>CM053141.1:69115832-79115832 GCA_028571685.1 Heterohyrax brucei | reverse complement strand
TAACTGAAAATACCATGATTTGGTTTAAATGCACCTTAGTTTCCAAAGTTACATGTTTGCTTTTTAATATTTTAAAGAGGCTTTTTGAGCAGATACACCCAGTGTACTGTGTCATGTGATTTCCTGAATGCTGCTTTGCTGGGAATTGATTGTGGATCCAACTAATAAGAAATCTTCAACAAATTCAATTATTTCTCCATTTATCATGTTGCTTGTTGGTCAATCTGTGAACAACTTTTGTTTACTTTGTACTGAAGTGCAATGCATACGGAAGCACACTGAACGCTGTAGTCTTTGATCTTTATCAGCGAGCAACATTATGTCATCTACATATTACACAATGTTAATGAAACTTCTTCCAATTCTGATGCCATTGTCTTCTTCATATAGTCCAGGTTCTTGGATTATTTTCTCAGCATAAGAATGGAGAAAGGATTCAACCCTGATGCACACTTTTCTTGACTTGAAACTGTTCAGCATCCCTTTGTTCTGTTTAAACAACTGCTTCTTGGTCTATGTACAGATTCTTCATGAGTATAGTCACGTGTTCTGGAATCTCCTTTCTCTACAATGCTATCCATAGTTTGTTATGATCCACACAGTGGAATGCCTTTGCATAGTACACAAAACACAAGCAAACATGTTTCTGGTATTTTCTATTTTCAGCCATAATCCATCTGACATCAGCAATGATACCCCTCACTCCATGACATCTTCTGAATCTGACTTGTATTTCTAGCAGTTCTGTTTATGTACTGCTGTAAACACTGCTGAAGGATCTTCAGCAAAATTTCACTTGTGTGTAATACTAATAGTAATTTTCAGTATTCTCCACATTCCATTGGCTCACCTTTCTTTGGAACGGCCAGAAATACAGATCTCTTCCAGTCAGATGGCCAGGAAGCTGCATTCAAAATTTTTTGATGTAAACGAGTGAGCACCTCCAGCACTGCATCATTTTGCTGAAATATTTCAATTGGCAAAGGCTCCTTTGTTGGCATTTCTTTCAGTACAACTTGGACTTTTTCCTTCAGTACCACTGGCTCTTGATCATATGCCACCTCCAGAAAAGGTTGAATGTTGACTAGTTTTTTAGTACAGTGACACTTTGTATTCCTTCTAGTCTCTTTTTGATGCTTTCTGCATTGTTCAGTATTTTCCCTGCAGAATCTTTCAATACCATAACCCTGGGCTTGAATTTTTTCTTTAGTTCTTTCAGCTTGAAAATTGCCAAATGTGTTCTTTCTGGAATTTGCATAACAATAGACATAAGATTAAGGGAATAAGAGTTCACAAACAGACCCATACATATATGGTCCATAGATTTTAAGTCCCAGTAATTTAATGAAGTAATATACAACCTTGTAGACAAATGGTGCTGAAACAACTGGATATACAGTTGGAGAAAAATAAACCTCAAGATTAATATCTCACCCAAAATTAACACATAATGAATGGCAGTCCTAAACATACAAGCTAAAACTATAAAACATCCAGAAAAAGATATACAGGAAAAGATCTTGCTGCTTTGAGGTAGCCAAAGATTTCTTAGATAGGACACAAAAGGTATAAGCCGTGAATGAGAAAAAAGGCAAATTGAACTTCATAGAATTAAAAAACAAAATCTTCAAAAGATAACGTCAAAATTAAAAAGCAAGTCACAAACTGGGAGAAAACATCAGCAATGAAAATATATCTACAGAGGACTTTTGTGTAGAATATATAAAAGACTAACTCAAAATCATGAAAAGATACAAGCAATTAAAGGTAGCAAAATATTTTATTAGACACATCTTGAAAGAAGAAGCATGAATTTCCAAAACCCCAAGAAATCACATCATTAAGGCAAGCCAAGACAAGCGCCTTCCAGTCGGATCCATTAAGGAAATGCAAAAAAAAAAAAAAACCACACAATAAAATTGTTTGACAGTTTTTTTTACACAAAAAATATACTCTTACCATAGAGCCCAGTCATTTCACTCCTAGGTATTTACCTAAGAGAAATGAAAGCATTTGTTGAGAAAAAAAAACTTGCACACGAATGTTCCAGGCTTCTTCAATCATGATAGTCAAAAGCTGGAAATAAATAAAATGTCTACCAGGTGAGTTGATATACCTGTACAATGCAACGCTACTTAGCCTTAAAGAGGAATGAACTACAGATACATGTAACAACATGTGCTGAACAAAACAAACCAGGCAAAAAAGAGTAAACACACTATTCCACCATTTATGTGAAATTTCAAAATGGAGAATCCAATCTATTGCGAGAGAATGCAGAACTACAGTTGCCTGGGTTTGGTGAGCATTGACGGCAAAGGAATGGAGTATGAGGGAACTTTCTGGAATGAATGATAAACATGCTCTATCTATTTCCAGTGATGGCTTTTCAGGTTTATACATTTGCCAAAGTTCATCAAACTGTATGTTAAAATGCATCCCAAATTCTTCAAAAGTCTCATAGGTAAATAAGAGTTTTATATGTTCTAGATATTTTGTGGTGCTATCATAGGAGGAAAGGCCTTCCACATCTTTTCATCCTAACCTGAACTTGAACTACCCATACCAGTTATTTTTAATGTGGTCTTTTGGATTCACACAGACATGAATTTAAAACTTAAATGCCTCACTTAGTAGCAGAATATAGTTTAGCTAGTAGCTTACATTTTCAATACTATCTAGTTGATGAAAACCCTTCAGGAGATCCCAAGGAAGAGGCTACAGTTAAATAACAATTTATGCTGAATTTTTCTGTGCCACCTTGCACAGCTGGAGCTCTTGCTAGTGACCTTCATTCAGACTGAATACCAGTCTGTGAGCTAATCTGGGATTTAACAATTAAATTCTGACCAGTGTTAAATGCCAAGCCAAGTGCCGTCGAGTCGGATCAATTGGTCATTTTTTCTTGGGAATAAAAAGTGATGGTTCTCTCAAAACAGCTAATTTCATATCATCGACTAGAAAAGTAAGAAGCTGTAGTTTCCAAGTCTTTAAAAGCCTGTCAGTAACATAAGTATTTCGTGATCATTAAAACAAGCACTTTCAAAAAAAGTGTCACGTATATGAGGTTTGACAATTAAGTCCACAAACTCATCATAGAAAAAGTGCTACCTACCTCATTGCTGACTATCACTACAATCGTCTTCAAAGTATCTCCCTGGGAAGCTATGCACTGACACCAGCACTTAGTCCACCCTTCAAAACAATTTTGGAACTCTTTTACTAGAATGGCCATCAGAGCTATCATTGTATTATCCTTTATGTCCTGAATGTGATCAAAATGTCTCCCTTTCAATATTGCCTTTATCTTCAGATAAAGAAAACAGTGACTCAGGGCTAGATCAGGTGACTAGGAAGGGTGTTCCAATACAGTTATTTATTTTCTGGCTAAAAAGTCCTTCAAAGACAGTGCCATGTCAGCTGGTGCACTGTTGTGATGCAAGAGCCATGGGCTATTGGTGAAAAGTTCAGGTCATTTTCATTAAGTTTTTCATGCAGCATTTTCAGCACTTCCAGATAGTAAACTTGGTTAACAGTTTGTCCAGTTGGTACAAATTCATAATGAATGATCCTTCTGATGCCAAAAAAGGTTAGCAACATCGTTTTGACTCTTGATGTGGACTGACAGGACTTTTTTGGTCATGGAGAACTGGCTGACTTCCATTTTGCATGTTGATGCTTTGTTTCAGGGTCATTTTGGCACACCTATGTTTCATCACCAGTGATAACACAGTCTAAAACATCATCTTGCCTCTCCAAAAGGTCTTGACAAACTTTGACTTTCCTTTGCTTTTGTTCATCAGGACCATTTTTGTACACACCTTTGCCATCCAAGATTTTCTTGTTTCTCTACTGATGTTTACTTGGTCTGCTATGCTTCTCACAGTCACTTGATGATTTTGATGCACAATTCGATGAATTTTTACAGTGTTTTTATTAGTTCTGTTCATTACTGGCCACCCTGACCCTTCTTCACCAGTGACACTTTCCTCTCAGAAAAATGTTTAATCCATGTATACCCTGACATTTTCTTCATGGCATTATCCCCATAAACTTGGACTAACATGTCCCTGATTTACTTTCACTGTTGCCAAGTTTAACAAGAAATTTGATGTTTGTTTGTTGCTTTAATTCAACCTCTGACATTCATGCAACAGATCACAAACACATGCAACAACAATAATGAATGCCGCTCAGTGAGACATCACTACATGTCAACATGAATGCAACTGTGAGGCACTGATATACCAAGGTTATGAAACCTTACCAAGTTGTTTGTACAGTGCTGCCAACCTAAACACACCATGGTAAGTTAACAAACTTACTTGTCAAGCCTCATATGAGACAACAGCTGAGGGTTCCCAAGACTCTTAAAACAATCGGTTGATAGTCCCGAGGGACTTTGTCCTTTAGGCCAAGAGATTTCCTGGTTTACCTGTATAAACCTGACACCTAGAAGTCATGGCAAAACCACAGTTAACACAGCAGAGATAACAATTCTCATGGATTAAGTTGTGTCCTCCCAAATATTCATTATTAACCCTGCCTGTGGTTATAATTCCATTTGGAAATGGTTATCTTTGTCATGTTGAGACAGGATTAGTGTTGGGTGTGTCTTGAGTCAATCTCTTTTGGCATATAAAAGAGATTAAACAACCAAACAAGAGAAGCAGAGACAGGGGAGGAGACATGCCAATTCACATGAAGATCACCCAGGAGCAGCTTAAAAAGACAAGGACCCTCCTCCAGAACTGACAGAGGAAGAAAGCCCACCCCTACAACTGGCATTCTGAATTGGACTTCTAGTCTCCTAAACTGTGACAAAATAAATGCCTGTTGTTAAAGCCACCCATCTGTGGTATTTCTGTTATAATAGCACTAAATAACTAATGCTGGTACCAAGAAAGAGGAGTGTTGCTATAACAAATAAATACAATGTGGACATGGTTTTGGAACTGAGTAATGGGTGAAGGCTGGAAGAATTTAAGGCACCTGATAGTAATAGCCTAGATTTCCTTGAAGAGACTGTTGGTAGAATTAAGAATGTTGAAGACAATTCTGGTTTCAGGAATCAGAAGGAAGTCAGGAGAGCTATAGAGACAAAAAGTCTCTGCTGTTTTATAGAAAACACATGGCATCAGCAACAAAATATTGCTAGAAATGTAGCCATTAAGTGTGCTTCTGGTGAGGTGTTAAAAAGAAACAATGACCATATGATTGGACAATGGAGGAAGGGTGACATTTTTTAAGTAGTGGCAAAGAACTTGTTTGAATTATGTTTAAATGTTTAGGGGAAGGTAGACTTGTGTTCAACTTGAATATTTGGCTGAGGAGATTTCTAAACAAATATTAAAGATGCCTCATGGTTTCTTCTTGCCACTTAAGAGTAAAACGCAAGAGGAGAAATGAATTTAAAAATGAATTGTGCAAAATAAAGCTAAACTCAGAGGGCTGGACAATTCTGTTGTACAAACTAATTATAGGCAACTAGAATTTTCATAAGCATGGCTACACAATCTTTTGTTAAAGAAATTAAGCCTGTGACTGATGGATTTAACCAACTACCATAACAGAAAACCTGTAAGCTTAGACTGAAGGGAACAGTGAAAAAGCAAAAGCAAAGGATGCTGCCTACCTCTTATAATTGTACAGGCAAGAAGTAGGACAAAGGAGCTACATCTTTTGTCCCTGTACAAGAGTTCCAAATCTGAGGTGCCTAACACATCTAGGGTGGGTGGCTCAGGTGTACGCTGGACTCCATCTTGTGTGTGATTTCAGCTTCTGAATCCCAAGAATATAACCCAGACTTCTTTATATACATGAAGTCCTAGGCTTCTGGCTGGATGGAACCAGCAGACTATCTCCTTTCTGTTCATATTCATACGGCCTTGGACCTTGGGCTGAACAGAACTGACAGACTCTATGCTCTTATCAATCATTTCGTGACACCTCTGTAAGCACATATTTCTATAATTATGTATTATTATCCTCACTTCCCACTTTATTGATCAGAATATTTTAAGACAGATTCCAGATTCAACTCTATAATTATGCTTGTGTGACTACAGCTTTTCAGGGTGCTGGTTTTCACTTTGTAAGATCCAATGTATGCTTGGCTTGAGCTTCCTTTACTGTCAATAAATCTCTTGTTTTAAGCAGAGCACTTGTCACTCAATGACATTTCTTGACATAGCAAGATTCCCAGGGGTCTTATCTTCAGTGAACCTTGAGAAGACAAGGACTGGAGCCCTGTACAAGCTTGAACCTTTTGTGCTCATCCATCTCCACAGATTCTTAGGGTTCACTTGAGGTACCCCACTGCTGTGGAGTCAATTCTCATTCATATTGACCCTATAGGACACAGTAGAACTGCTCAATAAATTTCCAAAGAGTGCCTGGAGGATTAGAACTGCTGACCTTTTGGTTAGCAGATATAGCACTTATCCATTAATGCCACCACGGTTTCCTCACTTAAGGTAAGCCCTCTCGCAGTGAGCCTCCTCAGTAGTGTGAAGATGGCTCCTTCAGAGATTTACGGTTGGCTTTTGATTTTTACTTTCTTTTTCTGTTTGTAATCTGAATGTTTTAGAGAGGCTACCGTTAGCATATGTGACCTGACAATTAAGTTTGTGAACTCATCCTAGAAAAAGTGCTATAAATCTCACTGCTGAATATTGCTATGGTCACCTTAAAAGTACTCCCCTTGGGAAGCTATGCATCATTGCTGGTGCCTAGTCCACCCTTCAAAGCAGTTTTGGAACTCTATTTCTGAAATGGCCATCAGATCTGTCAGCATATTACCCTTGATGTCATGACTGTCATCCAAATGTCTTCCTTTCAATATTTCCTTTAACTTCAGGTAAAAGAGTCATTGGGGGCCAGATCAGGTGAGTAAGGAGGATGTTCCTTTGCCTGTATGCTTATAGTCTACAAATGAGGACATATTTAGTTTGTAATGATTATTTTTGAAAGAATCCAAGAATTAACCTTTTCTTTATCTTATGAATAAAAGAACACATATTTTGGGTTTGATGAGAATGCCCAGACTGTCATTATACAAGGGAAGAACACTTTCTGCATGGGGTACCTTCTAGGCACCAGAGAATATGGACATCAAGTGGCAATTTTCAAGAAAAACAGAGCTGAATGACATCATTTACCATGTCAAGGCACTGAAACTTTTTTGAAAATTAGAAATATAAAGCTATTCCTTCAGAAACCAATTACCTACTTCTATCATAATTGTTTTGCAGTTATGATAAAACTATTAAGAAGTACAAACAGGAGATTTCAAAGATTTAAAAAAAAAAAACTAGGAAAAAAGTGAAGGAGCCACCCTATGTTCCAATGCCATTATCCTTTAATAGTTTACTCTTATTCTACTGTCATGAGTCGGATCCGACCCAACGGCACTTGGCTTTTGGCTATTCTACTGTCAAGTCTGTTAACAGTTTTGTAAATGAGCCAGGTCTAAGGCTTAATTGTATTCTAAAAATCTACATTGGTTTTGAAATGTTAAAGTAAAATGTTTTTCAATTTTCTTCACTTTTACAAGTTCTCTTACTACAATATTGTTTTATTTTATTTTATTTTACTATAACTGAGTGAAAATGTACATTCCCGTATAAATTCCCACCTATATGCAGCTTCCACTGCTCTCCCTGTCCGGTGACAGCACACTATTCCTCTCTGCTCCATACATGTCCCATCCTCCCAACAGTCTCCTTTCCCCTCCTCTCTACCCATTCTCCTTCCTCCAGCCAGAGGTCAGCAGGATGACATCCTATAGATGCATAGAACCATAAAGTGCACCCAATATATGGTCACTCTGTATCGCCAAGTCCAATCCATTCGTGTCCAAAGAGTGGACCTTCGTTATGATTTATGAGCAAGGGCAGCATGAGAGCCACGGGCCATGCTCCCAGGGGAACCCCGAAACCGCTGGACCATCAACTGAGGTCTTTTAGTGGAGATCTCAGGGTACACCCCTTTTTATTCTTGTGTTGCCAGTGAGACTCAACTTAGTGAGCTCCACTGAGACTATATTTACTACAATATTCTTGAAGTATTAGCACTGAGCTTGTTTTATAGTTAAGTTCTATTAATATTTTTCACACAGAAAAGCATTCACACAGTTTGTCTCTTATAGATAATAGAATAAAATTCATTTTAAGTGGAACTGCCTCATAAGGTTTCCAACAAGCAGCTGGTAGATTTGAACTTAAGACTTTTGGGTTAGCAGCCATAGCTCTTCAGCCCTGCACCACTAATGCTCCACGATAAAGAATAGGAATGTAGATAGATAGGGTTCCAAATACAGAAGGTACAAAAAAATCTAGTTCAAGCATTTTATGGACACTCAGAAACATACACTAGAAACATACACACGGGCACTTCCTGACAAATACACACACACAGTCAGAAAACTTATTGTCTGTAGGCTTTGTGAAGGCCTTTTCAAGCATTCTAGATGACCTCCTGGCAGCCTTGAGAGCTCTCACTATTTATTCACTTCTGCGTTTCCATGCTGGGCCCCAGGAATACCTGGGATCTCAGATTCATAAGAAAAGTTGAATAAATTGGGAGTGTCTCTGGATCTCTCTTTTCCAGGTATACTATTCTGCTAGTTTGCTAAGTCAGCATGAAGCAGGGAGCTTCTCTTTGATGCTTGCACCCAGATCATACCTGGAACTTTTCTGTCCAGGTTCTGAGATATAAAGGGAAATTTTAAAGAGTAGCAGCAGAGTTCAGAGCATAGTTTGTAATTTCTTTCTTCCTCTCTCCAAGCTCTCCCACTGCTGTCAAGTCAATTCCAACTCATAGCAACCTTATAGGACAGAGTGCAACTGCTACATATAGTGCCTGGAGGATTCAAGTTGCCAATCTTTTGGTTAGCAGATGTAGCACTTAACCACTACACTACCAGAATGTCCTTTTTCTAGATTGGAGGCAGAAACATAAGCAGGATCTTATGGTTCCTCAACTCCAATTTTAGTCTCTTCCATTGCACACATGCCACAAACCTAGAGTCAAAGAATAAGCCGACTTGGTTCTCAGCTGTAAACTCTTTCTCATCAACGGAAGTTCTTTTTAACAAACAAGAAATGATGGACAGCTATGCAGGGCAGACTTCAAATAGCATGGCAGTTAACAAATAAAATTAGCCTGCAACACTAGCAATACTCAACTGAATTCTAGCTTTTAATCATTTCCTCCTTTAAGATAGTACATATGGGCAGACACAACCATAAAAAGTGAATTTAATTTTCTGGCTATCCACTCAGACTCATTTTCTTACACAGCAAGACAGATGTTCAGTTAACAGCAAGAAGTAGAAACAGAAGCCAAGAAAATGTTCACATGGTGAAAGAAAAACAGATTGGGTATTTGAAACAATTTAGAATCATTCAAAGTGAAAATAGAGATTTTCATTATTTCTAACAAATCCTCAACTTAAAAAAGCAACATAAAAAGAGATACAAAGAAGCAGTGGGAAAAGTGACAATGTACAGACAATTACTTGCAACTCTCACTTTGTTCTCAGAGGAATAGTGATCATAACAAAAGTGCTTACCCTAAAAAAATTTAAAAGGAAAAAAAAGAATTTAAATAAAAATCACTGGGGTATTTAATATGTTGAGTTGTTACAGAGCAGTTCAATGCAGATCTGTTGGATCAATGTTTTCCTGGCAGAGAAGCAATTACATTTAAGAAAATTTTAAAAGGTGGTTACCAGGCAACTAGATTCAGCCTACACACATTGTTCATAATCTCTGGTAAATTATAGAAAATGACAGCCTGTCATTACAGAACAGAGACATACAAAATTAGGGCATTGTTATTCTATGTTCCTCCCACAGGAGAAAGATCAATTATATCCTTGGTCTCATGATTAAGTTAAATAACTACAATGAGCATTAAATGTTAGGGTACTGAGGTATAAAATGTGTAAAAAGCCCCAGAGCATTTCAAAAGAAAGACCCATGTAAGCAGGTACAACCCTCCCCTGACCTGACTCCACATTGTATATTTTCTGTGGCAGCAAAAGCAGTTCAAATCACTAGACTTGATTGGCAGAATTTTAGGGGAGTGTTTGGTAGAAGAACTAAGAAAAATGCACACCTTAGTGTTACAACTCAGAATTTTTTATTCTCTCTAATATGATGGTATTCTTGGCATCAACACATTTATGAGGGTGGTAGCTTAATGACTACCTAATTATTCTGTTAGATGAGATTAGTATGCAGCACTAGATAAAATCAAAATGTCCCTATTTAAGACTATGAGAACACCTGCTCTTGAATAATATACTTCTTTTAAAAGAGTACACTAATTCAGTATTCACGTGACAAGCATGTACCAGGTAAGTGTTCTCATATTTCAGGGAAAGCCTATTGACCAAATATGTTTTGACGTTTTTTTCATTTCCTATCCATGACAAATCACTCCTATAGCTGGATAAAGCCAAACCTCTATTAAGTTATTTATTTCAATTTCAACACGCATTACAACACAATTATCTTTTGAAATAATGAAACACTGTGTCTTATTCAACCCTCACCCCACAGCTCTTCCAACCTGTAGGGATCATTACCAAAGTAATTACCTCAGAGTGGGTCTTCTACACCTCTCAGCTGCAACCATTTTAGACAATCATTTCTCTCTAATACTAGCTTATACCATCATGTCAGCAAAAATTCTTAGTGAAGAAAAAACTTTTTGCCCAATCTCATTCATTTCAGCATATTCTATTGCCATGTAGGACACTGTTACTGCCTATGACATGGATAGCTGGCAGAAAGGTAAGACCAACGTTAAAAGCAATGAATGAACCAGAAGTGAACAGAAAAGGCCAGACACAGGGCCACTCTAGAGACCTTGCTGACTTACAATGATATCTCCCAGGACTATGTGAATTTTCTTTGATTTTGTTTCTCCTCTATTTTTATCTCTATTCAATATATGTTCTGCTTTCTCTAGTTTCTGCTTCTTCTAACCTTGACTTATCCATGGCCTGTCCATATGTCATGGTGTTCTTTCATCTCTACTTCTAACTAGTTGACTCTTTTGTATTAGTTAGTTCAATTTTTTTTTTAAGAGAGAGTAATTAATCCAGTTTATTTTTTGAGCCAGGCCACTGACTAATAAATGAATCATGTGATGGTTTCTAAAATGTACCCCAAGTTTTTAAACACTTACCCCATCAATAGATGGGGTCTATCACTCTGTTCTTTTAAAAACGATCTATGTGGGATCACACTGACAATAGGAACCTGAAAGATTAGATGGAAAGCTATCGAGTATTACATTAATGGGGGAGGAACAATTCAGAAAACAGGTTAAGAATGGTTGCACAACTTAAACAATGTAATCAGTGTCACTAATTGTACATGTACAAATTGGTGACCTGGCAAATGTTTGGCTGTGTATATTCTCAACAACAAAAATAAAATAAAAAAGATAGCATCCATGTCTCTTCTACTTCAAGAGATGGGAGTCTACGTCTCCTCCACCAGGTAAACACAGACAAAGTGACACATGTAGGTTTCCAGGCCCAGGCCCTAAGAACCTTGCACTTTGCTCTTGGACCCAGCCACCACATTGAGAGGAAGCCTAAGCCATATAGAGACGTCCTGATACTTGACATGCAACAATTCAGCCCATGAGCTTGATTGTTCTAAGTGCTGCTTACCTCATTGCTGAATATCACTACAGTGACCTTCGACGGACTCCCCTTGGGAAGCTACGCACCAATGCCGGCACCTAGTCAACAAATAGCTACATTGCAACACCCTCTGTACTCTCCTGATCTGGCCCCCAGTGATTTTTTGTCTTTACCCAAAGAGAGAGGAAATACTGAAAGGAAGACATTTTGCTGACAGTCAGGACATCAAGGGTAATATGACAACAACTCTGATGGTCATTCCACAAAAAGAATTCCAAAATTGCTTTGAAGGGTGGGCTAGAAGCTAGTGTCAGTGCAGCTTCCCCAGGAAAGTACTCTGAAGGTGACTATGGTGATAGTAATGAGGTACATAGCCCTTTTTCTTGGATGAGCTCACGAACTTGTCATACCTCGTATGTGACTAAGATACCTCCAAATGATACCAGCTGCCAGCCATAGAGTCACCCCTAGCCTCTGAGTCTTTCCAGCTGATGCATCAGATACTGCAGACAGGGCACACTGGGACAAGTCATTCCCAATGTGCCCTATCTTAATTCATCACATACAGCATCTGTGAGCATAATAAAGTAGGTATTTTACACCACTAAGTTTTGGGGTAGTTTGTTTTGCAGCAGTAAATACCCAGAAAAGATTTGGTACCATTAGTCAGCTATAGAGAGTTGTGTCACAAAATCACAACATCTAATGATGATATCTCAAAGCAACAATAATCATTTGATTTTCTTTACTGTTTCTATGAGTCAGGCCTGGGAGAAGCACTCAGCCAGGTAGCTCTAGATCAGGATCTCCCTGTCGGTCACAATTAGATGAAGACTAAAGCTAGAAAATAGGGAAGCAGCTAGGGCTTTGCCAGACGTTTCTCTTTCTTCTGAGGTCCCAGTAACTATCTGTGTAGTCTCATCACATGGGCTAGTCTGGGCAGAATCATACATAGCATGGTGACCTCAGTGTGACAGGCTTTCTTACGTGGTGGGGTCAAGGCTCCAATGAGACTATGTAAGTAACCACAGAAAGATGTAATGATTTTTAGACTTAGCCTCAAAATTTACAGTTACTGTTCCCATGCTGTATTGGTTGACTGGTCATTAAGTCACCTTAGATCCAAGGAGTGGAACGACATATATACCACCTCTTGGTGAGAAGAGTTTCAAAGAAATTGCCAATATGTTTCAGAACTACCATAGGTTGGCTACAGCCCATTCCAATGCTAATTAGCTATGCCCAGAGATGGTGATATCACAGGTACACCTACAGTCTCTTCTTGTTTGGGCTTAAAGATAGGCATGTTTTCTTTTCAAGGAGCCCTGTTGGTCTATTCAGGGAACTCAGTAACCTTCTTTATTCTGTATACCCTTCTGTATCCTGTTGATCTCATCAACTGAACATCTCTCAAATTTGCTTTTACTGGTAGTGTAACTTTGATTGATCTATTTGTCACGTTTTCCCTAGACCAGTATCATTGAAATGGAAACCCTGGTAGGGAAGTGGTTAAGTGCTACAGCTGTTAACCATAAGGTCAGTAGTTCAAATCCTCCAGGTGCTCCTTGGAAACTCTATGGGGCAGCTCTACTCTGTCTATAGGGTCACTATGAGTCAGAATTGACTTGAAAACAGTGGGTAGTGGGTGGGTATCATTGACATAGGTTTTATTTAATAAGTTTTGTTTTGATTGCCTTATTAAACTCAATAGTTACTCTCTATAGAAAATTTGGAGAACTCAGAAAACTATCAAGGAGGAAAAATAGTCTTCCTCCTGTATACACAGTCCCAGAAATGCTAGCTTCCAACATGATCTGACTGACACATTTGCAGTCACAAATTCTCTCATCTTTTGCTAGCAGGAAGGCATTCCAAAGTCACAATCAGTTATAGCATCCAGAAACAAACATCCAGGGAAAATTTTAAAGGCTACTTGTCTGTCTCAGAGTCCATGGTCTTCAATGACATCTATGCTTTTCACTAATCTGTTCCCCTTTTGTTTATGTTCTATTCCCATTCATATGATATTTCCTACCGTTTTACGGACTTCAGCTGACTAATGGTAAATATAAGAGAACCCTGAATACAATGATGGAAAAGTAGAGAACATTTATAATAATTTTTACTTGAGCACAAAGCAAAAATATGAAAACTCTAGATTTATATATTTCTGATCAAACTTCAAGAAACTTTCACTAGTATTACAAGCTCTTTTCCATTGTTATTATAATTTCTTAATAAACCTGTTTTCTCTCTTTGAATTCTATGACAAAAATCAAAGAGAGTTAAAGTAAATATCTAATAACTAGCAATTCTTCATATCCATTTTCCCCCATTATCTTATTATTTATTTAGACAAAAATTGCAATGTAACTATACCTGTGAGATGAAATAAGAGGTTTCAGTGGGGGAGGACAGAGGTGGTACTGAAAAAAATATTTCTCAGGGAATCAATAGATAATGTCAAAAATTGAAAAATCAATACAGGGTAGCACAAGCATGCTGTTTAAAAAGAAAGGATAAACACATGTGCTGGTCCTTGGTTGTTTGCCCTCAGTTCTACACACTTGTTCTAATAAAGGAGCTAGCTGACACCTGAAGGCTATATTGTCTAGTCAGTTGGAAATGGTTAATTTGCCCAGTGGGAGGCACTATCAAGAAACTAAATACAACAAGAGGGAAAGTACATATTTCTCTCACCTTTTATGCCTTAAGTGTAGTCCCAATCAGTAACTGTGATACCTTCGTGGCTCCAGCTCTTGCCAGACAAGCTCCACCCACCCACCCATAGCCTTCGGTTGTAGTTGGTCACCCCAGCTACTGGGCGTGGCAGCAGCACCTCTTCCATTTGTACCTCTAGCCCAGGCTTCCTGGTATTGCAAGTCTTTGAGTTGCCGCCCGCCAAGCCAAGTGCCGTCGAGCACCAATCCCTATTTGGCTTTTCAACTTTTCCATGAGTTAGTCGTCTAATAGTATAATAGAACTACCACAAGTGGAGGGCTTTAACAAAAAGAAATTCATTCTCCCACTATTTAGGATGCTAGGAATCTGAATGAGGGTGCCAGCTCCAGGGGAAGGCTTTCTTTGTCATCTCTGGGGTAAGGTCATTGTCATCAATCTTCGCCATCAATCAATTCTCCGCACAGAGATCCCAGGACCAAAATATGCACTGTACTCCTGGCACTAGTTTCTCAGTTGTGTGAGGTTCCCCTGTGTCTCTTCTTGTTTCTCTCTTTTGTATCTAAAGAGAGTCTGCTTTAAGATAGAGCCTGATCCTGTAGATTAGGTCCTGCCCCGTTAGCATAATTGCTGCTAATCCCACCTCACTGATATCTTGCAGGTAGGATTTATAACACATTGGAAAATCACATCAGATCACAAAAGGGTGGACACTCACACAATGCTGAGAATCATGGCCTAGTCAAATTGACACACATGTTAGGGGGACATAGTTGAACTCATGACAATCATATGTGACGAGTTCGTGCATTAAAAAGCCACAGTTCTGAGGGTTTAAATTTTCTCCTTGGATGTAGCTAGCAAGAGTGTCATTTTCACCTTAACCACAGAATTAAAAAAGGATGAACTACAAAATCATAACTTTTCCTTAGATAATCACAGAGGTGAGACTGAAGGGTAACCATGTAGTGTGAAATCCAAAGAAACACAGGAGCCTTCCAGAAGACGGGACGTGAGCACTGCTGGCTCACTTAGGGCAGAGCATGGGAGGAAGAGGCACCGGGCACCACACAAGTAGGTAGAATTAACTCAGCTAAAATTGTTAACAAGTTTCTAAAGGCTGACAGTGACATAGTATAACAGCAAAGAACCTCTGGAAACACAAAAGGAATTCCCTTGGTATAGATTGAGTCCAGTCTCATTAACATAACACAAAGGGAATTTGTGGCCACTGCAGTTATTTTCCACAGACTTCCAGTAGGTGCTCATGACTTCCATGAGAACGGGTTGGGACACAGGAGAAGGCCTCCCTCAGTGAAACTGGCCTGGAGGAGAGACACAGCCCACCTTTGTAGGGAAGGCATGAAGCCTACCCAGACTATGGGAACAAAAGACTAAAACCACTAGATGAACAGTAGCAAACCCTGTCAACCCCACTAAAAGGTGGTAAGCAAGCAAAGGGTACATATTCTAAACACAAAGGCAGCTTCTAAAAACAAGTGAATAAAAACTTGTTGTTACTGTTAGGTGCAATCAAGTCAACTTTTGTCTCATAGCAACCTCATATGACAAACTAAAACTAGCTCATAAGAATTTCTAGACTAATCTTTACAGAAGCACATTATGCTGTTTTGTTCCCAAGTAGTAGCTGGGTGAGTTTGAATCATCAACCATTTGGTTAGCAGCCAAGCAGCAAAGTAGCCACAAATTGAAATACTAAAATAAAACCCAAATGACAAAAATAGAAGAATTAAAAAGGAGCAAAAAACAGATGGGACAAATAAAAAGCAAATGACATAACAGTAGTTTTAAAACCAACCATATCAACAATCACAGTAAATGAAAATGGTCTGAACCTTCTAATTAAAAGACAGAGATTGTCAATGTGACTCAATATAAACCTGCCAAAACCAAGCCAAACCTGCTGCTGTTGAGTTGATTCTTACTAATATCAACCTTACAGGATAGAGTAGAACTGTCCTCAGAGAGTTTCCAAGAAGGGCCTACTGCATTCAAACTGCCAACCATAGCACTTAACCACTATACTCCAGGGCTTTTAAAATAAACCTACAGACAGGTTCAAAGTAAAAGGTTGAAATAAGATACACAAGGAATTTTACCAGGAATAATCAATTCACCCAGAAGATATAATAATCATAAGTTTGTATGCATCCTATAGCAGAAGTTTAAACACTAGAAACAAAAGCTGGCAAAATTGAAAGGGGAGATAGACAAAATCCAAAACACAACTGAAGATTTCAACAATTTCATTCACCAAACCAAACCCACTGCCACTGAGCTGATTCTAAGTCATGGTAACCTCATGTATTTCAGAGCAGAACTATGGTCCATAGGGTTTTCAACAACTGTGATCTTTTGGAAGCAGATTGCCAAATCTTTCTTCCAAAAAGGTAACTGTTGGAATCCCCTAACACTGCCCCATAGGGTTTCTGTATACCCCAAAGGCTTGAACTTTACAAGGAGCCCTGGTGCCACAGTGGTTAAGAGCTTGGCTGCTACCCAAAAAGTCAACAGTGTGAATCCACCAGCTGTGCTTTCAAAACGCTTTGAGGCAGTTCTACCCAGCTGTATAGGGTCACTATAAGTATGAATCAGCTCCACAGCAACAGCTTTTTAATCTTTACAGAAGCAAACTGCCACATTTTTCTCCTCGTGGAGACCCTAGTTGGTTCAAATCACTTACTTTTTGGTTAGTGACCCAGCACTTAACCACTGCATCACCAGGGCTCCTTTGTGCCACCTGCCAAAAAAGTCAATTCCTATAGGATAGAGCACTCTGTTTGTAGTTCTTCCAGAATAGATCTATTCTTTTGGCGGTTCATGGTACATTCAGCATTCTTCTCCAACACCGCAATTCAAAGGCATCAATTCTGTCGTCTTTGTTCTTGTCCAGCTTTCACACGCATATGATGCAACTGAAAATACCATGGCTTGGGTCAGGCGTCCCTTAGCATTCAAGGTGACATCTTTCCTTGTACAATACTTTAAAGAGGTCCCTTGCAGCAGCTTTTCCTCCAAAGCAATATGTATTGATCTGTTGACTGCTGCTCCCATTGGTGTTGATTGTGGACCCAAGTAAAATGAGGTCCGTGCAACCTCAATTCTTTCTTCATTTATGATGATGTTGCTTACTGGTCCAGTAGTGAGGAGTTTTGTTTTCTTGATGCTGAGGTGCTGTCCATACTGAAGGCTGGAATAGCTAAAACAGCTAGAATAGCTGAAATTAATTTTTTTTTAAAAAAAGGACAATACCAAATATTGAGGAAAAATTGGAGTAACTAACAATTCATAAATTGATGATGGGAATGCAAAATTTTAAACCACTTTTTGGACAGCAATGTAACAGTTGCTTACAAAGTTAAACCTACTTTTACGGCAATGTTACCCAAGGCAGGTTATGTTTGCTGCAGCTTCTCATCAGTAAAGACACACTGAGGTGAGGAGGGAGGAAGAGTATCTACTTCAAGCACACAGGCAAGGAACAAGGAGGTATATATACCTCAAATCAAGCTCCCAGAACGAAAGGACCTAGAACCTTTTATACCATCTCTCACAAGGAAGTACATACACATACTACGGACTACAACCCTTCATTTGTCGATTTGACATAACTCAAGATGACAAGAAACAGCTCCAAACATCCAGTTGTAGCACAAAAAACAACAGAACAGCTCACAGAAAGCACCTCAAACACCACATTGTCTTTGAGAATAAGGGAGTTTATTAGAGCTGGTGGTCCTGCAACTGTGCTCAGGTCCAAAATAACCATGCACCCTGTTCCATCACCAGACATTCCTATATATATGTTTTCTCAAAGAAGCAAACAAAGGAATTTCCATACATCCTCCTAATTGGCAACTACAATATACATATTTTCATATTGCAATTTCATTGGCATAGCATACTTAAAGAAGCACTAGATAAGCAGTTAGCATTAGGTTACATGGGAAGAAGCTACCCTCTCCTTAAAAGGTGAGCTTATCTCAAGAAATTCCATAAGGGGAGGAAGGAGTATCCTTGAGCTGACCCAGACAGAGGCATCTGGACTTTTGAACTTTTTAAGGGGAATCTTCTTAAAAGCTTTTTCTCCCTCTCGCACAGTAATAAATGGAACCTCAAATGTATGAAGCATGAATCTAGGAAAAGTGGAAATTATCAAAAATTGAAATGGCATGCATAGACATCAATATCCTACGCATTAGTGAGCTGAAGTGGATCGGTATGGGCCTTTCTGAATTGCAGAATCATATGATCTACTTTGTCAAGAACGACAACTTGATGAGGATTGGTGTTGCATTCATTGCCAAAAAGACTGTTTCAAGATCTATCCTGAAGTACAGTGCTGTCAGTGATACAATACTATCTACATGCTTACAAGAAAGATCAGTTAATATGACTGTTATTCAAATTCATGCAGCAACCACTAAGGCCAAAAATGAAGAAATTGAAAATTTTTATCAACTTTTGCAGTTACAATTGATCAAAGATGCAATCAACATGCATTGATAACTACTTGTGATTGGAATGTGAAAGGGAAAAGAAGGAAAAATCAGTAACTGGAAAATACGGCTTTGGTGACAGAAACAAAGCCCATGATAGAATTTTGCTAGCCCAACAGCTACTTCATTGCAAATATATTTTTTCACCAACATAAACAGCAATGATACACGACCTCACCAGATGGAATACACAGAAATCAAATCAACAGCATCTGTGAAAAGAGGCAGTAGAAAAAGTCATACCAAAGGTTAAAACAAGGACAGGTGCTAACTGTGGAACAGACCATCAATTGCTCACATGCAGTTTAAGTCGAAGCTGAAGAAAATTGAAACAAGTCCACAAGTGTCAAAGTACAACCGCGAGTATATCCTACTTGAAATCAGAGACCACCTCAAGACTAGATTTGACTAAAGACCAGAGGAGTTGTGGAATATCAAGGAAATCACACACAAAGAAAGCAAGGGGTCATTAAAAAGACAAGAAAGAAAGACAAGACCAAAATGGATGTCAGCAGAAACTCCGAAACTTTCTCTTGAACGTCCAGCAGCTAAACCAAAAGGAAGAAATGATGACGTAAACAAGCTACAACAGAAGATTTCAAAGGATAGCAGGGGACACCAAAGTTAAGGATTATAACAATCTGCGCAAAGACCTAGAGTTAGAAAACCAAAAAGGGAGAGCATGCTTGTTATTTCTCAAGTGGAAAGAACTGAAGAGAAAATTCAAGCCTCAAGTTGAAATATTTTAGGATTCTATGGGGAAAATACTAAACGATGCAGGAAGCATCAAAAGACAATGGAATGAACACACAGAGTCACTATACCAGAAAAGAACTAGTTGACATGCAACCACTTTGGGAGGCAGCATACAAACAACCATCAGTGGTATTGAAGGAAAAGGTACAAGCTGAACTGAGGACTGGTGAAAACCACGGCCCCAGGAATCCACAGAATGCCAACTCAGACATTTCAACAAAAAGACGCAGCAATGAGAGTGCTCACTCGTCTAGGCTAAGAAATTTGGAAGACAGCTACTTGGCTAACCAACTGAAAAAAAATCTGTATTTGTGCCCATTCCAAAAAAAAGGTGATAAAAAACAATGTGAGAATTATCAAACAATGTTAGTAATGTCACACATAAGTGAAATTTTGCTGAAGGAGTTGCAGCAGAACATTGGCAAAATAACAAGTATACTATGGATCCCCAGAAGGACAAACAAATCCACCTTGGGAGAAGTACAGCAAGAATGCTCACTAGATGCAAAGATGGTAAAACTTTGTCTCACTTACTTCAGATATGTTATAAGGAGGGACTAGTCCCTGAGAAGAACATAAAGCTTGGCAGAGTAACAGGTCAGAGAAAAACAGGAAGACCCTGTGTCAGACACTGAATTATGTCCCCAAAATCATGTGTAGTAATTTGACTGGGTCGGGATTCTCTATAATCTGTGACTGCCCTCCATTTTGTCATTTTCCTCTGCTGTAACTCTTAATCTCTGCCTGTGGTTAACAGAGTGATTATATTAGAGAGAATTAGGGTAGAACTGTAAAACCATTCCTAAGATCACCTCCCTGCTCCAATTTAGAGAGAGTTTCCCTGTAGCATAGCTTGCACCACCTTTTATCCTACAAGAGATAAAAGGAAAGGGAAGCAAGCAGTGAGTGGGGAATCCCACACCATCAAGAAAGAGCACCAGGAGTAGAGCACGCCCTTCAGACCAGAAGTTCTTGCACCAAGATGCTCCCGGACCGCAGACTCGTGCAACACAAGAACTTTTTGGACTTGTAGCCTACTGGACTGTGCAAGAATAAACTTTTCTTTGCTAAAGCCATCCTCTTGTGGTATTTCTGTTAGAGTAGTAGTACCAGATGACTAGAACATTCTTCATGAGATTAACTGATACCGTGGCTTCAATAAGACCTTACATGGGAAGTATTCACAATTGCTATTTTTCATTATATTTTTGTGATCACTGCACATTTTTCTTACAAGTTAACTTTAGAACAATTTCTTTAAAATTCCATCTCCCAAAAGTAAAAAGAAAAAAAAATTGTATCAGCCTTTTTACTGAGTTACATTAAATTTAGCTAACTTAAGGATAATAAATTTTGTACAGGACTAAGTCTATCTATCCAAGCATGAGCAGCATCTCTACTTATTCACACGTATCTCAGGAAATGGGATTCTTTTTACTGGCAGTCTGTAAATCCTTGCCCAACATCCCTCCTTGGACACCTAGTTTTTCTTTTTCTTTTTACCAGTTGCCTTAGAGATTTCAGCTCATGGTGACCCCATCTGTGTCAGAGTAGTAGTGTTCTCCATTGAGTTGTCATGGTGACCCCACATGTGTCAGAGTAGAAGCTGTTCCAGAGAGTTGCCATGGTGACCCCACATGTGTCAGCGTAGAAGCGTGCTCCATAGCATTGTCAGTGGCTAATATTTTGGAAGTCACTAAGTTTTTCTTCCAAGGCCCCTTTGGCTAAACTAGCAGCTGAGCACATTGACCATTTGCACCACCCAGAAACTCCAGGTTTTTTATTTGTTTTGTTTAGAGCTTTTAAACTAAGCCAACAGACAAAAGGACAATTTAAAAGGGACAAAATAATAAAGGAAATATAATCACAATGCATTACATGACTGAGCTCTGAACATCTGTATACACATTCACAATAATGTAGCACCAAATATTCAGACAAAAATTTTGATGTACTTATATTTGCAAAATGAAAGAAGAAGTGGTTTAGAGTTAACGAGGAGAGGTATAATATAAAAGAACCAAATATTCTGTGCTAGGGAGTCCACAGCCCATGTACAAAATTGAAAAATCAATATACTTTAGGAAAAGCACATTTTTCAGAGCTTAGGGCTTTGGTAAAAATGAACTTGCTGTAATCTTAACAGTTGATCATATGTTCAGTACTAGTTTTTCATAGACGTGGTCAAATAAAAACCAGGACTTCTGTTATCTTACTACCAGTTTGATTTAATTTAATAATCATATATTGAGTGCTTGCAGTATCCCAGACAATAGTCTAATTTCTATGAGGTGTCAAGGAGGAATAAGTCATGGGTCCTACCCTCAAGGGTCTTCCACTTAAACCAAAAAGCCTCTTTCAAGGCAGAAAAACCCCGAGAGCAGGAACTTCCTACTTAGGAAAGAAACAAAAGCCACACAATAAAGACAAAACTTTAACATTTTCTATCAAAATGTTGATTCAACTCCTCACAATTCCAAAAATCACTGAGGCCTAGGAATTTGCTGATCAGGTGCTTTGGTGCCCGAGTCTAATTTGCTTTGCTGTTCCTTCAAACGCAAGGTTTAGAATGGCCTGAACTGGTGGTTTTGTTTTGTAGCCCTATTTCTCACAGTCCCTGCTTAGGGGGTAACTCTTTTTAAACTAAAAATGGATCTTGCTAAAGAAATTCCAGAAAGAAATGAACACAAGAGTGAATGGCAGGGTGATTCTGCATTCTACATTTTATGGTTAATTATAAATTTGCTGCATAATTTTGGTTCCTAAAAAAGCTTAAATTTTCTCCTAATTATGGAGACAAGTGGTGTGTATCAGAAACAGCTGCTCCAGAGACAATTTTTGCTAACAGTCATTTGCAAATTATACACACACACAAATGCATTCAGCATTGTTTGTTTCCATTTTGATCTTGACATATGGTGTAGGTTTGTAGTTCTCTCACATGTAACATCTCAAGATTTTATTGTGCCTATTCATTTTATCAATTCTAAGCCAGCTGAAATTCCTATTTAAAAAAACAAAAAATACAAGAATGGAAATAAGGAAGGGAATGAGGGAGAAGAAAAAGCTAAGAGGAAGGAAATAAGGCAAGGATGAAAGGAAAGAAGTTCAGACAATCCATACAAAGGACAGACCTCTGGAAGATCTTCACACAGAACGAAGAGGAAAAATTACAACTCCGTGCAGTTTCTGCATTATAATTACACACTAGCCTAACAGTGACATGTAAAATTTAAAGATTATAGCATAGTAATTTAGGGCATGGGCTTTGGAGTTAGATTACTCCAGATTCATTCCTAATTTCTCCTATCCCGTACTAACCAGACGACCTTGGGCAAATTATTTTGCAAACTTTGAATTTTTCATGTGAAAAGTGAAGCTAATCACAATACCTGCCACATAAGATAGACATGAGACAGAGAAAAATAAAAACTATAACGGGATACCTTATCCATCTATCAGGTAAGCAAACGTTCCTGTCTGATAACACCAAGTGTTGTTGCAGAGGTCAGGAAATTCTCATACACAGTTGATTGGAATACAAAGCAGAAAGCAGTTCAGCCAAAAAAAACTTAGAAGTACACATACTCCGACTCAGCTGTTTCTCTTCTAGATACATCTGCTATATAAGTTCTTGCACATGTGATCAAAGATACACATACAAGAATGTTTACAGCTGTAATAGTTTTAATCAACAAAATAGAAACATCTGCTTGTACTTTAACAGAAAAAAATGGATAAATAAATCATTTTTGAATATCATATAGTAGTGAAGGGGAGTAATTTAGAGCCAGTGAGTATATCAATGTAGATGACTTTCCTGCTCTTAATGTTACGTACGGGAAGAAACTGAGTTTCAGGTTCTTCCAGGTTTCACAAAACACCTGGGCAGAAACACCATGAAACTAGAAGGGGGAGGGATGTCCCCCACAGATCCTGAACTTGAAGCTGGGCACAATAACTAAATGTGGCTTTGTGTTGCTTCTCTCTGAAAAGAGACTGAATGTGTTCTTAGTTGCATAAGAGACAGATTTTTTTTGTACTTGGATGAGTCATTTAAAAACCTGAATGTGTGAAAATCAGTGAATATTTCTGTTGTGCAGCAGAGTCAGCCTCAAGTGGGGAGTCAGCCTCAGGTGGGGAGTGCGTTCTGTTTGCCTACCAGCATCTCTGCACTTTTTATTTGTTAGAACACTTCCAATTTCTGTCAATTATAATCCCATTGAAGTCCCCATTCCTGACAAGGGATTGAGCACACATTCCAATCGAGGTAAACCAGACCCCCTCTCTCTCCTGAGAATTTAGATTTGGAGGTAGAATTACAGAAAGACAGAGGGGATGACAGTAATCCCAAAGAGCCTAAGACTAACCTGGTGGCAGACTGCTTACACTGGGTCCCCTCCTTCATGAAAAAGGTAATGATTTAAAAACCACTGGTTAATACTTCCTGTGGATCTGGATTTGCCACGCTTCCTACTTCACTCCTGCTGGCCAAAGTATCCAGGATTTTCTTTAATGGCTTAATTAATTGACCGTTATGATGTCCTCAAAAATATTTCTTTCAGCCAAAGAGCTTCATTTACAAGGGAGGAAGGCAACAGGACTCATTATTTCATATAAGAAATGACAATTAAGTACATGAGCTCATTCTAGAAAAAGTGCTACACACCTCACTGCTGAGTATCACTGAAGTCACCTTTGAAGTACTCCCCCTGGGAAGCTATGCACAAATGCCAGGGCCTAGTCTGACCTTCAAAGCAATTTGGGAACCTTTTCTGGAATGGCCCTCAGAGCTTTCACCATGTTACCTTTGATGTCCTGAATGCCATCAAAAAGTCTTCCTTTCAATATTTTTTATCTTCAGGTAAAGAAAAAAGTCGGGAGGCGGAGTCAAGATGACAGACTAAGCACACGTCTCCTTAAACCCCTCTGGAAGCCAAGACCTGAACTGATAATTAAAAAGAGCCTTCTGGACACCTGGTGAGCCCTAGGACACAGCATAGGCCTGTTAATTTGGACTTCATAGCACTGAAAGGAAACCTCCTCTCTTGCCGTCCTCTGTTAAAAACAAAAAGGAAAAAACATGATTGAGAACTGATGGTTTTAAAGGAAGGAGTCCAAGCTGTTCTGAAAGCATTGTGAAAAACACGGCTCCAGGAATTGAAAGAGTACCATCTGAGATGGTTCCAACAAGAAATTTGGAAGACAGCTCCCTGACCAACTGACTGGACGAGATCCATATTTGTGCCTCATCCAAAGGAAGATAATCCAACAAAATGCATAAATTATTGAGTAATATCATAAGTATCATATGCAAGTAAAATTTTGCTGAAGATTATTCAAAAGTGGCTGCAGCAGTACATCAACAGGGAACTGCCAGAAATTCAAACTAGATTTAAAAGACGTGTAACAAGGAATGTCATTGCTGAGGTCAGATGGATCTTGGATTTTGGTTGAAAGCAGAGGATATCAAAATACATTTACCTGTGCTTTACTGACTATGCAAAGGTTTGGACCAGAATAAATTATGGATAACATTATGAAGGATGGGAATTCTAGAATACCTAGTTGCACTCACATGGAACTTAGACCAAGAGGCAGGTGTTTATAAGGGTTGTATCCTTTCACCATACTTATTTAATCTGTCTACTGAGCAAATCTTCAAGAAGCTGGACTATATGAAGAACACAGCATTAGAACTGACAGAAAACTCATTAACAACTTGCAATTCACAGATGACACAGCTTTGCTTGCAAAAAGCAAAGAGGACTTGAAGCACTTACTAATGAAGATCAAAGACCACAGCCTTCAGTATGGGTTACACTGCAACATAAAGAAAACAAAAGTCCTCACAACTAGACCAATAAGCAACTTAGTGATAAATGGCGAAAACACTGAAGTTGTCAAGAATTTTCATTTTACTTGATTCTACAATCAACAATCATGTAAGCAGCACTTAAGACATCAAAAGACACATTGCATTGAGCAAATCTGCTGCAAAAGACTTTTTTAAAAGTAAAGACGTCACCTTGAGGAATAAGGTGCACCTGACTCAAGCCATGATATTTTCAATGACCTCATATGCATGTCAAAGCTGGACAATGAACAAGGAAGACCAAAGAAGAATGAATGGCTTTGGATTATAGTGTTAGCAAAGAATATTCAATATACAACAGACTGCCCAAAAAAGGAAACCCTGGTTGCACGGTGGTTAAGAGCCTTGGCTGCTAACCGAAAGGTCAGCAGTTCAAATCCACCAAGCAGTCCTTGGAAATCCTATGGGGCAGTTTTCATCTGTCCTTCAGGGTCACTATGAGTTAGAATGGACCTGATGGCTTTGGGTTTTTTTAGTTTGCCAGAAAAACAAATAAATCTTCCCTGAAAGAAGTATAGCCAGAGTGCTCCTTTGAAGTGAGGATAAGACTTCATGTCGTGTACTTTGGCTTATTAGGAGGAAACAGCCCCTGGAGAACGACACCATGCTAGGTAGATGGTCAGCAAAAGACAGGAAGACCCCCAATGAGATGAAATGACACAATGGCTGCAACTGTGGACTCAAGCTTAACAAGAGGGACAAAGTACCTGAGAGCTTCTTATGGTTGCACATAGCGTTATTATGAGTTGGAACTCACTCAAGGGCACCTAACAAAAGCAACAGTAACTTCCTACGGCTTCTGTAACAAAGTACCATAAACTCAGTGGTTTAAACAACACACATTTATTCTGCTTGTTGTTAGGTGCCATTGGGTCAGCTCCAACTCACAGGGAATGTGTCCAACAGAAACAAACACAACCCCGTACTGCGCCGTCTTCACAGCTGTTACGCTTCAGCCCAGTTGTTGCAGACAGTGTGTGTTTATTCGCTTACAGTTCTAAAAATCCTTTTCACTGGGCCAAAATCAAAGTGTTGACCAAATCATGCTCCCTCCAAAAACTGTGAAGGAAAGTCTTTCTTTGCTTTTCCAGATTTTAAAACTATATTTCCTTCAATCCGAAGCTTATGGCCCTTCTCCCATCTTGAAAGCCAGCAGCATAGTATGTCACTTTGGTCACCACATTGCCTTATTCTGTAAAAAGGCTTTCTCTTCCTCCCTCATGTAAGAGCATTTGTTATTACATGACGCTTAATGTATTCACATCTGCAAAGACCTTTTACCATGTAAGATAACATTCACAGGTTTCAAGGCTTGAGACCTGGATATTTTGCAGGGGCCACTAGTGTGCCAGTCAGCATTCATGACTCAGTCTTCACCACATTTGCAAAATAAAGCTGGGCATCTGGGTGAAGGAGCCCCTGGGTGGTGCAAACAGTTAATACATTCAGTTAACTCAGTTGCTAACTAGAAGGCTGGACATTAGTCCCTTCAGAGGCACTTTGGAAGAAAGTCCAGGCAGTTCATTTTTGAAAAACCAGCTAGTGAAAACACTATGGAACACAGTTCTGCTGAGGCACACATGGGTCACCGTGAGTGAGAATTGACTCAAGGGCAACCGAGGTTTTGTTTTACGTGGAAAAAGGAACAAGAAAAGAAGGAAGCATGTTAGGACAAGGGACTACTGGGTCTGAAACTAAGTCTGTAGGGACTGGAAAAGCAAAAATTGTCATGCACCCTCCTTTGGATTGTTCTCTTTCTGTAATGTGCTTTACCCACATGCCTTTCCAGACATAACAATGCTCACTGATGAGGTCAGAGTCCATTTTTCTTTTCTAAATTGTAGTTATTAATTTTCTTACTTATAAAATCAGTACATATTCATGGCAGAAATTTTGGGCACTACACAAAGTAAAAATTACCTGATACCGCTACTAATAATAATTTAGTGCATTCCAGTCCATCTGAGTTTCTCTTTCCTGAATTAAGTCTTTGGGACATTTCAGGTTCAGCCTTGTTAAGAAATCCTTATTCAAACATCAGAGACAACTTTTTAAATTTATGTTTTATGAGAATACCAAGATGTAAAAAGAATCATTCATTAGAACCAATAATAAAGGGTGAGATTTTGACCTCTTCCTTCTTGTTGCTAGCTTTTAAATTATCATCAAAGACATGCTGATATTCCATATCCAATTAAAAATATTCAAATTCCTAGTCAAGCTCTTAATGATGTATTTGTGAATTTGTGATACATCTTGATGGCACATCAATGTTTTGACAGTTGTTTTTTTCCCCCAAGTCATAAATCAGTATCTTCCTTTCCCCATTCAGAAGCTATATTGCTATTTTAAATCACTTTGAAATGCAAATAGAATAGAAAAACACTAATTAGGCAATAGATAGGTAGCAACACAATACCAGGGAAGCCAGCACAGCTTGTGGGCACGGAGCAAGACCGGACAATGTTTCATTCTGTTGTACATAGGGTCACTATGAGTCAGGACCAACTTAACAGCACCTAACAACAATAACAACACCCCCAAGGAAGCTCCATTTCAACCGGACGGCTACTCACAGCAGATTGCATCATGGAGGTTGTCACATTATATCAAATTGTATCATGGAAGTAATCACATCATCATGTGACTGCCAAACTACATCATAACTGCCAAACCACTAAGAACCATATCTCAGTCAAGTTGACACAAAACTGAAAGATCACAGCCTCTATTCATCTCACACTCCTCTGTTAGCAGTCTTTCTTCAACGTTCACCTTTCATTACAGCTAATTCCTCTGGATTACTCTCTCATTTCATCCTGTAGAATACATATAAACAAATAGAACAATTAATTTTACGTAATCTCTTCCTGAAAACAGAAGATAAAAGAAAACTTTACAACTTATTAGGCCCAACACCAAACCCAAAGACAGTTCACAAAAAGAAAACCACAGATCAATAGCCCTCATAACCATAGACATAAAAAGCCTCCACAAAATATTAGCAAATAAAACCTAGCAACATAGAAACAGATATACACATGATTAAGTGCAATTTATTCCAGGAAAGTAATACAGTTTTAATCTTTGAAAATCAATCAATTAATCATATTTACAGCATAGAGAAGAAACAACACAAAACAGAAACTGATGCAGAAAAAGGACTCAATTACATCCAATATCATTTATGATAAATTCTCAACAAATCAGGAATAAAAGTACACTTCCTCAGCATAATAAATAGCATCTGGAAAAACCTAAAGATGATAATTTCCCCATAAAATCAGTAAGAAGCTGACAAAATCTACTTTCACTACTCCTATTCAACATAGTATGCAATAAGAGAAGAAAAGGAAATAAAAGGCACATAGAGTGAAAATCCACTCATATATAGATGACATGATTTTCTATGTAGAAAGTTCCAAGAAATCTAACCCACCCCCAAAATTAATCGAGGACTAATTAGTGAGATTAGCGAGGTTACAGGATGCAAGGTCAACACATAACATTCAAATGGTAATAAAAATTAAAAAGCACAATACATTTACAATCACTCCAAAAAATTAAATTCTTAGGTAAAAATCTAACAAAATACGAACAATATTTACAAACTAAAAACTACAAAATATTGATGAAAGAAATCAAAGAAGACTTAAATAAATGGAGAAACATATTATGGTTGTCAGTTGGAAGATTCAATCTAGTATAGATGTCAAGACTTCCCAAACCAATCTACATGTTTAATGAAATTCCCGAAGGATTCTTTGTAGATATTGACAAAATTATTCTAGCATATGTATGAAAGGTAAAAGAACTAAAAAATTCAAAACAATTTTGAAAAAGGAAAATAAGGAATCACTGTACCTAATATTAATGAACAGTATTATACCAATTGCCATGAAGTCAGTTGTGACTGATGGCAATTCTAAGTATGTCAAAGTAGAACTGTGTGCTAAAGGTCTTTAACGCTTGATTTTTTAGAAGCAGATTACTGGGCCTTTTTTTCCAAGATGCCTCTGTGTGGACTTGAACCTACAACCTTTTGGTTAGCAACCAAGACAGTTAGCTGTATGCACCATACAGGAACTCTTCCAGTATTATAAAAAACCACACTCATCAGCAGCCTAACTCTCAACGACTATGCTAGCAAGCATGGTATTACAAAGGCTACTCAAAAAAAAAAAACTAAATTTATCAGACTGTTTGGTAACCAAATGGGACCATTTCAGAGAGTTCTAGCCAATGTATTTGTATAGAAGCCTGCTGTTGCCAACTCATCCGCTCTGCCTTCTTCCTGCTTAAACTATACACATGATTTAGAGATACAAGCGGCCATTGCGCAACTGTGAGGATAAAAGCCACAAGCTAAAAATGGTGATATATAAGAAGTCTGGACTACATACTTCTGGACTTGTTTTGTGAAGTATGTAGACTTCTACCCGTGTTAGCCACTATGGCAGGGATCTGATTTATTCAAGCTGAATGCTATCTCTACGAAGGGAAAAATTAGATCTCCTCTCCTGAGGCAGTGGAAGTCATCAGGAGTAAAAGAGCTGTGCCCAGCAGAGCATGAGTGCCATCATTCAGAGAGGCAGCACTGTGAAGACATGTGACAAGGGAGTCAAGCTTGTGAGGAAATGAGGACTGCCATATATAATGTGGAGGCCTGGTGGCACAGTGTTGAAGAGTTTGGCTACTAACCAAAAGATTGGCAGTGCAAATCTACCAGCCACTCCTTAGAAACTCTGTTCTACTCTGTTCTATAGTGTGGCTATGATTTGGAAACGACTCAACTGCAACAGGTGTGATTTGCTTTTCTATATAAAGCAGCAACTCAGGATATCTCAGACAACTTGGGGAGACAAATAAAGTCAGTGGGTCTTGAGCCATTATAATTCGGGATACATTTGGGTAACGTGTTTTCTTGCTGTCCTCCAGGATTACCACAAGAGAAGAGAAAGAAACCAAGCAGAAACCACTTCACTATACACCAAGTCCATCTTAGTCCTTCTTTCCTTCTATGGTAACAAGGCCTTTTCTCCAGGAGGTTTCTGGCATTAAGACCAATCAACAATGTAAGTAGCGGTGATAGTCCCTGGCACTTACCACCTGCACCCTCTGAAAATATGAGGTCTGACAAGTTCACGAACTCATCCTAGAAAAAGTGCTACATACCTCATTGCTGAATATCACTACAGTCACCCTTGAAGTACTTCCTTTGGGAAACTATGCACTGACACCACCACCTAGCCCACCCTTCAGATTTGAAACTCTCTTTCTGGAATGCCCTCAGAGTTGTTGTTGTATTACCCTTGATGTCCTGAATGTCTTCCTTCCAATATTGCCTTTATCTTTGGGTAAAGAAAAAACTCACTGGGGGCCAGATCAGCTAAGTAGGTAGAGTGTTCTAGTACAGATATTTGTTTACTTGCTAAAAACTCCCTCACAGAAAGTGCCGTGTGAGCTGGTGCACTGTCGTCATGCAAGAGCCATGAGTTGTTGGCGAAAAGTTCAGGTCATTTTCGTCTAACTTTTTCACGAAGCCTTTTCAGCACTTCAAATAGTAAACTTGGTTAGCGGTTTGTCCAGTTGGTACAAATTCATAATGAACAATCCCTCTGATATCAAAAAAGGCTAGCAACATCATTTTGACTCTTGATTTGGATGACAGAAGTTTTTTGTTCCTAGAGAATTGGCTGATTTCCATTGGGCACTTTGACGCTTTGTTTCAGGGTCATACGGGTACACTCATCAATGAGAGCACCATCCAAAACATCTTCTTGCCTCTGCAAAAGGTCTCGGCAAAGATTGACTTTCCTTTTCTTTCGTTCATCTGTGAGCTCTTTTGGGACCATTTTTGGACACACCTTTCTCATGCCAAGACATTCAGTTAAAATTTTCCTAACTGTTTCTCAACTGATATTTATTTAGTCTGCTATGCTCCTCACAGTCAGCTGAAGATTCTGATGCGTAATTTGACAAATCTTTGCCATATTTTAGTCAGTTTGCTTATTACTGCCTACCTTGACCTGTCCTCATCAGTGACACTTTCTTTCCTCTCAGAAAAACATTTAATCCATTTGTACACTGCCATTTTCTTCATGGCATTATCCCCATAAACTTAGCCTAACATGTTCCTGATTTCACTTCCAGTCTTGCCAAGTTTAACAAAAAATCTAATGTTTGTTTGTTGCTCTAATTCAACGGCATAGAGAAGACACAACGCAAACAGAAACTGATGCAGAAAAAGGACTCAACTAAATCCAATATCATTTATGATAAATTCTCAACAAATCAGGAATAAAAGTACACTTTCTCAGCATAATAAATAGCATCTGGAAAAACCTAAAGATGATTCAAGATTCAAGCTCTGGCATTCTCACAAGGGCACACAAAAACACCCAAGAACAACGTTAAACTCCACTCAGCAAGATACTGCCACACTTCAACATGAACACTGCTGTGAGATATTGATATACCAAGGTTATGAGATCTTACTGAGTTTGTACAATGCTGCCAACATAAGTATGTGGTGGCAAGTTCACAAATTTCATTGTCCGACCTTGTGGTCTCTTGTGCCTTCAAAGAGGAGACATTGTTCTGCTCTGTATTATTTGTCTTACCTTTTTCACAGCAGCTTTTATTTCAGATTTTCTCTATACATGTATATTTTGGGTTTGGAGGGTTTTTTTTAACACAATTAATGTGTGATTTCTTCATACCTTTAGTAACATGCTTTTATAAACATTCCAGTCTTTCCTAACAGTCACGCTTTGGATCAACAATGACCATACAGAACTCCATTTCCAACGAATATCATAGCTGTCATATGGGCCAGGGTTTGGTAAACTATGGCTCTCCTGTCCTAAACTATGGCTCTCCTGTGTAGTTTATTGTTTGCTTGTGTTTTCACAGCCACATCCATTTATTTTCCTATTGTCTATGACTGCTTTTATGCTACAGAGGTAGAGTTAAGTAGTTTCAACAGAGATTCTGTAACCCTCAAAGTCCCTTACACAAAATGATTGTCAACAATCCCTGGTTTAGGCTATCAAGCATTCTAACATAAAACATCAACATATCCAAACTGCAATTCGCATTGTTTATGGGTTAGTCAATTAGGGAAAACTCTTAATCTACCTTTCCAATGATTGGGTTTTGTCACTGTTTGTTGTAAAAGAATATTATTCTATTACTCAGTCCCCTCATTTGAGACATAATAGTGTGAATTAAGAACTTGATATCAAAATATAGTTAATTGTTTGCAAAATACATCATGATTTTCACATAAGAAAATAAATATATTTGCTATAGTATTTTTTCTGAATTAGCACTGTGAATATAATTTTCATTTTAAAGGTAGTTTTTGTTTTGACAAGAGTAACCCTTCGAAATCACTTATAGAAAATGTATCATCACTCTATTGTTGGATCAGTGAACTACATGACAGCTCAATTTCAGGCAAAAAAAAAAAACCTCTAGGGGAATAGTTTGTGGTTTTTGTATTGGGGGGATGTATACACTTATAATTCAGGAATATGTAATAGATATATAGTAGGGTATATATATTCCAGAATTATAAACATATATGTATATGTGTATGTTTATATATAATGTGTATGTGTGTGTGTGTGTGTGTGTGTGTGTGTGTGTGTATACATACACATACACTTCCCCAAATATGTATAGCCTTGCAGACTGGAGACCACTGGACATGAAATAAGAAAGCTGTAAAGGAATCAATAACTCTACCACAGTAACATGTCTGCTCACTGAAATCACATTTTTTTTAATAATAGGAGGTAAATGAAAATAAAAGAACAAAAACATATTTTCAGTCAATTCAAAATAAAATCACAGAATTTAGCAAGTCTGAAAATAGTGCCTGAAAAAGTTAATTGCCTGTTTACTCTGGAGCAAAAAAACTACACTGATGGTATGAATGGAAATTGGAAAAACTGCTGGTAAGAATTTTACACTGTATACCAACGGCCTTGAAAATGTTCATACCTTTTAACCCAGTTAGTCAGCTTCTGGGTCTGTCTCCTGAGGAAATAATCAATGGATATGTGGTATAGTGGTCAAGCACTACCACGGCTAATTATAGAGGTTGGCAGTTCGAATCCACGAGGAACTCCTTGGAAACCCTATGAGGCAGTTCAACTTTGCACCACAGGGACACTATAAGTCAGAGTCAACTCAACAGCAATGGGTTTGGGGTTTATGGACAGGTACACGTCCACAGTGGTGTTAATTAATGCTCATCAGTGAAAATAGGAACTAACTAAAGTGACAGTCTACCAAATTCCAAACACTGCATTAGATTCTGATGACTACGTAAAATATGCCTCAGGAAGGATATAACATTTCAGACGAGACCTGAAGGAACTGTGGGCACTAACCAGCCGAAAGAATGAGATAAATGTGACAGAGGGAAGAAGCAGAGATGGGAGGGCTGGTGACAAGGCTGATGGCAGTGGTGTGGGCAAAGGGTCTTATAAGACCATTCCAGGCACAGGAACCAGAAATATTCAGAACAAAATGCCAAATACAGCATTAAAGTGCAAGCATCCGATACTTTAGACATCTGTATGTAGGCCTAATCTTTCCTGAGAAGAGTTGATTTTGGTCCTACCTACAACTGTGAAAATGTAGTATATGTTGTTTTAGTCACCTGCTACCGCTCCAACAGAAATACTACGAGTAGAAGGCTGCATGAAGAGAAACTTTTGTTGTCACAGTCTGGTAAGCCACAAATCCATTTACAAGTTACAAGTCTGTTCAACAACAGAAGTTACCGCAGTCCAGTAGGCTGAGTCCAAATTCAAGGGGAGCATCTAGGCACAGGTACTTTGGGTCCAAAGGACGTGCTCTGCTGTCAGTGCTGCTTTCTTGGTTGCGTGAGGTTCCCAACTTCCTCCGCTCACTTCTCTTCCTTACATCCCACAAGCTTGTAGCTTGAGTTGTGCCTCACTAACACAACTGCTGCCCATTTTCCATCATCAGTTACTACAGAGGCAGATTTCACAACACATGGGAGGGATGGTACCATATTGGGAGTCATAGCTGAGTCAAATCAACACATATCTTTTGGGGGAACACAATTCAATCCATGGCACATATCATTAGGCATATGCCCTGTCCCAGATATATCCCTGGAAAGAGGGATGGCTGTTTTATTTCTCAAAATACTCTACAGTAATCCCAGAGTAGTTTCTCAACTAAATCTATGCTGAGAGTTATTTTATGCTATTAAAATTGAGATGCAAAGTGTCTTCTATTTTTAAAGCAGCAACGCAAGAATCAAGACATAATGTACCTTATGTCAAAACCTGTGGTCATACACATAGAAACTAACTTTCATCAGTAATGTTAATTCTGCCTCTTTTATTTTAATAGACACGATGGAATGTGATTGTCTGTAATATGAGATGTCTTTTTCTAGGTGCTTTACTTAATTACATCTTTCCCTATCCCCAAAGCCTCCTGCTTCTCTTCGGTACTGGTAAGTCTGATTAGCATATCTGGGCACTCTGCAAGTTTTGATAATTGTTCTGTTATGTAAGATGTTAACAAAAGAGGAAGCTAGGTGGCGGGCGTGTGGGAACTCCCAGTACTATTTTTGCAACTCCTCTGTAAATCTACAATTAACTCAAAATAAAGAGCCAAAGGAAAAAATAAAGTGTAGAGCCCTGTGTATAGTGCATTATTATTTGTGTAAAAAAAGATAAAAAATATACAAGTGAAAATAAATATGGTTAGAAATCTGGATGAACACACAACAAATTGATAACATTGGTTAAACAGAAGTAAAATGAATTTTCCCTGGATACTCTCTTACGCATTGTGAGTTTTCTACCATGTGAATATTCTGTCTATTCAAATAATAATTAAAGATCACACAAGTGGGAAGGGCCATTCTAGCTCCAGAGTTCTTCATGAAGTCAACAGAGACAGTTCAACTTCCCTCTGCCCAGTTCTGCTTTCTTCCACGCTTGTTCCACAGCCATTGATCCCAAGATCACTCCCTAATAAACATGTTCCATGCTAAACTGGTTCTCAGAGTATGCTCCCCAGGGAAGCTAACCTGAGACTCCAGTCTTACATGAATTCCTTCAGCACCATTTTCTTCCCTTTTCTTTATTTTCAAAAATAAGATATTTTAACTGAAAATGGATAAGGTTGCTGCCTCTTTTCATCTCAACTCTGTTCCTTTCTGCTTCTATCATGCATGGGTTTGAAGTGAGTGTCAGGATCTGGGGGTCTGGTTAAGTATAAGATGAGCTGGGTATATATTTCATTTGGGTTAGGATACATTTACAAGGTTCACAGGCACTTCCTGTATAGACAAGTGAGGCATAACTATTATCCCTTGCAGGAATGGTTTTCAGAAATACTCCCGACAGCCTCCTTGCTAACTCAGTGTCATGACATGATGACTCAAGGACAGACATTACATCAAGATGTAAATGTGTTTGTGCTCAGCACAGAAATTTTATAGGTAGTGGAGGAAAAAAATATGCAATATATAAGGAGGCAGAAGCTAGTCAGTGGAAAATCCTTTCAGTATCAGGCATACAAATAGTAAGGAAAAGATATGATTCTCTTCAATGCCTAGCCAAGATGGACTCTCACTCTGCTATCAGATTACATAGGACAGTAAGGACAATCAAAGATAACTGTTGAGTGTCGAGGGTTCAAAAAGTATTTATAATTAGCCAATGCACAATTAACGATGCTTTGAAACACTCTTACAGCAGGAATGATAGCTCATTGATAAAAGAAACATGACAGAGATCTCAAATTCAGTAACAATCCTAAAATTTATATATTACCAATAATTAGTAGTGAGACTAAAAGAAACTTTTCTAAACTGTTAGTTTGAAAATACATATTAATCAAACATGATAAAATACAGATTATTCTATTATTGATATTAGACACTCATTGTCATATGAAGTGATCAAAGATTATGTAGCCAATAAAATGTAGATTAAAAACTTTGATACAGGTGTGTTTAGCAGTGTCATGTATTAAATTGTATTCCCCCAAAAATGTATGTAGCAATTGGGCTGGGCCATAATTCCCAGTATTGTGCGATTGCCCCTCATTTCGTGATTTTTCTATGATATAAATCCTAATCTCTGCCTGTGGTTAGTAGACTGGGTTATGTTGAAGAGGATTAAGACAGGATTGTAACAACCTTCCTAAAGTCATCTCACTGCTCCAATGTACAGAGAATTTCCCTGGAGTGTGGCTTTCATCAGATTTTATCCTTTTATCCTGTAAGAAATAAAAGGAAAGGGAAGCAAGCAGAGAGCTGGGGACTTCAAACCATCAAGAAAGCAGCACCAGGAGCACAGCGCATCCTTCAGACCTGAGATTCCCATGCCAAGACGCTCCCTGACCAAAGACTGATGCAACACAAGGACCCTCCTCCAGAGTCAACCAAGAGTGTGTTCCCCTGGAGCCACCACCCGAGTTCAGACTTGTAGCCTGGACTGTGTGAGAATAAACTATTTTTTTGTTAAAGCCATCCACTCAAGGTATTTCTGTTAGAGCAGTACCAGATGACTAAGACAAGCAATTAAGTAAAATACTGTTGCTCTTCTAAAATTCTGTGGTACTCTTTTGTCAACTTTTTTTTAATGTGTACCTTTGTGTTGTCTCTCATTTCTAACTACATTTTCATATTTGTACCATATTTTGTTCTTTTTTTAAAGAGGCCCTATAAACTTGTTTAAGCATCAAAAATCCTGTTGCCATCAAGTTGGTTCTGACTCACAGTGACCCTATGGGACTGAATAGAACTACCCTACAGGTTTTCCAAGGCTTAATCTTTATAGAGGAAACCCTGGTGGCACAGTAGCTAACTGCTACATCCGCTAACCAATAGGCTGGCAGTTCGAACCCACCAGGCACTCCTTGGAAACTCTGAAACAGTTCTATTCTGTCCTATAGGGCAGCTAAGAGTCAGAATCAACTTGAAGGCAGTGGGTTTGATTTGGTATAATCTTTACAGAAACACACTGCCACATTCTCCTCCCATGGAACAGGTAGCGAATCTGAACCACCTACCTCTGGGTTGGAAACCCTGGTGGTGTAGTGCTACGGCTACCAACCCAAAGGGTGCAGTTCAAATCTGCCAGGTATTCCTTGGAAACTCAAGGGGTGGTTCTACTCTGTCCTATAGGGTCACCATCAGTTGAAATCAACTCAACAGCACTGGTTTTTTGAGGGGTTTGTTTTTTGGTACCTTTCGGTTAGCAGCCAAGCTGCTTAACCACTGTACCACCAGGGCTCCTTGATTAAGTATGAGGCCCTACAAAACATGGATCCACACATGAATGTCACACTTTGAAAATATGCCCCCAAAGTGTAAAATAGCAATATTGCCATGTTAAATGTCTATAATGCTTCTCAGCTATAGTCTCTCTCAAGACAGAAACCCCTGTAGTGAGGAAATTACATGCTCCCAGGGAATGGCTATGAAAGGAAATACCAAACATTTTCCTGAATATCAGTGCATGCTGCTACAGTCAACACTATCAACAAAACATTCCCTAAGAAATTGTTAACATTTATGTTGTAACATTATCATTCATATACCCATTTTATTTCTTCAAACACATCTTATGTTCAAAACACTGTGCAGCAGAATTTTAAATGATGCTACTCAACAATTGTGAGGGCAGTGGTGGTTCACTGGCAGAATTCTTGCCTTGCAGATTTAATTCCTGGCCACTGCACCTCAAGCAAAGTGACCATCCCTTTGTCAGTGGAGGCTCATATATTGCTATAATGCAAAACAGTTCTCAGAGGACCTTTCAGACTAATACAGATTAGGAAGGGAGGTCTGGCAATCTGCTTCCAAAAACCAGTCAATAAACCCCTATTGATCGTAGTCGGATCTGCAACTGATCATAGGATAGGGCGGGACCGGCAGCCTTTAATTCCTTTGTACACGGTGTCACTGCGAATGGGAGCCAACTCAGGGGCAACTAACAAAACAACAATTTAACAAGTGTGAGTATGCATGAGCCCCGGTGATGCAGTGGTTAAGGCCCTCAGCTGCTAACCAAAAGATTGGTGGTTTGACCTCACCAGCCACTCCGAGGGAGAAACATGTGGTAGTCTGCTTCCATAAAGGTTACAACCTCATAACCACTGTGGGGGCAGTTCTACTGTGTCCTACAGGGTCTCTATGAGTTGGAATGGGCTCAACAGCAGTGGATTCGCTTTGAATTTTTTATACATCCTTGATGAACTTCTCATATTGTCTGCATTCCCTTTGCCACTTTTCCATTTGAACAAAATTTACAACCTCCAGTTTCTTTTTATTTAGTAGAATAACAGACATATGCCACAATTAGCACTGAGTAAAACATGAAAAAGAAAGAGCTTAGTGTTCCCCAATAACTAGACTGTAAATAAAAGATGGAATTGTAGAAGTACTGGAAGAAAATATAGTTGAATATCTTTACAAGCATGGGTTGTAAAAGCCTTTCCAAGCATGATAGAGAATCCAGGTGGAAACAAAACTTTGAAACATATGCATCAATTGAGACACTCAACAGACTCCAGAGAAAAAGTAAATTGTTTTAAAAAAATGTGATGTGTGACATACAGGCTAATTTATTTTATGGAATTGCAGACCACAGGCCCAATAATAATGCAATATAAATATAAAAATGCTTGTGTCTACTTCTGTCTCCACACATGACAAAATGATTACTACCAACATATTATCATCAATTCTTACCAAGTATTTCCAGTCTAATAGCCAGATCATAAAATATGCTCCTGAAGAGGAAAGCCCTCCAAATACCTTAGAACCTTGGTACTCAGTGTCACCCATGGAAGCAGCAGGAGAAGCATCACCTGGATGCTTGTTAGAAATACAAACTCTCAGGCCCCACCTCCACCCTTCTCAATCAGAATCTGTACGTTGACAAGGTTACAGGTGATTCTTATGTACCTTGATGTTTCAGAAGCACTGCCTAAAAGTATCTTATTCTTTTCTGCCTTACAATTTCTGCTTCATAGGTAATAATCTCACCTATTAGTCTTCGAGTTTCTCCTACAGATCTAGGTTTGTTGCCTTGGAACTAATTCTCATATATAAAAGGCCACAAGGCAAACTATCAGATCTGAAATTGCTCCGAATAACCTACCAGATATACATTCTTTTCCACTGAGCTAGATTAAGAAATCTTCATGATAAAATAAGCTTGCTTTACAGAAATATTCTAGATGTTTTCATTTTAGTGGAGGTTTTCTCAAAGTTCCAATCCTAACTACTCCACGATGAGCATTGGTGCTCTGAACCGTGTTAGCAACATATCAGTTATTAGACACTATTGTTCTGACTGTGGATCAGTACTGACCTTAAGGAATCTGTGGACAGTAACCATTTTAGAATTGTCACCACTCACTCTTCACCATCCTCAAGCACATGATCAAGTCAAGCCCTAAGAAAAGGACTGTGTTCTAAGAAAGACGCCCAGGAGCAGAGTACTGTAGCAGATCCCCCTATCAAGCCTGCCAGGTTTCTCTGCACACAAAAGCCATTCCATGTTCAACAAGAGGACTCAGTCTTATCTAAACATGTAAAGGGCAGTGTGGTTGAAACTCTCCTAGATGAAATCTCACCTCACTGAACTGAAGGTTTTTTCACCGGCTAGCCTATTTCATGAGTCAGATGGCACTTGGCTTGGCGCAGCCTGTTTTTAAAGCCAGTCCTTCATTCAGTTCCTTCAAAAAATTGTTTTTGGTAAGTGAAGAAAAAAAAGTATTAATCTTAAGAATTCTGTAAGACAGAAAATTATCTGGTTTTGCCTATGTACAATGTCAGAATTTTGGCTTAATCTACATGTCATGTATCCCCAGTTCAAGCATCCAGAGATGACCAACTCATGCATCTACAAGGATTGTTTAACCTGGATTTTTACAAAGCCCACATAGGCTTTATTGGGAACAACTGAGCCCCAAACCATACAATTTAATTAGTGGTCTCCAAACTCTAATCCACAGGATAGTACTGGGCTAGTTTGTAAGAACTGCTTGGGAAACATTTTTAAAATACAGATCCCAAACTGCTACCCTCTGAGGTTCAGATTTTTCAAATGAGGGGACTAGGTCTGGAATGCGTGTTTTTTACAAGCTTCACTGGATAATCCTGATGCATTAACTGTAGTTAACGACCTTCAATATGCAGATAAAACAACCCTGCTTGCTGAAAGCAAAGAAGACTTAAAGTACTTACTGATAAAGATCAAATACTACAGCATTCAGTGTCAGTTACATCTCAACACAAAGACAACAAAAATGCTTGCAACTGGACCAGTAAGCTGCATATTGATAAACGCAGGAAAGACTGAAGTTGTCAAGCATTTCATTTTACTTAAATCTATAATCAACACCCATGGAAGCAGCAATCAAAAAATCAAATGATATAGTGCATTCAGCAATTTTGCTGCAAAAGACTTATTTAAAGTGTTCAAAAGCAAAGATGTTACTTTGAGGATAAGGTGCAAGTGACCCACCAAAAAAAAAAAAAAAAAAATCCATTATGATTGAGTCTTTTCTGACTCATAGAAACCCTACAGGACAGAGTAGAACTGTCTTATAGGGTTTCCAAACAGTGGGTGGCAGATTTGAAATGTGAACTTTTTGGTTAGCAGCTGAGCTCTTACCACTGTGCCAGCAAGATTCCTCGTCTGACCCGAGCCATGCTATTTGCAATTGCCTCATAAGCACATGGAAGCTGAACAATGAATAAGGAAGACCAATGAAAAATTGATGTATAAGCAGGGTTGAGCATTTTTACATGAATTCTAAAGACTATTTATTGGCTTATGATGTCAAATTCCCACCTCTCTATACTTAACAATGAATAACCTTTAACATAATATTTCCATACTATATTCAGCAGAACACACTTATCTTGAGATATTAATAATTCAATATATGTCTAGATGAACAAACAAAAATAAAGTTCTGTATTTTAAAAGATTTGAGAAACACTGTATTTAAGTAAAGTTAAACTGCTTCTGTTAACCATTTCCAATACATTTACATCATAAAACTAATGTGTATCATACATCTGCATCTAGAAGACATAGTGGGCAGTATTCCCCTCATTATTTGAACATGAAACCATCTTTTTGGTGTGTCACATTTTAGCATCTTGCAGAAGTGGCATTCTGCAGAACACAGTTCAAAACACTGACTTAGCCAGAGAGACTAGGACATAATATCTGCAATGCTGTTGCCTGGATCCTCCACTGGGAACCCCTTTGTTTTTGACCTAATCCCTTCAATCAGCCTCCAACATGCTGTGATTACTCCTTCTTTCATCAGAACCACTTGTTTCTAGTCACAGCGCTCACTCTTCATTCACCACTTGTTCATGCATTGTCATGAGGACTAAGTCACGACCCTGGATTGGCTAGAAGGTTTCCCTCCAGTCTGCCCTGAAGTATCCTTTGTTTGACTCTTATGGGTAGAGTTTTTTTCTTTCTCATTTTCTGTCTCTTATCTCTCTGTAGGTGAGGCATATTTTTTTCCTCAGGTGTTTAGCATTCTTCTGCACATTGACAGAGTGCCTGAAAAGAGACCCTCTGTTTAGGTTTCTCCAGTATACAACCTGCCTAATCCAATAAACATTCTCAGGCAAGGCCAAGATATTATGGTTTCTCTTCTTTATGCCAAATATTGTACACGTGAAACTAAAAACTCACTGCTATAGGAATATATTCTTTAGCAATCGTGTTCTTTAACATCCTGGAATTTAAAGGAATAAATGTCAAGGGCACAGAAGCTGTTTATTTCCTCGGGAGGCTCCTAGGACGTTTTTAGGCAGATGATATCCATCACACCACGAGGATCAAACCATGTCTGAGTCAGAAAGATGCTCACTTGGATTTGACAAGTTTCAAATAAATTCCAGTCTTCTTCTAATTCTATTTCCTTCCGGTCACCATGGAAATCCACAAGACAAGAATGAAATAAGGAGAGGTTTCTGACCCTGTCCTGGTCAGAGACACTTATGTGCCTTTGAAATGAAAATAAGTAATGACTACATATGGAAAACATACTGTCTTCATTTCCCAACCCACATTCTACTTTGGAAAAGCCTTCAAACACTTTAATATAATTATCCAGAAAGCAAAAAGGAGCACTCAGCAAAACGAGCCTGTAATTATGCAGCCACTCAAAACCAGTCTGTCTCAAGGAGGTAAAGTATAACAAGAGAAGGAGCACATTCCAAAGTTTTTCACTCCTGAATTCCACTTTAAAATTAGATCTCCATATGATCAGTATCAGTGCTGTATACGATTTATAAATACATATCTCCAAAAGAGACTAAAGAACTAGGCCTAAAATTAATATTCATGAAGTTTGAATCACTCAAGTGTGAGAGTGCAAATTGACCCACGTAGCATTACCATGGTGATTATAATTGGAATTGTTCCTCCCATGATGACTTGATAATGGCAAGCAGCAGAGCTGTTAACAAAATCTCTCCTAGAGACAAATGGAACTGATGGTTCAGTTAGAACTACTGAGGACAAGGCAGAGCCCTTGAGAACACAGGAGCTATTCTCTGTCCCTTGCAAGTGCTACGACATTATCCTCTGGGTCTCTACACTTCTCTAAAGTGAAACTCACTGCCAAGTGATGGTTATCTGCTAATGGAATTGGAAATGTTTTTGTAGCTAAATGTTTCTGTATTTCTGTTGCTTTGAACTTCTACTACTCATTATACATTTTTCCAACAATGAAGGACTGTTTGCTAAAAGTCTGCCTTTACTCTTTGATGGCACTTGGCTTTGGCTTACTCTTTGATTGTATTTTATTGTTGCCCAAGTCAACATTGAATAATCAATGACCAACATGTCAATTGAAAGTAGTGACTAGACTGGTAGTCATGAAGAAGGAGCCATATCAGCGAGAATCTGTAGTTCGCTAATGGCAAACAGCAGTTAGTCTGGAAGCCGAGGGGTAAGGGTTGACTACGTTTGGCCTTTGTCAAGGAAAAATAAAACACATAAATTACAAACTGAAAATCAGGGGTGGCAACCCCTGTTCCAGCCCCACGCAGGATGTCCCCATTTATGATTAGGATATGGACTATCCTCCTTTAGATTTCTGAGTGTGGCAGCCTTGAGAATGTGCTGGTTAGATCTCCTGCTGTAAGGAACAGAGTGGGCTGCTAGCTCCAGTTGCATCCAACTGGATGCATCACTAGGCCTGCACCAAGGCCATGCTTCCCCTAGACTGCTCCCAGCCCAGATAGTAAGTGGCAGAGACACTAGGGAGTCCTATGTCTGTAGGGTACAGAACTCATGTAACAGGAGGCTTGTGCTACAGAACTCTGCATTGATTTATCCAACATGTTCTCAGACTTACACTGCAGTCAGAGATCCTTCCCACCAAATCCTCCTTTCTTCTTCCTCTCTTTCACAGATGTCAGCTCTGCATTCCAATTGGAAGGCTCACACCACCTATGCCTACTCTAGCTCCCTTTATATTTCAAGGCATTTGCTAGGTAAATTTCTTGTACTTCTAATCAGGTCTTGGAGACTGCATCTCAGAGAACCTGAACTCACAAGGAAAATTTACACATCACAGACAACATTTGAATACTAATTTTAACCCTTCAAAGTCCTTTATTGTACATAATCTTCATTCATAAAATTCTCTTGAGATCATTCACCAATATAGATGTTTTCTTCCTGTTTAAATGAGTACTAATAATGTGTGACCACATGCTACTAAACAAAAACAAGCTGTATCACTCATTTAGCAAGTACTGCATCCCTTCCATATACCTATCTCAGTGCTGGACTCTCTGAGGATACAATGGTTAACAAAATAGAGTTGATCCCTGCCCTCACAGAATTCACAGTGAAACAATGATCAATTTTTTTGTTTTGTTTTGTTTTTTATCACAGTTGTGCTAAGGCTGACACAGGAATGTGTGTAAGCTAAGACTGTGATCTTTATAGAAGCAGACCGCCAGGTCTTTCTCTCACAGAGCACTATGTGTCAACCTTTTTGTTAGCAGCTGAGTGGTTAATGATTGTGCCAACACAGATCTTTCTGCTTAAAAATTAGGAGGGATAGATTAGCAGGGACAAGGGCCTGGGGACCATGTTTCCAGGGGACATCAAGGTCAATTGGCAGAACTAGTCTTTCACTAAGAGAGTCTTCTACACTAAGTATTGGTGAGTGGCATCTGGGGTCTTAAAAGCCAGCAAGCCGCCATCTGAAGAATATCAATTAGTCCCAACCCACTCAGAACAGATGATGACCAACAGCATCAAAGATATAAGTAAATATCAGCCCAGGAGACAGAAGGACCCATATGATTGGGAGACTACATCAGCATGAGACCAGAAGAACCAGACAGTGCCTATCACGAAACACAGCCTTAAGGGTCTTAAGGCTGTAGAGTTCCTGATGTAGCATGATAAAGAAAAATGTGTGCAGACCAAGAACTCTACTAAAAGACCAGAAATGATAGTCTGACAACCTGGAGGGTCCCCTGGGAACGTGGCCCCTAGACTTGCTGCTGCCCCAGATCTGAAACCAGTGCTGAGGTCAACACTTCAGACAAAGAATGGACTGGACTCGGAGACACAGAGTGAGCATGTCATTTGTGTCCTTCTTGGCTTTATACATTGATAGGAGGCTGTTGTACTGGTTTCTTTATAGAGAGAAGAGAGGATGGAGAGTAGGGGACAAGTGCTTGTTAATAGGATTCTAGAAGTAAAGAGTAAAACAGCTGTCACAAGGTGAGGAGAACAGATAGAGTTGCAGAGAGGCAGGCATGCAAAATTGACTTGGATTGTATTCCTTCACTTAATCATAATAAAAAAAACTAGGAGGACAGATTTAGCAATTTGATTCTGAAAGGTGACAGCCTTGAAACCCCTGTGGAGTTGTTCTACTCTTCACACATGAGGTCATCATGAGTCAGAACTGACAGGCAATTAGCAGCAACAAGATGGGGTGGGAGTTGTTAGTGGACATAATTTTGGTAAATGGCTTGCTTACAGAAGGCTTCCCTAAGACCTTTTATTGAAACTGGGTTCAGAGTGTGTGGACATCATCTGGGTTAAGTATGGTTGGGGGCAGAATGGTGACACCGAGTGAACAAGGAAAAGAAAGAAAGATTGCAGGTAGGACGCAACTAGGAGTGTTCAGAGAACTGAAAAAAAGATCTGGGCTACCATCTGAGGTACACCAAATGGTCCCAACTCAGCAGGAACAGGTGATCACCAAGGACCAAAACTACGTGGGGAAAAGGGACCCAGAAGACAGAAAGACCCATATGAATTGGTGACTACATCAACATGTGATCAGAATAACCAGATGGTGCCCAGCCACCACCAGTGATAGCTGTGGTGGGACTCACAAAATTGAGTCTCAGTGGCAACACGAGAATAAAAAGGAGTGCATGCTGAGAACTCCAATAAAAGACCACAGTTGATGGTCCAAAGGCCTCAGGGTTCCCCTGGGAGCATAGCCTCAGACCTGATGCTGTCCCTGTCAGTAAATCATTACTGAGGTCAACTCCTTGGACAGGAATAGATTGGACATGGCAACACAGTGACCATATCGTGTGTGCACTTTACGGTTCTATGCATCTATAGGATGTTGTCCTACTGGCCTCTTACTAGAGGGGAGAGGAGAGGGTGGAGAAAAGCGGACAGGAGATTGTTAAGAGGACATGACACATACAGAACAGAAAGGAGGAGTGTGTTGCCACCGGGCAAGGAGAGCAGTAGGAGCTGCGCATAGCTGGGCATGCAAATTTAAACTGGATTGTACACTTTCACTCAGTCACAATAAATAAAATAAAATAAAAACATAAAAAAAAAGATCTGGGAAATAGACAGCAAATGAGAGAGGAGTACCAGATGAGGCTGGAGAGGAAGATAGAAGCTGTGCAACCCAGTGCTTCTAGGTTGGAGGAGTTCCCGGGACTTGCTTATGCAGTTGCTGCTGTTAAGTGCCATTGAGACATTTTCAACTCAAAGTGAACCCACATGACAGAGTAGAACTGCCCTATAGAATTTTCTAGGTTGTAACACACCCAGAAGCAGATGGCCAGGCTTTTCTCTTGCGGAGCTCTGGGTGTCCATTCCGTTAGCAGCTGTGTATTTAACCACTGTGCCATCAGGGCTCCTTCTGCTTATGTATTCCTCTAAAGTCATCATGTCAAACTATGCATCCACTCACACATTGTTAATTAACATGTAAATTCTTTTAGTTTTGAGTTTAAATAGATACAAAAAATTTTATTTCAGGTATATTATAAATATTGACACTTAAAATGATGGAATAATATATCCAGAAATCATCTATGATCCTCCATACTGTCCACTAGGAGGGAATACACACACACACACACACACACACACAAGAGGTCCAAACAATTAAGTCCACAAACTTAATTGGTTAAGTATTACATATGTCATTGTTGAATATTACTATAGTCATCTTCGAAGCACTTCCCTTGGGAAGCTATGCACCAGTACCACTGCCCACTTCACCCTTCAAAGAAATTTTGGAACTCTTTCTGGAATGGCCATTGTGCACTGTGGTATGCTGTCAAGTTCACAAACTTAACTGTATAGTTGTCTGTGGGGAAGTTATTAGCCAGTAAAGAAATAACCGTATTGGAACAGCCTTCCTACTCACCTGTTCTGGCCTCCAGTGACTTTTTTCTTCCCAGAAGATAAAGGAAACATTGAAAGAAAGACATTTTGATGACATTCAGGACATCAAAGGTAATACAATGACAGCTCTGATGGCCATTCCAGAAAAAGAGTCCCAAAATTGCTTTGAAGAGTGGACTAGGGATTGGCATTGGAGCACGGCTTCCCAAGGGGAGTATTTCAAAGGTGACTGTAGTGATATTCAGCAATGAGGTATGTGGCACTTTCTCTAGGATGTATTCGCAAACTTAATTGTCAGTCCTGTGTGTGTGTGTGTATGTGTGTGTGTGTGTGTGTGCGCGCGCGTGCGTGTTTACAGGCTGATCTGCAATATTCAGAAATTTTACATTGTTCTTTTTGCATTTTTTGAACTATTTCCATTTTATTTTGCCCATAGATTATCTTCATATTAAATATTTTTTACTTGAAAGTCTTTTGCTGATCTCACTTCATCTTTCTGTATGACAAAATGTAAGTTTGTAAATTTATGGACTGATAAGTCTCTCTAGGTTAAATTGTTTCATTTTGGATTGAGTTATTACTATAACAACTTTTACTATTACACAGTTTATTATAAAAAGCATAAAATAATATAAATTTTAAACATAAAAAGAAAAATTAGAAATTCTTAGTGGGATTAGTGAGAGTTTTTAATCTCATTCATATTTGGGTGGATGAATTTATTTTCTTGCTAGAATGAGAACTGGGTTAAACATCAATTCTAATGTGTTATTTGTAAGCTTTGAGAAACTGTTCACATAAATAGATGTGATTGGAAAAATTTTGCTATAAAAGTCTCATTCAAGTCTTTGAACTTCTTCCACTTTACATTCAAAAACCACACAGTGACACATTTTTAATATTATTTTTGTGATCTATCAGCTGACAACTCAATTAGGTCTTCCTGAATTGTCTTGAAAGCAAAGAAATGGAAAACATAGGAATTGTGAAGAGATTTGTTATCCATCATTAGAAAAATTAATTTTTGGAAAATACTTTCCAAGATTGATCAATTAGCTATTAACTATACTGCTTACTCTTTTACTTAGAGGCATCTATTATAACCCAATATATTAAAAATGAGTTGGGAAAATTAAAATATTGCTAATTATATTCAATATCAACATGTTTTCAATAAATTAAGTGAGCTAAATCTGCTTGAAATTTTCTTCTAAATGCATTAACAAAGGTATACTGAAAATACCTAACATATATCCTAATTTGCTAGACTTAGCATCATAGTGGCTAAGTGCCACATCTGCTAACTTAAAAGTCGGCACTTCAAATTCTCCAGGTACCCTTTGGAAACCCTATGGGGCCGTTCTACTCTGTCCTATAGGATCACTATGAATTGGAATCAACTTGACAGCATAGACAATGGATGAATACTGAGGGTTGTTGGATACATGGGAGATACAAAATATTTTCTATTTTAGTTTCTATTCTACAAAAGTAGAAATATAATGGGAGAGACTAGAAACCATCATGCAATGGTGTTAGCAAAGGTGATAGCCAAAAGGGCACTAAACTTTTACTTGGCTGCTAATTCTAAATTGTACTAACTTTGAGATCTTGGACAAGTCCCTTAATGCCTTTTGAACTTTCTCTTTTTCTCTCCACTTCATCGGTCCCTTTTAAACAGAGCATACTTGGAGATGACAGAAGTCAGCAAGTCAGCAAGAATCTGCAACCTTCCTCTCCAAACTTTTCTTCCACCAAACCAGATTCTTATCTGTTTATTATTATGATTAATTTGGAGCCTCTGACTTAAAGGCAATGAGGTTTTTTGGCAGGGGGATAATATTTAGAGAGGTTTCTTTCGTGAGGGTGGTACAAATAGTTAAACACTTGACTATTAATTGCAAGGATGACAATTGATACACACAGAGTGCCAATCTGTTTCTAAGAGATTACAGTCACCAAAAATGAATTGGAGTAGTTCTATTGTGACACACATGCGGTCACCACGAATTGTAATCAACTCTAGAGCAGTCATCAATATTTAGAGACAATTTCTACTGCGTAAAAAGTTCTAGGGAGCAGAGCCAACATGGAAGACTAGACAGATGTCTCCTTAATTCCCTCTGAAAACTAAAGCCTGGATTGATAACTGAATAGAGCTTTCTGAATATCCAGTGGGCCCTAGGACATGGCATAGGGCTGTCACACTGGACTACATGCCACTAAACGGGAAACTTCCTCTCTCTCACTGAGCACTGTTGCCCTTGCCTTGCTTCTTTCACAGACTGAAGGTACTGGTGCTTTTAATTTTTTTTCTCTTTTTGTTGGCTGGTAGGCAAAGGATGGCTATGAGCCAGCAGATACAGCTGCAACAAGTAGAAAGAGAGCAACACAGGAACCCCTCAGGCAGCAGAAGAAAACAGATAATAAAGATTAGAGCAGAAATAAACAAAATAGAGAATATAAAAACAATTCAAAAAAATGACAAAACCAAAATCTGGTTTTTTGAAAAGATCAACAAAAGTGACAAATCTTTGGCTAAACTTACTGAAGAAGAACAGGAGAGGAAACAAATAATCCACATACAGAACCAGGTGGTGGATCTGAACTGCTAGCCTTCTGGTTAGCAGCCCAGCACTTAGTTACAACAGCACCAAAGACTCCATAAATTACTAGAATACATGGGACAAAAATAGAGTCATGAGGAAAAAGAGTTGGTTCTTGAGGAAAAGTAATGAGTTTTCCTTAAAATGAGTTTGAGGGGACAAACTAGCATAAAACGTTATGTATTTTTGCACCACTGTTTCTCTTATGCTCCCAAAATAGGTCTTTCCCTATAACCTTAAGCTTTCAAAAAAGGAAAACCTTCATTCTAAACATAACTAAAAATATCCTATATTATTTCTTTTGTCATCATTTATAAAATCCAATCAACATACTTTCCAAATTGGATTATAAATTTTTTAAGAACTTTTCTAAAAAACATCTACCTAGGCAAAATGCTATTGTTCCAGTGATACAGATATTTGGGGCTTGAAGTCTTGTCTCGAATTTTCTACTCCCCACATGTAAACCTGGCTAAAATCTCAAGAAACATTTTTCTCCTAAGGTATGTCTCTTAACATAAAAGGAATATTAATTTAGTATATCCTCTTTCGAAATATTATCTTACCCTGCACTGATCACATTATATTTTGGGTGGCATATACAAGAATAGTTTAAACAGGTGAAACTATAATGCTTCCATGTGCAAAGTCAACATACATTTTACATTTTCTTTCACAGTGACAGTATCACATGCAACTAGGAACAAAAGCTACAGGGAACAGAGTGTAATGGCTCATGACCACTGGTTTGGAACAGCCTGAGACTCCTTGTAGTCTACAAGAAGGCTATGTGAGCGGAATGCAGAGAAGTGCTAGGAATGGATTTTACTGCAAGCTCTACAGTTTCAGGGAGTAAGTATTGTTTTATTCTCACTTAAAATTATAGAAGCACTCTGAAGTAAAAAAGATTCATCATGATGAAAAGATGTGTTATTCCTCATGTTCTTTCATTCTGTGCATTTCTTCTTAATACAAAGCATGCATTCAAACACAGAGAGAATGATTTCTAAACCACTGACACATTTTGTTCCAATTGCTTGCTACTAAGGCAGCAAACTGTTTCTTCCTATCATCACGCTAATGTTATGCTTCTTGTCTCTTGTGGATGAAGTTATTCTTGCTAGAGCCAATCAATTGGATTTTAATGTTTTGAAACAGAAGAGAGGTCAAAACAGTGGGTGTTTGATGCATTGTTTCCAAGTTCTGAATATACCATTTTTGAAATAATTGCATTAGGCACAGAAATAAGGAAGGGAGGGAAAGGTACCCCAAATCCATTCTGTTTTAGCTTCTGATATCCTCAAGGTTTATTGCCCTCATCCCGTCTCCTCGGAACTACTTCTCAGTGAGTACAGGGCCACTTTTGTTATGATTAAAATTTTTCAAAATATCTCAGTTTCAGCAGATCCTTAATAATCAGAAGCCTCTCACATTCTGGAAATCCATATCTTTCCAGTGTGACTGGGATGTTATCCTTTAATCCATGCTAAGTGATTATAAACAGGAAGACTGATGGTCCGAGAGATTTCACACCCGGTAATGCTGATCTGCCACCAAGGTGATCTACCCCAGTACTCCCCTCAGGAACCTGGCACACCCAGATGGAATCTTTACCAGGGAGAATGTCTTTGGTGTCTTGATAACCATAACACAAAGAGATTTAGTCATCCACAAGCACATCAGCCCATGGATTTTTCCGGGGGGGGGGGAGGGAGAAAACTTCCTTTATTAATCCCATGTCTTCTAATCTGAATACTCTCAGGTAGCACCCTCATCCCCCATAGTCTTTTTGTCTCTGTGCTGCAACTGTCCGACCCATTTCTGACAGACTCAAGCAAGTATAAAATGGCACAGAACGAGGAAAACAGCCTTCTGCAGCACACTCCATCACAATGAGAACACGCTCCCCATAACTCAGAATGAAGTAGAAGAAGAGGAGAAAATAACAGCAGAAACCTGTGTTCTGCAGAGAGAAGACTGGGTCACTGAGCATGGTTCCACGAGCCCGCTACTCTGTGGGCTGCATTCTGCAAGGCATAGGTGGGATGGAGAGCAGGCTTCTCTTCCAGGGGAAATAAAAAGCACTGCTGTTGAAACATACTCTAGCAGCATATTCATCTCCGTTCCTCCAAGCTACATGATGTATCAAAACCAGAGGGCTATGTCAAAAACCTGTTCATTGAATATACATCTTTGATTGCCCCATGTTTTTGTTTTTTATGTTAAAGTTATATAAAGGAAAATTGTTCTGTAGTTAAGCCTTACCAGTTACCAGTTGCCATCTATTCATTGACTCGTGGTGACTCAATGTGTATCAGAATAGAACTGTGATCTGCAGGGTTTTCGATGCTGATTTTTCAACAGTTGATCAGGCCTTTCTTCTGAGGCACCTCTGGGTGCACTCAAACCTCCAACTTTTTGGTTAGCTACCAACCTTCTTATACCACTCAGGGACCCTTGGGTTATACCTATTTCTATCTTTCTCATTATTTCTGATTTAAAAATAGGAAGTTTCTCAGTTTCTTGCTAATTTAAATACAGAAAGTCTTTCAATTAGAAATACCTTAAGCAGTCTGACAATGAAGGCGGTGATCTTAATTGTCTTAAGTGCTACATGCCTCATTACTGAATAGCACCTAGTTATCTGGTACTGCTCTAACAGAAAATAGCACGAGTGGAAGGTTTCAAGAAAAGAAGGTTTGTTGAGACAGTCCGGTGAGCTGCAAATCCATTTATAAATCATGAGTCTATTCAGTAAGAGAATTTATCACATTTCGGTAAGTTGACTCCAAATCCAGTGAGAGCATCTCAGCACAGGAACGTCGGATCCAAAGGACGTGCTCTGCTCTCGGTGTTTCTCTCTTGGTTGTACGAGGTTTCCAACTTCCTCCGCTCACTTCTCTCCCTTATATTCCACAAGCTTGTAGCTTAGGTCCTGCCTCACTAACTGAACTGCAAACCATTCTCCATCATCAATATCACAGAGGCAGGATTCACAACACATGGGAGGAATGGAACCGTATCGGGACTCCTAACCAAGTCAAATCAACACATATGTTTTTGGGGGGACACAATTCAATCCATGACAGTCATCTTCAAAGCACCCCTCTTAGGAAGCTGTGCACCAACACCAGCACCTAGTACGTCCTTCAAAACAATTTTGGAACTCTTTTTCGAATTGCCGTTGAGCACGCGGCACGGTGTCAAGTTTATGAACTTAATTGTATGGTTGTCTATGAGGGAGCTTTTAGCCAGTGAATGAATAACTGTTTTGGAACACTCTCACTGCTTCCCAGATCTGGCCCCAATGACTTTTATCTCTACCTGTAGTTAAAGGAAATTTTCAAAGGAAGACATTTTGATGACATTCAGGACATCAAGGGTAATACGACGCAGCTCTGATGGCCATTCCAAAAAGAGTTCCAAAATTGCTTTGAAGGGTGGACTAAGCACTGGCATCAGTGCATAGACTCACAAGGGAAATATTACGAAGGTGGCTGTAGTGATATTCAGCAATGAGGTACGTAGCACTTTTTCTAGGTTGAGTTCGTGAACTTAATCAGCAGTCCTCATACGAACTTCCTTACATGTTAAGGGGAATAAACCTCTCAATCCACAAACCGACTCCCCCCTTTCTACTTACTATTGGAATTCTCTTTCCTTCCATCCTTCCGCCTCTCCTTTGTTTCTGGGCTCCCTCATGTGCGGGAATCCTCACCGACACCTGGATTCCCATTGCCCACCTTCTCAGCCCCACTTTGACTTCATCCCACAGCTAGTGGGTAAAAACTAGCACAGGTGGACAAGCTGTCAAGGGAAGAGGGCTGGACTGTGGCAAGGGAATGTCTCAAGTCTCCTTCCCTTTTACCACACATCAGTGTCACCTGTGAAAGAAAGAAGGAAGGGACTACCCCAATCAACTGCTCCTCTCTGCCTAGCCCCTCTCACTCCTAGCTGGCTGGTTCACACACAGTTGGAGAGACTGGAAAGGGAGGAACAGAAGAGAAAGGGAAGGTGGCATGGGATTACATGCTCAATCTTCCCCACTACCTTGGCACAATAATTTTTAAAAAATACCACACTCTTTGCTGTTAAGTAGGTTCTGGCTCATATAGACCCTACAGGATTTAGTAAAACCGCTGCACAGAGTTTCCCAGGCTGTGATCTTTATGGATGCAAAATGCCACCTCTTTCTCCCAAGAAGCAGCTGGTGAGTTCAAACAGCTGAATTTGCCGCTAGCAGCCAAGTGTGTAACCACTGAGCGACCAGGGCTCCCTGGCACAATATAAGCCCCCTAGAAAAGGAGAGAAGAAACCCTTAACGAACTGATATTAGAGTCTCACCATCTGTAAGAATGAAGACTCAAAATACAAATTTCCTTCAGTTATTTTTCTTGCATACCTGAGCCTGAGGTCCAACAGTCAAATCTAATACACTAGGAAAGATGCCTTTTCTAAATGGTAAGAAATAAGTACTTTAAACCAACAACCAACACTATTCTTAAAAGTAAAAAACTGGAGGCATCTCTCACTAACACAAAAAAACACACTACTGTCATTCTTCCTCTCTATAGCATACCACTCTGCATACATTGTATTGTCATGAGTTGGAATCAACTGGACAGCAATTAACAATAACAATGTTCCAGGAGCTGTTCAAGGTGTACTGTATCCTGTTTACATTTTATTTCATCTTTTCAGTAAACCTATACTACCACCTCCATCATATGGATAATTGTGTCAGAGTGCAAACCCTGTGCTTGTAACCACTTTGTAAGATCACCTTTACTAAATGCCTAAACTTTCTACCCACCCCACTCCCAAAGAAATTATAGCTTTAAAAAACAGTGAAAGTTTCTTTCTAGAGGGAAAAAAAGAAACTGGAGAGGAGGGAACAGGTGTTGGTTGAGTAGATATCAGAAGTAAAGAGTGAAAAAGAAGAGTATGCTGTTACAAGGGAGGAGAGCAGATAGAGTTGCAGAGCGGCGGGTATGCAAAATGACAGGGATTGTAAACTTTCACTTAATCACAGAAAAAAACTTAAGTATAAATTCCATAGAGTTTTTAATGTGAAAAAATTGTTCTGAATTTTTTCTGAAAAAAAAATGTGAAAGGCAAGAGAAAAAATTAAGAGTGGTGTCACAGAAAAATTAACAGGGAACTCAAAAGAGAAGGATAGTTCTGTAATAGACTATCCACAAAAATTCAATCACTGATCAAGAAAGCATCACAGACTAATGGAAAATTCTTCTTCTGTTTTGCAGTTTCATACTTTATTTGATAATCAGCTATTGGTTTTCATCCACACAGACTGCCTGTAGATTTTTTAAAGTGGTGACAGGTACATAGGTAACCAGTGTATCGAACTTGTTTAGTGAGTCCTCGTCCTCATTATGCTTTTTGGACAACTGTACAGGGATTCGGCACGGAATGTTTCTTATGCCTTTGGCCCACACAGCTTTGTTGAGCCTGGTGTCAGTACGCATATCCGGGGTTCCCACCTACTTCGTGGCAAACTTACAAATCTCCCCGAGGGCCCGAGGGGCATGTTTCTTGAAGCCCACGCCATGTATGCACTTGTGAATGTGGATGGTGTACTCTCTGGTCGCCACCTCATTGATGGCAGAGTGGTCCTTTTTCTTCTGGCCACCCTTCTCTGCGGCAACCATTCTATTGGGACCAGGTTGGAAAACTGGAAAATTCTTGATTGTTATCTTTTAAAATGTATTGTGGTAATATACAAATAACAAAAATATTGCCATTTTAACCATTTCTAAGTGTAAAATTTTGTAACATTCTTTACATTGAACAGGTTATGCTACTGTCACAACTCTCCATTTCCCAAAGTTTTAAACACCTCAAACAAACAAAAATTCAGTAGCCCTTGGGCAATAACTCCAATTCCATCCTCTCCTGAGCCTCTGCTAACTAATGTATTTGCCTATTCCAGATGTTTTGTCTACATGAGATCATAGGGTATACAATGTCCTTTTGTGTCTGGCATATTTTCACACACCATGTTTTCAGCGCTCATCCTTGTCATAAGAATGTATTAGAACTTCATTTCCCTTTAGGGATGAATACTATTCCATTGTATGTATATGCTACATTTTGTGCATTTATCTAATGGACTCTTGGATGATTTTCACCTTTTGGCTATTATGAATAATGCTACAAACATGGGTGTACAAATATGTGTTTGAGTCTTTGCTTTCAAGTCTCTCTAGGAGAGGTATTACAGAGTCGTATAGTAATTCTCCACTCTTTTTACTTTGTTGTACTGTGGGAACTTAATGATGCACATAGAACCAAGCTTTGGAATCTTCCTTTGCTGATATAGGATGACCAAAACCATGACCACAGCATGACTATAAGGTCACTATGAGTCGGAACTGAGTCAACATCAGTGGCTTTAGCTTGTTTCCTAACATATGCATTAGGTATTATAAATCATAATGACTTGCCTATTCATGAAGCCAAAGTCAGTTAATTAGGTAAATTAACTTTTTTATAGCAATGATAATGGAGAGAGACATAAAGAGATATTTAGTTAAAAAGTAATCACAAATGAGCAATGATTTTAGAAAAATACATTAAGAAGCAAATAAGAACATTTCTTTTTAATGTGACTCAGATTTTATTTTCTTTATTTTCTCATTAAAGAAAGTATTCTCCTAACAGATGTTCTGTCCTCCTTTAATGGACCTAATGTTCATTCCTCCTAAAGCATTGAGATTGCCATACAGGATCCCTGAGTGGTAACAGGGAATGGAAAGAGAAAAAGTTATAAATTCACTGGACAGAATTCAATAGTTAAGAGGAAGGAATGGTCAGCTTACTGATTTGCTAGAAAGTTTTACTGTAATTGATAATACACAAATGAAAAAAGAGAGAGAAATCCACAATAACTGAAAGAGATTTAAATCTACTGGCAAATCTCATTCTGCTGGTTGAACCAGAGCTAATTCAAGCCACAAACACATACACCAAAGAGTTCTCAGAAAAAGGAAAACAGTAACATTGGAACCATCATCTTCCTAGAATTTTCACATGTCGGAGAGTGAAACACTCCAAAGCTCAGTTCTCACCCCTCTTTTTATCTACCTTTGTGTCCTTGGTGAACTTCCCGAGTTTCATGACTAATGGACTATCTCATCCAGAGTCCTCTCCCAAACTCCAGACTTATACACAAAAGCACGTATTCATACGACAACCTCAAAAATCATTGCTGTTGAGTTGATTTCAACTCACAGCAGCCCTCCAGGACAGACAGGAACTGCCCCATAGAGTTTCCAAGGAGCAGGCGATGGGTTCACTGCAGAGCTTTTGGTCAGCAGCTGAGCTCTTATCCACTTTACCACAGGGCTCCATGTTTAATAGAAGGTCCAAAACAATTCCTCATCCCCTCCTCTAAAACCTGCTCTTCCCCAGTCTTTTTAATCTGTTTTTCAGGATTTATGGAAACACTTTTTTAAAACTTTTTATTAATTTTGGACTCAGAGAAATTGCAAACATAGCACAGAGTTCCTGTGAATCTTTCACCCAGCTTCTCCCAAAGTCAATAACTTACATAACCAAAAATCAAACTCATGGCCATCTAGTTGAGTCTAACTCCTAGCTGGAACCTACACGACAGAGTAGAACTGCCCCATATGGTTTCCCAAGTTACAATCTTTGACAGGAGCAGACTGCCACATCTTTCTGCTGTGGAGCACATGCTGGGTTAACAACCTTTCAGTTAGCAACCAAACACTTAACCACTTCACTGCCAGGGCCCCTCAAATATCTCATCTAACCATAGCATAATGATGAAAACCAGGAAATTGATCAGTTAGGCTAAATCTTATCCAGATTTTACCAGCTTTTACCTGTACTTTTTTCTTTGGTGTACAGTTTAATGAAATTTTATCACATGTTTAGATCTTTGCCACCAGCTATAGATACAGTCCGTATATACAGCTGTTCCATTTCCACAGAGAAATGCCCTCATGCTACTTCTTCATAGTCATATTCTTCCCTTTCCAAATCCCTAGCAACCACTAATCTCTTTCCTATCCCTATAATTTTTTCTTGTTGAGAACATTACGTAAACAGAATCGTACTATTTGTAATCTTTTGAGACTGATTTTTTACACTCAGTGTAATACCCTTGAGACCCACCCAACTTATTGTATATATTTGCTTGTTTGTTAGACAGTACTTGATTATACAGTATATACAAAGCAGAGAATATCAGAAAGATGTTTATGTGCATTTTATTGACTTTGTAATGGCATTTGACTGCACAGATCATAACAAATTCTGGATAACAATGCAAAAAATGAAAATTTCAGAACACTTAACTGTGCACATGAGGAACCTGTACTTAGACCAAGAGTCAGTCATTTGAACAGAACAAAGAGATACTGAATGGTCTGAAGTCAGGAAATGTGTGTGTCAGGGTTGTATCTTTTCACCATACTTATTCAACCTGTATGTTGAGCAAACTCAGAGGTTGGACTATATGGAAGAGAATAGGGCATTACTGAAAGCAAAGAAGACTTGAAGCACTTGCTAATGAAGATCAAAGACTACAGCCATGAGGCATGGATTACACCTCAACATAAAGGTAAGAAAAACTCTTACAATTGGACCAGTAGGCAACATCATGATAAACAGAAAATACTGCAATTGTCAAAAGCATTGTTTTACTTGGATCCACACGGAACACCCATGGAAGTAGCAGTCAAGAATCAAAAGATGTATTGGAAGGTGGCCGACTAAGCACACGTCTCCTTATATCCCTCTGGAAACCAAGACCTGAACTGACAATCAAACAGAACCTTCTGATCACCTAATCAGCCTCAGGACACAGCACAGAGCTGTTAAGTGGGACTTCATACCACTCAGCGAAAAACCTCCTCTCTTTCGCTGACTCCCGCTCCTGGCTAGCCCCGGCTCTCACGGACGGAAGGTAAACGCACCAGTTTGACCTTTTTTTTCCTCTGTCTTGGCTGGCGGGTGGAGCTGGGCCTTGCCTGGCGGCTGGACTCAGACGCACTGCTGGGGGGATAGGCAGGCGAAATTCCCATACTCTGAGAGCCAGGCTCGGGACTCTGTTAATCTAGACACTTTGAGCCTTTCATTTTGTAGCTGCCTCAGTGGGGTTTGTGCGGAGCTCCGCGGTCAGGGTTCAGGACGCCATGTTGGTACCGACATTTTAGTAGGTCCTCGTTCTTAGCCTGGGAGCCAGTGACTGCAAATGGAACAGCGCTTCTCCGTCACAAAAATAGTGATTTTGCACACTGCTGTCTACGTTGGGGGCCCTGCAACAGAAGCAGAGGAATCGCTGCCTCTCGGCACCGTTAGCCCCTCTGTCTGCTGCCTGTGTGGAGGACACCATCTTAGATACGGTGGCCGCAGCTGGACCTAATTCTTAGCTTGGGAGCCAGAGCCTGCCCCCAGGAGAGCGCTTTACTATCACAAAACCAGTACTCGACGCAGTGTTGGACAAGGCTAGGCCCTGTCAGCAGAGGCCACCAGGGCAGTAGCAGGGCTGTATTCTGAACTAGTTTGTTATCACCTGGGGTTGGATATAGTGGCACTTACTTTGTCAGATGAGAAGAAGGACCTCTACACCTGAAAACCTAACTGACTTGTGAAATGGTCAGATACCTTTTGCTTTACATTTGAAGACAGCCTAGAGAAACATTTGCAATCCATCCCCATAGTACCTCTTCCAGCCTCTATATACTCACATGGGACCCAAAAAGCAACAGACAATTGTGGCATACAAGCAAACACTCATGGCTTCAGAAGGCTCCCAAACAAAGCAACCAAGGAGTTTTCCAGATGAAGAAACTTTTATGAAAGCATCAGGAAGTGAATACAAATTGATTATATACAGAGCCCTTCTAGACCTTATACAAAATGCAGCAGAACAAAATGAAAAATTAAGCAAGTTGTTCGACCCGATGGAACACCAGTACTCTGAAATCCAACAGATTAAGAAGAAAATCAAAGACATAGAAACTTCCATGCAAAGCCAAGAAAACAGAATGGAACAAATGGAAAAAAGAATTTCTGACTTGGAAGACAGAGCTACTGATGCCAGTGTCTATGAGCAGAAATCAGAAAAAAGAAGCAAGAAAAATGAAGAAACATTAAGAAGCATGTGGGACTCTATTAAGAGGAACAACCTTCGATTAATCGGAGTCCCTGAACAGGGTGAGACATCTGAGAACACAGAGAGTATTGTTGCTGAGCTGCGGAAAGAAAACTTCCCAGAAATCATGAAGGAAGAGAACATAGACTTCTCAGATGCATATTGTACGCCACCCAATATAGATCTCAAAAGAAAGACTCCAAGACATATTATAATCAAGCTTAACAAAATGAAACATAAGCAGCAACTCTTAAAGGCAGCAAGACTCAAGGCAAAGCTAACATTCAGAGGGAAACCCTGTAGGCTCTCGTCAGATTTCTCAGCAGAAATGGCACGGAGACAGTGGCACAACACATTTGAAGTCTTGAAGGAGAAGAACTTCCAACCAAGAATTATATATCCTGCAAAACTATCTTTCAAATACGAAAATGAAATTAAGACATTCCCAGATAAACAGAAACTCAGAGACTTTGTAAAAACCAAACCCAAACTACAAGAAATACTGAAAGAAGTTCTTGGCTTTGGCTTAGAAGAACGAAACAACTAACTATATATTTTAGAACGACACACTACTCAATACTCATTTAGGGAAGGCTCCAAAGGAAATCACAGCTTTGATTTGGAAAGAAGCAATCCAGTGATCATCATGAAAACTATGGTGTCATCATAATAAAAGAGGGATGTACTACAGTCGTTATAGTCCTTCCAGATGGAGAGGAAGATGACAAGACTGGTAGTAATTAAAATTGGGTTTATAAATAGTTTATTAAGGGGATTCATAGGGGCAGCTGTGAAGCACAACAAAGATGTATCATACCATTTCAAGAAATCTAACACACGAGTCTCAACAACTATAAAACCAGCTCTGAAAAAGGTGAAAAATCAACTCACAAAAAAGAGTGTCTCAGAACAGACTAATAAGAACAACAGAGAAAACATCAACATAAAAACAAACATATCACAATGGCAGCAGTGAACACATACCTATCAATAATTACATTGAATGTGAATGGACTCAATGCTCCAGTAAAGAGACACCGAGTGTCACCTTGGATCAAAAGACATGACCCATCCATATGTTGTCTACAAGAAACTCACTTGAGACCTAAAGACAGGAACAAACTGAAAATTAAAGGATGGAAGAATATATATCAAGCTAACAATGAACAAAGAAGAGCAAGGGTGGCAATTCTAATCTCAGACAAAATCAATTTTAATGTCAAATCCACCATCGTGGACAAAGATGGACACTATTTATTGCTGAAAGCTTCAGTACACAAGAAAGACTTAACTATATTAAACATTTATGCACCTAATGTCAGAGCACCTAAATATGTCGAAGAAACACTGACTATGCTCAAAAGAGAGTTAGATGACTCCACAATAATAGTGGGAGACTTTAACACTCCACTCACATTACTACAGATCATCTAGAAAAAAGCTCGGTAAACATGCAGAAGACCTTATTGACACAATTAACCAACTAAACCTCATTGATATATACAGAACTTTCCACCCATCAACAGACAACTACACCTTCTTCTCCAGTGCACATGGAACATTCTCCAGAATTGACCACGTGATAGGCCATAATGCAATCCTCAACAAAATCCATACCGTTGAATTACTGCAAAGCATCTTCTCAGATCATAAAGCCATCAAAGTTGAAATCAATAGCAGAAAAAACAGAGATAGAAAGTGGAACTCTTGGAAACTGAACAACATCTTGCTCAAAAAAACATGGGTTATAGAGGAAATCAGGGATGAATTAAAGACATTCATGGATTCCAATGAGAACGAAAACACTTCCTACCAGAACCTATGGGATACAGCCAAAGCAGTGCTCAGAGGTCTGTTTACCTCCATAAATGCACACATCTGGAAGGAAGAACGAAACCAAATCAAGGAACTAACTCTACAGCTTGAACAAGTAGAAAGAGAACAACAGAGGAACCACTCGGGCACAGGAAGAAAGGAGATCATAAAGATTAGAGCAGAGCTGAATGAATTAGAGAATAGAATAACAATTGAAAAAATTGAAAAGACCAAAAGCTGGTTTTTTGAAAACATCAACAAAATTGATAAACCACTGGCTAAACTTACTAAAGAAAAGCAGGAAAGGAAACAAATAACCCAAATTAGAAATGAGAAGGGAGTTGTCACCACAAATGCAACAGAAATCAAAAATATCATAACAGAATACTATGAAAGACTGTACTCTAACAAATTGGAAAACCTAGGGGAAATGGACAAATTCCTTGACTCATACCACCTATCTAAATTATCACAACGTGAAGCAGAACAACTTAATAAACCGTCACAAAAGAAGAGATTGAAAAGGTCATCAAAACACTGCCAACCAAGAAAAGTCCGGGCCCAGACGGCTTCACTGCAGAATTCTACCAAGCATTTACAGAAGAGTTATCCCCAATACTACTGAAACTATTTCACAGTATAGAAAGGGATGGAGTACTCCCAAACTCATTCTATGAAGCCAGCATAACCCTGATACCTAAGCCAGGGAAAGATCCAACAAAGACAGAGAACTACAGACCGATATCACTCATGAACCTAGATGCAAAAATCTTCAACAAAATTCTTGCCAACAGAATACAACAACATATCAAGAAAATAATCCATCATGACCAAGTGGGATTCATACCAGGGATGCAAGGCTGTTCAACATCAGGAAAACAATTAATGTGATTAACCACATAAATAGCACAAAAGACAAAGATCACCTGATTTTGTCCATTGATGCCAAAAAGGCATTTGATAAAGTCTAACACCCATTCATGCTAAAAACTCTTAGCAAAATGGGCATAGACAGCAAATTCCTCAACACAATAAGGGCCATTTATACAAAGCCAATTGCCCACGTCATCCTGAATGGTGAGAGACTGAAAGACTTTCCTCTGAGGTCAGGAACTAGACAAGGATGCCCACTCTCACCTCTCCTATTCAACATTGTGCTAGAAGTTCTAGCCAGAGCAATTAGACAAGACAAAGAAATAAAGGGCATCTGCATCGGCAAAGAGGAAGTTAAAATCTCCCTGTTCACAGATGATATGATTGTATATGCAGAGAACCCCAAGGAATCTATAAGTAAGCTACTCAAACTGATAGAAGAGTTCAGCAAAGTTTCAGGATACAAGATAAACATAAGTAAATCAGTAGGTTTCCTTTATATCATCAACGAGACTGTTAAGGAGGAAATTATGAAATCAATACCATTTACGATAGCCCCTAAGATAAAGTACCTAGGAATTAATCTAACCAGAGAAACAACAGACCTTTACAAAGAGAACTACAAGCCCTTACTACAAGAAACTAAGAGAGACTTAGATAAATGGAAAAACCTACCCTGCTCCTGGATAGGAAGACTTAACATTGTGAAAATGTCTATTTTACCCAAAGCAATTTATTTATATAATGCAATCCCAATACAAGTTCCAGCATCATTTTTTAATGAGATGGAGAAACAAATCACCAATTTTGTTTGGAAAGGGAAGAAGCCCCGGATAAGTAAGGTACTACTAAAGAAGAAGAACACATTGGGAGGTCGCTCATTACCCAACCTTAGAACATACTACACTGCCACAGTGGTCAAAACAGCCTGGTACTGGTACAAGAACAGACAGATGGATCAATGGAACAGAATTGAGACCCCAGAGAGTACACCATCTGCCTGTGAACAGTTGATATTCGACAAAGGCCCTAAGACATTAAACTGGGGTAAAAACAGTCTCTTCAACAAATGGTGCTGGCAAAATTGGTTATCCATCTGCAACAAACTGAATCAGGATCCATATCTTACACCTTATACAAAAACCAACTCCAACTGGATAAAAGACCTAAATATCAAACCTAAAACGCTAAAGCTCATCCAAGAAAAGGTAGGAACAACAATGAAAGTTTTAATACACAACGAGGACAGACTCCAAAATCTGTCAAACAAACCTCAATCAACAGAAGAGAAAATAGATAAATGGGAACTATTAAGAATCAAACACTTTAGCTCATCCGAAGACTTTATTAATAGAATTAAAAGAATACCCACAGAATGGGAAAAAATATTTGGCAACTCTATGTCAGACTGACGCCTCATCTCCATAATCTATAGGATACTACAAAATATCAAGAAGAAGAAGATAAACCATCCAATTAAGCGATGGGCAAAGGAGATGGACAGACACTTCACTAAAGAGGAGATGCAGGCAGCCAAAAAACACATGTGGACATGTTCACGATCTTTAGTTATTAAAGAAATTCAAATCAAGACAACAGTGAGATACCATCTCACCCCAACAAGATTGGCCATGATCCAGAAAACAGAAAACAACAAATGCTGGAGAGGCTGTGGAGAAAGTGGAACCCTCCTACACTGTTGGTGGGTTTGCAAAATGGTCCAGCCTCTTTGGAAGGCAATCAGGCGCTTCCTTAAAAAAATGGATATTGATATACCATTTGACCCAGTAATTCTACTACTTGAAATATATCCTACAGATTCAAGGCCTTTCACACCAACAGACACATGCACCAGAATGTTTATCGCAGCACAGTCCACGATAGCAAAAAGATGGAATCAACCCAGATGCCCAACAATAGAAGAATGGATAGGTCAACTGTGGTACATATACTCAATGGAGCACTACGCAATGATAAAGAACAATGATGATTCCAGGAAACATCTCCTAACCTGGTTTCAACTGGAAGACATTATGTTGAGTGAAAGTAGTCAGCAACAGAGGGACAAATACTGTATGAGACCTCTACGATGAGACCTCTAAGATAAGACCTCAAAAACAGACTTGTGTATAGAAGAAAAGACTCTTTGACAGCTGCAAGGGAGGGGAGGGAGGGAGGGCGAGGGGGGGAGGGTTTAGTTTAGATAGCTACTAGAAATCTAGTTGGTAGAAAGCAGTGACAGCACACATTAGGAACAAGAACAACATTAAGTGGACTTCAGCATAACTTGAGTACTCCTTCCATCTTAACTCAATATTGCAAGGATAGAGTAGCTGGGGCAAGGGGCGGGGGACCATGCTCTTAGGCGAATTTCAGGCCAATTGGCACAACTAGCATTTTGCTAAGAGTGCTCTCTGCACCCCACATTGGTGAGTGGCGTCTGGGGTCTTAAAAGCTGCCAAGCTGCCATCCAAGGACACAGCAAATGGTCCCAACTCAGCAGGAACGGATGCTCACCGAGGGCCAAAACGGCATGCGGTAAAGACAACCGAGAAGACAGAGAGACCCACAAGAGTGGGTGCCTACATCGACCTGGGACCGGAAGAACCGGATGGTGCCCGGCCACCACCAGTGATAGCCACGACGGAGCTCACAGAGAGGAGTCTCACTGGCAACACAAGAATAAAAAGAGGTGCATCATGAGCTGTCCACTAAAAGACCTCAATTGATGGTCCAGAGGTTTGGGGGTTACTCTGAGAGCATGGCCCCCTTCCCTGATGCTGCCCTCTCCCATAAATTATAACAAAGGTCCACTCTTTGGACAGGAATGGATTGGACTTGGCAAGGCAGGGTGACCATATACTGGAAGCACTTTATGGTTCTGTACATCTATAGGATATCATCTTGCTGACCTCTGGCTGGAGGAAGGGGAGTGGATGGAGAGGAGGGGAAAGGAGACTGTTCGGAGGATGAGACAGGTATGGAGCAGAGAGGAATAGTGTGCTGTCACCAGAGAGGGAGAGCAGTGGAAGCTGCATATAGGGGGGCATGTAAATTTACATGTGAATGTACATTTTCACTCAGTTATGTTAAATAAAAAAAAAAAAAAAAGATGTATTGGACAAACCTGCTGCAAAAGATCTCTTTCAAGTGTTAAAAAAGCAAAGCACCTTTAAGGACTAAGGTGCACATGACTCAAGCCATTGTATTTTTGGTCATCTCATATGCATGTGACAACTTGACAATGAATACAGAAGATCAAGGAAGAACTGACATCCTTGAATTATGATGTTGGCAGAGAACACTGAATGTATATAGCATGGACTGCCAGAAAGATGACCAAATCTGTCTTCAGAGAAGTACACCCAGATGCTCCTCAGAAGCAGGGACGGTGAGATGTGGTCTCACATATTTTGGACATGTTATCAAGAGGGGCCAGTAACTGGAAAACAATGTCATGCTTCGTAGAGCAGAAGGTCATTGAAAAAGTGGATGACCTTAGGAAGATGGATTGACACAGTTGCTGCAACAAGGGACTCCAGAATAGCAATGATTGATGAGGATGGTGTTAGACTGAGAGCAATACTTCCTTCCATTGCACATAAGGTCACCATGAGTTGGAATCAACCCAATTCCACCTAACAACAACAACGAGTATATGATAATGTCTCATTGTGATTTCAATTTGCATTTGCCTGTTGCCTAATGATGCTGAGCATGTTTCTATATGCTTACTCATCATCCTTTCATGAAAATGTCTGTTCAAATCTTTTTCCCATTCTCAAATGGGATTGTTTGTTTTCTTGCCATTCGGTTTAGAGAGTCTCTTGTGGCTGGGTTTTTTTCATATTCTGGATACAAATCTTTTGTTGGACATGTAGTCTGCAAATATTTTTTTCCCAGGCTGTCACTTTCTTTTCATTATCTTAACACTAATCTTTCATAGAGCAAAAATTTTTATTTTGATGAAGTCTACCGTATTATCTTTTTTTCTTTTATGGATCATGATTTTGGTGTCATATCTAAGAATCCTTTTCCTATCCCATAGGTCACAAAGATTTTCTCCTAAAAATTCAGTTTGATAATTTACATTTAGATCTGTCTCTTGGCCATATCAAGTAGACACCCACTTTATAGCCTTGTACTGGACGTTAGTGGCCTGGATGACCTATGATCACAAAACATGAGAGAAAATGGCGTGTGAGCATACTGCACATGACTTCCACAAGAAAGTACTTAGATCTACCCTTGTGCCCCCCTGCAAAGCCAAAATGCAAAACAATATAAACTGAAGATAGTCAGGGAATGGCCAAGTTCATCTGGTTCCTTAAATCCTCCCACAATCTTTGTGTGTTTAAATAAATAGAAGATTAGAAGCAAATAGAAGGAGGTGAACAGGAGCAGAGGAGGCAGACACATCATTTAATACATGGTCCCAAACTGCTCTGCTGACTCATTTGCTGGTTTCCTCCCCTGTGTCCATGTACTGTCATAAACCCCAAGGATAATACCCTCTTGTGAACCAGCATGCATATGTATGACCTACAGAACACAGAGAGAACATTCTCATATGTTCCGCTTAAGATGGCAGAAAAACATAAAATCCATCTTGAAAGAACTGTATTGAACTGTTTAAGAAAAAGATAGTCCTTGAGGATAATAAGCTCTAGTTGTTCAGAAAGTGTATTCTAATAAATCCTCTCCACCCCCACCCAGATATACAGGCTATCCTTAGTGTGCTCTATGACATTTTCTCTCTGTTTTTGATTAAATATTTTAAAGGCGAGTTATTAAGCACTGTGTCTCACCTATACTACGTATTCATTTAAATGATATTTGGCAATCACTATACTAAACGAGGAAACCCTTGTGGAGAAGTGGTTAAGTACTAAGGCTGCTCACCAAAAAGTTAGCAATTTGAACCTTCCAGCTGCTCCTTGGAAACACTGCGGGGCATTTCTATTTTGTCATACAGAGTGGCTATGGTCAACAATGGCTGGATGGCAATGGGTTTCATTCGGGGTTTATATTAAATACACAATTTAAGGACAGAAGGTATTTTACTCAATTGTTCATAGACATTCAGCATATATACAAGTCCATGAACAAAAGCTGACAAATATTGTATTCCTGTGACAACTAATCAAGACTTTAAAATACCAATTTACCTTAATAGTACAAAGCAGCTCATGAAAATTCATTGTCAGGAAAGAACTGAAATGAGTCATGAGAACAATGTGTTCTTTTTCTTTTACTTCAATTATTTTTACATAATTCCTCATTCTGTGATAGGACATTCTGGAACACTGATTGCTTTGTTTAGAATTTACTGATTGTTTCAGTACATAGTAGAGGTTCCGTCTGGTATTGAAGAAGTACGCAAGGAAAACAAGTCTCAGTAAATTAGTTATAAATTTTAACTTGCAAATTAAATTATTTACTACGGAATAAAATGATTTTTAACTTTTTCAAACTTGATGGTCTCCAAAGCAACAATACTCCAGAGATACTTCACACTTAAGCAAGAGGACATTTACTCCAGTTATCAATAGCTGCAACTCCATGGATCTGGGGAACTTTCTGCAGATGACTGTGTTTCTCTCTGGGTCATCTTTAGGTGCAGTGGTTTGGTGATTATACTGCTAGAGCTAAAAACTATCTGTCTCATAACAGCAATTTAAATCATCTGGTTAGTCCCTCAAAATATGCAGTGTCCATCTGGGGAGTCTCTGATTATCTGTATTTTCATGAGAAGGTCACCTATTTAAGAATTGCTTGGCTAAGACTAAAATAAGAATCCCAAGAAACAGAGATTGGAAGGTGTCATGGATTGAACTGTGTGTAGCTGGCTAAGCCAAGATTCGCGCTATTGTGTGATGTCCCTTCCTGTTGTAAGTACTGCCTCTTGGATGTTCCTGAGGGAGCATGGGCCACAGTTGTGTTGGTGGGCCAGGCTGCAATGTGTGTGATTATGTTGTGCCTTGGGTCAGCTTCTTGGTACATAAAGGAAACGAATGCACACAGAGATTTGGGGACCTCATACCACCAAGAATCAGTGCCAGGACCTGAGCATGACCTTTAGAAAGGACTTTGGGTCGCTGTGCATCAGAAGTCTAGGGGAAGACTGATGACAAGGACCTTCCTCCAGATCAAGCAGAGAAAACCTTCCCCTGGAGCTGACACTAAATTTCACCTTTTAGCCTACTGGACTGTGACAAAATAAAATTTCTCTTTTTAAAGCCATTGGCCTCTGGTATTTCTGTTAAAGCAGCATTAGATGACTAAAACAGAAGGGGTGCAGAGCAAGCTTAGTTATGAGGCTGGAGTTCCATATTTGAATTTCTGCAAAATCCCTCATTGCCCTGAGTCCATTATTCATTTTTTAATGCCTCTTTTATCTTTGGTGGATGATTCTTTCTGATTTGTATGAGTTCTGTCTTAATTTACTATTGTTTGAAATCAAGGGACGGTTGTGATGGATCCAACACAGTAAGAGTAGATCCAAACGGTTAATACTGCCTTGAAAAAAAAAATACAAGAGCATTTAAAAATATTTAGGCCAATCGTACTCTTCTGTATACTGACAGTGGTGGAGATTAAGCACTAGTATATTGTTAATATTGTTAGTTGCCATCAAGTCGGTCGCTAACCCATAAGGACCCTGTGCACAACAGAACAAAACACTGCCCTATCCAGCGCCTTCCCCGTGATCAGTTGTTAATTAGAGCATTGTGATGCATTGTGTCTTCACTGACTGAGTTTCTGAGCTAGACTGGCACCCCTTTCTTTTTAGTCTGTCTCATCCTGGAAGCTTCACTGAAACCTATTTAGCATCACAGCAACAGAGAAGACTTCACTGGCAGATGCGTGGGGCTGCACTGGAAGTGGGTTGCCAGCAATTGTGCCCAGGTCTCCTGCATGGAAGGCAAGAATTCTACCACTGAACCACCACTACCTCCCCACCCCACCCCCAGCACTAGCACACAGTTACCAAACTCATTTAACTGTTCACTTAAAACTGGTGAACCTTATTTTTAATGTAAATAATATCCTGCAAAAGGCAACCAACTGCTTCTATGGCCAATTTCAGACAACCGCGAGGATATTATGCAATAATACCCCACTGATGAGTTTGTTATCGACAGAAGACCCTACATTTTCAACTTCTTAACTCAATTCGTCTTCACCCTTTTTCGTGTAACCAAAACTTGACTCTCCCTTGAGGGCAGTGCTTCCCATGCAGTCAGCGACACCCGTTGTCTCTTTTCCCCCTCATTCCATTGATCCTGCAGGTAGGGGTGCTCTTCACTGCTGCTTCAGACCATTACATCCACCTCCTCCCCAGCCTTCTCTCCACTTCCCGTTAGACTATGCCACTTGATGCTCATTCTTGTTGTAGTCAATGAGATATACTCTCCGGACACTCTCTTCATTCCTTGTAGATTTTATCACACGGCTTACTATTTCTACATAATGCTATCCCTGTCAAAAATCATTGGTAATTTCAATATCCAAAGAGATGATGCTTCTAGTATTCTGACCTCTCAGTTTTTTGACCACCTCACTTCCAATGATTGATTATTCCTTATATCCCTCCTCAATCTCCTACTCCTATGTGCATTTCCTGTATCTTGTAATTACCTACCACCATATCTCTCCAAAAATTTCAGCATCAAAAAAAAAAAAAAAAAAAAAATCAGCATACATGTACCAGAAGATAGGCAAAACCTGTTGTAAAATGGTAGTATCAGAGATCCTCTAACTTCAGAAGAAAGATGAAAATCACCACTGAGATCAGCCCAAGGCCAATTCCTATGGGGTGGAAGTCAAATACACCTCCACTCTCCAATCTCTTTCCCTTTTTTTTTTTTTTAAACAAATGCTGATACCAGCCATCCCTCCCACAGCAGCCATCCCTCCCACAGCACTTTCTGTTTCTCTGCTGATTTTGATAATTCACTGCAGTGCCCACACAGAACTCACAGGCCATATTCAAAATGTATTAGGGAAGTAACAGGTCACTATTCAAGCTCAGAATCCACTTGGAAGTAACAGGAACAACAAAGGAAACAGAATATTGTTTGCCAATCAGGATAACTTCCAACATCTCTGCTTCCTATTACCTGTGCCCACAGGGAGGTCTTGCTCTAGACTTCTGCCAGCCCTGCTTGGGCCTACACTCTTCCCTACTCAAATAAGTGTCACACATTACTGCACTTAAGCTCTGTCAGTAATTACTCAGGCTTCTTCCAGGAAGCCTCCTGCCCTCAGGTTCTCAGCTCCCTTTTCCATGGGCTGGCAAGCCTACTAAAGCCAACTGTGGGTCCAATGCCACTGCAGAACTTGTGTCCATTTAGGGGGTCTCTGTCTGCTTACTACTGCCACTGTGTGTCCTGTGTCACCTCCACTATTACAGCTCTGTTTGTCTCCTGGGTCTAGGAAGTTCTCAGCACAGAAACACCAACTCCAAAGGAAGTCTTCTGTTCTAAGTTCTTCTTCTTGATACTAGTGAGATCCCTCTCATCATCTGTAGAATTGGCTCTGCTAAGCCTAGTGGGATGGCAAAACCCATCAGTCCTCTTGGTGGATTACAGGCACCTTATTTGAATAGTCAGAGTCCAATTTCTGCAAATGTTTCATCGTTGGGTGCTGTCAAATCACTTTCAACTCACAGCAACCCTGTGTACAACAGAAGGAACCACTACCTGGTCCTACACCATTCTCCTAATTGATTTTATGCTTGAATCCATTGTTGTAGCCCTGGTGTCAATCCATCTTGCAAAGAGTCTTCCACTTTTCTGATGACCCTCTGCTCTATCAAGCATGATATCCTTCTCCAGGGACTAGCTCATCCTGAAAACATGTCTAAAGAATCCGAGACCAAGTCTCACCATCCTTCCTTCTAAGTAGCACCTAGCTGTACTTTTTTCAAGACAGATTTGGTCATCTATCTGGCAGTCGGTGGTATGTTCAATATTCTTCACCAATACAAAAATTCAAATGCATTAATTCATGTTCAATCTTCCTTACTTATTGTCCGGCTTTCACAGTCATATGAGGTGACTGAAAATACCATGACTTGGATCAAGTGCACCTTAGTTCTTAAAGTGACTTCTTTTCATTTAAACACTTTAAAAAGATCTTTTGCAGGGGATTTACCCAATGCAATGCATCATTTGATTTCTTGACTGCTACTTCCATGAGTGTTGATTATAGATTCAAGTAAAAAGAAATCCCTGACAACCTCAGTTTTGTCTCCACTCGCTTATTGCTCCACATCATAGAATGAATTGTGTGTCCCCAAAATATGTTATCAATTTAACTAGGACATGATTCTCAGTGTTGTATGATAGTCCACCATTGTCATCTGATGTGATTTTCCTGTGTTAATGTAGATCCTGCCTCTATAACGTTAATGAAAAGCCATGGGTGGCAGCTACGTTAATGAGATAGGGCTCAATCTACAAGATCTGATTGTGTCTTGAGCCAATTCCTTTTGGGATATAAAATAGAGAAGTGAGTAGAGAGACAAGAGGACCTCAGACCACCAGGAAAGCAGTGCTGAAGAAGAACATATCCTGGGGACCTAGGGTTCCTGCATGGAGAAGCTTTTTGTCCAGAGGAAGATTGATGAGAAGGACCTCCCTCCAGAGATGACAAAGAAAGCCCTACTCTGAAGCTGCCACCCTGAATTTGGACTTCAAGCCTACCAAACTCTGAGAAAGTAATTTTTTCCCTGTTAAAGCCATCCACTTGTGGTACATTTCTTACAGCAGCACTAGAAGACTGAAACACTCCAGTTGTGTGGATTTTTGTTTTATGTTGAGGTATAAATCATACTGCAGGCTGTAGTCTTTAATCTTCATCAGTATGGGCTTCAAATTCTCTTCACTTTCAGCAAGGTTGTGTTATCTGCATGTCACAGATTGTGAGTGAATCTTCCTCCAATCCTAATACACATTCTTCTTCATATAGTCTGGCTTCTCTGACTTTGCTCAGCATATAGAATGAATAAATATGATGAAAGTATAGAACCCTGACATACTCCTTTCCTGACTTTAAACCATGCAGTATCCCCTTGATTTCTCTGAACGACTGCTTCATGATCTACATACAGGTTTCTAATGAACACAGCTAAGGGTTTTAGAACCCATTCTCTACAGTGTTATCCATAATTTTTTATGATCTACATGACTGAATGCTTTTACATAGGCAATAAAACATAGGTAAATATCTTTCTGATAGTCTCTGCTTTCAGACATTGTGCAACTGACATGAGCAATGATATAGGTTGTTTCATGTCCTCTTCTTAAAATGACTTGAATTTATGGCAACTCCTTGCCAAAATACTGCTGCAATTGCTTCAGAAAAATTTTACTTACGTGTGATAATAATGATGTTATTCAATAATTTCCACATTCTGCCGGAACACCCTTCTTTGGAATAGCCACAAATATGGATTTCTTTCAGTTGGCTGGCCAGGTAGCAGTCTTCCAAATTTCTTGACATAGATATGTGAGTGTCCCCAGAACTGCATTCTTTTGTTGAAATATCTCAGTTGGTATTCCATTAATTCTTGGAGCTTTGTTTCTTGCCAGTGCCTTCAGTGCAGCTTGGACTTCTTCCTTCAGTGCCATTGAGTTTTAATTATATACTATTTCCTAAAATTGTTGAACACCAACCAATTTTTGATACAGTGACACTGTATTCCTTCATCTTCTTTTGATGCTTCCATCATTTAACACTTTCCCCATAACATCGTTCAGTATTACAACACTAGGCTTGAATTATTTCATCAGTTTTTTTTTCAACTTGAGAAATCCCACATGGATTTGTAACTCCACATTTTGGCACATTTCAGTATAATACTCTACTTTTTCTTCTTGGTGGAGCCTTAGTATCTCAGTGGTTGAGAGCTCAGGCTGCTAACCAAAAGGTCAGAAGTTCAAATCCACAAGCTATTTTTTGGAAACTCTAAGGGGCAGTTCTCCCTCTTATGTGTCCTATAGAGTCACTATGAGTCAGAATTGACTCAACAGCAATGCATTTTGTTGTTGTTGTTGTTGTTTTTAGAGGGGGTGTTTTTCTTCTCAAGCTGCCCTTTGAGATACTCTTTAGCTCTTTCACTGTATCACTTCTTCCATTCATTTGCACTACTCTACATTCAAGGGTAAGTTTCAGAGTCTCCTCTAACATTCATTTTATTCTTTTCTTTGTTTCTTTTCTGTCTTTTTAATTACCTCTTGATTTCTTCACATGATATCCTTGATGCCATTCAACAGCTCATGTCATTATCAGCCATCAGTTCTCAGTGTGTCAAATTTATTCTTGAGATGGTCTCTAAATTCAGATGGGATGTAGTCAAAGTCATATTTTGGCTATCATGGACTTGTTTTAATTTTCTTTTACTTCAGCTTGCATATTAGCAATTGATGGTCTGTTCCACCGTTGGCTCCTGACCTTATTCTGACTGATGATGTGGAGCTCTTCCTTTATCTCTTTCCACAGATGTGGCCAACTTGATTCCTGAGTTTTCCATCTGGTGAGTTCCATGTGTATCATTTCCATTTATGCTGCTGAAAAAAAAAAAGATATTTGTAACAAAGAAGTCATTAGTCTTAATAAAATTCTATCATTTGATCTCCACTGTCATTTCTATCACTAAGGCCACATTTTCCATCATTCTTTATTTTTTTCCCAACTTTTGAATGTCAATTACCAGCAATAATCAAGGCATCTTCATTATATGTTTGATCAATTTCAGACTGCAGAAGTTGGTGAAAATTTATTCAATTTCTTCATCTTTGGCATTAGTAGTAATTTGAGAAGTAATCATATTAACTGGTCTTCCTTCCAGGCATATGAATATTATCCTGCCACAGACAACAACATACTTCAGGATAGATATTGAAATTTCTTTGTGACATTGAATATGATACCATTCCTCTTCAATTTGCCATTCTGGGCCTAGTAGACCAGATGATTGCCCAACTCAAAATGACCAGTTCAGTCCATTTCAACTCACTAATGCCTAGGATAGTGATTTTTATGTGTTCCATTTCATTTTTGATAACTTTCAATTTTCCTAGATTCATACTTCGCACATTCCATGTTCCAATTATTAATGGGTGTCTGCAGCTGTTTCTTTTCATTCTGAGTCATGCTACATCAGCAAATAGAGGTCCTGAAAGCTCAATTACATTCACATCATTAAGATCAATTCTACTTTGAGGAGGCAGTTCTTATCCAGTTGCATTTTGAGTGTTTTCCAACCTCAGGTGCTCGCCTTCCAGCATTATATCAGACAGTTGTATCAGCAGTATATCACTGCTATTCAGGAGGTTTTCATTGGTCTCACCCAATCATTTTCTGGGAGTTACAAGACCATAGCCAGAAAGATGATATAAGAAAACCATACAATAAAAAATACAAATTATTTCTGAAAAAAATTAAAGGAGCTCTAAATAAATGGAGAGAGATACTATTTTATGGATTAAAAGACACAATATTGCTAAGACTTTGACTCTCTCAAAATGACTAATAGACTCAATCTAGCCCAGCTATTGGTAGACACTGTGAAGCTGATGTCAAACTTTCTATAGACGTGCAAAGGACCTAGAATTTGCAAAACTATTTTGGAAAATAAGAACAAAAATAGATAAATTACTTCGTGTACACTGCAGGACATTATAAAGACTTATTATCACAGAATAAAGGCAGTAGCATATAGAAAGAAAGATTTCCTGATCAATGTGTCAGAATAGAAAATCTGGAAAGACTTACATACCTTTAGCCAATTGACTTTGGGCAAAGGTGTCAAAGTAATTCAAAAGGGAAAGAATAGGAATTTCAGCACCATTTTTTGAGAAAATTATATTTATATGAAAAGAAATAAACCTTAACCCATATCTCACATCTTCACAAAAAGTAATTCAAAATGGACTGTAATCCTTAAGTTAAAAACAAAAACTATTTTAAAAAAAAGCTCTGGAAGAAAATATAGAATGTTCTTTGTCACCTAAGAGTAGGCTAAGATTTCTTAGGACCACCCCTCTAAAAAGAAAAAAAAAAGCTTTGACTTTGGATCTGACTCGATGGCACTTGGCTGGCTCATGAAACTGAAAACTATTTTCCCTTCAAAAAGTATCATCAAGAATATGGGAATGGGGGAAGGTCTCTATTCACCTAGAACAGCAGAAAAGAGACTGATGAATCAGAAGAAGAAATGGACTGCAGGTTTCATTACCTCCATGAACTACTTTCTCCTTTGCCATAAGACCAGAAAAACTAGATGGTGCCTGGCTACCACTACTGACTGTTTTGATTCAATAAACAGATCTTGGTTAAAAGTGGAAGAAATAAGGAAAAGAATTCCAAATTCTTTTTTTTTATTATTATGATTGAATGAAAATGTATATTCCCACATAAATTTGCATGCTCACCTATATGCAACTTTCACTGCTCTCCCTGCCCAGTGATAGCACACTTTACCTCTCTGCTCCACACATGTACTATCCTCCCAGCAGTCTCCTATCCCCTCCCCTCCACCCACTCCCCTTCCTCCAGTAAGAGGTCAGCAGGATGATATCCTATAGATGCACAGAACCATAAAGCACCCCAAAAATATGGTCACTATATAATCCAGACTTCCTGGACCCATTAACTTAGAAACCTCCCAATTTATTGATCTGAGATAATTTCTAAATTGATAATTACTCAACTAAAACTACCCAATAGCCATATAGGTAAATTAGTAAAGAATATTTGCCTTGGGCATTGCACACTTTTAAAGAATTATCTACATGATATCAAACTGACAACAAGTAACTCTAAAGCACAGTTGAGACATTTAGAGGATACTGAATCTAAGTTAATGGTGGTGAAGTAACTTCAGAAGAGACAGAACGATGACAAAAGTGAAGAATGTAACCAGTGTTGCTGAATTGCACATGTAAAAATTGTTGATCAAAGATCTTCTAAACACGCTCCCACCACCACATCTGCCTGCATCTCTATCTTCATACTTCTACCACTAAACTCTCTGTGTGCTAGGTGCTGTTGTCTCTGAGCTGTCAGGCACGTTGCTCGGATCTTTCAACATCAGATTTTCCACCTCTTCCAGATATTTCTAATATTACATAAATATTCTAATATCTTACATCATTTAAAAAAATAATCTTCTTTGACTTCATTTCCTCCTCCCTTTCCTTACTCGCCTATGTACAAATACTCCTCAAAATAATTTTCTATAGTTGCTGTTTCTATTTCCCATCCTCCTCTTCTCTTTTCATCCACTGCAGTCAGGATTTCTCCCATCCTATCACAGAAATTTCCAACACCAAGGATAGTACCTATCTGGTATTGCTGCTGTTGTTTTTAGGTGCCATGAGTTGGTTCCAACTCACAGTGACCCCGAATACAACAGAACAAAACGCTGCTGGAGCCCTGTATCACTCCCACAGCAATTGGTGTAGGTGAGTCCACTGCTGCAGCTATGTGAGCCCTGTGTCACTCCCACAGCAATCGGTGCAGGTGAGTCCACTACTGCAGCTATGTGAGCCCTGTATCACTCCCACAGCAATCGGTGCAGGTGAGTCCACTGCTGCAGCTATGTGAGCCCTGTATCACTCCCACAGCAATCGGTGCAGGTGAGTCCACTGCTGCAGCTATGTGAGCCCTGTATCACTCCCACGGCAATCAGTGCAGGTGAGTCCACTGCTGCAGCTATGTGAGCCCTGTATCACCCCCACAGCAATCAGTGTAGGTGAATCTATTGCTGCAGCTATGTGTCAGTCACTCTCACTGATGGTCTTGCTCTTCTTTGTTCACCTTCTACCAATCCTGATGTTCTTCTCCAGGGACTGGTCCCCCTTCTGGTAAGATATCCAAAGTAAGCAGGAAGAAATCTCACCATCCTCACTTCTATGGAGCATTCTGGATGCAGTTATTCCAAGACAGATTTCTTCATTCTTCTGTCAGTCTATGGAATATTCAATACTCTCTGTCAAGACAATTCAAATGAATCAGTTCTTCAGTCTTCTTTTTCCACTAGCCTGCTTTTCCATGCATATGAGCTATTATGTGTATATATTTAATTCAAGGGAGTTTTTAAAAATTCTGGATTAGAATGCTCATATCTTTTATAGAAACTTTGTTCTATCCACATAGGGGACACAAATGCCTGTAGTTAAGAGAGATATTCCAGTGGGTTCTAGATCAATGCAGTCCTCCACCCTCATCCCGATAATGGCTCTATTCACCAGAGCCACCAGAGGGAGTCTCACTCTGTCTGCCATATCCTGCCTTTGGGGGAAAAAAACCACTTTTTTTCCAAAAGCCTTTGAACTTCTCTGTCACATAAGAAGTATGTGATCTGGATAGTGCTTCTGCAGAACAGAGCATCTTTATCTCTACTATTCAGCCACTACAAATAATGAATTTGAAAATAATGGTCCATTAAATTAGCAACTCAGAGCCACCCTAAGTCATCAATCTTAGCATTAATAAGATCATATATGATATTATATATATATAATATCACATGCAAGTAAAATTTTGCTGAATACAAAAATAATGCCAGTACATCAACTGTGAACTACCAGAAGCTCAAGCCAGATCCAGAAGAGGACATGGAACAAGGGATATCACTGCTCATGTCTGATGGATTTTGAAAGAAAGCACAGAATATCAGAAATACATTTACCTGAGTTTTACTGGCTATGCAAAGGCATTCGACTGTGTGGATCATAATGAAGTTATGGGTAATATTTCAGGAATCGGAATTCCAGAACATGTAATTATGTTTCTGCAGAATTTGTACATAGACCAAGAGGCAGTCACTTAAACAGAACATGGGGATACTGCGTGGTTTAGAACAGGAAGAGGTGCATATCAGAGTTGTATTCTTTCACCATACTTACTCAATCTGTATACAGAGTAAATAATCTGAGAAGATGGGCTACATGAAGAACATAGCAACAAGACTGGAGGAATACTCACTAACAACTGGCAATACACAAGTAACATAAACTTGCTTGCTGAAAGCAAAGACGATTTGAAGCAAAGACTACAGTCTTCAGTACGGATTACACCTCAACATAATGAAAAAAAGTCTTACAACTGGAACAAAAAGCAACATCACAATAAATGGGAAAAAAGATTCAAGTTGTCAAGGATTTCATTTTATTTGTGTCCACAATAAATGCCCATGGAAGCAGCAGTCAAGAAATCAAACTACTTTGTATTACATTGGGTAAGTCTGCTACAAAAGACCTCACAAAATTATTAAAAAGCAAAGATGTCACTTTGAGAACTGAGGTGCATCTGACCCAAACCATGGTATTTTTCAGTCACCTCACAGGGCCACAAAAGCTAGACAATGAATAAAGAAAACCAAAGAATTGACAACTTTGAAACATGGTGTTGGCAAAAACCACTGAATATACCACGGGCTGCCAGAAGAATGAACAAATCTGCCTTGGAAGAAGTATAGCCAGAATGTCCCCTAGCAGCAAAGACAGCAAGACTTGATCTCATGTGCTTTAAACATGTTGTAAGGAGGGACCAGTCCCCGGACAAGGACGCCATGCTTGGTAAAGTAGAGGGTCAGCGAGAAAGAGGAAGGCTCTCAACAAGACGGACTGACACAACGGCTGCAATAATGGGTCAAACATACAACAATTGTGAGTCGGGCACAGAAACAGGCACAGTTCCCTTCTGTTGCACATGAGGTCACTGTGAGTCAGAAATGACTCCACTGCACCTAGCAACAACACCTGGGTAAGTGGAACTCAAAGTACAGGAAAATTTCCAAATTTTAGGAGCGGGCTCAGTAAGTGTCGGACAATCAGAAAACATGACAAATGCCTATAATAAGCCCCAAGTGAGAGATTTCTTTTTGTCAGTGCTCTTCTGACAATCCTGCAGTTCCAACAAATACTCAGAAAACTAAGAAAACCAAACCCACTGCCGTCAATTCCAATTCATATCAACCCTACAGGACAAAGTAGAACTGCCCCACAGCATTCCCAAGGAGTGCCTGGTGGATTCCAACTGACAACCTCTTGGTTAGTAGCTGTTGCAGTTGACCGCTATACCACCAGGGGTTAACAAATACTTAGAAGACCAACTAAAATGTGGACTTGATGATGGCCATCGAGAACTACACAGTATGCTACTTCATGGAAAATTTTGTTACTGATTACAGTCTACAGAACGGTGATGGAATGCCTCATTTGGGGGCTCTTACTTCTCCACATTCCAAATTCAGTGGACCTTTTGCTGGAATCACAACACAAAAAACAACAATGGTATTTCTATTCTTCAAAAACGTTTTATGGAAATTATCTACCTGCATCAAGATTCGATCATTTGAAAACTGGAGGGGAAGGGTGGAGGGGCAACAGAGTATTTTGAAGCTGTTGCAGCAAAGTGGTTAAATGCTCAGCTTCTAACCAAAAGATGGTAGTTCGAAGCTACATCTACATGGGATTAAGATGCGGCAGTCTGTTTCCATGAAGATTACAGCTTTCAGAACCACAGAGGGCAGTTCTACTCTGTCCTACAGAGTCACTATGAATTGGAATCAGTTTGCCGGCGACAAGATTTTATATAGGTTTTGAAAGCTACGTTAATCTTTTGATTTTTGATAGATGAGAGGCCACTTGAGTCCTGAAAAATAACTATGACTTTTACTTTTATCCTCACATTTAACAAACAATATAATAAGAAATAATAGCCGTCTATGATCACGTCTACGCCTTTATAGAAATGCAAAGATTCACTCCTCTGCTGAGATACCTATCTATTTCCCTCTGTGTATATGTTGACAATACACATAACAAAATTTCTACTGTGCTTTTTTCACTTTTCCCGTTAGAAGCTGCCACAAAATGAACTTGTGATTCAAAGACAGAAAACTGAGTTGATTTTTACCTATTGTGTAAAATTATCTTCAAGTATTTTCTTTGCAAAGTCACTAAATTGGTTATTCTTCACAAACCTGCGTTGGTGTCCATGCTGGCATGAGTCATACTGCCACCTAGTGTGACTGTGACAAACTTCCTTCCATCCTGTGGAAGCTACGGAGGCAGGGAGTGATGGCATTACAGCGCAGATGACCTTAGTCCTAGACGAAGGGGCAAGTCTCTATAAAATGAGGACAGGAGCCTGGATCAACATCAAACACAAATCATTTTTTACAGGACAAGAAGACCTTAAGTACTGAGCATTTTTAATTTAGCAATTAAAGTGCACTGGACATAAGGTCTCTGCTGGGCGCCATAGGTGACACAATAGTAAGGAAGACACAGTCCCTGCCCTCGAGGATCTAATAATATAAGGCAGAATATGATATGAGCTATAAGAAACACATGAAGTGACCTAAGCAAAGGGAAGGAAGAGTTCACATGAAACAACATTTTTGAAAAAGCCTTCTTAGGGGAGTGGAAGCCCTGGCGGCACAGTGGTGAAGAGTTTGCTGCTAACTAAAAGGTTAAAAACTGTTAGATACCATCAAGTCAGTCCTTGGAAATGCTATGGGGTGGCCTTCTCTGCCCTCTACGGTCCCTATGAGTTAGAACGAATTCAAGAGCAAAAGGTTTTCAACGAACAGGGGAGTGGCATTTGGGGTAAGACTTAAAGAAGGATTAGGATTTTTCTTTTTTCTTTTCTTTTTTTTTTTGGAGGGCTAAAACTTTATAGGAAGAGATCAGGAAATAAGGAAGAGGAAAAATAAAACTTCTATTTAAAAATAATAATAAAATGAAGTTGTCAAGGATTTCATTTTACTTTATCCCAGTGGATGCAGCAGTCAAGAAATTAAACTACAAAATGCACTGAGAAAATCTGCTGCAAACAACCTCTTTAAAGTGTTGAAAAGCAACAATGTTATTCTGAGGACTAAGGTGCTACTGACTGGAGCCATGGTGTACACCTGCAAGACACGGACAATGAACAAGGAAGACAGAATAAGGACTCATGCCTTTAAATTATAACATCTGTGAAGAATATTGAATGTACCAGGGACTGTCAGAAGAACAAACAAATCTGTTTTGGAAGAAGTACAGCCATGTGATCCTTGGAAATGAGATTGGTGAGACTTTGTCTCACATATTTTGGACATGTTATTACGAGGGACCAGTCCCTGTATAAGTATATTTTGCTTGGTAAAGTAGAGGGTCAGTGAAAAAGAAGACAACTGTCAACAAAACAGATTGACACAGTGTCCACAAAAATGAGCTCAAACAGTAAATATCATGAGGACGGTGCAGGAGGGCAGTGTTTCCCTCTCTTGTACACAGGTTGCTACAAGTCAGAAGGGACTTGATGGCACCTAACAACCACAATATTTTCTAAAAAATAACAAAAAGTTTTATATGAGAGAAAATTTACAGTTTTCTAAGAGGATCTCTAAATGCTAATTTTATTAATAGAAAGATGAAAATTTAATATTTAAAAATATTAACAATAAGATTTTGCTGCTCTTGAGAAACAAACAAACAAACAAAACTTCATTGCAGTTGAATCAATTCCAACTCACAGCAATCTTAGAGGACAGAGTAGAAGTGCCCCAAAGTGTTTCCAAGAAGGGGCTGATGGAGTTGGACTGTGAACCTTTTGGTTAGCAGTTGATCAGTTTATCTGTTACACTACCTGGGCTCATTCTGGTATGTAAAACCTAAACCAAACCAAACCTGTTGCTGTGAAGTTGATTCCAACTCATAGCCCCCCTACATAACAGAGTAGAACTGTCCCACAGAGTTCCCAAGGAGCACCTAGTGGATACAAATTGCTTATCTCTTGGTTAAGATAACCACTGTACTACTGGTGTTTCCTCTAGAATATAAGTAACCATTAACTGAGCTTGTTGTCTGTATTTGCTTCCTTTCTCATTATCAACAATTCTAAGGAGCAAACAACATCCTAAAAAATAGTTCTTATACTTTGGAACAATGACACATCTGTCAGTTTGTCGTGGTGACTTGCATGTTGCTATGATACTAGAAGCTATGCCACGAGTATCTTAAATCCCAGTAGGGTCACCCTTTACGGACAGATTTTAGTGGAGCTTCCAAATTACAACAAACTAGAAAGAAGGACAGCTTCTGAAAACATAGCCATTGAAAACTTTATCAATAGCAGTAGAACACTGTCTGGTATACTACAAAGATGAGCCCCTCGGGTTGGGAGGTACTCAAATACAACTGGGGAAAGAGCTGCCTTCTCCAAGCAGAGTCAATCTTAATGACGTGAATGGAATCTAGCTTTGGGGACCATCATTTGTTGATACGGCATGACTCAAAATGAGAAGAAACAGTTGCAAACATCCATTAATAATCAGAAGATAGAATGTGCAAGGTATGAAACTAGGAAAACTGGAAGTTGCTGAAAATGAAATGAAATAATAAAAGTCAGTATCTTAGGAATTAGTGAACTGAAATTAACTGGTTTGGGCATTTGAATTAGACAATCATACAATCTACAACAAGAATGAAAAATGAAGAAGAATAGCATCTCCCTCACCGTCAAAAATAAAATCTCAAGATCCATCCTGACATACAACTCTGTCACTGAAGAGGAATGGTATTGCATTTATCATTAAAAAGAACATTTCAGAATCTTTTCTGAAGTACAACGCTGTTGGTGATATGATAATACCCAAACATCTACAAGGAAGTTTGGTTAATACAACTATTGCTCAACTTTATGCACCAACCCTTAAGGCCAAAGATGAAGAAACTGAATATTTTTACCAACTTGTGTAGTCTGAAATTGATGAAACATGCAATCAAGACACATTGATTATTACTGGTTAGAATGTGAAAGTTGGAAACAAAGAAGCATCACTAATTGAAAAATATGGCCTTGGTGATAGAAATATTAGAAAAACAAATGAAAGAATTTTGCAAGAACAACGGCTTCTTCATTGCAAACATCTTTTTAAAACAACATAATGGCAACTATACACGTGATCCTCAGTGGATGGAAAACACAGGAATCAAATCAGCTACATCTATGAAAAGAAATGATGGAAAAGCTCCATATATTATCAAAAGAAGGCCAGGAGCCAACAGTGGAAAAGACCATCAATTGCTATTATGTAAGTTCAAGTTAAAGCTGAAGAAAATTAAAGCAAGTTCCCGAGAGCCAATACAGGATCTTGAGTATGTCACCCTCAGATTTGAAGACTATCTCAAGAATATATTCGGTGCATTCAACACTAATTACTGATAAACCAAAAAAGCTGTGAAAGGACATCATACATGAAAAGCAAGAAGTTATTAAAAAGAAAGACAGCAAAAAACGAACAGATGTCAGAAGAGACTCTTAAACTTGCTGTTGAACATTGAGTAGCTAAAACAAATGGAATAAATGATGAAGTGAAAGAGCTGAATAGATTTCAACAGAACAGCTAGAGAAGACAAAGCAAAGTATTACAATGACAGGTACAAAGATCTGGAGTTAGAAAACAAAAATGGAAGAACACACTAGGCATTTCACAACATAACAGAACTGAAGAAAAAATTGAAGCCTAGAGTTGCCATTTTGAAGAATTCTGTGGGCAAAATATTGAATAACACAGGAACCACCAAAAGCAGATAGAAAGAATACACAAAGTCACTGTGCTAAAAAGAATTGGTCAATGCTCAACCATTTCAGGAGGTAACGTGATCAGGAACTGATGGTGTTAAAAGAAGAAGTCCAAGCTGCAGTGAAGGCACAGGAAGAAACAGGACTCCAGAAATTGACAGAATACTAAATGGGATGTTTCAACAAATGGATGCAGCACTGGAGGTGCTTATTTGTCTCTGCCATGAAATTTGAAAGACAGCTACCTGACCAACCGACTTAAAGAGATGCATATTTGTGCCCATTCCAAAGAAAGTGCAACTAACTGAAAATATCATTATAATCACACACAAGCAAATTTTGCTGAAGATAATTCAAAAGCAGTTGCAGCAGTATATTGACAGAGAACTGCCAGATACTCAAGCTAAATTCAGAAGAGGATGTGGAATGAGGGATATCACTGTTGGTGTCAGATGAATCTTGGTTAAAAGCAAGAGTGTTTGGTGTGTGGGTCATAATGATTTATGGATAACATTGGGAAGATTGGTAATTCCAGAACATTAAATTATGCTCTTGCAAAACCTGTAGATAGAACAAGAGGTACCCGTTTGAGCAGAAAAAGGGATGCTGTGTAGTTTAAAATCAGGAAAGGTGTGCCTCCCAATTGTATCCTTGCACTATGTTTATTCAATCTGTATGCTGAGCCAATAATCCTAGAAAGTGTATTATAAGAAGAACGTGGCTTCAGCATTGGAGGAAGACTCACTAACAACCTGTGTTAGGCACATCAGTTTAAATTCAGTGTCAGTTTAAATTCACTGACACTGCAATTCATCCTAAAGGAATGTTTCCAACTAAGTGTACAGACACAAATCTTCATATCTGGAGACTGATTAACTCATTTTACTATCTTCATTAGGAGCCAAGAGGACATGAAACAATTACTAATGAAAATCAAAGACTACAGCCTCCAGTGTGGACTATACCTCAACATAAAGAAAACAAAAATCCTCACAACTGGACCAATAAGCAATATCATGATAAATGGAGAACAGATTGAAATTATCAAGTATTTCATTTTACCTGGATTCACAATCAATGCCCATGGAAGTAGCAGCCAAGAAATCAAATGATGAATACATCTTCTCCAAAAGACTTCTTCGAAGCATTAGAAACACAAAGATGTCACATTAAGGACTATGTGGGCCTGACCCATGCTATGGTATTTTCAATTACCTCATATGCATGGGAAAGCTGAGCAATCAATAAGGAAGACCAAAGAAGAACAGACACATTTGAATTATGGTGCTGGTAAAGAATATTGAATATACCATAGGCTACCAGAACAACAAACAAATCTGTATGGGAAGAAGTACAGCCACAATGCTGCTTAAAAGCTAGGATGCAAGACTTCATGTTATATACTTCGGACACATTGTCAAGAAGGACCAGTCTCTGGAGAAGGACGTAATGCTTGGTAAAGTAAAGGGCCAGGGAAGACAGCAAGACCTTCAACAAGATGAATTGGCATAGTGGCTGTAAGAATGGGCTCAAATACAGCAATGATTGTGAGGACAGCAGAGAAGCAGGCAGTGTTTTGTTCTTTTGTACATAGAAATGCTACGAGTCAGAACAGACTCAATGGCATCTAACAACAAATGAAACATGAAAATGGTCTAATTGGCCAGGAATTTCTACCATAATATTATTCACAAAAAGGACTTAGGTCAAACATATGACTCAACATTTATTATAGGACCAACACTGTTTCTCCTAAATTGAGAGAAATTGTAAAACTTTGTCATCACTGTTTTTATATACACATAGTATAATTTCAACTACAGATTTTTTTAATCTAAAGGAAAGTTTTGGTGCAAAATTTTTGAAGATTTTGGTATTGACAATTCTACTCCGACCTCAAGGTCACTATGAGTCAGACATGACTCGACAGCAGTGGGTTCTGTGAGTAACAGTGTTTAAACTACAGAACCCAAACATTATATGTGTTTTTTTCTCCATTTATTTTAATGAAAATTTGCACTCTGTCTAGTTACTTAATGAAGATAGTAAAATGAGCTAACTAGTTCTCCAAATGTGAAGATTTATGTCTGTACATTGGAAACATTATTTTAGGAGGAATAGCAATGTCAGGGAACTTAAACCCACCCTATTGCCACTGAGTAAATCCTGACTCTTTGCGATCCTATAGGACAAAACAGAGCTGTCCTACAGGATTTTCAAGGATGTGAATCTTTATGGACTCAGATTGCCACATTTTTCTCTCACAAAGCAGCGGGTGTGTTCAAACCACTGACCTTTAGGTTAGCAGCTGAGCACTTTTACCACTGTGCCACCAGGGCTTGTTTCAGTGACCTTAAAACTAAAAAAAAAAAGGAAAGCATTGGCATAGAGTCAATTCTGACTCATAGGGACCTATAGGACAGAGTAGATCTGCCCCATTGGGTTTTCAAAGAGCACCTGGTAGACTTGAACTACCAATATTTTAGTTAGCAGACATAGCACTTAACCAAAACACCACCAGGGTTTCCTCAGTGACCCTTAGAAGTATTACTTCATTTTTCTATCAGTCTCAGATATTGAGTGGTGTGGAATGTTGTTTTCTATTTTTTATTCCTACACTTAGTATTCCTCAAAGACAAACAACGTGAAGATCACACCTATCCAATTAGATATTGCCTTAAGTCATCTAGCGCTGCTATAACAGAAAATACCACAAGTGGATAACTTTCACAAAGAGAAATTTATCACCACAGAGCGAAGTAGGCTAAAAGTTCAAATTGAGGGGAAGGCTTTCCCTCTCTGCTGGCTCTGAAGGAAAGTCCTCTTCATCAGTTTTCCCCTGGTCAAGCAGGTTCTTCTGGTGCAGGGACCGCAAGACCGAAGGATGCAATCTGCCCCTGGTGCTTTTTCCCAGTGGTTTGAGGTTCCCAATTCTCCGTATGCTTCCCTTTCCTTTTTATCTCTTGGGAAATACAAGCTCATACAAGCCACACCCCAAAAAAACTCCCTTTACCCTGAAATATGGAAATAACTTTAGTAAGGATGTCATTGTTCCACCCTAATCCTCTTCAACATAAAATTACAATGGCAAAATGGAGGGCAATCATACAATACTAGGAATCATAGCCTCACCAAACTGATACAAACTTAGGAGGGTGGAGAGATTGGGGGGGTGGGTATGTAATTCAATCCATGACAGAAATGTTTTCTCTATTAAACAGATTTAACACATACTGACCAAGTGTTAGGTGTAAGCTAGAATTCCCAGTCTCCTTCTGCTCTTTTTCCCACAGACTCTGAAATGAGAGATTCATTTAGGTGTGCTTTATATAGTGAGACTAACATTTCAATTCATGCATTAAGTTATCAACAGGCATAAACTCTCACCACAGGGGCCTAGATGCATGGCAGCCACAAGTAATGGTTTAGAGTAGAACATATGGATCTGTTTTATATTGATCTTGTCACGTCTTCTCCTCTCCTGGCATCTCCCCATCAATTCCCTGATCATTCACTACATTTTCATGCAGCCTCCTTTAAGTAGACAAGCATATCCCTAATGCCAACATATTACCCTCCTTTTAAAAAATCAGCATTCTAGATAAACACAACAGAAATATTTCTTATTCAGTGTTACTTCTCCTTTCCATTAAATGTACCTCACTGTAACAGTACTATTTTCTACTTTTTTTTTCTTTTAAGCTTGTGAACAATGTTTCAGCCCTGTTACCCACTCATAACTGATCTGACTTCAGAGTCACACTTTTATTTTTCTGCAGGAAAATGTCTTTCAAGTCTCAAACAATACATTTGCAGTGAACCTTGAGATGTGTTCATAGATAAGGGTGGATTGATTGGCAGGACCTTTCACCCTTGCAAATGAAACAATAGATTATTTTAATCTATTCAAATCATGCTGTCAAGTAGATGAAACAAATTCTACTACATTTCAAATCTACTTTGGTATGTCGGATCTAGTTACCCTTCCTTTTCTTCCACGAATAAAATAAATAAGTAAGCAGGAAGAGAGAAAAAGCCATAGTTTACAATTGCATACGTGTATATCACTAAGCCAAATTACCCTGAGCTTCAAAACCACACTCAAAAGCTCTCATGACTCAAGAATACAATATTTGTATAGTACTTGAAAAATCAGTGGGACGCAGTAATATTCCCTCTCTGAGAAACTAACCTTGCCTCTCACAGCAAGTCTCAGGTTGTTTCATCAGGAGAAAGAAGTTGTATATAGCTATAAGAGCAAGAAGTTTTACACGGCTAGAAGACGCTACTGGAGAGGTTCAAGGATGAATCTTCACAGTCGGGAAGAACACGAGGCTGATGAGGAGGCCCCAAAACGGACTCCCTTCTGCAATAAAAGGGTCATGGAGTGCCAAGTAGCAAAATGCAACTGTGTAATGCAGGAAATCAAAATATTCTGAACAATCTATTGTTCCACTGCAAATACTTGCTCCTTCATTGCTTTACAGGGCTACCTCAAATGCAGACTGCTGCTCTGGTCATACCCACCGTTACTCTGTCTTTTGCCTTATTCATAGAGACTGTCCTTCTGCTTTGTCTCAGCTAACTGTGTTCAATAAATCCATCTTTTTGACTGTCAGTGTGTGGAACGATTCTAAACAAACTGCATAGTCCAATCACAGAAGTTTTATCTGAGGACAATGCACTGTCAGCCATTTGTCCAAAAATAATCTACCATGATCATTTTATACCTCCCCTCTTCGACTCAGGTTTCACCAGCAAATCTGAGTTAGAAAAACCAGAGCATTGTTTCTGGAAGGACAGTGATCAGATATTCACGGGGAATAGAGACCTTGGGAGGTTGTGGCTCTCTCACCTTTACAGATTAGATTACCATGTCTGTCACTTGTCACCTGCAAAGGTAGGAACTTTAAATGGAGTAAAACCAGTCATCATGGAGTGGCCAACTCATGGTGATCCCACGTGAGTCAGAGTAGAGTTGTACTCCACAGGGTTTTCAACGGCCAATTTTTTGGAAAACAGATCATCAGGACTTTCTTCTGAGGCACTTCTCAGTGGACTCAAACTTCCAACCTTTTGGTTAGCAGCCAAGAGCATGAACTATTTGCCCCACCTACAGACTCCAAAGTGAGGAACAGGTAGCATGAAAGTGAAGGGAAGGAAATCTGTGAGTCTCACAGTCGTGTGACAAACAGCCTTGGGGCTAGCTTGTAGTGCATCAAGCTTTTATGGAACATTGGGACAGCCTCTACTTAGATTTAGATGCCCACGATGGGGAACATTTCCTCCTAATCCCAGCTAGACAAATAAGAAGATGAGGGGACAGGGCAATTTTTAGATGAGTCAGGGATGATCTGAACAAGAAACAGTTTTCAAATCTGTCCCCTAACCCAGGCCCAGCAAAAAGCTCATGGATTTCAATTCTTTTCAGGAGTAATAATAACCTAGAGTAGCTGCCCACGAGCACCTCGAGCCATCTTAGGTTCCTACCTGTGTTCTTAGGGAAGGAAGGCAAGACCTCAGAGTTTATAAATCCAGATGCTATACTGACACAGTGTTTCAGTTTGAGTCCACTGAGAAGTGCCTCAGAAGAAAGCCGCTGAAAACCCTGTGGAGCACAACTCTACTCTGACTCACGTGGGATCACCATGAGTTGGTCACTCCATGATGACTGGTTTTACTCCATTTAAAGTTCCTACCTTTGCAGGTGACAAGTGACTGACATAGTAATCTAATCTGTAAAGGTGAGAGAGCCACAACCTCCCAAGGTCTCTATTCCCCGTGAATATCTGATCACTGTCCTTCCAGAAACAATGCTCTGGTTTTTCTAACTCAGATTTGCTGGTGAAACCTGAGTCGAAGAGGGGAGGTATAAAAAGATCATGGTAGATTATTTTTGGACAAATGGCTGCTATACTGACACAGTGTTTCAGTGTTTCAGCTGCTAACCAAAAAGTTGGCAGTCCAAACTCTTCAGCTGTTCCCTGGGAAAAAGACGTGGCAATCTGCTTTTGTAAAGATTTATGACCTTGGAAATCATACGGGACAGGTCTATTCTGTCCTATAGCGTATCTGTGAGTCAGAATCAACTCAACAGCAATGGGATTGGGTGGCACGAGTACCTCCATATAGCCAAACTCAACAGCTAAAGCAGTATTTTTCCTCCTGCCTGTCTACCTCTCCTTCTCAGTCTCATTTGCTGGCTCCTCCATCACTACCCAAGCTCTAAACATTGAAGGATTCCAGGGCTCCGTTCTAAACTCTCTTCTCACTTTATGCCCTCTCCCCAGGTTTCCTCATCTACTTTCTTAACTTTTAATGAGACCTGTATTGAGTATCTACTGCCACAATAGGTCTACATAGCAAACTACCCCTAACCATAGTCTTTAAACAATCAACTTCATTTCACTTATAATTTTGCTACTCTTGATTATACATCTGTCTGGATGTCAGCTGGCTACAGGCTAATTGATGATGGCCTCAGCGTCAGTAGCTAGGACACTTCAGCTCTTCTCATAGTGATACCAGATGGTAAGAGCAAGGCAAGCCAGTCACGCAAGTGTTTTAAAGCCTGTTTGCCTCATATTTGTCAACATTCCATTGGCCGTAAGTGCAAATATATGTGGAAAAGGACATTGATAGAGGGAAAGATGAATAATTTGAGATACTTTTTTAACAATCAATAGTATCTACAGGCAAAGGCTTCCAGTTTATGTATGTAACTTTACCATATTTTCTTAGGTCTACACATATATTTCTTGATCCACTTGGATATCTCCAGGCATTTCAAATAGTATGTTTAAAATTGAACTTTAGACCTTCTCCTTTTAAAACCCACTCCTCTTCCAGTTTTATCCTTCTTAGTTAACAGTATCTTTATTCTCCCAGTTGCTCAAGCCAGAAACCTGAAACCAGGAGTCCCTTTTGACTCTTTTTGCTCCTTCATCTCTAATACAATTTATCAAGTTCCACTAATTCTACCTCCCAAATACATCTCCCATCTTCCTGTCTCCATCTTTCTTGCTCCTCCTCTAATCCAAGATATTTTCATCTCCCTCCTAAACATCCCACTGAACTTGAAATATTTTCTCAAAGTATTAACAAGTCCTGCATAGTAGGGGCCCCATCTCTACCTGCAGCCTTATCCTGTTGCACCCTCCTCTTCAGTCACTAAGTTCCAGCTTCACTGGCTTTTGTTCATTATGCATATACAACAAGATCTTCCTTACCTCAAGGCCTTGTCCACGCTGTTTCCAACAGAATATGTTGAGCGACAAAAGTATAGACTCTGGAGCCCAGACTGCTTGTCTCAATACTATCTCTTCTTTTACTTGCAGTGTGATTCTGAGCAAGCCACATAACCTCTCTGTGTCAGTCTCTGTATCAGTAAAATGAGAATAGAAATAATACCTATGTAACAGAGAGATTCTGAGAATCAATGAGTTAATTTTGCTATAATGCAGTGCCCACAACATAATAACCACTATATATATATTTATTAGCAAAAATTTGTTCACCACTGAGGGCTGCTACTCATCCCTCAGGTATCAGCTCAGATACACTTTCCCAAACAGGCCCTTTTTTATTTTCCCTCACTTCAAAAACAATTCATAATTAAGTGTTCATTTGTGTAGGGAGATTTGCTGTTGTCATTAGATGGCTATTTTTTCCCATTGCACTCCCTCCAGGCTCCATGAAGGCAGAGCAGGTCTTTCTTGTTCAACACTCTATCCTTAGTACCAACAGAATGCCTTACATATGATGGATTTTAAATAAATATTTTTTGAATGAATAAGAGAATTATGTAGAATTCAAGCTGTTAACTAAACTATTGTGGGTTTGTATGGGCTTTGTTTTCTCTCTTTTTCTTTTCTAAGAACCTTGGAAAAAGAATAAGTCTTAAATTCATAACATCAAGACCAAGTTTGATACATTTATCTCTTAGCTTCACAGAGGAGTGAAGATGATTTTCCCCTCCAAAGGGACAAGACAGAAAAGAGAAATAGAGCCTAGTGACTATGCAAAGGCATTGGACAGTGTGAGTCATAACAAATTATGGATAAGATAGCAAATAATGGGAATTCCAGAACACTTAATTGTGCTCATGAGGAATTGGTACATGGATCCAGAGGGAATCAAACAACAGAACAAGACATTGCATGGTTTAAAGTCAAGAAAGGTTTGCATCAGGGTTTTATCCTTTCACCATACCTAATCAATCTTTGCTGAGCAAATAATCCAAGAAGCCAGACTATGCGAAGAAGAATGAGGCATCAGGATTTGAGAAAGACTTATTAACCTGTGCTGTGCAGATGACACAACCTTCCTTGCTGAAAGTGAAGAGGACTTGAAGCACTTATTGATGAAGATCAAAGACCTTTATGAATTACACTTTAACGGAGAGAAAACAAAAATCCTTACAACTGGACTAATAAGCAAGTTTGTGGTACACACAGAAAAGACTGAGGTTGTCAAAGACTTCACTTTACTTGTATCCACAATCAACATCCATGGAAGCAACAGTCAAGAAATTAAAAGACACATTGCACTGAGCAAATCTGCTGCAAAAGACCTCTTTAAAGTGTTGAAAAGAAAATATGTTACCCTGAAGACTGTCTTGGTCATCTAGTACAGCTCTAACAGAATATCATAAGTAGATGGTGTTAACAAAGTTTGCTCTTTTACAGTCTAGTAGACTACAAGTCTAAACTCAGGTATCAGCCCCAGGTGATGTGTTTCTCTGTTGGGTCTAGAGGAAGGTCATTGGACCGGAAGCACCTTGGCACTGGAACTTCAGGTCTGAAGGATATGCTTTGCTTCTAGCACTGCTTTCTTAGTGCTTTCTTAGTGATGTCCTCAACTCTCTGCTTGTTTCCCTTTATCTCTCGTGGGATAAAAGGTAGTACAAGCCACACTCAAGGGAAACTCTCTTACACAGGACCAGGTAGGTGACTTTAGCAAGGGTGCTGCAGCCCCACCATAACCCCCTTTAGCATAATTCAATCTTTCCTATTAGTCACAGGCGAAGATTAGCATTTTACAATATAGGGAAATCATAAAATGGAGGAAAACCACACAATACTGGGAATCATGGTACAGCCATATTGCTACAAACATTTCATGGGGGACATAATGCAATCCATGACAAAGACTAAGGTGTGCTTGAGCCAAGTCATGGCGTTTTCAGTCGCCTTATAAGCATTTGAAAGCTAAATTATGAATAAGAAAGACTGAAGAAGAAATGGTACCTTTTTGTGGTGTTGGAGAAGAATATTGAATACACCATGGATTGCCAAAAAAATTAACAGGTCTGCCTTGGAAGTAGTACAGTCAGAGTGCTCTTTAGAAGTAGGGATGGTGAGGCCACATCTTATATACTTTGGTCATGTTATTAGGATCAGTCCCTAGAGAAGGACATTATGCTCGGTAAAGTTGTGGTCCATCGAAAAAGAGGAAGATCCTCCATGAGATGGACTAACACAGTGCCTGCGCACTGGGCTCACACACAATTGTGAGGATGGTGCAGCACTGGGCAGTGTTTAGATCTGTTGTACACAGGGTTGCTGTGAGTCAGAACTGACATGCTGGCACATCACAACCCAAGTATAGGAGAGTCCAGGAATAATGAATCAGTAACAATGACAGCATATGTGATCACCACATGACAATTCAATTAAGGAAAAGCTAATGGTACCAGTTGTAAATTTATACATATTAACAGGACTTTGCCCTTTATAATAAGGATGGGGATAAAAGAAATGGGCAAGTATACTTTATGTTAAAGAAACTGCTTGTGTTCTTTTTACTTCATCGGTTATATAAGCAGAAGTCTGACTCTGACAACACACACGTAAATAGGTGAGAACCAGGTTAACCCACCTCTATCTACAGAAAGGGATCACTGGATGGTGCAAACTGTTAACACACTCAGCTGCTACTGGAAGGCTGAAGGTACAAGTTCACCAAGAGGCACTTCGAAAGAAAGCCCTGGTGATCTACTTTGGAAAATCAGCCATTGAAAACCCTATGGAGCCCAATTCTACTCTGACACACATGTGGCTACCCTGATTCTGAATCAACTACATGGCAATGGCAACTGGTTTGGGTTTTTTGGTTTTACCTATAGAAGAAACAGACAAATACGTCATCCTCCAGGTAACACAGGAAGCCTGCAAATTCCACTTGGTGTACCTAGGGTTGAACACTTTGCCACCTGAATTTTCACATTCCTTGAGCAACATCCATTAACCCATTGCTATGGAGTCAATTTTAACTCATAGTAACCCTGTAGGACAGAGAACTGCCCCATAGGGTTTTCAAGGGGCAGCTGCTAGATTTAAACTGCATACCTTTTGGTTTGTAGCCAGGCTTTTAACCATTGCACCACCAGGCCTCCACTACGTTGAACATAAGTAGTTAAACAAGATATCCTTGGTTTGTTCCTGGTCTTGGGGGGAAGCATTCCGTTATCTTGAGGTTTTTCTAGCCATATCTGTTCCAATACTTATTGAAAGATAGACATGTGATATATCTCCTTGATGTGTTTTAGATTTATTAACTCAATTCAACTCCTTACAACTCTGTCACGTGGGTAGAATTATGCCAAATCATACAGTGAATAGATGGCAGACCAGGCTTTATTATGACTTGATTATAAGGTCAGTACTCATTTCATCCCAAGGGCCTGGCTTACAGTCTGATGTGTTTAAGGTCAAACAAATCAAATACAAGCAAAGTGCCGTGGAGTCGGATCCGACTAATTTCTTCAAGTGTGGTCTGCAGACCTGGGCATCAGAATTACTGGCAATGTTTGTTAACAAACTAGATCCGCTGGCCACATCCAAGACCCAAGAGTCATCAGAAGTGGGTCAGAAATCAGTATTTTTAAAAAGCACCTTCAGACTGCAAAGTACTTTTACGCAAACCAAAGTATGTGACCACAAGCCCTGCACATTGGCATGGCTTAAAGTCAATAGCATGCTGCCTCGTCTGACTTCGACTACGAACAGCACCCAAGCACCTCTTCCGACATCCCTCCGTCTGCAGCCGCAGAATGAAATTGAGCATGCGCGGCACTCCTTCCTTGAGCGTTGGGCGGGGTTTCTCAAAACGAAGCTCCCTCAGGAGAGGCGGAGCGTGGGGCCAGTGTCTCTTTAAAAAAACCAAATTCCACCTTCTCTTCCGCAGCTCCAAAGCCCCGCCCCCGACACTGGGACCAATCCAACAACAGATTGCTCAAGCTCGGGGCCAATGCGCAGGACTGTCCTTAATTTTTCTCTGCAGTTTGAAACTGTCAAGTTGCTGCTAAGGTAGCCCCTGTACTTGCTGTTTTTGCTGCAAAGCGGTGGAGATACGTGGAGTGGAGACCCGATTTTGCCGTGAGCCGGTGACGGTGGGTAGCGGCGCCCCAAGGGGGCCCCGGTTTCGGACTGATGTAGCCGAATGGGGATTTAAGTTCCTCCGCCCAGAATTCTGCTGCCGGATGCCACACTGGTGGGCTGGAGGTGTCTTTCCGGGATGTAGGCGGCTTAGAGGTTCTGGAGTGCCTCAGATTCCAGACATTTTGCCTCCAAGGCATAGGGAAACGGCAGGAGCGAGGACTCGGACGAAGTATAGCGATGCTATCGCTACACAGTTCTGATAATTTAAAATGGGGGGGGGGCATGCATGAAGCTTTATTGTTTTAAATTAAGAATTTGGTGAAAACAAAAATGGCTAGGAAGGGAGAATGAAGCAAACTTCTAACCTTTTGCTTACAGCTGCTTTTTTCCTCTGATGTGGTAAGGGCTGAGGTGCTGCTCGCCTTCCTTACTGTGAGAGTCTAGAACTGGCAAAGGTGATATTACCGTGCAGCCGGCTTGCACATTAATTTACTCTTCATCTGCTTCTTGGAGTTATATTTGAATTCCCAAGTTATATTTGAATTCCCAAATCCCTCTCTCCTTGTGTGCCAAAGAGTTAACAAAATGTAATTTGATTTCTGTATCAATAGAGAAGCACCGAAAACTTTTTATCTTGTGATTTCCGAGACCTTGGGTTAAAGAATACTAAGAATTTAGTAAACTGCTGTGCATCTGCCACCCGTTAAACCAAGTTTTATTTTTTCCTTTATTTCTGAATCTAGAAACAATAAGGAAAATACTGCTACTGTCGAGTTTTCAAAAAACTCTCCTACATTGTTGGCATCAAAGCAGGACGAGTGCAATAGTTATTTTTGTGTCGAAAATACCTATAAACTTGTTTTTGATGTCTGATCACGCTCTTCAGCTCTACCTCCCTTTTTAAATAACCAACACCACCCTGCCTCCACTGCTCTTACCTACCTAGTCTTCACACAAATACTAAAAGAAGTGAATGAAAATATAAATAGACCAGGTAACCATAGTAGTGGATATGAAGTCAGTGAAACAGCCATTCCTTGTTGCAGATGTATGTACTTATTTTATCCTTCCAGATTAGCTTAGCTAAAAACAAGCTGAGATTTAGTATCTTTGTCCAGTGGTAATACACACGAGGTAGTGTTTATTAAATAAAGTTGAAATGATCTTTTAAGGTCTTCCCAGTGTAGCTGAAACGTATGTTTCCCTTCCGTTACTACACTGTTCCCTATATCTGCCCTTTTTACCTCAGTTTCCTCATCTCTCCTTTCTCCTTCATCCCACTGTGCTTAAGACTTGTTCTACTTTCCACTGGAATGTGTCAGACAGATGTCACAGCATCTTTGATGGCCAAATTCAAGGGCCTCTTCCGTCTTCACCAGCTAACTCTGATACTGCCTTCTTGAAATTTATGCTCTCCTGGTTCTCCTGTTCTGACTTCCTTGCTCTTTACCTTGAAATATCAGTGGTTCTGGCTTTAACCCACCTTTCAAAGTATTGGTCCTTAATTTGTTAGGGTTATAGTCCTCTGTGAATGTATTTAAAAAGTAAGGATCATCTTCCTAGAGAAATGTATATGTGAATTTATACTAAAAGTACTGTGTGTAACTTGGGTATATAACATGGTGTTAAGAAGTCATTCTCACACTGCCATTTCAGCAGTCCTGATTATGTTGATAAACCTTCAAAATGGCCAACCTATGCATTCAGTATAGGACTCCCACACTTTGTAACTCCAGAAGGCACCACTGACATTTCAGTGCAAGTGACAGTCCATGGAGTTGTACAGTTCATAGCACTGTGGCTGTGCCTTACACACGTACAGCTTCACCTCTGTGCTTCTGAAGCAACTCATACCCAACATATCTGTCACTGAAGTCATTGTCCTTCCTCTCAGTGTGGTCATCCTCCTACCATTTTGCCTTGGTGAGTGGCGCTGTCATCCATGTCAGCTAAGGCAAGACTCAGAAAACCATCAACCAGTCCTCCTTTTAACCCCTTAACCAATTTATTTCCACTGCCTTACACTTGTATGGTCCATCCCTTTCTCCTTGCTGTCTTCTAGATTCACATCCTTATTTATCTCCTGCGTTACTGCTGGAGGGAACATTTGTATCTTGGACTACTAAAGTAGGCTGCTAGTATATCCCTCTTCAGTACCCCGCCTCTTTAATGTAGCCTCAGAGCTGCCAGACTGATACTTCTAAAAGCCAGACTTCTAGAAGGAGCCTAGTGGTTCAGTGGCTAAGCATGCAGCTGGAACCCAAAGGTTGATGGTTCAAACCCACCAGTGGCTCCATGGGAGAAAAGACCTAGCAGTCTGCTTCTATAAAGATTGTTGCTGTGTGCTGTTGAGTTGATGCCAACTCATAGTAGCCCGATAGTTGATTCCAACTCACAGTACCTACAGAGATAACATCCCGCTAGACTTTCCTGGCCTATAGTCTTTAGGAGAGCAGTTTGCCAGGTGTTTTAGTCATTTTTTTTACCCGTTCATGTATTTGTCTTGTCTCCTTGACTACGTTGTAGACTCACTAATGTTGAAGACTGAGTCTTTAACTATTTTTTCTTTCTCAGTGATTTTTGCCTATAGATGCTCAGTGTGTTGAATGGTTTGTGATGTACCACATGATGATAGTTTGTAGATTAGGATGCTGTTGCACTTAAATATATCTAGAAAGCACTTTAAGTATTGAAGGGAAAAAACTAAAGTTAGCTTCTACTGTTTTATAGTGTTTGTGCAGAATGTCATCAGATGAGGAGCAATACTCACCTCCCGTTTTGCCACACGACTCCGATCGAGGCAGTTCTGTCTCATCAGATCTTCAGGTAGGAGGAAATGTCTAAATATGTTGTGACTTTTTTCTTTCAAAGAAGTGATCATATAAAAGTTGAAATGCATTTTCATTCATTCACCCATTTACAAAGGCATCTTTCAATTTACAGTAATATCAAATTTTAGGAATTGCTAACTTTGGGAATGACCGACTTTAGAAAATTACCTCATGTCTTTTAGACAGCTAGTACAGCCTTAACAAACAAACACATCGCAGAGAATGGTGGCTTTAAAGAACAGAAACACACGCTGTCACCATTTTGGAGGCTAAATTCCAAATCCGGGTCTTGGCCGTGTCAGTTGTCTCAGTGGACTTTGCTCCTGGTTGTTGGTGTCTGCTGCAAGTCCTTGGCATTCCTTTGCTTATAGATGGATCCACACATGATGTCTGCCTGTATTCTGCTGTTGTTTTTTTTTAAGGTAGCTGCTCAGAAGTGATTTTTGAGTTTAGAACTCATTCTTCCAGTATTGCCTCATTAGCATAACAAGAAAACCCCTGTTTCCAGACAGGGTTCTATTTACAGATACAGGGGTTAGGACTTCAACATAACTTTTTAAAGTAGACACAAATCAATCCATAATGCCTAACATTTTTTTCAGCCTTTCAGAAGATCAGTATGAACTCTTCAAACAACTTCTGGTACAAAGGTTTCAGAAAACAGTGAGAATAGCTAAAAATTTCCAGAGATAATTTTTTTCTTGAGATTTCCTCCTTGTAGCTGACTGTCATGAATCTGACTTTTGCTTTTAATGTGAATTAATACAGTCTCAAGCCATCCAAAGTTCTGGGGCTCTCAAGCCCTTGTGTTCTACTCTCTGAGGTTCTAGTCCTGTTGCCACAACGTTCTCCACATTCTGCTGCCTAGGACCCAGATGATGACCGAGCTGTTGGATAAATTGTCTACAGGAGGTGTGCTTTCTACATGAAATGGTTTAGATTTCTTTTATGTGTAAATGTTTCATTATCAAAAATAGCAATTCAGATTTCTACAGTAGATTTTAGAAGAATACGGATATGGTGTCTCTTAAGTTTTTTAGTTAAATAACTCACGAGGGGAAAAGCTAGATATTTTTATCAAACAGTAAGTTGTTAATGATGTATAACATGAGAAAAAATATAAGAAAATGTTGTTTGAGACATTGTTTTAGTTGAAATTATGGATTGGGAAGTTAGAAAATTATTGGGAAAATGCCTTAATATTTACTAGGATAAAAGTAGTCTGTAATAGGAGTGTTTCCACCCTTCCCTTCATTTTGATGGTACATCTCCCACTTATTACTTTTTTTCTTGTGATAGTGCTTTCCTAAGCCCTTCATCTCTGCCTTATCAAAACTTCCTTTAAGAAAGACTAATTATTTATACTAAAACATAAACACCTTTGTATGATCTCAAATTGTCATTTTGTTGGGAGACAAAGGTTTAAATAAAAAGTAAATCTCTACAGTGGAATTTAAGAGAGGGAGAATGAAGGACCTTCTGAACATGCCAGGAATCGTTTTGTGTTATTGGTTACCTGCTCATAATGTTAGCTCAGCAGATACTGTAACCTTCAACTTAACATTTAATGTAAAGCCCTTTATAAATCAATATTCCTCTTAAGGGATTTTTCATTACTATCTCAGTTATGTGAATGCTTCATAAAACTAATGATGGTAAATGCTACATTGGCGGGCAGCATCTGTGAGGCTGATAATAGCCTCTGAGAACAGCTCAGCCAAATTACCCTTGACTCTTCTGGCTCCTGTTACGTGTAGATTGTGCTTACAGTGTACGGTCACATTAGACAAGTTTTGGTCTCAACTAGAATTCTTATTTAATTTACTGAAGTTAGGTTATCATTGGCAATTAAGAAAGGTGGTAGTATCATTTATTTAGATCCTTAGCAAAATAATAGTCCGTTTGGTCTCTACATTTATGAGGTTCTAAGATAGTTATTTGAATAGCTAATCTTTAAAATCTTTCCTAAAGTAAATTAAAATATATTTGTGTGTTGAGTAGTATCAATGTTTACCTGTTTATGTCCTCTTTGCATCACAGTGCTTGTTGGGGGAGATTTGAAGTATATATTTGGATTCTTTTCCCTCCTTTCCCAGTCTAGAACAAAAGTCAGACTAGGACGCCACAGGTTAAAACCACTGACTTCCACTTCTACTCTCCTTTTCCCTCCCGCTTCCAGGCTGGAAGTACAGACTTTGACTAGTCAGTCACCTCTAGTTGTAATTGCCACCAGTGAAGGAGACTCTTTAAAAAAGTTTCCAGGCCGTAAATACTAAGATAGCCACACTTTTGAGTGTTTTAAGCCAAAATCAAAAGTATACCTTGGCTGTTTGGGAAATCTAATAGTAGGAATATTGTTTTGGCTGCTTTGACAGAAACCAAGTAAGAGTAGTTTGAGTGGCTTCAAGTTACTCTCTGTCTTGTAAATCTGAGCTGGTATGTCATCCAGAAGTCATCCGAAGACGCAGTCTACTCTTGCTGCTCTGCCATGCTTTGGAGAGTTGGCCTTGCTAGCAGAGCTGGCTGGCCACCACCTCTAGCTCACAGGTCAAGAGAGAGGAGGAAGTAGAAAGCAAGATGTTTCCTCTTAAGGACTGGACTTGAAGTTGTATGCACTATTTCCATTCACATCCCACAGATGAGCACCAAGTACCATGATGACTCTTGGCTATAGGGGAGGCCAGGAAATGTGGCTGGATGGTCATTTGCCCCTGTGGTTTTATTAATTGAAAGGAATGTGGGGAAAATGGATGCTGCTAGACTGACCAGGCTGTGCTACAAGGAACTATGTTGCACCTGAAATATATTACGTTAGTTAGCTTGTGAGGACTAACTCATACGTTCAAGTTATAAGAACCAGTGAATATCTTGGATACGGCTCCAATTTATTAAACGGTTTAGAAATTTTATAACTGTAGCACTGACATGGTTTGGGAGTTATATTTTAAAATGTTAAGGATATTTAAATCTATTGAAAGAATTTTGTTGGCATAAAGATTAAATGTTGTATACGGTGTTATTAGGTGATTTTTTTTTCCCCCTAATAGGAGCCCTCTGCCTCAGTGGTGAACATCGTGTAAAATGCTTTTGTTTTCTAGCAGGAAATGTAAATATAAAATTCGGACATTTGTTTATTGTTATAAAGGGGCCAGAATCACTAACAAAAGAATTTAACTGTAGCGATATGATTTAGATGACGTTTCTGTTACTCAGTTTAGCAGCTATGTACTGTGACACTTCCAGAAGTAATTCTGAGCGTCCATCGTGAGCATCAGCATTATACTTAGGATGAATCCAGAGAACAACAGATGTGGCGAATAAAATGCCCTGTGTTGGATTTTTCTGTATATAAACTAAACTTTCTGTGGAGTACAATTAATGCATAAAAAACCTGACAGAATAATCACATTTCATGTTCGTAGAAACCTTGCCCCTGGTTTTTTTTAACACAAGTGTATTGTCTGGGCTTGTAAGACTGTGTGAGAAATGATTCCACTTTAATAGGAATATTTGTTGCATCAATGAACAAGCTCTTCTGAATGATGACTAAATTCCACTATATTTTTTATTTCACTAATAGATAGCATCTGTTGTTGATGCTATCTGTGGCTAAACAGATAGTTAAGTATCAAATTAGGAACTTCCCCTCCCACCTTCTTTAATTTGCAGTATTCCTGTAAAATCTGCAATTCGTGATCTGCCTGTTTTATTGGTTGCTTCTTGTGTGTGATAATGTTTCTATCAGGTGGAATAGGATACGTTGCCATTTATGTTTTCTTTGTATCTTCAGTATGCTTTTGTCTTTCAATATTTCTCTCCCACTCTTTCCATTATATATGAAAAGAGACTCAGGTTGTTGTAGGAGTAGCCAGAGCCAAAACACTGTTTCATCCCTAGGCTCCTATTGTGGCGTCTTTGTGGACAATATCTTTGACCTAAGTTTCAGAAAAAAAGAAAAGAAATGCCTAGCTGTGCCTTCCTGCCTGTAGGCTTCCCCAATTAGGGTATTCGTGGCCTCGAGGTAGCCACTCTAGGTCATCTGGATGTCACCATTGTTAAATTGACATACTGCAGGAATCTGGGTAACAAAAGAGTATTACTAGAGGAAATTTGGGTAGGTATATTTTTAATTTGCTTTTTAAGAAATTTACTTATTGTACTAGTCCTGGTAATGAATAAAAACAAATCAAAAGTACACATTCTTTATGACAAAGGATCAAAGTAGAGACATCTTTGACTGTACCTTTATCATTCTCTTGCCATTGTAACAATGTTTTGTTACTGATTGTTGGCTTCTTTAGGAAGAATATGAAGAACTGCTTCGTTACGCTGTAGTGACTCCAAATATTGAATCAAGTGCCTCACAATCGTCTCATCCTAAGGGAGAAGTGGTGCAGGATGTTAAAATTCCTACTATAATTGATGATATTCTTCATATTGAAGGTTATGAATGTTTTTCAAAATGTCTCTTAATTTAAAATATTATTTTTAAATATTAATTGAGTTTGAAAACCCTGATGGTATAGTGGTTAAGTGCTAAAACTGCTAACCAAAAGGTCGGCAGATACACCTGGACCTCCTTGAAAACTATGGGGCAGTTCTACCCTGTCCTGTGGGGTTGCTGTGAGTCAGAATCAACTGGACAGCAGTGGATGAGTTATTGAGTTTATTGATGATGCTGACTTACGATTGTGAACATTCTACTCTAGATCGGTAATTCTTCTCAATCAGTGTGATTAGGGGACATGTTTTAAACTTAATATGCTATTCTTGGTTCTTAAATGACTACTGGATTATTGTTTGAACTTCATTTGACTCATGAAAAGTAGTAAAGCAGTGTAGTAGCAGTTGCATGTCTGTTAATGTAGTACATGTCTGTCCTTGTTCTAACAGTTGTGTGCCATGATTATATTGGGAAATGAAATGCCCAAGCTCAAAATTGCCGATGATCTATAGGTAGCTTTCAGAATCCCTTAAGATTCTGAACTATGTATTAAGACTTTGTCAGTCCTGTTTGTATGAGTTGTCTAGATTATCATTATAAGGTAAACCGTTTTGTAGATCATGTCAGAACAGAACTGAGAACCCATGCAAATGGAGGGTATATGTTGATAGGTGAGGAAAAATGGAGAAAGGAGGATAAAGCTGTTTTCACCTCTGTATTCCGTAATCAGTGAAGTACAAGATCCCAAACAATTCAATCTAAATGTTCTTTCAAAAAACACATACTTCCTATGGGAACACAGAAAGCCCTGGTGTTCAACAGTTTTCACACTGTCCCTGAAGTCATGTGACAGAGCCCATTCAGAGTCAGAAAGCTCTTGGGCTTCTGATAAGTCACAGCCCTGGTATCTGTTGTTCCTTTCCCCCGTGGACATTGAGTTTTCATTGCTCCTTAGTCTTCAGTCTACTACAGTGCATTGACAGGTAGGACCAGAACCTTCAGAAACTTTTTATTCTGCTGCTGAAACATGTTCTACCCAAATGTTTGTCTTCAAGAGACGTGAACGTGTGTTTATTCACTTTGCATCTGTGATCTTGATCATGTTTACGTTATACACTGAACATGTCTACATGCAGTTCTTTAATGAACAGATACAAAGTCATCAGTACTGTCTTGTTTTGTAAATATAAATCAGCATTTTTAGCCTTATATATCTCTACTCTTAAGGTAATTCCCAAAAGCTGATTTCCTTTTCCATTGCCAACAGTACTACTATGCTGTTGTTCCCACTGACCGAATATAGGAGCCCTGTCTTTCCCCCAGCTCCTCAACGTTTTAAGGCAATCACCTGGGACTTGGGACTTTTGCTCTTTTCTAGTATGTGGTGGTGGTGGTAGGTTCTCACTCACAGTGACGTGTGCACAACAGAATAAAACTCTGCCCAGTCCTGCACCATTCTTACAATTATTGTTATGCTAGAGCTCATTCTTGAAGCCACTGTGACAATCCATCTCTTTGAGGCTGTGCCTCTTCTTTTGCTGACCCTCTGCTTTATCAAGCATGGTGTCCTTCTCCAGGGATTTTTCCCTCCTTATATTATAGTCTTGCCATCCTGGCATCTAAGGAGCATTCTAGCTGTACTTTGTCTAAGACGTATTTGTTCGTTCTTCTGGCAGTCCATTATATATTCAGCATTCTTTGCCAACACCATCATTCTGAGACATAAAGTGGTCCTCAGTCTTCTTTATTCATCGCCCAGCTTTTGCATGTATGAGGTGATAGAAAGTATCATGGCTTGAGTCAGGGTCACCTTAGTCCATAGAATGACATCTTTACTTTTTACCACTTGAAAGGGATCTTTTTCAACAGATTTATCCTATGTAGTATGTCATTTGGTTTCTTGACTTCCACTTCCATGGGCATCGATTGTGGATCCAAGTAAAATGAATTACCTGACAACTTCAATATTTTCTCCATTTATCATGCTGTTGTTTATTGGTCCAGTGGTGAAGATTTAGAAATAGTAGATATGACTGTATGAGGAAATTAATATTTAAAGAATAGTAGAATTCGGATACCACACACACACACATACATATGTATGTACATAGTTACATATATGTAAGTGGAGATAGGTTGGATTCTTTAGAAGCAGACCAAAAAGGAGTTTAAGGTAAAAAATGTTTATTCAGAGTCAACATCTGGGAAGGGAAGATGGACTGGGCAAAGGGAGAAGTTCATGATGTAGACCACCAGTGTCTCGGCTGATCCAGTCTAGAACTCTGGAGTCCTTTCTGTTGGAGTGCTTCCAGGCAGGCTGAAATGGCCAGAGTTTTATATACCTGCTTTGGTCAATCCCTGGTTATCTGCTGCTCCAGAATGGAGCTGACAGAAATCATCTGAAGCTGATCAGCAAGTCCCTCCTAAAGGGAACAGGATGGAATCTAGGCAGTACCTCTCGATGACCATCAACGACAGGAGATGCTGAAGTACCAGATTAGTGCTGTAAATATTAGTAATGTTGGGAATGATGTTAGGAGGGACACTCCGGTAAGCAGTTGGAACTGTTGGCCTGTGTGGCTAAAGCAAATTCAGGACTAAATAGAGCTGAGAATCACAGATATGAGGCCAAACTGTTAAGAACCTTAAATTCAGGCTGGGGAGTGTTAGCCTTCTTGAGAGCTGGGGACTCTGTTGAAAGTTCATGCTCTGTTAAAATACAACTGCATTTTTAGCTGCTCATTTTTATCTTCCTGTACTTTATTCTGTCCTTTTGGGGTTGATTAAAGGGACCAGCCTTTTTCTAGTCTCTAATGTTTTCTTCTTGTCCGTTGTCTTAGTGTTACTGGACTCCCAGCATGTTGCATTTCACTTGTTCTAAAATCTTACTCATGTACTATATCCTTCTGAATAAGGGTTTGTGATTAGGTATTTAAGATGATAAACTAATAAAAACTTTCTTTTTAGCAGGAAGTAATATTGCAGTAAGAGAAACTGGGATGGAAGTTGGGAAAGGATGTGACTTAAATACTGCAAATCATTCAAAGACAGATGGTATGACACTTGCTTAGTTTTTTATTAATATACATTTTGTCTTTTGATAACTGTTATCTATATAATAAGTGCTAAGAGTAATTTCAGCATACTGACAGAATTTTAAGATGCCTATTGTGATGTAGTGGTTAAGTGCTATGGCTGCGTACCAAAAGGTTGGCACTTCAGATCTACCAGGTGTTCCTTGGAGACTCTGTGGGCCAGTTCTGCTCTGTCCTATAGGGTCACTGTGAGTCACCATTAACTCAACAGTACTAGGTTTGCTTTGGGTTTTTTTTTGGTATTGTTTGTAAGGAAACCCTGGTTTCATAGGGGTGAAGTGCTATGGCTGTTAACCAGAGGACCGGCAGTTCCCATCTGCCCAGCATTCCTTGGAAACTCTGTGGAGCAGTTCTGCTGTGTTCTGTAGGGTCCCCACGAGTCAGAATTGACTACATGGCAATGAGGTTGTTTTTGTTTGTTTTGGTAACAAGTTCTAGAGTAGATTTCCCTCTGACTCATTCAATAAGGAAAAGAGAAAAGCCCTTCAGTCATAGTTTTTAGGATCTTCCTTAACATATATACATGAGAAATGATGGGTAGCTTCTAATGCTAATAGAAGTATGTGATAGAATAATAAGTTTTTTATTTTGTGCTTTTTAGAAACAGATCTCAGTTCTCTTTCTGTCTCTGTCTTCTCCTGTTCCATGCCCAGTGTATATAGCCAGGGCATGGGAATTGTGTAGCTATGTATGTACCAAAACCCACTTCTGTACAGTCAGTTCCAACTCACAGTCATCTCATAGGGCAGAGTGGAACTGCCCCATAGGGTTTCCAAGGCTGTGCATCTTTATGGAAGCTGACTACCACCTCTTTCTTGCTCAGAGCAACTGCTGAGTTTGAACAGTTGACCTTTTGATTAGCAGCCAAGCACTTGAACCATGGTGCCACCAAGGCTAAATTTGTGTGTGTGTGTGTCTGTGTGTGTGTATATTTATGTATATATATAAACATGATATAAAATTTACTTTTACATTTATAATTTTTATTATGGTGAAATACATGTAGCGAAACATTTACCATTTCATCCATTTCTGCATGTACAATCCAGTGACATTAATTACATTCTCCATGTGCTACCATTGCCAAGATGGATACATTTCTTGTCTGTGATATTGATCTGATAAACTAAATTACTAGACTCTTCTTCTCATAATGGAAACCCTGGTGGCACAGTGGTTAAGGGCTACATCTGCTAACTAAAAGGCCAGCAGTTCAAATCTGCCAGGTGCTCCTTGGAAACTATGGGGCAGTTCTACTCTGACCTCTAGGATCACTATGAGTCAGCGTTGACTCAGTGGCAATGAGTTTGGTTTTAGTTTTGTTTTTTTTTCTTATTCATAATACTGAATTTTAGTAATAATAAGATCCATTCTCTTGTTGAAGATACAGTAATAATGGTTGTATACTGCTACTCTGACCTTGGTCAATTATGTTAAACCTCTCTGAACCTTAGTTTTCTTATCATAATGGGGATAACAATACCTATGTGAGAACTAATCTTTACCACATTCTTACTCAGGAACATAGAAAGCACTTAATGAATGTCAGGGTGGTGATGTAGATGATTTTACTTACAACTTCTTCTGGACTGGATATAGAAAGCATCCTTCCTTGGGATAGAAGTCACCCGAGGGCTCTGCAGGAGGCGTCTCATGTAGGTCGTTCCCAAATCTGTGACAGTGCTGACATTAAAAGTGATCAGATTAAATAAATTTGAAGTCAGTTATTTGTGTTTTTTTTGGCCTCCATGGGTAGCTGACATTCTTTAGCCACTCAGTGTAACTCCTTGCTAGGTTTGCATTATTTTCCATTTGGCTCGACTGCTACCACTTTTTTGTCTCTAGGGTCACCACCAGTGTTGTCACCAAAGAAGCCCATTCACCCCGTCATGGATTTTTTCAGTTCGCATCTTTTAGGTGACTCTTCCTCACCGACGTCTACTTCTAGTCATGCAGCAGATGTCCCTGAAGTAATCGTGACTGAATGCCTTATTTCTGATGAAAACCTTCAGAAAATGGAAAATGTGCTTGATCTTTGGAGTTCTGGTCTTAAGGTACTGCAGTTGTTCAACACTTAGCAGCAGTTCTACTCTTGAAGTCACTTTTCTTTTTCTTTCTTTTTGATTTAACCAAAAACTTTTTTTTAAGTCTCTAGTTTGCTGAGAAGCTTAGTCTGGTGTCTTAAATCAGTGCTTCTCAATATGTATGAATCACCTTGAGAATTTTGTCAAACTGCAGCTTCTTTTTGAGTAGGTATTGGGCTGGGCTTGATTCTGATAAGCTCCTAGGTGATGCAGTGGATTCAGGTTGTGAACAGGTGGTGGAACGGCTCTGCACGTTTGCTGAACTTCTCAGATGCTTTGAAAAGTTCAGCCTGCGTGTGGCTGATGTTTATATTAAGCCTTTACGTAGGAGAGTTACAACTAGTGGAAATATCTCCTTTAATGTGAAACATGAAACACAGTTGTAGCAATCGTATTTATCTGAGAACCGCTCTTATAACAACTACCACACGTAAGTGGTAAAGCTCTAAAAGTGGTAATATTACTGGCCTGTAAGGATAACTTGCAGAAATAATGAGTTGAGTTCTGTGGTATTTATATTTCTCTGTTGTTTGGAACATTAAATTGTAGAAATAATCTTTTAAAATAGCTTCTGCTGTATTTTTCTACTGAAACAAGTTTCTTACTTGTAATCGTAGTGTCAGTCCATTGGAATACTATGCCACCAACCACTTGACCTGTTCTGTATTCTGTAAACCGTACTGTTGACCAGGTTTTTGAATTACAAGTGATTATTTGGTCTTTTCACCAGTGCCAGTGAGTGGAGTGAAAAGGATCATCCTCAGCAATTTGTTGTAAGTGGTCATTGTGATCAAGTCTTGGGGAAGAAACCATCAATTCCCATGACTTCCGTGCCACTTCTTATCATACAGCTCAGAGCAGATTGTAATCCCGCGTTACTTTTTTCCTGATCTGTATTTAAAACAGACATTTAAGTCCTCAAATAAACAAAGGGACTTGGTGAACTAGGAGACCTGAATTTTTCATAAGTGACAGCAAGGTTTCATACAAAGTACTTAAAATGAGGGGAAAAAAAAATCCCCTCATGTGGTGAAAGTGAACCAAAAAGAGCCGTGATTACTGAACCTGGGCACATTTTCACTAGTGTGTGCTGACTTTTTACGAAGCTCCTGCATTGATTGCCTGTTCTCTCTCTCTGTCTTTTTTTGATGTTTTCTAATTTCAGGATAGTTTTATGAAGTGTTATATTAGGAGCAAACTATTTAGTTGGCAGTATCCTTGTTTTTCAGACAAACGTCATATCTGAACTAAGTAAGTGGAGACTTAATTTTATTGACTGGCATCGAATGGAAATGAGAAAGGAGAAGGAAAAACACACAGCACAGTTGAAACAACTATACAATCAGATCAACGACTTGAAGGAGCTGCAAAAAGATTATGAAGTCTCCATTGGGAGAAAAGACGAGGTGCTTTTTATATCTCCTTACTTTACCTCGATTCAGTGAATGTTCTACTAGATAGTAAATGCCAAGAACTGGTGCTTATTGGGGCCATACAAGATACAAAGGAAATATCACTTCAGAAGGTAATAGAAGAGTAAATTCATAGCCATAGGATTTTTCTTCTTATTAGATGCTCCAGTGTAATGTCAGTTTATCTTTGCTGTCCACTTTGTTGAACAAGTTTCCGTCATCTTGATGTTTTGAGAGTGCATGCTAGATGTGTCTGCACTAGTTTTTTATTCCTAGTCTTTTCTTTCTCCCTAACTGCCCTTAAGAGAACATCAGGGAACCAGCATCACTCATTTTTTAAACCATCTAGTCAGAGGTCATTTTCATCTCAAAATCAGTCTGTGAAGTGATAGTCTGTCTTCATTTTATTGATAAACCCAGAAAATATTTTATTTTGCCTTTGTTAGCCTCTTTAGAACTTGGAGGGTAGCGTTTAAGCATCTACTAATTTGTGTCTCCCAGCAGCACCTTGAACAAAGCAGATGAACAAGCAATCTGGCTCTGTCTCTTCCTCTTTGATACTCTTATGGATGGGTGTTTATCTTTCAGAGAAGGGGGGCTTACAGCAGAAACCTCAGCTACTTGTCTGCAAAAACAGTACTCAAACATTGTAACAAACCAGAAAAATGTTAGATTTTTTAAAATAAATTTTTGATTTTGCAGGGTGTGACATAAAATTGAACACTTAACAATAGTTTACTTCCTTAACAATGAATTCTAATTCAGTTGGTTTCTATATTACTTTCAAAACTATTGTAAAGTTTTGAAATATTTTGCTTTTTTTATTTTGAAGGATTTCATAAAGACTGTAATATGTATATCATACTAAATTAATAAAGTGATTAGCCATGTGTCATCATCTAGCTTAAGAACTAAATTATTGCCAGTATCTCAGAATGTCTTCTTTTTCTTCCTGTGGGAATTATTTAAAGCACTCAAACAAAATCTCAGTTCAGCTGACTAAGTCTCTTTTTAAAAAAATTATTTTATTGTGCTATAAGTGAAAATTTACAATCCAAGTCAATTTTGTCATACAAAAGCTTACACACACATGACTGTGTACTTTTAGCCACTCTCCCTATCCTGTGACAGCACACTGCTCCTTTCCACCGTATATTTCCTGTGTCCGTCCAACAAACTCCTGTCCCCATTCCACCTTCTCATCTCACCTGTGGGCGAGAGCTACCCAGTGAGCCTCATGTATATACCTAAGAAGCATACTCTGCCAGCATCAATTTATGTCTTCTATCCAGTCCAATCTTTGTCTGAAGAATTGGCTTTGGAATGGTTTCCTTTCTGGGCTAACAGAGTCCAGGGGCCATGTCTTAAGGGGACCCTCCAGTCTGTTGTACCATGGTCTTTCAGTAGAGTTCTAGTTCTGTACACCTGTTTTTCTCCTGCTGTGTCAGGGACTCTATGTTGTATTCCCTGTCAGGTCAGGCGGTGGTGGTGGCTAGGCACCATCTAGTTCTTCTAGTGACATGCTCACGTCCACTCTGGATTATGTGGCCCTTTCTGTCTCATGGGCTCATATGTTCCTTATGTCTTTGATGTCTTTCATTCTCCTCTGCTCCAGGTAGGTTGGGACCAATTGATGCTGTTTAGATGTCCACTTGCTAGCTTTTAAGACCCCAGATGCCACTCGCCAAAGTGGGATGCAGGACATTTTCTTTTTTAACAAAAAAACTTATTATGCCAGGTGACCTAGATGTCTCTTGAAACCATGGTCCCCAAAGTCCTGTCTTTGCTACTCTGTGCTTCAAAGTTTTGGGTTGTATTTAGGAAACCTCTTAGCTTTTGGTTTAGTTCGGCTATGCTGACCTCCCTTCTGCTGTGTACTGTCTCTCCCTTCACGTACCCCAATTCCTATCTACTATCTAAACAGTGAATACCTGTCTCCCTCCTTCCCCACCCTTGTCACCATCAAAGACTGTTGTCTTCTGTGTTGAAACCTTATCTTCAGGCCCTATAGTAGTGGTCTCATGATTGGTCATTTTGCAACTGTGACTAAGTCTCTTTTTAATGTGGGTGTTTCAAAACACATATTTCGCTTATTTTTGGAAGAAAAAATGTATTAGGATTTAGAAGCTTTCATAGATTTTTTGAAAGGACAGAATAACACCACTAAGTAAATACATGAAAACTTAACTATGAATTTCCATTTATAAGTTTGTTGAATACAGAAAATCATTAAACATACATTGTAATACTTTTATACCCAAGGTAATATAAGGAGTAGAAAGAGATAATTAAAAGCAGGTTCATGTCTTCAAGTTAAATTAATAAAGAAGGATCATTAAGTGAGTAAAGAGTTTTTGTGTACATAACAAAAATTTCAAATATATAATTATTTTTATTGAATTAAAATGTTAATGGCACATTAAATTTTGTGTATGTAAACTTTTTATTAATGATTAGTAAGATATACATAAAGTGCAGCCTTTTTCTCTCCTTTTTTTTTCACTGATTGATATTTAGTGTATTCACATGGGAGATTATTATGGTCTTTTTCAAGATAATAAAGTGGTTACCTGGATGAACAGACTAGTGGTCAACAAATATTCTCTCTAATATTTTTAATGTGTGAGAAAATTACCTTCCCAATTACTGTTATTGTGTGTAATAACATGTGTAACTGGTCATCATAATTGAGTTAATCACTGTTTACAGGTGATTTCTAGTTTGTCTCGGGCTGTAGGCAAGCAGAAGGAAAGGATAGAACTGATGAGAACTTTCTACCACTGGCGAATTGGCCATGTCAAATCCAGACAGGATGTAAGTATGAGAAAGAGGAGACCAGTGGCAGTTATAGACTTCTAAACTTAAAATGTTTAGCATTACTTGCTAGAGCTCTTGTTAAATTTCTTAAAAGGACAGTGATTTAATGTGATAAAATGCATTCTCCAGTCAAAATAAATCTGTAACTTAATGTTGCTCTTGTTTCAAAAGAATTTGATTTTCATATGGTATTGAAAAAGTGTCTTATATTTTATAGACATGTTGATACATCATTCACCTCGTAATAGGCTAATAATGACTGTACTTAGATTACAAATGCTGTAGCAGTGAAAATCTTTTAGCAAATTTTATCTCAGATATGGTTATATAGAAAAAGAACTTACAGTGTGTAACATATAATACACTTCTTGCTTGTAAAATACCTGAATGCAGCCTCGTCGTAAGCAGGAATGACTATGTTTCTACTTTATAAAATAATGCAAATGTTTGTTATGTAGACTTGCCTGATAGTGAAAATCAAAAGAAAACCATGCCTATATAGCTTTTAAAAATTGTCTGTAGTTTGCATATAATGTAAACTTGAATACATATTATTTTAATTAAATAAGACCTGAATTGGTATGTTTAGAGTAAATAGTAAACTGAGAAAAGAGTAAACAAGCTCCTACCTTAAAAGTAGAAAAGTATTAGAATATGCATATATTCCAGAAAAGATGAGAGTATAGAGATGTGAGAGTATATGGAGGAATGTGTGTTTATATGTATGTATTCTGACATAATCTCTGTGCATTTACTTTCCAAGGGATTAGTTTGCAGTATCTTTGATGTATTTATGTGATCATTTTACTTGCATCAACGTTAAGGCATATATTTAAGAAAAATCTATTTCCATAGAATAGGATTTTTCCTTTAAGAATGCTTTTTTTATTATTAGCCCCCTAAATTATATTACATAAATAATATTAAAAAGATCCGTTTTAAAGTAGTCTAGGTGACATAATGAGTATTAGAGGTTTTAAATGTAAAAGGTTTCATGTAGTTTAAATTATGCCGTAAAAGGAGACCGTGGAAAGAGAGAAAGAGAAATAAAAAGTTTATTTGCGTCCCAGGAGGCTTTACAGAGTTCTCAGGAGGGAGTCTGCAAAACCCCTCGTTGGCTGGGGAGTCAGGGATTTACAAAGGGTGGAGGCTGAGGAGGACAGTTACTTGTTGATAAGTGACCAATGGGGTTGTGGACGATTAGGATCGTTCGATTAGCATAAGGAGTGTCGTTTCAGTGGGGTGAGGTGAGGAGAGGGCTAGTAGAGCCTATGGGGAGGATTGCAGCCTAACAATGAGAATACATGTTAGTTTTGAAACGCTAACCAGAATAGTTGAGACTGCCATCAGTTTTTAAATTGTTTTTCAAATTTAAGAAAGTGGAAAATGGAACTCCCTCTTCAAAATAATTTAAATTTGTTGATAGAAGAAAAATAGCCTATATGCCTGTTTGGATTGATTTGTTACCATGTATGATGGCAAGGTATGTAAATTAAATTAATCTTGCTTAGGATGGTAGCTACCAAACCAAATACTGTCCCATCTGAAGCCACAGCCACTACCCCCCTTTTTTTTTTTTTTTTTTTTTTTTGCCTTCTCCCCGTTACTCTCCTGGTCTGACTTCGAGTCAAAAGGTCAGGCAGATTCAGAGCTGTGGTGGCAAGTGAAGAGTTTCTTATTTTCTTTTATTTGCTGTTTTCATTTTCCACGTTCTTGATAAGTTGCATGAAGCATTGACATAATGGCTGAGAACTCAGTCTCTGAACGTAGGCAAGCCTGGCTTTACCCTTGCTGCTCACTTGACCTAGGCAGTTCCATAACCTCTGTAAGCCTGTTGTGTCTAGAAGATGAGAATAATAGGATTCTATTGGATTAAATGATAATGCATGTATATAAACGGCTTACCACAATTGTTATTCCTATCAGTATAATTGCCAGTAAAGTGTTCTTGAGGTTTTATGTTATTTTCATTTAGATTTACGAAGGTAGACTAGCTGACCAATACTTCCAGCGAACTCTGTTGAAGAAAGTATGGAAAGCCTGGCATTCCACGATACAAAAGCAGTGGAAAGATGTGGTGGAGAGAGCTTGTCAAGCAAGAGCTGAAGAAGTTTGTGTCCAGATTTCCAATGATTATGAAAAAAAAGTTGCTGTGGTAAAATTATTTTTGCATTTTTCACTTCCCTTTTATAACAGTAGAGAAGATGGGTAACACCAGTCATGAGTTACTTTTAATTAGACTGAGTAACCCATTTCTCCAACCTCAGGAAATGCAGTAGAGCTTCAAATGAGGCTGTTGAGAAAAGGCAACACTAATAAGGTGGACCTACAGATTAACTGGTTCCCTTAACAGCTATGACTGCTCACAAAACTTGTGTTGAACCTTTTGTATGTACTTTTCTTTTGGAAATAATACATTGCCCACAGATAGTAATATCTCTAAGACATCAAGTTTTAATTTATAAACTATGTTCTTACAAGATTGATAACAGTTTTGTATATACATAGAATTATTTTTCCCAGTGCCTTTTAATAGTAGAATTAACAGTGTTTCCATACTGAAGAGTTCAGTAGATCTCTTGATATTAAATACTGAAGGAAAAAATGATTTCATTATCATAGCACTAACTTCTTAATATTAAAAATAAGTTTCATGATACAAATTAACATTCTACACTTCAAAACAACATAAAAAATGCAGTCACTTTTGATTTGGTCTCTGGGAAAATGTGCCATACGTAATGTCACTTTGCATTAAATTCTACAGATAATAAGTCAGTTTAAAAAACATTCTGTTATTTCAGGCATTGAGTCTTTTTTTCCCCCCTAAAGGGTTGAGAGCTGACTTGTGCCTCTTCATATATTTCATTTAATATCCTACATAAAAATTTTATGGTAAGAAAGCACATATGTATGTCTTAACTTGTATAATTAAAGCACATTACCAGTCTGCAGTGGAACTGGTATGAAATTCCCCTTGTGTGAGCCTTGACTTTACAGTTAGGAATAAAAATGGTTTGCTAATACAGTGGATACAGTAAGCAGCATCTTTTAAAATAAATTGAAGCACATAGCAAGAGAGATGTGACAAACTTTTTAATATATCACATAAAAATAATTTCACAATACAAGTCCGCTTTAATAAATATTCTTTGTGTCACAGATCTTTTTCATTTGTTTTTTATTTTGTTCTTTAATTATCTTTATTTTAGTTATCTGGAGCTTTGGAAAATGCAAAAGCTGAGATCCAGAGAATGCAGCATGAAAAAGAACACTTTGAAGATTCCATGAAAAAAGCTTTCATGAGGGGTGTGTGTGCATTAAATCTTGAAGCCATGACCATATTTCAAAACAGAAATGATACAGGTGTGTATATTATTGAAGAATCTGTGCCTCATTTCAGAAAGGATTTGAGGATCTTTCAGGGATTGGTATGGGATCTGCAGTGCTAATTTTCTGCAATGGACAAGTCTCATCCAACCATCAGTATTTTTAATTTCATGGTGTCACATCCAGTTTTAAATCCTCCTGGTCGCTCAGTCATGATTACTTATTTAAGATCAAGTAAAGTGCCAACTCTGTTTAAGCTCAGTGCTAAAATAATGCTTTTAATGTATAATGGTTTCAAGGCTTTTATATTTTTAGTGTCGTTAAGTGCAGAATATTTTATCTTTGTTTTTCCCAATTAGTCAACTTCCTTGTGCTGTTTTATTGGTTAAACATTTCTTATCTGGTCATAGAGACCCATTTTAGAAACTAGGTCTTCCAAGCTTATGTTTAAGAGAGGCCCAAACTAAAGCTCATTTTAACAGATATAAATACAGGCCTAGCTAGACAAGTCAAGTAATTTATTTCAAGAACAGTCCGTGTGTTGGCTGGGAGCTTAGTGGTTTGTATACTTGTTTCTTCAACGTGGCCTGGAAGAATAGGAAGAATACATAACTAGAACCCTTGCCACCAATTTACATTGGGGTCTATTTTCCTGATTGTACCTTAGTTTACTTTTTATGAACAAAGAAGATATAAAAACCTTCCTTACCCGCTTCATAGAAGATTCTTGTGGAGATACAGTATAATATACTTGAAAGCACTTTAAAATACACTTGAAAGTGCTTTAACATGTAAGATGAGAGTTGTTTTATAACACTGTAGGTTTATAACACTGTAGGTTTATAACACTGTAGGTTTATAACACTGTAGGTTTATAACACTGTTTATAACACTGTAGGTTTAATTCTGAATTAAACCTCCTAATTTGCATGCAACTATATGAACATACTTGCAGTATTCTTTAGTATTAGACTCCCTTTGGCAGTCAGTCAGTCGACTTGACGCGACTGGGCAGACTGGGGTTGGCAATCAGAACTTCTCAATGAAAAGTTTTATTTTGTAACGTGATTTACATGATTTCAACATAGTGAGTAACTTCTTTGTGCTTGGTATATGTTTGTTTTCAACAATCAAAACATTAAATTGTGCTTGCTGTAGAAGTTTAAAGCAAACCACGTTTTTCCTCAAGTGGCTGTGGTGTTTGGCCTTATGTGCAAGTTAAAAACAGAATCATAGAATCTGAAGGCTGAATATTTCATCTTGCTAACAGCAAGTGTTTGATTTCTCCAGTAAATGGTCTTTCCTTTGTTAGTCTGAAAAGAAATTTACCAGCTCCAGTGAATAGTCTGCGTTCAGTTCTGATTATTAGCAAGTTGTATGTATTACACTGAAGAATTTAATTATCTATTTGGAAGAAAACACTGAGTTTCACAAGTGAAGAAGAAATTCTTAATATTAGAACTTCTTACATTCAATTACTAGAAATGTGCTCCTTATAACTTACTTAAGGAGGTTATGAGTCAACTCAGAGCAGTGTTACACTGACTCTATAAATTTGCTATTTTTAATTTTAAATTCACATACAGTTGTGTCTCACACAGACAAATATCTGTAACAGAATTTGTAGAAAATATATCTTGAATTACTTGTTTTGCTTCTCTTGCTTTTAAATCTGTGTCACTGAGCTGGTACCAGCTCCTGGCAGCCCCAGTGCTTTGAGTGGTCCTCGGCTTTGTTTATCCTGACACTGGTGATGACGTTGACAGGGCTGAGGCACTCAGGCAGTAGAGCTGGAGGAACTACGAAAGATTAAAAAGTTCCCTGCAGCCTAATGCTGGACTTGCTCTATGATATTTAGGGTTTTGTATCATGTAAGTAACATCATTTTAAAAATATGTGGAATTCTCACGAGAAAGAAAATCACTTCTGGCTCCCCTCTCTTCCTTTAAATGAATTGTTTTTATAATGCAAGGTTTCTATGGCAATTATCTTGATAGAGCAAAAGAGATACTTGATTGTTTTGTTAGTCCTGATTGCTAATACATCTACATTCCATCTCATCTTGTACAGTATCATAAATCTTACAGATTGTAAATTTAGAGACTTCCATACAGAAGGCAGAGCATGCTAATAAAAATGACTTTAAAATGTTATAGCTGTCAAGTTTTTTAAAAAAAGTTTCTTTTTAGGCACTGTAGGAAAATGCCTTACAACTGAAAAAAGTATCCTAACTAAAATGAAGATAATTATTCACTTACCTGACCAGCAGAAAGCGCTACATCAGTCCACATTAGTGGGAGTTGGTCACTTGTCTCTTTCAGGGTATCCTAGCATCAGAACTAATCTCTATAATGTTCCTCTGAAAAACAGAGAGTCTGCCACCAATCTACATAGAGACAGTCAATCCTTTTCTAACAAAAACATGTTAAGACTCAGGTGTGTTTGTGTGTGTTTTGTTTTAATAGCAAAAGCAGTATTTTATATTGAAATACTTTTCATTGAGGATATTAAAAAAAAAAAATCCTATGCACAGAGGTCTCTTAAATCTTGCTAAATGAGGTAACTGTTACTCTGCCTATTTTTGTAAAGGTTGTCTTAGAAAAGAACTTCAGAAGCCCAAATTTTGGGATGGAAAGAGGCCAACACAGAAAACCATTTAAACATAACTCAAACCCACACCCAACCCGAGCACCATTGAGTTGATTCCAACTCATGGTGACTATAGGACAGGGTAGAACTGCTGTGTAGAGTTTCCAAAGAGCACCTAGTGGATTCGAACTGCCCACCTTTCAGTTAGCAGACACAGCACTTAACCACTGTGCCACCACGGTTGGGCCAACATAATACCCTCTGTTCAGATACTCTCAAATATCTCAGTGGCTGCATTTCCAAGCCCTCACCTCGGTTTTTGCGACCAGAGAGACCACAGAAATACAGCTGTGAGTGGAGACTGTAGCCACATTCTAGTACTGGAAAAAAATCATCAGTTGTAAGAGACCCTTTGTTCTAGCTTCTGGAAGCTGTCATTATTCATTCCTAGAAAAAGATTGTTATATGTTAGCACAGTCAGTTGATTGTGGAAATACAGCTTGTGGTTCTTCACTGCAAGAATGCATTTCTTTTACACTGTCAGATGTGAAGATTTTAGTTTTACTTATTGATTTATTATTGTTTGCTGAGAATTTAAGATTAAAAATACATCATTTTTGTTAAGATCAATACAAAGAAGTGAGACAGGTTACATCGATATTTAAAGAAGTAGTCCTAAAGATGTGAATACCAGGCCACTCTGTTAGTGTCATCATCTGAAATAATGCAGAAGGATACAGATCTTTAGGCTCAGTCTGACTGCATTGTTGTATTAGTGGTGGTGGCAGCACATTTTACCCAAGTCTCAGCTGAATACATCATTTGTTTCTTTCTTGCACATAAGAGCAAATCATTCATCAGTTTTTCTGTGTTGAGGAAAGTGGTCTGAAGTCTTCATTGATAAATGGTGACATTAACCATGAATATCAACAAACCGTAGTATTTGAACAATATGTCCAACATATGACAAATGTGCACCTATGTGTTAGCACCAAATTTTACCTATTGTGTAGTTTCATTGTTTTGAGAATAATAGTAATCTCAGGAGATTTCTAACGAAATGAATTTGATTTTATAGGAACAGACATCACAAGTAACAAAAGGGAAGAATATGGTCCTAGTGTGCAAGTGAAAGAACCTTCTGCTCATATGGATGCTTCGGCTCCTCTCATGCCCTCCATGGTCCTGCAGCCACCTCGGGCACCAACACCCGCAGCAACGGTGACAGTAGGAACGGCCAGTTCTGCTGCTGTCCCCTCTGCTGCCTCCTTCACTTCTGCTGGGATTGCTTCTGCTGCTTCTGTTCCTCATGTTCCAGGGTCTGCAGCTTCTGCTGCCCCAGAAGAAATGGTTAGTAGAGTTACTACAGGTGCCCACATGATGAAAATAGTTCAAGAACTTGTTTATAAATTGTGTATTTTTAACTCAGATTTCTTATGGAGAAAAGATGCCACATGGTACTTAGGCCAAGCTAGAGTAAATATTTCATGTACAAAAATGGCAAAACATTAGTTTTGTAACGAAAAATAATAAGCCTTTGCCGTCAAGTCAAATCAGTTCCAACTCACAGGGACCCTATAGGACAGCATAGAGCTGCCCCATAAGGTCTCCCAGGAGTGGCTGGTGGATGCGAACTGCCAGCCTTTGGTTACCAGCCAAATGCTTAACCACTGTCTACTAGGGCTCCTCAGTTACAGTGGTGGCAATTAAAACCAATGTAATGAGCTTTTTAATTTAAAAAGTTTGAAAAAGTGTCAGGAAAAGTAAGTTTAATTAGAGAGTTGGCAACAGACATTTTTGTTCTGAAGGAAATTTCTGAGTATTTAAAGGGCTTAAGAGGTTAGCGGCCCTCTTATAAATTTTCTGTTCAACTACAATTTTCCCTTTTTCTTGATAGAAACATATTACTAACACTACTCTGTAGTGACTCCATCTGGTTTAGATATTTATTGGGATTCAAGATTGTGATGAGTTAGTGGTAGTTTTGCCCAGAGTCACTGAGCTGTGATAGAGGGATGCTTGGAGGAGAGTGTTACATGAGTGAGAACGTGCATGAGGTCGAATTAACCAAGACATTAATATGGCAAGAATTATAGACTGAAGCACGTTGTATCCCTAAATTCAGTGGCCTCCTCTTACTAGACCTGCATTCTTCAGATACTGTTTTTCAACGGACAAAGTCTAGGGATATAAGTATGAGCTTCACCTCTGCAGGGCTTTTTGAATAACCCTCTCCCCTTCTTCCCAGTTCCAGCTGGGCTGTGGCACAAAGGCATACGTGAGTGACTCTGGTTTTCTTGTCTCCCTTTTCTCCCTCACTCTTACCCACTTACAGAAGAGGACAGGAGATGACAGGCTGGTTTTTAGATCTCAGAAAGTTCCCCTGGTGGCTATTGGAAGGTGTCCTTGTCCTGAACAGCTCTCTGGGTGACACTGAGTCATCCAGGCAATTGGTCATCTTGACTATTCTTACTAATTTGAATGTCTCCCAATGTCTACTTTTTGGGAGCTGCTAACTGTGTTGCGATCTGTTGTTTGTTTCCTCATGACTCAAGGGGGCTAAATACTTTGTTGTATGGTACATGGCTGGTAAGAGAAATTTGAATCTGCAGGGGAATTTTATCTTAGAAATAAGATACTAAAGTTCACTCGGACATGCACCCTGCTGTGTTTATTTTTCATGATTACACCTGTTAAATATAATCCTATACAAGTGATCTGATTTAAGTAAGCCCAGTGTTTATTTAAATTTCTGGTTTGTTGTTCACATGGTGTATTCACGTAACATGCACAGATGGTTTGCCAAAATTTCCTTCTTGAAACCTGATTGCACTATTTGTACATGTAGATTTACTTATAAACCTGAATATGCACGAGAAGAATTTTTTACCATCCTTCTTGAAGTAATTTGATCATCTGAGATTTTTTGGAGTCTTTGAAACCTGAAAAACACAATAGCATAGTACAGCCAGCCCTCTCCACCACCACCCTCCAACACACACACACATACTACATACCTTTTCTTTAAAAACATATACATTGAATTTTATTCACATGAGTATAACCTTTAGGGTCAAGGAGAAAGGAGAATCACAGGTAAGTCAATCTGTTAGGATAATGCTAGTTTTCTTCTTTCTGTAGGTAACTAGAATACTCAGGTGTACCTCAAATGTCTCTTGCTGTTTCTTAAAAGAACCATAAAAAAAAGCAAGATCTAATGCTTTAGTTGGTTAACTTAATGTGAAGCCATCATTGTTGGGACTAGGAAGACAAGAAGAACTTTGATCAAGACCCAGGTTTTTGGTAATCATGGAGGCTTGCTATAAACACTGAAAACTTTTTCTATTCTTTGTCATTATCTGCAGTAAAAGGAGCTATGCAGAAAATAAACTTTAGAGAATTGGGAAGCAAATATCTGGCATAAAGACTATTAATCTAATAAGTTAATATTATTATCTATAAAATTATTTCCTTTTCCATAAAGCTCCTCAGTATAAATAAAATATTAGAATTTCATGGTAGAAAATGTTTTTCAAAAAATAAGTTTAGACCAAACAAATATGTTGCAGGTCACTAGGTTGAGCAATAGATGGCACTTGAATCTTTTTTTAACTCAGAATTCCTGAAGGAAAATAGTTTCAGTTTGATTTTAAGCCTGTTTGTCGGATCCGACTCGACGGCACTTGGCTGGCATCTAACTTTCCTCTTCATCTGAACTGGAGATGAAGGGGGTATCACTAGGTAGTTAACCTAGTTTCCCCCATTTTATAAATGAGGAAATGGAGTCTTAAAGTAGCTTGCCCATGGACACAATTAAATACATTAGGGATAGAATTCTTAGTCTGGAATTGATAGTCTGACTTCAGAGTTCAGTACTCTTTAACCAGCAATATGTAGTCCCTATCATATGTTAAATAGAAGTGTTTTCAAGTATTGGAGTTTTTTATATGTCGTTTCCTTTTTTAATATTCATTTTAGATTTTGTGAATTATGTTGATGTGGCTTAAAATTCTAGAATTTTTTTTTATAACATTTTCTAAGCTAAGCTGATAAATTTAATGGATCCAACATAATTGGGAGCAGTAATTTGCATGTAATCAAAAAAAGTCAGTTAAAGCAGAGAGTGATTTTGAAAAAGTGCATGGGCATACTTTACACATAATTTTATCCTAAAACATAAATGTGTGTTAATTTGCCCGCTTTGAAAGTGGAACCAAACTGAGTATGGGTTCACAGATTGTAATTAAGTCATCTTTTTCATATGAGCCACATCACAGTTTTTTTCCTGTGATTTTGAATTTCAGTTTCTGCAAAGTAAAGCATGAACTTAACTTACCAAGCAGCCTAATTATAGAATCCTTCTGGGTTTAAAAAAATCTTTTCTCCACCTGATTTAGCAGCAGTTTTTCCTAATAACTTATGTAAATTCTTTAGAAATAGTTGGTTTTCAAAACAACTCTTTTAAATCAGTTGATATAATTTTTAATTAAATTATATAATTATTAACAGTACAACTCTTACAAACCTTGAATACAAACAACTAACTGATTCTGTGGTAAATATGCAAGTCATTTAAGGTAGCTTGTGTTTAAATCATATGAATTTGTAGAGGTGTCTTTAAAAAGTACATTCACTGGAGTATGTATTTCCATCTTATTGAAGGCATTGAAATCAGTTGTTTGGTCACACAGGTGGGCCTTATCACCTATGGGCATTTTCCAAACGTTTTTCTCAGTCTAAACTTCCCTAGGTGTTCCCTGCATTGTTTTACCCTCCAGATGTCAGTAGTTGTTACTGCTGGAAGTATATTATGCTCCTCAAGTGGGGTAGGGGAGAAATAAGGTTAAAAGTTCAATTTTTAGGGCAGAATTTTCTTGCTGTTATTTTTTTATTTTATAATCTAGGAATCTCCAGCAGTTTATAAGAAATAGAAAGAATAAAAGGTCCCCAAGGTCAGAAGCATGAATTTAGTCCACAAAGCATGTTTGTAATTTTTTTTTTCAGTGTGATACTTAGTTTCTCAAATTCAGAAGATCCAGGGAGTTCACAGTTTAAAAAGCAAATAGTTTCTACAAGGATTATAATGAGAAACCATTCACTAGATCCCCTTCCCTCAGCTCTGGTAACTGTTTCTCCAATTTACCTTTTTTCTAAAGAATGTATTTTTACCACTCTTTCTGAATCTGTCGGTTTTGGACATCATCTTCTGACTTCCTACAGTAGATGACAAGGCTTTGGTCTTCTGCCACCACCTTACCCCAAGTCTTTAATGTCTTTTTTGCCACCATCATCCCTACTCATACATCAATGTAGGTAGTGTAAGTTTTGATTGTCAGTACCTATGATGACTGAAAATAAAGTATACTGTAACTTCATTTCCTTTCTAGTACAGTTTTTTGTTTGTGGAGCTCTATACAACTGTGATTGATTCTTTCAAAACCTCAAGGAATTGCAAAACATCACTGGTGCTTTTTTCCCTGGGATCCTCTGAACACATCAATATTCTGTCATGTTAATTTTCCCTGAGACTTCTCTCCTTCCGCCTCTATCATTCAGTTTTAGTATACAGCTGTGACTAGGTACCGCTAGCTTCAAGTGTATGAGTACCTTAATGAATGACAGTTTAGATGGGCTGTCACAATACGGAAGAAGCAAATAGTTAGCCAATGCTTTTGGCAATACTATGTGGAGAGAAAATGACCAGTGTTTGACACTGAAGTTTCAGGTTTTTAAAATGAATTAAAAATTTCAGTATTAGAAGTAAAAAGAGTAAAATTGTCACAGCTAATCAAAGCAGATTTTCGTTTAATTGTGGAAGAAGAAATTAATGGCAAAGTTGATGGCAATTTTTAAAACTTACGCATGTTGAAAAATAAATCATGAAATAAGGAAAAAATACCATTAGAGAACTGTCTGTATTAAATTAGTTTAATGACTCATCAGAAGCTATTCAAGAAAACCTGTGAGAACAGTGGCCATCCTTTCCCTGGCAGCAAGTTAAAGAACATGTGTAGTTGACAAAATGTCATACAAAGCTGAAACATGAAGCACAAATGAAATCCTGTGCACGGTAGATGCCACCTCAGACTTAAACTAGCAGCTGTTACAACAGTGAAATGACAGTGGGTACATTTGTGCACTGCGGCTCCTGCTGTGAACGATCTTCCTGCAGTGTCCTCCAGCAGTCACCATAAAAGCTGTAAAAACTGCCATTACTCTTTGATAAGATCACTCCCATTTTTGGTAATATACTCTGTGGAAATAATTCTCAAAAGGGAAAATACAAAACCACACTAAACATGATGGGAAAAAAATACATATGCTCAAGAACTGAACATGTGAACCTGTCAGTATAAAAACGCATGAAAAATTACAGTACTTGTCTGTATTGCTTCGTGAAAAAGTAAAACGATAAAAAGTCAGAACACAAAAGCATATAGCCAAGTGCTGTCGAGTTGGCATATAGGCAGTGATAGTACTAATTATGCCTAAAGACGAAAAGAGTTTATAAAGCAGATAAATAGTGGTTGGGAGGGGTTTGAGGTGATTGACAAGAGCAGGTGGGGAGATGTGGCTAGGGAGCAGTTCTGTGTCTCTGATTGCAGCAGTAGTTGTATGACTGCACCTATGATACAATGCTGTAGAGATATATCCAGGCATTATACCAATGTCAGAGTCCTGGTTTTGGTGATGTACTGTGCTATAATTATGTGAGATATGATTATTACAGGAAACTAGGTGAAGAATGTCCAGGGCTTGGCTATCCTAACTTTGCACTACCCTGTGAATCTAGAATTTCAAAAATAAAAAGTGTAAAAGTAGTGTGCCAAGGTTATCTGTTTGGTCTTGTTTGGGGTTTGTTTCCTCCTTGTTTCAAGTCTTAGTTTTTCTACTTTAAAGTTGATTGAATATATATTTACTTTCTTTTCATATGTTACAGAATCAAAAATCCTATAAAATTTGCTGTGACTTTTTACCCACTAGTATCTCTTTTTCAGTATGTGCCCAGGGTTGTGACATCTGCACAACAGAAAGCTGGGAGAACAATTACAGCCCGGATCACAGGGAGATGTGATTTTCCTTCAAAAAGTAGAATTAGTAGCGGTTTGGCTATAATGGGAGTTTCGCCTGCCATGAGCTCTGTTGTTGTGGAAAAGCATCATCCGGTCACAGTGGTGAGTCCACAATTGATGATCTTTTATCAAAAAAACCTTTTTCCTGAGAGTTTAGAGACTAGCATTTAAAAGAAGTAACATGTTGGGAAGAGAATCAGACTTCTCGATTACAGATACTTGTTCTGCCTTTTATTGTTGCAGCCTTTTTATATCTGTAGTTATCAAATGTGCTCTAAATCTTCCTTCCCTCTGTTGAGAAATTATTCTTAGAACCATTAATGCTTCCAGACAATTTAAGAATGATCCAATACAGAAAGTGTGTTAGTGGACAAAAAGGCAAAATATAGAAATGATTTCTCATTTCAAAAACAGGCAAAAATGTGGTATTTGTGTTGTAAGTATTTGCATGAAAGAAATACTTTCCAACTTTTTCAGTTTTACATTTTTGGTCTCTCCCCCTCTACTCATTTTCTCCTTTTCTCAGTGCAATTGTCAGTGTATTTCTAGATTTAGGGAAAAAAAATCATGCTGGCAATAAGTTCATGTAATATAAAGGAAGATTCATGAAATTTGTAGCAAAAATAAAAAAGCTTGAATTTGTGTCCTAACTTTGCTACTTACTGCCTTTGTGATTATACATAAAGTAAGTGAAATAGCTTAGCCTCCATTTCTGTGATTAAAAAAAGGGATATTGGCAGGATTTGAAATTAAATGAGATAATATGTAAATCACATGAGATACATAAAACCACTTCATAAACTATAAAACCATAAGCAAATTTGACTTATGAGAAGCCATGAGTCAGATCTGACTCGACAGCACTTGGCTTGGCTGGAGAAGATACTGGAAATTCTCGTAGTGTGGTGGTTCAATGCTACTTCTGCTAACCAAAAAGTCAGTAGTTCAGATCCACCAGGAGGTCCTTGGAAACTATGGGGAAGTTTTACTCTGACCTATATGGTCACTATGAGTTGGAATCAGCTCAATGGCAGGGGGTTTTGGGTTTGGGGAGAAGGTAGATGGAGTCTCTTTATATATTTCTTACAACTGTGTATCAGTCAACAATTCAAAGATCAAGTATGGCCACAGTGAAGTGGAAGATCAGAGATGGAGGTGTGGAGCTCAGTTACAGGACATGGAGGCAACTCTGAATGTCCATAGCCAATTTCTCTGTGTATTCTTGAATCTATGAGTTATCGAAACTGAGAGGAACTAGACTCATTTCTTATCAGCATGTATGATATGTTTAGAGACACAGACAGCGAGGTAAAGAAGGGATAAAGAAGCCACATATGTATTAGTTTAGACAGTCATTTGATTTTGTAAAAACAATAGAAATTTATATTTTACAAAAAGAAAATCAAGGAATTGAGAGTTTTCTATGTATTTATCTCACAGACTGCCATCTGCTTTTTTAGCGTGCGCAGTACTTCTCTAGTAATTGGCACATGTTGGACAGCTGTAAGCTGCATCCATTATCCCCCACTGGATTATGTGGTGGGCACAGTGGCAGTCCTCTGGCCTTTTTTTCCCCCCATTTTTTCCAAGAATTAAGATAAAGAACTACTAGAAATATTATCAACAAACCATGAGTCAAAGTTGTGATACAAGTAGCCCTATGTGCTCAACAATTGCTTTCTTCTAGTGCTGCTTCATTCTCTCTTGTTTTGTATATCCTGATACCAATGGTAATTTTAATCTCTACAGTTCCTCATGGCACCCTCCCCAAGGATAAATAGCTATTTTGATAAGATCAGATTAGGTGGTTGGAAGCTAAAATTTCATACCGGTTGCAGGATATCTCCTCTTTGTAATGGTTATCCAGTCATCTATGTACAAAGAAACATTTATACAATTGCTTTAAGAAAGGTTATTTTCCCCATTTCTGCAAAGAGTTCTATTATTTTGAAAGTATAATCTGACATAGGGCCTTTCGTTTTTAAGAGGTTTCATTGGCTTTTTAAACAAAAAACTGTATCTTCAGAGTTTTTTGAAATACATAGTAAATGTTTTGATCAAATGTATGTAACTTCAAGTATTTTAAAGATTTTTTGGCAGAAAGACTCTAATAGAAATCTGTATGTATCAGTCAGTGACATGAACTGAAAGCTGACCTTAGTAACAAATCCTGCTGCAGGCTACTAAGAAGCTGTATCAGGTATAATTGTGGTAAAGCCTTGTACCTAGTGAGACGTCACACTTAAAGACTTAGTCAGATGTGTCTGCACGTGAACACCTTAGTGCTCGTGTTCAAGAATGTTCTCCTGAGCTCTGAGGCAGTATATATATATCCTGTGCTCAACGTGTTCCAAACATTTAGTTACTCCCTTGTTTAGCAAGTTGTGGTTCATGTTAGAAGACCAGCAGGCCTCTGGGAAAACCTCTTGTGTGACCATAGAGGATTCAGTCAGATTTCAGTAATTGATAATAGCTCTTCTGGGAAACCAGGTGAAATAGGAGGGCTTTGCTTTACTCTGGTCTGAAGCAAGGACCAGACTGGATTCTCAGGACTTCATCAGGTACCTCAGGACTGGACTCCACTTATATGGCCCCACATATAGATAACAACAAAGTTGGATGGAAGCAGGATGGCTTGGGGCTGACCCTTCTTCCAGACACGACAAGGTCTCTTTCTATACTTAGCCTCTGTAAACATTACAAGATTCCACTTGACTCTTTTTTGAGGAATAACTCCTGTGAGCCTTTTTGTGAGCCTCTGAGATATAGCCCAAATACTAAGTTGTGGCTGTTGAGCACATCAGCCTGAGTATGGGTTCCTTGGAGAGACAGCGGACGTCTTGTTTACTCTGATGGCCACTCCTCCACCTCTTTGCTTTTGTCTACTGGGTACTTAACAAATGGCCATTGGGGTTAAATTATAGATGAAATGATAATATAGATAATTTGTGGAATTATTAAAGCAGACTTGTATCTTTTCAGCAAACCATTCCTCAAGCTACTGCAGCAAAGTATCCCCGGGTTCTTCATCCTGAAAGTGGCGCCTCAGCTCCCAGGTCTCTCGGAAGCCGATCAGCTCACACCCAGCCTCTCACCAGCGTTCACTCCATAAAAGTGGTTGACTGAGTGAATATGTATATATTTAGGTCTTCTAGTTCCTCTGGCTTTACCAAGGATTAGAAGTCTAGTTTAAAATTCTTCCACATTCTCAGAACGTTATGGATCCATCATGTTCATCTTTTCAAAATTACAAGAGACGCTTTCAAGCTATACCATTGTTTGTAACTATATGTAGAAATTATTTTAATTTTCTTTTTTTAATTTAAGCAATTAAGTAAAACTTTTTAAATTAAAAGAAAAACTAGACTTAGTATTTTTTAATGTGTTAAGCCTCTCACTAATTACATCGTCTTAGATTGAGTTCTCTAGAGACGCAAAACCAGTGAAGCATGTAAATATAGAGAGAGAGGGATTGATCTCAAGGGAATGACTCACTTGGTTGTGGATTCTTCCAAGTCCCGAGTCTGTGCAGCAGGCTGGAGGCTTCTCCTGAATTACATGGTTTCAGGGGCTAAGGAACCTAAAATCAGTAGGTGAGGTTGCAGACTACTGACCCATGGGGCTGCAGAAGTTAGTGGGTCCCCAGAATGACAGGTCAGGTTGCAGGCTGCTGGCTCACAGGGCCGTGGAAGCTGGCCAGCCTCAAAGTCATCAGGTCAGATGGCACGCTGCCAGCTCAAGTCCTCAGAGGTCAGATGATGGCAAGCCAGATGCCAGATTCAGAGCCAGGGAGAGCTTTCCTAGGAGATCCATATGTATCAGATGTAGGTCGCAACCACAAGGAAAATTCCCTCACATCAGACACTTGAGTAACACTGTGACTTGAGTGTCAAATGAGTCCCACCCTACCTTAATCCTGCCTCACTGGCATATAGAGGTTAGGATTTACAGCTGTAAAATTGAGGCCAAGTACAATCGTGTCCTAGCCAAATTGACAGATAACATGAGCCGTCATACTCATCAAACCTGTTTTCTCTACATTACTTCCACAGCTAAATCATTTCCAGTGTTACCATGCCTTAACTTAACATGAAACTTAGAGAAAGAACTTGACTGAAAAAAAAATTTAGAACTAAACAAAACTAAACTATTTTTAAGTAACAAGATAAAGATCAAGAGAAATAATGAGTTTTCTTTGTGACTTTAGTGTGTCAGTCTTTGTCTTTCCAGGGCTCTAACAGTTTAAAATGGGAGGAAAAATTGCAACAACCTATAAATACTTTTTAATGCTAAAAGAGAAAACTTGTTTTACAAATAGCACAAAAAAAATGGTGGTGTAGAAACATCAAAAACAAATTTCCTCTTAGAAGGATCCTATTTCTGCCCTTGCCTGTTTAAAACCTTAGGGTACTGAGTACACATGGTTCTCTCTGAACATCCAAATTGACCTGTGGTGGTATAGCCTGAGGCAGCTCAGCAAATCTTTGAGGCCTCTGAGGGAATTTTTCAGTGGCTGACTAGTAAGAAGAAACCATCTGGGCAAAAGTGTGATTTAGGAGAACAAGACCTGGCTTCTAATAGTTTTATTGCTGGTTTACTGTGTTATCTTGGGCTAGTCATTTAAGCAAACCTCAGTTTCCTCATATATCAATTTTTTTTTTTCCCACAAAGTACTTGTAGGTTGTGTATCAGCTAGTAGGATTCTGAGGAATATGCCTTGAGCCTCAATATCCGTATCTAACAGAAGTGGGTGGGTTTAATGTTCTAATTTGAACGTGAATTAGAATTCTATGCTCCCAACTTTATTGTGGAAAGTATTTTTTCTTGCCTCACATTCTTAACAGGATACTGGAGAATAAATGTAATATAGGTAAATGTGACCCCATTTTCTAAAGGAGCATCCTAAGGTTATTGTCTGAATTATCTGGTCATGTCTTAGGTGTCTTTGGGTGGCACAAATGGTGCTTCAAATCCACCAAGAGGTACCTTGAAAGAAGTGCCTGGCAATCTTCAAAATAATCAGCCCTGGAAATGCCAATGGAGCAGAGTTCTGACATACAGGGTCACCGTGAGTCAGAAAGGGCTGAGTGCTAACTGGTTTAGTTTTTGTATTTCTATCATGGTGACCCTGTAAAGAGAATCAGATAACTTCTTCAGGTAGTACTTGTTCTGACCCAGTTCTCGCTGTGGAACAGCTCTGTGAACCACATGGGCTTCGACAAGCTCTGAGTGAGCACAAACCGACAGCACCCATCGTGTGCCCGCTCTGTGGGCGTGCGCCTCCCGGGGCTTACCTGGGGACTGTGGATCATGAGAATGGCAGGCACCACTTGGAGCCCACGCAGCCATGTCCCAGAATCAGCACCCTCCTGGTGGTACACCATTTCTTCCCAATCCCTGCCCTGGATTTGCACTTCTGAATTAGGTAGTTGCACACAAACTTTGGACTTGGACTGCTTTTAGGGGGGAAACTAGACTATAACAAGGATCCCTGGTGGTACGATGGTTAAAGCACTTGGCAGCTAACAGAAAGATTGGCAGTTCTAACTCATCAGCCACTCTGCAGGAGAAGAATGTGATGGTCTGCTTTTGTTAAGATTTGCAGCCTTGGAAACCCTGTGGGGTGCTTTACTCTGTCCCGTAGGGTCTCTATGAGTCAGAATCAACTTGAGAGCAATGGGTAGACTACAACAAGGAGTCTCTGGGTAGTGCAAACAGTCAAGCATTCAACTGATAGCTGAAAGACGCAGTGTGAACCTACCCAGAGGTGCCTCAGAAGACAGGCCTGGAGATCTACTTCCAAAAGATCACAGCCTAGAAAACTACAGAGCAGTTCTATCTGCACACATGGACTCATCATGGTCGGTGTCTTAGTCAGCTGGTGTTATTGTAACAGAAATCCCCTGAGTAGATGGCTTTAACAAAAAAATTTATTCTGTTACAGTCTGGTAGGTTATAGTCCAAATGCAGGGCATCAGCTCCAGGGGAGGTCTTTCTCTGTTCACTCTGGAGGAAGGTTGTTGTCCTCAGTCTTCCCATGGAATGGGAGCTTCTGAGGTGCAGGGACCCCAGGTCCAAAGGACACACTCTGCTCCTGGCAATGCTTCTTTCCTGATGGTATAAAGGCCCCCAACTCTCTCCCTTTGCTTATATCCCAAGAGACTGCCTCGAAGCACAACACAATCTTACACACTGAGGAGTCTTCTACCAACACAACTGCCAGCCGTCCTCCCTCATTAACATCAGAGAAGCAGAGTTTACAACATGAGGAACATCACACAATACCGGAAATCATGGCCTGGCCAAATTGCTACAGACATTTTTGAGGACGCATTTCAATCCATGATGGTCAACATTAACTCACAGCAACTAACAACAACAGACTACAACAAGGAATGGCTTTTTGAACCCAAGCCATAATCATATGGGCAAACTATGATGAATATTGTAATTAAGACATACATTTTTATCTAAATTCTAGAAGTATATTGTCTAAAGCACCAAGTAATTGGAGTTCTACAAATAAAACATTTTACACAGTAATAGTACGGGGTCCCTGGGTGGCATAAACAGTTAAGCGGTAGACTATGAGCCAAAAGGTTGGCAGTTTGAGCTCACCTGTGGAAGCCTCGAAAGACAGACCTGGCTGTCTGCTTCCAGAAGGTGATAGCCTTGAAACTCTGTAGAGCAATTCTACTCTCCATGCATGGAGTCTCCGTGAGTCAGAATCAACTCAGTGGTAACTAACAATAACATACAGTAAAAGTAGTTATTTGCATTTGCTTGTTTTTGCATAATAAGGTTACCTGGATTTGTTTTGCTGAGAGGTGATAAGGTCATTAAAAACTGAGCATATTGAGAAACAGATGAAATGAGACTTTTCACTGAATATGTTGAAAACAATTGTGAATTCCTGAACTTACTGCCTGTTTGTAAACATTCACAACATGTAGGTGTGCCCTTTACAATAAGCATGAGACAAAAATGTAAAACTATAAATTGATGACAGTAATTGGAGTGAAATTGCTCACAATTTTATTACTGTAGAGATTTGGAGTCAAAATTTGAGAATGGAGAGCCTTAGATTATAATGAATAGTTGTACATAAATTGGTACAAACTGATACTTGATTTCACAGTTACTTCATAACTTTCTCACATTTAGAAAACAATGCATGTTCATTGTGGAAAAAAATTGGAAAGTTAAAAAATACAAAGAGAAGTAAAATCATCTATAATTATATCAAGGCATAAACAACACTGGTATATGTACTTTGATCTTTTCTACATAATATATAACATATATGTACTATTTAAAGCCAACGTGTACTTACCCTTTGTATGTACAGCCCTGTACATTGCCATTGAGTCAGTTCTAACTCACAGTGATCCTGTAATACAGAGTAGAACTGCCCCACAGAATTTCAAAGGGACAGCTGGAGGATTTGAACTCCTGCCCTTTGGGTTAGCAACTATTGCTCTTAACCACTGCTCTACCAGGGCTCTTTAAAGCCAACAAACAAACATTGCTGTCGAGTCAATTCCAACTCATAGCGACCCTAGAGGACAGAGTAGAGCTGCTCCATTGCGTTTCCAAGGAACACCTGGTGGATTTGAACTGATAAACCACCAGGGGGCGTAGTAGTTAACGGGGTCAACAGTGATTATACATTCCCTAACCCAGATTTTCTTACTCAAGAGGAATAACGAACAGTGAATGATTTCAACACTGGGGGCATAAGGTTAGGCATTCTCACTTCATCCTTATTCCAGTCCTATGGAATACGTAGTATTTTCCCCCATTTTACAGAGAAGGAAACTAACGAGCTGAGAACTTAAATAATACCAACATGTCCCGAACCTCAAAGTTAGTGAGTGGCAAAACCAGTATTCAAACCCCGTTTATTCTAAAATCCTACCTTTTTCCATTTACCAAGATGTTGCTGCCACCATCACATGCTTTTTAAAACCTTCCCAGATGATGCTGTTACGTATGTTGCATCCAAGGACAGAGATGGGAAATTCATGTACAACTGGCCTTCATAAGGAGAACTAAAAAGAATATTCAGCTTTCCTTTCAGTGGTTGGAATGTAGAATAGTATTATCTTTTTTTTTCATCTACTAGATGGTACTGTTGTAGTTGACAGGAAAATCAATACTTCTGCTAGAAGAACTTCATGACATTAAAAAATGCTGCGTGGAAAATGATTGGAGCAGTTCTCTTTAGGCACTTATGAAATGGCACATTTCTTGGAGCTTAAGGCAGTGTCACTTTTGAATTGACGGATCTTTTCTGGAAAAAATAGGATAACATTTATTGTTAATAGCTAACATTTATTAAATACTACGCCTGGGGTCTCTGTTAGTTGGAGTCAACTAGACAGGAGTGGGTTGCGGTTGTTTTGGTTATGTACCAGGCACCGTTATTCACTTAATCCTCAAACAGCCCTTTGAAGTAGGCACTTGAATTGTCTGTGTCCTACAACCCTGGTTACTAAGAGTGCTGGCTCCCTAAACTTCTATAATTTGCCCCAGATCACACAGCTGGTCAGTGTTGGCACTCAGACGTGAGCCACACAGCCTTGCTCTAAACCAGTGATCTTCCCCTCTTCAGTGGACTCCCTGTTCATCTTCCCTGACAGCTCTTATGGTTACTCTTTTATAGAAAAGAATACATTTAAAGCTGAGGGGACAACCTCAGTGTTGTAAGCATTTATAAGATGCCAATGGAATCTTATAAACCCTTTCCATGGCTTCAGATTCCATACGAGCTACAGCTGGAACTGACAGGGTTAAACTGTTCCCTCTTCTGAAATGTAACTCATGGGGTTAAAATATGCCCTCCCCATCCTCCCATCCCAGCCAGGCTCTCTGAGTTCCTGATAAGACATTTCTGTGTTGTCTGGGTAACAACACAAGGTCATTACTGTTTCTTGGCTCAAGGCCACCTCACTACTAATCACCCCCTTTCCATTCGGATATGAGCAGCACACCACAAGGCTGTCCTTGGATAAACTTCGCGTGTCATAGCCCTCCAGCCGTCATACTGCACCCCATCCATGTTAATTAGTTTCTGAAATTGCCCTCCTGTTCCCAGAAACTTCATGAATTACGCATAAGTTCTCTATCTGATACCCTGTAACTGCCCTAAAGTCCCCACCTTCAGGGAACTTGATTTGAGACTTAGGCTCTGAATTCCTTGTTTGGCTGGCTTGGAATAAAGTCCATCTTCTGAAAGGTCTGGTGGTTCTCAGTTGAATCAAGGCGTCTAGCTGGACAGAACCCAATCCTGTCAGGTTACACAGCTAACAGGAAGTGAGTACTACAGTTGTTCAAAGTTGGTATTACTTCTGTTGACCCTCCTCTGCCACTTTCAGGAAGAAGTAGTTGATAGCTATTTGCTGAAAACTGTAACTCACCAGCTAGTTCTGGGAGACCTGCACGTCCCAGCTCTTCATATAGGCACTTGACTGGATTGGCCTGGGTCATCAGGATGCCATGCAGCCAGATGAGCAGGGCCCTGTGGCCATGTTCACGGAAGCTGTCATTTCCTAGCCAAGTGAAAAAGGTCAGAGGTGAAAGATCACAAGCTGATGTCTCTTTTTATCTACGGTCTCAATGCTGAGTTTTCCATAGGACTGTGGTTGTACATTCATTTCTCTTCTGATAGTTGTTAGATAAAACTGCACAGTGGATGAAAACCCTCTCAGCTGCCTTCACTGGGACTTCTTCAGCTTGACCTGTGTTGGGATTTACTTCAGCACTCACCATGTGCCTGCTTTGCCTGTCAAACCAAAAGCCCATGGCTGTCGAGTCCATTCTGACTCATAGCAACTATACAGGACAGAGTAGAACTGCCTCATTGAGTTTCCAAGGAGCAACTGGAGGATTTGAACTGCTGACCTTTTGGTTAGCACCTATAGCACTTAACCACTACACCGCCAGGGTATCTATGCTTGTCATAGACCCTGAGATTTACAGGTGTCGCCCCTGTTCCATGCTCACGAACATCTTACATGAGGTTTGCAGCTTTTCCTCAGTGTTCCGGTAGCAGCACTTCAGGCCACTACTTTAAAGTGCATATTTCACCTAAAGATTTAGTTACAGTGCAGATTCTGATTTAGCAGGTCTGTCAGAGGGACAGCCTGACAGTCAGCATGTCTGACAAGCTTGCAGATCACCCTGTTGCCACGACTACTGCTGGTCTGTAAACCACGCCTGAGGAGCACTCACAGGTCAAGCTGCCTGCCATCCAGCGTCAAGGAAGTGACACTGATTGAAGTTCGCCTTCCCTGTGTCAGAGTTATTCATCTGGTAAATATTCACTAGATGGCTACTGAGTGAGGAGGTGGGACATGGAGGTGAGGAGTCACTGGCCCTTGTGACAGGAGTTAACAGCTGCAAACACACACCATGCTCAAGAGTTTATCAAAGTGTGTTTAGGAGCAGAGACACCTCAAAAAGGAGAGCCTGAGCTGAGGGGATTTGGGGTGGGGCATTGGGACACTTCCAAGGAGAGAGAACTGCTTGCTCCAAGGATGTCCTCCCAGATGAATGCCCTGTGCCTGGTGCCCCCTCAGCTAATCCTGATGTGCCAAACTTATTTTTCCTAAATACCATCAACATGGAAACCCTGGCGGCATGATGGTTAAGAGGTACAGCCACCACCAGAAGGTCAGCAGCTTGAATCCACCACGTGCTCCTTGGAAACCCTATGGGGCAGTTCTGTCCTGTAGGGTTGCTATGAGTTGGAAATGACAGCAAGGGCTTGGGTTTGGGTTTTACCATCAACATGTCACTCTTTAGCTCAAGAATTTGCAAACTTCCTAGTGCCAGGGGCATTATCCTGGATTATAGTATAAGTAGATCATAAATGTTATTGTTATCATCCCATCCAGATTATAAACCCCTTCAAACTTTCACCATGGTTTAGAGGGTTGATGTACTCCTCACTTGACAGAGCTAAGCACACACGAGGCACTCGATAAACGCTGCACTGAAAATACTCAGAATGTACACTATATTTTCAAGTTGCTTCTTCAGGTCAAAAGAGATTTCCCAAAAGAAACTCCGTTTTCCTAAGGGCTTCACAGAATGCTATGTGCCTGATAAGCAGCAACACAAAATATTTTTTCAGAAACTGTAGCCAATATTTAATGTTTTCAGTAAATCACGTCCCTTTTTTTCACATGAAGACGTATCATTAGATTAGCAACACAGAGCCCCGTGATGTCTGGGGTACAGGCAGCGTGTGCTGCAAGTCCCAGCAACTGCTAAAGTGAATCACCCACTGCACGTCAGGCACAATTATGCACGTCTCTGAATAGAAAGGTGAGCTGTGAAAAGCATTTGCTCCTTTGTTTAAGGATTTTTTCAATGTAGTAAATATGTATTAACAAAACATTTGCCATCTCAACACTCTTCACAGGTACAACTCAGTGACCTACTGCTCAACCATCATTACTGTGCATTTCCAAAGTCTTCCATCACCTCTAACGGAAGCTCAGGGTCCCCGAAGCAACAATTTCCCATTTCCTCCTGCCTACCCCTGTAACCACAAATAAAATTGGCTCTCTGTACACTGGTTTTTAAAGCTAATTGTTAATTAATGTCTAGTGAACTCTTTTCAGATTTTCTAGGGTCTGGTCAGAAACAAAGGGGCCCTGGTGACACAGTAGTTAAAACTGCTAACCCAAAAGGTCAGAGTGCAAACCAGCCAGCTGCTCTGTGGGAGAAAGATGTGGCAGTCTGTTTCCACAGAGAAAACTTAGAGTGCATTTCTACACTGTCCTATGGGGTCTGACTAGGAGTCGGAATCAGCTCAGTGGCAGTGGGTTTGTTTTTTTGGTTTTGGTCAAGTAATAAAAAAGTAAAGCTCAAGCACCCAGCTGACATGAGCTGAGATGAAGTCACTAATTCGGACAGCTGGAGTTGACCTCATCACCTGGAGTCATTTAACAGAGAGAGCCCTTGGAGTCTGAATGCCACATGTGTCTCATGGGATAATCAGGCTGTGCCGGGCACCGAGACCACAGGGGCCAGCAGCTCCAAGCCTGCCCTGAGCCCAACCTGGTAAAAGGGATTTCTGCCCGGAGTGGAGCCCCTAGCAGCGAGCCTTTTGATTGGAGAATAAAGCCAGTCACCCAGGACAGTCTCAAGGAACATTCATTAAGATAGGCTGGCTTCGAAGAAACAAGCGAGTTTTTATTGCTGCTTCCTCAATGCCCATTCAGTTGTATTTATTACTTCTTTTCTAGATAAAAGCCACGTTTTCAGCGTTGCTCAGTCAGAGGGATCGTTCTTTGCAAATGTCAGTTTGCTGCAGAGGCTCATGAGTGTTCACTCTCTGCAAGGTTCCCACGTACCTCTGCAGACCTCAGCCAACTGTTCCAGGATGACTGCTGTTCCTAACGTGACATGCCTCCCGCCCATGTCTGCTCAACTGTGCTCACCTGACCACTGTTCCTCAATGGCTCGGATCTGGTCATCTGTGAAATTCCACAGATGGGCCAGCCTCTGCCACTCATTGGCCTTTAGCTGATGGTAAGCCAGGTTCCAGAGGCAAGTGCGAATATGTCTGGTCTCCAGACTGTGATCTTGTTTGAATGACAGAGTGGAGCTGGTTGACAAGTCCTCCTCAAGAGTCTCATGATGATTCTAAATTGAAAAAATTGTATTAGATGATTTCAGACATGTTCAACTTATTATCTACTTATTATCTCATTTATCTGTAATATCTACTTATTATCTCATTTTAAGGTACATGTCCATTTTTTTCAAGGAGCCTTGTGGTGCTATGGTTAAACACTGAACTGCTAGCCGAAAGGTCGGTGATTGAAACTCAGCAGCCACTCTGCAAGAGAAAAGATGTGGCAATCTGCTTCCATAAAGATGACAGCAACCCCATGAGGCAGTTCTACTCTGTCACACAGGGTCGCTGTGAGTCAGAACACATAACATTTGCTTTTCAGATGTAACTGGTGAGGTGGTAACCAGACTGTACTTTTAATTTTGTCTATCATTGGATCATTTTTTTGTCATCCAAGATGCAGACAAATGTCTGAAGTGAAAAGCTTGAGTCTGTCTGACACAGGAAATGAAATGGGTTTTGCAATGTCCCATGCTTCTATTTCAGCCTGCTGACTGAGGGCTGCCCACCTAAAAATGAGAACAAAGGGGATGTCTGAATCAAGGAAATGTCACAACAACAAAAATATCTTTAATGGCCTTACTTTTGACCCATTTCCCCCTTTCTCTATTTGGGCATTTGCTTCTTGCAGATTGAAGTGGGACCCAGACAGGGGTATACTCTCCCCCCCAACAGGGATCCCTTGATACATCCTGCTCTCTGGTGAGCATGAGAAGAGCAAACGAGGAGCCTGACTCTGGAGGAGCCTATGGAACGGTGAGGGAAAAAGTGGGTACCACTTAGGTTTAAGTCACGCCATCCAGGCTCAGCCCCACATCTCTGTGCCAGGCTTGGCATCTTCTTCACTGGCTTTCCAAAGGTTCCTTTTGTCATGTCTGCAGAATCTACCACAGTGTAGCAGATTCAAGCCAAAAAAGCAAGCAAAGAAACAAAAAACCTGGAGGAAATCTCGAAGTGAAGGTAGGTGCCATGGCTTCCTATAGCTGTTCTGTCATACATATGTCCTTTTTAAAATAACAAAAACCTATTGCTGTAGAGCTGTTTCCAATTCCTGATGAGCCCATATGTTACAGAGTAGAGCTAACCCTTATGAGATGGGTTGACACGGTGGTCGCCACGATGGCTTAAAAACATAATAGAAATGATTGTAAGGGTAGTGCTGGACCCAGAAATGTTTCGCTCTGTTATGCATAAGGTCACCATCGACTACATGTAACTAACAACAACAAATCTTTACAGGAGCAGATTGCCAGGCCTTTCTTTGAAAGTGCCATGGGTAGGTTAGTAATTGAGTGAAAACCATTTGTGCTACCCCAGGACCCTGCATTAGGGCTCAAGATAATCCTCTATCCGGATGTTTCTGTTCAGTAAAGGACATGCAGGACACACAGCCCCACAAAGAGATAAGGTGGAGAGTGAAAAAACCTAACCAACTAGGGAGCTGCAGGTATTTCTCTTTTTCCTTTCTCCTCATTCCATCTCCTGAAACAACGAGGAATCCCAAACCCTAAACACCACAAGGAAAGGGAAGAGTGCAAGATGCTTCGACATGCAACTTTGCACTATCACATTTTTATTGCTTCAAGAAACTTGGATGTTTTGGACACTCTGGGATTGGGCTGGGCTGTCCTGCTGGCTGCCATTAGAAAACACAGCAGACTTGGAAAGCTCAGGTCGTTTCAGCAGTCAGTGAATGCCTGTCTGCCAAAGCACTGAGCTCTTTGCAGGAGAAACATGAGGCAGAAGTGTTGGAAATTAAAGAGCATAAGCTAGATTTTAAGAAGCTCCCTTTTGACTCTAAACCTCTTAATGTAATGATAGATAATTGGATGGTTGGGTTAGATGGTTAAATGGATATAATAAGAAAGGAAATCTCAATCATCTCTTTACTCTTGTTATTAGGAACCATTTTATATTAGGTAAGGACATAAACTTGCTTAAATAACAAACAGGATTTAAAATAGCAATAACTGCATTTGGTTAAAAAAAAAACTGAAAAGGATTTACATTAAAAGTAAGTGTTTCTCTCACCCCAGATCCCAGGCCCCAACTTGTCACCAGGGTTAACAACTCTTAACCTTTTCAGGGCAGGTTCATTCAGCTATATTTATACATTACATAAGATTTTCAAAATTCATCTAATTCTTAAATTTGTTGGGGAAAAAGTATTCTTATCTAGCCAAAATAATCTAAAAAATCTTATAGCCATAAAAAATACAACCAGTGAATATTTCTATGCTTTAAGAGAACATGAGCACAATTTAAAGAGCAAGAAAAAGGAGGAATTCAGTAGTCTCCAGTAAAATACAGGGATGCTTTAAGGAAGGAAAAATAAGACGAGAGGAACGGGAAGAGAAACAAGGATAAGAACAGGAGGGATGGAATAGAGAAGGCAAATTGTTTAAAAATAAAGAAGTTAAAGAGTGCTAACACAAAGCGAGGGTTGCAACCAGTGTCACAAAACAATTTGTGCATAAATTTTAGAAAGACAAATTAGTTTGCACTATAAAATTACATCTGAAAGTTTTTTAAAATGTTAGTGTTTGTTTTACTTCACAGAAAAATAAGAAAAGTTATAAATAAGATGGTATGACCTTTAAAATAACCCATACTTATAGGAAAATCAGGGGAAAGACAAAAAAAAAAAAAGCTTTTTGCTTTAAAGATTTAAAGACAAGTTTCCCGGGACTGGGACAGCAATTTAGGCTCAAAGCTTCTCAGGGGTAGACGCCTGAGTAATTAGGGCTGAAATTCTGGCACTAACACACTGGAACCATAAACCCACTGCCTTTGAGTCCATTCTGACTCATACAGACACCATAGGTCGGAGTAGAACTGCTCCATGTGGTTTCCATGGCTGTAATCTTTAAAAAGAAGAAATGATGAAGTAAAAGAGTTGAACAGAAGATTTCAAAGGGCAGCTCCAAAAGACAAAGTATTGAAATAAACTGTGTAAAGACCTGGAGTTAGAAAACCAAAATGGAAGAACATGCTTGGCATTTCTTAAGCTGAAAGAACTAAAGAAAAAAAAAAAATCAAGCCTTCAGTTGTAATACTGAAAGGCCAAAGGGGGCCCTGGTTGCCTAATGGTTAAATGTTTGGCTGCTAAACCAAAAGGTTAGCTTCTCCTTGGAAACCTGATGCAGCAGCTGTACTCCATCCTGTAAGGTTGTTATGAGTCATAATCAACTCAGCGGCAACAGAGGATGGGCAAAATATCAAACAACACAGTAAGCATCAAAAGAAAATGAAAGGAATGCACAGCATCACTGTACCATGAATCACTGGTTGCTGTTCAAACATTTAAGAATGTAGCACATGATCAACAACCCACAGTACTGAAAGGAAAGTCCAAACTGCATGGAAGGCATTGGACAAAAACAAGACTCTGTAAATGACTAAAAACCGATTGAGATGTTTCAAGAAATGGATGCAACATTGATATCAAATGCAAAGGAAATTGTGCTGAAGATAATTTAAAAATGGCTGCAGCAATACTTCAATTGGGAAGTGCTGGAAATTCAAGGCAGATTCAGAAGTGAGCATGGAACAAGGGATATCATTTCTGAGGTCAGATGGATCTTGGCTGGAAGCAGAGATTACTGGAAAGATGTTTCCTGTGTTTCACAAACTATGCAAAGGCATTTGACTGCATAGATCATAACTGATTACAGATAACATTGCCAAGAATGGGAACTGGAGAACATTTATCTATGCTTATGGGGAACCTGTGCATAAACCAAAAGGCAGCCATTCAAACAAAACAGAGAGATACTGTGTGGTTTAATACCAGGAAAGCTGTGCAGCAGAGTTGTCTCCTTTCGTCAGACTTATTCAATCAGTATGCTAAGCAAATAATCCAAGAAGCTAGACTAGGTGAGGAAGAACGCCACATTAGGACTGGAGCAAGACTCATCTGCAAGCTGTGCTACCCAGATAACACAACCTTGCTTGCTGAAACCAAAGAACATTTAAATCAGTTACTGATGAGGACCAAACACTACAGCCTTCAGCAGGAAGGAGCAGTAATTCAGGATAAAAGGAAATGGGGAAACTAGGACAAAATGGGACAAGTGTGGCCATAGAAGACTACAGAATTGGACAGCACCTACCCACAACAGAGAAAATTCCAAAATTAGCTTCCTTTTTATAAAGTAATGCGTCTGTCATGGATTGAATTGTATGCCCCCCCAAAAATGTGTGCAACAATTTGGCTAGGCCGTGATTCCCAGTATTATGTGATATTCCTATGAGCTGTAAACCGTGCCTCTATGGTATTAGTAAGGGAGGATGGGTGGCAGTTGTGTTGGTGAGTCAGGACTCAGTGTGTAAGACTGTTTTGTGGTTTGAGGCAATCTTTCAGGATACAAAGGAAAGGAACGCAGGCAGAGAGTTGGGGGTCTCATACCACCAGGAAAGAAGCAGTACCAGGAGCAGAGCTTGTCCTTTGGACTCAGGGTCCCTGTGCCTCAGAAGCTTCCAGTCCAGGGGAAGACTGATGACAAGGACCTTTCTCCAGAGCCAACAGGGAAAGACTTCCCCTGGAGCTGATACACTAAATTTGGACTTGAGGCCTGCTTTACTGTGAGAAAAATAAATTTCTGTTTGTTAAAGCTGTTCATTATGGTATTTCTGTTACAGCAGCAACAGATAACTAAGAATTAGAAGAGACTTTTTTGGAACACTCAAGTATAATGGGTACAAATCGAGGTACTAGTACCAGCAATGCTGACATTAGTAATAGCAATACAAATATAACAGAATTTGTTCCAAATGAAAGTAGAAAAAAATAATAATTATTGTGATGTAGAAAGGGAAATTATTTTAAAATTTGAAATTGTTGCCTCTGCAGACCCCATAAACAACAGAAATACAGATCCTGATTGTGGAATAATTTTTCTCTTATGATGTAAATTATTAGATCAAAAGAGGGCCAAGTGATTGTCAACACTGTAGTGGACCATGTGAAAACATGTATTGAAAATTTCTGGATAGCAAGCAAACAAGATTCTGTAGCCAGAATGTATTTCCAGAGTTCCAAGCCAAAAGTGAAAAATCATAAGATTGATACTGTACTCTCAGTCAACTAACTCTGTATATTGTTTTGTTTGCAAACTGTCCAGTCCTAAATCATTTCACAGAGATTATATTTTGTCATTTTTAAACCAAAGACATCACTTGGCTCAGCTCATGAATGGGAAACTCAAATTAATGAAGAAAGCTGTCCTACAATGCATTGTTGCTGTCCTTGTAACAATGTTGAATGTGTACTGTCTTTTCAAGGAAAAAAAATGTTTAGGTCCTCAAGAAATGGAAATTTTGGAGGTTTACTTGAACTTTTTTCTCAGTTTGATCCATTTTTAATAGTGCACATCTCAAAATATGGTAACATACAAAAGGGCAACCCATCCTACATGTCTAAAACAACATGTGAAAAATTAATAAACTTAGTAAGTGATAAAGGTCCATCAACCATTTTCAGTGAAATAAGTATAGCTTGATATTTCCATTTGTTGGGAGACTCCACTCCTGCTGTTCATACAAAGCAACTAAGGATTGCTTTAAGACATGTGCCTCCAACAGATGGAAAACCTGTTGAGTGATTTTTCACATTCATTAGGTTAAAAAGTCATAATGGTGAAGAAACTGCAAAGCAAGTACTTCACTATGTATGTGAAGTTTGAAAACTCGACTTTCTAAGTGCAGAGGCCAGTCCTATGACAGTGTTGCCAATATGTCAGGGCATTACAAAGGCACACAACAAAAAATTTTAGAAGATAATGAATATGCCATTTTTATACCATTTGCTGTGCATTCACTTAATCTTGTTGGACACAACACAGTAGACTGTTGTCTGACAGCAGGTGACTTTTTGTACTCTTCAGTTTGTCTACTCCTTTTTTGCCACCTCTGCTCATTGATGGGTGGTTCTTAATACATTCTTAGGTTATGTCGAGTATTAAAAAGCATTTCTAATACAAGTTGGAAAGAGCATGCTACAGCAACAAGTACAGTCCTGGCATTGTACATTCAGATTCTAGACACCTTAAAAAATATTACTGAAGACCAGACACAAAAAGCAATACCAAAAGAGAAGCTGGAAACATCACCAGCAAGATGCAAACACTAGAGTATGTACGTATGTTGATTATGTGAAATAGTGTATTGCAGCAATTCCATTGCACAAGTCAAACTCTCCAAGATTCAGAAATAAATTTACAGACATGCAAAGATCTCTACCAGTCATTAACAGAGTACTTAAATAATTTAAAAGGAGATTTTGAAATTATTGAAAACACAGTAAAACAAATACTGGTTATCAAAGCAGTTCATTGTAAAAGAAGCAAGAAAACAATGGAAGTGCTCCACAAGTGTCACTGAGTTCCAGCGACCAATTTCTTCTCACCATCTACTACACCACCAGTGAGACACTTGAATCTTGTGTGAAAAGAAGAGTGAAAGAGTATGAAGTAGTTCTTTCAGATTTTCATTCTTGAGCAGTGTGGGTAAACCTGATGAAGAGTGCAGGAAGGCATCCGAGAAATTAGTGTAGGCTTGTCCTCATGGATTGCATACAAACCTTTATGGAGACGTGTGACAATTTCTCTCTTATATGATAACTCAGTTCTCAGATTCAGGAAAGACAAATTTTACTCCTGTGGGTGTGTATTATTCCACAATAGAAGATAAAATACAATGTCGATTCCCCAATGTTGAAATTGCTTCATACATATTTCTAACTTTGAAGATCAAATACTGCACAGTAGAACACTTATTTTCATCCCTAAAGAGACTCAAAAAACTTCAGTGTACCATAATGATTCACAAAAGACTGGATTCATTATCCACATTATATACAGAAATAGATATTGTCCAGCAACTTAATTGTGATAAAAATCAGTGAAGAATTTGTAACAACAAAGAATAGAAAGGTTTTTAATTGTAACATGTTAGAGTTGAAAGATCTGTGAAAAAATAAAATTTAGTAATTTGTTGTAGTATTTGTTGTCTAATGTTAAATTCTCATTTATGACATCTTATATGTTCATTTACAATGACAACATTTATTATGAGTCAAAACTGCAGTATGAGTTGTTTAAAGCAAAGCTGGTGGAAGTCAGTTTTTCACTGTGAATTTTACAGTGATTGTTGAGACAACTAAATTTTCTTTGTTGTAGAATATGTGTAATATGCTTTTCACAGAAAATGTAGCATATAGGTAAAATCTTAGTATCTCACATCCAATAAAAATTTTATAATTCAGTTCATCTCTGCCAGAATGGCTTATGTAAACCACTTGTTCATTCACTCTCTAACATCCAGTTACAATTTAAAAAGAAGTTGTGCCATGGATAGCTAAAATACACACAGACACAGACACACACACGTCACATATCCTGTTAGAATGTATGAATAAGCAGAAGAGGGGCCTCCACAGATTATCAGTATTTAGGTCCCTCACATTCCTTAATCCAGCCCTGCACATAAGCACTGCACCATCAGGTCTCCCACGATGTTATCTGGGATGGCCATTTAGGCCAAGGTGAAAACAATGCATTCCTAGAAATTAAGAACTGTGTCTGGAAATGAAATTCCTGCCTGAGGGCAGAGACTTGAACCTCAGGGAGGAGGTCACTCTACGGAGCCACTGCCTGAATGGTGGACATCAAAGGAAGTAAAAATAAATGAAATAACATAGAAAAAAATGACTTGAAGACAAGTTTTGTGTGTATGTGTGTGTGTGTGTTCTCTAGATTAAATATTTAGCGGCTGTCACAGAATATTCGAGTGCCAGAGAGCCAGCAAATGCGTGTGTTGAAAACTGCAGAACCATAAATATGAGCTTTGTTACCACTTTAGTATGCTGTTCTAAGAAGCTTCTAGAACAGCCCTTGGCCAGAGACTCTGGGCTGAGGGCACTAGACCCACTAGAGCTGCTGGCATGGCCCAACAGAGCTCTCTCACCCTCTCATTTCTGACTAACTACTAATGCCAGCAGGAGGCAGTGCTGCTTCAGCGGTGGAGGGCACTTGAGGGAGGCCCAGGGTTCAATTCTCAGCAAATGTAGCTACCACTCAACTGTCAGTGGAGGCTTGTGTGTTGTTGTGAAAACTGAATAGATTTAAGCAGAGCTTCCAGACTAGGGTGGACTAGGAAAAAAAGCCTAGCCATCGACTTTCAAAAAATCTAATGGATGGTAATGGTGGGATCCCACTGTGTGGGGTTTGCCACGAGTCAGGGGCAGTCAAGGGCAGGTAACAACACTGAAGCCAGCAAAGGAAAGAGGAAGATGAAGCAGTTGTTCATTTCATGAATGATGACAGCACAGGACAGAACAGACAGTTGTGATTACACTTGAACAGAACTTGGCCAATTACAGATAGACCCCATACTGCTCAGTGGAAGACTGGGGTTGTCAGAAAAGCCCCTCCCTGTACTGGACTCATCCTTCCTTACCTCTCTCCAGGCGTAATATCTCCCTGCTTTGATGATCATGTCCACAACAAGGCTGTGGTTGCTCCTGGAAGCCACTGCCAGGGCTGTCCTTCCTTGCTGAAGTCAAAGAAAAGTTAGGTAATTATGTCTAGTAGTTAGCTAGTTTGGGGACCAGTTCTAACTTTGAAATAAGAAGGCATGAGTTCAAATCCTGATTCTGCTATTTCCTTGCTAGTAGCTTCTCTAGGTCTGGTAAATGTAATCATGTGACTAAGCTCCTAGGAGTAGTACCTACCCGCTGCCATCGAGTCGATTCCACCTCAAAGTGATGCTGTAGGACAGAGTAGAACGAACCCCAAAATGTTTCCAAGGAGTGCCTGGTGGATTCAAACTGCCAACCTTTTGGTTAGAAGCCATGGCACACAATTACTATACCACCAGGGTTTCCATGAGATATTACCTAACACATGGTAATTATCCAAGAGATGTTAGCTATCAGTAGTAGCCTTAGGTGCTGTGTTAACTGAGAAAGGCAAAATCTCATAAGGAAAACAAAGAAATCGGGGGAGCTTGCTTGGATATACTTCTAAAGCCTATACTTAGCAAGTGTTCCCAGGCTCAGATTACACCTCCATCAATTCCCCTAAGACTTAGACAACAAAAGCTCATTGTTTGGCTGGTGATCTATCATCAACAGATGATGCTTGACACAAGCTGTATCAACAGGAACCCAAACATTTCTACAAGACTCCCAGGAGTCTTCCTGGCTCACTGCACACTGACATCCTCAGCAAGTAAATAACACCATCATTCATTTGCTCCCGTGAGGGACAACACCGTCTGTGATGCTCCCCGATAGCCTTTTCTCGCTTTCTTCTATAGGCCTCTTGAGGCAGATTTTCCCAGCACAGTGTGTCTTTTACTTTATTGACTTCTGCTTCCTTGGGTGTTGATTGTAGATCCAAGTAAAATAAAACGCTTGACAACCTCAATGAGATTAGCACCCCCACAAGTTAATGAGGCAGGATTCAACTGTTAGATTGGATTGTGTCTTGAGCCAATCTCTTTTGACATATGAAAGAGAAAGGAAAGCAGAGAGACAGGAAGACTTCATACCACCAAGAAATAAGAGCCAGAATAACCCATTCTTTGGATCAGGATCTCTGAGTTTCTTCTATAGGAAAAGATAGTCCCCTGATTTTTTGCTGGATACTTGGCTACCTTAAATATTGACTACATTTCTCAGCCTTCCTTGCAGTTAAGAATGTGACTCAGGTTCTGGGCCAGCCAAGCCAAGGCAGTGGTATGTAAATAGAAGAGGTGCACAAAACTGCTGAGAACTATCTTTAAAGTGAGGAGGGGTATCTTTCTCCTTCCTCTTCTTCCGAGTGGAACACCGGCGTGAAGGCTCAAACCTGAGCAACCATCTACTCTAGACCATGAGGTAACAGCTGTATGTTGAGGAAGGTGGAATAATATGACTGAAAAGATTTGGAGCTTATTAATATTAATAATAATGACACTACTAATTCATAGTATAGAATTCAGCTCACTGGACTCCTTCTAGAATTTTTTTCTATTATACTGCTAACCAAAGGGAAAAGGGTTAGAATCTTAACCAAATGGAATCAGTAACAAACGTTATTTGGACATTATTTGGGGTGGGTGCTGTCTAGAGCCCATATGGTATCTTACATGCATTACAAAAAGATGTACTTTTCTCAAGACAGATATAGCTCAAAGTCAAGGCACACAGCTCAGAAAACACAGTAGATTTTATGTAGTGAATGACCTGCACATCTATATATTCTTCCCTAAGCAAAGGCATATTGGTCCTCCTTTGCTACTTCAATGATCCAGGAAGTCTTTGCTCAGGAAACATAAAGATAATTAACAATAATAGTCAGAAATAACCTCAGAATAAGTGCCAGTCTTAGGAATCCTGTGTATCAGTCCTTAGGAATCCAGAAATTTATCCCAATGATTCTCTTACACAATCTGGATATTTGCAACAATTACAATTACCACCAACACCAATTATTTGGGTGTTATTCCAGGCACTAAGACCCAGCTGAGCCTGAAAATCAGGGCTGAAAGTAATCAGCCCTTAATCAAAAGAGACAGTAATGAAATTAGGAAGAATGGCATTCTGCAGGCATTTAGCAAGCCTGTAATTGTATACCATCTAAATTCTGGCTTATAAAGCCATTTGAATCACCATAATTAGCCTATTTTGGGAAGGCAATATTCTGAAAGGCAGGGTTTTTAAGCTCAAAAGAAAATCTTCCTGGGGAGTGTATGCTGGAATGGAATTCCAAATATGTCTGCCACGGGTGGACACGGGAGGAGGTGAAATGGATAGAGACCTCTAGGAGCTTTGCAGTGTCTCAGGTTGAGAACTTAAGCTTCCAAAAGGTCCAATTTACACCACATCTTGGTCCCACTTTTTTCCCCCCATTTAATCTTAATGTGATCTTGGAAACAGTCATTTACCTTTGATAAAAATTGTGGTGCAGTGTCATGGATTGACTTGTGTCCTACAAAAATATATGTCAACTTGGCTAGTCCATGATCCCCAGTATTGTGTGACTGTTAACCATTTTGTCATCTGATGTGATTCTTCCTACATGTTGCAAATCCTATCTCTATTATGTTGATGAAATGAGACTGTTGTTGTTAGGTGACACTGAATCCAGTTCCAACTCATAGCCATCTTACGTACAACAGAATGAAACACTTCTCAGTCCTGTTCCATGACACAATCATTGGTACACTTGAGCTCATTGTTGCAGACACTGTGTCAATCCATCATGCTGGGGAGTCATCTTCTTTTTCACTGACCCTCTACTTTACCAAGCATGATGTCCTTCTCCAGGGACTGATCCCCTCTGACATGTCCATGGTATATTCTATATTCATCTCCAAAACCACAATTCAGAGGTGTCGGTTCGTCTTCTGTCTTCCTTATTCATTATTCAGCTTTCACATACATACAATGAGACTGAAAATACCATGGCTTGGGTCAGGTTTATCTTAGTCTTCAAGGTGACATCTTTGCTTTTGAAAATTCTAAAGAGGCCTTTTGCAGCAGATTTTCCCAACACAGTAGGACTTTTAATTTATTAACTGCTGCTTCTATGGTTGTTGATTGTGGATTCAAGTAAAACAAAATCCTTGACAACCTCAAGGATTTTCAGAAGTTAATAATGTAGGATTGAACTATAAGATTGAATTATATCTTGAGCCCATCTCTTTTGAGATATAACAAAGGGAAGAAAGCAGAGATACAGGAGAACTTCATATCATGAAGAAATAAGAGCCAGGACAACACATCTTTTGGACCTGGGGTCCCTGTGCTGAGAAGCTCCTTGACCAAGGAAGACTGATGACAAGGGTCTTCCCCCAGAGCTGACAGAGAAAGCCGCTCCCTGGAGCTGGCACTCTGAATTCAGTCTTCCAGTCTTATAGATTGTGAGAGAAGAAATTTCTCTTTGTTAAAGCCATCCATTTCTGATATTTCTACTTGCTTGTATAGACACACAAAGGAACTCAGAAAAGGAACTATACTAATGGATACCAGCAGCCAAGGCCTATTAGTTTGTCACACTGTTGTGACTAACATATTGCTGTGATGCTGGAAGCTATGCCCCTGGTGTCTCAAACACCAGCAGAGTCACCCATGGTGGATGTGTCTCAGCAGAGCTTTCAGACTAAGACAGACTAGGAAGAAAGTTCTGGAGATCTACTTCTGAAAATTAACCAGTGAAAAGCCTATGATCACAACCGAAGATTGTTCAATATAGTGCTGAAAGAGGAGCCCCCTGGGCTGGAGGGCATTGAAACCGACCGATAGTAATGAGGATGGCACAGGACTGAGCAACGTTTCCTTCTGTTGTACACGGGGTCACCGTAAGTTGGAGTACACACGATGACACCTGGCAACAATAGCAACACGGCAAAGGTAGTGTGAGAACAGCGCAAATGACACATATGGGGTTAGAGGTTGGTAGGAAACTTTTATTGTCTTTACTATTTATATTTTTGTATTTTTAGAACACACAATTCCATAACTTATTTGAAAATGTAATAAACAATGTGAACTTTAAAAACCTAGCTTATTACTCAGGGTGAAAATTGTTATTGACATATGTCAATCAAAATCAGAATGTTTTGCTGACTATGAAGACACAAGTTTTCTCCAGTTTATAACCAGTTCACAAAAGATACGCTAATGCCACCACCCAGGGTTTACTGCCAACTGAGAAGCTTAGCAACCTCACAACTGAACAGAGCAGAGCTGACAGAATCACCTTATCAACGATCTTCAGGTCACAGCCTGCCTTCAGGAGAGTCTCCACCATTTCCACATTTCCAAGTTCAGCAGCTACATGCAAAGGGGTTTGCTGCCTCTGCCGTGAGAAATCGTAAAAATGTAATCCAAACACACTGAGGACAGGGAAAAAAAACTTGCAACGGGAAAACAGGCATAAGGGAAATGGAGAAGATCATATCTATTTTTAAATGAGTACAGGGAGTGTTGGTGGCAATATTATTTACAACAGTGAAAAGTTGAAAGTTGTGGGTTTAACAAGGAGACTCAGATAAATCATGATATGTACACAGGCTCAAATATTAGACAACTATTAAAATGATGGAAACCCTGATGCCACAGTGATTAAGTGCTACATCTGCTAACCAAATAGTCAGTAGTTTGAATACAGTGCTCCCCGAAAACTCTATAGTTTTACTCTGTCCTATAGGGTTGCTATGAGTCAGAATCAACTCGACTGCAGTGGGTTTGGTTTATTTATCTATTTTTTGTATGAAAATGATCTTTAGAAAATTATTTCAAAGACTGCTTAATACGAAATACTTATAACAATAAGACCTTAGGAAACAGCATTGTAGCTGAGCTCTGTTAAATTAAAAAGTATATTTAGCAACTGAAAGAAACACAAAAAATATTAACAATGGTAATGTTTAGATGAAAGAATTAGAGATTATTTTATTGTGTTAATCATGTTTTTCTCTATTTTTAAGTTTTCTACATTATAACATTTAAAACAGTAGGTACAAGGCTTCTAATTTCTTCCAGGGCTAATCACTTTACTATCAAGAGAAACAGTATTTCAACAGAAACATACAAAAGGAATGCTGATGCTAAAATATTTCTAAAATATTAAGAAAGAATCTTGGATATATCTAGTTCGGTCCTTGAGAGAGGTAAAGTAACTGTCCCAGGGTCACAGAGCTGGGCAATGCCAGTAGACTGTGAATCCTTCCCATCTAGCCCAATACTCCTGTCACCAGAGCCCAGGGCCAATCTGCTTGGGGTATTGGCATCATTATTACCAGAAACTACTTATCGAAGATCCACCTTGGGGTAACAGTGTGTTCCCTTGGGGGCTTATCACCCAAGAGAGATCACACTTACCCTGGCAAATCTATCAAAGGTCTGTGCCAATATGAAGCAGAGACACCAGTGTCATACATTACCTCAAGACAATCCAAACCCACTGCCGTCAAGTTGATTCGGACTCATAGCGACCCTACAGACAGAGTAGATCTGCCCCACAGAGTCTCCAAGCACCTGGTGGATTTGAACTGTCAACCTTTGGGTTACTAGCCGTACATTCAACCACCACGCCGCCAGGGTTTCCACGTCATACATTAAATACCAATGAAGTCCCCTTTTGAACAGTACTGTAATATGCCCAAACGGCAGGACAGTTAACAAGAGTTCCCTCTCTTGGAGGAGGATTACAAACAAATTGTAAGCTTTTTAGCTTTTATGTTATTTCTTGTTTGTATGTATCAGGTGTGTATTCCTGGTCTAACAACTACAACAAAGAAATGACAAATTCTAGTGCTATAACTGGACGGCAAGCTGAAGAAACACTGCTTTATCACGAGTGTTTGAACAAAACTAGAATCACATGTGAACACATGGATCTGTCTGTGCATTCAGTAACGATTCTGCCCATTAGGAAAGATTTTGTATATTCACATAATGAACACATAAGTATATTTATTAACAAGAGATTTTCCCCAAAACTTCTGGGATAGTAAAAGATGGACAGAGGGCTCCTAGAAGGGCCAGGGATGACAAGAGGTAAGTCTCTCTTCAACTCAGTGGAAAAATGAACTCACAGACTATGGTTGGACACTACAGACCTGATTCAATGCTCTGCTACAGATGGGGAAACTGAGGCCCACATAGTTTAGGGTTAACAAGGTTAGGCCTGGAAATCCCACCTTACTCTTGCCATCTTTCTCACTTGAGACTGCTCTGGAAAGGAGCAGCCAGAAGGCTGGGGAGGAATCCAGAGGTTTCATCTCTTCTCAGAACCCCAGAAACCTTCTCCCCATCTTTTAGCTCTTCTTTCCACTTCTGGGCACCTCTTAGGGTAAGGGCCTGAGCCAGAGGGACCTCTGGGAGCATGGATGCTTAGCCCGAAGCCCCAGAGAGCAGGCATTAGTTCTCTCTCTCTCTCTCTCTCACACACACACACACTTTCTCCTTAGTATTCCATCTCAGCATTTCCAATTCCAGCCGGCGATGAATTCCTTTTATGAAGCATTTGATTCTGATTCAGCTGACTGAATTCATGGTGATTGTTTATATCAAGAGATTGTTTTTTTCTTTTCTTTTCTTTTGCCTTCAGGCAAACAAACACAAGACACATTTCACTGCCTCTAATGTAGAAACAAAGCTTCCTTCTTGTGGCAAAGGGCTCCCTGCCAATTACAACATATTGCACTTGCAGAGTGACTTCTGATTTAAAGAGCCTCTGGCACTTTACCTCTGAGCCACTGTTTACCTATCCAAAGTGCTGGGTCTGATGAATGTGAACAACTTAATAATGCACCAGACAGACCATGGTTGTGCATTTCAGAAAAACAAAGTATGTGGGGGGTGGGGGAGTGTGGGCTACAGAAAAAAAAACGAAAGCACTACTTCTGCCAGGAATTTTTAGGGCACCTTGAACTTGATCAAAACAACCATTAGACAGATACCGCATTGAAACAGGAAACCCTGGTGGTGTAGTGGATAAGTGCTCTGGCTGGAAACCAAAAAGTTGGCAATTCAAATATACCAGGCACTCCTTGGAAACTCTGTGGGGCAGTTCTATTCCACCCTATAGAAACTGGATGACAGCAGGTTTGGTTTTTGGTTTGACACTGAAATATGAGGAAGCAGACTCTCTGGGTTCTGATTTGCCTGACTTACCTGGTTTAAGATGTCAATATCGTGTTGTGCATTTAATAGGCTGTTTACAACTGTGATGTGGTTGTTGATAACAGCTAAATGAAGAGGAGACTCCTTCGGCTGCAGAAAGAAATAAAAATTTCAAGTCTGAGGGATGTTGGCTTAGTTACTCAAATCAAAAAGTAACTCAATTCAGCAGAAACGTCCTGATTACCCCCAAGTATACTGACATCACTCTGCACACTGGGAGGCTCTTAGTAAATGCTCGGGGTTTACTTTCATCCCAAGACTACTGGCAAATCTGCTCTCCAGCAGTCAGCTCTCTCCCTTCAATCCTCTTGCAGCAGTTGACTGAGAATCTTGTCAAGGGTCAATGTCTTGTTGGGATGCCAGGAATTCAACAGTGAACAAGAAATATGCACAGCCCATTTTCAGGGACCCTCCAGATCTAGTGGGGTAGATAAATATTTATATTTAAAATAACATGAATAAACATATGATTTTAAACTGTGGCAGGTGTTTTGGAGGGGAGATAGATAGCGTTATAAGGGTACCTGGGTTGGGGGTTGGCTTTCCTGGAGGTCCGAAAAGTCTTTTTCAAATACGAAGCCTAAGGAAGCATTACATGGGGATTACTTTCAGGACTCCCCCAAGCCTTCAGAGAGCTAAAGTGCAGTGGAAATAGCCACGATGGGGAAACAGCACGCACATTCAGCATTGCCTGAAAGTATTTGATTCCGAGCTCCTTCTTCCTGGAGCCCTTTGTGGGACCAGTGTCTCTGCTTACCTCAGGAACTCTAAGCTCCTGTTCACTCCTCTCCCTACATTAGAGTCTGTGGTCTGTTCCCCTGTCCTCCTTGTCTGTAGACCAAAACACCTTTCTTGCAGACTACACGTCATCTGGAGCTTCTCGACCCCTTCGCTCACACCAGGAGGCTTCATACTCAGGCTTCCCCTGCTGCCTCCCTCCCACCCATCCATGGAGTCACAAGAGCAAACACGTCTACAGAAGTAGGCCCAGTGTGGGTGGATAGGAGAAGGGGGAGGTGGAAAAGAGAACAAGAGGTGGATGGGGTGGAGAAGCAAGAAGGAAGGTCCAGTGAAACCGTGAGCAGCACAGCAGTCAGCTGAAAGCAAAGTCAATGGACAGAGAGAATGTAGACATGTGTGAGGGTGGGTGACGAGGACAGTGTCTTATGGATTGAATGGCGTCCCCATTCCTCCCAACCCCCTAAGAAAAACAAGAAGCACTGAAGTCCTAAGCCCTGGTACCTTTGATGACCTTATTGGTTAACATGAGGTCATACCTGAGCCATGTAGGTCCTACTTCCATCTGAACACTGCTCTTATAAGAGAGGAGAAGAGACACACAGAGGGAGCACTGCATGGGATGCTGCAGCTGCAAACCGATGAATTCCTGGAGCTACCGGATGCTCGGAGAGAGTTATGGCACAGATGCTCCCTCAGCACCTCAGCAAGAATTAACATGCTGACACCCTGATCTCAGACTACCTGCCTCCAGAACTGTGAGAAAATAGATCTCTGTTGCTTAAAGCCACCCACTTTGTGGTGCATGGTTAGGGCAGCATTAAGAAAACTAACAGGGACTATAAAGTATTGTGAAATGTAACAGATAATGTTAACAATAAGCTTATGATGTTACATACAGTACACTCGCTGGCCCAATACTTGATGTTCTTTAGTAAACATAGGGCTAAGAGCTTTTCAGGAATGATGTCATTCACAATAACCCTAGGAGTTTGACCTTGTATTTGCCACTTTCTATGTGAGGCACAGAGAGGTTAAGCAAATTCCACAAGGCTATAGAGGTAGGATATGGCAGAAGTAGGATTCGAACTCAGCTCTTCTGACCTCACACTCTGTATGAGGCTCCTTCTCAGGAGACAGGGGTAGACTGATAGAAGAGAGAAGTAGTGAGTTGGCAAGAAGTCATAGTATACAAAAGAGAGTAGATGAGAGGGTAAGACAGCATGGTTGACCAAGGGAAAAGGGAGACAGAGAGGGGGCTGAGGGAGGGTGGTATGGGTCTCTTCTGCTCAGGAATAGCCCTCTTGCAGCACTAAACATAGAAAGCATTCCTCATCCTAGAGCAGTGGGCAGTGTCCTTCCTGCCAGGATCTGCTGTCCTGCTGGGGCTCGGCCCCTCCTAAGAAGCAGGAAGTGTCCTTGGCCTGGATCAGGCAAGTTCAGAGCCAATTCCCCTGAACACCACTCTTCAAAAACAATCAGACATGGTTCAAATCACATCCTTTCTCTCAAGTTAATACAATAAATAGTAATGGATAAGCAAGATCAGAGAAAATAATATTCTCACAGGGGAAATGAAAATACAGTGAAACATAGAGTAATGTTTCCCATCTAATTCCAGCACAGAGAGCCTTTGTTAATTTTACCAAAGGCAATTCAAGTGTCAGAAAACCTAAATCAGTACAAAGGATTGATTTTCAAAAGAAAAACAGTATCGCTTCAGCAAAAGAAGAAAATAATCATTCTTTTTCATGTTTACCTAGCTTCATCATTTTCCCAGACAGATAAATTCAATACAAGAATAATGGCATCTCTGAGAAGGTTTTATTGCATTAAATATAAATGTTTAAAACAAAGATTTCCTTTTGTTCTGGAACTTCAACAACCTTCTCAAAGTCATCCTCTAGATGTTATTTCTCAAGACTAAGAGTGTCAGAAGAAGTCAGGCCCCCTTTCCAGAAAGAATCCCTCCCTTGTTCCCCAGGAACTGTGTTCCCCAGGAGTATCTACAAGGAGTGTCTCCCCGCAGAGCCTACCTCTCGGCCCAGGGATCAAAGCCCATGTAATAGACTCACTTCCGCTTTTTGGTGCAAATGAACATTCTCCTTGAGAAGAAGCTGGACAAGGGATCCATGACCATTCCTGGTTGCTATCTGCAAAGCATTGATATCAAGCTGCAAGAGGCAGATGGAAAGGGTAGGGAGAGATTCCCGTTAGAATTCAGCCTGCTTTCTGGTGTGTGTCACATGATAACAATTAATACAATTAAACATTATGACACATTGAAAAATAAAATTCCATGTGTTTCCAGTTATTTTTGGAAGCTGTTATTTCTAAATGTCCCCCATAAAAAGAGCCAGAGTTCAGCTCAGTAAACAGAAAACGTTGCGTCACTATGGCGCTCTGATAGAGAATTATCTATATGAGCTAAATCTCACAACAATTAATCTAAAGCACAGAAAGTTAAAGAGCCGAGAACCTAAATTAACAGTGAATTAACCACACGGGTAGAGAGAGTGACAGTGCTGGCCCACTGTGAAGTATGTAACCCATGTCATTGACCTATTCCTGTAGAAACTGTGAATGCATGTATGTTTGGTTGTGATTATTGCTACAGAAAATAAGTTAAATGTTTAAAACAGAAGAATCAGAGTTCTAGGTATCATATGCCTCAGGCAAATCTGAGCTAAATCTTTCCTTTCTGGTGGACAGAGCCCTGGTGACCCAGTGGTTTCAGTGCTCAGCTGCTAACTGAAGGGTCGGAAGTTCAACCCACTACCTGTTCAGTGGGAGAAACATGTGACACTCTGCTTCTGTATAGATTACAGCTTTGCAGACTCTATGGGGCAATTCTGCTCAATCACATAGGGCTGCTTTGAGTTGGAGTCAACTGTAACAGATTTCCCTCCACTACTCAATCTCCTGGAAGTATGCTATGGACTAGAAATAAAGCTTCCCTCTACAGACCCCATGAACCCCCTTCTCGAACGCAATGCCATCAAAGTACAGATTAACAAACAAGAAATGCAAGAGGAAAAAAAATACATGGAAATGGAATAACACTCTGCTTAAAAACCACCGAACAACAGAAGAAATCAAAGTTCAAATAAAAAATTTCTAGAATCCAACTAAAATGAAAACACATCATCCAAACTTTTGCAACAAAGTAAGGCAGTGGTCACAAGTCAATTTATAGCAAGGAACACATACATCAAAAAGGAAGAAAGTGACAAAACTCAAAATTCAAACATTAGCCACATGACTTGAACAAAGAACAGCAAAAGCAGCTCACCACTGTGAGAAGAAAGGAAACAATATAGATTAGAGTAGAAATAAAACAGAGAAAAGGAAAATAATAGAAAGAATCAAGAAGACCAAAAATTAGTTAGTTCTTTGAAAGGATTGATAAAATCAACAAACCATTGGCCCAACCAACAAAGAAAAACAGGACAGGACACAAATAACCCAAATAAACGAAATGGGGGCTACTGCAACAGACTCAACTGAAACAAAAAGATCATAACAGAGAACTATGAAAAATGATACTCCAACAAGTTTGAAAATCTAGAGGAAATGGACAAATTTTTAGAAACACTTGGCTTACCTATCTAAACTAATACAAACTGAAACAGACTCACAACAAAAGAAGAGATTGAAAAGGTAAAAAATAAAAGTCCCAACAAAATTAAAAGCTCTGACCCAGAAGACTGCACTGGAGAACTCTACCTAACATTCAGAGAAGAGCTTACATTAGTACTACTCAAACTACTTCACAACATAGAATAGGAAGTAGTATGTCTGAGTTCATTTTATAAAGCCAGCATAACTCTGATACCAAAACCAGGCAGAAACATCACAAGAAAAGAGAATTATAGACCAGTGTCTCTGATGAATATCACTGTAAAAATTCTCAGCAAAAGTCCAGCTAATAAAATTCAGCATTACATCAAATAATACACCACAACCAAGTATGATTCATACCAGGGTATGCCAGATGACTCAGTGTTGGAAAATCAATTGATGTAATTCATTACATAAATAAAAGAATAAGGCGATCATTTCAAATGATGCAGAAAGGCATTCAACACCTATCCCAAATTTAAAAAAAGAAAGAAAAACTCTCAATAAAATATGGTATAGAAGAGAAATTCCTCAACATAATAACAGATATTTATGGGGAAAAAAAAAAGCCAACATCATTCTAAATGGAGAGAGGCTGAAATTATTCCCCTTCAGAACAGAAGAAGATAAGGATGCCTTTGATCACCACTTCTATTCAACACTGTACTGGAAGTCCTAGCTATAAGGCAAGAAAAATAAAAGGCATCTAAATTAGTAAGTGTCTTAGTCATCAAGTGCTGCTATAAGAAAAATACCAGAAGTGGATGGCTTTAACAAAGGGAAATTTATTTTGTCACAGTCCAGTAGGCTACAAGCCCAAATTCAGGATGTCAGCTCCAGGGGAAGGCTTTTTCTATTGGCTGTGGAGTGAGGTTCTTGGCATCAATCTTACCCTTGACTGGGAGCTTCTGATGTGCAGGGACTCTGGATTTTTTCCAAAGGATATGCTCTGCTCCCAGGAACTGCTTTTTAATGGTAAGAGGTCCTCAGCTCTCTGCTTGAGTCTCTTTCCCACATATCCCTAGAGATTGCCTCAAGGCACCATACAGTCTTACACATTGAATTCTGCCCCACCAACACAACTGTCACCTATCCTCTGTCATTAACATCATAGAGGGAATGCTTACAGCACATAGAAACATCACACAATACTGGAAATCATGGCCTGGTCAAATGGCCACACACATTTTTTCACACTTTAAAACAAATTAGTCTTAACAAATAGCCATGACATGTTACATGATTCCACAAGGCATAGAAGTTATTAAAGTTTATTATCAAAATGGGTGTTCCCTTTGCCAAACATTCCATGTATTACATGAAATTTATGATGTGCATAATTATCCCACTGAGAAAAGAATTCAACGTTCATTAAAAAAACTTTGAGACAACCGTGTCTGTTGCCAATCAGACAACAAATGTGGTCAACAAGCTGCATGCTCCAATGGAAACATCATCACCATTCATCAGAGTGTACATGCGAATCTATCCCAATTTCTAGCTGAGCACAAGAATTGGGCCTTTATATAGCTACGGGAGACAAAACAGCCTGGTACTGGTACAACAGCAAACACACTGACCAACGGAACACAGTTGAGAACCCAGATGTAATTCCATCCACCCACAGTCACATGATCTATGACAAATGCCAAAGCCCATCAAATAGGATGAAGACAGTCTTTTTACTAAATAGTACTGGATACTCATCTGTAAAAAAGAAACAGGTCCCATAACTAACAATAGACAAACTTCAGAAAATAAGCTAGATAACTGGGATCTCCTAAAAATTAAACACTTATGCTCATCAAAAGACTTCACTAAAAGAGTGAAAAGAGAACCTACAGCCTGGGTTAAAAAAATGTAGAGATGACAAATCTGACAAAGTCTAATCTCTAAAATCTACAGGAAAATCCAATACTTCTACAACAAAAAGACAAATAATCCATTTAAAAACTGGGCAAAGGAAATGAACAGACACTTCACCAAAGAAGACATTCAAGCAGCTTACAGATACATGAGGAAATGCTTGTGATCACTAGCCATCATAGAAATGAAAATAAAAACCACAATGAGATACCATCTCATCCCCCACAATGAGATACCATCTCATCCCAGCATTACTGGCACAGAAAAGAATAAACGTTGAAGAGGCTATAGGTAGACTGGAACTCTTATACACTGCTGATGGGGATGTAAAATGTTAAACCATTATAATCATTTTAGAAAAAGATATGGCACCCCCTTAGAAAGACAGAAATACATAATACAGCAGTCTCACTCTTAAAAATATATCCTAGAGAAACAAGTGGGGTCACACAAAGAGAGACATGCACAGCCATGTTGACTGCAGCACTGTTTACAGTAACAAAAGTCACTTGGTAAGCCAAACAACCTAGATGCCCATCAACAGATGAATGGATAAACAAATTACGGTACATGAAGTTCACTGCAGTGGTTTAAAGCTCAGGCACTAGAATCAGATCTGAATCTGAATTCTTACATTGCCACTGGCTAGCTGTATGATCTTAGATGAATTCCTTAACTTTTCTAAACTCTAACTTTTTCATTTAAAAAAATTAAGTTAAGAATACAGTTTCTATCTCAAAAGACTTTAGCACCATGACTAAACACAAATATAATAAATAATTGATGTTACAATTATAATTATTTCCTTGGTTACAGATAACAGACTGACAGCTCTTTGAGAAGGGGGATGATGCCTTTAATCTCCATATCTTCAGCAGTAAGCATCAGACTTGGCATGAAATAGGTGCTCAACAGATGTTTCCTGAATGTAGCAGTTGCTGGCTAGCTGCATGGACCTCAACATGTATATTCAGAGCATCAACATCATCATTTTACAGAGCAAGAATCAGAGTCCAAAGACACAGAGGGTTCCAGTAGGCATCTGAGGAAACACAGTCCCAGATTTCCTAACTCACATACTTACTGTTTGTTTTGGCATATCTCTTCATTAATTCTTTAGCAACATGATTTTAATTTTAACCACAACTCCACAGGAATGGGAAAACAGTCATTTTGTAAGCCAATTTTGCAGCTAGAGAAACTCTCTCTTAGAGGGTAAGGAATGGACAGTCAATCAGCTGGCAGATAAACCCAAAACCAGAACCAAGTCATCTGACTTCAAGTTTGATACTCTTTGCACTGAACCACTCTGTCTTCTTCAGACTCCAGGCTGATCACGTGAAGTTCTGAGATACAGAAGGCTGACAAGAGACTGGTTAGTAAAAGCAACCTGGACCTCATGCCCACATTCTTATTTCTTAACATACATCAGTGAATGTATGAGTAACAAGTCCTTCATTTATTTATTCATTGTTCCTCAGAAGCTGCTGTTCTTTCAAGAAACCAGATGCCAAGTGTGTGCAGTTTGAATCAGAGGAGGTCATTACCTGATAATCCCCCCGGGGACAGGAGCAAGGTGAGACACATTCTATGGATTCGACCCAAGATCCCAGATGCAAGGCCAATACTGAACACGCTCAACAAGGCTAAAGTGACCCCATCTTGAGGAAGTTATGCACATCCACTTCATGAATTTGCATAACCTGATTACCATAGCCCTGCACACATACGTTCCCACTTTACTACTCTAGATGAGTCAGTCTTTTGGAGAGGCTCAGTCTCCCACTCTTTTTATTTCTTAAAATAAACTTGCCAAAGTTACAGACAATTCTCTTCCTCGTATATTCTTACTCACCGAAAGACAAAAACCTTTTATGTCTACTGGAAACTATTAACAGTTTTTATATAATAAACACTTTTTCAGTACTTACTATGTACAAGACCCACCATAATACACACATGGACCTGGTGGAACGGAATACATTGGAATCAAACTGGCTATATCTATGGAAAAAGATGATGGAGAAGCTCAGTGTCATCAGTTAGAAGAAGGCCAGGGGCTGACGGCAGAACAGACCATCTATTGCTCCTATACAAATTCAAGGTGAAATTAAAGAAAATTACAGCAAGTCCATGAGAACCAAAGTACTGCATTAAGTATATCCCTCCTGAATTTAGACACTATCTCAAGAATGTATGAACACTAATGACTGAAGACCAGATGAAATATGGGATGACATCAAGGACATCATACATAAAGAAAGAGGTCATTAGAAAGTTAGGAAACAAAAAAGACAAAACCTAAATCGATGTCAGAAGAGACTCTGAAACTGGATCTGGAACACAGTATAGCTAAAACTAAAGGGAGAAATGATGAAGTAAAAGAGCTGAACAGAAGATTCCAAAGGGCAGCTCGATAAGACAAGTAAAGTATTATAATGAAATGTACATAGACTTGGAGGTTAGAAAATCAAAAGTGAAGAGCATGCTTGGTACTTCTCAACATATTCAAACCTTTAAGTTCTAATACTGAAGGGTTCTATGGGGGATACATTGAATAACACAGGAAATCTCAAAAGAAGATGGGAGGAAGAGTCATTGTACAAAAATGAACTGGTTAACATTCAACCACTGAAATTCGAGCTTCTGAAATCCAAGCACTGGAGAAAAACAAAACTTCAGGAATTGATGGGGTATCATCTGAGATGTTTCAACAAACAGATGCAATACTGGAAGCACTTACTCATCTATGCCAAGAAACACGGAAGGCAGCTACGTGGCCAGCTGATTGGAAGAGATCCATATTTGTGCCCATTCCAAAGAAAGGTGATCTGACAGAATGCAGAATTATTGAACAATATCATATACAAGTATAATTTTTCTGAAGGTAATTCAAAAACTGTTGCAGCAGTACACAGACAGGGAACAGCCAGAAATTCAGGCTGGATTTAGACAAGAGCATGGAATAAGGGATATCATTGTTGATGTCAGCTGGATTTTGACTGAAAGAGAATATCAGAAAGATGCATACCAGTGTTTTATTAACTATGCGAGGGCATTGGCTACATGGATTATAAGAAATTATGGATAACATAATGAAGAATGGAAATTCCAGAACACTTAACTGTGCTTATGTAGAAGTTGTACACAGACCACGAGGCAGTTGTTTACAGAACAAAGGTATACTGCACGGTTTAAAATTAAGAAAGGTGTGCATCAGGATTGTATCCCTTCACCATACTTATTCAATATTTATGCTAAGCAAATAATCCAAGAAGCTGGAATATACCTAGAATAACATAGCATCAGGATTGGAGGAAGACATATTAACAACCAGTAATATGGAGATGACATAAGCCTGCTTGCTGAAAGTGAAGACTTGAAGCACTTACTGATACAGATCAAAGACCATAGTCTTCAGTATGGATTACACCCCAGCATAAAGAAAACAAAAATTCTCACAGCTGGACTAGGAAGCAACACCATGATTAACGCAGAAAAGACTGAAGTTGTCAAGGGTTTCACTTTACTTGAATCTACAGTCAATGTCTATGAAAGTAACAGTCAAGATATCAAACAAACGTGCTGCAAAAAGACTTGGGGTGAATCTGCTGCAGAAGGACCTTTGGAATCCTGTGGCATAGTTCTAGTCTGTCCTAATAGGGTTGCTGTGAGTTGAAATCAACTTTACAGCAACAGAATTACTTCCTAATTGACATCTCCTCAAAAGCAATACAATTCTTCCACTCACCAGAGAAAGAGATCATTGAGAATGGGGTGAAAGGAGCAGGTGTCACGCCGTAAGAAAAGAGACATTCTTATTTTTTCCACAGCAACTAGTACATACCAGTCTTGTACACTGCTGTTAGGTGCCATCAAGTTGCTTCCAACTCGTTGTGAGCCTATAGGACAGCGCAGAACTGCCCTACAGGGTTTCCAAGGAGCAGCTGGTATATTCAGTTCTTGGTTAGTAGTTGAGCTCTTAACCACTGTCCCACCAGGGCTCCAACAAGGGAATCCAAAAACTGAAGCAAACCTGTTGCTGTCAAGGCAATTCTCACTCATAATGACCCACGGGATAGAGTAGAACTGCCCCATAGAATTTCCAAAGACTGACTGGTAGATTCAAACTGCAGACCTTTTGGTTAGCAGCTAAGCTCCTAACCACTGAACAACCAGGACTCCATTTAGAGAATAACAGAAGGAAATCATTAATTCTTTACCTTAAACAAAGTATATCACACATATTAATTCCAGAAGAAATCCTAATGAGAGGATCACTGCAGGATGATGCCACAATGAACATTCTGAGTCCCTCCCACTGCTTGGGGAAACACAGCAAGGAGAACATACTTTATTTGGAATGTTGATATCACTTCCAGCTGCCAGGAGCACTTTGCTACATTCTTCATGACCTCCTTCAACAGTCAAAAGAAATGGTGTTTCTCCATTCTATCAAAAGGAAAACTTAAAATCAATTCTCCTGTGGCATGGAATGAAATTACTGGAGAAATAGTGAGCTTTCTTAAACGTTATTCATAATAATAATAATACCCACTTGCCATGCAGTCAATTCCTAGTCATGGTGACTTCATCAGTGTCAGACTATACTTTGGATTTAAACTGACGATTTTTCAGAAGTATATTGCTAGACCTTTCTTATCAGGCACCTCTGGGTACACTTGAACTTCTAATCTTTCAGTTAGCAGTTAAGCACATTAGCAATTTGCACAAGCAAGGAATGACCCTTAGTATGTGCTACTTATGAGCATCTATTGCACACCAAGCTTAGATTGCCAACTATGTGCTTCAGCACAGTTAAGTTTCACAACAACCCTATGAAGTAGGGGTTAATGTTATCCCATTTTACAGATAAGAAAACTAACCCTCAGCTGAAAAGCGGTAAAGCTAGGGCTCACATCCAGCCTGTTTTGCTCCAAAGCCTGCACTCTCAACAGCCTTGTTATCTTGCCATCTTTCAGAGTTCCCACCTACCTTCATGCTCCTACCGAAATCCAAAACCAAACCTGGGGGTGTCAAGTTGATTGTGACTCATAGTGACCTTAGCCTTTATTAACTCCCACACAGTGAATTTCTGCTAGACATCTACTGTGTCAGGAAATGGTTGCACAGTTGTTAGGTGCTATGGCTACTAACCAAAAGATCGGCAGTCCAAATCCACCAAGCAATCCGGAAACTGGGCGGAGCAATTCTACTCTGCCTATAGGGTCTATGAGTCAGAATCAATTCATTGGCAGTGGGCTTGGTTTTTTCTGTTTACTGTGCCAGGCACTACTCAGCACTGAGACTGAAAAGATGAATAGCATACAGGTCCTACCCACAAGAAGATAACAACCTATCAGGAAAGCTAAAAATGGAAATAAAGAACCGCAATGCAGTATGAAACATACAAAGAGGTACATTTGTACCAAAGAGTGCTTTAATCAGTAAAACTTACTTAAAATTTTGTGTCATTAAAAAAGAAAGAAAAGTAATATCCTATTCAGTTTTTAAGTTTTCTGAAACTCATTATGATAAACACTAATAGGACAAAATGAGAGTTTAGACAGAAGATAGAGGGAAAAAATGAAACCAGCCTCATACAACAGTTACTTGAATATTTCTCCTTCCTTACATAGAGCCTTTCTGAAGAAGATTGAGAAGCAAGTGCATAGAGCAAAATATAGGTTTAGCAAAAAATAGGAAGACCTTCAGTGAGATGGGCTGACACAGCAGCTGCAACAACAGGCTCAAACAGGGCAACTGCTGTGATAGTGATGGAGGACCAGCCAGCATTTCGGTTTGTTATACATGGGACTGTGATGAGTTGGATCCAGCTTGAACAGCGCTGAACAACAACAACATGGCCTTCTGGGAGTCCTTGGGTGATGTGAATGGTTAACGTCCTTAGAGCTAACCCATAGGTTGGCATTTCTAATCCACTCAGAGTCACCTTGGAAGAGCTGTCTAGTGATCCCCTTCCAAATAATCAGCCATGGAGCACATTCCACTCTGACACACATATGGTCACCATGAGTCGAAACTGATTCAGAATTAACTGGTACTTATTATGCAACTCTGGTGGCACAGTGATTAAGAGCTTGACTGTTAACCAAAAGATTGCCAGTCAAAACCCACGAGCCACTCCTTGGAAATCTTATGGGGCAGTTCTACTCTGTCCTATAGGGTTGCTGTGAGTCAGAATCAACTCAGTGACAATGGGTTTTGGTCTGATTATAGCCTTAGGAGGTATTTCGCAGATGCAGGAACTGAGGCTAAGAAGGATTAAGCAACGTATCCAAGATTACCCAGTTGAAGAGTGTGGTGTCAGGACTCAGACCTAGGCAGTCAGTGCCATGCTCTTCACCTCTGTATGCCCAGGTCTAGGCACACATGTGACCAAGTTGGTCTGGTCCAAAGAGAATAGTGGCTTATTCGAGGCCTCGCACATACTCACTTTCATAACCTTCTACTTTCATCAAATTATCCACTCACAGTTGCTGTTTTTATTACTGGACCCTATTGATCCCAATCGTAAAGCCTGTATCACTTCACATGTTAATAAATTTATATCCTGGATCAGGGTGCATCACACAACCTCAGTTGGCCAGGTGACAAATACGATACTGTTGTTACCGCCAGAGCGTGTGCATTAAAAATCTCAAAATGGGCCTTGGCAGCTTAGGACAAAAATTCCAGAAACAACAGTGGACAGCTGTTTAGGAGATGATGCATCACCTTTAAAGTCACCAAAACCAGTTATTGCTGACTTAATTCTGACTCATGGCAACCCCATGTGTGTCAGAGTATAACTGTGCTCAGCAGGGTTTTCAACACCTGACTTTTCAGAAGTAGATGGTCAGACCTTTAGTCTGAGGCATCCCGGGGTGGACTCAAACCTCCAATCTCTCTACCAGCAGCCAAACACATTAACTGCTTGTACCACCAAGGGAATCCTTTGAAGGCATGGAGGAAGGATTCTGTCTGGAAAAGCAAGGACATCAAAGATTGAGTAAGAGAGTGATTCAAAATAATTAATCTCTATGTAGTTTAGGAATGTGTAAGCAGCTTATTGTTTTAAGTTTTCTTAATTGTCTCATTTTTTTTATATGTGTGATAAAAATCTAAGATAAAAGTCTAAAACTCCCTTTCAAAAAATACAAAATAAATATTCCAAGTTACAGGAAAGCTCTGTGTCGTAGTTTCACTGGCATCATTCTTTCTTAGTGTTACATAAAATAATGGGATGACTTACAATCAGTAGTATCTTAAATGACAGGTGTTACTTCTTACTTATCTTTTAGGAGAGACCTCAAGTTCAGAATTCATCAGAACATTAAATACTGAAGTCAGAGAGGACTCCAACTCATCTGTTTTCCAAGAGCTATTCAAAAGGTCATTGACCTAAAGGTTCACCGGAGCAGATGACTCACAAAACTGCCTCCAAAGCCACAGCCCCTCTGCTGAATTCCAGATCATTTCTCTATTTACCATGCTCAACCTGAACATACGCAGCTCCCTGGAGCCCCCAACCAAACTCACCCAAATCCTCATCACTTCTTCTGTCTTAACCCACACATTTCCTCCTCTCCTGTGTTCCACAGCTCACAGACAAGCACCCCACCTTTCCAGTAGCCCAAGTCAGAGAGTTGGGGGTCAGAACATCCTCCCACTCCCTAACTTCCTGGCCAGTTCTATGGACTCTGCCTCTTCCTGTCACTACCTTTGATCGTCACCTGTGAGTGCCTCTGGCAGAGGCTTGTAGCTTTTCCTTTAGCCCTTTTGCAGTCTTCTGACTGCAATGGGACACCTCCAGGCTCTCCCGACAACAATTCATGTTTCATCCACCTCTGCTGCCAGAGGTACTTGCCTAAATCCAAGACAGAGCTCACGTGCCTCTTTGCTGCTCAGTCTCCTTCACGGTCTCTGATTCTAACAGGACAAGGCCCAAACCCTCCTCCATGGTCTTTAATCACCTTTCCTGGCAGACCCAGCTCCCAGTTTTCCACCTTAATTTCTGCCACCCTGAACTTGTTAGTCCCAGGACACACGTTGCGCTTTCAGGCCTCAGTTCCCGCCATCCAAAATACCCTACATCCCTGCCTTCCCATCTCCCTCCCACCAGCGCTCCCTCAAATGTCACAGCCCAGCTAATACAACATTGCCTCTGTGAAGACTATAATTTCCAGGGCTTCAAACCAGTTTATCCAATCTGAACAGTTGCTGAGTGAGAATTTGCCTTCCTGACACAGTCCCTGCTGAAAATCTGGATTTCAATTCCAGATATACTGAATCAGAATCTACATTTTAAGAAGATCTCTGGGTGATTCTTTTAAATAACCTCTGGGTCTGGGAATTCAAACCACACCAACAAGTTGGAAGCACTGGGAATTTCTGAAACAGATTTTCCCATGTCATACACCATACACATCTTTTATTCCATTTAGCCCAATATATTAATTTTTCGGTTAATTTTCTTTCCTTGCAAGCTTCTAGAATAAGAATAGTCTACCTGACATAGAATATGCATTCAACAAGCATTTTTAAATAAATGAGTGAATAAGTGAATAGATTAAAAATAGAATAATTTTTTTTTTAGAAAAACTCACTGCCATCAAGTCAATTCCATCTCATAGTAACCCTACAGGACAGAATAGAAGTGCTCCACAGAGTTTTCAAGGAGTGCCAGGTGTTTTCAAACTGTCAGCCTTTGGGTTAGCAAAGGACTTAACCACAACGCCACTAGGGTTTCCTCTTAATACCATGTTTTGACACCCAGTGTCAATTCACCTTTTTGATTTTTCCTCCTGTTCTTTTTCTGAAACCCATTCCCTGGCTCTTCTACTTTAAGTCCCATGCCAACCTGTAACGAACATCTCCACGTACCTCATTGGTCTCATTTATCTCTTGGCTCTGTGTTAGTAGCACCTGTACCGCAGGACTGTGACCATATTTTGCAGCGAGGTGGAGGGCAGTGTTCCCTTCCTGCAACAGATACAAACCTGAGGAAGGATGCCCCGTACCAAGGAACAATCCCCTCTAATGATCAGGCCTACAATGAGCTCCTCAACTGTTTCATATCGTTAAAACTGGGTTCCTGAGTATGAGTTGTATTATCCTCAGTTTTAAGTGAAATTTATGAAGATTTAAACACAGAAATGAAAAGACAGAGTTCTTTGAACCAGCAGATAAAATCTAACTCTACCTTTTGTTCTACCTTTGCTACCAATTTGCTTGCAAAATAAATAAATAAATAGAATGGTACAATAAAATTAATTAACTTACATGAGGGTAAAGTGATAAAAGATTTCTGGGAGGTTATTTTGGCATTATGTGTCAAAAGACTTAAAAATCTGCAAAACCCTTTGTGCAATTCCATTTCTAGGAATTAATCCTAAGAAAATAATCAGGGAGGTTCACACAGATATGGATATGCACCCCAGGGTTTTTTCCCTCCCCAGTCCGTGGGGCTGAGTCTCCAGTGGACCTTGTGGGAAGGCATGCGTGGGTTGAAGTTCACACTGAAAAAAATCCATGTAGCCTATTGACTTCATAAAAATGTAGGGAGATGAAGTGCTAATCTGGATAATCCATGACAAATGTGGACTAATTATACCTGGATATCCCATCATTCTGACTCCACTGCTGACCAAATCACCAAATCAATACACCAATTATTACTCTCTACACTGATTGTGACTCCCCTTTCTCTTGTTCTCACCAAAGAAATAAAAATCCAACTCACCTTGTCCTTTTCTGAAGTGTGCAGATTAAGGGAGGTAAGTTTTTCAATCATTTCAACATGACCCTTCTCAGCTGCCAAAAGAAATGGTTTTCTTCCTTTCTGAAATTCAATCACAAACTTCTAGCATTCGTTACACACTTCCTGAACAAAGCACACAAGTGACAAGGCTGGCAGCATTTTAACTCCACATTCTGGTTACTGCTAAAAGCTTCCCTGTGTTCAAAGTGAGTGATGAGGGGACCAAGATGATCTTTCTGGTCATGGCATTCCGGGTGCTTCTGAGGGGAGATGCTAACAATCTCTCCTCACCTTCTGACCCCTAAACCACGTTCAGTTCTGGGCTGTCACTCCAAACTATGGCAGACTCCACGAGAGAATAGGACTTATTTCATTAAAAAAAAAAAAAAAGGTCCTTACCATCAAGTCAATTCTGACTCTTAATATCCCTACGGGGCAGAGTAGAACTGCCCCCATAGAGTTTACAAGGACAGCTTTTGGTTAGAGAACAATATGTATATATCTCAAACCCATTGCTATTGAGTTGATTCTGACTCACAGTGACCTTATAGGACAGAGTAAAACTGCCCATAGAGTTCCCAAAGTGGTAGATCTTGACAGAAACAGACTGCCACACCTCTCTCCTGTGCAGTGGCTGGGGGGCTCAAAGCATGGACTTTTTGGTTGGCATTTCAGCACATTAACCACTGTGCCACCAGGGCTCCTCTTCACAGAGAGAGAAGTACTATTTAGGAGAGGTCCTGCCGAGCACCGAGGAAGTCACTAAATTACAGCCAGTGAGACTTCCTTTCAAATCTAGAAATATACATGAACTTTCTATACCTATTCAACAACTGTTTCACTCAGCTATTTATTGAGAAGCTACCATGCATCAGGCCCTCTCTTAGAAATCGATGCATCACATCAAGGCTTGCCTTACTGATAAAAATGCTTCAAACAGAAATTCTCAAATGTTTAATATTCATGTAGCTCACTGAAACATGACATTTTATCAACTGATTTTATCAACCGATGCTTCTCTGCTCATGTATTTCTCTCCAAGGCCCACCAACAGGGACAACCCTCAGGAAGGAGTCTGTATAAAACAGAATGGAGAAATGAGGCATTGTGTAGAGAACAGAGCCTAAGAGGGGGTGATCAGATGTAATCTGTTAGAAAGGGAAGTTCAAACACAGAACTTTCTCATTATGGTAATTCATTCAACCTTTCAAGTCATCAGTGGAGACTGCACTTGCAATAAACAAAAGGTCATCAAGAAAACTGGAAGACCCATAGACAACCTAATTGTCTAACTCCAGCTACGTAAAAGGACGACAAAGGAACCAGGGTACCAAAATGCAGGCAGCAGTATTTTTTCTCTCTTTAAAAGAAGGTTCCTAGACCTGAGAATTGTCACCTGATCTCCCACTAGTGCAAGGTAACGAATAGATCAGGGTCACTGTTAACTTGAGATAACAGCTCCCTGATTCCCAAGTAACAATAGCTGGAGGGAAAAGTCTGGAATAACAAATGGCACGCGCATACACACACACAAAATCTGCAGGGATCACTCCTATGGGAGTTCTGCATTCATGCACATATGGAAGATGGAGAAGCAAATTGTAACCAAAAAATTCACCTAATTCTTCATTCCTTAACCAAATGTAGTGCCTACATGACATACATCTCCAACCCAAGTCAAGTGTGAAAGCCTGACTCTCTTCAGTTTCATTTAAGTCACTTAGAAAGGACATTGGGAAGCAGAGACTGCTATGGGCCAGAGTTTGCCTACTTGTAAGGTAGGTACTTACTGAAGGGCAATAGGTGCCTGACATAACCATGAACAGCCATGAGCCAGGACCAACTCTTTGGAAATGATAGACCAAAAATTATTGTGCACAATTTATACAAATATCTGTATATGGTGACCATAGATGAAGATCCACACAAACACATCAAAAAACTGATATGAAAGATTTTGATTTTGATTTAGGCCTGCATCTTATAAATCATTCATTCATGTATTCACCAATTATTATGTGCCAGGTATTGTGCTAAGCAACAGAATGGCCAAGATAAAAAATATATTGCTGTTTCCTCAAAGAGGGCAGAGTCCAGCAGTGGAGACAGACATATAAGCAAGTTAATCATATTAGGGTAATCGAGTTCTCCTGATACATAAGGGTATGTAACTCAATAGGAATAAGTATTTGCGGACAGGGAAGCAGGTGACAAGATCGTGAAAAGGGCCTCCAGGGGTTGCTAAAGCACTGGAACAGGAGAAAAGACTACTTATTATCTGTCTTCTCCTCAGTATCTTTTCCACTAGAGAATGGCCCCTACCTACTTGGTGGCACTGCAAAGTACAGGCTCCTGCCTCTCTTGCCATTCAACCCCAGATCACATTGTCTTGTTCACAGATGGTCACATGACAAGCCATGCTAATCAGACACCAACCCTAAGTCCTCAGCTAAACTCTAGGCAGCCCTCTTTACAACCTGCTAAGGAGTGCCTGGTGGTCTAGTGATTACATGCTAACCAAGAGGCTGGCAATTCAGATCTGCCAGGCGCTTCCCGGAAACTCCATGGAGCAGTTCTACTCTGTCCGATAGGGTTTCTATGAGTTGGAATCAACTCCACTGCAGTGGAAGGAGTGCCTGCCTAAAAACGAAGCCAGCACAGTGGAAAACAGAGCTGAAAAATGGAAAAGTAGATTAAGAGGCCTAATGACATAATTTGAGCTCCTGGGTTCAGACATGCCTGACACTGTCCATGCCTGGATGTTTCAGCTGAATGAGTCAATGTATTCTTTTTTTCTCCCCTCAAGAGTTGTCTGAGTTGAATTGCTGTCACATTTTATTAGCACAGTGTCCTTGAAGAAACTGCCCTATATTGCAGAATTTTGAGCGTGACTGCAGTTATCAGCCAGGGTACCGAACAAACTAAATATTCAGACTCACAAAATTACCACAGGCCACAGATGGCCCCAGTTGACTCAGAAGACACAGGACACAAATTGCAGCTTGTCAGTACCACCTGTACCTCTTCTTGTTACAGTCCACATAGCCATCCAGGAGGCATTCTCTTTAGTACCCCAAATGACAGCTCAGTTGCAAAGTGACAAGATCTACATTGTGGAAGGCATGGGAGTCATCCTGGCATAGATGTCTCCTTCAAGTGATGTGTTTGGTTACAAAAGTCACCACACTCGGGGAAGTCCAAAGTATGGTTTTGCCTCTGGTATTTATAGTTCATCTGTAGTTCCTCCCAGCCTAGAAACAATTTACCAATTAAAGGTCATATCTATCATAAGCAGTGTTTCTTAGTAACACAGTCAATATTTTATTTGTATCTGGTTTGCAGGTACACAAAGCCAGAAAGCTAACAAAGTGTAAATCCTCATGCAGAAGGAAAGAGGTGTGGTTAACCCTTTATCCACAGAGATTATAAATAATACTTGAGGCTGTTGTGCCCTACCATGGACATTTGTGGCTTTTACATCATCTTTACCTTTGCTTTAGTAATGGCAATTTGGTTATCCTTTGGAAAACTCATCCTTCTGCCATTTAGTCTATTCAGTGTGGACCACTGCCCAAGCTGACCTGCTGCTTTCTATCACACGAAGAGATAAAAGTACCTATACTAGTCACATCTCAAAAAGCAGCACACTGCTCACAGTTACTGGCTCAGGACTGGGCATACGATTCAAGTAGGGCCAAACAGAGTCATATGAGAGTTACATACGGACAGTTGGTGAGAGAGGAATTTTTTTCTTATGGATCAAAATCTACAAGAATATGAACTTGAGGCTGAGCAGCTGTCATTCCCACCACATGTGTGGTATACTTACGGATAATGCCAACCCAGAGAGAGCCGAGTTGGAGAAAGAAAAGGAGCTGGACCCAGCCATGCCTGAAGCTAGCACACTCTTGAACTCATTAGCTAAAAATTTGAAACCAACCCCATTGCCACTGAGTAGATTCTGATTTACGGTGAATCAGAATTCCTTCATAAGCTTTTCTTGGCTGTAACATGGGGTAGTTCTACTCTGACCTATAGGGTCCCTATGAGTTGGAACTAACTCAGTGGCACTTAACAATAACAATCTTTACAGAAGAACATCACTAGGTCTTTCTTCTGAGTGCCACAGGGTAGATTTAAACTTCTAATCTTTAGGTTGGTAGTTGAGTGGCTTAACCTAGTTTGAACTGGATTTTTGTCACTTGCAACAGCAGAAGTTGTAGTTAATCCATCTTTATTAATTTGAGGATAAATACTTATAGATATCAGAAGTAAAAAAGATCTGTTCAACTTTCAAACAACATTACTCTTACACTCAGTGCTATAAAACTTTGCATTTCTGCATGCTAAAGGGAGTAACAGAGGATCCACCCACAAAGAAAACCTAGTCTGATAGATAAGAAATGGGAGGTTATGAGAAAAACACAGTTATTACAGATGAAAACACTGTTTCTCTCCAAGAAAACAGCAATTACTTTAAACTTTGGATGCCCTTTTAAAGTATTATCAAGGAAAAAAAAATCATAAGCACTAAGTTACACAAAATGAAGGCATTAAAAGGTAATCTGTATCTTGTAAATATATCAAAACGTAACAAAAACATAGACATTTCCTAGCCACTTTTAAACACTATAAGGAACTGAATAGCCAGGGCTGGGGCCCGGGGACTATAGTCTTGGGGGATATTTAGGTCAATTGGCATAACATAGTTTACGGAGGAAATGTTCCACATCCCACTTTGGTGAGTGTCTACAGTCTTAGCAGCCTGCAAACAGCCATCTAAGACACACTTATTGGTCCCATCCAACCCACAGCAAAGGGAATGAAGAAAACTAAAGACAGAAAAATACTAGCCCAAAGGCCGAAAGCACCACGTGAACCCGAGACTCCACCAGCCTGAACCCCAAAAAACTAGATGCTGCCAGCCACCATCAGCAACCACCCTGACAGGGATGAAAACAGATAGTCCTGGACTGAGGAGGTGAAAAATGTAGATATGAATTCAAAAATCAGCTAAAGAGATCAGATTTACTCGTCTGACAGAGACTAAAGGAACCATAAAACAACAACAACAACAAAAAAAACAGCAGACATGAGGAAAGGCTGTTGGATGGAACAGGCACAAGTCCCCTAATGCCTCAGATGGATCTCTGCACCCCACAACATCTGCCCTCACCTTGCCATCTGGATTTGAAGGAGAACCCCAGCATGAGGGAAAACCACTAGGTCCCTGAATAACTAGAGCTTTGATAGGGAACAAAGATATTGGCCATAGAACAAGAAGCGTGGAGAAGGGTGGGGTGTCGACTCTGTCATGGTGCTGATGTCGGCGGGAGGCACTGCATTAGTTCTCCCTGTGCACACTGGAGCCAACAGTTTTGATTAAATCTAAGGCTGTTAAATGTTGGCCTCAGGGCTAATAAAAACGTAAACGTCTTTGCAACACCCTCATGCTCGTTATTCCCACCTTCTGAAAAGAGAAGCTTCTGAGCCTTTTGGATCCCCACAGACTTCCCATATAGTTCTTTCAACTAACCAAAGTTCTTACTGTGTCTTTAGCTGAAACCAACACAACATAACAGACACAAGACTCATAAATATTCTATTAATGTATGAACAGTCTCTGAGGCCTTCTCTCCTATTCCCCAGCTCCCTCACACATTTTAGTCAGAATACTTATTTTTTATCACTAGACGAATGCTTGCATTTAGATTTAAAATATCTACTATGCCCACAGCTACTTCTGGCTGCTCTGATCACTCTCCCCTGGGAAGATTACAGTGACCGCTAGAGCTATAGAGTTGGGAGAAATCTCAGAAGATTTTCCGGATACTCAGTCTCTCCTGTCCCCACCCAAACTTTCCTAACCCAAAACCAAGTGACCAAACCTGTTGCCATCAAGTTGATTCTGGCTCAGCAACCCTATAGGTCAGAGTAGAACTGCCTCGTAAAGTTTCCAAGCAGCACCCGGTGGATCTGAACTGCCTACACTCAGGTTAGCAGCTTGAGCTCTTAACCACTGCATCACCAGGGCTCCCCAAACTCTCTTAGGTCTAATTAAATCCACTTTATTATTAAGTCCTCTTCCCAGTAAAGCATTCCTTGTTAGCTTTTGGAGTTCCTCCAAGCCAAAGAAAAGGATTTTAGGAACTCCTGTTTGGTAATCTCACAGCTGTTCTCCATTATTTACTGTTGATAAGAAACTAGGCAAGAGGGTGGCTCTTGGAAGGTGAAGGGAACTTTTTCATCAAACACATTCCATGAACACCACAATACCTTTCTAAACAAATACAGACGGGAAGGAACTCCCACGACGAATTAACAGACCTTGAGTTGCTGATAACAGTTCTAACTAGTTTGAGCCATCAAGTTGACTCAAACTCATGGTGGTGACCTTACATATCACAGAACGAAACATGGCCCAGTCCTGCTATCATCCTGAAGATTGCTGGTCTGTTCATATCCTTCAGCACTACACCTGACAGTATTTTGTTGTGATCTGTAAGGTTTTCATTGGCTGATTTTTGGAAGTAGATCCCCAGACCTTTCTAGCCTGTCTTAGTCTGAAGGTTCTGCTGAAACTTGTTCACCATGAGTGACACTGCTGATATCTGAAATACCAGTGGCATAGCTTCCAGCACCATAGCAACATGTAGGCCACCACAGCAAGACAACCTGACAGCAGGGTATGATGTTTAGCCAACACATTTGCCCGCCAAAAAAGAGTAGACTTTGTCTTTTCCATTGATCAATGCACAGTTTTCTTACACAATTTTACTGTGAGTCAGAGATTCTTTTCTCCTTAGGTGATCCAGTAGACTAAATTCTTTGCTCATTTGTCATACGTCTTTGAACCCACATTAATTTTAAGATTCTCTCAGCTGGGCCCGTTTCTGAACATCCTGCTCCCAGTCGGAGGAGGAAGAGAAAGAAGAAAAGGGATGTGAATACCATCTCACCCTGACAGGATGAAGGCATAAAGTGGGAGAAAGAAATATGGGTACTTCATCAACACTTCCTGCCCTACCCCCTGCAGGGGCTAGGGTCACTGCCAACATCAACACTTCTTTTCTGTGTGTGGCCCCCCAGGGTGATGGAGCATCCAGATACAAAGTTCCACCACGTTTAGGAATAAAGTGGAGTTTGTGGGGGATGGTGTACAAGAGACCCGCCCTATCCCTGGAAACCTACCTCATCGGGCTGGTTTAGCTCCTTCAGGTGCAGATCTTGAATAAGGTACTCAACGATTCGCATGCTATTGCTCTGAGCTGCAAAGTGCAGGGCATTCATTCCATCCTGAAGACAATCAGGGGAGAGGGAAGTACTTACTCAGCATCCTCAGAGCCTTAGGACTCCAGTGGGGTGGCGTTTATGTCCAGGTGTGATCCCCATGTCTACCTGATTCTTGGCTCTCTGGTCCACACCAGCTTTCACTAGCATGAGCATGACCTCAAGGCTTCCAGACCAGGCAGCAAGGTGCACCACTGTCAAGCCATGCTTCCCCGAGAAGAGAGAAGAGAATTCAGTCCTGGGACAAACGACTGCACACTAACGCAGTCAAGACCAAGTTAATGCTAGACTGTTGAAAACTACGGAATAGAGAGAGAATTCAATATTCCTTCAAGGTGCTATTTGGGAGATGGGTTAGAGAGTGGTGCAGGCACAGTGGTTCTCTATCTGGAAAAAATAAAATTGAAATTCTGTATCTCACCACACACACACACACACACACACTATTAACTCCACATACAGAAAAACACCCATTGTCACTGAGTCAGTTACAACTCACGAGCAACTTCATCGGACAGAATAGATTTGTCCCATAGAGTTTACAAGGCTGTAATCTTTCTGGGACTGGATCACCAGGTCTTTTTACCTGTGAAGTTATGAGGTTGCTGGTGGGTTTATACCACTAAGTTTTCAGTTAGCAGCTGAGTGCTTAACCACTGTGACACCAGGACTCCCTGTCTCCACAAAAGTGACTGCCAAAAGCAGCACCTCCCATCACACTATATTTGCCTCTCCTATGTAACTATGGAAACCCTGGTGGCATAGTGGTTAAGTGCTATGTTTGGTAACCAAAAAGTCAGCAGTTCAAATCCACCATGTGCTCCTTGGAAACTCCATGGAACAGTTCTACTCTGCCTCATAGAGTCACTATGAGTTGGAATTGATGGCACTGTGTTTTATTTGGTTATGGCAAGCCTGGTGGTTTAGTGGTTAATGGTTATGGCTGGCAACCAACAGGTGGGCAGTTTGGATCCACCAGGTGTTCCTTGGAAACTGAATGGGCAATTCTACTCTGTCTTATTGAGTCGCTATGAGTCAGAATTGACTCTATGGCAGTGGATTTGGTTTTTTTAATTTGCCTATGTTTGCAATTTGGGAAACCAGATTTTTTGCTAGATGTATCCAGTATGACTAGATAAACAAGGAAGGAAGATCTGTGGGACACTACTATTTGTTAGGTCCATAATCTTCTTGACATTTACTTTGGCTGCTCCAGAAATGGAGTGAATGTGTTCTCTTATTCACAGTAGAGTTCGGGTTTGGAGAGATGAAATAGCAAGTAGCGGATTATGGAGGGATTACTCTTAATTGATGGTCCTCAACTGGGGGCAATTTCTGATTGTCATAACCAAGAAATTGTTACAGTTTGAGTTGGGTCCACCCAAATTCAAAATGTATTAAGGATCTAAATGTGAAAACTAAAGCCATAAAATTCTTAGAAAAACTAGCAGGGGCAACACTGGCAGGCCTAACTTTTAAGCATAGATTATCTAATATAATAATATAATAAAATATAATAAAATCACAAACAGCAAAAGACAAATTAAAAAAAGGAACCTCAGAAAAAATAAAAATTTTTGTTCATCAAAAGACTTTACACAAAAAAGTGAAAAGACAAGCTACTGAGTGAGAGAATATCATACAATGTGGAAACCATATATTTGACAAGAATCTAACAACTAAAATACATACAATAAACTTTTGACAAACAACCAAATCACAAAATGGGAAAAAAATTTGAACAGGCATTTCATCAAAAAGAACATTCAAATGGCCATCAAACACATGACAAGATGTCATTAGACATCAGAGAGATACCAATCAAAACTACACTGAGTTACAATTTCACTCCCACTAGGCTGGCTAAGGAAACCCTGGTGGCATAGTAGTCAAGTGCCCTAGCTGCCAACCAAAATGCTGGCATTTCAGATCCACCATCTGCTCCTTGGAAACTCTATGGGGCAGTTCTACTCTGTCCTGTAGTCACTATGAGTCAGAATTGACTCAGTGATAGTGGGTTTTTAGCTGGCTAAGATTTACAAATAAAGTGAATAACAAATATTGATGAGGATTTGGGGAAATTGGAACCCTTATCCATCTATCTCCATGAGTCAGATCCAACTCGACAGCACTTGGCTGGCTATCCATCGATAGTGGGGATGCAAAATGGTGCAGCCCTGTGGGAAACAGTACGGTAGTTTCTCAGAAAACTTAAAATAGAACTATCATATATCCCAGCAATTCCATTCCTAGCAATATACCCAAAAGACTTGAAAGGAGACACTCAAATAGACACGTGTACACCAACGTTTATTTCGGGTCTAGACAGAGCAGGAGAAAAACGTAGAACAAAATTTAAATTCATACACACATGCAAAAAAGGCATATTAGTTGCCATTAAGTCAATCCTGACTCGTGTGTTTCATGTGCTCCATAGAGTTTTCAGCAACTTTGACCTTTCCCAAGTACACTGCCAAATCTTACTTATGAAGTGCCTCTCAGTGAATTCAAACCTCCAGCCTTTCTGGTGAGCAGCTAATCACTCTGTGTGTGCTACACTGGGACTCCAGAATCAGACAAGCAAGTTTTAAATCCTGGCTCCTCCTCTTCTTAGATGTAATATCTTTAATCTCTGTCTCAGGTTTCTTATCTATACATTTTTATTATAATAATACTTCTCTCTCAAGGTTGCCAGCCAGCCAAGTGCCGTCGAGTCAGATCCTCACAAGGTTGGGAGGGCTAAATATCAAAATCTTAAGACTAGTGCCTGGCACACAGTGTGTGTTCAATGAACCTTATATATTATTTAGAGTTCACAGGGCACAGTCAAGATTTACAGAGTTGGTTGCTTAGTGGTTATGAGTTTGGTTGCTAATCAAAAGGTGAGCAGTTTGAATCCACCAGGTATGCCTTAGGAACCCAATGGGACAGCTCTACTCTGTCCTGTAGGGTCGCTATGAGGCAGAATCAACTCAACAGCAAAGGTCAGTTAGCTTCTATCTTCCATGTTACAGATCATACCCTAAACAACCATCTTACAAATACATGCTATTGGTCATGAAGTCAGTACAGGAAGATACACGGAGCCCAAGTCCTTTGATTAATAGGTGAGCAACTTAGTCACCAAGTAAAAAAGCATATACATTCAACTCATTGCCTTCTGGACAATTCTGACCCATAGCAATTGTACAGGACAGAGTATAACAGCCCCATAGCATTTCCAAGGCTGTAAATCTTTATAGAAGTCTACCATCACTTCTTTTTCCAGAATTGTTGCTGGTTGGTTTGAACTCCTGATCTTTCTGATAGCAGCCAAGTACTTAGTCACTACACCACCAGGGCTCCTTGAATTTACTAGATCTTCAAATAGACCATTTCAAAACGAAAACTGCCAACATAAAAGTTTTGCACGTGTTTTAAGAAAAGACATCTGAAATGATTAGATTTTTCTCCAGAGCTGAAAGACTTACGTTGGTCTTGCTCCAACCAGTTCTGCCAAAGGCAGAGCTTACCTTATCGGCAATATCCACCCTGGCCTTGTGCGTAAGCAAGAAATCCACCGCAGATAAATGATTCCTCCCCACTGCAAAATGCAGGGCTGTGCGGTTCATCTGAGGAAACACAGTTTATGTTCAGCATGTTAAACTCAGGTAGTCATTTGGTCATTATGGAGCCTTTGAAGGACTCTTGTTCCTTGAATAGGAGCTAGTGGTGGGTGCCATGGAAACCTGGCAGTGTAGTGGTTAAGAGCTACAGCCACTAATCAAAAGGTTGGCGGTTCAAATCTGCCAGGTGCTCCTTGGCAACTCTATGGGGAGGTTCTACTCTGTCCGTAGGGTCACTATGAGTCAGAATTGGCTCGACAGCAATTTTTTTTTTTTTTTTTTGGTTTAGTGGTGCTGCAGTCAAGTGCTCAGCAGCTCACGAAAGGCTGGCAATTTGCACCTAACAGCCATTCTGCAGAACAAAGATATGGTGATCTACTTTCCTTGGAAACTCTTGGGGCAGTTCTACTCTACCCTAAGGAGTCACTGTGAGTCCGAATTGACTCAACAGCCATAATTCTCTGTTAGTTGTTTGTATTTTGACTATTTAGCATTCATTTGCCTTCGAGAGCAGTGAGACTTGTGTTCAGCAGAATCCTGTCTTCAGTCATCATCAGACAACATCAGAGAAGGTGATAACCCACTAAAGGATGGGTTTCAGGTTGAAATCTACTGCATAGCCTGTCGCTGTAGTAATATGATAGATTTCACTTGGAGAGCTAAAGTTTTATTTTTATGCAATCATTAATAATGGTAAATATTTTCAGCTTTGGAATACACTGATAATAGGTAGCAATTAGATGTTCAATCCATTCATGGCCTTTATTCTGCAATTATTTGGACAGTAAATATTAGTGAAACAAATAAACTGACTTTGAAAAAAAGGAGGGAGGAAAAACACAGATAGACAAAGTGATAGAGCTCTATATTTTGCTTCCAAGGAAAGCCAACATGGGGTTCCTAGGATGTCCAGAAACATTCCAGAAACCGACAATGGAAGGTTTTTATTGTAAGTAATATATATATCATATTTTCCATATTATAGACAATTTTCCATATTATAGACAGCTTTTGCTTCTAAAGAGGATGCCTAGGCATGCATTCACTGTCTCTGTTTTTCATAAATAATTTATCACAAAAATATAATAACTGTTTCAGCTAAACATTTGATACTCTCGCTAGGTAAACCAGTGATAAACTAAGTTTGATAAAACATGAATTATCCTTTACATTGTGTGCAATCTAGAGTTTTGTTCCAGTATGACAAATTGAGGTTTATAAACTCCTCTCTCTGTTGGTTTTATTTGTGAGCGAGAGTGCAGACCAAAATAGCATCTAAAATAATTCAGTAAAGCCATTTACATTTTTTCCCATCTCTATCAGCACAGATTTTAATGTACTCTTCACCATTTCAACAATTTGCTGTAAACAGGAAGAAACAGATGTAATTAGAAGTAGAATACAATTTGCCAAGAGTTTATAACAATTTGCCACAATGATTTTAAGTTAAAGTGTCCTAGACTGTTTTATACAAGACCTTTAATATAAAATCATGGTAAAATGTCAGAAAGTTGTATATGGAAAAAAAATTATGACTTGCTGTTTGTATGTGAAAAATTTTGAAATAGTACATTGGAAAATCTAATTCCTGCCACTTGGAAAAATGATTACTGCTTCATTTATTTTATTCAACAACTAACTTCCTATGGTCATAAAAATCTTCAGAGATGTACACCCACAAACATGTTTGAAATTACACAGCTATTAGCGCCAAATATACTCGCTTATTTTCCAGTCTTGCCTTCCTGCCTTCCTTCCTTCCTTTCACCCCTCCCCATTTTTGTTTTTAGTTTCTAAAATAGTTTTATAGCAGAATTTTTTATCATTCTACTCTTTCCATGATGTCTACAGAACATGAATAATACATACACCCATAACAGATGAGACACACATACACACATTACATACATTTACACACACACAGACACATACTCTTAAAAACACACGTGTGAGTGCAGCATTCTTATATGATACACACAAGATTCAGACTCTGTGCTCTAGTTTCTATGACTCCATTGCATGGTACAGTCCGGGAAGCCTTGTTCAAAGCTAGAGTCAGCAGGTTTAACTGACTGCTGTTAAAAATTTCTTACTTTAGCAAATTTTGCAAAATCCTATAACCACGGGAACATTGTTCCTGGGACCTTAGATGGAATCTCTACAAGTGAGGGGCCTTGCGCTTATGTTTTATTTAGCATCACAGGAAATCCACCTCTGACATCCTCACTGGAACCATTGCACAAATTTTCTGAAGCAATTGACCCAGCCTCAAACTGTTCATTTCAATAAATCCTGCTTAGAGGGGCTGTCAGCAGCCCTGCTGGTGCACAGGTTAATCACTGGGCTGCTAACTGAAGGACTGGCAGTTTGAATCCACCAGTGGCTCTGCAGAAAAGATCAGGCAATCTGCTCTGGTGAAGATTTCAGCCTAGGAAACGCTATGGAGCTCCCACTCTGTCATATAGGGTAATTACGAGTCAGATTGGCCTGATGGCATACAACAACAATGGAAGGAATATAAGGAAATCTCCCAAATCCATATTTCTGGTGGTGGACTTCCCCCTCAATATACAGGTTTCAGAAACAGCCTCATTGCTCAACATGCAGATATTCTATATTTTAGGAGCCCTGTTGGTGCTGGGGAACCCTGGTATCACAGTGGCGTCTGTTAATCAAAAAGTCAACAGTTCAAATTCATCAGATTCTCCTTGGAAACTCTACGAGGCATTTCTCCTCTGTCCTAGGGTCAATATGAGTCAGAATCGACTTAACAGCAACAGGTTTGGTTTTGGTTTGGTGGTGCTGTGGTTAGGTATTTGCTTGCTAACCAAAGTCAGTAGTTTCAACACACCAGCGGCTCCTTTGCAACCCTATGAAACAGTTCTACTCTGTCCTGTAGTGTCATTATTAGTCAGAATCAACTCATTGTTAATGACGTCTTTTTTTTTAACTGTATTTTAAAAGCAGTAAAATGAAAACTTTTATTTTCCTTTGAATTTTACCTTGTAAGAACCCAATCACAAAGGAAGTATCCTGAGAGAAAAATTCCAGATTGTATAGCAAAAAATGCTCTACCATTCCAGAATGTGTGAGGCCAAAGTGACCCATGGGTTACAATCCAGGACCAAGTCCAGGCCCATAACCTTGACCATTGGCTTTACTGCCCACCCACAGACTTTGCACAGATGTACGCAAAGACCTCGTGCACTTACCCTGTGATAAGATAAATGAGAACACCCAGAGCCTCTCCTGCTGCTTGATCCTTCCTTTACTGTAAATAGCTACAGTGGAGAGCTTCATTATCTCCCCAGCACAATCATTTTTATTTTTATTATTTCATTTGACCTAGGAAACCCTAGTGATAAAGTGGGTTAAGTGCTATGTCTGCTAACCAAACGGTCAGCAGTTCCAATCCACCAGGCACTCCTTGGAAACTCTATATGGCAGTGCTACTCTGACCTCTAGGGTTGCTATGAGTCAGACCCAACTCAACAGCAGTGGACTTTTTTTTATGTACCCGAGCCACCACTTGGAGTAGCTGCTTGTCATATTTTCAACATCTACTCACGTTGTTCACAGCATTAATGTTCACCTTCTTGTCAAACAGCTTCTCCATGAGGTCCAAGTGATTGCTCTTTGCAGCGTTCTGAAAGCTCCTCTCATCTGGTAGCACTGAAAGAAAGCAGGGGTGACTGGGGGACCTGGAGTGGGATGAAGAGAAGGCCAACTGCATGTGCCAGCCTTGCAACTCCAGAAAGTCACAACGGCAGCCTTGAGCTTTCATGTTCTGGCTTCAATGTTGCACTCTTTCTTCTGGAACTGTGTTTACAGACCCTTAAAAATGTTCCTGGTCCCAAATACAACATGACACAGATGGACCCCCCGTAAGTCAGCAATAGCTTTCTGGCTCTAGGAGGGCAGAGGGCAGAGGGCAGTTTTGGACTTCCCAAGGACAGGGTTTGTAAAAAATGTTATAAAAGCTTATAGGTAGGGAGGAAACCAAAAGCTCCATATTAGCTTACAGAGATAAAATTGTTGTCGGAAGAACACTGAACAGAAGCAGTTCTGCAAAAACAAAATCTTAAAATGCAGTGCATCATACACACACACACAAAAGCAAAAGGTGATGAACGTGTTTTGTTCTCGTTTATTTTAAAGGACAGTAAAGTAGTTCCACACTGTATTAGTTTCTTAAGGTTGCCCTAACAAAATACCACAAAGAGAGTTGTTGTCTCACAGTTCTGGAGGCTAGAAGTCTAGGAGGCAGAAGATTCTTCCTTGTCTCTTCCAGCATCCGGTAGACCGAGGCATTTCTTTGTTTTTCTTTGGTTTGTAGATGCATCGTCCCATGGCTATCTTTCCCCTGTGTGTCTCTCTGTATCTTGTTCCCTTGTTTCATAATGACAGCACTCACACTGGATTAGACTTAGCCTCCCCTACTCCTGTTCGACCTCATGTTAATTGATTATAACTTCAAGGGCCCTATTTCTAAACAAGGTCATGTTCACAGATACAAGTGGTCAGGACTTCAACAAAAATTTTAGGCAGGACACAATACAATCAATAACACACATACTGTAAACACTACATGTTACACACATGCACACTCAGAAGGCAGATATTAAATAGCATAGAGAAGAATCTAGAATTCATTAATTTTTTTTTTTTTTTTTTTTTTTAATAAGAGGGCCAAAGGAATCTCTGGGAACAACCCTACACTGAGGGGATAAAGTAAGAATTGAGGCTAAGTAGAATCAGCAATAGGTCACCTGCAAAAACAAAATAAAACACCTAGGAAAGTATGAGAAATGTTGCTGGCACTGTGGATACTGCTTCGGTCTCTCTTGGCAACTGGCAGGCTGGTAAAAACTCATGGCTAGGACTCTGCATCGATGATCGAGGCAGGCCGCCTTATCCCTTATGAGGTCACCAATAGGTAGCTACCAGACTTTCCAACAAACTCTCAAGAAATCCAATTTAAATTTAGTTAGCGAGAGCAAGGTTTATTGGACAATTTTGCAAAATCAGGCACCTGAGCCCACAGAGGAGGCCAGACAGAGGGGCGTGTTGCTGTTCCTTACAAGCTATTCTTAGACTCTGGCCTGCGAGTCCCTCCCTCGGGTCCTCTTTGGCTGAGTTCTATGAGGTGAACAGTCTCTCCCGTTGCCTAAGTTTTAACATTCCATTCCCTCTTAAGGTTGTATGGCCAGCTCTCCGAAGAGGTCTTTTTCTTCTCCCTCCCTTCCCCCTTTCTCTTTAGGTTAGCTAGTAACTTATTATCTTAGCCGTTGTTCTGAAGATTGGACCATTTTGAAATTTATTTTTCACAGGAAAGCTTTGTAGATGTGTTGTAGGAGTGTCCCAAGTTTCTGAATGCTGTCAAGTCCAATTAAAGACCAGGATGACCTTCATGAGAGACGTTCTCGTGCATTCTTTTTACCACCCAGATTGATCTCTTCCTTCTGACTCCAACTTTTTTAAAATTTAATTCATAGACATTTGTTTATCATATTAAGGTTTTGTCATGTTGAGTTTTTCCCATTCTCAGACATAAAAAGAACAGTTACAGTCACGGGAGGATCCACTAAACTTGTCAATTAGAAAAAGAGCCTTATCCTCAGAGACTGGGAATCCCTGACATTACAGGAAAAAATGGAAGGTCCTTTGGAATCTGAATACAATCAAACACTTCAAGGGACAGAGAAGCAGAAGCATGAGTCTGGGGACTATAGTTTCAAGTCAACTGGCATAACAAAGTTTATTAGGAAAATGCTCTGCATCCCACTTTGGTGAGTGTTGTCTAGGGTCTTAAAAGCCAGAAAGCCGATACGCCAGTATAAAAGACTGACATATCACATAACGGCTGTGGTCCATCTCAGTGGTTCATAAAAAAACTTGGGATTTGTAGAGTCATTCTGGGGAGGACTAGCTTAGCAGCCATAGTGAAAGTTCTTTTGAGAGCTTAATTTTCTTTTTCATTAATTTATTTTCATTATTGTTGTTGAGAATATACAAAGCAGAACTTATACCAGTTTGACAGCTTCTACACGTACAATTCAGTAATATTTATTACATTTTTCAAGTTGTACGACCCTTCTTCCTCCTATGTTAACGTGAACTTGTGCCCCTGCATCATCTATCTAATCTTCTGAGTTGCTGTTGTCAATTCGATCTCATACAGCTACGTCTTTAAAAAGCACAATTCTCAAGGCAGACATTCTTTACTAGTTAAGCTAAACTACTGTTTAGTTTTACAGAAGCCTATTCCTTGTCTTGTCACCATTCTAGATAACTTCAACATCTTTGTAGATGATTAATCTAAAACCATGGCCTCTCAGTTTCCTGATTCCCTCATGTCTAATAATCTTTTCCTCACCTCAGTTCAGCTCACCGATTTCATACTCTTGATCTGATCATCATCAGAACCGCACTATCTCTGAAATCATCACATTAAGAAATCCCATTCCCCAACAGTTACAAGGGTGGGGAGGGAGGGAAAGTGGTACTCATTAACTAGATAGAAGACAAGATTTATCTTAGGTGAAGAGAAGAACAACACATAATACAGGGGAAATAAGCACAGCTGGACTAAACCAAAAGCTAAGACATTTCCTCAGTATAGCCACACACTTCAAGGGACAGAGTATCAGGGGTGGGAGTCTAGGGGCCATAGTTTTAGGGGACATCTAGGTCAATTGGCATCACCAAGTTTATTAAGGAAATGCTCTGCATCCACTTTGGTGAGTGGTGTCCAGTGTCATAAAAGCCAGAAAGTGGCTTTTGGTCCCAGCCCACCTGGAGCAATGGAGAATAAAGAACACCAAAGACATAATGAAAATATGAGCCCAAGAGACAGAAATGGCCATATAGACCAGAAACTCTACCAGCCTGAGACTGGAAGAACAAGATGGTGTCCAGCTACCTCCAATGACTGCCCTGACAGTGAACACAACAGAGAGTTCTTGACAGAGAAGAAAAGTAGGGTGTAGAACTCAAACGCGAGCCAAAAGACCAGACTTAGTGGTCAGAGACTAAAGGAACCCCAGAAAACATGAGAGCCAGACTCTCTGTTAGCTCAAAACTGAAACCATTTCCAGAGCCAATACTTCAGGCAAAGATTAAACTGAACTATAAGACATAAAATGATACTTGTAAAGAGTATGCTTCTTAGCTCCAGCAGACACCTGAGACTAAATAGGTAGCTCCTGCCTGGAAGTGACAGGAGAAGGCAGAAAGGGACAGAGCTGATTGAGTAGACACAGGAAATATGCAAAGTGGAAAGGAGGCGTGTGTTGTTGCACTGTAGGTAGAGCAACTAGGGTCCCATAACATTGCGAGTATAAATGTTTGCATGAGAAACTAACTTGAATTGTAAACTTTCACTTAAAGCACAATTAAAAAAATAAAGAATCTCATTCTCCAACCTCCACCTCTTCACCTCTTCCCCTCTTCAGCTCACCTACTCTATCTAGCTATCCCAGTCCAGAAACACTGCAATCTCATCAATCCCTCTGATTCTCGTTACCGTTTCATATTATTTATCTCTATGTCCTTACTTCCCCTCCGACCCAGTTTAGATTCCATGACCCATTCTTGAAATCACCTCCATGCAAACTCCCTTATTTTTCTTGCCACTCTCATCCCCATTGGACTAGCTGGTCAAAATCCTAATTCTTAGATTAAAGTCAACTGCCACCTGTGGCTTGGCTGGCCACCTGTTCCACTTCTGTACCTGAACACAGCAATTGCTCAATACATGATAGCTATTATTATTTGGCTAGCCAACACAGAATAATTCACTTGCAAGCACAGAGAAGGAGAAACAGCAAGAACTCAGTCTAGAATTGACAGCTTCTAGTCTCTATTCAAATCCTGGTTGAATAGGAAGTCTGACAATTAAGTCTGCAAACTTAATTGCTCTAATTGCTGCATACCTCATTGTGAATATCACTACAGTCACCTTCAAAGCACTTGCCTTGCATTGTAAAAAGCCTCAGATTACCACTGCACTCATTGTGTCCATATTGCAGATGAAGGACCTGAGGTCCAGAGAAAAGTAACAGCTTGATCACTGCCACAGAGTTAGTAGCAGAACCCTAAGTTTTCTGAAGTTCAGCTCAGGGCTGTTACCTCTACATCCTCTCTCAGCCCAGTCCTTCTGGGCATTCATCCCAAGCATGTCCTTGTCAATGTCACCAGTGACCTCCACACGTCAAATGTACCACATCCATCTCAGTCCTCATCTTCCTGCCCCTCTTTGCAGATGTTGATACAAGTGGTAGCCCCTCTCTCCTTCCTGAAGCATTCTGCTCTTGCCTTGTGATGCGACACTCCCTTTTAGTCTTCCCAGCTAGTACCTTTGTGTCTGTTCAAACACAGCTTTACTCTTTGCCCTTTTTTTCATTCCCCTCTCTCACACTCTTGTTCGATTACCCATTTCAACTGTTTTAATGATTGTCGGTGACTCTCAAATGTATACCTCCAATACAGACCTCTCCATTTAATTTCAGTCATTCTTATTCAATTGCCTACCTGTCATCACTATTTGGTGTCTGTTAAGCTGCTCAAACATAATGTAGCTGAAACAGACTCTTGATTCCATGGTCCTCCTCAAAACACTAAAAACCCCATCCTTTCTTTCTCATGTCATTAAACCTCCCCATCATCTATCCAGTTACCTAAGTGTAGAAACCTTCTTTGTCTCATACTACATGAAAGCAAAACCTCTACCTCTAAAACCACCAAAAAAAAAGCCACTGCCGTCGAGCAAGGTCCAACTCATAGCAACCTTATAGGTCGGAGTAGAACTGCCCCATAGAGTTTCCAAGGAATGCCTGGTGGATTTGAACTGTAGCACTTAACCCACTAGACCACTGGGGTTTTCCTGCCTCTAAAATGCATTCCAAAGAAGTCCACTGCCCCCCAGCAGTGTTTGCCTTGACTCCTCCAAATCTCCCAGCTGGTTTCTTCTGCCCTCTCTCTTGCTTCATTACAATTTAAAAGATCAGAGAGATCTTTTTAAAAAAGTAAATCACAACATATTTCTAATACCATCTGAGAGGCTCAAGTACAGCTGGAAGAAATCTAAGTTCTCTACTAGGGTGGCAAAACACTGATGAACTTGCTCTGCTTACCCCCCAACCTCATTTACCCACTCTTGGTGCTCCAGGCTGGACTTCTGTTTCTAGAACCTATCCACTTCATTCCCGCCTTGCACGTGTTACTACTTCTACTTGTAATACTCTTCCTCTTGAACTTTATAGTTCCTGCCTATTGGTCTCAAGTGTAGTCTTACTAGATCCCGAAATCTAAGTTCTTCACCAGTGACATCATCCTATTTTATGGTGCTCATAACACTCACTGCTTCCTCAAATTATCTTGCCAAAAAAAGCCAAGTGCCGTCGAGTCAAATTATCTTATTCAATCATTTACTTATTTGTTTTATTGTCTATCAATCCTCTACCACAACTAGGATGTGAACTTCATTGTCATCTTCTCTGGAGTTGTTTTATCGTCTGCATCTACACACCTAGTACATTATCTACCATATAGTAGGCCCTTAAAAAAAAATCTGGGCTGAATGAACAAACGAATTGCATATTGTATTAAGGCAGCCTCAAGGCTAATCTTGAGGAAGTGAGGCCATCCCAGCCAGCAGACTAGGAATTCCATCGTTCTCAGTTTTCAAGGACTCTTGCAAAGCGTGTCTGGTTTATGCTATAACGTATTCCCAAGGCACAGATATCTATCCCATGCTGGAAAAATGCAAGAGCAGAAAAGTGAAATGACTTGTTTAAAGTCAAACAATAAATCAGTGCATGAGTCAGGATATAGAAGACAGGGCACATGAAACTCCTTCCTTATTTGCAAAAGGGCTTAATCATTTCTTTAATAATATCACTGAGTTGGAAGAGTGATATTTTCCTTCCATCCTCAATGCAGGGAGAAATACGAACCGTGAGCGTGAATTCCAAATCTGAAAACCTGTCAAAGAGGGAGTGCGGTGGTGGCGGATGGGTTAGTGCAGGGAACCCAGGTGGAGGTGTCGCATGAACTTTGTTCCCACAAGCGTCCAGAGGCATTCACTGCACGGGGCACTGTCTCAAGAAACCTGCGCCCCGGGCCGCCCCAGCGCCCACCCCCGCACCGCTCTCCCGCTGATTTTCGGAGGCTTTGCTTTCAGGACTCACAGAGATCGTGTCCGGTCTCCACCTCTTCCTCCCGAGGCTCCTCCTGCTTTGGGGTCCTGGACAGGCCTCCCCAGGGCCGGGCCGCCGCACCCCTCAGGTCTTCCTTAAGCCCCTTCGCGGCCGCGGCCGCACCGAGCAGCAGCTCCCTGGCCGCATTCCCGCGTCCTGGGGCGCGCCTGCCGGGGCCCATGTGTACCCCGCGGTCACCCAAGCGTCGGGGCGGACTCCGGTCTCAGCTGGCCCGATGACCGCGGGCAAGTTGACCAGGTGGGAGGGCGGTTCGCTGGGCAGTTTGCCCCAGGTTCACCAGCCTTGCCCTGGTTTGAGCAGGTCTGGGAAATCCCGCCTTCAGGTGGGTTGTGCGCCAGGCAGGTTATGATTTGGTTTTACTTGGAACTTCTGAGAAATCTGCAAGCCCTTGATAAACTCACAGGTTAGACTCCAGGAATCCTTTATATTATATATATGTGTGTGCATATGTATACACGTACATATATATACCCAGAAACCCTGGTGGCATAGTGGTTGAGTGCTATGGCTGTTAACCAAAGTCGGAAGTTCAAATCCACTAGATGCGTCTTGGAAACTATGGTCCAGTTTTGCTAGATCCATAGGGTCACTATGAGTCGTCATCGCCTCTATGGCACTAGGGTTTTTGTTTTTTATTTCTTTTGGGTTTTTTCCCCCACATATATACACATGGAAACCTTCATAGTGTAGTGGTTAAGTGCTAAGGTCAAGTGCTGCTAAGGTGAGCAGTTCAAATCCACCAGGGGCTCTCTGGAAACTATGGGGCAGTTCTACTCTGTTCCATAGGTTCCCTAGGTGTCACCAGGGACTCGACAGCAGTCCGTTTGGTTTTTGGTACGTGTACACACACACACACACACACACACACACACGTTCATACATACAATTTTGAGGAATGTGCGGGTTGGGTCTGTGGGCAGCATTACTAATTTTTTTTTTAAATCATAAGAAAATACATGAAAAAGTGAAAACAGTGCCAGACTACTGTCAGTGCAAGTCATACAGCCAACTACAAAAAAGGTCTGAATTGTTTTATTCAAGTAATTTGTCACACAAATTGCTTTTAAATTCCAAGCCAAGAAATGTATTTGTTGAAAACCTTCCTGTCAGTGACAAGAGAAAATGTATCATCATGTTAGGATCCAAATCCCTATGATACCAAAAACAAAGAAACAACAACAAATATAACCAGTGCAGTACAGTTGAAATGGTGCCTGCCATTTACCCTGTTCTACCAGATGAAACAAAAACCCCAAATAAATTAGTCATTATGTGTATGATAGGTACTTTGGGCTAGGCTCAGTTTCCTTATTTTCTCTGAGAGCCTGGGGTTAAAGGAGAAGCTATGAAGCAAACAAGAAGTGGTATTTTTTTCATGCTATTTCAGTAGATTAGTTCTCAGCCGCAAAATTAATTTTCAGTATGCTAATACATACAGGATACGGCCCTGTATGATACGGCTGTACCGCCCCTCTCGGACCTCAAGCACAGCTCTTTCCCATTCTTGTTGGTCCTCCTGTATTTCCTGCTTCACAGCCATTAAGCTTCTGTTTTCTTTTGCCAAGAATGCTGTCCCACCTCTTGATTTTTTTTGAATGGTTTAATCTTTCATATTATTAAGGTCTCAGCTCAGACATCACTTTGAGAAAGAATCCTTCTCCGATCACACTAAAGCAGCCTCCTTAGCTTCACTGTTCATTCCTATCACTGTTGTTACCTTCTCCCTTTATACCACTTGTCACTGAAAAGATAGTCTGTTTATTTAGTGTCTGTCACCCACACTAAAATGTCAGCTATGTGAAGATGAGGATTTCTGTAAGCTTTGTTCCCTGCTGCATTGTCAGTGCCTAGAACAGTACACAGTGTTGTTCCTTGCTGCAGAGTGGGCTGTGACTCATAGCAGCCTTACATATAACACAAGGAGAGGTTGCCTGGCTCTGTGCCATTTTCATGATCGGTTACGCTTTGCGGAAACCCTGGTGGCAGAGTGGCTAAGTGCTATGTCGGCTAACAAAAGAGGCTGGCGTTTCAAATCCACCAGGCATTCCTTAGAAACTCTATGGAGCAGTTCTACCTTGTCCTATAGGGTTGCTATGAGTTGTAATTGGCTCAGTGGCAGTGGCTTTGGTTTTTTTGGTTATGTTTGAGTCCACTGTCATTGCTACTGTGTCAGTCTATCTTGTTGAAGGTTTCTCTCATCTTCACTAACCCTCGACTTCACCAAACATGACGTCCTTTTCTAGTGATTGATCTTTCCTGACAATGTATCCAAAGTAACAGGGCTGAAGTCTCACCAACCTTGCTTATTTGCCTGGATCAGAGTTCTTTAAGAGCATTTGCATTGCTTCTGCCAGTCAACAGAACAATGCAATTCTGAGACTACTTTAAATTCTCTATTTGAGCTCATGGTGTGAATTCAGACTATACACTTACACCTATGTATTAACTGGTTTGTAGTTCAAATTCTTAGTGGCAGTTCCTCCCTCCTCCCAGTGCCAAAATAGAGCACGCAAGTTGCTTTGTGGCCTTTCTTCGTGAAGGGTTTCTCCTTTATCCTGTCTCTGAAACTGCAAAATGATATCCCATGTTTCTGCAGGTTATCATTACACTCCCCTTCTTGGGTATCATTTATTTCATCTTGCTTTTATTTGGAAACCCTGGTGGCATGGTTGTTTGGTGCTACAGATGTAAACCAAAATGTTCATGGTTCAGATCCACCAGGTGCTCTTTGGAAACTCTGTGGGGCAGTTCTACTGTGTCCTAAAGGGTTACTATAGGTCAGAACCAGCTCCGATAGCAGTGGGTTTGGTTTTTGGGGTCTTGGTTTGTTAGTTGCCATTGAGTTAAGTCCAACTCGTGGTGACCCCATTTGTGCTCAGTATAACTGTGCTCCGTAGGGTTTTCAAGGCTGTAGCTTTTTGGAAGCAGGCCACTAGTCCTGCCTTCTGAGATACTGCTGGCTGGGTTTAAAATGCCGTCTACAAAAAATGCACAAGATGATTGAGCACAAGGAAAGAAACAGAAAGCTGAAAAATGAGTTGCAAAGTGAGTTTGGGCAACTAATGAGAGCTAGAAAAAGTAACATAATGAATGTTTTCAAGAGGCCCTTACTAGATAAAATTCAGTTAATAGAGATGGGGTTGATAGAGGTGGGGTGAAAATATATCATGTTTAAACACAGAGACAAATATATTGAAATGAGTTAGAAATCCTAATAAACTTCAGAGACTGAGGCAAGAAGTAAAGCATTATCATCCTTTGTCTTTGAATTATCTTCTAACTCCCTGAGTCTTCTGTACACCACAGTGGGCACAAAACAAGACTTCATAAACTGCCTCACCCTTGTAAAGGAAGGAGTTTAATATTATGGTTTACTTGGTAAATAGAGTGTTTTCTATACTCAATAGCTGATATTTTTTTCCTGAAAAATGTTTATACAATTTTGTATTACAAAGCAAAAGTAATTAGTCCTTACTTATGCCACGAAGAACAGTTTTTGCTCCAGGGTAATAAACATTACCTCTCCTTAAAGTTCACCACTTGTACGTTGCTCTGATGCTGGAAGCTTTACCCCTGGTATTCAGACACTAGCAGGGTCATGCATGGTACACAGGTTTCAGCTGAGCTTCCAGGCTAAGTCAGACTAAGAAGACGGACCCAGCAGTCTACTTCTGAAAAGAATTAGCCAGTGAAAACCTTATGCATAGCAGCAGAACACTGTCAGTGAAAGTGGCAGAAAATGAGCTCCCCAGGTTGGAAGTCACTCAAAATACTCCTCAAAGTGGAGTCGACCTTAATGATGTGGATGTGTCATGACTCAAAATGAGAAGAAACAGCTGCAGACATCCATTAATAATCAGAACGTGGAATGTACAAAGTATGAATCTAAGAAAACTGGAAATTGTCAAAAGTGAAATGGAATGCATAAACATTGATATCCAAGGCATTAGTGAACTGAAATGGACTGGTGTTGGCCGTTTTGAATTGAACAATCATATGGTCTACTATGCCAGGAATGAAAACTTGAAGAGAAATAGTATTGCATTCATCATCAAAAAGAGTATGTCGACAAGACAACAATGAGATACCATCTGACCCCAACAAGATTGGCCATGATCCAGAAAACACAAAACAACAAATGCTGGAGAGGCTGTGGAGAAAGTGGAACCCTCCTACACTGTTGGTGGGGTTGCAAAATGGTCCAGCCTCTTTGGAAGGCAATCTGGCGCGTCCTTAAAAAAATGGGTATCGATATACCATTTGACTCAGTAATTCCACTACTTGGAATATATCCTACAGATTCAAGGCCTTTCACACCAATGGACACGTGCACCAGAATGTTTACCGCAGCACAGTCCATGATAGCAAAAAGATGGAATCAACCCAGATGCCCAACAATAGAAGAATGGATAGGTAAACTATGGTACATATACTCAATGGAGCACTATGCAATGATAAAGAATAACGATGATTCCAGGAAACATCTCCTAACCTGGTTTCAACTGGAAGACATTATGTTGAGTGAAAGTAGTCAGCGACAGAGGGACAAATACTGTATGAGACCTCTACGATGAGACCTCTAAGATAAGACCTCAAAAACAGACTTGTGTATAGAAGAAAAGACTCTTTGACAGCTGCAAGGGTGGGGAGGGAGGGAGGGTGGGGGGGAGGGTTTAGTTTAGATAGTTACTAGAAATCTAGTTGGGAGAAAGCGGTGATAGCACACATTAGAAACAAGAACAACATTAAGTGGACTTCAGCATAACTTGAGTACTTCCATCTTGACTCAATACTGCAAGGATAGAGTAGCTGGGCAGGGGGTGGGGGACCATGCTCTTAGGTGAATTCCAGGCCAATTGGCACAACTAGCATTTTGCTAAGAGAGCTCTCTGCACCCCACATTGGTGAGTGGCGTCTGGGGTCTTAAAAGCTGCCAAGCTGCCATCCGAGGACACAGCAAATGGTCCCAACTCAGCAGGAACGGATGCTCACCGAGGACCAAAACATGCGGTAAAGACAACCGAGAAGACAGAGAGACCCACAAGAGTGGGTGCCTACACCGACTTGGGACCGGAATAACCGGATGGTGCCCGGCCACCACCAGTGATAGTCACGACGGAGCTCACAGAGAGGAGTCTCACTGGCAACACAAGGATAAAAAGGGGTGCGTCATGAGATCTCCACTAAAAGACCTCGATTGATGGTCCAGCGGTTTTGGGGTTCCTCTGAGAACATGGCCCCCGGCCCTGATGCTGCCCTTTCCCATAAATTATAACAAAGGTCCACTCTTTGGACAGGAATGGATTGTACTTGGCAATGCAGAGTGACCATATATTGGAAGCACTTTGTGGTTCTATACATCTACAGGATATCATCTTGCTGACCTCTGGCTGGAGGAAGGGGCGTGGACGGAGAGGAGGGGAAAGGAGGTTGTTGGGAGGATGAGACATGTATGGAGCAGAGAGGAATAGTGTGCAGTCACCGGACAGGGAGAGCAGTGGAAGCTGTATATAGGTGGGCATGTAAATTTATATGTGAATGTACATTTTCACTCAGTTATGTTAAAAAAAAAAAAAAAGAGTATTTCGAGATTAGGCCTGAAGTACAATGCTGTCAGTGATAGGATAATATCCATATGCCTACAAGGAAAGCCAGTTAATATGACTGTTTTTCAAATTTATGCACTACCTACTAAGGCCAAAGATGAATAGAAGATTTTTACCAGATTTTGTGGTCCAAAATTGATCAAACATGCAATCATGAAGCACGGATAATTACTGGTGACTGGAGTGCAAAAGTTGAAACTAAAGAAGGATCCATAGTTGAAAAACATGGCCTTGCTGACAGAAATGATGCTGGAGATCACATGATAGAATTCTGAAAGACCAATGACTTCACTGCAAATATCTTTTTTCACCAACATAAACAGTGACTATATACAGGAGTCAAATCAACTACACCTGTAGAAAGAGATGATGTGAAAAGCTCAATTTATCAGCAGTCAAAACAATACCAGGGGCTGGCTGCAGCACAGACCATCAGTTGCTCATATGCAAGTTTACACTGAAACTCAAGAAAAGTAAACAGTCAAAATACAACTTGAAGTATGTCCCACCTGAGTTCAGAGACCATCTCAAGAACAGATTTGATGCCTTGCACACTAATGACCAGAAGAGTTGTGGAATGACATCAAAGACATCATCCATGAAGAAAGCAAGAGGTCACTGAAAAGACAGGAAAAAAAAAGACCAAATTGGATGTCAGAAGAGACACTGAAGCTTGCTCTTGCACATCATGTAGCTAAAGCAAAAGGAAGGAATGACAAAGTAAAAGAAATGAACAGAAGATTTCAAAGGGTGGCTTGAGAAGACAGAGTATTATAATGACGTGTGCAGAAAGCTCGAAATAGAAAGCCAGTGAGAAAGAGCACATTCTGCATCTCTCAAGTCACAAGAATAGAAGAAAAAAATTCAAGCCTCGAGTTGCAATAGTGAATGATTCTACAGAGAAAATATTAAATGACTCAGGAAGCATCAAAAGAAGATGGAAGGAGAACACAGAATCATTGTACCAAAAAATATTGGTCAGCAACCCACCATTTAAAAAGGAAGCAGATGTCATGGATTGAATTGTGTCTCCCCAAAAATGTATGTGTTGATTTGACTTGGTTTGGAATTCCAATATGGTGCCCTTCCTCCCATGTGTTGTGAATCCTGCCTCTGTGCTATTGATGATGGAGAATGGTTTGCAGTTGTGTTAGTGAGGCAGGACTCAAGCTTGTGGAATGTAAGAGGGAGAAGTGAGCTGAGGAAGTTGGGAACCTTATACCACCAAGAGAGAAGCACCGAGAGCAGAGCACGTCCTTTGGACCCGAGGTTCCTGTGCCGAGATGCTCTCACTGGATTTGCACTCAGCCTACCAGACTGTGATAAATTCCCTCACTGAATGGACTTACAATCTGTAAATGGATTTGCAGCTTATCAGACTGTCTCAATAAAGCTTCTCCTCATGAAATCTTCCACTTGTGGTATATTCTGTTAGAGCAGTACTAGCTGACTAAAACAGCATATGATCAGGAACCGATGGTACTTAAGGAAGGACTCAAAGCTGCACTGAAGACAGTGGCAAAAACCAAAGTTCCAGGAATTGATGGAATATCAATTTCAACAAAAGGATGCAGTACTGGAAGTGCTCATTTGTCTATGCCAAGAAATTTGAAGGACAGCTACCTTGCCAACTGGCTGGAAGAGATCCGTATTTATGCCTATTCCCAAGAAAAGTGATACAATCAACACTACTATCACATGCAAGTAAAATTTAGATTATAATCACTCAAAAGCGACTGCAACAGTATACAAGAAAACCTTAGCAGTGAAGTGCCATAAATTCAAGCTGGATTCAGAAAAGGACATGAAAGCAGGGATATCACTGCTGATGTCAGGTGGATCTTGACTGAAAGCCAAGAATACCAGAAAAATGTTTACCTGTGTTTCACCGGCTAATGCAAAGGCATTCGACTATGTGCATTGTAACAAATTCTGGATAACCTTGCAGAGAATGGTTGTGTTCATGAGGAATCTGTATATGGATCAAGTGACAGTTGTGTGAACAGAACAAGGGGACACTGCATGGTTTAAATTCAGAAAGGTGTGTGTTGGGGTTGTATCCTTTTGCCATACTGTTTCAATCTGTATGCCAAGCAGATAATCTGAGAAGCTGGACTATATGAAGAATGAGATATCATGATTTCAGGAGACTCATTAACAACCTGTATTATGCAGATGACACAACCCTGCTTAGTTAGAAGTGCAGAGGATTTGCAACACTTACTGATGAAGATCAAAGACCACAGCCTCCTGTATGGATTGCACCTCAACATTAAGAAAACAAAAATCCTCAGTAAGCAACATCATGATAAAGAAAAGACTGAAGTTGTCAAGGACTTCATTTTACTTGGTTCCACAATCAATACCCATGCGAGCAGCAGTCAAGAAATCAAATGATGCATCGCACTGGGAAAATCTGCTGCAAAAGTGTTGGAAAGTAAAGATGTCACCTTGATGTCTAAGGTGCACCTGATCCAAGCCACGGTATTTTCAATTGCATCACATGCATGCAAAAAGTGGATAATGAATAAGGATGACAAAAGAATTGATGCATTTGAATTGTGATGTTGGAGAAGAATATTGAATGTACCATGGGCTACCAATAGAACAAATAGATCTGTTCTGGAGGAAATACAACCAGAGTGCTCCCTGGAAGCAAGGACAGTGAGACTGCATCTTACATACTTTGGACATGTTGTCAGGAGGGCTCAATCCCTGAGATATCATGCTCAGTAGCATGGAGGGTCAGAGAAAAAGAGGAAGACCCTTGACAAGATAGACTGACACAGCAGCTGCAAAAATGGGCTTAAGCATAAAGACAATTGTGGGCACGGTGCAGGACTGGGAAGTGTTTTGTTCTGTTGTGCATATGGTTGCTGTGAGTTACAAGCAACTCAACAGCACCTAACAAAGTTCACTAAAAATCCTGCCAGGCCCAGAAATGTTCAAATACATCATTGCTTTATAAAATGAATCGTTACTTACAAAAATAAAAAATTCCTCAAGAAAACATTATTTTTAGCTTTAGGCTAATAGTGATATTTTGAGCCTTCTTCCAAATAGTTCAAAGTTCCCAAACACCCCGAAAAAGATATAGCAATAAAACATTTCTAAAGTTAGCCATTATTCAATAAAGGGAAAAAAACGCAATCCCTATTTTCTAGAATGCCCTCCAGGCCCATCTTAAGTGCAGCCACCTATGTGATCTACACAGACAGAAATAAAAAGATGCTAATAGATACTACTCATTGGGCACATACTCTTTATTCATTTATGTCAACAAATGATTGCTAACACCAAGAAAGTGCCAGGTCATTCATCTATGGAATTCATAAATAAATAAAAGACAGCCCTCAATCTCTAGAAGCCTGAAAGCTACTACAGCATTAAACATACACCAAGAGAAAAGAAGGTTTAGGTTTTCATAGAGAGCACAAAGAAGGAATGTATCAGTTTTTCCAAAGGGTGATGAATATTTTCCTGAAGGTGGCCTTGGGGCTGAGTTGAAAGACAAGTGCCTGTGTATGGTGGAAGAGACAGCAACGAGGTCCATAGGGAGCACATTCTTGGCAGAGTGAGCATCTGAGCACAGATACTAGAAGAGGAAAATAGTCTGGCCTACTGAGGAAACTGGTCACTACACAGGGTTTTCATTGACTACTTTTTAGAACTTGTTTGCCATGCCTTTCTTCCTGCTCTGTCTTAGTCTAGAAGCTCCACTGAAAACTGTGCACCATGCTTGACCCTGCTGGCATCACAGCAACAGGCATGACAAACTGACAGATGGGTGGTAGTATGGATTACACTTGAACATGAAAATAAAAAAAACTGCACTACCCTCAAGTAGATTCTGCCTCACAGCAACACTGTAGGAGAGGGCCTATCTTTTGGTGGATTCAAACTGTTGATCTTCTGGTTAGCAGCCATATCCCTTAACCACTATGCCACTAAGAAACATGAAGCCAAAGCCGACACATGAAGGAGCTGACAGTTCTCACAAGTGGACTGATAAACATCATGATTAACAGAGAAAAAAAAAGGAAGTTGTCAACAGTTTTATTTGGATCCATGATCAACACTCATGGAAGCAGCAGTCAAGAAATCAAATGGTGTGCTGCACTGCGCCAATCTGCTGCGAAAGACCTCTTCAAGTATCAAAAAGCAAAGATGTCATTTTGATAACTAAGCAATGTCTGACCCAAGTCATGATCTTCCAGTCACTTCAAATGCATGCAAAAATTAGAGTGAAAAAAGAAGACAGAAGAATTGATATATTAGAACATCATTTAGCAGTGCTCTAATACCATTGAGTGGATGCCTTTAAATAGAGAAATTTTATTTTGTCACAGTTCAGTTGGCTGAAGTCCAAATTCAGGGTGTCAGCTCCTGGGGAAGGCTTTGCCTGCTGACTCTGGAGGAAGGTCCTCATCATCAGTCTTCCTCTGGACCAGGAGGTTGTGAGGCACAAGGATCCTGGTCCTTTCCAAAGGATGCACTTAGCTCCCGGCACTAATTTCTTGGTGGTTTGAGGTCCCCAAGTCTCTCTGCTATCTTCTTTCGTTTGTATCTCAAGAGACTGCCTCAAGGCACAAAACTGTCTTACATACTGAGTCCTGCCCCACCAACACAACTGCCATCTATCCTCCCTTGTAGGGGCAGGGTTTACAGCATATATAAAACCAGGAATCATGGCCCAGCCAAATTTCTACACGTTTTGGGGAACACAATTCAATCCATGACAGTGGTGTTGGTGAAGAATACTGAAGATACTGTGGAATTCCAAAAGAATGAACACATTAGTCTTAGAAGAAATACAGCCAGAGTATTCCTGTGTTCCTTAGAAACAAGGATGATGAGACTGGGATATGCTTTAGACTTGTCATCAGAAATGACCACTCTCTAGAAAGAGACATCATGTTTGGTAAAGCAGAGGGCCAACAAAAATAAGGGAAACCCCCCGTGAGATGGACTGACACACAGAGCTGGAACAAGGAACCCAAACATGCCAATAATAATGAAGATGGCACAGGATCAGGCAACATTTATATAGGTAACCGTCATAAGTTTCCCAGGATCCAGAGCTGACTTGATGGCAACTAAGAACACTCAGGACACTACCAGCTGTGCATTGTGGCTATACAGCCTGGAATGCCAAGCCAGTGTTTGGAGTGTGTTACAGAGCATGGGAGCTAGCTTGTACTGTCTTCCAGAGTTGACTGCTCAATTTTCAGGAATTCTCTGACCAGTTGACATTATGTCTACAGCTTGAAATAAATCATTGTGGGAGTATTTACACCACAGAAATCATCAAATGCTAAAAATTAGCTCCCTTCATTCCCTGTTGAGTCTGGAGTGAGCTGAAAGCTTTTGAAGTTTTATATTTTTAACATAAGAAAGACATTATAAAAGCATTGCTTATGGTTAATCTGTAAAAAATACATATGATGGTTTACAGCAAGGCTGAGAAATGAGCTGGGAAGTCAGAGTTTAGGCAAGGGATAAGAGCTTGATAAAAGGAATGGAAAGAAATGATGTTTTCAAGAAGCCCTATAAGAGGATGGGATTCAGTAATAAAGATAAGGTTGGCAGAGGTAGTGGTGGAAATGAGGGGGAAGAATGAATTAAAAGACAAGCAAGAACAAATAAAGACATATTTAAATAAAGACAGGAAAAGGTGTCTTTGTATAGGAATGCTTTGATTTTGTACATTGATCTTACAGCCATAAAGTTCGCTGAATTCCTTTATTAAATGTGGATTTTTTAAAAACGTAAACACATCATCTAACAACAAGGAAATATTTCCCCCCCTTTTTTTCCTGTTTTTATTCATCTTATTTATTTATTGAATTGGCTAGGATCTCCAGCAAAATTATAGAGGGTACCCCTGTGTTATTCCTAAGGACAGAAATAGTTAAATGTGGCACTATCTACTTTTCAATACATAAAATCAGCATTTCATTGAACTTAAATTATCTAAGTAATACAATCAAGAATTGCAACACTACAACTTTTTGTATATATCATAGTATTTAATAATATAATAACAGCATATAATAATAAGCATTAAGCCTAATTTTAAATAACATAATTAAAGTTCAAGTTACCACTTTGGCCAAAGATTGTACAATATCCTAATTTAAGCTATTCTTAAAAAATTGTCTATATATATTTAGATATGCTAGAATATGAAAAGTAGAAAAGAGAAAACCAAAAAATACAAGAGAACGAAAGATTCAGTTCCTATAGCATTAACACAGTTGGTGTTTACCTTCATATTCTAACTAAACAATTACCTTTTGATAGAACTCTAACTTACTGATATCTCAAAAGCTTTTGGAATAACTACTAAAACTATTAAACTGTCTTATTTCATAAATAATAAAAAATATTTATGATAAAATGTAACTGAGTGATGTTTTAATATACATTAATCTTTTGAATTATACATTTTTCTCTTCAAGAAAGTGCAAACATCGCTGCCAAGAAATGAAAAACTGTCATTTAGAAGTCCTACATAAGAAAATAACTACCTTGAGTCTTTGGTTAAATACTGCTTAAAGTGAACCAAATGCTCACTCACAAGATGAGGAAATTTTAAATATGAAAAACAGTCATGAGTTTAAGTAAAAATCTCCTTCACAAATAATACTGTGACATTCTCCCGAAGGTACAAAACCACTCATCTTAGTTTTGCTGATATTCTTAACAGCACTTACAGTAAATTTGATTTATGAAAGCTCATGAGGTACCTGAAGAAATTAGGTTTAAATACAATAGTCTAGTGACAAGTCAATGCTAAAAAACTAAGGCTGGAATAGGTTTGTGTAGACCTTTGAGAGTCCTTATAAAAATGTTTTTATAGTCATTACAAAAATAGTAAATCATTTTCTATTTCTGTTCTTAGGTTTCTCTTTTTACAAATTATCCCTAACATCACTGATTCCCAGTTGATATACAGTGGAAATGGAGTTCTCATGGTTTTCAAAAAGCTTTGCTGTAGTCAATTAGTATATATTCTCAATTCACATGAAAGGAAGTATCTTTTGAGGAGGGATTATTGCACTTGCTTTTTTTACTAAATAAATACACTTTTAATGATGAAGAATAAATTCACTGATTACAAAATAACCAATTCTGCAGAAAAAATTAATGATAAAAAAATTCAGTGTTCATTTAAAAAAGAGATCAAGGGTGTGACTGGAATTGTTTGGCTTTGTCTTCTTTGATCTCGAATACTTTGCTATCAGTCCTGGCCTGAAACCAGAAAGAACACACAGTTAAAATGCAGGAAGAGATTTAAAAAGAATAATTTTACAAATCATTGATTTTTTTACGTGATAATAGCTCTTAAAAGTTAGACCTCAAAATATGAGCTTTGTAGCCAGTTTTGTTCAAACTGACATAAAACCAACCAAACTGAAAGCAATTTGCTGTTGAGTTGACTCCAACATACCTTCCTCTTGTCACAATCTTCTGTACACTCCCTGAGCTGTCTACAGAGGGAAGAGAAGACAAGATAGTCCATAATGAGCAGAATGAAACAATTCAAAAACGGTATAAAAAATTTTAAAGTTAAAACTGATGAATAACAATAAACTTCCACAGTACTGTAGTTTGTATTAATACATATAAGAAACTAACTTTATCAGCATAATTTCTTTGCAGTTTACTAGTTTTACCAATATTACATTTACTTTTAAAATTTAAGTAGTGTTAGAACTACAAAACTGAAGTTAAGGAGACTTTGTTAACTATGTAATTATGGTTCATTTACCACTGTGGCAAATGTTGTTTTAAGGAATTTCTTCTTTGATTTCATCACTCCATTTCTTAAACCTTTGCATTCCAGTCAAGTCCAAACCAAACTTTCCTCCCAATTAAAAATCCAGAGGCTTCAGTTTATCTCAACCTACAGTATGGCGAAAACCCTGGTGGTGTAGTGGTTAAGTCACTAGCATTTTTCTAAAGGGCAACATACACAGACTACCCCTTTAATGGTACGCCCCTCAGATTTAACAACAATCTCATTCATTGTAACAAGGCATACTTCTAGAAAATCAAATTTCTTACACTGACTGCAAACTTACCAGTATTTGTGGAGCTTTCTTTGGGTTGGTTGACTGGGTTTACTTTATCCTTCCTCAGTTCCTGGATAATACCTTTATTTAAGCAAACATCCACATGCATATTGAATACAGCAAGATCTGAAGTCTTCTGTTCTAGGTTACAAACAGGACAGACTAGCGCTTGGTCTGTTATCATTCCATGTAAAGAAGGTTGCAGGAAATCTTGCCTACTTAATGATGCGCCATCTTCATTTTCCAGTGAAACAGTACAAGAAGAATTCTGAGGAAAGCACTCAGTATTAAAAGACTTGCTAGGAAGGCTAGAACATTCCTCTTTGCCATGCTTATCGCTTAAAGCATCTACACTTTCTGCTTTAGTAGAGAAGTTATCTATAATCTCTACCGGACCTACAGAGTCAACTGAAGTGATTTCTATATTCTTCTGATGAGTGTCAGAATCCTGCTTCTCAGAGAGTAAAAGAGAAGGATGCACCTTTTCTTTCTTGCTAACTTCTGAACAGAAAGTATGATCTTCACTGACAGAAGGTCCACCAAGACATGCATCGACGTGTCTATTAAAGGCTTCCAGACTGATGCTTTCTTGCTCCCTACAGCAAACAGGACATGTAAATATCTGACAGTTATCTGAATTCTTTGATGTTTCTATATCCTCATTGATCTTCTTTAAAACATGGAATGATTGTGATGTGTCTATACTTTTTTCATTCATAGCTTCACATCTAAATGTGTCTTGGTGGTTCCATTTCATTTCTGATCTTTTTTTATCAAAGAAACTCTCCTTATGAGACATTTCTAGAGGTCTTGTAAACTGATCTTTGTCAGTTTTCTCTGGCATACACTCAGAGGTTGGCAAGGCTTGGCTTCTAGCCTGTAAGAAGCCAATAATGCTCCTTTGTTGGTGTTTCTTGTCTTCATCATTGGGAAAGCTAGATATCCGTACACCTAAATTAAACCAACCACAGTTAATTTCAAATTCGGCAAAACAAACTCAATCACACAGCACAGAAACATATAATGCATAACACTACGGCGCATTCTCTCTCTCTAAAGGTTAGAGAGATAGCACAGGATATTTTGTGAATAAAAGGATGATTTTCAAAGCTAGTATTTCGAGTGCAAATTCATTTTTCTTTATAGCTAGATGTCATTAAATATTAAGCATCTACTGTAGTTGGTATGATTATATAGGCCTTTTAGTTAATATATGATACACAATACCATTAACCACTAACAACTATTGGTGTAAACCATACAGATTGTTTTAGGCAATCCATTATGTGTTGTCTTTCATATGTGAAAGTAAGGCTAATAACCCACTTTTACTAGTAAAGTGGGCATTTGGAGAGCTTATCCATATACATCCTCTCATCTAGTTCACTGTAGAAACATGTTTTATTTTCTTTGGACTAGGTGGTGACTACAGATATGGTTATAAAGTGCTACATAACTCTGAAATCTAAAAAGCTCTGAAACTTCTAAGCAACAAATAAAAAATAATGACCAAACTGATGGAGGCTACATAGTCTTTATACTATATGTGAACCCTTTTTTGCTTTGCTAAACAAATATTAATGCATTTGATCACAAGGTGCTGCTGCAGTTCCCAAACACATACCACACCTGTTGACCCTGAGTCGATTCCAACTCATAATGACCCTAGAGGACAAAGTAGAACTGTCCCATAGGGATTCTAAGGTGTGCCTGGTGGATTGGAACTGTCAACCTTTGGGTTAGTAGCCATAGGTCTTCAATCACTATGCCACCAGGGTTTCTCAGTTCCCAAAGGAATATTAAAGAATATACAATATACATTTGAATTTGTTTTCTAAAATCTAAAGTTTTCAGTTTTCAAATATGCTTTGTTACAAGGACTTCAGAAAAGGGATTGTGAGCATGCAGTAAGAAAAAGGGTCACTTTAATTGGTTTTGACTGTAATTAAATTGATGATGGCTTCACATGCATCAGGTATTAAGAATTATGGTAAATGACAGTAGCATATAACAACATGCAAAACAGGTTCAACAAATAAAATGGAAATGATTTTAAAACTATTTGAGAAATCGTAACAGATGAAGGAAAAAGGAGGGAAGAAAAGTTATACCCATAAGTCTTAATCTCAAAGGATGTGGAAAATCAGCATCAATTTCTATTCTTAGCAATTCCTTAGCAATGGCAAATATTTCTTCAGCAGTAGAAACAACAGATGAAACTGTAGATGCACGAGTTCTTACTTCAAAATTCACATTCTTCAGCTTAAGAGTAACAGTTCTACCCTATAACAAATAGAATACACCATTATACATAGCTTTTATTAAAAAAAAAATTATTATACTTTAAGTGAAAGTTTACAATCCAAGTAAATTTGTCATACAAGTGGTATGGTGTCTTATGCACACATAAGAATATGGAAGCATAACCACTTATAAAATGTGGTAATGAATATTATTATAAGATGAAAACTCATAGGTAATCTAAAAATGCCATTTTAACCATAATTATTACTCCCCCCCATCAAATCTTTATAAGAGATCTTCATATAAAGGGAAAAGTTAACTCAGCATTTTCCTTTTTTCACTGCATCTCTTCTAAAGGTAAAAATCTCCCTTTAAAAACCAAGAATCCTTCTAAAAGGACTTCATGGAAAAGGCTGTCAACAGCTCGTACTTATTGTGTGCCTACTATATGCCAGCTACTGTGCGAAACAATTTACACGCAGGAACCATATGAGAAAAACACTCACTCACGAGGTATCCCATTCTTTATAACAACTGAACGCTTTTGTGTTACACTTTGTAATAATTTTACCTCTGGTTTGGGAGTGCCAGAAAAATGCTAAATATAGACTGTTGTGAGTGAAGATTATAAAACAGACAGTTCAAAGTCTTCAAGGCTTTTGTTCTCAACAATAAAACAACCTGAATTAGAGCTTTGAAATAAAATACTCTATTCCAGAAGGGCACTGTCTACATGAGAAGAACACTAAAGGATGATTTGAAGTGCCTTTTTACAATATGCAAAATGAAACCAATTAAGCCTTACTGTTGAGATGGCTCTGACTCACGGTGACACCATGTGTGTCAGTGTGTTCAACAGAGTTTTTAGTGGCTGATTTTTCAGACCTGTTGCTTGGAGTCAATTCCAACTCAGAACAATACTACAAGGATCATCAGGGCTTTCCTCTGAAGTACTTCTCAGTGAACTTGAACTAGCAACCTTCCTAGCAGCTAAGCATGTTAACCATTTGCATTACTCAGGGACCAGAAATCATTCTCTTGCCTTATTCCCTAATGTGAGTTTAACTCTCGTTTTGAACTTATTGAAATCTACTCCCAAGGTGGTATGAACTCCTCTGCAATTATCTTGGAATCACCTGAGCATCATAAATTGCTGCACCATGTAATGACTTCATCCTAGGCCTCAGATATGGGTCAGAATTGAATTTTTTTCTGATTACTGACAATGACAATACTCTTTTCTGTCATTTTTCAATTTGTATTCAATCTTAAGCAACGAGTATTCTAACTCCTGCTTTAACATAGCATTTCACTGGTAAAATTCTTAACAGCATATCAAAATAAAATACCTTAAGTCCTTTTTTCTGAAGATCATGAGCAAGTTCACTGCAAAGCTCTTGGCACAAGCTGTACTGTTCTTCTGCTTTACTTATCTCAGTGAATGTCCTACAGAGACAAGAGTGATTTTGACAGACAAAGTGAACCGTAATTCAAGATAGTTTAGGAATGATAAATATGTTTAAATGGCTTAGCGTTAAGCTGTATTTTCTGCAGCAAATAATGGAACTTACAGATGTAGTAAGATGTAATTATATTACACAAAACTAAGATCTTCCTAGACAATGGAAAACCATTTAGATAGGTAAGCTGATTAGCAAAGATGTAACTTATGCTCTTGCTTTCTGTGTAAGATTATTAAAAAAAAGTTAATTTCCGAGAATTTACAACACACTGAGTATATATGCATACAGCCTTCACTAAAGGCGACTATGTGAATTTCAGAAAATACAAAAGAATATGATTCCAATTGTCACACACGTATTTCTTAGACATGCTGCCACAGCCACATCTGCCTGAGTCCATTTTTATACGGTAGCATATGTTACAACCTCAAGATGTAAAAACATTTAACCAATCTTCTATTCACAGAATTTTGCTACCATTAAAAAAAAAAGGCTGCAATGAATAACCTTGTAAACGTAACAAGACACATCTGATGATTACACCTGTGGGATGAACTCTTAGAAAAAGAATTAGGGGATCAAAGCATACGTGTACCTTGTGATTTTGATGTTGTTCAGGAGCTGTGGTGGTACAGCGGTTCACAGCTTGGTTGTTAAACAAAAAGTTTGAATGTTAACAAAAAGTTCAAATCCACCAGCTGCTCCTTGGAAACTCCATGAGGCAATTCTACTCTATCCTATATAGTCACTATGAGTCAGAATTGACTTAACAAGCTGGTTGGTTGACTTATTGTTGTTAGGTGCCATCAAGTCAATGCCAACTCATAGTAACTACAGTACAACTTTGACAAAACACTGCCCAGTCCTGTATCTTTACCACAATCATTGCTATGTTTCAGTCCATTGTTAAAGCCACTGTGTCAGTTCATCTTGCTGTGAGTCTTCCTCCTTTTTGCCAAGCTTCTACTTTAAGTGGCATGCTGTCCTCCAGGAACAGGTCCCTCCAAAGCATGTGAGACAAACTCTTGCCAACCTCACTGCTGAGAAGCATTCTGCTGTACTTGATCCAAGATAGGTTTCTTTTTCATTTTTCTAGCAGTCCATGATGTATTCAAAGATCTTCACCAAAAACGTAATTCAAAAGTATCAATTCTTCAGTTTTCTTTATTCACTGGATGGCTTTTCCACACATGAGGTGACTAAACATACTATGGCCTGGTTCAGTGCACCTTAGTCCTCTAAGTGATATCTCTGCTTTTTAACCCATTAAAGAGGACTTTTGCAATAGCTTTGTTTAATGCAGTGTGTCACTTGATTCCTTCACTCTGCTTCCATGGGCACTGATTATAGCTCCAAGTAAAATGAACTATCTGACAACTTCAGTCTTTTCTCTATTCATCATGATGTTACTTACTGGTCCAGTTGTCAGGATTTTTGTTTTCTTTATGTTGAGGTGTAATCTATATTGAAGGCTGTATTCTTTGACTTTTATCAGTTAGCACTTCAAGGTTTCTTCACTTTCAGCAAGGAAGGTTATGTCATCTGCATAACACAGGTTGTTAAAGAGTCTTCCTCCAATCTTGATGCTACATTCTTTACATAGTCTAGCTTCCCAGATTCTTTCCTCAGCATACAGATTAAATAAGTATGGGGAAAGGACAGAACCCTGATATACATCTTTTATGAGTTTAAATCAGGAAGCGTTTCCTTGTTCTGTTTGAACGACTCCCTCTTAGTCTATATACAGATTTCTCACAAACATAATTAAGTATTCTGGAATTCCCATTCTTCACAATGTTCTCCATAATTTGACATGATTTTGATAGATACTGTCAAAGTGCCTTCCCCTGAGAAGACTGAATAATGTCCTCCAAAGTTGTCCACATCTTAATCCTAGGAATTTGTGAATGGTAGAAGGAACTGTGCAGACCCTGACTGAGGATTTTGAGATGAAGAGATTATCCCGGATTATCTGAGTGGCCCCAATGTAATCACAAAGGTCCTTATTAGAAGGGGGCAAGAAGTTGAGAGTCAGAAAGAGAGAGAGAGAGACTGTAGAAGACGTTATGTAGCTGGGTTTAAAGATGGAGGATGGGACCATGAGCCAAGGAATACAAGTGGTCTCTAGAAGTCAGAAAAGGTAAGGAAACAGATCTTCTCCTAGAACCATCAGAAAGAAGGCATCTTGTTGACATCTTGATTTTAGACTTCTGGAACTGTGAGAGAATAAATTTGTGTTGTTTTAAGCCACTAAGTTTGTGGTAATTTGTGACAGCAGTGATAGGAAACAAATACATCACTCCCCCTTTAAGAATTCAAATCTTTTTCATTTCCACAGTCCTGACAATAAAGTATGTTAGAATCTTTGCCAATCTTATCAGTGAAAAATGCTATCTCAGAGAACTTTCAATCTGCATCTCTTTAATTACAAGTGAAATTCAGAATATTCTCACATGTTTTAAGAGCCATTTGTATCTCTTTTTCTGTTAACTATTTATATCCTCTGTCCATTGTTTCTACTGGTTTCCTTTCTTATTGTTTTGTGAACTCTCTGTATGTGATATAAATTTCGGTGCTCCCTGCTGCAAAGTTTGATGTTTTAATGCATTTTTAAGGAAGCCAAGAAGTTTCCAGAAAGAGATGAAGAATACATTCTTGTATATGAAGTATTATTCTAAATAACAAAAGACAAAACTGAAGAAAATGCACTCATTAAGTATGATACTATCTCACTTTTGCATGTTTTCTTTTGATTGTTTTTATGTAAATCACAGTCTAAAATGGCAATTTGTATCAACATCATTTATTGAATGCACAGTCTTGTATGTCTTCAATTTTTTCTGATCATAAATGATATGCACGAAAAATGAACAAAAAATTGTATATCAGCAGTTCTTAAATGTGACATTCAGGTACAACTGATGGGCTTTTCAAACTGACATCTTTCCCTAGACACTGAGGTTGCATCAAGATTTCAATTCACGCAAGATTATTAAAGCACTAAACTAGATCAGCTCAAATTCATCTTCCATCAGAAATAGTTTACTATTTTCTCTCTCTGCTCATTCACCAATATTTGAGGAGTTTTAGGAAGAACTCCCATTATCACTTCCAAATTAAATACTCAGCACAATTTTTCTTATTAAACAAAGACAGCAATTAAGACTTGGAATCCTAAATTACTTATTTTTACACTGTAAAGAAATTACAACATTAAATAATAAAAATACCTGCAGTTTACCAAGAATACAGCAACTATAGAGCTGTACTAGCTTATTTTGGAAATGTGAACGCCTGAAAATCAATACTAGGTTTGCAAATAAATTTTATTTTAGCACATTTTACCAAAACATAATTTGAAAAATACTTTAAAATAGCACAAATTAACAACAGAACATTAACAATAAATAACTAATAAAACATACCTTTCAATGCTCATACTTTTCCTCTCTCCATCCCTTGAAATTAAAAAAAAAAGACTTTATTTACGTTCTCAAAGAAGAGTAACTTCCTTTCAGCTAACCAAGACAGTATTTCGCTAAACTTTATACATCAGGAAAAACAGTGAGTTTTTCTTATCTAAAAATGAAACTACTACTTAAGAAGGTAGATTGGTAAGATGGTGACATGATTACCTGTGTCATGGATCAAGTCTACAACTACTGAAGAGAATAAGCTTGAAAATAAGTTAATATTATAAATTGTTGCTATCAAATGCCTATCAGAAACTACACTGGTAAAAATCAGTTTCAAATGATAGCAAAGGGGCCTGCAGTTACAGGATATAAATAAATTTTAAATAATTTCAGTAATCTATCTCTTGGCCTAGTATATTAACTTCTCTCTCCCACACTTACGCATTATTCATTTACATCACTGTCACAGCTTGCATCGCATCCCCCCTAAAGCTATGTATCAACGTGGCTGGGCCATGATTCCCAGTGTGCCATGATTTTTCCTGCCTCTATAATGTTGATGAGGGAAAGCTGTCTAGGTGAGGCAGGATTCAATCTATAAGTTTGTGGAATATAAAAGAGAGAGGTGAGCAGGCAGAGTTGGGGATCTGGTGCCACCAAAACAGCAGCAATGAGCAGAGAGTGTCCCTTGGGCCCCCAGGGAGGTTCACGCACCAGGATGCTCTCATACTGAGTCTGGACTATTAGCCTACCAGACTGTCATAATTTCTCATATTGAATGGACTTGCAATTTACAAACGGACTTGTAGCTTCCTGGACTGGGATAATAAAATTTCTCTTTGTTACAACCATTCACCTGTGGTATTTCTGTTATAGGGGCACTAGGTGACTAAGACAACTACTTAACAGAATTTCAGTTAGAATTTTGTATATGGCAATAGGGTGAAGAGATGGAATCTGAACCAACTAGTTTGGCTGGATTACAGTTACTCTGATAGGAGAAACTGAAGTAACATGTAAATTTTTCATTTTCCAAATACTTATTGAGCCTACTACAAATTGAGCATGGGTCTAGGCCCTGGAGATGTGTGATGAATAAAAGAGATCAAGCTCTTGCCCTCAAGAAATTTATAACGAGGAAAAGGCAGTCCTTTTAACAAATGATGCTACCCAAACTGGATACAAAAAAGTGAAACACGACCCATACCTTACATCATACAAGAAAACGAATTCAAACTGGATGAAAGACCTAAATATAGAACCCCAAGCTATAAAAGATCAGAGAAGAAAAAATAGCATCAATGCTAGAGGCCCTAATACATGGTATTAAAAGGATACAAACCATAACGTAACAAAACAAAAACTCCAGAAGATAGGCTAGATAACTGGGATCTCCTAAAAATTAAATACTATGCTCATCAAAAGACTTCAACAAAAGAGTAAAAAGAGAACCTACACATTGGAGAAAAAACTCTGGCTATGAAAAATACAACAAAGGTCTAATCTTTAAAACCTATGGGACAATCGAACACCTGTACAGCAAAAAGACAAATTAATCCAATTTAAAAATGGGCAAAGGAAATGAACCAAACAAAGCATTCAAGAGACTAACAAATGAGGAAATGTTCAAGATCACAAGCCATCAGAGATGCAAATCAAAACCATAGTGATTCTTTACTCATTTTTCCCTCTTCTCTGACATCTAATCTGTTGGTTCTAATTAAAAAATATTCTGAGTTTTAAGGAGCCCTAGTGGTACAGTGGTTAAGCACTCAGCTACTAACTGGAAGGTTAGTGGTTTGAACCCACTGGCTGCTCTGCAGGAGAAAGATATGACAGTCTGCTTCCGTAAAGATTACAGCTTTAGCAATCCTATTGGGTGGCTCTATTCTGTCCTATAGGGACACTGTAAGACTGAACAAAGAGTTTTTTGGTTTAGCAGAATTGTAAAACATATTATCCTTATAGCTCTCATCGCGATGGTTAAAACTGGTATTTCAGCAAATGATAAGGAAAAAACAAAATGACTACACAAATACCTTTCTAGGTGTGTTGAGCCTAGTCCCAAGGAAATGTGAAGGAAATAATGCCAAGATGTTTCAGAGAAAAGGACAGAAAGCAATGCCCTCTGTTCGTAGAGTTCTGTGCAAGTAATAATTCCGAGAGCCTTTAACATTTTCTCTGTGACTTTTCCTATTCCAGAAATCTAGAAGAGAATCAATATTTACCTCATCAGTAGATTTTTTAAAAAACATTTTAAATAAAACTAAAGATGGAGATTATAGTCTCATGAAAGGTATGAATAACATGATTGTATATGTCACACAAGAAAACTGGTTATCATTTTTTACCACATTTCCTAAACTAGTGCTCCATGGAATTTTAAAAAGAAAGAAAGAAAGAAGTTCTGTAGACATACAAGCTTGAGAAATGGAGGGATGTTATTGCTGTTGTCGTTAGGTGCTGCCAAGTCAGTTCTGACCCACAGGGACCCTGTGTACAACATAAAGAAACACTGCTGGGTCTTGTACCACGTCCACAATTGTTTTTATGCTTAAGTCCATCATTGCAGGCATGGTGTCAGTTCATCTCATTAAGGGTCTTCCTCTTTTTCACTGTCCCTCCTGATATCTAAATACTGGTGGCATAGCTTCCAGCATCACAGCAACACACAAGCCCCCACAGTACAGCAAACCAACAGATAAGGTGGGGAATGGTGACAGAAACAAAATAAAATTGGAATTTTTTACTATAAGAATTAAGCATCTTTAATATACTAATATCCATTGTGATCCATCAAAGGTGGGACATTCTAAAATTATTTGACTGCAGAACTTTTTTTTTAATGGAACACTTATTCACACTTTGTAAAACATATTGGAAAAATACCACTTTATAGTTACATTTCACATATACTAAACTATCCAGTACTCATTATATATTTATACTTTGAAATAGACTTTTTTCTGAGCCACGAAAAATGTTTGAATTCATTTATATACATTATGTTGAATGAGAACAGCAAGTCATACAATGCCATATAGTGTTGTTATTATTAAGTAAAAGGTTAAATATACAGAAAAATCCATAAGCTTTAAAATATAGTAACACATACCCCTTCTGGAACTGCTGAGAGAAAATTTTGCCATTTTAAAGTCAAAATATTTTTATTTATTTTCTGATCAAAAGCAATTAAAATTCTAAATCTCTTCAAAGATCAATCTGGTAGCAATGTGGACACCAGAACTAAGATAGTACTAAGTTACTGATAAAAGAACTCTTGGAAGTATTTTTTATTTTCTCCTTGGCAGGCATACAGTTAAAAGTCTGGCATCTACTACTTTCTTAAAGATTTCCAGGGAACATGTTTCCTAAACTTCATCTTTAAGGCTTCAAAACTCAGAAGAGGATTTCTTTCAAGTCCAAATGCAATCCCTGATTATAGTTTTTGCTTGTTACCTACTGTTCTATTTTCAGCAAAGAATGATTACTACAAACCTAAACAGCATCCCTTCAGAACTCACAATATGTGTGTGTATGTATATAAAATATACGTTTTTTTTAAACGTATATACGTTATTTATAAAATATATAAATTTTACATAAAATCTCACCTTTCTAATGGGTAAGTCCTTGATGAAATCCATTACAGCTTGTCTGTTGGGAAGAATCTGGTATTGTCCATTTGGTTTATTCTTATCACTACATACTTTTGCTAACATTGTATTTGGTGCAATGCCTTAAAAGAGAAACACTCTGATAACTCAAAGAGATTAACATGAATGCTTTAAAAATATGTAATGACAATACCAAAAAGAAATAACATTAAATGGAAAAAATATGAAATGAATGGCGTGCATCTTTAAAAATAACGTCTGATCACCACCTATCTCCTTAGGAGTGGCTATGGATCTAGGAAAATGAACTTCAGTTACTGTGGCAGTAGAAATGAGGGATATTTAAATACCAATGACATTTTTAAACTAAGAGTAATTTCTGAGTTTATTTATTAAATGTTATTAGTGTACTTATTATCCTGAGTAAGGATATAAGGTGGTTTGATAGTGGCTTCCTATCAACTTCTCAGAAAAGATTCAGATATAACTTAAGATGGATATTTACTCTTTGCAAAAACTTTTTGCATACACTATCCACATGAAGAAAAAAAAAAATCAAAGACTTTGGGTTGCAATATATTTAAAGCAGTAATTAAATCTGTCCTTCCCCATGTTACTTAAAAAATAAATTGTTGCTTCTTATAGAAGTATGTTATAACCTCTAGATGATGAAAACTCTCAATAATTAAGATAACAAGATAAGTACTATTAAAATATACTCATTAAATAGCTCATTTCAACACTTATATACATCTTGCTAAAATCTATTCCTTATTCTCACACTCTGGTAGAGAAAGGAAAGGTTAACCTAATCATAATATGATGTTTACGAGATAATTCAGGGTCCTCATTATGAACATCAATTACTCTGCGAAGACACTGACAATATCTTGGTCTACCGACATAGGTAAAGCTGTTTCTTCCTCCAGTAGATAGTCTTAGATGGCTGTACTGCTAGCTGGTGTTTCTTCTGTCTCTGACCTTGTGGCCATCTGGGTTCTCTCTGGTGACATAATCTTTAAAGGAAAAACTAATAATCAAGTATTATATACAAAACCAACTAAAAAGCATTTTGTGTTTAAAAAAGGATAGTTAAGTGGGCTTTATGACAGTATTTTTCTCTGGGGTTATGGAGCTTTTCTGCTTACTTGAGTTTACCTATAGCTTTACTTTAGCTATTCTGAGTAGGCAAAGTTGTCAGAAGCTGAACTAAAGCAGGGATAAAGAAAATGTTCTTATACATTTTATAATAAGCAAACTACTAATATTATATTTGAATTCTTCAGTTTGAAAATTATAATTACAGTAGCCATCAATACTTTTCTAAATACCTGCACTGGCTGTCAGCGTTGTTTTTTGCTCAATTCTGAAGCGAATTTCCTTTACCACTTCCTCAGCTGATGTTCCAAAAACAACTGAGTTTGGGAGCATTTGAGGGTTGTTCTGTTCTTCAGAGTTCACTTGGAAAGGAATTCCTGGAGGCTGCAAATCAGGAGGGCTGTCTTCAAAAAGTAGTGGAGAGGAGGACAGTTCATGCTCACTCAATTTATTAACTTCCTCTCTTGGCTTATCTAAATTACAAACAGGAACAGTAATTCATAAGTTAGGTTCCCTTACATTCTTTCTGAAGATAAAATGAAATCTAGTTTCGCTTGTTTCTAATAACCAAGATCAAAATTGCTATCTTGAAGATACTTCACAACAACAAAACACACTGATTCCAAGTTTCCCTTAAAAATAATATTATCCATTGCTATAATACACATTTAAAAAAGTATAGCTAATGTAAAACTCACTAATTTTTGTACCTAAATTAATTAAAATCCATAATTGAGTTTAGTGTCACCTTACATTTAAAAAATAAAAAATAAAAACTTTTTTCCCCCCTTTGCTCATCTCTGTAGTCAGGGGTAGGGGGAGGCACAGAAGAGTTACCTTCTTAAATTAGAATTTAGGAAGGAGGAAAAAAGACATTAAAACCCCTAGAATAGTTATGCCCGAAATAAGTTTTGTCTTACACTTTTCTCCATTCATGGAAAAAATCTTTCAGACATTAAAATAACCAAACTTTTCTCCTTTCAGTGCTAATTTTAATATGAATTGCTTTTTCATGAAGTATCTCTTTTACTAAGGGTGCATTGTCAATATAGAACTTATCTCTGAGAGTTTTACTTCCTTAACTATATAAATACTTAGGGTCTTAAGATAAAGCAAGGGGCAAGATTAATGAAAACAAGGCTTTCAATGTCACCACCAGTCTGTAAACTAACGTTATCATAAAAAAGTAAAGTAAAAATACCAATCTGCTTATTGCTGTACTTCATTTGAATCTTTCATAAAAGTATTTAAATTTACACTGATGGTAAAAATGTATCATGAATAAGTACACTAACAGACTTTTATCTTCTGGATTTTATAAAACAGGATCTATAACATCTAAGATTAACCACAGAGTCTTCTGACCCATTTGATAATTTTATTACCTACAAAAGTTTTCCAAGTTAAGGCAAATGTAGAACCAAAATTAAAAAAATTTATTTTTCAGACACACATAAACACACCACTACTTGAAAAATGAATTTGGCCTTTTAAAAAGATTTTATAAAGATAATGTTCATGGAATTGCAAAATTCTAACAAACATCTGTGAATAACATAACAAAGCTTTTGATTAGTTTCAAAATGTAAAGTATGTAATATAAATTAAGTTACAGACAGATATTTTCCAAATCTGAATTCCCAGGCCACATACAAAATAAGCCTCATTTTTAAACTTAGATCAACTGTTACCTATGTGCCTCAGTTCCTTTCATTTTCCATACTCTGGTTTTAAAACGCAGAGCAACTCAAAGGGGATTATGACTGTAGAAGAGGTGAAATGAAATCCACCTGGATACTCTTCTCTCTATGTAAATAGGCAGAAATTAAGGAAAAGCTGCAGGAGAAACTAGTAAGGTAACTGCCACATGCATAAACCCCTGCCACAGAGCTGCTGAGCTTTGCAGGTCATGCCTCTGCCAGGCTGCTCTCAGGTGGCCTGCTGTGACAGTGGAGGACCGAAGGGGGAAGCAAGATGTGATGCCTTTGGTGCGCTGCTGAGCTGCTGCCGGATGAGAAGTTATCTTTTCAACCAGAACTACAGTCTACTTCTCTGTGAGCTCTGGCTGTGTAACTAGCTGCTGAATGGTTTCTTACTTGCTTTTTGACAAAAAAATATTAACACCATAAATGAGGTACCCAGAGTACAAAAGAAAGCGTATTTATCTGCACACATACATACATTTTGCTATATATGTATGTATGTTTAAACATACTGCAAAAGTATTATAGGAAACTCTTAGGGTATGATTTGACATAGCCATTTAATGATTCTTCTTGAGGCAAAGACAGGAAAATCTGTACAAACATACATTTTCAGTACAAAATCTGGAACACTAGAATTATGGCATCCTATCCAGTTGGCAAATGCTAAAAAGTGTAAGGTATTTCGCAGTTCCTTATGTGGCCTTGCACTCATCATCCAGGTGGCAAAATACACTATTTAATAACAATTGTTTCATTCATATATGGATGCAGTAGTTAGCAATACATTGCCAAAGACAAACACCTTTTAGAAATGAGGCAAACAGCAGCAAGACCTTTGACTTTAGAGGAAGATCTATTACTCATATGCCCTACTTCTATCTCACTGCTGATAGCTTCCCACGGCATAATGTGAGGTCAGGCACGTCTATAAGTTTAGTCCTTAGGGATTTTTATGAGAACAAAGTGAAACTACTCATACATGAAGGGCAAAATATATACATAAATATTTTAAGAACAGTGAGTATTAAAAATTCACATCTTCATAGTGAGTTTGGATAGAATAAATAAAAAGTACACTGCCACAGAATACACATATATATATACACATATATAAATTTATATGTGCACACACATACACTATAACTAGCCAAGCCAAGTGCCGTCAAGTCGGATCTGACTCATGGAACGTAAATGATATATAATGACATACATATGTTTAAACATACTGCAAAAATATTATGGGAAACTTGTAGTGAATGATTTGACATACCCATTGAATGATTTTCCTTTTCTGGAAAAGAAAGGAATTCACAAAGTGAGATTTTAAACAAAGTGGTATCAGGCTTTGTGCACTCTTTCCCCAGAAAATAATATTAGACTAAAACAGGAAAACCCTGTGCACCAAGTTTAATGTTTCTGTTAGAGAGCAGACTTACTTTTCACTACTTTAAAGAGAAAATCACACTGTGCTTACATGTGGTATTCAACATGCTCCCAGGGACATCAGCCCCTAACAATGGGAGAGTTAGAATTTTATACCATTGTGGATCCATCATTTTCACATGAGGAGAAGTTACAAATAGATGACCCTGCTGCTACCGCCTGTCTCCTCTAAAGTAGTCACTGAGTTGTGCACATGAAAATTTGGCTGTAGATTGTGAACAAATGCCTCTGTGTCTACCTTTTTATCCAGGTGAACTTTGCTCAAGAGTACAGGACAGCTCAGACATCTTAAGTCATTAAACATTTAACAGGAGTTGAATGCTGTGTGTGTTATATCTGCATGCCTTCTGACATTGCTTTCACTAAGTAATAAAGGGACCTCTTGAAAAAACGCTTGGAATCATGGAAGTTCTAATTCATTGCAAGTAGAAGAAGGAAGCTGGATAGTCATTAACTTTGGCAGGGTTGAAAACAGTGGTAATCACTGTAATAACCAGATTATCAAAAATTTGGGAGACAACTGATTTCCACATGTGAAAGAATGAAGCTGCATCCATACCTCACACCATATTTAAAACTTAATCCAAAATGGAACAATGACCTAAACATAGAGAACTAAAACTGTAAAAATTTTAGAACAAAACATAGGGATAAATGCTTCAAGACCTATTGTTCAAGAATGAATTCTTAGATCTGAAACAAAAAGCACAAGCAACAAAACTCAACAGATACACTGGACGTCACCAAAATTAGAAACTCTTGTGCAGTAAAGGACTGTATTAACAAAGTGAAGAGACAGCCTACAAAATGAGAGAAAAGATGTGGGAACCATGCATCTGATAAAAAACCTAAACCCATTGCCACTGAGTTGATTCTGACTCATAGTGACACTACAGGTAGAACCAAACTGCCCCACAGTTTCCAAGGAGTGCCTCATGGAAATTGTTGACCTTTTGGTTAACGGCTTTAGCACTTCACAAACCACTATGCCACTAGGGTTTCCATATATCTGATATGGGGCTAAAATCCAGAATATATAAAATTCTGATAAAACTCAACAACAAAAAGATAAACATATATACATCAAAAATATATATATCAAAAAGTGGACACAGGACTGGAATACACATTTCCCCAATAAGCACAGGTAAAGATGCTCGATGTATTTAGCTAAGAGAGAAACGCAAATCAAAACCACCATGAGACACCACTTTACATCCACTAGGATGGCTATGACGAGAAAAACAGAAAATGGCAAGTGTTGGCAAGGACGTGCAGAAACTGAAACACCTGTGCAATGATGGTGAGAATATACGATGCTGCTGCTACGTAAAAGAGTTTGACATTTCTTTCAAAAGTTAGACACAGGAGTTACCATATGACTCAGCAAATCTACTCCTAGAGACTTGAAAGCAAGGTCTCAAACAGGTATGTCCATGACAGTGTTCATTTCAGTACTATTCACAATAGCCAAAAGGTAGAAATAACTCATTCACCAATAAATAAATGGATAAACAAAGTGTATTATATTCATATGATGAAACAGCCATGAAAAGAAATGAAGTTCTGATACATGCTATAACATGTATGAAACTTAAAAACTTTACACTGAGAGGAGTAAATCAAAGAGGGATTAATATTATATGACCCCACTTACAGGAAACATCTAGAATTGGCAAAAGCATAGAGACCAAAGCTAGTGGTTACCAGGGGTATGTCAGAGGGGGAGGTGAAATTAAATTACTTAAGTTTCTATTAAAGGTTATGAAAAAAACTGGAAATGGATACTGGTGATGCTTTTACAACATGTGAACATAATTAATGCCAAGTAATTGTACACCTAAAGGAGTTTGAAATGGAAAACTTTTTATCAAATACAATTCACCAGTTAAGGAAGCATCTGGAAAACGAAGAAGAAAAATAAATCATCCAACATTTTGATATACTGAGGCTAATCAATTTTTTGTTTTTCCTTTTTGAAGTTTATTTCCATTAACAAAAACAGTGGCCACCTTAAATGGATAATCCTCTTGGCAACCTGAGGGCAACTGGTTCAGGATATGCAGTCCTGCCTGCTAACGAGATAAGTGGAACACAAAGATTTTTGTGTGTTTTTCAGTTTGATAGTTCTAATAAACTGCTTACCATTTTCTGCAGAGTTTTCTGTTCTGAAGAAATACCTTCTTTTGTCCTCAGGCCAATTTTGTCTTTCCTGTAAGTGCTTTGTTATATTTAAGTAAGCTTCATCAAGACTCATGGCCATAAAATTTGGGTCATAATCAGCAAGTATGTCCTTAACCTTCAATAGGAACAACAACAAAAAACCATTAAATTTTGCTGCCATAGCAATACCTTCTGTCATGTATAGCCGATGGGAACACATTAATACTCTTATTTTGCAACTACAGTAACAATTCTACAAACAATAGTTTATAGATTCAGGGAATAAATAATTTATGGCCAGGGCATATTTGTCCAAATTTTCTTTTACATTAAAATAGATCATGAAGGTATAAGACCATGAAACAGCTTCATCTGATACAATTCCCATTTAGTAACCCAGCTAGATACAGCTGCAGGAGAAAGATGTGGCAGTCTGCTTCTATAAAAGTTTACAGCCTAGGAATCCTAAGGGGCAGCTCTATTCCGTACCACAGGGTGGCTATGAGTCAGAATCAACTTAATGGCAACAGGTCTGCTTGTTTTTGTTTCTTCATTATTTATCCAGATAATAGTAAGAGATTCAAGTAAGACAGTTTTCTTACATGAAAATTTTAAGCTTTTTTAACCACTTAAGTATTAGATGTAATTAGAGGGAACAGCTGTCAAAATGATATACATATTAGAAAACAGAATTGCTGAATTACATTAGGCTTCTATCAGCATCTAAAAGCTGTCTGGTGCAGCAAGCGAAAACTTTTTGAAAAAAACAACAAAAGGAAAGCTTTTTAGCTTACTATAATTATGAACAGTTTAGTCAAAGAGAATTTCAGAAAATAATGACATAACTTGGCTAAGCTTTACTCACAGAGTACCTTAATTAGCTCTGTTCATGTGGAAAAAAACATTTTTACAACGTACTCTGTGGCATCTTTCTAGTGAAAATGAACGTCTGGAAAGTGTGCAGTTGGCAGCCAACTGAAATTATTTTGAATGAGAAGGATCCTGAGAGACACAGTTGAGCACTGACTTCCTTTACATAGGATACTGCTATAACCACTAAGATAGGTATGTTCCAGTAAAAATCAAGTACAAAAAGCTTCAAAAATGTCAAAGCTACCAGTCTTCTACATAAAATAAAAAAAGACTTTTCCTTATGTTTTTTAACTAAGCCATAAATATCACTGTATTTACAGTGATGAATCTATTCTATCATTTGTTTGCATATAAGAACACATTCGTTATCGATAAATAAGGTAGCTAGATTCTCCTCAAATTTAGAGCAAGATTTCTCCAATTTATGTAAAGAACCAGAATACAGATAACTAAAAACAAATTGCGTTCTCATTGTCATTCTGCCAGTGGTTCTACTGTTCTAAAAGTAGTTCTAAAAGTACTGCCGTTGTTAGGTGCTTTTGAGTCAGTTCCAACTCACAGTAACATTAGGCAAAACAGTGAAACACTGCCCTGTCCTGCCCCATGCCGACAATCATTTTTATACTTAAGCTCATCATTGTAGCCACTGTTGACAATCCATCTAGTTGAGGGTTTTCCTCTTTTTTCACTGACCCTCCACTCTACCACGCATGATGTCCTTCTCCAAGGACCAATCCTTCCTGACAGCATGTCCAACATACATGAGACACAGTCTCGCTACCTTTGCTTCCATGGAACACTCTGGCTGTAGTTTTTCCAAAACAGATCTGTTTGTTTTGGTGGCAGTCCAGGGTACATTTTCTTCTCCAAATCACAATTCAAAAGCATCAATTCTACCAACAACAGAAGAATGGATAGGTAAACTATGGTATATATACTCAATGGAGCACTATGCAATGGTAAAGAACAACGATGACTCCAGGAAACATCTCATCACCTGGTTTCAACTGGAAGACATTATGTTGAGTGAAAGCAGTCAGCGACAAAAGGACAAATATTGTATGAGACCTCTACAGTAAGATCTCAAAAACAGACTTGTGTATAGAAGAAAAGACTCTCTGACAGCTGCAAGGCGGGGGGGAGGGTTTGGATTAGATAGCTGCTGGGTATCTGGTTGGGGGAAATCGGTGATAGCACACATTAGAAACAAGAACAATATTAAGTGGACTTAAACATAACATGAGTACTCCTTCCATCTTAACTCAATATTGCAAGGATAGAGTAGCTGGGGCAGGGGCGGGGGACCATGCTCTTAGGCGAATTCCAGGCCAATTGGCACAACTAGCGTTTTGCTAAGAGGGCTCTCTGCACCCCATGTTGGTGAGTGGCGTCTGGGGTCTTAAAAGCTGCCAAGCTGCCATCCGAGGACACAGCAAATGGTCCCAACTCAGCAGGAATGGATGCTCACCGAGGACCAAAACGACATGGGGGAAAGACAACCCAGAAGACAAAGAGACCCACATCAGTGGGTGCCTACATCAACTTGGGACTGGAAGAACTGGATGGTGCCCGGCCACCACCAGTGATAGCTGCGATGGAGCTCACTAAGTTGAGTCTCACTGGCAACACAAGAATAAAAAGGGGTGCACCCTGAGATCCCCACTAAAGACCTCAATTGATGGTCCAGTGGTTTCGGGGTTCCCCTGGGAGCACGGCCCCTCGCCCTGATGCTGCCCTTGACCATAAATCATGACAAAGGTCCACGCTTCAGACAGGAATGGATTGGACTTGGTGATGCAGTGACTATATATTGGATGCACACGGCACTTGGCTTGGCAGCTTATGGTTCTGTACATCTATAGGATGTCATCCTGGCTGGAGGAAGAAAAGTGGGTGGAAAAGAGGGAAAAAAGAGACTGTTGGGAGAACGAGACATGTATGGAGCAGAGAGGAAGAGTGTGCTGTCACCGGGCAGGGAGAGCAGCGGAAGCTGCATATAGGTGGGTATGTAAATTTATACGGGAATGTACATTTTCACTCAGTTATACTAAATAAAAATTTTTTTTAAAAAGGCATCAATTCTTCTTCTGTCTTCCTTATTCATTGTCCAGCTTTCACATGCATATGATGCAATTGAAAACATCATGAGTTGGGTCATGAGCACCTTAGTGTTCAAGGTGACATCTTTAATTTTCAATATTTTGAAGAGGTCCTTTGCAGCAGATTTTCCCAATGCAGTGTGTCTTTTGATTTCTTGACTGCTGCTTCCATGTTTGTTGATTGTGGAACCAAGTAAAATGAAATGCTTGACAATCTCAATCTTTTCTCCATTTATTATGATGTTTTTTATTGGTCCAGTTGTGAGGATTGTTGTTTTCTTGATGCTGAGATGCAACTCATACTGAAGGCTGTGGTTTCTGATCTTCATCAGTGTTGCAAATTTTCTTCACTTCCAGCAAGCAAGGTTGTGTCATCTGCATAATGCAAGTTGTTAATGAGACTTTCTCCAACCCTGATGCCTCGTTCTTCTTCACATAGTCCTGCTAGTCCTATTATTTGCTCAGCATACAGACTGAAAAGTTACAGTGAAAGGATACAACCCTGACATAAAGTAGACCTTAAAATGTTTTTTTTTTAAATGTCTCTGATTTTCAAACTCAGCAAAAGGCTAGAATATTTGTGGCATGAGGGACCATCAGGTGTGGTCTTTTTAATAGAGCTCTAGCTATGCATACGCATTCTCTCTCCAGCTACATCAGGGACTGTATGTTATGTTCCCTATCAGGGCAGTCATTGGTGGTAGCTGGGCACCATTTAGTTCTTGCAGTCCCATGCTGATGCAGTCTCAGATCATAGGCACATTCTGTCTCCTGGGCTCATATTTTCCTCATGTCTTTGATGCCCTTCATTCTTTCCTGCTCCAGTGGATTGGGACAAATTCATGCCACTTAGATGGCAGCTTCCTAGATTTAAGATACCAGACGCCATTCACCAAACTGGGATGTAGAACATTTTTTTAAAAAAAAAAAAAGTGGAGCAGAGAGAACAGCGTGCTGCCACTGGACACGGACAGCAGTGGAAGCTGCATATAGGTGGGCATGTAAATTTATACGGGAATGTACATTTTCACTCAGTCATATTAAATAAATAAAAAAAAAAACATAGTTATTGTCAATTAGCCCATCCCCTGAAATCATAGTCTTCAGACCCCTGTGTCTGCTAAAACTGTCCTTCAAAATGCTGGTTGTATTTAGGAAACCTTTTAGCTATGCTAACCTCCCTTCTACTATGTTCTGTCACTTCCTTCACCTAACCTAATTCCTATCTACTATCTACTCTATGAATACCTCTTCCCTCTTTCTCCTTTATAAATATCAAAGATTATTTTCTTCTGTGCTTAAACCCTTCATAAAGTCCTTATAAAAGCAGTCTCATACAATATTTGTCCTTTTGTAACTAATTCCACTCAGCATACTATGTTTTGAAGATGACTACATGTTATGAGACATTTCATAGACAGTTTCTTTGTTCCATTTAATTTTCTGTGTTGAATCATTTTCTTTATGTGCTTTCTTTTCATCTTTTTCAGTGTTGGTGGTATTCTACCTGCTGAGACTTCACGTTTTTCCTTTTTTATTTTGATGCACAGGAATGATAGTTTCCTTTGTGGCTGCCTTAATGTTTACACCTATTTTTCTACATTTAAACCAATCTTTAATTTCTTTATATCACATGACTTCCTCTCCATATGAAAGATCTATGACTAGTTTCTTCTAGTCCCTCTGTTTTAATGTTTACATAATGATATCTGTTTCCCTTTTTTCCATGTTTTGCCTTTATCATTTTTGTGATCCCCTTATTTGGGCTGATACACAATTGCCCTGTTTTGTGTATTGGTCTTGGGTTGTTACCTAGTGTTACTGATTTTCTAACTGAAGGACTCCCTTTAGCATTTCTTGCAAATTTGGTTCAGTTTTTGCAAATTCCCTAAATTTCTGTTTATCTAGAAATATCCTAATTCCACCATCATATCTGAAAGACAATTTTGCTGGATATATAATTCTTGGCTGGCAATTAGTTTCCCTCAAGACTTTGTATATGTCATCCCATTAACTTCTTGCTAGCATGGTCTCTGTTGAGTAGTCCAAGCTTAGTCTTATAGATTCTGCTGTGTAGGTTATTTTTCCTTTATCCCTAGCCACTTTTAAAAGTATCTCTTTATCTGCAGTTTTGGCAAGTTTGATTACAATGTCTTTATTTTGGGATCTAACCTGTGTGGAGTTCAATATGTATCCTAGACAGATGTCTTCTTATCTTTGATGATAACAGGGAAGTTTTCTGTCAGTAAATCTTTGACAATTGTCACTGTATTTTCTTTTATCCTCGCCCTTGCTTCCCTCTACTACTCTGGTACTCCAAACACTCCTGGATTATTCCTTTTCATACAGTCTCACATAACTCTTAGTGTTTCTTGATTTTCTTAAATTCTTTTATCAGATTCATCCTCAAATATGTTGATGTCATATGCTGTATCTTTAATCTCACTAATTTGACCATGTCTTGATTTTGCTCCTTTGACTTTCTATTGATTAATCTAATTCTGTAATTACTAATTTTTTTAATTTTGCTGCTCTATGCTTTCCTGCAGCCTGTGCAATTTGCCATTATGCTCTGCTTCATTCTGCCTCATCTCTTTCCTCAACTCTTTATTAAAGAGTTCTAAATATTAATCTTTTGTATTCTACCTCTGATAGGTTCCAAGAAGTTGTCTTCTGGCAAACTTGATTCTTTGTTTTGGAAACTTTCTGAAGAAAATATGGTCTGCTTTTTTAAATGATTGAAAATTGACTGCTATCTCAGAGACATCAGTAAATTCTATTTATTTAGAGCCCAAGAATCTGTTTACTTTTTGTATAGGGTTTCAGCTCTGATGCCCAGGTAGTCAGTTACCAAGTGTGCGGTGCAGGCTCTTGCCTACTGTCCTAGATGGTGATGGGTGACTTGTATAGGCACTGGTGTCTGGCTTCAGTTACTTAAAAAAAGCAAGTGGCTGACAGTTGTACTTGAGTGTCCGTGAAGATGCCATCAGCCCTCATATCTGAATCTAGGAGAAGGAACAGAGTCTTCCCTGATTTTCCAGCTTAGGAAAGCCAGCAGAATTTCTCTTTTTTTCTTTCTTCTTTCTTTCCCCTTCCCTGAGTTTGTTAAATTATTCTCCCTCTCAGTTTCAGAGAATGGCTCAGGGTGGGCTTAAGGAGTCCTGCTTGCAGCTGAGTTAACAGTGTCAGACTCCAGAGCGTGGTGCACTTCAGAGAAAGAAGGGAGAGAATGGCTCATGGCAGGCTTATGGAGTCCTACTTCTGGCTCAGTTAATAGCATCAGACTCCCAAGCTGGGTGCAGTACAGAGAAGGGAAGAGGTATTGCTGGGGGAAGGGAGGGAAGCCCAAGCTGAAGAAAGATTTACATCCATGCATACAGTAGGTTACATGCAGAGGCTTAGTTTTTGATGATCTAGTACTGATTCCCACCAGTTCCCGAGGTGCAAGTGGACCCTCCATGCAGTTTGTCCTAGTGAGGCAGATCCACAGCTAGGCTTACCACAGTGGCTGCATCCATTTCCTTGCATGTCTGTGGAATTTTATGGATTTCTGGCACTCCTCTCCCTTCTCCATTGCTCAGTCCAATTCTCAGCTTTCCCTTTGATATTCACAGCTCCTAGGATGTCACATGTACTGGATTCATTTGTTCTTTTGAGTTCTTGTTGTTAGATGGGTCATAAGATGCATACATCTACTGCACCATCCCTGCTCTGCCCCTGTGATTATCAGTTTTTAAACACTGAATGCTCATAAGTATTTTCACCAGATGGTGGGACAAAGAAAGCAAAGAAATAGGTAATTTCTTTTACTGTTTAAAAACCTTATAAAATTAGAAAAGAGTTTGAAATTAACAACTCAACTATCATTGTAATTAGGTGCCGCTCAGTTGATTCAAACTCACAGCAACCCTATACATAACAGCACAAAACATGTACGGTACAACGTAGCAGAGAGCTCGGCAATATTCCATTCTGTTGTAAACAGGGTCACTATGAGTCAAGGATCTGCCAGAAATTCAAGCCAGATTCAGAAGAGGGTGTAGAATGAGGGATATCATTGCTGATGTCTCATGGATCTTGGCTGAAAGCAGAGATAACCAGAAAGATAGTTACCTGTGTTTTGTTGACTATGAGAAAGCATTTGACCACGGATCATAACATACTACAGATAACATTGCAAAGAATGGTAATTCCAGAACATTAAATTGTGCTTATAAGAAACCTAGTCATAGACCAAGAGGAAACTGTCCAAACATAGAAACAGCTGTCAAGAAGTCAAATAACTACCCATTGCTGTAGAGTTGATTCTGACTCACAGTGTCCCAATAGGACAGAGCAGAACTGCCCCATATAGTTTCTAAGGAGCATCTCTGGTGGACTCAAACTACCAAATTTTGGTTAACAGCCACAGTACTTAACTACTACGCCACCTGGTTTTCTAAATAAATCTGTCCTGGAAATTATAAATATACAGTGGTTCTAGAAGAAAATTCATATTGCTTATTAAGAAAAATGTTGGAGTTAATGTTTATGTTTGAGTTAATACAATTTGGGGTTTTTCTGGGAAGACGGGCTGAGGTGCAAAAGTGTGTAGAAAGGCAAAGAACTGGGAAATAGAATGGTATATTCTGGATAATATATGTATTTCAGCATTTAATGTACAAACTGAGGAAGTGGTATGAAGATAAGAATGCAGGAGTAAACTCAGTTCAAATCCCGATGTACTGAGGCATTTGGATTTGACTGTACAGGTGACAGAGAGCTAGCAAAGGGCTATAAGGAAGGGTGAGACATCAGACTTACCTCTTTACTCACAGCTCGGTATTTGTCAAAGTTTGGGGGTACTATAAGAAGTTGTGGGCAGAGTCTTTTAGCAATAAATCCTGGCATGGCTGCACGAACACCAAACCTCCTTGCGTGGTAATTTGAAGTAGACTGAAAGATAATCGACCACATGGGAAAGAATATACAAACCTAAATGGACATACTGATCATTCATAAGAAACACATTACTGATGTATATTTTCAATTCAAAGGCATTTCTTGTATAGGCACTGTCTCAAACCAAGCTTTGACTTTATTCTACCATGGTATTATTGTATTATAAACTCTATCTCACTGTTGCCCCATATTTATTATATGACACCAGGTAATAAGCAAGACTATGCTAATAAAAAGGTTCTCTTATATGTCAAATAACTAAATTTAATTAGTTTTAAGGCATAACCACAATATAATATATATCAAAGTGTGGCTAATAGTGAGTGATTTTACACCAAAGTAACAATGTAGAGTTTGGAGATATACTCTATTCTAGAATTTTATTCATTTTTTCATGTGGAAAAAAGAAAAAGGTCTAATATATAATAAACTAAGTCTCTAAGATCAAGAGATCAAAGCTTAAAAGAATTTAAAAAATTGTTTCGTTTCTTAAGACTTGAATACTTTTTTTGATGAACCAGGAGATAGAATTAAAAAAATATCAGTAAAAAAGGAGAATATTATTTATCAGGTTCTGTTCATGATGATACCTAACAATAGTTTGTGTCACAAATGGAGTCCTTGTTTGGAATCTCAGGTGAAAATTAAAAGAAATGCAAAACTGACTCAATCAAATGAATGAATGATTTCAGAATAACAGCACTAATTTGTCATTCATATTTTTCAAAAATATTAAAACATCACTACTACTCAAAACTATGCTAATCCCTAATGGATATTCTGGAAAATGCAGGAAGGAAGAGGTTCTGAGCCTTGGAAAAACAAGCCATTTAAAATATAAATGTACCATGTCCATAAAGGAAACCCTAGTGGCGTAATGGGCTAAGTGCTACATCTGCTAACCAAAAAGTCGGCAGTTCCAATCTGCCAGGTGCTCCCTGGAAGCTCTATGGGGCAGTTCTACTCTGACTTCTAGGGTCACAGTAGAGTTGGACCCCACTCGACAGCAGTGGGTTTTGGTTATGTCCATAAGGCATGTTACGCTTGAACAAGTTGGCAAACCTTTCATTTCTATAAGGTACAGATAATGATACTCTAGGCTTTGTAGATCACACGGTGTCAGCTGCAACTACATGGTTAGGTTCCAAAGACCCAGGTTGTTACGTGAAAATTGGCATTAAGTGAAAATGGAGGATGACCACATCAGATTACAAAAACTATCTCATCACTTAACTGCCAAATTACATCACTGTATAGCTGCTAAACCACTGAGAACTACAGTTCAGCCAAACTGATACACAACCTTAACCATCACAGCCAATACTATTCTACCTCATACCTCAGTGTTACTACCACACATAAATCACCAGTGCACAAAATACTAGATAGTAGACTTTCTACTCTTGTTGCAAATGTGCTAAGTGAGGAATAGGTGTACTCAACTTAGTTCTTTTCAAGCAACTATAATAATAAATGAATAGGTATGATTATAGTAAGTTTTTACTTACCAAACCCCCCCCCAAAAGGCAGCAGGCTGCATTTCACCTGTACGCCCTAGTTTGCCAATTTATACTTAAAATAACATCTACTCTTCTTTTGTATTTAACACTCTCTAACTAGAATAATTACTTAAGAATAAGTTTAATCTGCAATAGAAAGATACAGTGTCAGTTTACCATTTTCCAAGTTTATAAATTTGGGAAAATTATTAAACATTTCAGTTTTTTTTCATACCTATTAATGGAAATAAAAATCTGTACCCAAGGGATGTTGACAAGATTCAATATCAAGCATAAACAAAGCATGTGAGTGATTTATAAAGCACTGGGAAAGACACATAATAAGCTGGCTGAACTCAACGGAGGCTGTGCCCTTTATAAATCAGTAAGGTTTATCTGAGCATATAAAAAAATTTCCTTTTGGTTTCTGATCTTTACCTACTTACCAACATACTCATTGATCCTACAGCAATGGGTTTGCTCCTCAGTTCTGGATTGTCCCTCATTTCCACAGCAGCATAGAAAGCATCCATGTCAATATGCACTATGGTATTGTTCAAGTCCCGGCTCTGCTCTAAATCCAATGCAAATCTGTCAACCTAAAATTTTTAAACAAGGATAACGTACTTTTAAACAACATAATATTTACTTCTAAATATTAAGTATTCATAAATAATTTGTAAATTTTTATAAATTCATAAATACATGTTATATACTTATAATCATAACATTAACCTTACTTTTAATAGGTACCAACAGTACTGAATAAATGTGTGTGTATATACATACTTACACACAGTAAAGTCCTTAAATTAAACGATACCATAATACACTCAAAACACGAGCGAATATTTCAAAAAGTATACTAATTCAAAAAAGAATTCTTGAAAGTCTACTATGTTGTCAGGCACTGTTCGTGGATATTGCAGTGAGGAAAACAACAATACACCCTGGCTCCATAGATTTTACTTTCCAGTGGGAGCAGACAATAAGCAATATAATTACGGAAGTACAGGATGCTAGAAAGGGGCAGGAAATCTTAGTGGTGTAGTAGTTAAGAGCTACGGCTGCTAACCAAAAGGTTGGCAGTTTGAATCCACTAGGTGCTCCTTCGAAACCATATGGGGCAGTTCTACTCTGTCCCACAGAGTCTCTGAGTTGGGACAGACTCAGAGGCAATAGATTTATTTTTTTTTTTGGTAGGGTGGGGTTTAGAAAATGGCAAGAGAAACATATCAGGGAAGGAGTTAGTCAATATGTGTGTGCATATGCATGAGTGTGTGTGGAGGGGGTTTAATTTTAGGTAGGATTACCAGTAAAGACTTCACTGAGAAGACAAGATCCTGAGAAAAGGGGCCCTACCCCCAATTCTCCCAAAGAGAATATAATAGTCATCAACTTCAACCAAATGAAAAGTTACAGGTAACACAGCTAACAAGTAAAAAGGAAGGGAGGGAGAAAAACGAACGGGTAAATTAATGTCTATATTTTTCAAAGTGGAAAGCCAAAAGGCATTATTGATGGCTAATGGTACAAGAAACTGAATTTAAGAGACAGGAAGTAGGTGGAAAGCCTCATCTATTAATAGGGATGTCAACAGAAAACATTGAGAGAAATAACACAAGTTAGAAACGTGAAGATAGGCACACAAAAACGTTGTGTGGCTTAAAAGGGGCCCACTGGAGATCATGTTACACTATGATTGCATCCAGATATGCCAAATATACTCTTAAATCGAAAAACGCAATCTGTGCCCCAAACTCCCAGAAAGGGTAGGAAAAGTGGCTTCAGATAACGAAGGGAGTTCCACAGATTCCTCTTTTATCAAACCCTCAAAAAGAAGTCTCTCTTCCCTGCCCTCTAGCTAAAACTTTGTATATATAATCTTAAATCCAGACACTGTTTATTTATGTCAAAATGAGAGACGTATCTATCATTAAAACATATTTCAAAGGCTCTAATCATCAAAAAGCGAGCTCTGCTGGCACAGTGTACGTGCTCGGCTGCTAAGATAGGTTGGCACTTCGAACTCACCAGTTGCTCTAGGGAAGAAAGATGTCGCTGTCTGCTTCTATAAAGATTTAGACTTGGACGTGCTCTAGGGCACCTCTATGCTGCCCTATAGGGTTGCTATGGGTCAGAATTGACTCAACATCAATGGGCAATCATCAGAATAGTTTGGTATTTGTGTAGGCATCCAGAATAACACAGAAGTAATTTGGTTAATGATGATGGTGGGACTAAAATCGGTGTAGGGAAAACAAACTAAATAGTGTCAAGAAATCTGGAATATCCAGATTTCAGAAAAACTGCACAAACATGAAAAGTCACAAACACACTTCTTTCATGGGAAAGTTCTTTACAGCAGGTAAAAATGAAACACAGTTTAAACATTCATTAGCAAAAAAGCAGCTAAATAAATTCATGTTCATTTATATGGCAGAATAGGCAGTCACAATAAATCTGTATTTATTTACAAAAGCACACGTAATATGCTAGTTTATTAAGAATTCTAGGCAGGTATCTTTGTATTTGCATAGATGCTTATATATCTGTAAAGACATTCACTGGAAAGTTAAACAGAAAGTTGGGTGATTTTTACTTTTTTCTTCATAATTTTTTGAACATTTTATTGCACTTTATGTGCATGTTGGAAATCCTGGTGACATAGTGGTTAAGTGCTACGGCTGCTAACTAAAAGGTCAGTAGGTCAAATCCACCACATGCTCCTTGGAAACGCATGGAGCAGTTTTACTGTATCTTACAGGGTCACTATAAATTGGAAACGACTCAACACTAGTGGGTTGTGTTGTTGTTTTTTTCTCTAGGTTTAGGCAAATTTTATGCAGCAAATTACTTCCTCATTTAATAATTCATATATAAATTGTTCCATGACATTGGTTACAACTCCCACAGTGTGTCAGCACTCTATTCATCTCCACCTTGGGTTCCCTATTTCCAATCATCTGGTTTCCCTGCCCCTTTTATGCCTTTTCATTTTTGTTTTTGGGCAAATATGCCCTTTCGTTTTATACAGCTAACTGTTTGATTCTTCATGGATATTACTGTTATTCCATTTTATTTAAAAAAACAAAAACAAAAAACACCGCTGTTAATTCTGATTCATAGAGACTCACATGGTTTCCCATGAGTCTCTGGTAGAGTCAAACTTCTGATCTTTTGTTTAGCAGCCATAGTCTTAACCACTATGCCACGAGCGCTTCCATTATTTTACAGGCCAGTCTACATTTTGACTAAAAGGTTACCTATGGAGTGGTCTCAGTTCTAGGTTAGAAATGCAGCTTAGGGCTATGGTTTCAGGGGTTTCTCTAGTTCCTATCAGACTTGAAAGTCTGTTTTCTTTTTTTAATGTATTTGAATTTTGTTTTATATTTTTCTCCCACTCTAACTAGGACTTTCTATTGTGACTCTGATCAGAGTAGTCTGCAGTGGTAGCCAGGCACCACCCAGTTCTTTAGGCCTCGCAGAAGTTCACATGGGCCATTAGTCCTTTGGACTAACTGCTTCCTTGAGTCTTTGGGTTTCTTAGCTTTTCTTTTTTCCAGGTGGTGCTTGTAAGCTTTTAAAATGCCAGATGCTACTCTTAATCTAGCATGTACAATATTATCTTTATGAATTATATCAACCAATTGTCCTTGATGTCCCTGAGACTATGGTTCTTGGCCATCAGCTTAGTAACTCAGTCCCACAAGATGCTTGGTTATGTCTAAGGAGTTTCCAAAACTGTGCTATGTGCTGTATTATATATGTCAATATACATGTGGAATCAATGGCAATGTTTTTTTTTTAAACAAAATAAACAGCAATACCCATGTATGTAGAAATACTCATAACTGTATTTTATGTATTTGTATGCAGGCATACTCCCATGCTACCTTCACACCTATTTAGCACAAGTATCTAGACTCCATTAACAAATTTTTGTTTGATATTACTCTTATTGCAAAGTTATATACATTATTTACCATAAACCCCAAATCAAATCCACTGTTGCAGAGTCAATTCTAATTCGCAGTGATTCTGTGGGACAGAGGAAAGCTGCCCCATACAGTTTCCAAGGAGCCCATGACAGATTTGATGTTCTGATTAGCAACTGTAGCACTTAACTACTATACCAGCAGGTTTTTCTAAAGTTGCCCTTTATTCTTGCCTACCTCTCAGTGTTTCCCTTTGCCTCGGTCAAGTTGTAGTCACTTTTCCCACATTATGTATTGCCTTCCCCTTCAACAGATTTAACATGTCTGCTATCCAGTGATTACTCTCTCCCCTGCTTCCATCCCTGGTAACCATCAGAGAATGCTTCTTTCTATGTATAAACAAGTCTTTCTTGATTTTTTTATGATGGTGGTCTTACACAGTATTTGTCCTCTTGTGACTGACTTATTTCACACAGCATAATGCCCTCCAGATTCATCCACGCTGTGAAATGTTTCACTGATACATCATTATTCTTGACTGTGCATGTATTCCACTGGACGTAGGTACCACAGTTTATTTCTTCATCTGTTGGTGGACATTTACGTTGTTTCCACCTTTTTGCTATTACGAATAATGCTGCAACATACAGGGGTGTACATATGCCTATTTGTGTCACAGCTTTTACTTCCCTAGGATATATACCTAGAAGTGGGATTGCTGGATCATATGCTATTTCTATTTCCAGTTTTTTAAGGGAGTACCATACTGTTTTTCAGTGGTGGCATCATTTTACATTCCCACCAGTAGTTTATAAGAGTTACAGTTGCCCCCAACCTCATCAGCATTTACTGCTTTCTGTTTTTTCATCAGTGTCATTATTGCTGGAGTGAGGTAGTATCTCATAGTTTTTATTTGTTTCTCTCTGATGGTTAACGATTATGAATATCTGCCCATGTGTTCATTAGCTGCCTGCGTGTCTTCTCTGGTGAAGTGTCTGTTCACATCCTTTGCCCAATTTTTTAACTGGATTGTTTCTCTTTTGTTGAGATGTTGAAGTTTTCTATGCATCTAGAGATTAGGATCTTGTCAGATATGTCATTGCCAATTTTTTTCCCCCAGGTTCTCTTTTGATGAACATAAGTATTATACCTTTCCTATTGCTTAAAATTCTATGCAGCTATGTACTACTTTTTGGTGAAAACATACATATTCCTTTGGACATAAAACTAATTTTTACCATAGTTGAGAACAAAGAGAAGCCACCTGTCTGTCCATTCATTCACTCACCTATTTATATATATTTTATTACTGTATACTAATGTTGGCAAGTGCTTTTATCTTCAGGAATATAGGTAATCAGTTTTTAAATACGATTCCCTACAAAGTCATCTCTCAATATACTGGTGAACATAATGTTGTTGTTGCTGTTAGGTGCCATTGAGCTCGTTCTAACTCATAAAAAAGTCCAACATATAATAGCATGAAGCACGCCTGGTCCTACACTGTCCTACAGTCATTATTATGCTTGAGTCCCTTGCTGCAGCCACTGCATTAATCTACCTTATTAACGATCCTCCTCTTTTTTCACTGATCCTCTATTTAACCAAGCATGGCATACCTTTCCAGGGATTAGTGTCTCCTGATAACATATTCTAAGTATGTGAGACAAAGTCTCACCAACCTTGCATCTAAGAGGCATTCTGGTTGTATTTCTTCCAAGACATATCTGTTTGCTCTTTTGGCAGTCCATGGTATATTCAATATATTTTACCAATTCTTTGTTCACTGCTCAGGTTTCATATATGTATGAGGTGATTAAAACATCCTGGCTTGGGTCAGGAACATCTTAACCCCTGAAGTGACTTCTTCGCTTTTCAACACTTAAAAGACAGATTTTGCAGCAGATTTGCCCACTGCAATCCTTCATTTGATTTCTTAACCAGGACTTCCGTGAGTGTTGACTGTGGATCCAAGTAAAATGAAATTGCTGACAACTTCAATCTTTTTTTCCATTTATGGTGATGTTGCTTACCAGTCCAGTTGTGAGGATTTTTGTTTTCTTTACGTTGAGGTGTAACCCATACTGAAGGCTTTGGTATTTGATCTTCACCAGTAAGTATGTGAAGTCCTCTTCAATTCTAGCATGCAAAGTTGTGCTATCTGCATATTACCACCTTTAATGAGTCTTCCTCCAATCCTGATGCCTCATACCTCATACAGTGCAGCTTCTCAGATTACGTGCTCAACATACAGATTGAGTAAGTAAAGTGAAACAACTTTTCCTGACTTTACACCAGACGGGGTTTCTGTCACTCAGAATCAACTCTACAGCAATGAAGGCACATAATAGGTGCTTAACAAATTTTGTTGAACAAATGCACTATATCAACTACTTGTAGCAAATGGTTCTACTGCTTTATAAATTTGGAGAACAACTTATTGTAATAGAAAGCTTCAGTTTAGGTAAAAAAAAAATCTCTCATCTGACTCATAATACTAATGTCTTAAAACAGCAACAAAGGAAATGTACAACAAAAGATTATACATCTTTGCCATATGATGTTTATGCCAAACAGTACTCTCTAATGGAAAGTACTGACGCTTAAGGGTAAATATTCCCTCTGCACAACTGCTTTTCATAATGTTAAAATTTTATAAACTTCAGTGTATACAAATCAAAATTGAAAACTTAAGCTAAAATATATTCTTTTCATGAAGCTTCAATATATATGCCAGATATAATAAGAATCTCAAATTTTGAAAAATTTTGTCTCTTTAGAGAATAAGCTGAACTTATAAAGAAGAAAAAGAAGTAAAAGGGGGTATTAATAACTAAGGAAGGTCAAATAAAAAAGTTTACGTAGCATATATACCCACTACCAACCATTATTCTGGCCTGCCTCTGATACAGAGGCTTAAAAAACTCACACTTACTTTCTCAACTTCCTCTTCAACTAGGGGTGCTGGGTAATAGTTCTGGTCTACGAAACACATTAAGTAAGCCTGCTGCAGAGTGACTGAAAGTGTGGTTGGTTTGGGAAATGAGTTAGTGCTGTCTTCTTATCTTTTTCTACCTAGAATGCTGATGATGATGTCTGGAGCTCCAGCTGTCGTCTTATAACAATAAGGTGGCACACGAACACACGTCATTGCTATCATGCCACTTCTGACTCTGTGACCCTATAGGACAGAGTAGAACTGCTCCACCATGTTTCCAAAGAGTGCCTTGGAATATTCTTGGAGATAAGCAATACTTTTTACCAAGTAAGACATTCTGCTCTTTTGTAACTCTACCAGGAATTCATACTAATTTAGGTACAAGTTTATTCAGAAATGAGCTTAATTAGCTTTATTCAGAAATCAGAACCTTCTGATGAGATTCTGTTACAGATTTTGTTTTCTGGAAAAATAAAATAAAAGATAGTAATAAGAAGAGAAAGCAGATTGAGATAAAACAAATGTGTTAAGAAAAAAAATGGGAGAGAATAAGAGAAAGGGTTAAACAAAGACAAAACCAAAGAAAACAGAAAAACTAAAAATTTTTGAATGAGAAGTTAAAAATAAAATATAAAGTTCTAAATTATTAGAAAAAATAAAATGAATGAACTTAAAAAAATAAACAGGTAAGAAAAAAATTGGTAGGATTTTAAAATGAAGGCAAAAAAACCAAGACCATTACAATAAAATCATTGAGAGTAAAGAGCTACTAATGATACACAGTACATAAAGCACACAGAACAGTGTCTGGTAATAAATAAATGTAATCTATTACCCAAAGGACCAACAGCTACATGAAAAACAAAACAAAAAACAGGAAAAAAATACCACCAAAAATGAGCAACTGGGGGTGATTTCTTGAAATAAAGCAATTTCCATCCACGTGGAGATCTTTATAGCAGATTTCCTCAAACAGGGAGAACTACGGGGTAGACGCACCCCACTCCTCACTCCCACCCCCTGCTAGACTTAGCCTCATGTGCACTCTTTGGAATTTCTGTTTCCTCCATGGACTTCCTTCTTGGTATTACTGGAACACGAGCTGTTTACTAGGTGCAGGTTAAGCCTATAATTCCTCTTTTATAAACAATTGTGAGACTCTGTAGAAGGCCAGTTCCTGTGTAGGCTGCAACTCAGTGAAAGACCTGAGTTGCTCTACACCTTCCTGAGGCTGCTCCCCTGTCTGGAATGTCCTTCCCAGCTCCACATCAACAAAAGCTCTCCAGGACCTGTTCAAATATTTCTCTGAAACTTAACTGGATCTCCATGTTTCATGCCATAGAATTTAATGTTCCCTTATTTGTTTTCCTGCTCTTACTGTATTACTTGTGAGTTCTTTCACAAGTTTTCTTTCAGGAGAAAGACTGTATTTACCTCTAAATTCTTTCTCCACAAAAGAAAAAGGGAGGGAAGACTGGTAGGAGAAAAGAAATGAAGTTTATTCCAATATAAAGTTAGTTAAAAAACAGAAAGCGGTATTAGTGGGAAGATTTTAGAGAAAGCAGTCACACACCCTATCTAATAAACAGACATTTTCGATATTACTTCAATTTTCCATGCAGATTAAAACACGAATTTCTTCCACTGTCTCAATTTTAAACTAGACAATAGCTTCTAGCTCCCTGACTAGATACAAACAAATCATGGAGACTTTAAAAAAAAAAAAAGAGGAGATTAAAACAAACTACTCTATTTTAATCCAGGAAGTACGCCTAAAATATAAGTGTCAAATGAAAATAGGGAGGGACCGATGAAATATTTTAACCCTAAATCATCTGGAAAATGACAATAAAAAAGAAAGTCAAATGGGAGAAAATTCTCTTCAGACTCATACATTAAAGCTGTGACAGTTTCTCCAGCAATCTAGTCTCTTTTCTGTGTTTAATCCAAGTATACAGTTGCCAAAAAGAAACCTCCCCAATATATGAGTCACACATTCCTCTTTCCTTCACTGTATCTCACTAGTCACCCTTGTCTGAACTCTTCTCTTTCTGTGTCTACCAGATGTATACTACCATTGCTTTTTAAAGTTTCTTCTGCTGAAATATTTGTTCGTTATTCCCTTTCTTCTATTTTTCCCTACCACAATCATACTTTCCAAACAATTTTCAAGTCCTGACTGGAATCTCTAATACATACTATATTCCTCTTGTTACTGCTGAAAGCCAATAGGTATCACAATGGTTAAGAATAAGGGCTTTGGTTTGGGTCCCAGAGCTGACACTTATTAGTTACATCACAATGGCCATGTTAACTCCACTTATCCTTATGTCCTGTACTTGTAAAGTGGGAATAAATCAAACTTAAAAGGTTGTTGAAAGAATTAAGAGATATACTTGTATAATGCATTTATTCATTGATTAATGATATTCAAGGCTTAATGATATTACCTGGAATTTTAAAAGCAGAAGTAACATTTACTGAGTATTTTATGTAAGTCATACAATGTACACTAAGTGATTCTGAGTTATCTTATTTAATGGTCAACATAGTACTGAAATAATTATTAATTCCATTTTAGAGATGAGGAAACTACAGCTCAGTACATCAAATAATATCCTAAGTTAGAGCTAGACCTGGAAACCAAGTTAGTTCAAAGCCTGTGCATTTTCCATTATCTTATGATGCTTTTGTAAAATAGCATTTTAAAGTCTTTGATATTGACATAAACTCAAACTGAACTTCAATATTTTAAATCTATATTATGTCTTATTTATTGAAAAAAAAAAATCCCTCTATCTCTGTTAAATGCTATTTTTCATTTTCTTTGCTTTGTACTTCCCTAAAGATTACTGAATAAATCAAAGTTAACCGAGGTGGTAAAAATGCACTCACTGATTTGCTGTGTAGTTGCCATTTAATATAACATGAATGGTTTGTCTATTCAGTTTATGAACTCATATTATAGCATGTTCAGGCAGCTACAAAAATGATCTCAAATACCTTTAAGAAGTCTAATGGAGGTGAGACTGGGTAGGGAATACTGGTAAGTACCTTAGACAAGTTCTAAATAAAATGATGGAAATTTACACTTATGGAGGTTTTTGACCTCAGCTACAGCAGTAATAGTCCATACTATCTTATTATCACATACAATACAGTCTAGGACTTAGAAATTTTATGACTTTAAAATAAAAACATATTTCCTACGAAAACATCTCTGTTCTTTTGGACTTCTTAACTCTTTAGAATTAACACAATATGAACAGCAAAAAGCTATGTGGTACCATTCATATATACTGTATCAAAACTTGACTAAAGATATTTATAACATACAGATGAATAAAAGTAATCCAAAAGAGATCCTGGAAGTAAATTACCTAAGGATTAACACAGATTTTAAAATAATGTCATCATACACACAATGGAATTTCTTCTAACTTGATAAAATGATGCACAAGTTTATCAGGAAGAAACAATGGATGAGGACAAACAATCTTAAAGAAGAGTGGTGAGAAGGCAAGGTCAAGGCGGCAGAGTAGATGCACACTTCCCATGACCCCTCTAACAACAAAGTCCCAAAAGAACAAATGAATCCAGTATATACGACATTCTAGGTGCCCTGAACCAAAGGGCAAGTTGAGAAATTGGAATAAGAGACAGAAAGGGAGAATGGTGCCAAAAGCATACATGATCCCACAGACCTGACCTGCCGGAAAATGGTTGCAGTCACAGCATGGTGGGCCAAGCCATGGAGGTTGGTGGGCACCCTCCTCAGCAGGGGAGATTGTCTGGAGATTCCCTTTGTGCCTCTGGAGCCAGTGAGAGACAGAATCAGACCATGGAAAACTAAGTCCTTGCATGTGAAATACCATGTGTGGATTTGATTCTTTCCTTGGAGATAGGCCTATCTCCCTTCTCCTAGCACTTCCCCAGCCTCTCTGCACTGTGCATGCTGCTAGGTAGTCACACCATTAATCAAGTGGGAAGTAGGATTTCTCAAGCCCACCTGAAGCCATTCACCCCCTCCCTTGTCTATTCTGTGCCTGGCTCTAGAGTCCAATGTCATTAACTGAGCTGGAAGTAGGACTTCTTAAGCTCATCCTGAGCCATTTTCCACAACTCAGAGGAGGAACAATTTAACAAACTTGGGGGAAGGGGGACTCTGATGAATCCCCTAAGCTAGAAAATTGGGGCAGAAACTGTTCCTTCACCTAGATTCAGACATAAGGGATATACCACCCTCACAGACATTCAGGGATCACTGTTAGCATCGTGCTTTACTCAGCAGCTGCAGCTAGACACCTGTGCCTATACAAATCATCCTTGCTCATCTAGGATAGTAGGTGAGTGCCCATATCACACACTTAGTGGCTGACTACCTGGATATCTGAGCTGAATTCATGTAAGAAAAGTAAACAGGCTCTATAGCTCTTATGTCTAGTAATTAACTACCTGATGAAAGGACATTAGAGCTTCAAAGACAACAATAACCAAACTATCACATACAACCAGCCTTTTTGTACATTTCAAAATAAGAAGTCAGAATGCAGTAGGCAAACATAAATAAATACAAATTACTGATGGCTCAGAAACAACAGTACATCTCAAACCACTTAAAGAAGCAGATCATGATTTCTTCAGAAAGCTCCTAAAATAAAGAATCATGTTTTCCAGAGGAAGAGAACTTCCTGTAACTATAGGAGATAGGATACACAAGATTAATATTTACAACTCTTTAAGAGATGACGAAGGAGATGAGGCAAAATGTAGCAAAGCATAACGACAAATTGAACATGCTGCAAGAAAGCATACAGCAGTAAGAATCAGAAATTCAGAAAACTAATAATACAATTACAGAATTAGGCAACTCAGTATAAAGTAAAAGGAGCAGAACTGAGGCAATGAAAGGTCAAATTAGTTAAATGAAAGGCAAAGCATGTGACATCAACATACTTAAAGAAAAATCAGATAAAATAAAAAAATCAAGAAACACTAAGAATTATGTGGGACTCTACGAAGAGGAATAATCTAGCAGTGTTTGGAATACCAGGACTGGGGGAAGGAGTTGGGCATAACAGAAAATACAGAGTACTGTCAAAGATTTGCTGATAGAAAACTTCCCTGATATCAAAGATGAGACGATATCTGTCCAAGACATTCACTGAACTCCACACAAGACAGATTCCAACAGAAAGACACTGAGGAATGTATTACTTAAACTTGTCAAAATTAAAGATAAGGAGACACTTTTAAAAGTGGGTAGAAATAAACAAAAAATAACCAAAAGAAAAAACAACAACAAAAATGAAGTCTCAGCAAACACAAAGCCAACATTGAAAAATGTGAAAAGACAACATATAAGAAAAAAAGCTCAGCACAGAAAATCAAAGGAAACAAAGGGAGCTGTCTACAATACACAAAAAGACATCAAAATGACAGCACTAAGCTCAGATCTACCAATAATCACGCTGAATGTAAACAAACTATCTAAAGAGACAAAAGTGGTAAACTGGATGAAAAAAACAAGATTCATCTATATGTTGCCTATAGGATACACACCATAGACTCAGAGACATGAACAAACTAAAACTCAAATGGAAAAAACATATCACATTAAACAACAACTGAAAAAGAGCAGGAGTGGCAATATTAATTTCTGATAAAAGAGACTAAAGTAAAACCTACCACACTGGTAAGGAAGGACATTATATAAGGATTAAACAATCAGTATTTTAGGAGGAGATAACGACATTAACTATCTATGAACCCAATGACAGGGCTCCAAAATACATAAAACCAACATTAATTGCATTAAAGAAGAGTAATAAGCAGAGCGCAGGGCCAAGATGGTGGAGCAGTCAGATGGTTCCTGCGAACACACCCCTAAAAAACAAGTGAATCCATTATGTATGACAATCTAGGAGCCCTAAATATGAAAGCGAAGCTGAGGAGTTGCAGTGAATGGCAGGGAGAGGGGCAGACAGTTCATAAGCAGTGAGGAGGTGCCAGATGTGACCCAGTGGGAACACCATCCTGCAAGCTAGATATGTTGTCACAACCACAGTGAAGCAAGCACTGGGACATGTTTTCTATATCAGGAGAGACCAAGTAGTAGAGAGTTGACTGATGCACTTGAAAAAGGGCACAGAGGCAGTTAGCTGGCTGAAGGTTAAGTACCTGCATTCCTACGGCACAGATCAAAAACTATCTCTTCGGGAAAAAACTCTCTCACAATTACCTGACCCCCCCTCCCCTCTGGACTGGATTTGAGCTGGTTTCAGAAACAGATGTGTCCCCTAGGCCAGAAGTAGGACCCATCATGTGCCCTGAGCCACTCTCCCAGCCTTGAAGAGGGGACAAATTAACAAAGAATTAAAAATAATCTGCCAGCTTCCCTAAACTGGGAACTCAGGGCAGTAACAACCCCTTTGCCTACGCACAAGCATAAGAGGTCCACAGACCTTGTTTCTCATCCCTGTAGAAAACTGTGTGGGCCATTTCAACAGCATAAGCCCTCATTAGCACAGCACAACAAGGTTTATAACTGATGTCTAACCTCAACTATTTCACTTATTTGGTGGAGAGGCAGATTTTTGACATCTGACACCACTATGCCTATCAGCCCTCAGCAGGAGCTTAGGGCTGTTGGTTCCATGCATGAAATGAAGCCATCTATGACAGGACCTAGTCCTTAGCGCCAATAGCACTGGGTGCCCATAGTCCAGCTGCAAAACTCATCCAACTACAAGCTCTAGGAAAGAGGGACACATTTTCCTCATAGACACTCAGTGGTGGTTGTCAGGCCCCTGCATTACTCAGTGCATGACCTTCTACCACAGCCAGATACCTGTGCCTCTACTAACCACCTCTGCCTATCTATGAATGTAGGTAAGAGCCTGCATTATATATTTGGTGATGAACTATCTTTACATCTAAGCTGAATCCCTACAAGAAAAGTAAAAGAATACTAGCCTTATATACCTAGTAACAGGTCTGTCCACCTGGAGACAGGAAGTTAGTGTTTCAAAGGCACCAATAATCAAACTAGCTCACACAATAAGTCTATTTGGGCATACTAAATCAAAACAAAAGAAGCTGGAACATAGCAAAGAAACATAAAATAAATAAAGCAATAATTTTTTGATGGCTTGGCAATAGCAGTCAATATAAAATCACAAAAAGACGAAAACCATGACAACTTTAGCAAGCTCACAAAACAAAGAATAAAGAAATCTGGATAAACAGAACTTCCTGAAATTACCCAATGTAGAAACGATTTTTACCCAATAGAAACGATTAATATACAGAACACTTCAAGAGATCAGGAAGGAAATCAAGTTAAATGCAGAACAAGCCAAGAAAGACACAGACACAGCAACTGAGGACTTTTAGAAGTCTGGAGAAGAGCATAATGTCAAATTCAGCAGAATGGGGGAATCCATAGAGAGACATCAAACAAATAAAAATATTAACAACAACAAAAATGTCAGAATTAGACAATTAAATAGAATGTCACAGAAGCAGAAATGAGGCAATGGAAGTCAGAATTAGTGAGACTGAAGATAAAACACTTGACATCAATATATTTGAGGAAAAATCAGAAAAAAAATTTTTAACAAAGGAACACTAAAATTTATGTGGGTCTATTAAGAGCAAAACTATGAGTGACTGGAGTGACTGAAGTACCAGAACACCAAGGATAACAGAAAACAGAGAGATAATGTTCAAGATTTATTAGCAGAAAACTTTCCTGATACTGTGAAAGATGAGAAAGCATTTCTCCAAGATACTGATCTAACTCCACATAACATAGATCCCCCAAAAAAGTCACCAAGACCTGCCAAACTCAAAGAGCAAACTTTAAGAGTGGCTATGGATAAATGAAAAGTCATCTACAAAGGAGAGTCAAGCACATGAAGCTGGGACTACTTGGCAGAAACAATGCAGGCAAGAAAGGAATGGGATGACACATATAAAGCTTTGAAGAAAAAAACTTCTAGCCAACAATTATATACATAATGAAGCTGTCTCTTAAATGTGATAGCAAAATCAAAACATTTCCAGATAAATGGAAATATACTACAGGGAGTCCTCGAGTCAGAAAATCAATGACATCAGATAACAATACTAAAACACAGGAAGAAGCAGCCAATTATCAACTCAGACAGGGAAATCACAATAATAAATCAAGTTAAAAGATTGAAAATAGGAAACAGAGACATCATTATATAAAAGATGGAAACATTAAAGCAAAAAAGAAGAACTAAAAAAAGTCACAGATCTTTCACAAGGAGAGGAAGTCACGTCCATATGAATAAAGGATTGGTTTAAACTTAGAAAATAGAAGTAAATACTGAGGTAACCACAAAAGAAACTAACAGTCTTACACCCCCCCCAAAAAAACCCAAGAATACACACCAAATAAAAAATCAACAGCAATTAAAAAGATGAAAATACACACACATAAAATGGACTCAGCACAGAATATTAAGTGGAACAAAGAAACTGTCAACAGCACAAAAAGATATCAAAATGGTATCATTAAGCTCATACTTATCAATAATTACGCTGCATGTAAGTGGATTAAGTGCACCAATAAAGAGGCAGAGAGTGCCAAATGGATAAAAAAAAAAATGATGCATCTATCTGCTGCCTACAAGAGACAGATCTTAGACTTCAACACACAAATGAAAACTCAAAGGACAGAAAAAATGCATCAAGTAAACAGCAATCAAACAAGAACAGGAATGGCAATACTAATTTTTAACAAAACAGACTTTAAAGTAAAATCCACCGTAAAGGATACAGAGGAAAACTACATGACTAAAGGGTCAATGCTCCAGGAAGACATAACCTTAATAAATATTTACACATCCAATAACACCAAAACTCAAACCAAGCCCAGTGTTGCTCAGTCAATTCTGATTCACAGTGACCCTAAAGATCTGATAAGAACTGCCCCATACAGTTTCCAAGAAGCATGTGGCAGATTCAGATTGACAACTTTTCGGTTAGCACACAAAGCACTTAGCCACTATACCACCAGGAACAGGTCTCCACACTACATAAAACAAAATCTACTGACATTGAAAAGAGAGTCAGACAGCTCCACAACAATAGGAGACGTCAACAAACTACTTACAGTGAAGGACAGGATATCCAGAAAGAAGCTCAATACAAACATGAAAGATCTGAATGTCACAATCACCCAATTTGATCTCACAGGCATATATACAATCACCCAATTTGATCTCACAGGCATATATAGCACAATTCATGCAAAAGCAGCCAAGCACACTTTCTTTTTCAAAACATATGGCACATTCTCTACAACAGATCATGTGTTAGGCCATAAAGCAAGCCTTAACAGAAAAGCATGAAAATAGTATAAGGCATCTTTTCTCAACACAAAGCCATAAAAGCAGATGTCAATAATAGAAAAAGCAAGGCAAACAACAACCAAAAAAAAACAACAACAAAAAAACACATGGAAACATAACAACTAATTACTCAAAAATGATTGGGTTATAGAAGAAACTAGGGACAGAATAAAGAAAATGCAAAGAATCAAATGAGAATGAACACATCCTTACCAGAACCTTTGCTACACAGCAAACACAGTCCTTAGCCCCAAACCAAACCCACTGTTGTCAAGTTAATTCCTACTCATAGCTTAAAAGTCAGTTTAAAGTACTAAATGCACATATCTAGAAAGAAGAAAACAAAGCATTAACCATACAACTCAAATTTTAACTAGAAAAAGCACAGCAAAAAAAAAAAGCTCTTAGGTAGCAGAAGACACCAAATGTAAAAATTAGAGGACAATTAAATGAAATAAACAATAAAAAAAAATTGAAAGTGTTAACGAGACCAAAACATGGTTCTCTGAAAAGATCAACAAAATCAATAAACTACTAAGAAAACTAACAAAAGAAAAACAAAACAGGACGCAAATAACCAGAATAAGAAATGAAATGGGTGGTATCACATCAGAACCAAATGAAATGAACAGAATCATAACAGAACACTATGAAAAACTGTACTCTATCACATTTGAAAACCTAGAAGAAACAAATTCCCATTCTCTACAGCACTATTCATAATTTGTTATGATCCACACAGTTAAATACATTCTCATAGTAAATAAAGCACAAGTAAATACCTTTCTGTTATTCTCTGCTCTCAGTCAAGATCTATCTGGTTTCAGCAATGATATCCCTGGTTCTACATACTCTTCTGAATCGAGCCTGAATTTCTGGCTGTTCTCTGTCAATATACTGCTTTGGCTGCTTTTGAATGATCTTTAGCAAAATTTTACTTGCATGTGATATTACTGATTATCATTTAATAATTTCCACATTCACTTGGATCATCTTTCTTGGGAACAGGCATAAATTTGGATCTCTTCTAGTCGGTTGGCCAGAACCTAACACAGCTCCACTGTCATCAAAATCACCCAGTGTGGGTACATCAACCAACAGACATACTGACCAGTGGACCAGAGTTAAGAATCCAGATGTAAACTCATTCACCTATGAGCAACTGATATTTGACAAAGGCACAGAGTCCATTACTTGGGGGAAATATAGTCTCTTTAACAAATAGTGTTGGCATAACTGGATATCCATTTGCAAAAAAAGTGAAACAAGACCCATACCTCACATCATGTACAAAAACTACCTCAAACTTGATGAAAGACCTAAAATAAAACAATAAAGATCATGGAAGAAAAAACAGGGACAACACTAAGAGCCTAATACATGGCATAAACAGAACACAAAATATTACTAATGATGTACAAACATCAAAAGAGAAAATAGATAACTAGGAACTCCTAAAAATCAAACATTTATGCTCATTCAAAGACTTCACCAAAAGAGTTAAAAGATAACCTATGGACTAGGAAAAAAAATTTGTCTGTAACACATCTGCTCACTGTCGAATCTCTGAAATCTGTAAGATACTACAAAACCTCAACAACAAAAAGACAAATAATCCAACTTAAAAAATGGGTAAAATACATGAACAGACATTTCATCAAAAAAGACATTCAGGCGTTTAATAGATACATGACAAAATACTCACATTCATTAGCCATTAGAGAAATGCAAATCAAAAGCAAGATATCATCTCACCCCTACAGCCAAGCTCACCCCCACAGGGCTAGTATTTATCCAAAAAAATACAAACGTGGGAGAGGCTGTGAAGAGACTGGAACACTTTTACGTTGCTGGTGGGAATGTAAAATGGTATAACTGATTGGAAATCAATTCGGTACTTCCTTAGAAAGCTAGAAACAGAAGTATCATATGATTCAGCAATCTCATTCCTTTGAATACATCCCAGAGAAGGAAGAGCTCTTACAGGAACACATACATGCAACTCACTGCAGCTTGATTCACAACAGCAAAAAAGATAGAAACAACATAGGTGCCCATCAGTGGATGAGTAGATAAACAAATTATAGTATATTAACACAGTGGATTACTCTGCTTTGATAAAGAACAATACTGAATTTGAAACATAACTTGGATGAATCTGAATGAAATTATCAGCTGCAAAAGGACAAATACGAGACCACTATTATAAGAATTCACAGAATGTTAGTTTAAACACAGTAAAAAACACTCTTTGGTGGTTAAGAGAGTGGGGAGGGAGAGGGCTATTATCCAACTACATAGCAGACAAGAAGTATTTTAGGTGAAGGGAAGGACAGCACACACAGAACCAGTAGGTCAGCACAACTGGACTAAACCAAAAGCTGAGGAGTTTCATCAACATAACCAAATATTTTGAGGGAATAAGTAGCATGGGAAAAGGTCTAGGGGTGTGGTTTCAGGGGGTGCCTAGGTCAACTAGCATAATAAAACTGAGTTAGTAATCATTCTGGATTCCATTTTGGTAAGCAGTGTCTGGGCTCCTAAAACCTAGCAAGTGGCCACTTAAGAGATGCATTTTTTAGTTCTAACCACCTAGAGTGAAGAAAAATAAAGAACACCATAAACAAGGAAAATTTAAGTCCAAGAGACTCCATCAGCCTGAGGCTGGAAGTACTAGACAAGGTCTGACTACCACTGATGACTGCCCTGACAAGAAACATAACAGAGATTCCCTGACAGAATGGGAGAAAAGTAGGGTGCAGAACTCAAGTTCTAGTAAAAGGACGAGTCTTGACGGTCTGAGACTGGAAGGGCCCAGAAGACATGGCCCCAGACTGTCTTTTAGCCCTGAATTAAAATCACCCCAAAGTTAACTCTGTGGACAAAGATTAGACTGACTATAACATATAAAATGATACTGCTGAAGATAGTGCTTCTTGGCTTAAGTAGATACATAGACTGAATAGGCAGCTCCTGTTTGGAGGCAAGATTGAAGGCAGAAAAAGACCACAGCTGGTTGAATGGACATGGGAAATACAGGATGGAGAGGAGGAGGCAGCTGTCACATAGTAGAAAGAGTTTTTGTACAAGAATTGAATTATAAGCCCTCACTTAAAGCACAATTTTAAAAACGAAAAAACAGGTATTGAGGGAGAGTCAAATATATTATTATTGTTCAATAATTAAAATTATATTGTGCTGATACAAGAAGAAAAGACTAAATTGATTCACAGAGTTCAGAACAAACCCAAGTACAGCCAGCATTTAGTATATGGAAGTGCCTGAGTTCAATTCAATGGAAAATGGGGTAATCAGTCAATAAATTATGCTGGAACAAGTAAATGCCACTTGGGAAAAACAAATAACACCACTGAGGAAAATGCATAATACTATTTAAGAAAAAAGCATATTTCACACTTCACTGTTGAAGGACCTTCCAAATGGACCAAAGTTGTGAATGTACCAAAATTTACAAAACGTTAAAGTACATATAAGCTTGGCTGTGAGGCATACTTTTTCAGGCAAATACCAAAATAGGAAAAAACAGAAACAAAACCTGCTCCATTTGGTTACATAAACATTTAAAACAGTGTAGGGAAGAAAAAGAAAATCCTACAAACTTAAAAGACAAATAACATACTTCAAAAATATTTACAATCAATGGCAGAGGAAAAAGAAAAAAATCTTTCAGTACGAAAGGAGAACTGGAGTGCAGCTTCAACTTCTAACCGATAGCTTGGTGGTTTGAACCGTCCACAATTCTGTAGGGGAAAGATGTGGCAATCTGCTTCCATAAAGATTACAGATCTGAAGACCCTTTGGAGTAGTAGTTCTACTCTGCCCCACAGGGTTTCTTTCTTTCTTCCTTTCCTTCTTTTTTCTTTTCTAGTCCAGATGTGTTTAGTGACAGATTTGGATCTCTAGCCAGCTCTGGTGCAACTTTGCATTCCATGCCCGAGAAATAATAGGGAGATAAGAGGGATGATTGTCTCTCCTATCCTTAGATGTGAAGCTAAACTGTCTTGGGACATCTTTAGATGCTGATTGCTGGATGGAGCTTTTCTTCAGTGCCTTCCTGTGATTATTGATAAATACGATGTTAGCATTGTCATTTTGATGCCTTTTTTGGATGTGGCGGACAGTTCCACTGTTGCATTCCCATTTTCTATGCTGAGTATTTTTCTTTACGTGCTTTCCTTTAGTGGCTTTCAGTGTTTGTTTTCTTGAAATTGTGATTTCGTATGTTGTTTTTTGACATGTAGAATTACAGGTTTCTTTTGCAGTTATTCCCTTAGTCCCTTTTATTAATTTAAAAGTAGTCCAAACTTCAATGTCTGTGTATCTCTTTGGCTTCCTCCACATTTGAAAGGTCTATGTGTATCTTTCTTTGACGCTTTTTTTCATATAATACAGTTGTTGATTATATCCTGAGATCTCTGAATGTCTATTTCTTGTGATTTGGTTTTGGTTATCATTTTTGGATTTCCTTTCCTGGTGTCATCTAGAGGCTCTGTCGAGTGCTGGATGTTTAAGTATATATCTAATACTACTGATTTTCTAATCTAAGAACTTCCTTTAATACTTCTTGTAATTTTCACTAGATTCTTACAAATTCTCTAAATTCCTGCTGATCTGTGAAAGTCTTAATTTGACCTTCATATTTGAGAGACAATTTTGCAGGACATATAATTCTCAGATGACAATTGTTTTCCTACAGGGCTTTATATATGTTTTCCCACTGTCTTCTGTCCAGCATCATTTCAGCAGAGTAGGCTGAGCTTAATCTTAGTAATTTTCCTTTATAGGTTCTTTTTTGCTTATTTCTGGATGCTATCAGTAGACTCTCCTTGTCTCTTGCTTCATTGAGCTTTATTATGATATGCCTTGGTGTATTTCTTTTGGGATCTATTTCGAGTGGCATTCGATGAGCATCCTAAATAGAGATCTTCTCATCTTTAATGATATCAGGGAAGTTTTCTGTCACCAGGTCTTCAACTATTCGCTCTGTATTTTCAGCTATCTCACCTTGTTCTTGTACTACGATCACATCGATATTATGTCTCTTAATAGAATCCCACATTGCCCTTAGGGATTCTTCGCTCTTATTCTTTTATCTGATTTGTATGCTGGTGTTGTTTAGTTTGTCTTCAAGCTCACTGATTCTGCCTTCCATGTCCTCAATCCTGCTCCTTTAATTTTCTATTGAGTTACCAAGCTCCAAGATTTTATTGTTAATCTGTCAAATTTCAGATGGTTGTTGCTCAAGCATTTCTTGCAGCTTATTAAATTTTTTCAGTGTGCTCTGCTACATTTTGCCTAATCTCTCTCCTGATATCTTGCACAATTCTGCACATCAATCTTCTGTATTCTGTCTCTGATAGTTGTAGGAACTCTTCTTCATCTAGGGAATCTGTTGATGCTTTATTTCGCACATTTTTGAAAGCCATTCCCACAGGGTTTCTCTGAGTCACAGTCAACTCAGCTACCCATGACAAGAATATATGAAAAAAATCTTGTAAGTAAAGAGAAAAAGATACAAATTCCTTCCAAAACGTGGGCAAAGCATACTGTTTTAGAGTGGCCGACAAACCCCTAGTCTTTTTTTTTTATCATGATTGAATGAAAATGTACATTCCCATATAAATCTGCATGCTCACCTATATGCAGCTTCCACTGCTCTTCCTGCATGATGACAGCACACTCTTCCGCTATGCTCCACACACGTCCTATCCTCCCTCCCAACAGTCCCCTATCTTCTCTTCTCCAACTACTCCCCTTCCTCCAGTATGAGGTCGGCAAGCCTAGTCTCTCTTTTGTGCATGTATATGTGACTTAAACATGACAGATTTTTAATTCTGCCTTACGTAAAAGTTCAGAGATGAATCCAAAGCTGAGATAGCTATCCACAGTGATGAGTCTGGGCTTCTTCTATCATACTGTTCCACTGTCAGTGATTTCCTTTCCCAGAGTTATTTTATGGACCAAGACACCTGCTCCAGCCCCAGACATCACCTCCATATTCCAGGCACAGGAAAAAATAAAGGAAAAGGAGAAGAGCATGCCCTCCACCAGAACTTTTACTTATAACTCAGCAGACAAAACTTAGTCATATGGCCTTACTTAACTATAAAGAAGGCTGAGAAATAGTCTTCACTCAGAGTGTCCAGGTATCTAGTCAAAATTCAGGGCTCCTAAAATGAGGGGAAAATGGACACTGGGTATCCAAATAAGAGTCCTTTCAATCAACATCATCATCAACACTTAATATTGTCTAATTTGGACATTTTTGCAAATCTGATAAGTATAAAATAGTATCTCTGTGTTTATTTGTGAGTTTACACTGGTATCCCTGGGCATCACAGTGGGTTTAATTCCCCGATTTGCAGTGATGTTGAACATTGTGCATTATGTTTATTAAATATTTGCATTTCCCCTTCTGTGAAATGCCTGTCAGAACTTCTGATCATTTTCTATTGGTAGCCTTTCTTTTACTGATTTTTAGTTCTTTATATTTTCTAGATGCTAACCACGTTTATGTTTCACAAATGTCCTTTTCCAGCATCAGGCTTATCTTTTCATTTTTTTATAGTTTATTTTGATGAGCAGAAGTTCTTGATTTCAATTTAGTCAAAATCATTAGTCTTTCATAATTTTCAATTTGAGTCACGTTTAAGAAAGCCTTACCTATCATGAAGTCATGATAATATCCCTCTATACTGTCTTCTCACTTTCATAGTTTTGTTGTTAATGTTATTAGGCGTCATCAAGTTGATTTCACTCATAGTGACCCCATACGACAGAACTTCGCCAGAAGGTCTCCTAGGCTATACTCTTTACAGGAACCAATAGCCAGGTCTTTCTCTCACGGAGCCACTGTGAGTTTGAACCACCAATTTTCCAGTTAGCAGCCAAATGCTTAACTACTATGCTACCAGGGCTCCTTTCTCATATAGTCAGGATACTAGTTTTAGTAAGATACACACAAGCGGAGCACTATACCACCAGGGTTTTTTATACTTAATTAATTTTTATGTATGATTTAAGTAGGCATCCAATATTTTTTTATATTGATTAATAATTGTCTTATACATTTCCTAACTGCTTGAATTTTAGTCCCTCCCAGATTGAGTTGGAAATCAGCGGGAAGCTCTGAATGATGTCTGATACCTGAAATACAGTCTTGCATGTACGGCAGTCCAAGGGACTATATTCTGTCTCATTTATTGAATAAACAAAGAAAGAAAAGAAACCAAACCCACTGTCACTGAGTCAATTCCAACTCAGTGACCCTATAGACAAAGTAGAACTGCTCCATAGAGTTTTCAAGCGGTGCCTGATGGATCTGAACTGCCAACCTTCTGGTTAGCAGCTGTTGCCCTTAACCACTACACCATCAGGGTTTCCTCTTTATAGAATAGTCTACCTCTTTCTCACTTTCAGCTCTGCCACAGATCAAGTCTAAACATGCAGAGTTCTGTTAATTAGCTCTCCTATTTGTCCCGTTTCCTCTGTTCCTGTGGCATTAACACAGTAACAAGTTATTAGCTGGGCATGTGACAGTGTGGCTAGAGTACATATTTTTCTTATTATTTTTCCCTTACCAAACAAAACCCAAACCTGCTGCCACTGAGTCAATTCCAACTAATGCTGACTCTATAGGAGACTACAACTGCCCCTGGGGTTTCTTTTCTTAGACTGCGGTCTTCAGGGAAGCAGACTGCTACATCTTTCTCCTGGGAAGCAGCTTGTGCGTTTCAGCCTTTATGTTAGGAGCTAAGTGCTTAACCACTGCATCAGGAGGGCTCCTCTCTCCCTTACCACGGCTTGGAATATGTATTGGACGTAACCCAGTTTTGTCAATCCAGGTAAGGCTAACACTACACGCGATGGCACATCACGTTATAAAGAACCCGACTAAAACACCACAGTGAGCAGAGCCCCCTACCAGCTGGAACTTCTTACCTATTATGTAAAAAATAAATTCTTACGATTCTGGAGTCTTTATGTCAGCAAGAACTTAGCCTATATATAACAAAGAGAGATAAAGAGGATATTCCCACAAGAATGAAATATTAATGTCTAATCAATATGTGAAAACGTGGCCTATCTAGGTCATAATCAAAGGAAAAAGCAAATTAAATAATAAGATACCATCTTACACCATTAGATTAGCAAAAATACAAGATTAACAATATTTAGTGTTAAATAAGAATTCCTGGGTGGTGGAAACAGTTACCATGCTCAAATGCTAACTGAAAAACCAGAAACTGGAGTTCTTCCAGAGATGCCTTGCAAGAAAAACCTGTTTGGCTACTTCTGGAGAATCAGTCATTGAAAATTCCCTGGAGCACAGTTCTACTCTAATATACATGTGGTTGCCAAGAGCTGGAACTGACTCAACAACTGGGTGGTACCGTGTTAAACAATTATGAGAGGGAACTAGAACTCTTATGCTGATAACGTAAACTGGTACAATCTTTGGTGAAAATAACAGAGCAGGAGTGCAAAGACATACAAATGAGAAAGATCCTTACAGGACTGGGTATAAAACAAAAAACCGGAACCAAGTTTGGGTAAATAAATTATGGTACTTCCAAAAGGAGGAATGCTAACAAGCACTTAAAATGATGATGTGGCCGGCAAATCATCTTTTGTCATGATAGCAGACCACTTAACACAGAAAATAAACACCAGCTCCTTATACTTTGGGAGAGCATTCATCAAAATTTGGCACATGAGTCTGGTAAAGAAAACGTAATTTATGATCTTTGAACTCTATCACAGAGAAGGATTTTGTAGCACATTAGAATGATACTATAATTTTACCTTTAACATATACCTTAAAATATTTTGTTAACACCAGATTAGGTTTTGAGAGAATAAATGGCTTTGAGTATAACATAAGCTTTTACTAGCCAACTTGGACTGCTCTGGGTTGTCCTACAGCATGGTGTCACTTGGCTCTCCTCAGAATTATCTCTTGAAATAACTTTGAGTATCTGCCTTTGAAGATCTTGAGGGAGAATCCAAAAGCCATTAAATTTTTACAAGTTTTGTGTTTCATCTTAACAATTCACGCACACCTGGGCATTCTACCCTATGTATGACTTTTGGGGTTTTGTTTTTAACTTCACTGTGGTAAAATACAGTGAGCAAAGTATTTGCCATTCTAACCATTTGTTAAGACTACAGTTCACTGATATTAATTGCATTCCCTATGTTGCACAACTATTACCACTATACATTTCCAAAATATTTTCATCACCCTTAACAGAAATTCAGTGCCCCTTCTTAAGCAGTAACAACTGTTTCCCCTTTCCCATTAGTGCCTGGTAATTACTAATGAATTTTTATCTTTTGCCTTTTCTAGAAATTTCACAAAAGTGAGATCATACAAAATTTGTCCTTTTGTGTTTACTTATTTCATTCAGCATAATGTTTTCACAGTTCATTCTTAACATAACATGTACCAGAACTTCATTTTTCTTTATGGCCGAGTAATACTCCATTACATGGATATTCAACATTTTGTTTATCCATTTATCTGCTGAGGGACTTTTGGGTTGTTTCCACCTTCTAGCTATCACTAATAATACTACAGTAAACACAGCAGTACAAGTATCTGTTCAAGTCCCCACTCTCAAGCTTTTAGGAGGATACTCAGGAGTGAAATTGCTAGGCCACATGGTGACTCTGTGCTTAACATACAAGGGACTGTCAAACTATCTTCCAAGTAATTGCAGTACTTTACAATCCCACAAAAGTGGTATCTCAGTATACTTTTTATTTGAATCTCTTTAATAATCAATGATGTTAAGTAACTTTTCAAGTACTTACTGGCTATGTGTGTATATATATATATATATATATGTATGTGTGTCTTCTTTGGAGAAATGTCTATTCAAGTCCTTTGCCCATTTTTCAATTGGCTTTCTAACATTTTTTGTGGTTGAGTTGTAGAATTTTGTTTTAAAATACCTCCTGCATATTGAACCCTTATGAGATACAAGATTACCATATATTCTGTCCCATTCTGTAGGCTGTCTCTTCACTTTGTTGATAATGTTCATCAACAAACAAAAGCTTTTAATTTTAATGAAGTCTTATTTATCTGCTTTGTATTATTTCTCAAGCTTCTGGCATTACAATCTAAGAATCCACTGACAAAAACTAGGTCCTAAAGCACTATTCCTTCATTTTCTTTAACAGTTTTATGGTCGTAGTTCTTTTATTTAGGTCACTGATCTATCTCAATATAACTTTTTAATACAGCACAATTACATTTACAATTAACAGATTCTCCCAAATTTCTACAAAATCAGCATTGCAGAAAAACCTGCCCCATTTATTCTGTGGTCTTTTCTAATTGCCAACTGTGTATATAACAAAAAGAACACAGGTTTTGGATTAAACTTTACCTCTGCCAATTACATACTGTATGAAACTAGGCAACTTACTTAACCTAATTAAGGCTCCACATATTCTTCTGTGGAAATCCTGCTGGTGTAGTGGTTAAGAGGTACAGCTAATCAAAAGGTTGACAGGTCAAAACCGCCAGGCATTCCTTAGGATTTTTAATCTGTCCTACCGGGTCATTAATGAGCTGGAATTGACTCAATGGCAAAGGGTTTTTTTTTGTTGTTGGTATATTCCTCTGTAAAAGAAAAGTGACAATGTCTAGGTGCAGAATCTATCTGTTAAAGAGTAGAGCAGGGCTTAACAAAGTAAAGTATGTAGTTGTTAAATATTTATATTTTACAATATAATGTGAATTTACATTTCAAGTTGTTTTCACTTGTAGCTTCACCATAATACATTTTAATTGTCAATTACTATTCTACCATCTCTCACTATATTTGACAAACTGAATAAATACCTGTAACTGTGCTTTCCTTAGCTGCTGGCTGGTAATTTGAACTTTTTGTTGCATCATATTTTTAATTCTTTCATTGACTTGCTTTTCCTTCTTGAGCTCATTTTCATAAAATCTGGACCCCTACAAAGGGAAACAGAATAAAAGCATAAGAAAAAATATCTGAAAGTGTTTTCCTCATTTAGCACTGCGATAACAGAAGTGCCGCATGTGGGCAGCCTTAACAAAAAGAAGTTTTATTTCTTCACAGTAGGCTAAAAGTCCAAATTCAGGGTATCAGCTCCAAGAGAGGGCTTTGTCTCTCTGTTGGCCTTCTCACCAATGTTCCCCCAGAATAGGAGCTTCTGCACACAGGGATTTTGGGCCCACAGGATGCACTCTGATTCTGACACTGCTTTCTTAGTGGGAAGAGGTCCTCAACTCTGTTTACTTCCCCTTCCTTCTATTTCTTGTAAGATAACATGTAGGCCACAGCCCATGGAAACTCTTTTTATACTGGATCAGGGGTATGCACTTAGTAAAGGTGTTACAGTTGCACCCTAATACTCTTTAACATAAAGGCACAACCATTAAATGTAGGACAACTACACAATAGGGGGAATTGTGGTCTAGCCAAATTGATATATACATTCTTAGGTGGACATAGTTCAACCCAGAAGGAAAGCATCATTGTCGAATAACATTACGACTAAGAATGACTGATTCTGTGATCAAAATGATTGAGCTAAAAACTTGATTCCACAAAGGGTGACCCTAAGGAGGCCTGGTAAACACTGATCCAATGGAAAAAATGTTTGAAAGGTTAAAACAGTTTATAAGACAGGAAACATAAATGGATTTTAAACGTATGAAAAGGTGTACAACCTCCCTTTCCACAAGAGAAATACAAATTAAAGCCACACTACATTACTGCAAGGGAGTCCTTGTGGCATACTGATCAAGTGCTTGGCTGCTAAAGGTCAGTCTGCAGTTGGAACTCCCAGAGGTTCCATGACAGAAAGATGTGTCAGTCTGCTGCGGTAAAAATTTACAGCCCTGAAAACCCTATGGGGAAGGTTCTACTGTATCCTACTGGGTCTCTTTGAGGCACCACTGACTTGGCAGCAAAGGGTTACTGAGACTGGCAAATCCAAAACTTTAGTAACACCCGGTGTTGTCAAGATTGTGGTCCAGTAATACACATGCTCATATATTAGTGGTGGAAGTGTAACCTGATACAACCAGTATGGAGCGCAATTCGACAACCCATAAAAATTACAAATGTATTTATCTTTTGGTGGTATCTACTCTAGTTATGATTACACATATATAAATTTATAAAGTATAAGGTTATCTATTTGCTGTAGTATTGTTTGTAAGAACGAAAGACTCGAAATGACATATTTATCAATAAAGGATTATGACTGATTCAGTAAACTACAGTATACCCATATACACAAAGATAAAAAAAGAATGAAGATTTTTAATTACTTATACAGAAAGACTTCCAATTTATATTAACTGAAAAAAACTTATACAATTATGTTATTCACCTACTATGGTAAAAAACAAACGTGAAAAAATATTTTATTTACACATACATACTACATGGCGACCCACTTGGCCCTGGCCTACACATACATACTACATGCACATGAGGCATAAAACCAAATGGCAACAGCACAGAACAGGAGGGAGATTACTCATATCTCTTTGTATTTAATATTACATACTAAAGTATTACAAATTATAAAATAAAAGAGATAGTCAATACTTGCTGATTTTAAACAGAATGTCAAAGAGCAGCTAAGTTAAAGACACTGAAGGAAACAAGAAACATACCTTTGTAGCTTCCATTATAATTTTGTTAATTTTTTCTTTATCTAGTCCTTCCATTCCTGCTTTATTATCATTAAGTCCCATCCTAAGCAGCAGATCATCTTTGTAATCATTCTTGTCATTTGTTTTATCCATGGTGTAAACTGAAAACGTCTTTTTAAAAAATTATCTGAAAAAACATGAAAAATGAACACGAATCTGGAAAGCATTCATAAAGGGGAGAAAATAAAGTTCAAATCATAGATCAGCAGAAACAGTAAAAAATGATAGCTACAATTTTTTAGCAATTGAAAAATACTCAAATCTAAAATATTACTATGCCAAGATTACTATCTTTTTGGAGGAAAGAAAGGAATTAATATTTACTGCAGCTATGTGCCACCTATGGTTTCATTTCACATTTGACCCACAAGGCAGTCCTGAGAGGTAGATATGATTTACTCCCAACAGAAAAAGAAATTTGAGTCTTAGAACATGTCCATGAACACAAATTTGTTAACAAGTGCCAACATTTGTGCTGAAATCCAAGTTCAAGTTCAAAGTACATGTTTGACCCAGATTAATTCACTGCTTAAGGAATAAAATATAATACTTTCTCTACTAAAGCAAACCAAATCCAATGCCATTGAGTTGATGCTGACTCATAGTAACCCTACAGACCGAGCAGAACCACCCCACTGAGTTTCCAAGAAACGCCTGGGGGATTTGAAATGCCAGCCTTCTGGTTAGCCATCATAACACTTAACCACTATGCCACCAGGGTTTCCACCTCCTCTATTAAGCATGTTAAATTCAACAGATGTATTATCTACTGTACACAGAACTCTATTCTTGAGGTAGTCAAAATATGATATGTTACTTCCAAGAAATTATACTTTTACAGTGTTCTATCACTTCTAAGCTTAAGAAAACTCCTTTCAAATAGTAACTTTTATATATCTTTATACAGCTTTTTACAGTTTACCTTCATATCATTAGTTTTTTTTAGTTTCTGCAACCATGCAAAATAGTTTTGGTTATTCCATGTTTGAAAAAAGAGAAAAGAACCAGTTGCTGTCAAGCTGACTCTGACTCATGGGAACTCCATGTATGTCAGAGCAGAACTGTGCTCTACAGAGTTTCTGATGACCGATTTTCTGAAAGTAGATCATTAGGCCTTTTTCTAACATGCCTCAAGGTAGACTTGAACCTCAAACCTTTTAGTCAGCAACTGAGCTTGGTAGCGTTTCACATCATCCAGAACACTATCAAGTGAGGGAGAAGGAAAACTGGAATTCCAGAGATGTTAAACGAGTTGCCATTGTAACACAACTAAGTGGCATAACTACGATTTAAATCTAAGTCTTCTTACTCCAAGTTGAATACTGCTACCATGATAATCTCAACTGTGTCCAATTTTGTATTCATTTATACTATATATAAATGGCCAGGTGAACAGCTGCAATGAATAAACAGAATATGACAGTGATTTCCTATCTGTGTGATTTAAGGGGCTCATTTTCTCTCTTCAGTCTCCAGGAACTTTCCTTAACAATGTTACTTTTGTTCTTGGAACCAGCAGAAAATACCAAGATTCAGGATAGAAACTTTAAATACTGTGACTTTAAGCGGTGGTTCTACTTGGGTGGGGGAAGAGGGAAGGTATATATAAATGGTAGTTTTCACACTTCAGGCCTATCAGAGCAATTTTAAAAATTTTGATGCCCAAGTCACATCAAATACCAAGTATTTGATTAATTTGATTAACCAAAGTAAGTCCAGTGGTTTGGGAGTCCAAGACAGATATCAGTAGTCTCTAGGGATGCTGAGGTGATAATGATATGCCTCTAAATGTGGGAGCCACTGATGGAGATGTTTCTGGGTTTCCAAAAGAATGCAAGCTGATTTTCTCGTTATCATTTTTTTTCCTTCTTATTTTGATTTTCAAATCCGACCTAATATTACCTCATGTTTTAGTAACCCAATTACCTTTTCATTTTCTTACTGCTGAATGTTAATTCAGTCATAATTTCTCCATACTAACATTACTGAAGAATGAAGACACTAAATGCAGGCATCCTGTATTTTAAGTTGTTTGACCCCTAAAATAATGAAATGTATGAGACACTTTTGAATGTCTACAACTTCACATTTCTATATCAACTAGTTATTCACAAGACTCTTAAGAATTGATTTTGGGGAGTCAAGATGGCAGACTAAACACACATCTCCCTAAATCCCTCTGGAAACCAAGACCTGAAATAATAATTAAATGGAGTCTTCTGGACACCTAGTAAGTCCTGGGATGCAGCATAGGGCTGTTAAATTTGGACTTCATGCCACTGAATGCAAAACCTCCTCTCTTTTCACTTACCCCACTCTCCACAAGCAGAGGCTTGCACAGACCAAAGACAGCCTAGAGAAACAACTGTGGTCTATCTTCACGGCATCTCTCCCAGCCTCTACTGATCCATATGAAGCCCAAAGAGCAACAAACGTTGGAAAAGACGGCAACCTGGAAATCACCGATGGCATCAGAAGGCCCTCATAGAAACCACCTCAGAACTTCCCAGATAAAGAAGTTTTTCTGAAACTATCAGAAGGTGAATACAAAAGGATTATATATAGAATTTTCCTAGACCCTATACAAAATGCAGCACAGCAAAATGAAAAATTAAGCAAGCTGTTTAATCTGATGGAACATCAGTACTAAGAAATCCAACAGATCAAGAACAAAATCAAAGACAACGAAATTTCAATTCAAAGCCAAGTAAACAGAATGGAACAAATGGAAAACAGAATTTCAGATCTCGAAGACAGAGCTAACCGACTCTGGCATCTATGAGGAGAAATCAGAAAAAAGAAACAAGGAAAATGAAGAACCACTAAGAAGCACATGGGACTGTATTAAGAAGAACAATCTATGATTAACTGGAGTTCCTGAACAGGGAGAGACACCTGAGAACACAGAGAGTATTGTTGCTGAGCTGCTGACAGAAAACTTCCCAGAAATTATGAAAGAAGAGAATATAGATATCCAAGCTACATACAGAACACCACTCAATACAGATTTCAATAGAAAGACTCAAAGACATATTATAATCAAGCTTAACAAAATGAAACATAAGCAGAAACTCTTATAGGCAGCAAGACTCAAAGCAAAGCTGACATTCAGAGGGAAACCCTGTAGGCTTTCATCAGATTTCTAAGCAGAAACGATGCTGGCACAGAGACAGTGGCATGACATATTGAAAGGCTTGAAGGAGGAGAACTTCCAGTCAAGAACTATATATCCTGCAAAACTCTTTCAAATATGGAAATGAAATTAAGACATTCTCAGATAAACAGAAACTCAAGAGACTTCGTAAAAACCAAACCAAAGCTACAAGAAATACTGAAAGAATTTCTTGGCTTGGAAGAACAAAACCGCTAACTTTATGTTTTAGAAGGACACATTATCCAGAATCCTACTTAGTTAGGGAAGTCTCCACACACAATCAAAGCTGTAATAGTGAAAGAAACAATCTAGTGATCACATCATGTAAACTACGATATCATCATATTACAAGGAGGGATGTACTATAGTCATTATAGTCCTTCCAGCTGGAGAGGAAGTTGACAAGACTGCTAGCAATCAAAATTTAGTTTATATACAGTTTAGTAAGCAGGATCATAGGGGCAGCCGTAAAGCACAATAAAAAAGCAACATTCCGTATCAAGAAATTTAATACAGGAGTCTAAACAACCACAAAATCAATCCTGAAAAAAGCAAAAAATCAACTCACAAAGAAGAAGATGCCAGCACAGATTAATAAAAACAACACAGAAGACATCAACACAAAAATAAACATACCACAATAGCATCAGTGAACACATACCTATCAATAATTACACTGAATGTGAATGGACTGAATGCTCCAGTAAAGAGACACTGAGTGACATCTTGGATCAAAAGACATGACCCATTTATATGTTGCCTACAAGAAACTTACCTTAGACTTAAAGACAGGAACAAACTGAAAATCAAAGGATGGAAGAATACAGATCAAGCTAACAATACACAAAGAAGAGCATGTGTGGCAATTCTAACCTCAGATAAAATTGATTTTAATGTAAAATCCACCATTGTGGACAAAGATGGACACTATTTATTGCTGAAAGGTTCAGTACACAAGGACTTAACAATGTTAAATATTTATGCACCTAATATTACAGCACCTAAATACATCAAAGAAACACTGACTACACTCAAAAAGGAGATAGATCACTCCACAATAATAGTAGAAGACTTCAAAACTCCACTCTCCATACTGGAGAGATCATCTAGAAAAAAACTTGATAAAGACACAGCAGACCTTATTGCCACAATTAACCAACTAGAACTCACTGACATATGCAGAACTGTCTATACATCAGCAGACAACTACTTCTTCTTCTCCAGTGCACATTGAACATTCTCCAGAATAGACCATGTGTTAGGACATAAAGCAATTCTGAACAAAATCTGGCTGGCAACAAAATCCATACCACTGAATTACTGCAAAGCATCTTCTCAGATCATAAAGCCATAAAAGTCAAAATCAATAGCAGAAAAAACATAGATAGAAAGTGGAACTCCTGGAAACTGAACAACAACTTGCTCAAAAAATCATGGATCATAGAAGAAATCAAGGATGAAATAAAGAAATTCATGGATTCCAATGAGAATGAAAACACTTCCTACAAGAACCTATGGGATACAGCCAAAGCAGTGCCAAGAGGTCTGTTTATCTCCATAAATGCACACATCTGGAAGGAAGAAAGAAACCAAATCAAAGAACTGATCCTAAAGCTTGAACAAGTAGAGAGAGAGAAACAGAGGAACCCCTCAGGCAACAGAAGAAAACAGGTCACAAAGATCAGAGCAGAAAGAAATGAATTAGAGAACAGAAAAATAATTGAAAAAACTGAAAAGACCAAAAGCTGGTTTTTTTGAAAAGATCAACAAAATTGACAAACCACTGGCTAAACTTAGTAAAGAAAAACAGGAAACAAATAACTCAAATAACAAATGAGAGGGGAGTTGTCACAACAGAGCCAGCAGAAATTAAAAATATCATAGCTGAATACAATGAAAGACTGCACTCTAACAAATTTGAAAACCTAGAGAAAATGGAGAAATTCCTTAATTCATATCACCTACCCAAATTATCACAAGGTGAAGCAGAACAACTTAATAAACTCATCACAAAGGAAGAGATTGAGAAAGTCATCAAAAAACTGCCAACCAAAAAAGTCCAGGCCCAGATGGCTTCACTGCAGAATTCTACCAAGCTTTTATAGAAGAGTTATCTCCAACACTACTGAGACTATTTCACAGTATAGAAAGGGATGTAATACTCCCAAACTCATTCTATGAAGGCAGCATAACCCTGATACCAAAGCCAGGGAAAGACCCAACCAAAAAGGAGAACTACAGACCGATATCACTCATGAATCTAGATGCAAAAATCTTCAACAAAATTCTTGCCAATAGAATACAACAGCATATTCAAAAAATAATCCACCGTGACCAAGCTGGATTCATACCAGGGATGCAAGGCTGGTTCAACATCAGAAAAACAACTTATGTGATCAACCACATAAATACCACAAAAGAACCACCTGATCTTCTCTATTGATGCAGAAAAGGCATTTGATAAAGTCCAACACCCATTCATGCTAAAAACTCTCAGCAAAATAGGAATAGATGGCCAATTCCTCAATGCAATAATGGCCATTTATACAAAGCTAACTGTCTACATCATCTTGAATGGAGAGAGACTGAAACAGTTCCCCATGAGAACAGGAACTAGACAAGGATGCCCACTCTCACCCCTCCTACTCAACATTGTACTAGAAGTTCTAGCCAGAGCAATTAGACAAGACCAAGAAATAACAGGCATCTGCATCAGCAAAGAAGAACTAAAAATCTCCCTGTTTGCTGATGACATGATTGTATATGCAGAGAATCCCAAAGAATCCATAAGGAAACTACTCAAACTGATAGAAGAGTTCTGCAAAGTCTCAGGATAGAAGATAACCATAAGTAAATCAGTAGGATTCCTTTATACCAACAACGAGATTATTAAGTCAATACCATTTACCAAAGCCCCTAACAAGATAAAGTGCCTAGGAATAAATTTAACCAGAGAAATAACAGAACTTTACAAAAAGAACTACAAATCCTTACTACAAGAAACTAAGAGAGACTTACAGAAATGGAGAAACCTACCATGCTCATGGATAAGAAGACTTAACATTGTGAAAATGTCTATTTTACCCAAAGCAATCTACTCATATAATGCAATCCCAGTAAAAGTTTCAGTGGCATTTTTTAACAAAATGGAGGAACAAATTACCAAATTTGTGTGGAAAGGCAAGAAGCCCCGGATAAGTTAAGCATTACTAAAGAAGAAGAATACACTGGAAGGCCTCTCATTACCTGACCTTAGAACATATTACACTGCCACAGTAGTCAGAACAGTCTGGTACTGGTACAAAAACAGACACACAGATCAGTGGAACAGAATCAAGACCCTAGAAATGACATCATATGCCTATGAACAGCTGCTATTAGACAAAGGCCCTAAGACATTAAACTGGGGTAAAAACAATGTTTTCAACAAATGGTGCTGGCAAAATTAGATATCCACCTGCAAGAAACTGAAACAAGTCCCATATCTTACACCTTATACAAAAACCAACTCCAACTGGATAAAAGACCTAAATATCAAATCTAAAACAAAACAGCTCATCCAAGAGAAAGTAGTAACAACAATGGAACGTTTAATAAACAATGCACACAGACTTCAAAATCTGTCAAACCACAATCATCAGAAAATAGATAAATGGGAACTCCTAAGAATCCATCACTTTCGCTCATCCAAAGACTTTATTAATAGAATTAAAAGGCCACCTACAGAATGGGAAAAAATATTTGGCAACTCTATGTCAGACTGATGCCTGATCTCCATAATCTATAGGGTATTACAAAATACCAATAAGAAAAAGATAAATCATCCAATTAAGCGATAGGCAAAGGAGATGGACAGACATTTCTCTAAAGAGGAGATCCATACAGCCAAAAAACAAATGGGGACATGCTCGCTAATATAAGCTATTAAAGAAATTCAAGTCAAAATGACAATGAGATATCATCTCACCCCAACAAAGTTCGCCATGACCCAAAAAACGCAAAATAACAAATACCAGAGAGGCTGCACAGAGACTAGAACTCTCCTACACCAATGGTGGGACTGCAAAATGGTGCAACCTTTTTGGAAAGCAATCTGGTGCTCCCTTAAAAAAATGGCTATAGATATACCATTTGATCCAGTAATTCCACTGCTTGGAATATATCCTACAGAATCAAGGTCATTCACACCAACTGATACATGCACACAAATGTTCACTGCAGCACAGTCCACAATAGCAAAAAGATGGAATCAACCCAGATGCCCAACAACAGAGGAATGGATACATAAACTAGGGTATATTTACTAAATGGAACACTATGCAATGATAAAGAACAATGATGACTGCAGAAAACATCTCTTGTCCTGGTTTCAACTGGAGGACATTATGTTGGGTGAAAGTAGCGACAAAAGAACAAATACTGTATGAGACCCCTATGATAAGAACTTAAAAACAGACATGTATAGAAGAAAAGACTCTGACAGCTGCAAGGGTGGGTGGGGAGGGTTTAGATTAGATAGTTAATAGATATTTGGTTGGGTGAAATCGGTGACAGCACACATTAGAAAGAAGATCAATAATAACTGGACTTCAACAAAAATTTGAGTACTCCTCCCATCTTAACCCAATACTGCAAGGACAGAGTAGCTGGGGCGGGGGGCAGGGGACCATGCTCTCAGGTGAAATCAAGGCCAACTGGCACAGCTAGCTTTTTGCTAATGAGGATCCTTTGCACCTGTCATTGGTGAGTGGCGTCTGGGGTCTTATTAGCTGCCAAGCTGCCATCTGAGGGTACAGCAAATGGTCCCAACTCAACAGGAATGGATGATCACCAAAGACAAGAACAACACAGGGAAAAGAGAACCCAGAAGACAGAGGGACCCACGTGAGTGGGTCTCTACATCAACTCGTTACCAGAAAAACCAGATGATGCCCGGTCCCCACCAGTGATAGCCATGATGGAGCTCACAAAGTGGAGTCTCACTGGCAACAAGAGAATAAACAGGGGTGTACCCTGAGATCTTCAATAAAAGACCACAGCTGATGGTCCAGGTGCTTCAGAGTTCCCCTGGGAGCATGGCCCCTTGCCCCAATGCTGCCCCTGTCCATAAATCATAATGAAGGTCAACTATTCCAACAGCAATGGATTTGACTCGGGGAGACAGTGTGACTGTATCTTGTGGGAATTTTACGGTTCTATGCATCTACAGGATGTCATCCTGCTGAACTCTTGCTGGAGGAAGGGGAGTGGGTAGAGAGGAGGGGAAAGGACACTGCTGGGAGGATAGGACACTGTTGGGAGGATAGGACATGTATGGAGCAGAGAGAAGGGGTGTGCTGTCACCAGACAGGGAGAGCAGTGGGAGCTGCATATAGGTGAGCATGTGAATTTATATGGGAATGTACATTTTCATTCAATCATAATAATAATAAAATAAAGAATTCACTTTGGTCCATAATTGGGTCAGAAAAACTGGGCTGTCAGGATACCGGCAACCAGCAAAATTGTGAGAGGGCTAATATTAGATTTTATCTAGCTTCCTGATTATCGATGGTCAATTACTGTACTACGCCCAGTTTTATGGGTGTTTCATATTATCCGTACAGCATAGTGATTAAGTGCTACGTCTGCTAACCAAGAGGTCAGCAGTTTCAATTCTGTTAGGCACTTCTTAGAAACTCTATGGAGTTAGAACCAACCCAATGGCAGTACATTTGGGGTTGTTTGTTTGTTTATATGCCAGTGATCCTCAAGTTTATAGCCCCAGCCCAATGTCTAACATTCAGATTTAATACGCCCAAAGGTGATCTTCTTATCCACCCCCACCCCTCAAACCAGTTGTAACTGTAGTCTTCAACATCTCAGTTGAGGGCAAATCTAACCTCTTCCAAACGGTCATGTAAATAACCATGGAGGCATTCTTGACTCCTCTCTCTAGCACACACCCCACTTCCAAACTCTCAGGAAATCCTGTGGGCTCTGCTTTGAACATACAGTGAATATAACCACTTCTCACGACCTTCACTGCATTCAATCTAGTCTCGACTACTATTCTCTGTTGTCTGCATATTGCAAGAGCCTCTTAAATGGGTTCTGCTTCTGTCCTTCCCCTCCTACAGTCAATTCACAACCCAGTAGCCGAATGATTCTTTTGAATTACAAGTCAGATCACATCACACCTTTCTTGAAAACTGTACAACGGCATCCTATCTTATTCCAGAATAAAATCTAAATGAAAACAAACCAACCACGGCCATCAAGTCAATTCAATTTTGACTCATAGTGACCCTACAAGACAGAGCAGAACTGTCCCATAGGGTTTCCAAGGCTGTAAATCTTTACACAAGCAGGATGTCACAACTTTTTCTCCCACAGTAGCTGCGAAATTTGAACTGCTGACCTTTTGGTTAGTATCCAAGCACTGTGGCAACAGTGCAACCTAGGCTCAAGTAAACTCAAACTCCTTTAAATGACCTTTAAGGCTCCACAGACTCTTGGTTCCTGTTACCTGTCTACCCTCATATCTAATATTGTCTGCTCTCCAGCCAACACAGGTCTCTTTGCTGTTCTTCAGATTTGCTAAGCACACTCTTACCTTGAGGCTTTTGCACTGCCTATTCCTTCCTCCTAGAGCCCTGGTGGTACCGTGGTTAAGAGTTCGGCTTTTACTAGAGGGGAGGGAGAGGGTGGAGAAGGGGGACAGGAGACTGTTAAGAGGATACGACAGGTATAGAACAGATGGGAGAAGTGTGCTGTCACCAGGCAAGGAGAGCAGCAGGAGCTGCACATAGGCGGGCATGCAAATTTAAACTAGATTGTACACTTTCACTAAATCACAATAAATAAATTACAAAAAAAAAGTTTGGCTCTTAACAAGCTGCTCCTTGGAAACCATACGGGGCAATTCTATTCTGTCCTATAGGGTCACTATGAGTCAAAACTAAGTTGATGGCAATAGGTTTTGGGCATTGCTTCTTACAGGAGGGTTCTTCTCCCAGATAGTCTGTTGACTCAATTCCCTTATCTCGTTCTAGTCTTTGCTTAAAGTCACTTTCTCAACAAAGATCTAGTCCAACCTTTATTTAAAAATTTCAGCCGTCTTATTCCTCTACTGTCTCTTCTAGTATCTTTTTCTTTTTTCATAGCCCTTAATATTTTCCGGAGCCCTGGTAGTGCAGTGGTTAAGAGCACAACTGCTAGTCAAAAGTTGGAGATTTAAATCTACTAGCTAAAACCCTCTGAGGCACCTCTACTCTGTCCTATAGCGTTGCTTTGAGTTGAAAACAACTAGATGGCAACGGATCTGCTTTTTTTGGTTTACTGTTTTTGAACATAATGTATGTTACTTACTTATCATGTCTATTACCTACTACCTTCTGTTAAAATGTAAGCTCCATGAAAGCAGGCAACTGTTTTGCTTTTCTATTGATGCATCCCAAATGTCTGCAACAGTGCTTGGCACAGAACAGAAACCAAAACCACTGCAGTTAAGTAGATTCCCACTCCTACAGCACTCCTAAAGGACAGAGGAGAACTGTCCCACAGGGCTTCCAAGAAACTGTTGGTGGACTTGAACTGTCACCTTTTGGTTTGCAGCTGTGCTCTGAACTACCGTGCCACCAGGACACCACTGTGCATGGAATAGGTCTTAAATAAATAACTGCTGAGAGACTGAACAATTCAGTTTATATTATTTTTCTTATAACTCACATAGCAAGCTGAGATGTTCATATTAAAAGACTAGGAGAAAAACTTTTTCTGAAAGTTAGTAATTTTAAAATGCTTCCAATTTTTCCTTGTTTCAGTGTTAAACATGTAAAGACAGGGGTATATGAGCTCAACAGACATCAATTCTAGAAATCTTATTTTTGCTAAGACTTCTAATGGGTAAACTGGTGAAAGCTGTGGCTTAGCATATTGGTTAAAAAGTACCATTTTCTATGAAAGTATTTAAATTCTTCCTAACCTGAAGTGATCATTTACTATTTAGGTCAATCTCTGTTTTTGATGGCAGTAAGGAAGGAAAATTAGAATTTTTCAGAAGGAATTCTAAGGAAGAAATTTTACTGTGATATGGTTCTTCCTACCTATAAAAGGAACACAAACCTATGTAAACAATATCTGAGTACTTGTTAGCATATTGAAAAAAGTCATGCGGAATTACTCTACCAGAAAGCATGCAAAATATAAGAAGTAAAAAGAGAGAGACAGAGAAACTGGATAAAAAAATTAAACCCGAAGTTCGTAGATGGAGTTTGCTTATTTCTAGTATACTGCAAATAACCACGCCAACTAACCTCTCCCAAACCATTAATATTTTAAGAATATTTTGCCTCCCTCAATCTTCCAATATTTAATACTTTTTTTGTTAGAGTACATTAAGCACTCAGAACAAAATTGTAGACTGTGATTAAACTTTCGCTTTATAATTTAAGCACAATTATGAATACTACTCTAAAATTAAAGTAAAATATTTCAAATTAAAGGATTCTACATAGCTGAGTTTAAATTTTCCTTTTAGTTTACTGTAAAAGTGTATTTTAAAATTTCAAGGAAATAAAAAAAGCCAGTATTAAGACTTTAACAAATTGTTTTCATTTTTCTATATTCTTTTCCAATCATTTCACACACACATACATGAACACACACAAACAACATGCCCACAGTTTTGATGTGATGGGTATGAAACCTCAGATGTAAATTTGTATTTTTAAATGTAGCTTTTATATCTTTGCAACATAAAATGTAAGTAGGTTGGCATACTTGAATGATTTTCTTATTTATATGCACCACAGAGATAAATAACAGAAGTAATGAAGCACCATCATAGATTCTAAATCAAGGATAACTCAAGTTTTTAGTGGGGAAAGAAAGCCTGCTCTTTAAGAAAGAATCATGGGTCTATTAACTGGTTTCAGTGAAGAATAGGACAGCCTTAGTTATCTAGTGCTGCTATAACAGAAATACCAAAAGTGAATGGCTTTAACCAAAAGAAATTTATTTTCTCACAGTTCAGAAGGCTACAAGTCACAATTCAGAATGCCAGCTTCAGAGAAAGGCTTTCTCTCTGTGTTAGCTCTGGGGGTGATAGCTGTCACCAGTCTTCTCTGGTCAAGGAGCTTCCTGGGCACCGGGACTCAGGAGTCATAAAATGTGCTATTCTCCTGGCTCTTTTCTCTTGGGGGTGTGAGGTCCCCATATCTCTCCTCTTGCTTCTCTCTTTTATATCTCAAAAGAGATGAACTTAAGATACAACTTAACCTTGTAGATTGAGTCTGGCCTCCTTAACATAACTGCCTCTAATCCTACCACATTAACATCATTGAGGTAAGATTTATAACACATGAAAATTACATCAGGTGTCAAAATGGTAAACAATCACACTATACTGGGAATAATGGCCCAGCCAAGCTGACACATGGGGGGGAGACACAATATGATCCATGACCCGTATCAACAATCTTGAAAACAGTGCAAGACCAAACAATGTTTTTTTCTGTTGTATGAGGGTTATTATGAGTCAGAAATGACTAAACAGTAACTAACAACATTCGGTCACTAATGGATAACTACAAAAGAATGGATAACCAGAAAAACTGAAACTACATAATAACCTTCACTTCTTTGATTCTCCAAATTTTCAGAAAAATCTATTCAAACACTGCTCTGTATTGAAATTGCTACCAACTCAAAGACAGCACTAACAATTTTAATATAATGCCTATTTACTACTTGTGAATTTAAAAAGATTGTTTCCATGAGGCATGAATCTATGAAAATCATTATTATAGGGTCTTTTTGATCTTATCATATACATATGAAAACCGAAAACAAAAAGTAAAACATCCAGAAAACACTATACCAGGACTAGCCAAATAGGGCAAAAAGAAAGAAGATTGCTACTAGATAATTTCATTAAACTTTCTTTAAAAATACCCACATACCTTCTTCTTGCCCAAATAAATCAAAAACTTCAAATAATCTCTCATGTTTTGGTAATTCGCTGTTATGAAGGACTCTAGTTTTAAAGTACTAACAATTTGTTTAACTAACACTGTGTTACGGAAAATATATTTCAGAAAGTATGATACAGAAGAGCATCTGATAATAACAAACAACAGCTCCTGGTGTTTACACTAAATTAGCTAAAGTAAGGATTCCTAACCAATGAGAGCATCTCTCCTCTCTCCTGATGGGTATATGATACACACTGAGGGCTGGAGATGGCTCATAATGATTTATTTTTAGTTACATTTCATTTGTGGGTTTTTTTTTTTAATTTCTAAATACCATCAATAAAAGTATATGAAAAAAGAGTATGGGTTAAAATGTTGTGAAATACTAAACTAAAATAAGCTTTGAGGTATCATCTGTTACAGAAGTAGTTTATGTCAGTTTAAAGAGATCTATTACACTCCACCCCCATGAGTCTATCTGTTTGTTATACAAGTGGGAACTTGCATGTTGCTGTGATGTTGGAAGCTGTGCCACTGATATGCAAATACCAAGATGGTTACCAATGGTGGACAGGTTCAGTTGAACCTCCAGATTAAGGCAGACTACTACCTAGTAGTCTACTAAAAAGAACTGTCAGTGAAAACTTTATGAATAGCAGCAGGATATTTTCTGATATAGTCCTAGAAGATGAGGCCACAGATTGGAAGGCACTCAAAAGCTGACTGGGAAAGAGCTGCCTCCTCAAAGTAAAGCCGACCTTAATGATACAGATGTAGTCAAGCTTTTGGGACCTTCACTTGCTGATGAGGCTCAACTCAAAATGAGAAGAAAAAGCTACAAACACCCATTAATATTCAGAACATGAGATGTATGAAGTATGAATCTAGGAGAACTGGAAATTGTCAAAAATGAAATGAACTCAACATTGATATCCTAGCCATTAGTGAGCTGAAATGAATTGGAGAAGCCATTCTGAACTGGGCAATCACATGGTCCACTATGCCTAGAATGGACACTTGTAAAGAAATGGCACTGTGTTCATCATCAAAAGGAACATTTCAAGATCTATCCTGAAGTAACAATGCTGTCAGTGATAGGATAATATCCAAATGCCTACAAAGAACACCAGTTAATACAACTATTATTCAAATTTACATATCAACCATTAATGCCAAAGATGAGATAACCAAAAATTTTTACCAGCTCCCACAGTCTGAAATTGATCTAACATGTAATCAAGATACATTAATAATTACTGGTGATTGGCACGTGGAAGCTGGAAACAAAGAAGAATCAGTAGTTGGAAAATACGGCCTCGGTGACAGAAATGACGATGGAGATGGTATGACAGCATTTTGCAAAACTGACTTGAATCTTCATTGTAAATATATTTTTCAACGACATAAACAGTGACTACACACATGGACCTCACCATATGGAATATACAGGAACAAAAACAACTATATCTGTGGAAAAGATGATGAAATAGCTTAATATCACCAGTCAGAACAAGGCTTCAAGAGCCTAAGTATGATGTTAAGTACATTACACCCAAATTTAGAGACCATCTGAAGAAGAGATTTGATGCACTGAACACTAACGACCCAGGAACAGACAAATTGTGGAATGTCATCAAGGACATCACACATGAAGAGAGCAAGAGGTCATTAAAAAGACAGAAAGGGAAGGAAGAAACCACAATAGATGTCAGAGGACTCTGAAACTTGCTACTGAACATCAAGTAGCTAAAACAAAAAGAAGATACAATGAAATAAAAGAAATGAACAGAAGATTTCAATAGGGGAAAATATTTCAATGGGAAGATTCATGTACAAAGAGTTGGAGACAGAAAACTAAACAGCAAGAATATACTCTGCTGAAAGAATCAGAGAAAAAATTCAAGCCTCAAGTTACAATAGTGAAGGATTCTACAGGGGAAATATTAAATGACACAGGAAGCATCAAATGAAGATGGAAGGAACAGATAGTCGTTACACTAAAAAGAACAGGTCAGTGTTTGTCAAGGATTGAACTGTGCTCCCCCCCCACCCTGATCCCAAAATGTGTGTGGCCATTTGGCTGTGCCATCATTCCTGATATTTTGTGATTTTCCTATGCTACACATCCTAATCACTGCCTGTGGCTGAAGCATAGGATGATTGTGTTTGTTAAAAGAGGATTAGAGCAGGACTGTAACACCCTTGCTAAGGGAGTTTCCCCAATGTGTGGCTTATACTATCTTTTATCCTCTCATCTCATGGAAGATAAAAAGAGAAGGAAGCAAGCAGAGGGTTGGGAACTTCACACCATCAAGAAAGCAGACCCCAGAGTAGAGGGCCTCCTTCAGACCTGAGGTTCCTGTGCCATGATGCTTCCCGACCAAGGACAGATGCAACACAAAAGACTTTCCTTCAGAGCCTGACAGATGGAAAGCCCTTCCCCTGGAGCAGACAACCTGAATTTGGACTTGTAACCTACTGGACTATATAAGACTAAACTTTTCTTTGTTAATGCCACCCACTTTGTGGTATTTCTGTTACAGCAGCACTAGCTGACTAAAATAGTGTTTAATCACATTAACAGCAGAATATGATCAGGAAACAACCATACTGAAGGAAGAAGTCCAAGTTTTATCAAAGGCACTAGCAAAAACAAGGAGCCAAGAACTGATGGAATATCAACTAACAAATTCAGAGCTGAAATATTCACTCCACTATGCCAAGAAATTTGGAAGACAGCTACCTGGCCAACCAACAAGAAGAGATTCTTATATATGCCTACTCCTAAGCAAGGTGATCCAACTGAATGCAGAAATTACTGAACAGTATCATTAATATTACACATCAGCACAACTTTGCAGATCATTCAAAAGCAGCTGCAGCAGCATACTAACAGGGAACTGCCAGAAATTTTAAGCTGGAGGCAGAACAGGATGTGAAATCAGGGATATCATTGCTGATGTGCAGTGGATTTTGGTTGAAAGCATAAAATATAAAAATATGTAAAAAAAAAAAAAAAGTCAGCTAGTGTTGCTATAGCAGAAATACCACAAGTGGATGGCTTTAAAAAGAGAAATTTTATTCTGCCAGAAACCAATAGGCTACAAGTCCAAATTGAGTGCTTTAGCTCCAGGGAATGGCTTTCTCTGTTGGCTCTGCAAGGTCTTTGTCATCAATCTTTCCTGGACTGGGAGCTTCTGAGGCACAGGACCCCAGGTCCATTCCAAAGGATGTGCTCTGCTCCTGGCCCTGCTTCTTGGTGGTGTGAAGTCCCCAACTCTTTGTTTCCCTTCCATTATATCGTAAGAGATTGCCTCAACAGACAATACAGTCTTAAATACTGAGTCCAGCTGCACCAACACAACTACCACCTATCCTCCCTTATTAATACCATAGAGGCACGGTTTATAGCCTGTAGGAACATCACACTATACTAAGAATCAGGGCCTAGTCAAATCACTACACACATTTTGACAGGGGACACAATTCAATCCATGACAGATATTTACCAGTATTTTAATGACTACACAAACGCATTCAGCTGTGGGGATAAAAACAAATTAATGGATAATATTGTAGAGAATGGAATTTCAGAACACTTAATTATGCTCAGGAGGAATTCTTACACGGATCAAGAAGCAGTCAAACAGAACAAATGGACAATGAACAGTTTAAGGGCAAGAAGGTGTGCATCTGGGTTGTATCCTTTCAACATACCTATTTCATCTGCAAGCCAAGCAAATAAACCGAGAAGCTGCACTGTATGAAGAACAATGAAACATCAGGGTTGGAGAGGATCCATCAGCAACCTGCAATATGTAGGTGACACAATCTTGCTTGCTGAAAGGGAACTGGACTTGAAACACCGATGAAGATCAAAGACCACTGTCTTTGGTACGGATTATATCTAAACATAAAGAAAACAAAAATCCTCACAACTGGACCAATAAGCAACATCATAATATACACAGAAAAGTCTGAGGTTGTAAATAACTTCATTTTACTTGGATCCATGATCAACATTCATGAAAGGGGAGTCAAGAAATCAAAGAATGCATTGCACTGGGTAAATCTTCTGCAAAAGATCTCTTTCAAGTGTTAAAAAGCAGGAATCTCACCTTGACAACTAAGGCATGCCTGACCCAAGCCTCATTATGTATGCAAAAATTGGACAATGAATAGGGAAGACTGAAGAAATGAAACCTTTTAATTACCATGTTGGTGAATACTGAATATACTATGGACTGCCAGCAGAATGTATAAATTTGTCTTTGGAAAGGTACAGACAGAATGCTCCTTACAAGTGAGTTGGTGAGACTTCCCACCTAATCTGGACATGTTATCAAGACGAGCCAATCCTTGAAGGGTATCATGCTCAGCAGAGTAGACGGTCAGAAAAAAAGAGAAACACCACCAATGAGATGAACTGACACAGTGGTCTCAAGTGTAATGATTCTGAGGCTGGTGCAGGATATTATAGTGTTTCATTCTGTTGTACACATGGTTGTTGTGTGTTATCACCAACTTGATGGCACCTAACAACAATAACAGTTGCTGGAAATGTTCCTATTATTCTAACCAAGCCTAAAAAGGGCTGGGAGTCAAGAAGACTCTTAAAATAGCATCCATGTATTTCAGGAGAGTTTAGAACCATAGAAACCCTTGTGGTGTAGTAGTTCAGTGCTATGTCTGCTAACTAAAATGTAGGCAGTTAGAATCTACCAGGTGCTCCTTGGAAGCTCTAGGGAGCAGTTGTACCCTGTCCTATAGGGTTGCCATAAGACAGAGTCAACTCGACAGCAACAGGTTTGTTTTTTGGTTTTGGTTAGAACCATGCAGTTTACTACCTTCCTTACGCAAAGTCTTAAGACTAAGAACAGAAACAACCCAATTCTTAGCCTTAAAATCTGGCTCTGGTTATGTACCTATAATTTCTAAAAAGGTCAAAATAAAGTACTATATTTTATTAAAAAGAGCTTAAATTGATTAGCTTCCAGAATTATAAGCCATAATGATATCGGCATATCTGTAAAACCTACCAAGTTGTTGTTTGTCAGAAACTACTTGCCCAATGCCAGTAATCTGTTTATTATGAACAGTGCCCAATGCCAGTAATCTGTTTATTATGAATGGTGCCCAATGCCAGTAATCTGTTTATTATGCACTGACACTGTTATTAAAATTGCACATGCTACAGTGTTATGAAAGTTTGCCAAATGCTGCAGTCACTTCCATCACATGAAGCACTTTTATACTGCACACTACACTGAGGAACAAAATTTGAACTAGAAATTGCTGAGTTGAAATCGACATGATGACACTGTGGGTTTTTTCGTTTGTTTGTTTGTTTTAAATAATACTAATGATCTCCAGTAACATTTCACAGAGGATAGGAAAACCAAGTTAAAGGTATGACCAACTAAAAACACCATGTTTAACGATCTGCCTCTGCAGAACAGAATACAGAATAATATGATGTCACTTCCCAGGATGGGCTATATAAAATAACTGTGGCTTCCATTTTGGATGATCACATTGTCTTTTAGACTACTCAATCTAGGGATGTCACCTGTCAAGTGACATATGAGGTCTGACAATTCAGTCTGCAATCTTAATTGTCGTAAGTGCTACATACCTCATTCCTGAATATCACTATAGCCAGCTTTGAAGTATTCCCCTTGGAAAGCTATGCACTGATGTCAGCTACTAGACCACGCTTCAGAGCAATTTTGGAACTCTTTCTGGAATGGCATTGCACACAGTCGCAAGGTGACAAGTTCGCAAATTTAATTGTACAGTTGTCTGTGAGAGTTTTTAGCCAATTAACAAATAACTGTATTGGAACACCCTCTCTACGCACCTGATTTGGCTCCCAGTGACTTTTTTCTTCACCTAAAGATAAAGGAAATATTGAAAAGAAGAAATTTTGATGACATTCAGGACATCAAGGGAATACGAAGACAGCTCTGATGGCCATTCCAGAAAGAGTTCCAAAATTGCTTTGAAGAGTGGACTAGGCGCTAGCCTCAGTGTATACCCTCCCAAGGGGAGTACTTTGAAGGTGAACACAGTGATATTCACCAGTGCGGTATGTAGTACTTTTTTTCTATGATGAGTTCGCAAACTTAACTGTCAGCCCTCTTAGTGCTGTGAGGAGCTCAGAAGTGAATTCTTCCCTCACAGACTCTTCAGATAAAACTGCAGCCCTGGCCAACAGTTTTACTGCAACTCATGAACCAGAGGTATCACATAAATTACACTGGAGGAGAGGCGGGAATAAATTTATAGTTTACATTCAAGTTCTGTAATTATCTCATCATGAGTCAGCATTGGTCCACAGACTATATTTTGAGTAGCACTGTTATAAACAGTTGCACACTAAAGATTTATCAATATGTTCATCTGAATAAAAGTGAAAAACTAAAACACATTAATAAAAATAATTCACATGCCAAATAACTTTCCCCCCTGGAATCTGTGTGAGAAAAAATGAAGCAGTATTTTTAGTAGCACTTAGTACAATTAGAATGTAACTCCAGATGGTAAAATCTGTCTAGGACAAAAACAGTACTAGGCCACTGAGCTTGTTATTTAACAGACTTATGCTGAATAAATGAATTATGTGAAGATTAATATATAGAAGGAATGAAATTAAAGGTAACACCTCAGTTAGCTTTTTACATACTCAGTACTTATAAAAACTAATGTTTGGACCTTACAGAATCTACATGTATTACCTTATTTAATCCACATAATTGATGAGGAAACTGAGGTGTGGATTTAGTAGATACCTTAAATAAAATAATACAGTTAATGATTGGCTAATTTGGGATTGTATTCCAAGTCTAGTTTCAAAATACTCACACTTAAGCACTACACTATAAACATACAATCTAAAATTAGTAAAACTTCACAGAAAAGGTCAGTAGTTTTGCAGCATAATAGAACTGATATCCAAGTGGTATGAATGGCAACAAATGAACCATACATTACTGTAATAAAAAACACAATTCATGTCTAAATTCATTCTTAAGAGACATAGTGATTCGGTGCATGCTCTAAAAGTCTGTTGCTATCTGCCATCAAGTTGGCCTTTCTGTACAACAGTTTATAACAGCGCTACTCAAAACAGTCTGTGGAGCAATGTGACTCATGATGAGGTAACTACAGAACTTGAGAGTAAGCTATACATTTAATCCTCCTTCCTCCCAGTGTAACTTACCTGGTGCCTCTGGTTCATGAGTTGCTGTAAAACTGTTGGCCAGGGCTACAGTTTTATCTGAAGATTCTGTCGGGGAAGAATCCACTTCTGATGATCTGTCCTTAGCAGAACAAAACACTGCCTAGTCCTACACTCTTCTCATGGTTGATGGCAGACTGGACTGTTGTGATACAGGGTTTTCACTGGCTGATCTTTGGAAATAGATAACTAGGCCTTTGTAGTCTTACGAAGCTCTGCTGAAGCCCGTTCAGTAATAGAACCAGCAAGTTTCCAATGACAGACAAGCAGCGGTTAAAATGAGGAGTACTGCTAGATCAGAATTCACAACTGGGTCTCCAGCACGGAAGACCAGAATTCTGCCACTGAAACACTGCTACCAGACCCTCCAAACTCTAACAAGTCTTCAAATGAAAAATATGAAACAAAGAAACTTTTCAGATTTTACTAAAAACTGTGTAATCATTTAAGGAACATTAAAAAGGTTTTTGAGCACCCTGAACTATGAGAAATACTCTGCCCGCTGCTGTCAAGTCAGTTCACAGAGAGCCTACAGACAGAGAAGAACTGTCCCACAGAGTTTCCAAGGACTGTCTGGCAGATTTGAACTGCCAACCTTTTGGTTAGCTGCCATAGCACTTAACCACTATGCCACCAGTATTTCCGAGAAACACTCTACTAAGAAAAATTCTAGAATCAACTACAGAGTTTCCTGCTGATACAGAGGGCAATTTTGTTAATCACCATGGCTTCTAAAACAAACCATTATTTTTATAAGATACTACTTACCTAAAAGTGCAAGTAAAGTCATCTATCAAAGGGGGGGGGGCGGGGAGCCTACATTTCTCTTAAGAGATTTTAGAAAATTGAGGGAAAGCATTATTTATAATTATTTATAAAAAGACAAGTTTTTTGTTTGTTTTCTGGTTAGTCACTTCAGGAAAATTTGTGTGAAGGAAAATTCTAAGGCAAAATTTGCACTGATGGTTCTGTTACTGTACTTAAATGTAAACCACAACTGGGTACGAAGAGCACAAGTTCATCTCTCTCCATATATAATTATGCATTTTTATATGTAAATAAAAATGTTTCTCATATGTATATATAAAATAGAACTATATATAATTTTAGTTTATTTCAAGTTTTCATTTCCATCCAGTATATTCTGATAGTTTATATGTATAATTCCACTTACTTAATAAACACTATTTTATAAATATTTTGTAATTTCTATTTCATTAAATTCTTTTAAATCAGCTTCAATATTCTAGCGACAAAATCTTTCACTTTCTACAAAAAAATTTGATAGTGAAATACACAGAAATAGATAATCTATCATGCCACAATCTAGTGAGACCCATTAACTATTTTGGTGTATTTCATTTAGTATCTTTTTGTCTTTTCCTTGATGTATTTTACACAAAAATGAGATCATGTTAGTCAAATTGTTTTATAATCTTTTTTGCCCTCATAATCATGGGATTAATTTCATTTAAACATACAGCTATTGTATCATTTTTAATGGCTGTATGATATTATATAGTATGGCTGGATCATATTTTAGCTTACCTTTTTCCCTACCTGCCTACTTATCCATTTCTTTTCAAAAGGTTTTGAGGCAGGTTATAAAAAGAATCAAACAAAATGAAAGGAAAACTACATGGTTAAGAAGAAAACCAGCTATGCCAGTAAAGAAAGCAAAACAGTTCGCCATGCCAGTAAAGAAAGCAAAACAGTTCATTTAGCTGAGCATAAAAGTGTATCTGAAGTTATACAATAACTGGGGCAGAGGAAAGCATGTTTAATTATAAAACATTTTTAATAGAGAGAAAGAAACAAAATACCTCCTCTATTTTCAGATAATTTTTTACATTAGGAATCACATTTAAAAAGTAAAATGTAATGGACAATGTCATTAACTATCTTCAAATTAACATTAAAACAAATCAGACTGACAAAACTCAACATACCTAGTTGACTCCTCTCACCTACTTCAGATAATTCTACCTTTTACTTCAAATGAAAGAATCTACTTTAGGTTTTAAAATACTCACATTAAATCAGTTTGCCTCCAGCCACACAAATGATCAGTTTTCCAAATATACTGAGAGGTTAAAATCAAAGAATTGTCAAAGACATACAAAAAGAACACAGTTTTGGACAGGAGAGTACAAACACAAAATTTCATGCAATAAACATCTACAGAATGTCATCCTACTAGCCTCTTACGAGAGGGGAGTGGAGACAGTGGAGAGGACGGGACAGGAGACTGTCAACAGTGTATGACATGCAGAGAACGGAAAGGAGGAGGAGTGTGCTGTCACCAGGCAAGGAGAGTACAAGGAGTTGCACATATGTGGGCATGCAGATTTAAACTTGATTGTACACTTTCACTCAATCACAACAAAAAAAGTAAAATAAAATCTTATTTCACGTGAGCTGTAGAGCTTTTCTTTTGAGAATTTCTCTCCCTTCGTTGCCTTTTTCTAAAATGAGAACAATTTCACTTTTTAATAATGGAATACAATATTAATATACTGCCAACCCCTCAAAAGTTGGAAAGGATTAAAACATTAAATACATTAAAGAGATGGCTAATATGTTACAAATGATTAAAAATAAGTAAAAAATGATAACTAATATTTTTCTAACAACTTATCACATGTCAATAATGGTTAACGCTGGTTGCCACTGACTTAGCTCCAATTTACAGCAACCTTACCTAAATAATAGAAGAAATCACTGCTCAATACCAAACCATCCTCGGGATCATTCGTATGTTAAACTATTTTGGCTACGGTGTCAATTCATCTCATTGAGGTTTTCTTTTTTTCTGCTGACTCTCTACCAAACATGATGTCCTTTTATAACTATTGGTCTTTCCTGATGACACATTCAAAGTAAGCAAGCCAAAGTCTTGCCATCCTTACTTCTAAAGAGCATTCTAATTGTATTTCTACTAAGACTGGGTTGTTTATGCTTTTTCGAATCTCTGGTATTATTCAATATTCTTCACCAACCTCATAATTTAACTGCATGAATATTCTGTCTTACATTTTCATTGACCAGCTCATACCTGCACATAAGGCGATTTAAAAATTTGGCCATCTTAGTTCTCAAAGGCACATAAAAATTGATTTGCTTTTTAAAATTGTTACAGTATTTACAGCAGACTTGCCCAACACAAGGTGCATTTGAACTGTTGACTGCTGCTTCAATGGAAATTGGTGATTCAAGTCAAACATAATTATTGACAACTTCGATTTCTTTCTCATTTATCATAATGTTGTTGTTGGTCCACTTGTGAGAATTTTTGTTTTCTTCAAGTTCAGGCATAATCTGTATTGAAGGTTGTAGTCTTTGACTTTCACCAGTAAGTGCTTCAAGCCATTCTCTCATTTACTTCTCATGATAACTCATTAACTATATATTATCCCAATAAAATGTCTACAATAAAGTTGATAAAGAAATGGAGACTTACAGAACATACATAATTCATCCATGAGTACAGGTTTCCAAGCTGAAATCCAAATACAGATTGTCTCTTGTGTCTGCATTCTTAATCAATATGCTAAATATACAGCTATGGCCTAAAATGACAACAGTTTTTAAAAATATTTTCTTTCAATTTTTAATGACTACTATATTCATAGACATTGTGTGTGCTCTGCATTTATCTCTTCCACTTCCTCTTCTTTTTAACATTATACTTACTAACAGCATAGCCAGCCAAGTGCTGTCAAGTCAGACAGCATACAGAAGTACAAAGTCTAGGCTACACTAATCACTAGTTATGGCCTTGGGCAACTTATTTAACATCTTTGAACTTTAATTTCCTTACATGAAAAATAAAGAAAAGGATTTTCGTGGAGTGGAATAATAAATGTAATGAACCTATGACAGTGTTGGAAACAGAGTAGGCACTGAACAAATGGCATTTCTTCCTCTCCAAAGGCTATGACAGAATTTGTTTCTTTGGTCTCTAAACAATCTTAGCTGTGCTAGTGATATTTTTCTCTCAGCATTGTTAATGCAATTTCTATAACTTCCCTTCAATCATCAACCAACAGAACTTATTTCATTCATCAATAAACATTTACTAAATACCTACTACACGACAAATAGTTTTAAATTATCTCTTGGTCTTTAATAACTGCAAACATTTCAATATCTCTCAACACTTATTATCTATATTCATAGACAGTAAAAGCCTAGAAAGCAATGGATCTATTGAAGATGAGATATATATGGCATTTTTTAGAGCACTTCAGTCAGTATCATCATTTATTAACAACGAGTGTTAATAAACACCTTAAATAAGGATGAGAATAAGCTATATTTTTACAAACTTCTATCACCATAGCAACATGGACACTCTACACCATTATTTTTCAACTTACTTGACTAAGAGGATGTGAAATTACAGTAAAAGTGAAACAACAAAGGAAAGGGGAGAAAAACGGGAAGCAAAATACATTTACAAAGTAACTATCACATAGCACGACCAATACCTAAAAATGCCACATTGCTTCAGATATTTTTACTTTAAAATACTGATTAACAGAAGAATTTCTCAGTGTAACAAGAAGAAAGGTTAAAAGCCAGACATCCAAAAGTCTGGGGGGTGGGAACCCTGAAAGAAAAATGCACATGCATGTAAAGTGGATACTAATATCACCGCTCATCAACTATAGATGGACAAGTATATATTTTTTAATGTATTTTCACTGTTAACAGTGAAACCTAGTAAATACCACCTGCCAATTTTTATTCACAAAAATCAGACAGATATAAGTAAAAGAAAATGGAATACATTTTCCATCTGATTCAGTTAAGTTTTTTTTTTTCCCTTAAAATATGCCTGATTTGGTTTTTCTCTGCACAAAATGTAACAGGATAAAAGGGTACTCTACCAGCACTCTGATATTCTATTTCTGAAACCACTGTCTTAATTTTGAGTGTCAGCACTTTCTACAGGATATAACATATTACTAAGCAGCTGTAAGAAGTGGAATTAAAAAACGAGTATCCCAGGTTCCACTTCCCCTACATCACGAAAACAAAAACACAGTTGTCCTTCGAGAGGTAAACAGTAAACATCAACATACAAGGGAATCTAAGATAGACAGCATTTTTTTTTTCACAAATAGCACATCCATATAAACAACACATACAGAGACATTATGTACAGAAATGATGAAATTACGTAAAAAGTTCTGGAATAGATTTCCAATGCATGTACCATGTATGTCTTATAACATTTCCAGAAGTGAATTTCAGCCTCATTCAATAGTCCAAAATGTTAGTTTCAATCATACTTGTATAATAAAAGTATAAGCCATGGTCAAGAAGTCATGGATTGAGTTTGGTACTACCCCAACCCACTGCCATCGAGTTGGGTCTAACTCATAGTGACCCTAGAGGACAGAGCAGAACTGCCCCACAGAGTTTCCAAGGAGCACCTGGCAGATTTGAACTGCCAACCTTGTGGTTAGCAGGTGTAGCATTTAACCTACTACGCCACCAGGGTTTCCAGGTACTACCTCAGTAACTGGAAAATAAACAATGGAAACTACTTTTGTTCTGGGAGCTCACAGCAGGGACCCTAAACTGTGGAGTTCCTTACAGTCAGTGTGTGACCAGCTTTGTTACACCAGTTACAGGTCTAAGGTTAGGAGTAGGGCTGTGTGCCGGGCTGTCACAGCCTGAGCACGGGTTGGTCAGGCATGTCCAGGTCTCACAGTGCCAGTACCACGTGAAACCGGGTGGCAGGACACTGAAGGCAGGCAGCACGGCCTTGGCCCACTGGACAGCCAGTCAGACCTGTCTTGTCCAAGCAAGGCACATGTGACCACTCTGCACCCATAGCTCTCATACTTGCTCCCTGCATGGGTGGGAGATTCCAAAGGCCTCAGCACAGCAGCGGGTCAGCTGGATGGAGAAGCTGGACAACTGGACTCAAGCAGGCAAGTTCCACACCATGCAGCAATGACAAGGACCTTGCCTGCCTAAGTGGTCTCTTCTGCTGAGGTGTGCAAAGCCATGCACCTACTGGGTTGGGGCCAGCCACTCCAGAAAGGGCTATTTCTAGGGCAGAAAAAGTGACTTGTTTCAGCACTGAAGAAAGCAGTTAGCAGAACAGGGAAGGAAGTCTGCTGGGAGAATGGTTTCTTTAGGAAAGTGTGGGTTAAGTTGGTTAGAATCTGCTGCCAGGAATCAAACTTCCACATCAACAGGCACTAAAATAAAGACTTAACATTCAATCGTCAGACAGGAAAAAAAATGTAACCGAGTCCGTAACATGTAACAAAATGTTGGTATAGTGTACTTATCCAGAATGCTCATTAGAAGCAAAGATGGTGAGACTTCATTTCAGATACCTTGGACATGTTATTAGGAGGAGCCAGTTCCTGGAGAAGAGTGTCATGCTTGGTCAAGTTGAGAGGTCGAAAGTCCGCAAAAAAGAGGAAGACCTTCAACAAGACGGACTGACAGGTGGCTGCTACAACAGCATCAAGCATAGCAATGACTGTGAGGATAGTGTAGCAACAGCTAGTATTTCATGCCATTGTACACAGGTTCACTCCGAGGTGGAACCTCTTTAATATTATATAACAACAAGAATCACTTAGAATAATTAAATTTCCCTTATCTTGAGTTTCGGATTCGACTCGACAGCACTTGGCTGGCTTGGCTACCTTGAATCCATGCTTATTACCCAGTTTTCTACTTACAAAGTAGTTTACCCTATAATTTTCCTTCTTTCCATAAGACTGGTAGGAAGATGTATTTATAGCTGTAATTTGAGTTCTTAGGTATGTCTCCCTTTCTTTTAAAATTATGGTTTGGAGCAGGCCAGTCACTGTTAAGGCTGAATAAGTCATTCATTGTTCAAATTGCCAAGTTAAAAAATAAGGGGCAGAAATAGGCTTTCCTTCTCTATTCCTATTAGTTTTAACTGGAAGACAAGCAGCTTAGGGAAGCCCCAATATAGCTTGACGTGCTCCGTGCCTCTCACTATTTCTTACTTACCCACTCCTCTGTTTTTCCCATTACTATTATCTGTAATTGTTACGAGGTGGATAGAGGAGGAACAACCAAAACAACAACAACAACAAAAACCCACTGCCATCAAGTCAATTCTGACTCATAGCAACCTTATAGGGACAGGGCAGAACTACTGCATAGAGTTTCCAAGGAGCACCTGGAGGATCGGAACTGCCAACCTTTTGGTTAGCAGATGCAGCATTTAACTACTATGCCACCAAGGTTTGCAGAAGAGGAATAAAAAGCAAAAAAACAAAAAACAAAAAAAAACAACCACTGCCATCAAGTCCATTTCAACTCATAGTGACCCTACAGGACAGAGTAGATCTGCCCCACAGAGTTTCTAAGGAGTGCCAGGTAGATCCAAACTACTGACTTCTAGTTAGCAGCCACAGTACTTAATCACTATACCACCACAGTTTCTAGGGGAGGAACAGAAGGGAACTAGTACAAACAATAACAACATACAATTGATACAAAAAATAATATTGCAGGGGGGAAAGAGTACAATGAGGAGTAAGGAAACACTACCAGCATGAGCAGGAAGGAGAGAAGAATTTTGCAGCTGTCTACGGGGGCAATTCATATATAAAGAATGTACATAAATTTATCAGAAATAGATTACAAGGCTTCTTTTATTTAACTAGGTTTGTTGACTGACTTAATATTTTTCTTGGTAAGGCTGTTATAAATTGAATTGTGTCCCTCAATATATGTCAGTCTGGCTAGGCCATGATTCTCAGTAGTTTTCTTCCATTTAGTGACCTGATGTAATTACTCTATGTGTTGTAAAGCCTAACCTCTATGTTAAGGGGGCAGGATTAGAGGAATTTAGTTAATGAAGCAGGATAAATTCTATAGAATTAGGTTGGATCTTGTGTCAATCTCTTTTGAAATAGAAAAGACAGAAGCAAGCAGACAGAAAAAAGGGATTTCCTACACCAAAAATAGAAAAGCTGGGAGCACAGCTTGTCCTTTGGACCTGGGGTCCCTGTTCTGAGAAACACCTAGGCCTAGGGAAAGATTGATACAAAGATCTTCCCCTAGAGTCAACATAGAGAGAAAGTCCTCCCTTGGAGCCGGTACCCTGAACTAGGACTTCTAGCCTCCTGAACTTCTAGAGAATAAATTCATTTGTTAAATTCATCCATTTGTGCTATTTCTGTTACAGCAACACTAGGTAATGGTTTTAACAAACAGAAATTTATTCTCTCAAGTTCAGTATGCTACCAGACCGAACTGAGGGCACTGGCTCGAGAGGAAGGCTTTCCCTCTCTGTTAGCCCTGGAGGAAGGTCCTTGTGTTTCATCAGTCTTCCTTTCGTCTGGGAGCACTCTGTGTAGAAACCCAAAGGACACACTCTGCTTTCTCAATGGTAGGACATCTCCAGGTCTCTGCTTGCTTCTCTTTCACCTCTTGTTGCATAAAAGTGACAAGCCACAGTCCCACTCTAATCCTCTTTAACATAACCCAATCTTGTCCTATTAACCACAGGTAGAGATTAGGATTTACAACAGAGGGAAAACGACAATATTGGAGGACAACCACACAGTACTGGGAATCACGGCACAGCCAAATTGCTACCCACATTTTGGGGGGAACACAATTCAATTCATGACAATAACTAAGACCCAGGAAAAGTTTGTTCAACCATTAGAATTTTTTGATAAATTCACCACAATTCATTTATAGCCTAGTACACTTTGATTGTTGATGTGAACACATCTGTTAAAATCTAAGTGAAAACTGTTTGGAAGCTATGCATGCCAGATGCTGATTACAGATAAGGAAGATATAATCATTCTTTTTGCTCCAACACAAAAAATAAAGACACCTAGAGGAGTAAGCCTTTCAATATGTCTACATTCACTTTAGACATTTTGTACATTCTTTTGGGAAATATATTTGCAAAGATGTTTTATAGTGATACTGTATATAACGTCACAAAAGATGCATACATGCAAATTCCTTGCAGAGAGATTATCAGGAAAGCAATGATGGGAGAGGAGCCTGTACTTTGGACCTGGGGTTCCTGCACTTAAGAAGCTTCTAGGGCAGGGGAAAAACTGATGACAAGCACCTTCTCCCAGCTGACAGAAAGAGAAAGCTTTCCCCTGGAGCTGGCATACTGAATTTGAACTTCCGGCCTATGAGACTGTGAGTGAATAATCTTCTCTTTGTCAAAGTAATTCACTTGTGGTACTTCTATTACAGCAGCACTAAGTAACTAAAACAACATATTTACACAGATATCAGTTGTCAAATACACATTCAGCATGACAATTGTGACACCAAAAGAAAAAAGCGAATAAATCCACTGTTGTCAAGTCAATTCCAACTCACAGCAACCCTACAGGACAGAGTAGAACTGTCCTGTAAGTTTCCAAGGCTGTCTGCCCACATCTTTCTCCCGCAGAGCAACTGGTAGGTTAGAACTGCCGACATTTCAGTTGGCAGCTGAGTGCCTAACCAGTGTGTCACCAGGGCTCTTGCAATTATGATACACATAGTAATAAAAAACACTGGTTACACTAATAATGTCTTTCATCAAGCTATCACTTATTAAATACACACTCAAAGTCTCATAGTTATTAGTGCTGAAGCCAGCTAGGATTTAAACACAGGATTTTGTGCTAGCTCATTCTGAACTCTGAATAAATCATGAGTGTAGCAATTTTCAGGATTCTTCAACAGGCATGAAAAGATCTTTGGGAGAGGCTGATCTGATCCATTAATAGTTAAAATGTATTAGTAGGGAAAAAAACGCATTTAAAAGGGCAAGTATTGCAGGCTAAGCTAGAAAAGGAAGAGATTTTACAGAGGTGCTTTTAAATCTCTTAAATGTTTGAACATTATATTTAGGGGATATGACCCATAAATTCTTAGTATTTTTTAATGACAGGACTCATTAGTGTACCCAACTTAGTGTAACAGATCAAGATGCACGGACAATCTTTTTTAAAATTACAAATGGACACTATTTCAACTAAAAAGACCCAGGACAAGTGGCTACTGAGATCAGCTGTAAGTAAGATTATGTAACATGATCAGAGAACAGAGTTTATCATTGTCAGGTGGTAGGGGTAAAGGTTACCTTTCTGGAGTTTACAAAACACTAGCTCAGCTATTACAGACACATGTGTACCACTCTTTTATGTTGGAATCAGGCAAGAGACTCTCCCTCCCCTTTTGTTTACCCTTTACTATCTTAAGATCACTTAGTCAGCACTAACATCTTGCACATTCTAAGCTCCTTAAATTAAACTGAAAGCTGAGGTATGATATACTCATTAGCTATACTAAATGGTTTCTAGGTGCTGAGAGGCTATTTACATATTAAGGAAATGCTCACAATCATTAGCCATTAGAGAAATTCACATTAAGGTTACAATGAGACATCATCTCACCGCAGTAAGGCTAGCATTAATCCAAAAAATACAAAACAATAAATGTTGGAGAGGTTGTGGAGAGAATGAACACCTACACACTGCTAGTGGGAGTGTAAAATGGTACAACCACTTCAGAAATCAATTTGGCACTTACTGAAAAAGTTGGAAATAGAAATACCGTATGATCCAGCAATCTCACTCCCTGGAACAGATCTCAGAGAAATATGAGCTGTCATACAAAAAGACAAGTACACACCCATGTTCACTGCAGCACTGTTCACAACAGCAAAAATGTGGAATCAAACTAGGTGCCCAGCAACAGAGAGATGGATAAACAAATCATGGTATACTCACACAATGGAATACCACGCACTGATAAAGAACAACAATGAATCTGTGAAACACTTCAGGACATGGAAGAATCCGGAAGGCATTATGCTTAGTAAAAATAGTCGCAAAAGGTCAAATACTGTATGAGACCACTATTATAATCACTAAAGGAAAGGTTTAAACAGAAGAAAACATTATTTGATGGTTATGTGAGTAGTATTTTAGTTGAAGGGAAATATAACATGCAATATGGAAGAAAAAAGAACAACTGGACTAATCCACAAGTTAAGAAGTTTCCTGAACATAACCAAACACTTCAAGAGGTACAGTAGCAGGGCTGGGGTGTCTGAGGATCACAGTTTTAGGGAACATCTAAGTCAACTGGCAGAACACAGTTTATTAAGAAAATGTTCTGCATCCCACTTTGCTGAATGGCATCTGGGGTCTTAAACGCCAGCACATGGTCATTTATGAAGTATCAGTCATTCCCAACCCATATGGAAGAAAGGAAAATGAAGAACATCAAAGACACAAGGAAAATATGAGTCCAAGAGACAGAAAGGGCCACATAAATCAAAGACTTACATCCGTATATGACCAGAAGAACCACAAGGTGTTGAATTACCACCAGGGATGGCCCTAACAGAGAACACAATGATGAGTCACTGAAGGAGAGTACCCTCTAGTAAAAAGATTAGACATGATGGACAGACTCAGAAGACACTGCCCCTGGCCTCTCTGTTAGCCCAGAACTAAAACCATTTCTGAAGCCATCTCTTAGGACAATGATTAAATTGTAAAACACAAAATGATTCTGGGGAAGTGTATGCTTCTTGCTTCAAGTAGATACATGAAACTATATGGGCAGCTCCCGTATGGAGGAGAGCTAAAAATGCAGCAGAGGGTAGGAGCTGACTGAATGGATGTGGGAGATACAAGGTGGAGAAGAGTGTACTGTCACATTGTACAGAGAGCAACTAGGGTCATATAACAATTTGTATGGAAGCTTTTGCACGACAGATTGACTTGAATCACAGGCTTTCATTTAAAACACAATTTCAAAAATGTCAGAAATTAAGTCTTTCATATACTGTTAAATTCTAAATGCAATCTGCAGAACGGTATAATCTCCCTCTATATATCTACACATACATATCTATAAATATATATGTAGATACATATCTAGGGGTATACTCACCACCTGGCAGTGTGTCATATATTATGATGGCTTCCATGCTGCTATGATGCTGTATGCTATTAGACTAGCATTTCACATACCACCAGGGCCACCCATAGTGGAGATGCTTCAGCAAAAGTTCACTAAGACTGACTAGGAAAAAAAGACTGGCTGTCTACTTTCAAAAATTAGCCAGTGAAAACCCTATGATATAACGCTCAAAGATGAGCGCTGTAAGTTCAAACACAATCAAAATACATGGTGGCTACAACAATGGACTCAAGCATACCAACAATGGTGAAGACGGTGCTGGGCCAGGCGATGTTTAGTTCTGCTGTACACTGGGTCACCATGTGTCTGAGTCCACTCAACAGCAACTGTATACATCTATATAGATAGCTCAGAACTGAGCAGTGTTTTGTTCTACCATACACAGGATCACTGTGAGTCACATATCAACTTGATGGCATCTAACAACAGATAGACAGACAGACAGACAGATAGATAGATATCCTGAAAACTATTACTTCTTCACTTGAAGGACACATTGTATCACATTTTAGTATCACTCAAATTGTGGTCACTCCAATAATTCTTGTTAGCTAGGCAGCAGTCGTGACATAACTGTCATTACCTATGCTTTAAAACATGCAGAATGGGTGTCAGTGGTTTGGAAAAAACCCTGGAGACATGGTAGGGCCTGTTTAAGAAATGCGATTATCATCACTTTCTTGATAGGTAAAGAAGAAACCAACAACTCTAATTTTAAAATTAATTCAGAAGATTCTAAATGTGAAGATGTGCCAGGAATAAAGTAACTAATTTGTTATTTATAATTATAATTCTATCACAAGAATAATACACATACACACACGTACACCTATACAAATACATACTTGAGTTATCTTTGATACAAAACAGTCCAAAGTAGAAAATTCAAAATAGTTCTTAATTCTACCACCCAGTTAATTTTTCAAGACATTAAAATACAGCAAAAATATCACCTATTTTGTTCTGCCTTCAGTTCTGATGCCTCATTTTTCTTCATACAGTTCAGTTGTTTCATTCATTTGCCCACTAGTGTTCAGCCCGCTACTAATCTCTTTTCATAAGTTTACAAAACAGTATTTCTTAGGCAAATCTCCAATTTTAACTGGTTATGTTTCAGAACTTCATCTGTACACCAGTCGTTTACAGGTGGGTACAGTGTTATAAAGAATAGCTAAGTTCCCAAGTTACCGAACTCTGAATCCATCTTTAGCATAATAAATGCAAGAATATAGAATCTATGGCCTATAAGACTATTTATAAAATTAAACAATGTTTACAGCTTCAGTACAAAACATCATCTCTTTCTACAGTCCCAACATCAATAACAAGCTATTTTCCCTCATTCCCTTTTGCTTGCCAATCAGTCAAACGGCAAACATTCTCATTTCTCAAATGTCTGTGTTTTTTAGCTTCTGTCAGCAGTTTAAATCCACTAGCTGCTCCTTAGAAATCCTATGTGGCAGGTGTACTCTGTTCCGTACAGTCACTACGAGCTGAAATCAATTCAATGGCAATGGATTTTTTTTTTTTTTCCATTTGGTATCTTGGTAGTGGAAATAGACAGCAGGGATCAAAATTTTGAGATTGGTAATTATAGGAGTTAGAAGTTACCGGAGTGAGGTGAGGTGAGGTGAGGAAATAGGGAACCAGGAAGATATGATGAGGATGAGAACGAATGCTGGATCAGGATACTTGGGCTCATATCCCACATTATGACCTTTACTAGCTGTACAACCTTCAGAAAATTAACTTTTCTGTGATCCAGTTTATCTAAAATAACAGAAACAGAAACAGAATAGAAATAATAATAAACTCTACAGTGTTCTGAAAACCTGGTGGTGTACTAGGTAAGAGCTACTGCTGCTAACCAAAAGGCTGACAGTTCAAATCCACCAGGCACACCTTGGAAACTCTATGGGGAAGTTTTACTCTGTCCTACAGGGTTGCCATGAGTTGGAATCTACTCAACAGGAAAAGGTTCATTTTTTTGACTTTCGACAGTGTTCATACTGGTGTTGAAAGGGCCAGGCAAATGAGAGATATTCAAAAGCACTGTTATTAGGCATCAGTGAGTCAGTTCCAGATCACAGTGACCTTATGTACAACAGAATGAAACACTGTCTGCTCCTGCACCTTTCTTATAATCCTGGTTATACTTGAGGTCATCGTTGCAGTCACTGTATCAATCTATCTTGTTGAGGAATATCTTTTTCACTGACACTCTACTTTACCAAGCAGGATGTCCTTCTCTAGGGACTGGTTCCTCTTGATAACATGTCCAAAGTATGTGAGACAATGTCTTATCATCCTTGCCTCTAAGGAGCATTCTGGCTGCATTTCTTCCAAGATAGATTTGTTCTTTCTTCTAGAAGTCCATGGTATATTCCATATTCTTCACCAGTGCCACAATTCAAAGGCATCAATTCTTCTTGAGTCTTCCTTTCACTGCTGCTTCCATGGGTGTTGATTGCAAATCCAAGCAAAATGAAATCCTAGACAACTCAAATATTTTCTCTCTTTATCACGATGTTTACTGGTCCAGTTGTGAGACTTTCTGTTTTCTTTATGTTAACATGTAATCCATACTGAAAACTGTGGTCTTTGATTTTCATCAGTAAATGCTTCAAGTCCTCTTCACTTTCAGCAAGCAAGGATGTGTCTCACCTGCATGTCGCAGACTGCTAATGAATCTTCTTTCAGTTCTGATGCCTCACTCTTCTTCATACAGTCCAGTTTCTTTGATTATTTGCTCAGAATACAGGGTGAATATGTATGGTGAAAGGATACAACCTGACGCACACCTTTCTTTAATTTAAACCATGCAGTATCCTCTTGGTCCATGTACAAGTTTCTCCCGAGCACAGTTACACATTCTAGAAATCCCTGTCTTCCCAAAGTTACTCATAACCTGTTATGATTCACATACATCAAATGTTTTTGCACAGTCAATAAAACACAGGTAAACATCTTTCTGGTATTTTCTGCTTTCCTCCAAGGAACAGTACCTTTGTTCCACGTCCTCTTTCGAATCCAGCTTGAGTATGTGGCAGTTCCCTGTTAATGTATTTGCAGCAACCTTTTTTGAACAATCTTCAGCAAAATTTTATTTGTGTGTGATGTTCACGATACTGTTTGATCATTTCGCATTCTGTTGGCTCACCTTTCTTTGGAATGAGTACAATTATTAACCTCATCCAGTGGGTTGATCAGGTAGCTATCTTGCAACCTTCTTGGCAGTGCTGCATCTATTTGTTAACGTCTCAAGTGGTATTTCACCAGTTCCCGGAGTTTTGTTTCACCAGTGTCTTCAGTGCAGCTTGAACTTCCTCCTTTAGTACCGTCAATTCTTGATCATATGCTACTTTCTGATACATCTGAACACTGATGAATTCTTTTTACTACAGTGGTCTGCATATTCCTTCTATTTTCTTTGATGCTTTTTGTGTCATTTAATATTTTCCTCATAGAATTCTTCAAAACTGCAACTCGAGCCCTAAATTTTTTCTTCAGTTCCTTCAGCTTGAGAAATGCTGTGTATAAGCTTTTATGTTTCCACCTCCAGGCCTTTGCAGAATTCATTAGGATACTTGGTCTTCTCAAGCCACCCTTTGAAATCTTCTGTTCAGCTCATTTACTTTGTCATTTCTTCTTTCAGTTTAGGTACTGAATGTTTAAAAGCACCATTAGTTTCTTCTGACATCTACTTTGATCTTTTCCTTTTTTCTTGTCTCTTTAATGACCTCTTTTATTATGCACGGTGGCCCTGATAATTCTATAACTCACCTAGTCTTTGGTAATTAGTGTTCAATGCATAAAATCTAGCTTTCAGATGTTTTCTAAATTCAGGTGGGATATACTCAAGGTCACACTTTGGCACTAATTTTCTCCAGCTTCAACTTTAACTTGCATATGAGCAATTTTGCTGATCTGTTCCAGTACAGCCCTGGCATTGTTCTGATGATATTAAGCTTTTCCATCATTTCTTTCCACAGATGCTGTCAATCTGATCCCTGTGTATTCCATTTGCTGAAAGCCACGCATATAGTCACTGTTTATGTTGCTGAAAAAAGGTATATGCAGTGAAGAAGTCATTGGTCTTGCAAAATTCTATCATGTTATTGTTGTAATCATGTCTGTCACCAAGACCATATTTTTCAACTACCAACCCTTCCTTGTTTCTATCTTTTGAATTTGCAATTACTAGTAATTATCAATGAGTCCGGACAGCATGTTTGATCATTTTCAGACTGCCGAAGTTCTTAACAATTCTCAATTTTTTCATCTTTGCTGGCCTTGGTGGTTGGTGCATAAATTTTAGTAATAGTAGTATTAACTGGTCTTTCTGTAAGCACACTGATATTATCCCGCCTTTGCCAGCAATGTACTTTCAGGATAGATCCTGAAATGTTCTGTTTGATGACGAAGGCAACACCACTCCTCTTTGTTTGTTATTCCAGGCATAGTAGACTGCAGGACTGCCTGATTCAAAATGGCCCACACCAGTCCATTTCAGCACACTGATCCCTAGGATATCGATCTTTGTGCATTCTATTTTATATCAAAAGCATTAACTGAATTAAAAGCATAGCCACTTTGATATATTTACCTACAGAACACATTATTTATTTATACAATTCTTTCCCCTTTTGTAAGTATCTGAAGCAGAGAAAAGGGCATGCTCTTTTAAATCAGAAAGCCCTGTTCAAATCCTAACTCTGCCACTTAATAGCTGTGTGATACTGGCCAAGTGTAGCCTCTCTGATTTTCAGTTTCATTACCCTTAATATGAGAACAGTGTTTACCTTCCATAATTTATAAGGAATAAACTGGATAGAAATAAGTTAGATATATAACATATACATCTAACTATATGCATCTATATAGTATATATACTGTATATACAGTGTCTGAATAATACTAAGACTTAATATTGTAAAAATGTCATTTCTTCACAAACTAAGTGTATTCTCAACCCAAATCTCCATACAACTTTTTTATGTAATTTAACAAGCTGTTCTAAAATTCTACATTTAAATACTTTAAATTCTAAAATAACATGTCCTGATAGTCAAGTAGTTAAAAGCTAGCATTGTTAATCAAAAGGCTGGCAGTGTGAATCCACCAGCTGCTCCTTGGAAACCCTATGGAACAGTTCTACTCTGACCTACAGTGTTCCTATCAAGTAGGAATGGACAGCAATAAGTTTGGGATTTTTTGGTTCTACAATTCATCTGGAAGAACAGCTACAGAAAAATATACAAATGAAAGGGGGCAGGAGAGCTATCAGGAGAATTTTGCACATAATTTTGAAAATAACATACAATCAAGTAAAAAAATCAGCATGGTATTGGTATACTGTTATTCTGTATCAAGTCATCAAGTCAATTCTGCCATCAAGTCAATTCCGACTCACAGAGACCCTATAGGATGGAGCAAAAATGCCCCATAGCATTTCCAAGGTTGTAATTTTTATGGAAGCATGGTGCCACATCTTTCTCCCTCAAACTGCTGGTGGGTTCAAACCACTGATCTTTCAGTTAGCAGCTCAACATGTATCCATGGCTTCACCAGAGCTCTTCTGGTATCAGTATGTTATTGTGTGCCATCCAGTTGATTTAAACTCATAGTGACTCTACAAGACAGAGCAGAACTGCCACACAGGGTTTCCCAGAAGCAGCTGGAGGGCTTGAACTGCCAACCTTTTGGTTGGCAGCCTGAGCTCTTAATCACTTCACCACCAGGGCTCCATAGTTACAAATACACTGACAAAAAGTAATGGAGTCCAGAAACAGACTTAAGTATATGGGGACCACGCATTATCATAAAGGTAGAAGAACACACTTACACTATACATATTAAAGTGGCCATCTTTAATAAAAAATTAAATTCCTACCTCATTACATACATTCCTTCCCTTCCTCCATAAAGCCCAGATGAGTTCACGTTCTAAAAAAGTTTACTAAAAGAACATATAGAGCATTTATAACTGGGTTAAGAAAAACCCTGAGTAAAACAAAAAAAATCTCAGAAGCTATCACTCTGACCACAGAAGAAAGTTCATATATTTAATTTTGGCATTGCATTTCTTCCCGTTGACAATAATGAAGTGAATCTCAGTCTCATGCAAACATCTTTTCTACATTTAGTAAAATTTGAAAAAGACAAAAAAACAACTGTCCTAACTATAAAAGGACAGCGCAGCAAGAACCGATTTAAAAAGACAATTTCCCTCATGTTAATCCAAACACGATGAAGCAATTTTCTACAGAGTGAATGAGCACCTCAGCGATCTAGGTATGGTGGTTTACAACAATACACAATTAATCTAAAATTGCATAAAGTGCAAATTAATAGAAGTTCAATGTAAAAACTATAAGAATGTCTTGGGGCAGTATCTGACCTCCTCCAACTCTACAAGGAGGAAGGAGAACCAAGACCAATAGCCCAAGGCTGATTCCTAGGAGATGGGAGGTTAGAGCTGCCTCTCTACTCTATCTCTACCAATTCTGACACCAAATGTCCCTTATACAACACTGACTACAGGGTTTGGTAATCCAGGGCAATGGCCACACAGAATTCATAGGCCATACAATTACTGGGTATTAGGGAACTGACAGTTCTAATTCAGGCTCAAGAACACTCAGGATACAGTTCTTCCATCTGGATAGTCTCTCCCCAGGGTGGCTGCAGGCACGCCTCCCCCTGGCACTCAGTCTCTGCCCAAAGGCACTCAGCTTCCTGTCTCTGTGAACCAGGCCCACTCCAGCATCTCCTATGTTGGCTCTCTGTTTCTTGGTCTCTTCTTGTCTTGCCCTCCTTGGTTGTGGTGGGTGTATCCTCTCAGCTCTGGAATTAGCTCTTTTAAGGCAAAATTGACCAATCCCCACAGTCCTGCCCAATCCCCACAGTCCTGCCCAATCACCTGTGTTGGAGTTAAGAGACCATGGCTAGAAAGGTCACAAAAAAGTAATCCATCACAACACGAAAACAAACACACATTACGCTTTCCTGTTTCTAAATTGTATTATAAAGTGGATTTCTCAATAATTCAGTATCATTCATTTAACAGCAATGACATTTAAAACCTAAAGCTTGACTCAGGGGAAAATGAGGTCAACTGGCACAACTAGCATTTTGCTAAGACAGCCTTCTACACCCCACATTGGTGAGTGGCATACAGGGTCTTAAAAGCTGCCAAGCTGCCATCCGAGGGTACAGCAAATGGTCCCAACTTAGCAGGAACGGATGACCACCAGGGACCAAAATGACATGGGGGAAAGAGAATCCAGAAGACAGAGAGACTCACAAGACTACATCGACTTGCGACTGAAGAACTGGATGGTGCCTGGATAGCCGTGATGTAGCTCACAAAGTTGAATCTCACTGATAACATAAGAATAAAAAGGGGTACACCCTGAGATCTCCATTAAAAGTCTCCAATTGATGGTTCATGGGCCTCAGAGTTCCCCTGGGAGCATGGCCCCTGGCCCTGATGCTGCCCCTGTCTATAAATCATAATGGAGGTCAACTCTTGGACAGGAATCAAATGGGCTTGGAGACACAGAGTGCCCATATCATGTGTACACTTTATGGTTCTATGCATCTATAGCATGTCATCCTGCTGACCTCCTACTGGAGGAAGGGGAGTGGGTGGAGAGGAGGAGACAGGAGTTTGTTGGGAGGATAAGACATGTATGGAGCAGAGAGGAAGAGTGTGCTGTCACTGGGCAGGGAGAGCAGTGGGAGCTGCATATAGGTGGGCATGCAAATTTATATTGGGATTGTACATTTTCATTCAATCATTAAAAAAAACCTAGAGCTTGAAAAAAATCAGAAATAGAAATTCTAACTATATTTGGTAATCAGAAAGCAAAGTAAAATGTACAGTATTCAACTTTGTTGACCTTCCTTTGTAATCCAATAAAGAAGAAAAATGTGCTAAATGGTTTTAATATGTTGACAAAGTATTTTCAAAAGCTTTCCCTTATTCATGAGTCGGATCCGACTCGATGGCACTTGGCTTGGCTTCCCTTATTCATCTCCATGGCTCTCAGCTGCACATTATCAACTGATTTCACATAATGGAAAAACTACCTGTAAATGGTTACAGCAGATTCAGCATTGATACGTGGAATACCCACACACATCCATTGCCCTCAAGTTAATTTTCAACTCATAGTGATCCTACAGGACACAGTAAACCACTCCATATCGTTTCCAAGGAGCACCTGGTGAATTCAAACTGTTGACCTTTTGGTAGCTGCTACAGTACTTAACCACTATGTCAACAGGGTTTTCACTAGTGGAACGGAGAGTATCAAAAGTACTTCTCTGGGACACTTGCCATCATTTCTTTTTTTTTTCCCTCTAGATCTCATTTTCTTCTGCCTCACCATATTAAAGCCAAGCCAAGTGCGGTCAAGTCGGATCCGATTCATGGCGACCCTAGAGGCCAGCCTCACCACATTGCTATCAGTTATTCAAGGCTACAGTATCTTTTCTGCTAGACTCAAAATTTCACTCCTATTCCCCTGTCCCTGTGGAAACCCTGGTGGCCCAGTGGTTAAGTGCTATGACTGCTGACCAAAAGCTTAGCAGTTCAAATCCACCAGGTGCTCCTTGGGAACTCTCTAGTGCAGGTATAATGTAGTTATGATTCGGAATCCACTCGACGACAGTGCGTTCCGTTGTTTTATTGTCCCATACCTGTAGTTATGAGGTAGGTAACTTCTCTAAAGTGTAGTAAAGAATTTATTTCACTGTTGTCAATGATCAGAAAACTGACAAGGCGTAAAAGTAGTGAAACACAACTGAAGCTACAAATGCAAAGGTTTCATAAGTTATTTTTATAACTTATGAACTAAACAAGATTTGTTAAATCTGCTATTGGTTCTTCCACTGATTCTAGTCCTTGAGACAAAGTCAGTTTCTCACTGCCTTGCCAAGCCAAGTACCTTAAGCCACTATTATTCAGTAAGAGTACTGCACTTTTTGGTCTTTATGAAAAAGTCTCTATTCTAACCATTTCTATCTTTTAGGGAGTGCCAAATCGGCAGAAGCGGTTAAACTGTGCCTCAGAAAGAAAGTCATTTACAACTCAGAGAAAATTTCAGGTTACCACCTCACATTCTTATTTTACTTTAAAAATCTTTCTAATTAACACTCTTTCCCCGACAACCTCAAGGTTTCTTTCTAAAAATACTACAACTTTATTACAATTCTTAGTGTTTGCTCTGGTGATAAAAGGCTGAGGATATTTCTTGAAAAGCAGAAAAAGTGAAGCGTGAAGTCTGACATCTAAAAAGAGAGATAAAAACCTTTCAAATTTGCAGTGGCGATTTGGCGGAAAGAAAACATTCTTTGTCGTTAGAGAGATCGCAAACCCTTGGCCCTACCAGCTTTTTCAGGCCACAGTATCTTTTCCCCTAGACTCAACATTTCACTCTTAGCCTCTCGTTCCTGCCTGGGCAAGAGTCAAGAGGCTCCCGGGCTTTCGGAAAGCAGTCGGATGCTGCAGGCCCGGAAACCTCATTGGAGACTTGTTATCTCATGTCCGGAATCGCAAACCTGGTTCGTCACAAAACACACTAGGTAGAAATATACGAGAGACTGAGGAGACGGGTCACACAGCAGTGAGACGAAGCCCACCCACCACTCGACTGTCCCCAAGGCGACCAGCCTCACTCCCGCGAAACACTCACCAGCGGCCTCAGGTTCGCGACTACATCTCCCAGGCGGCGGCGCGACAGACGGCAGTGTGCTTCCCGGCATGCAGTACGGCAGTGCTTCCGTCCCTCCCTCTTTTTTCTCCACCCCACCTACTTTTCTACCCGTCGTTACTCTGGAGAGCCAGAGGTAAGGTGCGGAGGAGGACCCCACGCTGTTGGCGTGTAGCGTCAGACGTTGGAAGGGGGGACGGGGCGGGGAGCAGAGGGAGAATGGGAGGACGAAGGGGAGGGGAAAAGGGAGGGGAGGGTAAATAGGGGGCCAGGCAGGAAGATGGCGGCTGTAGCCGAGGTGTGAGTGGGTCCGGATCTGTGTAGCTGGTTTTTTAATTCTTTTTCCTCCCTCATTTCTACCCTGTTTGAGATTGTCATCAAGGGGATCGAGTTCAGGTGGCGGCGCTGGGCGCAACGCAGGGGTCACGGAGACGGCGGCGGCGGACGGGTGGAAGAGCAGGCTTCCTTCGCCGCTCGTCCTCCTTCCCCGGTCCGCTCGGTGTCAGGCGCGGCGGCGGCAGCGGCGGGGCGGGCGGACTTCGTCCTTACTCCTACTCCCCCCCGCGTCCGAGCGGGCACTCTTCCCTTCGCCATCCCCGGAACCTTCACCTCGGAGACTGGGCGCCTCCCCCGGCGCACCTCAGGGAGCAGAGGCCAGTCTCCTGTTTGGCTGTCGCGCCTCCATGTCGGATAACCAGAGCTGGAACTCGTCGGGCTCCGAGGAGGATCCGGAGACGGAGTCCGGGCCGCCTGTGGAGCGCTGCGGGATCCTCAGCAAGGTGAGCGACCCGCGGTGCCTGGAGTCCCTAGCCCGTACTCACCTGCTGCGAGGCGAGCGGCTGAGGGCGTGGGGTGGGGCTAGGCAGACGGCACCGACCGTCCCGGGGCGGGGGCTGCGGAATGTGCTGGGGTGCGGGGCTGAGTCCTGCAGCAGGAGTGTCCGTGGCAGGGGTGTAGTGCGGGCTGAGGAGGACAGTCCTCCCCGCTGTCTAGAGGCTGGGCGGCGGCGGCCGAGGACTAGGGGAAACCTGTGCAAGCCAGAGCTCCAGTTTGGGAGACGGTATGCGCACCATGACTGGACCTAGGGTGGCAGCTGCCCCGGGTGTGGGAATCGAGTTGGACGACAGCGATATTGGAACAACTCAGCACCGGGCGATATGAGCCAGACTCCTGCAGAGGAGCTCAGTGCGGAGATGCCAAGAATTGGTAGTGTTGGGGGACTCTGCGGACGCTGCTCAGTTAAGCAGAAGACGGAGCAACTCGGCTTGGTGCTGAAATCTTAGGTGGTAGGCAGGATATGCCTGGTTAGATGTGAACAGAGATATGAATGAAGAGGAGTTTTATACTGTTTCTTCTTAGCCCCCAACCCTAGTTCTGGAAAGCACCAACCGACACGTGATATTATAAGAAATGTTCATAATAACTTGAAATGTGTCATAATGGAGACCCACTTTTGGCCTAGGAAGAAGAGCATTATTTAATAATAAAGTATTCTTGCAGGCAGGGGGTTCCAAGGGTAGGGAAGACGCTCTTACTTGTGTTCCATTTTTTTTAATCCTCTTTTTTCAAAATTTTAGCAAGGTAGATACAGGACTATAAGGCTAATCATTAGTGAAAATAGATGAAACCCTTTTAAAGAAAGAAAGTGGGTGGTTTCTTGACGGTACATAGTTGTTTTTTTTTTTTTTTTTTTAAGTGTTTGCTATGGAAAGAGTTGCTTAGCCTTTTTCCTTACTTCTTCCTGTTAAACTTTTAGAAATGGCTGGAGCTTACAGTTGTTAACTTGCAGGGAGGGGGAGCTGGGGCCAATCCATTAACAATCTGATCATACGATGCTAGGTCATGTGCAGCCACAGACTGTTAAGAAATCATTCTACTTCCAGTATTCATACATGGCTAAGCATTTGGACCTCATTCGTGGAATTGTTTCATATTAGGCTGTTAGAATGTCTTTAGAAGACTGTTGAGAAGAGGCTTAGGAAAGGAATGTGTATGTCAAAGCAAAGGCTTATATTAACTTTGATTTGTCCAGCAGAGAATTATGATGTGTGTTAGTACTGTGCTCATTCTTGAAATCGAAGTAAAAGCTTTTCAGTAAAGTAAAGCTCCCTAAGTTTGCTTTAGGTTAAACTAATCTGGTAATTAAGGAATCTTTATTGAACACGTTGTGTAATGGGTACCTGTATATATTTTCGGAAACCCTGATAGTGTTTAAGTGCTACAGCTCCTAACCTAAAAAGTCAGCAGTTCAAATGCTCCAGGCACTCCTTGCAGCAGTTCTGCTCTGTTCTTTAGGGTGCTGTGCATGGAAAGCGACTAGACAGCAGTGGGTTGGGTTAGGTTTGGTTTGGGTGTGTATTTTCAGGTGACAATAGTTATGAAATGGTTTCTTTGCTTCTAATTCTGGCAGTTTCATCACTTTTTCTCATTATGTGGAAATCCCACAGCCATATTAGTACTGTGGTGGTGTTAAGCATTTTATGAAACAAGTTGTGCTTTTGATCTGTTGGCTGTCACATTTTGGGGGGTGGGGAGCTGGAGAGACTGATGAAAAAAGTCATCAGTGCTCTTGAATATTCACTGTATGCAGTATACATTTTAAAAAAAAGAGGATGTCTCTTTGCTATTTGAGTGCATAGAAATGTAATGTGTGAACTTTTCTATGGTGCAGTGGTTAAGGGCTCAGGTGCTAACAAAAAGATAGTTCAAATCCACCACATGCTCCGTAGAAACTCTGTGGGGGCAGTTCTGCTGTGTTCTGCTGTTATTTAATAGTTCCTCTAGGGTTGCTATGAGTCAGACCAGACTTGACAGCAGTGGGTTTGCTTTGGTTTTGATTTTATGAGTGAGACCGGAAACCCTGGGATCATAGTAGGTTAAGTGCTACGTCTGCTAACTGAAAGCTTGGCAGTTCAAATCCACCAGGAACTCTTTGGAAACTGGGCAGGTCTACTCTGACTTCTAGGGTCTCTGAGTCAGACCCAGCTCTACAGCAGCTGGGTTTGGGTTTGGTTTTTTGATGAGTGAGAATGACTTGGTGGCAAAAGGTTTGGTTTTTGGTTGTCATGGAAGGTGAAGAACTTCAGTTTTTACTATTGAATTAATAAGAATACATGTTTCAATATTGTCTTGAACAGCTGTGCAGGAAAATTTCCTGAAACTTGTCATTATACATAAGTGTTCTTTGGAAGCTTTTGATCAAGAGTATTTTATATTGAATGCATATAGTGAGTGTGGCACATGTTTTAAGTTTGAATGCGCTTACATATTTTGACTGAAGTCCTGGTGGTGCAGGACCCATATCTATTCTTTTTTTTTTCCTAATACTGTATTTTAGGGGAACTTTGATGCAACCAACTGGTTTCCATTGGACAATTTTTATACAAATTGGTTGTGTGACATTGGTTACAATTTTCAAAATGTGTCAGCATTCTTACTCTTACCATTCTTTTTGTTTTGTTTCCATTTATCTGGCTTCCTTTGCCTTTCTTGCTTTCCCATCTTTGCTTCTGGGTAGATATTGAACATTGCGTCTTGTATACAGTTGATTGTTTAAGGGAGCACATTACTCACAGGTGGTATTTTAAAAGCTAGTGTATTATCTGACTGAAATTTGACCTCCATAAGTAGCTTCAATTCAAAGTTTGAACAATGTCCTTTGGGCAGTAGTCTTGAAGGGCTCCTCTAGCCTCTACCTGCCCAGTAGGTCTGGCTTTTTTTTTCTTTTTATTATGATTGAATGAAAATGTACATTTCTGTATAAATATGTGTGCCCACCTATATGCAGCTCCCACTGCTCTCCCTGCCCGGTGACAGCGCACTCTTCCTCTCTACTCCATACATGTCTTATCCTCCCAACAGTCTCCTGTTCCCTCCTCTTCACCCACTCCCCTGCCCCCAGTAAGAAGTCAGCAGGATAACATCCTATAACCATAAAGTGCACGCATGATATGGTCACTCTGTGTTGCCAAGTCCAATCCATTCCTGTCCGAAGAGTTGACCTCCATTATGATTTATGGACAGGGGCAGCATCAGGGTCAGAGGCCATGCTCCTAGGGGAACTCCGAGGCCCCTGGACCATCAATTGTAGTCTCTTAGTGGAGATCTCAGGATGCACCCCTGTTTATTCTTGTGCTGCCAGTGAGACTGAACTTTATGAGCTCCATCACGGTTATCACTGGTGTTGGCCGGGTACCATCTGGTTCTTCCAGTCACAAGTCCATGTAGTCAACCACTCACGTGGGTCTCTCTGTCTTCTGGATTCTCTATCCTCTGTGTCATTTTGATCCTTGGTGATCATCTGTTCCTGCTGAGTTGGGACCGTTTGCTGTGCCCTCAGATGGCAGTTTGCCAGCTTTTAAGACCACAGACGCCACCCACCAATGTGGGGTACAGAGGGCTCTCGTAGAAAAATGCTAGTTGTGCCAGTTGGCCTCGATTTCCCGAGAGCATGGTCCCTGGCCCCCTGCCCCAGCTACTCTGCCCTTGCAATATTGGGTTAAGATGGGAGGAGTAATCATGTTATGTTGAAGTCCAGTTAATATTGATTTTCTTTGTAAAGTGTGCTGTCACAGATTTCACCCAACCAAATTTCTATCAACTATCTAATCTAAACCCTCCTCCCCTTGCCCCCTCCCTCTCCACTCTTGCAGCCGTCAGAGAGTCTTTTCTTCTATGCATGAGTCTGTTTTTAAGTTCTTATTGTAGGGTTCTCGTACAATATTTGTCCTTTTATCGCTGACTACTTTCACTCAGCATGTCCTCAAGTTGAAACCAGGTTAAGAGATGTTTCCTGCTATCATTGTTCTTTATCATTGCATAGTGTTCCATTGAGTATACATACCATTGTTTACGTATCCATTCCTCTGTTGTTGGGCATCTGGGTTGATTCCATCTTCTTGCTATTGTGGACTGTGCTGCGATAAACATTTGTGTGCATCACGAATCAGTTGGCGTGAATGGAGGTGTGGCCTTTTGAAAGAGTGCACATTTCTCTCTAGGACCTTGTGCTGTGGCTGTGGTCAGAACAGTAGGTAGGGAGTGCTAGTCAGGCACCGTCTAGATCTTCTGGTCTCTTGTTAGAAGAGGCTGTGTTTCCTGGGGGCTGTCCGGTGGACTGCTTTCTTCTTTAGACCTTGAGCATCCTTTATTTTCTTTTGTTCCATATGAGTAGAGACCAATAGTTGTATCTTAGATGGCTACTTGGAAGTTTTTAAGACCCCAGATGCTAGTTAACAAACGATATGTAGAACATTATCTTTATGAACTATGTTAAGCCAATTAACTAAGTTGTCCTCCAAGACTAGGATATTAAGCTTTTAAACCCAGTAAACCAATTTTCTGAGTTGTTTGAGTATGTCTAGGAAGCCTCCAAAACCATGTGCCCTGTGGGCTTTGTTATATGCGGATGTATATGTGTGTGTGTACTTGCCTACAGATGCACCTATCAATGCATGTGTAGTTACTCACGTGTGTTTCTGTACATGTATATGCATACGTATCTGCCTACATAACCACACACAGATTTTTTTTGGCTATTGTTACAGTTGTTGCAAATTTGTATATGTTAAAGCATTTACTGAAGTTGTCTCATATATTTCTTGGTGTCTTTGTTTATCCTGATCCATATTTGGTATTACCTTTCCCATCACCAAACTCAAAAAGTGTCTTCTATCCAGGAAAAACTTTGGTGGCATGATGGTTAAGTGCTATGGCTGCTCACCAAAATGTTGCAGTTCAAATCCACCGGGCACTTCTTGAAAACTGTGTGAGGGAGTTCTTCTCTGTCCTGTAGGGTTACTATGAGTCGAAATCAACTTGATGGCAGTGGGTTTGGTTTTAGAGTATTATCTAGAAAGTGATTCCTTCTCCCACTGCCTCCCATCACTGGTAACCATCAAAGAATGGTACTTTCTGTGTGTATCTATTCTTGACTTTTTATAGTAGTAGAACCACACAACATTTGTGTTTTTGAGATTGATTTATTTCACCCTGCATAGTGTCCTCCATGTTCATCCACATTGTGAAATATTTCATGGACTCCTTGTTATTCTTTATAATCGTGTTGTACCCCATTGTATTTATGTACTGCAGTTTGTTTAGCTGTGTGTGTTGATGGGCACTTAGGTTTTTCCCATCTTTTTGCTATTGTGAATAATGCTACAATGAACATAGGTATGCATATATATGTTTATTTTGCTGCTTTTGTATCTCTTGGAGTGGGATTACTGAATCATAAGGTCTTTCTGTTTCTAGCTTTTTGAGGAAATGGTCAACTGTTTTCCATAGTTGTACATTTCATAGTCCCACCAACAATGTGTAAGAGTTCCGGTCTCCCCACAACCTTGCCAGCATTTGTTGTTTTCTGTTTTCTTGATCATTGCCATTTTTTGTAGGGGTAACATGCTCTCATTGTAGTTTAGATGTGCTTCTTTCTAACTGTATCTGTTCTTATTCTTCTGTTGACTAATGTTTATACATTTCTAATTTAGTCCTAGTACTAATTTGTTTTGTTTCTTTCATTTCCCCTCCCTCCATGGAGGGAACTCTGAATAGAAAGAGGTGGAGAGGTTAAACATATTGTTAGAAATACATGAGACCAAAGTGCTTTTCCTCTTTGGTAATCTAAAATACATACAAGTACCTAAAAACCAAAAGACCGTCAAGTCAATTCCAACTCATAGTGACCCAATAGGACAGAGACTAGAATTGTCCCATGAAGTTCCCAAGGAGTACCTGGTGGATTTGAACTGTTAACCTTTTGGTTAGGAACCACAGCACTTAACCACTACACCACCAGGCTTACCTATGAAGCATAGCTTCTGTAGAATCATTTTAGTGTTGTGTGTTCTGAAAGTACTGGGTAGGCAAAAATTCTAGGTTTTAACAAATATCAATATGAATCATGGTTGAGAAAGGGTTAATGCCTCAGTAGAACTTGAGCAAATAAACCTGGATAGAATATGTCTCATTCAGGTTCTGAATTCTCTCTTATTTGTGGTTTACCTATCTTTTTTTCTCCCAATAACTGACTGAAATTCTACCCATCTCAAAAACTAACCTTTTTGTAAAGCTGTTTTTTCAGATTGCCAACTATTCAAGATCCTTCTTTGAACTCAAATAGCATTTTTGTTGTAACTTTTATTCTGAACATATTTTTTCTGTTGGTTTTGTGCGTTCTGGATTACTGGGGCAGGATTTTTTTTTTTTTAATTTTCTTACAGTATTGAGCGTATTACCATGTCTGTATTTCTGACATGAGGAAGAATGGCGTAACATTATTGGGTAAAGATGAAAATCTGCCTTTCAAGTGAAACAATAGAAATAATTGACTGAGTTTTAAAGGCCTGAAACTTACATAGTTTGTTGAGCCATCTATAAGAAAGTAAGGCAGTATTACGGATACACAGTGGTAGAATTCTTGTCTCTATGTTGGAGACCATGGTGGTGTAGGGGTTAAGTGCTCCATGTGCTAACCAAAAGGTCAACAGCTGAAACCCACCAGGCGCTCTTTGGAACCTCTATGGGGCAGTTCTTCTCTGACCTCTAGGGTCACTATTAGTCGGACCTGATTCAGTGGCAGTGGGTTGGGTTTGATTTTTTTTATGTGGGAGGCCTGGAAACCCTGGTGGCATAGTGGGTTAAGTGCTATGTCTGCTAACTACAAGATTGGCAGTTGAAAGCTGCCAGGTGCTCCTTCGAAAGTCTCTGGAGCTGTTCTCCTGTCTCTGTAGGTTCACAATAAGTCAGAATTGACTCCATGGCACTGGGTTTGTTTGTTTTGTTTGCTTATATAGGAGGCCCAGGTTCATTTCTGGGCTTATGCCGCCCAGTCACCCCTGGAAACACTGGTGCCCTATTGGTTAAGTGCTGCATCTGCTAACTAAGAAAAGTTCAGTAGTTGAAATCCACCAGGCACTCCTTGGAAACTCTGTGGAGTAGCTGTACTGTGTCTATAGGGTCTCTGTGAATCAAAATCAACTTGATGTGAGTTTTTTTTAGTGGATGCACAATTGATTGTGTCCCTCCTGTCCCTTTAGGAGAAGTCTGTTCTGTTGAGCAGCCATAAAATTTAAGCTTCCTTAGGTATGTATAGAAAACCCTGGTGGCATAGTAGTTAAATGCTACAGCTGTTAACCAAAAGGTTGGAAGTTCAAATCTACCAGAGACTCCTTGGAAACTCTATGGGGCAGTTCTTCCAGTCCTGTAGGCTCACTGTGAGTCAGAACCAACTCGGCAACAACAGATTTGGGGGGATTTCTTTCTTTCTTTCTTTTTTTTTTTTTGATGCTAGTCTTAGTAGACAGTGAGGAGTAGTTTTAATGTAAGTTTTGGAGCTGGAGATGAATTAAGATAAATATGTAAATATGACTAGTAAATAAAATGTAAGTTATGGGATAAGAAGCAAGATACTAGAGGTTGTTAAGCCTCAAAAATCTAAGACTTTGATAATTTGAATGAATTTATTGAAAATAGAGAAGAGCAGGCAAATTTAAAGGGTTTAATGTGAAGAAAGAGGAATAAGATTTGGTGATGGGTTGGAGAGACTGACAAAGAACATTCAGGTATTGAGTATGTCTTAGGAATTTTCTAGGCCTAATCATTTTGCTCAACTCTGGATAACAGACTAGGAAACCAAAGCTCAGAAAGGCTAAGTAATGTGTCAGAGCTTCTCACATGACTAGTAGTTGAGGCAGCCTAATCCTGTATCCATTACTCTGTCTGTACAGTATGCTAACCCTGAATGACTCCCAGAGCAGGACAGCCAGAGGAAGTAGTAGTAGGGGAGGAAGTGTACGTTATGGGAGGAGAGGGATTAAGTTTTTTCTGTAACCATCTTTATTCCAAGTAGCTATCCATGTAACTGTAAGTTAACAGTTACAAATAAGAAGATGGTGATTAGAAAACCCTTAGAAAAAGAATGAGTTAACTGGTCTGTAAGAGTGAGCACTTGGAAAGAAGGGTAGTAAGGATGGGGTTTAGAAAATTCAACAGCTGAACTAACGAGTCTCAAACTGGACTAGGGACTAGGAAAAGAAAGGTTTTCTCAATGGGTGGAAAGCTTGAGACATTGTAATATATTTTAACAGCCCAGTTTAAATTCTGCACATATTTTTTTTTCTTACGATTGAGTGACAGTGTACAATCCAAGTTAAACTGACATGCCTGCCTATCTGCAGCTGTTTCTGCTCTCCTTGTCCGGTGACAGAACACTCCTTTCCATTCTGTATGTGTCATATCCTCTTAACAATCTCCTGTCCTCTCCACTCTCTCCACTCCTTCCTAGTAAGAGGCCAGTAGGATGACATCCTGTCGATGCAAAGAACCATGAAGTGCATACATAATGTGGTCACTCTGTCCCTGAGTCCAGTCTGTTTCTATCTGAAGAGTTGACCTCAGTAATGATTTATGATCAGGGGCAGCATCAGGTCTAGGGGCCATGCCCCCAGGGGAACTCCCAGGCCTTTGGACCATCAATTGTGATCTTTTAGTGGAGTTCTTAGGGTGCAGCCCTCTTTTTCTTGTGTTGCAACTGGGACTCCACATTGTGAGCCCCATCCCGGCTGTCATTGGTGGTGGCTGGAAACCATCTGGTTCTTCTGGTCACATGTTGATATAGTCACCCATTCGTGTGGGTCCTTCTTTCTTCTGGGCTCTTTTTCCCTCATGTTGTCCTTGGTTGTCATCTGTTCCAGCTGAGTTGGGACCATTTGGTGTACCTCAGATGGCAGCTTGCAAGCTTTTAAGACCCCAGATGCCACTCGCCAAAATGGGGTTCTGCACATAGTTTTTGAATTATCTGTATTTAACAACAGAACATAAAAACATGCAAAATCAAGTATCCCCATAGAGGTTACATTTCTCCTTTTGCCAGTTTTATTAATTGTAACTGTCAGTGTGTAGTAAGATGTAAGAACACAGAAACCATTTATAAATTCTGGAGACAATCCAGGTATGTTTTTGAAAACCAACTTTATATTTGCATTAATTGTCTTGGGTCAGAAAAATTATCTTCAAAGAAACTTGAAAAATGAACTGTTTTAAATGTAGTACTGAGTTCTATAAAGGAAAAATTATTATTATTATTAAAAATTAATTATTAAAAATTAATGATCTTATATTTTGGTCTTTGTATTTGTCACCGTCGTAAGTTTGCATATGAGAATAACAACAAAAATGAAATTTTGGCAATGATTGGCTTCATACTTGTGTAGATTTAGAAGCCTTCATGCAGTACTTAGGGTAAGAGAAGGAGAAACTGTACAGGTAAATTTATTTGTTTGTTGACTATGTTAACTATGAAGGGCCAGAGCAATTGAAGTGTAACAAAGTGGTGAGCCAGGGAGGATGACAACACTAAGAACAATGCAGAATTTTTAACCAAGGCCCTGTTTGCCTTCATTCCTCAGATATTGAAGAAAGATATTATTTTTATTGTCTGTTTATTTTATATATAATTTTGTAAAAAATAGCAAAATCGTTTTACAGTCTAGAAAATCTTGACTTTTCAGTTTTATAATCATGTTGATTCCATATGTGTATAATTAAGATTTTTAACATTTTAGTTTTAAATTTAGATTGCTGTTAGAGCAAGTTTAGATTTCTAAAATACTAACTTTTTGATTTTGTTTTCTTCTCTCCCCCTAACCACCTGCTCCCAGTGGACAAACTACATTCATGGGTGGCAGGATCGTTGGGTAGTTTTGAAAAATAACACTCTGAGTTATTACAAATCTGAAGATGAAACGGAGTATGGCTGCAGGGGATCTATCTGCCTCAGCAAGGCTGTCATCACGGTAAGTTGCTGTTCTCCTTCATTCAGTATCCCTCTGTGTGTGTGTATGTGTGTGTGTGTGTGAGAGAGAGAGAGAGAGGGAGATGCATGTGTGTGTGTGTGCACGCCATGCGTGTGTATCAGCTGTGTGCCAATCATTGTTGCAGGCACTGAGGATTATCTGTGAACAAAATAGATAAAAGATTTCATGCCCTGAGAAGCATAGGTTGTTATACTGTTTCCTACACTTGTTTTTTGATACATACTGCTACATACTGTTATTTTGTAAAGACATGTAGTATTTATCCAGTTAGTATGTGAAACCAGTTTAAAGACTTAAGAGAAAAAGATGTTAGAAGCTTTTATATCTGATGGAATTAGGACAATTAGTAGTTTATTATATACATGAAAGCAGAAAAATCATAAACATAAAACATCCATAGTTTATAATTTTACGTTTTAATTGAAACTGTATACTGTGTATTTGTTTCTCAAATTTCTGTTGTAGAGCAAAGGTCATCTCTTCTAATGTCAAATTAAGAGAATTTGTGTGGAAATTTTGAAATTGTATATACTATTTTGGATGTTTTATTCCTTTTTTGAAATAGTTCATTTATTCCTGCTAGGAAACAGCATAGTAGGTGAAAAGACACTGCGGTGTCTCCCTTTGGTGCTTCCTTTTTTCTCCCTTTTTTTTCACATTATCAGATGCATACCAGCTACTCTGCTTGATGCTTTGAAAATAATATGCTGGTGAATAATGGGAAAATGTATAGAAATGAGATTTTATCTTTTTACTTATTACATAGTAGTATTCTTAGAAGGATCCCTAGTGGCACAGTGGTTAAGCTCTCCACCTAGCTGCTGTACAGGAGAAAGACATGGCCATCGGCTCCATAACATAGCAGCCTACAAAACCCCATGGGGCCAATTTTGCTGTTAAATGGGGTCAGAATCAACTTGAGGGCACCTAACAACAACGGTATTCCTAGAGATTGTTAGTTTTTATAAAGGTATCCTGTCTTGAATTTTGGACTACAGTAATACTGCATGGCTTATTTGGGTAAAAGAATATTTGTAGTAAGTATTTATATTGCGTCTACTCAGGGAAAAAATGTGTTCATTGTAGTTTTATTTTTATAGCTGTATTTGTATGCAAAATTCTTATAGTAGTACATAGTCAAAGAAATAAATAAGAAAGTGAAACAACTTGAATACTTAGGAAGGAGAGATTGAGAAGGGACCCAGTAGAAGTATTCACTGGCTTATATAGTAGTAGAGAAGATAAAAAGATGAATGATGCAGCAGAATCTAAATGACAATTAGTCTTAGATACAAGGAAGCGGATGGCAGGAAAAAACACAAGCATTTGTATTTATAAACTCTTCAACTTTCATTTTATGCTTTGCGCAGTGATATGCACAGACTCCATGTTACAGAATTCAAGGAAATTACAAAAAAAGCTAAGTTCTGTGAACTTCTCAGGATGAAGTTTGCAAAGAGAATACGTAGTTTAGCTAAATAATGTAACGATGCTAATATTCTTTATTAAATAAGAACACTTTGCAAATTTTTCTTAATATGGGTTATTACTTGTATTACCTCTTCACTGAGTATTAACCTTGGATTTGTTCACATAGCACTTTGTAGTTGATAATACCCATATGAAGAAATCTGAACTTAAGTTGTGACTTCACTGTAATGGTTCATTATTGTGCACTAGACTTGGCAGACCTTAGTTCCTGAGCCCACCTTTTTTGATACAGTCTGACTGATTCTTAAATGACTCTTATTTTAGTTGCATAATTGAATCATTCTAAGTATTTAAAAGAAGAAATAATGTCATGAAAAAATTTGTTACCTGGAAATAATTTTTAACATGAAGGGTTTTGGTAGTGAGTTAAAAGAGAAACTACTTCTTCTTTGTCTTTGTGAACAAAAAAATGAGCTGTCTTATGTAGAATAAATGTTTGTACAAAGAATTTCTCAACTGTAGCTTTATGTAACTTGTGACCTTGCTTAAGGCCTAGCTCCCTACAAAACCTACCTTGTGGTAGATACAGAGTATATGTCAGTTGTAGCCACTTCAACTCCAAAGCAAATGCTTATGGACCACTTAAACCATCGGTAAGAAAACAGAATTTTTGGCATTAAAATGCTTCTTTCCTCTATTGTTAGTCATGCAGTCAAGAAATAACCAAAGTAAAGTTTCTGGTGACTCCTTCCAAAAAAAATTAATGTCTTGACAAGTATTTCTTGTTTATATCTGTCACTTATTTACACAAGTAATACCATAATATGTACCTTGTTTTCTTTTAATAAATCTTGAACATTAACTGTTACTTTTTATTGCATTATATAGATATAGTGTTATTTATGTTTCCTTTCCCTATTCTTAGAAATTTAGATGGTGTTTAGTTTTGTTATTACCAACATTTTTGGAACAAACATGTATACTTTAAAAGTTGTTTTATTGTCAAATTGCCTTTTCAGGAAAGTACCACTTTTCACTCCTACTAGTAATGTGTAAATGTCTTTCTTTGGGTGTTAGCAAATGTTAAAATACTGTTGAACTACAAGATTAAAAATGGCATTTTAATATCTTAAAATACATTCTTTTTTGATTCGTGAAGTTGAATGAATTCATATATTCATGTTCATTTATAGTTCTTTTCCCTATTTCTACCAACTACTTGTTTTCTTTATCTTAAAAAAAAAAAAAAAATCTTTCCTTACTGATTTGTAGACCGCTAGTGGTGTGGTGGAAACTTTCATTGCGTGGTGGTTAATTGCTGCATCTGCTAACCAAAAGGTTGGCAGTTCAGATCTGCCAGGATCTCCTTGGAAACTATGGAGCAGTTCTACTCTGTCCTGTAGGATCACAGTGAATTGGAATTGACTCAATGGCAGTGCGTTTAGCTTCTGGTTTAGTAGTGTTGTGGTTAAGCATGTAGCTACAAACCTAAAGATTGACAGTTCTAAATCACCAGCCATTCCTTGGAAACCCTGTGGGGTAGTTCTACTCCTGTTCTGTCTTACAGAGTTATTATGAGTTTCAGTTAACTAAACAGCAGTGAGTCTGGTTTACTGTTGATTTCTAGCTGTTCTTTGTACCATGATAATTGATCACTGTACGAGGACTGCCAGTTAAGTTCGTGAACTCAGTCTAGAAAAAGTGCCACATACTTCATTGCTGACTATCAGTATGGTCACCTCCAAAGTTCTCCCTTTGGGAAGCTGTACAGTGACGCCAGCACCAAGTCTACCCTTCACAGCAGTTTTGGAACTCTGTATCTGGACTGGCCATCAGAGCTATTGTCGTATTACACTTGATGTCCTGAATAGCATCAAAATGTCTTGCTTTCAATATTTCCTTTATCTTTGGGTAAAAAAAAAAAGGCATTGGGGGCCAGGTCAGGTGAGTAGGGAGGGTGTTGCAGTACAGTTGTTTGTTTACTGGCAAAAAACTACCTCACAAACAACTACACAGTTAACTTTGCGAATTTGCCACCTTGCGCATTGTGATCGATGGCACCAGGTCTTTTTCCTATTCCATCGTAGTCTGAAAGCTCCACTATAACCTGCATAGCAGCACCTGGGCCTCCACTGACAGGTAAGTGGTGGCTGCTCATTAAGTACATTAACTGGACATTGAACCACAGTCTCCTCAATAAAAGGCAGGAATTCTACTATTGAACTAACAGTGTTCTTATGTATTTTTACTTAGGGAAATTTAAAATGTTTACATCATCTTCTTTACCTTATGGTGTATGTATTTGATTATGTTTAGATAGGTCTTTCCTCAAAGAACTATGTCTCTATGTAAATTTAACTGTATTTTTCTTTAGAGTTTACATTTGAATTTTAACTTCTCAGTGTACAGTGTCATGTTACAAATTAGCTTTTTATCTTTTTCCAAACGACTAATACTGTTAATTGAATTTACGTCTCCTCCACTGATTTGAACTGCCTGCTGCCATCATCATATATTTCCCTATGTATTTCAGGTTGTAAGTTGAAATCAACTCAACACAAACAGGTTTTTGGTTTATTTCTGGGTTGTTTTCTGTTGGTCTGCCCATTCATTCTTTTACTATGTTTAAAATGTTACTATTGTTTCATCAACAGAGCCTGTATTTGTTCCTTACAGCAGTTAAACTCCCAGTAATCATTTTGTGAAGATAAAACAAGTAATTTGTTTACCATTACTGAGATTAAAAGATCTTTTGGAGAATTACATAGGTAGAGATTTTTAGTATAATAGAAATACTGTTGTCTTTATGATGGGTTTACCTGAGTTTTGTAGTTGCAAGTCTTTGGTATCTGATTTTGTGTAATAGTATTTTACAAAATTTCTGTAATCAGCAAATGAGTTAAATTAATGATCTTATCATAGATTGGTTATAGAGAAATTTATTCACAGAATTCATGTCTTTGTATTTTCAGAAGGAAAACTAGAAGGTAGTAAAAATGCTTGTTGCTAGGTTTATAAAAAAGCCAAATAGCACTTGTGTAAGTTGGGGTTAGAAGAAGGGAAGTTGAAAGATCTTGGCAAAATTAAGGAAGTCAACAGAGATGTAGAAGCGAGGGAAGGTGGTGTTCAAAACTGAAGCAACATGCAAACAAGAACAACCCGTTGCCATCAAATTGATTCCAACTCATAGCAACGCTGTAGGCCAGAATAGAAGTGGCCCGTAGTGTTTTTCGTAGGCTGTAATCTTTACAGAAACAGATTGTCAGTTGTTTCTCTAGCAGAGCCACTGGTAGCTTCAAACCTCTGAGCTTTCAGTTAGCTGCTGAACACTCAACTGTTGTGCCACCAAGGTTCCTTAAAGGTGATTAGTACCACAGATAGCTGTAGGAAACTCCAGGTGAGTGAGAAAACCGAGCAGTAGACTTTTTATCCCATGCACAATTTTACCATGTTGATCTATATTAGTGACACTCTAAGGAAAATATATGACATGAGTGAAAGTATTAACTAAGAAACTCATTGATAGTTCTTACTGTTTGAGGAGCATTCACCGATGGATTTCTGAGTGGATTCCTTCCATGTGCTCTCAGAAAAATTAGAATCTTGTAATAGTAAGGATTATGCTTTGAGAAGCTAATAATATCTCTTCAGCAGTCATTTGGAAGTAATATTTTCTGTCTTTGGATTATGCAAATGTAAAATAGATCTTTAGGAAGTATTTGAAGTATTTTGTAAGATGTCATAAAAGAGGGAAAGGTAAAAAAAAGAAATGTTTAACTTAGCAAAGTGAAAATAATTTGCCTACAGTTATATAATTGCAAAATGTTAGGATTAGGGCTGGAACCCAAGTCTCCTCATTCTCATATGTTGTTATTTTTATCATATGTCACTGAGTATAGGAGAAATACATACAAGATACATTTTATTTTGTGTAGAACTTGTAGGAACATAGCTGTTAATTATTTATAAAGCAGGTCTTTAAATTTTGATGTTTACTATTAATGCCTTCTGTTATATCTCTATAGTAAATACGTTAACCTGTTTTAGCATTCAGGTTCTTTTGAAACAAGGACTACATATGATTTTCAAGATTTGCCTGACTGAATTAGTTAGCAGGAGGCTTGTTAGTTTTTCTGTGTGTCTTCTAATTCTCACTTACACAAGTTTTTTTCTTTAGTATTTTATCCTGTGCCTTAATTTCCAAAGCACTTAAAATACCAGGCGTGTACTCTGAAGTCAAACCTGGTGTTAGAATTTGAAGTCAAACCTAGTGTTTGACTGCTGCTTCTTAATGGCTAAAAGTACTTTTAGTTAGATTGCTAAATCCTCTGAGTTTTAGTTTCCCTAAGTAGTTAAAGATGAAGAACAACATGTAACTATATGGGATGATTATGTTGATTGTAAGAATTAACTGAAAAGCCTTTAACGAGATAGAGAAAGAAATCCCCAACTTTGTTTAGGAAGAGAAGAAACCCCAGATAAGCAAAGTAGTACTGAAGAAGAACACACTAAGAGGCCTCTCACTGCCTGACTTCATAACCTGTTGCAGTGCCACAGTAGTCAAAACAGCCTGGTACTGGTACAAAAAGAGACATATAGACCAATGGAACAGAGTTGAGACCTCAGAGATGCCACCATCCTCCTATGAACAGTGATATTTGCCAAAGGCCCTGAGATTACAAACTGGGATAAAATCATCTCCTTAACAAATGGTTCTGGCAAAATTGGATATCCATCTGCAAAAAATTGAAACAAGACCCATATCTCACACCTTACACAAAAACCAACTCAACCTGGATAAAAGACCAAAATATCAAAACTAAAACAATAAAAAAAAAAGCAGGGGCGGAGTCAAGATGGAGGACTAAGCACACATCTCCTTATATCCCTCTGGAAACCAAGACCTGAATTGATAATCAAACGGAGCCTTCTGATGACCTAATCAGCTTCAGGACACAGCACAGGGCTCTTAATTGGGACCTCATACCACTGAGCGAAAAACCTCCTCTCTTTCGTTGACTCCAACTCCTGGCTAGCCCTGGCTGTCACAGATGGAAGGTAAACACACCATTTTGACTTTTTTTTCTCTGTCTTGGCCAGCAGGCAGAGCAGGGTCTTGCCTAGCGGCTAGACTCAGATGCGCTGCTGGGAGGATAGGCAGGTGAAATTCCCATATTCTGGGAGCCAGGCTTAGGACTCTGTTAATCTAGCCACTTTGAGCCTTTTGTTTTATATCTGCATCAGTGGGCTTTGTACGGAATTCCACAGTCAGTGTGCAGGACACCATGTTGGTACCGAGATTTTAGAAGGACCTAATTCTTAGCCTGGGAGCCAGCACCTGCAAACAGGACAGCGCTTCTCTCACAGAAAAGCAGTAATTTTCCCAGTGCCACCTGCGTTGCAGGCTCTGCAACAGAAGCAGAGGAATCACTACCTCTTGGCACCTTTAGCCCCCTTGTCTGCTGCCTGTGTGGAGGACACCATCTAAGATACGGTGGCCGCAGCTGAACCTAATTCTTAGCTTGGGAGCCAGAGCATACCCACAAGACAGCACTTCTCTGTCACAAAAGCGGTACTCAACGCAGTGTCGCCTAAGGCTAGGCCCTGTCAGCAGAAGCCAACAGGGCAATAGTATTGCTGTATTCTGAACCAGTTTGTTATCATCTGGGGTTGCATGTAGTGGCGCTTATTTTCTCAGTTGAGAATGAGGGACCTCTACACCTGAAAACCTAACTGACTTGTGAAGTGGTCAGATATCTTTTGCTTTACATTTTAAGACAGCCTAGAGAAACACTTACAGTCCATCCTCACAGTACCTCTTCCAGCCTCTACATACTCACATGGGACCCAAAAAGGAACAGACAATTGTGGCACACAAGAAATCACCCATGGCTTCAGAAGGTTCCCAAACAAAGCAACCAAGGAGTTTTCCAGATGAAGAAACTTTTATGAAAGCATCAGAAAGTGAATACAAAATGATTATATGCAGAGCCCTTCTAGACCTTATACAAAATGCAGGAGAACAAAATGAAAAAATAAGCAAGCTGTTTGATCTGATGGAACACCAGTACTCTGAAATCCAAGAGATCAAGAACAAAATCAAAGACATAGAAACTTCCATGCAAAGCCAAGAAAACAGAATGGAACAAATAGAAAAAGGAATTTCTGACTTGGAAGACAGAGCTACTGAGGCCAGCATCTATGAGCAGAAACCAGAAAAAAGAAAAATGAAGAAACATTAAGAAGCATGTGGGACTCTATTAAGAGGAACAACCTTCGATTAATTGGAGTCCCTGAACAGGGTGAGACATCTGTAAACACAGAGAGTATCATTGCTGAGCTGCTGACAGAAAACTTCCCTGAAATCATGAAGGAAGAGAATATAGACATCTCAGATGCATATCGTTTGCCACCCAATATAGGTCTCAAAAGAAAGACTCCGAGACATATTATAATCAAGCTTAACAAAATGAAACATAAGCAGAAACTCTTAAAGGCAGCAAGACTCAAAGCAAAGCTAACATTCAGAGGGAAACCCTGTAGGCTCTCTTCAGATTTCTCAGCAGAAACCATGCTGGCATGGAGACAGTGGCATGACACATTGAAAGCCTTGAAGGAGAAGAACTTCCAACCAAGAATTATATATCCTGCAAAACTATCTTTCAAATACAAAAATGAAATTAAGACATTCCCAGATAAACAGAAACTAAGACACTTTGTAAAAAACAAACCCAAACTACAAGAAATGTTGAAATAAGTTCTTGGCTCTGGCTTAGAAGAACGAAACCACTAACTTTATATTTCAGAACGACACACTACTCAATACTCTACTCTTTTAGGGAAGGCTCCAAAGTCAGTCGCAGCTTTGATTTGGAAAGAAGCAATCCAGTGATCATCATGAAAACTATAGTGTCATCATAATAAAAAGAGGGATGTACTACAGTTGTTACAGTCCTTCCAAATGGAGAGGAAGATGACAAGACTGGTAGTAATTTAAATTGAGTTTATATATAGTTTATCAAGGGGGATCATAGGAGCAGCTGTAAAGCACAACAAAGATGTGTCATACCATTTCAAGAAATGTAACATAGGAGTCTCAACAACCACAAAACCAGCTCTGAAAAAGGTGAAAAATCAACTCACAAAAAAGAACATCCCAGAACAGACTAATAAGAACAACAGAGAAAACATCAACATAAAAATAAACACATCACAATAGCAGCACTGAACACATACCTATCAATAATTACATTGAATGTGAACGGACTGAATGCTTCAGTAAAGAGACACAGAGTGTCATCTTGGATCAAAAGACATGACCCATCCATATGTTGTCTACAAGAAACTTACTTGAGACCTAAAGATAGGAACAGCTGTAAATTAAATGATGGAAGAACATATATCAAGCTAACAATGAACAAGGAAGAGCAGGGGTACCAATTCTAATCTCAGACAAAATGAATTTGAATGTCAAATCCACCATCATGGACAAAGATGGACACTATTTTTGCTGAAAGATTCAGTACACAAGCAAGACTTAACTATATTAAATACTTATGCACCTAATATCAGAGCACCTAAATGTGTTGAAGAAACACTGACTACACTCAAAAGAGAGTTAGATGACTCCACAATAATAGTGGGAGACTTTAAAACTCCACACTGATTACTAGACTGCTCATCTAAAAAAAAGCTCAGTAAAGATACAGAAGACTTCATTGACACAATTAACCAACTAAACTTCATTGATATATACAGAACCTTCCACCCATCAGCAGACAACTACACCTTCTTCTCCAGTGCACAAGGAGCATTCTCGATAATTGACCATGTGATAGGCCATAATGCAATGCTCAACAAAATCCATACCACTGAAGTACTGCAAAGCATCTTCTCAGATCATAAAGCCATCCAAGTTGAAATCAATAGCAGAAAAAACATAGATAGAAAGTGGAACTCTTGGAAACTGAACAACATCTTGCTCAAAAAAACATGGGTTATAGAGGAAATCAAGGATGAAATAAAGAAATTCATGGCTTCCAATGAGAACGAAAACACTTCCTAACAGAACCTATGGGATATAGCTAAAGCAGTACTCAGAGATCTGTTTACCTCCATAAATGCACACATCTGGAAGGAAGAAAGAAACCAAATCAAGGAACTAACTTTACAGCTTGAACAAGACAACAGAGGAACCCCTCGGGCACCAGAAGAAACGAGATCATAAAGATTAGAGCAGAGCTAAATCAATTAGAGAATAGAAAAACCATTGAAAAGAGCAAAAGCTGGTTTTTTGAGAAGATCAACAAAATTGACAAACCACTGGCTAAACTTACTAAAGAAAAGCAGGAAAGGAAACAAATAACCCAAATTAGAAATGAGAGGGGAGTTGTCACCACAGATGCAACAGAAATCAAAAATATCATCACAGAATACTATGAAAAACTGTACTGTAACAAATTGGAAAACCTAGGGGAAATGGACAAATTCCTTGATTCATACCACCTACCAAAATTATAATGTGAAGAAGAATAACTTATTAAACCCTTCACAAAGGAAGAGATTGAAAATGTCATCAAGACACTGCCAACCAAAAAAAGTCCAGGCCCAGATGACTTCACTGCAGAATTCTACACCAAGCATTTAGAGAAGAGTTATCTCCAATACTACTGAGACTATTTCACAGTATAGAAAGGGATGGAAGTACTCCCAAACTCATTCTATGAAGCCAGCATAACCCTGATACCTAAGCCAGGGAAAGACCCAACAAAGAGAGAACTACAGACCGATATCACTCATGAATCTAGATGCAAAAATCTTCAACAAAATTCTTGCCAACAGAATACAACAACATATCAAGAAAATAATCGATCATGACCAAGTGGGATTCATACCAGGGATGCAAGGCTGGTTCCACATCAGAAAAACAATTAATGTGATTACCCACATAAATAACACAAAAGACAAGGATCACCTGATTTTGTCCATTGGTGCAGAAAAGGCATTTGATAAAGTCCAACACCCATTCATGCTAAAAACTCTTAGCAAAATGGGCATAGATGGCAAATTCCTGAACACAATAAGGGCCATTTATACAAAGCCAATTGCCCACGTCATCCTGAATGGAGAGAGACTGAAAGACTTTCCCTTGAGATCAGGAACTAGACACGGATGCCCACTGTCACCTCTCCTATTCAACATTGTGCTAGAAGTTCTAGCGAGACCAATTAGACAAGACAAAGAAATTAAGGGCATCTGCATCGGCAAAGAGGAAGATAAAATCTCCCTGTTTGCAGATGATATGATTGTATTTGCAGAGAACCCCAAGGCATGTATAAGTAAGCTACTCAAACTGATAGAAGAGTTCAGCAAAGTCTCAGGATACAAGATAAACCTAAGTCAATCAGTGGGATTCCTTTATAACAACAACGAGATTGTTAAGGAAGAAATTATCAAATCAATACCATTTACGATAGCCCCTAAGAAGATAAAGTACCTAGGAATTAATCTAACCAGAGAAACAACAGACCTTTACAAAGAGAATTACAAGCCCTTGCTACAAGAAACTAAGAGAGACTTAGATAAATGGAAAAACCTACCCTGCTCATGGATAGGAAGACTTAACATTGTGAAAATGTCTATTTTACCCAAAGCAATTTATTTATATAATGCAATCCCAATACAAGTTCCAGCGTCATTTTTTAATGAGATGGAGAAACAAATCACCAATTTTGTTTGGAAAGGGAAGAAGCCCTTGATAAGTAAGGTACTACTAAAGAAGAAGAAGACACTTGGAGGCCTCTCATTACCTGACCTTAGAACATACTACACTGTCACAGTGGTCAAAACAGCCTGGTACTGGTACAAGAACAGACAGATGGATCAGTGGAACAGAATTGAGACCCCAGAGAGTACACCATCTGCCTATGAACATCTGATATTCAACAAAGGCCCTAAGACATTAAACTGGGGTAAAAACAGTCTCTTCAACAAATGGTGCTGGCAAAATTGATTATCCATCTGCAATAAACTGAATCAAGATCCATATCTTATACCTTACACAAAAACCAACTCCAACTGGATAAAAGACCTAAATATCAAACCTAAAATGATAAAGCTCATCCAAGAAAAGGTAGGAACAACAATGGAAGTTTTAATACGCAATGAGGACAGACTTCAAAATCTGTCAGAGAAACCACAATCAACAGAAGAGAAAATAAATAAATGGGAACTATTAAGAATCAAACACTTTTACTCATCCAAAGACTTTATTAATAGAATTAGAAGAACACCCACAGAATGGGAAAAAATATTTGGCAACTCTATGTCAGACTGACGCCTGATCTCCATAACCTATAAGATACTACAAAATATCAGTAAGAAGAAGATAAACCATCCAATTAAGCGATGGGCAAAGGAGATGGACAGACATTTCACTGAAGAGGAGATCCAGGCAGCCAAAAAACACATGCAGACATGTTCACGATCTTTAGTTATTAAAGAAATTCAAATCAGGATGACAATCAGATACCATGTCACCCCAACAAGGTTGACCATGATCCAGAAAACACAAAACAACAAATGCTGGAGAGTCTGTGGAGAAAGTGGAACCCTCCTACACTTGGTGGGGTAGAAAATGGTCTAGCCTCTTTGGGAAGCAATCTGGCGCTTACTTAAAAAAATGGATATTGATATACCATTTGACCTAGTCATTCCACTACTGGGAATATATCCTACAAAATCAAGGCCTTTCACACCAACAGACACCTGCACCAGAATGTTTAATGCAGCACAGTCCACAATAGCAAAAAGATGGAAGCAAACCAGAAGCCCAACAACAGAAGAATGGATAGGTAAACTATGGTAGATATACTCAATGGAGCACTATGCAATGATAAAGAATAACGATTATTCCAGAAAACATCTCCTAACCTGGTTTCAACTCGAAGACATTATGTTGAGTGAAATTAGTCAGCGATAAAAGGACAAATGCTGTATGAGACCTCTACGATAAGATCTCAAAACCAGACTTGTGTATAGAAGAAAAGACTCTTTGACAGCTGCAAGGGAGGGAATGGAGGGAGGGTTAGGGGGGAGGGCTTAGTTTAGATAGTTGTTAGAAATCTGGTTGGGAGAAAGCCGTGATAGCACACATTAGAAACAAGAAAAACATTAAGTGGACTTCAGCATAACTTGAGTACTCCTTCCATCTTAACCCAGTAATGCAAGAGTAGAGTAGCTGAGGCGGGGGGGGGCAGGGGACCATGCTCTTAGGTGAAATCAAGGCCAATTGGCACAACTAGTGTTCTCTTAAGAGAGCTCTCTGCACCCCACATTGGTGAATGGCATCTGGGGTCTTAAAAGCTTCCAAGCTGCCATCCAAGGACACAGCAAATAGTCCTAACTCAGCAGGAATGGATGCTCACCGAGGACCAAAAAGACATGCGGTAAAGACAACCTAGAAGACAGAGAGACCTGCAAGTGTGGGTGCCTTCATCGACTTGGGACCGGAAGAACCGGATGGTGCTCAGCCACCACCAGTGATAGCCACGATGGAGCTCACTAGTTTGAGTCTCACTGGCAACACAAGAATAAATAGGCGTGCATCCTGAGATCTCCACTAAAAGACCTCAATTGATGGCCCCGCTGTTTCAGGGTTCCCCTGAGAGCATGGCCCCTGGTCCTGATGCTGCCCTTACCCATAAATTATAACAAAGGTCCACTCTTCGGACAGGAATGGATTGGACTTTGCAAGGCAGAGTAACCATATATTGGTTGCACTTTATGGTTATGTACATCTATAGGATATCATCCTGCTGACCTCTAGCTGGAGGAAGAATAGTGAGTGGAGAGGAGCGGAAAGGAGGGTGTTGGGAGGATCAGACATGTATGGAGTAGAGAGGAATAGTGTGCTGTCACCGGACAGGGAGAGCAGTGGAAGCTGCATGTAGGTGGGCATGTAAATTTATACGGGAATGTACATTTTCACTCAGTCATGTTAAATAAAAAAAATAAATAAAACGAAAAGCATGGAGACAGAAAAAAAAAACTAAAGCAATAAAGATCATACAAGAAAAAAATAGGATCAACAGTGAAAGTCTTAATACACAATTATTAACTAAAAAGCACTTTGTACAGTTCTTAGCACACAGTATGCGTTCAGATATTTGTTCTATGAAATGTTTGTATTGGAAGAAAAAACTACAGTTGAAATAGAAAGGAGAATATAAGAAGCTGTTGAACTCTTTTGTTAAAGGGGGACAACGACACAGTTGACTCATTACAGCCAGGATATGTGGCATAACAGAGCTCATGCATTTCCTGTAAGAAATCTTCTTCCACCAAATGATTCTATTTCACAACTTTAAAAGAAGTTACAGTTAACTCTTTATATGCTTTCTGCATATTCCTGTCAGAGTGCTTTTTTTCTTCTTGTTTTGCTGTCATATTTTGCAAATGCAAATTATGTCCTTCATAAAATCAAGTTTATTGGAGTATGAGTTATATACAGTAAGTATCCTTTTTAAGTATACAGTTAGAGTGTTCACAAATGTGTTCAGTTTTATAATCTCACCGTCACAATCAGGATATAGAACGTTTCCATTACCTTAGAAAGTTCTCTGTTGCCCCTTTGTAGTCAGTTCCCTAGCAACTATTGTTTCTGTAGTTTTGACTTTTCCAGTATGTTATATAAATGAATTCATACAGCATATAGCTTTTTGTGTCTGCCTTTTCATTTATTATGATGTTTTTGAGAGTCATCAGTGTTGTTGTATGAATCCTTCATTGTTCTTTTTATTGCTGAATATTCTTCCATTGTATGAATGTACCACAGTTTGTTTATCTGTGTACTAGTTAATAAAATAGGAACTATTTCCAGTTTGGGGGGCCATTATAAGTAAGTTTGCTATAAACCTTTGTGTATAGGTCTTTGGTTATACATTTTATTTTGTTTGAGTAGAGGAATTGTTGGGTTGTGTAAGTGTGGAGCCCTTCTGGCACAGTGATTAAGTGCTGGACTGCTGAGCAAAACAGGTCAGCAGTGTGAACCCTCCAGCTGCTCTTTGGAAAGCCCCCTAGGGCAGGTCTGCTATGTTCTGTAGGACATCTGGGAGTCAAGATCAACTCAGTGCAACAAATTTGGATTGTATTGAATGTATGATAAGTGTATGTTTATAAGAAACTGACAAAGTGCTTTTGAAACTGGAAGTACCATTATACATTCCCACTACAATTGATAAGAATCTATTTGCTCCTTGTTTTTGTCAGCACTTGATATTATCAGTTTTTTTAGTTTGTTTTCAATTTTAAGCATTGTCATACATGCGTAGTGTTGTCTCATTGTGGTGTGGTTTGTATTCTCTAAGAACTAATTATGTTGAACATATTTTGACATTCTTCTTACCTGTATCTCTTCTTTGGTCATATATGACTTCAAATCTTGTGTTGTCATCTTAGTATGCAGTTGTAAGAGTTCTTTATATACTCCTGTTACAATGCCTTTCATTAGATGTGTGCTTGGCAAATGTTTTCTCGCGGTCTAACAGATTTTTGTCTGTGTCATCAGAAAATCAGTTATATTTAAGATGCTTGATTAGACATCCTGCTGACATTTTAGCGTTGAATTCTTAGGCTATTTGCTTCCTAGTTTAATTTGAAAAATAAATAACACTTTTTATTTTTAGGTTAGTAGTGCAGAGGCAGCGTCTTTCACTATTATCTCAGTTTTAATTGTCTAGTTTGAGTCTGTAGTTGCACAGGGTTGTTTAATTAAAATGACTAAGCTGTTTTAGGCTGGGTTCTCTAGAGGAACAAAACCAGTAAAATGTGTGAATATTTAGAGAGAGAGAGATTTGTTTCAAGGAAATGGCTCACAAGTTAGTACATAAGTATAGAAACCTCTGATGTACACAACTGCAGGGGCCGCTAAACCCAAGAACAGCAGCTCAGGGAGCAGGTCTCTTGCTGGCAGGCTGCAAAGGTCAGTGAATCCCAAAATCAACAGGGAAGACAAGCTGAAGTCTCAGAAAGCAGCGGTCAGATGAACAGGAACTAGCTGTAGGATCCAGCAGGAGCAAAAAGCTTCCAAGTCTTGGCAGAACGTCTGTTTATGTTTGATACAGGCCTTGTGCCCAAGGAAACTCCCTGTAAACTGTGTGGTTACTCAGCATGTCTATCATTGGGGTGATCATATATCTAATCTCAGTAGGAAAGTAATCACAACGTTATACAACTGCCAAAACACAGAAAATCATGGCCCAGCCAAGTGGACACACAGTCTTACCTATCACAATTTACCCCTTGTCAGCGTGGCACCCATATACATCTCACTAAACCATACATAATCTCTGAATGAATACAATTATAAAGTCATACTTTGGGCTAGCATGATACAACGAACATGGATACAACTGAAAATGTACTAGCACTGCTCACATCTTATGTTTTATTAATGAAGAAAAAACACTTGATACACACATGCAAAACAGAATCACTCATAACAATTACAGTTCCTGTTTCTGCAGTCAGTCATGTGGTCATAACTGGTATTTAGACCTACCTTCTTCCATCACCCATTCAATATTCCCTTTGTCCTCAGTACATACTTCAACGGTCATGATTCTTTGCCTGGTGGAGTGACCCAAACTGTCATTCCTGAAGGTTCTGGACTATTAGTAGTCGTGTCAGAATTGGGTTGCTATAGTTTTCAGTTGACTTCAGTCACAGAACGTGGTAATTCTAAGAGACATCCTATGGGATCCCCTGCATTGCAGGCATACTTTTCTTTACCTCCATTATGTAACATCAGTCTGATTTCCTCTGGAAATCAGAATCAGTCATACTAACTAGTATGGTAACTCTCTTCTTTGCGTGTTGTTTCAGAGGCATAATGAGCCCAAAGTGCACAGGTGGCATGCTTAGCTTTCAGTTCAGTGGAATCAGTGATATGTCTTCAGGTGAGGGTATTGTTCCCTTTGGATCTAAGACTACTACACCTGCAGAGTGTAGGGTCACGGGAACAGGAAGCAAAAAGTGGGTTAGTAGGGGTAATAGTGAGCGGTGCCACTCATACTTCCACTCCTTGATTCCTGGACCACTTAATCCTGGCACTGGGATAAATAGTAGCATCTGTTGGATACTAGTTTAGAGCACATACAGCTTCCTGGAGATCACTTTCCCCAACCCTAGTTGGTGCCATAGTTGTATCTTTAGAAGGCCATTCTATCAAGTCATCTATTTCACAGTGATAGGGAACATGGTAAGACCACTGAAATCCATGAGCATGGGCCCATTGGTATACTCTTATTTCCTGTGAAGTAAGTTCCTTGATCCAAGACAATGTTGTATAGGTTACCATGATGGTGGATACGGCATTCTGTAAGTTCACAGATGGTAGTTCTGGCAGAAGTACCGTGTGCAGGGAAGGCAGATACCCAAACTGAGTGTCTGTTTCAGTAAGAACAAAATGCTGACCTTTTTATGATGGAAGTGCTCCACTGTAATTAACTTGCCACCAGGTAGCTGGCTGATCTCAAGGGGTCGTGCCATATCAAGGACTCAGTATTGGTCTTTTCTACTGGCAGATTGGGCACTCAGCAGTGGCTGTAGCCAAGTCAGCATCGATGAGTGGAAGTCCAGGTGGTTGAGCCCATGAAAAACTTCCATTCCTGCCACTTTGTTCGTGAGACTGTTGGGCAGTGATGGGAGTAGCCGAGGAAAGAGGATGTTTGGTTTCCACAGAACATGCCATCCTATCTACTTAATTGTAAAAATCATCGTCTCCTGAGGTTACACTTCAGTGAATATACACATGAGGCAAATATTTTTATTTCTTTGACCCATGCAGAGAGGTCTGTCCACTTTCCTCTTCTCCAGAAATCCTTATCTCCAATTTTCCAATCATGGTCTTTTCAAGTCTCTGACCATCCAGCCAAACCACTGGCCACAGCCTATTATTCAGTATATATTTGCACATCTGGCCATTTCTTCCAAACAAAGTGAACAACCAGGTGAGAAACAAGCAGAGAGACATGGGGACATCAAACCACCAAGAAAGGAGTATCACAGGAGCCTAGTGCATCTTTAGGACCTGGAGTCCCTGCACTGAGAAGTTCCTCATCCAGGGAAAGATTGATGACACAGACCTTCATCCAGAGCCTACAGAGAAAAAGAAGCCTTCCAATAGAGTTGACATATTGAATTCAGACTTAGACTTCCTAGACTATGAAAGAATAAGTTCTCTTTGTTAAAGCCATGCATTCGAGGTGTTTCTGTTATAGCAGTGCTGTATTGCCAAGACAAAAGCTTTATATTTAAAATCACCTGCTGACAGCTGAACCTTATAGAGGATTCACTATGAGCTAGAATCACTGTTAAACTTCTTTGGAGTACGTTCTGTGTAAGTTTGACCTCTGTTAGTTCTTAATAAAGGAAGAAAGCCAGGAATGATAAAGACTGCTGAAAGGGTCATTTGGTTCCCATATAGAATATGTATTACAAGAAAATTGTTTTCTTTTAAAGGTACTCATCACCACTAGTGAGGTTTTATCTCTTGGGCGGGGGGGGGGTGGGGTGGGAAGGTCATTGACTGATTCTAGAAACCAAGAGGTGGAGAAGTCACAACCGGTAGAATCTCATCCAGAAGTTAACATAGTTTCTAAAGTGATAATGTCTTAGGGTGGTATGTAGACATGCAAAACTTGCATATAAACTCAATTTCATAGGGTGAGGTTTTTCCCCTGTTATAAGGAACTTCAAGTGGTTTGTCATGATTTGAATTCTGTCCTCCCAAAAATATGTGTAGTCATGTGCCTGGGCCATGATCCCCAATATTTTGTGATTGTGCTCCATTTTGTGATTTTTCTATGCTGTATGTTAAAGGATTAAGGAGAGACTATGAATCCCTTCGTGGGATCATCTCCCTGCTCCACTGTAAAGGGAGCAACCCTGGAATATGGCTTGTACCACCCTTTATCCTTTCATCCTACAAGAGATGAAAGGGAAGCAAGCAGAGAATTAGGGACCTCACACCATCAAGAAAGCAGCACCGGGAGAAGAGCACGTCCTTCAGACCTGAGGTTCCTGCACCAAGATGCTCCCTGGGCAAAAACTGGTGCAACACAAGGACTTTCCTCCAGAGCAGATAAGGGAGAAAGCCTTCACGTGGAGCAGACACATTGAATTTGGACTTGTAGCCTACCAGACTGTGTTAAGAATAAACTTTCCTTTGTAAAAGCCATCCACTGTCTAGTATTTCTCTTAGAGCAGCACTAGCTGGCTAAAACATGGTTTCATTTGTATTTTAAAAAAATCAGAAAATTCAGCCAGATAGAGAGATACCTGCTTTACTTCCTTTCCTACAAAAAGCCAAGCAATCTGTGTTAACTAGCCTGTTTATTCTGTTATGTGCTAAATTTTGGGAAGCACTGTTCTAATTTCCACATTCAGTTGGATCACCTTTCTTGGGGACAGGCATAAATACAGATCTGTTCCAGTTGATTGGCCAAGTGCCTGTCCTGCAAATTTCTTGGCATACATGAGTACGCACTGCATCCACTTGTTGAAATATCTCAGTTGGTACTCTGGCGATTCCTGGAGACTTGTTTTTCCCGAGTGCTTTCAGTGCAGCTTCAACTTCTTCATTACCATTAGTTCCTGATCATATGCTACCTCTTGAAATCGTTGAACATCGACCAGTTCTTTCTGTCATAATGACTCCGTATAGTCCTTCCATCCTGTTTTCATGCTTCTTGAATCATTTAAAACTTTCTCCCTGTAGAATCCTTCACGTTTGTAACTCAAGGCTTAAGTTTTTTCTTCAGCTTGAGAAAGTCAGAGCGTGTTCTTCCCTTTTGATATTCTATTTCCAGCTTGTTGCATGTGTCATTATACTTTATTTTTCTTCTCGAGCTGCCCTTTGAAATCTGTTCAGTTCTTTTACTTTATCGTTTCTTTCTTTTGCTTTAACTGCTCAATTGAGAACGAGTTACAGAGTCTCTTCTGACATCAAATTTGGTCTTTTCTTCCTTTCCTGTCTCTTTAATGACCTCTTGCTTTCATCATGGATGACGTTGCTGATGTCATTCTCCAGTTTGTCTGGTTTTCAATCATTAGGTCTCAAGGCATCAAATCTGCTTTGGACATGGTCTCTAAACTCAGGTGACGTATACTTAGGGTTGTATTTTGGCTCTCGTGGACTTATTCTAATTTTCCTCGGTTTCACTTTGAACTTAGATATGAGCAGTTGGTGATCTGTGCCACAGTCTGCACATGGCCTTGTTTTGACCGCTGAATATGGAGTTTTTCCATTGTCTTTTCCACAGATGTAGTCAAATGTGGAAATTACCAAATAATATCATTAATATCACACATAAGTAAAATTTTGCTAAAGATCATTCAAAAGCAACTGCAACAGTGTATTGACAGGAAACTGCCAGAAATTCAAGCTGGATCCAGAAGGGGATATGGAACCAGGGGTATCAATGCTGATGTCAGATGGATCTTGGGTAAAAATAGAGAATATCAGAAAGATGTTTACCTGTGTTTCATTGACTATGCAAAGGTATTTGACTGTGTGGATCATAACAAATTACGGGTAATGTTGCAGAGATAGGAATTCCAGAACACTTAACTTGTGCTCTTGAGGAATCTGTATGTAAATCTAGAGGTGATTGTGTAAACAGAACAAGGGAACACTGCATGGTTTAAAGTTAGGAAAGGTGTGTGTCTGGGTTTTATCCTTCCACCATAACTTTTCAGTCTGTGTGCCAAGCATATAATGCAGGAAGCTGGGCTGTAAGAAGAAGAACAAGGCATCAGGGTTGGAGGAAGACTCGTTAACAACCTGCATTTTGCAGATGACACAACTCTGCTTGCTGGAAATGAATAGGATTTGAAATACTTAATGATGAAGATCAAGGACCACAGCCTTCTCTATGGATTGTACTTCGATATCAAGAAAACAAAAATTCTCACACCTGGACCAGTAAGCAACATCATGGTGTATGAAGAAAGGATTGAGATTGTCAAGGATTTGATCTTACTTGGTTCTACAATCAATGCCCATGGAAGCAGCAGTCAGAAAATCAGAAGACACATTGCACTGGGAAAATCTGCTACAAAGGGCATTGTTAAAGTATTGAAAAGTAAAGATGTCATCCTGAATACTAAGGTGAACCTGACCCGAGCCGTGGTGTTTTCAGTCACATCATATGCCTACCAAAGCTGGACAATGAATAGGGAAGACGAAAGAGGAATTGACGCTTGGATTGTGTGGAAGAAGAGTATTAAATGTACTATAGACTGCCAAAAGAACAAACAGATCTGTCTGGGTAGAAGTCCAACCAGAGTGCTCCTTAGAAGCAAAGATGGCAAGACTGTCTTATATACTTGGAACATTTTGTTAGGAGGATCAAACCCCAGAGAGGGACATCATGGTTGGTAAAGTAGAGGGTCAGTGAACATGAGGAAGACCTTCAGTGAGATAGATTGCCACAGTGGCTGCCACAGTGGGCTTAAGCATAAAAATGATTGTGGGGATGGAGCAAGACCAGGCAGTGTTTCATTCTGTTGTGTATAGGGTTGCTGGATTTCAGAACTGAGTCAATGGCCCCTAGCACCAATGACAACAACACTGTTCTAAAACAACAGAAAGAATGAGCATGATTAGTGGTTTAGTCCATGTTATTTTCTTGACTGCTTACTGTGTGAACTTTGATAGTTGCTTTGGTATTTAAATCAGTTAAGTCATACAGAAAGGCAGAGAAATTGCTCTTGTGCTACTGGTGCTGGCAGTCCCAGTGGACAATGAGTGTAAAAAAATTTAGACTTTGGGAAACTGGTGAATGCTATGATTGGCTTAGTAATGGGAATAGTTACAAGGAGAACACATGAACACCCTCAGTGCCAACCTAACTGCTTATCTAACTTAGTTTCCTGTTATCTGGAACACCTTTTTCTTCTTCCACTATCAAAAACCTGTTGATCATTCCTTCTAGGACCAACCTAAACCAGAACTTTTTAATGAACTGCTCTGGATCCCCTCCAGATCCTTTTTTTGGTCTTAATGTGCTTTAAAAAAAAAAAAAAAAAAAGCCTAGACTGAGTAGCTGTTATGTCCTAAGTATTGTGTTAGCTATTTTATCATCATCATCATCACAATAATCTGTTTTTAACTTGTTACTTTATGCTTTGTATTTAATTAAGCTTTATGTAGATGTTTTTACCCCTGCCAGATTACAGTGTCCTCAAGAGCAAGCACAATATGTTTTCTTCCAGTGTTTTCTGTCATGATTCTAAGGGAAGAAAGGGAAGGAAAGAAGAAAAGAAAATAACTACACATAGAGAACCTACTATAAGGAGTTCTGATGGTTCAGTGGTTAAAGTGTCCAGTTACAACAGAAAGGTCACTAGTTGGCACTTACGAGTCACTGTGGGAAAAGAGAACTGGTGATCTGCTGAGGAGTATAGCCTAGTAAATCCTAGCATGTGTCAGATTCACCAGGAGCTAGAATTACTGCCGTGTAGAGTCTCTGTGAGTTGGAATTAACCTGACAGCACACACAAAAAGGTTTCAAGGTGAAATGTTTTTCAGTAATCTGGCAATTCTCCCCAATTCATTGTGTCTCAGAGTCATGTAGAGGGCTTGTTAACTCAGATTCCTATGTCCACCCTCAGAACTTCTAACTCAGGAGGTCTGAGATGGTGTATTTGAATTTTTATTTCTCAAAAGTTCCCAGGTGATTATGGTGACCATATTTTTTAAAGCAATATAGGAAATAGGTGTTTCAACAAAGGAGAGCTGAAGGGGAATCTTAGTGTGTTGCTGAGGAAAAATCATGTGATGATATCTGTAGAGCAGATGTAGAGGCCATGAAATTTAGATAGGCTGTACTAGAGACTTCTCTCTCAAGTTGAAATTGATGGAGTGTCTGATATGAGCAAACAGCTTGGGAGATTTATTAGATTGATGAGGGGTTTGGGACAAATTATTGGTAAATAGGTAGAAAAGGAAGCAGAGGAGAAAATAATGGAGATATTAACCCCATGGGAAATTTACCAAGAAAGAAAATGCAGGAAAAGAAACCACAATTGACTTTATTGCTCAACTTTGAATAACATTTTTTACTCAAAAATGTTGCCAGTACTGCATATCAATTGAATCAAAGTTGTAATGTTGGAAGGATGTAGTGAATCAGCAACAAAAAAATGTTTATTAGGTATGTGTTTTTAGCTGCCTCCCAGGTGACCCCCAAATCATGGCAACCCTGTGCCTAATGGAGTCAGACCATTGTGATCCATAGGGTTTTCATTGACTGATTTTTTTCAAAACTGGATTACCAGGGCTTTCTTCCTAGAATGTCAATTTGGCAGTTCCACTGAATTTAGCAAGTGTAGAACAACATGCAGACCTCCACTGACTGACAGGTGGAGATATATTTGAGTTTCATTGGCTGGGGCTCAAACTAAGATCTTCTGCATGGAAGGTAAGAATTGTACTGCTGAACCACCATTGTACCCTACTCTGTGCCAAATTGTGCATGTGTAGAGGAAGAGGGAAAACAGAAAGCCGGAATTTTGTCTTCCACTGTGGGATATTGAAAGATAATGAAGTAGCATAATTTATGTTATTGGAAGATAAACCGAAAATAAAACCCATTGTCCCATTGAGTGAATTCACACTCTCATGAATGTTTGAAGATATGAAAGTTAAAACCAAAATAATCAAGTAAAAGCTGAAAACAATTGGCTTGAGGGAGAGGAACTTGAAAGTAAGGGAAAGGATATTGCTATTTTTACTATCAAACCTTGAACTATTTAACTCTTTAAACTGTGTGCACAGGCTTCCTGGTAGCTGAAGACGGTGTTGTTATATGATAAGTAGCCTCCAAAATCTCACCAAAAGATATGAAATAACTCTATATCTAAATCATGTCTATTTAAACAATACCATCTGTGTTACTTATAGGCAAGGTATGCCAAATAACAAAATAACCATAAGTAGAAATGGTAAAGGTAACAAATTCAGTGAAGTTTCAGAACAGTGTAGAATTGCTGTATGTTCCCACCTCTGGCACAAGCATTGTAGTGAGCAAAGATAGACAAAGATAAATTTCTAAGCAGACAGGAAAAAGGCTAGTGAAGGGAGAGTTGGAGATTACCGGAAGGATTAAATGTACTCTTAATCTCAAAACATGGAAGATGTAATCCAATAGATCACAGCAGGACTATGGGAAAGGAATTTCAAAGCATGAGCCAGGCAGCCATTTAAAGGAATACACTGTTAAAAAGAACAAGAATGATTTAAAGACACAGTCTTACAAATGTGTAACTTTGGGGAGACAAAAAGGAAAGAAAGGCAATTATTTGGAAATCGAGTGGTAAAGGGAGAGGTTTGACAACCTGTTAAGAAAAGAGAACTGCAGAATCAGGATTCTTAATTACCTTTTTCCTACCTCCAAAACATATAAAACTTTCCTCAAGTATCTGGCAACAGAAAAGGGCACCATTAAACTGGGAACACTGTAAAATGCCCTAATACCAAAAAAATAAACAAAAGGAAAAATAAAATCCATAGAGAATTAGTGCATAAAATCAGGGAAAAAATTTCACACAAATCAACTGAGGAAAATTCTTCTCTGTCCAAAAGAAACCATGAAGCAGAAGATAACTAGTCTATACTCCAGACATAACTAAATATGTATTCTATTCACATCTGAAGATACAAAACCCACATTGAATCAGAAATTCAGCTAATAACTGAAATGAGCAAAAAATAAAAAGAAAGGAAGAGGAATGAAAAAGAGAAGTGGAAGAAAAAGACAAAGTTATTGCAGAAATGAAAAAAGTACAGTCAAGAGGATACATTCAAATGACAAGTTAATAAGAGATTGAAAAGACTGGAAAGCAACCAAGAGAAGGAAAGTAATGTAAAAAATACCAGAAAGCAATTAATAGAAATGAAAGAAAGGTAAAGAATGAGTAATATTCATATTATTGGAGTCCTTGAAGAAGAAATATGAAGCAATGAAACAATATTTAAAATTAAAATGCTGAAAAACTTTTTAGGAACAGAAAAAGACCTGACTTTGTGTGCTGAAAAGGCATTCCTGATACTTGAGATGATTAACCCAGAATATTGAACTCCAAGGCATAATTGTAGTAAAGCTACATAGTAAATTTCAAAGATAAAAAGCCTCAAGGCCATCAAGCAAAGAGAATAATAAATTATAAAAGCAAAAGAATTAGGCTAGTATCAAACTTTAAAAACAAGCAGTCAAAAAAAGGCAGCAAGGGAGCATTGTTTAACCAGTATTCAAATGAAAGGAAGTTTGAATCAGGGATGTTATGTCTGGCCATCCTACACTTTATTTTTATTGTACTTTATATGAAGGTTTACAGAGCAAACTAGTTTCTCATTATGCAGTTAGTACACATATTATGCAATGACATTGGTTACCCACCCCACAGCTTATCAACATTCTCCCCTTTTCTATTTTGGCTTCCGTAATACCAACTTTCATGTTCCTTTCTGCCTTCTAGTCCTTGCCTGTGAGCTGGTGTCGCCCTTTAGTCTCATTTTGTTTCATGGTCCTGCTTAATCTTTCGCTGAAGGGTGAACCTCAGGGGAGACTTCATTACTCAGCTAAAAAAGCTGTCTAGGGGTCATATTCTTGGAATTTTTCCAATTCCTGTCAAGTCTGGTCTTCTTCTGTGAGTTAGAATTGTGTTCTACATTTTTCTTCAGCTCTATGCAGGACACTGTATTGTGGTCCCTGCTAGAGCAATCAGTGGTAGCTGTGTACCATATCAGTTGTGCTGGACCAGTCTGGTGGAGGTTATAGTACCTGTGGTCTACCGTTCATCTGTACTAATCTTTCCCTTTGGTTTTCTCATTCTCTCTTGGTCCAGACAGAGCGAGATGAGCGAAGCATTTTAGCTGGCTATTTAGGAGCCTTTAAGACTGCAGATGCTACTCAGTAAAGAAGAATGTGGAACTTTCTCTGTTTTTGGATTGTGTCATGCCAAACTGAGCTAGATATTCCCTGAAACTACAGGACTATCTAGCGCAGCCCTCAGCTCAGTAATTTGGTCGCTCAGGGAGGTGGAAGTACCTGTGAGGCTTCTGTCCATGTTGTGCTTTAAATACCAAGGCTTTAGAGAAATAGTTTCCAGCTTAAACTATGTGTGAATACAACTTTGATTAAAAATTAAAGAGTTTTGCAGTACTGTATGAAATGTATTTGTTTCTATTATATGTTCAAGTTCTAGGTAAGAGAAAATCTTTTTGGAAGAATCAGACCAAACCCATTGCTGTCAAGGCAATACCAACTGATAGCAGCCATATAGGACAGAGTAGTACTGCTTCATAGGATTTCCAGAGAGTGCCTGTTGTATTCAAACTGCTAATGTTTTGATTAGCAGCCACTAAGCCACGTGAGTTTCCTTTTGGAAAAGACAGGAATACTTTCAAATTATTAAATTTTTTAATTATGTAAACAGAAACCAAACCTACTGCCATCAAATGGATTCTAACTTGTAGGGACCTTATAGACAGAATAGAACTGACCCATAAAGTTTCCAAGGAGTTCCTGGCAGATTTAAACTGTCAGCCTTATGTTTAGCAGCCATGGGACTTAACCACTAGGCAACCAGGATTTCCTTTAATTAACCAGAAGACTTTAGTTGGAAATAAGTTAGTCATTAAAATATGTTTTGATTAACAGCTTGGTACTGGTATAAGAACAGACAGATCGATCAGTGGAACAGAACTGAGACCCCAGAGATGACACCATCTGCCTATGAACAACTGATATTCGACAAAGGCCCTAAGACATTAAACTGGGGTAAAAACAGTCTCTTCAACAAATGGTGCTGACAAAATTGGATATCCATCTGCAAGAAACAGAAACAAGATCCATATCTTACACCTTGTACAAAAACCAACTCCAACTGGGTAAAAGACCTAAATATCAAACCTAAAATGATAAAGCTCATCCAAGAAAAGGTAGGAACAACAATAGAAGTTTTAATACACAACATAGACAGGCTTCAAAATCTGTCAAAGAAACCACAATCAACAGAAAATAGATAAATGGAACTATTAAGAATCAAACACTTTTGCTCATCCAAAGACTTTATTAATAGAATTAAAAGAACACCTACAGAATGGGAAAAAATATTTGGCAACTCTATGTCAGACCGATGCCTGATTTCCATAATCTATAAGATACTACAAAATATCAACAAGAAGACGATAAACCATCCAATTAAGCGATGGGCAAAGGAGATGGACATACGTTTCACTAAAGAAGAGATCCAGGCAGCCAAAAAACACATGCGGACATGTTCACGATCGTTAGTTATTAAAGAAATTCAAACCAAGACAACAATGAGGTACCATCTCACCCCAACAAGGTTGGCCATGATCCAGAAAACACAAAACAACAAATGCTGGAGAGTCTGTGGAGAAAGTGGAACTCTCCTACACTGTTGGTAGGGTTGCAAAATGGTACAGCCTCTTTGGAAAGCAATCTGGCGCTGCCTTAAAAAAATGGATATTGATATACCGTTTGACCCAGTCATTCCACTACTTGGAATATATCCTACAGAATCAAGGCCTTTCACACCAACCGACACATGCACCAGAGTGTTTATCGCAGCACAGTCCACAATAGCAAAAAGATGGAAGCAACCCAGATGCCCAACAACAGAAGAATGGATAGGTAAACTATGGTATATATACTCAATGAAGCACTGCGTAATGATAAAGAACAACGATGACTTCAGGAAACGTCTCATGACCTGGTTTCAACTGGAAGACATTATGTTGAGTGAAAGTAGTCAGCGACAAAAGGACAAATACTGTATGAGACCTCTACGAAAAGATCTCAAAAACAGACTTGTGTATAGAAGAAAAGACTCTTTGACAGCTGCAAGGGAGGGGAGAGAGGGTTTAGATTAGATAGTTGCTAGGTATCTGGTTGAGTGAAATCATGATAGCACACATTAGAAACAAGAACAGTATTAAGTGTATTTAAACATAACATGAGTACTCCTTCCATCTTAACCCAGTATTGCAAGGATAGAGTAGCTGGGGCAGGGGGCGGGGGACCATGCTCTTAGGCGAAAGTGAGGCCACTTGGCACAACTAGCGTTATGCTAAGAGGGCTCTCTGCACCCCACGTTGGTGAGTGGCGTCTGGGGTCTTAAAAGCTGCCATCCGGTGGCACAGCAAATGGTCCCAACTCAGCAGGAACGGATGCTCACCAAGGACCAAAATGACATGGGGGAAAGACAACCCAGAAGACAAAGAGACCCACATCAGTGGGTGCCTACATCAACTTGGGACCGGAAGAACCGGATGGTGCCCGGCCACCACCAGTGATAGCCGTGATGGAGCTCACTAAGTTGAGTCTCACTGGCAACACAAGAATAAAAAGGGGTGCACCCTGAGATCCCCACTAAAAGACCTCAGTTGATGGTCCAATGGTTTCGGGGTTCCCCTGGGAGCATGGCCCCTCGCCCTGATGCTGCCCTTGACCATAAATCATAACAAAGGTCCACGCTTCAGACAGGAATGGATTGGACTTGGTGATGCAGTGACCATATATTGGATGCACTTTATGGTTCTGTACATCTATAGGATGTCATCCTGGTGACCTCTGGCTGGAGGAAGGAGAGTGGGTGGAGAGGAGGGGAAAGGAGGCTGTTGGGAGGATGAGACATGTATGGAGCAGAGAGGAATAGTGTGCTGTCACCAGGCAGGGAGAGCAGTGGAAGGTGCATATAGGTGGGCATGTAAATTTATACGGGAATGTACATTTTCACTCAGTTATATTAAATAAAAAATTAAAATATATGTATGTTTTGATTAAATAAATTCAGATAAGATTCTGTACCGTTCCAGTAGTATCATTGTGAAAGTATGTTTTGGGACTCTTGCCATCCCATTATTTTGAATAAAAGTTCTTTATTGGATTATAATTCTCATGAGAGGAATGATCCTATCTCATTTTGAGATTTCCATGCCTGTTACACTGACTTCTTAAAAGCCTGTCAGTAAAAGTTAAGTGATAGCATACCTTTATATTTTCGGTATGGGTTTGATTTTCGGAAATAGCCAGATGTTATTTGGAGGAATTGTTGAAGAAGATTATTGAAGCTAATTAAGGTTATTTTTAAAATGTATTTTAGGCAAAATACAGCATTTCAAAGATCTGTGTTTAGTTATTTGCTTACTAAAACTCTTTTCAGCCTGCCTATCCAGTTCTATCAAAGGGAAAATTTGCTCAGATAGTGAAGTTTGCTTTTAATGACTCGAGGGACAGGTAGATAATCCAGTTTTTAATCCTAGACCACTATCAATAAAATTCCATTGTAATATGTGCAACAGAGCTTTTGTGAACCTGATGTGAAAAAAAAATTACAAACTTAATCTTTGAAATTTAATCTTTCCTTTGGTTATCATTGTAGGCAAAAATCACAGTGATATTGTCAGTGTCTGTGACCTTTCCACTGGAAGAAGTTACGTTGTCACAGCATTATGTTTATTGCAGGAACCTCAAAACTCTCACTTCTGTCACTGGTTCTTAATGCGTTAATAAAGAACTACAGTACTGCGTAACATTTTGAAAAATAATGTCTGAATTCTGCCTCATTGATTTTCCATATAATTGTAATTGTTTTATGCTTTTGAAACACTGTTCTGAGGAGTCTGAAGATTTTGGTAGATTTGCACAGGTTCAGAAATTCTTTGGGGTAGTGGTGGTTCCGTGATAAAACTCTTGCCTTTGTGTGAGAGACTTCAAGTAAGTTCCCAGGCATGGTACGTTATGCACTGCCAACACCAGTGTGTCATGGAAGCTTTTTTGTTGCTGTGATGCGGAATATGTTTCAGCAGAACTTCCAGGAAGAAAGACCTGATGATGTACTTCCAAAAATCACCTAATGAAAACCCAGCAGATCACAGTGGTCTGATACATAGCAGATAATGAGGATGACAAAGACAGAGTAGTGTCTAGGCCCATTGTATATAGGCTCATCATGAGTTGGGGACCAACTCGAAAGTAGCTAACAGCAACACATGAATTCTCACAGTACAAAGGACTGTACAGAATAATTCATTGCATTAGAATTTTATTTTATTTGAATCTGTTTTTCATAGCTTCTTCGTTAATTCACAATTAAATAATTAGTATCCGAATTTCAGTGGTGAAACGTTTCAGGCCTAGCAAAGAAAGGAAAGAATGCATTCAGCTAGGGACTGCCCAGTGTTACAAGACAGCTTGCTCTGAGCAAAGCCTTCCTCTTAAGCCTTGTCTCTCACCAGACTCACTCTTGGGATCTCACTTTCCGATATGTGTGGTTATTTTAGTGTCTCATCTAGACTTGATGTTTCTTACCACAAGGTCTTCACATGTGCTTTCCTTCATATGTAGAATGTTCTTCCTGTTGTCTTCCTCATTTGTTCATTCCAGTTCATCCTTCATCTCTTTCTAGCCTCAGATATGGCATTTCCTAGCCTCTCTGATTAGGTTAATCCATTGCCATCAAGTTGATTGCACCTCATAGCAATCCTAATGAACAGAGTAGAACTGGAACAGTCCCACAGAGTTTTCAGGAAGCAGCTGGGAGGTTCAAACTTTAACAGGCCAACACTATAACCACTGCAGCAGCAGGACTGCTTCCTGATTAGGGTACATCCTCTTATTGTAGGCTTTCTCAACACTGTGTACCTCTCTTACATGTGGTCTTCATAGTTACATATCTGTTGTGTGATAATTTGATTAATATCTGTGAGTTCTGTAAACTTATGGGCAGTGGTTCATACCTATGGTTATATCCTCAGTGACTTGAAAAAGCTTAGTAAATTGTAAAAACCAGTTGTCACTGAGTCATTTCCAACTCATGACAACCCTATGTGTGTCAGAGTAGAACTGTGCTCCGAGGGTTTTCAGTGGCTTTTTTTCCCCCTGAAATCAATCACCAGCCCTTTCTTCTGAGGTGCCTCTGTGTGGATTAGACCCTCCAAGCTGAATGTTTCTGTACAGAAATAATGTATTTGACTCACTGCTTTCAAGTCTTGAGTATATACCTAGAGTGGAATAACTGGGTCATATGGTTTGTTATAAGGCTATCACATGTCTGTCAGTTTCTCATATTGTGGTGACTTCATCATCAAAAAGATCATTTCATGGTCTGTGCTGAAGTACGCTGCTGTCAGAGATAGGGTAATGTCTACACACCTACAAGGAAGAGCAGTTAATAAAACTAATATTTAAACTTAATCACTAACCACTGAGGTCAAAAATGAAGGCATGCAAGATTTTTACCAACTTTTGTAGTCTGAAATAGATCAAACATGTAGTCAAGATGCATTGATAATTACTGGTGATTGAAATGCAAAAGTTGGAAACAAAAGATTAGTGGTTAAAAGTATGGCATTGGTGATAGAAACAGTGCCAGAGATTGCATAATAGACTTTTGCAAGACCAATGACTTCTTCATGGCATATACCTATTTTCCAGCAACATAAATGACAAGTATACACACTTGGACCTTGTCAAATGGAATACATAGGAATCAAATCATCTATATGCATGGAAGGAGGCAATGGAAAAATCTCATAATTTTCAATCATAGCAAGCCTAGGGCCTGGACTGTGAAACAAACCATCAGTTGCACACATTAAAGTTCAGGTTGAAGTTGAAGAAAATTAGAACAATTCCACAAGAGTCAGAGTATGATCTTGAGTATATCCCACCTGAATTTAGACATCATCTGAGGAATAGATTTGACACATTGAATACTGATGAACAAAGACCACCACAAGTTGTGCAGTGAGATCAATGACATTGGACATGAAGAAAGCTGGAGGTCACTAAAAGGATGGGGAAGAGAGAAAAGACCCAAATGGGTGTCAGAAGAGGCTCTTAAACTTGCTCTTGAACGTCAAGTGGATAAAACAAAAGGAAAAAATGATGCAATAAAAGAGCTGAATGTAAGATTTCAAAGGGCAGCTCGAGAAGAAAGAGTAAGGTATTATACCTGTAGTTAGAAAACCAAAAAGAAAGAAAACTTCTGGCATTTACCAAGCTGAAAGAACTGAAGAAAATTCAAGCCTCGAGTTGTAGTATTAAAGCGTTTGGGAAGGGAGAGGGGGACAATGCAGATTAAAGATGGAAAAGAATATATAGTATCACTATATCAAAAAGAATTGTTCAAAGTCCAGCCGTTTCAGGAAGTAGCATATGATCAAGAACCGATGATACTGAAAAAGGAGGTACAAGCTGCACTGAAGGCAGTGGCCAAACACAAAGATCCAGGAATTGATAGAATATCAATTAAGATGTTCCAACAAATGGATGCAGCACTGAAAGTACTTGTTTGTGTATGCCAGAACATTTGGAAGACAGCTACCAGGCCACGTGACTGGAAGACATGCACATGCGTACCTATTCCAAAGAAAGATGACCCAACAGAATGGAAAAATTATTGAATAATATCATTATCATCACACACAAGTAGAATTTTGCAAAAATAATCCAAAAGTGGTTACAGTAGTGCATCAACAAGGAACTACCGGAAATTCAGGCCGGATTCAAAAGGGAACCTGAAACAAGGATTATCACTGCTGATGTCATATGGATCATGGCTGAAGCAGAGAATACCAGAAAGATGTTTGCCTTTGTTTTAAAGACTCTGCGAAGGCATTTGACTGTGGATCAAAACAAATTATGGATAATAGTGAGAACTCCAGAGCACTTTATTGTGCTCATGCTGAACCTTAGACCAAGATGCAATTGCTGGAGCAGAAAACAAGGAAATACTGGTTGGTTAAAAGTCAAGAATGGTGTGTGTCAGGATTATCTCTTTTCACTATACAGATTCATTCTGCTGAACAAATAATTCAAGAAGCTAGCTGTACTATATGAATAAGAACATGGCATCAGGAATGGAGGAAGACTCAATAATACCCTGCAGTGTACAGACGACAAGACCTTGGAAGACTTGAAGCATGCACTGATGAAGATCAAAGACCACAGTCTTCATTATGAGTTATACCTCAAGATAAATAGAAATCCCCACAACTAAATCTAAACAGCATCATGATAAACAGAGAAAATACTGAAGTTGTCAAAGATTTCATTCTATTTTGATCCACTGTCAATGTGCATGGAAGGAGTAGTCATCAAGTCAAAAGACTCGCTGCACTGGGAAAATCTGCTGTAAAAGACCTCTTTCAAATGTTAGAAAACAAAGATGTCACTTTGAAGACTAAGGTGTTCCTGAACCAAGCCGGATTTGTTTTTTGTTTTTTCAGTTGCTTGTATGAATGGAAGAGCTGGACAGTGAATAAGAAAGACTATAGAAGACTCAATGCCTTTATGTTATATATGCCATTGACTGCAGAAGACCTAACAATTCTATCTCTGAGATTTATCCAGAGTGCTTCTTAAAACAGAACTTCTGTCACTTAACTTTGGACATGTTTTCAGGAAAGACCAGTCCTGGAGAAAGACATCACACTTGGTAGAGTAGAGGGTCAGCAAAAAAGAGAAACACCCTGAGGGCAATGGCTTGACACAGTAGAAGCAACAATGCACGAAAGCATAACGATTGTGAGGGTGCCACAGAATTAGTTGTACGTAAGGATCACTGTGAGTCAAAAGTGACTTGACGGCAGTCATTAGCAACAGGGCCATAAAGATCCCTGATAGTGTAGTAGTTAAAAGCTGTCGCTGCTAACCAGAGGTTTCAAGTTCAGATCTACCAGCCACTTCTTGGAAACCGTGTGAGGAAGTTCTGTCCTATAGGGTTGCTGTAAATTGGAATTGACTAGATGACAGTGGGTTTGATTTTGGGTAATTTTGTGTTTTGAGGAATCTACAAACTATTTTCCACTGTGGCTGTATAACCTTACATTTCCACTAGCAATGCACAAATGTTCCAACTTTTGATAACAGCTTTCCTGGTGGATGTGAAGTAGTGTCTCCTTTTATGATTACTCCTTTGCCATTTTTAATTAGGTTGTCTATCTTTCTGCCATTAAGTTGTAGGAGTTGTCTGTATATTTGGGGCACTAAACCTTTATTAGACGTGTAGTTACCAAATATTTTCTCTCATCTGCAGCTCATCTCCCTACTCTCCCAGTTATGTCCCTTGACATGTACAGGTTTTCAATTTTCGTAATGTGTGATGTATCCGTTTTTATGTTGCTCTTGCTTTTCTTGGCTTGGCTTGCTTTTCTTGTCGTGTCTTATAATCCATTATTAAAAAATCTTTACCCCTATGTTTTCTTCAAAGCATTTTATGGTTTTCGTTTTTATATTTAGATCATTGACAATTTTGAGTTAACTTTCATATATGCTGTGAGAAATGGGTCCAGCATCATTCTTTTGAGTGTAGAGATCCATTTGTGCCAGTAATATTTGTTGGGGAGACCATTCTTTCCCTGTTGAATGAACTTACCCCCCTTGGCTAAAATTAGTCGATTATAAGTATACGAGTTTATTTCTGGACTTTGAGTTCTGTTCACATTTGTATGTATGTCTATGCTTAGGCTAGTAGTATACAGTTTTATAGTATGCTTTAAAATTAGGAACTGTGAAACCTCTTACTTCAGTAATGTTTTGCAAGATTTATTTGTATATTTAAGGCACTCTGCAGTTCTGTGTGAATTTAAGGCTTGACTTTTCCATTTCTGCTAAAAAGACTGTTGGTATTTTGGTAGAGATTTCAGTGAATCTCTAGATCTCTTTGTATAGTATTGGCATCTTAACAGAACCGAGTCTTCTAATCCATGAACATGAGATATCTTTCCATTTACTTAGTTTTTATTTAATTTCTTTCAGCAGTATTTTATAATGTTCAGTGTACAAGTCTTTTACTTCCCCCAGTTAAATTTATTTTTAAATTTCTTAAATGGAATTTTTTTCTTGATTTTTCTTTTAGATTATTCACTGTTAAAGAATAGAAACACATGATTTTTGTGTTGATCTTGTGCTCTAGAATTTTGCTGAACTCATTTATTAATTCTAGTAATTGTCTTATTCTTTGGAATTTTTTTCTATTTGGGGATCATGTCATTTGAAAACAGATAGTTTTATTTCTTTCTAATTTAGATGGCTTCTTTTCTTGTCTGAAAAAAAGAGCACTGGCTAGAACTTCTAGTACAATGTTGAATAGCAGTTTAAAAGCAGGCACTCTTGTCCTGATCTTACAGGGAAAGCATTCAGTTTTTCACCATTGATCATAATGATATCTGTGGGTTTTCTTAAATGCCCTTTTTCATGTTTAGTCATCTGGTACTCCTGTAACAGAAATACCACGAGTGAATGGCTTTAACAAAGAAAAGTTTATTCTAGATTCCAGTATGCTGAAAGTCTGAATTCAGGAGGTCTGCTTCAGGGAGATGAACTGTCTCTCTGTTGGTTCTGGAGGAAGGGCTACCTCATTAGTCTTGCCTTGGTCTAAAGGCATCTTGACATAGGAGCCTCAGGTCCAAGGGGTGTGCTCTGCTCCTGGCACTGCTTGCTTGGTAGTAATAAGGTCAGCAACTCTCTGCTTGCTTCCCTTTCCTTTTATGTTTTATAGGATGAAAGGATAAAAGGGGGTGCAAGCCACACCCCAAGGAAACTACATTGGCTTAGGGAGATTACTTGGGTAAGGGTATTACTTTCCCTCCGTAATTGTCTTTAACATAATCCAGTCTTGCCCTCAAATCCACTAGGCGCTCCTTGGAAATCCTATGGGGCAGTTCTGCTCTGTCCTTCAGGGTCTCTATGAGTCAGAATCAACTTGAAAGCAGTAGGTTTGGTTTTGCTTTTGCCCTGTTAACCACAGGCAAAGATTAGGATGTATAACATAGGAAAATCACAAAATGAATGTCAGCCACATAGTAGTGGGAATCATGGCCCAGCCAAGTTGATACCATGTTTTGTGGGGAGACACAATTTAATCTGTGACTCATATTAAGGAATTCTCCTTGAATTGTAGTTTGCTGAGTATTTTGTCATGAAAGGGGATTGGATTTTGTTAAATACCTTTTGTGCCTCAATTGAGATGATCATTTGGTGCTTTTCCTTCATTCTAGTTATATGGTGTATTATATTGGTTGATTTTCTTAAATTGAAACACCGTTGTACTGCTGGGATAAATCCCACATGACCGTGGTGTGTAATCCTTTTAATGTGCTATTAGATTTGGTTTGCTAGTATTTTCTTGAGGATTTTTGCATCTGTATTAATAGGGGATATCAGTCTGTAGTTTTCCTGTGATGTTTTATCTGGATTTGACATTGGTGTAGTGCTGGCCTCATATTGTGAGCTAGAAAATATGTGTTGTTAATTCTTTAAATGTTTGGTAGACATCGCCAGTGAATCAAATCATTCTGGTCTAGGACTGCTTTTTTAGGGGGAGGCAGTGTTATTGCTGGTTCAGTCTCTTGATTTGTTATAGATCTGTTGAGCTCTTCTGTTTCTTCTTGAGTCTGTTTAGGTAGTTTGTGTTGCTAGGAATGTGGCCATTTCACATAGGTATCTAATTTGTTGGCATACAATTTTGTTCAAAGCATTGCTTTATAATCCTTTTTATTTCTGTAGGATTGGTAGTAGCATCCCGGGTCTGATTTTAGTTATTTGTGTCTTCTCTTGTTTCTTTGTCATTCTAGTTAAAGGTTTGTTGATTTTAGTATTTTTTATATAGAACTACCTTTTGGTTTTGTTGATTGTCTCTGTTGTTCTTCTATTCTTCATTTTAATTATCTCTATTCTAATCTTTATTATTATTATTTCATTTCTTCTGGTAGCTTTGGACTTCATTTGTTCTTTCTAGTTTCTCAAAGTGTAAAGTTAGGATACTAATTTGAAATCTTCTTTTTTTAAAATGTTGGTATTTAATCTGCTATAAATTTCCCTCAGAGCATTGCTTCAGTACATCCTACAAGTCTTATTATGTTGTGCTTTCATTTTCATTCCTCTCTAATTGGAAATTTTCCAGTTTCCCGAGGTTTTTTTTTTTTTTTAATTTACCCATTTGTTGGTGTAATAGTGTGTTGTTTAGTTTCCATGTTTTGCTGAAATTTCCATTTTTCCTTTTGTTAGTGATTCTACTTTTATTTCATTGTGGTTGAGGAAGATATTGTATATTATGTCATACATTTACTGAGACCTGTTTGTGACCTAATCGATGGTCTTACAGAATGATCTGTGTATAACAGAGAGAATGCTTGTTGTTGTTAGGTGAGTATTCTGTGTATGTCTGTTAGGTTTAGTTGGTTTATTTCCTGTATTTCCTTACTGATCCTGTATCTAGGAGCTATAGCAGTTATTAAAAGTGATGTGTGGAAGTTTTAGATTATTGTAAAACTCTTTCTCCCTTCAATTCTTTCAGGGTTTGTTGCATGTATCCTTGTGGGGTGTACAGAGCAACTCAGCACAAGTATTTTTTATTTTTCTTTTCACCCAATGTCTGCAAACTCTGGTATATACAAACATACTTGTTTTATTTCCTTTATTGTACTTTGCAGATGAAGTGTTTTTTGTAATTGCAGGTTTTTGTCAGCTATGTATTAAACAGGTCAGTCAGTGCCATTTTTCCAGCAATGTGTGCTCACTTTGTGTCCCTGTGTCACATTTTGATAATTCTTGCAATATTTAAAACTTGTTTATTATGTTTGTTATAGTAATCAATGATTTTTGACGTTACCGTTATAACTGTTTTGGGATGCCACAAACCACACCCACGTAAAGACAGCAAACTTAATAAATTCTGTTTGTGTTCTGATTACTCCACTGACTGACCATTTACCCTATCTCTCTCCCTTTTTTCATGCCTCTCTGTTCCTTGAGACATGACAGTATTAAAATTAGGTCAGTTAATAACCTTGTAATGGCTTCTGTGTGTTCGAGTGGAATATTTGCACATCTCTTAGTATCGAACTCATGGCGGCACTTGGCTTGGCTAGTATCGAAAGCTAGAAATGACTAAGCTTAGTGAGGAAGGCTTGTCAAAAGTGCCGAAAGCTAGGCTTCTCGTGCCAAACAAGTAAGTCATGAGGACGAAGGAAAAGTTCTTGGAAGTGCTGCTCTAGTGAACATACAAAGCTAAGCGAAATAGCTTAATCGTTGATATGTAGAAAGTTTTAAAGGTCAAGGTAGAAGATTAAACAAGCCACAACCCTCCATTATGCCAAAGTATAATCTAGATGAGGGCACTGACTCTCTTCAATTTTGTGAAGACTCAGAGAGGTGAAAAAACTGACAGAAAAAATTTGAAGCAAGCAGAGAGGCTGAAGAAAGAAACCCTTTCCATAACATAGAACTACAGAGTGACTAGCAAGTATTGATACAGAAGCTACAGTGGGGTATCCAGAAGATCTAGCTAAGATACTTGATGAAGGTGGCTACACTAGCAACAGATTTTCAGTATACATGGAACAGTCTTATGAGGTCCGACAATTAAGTTCACAAACTCATCCTAGAAAAAGTGCTACATACCTTATTGCTGAATATCACTGCAGTCATCTTTAAAGTACTCCCCTTGGGAAGCTACATACCAACACCAGCACCTAGTCCACCCCTCAGAGCAATTTTGGAACTCTTTCTGGAATGACCATCAGAGCTGGCATTGTATTACCCTTGATGTCCTGAATGTCATCCAGATGTCTTCCTTTCAATATTTCCTTTATCTTCAGGTAAAGACAAAAGTCGCTGGGGACCAGATCAGGGTGTTTCAATATAATTATTTGTTTATGGCTAAAAACTCCCTCGTAGACAACTATATAATTAAGTTCATGAACTTGCCACCGTGCAGAATGGCCATTCCAGAAACAGTTCCAAAATTGCTTTGCGGGGTGGACTAGGTGCTGGCATTGGTGCTTACTTTCCCAAGGGGAGTACTTTGAAGGTGGCCATAGTGATACTGAGCAATGAGGTAACTGTTAGGTGCCGTTGAGTTGGTTTCGACTCATAATGACCTTGTGCACAACAGAACAAAACACTGCCTGGTCTTGTGCTATGTCCACAGTCGGTTTTATGCTTAAGCCCATCATTGCAACCACTGTCAATCCATCTCATCGAGGGTCTTCCTCTTTTTCTCTGACCCTGCACTCTCCCAAGCATGATGTCCTTCTCCAGGGAGTGATCTTTCCTGACAGCATGTCCGAAGTATGTAAGATGCAGTCTTGCCATCTTTGCATCCAAGGAGCACTCTGGTTGTACTTCTGTTGGTTCTTTTGGTGGCCAGTGGTGCATTCAACATTCTTCTGCAGCACCACAATTGAAAGACATCAGTTTTTCTGTCTTCTTTGTCCATTGTCCAGCTTTTGCATTCATATGATGCAATTGAGAATACCATGGCTTAGGTCAGGCACACTTTAGTCTACAAGGTGATGTCTTTTCAATATCTTGCTTTTTCAATACTTTAAAGAGAACTTTGCAGTGAATTTTCCCAATGCATTGTCTTTTGACACTGTCTTCTGAAAGTAGAGGCAACCTTAGTGTTATGGATGGACTGAAGCCTTTGGGATCTTCATTTGAGTCATGTGACATGACTCCAAATGAGAGGAAACAGCTGCAAACATCTGTTAATAATCAGAACATTGATTGTACAAAGTATGGATCTAGGAAAAGTGGAAATTGTCAAAAATGAAATGGAACACATAAACATTAATATCCTAAGAGTTAGTGAGCCCAAATAGGCTGGTATTGGCCATTTTGAATCCAGTAATCATATAGTCTGCTATGCCGGAATAAAAGCTTTTAAGAGGAACAGTGTTGTGTTCATTTTCAAAAAGACCAATTCAAGATCTGTCCTGAAGTACAATGCTGTCAGTGATAGGATAATATCCATACGCCTGGAAGCAAGGCCAGTTAGTACAACTGTTATTCGAATTGTTACACCAACCACTAAAGCCCAAATTGAAGAGACTGAAGGCTCTTACCAGCTTCTGCAATCTGAAATTAATCGAACTTGCAGTCAGGATGCATTGATAATTACTGGTGACTGGAATGCAGAAGCTGTAAACAAAGAAGGATGGGTAGTTAGAAAATACAGCCTTAGTGATTGAAATAGTGCTGGAGATTGCATGAATTTTGCAAGACTAATGACTTCCTCATTGCAAATATTTTTTTAACCAACACAAACCACGACTGTACACATGGACCTCACAGATGTGATACACAGGAACCAAATCGACTACATCTGTGCAAAGAGACAAGGGAAAAGCTCCTCCACATCAGCATTCAGAACAAGACCAGGTGCTGCCTGCAACACAGATCATCAGTTGCTCATTGCAAATTCAAATTGAAACTGAAGAAAATTACAAGTCCACAAGAACCAAAGTATGACCTTGAGTATATCCCTCCTGAGTTAAAAGACCATCTCAAGATGACCGAAGACCAGACTGATGGTGGAATGACATTGAAGATATCATCCATGAAGAGAGCAAGAGGTCATTGAAAAGACAGGGAAGGCCAAATTGGATGCCAGAGGAGATCCTGAAACTTGCTCTTGAATGTCGAACAAATAAGGCAGAAAGGAGGAATGGAGAAGTAAAAGACCAAAACAGCAGATTTCAAAGAGCAGCTCGAGAAGACAAAAGAAAGTATTATTACATGCGCAAAGAGCTGAAAATGGAAAACCAGAAGGGAAGAACATGTTCTGCATTTCTCAAGCTGAAAGAACTGAAGAAAAAATTTGAACCTTGAGTTGCAATAGTGAAGGATTCTGCAGGGAAATTATTAAACACCTCAGGGAGCATAAAAGAAGATGGAAGGAATACGTAAGAGTCATTATACCAGAAAGAACTGGTCGATGTTCAGCCATTTGAAGAGGTAGCATATGACCAGGAACTGATGGTACTGAAGGAAGAAGTCAAAGCTGCATTGAAGGTATTGTGAAAAATCTCTAGGAATTGATGGAATATCAGCTATTTTTAGTAAACAGATGCAGCATTTGAAGTGCTCACTTATCTATGCCAAGAAATCTGGAGGATGGATACTGGCCAACTGACTGAAGGAGATCCTATTTATGCCCATTCCAGAGAAGGGTGATCCAACCAAATGCGGAAATTACTAAACAATATCATTAACATCACACGCAAATAAAATGTTGCTCAAGATCATTCAGAAGCAACTACAACAGTGTATTATGAAGAAACTGCCAGAAATTCAAGCTGGATTCAGAAGAGGACATGGAACCAAAGATATCATTGCTGATGTCAGATGGATCTTGACTGAAAGCAGAGAATACCACAAAGATATTTACTTGTGTCTCATAGACTATGCAAAGGCATTTGACTCTGTGTATCATAACAAATCATGGCTAACATTGTATCAAATGGGAAATCCAGAACACTTAATTGTGCTCTTAAGGAATCTGTATATGGATCAAGAGGCAGTTGTGCAAATAGAACAAAGGGACACTGCATGGTTTAAAGTCAGGAAAGGTGTGCATCAGGATTGTATCTTTTTGTATGCCAAGCAGATAATCTGAGAAGCTGCATTAGACCAACAATGAGGCACCTGCATTACACAGACTACACCACCTTACTTGCTGGAACTGAAGAAGATTTGAAACACTTACTGATGAAGACCAAGGAACACAACTGGACCAGTAAGCAACATTGTCGTAAATGGAGAAAGGATTGAGGTTGACAAGGATTTCATTTTATTTAGTTCCATGATCAGCACCATTGGAACAGAAGTCATGAAATCAAGAGACACAGTAATGAGGTGTGTAGCACTTTTTCTAGGATGAGTTTGTACTTAAGTGGCAGTCTTCCTGTGACAACTATGATCAGGAGAATGTAAATAGACTCATACAATTACAAGAGTTCTGCATTGTATGAGGTAGTATAGTATTAACTTTAAGAAGAAGGCATAAAGTTGAGCGTGTTACAATGGTGATAATCATCAAAAACCAAATTACCACTCTTCCACTTACTACCCTGACATCTTTGGTCTTCTTTTGATGCTCTCTGAGTCATTTAATAGTTTCCCTGTAGAATCCTTCACTATTGCAACTTAAGGCTTGAATTTTTTCTTCATTTCTTTCCGCTTGAGAAATGCGGAACGTGTTCTTCCCTTCTGGTTTTCCATTTCCAGCTCTTGGCCCATGACATTATGATACTTTCTTTTGTCTTCTTGAGCTGCTCTCTGAAATCTTCTGTTTAGGTCTTTTACTGCACCATTTCTTCCTTTTGCTTTAGCTGCTCTATGTTCGAGAGCAAGCTTCTGGGTCTCTTCTGACATCTGTTTGGTCTTTCTTTCCTGTCTTTAATAAGCTCTGGCTCTCTTCATGGATGATGTCTTTGATGTCGTTCCCTAATTCATCTGCTCTTGGGTCATTAGTGATCAACACAGCAAATCTGTTCTTGAGATGTTCTTTAAACTCAAGAGGGATATACTCAAGGTCATGCTTTGGCTCTCGTGGGCTTGTTGTAATTTTCTTCAGTTTCAATTTGAATTTGCGTATGAGCAATTGATTATCTGTGTCACAGTCGGCACCTGGTCTTGTTTGGACTGCTGATATGGAGCTTTTCCATTGTCTTCTTCCACAGATGTAGTCAGTTTTGTTCCTGTGTATGCTATCTGGTGAGGTCCATGTGTACAGTTACCTTTAGTGCTGGCTAAAAGATATATTTCCATTGAAAAAGTTGTTAGTCTTGCAAAATTCTGTCATGTGATCTCCAGCATTATTTCTATCACCAAGGCCATATTTTCCAACTACCAATCGTTCTTCTTTGTCTCCAACTTTTGCATTCCAGTCTCCAGTAATTATTAGTGCATCCTGATTGCATGTTTGATCAATTTCAGACTGCAGAAACAGGTAAAAATCTTAAACCTCTTCATCTTTGGCCTTAGTGGTTGGTGTGTAAATTTGAATAATAGTTGTATTAACTGGCTGTCCTTGCAAGCATATAGATATTATCCTATCACTGACAGCATTGTGCTTCAGGACGGATCTTGAAATGTTCTTTTTGATGATGAATACAGCACCATTCCTCCTCAAATTTTTCTTCCCAGTATAGTAGACCGTATAATTGTCGGATTCAAAATGCCAAAAAACGGTCCATTTCAGCTCACTATGCCTAGGATGTCAGTGTTTATGCATTGCATTTCATTTTTGACAGTTTCCAGTTTTCCTAGATTGATAACTTCATACATTCGATTGTTAGTGGATGTTTGCAGCTGTTTCTTCTCATTTTGAGTCATGCCACATCAGCGAATGAAGATCCTGGAGGCGTTACTCTGTCGATGTCGTTAAGATCGACTCTACTTTGAGGAGGCAGCTCTTTCCCAGTTATCTTCCAAATGCTTTCCAACCTGGGAGGCTCACTTTCCAGCACCGTATCTGACAGTGTTCGGCTGCTATTCATAAGATTTTCCCTGGCTAATTCCTTTCAGAAGTAGACTGCCAGGTCCTTCTTCCTACTGTGTCTTAGTCTGGAAGCTCAGCTGAAACTTACCTACTGTAACTGACCCTGCTGGTACCTAAATACCAGTGGCATAGCTTCCTGCATCACAGCAACAAGCAAGGCTCCACTGACAGACAAGTGGGAGCTGCTCACTCCCTCCTTACCTCGTGGTGTTACACTGCTTTCCTGATGGTGTTATCCTGCTTACTTGATGGTGTCACCCCACTTACCTGATGTTACCCTCCTTACCTGATGCTATTGCCCTTCTTACCTGATGCAAAAAAAAAAAACAAACTGAAGCCTCGAGTTACAATAGTGAAGGATTCTACAGGGAAACTATTAAACGACTCAGAGAGCATCAAAAGAAGATGGAAGGAATACACAGTGTCTTTTGTGTGTGTGTGTGTGTGTGACTGAGTGAAAATGTACATTCCCATATAAATTTACATGCCCACCAATATGAAGCTTCCACTGCTCTCCCTGCCTGGCGACAGCACACTATTCCTCTCTGCTTCATGTGTGTCTCATCTTCCTGACAGTCTTCATTCCCCTCCTCTCTACCCACTCTCCTTCCTCCAGCCAGAGGTCAGCAGGATGATATCCTATAGATGAATAGAACCATAAAGTGCATCCAATATATGGTAACTCTGCATCACCAAGTCAATCCATTCATGTCCGTAGAATGTACCTTCGTTATGATTTATGGGCGAGGGCAGCATCAGGGCCAGGAGCCATGCTCCCAGGGGAACTCTGAAGCTGCTGGACCATCAATTGAGGACTTTTAGTGGAAATCTCAGGGTGTACTCCTTTTTATTCTTGTGTTGCCAGTGAAACTCAACTTAGTGAGCTCCATCGTGGTCATCACTGGTGGTGGCCAGGTACTATCCGGTTCTTCCAGTCCCAAGTTTACGTAGGCACCCACTCATATGGGTCTCTCTATCTTCTGGGTTGTCTTTACCCCATGTCATTTTGGTCCTCGGTGATCATCTGTTCCTGCTGAGTTGGGACCATTTGCTGTGCCCTCGGATGGCAGCTTGGCAGCTTTTAAGACCCAAGATGCCACTCACCAATGTGGGGTGCAGAGAGCTCTCTTAGGAAAATGCTAGTTGTGCCAATTGGCTTCGATTTCACCTAAGAGCATGGTCTCCTGCCCCTGTCCCAGCTACTCTGTCCTTCAGATATTGGGTTAAGATGGACGGAGTACTCAAGTTATGCTGAAGTCCACTTAATAGTGTTCTTCTTTCTAATGTGTGCTATCACTGATTTGACCCAGCCAAATTTCTACTAACTATCTAAACCCCTCGCACTCCCTTCTCTTGCTTGCAGCCATCAAAGAGTCTTTCCTTCTATATGTAAGTCTGTTTTTGAGATCGTATTGTAGAGGTCTCATACGATATTTATCCTTTTGTTGCTGACCACTTTCACTCAACATAATGTCTTCCAGTTGAAACCAGGTTATGAGATGTTTCCTAGAATCATCATTATTCTGTATCATTGCGTAGTGTTCCCTTGAGTATATATACCATAGTTTACCTATCCATTTGTCTGTTGTTGGGCATCTGAGTTGATTCCATCTTTTTGCTATTGTGGACGGTGCTGCCATAAACATTCTTGTGCATGTGTCGGTTGGTGTGAAAGGCCTTGATTCTGTAGGATATATTCCAAGTAGTAGAATTACTGGGTCAAATGGTATATTTATATCCATTTTTTGAAGGAATCGCCTGATTGCTTTCCAAAGAGGCTGTATCATTTTGCAACCCCACCAACAGTGTAGGAGAGGTCCACTTTCTCAACAGCCTCTCCAGCATTTGTTGTTTGTGTTTTTTGGATCATGGCCAACCTTGTTGGGGTGAGATGGTATCTCATTGTCGTCTTGATTTGAATTTCTTTAATAACTAAAGATCGTGAACATGTCCGCATCTGCCTTTTGGCTGCCGGGATCTCCTCTTTAGAGAAATGTCTGTCCATCTCCTTTGTCCATTGCCTAATTGGATGATTTATCTTCTTATTGATATTTTGTAGTATCTTATAGATTATGGAGATCAGGCGTCAGTCTGACATAGAGTTGCCAAATATTTTTTTCCCATTCTGTAGGTGGCCTTTTAATTCTATTAATAAAGTCTTTGGATGAGCAAAAGTGTTTGATTCTTAATAGTTCCCATTTATCTATTTTCTGTTGGTTGTGGTTTCTTTGACAGATTTTGAAGCCTGTCTACATTGTGTATTAAAACTTCCATTGTTGTTCCTACCTTTTCTTGGATGAGCTTTATCATTTTAGGTCTTTTATCCAGTTGGAGTTGTTTTTTGTATAAGGTGTACGATATGGATCTTATTTCACTTTATTGCAGGTGGATACCCAATTTTGCTAGCACCATTTGTTGAAGATACTGTTTTTACCCCAGTTTAATGTCTTAGAGCTTTTGTTGAATATCAACTGTTCATAGACAGATGGTATCATCTCTGGGGTCTCAATTCTGTCCCATTGATCGATGTGTCTGTTCTTGTACCAGTACCAGGCTGTTTTGACCACTGTGGCAGTGTAGTATGTTCTAAGGTTGGGTAATGAGAGGCCACCCAATGTGTTCTTCTTCTTTAGTAGTACCTTACTTATCTGGGGCTTCTTCCCTTTCCAAACAAAATTGGTGATTTGTTTCTCCATCTCATTAAAAAATGATGCTGGAAATTGTATTGGGATTGCATTATATAAATAGATTGCTTTGGGTAAACTAGACATTTTCACAATGTTAATTCTTCCTACCCATGAGCAGGGTAGGTTTCTCCATTTATGTAAGTCTCTCTTAGCTTCTTGTAGTAAGTGCTTGTAGTTCTATTTGTAAATGTCTGTTATTTCTCTGGTTAGATTAATTCCTAGGTACTTTATCTTCTTAGGGACTATAGTTAATGGTATTGATATGATGATTTCTTTGTTAACAGTCTCGTTGTTGGTATAAAGGTATCCTACTGATTTACTTATGTTTATCTTGTATCCTGAGACTTTGCTGAACTCTTCTATCAGTTTGAGTAGTTTACTTATAGATTCTTTGGGATTCTCTGCATATACAATCATATCATCTGCAAACAGGAAGATTTTGATTTCTTTGCTGATGCAAATGCCCTTTATTTCTTGATCTTGTCTAATTCCTCTGGCTAGAACTTCTAATACAATGTTGAATAGGAGAGGTGAGAGTGAGCATCTTGTCTACTTCCTGTTCTCAAGGGAAAGTCTTTCAGTCTCTCTCCATTCAGGATGATGTGGGCAGTTGGCTTTGCATAAATGGCCCTTATTGCGTTGAGAAATTTTCCATCTATGCGTATTTTGCTAAGAGTTTTTAGCATGAATGGTTGTTGGACTTTATCAAATGCCTTTTGTGCATCAGTGGACAAAATTAGGTGATTCTTGTCTTTTGTGCTATTTATGTGGTTAATCACATTAATTGTTTTTCTGATGTTGAACCAACCTTGCATCCCTGGTATGAATCCCACTTGGTCGTGATGGATTATTTTTTGTATATGTTGTATTCTATTGGCAAGAATTTTGTTGAAGATTTTTGCATCTAGATTCATGAGTGATATCGATTTGTAGTTCTCCTTTTTTGCTTGGGTCTTTTCCTGGCTTTGGTATCAGGGTTATGCTGGCTTCACAGAATCAGTTTGGGAGTACTCTATGTATTTCTATGCTGTGAAATAGTCTCAGTAGTACTGGAGATAACTCTTCTGTAAAAACTTGGTAGAATTCTGCAGTGAAGCCATCTGGGCCCAGGCTTTTTTTCATTGGCAGTGTTTTGATGACCTTTTCAATCTCTTCCTTTGTGATGGGTTTATTAAGTTGTTCTGTTTCACCTTGTATAATTTGGGTAGGTAGTATGAATCAAGGAATTTTTCCATTTCCTCCAGGTTTTCGAATTTGTTAGAGTACAGTCTTACATAGTATTCTGTTATGATATTTTTAATTTCTGTTTGATCTGTTCTGACCACTGCCCTCTCATTTCTAATTTGGATTATTTGTTTCCTTTCCTGTTTTTCTTTAGTAAGTTTAGCCAGTAGTTTGTCAATTTTGTTGATATTTTCAAAAAAATAGCTTTTAGTCTTTTCAACTTTTTGAATGGTTTTTCTATTCTCTAATTCGTTTAGCTCTTCTCTAATCTTTATGATCTGTTTTCTTCTGTTACCAAGGGCGTTCCTCTGTTGTTCATTCTGTGCTTGTTCAAGCTGTAGGGTTAGTTCCTTGATTTGGTTTCTTTCTTCCTTCCAAATGTGTGCATTTAGGGAGATAAACAGACCTCTGTGCACCGCTTTGGCTGTATCCCATAGGTTCTGGTAGGAAGTGTTTTCGTTCTCATTGGAATCCATGAATTTCTTTATTTTATCCTTGATTTCCTCTATAACCCATGATTTTTTGAGCAAGATGTTGTTTCGTTTCCAGGAGTTCCACTTTTTATCTATGTTTTTTCTGCTTGACGGCACTTGGCTTGGCTTTTTCTGCTATTGATTTCGACTTTTATAGCTTTATAATCTGAGAAGATGCTTTGCATTAATTCAGTGGTATTTTTTGTTGAGACTTGCATTATATCCTAAAACATGGTCAATTCTGGAGAATGTTCCATGTGCTTTGGAGAAGAAGGTGTAGTTGTCTGCTGATAGGTAGAAAGTTCTGTATAAATCGATGAAGTTTAGTTGGTAAGTTGTGGCATTGAGGTCTTCTGCATCTTTACTGAGCTTTTTTCTAGATGATCTGTCCAGTATTGAGAGTGGAGTGTTGAAATCTCCCACAATTATTGTGGAGTGATCTAACTGTTTTTTGAGTGCAGTCAGTGTTTCTTTGATGTATTTAGGTGCTCTGATATTAGGTGCATAGATATTTAATATAGTTAAGTCTTCATTGTGTACTGAAACTTTCAGCAGTAACTAGTGTCCATCTTTGTCCATGATGGTGGATTTGACATTACAATTGATTTTGTCTGAGATTAGAATTGCCACACCTGCTGTTCTTTGTTCATTGTTAGCTTGATATATATTCTTCCATCCTTTAATTTTCGGTTTGTTCGTATCTTTAGGTCTCAAGTCAGTTTCTTGTAGACAACATATGGATGGGTCATGTCTTTTGATCCAAGATGTCACTCGATGTCTCTTTACTGGAGCATTCAGTCCATTCACAATTAGTGTATTTATTGATAGGTATGTGTTCAGTGCTGCCATTGTGATATGTTTATTTTTGTGATGATGTTATCTCTGTTGTTCTTATTAGTCTGTTCTGGGACGTTCTTTTTTGTGAGTTGATTTTTCACCTTTTTCAGAGCTGTTTTTGTGTTTGTTGAGACTCCTGTGTTACATTTCTTGCTATGGTATGTTGCATCTTTGTTGTGCTTTACAACTGCCCCTATGATCCCCCTTAATAAACTATATATAAACCCCGTTTTAATTACGACCAGTCTTGTCAACTTCCTCTCCATTTGAAAGGACTGTAATGACTGTAGTACATCCCTCTTTTTAATATGATGGCACCATATTTTTCATGATAATCACTGAATTATTTCTTTCAATATTAAAGCTGTGACTGAGTTTGGAGCCTTTCCTAACTGAATAGAGTTCTGAATAATGTGTCGTTCTAAAATACAAAGTTAGTGGTTTTGTTCTTCTAAGCTAAAGCCAAGAACTTCTTTCGGTATTTCTTGTAGTTTTTAGTTTGGTTTTTACAAAGACTCTTGAGTTTCTGTTTATCTAGAAATGTCTTAATTTCATTTTCATATTTGAAAGATAGTTTTGCAGGATATATAGTTCCTAGTTGGAAGTTCTTCTCCTTCAAGGCTTTGAATGTGTCATGCCACTATCTCCATGCCAGCATGGTTTCTGCTGAGAAATCTGACGAACGCATACAGGGTTTCCCTCTGAATGTTAGCTTTGCTTTGAGTCTTGCTGCCTTTAAGAGTTTCTGCTTATGTTTCATTTTGTTAAACTTGATTATAATATGTCTTGCAGTCTTTCTTCTGAGATCTATATTGACTGGCATACACATGCATCTGAGATGTCTGTATTCTCTTCCTTCATGATTTCTCGGAAATTTTCTGTCAGCAGCTCAGCAACGATCCTTTCTTTGTTCTTAGATGTCTCACCCTGTTCAGGGACTCCGATTAATCGAAGGTTGTTCTTCTTAATAGAGTCCCACGTGTGCTTCTTCATTTTTCTTGTTTCTTTTGTCTGATTTCTACTGATACACACTAGCATCAGTAGCTCTGTCTTCCAAGTCAGAAATTCTTTTTTCCTTTTGTTGCATTCTGTTTTCTTGGCTTTGAGTGGGAGTTTCTATGTCTTTGATTTTGTTCTTGATGAGTTGGCTTTCAGAGTACTGGTGTTCCATCAGATTGAACAGCTTCCTTAATTTTTCATTTTCCTCTGCTGCATTTTGTGTAAGGTCTAGAACGTCTCTGTATATCATCATTTTGTTTTCACCTTCTGATGATTTCAGTAAAGTTTCTTCATCTAGAAAACTCCTTGGTTGTTTTGTTTGTGAGCCTTGTGAAGCCATGGGTGATTTCCAAAAGTGTCTGTTGCTTTTTGGGTCCCATGTGAGTAAGTAGAGCCTGGGAGAGATACTGTGTGGATGGACCACAGATGTTTCTCTAGGCTGTCTTAAAATGTAAAACAAAAGATGTCTGACCACTTCCCAAGTCAATCAGGTTTTCAGGAGTGGAGATCCCTCTTCCCAGCTGGCAAAGTATCCAATCCCAGGTGATACAAAGTAGTTCAAAATACAGCAATGCTACTGCCCTGTTCGCCTTTGCTGACAGGGCCCAGCCTTCGGTGACACTGTGTAAACTGCTGCATTTCTGGTATAAAAGCACTCTCCTTTGGACAGGCTGTGGCTCCCACGCTAAGAAATAGTTCCAGCTGAGGCCACTGTATCTATGATGGTGCCTTCCACACAGTCAGCAGATAGCGAGGCTGAAGGTGCCAAGAAGTAGTGATTCTTCTGCCTCTGTTGCCGGACTCCCACCATAGCTGACACTGTGTAAACTAGTGCTTTTCTGTCAGAGAAGCACTGTCCTATTTGCAGGTGCTGGCTCCCAGGCTAAGAATTAGGTCCCGCTAAAACCTGCCTATCCAACATGGCGTCCCGCACACTGGCAATGCGGTTCCGTACAAATCATGCTGTGGCAGTGATAAAAAGACAGGCCCAAAGTGGCTAGATTAACAGAGTCCTAAGCCTGGCTCTCAAAATGTGGCAATTTCACCTGCCTATCCCACCAGCAGTGCATCTGAGTCTAGCCACTAGGCAAGACCCAGCTCTGCCTTCTGGCCAAGACAGAGGAAAAGAAAAGTCAAAATGGTGCATTTACCTTCAGTCCATGAGAGCCAGGGCTAGCCAGGAGCGGGAGTCAGTGACAGAGAGGAGGTTTTTGGTTCAGTGGTATGAAGTCCAAATTAACAGCCCTGTGCTGTGTCCTGGGGGCTCACTAGGTGACCAGAAGGCTCCGTTTGATTATCAGTTCAGGTCTTGGTTTCCAGAAGGATATAAGGAGATGTGTTCTTAGTCCGTCATCTTGACTCTGCCCATACACAGAGTCTTTATACCAGAAATAACTAGTTGATGTTCATCCATTTGAAGAGGCAGCATATGATCGGGATCCAGTGGTACTCAAGGAAGAAGTTGAACTTGCATTGGCAAAAAACAAGGCTCCTGGTATTGATGAAATATCAACTGAGATATTTCAACAAACAAATGTAGTGCTGGAAATACTCACTCGTCTGTGCCAGGAAACTTGGAGGACAGCTACCTGGCCCGCTGATTGGAAGAGATCCATCTTTATGCACATTCCGAAGAAAGATGACCCAATCAAATGTGGAAAGTACTAAACAGTATCATTGATAGCACATGCAAGTAAAATTCTGCTCTAGGTCATTCAAAAGCAACTACAACAATATGTTGACAAGAAACTACCAGCAATTCAAGCTGGGTTCAGAAGAGAATGTGGAACCAAGGATATTGTTGCTGATGTCAGATAGACCTTGGCTGGAAAGCATAGAATACCAGCAAGGTGTTTACTTGTGTATCATTGACTACGCAGAAGCATTCGACTGTGTGGATTATACTAAACCATGAGTAATGTTGCGGATAATGGGAATTCCAGAACACCTAATTGTGCTCTTAAGGAATCTGTATGTGGATTAAGAGACAGTCGTGCGAACAGAACAAGGGGACACTGCATGGTTTAAAGTCAGGAAAAGTGTGCATCAGGGTTGTATCCTTCCACCATACTTTTTAATCTGTATGCCAAGCAAATAATCCAAGAACCTGGATTATACGAAGAACAAAAAGGCACCAGGACTGGAGGACGACTCATTAACAACCTATGTTATGCAGGCGACACCACTTTACTTGCTGGAAATGAAGAGGATTTGAGGCATTTACTGATGAAGAGCAAGGACCATAGCCTTCAGTATGAATTGCACCTCAACATCGGGAAAACAAAAATCCTCACAGCCGGACCAGTAAGCAACATTGTCATAAATGGAAAAAAGATTGATGTTGTCAAGGATTTCATTTTACGTGGGTCCACAATCAATGCCCTTGGAAGCAGCAGTCAAGAAATCAGAAGAATGTACTGCTCTGGGAAAATCTGCTGCAAAGGACCTCTTCAAAGTATTCAGAAGAATGTCACCTTGAAGACTAAAACGTGCCTGACCCAGGCCATGAAATTTGCAACCACATCATATGCATGTAAAAGATGGACTGTGAACGAAGAAGACAGCAGAAGAATTGGTGCCTTTGAATTATTGTGTTAGAGAAGAATGTTGAATATATGATGGACTACCGAAAGAACCAACAGATCTGTTCTGGAAGCAGCACAACAAGAATGCTCCTTGGAAACAGTGATGGCAAGACTGCATCTTACGTAATTTGGACATGTTGTCAGGAAAGGTCAGTCCCGGGAGGACATCATGCTTGTTAGAGTGGAAGGTCAGTGAAGAAGAGGAAGACCCTCAATAAGATGGATGGGCACAGTGGCTGCAACAATGGACTTAAGCATAAAAATGATTGTAGACATAGTGAAAGACCGGGCACTGTTTCGTTCTGTTGTTTATAGCATGTCTGTGAGTCGGAAGCGATGTGACGGCACCTAGCAACAGCCCAGATACCATCTGCAACATCCAGCACTTCTCTGACTCTAGCTACCCAGAATGAGATCACATCTCATAGGTTAAAAGGGACATTGCAGCCCAACTGCCACTTCTTACTTACCCATCGGCACTGTGTCACATGTCACAATACTTCAGACTGCCACATAGGCAAGACATCAGTGTAAACGCAGGAGTCTCCTCTGCTGGGCTCCCTATCTTTTGTCATCTGGCTACAAATTCAGGAGTTCCTTCTACGATGTGAAGATACCAACTATAAGTTCGGGATTTCTCAGCCCTCTGAGTTCTGACTCACTGGCTCCCACTACTCCTTTGGCTTCAGTAATTGGCTACTGAAGAAAATGCTGTAGTTACAATTACAGCTTTGTTGTAGGAAAAAAATATATACCAATTAAGAGGCACATAGTGTGAGGTCTTGGAAGGTTCCCAGCAGAGAGCTTCCGTGTCCCAAAAAGGAACACCCTGCCTTCCCACATAGATGGATGTCTGTTAGCAACCACAAAGGCCCTGGAACTTCATTGTCTAACATGAGGTAATGGCAGACTCCCCTTCTCTCCTTTCAGAGTGGCTCATTATCATATATTTGAATTCATAATGTGTTTTTTGAATTTGTATTCATTGTTTATTTGTTTTAAAACATTTTGTAATTAGAACAAGTTTTCATTGAGGGAAGAAATAAGGTATGAAACATTCAATTTTTGTATTCTTAGGAAGCATACAATACACTAGATTAGACAGCTGACATTTTCAGTAGATGCTTTCACTTTAATACAAGAGTTTTCTCTAGCTGTCTAACATAGGTCTTATATTGATTTTATGTTTTATTTTTATTGTAATGGATTACTGTCAAATCAAACCTACTGTCAAATCAAACCTGCTGCCATGGAGTCAGTTTGGACTCACAGTGACCTTCAGGATAGAGTAGAACTGCCCCATAGTGTTTCCAAAGAATGCCTGGCAGATTCAAACAGCCAACTCTTTGGTTAGCAGTTGTACCACTCAAATACTGTGCCACCAAGGAAACCCTTGCAACTGCTAACCAGGTCAGCAGTTAAAATCTACCAGGTGCTCATTGACCTATAGGGTCACTGTGAGTTGGAGTCAACTTGACAGCAGTGGGTTTGGTTTTGGTCTTTATTACTGTTAAAGTTATATAAAAACCAGGAAGTTGTTTTTAGATACTTGGGGAGAAATGTTCATATTATTCTGTGATGAAATATAATGGAATTTTCTTTTAACTGGTGAGGCCAGAGAAAAATAGTAAATGCCTTTTCCAAAAACTTTTTTATTGAGTTTTCCATTGTAGTCCCAGTAGTTAGCTAACTTACAGCATTGATGAAAAATACTTTTGCTTTTAAAATGAACATTTGTAGTTTAATTGTCAACTGATTTGTAAGAGGAATGAGTAAAACTTAATTTTTGATGACTGATTTCTTATCTGAGACATCTTTAAAATGTCTACTCATTTTTTTATTTGAGTAGAAAAATAAAAGAATAATAAGAATTCCCCACTAGCACAGAATGGTTATGTTCATGTTTTTTGCAGTAGGGTGTAATACTTCTTAGAAAATAATCAACTTTGCTTTTAATTTTCTCTTTTTTCTCCACAGCCTCATGATTTTGATGAATGTCGATTTGATATTAGTGTAAATGACAGTGTTTGGTACCTTCGTGCTCAAGATCCAGATCATAGACAACAGTGGATAGATGCCATTGAACAGCACAAGGTAGGGTTTACAATATTTATCTCTCCTTGGAGGACTAGGAGAGCGATGAGTGATGATTTCTCTCAAAAAAATCTTTTTTTTTTTGTTATTGTGATTCAGTAACAGTGTACAATCCAGTTTAAATTCGCATGCCCACCAATCTGCAGCTCCTTTTGCTCTCCTTGCCCGGTGATAGCACACTCTATACATGTCATATCCTCTGTGCCCTCCTCTCCACCCTGTCCACTCCCCTTTAGTAAGAGTCCAGTAGGACAACATCCTATAACAGAACCATAAAGTGCACACATGATATGGTCATTCTGTATCCTCAAGTCCAGTCCATTCCTGTCTGAGGAGTTGACCTCCGTAATGATTTATGATCAGGGGCAGAATCAGGTCTAGGAGCTATGCTCCCAAAGGAACCCCTAGGCCTTCAGACCATCAGTTGTGGTCTTTCAAAAAAATCTTGAGATGTCACATACATTAGTGAAAAGTTGAACATTGTTTGAGGTAAATGTTGAAGCAGTACAGCTGTAAAATCTTTAATAATGTGGTTTGGAACATTTACATGTTAATTAAATTAGCACTAAACCCTTCTTTTATAAAATAAATTTTGATTATTCATATTGAGGATTTACTTCATGATAAATGCCTTTTTTGTGATCCTAGGTAAAAGGAGTTTTGAAATTATAATGGGTTATGTAAGCCCATAATATTTAAAAAGCTTCAGTATAAATTTTTGTAGTTATCTGTGACCATTTGGGTACATTCTTAGTGTAAACATTTGTAAATGCTTTGTAAATAAGAATCTGTTTGATAACAAACCTGCAGAAGGTCTTTTTGTATAAATTATTATATGCTACATTTTTGTAATTTAAAGCTGCTTTGTTTCTGCTGTATACAAATGGTTAAGTAGAGTAAATAAATATATAATCTAACTAATGCAATAATGTCATAATTAAAAAAAGTCAGAGAAAATTCTAAATTCACCATGATATTCTAGAGTGCAACTTAAGAGAACATTGTACTTGTTCACATACTTGTCAGAACTTGCCTGGGTTTCAGAAGTTGTGTTGCAGACACTTGTTTTGGTTGTTTAACAGGTACAACATACATACACACGAAATAAGAAAAACCAGTCTAGCTTAGGTCATGCTGCAGGAACATTCTTTTTAATATTAGTCACTTCTTAGCTTTTATTTCTTGACTGATAGGAATTTTTCCCAGACTAAAGAAAACTGGCTATGGTGCCTTTCCTTCTCCATCTTTTTAGCTTTATTGTTGTTAGTTTAAAGCATTTTGTCTTAGTTATGTTGGCATTATTACTTCAGAAAACTGTCCAAGATTGTAAAACATTTTTTTATATCATTTCATAAAGAAATGAGCTTTGGAGTTAGACCTGGATACAAATGCTGCAGACCCTGCTGTGTATTAACGTGAACATGTATGACCTTGAGCATCCAGTTAACCTCTTCTTGATGTGTTTTTTTCCCACATATAAATGGTGATAGTACTTTTCCCTGAAGTTGTTCTAAGGAGTCAGTGAGATAGGTGAAGTGCTTAGCGGAGTGCCTGAAAAAATAGTTTTAAATGTAATCTAAATTCAGTAACTTACATCCTGTTGTTTCTGGCTGAAGAGTTCTATATTTAGTGAAAGTTGCTAAATGTGTGTATGAAGAAAGTGGCCTATTTCATTTATTTTAATCAAGGTCAACCTTCTCACTAAAGATGTTATTAAGTAAGACTAATTTCTGTATTTCAACTGAAATTACGTTTAAAGGGTTGATCAGTTGGTTTAGATTATATGACTAGTTCATTCTATTTAAACATTTCATTATCTTTCAGTCAAGTCCTCCTGGAATGTATTTGCAGAGTTTCATTTTATCAGTATTTTCTCCTTGTGTGAACGGAACTTCAGGCATGTATATCTTCCATGTTATTGATTTCTTTGCATCTTTTAGGAATGGCTAGGTACAATTATTTAGTCTGTTTTAGAACAGGGAAGCCCTAGTGGTTAAGTGCTCAGCTACTAACTACCAGGTTGAAAATTTGAGTCCAATCATAGATTCTTAGACAAAAGGCCAGGCAGTCTATTTCTGACAAATCATAGCCATTAATAACCCTGTGGAGTGAAGTTCTCCTCTGAGACACATGGGGTTGCGACAAACCAGGATCTTCTTGGAAGAAACCAAAAAAGAGCCACATAAGTGGAGGAACCTGCCTTGCTCACGGATAGGAAGAGTCAAAATTGTTAAAATGACTATTCTACCCAACATGATATATAGATGCAATGTAATCCCAGGTCCAAATTCCAATGGCATTTGTTAATGAGATGTAGTAACAAATTGCTGACTTTATATGGAAAGAGAAAGGCATTGGGTAAGGAAAGCATTTCTGAAGAACAACAACAAAGTGGTAGGCCTCACACTACTGGACTTCAGAATCTATTACATTGCCACTGTAGTTAGAACAGCCTGGTGTTTGTACAACAACAGAAATCATCCTACAAGCAACTGATATTTGACAAAAGCCCAGAGTCCATCAATTGGGAAAAAAAACAGTCTCTTTAACAAATGTTACTGGCATAACTGGATTTCTATCTGCAAAAAAAAAGAAACAAGACCTGTTATTTCTCACCATGCACACGAACTAATTAAATGGATTGAAGACCTAAACATTGAATCTAAAATGGTAGAAATCACGGAAGAAAAAATAGGAACAACACTGAGAGCCCTAATACACAACATTAACAGAAAACAAAATATTACTAAGAATGTACAAACTCCAGAAGAGACAGTAGACAACTGGGAATGCCTAAAATTCAGACATTTGTGCTACTCCGAAGACTTAACTGAAAGAGTTAAAAAGACAGTCTTCAGATTGAGGGAAAAAAAAAAGTTGACTACAAGAAATCTAACCAGTGTCTAATCTCTAAAGTATGCAAGATAGTAGAAAACTCCCACAATAAAAAGACGGATAACCCCATTAAATACTAAGCAAAGGATATGAACAGACACTTCACCAAAGGAGGCATTCCGGTGGCTAACAGATACATGAGGAAATGCTCACGATCATTAGCCCTTGGATAAATCCACATCAAAACTATAGTGAGCTAGCATTAATCCAGAGAACACAAAATAATAAATGTTGGAGAGGTTGTAGAAGACTGAAATGCTTATCAGTGCTGGTGGGAATGTAAAATGGTACAACTGCTCTGGAGATCGATTTGGTTCTTTCTTAAAAAGTTAGAAATACTGTACAATCTAGCAGTCCCACTTCTTGGAATATACCCTAGAGAAATAAGAGCTGCTACATAGATACATGCAAACCAGTGTTCATTGCAGCACTGTCCACAGTAGCAAAATGATGGACTCAATCTAGGTCCCCATCAGCGGATAAATGGATAAACAAACTGTGGTATATTCACATAGTGGAAGGTATTACACAATGATAAATAACAACGATGAATTTGGGAAACATCTTGCAACATGGAAGAATATGAAAGACATTATGCTGAGTGAAATTAGTCACGAAAGAGCAGATATTGTATGAGACCACAATTATAAGGACTCCGAAAAAGCTTTAAATGCTGAAGTCTTTGATGGTTACAAGGGAGCAAAAGAGAGGTATTTACTAAGTTGATACTATGAAGACTGACAGTTAAGTTTGCAAAGTCATCCTAGAAAAAGTGCTACATACCTCATTGCTGAATATCATTATGGTCACCTTCTAAGTACTCTCCTTGGAAAGCTATACATTGACACCAGTACCTAGTCTACCCTTCAGAGCAGTTTTGGAACCCTTTTTCTGGAATGGTCATCAGTACTGTCATTGTATTACCCTTGACATCCTGAATGTCATCAAAATGTCTTCCTTTCAATATTTCCCTTATCTTCTGGTAAAGAAAAAAGTCACTGGGACCAGATCAGTTTAGTAGGGAAGGTGTTCCTATACAGTTACTTGTTTACTGGCTAAAAACTCCCTCATAAACAACTGTACAGTTGAGTTTGCAACCTCGCCACCATGTACAATGCCCATTCCAGAGAGAATTCCAAAATTGCTTTGAAGGGTAGACTACATGCTGGCATCAGTGCATAGCTTCCCAAGGGGAGTACTTCGAAGGTGACCATAGTAATATTAAGCAATGAGGTATGTAGCACTTACAGTAATTAAGTTTGCAAACTTAATTGTTAGACCTCATAGACATGAAGTATTTTAGATGAAGGGTGGAACAACACATAGTAGAGGAGAAGACAGCACAACTGGACTAAACCAAAAGCTAAGAAGCTTCCTAAATACAGTCCAACACTTTGAGGGACAGAGAAGCAGGGGTAGAGGTTTAGGTTCCATGGTTTCAGGGCTCATCTGTGTCTGTTGGCATAACAAAGTTTATTAAGAAAATGTCTCGGGGAGTGGAGTCAAGATGCTGGACTAAGCACATGTCTCCTTATATCCCTCTGGAAATCAAGACCTGAACTGATAATCAAATGGAGTCTTCGGGCCATCTAATCAGCCCTAGGACACGGCACAGGGCTGTTACTTTGGACTTCATACTACTGAGCGAAAAACCTCCTCTCTTATGCTGACTCCTGCTCATGGCTAGCCCTGGCTCTCACGGACGGAAGGTAAACGCACCATTTTGACTTCTTTTCCCTCTGTCTTGGCCAGCAGGCGGAGCAGGGTCTTGCCTAGCAGCTAGACTCAGACACGCCACTGAGGGGACAGGCAGGCGAAATTCCCATATTTTGAGAGCCAGGCTTGGGACTCTGTTAATCCAGCCACTTTGAGCGTGTCGTTTTATATCTGCCTCAGTGGCGTTTGTACGGAGTTTCGCAGTCAGTGTGTGGGACGCCATGTTGGATACGGAGATTAGAGCGGGACCTCATTCTTAGCCTGGGAGCCAGCGTCTGCAAACAGGACAGTGCTTCTCTGACAGAAAAGCAGTAATTTAACTAGTGCGACCTGTTCTGGGGGTCCTGAAACAGAATCAGAGGAATCACTACCTCTCAGCATCTTTAGCCCTTCTCTCTGCTACCTGTGTGTAGGGTGCAATCTTGGATACGGTGGCCGCAGCTGGACCTAATTCTTAGCTTGGGAGCCAGAGCCTGCCGACAGGAGAGTGCTTTTCTATCAGAAAAGCAATACTCTATGCAGTGTCATCTAAGGCTAGGCCCTGTCAGCAGAGGCTAGCAGGGCAGTAGCACTGCTGTATTCTGAACTAGTTTGTATCATCTGAGATTGGATGTAGTGGCGCTTACTTTGCCAGTTGAGAAGAGGGACCTCTACACCTGAAAACCTAACTGACTTGTGAAGTGGTCAGATATCTTTTGCTTTACATTTTAAGACAGCCTAGAGAAACATCTGTGGTCCATCGTCAGAGTACCTCTTCCAGCCTCTACATACTCACATGGGTCTCAAAAAGACCCTTGTGGCACACAAGAAATCACCCACGGCTTCAGAAGGCTCCCAAACAAAGCGAGCAAGTTTTCCAGATGAAGAAACTTTTATGAAAGCATCAGAAAGTGAATACAAAATGATTATATGCAGAGCCCTTCTAGACCTTATACAAAATGCAGGAGAACAAAATGAAAAATTAAGCAAGCTGTTTGATCTGATGGAACGCCAGTACTCTGAAATCCAAGAGATCAAGAACAAAATCAAAGACATAGAAACTTCCATGCAAAGCCAAGAAAACAGAATGGAACAAATAGAAAAAAGAATTTCTGACTTGGAAGACAGAGCTACTGAGGCCAGCATCTATGAGCAGAAACCAGAAAAAAGAAACAAGAAAAATGAAGAAACATTAAGAAGCATGTGGGACTCTATTAAGAGGAACAACCTTCGATTAATTGGAGTCTCTGAACAGGGTGAGACATCTGAGAACAAAGAAAGGATCGTTGCTGAGCTGCTGACAGAAAACTTCCCTGAAATCATGAAGGAAGAGAATATAGACATCTCAGATGCATATCGTACGCCACCCAATATAGATCTCAAAAGAAAGACTCCAAGACGTATTATAATCAAGCTCAACAAAATGAAACATAAGCAGCAACTCTTAAAGGCAGCAAGACTCAAAGCAAAGCTAACATTCAGAGGGAAACCCTGTAGGTTCTCTTCAGATTTCTCAGCAGAAACCATGCTGGCATGGAGACAGTGGCATGACACATTGAAAGCCTTAAAGGAGAAGAACTTCCAACCAAGAATTATATATCCCGCAAAACTATCTTTCAAATACAAAAATGAAATTAAGACATTCCCAGATAAACAGAAACTAAGACACTTTGTAATAACCAAACCCAAACTACAAAAATATTGAAAGAAGTTCTTGGCTCTGGCGTAGAAGAACAAAACCACTAACTTTATATTTTAGAATGACTTTACTACTCAAAACTCTACTCAGTTTGGGAAGGCTCCAAAGCCAGTCAGAGCTTTGATTTGGAAAGAAGCAATCCAGTGATCATCGTGAAAACTATGGTGTCATATATTAAAAAGGGGGATGTACTACAGTTGTTATAGTCCTTCCAGATGGAGAGGAGGATGACAAGACTGGTAGTAATTAAAATTGGGTTTATATATAGTTTATTAAGGGGGATTATAGGGGCAGCTGTAAAGCACAACAAAGATGTATCATATCATTTCAAGAAATGTAACACAGGAGTCTCAACAACCACAAAACCAGCTCTGAAAAAGGTGAAAAATCAACTCACAAAAAAGAACATCCCAGAACAGACTAATAAGAACAATAGAGAAAACATCAACATAAAAATAAACACATCACAATAGCAGCACTGAACACATACCTATCAATAATTACATTGAATGTGAACGGACTGAATGCTCCAGTAAAGAGACATCAAGTGACATCTTGGATCAAAAGACATGACCCATCCATATGTTGTCTACAAGAAACTGACTTGAGACCTAAAGATAGGAACAAACTGAAAATTAAAGGTTGGTAGAATATATATCAAGCTAACAATGAACAAAGAAGAGCAGAGGTGGCAATTCTAATCTTAGACAAAATCAATTTTAATGTCAAATCCACCATCATGGACAAAGACGGACACTATTTATTGCTCAAAGGTTCAGTACACAAGCAAGACTTAACTATATGAAATATTTATGCACCTAATATTAGAGCACCTAAATTCGTCGAAGAAACACTGACCACACTCAAAAGAGAGTTAGATGACTCCACCATAATAGTGGGAGATTTCAACACTCCACTCTCAATACTAGACAGATCATCTAGAAAAAAATTCAGTAAAGATACAGAAGACCTCATTGACACAATTAACCAACTAAACCTCATTGATATATACAGAACTTTCCACCCATCAGCAGACAACTACACCTTCTTCTCCAGTGCACATGGAACATTCTCCAGAATTGACCATGTGATAGGCCATAATGCAATGCTCAACAAAATCCATACCGTTGAATTACTACAAAGCATCTTCTCAGATCATAAAGCCATCCAAGTTGAAATCAATAGCAGAAAAAACATAGGTAGAAAGTGGAACTCTTGGAAACTGAATAACATCTTGCTCAAAAAAACATGGGTTATATAGGAAATCAAGGATAAATTAAAGAAATTCATGAATTCCAGTGAAAACAAAAACACTTCCTACCAGAACCTATGGGATACAGCCAAAGCAGTGCTCAGAGGTCTGTTTACCTCCATAAATGCACACATCTGGAAGGAAGAAAGAAACCAAATCAAGGAACTAACCCTACAGCTTGAACAAGTAGAAAGACAACAACAGAGGAACCCCTCGGGCACCAGAAGAAACGAGATCATAAAAATTAGAGCAGAGCTAAATCAATTAGAGAATAGAAAAACAATTGACAAAATTGAAAAGACCAAAAGCTGGTTTTTTGAGAAGGTCAGCAAAATTGACAAACCACTGGCTAAACTTACTAAAGAAAAGCAGGAAAGGAAACAAATAACCCAAATTAGAAATGAGAGGAGGGTTGTCACCACAGATGCAACAGAAATCAAAAATATCGTAACAGAATGCTATGAAAGACTATTCTAACAAATTGGAAAACCTAGGGGAAATGGACAAATTCCTTGACTCATACCATGTACCCAAATTATCACAACGTGAAGCAGAACAACTTAATCCATTACAAAGGAAGAGATTGAAAAGGTCATCAGAACACTACCAACCAAAAAAAGTTTGGGTCCAGATGGCTTCACTGCAGAATTCTACCAAGCATTTAGAGAAGAGTTATCTCCAATACTACTGAAAGTATTTCACGGTATAGAAAGGGATGGAGTACTCCCAAACTCATTCTATGAAACCAGCATAACCCTGATACCTCAGCCAGGGGAAGACCAAACAAATAAAGAGAACTACAGACCGATATCACTCATGAGTCTAGATGCAAAAATCTTCAACAAAATTCTTGCCAATAGAATACAACAACATATTGAGAAAATAATCCATCATGACCAAGTGGGATTCATACCAGGGATGCAAGGCTGGTTCAGCATCAGAGAAACAATTAATATGATTAGCCACATAAATAACACAAAAGACAAGGATCACCTGATTTTGTCCATTGGTGCAGAAAAGGCATTTGATAAAGTCCAACACCCATTCATGCTAAAAACTCTTAGCAAAATGGGCATAGATGGCAAATTCCTCAACACAATAAGGGCCATTTATACAAAGCCAATTGCCCACGTCATCCTGAATGGAGAGAGACTGAAAGACTTTCCCTTGAGATCAGGAACTAGACACGGATGCCCACTGTCACCTCTCCTATTCAACATTGTGCTAGAAGTTTTAGCCAGAGCAGTTAGACAAGATGAAGAAATAAAGGGCATCTGCATCGGCAAAGAGAAAGTTAAAATCTCCCTGTTTGCAGATGATGTGATTTTATATGCAGAGAAACCTAAGGAATCTATACGGGAACTACTCAAACTGATAGAAGAGTTCAGCAAAGTCTCAGGATACAAGGTAAAAATAAGTATATCAGTAGGATTCCTTTATACCAACAATGAGACTGTTAAGGAAGAAATTATCAAATCAGTACCATTTACGATAGCCCCTAAGAAGATAAAGTACCTAGGAATTAATCTAACCAGAGAAATAACAGAACTTTACAAAGAGAACTACAAGCCCTTACTACAAGAAACTAAGACTTAGATAAATGGAAAAACCTACCTTGCTCATGGATAGGAAGAATTAACATTGTGAAAATATCTATTTTACCCAAAGCAATCTATTTATATAATGCAATCCCAATGCAAGTTCTAGTGACATTTTTTAATGAGATGGAGAAACAAATCACCAATTTTGTTTGGAAACGGAAGAAGCCCTGGTTAAGCAAGGTACTACTAAAGAAGAAGAACACACTGGAAGGCCTCTCGTTACCTGACTTTAGAACATATTACACTGCCACAGTAGGCAAAACAGCCTGGTACTGGTATGAGAACAGACAGATCGATCAGTGGAACAGAACTGAGACCCCAGAGATGACACCATCTGCTTATGAACAATTGATATTCGACAAAGGCCCTAAGACATTAAACTGGGGTAAAAACAGTCTCTTCAACAAATGGTGCTGGCAAAATTGGATATCCATCTACAAGAAACGGAAAGAAGATCCATATCTTACACCTTATACAAAAACCAACTCCAACTGGATGAAAGACCTAAATATCAAACCTAAAATGATAAAGCTCATCCAAGAAAAGGTAGGAACAACAATGGAAGTTTTTATACACAATGAGGACAGACTCCAAAATCTGTCAAACAAACCATGATCATCAGAAGAGAAAATAGATAAATCGAATCTATTAAGAATTAAACACTTTTGCCCATCTGAAGACTTTATTAATAGAATTAAAAGAACACCTACAGAATGGGAAAAAATATTTGGAAACTCTACGTCAGACCCATGCCTGATTTCCATAATCTATAAGACACTACAAAATATCAACAAGAAGAAGATAAACCATCCAATTAAGCGATGGGTAAAGGAGATGCACAGACATTTCACTAAAGAAGAGATCCAGGCAGCTAAGAAACACATGCAGACATGTTCACGATCTTTAGTTATTAAAGAAATTCAAATCAAGATGACAGTGAGGTACCATCTCACCCCAACAAAGTTGACCATAATCCAGAAAACACAAAACAACAAATGCTGGAGAGTCTGTGGAGAAAGTGGAACCCTCCTACACTGCTGGTAGGGTTGCAAAATGGCCTAGCCTCTTTGGGAAGCAATCTGGCGCTTCCTTCAAAAAATGGATATAGATATACCATTTGACCCAGTAATTCCACTACTTGCAATATATCCTACAGAATCAAGGCCTTTCACACCAACGGACCCATGCACCAGAATGTTTATCGCAGCACAGTCCGCGATAGCAAAAAGATGGAAGCAACCCAGATGCCCAGCAACAGAAGAATGGATAAGTGAACTATGGTATATATACTCAATGGAGCACTACGCAATGATAAAGAACAACGATGACTTCAGGAAACATCCCATGACCTGGTTTCAACTGGAAGACATTATGTTGAGTGAAAGTAGTCAGCGACAAAAGGACAAATATTTTATCAGACCTCTACGATAAGATCTCAAAAACAGATTTGTGTATAGAAGAAAAGACTCTTTGACAGCTGCAAGGAGGGAGGGAGAGAAGGAGGGTTTAGATTAGGTAGTTGCTAGGTATCTGGCTGGGTGAAATAGGTGATAGCACACATTAGAAACAAGAACAGTAAGTGGATTTAAACATAACATGCGTACTCCTTCCATCTTAGCCCAGTATTGCAAGGATAGAGTAGCTGGGGCAGAGGGTGGGGGACTGTGCTCTTAGGCGAAAGCGAGGCCGCTTGGCACAACTAGCGTTATGCTCAGAGGGCTCTCTGCACCCCAAGTTGATGAGTGGCGTCTAGAGTCTTAAAAGCTGCCATCCAAGGGCACAGCAAATGGTCCCAGCTCAGCAGGAATGGATGCTCACCAAGGACCAAAATGAGATGGGGGAAAGGCAACTCAGAAGACAGAGAGACCCACATCAGTGGGTGCCTACATCAGCTTGGGACCGGAAGAACCGGATGGTGCCTGGCCACCACCAGTGATAGCTGCAATGGAGCTCACTAAGTTGAGTCTCACTGGCAACACAAGAATAAAAAGGGGTGCACCCTGAGATCCCCACTAAAAGACCTCAATTGATGGTCCAGTGATTTCGGGGTTCCCTGGAAGCATGGCCCCTTGTCCTGATACTGCCCTTGACCATAAATCATAACAAAGGTCCACGCTTCAGACAGGAATGGATTGGACTTGGTGATGCAGTGACCATATATTGGATGCACTTTATGGTTCTGTACATCTATAGGATGTCATCCTGCTGATCACTGGCTGGAGGAAGGAGAGTGGGTGGAGAGGAGGGAAAAAAGAGACTGTTGGGAGAAGAGACATGTATGGAGCAGAGAGGAATAGTGTGCTGTCACTGGGCAGGGAGAGCAGTGGAAGGTGCATATAGGTGGGTATGTAAATTTATACGGGAATGTACATTTTCACTCAGTTATATTAAATAAAAAATTTTTTAAAAAAAGAGAAGAAAATGTCTTGCATCCCATTCTGATGAATGGTGTCTGAGGTCTTAAAAGTTAGCAAGTAGCCATCTAAGCAGCATCAATTGGTCTCACCCACTGGGAGCAAAAGAGAATGAAGAACTTTAAAGACCTGAGGAAAATCTGAGCCCAAGGGACAAACAGGGCTGCATCAACCAGATACTACATCACCATGAGACCAGAAAAATTACATGGTACCCAGCTACCACTAATGACTCCATTTACAGGGAACTCAGTAAAGAATCCCTGATGGAATCGGAGAAATGTGGAGTGCAGAACTTGAACTCTAATAAGAAGACCAGACTTACTGGTCTGACCTATTGGGGGTTCCCCAGAAGACATGACCCCCAGATTCTCTGTTAGCTCAGAAATGAAACCATTCCAGATCCCAACTCCTGAGACAAAGATTTAACTGGCCTAAAAGACATAAAATGATACTGGTGAAGAGTGTGTTTCTTGGCTTAAGTAGGTACAGGAGACCAACTGGGCAGCTCATATCTGGAGGAAAGAATGGAACAAGAGCTGATCGAACAGACATGGGAGATTCCAGATACATTGCACAGACATTTTCTTTTGGATTTCTAGAAATAATTCATTCATAAGTAAAGGAGAAATTGTTTTTAATTATCAATATTTTAATGTACATGTGTCAGCTGAGTAGAATATCAGTGCAAATTTAAATAGAATGTGAATTCTAAAAATTAATTGTTATGAGTTTTACACGGACAGGAGGGAGCATTTTCAAAAGCTGTTAGCAAGCAATCAGCACTTTTTCTTTCTTTCTTTTTTTTTCAACATAGTCCAGAAACAGTCAGGGTATGTTTTCTGGTACGTTAATCCTCCACTGTTAAGGAGTATTCAATATGGGATCTCAATTAATCTGAAATATGGAATCTACATAAACATGAATTTCATTGCAATTCACAATTAACATCAAATTTTAGGCATTATGAAAATAATAATAGAAGATACCACGTATTGAGAATTGCCAAGCATTATTCTTATACTAAGTGCTTTATGTTCTTTGTTTTCTCCCTACTGTCCTCAGAAGAAAACATTAAGTATTTTTGTACAAACGAAGAACCTAAAGTTTAGATTAAAATTAAGTAGCTTGCCTAAATCTTTGATGCTTTTTACTTACTTGATGCTTAAGGATTCCATATTTTGTTTATTCTAATTTCTATCAATTACTCTGACTGTTTTTAAAATAATTTCTGTAAACTCTCCTCCTGTAGTTTAGAGTATACCATCTGAGTTCCAGTATCATCTGTATGTAAAACTAGTATAAACAAATCATTTTAGCAAGGATTTGGCAAAAAGAATAGCATATGGTATTATTGTTTTGAGTTTTGGAGCCAGACACATAATGGGTTTGAATCCTGGTACTACTACTGTTTTAGTCACCTGGAACTAGTCCAATACAAAATACCACAAGTGGAAGGCTTCATAAAGAGAAATTTTTATTGTCACAGTCTGGTAAGCAGCAAATCCATTTACAAATTGCAAGTCTATTCCATAAGGGAAATTATCACAGTCCGGTAGGCTACATCCAAATTCAAGGAGGGCATCTCGGCACAGGAACCTCAGGTCCAAAGGACGTGCTCTGCTGTTGGTCATGCTTTCCTGGTGGTGTTAGATTCCCAACTTCCTGTGCTCACTTCTTTCTCTTATGTCCCACAAGTTTGTATCTTGAGTCCTGCCTCACTAACACGGCTGCAGTCCATTCTCCATCATCAGTTATCACAGAGGCAGGATTCACAGCACATGGGAGAAATGGCACGATACTGGGACTCCTAGCCAAGTCAAACCAATGCATACATTTCTGGGGCAACACAATTCAATCCATGACAACTGCTTATTAGCTGTGTGGCCTCAGAAAGTTACTTGAAAGAGGAAGAATGGCAGGGCAATATAGTATATGTTATCCCCCGAAGTAGAAACAACGAAATAAGCAAAATACCCAGTCTTGATAAACCAAGTATTGTATTTTAGAACTGCCCTGGACTTCTGTCCTTCCAGCTCATTGAATTCAATTCGCAGTTACTTTCTCAGTGCACCGCCTATCTCCAGGGTGACTGCACATGTAAACATAGACCTTTTTTTCCCCTTTTCATGTCATCTGATGGTCTTTTTCTTCCTGTTGGGCTGTTGTTAGGTTTCCTTAACATGTTTTAGTAATTTTCATTATCTGGAAGAAGCTATTGAGAATCTCTGTTCTTTCCTTCCTGAAAAGCCCTTATGCTTCTTATAATAAACTCTGTGTTTTGATCTATTCTCTCTTTCTCCCTTTTTTCTTTGCCTCTCTCTCTTTCACACACATGCTTGCATGTGCACACACATACTACAAGAATTCTGTCGTACAGGAACCAAGAATTCTATCTTACAGGCACTCTTCAACAATAATAATAGTGGTGATTATGATAGCTAACATTTTGAGGACTAAATGTGTGCCAGGTATAATGGTATGCACTTTACATACTTTATCCCATTTTATTCTCGTAATATTCCTCTGAGACTGCCTTTTTTATTTTTTATGGATGAAGAAAGAGAGGCACTTACTTAGTGATGAAGTCAGCATTCAAACCTAGGTCTGTCTGATCTGAGAGCCAGAGCTTTTGATCAGCAAGCACTTAGGCTGCCCTACAAACATATATTTATGTGAAAAATATATTATTCATTTAAATCATGTTCTTCTTGGATGCTGATACTTTTGTACTTGTCTGAAGACCCACACTATGAGAAACCTAAAGGAAATTCCTGTTGAAAGGAACACATTTTGATGACATTTAGGACATCAAGGGAATACAGTGACAGCTCTGATTGGCCATTCCATAAAGAGTTCCAAAATTGCTTTGAAGTGTAGACTAGTCACCGGCATTGGTATATACATAGCTTCCCAAGGGGAGTACTTTGAAGGTGACTGCAGATAGTCATCAGTGAGTTATGTAATACTTTTTCTAGGATGAGTTCATGAACTTAATTATCAGACCTCATAGCTTGTGTGCTGTTATGATGCTGGAAGGAATGCCACTGGTATTTCAGATACTAGCAGGGTCAATCACAGTAGACGGATTGCAGTGGAGCTTCCATAACTAACGCTAACTAGAAGAGACTTGGTGGTCTACATTTGAAAAACTTGGCCAGTGAAAATATTCTGAACAACAGTGGAACACTGTCTAACAGAGTGCTAGAAGATGGACTCCTCAGGTTAGAAGGCACTCAGAATACCACTGGGGAGGAGTGGCCTCCTCAAAGGAGAATTGACATTAATGACATGGATGGAGTCAAGCTTCGGCAACTGTTTTTAGTCAGCTAGTGCTACTCTAACAGAGATACCACAAATGGATGGCTTTAAAAAGAGAAATGTGTATTCTTATACATTCCAGTATGCTGTAAATCCACATTCAGGGTGTCCAGTCCAGGAGAAGGCTTCCTGTCTTTGTCAGTGCATCAGTCTCTGGTCAGAGAGCATCTTGGCACAGAAACCTCAGGTCGGAAGGAGGTTCCCAGATCTCTCTGTTAGCTTCTTTCCTTTATACCTCAAGAGACTGCCTCAAGGTATAAAACAGTGTTACTCATTGAGTCCTGCCCCACCAACACAGCTGCCACTCATCTACGCTCATTAACAGCACAGAGGCAGAATTTGCAACACGGAGGACATTAAGCAATACCAGGAATCTTGGCCCAGCCAAATTTCTACTTACATTTTACGGGGGAACACAATTCAAGCCATGACAGGAACCTTCATTTGCTGATGTGGCACACAATTACAAAATAAAGAGAAATATCTGAAAACATCCATTAATAATTGGAACATGGAATCTAGGAAACATGAATCTAGGAAAATTTCAAGTCACTGAAAATGGAATAGACTACATAAAGATTGATGTCTTAGGCATTAGTGAGCTTAAATGAACTGGTATTAGCCATTTTGAATTGGACACTATGTGGTCTTACTATGCCAAGAATGACATCTTGAAGAGCAGTAGTACCACATTTATTATCAAACAGAGCACTTCAAAATTTATCTGAAGTGCAGTGCTGTCACTGGTAAGATAATATCTATACACCTACTAAGAAAACCCATTAATATGACTGTTATTCAAATGTATGCACCAACCACTGATGGCAAAGATGAAGAAATGAAAATTTTTACCAATTTTTGCATTCTGAAATTGATCAAACATGCAGTCAAGATGTATTGATAATTACTGGTGATTGGAATGTGAAAGTTGGAAACAAAAAGAATCAGTAATTAAAAAACATAGTCTTAGCAATTAAAGCCATGCTGGAGATCACATGATAGACTTTTACAAGGCCTATGGCTGTTTTTTCAACAACCTAAATGGCGACTGTACATATGGACCTTGCCAGATGGAAAAACAAAGAAATCAAATCAACCACGTCTCTGAAAAGAGGTGACGGAAGAGTTCAACATTGTCAGAAAAAGGCCAGGGGCCAACAGACTATCAATTGTTCAAATGCAAGTTCAAGCTGTGGGGAAACATCATATATAAAGAAAGCAAGAGATCATTAAAAATAGAGGAAAGACAGAAAAGACCAAAACAAATGTCAGAAGAAACTCTGAAACTTACTCTTGAATGTAGAATAGCTAAAGCAAATGGAAGAAATAAAAAAGATGAATAGATTTCAAAGGGTAGCTCAAGAAGACAAGCATTACAATGAATAACCTAGAGTTGGAAAACCAAGGGAGTAGGACATGCTTGGCATTTCTCGAGGTGAAGGAACTGAAGAAAAAACATTCAAGCCTGAAATTAAGTATTGAAGGTTTATTTCTACAAGAGACATATTGAATGACCCAGGAAGCATCAAAAGAAGGTGGAAGGAATAGAGAGTCATTGTACTGTAAAGAACGGATCGACATTCAGACGTTTCAGGAGGTAGCATATGATGAAGGAAGTCTACAGTGCATGTGCATTGTGGGGAATGAGAAAAAAAGCCTCTAGCAGTTGACAATATCACTAGCAATGTTTCAGCAAATGGATACAGTGCTCACTTGTCTATGTTAAGAAATTTGGAAGACATCTTCCTGGCCACCTGACTGAAAGAGACCCATATTTGTGCCCATTCCAAAGAAAGGTGAACCTTCAGAAAGCTGAAATTATCAAACAATATCATTAATACCAAATGCAAGTAAAATTTTGCTGAATATCATTAAAAAACAAGGAAATACCAAGAGTCCAAGCTGGATTCAGACAAGGATGTGAAATGAGAAATATCATTGCTGATGTCCTATAAATCTTAACTGGAAGCAGAGAATATCAACAAGATGTCTACCTGTGTTTAATTGACTATTCATAGGGATTTGACTGTGTGGATCATTAACAAGGTATGGATAACATTGCAAATAAGGAGAATTCCAAAATAATTGGCCTCATGAGGAACCTGTACATAGACTAAGAGGCAGTCTTTCAACCAGAACAAGGGGATACTGCATGGTTTAGATTCAGGAAAAGTGTATGTCAGAGTATATCCTTTCACTATACTTAGTCTGTAGACTGAGCAAGTAATCTAAAAAGCTGGACTTCATGAAGAAGAGTTGCAGCGTCAGGATTAGAGGAAGACTCAGTAACAATCTAATGTGCAGATGACACAACCGTGCTTAGTGCAAAGACTACAGACTTCATTATGGATTATGCCTTAACATAAACAGAACACAAATTCCCATACTGTTATCCAGCAGCATTGTGATAAATGGAGAAAAGATTGAAGTTGTCAAGGATTTCATTTTACTTGGATCTACAGTCAATGCCCATGGAGGTGGTACCCAAATAATCCAACTTTGACATCTAGGTCAATTGGCATAGCTAAGTTTATTAAGAAAACGTTTTGCTCCCCAATTTAGTGAGTATTGTCCATCATCTTAAAAGCTTTTGAGTGATTATCTAAGATGCATTAGTTTGTTCATACCCATTTGGAGCAAAGGAGAATGATGAACACCAGAGATGTAAGGAAAATATTAGCCCAAGAGACAAAAGGGCCACATATGCCAGAGACTACATTATCCTGAGACCAGCAGAACCAAATTGTGCTCTGCTACCATAACTTCACTGATAGGGGATGCAACAGAGAATCCCTGATGCAACAAGAGAAAGTGTGGAATAGAGCCCTAATTGATGTAAAAAATACCAGACTTAATGGTCTGACTGAGACGGTAGGAACCCCCAAAGCCACGGCACCCAGACACTCTTGTTAACTCGAAACTAAAACCATTCCCGAAGCCAATTTTTCAGACAAAGATTATACTGGACTGTAGAGTATAAAATAATACTTGTGAACAGTGTGCTCGTAGTTCAAGACAAGACCAAATGGACAGCTCCTTTCCAGAGGCAGGAAGGGATAGAAACTGGTTGAATGGATACAAGAAACCCAGGGGACTGTGCTGTCACATTATACAGCCTGCAGCTATTATTACAGTATCAATATGTGTCTAAATTTTTGCATAAGACATTAACTTGAGCTGTAAACTTTTACCTAAAGTGCAATAGAAAATAAAAAGAAACAGTGTATTTCATTTGGCAAATGTGCTGCAAAAGAACTCCTTAAGATGTTAAAAAAAAAGATGGCACATTGAGGGCAAAGGTGTGCCTGACTCAAGCCATGGTATTTTTGTTCTCTTCATGTGCATGCAAAAGCTGGACAGTGAATAAGAAGACGGAAGAAGAACGGATATCTTTGAATTATGGGGTGGGTGAAGAATATTGAATGTACTGTGGACTGCAAGAAGAGTGAACAAATCTGTCTTGGAAGAAGTACAACTAGAATGCTCATTAGAAGCAAAGATGGCAAGACTTTGTTATATCTAATTTGGACACGTTATCAAGAGAAACCAGTCCCTGGAGAAGTACATCATGCTTTATGGAGGGTCAGTGACATAGAGGAAGTCTCTCAGTGAGATGGCTTGACACAGTCCTTGTAACAGTGGGCTCCAACAGTGCAACAGTTGCACAGATGATTTTTGGACCAGGCGGTGTTTCTTTCTGTTGTATATGAGGTTACTAAGTCTGAACTGATTCAACAGTACTTAATAACAACAACCTTCCTAAAAAGAAAAAAAATAAAAATAGAAGGAAGGCTTTCCTGGCACTAGCAGATTTAAGAATCATGTTGAAAAAATTATATTTCTTGGCCCTGGCAGAGTTTGTGGTAATTATGGCATTCCTTTTTTCCCATAAGGGAGTAGCCTAAGTAGATTCTGAAATCTTGGTGGTCATGGGCCACACATAATTTTTCCCATATTTTAGAAATTATCCAAAACATGAAAAGTCATGGGAAAATATACAGTTAGGGAAAATAGATCCATATGGCAGTTTTTACAGATGTTGATTTTTCTGTGCTTGGGAATCTATAGGCAGTTGGTTTGTAATTTTGTATTCACTGATGTGGATTAGTTCTCGTCCCTTTGTGAAGACCCATTTTATGGTGAAGCTGCACTGTATACTTTCAGAAGAAAGGTTTGCTCTCAACCTGTAAAGTTTAGGGATTTCTCTCTGAGGAAAGTATAAGGGTAAATATTTCCAAAAGGAACTTATCAGACTTCTGTACATTGTACATGAAATTAAATGGGGCATGAAACACTGAGGGTCAGCCCCCCATCCCCCGACTACTTTTTCTGTATTTCAGGAGCACTTTCTCCTTATTTGCCATTTTGTTTTCTTTTCAGTCTTAAATTTTGTATCAGATAATTATTAGAAAACTTATAATAGCTAGATAGCAGGATTTTCATGTTATTCCTTAACAGTTTTAAAATGTCAGGTAAAATCCAATTGTTAGTGGCTGGCATTTTTAATCAACTGTAATACTCAAAAATTTGACAGGTAACAGAGATTCTTTATATACTTGTTTGGTTTATAAATGACAGTCATATACCTTGACTTTGGATTTTGAGTCTCCTTTAATTGGCAGAGGCTTAAAAATGCATACAACTTTCCTGACTCATTATTTTTAGGTAGACCTTATATTAGTAATTTTATGAGGTCAGCAGATTAGAACCATTGTTTCAGTTACCTCTTTGTGTCATGTACTGATGATGGATGAAAACATGGAATCAGATTGTACTTTTTCTTTGCATCCAGGGAAATGGCAAGTCTGATAGGTACCACAGTAGACAGTGCTGTGCCATTTTCTCAGAGAAACTGCAAAGAATCTTAACTAATAATCACAACTAAATTATATTAGCTAGCAAAGATGTTTCATTATGGCTTTGTATGTTATACACATTAAAGTCAAGAATGTATTTAGTTCCTTATCAGAACTCACTGTGGTTGAATTGATTATGACGCACAGTGACTCTAATCAGAAAAGTAAAACTGCCCCATGGATTTCCTAGGCTATAAGTATTTAAGGAATCAGATTGCTACATCTTTGTTAGTTCCTAGCAGTGAGAGTTGATTATTAAATTGCTTGGCAGTGATCCATATATAATGTAATCCATACATAAAGAGCCTTAGTGGGGCACTGTTAAGAACTCAGCTGCTAACAGAAAGGTTGGTGGTTTGAGCCCACTCAGCAGCTCCTCAAGAGAAAGCCCTGGCACACTGCTTCCGTAACGATTACTACCACAAAATCTGTGTGTGAGAGTTCTACTGTCACATGAGCTTGTTATGAGTCAAAAGCAACAACAGCAAAACAGACATACACAGTTAATACATTTTATTAAAAGAAACACCTATAAGTAGCTAGTATCATACTCCAAGCCATTTTGAGATTGGTGAAATTAAGAAAAACAACATGTATCAGCCTCTTTAGTTTTCTTAGCATTCTGGAATAAAAATAAGTTGAACTTATAAATAACTTTGTATTCTCAGCTTTTGTTGCCTGTCATTATTAAAAACTGGATTCACCTCAGCCAGCATCTGTCATTTGAACTTCGTCTGTTATAATACTTAATAAAGTAAATCATCTTGGGAAGAGGGAACAAAAATTAGTAATTTAAACTTTTCAGCTAGGTTATCCTGTTTATGAAGATGCATATCTTTTACAAAGGTAACAAAAAGGGACTGGAAAGATTTGTCATGGAACAGTAAAGAATATATTTAGGTAGCTAACCATGTTACACACATAGCTAATAGAGAAGATAAAACTTGACAGTTTTATGTCAAAAAGACACAGGGATTCCTGCATACTAATAAGAAAAGTTTAGACTGTTTAATTATTTTAAAAAGATTAAAATACTTAAGCTAGCACTTCCCAGAAGAGAAAGCCAGCTGGGTAATAAACATATAAAAAGGTGCTCTGTATTATTAGTCATAGGTAAATGCACATTCAAATCCATATTCAGATCCAGTCTTTACCCACAGAATGGCTTTTAGAAGATCAAAAGCAGTATCAAGTGGTAAGGATGTGGAGCAACAGTGAATCTCCGGTACTGCTTATAGAAATATAAATTGTCCAAACATTTTAGATAACAGTTTTGTAATATCTACTAAACCTAAATATTGCCATTTACTCTGATGAAATGAATACTAAAAATTTGAAGATGTCACAGGTACTGATATTAAAGCTCCATTTTTATTAAATGTTTTTAGGTGATAGAGAGTAAAGGCCAATGTATGTTACTTTGAGAAGTGGGAAAATAGCCCTGGAACTAAAAAAATTTAGAATGCCCTGCCTGCAAAGAAAACTGAAACTCTATACTCTACAGTGATCTGTTAACATCATTCACTTCCCTATCTCCTGCTCTCACCTATGATTAATACATTCCCGAAAATAAGCTAAGTGCTGGCCAATTGATTGTGACTCATGTGTTACAATCATGCGACACAACTGCATGTGTCAGAGAAGAACTTTGCCCCATGTGATTTTCTATGGGTGATTTTTCAGTAGTTGATCACCAGGACTTTATTCCAGTGCCTCTCTGGAGTAGATGCTGACCTCCAAACTTTCTCTTAACTGCTGAGTTTGTTAACCCGTCGTACTACCCAGGAACTCCTTAATGTAGCTTTATTCTCTCCTGTTTTTCCTTCTGTCTCTTAAAATAAAAAATCCTATTGCTGTCAAGTAGATTCTGATTCATAGCCACCCTATGGGACAGAGTAGAAGTGCCCCATAGGATTTCCAATGCTGTATTTTTTTTGCAGGGGCTTCTAAAGCTTTAATAACCTTCTGGAACATTCTTTAAATACATATGTATCAGATCATACTAATGTCCTGGGTAAATAGCCCAGCATATTTATGTACTAGAGATCTTAAATACTGTACACTAATAAAAGCTGTTACATAAATTTTTCTGTAATTAGATAAGAATAAGCTTATTGCTGGTATGCAAACAGTTCATAAAGATAGCTACTGCCTAAAGATACTTTGCAGTTGATAAATGTTGAGGAGTGAACTCCATTCTTCATTTTCTGTGATGTAAGGAGGTCCAAGGCTAGTAGGGCACCCCTTCCATCACCATGAAAGGTTCCCATAAGTCTAAGGAGTTTGTAGGGCCTCTGCTGTTTCTCAGTGAATAGAGAAAAGCGTCTAGTGTGCACAAGCAGGAAATGGCACATGTCACACTTGCTTACATCACATTAATGATCCCGGACAATGTGCCAGAATTCGTCCATGTGGCCACGCCAAGCTACAAGGTAGTCTAGGAAAGAAAATCTTTTTCGTTGTTGTTTTTAATTGTGATTAAGTGAAACAATACAATCCAGATCGGTTTTGCTTGCCTGCCTGTCTGCAGCTCCATCTGTGCTACTTAACCAGTGACAGCATAATCCTTCTTTTTCACTCTGTATTTCTAGTATCATTTTAATGAGCACCTCTCCCCTCCTCTCCACCCTCTTCTCTCCTGTATAGGAAGAAACTAGTAGGACTGCCTCCTATAAATGTGTAGAACCATAAAGTACACACATTGTGTCCCCCATTAAAGCTGCCTTTGATGTTGGCGAAGCGCCATCTGGTTCTTCTGGTCTCATGTTGATACAGTTTCCCATTCATGTGGGTCCTTCTGTCTCCTGGGCTCGTTTTCCCTTGTGTCTTTGTTGTTCTTGGTCATCATCTGTTCCAGATAAGTTGGGGCCATTTGGTGTACCTCAGATGGCAGCTTGCTAGCTTTTACGACCCCAGAGACCAAGGCTGTACTCTTTTATGGGAGGAGGTCACCAGATCTTTTCTTCTGTGAAGTTGCTAGTAGATTCAAACTGCCGGGCTCTAGATTAGCACTTGGATGCTTAACCACTGTGTCACCAGGATTCCTGTCTTTTGTAGTTCCTGTTTATTCATAACTTTTCTCACCTCAGCTTTCTCAAGTTTATGTTTCCTTAGTTTCTTGTGACCCTTTCTCTGTCTCTTGGCTTTTCTGAAGTTTCTACTGCTACTGCTAACTACTTTATTCTCTTGCTATTTTCCAAAGTAAGTCTCCAAAAGAGACTATCTAATTGCCTTTCACCCTAAATTACTGTGAATTCACTACCCTCGACCCAGTTACAATTAATTCTGTAATTATTCTGTCACCATAGTGAGGAACATTCTGTTTTGTAACCTGATATCCTTGGTATTTTAGTACAGTATAGTCAGAAACCCTTTGTTTCACTATCATCTAAATACATACTGTGTCTCCACATTGGTTCCCATTATTTAACCTGAAGATGAGAACTTTTAATGTTTAAAAATAGAGTAAGTTTGCAGTTACTTTAAATGTTATGTCCTGATGCATTGATAGGATGCTCTCCTACTGGTCTGTTTCTAGATGGGAGAGAAGAGGATGTTTCTAGATGTGAGAGGAAGGAACAGGAGCTTATTAAGAGGATACAACAAGTATAGAATGGAAAAGAGGAGTCTCCTGTCACCGGGCATGAAGAGCAGAAGGAGCTGCAGATAGGAGGGCATGCTAATTTAATTAGGATTGTGTACTTTCACTTAATCACAATTTAAAAAAAACTGCTATGTCCTGAAAGTGGTTGTATTTCTTCTGGGACAGATGTTCACTCTTTGGCAGTCCATGGTATGTTCAGTATTCTTCTCCAACACCACAATTCAAAGGTATCTGTTCTGTCTTCATTATTCACTGTCCAGCTTTCACACGTGTATGATGGGATTGAAAATACCATGGCTTGGTCAGGTGCACCTTAGTCTTCAAGGTGACATCTCTACATATAGTTGTTGTAATTAAATTTTATTGCCCTCCCCCCGCCCAGTTTTTAACCGTATAATGTGTTCATTATAGAACATAAGCAAAAGCAACAACTACAACAAAAGATTAATTACATTCAGTCTTACAGCCCAGATACATGTTCTTCATTTTGGTGTATTTTCTTCTTAACTGTGTACATTTTTCCCATAAAATGAAGATCATTGTCTTCATCCTTTAGTGCTGCTATAACAGAAAATACCGCAAGTGGCTTGTTTTAACAAAGAGAAATACAGTAAATAAAATAGGCTTAAAGTCCACATTTGAAGTGTCAACTCCAGGGGAAGGCTTTCTCTCCCTGTTGGCTCTGGAGAAAGGTCTTTGTTCTGAATTTTTCCCTGGTTGAGGAACTTTTAGACTCCTGGTCCAAGGGATGTACTCTGCTCCTGGTACAGTTTCCTTATTGAGAGTCTCCAGTTCTGCTCCTTTCCTTCCCTTTCCTTTTATCTGTGAGCGATAAAAGGTGATGCTGGCCACATCCCAGAAAGCTCCCTCTTAAGGCAGATCAAGAATGTGACCTTGGATAAGGTTGTTAACAATCATACCCTAATCCTCAATAGTAAGAATCATAGCCCAGTGAAATTGACTCACACAATTTTTGGAGACATAATTCAATCCATGAAAGATGCAAAATTTATATCCTGCTTTTTTTCCACCTGACATTATTTTCTCCTTATAACACAACCTTATAAGTGCTTAACTGTATGATAATTTCCTTTTTATCAAACCTTTAGATTGTTTTAATTTTTATTTGTTATGTTTGTGTTTGGGGTTTACTGCCTTCTTAAATAAAACTTTTTTCTGTAATTTACTTCTGTTCTTACGCTGTTTCTCAGAAGTACAGTTACTTCATCTAAGGATATGAGCTTTTGATCTGTGTTGCCAAATTGCTTTTGAAAAAAGTTCTCCTGCTGTATGTTCAATCTGCAGGCCGTTTAAGTCATCATTTCACTGCAGATTTACTAGCATTCACTTTTTTTTAACCTTTCCTAGTGTGATTAAAAATGTATTTTGTAACTTTGTTTTTACTCTTTCATTTATTCACTGTAGAACTGATATAATTTTTATGGAAGTATAATTGATTCAAACAATACAGGAGAGTACAAAAAAAGAAAAATCTTTCAAATTCAGGCCCCATAGACATAAATGACTGGTCTTCACTTTTGGTAACTATTCCTTTCAGATATTTTTTCCATATTTACCCTTAAAGTTTTACATAAATGATACCGTATGGTTTTGTAGCTTTCTTCCCACTGAACAATAAGTTATGCGTATCTTTTCATGTTGGATGTGCATCTCAGTTTCTCCTCCACCCATCAAAAAGGGACGCATAGCTTTTTTTTTAGAAATGTTAAGTTTGTGGCCAAAGCCCCAGTATAATAAACAAACAAACAGAAAACCAAACCCACTGCCATCGAGTTGTCCAGCTCATAGCGACCCTATAGGTCAAGGTAGAGCTGCCCCATAAAGTTTCCAAGGAGCGCCTGACGGATTTGAACTGCTGACCTTTCAGTTAGCAGATGTAGCATTTAACATACTATACCACCAGGGTTTCCACCAGTATAATAGTGTTCATTAACTGACCATTGTTTTCTGCACATTTATTTCTTTCAGGTATTTGCAGAGAATAAGTGTCTCAGATCTCCTGGCCAAACATCATTTTAACATTTCTAACAATCCCATTAGTGCTGATTAAAAGTAATAAACTTGATTTTTCTCTTACTGGGACATAGAAGGAAGCTTAAAAGTAGCACTGACTTTTTCTGCCACTCTCACTTCTTTGCACTTGCCAAGAATGAAGTTAACACATTGTCCCTGTTGTACTATGGAACTTCCTTCTTAAAGAAGATATGTGTTGGTCTTTGCTCTAAGGCAAGCATGTAAGGAACAGTGGTAGTGTTTGGTTACATCTGCTGCCAGTTCCTTTCTGTTACTTGCTTTCCCCTATTAAGTGTTCCTGGAGTAGAGGTGTAAAAGAATTACCCCATATTTTGGGGAGGGGGCGGAGGCAGATAGTAGCTAACACTCATTAAGCATGTACAAGATGATGTAAGTGTTACAAAAGCATTGCTAAAAGTTTCTCCATCATAAAGCACCCTTCTTAATATCCTCATTTGTGTCTCCAAGTTCCACTGTTTTAAAACAGGTATCGTCTCCTTGTAAGAAAAGCATAGTAAGAACAAAAGGGCCCATTATAGCAAGCCAGCCAAGTGCCGTCTAGTCGGATCGCAATGTTAACCCAAAAACCAAAGCCACTGCCATTGAGTCAATTACAACTTATAGCGACCCTATAGACAAAGTAGAACTTCCCCTAGAGTTTCCAAGGAGCACTGTGTGGATTTGAAGTACTGACCTTTTGGTTAGCAGACATAGCACTTAACCACTGCCGCCACCAGGGTTTCCATAGCAGTGTTAGTGCAGCATATTGTACATAATGGTAGTAAGTGAACATGGAAACAGTTAAGTGTAATTATATTTCTGTCTTTAACAGGGCATTAATGTATGGAGTGGTACAGTTCGTTTATTAGACTTCCTTTAAATGACCTTTTTTAGCCCCGCTGATGCACCATGGTGAAGAGCTACAGCTGCTAACCAAAAAGCCAAAAGTTCAGGTACACCAGCCACTCCTTAGAAAGCCTGTGACACAGATCCTGTCTGTCCTCTGGGGTTGCTGAGAGTCAGAATCGACTGGATGACAGTGGGTCTGGTGTGGTTTTTTGGTCAGTTATTTCTTACCTCCATTTTTATGTTGTTTAAAAAAAACAGACAATTCGACCTTTTATTTAGACTCACCTTGTGCATCAGAGATTGAATTTTGAATTCTTAGCAGTTTTTGGTACAGAGGATAGACTTCGCAACTCAATAATATGCCTATGTTAATTTCTCCTTTAGATTTAGAGATACATAAGGAAACCCTGGTGGCTTGGTGGTCAAGTGCTACGGCTGCTAACCAGTTGGTCATCAGTTCAAGTCCATCAAGTGTTCCTTGGAAACTATGGAACAGTTCTGCTCTGTCCTATAGGGTTTCTGTGAGTTGGAATTCAACTCAGTGGCAGTGTTTTGGTTTTTTGATTATTTTTTAATGGAATCAGGAACCCTGAAGTGGAAAAAAAGAAGGTCGGATCATAGAGTGGGTGGGGAAAGCTGCTGTTGACCTCAGTTTTTATAATACCATGTTGTATTTGGATATCCTTTAGTACTTTGGATTACACTAGACAAAGTCTTAGTTTCTTTTGTCCTGCTATCGTTCCTTTAACTCTTAGCTTTCTGGCCCTGACTCAGGTGCCTTTGCTTTAAGGCACTGAGAATTAGGGTACTATAATATGGTCCTGGTTAACTCTTCCAGCTCATCTCACTGTAACATTGTACAAAGGAAAGCTCATTTCATGCTCTAATTTGGTATAAGGTAGGTGGTTCATGGACTTATCTGAGCAACTTTTTTGTTTCCCACTGTGATTTTAGAGAAGCATCTTGAGGATACTCAGTGAGGTTACTATATTGCCACTGGTTTTCAGTTGGATAGAATGTGATAAAAATGTTCTTGAATACAATTTTTAAAGTGTATTTTTAAATTTCTTGGGTTCATCAGGAAACCTTGGTGTTACAGGGGCTAACCCAAAAACCTGGCAGTTGAAATCCACCAGGTACTCTTTGGAAATCTTATTGGGGCAGTGTTACTCTGTCTTATAGGGTTTCTAGTAGTCAGAATCAATTTGATAGTGGATTTGGTTTTGAGTGGGTTTGGTTCATGTGGTGCTGGAATTCCCAGGAATCATTGTGGGTTGAATCTTTTCTCATCTGACAGATTATAAATTTTGCCTTTTTAAATAAATTGTTCTGTATCTCTCCAACTGATTCAACAAGAAATTGTCTTACATTTGGTTTCCACTAGATATGTGCATTTTTAGGTTAAGTTTTGGTATTTAGGTTTTAAATCAACGATGCTGTTTTAGAAGATACCAAAATTAAGCCCAGAACAGGTAACAAGGGAATTGTCTAGTTGTCTGATAGGTAAATTAGTAGATTAAGCATATCCTTTCACTCATATCCTTGTGTTCTTCTTTCTGCTACATAAACTCCTACTTCTCTGGGCAATCCCATAAGTACATGAATTGCTAAATATGTAAGATTTTAATTTCTATAAGCATGAGTTATTGTGCCAATTTTTTGTATATCAAATAGTACATTTATGTTAATCTAGAGGGGTTCCTAGTGGCACAAACTGTTAAGTCCTCAAGTATCAGCCCAAAGGTTGGCAATTTGAGCGCACCCAGAGGTGTATCTGAAGGCTGGTCTGCTGACAGTCTGCTTCTGAAAAGTCACAGACTTCCAAACCCTGTGGAGCCATTCTGCTGGAGCAGTTCTCTTATGTTCGCATGAGGTTACCGTGAGTTGGAATTGACCTGATGACATGTAATAGCAACTGACATGAATGAAATCCTTGCCTTTGCAACTTACTGTGATTTTTAAAAAATTCTAGTATTATTAATTAAATTGATCTGGATATAGTGTTTTACTTTTTGTGTGATTTCCTGTATTATAATAATATTGAAGGTAGATGTGAAGGTGGTTATCACACAGCAGGTTTATTTGGTTGCACGAAAACAAAAGAAAGGTCAAACCCACTGAGTCAGTTCCAGCTCATCGACCCTATAGGACAGATGACAATGGCCACAGAGTTTCCAGGGAGCCCTGGTAGATTTGAACTGGCAACCTTTTGTTTAGCTTCTGTGGCTCTTAACCACTATGGCATCAAGCCTTCCAAAGGTGAAATGGAGGTGCCAGGGTTATATTATGGGCCGTATTTATGGGTTTCAAATGTCAGTTTTAGGGAAATTCTCTGGTTTTTATATTGACATTTAATCTTAACTTTAAGTTCTGCCTTCTCATAACTGAAAAATGGATACATAATGTAGTGTAGTGGAGGGTGGGAGGGAAAAGGAGATTATGCCACTAATTACTAGTTAATTTTGACACCATGCAAAAGTTACCTAAATTTCTGTCTCAATTTCTTGGCTGTGCTTGTTGCTGGAGAGTGTTACTAGGAAAAGGAGTAAGCTTTTCAAAAGGTGGGTGCAACCTATGAAAAAAAAAAAAACTAACCTTTTTGCTCTGTCTCAGAGTGTAGATCAGCTGATGACCGGACTATGTACAACAATTATTATAGAAATTGTTGCTTATGTAATGAAACCAAACCATAAAATTGAACTGTGACTATTCAGATTACTTTTTAGACATTTCTAGTGTTTAACTTTAAAGTGCATTAGTTATTTTACAGTACTTTTAAGTGTTCTGAAAAAGTTGAAATACAGCAACAGTAGCATGTAAAGAAACTAGTCTACAGGTTACTATGGGGCTTTGACCGATAATAACCTTTGTTTCAGCTTTCCCAGTATACTACTGCTTGAAAAACATACTGACTCCCTCTAGTGGCCAAAACGTTGCTTTTAAAAAATAAAAATAAAAAGGAGTATTTTAGTATGAAACAGGCATAGTCTCATTAGAGCAATATTCCAGAGTAAAACTTGTTCTCTGTAGGTGGTGTTCAATAAGTGTTTCATTGAACCCAAATGGCATTTTGTGTTTAAACAGAAGCAGATGTAGGAGTACTGTTTACAAACACTAGCAAATTTGGGATGGAAGGAATTTTTTTTTTTTTTTTGCAAATAAACTCATACATGGGATCTTAAAGCAAATAATACTGAAAGGGAAAATACTCCTACAGTAACTGTTTGAATTCTGGATTCTTAATTTTAGATACTACTTGCCAAAACCAAGCCAAGTGCCATCAAGTCGAATCTGTGTTTTCAAAATCCTGTATTGGTGATTAGAAATTATGGCTGGCCTCACTTTTTTTTTTCTTTTGGGTATTAAGTAGGAGTTATAAAAAACTAGAATGCCTTTCAAGTGTTACCTCTAAATTCATAGGGATGAGACTTCGAAAGCATGTTACAACTTCATGAGAATGTTTAGCAGTGTATCAGGTGTCACCGTTAATTTCGTCTCATTTCCATCCTTCCTTCCCAAACCCTACGCTACCCTCAAATAGCCTGTGTAGGAATTCAAGTGAGTGTTGTTCCCTTAAAAGTAGATATATGAGGAAGCAAAATAGGTGTCTCAACAGCACTACCACTTTTCAGAACAGTTTTATAACTTCTTTTTAGAATTATTTTTAGCCCCTACAATAAAGATCTTTTAATCAAATATTTCTAATTAAAATTGATGGTCTTTGATGATATGTTTGATTTTTGAGAGAAATCCAAAGCAGTTCAGTCGTTTGGTATGAATAAGAAGGATGAACAAAATTATACTGTTTTGAAGGTTTTCTTTTAAAGTAATATGACCAATTATTTTTTAATTTCTATTCTACAGCTTCCAGAAATGATTTGATATAGTTCTGTTTTATGGCTGTGTCACAAAATAGGAAACCCTGGTGACGTGGTGGTTCAGAGCTATGGCTGCTGACCACAATATCCGTGGTTCAAATCCACAAGGCACTCCTTAGAAACTCTGCAGCATTTCTACTCTATTCTATAGGGTAGTTGTGAGTTGGAGTTGACTTGACAGCAGTGGGTTTGGTCTGGTCAGAAAATAACTCTAAGCATTATGGTAGAAGCATCACAAATGTTTTGTGCAATGGCAGCATCGTTGACACAATTACAGACATTTCCAGAGTGACTGATTTTTAAATAGGATTCACTAGTATGTGTTTGTGTATATTTATTAAAAAAAAAAATACATTTATCATTACCACAGATAGTTCACTAAAGTAGATGGAAGAATTAAATTCTCAGTCTTTAAATTCGGTAACAATTTGACTTGGGGTTTGGGAGTACATCCCAAGCTTGCTTTTTCATTAGAATGATAATATATAATTTATAATGAAATTTATTTAAATGAAACTTTGTTAAAGGTAGAAATACTACTAAACTAAATTCATAGCCTCCATGTTGATGTAATATCTATTACTTAAACTATGTTGCATCAGTATTGTTGTAATGGAGTCTTTTCTGTCCTATAAGGAAGAATTATAGTCTGTTCTGAAATAGCAGAGCTTGAAAAAATAGCCAAAGATACACTAAGTGTGCTTTGTAATGAAGAAACCTTCAGTAAATTTTTATAATACTTATATTTGCTTTTAAGATCTTACATTCCCTTGTTTGATGAGCTCTGATGAAGACTTAGTGATACAAAGCAAGTAAATGGAGAGGGTGGACTTCTTTGGATTTAAATTTCAAATTGTTGGGTTTTGAATTTTTTAAACAAGTATCTAAATCTGTTTTTATATGATAAAAATTGATTGCAGATTGTTAAGTGATACTGTATTTAAATAGGCTATTCAGATTAATTACTGTTTAGAAGTGATTCCTGTGTAAGTATGGGTTATGGATTGAGTTATGTTCCCCCCAAAATTTGTGTCAGCTTGGCTAGGCCATGATTCTCAGTATCGTGTCACTGTCTACAGTTTTGTCATCTGGTGCAATTTTCCTGTGTGTTGTAAATCCAACCTCTGTGGTGTTAATGAGATGGGATTAGAGGCAGTTGTGCTAATGAGGTAGGACTCATTCTACAGGATTTGATTTTATTTTGAGTCATTCTCTTTTGAGATATACAAGAGAGAAGCCAACAGAGGGACAGAGGGAACTCATACAAACAGGAAAGAAGCATGCAGAGCCCATCGAGTCCTTTGGACCTGAAGTACTTGTACCAAGAAGCTCCTAGACCCAAGAAACATTGATGACAGGGACCTTCCCACCAGAACCCACAGACAGATGAAACCTTCTTCGAGAGCCAGCACAGTGAATTTAAACATATAGCCTCCTAGACTGTGAGAGAATTAAGTTTCTCGATGTTAAATTCATCCACTTGTATAGCACCACCGGATAACTAAGACAGTGTCTGAGATAAGTAACTTCTGAAGTACCTTATATATTTAGCCTATTACAGATAGACTTTTGGTGTTTTTACTCAGCGTTCTGTAAATCTAACAAAAAATTTTACCAAAGTAATTCAGCAATGATGTAGAAAAGCTGCTCTTAAAGGAGGCAGCAAAAGAAAACGAGAGCTATTTTAGGTAAAGAACCACCTTTACTTCAGGACTTTTAATAAATATCTTTACCTGAGATGAAGTCTTATTTTTTTTGTGAACTATGGGATTGCTGTAATTAGACTTCCTTATTGGTATGACTGTGTAAGATAGAAACAAGCTTGTCTTTTTAGTTGAACAAGATTATTGAGGTATAACTTAGATCCTCAAATTGTACCCATTAGTTTTGAGACTGACTTACTGGAAGAAAAGCCTGATAATCTGTTTCCAAAAACTAGCCAGTGAAAACTCTATGGATCACAGTATGTTGTTAGTGATTTCTACTCATTTTCTGTGGTTGAGTCATCAGGAGGGGCAGTGACTAGAGAAGGACATCACTTTTGGTAAAGTGGAGGACTAATTAAACATAAGGGAATCTCAGTGAGGTAGATTAACACAATAATCAGAACAGTGCATTCAAACTTAGCTAATGATTGTGAAGTTGGTATAGGACCAGGCAGCATTTGGGGGTTATAGTAGGATTCGCCATGAGTCATAGCCAGTTAATGAAAACAATGTTTTTGCAGTGCTGAATCTTGACAACATCAACTCTAATACTCTTCCTCGCATGCTCATACAGACTGGCAAAATTTGGAACTTGCTTTGTGCAATGAATTGTTGATGTGACTACAGAAATAATAAAGCTATAGTCTCCAGAAGATTTAAGACCAGTAGTAATCATAAAATGTCAACTATTTCAGTTGCTAAAAATTGATGAGAATGTAGGAAAAAACAGCCTGCTGTAAGAGGAGACCTCCTTAAGACAGGGATATTTTGCTGTGTCAGGATGCATAATTCATACACTGCAGTAGTACTGAAAGTTTTCCTGTTATTAAACACTCTCGTTTTAGTCCACTAGCCATTTTGAATAAGGCAATGATATGATCGACTGTACTGGGAATGACAAATTGAAAAGGAATGTCATCACGTTCATTGTCAGAAAGAACGTTTCAGTATCTGTCCTGAAGTAACAATGCTGTCAGTAATAGGGTAATGTCCACATGCTTACAAAGAAGACCAGTTAATGTGACTGTTACTCACGTTTACACATCAGCCACTAATGCCAGAGATTGACAGTTTTTACCAACTTCTACAGTTGAAATTGATCAAGATGCATTGATGATTTGGAAGGCAAAAATTGGAAATGAAGAAGGATCAGTAGTTGGGGAAATCTGGCCTGGTGATAGAAACTCTAGAGATCCCATGATAGAGTTTGGCAAGACCAGTGACTTCTTTGCAAATGCCTTTTCTCAGCAACATGTTACACATGTAGACCTACCAGATGGAATATACAAGAATCGAGTCAGTTACGTCTATGGAAAGGAAAAATAGGAAAACACAGTATCATCAGTCAGAACAAGCCTAATGGCCACCTGTGGAACAGTTGCTCATACACAAGTTCAAGCTGAAGCTGAGAAAAATTGAAACAAGTCCACAAGAGCCAAAATATGACATTGAGTATATCCTACTTGAATTTGAAGTCTATGTCAGGGATAGGACACATTTGGCACTAATGACAAAAACCTGATGAGTTGTGGAAGCACATCATACAGACAGGAAAGAAAGATAAGACCAAAGTGGATATCAGAGAGACTCACTTTTGAACACAGAATAGCTGAAGTGAAAATAAGTGGTGAAGCAAAGGCTTTGGAAAGGGCGACTCAAGAAGACACAGTAAGGTATTATATTGAAATGTGCAACCTGGTGTTAGAAAACCAAGAGGGAAGAATGTGCTTGACATTTTTCAAGCTGAAAGAACTAAAGCAAAAATCAGGCCTTGAGTTGCCATATGGAAAGATTTTATGGGCAGAATATTGAATGACACAGGAAACATCAAAAGAAGATGGAAAAAATACACAGTCACTGTACCAAAAAGGATTATTCAGTGTTCAGCCATTTCAGGAGGAAGCATGTGATCAGGAACCGACAGTAGTGAAGGAAGTACAGGCTGCACCAAAGGCATCAGTGAAAAACAAGAAATTCACACAGTAGCAGTTGAGATGTTTCTACAAATGGATACAATGGTGAAAATGCTCAGCTATGCCAAGACATTTGGAAGGCAGCTACCTGGATAACACACTTTAAGATATCTGTATTTGTGCCCGTTTCAAAGAAAGATGATCCAACAGAATCTGGAAATTATTGAACAGTATCATTAATATCATACACAAGTGAAATTATCACAAAGATAATTTAAAAGTGGTTATAGCAGTACATCGAGAGAGAACTGCTAGAAATTCAAGTCAGATTCAGGAGAGGTCGTGGAACAAGAGATGTCATTGCTGACATCGGATGGATCTTAGCTGAAAACAATACCAAAAACATGTTTATCTGTGTTTTATTAACTGTGCAAAGGCATTTGACTCTGTGGTTTGTAACAAATTATGGATAACATTGCAGTGAATAGCAATTCCTGAACACTTGATTATTCTCACACAGCTCTTGTGTGTAGACCAAGAGGCAATCTTTCAAACAAACAAGAAGGTGTTGTGCATTTTAAAATCAGGGAAAATATGCATCAGGGTTGTATCCTTTCACCATACTTAATTTAATTTGAATGCTGAGCACACTATGTGAAAGCTGGATTGTATAAATGAGGAAGAATATGAAAATTCATGATTGGAAGAAGACTCTTTAACAATCTGTGGTATGCAAATGGCATAACCTTGCTTGCTGAAAGCAAAGGGGGTTAAAGTACTTACTGATGAAAATCAAAAATACAGCCTTTGGTATGGATTACACCTCAACATAAATTTTTTTAAAAAATTGTCAGAACTGAACGAGTAACATCGTGAAAGCAGAAGAAAGAGTGAAATTGTAAAGAATTTCATTTGACTTGAATCTGCAGTCAACAACCATGGAAACCACAGCCAGGAAATTAAACACGTATCGCATTGGGCAAATCTACTGCAGAAGACCTCTGTTAAGGTGTTAAGAAGTAAAGGTGTCACTTTTAGGACTATGGTGTTCCTGACTTAAACCATGCTATTTTCAGTCTCTTACTTGTATAAGAAACCCTGGTGACGTAGTGTATAAGAGCTATATCTGCTAACCAAAAGATTGGCAGTTCAAATCTGACAGGTGCTCCTTGGAAACTCTATGGGGCAGTTCTGTTCTGCCCTCTAGGGTCACTATGAGTCAGAATCGACTTGATGGTAATGGCAGTGGACATAGGTAAGTGGAGCCCTGGTGGCTAAGAACTTGGCTCTTACACTGTATAGGAAAAGTCAACACAATTGGACTAAACTAAAAGTTAAGAAGTTTCCTGAGTACAGGCAAACACTTTGAGGGACAGAGTAGTAGGGGCAGGGATCTGGGAACATCTAGATGTTTCCAGGAACGTCTAGGTCATTTGACATAACTGCATCCCACTTCGGTGAGTGGTGTCTAGGGGTATTGAAAGCTAGCAAGCAGCCGTTTAAGGTGTATCAGTTAGTCCCAACCCCTGTGCAACAATGAAGAATGAAGAACATCAAAGACATGAGGAAAATTTGAGTGCAAGAGACAGAAAGGGCCATGTAAACCAGAGACTGTAGCAGCATGAAACACAGTGAAGAGTCCCTCGTGGAGCAGGAAAAAAGTGGGGTGCAGAACTCAAACTCGAGTGATAAGATCAGACTTGATGGTCTGACAGACTGGAGAGCCCCCCGAAACATGAGCCCAAAGCTCTTGGTAAGCCCAGAATTGAAGCCATTCCTGAAGCCAACTCTTCAGACAAAGACAGGACTAGACTGTAAGACATGGACTGGTACTGGTGAACAATGTGCTTCTTGGCATAAGTAGATACATGAGACTGGGCAGCTTCTGTCCAGAGGCAAGATGAGAAAGCCTTGGGGGGGACAAGAACTGATTGAATGGGCATAGGAAACAGAGTGGAGAAGAGGAGAGTGCTGTCACAGTGTGAGGATCACATAACAGTGTGTGTATAAGTTTTTGTATGTGAAACTGATTTCACTTGTAAACTCTCACTTAAAGCCCAATTTAAAAAAAAAAGAACTTGACTGTTTTGGCAGTTTGAATCCACCAGCTACTCCTTGGAAAACCCTATGAGGCATTTCTGCTGTGTTCTGTACGGTCACTGTGAGTCAGAATCTATTTGAAGGCAATAGATTTGGTTTTGGTTTTCATATGCATACGAAACCTGCTCAGTGAATAAGGAAAGCTGAAAAAGAATTGGTGCATTTGAATGATGGTGTTTGATCAAGAATATTGTATATACAATGGACCGCCAGAGGAATCAACAAATCTTTATTGGAAGAAGTACAGCCAAAATGCTGCTTAGAAGTGAGGATGGCAAGACTTCGTCTCGCTGTACTTCAAACATGTAATCAGGAGGGATCAGTCCCTGAAGAACTACACTATACTTTGTTAAGTAAAGGATCAGTAAAAAAGAGGAAAACCCTTGACAAGATGGATTCACGAAGTGTATGCAACAGTGGACTCAAATGTAGTCATGATTGTGAGGGTGGCATGGGATCAGGCAAGGTTTTGTTCTGTGGTGTACAAGGGTGCTGTGAGTCAGAACTGATTCAGTGGCGCTTTACTATAGCGGCCCAGCATGTCACAGATATTTAGTAAATTTCTAATTTAAATGGCAGTTAGGAATTAAAGGCATTGCTTATGCCATTGGATTCCTTATGTCTTGCGTGAACTCAAACTGCTAATTATTTATTTTAATAACCTGTTAATGTATAGGAAGGTCTTTGTTTTAAGTGTTTCTTATTTAAGAATTTTTCACGGAAGTTCACTTTCTTTTTAGACTGAATCTGGATATGGCTCTGAGTCCAGCCTGCGCCGACATGGCTCAATGGTGTCACTGGTGTCTGGAGCGAGTGGCTATTCTGCAACATCCACCTCTTCATTCAAGGTTTGTGATTATAAATGGTTTACATTAAGGTAAATTGAGTTTGGTGTTGGATGTTGTTACAGAGTAATTTTTAATTTAGGAGTAATGAACAGTGTCAAGTATTTGAGTTCATTTAATGATCCTAGATAGAAAGAAAAAATTGTTTAAAGATGAATCTGAAGAACAGGAAGTAAAGAAAGCTAAAATGAATTTTGTGATATGTAAAAAACTGGTCATTCATTATTCTCAGGATGATAATCAGTTCATCTCCACTGAACAAAGTTTATTTGCATCTCTGGGACAAAACTTATTTACATTATTCTTAAATCGCATTTCTTAATACAGTTGTAAAATGACTCAGATGCAGTGAAAGACAAAGACTTCTAGATCAAATAATATGCTCCCTTTGGGGTCATTCACCATTTCTTTGAGAGAGCACTAATAATATTTTTCCTGACTGTGTCTTTTTGAAAATACTGTTATGTTAACAAATTGTTGTGGTTATTACTTTCTTATTTCCTTCAAGCATATTTTTACCAAGCCATTACATGGTCAACTTCAAGTCTATACCCACTGATACTATGGTGAACTTGACGTGAGCTCTCCCTAACTCATAGAGACTCTATGATATCATAGGACCAAATAAATTACCTTTTTTTAAAAAAATTTGGATTTCAACTTCTTCCCCCTACCCTCCCTATATTTTATTTTACAGAAAGGCCACAGTTTACGTGAGAAGTTGGCTGAAATGGAAACTTTTAGAGACATCCTTTGTAGACAAGTTGATACACTACAGAAGTACTTTGATGCCTGTGCTGATGCCGTGTCCAAGGATGAACTTCAAAGGGATAAAGGTTAATTAGGCTATTACCACTATTTTTACTTGGAAAATGAATGGATGTAAAGCTTCTTGATCTTAAAGGGTAATGTCTTTAAGTGATAAAGGTAATTTTTATATGGTCACTTTTGCTGCAAACCTCCTATGTAACGGACTTCACTGTCCATATAACTCGTAAACTTCAATAATCCATCCTGATTCATTTCTTATCATCTACACCAATTCCCTGGAGAATTTTTAAATGATTCTTCTTATTCCATTAAAAATATATGTTATCTGTCTTTTTGTTAATGGGGTATTTCACTTTAGTAAAGTTACCCCATGACAAGTCTTTAGAAACAAGCTTATGTTTATATGAAATCTCTGCCTGGAATCATTGAAGAGGGCGTTGCTCTTTCTTGCCCTCTGTCCTCTTTCTTCCCCTCTACCCTCCTCCCATCCTCCTCTTCTTTCCTCTCACCCTCTATTTTCACTCCCTCCGTCTCTTGTTTTTTGCTCTCTCCCTTTCTTGTCCTCTTACTTCTTTCTCACAGAAGAAATCTGTAAAGGATCTGCATATAAATTAAAATATAATTTTTAGTAAGTTTTTTGAAAAGATAAGACGTTTAGTTAACTTTTGCCATAGTGAGATTTGCAGTTACTTTTCTTTTGTTCTTGCTCAAGGTGCTCCTGATGTTGTCAATAATGTCTGTTTTTCAGTTTTTACTTTTCCGTGAAGGCAAAAATGAACTTCTCACAGCACTAAGTATTACTAATAACACAAAGGTTATTCCTAGTAAAACTGAGTTACTTGACATATTTTCATTTCTTTGTCTTACTAAGTATGTTTGATCAGAGTCAGATTCTTTTTGTCTTTTCTTTGTTTCTTTTTTACAATTCTGTTTTCTCTTCTGTTGACTTACAATCACTAATTATTTGTTTTATTCTTTTAGTGGCTGCTTTAGAGTTTATGGAAACCCTGGTGGTATAGTGGCTAAGAGCTACAGCTGCTAACCAAAAGGTCAGCTGTTCAAATGTGCCAGGCGCTCCTTGGAAACTCTATGGAACACTTCTACTCTATGGAGTAGTGTCACTAGGAGTCGGAATCAACTTGACTGCAGTGGGGTTTTATTTTTTTTTGTTTTTAAAGAGTTTATAGTATGCATGGTTGATTGTCACAGTCTATTTTCAGTGGCATATAAATAGTAGGCCCTTATATAATCAGGTTCTCCATTATAGGACCTCTACTATAAACTCTCTCTGCTACTGAGCCAAGCCAATAGGACCTTTTTTGAGTTCTCTAACCAGTTCTCTGTGAACTAAGTTTTCTAGTCTGTGTCTTGGGAGCAAGTCCTTTTCCTGGCCTCATGTAAACTTTGGGTACAGTTTTCTAGAATCCTTTCCCTGGCCTCAGGTGGTTTCCTCATTTGCATGTGCTGATCTCTGTTATACTGAATACTCTGATGGGGGTATGCTCTGCCTATTTTTAGACTTCTCTCTTTGTACAGTTCTTTCCCCGTCCAGTATTTTACCCTGTGAACTCTAGCTGCTTTTTGTGTGTCTGGACTCTCAGTACCATCTCCTTAACTCAGGGAGTCTACTGGGCTTTTCCTAGATATCTTTATGCTGTAGCTTAGAAACTCTCACAACACAGCTTCCAAACTCACCTTCCAAACTCACCTGGGTCTTGATTCATAGAGATCATTGTCCTTTGTTGCCTGACATCTAGTGTCTTGAAAACCATCGTTTCAAATGTTTTGTCCAGTTTTTTAGTTTAATATTCGAGGCTAAATTCAGTCCCTGTTACTCCATCTTAGCCAAAAGTAGAAGTCCAAAGTACTTTTAAAGTACCTAATTTTTTTTAGACTAAGTATCCTTGAAGTTCTTTGTATTTGATATGCTTTAAGTTTTTGATTATTTAATGTTTAGTGTTCATTTCTCCAAAAATAAAGGCAGTACCCTATTATGCAAAAAGACTTGATGAAAATGGGTTTTTTCCCATGCAAAAAAGTATGTCCTTTTTTTTTATGATATTCAACAGTGCACATCAGTTTTATTTTACTTATAAGCACCTCTATAAACAAAAACAGTAACATATGGAACTAGATTTCTTGCTTAAGTGATCCATGCCAGTAGTGTATAGTATTTCTAGGACAAAAGTGATGGTGGAATAAATAGAAGTTGGGTTAGGGGTAACTAGTTTGTGCAGAATTGAAAAATCATTCTGAATATTAACCTGAATCCTTTCTGTTCCATGTTTGGAGTAGTAACAACAATGGTAGACTAATCTCTACAAATGCTATTTTAGAGATACCGATATTTTTAAGAATATGTTCCAGTTAAGTTCTGGAACTCTTCCTACAAAATATGCTGCATATCTCATTGCTGAATATCACTACCACAGTCACCTTTCAAGTACTCACCTTCAGAAGCTATGCACTGATGCCAGCTCCTAGTCCACCCTTCAATTTTGGAGCTCTTTTTCTGGAATGGCCATCAGAGCTACTGTCATATTATACTTGATATCCTGAATGTCTTCAACATATCTTCCTTCAGTATTTCCTTTATCTTTGGGTAAGGACAAAAGTCATTCGGGGCCAGGTCAGGTGAGTAGGGAGGGTGTTCCAATACAGTTACTTTTTTTACTGGCTAAAAACTCCCTCACAAACAACTATATAGTTAAGTTTGTGAATTTGCCATCTTGCCACTATACACAGTGGGCATTCCAGAAAGAGTTCCAGAATTGCTTTGAAGGGTGGACTAGGTGCTGGCATCAGTGCATGTCTTTCCAGCGAGAGTACTTCCAAGGTGGCCATAGTGATATTCAGCAGTGAGCTGTGTAGCATTTAAAACAATTAAGTTCATAGACTTACTTGTCAGACCTCGTATATGAAGGGTAAAAACAAAATAAGGACATGAACCATAGTCTCTTGCTCAGGCTATAGATCAGGGTTGATGTCCTAAATCCGTGAATGTCTATGCAAGTTTTATTATATTATCTATGCACTTTTATTATATTATCAAAACTAAGTCTATGACTAAAGAATTTTAAGGGTCAATGTTCTAGGCATCACTGAAATGATGACAGCAACTCTTATTTCATGTTTTTGTGAAATATTTTATCAGAATTGCCTTTAAGGCACTCTTATTACACCTCTTATCACTGCCGTACATACATCATGTAAGACTTAATTAGCTCTTTAGTAAGATTTGAATAACTCTGTAGGGAATGAAGGCATTACTTCTGACTCAAACATGCTGTTTGATTTTTAAAATGAGACTTATGTGCCACATTACAAATAAAGGTGAGTCTAATCGTCCTCTTTTATTCTTTGGTAGCTTATTGATATGAAGCAAATTGCTTAACATTTCTTAGCTTCTGTTTCCTCAGCTGTAAAATTAATGTTATATCCAGTGCATCAATGATTGTGAAAATTAAATGAGAATACGTATGTTAGCACTGTGTTAATGGTGAAAACTCAATAAAGACTACCCACTGCTGTTGAGTCGATTTCCCCTCATTGTGACTCTATAGGATGGAGTAGAACTGCCCCATTTACTTGTCAAGGAGTACTTGATAGATTCGAACTGCAGGTGTTTTGTTTAGCAACCATATAGCAATTAACCAGTATGCCACCAGGGTTTCCAGCTTAATAAATAATAGCTGCTATTATTAATGTTCCACATCCTCTGGTCATGGAACCAGGGATATTATTGCTTGATGTCAGATGGATCTTGGCTGAAAGCAGAGAATGCCAGAAGTATGTTTACCTATGCTTTATTAACTATGCTAAGGTATTCAACTATGTGAATCATAAAAAACTGTAGATAATATTTTGAAGAATGGGAATTCTAGAACACTTAATTGTGCTCATGAGGAACTTTTACATAGATCAAGAGGCAGTTGTTCAGACAAAGCAAGGAGATACTGCCTAGTTTAAAATTACCAACAGTGTGTGTCAGAGGTGTATGCTTTCAGCATACCTGTTTAATCTGTATGATGAGCAGATAATCTGAGCAGCTGGACTATATGAAGAAGAACAGGGCATCAGGATCGAAAAAAGACTGATTAATAACCTGTGATACGCAGGTGTATAACTTTGCTTGCTGAAAGTAAAGAGGACTTAACACACCAATGAAGATCAAAGACCACAGCCTTTGGTATGGACTATACCTCATATAAGGAAAACAGAAATCCTCACAGCTGGACCAATAAGCCAAAAGCCAAGTGCCGTTGAGTCGGATCCAACTTATGGCCAGTAAGCAACATCATAATAAATGGAGAAAAGATGGAGATTGTCAAGAATTTCATTTTGCTTGGATCCACAGTCAACATCATGGAAGCAGTAGTCAAGAAATCAAAAGGCACATTGTATTGGGCATATCTGCTGCGAAGGCCCTGTTTAAAGTGTTGAAAAGTGAAGATGTCACCTTGAAGACTAAGGTGTACATGACCCAAGCTATGTTATTTTCAGTCGCATCATATGCTTAAGAAAGCTGGACAATGAATAGGGAAAACAGAGGAAGAACTGATGACTTTGAATTGTGGTTTTGGTGAAGAATATTGAATATATCATGCTTGAGCCCACTGTTACAGCCACTGTGTTAATCCTTCTCATTGAGAGTCTTCCCTGTCCTTTGAAAAGCATGATGTCCTTTTCAAGGGACTGATCTCTCTCCTGACAGCATGTTCAAGTATGTAAGATTTAGTCTTGCCATTCCTGCTTCTAAGGAGTAGTCTGGGTGTACTTCTCATAACTCAACTTCCAACCAACTCTCAAATCTGTTATACTAAATCTCACAATTTGATTTGAGTGAGGGATGTATGTTAGGACACTAGTTTTAGTCCACATCAAGCATTCTTAGAAGTTCTTCGAAGGTGCCTCAAAGATAGAGCCACAGAATGCTTTGTTGAAAAGGAGAGGAAAAGGACCATTCTTTTAGCCAAAGCATCTCCTGTTTTCACCAGTTTTCTACACTGAATATTAGACTAAAAATTTACTAGTAGTTGAAAATTCCTTTTAGGGACTACTAGGCTGTTTGAGCTTGGTAAAGTAGAGGGTCATCCAAAAGGAGGAAGACCCTCAACAAGATGGATTGACACAGTGACTGCAACAATGGCCTTAAGCGTAAAAACAATTGCGGGCATGGCACAAGACCAGGCAGTTTTGTTCTGTTGTCCATAGGGTTGCTATAAGTCAGAACCACCTCGACAGCACCTGGCAAAAACAGATGGAGAATATGGAAGAGAAGAACAGTTGAGATTTAATCTAGAAACTAATTTTCACTTTAGTAATTTGAAAACTAACTTACCATTTAAGTAAAGATATAAACCCACTGCTGTCAAGTCAGGTCCAACTAATTTTTTTAGAAAATTAATCACTATAGATGATTTTGTAACATACATTGGAGTGATAAGAGACTAAACAAAATATTGTCACAATCTAAACATCAGAATATGAGGCTCTGGGTTAAGCATCAAGAATAGAGAGGAGAGCTGCTAGAGGAAGAATCACAATGATTACTTTTTAAAGTGATACGTGGTATTTGTCATGTACTGTAAGAAGCCTTGGTATCATGATGGTTAAGCACTCAGCTGCTAACTGAAAGATCAGTGATTCAAATCCATCATCCTCTGCTCATGAAAAAACGTGACAGTCTACTTCCATAAAGATTATAAAATCCACTGCTGTCGATTCCAACTCACAGCAACCCTGTAGGATGGAGTAGAACTGCCCCCATAATGTTTCCAAGGAGCACCTGGTAGATTGACACTGCTGACCTTTTGGTTAGCGGACGTAGCGCTTAGCCACTATACCACCTGGGTTTCCGTAAGGATTACTACCTTGGAAATCCCATGGGGCAGTTCTGCTGTGTCCTGTAGGGTCACTATGAGTCAAAATCGACTTGAGAGCATACAACAACCATATACTACATTAAATACTTCACATGAATTGTTTATTGTAATCTTATAACATACTTGTGATGTAGGTGCTAGTATTAAACTCTCTTTACAGTTGAGAGAATTATACAGAGAAGTATACCTAACTCTAAATATAAATGGATATGTTTATGGAACCCCTTTTAGATACATTGACTGTTAGTAGTAGACATTTCTTTGGAGAAATTCTGTGAGATATGAACCTAGTGCTAGAACAAAAAGTCAAGTAAAAATTCATTAGCATAGAAAAACAAGTAGTATATAAACTCCCATGGGGTAGAAGACAAGTATCTGTGGAAGGTGACTTGAAGGATGCCTTTAAGCAAAAAGATAACTTGGTTTTTAAAACAAATATGAATTAGAGATATGGTTAGAAAAGTAGGAGATCTACCAAGAGTGTTCTGTCTTGCAAGCAGAAATTTCACTGGAAACATTGCTAGTGTCAGATAGAAGACAGATCAAGAGGTTAAGGAAGAGATGAGGTTGAGCCATACAAAGAACCAATAGATTTCATTAGAGGTAATTAACCTTTTCTCTGAGTGTTGGGGAAGGGGCAGGGTAGATGGTGAAGAGGGCTTAGTTTGAGAGGAAGATTTATTTTACTGGTTGAGAATATTTGGATGGTGAAAAAATGGGTGTCTTGCTGATTAGTGGAGCCACCTGGAGGAGCTATTTAAAAAAAGAAGCAGAAATGATAACATTATGCCTCTCACCTTGGTCTTCTTGGGTCGGAACATTGGAGGGGCTGGAGAGAGATAGAGCATGAGATTTCTGGTATCTGTGTTTCTGGATGTCTCTAAGTGACCTCTTAGAAGCAGAAACCAGGATTTTAAACACGTCTTCTAACTGTAGAAGGAATCATCAGCAGAAAAGCAAAATAACCTGTGGCTGTTCAGTCATTTGTGCACATAGCAACCCTACTGGATGCAGCAGAACTACCCCATGGTGTTTCTAAGGAGCAGCTGGCAGGTTTGAACTGCTTGCCACCAGGACCCCAGAAAAGGAAAAGCAGATGGTATTTAGAGGGCTTTCCATTTCCCATGAAAATGCATGCCAGCCACGAAAGCAGTCTTGTGCAGGATCCCTCCTTAGTGGTGATTAATTTTTTTAAATTCATGTTCTCTCTCTACTGTTTTTATTATTCAAAGAACAAGTGAAAAATAATTTAATGGTATGACCAGAAATCTCACTGCTCTCAAGTTGATTCTGCCTCACAGCAGCCCCATAGGGTTTGCCTGGGCTGTGACAATGATTGCCACATCTTTCTCCCTTGAAGCTGCTGGTGGTGGTTTTGAACTCTGGGTGTTCGTTTATAGAGCTTAGTGACACTCAGAGTCAAAGTTACAGAGACAAACATAAGTGGATGACACAGGAAGATATAGTTTGTAGATTCAGTTGGAGGTTGTAAAGTTGTAAATGTGTGTGATATATGATGAAGAAAACATAAGACTAGCTAGCCATGGAGTTGGTTGGTAGCTAATCCTGCGTTTTTTTTTTTTTTTTTTTCATCACATTACACTCCCAGCTTTATAAACTCCACCTAACCTGGTGGGCAGCAATTAAACATTCAGCTGCTAACTGAAAGATGGATGGTTTGAATCCCGGAGTGGCTGCAGAGAGAAAGACCTGACAGTCTGCTTGTTTTGTGCTAAAATAGATACTATATGGAGTGAAGTGAAGGAGTTTCCATGCAGTAAAGTAATAATCAGAGTAGTATGAAGTTAAGGTCAGAATCTTGTCTGGTGATGAATACTAGTTTGGAAAAGGAATAGTGTACTGTGTTAATGCGTTTTATAAAATTGGCCATATTTATAAGTGATTTATGAGGAAACAAAGGTCCTCAGAATCTGGAAAAGCGATTAGTTTTAGAAGTAAACTGTTGTCTGCCGAGACTTAAGCATGAATTTGAAGTCTGTAGGAGTAATGACAGTGGACAAGAAAAATGTCACCAGAATATTGATGCTAGCCTGGTAGGAAGGGATGCAAGGAGTTAGTAGATAATAGCAGTGTGTATATACTATGTGAAAAAGTTACTATAGACAGGTAAGAAGTGGCAGTACAGATTCCTGCCTTTCAGTCAAGGGTGAGATAGAGCTGAAGGAAAGGAAGTGTTCCTTGTCCACTCTTCAAAGCAATTTTGAAACTTCTTTTTCTGGAATGGCCATCAGAGCTGTTGTTGTATTGCCCTGATGTCCTGAATGTTGTCAGAATGTCTTCCTTTCAATATTTCCTTTCTCTAAGAATAAAGAAAAAAGTCACTGGGGCCAGATCAGGTAAGTAGGGAAGGCGTTCCAATACACTTGTTTGCTGGCTAAAAATTCCCTCACAGACAGCTCTACAATTAAGTTCACCAACTTGCCACCAAGTGCAATGGCCATTCCAGAAAGAGTTCCAAAATTGCTCTGAAGGGTGGGCTAGGTGCTGGCATTGGTGCATAGCTACTGAAGGGGAATCCTTCGAAGGTGACCACAGTGATATTCAGCAAGAAGGTGTGTAGCACTGTTCTCAGACTTAATTGTCGTACCTTGTATATTTATAATTGGGGAAATTGAAAGAGATGTCCAGGTACATATACTTTGGAGTAATACAAATTGATCTAACACTTGCAACTCATTATAGTTTTCGTCTGCATCCTGAAACACTGGTTGGAGTTGAGTTGATTCTGACTCATGGCGTCCCCAGGTTTGTCAGAGTGGAAGGGTGCTCTGTAGGGTTTTCAGTAACTGTTTTTTTTCTGGAAGCAGAATGCCAGGCCTTTCTTTTGAGATGCCTGTAGGGGAACTCGAACTATCAGCCATTTGGTTAGCACCATCCAAGTAAACAATAAATGGTATAGATTTGAGAACTCCCAGAGACAGACGCTGGGTATCCTGTGTATACTGTTTTATAATCCTTACTCAGACCCTCTGGGACTTCTGTAGAGTTACATGAAATGGCTCAGAAGTAAGTTAGAAGAAATAAGAAGACTAAAGGCAACATAATTCATAACTTAATAGCAATCTGTACATAAATGAGAATGAACAGTTTCAACATAATATATTAAAGATGTCCCACAGCATGTTTTTTAGACATACTGTGGTGACTATTAAAAATATAGAAATGAATAAGATCTTGTGCTTATAGAATCTGGAGTTTATTGACTAAGGTGAAAATAGGAATAAACAGATTAATTTTATGTTCTTTTTTCCTAATATTCTTGAACACTGTATTTTATTTAGTGGTAGAAGATGATGAAGATGACTTTCCAACAACACGTTCCGATGGAGATTTCTTACATAACACCAACGGCAATAAGGAGAAATGTGAGTAATACATTTTCCCCTCAGTTGGATAAAATACACTCTGTATCAAACGATAATTACCTGGCTGAGTAATTTTTAAAAGCAGTGGAACTGCTGGAATTCAGGTGTTCCTCTTAGGAAAGACACATTCTGAAGTTAAATATTAGTGGCTGCTCACTGATAAAAAACTTAACCTAAATTCTAGATATTGTAGTATTTGATATAATGAAATTCTGGGACTGTAGAGGGTGATTAGGGAAAATATTGTAATTGAACTTAACTTGAATCTGTCCGCAGTGTATATTTCTTTGCTTCTGTTTAACATTCACTTGATAAATTGATATCAAAAGTATATAATCAGTATTATTAAAAGAAAATTACTGAAATAGCTCTGCTTTTGCAACATGAAGTTTATAGATCCTCGAACAAGATGGCTTATTTCTTATGCTGTTTGATTAATGGTAGTGGGAAAGAGCTATAGCCACTAACTGAAAGGTCAGCAGTTCAAATCCACCAGGTCTTCCTTGGAAACCCTATGGGGCAGTTCTAGTCTGTCCTGTAGTGTTGCTATGAGTTAACTCAACGGCAGTGGGTTTGATTTCATTAATTGTTAGGGCTACCTTTTCAAATAGAATTCTGAACTGTTCCTTGAAAACTTGTGATGTATAGTTTTTGTTTTTCTCATATTCTAAGAAAAAGCTAGAGTGAGTTCCTAAAAATGGTTTGTTACCAAAAGCCTTTATGAACATAATAATTACACTCATTTTTGCTGAAGTTATAGAAGAATATGAAGTAAATTCAGTGATCATGGTATGTTTTCAAATCATTTTTGTGAACTTATTTTCTTAGAAATAATTTTCTGTTTCATAGATCACAATGGATCACTCTTGTTATTGATGCTAAAATCTAATACTGCTCTGGTCTTTACCTTTTCAAAGTCTCCCTGTTTCATTTCACACTGAGTCTCTTTCCTTATAACCTGCCCTCACACACCAATCCTGCAAAAATATTAGCTTACTGTTACAAAGTGTTCCTTGTAACTTGAGTCTGCAACATTGTATCTTATGCAGTCATCCAAATTTATTTATTTTTTATGGAATTAGAGGATTTATTTTAGGAAAGTTTTATGGGAGTTATATTTTAATTTCACAATTAATATTCTGCTTTCAGAAAACATGTCTGTTTGAGTGTTAGGAAAATTATTGAAAGGGGATATAAAACGCCCAGGTGCCATTGCCCTTCCTGCAGTAACTCAGCTGTCCCACCTGCATTCCTCCAAAGAGAAAGGAGGTTTATTTTCTAAAGAAATTGAACTGGAGACTTGCAGATTTAGGGGTACCAAGCAAGCAAATATAGGTGAATAGGCCTATGAATAAAAGTTATTATCTAGAAATTATTTGGTTATTTAGATCTTACTATTAATTACTGATTATTTAGATTTTATTCTGCCTATCTCCAAGAACTCTGGCAGTTAGGGATTAAATGAAAATATGTATATTGCAGCGTACAATCCCTAGCACCCTTCTCTGTTTCCAGAATACCCATCAATCAGACATGCATTTTCTAGCTAAAAAGTTGAAGTCAACTCTGGAGAAGTACAGTGGCCACAGAGAAAAGACCTTCTAATAAGAAATATTTAAGAGTCTTTCATGAAAAAGCCATTGCACTGGTAGATCACCCTTTGATCTATCACCAGCTGGCAAGCCTTGCTGGTACATACAGAGCTTCCACTACTTTGCTCTTAAATGTGAACAGATAGCCACATGTTTCCAGATGTTTGATGAAAGGGACCAAAGTAAGCACACTAGAAAAAGGAACTCTGAAAATGCATGAAGAAAAAGAAAACATCATAAAAACTGTAGTTAATGTCCTTGATAATATAATATTTTATCCTTGACACAGAAGGACTCTTGAAAATTAAAGATTACAAAAGCAAGGATTTAGAAAAACACATAATGGTAGGGTTAATCTATAAAAAGCTAAGGAAAATCATAGAATAGCAGAAGCAGCAGCTCAAGAATAATAGAGAAAAGAAAGGAAATAAATTTGAGTGCCAACCAAGAATTCTGGTATCTGACTAATAGCAGTCCCAGAAAGAGAGAATAGAGGAAAGGAATTACTAAAGAACTGTTCACTTACTGGACTATTGGTTATCTGACATTTTGCATTTAAAAAATCCACCACTGTGATGGTTAGGAAAAAAAAGCTACTTTCCCACTATTTTGCACATTAAGGAGGAGTCAAGTGACAGTAGGAGAATGATGAGGTTTGTGAGAGGGAGTCAGGCTGCCCAGGCCACCAGTGCTTCCTACATCTGGGTTGGCCAAAAGGGTCAGACCAGCCCTATAATGAGTAAGGGGGAAGCAGGCAGCGTGCAGGGGGCAGGGGACTGAGACTTGGAAAGGCAATGGGAACTAGGTCTGCAAGAGTCAGGTGGCAGCTCAGAAGTCTCTTCTCCAAAAGAGCCTTCCCTAGAGCCTCCACGAGCAGAGGTGTCTGAGCCTAACCTGCCTGCAAGCCTGGGAACCACCCATCACCAAGGCTTGACTCTAGGGTTAGCAGAGCAGGAAGATGGAGAGGTGAGCCATGAGGCTCCACGTTGAGGCCAGGAACATGGCCTGCTGCTCCAGAGAGGCAGGCAACCCTGACTGCTAACACCCCCACCCCCTACAGGTGGGTGGGGAAGGGGGGCCCAACATGTGGTGAGCAACCCAGTGGTGTGGGGTGGGAAACAGCACCAAAGATGGGACATGGCCCAACTCTCACATGATACCAATTTTTGCTTAACAATCTGATTTTGGAAACCTAATCATGTTAGTAAGTGAAGATTGGGTATGATACAAGAAAATGCCACAGAACTGAAGGTCTCAATTCTTTCGATTTATCAGCAGACCACTGAATAACCATCATAATGAATAGTAGTGGAAGGAACAAATCACAGTCCTCATCAAGACATGTATCATTACCCTAAACAGAGATGAGAAGACCCCTAAGAGGATCATGGGTGGGGTGGATATGTGAAGTCATACAGTAAAACTTAAAAGAATGACATTGGCCTTGACATGGGGCTGGAAATTACAAAATCGTAGAACAGTGCTCTTCTTGATTTCTGATTAAAAATTATTTTCAACCTAAGGTTCTGTATCCAGACAATCTATCAAATACGAGGGTTAAAAAGTATTCCTGAGTCCAAAAACTTACCTTCTACACATCTTTAGCAGGAAAGCTCTGTCATTCTGCGTTTGCAGAGGAGCTTCTCCACCAGTCTTGTTTCCTGGCCCTGCACATGCACATACACTGGAACACGAGTGCATCATCATTTGGAATGCATCTGATGAGGAAACAAAAAACCCTACGCAGTAGAAACTATGGTGCTTCCCGTTTAGATTGCCTGTATACATCACATGTACCATTCAGAATAGAATGTTAAAGTCTAATAAAAGGGCATTTCAAGTCACTTACCTTCTTTCAGCACTTGTTTTTATTTTACCATGTTAGTTACAGGTCCCTTGGTTTTTCTGAGTGTTAGTACCTTTAAAAAAGTTGTTTTATAGGTGTTTAAGACCAGAGTTCAACTGAAATAACTGTAAATCTGAGTGGTAATCATTAGAGTAAGTACTTAAAATTCTTCCATTTCTGCCCTTCTTATTCATTATTACATATTTTTAATTGTATCATTCTCCTAAAAGAATTTAAAGGTGTCTCATCTTGTCTCTTTAAGAGTTTCAGCTCTGCCTTTTATAGAAAATATACTCATTCAAAATTACAAGTACTGTAGAATTTTGCTGGAGTTTTTTTTGTCAAGTTTAACATGATTCCACAAAATAAGGTACAGGAGGCTTGGAGCAAAAAATTAAAGTGATCAATATTGAGAATGGCCTGGTGGGTGACAAACTAAGATGAAGTTTTATCTTCATGACTTTCATTTTCTGACAGATATAGCATGTGAATTGTCTTTCAGAGGGTCTTACTGTATGATACTTATTTCCAAGTGTTTGAGAGCTTAAAAATCTATTTTATGACCCCTATAATATTTCAAGAGATTCCAGTGGATGTTTTTAAAAGTAGCAACAGCAGGTGAAAAAATATATTTCCGTATTTGCAGAGTTTTTCCAAAAGCATGTCATGTTACTCTTTCTTCTTGTAATGACCCCAAAGTATGTAACTTAACGAGTACTTACTAATAACAACCTATTATTGTACATATTCTCTTGTATAGGATGCAGATGACTTTGAATTTCTAAGCTGATTATTAATCAGAATAGTAGTTTGTAATGAAACTACAATTTTGGTAACAATAATAGAAAAAGTATAAGTTAAAATTATAGTTTTTAGTCGTAGAAAAAAAATTTTTTAAACAACTTTATTGAGGTATAATTGACATACAATAAACTGCACTGCTGATACGTATACATAGCCATGAAACTAGGACCCCAATCAAGATAGTGAAAATGTCCATCACCTCCAGAGTTGCCTGGAGCCTTTTGTAATCCCTCTCTCCTGTCCTTCAGTGCATTCCCAAGCAACTGATCTTTTTTCTTTCACTGTAAATAAGTTTGTATTTTCCAGAATTTTATGTAAGTGGAATTATGTAGTATGTATTCTTTTTTGCCTGGCTTCTTTTTTAGTTGGAGATTTATGTTTTGTTGCATGTATTAATAGTTGATTCCCTTTTCAGTGCTGAGTAGTAGCCATTGTATAGATACACTACAGTTTGTTCATCTGTTAGGAGACAGTTTGGGTCTTTCCAGTTTTGGCTGTTATACTAGAGCCACCATGAACATTCTGTACAAGTTTTGCATGGACATTTGGCATTGAGATTTCAAAATTGAAAGTATCATTATTCAATTTTTAAGCTCTCTTTTGGAAGGATTTTATAATACTCTCCTTGTATTTAATTCAAGTCTAACAATATAAAATATAAATGTAAAATATAATTAATGTAGTAAATAAATATAGTATAGTATAGTATAATAAATACAGTATAATAAAATGTAATTCAAGTCTAACAATATAAAATATAAATGTAAAGTATAAAAATATAAATGTTATATGAATATTGGTCTTGAGCTTAAATTTGAAAATCATTTAAAAATTTCATATCTCCTTATTCAGTTCTATGGTTTATATTCTGGTATTTTTTAAAATTCTTAGTTTCTTAAAATGTAACTTTGTTATTGCCATAATTAAGGCACACGCTAAGCTGGCAGAACATTATCATAAAGTATTTGTGCTCCTACCATTTGATTCACTGGGTGCAACACAGTAAATCAGTTTGAGGAAATGGAGTCCAGATAAATGAACTTGGAGGGTGTGTGCAGCCACAGCTGCTTTACTCCCTCCCAGAGAGTGCTAGGAGGTTTTACAGTGTTGTGTCACAAGAGGAAGAGGGTAGTCTGAAACCTGCTCTGACGGCTAGATTTTAGAACATTTTCTAATCTGAAATTTTGATGAATTGTTTCTTTATTAGACAGATTTTCAGTGAGTTACTTTCTTTTTCAGTATTTCCTCATGTAACACCTAAAGGGATTAATGGTATAGACTTTAAAGGGGAAGCAATAACTTTTAAAGCAACTACTGCTGGAATCCTTGCTACACTGTCTCACTGTATTGAACTCATGGTAAAACGCGAGGACAGCTGGCAGAAGAGACTGGATAAGGTAAGACTCACTTGGGGTTGTTTTTTCCCTTGTAAAAATGTTCAAATCTTATTTAAATTTTATGTATTGATTGAAACGTTTGAACCATATTGACTTCTTAGGGAAAGATGTGTTGGGTTGCAAGAAATAGCAGTGACATTATTCCTGAAACTTTGTGGTCTTTGTAGACTCATTTTTCTAATGAGATTGGCCATTTATTCAATTAGTATAAAATACGCTCTTTTGATAGGAATTGAATATTATGAAAAGTTTATTATATTAATAATACCTTGGAATGGAAATGATGAACCATTTAACATGAAGCTTTGCTTAAGTTGTGTGAATTAACCAAAATATCAGTTCATTAAGTTAAGCGTTTCGTTTGTACATAGTGTTTTTTCAGAGGTCGTGTGATAACGATTTAACATATGTTTTTATGTGGTTCCTTTGCATGTTTGGCTTGTGTTTACATGTTTCTGCCTTTGTTTGAACTGCAGCATTCATCAACAGAGTACAGTGTGAATCTTGAGTGTCTGATATGAATTATGGTTCACTGAATTTGTTTAGGAAGAAATTTATGTTTATAATTCAACTTCAGTAAAATTGTTAGCATTGAGGCATACCATAAAGATCTAGTTCTACTCTGACCCCATCATTTTTTAGGAGAGGGAACTATAACCAAGAGACTGGTCCAAAGGTACCCAAGTAGTGGAATTAGAGGGGTTTCACTCTGTTCTGATATTTCAGCTCCAGATATTATGCCAGACATCAGGCAAAATTTTATTACCCATCAACAAGTCTTATTGCTTGGAGTGTTTGAAGGTCTAGTTAATTTGAATAGGACACTAAGGAAAGCAATGTAATCACTGATCTAATGGCAAAATGGCCACAAGGTTTGGTTAGCAGTCAGTGTTTATGAAGGCCTCTGTGTTTTAGAAGACATGAGATCTGTTAGAAATCTCAAGTGCAGGTGAGAGTAAACCATGTTGGTTGGCTATGTGTATAGCCAATAATATGGGCCAGTATAGCCTATATAATAATTATTAATTATTAATAATAATAATATAGGCAATGAAAACTTCCACTTTAAGGTATAGATACTTCATTATGTTCTGGAGCTAAATTATTATGTCTTCAAAGATTTCAGTTCTCTTCATTCTATATCAAATTGAGTGTTTAGAAAATTCCCCATGTGCACAGCAAATACTGTTTTCAGAAAACAACAACTTCTGACATCCATTGGGCTAATGGTTTAACAGAATGATTCAACTTGTCCAGACCAGCTGATTTAAAATTTGGGGGGCCAACTTTCTGTTAAGGTCTCCTGTCTTAATTTGTCTTTCACTATGGGATTGCCTTCCTCAGTCATGTACTCTAACCACAGTGCCTCAAAAACTTTTTTTTTTAAAGTCTTTTTGTTGACTTCCGTGTCTCTCCAGGAATCAAGTTGATTCATTCTGTTGAAAGGGAGGTGGACTTTTGATTGCATTCAGTGTTGTTGGTTTTATTTATTTTCTTCCTTTATTGAATAGTAATAAATAGAACAAACAAAACAATCTGAAAAAACTACTTTTGCTGCTTCTCTTAAACAAAGAACAGCTGCAAAGGATGGCACTGTGATCTGGAAACTGTGTTTTGTACTGTTCTTACAGGTCTACCTGGTGTCAAATCTTACTCACCTGTCCTGCTATAATTTTTTCTCAATGTTGAAATGACAGCAGGATCTCAGTTATATGTTATGGAGAATGGTTATAAAGACCAGTTCTTGAAGTTGTTTATCAACAAATACATATTTTAGGTAATTCATAGAGTTGGGAAAGAAAGTACAGTTAGTGGTGTCTTAATACAGCTTCGTTATAAATTTTTCTGTTTCATTCAAGCAGTATTTGTGTGCCCTGTGCGAGGCTATAAGTTAGGAGTGGCAAAATAGTGAGAGAGACAGAATTGTCCCTCAAGGAACTTATAATCTAAGGGGAACAATTGTATAGGAGATTTATGATATAATTACATCAGTTTTATAATAGAAGTGTACTTTTAAGTAGATTTCTCGTGTCATTTCCATTGTTCTTTGGCAAACAAGGTGGTTAAGTGCTATGCTGCTAACCAAACAGGTCCGCAGTTCAGATCAGCCATGCGCTTCTTGGAAACTGTCAGGGCAGTTCTACTCTGTGTTGTAGGGTTGCTGTGAGTCAGCGTCTACTCCATGGCAGTGGGTTTGGTTTGGTTTTTTGGCTAAGTAATTGAAAGTCAGTATTCTTTACTGATGGTGATTTCCTGTTGTTGTTGTTAGCTGGTGTCATGGACTCAACTGTGGCCCCTAAAAGTATATGTCAGCTTGTTTAGGCCGTAGTTGCCAGTATTGTGTGGTTGTCCTCCATTTTGTGATTGTAAGGTTCGCATGTGTTGCAAATCCTAATCTCTGCCTGTGGTTAGTGAGGCAAGACCAGATTGTGTGGAAGAGTATTAGGGTGGAATTGTAACACCCATACTACTGGTCACATCCTTGAAGCAGTGTACAAGGGAATGTCCTTGGGGTGTGGTCTGCATCACGTTTTATTTTACAGAGGATAAAGGGGAAAGGAAGTGAGCAGAGAGTAGGGGACCTCACACAACCAAGAAAGGGGCTCTAGGAGCAGAGCATGTCCTTTGTACCGAGGGTTCCTTCGTGAAGAAGCTTCCAGTCCAGGGTAAGATTAATAAGAAGGACCTTCCTCCAGAGCTGACACAGTAAAATCTTTCTGAACCTGATACCCTGAATTTGGACTTAACAGCCTACTAGACTGTAAGAAAATAAATTTGTCTTTGTTAAAGCCATTCATTTGTGATATTTTTGTTATAGCTGCACTAGATGACCATGACACCTAGAGTAATAATTATTTCTGTTATAGAGGTTAGTCATGTCCAATAAATCTGAAAATTCTAAGATTAAATTATTTTAGTTATTAACGGTATTAATAAGAGAATGTCATGATTGAAGATAACTTTGCTTATATTATTAGGCTTACAAATATGTAACTTTCACGTGCTTTTTTATATTCTCTTAAATCTTTCTAATATTATTGCTACCCTGTTTGTTTTGTTTTCTTTACTGATGTATTATGTGCCTACAGTGAAGTGCCCCTGTCTTAAGTGTAGTGTATTGCTTTATGTTTTCTTGGCATACTTGTACATCCCTTTAGGAGCCTGATGGCACAGTGGTTAAGTGCTCAGCTGTTCACCAAAAGGTCAGCAATTCAAATCCAACAGTCACTCCATAGGAGGAAAGATGTGGCCAGTCTGTTTCCATAAAGATTTACAGCCTTGGGAATTCTGTGGACCAGTTCTGCCCTTAGAGGGTCAGTAGGAGTAGCAGTTGACTCAGGTGAAGATACAAAACTTTCCTAGCACACCAAAAGGTTCTTTAATGACCCCTGCCCAGTCTCCCTCTAGAGGTGACCACTTTTCTAACTTAATCACTATTTATCAGTTTTGCCTGTTTGGAGTAAATTATATAATACGTACTCTTGTGCCTGCCTTTTGTTTTCCCTGGACATTGACTGTGAGACTTACCCATGTAGTTACATTGAGTAGTTATTCAGCATTTTTTACTGCTGTATACTGTTTCATTTATGATTATACCACAATTAACCTATTGCCATCGAGTCAGTTCCAACTCACCTGTAGGCCCTATAGGTGAGAGTAGTACTGCCCCATAGAGTTTCCAGGAACACCTGACAGCTCTGAACTGCCAGCCTTTTGGTTAGCAGATGTAGCACTTAGCCACTACATCTCCAGGGTTGTATACCACAATGAGCTTATCCACTTTCCTTTGAATGGTCCTTTGTGTTATTTAATTTTTTGGCTGTCCTCAATAGAACTTCTATGAGCAGTATTTTACATCTGTTTCAATAAATACATGCACACATTTCTCTTGGGTATATTCCTATTTCTAGAAGTAGAATTGTTGGTTCATGGAATATATGCTTAGCTTTAATGTGGATACTGTCAAACAATTTTCCAAAGTAATTATATCGCTTTCAGTTCTTACTATCAGTAGATGCGAATTCCATTTCTTTATGCCCTTGGCAATACTTGATATTGTTAGTTTTTTGGCTTTTTTTTTTTTTTTAATTTTAGCCATTCTGATGGATCTGTAGTATCCTTTTCTCTTTAGTGTACAAAGATCAATTAATGAATTCTCTGGGTATTAGGAATAATTTATTGATTTGTACTAGTTTTAATTCACATACAGTGTATTTGGAAACTTTCAATTGACTGTGGACTTTAATTTAGTCACAAATTATTTGACATGAGGACGTATGAGCATTGGATTTTTTTTTTTTAATAAGTTTGCTGGTGCTAGCACCAGCCTATATTATTTTACATGTTGACTTTGAGTCTTTTAACTTTTCAAATCTGCATGCCTTGTCTATATAAGTAAAGGGTTAAAGTTGATCCCTAAGTTTAAAGTTTAACTTAAAATCCATTCTTGCCAGCAGTGGGAAAAGATAAGAAGTTTATCTTACAACCTGAGGTACTATTTTAGCATTCATTCATTTAACCGATTGAGTTCTTTTCTTCCTGGTATCCATTCCTTGCTGTTTTTTCTTCATAAGAAAATAAACAAAACTCTTACTAGGGGGCAAGAAAGAAACAGGAATATATTGTAAGCATTTATCTGGGGTTAATTATCTTTGAAAAAATATATTTAACACTTGCGGTTATTTCATTCATTTATATTCATAGCTTACCTATAAGATGATCTTCAGTGGATGTTTTTGGTGCGTGTAATATATAGCCTAGAGAAACATGGTTTCTCGGGCAGAATAAGACACCTATTTTTCATACCAGTGGAGTTGTTATTTCGTCAGATTACACAGTGTCAGTGAAATACACGGCAAATCCATTTAGTGGACTTCACTGTAGTTAAAATACCCCCTTCAAATGATGAACTTTTCACTTTTGGGGGGGGTTTGTTTTTGTTGTTGTTAATAGGAAAGTGAGAAGAGAAGAAGAATAGAGGAAGCATACAAAAATGCCATGACAGAACTTAAGAAAAAGTCCCACTTTGGAGGACCAGACTATGAGGTATGAATTTTATGCTTTGATATTAGAAAAAAAAGCTCATATGTAAATTTTATCACAAAAATGACTGATTTTTAAATAATAACATTGTAGCCTTTAACAAGTCTAAATGTATATAATTATATACAAAATAAATATGTGTGTGTATACGGCTAGTTGCCATCTAGTCGATCTGACTCGTGGCTACCCCATGTATGTCAGAGAAGAGTGGTGCCCCGATGGGTTTACACTTGCTGAATTTTCAGAAAGTAGATAACTCGGCGTTTTTTTCCAACGTGTTTCTGAGTGGACTCAAACTTCATACTTTTTGGCGGGCACCCAAGCATATTAACTGTTTATATCATCAAGGATGTGTCTGTCTCTCTACGTACGTATATACACATACTCAGCTTTTATTGTAATTAAATGTGTGTTTCATGATATGTGAATACCAGGGAGCATTTTCTTGCTAAACTCAGTCTGCAGTGGGTTTTTGGTTTTTTGTTTGAATTGCCTGCAATGTTTAAATACAAGCTTTGAAAGACTCAGTATTAGTCATGTCCACTTTGTAGGGAAAGTTTTCATTTCTCTTTTAACGATATTAATTGTTTAATGTTAGCGTCTTACTCTTTTTTTTTCTTTTTAAAATAAAAGCAACCTTTGTAGGAAAGAGTCTGAGTATGTACTGACAGAAGGTTTTAGTGTATGCTGTTACTAGGTGAAATCTTTTTTTTTTTTTCCTTATGACTGAGTGAAAGTGTGCATTCCCATATAAATTTGCGTGCCCACCTATATGCAGCTTCCACTGCTCTCCCTGTCTGGTGACAGCACACTATTCATCTCTGCTCTCATCCTCCCAGCAATCTCCTTTCCCCTCCTCTCAACCTACTCCCCTTCCTCCAGCCAGAGGTCAGCAGGATGATATCCTATAGATGCATAGAACCATAAAGTGCATCCAGTATATGGTCACTGCCTCGCCAAGTCCAGTCCATTCCTGTCTGAAGAGTGAACCTTCGTTACGATTTATGGGCAAGGGCAGCATCAAAGTGTGGGGCCATGCTCCCAGGGGAACCCCGAAACCACTGGACCATCAATTGTAGTCTTTTAGTGGAGGTCTCAGAATGCACCCCTTTTTATTCTTGTGTTGCCAGTGAGATCAACTTTGTGAGCTCCATTGCAGCTATCACTGGTGGTGGCTGGGCACCATCCGGTTCTTCCGGTCCCAAGTCGATGTAGGCACCCACTCGTATGGGTCTCTCTGTCTTCTGGGTTGCCTTTCCCCCATGTTGTTGTGGTCCTTGGTGAGCATCCATTTCTGCTGAGTTGGGACCATTTGCTTTGCCCTCAGATGGCAGCTTGGCAGCTTTAAGACCCCAGATGGTGAAATCTTAACTATAGCAGAGCATGAAACTTTATGTTTGAAAATGCCTGGAACAAATTTGTTTTTTCCTTTCTTACCTTGTTAAGCAGTTAATAACACTTACCTCCCACATATATGTGTACACACACACACATATATTGAAGTTTTATTAACTCTCTTGGCATGAGATTCTCTAGAGAAAAAAAGAGTATAAGAAATGTATCTGGTAATTTAATTAAACATTGTTGTTATTCCTGAAATGACCTTTTTAAAAATTTTATTTAAGAAAATAAAATTGAATATTTTTTATATTAGAAAAGTAGGACTCCTTTATACCAACAGCAAGATTATTAGTGAAGAAATCACCAAATCAGAACCATTTACTATAGCCCCTAAGAAGATAAAGTACCTAGAAATAAATCTAACCTGAGAAATAACGGACCTTTACAAAGAGAACTAGAAGTCCATACTACAAGAAACTAAGGGAGACTTACATAAATGGAGAAACCTACCCTGCTCATGGATAGGAAGACTTAACATTGTGAAAATGTCTATTTTACCCAAAGCAATCTACTTACATAATGCAATCCCAATACAAATTCCAGTGACATTTTTTAATGAGATGGAGAAACAAATTACTAACTTTATTTGGAAAAGGGAAGAAGCTCCGGATAAGTAAAGCACCACTGAAGAAGAAGAACACACTGGGAGGCCTCTCACTACCCAACTTTAGAACCTATTACATTGCCACAGTACTCAGAGCAGCCTGGTACTGGTACAAAAAGAGACAGATAGATCAATAGAACAGAATTGAGACCCCAGAGATGACACCATCTTCCTATGAACAGTTGATATTCGACAAAGGCCGTAAGACATTAAACTGGAGAAGAAACAATCTCTTCAACAAATGGTGTTGGCAGAACTAGATGTCTATCTGCAATAAATTGAAACAAGACCCATATCTTACACCTTATACAAAAAACAACTCAAACTGGATAAAAGACCTAAATATCAAATCTAAAACAATAAAGCTCATCCAAGAAAAAGTATGAACAACAGTGGAAGTTTTAATACACAGTGTAGACAAGTTTCAAAATCTGTTAAACAGACCACAAACAACAGAAGAGAAAATAGATAAATGGGAACTATTAAGAATCAAACACTTTTGCTCATCCAAAGACTTTAATAGAATTAAAAGGCCATCTACAGAATGGTAAAAAATATTTGGCAACTCTATGTCAGACTGACGCCTGATCTCCATAATCTATAAGGTATTACAAAATATCAGTAAGAAAAAGGTAAATCATCCAATTAAGTGTTGGGCAAAGGAGATGGACAGACACTTCTCAAAAGGAGATTCAGGCAGCCAAAAAACACATGGGGACGTGCTCTCGATCATTAGCCATTGAAGAAATTCAAATCAAAACAACAATGAGATACCATCTCACCCCATCAGGGTTGGCCATGATCCAAAAAACACAAAACAACAAATGCTGGAGAAGCTGTGGAGAAACTAGAACTCTCCTACACTGTTGATAGGACTGCAAAATGGTCCAACCTCTTTGGAAAGCAAAAAAAAGCTGGTTCGAGATATACCATTTGACCCAGTAATTCCACTGCTCGAAATATATCCTACAGAATCTAGGCCATTCACATCAACTGATATGTGCACACTAATGTTTATCACAGCGCAGTCCACAATAGCAAAACAATGAAATCAACCCAGATGCCCAACAACAGTGGAATGGATAGGTGAACTACGGTATATGTACTCAGTGGAACACAGTGCAATGATAAAGAACAACAATGATTTTAGGAAACATCTCATAACCTGGTTTCAATTGGAGGACATTATGTTGAGTGAAAGTAGTCAGCGACAAAAGGACAAATATTCTATGAGACCCCTGCAATAAAAACTTAAAAAATGGACTCCTGCATAGAAGAAAAGACTCTTTGACAGCTGCAAGTGTAGGAAGGGAGGGAGGGTTTAGATTAGATAGTTGAGAGAAATTTGGTTGGGTGAAATCTGTGACAGCACCCATTAGAATGAAAATATTAACTGGACTTCAACATAACATGATTACTCTTTGTATCTTAGTCCAACATTACAGGAACAGAGTAACTGGGGCGGGGGTTGGGGGCTGGAGACCTCTCGGGAAACTGAGGTCAGTTGGCACAACTAGCATGTTGCTAAAAGAGCCTTCTGCGCTACACATTGGTGAATGGCTTCTGGGGTATTCAAAGCTGCCAAACAGCCATCTGAGGGTACAGCAAATGGTCCCAACTTAGCAGGAACAGGTGATCACTGAGGACCAAAATGATATTGAGGAAAGAGAACCCAGAAGACAGAGAAACCCACACAAGTGGGTGACTGCATTGACTTGTGACCAGAAGAACTGGATGGTGCCCGGCCAACACCAGTGATGGCCGTGATGGAGTTTGCCAAGCTGAATCTTTCAGGCAATGCTAGAATAAAAAGGAGTGCACCCTGAGATCTCCATTAAAAGACAGCAGTTGATGGTCCAGGTACCTCAGAGTTCCCCTGGAAGCATGGCCTGTGGCCCTGATGCTGCACCTGTCCATAAATCATAATGGAGGTCAACTCTCAGCATGATATGGCACAGAGTGACCGTATCATGTGTCCACTTAGTGGTTCTGTGCATCTATAGGGAGTCGTCCTGCTGACCTCTTACTGGAGGAAGGCGGGGTGGGTGGAGAGGAGGAGACAGGAGTTTGTTGGGAGGACAGGACATGTATGGAGCAGCGAGGGAGACTCTGCAGTCACCAGGCAGGGAGAGCAGTGGGAACTGCATATAGGTGTGCATGCAAATTTATATGAGAATGTACATTTTCATTCAATCATAATTTAAAAAAAAAAGTTAAGTTTTCCAGCTATGGAAATCTGTATTAATGATGTTTGAATTGTAATACTTCAGAATTATTAAGCTGTTGATTCTTTTCTTCTGGAATGTATAAAAATAATAATTTTTTTGGAATCTAAATTATTAAGATGTAAGTTCCTGTATTACAAGGTTAATAATTAGTGCGAAGTTAAGATTATCTTGCTATTTCTGAGTTTTTTTTTGCAGAATTACTGACTTTGTAAATTACCTTATTTTTTATGTCAGAAATATATACTATAGAAAGAATATAGTAAATACAAATAAGCCAAATAAAGTCTGTTTTTTTATTTAATGTATTATATCAGTTTATCACCCACCAGAATATATAAGTATGCCTGTATAGTTGTTTATCTGTGCTTTTTCTGTCTACACAGTTTTATTTCTGAGAGGGAGAGTGAATGTGTTCTCTAAATATAGTTAATACATCTAGATATTTTAAATTGTGGTGTAATGTAGAGTCCGTTATTTTACTCCATTGTCTTTTGTTGAGTAAATCATCTGTTGTCTGCCGGTTTGAAATGTACCTTCCTCTTTCTTTCTTCAAGTAGAAGATAATTAAAGGTCCACTGATTTTTTTTCACTGTCTGTGGTGTCAGGTTTCTAGATGATTTTTAAAGTGAGTCAGGACATCTGTTTTTATGCTTCTGAAATATGTTTTTATGTTTCTTCTTTTTAGAGTTTCGAATCATCTATCTTGCGTTGCTACAAGTGTGAAATTTTTACACGAATTGAAAATCTGATTTTGTTGTTTTTCTTTTCTAACATTCATGATGGTCTAATTTTTGAACAAAATTTAAAAGTTTCTGTGATCTGTAGACTTACAAATTACTTAATAATCTTAAATGTATCCCTAAGACTTGGTAAGTTTATCATAAAGCCAAGCCAAGTGCCATACTTGCCATAATGCATGAGGGGAGTATAGCAAGGAACTAAGCAGGCAAGAATCTTGCCTCAGAACACTACCTGACTGTAACGGGCAATGTGAACTAGTTAACAGGCAATTATAACAGTTAATACTATTAAATACTTTTAACTCAAGTTGAGGCGATTGAGTCAAGGGTGGCTTTCCAGAGAAAAGAACATCTTAATAGAAACCTTAAGAATGAATAGAGTAATAGTCCGTACCTAGCTAATAAGCCTAGAAAAAGTGTTTGTTCTAAGGGCTGAGAAAGAAAATACTTTCAGGGCTGGGGCGCAAATGAGAACAGAGTTCATGATGGAAACTGAAAGTACTTCTCTGTGTAAGGACGATGGTGTGTTAAGAGACTGGCTAGAAAGATCAACAGTAACCACTGCTGATACTGGGTCAATGGCTTATAAACCAGAAAATAAAGTTTTCCAGATTGACAGATTAGAAAAACCACACTGGCTTCCTGCAGTGAGCAGAATAGGCTGTAATTTAGGACTTGGCAAATTTTTCAGCAAAACAAGTGAGAGTTGAAGGTGGTCTACATTAGGATAAAAGCAGTAGGAATAAAGAAAAACTGACAACTCACATATTTGAAAAGTAGACTCATAGTGTATAGTGATTGAATGAGGGAGAAAACTAAGCTCAAATTTCTGCCTTAGGCAGATTGGTGTAGATGTAGGCCAGGAGTTGGGTTGGAGGACAGGTATGAATTATAAATTTAGCTTTAGATGTGTTGCGTATGAGACTTTTGGGTGAAGAGGTCTTATGTATTACTAGGTGTAACAATCTAACACTTCAGAGAGAAATGGACTGGCTCTGAGTTTGGAAGTTACCAGGTGATTGACTGAAGCTTTGGAAATGACTAAGAATGCTACAAAGAGAGCAAGTGTGGATCCCTGAAAAACACCAACATTTAAGGGACAGGCAAAGGAAAGCTCCTAAGTGGGAGCCTGAGAAGGAGTGCTTATAGAGGGAGGAGGAAAACTTAAGAATGCAAAGAAAAAGGGCTCTTTTAGGATAGGCATTAATGTAAAATGTACAGCTAAGAGGGCAAGTAGTGAGGCAAAAGCGTGAGACAAAAAGATTTAAGTCCTTTTTAATAAAGGAAATTTTACTCCGTTTACAGTAGTTGGCATCAAAGGAAAAATGTACCTATTCTTTGCCTGTTTCATTTGGGAAACTGGGCTATTTTTAATACTGTAAATTTCCAATTAGTAGACTACTAGGACTCCAAAGTGACTGTCTAAGGAGTAGGAAATATATATGTACCAAAACACTGTAGGTTGATTATTACTGTAGATATTGTTAGGATCAGTAGAGTTTTAAAATTATCAGGAAGTATATATGACTTCCAAGCAGATTTTGTGTATTTGTATTTTTTAAGGTAGCAGGTTCTGAAGTTATACTTCTGTGATTTGAGTGCCTTTGAAATGTTTTGGCTTTATAAAGAGGGTCCCGTAAAAAGGAAACCTCTGTAGTGTTATAAATGTTCTTTTTCTTCATGATGCAGCTGATCAATAAACGGGTGGCATATTCACTGTATGGTAATTAACTGAGGTATGCACTTTTTCTGTATGTGTATTGTACTTGAACTAAAAGTGGTTCTTTTTTAAGTGGTTGTAGAGAAGTCCTCATAATTCTGAAAGATTTGAAACAGCTGTATTAAAGCAAGCCTTGTCATATGCCTGTGCCATGTGACAGATGCAGCATTACACCATAATTCTTTTCACCCTTCCAGTGTACCCAAAAACCAAACCCATTGCTGACGACTTAGTACCGACTCATACTGGCTGTAGAGGACAGAGTAGAAGTGCCCCATAGAGCTTCCAAGGCAGTAATCTTTATGGAAGCAAGACTATAACATTTTTTTCCCAGAGAGTAGATGGTGGGTTTGAACCACTGACCTTTTGGTTAGCAGTCCAGCTTTAAACCATTGTACCACAGAGCTGCTTCTTCCAGTGTACGGGATAGGTATATTTAGCTTTGGGGAGGGGGACAGTATTGCTAGATGATTTTTAATAAACTTATTGATAGATAACTTGGGTTTATCAGAATAACTGGAAAGCTTCCAAATGGTCCAGCAGTTGTTCATGTGTCTTATTTTGTGTATCTTTTGACTTAAAAACCCACTGCTGTAGAGTCTATTCTGTATAGCAACTCTGTAGAACAGAGGAGAACTGCCCCACAGAGTTTCCAAGGAGCCCCTGATGGATTTGAACTGACAGCCTTTTGGTTAACAGGTGAATATTTCACCACTACACCACCAGGGCTTCATTTGGTCCAGTGCTTAAGAGCTTCCAAAAAAAACAAAACCACTGCCGTCAAGTCAATTCTGACTCATAGCGACCCTAAAAGAACAGAGTAGAACTGCTCCATAGAGTTTCCAAGGAGCCCCTGGTAGACTCGAACAGCCAACATTTTAGTTAGCAGATGTAACACTTAACCACTGTGCCACCAGGATTTCCATTAACAGGTTAGGCTGCTCAAATTCTCCAGCAGCTCCTTGGAAACCCTTTACTGCAGTTCCGCTCTGGACCATAGGGTTGCTGTGAGTTGGAATTGATTCGACAGCAGTTGAGTTTTTATTTTTTAATTTCGGAAACCGTAAACCCAAGTCTCTACCTTTTCCACCTCCATTTTTACTTTAAAATGAGTATCTTCCGTGTTGGTTTATTACAGCAGGATCATACCTTGCTTGATACCATTTTACTTTTGTTCTTTATACTTCTGTTTTCTGATAGGACTCCTTGGCTCCACCTAAGATCTATTGAAAAGTAATTTTCGGTATGGGTGCCTAGGAACTTTCATTTTAAGAAGTTCCCTAGGTGATTGAGAACTACTGCTTTACTGCTTAATATAACCCAGCTTTGAAGCATAAATTCCACTTGGCTTTCTCTGTGAAAAAATTGTCCTTGCTTAGGAAGATCGTCCTCTGAACTGCCAGCTGTACTTCTTATTGGCTGTAGATCTTCTGCAACTTTGTACTTACGTTGATTGCCAGCTAGATAGTAGCTTCTTTAGAATAGAATCCAACAGACTTATTCTGTAAGTGGTCAGACAGCAAATGTTTTAGGCTTTGTGCATCATAAATCCTTCAGGCTTTGCAGACCGTGTATTCTCTGTCATAATTGCCCAATTCTGTCGCAGTAGCACAAAAGCAGCCATAGACAAAACGTGAGTGAATGAGCGTGGTTGTGTTCCAGTAAAACTATCTACAGACACAGAAAGTTGAATTTCAAATTCCCACGTCAGGAAATGTTAGTCTTTTGATTTTTTTTTTTTTTTTACCATTTAAAAATGAAACAGCCCCTGGGCCATACAAAAAGCGTGATGTACTGACTTGAGTGAGTGGGCCGTAACCACTGCTCTAGGCCATCACCCTAACATTATTATTGGTAAGTGTACAATAAATATATGTACCTTGAGTTTATTGTAACAGTCATATAATTTTTTAAAGAGCATGTGTTACTTATTTTTAAAACATTGCCTAGCATACTGTCTGCTCCACAAATATGTGCTCAATAAATGTTTAAGTTAGTTTTTAACTTTCCTCTAGAGTTAATGACAAGGTTATCAGTGTTTTCTGTTTTGTGAAAGCAAGTGTGTTTTATGTTCATTTGTTTGTTTTTTGGGTGTGAATAGGAAGGCCCAAATAGTCTGATCAATGAAGAAGAGTTCTTTGATGCTGTTGAAGCTGCTCTTGACAGACAAGACAAAATAGAAGAACAGGTATGTCTGTTTTTTAAAACTCTTAAGCTGAAATTCATTCTAATGTAATAAGCATTTCTTTGGATATGTTGTTTCAGAGATAGTTTGAAAGTGTAAGCCTAATAACCTAGAGAGTAAACTTGAGTCTATACTGAGTCACCGATAAAGAATCTTTATAAGTCATTTTCCTCATTTTTCAATTTCCAAGCAATAGAAAGAATACTAATTGTCTAAACTATGTATGCCAAGCTAACATTCCTATTGAAGTATCTAAGTACTGTTAATATCAAGCATACACTTAGTCTGAATAAAACAGTCTCTGAATTTCTGTTCACTGAGTACCAGAATTCAAAACAAAGATGACTAACAGTTAAAGAATTTTTTTCTCACCTCCCTTCCCAAATTACATATATGTATATTTCTGTATATTTATGTTTATACTTCCTTTCCCAAATTATTTTTTTTATAATGTCTTAATTCATATTCAGGAAGCAATAAAAGGATATGAAACAGAATGTCTGTTCTGATTTCTGTTTTTTTGTTTTTATTCTGTATTTGTATCATATATTTAGCTTAATATTACCTAACCACTTTGTTTCCTTCACTAGTTTTGCCTACACTTTCTTATTTTTATTTTGTTTAGTGTTTTATCGTCATCATTGAATTCAAAACAACTATACTAGCTCCTTCTGTGGAAATTAAAGGAACCCAAAAAAAAAAAAAAACTCACTGCTGTCAAGTCTAGTCCAACTCGTAGCGACCCTACAGGACAGAGTAGAACTGCTCCATAGAGTTCCCAGTGAGCGTCTGGTGGATTGAACTGCAGACCTTTTGGTTAGCAGATGCAGCCCTTACCCACTACATCACAAGAGTTTAAAGGAAAGTATTTGTTGAATCCTGTAACTCTGGTTTCTATATTAAGTTGATCCTTTAATTTTATGACAAAGCAGTTACCACATTTTACCACTAGGGTGAATCTTAGTTACTATGCTGTGACCAGAAACCCTGGTGGCCTAGTGATCAAGTGCTACAGCCACTAACCAAAAGTTCAGCAATTCACATCCTCCAGGTGCTCCTTGGGAACTCTTTGGAGCATTTCTACTGTGTCCTATAGGGTTGCTTTGAGTTGGAATTGACTCAGTGGCAGTGCATCAGTTGGTTGGTTGGTTGGTTGGTTGGTTGGTTGGTTGGCTGGTTATGGTCTGACTGGAGCCCTGGTGATGTAGTGGTTAAGTGCTACAGATGCAACCAAGAAGTCAGCAGTTCAAATCCAGCAGGTGCTCCATCAAAATTCAGTAGGGTAATTCCACTCATCCTTATAGGGTCACTGTGATGGGTTTTTGTTTTTTAGTAGCAAGTATCTGGAGGCTTGGTGATACAATGGTTAAAAATTTGGCTTTTAACCCAAATATTGGCAATTCATATCTACCAGCTGCTTCTTGGAAATCCTATAGGGCGTCTCTATTCTGTTCTGTGAGGTTGCTGTGAGTCAGAATCTACTCAAAGACAGTGGGGTTTCTTCATTTTATTTCCTTTTTTAATCCAGTGTCTAGTATTCTAGTTTTATACTAAAAACTAACTTGAATGAAAAAGTTGACTGGATAATTAATTTCCTGATATTGCTAAAGTAATAATGGCCAGTATGCCCATTTACTGCTCCATGTATCCAAGGGCACATTGCCTGCAGTACTGACCTTTTCTTTTCATGTTTATTTTTCATTCTTCTTTTTGTAATCCACAATGAAAAGGTTATGTCACATTACTTTGTAAACCTTACTACTTGCTTTTTATACTCAGAAGGTGCTGGTTGAATTACGTAACCCTCAATAAGAGTGGGAACATTCATTTTCTCAATGAACTGTACTCTTAGAAACCTATGAAGTATTACTTGAAGTAGCATCTCTGTGTTACTTGTGGTTCTCCCTTAACACACACACTTCTTTTTTCCCTTTCTAGGATGTGCTATTTTGGGGGAAAAAAGTGGGCTACTGGATCAGGACATTTTGGTCTTACTCTTAGTTTCGCCACTGACTAATTGTAATAGCTGTGGACTTAACATTGAAATTGTTGGGGCCATAATTGTGAAACAGTCGAGTTAGACAAGATGACTCAGAACTTCTTTCTAGTTTTAAAATGCAGCTTGACTGAGTATCACTACAGTAGCTTACTGGAGTTTAAAAGAGGATCAATGGAAATTCTGTAAGCTTTGGAAAAGGAAATATTTATGGGACTATCAAATCATTTAATTTTAGTCACTTATTCAGACAATAAAACAGGTCATTAAACAGACTGAATTTTCTTACCTAGTCATCAGGCAAACAGATATATTTACAAAGATAATTACAGTGTGGTGATGCTCTAAATTAGTAAACTTCAGTAACCCTTGAAATCACTTTCATAGGTTCAGATCATTTCTTTTATTATATACAGTATATATTGCAGAAGGCACTCCACAATATAGCCAGTAGCTAGGTATGCCCCATTGACATTCATATTGTACATTTTTGAGTTTACATTATTCACAAACATAAGGAGAGATAAGTGGTAAATTGGTGAGTGTGAAATGAGATCTTAGGAGATGTGTTCAAACAGTGTTTAGTGTAAGTTGTCACTTCTCTATGGTTAAAAAGGAACACCCACAAAACACAGCACAGATTCTGGCCCATTGTCTTCGGTAAATATTCACTGAATAAATTGAGTGGATGAAAATAGGCAAGCTGAGGAGGAACTTGCAGGTTGTCAGCTTAGTAGGAATGGGATAGTAGAATAAGGCAGAAGACCTGCATGAAAAGTAGGCACAGATATACATGGTACGTTCTTGGGACTGTAACTGAAACAGTGACAGTGGTTCTAATGATACATAAGCTTATTATGGCCAGGCCTATGAGGCCTGATGAGTTAGGATGGTTGAAATGATTTGGCTTCAGTTTGGATAGGAAAAAATTATTTTGGCTGCAGTATTAAAATTGATTTGTGATAAATGGTGCTATGCAGCTATTAGTGAATCAGCATAGGAGCAATAATAAAGCTCTAATCCCTGGTCTAAGGTAGTATCTATAGAGTCAGAAGAGATGGGATTAGACTATGGAAAAGGCTGTGTCTAGAGTAGTTTTATAATTCCAGTGTCTATAAATACTCATGTGTTCTGTAATGAAATTTTGGTAGTTCCAGGTTATCTTTTCCATGCAAAAATTATAAAATATGCTTAATAATCTTCCCATCCTGACAGTTTATGTTTTCTTAGTCACAGAGTGAAAAGGTCAGGTTACATTGGCCTACATCATTGCCATCTGGAGATGCCTTTTCTTCTGTGGGGACTCACAGATTTGTCCAAAAGGTAAGCTGATACTAGTTTACACAAAATATATGTTGTGTTGTTCTTCACTGTTGATGAACTATCTTGTATAAGTTTTTCCCCTTTTCTTGAATCTAAGTAGTAAGATTTTTTTTTGTATTACATGTTGTATTCTGTATTAAAAAAAAAATCAAACCTATTGCTGTCAAGTCAATTTCATCTCAGAATCACCCTGTAGGACAGAGTAGAACTGCCCCACAGGGTTTCCAAGGCTATAATCTTTACAAAGGCAAACTGCCATATCTTTCTCCCACAGAGAGAGGTTTTAAACTGCTGGTAGGCTTGAACTGCCAGTTTTTTAGTTAGCAGCTGTGTGCTTAACCACTGGGCCTCCAGGGATCGTTGTATTCCATTTACAGACTCCAAAGTAGAATCTAGTCCTGAACACAGTGTTCTTTTTTTTTTTAAGGTGGGGTGAGTGAGTAGCTGGGTCGCTAGTCCAGAATAGTTAACCAGGGTGTAGCCTGTTACATTAAGCCTCTTTCTTCTTTGGAGTTAAGTAGTGCTATTCTGTTTTATTAGAAGCACTACATTCTTTTTAGAATGATTTCGGAGCATAATACATAATAGGTGCATGAAGTCAGCACTTGCTACTGTGCTTGTTTCATATGGTGCTTTGTTTTCTCTTTCTTTATCTTGTGTTTGGAAGTTGGTACTGAATGCTCTGTTGTGCCTTTGTTCTGATTACTTGGTTTTTTCTTTGTCTGTCTCTGGTAGCCCTATAGTTGCTCTTCCTCCATGTCTTCCATTGATCTTGTCAGTGCCTCTGACGATGTTCACAGATTCAGCTCCCAGGTACTGTATGAATGTATAGAATGAACTTGAGTCTTTCTGTGCTATATTCCAGCCTGCTTTCCCAGTTCCTAGAAATCTTTTGGTTAGGTCACTAGTTTGGGTTTTAAATTTTAAACAGTAAACAATAAACATTAAGAGGGCCTTCCTATCTACTAAACAGTTCCTCTCCCAGGTTTGCATGTGCCATTTACTTTGTATCTTCTGCTTTGAAAAGCTTCCAGTTGGCTGTATATTCAGTACTCTCAAAAGATTTTAAAACTGAATTGGAAGAAATAGAAGATACCTCGTTTTTTTTATATATCATGTAATATCTGTTTCCTCAGACAGGATGCAGCAACTTTGATGCACATGATCTGCAGGATATGTTTGTAATATTAAAAAGCAGATTTCAACAGCCTCACTTTTAATCTTACTTAACATAACTCCTAGAGTATATTCAGCAGGGAGATAACTAATTACATATATATCTCATTATCATTATATTAATAAACTCCACTGAACAGGTTATGTTTTCTTTGTGCAGATTACTGTTGGATATTATGAATTAATATTCTTATTGATAATGCAGAGTTTTTGGAAACTGCTTTTAAGTTTATTTAGCATAATTAAGGTTTCAGGAATTTAAGACAGGAAGCTGGATGCCTGGCTTGCCTTCCAATTATGCCCTCAAAATAAAATCAGATTACCATTGAAGGAAGAATTTTCTGGTGTTTGCCTTTAGTTTAAATTTTTTTATTTTTATCTTCACATCTTTGGCACTCGACATTGTATATTTATTGTGATTGCATTTTATTGGCTAGTGATTAAGAGCCTGAGCTCTTTAGTCAAAATGACCAAGCTTCTATCCCACTTATCTGTGTGACATTGGGCAAGTATTCTTACATTTCTGTACTTCACTTTTGTGATCTAGCTAAGACTGAGCTAGCTAGTGCATGGCACATAGTAAGTAATGAATATATGTGACCTTTTATTAGCTGTTACTATGGCATAATTTCTTTGAGCTAATCTAAGCTATCTGCACTATCTTTTTTCTCTATCAGAGTATTCCAATACAAGTTTTAAAAGTCGTAGTTTAAAAGAAGCCCCTAATATTGTATAAATAAAGTTTACATTTTTATTTTATTCTCTTGAAGATACAACAAAAATACATCAGTCTAGCAGTTTCTGTGTGTACATCTCAGTGACGCTGATGACACTCTTCAGGTTGTTCAGCCACGGCGACCCTTCATTTCGTAGTTGTTCCTCCCCAGTTAGCATAAACCCACTGTCCCCTCAGGCTTCTGTCTCAGCTTTTGAGTTGCTGTTGTCCATTTGACCTGTGTAGTCTTAAAAGAACGTAATAGAAAAAAGTTACATTATTTTTTAACTGTACAATATAGAAGAAAATTAAGTTAGACTCAGAATTTGGTTTCTGACTTTTGCAGCTTTTTTCCTACTTAAATAATTTGTGAGAGAGGTTTCACAATTATTGATTAGAAATCACCCATACCTAAACTTATTGTGGTGTTTCTTGCATTTTGCTCATTCATTTGTTTTTGTTTTGTTTTGTTCTGTTTTAAGTAGACCTTATTACATTCACAATAATTGAGTGACAATGTTGGATAAAAACATGGAGAACTTGGTTTAGTCTACTAAGTTCACCTTGCGTTAAGTGATAAAGAACTAATTAAAAACCATCAGTAATGGTCACTGGTTTGAGGCTGTAAATTAAAGACAGTGTTATGAGAGTATGGAAAACATTAAGCCTCTGCTAGAGAACATCTGAGCATGAGGACATCAGCGCAAGCCTTTTCTAGAGCTTAGGAAAGCCAAAGATCTTCAGGTATAAGTGGATATGTATCACTGAGGAGCAAGTGCCCATTTTGTCTTAGCTTGACTTTGCCAAACAGAATCTTCTTTATGTAAATTTTTATGTAACTCATACATGAAAGAAATTAACTTGCAGGTGGATTTTTTTTAGCATAATTCATGATTAATCAGATCCTGTTTCAGCTTTTGACTATTAAACTGTTTTATATGTAAAAAGAAGTAAAAACAAAGAAAATAATATTAAAGTCTTCTTTATCCTTGCATAGACATTTGTTATCATTATACTTGGCCTCTGGTAATTACTTTTTGTTTTTTTAAACATTTTATTGTCCTTTGGACAATACACAGCAAATCTTCCTGTGGCTTCATGGTTTTGGTTGCGAACCCCTCCCCCCCCACCCCTGCAATGGGTCAGCACTCAACACCATTTCCTTCCTGAGTTTCCTCTTTCCATTAGTTCAGTGTCCTGGTCCCTCCTTGTCTTCTTTAGTTTTGAGCAGATGCTTTCCTCTTGGTCTGGTATAGTCAATTATTTTAAGGAACAGATTCTTCACAAATGTTGTTGATTTTATAGTCCCATGGCAGTTAACTGGTGGTTAATGCTTTTTGTGTTTAGCACTTTCAGGGTAACTAGTTCTAAGTTGGTAAGGTTGCTTCTTTTAGAGGACACTGCACTGCCTTCTCCCACTTCAAAATTCCAGCAGATTGTTCTCTACAGTCATCTGTATTAAGGACGTAAAATCACTAATAGCTGGGAAACTCTTCTACTGCAACACAGTATGAAATTACACTAGTGACTAAATTGGTACATTTTACAGCCAGGACATCTTAGAGAGACTTAGATATTAAGCAAAGTTCTGCAAGAAGCTCTAAAGGTATTCATTAATGTTAGAAAAACAAAAGCTGTTACTGAAATACAACAAATAAGAGGACTACCAGTTAAGTTTACAAATTCATCCTAGAAAAAGTGCTACATACCTCACTGCTGAATAGCACTATGGTCACGTCTGAAGTACTCCTCTTGGGGAACTATGCACCAACATCAGCACCTAGTCCACCCCTCAAAGCAATTCTGGAACTCTTTTTCTAGAATGGCCTTTAGAGCTGTCATATTACCCTTGATGTCCTAGATGTCATCAGAACATCTCCCTTTCAATATTTCCTTTGTTTTTGGGTAAAGAAGAAAGTCATTGGGGGCCAGATCAGGTAAGTAGGGAGGGTGTTCTAATACAGTTTGTTAACTGGCTAAAATCTCCCTCACAGACAACTATATGTTTAAGTTCATAAACTTAACCACCATGCTACCATGCACCATGGCCATTCCAGAAAGAGTTCTAAAATGGCTTACAAGGGTAGACTAGGCAGTGGCGTCAGTGCATAGCTTCCCAAGGGGAGTACTCCACAGGTAACTGTAGTGATATTCAGCAAGGAGGTATGTAGCACTTAGAACAATTAAGTTTGTGGACTTAATTGTCAGAACTCACATTTTTTTGACATTGTTTGTGTAGTGTTGTGTATCCCTGTGTTAGTCCTTAAATATTTGACTTGGCTATATTCTTGGTTTTATTATATGTCTTGATAACTAATTTAAAAAGTAAGCAATGAAGTTTATCATCACTTTTCGTAATTTGCTAAAAATGAATTAAACGTAATACCACATTCAATGTACATTTACTCCAACATCTTTTAGAAGTCCAGGCATATATACAGATATGAGATACAGCTTCTTGGTCATTTACATCACTTCCCATTAAGAAACCCTCTAATCATTTTATAATTTGGTTGTGTCATCTACATGGAAGACTTGACTGATAACTGGGTTGCTTCTTGAAATGATGTTCATAATCCTGATTGGGAAATATAGAACTGAGAGATGCCCAGAAAATAACTTCAAATAAAATGTCTGAATCTACTGGGAAATTAGTAACAACCCAAGCATTTGCCCGATGGGTAGACATTGAGAATTCGTGCACTCCAAATCTGAAGACAACAGAGCTTTAAAAGGACTGCAAGTTCTTGAAATAATGGCTGTAGCCACAAATTAGAGAACAATCTTCACATATATAGCAAGTAGAAAGGACTTAGGTTTATAAATGGATATTTTGGTCACACATTTATTTGTGTAACACAGTTACTATCTAAAGATGTCATATTAGGGGGAAAAAATTAACCTCTGCTAAAAAATAACAAAGCAGTACATGTGCAGGTTAATCCATGGTGAATATCACAGTGAAAAGATTCTGTGCAAAATTCTTTTCCAGTGAATGAATGTTCATTAAAACACACTATTGTGGTAGTTCTTTCTTTGTTCCCTTCATTTATTATACAAGTGATACATACTCATTTTTATAAAACTAGAAAGTGGAGTAGATAACAATACTGGATCGATATTAATATTCTCATGGGTATTCTTTTATGCTTTCCCCATAAACATGTGTGTTTTATATATACATACACGTGCATACCTTTATAATTGTTTTTCTCGTAGTAAAGGGGGTAATTCTGTATGTGCTGTTTTATTACACTTTTTAAATTCATGAGAGGTCCACCAATTAAGTCCACAACTTAATTGTTCTAAGTGCTACATACCTCCGTGCTGAATATATCCCTACAGTCACCTTTGAAGTACATCCCTTGGGAAGCTGTTCACCAATGCCAGCACCTAGTCTGCCCTTCAGAGCAATTTTGGAACGCTTTCTGGAATGTTTGTTACACATGGTGGCTGGTCCATGAACTTAATTGTCTAGTTTTCTGTTAGAGAGTTTTTAGCCAGTAAAAACACCCTCCATACTCACCTGATCTGGCCTCCGATGACTTTTGTCTTTACCTAAAGATAAAGGAAATATTGAAAGGAAGACATTTTGATGACATTCAGGAAGGGCCTCAAGAGTAATATGATGACAGCTCTGATGGCCATTCTAGAAAGAGTTCCAAAATTGCTTTGAAGGGTGGACTCGGTGCTCACGTTGGTGCAGAACTTCCCAAGGGGAGCACTTCAAAGGTGACTGTAGTGATATTCAGCAGTGATACATACAGTGCCTTTTCTGGGATGAGTTCACAAACTTAATTGTCAGACCTCGTGTAAGCCCGTCTCCTCATCAATAAATATGAGTCTACGTCTCTTTATTTATTATATAGATGTATGTTCTGGGTTTACCTGCTCATCCAGTATTGAACATTTAGTTTATTTTCAGTTTTCTTCTATTATAAATAGTGATAATGCAAACATCCTTGGATATACATCATTGTACATTTATTTAATTGTTTTCTTAGCATATATTCCCAGAAGTGGAATTGTTAAGACAAATGCCATGCATATTTCTAAGTTTTTTTATTTATATTTCCAAGCTGTTCATTAGATAAGTTGAACCAGCTTACATTCTACTCCAAGCCAGGTTTCTTTTGTTAAACTGCTAATTCAGTTAATTTTCGCCTATCTGATAGACTAAAAATGACTTTTTTTTTTTGCTTTTGGCTGTTTCTATTTCTTTACTATGTTAACTGTGTATGGCCTTGGCTATTTTTCTTTTGGGTTAACAGTACACCATTAATTTCATTTTAATAAATGATTCTATCTCAAAAAACCCTCAGTGACTTTCTGGCTCTTAACAAGAAGCTTAATTGTATGTCTTTCATGAGTAAGAAGAGCCCTGAGCTTTGAGACCATCAGACTTTTGTTGTACCATCAAAGAGCAATTTTGTTCTTAAATTTCTGTATTAATATTGTTAGAAAAATCCAATTGGGTAGCCTCCTAAAATGACATCATTCTGAATGATTCAAATGTAAGGTGAAAGAAAAAGTGAGAATTGGAGTGATGTCACCTTTTATCACAAATGTATTTGCTCTACATTTTTAAATAGTTATTTGGTATGAATATGTCATGTCTGTCAGCTCATTAGTCTCAACACTAGGTACCAAAAGTCAAGAGCATGATTCTTGAAATTATAGTTAGTGTAATTGCAACTTGATAATGAAACTTGCTTTGAAGATTTTGATGCCAGTTTTTTAAGTGGTGATAGATATAACTAGAATACTGAATTACCATCCTAATAGAGTGGTAGATTTGGCTTGTGTTTGTTTTTGTCATCCAACTTAAGGGTTCCTTATTTCCCATTTAGTTGATATGCAGATCATAACTGAAAGTAGTCAACTAAGCAGACCATGAGGTTAGATGTGAAGTGCCAGTGTAGTCATGAACACCCGAGTAAGTGACCCTAGGAAACACTGGCTGCGTCGTAGTCTGTTGCCATGAACATAAAATTCTTCATAGTGAAATTTTACCTTTATCACCACTGTCCTACCCTTCATAGTGTTACCTAAAGGAAAACTCTGTGATGAATGAAGGCCTTGCAGAGATGGTTACTGCAGTAATTGAGAACATTATTAGCTTGTTTAGTTTCCTAGGAGCATAACACTGAATTAGATCTTTTTTGTTTGTTTCTTTATTGGACTTTCTCAAGGAAATAAATGAGAACAAAAGACTCTGATAAATGAAACAGCTTTGAACTTAGAGGTGTCACGTACTTTCAAAGAAGTAAATAAGAACAAAAGACTTTTGGTATACAAAATGGCTTTAAACTTAACACGTGCCAAGTATTGGTTCTTTATAGATATGTTTCTGTAATAAAACTCAAAAAGATTTTTAAGATCTTGAAGTCCAAAACACAAAAGTCTCTCCAAATCACAGTGTGATAACAAACAAATCAAGCCAACACTGCTATCTAAAGTAATGCTTTATAATATTGCAGTTCATTGTCTATAAGTAAACTTTAAGTCTGTAACCCAATACCACTCACATTATTTTGAGAATTATGAAGAAAAAATATTACATAATTGTTCATTTAGTACAAAAATAGATTGTAGAATCCTATGAATATTTTTATCCAAAGCTTAAATTGCCATTAGTGCCAAAATCATGCATATTTTCAGTAACCAAAAACACATTCTAAGATCCGGAGAACTTGATGTAGCAGGAATACACATCACAAGGTCTTTTATTTAATATAGATAAAAAAAATACTTTCCCAGGGTTAATAATTTTAAGAGTTTATACCTCACAGAAGATAATATTTTGTATTTCAAAATATGTTTGAACCTGATTCCTTCTTCTGTATTTGTAATCAACACAGTAAACTTAATATAAAATAAGAAGTTAAACTGGGGATAAAATTTTAAATGGAGCTATAGTGTGAATGGTTTCCAACTATTCTTTCCTTTTCTGCCTTCTGTATTTATTACATAAAGTAAAATTATTAATGAAAGTTTGAAAGTAGCTTAGAAAAGGTATCGTGAGTAAGTGATGCACATTTTGAGACACAGCCTTTCCTGTCACTGTGAGGCTGCTTCAAAATGCATTTCAAGTTGGGAGGCTACAAAGAATGCTTATGTGAATTCTTACCATTAAATCTGATCAGAAGTGTGAAGTAATTCAACTTTCTTTACTTCTTTGAGATATCGGGGGGTGGGTAATGTATGGTAGTTAAAAGCAGAGGTAAAGTAGAAGAAATGGTGTACAAGGGGACATGAGAACTTCAGAGCTCTTACTTTCTGCATAGTGTTTCTGTAAACCTAAAACTGTTCTAACAAAATTAAATACTTTAAAAAAAGGTGGTTGCATTGAAATTTCAACAACAGAAATTTAAGAAGAATGAATTAAAAATGATTATTTGTATATCTTGGCATATATGAGGATTAGCATTATCCCTAAAAGAATTTAGAACAATGAAATTAGAATCAAATAAATGTGGGTTGGTTGTTTTTAAATTGGTTTATGTTTATGATAGTAGAGAAGTTTATCATAAGTGAAATAGGGATAATTTGTCACCGTTTTCTAATAGCTCTGTGTAGTCTGAAATATGGGAAAGTTGTACTGGATGATTTCCTTGTTCCCCTTTTAAACTTAGTAGCCCATATTTTTATGCTTTAAGCCAACATCTTTGTAAGGAAGCATTTTATAGTAGCAAATGAAATATTTATTCTTCCTAGAAAATGCTTATTTTGCTCACCTGATACACATAGACCAGTCTGTTATTTGAATAAAGCATCCTTCTTCCCTGCATTCATATCTGCCACTCCCATCATTATCTTGGATATCTGGAATGTGGACTAAACTCTACAACATTGTAAAACCTACTAACCTTTCTGCATTTGGTTGCTCAGCTTCCTGAGAGCACCATTTCTGAAATGAAGAAAACTGAATACAAGTTTGCCCCACTATCTGAAAATAGAGCATTCCTATGAAATCTTTTGTAAGCTGAAATAAGCAGTTATCACTGATTTGCATGGGAAAATTTTTTGAACGTTCCCAGTCCCCCAAAATAACCTACCATATCGTATCAAATAATACATAAAGCCTAAAATAGCACTAACATATGGTAACAGCGGGAATGATACCATGCAGTCTATACGAAGTGGAAATGATTTGTGTAAGGTGTATTCTCAAAGAAGGAGCTTGGTGCTGTACTCTTGCTACTCAGGTGTGTACTACCTCTTTAGTGGCTCACTGGAAAACATACTGAATGTTTGTTTTACATTTCTCCTTTTTTCGTAAGAAGGAAAATTCTCTTTGGATTTCTTTAGGTTAAAGAAAAGATACTAATCTAGGTCTTTCATAAAACAAAGTAATGTAAAGCAAACTTTCAAAAAATGGAGGATTCTTATATGTTCTTTTTAAGAGATAATGACATAGCTAAACTGCATGAGGGTTCTCATGGCTTTGTTTTTCTTTTCAAGGTTGAAGAGATGGTACAGAACCATATGACTTACTCATTACAGGATGTAGGTGGAGATGCCAATTGGCAGTTGGTGGTAGAAGAAGGAGAAATGAAGGTAATTCCCATTGAATAATTAAACAGTGGATCCACAAAGGTTGCAGATTGCCAGTTGTATCTCTATTACAATGTGATGATTATCATTGATTTAAGGGTAGTGTTTTTAAATTACTTCAAAACAAATTACTATGTGTCAAAGAAACACTAGGTGGTTAGGAAATAGAATGTCTTTTGCTTCCCCTGGCTTAGTTTTTACAAACCTCTTTGTGATCATAGAGTAAATCTGTGCCCAAACTGTTCTGTTTTGCCTAAGCTATGGAAAAACTGAGTTTGGTGTTTAGACATAAAAAAGTCATACTTAACTGTTAGCCTGCCTGTTGTTTGAATATGTCTTTTTATGTTACTGTATTTTTTATATACTGAATGTTGTGTCCAGAAGTCATTTTGTTTCACTCTTTCTTTGGTCTATGGCTCACTTTTTGTTGTTTTTTTCACTTTACTTAACTTTTTGAGACCTGAACATCAAGTCAGCAAATCATGCTCACATCTCTAAACACAAGAGACAGACAGCAAGAGCAAGAATTGGACAGTACAGAGATAGACTGAAAAGCAGCTACAGCAGCATGAGTTTTGGATTTCCTCATGCCTAAACCACTGTGCTGAGGATATACAAGTGTTTAGTGAGATGCTCTCCCAGCTGGTACTTTCATTGCAGACAGGGGGTGTTCACATTTCAAAGATAAGATTGATTCTGTCCATCTGACAGTATACTGAATGGAGAGTACAGATGGAGTAGTAAGCAAAATTGGAAAAGAAAGAGATTGTTGTAATTTGATTATGTTTTACACTGAGGAGGAGCACTCAAACTGTTTCTGGAAATAGCACTATGCAAAGATGAAGGCATTTTAGGCAAGGGAAATATATAACCAAAACTTGAAAGCAGATTTCTCATTTAGAATTTTTCACATATACTTTGTTGGCAAAAAATTATTCTAGCAAGTGAGTTACAAGAAATAAGATGAAGGAGACAGATAAGTAAGATATCAAAATGTGAGCTATATTTCTGATAAGCTGACTGGGGAACATAACTTTAGATTAGCACCTACAACGTCTTACAAATACGTCTCCCTGGAATTAAACTTAATATCTCTGACATAGCTGGACAGTCATAGGTCTTCCCCACGGGAGCATGCCCTAAAAGCAGACCAAAATGCATGCTCTTCGTACATGCAACAATAGAGTTGATCCAAGCTTACCCATCCTATAGCCCACAGCATCAGAGGTGGATGCTGGTTTATGGGGAGTATAAATTCACCCTCCAAGAAAATTGTATGTTTTTCTGTAGCGATAGGTTAACCACTGCATGCAAAGTAACATTTTAGGAAGAATGATCTGATAGGAAAGAAAATGGAAACCAAGAAAACCATGTAAGAGTTGGGTGTAAGGTGATGAAAGTCTGCACAGGGCAGGTTAGCAACAGCAGAGAAGTCTAGTTCTTCTACGTCTGATTGTTAGTAGTTGTCATCAGACAGATGCCAATTCATGGTGACCTCACATGTAAGAGTAGAACTGCTTCCTAGAGGTTTCAGGCCTGTAACTTTTCTGAACCAGATCTCCAAGCCTGTCATTCCTAAGCGTTTTGGGTTCAAGCTAATTGGGTTATAGCTAATAGTTGAGTACGTAACCATTTGTGCCACACGGAGACTCCATTTGGATAGACTCTAGATGAGTGGCGTTCAGATAGCTGTGTCAAGAAGAGGAGTCAAGAATCTAGAAATTCCAGTTTGGGAAGATGGTGGTCCCAAAAAGGTGAATAGTACAAAGGAGAAGGTAGTTTAGAGAAAGATTATGAAGAGAAAACGTATGTGAAAATGCTTTGACCCCATACACACTCTTTTGAGAGCTGGTTTTCCCTATGATTTATTCATTTATTCTCTTCTCAGCAGAATTTATCACCACGCTCTTTTAAATAGCAAACCGTCTACAATTTTGAAATAATTGATTTTTACTCATCACACAAGCTCAGTATTCAGAGCAAGATCTGGTTGAGAGCTACTGTGTTCTCTTCTCAAGTATTTGCTGAATCAATGATTGCGAGTTAAAATGGCAAGATTATAAATCAGGTCTTGCTTTAATTACTTTAAATACTGAGCTTGTGTGCTGAGTTAATATCAGTTATTTCAACTCAGCATATGAGCTCAGTATTTAAAGTAATTAAATATTTGAGACCTGCTGCATTCCAGGGAACCTTGGTGGCATAGTGGTTAAGAACTGACCAAAAGATTGGTAGTTTGAATCTACCAGGTGCTCTTTGGAAACTCTGTGAGGTAGTTCTGTCTTCTAGGATTGCTATGAGTCAGAATCGACTTGACAGCAGTGGGTTTGGGTTTGGTTTGGTTTGTTTTACTCTGTTCCAGATTGTTCTGGATGCAGGGAATACAGCCTTGAACAAAGCAGCCTCAAATCAATAATCCTTTAGGAAAACATGTTCCAACCAAATTTATTTGGGCATTTTATTAGGTTAAGAAGTCCTGGAGGCTCTTCTATGAATAATACCTAATTTCGGACCTGACTCTACGGCACTTGGCTTTGGCTAATTTGAATTAATGTAGTTACTAGCAACAGTATCAATAATAAAAAAACACATGGTAACAATTAGTCATTCATCACATATGCATTTTTTAATAGTTGAAGTTTACATTGGATTTGTAGTTTTAAGTATGTTTCATTTGTTCTCTGTGATAATAAGCAAATTTGATTTTCTTTTAGCAGGATTTTTCATAAATAGATTTTCCTAAGTAAAACTGTAAAGACTAAATTTGAAAGCTAATTTGAGCATGCTTTCAAATTTGTACTTTGGGTGTTTAATTTTCATTTTTTAAGTAGGTTTTCAAATATATTCTCTTTAGGTATACAGAAGAGAAGTAGAAGAAAATGGGATTGTTCTGGATCCTTTGAAAGCTACCCATGCTGTTAGAGGCGTTACAGGACATGAGGTCTGCAATTACTTCTGGAATGTTGATGTTCGCAATGACTGGGAAAGTAAGCTGTTATTAATATATTTTAACGTGATTATTAAGTTGAATTTCAAATCTAGCCTAATTTTCTGTATCTTATCTATAGTTTATAAAATCAGTATGGAAAATACCTGGAATCATTTAAAAGAAAAAAACAAACCCAATGCCATTGAGTCAGTACCAACTCATAATTGACTGTTCCCACAAAAAGTCCCAAGCCTGTTGCCATCTAGTGGATTCTGACTCATAGTAACCCTAGAGGACAGAGTAGAACTGCCCATAGCATTTCCAAGGAACAGCTGGGGGCTTCAAACTGCAGATGTTTTGATTAGCACTAACCACATAACCACTACACCGTATTTAATACATAGCAAGAATTGTTGCACCAGCGAAGGCCCTCCTGACTATTGTTGCTGAAACTTATACCAGTGATTATTAAGAAAGACAATTTAAGATGTAGAAGGATGGTGATTTAGCTGTTTTTAGGCAACCTGTAAAAAGGTGAAGCTTTGAATGATTTTACACATTTCCAATATCTTCATATACTGATGACTCTGTAAAATTACTTGGACTTGGGGCAGACATGGCTCTGGCAGCATGCTTATCTGGTTCTGCCTTGGGCCTCATGAAACATATGCCAAATAAAATCTTTCTTCTTGCTTTACTATAAATTAGTGATGATTTTATCCAAGGAAAGATACCATACCTTCATGCCTTTGTCAGTATTAATCCTGCTGCCTGAAATGCCATCAGCTCACTGTGCCCACATCCCTCTCTTATGAGAGATGGGATCCTGGAATGGGCTCTGGAATCAGACTGTCTGGATGTCAGTTCTCACTCCACCTCTTCATGCTGCAAAACCAAACCCATTCCAGTCAAGTTGATTCTGATTTGTGGCGACCCTAAAGGACAGTAGAACTGCCCCTATAGGGCTTGTAAAAAACAGCTGGTGACTTCTAACAGCCAGCATAATCACTGCACCACTGGGACCCTAGTATCTTCCAAAACAAAACAAAACATTGTCTTGAACTGATTCCTACTTTAATAGAAGCCCCATAGGACAGAGTAAAACTGGCCCATAGGGTTTTTAAGGAGCAGCTGATAAATTTGAACTGCCAGCCTTTTGGTTAGCAGCCAAGCTCTTAACCACTTGAGGAAGGTAAACAGATAAAGGCGTGTGTACCCAGGGGCCCAACAAAACCCTTACAGTGCTTTCAGCTATAGACCTTGAAAAGACAAATGCGTCTTCTGATAACAGAGTCAGCTTCCCAGACAACATCTCGTATACTTACAGAGCTCTCGTATCAGAAGGGCCCAAGTGTGGTTCAATGTGCTACTGTCATTGTATTGGAAGTCCTAATGATTTTGACCCATAGCCCTCGGATTTGAATTTAGTGCTGAGCACCGCAGTATCATATCCCCAAAAAGCTAAATCCACTGCCGTCAAGTCAGGTCCCACTCATAGCGGCCCCAGAGATCAGAGTGGAAGTACTCCATAGGGTTTCCAAGGAGCTTCTGGTGTATTTGAACTGTCAACTTTTTAGTTAGCAGATGTAGCACTTAACCCACTATGCCACCAGGGTTTCCACAGTATCATCTGGGGGCTAATAATACCTAACATAGAGCTTGTTACTTTACAAATGCTTGCCAGAATATCATATCATTTGGTGTGATACACAATAATTCTGAATCCAAGTTAGGTATTATTATTTCTCATTTTACTTACAAATAGTGCGAGATCCAGAGAGGTCAGATAACTCTTCAGAGGTCACAAAGCTAGTTAGTAGAAAAGGCGGGATGAAAACTGAAGGTTTCTATTTTATTATTGACTACTTTTAACCTAGTAGCCCTGGCAGGACAATGGTTAAAGCATTTGGCTCCTAACCAAAAAGCCTGTGGTTTGAAGCCACCAGCTGCTCTGCGGGAGAAAGATGTGGCAGTCTGCTTCCATACAAGATTTATACCCTTGGAAACTCAACGAGGCATTTCTACTCTGTGTGTAGGGTTGTAGTGAGTCAGAATTGACTCAATAGCAATGACTTTTTGGGTCTTGGTACTTTTAACCTAGACGATTTTGTTTCCACAATAAATCCTAGAAGATGAATCCTACTGTGGTTACTTTGGAATCCCTGGTGATATAGTAAGTTAAGTGCTACATCTGCTAACCAAAAGGTAGGCAGTTCCAAGGTGCTCCTTGGAAACTGTGGGGCAGTTCTGCTGTGACCTCTAGGGTTGCTGTGAGTCAGACATGACTCGATGGCAGTGGGTGTTAGTTTAGAGTAGTAGTTGTCATGTATGTTTCCCTTAGGCACCAAATTTCAAAAATACACTTAACTTCTGAACATCACAGATATTTGTCATTGGCATTTTGACAAACTTTTCACAAGTGTAGTCATGTAAACCTAGGTGGAACAGTTTGTTCAGCTTCAGTAAATTATAGGTTACAGGGAGAGGTTATAATTTGAGCCTGAGTAATACGTGGTAGGTAGAATTATTTTCTTGCTATAGAAGGTAGATATCAGGCCAAAGAAAATGAAATTTCCTGGTGATCAGATGTCACAGCCACTGTAGGTATCCCTAATACTGCTAACTGCCTTCTGTTTGGATTTAGCCTAGTTAGGGCAAGGTTTTGTTCTGTTTGTTCATTTGTAATTGACTTTTAACATAGATAAAGCAATCACGTTCTAAGAAAAAGTAGTATGTCATTTTGGTTACTGCTACTGTTCTTTTCATTTCAGCAACTATAGAGAACTTTCATGTGGTGGAAACATTAGCTGATAATGCAATCATCGTTTATCAAACACACAAGGTAAAGGTCTCTTCAGCCTGAAGGATTTCAATGTAGTGCAAAAGACTCATAAAATTTCTAAATTAAAATTTGGTGAGAAATTAAATGTCACCAAAGATCTAAAGAGTTTATGAATATTTCATCAGTGACTTATACTGAAAAGGTATATTCAGCTCATTTGGAGCAGAAATGTGTGCGGACCAGAATCAGAATGAGAAATGTAATGCTAAAGATTGATAGTAAATTTTTCTTTATGCACACTTTAAGTCTAGAAAAGAAATTTCTGAAATTAATTCAAATACTTTTCTAGCATCTTTCTCAGAGACCAAATGATAATTAACAAATATGAAAGTGAAACAGAGCTTCCTATGACAGTAATGATGAGAGGAATGACATGTATGTTACCAGCCTGTGTTCAGACTAATGGGTATGAAAGTGATCTAAGTCGCTGATCTACGAGAGAAATTTGCTGAATATGTGACTCTTGAGAAGTAGGTCAGACAAATAATTTCACCCTCTACTTTTGTAGACACTGAAATTGTAGAATTAATGTCACTGCTCTCTCCTTCTGTTTTGTTCCTCTTCTAAAAATTGCCAAATAATACTTTGGCTATAGAACAATAAAAGGAATTAAAATTTGGTGGAGAACCACCAAAAGCTAGAATTTTATATTATATAAGCAATATAATGATTCCATGGATACTTCATTTTTCTTTATTATATGATTTAATTGATCCGCATATATGAAAATACATGTTTTCTGTGTATTTCTGGAACTCTGTCTTGTCGTCTGAGGCATCTTATGTGTAATGGCTGAGCTGGGCTTCATTTTACAGGTAGCTGTTCAAGAAGTGTTAACAATGGAGGTTGTATTTCAACATAGATTTTTTTAGTGTCTAATATGAAATCTAAAATTCAGAAAATGTTAAAATACCAGTTAACTTCCCTGTAATTTCAAATAAAGATAAGTGACTAAAATTTTAAGTACAGGAGGGTCTTGTTATGTGAAGATAATTGAGCCAGGAAGACATCCTGCTGAAGGTGCCCCACTTGTAAAGAGTAGATAGGGAAGGAAGGTGTCGTATAGGGTTGGTTGGTATTATTTCCTGAAAAAACGAAACTAACAATTATGAATATAGTATATGTAACAAAATTTAGGTTTCAATTATACGTACTTGCCAATTCCTTGAATACTTTTCCTAGTACAATGTTTTTGGCAAAGTCAAACACTTCAACTTCTTTCTCTTTAAATTTGATTTCATTTGTAGTCTACTTATCTTAAAAGGGACTGTTTCCTGGTTTTTAAATCATTCTGACTCTTTAAATTCTGATCGTAGCAGTCATACGGATTTTCATTCCTTATTTCTCACTTGAATGGTCCTCATTTATCCCTGGCTCCCACACCCCACCCCGCCACCCACATTTGTCCAGCATCCCTTCCACTGAGTTCATGAAATTTCTTTAAAAAGAATCAGTCATTTCACTTTGTAAACCACTGACGTTATTTGTGTTAACACTGAGTTGTCTGCTATATATCAGAAAACGCAAACAACAGGTGGCTGAAATAGCTATTTTTCTCTCATGGAAAAGCAGTTAGCCACAGGTGTCACAGCCCTAGGCTCTGTGTCCTTCCAGTGGTGTGTTTTTCCCACCACAAACTTGAAAACTTTCTTCTGTGAAGCCAGGAATAAATGAGAACTAGCCAAGTGAGAAATCATGAATGAAAATTTCATCTTCCCCCTAAAATGTTTGCTTTTAGGTCTCTGTGCATTTTAAACAGTTTTAATGTTATACTTAAAACATTTATGACTCCTCTGATTCTGTTATTTTCTGTAAAGCAGTTAGCTTGGTGTTCAGAAGTAATCCATTGGTGAGATATTCTCAGATGCTTTTCATTTAAAATTTGACAGATTTTACCTTCAACTAATATATATATTGATTTTACATTTCTTTCCTTATTAATTTCATCTGAACAAAAAGCAGTTCAGTTTTCACAGGGCTTTTACTTCTTCCGCAGAGAGTATGGCCTGCTTCTCAGAGAGATGTTTTATATCTTTCTGCCATTAGAAAGATACCTGCCTTGACTGAAAATGACCCTGAAACATGGATAGTTTGTAACTTTTCTGTGGATCATGACAGTGCTCCTGTAAGTACAGTGTATAAACGTGTATGACTGAACAGTGTAAAGCCAAACATACAGTGCAGGACAAAGGCAGTGGATGAACACACACAGATACTTGATCTGATAATGCTTCCGAGATTGTGTATTGTGTGACAGCCTGAAGTGGTGCAGCCCATGTGTTAGAACTGTGAACGTCAGCAGGACTCATGCCTGTTCTTCTGTGGTTAGGTGACACAGCTGCACGGGTCGCATGCACAGGCTACTTCCCACTCTCAATTCTTAATCCATTATCAGCTATTGGCAAAACCTCTCCTATCTACCTGAATTTAGCTCTACTTAACTATGGAGGTTGAGTGAAGTCATTCCTGGTATGTCATATCATCTTGACACGTGTTGGTGCTCATAAAATTTTGCTGTAGCTTTTAGTAAGAGTCATAGTAAGAGCTTTTAGTAAGAGTCATAGAGTAACCTAATGTTACGTTAGACAAGCATATATTATACAGTTACTAGGTATCTACTATATGGTGCTTTGTTTTTGTTTTGGCAGCTAAACAATCGATGTGTCCGTGCCAAAATCAATATTGCTATGATATGTCAGACTTTGGTAAGCCCACCGGAGGGAAACCAGGAGATTAGCAGAGACAACATTCTATGCAAGATTACATATGTAGCTAATGGTATGTATTTTTCTGTTTATTTTTGCTACTTGCTGATATGGATGTTCTTGATTATGATCTGCACCATAACTAATAGGTAGGACATAGGTCTTTTAAAATGCCATTTTAGGGCTTTTAGATTAGTAATTTTTAATCTGGAAAGATGAATGTCAGAATTATCTAGGAAACTTTTTGCAAACACACGTGCCTGAATTTTACCTCAGGACTTCTGTATCAGAACTTAGGAAGCTGGGCTTGGCTAGGTAAGTTGTAAAATTTACTCTCAGGTCATTAAAAGGAGCCCTGGTGGTGCAGTGTAATGTGTGGCTGCTAACTGAAAGGTGGTTGTTCAGACCCCCTAGACACTGCAGGAGAAGGATGTGGCAGTCTGCTTCTGTAAAAGATTTGCAGCCTTAGGCACTAAACTCACATCCTTGGTTTTATAAACTGTTTTATTAAACACTTGCTTAATAAATTTAGAATGTATTGATAATTAGGACCGTAAGTAACAGGGGAAAGGAAGTGACTGATTATTTTTCTTATGGTGAGACCTTTTAGTTTTGTGAATCATTGTTTCCCTGGTCCTCCTTAGCTGCTGGTTACATGCTTATTTCACCTTGGCCTGCTGCAGAACAGCCCTTTCTGTTACTTGCGTTAATTCCGTACTGAAACTCATTTCCTGCCTGCAGTACGTGGTGCAGTCTGTAGTCCAATACTCCCCTGAATACAGTGCCACAGTGCGAGTATGCTGAAAAGACCCAGCCTCTTCCTATCTAGTCAGTTCTGACTCAGAGAGAGAATAGACCTGCCCGAGAGGGTTTTCAAGGCTATAATCAGTACAGAGACTGCCAGCCACAACTGTCTCTGTCAGAGCAGCTGATTGATCTGAACCTCCCACCTTCTGTAGACAAGTGCTTGACCACAGCACTACTAGGGCTCCTCTCTGGGATGCCTAAAGAAGCAGTTATGCCTCAGTAAGTCACAGGAGGCTATTTGATTATAGTAGAAGCTGATGAATAAATCTCTTAAACAACCTAAAGTATTTGTGTAGTAATACTTGCACATAATTCAGGGAACCAAGAACATGAATGTAATAAAGACTTTCTTATTTTCTGTGTGATTGTTTCTGATGGTTAGTATTAAGAATCAATAGTTGAGACTTAAAGAGATTCTAACTATTCCTACTTAAGGAGCTTTTAAAAACCAAAGGAAGAAGTTGAATGCTTTACGTATATGTGGAGAGTTGTGTCTTAATAGGTTTTAATTTCTCTTTGTCTCATAGTGAACCCAGGAGGATGGGCACCAGCCTCAGTGTTAAGGGCAGTGGCAAAGCGAGAATATCCCAAGTTTCTAAAACGTTTTACTTCTTACGTCCAAGAAAAAACTGCAGGAAAACCTATATTATTCTGATAGTAACAGGTACTGGAAGATGTATTTTATCTCTTTTTCAACTTTGACTAGTTTGGCTCTGCAGATATTAAAAACAGTTACTCGAAATAGTTGCTGTGATTTATGATGTTCCCAGATAGAGACCTGTAGCTTACTGACACGTTTTTCGTTATGTATTTGTTTTACTTATGAAAGACAATACTTACTTAAGGAAATTTCATTATAGACCTACATAATTTCAAAAGTGCAGATTCCTTGTAATCCTGCCTTTCTCAGAAATTCTTGTTTGTGGTATATTTGTCCAGACTTTTCTGCACATGTACTGACCTGTGTTATTATTTGTAGCAGTGCCTTCTGCATTACTATTTTATAATTTAAGTTTTTTGCTTAACAATATATCTTAGATTTCTTTCTGTATGAAAATAAGAGACGTATCAAACTTTTTCTTTTCACATGTGTTATTTAAATGTTGCAGAATTTATTTACCAGTTCCGTGTTAATATCTTAGTCGATTCCATGGTTGTACTGTAAAACAGTGCTGCATTGAACATCTTTGTTGAAAGAGCTAGAGTCTTTTACTGAATTTTTGAGTAAAAATTATTCCCCGCCCCTTATTCTTACCCAATTTTTCCCACTTCAGAAAAGAAAAAGTTAGCTACTTGTCTTAGTTATCTGCTTTAACATAAGTGTCACAAGTGGATGGCTTTAACCAAGAGAAATTTATTTCCTCACAGTCAAGTTAGGCCGAGTCCAAATTAGGGCATCAACTCCAGGGGAAGACTTTCTTGTTGGCTCTGGAGGAAGGTCCTTGTCATCCATCTCACCCTAGACTAGGAGCTTCTGAGGCACAGGGATCTCAGACCCAAAGAAAGCACTCTGCTCCTAGCATTGCATTCTTAGTGGTATGAGGTCCCCAGCTCTCTGCTTGCTTTTCTTTCCTTTAAATCCCAAGAGAGTCCCTCAAGACACAGCACAGTCATATACATTGAGTCCTGCCTCACACAACCACTGCTGGTGGTCTTTCTCATTAGCATCTTAGAAGTAGGCTTTACAGACTACGAGAACATCATACAATACCTGGAATCATAGCCTATCTAAATGGCTTCATGTATTCTTGGGCGGACCCAGTTCAATCCCTGAAACTACTACTAACAGGTTTCTTGTGTATCTTTCTGGAAATATATGTATGCGTGTGTGTGCATGTATGTGTATTTATATAAAATACATGAACAAGCAGATGCAATTGTATTCCCCCACACATACTTTTTGTTGTTGTTGCTTTGTGTTTTGTTTTTACACTTAATTTTTCTTAAAAGGCTTTTCCATATATTAGTATGGCACTTTGTTTTCTTCAGCTGTGCAGTATTCCATTGTGTGTGTATGAGTGGATAGATGTTAGGTGTATTTGAGTCAATTCTGATTCATAGTGACTCTGTGCAACACAATGAAACACTCCGGTACTGTGTCATCCTCGCTACCCTGGCTATATTTGAGCCCTTATTGTGGCCACCGTATCAGTCCATTTCACTGAGGGTCTTCCTTTTTCACGTTGACCTTCTGCCTTACCAAGCAAGATGTCCTTTCCCAAGGATGGATTCGTCCTAATAACATAACTACAGTGTGTGTGAGACAAAGTTTCATCAACCTCTCTTGCAACAAGCACTCTGGCTGTATATCATCCAAGACAGACTTGTTCATTCCTCTGGCAGTCCATGGTGTATTCAGTAGTCTTCACAGACACCACAGTTCAAAGCCGTTAGTTCTTCACTGTAACACATAGGGTCACCATGAATCAGAATTGATTTGATGGACTGGGTTGGGTTGGGTTTTTTCAGTGGGTGGATACTAAGATTGTTTCCAATTTTTCGCTATAACAGGGTTATAATTGTATCTGTGTGTTGTTTTGTACTTGCCAAACCCAAACCAAACCTCCTGCCCCTGAGTCAATTATGACTTATAGCAGCCCTGTAGAACGGACTAGACCTGTCCCACAAGGTTTCTAAGGCAATAAATGATTTTTTAATTTGTGTTTAAGTGAACGTTTACAATTACAGTCAGTTTCTCATGTAAAACCTTACATTCTGCCATGTGACTGTAGCCACTCTCAAAATACTGTCATGGTACACCTGTCCCCTCCAGCCCGTATTTCTCATTTCTGTTTGACCAGATCCTGTACCCTTCCGACATTCACTCTCATCTCTGAGCAGGAGCTGTCCAGTTAGTCTCCTGTATGTGTCCAAGCCATGAACCACACTCTTCATCAGTATCAATGTATGTTTTATCTGTCACTTCAGTCTTTGTCAGAAGAGTTAGCTTGCAGAATGGTTTCAGTTCTTTCTTAACAGGGAGTTTGGGGGCCATATCTTCTAGGGATTCTCCAGTGCCATCAGACCATCAAATCCAGTCTTTTTACTAGATTTTGAGTTCTGCATCCCACATTTGTCTCTCTCCATCAGGGATTCATTGTTGAGTGCCCTGTAAAGTCAGTCTTTGTGGTAGTTGGGCACCTTTTGATCTCTGCTGTATGCTGCCCTGTCTCTTAGGCTCTAACTTTCCTCTTGTCACTGATGCTCTTCTTTATCGTTTGCTCCAGGTGGATTGAGATCAGTTAATACTTCTTAGATAGCTCCTTGCTAGATTTTAAGATTCCAGAGACCACTCACCAAACTGAGATGCAGAATATTAGCTTAAAAAACTTTGTTATGCCAGTTGACCTAGATGTCCGCTGAAGCCCTGGTCCTCAGGCCACTGACACTGGTGCTCTCTCACTGGAAGTGTTTGGTTTTTTTTAGAATACTTCTAAGCTTTGGGTTTAGTCCATTCATTCTGACTTCTCCACTGCTGTTTCTTGTCTCTCCCTTCACATAAAATAGTTCTTGTCTATTATCTAATGAGTGAGTATTGCTCTCCCTCCCACCTCCCCTCCTAGCCATCAAAGTATTTAAACCAATTCTTTTAAACTACTTACAAAAATAGTCTCATACAGTATTTGTCTGTTTGCAGTTGACTAATTTCACTTAGCATGATGTCCTCCAGATTCTTACCATTTCATGAGGTGTTTCTCAAATTGGTCATTGTTCTTTATCATTGTGTAATATTACATTTATATGAATATACCATAGTGTATTTATCCATTCTTCCACCAAAGGGCACCTAGATTATTCCTTCTTTTTTCTCTTCTGAACAGTGCTGCAGTGAACATTGATATGTGTGTATCTATTTGTATAGCAGCTCTTATTTCTCTAGGGTATAGTCTAAGAAGTGGAATTACTGGACCATATGGTATTTCTATTTCTAACATTTTAAGGGCACACCACATCGATTTCCAAAGTGATTGTACCATTTTACATTCCCACCAGCAGTGTAGAAATGTTTCAGTCTCTCTAACATGTATTATTTTGTGTTTTATGGATTAATGCCAGCCTTGCTGGGGTAAGGTAGTATCTCATTGTAGTTTTAGTTTGCATTTCACTGATTGCTAATGATGGAGAGCATTTTCTTATGTATCTGTTAGCCATCTGGATGTATTCTTTGGTGAAGTATCTGTATATTTTGCCCATTTTTTTGATTGGATGATTTGTCTTTCTGTTGTTGAGGTTTTGCAGTATCTTGTCGATTATAGAGATTAGAAGCTGATTGGATTTGTGGTAGTCAAAATTTTTTCCCAGTCTCTAGGTTGTCTTTTTACTTTTTTGGTAAAGTCTTTGGGTGAGCGTAAAGGTTTGATTTTTACGAGTTCCCAGTTATCTGGTTCCTGTTCTCCTGTTTGTACATTTTGGTAAGAGGTTGTAACATGAATGAGTGTTGGACTTTGTCAAGTGCCTTTTCTGTATCAAGTAGTTCTTTTGTTTTATACGTATGTTTGATTACACTGATTTTTTTTTTTTGTCCAAATGTTGAACCATCCCTGTATCCTTTATATGAATCCCAGTTGGTCATGGTAAATTACTTTTCTGATATGTAGTTGAATCCTATTGGCTAGAGTTTTGTTGAGGATTCTTGCATATAAGCTCATGAGAGATACTGGCCTGCAGTTTTCCTTCTTTTTGGTATCTTTACCTGGTTTTAGTATCAAGGGTTATGCTGGCTTCATAGAATGAGTTTGGGAGTATTCCATCCTTCTGTGTGCTCACAAACACCTTTAGTAATAGTGGTGTTAACTCTTCTCTGAAAGTTTGGTAGAATTCACCAGTGAAGCCATCAGGGCCAGAGCTTTTTTTGTTATTGTTAAGGGTATTGTCAATTACCTTTTCATTCTCTTCTTTTGTTACTGGATTTATTTAGTTGTTCTGCCTCTTTTTGTGTAAGTTTAGGTAATCAGAGTGGCTTTAAAGATTTGTCCATTTCCTCTAGTTTTTCAAATTTATAAGAGTACAGTTTTTCATAGTATTCTATTATGATTCTTTTAATTTCAGTTGGGTCTGTTGTGGTAGCATCTGTCTTATTTCTTATTTGGATTATTTGTTTCCAGTTTTTCTTCTGTCACCTTGCCAGTAGTTTATCAACTTTATTGATCTGTTCAAAGTACTAGCTTTTGATCTTGTTAACTCTTTCAGTTGTTTTAATGTTCTCTAGGTCTTTTATGAATACCCTAACTTTTATTATTTGCTTTCTTCTGTTGGCTGAGGGGTTCTTTCCCTGCTCATTTTCTGCCTGTTTGAGTTGAAAGGTTAATGCTTTTACTTGAGTCTTTTCTTCTTAGGGATGTGTGCATTTATTAATATAAATTGACCTCTGAGCACTGTTTTTGCTACCAAAGGTTATTGTAGGATGTACTTTCATACTCATTTCTTTCTGTGAATGTCTTTATCCTGCCCTTGATTTCTTCTGTAACATAGTAGTTTTTGAGCAGGATATACACTTCTCATGTGTTTGATTGTTTTTTTTTCCCTTGCTTTTTCTACTATTGTTTTCAGCCTTTATGGCTTTATGGTCTAAAGAGATGTTCTACAATATTTCAGTGCCTTGGATTCCATTAAGGCTTGCTTTAAGGTCTAATAATGTAATCAGTTCTAGAGAGTGTTCCATGTGCATTTGAAAAGAAGGTATACTCTTCTGCTGTTTGGATGGTATGCTCTGAATCTGTCTATGAGCCTCACCTCTCCCAAGACTATAAATCTTGGTGAAAGCTGACTGCCACTTCTTTCTCCCATGGAGCAGCTGGTAGGTTAGAACTGCTGAATTTTGGGTTGGCAGCTGAGTGCTTTAACTGCTGCATCACCAAGACTCCTTACTTGGTGTGTATCTGGTACAAATTACTAGTGCAGTTTGGATGATTGTGTGTTTATCACTCAATTTGCCGTCTTTTGTAGTTGTGCTAGTTTATCCTCTCAGCAGCACTGTGCTGAAAGCCTACTTCCCCATACCCCTCACACAGTGTGTAGCACAACTTCCAGATTTTTTCCAGCTGACAGGTGACAGATGCCCTCAACAGAGTTTTAATTTCTGTGCCTCTTATTATGAGGTTGAACATCTTCTGGTCTATGCCTTTTGTATAACTTTGTTTCTGTAAACTGTCTGTTGGGTATAAACATTTAAAATTTTAGTAGATATTACCAGATTATGATATTCAAGTAGTAAATGTATGTAAAAATCCTCATATCCTCATGTACATGGGGTATTAATCATTACTGAAAGTTTTATGTACTTGAGAGCATTTCTTCACTGAAAAATAATAAGAGTTGATATTCATAAAATGACTAAAGCTTTTAATTGTGTGTTTGCCAATACTGTTTATGGTATATCTTTCTAATAAAAAGGAACTCACAGATACTCATGTACTCAGATAGTAACATAAGGGTTGTTGTATGTCTTAAATATTTCACAATTATTAGTAAAAATGTTATCTGAAAGGTAACTAGGTTCTGGTCTTAGCTTAATGGCTAGTGTGTTGGAATACAGCCTGCCTTTCAGGAGCTCAGTGTCTTCAGGCATAAGTATGCTACCTGTTTTTAGAATATCCTGTGCTTTAGAATTATGGCCAGATCTGAGTATAGTACTTAATGATCTTGTTTCTACATCATATTTGTTATATAAACTAGAAATCTGATCCCAATAATAAAGGCAGGTAGACTTGTCATCTTTCTCAGTTGTCTTTTCTTTCCCTTTCCATGGTCTAAAGTCTCTATGAAGAGTTGCTGTTTTACGCTAGTCACGATTGCACATGCAACTGTATTTGCCTTCTCTCTTCCCTACCTGTAACTCCAAATTTGTTTAAAGTGACTTCTGGTTGATGCTTTGCGTAATTTCTTACTGGAGAGTCTCAGATATTCAACTAAGCAGGCTAGAAGATATGACAGTGTATTAAGCAAAAGAAAGTAAAGTGTAGTTTTATATAAAACTTACTGTTGACTGTGTTTAAAAAGGATACTTCTAAAAATATTTAAAAGATGCATACTTGCAGATTAACAGTGTTTGCCTCTAAACTGTTGGATTTGGAGTAGTATTTTTTTGACCATCCATCCATGCATTCGTCCATTATTGTGTGTATGTGTTTCTTTTTAGGAGGGAAAGGGTTAAAATCCTTTTTTTAAAAAATCCATCTTGGAGGAAGGTGGTAGCATTGTTTGTATATATGTATGTATGCATCTGAAGTTATAACTGGAAAGACTCACTAGCCAAAACTCAGTGAAGCCTTTGAGTCAAAGTTGAGCTTTTTTCTCTCTGACAGACAGCTGGGTTCAAATCTTAAAATGTGATGAAAATTGTTGTATATCTAGAGTGACATTTGTCCCAAAATAATGCAGGTAGATATATGTAAGAAGTAAATCCTAACATTGAAGTCCTAGGAAAACTAAAAATTTTGGGGTGGAGAAATAGCTTTCAGTAGTGCATCTGTCATCTTTAGAGAAATTCTGTAAAAAGTTAATGAGGTCCAAAGATGTTTGAAAATCTCAGTCAGAACTCATTTGATGAGATCTGAGCAGATTCATTTCTTAAGGAGCAGATCGCTCTTCCATAGCTTACATAAATTTAAAAAATTTTGGCAGGCGATATTGTGCCAGATTGTGACCCGCAATTTTTACTGAAGCCTAGAAAGGGGACATGCCAATTGGTGGAGTATAAAATCCAGAGACCTCTTTTTGCTCCCCTCTTTGCTTATAGATTCCTAATACCTTCCTGCTGGGAAAGGTTTTACATATGTAAGGCTAATAATTTTACTTTCATAAGGGCAAAAATCCTTAAAATATAAATTTGAATAGAGGTCCTGTGCATTCCACAAATTTGGACGGTGGGGGGAATCTGTTGTAATAACATGGTAATTATATATTACAGGAGTTTGTAATAATGCATTGCAGAGTTTTATGCTTGTCATTTTCTTTCCTTCAGGGACTGAAGCAAGGCTGTGTGACATTCCATGTTGGAGGAAAAAAAACAAAATTGAGCACTCTGAGCTGGAACATAGGATCTATAGCCTTGTTTGTGTCCCAAGACCTTGGTCTTGTGTACAAAAATGAAATACTGCAATAGCAAAGCTGAACGTCTGACACTAGCCATCTCCTGCTAGATCTCCTCGCTCAATGGCTATCTATAAATACATGTAAAATTACATGTATATGGCTATATTTTTATTTGCTTGCTTCTAGAAGAGAAAACTATCAACTTTGAATTACAAGTAGGAGTTGATGCTTTAATTTTTGGAAACTTTTTCACAGTTTTTAATTTATTGTAGTTTGGCTCAGATCCTCAATGTATCAGGTTTTGTGCACAAGAAAGAAGCACAGCAGTTGACCATAGACGGGGTATGTGCTTTTCAGTGCACCAAATAATCTGAGTGCAATTGTTTTTTCAGGCCTATAGTCAAATCTGTGCCCAGAATTTTTTGACTTTTTTGCTTTGTATAATCATAGAATTCATTGCTGCTGATTTCTATAATGATTTATGTTGTCATGTAAAGTGTCTCTTAATAACTGAGGGCTGTCAATAACCTGTGATTTTTGCCTTTTCTATAGTCTTACTCCCATGAAGAACCTTGGTTCTGATGGAGAAAGTGTGAAAAGCTTTATTTTTCCCCCCAAATTCTTTATATTTCTATTGTATTTTTTAGTTGTGTACTGTGTGCTACAGAACTGTTTCAGTTTGTTAGAAACACAATTTGGTAATTCCTAAACTGCTCTGCTTGTCTCCATACAGAAACTTCCGTGCAAATTGTGCTACTTTCTGGTAAACGGTCAGGATACAATGAGCTTATGATTTCCTGAGATTTGTAAGAGTGTGTGGTATTACTTGTTAACAGCGAGTCAGCCTCTCTGAGTTTGACATTGGATTCACTAATTCTGACATTCAGTAATATAGGTGTGTTAGTTCTCCCAGTTTGGGTCAGTGTAAAGTTGCGTGGCAACATGTGCATAGAAATATGTGAGCTTGGCTCCTATTTGCCTGTTGATCAGAAACTTCAGCAGAGCAGTAAAGAATTCCAGAATAATTCCACTTGATTCAAATTGAAATGCTTCCCTTAGTTGCTGTAAGAAGCTAAATGTGTAAAATACCTTTTTTAGTTTTAGGTCTCTGTGAAAACCCTTGAAGCACAGAGTTGAAGCAAAGAATGGTACTCATTGAAGTAGAAATGACTGCCCGCTTCAAGAACAAGATTGTATTTCTAAACAGATTGTTTCTATAAACCATAATGATTTTGTAGATGCTTTGCTGACCTTCTCATGTCTATAGAAACACAGAAATCAAGTACCATTTTGTAAAGCAGAAAGCCATGTCACATGGAACATGTCCTGTATATATTTCACACGTGGTAATGGAGGCTTAATGCTAAATGCAAGATGATAAATTAATGATGGGATTAGTCTGATTACTTAATATGCACAATCCTGGAAGTAAATTACTTGCATCAGATATAGTGGTATTTATTATCCTGTACAGAGAGAAAAATGCATATAAAACATGCTTACATTATATGCACGCAGATTTCATGCTTCATAAATCTTTTCTATTTTTTAATTTACCTTTCTCTAAATGATTTGCATGGAATATGCCTTATTACAGAAAAATGCTGTTCATAACTTCATAATTTGACTCTGTGGAAAAGTGCCTATATGGTGGTAATGCTAGTAAGGCAAAAACAACAAATGATCCTATCAGTTTACTACATCACCAGTTAACATTTTCTATTGTGATGTTTAAAAAAAGAAAAGTTTATACCTCAAATGTGTATTTTATTTTACAATCAACTATGGGATTTGGGATGGGAGTGTGGGAGGCCTTGGAAGGGAAGGTTAATTCACCATAGCCCCTGGTGGGAATCTTCAGAAAAACTCTAGATGCCCACTGTAAATGTTTCTCTGTTTGCCATTTCTGGTAACTGTCATAAAAATAGACAAGTAACTTTCATAATTAAAATTGGATAGCTTTATTTTACAAAGGTGTGGAAAGCTTACAAAGCAGTATCTAAATCTAATTGTCATTAGTTGCATTTGCACTAAAAGTGATGATGTACTTTGCAATTTATTCTGTAAATAAAATGATTACACTAAAAATATTTATATTTAAAAAGAAAGAAAAGAAAAAAATAACATTTTACTTTTAGAGAACTGCACTGGTACTTCACTAGAGTAAATCCTACCCAATCAGATTTAGAAATGAAGGAGACTGTGGAAAATTCAGAAGTGGTCAGTACCTGAAGAGATACTATCCTTTCAGACAGTATTCAGAGCCTCTGGAATTATTTTCATGTGGCTAATTCCTGTATATGAAACATCTATAATGTTTCCCATAGATACTTGCTATTTGTTTCCCCAAGCCAGAAAAAAGCCATTTACTCTCTATTCTACTCAGTTACACTTTTGTGCTGTGGTAGAAACTTGAAGAATATTGTTGAGAAAGTTTTGTCCCTGATAATCTATGGACAGGACGAAACAGTGCAGTGTCTCACTGGGAATTCAGGACTCCTGATACTGTGGTGGAGAGTGACCTTTGCAGCACTTTGTTTGGGATTGCCATAGGGGCAGCCAGACCGAAGAGTACTGTCTGTGAGAGATATTACAAAGGAAGGAAACAGAGGGGAATGCATTTCTCATTTTCTCAGTTTTGCCAACTAATTTGTATACATACACAACATCAGTATCACTTGCTCCTGAGAATAATTGGGCTGAGCCAGTTCTGTGAAATTGTGCTGATTATGTTTAAGCTTTTGGTTGTTTGTCCAGTTAAACACCTGCCACCACTATTTAGTCAGAGTTGTACAGATGATGTATTTGGATTGTTATTGTTCATCTACAGACTCAAAACAATAATCATTTTAAAGTACCTTGGGAGTGTGTAGAGTGTAACTATTCTGTAATAGCTTTATGATTCTGATGATGTTTTTTAAAAAATAATAAAGTTGGATCTTCCATGTTACAATCACAAAATTAAAACCAGTATTTAAAAGTGGAAAAAGTATTAAAATATTATGGACAAATGTGCTTGCTTGATTGTGTTTTCTTAACACCAAGGTACTGCCTGACGTAATCCTTTGAGTAGAAGAAAGGCAGAGATACTCTGATGCAGTATTCATCAAACTGTAGGTTACAGACCAGTAGGAATCAAGAAACTATGGAGTCATAACCTGATTTATTTCTTTTTAACAAAATGGAATATATCAGAGTATGTGCTGAAGTTAATTATTTTGTGAATGTATTGTCACATGAGATGAGACAAGATATGAAGCCCTGGTGGCATGGTGGGGAAGTGCCACGTCTGCTATCCAAAAGGTCATCAGTCCACATCCACTGCGTGCTCCTTGGGAACCATGGGGCAGTTCTACTCTGACCTGTAGGGTCACTATGAGTCAGAATCAACTTGATGGCAGTGAGTTTGGCTTTTGGCATATTGATGTGTAGATTACAATGTAGAATGAAGTTCTTATGAATCATAATTCAAAAGTTTTTTTTTTGTTGTTTTTAATTTCTATACAGTGAAACCGCATACAATTGGGTATTCCTGAAAGGAAAACACAGTATCAGTGAATATGTTGTTGTCGTCAGGTGCCAGCAACTCGACTTACCTCCAACAGAACGAAACACTGCCCAGTCCTGTGCCATGCATACAGTCATTATTATGCTGGAGTCCGTTGTTACGGCAGCTGTGTCCTCTAAACATGAACCAGCTACTTAATCTAGAGGGGCACTGGAGGAGAAATCTGGTTGCCATTGGATTTATCGACAGAGAAACAAACAGTCATTGCATGATTTTAACCCTGTACAACTTTTGTCTTAGACTTGACTTTGGCATATGACTTGCCAATGTGTTATAGTCGTATTTCACTATTTCAAATTGGTATAGCATCTCCTAGACTTTCTTGCCATTGTTTGAACTTGATTACAGAAGAATCTGAATGGTTAGCTTTTGCATTGTCTACTCATGAATCCTGTATATCGGTATACTTTGAGTAGCCTTGCATAAATATTGTAAAGGGAAGGTACTTTATTTAGCCTCTTTACTGATGAAATTCTGCGAGTTTACTACTAGAACAAATCTTGAAGATCTTAACAACTATTAAAAGAAGCCCAAGCCAGATGTTCTTATCTCCCCAACTTTGTTGAAATGCTGAGGGTGACTCCATTCTGTGTGGGTGCTAAGCACTGTGTGTACTTTTTCTCTCACCTAGCTCATACCCTTATAGCAACCCTAAGAGGTGGCAGTGGTGGTGGTTGGTGCCACCCCTATTTTAACAGATGAGAAAACAGGCCGGGGTTTTAGGACCTACCTCATTAAAGTGTTTTCTTTCCATTAGACTTCGCTACTTTTTAATGCCTTATGTATTTAATATGTAGGTTATGAAGTTTGGTGGATGTTTTAGTCACCTGGTACTGCTATAACAGAAAACACCACGAGTAGATGGTTTCATGAAGAGAATGTTTATTGTCACAGTCTGGCAAGCCATAAATCCATTAACAAGTTACAAGTCCACTCAGTAAGAGAAATTATCACAGTCCAGTAGGTGGAGTCCAAATTCAACGACAGCATCTCATCACAGGAACCTCGGGTCCAAAGGACACGCTCTGCTCTCAGTGCTGCCTTCCTGGTGGTATGAGGTTCCCAGCTTACTTTGTTCACTATATGCCACAAGCTGGTAGCTTGAGTCCTGCCTCACCAACACAGCTGCCCATTCTCCCTTATCACAGAGGCAGGATTCACAGCACATGGGACAAATCACACCATACTGGGACTCAGCCAAGTCAAATCAATAATGTACATTTTTGGGGGGACACAATACAGCCCGTGACAGTGGGCTTAAAAAAAAAGCCAATATGCTTCAAGAGTAGCACTTTTGGGTCTAAGTCAGGCCTACAGACTTCAGTACTGACTTCACAAAATGCCAAATGCCAATGTGTCTTATAAAATCTCACCAGATGTAGGAAGGCAGATGAAATTTGCCCACCACCATGTGGTGCTCTAATTGTATTCCTCCCAGGGTCCTTCAGCTTGGATGAGACAAGGAACTGTTGTAAAACACCACTACGAATAAGTGTAAGGAGGGTGTAAAAACCTTCAGATTTTTAAACTCAGGGTCAGTATCAGCTGTCACTGGTTTGTGAGTCACCAGCCACAAAGTGGCCACTGTGGTATCAAATAAAGCAAACTTTGGTTTCACTCCAAATCTTTTTACTGTGGCTGTTTTCTATCCCTATGACTATTTTCTGTTACTATTATTGTTCCCTGGGAGTTGCAGAACACTTAATTGTGCTCATGATGAATCAGTGCATGGATCAAGGGGCAGTTGTACAAACAAAAGAAGGGGACACTTCATGGTTTAAAGTCAGAAAGGGTGTGCATTAGGGTTGTATTCTTTTAGCGTACCTTTTTGGTCTGTATGCCAAGCAGATAATCTGAGAGGCTGGACTATATGAAGAACAACACGGCATCAGGATCCGAGGAAGGTTCATTAACAACCTGCATTATCCAGATGACACAGTCCTGCTTGCTGGAAGTGAAAAGGATTTGAAACACATAACTGACAAAGATCAAAGACCACAACCTTCAGTATGGATTGCACCTCAATATCAAGAAAACAAAGTCCTCACAACTAGACTAGTAAGCAACAGTGTCATAAATGGAGAAAGGACTGCAGTTGTCAAGGATTTCATTTTCCTTGGTTCCACAGTCAACACCCATGGAAGCTGCAGACAAGAAATCAGAAAACACGTTGCATTGGGAAGATCTGCAAAAGACCTCTGTAATGTATTGAAAAGTAAAGATGTGACCTTGAAGACGAAACTGTGCCTGAGCTATGACATGCTATTTTTCACTCACATTGTATGCATGCAAAAGCTGACAATGAATAAGGAAGACAGAAGAATTGATGGCTTTTGAATTGTGGTATTGGAGAAGAACATACCGTGGGTTGCCAAAAGAACAAACACATCTGTTCTGGGACAAGTACAACCAGAGTATTCCCTGGATGCTAAGATATAAAGATTGCATCTTACATTTTTTGGACAAGTTGTCAGGAGGGATTAGTCCTTGGAGGAGGACACCATGCTTGGCAGGGTACATGGTCAGCAAAAAAGAGGAAGCCTTTCAACAAGATGGACTGACAGTGGCTGCAACAAGGGGCTTAAACATAGAAACGATTGTAGACATGGCTCAGGACCGGGCAGTGTTCCCTTCAGTTGTATGTAGGGTAGCTATGAGTCAGAATTGAGAGCACCTAACAACAACAGTCCCTGAAGTTGGGAGTCCTAAATGGCAACAGAGGCTGCCAGTAGCTCTTTGTGGCAGCTGAATCCGAGGTGTAGTTGACATCCAAACCAGTTTGACAGTTTGGATATTGCTAATTCTCCAGCACCCAAAACAGTTTTATTGAATGCCTACTTGCCAAGCAAGGTTCTAGGACTGGGAACAATGCAGTATAAATGTAACACCTGGCCTTCATTACTTTTGTCTTCTCCCTTTTTCAGTGTGCATCTCTACAAGATGTACCCTTTATTACCTTGTAATTTGATGCTTTTAACACTGGATGTCATTACCAAGGTTTTTAGAAGTGTATGTAAAATAAGAGGCAATCAACTTGGCAGTTAGGGACGTTTGCATAAGGTTCATTAGACTATCATTGGACTACAGACTTGGCAGTATTTGAAATGTAGTGAAGTCTTTGTCAGTTGCTTTCCCATAAGGTAACTAGGAAGTGAGTTGTTGCTGTGTTTTAACAACTTCACCAGCTTTTCTGCCCACTGTTAGCACCAAATTAATTGGTAAACTGCCCAACTCTACTGACTGCTCATTTTGACTGCACACTATAATGCTGTTTATGGTGTATGACTTTGGCTTTTTGTTCCTAATAGTCAATAGATGTTTCTGCTGTCATTTGTAAGCCAGTGTCTCACCGTGTTCCTGGATACCAAATATTTAACATGGTGAACCAAAAGGCAATGAGAGAAGCTGCAGAATTTCTGGTTTTCCTGGCTGTTTGTTTCCCTTGAAGAACCTTGATCTTGAGCAATTCTTTAATGCCTCTTATGTCTCTCCCGTAAAGTGGTACAAAAGCACCTACCGTTGCCTCACCACAAGGTTGTTTTGGGGCTCCACCACAGACGAGGCCATGTATTTTTAAATGTTTTGTAAAACTTCAAAGCACTTTGAAAAGACAAAGAATGTCTTAGCTGCATTAAGCACATGCTATGTTCTGGGTATGCTTTTTAAGGCTAGTGATGAGTAAGAAAGACACAGGAACAATGATGTGAAACAGGCATTTGGGGGCCTCAAGCAGAACTGTTACGCCCCCTTGTTTAGCTGGGGCTTAGCCCACAGGGCAGTTCCGATCAGGAAGAAGACCGGAGAAAGCAGAAGGCAGTTCTGACAATGCCAGAAAGGCTGTGCTGGGAAGTTTGATCTACCAGCAACAGGAGCTACTCAAGGGATTTTTTTGTTGTTTGTTTTTTCTGGGGAGATTAGTAGTATTGTTTCACATATCTGAGAAATATCAGTGGTGGCACTTGGTGCCTGCCTGATTTTGCTCGGATATGAAAAAAAATCAACTGTTGTCATTTTTACCTGTAATAATACCTAAGCCATTGGCAGAAATGGGGAAGGGACGACAGTAGTTAAAACTTGAAAAATTTGTGATACTGCCTCAGACGGAGCTACCCAGCAGTCATTAAATGATGACAAGTTCAGAGCTGGAGTATCAGTGTAGACCTACCTGAGTGATCTCCTTGCCTTCACTTCTCTTAGTGTTCCATTCCTCCTGCCAAGTTCTGCTCTGCTCTGTAGGGTCGCTGTGACTTGGAATTAACAGTAGTGGCTTTGGTTGCTACTATCAAATTATCTGGTTCTTCGTGCCTCTTGCCGTGTTTAATGGCACCCCTGTCTCTAGGAATGTGTCCACACTCCTTAACTTCAGATTGATGTCCAAGGCCCCTTTTAATAGTTTGCTTTACCAGCCTGTCTCTCCCTGGTCCTCTCTACGACTAATTCATCCTGGCCAAGTGAATGTACTCTACTGCTCAGCATTCACTACTCACATAGCAAAATGCTCTCCTCATCTATCTATGCCCCAAACCCCGCCTGCATAAGGTTCATTAGACTATCATTGGACTACAGACTTGGCAGTATTTGAAATGTAGTTCCACAGAAGTGTAGTTCCAGCTTCTGGCCTTGACTTTCCCAGCCCTTCAGCTTTTCCCTTCAGTTCTCACTGCTGTTGGGTTACCCTTCCTACTCGGGTTTTATTACTGCTGTGACATTGCTTGGAAGGTTCATCTAGCACTGAAAATAATAGGTAGATTCAGTTTATCTGTCCAGCTAGCCGGAAAGCCTACACACACAGCGTGCCACCTAAAATCAGAGGGCAGTGTTGAGTGTTGTGGATGTTTGAGGCATGGAGGCAAATAAATGATGGAGTGGATAGACTGTGAAAAGGAACAAATGAAGTTGCGGGGCGCAGGAGGGTTTTTAACTGCCATGCATAGTGAATACGTTTGAAAAGTTGAAAGTGGAGAGGATAAAGGAGGATCTGTGCAAGAATGTGGTGATCAAAAAAGGATGAGACCCAGGAGGAGAGAGCCATTCTCTCCTTTTCCCCCAGGACTTGACTTTATAAAGAAATGTCATATCTTCCTACCAGAAATAGGGGCAGACTGGGCGGGAATTGGAAGCAAATGCTGTGGCAGCCCACAGAGGTCTGGGCTGCAAAGAGTTAAGAGTAGTTAGCTGTTGAGGTTCAGCTGCTGAGGAGAGATGACGAGAAGGAAGGCGATTGGCTAAGCCACCTCTGCTGAGAGTCCTTATGATGATCTGTGGAAGATAATAGGGTGTTTCCCAAACTAAATATAATAAACAAATGACAATTGTGTTCTTGGTAAGGAGAGGAAATGCAGCATTTCATAAGAAATGTAGAACTAGATAAGGCCTTTAAGAAAATGCCATGGAGTCGATTCTGACTCAGCCACCCTACAGGACACCAGAACTGCCCCATATGGTTTCCAAGGAGCAGCTAGTGTATTTCAAATGCCAACTTTTTGGTTAGCAGCTAAACTCAGCAGCCAATTAATCCAGCTGCCTCATTTTATAAATAAAAGAACTGAGAACAAGAGACACAAAGTGAATAGCCTGAGGTCTCATACCTTTAGTGGCAGCCTTGAGTGAATGGAGGTCTCAGAATTTTTCACGTGACATGAGTGAGATGCCTTAACATGGGCTTTCTCTTCCAGTTGTGAATGACTTTCTCTTTGGAGCCAAAAGCCAAGTGCCGTTGAGTCGGATTGGAACAACTGCTAATTATATTAATCTACTGTGTCAGTCATTCAGTAAACATTTTAAGGCCCAGTACTAACATAACAATAAAAGACATGGTCCCTGCCTTTAAGAGACCTTAGTCCACAGGAAAATGTGGGCATGATTTTACCTCTGGATACAGGAAAAAAAAATTGTTTATATATATGACTATCACTTTAATGTTTGTGTAACGTGACTAAATTAGAACATGATTTATCAAGAAATATATATTTATTGGATGGGTGTGTGTACAAAATATCTTTGATGTCACGTTCACTGGCCTGATGAGGCACTGTCCTAAGCAGGTTAAAGATATGCCTTTACCCAAAACCTTCCATTTAAAATTACAATTATCCAGTATCCAGGACACATTGACAACCCAACTTGAAGCTTTGGTTACATAAGAAGCGTGGTGCAGTGTGTGTGACAGCATCCAGGTCTGCTGAAGGAGCAATGGCCAGAGGTGGACTACTCTTACAGATTGGAGTATATTTTGCTGCTTTCAGACTCGATGGCACTTGGCTGGCTTGGCTTAACATTTAGGACAGTAGTCCTACTGCCCTCACAGGTTGCATAGTTTAGGTGCCATTACGCCAGGAAATGGATCAAAACTTGGTTTCATTGTAACAACCCTTTCGTTTGATCCTGAAAGTCCAAGTCCAGACTGTTGAAAGGGGCAGGAAGGTAGACACTCCTGTTGCCTCTTCCCTTGGTTCTTCTATCACATGTGGTTTAGGTCTGACAATACTCTGGATGTGTCCCACTCTTTAGCTCCATACAACCCCAGCCAATTTTACGATGAAGACAGTGTTTCTCCTGCTCCATATACTAATTCCTGTTGACCATTCCAAATTGGGCAAGTTAACTGGAAAGCCAGGCAGTCCATAATCAACGCCAGTCTATAATCAACACAGGCTAGATGACTGCAGCCCATCTCTTTTGCCAAGTTTCCTCAACAGAACACAAGAGGGGTCTATGTGCTTTGTTTGCAGCTGGCACAAGTTCTGCCCCGTTAGGCTAGCTGCCAACTAGCTTCAGAATTAACCAATTACAAAGGGTCTGTTGGATCTGCTTCCTGTCTAATTCTGCTCCTATAATGCAGTCTTAGAAGATACAGTACAAAGCAGTCAAACTTGGGGGCTGAGGGGCAAGTGAGGTGAGGATGGTGAAGACTTGCAATATTGTTTTAAGGACCATAGGTAATACTGAAGAAGGGGAGGTGCACCGTATATATCCACGTAACAGTTTAAAGTTGGTTAGCACAAACTCTGATGGCATAGTGGTTAAGAGCTATGGCTGCTAATCAAAAAGTCAGCAGGTGAAATCCATCAGGCACTCCTTGGAAACCCGATTGGGCAACTCAACTCTGTCCTTTAGGGTCACTGTGAGTCAAGAGTTGTCTTGACAGCACAGGGTTTGGGTTTGGGCTTGGTTTTAGTAGGTTGTGACATTTTTCTAGAATTCAATTGTTTTTTATTAAAGCACCATGGTGATTTTCCAACTGTGTGCTTCTAAGCAAACATTTTCTAATACTGTTCATTCACAGAATACTAGGCACCTCAGATTTCAGCAGCAGCAGCAACTGTAAACTGACAAATTTCTGGCTCCACCGCAGACCTACTGAATCAGAAAGCCTGGAGGTAGGTTGCAGTCATCTTGGTGTCAACAAGCCTCGAAGTCAAGTCTGCACACTCAGATCTGAGGACCACTGCACTGGAGCACCCTTGCATTCTACCTGTGGCCTCTAGCTGTTCCAGCAGGGCTCTGTTCTAGTGACCTTCAGGAGCAGCTGTTTGAAAATTTCTCAGACCGTGACTACAAGAGGGCCCACAGCTCTATCAGCTTCCCCCAGTATTACTCAAGACTGTGGGTTCCAAGTACTCCACAATACAAACTAAAGAATCTGCCATCTTCTCTTGGCTCGGTTGCAGAGGTTATCCATTAGTTTTTTTTTCCTTGAGTAAAGTTACAAATAAATTTCAGCCTTGTCCAAAGAAAAGCATAGTTTCAGAATTCATACTATTCAGCATCGTTTCCATAGTCTTGGGGGAAATAAAATCTCTACAATAAACTTAATGCTTTCACGTCAACCTTCTGTACTCCTAGGATGAGAAATGAATGGGTTTCACTGTCCTTGTCCTCTTGCTTGAGCTCAGCCCCTTCAGATTAATTCTGTATCCTTGCCTGAGGAACAATCGTGTTTTGTCACACATTATCTTACCACTCATCAAAGAAAGCATGATAAAAAGTAGAAAGGGGGTTGAAAAGGCCTCACTGTCTTCTGTCCAGGCTGCTTTGTTCAGCTGACCTTGTTGGGGTGATGACAGGTTATTTCAGAACAAATTGAATTTCTACGCCTGAGCTTTGGTTCTTAATAATGGCTCACACCTTTTCACTTCACACAGCTTTTACAGCAGAAGGGTGGCCTACAATGCAAATATAATGGGAGTCCACTCTTCTGAGGCCAATCTCAGGTACACTGAGCCCTACAAATCCCAGCCCCTCTCTAATTCAGCTATTTATCATGCTCGTAATGGCTGTTTTTGGCTGCCCAGTCGTTATCCTCTGTGCTCCCCAACCAACCCTCCCACGCCAGTGCCCACTAGTAGTCCAGATGAGATGATAGATTACGGGTCCACCTCCCAATATGGCACCCTGCAGGGCAATCAGATCCTTTCCTCTTGGAACTCGGTATGGCCAGGGGACAGCACTTCATGCAACAATTCAGCACTTCTCCAGGACTCTAAATCTTGAGGAAGTAATTAGTAAATACTGTTTTAATCTCAGTGTACTCAGAACTAGTTACTCCTATAAGGTGTAAACCAATTCTATAATTGCTATCTTCCGATACCCAGGAGCAGCCTTGGCTCTGACCACTTTCCCAAACGTTTGTCTACCCACCCCCAATCACCCCAGCCTTTTAGTAAATTCCCATTTTGCTTAATTAGCCAGAATTGGTTTTTGTCATTTGCAAGCAAATGAAAGTTGAGAACCAGCAGCCCCCAGCATGAGTATTTGTGACCTAATACTAACCAGGGGAAATTTTCAGTATAAACAAAAAAGCATCTTGTCTTTCCTACAAAGAGTTGTAAAGCCAAGGCACACAGAGAGAATGCTGCCAGTCAAAAGCAGTGCTCTTTTTCAAACAGGTGTGCACCTCATGGAGCAGGTTGCATCAAGTAGTAACCACTCATCTCTGAAGGAAAGAGGCACAGGGTGTAAAAGGGAAGAGGAAGGAATAATTTATCATTTTAAATTTACTATTATTCCACATGGAAAATCCAGTGGTGTAGTGGTTAAGCAATATGGCTGCTTACCAAAAGGTTGACAGTCTGAATCCACGAGGCAATCCTTGGAAACTCTGTGGGGCAGTTCCACGCTATCCTAAAGGATCACTGTAAGTCGGAATTGACTCTATGGCAGTGAGTTATTGCACACATCAGGTTATAACCAGATAAGCAAAGGCAGTAAGCACCACTGGAGAACACAAGCAGTGACAGATACACGTGAAACTAATCAGATCCACTAATTTTAAAGCCTGTGTAACACCAACCTGCCATTGATACTGTTGGGAGAATGCAAGCAAGAATGCTAAATGGTCATAGGACACCCAATGTGAATCACAGGTCCCTAACTCTAGCCAGTCTGTACAGGCTTCCAGCCCTAGGCCTATACCTAGGGTTACGCCAAAGAAAAAAGGTAACCACTCACACTTAGCAGTATTAACTTCCTTTTCATAATTTACTAGAACTGGAAAAATGTGCTCTATAACAAAATGTATACAATTTAGTAATTATACAAAACATTAATTCAGCAAGATGATATTGGTTACAGTCACCAAAATGAATATTTAACATACTTTTCATTGCCACTTTTATGAAGAATTCAGATAAATAAGAAGTCACTGGCTGCAAAGTCTCAATAGAAGCAATTGACACCTTCCAAACAACAGACAAGGTAAATCTTCCAAAACAACACTGCAGACACAATCACTCAGAGGCCTGCCATGCTGCCAAGAGCATTACTGGAATGTTTTACAAAGTCTATCTCCTAATGAGACATCAGCTTTCCAAGACCAACATGTAAAATATCAGATGTCATACAAAATAAGGAGTTCTTCATACAAAACTTTTACATTTAAAAAAAAAAATTAAGATTCAACAACACGGCTGACCCCCTGAGGAAGCTGAGAGCTTGTATGGGTCCATCCAAGAGCACTGTGTGAAGGCTTCAGTCACCAACCTCCTGGCCACAGGAACAAGGTACACTCGTCCAGGGCCACTCACGCGGCTTTTTCACTGGCTCTTTAGGCAGACTTTCCCTTTCATTAGGCTTGACAAGCAAGCCAGGGTTTCCTGGACAACCTTAAAGAACACTATCTTCTCCAGCCCAAACCAGAGTACTTGATCGGTATACAAGTCGGTTTGTATTTATCGCTTGAACAACTTTCAATAAACTCCTTACATACGAAGCTTTATTACAACATATACAGGTTTGATACAATTGTTTACAAAAAGCTATCTAGATTTTTTACCTAAATGTCTTTTAAGAAATTCCCGTTGGCTTGGAGAATTGGTATTTTTTTCCAAACTTGTGTTTTCCACACTTAGTTCTGAGAGGTCACAGTCATGTTTATACCCAGTAAACAGTCACCCTTTTAAATAGGAACAGCTCTTGGATCTTCAGTGGAGCATAGAACTCTGCATTTCTTCAAGCCTTATGCTGAGAGCATGGCAGCCCCAATCCAGACACACGTCTCCATTCGGACAGGAGAACTCTCTCAACAAGCAGCCTGTAGTCATAAATGCAGTTACGTGCTTTCTTCCTAGAGTACTATTTAGCATTGCTTAGCACATTATCCTGTAGTTTGGGAATACGAGGAATTCTTCTCCTGAAGAAAGCAGGTCCCCTTCTAAAGAATAATGTTTAAAAGCTACCCCCCAAAATCAAGATATACCAGCACCAAATGAAGCATTAGTTCACAGAAAATAAACTTAGATCTTATTTCCTCAAGTTCTATAACCCAGACTTAATAATTTAACTGTAAAATCAGCTATAGTATAATTTAAAAACCCATTTTCAACCCAGGGGGAAAATCACACACTGATCACTATGAACTTCATGAATTTCATCAAGATACTTTTTTTCCAGCTTGTATTCTCTTTCAGAAATGAGCTGTAAATTACCAACAGTGATGGTTTAAAGCATAATAATATCAATGTCGACACCTTTCCAAAGAACACAGCATGTAAAGCCCTAACGTGTTTCCGGATCTGAGGAGAGTCCGTGGAAAGGTGGACCTCAGATCTCTGAAAGAGCCCCAGATCAGTCGTCTCTCTGATCACACCTATTCGTCTTCAACAAGATACTGCATTGAGCTTTTTAATTCACAGATATTATGTTAATCCTTTAGAACCCAGTGCCCGTGTTTCAGTTCAGAATTCTTGGGCTATTCAAGCTGTTTTCTTTGTGCAAGTTCCTTGGAGGTCTTGTAAATTTATCTTTGACCTGTGGCAGAAAGACACAAAGCAGTGATATACAAAATATCAGCAACACAGAGTTCTAAGCTGGAACTAGCATCTGAGTAGTAAGCTTTTATACTACATAAGTCTCACCTGTTGTGAATCATGTGACTTTTTACAAGGTGTCCTGCTGCCAATGCCGCCATCAGTGACAACTCTCCAGCCATTACTGTAGCACATACGATTCGGGCAAGCTGCCGGGCGTTTTCCCCAGGATTGTCTCTGCAGGCTCCTTGAACACCTAACATCTGCAGACAGAAACAGCCAGTTTATCCTTAATATCATGAGCAACAATTTATCTAAGACAACTAAAGTAAGGGCAAATACAATGACATCGGAATATAACTAGACTCCACTAGAAGTACTAAATTTGCAAGATGTGACAACCAGTGCAGACAATGTATACACCACAGCTAAGGTAACAAGGCCTCACTGGCAGTGCATCTGCTCTGAGTAAACGAACCATTCAACATATGCTCGCAATGTGGTCTCTGACTACTGAATGTGCACAGTGGACTACGTTGAGAGGAAACAGAAGTGCCAGAAGACCAGCTGAAACATACGTAGGTGAGGGATACTGGTGACAAGCAGAAACAGAACCCTCAGGAGTCGGAACTCAGTTTGAGATGTTGAGACTCCGTGCCTCATGCTTCCTACCTGCAAACAGGCTTGTTGAGGTAGTAAGTTGGTCCCACCACCCACGGTTCCTATCTCTATAGACGGCATGGTGCAACTGATATACAAATCTTCGTTCGTAGGACCACTTGCTTCCATTAGAGTAATACAGTTTGAGCTACCAACATTCTGTGCAGCGTCCTAAGGAAAGTAAGAGAAACCATGAAATATACTTGACTCAGTGAGGACAGCAGAAGAGAAAAGAAGTGGAGTCTGGAGATCTCACCTGTCCACAAGCAATGTAGATGGCAGTGACAATATTTGCTGCATGGGCATTGTAGCCTCCTATGCTCCCGGCCATGGCAGAACCCACCAGGTTCTTGCTAATGTTGACCTCAATCATGGCTTCTGTAGTCGTTTTTAACACCTAGAAAACACAGTTGTGTATTTCACATTCTCCCGGAAGATTCCGAGGAGTGTTCCCCAGATCTGTCTACCTCTAGGTGACAAAAGCATTTAGTTGTGGTCCCCTTGAAGACCTTGTCCTTAATAAAATGAGTATCAGTAAAGTTTATCATTATAATGTCCTATCCAAACAGATGGACAAGGTAAGCTAAAATAGTCATCTTCAATGTAAAACATACTCCCGTATATTAAACTGGGATTAAAATGTTAATACTCCTTTTCCTAATTTTCTAATCCACTGGAAGATTAACAAAATATTAATCTGATCACTCACGTCTCTGACCACCTTGGCTGGAATGACAGCTTCACAAACAACAGACTTTCCTCTCCCCTCTATCCAGTTGATAGCAGCCGGCTTCTTGTCAGTACAATAGTTGCCACTAACTGCGAGAATCTGCATGTCAGGGAAAAGCTCATGGAGTTTTGAAAGTGCTTTCTCTGTGCCCTATTAACAACAACAAAAATAATAAGTTGTCATATTAAGATGCACAAAGTATTCCTCTTATAGATCAGAGAACCTTTATTTGTATCTATGAAATACTTCTAATTGTAATAACTATACTTCGAAGAAAATGACTACAAAATAACAGCTCTTTTATTAACCATTACAGTGAGTAATTTCTCAGTTAGGTGTAGATTCCCAACCTATTTCTCTGCAAGTGTGAGAACCAAGTTTCTATAGGCAATGATGAATAATACATAGCTAAGAAGACAAAAATGAGAATTCAAATATTAAAAAATATTCAATGAGAATATAAGAAAAACAAATTCATGTGCCACTGGGAAATAACTAACTCAATCCATTTTTAACATGCAATAAATTCCATCTTCTATTCATTAAATTGTTACCTAAAAGCATGAAATACCAAGCCAATAAAAAGACGTGGGTCATTTTAAAGTCAGCCTTGTCAGTGACGGAAAGCTGCTGGCATTTTCATTACATGAAGTATAAGCAAACCTTCCAATGCCTTTCAATTTCCTGAAATTAACAACTCCCACCTCAATACCCCAAAACACCTTATTAACAATTTAGTGGAAACCCTGGTGGCACAGTGGTCAAAATGCTATGGCTGCTAACCAGAGGCTGGCAGTTCAAATACATATGGTGCTTCTTGGAAACTCTACGGGAAGTTCTAATCTGTCCTATATAGGGTCACTGTGAGTTGGCAAAGAGTTTTAAGCATTTAGTCACTAGTCTCTCTCTTCACTTTTATTGTTATTAGGTGCTACTGAGTCAGGTCAGACTAACAGCGACCCAAGAGGACAGAGTAGATTTGAGCTGGCAACCTCTGGTGAGCTGCTGAGCTCTTAACCACTAGGCCACCAGGGCCCTCTCGTTTTACTAGTGGTCCTTATAAAACAAATAAATCAAAAACTATACTTAGCCTAACTAGCCAACCATCTCCTTCTCCAGTGCCACAAGAGGGAGATGTAAAGAGTTACACTTCATAATACACAAAAAATTCAAGGTTGATTTTAATGCTTTGTATTTGTGTCTGATAAATAACCACAAATGAGCAGAAGAAAATGTAGACCACGCACAGCGTTCTTAGAGGTAGATCACTAAAAGAGATAAACGATAGGCTGGCCTAATAAATTAGAAAACAAACGGGTTGCCCTTGAATTAATTCTAACTCCTGGTGACCCCATGTGTGTCAGAATAAAACTGTGCTCCACAGGGTTTTCTTCCAAGTCATTTCTGGGTAGATTTAAACCCTTTCGATAAGCAACTGAGCAGTCACCGCTCTTATAACCCATGGGCTCCAGCCTCATGACTAGATGACTCCAAGTCTCCTGGAAGAGGTCAGCTTCAAGATTTACAAGGCAAAGTTTCGAAATGTTAATTCTAAGCCTCTTTCTGACCATTGTGAGTAGCCCGAGAATATGTATAATGCCAAGTCTACATTAAATATTTCAAATACAAACAATACAATGAACAAATAGCTGATTTACAAACACCAATATTTGCTTTTGAAATATTCTTAACCAATGAATTCTGTGAGTAAGTATCATATATACATGACACAAAATTCCAAAGTGCAGAAGAGCATCAAGTAAAAACTGAGTGTGCATCCCACCCATCTCCCTCTCCTAGGACAACCACTGCTACAAGTTCTGTACCTCCTCTCAGTCTGTCCACGCTCACCTTTGAGATCATGTTCATCCCCATGGCGTCACCCGTCCTGGACTGAAAGCGAATATAAAGGTTGCGTCCAGCCAGAGATGTGTGAATTTTCTGTAAACGTGCAAATCTGTACCAAAAGAAGACTTTATTTGATTTTATTAAGAAGACGGAAGTTGTCTTAAAATCTAGTTCAACATCCTCATTTTACAGAAGAGGGAAAGTCCGTAAGATTACTTATTAAATGTCTCAATTCTGATTCACAGCAACCCTACCAGTTAAGAGCACAACCTCCTCAGAGCATTTCTAAGAGCTGCTGGTAGATTCAAACTGCCCATCTTTTGGTTAGCAGCTAAGTTTAACCACTATGACACCAGGGCGCCTTTCTTTTACTAAGTATTAGGGATACCATGCTGTTTCATTCCTCGATGCCACACAAGAGCGAGCAGAGGATCATTTTGTAATAGACAAGAAGTCCAAGGGAACACAAATACGCTAGTCTGAACTATATTAGGGTATCATCTGCATTCATTAGGCACATTTGTAAATTCTATTTTCTGCATCCAAGGTGAATCACTACACTAGTAATTACTTCAGCCCTGCATACCAAAATGTAACAGTGTAATCAAAGTGAGCCTTCTACAACCAACAAACTTATTGACTGTTCCACATCATTTACTGCTGAATTTATTTCGATCAACAGTCTCTCCCAACCAAGCATTAATATCACTCATTTTGAATGAATGGATATAAAGTTGACATTCTGTTACCTTCAGAAGGCAGTATTTTAACAGCTAAGTTTAGCAGCCACAGACAACTGCATCTGTTCTGAAATAAACACCAACCAGGACGCAAACACACTTACGTACCTGCTGGTACTATCAAATGCTTCCTTCATCACTGCGAACCCTTCGGCTGTGTCAAGCCAGGCTTTCACTTCTGCAGAGTCACAAGCACGGGGAAGACGCACAACTGGGCCACGAGTCATCCCATCAGCAAGGACTCGGCTGCTAGCACCTCCACCAAGCTACACAGAATATGTTACAGAGTACGTATTAATTCTGAAAACACTTCTGCTTTCCTAAAAGGTGTCTTTGTCCCCAAATCTCCCCCTCTTACCTTGCCTAGGGTATATTTATCTTAAAATAGGGAAATATATAATTGCCAACTTACGCCTATTGCTCTGCAGCCTCTGTTAGTGCTGGCCACAAGACAACCTTCTGTTGTTGCCATTGGAACCTGAAATTCTTTCCCATCCAAGCACAGAGGTCCTGCCACTCCAACAGGGATGGGCATATACCCAATAACATTTTCACAACAAGCTCCCATCACCTAAAAGGTAAGGTCAGGCATTAAGTAAAATTCTATATTGTAAATCACAGTAATTCATCTCGGTCCTTGTCATTAATGACTTTCTTCAAACATGATCCTTAAGTAAATTTGTACTTTTTAGAAAAATGATTCTTTTTATTTACTCCTTAAAAGTGTTAAAAAAAATAATTACTAGTATTTGAGTAATGACTGTAAAAAAACAGCAGGAAAAATATTTAACATTTTTATGACGTTCATCATAAGGCCAGAACACCTTCTTACATAAAGATTACAGCCCAGAAAACTGTATGCAGCAGTCACAATCAGTAACACACAGGTCTGCTCTGAGTTGGAATTAATTATCATAAGTAGAATAAGAATTACATTAAAATAATTTAAACTGAAAAATGACTGATAAAACTAGGTACACATCACAAACAACTAGTCAAGAAAAAAAAGATTAGAAAGCTACAAAGGAAACCTCCTCTCGAGAAAATAACCTACCAAGGAGTAATTATAGTCCCTGTAAGGTAGATACTGGAGAGAAGTAGGCTCCGGAAGCTTTTTGGAAAGTATCTGCCGGCGAATAGATACACCTCGTTCATGGGTTTCCATCAGTGTTTCCAACTTGTAAGCTGGGATATGCTTAGCATTAACTAGTCTGATGACCTCAGCATCACTAAGGAATCTTGCACCTTTCTAAAGAAATGAAAACATAAAAATCAGCAAGTGGAAGATGATGACAAAACATTCTAAAGAATGTATAAGTTTCCAAGTGCTGGTTCAAAAGACATAAACATCATTTTAACAAATATGGCCAAATCCCCTTACAGCAATCTAAGAGAATGTGTTTTCCCCACAACCTCAAGTATATTACTAACTTTAGATTTCTAACAATCTGATGCATGAAAATATTTCATGTTGTTTCAATTCTCTTATGAGTGGGGTTGGGCAACTTTTAATATTTTAAGAGTCATTCATACTTCTTTTCCTGAAAACAGATTATATTGTTTGCTTTAAAAAACTGGACCGTTAGTCCCATCAATTTGTAGAATTTCTTTACATATATGTATCACCAGTATTTTTCCCCTGGTTTGTTTGCTTTTACCTCTGTTCACAGTAGTGAAATCTAAGTGATCTTCTTTGCAAACATTAACATTAATCCAATTTTTCCGAGCTAAATGAGATAAATGTGGATTACCAATGCAAATTTATGGAGCACCTATTCTATACAAGATTCTCTTGAGATATGGACTCAGCTTTGCAAGGGCTTGACATCTAACAATCAGAGTAGTAAGGTAAACTTGTGACAAAGGAAGTACGGTATAACTTCCATTAAAAGACACAGAAAGAAGAGATGACTTCAAGATGGAGAAACTGAAAGAGGTTTCAAAGACTGCATTCATTTGCCCTAATGATACAAACACCTGGACATAGGGAGGGTACCTCAGATGACAGGAACGTAAGGACGCAAAGCTGGAGACTATGTTCAGAGAATGACTTGGCTCAACTGTAGTCTCTATGTGATTAGAGACTACACAGGACATACTCGAGAACAGAGCATTCTGCCTAGCCAAAATATACATTCATGGTAAATAAATTCAACAGCTAACCCATCAGCTGTTGTAGTTGTTAGGTGCCACAGAGTCTGTTCCAACTCGGAGTGACCCATGTGCAACAGAATGAAACACTACCTGGTCCTGCACCACACCTACAATAGCTGCTGTGTGAGAGACGATTGCTGCAGCCACCAGGCCAGCTCATCGTACTGGGGATCATCCTCGTTTTCACTGACCCTCCACTCTACCAAGCACGATGTCTTTCTCCAGGGACTGATCCCTCCTGAAAACATGGCCAACGGGTTACTTTTAAATTTACAGTTAGAAGCTTCAGAACTGTAGATACTCATGAAAAATGCAGAATCATTCATTTGATAAAATTACTCCAAATTACACCAAAACTCCCTTAGGTAGAAGAAAGCCAGTGACTGGAAAACCAGACTGTTAAGCTACTTCACTTGTAGTAAAGTAGCACATTCTTACTGAGTTTCCCTTGTTCTAACTGGGGCAGAGCCAATTTGACAGCCAACAAACAACAACAAAGCAAACAAATTAATCCTGAAAACATTAATCCTTGACTAGTCTGTGTTCAGTCTCCATATGAACTTGCTTGTTTTAGAAGGCAATAAATAAAAGGATACCAGCCCTGAAACAGAAGAGATGACTCAGGCTATGAAGCCTAGCACTTCCCTGCTCTGTTGTACAGTTTGCCCTCCCCAAGTCTGAGACCTCATCTGTAAAGAACACTTCCCTGCTCCAAGGCTGACCAATGGAAAAACCAAAAACGAAACCCACTGCCATCAACTCAATTCCAACTTATAGCAACCCTATAGGTCAGAGGAGAACTGCCCCACAGAGTTTCCAAGGAGTGCCTGCAGATTTGAACTACCAACCTTTTGGCTAGCAGCTGTGGCACTTAACCACTATGCCACCAGGGCTTCCTATGACCAAAGGAAACCAATCACCATTTACTTACTTAGAACCTACTGTGTTCAAGTCCTGGCCCTCACAGATACAGTCCAGCTGAGAAGACCAGCTCTCAACACAAGCTAAAACACAAGCAGTGCAAGAAGAGAATATGAAGGGCTTTGGGGCTCTGAGAAAGAAGATGATCTCAGTACGAATAAGAACATCAAAATGAAAGCAAATTCTTTATATAAGTGTGAAAACTAAACACAGTAAAATTTGTGAGGTTCACAGAAAAGAAAACCCGTAATTAAGATTCTAATGCCTACCCTCTAAATTTTGCTAATCCTACATACAGTGAGAGAGTTTAGATACTGGTACATGTTAACAGGAATGAGGACAAGGAAAGCTATAAAGAGAAACAGACACACTCTTGTGTTCACTCCTATGCACACAAATTAAGAACTAACTGGATTAAGCAGACATGGCTGAAAGACAATCACTCCCACTGAAGCATGAGTGGCCTCATTATGGTCATGCAGGCAGAACATCCTGTTCAAATCATAGGAAAGAAAACAGCATTCTCATGAATGTAACACTTACTCAAAAAGAAAACCAAGCAAAACTTTCATTTTTTTTAAAAGTCACTGCCTTGTTAAATCTTTTCTAGGTCTCAACACATTTATGGGAGTACAACAGTCACTCACCTCTATGAGAAACAGTAATAAACCAGAAGAGAGGACTGGGTCGATAGTAAGAAAATATTAGACTCTTTTCCCAGCTTTGTCACTTCCTACACGTAAAACGACAGAAATCTCCTGGAGCCTCAGCTTCATCATCTAAAAGATGGAGATCATTCTACCTACCTCACAGATTGTGCGGAATAAATAAGACATGTAAATCACGTATCACTATGCTTAGAACTTGGCAAGTACCAGTACACAACAGCTTATTCTTTCCTTTATTAAATAGCACGCGGTTCAAAACAAAATGTTCCTTTTTCTTCTTTTTTGAGGTCATTTTTGTGACTATTGTGTACACATGTATCTGTATTGTTGTCATGTGCAAACAAGTCAATTCCGATTCACCACAATCCCATGTAACAGAGTAGAACTGTCCCACAGGGTTTCCTAGGCACAAAAGCTCCTTCTCAAAGAAAGAGGCCAAACTTGACTTTGTATTCTTTTCCTCACCTCTGCACTCCCGAGTATCTGTAGACATTCTTCATCAGGCCGAGGCTCCTTGGGAAGTTCCATTTCAGGTTCCTGTGTCTCCAGAACTGGTGAAGTACCGAGTGAGGAAGAGCCACCAACCACAAATATTGCTCTGTTTGAGGTGTCAGCTTCTGTCACTAAAGGTTTTATAACTTCAGCTGTTCAAGAGATTAAAAGAATTCTCAGAACGCTGAACATCAGTTGACAATTTTTAAAATAGATTCAGTTTTTTCACAGATCAGCACTGGGGAGGAATATAGCATGAAGAACATTTTTAAGAAAATTAAAAAATCACCTTTTCTTTCTCGGTTCACCCCTGTCTCCTCTTCCACTGCATGGAACTTCCGGTAATTTTTGACCAGTGGAGGGTCCCGTCTACAACAATCATCTGGCACTTTCTTTTGGGTCAACACAGGAGATATGATAGGATTTTTCAGTGACAGTGTAGATTCTGTCTCTGCTTGTTCAAAGAAGATGTACTTGACAGCCAGAAGGAGAGCTAAACTCAGAGTAATGACTTGTTCAATATCCATGCTGATCATTCTAGACAAAAGAAAGAAAATTAAAATGTCATTATTCAGAAGAAAGATAAAAAGTACCATCAAACTTAGCAGAGCATGGAGTATTATGATTAATATATAACAAAACAGGCTATAGTTAACTTACTTAGACAGATAAAACTGCCAGAGGGAAACATTTGGTTCAATTCTCTTGGATACATTTTCATCAAATTCTAACGAAATCCTAGAATTTTCGGCTGTAGTGTTTTGAGGAGAAGGATCAGCTATCCAGCGACTGTGAGCATGAACAAGAACCAAGCCTAGAGACTGAAATCAAATTTTAAAAAGTTACTCAAAGCAACAGTTCTTCAGATCTGTAGTCCTTAACACTTCCCAAGAATGAATTATACTACAGAAAATGTTTGGTATTTTCAAATCCATAACAACAGGATACCAGGCCTACTTTTCAGGCAGTTACCCCTGCTTACCATGCAAAGAAAGCCACTGAACTAGCTAAGTGATTAACCTAATGACCCCCATTTGACTGCTGAAAATGTCCCACAGCACAGGATTTCAAAGACAGAGAAGACAGAAGAACTCAAAAATGTGTTTATGTAGACCACGAGTCCCAAAGAAATGAAGAACAGACTAAGATAAAAGGAAGAAGAGGACAGAATATCAGCTAAAGAGTGAAAAGTTGTACGAAGATTAACAAATAGGAAAAATTATTTTAAACAGTAGAATGTAACACTGGAAGGACACTGAAGGAAACAGAAAACCATATAATTACCATAATCATCTTGACTCTCTGAGTAACAGGATTTGGTTTATTTTCTTCTTCTTCTAAAACCCGAGCAAAATGGCTGAGCTGCCAAATGGGACGACCCTCTCGGCTTTCCCGAGAAAGCTACAAAATAATTCAGTGTTATATTTGATACTGACATATTCAAGGCACTGATGCCATCTAGATAAACTGATGCAACAAGAAGTCTATTACTCTTCTACTAATGTCAAGAGTAATAACCATTCTCACCTCTAATACCAAGGACACACAAGCTGGAAAGAAAGTCATGAACACGAAGTAGTTGGCAAGAACTGACATGCAGCCAAAACAGCACATAATTTCCAGCTGACGCACCCCTGGTTAAAGAAAAAGTTAAATTTACATTTTGTAACGTATGTATATTTTTAATACTATACATGTTACATTCAGGTACACAAATATATATATATACATTAGCAGAACAGGTTCTTTACCATCTCCTGCAAAAATAATCAGCAGCTTAGAGGAATGCCATACCTCAGAACACAGCAGAAATAACTACTCAAGGGCAGAGACCTTGTCTTCTTCACGTCCCCAATACCAGTATGCTAGGCACAGCATAGTTTTAATTAACACCAGATAAGCAGAGAAGTTTCTAATCTCCTTCTGTCAATTGCTAGTACTTCCTCAATCATTTGTTTTGAAACACAGGTATACAGGACAAGCTATTCTAATGGAGCAATATCTCCTACAGCTACACTATTGATCCAGTTTCTCTTGTTACCACAAAAGGAATTCTGTAAACTAAAAGCTTCTTATAAAAGAAAAACATACTGCCAGTTACGCCATACCTAACAAAGCCCATTGTCATTAATTCTGACTCATAGTGACCGCACAGGACAGAGTAGAACTGCCCCATAGTTCTCAAGGAATGTCCCGTAGATTCAAACTGCCAATCTTTTAGTCCGCAGCCATAGCACTTAATCACTATGCCACCAGGGTTTCCATTTCCGATAGACCATCACAATAAATACAAGGTCAAACAAACTCTAATTTCAGTATAATTTCTATGGTGCCTGTTGAAATTTGTATATCTTGGTTAATTTCATTGATCTGTTTGAAAATTATATAATTTAAAACCCCACAACTGAAAATTAAAATTTAACAAACATTCCACCACTAACCGTTTAAGGTTCATTGTAATCTCAAATAAAAGACAACACAATTATATAACAGGAAAAAACCTCTGATCACCTAACCCTATGCCCCTACTAGAACAACGATCAAGAATTCAAAAGTTATACTTTATTTTCTGAATTGTAATCTTCAATTGACTGAATAACAAAATAAAAGCAAACTTGTTTTTTTTAATTTTATAGGAATGACTCCCAAATTCAGAAATTCAAGAGAATACAAAATTATAACAAAAGCATTATGAACAACCTTTTAAACAGTAGCTGAATATAATCCTTCAAACTGGGAGACATCAAAACCATAACTGACCAACGCTTTCCCAGCCTGGCTTCCCTCTGTGCAAAGGTAACGCACGGTGCTGCACTGTGTTCTCCATGCCTTCTTTCCTACTTTGTTCCAAAATAAGTCCTATAAAATCTTTGTTGAGTGACAGATTAAATAACTGAGTATGTTAGAAGAAACAGTGAAGAGTTAGAATATCCAGTGAAGAGAACTAAACTAACATTGACAGGCAATTAGTCCCTTAAAACTTAGACAACTTCTAAAAGAATGAAGCCCTTTATTGAGGACACTTAATTTACTATTCAAAGACAAAAGTAAGGCACCAGAAAATACACCAAAATAACAGTTATCAAAGTGTAGCCTTTATTACAAAACCATAAAATCTACTCTTAATGATTAGAAGGAAACCCTGGTGGCACAGTAGTTAAGAGTTATATCTCTTAACCGAAAGATCTGCAGTCTGAATCCACCTGGTGCTCCTTGGAAACGCTACTCGGCAGTTCTACTCTGTCCTCTAAAATTACTGTGAGTTGGAATCAGCTTAATGACAATGGGTTTTTGTTCAGTTTCAATGATGTGAAAACCTCCACAATTGCACAATACATTTATTCTGGCAAATTTTCATTCCAGGGCTCAATGTTTACCTTTAAGGATGAGGAAACATAAGTGTTAGGACTAATGCTGAGAATGTGGTGAGAAATACTAGACACTGTTCTGATTACATCTGCCTGCTCTATGAAACACTTTCAACTCAGATCTCTCCAATTCCAGACTCTGTTGTGCTGTCTCCTACGTGACAACTAGTATGTAAGGAAGTAAGTCACTAATTCAGTTTCAGAAACAGCAGGGACTGGAAGTTGCTTTTCAAATGGACCCTGGAATAGAATCTTGGTTAAAACACAAACAACAAACTGAAACACCAAATACAAAGCCATCAAAAAGTGGGACAGAGAAAGAAATGGCAATAATGAGAAAGAAATACGTTATGACTAAGTTTTCACCAACGCAGACACAGACACATGGTCACATACACCTGTACATTCCTACAATTAAAAAATTTTATGAGTGAGGTCAGACTGTTAAAAGTCAGAATTTAAGAACAAGCAGTGCAAATCTATGATAGTTTTTACTGTTTATCTAAATACTTATTTTTTAACATATTAAACACTGCTTACTGACCTGACATGGTACCCACTCCAATCACAAGACATTCAACCAACGCATCAAGGGTGAACGTGGGACCTAAAACGGCCATTCCACGAGCAATATTTTCCCTTACTTCATCCTAAAACACAGAACAAACACATCAATAAGGTAAAGTAGAAAATAATTTTTTTCAATGTTAGAGGACATTCCAGGGCGTATACTAAACTCTATAGTCAATGAAAAAATACACAGTAAGACTAACAGGTGTTCAAGAGCCAAAGAATTCTAGTATTTCTTAGGAATATTCCCCTGAGGTGGTATATTATCAATCCTGTCATTTAAATCCCACATAAGTAAATCCTACAAAATTCTGCACTTTGGCTACCAGTGACGGAAGCTCTTAGTTGCAAAATTTTTAAAATACCATGTTACTATTACCAAACCTAAATAATACCCTCTCAATGTGTTTAAAACTCCTAATTTTCTTAATACAGTCAAAGGATTACAAATATTCATAAAATAAATCAGGGCAGAAGAATGTACTATTTATATCAGATACTGATACAATACTGTTGAAAAAATGTTAGGTCCTTTAAGTGAGAAACACTAAGACAAAACTTGAAGAAACAATGCTAGTGTTCATTCACACAGTTTAGACATAAATCTACTTGGTGGCTTTCTTCCGTTAGCTCTTGCCCTACTCTCTGATGTGTTTCACTAGGTACACACTACTGTTTATCCACAAGTGTTACTACCACAATGTCTGAAAATCTTCAAACAGGAAAGGGGCACTTACAAAGACCAGTCTTAGGACTTGACTATTAAGCTCGAATTCTGGACAACTCCTAAATCTTGGGCTGTAAAGAAACCCCATTAATCTTACCTATTAAAACAGGTGGAAACCCTGGCGGCATACTGGTTAAGTGCTACATTTGCTAACCAGAATGCTGGCAGTTCAAATCCACCAGGCGCTCCTTGGAAACTCTACATAGTAGTTCTACTCTGTCCTATAGGGTCGCTGAGTTGGAATTGACTCGATGGCACTGGGTATGGTTTTGGTTTATTAACACAAATAAACTGGAAAAAAAGGGAAAAAGTGACTACTAGCTCACCTTCTTGTCTTATAAATAACACTGTCATGGATTGAACTGTGTCCCCCCAAAAAGGTATGTAGCCATGTGGCTGGGCCACGATTCCCAGTATCTTATGACTGTCCTCCAGTTTGTGATTTTCCTATGCTGTATGTTACAGGATTAAGGTGGGACTATAAATCCCTTCATAAAATCACCTCCTTGCTTCACGTGGAATACAGCTTGCACCACCCTTTATCCTTTCATCCTACAAGAGAAAAGGGAAGCAAGCAGACAATTGGGAACCTCACACCATCAAAAAAGCAGCACCAGGAGTAGAGCACATCCTTCAGATTTCAGGTTCCTGCACCAAGATGTACCCTGAACAAAGATTGATACAAAAGGACTTTCCTCCAGAGCCGACAGAGAGAAAGCCTTCCCAAGTGGACACCCTGAATTCAGACTTACAGTCTACAGTACTGTGTAAGAATAAGCTTTCCTTTGTTAAAGCCGTCCACGGGTGGTATCTCTGTCAGAGCAGCACCAGACAACTACTAACACACACTAACCTGTGAATTAGAACTCAGGGCAAACTTCGCCAATGCACTGGCTCTGGAAAGATCAATCAAAAGAAGAAAAAAGGGCAAAGCTTCACTGGGGAAAAAAAAAAAAAAAACAAGATGCTTAGGAACATTTAATTAAGGAAAAAATACGGTTCAAAAATTCTTTTTTGAAGCAAATATTTTTCCCCCTACACATTGTGAGACACTTTAATATATACCCACACTAGAATATTTTCTGCACACGAGAAGGTATATTCTGTATTTCTTCATCCCTAAAGCTAAATATATTAGTTACTCAAAATACTTGTTAAAAAAATTCTTTACAATTAAAAGAATAAATTTATATACACAGAAACACATTTGGATGATTTTACAACAAAATATTATCTTCAATAACAGTGCAGCATGGGGGGGACAGAAACTATGAGACTTTTTTTTCATAATTACTACTTGTGGGAAGATCAACTAAACAACCTGATTAAAGAGTAACCTACTAGCTAAGAGCTCTAAAAATCCCACTCCAAGGAATATATCCTAAGGAAATGACTATAAACACGAACAAAACTCTAAATACAAAGACATTCATGACAACAAAGTCAAACAACGGGAAGTTAAATAGTCCAAGTATCCAAACCTAGAGGATTAGGTCAATCAATTGTATTTATATAATAGAACACATTCATGACAAACGGTAACTTTAACATGGAAAGATGATCATACACTATTAGTACGCATAGAGAAGTTACAAAATGTTACGAGGTATTAAAATCAGCTAACAGTAAGATTACAAGAAGTTTTTTTACCATATGTTCTAAACTTTTGAAGATATTTGTATTAACTTTACAATACAAGGGGAAAGCTCTTTAAAAACATGATGAAAAAAGTATATGTAAGCTATAAATACTTACTTCAAGCCAGTCAGTTCTTTATCTAAGAAATGAATGACAACTGTACTAAATACGAAACTTGAGAAAATGGTGAAGAGACCAGCAATACCTAAAATGACAAAATTAAAAAATTAGAGTTCCTCTATACTAAAAGACCAGAACTGATGGTCTGACAGTCTGGAGGCTCCCATGGGAACATGGCCCCTAGACCTGCTACTGGCCCTGACCAGAAACCAGTATTGAGGTCAAATCTTCAGACAAGAATGGACTGGACGCAGAGACACGGGGGGACCATATGGTGCGTGTACTTTATGGTTTCATACATTTATATGAGGCTCTCCTACTCATTTATTTCTAGATGGGAGAGAGGGTGGAGAAGAGGGGACAGGTGTTCCTTAAGATGACACTAGAAGTATAGAGTGAAAAGGAGGAATGTGCTGCCACTGGGTGAGGAGAGCAGATGGAGGTGCAGACAGGCAGGAGTGCAAAATTGATCTGGATTGTAAACTTTCACTTAATCACAATAAAAAAAGGGAAAAAATCAGAGTTTCTTCCTTTACTACACAAATAATAACATTTAGTCTTATATATTTTAAAAGAAACAATACTGTTTTTCTCCAGATTATTAAAGTCTCAAATGTATGTAACACTTAACCCCTAATAAACGAAAAGACACTCATGAAAGCAAACAGCACACTTTCGGCAATACACATTTCCATATACATGATTTAAACCAACAGGTATATTTTGACAGACAGCAAAAAGAAAAAAAAATCTGATGGCACACAAAAAGTTAAATACATAAAGTTATTACCCAAAATGTACTTTGATCCAAGTTGACGCAGATTCTGGAACTGGAAGTAAATATAAAGGATTGCTATGCATCGTGTTATTGTCAGGATTATAATGTCACTGCTCAAAACATCCTATTGGGAGAGATGGGAAAAAAAAACTTCAATACCTTTGGGCTTTAAAATCAACAACCAAAAATAAGAATTTTTATTTTGTATACATCATTACTTTATATATTCTCATGTTAATGTAAAACAAATCATCAAATAAAATTATTACATATGCAAATCAAAATTTAAATCTGATTTTTAAACAGTCCACTATGTTAAGCCAATATGTCATCAAAATAATTTCTAATTGTTACTGATAAGAGGCATATTTCTCAAACAAAACCAATTACACTCATTTATGCAGAAAATACAAAAGGAAAGTACTTCTAATACATTTATATAATGTTTTTAAAAATGGAGATTTGTGGTAAATTCATGAATACTAAAATAAAGATTTTTCTCATAACTTTTTCCTGTTATATGGTCTCTAAAATCAGATCAAAACCCACAGCCACTGAGTCTATTTTGACTCACAGCAACCCTGTAACATAGAGCAGAGCTGCCCCATAGCACTTCCAAGAAAAACCTGGTGGATTCAAACTGCCAATCTTTTGGTTAGCAGCTGTAACACTTAACCACTATGGCACCAAAGCCTCCCTTTCAAAACTAGATACTCTTTACAAATTTAAAACATTACTTTAGTCAATAATAATTTTACTAACCTCTTCAAACTTTGGACACTCGTAATTCCAACCACAGATCTTATCATTACCAGTAAACATGTTCATGGACATCATACAGATGGTAAGTGTCACTGTCCCCACTATGACTTCCCAGGGATGGGAAGCCACAAAGAGGCCATGCATCCGGAAAAGTCTTGACAACATTGTGGTTACAGGGTCCCTGGATCCTGGAAGGGATATCAAGTGCGAACATTTAGATGGTTCACTGTATTTTTAGAAAAGTGTGCTGCAAACCCTGCTTTGTACACACAATACCTGTACACACACATGAACAATGCTAATGACAATGTCCCTCATAACTCAAGGAAAAAACAAACAAACAGAAAAAACCATTGCCATGGAGTCGCATCTGACTCACAGCAACCCCGAAGGACAGAAAAGAACTGCCCCATTGTGTTTCTGAGGAACCCCTGGTGGGTTTGAACTGCCGACCTTTTGGTTAGCAAACAGCAGTTAATCCACTATGCCACCAGGGTTTCCAACTCAAGAACAGAATCACAAAATTAAAGTAAGAGGACTGTCATTAGTCCTTCACTCGTAACACTTAAATTCTCGATTACTTGCTGGCAATGCAATTATAAGCAACTCTTCCTTAAAATTTGTCATAATTTAAGCATCTAAGATCAAACCAAGTAAGTATTTTAGCGCTTGATATTACGTGAGCCCAAAAGGAGAGCAATAAAGCAAAAAACAAACATGAGAAACAACTCTTCACTTTTATTTTCTAATTACCCTGATATAGAATGCATACAAGGATCCTCTTCATTCTCCATATTCAGGCTGCACAAAAAGTGAATTACCAAAGAAGTGTCCTCCCGTACATTACCATCTTAGTTTATAATTTCAAGGGCAGGGACCCATTAACTTTTTTTACTCCATCCAACATATGGTATGAGGTCACTAGCAAAATGAGGGCTAGTGACCTTTCCTAATTTAATCTTTGCCATCAGAGAAAAGTTTTTCCTACTAGACGTCTCTACATTAATAAAATGATTTATAATTGTGTTGTGTTAGCTACTTTTTGTCTCCCAAAGTAAAAAAAATGAGACTACAGGACCAAAGGAAAAGTATTAGATGGAAAAACCTCTCAAATGTACAGCTAAAAAGGCTAGAATAGCAGGAGAAAAAGATGTGGCCAAACTATGTCTTATCATTCAAAATATGTCCCTCAGAACTTACATATAATTTTGATTTAACGACTGCCTTGACTAAATTTCCCCATATCTGTTGGCTACATAGTAATTTTGGGATTCTGATTTTTTTAATCTGACATAGCCATTGACTTTTAATACAGGAACTTGTAAGCCCTACTTCTTACATTAAAATTAATGCTTATGATAAAGGATATTATCCCTGAAAATCAATTAAAATTAAAGCTTAACATGTAAGCCAATTTATGGCATAACTCTTTTTTTAAGAAAATGTTCTGCACCCATTTGGGTCAGAGGCAGGCATCTGGGGTCTCAAAAGCCACCAAATGGCCATCTGCATAGCATCAACTGGTCCAAAGCCACCTGGAGCAGAGGAGAATGAAAGAAATCAAAGACACAAGGAAATGCGAACCCAAGTAACAGAAACGGCCATAGGACCCAGTGACTACATCATCAGCTTGAAACCAGCAGAACTAAATTGCATCCAGCCACCACCAATGACTGCCCTGACAGGGAATACAACATACAGTCCCCAACATACCAGGAGAAAAACAGGTGTGCAGAACTAGAACTCTATTAAAATGACCAGACTTAAAGGTCTGGCACACTGTAGGGGCCCCTGAAGACATGGTCCCTGGACTCTCCAAAAGCCCAGAGGTGAACCCAGTCCCAAAAGCAGCTCTTCAGGTACGTATTAGACTGTAAGACACAGAGTGATGTTGGCAAAGAGTGTGCTTCTTGGCTTAAGTATATACATGAGGCTGTCCAGAGGCAAGAAGCAGGTAGAGGGGGACAGGAGCTGGTTGTGTGGACACAGAAAATACAGGGTGGAAAGAGGCAGTGTGCTGTCACAGGGTGGGGAGAGCAGCTGAAGCTGTAAACCTGTAAAGCTGTGTGCCTGTGCTGGGTTTTGTAACCTTTCACTTGGATTGTTGACTTGGATTGTAACCTTTCACTTAAAGCACAAGTAAACTTTTTTTTTAACATAAGCCCATTTATTGCCATTTTAGCAAAAATGAACAAAACGGCAACAAATTAAGGAAAAGAAGGCAATAAGCTATCTAAAGGGTTGAAGAGTAGCTTTTAGGAAACAAATCAAGAGCCAAACCTCATCTCTCACTACAGCACTCCATGTTCTCTATATTTCAGCCACAGCAAGCCACCAGCTAGATGACTGATTTTCAAACCACACATCACAACCCTTCATCACACCATGAAATCAATTTTGTGAATCATAATTTAAAGAAGTGAGAGTAAAGCACGTAGTACAGGTAAATACTATTTCTTGAGAATACCCTTCATGAAACTATGTGTATGTGTGTGTATAATGGGTTCCAATGTAACACGTAGGTTGAAATTTAAAATGGCTGGCAACCATTAAGGTATAAAAATGTGTCTCACATTTGCCCGAGTTTATTCATGCTTTTTTTAACTTCCATCTTGTGTCTTAGCATTTTACCCACCACCATACTGCAATCACATACAGCAGCCAGCTGTTCAACAAACACCTGTTTAACTAAAAACAAATTCTTAAACTATACCTGTTACCATAGAGTTGATACTGACTCACAGCAACTTCATGGCAACATGGATTTTACTGGTACATCTTGAAACAGACCTAAGCCAGCTAGCCAGCCAAGTGCCATCGAGTGGGATCCGACTCATGGCATGCAAACGACCTAAAGATGACTTTAAGTCACCTAGCTATGGATGTACTTCTCCTCCAGATAAAGGGTGAATGTAAGCCATTTAAAAAAAACACACACACAACAAAAAACATTGCCATTGAGTTGATCCTGCTCACAGCAATCCTGTAGGACAGAGTAGAACTGCCCTACTGGGTTTGTTTCCAAAGAGTATCTGGTAGATTCAAACTGCGGATCTCTTGGTTAGCAACCATAGTGCTTAACCACCACACCACCAGAGTTTCCAGGCATTTACGAACACACTAATAGGGGTTGGGGGTTGGGGAGAGGCTACATTTTTATGTACTGTCCTGGAAAATGAACAAATACTTTCTATTAAATTAATAGGTATTGGAGCAACTAGTGGTAGTGAGACTTAAAAGGTACTAGAAAGCTTTAATCGTATCTTTGATTTGGACCCAACACTCTAATTACAACCAAGAGCCTCACAATAGCCTACTATCACCTAGTTCTTTCTTACTTTTAAATTAAAATAATAAGTAAAAACCTAAAAACCTATCTAAAGGATCAAAGAGCATCAATGTTCCAGCAAGTAAGTTTTGAAATGATGGAGTGTCACTGTCTAGGTGGCCCTGAAATGCTATGAAGGATGATGGAAAAATACAGAAATGGCAGTGATGGCTGCACAATCGACATAACTAATGTCATCGAAGTATACATGCAAGAAATGGTGAAATGACAAATGTTTTGTGTCATGTAAATATGTATTTGTACTATAATAATAAACTATGTCAAAATGATTTCTAATCCCCATTCCAACTCCACTTAGACTATTCCCTATTGAAGTTACCCTTTGAACCTTTTTCACTATTAAAAAGTTAATTCAGTTGACTTGACTTAAAAAACCTGAACTGCTAGCAGGAAGCAACTTCAATTTGATCACAACTAGTTTATCATTATTAACTCACAATTACACAAGGCATATTATGTTTACCTCAAAGATTTCATAGTAGCAGTGTCACTTCTGCAACAGTTTTTTTCCCCTAGGTGTAGTCTTTGTAACATTCTGCAAAAAAACTACACATGATCCTGGGAGCCCTTTCCAAACACACCATCACCTACCTGACAATACAACTGAGTAGCCAAATGTATGCAGGTGTGTCACACGCAATCATAATTGTAAAGATCTCATTTCTAATGAGCACCCTCCCTATTTCTTCATTATGCAACATACTACATGCCCTGGAATTCAATCTTTCACATTCACAAGCAGTTGAAAGTGGCATTAGTAAGCTACGCGATAACTCACGCAAATTCAGACAGCATTTATGCCTTGTTGTGATTTATTTAAAAAACAAGTTAAATAAGCAACATACGTTTTGCTGAAGTATGCTACAAACATTTCCTAGACTTTAAAACATTGCAATCCTTAAATTCCAACCCAACTGCTACAGAAACCACTTAGCATGGCCAATTGCAAAAATGGGTGCTTTGACATCCTGCTCTGATCCTTTCTTCCCACTCAGCAATAGCACTGTTCTACACACTCCTGTCCTTTATCATACATTGTCTGACACTGTACTCAATTTAATTAATGTGTGCATTTTGTCTCTTTAAAGGCAAGAGCCATGGTTTATATGAAGTAGTTTTTTAAACCCAACAGGCTCTAGTATTCTGCTCAGTCTAGTATCATAGACAGGAGAAAAAAAATTCTGCACTTGAAATGAGGAGATATGGATACTATCTCCAGTTCTATTATTTGCTACCTGTGTGAATGTGGGTAAGTCACACCTCTTGTTAATCACTTGCTTCTTTATCTAGAAAAGAGCTTCATTAGTATGAAGTTACAGTTCCAAAGTTCCCTGACAAAGACAGTCTTAAGTGAAGCCATAAAGAACTTCTATTTTGTAGTTAAAGAAACAAATCTGCACACAGCAATCTCATACATCAATCAAAACAGATTCTATAACGTGACTATAATGAAACTCGATCTCAAGAAAAACACAGTTTATTCTGAAAGGGTTATGCCATACACTCAACAGTTTTCACATGTTAATACTGTAATCTGTGAATTTTTTTTAACCTTCATTTTGCTAATTCCTATTCTGCCTTACAGCCAAGTTTATAATAAATTCTGAAAAGACACTACAGGAAAGCAGGCCTGGAAAATTCAGTCCATCTACAAAGTACAGCCCAGGCCTTTGGATGGCTATTTGTGAAACAGAAAAGACCTTTTACTGCATGGACAAAAATATAATTTGACAAACAAACAAAAAATACATTCTCTATCTTGTTGAGAAACTGGAATTATGCACTTCTTAGCGTGAACCAGAAACAAATGTTTCCTTTAAATTTTCTAGAGCAAGTCTGTGAAGGCATGTCCACTAAAGGCTGAGATCTTTCCAACACACGCTTAAGATGAAGTACAATGGACCTCCTCCTACAGCTCCAGTTTTGAAACTCCATTTTGCAAATCCATAAACAAATCTAAAGAAACTTACCAGGTATGAACTTTAGACACCTGCACTAAACAGACTACTTCCCTCACAAGAAAAAAGGAAACCATCTGAGTCTTCGGGTGAGTCCCTACAGAGAACTATGCAAACTCTCAACCCATTCGTCATGGAAAAATCAGACACATGTACACACATCCAGGGTTCTTTCGTGGTTCTGAGTCAGTCTGCAGCATTTATGGAGCTTTTCACTGTCGCGTAAAAGATGCTGACGAAGTAGCAGCCCTGGGCGTGAACCACCCATTGACCGCGCACACTCATCATCAGTCCTCTCCGCGACAGCCCACAGTCCCACAGCCCCGCGACATTCCTCAAACCAGAGGGGCCTCATGGTCACCTTGCCCGGTTACCGCCACCGTTCCGAGCACTGGTGACCGTGACTGCGCGGCCAGCAATGACCACCTAGGGCAGGATCACAGAACAATGGCACGCCCTGCCGGTCCACCCAAGGTAAAGGCTGCCACGAAGAAGCTGGATGCCGCCCGCCCGTCAGGCCCGGTCTGGCCCCGGGCCCCCCAGACGGTGGTACCACCTGCCGTGTCGACCGGCCGGGCCTCAAGGACGTCTCCTCCCGGTGACTACGGACGGGAGGCCACACCGACTGAGCCGCAAACGCAGCGCCAGCCAGGTCGACAGGAGCTGCCGGCAGCTCCCTCCCAGGGTCGACAGAAACTCGAAAACCGCTACCGACAAGGCCCAATCCCACTCCCATCTCCCATCCCCTTTCAGGGCCACCGGCCGCCTCACCTCTCGATCTCACTAGAGGCCACCGAACCCTGGCGCCGGCGTTCCGGCGGTCTCCAGTCAACGGAGACGCGGAGCGGAAGAAACTCTCGACCTACGCACGCACGGAGCCGGACGAGCCCGCGACCAATAAGAACGGATCGTCCGATCGTCCAGCCAATTACCTGGGGACTTCTCGGCCAGGCTCAGCTACGTCACGAACGGTCGTCCTAACAACCGCCCCCAGCTCTCGCCCGTGCACAGAAAGGGCACCGCACCACCTCTCACCACGGTTCAGCCAACCAATGACTAGTCGAGTCCCAGCACGAAGTCTTGCCTATTGGTCGAAAAGCCTTGAGGGAGCAAGCGTGGAAGCTGCTTAGGCGAAGGCGATAGGGGGTCGGCCGAGTGGAGTGTCCTACTACCCTAGAGCTGACCTGTGGTCGTGGTGCCTATCTGCCTGCGATGGGAGGCAGTAAGATGAATGAAATTGGACAGACTGTCAAGCTAAACACAAGGTTGTTTGAGAGTAGAGAACTCAGTTACTTAGGGGAGAGAGATGGCAGGAAGTAGAAACGACCCTGAAAAACTAAGGGGCGGAAAAAGCGAAGAAGGCAGCAGAGAGCAACTCAGATCCCAGACCGACCAGTTTCCAAACCCTCAACCAACACCTTCCTGTGACTTACTCATTCGTGTAAGTAGCTCCAGTCTTAAGTCTCTGCCCGTTTCCCTTGTGGAGCCACTTGTCACATACACTGACAATTCTCTCTGAAACATGCCTGGTCTAAGTCCTCGGTATTCCCTCTGCGCTCACCCTAGTGCACGCCTCTATTACCTCTTCCCTGAAATACTTTAGTAGCCTCCCCTAGCTGGTCTCCCCAATTTTAGGCGCTTCCACCCTCCAGTGCGTTCTGCAGTACTGCCAAAGTAATCTTGCTATTATGCCATACACCTGCCCCCAAACCATTTGGAGTTTCTCATTGTCTGCTGGATTAAAGAACCTTCCCAGCTTGACACTTCATCAGTATGGCCCCATGCCACTTTTCTTGCGTACCTCTCAATTACCATCTTGTATGAACCGTACATTTCAGCCAAAGAGCTACTGAAACTGCCCATTTTCAGTCACAGTGAGTACATTTTTACCTCTGCTTATGGTATGCTTGCCTGTCCCTTTTAATTGTTGAAAGCCTAGCTGTCCTTCAAGGACCATTTCTTGTGCTAATTCTTTTCCTGATTCCCTCACAACACGTATCATCTCCCTATTGTGAACACCTGTAACACTTCCATAACATTCTGTGAGTTGACTTATCTTGTGTTTGGAAATTTCTTAAGGGCAAGTATTTTTTCCAAAATTTTTTTTTTAATTTAAAAACGTTTCAGATTTTAAAGGCGCACATTTTGAAACAGTATCTGAGATATTCTGTCTACAACATACTATACACTCAGTAGTTATTTTAATAAATTGCTGAATTCTCAATCTTGTAAGTGTCCCTATTTTACAAAAATGAAAATGTTAAGTAACTTACTGTAGATCATGTAGATAATAATTAGAAAAACTGGGCCTGGAAACTAGATTTAAAGCTTATACCGATTCTACTATACTTCGTTGCTTTAGTATAGGACTTTAATTCATACTTCTGTATCAAATATTTTTCGAACACTCATTATGTATAATGTATCATAATGAATGGCACTAGAGATATAACTACAGGGGTAATAGACATGCTACTCACCTTTGTGGAGCTTATATCTCCACACAGAATAGGTGATCGATAAGTATTTGTTGAACTACTTAGAGTGAAAGAAAAAACTTGCAGAGTTAGCGTGACTGAGGCAAGTAGCCAAAGTTTGCAATATTCTGTTATGAGCCTTATGAAAAACAAAGGAGGAGGAGAAGAAAGGGCGGAAAGAATATTGATAAAGTGTCAAGAACCTAGAAATCATGTGCGTGCGCCCGTGCGCCCTAGAAGTCTAAAGGGCCAGATATCTTACGACTGGAAGTTACAGACTGGTCAAATGCCCGCTAGTATAAATTCAAATAAGAGTTATGAAGCTATACCGCAAAAAACTTTAGACCATGATTTGAAAATTTTTATTCCCAAACTCTGCTTATGTAAGAATTCTAATAGGTATATGAATTCAAAAGCAAACAGTGAAACTATCATTGTCTAGTCTTATACTCTTAAAACAATTCTTTATCCTTCCCAAAATGTGTCGGGAGCGGCCCCCCTCTCCCAACATGAGGATCAAGGAGGTGCCTTCTAAGAGGGGCTTCACAACCCCCTCGGTTTATGGAATTATGTTGGGACAGTCTGACCAGGAACTTCTGAGGAACAGAGATCAGAGGAATGGATTTCAATGCAGCATGCCTAATAGCACTGAGGCCTGCCCAGCTTCACTGGCTTCCCCCTAATTGCATTCCTCCCTCCCTTTTCTCCACATACACAGGTTTACCAGCTAACCGTTGAAAAGCTCTCAAGGACAACTCTCCACATAGCCATTAAAACTACACAAGCATCTCACTCAGTACAGCAAGAAAGAACAAATAAACCTCTAGATTCTTTATAGTTGGTATGGCAAACTGATAAACACTGAAGAAACATCTTCTTAGTGCAACTGGCTTAATTAAGGAATGGCAGACTCTTACTATCTGCACAGGAAGATATAAATAAAAACTTAGAGAAACAAATGGAGACAGCCAAATGGTGAAGCCTTGAGAAGTTTACCCCTCCGTACCTTCCACTTTGAGGTACGAATAAAACCATTAATTGTGTTCACTGACATTTAACACCTGGTTCAAACCATTATCCAAAAAGCCTTGGCAATTAAGTAGAAGACGAAGACCACAAGGGATCACTTTCTTGTTAGCCAATAATGTTGGGTCAGTTTCTTGTTAACCAATAGCTTATATGATGAAGAAAATAGGGTGAATACTACGTCACCTCACCTGTAAAAAATAAAGACAGACAGCTCTTGACACACAGATCTCTTTCTCTCTGGATTGGGCTGCCTTAAACCAGAAAAGTCTTTCCTGTCTCCTTTATTCATTTCCCGCCGACGTCTTCCCTTCCTCCCATGCGGGACCCTGAAAAGTGTTGGGACTGGCTCCCAGCAAAAATGTATTTCAAAAGAATCTTTATTGCACTTAACTAATAATTTGTATTTAATGACAAATCACGTAAATGACACAGACTCAAAATGGAAGGGGACAGTAGAAGGTAGGATTAGGGAAATCTATGTGCCTTCTGCTCTTGTGGGTTTATCGTTAGAGCAAAGGGTTAATAAAAGCATAATTTTAAGAACCTCCTTCAAAAGTAACGAGTATTCCAATCTTAATACCCATTTTCCTGAGCATTTACTTATGTAAATATGTTAGACCTCCAACCTTCATTTTCTTGTTTTTGTTGTCATGGTTTGTGTTACAACAAGGAATTATAATAATAATAATCATACATATATATTGATAATATACCTTTTTATGTTGCCAACCAGGAAACCCAGATGGTGTAATGGTTAACTGCAACGTCTGCTAACCAACAGGTTGGCAGTTGGAATCCACCATGCGCTCCTTGGAAACTGTGGAACAGTTCTCTGTCTTATAGGGTCACTATGAGTCGGAATTGACTCAGCAGTTGTGGATTATGTGCCAGTCGCTTTTTAAAGTGCTTTCATTATCTTCTAGTCCTATGAAGAAAGCATTACTGGAGTCTGAATTTACAAATGGTGAAATTGTGAAGAAGTTCCTTGCCTATAGTTTACACAGCTGGGAAATGGAAAAGCTGGAATATTAACTCTGAAATCTGGCTCTCAGGCCAATGCTCTAAACCAGCCCACTGACCTACCTTTTGTGTTAGCATAATATGATAATATGTAATTTTGTATTAGCACATATTATTAGAATATTCAAAATTCTTATGCTGCATTACAAAATACTTTTTATAGTACGAATGGAAAGTTATATGTACTTATTTTCCATCCGTACTTTCCAGCTGTGTTCAAATTTATGTCTTCCAGCCTTGGGTAGTTTTCTTTCTCTTTTTCTTGTGTAGTCTTTTTTATCTCCAGAGAATTTTTTTTTTTAATTTACTGTTTTAGTTACGTAGTGCTATGTAATACAAATAACACAAGTGGGTGGCTTTAAAGAACATAAATTTATTTTGTCACAGTGCTGGAGGCTGAAAGGCGAAGGCTTCAGCTGTCTCAGTTGCTTCTTTGTAGGTTGTCCCAGGTGTTCCTTCATTCCTTGGTTCCTTGCATCTAATTTGCTATTTTTATAACTCAGAAGTGATTAAATTTAGAACCCACCCTTTTTGGATATGATCTTACTAATATAACAAAGAAAATTCAGGTTTCAAACAAGATTACTTCAGATTCCAACACATATTTTGGTGGGACACAATCTATATCACTGGTACATCACAAATAATAATTGTTCACATTTCAGTTTCAGCAGACACTGATTTGTTATCACTTCTGCTCAAAGTCAAAAAACATTTACAAGGTCTTACTGTATTCTATGCAAAGGGCTAGGCACTTAAGGTACAGAGTTAATTTAGAATACCACCCCTATTGCCCAAACTTTCAGTCCAGTGTGAAGCACACATGCAAACATATCCTTTGCAAATAACATGGGAAGTGCTCTAACAGAAGTAGTTACCGGGTTCTGTGGGAACTGAGGATGGACATCAAGTTTGAGGGTGTTTTGAAGAACAGGAGGAAATGGTTTGAAAAGGGCTACTCCATGAGCCAGGGCCAGGAGTATGAGTGTGAAAATGGAGGTAACCTGTGTGGAGACGAAGAGAATTTCATTAGGTAGAAATCTTAGAAGGACTCTAAAATATAAAGAATGTAAAAACCAAGGAAGTCATGAGCAGGTTTGCAGAAGATCTCAAGTCTCTACTGGTGAAATCTTGAATGGAATAAAAGTCTTGGCAAACTTGAAATTCTGCTTCTTCACTGTTCTTATAATGCCTCAAGCTGAAATCAGCAATGGAGTCTCTCTTAGGCTTAGGAGCAGAGGTTTCCACGGGAGTGCATGCACACAAAAGTCTGTTCTCCATCAAGCTTAAGTTCATCGTTCACTTTTGCTTTTCTTCATGATGATGGCAGTGGTGGTGGAGGTGGTGGTAGTGATGATTTGTGTTTTACTTCCTCACCGTTTCTGATTCCTCTCTTCAGACCTTTTCCTTAGCCTTCTTTGGGGAGTAAGCACAAACTGTATTACAGTAAATTTGCTTCTTTTAAAGGAATTTAAATTCCTCAGGAAAAAATGATGCTCACAGAATGTGGAAGCAGCGTATCTCTAATGGGTTTCAGTATCCATCCCTTAGACAAAGTGAATGGTCCACAAAGGGGTCAAGAAAGAAGGAGCTGAAGCTCCACTTCTACCTCAGAAGCAAACCTCGTCCTGGTCCTAGTGTAGAAAAATGGAATGAGTAGTTTATGGCAAGGGCTTGTCCAGCTCATGTGTCAAGTACTATTTCTCTTTCTTCTGCTCATTTTCATTCTTCCAGTCCCAACCTGTCTCAGTAGCTGGCTTAGTCTGTTTCTAACCTTTGTATAGCTTCCATGTTTAGAAATCAGTTGAGACAGATGGATAAACTGAAGGATAGACTGTTATCATAAATTATTATCATAGGAAAAAATAATAAAATTGTCATAGGAGGGCAGAAGACAGAAGAGCTTCAAAGGAGTTGGTTAAGATCTTACCAGACAAGTTTGAAAGAAAACTAAGAAAAAAGGATGATGACTCAAGTGGGAGCCTTCTCAGCTTTCCTGAGCATTTCTTGTAAGGAGAAACCAAAGAGCAATTGCCCAAGGCTGTGTACTTACTGCAGGTAAACTTTTAATGTAACTGTCACCCGTGGGTAAGTTCAAGTTGAAGCTGAAGAAAACTAAAGCAAGTCCACAAGAGCCGAAGTACAACCATGCGTACCTGAATTTAGAGACCATCTCAAGGATTGATAACGATACACCAAATGCTAATGACCAAAGACCACAGGAATTGTGGGATGACATTAAAGACATTGTACATGAAGAAAGCAAAAGTTCATTAAAAAGACAGGAAAGAAAGAAGAGACCCAAATGAATGTTAGAAGAGACCCTGAAACTTGCTCTGGATACAGAGTAGCTAAAGTAAACAGAAGAAATTGGGAACTAAAAGAGGTAAACAGATTTCAAAGGGAAGTTCATGAAGACAGGATAAAGTATAATGAAGTGTGCAAAGACCTGTAGTTAGAAAACCAAAAGGAAAAAAGGCATTCTGTATTTCTCAAGCTGAAAGAATAGAAGAAAAAATTCAGCCTTCAGTTGTAATATTGAAAGATTCTATGGACAAAATATTGAATAACACAAGAAACATCAAAAGATGGAAGGAAAACATGATATAGTACCTAAAAGAACTACTAAGTGTTCTACCGTTTCAGAAGGTAGCATATGATCAAGTGCCAGTGGTACTGAAGGAAGAAGTAAAGCTACACTGAAGGTTCTGGTGAAAAACAAACTCCAAGAATTGATGTAACAATCGAGCTGTTTCAGCAAACAAATACAGCACTGGAAATGACCACTCACCAAGAAATTTGGAAGATAACTAGCTGGTCAACTGAATGAAAGAGATCTATGTTTGTACTTTTTCCACAGAAAGGTAATCCAATAAAATGTGGAAATTAGCAAACAATATCAGTCATATCACACACAAGTAAAAGCTTGCTGAAGATAATTCAAAAACAGTTGCAGTACATGAACAGAGAACTGTCAGTAAGTCAAGCCTGATTCAGAAGAGAATACAGAAGAGATACCACTGCTAATGTAGGATAGATCCTGGCTGAAACCAGAGAAGACCAGAAAGATGGTTACCTGTATCTTATTAATTATGCAAACACACTCAACTGTGTGGATCACAAGAAATTGTGGATAACGTTGCAAAAAATGGGAATTCCATAACACTTTAATTGTGCTCACGCAGAACCTGTACATGGTCAAAGAGGCAGTCATTCAAACAGCACAGGAGGATACTGTGTAGTTTAAAGTAGCAAAGGTGTGTTTTCACCAGCTTTTTCTGTCTATACATTGAGCCAAACAATCCCAGAAGCTGGACTATCAAGAATAGCCTCAGGATTTGAGAATTAACAACCTGCATCATGCAGATGATACAACCTTGCTTTCTGAAAGTGAAGGGGACTGGAAGCACTTACTGATGAAGATCAGAGACTGCAGCCTTCACTATGGATTATGCTTTAACATAAAGAAAACAAAAATCCTCACAACTCGACCAACTAGCAACATTGTGGTAAACAGAGAAAAGATGGAAGTTGTCAAGGATTTCATTTTACGTGGACCCACAATCAATGCTGATGATAGCAGCAGCCAAGAGATCAAATGATGTGTTGCATTGGGCAAATCTGTTGCAAAAGACCTCTTTAAAGTGTTAAAGAAGTGCATGATCCTAAAGACTAAGATGCAGCTGACCCAAGCTGTGATATTTTCATTTATTTCGTATACATATATGAAAGCAGGACAGTGAATAAAGAAGACCAAAGAAGGATTGATGTCTTTAAATTACGGTGTTGGTGAAGAGTAGTGAGTATACCATGGACTGCTAAAAGATTGAATAAATGTGTCTTTGAAAAAGTACAGCCAGAATGCTCCTTAGAAGTGTGTATTGTGAGATTTCATGTCACATGCTTTGGACATGTGATCAGGAGGGACCAGTCCCTGGAGTAGGACATCTGGAAAAAAGAAGATCTTCAGTGAGATGGATTGATACAGTAGTTGCAACAATGGACTCAAACACAGCAGTGGTTGTGAGGATGATGCAGGAGCAGGCAGTGTTTCGTTCTTTTGTACTTGGGGCTGCTATGAGTTGAAAATGACTCAGTGGCATCCAAAAGCTAACAATTGCAGCTTTGCATTTAACATATTGAGGAACTGCCAAACTGTTTTCCAAAGTGGCTACGTGTGACCCTGAAAACTAACATGAGCCACATGTTTTTGACATTCCCGCTAGGCAGGTATTAGAGTTCCAGTGTCTCCACATCCTTGACATCACTTAAAAAAAATTTTTTTTTCTTATTATAACCCTTTTATTACGTGTGTTGGTGGTTAAGATCTCAGCTTCTAACCAATGGTTGGCAATTCAAATCCACGACCCACTCCTTGGAAACGATATGGGGCAGTTTTACTCTGTCCTTTAGGGTCACTGTGAATCAGAATCGACTTGGTGGCAATGGGTTTGATTTTTTATTTTAACAGATGTTAAATGGTATCTCATTGACTTAAATGGTGTTGACTTCTATGTTTCCCTAATGACTAAAAAAGTTGTATAGCTTGTTTAATATTCTTTGTGGCCATTTGGAAATCTCCTTTCTCTATTCAAATTCTTTGTTCATTTTAAAATTGAGTTCTTTGGGGTTTTTTAACTGTTGAGAGTTTTGTTATATTCTAGATGCAAGCCTAGGTTATCAGACTTGCAATTCTCTTTTCTCATTCTAGAGGTTGTCATTTCACTTACTTGATAACGTTTTAAACAAGAAAACTTTAATTTTCATGTAGTTCCCTCTTTTTTTATTGCATTGGCTTTTGGTGTTGTGCATAGATTTAAATTTTGAAAACTGAAACACTAATATAGTAGAACAGTAGGTTTGAACCTTCCTATTAGAAGGAGCAAAAGGAAAGTCTATCAATATATCACTGAACATTCCAGCCTTTATACCCATTAAGGTTTAACTATTAAACTCTAGGATGAATAGAAACTAGGTAGCGAATGCTAACATGCTCCCACTTGCCTGCAGTTTGCTCTAATCTGTGTCACTGTTGCTCCTCTGTATGCTGTAGATTTGAAAATTGCTTGTTGTCATGAGGACTAGCCCATTTTTTGTGTGTGACATATTTTGTAAATATTTCCTTCCAGTTTGTCATTTCTCTTTTGTCTTTGCTTGTGATTTTTGCATGCCAGGGTTTTTTCCTTATGTAGCTTTTCGTTTATTGTATCTGCATTTTGAATTGTGGTTAGAAAACACTTGTACACACCTAGGTTATAAAGCAGTTTAGTACTTGTTTGGTTTTAGTCTTTACATTAAGATCTCTGATTCACTGCAGTTTATCTTTTTGCCAATGGCTATATGCTATTTGTATATAATTTTTGTATATACAGAACACTGCATGCTCTTTGCAGCAACACGTACATGCTGTTTCCCTGGATGAATCACTTGTGCACATACTGAATTATGTCAGTTTTTTGTTTGGTTTCAAAGGATACTATATTTTGAATCTGCTTACAGATTTTGGTTGTGTACCTTATTTGAAATGAGGCCTGTTACGAATCTAATTGTGTCCCCCCAAAATGTGTGTTGTAAATCCTAACCCCTATACCTGTGGTTAAGGAATTCTGGTGGTGCAGTGGTTAAGCACTCACCTGCTAAGGAAAGGTTAGTGGTTTGAACCTACCAGATGCTCCACAAGAGAAAAATGTGGTAATCTGCTTCCGTACAGGTAACAGTCTTGTAAATCCATGGGACAGTTCTGCACTGTCTAGGGTTCCTATGAGTCAGAATCCATTCAGAAGCAATAGATTTTACCTGTGGCTATAATCCCAGTTGGAAGTGGATTCTCTTTCTTATTAAGGAAGCAACAACACTAGTGTGGGATACGTCTTGAGTCAATTTGAGATTTAAAAGGAGCAGATTAAGCAGAGATGCCACGTGAAGATTACCAAGGAACCAAGGAACAAACCATGAAAGGAGATAAACACTTTCTCCCAGAACCAATAACTAGAGAACAACTTCCCCTAGAAGCTTCCCTGGAGGGCTTTTCTTCCCTTTGATCACCTCCTCCCTGAGTCTAGCTGTCTACAACTGTAGCAGTCTTGTGCAGAGATTTTATTTGTTAACATGGGGATCAAGTCTATGCTTTTTCCAGTCTGTTAGTCAAAGAACCAACTGTGCAATTCCCAAATAGTGGTCCACTAGGGCATTTCAGCAGGCCTGGAGAGTTTCCTATATGTTACAATCTCTTTAACAGTCAAGTGACTTTTATCATTTTGTTGCAGTGGAAGCTAACTTTGTGGGATTAACTTTGTTTCAAGTGGATCATTCCTTATATTGGAGAAAGAGTTCTAGTTTTTGAGAACAGGGAAGTGGGAAATGGCTACACTTAGCTGCAAGGAAGGCTGAGAAATGCACTCTTCTACTTTGGATAGCAGTTTCTTCAGCTGAAAAGTAGAGTTCTGATTAAAGAAGGAGAACATGATGTAGAGGCTGGAAACTTAGAGACTCTGCAACATCTCTATCTGCAAAGACAAAAATAGCAGCAATTTCTAAGAGGTCACCGTATGTATCTTTTAAAAGACTTTTGTTGGGATAAATATAACAAAATGTTTAACTCAACAGTGTTTACATGTACAACTCAATGACATTGATTACATTCTTCATGTTGTTCAACAATTACCATTGCCAGTTTTGCAATTATTCCACCACCATTAACAGAAACTCAGTGACTGTAAACAATGACTGTCCCTTCCTCACTGCCTCACACTCTTGGTCAACCATTAATATAAGCATAATGATACAGCATTTGACTTATGTCATTCAACCTGTTTTCAATTTCCCTTTATATTACAGCATATGTCAGGACTTCATTTATATTTATGGTTAAGTAATATTCCATTGTATGCAGGCTTCAAAATAGTTTATTCAAGTTCAAACCACTGCTGAGAATTTTCATTTTTATCCCTGATATACTCAGTCATAATCTTGATTTTAACAAGCTCTCTATTCTTACATATGCTTAACTATTACCTGGGGGATCTTGTTAAAATGTAGATTCTGATTCTATATATCTGGAATGGAAATGTAAGTTCTCAGCTAGATATTGAACTGAAACAAACCAGTTTGAAGCCAAGATTGTACATATATACCACATTTTGTTAATCCATACAGTATGGATTTATATGTGCATGAAACATTAAAAGTTTGTTTCTGAATATAGTTGTAATTCTATAATTTATAATGTTGAGAATTTGCATTAAACCCTAATAGGTTAAATGGAAAAAGGTCTCATTTAAAAACAGTCAATTAGGAATGAAAAAAAGACTTTCTCAACAGAAGTGAAGACTCAGTCAAGATCTGATACCTTGGTAGGTGGGGCCAACGTAACACTGTAGACAGAAACACAACATCATCTCTCCACAGCAAAGACCCGAAAAACAGATCCAGACGTCAATACTGGAGCCCTGAGTGTCAATTGAAGGGATAAGAAACTAAACCAAGCACCAAAGAAGAAACTGAGAGAGAACAGACCTTCCTCCCTGCCCTTCCCCCTCTGCTGGACAAGTCCATCTACACTGCAGCTCAGCAACCAGCTCTGTTCACCTGGGTAATGTGGTGAAAAAGTACCATGTCCAGAAATGAGCAAGCAACAAAGAAGGCTCAGCCTACTTTCCCAAACAAAACCAAATTTAAAAAAGACAAAGCAAACAAATCTACAGTCAATAAATAAAGAAAATAGCTGGTGAATTTCTTGAAGGCAATAAGCAACATCAAAACATAATAAACTACAATGAAAAAGTAGGACAGGATGGCTCAAGAAAGTATCCAATATAAAACACCTTATGATTTTATGATAGAAGAAATGGCACTAGAACTACTGGAAAAGGAATTCAAAATTCTGCTATAAAGGGCTCTCCAAGAGATAAAGGAAAATGCAAACAAAATTAAGGAAGAAATAATCAAAAGCTTGGAAAGGACAGACAAAGCAATAGAAGCATCCGGGACAATAATGCAGAGAAAAATGTTAAACAGCTGCAAATCATACAAAAGGAGCAATTAGAAAACCAGAAGATAAACAAGATTTCAGAAGTGGACAGTGCCATAGAAACTTTTTGGAGCAAATCTGAAACATTAGAAGACAAGGTTGGTGAAATTGAACACAAATCTTTGGATACCACTTTGTTGGAGTACAATCAAAAGCAAAAATTTATATGTGATCAGAATTCCAACAGAGAGAGAAAATTAAAAACACAGAGAGGATCTTTGAAGAATTGCTGACAGAAAACTTCTTTATACTATGAAAGATGAAAAGCTGACTGTCTATTAAAGTCAACAAACCACATATAGGACAGATGCCAAGAGAAAATTACCAAGATGTATCATAATCATAGTCATTAAAACCAAAGACAAAGAAACAATCCTGAGAGCAGCTTGGAAAAAAATGAAAAGTCACATACAAAGGGAAAAAAAAAAAAAAAAGATTAAGCTCTGTTTACTCAGCAGAAATCATGCATACAAGAAGGCAATGAGATGACATATAAAACCTTGAAAGAAAAAAATTGCCAGCCAAGGATAACATGTCTTGAAAAACTCACTCAAGTGTGATAAAATTGGGATGTTTCCAGAAAAACAGAAATGAAGAGAGTATGTAAAAATCAAACCAAACCTCTAGGAATTATTAAAGAATTCCTTCATTGAGGGAACCAACATCAGACAGCATCTTGAACCTAGGCCGCAAAGCAGTATCAGCCATATACCAAACTAGGCAATGAAATTTTCAAAGATAAAAAAAAAAATTATAACAGGGAATCAGAGAGGTCAATTTGTAAATGACAATGACAAAATAATAAAAGAGGGAATAAATGGTATGTGTATAGAACTTTCAAATAAAGAGGAAGTCAAAGTGATATCAAGTAATAAAAGTTTGATTCAAATGTAGAAAGATAAAAATAAATTTCAAGATAACCACAAAGATAACAAACCTACACATCAAAATAAGGAAGAAAATCATAAAACCTCAGTAAACACAAAATCTACAATAACTAAGAGATAAAAAAATACACAGAAGGAATTCAGCACAGTAAGAGGGACAATGAAAACATCAGCACCATGAGAAAAAGCACTACAAAATGAAAGCTATAAACTCACACCAATCAATAATCACACAACATAAATAGCTTAACCTCATACATAAAGGGAAAGAGAGTGACAGTGAATTAAAAAAAATAAAGGAGTCATCAATATGCTGTCCACTAGAGACACACCTTAGATACAAAGCTATAAATATTTTAAAAATAAAAAGGTCAAGGAAAAAATCAAGTAACTAGCAACCACAAAAGAGCAGGAGTGGCAATACTAGTCTCAGATAAAATAGGCTTTAAAACAGAATCCACCATAAGAGAGATTATATAATGATTAAAGGGACAATCCACCATGAAGACATAATAAGTATCTATGTGCTTAATGACAAAGCTCCTAAATATATAAAACAGACTTTGCCAGCGCTGAAAAGAGAAATTGACAGTTGCACAATAAAAGTAGGAGAATTCAACACACCACTTTTGGTAAAGGATAGAACATCTAGAGCAAAGAAACAGGAGATTTAAAGGCCACAATCAACGAATCTGAACTCAGAGATATATATAGAACACTACACCCAGTAGCTGCATAGCTTTTCTTTTCCAATCCACATGTAATGTTTTCTAGAATAGACCACATTCTAGGCCACAAAACAACTCTAAACAAAATCCAAATAATACAGATTACTGAGGTAATACGAACTATCTTTTCTGACTATAACACTATAGAAGTAGATACCAGCAACAGAAAGAGCAAGGAAAAAAAAAATCAGATACATAGAAAGTGAATAACACCTGCATAAAAACCACTGGGTAATGGAAGAAGTCAAAGATGGAACAACAACAAAAAAAAAAACTCCTAGAATCAAATGAGAATGAAAATACTTGATACTAAAACCTTTGGGAAACAGCAAAGGCAGTCCTCTAAGATCAATTTCTAGTAATAGATGCATACATCAAAAAATAAGGGACAAAATCAAAGCATTAGCTACATAACTCGAACACACGGAAAACAGCAAAAGAAGCCCATAGCCACCAGAAGAAAGGAAATGATAAAGAACAGAAATAAATGAAATAAAAAACCCAAGCCCACTGCCACTGAGTTGATTACAACTTGTAGTGGCCTTATAGACAGAGTAGAACTGCCCCCATAGAATTTCCAAGGAGCACCAGCAACAACAAGATTTAAGAAATGGACAGTGCCAGAGAAAGTGTCTGGCAGATTTGCTGTAGCACTTAGGCACTACACCACCAGGATTTTTAGGATAGGGAAAAATAGAATCAACAAAACCAAAAGCCAGTCCTTTCAAAGGGCCAACAAGATCAATTAACTATAGGCCAAAATGAGAAGAGAACAGGAAAGGGCGCAAATAACCCAAGTGAGAAATAAAATGGAGAGCATTACAATAGACATAACTGAAATAAAAGAATCATAACAAACTATTATAAAAAAGCAATACTGCAACAAATTTGAGAACCTAGAGGAAATGGACAAATTTCTAGAAATATGTTGTCTCTTAAAACTAACACAAACTGAAGTTGTAAGTGTGAAAAGACCAACAACGAGAGAGGAATTTGAAAAGGTAATAAATAATAAAACCCTCAATTAATAAAAAGAGTCTAGCCCAGATTGCTCCACTGGAGAATTCTACCAAACATTCAGAGAAGAGCTTACCGCAGTACTAGTCAAAATATTTCAGAACATGCAACGTCTGACAAGTCTATGAACTTAATTGTTCTAAGTGCTGCACACCTCATTGCTGAATATCACTATAGTCACCTTTGAAGTACTCCCCGTGGGAAGTTATGCACCAGTGCCAGCTCGTAGTCCACCCTTGAAATCAATTTTGGAACTCTTTCTGGAGTGGCCATTGTGCATGGTAGGAAGGTGGCAAGTTTGTGAACTTAATTGGATAGTCTGTGAGGGAGTTTTTAGCTAGCAGACAAATAACTGTATTGGAATGTCCTCTGTACTCACATGATCTGGTCCCCAGTGACTTGGTTCTATACTTGAAGATAAAAGAAATGTTGAAAGGAAGACTTGATGACATTCAGGACATCAAGAATAGTACAACAGCTCTGATGGCCATTCCAGGAAAAGAGTTCCAAAATTGCTTTGAAGGGTGGACCAGGCACTGGTGTTGGTGCATAGCTTCCTAAGGGAGTACTTTGAAGGTCACCATAGTGATATTCAGCAATGAGGTATGCAACACTTTTTCTAGGCTGAGTTTGTGAACTTAGTTGGCAGTCCTCATCAAAAAAGGAAGGAATGCTTCTGAATTTACTCCATGAATCCAGTGTTACCCTGATACCAAAATCAGGCAAAGAAACCTCAAAAAAAGAAAATTAGAGACCAATGCCTTTCATGAATATAAATGTAAAAATTCTCAACAAAATTTTAGCCGGTGGAGTTAAACATCATATCAAAAGTATAATAATATACCACAACCAAGTGAGATTCATACCAGTATGCAAGAATGGTCAACATTAGAAAAATCAATCAGCGTAATCCAGCACATCAACAAAGTAATCACATGGTTATCTAAATCAGCACAGAACAGACATTTGACAAAGTCCAAAACCCATCGTTGAAAAAAATTCTCAATAAAATAGGAATGAAATTCCTCAATATAATAAAGGGCATTTATACAAAACTAGTCAAGAAATCAAAAGATACGTTGAATTGGGCAAATAGATGGTAAAAGACTTTTTTAAAGTACTGAAAGGAAGGTGTCGTCTTGAAGACTAAGGTGGATCTGACCCAAGTTTGGATGCTCTTCATTTCTTTTTCTTGCCTAAGACTTCCAGCTCCCTGGAGGTGGTGGAGTAGGAGGGATGATAAAGGCCATCTTTGTTTTGTTCCTGTTCTTAAGGGGAATGTTTTCAGCTTCTCTCCATTAAGAGCTTGTTGGTTTTGTAATTTGTTGTTCCCAGGTGGTAGCCTATGAGTTCAGACTCATAATAACATCATGTACTCAGAATGAAACACTGTCCCATCCTAAGCAATCCTCACAGTCATTGTTGTGCTTCGGCCTATTGTTGAAGCCATGTGTCAGTCCATCTCATGAAGGGTCTTCCTCTTTTTCTTTGACTCTCCACTTTACCAAGCATGATGTCTGTCCTCTAGGGAGTGATCCCTGCTGATAATATGTCCAAAGTATGTGAGATGAAGTCTTGCCATCCTTGCCTGTAAGGAGCATTCTGGTTGTACTTCTTCTAAGACACATTTGTTCATTCCTGTGTCAGTCTCTGGTATATTCAATATTTTTCACAACCACCGCAATTCAAAGGTGTTAATTCCTCTTCAGTTTTCCTTATTCATTGTCCAGCTTTTGCTGCATATGATGAAATTGAAAATACCATGGCTTGGGTCAGGAGCACCTTAGTCTTCAAGATAACTTCTTTTCAACACTGTAAAGAGATCTTTTTTTTTTAATTTAATATAACTGAGTGAAAATGTACATTCCCGTATAAATTTACATGCCCACCTATGTGCAGCTTCCACTGCTCTCCCTGTCCAGTGACAGCACATTATACGTCTCTGCTCCATACATGTCTCATCCTCCCAACAGCCTTCTTTCCCCTCCTCTCCACCCACTCGCCTTCCTGTAAAGAGATCTTTTGCAGCAGATTTTTCCAATGCACTGCATCTTGGTTGCTTGACTGCTGCTTCCATGTGTGTTGATTGTGTAACCAAGTAAAATGAAATTCTTGAGAACCTCAACCCTTTCTTTCTCCATATTGGAAAACAGCAGCAGAACATTTTGGTGTGTAGGATTATTAATTTCCCTTGTGGTTACCTTCATATTTACCCCTGTTCTGAATTTAAGCCAGTCTTTAATTTCTTTATATTGCCTTGACTTCTTCACCTTGAAAGATCTGTAGCTATTTAGTCCCTTTTTGATATAAAAATGTTGTCATCTTTTACATGCTGACATCTCTGTTGCCCTCTTTTCAGTGTTTTAGCTTTGATTTATTTTTGTGGTTTCCCTCTCTGAGTTGATATATGGTTGCTCTGTCCTGCCTTGTAGCTTTGACTTTTTATGTGATGTTATTGATTTTCTAATGGAAGAACTTCCTTTAGTAGTTTTTGTAATTTCGATTTGGTTTCTGTAAATTCTCTAAACTTCTGATTATTTGGAAATGTCCAAATTTCACCATCCTGTGTGAGAGACAATTTTGCAGGATACATAATTATTTGCTGGCACTTTTTTCCTTCAAGCCTTTGTATATGTCAGCCCATTGCCTTCTTGCCTGCATGGTTTCTGCTGAGTACTTTGAGCTTATTCTTAGTGACTCATTTGTAGATTATTTTTTGTTTAACCCTGCTGCCTTTAAGAACATGTCCTTATCCTTAGTTTTGGTGAGCTCAATTGTAATATGCTTTGGTGTCTTTATTTTGGGGTCTGCCTTGTATGGAGCTCAATGAGCATCTTGCATATATATCTTTTCATCTATTGTAATATCAGGGACATTTTCCATCAAAAAATCTTCGACAGTTCTCTCTGTATTTTCTGTTATCACCTCCAATTCTGGTATTCCAACCACTCATAAATTACTTATTTTTAAAAATTGTTTCATGTGATTTTTCCTCAAATATGTTGGTGTCAGTTGCTTTATGCTTAATCTCATCATTTCTGCAATTGTTGCCTCAATTTTGCTCCTTTGACTTTGTATTGAGTTTTCTAATTCTGTAATTTTATTATAAATATGCTGAATTTCAGATCATTGTTGCTTAAGACTTTCTTGAAGCCTGTTCAGTTTGTCATGCTCTGGTGTACTTTGCCTGATCTCTTGAAGAGCTCTAAATATTGGTCTTTTGTATTTTACCTCTAATAATTTCAGGAAGTTCTCTTCATCTGGAAAATTTTCTGATTCTTTGTTTTGGGAGCTTTCTGAAGCCATTATGCTCAGCCTCTTTAAGTGGATTGATATTGACTGTTATCTCTGAACCATCAGAAATTGTAATTTATTTGTGTTTGCTTACTGTATTGTAACTTATTTTTTTTATTTAGTTTGTAAATGCCCCAATAGGCTGGTCATGTGAGCTAGTTTGATATTTTGGTGTCTTAGAGATTCTGATTTTCATCACCAGGTGGTTAGAACTGTCACTAGGTATGTAGGCTCAGGTGTCTGTTTACTTTTCTTGTATGTGTTCAGCTCAGGTGCCCGTCTGTGGCCAAGTGTGTGGTGTTCTTCTTTATAGTCCTAGCTGGGCAAGGGTGATTGGTGAAGGCACAGGTAGTAGCTGCATGTGCTGAAAAATGTAGCTGACAGCTGACAGCTGTCTGTATCTAGGCAAAAGACCTATTTCTGCCTTTAATTTCTGGCTTAGGGAAGTGACAGATTCGCCTCCCCCCCCTGCCCCAGACACCAGTTCCCTCTCCAGTTTGGAAGAATAGCTCAGGATGCTCATATGGGATCCTACTTCTGGCCCAGATAGAGCATCAGAATTTGGTGCCTGATGCAGTGCAAAGAAGGGATGAGGAAGTGGTGGAGGAAAGGGGAGAGGTTTAGCCTGAAGCAAAGTTTTAGATTCATGCTTGGTGGGTTAGATGCAACAACTTGCCTTTTAATGAACAAATGCCACTCTCGTCTGATTCTGGAGGCTTAGATGGGCACAGACAACGTTCTCCTCTGTGGAAAATGCTCTATGAGTGCCACTGCTTTGCTCACTGTACTGTCAGTTGCAGGATCCTTCTGGGAGGTGTGAATTCCTGCCTGGTCAGGTCTGGCCGGTACTAGGTACTTCTGGACCTACTTTACCTTTCCTGTTGCTCACTCTGACTTCTCAACTTTCTCTTTGATGTTCAGGGCTTCTAGAGTATCCTGTATATAATCCATTCATTTGTTTTTCTGGATATTTGTTGTTAGAGGGATCACAGGAAACATTTGACTACTCTGTCATCTTAGCCCTGCTTCCTGACAATTTGTAACATTCATAAAAATAACCAGTTTCTCATTTCAGAAAGCTCTCAGTTGAAATTTACTGTATCTATGCAAATATATTCAGAAATGCTCATGCTAGAACTATACAATATTAGAAGTCTGAAAACCTCAGAGGTCGCTCAAACTAAGCCCCCATTAGTACTCAACTTTAATGAAGTTAAAAGACATGCCAAAAAATTACACATCTGGATGGTGGCAGAGCTGGGCCTAGAATATGTAGACAGCACACAATAACAACAGCAGCCCAGGTCTGAATATATATCACCAGGTCTTTCTCCTGCAGAGGGGCTGGGTGGTTTCAAACTGCCAGTTTTTCCATTAGCAGCTGAGTGCTTGATCATTGTACTATCAGTGTATGCACTCTCTCTCTATTTATATGTATGTATATAATGGAAACCCTGGTGGTATAGTGGGTTAAGTGCTATGCCTGCTAACCAAAAGATCAGCAGTTCAAAGCCACCAGGTGCTCCTTGGAAACTATGGGACAGTTCTACTCTCACCTCTAGGGTGACCTCTAGGGTCACTATGAGTCGAGTCTGACTCGATGGCACTGGATTTGTTTTGTTTTTGTACATATGTAAAACTTTTCAAGTGTTAAGACTTTTCAGTTGCAAGTAACAGAAACGAATTCAAGTTAACTTAAGAAAAAATAAAGTCTACTAGAAAAAATACTGCTATGTCATATTAAATTGAAGAGAAACTTAAATAAACAGGGTTCAAGGAGGATAGGAATCTCAACAGCATGACTTGGGGGTCTTCCTGTTAGAACTTTGCTCTTAATAGCATTCAGCTCCCAACTTCTAGTGCTTGTACCTCATAGCTCAAGTTCATGTGTGAGAGTCTGACTGACTGACTTAGCTTGGGTTAGATGTCCACTACTGGTTAAGTTACATCAGTGGTCTGATCATACAGTAGAAGCCTGACATCTATGGGATTATCCCTGGGGATGCTAGGACAATGGGATACCATATGTAGCATACAAAGTATGTTGCTATTCAAGCCAGATTCAGAAGAGGAAGTGGGACAGCAGATATCATTGCTGATGTCAGATGGATCTTGTGCGAAAGCAGAGAATACCAGAGAGATGTTTGTATGTGCTTTACTGATTATCGAAGGCATTCAAATGTGTGGATCATAATAAATTATAGATAACATTGTGAAGAATAAGAATTCTAGAACATTTAATGTATTCATGAGGAACCTATACAGAGAAAAAAGATTAGTCTTTCAAACAGAACAAGTGGATACTGAATCAAGAAAGGCGCTGTATCTTTTCACCGTATCTCTTCAGTCTATGTGCTGAGTAAATAACTCAAGAAACTGGAGTATACGAAGAAGAATATGATTATCAGGATTGGAGGAAGACTCATTAACAATGTGTTGTTGTTAGGTGCTGTCAAGTCGGTCCAACTCATAGTGACCCAATGCCCAATAGAATAAAACACTGCCGAGTCTTGTGCCATCCTCACAATCATTGTTATCACTGAGCTTCTTGTTGGAGCCACTGTGTCGTTCTGTCTCATTTGGGGTCTTCCTGTTTTTCAGTAACCCTCTACATTACCAGCATGATGTTCTTCCCCAAGGACTGATCCTGCTGATAACGTGTCCAAAGTATGTGAGATATAGTCTTGTCATCCTTGCCTCTAAGGAGTGTTCTGGCTATACTTTGTCCAAGACAGATTATTCATTTTTTGTAGTCCAGTATTTTTCACCAGCATCATCATTCAGAAGCATCAGTTCTTCTTTGATCTTCCTTATTCATTGTCTGACTTTCATATGCATAAGAGGTATTTGAAAACACTGTGACTTGGGTCAGGCATATTTTAGTATTCAAGGTGGAATCTTTGCTTTTTAATACTTTAAAGCAGTCTTTTACAACAGGTTTGCCCAATGCGATGCATCCTTTGGTTTCTTGACTGCTGATTCCATGGCTGTTGATTGTGAATACAGGTGAAATGAAATCCTTGACAACTTCAGGCTTCCTTCATGTACTACAGTGTTGCTTATTGGTCTAGTTATGAGGATTTTTCTTTTATGTTGAGGTGTAATCCATGCTGAAGGCTGCAGCCTTTGATCTTTGTTACTAAGTGTTTCAAGTCCTCTTCATTTTCAGCAAACAAGGTCATGTTATCTGCAAACACCAGTTGTTAACAAGGCTTTTTCTAATCCTGATGGCATGTTCTTCTTCATATAGTCCAGCCTCTCTGATTATCTGTTCAGCATATGGAATGAATAAGTATGGTGAAAGCATACCACCTGACACATACCTGTCCTGGTTTTAAACCACACAGTTTCTCTTGTTCTGTCTGAATGACTGCGTCTTGATCTTTGTACAGGTTCCTCATGAGCACAATTAAGTGTTCTGAAATTCTCTTTCTTCTCAGTGTTGTCCATAGTTTGTTAGAATTCACAGCTTTGCATAGTCAGTAAAACACAGGCAGACATTTTTCTGGTAATCTCTGCTTCCAGTCAGGATTCATCTGACATTAGCAATGACATTCCTTGTTCCACATCTTCTATTAAACCTGGCTTGAATTTCTGGCAGTTCTGTATGAATGGACTGCTGCGGCTGCTTTTTAATGATCTTCAGCAAAAATTTACTTGCATGTGATAATGATATTGTTTAATAATTTCCACATTTGGTTGGAGTAGGAAAAAGTATGGGTCTCTTGCAGTCAGTTGACCTGGTAGCTGTCCTCCAGACTTCTTGGCATAGACAAGTGAGCACTACCAGCACTGCATCCATTTGTTGAAACATCTGAATTCTTATTCCATCAATTTCTGGAGGCTTGTGCCTTCAGTGCAGCTTTGACTTCTTCCTTCTGTGCCATCAGTTCCTGATCGTATACTACCTCCTGAAATGGTTGAAAGTTTACCAGTTCTTTTTTAATATAATGACTTTGTGTATTCTTTCTGTCTTTCTTGACTCTCCGTGCATCACTTAATGTTTTCCTTATAGCATCCTTCAGGATTGTAACATGAGACTTCAATTTTTTCTTCAGTTCTTTTGTCTTTGGAAATGCTGAGTGTTTTCTTCCTTTTGGTTTTCTAACTTCAGCTCTTTGCATGAATCACTGTAATACTTTGTCTTTTCAAGCCACCCTTTGAAATCTTCTAGTTAGCTTTTTTACGTCACATTTCCTTCCGTTCACTGTAGCTACTCAAACTTCAGGAGAAACTTACAGAGTCTCTCCTGACATCCGTTTTGGTCTTTTCTTTCTTCATGTCTTTTTAATGACCATTTGCTTTCTTTACATACACCTTCTTTAACATCTTCCCACAACTGCTGTCGTCTTCAGTCATTAATGTTCAATGTGTCAAATCTATTTTTGGGATGGTCTCCAAATGCAGGTGAGATGTATTTGGTATCATACTTTGGCTCTCATGTATTTGTTCTAATTTTCTTCAAATTCACCGTGAACTTGCACATGAGTAGGTGATAGTCTGATGTACAGTTGTCCACAGTCTTGTTCTGACTGATGATATTGAACTCTTCTATCATTTCTTTGCATGATGCAGTAGATTTGAATCCTGTGTATTCCATTTGGTGAGGTCCATGTTCATTGTCACCATTTATGGTGGTGAAAAATGTATTTGCAATAAAGAAATGGTTGGTATGGCAGAATTCTATCATGTGATTTCCAGTGTTTTTATTACCAAGGCCCTGTTTTCCAACTACTGATCCTTCTTTGCTTCCAGCTTTCGCGTCCCAGTCAACAGTGATTATCAATACAGCCTAATTATGTTTGATCAATTTCAAACTGCAGAAGTTGGTAAAAATCTTCAATTTCTTCACCTTTGGCCTTAGTAGTTGGTGCATAGATGCGACTAGTAGTTGTATTATCTATTCGTCCTTGTAGGAATATGAAGATTATTTTGTCACAGACAGCAATTGTTCTTGAGGGTAGGTCTTGAAATGTTGTTTCTGATAATGACTGCAACACCATTCCTCTTCATTTTGTCATTTCTGATATCTGAGACCATATGATTGTCTGTCAAAATGGCCCATATCAGTCCATTTCAGCTCACTAATCCCTGGGATTTGGTGTTTATGCATTCCATTTCATTTTTGATAATTTGCAATTTTCCTAGATTCAAACTTCATGCATTTCAGGTTGCAATTATTAATGGACATTTGCAGCTGTTCTGATTTTGAATCATGTCACATCAGCAAATGAAGGCACTGAAAGCATGAATCCACCCATGTTATTAAAGTTGACTCTATTTTTGAGGAAGCAATTCTTACCCACTTCTCTTGAGTGCCTTCCAGTATTAGGGACTCATCTTCTAGTACTGTAGCAGATACTGTTTCTCTGCTATTCATAAGATTTTTACTAGACAATTTTTTTCAGAAGTAGACTGCCAGGTTCTTCTTCCTACTCTGCATTAATCTAGAAGCTTGCTGAAACTTGTCCACCAGCAGTGACCCTGCTAGTGGCATCATTGTGCAGGCTGAGCATTCCATTAGCTGACACTCCCTAGATGTGCTGGCTGTGTAAACTTTTGCATCCCCACCCTTTATTCCATAGTATAAAGCTTACAAGCATAATTATAGCTGTTCTTTCTGATAGACAGCTCTGATAGGTTTCTGTGGTTTTTCTGTGTCATGTTTAGAAAACCAGAGATTCTCTGTGTCATCTCGTGGAAAAGTATCCACAATAAACTACATAGCTCTTCTTGGCATATTGTCATACCACAGATGGATGGTGCCATAGTGCCGCTCACCTGATTGGTGACTTGCAGTACCAGACAATATTTCTCAAAATTCATATTACCAACCAAAAATTTAAACACATCAGTTAGTAAGTATGCCTTCATATACTGAAAGTATATGCCATCAAAAAATAATAACAGAGAGGGAAAAAATGATAAGAAAAGGGTTACTCAAATTGGCAAAAAATATTCACCCTGTGTTATTGTAAAGAAACTCTATAGTTTTAGGTTTACACTTAGGTAAATGACATAATTTGATTTAACTTTTGTGTATGGTAGGAGATAATAGTTGATAGTCTTTTGGGTTTTCTGGTACAGATATTCTGTTGGTTTAGTACAATTTTCTTAAAAGACTTTTCTTTCCCCACTGAATTATTTTGGCACCTGTATTGGCGATGTAGTGCTGCTATAACAGGAATACCACGTGGGAATGGTCTTAACAAAGCAAAATTTGTTATTTCACAGTCCGGTAGGCTAGAAATCCAAATTCAGGGTGCCAGCTTCAGGGGAAAGCTTTCTGTGTTGGCTCTGGAGGAAGTGCTTTGTGATGCATCAGTCCTACCTTGGTCTGGAAGCATCTCAGCAAAGGAATCTTTGGACCAAAGGATGCTTTCTGCTCCTGGCACTGCCTTCTTGTCAGTATGAGGTTCTCATGTCTCTCTGCTCACTTCTCCTTTGTATATCTCAAAGGAGATTATGTTAAGACACTCTCTAGTAGATTTCATCAGTATCGTTGCATCATAGTGATAGGAGTTACAACACATAGGCAAATCACATCAGATGACAAAATATGCTATGTACAATACTGGGATCATGACCTATCCAAGTTGACAGATACCTGAGGGGGGAGGGGAAGAAATGACACAATTCAATCCATGACAGTACTTTTGTCAAAAATTAATTTTATTATCTATGTGAGAGTCTATTTATAGACTTTCTGTTCTTTTACATTGATGCTAATAAACTGGAATGAAGAAGACTCAGTTTCTTCAAAGGAGCTACAATGACATTGACATCTGCCTTCTCAACAAAAAATGCCAAAGCCACCCAAGCCAAGTGACGTCGAGTCAGATCTTACTCAAATGACAGATGCCAAAAGATAATAAAATCAAATGAAAAAAATAAATGAACTGTCAATTTATTATTCTATGTCAAGCACAAATATTCTTTAAAATAAAGACGTTTCAGACATATGTAGTCTCAAACCTGAGAAAATTCATCATCATCATTAGGCCTGCATTAAAAAAGAATGCTAAAGAAGATTTTTCAGGTCAAAGGAAAATAATCCAAGATGGAAATGTGGAGATGCAGGGAAGAATGAAGGATGGTAGAAATGGTAACAGTGTGGATAAATATAAATTAAAATTGATTGTACAAAATAATTCTAGTATAGTATGTCTTGGAATTTAAAATATACATAAAATTAAAATATGTGACATCAATAAGGCAAAAGACAGGAGGAAGTAAATGGAATCAGTGTGTTCTAAGGTTCTAGTGTTATCAACTAAGAACTAAAAGTAATATTTGTATTAGAAGATGGTAGGTGAAAGATACATGTGTTAGCCTCTAGGAGCATAATAAAAGAATGTATAACAAGTCAATAAAGGGAAATGATCTCTATAAATAGAGTAAACAAATATATAACAAGTTCATAAAGGAAAATGGAAAAATGAAAATACTTGATTAAACCAAACAAGGCAAGAAAAGAAAGGACTATAAATAGACAAAAAAACAAGTAATAAAATGGTAGCTATAAACTGAATCATATCCTTAGCTATATTCAATAGAATTGGATTAAATAATCCATGGAAAAGACTAGTATTGTCACAATGGATTTAAAAAACAGCAACTATATGCTGCTTACAAGAGACCTATTTTTCTTTCTCTTACTGCACTTCGCACGAAGGTTTGCACAGCAGATTACTTTCGTCTTATTAAACAATATGCATAGTGCTTTGTGACATTGGTTGCAAACCCCATGACATGTTAGCACTCACTCTGCCCCCTCGATCCTGGGCTCCCTGTTACTAGCTTTCCTTTTGCCTCCTGCCTTCTCATCCTTATCCCTAAGTTGGTGTACCCACATAGTCTTGTTTTGTTTTATGGGCCTGTCTAGTTTTTGGCCAAACCCTCAAGACTGATTGCAGTACTGAGTTAAAAAGATGTCTGGGGTCCATATTCTTAGATTCTCTCCAGAAGAGTAGAGTAGGTCTCTTAAGAGACCTACTTTACATACAAAGATTGAAAGTAAAGGAATGAAATAAGTAATACCAAGTAAACACCGAAAGAAAGTTGATGTGTCTGTACTAGTACTAAATCTTACATGAGATCTGACAAGTTGTGAACTCCTCCTAGAAAAAGTGCTACATATCTCATTGCTGAATATCACCATGGTCACCTTTGAAGTACTCCCCTTAGGAAGCTATGCGCTGACACCAATGCCTCGTTAAACCTTCAGAGCAATTTTGGAACTCTTTCTCTGGAATGGCCATCAGAACTGTCATCATATTACTCTTGATGTCCTGAATGTCATCAAAATGTCTTTCAATATTTCCTCTATTTTCTGTTAAGGAAAAAGTTATTGAGGACCAGAGCAGGTGAGTAGGAAGAGTGTTCCAATACAGTTATTTGTTTACTGAATAACTGCCCCTTCCCAGACAACCATACAATTAAGTTCAAGAACTTGCCAACCAACATGCCACCATGTACATTGCCATTCTGGAAAGAGTTACAAAATTGCTTTGAAGGGTGGATCAGGTGCTGTTATTGGTGCATAGCTTCCCAAGGGGAGTACTTTGAAGATGACTGTAGTGATATTTAGCAATGAGGTATGTAGCACTTAGAGCAATTAAGTTCATGGACTTAATTGTGGACCTCATGTATTATTTACAGAAGCCCTATTGCTGTAGAGGTTAAGACTTATTGCTGCTAACCAAAAAGTTGATATGAGTCTACCAGGTGATCTTTGGAAACTATGGGGCAGTTCTGCTCTGTCCTGTAGGTTTCCTGTGAGTTAATATCAACTCGATGGCCATGGATTTGCTTTTTTTTATTTTTTGGTTTTTTAAAACTTCCTATAATTCTTCACATTACTAGAAGCATTCTAAATGTAATATATTACATTTAAGAAAGAATGATCACGGGATGAAAAAGGACATTTCTTAAGGTTAAAGTAGTCAGTAAAATACGAAGATAGCAATTCTAAGTTTTTATACACTCAATAGCAGAGCTTCAAACTGGATAAAGGGAAAAATAACCTTGAAAAAACTAAATGGAGATATAAATTCATTGTTATAATAGGGGTCTTTATGATACCACTCTGATAGCTAAAATAATATGTAGGGTGAAATAATAAGAATAGTGAAGATCAGCACATCATTAATAAACTTTTTGATGTTTATACAGTACTGCATGCAACAGATAGAATTCACATTATTTCGAGTCACATGCAACACTTAATAAAATTTGCAATATGCTGAACCGTAAAAAGCCAAAGCCAAGTGCCATCGAGTCCGACTCGACTCATGGCGACCCTAGGGGCCAGGGTAGAACTGACCCTCAGAGTATTCAAGACCATAAAGAAACTTCAATTTCAAAGGACTGAAATCACGTAAGAATTTTTTTGACAAGAGTAGAATTAAGCTACAAATCATAAACAAAATTTTTCATGGTCTAAAAATTAAGTACTATGCTTCAAATATCTGTAAGTCAAAGAAATCATGAAGTATATTTTAAAATCTTTTGATCTGAATGATGATAAAGATTCAGCATATCAAAACTTGTAGAATATGGTTAAAGTAGTGCTTAAAGGGAAATTTGTAGTCTTAAATGCATATATTAGAAAAGAAAAAAAAGAAAAAACTCAGTTGTTTAAACTTCCATCTCAACAGTCTAGAAAACTCCATCAAATAAACCTAAAGAAGGAAATAATAAAACAAGAACACAAATGAGTACAACAAAAAGACAATCTGGTTTAAAAAAGGGCAAAGGATATGAACAGACCTTCACTAGAGAAGACATTTAGGTACCTAATAGTCACATGAGGAAATGCATATAATTGCTAGCCATTAGAGAAATGTAAATCAGAGCTACAATGAAATACTATCTTATCCCAACATCATCTGGCATGAATTTTAAAAACCCAGAAAATAACTAATATTGAAGAGGCTTTGGGAAAATTGGAATTCTTATGCACTGTTGGTGAGAATGTAAAGTGATACAACTATTTTGGAAAATGATATAGTACTTCCTTAAAAAGCTAGAAATATAAATACAACATAACCCAACAATCCCATTCCTCATAGTACATCCTAGAGGAATAAGAGCTGTCACAGGAACATGAAAGCCCCCACAGACACATTGGTGGGAGAGAAGGAGAGTAGAGATATAAAGCAAAACTTCAGATTATTATCAATGAATGAATTGAGGTAGTAAGCATACATTTTCCTGTTCTTTCATCTTTTTGTGTGTTTTGAAATCATCATCATCATCATTATCATAATGGAAACTGCCTGAAAAAGAAAGAATTCCTCTAAATATCTCAGAATATCCTTTCCAAGTTCTTAAATCTTTAGTCATTTGGGTAGGTTGAGAGTTCCCAGATACTTGAATTATGCAGGGAAAGAAAGTGGGTAGATTTAGTGAGTGGCATCTGGGGTCTTAAAAGCTGCAGATAGCCTTGTGGGATGCATCTCTTTGCCCCAATTCATCTGGAGCAAAGGAAAATGAAGAACACTCAAGACATAAAGAAGTTTTGAGTCCAAGAGACCAAAAGGGCCATGTAAGCCAGAGACTCCATTAACCAGAGAACAGAAAAAACTAAATGATGCCCAGCTTCCACTAATGACTGCCCTTACAGGGAACACAACAGATAGTCCCTGATGGAATGGGAGAAAAGTGGGTCACAGAGCTCAGATTGTGGTAAAGATCAGACTTGATGGTCTGACTGAGACTGGAGTAATTCCAGAACACATGGCCTCTGGACTTTCTACTAGCCCAGAACTGAAACTATTCCTAAAACATATTCTTCAAAGATTAAACTGGACTGTAAGACATGGAGTGATACTGGTGCTACTTGGCTTAAGTGGACACATATGACTAAATGGGCATCTTCTGCCTGGAAGCAAGATGAGAAGGCAGCAGGGGACAGAAGCTGGTTGAATAGTCCCAGAAAGTACAGGGTGGAGAGAAGAAGTGAGCTGTCACATTGTAGGGGGAACAACAAGGATCACATAACAATGTGTGTATAAGTTTCTGTAGGAGAAATTTAATCATCAAATTTCACTTAAAGCACAATAATAAAACAAGAAAGACAGAAGGAAAGATAAAAATTTACTGTAAGCCAGCCAAACCAAACCCATTGCCAACAAGTCAATTCCTACCCATAGCAACCCTATAGGACAGAGGAGAACTGCCCTATAAGGTTCCCACCACTGCAATGTTAACAGAAGCAGACTGTTACATCGTTCCCCCATGGAAAAGTTCTATAGAGAAGCAAAAAAGACTAAAAGTAAGTATGTCAAAATATTATCAGTGGTTGCCTTTGGGTGGTTAGACTATCACTGATTTCTTAAAATCTACTTCCTTTTCTTTTGTAATCACGTTTTTTACTGTGATGATCATTTTTACAGTGAGACAAGGAGAAAAATAAATTGAACCAGTGTGAACAGGTACAAACTGGCAGGAGAAAGAAATGGTGGGAGGATGGAGCAAATCTACCCTTTGAAGCAGAGATGATAATCAGGAAATACGCTTGGAGATAAAGTGGATTGTTCCAGAAAAAAAATTGTTATCATTGTTGTTAGATATCATTGAGTTGGTTCTAACACCTAATGACTATGCGTACAGCAGAATGACACATTGCCCAGTCATGCACTATACTCATAATATTTGCTGTTTTTCAGCCCATCATTAAACAGCTACTGTCTCAGTCCATCACTTTGACGGTCTTACCCTTTTTCTCTGTCTACTTTATGAAACATGATGTCCTTCTCCAGGAACTGGTCCCTCCTGATAACATCTCCGAAGTATGTGAGATGAATTCTTATCGTCCTTGCTTCTAAGGAGTATTCTGACTGTACTTCTTCCAAGACAGATTTGTCTTTCTTCTAACATTTCATAGTAAGGTTAGTATTGTCCACCAACATCGTAATTCAAAAATATCATTTCTTCAGTATTACTTATTCATTGTCCAGCTTTCTCATGCATACAAACCAAAAGCCAAATCCATTCCTGTCAAATCATTTCTCTGCTATAACAACCTTATAGAACAGAGTAGATCTTCCCAACAGAGTTTTCTTGTGCATTTGAACTGCCAAGTTTTTGTTAGCAGCTGTAGCACCTAACCACGACACCACCAGGGTTTCTTCATACGTGTGAGGGAAGTGAAAATAACACAGCTTGGGTCAGGCATGCCTTAGTCCTTAAAGTAACATCTTTGCCTTTTAATATTTTAAAGAGGTCTTTTGCAGCAGATTTGCCTAATGCAGTACATCCTTTGGTTTCCTGACTGCTGCTTCCATGAGCATTGACTTTGGAACCAAGTAAACAAAACTTTTGATCACTTCAGTCTTTTCTCTGTTTATCATGATATTGCTTACATCCAGTTGTGAGGATTCTTGTTTTGTATTGAGATGTAATCCATACTCAAAGGTGTGACTTTGACGTTTCTTAGTAAGTAGTTTAAGTTCTCTTCACTTTTGGCAAGCAAGGTTGTGTCAGTTGCATCAGGATCGTTAATGTGCCTTCCTCCAATCCTGATTTCTTGTTCTTCTTCATGTATGTAGTCCAGCTTCTCATATTAATTGTTCAGCATACAGATTGAGTAAATACTGTGGCAATTAGTTGTTTTTGCCAAGGCTTTCAGTGTAGCTTGAACTTCTTTCAATACCATTAATTCTTGATCATATGCTGCCTCCCAAAATGGGTGAATGTTTGCTAGTTCTTTTCGGTATGGTGAGTCTTTGTATTCCTTCCATCTTCTTTTGATGCTTCCTGCATTGTTGAATATTTTGCACGTAGAATCTTTCAGTGTTACAACTTGAGGCTTGAATTTTTCCTTTAGTTCATTCAGCTTGAGAAGTACTGAGCGTGTTCTTCCCTTCTGGTTTTCTATCTCTGGATCTTTGTACATGTCATTGCAATACTTTGTCTTCTTGTGCTGTCCTTTGAAATCTTCTGCTCACCTCTTTAATTCATCATTTCTTTATTTGCCTTAGCCACCCTGCATTCAAAAAGTTTCCAAGTCTCTTTGGTTATCTGTTTTGGTCTTTTCTTTCTTTCATGTCTGTTCAATGACCTTTTGCTTTCTTCAGGAATGATGTGCATGATATCATCCCATGGCTCACCTGGTCTTTGGTCATTAGTGTTCAATGTGTCAAATCTATTCTTGAGACAGTCTCTAAGTTCAGGTGGGGTATACTCGAGACTGTACTTGAGGTCTCATGGAGTGCTTTAATTTTATCTAGTTTCACCTTAAACTTGCATATCAGCAATTGATAGTTTCTTCCACAGTCAACCCTGGCCTTGTTCTGACTGATAGCATTGAGCTTCTCCATCATCTATTTCCACACATATAGTTGATTTGATTCTTGTGCATCTTATCTGGCAAGGTCCACGAGTATTATCACCATTTATGTTGTTGAAAAAAGGTATTTCTGATGAATAGTTTATTGGTATTCTAAAATTCTACCGTACAATCTCAGACCACTTTTGTGCCACAAAGGCTATGTTTTCTAATTATTGATCCCTCTTCTTTATTTCCAACTTTCACATTCCAATCACTAGTAATTATCAATGCATCTTGATTGCATGCTTAATCAATTTCAGACACCAGAAGTTCCTAAAATATTTAATTTCCTCATCTTTGACATTAGTAGTTGGTGAACTTCTTTCAATACCATTAATTCTTTATCATATGCTGCCTCCCCAAATGGGTGAATGTTTGCCAGTTCTTTTTGGTATTGTCTTTGTATTCCTTCCATCATCTTTTGATGCTTCCTGCATTGTTGAATATTTTGCATGTAGAATCTTTCAGTGTTACAACTTGAGGCTTGAATTTTTCCTTTAGTTCATTCAGCTTGAGAAGTGTTAGCTAGTCTTCCTTGTAGGCATATGGATATTATCCGATCACTTGACAGTGTGTACTTGAGAACAGATCTTGAAATGTTCTTTTTGACAATGAATGCAACACCGTTCCTCTTCAATATAATTGTCTGATTCCTCTTCAATATAATTGCCTGATTTAAACTGGCCAATAACAGACCATTTCAGCTCACTAATGCCTAGGCTGTCTGTCTGTAAGCATCCTATTTCATTTTTGACAACTTCAATCTTCTTAGATGCATGTTTCGTGTATTCTGCATTCCAATTATTATTATTTCTAATGTTTTATGGTGCTTTAAGTGAAAGTTTACAATCCAAGTTAATTTGCCACATAAAATACCCCACCACCACCACTGTGCACCTTGGGGTGCATTCACCAGCATGGGGCAGCACACTCAACCTTTCCACCCTGTATTTCTTGTGTTCATTCAGCCAATTGTTGTTCCCCGTTCTCTACCCTGTCATCTTGCCTTTGGACAGGAGCTACTCCAACATCCTCATGTATATGTTTAAGCCAAGAAGCGCACACTTCACCAGCATTACTCTATCAGCATTCCAATCGTTAGTGGATGTTTGCAGCTGTTGCTTTTCTTTTTGGGTTGTACCATATCAGCAAATGAAGGCCCTGAAAGCTTGACCCCGCCTACGTCGTGAAGATGGACTCTGCTTTGAGGAAGCAGCTCTTCCCCAGTCGTCTTTTGAGTGTCTACCAATCTGAGGGGCTCATCTTTCAGTACTGTATCAGATAGTGTCCCACTGCTAGTCATTATGTTTTACTGGCTTGTTCTTTTCAGAAGTAGACCTCTATGTCCTTTTTCCTAGTCTGTCCACTACAAGTGACCCTGCTAGTATTTGAATATCAGTGGAATAGCTTCCAGGATCAGAGCAATACATAAGCTTCCAACGGTAGACAGATAGACAGAATGACAGATAAAAAAGGGAAGTTGTTATTTAGCATTTTATAAATAGTTAGGTTATTACCGTTCCTTCTTCACTGGAGCTGGTGGTTACAACTCTAACTTAATAGAAACATGCATTCCTGTGATGGTACAATGGAGCAATAGTCCTTATTTGTGCAGAGAAGAGACAAGAAGGCATGTGTTACTACATTTCCAAACACTTTTAACAGCAGTGGTAGTGGGGTTTGTGTGTCTGGGTGCAGTGGTATGGGAATTATTTTATTTTTCTTTCCTTTAGTATTTGTTTTAGCAAGACTTTTTCTATGCAGGTGATAGGTATACTTTGGTGACTTTACTGTTAAAAATAAGGAAGTGTTTTTTATATTATGTAAACAGGCCACCAAGGCTAATTCATTAAAAAAAAAAACTAAAAAAAGGCAGAAAAAAAATCAATGTAACAGAAGGCTTTTCTTCTTCTACATTTAAAATCCCTTCTTTCCCTCTAAGATGAATGCTCTTTCATTTGTTCTTCTTAGTACATTTTTCAAACTAAAGATGGTATTCATGAGCAGATAGAACTAAGCAGATTGGAGACAGTTAAATAAAAGTGCAGTTGTCAACTGGGAGGAAAAAACTGAGGGGTCTAGTGAGGAGTTTCCTAGAAAAATTCTGTGAGCTATGCAACGTAAATCCCTTAATCTATTTCTCCTGTGAAATGTTCAATGAAACTTACATTGCTACTTAATTCTGTGGGGAGTAGGTTGCTTTCTTTATGAAAACTGAGAACAATTGATGTATGAATCAATCAACTGAATTCTGAATTTTACTTTTCTGAAATTGGTTTCACTAAAGTAGCCAATGATCTAATTATAACCAAGGCCACTATCTTCAGAAGAGATTGGCAAATAGCTAGTCAGAAGAAAAGGAAACTTACTAGTTATACATTACACATTATCTATTGTAATGTGTAATGGCTAAAGGGAATATTTGGGTAGAACACTGAGTGGGGTAATGTCAACTTCCTCTTTCATTATCTCCCTTTTAGATTTTAATTTTTTTAAAAAAGAATGATAAGGTACTGTTTCACACCCATAAAAATGTTTAAAATTAAAAAGATTGTGAACAATGAATGTCAGTGATAGTGTGGAACACCGTGACTTTCACACCCTACTATTGGGGTTATAAAGTGACACAGCAACTTTGGAAAATAGCTTAGCATTTTCTTATAAACAATATACCTGTACTATGATGGAACAGTGATTTCACCCTTATTTACCCAAGACAAATAACCTTAAATCTACAGAAAAGACTTTTGCAAGAATAGTCATAGCAGCTTTATTTGTGATAATCAGGAACTATAAATGACTCAAATATCCATTAATAGGAGAATAGATAAACACATTGTGGTGTACTTATATAGTGAAATAACACTCAGCAATAAAGAGGAATGAACTACTAATACCCAAAATATGGATGAATCTTAAAAATATTGTATTGTGAAATAAGCCAAAATTTAAAAGATTACATACCAAATTATACTATTTATATGAGTTTTTGGAACAGGCAAAATTAATTTATGGTGAAAGAAATGGGGGTTGGGACTAACCACAATGAGGCACAAGGAAACTTGCTGGAGTAATAGAAATAGCTCTATATCCTGATTAGGGTAGTGGTTGTACAGGAAATTATAGTGATCAGACTTATCTAATTGGCACAGTAGACACTTCCTAGTGCCCATGAAAGTATTTTAATTTTAATTTCTCTTAATATCAAAAATAAAAGAGAATGCAATAATAATATAAAACCAAACCCAAACCCATTGCTGTCTGCTCGATTCCTACTCATAGCAACCCTACGGAGCAGAGCAGAGCTGTCCCATTGAGTTTCCAAGGAGCATCTGGCGGATGTGAACTGCTGACCTTTTGGTTAGCAGCCTGAGATCTTAACTACTGTGCCACCAGGTTATATATGTATGTGTGTGTGTATATGTATACATATATATATCTGTATCTGTATATATATATAGTTAATATGGTCTGGTTTACCCACCAGGTTATTTATATATATATTTATATATATAGTAAATATAGTCTGGGCTATCCACCAAGTTTTATATATATAGTAAATATAGTCTGGGTTATACTGATATTTTATCAATGGAGTCATAAAATACAATTTTTAATAATTTTTAGTGGAGGAAGGGGCACAAAGAGCCCAGGAAGTTGTAATGCAATCCTGTGTATATGTTTGGGAACACATCATGTTGTACATCTAAGATGTGTGCATTTCACCATATGCAAGCTTTGCTTAAATAAGAAAACTTGTTCTTCCAGGAAAGGAAGTGCAAATGACTTCTAAATATCTTAAAAGAGTCTCAGTATCACTCATTATCAGGGACAGATTATCCAATCAGCAGAGTTAAGTACATGCTTAGGGCATCAACAAAAGAGGGGTACCAGCTATCCAAAGCAAAGACTCGTAGAATGCTCATTTTCATCCCCAAACAGACTCAAAAACTGCAGTGCACAACAATGATTAAAAAGACTTGATTCATTATCTTTATTACATATGGAAGTAGATATTGTTCAGCAGCTAAACTGTGATGAAATCATCGAAGTATTTGTAAAAGCAAAAGAGAGAAATGTTTTTAATTATAACATAGTAGATAAAAGTTCTATCTAGAAATAAAATATAATTGTAATATTTGTTTTCTGATGTTAAATTTTCTTTGACTTTTTATTTTTTCATTTGTATATTTATTATGAAACAAGCATCAAAATTTAAATTTAAATATGAGCCATTTAAAGCAAAATTAGTGAAAGTAAATTTTTCCTTGGGGAAGGTCAATATAATTTTATGTTGATTGCCAAAATGACTAAATTCACTGACTAATCTTGTTTGTTGTAGAATATGTGGGATATTCTTTTTGTAGAAAATGTGGTAGAAGTAAAAATCTTAGTGTCCTGCATCCGCTAAAAATTGTATAATCCAGTTCATCTCATTCTGTTAAAATGGCATATACCACTTTTGTGTTAAGGCACTAATGTTAAGTTGCATTTAAAAAGAAGTTGCATCATGGGTAGCGAAGACACACACATACACACACATATATGTATATATATATGTGCAGTGTATGAGTAAGCTGAGAAGGAGGCATCACAGATTGTCAGTGTTTATGGCCCTCACATGGCCCTGTTCTGTTTAAGAAGTTAAGTGCGAGTTGAAACTGTTGCAAGATACTGTTTTACCTATCAAGTCAGTAAAGGTCAAAGAATTTTGATAATATTCTGCTTGTGGTTGGTATGTGAAGTAAGAGGTACTTAAACTTTATTAGTTGGAGTGGAAGTTTGTATAATCCATGTGAAAATGAATTTTGGGATATTTAACAAAATTTTAAACATTTGTTTGCAGAGATTTCCACTTCTGACCAACATAGCATAACTGGAACTATATTTGCGTTCCTTAAACAACTGGAAATCCAGACCAAATGTATGAAATTATTCTCAAGATATTGATCTGTAGCAGAGAAGAGTGGTCCAGGATAAAAAGAAAATGAGCCAGGTGAACACTTGGAGTATCCCAGCTCACTCTCTAGAGGGGGTTTTCTGGCCTGGCACTGGGCAGCAAACCCAGGCAGGGCCCAGTGGTCTCCATGAATTGAGCAAGTAGTGTTTGAAGTTTAGGGAGCCCAGAACAGAATTTTGGAGGTAGGTCACCAGAGAAGAGGAAGCACAGAGATCCAGAGGTCAGCGGTGGGATTCTCTCAAGTCTTCAGTTGTGTTTTAGTGTATCCACGTGAGGAAGCTACTGAGCTGGGGAAAGAAGCACATTCATACCGATGACTCACTTCTAAGAATTTATCCTACAGATCATGTGCACTCAGGGTTGTACAGTAGGGTTGTGTGGATTGTTCGTTGCTCAGGAATTCATGGCCAGAGGGTTGAAATCCAGGCTGTATTCCACTTTCTAGATAAGCACTGTGGTCTTGGGACAGGGATAAGAAGAGTTCAGAGAAAGGAATGTTTTCCAGATTTCCAAAAAGATGCCATCTACTTACCAAGCCATGAGCAAGGTTGCTTCTATCCAGAGGTCACACCTTTTCCCAGTATTCAAAAGGCATATAAAATGGTTTTTGTTTTTTTTTATCTTTGTTCTGCACCCTTGTTTAATATATTTTATGTCTCAGAAGGGGTTGATTCAAGATACTCCTTACTTTGATCCTATCTCATTAACATAACAAGGCGTTCCCAAATGGACTTATAACCACAGGCATTGGCAGTTGTATAAGATTGTGGTCACTGCCATGATGGAACATGCTTTACAGTTTTGGAGGACAGCTACCTGGCTGACTGACTAGAAGAGATCCCTATTCATATCCATTCTAAAGACAAGTGATCTATCCAAATGCAGAAATTATAAAAAAAAAAAAAAATCATTAATATCAGACACATGTTGTAAACTTTGCTGAAGATAACTCAAAAATGGTGGCAGAAGTACATCTATAGGGAACTTTCAGAAATTCAGGCTGGATTCAGGAGAGGGCTTGGAACAAGAGATATCATAGCTGATGTCACATGGGTCTTACTGAATGCAAGAAAGCACAGAGTATCAGGAAGATGTATACCTGTATTTTATTGACTATACAAAGGCATTTGACTGTGTAGATCATGAAAGATAATGAATAACATTGAAACAAATGGGAATTCCAGGCCAGTTAATTTTGCTCATGCAGAACTTGTACATAGACCAAGAGGCAGTTGTTCAAACAGAACAAGGGAATACTGCATATTTTAAAGTCAGGTAAGGTATACTTCAAGGCTGTATCCTAACACCATCCTTAAGCAATCTGTGTATTGAGCAGCTAACCTGAGAAACTAGTACTCTGTGAAGAATGTGGCACCAGAATTGGAGGAAGACTCATTAACAAACTATGATATGCAAATGACACAACTTTGATTATTGAAAATGAAGAGGGCTTGAAGTACTTACTGATGAAGTTCAAAGACTGTACCCCTCCATATGGATTCCACCTCTGTATAAAGAAAAAAATCTTCACAATTGAAAGTGATAGAGAAGTTGTCAAGGATTTCATATACTTGGATTTACAATCAATGACAAAGAAATCATATAATGTATATTAGTATAGCATTAAAATCCACAGAAGAACTCTTTAAAGTGTTAAAAAGCAGAGCTTTCACTTTGAGGACCAAGGTGAATCTGACCCAAATTCTGGTATTTTCTATTTCCTCGTAAGCATGGGGAGGTTATACAATGAACAAGGAATACCAAAGAAGAACGGATGGCTTTGAATTATGATGCTGTTAAAGAATACTGAATATATCATAGTTGCCAGAAGAAGAAACATTCTGCACAAAACTACATACACTTTGGATGTGTTATCAGAACAGATCAATTCCTGGAGGACGTCATGCTTGATAAAGTAGAAGGTCCACAAAAAAGAGGAAGACCCTCAGTGAGATGGACTGACACAGTGGGTGCAACAATGGACTAAGACATAGCAAGTAATGTGGGAATTGTGCAGGATCAGGCAGCATTTTGTTCTGTTGTATATGGCATCACTATGAGTCAGAACCAATTCAACAGCATGTAACAACAACAGCATACAAGTTTATGGGGAAAAAAACCCAGGATTCAAATTTAATCAAAATACAAAGATCACAGCAGTGAAGGACGTGCCAGTGTACACCAGGCATAAGACACTAACAGAATCTACTTGTAATGGCTAAGGTTGTATGTCAGCCTAGCTTGACCATGATTCTTAGGGGGTTTGCATTTACATAGTGATGTAATTTGGCAGTTACATAATGATGTGGTTAGTTCCATTTTGTGATGTATGTAATTATCTCCATGATGTGATTTGATGTGATCAGCCAATCATCTAGCTATAAGGGGAATATCCTTGGGGATGTGGTCTGTATTCAATATATATGGACATTCTGGCAAAGCTTGCTGGCTTTTGCTTGCTGTGATTCCTGCATCCGGCTCATCATCATCTGACCTCTGGTTCTTAGAACTTGAGCCAGAAGCCAGCCATACTGCCACCTGATCTTGAGATTTGTCAGCCTCTTGGCTGGCTCATAGCCTGTAATTTAGCAGCCTGCCATCTTACCAGCCAATCTTGAATTCATTAGTTTTCATAGACTGTGAGTAAGCAGCCAGCTGTCTGATTTGCTTATCCTGAGTAAAAAGAAGTCAAGATACACTTTTTCAATGCTAGAATAACAAAGTGGGACCTGAATAATTGTTGTTTCACAGAGCTTTTGTCAATCTGTTACCTACTTAGCGACACTGCAGTCTTAGTAGTGCAGTAAGTTAAAAGCTTGGTTGCCAGCCAAAAGATAGCTAAAAATCCACGAGCAATTCTTGGAAACTATGGGAAAGTTCTGCTCTGTCCTATATGGTCACTATGAGTTAGCATCCGCTCAGTGGAAGTGGATTTTTTGTTTTAAGTGACATTCCACTGATTGATGGCTTACAGTTTTGCTTTGTTTCTGCTAAGCCTCTTTTGGAAACAAGCTAACAAAATTCTGATTGGTTCTTTGTGAGATAAGATAGCTTCTACTTGGCAATATGGGTGCTTTTTTGGTTAGTTACCACTTAACAACCATAGGAATTCACAGAGCAGTCACAGTATTTCTGGCTGGAGAAAGCTCCTTGGCTTTGTTACCAGGAAAAACCACCTTCTGTTAGATACCATCTAACAGACAGAAATTTCCCTAACCAGTTTACTTTTCTGGTTCTACAGGTTTTTCAAAAAGACTGAATTTCAAACTTGACCCCACTTCCAGCTTCTCTTACTCAGATCAGATACCCCGTAACAATTTTTAAGGTCTCCATATCAGAGGTTAGGATTTATAAAACATATTTTGGGGGGATATAATTCAATTCATAACATTCTACCTTTTGCCCGTCCCCCAGATTCATGTCTTTGCCACATTCCAAAGACATTCACCCCGTCACATCATTGCAAAAGTCTTAAATCAACTCCAAGGCCAAATCTTACCTTCTGAAGCATCTAAATCAAATATGAGTATGATGTTAGGCATATTCCATCCTGGGGCAAAATTCCTCTTCTTCTTCTATGAACTTGTAAAATCTAGTATACCAGTATTCTGTTTCCAAAGTATGATGGTGGAACAGTCACAAAGTAGGTATTTCCATTACAAGTGAGAGAGATTATAGTGAAAGAAGGGATAACAAGCACCAAGCAAGTACAAAACCCCATAGAGAAAAATTGCATTAGTTCTCAAGGCTTGAAAATAATCCTCTGTTTTCTGAGACCATCTGAGCAACAGCCTCACCTTCTAGCCTCTGAGTGTTGACCTGCTCTTGAAATTCTGCATGAAGGTCATTGGGCTTTGGGCTTCAGCTTTGCCTTTCAGGCCCATTGGAATGGCAATTCTGCCCCCTCAGCTTTAGGGGCTCTGCTTTCCTAGTCCATCTGAGTGGCAACCCCATCTCCGTGGCCCTGGCAAGCCCCATTCTTCTGTCCTTTGAGCACAGCAGCCTTACCCCTTCAACTTTGGGCAGTGGCCTCATCCACTTGGCCAAACTGAACGACAGCCCTCACACTCTGGAACCAAGCTGATGAAGACCTCACATTTGGCACTTCTCAGGCCTTGGCTTTACCTTTGCTGTCCAGAAGCCATGGCTTTACCCTTGGAGACTGAAGCAGCTCTGTTTCCCACACTACTTCCAATAATTCTGCTGATCTCCAAATGACCCCTGGAAACCTGGTGGCATAGTGGTTAATTGCTACAGCTGCTAACCAGAAGGTCAGCAGCTCATATTCACCAGGTGCTCCTTGGAAACTCCATGGGGCAGTTCCACTGTGTCTGTAGGATCACTATGAGTCAGAATCGACTTGACAGCTAGTAGATTTGGTTTTCCAAGTGGCCCACAGATGGTTCTTTTCTTTTCTTGGAGGACAACAAGTGTAGCTCCTATGGCATCTTTCTTGCATGTAGAAATCCAAAAAGCAGATAGTATTTTCTCTTTCATTCTTTCTTTTTCTTCTTTAATTGAAGCTTATGGATTTTCTGCTATCGTAATTGGTTAGATCCATCAGTTAAAGGCTTAATCTCCTTAACAAAAATTGTGTAAGCATGTTCTTCAAGAAAATTCTAGGACACTTGTCCTTAGTTTATACAACAGAATTTTACAAGTCTTTTTCATTTTGCAGTTCATTTTTAAGTCCATCTCTTTCCCTGTTGCATTTTACTATAAGTAGTAAGGAGAAGTCATGTGGCTCTTTAAAGATCTTCCTTATAAATCTCATTAGCCAGATACCCAACTTCATCACTTACACCTGCCACCAAACGTTTGAACATAATTAAATTCACAGCCACTGCATAAAAAGCATCACCCTTCCTCCATTGTCTAATCACATTGTTCATCATTTTCATTTAAAACCTCACAGAACCCCATTTAACATCTACATTTCCAGCAACATTCTTTTTTTGCCATATGTGTTCTAATACAGAATTTCTTTATAGCTGTCCTCACTTCTGCCGTCACAAGAATCTGCTTTTACATCCCTAATTCTGCCAACAGTCTCTTCAAGGCACTCTAGTCTTTTACTGCTCAAACCAAACCAACTGCCGCTGAGTCGATTCTGACTCATAGCAACCCTATAGACAGAGTAGAACTGCCCTGTAGTTTCCAAGGAGCTCCTGGTGAATTTGAACCGCTGACCTCTAGTTAGCAGCTGTAGCACTTAACAAGTGTACTACCAGGGCTTCCAGGGTCACCAGGAGTCAGAATCAACGTGACAGTTGTGGATTTTTTTTTTATTTTACTGTTAGGCCCCTTAAAACTCTTCTAGCCTCTACTCATTACCATTTCCAAAGCCACTTTCACACTTTAGGTATTTGTTAAAGCAATATTCCAATCCTGGTGCCAAATTCTTAGTTTTCTAGTGCTTCTATAATACCACAAAATGCCACAAGTGGGTGGCTTTATCAAACAGAAATTTATTTTCTCACAGATTAGGAGGCTATAATTTAGGATTCCAGTCCTAGGAAAGACTTCCTCTATTGGCTCTGGAGAAAGGCACTTTTTTCTTCTAGCTTCTGCTCCTTGGCTGTCTTCATGTGGCTTGGCATTTCTCTTCCTCCTCTCTGTTCTGCTTGTTTAGTCCCTTTTATATCTCAAGAGTGACTGACTGAAAATACACTCTACATTAATCCTTTATCATTAAAATAATGAAAAGTTCATTACCAAATAGGATTATAACCACAGGCATGTGGTTATTGTTAAGTGCTATCTAGTTGGTTCCAACACATATCAACCATATGTACAATAGAATGAAACACTGCCTAGTAATGCACCGTCATCACAATTGTTCTTATGCTTAAGCCTATTGTACCCATTATGCCAATCCATCTCACTGAGGGTCTTCCTCTTCTACACTGACATTTGACCAAATGTAATGTACTTCTCCACTAACTGGTCACTCCTGATTACACATCCAGAGTCCATGAGTCAAACTGTGCTTCTAAGGAGCACTCGGACTATACTTCACTCAGGACAGATTTGTTTGTTGTTCTGGCAGTCCATGGTATATTCAGTATTCTTCATCAAAACCAAAAAGCAAAGGCATCAATTCTTCTATCTTCCTTAGTCATTTTCAAGCTTTTACATGCATATGAAGTGATTTAAAAATACCGTGGCTTGGGTCAGCTACACCTTAGTCCCTGTGTTGGTTATCTAAGGCTGATGTAACAGAAGTACCACAAGGAGATGGCTATAATACAGATAGATTTATTCTCTTACAGTCTAGGAAGCTAGAAATGTGAATTCAGGGTTCCAGCCCTGGGGGAAGACTTTCGTTCTCTGCTGGCTCTGGAGAAGGGTCCTTGTTATCAATCTTTCCCAGTTGAGGAGCTTCTCACTACAGTCACCTTGGGTCCAAAGGACATGAAATTTTGTAACTCCTTTTTCTCGATGGTATGAGCTCCTCATGTCTTTTTGCTTGCTTCTTTCTTTTAGATCTTGAAAGAGATTGGCTCAAGACAACTTAGTTTTGTAGACTGAGTCCTGCTTCATTAATTTAACTGCCGATAATCACATTTCATCATCATAGAAATAGGATTTATAACATATAGTAAAATTGTTTCAGATGACAAAATGGTGGATAGTCACACAATAATGGAAATCATGGCCCATCCAACTTGACAGGTATTTTGGGGGAACACACTTCAATTCATGAGAGTCCCCAAAGTGACATATTTCTTTTATAACTCTTTAAAGAGGTCATTTGCAGCAGATTTGCCCAATGCAATGCATCATTTGATTTCTGGTATTGATTTTGACTTTTATGGCTTTATGGTCCGAAAAGATGCTTTGCAGCATTTCAGTGCTTTGGATTATGTTAAGACTGGCTTTGTGGCCTAATATCTGGTCTATTCTGGAGAATACTCCACATGCATTAGAGAAGAAAGTACACGTCTGTTGTTATGTGCAGTGTTCTGTATATGTCTGTGAAGTCACGTTTGATGGTTATCCCATTAGATCTTCCATGTCTGTACTCACCTTTACTGGTTGTTCAGTCAGTCTCCCAAAGTGTTTGAAGTCTCCTGCTGTTATTGTGGAGCTGTCTATTTCACTTTTCAGTGTTGTTATAGTTCATTTGATGTACTTAGGGGCCCTATCATTGGGTGCATAAGTATTTAATAAGTTTATGTCCTCCTGATGTATTGACCCTTTGATCATTATATATTGTCCTTGTCTACTATTGTGGATTTTACTCTAAAGTCTATTGTATCTGAAACTAATATTGCTGTATTGTTGCTCAAGAATTTCTTGGATTCTGTTCTGTCTTTCTTTATGCTCTGCTGTGCTTTGCCTGATCTCCTTCCTGGATCCCTTGAAGAGTTCTAAACACTAATCTTCTGTATTCTACATTTGATAATTCTAGGAAGTTCTGTTCATCTGGAAGTTTTTTTATTGCTTGTTTTGTACAAACCCGATGTACAGATGAATGAAACACTGCCCAGTAATGCACCGTCCTCATCATAATCCTGTAATGCTTGAGCCTACTGTTGTTGCCATTATGTTAGTCCATTTCACTGTGGGTCTCCCTCTGTTTTGGTGGCGCTTTACCAAGCATGATGTACTGCTGCACGGACTAGTCACTCCTGATAACGTGTCCAAGGCACATGAGTAAGACCTTTTTCATGTACTTGCTTTAGGAGCTTTCTGAAGCCATTGTGGTATGCCCCCTTCAATGACTTGGTATTGACTGTTGTCTTAAGTCATGAGAAAATTGTAATTTATTTATATTTGTTTACTGTGTTCTAACTTAATTTTTCATTTCATTTTGAAATGCCCCTAGACACTGGTCATGTGAGTTGTGTGATTATTAGTGCCTTAGAGATCATTATGTCTTGTCATCAGATGGTTAGAGCTGTCACTAGGTGCGTGGGCCCAGACATCAGTTTACTTTTCTTGTATATATTCAGCTCAGTGCCCTGGTAGTCAGTGGCCATGTGTGTGGTGCTTGCTCTTCTTACAGTCCTAGCTAGGCAAGGGTGATTGGTATAGACTCATGTAGTGGCTACACACTCAGAGACAGGTAGGAGGCTGATAACCATCTGTGCCTAGGCAAAAGACCTGTTTCTGCCCTGAGTTTTAGGGGAGTTGGCAGATTCTCTACCCCCCCCGCCCCCATTTATAAATTGTTCCCTCTCTAAGTCTGGGAGAATAGCTTGGTGAATGCATAACAGGTACTACTTCTACTTATGGCCCAGGTAGAGGGTCAGAATTTAGAGTCTTCTATAGTACAGAGAAGGGAGAGGGAAACACTAGGGAAAAGGAGAGAGGTTTAGCCTGAAGGAAATTTAGATCTGCTGTTGGTAGGTTAGATGCAACCACTTACCTTTTAACAAACAAATGTCACTCTTCTCTGATTCTGGAGGCTTAGGCAGAATCTGCTTGAGGTTCTCTATTGAGGAAGACACTCTCTGAATGCTGCCAATTTGCTCACTGTGCAGGCAGATACCAATTCTTTTGCAGGGTGCAAAATCCTGCCTGGTCAGGTCTGGCCACCTCTAGGTACTTCAGGACCTATCCTCCCTTCACTGTTGTACAGTCTGATTTGTGGGTTTTCCCTTTGATATTCAGGGCTCCTAGTGTATCCAGTATAATCCATTTATTTGTTTTTTTGAATCTTTGTTGTCGCCATGAGTAGGATCCAACTTGACAGCACTTGGTTGGCTGGCTGTTGTTAGAAGGATCACGGGAAGCATCTGGTGACTCTGTCATCTTAGCTCCGACTACCTCAAACTGTTGTCATTTCTAGGTGGTCTGTTAGATCTAGAATCTTGATCATTAGGAACTAGAAAATGAGTCTCTCCTTGAGGACTGGAGAAGTAGGTGAGGTTGGTGACCTAATCTTCAAGTGTCCCTAAGAGGTAAAATATAAACATTTGCATTGTATTTTTTCTAGTGCCAAGAGGAAAAAAACACACACAATTACATTTTCATATTTAAAGCAGTCTGAATATTCATATCTTGCCATGTAATACTCATGGACTAGCCCCTTTTCACAACCTTGGACTGTATTAATTCAGATTTCTTCCCAGTTTTGATATACTTGATTCTTGATATCATAAATGATAAAAAGGCATATATTCCCAGCTTTTAGATAGACCGTTTTAGAAAAGAGAATGTTCTTTCTCTAGTAGATGGACCAAATATTACTCTGTTTGACTGAAGCTTGAAACAACCTGGAATTTCAAACCAGTTTTAGTAATTTCAACTAATTTCAGGAAAACTGTGTATTGTCACTTAGCATGTTTTTTTCAACTTACTAGAAATATGTGCACTCCATAGTCACAGAAACTTCAAGCATTCCCAGCCAAGCCAAGTGCCGTCAAGTATATTTTCAGACATGGTGACTTAATTTCCACTAAATAGTTCTGCAGTATTTCAAAGTCTGTGATTTCACTGAACTCATGGCAGTTTAGCAATGAGAGTATAACTGACTCCAGTTTCTTTGCTGGTTTGAGTTTGAATATCTGCATTTCATCAAACAACACAGTAAAGTGCAGTTTTAATCAGTGCAGATCTTGACTGCTTTGATGTCTCAGAGCCCTTAACTTTAAAAAGCCTTGATCTGACAGTGCTGAATTTATATGAACATAGACTATGAGGTTGGACTTGACTGAAACATAGCTCTTTTAGTCCTCTGACCCCCACTAACTAGAGCTATGACTTTGGGAAAGTTGCCTAACTTCCTCAAGCCTCTTTCCTCATCTGTAAAATCAGATGATTTACCTTGCAGGTTGTCAAGTTGAGTATATGCCTAGCACTTGGCATGCTGGTGCCCAGCAAATGCTGATGATTATTATTCTATCTAAGGAGAGCCCAGAAAAATACGGTCAGCCATTTTCTATGACCTAGCCATGTAATATCTTTCAAACAAACTAGACTTACACTTTTTGCTTCAACATCTTCAAGGTATCCCATTGTAGTAGGAGGAGCCCTTACAAGACTGAGAATATAAGCTGTATCCATCCTGCAGGTTTAAGCAAGTCCTTGCTAAGTGGAGCAGAGGGCCTGTGGGTAAAGAGATGGTAGAAAGTTCCCAGGAAACAAATTCATTCTCAACCAAGGAATCAGGGTGCCAGCACTTGGCTTGAAAAAGTTGGGCCTCTGTGAAAAGGGGCAATTCTGAAGTCAGCAAGATATGTGCTGGTCTTATCTTTTCCTAGGCCTTGTGGAAAGTGATGAAGGAAATAAAAATTTGTGTCACTTTAACCTCAGTGCCATTCTCATGTCTATGAAATGAAAGAAAAGTGACATTTGAGGGTATCAAAGACAGAGACCATGTATGACAGCATAGTTGGGGAATTTGTACAGTTAACATCAGGAGCCTAAGAAGGCGCCAGCAACTTAGGGTGAAATGATACAGCGACAGGCAGTGTCAAGCTGTGGCCCAGGTCCTTCAACAGACAGCAAAAGTGAGGCACCCCAGATGAGCACCTGTATATTTGAAAGGGGTTTGAATTGATAGAGGAGGGCCACTCACATGATACATATATATATACATATCTATATGTATATATATATAGCATTGTGATTGTTAAGAGGATATAACATGTATAGAATGGAAAGGAGGAGTGTGCTATCACCAGGCAAGAAGAACAGAAGTTGCTGCAAATAGGCGGGCAAGGTGGGCATGAAAATTTAAACTTGGTTGAAGTGTGCAATTTAAACCAAGTTTAAATTTTCATGCCCACCTTGCCCGCCTATTTGCAGCAACTTCTGTTCTTCTTGCCTGGTGACAGCACACTCCTCCTTTCCATTCTATACATGTTATATCCTCTTAACAATCTCCTGCCCCCTCTTCTCCACCCTCTCCACTCTCCTCTAGTCAGAGTCCAGTAGGGCAACATCCTATATATGCATATATGCACATTCACAGTTTTGTATAATCCTCAATCCACTGCACAGTATATAATACAGATGATGGGAAATGACTACCTTATAGTCTAATTATAATTTATGTGTTTATTTCTTACAGTAGTATTACACTGATATGTGTCCTCTGTAGTTAGAGGAGCAGAAGTATCTGATTCATATCTGAGAAGCCTAATGGATAAGAAACTGAGACTGACCCTGAGAAACAGGCTGCTGATCTTGATTCTTTTCCCTCCTTGTGAATTTAGAGGTCAGACATTCCACCACACTATCTTTACAGAAACCAACCACTGTGCCACCAGGGCTCTTTTTATATGTCATTAGAGAACTGCAAATTAAAACAAAAAGATACCACTACACACACTACAAACCAAACCCACTGCTGTCAAGTTGACTCCAACTCATAGCAACACTATAGTGGATTTGAACTGCTGACTTTTTGGTTAACAGCCATAGCTTTTAACATTATGCCACCATGGTTTCCACACACCTGTTAGCATGGCTAAAATCTAAAATATGCGCTACAGCAACTGCTAGTAAGGGTGTGGAGCAACAGGAATTCTCTTTCATCACTGGTTGTATAAACGGTACAACCATTTTGAAAGAGTTTGGTAGTTTCTTACAAAGCTAAACATAGGCTTACCAAAGGATCCAGCAGTAGTATTTCTAAGTACTTCCCCAAATGGGCTGAAAACCTATGACTACACAAAAACCTTCAATAAGAATGCTTAGCAGCTTTATTCATCAATGCTAAAAATTGGAAGCAAGCAAGACATCCTTCAATAGTTAAATGGATACACAAACTGTAGTGCATCCATATAATGGAGTATTATTTATTAGTAAGATAAATATGACTCAATTGACTCAAGAGCAACAGGTTTGGTTCGATTTGATTTGTTGATAAAAGGAAATGAGCTATCAAGCTATGAAAAGACATGGAGGAAACTTAAATTTGTATCACTGTGTGGTGAAGTGATTAAGTGCTATGGCTGCTAACCAGAAGATTAGCACTTCAAATCCACCAGGTGCCCCTTGGAGACTCTATGGGGCAATTCTACTCTGTCTCATAAGGTCTCTATGAGTTGGAATCAGCTTTACAGCAATGGGTTTGGCTTGGTTTTATGGCTTAAATGAAAGAACTAAATTGGAAAATGCTGCTTACTGTATGATTTTAATTTTGTGATGTTCTAGAAAAGGCAAAACTATACAGACAACCAAAAGACCAGTGGTTGCCAGGAGATTAGGGGAGGCAGAAATGGGAGAGATGACTGAGTAGTTCACAGGACATTTTTAGGGCAGTGAAACCATTCTGTATGATAATGTAATGGTGGACACACAACAGTAAGTATTTGTCAAAACCCATAGGACTATACAGCACAGAGTGAACGCTAATGTAAACTGTGGGCTTTAGTAAATAATAGATAGCTGATGACTCCAACATAATAACAGTCCTGTGTCATCCTTATGACAGCCAACATGTTCAAATCCCTTGCTACAGCTATCAAAGCAAGATATCTGCTATCAGTTGCTTTCTTTGACAGGTGACAGGTCTTTCTTCCTAGTTTGTCTCATTAGGGAAGCTCCACTGACACCTGTCCACCATGGGTGACCCTCCTGATACTTAAAATTCCTGTGGCATAACTTCCAGTAACACACAAACCCTCCCCCCCTCACCCTCCCTCCCTTCCTACCCTTGCAGCCAACAAAGAGTCTTTTCTTCTATACATAAGTTTGTTTTTGAGATCTTATCGTAGGGGTCTCATACAATATTTGTCCTTTTATCACTGACTATTTTCACTCACCGTAATGTCTTCCAGTTTAAACCAGGTTATAAGATGTTTCCTGGAGTCTTATTATTCTTTATCATTGCATAGTGCTCCATTGAGTATATATACTATAGTTTACCTATCCATTCCTCTGTTGTTGGGCATCTGGGTTGATTCCATCTTTTTGCTATCATGGACCGTGCTGCGATAAACATTCTTGTGCATGTGTCCGTTGGTGTGAAAGGCCTTGATTCTGTAGGATATATTCCAAGTAGTGGAGCAATCACACTTTTAATAAAGTTGCAGCACAGCTAGATAGGTGAGCTGGAAAGCTAATAAAACTTTAGGTTTGATTTAAACATGGAGGATGTAAATGGAGAGGTGTAAAAGAAACAAAGAGGTCTAGTACAAATGCCTGAGACTGCTAACCAGAAGGCTAAAGGTTCAAGTCAACCAAGAGATGCCTCAGAAGAAAGTCCTGGCAATCTACTCCTTAAAAATCAGCGACTGAAAACCTAGTGGACACAGTTCTATTGTGACACACGTGGAGTTCTGTTGTGATTTGGAATCAACTAATCCTAATGAGAAGGAGCCCTGGTAGTGCAGTTAAAGGACTCGGCTGCCAACCCAAAGCCTGCCAGTTGGAAGCCATGCTCCAGGAAAGATGTGTCAATCGGCTTCCATAAAGATTACAGCATTGGAAACCATCTGGGACAGTTCTATTCCGTTTTAGGAGGTTACTATGAATCAAAATTGACTCCAAGGCAATGGGTTTTGTTTTGTATTTAGTTGCCTGATTCAAAGTGCTAGAAAAATTCCTTGCAGTCCAGTCAATGCTGACTAGCAGTGACCCTGTGGGAAAAAACAGACCTGCCCCACCGAGTTTCCAAGGAGAGGCTGGTGGAGTTGAACTACTGACGTTTTGGTTGGCAGCCAAACTCTTAACCACTGCACCACCAGGGCTAAGGTGAGGACTATTCCAGTAAGTTTAAAAGATGACTACCTATTGTTTCAAATAGTAGTGCTTTAAAATAATGAAAAAAAAAAAAAAAAAAAAACGATGGCAAAGCCACTCCATACATTGAAAAGGGCACTGGATTTGGGAGTCAGAACACACATGTTCTGTTTGTCACCCTTAAACACATACTACATGCTAGGCAAAGGTGATTCCAAGGTGAATCCAAAACACTTGCTTCGTGGGAAGTGCATCTTCTTGGCCTGAACATCTCCCATTTAACCTCTCTAATTTAAATTCCTAATCTAAAAACTGGTAAACGTTCCAGTTTTGCCCGCCTCAGGGGACATTTGGGGGGAGTGTCAAAGGGATCAGAAGAAAGTAAGCACTAGGTGCACTGCAAAGCACTCTTAGGTCTCACCGCTCACAAATTCAGAATGTAAAGGCAGTTCGGCCACTGCAGAGGCAGATGGAGGCAGATGGAGGTGACACCTCTATCATGGTCTGGGTCTTAAACACAGAGCAGACTGCACCGCAGGTAACCTGACTCAGGTCTCCCTTACCGCCAACTGGCATCAGGCGCGCTATTCGCGCAGTCTTTGTGCGGCACAGCTGCCTCTCCGGTGCTTACAGCCGCAGCTCCGACCCTTCTTCCTTTCCGGGAGGTGCCCGGGAACCCGCGAGAGTCAGTTGGCTGGCGACTCCGAAGGCGCGGGACCCAGGAATCCACTTCCGGCCCGGGAGTCGGGGGCGGGGCCGCACGCGGCGCGAGGCTCAGACGCGTGGCGCGCTGCTGCCCTCTGGCGCCGGAAGCAGGCTGGGTTACTGAGGCGGACGGCGTGTGCCAGCCGGCTACCTCGCCACCTCCTCAGCACCCTCAGCCCGCCGTCCAGCCCCCGCCAAGAATTTAGTGATTATTATTTTGTAAACTCACAATTACCCTGGCCGTCTCCCTTTTGAAGGAGAAGTAGGGGAAAAAGACTACGAGTGCGAGTTGAAGATGGAGGAAGGCGCCCAGGCCCCAGACTGGGACAGTGACGAAACCATCATAGAAGGGTCCGTGGTGGAGAGCGACCTGGAAGATGAGGAGCTGCCTTGGAGAAGGTGACCGCCATTAAGGCCAAAGCTCCTGCAACCTCGCGCTCCCAGTTCTGGGCATCGGCGGGGAAGTGCCTTCTGAGGCGTGTGGAGTTCTGAGTAGAAGTTCTGTCAGCGGGTTGTATGATTGCAGGCGGGAAGGTTGCAAGGCCAGCAGACAGCCCTTTCTGAGCTAAGAGCTTGTAAACAACCCCCAACCCACTTTAGAACAATGTGAGGTTTATAGTAGGTGTCTATGCCTTTTTTTTTTCCTCCTACTCTGGGGCAGAAGCCCTGGTGGCTTAGTGTTCAAAAACTGCAGATAGTAACCAAATGGTTGGCAGTTTGAGTCCACCAGGTAGTCCTTGGAAACTGTGCGGCAGTTGTACTCCATCCAGTAGGGTCGCTTTGAGTCGGAATTGACTCGACGGGACTGGGTTGGTTTTGTTTTATTTTGTTTTGTTTTAGACTGGGGCATAGGCAAAGCAGTCTTGGATCTAAACTCAAGTACATTTTTCTTTAAGCAACTTAGTAGCTTGGCTCAAGGAGCCAGTTTACCAGAATTGGGGGAAAGATTGTGTGTGGGGATACCTGGATCCTACCAAACCGGAAACAGTTTTGTAATCAAAACTTGGTTATTTCTTTTATCAAAGGATTTATTGACCATATTCGCTGTGCTAGTTGCAGGGAAAAGATGGACACGATGAGTCCGCTACCCTTGAGAAACCTATAGGACAGGAAAGACATATGTTTTAGTCAGCTAGTGCCACTCTAACAGAAATACCACAGAGTGGATGGCTTTAACAAAGAAAGATTTAAATACCACAGAGTGGATGGCTTTAACAAAGAAAGATTTATTCTTACACAGTCCGGTAGGTTGCAAGTCCATATTCAGGGTGTCCGCTCCAGGGAAAGACTTTCCCCTTGTCGGCTCTGGAGGAAAGTCCAGTATTGCATCAGTCATTGTCCAGGGAGCGTCCTAACGCAAGAACCTCTGGTCTGAACGACGCGCTCTGCTCCCGGTGCTGCTTGCTTGATGGTAGCGAGGTTCTCAAATTGTCCTTGGTTCTTTTTCCTTTTATTCCTTGCAAGCTAAAAGCATTAAGAGTGGGGCAAGCCATACTCCAGGGAAGCTTCCCCCATAGCAGGAATTCACAGCCCCACCCTAATCCTTTAACATACAGGTTAGCAAAACCACACAATGAAGGACATTTCGAAGATACTGGGAACCATATCCCAGCCACATGGCTGCACACATTTTTGGGGGGACACAATTCAAACCATGACAACATATAAACAGACAACTTCAGTATAACGTGATATGTCTAAGCACTGAAGTCTGTGGGGGTGGTGTAGGAATGCAGAGAGACTCTTACCTTAACCTCCGTGGTCTTTAGAGTTTACTAGGGTTGACTCCTCAACAGAAGCTTGAAGGTGGGTTGGGAATTATTCAGTTGAAGAGAAGGCATTCTAGAACAAGGGGACTTAATAGGTAAAGGCTTAAGTGTGAGATAGAGTACTGTGACGTGCATGTTGGAATGACTTGACAGCAATGGGCTTGATTTGGATTTATGATCTGTTTTGAGTTAATTTTATGTGTGGTGTGAATTATAGATTAAGATTCATCTTTTTGCATAAGAATGGCCAGTTGTGGGTTGCACCACTGGTAGAAAAGACTTCTTCATTTAATTGCCCTTGTGTTGCTGGATGGAAACTCCAGGTTTTGCTCAGTGCAGCTCTTTACAGCCAGCCAGTAAACAAGAGGCTGAGAGCAGAAAAGCGCCTTTAGTTTCCGGTGCAAAAAAAGGAGCTGTCATTGCTGTCTCCAAGACTGCCCATAGGCTGTTTGAAGAGGTGGACTTTTACAGAAAGTTAAGCAAATGTCACTTTATTGTGGATATTCAGGCTCAACCAGCATCCGGAGCTTGGGGATGACAATGCATCTTCTTTAGACAAGAGTTTGAGTCCCTATAATGGAGGAAGGGATGGATTTGCTTTCTTTCTTTCTGGCATTCTAGGTAAACGGAATTTAGTAGGTGAAGACATAGATGTGAGATATAATACTGCATGTCATAGTGTTAGTTCTTCACTCAGAAACGGGGTGCTTATGTGTATTTTACACTTAATGAGCTAATAAGTCACTTAAGGAAAACTTAGTGGTGTAGTTACGAGTTACAGATGCTAGCCAAAAAGGTTGGCAGTTCAGATATACCAGGTACTCGTTGGAAACACTGAGGAGCAATTCTGTTCCATCCTATGGGGTTGCTATGAGTCAGAATCCACCGGAAGGCATGGGTTTGGTTTTTTGGTTAGGCCACTTAAAGTGCTAAATTGATGTTAAAAACTTGGTAAAACTGGTTGAGGCCAGCTGTGGCTGTTCTGTGATTATCTCATCAAGGACAATTTCAGGTGAGTATGTGGCCCGTTCTGCTCTGTGTAGGAAAATAAGACAGAGCAAGAGCCTCCTAGAGGGGCTGAGCTCTGAGGCTGCCAACTTCACTTGCACTTTTGTTACAAATCAATTGACTGTATTTGTATGGGTCTATTTTTGGACTCTATTCCATTGATTTGTGTGTATTTGTCTTGTTACTTAATGGTCCCATAACAGAAATACCACAAGTGGCTGACTTTAAAGATATAGAAATTTATTTGCTCACAATTATGAAGGTTAAAAATTGATATCAAGGTTGTATCTGTCATGTTTTATCTGCCTTACGCTGTATGTGTGTGTGCACACGTGCTTCTTCTGGGATTATAGCTAAGAAGTGATTAGGTTTAGGATCTAACCTACACTGGTTTAACGTCAGCTGACTGTTTATATTACACTGGGCTGCGTTATAGAAGGTGATTGTGTCATTGTCAAGTCTTGGCTTGTCAAGCTGACTAGCTGATTGAAGTCAGCCAGCCCAGCTAATTGAAGCCATCTAGACACAGAATTGGAGAAATAGAAAGGTGTTTATTTACTGTTTGTAAACAGGGAGACAGGCAGGGTATCAAGGCCAAAGACTGCCAGCTCCTTGATGAGGATTACATCTGAGAATTTATAGGCTGCAAATATGGGGATTATATGTATTCATAGTGAAGAGGCTGCCCTATGCTGATTCTTAGAATTGTAGAGGCCAGGAGGATGGGCACACAGCAATTATCCTTCTTAGTCTACAGTTCTAGCCAGGTAGGACAGGGTTGTAGCTGTCTTTTAACCGCACTTGCAAAGTATTGTGGGATGTCAGCATGTTTGTGTAGCCCTCTTTGAATTGCATTACATCACGTTACAGAAGATAATCTTTTCTACTGGAGACCAGCTGATTTAATCTCATGTAATTATTCTGCAACAGCAAATGCAATAGTGTCTTGGCTAAACTCTTGGGAACCGCAGCCTAGCCAAATTGACATATGAAATTAACCATCAGAGTATCCTTTTGTTTATATGACCATGTCTTTAATATGAAAATCCCGGGGGTGTAGTGGTATAGTGATTAAGTGCTGCATCTGCTGATCAAAAAATTGGTAGTTCAAATCCATCAGGCGTTCCTTGGAAACTCTGTGGGGTAGTTCTACTCAGTCTGTAGGGTCACCGTGAGTCAGAATCAACTTGACAGCAGTGCATTTGGTTTCTGGGTCTTGATTATTGTAGCTTTACAGTATGTCTAGGATCCCTGCCCACCAGCTACTCCACAGAAGAAAGATGTGGCAGTAGTCTGTTCCCATAAAGATTTATAGCTTTGGATACTCTGTGGGGAAATTCTACTTTGTCATTTAGGGTCGCCATGAGTTGGAATAGAAGTGGTAGCAATGGAGTTATTTTTTTTTAGAACAGTATGTCTTGACATTGGGTAGTATGACTCCTCCAGCTTTAATCTTTTTCGTAATCATTTCAGTTATTCATTTGTTGTTCCATATAAATTTTAGAACAAGCCTGTTCTTAATCACAAATTCAGCTTAACACATACACTTTCAGGTTGTCTATTGTTCTTGATTGAATCTGAGTTGTTTTGTTAGTTTGTTATTTATAAATGGCCTTTTTATTATTTTCCTACATCCCTCCTTATTGCTAATAATTTTCCTTGTTCTAAGACATACTGTGTCTAATAATAATATAGTTAAACCCTAGTTTTCTTTTGATTCTTGTTTTCCTGATATATCTCTTTTCCATCTTTTTACTGTCTCAATTACCGTATTGTGTTTAAAGCAGATATTTGCAGACAGCATATGGGTGTAGTCTGGTTTTTTTCAATTCAGTCTGACTATCTGGGTGATACTGATGGTTCATTATTGTCTACAAACTGAAAAGTTATGAATTCCTACCCTTCCCCTCCCAGTGGCATTGCAAAATAAAGACTTGGCAATCTGTTTCTGTGGAGAGTACAGCTGAGAAAACCCTACTCTACTCTTCAGCAGGTGGGGTTGCTATCAATTGGAACCAACTTGATGGCACCAGGTTTTTGGTTTTGGATTTGTGTGTTTTAATTGGTATATTGAGACCAATTTAATGTAATTGTTGATATAGTTGGTTTGAGGTCTACTATTTTATTGTTTTTCACTTTATCCTTTTTTGTTGTTGCTCTGCTTCCCTTTCCTGCTTTTTTTTTGTATTTTTTCTTAGTCGTTGTTCTATGAATTATGATGTATATACCTAATGCTTGTATTTAGAGTTTTTATAATACACTGTAGGTGAAACATTGAGGCCTTATAATCATATAGGTCCCTTTACCCTTCCTCTTTTATTTTATAGTATCATATATTTTACATCAACATGAATCAGATTCCCCATACAGTGGTATAGTATTAGGTTTCAATAGTCATACTTACTATAAAGAAATTAAGAAGAAAAAAATATTGCTAATTTCTTTTGTTCTAACCACAAGGTCAGCAGTTCAGATCCACCAGGCACTCCTTGAATACTCTAGAGGGCAGTTCTACTCTGGCCTCTAGGGTCGCCATGAGTTGGATCCGACTCGCAGACACTTGGCTGGCTTGGCTTTTGTTCTTCTTTCATTCCTAAATTTCCAAATTTCCCTCTAGTATCATTTCTTTTAAGCCTAAAGAATTTCCTTTATTACTTATTCTAGGACAGGTGTGTTAATGAAAATTCTCTTAGTTGCCCTTCATCTTAGAATGTCTTTTTTTACCTTCATTTCTAAAGGATACTTCTGTTGTATACAGTATTCTGAGTTGACAGTTCTTTACTTTCAGCATTTTAAAGATGCTGTTCCACTGTCCTTCCTCTGGCTGTCATGATTTCAAGTGAGAAATTAACAGTCATTTGAATCACTATAGCCTCATATGTGCCTTTTTTCCATTTACTTTCAAAAATTTTTATTTTTGGTTTTCAGCAGTTTAATTATGATGTATCTGGACCTGATTTTCTTTTGTTTCCTGTTTGAGGTTTTACTAAGCTTCTTGGATCTGTAAGTTTATATCTTCCACCAAATTTGGTAGGTTTTCATTTCTCTTTCCTTCTCCTCTCCTTCTAGAATTTCAATGACATGAATACTAAAACTATTCATAGGCTTTCCTAGATCCCTGAGGCTCAGCTTATTTTTTTTCAGAGAGCCTTCAAACTATAATTTCTATTAAGCTAGCTTCAAGTTCACATACTCTTTACTTTTTAGTATCCAATCTATTAGTGAGCTAATCCACTGAATTTTTTATTTCAGATATTATGACTTCCTCTTCTAAATTTCCATTTGTTTGTCTCTTACAATTGTTATTTTTCTGGCAAAGAACTTTAGTCTTTCTGTTTATTAGAACTAATGTTCACCTTTAACTCACAGAGGATGGCTATAATAGCTTCTTTAAAATCTGTCATATAACTTCAACAGCTGTATCATCCTAGGGTCATATCTGTTCATTATATCTTCCCTTGAGAATTGGTCAGATTTTCCTGGTTCTTTGCATGTTGAGTAATTCTGGACTGTATTTTGAACATTTTGAATATGGTTTTGTGGATTTGGGGCCCTGTTAAAATCCTGTGGAAAGTGTTAATCCATATTTATTTTTAGAAGCAGTTGACCTGATTAGACTCAGCCTGTAAGTTCTGTTTCACCTTCTGTGGGTGGTGGTCAAAACATTGTTACAGTTTTCAGAGCCCTTAGTATTGTGCTTGAATCTGCCTGATGTGTGTAGCGCTTGGATTATTTTGAGACTTGGACACTATTTAATATAATAGTTAAGTTCTCTAAGCCTTTGTTATGTTTCTTTGGTTTGTCTGTGCTGATGGATAGTTTAGTGTTGAACCTGGGATTTATGTTAGATCACAAATGGAATTAGGTGATGATCTTTTTCCAGGATTTTCCTCTCTCCTACCTCTATCCATCACTTGACGGTTCATCTGACCAGAAAGATAGGTTTCTTTCAGAGCCTTCTGCTTTGTCGAGCTGTTCGTGGCAACTGGGGCTACCTTCAGGGCAAAGTGTTGAGGAAAGCAAACCTCAAAACCAGATCCATTGCCACTGATTCCAACTGACTGTGACCATATAGAATAGAGTAAACTGCCCCTAGGGTTTCCAAGGAGGGGTTGGTAGATTCAGACTGCCAACCTTTTGTTTCGTAGCTGAGCTCTTAATACAGTGCCACCAGGACTCCATGTTAAGAAAACAGAGATTAAAAAAAATAAAGAAGATTCTGCCTCACACTCTTCAGACTGCATGGCCTTCTTTTCCCAATTTCTCTGTCCAGAGACCTTGGTTTTAAGTGCCTGTGCTGCCACAAAGGGTGGCACTACGGCTCTGAGGCAGGACCTGGTTTTGGGATAGGCCTGGGAGATGAAAGAGAAGTGAAAACTAACTAAGTAACTAAACAAATAAAATTAAATAAAACCCAGGGGTTCTCTTCATACCCTCTTGCATAGAGGGACCTGTTTTCTAGTCATCTGGATAGATATAAAAGATTTCTTCTGGAGTTTTTGCTATTCACGATCATTGCACAGTTTTGGGAAACCCTGGTGCCATAGTGGTTAAGTGCTGTGTCTGCTAGCTTAGAGGTCAACAGTTCACATCCGCCAGGCGCTGCTTGGAAACTGTGGAGCAGCTCTACTTTGTCCTATAGGGTTGCTATAAGTCGGACCCGACTTGATGGCAATGGATTTGGTTTTGGTTTGGGGTAAGGAAAAAAGTCACTGTGGGCCAGATCAGGTGAGTAGAGGGGGTGTTCCAATACAGTTATTTGTTTACTGGCTAAAAATTTCGTCATAGACAATTATGCAGTTAAGTTTGTGAACTTGCCACCATGTCACCATGCACAATGGTCATTTCCAAAAAGAGGTCCAAGAGCTTTGAAGGATGGTCTAGGTACCAGACATTGGTGTATAGCTTCCCAAGCGGAGTACTTAAAGGGGACCATAGTGATACTCTGCAGTGAGGTATGTTGCTCTTTGCACAATTAAGTTTGCTGACTTAATTGTTGGACCTTGTGTATTGATATTTATCCCTTATCCTCAAAATTCCAAAAATAATAATAGAATATTTGTAAAATTGACCACAACCATATGAATGTGAGTATTCTGATTTTATCTTGGGTAAATTTCTAATTAAATTGTACATTTCCGGGAAAATACAGCTGCATTATTTGAAAATAAACTGGATAACGCTTGGTAACAACCTGTGCTTCTTTTTTGGTATTCGGAAGGTTGCTGCTTGATCGAGATGTATCTCTTAGATCTGAGCTGAGTCTCCATCCAGGGATCAGTGGGATGTGCGAAGGTAAGAAATGATCCTTTTCACTAAGTAATTGCTTTAATTAAATTAATTAACATTAATCCCTTTAATGAAGCATTGTTACTTCATTAACTTCCCGCTTTTATTTAGTCCTTTCACTATACTTTATTTCACTTGGTACTCCAGTGGCAAGTCAGAATTTCACATTGAGGCAGCTTTTCAAAATTGGAAGGAGCAGTATGTAGTATCGGTCCCCAACATGTGTTCTTAAGATGTATAAAGTATCAGTGGTAAGGAGTTAGAGATCTGTTCTAATATTCTAACCAAATTTAAAAAATTTCTTTTCCTTTTCCAATTGGATAGACCTTTGTTATTTTTTCTGTTAGAAGTAAAAATATTTTTAATATAATAAGTATATAGAAAATAACAGGTCTCACCTCACTGACTCCTGTATCATGGCACTCCCCCAAATTGCTGATATTTATTATTTGTATATCCTTCCAGATGCCTATATGCCAATATAAGTATCTTTTCTTATAATTGGTATTGTAGTACAATGCTTTTTTTGTCATTCTACATCGATCTATATCAGCTTTTTAAATTCCAACATATTCCAGTGTATTAATGTTACCTTAATGAATTGATGCTATTTATGGTGTTTCTCACTTAATACTGTCACATATGTGAATATCTAGTGCTTGTTATTTCATTATTTCATTGAAGTAACCAAGAATAGATTTGCTTATTTATTTATTTATTATTGTGGTTTAAGTCAAAGTTCACAATTCGAGTCAGCTTGTCATACAGAAACTTACATACATTGTTATGGGACTGTAGTTGCTCTCCCTACAATGTGACAGCGTACTCCTCTCCACTCTGTATTTCTCTTGTCAGTTTAACTAGCTCCTGTCCCCTTCTTATCTTACCTTATCTTCTTATCTTGCCTCTAAACAGGAGCCAGCCAAGTAATTTCATATATCAACTTAAGACAAGAAACACTCTTCACCAGCATAATTTTATGTCCTGTAGTCCAGTCTGATCTTTGTCTGAAAAGTTGGCTTCAGGAATGGTTTCAGTTCTGGGTTAATGGAGAGCCCAGAGGCCATATTTTCCATTGATCCTCCAGTCTATCAGACCATCAAATCTGGTCTTCTCTAGAGTTTGAATTCTGCACCGCACTTTTCTCTCACTCCATTGGGGACTCTTTGCTGTCTTTCCTGTCAGGGTGGTCATTGGTGGTAGCTGGTCACCATGAAGTTCTTCTGGTCTTAGGCTGATGTAGTCACTGGTTTATAGTTTTATAGCCCTTTTAGTTTACTGGGCTCATACTTTCCTTGTATCTTTGGCGTTCATTCTCCTTTGCTCCAGGTGGATAACAACCAAAGGATGCTTCTTAGATGGCTGCTTGTTAGCTTTTAAGACCCCAGACACCACTCACAAAAATGTGGTGCAGAACATTTTTGTTAATAAATTTTGTTATGTCAACAGAATCTTGCCCCTACTACTCTGTCCTTGAAGTGTTTATTTGTATTCAAGAAAATTCTTAGATCTTGGTTTATTCCAGTTATACTGACTTTTCCTCTATTGTGTATTGTCCTTGCCTTCACCTAGAATAATTCTAGTCTATTGTCTAGTTAGTAATAACCCTCTTTCTCCCTTCCCACTCTTGTAACCATCAAAGAATGTTTTCTTCTGTGTTTCAACCTTCTTAGATTCTTATAAAAATGATTTCGTGCAATATGGGTCCTTTTGCAACTAATTGCAGTCAGCATAATGCCTTCCAGATTCCTCCATGTTATGAAATATTTCACAAGTGCATCATTGTTCTATTGTTGCATAGTGTTCCATTGTGTGAATATACCATAATATGGTTATCCATTCATCTGTTTGTGGGTATCTAGGTTGTTTCCTCCTTTTTGGTAGTGTAAACAGTGCTGCAGTGAACATGTGTGTGCATGTATCTGTTTTTGTGACAGGCATTATTTCCAGTGAGTGAGACTGCTGGATTTTATAGTATTTCTATTTCTAGCTTTTTAAAGAAGTACCAAATTGATTTCCAAAGTGGTTGTACCATTTTACATTCCCACCAGCAGTATAAGTGTTCTAGTCTCTCCACAACGTCTCCCACATTTATTATTTTGTGTGTTTTGGATTAATGCTAGCCTTGTTGGAGTTAGATAGTATCTCGTTGTAGTCTTAATTTGCATTTCTCTAATAGCTGATGATTGCATGCATTTCCTCATGTATCCATTAGCCACCTGAATGTCTTCTTTGATGAAGTGCCAGTTCATATCCTTTGACCACTTTTTAATTGAGTTATTTGCCTTTTTGTTGTTCAATTTTTGGTGGTGTAGTGGTTAAGTGCTACAGCTACCGACCAGGACGTTAGCAGTTTGAATCTACCGGATGCTCCTTGGAAACTCTGTGGGGTAGGTCTGCTTTGTCCTAGAGGATTGTTATGAGGTGGAATCAACTGGACGGCAGTAGGTTTGGTTTGGGTTGGTTTGGGTTGGTTTGTGTTGGTTTGTAGATTTTAGAGATGAGATGCTGATTGGATTTGCTGTATCCAAAAATTGTTTTCTAGTCTGTAGATTGTCTTTTTAGTCTTTTGGTGCAGCTTTTGGATGAGCGTGTTTGATTTTTAGGAGTTCCCAGTTATCTAGTTTCTCTTCTGGTATATGTGCATTGTTAGTAATGTTTCATATTCTGTTTGTGCTGTGCATTAGGGTACCTAGTGTTGTCCCTATTTTTTCTACCATGATCATTTTAGATTTTATATTTAAGTCTTTGATCCATTTTGGTTTAGTTTTTGTGCATGGTGTGAGAAATTGTTTCATTTTTTTGCAGACAGATACCCAGTTATGCTAACACCATTTGTTAAAGAGATCGTCTTTTACCCAATTGACAGACTTTAGGCCTTTGTAAAATGTCAGCTTCTCATAGGTGAATGATAGATTTGGTTTTAAAGGTTGTCAGATTTAGTCATATTGACTCCCCTTACCTCCCAAAAGATGAATTTTCCCCTCTAGACCCAATCAATATAGAACATATTGTCTATGACAAACTGGTAAGTAAAAAGTTATCTGTTTTTTGAAGAATACATAGCAAACCTTTGTCATATATATTGTCAATAATTTCACCCATTTTGCTGGTTATTTTAAAATTTAATTTATGATGTCTTTTGTAGTGAGAAATTTGAAATTTTTATAATGTAAAATCTGTGCGTCTTTTAGGATTTATTAGTTTCTGGTCAAATTTATACATACTTTATCTCAAAATAAAAATATTTTTCATTATATTAATAAAATGAATTTATCACATTCATTTTATTAATCCATTTGTATTATTTTGGCATATGGGAAAGGTAAGTCTCTAACTTTATTTTTTCAAATGGTTAACCAGTGGCTTCAGTATTGTTTCTTGAATAACCTGTCTTTCTGCCAATTGTTTAAAATGCTATTTTTGTCATATGTTAAATTCTCAGAGATATATATAGATCTCTTCTGCTTTATTTTATTTTATTGATCTATTTGGCATTCTTGCACTATCGCTACATCGTTTTGTCATCCTTATTTTGTAGCACGTTTCTGTATTTCATAGTGAAGATATTTCCCCTAGGTGGCTATAGCATTTGTCATAAGCTTCTTTAGTACAAATAGCAAGCTCAGTGAAGTATGAGACTTTACTTACTCTGGTGCTTCTAATTCAATTTACCTTCTAACCGTGAGACATTTTGTTTTTAGTTATATCTCTGCTCTGAGCTGGGAGTTTTCTGAGTTTTCAATGGGGGAAGTCCATGCAGGTACTTCTGCAGGAGCCCTTTCTTTTCTGATGTTGAGTAGGAAACTCATTATCACTGATTTTTTTTTTTTTTTAATTCAGTGTGATATTCTGATCTATAGATCTTTTTTTTTTCAAGTGGTCATTAAAAAAATAATTCTTTAGATATTTCTTTGAGAACTTGAGGATGGGGAAAGCAAAGTTAAAATGTTGGCTCAATTTGGCATCTTGGAAACAGAAAGTCTTTTTTTTTCTGGGTTATATGCTAGCATTGGAAACCCTGGTGGTGTAGTGGTTAGGTGTGACAGCTACTAACCAAAAGGTAAGCAGTTCATATCTGCTAGGCATTCCTTGGAAACTCTGTGGGGCCATTCTTCTCTGCTCTATAGTGTCACTATGGGTTGGAGTTGACTTGACTCAGCATCATTGGGTGCATTTTATGCTTGCATTATGGTTTTTAAAAAATGACCTAGAAGAAATTAAGAAGAAACACAAGAAGAAGAGATGCTTTCTAATGGGACTTATACCTGTATAATTTTCTAGACATACATTTTGCATGCATTGATCCTGAAAGAAATATCAAATATTATTTTGTAAATATATGTCCTAAATTAGGGATTCGAAAACCTTGACACATAAAAATGAGCCACCCAGTGCTGCTGAGTTGATTCTGACTCATAGCAACCCTAGAGGTCAGAGAAATTATGATTTACAAAATGATTTTAAATGATACTTTTCAGTGTTAAAATCCTTGGTTCATTGGAGAGCAATAAAGCCATTGCAAATGATTTATGACTGTATTTCATTTTAGGCATGCCTTCCCCTGAGATTCAACTTGGGTTTAAACTTGAGTATCTACAAGAGCAAATGAATAAAGATAAGATGATGCCTGTTTTTAGTGAAGATACAGCCTCACAGGTGTGTAGCATATTGACTGAATGCATAATAATTCAGAATTGGAAATACTGTCTCTAAGAGCAGTAAATTATTGATGATGATGATGTTTTTTGTTTACTGTTAGTTTTTCTCTTATTTATAATTTCCCACTTTCTTAACCAGTCATTGTATTTCTTTGCTACAGCTTGGAAAAAGCCAGTTACTTTAAGGAGGGGAGTTTAAAATGTTTCTTTTTAGGTCTTAATGCATTTTATATTTCTTTCTGGTAGAGGTGTGTAGATAAGGGGAATAGAAGGTTAACATCAGACATAACAGTTATGATTTTCATGTATGTAGTATGTCAGAGATCATCTTAAATTTGTGAAAATACTAGTTAAGTATTATAATTTGAGATATGTGTCACTGAACAGGTTCTTCTGTTGTCCGGTATATGTGTGAGTGTATATATGTACACACATATCCTAAAAATTTTTATTTGCTGTTTTTAGTGTAAATATCTGGGAAATATAAAGGGGTAATTCAGTTAGCATAAATAAACTGGCATATCAGAGATACTTACAAAGTCTTAAGAAATGGAAGGGAAGAAAAGTATGTTTTAATAGTAGAGACGAAGGCTGACAGCAGTTCCAAAGTATGATGGTCAGGGTGTATTTAATGTTTTACCTAGGAAGATGTAATAGAGAAATTCAACACCTTCTATATCTTCTTTGAAGCTGAGGTGTCTGTGTTAGGTTTCTTATGGTTTTGTTCCTAACAATTTGTTTTAAAATCAATTTTGCGGTTTCTGAGATAAGGAAAAAAAGAACATTTTTTTTTTTTGCTTCCGTAACTATGAAATGAGAAATAATTATTTTCTCCATTTTTTTCTGATGCATTTCGAAATGATTAACTACCTCAGAACGGCTTTGAAAACTTTATTATCTCACATCATTTGGGTAGCTTTTTAAAAATACAGACTCTCACATGAATGTGTGAGTAGAGAACCTGGGCATATCCTTTTTTCAAAGGCTTCCCACATAATTTCTGATGATCAGCCAGCTTGGAACAATTGCTTTAGAGAATTTGAAGAATTAATGAATGTCTCTTTCAAAGATTTATTTAAAAAAAAAGATTTATCATTAGAAAAATGATTTACTGCTGTTTGTGGGCTTGTTGGAAAATTAGGATAAACCAAAAAAACCCATTGCTGTTGAGTCAGTTCCAACTCCTAGTGATCCTATAGGGAAGAATAGAACTGCCCTGGAGGGTTTCCAAGGCTGTAATCTTTACAGAAGCAGACTGTCACATCTTTCTTCTATGGACCAGCTCTTGGGTTCAAACTGCTGACCTTTCAGTTAGCAGCTAAACACTTAACCATTGTGCCCTCGGAGCTTCTTAAAATTAGTATGAGAAGGATAAGTGATATAACTGACATCTGTCCCTCTTTTCTCACTTTTCATGAAAATTCATTGAAAGTAAAATAGAAATATTATTCTCATTTAACTTTTCCCTGCCTTTCCCCTCCGCCTTTCCTACCTGGAACCTAAGTGTTTAACCATCTATAGTAAATTTTCAGTTCGTATGATTTCCTAAGCTGACAAATAGATTTTAGTTGACTGAAAATGAACCTTTAGAAATTTAACTATATAAAAGAAATTGATTTTTGTCAAATAGACATGGAGAAAACGGAAAAGATACCTTCCTCGAGTTATTTGAAGAAACTATATATTGCTTTACAACCTGAGTCAGATTTTCTAAATCATAAAGTAAACAGACTCCTAAATAAATTGTTTCTCAATGCTGTATTGATGTTTCAACTTCAAAAAAGACTGTGAGGTTAAGGGGGTACTTAGATACAGTATGCTAATTTTTCAAAATACAGATGCCAAACTCTTAAAATACTTTCATACTCATCATTTTATTGGATCTTGCAATACCCAGTTCTTTACAGGTGCTATATATAGTCCAGCTTCTCAGGTTATTTGCTCAGAACACAGATTGAATAAATATGGTGAAATAATACAATTCTGACACACATCTTTCCTGACTTTCAACCACACAGTGTCCCATTGTTCTCTTTGAACAAATGTCTATGTATAGGTTCCTCATGAACACAGTTAAGTGTTCTGGAATTCCCATTCCTCACAATGTTATCCATAATTTGCCATGATCTGCACAGTTGAACGTCTTTACATAGTTACTAAAACACTGGTAAACATCTTTCTGGTATTCTCTGTTTTCTGTCAAGATCCACTTGATATTAGCAGTGCTGTCTCTCATTCCACCTTTTCTTCCTTGAATCTGGCGGTTCCTTGTCAGTGTACTGCTGCAACTGTTTTTTAATTCAGCAAAATTTCACTTGCTTGTGATGTTAATGATACTGTTGGATAATTTCGGCATTCTGTTGGATCACCTTTCTTTGAATTGGCAAGAATATGGATCTCTTCAGTCATTTGGCCAGGTAGCTGTCTTCCAAATTTCTTGGCAGGGATGAGTAAATGCTTCCAGTATTGCATCCATATATTGAAATATCTTGATTGGCATCCATGAATTCCTGGAGTTGCTAGTACCTGCAGTGCAGCTTGGTTTCCTGCTTCACTGCCATCAGTTCTTGAGCGTATGCTACCTTGTGAAATGGTTAATATCGACTAGTTCTTTTGGTACAGTAACTGTGTGTATTCCTTCCATCTTCTTTTTATGCTTTCTGCAATTTTCAGTATTTTGCCCATGGAATCCGTGACTATTACAACCAAGGCTTGAATTTTTTCTTCACTTCTTGCAACTTGAGAAATACCGGGTATGTTCTTCTCTTTTGGCTTTCTAACTCCAGGTTTCTGCACAAGGTATAATACTTAATATTCTCAAGTCCCAGTTTGAAGTCGTCAGTGTAGCTCTTTTGCTTTATCATCTCTTCCATTTACTTTAGCTATTTTGGTACCCAAGAGCAAGTTTTACAGTCTCTTCTGATATCCTTTCTAGTGTTTTCTGTCTTTTCAGAGACCTTTTGCTTTCTTCATGTATGATGTTTGTGATGTCTTTGTTAGTGTTCAGTGCATTAAATTTATTCTTGAGATGGTCTCTAAATGCAGGTGGAATCTACTCAAAGTTGTACTTTGGTTCTCTGTACTTTGGCACTTATGGACTTATATTTTCATCAGCTTCAACTTGAACCAGTAAACGAGCAGTTGATAATCTGTTCTGTAGTGAGTCCCTGGCTTGGTTCTGATGGATGGTATTGATCCTGTCCATCATCTCTTTCCACAATTGTGGTCAATTTGATTCCTGTGAATTCCATCTGGCAAGGTCCACATGTATAGTCACTGTTTATGTTGTAAAAGAAGGTATTTCCAATAAGTAGGTTGCCGATCTGGCAGAATTCTACTGTGTGATCTCCATGTCTGTCACTAAGGCCGTATTTTCCATCTACTAGTCCTTTGTTTCTGACGTTCGCATTCTTATTATCAATAATTATCAGTGCACCTTGATTGGATATGTAATCAATTTAAGACTGCAGAAACTGGTAAAAATCTTTAATTTCTTCAATTTTGGTATTAGTGGTTGATGTGTACATTTGAATAATAGTCCTATTAACTAGTCTTCCTTGTAGGCGTATTGTCATTCCTGTCATAGTAGACTATGCGGTGATCCATTTTAGCTCACTAATGCCTAGGATATCTATTTTCAAGTGTTCTATTTCATTTTTGACAGCTTCTAATTTTCCTGGATTCATACTTTGTACATTCCACATTCCATTACTAATGGATGTTTGCAGCTTTTCTTCTCACTCGAGCCATGCCATATCAGCAAATGAAGGTCCTGAATATTTTACTCCATCTGTGTCATTGAAGTCAGCTCTATTTTGAGGAGCCAGATTTTTTCCAGTTGCATTATGAGTGTCTTCCAACCTTAGGGGCTCGACTTCTGGTGCTGTATCAGTAAGACAGTGTTCTTCTGCTGTATATAAGGTTTCTGTAGCCAGTTTTTTAGAAGTAGATTGGTAGGTCCTTCTTCCTAGTCTCTCTCAGTCTGGAAGCTGTGCTGAAACCTGAAAAAAGGCTTTGTTCAGCAAATTTACAATGGTTGTGAAAATGTAAGGTGTTTAAAGCCTATAATTCAGGGCTGAGACTGAAATTTTTCTGAATAGAACAACTGTCCTTTAGTCATTGAACACTGAATGGCTTTACATGTTAGCTTTCGTGGCATACTTTATAATGTGTCTTAATGAATTCATCCTAAAAAATTACAAGGCAAAGCATGGTTATGTGCAAAACTTGTACTGTAGTTAGATGGCACAAACAGTTTTCGCTTGACTCCTAACCTAAGGGATAGTAGCTTGAAGTCACATGGGAGTACCATGGAAAAAGACCTGGAGATCTGCTTCTGTTAAGTTTACATCCAAGAAAACCTCATAGAGGAGTTCTGCTGTGTAACACATGGGGTTGCCATCGGCTGGCGTGAACTTGACATTGACTAACAACAATAGCAACAGTCTTTTTGATGATAGGTAATGTTATTGGAATAACAGAAAATGTCAAACTGCTTTATATAGTTACTGTGCTGTCAAAGTTAGTATAAGAAACTAGGTCTTCATTCTCATAGAGATCTGTAGTGAAAATGTTTTCAGAGCTCAGCCTACAGTTCCAGCAGTAGCTTTTAGACTTTGATGCAGGTGCAAAGGAAATTTCCTTATTTCAAAATTCATGTAACTGTGCAGCAGCTGAGGAGCTCCACCTGAATGTCAAGTTGGAAGTAATTAATATGCATTGTAATAACATGCTAAAAGGCATATATTAAGAGAAAAATCTAATAAAATTCTATAAATGCTTTCCAGAAAAGAAATACAATGCATTAAAAATATTTGCTGATGCCCAAAGATTCCAGAAGGAAACTTTTGGAGCTAATAAAGGAGTTTACAGATTTTCAGGGTATACAGTCAGCAAACAAAAATCAGTTGGGTTTATATACATCAACAATGAGAACTCTGGAAGAAAAATTAGGCAAATAATTCCATCTGCAATAACCTCTAAAAGAATAACATATCTAGCAATAAAAATTATAAAGCTGAAAGAGAGTAAAGAAGAGTATTGTAATCTTTTAGCACAACTATAACAAATGGAAAGATCGTCCTTGTTTGTGGATTGGAAGATTATTGTTAAGATGTCAGTACTACCCGAAGCAATCTCTAGATTCAATACAAGCCCAATGAAAATCCCAACAGTTGTTTACAGAACTGGAAAAACCAATCCTCAACTTTATATACAATGGCAAGAAGCCCCAAATAAAGCTAAATAAACAAAAGTAGGACTCACACCTCCTGATTCTGAAACATGCTGTATAGCTACAGAGGAGCCCTGGTGGCACGGTGGTTAAGAGCTTGGCTGTAAAGCGAAAGGTCAGCAGTTCAAATACATCAGCTGCTCCGTGGAAACCCTATGGTACAGTTCTACTTTGTCCACTGCTGTGAGTTGGAATTGGTTTGACAGCAGTAGATTTGGTTTGAGTTTAGTTTAAATAGCTACAGTAACCAAAACGGCCTGATATTGGTATAATGATAGACACATAGACCAATGGAATAGAGCTGAGAGTCCAGAAGTAAACCCATACATCTTTAGTCAGCTAGTTTTTGACAGGGTGCTGAGTCCATTCGATGGGGGAAAGAACAGTTGCTTTAAGAAATGGTGCTGGGAAAACTGAGTCTTTAAGTGCAGAAAAATGAAATAGAATCCATGCTTCACACCATACACATAAACATTCAAAATGGATTAAGGACCTAAATATGTAAACTAAAACCATAGAATATATAGAGGAAAATATAGGAATAACTCTGTCAGACCAACTTTTAACAATGAATGATGTAATATAACAGAAGCACAAATTGCAAAAGACAAATGAGACCTCATAAAATTTAAAACTTCTTGTTCCTCAAAAAACTATACTAAAACAGTAAAAACCCAAGCCACCAACTGGGAAAATGTCTCCAGGAACCATGTATCTGATAAGAATCCAATAACCAAAATGTATAGAAAACATCATCTCTTTAGCAACAGAAAGACAAATACCCTAATTGTAAAATGGGCAAAGAACTTAAATAGACTTCACCAAATAAGACCTTGACATGCCACTAAACACATAAAAAGATGCTGAACATCATTAGCCATCAAAGAGATGCAAATCAAAACTGCTAGATACCATTTCACTCCCACTACAGTGGCCTGATGGTGCAGTGATTAAAATGCTTGGCTGCAACACAAAAGTTTGGCAATTTGAACCCACCAGGCCACTGTTCAGGAGAAAGATGTAATAGTCTGCTTCTATGAAGATTCACAACCTTGGAAATCGTATGGGGCAGTTCAACTTTGTCCTTTAGGGTCACTATGAGTTGGAATGGATTCAACAGTGATGCTTTTTTTTTTTTTTTTTTAAAGATTAAAACAAATATTAAAGAGAATGTGGGGAAATTGGAAACTTTATCCATTCCTGTAGGAATGCGAAATGGTACATTGGAGAAAATAGTGTGCTAGTTCCTCAAAACACTAAAAATAAAATTACTATGTTAGGTGTTCTTAGGTGTCATTCACTCAGTTTCCAACTTACAGCAACCCTGTATACAACAGAATGAAACACTTTCTGTTCTTGGGGCATGGTCGCAATCGCTGTCATGCTTGAGCCTGTTGTTGCAGCGCTTCTGTCTTTCCACCTCATTGATGATCTTCTGCTTTTTTGCTAAGCCTCTGCTTTACCAAGCATGATTTCTTTCTCTAGGGACTTATCCCTCCTGATCACACGTCCAAAGTACATTAAGACGAAGGCTCACCATTTTCACGTCAAAGGATCATTCTTGCTGTACTTCTTCCCAGACAGATTTGTGTGTTCTTCTGGCAGTCTGTGCTATATTAGTATTGTTCATCAATGTCAGTTCTTTTTTCAGTCTTCCTTATTCACGGTCCAGCTTTGTCATGCATATAAGGTGATTGCAAATACCATGGTATTATAGATTGAATTGTATCCCCCTCAAAATCTGTGTCAACATGACTAGACTATGGTTCCCAGTATTGTGTGATTTTGCACCATTTTGTCATCTGATGTGATTTTCCTATGCATTATAAATCCTATCCCTATGATGTTAATGGAACAGGATTAGAGGCAGTTATGTTAATGAGGCAGGACACAATCTAGAACATTAGATTGTCTCTTGCATCAGTCTCTTAAAGTATAAAAGAGAGAATCAAGTGGAGAAACAGGAGACCTCACATCACCAAGAAAGTGGTGCCAGGAGCAAAGTGCTTCCTTTGGAGTTGGCACCTTGCACTGAAAAGGTCCTAGACAAGGGGAAGATTGATATCAAGGACCTTCTTCCAGAGCTGACAGAGCAAAAGCCTTCCCCTGGAGCTGGTTTTCTGAATTTGGATTTGTAGCTTACTAGAGTTTGAGAGAATAAATTTCTCTTTGTGAAAGCCATCTACTTGTGCTATTTGTGTTACAGCAGCACTAATTAACTAAGATAAATGACTTGAGTCAGGCACACTTTAGTCCTGAAAGTGACGTCTTTGCCTTTCCCTTGCTTTTAAACACTTTAAAGACATCTTTCAAATATTAATTATTTTTTTATTATGATTGAGTGAAAATGTACATTCCCATATAAATTTGCATACTTGCCTATATGGAGCTCCCACTGCTCTCCCTGCCTGGTGACAGCACACTCTTCTTCTCCATTCTATATGTGTCATGTCCTCCTAACAAACTCCTATCCTCTGCTCTGCACCCTCTCCGCCATCTCCAGTAAGAGGTCAGCAGGATGACATCCTATAGATGTATAGAACCATAAAGTGCACACATGATATGGTCACCAAGTCCAATCCATTCCTGTCTGAAGAGTTGCCCTCCATTATGATTTATGGACAGGGGAAGCATCAGGGCCAGGGCCACGCACCCAGGGGAACCCCAAAGTCCCTGGACCATCAATTGTGGTCTTTTAGTGGAGATCTCAGGGTATATCCCTTTTTATTCTTGTGTTGCCAGTGAGACTCAACATTGTGGGCCCCATCATGGCTGTCACTGGTGGTGGCCCAGCACTATTCAGTTCTTCCAGTCACCTGCTCACGTGGGTCTCTGTCTTCTGGGTTGTCTTTCCCCATGTTGTTTTGGTCCTTGGTGATCATCCATTCCTGCTGAGTTGGGAACATTTGCCGTACCTCAGATGGCAGCTTGGCTAAAGATATCCTTTGCAACAGATTTGCTCAGTGCAATACAAGGACTGCCGATTAAGTTCGTGAACTCATCCTAGGAAAAGTGCTACTTACCTCATTGCTGAATATCACTCCAGTCACCTTTAAAGTACTCCCCTTGGGAAGCTGGGCACCAGTGCCAGTGCCTAGTTCACCCTTCAAAGAGATTTTGGAGCTCTTTTTCTGGAATGGCCATCAGAGCTGTCATCATATTACCCTTGATGTCCTGAATGTCATCCAAATGTCTTCCTTTCAGTATTTCCTTAATCTTTGTGTAAAGAAATAAGTCACTGGGGACCAGATCAGGTGAGCAGGGAGGGTGTTGCAATACAGGTGTTTACTGGCTGAAAACTCCCTTGCGACTATTCAATTAAATTCACAAAGTTGCCACCTCACCACTGTGTGCAATCGCCATTCCAGAAAGAGTTCCAAAGTTTCTTTGTAGGGTGTACTAGGTGCTGGTGTTGGTGCATAGTTTTCCAAGGAGAGTACTTTAAAGGTGACCGTAGTGATATTCAGCAGTGAGGTATGTAGCACTTAGAACAATTATTTTCACGGACTTGTCAGACCTCATATGTCATTTGACTTCTTGACTATTGCTTCTCTGGTCATTTATTGTGGATCCAAGTAAAATGAAATCCTTGACCGCTTCAGTCTTTTCTCCATTTACCATAATGTTCCTTATTTCTCCAGTTGTAAGTATTTTTGTTTTCTTTGTGTTAAGATGCAATCCATACTGAAGGCTGTAGTCTGTATACATAAGTGCTACAAGTTCTGCTTTCTGCAAGAGAGGCTGTATCATCTGTGTATCTCAGGTTGTTAAAGAGTCTTCCTCCAGCCTTAATGCCCCCTTCTTGTTCATGTAGTCCAACTTCTCTTACTATTTTCTCAGGACACAGATTGAGTAAGTTTAGTGAAAGGATAGCACCGTGACACACACCTTTCCTGACCTAAAACCACTTAGTATCCCTGTATTCTGTTCAAATAACTTCCACTGATCTGTGTACAGTTTCATCATGAGTGCAGTAAAGTATTCTGCAGTTACCATTTTTTGCAGTATTTTCCACAATTTGTTATGATCCACATAGTCAAATGCTTTATCACAGTCAATAGAAACAGGTAAACATCTTTCTGGTATTTTCTGCATTCACCCAGGATCTATCTGACATCAGCAGTGTTATCCCTGGTTCTATGTCCCCTTCTGAATTCGGCTTGAATTCTGGCAGTTCCCTGTTGTTATACTGTTATAGTCATTTTTGAATGATCTTTGGCAAAATTTTGCTTGCGTGTGATATTATTGATATTGTTTGATAATATCCACATTCAGTTGGATCCTCTTTCTTGGTAATAGGCATAAATAATGAGTCCCTTCCAGTTGGTTGTTACATACCTACAGATCGTTCTTGGTTTTGTCTGTAGGCCCACAAAGCTTAAAATACGTGCTATCTGGTCCTTTATAGAAAAAGTTTACAAGTGTCCACTCTCATACATGTGTTATTAAAGAAAGGCTAATGCATGAATTACTTCATAATAACTATAGTATTTGGCATAACACTTTTCTATTTTATATAATCTCTGTCCCTTAGGGGATATATTAGCACTCAGAACCTGACAAAAACTGGTCTTCTGAACCATCAAGGATTAATGAAATAGGAGAGGGGAAAAATATAAATAAAAAAAGGAATACTTTCCTGTCTTCCATTTTCTGTTGCTGTTAAAGTTCTCGTGAGTCTTTTCTTACTCATGGCAGCCCTATGTACAACAGAATGAAACACTGACTGGTCCTGTGCCATGCTCATCATCATTGCTCTGTTTGAACCTTTTGTTGCAGCCACTGTGTTTATCCATTCATTGAAGGTCTTCCTCTTCTTTCCTCAGTTTGAGTTCCACACATTCATTTATAGAAAGAAACTAAGAAAGAATAACACATCTAATCTTAAATGTTAATTTTTAGCTTTGAATTGACATTTATCAATTAGAAAAAACTGTTGTTTTTCTTTCTAGCACTCTCAAGATGAAATGGAACACAGTAAAGCCCTATTACAGTAAGTATGTTGTTCGGGCTTTATTATATTGGAAGTATTTTTTTGTTGGTTTATGTGTCTAAAGTGACTCTTCGTTTTTTTCTCAAAAGTTTTAAAATTGTTTATTTTATTGAGTAATTGCCACTTTAAATATGTTATTGTATAAACATCCTAGTTAAGTTTAGTTTCATAAGAAAGGCTGAATAATATTACGGTAAGTTGATTCTTTGCCTATTAATATTATTTAAAAAGCAAATAGAATAACATGAAGACAGAATTTGTAGAGCTTATTAAAATTAGATATCATACAAATATTACACTGTAAAAGACATTCTTCTTTCACTTCTTTTAAAACAGTGCTTCTCAAAGGGAGGTCTGTGGACCCCCTTGGGTACCCGGAGACTCTTTCTAAGGGTCTGAAAAATCAAAACTGTTTTCATAATCCTGCTAACACATTAGCTGCCTGTTTTCACAGTGTTGACATTTGCACTGATGATGTTAAAACAATCATGATAAAATACTCCCATCTTAGTAGGAATCAGGACAGCGGCATCAGACAATTCTAGTAGCTATTGTGTTTGCCATGTATTTACAGTAAAAAAAGGCAGTTTCCCTTAAGAAGTGTTTGATGAAGCAAAACATTATTCATTTTATTAAATCTCTACCCCTGAGTGTATCTTTTTAATATTTTGTGTGATGAAATGGCAAGTCTGCATATAGCACTTCCATGCATAGTGAAGTCTGATGGTTGTCTTTTTTTTTTTAGCAGTTCCGTTTTTTATTATTATTATGATTGAATGAAAATGTACATTCACACATAAATTTACATGCCCACCTATATGCAGCTCCCACTGCTCTCCCAGCCTGGTGACAGCACAGACTTTTTCTGCTCCATACGTGTCTTATCCTCTCAACAATCTCCTATCCCCTCCTCTCCACCCATTCCCCTTCTTCCAGTAAGAGGTCAGCAGAACAGCATCCTATAGATGCATAGAACCATAAACTGCACACATGACGTGGTCACTGTGTTACCAAGTCCAATCCATTCCTGTCCGAAGATGTGGACAGGGGCAGCATCAGGGCCAGGGGCCATGCTCCCAGGGGAGATCCATTAATTTCAGTCTTTTAGTGGAGATTTCAGGGTGCACCCCTTTTAATTCTTGTGTTGCCAGTAAGACTCAAATTTTGTAAGCTCCATCACGGTTATCCGTGGTGGTGGCCAGACACCATCCAGTTCTTCTGGTCGCAAGAAGATGCAGTCACCCACTCATGTGGATCTTTCTCTCTTCTGGGCTCTCTTTCCCCCATGTATTTCTGGTCCTTGGTGATCATCCGTTCCTGCTGAGTTGGGAGCATTTACTGTACCCTCAGATGGCAGCTTGGCAGTTTTTAAGACCCCAGATGCCACTCATCAATGTCGGGTGCAAAAGGCTCTCTTAACAAAATGCTAGTTGTGCCAGTTGGCCTCGATTTCCCCTGAGAGCATGGTCTCCAGTCCCCTGCCTCAGCTACTCTGTCCTTGCAATATCAGGTTAAGATGGGAGGAGTAACCATGTTATGTTGAAGTCCAGTTAATGTTGATCTTTTTTCTAATGTGTGCTGTCACAAATTTCACCCAACCAAATTTCTATCAACTATCTAATCTAAACTCTCCCCCCCCTTGCACTCCTTCCCTCTCCACCCTTGCAGCCATCAAAGAGTCTTTTCTTTTATGCATGAGTCTGTTTTTAAGTTCTTATCTTAGGGGTCTCATACAATGTTTGTCCTTTTGTTGCTGACTACTTTCACTCAACATAACGCCCTCCAATTGAAACCAAGTTAAAAGATGTTTCCTAAAATCATCATTGTTCTTTACCATTGCATAGTGTTCCATTAAGTATATATACCATAGTTTACCTATCCATCCCTCTGTTGTTGGGCATCTGAGTTGATTCCATTGTTTTGCTATTGTGGACTATGTTGCGATAAACATTTGTGTGCATGCATTAGTTGGTGTGAATGGCCTTGACTCTGTAGGATATATTCCGAACAGTGGGATTACTGGGTGAAATGGTATATCTAGATCCAGCTTTTTAAGGAAGCACCAGATTGCTTTCCAAAGAAGTTGCACCATTCTGCAGTCCCACCAACAGTGTAGGAGAGTTCCCACTTCCCCACTGTCTCTCCAGCATTTGTTGTTTTGTGGTTTTTGGATCATGGCCAACCTTGTTGGGGTGAGATGGTATCTCGTTGTAGTGTTGATTTGAATTTCTTTAATAGCTTATGATAGTGAGCATGTCTGCATGTGTTTTTTGGCTGCCTGGATCTCCTCTTTAGAGAAGTGTCTGTCCATCTCCTTTGCCCAATGCTTTAATTGTATGATTTATCTTTTTCTTATTGATATTTTGTAGTACCTTATAGATTATGGAGATTAGGTATCAGTCTGACATATAGTTGCCAAATATTTTTTCCCATTCTGTAGGTAGCCTTTTAATTTTATTAATAAAGTCTTTGGATAAGCAAAAGTGTTTGATTCTTAACAGTCCCCATTTATCTATTTTCTCTTCTGTTTGTTGTGGTTTATTTGACAGATTTTGAAGTCTGTCTACGTTGTGTATTAAAACTTCCATTGTTGTTCCTACTTTTTCTTGGATGAGCTTTACTGTTTTAGGTTTGATATTTAGGTCTTTTATCCTTTTTCAGTTGGTTTTTGTATAAGGTGTAAGATATGGGTCTTGTTACTATTTATTGCAGATGGATATCCAACTTTGCCAGCACCATTTGTTGAAGAGATTGTTTTTACCCCAGTTTAATGTCTTAGGGCCTTTGTCAAATATCACCTGTACATAGGAAGATGGTGTCATCTCTTGGGTCTCACTTCTGTTCCATTGATCTAGCTGTCTCTCTTTGTACCAGTACCAGGCTGTTTTGAGTACTGTGGCAGTGTCATAGGTTCTAAAGTCAGGTAGTGAGAGGCCTCTGAGTGTGTTCTTCTTCAGTGGTGCTTTGCTTATCTGGGGCTTCTTCCCTTTCCAAACAAAGTTAGTGATTTGTTTTTCCATCTCATTAAAAAATATCACTGGAGTTTGTATTGGGATTGCATTATATAAGTACATTGCTGTGGGCAAAATAGACATTTTCACAATGTTAAGTCTTCCTGTTCATGAGCATGGTAGGTTTCTCCATTTATCTAAGTCTCTCTTAATTTCTTGTAGTGAGGACTTGTATTTCTCTTTGTAAAGTCTGTTGTTTCTCTGGTTAGATTTATTCCTAGGTAATTTATCTTCTTAGGGGCTATAGTAAATGGTATTGATTTGGTGATTTCTTCATTAATAATCTTGTTGCTGATGTAAAGGAATCCTACTGATTTACTTATGTTTATCTAGTATCCTGAGACTTTGCTGAACTCTTCTATCAGTTTGAGTAGTTTACTTACGGATTCTTTAGGATTCTCTGCATATTCAATCGTATCATCTGCAAGTAGGGAGATTTTTAGTACTTCTTTGCTGATGCAGATGCCCTTCTTGATCTTGTCTAATTGCTCTGGCTAGAACTTCTAGTACAATGTTGAATAGGAGAGGTGAGAGTGGGCATCCTTGTCTAGTTCTCATTCTAAAAGGAAATTGTTTCAGTCTCTCTGCATTCAGGATGATGTAGGCCATTAGCTTTGTATAAATGGCCCTTATTGCATTGAGAAATTTGCCATCAATTCCTATTTTGCTGAGAGTTTTTAGCATGAGTGATTGTTGGAGTTTATCAAATGCCTTTTCTGCATTAATAGACAAAATCAGGTGATTCTAGTCTTTTGTGTTATTTATGTGGTTGATCTGATGGTTGTCTTCAAGACAGTACTTGTAAGCAGAACTAGGTGCTTTTTTCATGGAACACTTTTTTTAACTTGGAAAAACAACTGACAGAGTGGTTATTCACACTTGCATATTTGGCAGACATTTTCTTGAAAATAAATAAGCTAATCACTTCAGGAAAAACAACTGATAGTATTTGATGCAAAGAGAAAGAATTGAAGCTTTCAAATGAAAATTACAATTTTGGAAATTTTGTAATCACTATCATTTTGATAGTTTTTTAGCATTTGAAATTTTTGGTGAGGTTAATAGTGATAATTTGTGAAGAAATTTTTTAAGGGGTTGAAGATTTTTCTAAAGAAATGCATCAGCATTAGGAAGATTGGCATAACTCAGTGGATCAGTATTGGACATTTAGGTTGTTTGAAGTTTTGTCTTGTTTAAGCAACTGTTTTGCTGTATATTCAGACATGTCTTAAATTCCAGTTTGTAATTAAAAAGAAATTCTACTATCAACTCTGGTTTCATTTTGTTTTCAATCAAATTTTTCTCAAAGAATTATTTTTTAGGGAAAAAAGTTAGCCTTCTTTTCTCTTTGCCTCAGTGATACTGTGATTCTATTTGGGTAGTTCCTTTTCCATTTTGAAGATAGCTCAGGTTGATCAGTTTTATTTGGGGACAGGAAATAATGCTTAATTTGTTATTCTTGCTTAGGCTTCAAGTAGCTATGCCAAGTGCATGAAAACTGCTCTTAAAACTGCTGAAACGATAGTATTTATATGTTTATTTGTTAAGGAGGGCATCTTAATTGCATTTATATTGTCAGTTAGGGGAAAAAAATTAACTTACTGCTTTTCTTCAATTAACTTTTGATTATCCAAAGGTAGATGATCAAAAATTCAGAATACAAGAATGATAAATAATGTCTGAGAATCTTCTCTAGTTGCCTTCACTTAAATCTAAAGCTGTAATGTCAGATGTATTTAAGGATCATTTTCTCTCTGATTCTCATCTCCAGAGTCGCTTTCATATCTAAATGTAGCTTAGCTTGTTTAAACTCGTGATGTTCATCCGTTAATTTTTCAGCTCTCTTTCTTTTTTGCAGTTACTTGTAATGTCCTATTGTAAAAAAGCTACTTAAGTGGGGGGGCGGGGAAGCTTACATTTGACTAAGAAAAGTGGTTTTTTTCTTTCTGCTCTAAGATGTATTTTTATTTGTTAATTAATTGATCTGTTTTTTAGGCCTAGAGCAACATGCCCGATGTTTACTCTGTCATTTGCACAGACTGGACTGTCACTGAGCCACCAACACATTCAAGGTATGTTTTCATAGGTAGCATCATAATAAAGAAATGTTGTCTTCACTGGAAAGAGAAGCTTCTTTATATGTAGATTTATTTACAACTAGTCTAGTGTACCATGCATTGCTTGGGGTAGGGTGGGGAGGAGGTCATTAACTGTCTTCAAATATGAAATCAGTGTTGGAACTAGCTGTCTTTGGTGGGATCATGTTGCATGGAGTTACCCATTTGAATATCAGCTAAGTTGTAGTCAGTACGTGCTATTTCAAATGTCTACCCTTTTGATTTGTAATTTGTAATTCAAATTTGAAAACAATGTTTATGTTCTCTGTTTATAACATTGTTAATATGTATGGCATGTCTTTCTTGACTGGCAGTAACATAGGCTAATTGTCCCTTGGTTTTAGCTGTCTTAGAGAATGATTATTTTTCCTCTGAGGTGTCCTCCCATGACTCCTCCAGGGTGAATTTCATGTGTGCTGTGTGACTAAAACCTGTTGCCACTGAGTCAATTCCAACTCATACCACCCTATAATACAGAGTAGAACTGTCCCATAGTGCTTACAATAAGCAGCTGGTGGATTTGAACTGCTGACCTTTTGGTAAGTAACTCAACTCAACCACTGTATCATCAGGGCTCCCTGTTGCACAAACAGTGTAGTAAAAATTCTTAGTGGTCAAAGAAATCTTGCATTATCAGAAAAGAGCACAATGACATGGTATTTGAGGCTGAAAAGCTAAATTTAAAAAACTATCTTCTTCTATTCTGGTTCTACTGAAAGTTGCCCACCACGAAGTCTTGGCATTTACTCCTAATGCCTAGAGTTTGGACTCTAATATATCTTGTTCGTTCTTTTTCAAAAATTATTTCTTTCATTATGTTTTAAGTGATAATTCCAGTCAGTGTCACATGCAAAAACTTACATACTTTGCCGTGTGACCCTAGCTAGTCTCCCCACACTGCGACAGCACACTCCTCTCCACCACCTCATATTTCTCATGTCCATTTAACCATCTCCTGTCCCCTTCTGTTTTCTCATCTCACCTACAGACAGGTATTTGTTGATTTTGTAGCAAATATTTATTGAGTTTACTGTGTGCCAGAGGTATGAATACTAATATAAACCAAGAATCCTTAAAAGGTAGCTGTCTTGGATCATGAAGATAATCAGGATGGGTGTGAAACAGCCTGTCATTGCTGTAGAGCCAGGATACTTTCATGAATATCTGGGAGCTTAGCCAAGCTGTGACAATGTAAGCAGGAGAAAAGTCCAAGTATTTTACTTTATGGAAATAAGTTTATGAAGACTAAGAGTTCATAGTTATGATAAACACATAAAGTACCCATTGCTGTTGAGTCCATTCTGTCTCATAGAGACTGTATAGGACAGAGTTGAACTACCCTGTAGGGATTACAAGGCTATACAGTCTGCTTTACAGAAGCAGACTGCTACATCTTTTTCCTGCAGAACAGCTTGTAGGTTCAAACTGCTGACTTTAGCTTTTGAGTTAGCAGCTAAGTGCTTAACCACTGTGTACCAGCAGGGCTCCTAAATAAAAGTTAGCAGTATACGAAAAGTGATCTTAATTAATAGGAAGAAAGAACCTATAGTAGGGTGTTGTAAAATTTTTAAGATTTTAAGTCATAGGGACCTGTTTATACATGTGCATTTTGTTTTCCCTATTAAATACTTGTATGTTTAAAAAGTTTGGTATATTTGCACTTTTTACTGTGTAAATGCTTGAGTTACAGATGTCATGGAATATCACACTTTGGAGATACCTTTTTCTCTCTTAGTTTTGGCTCTGATAGAAGGTGTCAGTAAGAATTGTATCAAGGAAAGGAGGAACGAACATCCAATACTGGCAGTCACATATGAAGCCATGTAGGAAGTTCAGCCTCACCATGTCCCAATGTGATAAATTAACCAGATATCCTATTAAGGAGACTTTTCTGCACAGGATAAGTCCTTTATGTCTTAGAAAGTAAAACCTTAAAATGACCATGCTAACCATACCAAGGAACTAAAACAGTAATGCTGGCAGAATAGGTCAGTGTGTGATAGTAACAGGAGAGTAAGTAAAGCTTATGACTGGCCAAGATAAAAATTACAGACAACACTCTGGGGCAAAACATTAGGTTATAAAAAATAACTTTTATGAAGTTTAAGTGTTTTAGTGATACAGTGAATGAAGCCAGATAGTAATTGTCTGCTCAGGTTTGAATCATCTTGGGAGAAGCAATAAACAGAAAGTCCCATACACCAACAAAAAGTCACCTAGTTGATCATGTCACCTGGGTTCATCCAGGCATTTACTTCCTTTTGGGTGTGATAAAATTTTTGTGACCCTGGGAGGGTAACAAAATAAATATTACTTTAAACCTAAGATGATAAAGGAACAAGTAAAAGAAACAATGAATAACTTTAATCATTATTTTAGAATTAAGAGCAGTAGTAAGTTTTATAACCACTGTATTTGTTTTATGGTTTTTTTCTTTAGATGTTTAAAATGGTAAATAAACAAATCATGTTAAATTTGTAATTTAAATTGCTTAATGGCATTGAAGTTGACAATCTGTTTAATGTTACAGAAACAGAAGTTCTCAAGTGTTAGTTATAGAAGTTTAATAAATTCACCATTAAACAAATGTTAATTACAGAGTAATTGGTGCCCCTCCCCAAGTACACAAACTGTTGTGATTTTTAAGAAATTGAATCAATATCAAATAGCTTAATACTTTAACTCAGATTATGTCAAATATACTCTTAAAATTTGGTAGCAGTCTGTTTAGCCCCTTTTACAAGATACAGATAGAAACAGTTACATTTATACAGCTGTAAAGGTAGCATTTTAGAAGGTGAAGTCCTTTTTTTTGTATGGATGTCATTAAAAATTTGGTCACACTTTTTTCTCCCTTGAGTTTTGAGTTGGATAACAAGTGTCAGCAATAGTTTGAGATAGATCCATTTCCATTTTTTCTTGTACCCAGTCTTGTTTTGTTGGAAAAGATGGCTCCATTGTGCCCTACATTTCCTGTAGCTCCAAACTCCTGCACCATTTGGCCTTCTGAGAGTCCTTGATGTCTTGGGATGCTGTTGGTTTTTGTATACTGTGGTCACCAACCTCACTGAACTTTTGAGTCCACAAGTCTCTTACTGGCTGTTCCTTTAAATGTGCTGGAGATCCTGGCAGCATAGCGGTTAAGTTCTGTATTTCCTAATGAAAAGGTCAACAGTTCAAATCTGCCAGTGTTCCGTGGAAACTCTGTGAGGCATTTCTCATCTGTCCTGTAGGATTGCTGTAAGTCAAAATCAACAGCAGTGTATTGTAGTTAAAAGTGGCACATGGATCAGTATTGTCATTTTACTGATACTTATTGCCACCCTAAAGCTGCTGTGACTAGAGACTGGTAGATCCTTTTCCGTATGGCAGTTCGTCACAGCTCCCTCATGCCTTTACTCTTTTCAGAGTGTTCAAAACAGGAAACTCATTATCATCCTGGACTATAGTTTGAATCATATATAAGTAAGCTATTAAGTGGTAACTTTTATAACTTACTCTTTTGCACGACAGTCATTTCTGCTTCCTCCCAGTTCAGAGAGTAATCCTAACCAAACAGCAGAATGATCAAAATAAACTACCTTTAGTAATACCATTGGCTTTCATGTAGTTTTGTTTTGAAATTAAAATCTAACTCTTCTGAGGATTTTCTTTGTATTTGATGTTTTAGAATTATTTCTCATGTATACAAAAAATCTCATTGCACTGTTTTTTTTTTTCTCTCAAGTGATAAGTAGAAAATGTGCAAAATCTTTTTATAATTTAATAAAGGATGCATAAGAATCCAAGAAAAATTATTTTGTATTTGTAAAGGCTGATTTTGTAGTTAAAGGAGAATCAAATTACTATAAATTATTTTATGTGATTTGTCATGTTTAAAATAGCAACTACTGTCATAAAAGAATAATCACTTTGATTATGAAGTTGTTAAAGACAACATGGGAGATGAAGCTTTTGGGCAGTTTTTTCTTTATAATTCAGAGGAGAAGGTGGGTGAAATCTTTTTCTCTGGTTTTAAATTTATGATTCACCTCTCCCTGAGGACTGCTTAAAAAACAAAACAAAACACCGTATAAAGATGATTAAAGATATACTGTTGTTTCAAAATATTTTTTCATTGGTATTAAATTTGAAGCTACTAAAGATAGAAACTTTTGAGTAACTTAAGGTACAGATAATGTAATTGAGTGTCCGTGCTTAGATTCTAAAGGTAGGATAAGAAATGATTTGTTCTTGTGACTTTTTGCTCATTATTCTGTGAAGTAGTAGAATGCCATGGTTTTAACTCTCGTATCTGATTTTCATAGTTTTTCATCATCAAATGGTGGAGATGAAGGAAGGGAAAAGGACAGGCTTTGCAGGATTTGAAGACAGGTTACTCCCCTGGAAAACCTGTCTTGCTTGTGAGGACACATTCTGAGATTCAGCAGATAATTACCTGCTTTTATTCTAGATGTATACATGAATACCTAGTTAAAAGAAACCGAATGAATGACTCAAAATTTGATTGAAATGCCAGTGAGCCCTGAATTCCTTCCCTAGTATGTCAGAGTACCTGTATCTTGATAGTAAATTTAGGAGGCAAGAGGAGTAGGAGAAAATCTTTTTCCTAATGCCCAGCTGAGCTTGGTGTGAATTGCTGTTAGCTAACTCACCTCACAGGGGGCAGGGTAAGCAGTGGGTTTGTGTGGGTGAAGTCACAGAGGTGAGGCACCACTCCTCTAGCCTCCTCAAGATGAACTCCTGATTCCTTTTTCACCCCTACATGGGCTGTTCTTTTTTCACAGCATGATGTCATTTAAACGTTAGTACCTCAGCCCTTGCCTTCGTTTAAGGAGACGTGGATTCTGTTCCAAGCGCTGTACCTCATGTACAGCTGCCACTCATCTCTCAGAGGTGGAATGCATGTTACTATGATGCTGAACAGGTTTCAGCTGACCTTCCAGGCTTCATGGGACTAAGAAGCAGTGATTGCCTTCCAGAAACCAGTCAGTGAAAACCCTATGGATCACAATGCTCTGATATGGGCTGATTGTGGGGATGATGCAGGATGAGGCAGGATTTTGTTCTGTTGTGTGTGGGGTTGCCATGACATTGGGGCCAGCTAAGTTAACAACAGCCCATAACAGAGAAGAGAGTATCACTGGGAAAGCAGATACTAGAAGACTAACTCAGCCAAGATAGTTAGGTTGGTTTTTACCTTAACTAAATACTGCAGTTTTACCTGACCTATTATATAAAATATTTTTCAAGTGAAAGAATTTATTTTTCTGCTAGTAAATTGATACAATATTTATAGACTATTTCCTGTGCCTCGTGAATGATTTGGAAAGTCATCCAAAGAGTTTTGATCAAGAACTACTGACAGAGTGTGTTTTAGTTCTGTAGTGAAAACATACATTGTTATTTTCTAGGGCCCAAGGCTGAAAATACTGAAGTTTTGCCAAGCACAAAAGAGGTTGGTGTGTATAATAGAGATTAGCTACACAGAAATTATGGGTTTGGATTGTTTTTAATGTTGTTGATTAAAATACCAAGTCTGCTTAAGCTCTTCTCCTAGGCAGGAGTACAAAAAACTCATTTCAAATAGTTAGAAATCTATTGTTTAACAACCCCTTCCAGTATTTATTCCTCTTTATTGATAATGAAATAGTTGTTTTTTTAATCTGTGTTTCTTACCCAACAATGTAAACATTTTATTCTTTATCTACAGGAGGAACATAAAACTTGTTATCAAACTAGTTGCTGAGATGATATAGCAAAAAATGCCTTGTGTTGGTTTGTTGATCTTAGTTTCTTTATTATTTCCTCCTAAATTCTGCTTTCCCGTCTTCCAGCTATTAATCTGAAGACCCTAGTGGTGTAGAGGTTAAGAGCTACAGCTGCAAACCAAAACATCAGCAGTTCAAATCCACCAGGCATTCTTTGGAAACCCTATGGAGCAGTTATGCTCTGTCCTAGAGTCACTATGAGTTGGAACTGATTCAACAGCAACAGGTTTTTTTTTTTTTAGTTGTTAATCCATGGCCAAATATCAAGTAATTTCTCTGTTTGCTCTCTGCTTTGAGCTGTGGGAAATCAGAGGACTACAATGACTCTGCCAACAATAGACTCACACTCTTTTTAGGGAAAACAAGTAATCAAAGACCTCCCCAGGCCAGCTCAACCATACCTGTATTCATCTCAGCTGTGCATTACACATTCCTGTTGCTATGCATTTGCTAAAGTCAAGAGCCAGAAGCCATGGAGACAGCATAAAATTTGGAACCACATAGGCCTGCATTTTAATGCCAACTCTCATTTGCATTTAAAAGAAACCAATAGCACTATCAGTTTCCTAGGGTTATTGTGAGGACAGAGTGCAGTGGTGTTTCATAGTGTCTGGCACCTAATAGATGTTTAATACATATGTAAGGTCTGACAAGTTTGTGAACTTAATTGTTCAAGTGCTACATACCTACCTCATTGCTGAATATCAGTAAGGTCAATACTCCTCTTGGGAAGCTATGCACTGTTGCCAGTGCCTAGTCCACCCTTCAAAGCAGTTTTGGAACTCTGTTTCTAGAATGGCCATTGCCCATGGTGGTACAGTGCGTGGTGGCAAGTTCTTGAACTTTCTGTGAACGAGTTTTTATCCAGTAAACAAAAAACTGTATTGGAACACCCTCCCTGCTCACCTGATCTGGTGCCCAATGACTTTTTTCTTTACTTGAAGATAAAGGAAATGTTGAAAGGAAGATGTTTTGATGACATTGAAGACGTCAAGGATAGTATGATGACAGCTCTGGTGACCATTGCAGAAAAAGTGTTCAAAAATTGCTCTGAAGGGTGGACTAGGTGCTGGCATTGGTGCATAGCTTCCCAAGAGGAGTACTTCAAAGGTGACTATGGTGATATTCAACAACGAATTGTGTAGCACTTTTTCCACAGTGAGTTCCTGAACTTAGTTGGCAGTCCTCATTTGTTTCCTCTTGTATTTCACTCCCTTATACATTTTCATTTCTGGCTCAAGTCTTTTCTCTTCTGTGGATCTGTTTCAGATGGTCCTAGTGATCTTGACTAAAGTAATTGCTCCCTCTTTAGCATTCATTATTCACTGACTATATTAGTATTTCCCAATCACTTGATATTCAGAGAAAAATAATTTTTTGGACAAAAAAGTGGAGAGGATGCTGTACCCTAAAGCTTTCACTTAAAGATTTATAGCACACATGGTTTGAAAAGTCTTGTGCTAAGAAATCCACTTCATCATGCAAACTGACCCCTCCCCTACCCCAGAAAAACTTTTCTTGCAAAACACTGCTTCCACTGTTTGATATAGTACCCTGATTTATGCTGTTCATTTGATGTCATATAGTACTTGGTGATGTTATTTATACTTCATTTTATCTCTTGTATGTTTTGACTGGCTGGCATGTTTCTGTCATGAATCTTCAGTTAGAAATTAAGTTCCTTTAGAGCAGACCCGACAATATATATTTTGTTACACTTAAGGCCTTGAATTTAGTAGACTAAGAACTTTAAATAGGAAGAAGGCCTTGAGCTGTTACTTAAAGAACTGATAGGATCTAGTACTTGAATTCCTTCCTAATTACCTTTATCTTTCTAAACAAATTATAGTTTGCATTACTTGGCTTGGCATTACTAAGAAATAAACACTTCATGGTAAACTCAGTATGCTGTATAAAGAAGAAGATACATGGTAGCATGTGGATAAGGAGGGTAAGGAGAATAAAAGGGATTTCACTTCTCTATTTGTCTGCTGTAACAAACAGCACAAGTGGGTGGCTTTAACAAACAGAAGCTGATTCTCTCACCATTTAAGAAGCTACAAGTCTGAATTCAGAGCACCAGCTCCAGGGGAAGGCTTTCTTTGCTGTCAGCTCTGGAGGCAGATCTTTGTCATCAATCTTTCCCTGGTCTAGGAACTTTTCAGTGCAGGGGCCCCAGGTCCAAAGGACACAGTACCCCACTGCTCCATCTTTCTTGGTGGCATGAGGTCCCTCTTGTCTCTGCTTGTCCTGTCTTTCAAATCTCAATAGCGATTGAGTCAATATACAACCCGATCCTGTAGTTTGAGTTCTTCCTTATTAACTGCCTCTAATCCTACCTCATTAACAGGTCAGAGGTTAGGATTTATAACACATAGGAAGATTACATCTGATCACAAAATAGAGGACAACCACACAATATTTGGAGTCCATACCTAGCCAAGTTGAGACACGTTTTGGAGGGAAACATTTCAATCCATAAAGCTATTCAAAACAAAATCAGAATTTAGAGGGCTTACAGATTACAGTGTGGTTATTCTGTCAGACTGATGTGTTAGTGGAAGGTGGATTTGGTTTTTGCAAACAGCTAAAAGCTATTGAACCCGTTCTGTTATTTAAGATCAAGCATGTTAATAGTTTTTAGTGTTGATGAAAAGCCCAGTGCCTTTAAAGTATTGAGGCTTACTTTCTCAAATGGCTTATAAACTAATTTGAAAGCAGTTTCAATAGGGGAGTCCCAATAGTATTTTGAGTGTTGGAAACATTATGAGATCAGGTGTCACCTATTAAGATGATGTCTTTGAAAAGTAATAGTCATTTAGAAATAGAAATGTTGGGGAAAGAACGGCACAAAACCGGGACAGAGACACATCAGTCTGAAAGTCCAGTGAAATTTCTTTGAGGAAAAAGAAAGTGGGGTTTGAACCGAGATGTGGTTCAGCCTGCCCCTTGGCCAGTAGGGCAAGTTTGTTATAGTTTTAAAGTTCTGATTTGGTAGTGTGGGGTGAGATTTATCGTCTGATAAGGGAAGAATGTAAAAAAGAGAAGAGGGGTAGCAAAAAATTCTGGCAAGGGGATTTATCATCTCACAAGGAAGAAATGTTGATTAGAAGTGGGAAGGGATAAGGTTTGTTTATGGTCAAGGTTTGGTAAGAGAAGTGCTTTCGTTAGGAGGATGGGGGTGCCAGGCACAAAATTATTTATGGTTTTATTGTTATACCAGGTGGGTCATACCAGACTTGTTTTCAGCTAATGGCGAGGTCTGATCGTTGGATAAGAGGACCTCCTGAGTTTCAGGGACAGAGTTCCCTCAATGACATCTGTGAATCTCAGGGACAGAGTCCCGTCAATAAGTTGTGATATTTTTTTGCTTAAAACAACCACAACCCAGAGCCGTTAAATTATTGGTCAAGTCTTATAATATTTATACAGAAATATGCCTTCCTTTTTCTTTTTCCTTCTGACATCCTGTCTTTCAGCCTTTTTTACTTCCCATTTACATATTCACAAAAAAATGGGAATTAAGAAGGTGAAACTACCGAATTTCTAATTCCAATAATAATGTTTTATAGAACTCATTAGAAGTTTTTAGAAAGGGACAATTTTATAGCTGTTAACTACAGTGAAATTTTGAAATCATCTGTTAATTTAACTGTCAATGCCATCTCTGTGACTTCCTTTAGCATGATAATATAAGCTTAGCTGAATAGATAATTTGCCCTCTGTAGTCCAGCCAAATTTACCCTTAAAACTGAAAAACCAAACCTGTTGCCGTTGAGTTGACTCATAGTGATTTCACTGGCCAGAGTAGAACTGCCCCATGAGGTTTCCAAGGAGCACCTGGTGGGTGCAGACTGCCGACCTTTTGGTTAGTAGCCATTCCTCTTAATCACTCTGCTTCCCATTATTGAACACTTAATCATATGTTCAAATGATTTTGTATAGGAAAGTGATAAAGAGGATTCTTTTTATTTATGGAAAGGAGGAAAGTTGATAAAACTTTTGGAGAGTAAAAACCAACAGGATAAATTATAAAACTATAAAATTGTTATTTAAAATACTTTTTTGTGTGTATGTTAAAATGATGGAATTTCTATTTGGAATACACAGGCTCTCAGTGAAGATAGAGACTCTCCTGAAATTAGCCTTCTTTCAGGTACTGCTATTACAGTGTCTGATACGGTTGCCATGAAAGAGAAATCATTAATAGAGCCAGAGAAGATAGCAGCACAAAATATGTTTCCTGAGCCTGAAAAGAAAGTCACATTGACCATGACTTCTGAAGAAGTGAAAGATGAAGAAAGCTCTGTTGAAACTTTTGTATCCACTTTAGAAAGGTTAATAACATCACCAGGAAGCACCCAGGAGGAAAGATTATTTCAAATAAAGAATGATTTAGAACCTGGAGCGTGGAATGACTCTCTGAGTTCCACACAAACTTCCTTGAATGCCTCATGGGCGTGTCATGGAGATATACAAGAAAACACAGCGGATGAGTTGGGAGCGGCACCGAACATGTTGACAGAAGTCATAGTAGGATCCATTTGTCACATAAAGGAGGGAGGCAGCAGTCCCAGTGCTGGAAATGAATGTATCAGAGTGGAGCCCAACTTGTCTCAAACTGATGAAGACTGTACACAAATAGCAGAGGTGAATCTTGAGTCTTTTTGTTCTACGCTACTATTTGAACAATATCCTAAGGCAGCTGAACTGCAGGACAAAGATGTATCAGTGCTGCAAGTAAGTAGGAGTCTATGAATTTTGCCTTTTATAAGTAACCTTTAACAACCTTCATTGTCTCCGTATCTGTTGCCATCAAGTCAATGTTGACTCATAACAGCCTTGTAGGACAGGGTGCTGCCCCATAAGGTTTCCAAGAAGTGGCTAGTGGATTTTAACAGCCAACTTTTCGGTTAGCAGCTGAGCTCTTAACCACTGTGCCACCAGGGTTCTTCACCGCCCATATACCCTAGTTGAATTCAAATGCTGTAACAAAATATCAACATCTAGCAGACACTTAGTGAATTTGAGCATTCAGTAATCTTTCTGTGGTTCCTGGAGTAGAGTTTCTAAGGAGTTAAACCCATAAACCAAACTAAATGCCATCCAGTCAATTCTGAATCATAGTGGCCCTATAGGGCAGGGTAGAACTGCCCCCATGAGGTTTCCAAGGCTGTAAATCTTTATGGAAGCAAACTGCCACATCTTTCTCCCATAGAGCAGCTGGTGGGTTTGAACTGCCAACCTTTCTACTAGCAATTGAGCACTTCAGCCACTGCACAGCTAGAGAGTTAAAACAATAGGTTTCTTACCAACAGATGTGAAAAAATACATTACCAAAAAAAAGTTGCCATTGAGTTAGTTACAACTCATAGCAGCTTGTTTATTTATAGGAAGGCAAAAATTCCTTCCAAAATTTTCCCCATCAGCTCAGAAAATCTGTCCTTACTTGGATACAGAGTAGAGGTGGGATTGTTGTTAAGCACTGTAGAGTCAGTTCTAACTCATAGCGACCTAGTGTACAACAGAAAGAAGCACTGCTATCCTCACAATTCTTGTTTTGCTCGAGCCCACTGTTACAACCACTGTATCAAGCCATATCTCATTGAGGGCCTTCCTCTTTTTCACTGACCTTCTGCTTTGCCAAGCATGATGTCCTTCTCTAAGGACAGATCCCTCCTGAATATGTCCAAAGTATAAGAGAGTCTCACTACCTTTGCTTCTATGGAACATTCTGGCTATACTTCTTCCAAGACAGATTTGTTTTCTCTTTTGGCCCAACCAAACTGAGACACACTTCTTGCGGGATGCAATTCAATCTGTGACACCACGCAATCTAGACTGTATGAATTATCCAACTTACAGTGGTCAATACCAGTACATTTCCAGTCCCTAATGCATAGGATATGGATGTTTATGCATTCCGTTTTATTTTTGGTGGTGTCCAATTTTTCTAGATAACCTACTTCTTATATTTCTTGTTTCTACTATTAATGGATATTTGGAGCTTTTTGTTTTCATTTTGAATCGTACTGCCTCAGCAAATGAAGTTCTTAAAGTTTTACTCTACTCGTATCATTAAGATTAACTCCACTTTGAGGAGGCAGCCCTTTCACAGTTGTATTTCATGTGTGTTGATCTGAGTTATATTTCATGTTTGTTATTTTCTGACAGTATACCAGTGTTGTGCTACTATTTATAAGGTTTTAACTGGCCAGTATTTTTTTTTTTTTTGCAAGTAGATCTCTAGGTCTTGCTTCCTAGTTTGTCTTAATCTAGAAGCTCCACCATGAAACCTGTCCACCATATGTGGCGTTGCTGGTGTTTGAAATCCTGGTGACACTGCTTCCAGCATCACAGCCATAGGCAAACCACCACAGTATGACAGACAGATGAATGTTAGATGCTGCAACACATTTACTTGAAATAATATTCCATGCAATTCTCTTCAATAAATCTCACAACACATGTAATAGGACTAAATATAAATAAATTTCAGAAAAGGAACTGGACTGATCAGATGTATACAAACCAACCAAACCCACTGCTGTTGAATTTATTACACCTCATGGTGACCCTATAGTAGAACTGCCCATAGAGTTTCCAAGGAGTGCTGGTGGATTTGAGCTGCCAGCCTTCTGGTTAGTAACCATAGCACTTAACCATTACACCACCAGGGTATAGGGCATGAAAAGAAATGTTTTAGTATTTTAATCTGAAAAGAAGGAGTGTGAGTAAAGTGTAGGAAATTATAATTGGTATGACTAGTGTGGGCGGGAACATAGCAAATCTTCAGAAGAGAAAATACAAAAGTAGGAAGATTTACTGAGAACATACCACATACTCTTTTACCCTTGTTAAGATAAATTGACGCAGTGGCTACAACAGTGGGCTCAACTATAGTGAGGATGACGCAGGACTGGGCAATCTCTAGGTGTCAGAGCAGACTTAACAACACATAAGAACAGCAATTAAAATGTGGAACTTGTTACCTTGAGAGACTTTATAAGGTGGGTATATAAATAAGAACAGGAAGGGTTTAGATGATATATGTGAAACATAAATATCCTCTATGGTTGTTAAGTCTATAATGGGTTATCAAGGAGAAATTAGAACCATTCATGATATATTATTAACCTTTTAAAGTGAGTGTAATGGAGGTTATGAACTGTTTTGTCCCACAAAATGTCACTTCACTGCCAGCGTCAATAATAAAATACCAGGCTAAGTAGACCATTGATCTAAGTACGACATTTCTTATGTTTGTGTCTCTCATCATTCCCTACTACCCATTTCCTATGCAATTAAAGTATCCACAGTCACCTTAGATTTCCCCTTGAATTTCAAAAATGAATACTGATGAAAATCATTTTCACTTGTGTGCTTTTTACTTTAGGCTCTTTTTTTTTTTAATAGGTAAGATAGTTTTATTAAATAAAAAATGAAAGTGTATCTACTCTGTGCTTGCAATATTGGGTTAAGATGGGAGGAGTACACAAGTTGTGTTGAATTCCCGTTAATGTTGATCTTCTTACTAATGTGTATTGTCATCAATTTCATGCAACCAATTTTCTTTTTTTTTTATTTAACATGACTGAGTGAAAATGTACATTCCCGTATAAATTTACATGCCAACCTATATGCAGCTTCCACTGCTCTCCGTGTCCGGCGACAGCACACTATTCCTCTCTGCTCCATACATGTCTCATCCTCCCAACAGCCTCCTTTCCCCTCCTGTCCACCCACTCTCCTTCCTCCAGCCAGAGGTCAGCAGGATAATATCCTGTAGATGTATAGAACCATAAAGGGCATCCAATATATGGTCACTCTGCATTGCCAAGTCCAGTCCATTCCTGTCCAAAGAGTGGACCTTCATTATAATTTATGGGTAAGGGCAGCATCAGGGCCGGGGGCCATGCTCTCAGGGGAACCCCAAAACGGCTGGACCATCAATTGAGGTCTTTTAGTGGAGATCTCAGGATGCACTCCTTTTTATTCTTGTGTTGCCAGTGAGATTCCTCTCTGTGAGCTCCATTGTGGCTATCACTGGTGGTGGCTGGCCACCATCCGGTTCTTCCGGTCCCAAGTCGATGTAGGCACCCACTCTTGTCACCCAACCAAATTTCTAACAACTATCTAAACCCTCGCCCCTTGCCCCTCACCCTTCCGCTCTCCCACCCTCCCCACCCTTGTAGTATCAAAGAGTCTTTTCTGTTATGTATGAGTCTGCTTTTAAGTTTTTATCATAGGGGTGTCATATAATAATTGTCCTTAGGCTTTTGAATCTATATCATCCTTTATTGCATTAATACTAGAAAATTTTTCCTTGTGCTCACGTACGTATGTCTATGAATTATTAAACTTTCATCCTATAGGAGGCATTTACTTTAATCAGAGGTACTAGACAAGACTTAATTTCTTCTAGTTTTGCATTTTTTTGAAGTGAAATCATTATTTGTGGATGCATTTGCATCTTTTTTTTTATTATGAATGAATGAAAATGTACATTCTCATATAAATTTGCATTCCCACTTACATGCAGCTCCCACTGCTCTCCTTACCTGGTGACAGCACACTCTTCCTCTCTGCTCCATACATGTCTTATTCTCCCTACAAACTCCTATCCCCTGCTCTCCACCCATTCCCCTTACTCCAGTAAGAGGTCAGCAGGACGACATCCTATAGATGCAAAGAACCATAAAGTGCACACATGATATGGTGACTCTGTGTCGTCAAGTCCAATCCTTTCCTGTCTGAGAGGTGACCTCCATTATGATTTATGGACAGTGGCAGCATCAGGGCTGGGGGACATACTCACAGGGGAACTCTAAGGCCCATGGACCATCAATTCTGATCTTTTAATGGAGATCTCAGGGTGCAGCCCTTTTATTCTTGTGTTGCCACCGAGACTCAACTTTATGAGCTCCACCACGGCTATCACTGGTGGTGGCCAGACACCATCTGGTTCTGGCCACAAATCGATGTAGTCACCCACTCATGTGGATCTCTCTGTCTTCTGGCTTCTCTTCCCCCATGTCATTTTGATCCTTGGTAAACATCTGTTCCTGCTAAGTTGGAATAATTTGCTGTACCCTCAGATGCCAGCTTGGCAGCTTCTAAGACCCCAGATGCCGGTGACCAATGTGGGGTGCAGAAGGCTCTCTTAGTAAAACGCTAGTTATGCCAGTTGGCCTTGATTTCCCCTGACAGCCTGATCTCCAGCGCCACCCCCCCGCCCCAGCTACTCTGTCCTTGTAATATTTGATTAAGATGGGAGGAGTAATCATGTTATGTTGAACTCTAGTTAATATTGATTTTCCTTCTGATGTATGCTGTCACAGATTTCACCCAACCAAATTTCTATCAACTAATTTAAACCCTCCCCTCTTGCCCTCCCTCCCATCCCACCCTTGCAGCCATCAAAGAGTCTTCTATGCGTGAGTCTGTTTTTAAAAGTATTTGTCCTTTTGTCACTGACTACTTTCACTCAAAATAATGTCCTCCAATTGAAACCAGGTTATGAAATGTTTCCTAAAATCATCATTGTTCTTTATCATTGCATAATCTTCCATTGAGTGTATATACTGTAGTTTACCTATCCATTCCTCTATTGTTGGGCATCTGGGTTGATTCCATCATTTTGCTGTTGTGGACTGTTCTGTGATAAACATTTGTGTGCATGCATCAGTTGTTGTGAATGGCCTTGATTCTGTAGGATATATTCTGAGCAGTGGAATTACGGGGTGAAATGGTATATCTGGATCCAGTTTTTTAAGGAAGTGCCAGATTGCTTTCCAAAGAGGTTGCACCATTTGCTGTCCCACCAACTGTGTAGGAGAATTCCACTTTCTCTACAGCCTCTCCAGCATTTGTTGTTTTGTGTTTTTTGGATCATGGACAACTTTATAGGGATAAGATTCTATCTCATTGTAGTTTTGATTTGAATTTCTTTAATAGCTAATGATTGTGAGCATGTCTGCATGTGTTTTTTGGCTGCCTGGATCTCCTCTTTAGAGAAGTGTCTGTCCATCTCCTTTGCCCAGTGCTTAATTGTATAATTTAACTTTTTCTTATTGATATTTTGTAGTACCTTATAGATTATGGAGATCAGGCGTCGGTCTGACATGTAGTTGCCAAATTTTTTTTGCATTCTGTAGGTGGCCTTTTAACTATATTAATAAAGTCTTTGGATGAACAAAAGTGTTTGATTCTTAATAGTCCACATTTATCTATTTTGCCTTCTGTTATTTGTGGTTGGTTTGACAGATTTTGAAGTCTGTCTACGTTGTGTACTAAAACTTCCATTGTTGTTCCTACTTTTTCATGGAAGAGCTTTATTGTTTAGATTGACATTTAGGTCTCTTATCCAGTTTGAGTTGGTTTTTGTATAAGGTGTAAGATACGGGTCTTGTTTCAGTTTAGCACAGATGGATATCCAACTTTGCCAGCACCGTTTGTTGAAGAGATTGTTTTTACCCCTTGTCAAATATCACCTGTTCATAGGAAGATGGTTTCACCTCTGGGGTCTCACTTCTGTTCCATTGATCTATCTCTTTTTGTACCAGTACCGGGCTGTTTTGAGTACTGTGGCAGTGTCATAGGTTCTAAAGTCAGGTAGTGAGAGGCCTCCGAGTGTGTACTTCTTCTTCAGTAGTGCTTATCTGGGGCTTCCTCCCTTTCCAAACAATTTGGTGATTTGTTTCTCCATCTCATTAAAAAATATCACTGGAGTTTGTATTGGGATTGCATTATATAAGTACATTGCTGTGGGCAAAATAGACATTTTCACAATGTTAAGTCTTCCTATTCATGAGCAGGGTAGGTTTCTCCATCTGTCTAAGTCTCTCTTAGTTTCTTGTAGTGAGGACTTGTATTTCTCTTTGTAAGGTCTGTTGTTTCTCTGGTTAGATTTATTCCTAGATAATTTATCTTCTTAGGGGCTATAGTAAATGGTATTGATTTGGTGATTTCTTCATTAATAATCTCGTTGCTGGTATAAAGGAATCCTACTGATTTACTTATGTTTATCTAGTATCCTGAGACTGCTGAACTCTTCTATCAGCTTGAGTAGTTTAATTATTGAATCTTTAGGATTCTCTGTGTATTCAATCGTATCTTCTGCAGGTATGGAAAATTTTTACTTCTTTGCTGATGCAGATGCCCTTTATTTCTTAGTCTTGTCTAGTTGTTCTGGCTAGAACTTCTAGCACAGTGTTGAATAGGAGAGGTGAGATTGGGCATCCCTGTCTAGTTCCCATTCTAAAAGGAAATTGTTTCAGTCGCTTTCCATTCAGGATGATGTAGGCCGTTGGCTTTGTATAAATGGACCTTGTTACTTTGAGGAATTTGCCATCTATTCCTATTTTGCTCAGAGCTTTTAGCATGAATGGGTGTTGGACTTTATCTTGTCTTTTGTGCTATTTATGTGGTTGATCATATTAGTTATTTTTCTGATGTTGAACCAGCCTTGTATCCCTGGTATGTATCCAACTTGGTCATGGTGGATTATTTTTTGGATATGTTCTTATTTCTATTGGCAGGAATTTTGTTGAAGATTTTTGTATCAAGATTCATGAGTGATGTGGTACTCCTTTTTTGTTGTGTCTTTCCCTAGCTTTGGTACCAGGGTTATGCTGGTTTCATAGAATGAATTTGGGAGTATTCAATCCCTTTCTACACTATGAAATAGTTTTAGTAGTATTGGAGATAACTCTTCTCTAAAAGCTTGGTAGAATTTTGCGGTCATGCCATCTGGGCCCTGGGAATTTTTTTGTTAGTTTTTGGATGAGTTTTTCAGTCTTTTCCTTTGTGGTATGTTTATTAAGTTGTTCTGCTTCACCTTGTGATAATTTTGGTAGGTGATATGAATCAAGGAATTCGTCCATTTCCTCTAGGTTTTCAAATTTGTTAGAGTACAGTCTTTCATAGTATTCTGTTACAATTTTTGATTTCTGTTGGATCTGTTATGACAACTCCCCTCTTATTTCTTATTTCGGTTATTTGTTTCCTTTCCTGTTTTTCTTTAGTCAGTTTAGCTAATGGTTTGTCAATTTTGTTGATCTTTTCAAAAACCAGCTTTGGGTCTTTTCAATATTTTCAATTGTTCTATTCTCTAAGTTGTTTAGTTCTGCTCTAATCTTTATTATCTCTTTTCTTTTGGTGCCTGAGGGGTTCCTCTGTTGTATTGTCTGTACTTGTTCAAGCTGTAGGGTTAGTTCTTTGATTTGGTTTCTTTCTTCCTTCTAGATGTGTGCATTGATGGAGATAAACAGACCTCTGAACACTGCTTTGGCTGTATCCCATAGGTTGTGGTAGGAAGTGTTTTCATTCTCATTGGAGTCCATAAATTTCTGTATTTCATCCTTGATTTCCTATATAACCCATGAGTTTTTGAGCAAGATGTTGTTGCGTTTCCATGAGTTCCACTTTCTGTCTATGCTTTTTTGTGGTATTGATTTTGACTTTTATGGCCTTATGATCTTAGAAGATGCTTTGCATTAATTCAGTGGTATGGACTTTGTTGAGAATTGCTTTGTGTCCTAACACATGGTCTATTCTGGAGAATGTTCCATGTGCAGTGGAGAAGAAGGTGTAGTTGTCTGCTGATGGATAGAAAGTTCTATATATGTTGATGAGGTCTACTTGGTTAATTGTGGCAGTAAGTTCTTCTGTGCCTTTATTTAGTATTTTTCTCAATGATCTGCCTAGTATTGAGAGTGAAGCATTGAAATCTCCCACTGTTATTGTGGAGTGATTTATCTCATTTTTGAGTGTAGTCAGTGTTCCTTTGATGTATTTGGGTGCTCTAATATTAGGTGCACAAATATTTAACATTCTTAAGTCCTATTCATGTATTGAACCTTTCAGCAGTAGTGTCCATCCATGTCCACAATGGTGGATTTTTACATTAAAATCTGTTTTATCTGACATCAGAATTGCCATACCTGCTCTTCTTTGTGTATTATTAGCTTGATATATATTATTCCACCATTTAATTTTCAGTTTGTTCATATCTTTAAGTCTAAGGTGAGTGTCTTGTAGGTAACATGGATTGGTTGTATCTTTTGATGCAAGCTGTCACTTGATGTCTCTTTACTGGAGTGTTCAGTTCATTGACATTCAATGTGATTATTGATAAGTATGTGTTCAGTCCTGCCATCGTGATACGTTTTTGTGTGTGTTTGTGCTCATGTTTTTTCTGTTTTCTTATTTATCTGTTCTGGCACATTCTTCTTTGTGAGTTGATTTTTCACCTTTTTCAGGGTTGGTTTGGTGATTGTTGAGACTCCTGTATTACATTTCTTGATTTGATATATTGTGTCTTTATGGTGCTTTATGGCTGCTCCTAAGATCCTCCTTAATAAACTATGTATAAACCCAATTTTTATTACTACCATTCTTACCAACTTCCTCTACATCTGGAATGACTATAAACAACTGTAGTACGTCCCTATTTTTAATATGATGACATCATAGTTTTCATGATATGATCACTGGATTATTTCTTTCACTGTTATGGCTTTGAGTTTCAATCCTTCCCTAACTGAGTAGGATTCTGGGTGATGTGTCCTTCCTGTATTTGCTTCTAAAATATAAAGTTAGTGGTTTTGTTCTTCTAAGCCAAGAGATTCTTTCAGTATTTCTTGTAACTTTGGTTTGGGTTTTACAGTCTGCAAATGTCTTAATTTCATTTTCGTATTTGAAAGATAGTTTTGCAGAATATCTAATTCTTGGTTCGAAGGTCTTATCCTTCAAGGCTTTGAATGTGTCATGCCACTGTCTCCATGCCAGCATTGTTTCTGCTGAGAAATCTGTTGAAAGCCTATAGGGTTTCCCTCTGAATGTTAGCTTTGCTTTGAGTCTCCCTGCTTTTAAGAGTTTCTATTTCTGTTTCATTTTGTTAAGCTTGATTATGCTATGTCTTGGAGTCTTTCTTTTGAGATCTATAGTGAATGGCATTCGATGTGCATTTTGGATGTCTATATTCTCTTCTTTCATAATTTCTGGGAAGTTTTCTGTCAGCAGCTCAGCAACAGTACTCTCTGTGTTCTGGAACTCCAGTTAATGGTAGATTGTTCCTCTTAATAAGAGTTGCACATGCTTCTTAATGCTTCTTCATTTTTCTTGTTTCTTTTTTCTGATTTCTCCTCATAGTTGCTAGAGTCAGTAGCTCTGTCTTCCAAGTCAGAAATTCTTTTTTCCATTTGTTCCATTCTGTTTTCTTGGCTCTCAATTGTAGTTTCTATGTGTTTGATTTTGTTCTTGATCTGCTGGATTTCAGAGTACTGGTGTTGCATCAGATCGAACAGCTTGCTTTATTTTTCATTTTGCTCTGCTCCATTTTGTGTAAGATCTAGGAGGGCTCTCTATATAATCCTTTTGTATTCACCTTCTGATAGTTTTAGAAAATCTTCTTTGGGAAGTTGTGAGGTGCTTTCTTTTGGAGGCCTTCTAGAGCCATGAGTCATTTCTTGGTTATGGTTTTCTCCAGAGTTTGTTGTTTATGGGGCATTATGTGAGTCAGTTGAGACTCGGAGAGGTGCTGTGAGGATGGACTTCAGTTGTTTCTCTGGGCCATCTTAAAATGAAAGATAAAAGGTATCTGACAACTTCCAAAGTCAGTCAGGTTTTCAGGTGTACAGGTCCGTCTTCCCAGCTGGCAAAGTAAGCATCTCTGCGTCCAGCCCCAGTTGTTCTAAACTAGTTCAGAATACAGAAGGGCTACTTCCCCGCTGTCCTCTGCTGTTGGGTCCCAGCCGTATGATACTGTGTAGGATATTGCTTTATGGCTGTAAAGGCTCTCTCCTCCAGGTAGGCGCTGCCTCTCAGCCTAGGAATTCAGTCCCACTTAGGCCTCTGTGTGGAAGAAGATGGCATTCCGCACAAGCTGCCTGTCTGCCCCAGCACAGGCCAGTCAATCTGGAGGCAGAAGGAGAAGCCAAATTTGCCAAAATGCACAGAGTCCAAAGCTGGGCCCCCAAAATATGACAATCTCACCTGCCAATCCCACCAGCAGTGAGCCTGAGACCAGCTGCCAGTCAAGTCCGAGCTCCACCCGCTAGCCAAGACAGAGAAAAAAAAGTTAAAATGTCAAGTTACCTTTGGTCTGTGAAAGCCAGCACTCACCAAGAGTGGGGTTTAGCGAAAGAGAGGAAGTTTTCCGTTCATTGGTATGAAGGCCAAATTAACAGTCCTATGCTGTGTCCTAGGGCTCACTGGGTGTCCAGAAGGCTCCATTTAATTATCAATTCAGGTCTTTGTTTCCAAAGGGATTTAAGGAGACATGTGTTTAGTCTGCCATCTTGACTCCTCTGTATTTGCATCATATTACAGACTCCAGAAGGCCCAGATCTATTTGAACTGCAGACTTTGACTCATAAAAATGTCACTTCTTCTGATCAACTAAGTAGCAAGGGTGATTCAAAACCAGTAGAAAATATCTCTGACCTGGAAACTCTGTGTACTTTAAGGAGATCATCAAGACTAAAAAATAATAAAGTAGACAAAGCTGGAAAGCATGTAGATGATGTGTATAAGATCCCAGAAAAAGTTATACGAAACGTGTTTAGCTGTGAGCATCAAGCAAAGAGTAAATGTTTAACCAAGGATTCCAGGTATGTTATTAAGTTATCTCTTTCTTTCTCTAGATAATGCTAAAGAATGTACAGATAATTCTGTGCTTGAAAACACGGGGTGAGTGTACCAAAACTCAGAACCAAACCAATTGCAATTGGGTCAGTTTTGACTCATAATGACCCTGTATGTGTGAAGTAGAACTGTTGCGTAGGGTTTTCAAGGCTGTGACCTTTTGGAAGCGGATCACTAGGCCTGACTTCCAAGATTATTCTTGATGGATTTATAGCACCAACGTTTTGGTTAGTATTTAAGTGCTTAACAGTTTATGCCTCTGAGGAACTTTTCTGGTTTTAGATACTTTATTTCTGCAAAGGAGCTCCGGTGCTGCAGTGGTTAAGCACTGAGCTGCTAAACAAAAATTTAGTGGTTCAAGCCTACCATCTGGTCTGTGAGAAAAAGATGTGGTAGTCTGCTTCTGTAAACTATTTCCACTTTGGAAACTGTGTGGTGCAGTTCTACTGTGTCCTGTGGGGTAGATATGAGTTGTAATCGACTCAACAGCAGTGGGTTTGGTTTAAATTTGAGATATGTATTTCTACAGGTTTTGATCAATGGCATTCTGTACGACAGACCTTTTTTACTTTGAAAAGATTCTGCTTCTTTTTCCCTGGGAAGTGAGGTAGATACTGTCATGCCAGCTTGATGGGGGTAGGAGACAGGAATCTCAGAATGCTCACACTTGTAGGTGACTGTCCCTAGAAGACGAAGCCCACAGGTGGCAAAAAGAGTAGGCTGAAAGATACAATGATTGACATGCCTGTCCAAGAATTACCTGCAGTTACCCACAAACCATTTCTGTGGTTAAAACTGCCGTTCAACATGAAAGTAGCTCAATAAGATACCTTTGAGTTTTAAAATTTGAGTCAAAATTTTGTATGATCTTCCATAAATGTAGAGAACATTACAGCAATTTTACAAACATTTATTTTTCAAGCATGCAGGATTCTGCTTTAATGACTGAAGGTGAAAGGAAGAATGTGCGTTCATTTAAGCTCAAGAGTGGAGAACAGATCAGGAAAAATAAAAAATATGCAGCAACAAATGGTGAGGCATATTTTGAATATTTTACTGTATCTTTATGTAAACAACTTACAGACACAATTCTGGTACTAGAAGGGATTCAGAGGTTATGTGTTTCAGCTTTCTCCACACACTAATGAAGAAACTGAGGTTAAAGAGTAGTTACAATTTTTTTACGACATCATACAGCGTGTTAATAGCGTGACTGGGACTTTAACCCTTTCTATAGTTCCTTGGTGCTTGTTTTTGTCAGTCTCAGAGATTTAACCTTACACATTAGCAATTTAGTTTTCAGATAATGACTCAAGGAGCCTCTTACATAGATTTCTGGTGCTTTTGTCTTTTCCTGTCTCTGTGCCATGCCCTGCAAATTCTAGCTACTGCTGCCTTCCCTAACTCTAATCTGTATCTCTCTGAATCAGCCAAATCACCTTGCCTTGCTTGGGTTCTTCCATGTTGTGCTATAGTCTGGAAAGTGCCTACAGACCGAAAGCCGGGGTGATCATAGGGCTTACCTCATTTGTTTACCTTCACTCAAGGGTTATAGATCTGAAATACTTATTTTCCAAGTCTTTAAGGTTTTCCTCCCATATGTTTCGTTTAAAATCTAAAATCAAACCCATTGCCCTCAAGTTGACTCCTACTCATAGCAACCCTATGGGACAGAGTACGGTCAGCCAAAAGTGGCTGGTTCAGACTTAACCACTGGGCCATGAGGGTCCCTGTATAGCATTCTAGTTGTTTATAGTGGAAAGGCAAGTTAAGATAGTTCCATAGTCATAGTTGCAAGTGAACATCTTTTGCAACATAGTTTTCATTGAAAATTTTTGTATTCTGTGCTTCTTTGTTATTTTCAGTAATTTATGTAGTTACAATAGCAAGTTTAACTAGCAGGAAGAGATTTAGGAGTAGAGAGTACTGACAGAAGTTACCTGATGGGAACAGAGGCTTTGTAGCCTGCGGTGAGAGAAGGTAGGCTCAAAGATTCAGTCATTCATTTATTTTCTTTTTACAGTGGGACTGAATGGAAAGACTTAAGTAGAAGCAGTTTAATTGTGGTCCATTAAGGAAGCTTCTGCAGTACTCAGTTTCCTTTGTATAGCAGGTTAGTCAGATCAAAATTGGAAAAGCTATTGTCAAAGCTTTTCTGAAATTCAGAATAATCATATGAGTGTTGTCTACAAAAATTGACAAGCTGTGGAGCATCTAAATGAGAAGTATTCTGGGTGGCACAGTGCAGAATTGATACTTAGTGTGTATCATCTGGAAAGTTATTTTGATATGTGTTTCCTCACTGGCTTGGCTTCCTAGATTAGTGTCAAAACCAGTACTCAGATCAAGGTCATGGCTTTTTATATTATGACAGTGATTTGTGCAAAAGGGGAAAATTTAGCTCCCTTTTTGGTCTTGCTGGTATTAGTTTTTGCATCTTCTTTTTAAGCCTCTGACAGTTTTACAGGACATTTTGTTGTTATACTGTCTTATTAAGTATCTAGGTTTCAATAATAACTTTCCACCAGAATGTCTAAGAAATAATCTAGTAGTCTTGTCATATATGCACTTTTCATATTTCAGTCAACATAAAAACTGTTATGATTTATAATTTACTACAAATATTTTGAAACAACTGTTATTACATAAACTTTTTATATGTAGATGCCATTGTAGTTACAGTAATGAATGAAATACTGTTTTATAATATGATATACCTTGCCTCCTGAGTGTTGACTGGACCCACCCTGTCACTTCTAGTCCTCCTGATTTTCGAATATGGATTGTTTTGTTTTGTTCATTCTTCCATTTCAGGAAAAATGAAGGTGAATAAGATGTCTCTTTCTAGTATTAACCGGAAAAACATTTTTGGAGAGAATTTACTGTATAGAGCTGCTCTACAAAATGATGCTGATCTTGTTCATCGTTGTATAAAAAGTGGTGGAAATGTAAATGAGCCAAGTTATGCTGGTGAGTTGGGGTTACAGTTATTATAAAAGTGGTTTGTAGTTTCAGCTAAGTCCCCTGAAAGTATAGCAGAATTGGCCTAAGACAAGATCCAGATAGAAAGCTTTCAACTAATTTTCCTACTTTAAGTAGATCTTTACCGTTGTTTTCCAGGGATGTGGGCAAGGTGGTGGGGGAATTGGGGTTTGGAACATTGTGCTTCTCCTTAAAGAATATGCTAGGCTGAGGCTGATGAGATGGGCCATGGGTAGCAGCATTACCCAGAAGGGTGGTGCCTGGGCTGGTGTTGCATAGGCATTGTTGCTGTGAGACTCAGCCTTGGATGCAGTAAGCCAAGAAAGAGAATGAAGTCAGAAGTTGGAAAAGGCTGATGGTACACTAAGCTACAGAGGCAAATTAATGATAAAATGGTAGATTTACAGTGGCAACAAAAGTCAGGAAAGTGGAGATAATGAAGTATGAGGTGGAAAGTGTGGAGCAGGGAGCTTTGAAGGGGTAGTCTGCAAATCCTGAATCTCTCCTGTAACCTTCCTTGTGAAGGGAGCCTGATGTGTTCTCCTGGAAAGGCACTTAAGTAGGTAAGGTACTAAGCAGTGGTTGGCCAGTCTGGATAATGATTTTGGATGTAGCCACTCTTTAGGTCACTAACATCCAACTTAATGGGTAACTTGTACTTAAGAACGGACTGCCATGAAGCCTATTATATTACAATTTTAAGTTAAATAACAAATAGCATACACTGCGTTTTGATGCCCACAAAAACAACGTGTGATTTTTGGTGTCTCTTAACGTTTTTACATGCACAAAAAGTTAAAATAGACTTTTGGCCAATGTGGTGCTATAGACAGAAGTACTGTGTTGTCCTTCCACAGTAAAGACCCAAAAAAGACGGAATAAAGAGAGGCAAACTCAGTCTTGGAATGGAAGTATCAGGTCACAAGATAAAGATCTCAGCCAAACACCAAATGAAGTAAGAAACTGACAGAAAACAGAGGGTGATAAGAGATACGAGAGAAAGTTCCCTATCAGGTAACTCAGCATGGTTCCACCATCTTGGATGCCTGTGGGAGATTAGCAGACAGAGAGCACAGGAGTGCAGATTTTTTATGGAGTTCTCAGTGAAGGACAAAGTGCCTGATGGTAAGCATGGCAAACTTTCCCACCGCCATCTGCTCCCTGCTGCTCAACTTCCAATATTCTTGGCTACCTGCCATGGCTTAGCTGGCTGGGAAGTGCAGTGTCCCTGCTGCTTGGATGTACCGTACCTGCATCAGAGATTGGCAGAGTGAGTGTGTGAGAAAGCACCTTCAGGAACTCCCAACAGAACACAGAGTACCCACTGGACCTGCCTAACTCCACCACAGCTGAGCAACTGGCCCTGCCTGTTGGACACGGAGGTAAAAAAATATCTTGACCAGAGATGAGCAAACAACAAAGAGCGTGCAGCCTGCCTGCTTTCGCATAAGCAAGTGAAGCAAAACAGCAGGATGAAACAAACAGATCCACAGTCAATAAACAAAATAACAATTGAATGGTCTGAAGACAGCAGATAATATCAAGAATTGTAAAAAAAAGAAAAGGACAGGAATGTTCTAGTAGGTATCCAAAATAAAACACCAGATGACCTTCTGGTAGAAGAAAAGGCACTAGAATTACCTGATAAGGAATTTGAATCTCTAATATTCAGAGCTATCCAAGAGTTGAAACAAAAGGCAGACAAAAATGAGGGGAAAAATAGACAATTATGGAAAAGGCAGACAAATTCATGGAAGAATTCATGAAAATAATACAGGAAAAAAATGCCAAAATAAATTCACAACTAGAAATCATACAAAAATGATTAGAAATCCAAAAGATAGACAGCAAGGTTTCAGAAATGGACAGTGCCATAAAAAGGATGAGGAGCAGGTATGAAATGATGGAACACAGGATTAGCAAAATAAAAGATAAACACTTAAGTACATCTCTGTGTGAGGAAAACTCAGAGAAAAGAAGGAAGAAACCCAGAGAATGATGTGGGATGCAATTGAAAGTAAAAATTCACAAGTGATCAGAGTTACAGAACAGGAGGAGAAAATGGAAAACATAGAGATGATCATTGAAGAATTGCCAACAGGAAACTTTCTTAATATCATGAAAGGTGAAAAGCTTGCCATCCAAGAAGCTTTATGAATCCTGTATGAGATAGACCTTAAGAGAAAATGGTTACAGTGTATCATAATTACACCTGCTAAAACCAGAATCAGAGAAATATACTGAGAACAGCTTGAGAAAAACAAAAGTCACATACAGAAGTGAAACAAGTGAGACTAAGCCTTGATTGTTCAGCAGAAACCATGTAGGCAAGAAGGCGATGGGATGATATATCTAAAACCTTGAAAGAAAAAGAAAACTACCAACTATTTGAGTCAGCTAGTGGTGCTGTCACAGAAATACCATGTGTGGATGGCTTTAACAAAGGAAAGTTTATTCTTACACAGTCCAGGAGGATCCAAGTCCAAATTCAGGATGTCCACTCCTGGGGAAGGCTTTCCCCATTGTCAGCTCTGGAAGCAAGTTCGATATTGTATCAGTCTTTGTCCAAGGAGCATTTTGGTGCAGGAACCTCAGGTCTGAAGGACGCACTCTTCTCCCGGTGCTGCTTTCTTGATAGTATGAGGTTCCCAATTCTCTGCTTGCTTCCCTTTCCTTTTATCTCTTGTAGGATGAAAGGATTAAGGGTAGTGCAAGCCATACTCCAGGGAAACTTCTTTTACAGTGGGGTAGGGAGGTGATCTTATAAAGGAATTTACAGTCCCACCCTAATCCTTTAACATACAGGATAGGAGGAAATCACAAATGGAGGACAATCATAAAATATTGGGAATCATGTCCCAGCCACATGATGATACCTGTTTTGGGGGGGACACAATTCAATCCATGACACCAACCAAGTGTAATATATCCTGTAAAACTCTTATTACAAATATGGTGAAATTAGGATGTTTCTATATAAACAGAAGTTAAGGGAATATGTAAAAAGAAAGCCAAATTTACAAGAATTATTAGAGAATCCTTTGGTGTGAGGACAAACAATATGAGACTACAGCCTCAATATAGAATGCAGAGTTTTACCAGCTAGACACCTATATAGGAAATGAACTATCAAGGACACTTCAAAACCAAAAGAATTGTGACAGGGAGCCAGAGAGGTTATCTGTAAATGGCAACAACATCAGAACAACAGAAGAGAGAATAAATGGTGTATATACAGACCTTCCTAATAGAGCTGAAGGCAAGGCCCTACCAAATAACAATAGACTGGCTCACACCTAGGAGACAAGGTGAATATCAAGGTGTAACCACAAAGAAGGTTATAAACATGCTTATCAAAATAAAGAAGGGAAATGAAGTCTCAATAAAAGCAGAATCTACAGAAACAAAAGAAATGAAAAAGAAATCCTCAAACCAAAAGAATTCATCACAGGAAAGTAAAAGTAACAAAGAAAATATCAGTACCACCTCGCCCTCCACAATGACTGCAATAATATGTTGTTTTTAAGAGGCACACTTTAGAAAGAAAGACAACAAAAGATACATTGACCAATGAAACAAAGTTGAGAACCCAGATGTAAATCCATCCACTGTGGTCACCTGATCTTCTGTAAGTGTGCCTGACTCAAAGTCCATCAAATGGGAGAACAGTTTTTTTAACAGATGGTGCTTGTAAAACTCGACATCATCTCATGACACAGGGCAAGCAGGAGGCCATTATGGTAAATGAAATGAGTCAGTCACATAGGGACAAGTGTGTGTGTGACTACTGTTACGAAAATTCTTGAAAAGATTTCCAAATAAAAAGAAACAATCGTTGATAGTTACCAGGGAGAGGAGGGGTGAGAATGAAAAAAAAAAGTTTAAGAATATATCTGACAAAAGATATGTAATACCTGAGCACTGAAAACTGCAAAGAAAGAAGAAAGTTAAAATATACACTATATATTAAGACAAACACTTGACTGACAGTAAGAACCATATGTACCCATTCCAACTTTACTTGCAAATGTTGCTTAAAGACATACTTAGGAACAGATCTTTGTAACATGAGGACTGACTGTACTCAAATTTTTCCTTTTTTAAACTTTCTCAGTTTATGAAACAGTGCAGTAAATCTTATGGGATGCAGAGATTGCACAGCACAGTCCATTGACAAGTCAGTGATTACAGGTGCACCCCTAATATAGGTAGTCATGAACTTATGACATAATTGAGTTATGATGTAGTGTTATTAAACTCTATGGGTTTTTTTTTGGCATATCCTATGGTTAGTAAGTAGAGAAGACCAGAAAGATGTTTACCTATGTTTCATTGACTATGCAAAAGCATCTGACTGTGTGGATCATAACAAGTTACAGCTAACATTGCATAAAATGGGAATTCCAGAACACTTAATTGTGTTCTTAAGAAATCTGTATATGGATCAAGAGGCAGTTGTGAGAACAGAATAGGAGGACACTACATGGTTTAAAGTCAGGAGAGGTGTGTGTCAGGGTTGTATCCTTTCACCATACCGTCTCAATCTGTGTGCTGAGCAAATAATCCAAGAAGCTAGATTACACGAAGAAGAATGAGGCATCAGTATTGGAGGAGGACTCGTTAACAACCTGCATTACACAGATGACACCACGTTACTTGCTGGAAGTGAAGATGATTTGAAACACTTACTGATGAAGATCAAGGACCATAGCCTTAAGTATGTGTTGCACCTCAACGTCAAGAAAACAAAAATCCTCACAACTGGACCACTAAGCAGCATTGTCACAAATGGAGAAAGGATTCAGGTTGTCACGGGTTTCATTTTAAATCGGTCCACATCAGCACCATGGAAGCAGTAATTAAGAAATCAAAAGACGCATTGCATTGGGAAAATCTGCTGCATAAGGTCTCTTTAAAGTACTGAAAAGTAAAGACGTCACCTTGAAGACTAAAGTATGCCTGACCCAAGCCATGGTGTTTTCATTTGCATCATATGCATCTGAAAGCTGGACAAGGAACAAAGAAGACAGAAGAGGAACTGATGCTTTTGAATTGTGGTGCTGAAGAAGAATGTTAAATGTACTATGGACCACCAAAAGAACGAACAGATCTGTTCTGGAAGAAGGAGAACCAGAGTGCTCTTTAAAAGCAAAGATGGCAAGACTGCATCTTACATACTTTGGACATGTTGTCAGGAAGGATCAGTCCCTGGAGAAGGACATCATGCTTGTTAAGAGTGGAGGGTCAGCGAAAAAGAGAAAGACCCTCAATGAGATGGATTGACACAGTGGCTGCAGAAAGGGCTTAAGCATAAAAATGATTGTGGACATGGCACAAGACCAGGCAGTGTTACGTTCTGTTGTGCATAGGGTTGCTGTGAGTCAGAACTGACTCTATAACACCTAACAACAACAACAACAACAACGTGGTTAGTAATAGATACTAATTACATTTGGTGTTGCAGTGCATAATTTGCTGATGTTGTTATTCTCAAATGCTCACTCAACAGATGTTCAGTGTTGTACTGTTCTAAACAATGCTGTATAGAAGGCTACCTCCTGATCTGCAGTGAAGTTGTTGTTGATATCAGGAGTCATAATGGACAGAAAGTTGCATAGCGTTCAGCTCTAACAACATATGGCAGTTGAATGGCATGCTTGCCTGACAGCTGTTACCCCAATCTGATTTTCCTGTTACAACACTGGCGCCACCTTCCTTGTAGACCAGACCTTACCCAGCATCTGTTAACCTGAAGCTCAGTTGTTGATATCAGCAATGTGGAACAGCTCATAGATTATGAAAAAAGAGAATTGACAGATCAGGACTTGATGAATTTTAAAAAGAAAAATACTGAAGAAGAAAGAAATAATGAGGAAGGAGAAAAGTTGTTAAAAAATTTTATGGTGAAAGGATTAAATAAAGTTTTGAAAACTAAACCAGCGGCTTCAGCTGCTTGAAAACAACATTGATAGCTTTGCCGAAGTCCATAGGCAGCTTCTAGAAGCAGTAAGATGGCACCATGAAGTATACGAAGAAAAGAAAGGAAAGAATCATACAGACAACTTGCACTAACTTTCTAAGCAGAAACTCCATTCTTATTCCCAGGAATGATCCAGGTGGAGTTAACACAACTAACAAAAGGGCAACATTGTCCAACTCTATCATTAGAGAAGATTTTTATGATTTGTGTATTTTTTTATATATGTATACATTAATCTGTATCTGTAAGTTTATATTGAATGTTTCCAACCCCCAAAGACAAGTAAAGATTGAATTTATGAAGATATTGATAATAAAACATAAAATAATAAAAACTAAAGAAAAGATATTTTTGTGTGTGTCACAAGTGACTCAGAACACAGAATCATGTTGTAAATTGAGGAATGCCTGTGCTTAGTAAGGCCTGTATTTAAACTGCAGTTTTTTTTTCAAATGTATACCTTTTTATTATTATTATTTTAATTATGATTGAGTGAAAATGTACATTCCCATGTAAATTTACATGCCCACCTGTATCCCGCTTCCACTGCTCTCCCTGCCCGGTGACAGCACATTATTCCTCTCTGCTCCATACATGTCTCATCTTCCCAACAGTTTTCTTTCCCCTCCTCTCCACCCACACCCTTTACTCGAGCCAGAGGTCCACAGGATGATATCCTATAGATGCGTACAACCATAAAGTGCATCCAATATGTGATCTCTCTGCATCGCCAAATCCAATCCATTCGTGTTCGAAGAGTGGACCTTCATAATGATTTATGGGCAAGGGCAGCATCAGGGCCAGGGCCCATGCTCCCAGGGGAACCCCGAAGCCGCTGGACCATCAGTTGCGGTCTTTTTTTTTTTATTTAATTTTTTTTTTTTTAATTTAACATAACTGAGTGAAAATGTACATTCACATGTAAATTTACATGCCCCCCTATATGCAGCTTCCACTGCTCTCCCTGTCTGGTGACAGCACACTATTCCTCTCTGCTCCATACCTGTCTCATTCTCCCAACAGTCTCCTTTCCCCTCCTCTCCATCCACTCCCCTTCCTCCAGCCAGAGGTCAGCAAGATGATATCCTATAGATGTATAGAACCATAAAGTGCTTCCAATATATGGTCACTCTGCCTTGCCAAGTCCAATCCATTCTTGTCCGAAGAGTGGACCTTTGTTATAATTTATGGGAGAGGGCAGCATCAGGGAAGGGGGCCATGCTCTCAGAGTAACCCCAAAACCGCTGGACCATCAATTGAGGTCTTTCAGTGGAGATCTCATGATGCACCTCTTTTTATTCTTGTGTTGCCAGTGAGGCTCCTCTCTGTGAGCTCCGTCGTGGCTATCACTGGTGGTGGCCGGGCACCATCCGGTTCTTCCGGTCCTAAGTCAATGTAGGCACCCACTCTTGTGGGTCTCTGTCTTCTCGGTTGTCTTTACCGCATGCCGTTTTGGCCCTTGGTGAGCATCCGTTCCTGCTGAGTTGGGACCATTTGCTGTGTCCTCGGATGGCAGCTTGGCAGCTTTTAAGACCCCAGACGCCACTCACCAATGTGGGGTGCAGAGAGCTCTCTTAGCAAAATGCTAGTTGTGCCAATTGGCCTGGAATTCGCCTAAGAGCATGGTCCCCCCGCCCCCCGCCCCAGCTACTCTATCCTTGCAATATTGAGTTAAGATGGAAGGAGTACTCAAGTTATGCTGAAGTCCACTTAATGTTGTTCTTTTTCCTAATGTGTGCTGTCATCGCTTTCTCCCAACTAGATAGTTGCGGTCTTTTAGTGGAGATCTCAGGTGCACCCCTTTTCATTCTTGTGTTGCCAGTGAGACTCAACTTTGTGAGCTCCATCGCGGTTGTCACAGGTGGTGGCCGGGCATTATCCGGTTCTTCTGGTCCCAAGTCGATGTAGGCACCCACACATGTGGGTCTGTCTGTCTTCTGGGTTGTCTTTCCCCCATGTCGTTTTGGTCCTCAGAGAGCATCCGTTCCTGCTGAGTTGGGACCATTTGCTGTGCCCTTGGATGGTAGCTAGGCAGCTTTTAAGACCCCAGACACCACTCACCAATGTGGGGTACAGAGAGCCCTCTTAGCAATATGCTAGTTGTGCCACTTGGCCTCAATTTCGCTTAAGAACATGGTCCCCTGCCCCCTGCCCCAGCTACTCTGACCTTGCAATATTGGGTTAAGATAGAAGGAGTATTCAAGTTATGTTGAAGTCCACTTAATATTGTTCTTGTTTCTAATGTGTGCTATCACTGGTTTCACCCAACCCAATTTCTACCAACTATCCAACCTAAATCCTCCCCCTCCCCCTCCCTCCCTTCCCTTGCAGCTGTCAAAGAGTCTTTTCTTCTATGCATAAGTCTGTTTTTGAGTTTTTATCATAGGGGTCTCATACAATATTTGTCTTTTTGTTTCTGACTACTTTCACTCAACATAATGCCCTCCAATTGAAACCAGGTTATGAGATGTTTTCTAGAATCATCATTGTTCTTTGTCATTGCATAGTGCTCCATTGAGTATATATACCATAGTTTACCTATCAATTGCTCTGTTGGGCATCTGGGTTGATTCCATCTTTTTTCTATCGAGGACTGTGCTGTGATAAACATTCTTGTGCATGTATCTGTTGGTGTGAATGGCCTTGATTCTGTAGGATATATTCCAAGTAGTAGAATTACTGGGTCAAATGGTGTATCTATATCCATTGTTTAAAGAAGCGCCAGATTGCTTTCCAAAGAGGCTGGACAATTTTGCAACCCTACCAACAGTGTACGAGAGTCCCACTTTCTCCACCGCCTCTCCAGCATTTGTTGTTTTGTGTTTTTTGGATCATGGCCAACGTTGTTGGGGTGAGATGCTATCTCATTGTCATTTTTATTTGAATTTCTTTAATAACTAAAGATCGTGAACACATCCTCATGTGTTTTTTGGCTGCTGGATCTCCTCTTTAGAGAAATGTTTGTCCATCTCCTTTGCCCATCGCTTATTTGGATGATTTATCTTCTTCTTATTGATATTTTGTAGTACCTTGTAGATTATGGAGATCAGGTGTTGGTCTGATATAGAGTTGCCAACTATTTTTTCCCATTCTGTAGGTGATCTTTTAACTCATGTGATGAAGTCTTTGGATGAGAGAAAGTGTTTGATTCTTAGTAGTTCCCATTTATCTATTCTCTGTTGATTGTGGTTTGTTTGACAGATTTTAAAGTCTGTCTACATTATGCATTAAAACTTCCATTGTTGTTCCTACTTTTTCTTGGATGAGCTTTATTGTTTTAGATTTGATATTTAGGTCTTTTATACAGTTGGAGTTGGTTTTTGTATAAGGTGTAAGATACAGATCTTGTTTCAAGATCTGTAGATATCCCATTTTCCCAGCACCATTTGTTGAAGAGACTGTTTTTGCCCCAGTTCACAGGCAGGTAGTGTCATCTCTGGGGTCTCGATTCTGTTCGATTAATCAATCTGTCTGTTCTTGTACCGGTACCAGGCTGTTTTGACTACTGTGGCAGTGTAATAGGTTCTGAAGTCGGGTAATGAGAGGCCTCCCAGAGTGTTCTTCTTCTTCAGTAGTACTTTACCTATCCGGAGTTTCTTCCCTTTCCAAACAAAATTGGTAATCTGTTTCTCCATCTCATTAAAAAATGACACTGGAACTTGTATTAGGATTGCATTATATAAGTAGATTGCTTTGGGTAAAACAGACATTTTCCCAATGTTAATTCTTCCTATGCATGAGCAGGGTAGGTTTTTCCGTTTATCTAAGTCTCTCTTAGTTTCCTGTAGTAAGGGCTTGTAGTTCTGTTTGTAAAGGGCTGTTATTTCTCTCGTTAGATTAATTTCTAGGTACTTTATCTTCTTGGGGGTATAGTAAATTGTATTGTTTTGATGATTTCTTCATTAGCAGTCTCACTGTTGGTGTAAAGGAATTCTACTGATTTACTTATGTTTATCTTATATCCTGAGACTTTGCTGAACTCTTCTATCAGTTTGAGTAGTTTCCTTATAGATTCTTTGGGATTCTCTGTGTATACAATCATATCATCAGCAAACAGGGAGATACTGACTTCTTCTTTGCTGATGCAGATGCCCTTTACTTCTTGGTCTTGTCTAATTGCTCTGGCTAGAACTTCTAGTACTGTGTTGTATAGGAGAGGTGAGAGTGTGCATCCTTGTCTAGTTCCTGTTCTCAAGGGAAACTCCTTCAGTCTGTCTCCATTCAGGATGACGTAGGCAGTTGGTTTTGTGTAAATGGCCCTTATTGTGTTGAGAAATTTTCCATCTATGCGTATTTTGCTAAGAGTTTTTAGTATGAATGAGTGTTGGACTTTATCAAATGCCTTTTCTGCATCAATGGACAAAATTAGGTGATTCTTGTCTTTTGTGCTATTTATGTGGTTAATCACATTAGCTGTTCTTCTGATATTCAGCCAGCCTTGCATCCCTGGTATGAATCTCACTTCATCATGATGGATTATTTTTTTGATACATTGTTGTATTTTATTGGCAAAAATTTTGTTGAAGATTTTTGCATCTAGATTAATTAGTGATACCGGTTTGTAGTTCTCCTTTTTTATTGGGCCTTTCCCTGGTTTTGGTATCAGGGTTATGCTGGCTTCATAGAATGAGTTTGGGTTTACTCCATCCCTCTCTATACTGTGAAATAGTCTCAGTAGTATTGGAGATAACTCTTCTCTGAAAGCTTGGTAGAATTCTGTGGTGAAGCCATCTGGGCCCGGGCTTTTTTTTGGTTGGCAGTTTTTTGATGACTTTTGAAATCTCTTCCTATGTGATGCGTTTATTAAGTTGTTCTGCTTCACGTTGTGATAATTTGCATAGATGACATGAATCAAGGAATTTGTCCATTTCCTCTAGGTTTTCAAATTTGTTACAGTCTTGCATAGTATTCTGTTATGATATTTTTAATTTCTGTTGGATCTGTTGTGACCACTCCCCTCTCATTTCTAATTTGGATTATTTGTTTCCTTTCCTATTTTTCTTAGAAGTTTAGCCTGTGGTTTGTCAATTTTGTTGATATTTTCTAAAAACCAGCTTTTGGTGTTTTCAATTGTTTTTCTAGTCTCTAATTCATTTAGACCTTCTCTAATCTTTATGATCTGTTTTCCTCTGTTGCCTAAGGGGTTCCTCTGTTGTTCTGTCTCTTCTTGTTCAAGCTGTAGGGTTAGCTCCTTGATTTGGTTTCTTTCTTCCTTCCAGATGTGTGCATTGATGGAGATAAACAGACCTCTGAGCACTGCTTTGGCTGTATCCCATAGGTTCTGGTAGGAAGTGTTTTCATTCTCATTGGAATCCATGAATTTCTTTATTTCATCCTTGCTTTCTTCTATAACCCATGTTTTTTTGAGCAAGGTATTGTTCAGTTTCCAAGAGTTCCACTTTCTATCTGTGTTTTTTCTGCTACTGATTTCAACTTTTATGGCTTTATGATCTGAGAAGATACTACATTAATTCAATGGTATGGATTTTGTTGAGAACTGCATTATGTCCTAACACATAGTCAATTCTGGAGAATGTTCCATGTGCTCTGGAGAAGAAGGTGTAGTTGTCTGCTGATGGGCAGAAAGTTCTGTATAAATCAGTGAAGTTTAGTTGGTAAATTGTGGCAATGAGGTCTTCTTCATCTTTACTGAGCTTTTTTTCTAGTTGATCTGTCCCGTATTAAGAGTGGAATGTTGAAGTCTCCCACTATTATTGTGGAGTCATTTAACTCTTTTTTGAGTGCAGTCAGTGTTTCTTTGATGTATTTAGGTGCTCTGATACTAGGTGCGTAGATATTTAGTATAGTTAAGTCTTCATTGTATACTGAACCTTTCAGCAGTAAATAATGTCCATCTTTGTCCACGATGGTGGATTTGACATTAAAATTGATTTTGTCTGAGATTTGAATTGCCACCCCTGCTCTTCTTTGTTCATTGTTAGCTTGATATATATTCTTCCATCCTTTAATTTTCAGTTTGTTTCTATCTTTAGGTCTCAAGTGAGTTTCTTGTAGACAACATATGGGTGGGTCATGTCTTTTCATCCAAGATGTGACTCAATGTCTCATTACTGGAGCATTCAGTCCATTCACATTCAGTGTAATTATTGATAGGTATGTGTTCACTGCTGCTATTGTGATATGTTTATTTTTGTGAGGATATTATCTCTGTTCTTATTAGTCTGTTCTGGTACATTCTTTTTTGTGAGTTGATTTTTCATCTTTTTCAGAGCTGATTTTATGGTTGTTGAGACTCCTGTGTTACATTTCTTGCTATGGTATGTTACGTCTTTGTTGTGCTTTATGGCTGCCCCTAAGATCCCCCTTAATAAACTGCATATAAACCCCATTTTAATTACTACCAGTCTTGTCAACTTCCTCTCCATTTGGAAGGGCTGTAACGACTGTCGTACATCCCTCTTTTTAATATAATGGCACCATATTTTTCATGATAATCACTGGCTTGTTTCTTTCAGTATTAAAGCTGTGATTGAGTGTAGAGCCTTCTCTAACTGAGTAGAATTCTTGATGATGTGTCATTCTAAAATACAAAGTTAGTGGTTTTGTTCTTCTAAGCCAAAGCCAAGAATTTCTTTCATTATTTCTTGTAGTTGTGGTTTTGTTTTTACAGTGTGTGTGAGTTTCTGTCTGTCTGGGGATGTCTTAATTTCATTTTTGTATTTGAAAGATAGTTTTCCAGGATATATAATTCTTGGTTGGAAGTTCTTCTCCTTCAAGGCTTTAAATGTGTCATGCCACTGTCTCTGTGCCAGCATGGTTTCTTCTGAGAAAGCTGACAAAAGCCTACAGGGTTTTCCTCTGAATGTTAGCTTTGCTTTGAGTCTTGCTGTATTTAAGAGTTTCTGCTTATGTTTCATTTTGTTACGCTTGATTATAATATGTCTTGGAGTCTTTCTTTGAGATCTGTATTGGGTGGTGTGCAGTATGCATCTGGGATATCTGTATTCTCTTCCTTCGTGATTTCTCAGAAGTTTTCTGTCAGCAGCTCAGCAGTGATACTCTGTGTTCCCAGGTGTTTCATCCTGTTCAGGGACTCCAATTAATCGAAGGTTGTTCCTCTTAATAGAGTCCCACATGCTTCTTAATGTTTCTTCATATTTCTTGTTTCTTTTTTCTGATTTTTCCTCATAGACACTGGCATCAGTAGTCCTGTCTTCCAAGTCAGAAATTCTTTTTTCCTTTTGTTGCATTCTGTTTTCTTGGCTTTGAATAGAAGTTTGTATGTCTTTTATTTTATTCTTGATCTGTTGGATTTCAGAATACTGGTGTTCCATCAGATCGAATAGCTTGCTTAATTTTTCATTTTGTTGTGCTGCATTTTGTATAAGGTCTAGAAGGGCTCTGTATGTAATCCTTTTACAGTCATCCTCCGATGATTTCAGAAAAGTTTCTTCATCTGGAAAACTCCCTGGTTGTTTTGTTTGTGAGCCTTCTGAAGCCATGGGTGATTTTTTGTTTGCCACAAGTGTCTGTTGCTTTTGGGGTCCCATGTCAGTAAGTAGAGGCTGGGAGAGATACTATGAAAATGGACCACTGATGTTTCTCTAGGCTGTCTTAAAATGTAAAACAAAAGATATCTGACCACTTCCCAAGTCTGTCAGGTTTTCAGGTGTAGAGGTCCCTTTTCCCAGCTGGCAAAGTAAGCACCTCTATATCCAACCCCAGTTGATATGAACTAGTTCAAAATACAGCAGTGCTATTGCCCTGTTGGCCTCTGCTGACAGGCCCAGCCTTAGGTGACACTGTGTCAACTACTGCTTTTTCTGGTAGAAAAGCACTGTCCTGTGGGCAGGCTCTGGATCCCAAGCTAATAATTACATCCAGCTGCGGCCACCGTATCTAAGAAGGCACCCTCCACAAGGTCGGCAGATAGAGGGGCTGAAGGTGCTGAGAGGCAGTGAGTCCTCTGCCCCTGTTGCTGGGCCCCCACCTTAGGCAACATTGCATAAAATACTGCTTTTCTGTCAGAGAAGCACTGTCCTGTTTGCAGGCGCTGGCTCCCAGTGTAAGAATTACGCCCCGCTAAAATCTCCATATCCAACATGGCATCCCACACACAGGTATTGTGGTTCCGTATGAACCGCGCTGTGGCAGAGATAAAAAGACAGGCCCAAAGTGGCTAGATCAACAGAGTCCAAAGCCTGGTTCTCAAAATATGGGAATTTCACCTGCCTATCCCCCCAGCAATGCTCTGAGTCTAGCTGCTAGGCAAGACGCAGCTCCACCCGCCAGCCAAGACAGAAGAAAGAAAAAGTCAAAATGGTGTGTTTACCTTCAGTCCATGAGAGCCAGGGCTAGCCAGGAGTGGGAGTCAGCGAAAGAGAGGAGATTTTTCGTTCAGTGGTATGAAGTCCGATTTAACAGCCCTGTGCCATGTCCTGTGGGCTCACTAGGTGACCAGAAAGCTCCATTTGATTATCAGTTCATGTCTTGGTTTCCAGAGGGATATAAGGAGATGTGTGCTTAGTCCACCATCTTGATTCCCTCACCCTAAACTACAGAGTTTTAACAGGCTATAATTCTAAATCTCGGGCCAGCCACCGTATTTCTTCATATTTCTCCATTCAGCGTAGTGTTGGCTATAGGTGTTTCTTGTGCACACTTTAGGGTAGCTATGAGTTGAAATAGACATGACAACATTGCATTTGGTTTGTTTTTCCTTCATAAGGCTGAAGAAAAACCAATTGCTGTTGAGTCAGTTCCAACTGAAAGTGGCCCAGGTGTCACAGTGGCACTGTGCTCTATAGACTTTTCAAGGGCTGTTTTTTTCAAAAATCAGTCACTAGGCTTTTCTTCCAGTGTATCTCTGGGTGAATTTCAGCCCCTAACTTTTTAGTTAGTAACCCTGAACACTTAGAACCCTTTGCTCTACCCAAGGATTGAGGAAGTTCCTGTCTATTCCTAGTTTGCTGAGAGTTTTTGTTCAAGAATGGATGATGGTTTTTGTCATGTGCTTTTTCTACATCTACCAAAATGACCATATAATTTTTCTCCTTTATTGGGTTATTATAGTGAATTATATTGGTTGATTTTCAAATGTTAAACAACCTTGCATGCTCTGGATAAGCTCTACTTGGTCATCCTTTTTATGTAGTACTAAATTTAGTTTGCTAATAAGGATTTTTACGTCTTTGTTCAAGAGCAATATTGGTTTGTAATTTTCTTTCTTTTGTAATGCTTTTCTCTAGTTTTGGTATCAAATTTGTTAATATGTTTTTGTATCTGTATTCATGAGTAATAGTCATCTGCAATTTTATTTTTCCTTGTAAGGTGCTTGGTTTTGACATTAGGTTATACCGTCCTCATAAAATGTGTTATTTTCTAAATGAGTTTGTAAGATTGGGTTTATTTTTCTTTCTTAAATGTATGACAGAGTTGAGGAGTAGGGCCTATAGTTTTCTATATGGGAAGATTTTGATAAGAAATTCAAATCCTTTTATGGGTATTGGGTATTTAGATTTTCTGTTTCATTTTGTGTCTGTTTGGATAAGTTTTATTTTTCAAGGAGTTTATCCTTGTTATGGATTGAATTGTGTTCCTCAAAAGTGTATGTCAACTTGGCTGGGCTATGATTCCCAGTATTGTGTGATTGTCTTCTATTTTGTAGTCTGATGTAATTATACTTTGTTTTGTAAACAGTGGCAATGGTTTATTTATTTATTTTTTTAAGTGATGTCAGTGAGGAAGAATTAGAGGCAGTTACATTAATGGGGTAGGATATAATCTAAAAAATTAGGTTGTACCTTGAATCAATCTCTATTGAGATATAAAAGAGAGAAACAAGCAGACAGGACAAGGACCTTCTACCATCAAGAAAGAGGAACTGGGAGCAAAGTATATCCATTGGACACAGGCTTCCTGAAACCAGACCAGGGGAAGATTGGTGACAGAAACTTTCTCCCAGAGCGGTCAGAGAGAAAAAGTCTTCCCCTGGAGCTGGAGCCCTGGATTTGGACTTCTGGTCTCCTAGACTGTGAGAGGTTAAATTTCTGTTTGTTAAAGCCATCCACTTCTATCTGTCAGTTTGTTGTAGTGTAGGGTCTTGTGTGTTTCTGTATTGATAAAAGCTATGAAACCCTGGTGGCATAATGGATTAAGTGCTACTTCTGCTAACCAAAAGGCCAGCAGTTCAAATCTGCCAGGCACTCCTTGGAAACGCTGTGGGGCGGTTCTGCTCTGACCTCTAGGATTGCTATGAGTCAGACTTGACTCAATGGCAATGGGTTTGATTTTTTTGGATTTATGATCCCAGTATCCAGATGTCAGTAGGATCATCCATGGTGAACAGATTTCAGCTGAGCTTCCAGGCTGTGATGGACCAGCAAGAAGGACCTGGCAGTTGACTTTTGAAATGAATTAGCCTCATGAATAGCAGTTGAACATTGTCTGACATAATGCTGGAAGATGAGCTGGAGAATAGCTGCTTCCTCAAAGTAGTTAACCTTAATGACGTGGATGGAGTCAAGCTTTTGAGACCTTTATTTGCATGTGGCATGACTCAAAATGAGAAGGAACAGCTGCAGACATCTGTTTATAATCTGAACGTGAATGTACAAAGTATGAATCTAGGAAAATTGGAAATTATCAGAAATGAAATAGAATGTGGAAACATCAATATCTTAAGCATTAGTGAGCTGAAATGGACTGGTACTGGCATTCCACTGTCCACTGAATTGGACAGTCATGTGTACATCTCTATCAGGAACGCATTCATCATCAAAAAGAACATTGGAAGATCTGTCCTGAAGTACAGTGCTGTCAGTAATAGAATAATATCCATATGCCTACAAGGAAGGCCAGTAAATACAACTGCTATTCAAATTTATACACTAACCACTAAGGCCAAAGATGAAGAAATTGAAGATTTTTATCAGCTTATGCAGTCCAAAATTGATGAAATACACAATCAGAATGTATTAATATTTACTGGTGATTGAAATGCAAAAATTGGAAACAAAGAATAAGGATCACTAGCTGGAAAATATGGCTCTGATGGTAGAAATGATACTAGAAATAGAATTATAGAATTTTGCAAGACTGACAACTTCGTCATTGCAAATACCACCCCCACCCCCTTTTTAAACCAACATAAATGGCAGCTATACACATGGACCTCCCCAGATGGAATGCATGGGAATCAAGTTGACTACATCTGTGGAAAGAGATGATGGAAAAGATCAGTATCATCAGTCAAAACAAGGCGAGGTGCCAATTGTGGCACAGACTGTTGATTCCTTATATGCAAGTTCAAATTGACTGAAGAGAATTACAGAAAATCCATGAGACCTGAGGTACAACCTTTAGTATATTCATCCTGAGTTTAGAAACCATCTCAAGAATAGATTTGATGGGTTGAGCACTAATGACCAAAGACCAGATGAGTTGTAGAGTGACATCATAGGCATCATATGTAATGGAAAGTAAGAAGTCATTAAAATGAGTAAATTGAATGTCAGAAGAGATTCTGAAACTTGCTCTTGAACACTGAGTAGCTAAAGCAAAAGGGAGAAACGATGAAGTAAAAGAATGGAACAGAAGATTTCAAAGGGAGGGTTGAGAAGACAGTAAAATATTGTAATGACATGTGCAAAGAGCTAGAGACAGAAAACCAAAAGGGAAGAACATGCTGTGCATTTCTCAGGCTGAAAGAACTGAAGAAAAAAATTCAAGCCTTGAATTACAATAGTTAAGCATTCTATATGGAAAAAAACTAAATGATGTAGGAAGCATCAAAAGAAAATAGAGGAAATACATAGAGTCATTATACTGAAAAGAATTAGTCAACGTCCAACCATTTCAAGAGGTAGCATCTGATCAGGAACCAACATTATTGAAGGAAAAAGTCCAAGCTACACTGGAGGTATTGGTGAAAAACAAGGCTGTGAAATTGATAGAGTATCAACTGAGATGTTTCAAAAAATGGATGCAGTGTTTAAGTGCATTTAGGCCATTATACTCATTTATGCCAAGAAATTTGGAGGACAGCTACATGGCCAACTGACTGGAAGAGATCTATATTTATGCCCATTCCTAAGAAAGATGATCCAACCAAATATGGAAATTATCAAACAATATCATTAATACCACACACAAGTAAAATTTTGCTGAAGATCAGTCAAAAGCAGCAGTATCATTATATTGTCAGGGACCTGTGAGAAATTCAAGCCAAATTCAGGGAAGAGGACATGAAACCTGGGATATTTTTGCTGCTGTCAGATGAATCTTGGCTGAAAGCAGTGAATACCAGAAAGATATTTACCTGTGTTTCATTGTCTATTTAGAGGCACTTGGCTATGTGGATCATTAACAAATTATGAATAACACTCGGAAGAATGGGGAATTCCAGAACACTTAATTGTGCTCGTGAAGAATCTGAACATGGATCAAAAAGCACTTTGAACAGAACAGGGGTACACTGCATGGGTTTAAAATCAAGCAAGGTGTGCATCAGGGTTGCATTTTACCATACCTATTCAGTCTGTATGACAAGAAATAATGTGAGAAGCTGGCCTGATGAAGAAGAATGAGGCATCAGGATTGGAGGAAGACTCACTAACAACCTGCATTATGCAGATGACACAATCTGGCTTGCTGAAAGTGAAGAGGCTTTGTAGTACTTAATAATGAAGATCAAAGATCACAACCTTCAGTATGGATTAGACTTCAACATAAAAAAACAAAAATCCTCAAGTGGGCCAATGAGCAACAACATGATAGCCTTTGAATTGTGGTGTTGGAGTAGAATGTTGATCATACTGTGGACTGCTACAAGAATGAAGAGATCTGTCCTGGAAGAAGTGCAATCAGATTGCTCCTTAGAAGCAAGGATGACATTATGTCTTCCGTACTTTGGACATCATAGAGAAGGACATCATGCTTGGTAAAGTAGAGGGTCAGTGAAAAAGAGGAAGACTCAACAAGATGAATTGACACAGTGGCTGCAGCGATGAGCTCAAGCATAACGATTGTGGACATGGAGCAGGACCAGACAGTGTTTTGCTTTGTTGCACGTAGGGTTGCTGTGAGTTGGAAAGAACTCAACAGCAGTTGTGGTGTTTTTGTTATCGCAGCATTAGATAACTAAAACAGTCCTTTTCACCTAAGTTGTTGCATTTATTGTCCAAAGTTGTTTATAATATTTTTCTGTTACGCTTTAATGTCTGCATCTCTCACTAGGGATATTTTGTCTGTCATTCTCTGTATTGTTAATTGGTTTCCTCCTTCACTTGCTCCCTTTTTTTCCTTCTTTCCTTCACTTTATTCCCCTTTCTTCTTCTATGTTAGTCCATACCAGGGGATTATCAATTTATTTTCAGAGAAATAACTTTTGATTATTTTAGTTTCATATATTGTTAATCTGTTTTATATTTTATAGATTCTTGCTCTTTTTCTGACTTCTACTTATTTTTATTTACTTTGATCTTTTTTTAGCTTCTTAAACGCTACGGTAAATGGTTTTGTAACTTTTTAGTAGTATAAGCATTTAAAGCTTTAAATATCCCACTAAATGCTACTTTAATTGTATCCCACAGAGTTTGATATATTGTATTTCATTATTATTCCCTTAAGTTTCCCTTAAAATTTCTTCTTTCACCCAGGTGTTTTAGAAATATATTGTTTAATTTCTAAGTATTTGGGGATTCTCCAAGTACCTTTCTGTTATTGATCTTTAGTTTAACTCTGCTGTATAAAATATACTTTGTATGATCTTGACCCTTTTATACATTTACTGAAAGTTAGTTTATTGTCCCATATGTGTCTGTCTTAGTGAATATTCCATGTACACTAAAAAACATCATCTGCCAGTTATTGGATGTAATTTTTCTGTAAGTGGCAATTAGTTGAAGATAGTTGATTATGTTGTTCACACTGTGTGTATATTTACTGATTTTTTGTCTAGTTGGTTTGTCATTTCCTGAGGGGCTGTTAAAATATCCACAACAATAGTTGTGAGGATGTCTTTCTCTCCCTTTAATTTAGTCAATTTTACTTGTGTTCTGAAGCTCTGTTATTAGGTACATACATGTAAATTTCATGTCTTCCTCATAAATTGATCTGTTTATCATTTTGAAATGTCTCTGTCTCTGATACTGTACTTTGTCATGAAGTCTAAAAACCTGTTGCTGTTGGGTTGATTCCTACTCACAGTCACCCTATAGGACAGTGTGGAACTGCTCTATAAGATAATTTTTCCTCCTTAAAATACATATGACAGTTTAAAGCAAAAATGGTAACATTATGTTTTAGGTTTATTGTGTATATGGATATATGTAATATATGTAATGGCTATAATGTAAAGAATCAAGAGAATAAATTATCCCACATACATGTGGAAGATCTCTTCCAGCTGGAACAGATCCATATTTTTGCCTATTCCCAAGAAAATGATTCAATCAAATGCAGAAGTTATCCAACAATATCATTTTGCTGAAGATTAGCAGCTACAGTAGTGTATCAACAGGGTACTGCCAGAAATTCAAGCTGGATTTACAAGATGGTATGGAACCAAGGCTGTCATTGCTGATGTCAAAAGAATCCCGGCTGAAAGCAGAGAATATCAGAAACATATTTACCTTTGTTTTGTTGACTGTGCTAAGTAAGGCACTTGATGGTTTAGATAATATCAAATTATGGCTGACATTGTGGAGAATGAGAATCCAGAACACTTAATTGTGCTCATGAGGAAACTGTATATGGATCAAGAGGCAATCGTTGGAACAAAACAGGGGAATAGTGCAGTTTAAAGTCAGGAAAGGTGTGTGTCAGGGTTATAGCTTATCCCTATACCTATTCAATCTGTATGCTGGTCAGATAATCTGAAAAGGTGGACTATATGAAGAAGAACTGAGAGCTCATCAATGGGTGCTCTTTATTTCTTTTCCAAGGCTTTGTAATTAATACTGTAGGAGAAACTCCTTGTCTAACAGGTTATGACAGTAGTTCTCAACTGGAAAAAATTTTGCCACCATAGGAGGGAGGTAATGTTTGGAGATATTTTTGGTTATTACAAATTAAGAGAGAAAGATAATTCTGACATCTAGTGGGTTGAAGTCAGGAGTGTTCCTAAACATCTATACTGCTCAGACAAGAAAACATTTTTCAGTCCACAGCATAAGTAAAGCTGAAGCTGAGAAACCCTGGCTTATGGAGAGTATTCTGAAGAGAACTCGTGCAATAAACTTTTAACATGCCATGCAGTTTTTTTAGGTTTCATTAACGTGTATCACACACAGTCTAACGATTACGTTTATGAACTTAATTGTTTTAAGTGCTACTTACCTCATTGCTGAGTATTACTGTGGTCACCTTCACAGTACTCCCCTTGTGAAGCCATGCACTGACACCACACCTAGTCCACCCTTCAAAGCAATTTTGGAACTCTTTTTCTGGAATGGCCATTGTCCACGGTGGCATGGTGGCAAGTTCGTGAACTTAATTCTATAGTTGTCTGTGAGGAAGTTTTTAGCCCGTATTGGAACACCCTCCCTGCTCGTCTAATCTGGCCCACAGTTACTTTTTTCTTTATCCAAAGATAAAGGAAATGTTGAAAGGAAGACATTTTGATAACATTCAGGACATCAAGGGTAGTATGACAATAGGTGGAGATTGGCATCAGTGCCTGGCTTCCCACAGGGAGTACTTCAAAGGTGACCATGGCAACATTAAGCAGTGAGGTATGTAGCACTTTTTCTAAGATGAGTTCGCAAACTTCATTGGCAGTCCTTGTATGATTTATTGGAATATAATAAATACTGTAACTTGTACCATTGTCTCTGGCTAACAAAAGGATATTTATCTGTATGACTGGTTTTTCTTAGAGCCATTTGTGGTTGGTTAGCTGAAGTTTGTTAAGTAGGTTTTTGTGAATGAGGAGAAATGACACTTGAACTGACTTTTGTGGAGTCCTGTAAGCTGGTATACTTTAATAGAAGTACCCTGAGCTAGGAAAAAAAGGCTTTTTCTTCCCTCTATTCTTTGCGGAAAAGTGGACCACAGCTAACATTCTCAGTGAGCTGATGATACCCTTACAGCCTTTTTATTTGTCAGGATGAGAAATAAGTTCAAATATTTTATTTTTTTACATATTTTTCCACAACAAAGTTGAGAGTGTAGAAATTTGATTTGTCCCTGAAATTATTGAACCCACCAAATTATGCAAGATTCTTTTATGATGAGATTATTGTCTTATATAGTCAAAATACTTTGAAGAAACAACCTAGAATAGCACAAAATATTACTATAAGATGCCAGATGTAAACAAATATCGTTTTGTTTTCATGAGATAGGCTGGACAGCACTTCATGAAGCAAGTGCAGGAGGATTTTATCGGACAGCAAGTGAACTGTTAAAAGGCGGAGCAGATGTAAATATCAAGGGAAAGTACCAGATCACCCCCCTACACGATGCTGTGATGATTGGGCATTATAAGGTACTGTGATGCTTTCATTTGCCGATCAAACGCGACATCCTACAAATGTTAAAAATATTTGGGACCAAGCAGTTTTAAAACATACGGGAATTCAGTTTCAGTTTATTTTGCTAATGAATACTTAGAATTTGCAGTAAATATTGCTGTGTGATGGGTTTTTTTGTGTAATGTGGTAGATGTCATTTTACATAGTAGTTAGGTTGGCAGTTCAAATCTACCAGATGCTCCTTGGAAACTCTATGGGGCATTTCTACTCTGACATACAGGGTTGCTATGAGTTGGAATTGACTCAACAGCAGTGGCTTCTTTGGCTTTGTCTGTAACTATGGAAACCCTGGTGGCATAGTGGTTAAGTGTTACGGCTGCTAATGAAAATGTCAGCAGTTTGAATCCACCAGTTGTTCCTTGGAAGCTCTGTGGGACAGTTCTGCTCTGTTCTGTAAGGTCAGTAAGAGTCAGAATTGGCTTGACAGGGACGAGCTTGGTTAATAACTATACAGAACATATTTTGGTTTCATATACACACATACATGTGTATGTATGTATGTGTGTGTATTTTAAACTTGCATTCCTTTTTTATGGAAATCCTGGTGCTGTAGTGGTTAAGTGTGATGGCTGCTAACCAAAAAAGTTGGCAGTTTGGATCCATCAGGTGCTCCTTGGAAACTCTATGGGGAAGTTCTACTCTGTCCTATAGCATCACTATGAGTTGGAATCAACTTGACGACAGTGGGTTTGGGTTTCCCTTTTTTATGGAAATCCTAGTACCATAGTGATTAAGAACTATGGCTACTAACCAGAAGGTTGGCAGTTCTGATACACCAGACACTCCTTGGAAACTGTATAGGGCAGTTATACTCTCTCCTGTAGGGTTACTGTGAGTCAGAAACAACTCAAGGGTAATGTGCTTGGCTTGGCTTGGGCTTCCTTTTTAGACTGTTATGCAATTGATGTTCAGTTCTCATAGGAGATTTGCAGTATTGTGGAAGCCTGATATTATTTTCAGAGTCAGCATAAGACATGAGAACCTACCAGTGTTGATCCGCCAGTGTACACCAGCAGAGCTATATTGCTTGTTTACTGCTACTCTGATTCCAGTTGGTTAATACTAACTACAATAAATGATAACATTAAATAATATGAATTACTTCACATGAGTTTGTCTTAGAAACCTTATATGCTGTGAGCTTCCTATATATTTTTCTGGTCTAAGCCCTGCATTGCAGGGCTGAGGCATGTGCTGAAGATACTGTTTGTTGTATGTATTTGAAGTTTCCCCTAACTTCAAAACTCTTAGAGTGGGAAAGGGCATTAATCAACTGAGATCAGAGAGATCTGCTTAGATACTTGCAGAAGATGTACTTAACATAAGCAGAGATGGGATGGGGAAAGTTGCTGTGGTGTAGACCAACAGGGCATCACCCTTCTTAGTGTGCTAGCAGTACTTTAGGAGGTTAACATTTTTTCATCCTGTATCACAGAAGTTTGTCCCCATAGACCTCTACACAAGCATGCTGGAATGACCACATACCACCAGGTGATTTTCCCTTCACTTTGAATGCTAGTTTGTTGGATATGAGACTCTTGGTTGGTAGCTTTTCTCTTTCAGCATGTTAACTATGCATCACACGCCTTCTGACCTTTACTTTTTGTAATGAGACATCAGCTATTAATCGCTGGAGTTCCTGTTGAAATAAGTTGTTTTTCTCTAACTGCTTTCAAGATTGTCTTTGGGTTTTGACATTTTGACTGTGATGAGTCTAAGTGTGTATTCCTTTATGTTTATCCTGTTTGGGTTTTGTTGAGCTTATTGGCTATTGATAGGTAGTTGATATTCTCCATCAAATTTGGGAAGTTTTAATATATTATTTCTTCAAAAAAATTTTTTTTGATCTCTTTCATCTTTCCTGGGCCTCTCATTATTATATGCTAATATATTTTATGATGTTTCATATTTTCCTGAAGTTCCATTCATTGTCCTTTGTTCCTTTTTCTCTCTGTTCAGAGTTCATGGTATCTATGGAACCACTTCCAAGTTCTGAACCAGAAAGGTCATTACCTTTTGCTGTTGGGTCCAGTGTGACTTAAAAATTCCTTTCACTGTTCAGGGAGTTTGAGTTTCGCCTTCATTCAGCCAGGAACTAGTAACTCAGAAGTTTCTATTTCCACTTATTCCTTAGAGAAAACAGCCTTGGCAGTTTTCTTGAAACAGTGTAGACTATTTCAAGATGACAGTCATTTTAATCAGAGGCACTTGCCTTGGCTTGCCTTGGCTTACTCTGATGTCCGTATGAAGCTACTGTCTAGTCTTCCTGTATTGGTTTCATACTCAGATGTTAGTCTTCACTAAATGCTAGCTCTTGGCCTGAGGTCCTGCTCTCAATGTTATCTTTCCTTTTTCTTTAAGGATAGTACATGTATTTAGCTGAGTAGTTTTATCATTCTGTTTCCTGCCTCTAGAATTTTGGCAGGTCTTCATTTCATTCTGTCTCTGTTCCTTTCAGTCCAGTCTGGTAGTGTTTTTGCTGATCCTACGTTCACCAGAAACTTGTGGTTTTCCTATGTATGTCATGGGGATTCATTTGACTAAACAAAAGGGTCTTTCAAGGATCTTTCCTGAGTAATTATTACTGTATTCCTGGCTTCTGCTGAGATGGTTGAGTGGATCTGTTAAGTCCCATGGCTAATCTCCTCAATACTAAAAAAAATTATCTGGCCACACACTTTTCTCCAAAACAGTCTTTCTTAGTAGTGAATCTCCTAATTTTAGATATTTTCCAGACTGGATAGGCTGAGAATTTCCCAAATTATCAAGTGCTGGTTTATTTTTCCTTAACAGTTCTTCCCTCAATTTATTTTTTTCTTTCCATACGTTATTGTAAGCTATGAGAAAAAAACCATGTTGTATCTTCTTCAACACTTTGCTGGAAAGTCTCCTCAACTGAATATCTAGGTTCATTGCTTACAAGTTATACTTTCCATACAACTCTACAACACAGTTCAGCAGGGTTCTGCTGCAATATAACAAAGATCTCCTTTCCCACAGTTTCCAATACATGTACCTCCATTTCCTTCTGTACTTTCACCAACAGTGACTTTAACATTCATATTCTTACCAGCGTCCTGAGTGTGATGATATATGTATTCTCTGAGATGACACTGTCTTTCTCTGCTGTGTTCTCCACTTCTTCCTGAGCCCTCACTGGCAGAGATTTTAACATCTGTCTTTCTTCCAGCAGCCTATTAAAGGTAATCTAGGTATTTCCTGTCATATGCCTAAAATTCTTCTAACGTCTACTCGTTATGCAGTTCCAGAGCCACATCCACGGTTTTAGGTATCTGTTACAACAGCATGTCGTTTCCCAGTACCAAAGTCCACACTAGTTGCCTGTAGCTGCTCTAATAGATTACTACAAAACTGATGGCTTAAAACAACAGAAATTTATTCCTTCTTAGTTCTGAAGGCCAGAAGCATGAAATCAGTTTTGCTGGTCCAAAATCGAAGTATCAGCAGGGCTGCACTCCCTCCAGAGGCAGTAGAGGAGAATCCATTTCTTGTCTTTTTCAGCTTGTCATGGCTGTCAGCTTTCTGTGGCTTGTGGCTGCATCACTGGAGTCTCTGCCTCTGTCTTCACATTACTCTGTGTGTGTGCACGCGTGTGCTGTGTATGCAGTCTCCCTATGCCTGTTTCTTATAAGAACACATGGTGACATTTAGGGCCCACCAGGATAATCTCATCTTGAGGTTCTTAACTTAGTTACATGTATCTGCAAAGATTCTTTTTGCAAATAAGGTAACTTTTATAGATTCCAGAGCTTAGTATGTGAATATTCGGGGGTAAGAGTGTGTTTTCAGCCTACTGTAGTAAGTGTGGAAGGAGCTTTTACTTTCCATTTAATACCTTTCCATAATTTCATAATTTTTTGTAACATGTAAATATTGCTTATATAATATGTAAGAACTACTATTGATATAAAAAAGAGACATACATTATCTATCTCTCACACACAAAATCATACACAACCTAGAGTACAGAAATGATTACAAAGTAGTCTCAAAATACATACTTGAGACTTCTTTTGTATTATTGCAAGAAACAGATGCATAATTTGTTGAAAAAATTAAGTAATGTAAATGTATTATAATCATTTTCATTATTATAGAAGATAATGAGTAAAGGATACCTATCACATTTGTGAATGATACCAAACTTGATAGGAAAAGCTAGAGAAAAGTATTCAAACTATTTTAACAAGCTAGAATGCTTTCTTAGAAAAGGAACTATACACATATCTTTTATTTTTCAGTACATACAAGTTTACAGAAATTAAGACTCTCCCTTTGATTCTAGACACTGATGTGGAGGTTTGCGCTTTTTTTAGTGTAATGCTCTTTAGAGCCTAGCCTCTGTATCCTCCTTGCTGTACATTCATTCTATTATTAAGCAGTATTTATTGAGCATTTAATGTATGCCAGATGCTGAAATGGCACTGAGAATATAAAAATTATTGGGACAGCTATGTGTAGCAAAAGCTTGTAAGCAACTTAACCATCAGTAGGGTACTAATAAATAAGTTATATTACATTCATATGATATTCAGCTGCTGAAAGGTATGAAACAGTTCAGTCTATATTGATGTGGAACAATCTCCAAGGTCTGCTGTTAGTTGGGGGAAAGGAAAGCAAGATACAGAGGAATAGATACAGTGCATGGCCACTTGTGTAAGAAAAAAGTATATATACATGTATGTGTATATATGCATATGTGTATGTATGTATACATAGTACCCTAACTGGAAAAATTTGGAAGAAACTAATCAGGGCTGACAGAGGAAAAAAAAAAAATGAATTAAGTAGCTAGAGGACTGGGGTGTCGGAGGCGAGTTTTTTGTTTTTTATCATGTACCGCCATCTGCATTTTCAATCATTTTCATTAATTTCCTATTCAAAAGTAATAAATTACTTTAAAAAGGAAAATAGTCCTTACCCTTTAGAGCATGGTAGGAGAAATAGATATGTAAGAAATAGGTATAATGTAGAGTGTATCAGATACTAGTAAAATGTGTATGTGAAAAGTGGGAGAAGTCATTTTTCTTAGAGGCTGCAGGGCTGGAAGCGGAGAGCACACCTGAGAAGAGGTTACTTCAGGAGTAGTAACAGATTAAAGACTGTTTTCTCTGGGAGAGTCTGCAGAGCAGTAGCAGCACCAACACTCTTCTCTCTCTTTGAAGTGAAGGGATTTGGATATCAGTAAGTTGTACATCAGTAGCAATTGATTCATAAAAAATACAGTTACAAAGATAATGTAGGTGAACCCAAACTCTGTGTTGTTGAAAGAGATATTCGATGTTAACTAGAATTGTTTGCAGATTTGCTGTAATGCCTTTTGTCTGAGCTCTCTAATGTGAATGTTCTTCCTCTAGGTGGCAGAGTTACTTCTCCTGAATGGAGCTGATCCATTACTTAAAAGTGACAGTGGAAATTGTGCTTTGGATGAAGCCAAGGATTTACGTATGAAGCGCCTCCTTGAGAGATATGTTATTAAACAGAAAAAACATCATTTATGGGGTGAGATTAAACTATCTTGTTTTCTCTGTTTATCATGTTAATAAGCAGTCAGAAGAAGTGAATTTAGAGTTACAGAATTTAAATTAATTTTCCTTTTAAGTTTTGAGAAAGCCTATTCAGTGGTACCCTCATTCCATGCTTGTAATAAAGTATGCAGGCCTTTATGTCAAGGCACATAGTGGAAAGAATCTAAAAGAAAAGGAAGATAATATTAAATGTTCTTTTCTCCAGGTTGTATATTGCGGACACTTAAAAGACTTTTTATAATTTTCTGGGTTCTGCCTCACCATAATCTTTTGACTAATATGACATCAATTGTATTTGATTTTATTCTTTTCAATGAATATGGCTAGGATTATTTATTTCCATACCATAAACATCTTCTCTTTATGGCAGTACCTTAGCCCTCCAATTCGCATTACAGCAACTGCCAAAGAACTTGATGTGCAGTGGTTTTTGCAGTACAGTGGTCAGAAAAAAAAAAAGCTTTTTTTTTACTGACCACTGCACATCAAGTTATTTTGCAGTTCAGTTCATTTTAATGGTGTGATGTGGATGGGAGGGCTGAGGTACTACCACAAAAAAAAGATTCTTGTGGTGTTGTATTTAAATACATGGCATATTGTTTATAGTCTTCTAATACATCTGTTAGATTCTTTTTTGTTTTTGCTTTCTTTGTACGATCACAACACTGCTCCACGTAAAACCCTGCAGTGGTTTTCCATTTCAGCTAAGAAAAAAGTCAGTATCTTTACAATGACCTACAAATCCCTGTATCAACTGGTCGCTTGTTAGCTGCTTCTCTTACCACTTTTTTGCCCCACTACTTGAATTTTAACACTGGCCTCTTGATGTTTTTCAGGTATGCTTTCTTCACGTCCTTCAAGTCTTAGTTCAAATGCATCCTTCCAAATATGGCCTAAACTTCCCTATTTAATAGTGACACTTGGCTGCTTTCCACTCTCACTATATTGGTTACCTCTTCCTATGTCACAATTACCCCACATCTTAGCACCTTAAAACTGCAAACATTCAGTATCCACCATAGTTTCTGAGTGTTGGAAATCTGGAAGAAGTTTAGATGAATGGTTCTGGATGAGAGTCTCTCACTAGGTTGCAATAAAGATATTGGCCAGCATTGCATTCATCATGACTCGAGGGCAGGAAAACCCGCTTTCCAGTTTACTCACAGGGTTGTTGACAGATCTTAGTCTTTGTTTACAGATGAGTACTAAAGTACGTGATACATAGTAGACATTCAGTAAGTGTTGAATAAATGGGTATGTCAGTCCTCTAAAACAGAACAGAAAAACAAATTCTTTCAATTCAAGAAATATGTATGTGTTTCATTTACTTTTCTTAAACCATATTTTAATAAAATTTTCTCCAGTAAGTATTTCCCCTGTAGAGGGACCAGGCAGTGTTTTATGCTGTTCACTATGAGTCAGTCATCTGCACTTAACAACACCATCTTGAACAACAGAGGTTTCTACCCTTTGAATTACCTCTTTCCACATGAAAGTTTAATCTGAGTCATTCCAGATGTAAAGTGAGTGATCCTTGCTATAAGCTCTGGAATTTTCTCCAATCAGAATCAACGTTAGTCCATCATTTGCTAAAATGCTGAGTCTTCCTAAGGGCGAATAATACAGCTATACCTACATTAACAGTTAAGAATTCTTTGGTGATAATCACCTTAGGTAGTAGAAAAGGGAATTTCTTAGTAGGACAGCTGAAATAATAAATGAAAAACTAAGAACCGTGTCTTAGAAAAGTCAGGAGTAAAAGCAGCTTCAGGAATCTAGGTAGTTAGGAACTCATGGACCTTCTTTTCAGAGCACTACCTATCAGATGAGTGGTAAGCAGGCAAAACAACAAATGTCTACTACGCTTATTCATTTAGGGTCTGTTATGTGTCAAGCACGATGTAGTGCTAGAGCCTAATGACCAAAGATGAATAAGAAACACACAGCCAGCAATTTTAATGAAGAGTGCAATAAATATTCAGGGCACTGTATGAGTTCGTACAAGAACTACTTAATACCAGAGGAAAATGGGACACATCTTGGCACAATACACTTAATGATCAAGTGTCAACACTAACTCAGGGAGTTCTATTCTAATAACTTGTCTAAAACTGTAATTTGATAAGTCTCTTAGAAAAGATTTTTCTTGATCTAACCAAAAAGAAAAAAGAAAACCAAGCCCTTTGCCATCAAACTGGTCCTAACTCATAGCAACCCTACAGGACAAAATAGAATTGCCCCATAGTGCTTCTAAGGAGTGCCTGGTGGTTCTAACTGCCAACTTTTTGGTTAACAGCCATAGCTCTTAATTGCAACTCCAGCAGGGTTCCATCTTCTGATCCAAATGAATTTCTGAAATTTAAAGTACATTGCCTTCCTGACTAGGTTTTCTTTGTTATAAGCCAGTTATTGTAACTATTGTTGGATTTACCTTTTACTGAAAATGATGCTATAGCAGTCTGCCTTCATGTATCTGTCAGTTTGTCTTGCTGTGAGAAGTTGTAAGTTACTGTGCTGCTGGAAACTATGCCCCCAGCATTCATTAAATACCAGTATGATCACTGGTGGCTAAGCTTCCAGACTCAGAAAGACTAGGAAGAAGGACCCAGCAGTCTATTTCAGAAAACATTTGACCAGTGAACGTTTTTCACCATCATAAATGGTGACTGTACACATGGACCTTGCCAGATGGAATACCTAGGGATGAAACTGACTACATCTGTAGAAAGAGATGATGGAAAAGCTCAGTATCATCAGTCAGAACAAGACCAGGAGCCAGTTGTGGAACAGACCTTCAGTTGCTCATATGCAAGTTCAAGTTGAAACTCAAGAAAATTAGAACAAGTCTGTAAGAGCCAAAGTATGACCTTGAATATATCCCACCTGAATTTAGATACTTTCCCCAAGAATAGATTTGTTGTACTGAACACAAATGACCAAAAACCAGACAAGTTGTGAGATGACATCAAGATAATTATATATGAAGAAAGCAAGACGTTATTAAAAAAATGGGAAGGAAAGAAAATACCAAATTGTGTCAGAAGAGACTCTGAAACTTGCTTTTGAACATCCAGTACCTAAAGTGAAAGAAAGAAATAATGTAATAAAATAGGTGAACAGAAGATTTCAAAGGAAGGCTGGAGAAGACAGAGCAAAGTATTATAATGATATGTGGAAAGATCTGAATTTGAAAAATGGATCTGGATTTGAAAAATGAAAAGGGAAGAACATGCTTGGCATTTCTCAAGCTGAAATAAGTGAAGAAAACAATTCCAGTCTTGAGTTGTGTTAGTGAAAGATTCTGTGGGGAAAATATCCAACAACTCAGGAAGCATCCGAAGAAAATGGAAGGAATATACAGAGTCACTATACGGAAAATAATTGGCTGATGGTCAACCATTTCCGGAAGTGGCATATAAGCAGGAACCAACAGCACTGAAGGAAGAAATCCAAGCTGTGTTGAAGGCACTGGCCTAAGAGGAAGGCTGCAGGAACTGACAGAATACCAACTGAGATGTTTTTACAAAAAAATACAGTGCTGGAAGTACTCACTTGTCTACACCAAGAAATTTACAATAAAGCTATCTGGCCAACTGATTGGAAAAGATCTATATTTATGCCTGTTCCCCCAAAAGGTGATCCCTCTGAATGCAGAAATTGTTGTATAATATAGTTAATATCACATGCAAGTAAAATTTTGCTGAAGATCATTCCAACGTGGCTGCAGCAGTGTGTCAACAGGAACTACCAGAAATTTAAGCCAGATTCCGAAGAGGACGTGGAGCCAGTGATAACACTGGTGACATCAGTTAGATGTTGGCTGAAAGCAGAGAATATCAGAAAGATAGTTACCTTTGTTTTATTGACCATGCATAGTCATTTGATTGTGTGGAGCATAACAAACTATGGATAACAGAGAGATGTGAATTCTAAAACTCTTGATTGTGCTTATGACGAACCTGTACAAAGATCAACAGACAGTCATTTAAACGGAACAAAGGAACACTGAGTGGTTTAAAGTTGGGAAAGGTGTGTATCAGGGTTGAATCCTTTCACTATGGCTATTCAGTCTTATGCTGAGCAGATAATCTGAAAAGGTAGACTACATGAATGGGTTATCAGGATTGGAGAAAGACTTATAAACATCCTGTGTTATGCAGATGACACAATTTTTCTTGCCGACAGTGAAGAGGACTTGAAGCACTAAACTATTAAAGATGAAAGACCAAGGCTTTCAGTATAGAATTACAACTCAATGTCAAGAAAACAAAACTCCTTGCAGCTGGACCATTAAGCAACATCATGATAAGTGGACAAAAGATTCAAGTTATGAAGGATTTCATTTTACTTGAATCCTCTGTGAGTACCCATGGAAGCTGCAGTCAAGAAGTCAAAAGATGCATTGCACCAGGCAAATCTGCCACAAAATGCCTCTATAAAGTGTTGAAATGCAAAGATGTCACCTTCATGACTAAGGTGTGCACAACCCAGGCCATACATTCACCTCTTATGTATGTGAACACTTGATGATGAATAAAGAAGACTGAAGAATTGATGCCTTTAAATTGTGATGTTAGAGAAGAATATGGATTGCTGAAAGAATGAACAAATCTGTCCTGAAAGTAATACAACCAAAATGTTGTCCTTAGAAGCAAGAATGGTGAGACTTGAACATGCTGTCAGGAGGGATCAGGCCTGGAGAAGGACATTATGCTTAGTGAAGCAGAAGGTCAGTGAAAAAGAAAATGTTAAGTGAGATGAACTGACACAGCGGCTGCAGCAATAAGCTCAAGTGTAACAATGATGGTGAGGATGGTGCAGGACTGGGTGGTGGTGTGTTCTGTTGTACACAGGATTGTTGTTAGTCAGAACTGATTTGACAACACCTAAGGGTCGCTGTGAGTTGGATTTGACTTAACGGCATTGCGTTTGCCTGCAAGAACAGCACTACAGTAATCTGACTATAGAGTCGCGACACTAGTTTTTCCCTTGTGGCTAATGGATTCATTTTATTATTTTAAGGCTACTTATTTTGTAAGTGAACTACGAGCTGGACTCAAGAAAAGTAATTGTTTAAATGATACTGAGTACTAAAACTTGGATCAAAACATTCTCTCCCTTATTTTTATAGTAAAGAGAGAACTTCATTAATAATTTTAGGCCACTGGAGGCAGGGCCAACATGGTGAACTAGATACACTTCCCCTCAGTTTTCCCTGAGAACTAAAGTCTGGATTGATAATTGAATGGAGCAGCATGGACATCAGGGGAGCCCTGGGATCTGGCATAGTGTTGTCAGATTTGACTATGTGCCAGTATACGGGAAACTACTCCTCTCTAACTTGAGACAGTGCACAGTGAGTCCTGCTTTAGGTAACTCACTGTTTGGAAAGACTGGAGGTACTGATGCCTTCTTTATTATCTGGTAGGCAGAGACTGGGCATGAGCCAGCTAATATGCTGAACTGCACTTCTTAAGTAACCAGTGTATAGTGCAGCAGAGAGACTGTGTATGGGACGGCCACATATTGAGAGCCCAGCTGCAGACTGAGAGCCTGGCCCTCCACCATCTTGTTTATGAGCTGCACCATAGATTCTGCTGTTTTACAGCAGGAAGAGCAGCTTGGGTAGGACGCCATCTTAGTCAGCTAAGAGATGGAGTCACCCACTCGGAGGCCTTAGCTGGGGGAAATATTCATGCTGAGAAGCACACCCTGTCTAGAAAGTGCTTCCCAAGCACAGAAAAGCTGTGTTTACAATCGTGGAGCCCCTGGAGTTACAGTTAGGGCCTGGCAGAGGATGACAGCAAGGCTGCAACCCCCTCTACTTTGAACCATGTCATAGCACCTGGGGATAGCCTTTGAGGTGCTTTTGTTGTCAGCTAGAAGGTGGGGCCTCCATACCTGATGGCCTGATAGATTTTGGCAGCTGTTAGACAGCTCCTTGCGTAGCAGTAAAGTACTACTTTAAAATAAGACTACCTGGAGAACTGACTGCTGAGCAGCCAGCAGCATCTCTTCCACCCTTCACTGATACACATCATAGTGTAGGCTGACAGCCCCCCACAATGACTCCAAAAGTAGAGCACCGTCTTTGCCAGCTAGGTGACAGAGCCTGCCATCCAGAGAGTCCATCTGGGGCCAGTCACTAGAGTACACAGAGGCAGGTGGTGACCATTTCCTCTCTTAAGACTATGCCTCCGCTCCTGCTGAGGAAACACCAGACAAACCAAGCAACTTCTAGGTAGCGTGAAGGCAACAGTCCATAGTCAATCACTTAAAGAAACAGTCCACTATGGGTCCAGAAAACTCCGAAAATAAAGAATAAAAAAACTTCCCAGATGAAGAAGCCATTCTGAAACTATCAGAGGTCAAGTACAAAAGAATTATATATATAGCCCTCCTAGAAATTAAACAAAATGCAGCAAAACAAAATGAAAAATTAAGCTATTTGAACTGATGGAACACCAAGTGATCTGAAATCCAGTGGATCAGTAATAAAATTACCAAATTAGACAATTCAATCCAAAGCCAAAAGAGCAGAATTGAGGAACTGGAAGACAGCATCAGTGAGCTTGAGGATAGAGCAACTGACATCAGCATTTATGAGGAGAAATCAGAGAAAAATAAGAAAAATGAAGAAGCATTAAGAAACATGTGGCACTCTATCAAGAGGAATAATCTGTGAATAATTGGAGTTCCTGAGGAGGGAGGGATAGCTGAAAATACAGAGAGTATTGTTTAGAGTTGTTGACAGGAAACTTCCCTGAAGTTATAAAAAAGGAGAACACAGATTTCCAAGATGTGTATCGAATGCTACAAAAACTAGAGCACAAAAGAAAGACACCAGGACATACTATAATCAAGCTTAATGAAATGAAACATAAACAGAGGCCCTTTAAGGTAGTGAACCTTAAAGCAAAGCTAGCATTCAGAGAGAAGCCCTGTAGGCCTTCTTCTGACTTGGCAGAACCAATGTTGGCAATCAAGCAGTGGGATGACATATTCAAAGCCTTGAAGGAGAAAAACTTATAACTGAGAATTATATATCTTGCAAAATTGTCTGTCAACTATGAAGACGAAATTGAGACATTAGCAGAAAACAGAAGCTGAGATTTTAAAAACCAAACTGAAATGACAAAAAATACTGAAAGAAGCTCTTTGCTTAGAAAAACAAAAACATTAAGTGTATACTTAAGGAGGCAATGCAGGACCCAGCATCCAGAATCCTACTCAGGAAAGTCACAAAGCTCAAACAAAGCTACAGTATTAAAAGAACAGAACCAGTGATCATATCACAAAAACTATGACATCATCACACTAAAAATAGAAGTAATATTACAATAGGTATAACCCTTTCAGATGGAGAGGAATTTAAAAAGATCTGCAGAAGTTAAAGTGTGATTTAATTTAGAATAACAGGGGGATCACAGTGGTAGCCACAAAGCAAAATACCAATGTGACATATCAAAACAAGGAACATGATACAGGAGTCTCAGCAATCACAAAACCAACACTGAAAAGGATGAAAAGTCAACCCATAAAGAAGAATGTCTCAGAACAGAGTATTAGGAGCAACACAGAAAACATAACAACATGAAAATAGAAGAATCAGTATGACAGCACTAAACACATAGCTATCAATAATTACACTGTATATAAACAGAATGAACACTCAACTAAAGAGACAGCATGTGACCTCCTGGATCATAAGACACGACCCGTCTGTATGTTGCTTACAAGAAACACACCAGACTCAAAGATATGAACAAACTGAAAATTAAAGGATGGAAAAATATATACCAAGCCAATAACATACACAAAATGTGGCAATACTAATCTCAGATAAAACAGACTTGAATGTAAAATCTACTATTATGGACGAGGACAGTCACTATTGCTGAAAGGTTCAATATATAAGCATGAAATAACAGTATTAAATATTTATGCACCCAATACCAGAGCATCTAAATATGTCAAACACTGACAACATTGAAAAATGAGGTAGATTATTCCACAATAATAGCTGGAAACTTCAGCACTCCACTTTCAATAATGGACAGATCATCTAGAAAAAAGCTAAGTAAAGATACAGAAGATCTTATTGCAACAGTTAACCAACTAGACCTCCCTGACGTATCAGAACCTCTCACCCATCAACAGATAAGTACATCATCTACTCCAGTGCATGTGGAACATTTTCCAAAATAGACCATGTTTTAGGATCTAAAGCAAGTCTCAACAAAATCCAAACCATTGAGTTATTGCAAAGCATCTTCTTGGACCATAAAGTCATAAAAGTCGAAATCAATAGCAGAAAAAACATAGGTATTTGAACTCATGGAAACTGAATAACACCTTGCTCAGAAACCTATGGGTTATAGAAGAAATCAACACAAAATAAAGAAATTTATGGAATTGAATGAGAATGAAAACACCACCTGCCAGAACCGATGGGATTCAGTAAAAGCAGTGCTCAGAGTTCAGTTTATCTTTGTAAGTGCATGCATCCAGAATGAAGAAATGACCCAAACCAAAGAACTAACGTTACCGCTTGAACATGTGGAAAGAGCAGCAGAGGAACCCCTCAGGCACCAGAAGAAAACAGATCGTAAATATTAGAGCAGAACTAAATGAATTAGAGAACAGCACAATTAAGAAAATTAATAAAACCCAAAGCTAGTTCCTTTAAAAGATCAACAACATTGATAAACCATTGCCTAAACTTACAAAAGAAAAACAGGAGAGGAAACGAATAACCTGAATAAGAAATGAGATGGGAGATATCACAACAGACCCAAATGAAACCAAAAGTATCATAACAGAATACTACGCAAGACTGTACTATAACAGATTTGAAAACCTAGAGGATATGGATGAATTTCTAGATTCATATTACCTACCAAAATTATTACAAGGAGAATTAGAACAACTTAATAAACTCATCACAAAGGAAGAGGTTGAAAAAGTCATCAAAAAAACTACCAACCAAAGAAAATCCTGGCCCAGATGGCTTCATCAGAGAATTGTACCAAATTTTTAGAGAGGAGTTAACTGCAGTACTACTGAGTTAACTCAGTACTACTGAGACTATTTCACAGCCTAGAAAGGAATAGATTACTCCCAATTTCATTCTATGAACCCATCATAACTCTGATACCAAAGCCGGGGAAACATCCAACAAAAAAGGAGAACTACAGGCCAATATCACTCATGAACCTAGATGCAAAAGTCTGACAAAATACTAGCCAATAGACTTCAACAACATACCAAAAAAATAATTCATCATGACCCAGTTGGACTCATACCAGGGATGCAAGGCTGGGTCAACATCAGAAAAACAATTAATGTGATCAACCACATAAATAGTGCAGAGGATAAGAATCACCTGATTTTGTCAATGGATGCAGAAAAGGCATTTGACAAAGTCCAACACACATATCTGTTGACATCAAGTTTATTCTGACTTGTAGTGACTCTATATGACAGAGGAGAACCCTGCCCCATAGCGTTTCCAGGGAATACATGATGGATTTGAAGTGCTAACTTGGATCCACAATCAGTTTAGCAGCCTGAGTGTTTAACCAGTGTTCCACCAGAGCCCCTAAGAAGGAACTAATTAATGGTTCTTTAGAATAAAAGTCTTCCTCTCCAGTAACCCAGTCACATTGGAAGGACAGACAGTACCTTATCAAGGTCAGGTCTCTAAAAAGCACATTGAAATAGATTATTGAAACAATTGTATTTACGTATTTCAAGCTAATGAAAAATGGCACCGACTATTCAGTGAACTACTTGACTGCTTGACTTTTCTATTTTATGATGACATGCATTGTTTTCCTCTTCTGGGAATACCTTCTCCAGCATTTTAGCCCATTCTCCAGATATGAAGTTTCCTGTTTACCAGTGTCAACTTCTTACTTATTCCTACCCAAGGGGTTTTTCTTCAGGGAAAGGAATCTGGAGTCTTTTTCTTAGGAGTTAGGTCCCATTCTTGCCTTATGAGATAATTTACATTATGTTTTATCAAATGGTTTGAACATTCACTAAGTATAAACTTTCAAATTCTGTCATAGTTATCAAATTACTTATCAATGTAACAGCAGAATTAGTTTACTTAAAGATGTCTGTACACTTGCCCAAACAGTATTCATTTTTAAATTGCAACTGAAGAAATTTTTGTCATGAGACCTGATGTATAAAGAACCTTCCTCCTGTAAAATGTATTTTCTGGTTTCCATCTTAGTGTGAAAAACACCAACTTTGGTACAGGACAAAGTTCTTAATTAACTTCATAGACTTGGGCATATTAACATCCCCAGTTTTTTTATATACTCATTTACATACATATCTGTGGGACTGTTAGTGTGAGAGTTGGAGTTAATGCATGTAAAATGCTTCAACACAGTACCTGACACATAGTAGGAATTCAGAATGATGGAGAAGAATGCAGCTCCATTATCAAAACTCATCACTTCAAACTTTTTATCTTTTTTTTTTTTTTTTACAGATTATAGTAGGGAATGTAAAGTCATAAAACTGAAAGAAAATAAAAGCTCCTTTCTTGTGTCCAGATGTTTTAGGAACTCCTGATCAACAGGGTAGAGAAGACAGAGTCCTTTATGTCCTTGGAACGTATATAACAGTACCAGCAGTGACACTGGAAAACTCTCTGTGTGCCAGGAATTTCTCTAGACTCAACATGGGTTATCTATTTTAATCTTGATAACAATTTTGTAAAGTAGGAACTATTTTTAACTTCATTTCATGGAGCTGAGGCAGACATTAAGAAACTTGTCCAAGGTCACGAGTCCAAACTGAAACTCAGGGTGAGCCTCCAGAGACTATGCTCCCAGCCCCTTTGGAGGATTTTGCTGTATCCATTTTCTTACCTGAAAGACAAAGTTAAACCCCTTTCCGTCCATAGTGGATTTACTGTGATGGCTTCTTTACCTTGGCCTGAGTTTGTATTAATGTAAGAGTTTGAATAGCAGGCCTCATTTTGCTTGTGGTAATTTGATTGGCATCATGCAATTTATTTCCAAAAAATAATTTAAGTCACTCTTTTTCAAGTACATCTTTGTTAAGAATATTTTATATTTCTAGCTAATCATTTATTTAAGGAGATTTATTTATATATCGCATCTTAGCTGTTAATTAGTTTTTTTCCTCCCTCTATCAAATTGATTGTGGCCACACGTATATAAAAACCAAAGCTTTTGCTGCCGAATCAGTTCCAACTCATAGTGACCCAATAGGATGGTGTAGAGCTGTCCCATAGAGTTTCCAAGGAGCAGCTGATGGATTCAAACTGCTGACCTTCTGTGGTTAGTGGCCAAGCTCTTAACCACTTTGACACCAGGGTCGCAATGCGCGTATAGGTAATTGCACCTTCAGTATTTAAAGGAGAGAAAAAGGACATTACTTTCCTTTTATGATCAACCTAGCAGTGTGGGTCTTTTTTTTTTTAAAAGAAAAAGGGTGATTAGTCTTCCCACGCATATGTGGTTTGTTTTTAAGAGAGTGCAGGACTTTATTAAGCAGACATATTCCGTCATCAGTTGCCACTGAGTTTATTCTGACTTATAGTGACCCTGTAGGATAGGGCACAACTGCCCTGTGGTTCCTAAGGCTGTCTTTACAGAGGAAACCCTGGTGGCGTAGAGATTAAGAGCTGAAGTTGCTAACCCAAAGGCCAGCAGTTCACATCTACCAGGTGCCCCTTGGAAGCTCTGTGGGACAGTTTTGCTCTGTCCTTGAGGACTGCTGAGTCAGAATCAACCTAACAGCAGTGGATTTGATTTTTGGTTAATATTTATGGAAGCAGACTACTGCATCTTTCCCCCACAGAGTAGCTGGTGGGTTCAAATGGCCAAACTTTTAGTTAATAGCCAAGCACTTAACCACTCTGCCACCAGGCATATTAGTAAATAATTATCCAATAATTATGGAAGGTTTTTTTTGGCTTATGTGCACATAGCTTATATGTATTAGTAAATAATTATCCAATAGTTATGGAAGATTTTTTCAGCTTATATGCATATAGCTGTATAATGAATCAGCTTAAGTGGGTATATCTGTGGGGAAATAAAAAAAATACTCATTTCATTACCCACATTTAGTGTTACTTATCATTTTATAGAATCTGTTTCACTTATTTTCCTAAGTATTTTCAGCTCTTTCTGGATAGTATTTAGTTTTTGACAACTATGGATATCATAAATTATAGGAATATTAAATGTGTCAATTTTAATATAAAATATTTGCATCATTTCATTCATTCTGATTGCTTTTTCATGACAGTGTGTGGGTTTTACAAATCAAAAGTCTGACCATAGGGGGATGTTTTATTTTTCTGTTTGTTTACAGCTCAGAGGCATAGCACCGACTCATTAGATGTAGAGGATATACACCAGAACAAGGTATATCTATGTTTAGTAGTAAACATTTTTATAGGAATGCATCTGCTGGTTATTTTATAGATCATGAGAAGGAAAAGAAAGACTATTGAAGCATTAGTCGTGAATACTGTTGTCACTTTCATTTTTAAGACACTTTGGAATAATTACATGAGAATCAGAGTGTTCTAGGCTGCTGGTTCAGGAAGCAGTTGAGTAAATGTAGCATATCTGGGCATACTTATGTATTGGCAGTCATTTCCTTTTTCCTCCTCTTCATAGGCCATAACATCTATCGACCATGTCCAGTTTCTTTTGGCCTAAGCACAGTATGCGAACAAAAGTGTCACTCTGTCCCTTCAAACTTTACATGGTGGGCAGATAATCTTGATTTGGTAATAGGATTCTGGTGGGTGAGAGGAAGCAATGTTCTGTTTTTAATCTTATCAGCCCACAAAAATACATCTGTACAGGTCAATTTGGGAGCATACCCTTCTTGTTTTTAAATCCCTTCTTTCTTGCTCTACAGACAGTCTTTCAAAGATACTGGAAGAAGAAATTCCCCTAGTTCTAGCTCCAATTGTGTGATGATTGGGAGAAGAGTGTATTTCTCAAGCATTCTGTAAAATTTTCACTACAAGGAAGCTTTGATCTGATTAGTCTAATAAGCCTGTAAGAACTTAAGTAGATTAAAACATTTTTATTATGTTTACTAACACCAATAATTGTACAATACTGGTAAAAAAAAGGATTAAAATATGCAGCACAAAATAAATATTGGTATACATAATGAAGCCACTTTGCTGAAATATCAGTTGACTATATTGTACCAGAACCTGTGGTTAGATCAGATTATAAAATTGAGTGGAATATTAGATTCGCCAATAGTTTAGAATGAACTGAGTGAAGAAGTACATCTGAAAATTAACTATATATTTTTTGTATCTACAGAAACCAAAATTTAGTTCTAAAAATTGTGTTTGGTTTGTTAATGATGAAAATTCCAACAGACTGAAGCAAGAATGTGTAAAAGTCGATAAAGGATGCAAGGAGGTTTTATTTATAAATAAAGAAGACATATATGAATGTTACCAAAAAGATTCCAGAAACATAAAATTTGGTAAATCCAAGCAAAAGCAATCAACTCTTGACCAAATACACTCTAAAGGATTGAGAAAGGGCAAGCTCTGTGATGTCAGAGACTCCAGCACAGACATCTCTAACGACAAAGGAAGAAGAAACACACATCATAAAAAGACTGAAGTGGATGATGGAGACTGCAGTCCAAGAAAGACAGTAGCTATCACTTCTTCCAGAAGAAGAAACAGATTGGTTCTGCATCAGCAGGATATTCTCCCAGACCTTGATGGCCTTCCAGAAGAGTCATGTAAACTTTCCAGCCCAACAAATGATGTAGGCAACAGCATTGAGGCTTATTCCATTTCCAAAGAAATGCGTACTCAGAGCTTAGATTTAGCAGATAATCAGGAAGTACAATTCCTGCAATTAGATTCCATTGAACAAAATGAAGTTTCTTTGTCAGGACTTTCTATACGTGAAGAAATCAAATTACCACTTGTTATTGCAGACCAACCCCTTCACACTGACAAGAAACAGCACATAAGCCCTAATAAATTTCATGAAAATAGTAACTCAAGTCAGAAAGATGAGTGCCTTAATAAGCGGGAAAATTCTGTTGCATCCATTATAAGTGGAAATGTTACTGATGATGGTGGTGGTAGTGACTGCTGTACCTCTGAGGAGACTGTTATATCTAGAGAAGTTTCTGCAGATTGCAAGACCCACTATCATTGTGAAGATAATGTAATAAATAGAGGAGAAATGTATTTTCAACAGTCTTTAACTGCTGAGCACCATTTGTCACAGAAAAACGTGTTAGAAATGGGTGACTTAACCATACTTCCACAACAAGAAACTATTACTTTTTCTGATTCAGATAATACAGTCATTTCTGAACAACATGTTGCAAATTATGAACAATGTACATATGGAATTTCTTTTGATCACTTACTTGAACGTCCTGAACACACTTCCCTTGCTTGTACAAGAACACTTTTAACACATGAAGCTTCAGAGTTCACTAGTCACGTGAAACTATCCCAAAGGCCTCAGGATTATAGCCCTAGAGCACCAACTCCTTTAATGAATCAAACAGATACATGTGTTCTGGAAGAGGTGAATGAGAAGCGAGACATTAAAAGGAATTACACTGCCAAAGATCAGAAGACAAGTTATTCAAATGAGACTCTATCCACTGTTGCTCATTCTCAAGTAATAGAAACAACTAAAATTAAAAAAAGGAGACAAGAGCTTCCGGAGAGTGAGACCTTACATAACATAGATTTTCATTCCATTGACAATATGAATGAAGAGTTAATTAGCAACTCACAATTTAATCAGAGAGGAGGGAAGAATACTTCCCCCAAACCAGGTATTGGTAATATTTCTTGATTTGGAAACATTTTTTGTAGACTTACTTGTTGCATGGAAGTTTCCAACTGAATTTCCATTCAGTATATACCAAACTGTTAAGAATGAGGATACGTGGGCCAGGCCTGGACTTAAGCCATAGTGTTTACTTTGAAAGTCAGACTGTTAATATCTAAGATGGTTGCTAAAGTGATATTGACAGAAGTTAGCAAACATATTTCTGTGCATTTTTATGTTTCTTTTTAATGTGGCACTTGTTTAGTATCAGGAATCAAGAACATTTACACAGTAGGAGAGTATCCCGTTGACAACTATTCACTGTGTTCTATCAGAACTGCAATTTGAAAATCTCATGTTTGTTATATAAAAACATTTTTAAAGATTTCAGTTCCCTAGGAAAAAAAAAAGCTACACTTGGAACAGAAACTGTAAATATGTGTGATTTTTTTCTTTTTAAGTCGTGTTTGCAACACTGATAATGCAAAATGGTTTTTTTTTTTTCAGAAGAAGAATTAACTAACAATGGAGAAGAAAGCACTTTAAGAAATTGTGAGGAGAAAAAAGAATACTCAGATTCAGAAATTCGCATGCCTACTAATATCCAAGTTCAGAATTTGAAAAATAGACAAAATTTGTTGAAATCTACCTGCAACCAAGGTTTGTATTCCTATAATTGCATAGGTAAAAATTTACACAATCAGACACAGCATCCATTCTTACATCAGAGTGTCTAAACTTTCAGATACACTTTTTTATTATTTTAGTTATAACAGATGATTTTACTAAAGCAGCACTTGAGAATACAATAGTTTTCAGACACATTCTTGTTGTATTTATGCTTATGAATTCTAATGTGTTATTTTAGAGGTGATAAACAGCAGAAGCAACAGGATTTTTGAGTAGGGGCAGCAGGAGTAAACTGTGTCATATTCCTTAGAAACTTCCCCCTATCACTTTTAACATAAGGGAAATTTAAGAAGCATGGTCACTAATTTCTTTATGTAAGATGAATGAACTGTATGTGTCTGGTCCGTTGATAGTTCACTAGTACTGTGATGAATAAACTGGACCACTTTAGGTTAAAGAATAAGCACTGAAAAGTTGATTACTGCCCTGTAAGAAGTAGGAAACCTGGCAGCACAGTGATTAAGTGCTCAGGAAAGGAGAAGGAGATGTGAAGACAGAGGCAGAGATTGGAGCGATGTAGCTACCAACCAAGGAAGCCAAGGAATGCTGATAGCCACCAGAGCTAAAAGAGGTGGGAAAAGATTCTCTTCTAGAACTTCTAGACGAATTGCAGCTTCTGGCCCCTTGATTTTGCAGTTCTAGTCTCTAGAACTGAGACAAGAAATTTCCCTTGTTTTACTTCACTTAGTTTGTGATAATTTGTTATGACAGCTGCCATAAACTAATACACCTCCCTAGCAGCACCTAAGGAGTCCTGTCAGTGCAGTGTTAAAAGTGCCGTTACTAACTGAAATATCGGCGTTTCCAACTCACTAGCTGCTGTGTGAGAGAAAAGGCCTAGCAGTCCACTTGTGTAGAGACTGTTGTAGTTAAGTGCTGTTGAGTCAGTTCTGATTCATAGCAACCACATATACAACAGAAGCCCAATCCTGCACCATCCTCAGAATCATTGCTGTGTGTGAGCCCATCATTGTAGCCACTGTGTCAGCCCATTTCCTTGATGGCCTTTCTCTCATTTACTGTCTACCAAGAATATGTCCTTCTCCAGGGTTGATTCCTCCTGATAAGATGTCCAAAGTAAGTGAGACAGAGCCTCATCATCCTTACTTCGAAGAAGCTTTCTGGATGTACTTCTTCTAAGACAGAGTTGTACATTCTTCTGGCAGGCCATGATGTATTCAATATTCTTCACCAACACTGTAATTCAAAGTATCAGTTATTCTTCTTCAGTCTTCCTTATTCACTATCCAGGTTTTGTATGCTTATGAGATGATTAAAAGTACTGTGGCTTGGGTCAGGTGCATCTTAGTCCTCAAAGTGACATCTTTTCATCATTCTAAAGAGGTGTTTGGCAGCAGATTTGCCCAATGCGATAATGTGTCTTTTGAGTTTTTGACTGCTGCTTTCGTGGTGTTGATTATGGATCCAAGTAAAGCGAAATTGACAACTTCAGTATCTTCTCCACTTATGATGTTACTTATTGATTCAATGATATTATTGTTTTCTTTATGTTGATGTGTAATCCATACTGTAGGCAGTAGTCTTCACTCTTCATCAGTAAGTGCTTCAAGTCCTCTTCACTCTCAGCAAATGAGGTTTTCTCATCTGCATAGCATAGATTGTTAATCTTCCTCCAATCCTAATGATGTGTTCCTCTTCATATGTGGCATCGCTTCCAGCATCACAGCACCACCCAGGCCACCATAGTATAACCAGCTAATTGTGGTTGTAAAGATTACAGCCTAGGAATCCCTATGGGGCACATCTACTCTGTCCTGTGGAGGGGGGGTTACTATGAATTAGAATTGACTCAGTGGTACACAATAACAGGAGCAGCACTTAATTCATGTTAAGCTGTTTGCATGTCTGTCATTCCACTAGACTGTTAGCCCTTTAAAGCGGAGACAGTATTTTCTCATTTGTGTTTTTTTAGAACATAGCGCCTGAAAAAAATACTTGCTAATATAAACTAATAAATAAATTGAACTGCTCCAGAGAAAAAGGACTCCACATAGTGACAAAATTCCCTAACCCAAAGGGTCCCATTCACCTAACAGTGAAGTCATCTGGGCCATGGATTCTGCTGCTTACCTCATACCCTCTATAGATTGCCAGTCAGCATTTTAGTTTCTCTCACATAAATAGAAATAGATTGTCAGATAGCAGCAAGGATTTCAATAAAACCCCAACATGAACAAGAAAAGGAAACACTGGTAGCATAGTGGTTAAGGGCTATGTCTGCTAACTAGAAGGTCAGCAGTTTGAATCTGTCAGGTTGATCCCTGGAAACTATGGAGCAGTTCTCCTCTGTCCTATAGGGTCACTGTGAATCAGAATTCACTCAATAGCAGTGGGTTTTACTTGGACTATGAACAAGACAAAGGAACAAGAAGAAGTGCAAGGCTAAGACAAAAAAAGTAAACCTTAAGAAAATTATATAGAAGAAACAGTAATACAGAACTCTTAGTATATAAAAGAATAGAAATCTGAGTATTTCTCTGTCACATCACACTTCTTTTTTTATTATTATTGAGTGAAAATGTACATTCCCATATAAATTTGCATGCTCACCTATATGCAGCTCCCACTGCTCTCCCTGCCCGATGGCAGCACACTCTTCCTCTCCACTCCATACATGTCTTATCCTCCCAACAGTCTCCTAAACCCTCCTCTCCACCCACTCCCCGCCTCCAGTAAGAGGTCAGCAGGATGACATCCTATGGATGTACAGAACAATAAAATGCACACATCATATGGTCACTCCATTGCCAAGTCCAATCCATTCCTGTCTGAAGAGTTGACTTCCATTATGATTTATGGACAGGGGCAGCATCAGGGCTAGGGACCATGCTCCCAGGGGAACTCTGAGGCCCCTGGACTATCAGTTGCAGTCATTTAGTGGAGATCTCAGGGTGTACCCCTTTTTATTCTTGTGTTGCCAGTGAGACTCAACTTTCTGAGCTCCATCATGGCTGTCACTGGTCATGGCTGGGCACCATCTGGTTCTTCCGCTCACAGTGGAGTCACAATGGAGTCACCCACTGATGTGAGTCTCTCTGTCTTCTGAGTTTTTTTTCCCCCATGTCGTTTTGGTCCGTGGTGATCATCCATTCCTGCTGAGTTGGGACCATTTGCTGTACCCTCAGATGGCAGCTTGGCAGCTTTTAAGACCCCAAACACCACTCACCAATATGGGGTGCAGAAGGCTCTCGTAGCAAAACGCTAGTTGTGCCAATTTGGCCTCAATTTCCCCTGAGAGCATGTTCCCTGGCCCACTGCCCCAGCTACTCTGACCTTGCAATATTGGGTTAAGATGGGAGGAGTAATCATGTTATGTTGAAATTGAGTTAATATTGATCTTTTTAATGTGTGCTGTCACAGATTTCACCCAACCAAATTTCTATCAGCTATCTAAACCCTCTACCCCTTGCAGCCATTGAAGAGTCTTTTCTTCTATGCATCAGTCTGTTTTTAAGTTCTTAGAGGTCTCATACAATATTTGTCCTTTTGTCAGTGATTACTTTCACTCAGCATAATATCCTCCAATTGAAACCAGGTTATGAGATGCTTCTTAAAATCATCATTGTTCTTTATCATTGCATTGTGTTCCATTGAGTATATATACCATAGTTTGCCTATCTGTTCTTCTGTTGTTGGGCATCTGGGTTGGTTCCATCTTGTTGCTGTTGTGGACTATGCTGCAGTAAACATTCATATGCATGTATCAGTTGGTGTGAATGGCCTAGATTCAGTAGGCTATATTACAAGCAGTAGAATTATTGTGTCAAGTGGTATATCTATATCCAGCTTTTTAAGGAAGTGCCCGATTGCCTTCCAAAGAGGTTGCACCATTTTGCAATCCCACCAGCAGTGTAGGAGAGTTCCCACTTCTCCAAAGCCTCTCTAGCATTTGTTGTTTTGTGTTTTTTTGGATCATGGCCAACATTGTTGGAGTGAGATGGCATCTTATTGTAGTTTTGATTTGAATTTCTTTAATAGCTAATGATCATGAGCATGTCCACATGTATTTTTTGGCTGCCTGGATCTCCTCTTTAAAAGAGAAGTAAGTGTCTGGCTATCTCCTTTGCCCATCACTTAATTGAGTGATTTATCTTTTTATTATTGATATTTTGTAGTACCTTATAAATTGTGGAGATCAGGCATCAGCCTGACATATAGTTGCCAAATATTTTTTCCCATTCTGTAGGTGGCCTTTTAACGCTATTAATAAAGTCTTTGGGTGAGCAAAAGTGTTTCATTCTTAATAGTCCCCATTTATGTATTTTCTCTTTTGTTGTTTTTGGTTGGTTTGACAGAGTTTGAAGTCTGTCTGCGTTGTGTACTAAAACTTCCATTGTTGTTCCTACTTTTTCTTGGATGAGCTTTATCATTTTAGACTTGGTACTTAGGTCTTTTTTCCAGTTTGAGTTGGTTTTTGTATAAGGCGTAGGATATGGGTCTTGTTTTAATTTATTGCAGATGGATATCCAACTTTGCCAGCACCGTTTGTTGAAGAGATTGTTTTTACCCCAGTTTAATGTCTTAGGGCCTTTGGCAAATATCACCTGTTCATAGGAAGATGGTTTCATCTCTGGGGTCTCAATTCTGCTCCATTGATCTAGCTGTCTCTTTTTGTACCAGTACCAGGCTGTTTTGAGTACTGTGGCAGTGTCATTGGTTCTAAAATCAGGTAATGAGAAGCCTCCAAGTATGTTCCTCTTCTTCAGTAGTGCTTTACTTATCTGCGGCTTCTTCTGTTTCCAAACAAAGTTGGTGATTTGTTTCTCCATCTCTTTAAAAGATGGAGAATGAATTTGCACTGAATTTGCATTGGGATTGCATTATATAAGTAGATTGCTTTGGGCAAAATAGACATTTTCACAATGTTAAGTCTTCCTATTCATGAGCAGGGTAGGTTTTTCCATTTATATAAGTCTCCCTTAGTTTCTTGTAGTAAGGACTTGTATTTCTCTTTGTAAGCTCTGTTATTTCTCTGGTTAGATTTATTCCTAGGTACTTTATCTTCTTAGGGGCTATAGTAAATGGTATTGATTTAGTGATTTCTTCATTAACAGTCTCGTTGTTGGTATAAAGGAATCCTACTAATTTACTTATGTTTATCTTGTATCCTGAGACTTTGCTGAACTCTTCTATCAGTTTGAGTAGTTTAATTATGGATTCTTTAGGATTCTCTGCATATATAATCATATCATCTGCAAATAGGAAAGTTTTTACTTCTTTGCCGATGCAGATACCCTGTATTTCTTGGTCTGGCTAAAACTTCTAGTACAATGTTGGATAGGAGAGGTGAGAGTGGGCATCCTTGTCTAGTTCCTGTTCTCAAGGCAAATTGTTTCAGTGTCTCTCCGTTCAGGATGACATAGGTAGTTGGCTTTGTATAAATGGCCCTTATTGCATTGAGGAATTTGCTGTCTATTCCTATTTTGCTGAGAGTTTTTAGGATGAGTGAGTGTTGGAGTTTGTCAAATGCCTTTTCTGCATCAATAGACAAAAATCAGGTGATTCTTGTATTTTGTGTTACGTGGTTGATCACATTAACTGTTTTTCTGATGTCGAACCAGCCTTGCATCCCTGGTATGAATCCAACATGATCATGACGGATTATTTTTTGGATATGTTGTTGTATTCTGGTGGCAAAGATTTTGTTGAAGATTTTTGCATCTAGATTCATGAGTGATATCGGTCTGTAGTTCTCCTTTTTGATTGAGTCTTTCCCTCGCTTTGGTACCGGGGTTATGCTGGCTTCACAGAGTGACTTTTGGAGTATTCCATCACTTTCTGTGCTGTGAAATAGTCTCAGTAGTATTGGAGATAACTCTTCTCTAAAAGCTTGGTAGAATTCTGCGGGGAAGCCATCTGGGCTCGAGCTTTTTTTTTGTTGGTAGTTTTTTGGTGATTTTTCAATCTCTTCCTTTGTGGTAGGTTTATTAAGTTGTTCTCCTTCACCTTGCGATAATTTTGGTAGGTGATATGAACCAAGGAATTTATCCACTTCTTCTAGGTTTTCAAATTTGTTAGAATACAGACTTTCATAGTAATCTGTTCTGATATTTTTCACTTCTGTTGGATCTGTTATGACAACTCCCTCTCATTTCTTATTTGGGTTATTTGTTTCCTTTCCTGTTTTTGTTCAGTTAGTTTAGCCAGTGGCTTGTCAATTTTATTGATCTTTTCAAAAAACCAGCTTTTGGTCTTTTCAGTTTTTTCAGCTGTACTTCTATTCTCTACATCATTTAGTTCTGTTCTAATCTTTATGATCTGTTTTCTTCAGGTGCCTGAGGGGTTCCTCTGTTGTTCTCTTCTCTGATTGTTCAAGTTGTAGGGTTAGTTCTTTGATTTGGTTTCTGTCTTCCTTCCAGATATGTCCATTTATGGAGATAGGCTGACCTCTGAGCACTGCTTTGGCTGTATCCCATAGGTTGTGGTAAGAAGTATTTTCATTTTCATTGGAATTCATAAATGTCTTTATTTCATCCTTGATTTCTACTATAACCAATGGGTTTTTGAGCAAGATGTTGTTCCGTTTCCATAAGTTTCACTTTCTATCTATGTTTTTTCTGCTATTGATTTAGACTATTATGGCTTTATGATCTGAGAAGATGCTTTGCATTAATTGAGTGGTATGGATTTTGTTGAGAATTACTTTATTTCCTAACACATATTTTATTCTGGAAAATGCTCCATGTGTACTGGAGAAGAAGGTGTAGTTGCCCCCTGATGGATAGAAAGTTCTGTATATGTTGATGAGGTCTAGTTGGTTAATTGTGGCAATAAAGTCTTCTGTGTCTTTATTGGGCTTTTTTCTAGATCATCTGTCCTATATTGAGAGCAGAGTGTTGAAGTCACCCACTATTATTGTGGAGTGATTTATCTCATTTTTGAGTGTAGTCAGTGTTTCTTTGATGTATTTAGGTGCTCTAATATTAAGTGCATAAGTATTTAATATTGTTAAGCCCTGCTTGTGTATTGAACCTCTCAGCAATACATAGTGTCCATCCTTGTCCATGATGGTGGATTTTACATTGAAATCTATTTTATCTGAGATTAGGATTGCCATACCTGCTCTTCTTTGTGTATTGGTAGCTTGATATATATTCTTCCATCCTGTAATGTTCAGTTTGTTCATATCTTTAAGTCTAAGGTGAGTTTCTTGTAGGCAACATATGGATGGGTCATGTCTTTTGATCCAAGATGTCACTCAGTGGCTCTTTACTGGAGCGTTCAGTCCATTCACATTCAGTGTAATTATTGATAGCCAAGAAAACAATTATAGATAGGTATGTTTTCATGCTGTCATTGTGATATGTTTATTTTTGTGTTAATGTTTTCTCTGTTCTTATTAATCTGTGCTGGGACATTCTTTGTGAGTTGATTTTTCACCTTTTTCAGGGTTGGTTTTGTGGTTGTTGAGACTCTTGTATTGCATTTCTTAACTGGATATGTTGAATCTTTGTTGTGCTTTATAGCTGCCCTTATGCTCCCTCTTAGTAGACTATGTATAAACCCAATCTTAATTACTACCAGTCTTATTAACTTCCTCTCCATCTAGAAGGACTATAACAACTGTAGTACATCCCTCTTTTTAGTATGATGACATCATAGTTTTCATGATAGAATCACTGGATCATTTCTTTAACTATTATAGCTTTCACTGAGTCTGGGTGATGTGTCCTGAATTTGCTTCTAAAATATAAAGTTAGTGGTTTTGGTCTTCTAAGTCAAGAGGTTCTTTCAGTATTTCTTGTAGCTTTTGTTTGGTTTTTACAAAGTCTGTGAGTTTCTGTTTATCTGCAAATGTCTTAATTTCATTTTCGTATTTGGAATATAGTTTTGTAGGATATCTAATTCTTAGTTGGAAGTTCTCCTTCAAGGCTTTGAACATGTCATGCCACTGTCTCCGTGCCAGCATTCTTTCTGCTGAGAAATCTGACAAAAGCTTACCAGGTTTACCTCTGAATGTTAGCTTTGCTTTGAGTCTTGCTGCCATTAAGAGTTTCTGCTTATGTTTCATTTTGTTAAGCTTGATTATACTATGTCTTGGAGCCTTTCTTTTGAGATCTATATTCAGTGGCATCGATATGCATCTTCGATAGCTATATTCTTCCAAGTTTCTGGGAAGCTTTCTGTTAGCAGCTCAGCAGCACTGCTCCCTGTGTCCTCAGGTGTCTCACCCTGTTCACGAACTCCAATTAATCATAGATTGTTCCTCTTGATAGAGTCCCACATGTTTCTTAATGCTTCTTCATTTTTCTTGTTTCTTTTTTCTGATTTCTTCTCATAGATGCTGGAGGCAGTAGCTCTCTGTTCCAAGTCAGAAAGTCTATTTTTCCATTTGTTCCATTCTGTTTTCTTGGCTTTGAATGGAAGTTTCTGTGTCTTTGATTTTGTTCTTGATCTGTTGGATTTCAGAGTACTGGTATTCATCAGATCTAACAGCTTGCTTAATTTTTCATTTTGTTCTGCTGCATTTTGTATAAGGTCAAGGAGGGTTCTGTATATACTGTATTCACCTTCCGATAGTTTCAGAAAGGTTTCTTCGTCTGGACAGTTCTTTGATTGTTTCTTTTGAGGGCCTTCTGAAACCATGGGTGATTTTTTGGTTATGGTTTTCTACAGAGTTTTTTGCTTTGGGGGGCATCATGTGAGTCAACAAAGGCTGGGAGAAATGCTGTTGGATGGACTGCAGTTGTTTCTCTAGGCTGTGTTAAAATGAAAGGTAAAGGTATCTAACAACTTACAAAGTCAGTTCACGTATGCAGGTCCCTCTTCCCAGCTTACAAAGTAAACATGTCTGTATCCAACCCCAAATATTATAAGGTAGTTCAAAATACAGAAAGACTACTGCCCTGATGGCCTCTGCTGTTGGGTCTCAGCCATTGGTGATGCTGTGTGGACTACTGCTTTTTTGCTGGAGAAGTGCACTCCCCCAGGCAGGCACTGCCTCCCAGCCTAGGAATTAGGTCCAGCTGAGGCCTGTGTATGGGTAATCCGCCTCCCAGTGGAACAAGATGACATCTCGCACATGCTTGCTGCCTGCCTCGATACAGGCTACTCTGTGGTGAGGCAGAAAAAGGGGCCGAAGGTGCCAAGATGCACAGAGTACAAAGCTAGGCTCTCAAACTATGAGAGTTTTGCCTCCTGATCCAACCAGCAGTACATGTGAGATTAGCTGCTAGTCAAGTCCCAGCTCTGCCTGCCAGCTAAGACAGAGAAAAAAAAGTTAAAATGGTGAATTACCTTCAGTCCGTTTGAGCCAGCACTCACCAAGAGTGGGGATTAGTGAAAGAGAGGAGGTTTTCCGTTCAGTGGTATGAGGTCTAAATTAATAGCCCTGTGCTGTGTCGTAGGGCTAACTAGGTATCCAGAAGGCTCCATTTAATTATCAGTTCAGGTCTTGGTTTTGAGAGGGATTTGGGGAGACATGTGTTTAGTCCACCACCTTGACTCTGCCTCTTCTCTGTCGTGTATTTCTTAATAGCAATGCCAGATTCCAAACTACGGTAGCTGTTATGAGGAGGTTTAGTGCAAATGCTATTTGTTTTCTTTCAAGGTTTTGCCCGGTTTTCCTATTTAAAATTTTCATTTGAATGCTGTAGAAGTTTGTGATGGCAGCAACATTGATTCGTTTTTGAGTTTTTGCCCCAAACAGTTATCACATCCCTGCTTTCTTTGCTACAAGCATATCAGAAACAAGGTAGAAAGAATTGTACCATCCACAGTAAGAAATATTGGGAGAGAGTTTTCAATTCAAACTAGTAACTTGTAGACACACCATCCTGGATGTTTTTATTTCTTTAAAATATATTCTGCATATATGTATATATAATATGGAAGATCTATATTTTATACACACACATACATGCACACATAATATCTTAGGCTGTGTCCTCTAGAGAAGCAAACTTAGTGAAGCATATATACATGGAGAGAGGGAGAGACAGAGAAGGATTTATCTCAAAGAAGTGGATCACGTTGTTGTAGAGGCTGGCAAGTCCTAAAGTCTGTGGTCAGGTGTTGGCTGGAGGCTTCTCCTGATTTACATGGCTGTAGGGACCAATGAACCCAGATTGCCAGAGTCAACAGGTCACATGGCAGACTGCTGGCTCACAGATTTGTTGAAAAATCTGATGACAGGGTGCTGGCTCAAGTCCTAAGAACTGGGGGTCAGATGATGATCAGCCAGAAACAGGATCCAGAGACAACAAGCTTCAGGATTGGAGGAAGACTCATTAACAACCTGTGATATATAGAAGAAGACAACCTTGCTTGCTGAAAGGGAAATGGACTTGAAGCACTTAACTGATGATCATAGGTTACATCCTTCAGCATAGATTACACTTCAACATAAAACAAAAAGTCTCACAACTGAACCAATAAGCAACATAATGACAAATGGAAAAGATGATTGAAGTTGTCAAGGATTTCCTTTTACTTGGATCCACAGTCAATACCCATGAAAGCAACATTCACAAAATCAGATGAAATATTATTGCATTATGCAAATCTGCCTGCAAAAATCTCTTTGAAGTGTTAAAAAACAACAATTATCACTTCGAGGACTAAGGTTCATCCAACCCAGACCATGGTGTTCTCAGTCACCACATATGTGTGTGAAAGCTGGACAATGAATATAGAAGATGAAGAAATGATGCCTTTGAATTATGGTGTTGGTGAAGGGTATTGTATATACCATGGACTTTCAGAAGAATGAAGAGATCTGTCTGTAATGAAGTACAGCCAGAGTGCTCCTTAGAAGTAAAGATGGCGAGACTGTCTCATTTACTTTGGACATATTATTACGAGGGATCAATCCCTAGAAAATGACATAATTCTTGGTAAAGCAGACCATCAGCAAGAGAGGAAGACTCTCATTGAGGCCCTCAGTGATTGATACAGTGGTTGCAGTGATGGGCTGAAGCCTGGCAGCCATTGTGAGACCAGGCAGTGCTGAGTTCTGTTGTACATAGGGTCACTGTGAGATGGAACTAACTTGATAGTACCTCACAGTAACAACGTGTGTGTGTGTGTGTGTGTGTGCGTGCGCATGTACACACCTGTCTGTACCGACAGAATATCTTCATTCTTCCAATAAAGAGTTTCTGAGTGCAGTTTTCTAAAGAGCAGTATGTTTTCCTCTGGATGCCAATAGAAAATAAGTGTGACACTTTCAGTCTTCTCTTTGATTCATATTACCAGAGAACCTATTGTTTTAGAAAATAATTCTCTAGTCTTTTTATCTCTTGTCTTGAAATTACATGACTTTTTGCTGACATTCAGGGAATAGGGCATGGGAAGGGTTCGTGGGTTAGCATACTGGTGAATCACCGGGAAAGCTTGTTAAGACATGGATTGGGGGCCTTGTCCTTAGGATGTCTGATTCAGCAGTTATGTCAATTATCTGTGGGTACATAGTCGAGTACCACACATAGCAGCCTAAAACATATTTATTACCTCACACTTTCTGTAGGTCAGGAACTGACTACGGCTTAGCTGGGTCTTCTGCTCAGGATTTTTCATGTGCTGCAATCAAAGTGTTGGCTGGGGCTGGGATCTCACTGAAGCCTTGACTAGGGAAGAGTTCACTCCCAAGCGTATGTGGTTGTTGGAAGAATGCAATTCCTCAAAGCTTATTGGACAGAGGGCTTTGATGTTTAGCTGGCTCTTGACTCGTGGCCACCTTCTGTTTCTTGCCTTATGGGTCTCAAACACGGTTGCTTGCTTCGTCAAAGCATGCAAGCCAGGAAGACAGTAGAGCAAGTCTCCTAGCAGTAAAGAAGTTACAGTCTATTGGGACCTGATTGTGCAAGTGAAAGGCCCTCAGTATTGAGATATTCTATAGGTTAGAAACAAATTACTGAAGAGAAGGGGATGGAACCTAGAGATGAATAGCAGGCGAGTAGAGTCTGTGCTCCATAGTAGACTTGAGGTGGCGTGGAGAATTTGCACTTTTGACAAGTTTCACAGGTAACAACGATACTGCTGGTCTGGAAACAGATGTTGAGGACTACTGGTTTAATGAAGGAAACCCTGGGGATGTAGTGGTGAAGTGCTACATCTGTTAACCAAAGTGTTAGCAGTTCAGATCTGCCAGGTGCTCCTTGGAAACTATGGGGCAGTACTGCTGTGACTTATAGGGTCTCTATGGGTCAGAATAGACTCGACAGCAGTGGGTTTGGGTTTAATGAATATCCTTCTCTGCTTAATGACTCTACCCCTGTGCTTTGCTTTGTGTATGAGTCTAAAAGCTTTGCTGATTTAGTTTTATAGATAATAAACTTTTAGGTTCCTGGCTTGGAGATGAGGATATGGGCCAAGAGGAGTGGTTGCCAGGCTATTTAGCATTGGTGAAGGAAGCTTGGAGTCCCAGCATTTCTGTGTATAGATTGTCAGTTAATATTCATGTTTCCACCCCTGTTTTATGTATGTTGTCCTCCATAGTGTTTGATGCCTTGAAGTGCTGAGTGCCTGGGTTCAGGTTGGCTCTCTAATTCCCTTCACAGGCTGTAGGGTAGAACATTTCCCTCTCTGACAAGTCAGTCAGCTACCTCTCTTCAATAAGTGCACTTACATTTCCAAAAATATGTTGAAGTTTTTTGTCCTTTTTCACTTCCCCTTCTGTTTTCAATATTGATTGATGTATGTTTCTGTACAGTGCACCCTACTTAAGATATTTGAGGAAGTTGTCATGTGTGTGCTAGGATTGTTTATAATAATCAGTAATTTGGCAGAAAAGAACCCTCAGGTTTGCTGTTTTCACTTACAGAAATGAAAACAGCGGCAATCGATAAGAGAAATGCTGAAGGGGAAAATCGACTTCATGTGGCTTCCAGAAGAGGAAATTTGTCTTTGGTGAAAACACTGATAAAAGCTGGAACAGAAGTGAATCTAAAAGATAATACAGGTTTGAGTCTTTTCATTTTAATTGTCTTTATAATTTGAACTCACTGATAATGTACATTTCATAGCTCACCTCCTCAGTTTTGATCCTGGCTGACACATATGTAGTAACTTTGATTTACCTTTTTAATAATGTATTACTATTTACCTAAATAGTAAGATTTATCATAGTATCTCATCAGTTGCTGAAATGACTTCTGTTTTGAAATAGTTTCTTTTTTTTTTTTACATTTCTAGCCTTAGGAGCAGCTACACAGAATGGAGAGTAAGGGAATCTTGTTTAGGTCCTTTGTTTGGAAGTCTTAATTCCATTCCCTAACTTTGGAGAAAATGCAGACTTTTGCACATTTCCCTGTACTTTTTTCTCTTTCGTCCTTTCTTTGTACTGTTATTTATTTTTTTATTCTTGACTTATTTTTATTGTAAACCTCTGTTTTAAACATACATCTTCTAACGTTTTGCTCAGACACAGAAGAGTCTTGTCTGAGGAATTCCAGAGGGGGAAAAAGTTTCAGTTAAATCATCATTTTAAAGACAAATGTGGCAATGCAAAAGTACAAATATGAAAGTCAGACATACTTTTTTAATATCTGAGTAGAAACAAATTGGCATAGTTAGTATTTACCCAGTTCCCATTATATTTTAGGTGTTCAAATCTTATGTTTTGGCACTTGTATAAACAAATGTTTGTGATGAGATCAAGTTAAAAAATTGAACTCACACTTTTTTCATTATTATGATTAAGTGGAAGTATACAGTCCAAATCAGTTTTGCATGCCCTTCTATCTACAGCTCTTCTGCTCTCCTTGCCCCGTGTCAGCACTCGTCTCCTTTTCATTTTGTACTTGTCGTATCCTCTTAACAAGCTGCTGCCCCCTCCCCTCTCCCCTCTTCTCTCCCATCTAGAAAGAGACCAGTAAGACAGCCTCTTGTAAATGCATAGAACCATAAAGTACACCCATTACACAGTCACATCATTTTTAAGGCAGTATTTTTCGATAATATTTTCTATCCAATACTTAGTATATAAATATGAGTCAATATAGATGTCCTATTAATGCAAAAATGCTTAGTAATAAGGAGATCATATGAAAGTTAGTTTATAAGCCTCAACATGTCTTTCCCTCACCCCTCTGCTTTTTTCAGGTTGGACACCACTTCATGAAGCATCTGGTGAGGGAGCCAATGATATAATCACAGAGTTATTAAAAGCTGGTGCTAATGTTAATAGTGAAAATGTAAATGGAATTCTACCCTTACCTGATGCTGTTACAAACAGTCATATGAAGGTACATTGCCCATTGCTTTAGTTTCGTACTACTTTTCCTTAGAAAAACAGCAAAGAAAACAAAAAAAATTTTTTGAAAATATTTTTTAGTTAAGAACTAAAATGATTCCATGAAACAATTGATCTTAAAAAGTTGCCTAAAATTACAAATGAAGATATTTTGTATGGATTAAAAAAAAACAGTGTATCTCTTAATGAATCATTTTTCCGTTGCCTGCATCATGCCATAATTCATTTAAGTCAGAATGAAATGAAAGGCTATAAATCTAAATCTTTACAGAAGTAGGCTACCATGTCTTTCTTCTGCAGAGTGATGGTGGGTTTGAACTATCAGCCTTTCAATTAACAACTAAGCACTTAACCACTGTGCTGCTAAGCCTCCTTATAGCTCTAATGCATTCCATTTCTGTCTAAAGTCATTTCTTTTCTGTGCATAAAAAATCCTAATTACGATGGTGATACAGGTGACAGATTTTAACTCAAGATTTCTCCAGTGGGTTAAATGTTTCTAAGACATTGGTCAAAACAGATGTTTGTTTCTGGAAGATTTTTTTTGTTTGTTTGTTTTTTCCTCTGTTGTGTCATCAGGTAGCCGTGATAAAAATATAATAAAAAAGGTAAGCCCTTTAAAAAGGAAGGACACATCAGAGAAACACTCTTCTGCTGCTGTGGAAGACAGCACACAGCTGTTTTGTTAATGGCCTATAGGGTTCATGTGAAAAGGAACTGTAGGCAGCTTCTAAGAGCTGTGAGTTGTCCCCCAGTGTACAGCTGCCAATAAAACAGGACCTCAGTCAGACATCTGCAAGGACATAAATTCTGCCAAAAACCAAGGAGCTTGAAAAAGGACCCTAAGCCTTAGTTAAGAATCACAGTCCCAATTGATATTTTAATTTCATTCTGATGAGACAGTGAGCAGAGAACCCAGCCATACAATGCCTAGATGTCTAACCTTTAGAACTGTGTGAGGTGATAAATTTGTGTTGCATTAAGCTACTATGTTTGTGGAAATTTGCTGCATAGCTGTAGCAGACTAATATGCTCCAGCCAGCCAGCCAAGTGCTGTCAAAGTCGGATCCGACTCATGGCTTATATGTTTAAAAGCGTAGATGAAAACAGAAACATAGTGAGAGAAATAATAAGACATAAATGAGATGAAAACTTCTAGAATGAAAATATAATATCTGAAATAAAATATTCATTGAATGGAATTAACAAAAGATTAAATACAGAAAAATGATCAATAAAATAGAAGATAAATCAATAGACATTATCCAAAATGTGACACAGGGAGAAGAAAGGCTTTAAAATATATATAGCATTAGTATATCAAGTCACTTAACATACAAAGTCTGCCAATTAAGTCCGCAAACTCATCCTAGAAAATGTGCTACATACCTCGTTGCTGAATGTCACTACTGGTCACCTTCGATGTACTCCCCCTGGAAAGTTGTGCACCAATGCCAGCACCTAGTCCACCCTTCAAAGCAATTTTGGAACTCTTTCTGGAATGGCCATTGCATGGTGGCATGATGGCAAGTTCAGAAACTTAATTGTACAGTTGGTTGTCTGTGAGGGAGTTTTTAGCTGGTGAACAAATAACTGTATTGGAATACCCTACCTACTCACCTGATCTGGCCGCAGTGACTTTTTTCTTTGCCCATAGATAAAGGAAATGTTGAAAGGAAGACATTTGGGTGACATTCAGGATATCAAGGATAATATGACGACAGCTCTGATGGCCAATCCAGGAAAAAAGTTCCAGAATTGCTTTGAAGGGTGGACTAGGCACTGGCATTGGTACATAGTTTCCCAAGGGGACTGCTTTGAAGGTCACCAGTAGTGATATTCAGCAATGAGGTGTGTAGCATGTTTTCTAGGAGAGTTTGCAAACTTAATTGGCAGTCCTTGTATGGTGCACACAGAAAGCCAAACTCACTGCCTTCGAGTCAATTCTGATTCATAGCGACCCTATAGAACAAAGTAGAACTGCCTCATAGAGTTACCAAGGAGTGCCTGGTGGATTCTAGCTGCTGACTTTTTGGCTAGCAGCTGTAGCACTTAGTCACTATGCCACCAGATTTTCCAGAAGGCCAGAGTTTATCCAAATTTGATAAAAACAATAAACTCACATGTCTCAACAAATTTCTAGTAGAAGATGAAGAAAAGTGCACCAACGCACACCATAATCAGATTGTTTAAAACCTATGACAAAAGTCTTAAAACCAGTCATAATAATAAAACACTAACCATGAGTTGGATCTGACTTAACGGCACTTGGCTAAAATATAAGAATGACAACCAGCTTCTCATTGGAAACCTTGCAATCCACTAGACAGTAGTATGGCATCTTTAATAGTATTGAAAGAAAAAAACCTTGTCAGTCTAGAATTGTATACCTAGTAAAAAATGTCTTCTGTAAAGGAAGGTGATGTTGGTGAGGATATGGAGAAATTGGAATTTTATACATGACTGGTGGGAATTTAAAATACTGCTGCTGTTATGGAAAATAGTTTTATCAGTTTCTCAAAAAGTTCAACAGGGATACCATGTGACCCAGAAATTGTGCTCCGGGAGAGAATTGGAGACATATATTCACACAAAAACCTGTACGTGAGTGTTCATGGAATCATTACTCATAATAGCCAAAGAGTGGAAACAACCCGATGTTCATCAGTTGATGAATGGATAAATAAGATATTATATATTTCAATGGTGTATTATTGAATCAACTTGATGGCAGCGGGTTTAATAAAAGCGGTATATACTACAACATGGATGAACTTTGAAAACATGCTAAATGAAAGAGGCTAGACATAAAAGACCACGCGATTTATGATTCTCTTCATATTAAGTACCCAGAATAAGCAAATCCATAGAGACAGTAGATTAGTGGCTTCCAGGGATGGCAGGGAGGTGGTACTGGAGGCATGGTGGGGTGACAAATGACTGCTAATGGGTATAGGGTAACTTTTTGGCATGCAGAAAGTGTTTTGGAGTCAGATAGTAGGATAGTTGTACAACCCTGTGAATATACTGAGGTGCTCTGAATTGTATGAGGGGTGGAATTTTATAACATGTGAATTACAACTTAATTTTTTTTAAGTGATAAAAAAGTGAAGATGCAGTATATACTTTGTTAAACAAACAGTAGCTAAGAGCATTCCTTGCCAGCAGGTCTACAGTGCTGCATTAAAAAAGTGATAAAGGAAGTTCTTTGGGCAGAAGAAAAGGGATACCAGAAGGAAGTTAGGATTTGCCAAAGAACAAAGAGTGCCAGAAATTATAAAAATGTGATTAGATATAAGACTTTTTTTTTCATTAAAAAAAATATCTTTAAAAGAAAATTTACTGCTTAAAAATGTATTATGGAATTTATAACATGTTTAAATAAAATGAAAGACAAGAACACAAAAGAAATGAGTGAGAGCAATGGAAGTGTTCTAAGATTCTTCAACTATACAGAAAGTGGTTTACTATTATTAGAAAATAAATGTAGTAACTTAAAGGTATGTTGCAAATGCCAACATAATCACTTAAAACATAGAGAGACGGTAAACTAATAACCCTTCCCCCCCAAAAACCCAAACTCATCACTGTTGAGTCAGTTTCAGCTCATAGTGACCCTACAGACAGAGTAGAACTATCTCCATAGAGCTTCCAAGGAACACCTGGAAGATCTGATTAGTTAGCAGCCTTTTAATTAGCAGCTGTAGCAGTTAACCACTATACCACCAAGGTTTCTGGTAAGCTAATGCCACTAAAAAAAAAAACCCACTGCTGTCAAGTCAGGTCTGACTCATAGGGAAGATAAAATCAAATTGTAAGTATTATTCTCTTTAAAATAAGCCAGCTAAATAGGAAAATGAGTAAATATCCAGATGAGACAAATAAACAGAAAGCAAGGTGGTAGATTCAAACCCAGCCATACTGATACTTATGTAAATGATTTAAACACTCCAGTTAATAGGCAGTAGTATTAGACTGGATAACAGCAGGACCCAATTAAATGCAATTTTAAAAAAATACTCTTTAAATAAAAAGATACAGACAAGTTAAAAGTAAAATTATGGAAAAAGATGTACTGTGCAAACAATAATCCAACGAAAATTAGAGTGACTCTATTAATATATGACAAAACCAAAAAACGAAACCCACTGCCATCAAGTCTTGTCTGACTCATAGTGATCCTAGAGGTCAGGGCAGAACTGCCCCCATAGAATTTCCAAGGAGTTCCTGATGGATTTGATCTGCTGACCTTTTAGCAGATGTAGCACTTAACCCACTATGCTACCAGGGTTTAATATATGAGAAAGTAAACATTAAAACAAAGACTATTACCAAGGAATAAAGAGGGACATTTCATAACAGTAGAGGGACTGATTAACGAAGAAGACACAACAACCCTGAAAGTGCATGCACACAATTAAAGAATTTCAAAATACATAAAGAAAAATCTGAAAAAAATAGAAAGAAAGAATTCGGCAGTAATAGTTGCAAATTACAGATCTCTTCATGATATTACATCTTGATAGTTGCTATCAAGTCGATTCCAATTCATAGTCACGCCATTTATTGCAGAGTAGAACTGTTCTCCATAGGGTTTTCAAGGCTCTGACCTTTTGCAGATATCACCACGCCTGTCTTCTAAGGTGTCTCTGGGTAAGTTTGAACCACCCACCAGTCTTTCAACTAGTAGTTAAACAGTTAACCATTTACACCAACCAGGGAAAATCATCTTTTAATGACTAAAAAAAAAGTACACACTCAAGATAGAAGCTTCGAACAATGTTATCAACCAGGTTTGACATTTATAGAATACTCCAGCATTGAGAGAGTGCATGTTCTTTTCAATTGCATGTAGAACATTTATAAAAGTAGACCATATACTGGGCCTTAAAACAAGTTTCAATAAATTTAAAAGTCTTAAAATCTACAAAGTATATTCTGTAACCAAGATGGAATTAAATTAGCCATCAGTAACCGAGAGATAGGGTCCCACTCGACAGCACTTGGCTTTGGCTTGGCAACCAAGAGATGTCTGGAAAATCCTCAAACATTTAGATGCTAAATTACATACTTCTAAATAATCCATGGATCGCAGAAGAAGCCATAAAAGGGTTTAGAAACCAGTCTGAACTAAGTCAAAATACAAAACAATGTATCAAAGTTTAAGGGATGCAAGTATAGCAATACTAAGCTGGAAATCGAAAACTTTAAAGGTTTATGTTAGAAAAAAAGAAAATTACAGATTCAGTGACCTCAGGTTCTACCTAAAGAAGCTAGAAAAACAACTCCCTCAAAAAAAGACAAACAAGACAAAAGGGAAAAGATAATAACAAATAATTGAAATATAAAACAGGCGAATAATAAAGAAAATCAATAAAACTAACAGTTGGTTCTTTGAAGCAGTTAACCAGCAAAATTGGTAAACTTTAGCCAGATCAAACAGTGCAAAAAAAGAGAAGACATAAATTACTAATATCAGGAATCAAAAAGAGGGCATTATTGCAGATCTTATAGACAGTAAAAGGTTAATAAAGGACTGTTACTATGCCAGTAAATTCAACAACTTAAAAAAATGGACAAATTCTTTGAAAGACGCAAACTACCATGTTTATAAAAGAATAACCCTTATAGCTGTATGTTTATGGGGAAGGAAAAAAAAAAGAATTTATAGTTAGAAAACCTCACAAAGAAAAATTCAGGCTTGGGTGGCATCACTGGTAAATTTTCTAAATGTTTGAGAAAGAAATAAAACTGGTTCTATGCCTACTCATCCAGAAGAGTGAGATGCACTTTCCAACTGATGTTATGAAGCTAGTATCAAAATGGAAACCCTAGTGGTATAGCGGGTTAAGTGCTACATCTGCTAATCAAAAGGTCAGCAGTTCAGATCCACCAGACGTTCCCTGGAAACTCTATGGGGCTGTTCTACTCTGACCTCTAAGGTCACTATGAGTTGGACCGGACTTGATGGCAGTGGTTTTTTTAATATCAAAATGGGACAAGAACCTTACAAGAAAAAAGACTACAGACCAATATTTCTTATGAATATTGATGCAAAATATTAATATTAAATTAATATTTAAATATTAAGGAATCCAGGGATATGTACAGATATAACATGACCAAATGGGGGTATATCCCAGGAATGTAAGATTTCCTTAATATTTAAAAATCAATTAATGTAATTCATGTATTATTTCAGTACATGCAGAAAAAGCATTTGAAAAACAGTTATGATTAAAAAAGGAGGGGAAAAAATGAAAATAAAAGGAGGCAAACTTCTTCAATCTGATAAAGAACACCTTCAAAGAACCTACAGCTAACATCATAGTGGTGAAAGACTGTATGTTTTCCCCATTTCAGGAATAAGATGGAGACACCTGCACTTACCACTTCTAATCAACATTGTACTGAAGGTTCTAGCCAATGCATTAATGGAAGAAAAGGCACATAATTTAGACAGGAAAAAGTAAGATAGTTTTTGTTTCATATAACATAGCCAAGAAAAACTGTTTCATATGACATGATTTCTAAGAGGTACTACGTCACCATGAGTCAGCTCCAACTCGATAGCGCTTGGCTTGGCTTGGCAGGCCTAGTGAATGAATGAATCTAGTAAGGTCAGTGCACACTGTATACTAGCAGTGAACAATTAGAAGCTAAGATTTTTAAAAATATCATTTACATTAGAATCAAAAAATTGAAAAATAGATAATGAATTTTACAAAATATGTTTGGGACCTCTGCACTGAAAACTATAAAATATTGCTGAGAGAAATTAAAGGCTACCTAAGTAAATGGAGAAATATACTATGTTCATGAGTTGGAAGATTCAGTGTTCTTAACGTGTCATTTCTCCCCAAGTTGGAGCCCTGGTGGTGTGGTAGTTAAGAGCCTGGCTGTTAACCAATACGTCAGCAGTTTGAGTTCATCAGCCACTCCTTGGAAACCCTATAGGACAGAACTGTCCCATAGGGTCACTGTGAGTCAGAATCAACTTGACAGCATGGGTTGTTTTTTTAAGTAAATGGAGAGATGTACACTGCTCATGAATTGGAAGACACTGTTATTTCTCCCCAAATCTATAAATTTGACAAAATCCAAAACAAAATCTCAGCAGGCATTTTTGTAGAAATAGGTAAAACTGATTCTAAAATTTATGTGGGAATCAAAAGAACTTATAATAGACAAAACAGGTTTCAAGAAGGACAATATTGGGGGACTTAACACTATCTGAGTTCAAAACACACTGTATAGCTACAGTATTCAAGAGTGTGTTAATAGCATATGTTAAACAATATTGATGTTTCAGGTGGTTCATTCTTTATTCTGAGGTGCTATCCTATACAGTGTAGGGTGTTTAGCAATGTTCCTAGCCTCTATATACTAGATGCCAGTAGCACTCTTCGTTTCTTAAGTGACAACCGAAAATGTGTCTAAACATTGCCAGATGTCTCCTGAGGCGGAGGAGGGAGTTTTATTCCCAATTGACAATGCTGAGTTAGACATACAGATCAATCAGACAGCATAAAGCTTGTAGAAACAGAGTTACACATATGTGCTCAGTTGATTTTTGACAGTGATGCCAAGGCAGCTCAATACAGAAATGAATTGGAACTTTCAACAAATGAATCTAGAACTTTGAATTTCTACTTGCAAGAAGAGGAATCTCAACCCTTCTTACCATATGTAAAAACAAACTTGAAATAGATGATAAACCTGAAAGTTCAAACTATAAATGTCCTAGAAGAAAACGGGAAAAAAACCTTACCAATCTTGAGGTAGGAAAAGGTTTCTTAAATAGGGCATATGAGGCATGAATTCTGAAAGACAAATATTGATAAATTGGGCCATCAAAATTAAAAACTTGTTCTTCAAAAGATATTATTAAGTAAACAAAAAAGGCAAGCCTCATAAACTGGGAGAAAATAAAACCAAGTAGTATCCAGAATGAATAAACTCCATTATAAGACAAATAATCTCATAAAAAGTAGACAAAAGATCTCAACAGACATTTCACCCAAGCAAATAGTTACAAATAAGCATTTAAAAAGATGCTTAACATCATAGTTATTGAGGTAGTATGAAATAAAACCACAGATACATAACACATCCACTAAACCTGAAACCAAACCCATTGCCATCGAGTGGATTCTGACTCACAGCAACCCCATAGGACAGAGTAGAACTTTCCCATAGAGTTTCCAAGGAGTGCCTAGTGGATTTAAACTGCCTACCTTTTGGTTAGCAGACATGGCACTTAACCACTAAGCCATCAGGGTTTTAGCCATACCCACTGGAATGGCTAAAACCAACAATAGCAAATGTCTGGAGAGGATATGGAGGAAAAGAACTTTGATAGGTTGTTGATACACTTGTAAAAACAGCTTTGCAATTTTTTAATTATATTTTAAAACATACATTTACCATATGAATCAGCCTTTCCACTCTTATTTACCTAAGAGAAATGGAAACATTTTTTTACACAAATATTTGTGCTTAGTACTCATAACAGCTTCATTCATCATTGACAAAGACTGGGAAGTACTCAAATGTTGACAACTGCTGAATAAATACATAGTAGTATATCTCATAGAATACTGTTCAACAGTTAAAAGGAACAAACCGTTGTCCTTGCAACAACGGGAATATGAAAACATTATACTAAGAAGCTAGGCACAAAAGACCATACACTGTGTGATTCCATTTGTATGAATCTTTAGAAAAGGCAACATTTATAGTGATAGAAGCAGGTCACAGATTCTAGGGGTCAGAGGATCTTGAGAGGAGATTGACTACTGAGAAGCGTGAGACACTTTTCTGTGATGACGCAAAATTTGTATGCTATGATAAAGTAGCGATTACTTAAATAAAGCTTTTTTTTTTAATTGCGAAACAAATGAGGGACCTGTTTCTTTTTCAGCTAATCTTGGCTAAACTTTTTGACCCTCAGACAAAGCTCATTGCATTGCCTAGAACTCTCTCCCAGCTTTAGCTTTAGCCTTTCCTGTTCTGTACCTTGCTGCTCCGTCCTGTTGGGTCACTGCAAGAATCAACTTGATGGCGACAGGTTTTAGTGTGTCTCCATTTTAACAAAATCTTGATTGTGTTTTCCCAGTCAGAAGATTTATCAATGATTCCAGTCATTTCATGCAAAGGTCACTGGCCATTACTTTTACTTATTAAGTACTATAATTTTTTTTTTTTACTTATTAAGTGCTATCATTAGCAACCATCTCTAACTTTGGTAAACTACAAATTTACTTACAGTATACAGTTTCAGGTTATTCAGATAAGCCTCATTTAAAATATTAGAAACCTTACTTTTCCCACAAAAAAGTATCACACCTCTTTGGCCTTAGTTTCCTTCTCTGTAATGGTATAATTGAAATAGATTATTTCTGAATTTTCTTCTAGCTTTAACATGGTATGAATTTAAATGAGTTATTAGAATGCATAATGTATTTCCAAAAGGACAATGTTAGAATGCAGATTAGGTTCCCAGGCTAGCTCACAAAACATTTTCAACATGTAGTATACCTGAAATGTAGTTCAAATAGAATTTTATTGGACTATGTATGATGACATTTTATAATACAGTTTATAATATAATGTGGTCCGGAAGCATTATTTCACAACTCCTGTCTTCTTTACTTCATCCTCCAGTAGCTTGGGAGAGGACAAGAAGCTCTGTTAAAGAGATAAGACAAATCTGGATATCAGTAACTTCACTGTTGCATGTGCGTGGCTTAATCTGTACAGCCTCTGTGATTTCCAGTATGGTAGCTGTTAGCTACATGTAGCTATTTAAATTTAAATTAATTGAATTAAAAATTCAGTTCCTTATTACACAACAGCACATTTTAAATGCTCACTGACAACGTGTAGCTAGTGGCTGTTTTATTGGACACAGCAGATATAGAACATTTCATTACTGGAGAAAGTTCTGTTAGACAACACTCTCTGGAATGGACCTATTTACCTCTTCAGTGAAGGTAGAGTATCAAGTACTTTTGTGTCATTGTGTTAGGTTGTCCCATGAGGACACAAAGCCAAATCAGTGGATCACTGTATGTTTTACTTACGAGATTTAATCAAGTTATCATATTCAAATTTTGTTTTGTTTTTTTTAATTGATTTATTTAATATGACTGAGTGAAAATGTACATTCCTGTATAAATTTGCATGCCCATCTATATGCAGCTTCCATAATTTTTAATGCTTGGTTGTGATATCTTGTGATAAAAGCAGAAATTATTGATATTAAATATCTTCAAAGATAACTTTGAAAAAATTATCTTCTAGACAGCCGAGACTCTATTACAACATGGAGGAAACCCTAATGAAGAAGATCAAAAACAAAAGACTGCTTTGGATGAAGCAGATGATGAAACAATGAAAGAGCTGCTAAAATCTTATGGTGCTACTGAGATCTGTAATCGAGATGAGAGTAATATTGGTATGTATGTTAGTTTTGCTTTCTGTTTTATACAGGTATATTCCTATGCCTCGAAAAACAAGATCTTTGGATAGGTAGTGTAAATTGTTTCTAAATTGAGAATAGGTATTTTTTATGTTTGATAAACTCTTGACAGTCTGTTCTTTTTAAAAAACTATCGTCTCCAAATTTGGTGTAATTTATAGATCATATGATCCTGTTGGATTGAAGTTACACATGGAAATGAAATCCGTATCATTAATTAAACAAACATTTATCTCCTTAACATTGGTCTAAGACAGAGATGTACCTGAAAGCAAGTAGATTGGTTTACTTGTGAGTGTGTTTGAAATAGGGTGACATCTAATGAAGTCTTTGCAGCTAAAGTTCCATTATTTCAGAATTTGTAATGATTCACATAGGTTGGATTGATATGATGAGTTTAGCATTTTAGTATGTAGTGAAATAGTGTTTTACACTATAGTTTTTAAAACAAATTAATGTAGTGAAAAGAATATTTCAAAGAGAATGTACAGGCAAGCAGAATTGTATAAATTATCTTTAACAATAATTTGCACTTGTTTAATATAATAAATTACCTATAAAAAATAGGCATTTGCTGAACACTAATTTGGAAAACACAAATATTTGTGGTTCGGTTGTAGAATTCTTACCTTCCATGTAAGAGACGCAGGTTCAGTTCTAGCCAGTGTACCTCATGAACAGCCACCACCCGTCTGTCATTGGAGACTTGCATGTTGCTCTGATGCTGAACAAGTTTCAGCAGAGATTCCAGAATAGGAAGAAAGGGCTGTAGGTCTCCTTCCAAAAGTCAACCAATGAAATCTCAGTGGATCACAACAGACCTATCCATGACTGATCCTGGGAATGGCTCAGGACCATGCAGCATTTAATTCCATTGTGTATGAGGTCTCCATGAGTCAAAGGCCAACTCACTGGCAACCAACAACCATTTGCAAAATGTGTATTTGTTGAATTTTCAAAATGTATATTTGTCAAACATCTACTGTGCAACTAGGCACTTGCTCATGAAGTATTCCCAGTCTTGTGGGGAGCTGTCTCCAAGAAGAGGCAATTCAGCACAGTTTATTAAGTGTTGAGTAGAAGGAGTTCTTCTCTTCTTCCATGCTTGAACTTTACTCATAGAAGAAGAAACCCAAGAACATCCTAGCCTTCTGTCCCTCTGAGGGAGAATATTGAGGCAAGAACCTACCCCAGTTTACCACCATCTTTACCATCAGTTGGTCTTCAAGGGAAGAATACAGATTTGATTGGTCAGAACCAAAGATAGTCACTGGATCATATTTTACTAGTAGATTAGATCACATATAGGTCAAGATCAAGAATGAGGTAAAATTTCTTTTTTCACTGCCTGCTAACATGTGGTAAGTCCTCAGGGCCTGTTCCTTAGAGAAATGATAGCCTTCTTCCTTGATGTGGTTGGCAAGATAAATGGGCTCAGGACCTATCTCTCTGCCTCTCCATAACCACTTAAAGATTCAGGTTCCATGATTTCAGTTGATTAGGTTTCCAAGAGAAGATTTGCATCCAGATTTATTGTGTACTGTGTTATATAGCACTGTATCTCTTCCCACTTGTCTGTTGTTTTACGTGTATACACTTCCTTGGTCAGGTATCCCAGAGGCCTGAGGTGTATACAGTATAAAAATAATATGTAAGGTCAGACAATTAAGCCCATAAACTTAATTGTTTTAAGTGTTGCATACGTCACTGTTGAATATCACTGTGGTCACCTTCAAAAGTACTCCCCTTGGGAAGCCATATACCAATTCCAGCACTTAGTCCACTCTTCAAAACACTTTTGAAACTCTTTTTGAAATGGCCATTGTGCACAGCTACACAGTGACAAGTTCACAAACTTAATTGTGTAATTGTCTGTGAGGGAGTTTTTAGCCAGTGAACAAATAACTGTGTTGAAACACCCTCCCTACTCACCTGATCTGCCCTCAATGACTTTTTTCTTCCTCTGAAGATAAAGAAAATGTTGAAAGGAAGACATTTAGATGACACTGAGGATATCAAGGGTAATATGACAACAGCTCTGAAGGCCGTTCCGGAAAAAGAGTCCCCAAATTGCTTTGAGGGGTGGACTAGGAGTTGATGTCAGTGCATAGCTTCCCAAGGGGAGTACTCTGAAGGTGGCCAAAGTGCTATTCAGCAATGAAGTATGTAGCACTTTTTCTAGGATGAGTTTGTGAACTTACCTGGCAGACCATTTAATAGGTACAGGAAATGTAGAGGAAGTCAGGAAGAGCTTTACAGAGGCAAGTAATCATAGTCATAGTGATTAAGTGCATGGACTTCACAGTTGGATAGATCTGGTTTCAGTACTACTATTGTGGTACCAGACAACTTCCTGAACCTCTCTAAGCCTCTGTTCTCTCTTTTGTAAAGTGAATGTGATCAACTACCTACCTCAAAGGGTTCGTGTGAAGATTAAGTAAGATATGGAGAGTATTTGACATCTGACATACAGTAAGAGTTTAGTAAATGTTTAACTAGTCAATTCATAATAATTACAGTAAACAAGGGGCTAACTTTAAGTTATTATAACTGTTGTTAACCATTTATCCATTCCCATCCTTGTCACTGTTACAACTGATGGATGGAAGGGAGCCAAATTTTTGTCCCTGCTTATTGTATTTACTACTTTTTTAAAGTAAGAAGTCCTACTGTCCGGTCAAAGAGACTTAAGAAGTGCATTTGTGATGGCTGTGAAACTGTTGTTCCACCTTCCCTTTCACACCAAGTAAAAGCAAAAGAAAGTGATCTTATGGTAAGTGAAGTTGAACTCTTTATTTTTCAGCCTGATGCTGTTCTGTGTTCCAGCAGCCATTGGCTTTTGGCAGTACTCGCTGCATTTTTTTTTTTTAATTTAATTTTATTTTATGTACTCGCTGCATTTTACGAACACACAGATTGGAATTTTTTTTGCATTTCCTAAGAAAACAATGTAATTGAACAGAATGTGCCAAGAAACGAAGTTGTTTGGTTACATCTTGTGAGCAGTGCTCACAGACTGTGGATTGACTACTGTCCCGTACACCTAGTTTAAGTTCAGTAGCTACTTTTGTCCTACACACACTGGTACTGTCAAAATGTGTATTAGTCCATCCATTTCTCAAAAGTGTCCAGGATAAACACTATCTAGATAAGACCATGGAACCCAGACATGGAAGAGGAAACTAACCGGTGGTCCTGATCCCACATACTTGACAGTGATAGTAAGCATACTCTTATGTAAAGATAGATTTTTACAAAAATAACAGAGTAGTTGCTCAATAAAATACATTTTGATTGGCATAATAAGTAAGTTGGACAAAAACACAAAGCTTACTAGGTCCTCAAAGAAATACAATTTTGAATAAGATGTCTCACACGTACTTCCAGTTTTAGTATGGCGAGGGAAAATGTTTTGTAATTAATTAGCCAATATATGCCGGACGTGTTTTAAATGGTATTCAAGCCAAGTGTATTTCCCTGAGCACTTTGAAAATATTTGCACTGTTTCTTTGTATTGTAATGGATGAAAAGTTGACTTCAATCTAATGATCATTTTCTTTTAGATAATCTCTTAATCTCATAGCTCTTAAGACTTTTTCTTAGTCTGCTCTATAGTTTCATGAAGTTTGGTGTAAATGTGGATTTGTTTTTATTAGTTACACTCAGACCTAGACATGCTCCTTAATCTGAAGACACATTTCTCAAATCTTTAGAATATTGCTTAGTATTTTTAATCCATTATTAGTATTTAATATTTTAGAGTATTTCTTAGTATTGCTTAATCCATTCTTAGTATTTAATATTTTAGAATGTTGCTTAGTATTCTTAATCCATTCTTAGTATTGGCTTTTTTTTGAAACTTATTTAGATATCTGTTATACCAGTCTCCATGTTTCCTAATATCTTTTTTCATATTTTTCAGCTGTTAATCTAATTTGCAATATAAATTTTCACCTAAAACACAATAAAAATGTTAACAATATGAACAAAACTCTTCTTTTTAAGCCTTACAGTATCAGTGCCATGTTTTGAAATCTTCTAAACATTGTGAAAGGAGTTTTAAAGTTTCCTCTTTGGAAACTGTGGGGCAGTTCTACCCTGTCCTGTAGGGTTGCTTTGAATTCGGAATCAGCTTGACAGCAGTGGGTTTGGTCTTGTAGTACATACAATGTTAATTAATCTGCTGTGGCTCCTCCTGAGTCTCATGGTATTATGACTTTTCCTGTGCTTTGTAATTTTTTATTGTAATCAGTGAGGTTTGTTATACAACTACATGGGTACTTGCTCCAGGAGTAATATATATTATATTTGATGTCAAAATGGAGAGCAAATAGAAGATACAGAATTCAAAAGAAAACCAACTTTAAAAAAGAACTCAAAAGTATGAAAACTTTGAAGTCACTGAGAATTTATCTTATGTAAATGTCAGCAATTTCAAGCCAAATAGAAAGAGAGGTTCCCTAAAGGGCCAGAGACAAAGGAAATGAGATGATTTTAGTTTAGTGCTACTTTGTAACACCTTCAGATTACAGATTGGTAGGTAGCTTCCTTCTCCATCTTGGTACAGAATAAGCATAGGAGTAATAATAATAATTGCTGGTATTTACTGAACACTCTATACAGTAAAGTCTCTTCTAAGCTGGTTATATTAACTCTTTATAGTCATCATGATAACCCTGTTAGGTTCTGTTATTGTTATTACACCCCTCATTGTAGAAGAGGCAGCTAACGCAAGAGCAGTTAAGTGACATAATCCAGAATCACATTTTCATGTGATTCTAGCAATGCCAGGCAACCTCGTTCCAGAGCTCTGCTCTTAACCACTGTACTGTATTGCACAGCATTGAAGGAGAAACACCAGAAACAAAAGTGATCTTGCCATAGTAAACACAGCAAATTTGGAATAAATCCATAGTGAACCTTTGCAGTAAACAGAATAAAAACTGAAGCTGCTTGTTCCAAGTACAAATCCTAAGTTAAATTTTTTTTTTTTTTTTTTTACTTAGTTATGACAAACATTAGTGAAAGACTAAGAGGGGGGAGGGTAATGCTGGAGAGGTAGAATGTCAAACTATTGTGGAGTGAGAAGTTATGGCCCATGACAAACATAACTGAGTGCATCCACACTATGAGGCAAAGGAAAAGGAAAAGTTGGTGCCAAGAGATGTTTTCTTCATCCTAACCTGTGGTAGAGGCATCCTCCAGGCGCAAGGTCAGGCCTTTAGTTTGCTTTTATAACTACAAACCATTCGATGTATAAAGAAGAAAACCTTGGGTTTTTTTTTGGTTTGTTTTGCAAATTTGTATTTTAAAGCTTCATTTTGATGTATTTAACAAATTGACAGCAATGAGATTGATCTGCCACATAAGTGGATGATTTTCTCTTGTGCATGGGTCACTGTGTCAATGATTTATTGAATGATAACCAGCAAAGTGGGACACCATGAATATAAAAGCCATGCTCCTGCCTGTAAGCTGTCATTATCTTGAATGCAAAAATATAATGTATAAAACATTATGCATACTAATGCTAAATTATGTAGCTATAAAATTCTTAAGTAATTCTGAGAAAGGAAAAATCGTATGGATTAGATTAGTCAGAGGTTTTGTTAATGAGATGGATTTTGTATAATAGTTCGAAGCAGTATTTATTGAGCTTTTTCTTTGTGCTAGCACTGTCCTAAGCATTGTATACATGTTGCTTAGTCCGACGCACAGAAAAGTAACTTGTGACAGCTAGGAAGAGGAAGAGTTAGAATTCACATCCAGGCAGTCTGATTCCAGAGCCCATTCCAGGATTTCATCTCTCCTAACAGAGAAATCTGAGCAGAGTGAGCTGATGGTATCTCAGGCAGCAGGATTCATACTGACAAGGGCATGAAGGAATGGTATTTGTCCTAGGGTAAAACCATCACTAAGTTATAGTAAAGCAAGAAGAAAGATTTTATTTGGCATATGTCCTATGAGGCCAAAGTGGGAACTTTGCAATCATGCTGCCAGACCCATGTCTGCCTGAGTCCAAGGAATGTTACAGGGTCATCAGAATATATAGATATTGCAAATGGGTAAAATCATTCAAAGTTTCACCTGTTCACAGATTGCCTAAAAACTGCTGAGTCACCATGATTCAGTATTTTGAATTGTTGTCTTAATAATCATTGGTACAAGTTTCAGTAATGGCAGTTAGGAAGGTCTTCACTGGCCCAACAAATCTTACTATGTACTAAATGCAGTGCCGTGGTTAAGTGGTTGGCTGCAAATATATGTTTGATGTATTAACAGAAAATCTATCTAATGCCTCCAAGTACATATAGTATATCTAGGCTCCCTGATGGCGTAGTGTTTAAGTTTGGCTGCTAACCAAAATGTTGGTAGTTCAAATCCACCAGCTGCTCTTTGGAAATTCTATGGGGCAGTTCTGTTATGTCCTATAGAGTCCCTGTGGATTGGAGTCAACTCCAAGGCAACTGGTTTGACTTTTTTTTTAATAGAAAAAGATAAAAGTGGAGACTATATGGATCTTTTGTGTGCTGTTTATGTGAAAGACTTCCTAAAAGATATTTTCCAAGATTGTCCTAGCTGTTGTTTTTATACCTCAGTGCCCAGTTGATGTGTCCTTGTGAGTCTAGCTTCAGTTGGGTCACATTCTTTATAATCAAGAATAGGGAATAATGGCTCCCATTTTAGTGTCTAAGTCATATTAAATCCCTATTGTGAGTTTTTGAGAGTTGTGTTTTTTGCATTTCTTAGATTTTGTGTGACATTTTAATAGTGTGCAATGAGTACAGTAAATGAGTGCAGCAAATTTATTGTGCAGTATATCCTTAAGGTAGACTTGTGTATGTGTACTTGTTAATATTATATGCTGGTTTGGGGTCCACCCCCATAACTATGACTGAAGGAGCCTTGGAGTACAGTAATGAAGTGCTAATTGAAAAGTCTGTGGTTCAGATGCAGCTTGAGTGAAAGATGTGATAATATGCTTACCTAAAGATTAGAGCCTTGGAAACGCTGTGGGTCAGTCCTGCTCTGTCCTATGGGGTTTGCTATGAGTCAGAATTGATTCCATAGCAGAGAACAATAACATGCCTAAAATTATAAGAAATTGATGAGAAAGTGTGATTCCTTACACAGTTGTTACTCTTAATATTCTGTTTTCCATAGATCTACTTCATAAAATAAGATATATTTAAGTTTACTCTGTGTCAGATAGGTACAGTGAAAGTTACATAAAGCTGAGTGCACTTTCAGTTTAAAGAGAAGTGAGCCTTCTAAGCAACTTTTTTTAGCACTTTAGCATTTGTCAATAGGATAATAGGGAAATATCTACTCTCTTAAAATAAAGCTTCTAATATTTTTATCTGATAGCATCAGACCATCAGTGCCATTCTACAAGATGCAGAAGAAAAACAAGACAAGTTACTATCATTTGAAATAAGAACCACTGAAGATGCAGGTAAATATGGATCCATAGTCAAGTTTGATTGTTTCTGATACAAGATCATTGTTAGCCATCTTCTCCTTAAAGGTACATGTTTATTTGAAAACTCACAATGGCTGAAAGAATGGTCTTGCTTATGTAAGAGTATTTAAAATTTCAGGAAATGATCACTGAAAGTCAGTGTTGCAAATGCAAACCAGTAGTTACACTGCTGAGGAAGATACTTCCTAGACTAAAGACACCTTCTAGACACAAGATGTGGCATAAGTAATTTGAGAGAGATATGCAGATCTGTGATCACAGGTGAACCGCTACTGGTGATATGTTTAGAACGAGATGTGACAAAAAGCATAAAAAATTAACTAGAGATGAGCTTATGTTACTCCTAGACTGCTCGGCTTCACCCAGGTATGCTAACCTTTAATGATAGAGCAGAAAAGGAAGGTGTACTAATGACACAAGCAGAGCAAATTCTATGCTTTTCAAACGAGAAAATATACCAGGTGGGTTTCTTAATGCATAGATGTCGTCCTGTTTACTAAACACTAATATTTCAATGTAATAAATTATAGTTTAATCTTCTAACCTAGTAATTTTAACTTCTCAGAACTTGCAACTTCTCCAGGTGGAAAGTAGCTTCTGGTAGATGCACATCTAAATTTTAAAATTAGATACAGTTAAATAATTTAAAGTACCTCATCGGTCTTCCATGTAGCAGGATGCGACTGGTTGTCTCTTGTGCTACCTCATGTTTGTATGTTGTTGCTGTCCTCGAGGCAGCTTCAACTTATGGTGGCTCTGTACACCAGAGTGAAATGTTGCCAGGTCCTGTGCCATTTTCAGTCTTTGCTGGGCTCAAGTCCATTAATGTGGCTGCTGTGTGTTGGGAGTGCCTTTTTTCTGACCTAGAGGACTCGTCCTCAAGCACCGTATCACACAATATTCTGTTGTAATCTCTTAAGTTTTCATTGGCTAAATAGTACTTGTTATCTTTTGAGGAACTAAAACAAATCATAGTCCCACTCCCCTTCCTCCAGTATTAGGTCAGCAGGACAACATCCTATAGATGCAGGGTGGGGAGGGCAGGAGGGCAAGTGGGGGAGGGTTTAGAAATTTGGTTGGGTGAAATCGGTGACAGCACACATTAGTAAGAAGATCAATATTAACTGGATTTCAGCACAACTTGAGTATTCCTCTCATCTTAACCCAGTATTGCAAGGATGTGGGGGCGGGGACCATGCTCTCAGGGGAATTGAGGTCAGTTGGCACAACTAGTGTTTCGCGAATGAGGACTCTCTGCGCCCCACATTGGTGAGTGGCGTCTGGGGTCTTAAAAGCTGCCAAGCTGCCATCTGAGGGTACAGTAAATGGTCCCAAGTCAGCAGGAACGAGTGATCACTGAGGTCCGTAATGACATGGGGGAAAGAGAACCCAGAAGACAGAGAGACCCACGTGAGTGGATGTCTACATCAACTTGTGACCGGAAGAACTGGGTGGTGCCTGGCCACCACCAGTGATAGTCATGATGGAGCTCACAAAGTTGAGTCTCACTGGCAACACAAGAATAAATGGGGGTGCGGGCTGAGATCTCCACTGAAAGACTGAAATTGATGGTCCAGGGGCTTTGGGGTTCCCCTGGGAGCATGGCCCCTGGCCCTAATGCTGCCCTTGTCCATGAATCATAATGAAGGTCATCGCAGCAATGGATTGGACTTGGTGAAGCAGAGTGACCATATTTTGTGGGCACTATGGTTCCAAACTGACTCTTGAGAGCAATTTTTTGAGTCTCCTGTGAGACTGCTACATGGCCTGCCAGCCGGGATCTCCTACTAGGTTAGCAATGCACATTTCTCTTTCCCTGGCCCTGCACATTCCCATCTCAGCTTGCAGTGTTTGTTTGTTTGTTTTGGGGTTGTTCATCTTACACAGATTCTTGCCCTCAGTTTGAAGCCATCCCTCATAAGCAGCATCACAGGGCAGACTACACGAGTCCTCAGATTCCTTGCATCTTGGACCCACTGTTAATCACTTCCTGCTAGCAGCTACTTTCGCTCTCTGCTCTGCTATGGAAGCTTCTTACTCTTCAGGAATTTCTGCCTCTAGATGATCTGAGAGGAAGTCCATCATCACTGCAACTGAGAGTTCAGTTATTCAGTTCTCTAAACAGCAGTTCTTTTGAGAATGTGCCCCCTATTAGGCTTCTTATAACAGAGAGAAGCCCCTTGATACCGCAGTCTTGTTACTTCACATGACACTTTCCACCTAGTTAAGCAACAGCTCTCTAAAGAAATTTCTTTACCAGTTTCACTCCCTTCCACATTGTCTAGCTGAAGAATCCATGAGTAATCAGTCCCATTTTCTATTTCTTTGTAAATTTTTCTTGTAGAAGTCTTAATTTTGGTATCATATATTCTTTAATATCTCACCTGAATTAAGACAAAAAATTACCATTTTAAACATTTTATATATTGTTTGGAAACCTTGGTTGCATGGTAGTTAAGTGCTAACCAAAAGTTCAGCTGTTCAAATCTGCCAGGCACTCCTTAGAAACTCTTTGGAGCAGTTCTGCTCTGACCTATATGGTCCCTATGAGTGGGAATTGACTTAACAACAGTGGTTTTATTTTTAATATATTGTTTTTCTAAAGCATATTTATTCTGTACTTGACCTGACATTTCCTTTCTGCATGTGATAATAACGATAGAATCGGTTTTTCCCCCATTTCCCACCCTTAATCCATCACCTTTCTGTCAGTTTGTCATGGTGTTGTGGCTTGTGTGTTGCTGTGATGCTGGAAACTATGCCACCAGTATTTTAAGTACCAACAGAGTTACCTATGAAGGATAGGTTTTAGTAGAGTTTCCAGACTAAGACAAACTAGGGAGAAAAGTCTTGTGATCTACCTCTGAAAAATAGCCAGTGAAAACTCCATGGATGAAAATAGAATGTTGTCCATTATGCTGGAAGTTGATCACTCTAGGATGGAAGACACTCAAAATATGCAGTGGCCACAGCAATGGAGAAACAATTGTGAAGATGCTGGCAGTGTTTCATTCTGTTGTACATGGGGTAGCCATGATTTCAGAGCCAGATCAACAGCAGCTAACAACAAACTCACCTTTATTTATTGAATCATTTCTGTCTTCCCCATATTTTTGTAATGCCTTATTATCATATATTGTTACACATGGGGCCATTTCTAGGTTTCCTCTAAAGTATTATTAATTTTTTTTGATAAATAAGGATATAGTATCCAGTTATATGTAAGATATATAATCCTTCCTCATAGAAACACACAGAATAGTTTAGACTACTGTGATATGTTATTTTTATCTGTGGTTTAAAGTTCTGTTAGAAAACCCAATTTGACAGGGCACTTAGATAATTTAGATAATTGTAATGTAGAATAATTTAAATAGACACTTCCGTTAAACTGTCAAATTTTCTGAACACATTTATGTCTAAATTCTTGATGATCATATAAGCTCCCCACCTTTGTTAGCACATACATCACATTATGAAACTAATCCTAGCTACAGTTTTAGGGAGATAGAATCTGCTTTGGGGGCAATGACTATAATTATCAAACTATTTGTCTGATTTGCAGAGGAAGGTTTGGAACAAATTCCAACTAAGCTAAAATTGAAATGAATAGCAAGCTCAAAAGAAATAAAGAGTATTTATCCAAGTCTCAATTTCCTGCTTAGGGAATCTAGATTTGGATATAATCCTCAGAATTATATATAAATCCTATAGATTTGTGATGGTGAGAGGAAGATCATGATGCCTTTTCTTCAGAAGCAATGGAAGAAACTAGGAAAAAATTAGTTATTATAATAAAGTTTTGTAAAATCTATGTGATTTCTGGTAATTCCTATCCAAGTATTAAGTGCAAAGAACAAGAATTGATAGCGTGAGTCTAATTTTTAAATAATAAGTAATAATTATATAAGGTATAAATATGTAAAGCAATACATTAAATAAGCACATAGGACAAATACTATACACACACACATTAAAGGATTAACATCAGTCTCCTTTGTGGAGTCAAATAGAGGGAAAACAAGGAGGTGAGTAGGGTACTCTTTTACTTTTCTGTAAATGTTCATTTTTGAAATACTTTCTACAATGATAATGTATTCCTTTTGTACTTTAAAAAGTAAATCATTTTAACAGAATAAAATATTTATCTTCCTGTACTACCTTCATTTCACAGAAAAGGCAGTTGACCATAGAGCCACGTGATTTGTCCAGGTTCACAAAGCTTAGAATAGGGCAACAGGCCTAGAACTTGGGCCTGGCTGCACTTTATTGATACCATGCTTACTATTATGTCTCAAGACAGCCCCACAGGCTGACAGAATTAAATAAGACTTGACTAATTTGGGGGGCCATTAATATTAGGAAACAGTGTAGGTAAGACTGGCTTTTTGAAATAAACAGTAAGGCTTAGTCCTCTGTGACCAAATTTATAAATTTGCTACCTCTCAGTGTAACTGATTTTATTACCATGTTTCTAGAACAATACATTGAAAAGATGTTACAGATCAAGGAGGTGATGGATAGTGTGCTTGCGAAGCAGAAGCTGGAAAGGGATGATCTAGCTAAGAAATACAGGTGAGTGAAAGATAAAGAGGAATGCTTTAGAATTTTTTAGAGTTTCTCCATGCAGTAGTTAGGCCTAGAACTTCTTAAGGATACAAATGTTCCTTACAACCATAAAATGACTTTATGAAGTGATACATTTTTATCCCTGTGGGAAATTGTAATTCTCCCATTACAACAAACTATTTGCCACTGAGCCGCTTCTGACTCATAGCAACCCAGCAGGACAGGAGAGAACTGCCCCATAGGGTTTCCAGTGCTGTAATCTTTACAGGAGCAGGCTGCTCCATCTTTCTCCTGATTTTACTTCCCAGAAAAATGTCTTTCTACTAATTAAAATATTCAGAAAACTTTTTTTATGTGTTTGAATTGTCAACAGCCAAGAGTTTTATGAAAGCCTTTAGACATGAATTGCAGAGATACATTGCTTTCCTTAATAAACTCAAGTTTTCTACATTAATTTTTTTTCTTTTTACTATCACAAATGCTGTCCTTCTAAGCAGTTGACTAATGATGTGTATTTTGTGTTTTTGTTTACTTCCAAACTCTCAGTGACCTTAAGGAATTATATCCTGACTATCTTTGTTATATACTTCTTCTCATCCTTTTTGAGAAAGATATTATGTATCTTTTTCTTGTTTGGGCATTATTTTTTATTAGTTTTTTCTTAAACTTCACTATGTGTGTCCTATATTCTTTATTTACATTCAGTTTTTCTAAATATTTCCTTCATGTTTCTTGTATTTTAATAATTTGACATTGACTACATAGTCACTTTTTTCTGAACTTATGTAAAAATCAGTCTGATTTATTTATAAATCTACCATATTTTATCCTGAGTTTACCTTTCGTTCTTGTGAATCAGAATCATAACTTCCTTTTTATTTTCAGACTTATTTTTCTGTCATTATAAAGCAGGTGATCTCTTGTGATCTACAGGTGGGTAATTGACTACAGGCTGTTTTCTAGGGGACTTTCAAGAGGCTAGCTTCAGTGTCCCTCTAGTGTTTTACAGTTATCAGTGTACCTAGAATTTTGGAAAATTCCTGATCAGTAAGAACCAAAATCCAAAACCAAACCCACCACCATCATATTGAGTTGAATCATAGCAACCCTGTAGTTTCTAAGGCTGTAATCCTTATGGAAGCAGTCTGCCACATCTTTCTCCAGTGGAGCAGTTTCTGGATTCGAACGGCTAACCTTCTGTTTAGCAGTTAAGTACTTTAACTGTTGTGCCACTAGAGCACCTCAATGGGATTTCAGGCATGTTGGTCCTTATTAATATTGCTGTGAAGATTTAAACTCCTTTTCCCACTTTTTTGCATTTTATACTACCAGTTTTTGGCTAATCACATTTCTTCTTGCTGCTTCTTCCACTTATGTCTGTATCTTCTTCCTTTTATAGCCCATCTTCTGGGACGTCATTACCAACAATCCTAAACTATAATAGAAGAAACAAGAGATCTGTGGTTCTTTTCCTTAATATAGAAGCTTTTATATATATATATATATATATATATATGTGTGTGTGTGTATATATATATATATTTTTTTTTTATTTAACATAACTGAATGAAAATGTACATTCACATATAAATTTACATGCCCACCTATATGCAGCTTCCACTGCTCTCCCTGTCCGGTGACTGCACACTATTCCTCTCTGCTCCATACGTGTCTCATCCTCCCAACAGCCTCCTTCCCCTCCTCTCCATCCACTCCCCTTCCTCCAGCCAGAGGTCAGCAAGATGATACCCTATAGATGTATAGAACCATAAAGTGCTTCCAATATATGGTCACTCTGCCTTGCCAAGTCCAATCCATTCCTGTCCAAAGAGTGGACCTTTGTTATAATTTATGGGAAAGGGCAGCATCAGGGCCGGGGGCCATGCTCTCAGAGGAACCCCAAAACTGCTGAACCATCAATTGAGGTCTTTTAGTGGAGATCTCATGATGCACCCCTTTTAATATAGAAGCTTTTTAAGGGTGGTCCAGGGACTCCCTATGGGTCTCTAAGACCGCTCTAAGGGATTCTTGAAGTCAAAATCAAGGATCCCTGTGGCATAGCAGTTAACTGTTCACTTGGTAGCCAAAAAGTTGGCAGTTTAAACTCACCAGTTGCTCCTTGGGGCAGAAATGTTGCAGTCTGCTTTCATAAAGATCTACAGCCTAGGGAACTCCATGGACAGTTCATCCTTGTCCTATAGGGACACTATGAGTTGGAATCAACTTGACAGCTTGGGTTCACTTTTGGGTGAAGTCAGAACTATTTTTATAATAATGCTATGATGTTATCTTCCTTTTTGGGTTTCATTCTCTCATGAGTATACAGTGGAATTTTCCAGAGGCTACATAGCAGGATGATATCATGTTAGGTGGGTATAACCAAATGACAGAGGCATGGAAGAAGCATGATGAGCCATTCCATTCCCTTGAACTTCTGCTAACCAGAAGGTTAGCAGTTTGAATCTGCCAGTTGCTCCTTGGAAACACTATGGGACAGTTACCCTGTCCCACAGGGTCTCTATGAGCCAGAATTAACTCAGTGACAGTGAGTTTGTGTTTTGGTTTTTAGTCAAGCCCTTAGAGATTTGGTTTGGGGAAGGCACACAGGTTAATACTTGTCTGGGTCATGCCTCTAGACTTGAAAGTGCTTCTGTACAGGAGCAAAATATGGTTATGGTAAATAGCAAAATACTAGTTATGGTAACTAGTTGGTGAACTGACCTGTTTCAAGCCTCGCTGAGGTATAGTTATTCACAAAACAATCTCAGTCCTACATGTCTAAGAGAATCTGAGTGGAGCTTATTCCCAAATTTTTCCTGAGACACCTTTCCACTAAGTAAACAGAATGTGTTTCGTGGTGGTGTTCCTTCTCAGCTACCAATTGCTGTCTTTCAACTAAAAGGACTACTAGATAACTAGCTAGACAACCCAAGTTTTGTTTTTCTATTAGGGCTCACTCACAACTGATAACAGTAAGAGGACATTTCTGGATAATTGTAGTTACCTCCTGAACAAAGCAAAGACACTTACCTTAAGTAAGGAAATCCATTTTCTTTCAGAGGAAATACATTGCAAAGACGGACATTTCTAGAACTTGAAATTAGCTGATGAATTGAGCTGATTAAGTTTAAAGTTGAAGCAACATAGTATCTTTAACATATAAATTATTGCTTACAAACAAGTTTTCTCCTGTTTTTATATATTTTTCTCTGTTGTATTTCTTTCTGTAGGGTGTCCAGAGAGTCATTTAAGCATGGAGCTCTGAGAAAACAACTTGCTAACTTGGCCACAAGACAAAAGGATCTGTTAGCTGTGGCAAGAAAACAGAAAAATGTAAAACTGAAAATTCAAAATTATAAGAGTGTCACATCGTTGCCTAAACTTAGCTTGAGGAAGCTATTGTCTAACCCAGAAATCGCTAATGAAAAGGATAGCGAGAAGCTCACCAGCCTGGAAAAATCAGTGCAGCCTCCATCAGGCTCCCTTTCCTCTGCCAGCCTTGTTTGTGGAAACCTGCAGGAAGCACAGTTGCCTCTGGAAACTTGCATTACAGTTCAGAATGACAGCCAGAATACTGATATTTATGTACGTTCAGAGACAGTGAGAAGAGAAGAATTCTCTGGAAATGAGCAGAATTCTAAACAAAATGTCAGTGACTATACCTTGGATGGGTTATCAAAATCCAGTCATGTAGGTGGTACCAAGAAGATTAAATTACCGTCACAACCTATTACTTTTATTGCTCAAGTGGATTATTCACAAAAGGAAAGCAATTTTATAAAAACTACAGCCAAAGTATATGAATCTTGTGACCTTTCTGCAGCTACTGGTGCTTTAAATATTTCAGAAGTTGCAAGTGTGCTTGCCCAAAAGGATGCCCTACCATCAACTATTATTTGTGATCAAGCCCTTTCCAATTATGATCCAAAAACAAGATACAAAGAATTAGCTCCCCAGCAACCACCTAGGGTAGCATCAGAACCTCTGGCACATCGGAGACTTACTGTCTTAGACAGTGATACTGTGCATCAGATGAGACCATATCATAGAAAATCAGCTTTTGATGATGACAGTCAAATCACCACCTCTAGGTCTAGCCAGCAACATACTGTGAAAAACATGCCTGTAAACTGCACTGCAGCCCCTAAAAAGAAATGTGTGCAGATAAAGGATCTGATACTACTGGGGAGAGTTAATCCTGGGAATAACATTCTGGAATTCAAGACACAGGTATTACACTTAAGTTTTTCTTTAAAATCACGTAAATTTGATAAACAAGTAAATGTCGCTGTTACATAGACTAGACATTTAGATCAGATTAGAGAAAGAGAGTTTGGAAGACCTTCCTGGATGGAGGGTCACAACCCTTGCATTCTCAGCAAGTTCAGGATGGAGCTAGTCAGTTTCACTGCAAAAGGAAAGATTTAAAAACAACATAAAATAATGAATTGGTTTGGGGAACTAAACCTGTTGCCTCAAGTAATTCCAATTCATAGCAATTCCAGGACGGAGTAGAGTTGTCCCAGAGGGTTTGCAAGAAGCTGCTGCGGTGAGTGCAAACTGCCAAAGTTTTGGTTAGCAGCTAAGCTCTTAAGCATCATGCCACTGGGACTCCTTGGAAACTACCACCAAAAACCCCAAACCCACTGCTGTGAAGTCATTTCCAACCCATACCCGTAGCAGTCCTACAGGATACAGTAGAACTGCCCCACACAGTTCCAAGGAGCATCTGATGGATTTGAACTGCCAGCCTTCTGATTAGCATTAGCACTTAACCACTAAGCTACCAGGATTTCCAATTAACTATCAAATTTGTATAAAAGTAGAGGAGGGAATAAAGGGTCTACTAGAAATACCTAAAAAGGCGGCTTCCTCTCCCCTTTCCCTACCTTTTACTTTCTAATTCAGTGGCAACAATTGCAGAGTCCTTAAATGTGTCTTTACTTAACATAGCAATCAGACAGAAAGCAATCTAAGATAACTAATTTAATTTGAATGCTCCTGTTTCTAATCCTTACCATTTCTGGATAAGAACGCTTTGCTAGATTTAAAAAAAAAAGTCAACAAGTCAGCTCTGACTGGTGACAGCTCCATGTGTGTCAGAGTAAAGCTGGGCTTCATAGGGTTTTCAGTGTCTAGTTTTTCAGAAGTGGATTGCTAGGCCTTTCTTTCCAGATGCCTTTAGGTGGACTCAAATCTCCAACCTTTAGGTTAGCAGCCAAGTTCTTTAACCATTTGTATTACCCAGCTTTATCTGTAGATTAAGAATAAAATATTTTAAAGTTCCAAATGGTAGTTTTCAAAAACCACATTAATGACTTGGTCTCAGATCCCTCAGTGTTCCTGTTTGCTCACCTGTAAACCAATTTATTACTGAGTGTATTTACATCAGATTAGCAAAAGCAACTGAAGTTTTAGTTAACAAATTAACTGTATTAACTCAAATTTGACAGTTATGGGTACTTTTCCAGAGAAACTATAATGAAATTTTAAAAATTTTAATATTTTAGCTATTGTTCTTCCTTTAACAGATTTATTGAGATATAGTTAACATACATGGTATACATGTATTTAAAGGAAACAATTTGAAAAATTTCAGCATATGCATGTATCTGTGAAATTGTGACCATAAACAAGAATGAGTGTGTCCATCTCCCCCAAAAGTTTTTTATGCCCTTCCTTCCCCTACTGATTCCCAGACAATTATTGATCTACTTTCTATCTGTATGCATTAATTTGTATTTCTAAAAATTTTGTGTAACTGGAATTTTACCATATGCCCCCCCCCCTTTTTTGGTGTGGCTTCTTACTCTGAGCATAATTATTTTGAGAATAATTTTTGTTATATCCTGTATCAATGGTTTCTTCCCTCTCTATTTCTAAGTACTAGTCCATTGTCTCTTTATACCGCAGTTTATCAGTCTATCCCTGATGGACATTTGGGTTGCTTCTAGTTGGTGGTTATTACAAATAAAGCTACTCTGAACATTGGTGTACAAGTCTTGATATGGCATAGATTTTAATTTGTCTTGGGTAAATACCTAAGAATGGAATGGCTAGATCATATGGTTGGTGTAAATGTAACTTTTTTTGGAAATTGCTAAAATGTTTCCATAGTGTTTATATTATTTCACATTCCAAAGAGCAATGTGTGAGTGTTCCAATTCCTCCATATCCTCATCACCACTTGGGATACACAGTCTTAATTTTAACCATGCTAATATGTGAACATCTTTATGGTTTATAATTCTGGTTTTAATTTGCATTGCCCTAGTGACTAAAGACCACTACACATCTGTCAGTTTGTCCTACTCTCATGGTCTGTGTGTTGCCATGCTACTGGCAGCTTTGCAACTGGTTTGTCAAATGCCAGCAGGGACACTGCTGGTGACAGATTTCAGCAGAATTTCTAGATAAAGAGAAACTAGGAAGGCCCTCGCAGTCTACTTCTGAAAAAATTGGCCAGTGAAAACCTTATGAATGGCAGCAGAACATTGTGTGATACAGTGCTAGAAAATGAACCCCACAGGTTGGAAGACACTCAAAAGACAACTGGGGAAAATCTGTCTCCTCAAAGTAGCGTCAACCTTAATGACATAAATGGAGTTAAGCTTTCAGGACCTTCATTTGCTTATGTGGCATGACTCAGAATGAGAAGAAACAGCTGCAAACATTCATTAATATCAGAACGTGCAATGTATGAAATATGAATCTAATAAATTGTCAGAAAGGAAGTGGAACGCATACAGATTGACATCCTAGGCATTAGTGAGATGAAATGGACTGGTATGGCCATTTTGAATTGGACAGTCATGTGGTCTACTCTGCCAGAGTGACAGAGAGTAATGGCATTGCATTCATCATCAAAAAGAACATAACAAGATCTATCCAGAAATACAACAGTATGTTGATGATAGGATGGTAGCCTATATGCCTGTAAGGAAGACTAGTTAATATGACTATCATTCAAATTTACTCACCAACCACTAAGGCCAAAGATGGAAAAACTGAAGACTTTTGCCCCTATCTGTAGTCTGAAATTGATCAAACATGCAGTCAGGATGCATTGATAATTACTGGTGATTGGAATTAGAAAGTTGGAAATAAGAAGGAGGCGATTGGAAAGTATGACCTAGGTGATTTGAAACAGCACTGGAGATTGTGTCATAGAGTTTTGCAAGACCAACAACATCTTCACTGCAGATACATTTTTTTTCAACAGCACAAATGATGTCGGTATATATGGATCTCACCAGATGGAAAACATAGAAATCAAATTGACTTCATCTCTAGAAAGACACAATGGAGAAGCTCAATTTCATCAGGCAGAACCAAGCCAGGGGATGACCGCAGAATGAACTGTCAATTGTCCTTATGTAACCTCAAGTTGAAGAAATTTAGAGTTGAGAACCAAGATACAACCTTGGGTATATCCCACATACATTTAGGGATCATCTCAGATGTTATTGTGGAATGACATGAAGGACATCATCCATGAAGAAAGCAAGAGGTCCTTAAAAAGACGTGAAAAAAAGAAAAAAACAAAATGGGTGTCAGAAGAGACTCTGAAACCCGTTCCTGATGATTGAGTAGCTAAAGATAAAGAAAGGATTGGTGAAGTAAATAAAAACACTGAACAGATTCAAAGCGTAGCTAAGTTCTGACAATTAAATTCATAAACATCCCAGAAAAAATCTACATACCTCATTGCTGAATACCACCTTTCAAGTACTCCCCTTGGGAAGCCATGCACCAAGGCCAGCATCTAGTCCACCCTTCAAAGTACTTTTGGAACTCTTTTGCTGAATGACCATCAGAGTTGTTGTCATATTACCCTTGATGTCTTGAATGTCATCAAAATGTCTTCCTTTCAATATTTCTTTTATCCTTGAGTAAAGAAAAACGTCATTGGGGGCCAGTTCAGTGAATAGGGAGGGTTTTCCAATACAGTTATGTGTTTACAGGCTAAAAACTCCCTCACAGACAACTGTACAATGAAGTTCACAAACGCCACCATGCCACTGTGCACAATGACCATTCAAGAAAGAGTTCCAAAATTGCTTTGAAGGGTATAATAGGTGCTGGTGTTGGTATATAGCTTCTCAGGCAGAGTAGTTTGAAGGTGACCATGGGGATATTCAGCCATGAGGTATGTGGCACTTAGAATGATTGAGTTTGCAGACTTAATTGTCGAACCTCATTTTATTATGAAATGTTCAAAGACATGGAGCTAGGAAACGTAAAGAGTATACACTCTGCATTTCTCAAGCTGAAAGAACTGAAGAAAAAAATTCAAACCACAGTATTGAAGAATCCTAGGAGGAAAATACTGAACCAAGCAGGAAACATCAAAAAAAAGATGGAAAGAATACACATGCAGTATACCAAAAATAATTGGTTAGTGTTCATCCTTTTTAAGAGGTAACATATGATCAAAAAACAATGGTACTGAATAAAGAAGTCCAAGCTGCACTGCAGGCATTGGCAAAAAACAAACTGAGAACTTTCAACAGATGGGTGCAGCACTAGATGTGCTCATCTTATGTCTGGAAATTTGGAGGACAGCTGCTTGGGCGGCTGACTGGAAAAGTCCCATATTTATGCCCATTCCAAAGAAGGGTGAGCCATCCAAATGTGGCCATTATTGATTAATATCACGTGCAAGTAAAATTATGCTGAAAATCATTTAAGAGCAGTCACAGTAGTACTTTGTCAGGGAACTACCATAAATTCAAGCCAGATCCAGAAGGATGTAGAACCAGGGTATTATTGCTGATAACCAGATGAGCATTGGCCAAAAAGAGAGAATACCAGCAAGTTGTTTACCTGTGTTTTATTAACTGTGCAAATGTATTTAACTGTGTGGATCACAGAAAATTTGGGATGACATTGTGAAGAATGAGAATTCCAGAACACTTAATTGTGTTTGTGAGGAGCCTGTACACATCAAGAGGCAATCATTCAAACAGAACAAGGGGACACTGAGTGGTTTTAAGTCAGGAATGGTATGCATGAAGACTGTATCCTTTTACCATACCTATTCAGTCTATATGCTGAGCAAATAACCGAAGAAGTTGGACTACATGAAGAATGAGGCATCAAAATTAGAAGAAGATTCAAACAGCCTGCACTATGCAGATAACACAACCTTGCTTTCTGAAAATGAAGAGGACTTGAAGCACTTACTGATGAAGATCAAAGACTTCAGCATGGATTGCACCTCCACACAAACACAATCTTCACATCCGGAACAATAAGCAGCAGCATGATAAACAGAGAAAAGATTGACGTTGTCAAGGATTTCATTTTACTGGATGCCCAGACAATGCCCATTGGAGCAGTGGTGTGGAAATCAAAAGACAGACACATTGCATTGGGCAAATCTGCTGCAAAAGATGTCTTTAAAGTTCTCAATTGCAACGATGTACTTTCAAGAGTAAGAATAAGCCAGGCCCAAGCCATAGGATTTTAAATCTCTTTACATGCATGTAAAAGCTGAACAGTAAATAAAGAAGACTGAAGAATTGATGCCTTTATAGTGTTGTTGAAGAATATTGAATATGTCATTATAAAAACAGCGTAGGGGCAGTGCCTGGCCTCCTTCAACCCCGCAGGGGCAAAGGAGAACCAAGGTCAACAGTGCAAGGCTGCCTCCCATGAGATGGAAGCCAGACAAGTGTCCTCTCGCTGCAATCTTTTACTAATTCTGACACCAACCTTCCCTTCCCGAGCACTCTACTTCTCTGCTATGTTCGATAATGTATTGCATTGGACACACAAAACTCACAGACCATGCTCACAATTGTGGGCTTTATTAGGGAAGTAACAGAATTCAGGCTTGAGAACACTGAGGGTATAGTGCTTCCATCAGAATTGCCTCAGCCCAGCTGAGCTTGCAGGCATACTTCTTTCTGGCTCTCAATCTCTGCCCAAGGCACTCAACTTTCTCTGTGGGTGGGGAAGCCCACCATGTTCTCTCCTGCTGCTGAGTCTCTGATGCTAGCTCTTGCCTTCCTTGTAGGTGGGGAGGTCCTCCTCTCTGCTCTGGAGTTAGCTCTCTTTTAAGGCTAAACTGACCAGTCCTGTTGGTCAGTTTATTGCATAGTCCCACCCAGTCACCTGAGTGGGAATTACAAGACCTGGCTAGAAAGGCCACACACCAGAATTTCTAATCCACTCTGTCAGAAGAATGAACAAATCTGTCTTGCAAAAAAGTACAGCCAGAATGTTCTCAGAAGCAAGTATGGGGAGATTTTGTCTTGCATATTTTAGATGTTATCAGGATGGACATGTCCCTAGAAAAGGGCATCATGTTTGGTAAAGGAGAGGGTCATCAGAAAAGAGGACTATCCTCAACAAGATGGACTAACACAGTGGCTGCAACAGTGGGCTCAAGCTTGACAAGAATTGTGAGGAAGGTGCAGGATGGCAGGGTTTCATTCCGTTGTACACAGGGTCACTCTGAGTCGAAACCAACTTAATGGTGCCTAACAATAACAATTAAAGCTGTTGAACATCTTTTTATGTATTTATTTGCCATCTCTATTTAATGTTTGGTGGAGGGTCTTGTGAAATCTTTTGCATATTTGTTATCAGTTGTTTGTTTTCTTATTACCGAGTTTTGGAAGTTCATTATTCAAGATATAAACAACTGATTTTTAATCATTACTTTTTAACCTTTATTTTTTACTTCAGGAGACTACCCACAAAGCCAGTATTTTAGCAAGTGGTAAAATTAAGGTAGAAAGTGGTCAAATTTATCAAAATCCGGTTACCTGGATCAAAGATCTCCTAGGAGGCAACAGTTCTGTGACCTGGACTTATGCTTGGAGTAAGGTGGGTCATTCTTAAGTTTATCTTTATATTCATAGTGATAGGAACATGATTTTTGATGACGAAACTATTTCCCTTTTTTTTTTTTTTTGAAGAAACTTGAGTGACTTTCAAGCTAGTTATGTGGCACTTCTGTGATAGGTGGTGTACTTTGCCCTGCAGTTCCTATTTGCTGGAATTCCCCATGGGCAGAGTTGCACAGCTAGCCGTTCCTCTCCTCCCTTGCTCTTCACCTAGTCTCAGCAATATTAATGCTCCCAATCTTCCCTTTTCATCACCCCAAGTAGCTTCAAGGCTTTGTGACTCAACAAGAAAGTCTGAGACTGCTGGTTTATTAATGGAGTTGTGGAGATGCGTGGTCAATGCAATCAACTGCTAACTGACAGGTTGGTGTTATAAAGCCACAAGGGGTTCTGCAGGAGAAAAACGTGGCAGTCTACTTCCATAGAGATTTACAGCTTTGGAAAGTATGGGGTCCCTGTGAGTCAGAACTGACTTGATTGCCATGGGTTTTCGTTTTGTTTTGTTGATGCTTTAAAAATGTAGTTAATATATGTTTCTAGTATTCTGATGAAATAAAACTTAATTTTTCTCTAAAGACAAAAGGAATGGGCAAGGGGCCTAAGACCACAGAAATTGTTGTGTACTTTTATTTTTTATTATGACTGAGTGAAAATGTACATTCCAGTATAAATTTACATGCCCACCTGTATGCAACTTCCACTGCTCTCCCTGCCTGGTGACAGCACACTATTCCTCTCTGCTCCATACATGTCTCATCCTCCCAACAGTCTCCTTTCCCCTCCTCTCCACCCACTCTCCTTCCTATTGTGTACTTTTTATACTTAAACTTGGTCTTATCAACAAAATGTGGATAATATCCAATGATCAGCCACCTCCAGATGTTTATGGCACACAGACATTGAAAATAGTATTACAATGATTCACTCAGGAAATTGTGAATCATCAGACATCTACCATCACTGTTCCACAGAATGGCAAATAACCTCCTACCTTCCCTGGCTGTAATAGCAAGCCTTAACACACCAGTAATAGGAGGTACACCTTCCTCTCCTGGTTTTTCTCCAACCCAGCTCTGCTCACTCCTGCTTCTAGACCCTGTTTTCAGTTTATGTATCCAACCTTTGAAAGACAGAACTTCTAGACCTTTGCAGTAGGCATTAACAGCACTGTGTTGCAGCCCCCTGACTCACATCAGCACATTTAGATTTTCTCTGCTGGATAGTCTCTCTACCTATTTTTTTTTCTCCCCTAAAATTTTTGTTGTTATTGTTTCTTTTTTCCTTTCCTGGGGTCACCAAGTTATCTACTTCCAGTTCATCGTTCCCCCTTTGTACAATGCTTTTCCTAGTTGGTAATTGATATCTTGGTCATGGAAGCCCCTTTTTATGGCAAGGATTCTTAAACTTAATGGTAGATCATATTGTTTGCCTGAAACTGAATGCATGATCACAGCATGAATATGGGACTGACGGCTATAGCATGGATTCTTTCAAGGCCAAAAAACCCATTCTGCCATGTGCCCAGTGCTGACTCAGCCCCACTACTTCTCTTGTGTTGGAAATACTACTGCATTTCCAGCCTTTGAATAGCTGGCTATGACTGTCACTTGGCCCTCTGTACTAATAATGCCTTCTTTCCATACACATGGCCCCTGGACTTTTTTTATCAGCCATGCCACTCAGAGTCATACTGGTTTGTGCCAATGTGGTGGCCAAGCCAAATGCAGATGTGGGCATTGAAATTCTTGTATGTAAAATACTCATACAGATTGTTTGAGCAGGGCTCATATTATTATTATTACTGTTTAGATTATCCTTGGAAACCATATAGAGCAGGTTCTACTCTGCCCTATAGGGTCACTGTGAGTTGGAATCTACTCAAAAGCAACAGGTTTGGGGTTATTTTGGTTTAAAAATGAGAACAGAGTTTTAATAATTATTACAGGACACTCATTTCTAGTAAATAACACAGACTGAGAAACAGTGCCCCAGTGAGTCTCTTTACAATATTTACAAACCTCTTTTAAAGTTTTCTCTTTTATAATTTACCAAAGAAAAGCCTGCCACCTCTTGTCCTGGGGTGATTTCTGAATTCACAATCACTTCTTGATGAAAGGCCCCTTTTCCTACACTGGTAAATATAAACATCCTTACTGATGAGTTCTGAGAATGGTGGTAGAGGTAGGAGGCCAGGGGTAGTAGTTGTCAGACAAGAAATGCCAGTAAACTAGGACTTGCTCTGCCTCAGACAGTCACTAGACAGAAATGACTCATACCTCCTACCATGCAGGTAGGCTGCACAGCTTTGCTAAGGAAACCCTGACGCTTCAACACAGGAGGTAGCAGACCCCTCTTGCTGCCACAGCCTCCTAGCTATTAGGTGTCATCCCAACATGGAAGATTGAGGGCTGAGCTCCAGGACAGAAGACCAGGCCTCTAGCCCTGGTTCCATTCTGATAAGTTTTGTGATCTGGTCCTCTGCTTTCCATCCTGGATCATGTAATTGGCAAGCTTTAAAAAAACTACCAATGCCTGGTGAACCCCCACCCCGTAGATTTTGATCCATAGTCTAAATTTGGGCCAAGCAGTAGTTTAAAAGCTTCCCAGATGATTCTAGTCATAACCTGGCCTAGAGCCAGTGATCTAGGTAATTTCATTTAACCTTTTATAATTTCTGTTTTCTTATGTATACAATAAGTAGTAGAGCTGAATAATCTCTGAAGACTCCTCCAACCCAGAGATTTTGAGACTTGCATATGACTGTTTGGTTTATAAAGTACTTTTCCTTATATTCTTTTACAAGTCCACAAAATAGGAAGGTTAAAGCAGTTACGGGAGGTAAGTGACCTGACTAGTAAAACGGTCAGTAAGTGACAGAATCAGGACTAGAACCTTAGTGTCTAATTTATAGCTGCATTTATAGCAGTGGCTCAAGCAAGGCCAACATTCCTTCACTAGAAACAGAGGATGCCTAAACTCAAACAGCATGGAATCTTGTTTAGCCCTCTTCATAAATGTATGCAAAGCCTTGGTCTTATGCCGCAAAAGTTGCCCACCTGAACTGGAAGAATATGTTTCTGTGATACTATTACAGTATGAAACTCTAAGAATGGCAATAACAGTTCATGTCTGTAAATGTCCATAACCTAGATTTATGCAGATAAGAAGTAGCCTGCCATTTTGGCAGTGATTCACCAGTAGTCGACAGATCTCTTAGGTAAACATACTTCCAATCTGGATGTCTTACTGTCTGAACTTCAACCCCTATAAATTTCTTCCCTTTGGATTTAGTGTTAACTTTCTCTATGATTCCTTCCCCTGATACCTTTTTTTTTTAAACTCCTCCCACCATGATTAGAAACATCAAGATATGGAAAGATTAGAGCAGGAGTATAGAAAGTGATGGTAATTGTTGATCTGGACAAATAGCCTCATTCATTTGAGTAATCACACTCAGCATGTGTCTTTAATTAACCTTCCCGTGATCCCAGTGAGGCAGTTATAGTATAGAGGAAAAAGGAGGTGGAAGAGATGGTTGCCGGTGTGGGCCTCAAAATACACATATTCAGGGAGTGTGAGCCCTGAAAACAATGTAAAAGGCTTACTGGTCTCACTTGTTGGGAGCTGCATAATGAGTGATCTTCTAGGATCAAGATTGGGAGGAAGTGGGTAGTAATGAAGATGAACTTCACTTCCTCTAGTGACCAGCTGTTCCAAAGCAGTTAGTATACTTCCTTACCACTTTCTGTCTTGTATTCTGACTTTGTAGAGAAAGATTTCATTGAGAAACATTTTTATTTTCTTAGTCAAAATGTCTTTTTATATTAAAATGCACTTAAAAGAAAACCTACATTTTCCTTTGGTTTGTATGGCTGTCCCCTTCTCCCACTTCCCCCCACCCCCTTGGGATCAAAAACAATTACTCTTTTCTCTGATTTCTCCCTAGGGTAAGGAAAAAAATTTTAAGATTTGCTTCTTAAAATTTGAACTGGAGTTAAAACAGGCATTGAATTATCCTTGAATGGATTCACGTTAGTCAGTACCAACGTGGTTTATCTGAAGACATACCAGAAATGGAGTCCCAACAGGGAAATAAATTCTTAGATACTTCTTTAATATTCAGTGGCAGATTATGTTTTATATTTAAGTCATGGAGAAACTTTGTCTACTGTAATTAATAGTAATAATCGATATTATACTTTTTTCAGAGACCTTACCGAAAAAAGGTTAACTGATAATTTAACTTGCCTCATTAACTGTATTTCCAGAATAGTAGTGGCTGAATCGTCCATTTCATCTCACTTCATTGCTTCTTAACTGTATACTCACACACCCAGCCGCCCACCGTGTCCTCCTTAACTTTGGTGTATAGTATTAGGGAATCAGCATAGACTCATTTCTGTAGAATAAATGTCTCTCTGTTTTATGAAATTCAGGGAAAGAAAACATCAGTGGCCTGAAGACAAGCGCCCCTACAGTCATACCTTTTGTAAAAGCAGGAACACAGTCTACAGATATCCTCACAGAAGATTCTTACCCTAAGCTCCTTCACTCTTCCTTGCTCTCATCTGAGGAAAGATGGAGTCCCTTCACCTGTCTTTCATCAAAAAAGTTTTTGGATGGCAACCGCAGATGGATGGAGACTGTGTACTCCACGGTCCTAAGAATCTGTCCTCCAGCTCTTCCCACTTACTTCTCTGAGAGTAGGAGCATGATCTAGGTTTGCACCCAGCAAGGTTTAATTCAGGATTCAGAATGTGAGTCGTATGCAAGTGTGATGAGTGTTTGCTTTGAGGCTTTGGAGCACAGGTACTATTATGAAACACAGTTTCCAGATGTGACTTAAAACCAGCAAAACATCCCAGTTGCTGTCGACTTGATTCTGACTCATAGTGACCCTATAGGACAGAGTAGAACTCCCCACAGGGTTTGCAAGGAGTGGCTGATGGATTAGAACTTCGCACATTTTGGTTAGCAGCTCTTAAGCACTGCACTGCTGACCAAACCACAACCCACAGCTGTTGAGTCAATTCCAACTCATAGTGACCCTATAGACAGAGTAGAACTGCCCTATAGAGTTTCCAAAGAGGGCCTGGTGGATTGGCACTGTCTACCCTTTGGTTAGCAGATGTAGCGCTTAACTGCAGTGCCACTGGGGTTTCTGACTACAGCACTGGGGCTTTGATGTCAAGTCAATTATGACTCAGAGTAACCCTATAGGACACAGTAGACTGTCACTGTAGGGTTTTTAAGGAGTGGCTGGTAGATTAGAACTGTCGACCTTTTAGTTAGCAGCTGAGCTCTTAACTACTACACCACCTCACACATAATGCCTGTTAATTCATTATTTTTGTTCAGTGTATCATTCCTGCTTTGTGGAAAGTAGATTTTAATTCAGTGAATTGTCTTAAAGTTATAGTCTTTTATATGTCTGAATTACCTCAAGTGGTATATTCAGCACCTATAGGAACTTACATAAGGCAAGAGCTGCTGCCTCCTCCAAGTGGAATTGACCTTTTGACATGGATGGAGTAAAGCCTTTGGGACCTTTATTTGCTGATGTGGCATGACTCAAAATGAGAAGAAACAGCTGCAAACATCAATTAATAAGTGGAATGTATAATGTGCAAAATATGGATCCAGGGATGTGCAAAATATGAATCATCAAAAATGAAATGGGATGCATAAACATCAATATCCTAGGCATTAGTGAGCCGAAGTAGACCGGTACTGGTCATTTTGAATTGGGCAGTCATGGTATACTATACCAGAAATGAAAACTTGAAGAAGAATAGTTTTTGGATTCACCATCAAAAATAACGTTTCAAGATCTGTCCTGAAGTACAATGCTGTCAGTGATAGAATAACATCTATATGCCTACAAGGAAGGCCAGTTAATAAAACTACTATTCAAATCTATGTACAAACCACTAAGGCCAATGGTGAAGAAATTGAAGATTATTAACAGCTTCTGTAGTCTGAAATTGCTTGAACATGCCATCAGGATTTACTAATAATTACTGGTGATTGGAATGCAAAAGTTGGAAGCAAAGAAAGATTGGTAGTTGGAAAATGAAGTTCTTGGTGGCAGAAATGATGTGGGAGATCAGATGACAGAATTTTACAGGACCATTGACTTCTTCATTGCAGCTACCTTTTCTCACCAACATAAATGGTGACTATACACATGGACTTCACCAGACTGAATACACAGGAATCAAATCAACTACGTCTGTAGAAAGAAATGATGGAAAAATTCAGTATCAACAGGTAGAATGAGACCAGGTGCTGATTTGCAGCACAGACCATCAATTTCTCATATGCAAGGTCAAATGGAAACTGAAGAAAATGAGAACAAGTCCATGCGAGACAATGTATGACTTAAGTATATCCCACCTTCTTTTAGAGGCCATCTCAAGAACGGATTTGATGCGTTGAACACTAATGACCAAAGACATCATCCATGAAGAAAGCAAGAGGTCTTTAAAAAGACAGGAAAGAAAGAGAAGATCAGATTAGATATCAAAAGAAATTCTGAAACTTGCTCTTGAATGTTCAGTAGCTAAAGCAAAAGTAAGGAATGATGAAGTAAGAGAACTGAACAGATTTCGAAGGGTGGCTGAAGAAAATAGAGTATTGTAATGATGTGTGCAAAGAGTTGGAAATAGAAAACCAAAAGGGAAGAACATGCTGTGCATCTCTCAGGCTGAAAGAATTGAAGAAAAATTTCAGGCTTCAAGTTGCAATAGTGAAGGATTCTACAGGGATAGTATTAAAGGACTCAGGAAGCATCAAAAGAAGATGGAAGGAATATAGAGTCATTATAACAAAAATAATTGGTTGACGGTCAACCATTTCAAGAGGTAACATGATTGGGAACTGATGGTACTGAAGAAAGAAGTTGAAACTGCTCTGGATGCACTGACAAAATTTAGCAAGGCTGCAGGAATTGATGGAATATCAACTGAGGTGTTTCAACAAATGGATGCAGTGCTGTAAGTGTTCGCTCATCTCTGCCATATAATTTGAAAGACAGCTACCTGGGCAACTGAGTGGAAGAGGTCCATATTTATACCTATTCCCAAGAAAGGGTATCTAACCAAATGTGGAAATTATCAAACAATATCATTAATGTCACATGCAAGTAAAATTTTGCTCAAGATCATTCAAAAGCAACTGCAACAGTGTATTGACAGGGACTTGTCAGAAATTCAAGCTGGATTTACAAGAGGATGTAGAACCACAGATGTTGTTGCTGATGTCAGATCGATCTTGGCTGAAAGCAGGGAATACCAGAAAGATGTTTACCTATGTTTCATTGACTGTACAAAGGCATTCAACTTTGTGGATCGTAACAAATGATAGATGGCACTATGGAGAATGGGAACTCCAGAACACTTAATTGTGCTCATGAAGAATCTGTACATGGACCAGGAGATAGTCATACAAACAGAACATGGGAATACTGCATGCTTTAAAGCCAGGACAGTTGTTTGTCAGGGCTGTATCCTTTCATGATACCTTTTAAATCTGTATGCCAAGCAAATAACCTGAGAAGCTGGACTATATGAAGAAGAATGAGGTATCAGGATTGGTGGAAGACTCATTAACAACCCACATTATGCATATGATACAACTTTGCTGGAAATGAAGAGGGTTTGAAACACATACTCATGAAGATCAAAGACCATAGCCTTCAGTATGCATTGCACCTCAACATCAAGAAAGCAAAGATCCTCACAACTAGAGCAGTGTCTTGATAAAGGGAGAAAGGATTGAGTCTGTCAAGGATTTCATTTCATTTGTTTCCACAATCAATGCCAATGGAAGCAGCAGTCAAGAAATCAAAAGACACATAACACTGGGAAAATCTGCTGCAAAGGATCTTTTTAAAGTATTGAAAAGTAAAAATGACACTTTGAAGATTAAGGTGCACCTGACCCAAGCCATGGTATTTTTATTTGCATCATATGCATGCAAAAGCTGGACAGTGAGTAAGGAAGACAGAAGAAGAATTGATGCCTTTAAATTGTGGTGCTGGAAAAGCATGTTGAATGTACCAGGGACTGCCAAAAGAACCAACAGATCTGTTCTGGAGGAAGTATAACCAGAGTGCTCCTTGGAAGCAAAGATGATGAGACTGCATCTTACATACTTTGGACATGTTGTCATGTGGGATCAGTCCCTGGAGAAGGACATAATGCTTGATAGACTAGAGGATCAGCAAAAAAGAAGAAGACCCTTAACAAGATGGATTAATACAGTGGCTGCAACAATGGGCATAAGCATAAAAACAATTATTGGCACGGCACAGGACCAGGCAGTGTTTCATTCTGTTGCACATAGGATCGCTATAAGTGAGGACTGACTTGATGGCACCTAACAACAACAACAGCATAGGGACTTATAACTTTTAAGGCTAGTAAGGTACTAGTTTATCACCTAAAATTACTGAGTACTAACTGATAAAATGTGCTTTCGGTCAGGGATATAGGTAAAAATGTACTGAGCCTGCAGTTTGATCAGTGTGTGAGGTTTGTTGGACATTGTCAAAGCATGCTAGTACCAGTTTTCATTAAGTAGATTCCCACTCATGGTGACCCTGTGTGTTGCAGAGTACAGCTACTCTCCATAGGGCTTTCAAGGCTGTGACCTGTGTGAAGATCACCAGGGCTTTCTTCAGAGGCTCTTCTGGGTAGGTTTGAACCGCCAACCTTTCAGTTAGTAATCAAGTGTTTAGCCACTTGTGCCATCCAGGATGCCTCTATGATAGCATAACAGGAAAAGAGAAGTCTGTTGTTTCTGATTATTGGTTGTTTGGAGAACTGACAAATGGCAGTCTGGGCCCTTTCCTCTCCTTCTCCCAGGCTGGTGAGGAGGGTAGGCTTATGAGGTTAATATTTGGGTGGACTAGGTATTCTCCATTTCCATTACCAGAGTTTGTTTGGTTATAAAATTGAATCCAAAGGGCACGTATACCTCCCAGATCCCATAGATCTTCCTCGTTGTGTTCAATTTAACATAATTTATTGAGCACTCAGATGTACTAAGAAATATGCCAAATGCTTTTCTTGCATTATCTCTCTTAATCCTTCGCAACTTGATAAATTGTTACGGTGTTTTGCTTTACCTATGCATAAACTGAACTCAGAAACTTATAAATCTCACTTAAAAGCTGAAACTTCAGAATTTTTAAAGCAGTATTGTCAAGCAGTATGCAAAGTGCTGAGGGTATAAAAATGAGAAGGACACAGCTCTGGTTGTCTGGAACCTTACAGTTTAACAGGAACTGACATTAATACACAATATCATTTAAATGTGATAAGGTATGGGCTGTGACAGAATGTGTGCCTAAAGGAGGGTCAGTACCTGAGCTTAGAGTTTACAGGGAGATGCATTCTGCTGTGTCCTGTAGGGTGGCTTTCAACTGGCATCAACTTGATGGTGTACAATAACATCATGGAGAGTGGTGTTTGAGTTGATATCTGAGGGTTTTCCTACAGTGGTAACATATATATACCATGCAGGGTATATTATCAAAATGCCCTAGAATTAAGAGTGAAGAAACTAAAGATCCATGGGTGTAGCACATTTCTGACAGGTGTTTGTCTGTCTGCCTCAGCCCAGCGCATTCATCTGTAGCTATTTCCAAGCTCTGATTCTTTGGGCTGATAGATAATGTCTAAGTTTTATTATAAATGGGCAGCAAAGCATGAAATCAGAAGTTGAATGTATAGACCTGAAATACTTTCAGTTAAGCATCTCAAATTTTTCAAAAGTAGCATTACTTTTATGGCTTCATTTTATTAATGCAACATTAATTTTTTTAAATGTTGCAAAGTAGCAGGTACTAGATTAGTGGCTGTTTAATAAGTGAGTGGCTTAAAGAATTAATAATGTACAACAGGGATCAACAGCTCTTTTTTTGTCTGTAAAGAGCTAGATAGAAAATATTTTAGGCTTTGTAAGGAGCTAGAAACTGGCGGCATAGTGGTTAAGTGCTATGGCTGCTGATCAAAAGGTCTACAGTTCAGATCTGCCCGGTGCGCTTCCGAAACTCTGTGCAACAGTTCTGCTCTGTCCTGTGGGGCCGCTGTGAGTTGGCATCGACTTGATAGCAATGGGTTTGGTTTTTCTGGTTTTGTAAGGAGTGGAGGTACAGTGGTTAAAGCAGTTGGCCGCTAACTGAAAGGTCAGAGGCCTGAACCCTCCAGCCACTCCTTGGAATCAAGTTGTATTCAGCTGCTTCTGTAAAGATTTACAGGCTTAGAAACCCTATGGGGCAATTCTGCAATGCCCAGTGCTGTGAGTTGGAATTGACTCAATGGCAACAAATTTGTTAGTTTCTTTATTGGGCATATGGTGTCTGTTTATAAGGACTCAGTTGTGTCATAGCACAAAAGCAGCAACAGATGTAAAGAAATGAATGAGTGTTGCTGTCTTCCAGTAAAGCTTTATTTAAAAACAAAAAATTACCAGGCCAAATTTGGCCATAGACTATAGGTTGCCATCCTGTAATATACAATAATCAGTACTTTAAAGAAACTATAATGTGCAGAACATAAGTGTATTTTCGTCTTATATAACGTATAAATTTTGCTCTTTTGTGCTTCATTATGTGCAGGTAACATATCTTGGGAAAGAGCTCTTACAGTATGTTTCTGAGGACACACCCATGCCTCCAGAACCAAACTTGGTACTGCAGCAGTGTCAACCTTCCCTTCCAGGTATATGCAGACTGATATCTGTTTCTTAGTTGTCGGATAGAACTACCCAGAGCTACAGAGGAAATGCTCTTGTTTGTGTGTTTGCTTATTTTTCCCAAAGTGAAATTCACATAATGTGCAACTGCAGGGCAGTGGCATCTAGTACATTCTCAGTGTTGTGCAACCACTGCTTCTACCTAGTCCCAAAACATTTTCATCATTAAGCAGTTCCTCTTTATACTGTTCTCCCCAGACTCTGGAAACTGCCAATCCGGGTTTATCTATTTGGGATCATTCACATAAAGGCATTCAATATGTGGCTCTCTTGTGTCTAGCTTCTTTCATTTGGCCCAGTATTTTTTAGAATTCATCCATGTTGTAGCACATATCAGCATCTCACTCCTTTTTATGGATAAATAATACTCCTTGTTTTAATATATATGGGAGCCTTGGTGGCACATTGTTGCACCAGCCTGCCAAATGATAGGTTAGTTGTTTGAACCCACCAACCACTCCACAGGAGAAAGATGGAAGTCTTCTTGGGTAAGGATTTACAGCCTTTAAACCCCTATGAGGCAGTTCTACTGTGTCCCATAGGTTTGCTATCAGTTGGAATCACCTCATATATATATATATGTATATGTATGTATGTATTTATGTACATGTGTGTATATATAAATTTTGTTGTTAGGTGCCATCAGTTTGGTTCCTATTCATAGCGACTCTATACACAGCAAACGCCGGCTGGTTCTGAGCCATGCCCACAATCGTTTTTATGCTTTATGTGTATATATGTATATGTATTGCTGTTGTTCGTGTTGTTAAGTGCCATCAAGTCGGTTCTGACTCATAGTAACCCTGTGTACTACAGAACAAAACACTGCCTGGTCCTGTACCATGCTCATAACCATTGCTCTATTTGAGCCTATTGTTACGTCTCCTTGTGGTTCTTCCTCTTTTCCACTGATGCTCTTCTTTACCAAACATGATGTCCTTCTCCAGGGACTGGTAACTCCTGACAACATGTCCAAAGTATGTAAGATATAGTCTTACCATCTTCGCTTCTAAGGAGAATTTTGGTTTTACTTCTTCCGGGATAGATTTGTTCATTCTTTTAGCACTTCCTGGTATAGTCAGTATTCTTCACCAACACCACAATTCAGAGGGGTCATTTCTTCTTCTGTCTTCCTTATTTAGTGTCCAGCTTTCACATGTATATGATGCAATTGAAAATGCAATGGCTTGAGTCAGGTACACCTTAGCCTTCAAGGTGACATCTTTGCTTTTCAACACTTTAAAGAGGTCTTTTATAACAGATTTGTCCAGTGCAATGTATCTTTTAATTTCCTGACTGCTGCTTCCATGGATATTGATTGTAGACTCAAGTGTATGTGTGTGTTTGTATATATATAATATATATGTATACATATTATGTATGTACACAGACATGCATATTTGAGTTAATTGTTGAAGCATGAAAGTGGTTATCACACTTCTCTATATCTGGTCATCCATTGATGAGTATTTGGGATGTTTAGAGTTTTTGGCTGTTGTGCATATTTGTCTGACTACTTGTTTTTAATCCTTTGGGAATATATGTAGGGACTGTTGCTGGGTATATGATAATTCCATATGGAACCCTTTGAGGAACCAGTTTCAGTAGTGGCCGTGTCAGTTTATATTTCTATAGGTACAGCACTGTTGTCTCTGCGTCTTCACCAGTGCTTGTTATTTTCTGTTTTTTGTTTTGTTTTTTAATAATAGCACTCCCTTTTTAACCACAGTTGATTCTAGCATGTAAGAAATGTCACCTTCCCTCACAGTTCTTTTCTCTAAATCTATGCGTTACTTACTTTGGATAGATTTCTTTTAAGTGTCATATAAAAGAAAAAATGTGTGTTTTTCCTTCTTAAGGAATGATTTGGTTAGTTTTCCAAAGTTTTTAAAAGCAAGAATGGAAATAAATGTTTGCTTATTGGCATATGCTAATGTTTTATTTGATGTAATAAACTTCAGACTGAGAAAATGGAGAGGATATAGTCTTCATCATTGAGTTGGGAGATTGTGAAATGATCTGGGAAGGGGCAGGACACATTTCTGAAAAGGTGATGTAGCTGATGCGATGTTACCTCCTCTACTGCAATGCTCTCTGTTTCCAACAGCGTCCCTTCTCAGACTGGTTAAAAGTCAGTGTAGGCAGGAACTAAGATTCTGAACTACTGTTTCCACTGCCTGTAAAATTTTGTTACTAATTTCTTTAGATGTTTCAGAAAATGTTACTTCTAATTTCAGAACTGTGGAGATGCTCTGTGCCACACAGCTTCTCAGTCCTTGGCCTGGGGCTAAGAATCTACAGGCAGGTCCCTGCTGGCATTCTGTAGGCTGATGTTGGCGTTTTGTTTCAACTTCTCTGATTTAGGATTCTTCTATACCCAAGTTTGTGGTACCTGAAATAAATACAAAGACTTGGAAAATCAGGCAAATGTAATCTAACCCTATTTCAAGCAAAGCATTCAGAAGAGAATGTTACTCCCTTTTCTGCATATCAAAATATGACAGTGGGAGTCATGGCTCTGACACTGTAAAGATCAGGGCATCTAAAGGAAGAATTCATTCATACGGTTTTGTTAGCCTACTTCAGAAATCAACTTAATCTATTCTCTTAAGCTTTTTTATGATCACACTCTTCAGAATATTGCTTTTATCATGAATAAGGGAAACCAAAAAGAGCTATTTACATTTCTTGTGACTAAGGTGATCCTGCGTCCTGATTTGACCAGGATTTGGACTGCTGATTGAGCAACACTGTTACTAGCACTCCCTTTTACTTGCAAAAGTTCCCTGTTTAGATGACCCAGCATAGGAACCAAGCAAATGCATATCAGAGAAAGTGAAATTTGGGTAGAATAAAAATAAAAGAAAAAAGAGAGTAACTTTACAAGTTAGTTCACTTGTCTCAGAAGTATATTGTTGTTAGTTGCTGTCAACTTCTCGTGATTTTGCCTCGTGGTGACCCCATGTGTGCAGGGAGCAGATCACCGGATCTGTCTTCTGAAGCATCTGTGAGGTCTGAGCCACCAACCTTTGGGCTAGTGCTCAAGTGCCTAACTATTTGCACTGCCTAGGGCTTCCTGAGAAGTATACAGACTCTGACATATTCTTGTGCAAACAGATGGTCACCTTGTATCATAAATAAATGCTGGTTATCTAGTCTTTCTCCCTTGCCAGACTGAGGACATTAGAGTGCATAGAGACACTTACAGTCTATTAGTTTCTGTTATATTCTCCATTGCCTGGAACACAGTAACTTCCCAGTATATCTTCATTGAATAATGCTTGTTAAGTAAATGAGTGAGTGAATGAAAGCGTGAATACAATCCAGAGGACTGATATTTTGAAACTGGATTTACTTGTGATTGACTGTCTTAATAGGTAGACATGCCTACATCTTGTAGGCTATAATTGAATTTGTGGTGAAGAATTCAACAAATAGTAGATGGGATTTCATTTGATTAATATAACTTCCTTAATTGAATTTGCTGCTTCTAGTTTTAAGATCCAAGAGGGCGACAGAGCCTACAAGTGTCTCTGCAGCCCTCCACATTTTCTCAGTTAGGAAATTTCAAAGAGAACTATCATCATTACTGTTCTTCTCTGGGTCTCCCTCTCTCTCTCGCCTTTAATCTATATCATGTATCACCAGCAGAAAAAGTGTAATGGAGAACCTACCTGGAGTAGATACAGCCAGAGACTCTGGTCTCAGCATCCACAGTGATAAGAAGAGAGTAGTATCACTACAAGAGTTATCACTTGAGTAGAAATAGGGCAGACAGTCATTGAAACCCTGAAACCCTTTGAAACTTAGAAGGCCCAAATGCATGTCCATCCCCAAACTTTAGGTGAAGGTTAAGGGCAAGAATGGTAGAAAAATAGAACTGAAAAATCCTTGACTAAGAGAGAGATTTTTGGCAAAAATGTATAGTCTGATAGTATCAGGGTGAATCAGATTCTTAAGCAGCAAAAGGTAGAGTGGATGGAAATAGCACAACACTGGGGAGTAAGAAACCGGGAATCTCCCGTGACAGCCACCTAGTAATATGAAACTTTGGCAAAGTTGTATAATTTTTTAGGCCTCAGTTGCTTCTTCTTTGAAATTGGAAAAGCAGGGACTGGACTAGTTTCTCTCCATAGGCCTACATCAAAGTGTTGTCAAAGTCACATTTTGAATACCTACTAGGTGCCAGGCTCTGTGCCAAGCATCTGGCAGCTCCAAAGGAGAATTTTAATTTTTATTTAGAGGCTTTTCTGTGGCCTTTTTTGTCCTAGCAACATGATTCGTAGTAGACATTCTCTCCACATCTCTAGGCAGGACAGAGGATCAGATGAGGAGGCCAGGTGGAGAAGGCTGCTGTGAAAACTTTTCCCATATTCCTGGCTCTGGTAATAGAGAGCAGGCCAGAGGAAGAGGTGCACTTTGATACTTCATTCTAAGAAGTGTAGAAGAATAAGTCAAAGGTGGGCACATACTTTAGTTTTTCTTTTCAGTTTCTGTGAATAAATACTTGTATTTTTAGTTGACAGTAGCTAAAGTTTTTGAATGATTAAATAGGTGAGCTGCATACTTACCTAATTATCTCATTTAATCTCTACCTTTGGTTTATAGATAAGAGAAACTGACCTCAGGTGTTAATGCCTAAAAGGTGACAGGGCAGAGAACTCAGAGATCTGACTCTAAAGCCTGAAACACTACACTGTAACACAGTCCCCTGAGATACTTTGGAAAATAAGGAGGGGACGGTTTCATGAACAAGTACCCTTAGGAATTGTATTCTCTGTGTTGTCTAAGTCTGGATTACGGTAGCATAGTAAAATCTCTGAAAAATCATAAAGAAACCTGTTTAACTTTGTTTAACCAACATTGTCCTAAACTTATGTAATTAAATGCTATCTATTACTACTTCATGGCATAAATACTAGCAGTCTAATACTATATTTTATATATTTCTATATATCATTTTTGTTGCCTGATATCAAGAAACTCCTGAGGCATGCAGATACATTATAACAGGTTTTGATCTTGCCATTTCAAGACTTTCTTCAATGAATCAGAGGTGGTAGAAGAGTTTTATTCCCAGTTCTACACAAAAACTATTTAAACTAGTAACTCACATCAGTGTATTAATGAATTCCAGAGTGTTAAAATACGGTAAATGTCCATATTTCAGGGTATATAAAGGACTCCTAGTGACACAGTGGATAAAGCACTGAGCTGCTCACCAAAAGGTTGGTGATTCACACCCACCAGCCTCCACAGGAGAAAGATGTAGCCGTCTGCTTCCTTAAAGATAATAGCCTTGGAAACCCTGGGAGGCAATTCTAGTCTATCTCAGGGGGTTGCCATGAGTCAAAATTGACTCTAGGGCATTGAGTTCAGTGAGTTGAGGAGGGTACATATTGTTTTTAATTAAAGATTTTTAAATATACAACATTTAAGAATGAAATTCTTAAATGACGTTGATAAAAAAGGACGTTGATAAAACCCCTGAAGCAGCCATTCTCACCACTGCTCTTTTAAGCTGTAAAATGGAGTGCATCTATGGTACATTTTCTCCCTTGAAGATTTCACTACTTCCTCCCAAGCCTGTGCCCTCTCTGCCTACTACTTGGCTATATTTCTTCTGTGTTATTGGGGGAATTGTCACTGATTTTTTTTTTTTTTAGTGGAGCAGAAAGAAAAAAAATGTCCATTCATGAATTGTAAGATTTATGACAATTACGTAGACATATTGACATATGTTTCATAAAGATCTCTGAAAAAAACACTTTGTTTAGATTGCTTTTCATTATTTACCTGCAAACCAACTTTATATAGTTATATCCCCAGTCACCATAGCACCAAGACACTGAGAACACATTGAGCTGTGTGTGTTCATCTGAGGTAACAGAGTACCTCTTGAAGTTACTGTAACCTAAGGCACACTGATTATATATTTTTCTCTTATGGGGCCCTAACATTCATTTATTTGAAAACAGAACTTGCTTTTCTAGGAAAAAAAAAAATTGACTGTCTCCTATAGAATAAAATGGTTCTCAAACTACTGATAATCTGTCATAAACAATTGAGTTTAGTTTTTTTTTTTCTTTTCATTTCAGTGCTGTTACTGTGCTTCATTTCTCTACAAAAATGTATGTGGTAAAGCACAAACATTCACAGGTGCTTCTGTTTTATGTGGTTAAAAATGACTTAAATCTAAAATAACTAAGAAAGATGGGTACCTGATAACAGAGCAGAGGGTGTTCTTTCTGCTCTTATTTACAACTCTTGTTGCTTTTTCATTATTTTAATCATTTATTTTTTTGGTCATGGTGTCAGGATTAACACTCCCATGACCTAATTCACAAAGTAGAAAATATATCAACTGATAGGGGTAGGAAGAAAAGAACACTGTGTATCTGTTGAGCATCTACATGGCCCTCTGTTGGATTTTCTTTATATATATTAGGCCTTTTGATAGTAATATATTAAAAGACCTAATGTATTTAATAGAATTCTGAGGTTTATTTCTTTACAACCAAAAGCCAAAAACACCTGAATACTGTAGATGTAAAATCAAAGAACCTAAAACCAATTAGGTTTAAGGAACCACCTATTAGATTCAGTTTTCCCAAGGAATAAGAGCCAAAATAATTTTAAACTTCTAAGTATAATGTCACATCTACTTATTGATTTTAGTGCAACTTTTACATGTAATTATGCAAATTGTGTTTTGTTTTATCAGTGACAATAGATATCGAATTGTTAATTTAATATTAACTATTAAAGCATGCAATACTGCATCACTATATTCTTTTTGTTAGCTGCTAAGTCAACCCCAATTCATGGTAACCCCATGCACAACAGGATTGGATAGTTGAGATCCGTAGGGTTTTCACTGACTGATTTTTTGGAAGTAGATTGCCGGATCCTTTTTCCGCACTCATCTTAGTGTGGAAGCACCACTGAAATTCGTTCAGTATCATACCACCCAGGCCTCCATAGACAGATAAGTGGTAGTTATGCTTGGGGTGCAGTGGCTGGAATTGAACCTGCATCGCTCACATGGAACACAAGAATTCTACCATTGAACCACTGCTGCCTCATATTTATTCTCTAGGATCCCTTATTTTTGAAAAGGTATTGAACTTTCTATTAAAATAGTCCCAAATGCAGTATTTTCTCAATATAACTAGGGCATATTCATCTGCTAATCATCTGTTGAAATCATTGTCATTTTGTTTTTGATTAGAATTATATTTCCAATTCAGAATGAGAATTTATACATATGTATATTGATTTCCATTTATAACCACAGTAAGCAAACTCTCATTCCATAATCCTAATGAAATGTAAAATGCTTGGTTGGTAAGAACAAGTTTAGGAATCTGAATTTAATAATGTCAGTAGCGAACTTCATATATCAACTAATCTTGGGTCTTTTTATAGAGGATGAAACTGAGACCCAGAGCTGTGTAGTATGTTAAATGTGAGGAGTTCACAGATAACATTTCAGAAGTAAATTGTCAGTTAAAAGAACATACCCATTTATCTTTGCTTTTGAACTATTAAGGGAAAGTATTTTTAAAGCCTTAGGAAAAAAAGGAAGAATAAAAGTTAAAATTATTTTGACTCCGACTAGTTAGTTATTGTCAGGTGTTAGTTTGGCCAACTAGATACATGAATAGTTCCACGAACCCATTCTTTGGCGTAGTAAAAAAATCTAGCAATTAGGTTTGAGTAGACTTGTACAGAATATCCAATATTACTACCTGATTAATACTACCTGAGGGAAATTTATTCCTTACCCCCTCATGCTTTAGCAAAAAGGCTCCTTAGCTCTGCAGTCCTTGTTGGGGTGAGGGGCAACAACAAAGAGACGCAAACATCTGCATAAACACTGTTTTCTCTTGCAACACGTTGCTGATGTGCCAGTATTTGGAAATTTTGTTTAGGATCTGAGAGGCCATTGACTTTGTCTAAGGAATCTACCTCAAGTGAAAGTATGAAATAAGGAAAAGCGTTTCTATCCCTCCTCCCCAGAATGAAGTGGATTGGTGGTCTTGACATCCTGATGGTTAAATTCTGTTGCAAATCTACAAGTAGATGTGTTTGGTTGTCGTTGCAAAGATGATGATTATTTGACCAAAGAAGAGATTAAATTACTGCCTTCTGAGAATTCTAAATTGTTTCTCCCTACTTCACTAACAAAAATTATTTCAGTGGTAAAATTTTGGTTTAATCCTCACAGTTTTCCCTATTGCTTTTGGACTCCAGAGCCAGGTCTCTGGGCCCTTTTATGAAGAATTTGACCTTCAAGTATTCTTCTGCTTAATCCTCCCCACTGGAAGGACTATGAATTTTATTGGGAAAAAATAAATAGTATCGTTAGATGGCTTGTGTGTGTGTGTGTGTGTGTTGGTGTTACAACATTTTAGCTGTCATTTTTCTCAGTGCTGGTTTACAACTTCCAGGTCAACTTTTAGCCCAAAATAGCTATGAATCTCCAGCAATGACATCTACCTTCTCAGCATCAAGATGAAAAGCAGGAAGGCAAAATACAGCTTTTTGAGCTGTCCATCCCATTAAGTGTCTGTCCCAGAAGTCTAACATGACATGGCATATATCTCATTGACCAGAATTTAGTCACATGGTCATACCTACCTATAAAGAGGCTAGAAAATACAGTTGCCAGGGGTTCTGTAACTGAGCAAAAGGTCAAAAATGGAGGCACCTAACAGTCTCTACAAAAGTTCCTTTAGGTAGCGTCATGGATTGAGTTGTGCCAAAGAACATATCAGCTCAGCTAGATTGCAATTCCCAGTATTGTGTGATTGTCTACCATTTTGTCATCTGATGTGATTTTCCTCTGTCTTATAACTCCTGGAAACCCTGGCGGCCTAGTGGTTAAAAGCTACAGCTGCTGTCCAAAAGATTAGAAGTTCAAATCTAGAGACCATATGGGGCAATTCCATTATCCTATAGGGCCACTACGAGTCAGAATCAACTCCACAGTAGTGGGTTTGGTTTTATTTGCTTTCATTGTGTTTATTTTGTTAACTCCTACTTCTGTAATATTAATGATGCAAGAATAGAGGCAACTGTGTTAGTGAGTCGGGACACAATCTACAAGATTAGATTTTGTCTCAACTTTTAAGATACAAGAGAGAAGCTAGGAGACAGGGGACCTCATATCACCAAGGAAGCTGTGTCAAGAGCAGACCACATCCGTTGGACTCAAGATTCCTTCACTAAGAAGCTCCTAGACCAGGAAGACTGATGACAAAGACCATACTCCAGACCCAAGACAGAGAGAGAAAGTGATAAAATCCTTTCCCTGGAGCTGGCACTCTGAATTCAGACTTCCAGCAGTGAAATTCAGACTTCTAAACAGTGAAAGAATAAACATGTTGAATAAAGCCACCCATTTGTGGTAATTCTGTTGCAGCAGCACTAGACCACTAAGACAGATTTGGTATTAGGGGTCAGTTTTGTCTCTAAAAAATATCTAAAATATGGAAGTAATTTTTGAAACTGTGAAGGAGTAGAAGCTGGATGAGTTGTAAAGGGCTTAAGAGTTAAAGCCAAAGATGAAGAAATTGAAGATTTGACTAGCATTTGCGCCTGAAGTTGATCAAACATACAATTAGAATGCATTGATAATTAACAGTGATTGGAATGAGAAAGTTAGAAATGAAGGAGATTCGGTAGTTAGAAAATATGGCTTTGGTGATATAAATGATGCTAGACAGAGCATGACAGAATCTCATGTTTTAAGTGCAAGTTTATAATTAGAGTCAGTCTCTCATACAAAAATGTAGTGCTTTGTTGTGTGACTGTATTTGTTCTTCCTGCACTGTAACAACACACTCCTTCATTCACCCCAAATTTCCCATGTCCATTCAGCCAGCTCCTGTTCCCTTCTTTCTTTTCCTCTTGCCTCTAGACAGGAGCTGCCCAGTTAATCTTATGTATCTGCTTAAGCCAAGAAGCATATTCTTCACCAATGTCATTTTGTGTCTTACAGACCAGTTCAGTCATTGTCTGAGGAGTTGGGTTCCGGAATGGTTTCAGTTCTGGGCCAACAGAGAGAGTCCAAGGGTCCTGTCTTCTAGGGACACTCCAGGCAAATGCCTTTTTTCACCAGTGTAAATGGCAGCTATACACATGGACCTCACCACTTGGAATACATGGGAATCAAATCAGTGGGAATCTACAATCAAATACATGGGAATCTACATCTGTGGAAAGAGTTGATGGAAAAGCTCAATATCATCAGTCAGAACAAGGCCAGAAACTATCAGGGAACAGACCGTCAGTTGTTCATACTCAAGTTCAGGTTCACAGTTAAGAAAATTAGAAGTCTGCAAGAGCCAAAGTACAACCTTGAGTATATCCCACCTGAATTTAAAGAGCATCTCAAGAATAGATTTGATGTGTTGAACACTAATGATGGAAGACCAGATGAGTTATGGAATGACAGCAAGAATATAATTTATGAAGAAAGCAAGAGGTCATTAAAAAGAGAGGAAGAAAGAAAAGACCAAAATGGATCTCAACAAGAAACTGCCAGAAATTCAGGCCAGATTCAGACGAGGATGTGGAACTAGTGATATCATTGCTGATGTCAGATGGATCCTGGACTGAAAGCAGAGAATACCACAGAGAAGTTTACCTGTGCTTTATTAACTATGCAAATGCATTAGAGTGTGTGGATCATAGTAAATTATGGATAGCATTGTGATGAGTGGAAATTCCCGAACACTTAATTGTACTCATGAGGAAACTGTATACAGGTCAGGGGGCAATATTTTGGACAGAACAAGGGGATACTGCATGGTTTAAAATCAGGAAAGGTATGTCTCAGGGTTGTATCCTTTCACCATACCTATTCAGTCTATATGCTGAGCAGATAGCATGAGGAGCTGGACTATGTGAAGAAGAATGGGGCATCAGGTTTGGAAGACTCATTAATAACCTGTTTTATGCAGATAATACAATCTCAGATGAAGAAATGGAAGCCTGGAGAAGCCACGTAACCTGCCTGAGATCACACACCAAGTTTGTGGCAGAGCCAGTACTAGAACTTTGATCATCCATCTTCCAGTCTGACACTCCTTTCAACTACAGATAGTACTAATATTAAAAGCCAAAAACAAAACAAAACAAAACAAAACCAGTTGCTGTTGAGTAGATTCCAACTCAGAGCAACCCTATAGGACAGAGTAGAACTACGTCATAGAGTTTCCAAGGAGTGCCTGGTGGATTTGAACTGAGGACACCTTTGGTTAGCACTTGTAGCACTTAATCACTACACCACCATATTAAAAGCAGCCAACATGTATTGAGTGTTTGCTAGATGCCAGGCAGCATGCTAAGCATTTCACATGCAGTGCCTCATTTAATCCTCGTAACTGTTTATTCTCAAATTATTGGAAATTGAGGTATAGAAGACCGTGTAAGCTTCATAAGCTTTGATCCCCCTTTCCCTGCCATGTAGTTTGTTTTCACATTGCAGCTACTGTAAAAAGTGCTACAGTGGACGTTGGTGTACAGCTTTCCCTCTGTGTTCCTGCCTAGGATTAGAATTACTGGATCATATATTAGTTCCATGTTTAACCTTTCTGGGAACAGCCAAACTGTTTTCCACAGTAGTTGTGTCATTTTGCATTCCCACTAGCAATGCCTTGGAGTTCCAGTTTCTCTCCATCCTCTCTAGGACTCTGGTCACCCCACTCCACCCCCCGCTTTTGGTCATTGCCATTCTTCTGGAGGTGAAGTGATACCTCATTATGGTTTTAATTTGTACTTCCCTAATGGAGCCCTGGTGGCACACCACATAAGTACTGAAAGGCAGGTGGTTCAAACTCAGCCAGCAGCTTCATGTAAGAAAGAACTGGTGAGCTGTTTCCATACTAACACAAACTTAAAACTGTGGACCAGTTCAGCACTGTAGTTTGAGTTCACTATGAGTTGGAATCCAACAACAACATTGGCTGGTGACACTGAACATCTTTCAGTGTGTTTGTTGGCTATTTGAATATCCAGATCCTTTCTGCATTTTTGATTTAGTGATTTGCCTTTTTGTTGTTGAATGGAAGCCTTTTTAAATATATATATATTTACACATACATATATATATATGGCATTAAATTATCAGGAAAATGATTCCCCCAAATTTTCTCCCAATCTGTAAGTTATCTGTTCACTTTGTTGATAAAATCTTCTAATGAACAAAATATTTAATTTCATGAGGTCTGAGTTATGTATTTTGTGTTTTGCTGCTTGGGTTTTCGTTGTCTATCTGATAATCTTTTGTTCAATACTGGGTCCTACATCCATGCTCCCATATTTTCTTCAAAGAATTTCATGGTTATAGTTTTCATGCGTAGGCCTTTAACCCACTTTCAATTAGTTTTGTGTATGTTGGAAGGCAGGGATCATAGCTTATTCTTCTGTGTGTGAAAGTTCAGTTTGCCCAGCATCATTTATTAAAGACTCTTTCCCCATAGAATGAACTAAGCACCCTTGTCAAACCCACCTTGTCTTTCAGATCACAAGGCCTCTCAGTCTCAAGATCAGCCAATGCTGGTTTGTAACTTTATCTCAGGCTCAGAAAGTGAAGTGAGCGAAGACTCTCCTGGTCAGTAAACCTGTTATGGGATAGACTTGGGGGGTTTATGATTTGTAATAATTAAACTTAAATCTTCCATTTTAAAAGTCAAATATTAATTTGGTGATGCTTCTTTAAATAGGAACTTGCAGCAAGCCAACACACAGTAAACCACGTTATCTACAAATAAATGAAGTACTACTAATCAGCGATCAGGAATTTCTGCCATGCCATATAATGGATCAGTATTGGAAGTTCTATACAGAATGTGAGGAACTAATGTTCTAAAGCCCTGTGTTCTTAACTATGTATTAGGTATTTGTTCATATTACTGACATTTCATATTTTATCTTCTGTGGTCTGGTATGCCTATTTTAACAGACATTTCATGAGTTGTTACTTAAGATTTATGTTAACTCTTCCAACTATTATAGTAAGTTTAATACTTCTTTGTCACTGAAATAAAAGCATTTTTGAACTAGACCAATTGACTCTGACTTTCTTCTTAATAACACGAACTTAAAACTAACCTTTCTATCAACATCTCTACCTTTGTATGAACAACAAATAATTCTTAATGGAAGAGAGGATATAAATAATAGGCCCAGATAAGGTGAATTTACTTAAAATCTAAATTCCCAATGTCTCCTCACAATTTATTTCAAAATGCATCTTGAAATCAAAATATAAAATTATGAAATAGGTTTAAGTTTCATAAAATTAAGTTTATATAGAATTTAAGATATACTAAGCCTTAGAACAAAGGATGAATATAGTGTTGATTTGGGGGCTATGTTTTTAAAACATACTTCATCTTTGACTTTTGCTGTATTGTTACGTAAAGGGTTTTTTTGTTGCTGTTTTGTTTTTAAGGAAGAAAGATGTATTCAATAGTTTTATCAGTTTCCCAAGGGTTTCTCAGAACTCTTTAATAATAAAATTACTTTCTACTTACTGATCTCTCTAGGCTCCCAAATAAGCCTTTATCTGACTCTGTGAACTAACTCTATTCCTTCTCTCTCTTGGATGAAGAAGTGAAAATTGCAATAAAAATTACTCTAGAAAATGGTGGAATTTGCAGGATCTTGGGGATGTAGTATGGTGGTATTTTTTCTATTATGTTATTTCACATATATAGAATCTTAAATACCTTTATAATCTATAAGAAACTGGTTACCTGTTGTCTCTGGGGAGAGAAACCATGGAGCCAAGGTGAAAGGAAGACTTATTTTTTTGACAGTAACTTTATTCTTTCTTTTTAAACTATTGTATTTTAGGGGAAATGTTACGTAGCAAATTTCTTTCTCATTCAGCAAGTGACACAAAAAAATATTCCATGACACTGGTTGCAATGCTGATACTGTGGCAACACTCTCCCCATTTTTGCCCTGGGTTCCGCAGTTCCTTTCCTCTGTTTTTCCTACCCCTTCCTGCCTTCTCATCTTTACTTTTGGGCAAATGTTGCCCTTTTCGTTGCATATAATTGATTTTTCGATACAGCATGTTCGTTTTGGGTGTAATTTATTTTTATAGACCTACCTATTGTCTGTCTGGAAGTTGGTTTCAAAATGTCTGCAGTTCCAAGTTGGAAGGATGTCTTAGAACCATAGAGTTAGTGAGTTCCAACAGTCTCTATCAGGCCAGTAAGTCTGGTCTTTTTATATGAATTTATTTTTTTATTCTACATTTTTGTCCTGCTCTGCCCAGAATGTTTTATTGTAATCCCAGTTACAGCAATCGATGGTGGTAGCCAGGTACCATCTAGTTGTGGTCTCTAGCTCAGGTAGGCAGTGGTGCACGTGGTCCAAGAGTCCTTTGGACTAACTGCTTTCTTGAGTCTTTGTTTTTCTTCTCTCTCCTTTACTGTGCATAGGAAGAGACCACTAGTTGTATCATAAATGGCTGCTCTCAAGCTTTTAAGACTCTAGACCTCACTCACCATGGTAGGATATGCCAGATAGTGTGTTGTTTTTATGCACTGTGTTATGCCATTTGACATAGATGTCCCCAAGTCTATGGTCATTAGCTGCCCAGTAGATGCTGATTTATAGTGACCATCTAGGACCAAGTAGAACTGCCCCATAGGGTTTCTAAGGCTATCATCTTTACTGGAGTAGACCTCCACATCTTTTTCTTGTGGAGCAGCTGGTAAGTTTGAACTGGCAACATTTTGGTTAGCAGAAGAGTGCTTTAACTACTGTATCACCAGGGCTCCTTGCTTGATGATAACCCTAGTGATTTCTTTCTACCCACTGTGAGGGATTCTGCACTTGCTGACTTTGGTGAATGACAGGTACCCAAGACAGATTGAAATACTCATTGGTAGGAAATGGAATGCAGAAGTCATACTGGACAAGTTCCAATGTGAACACACTGGTATCTGCTCTTGACAGTCTCTCCTTTTCAATCTAGGGAACTCCAAGTATTAAAAATATATGGGTATTACCTGTCTGAGTCATTTAGTGCTGCTGTAACAGAAATACTACAAGTGTATGCTTTAACAAGGAAAAGTTTACTCCCCTACAGTTGAGTCGGCTAGAGGTCTGAATTTAGGAAGCTGGCTCCAGGGAAAGGCCTTCTGTCTCTGTCAGCTGTGGAGGTAGGTCCTTGTGAAACCTCAGTCTCTTCCCATGGTCTGGGAGCATTTCAGCATGGAAACTCATGAGTCCAAAGGATGCACTCTGCTCCAGGTATGGCTTTCTTGGTGGTAGGAGGTCCCCACATCTTTCTGCTCAACTCTTTCTCTTATATCACAAAGAAATTGGCTTAATTATTTAATCTAGTAAATCGTATCAATGTAACTGCCACTAAGCCATCTCATTTCATTGTACTAATAGGATTTACAACATATAGGGTGTTTTAGTCAGCTAGGGCTGCTCTAACAGAAATACCACAGAGTGGATGCCTTTAACAAAGGAAAGTTTATTCTTACATAGTCCAGCAGGCTAAAAGTCCATATTCAGGGTGTCCACTCCAGGGGAAGGCTTTCCCCTTGTCGGATCAGGAGGAAAGTCCAGTATTGCATCAGTCTTTGCCCAGGGAGCATCTTGGCACAGGAACCTCAGATCTGAAGGACGTGCTCTTCTCCTGGTGCTGCTTTCTTGATGGTGCAAGGTTCCCAGTTCTCAGCCTGTTTCCCTTTCCTTTTTATCTCTCATAGGATGAAAGGATTAAGGGTGGGGCAAGCCACACTCCAGGGAAACTCCCTTTACAGTGGAGCAGGGAGGTGATCCTATGAAGGGATTTACAGCCCCATCCTACTCCTTTACCATACAGTTTAGGGAACCACAAAACGGAGGACAGTCACAAGATACTGGGCATCATGGCCCAGCCACATGGCCACACATATTTTTGGGGGGACACAATTCAATCCATGACATAGGGAAATCACATAAAATGGTGGGCAATCACATAATACTGGGACTCATGGTCCAGCTAATGAACAGGTATTCTGGGGGGGACACAATTCAATCTCTGACATTACCCATACTCAGTATGCACAGGGACCTATCCTGTTGCTTCTAAGTGATTGAATGTGCCCAGAGGACTTGGCCTTTTGCCCCTTTGGCTTTTCAGTGCCACCAGGGCTCACAGCATTCCCCCACCTGTGTTTCCTTGGCTGCCTCCTCTGATTTCTTCTCCTCATATGTTTGCTGGAATCTATTTTGTAGAAGAAAAGCAGGGATATATCTTAAGTATGTAAAATCCAGGAAGTGTGGTTAAGTTTCTGATTCAGCTTGATCGTGAGTTTTCTCATGGCCCTAATCCTTTATAACCAATAAGAGGAACAGAATTTTAACATCATGTCAAATTGACTTGCCTCAGTCTTAATTTAAGAACAAGCAGCTGATTAACCTCTAAATTCTTGGGATACATTTGTAAGTTCATATTTTTTATTTAGGCTACTTCACCTGGGACTTGAAAGTAGAAACAGAAGCTGCAAACATTTGAAGCTGTACTATAAATAGTGGTGCCTCTAGAGGGAGACACAGTTAACATATGTTTTTAGCTGTTCACTAGACACACTGAAACTCCATAGTACATGCCAGTTTGGCTGAGATATGAAGCTGGGTCATATCCTTCAGAGTTGGAGTCAAGGAGGTGTAAGGTGAGTTTATCTAGCTAGTGAGAGATTTAGCCAGTCAGCTAACAGCTTCCTCTGAGCACCACTTTTTTGTTCTGTTTTCTTTCTTGCCTATACAGTGACAATCATGCAGTGACTAAACAGGAAAAAACAAAAACTGTGTTTCTTTGTGTATAAAGGGCCCCAAACAAATACTGGTGATAGAAATGAAGAGGTTTAAGAAAACGTTGGTTGTCAGCCTAAATAAATAAATACCCAGGATAAATAAAAGAGTACCAAAACCAACAAATGCTGGAGAGGCTGTGGAGAAAGTGGAACCCTCCTACACTGTTGGTGGGGTTGCAAAATGGTCCAGCCTCTTTGGAAAGCAATCTGGCGCTTCCTTATAAAAATGGATAATGATATACCATTTGACCCAGTAATTCCACTCCTTGGAATATATCCTACAGAATCAAGGCCTTTCACACCAATGGACACATGCACCAGAATGTTTATCGCAGCACAGTCCATGATAGCAAAAAGATGGAATCAACCTAGATGCCCAACAACAGAAGAATGGATAGGTAAACTACACTATATATACTCAATGGAGCACTACGCAATGATAAAGAACAACGATGACTTCAGGAAATATCTCATGACCTGGTTTCAACTGGAAGACATTATGTTGAGTGAAAGTAGTCAGCGACAAAAGGACAAATATTGTACGAGACCTCTACGATAAGATCTCAGAAACAGACTTGTGTATAGAAGAAAAGACTCTTTGACAGCTGCAAGGAAGGGGAGGGAGGGAGGGTTTATATTAGATAGTTGCTAGGTATCTGGTTGGGTGAAATCGGTGATAGCACACATTAGAAACAAGAACAATATTAAGTGGACTTAAACATAACATGAGTACTCCTTCCATCTTAACCCAATATTGCAAGGATAGAGTAGCTGGGGCAGGGGTTGGGGGACCATGCTTTTAGGTGAAAGCGAGGCCAATTGGCACAACTAGCATTTTGCTAAGAGGGCTCTCTGCACCCCACGTTGGTGAGTGGTGTCTGGGGTCTCAAAAGCTGCCAAGCTGCCATTCGAGGGCACAGCAAATGGTCCCAACTCAGCAGGAACGGATGCTCACCAAGGACCAAAATGACATGAGGGAAAGACAACCCAGAAGACAAAGAGACCCACATCAGTGGGTGCCTACATCGACTTGGGACTGGAAGAACCGGATGGTGCCCGGCCACCACCAGTGATAGCCGCGATGGAGCTAAGTTGAGTCTCACTGGCAACACAAGAATAAAAAAGGGTGCACCCTGAGATCCCCACTAAAAGACCTCAATTGATGGTCCAGTGGTTTCGGGGTTCCCCTGGGAGCATGGCCTCTCGCCCTGATGCTGCCATTGACCATAAATCATAACGAAGGTCCACGCTTAGGACAGGAATGGATTGGACTTAGCGATGCAGTGACCATATATTGGATGCACTTTATGGTTCTATACATCTGTAGGATGTCATCCTGCTGACCTCTGGCTGGAGGAAGGAGAGTGGGTGGAGAGGAAGGAAAAAAGAGACTGTTGGGAGAACGAGACATGTATGGAGCAGAGAGGAATAGTGTGCTGTCACTGGGCAGGGAGAGCGGTGGAAGCTGCATATAGGTGGGTATGTAGATTTATACGGGAATGTACATTTTCACTCAGTTATATTAAATAAAAAAAATTTTAAAAAAGAGTAACAAAACCAAACCCAGTGTTGTTGAGTCAATTCTGACCCTATAGAACAGAATAGAACTGCTCCATAGAGTTCCCAAGGAGCACCTGGTGGACTTGAACTGCTGACCATTTGGTTAGCAGCTGTAACACATAACCACTGCACTACCAGGGTTTTCAGTCAAGTCTAATCAGTTAAGTGATCGCTTCAGTACTGGTTTCAGCTCTGGGCTGACACAGAGTCCAAGGTCCATGCCCTGAGGGAACCCTCCAGTCTGACAGGACATCAACTGTGGTTGGTCTCTTAATAGAGTTCTAGTTCTGTGCACCCATTTTTATCCCACTGCATGAGGGACTTCATGTTGTGTTCCCTGCCAGGGCTGCCATTGGTTGTGGCCCGGCACCATCCAGTTCTTCTGGATTCATGCTGATAGTCTCTGGATCATATGGCACCTTCTGTGTGCTGGTCTTGTATTTTCCTCATGTCTTTGAGGTCCTTGGTTCCCCTCTGCTCTAGGTGGCTTGGAACCAGGTGATGCTTCTTAGATGGCAGCTTACTAGCTTTTAAGACTCCAGACACCACTCACCGCCTTGGTTCTCCCCTGCTCCAGGTGGCTTGAAACCAGTTGATACTACTTAGATGACAGCTTACTAGATTTTAAGACTCCAGATACCACTCACCTAAATGGTATGGAGAACATTTTCTTTTAAAAAAAACTTAGTTATGCTAGTTAGCCTACATGTCCCCTGAAAATGTGGTCCCAGACTTCTGTCCCTGCAACTCAAAATGTTGAGTTGTATTTGAAAAATCATTTAGCTTTTGATGTAGTTCCATTGTGCTAACTTTCCTTCTCCATGCTGTAACTCCCTTCATGTAACCCAATTCCTATCTATTATCTAATCTGTGAATACCCCTCACCTTCCCTCCGTACTCTTCAAAGATTGTTTTGTTCTAGAACACAATCTACTTTCAGAGATGCTGATTTTTTAGATGCAAGATCACCAGACCTTTCTCCTGACACCACACTGGGTGGACTCAAAACCCACAAATGTTTAGGCTAACAAGGTGAAATGAGGATATATATGTATAAAAGTAGAATATATCATAAAGTGGAGTCTTGTCATAAACATAAGAACTGGCTAAATTAGGAATTGGCTAAACTATTTAAACATGAAATGGCTGTGTTCAGGCTAAGTCAGGCGGTGAGAAAATACAAAGTCATGATGAGGCAGCAAAGTAAAGAAAAAAAAAACGATACAAACAACTACCAGACAGAGATGGCAGCAGATGGCCAGAGAGATAACAAAGACAAAGCCAACCAGAAAGAAAGAAAACAACTGAAGGCACCAGAAAATACAAAGAATAGACTGGTCACCGGTGACCAGAACTAAAAAAACAGCTTGTTCACACACTACTATAAAAAAATCCAGCACTCAGGCTTTGGAGCGCACAGTCTCCTCCTGAGAGTGTATGTCCACTGGGCTGTTGACAAGCTGTGACCTGACCTTGGACCCTATCTGCCTCATCCCTGAAGGCTTGGTTCCAGTCTTTTGTTGGTGCCTGAGCCTCCTGTGCTGTCCCTGCTGGCTCCACCTCCAAGACGTCTTGTCATCACCGAATTCTATTCCAGATTCTCCTGATGTCTGAATAGTGAGAGCACAGCTGGTCTCTAAATTCCTTAGAGTGAAACTCACTTTTAGGGAAGTGTGAGTGATGACATTCTAACATTGTGACTGAACCATGCAGTCCCTGTGGGACCTGGTGTGAACTTGTGTGTAGTTTTACACTAATACAGCTAATGTAACCTTTTTGAGTGTTTTGGGGTGCTAGCACCTTTCCCTGTTTGTGTTAAGTTGCTATTTAACATATATGTGTGCTTCTAATCAAAATACATACACAAGTGTGTTTTTAAACAAGACATTAAATAAAAGCTTATCACTAACCCCAAGCCTTGTAGTTACATATTTTCCTCTTGTGACCCCCAATACTTTCTCGGTGCTCATGACACAAGCATATTAACTATTTGCACTGCCGAGGAACTCGGAGTAAATGATAGGTGTTGTTACTGTGAGGGTTATGTTGCCCAGGTTTCGCTCTTTCTCTCTAAGCCACTGACTTACAATCCTCTTGCATGATAACATACATGTGACACCCTGTATCCATTACAGCAGAATCTTTGAGAGTGTATCCAGGCATCAGTAGTTTTGTAAGCTCATGAGATGATTAGAATACGTAGCCAAGCTGAGAACTACTGCTACACACTCTCTTCCATACCTTCACTTCTTTCACTTTTCTGGGTCACCTACAACCTTTCTCCAGCCCTTCCAGAGAAACTCAGAATTATATTTTCTCACATTTTATTATAAGTGTAGTATTTTGACTCTGTCATTCACACTAGCCCTTCTAGACTGTGCCCAGAGGACCTTGGTAAACAAGCAATTTTAGAAGGTTGTAGGTATCATGAAGAATGTAGAGCAGGATAGTGAAGGTGAGGCAGGCCATTGGTTTAAAAAAGGTAGCCAAGAGGGCCTCTTGAGAAGGTACATCTGAAGAGAGAACTGAGTGGAGAAACTACCAATTCCATTGAACGATGCTGTCATGGACTGAATTTAGGTCCACCAAAAAAGTGTATGTAGCCATTTAGCTAGGCCATGATTCCTGGTATAGGTGATGTTCCTGTATGTTGTAAACCCTGTTTCTATTATGTTAATGAGGGAGGATGGGCAGCAGTTGTGTTGATAGGGCAGGACTCACTATGTGAGATTGTTTTGTGCCTTGAAGAAATCTCTTGAGATATAAAGAAAGAAGCTAGCAGAGAGACTTGGGGGACCTCATACCACTAAGAAAGCAGTTGCATGAGAACAGAACATTCTTTGGACCTGGGGTCCCTGTGCCTCATACGCTCTTAATCCAGGGAAACATTGACAACAAAGCCCTTCTGCTAGAGCCAACAGAGTAAGACTTCCCCTGGAGCTAATGTCCTGAATTTGGACTTAGAGCCTACTGGACTGTGACCAAACAACATTTATCTTTTAAAAGCCATCTACTTGTGGTATTCCTGTTATAGCAGCACTTGATGACTAAGACACATGCTTATGTAATTTTTAATCTGTACATCTCACATCTCCTAAATTAGAAGAGATTTTCTTCGAGGTCAGGGATTTGTATTATAATTTTGTATTCTCCCATAGGGACCAGTATAGCACTTTGCACCAGTAAGAACTCAGTGAATTACACTAGATTCAAATGCATTTTGACCTTAAATATACTTTTAAAGATTCAGCCAGCCGAGGCAAGTTACTTACTTGCTAAGTAAAGGAAAATCCAGTGAAACATGTCTAATCACCCAAAATTCAGGCTAGACTTCTTGCTTGCTTTCATCTACTTACTAGTCAGAGATACAGATTGTTATCAGAAAGTCTTCAAAACATGCCAAGGTCTAGGTGACCTGTATATGACTCTCTGCTCCCAAGATCAAACATTAAGCTGCTGTTATCAATTTCTGCTAGCTTCCCACCCTCTAACATGATTTCTCATGTTTTTTACTTCCCCTCAGCTTCTAACTTTGGTCTCTGCATGCCTTCTAAGTTCACTGAACTCTTATTTCTTTAACCTAGTCAACTGAGTTCTGCAAAAGACTACTGGATCCTATTAAGTCTCTGAAGGCCAAGGAAGACTCTTTAATGAAAATCTCTAGAAAATTTAGCAAAACTGATTCATATGTCTGGGGAAAGTCTGTTACAATTCCAATTTGATATTCACCTAATTTTCAGGAAGCTTTTCCATTTTTATTAGGATTATCCTGTTGATTAAATGCTTTCCTCAGGCCGAGAAACAATGAAATTGGTGTTGGTGAGCTTACCCAAGAAGTAACATCATTTCCTAAGGAAATTTCTGAACAAGGAATGTCTAGAACAACATGTTTTGTACCAATTCTGCAATGGATGTGCCGTTTGACCTGAACAAGTTACTTGACCCCTTTGTGCCTTGGGATCCTTAGTTATAGGATATGAATGTTCCTTTCATTGATAACCTCAAGATTGTCATAAAATCGAGTGAAATTACAGACAGGAATTTTGTTAAAGCATGCTTAGTTTTATACAGTTACAACATATTACTATAAACCAAACCAAACTTGTTGCCGTCAAGTCTATGCCAACTCATAGTGATCCTAAAGAACAGAGTGGAGATTCCCCCTAGAGTTTCCAACAAGTGGCTCCCAGATTTGATCTGTGACCTTAACTGCTATGTGATCTTAGTTACTAAGTTATAATTGGGTGGCACAACGGTTAAGTTCTTGGCTGCTAAATGAATGGTGGAAGGTTTGAACACATCCAGCAGCTGTGCAGGGAAAAAAACCTGACAATCTGCTCCCGTAAAGATTAAACTCACTGCTGTTGAGTTGATTGTGACTCCTAGCAATGCTATAGGACAGAGTAGAACTTCCCCATAGAGTATCCAAGGAGCACCTGGTGGATTTGAACTGCCAACCTTTTGGTTAGCAGCCATAGCACTTAACCACTATGCCACCAGGGTTAAAGGTTATGGCCTAGAAAAAACTGTGAAGGAGTTCTCCTCTATCACAGGGGCCACTATAAGTCAAACGATTTGATGGCACTAATATAGTACAGGAACCTGGATGCCTGCCACAAGCAATTTGAGATTGGCCGCTAACCTACAGTTTGGCATTTTAAACCCACCCAGTGACTTCATGGGAGAAAGCTCTCCTTCTGTAAAAATAACAGTCAAGAAAACCCTAAGGAGCAGTTTTAGTCTGACACACATGAGGTTGCCAGGGATCAAACTTGACTTGATGGCAACAGGTTTTTTTCATTAATATTATAGTAAAAATAATACACTGTGTTCTTAGACTTGTATTCCTTTGGACTCTTAGTACTGTATGTAAGTTAAAAAGTAAGATTCTTACAGGCCCATCCTCCTTTGTGGCTGTGATTTTGATAAACCTCTGTCCCTGTGCTCAGAGTGCCCTGTCCTTTAGGTGAAGTAGTACCCTCAGTTGACTGATTTGACTGAATTCCTCGAGCTCAGCAGCCATTTGGCCCTTGTATTGTCACCTGGCTCCAGTCAGTTGGCTCTTAGGATTTCCTGTCTTGCTAGTTATTTATGTTACAGGAAAAGTGACCTATAACTACAGTTTCTTTGAGAACAGGATCTGTGATTTAGACTCTGCATCTTCATCTCAAGCAATATATTTTCATTAACAGTGACTTTTAGGGACTATACTAGGTTGAATAGTGTCCCCTCCCCACATTCATGTCTGGAGAATATGTTTATTTGGAAATAGTCTTTGTAGATGTAATCAAGTTAAGATGATGTCATACCAATTTAAGATGGGCTGTAAATCCAGTGACTGGTATCCTTGTAAGAGGGAGATTTGGACACAGAAGAGACACACAGGAAAGAAGGCCATGTGACAATGGAAGCAGATACTTGATTGTTGCAGCTGCAAGCTAAGGAACCCAAGGACTGTCAAGCAACCACGAGAAACTAGGAAGAGGGAAGGAGGTATTCTTCCCTAGAGGCTTCAGGGGATGACGGCCCTACTGTCACATCGATTTTAGACTCCTCACCTCCAAAACTTCAAAGAGAACAAATTCCTGTTGTTTCAAGTCACATCATTGGTGATAATTTGTTCCAGCAGCCCTAGGAAACTAATACAGGGATGTTGAACACAATGAGCACGCTGCAGCATGAGGCAGGGGCCCTTCTGCGGGATAGCATCATCCAGGGACAGGCGATGCCCCTCCTAAAGACCTGGGCTCTGGATGGAGTGAGGTTATGAGGGAGAGAAGGGAGGAATCAGAAGCAGTGAATGAAAAGAATGGGGAAAGAGATGGATATGGTCTGAGTATAGAAGAGTTCAAAACAAAGTTGATAAACTTCTATGTTAAAGATATTTTTAAGGTCCCATCATACATGGAAACCATGGTGGTATAGTTGGTTAAGTGCTATATCTGCTAACCAGAAGGTCGGCAGTTCAAATCTACCAGGCGCTCCTTGAAAACTCTAAGGGGCAGTTCTGTTCCTGTCTATAGGGTCACTATGAGTTGGAATTGACTCAGTGGCATTAAGTTTGGTTTTTGGTTTTTGGTATCATAGAAAGTTTGCTTTATGACCAAAGCTGACCTGGACAGAGGAGAGCAAGTGAGTGAGTGGATAACTACCACAGCGTGATGGGTGGCTATTGTGTGGCCTTCCTCACCCTGGTCTTGTAACTGCCAACTAAGTGACTGCAAATGAAGCAATTGCAGGTCACCAAGGGGGCTGGTCAGTTTTGCCTTAAGATAGAGCCAATTTCTGAGCCAAGAGAGGATGCTGCCACCACAAGAACAGCCAGGAGTGGACAGTACTTCCTCTGGACCTGGGATCCTTGCTCTGAGAATCTGTTGGAACCAGGATAGACAGAGAGAGACAGCTTCAGAAGCAGTGGCACAGAAATGACAGCAGAAGACAGCTTGGTGGGTTTCCCAGACTGAGAGTGAAAAAAACCGAGTGCCTTTGGGCAGGAGGCTGGCTGGCAGTGTAGAGTGCCGCTGGGCATTTATTGGCAGAGCTAAAAGGGCTTTGTAACACTTGCCTGAGAAGGGCAGTATCTGAGGACCAAAGAGGCCTGTCTGCAAGCATGGCTGGGAAAAGGCTGTTCTGATCAAAGAACTGTATCCTGAGCATTCATGAACTTGAAATTTTCTAATAAACTCCATAATTGTGAGTACTGTCTGTGAGTTCTGTATGGCCGTTGCAATGAATTATCAAACACAACAGTAACAAGTGCCATGGAAGGGACAGTTGGTGTCAGAATTGGTAAAGCTTGCCAGAGAAAGGAGGCATGTCTGACTTCCGCTTCATAAGAATCAGCCCTGGACTATCTATTGATCCTGACCTTGATTCTCCCCCTTGTGAAGTTAGAGGAGGTCAGACACCATCCCAATGCTGTTTTTACAATTACTTTATGATGTGTTAAATTTTTTTAAAATATATCCTTTTATGAGGAAGTGTGTGTGTGTGTGTGTGTGTATTTCATAGCACTGGTTGCTTGAGATGACTGGAAGCCCTGTGGTGTGACCAAGGCTGATGATACAGCTGGTGGATCACTGTAATTCCAGTGGTGGAGGCCTCCGTTTACTCGGTGGTTAAGAGCACAGACGTTGCATAGACTGAGTGCTGGCCCTGCCTCTTATTCACAGGTTATTTTACCTCACTTGCCTCCCTCTCTTCATTTGGAAAATCAGTAAAAATAGCATCTCCCTCCCAAAGTTGTGAGGATTCAAAGAGCTAACCTGCACAAATTGCTTAAACAGTGTCCCGGTGGTTCTATAACCATCACCCACAAATGAGGACAAGGATAAGGAGGCCAGGACCCTAACTTGTGTGACCTGGAATGACTCTGCAGGATGAGGTCTTAGCAGAAGGAGACAGTGCAAAGCTGGTCATTGGCTTGAAAGTGTGTGGACTGGATGCTGGAACACTTGCTCCCTGAGCAAGATGGTTTTAAAAGGCAAAGTAGCCTTAGAGTCTCAGTGCTACTGTGGGCTGACTTCAAGCTACTGGGTGTGAGGAAACGGAATCCCATGACAGGCTCCCTCTTTGGCATTCTCTGCACAGAGTGAAGGAAAGAACAGTTCACAGCCTTGCACCTGACTCATCCCCCATCCGCTAAGGTTCCAGGTTATAGCAGTGCCTTTATCCGTCTTATCTGGCTCTTCAACGACCGGCCGGGCCTTCAGTCCACATAGACTGACTGAAGAAAGGAAAGGAGGAAAAAAACAGGTGGGATTATGCCTGGTGACCCTGCCACCCGCTTCACTGTAAGGCAGTTCCTGGAAGCATCTGGCCCTGCAAGGACGTGGAGCGCCACGGGAGACGTCTCGAAGTGTGGAAACTGCAAGCACAGCGAAGCACCTCCACGCCACAAAGTTTGCATATTCAAGAGATCCTGCTATTACAGCCAGCAAAGGCCGAGTGGCAAGAGTGAAGATGTTACATTGCCCAACTGGCTAAGTGGGTGTGTACTTTCTCGCAATCGTTCCGGGATGGGGATTGGGACCGGATACCACGCCCGCACCTAAGCCTCAGAACTTCTGTGGGTCATGCAGGCACTGATTGGAAAACTAATTTGTATCCTAATTACTGGGCAAAGAGCTCTACCTTTCCACGCAGCTTCGCCATTTCTTCAGGCGGTGTGGGACAAGATCTCGCTTCTACCAATGAGAGCGAGGCTGGCTTCCATCTCGGCAAGGCGATTCCTGTGGGATCGAAGCCTCCCAGAGCCCGGGGTGCGGGAGAAAGCCACGAGTAGCTGATGTGAGTTTGCTTTGTCACCTTCCCGCTGAGCGACTTTGGGCAAGTCCCTTGGCTCTCTTCAGATTTCTTGTCTGTTTTATGCGGAAGGATCGGAATCTAGATGCCTCTTGGCCAGATGGGGGCGAGCGTCTGCTGTTCGCAACTTTGTGTAAAGCACGGAGCGGGGACCCTGAGTGATGGGGCGGGGAGCTCCCTCTGCGACTTCGGGGAGGCACGCGGCGTGCCCCTCCTTTGTTTCCACCGCGTCACGGGGGCCTCGCGGCGCCCTCCCACCCCCGGCCGAGGGGGAGCAGCTCCCCAGCCTCCGCGCCGCGGACCAGGAGAAGCAGGAGGAGCAGGAGGAGGAGGGCGGCGAGAGCGAGCAGGCGCCGCCGCCGCAGAGGGGCCGGAGCTGGGAGCGCAGCCCGCAGCCACACGGGGGCCACCTCCACAGCCGAGGGGACTCCGCGTTCGGGGCTCCCCCACTCCCCTTCGTAAGTCGACTTGGCCGCACGGGCCGGCGAGAAACGCCGGGGTCTGGGTGCAGGGTTCGCCTCCCCAGCCGCAAGGCAGTCAAGACGCCCAGACCCTTTGCTCATGACTTCCGCTTTCCCAAAGGGGGGAAAACTTTACTCCGCGTCCCTCTCGGGGATGAGGCGGGGGCGTCGGCCTGGGGGGCCACATTGGAATCCCGGATTGGTGGCCGGCCTGGCCCTGCGCTCGCTGGCCTGGCGGGGACCTGGCGGGACCGGCGGGGGCACAGAGCTGGCGGAGATGGGTTCGAGTGGGCGACCTCAGCCGTGGTCCCAATGGACTCCGTAACTTTAGGGCCCCGCTCGCAGCCGCTGCCCGCCCCGGGACCTTGGAAAGTTCCTTCAGGCCACCTTAGGGAGAGAGCGCAGAGGGCCGCCCGGGTGTGTGTGCCGGGGGTGTCCTGCGGGGACGCAGAGCGAGGGCTGTAGCGCCGGGCTTCCTGAGCGCTGTGGCGGAGAGGCCGGGTACCTCCGGGTGCCTCCACAACCGTAGTTCTCTGGGACTCGCCCAGGTGCTGAGACCGCGGCTCCAAAAGGCGCCCTTTCCCAGGCTCTGGGTCCCGCTATCTCCGCCTTCGAGTTTGAGGGCCACGCAACCCGCCTGCGGAGGTGCAGGGCGCCGTGGGACCCGGTCCTCTAGGGACCCGCTGAGTCAAGGTTGGCTGAACGTGCCCGGCAGCCGGTCTCCGCATTCCCCGACCTCGCGGGAGAGGCGGGTGGTTTTCCGGAGGGAGCTGATCCGAGTGCAGGGGTGCTCCCGCGGCTCCTCAGGGCAGTGGGGGATTTCTTTTCACAGTACTTTGGGATCAAAAGCTGCGGGATGGGCCTCCCGGGCATTACAGTCCTCAGGGACAAGCTTCTGCGCTTTTTAAGGTCAAGTTTTGTGTCGCAGAACGGCCAGGATCGTCCCCCTGCGAGGTGGCTGCGCCTCCCTGGGCGGGCTGGGAGGAGGGTCCACCCGGCTGGGAATCTCCCGTGATGGGAACCGAGTGCTCTTCTGTCTGCAGTCCATTCTACAGTCTTTACAACACAAACCGTGGGAGTGAGCGGGTGTTGTTTTGCAAATTTAGGAACCAAGCTTTCTAGGCTGGAAGAGGTATTTCTTCGTTCACTTGGAGATTGGGGTAAAGGGACGTGTTTATTGTGGCTTTGCTGAGCTAGAGGCTCTGAAGCTGCGAGGCGGTGATAGCTTTGAGGTACTTTTTTCTCCCTTAAACCTGAAGAGTAACAAACCAGAGGATTCTAGAGGTTAAGGAAAATGTGAATTTAAGTGTCGAAATCACTTGCGTAAAACACTCGTTTATTATTAAACCATCTATCAGTCTAAGGTATTCCAGAGCCAAGCAGTCCCTTTTGACAGACTTTGTTGACAGTTTCTTGAGGAAGCAAAGCCTTTCAAAGTGAATTATTGCAGAGAGCAGTTCTGTGCTCTCCGGTTCAGTTCTCTGAGAAATGACCATTTAAGATGCGGAGGAATTATCACCTCTATTAGTACACAATAGCTAAAGAAACATTGTGTGGTACTAAAAGGGGGTGAGGGAGAGCTGAAAGGAGAATTTCCTTTTTAGGGGGTGGAAAAGTGGTGTCTTGTATATTTATTACTTCTAGCCATTCCTTGGAAACGTTGGTGACTTAGTAGTTAACACCTATAGCTGGCTAACCAGAAGATCCCCAGCTTGACTCGACCAGGCTGTCCAAGGAAGCTGTATGGGTCAGTTCTACTCTGTCCTTTTATAGGGTTTCTATGAGCCCCAGTGGACTCAGTGGTACCCAGCTTGGTTTTTTGGTTTTTAGTCATTCCTTGGGAGGGGGAAGGGGAATGTTTACAGTAATTTGCTAAATGCCAGATCTGCACAGAGGTAGGTAGAGGTGATACTTGATGGTACCTTGCTAAGTACCTTCGAGATAACCAAAACCAACCCACTCCCATCAAGTCTATTCCAACTCAGTGACCCTATAGGGCAGTGCCCCTAGAGTTTCCAAGGAGCGCCTGGTGGATTTGAACTGCCAGCCTTTTGGTTAGCAGCCATAACACTTAACCAGTCTGCCACCAGGGTTTCCCGTTTGAGATAAGTAGGCAGTACTTACTAAAGTGACTTTGAATGAACGCCAGTGATGCTCAAGGAGGTAGCGGAAAGGCAGACGGAGCTGTATTGGGCAGTGCCTCCATGTCTGCCCTCTTCTCCCTTAAGAATCGCCACCGACTGGTGTTGGGAATGTGACAGTTACCTGTGGCTTTTCATAGTACTACATACTGGAAGTAAAACTGTATTGGCTTCTATTGAATAGAAAAATTAATAGCAGACATTTTACTTTGAATTTCAGGTATTTCTTACCCACAAAACCAAAATTAACCATAAAAAGCCTGACCCAAACTGTAACCACCTTCCAGAAACTGCTCTGCAGCAGTGTTTATTTTTAGTCTTATCCTGCTAGAAAAGAATAGCTAGCTGTCAAACCTGTTACCTCCTAATCTAAATCTCAAAAAGTCTGCAGGTAGGTGGAGGCCTAAATTATTAGCAGCCAAGCCAGAAATGAGTTCTGATATCAGTAAAGGGGTAAAACAAAAACTCAGTCCCTGTTTTAGTCAGCTAGGGCTGCTCTAACAGAAATACCACAGAGTGGATGGCTTTAACAAAGAAAGATTTATTCTTACACAGTCCGGTAGGTTGCGAGTCCATATTCAGGGTGTACGCTCCAGGGAAAGACTTTTCTCTTGACGGCTCTGGAGGAAAGTCCAGTATTGCATCAGTCATTGTCCAGGGAGCGTCCTAACGCAAGAACCTCTGGTCTGAACGACGCGTTCTGCTCCCGGTGCTGCTTGCTTGATGGTAGCGAGGTTCTCAAATTGTCCTTGGTTCTTTTTCCTTTTATTCCTTGCAAGCTAAAAGCATTAAGGGTGGGGCAAGCCATACTCCAGGGAAACTTCCCCCATAGCAGGAATTCACAGCCCCACCCTAATCCTTTAACATACAGGTTAGCAAAACCACACAATGGAGGACAGTCCCAAGATACTGGGAACCATATCCAAGCCACGTGGCTGCACACATTTTTGGGGGGACACAATTCAAACCATGACAGTCCCATAGAGTCAATTCTTACTCATTGCAACCCTGCATGGCAGAATAGAACTCCATAGGGTTTTCAGGGAACCGCTGGTGGATTTGAACTGCCAGTCTTTCAGTTAGCAGCCATAGCTCTTCATCACTGCACCACAGAGTTTCAAAGTGTGAAGGCAGGATTCAGTCAGTCATGCTAAGATTAGCTAGTAGTTGAATGTCTGCAGTTCACCCTCCTCCTTATAAGCCTCTTTGTACCTAGCTTCGTATAACTCTTTGCTTTTTCTAGAATCAAAATGATCTCCTTATATGCTTATAGAATGACTGCTTAGAATAAACCTTATGTTCAAATTTTGATGAGTATTGATATTTTTAATACTTCAAAGGATTTCGCTCTTAGGCTGGAAGACAGGAAGAAAATAAAATTATAGAATGTATGATGCAAGATTGAAAAGTCAGTCCATCCCAAATTTATTGAGTACTCGCTGCATGCTCAGTATCTGTTATCAGGTGGAGCCAGTTTCTAGAGGACATCCTGCTTGGTAAGGTAGAAGGTCAGTGAAAAATAAGAAGACCCCAAATGTCACAGATTGACACAGTGGCTGCAGCAGTGGGCTTAAATGTAGTAACAGTTGTGAGAACTTTACACAGAACCAGGCACTATTTCATTCTGTTGCACATAGGTTGGTTCTGACTTAGCAGTTCTGACAACCAAACTGTGTGTCATGACAGTACTGGGTGGTGTAAGGCCCATCATCAGGATGAAGGCAGGAGTACTGGAAAGAATTAGAGAGGTTTAAGGTGCACCTGAAGGATGAGTAGAAGCTGCATAAACTAATTGGAGGGAGGGGAAATATTCTTTGGCCAGGGAATGCTCTGTACTAATGGTAAGCCCTGAAACAAACAAACAAAATCTCTGACCCAGAGTGACTCTAGAGGACAGAGCAGAACTGCCCAGTAGGGTTTCTGAAGAGGAGCTGGTAGATGTGAACTGCCTATCTTTTGGTTAGCAACTGAACTCTTAACCACCGCACCACCAGGGCTCTGTGGTGTGCCCTAATGCTGTAGAAAAGAGCCCTAGTGGAGCCAGTGGGTTAAGCACCCAGGTAGTCCCTGAAAGGTCAGTAGTTCCAACCCACAGTGACTCTGGGGAGAACACCTGGTAGTCTGTTATAGTGAAGATAGCAGACTATGGTGCTTTGAGAAGATCAACAAAACTGATGAACTACTATGAAAAACTATATTTGAACAAATTGGAAAACCTAGAGGAATGAACAAATTTCTAGAAACATACTGACTATCTAAACTAACACAAACGGATATAGAACAACTGTATGTACCTATAACAAAAGAAAACATTGACAAAGTAATTTTAAAATTCCCAGCAACAACAACAAAAAACTCTGACCCTGATGGCTTCGTCAGAGAATTCTACCAAACTTTCACAAAATGTGGAAAAAGATGGAGTAGTTGTAGTCTTATTCTGTGAAGCTGGTATAACCCTGATACCAAAACCAAGTAAAGACACCGCACAAAAGAAAACTACAGGGCAATATCTCTCATGAACTTAGATGAAAAAATCCTCAACAAAATTCTAGCCAATAGAATTCAACAACAAATCACAAAAATAATAATTTACCATGACCAAGTGAGATTCATACCAGATGTGCAGGGGTACTTCAAGATTAGAAAAATAATCAATGTAATCCACTACATAAATAAAACAAAAGATAACAACATGATCTTATCATTTGATACAGAAAAGGCAGTGGAGAAAGCCCAACACCCATTCGTGTTAAAAACTCTCAGCCAAATATGAATAGAAGGAAAATTCTTCAACATAATAAAGGGCATTTATACAAAGCCAACAGCCAACATCGTACTAAATGGAGAGAGACTGAGTGCATTCTGCTTGGGAACAAGAACCAGACAAGGATGCTCTTCATCACTACACTGATTCCACATTGTGCTTGAAGTCCTAGCCAGAGCAGTTAGCTTAGAAACAGAAATAAAGAACATCCAAATTGGTAAGGAAAAAGGAAAAGTGTCTCTATTTGCAGATGATATAATTTTATACATAGGAAACCTTATAGAATCCACAAGAAAACTACTAGAACAGATAGAAGAGTTCAGCAAAGAATAAGGATACAAGATAAACATACAAAAACCAGTTGGATTCTTCTGCACCAACAAAGACAATGTGGAAGAGGAAATCACCAAATCATTACCATTTACAATACCCTCAAGAAGATGAAATACTTAGAAATAAATCTAACCAGAGACGTAAAAGACCTATACAAAGAAAACTACAAGATACTACTACTAAAAAATCAAAAGAGACCTACATAAATGGAAGAATGCACCTTGTTCATGGATAGGAAGACTCCACACTGTGAAAATGTGTTCTACCTACAGTGATCTGCAGATACAGTGCAATCCTGATCCAGATTCCAATGGCAATTTTTAATGAGTTGGAGAAATAAATCATCAACTTCGTATGGAAAGGGAAGAGGCTCTAGATAAGTAAAACATTACTGAAGAACAGCAAAATGGGAGGCTTCACACTACCTAGTTTTAGAGCTTGTTATGCTGCCATGGTAATCAGAATAGTCTGGTACTGGTACCGCATAGACCAATAGAACAGAATTGAGAATCCAGGTGTAAATTCATTCACCACTGACTAGCTGATATTTGACAAAGGCCCAGAGTCCATTAATTGGAGAAAAGACAGTATATTTAAGAAATGGTGTTGGCATAAGTGGGTATCTATCCTCAGAAAAATGAAACAAGGCCCATACCTCACACCAGACACAAAAATTAAAATGAATCAAAGACTGAAGTATAAAATCTAAAATGATAAAGATCATGGAAGAAAAGTTAGGCATACCAACTAGAAGCCCTAATGCATGGCATAAACAGGATGCAAAATAATAGTAACAATGTACAAACACCAGAAGAGAAAGTAGATAACTGGTAATTTCTAAAAATCAAACATTTATGCTCACCCAGAGACTTTACCAAAAGAGTAAAAACACAACTTACACACTGGGAAAAATTTTTGGCTACAGCAGATCTGCTCAATGTCCCATCTCTAAAACCTACAAGATGCTGAAAAATCTCAACAACAAAAAGACAGCCCATTTAAAATGGGCAAAGGATGTGAACAGACACTTCACTGAAAAAGACATTCAGACGTCTAACAGACACATGAGGAAATATGTAGGCTCATTAGCCATTAGAGAAATACGAATCAAAACTGCAATGAAATACCATCTTAGCCCAACAAGGTTAGCATTAATCCAAAAAACACAAAATAATGAATGTTGGAACATTGTGGAGAGACTGGAAATCTTATGCACTGCTGGTAGGAATGTAAAATGGTACAACCACCTTGGAGATTAAAAAGCTAAAAATAGCAATACCATGTGATGCAGCAACCCTGTGCCTTGGGAATGTATCCTACAGAAATAAGAACCCTTATATGAATACATATATGCCTACCTATGTTCATTGCAGCACTGTTCACAATAGCAAAAAATGAAAACAACCTAGGTATGTATCAACATATGAATGGATAAACCAGTTATGGTGTATTCATACAATGAAATAATACACAGTGGTAAAGAACAATGAGGAATCCTCGAAACAAAGTGGATGAAGCTGGAAGGCCCTATGTCGTGTGACATTAGTGGGTCACAAAAGGACAAATACTGTCTGAGACCACTATTACAAGAAATCAAGAAAAGATTTAAATAAAGAAGAAAACATTCTTTGATGGTTACATAGGTGGGGAGGGAGGGAGCGCAGTACTCACTGACTAGATAGTAGACAAGAATTATCTTAGGTGAAGGAAAGGGCAACACACAATACCGGGGAAGTTAGCACTACTGGACTAAACCAGAAGAAGTTTCCTGAATACAACCAAACACTGAAGGACAGAGAAGCAGGGATGGGGTCTGGGGACCATGGTTTCAGGGGACATCTAGGTCAGTTGGCATAACAAAGTTTACGAAGAGTATGTACTACATCCAATTTGGCTGAGTGGTGTCTGAGATCTTAAAAAACTAGCAAGCAGTCTAAGACACATCAGTTCATCCCAACCAACCTGGAGCAAATGAGAATGAGGAACACTAAAGGCATGGGGAAAATATGAGCTCAAGAGATAGAAGAAACAGCACTGCCACTGAGCTTATTCTGACTTAATAGTGACTCTTCAGGACAGGGTAGAATTGCCCCAGAGAGTTTCCAAGGGGCATCTGGTAGATTCAAACTGCTGACCTTTTAATTAGCAGCCATAGAACTTAACCACCACACCACCAGGTTTTCCAAGACATAGAAAGGAAGAACTAGATGTTACCCAGCTACCACCAGTGACTGCCCTGGCCAGGAGCACAACAGAAAGTCCCTGATGGAACAGGGGAAAAGTAGGGTACAGAACTGAAATTCTCATCAACAGGCCAGACTTAATGGTCTGACTAAGACTGGAGGACCCCCAGAAATCACAGCTCCCAGACTCCTGTTAGCCCAGTACTAAAACCATTCTCAAAGCCAACTGTCAGCCAAAATTAGACTGGACTTTAAGATATGAAATGATACTCGTGATGCGTATACTTCTTAACTCAAGTAGACACATGAGACTAAATGGGTACCTGCTATCCAGAGGCAAGAAACGTTTAATGTGTGACCGGCCAGAGATGTCCCAGCTAACCATTCAGAGCTGACACCATCAGTGTTAGAGGTGACATTTGAAGCCTGGAGTAGGTAGGATTACTTGGGAGTGAGGGTGGGTAGTGTGGACTAAGATGACCTGTGTCAAAATAATGGAAGCACAGAAGAAATTTAACCATGTAGGGTTCTTCAAGCAGTTGATCTATATGCATACAGGGAGACCCTTTTGTGAAGATAAACAGGAGGGCTCCTTGAAGGCCAGTTACAGTGAGCTTGTAAGGGAAGAAGAGAAACTATACAAATTACAAAATTACCTTTCAGCTAACCTTACAAACAAAAAAAACCCTGTTGCCTCTTTCTGACTCACAGTGACCTGTAGAATTAGGTACAACTGCCCCACAGGGTTTCCAAGGCTGTAATCTTTATGGCTATGATCTTTACATGGGATACGTTACCAGGAAGAACCAATCCCTGGAAAAGGACCCCCTACTTAGTGTCCTTTGGTAAAGTAGAGGGTCAGTGGAAAAAAAGGCCGACTCTCAGGGAGACAGATTGACACTGGGGACTCAGACAGTGGATTTGAACTATGAACTCCAATCCAGCAACAACCATGGCATGGGACCTGGCAGTATTTCATTTTTCTGAACATAGGGACACTATGAGTCAGAATCAGCTCATTGGCACCCAACAGCAACCTTTAAGGAAGCAGACTGGCACATCTTTCTCCCTTGGAGTGGTTGGAGGGCTCAAACCACTGCCCTTTTGTCATCAGGGCTCCTTTTGGCTAGCCTTAGCATAATTGAATCATGTCCCCCTTCCTGAGATAAGCTGGTATCAGCTTATTAGGTGGTCCCTGTAGCCTGGCTAGCCCCCATTCATCTGTACAAATCCTCAGCTGTAATCCAGAGGTGTTACATAGTAAAGGTACTTTAATTACTCTACCCAATTATTCAGTTACTCTAAATGTTTAGAATTATCTCTCTGGAAATGAGTAAATTTATTTAAGGTTAAATTCTTTGCAGGAGATGAACTCTGGTCTGATTTATGGTTAACAGATGTCTTTGTCACAGGAGGAATCTGTATGTCTTCGTGGTCACTCTGTCTCCACATCATTTCTTTTTATTTATGTTTGGGTACATTCTGCAGTGGTCAGTGACCTTTGTGAATTTCCTGTGCACTCTCAGGAATCTGTCCATTTCTCTGGTCTTCATTTCCCTGTTTTAACACACAGAACTGAGCCTGTCTACCTGGGGATCTAGGGCAGTGCCAGAGTGAGCAACTGCTCAGCCATGTCTGTACCAGAGAGGTCAGCGGAGGTGAGGCCTGGCAGGAAACCGCTGCCCGAGTGAGAGCTGGGACAGGGGAACGGTTTGTGTAAGATGCAAGAGACTTAAACATATTTAAATGTGATAAGGTAGAGCAAAAAGAATGTGATGATGATGTTTTGATAACAAACTGTCAAGATCTTACAGAAACAATATTGTTAAAATAAAAATCATATTCTGCTAATAATGGAAATTGGAATTTATTGAATTCGGGGTAAACAGGTTCAAAAAACCTCCAGAGACTCTTACAGGCCATCCGCCATATGATCAACATTGCCGTGGAGATGGGGCCAGAGCAGTGTTTACATAATAACACATAAAAACACAGCTTCTCTGGAGATACTAACTGCATATAGGTAATTCTCCAAAAACCCCACCCAATGCCTGAGGTTACAGACTCCATTAAGCTGCTTACTTGGTTATTGTTTGACTTCAAGATGACTTCAGGAAAGTAGTTTCTTCAAGACTTGACATTCAAAAGGACACCCAAGGGTCAGCAGCCTGGATGAATCACCCCATCTCCACAGGGCCCCAGAAATCTGGATTCCAAGAGAATGAAAAGAGTTTCTCAATAGATCAAAGCACATTTGATTTTGACATCTGAATTTTTACTTTCTAGGCCACTCAGATTTCCTGTTGAGGAGGGACATAGATGGTAATGGCCCGAGCAGAGCAGTGGTATGGTTTGAGCAAGGGCCTGGAGTAAGGCTGCTAAGAAACTGTCCCAGCCCTGCCACGCTCTGATCTTTCTGCCTCTATTTCCTGGTCTCTGAAATGGTACCTTCCTCATAGGTTGTGGTAAGATGGAAAGCAGGGACTGTGTTGCCCCATTGTGTGTGGCAGGTACGGAGTGCTTAGTAAGTGTGAGCACCAGTGTGTTTCTATGATGCTGTCACCTCCATCATTTCCACACATACAATCCGAGACCCAGGGACACTGGAGAACCTCTCCAAGGCCTTGCAAGTCCCAGAGTGGTGTAAATGGTTAACCAAAAGGTTGGTGGTTGTGGTCCACCCAGAGGGGCCCTGGAAGAAAGGGCTGGTGACTTACTCCCTGCAAATCAGCCACTGAAAACCCTGTGGAGTCCAGTTCTTCTGTGACACACACGGGGTCACCACAGGACAGAGTCAGCTCCAACAGCAACTGGTTTTACTGGTGGTCCAAGGCTGTGGCAGTCAGTGGCCAAGCAATGACAGAGGTGAGGCCAGCATCCCATGTGCCTGACTTACAGGTAGGGACAGCTTCCGCTTAGCACTGCCCACTTAGCATCAAGTGTCAGGTGCTGGGTGCTGTATGACGTTAACCAGTTATACAGAGAACTGGTCACTGCTTGCCAGAATGTAAAACAAGGCAGATAACATCACGGTGGAGGTTTACAGACTTTTTCCAAGCAGTTCAAAGATGTCTGTTTTGTATTAATTTGCATTTCTTTGCATGTTATTGCATGTGCATTTTGATATGCTGGTAATTTTCCTAGAGGGATCTAACGGCCAAAATTTAAAATACAGTGAAACCTGTGAGAGCCTGAACATGACCAGATTGCCTTGTTTTTCCAGGTTTCACAAGTTTTCCTCCTTAGGATGCCATGACTACTTTTCTGTCACTCTCTTAATAGAAAATATTTGCGTTTTCCTTCTCTGATCACGTTTCCTTCTCTTACAGAGGTGCTGGCTTTTGCAGATTTTACTGTGTATGAGATGAAGTTAATCGGGAATTGAAAACAACTCTTTTGATCCTAATAGGCCCCTGGAAACAGTGGGCTCAGCATGTGTTTTGGGAGAAAGGACTGAATCAGTATTTACTGTTTTAGAGCTGTGGCAAGTCAGATATCACTTGACGAAAGCAGGTCACATCGTAGTATTGATCTGCTGAGTTGATCTGCTGAACGTAACAGAAGACACAGAAAAAGTGAAAGAACAGGGAAACCACCTGTTACATAAAATGCCAGAAAGTGAAGCAGAAGCTGGCGCAGAAGTCTGGTTTCTGAAGCTGAACTAGGAAGAAGCTCTATAGTTCAAAAAGTAAAGACTGAACTGCTGCTAACACGTAATTTTTGAAAAAGCATAATCTTAAAATAAGAATGTGTGGAGTTTTAAATCCAGTAAACTTCCCTACAATTTGGATTTACTGGGAAATAGGTCATTGTGACTTAGGAAAATTGTTGAAATATAGAACATTATAAAAAGAATTACACAACACTAATTTTGTGACATGGAGCAGTGGTTCTTGAGCATCACCTGTGAATATGTCAGAAATACACCTTCTGGGACCACCCAGATCTACTGAATCAGCACCCCTGTAGGTATGGCTCAGTAATCTGTGTTTTAACAAGTTTTCTAAATGGGAGGCACCTGGTGGCATAGCGGTTAAGTGCACTGGCTGTTATTTGAATGTTTGGTATTTGAAACTCACCAGTTGCTCCAGTCGGCTTCCGTTAAGACTTACACAAACCCAAGGGAGCAGTTCCCCTTTTTCCTATAAGGTCACTGAGTCAGTATCAACTTGACTCTGACCTGTAGAGTTGCTGTGAGTTGGAGTCCACTTAACTCAGTGGCAGCAAGTTTGGTTTCTTACGGGTTTTAAGTATTTGGAACCAACTTTCATTCTTAAACTTTTATTTCCTCAGGCTCAGCCTTCCTGTTTCACTCTTGTGGCTTCAGATTTTCAAAGCAATGGCAAACAAAAATGCCTTATAATTTCTCTCTACCTCACTCTCTAGCTCTAGAATTCGAAGACTTTTTGTGCAAATGTCTAGATTTAGTATACAAACTCAGGTTATTTACATGCTTTTAAATGTGAGAGTTTGTTCATATGTGATTTACAAAGAAATATTGTGCTGCTTCGACAGCTTTGGGTTAACCATCAGTTAAGATTCTGGTGGAGGGTGGTACCCTGATACAGACCCATTCCTTAGACAGGTCTGCCTTGAGACCAAGCAGAATGGATTCCACTCCTCCATCCTAAAGTCTAAACTGATAGAAGATGCTTCTAAGGTCCCCTTTGGCTCTAGCTGTCTATATCTCTGTTTCTCACAGTGTCCAAGACCACACTGGTTTCTTTTTTGGTTTGGCTTGGTTATTTTTTTATCTTCCTTTTGGCAGTGATGTCCCACTGTGACTCATAGCAAGTATACAGTCAAAACACCAAGCTCATTTGCTTCAGATCTTCCTCTTAAACCACAGTTCTTCAGTCTCATATCAGTGCAGTTTATTTTTTGGACATAAGTTTTGATCTTTGTATTTACCTCTGTTTGATTTCATTTTTTGAGATCCAAATCTGTCCAGATCTCTTTGGGTCCTATTTCTGTCATCTTTCACAGAAACTGAGTACAACCTTTCTGTCTTCAGCTGATTTAGGCAGCCGATGTCTTAGCCAAGGAACTCACAGCAATGTTTAGTAATACACAGAAACTTGGCATCCTGTGCAACTTTATGGGGCTGACATCAGAAGGATAGTTGTCATTGGTCCACTAGCTGTTTGTATTTAAATTATTGTTATTCCAGACTCTACCCTCACATGGTTTCTGTTTATGGGACCATGTGTTGTGACTCCATCCTCAGTGTCTACCACTGCGCAGTCAGCTGGAACGCACTCTCAGTGACAGTAATGATTGCTTCCCTTTCTGTGTTTTATTTATATCGTCACTTTGTTGTTTTGTTTGTTTGTTTTTAATAGGGAGCATAAAGTTAAGTTTCAGCTTAAGCATTGTTAGATTAAGATGAATTAGAACTTTCAAAATAATAAGGAACATGCCTTGTGATTTCTCTCTGCCTTACCATCCTCTAGCTTGGAATACAAGAGTTTTGTGCTAATGTCTAGATTTAGCTGAGGGAGTCAGCTTAGTTTTTTTCTTTGATATATAAAATTTTGCTCATACATGATTCATAAAGAATTGCAGTGAGTTAATTGCAGGAAAAAATGTTTAAAAAGACAAAGAGCAGAATCACTTTACAGCAAGAATGCTTTAGCTATGGTTGCTAGAATATGAAGAAGTGCCTAGTGACGATAGACTTCTAAGGAATCTCAAATAAATCTCTGTGTACTCTCTACTTCCAGGTCTTTGATCATTTTCCACTTCACCTCTGGTCTTAGGCTGGATTCTCTAAAGAAGCAAAACTAATAAAGCATGTGTATGCATTGATAGACAGACATAGGAAGTTTTCTGTCAAAGAAATGATGCATGAGGCTGTGGAGGTTGGTGAGTCCCACAGTCATTGGCTGGAGACTTTTTCTGACTGCCATGGATAACAGGACTAGTGAACCCAGAATCCAAATCTTGGCAGGTCAGATGATGACAAGTTGAAAACAGGATCCAGAGTAAGCAAAGGAGCTTTGCCAAAAGGTCCAAGCTGCACCCTTGGGGCAATACCCCTTATAACTGATTGGCTGATCACAATATGGAGGTGATTGCATTAGACTACTTATGAGAGATCATGCAATGGAGGATAATTATATCCGATCACAAAAGGAAGAGTAGTGACATAATAATGAGAATCAGGGCTTAGTCAAGATGACACATAACATTAACCACCGGAGATCTCTTGTTGGTTTTCTAGGTTCTTTTCTAATTGATTTGGTGAAGCTAGAAAGATCGTCTCTTTTGAGAAGAGGTCCTTGACTGTACTCAGACTCGTATAATTGGCCTGTCCATCAGGAGCTCCATGGAAACTGTGGGGAAGTTCTATTCTGCTCTATGTTCTATTTCAAAAGAGGCTGCAGAGCCTGGCTGGATTTTTTCTGCTTTTCTATAAGATCCAGACAGCCCCTGACATAGCAGCTTGTTCAGAGCAGCAGAGGGTGGTCTATTCTGCTGAAGACTGGGAAGAGGAATGACTGGTTTGGTTCCTGGGCTTGCAAAGTTCCTTTTCTTGACCTTCTTCCTGTTACTTGGCATTGTTCCTGCATATTTGAAATATTTGTGTTGTTATGTCCTTTCTCCACACCTCCACAGTCTACCTAGGTGAAAAATGGAGGGACTCTGTCTGCCCATCGATCACCAGTTTTGTTTTTAGCTCTTTCGGCAAGCATCCTGTCCTATTCTCAGGCAGACAGATTCAGAGAGAAATATTATCATGTAGGTGTGGAGAGAGAAATGGAATGTTAAATGAAGCAGACAAAAATTAAGTTTCAAAGACTAGAACATGGAAAAACAATAAAGTGGTGTGGAGATTGTAGGGAAGGGATGTGGAACCAGAGAGCACCAAAGAAAGGAGGAACAGAAAGGCAACACCATGGCGAGAAGAATCTCTGAATAAAGAAACATTGCCAAATGCTAGCTAACGATTTATCTCTTTTGGGAAATTATGTCCATAATAAAATTCATATGTAATGAGATAGCCAGATTCTTTGGATATATTGCCGGGTCACTTAGTGCCTCAGTGTTTCTCTGTGCTTCTCTAGGCAGTGCACCCTTTCTAGGTGTCTCTGCTCAGAATCTAATACAGTGCCTGCCTGGCACACCATATGCACTGTAAACATTGGCTGCATCAGTAGGATTTCAACAGCAACCAACTGAAAGGAGTTAGAAACAGAATAGAGTAAAAATGGTGTGGGGGTGGCATCTGACCTCCTCTAATGTCACTAAGGGAAAGGAGAATCCAGATCAACAGCTCAAGGCTGCTGCCTATGAGGTAGTGATCAGATGTGCCTGCACCCTCCAGCCTTTTCAACAATTTTGTTATAAACCATCCCTTCAGTGGCACTCTGTCTCCACTTCTCTACTAAATTTGATAATTCATTGCAAGGCCTCACACAACTCACAGACAATACTCACGACTGTGAGGTTTGTTAGGGAAGTAACATCATGATTTGGGCTCTGAAATGCTCAGGATACAATACTGTGATCAGGCAGGCCTCTCTCTGGCCTTCGTCCTGGCCTCTGTAAAAATGATCCCATTGTGCCACAGTTATATAAGAATATTTTCATGATTATCAACCAAATGTGTGGATCTGAAACAATGAAAGAAGGACTATTTTTGCAGCAAAGAAGTTAGCCAGATCGTAACTGGAAAGTAGAAACCAGTTGCAGTGGAGTCGATTTTAACTCGTGGCAACCCCATATATGTGGGAGGAGAGCTTTGCCGCCACTGGGCTTTCAGTGGCAGCCCCACGTGTGTGGGAGGAGAGCTGTGCCCCCCAAGGCTTTCAATGGCTGATTTTTCAGAAGTACATCAGCAGGCCTTTTTTCCCAAGGCACTTCTGAGTAGATTGGAACCTTCTGTGTTTTAGTTATCAGCTGTTTTAGTGAGCTAGGGCTGCTCTAACAGAAATACCACAGAGTGGATGGCTTTAACAAAGGAAAATTTATTCTTACACAGTCCGGTAGGTTACAAGTCCAATTCAGGATGTCCACTCCAGGGGAAGAATTTCCCCCTTGTTGGCTCTGGAGGAAAGCCCAGTTCTGTGTCAGTCTTTGTCCAGGGAGCATCTTGGTGCAGGAACCTCTGGTCTAAAGGACGCACTCTTCTCCTGGTGCTGTTTGCTTGACGGTGTGAGGGTCTCAATTCTCAGCATGTCACCCTTTTCTTTGTCTCTTGCAGGATGGAAAGATTAAGGTGGGGCAAGCCATACTCCAGTTTGGCAAGCCAAACTCTCTTTACAGTGGAGCAGGGAGGTGATCTTATAAAGGAATTTGCAGTCCCACCCTAATCCTTTAACATACACCAAAGGAAAACCACCAAATGGACCACAGTCACAAGATACTGGGAATCATGGCCCAGCCACATGGCTACACCTATTTTGGGGGGGACACAATTCAATCTATAACATCAGCCCAACCCGGTAACTGTTTATACTACCCAGGGGCTCCCTAGGTTATGAAGAGAAAACAGCAATGACGTTTTAAAAGATATTCAGAAGGCTGTCACTAAAATGTTGCCTGCACAATTTAGAGTCCCTGATGTAGGATGAGACAAAGGGGTGTGCAGGTCAAGAACTCTGTTAAAAGACCAGAAGTGATGATCTGACAGCCTGGAGGTTTCCTAAGGACATTGCCCCTAGACTTGCTTCTAGTCCAGAGTTGAAACCAGTACTGAAGACAACATTTCAGACAAGGAATGGACTGGACTTGAAGACACAGAGTGATACAGGTGGTGTGTATGCTTTGTGGTTTAATATATGTATGAGGCTGTCCTACTGGTTTCTTTTTAGAAGGAAGAGGAGAGGGTGAAGAGGAGGGGACAAGTGTTGGATACTGGAAGGAGGAGTGTGCTATCACAGGGTAAGGAGAGCAGATAGACTCACAGAGAGGTGGTACTCAGGGTTTTATATGGAAAATGGGTTTTATATGTAAACTTTCACTTAATCACAATTAAAATAATAAAGGAAAAAAAAATGTGTTGCCTGAGTCCTAGTTTGAAACGCTTCTAGTCTTGTCTATTCCCTTTTCCTGCTATGATTCCTTCTGTAGAAACAAACTAACAAAAAACACCTTTTCATTAAAAAAAAAATTTCAAATCTGCAGAAAAGTTATAAGGAAGTACAATGAGCGTCCATGTGATTCCCTCTTCGCCTTGAGAAGCTTTGATGTAGCTTCTGTACCATCCTGCCAGATTCAGATCCCTGGCTATTGACTCTTCTGGATGGTCTCTGGATCCAGGAGTGGAAGTGGCATGTTGAGAATGAAGCCTAGTCTTTGCAGAACAGCTGATGGTCAGTGATTCTGGCTCCTACCTCCTTTGGCAGTTGCTTTTTAAAATATTTTGACCCCTAACCACCATCCTACCCATGTGCTAGCTTGTTTTCTGTGCTAGAATTTATCAGTGCTTTAGTTCTTTTAATCTCCACAGTGACCATGTGAGTGAGTTGCCGTTGTCCTTCTTTCACAGAAAGGAGGCAAAGGTTAAACTAAGCTAGTGACTCAGCTTGATGGTGGCAGAGTCAGGATTTAAATTCTAAACCATTGGTTCCAAAGTCCAAACCCTGTGACGTTGTACACAAAGGCAGAGCAGGTGGATAAGACAGAGGCAGTCAGACAGGCGATCAGGAGAGGAAGAATGGCTCAGAACCACCCACCACATTTTACTCTTCGTGGGAAAACCCCCAGTTGCTGTCAAGTCAGTTCTGACTCAGGGCAGCCGTGTGTGTCAGAGTAGAAATGAATTTTCAGAAATAGATCACCAAGGTTTTCTCCCAACATACCTCTTTCAGTTTGCAGTGGAACATATTAACTGTTTGTACACCCCAAGTACTCAACCCTGCATGGTACTGATACCTTTTTCTTGAAAAGCAGGCCCCACACTCTGCTGTTACTCAGTGAGCTCTCAAGAAGACTGTACACCTTTAAGGTGACTTTCAGAGATTGTGTGTCCAGAAATCATACAACAAAGAAGGTTTGTCATAAGCTCACTAGTACTTAACTGAGCCATGGTGAATAGACAGCATAGTTCTTGCCAAGGTCTGAGTTGATTTGGTAAATCTTGGACTCTGCTTTTCTTCAGATGTTTACCTAAAGTCTCCATCTGCTTCTAAATGCAGACAGATGAGAGGATCAGAGGAGTCCCTGGGTTTCAGTACTGCTGGAGACACATAATTTTCATAATTTTTGCACTTGGCTGTCTCCAGTATTGTGCAAGTATACCTCAGAGATATTGCAGGTTTGGGTCCAGACCACTGAAATAAAATAAATATGGCAATAAAGGAGTCACGCAATTTTTTTTGTTTCTCAATGCATGTAAAAGTTATGCTTGCACCATGCTATAGTCTATTGGGAAACCCAGGTGATGTGGTTAAGAGCTATAGCTGCTAACCAAAAGGTGAGCAGTTCAGATCCTTAGAACCCTGATGACATGGTTCTACTTTATCCAATAGGGTCACTATGAATTGAAATCAACAGCAATGGGTAGGTAATGGTACTCTATTAAGTGTGCAGTAGTATTATGTCTTTAAAAATCTACGTACTTTAAACAAATATTTCTTTGCTAAAAAGTACTAAGCATCATTTGAGCCTTCAGAGAGGCATCATTTTTTTGCCAGTAGTGGGTCTTGCCTTGATGTTGATGGCTGCTGACTGATACGAGTAGAGATTGCTGAAGGTTGGGGTAATTGGGACAGTTTTTTAAAATAATGCAACAGTGAAGTTTGCTGCATTTATTGACTCTTCCTTTCATGGAAAATTTCTCTGATAGCATGCTGTCTTAGTTATCTAGTGCTGTTACAACAAAAATACAACAAGTGGATGGCTTTTAACAAAGAGAAATTGCTTCTCTTACAGTCTAGGAGGCTAGAAATCCAAATTCAGGGTTCTAGCTTCAGGGGAAAACTTTCTCTCTGTGCCAGCTCTGGGGGGGACATTGTAGTCAAGGAACTTCTCAGCACAGGGACTGTGAGTCCAAAGGACTCACTGTTCTCCTGATCCTGTGCAATTCAGTCTCAGTGTCTTTCTACTTGCTTATTTTACATCTCAAAAGAGACTGGCTTAAGACATAACCTGCTCTTGTAGATTGAGTCCTGCCTTATCAATCTAACTGCCACTAATCCCATCTCAATGACATCATAGAGGTAGGATTTACAACACATAGGAAAATCACATCAGATGTCAGAGTGGCAGACAGTCACACAATACTGAGAATCATGGCCTAGCCAACTTGACATATTTTTGGAGGACCCAGTTCAATCCCTAACACACGCAATACTGTTTGATAGCATTTTGCCCACCATAGAACTTCTTTCAAAGGCAGAGTTAATTTTGTCAAAGCCTGCTACTGCTCTACCAACTAAGTTTATGTTATATTCTAAATCTTTTGTTGTTTTTTTCAGCACTGTTCACAGTATCTTCACTAGGAGTAGATTCCATCTCAAGAAGTCACTTAATTTGCTCATTTGTAAGAAGCAGTCTTCATCCATTTGAGTTTTGGCGTGAGATTGCAGCAATTTCGTCATATCTTCAGGCTCCACTTCTAGGTCTTTTGCTGTTTCTATCACATCTGCAATTACTTCCTCCAAAGAAGTTAAACCCCTTAAGGTCATACATGATCGTTAGAATTAACTTCTAAACTCCTCTTGATGTTGACACTTTGACCTCCTCCCATGAGTCATGAATATTCTTAATGGCAACTAGAATGGTGAATAATTTTTAGGTTTCAATTTACTTTGCCCAGATCTATCAGAGGAATAAGTATGTATGACAACTATAGCCTTACAAAATGTATTCCTTAATAAGACTTCAAAGTCAAAATTACTCCTTGACCTATGGGCTGCAGAATGCATGTTGTTTTAACATTCATTCATGGGGGAAAAAAAAAAAAACTTTTAATTTCCTTGTGCATCTCCGTCAGAGCTCTTGGCTGACGAGGTGCATAGTCAGTGAACAGTAGTATTTTGAAAGGAATCTTTTTCTGAGCCATCATTCTCAACCAAACCCAAACCCATTGCTGTTGAGTCAATTCTGACTCATAGTGACACTACAGGAGAGAGTAGAACTGCCCCCATAGAGTTTCCAGTGAGTTCCTGGTGGATCCAAGCTGCCAGTCTTTTGGTTAGCAGCCATAACATTTAACCACTACACCACCTGGGTTTCCCCTTCTCAACAGTGGACTTAAATGTTAAGTAAACCATGTTGTAAACAGGTGGGCTCTTGTCCGTGCTTTGCTCTCTCATTTGCAGAGTACAGGCAGAGAAGATTTAGCACCATTCCTAGGAGCCCTAGGATTATCAGAATGGTAAACAAGCACCAGCTTCAACTATTAAGTCACCAGCTGCGTTAGTCCCTAACAAGAGAGTCAACCTGTCCTTTACAGCTTTGAAGCCAAGCATTGACTTCTTTTGAGCTCTGAAAGTCCTAGGTGGCATCTTCTTCCAGTATGTGATTGTTTCACTTATATTGAAAACCTGCTGCTTAGTGTAGCCACCTTCAATGAGCTTAGCTAGAACTCCTGGAGAACTTGCTGCAGCTTCTACAGCAGCAGTTGCTGCTTCACCTTGTGCTTTTGTATTACAGATGCAGCTCCTTAAACCTCGTGAACCAACTTCTGCTAGCTTCAGACTTTTGTCCTGCAGCTTCTTCACCTCTCCTAGCCTCAGCAGAATTAAAGAGAGTTAGCACCTTGCTCTGGACTAAGCTTTGGCTTAAGGAAATGTTATGGCTGGTTTGATTTTTCAGTCTAGACCACTCCATGTCAGCAATACGACTTTCATTTTTTTACCATTTGTATTTTCCCTGGAGTAGCACTTAATTTCCTTCCAGAATTTTTTCTCTGAATTCACAGCTGGCTCTTTGGTGACAGTGGCTAGCTTTTGGCCTATCTCTGCTGTCAATTCAGCCTTCCTCACTAAGCTTAACCATTTCCTGATTTGGATTTCACATAAGAGATGCGGGACTCTTCCTTACACTTGAATACATAAAGGTCGTAAAGGTTGCTGTAGGGATATTAATTAGCTTAATTTCAACATTGTCAGGTGTCAGGAAATAGGGAGCCCCGTGGGAGGAGAACGCCAGTTCGTGGAACAATCAGAGCACACACATTTATTGAGTTTATTGTCATACGTGGGCATAGTTCATGGCATCCCTAAACTATTACAGCAGTAACATCAAAGACCAAAATCACAGATCACAATAACAGATACAGTAATAATGAAGAAGTTTGAAATATTTTGAGAATTATCGAAATGTGACACAGAGACAACAAAGTGAGCACACCCTGTTGGAAAAATGGTACTGATAGGTTTGCTCAATGCAGAGTCGCCACAAACCTTCAGTTTGCTTCTTTTTAAAAAAAGAAAAATGCAGTACCTGTAAAGCATAAAAAAGGGAGGTAGGCCTACACTGCTGTGCAAGTGGAAACTTTAACCTGACTTCAGTTTATTCGTAATTTTATTCTTGGGGTATATGTATTTATTAACTCTTTTCTATGGTCATCTTTCAAAGTACAAGGAGCTTAAATATGTAAAAGTTTACTTTTCTCATATAACAAGAATTCAGAGGGACATTTGCACTGATGGTTCAGTGGGTTGCGGGTGTCAGGGCTGAGGTCTCTGATATCCTCTTGGCCTGCTCCTCGTGGTCCCAAGGTGGCCGCCATAGCTCTCGTCATCATGTTGGAGTTCCAGGCAGAAAAGTTGAAGAACGGGAGGGAATGAAGAAAATAGAATGCCTTGCACCTGAATCAGGGTCCTTTAAAGAACATTCCCATGCTGTATTTCATTGTTCACGTATCTGAAATGGAGGTTAGGGAAAAAGTCTTTAAAGAAGAATGATTGTGCTACCAATACAGGAGTTCTCATAGAAAACGAAAAAGGAAGATGTCTGTAGTTGACTGTTTCTGCCAGAGCCATATATAGAAGACTTACCTGCCAGCTCTGTCTCTGAGCTTTTGTTCCACTGATCTCTGTCTGTTCTGGCACTAATACCATGCTGTTTTAATGATTATAACATCATAATCCATTTGAAAATCAGAAGGGCCTAGTTTTGCTTTCTATATATTTGGCAAGAAAGTTTGCTTAGCCATCGAGCACATAAATTAAATGACCATTTTGCTTTTCAAATTATATTAACCTAAAATAAAACCTGCATGTTGAGACCTGTCCTCTCAATTAAAACCATTGCTAGAATGCATCCTTGCAGGAGATGCCAGCTGGAGAGTTTCCTGGATCTGACTTTTGGGTAAGGCATTTAACATAAAATCTCTGTTTTGAAAGTCCTATTTTGGCAGGATTTTTCTGAGCACTGCAAGTTTTATTTTTTCCAGCCCTTTACTGTAACTTTGAATTTTTGTGTCTTAATTTTATTGAATCTTTATATGCATGTGAGCTCTCAGAGTGATATGCGCATTTTAAAACAAAAAAACTCACCACCCATCATTAACTAACTGGTGAAATCAGGCAGGATTTGCCAGTCTTCAGTTTTGCAGCGGACTTGCACAGTTTCCAGCTCAGTTCCCTGCCGTGTTGGTAGAACACAGAACACAAACAAGCTCTTCTGGTAACTCAGAACTGACTGTATCTCAGCCGTTGGTGTGGTGGCAAGTGTGGCCTGGCCTGGAGCCGTTTCTGATGTTGATACAGTTGATTCACATCTGTTTATCCCTCTGCTGCCTCCCTGGTGTAGTCACGTGCCTGAGAGATTTGACTTTAAGTGTACATGTAGAAACCAAGAGTTATCTGTAGAGACTGGTCCCTTTCCTGCTGCCGTATAACCTTTGAGGAATCAATGTGGGCCAGTGTAAAATGTGCAGTTAGCCATGGAATATCAAGATAAGTTCTTCCAGAAATTTCTGGGGTTGAGGAGAGTCACACTTATATAAACCTTGAGTAAGGAAAGTATTTTTCATTCTAGTGTAATTAACATACTTTTTTTTAAAAAAAAGGATTCGTCAATTTAGTTTTTCCTCTTAAAAAAAGAAGCCAAAATACTGCCACACTTGCCACCATACCAACGGCTGAGATACAGTCAGTTCTGAGTTACCAGAAGAGCTTGTTTGTGTTCTGTGTTCTACCAACACGGCAGGGAACTGAGCTGGAAACTGTGCAAGTTCACATTTTGAATTTAGAACACGAAATAGTTGTATTTGGGTTGTCTATCAGAAACCTTGATGGCATAGCAGTTAAGTGCTATGGCTGCTAACCAAAAGGTCAGCAATTAGAATCCACCAGATGCTCCTTAGAAACTCTATGGAGCAGTTCTACACTAACCTATAGAGTCTCTCTGAGTCAGAATCAACTCAACAGCAGTGAGTTGATTTACCTGCAAGGAAAGCCTGGTGGCATCGTTATTAAATGCTACAGCTGCTAACCAAAAGATTGGCAGTACGTATCCACCAGGTTCTCCTTGGAAAGTCTATGGAGAAGTTCTTCTGTGTCCTGTAAGGTCACTGTAAGTTGTAATCTGTTCAATGGCAATAGATTGTTTTTCTTTTTTTATTGTGACCAGTTCTGTGAGGAAAGCAGAGAAGATGAATCCAAGAAGGAATGTAACTGTGCTGTCTGTTAAACTTTAAGAAGCAAAGATCTAATATATTTCTTAACCTCTCTTTTGCAGTTGTTTATGCCTAAAAAGGAGAAAACATTTAATTCAGCAGTTTTCATCCCAGCTAAAATTTGAGGGCGTAGGTATGTTTGAAATGCACCCTCTCTTTTGTCCCACATTTCAGTACATCATGTGCACCATGATAAGGATGACAAACCATTACAAGAGAAAAACTTTTATTTAGGAGTATCCTTTCTGGCCTGTTAGACTTTCTGCTAAGGACTTCGTAGCCCTGCAGATTTGTCCAGCTAAATACACAATAGATCAACTTTAGATATTTGCCTTATGGCCTGGTGACGTGGAGTCCAGAGTCAAACCTTCTATCTCCTAACTGGGTGCCATTATAAGAAGCTGGCTGAAATCTGCACTTCCCTGCTACACTGCTACAGCTCAAGTTGCTCATGAGCCTGAGGAACTACCGTTGGGTAAATACATCCGGATGTGAGTGTCCCCTTTGCTGTGTGACCTTACACAGCCCTATATTCCTCTCCAAACCCGGACAGCTCCAGTGCCATCACTAGCTGGAAGAATTTTAATCTGAAGAGGCAGTTGATAGACTAATGTTAGTGCTTAACATTTTCATTTAGACCTTTACTGTTGGAATCCTGCAGGTAAAACTCATTGTTGTTGAGTCTATTCCAGCTCACAGTGACCTAACTGGACAGAGTGGAGCAGCCCCATACAGTTTCCAAATGCCCACCTTTTGGTGAGCAGCCATAGCATTTTACCACTATGTCACCAGGGTTTCCTTTTAGGTAAAAAAAAAAAAGCCCATTGTTGTCAAGTCGATTCTGACTCATAGTGAGCCTATAGGACAGAGGAGAATTGTCCCATCGAGTTTTCAAGGAGTGGCTGGCGGATCTGAACTGCAGAGCTTTTGGTTAGCAGATGCAGTTCTTAACTACGGCACCAGGGTTTCCTTGAAGGTAAAGTAAACCTTTGCTTAAAGAAGATGGTGACCAGAGTTGCTACACTTGTAAAGTGAATCAAATTGCCTGTAGAGAAAGCTGTCGATTGTGATACCTTTTGCAGGGGCTTCAAATAGCCCCATTGGGTGAAAGGCATCTTATTTTCCAGAGTTGAGGCAGTTCAACTTGACAGGTGACTTGAGTGCCCGAGTGTTGGCACAGGCCCTGGTTGAGGGTGTGTTTTGTGACCTCAAGTTGCTGCGGCATCTTTAGTACTGCTTTCTTTGTTCCATAGTCCTTGGGATGACTGTTCTGAACAGGAATGCTAGCACAAGACATTATAGTTTTGCAATACCTGGAGGATTGCCCCTGAAGGTATTGAAGTTAGAAGGAAAGTTTATAGCTTCTGCAATGCATGGTTACAGGACTGCTTAGCTGATCTTACCTCTGCACACAACTAGTTGAATGTGCTCTTCTTAGATGTCTTTTAAGGGAATTCTTTGGCTAGCTAGAAAAAAAAGTTCTAAAAAATAACTGTCTTCCTGTCTTTGAAAATCCAAGACACAAGTATGTCTACGTAATTCTGAAACCTCAGGAACAATTTATGCCCCAGATGTTAATGAGGAAGAATCTTGCCCAAAAGCCAAAAATTAATTGAGAATGTCAGAATGAAGGGAATAATGAGTGTACTATATTAGAAAAATGAAACTAACCCAACAGAGTGCTGACTTTTGCCCAGGGAAACCTTTCCTGGTGGAGTTGCTTGTACCTGATATTTGCATGCCATGGCCCTTTCACATGTGTTATGTTGTATGATCTTCAAAGTAGTTCTGTGGGATGCAAACACCTTTGTCCTGCTTAACAAATCAGAAATAAAAATTTGTCCTTGATTACTGACTTGCCAGGATCACCTTAAGATTTTCTTTGTGTTTATGTGGTGAAAATATAAGCAAGCAACAACAAAAGCACATCAATTCAACAGTTACTACATGTACAGTTCAGTTGATTGCATGAAGTTGTGCATCCTTTCTCCCTATCACCTTAGGAGTCTTTGACGGTAGAACTTTTAACTTCCTTCCATGCAAGGTGTAGAATCACCTTGCATAAAGCAGTTTGGCCTTCATTTTCCAGTCTGTCTAGCCAGACCAACACCTGAGGCCTAATGAGTAGAGCTGGCCAGACCACCTGGGGGCCAGGTGCTGACTAAGCCCCCTGAGGAGTGAGGTAAACCATCGTGGCCACAAGGTAAGGCTGGTAAGAGCCCAGAACCCTGAGGCTCAAGTGGAGTTTCCTGGTTGGTAACCAGGCACAGGGAAGGCAGGCAGCACATCCCTGTTTAGGACATGAAAGTTCCTTGTTGTGGCTGCTCCCAGACCTCACCCTATGTGTCTCCTTGTTTGTATTCCTTTTTAGTTGTAATAAATCTGTACTTGTAAGTATGGTGTAGTCCCCATGAATTCTGTGGGTCGTTTCAGTGAACCCACGGGGGCAGTGAGAATCAGCAGGGGCTGGCATCTGTCTAGTTAGCAGTCAAGTTTGTGATCAGCTGATCAACTTGGTGACTAGGGCTGAAAGATGGTGTCCATATAACTTGCGAGCTCAGACCCAGATTCGGATGGCTGGGCCTCAAAGAGTATGCCTCGTGAGTCACTGATAATGGAGGCGAAGAAGTGGGACAATGAGGACTGAATCCACTTCTACACTTTGGAAGTTGGGTTCATGTTACTGTCCACCACACTGTTAGCTTTGGAGGTGGAATATGTGCCCCTTGTTTAGTGCTGGTCTAGAGAGGTGACTACCCTGTGCTATACAGGCGCTTGGTATTGGGAGGAGAACAGTGAACAAGGTCTTCAGGGACCTGACATTTCCTGTCAGGAAGACGAGTGGTAAACACGCAAGTGACTACTGCTTGTGCTAAATGCTTAGGAAGAAAACAAGGACAGTGGTAGAGAAATACAGAGAGCGGGGAGGAAGACCTAAGGAACTACTTCTCCTAAAACTTGAGGGATAGGAAGGGGCTGGTCAGGTCAAGAGCCAGGGAAATGTGGTTTAAATTTGGGAAGAGCAAATGTAAAGTTTCCAAGACAGAAAAGAGATGAAGGTGTTCTGGGGACTTGCAGAAGATTGGTGCTGGCTGGTAGGGCTTCATGACCAAGACAAAGAGTAGAAGGAAATGAAGTCAGAGAGGAAGGCAGGAATGGAAAACTGGCAGAACCCTATGGCCTGGAAAGGATTTAGGATTTTACTCTAAGTGCAGTGAAATTTCAGTGAAGGGGTTTCCACGTAGGGATGAGGGGAAGGGAGTGATGTGATTTATGAGTTTATAAGATCATTCCAGCTACAGTACAGAGAATGGATTAGAAGAGAGCGAGGGGAGTTAGCTATGGGAGAGTATTTCATGTCAATGCAAGAGCTGATGCTGGCTTGAAATAGAGTGGTCCCCGCTGAGTGAAAGGAGGTGGTGCATTTGGCTCACAGTTTGGGTGTAAAACCAGCAGAGTTCTGCTACTCCTTCTGTTGAGGGATTGGAGAGGTAGTCTAGCACTGTAGTACATAGCTTAGGTGTTCAGATCAGACCAGAGTTGAAAATTCTGACTCCTCCCCATAAGCTGGTTATCCTTTGTGATTTACTGTCCTAATTGGAAATCCTGGTGGCGTAGTGCTTAAGTGCTAAAGCTGCTAATCAGAAGGTTGGTGGTTCAAGTCCACCAGGTGCTCCTTGGCGACCTTATGGGGAGTGACTACTCTGTAGGGTCACTATGAATTGGAATCTACTCAACAGCAGTGGGAATCTGAAAAGTTGGGAGAGTGATAGTACTTATGTCATAGGTTTACTGAACTGAATAAATAAGTAGCATGAAATAGTAGTATCGCTCAGCATAGAGCCTGGCATGAATAAATGCTCACATGGTAGTTATTATAGTGGTGGTAATGAGGTATGTGGAGAGAAAGAAGCAAATTCAATGTGAATCTGGGTTTTTGGTGCAAGCAACTATAAGGATGGTGTTGGCTATCATGATGGGGAATACTTGGGGAGAAACTTACTTGCTGATGAAACCAACAGTGTTGTTTTAGCTGAGCTTATAAACTCTGGTGGCATGGTGGTTAACTGCTAATGTTTGCTAATCAAGAGGTCAGCAGTTCAAATCTACCAGGCTATCCTTGGAAAGTCTACAGGAGAAGTTCTACTCTGACTTATAGGGTCACTATGAATCAGAATCGACTTGATGGCGTGGGTTTTTGGTTTATTGGGATGCCCAAGGGAGAATAGTGCAGAGGTAGGACAGCAAACCATGAAACTGGGTGTGGGCAGGGAGGCGGGAGGAAGAGAGGAGTGTGGGGTGCTAGGTGCTGTGCACCAGAGGACCTGTCAAGTAGAAAAATGTGGTCAGTTTGAAGACTAGCTGAGAGAGAGGGCCCTTTGGAAGGGACAGACATGTGTCCCTCTTCTTGTAACATGAAGATTTTTGTTGACTTTAGCCAGAGCTGATTCAGTGGAAGGAAGGCGTGGAGTCAGGACTGACTGTCACCATGGTGTCCTCCCTGGGATAGGGAAAGTAGGTGTCACTCCTCTTTCCAGTCCCTTGAGTAAGAGCAGGTGGATGTGTAAACACCCGTGTAATGGGGAAGGTGTTCCTGGCATCCTGAGAATGAAATGAGTTCAATGGTGAGTCAGTTTCCTCAGTTAGAGAAGGAGGCATTTGTACTTAATCACTGTTAAGGATCATTCTCCCTCCTCCCTGCCAGGTTTAGAATTATGATTCTAGGTTTCTTCAGGAATGGTGGATTAATGAATTAAGCTTTGGCAGACAAGACCTAGAAAATTAATTGGTATTATTTGAGTGCTTTTTTCTGTAGAAAATGTATATGGATCTCTGCTAGAAATTGTTTATTTTCTGTCAGTTAATTTATAGACCCAGTTTAGAAGACGACTCTAGTTCACTTGTATATCGTGACAGGAAAGAAACAAATTATAACAAATTATAAGCCTTTTTGCTCAAAATCAAACAACAATAACAAAGTGTTTGTGGAAAACAATCTGAAAGGACATCCTGTCCACAGAATATCATTGTCAGGTAGCCAATTACTGGTGAGCTTTGCTTCCCTTAGAATTTTCCGACTTTTGATTTTCCAAAATAATGGAATGTTTGCTTTTATAAACAGAGAATAGAAAACCTTTTCCTTTTCAAAACTATAACCACTAATTTTTTTTGGGACTGCTTGTCCTTAATTTGTGTTGTGTTACTGACTAGTCATGCTGTTCCAGTGTTTTTCATACTTGCTGTGTTTACCCACTCACAGTCTGACGACTCTCTTCGCAGTCTTACCAGTTATGGGAATGTAAGGTCATTCAGGTGATAACATGTCTTTCTGCTCCTTCGCACGACTCTCAGGTGCTGTGGGGGTGCTGAGGAAACATCTCTTAGCTGAGTCATTCTCCTACCTCATGCTCTTATTCCAAACGTTCTCTGGGTTTGCCGATGAGTGTGCCATGGGGCCAGGGGCCTGGAGAATCAATAGCTTTACTGAAAACAAGGAGCAGTTGAAGGACATTAACTTATTCAGATAGATCAGGAATTTGTTTTGTTTTTCCTGAGCTTATCTTCCTGTTAGTGTTGATAAATGATGTTTCTTCTTTGTAAGACTTTAGAAGGAAACAAAAGACTGGCATTTCTAAATCCACAAACTCTTCACAACCTGTGGCACACAGAGGGAATAGCCTCTATGTGGAGAGAAATTTCTGCCAGAAAGTTTTTTTAAAAATAATAAGCCGTTTTCTGAGAATCAAATTGTCTCACTGCTAATCATGAGAACAAAGGAATTGGGAAGCAGTGTGTGGCAGGACATGAGACAGGAATAAGTAGATTCCTTAGGAAGAGCTTGCTTGCATTTCCTTTAATCAATTTCCATGGCTGGAAGATTGGCTAATCTCTTTATGAGCGTATTGATTGAACCCCCCCCCCCCACACACACTGCAGGTTGTTGTTAGGTGCTGTTGAGTCATTCTGTTGTACATAGTGACCCTACATACAACAGAATGAAACCCTGTCCAGTCCTGCCCTGTACCATGTCCACAATCGTTGTTATGTTTGAGCTCATTGTTGCAGCCACTGTGTTTTAATCCATCTCACTGAGAGTCTTCCTCTTTTTCGCTGGCCCTCTCTCCTTTGCCAAGCATGATACCCTTCTCTAGGAACTGATCCCACCTGACAACATGTCTAAAGCATGTAAGACATAGTCTTGCCATCTTTGCTTCTAAGGAACATTTTGGTTGTACACTACAGGAAGGGAAGGTCACTCAGCCGTCCTCCAGGTTTTTTCTCTGTGTGAATAATCTGTCCAACAGTGTGGAAGGTCTTAGGGTGGAGTTCAAATGTGGTTTAATGATCGTTTCTATTCCTGCTTTAGGACAGTTAGATTAAGACACAGTGATGAGAAAATTTAGTCAAGGACAAACAGTTGTGGGAAGTACGGAGTGTTTTTTTCTCTGTATTCCATGAAACAGTAGAGTTCAGAGGGCTGAGAGAATATCTCTGGGACAAGACTCTCTGGGTTCAAATTCCAGCTTTTGCACTCTTCAGCTCTGTAATCTTCAGCAGTTTCTTGTTCTCTGTGTGCCTCAGTTTTGTTTCTTGGTAAGAGGAGTAATGGTAGTACCTACCTCATAGATCTGTTGAAATTGAACTATTAATATAGAGAATACTTAGAATAGTGCTGTGACAGAAACTCTCCAATGAGTGAGTCTATGTCAATAATGATATCATTAAATTAATCAAAAGCAAACAAAGCTACTACTATTGACTTAATTCCGACTCCTGTCAACTACATGTGTCAAAGTAAAACTGCTCTTCAGGGTTTCTTGGCTGTAACCTTTTTTTTTTTTTAAATTGAGCTTTAGATAAGGTTTACAGAACAAACTAGTTTCTCATTAAACAGTACACAGATTCTTTTATGACACTGGTTAATAACCCCATGACATGTCAGTACTCTCCCTTCTTAAACTTGGGTTTCCTAGTTTTCCTGGTCCCTTCTGCTTTCTAGTCCTTGTCCCTGGGTGTGCCCTGTTAGCCTAATTTTGTTTTATGGGCTTCTCTAATCTTTGATGGAGGGGGAACCTTAGGAGTGACTTCAGTACTGAGCTAAAAGGATGTCTGGGGGCCATACTCTTGGAGTTTCTGCAGTTGTCATGCCAGTAAATTAGGTCTTTTTTTGTGAGTTAGAATTTATTTTAGATTTTTATCCAGCTCAGTCTGACACCCTCTGTGTGAATAGTCATTGGTGGAAGCTGGACACCATCTAATAATACTGGATTCAGTCTGGTGGAGGCCATGGTAGATTTGGTCCTTTAGTCCTTTGGATGAATCTTTTCCTTATAACTATAGTTTTCTTAATTATCCCTTGATCCTGAAGGGATGAGACTAGTGTGGTTTCTTAGACAGCCACTCATAGGTGTTTAAGACCTCAGACACTAATCACCAAAGTAGAATGTAGAACATTTTCTTTATAAACTATGCTATTTGTCTGTAATCTTTATAGAAGCTGATTGCCAGGCCGTACCTTCACAGTGTTGCTGGCTGAGTTCAAACTACCAACCTTTAGATTAGTAACCAAAAACCAAACCTGTTGCCATCAAGTCAATTACGACTCATAGCAATCCTATGACACAGAGTAGAACTGCCCCCATAGGGTTTCCAAGGAGCACATGGTAGATTCTAACTGCTGCCTTTTTGGTTAGCCATAGCTCTTAACCATTATGCCACAAAGTTTTCTATTACTAAATTAATAGTGAACATTAAATGTGGGCATTCAGGTACCAATTCTGAAATACTGAATTTAACTTGAGATGTTTAGGGGAAGTAGGAAGTAGATTAGAAAGTGCAATAATAAGCTACAGGTCTGGGCAGGTATGTTTTAGAAGGTGTTTACCTGTCCTGTCAGTCATAGCAGGGAAGCCGGATGTTGGTGATGAAAACAAAAGCCACAGCTGGCATTTGTCAGGCAGGTATGATCTGAAACTGTGATTTAGCACTTTGCGTGTGTTTCCTCATTTAATCCACAAAATCCCTTTGAGGTAGTTGCTCTTGGTAATATTATTTTTCTGATAAAGTTACAGAACTGCGGAGGTCTGCCATCAGCCTTGTAGACAAAGTCACGAGCCCCTGTAAATGACGGGCTGAAGCATCTCACCTGTGACATGTTTTCTAGCCTGCTGCTCCTGATATTATTTGGCTTCCTAATTAAATTTTCCTCAAAAGATACCCCCTCCTCTCCTGGCACAAGGATCAGGGGAGATGCCTTCTGAGAGGGGCCCTTTACTACCCCCTTGGTTTATGAAATAATATTGGGAAAACCTGTACTGGAATTTCTGGGGAAAAGAGCTCTGAGGAATGATTTCTAACACAGCCAGCTTGAGAGCAGCGAGGCTGGCCCAACCCCTGCTGACTTCTCCCAGCTGCTCAGCCCTCCCTTCACGTGAGATGAGCAAGCTTGCAAGAAGACCCTGAAGGGCTTTCCAGAAACAACTCCCCTCCCTCTCTTTCTCAGCTCTTAGATAGCAAACATCTTACTTCAGGAAAATAACTAGATTCCCAAGTTTATTACATTTGGTATCGGCAAACAGACAAATACTAAAGAAATGCCTTTCCTAGAGTAGTTTAAGAGAAACTTAGAATAAGGGACAGTGGACACCCATTGTCCATACAGGAAGAGATAAGGAAGAGCAGAGAAGGAACAAATAGAGACTGTATAACCTTTGAGATGGGTTTGCCTCTCTTCCTGCTTAGGTAAAGTTAATAGAAGTCTAAGATTAGTTTTGCTCCAGCTGTTAATTATAAATCACAAATATGCCTGTCTCAGACCATTCTTTAGAGGGTCCTAATGGTTAACATAAAAAGGAATAACAAAGTGTTTGCTTTTTACTAACAACAGAGAAGACCCTAATAGTCAACAAGAAAAAAAGACCATTGTCTCTAACCATTGTGTAGAAGATCTTAATAGCTAACATGAAAAGAGACACTAGTCTCGAGCCATTATTCAGAAAATTCTAGTGATTGACATAAAGAGACCACGAGGGGTCGGTTGTTGTTAACCAATAATGATGGGTCAGTTTCTTGTTAACCAATAGTCTATATGATGAAGAAAATAGGGTGAACACTACGTCACCCCTGTTATAAAAACAATAAAGACTGACACCCTTCTCTCTTGCTCTCTGGGTCGGGCTGCCTTAAACCAGAAAAGTCTTTCCTGTCTCTCTTTATTCATTTCCCGCTGCGCCTCTCCCTCCCTCCGTGCGGGATCCTGAAAAGTGCCGGGGCTGGCTCCCGGCACAGAGCCATGGAGAGATTAAGGGACTTGTCCTGGGTCGAGGTATTAGACGGATGATTCCTGAGCTGAATTAGGGTCTCCTCCCAGCTGATGCCCTTGCTGTTAGGCTAGAGGAGCATGTAGGTGGGGAACCATATATGACTTCTTCCTCTTCTACTCAGCACCTCAGCAGTTTGTGGGGAAAAAGACCCAAAGGAAGAATGGTCTTATCTCTTGATAGCTTCATTCTTCTTTATGACATTGTCACCTTCTACACTGGTCAGTCATTTCCTTAACACAGTCTGCATAAAGTTGCCTAGTGGATTCTTTTCTTTAAAAAAAAAAATCAGCAAGTCAAAAAAACTCAAGTTTTAGATTCAAGCAAGGTGAGCACCAAAAAAACAAAGCCCAAACCCATTGCTGTCAAGTCATTTCCAACTCATAGCAACCCTATAGGACAGAGTAGAACTGCCGCATAAATTTTCCAAGGAGTGCCTGGTGGACTTGCACTGCCAGCATTTTTAGTTAGCAGATGTAACACTTAACCAGTATGCTTCCAGGGTTTCCAAGCTGAACATCAGGCACAGAAAAGGCCAGTTAGTCTAATGCACACTGAGCATTTCTGTGGGGTGAGGCCCTGTCACTTACAGGAGGCTCCCCAAGCAGACCCACAGCAGCTAGAGAGGGATTTGCTAATCCACCAAAAACCAAACCAAACCCATTACCCATGGTCATCAAGTCAATTCTGATTCATAGCAACCCTATAAGACAGAGTAGAACTGCACCATAGCATTTCCAAGGAGTAGCTGGTGGATTCAAACTGCTGACCTTTTGATTAGCAGCCAATCTTCTCATAATGACTGGGTCATCAAGGCTGCTGCTAATTCACAGTTTGAGATGAGTGGAAACTGATGTTCAGATAGGTTAATAGTTTGATCAAAGTCTCTGAGCTAGTAAGTGTTACTCTGCGGATTCAAATCCAAGTGCGTGGCATCCTGAAGCTCAAGTACTTTCTCTTCGGCTCTGCCAGGTGCCTCACTGCTTGTTTGAGTTCCTGGAGAGAACTTCAGGTGTGTGGTGGGGAACTAGAGAGGGGCAGAGGTAAAGGCAGCAGAGGCCACCTCATCCCCAAGCATGAATGATGGGACCTCACTGGTGGTCCCCAAGGTGAAATAAACCATTTTCATTGCTTTTCTCCCGCTCTCTCAGTCTTGAATCAGCATTCTTCTTGATTCTTCTTGAAGCACCCTTCTTCTGAATTCCCAACTTAAGAATTAGAATTAGATGTGGCAGCATGACTATAGCCATTGAACCAGATTGTGGTTATACCCACTTCGCTGCCTTGTAACTTTGTGTTTCCTGCTTCCTCTCATCCTGCAGATGATGCCTGTGATTCTCAAGAAGATTCTTTGGGGAAAATGCTTCATTCGGTGTCCCTGTTGTGTAGTGAGGAGTAGGTTTTCAATGAACTATCAGACCAGATATTCAGTCTAGGCCTTCTTTCACCTGAATTACAATAATCAAACCTTGCTATCATTTTCTTTTTTAGTTGTAATCATTATGAACTGTTCGTCTGTGTGGTCAACTCTGTAACAGGTTGGACTTCCTTGTCAGCAGGGTAGATAGAAGGGGAATTAGCTCTTCTCTCATGGAAGGGAAGTTATTTGCAGTGTAAGTGGGAGACTACTTCCTGGCAGTAAAGCACCTGCATGCTTCCCGCCCTCAGGAGCAGGGTGGAGTGTTTGGAGAAGGTTGTGTTGCTGCCCTTGTCTCCTAGGAGCCATGTGGCCACTGTGACTGCCAGCCCTAGCCAGGCAGACTCTGGTCAGACCTGGGTCAGACCACAGGGGCCTGTTCACATCCCTCCAAACCCACCACTTCTGGGGTTTCACAGACTGAGCTGCCCAGGGGGAGGCAGGGGAGGTGGTTTTACAGTGTCCACCCCTCTGGTGCCACAGACACTGCCCCCCACTTCCCTGACTTCTGCCTCTCCCCACCTGCTGTCCCCTAGGGGTGCACCCTGTGGAGACCCAGCTGTGAAGGACATGGGCTGTGAAAGACCTGGGTATGTGACACAAGCTCTCCACAGCTTGCAGAAATTCTGGTTGAAGGAAAGTGGAGCCAGGGTGTTCTCTAGTGTCCTAACAATTTTGCCGTCTCACGAATGCCTCGGATAACTAGCTGACTTCCCACCACAGATGGAAAGACATCAGCAGCCACTTTTAGGATTTAACAAAGTCGTTATTCACAACAAAGGGTTTGCACCTTCAAACCTTTTTATTTTTCTCTTGGGGAAAGGAATGACTTCTAGTTTGAAGGAATTTCTGACCATGGTAACCAAGTAAAGGGTTTTATTTTGCCTCAGGTGGGGCTGGTGGGAGGGCTTCTCCTTGCCCAACATCAAAGACTCCACCTGAACACAGCAGGGTACCCCACTTGAAGAAGCCCAGGATGGAAGAATATGGATCAGAAAACAAAGTGCCTGGATTTTTCCAACCCCTCTCACCATCTTCCTTTATAATTAGCTCTCATCTCTATCCACTGAAAATCAGATAAGGGCAACCGGAGCCGGTTTTCCCAGTGTGCCTCCATCTCTCCCATCTTCCAGGTGTCCAGCGATCCATCTCTTTCTGGCCATGCAGCCATGCCTCCCAGACTCCCAAGCCTCGGGCACTCCCCAGCTCCAGCCTTGGATCCAGGGAGTTGTGCTCCACCTATCCTCGGGAAATATCAGAAGAGTGTGGGTGGGGACCAGTGAGGAGGAGGCCAGGAAATCTGGGTTCTGGAAATGGGTGAGGTCAGGAAGATGGCCTTTGTTTTGTTTTGTTTTTTAATGTAGATGTAAAGGTACATCATAAAAGATCTGGAAGACTTTGTAACCCTTTTTAGAAATCTGAGGTCCTGTCGCTTATCACTTTGCTCCAGGAGTGAACTATTACTTGATGCTAATCCAGCAATCAGTAAAATGAGAAAAGAAAATGCAAAAATTTACTTTGGGTAAAACCTAATTCTAGCCCTTTATGGAAGCTGTTTACTACTTATGCCAGATATTTATGAGTTAGGAGTCCCTGGGTGGTCCAGAGGAAACCCTGGTGGCATAGCAGGTTAAGTGCTATGTCTGTTAACCCACAGGTTGGCAGTTCAAATCTGCCAGGTGCTCCTTGGAAACTCTATGGGGGCAGTTCTTCTCTGACCTGCAGGGTCTCTAAGAGTTGGACACGACTCAGTGGCAGTGGGTTTGGTATTTTTTGGTTTGGGTGGTCCAGAATGGAAACCCCAGTGACATACTGGTTAAGTACTGTGTCATCAGCCTGAAGGCCAGCAGTTCAAATCCTCCAGGTGTTCCTTGGAAACTCTGTGGGACAGTTCTACTCTGACCTATAGGTGGGACAGTTCTACTCTGACCTATAAGTGAGACAGTTCTACTCTGACTGATGTCTGGGCGTTTGGTTAGGTGGTGGAGAAAGGTTCCTGGGGGGTACAAACTGTTTGCAGTCAGCTGCTAACCTAAAGGTTGGAGGTTCGAGTCTACCCAGAGGCATCTCAGAAGAAAGGCCTCGTGATCTACTTGCCAAAAATCAGCCCCTGAAAACCCTATAGAACACAGTTCTATTGTGACACCCATGGGGTGTCCAGGAGACAGAGATGGCATCTAATGTAGGTTTTTGTTTGTTTTACCCTGACAGTATAGTCTATTTAGGGTTGATTCGTGTTTAAAGTCTGAACACAACATCAAATTCTGAACATGTGCCGAGGCTTCTGGTTTTGCAGTTTGCATTGCCTTGTGTGTCAGTGTCAGCTTACTGGCAGGGAGTTTGGCCTTAAGATTGAGAGAGAGGAGCCCTGTTCATGGTGCCTGGAGGAGCAGAAGGCTGAGAACTGACATGGAATCTGAGCCTGCGATTCCCTCCACCTTGGTCCTCAGTTCAGCAGAATCTCATTTGGACCTGGCAGTGGGGATGGAGAAGAGGGCATGAATTCCAGGCAGATTTATGAACCAACTTGTTAATGTGTGTGAGGGGTCAGGGTTAGAAGGTTTGATGGCTCTTCGGTCTCAATCTTGAATCCGTGGGTGGATGATCTTTCCATAAACCGAGACAGAAACCACAGCGAAGGAGATCATGTCAGGTTTTAGACTCTTCAAGGCTTAAATGACTTTAGAGTATCAGGTAAATATATCCAAGCAATGAGATACTCACATATCAGGAGGTTAGGGATGGAAAGAAAGGTGTTGGCAACTTATGTGGAAAGAAGTTGAAATCCAGACAGCAAGGGAGAGTGCACAAAAAGAGCACTGAACTGAGAGAAAGGACACAGAGCGGATGGGGGCCGAGAGGACACCAATTATACAGCACAATCCACTTCGGGAAGGTGTCATTCTTTACATGAGATTGATGCAGATGGAGGTGAATGAGGAAGTCTTGTCATTCCCAGACAGAGTTTTTTTTGTTGATCAATATGGAAACATGAGCTCTGGTGGTGTAGTACTTACAACGACAGCCACTAACCAAAAGGTCAGCAGTTTCAATCCACTCCTTAGAAACCCTGTGAGGGAATTCATCTCTGTCTTTTAGGGTCACTGTGAGTCAGAATAACTCCAAATAAATCAGATCACAATGTCTTGCCAATTCTGTCTAATGAAATTGGGTAGAGTCATTATGTCCTTGTTGAAAATTGATGGACATTTATTGGGAAATTGTGTGTGGACAACCCTCAGAGCCCAGCAGTTCTCAGTGTTTGAATGTCTTTGAACCCTGGTTGCTCTGCTGGTATTACTGTTCTCAAACCTTGGGCTGGTGCTTCCTGGAGCCTCTTTCCTGCTGCTGCCAAAATAAGCACATCCGTGGTTATCCCCCTGCCCCCAGTTGATTTTTTATTTAAAAAGCAATATATTCTTCTTTAAAGAAAATTCAAATAATGCAAATGATATTGAGCGATAAGTCTTCTCCTGCCCAGACTGCCAGGAGCCCTGGTGGCTCTGTGGTTAAACATTAAGCTGCTAACCAAAAAGTTGGCAGTTCAAACCCACAAGCCTCTCTGTGGGAGAAAGACCTGCTGACAACCTGCTCCTGTGAGGATTATAGGCAAGAAAACCCTGTGGGGCTGTTTTACCTTTGCCCTATAAGGTCACTGTGAATCAAAATTAACTCTGAAGCATACGCCAACCCAGACCTCCATCCTCAGACCTTTCCCACCCTGCTCGTCTAAGCAGCACCTCTTATCAATGTCATGTGTGTACAGTGTCCTTCTAGAAAAACTCTACCAGGGAATGGCAAACTAGAGGCCGTGGGCCGGATCCAGACAGTCACCTGCTTTTGTAGATCAAGTTTACTGGTGCACAGCCCCATACAGCCGCATTCGTGTACTGTGCTGTCCGTGGCTGCCTTCCTGCTGCAGTGACGGGTGAATGGTTGTAACAGATGCTATCTGGCCCTTCAAGAAAAAGGTTATTGACCTGTGCTGTATGCGTGGTTAGACACGTGTATACATAGCCTTTTTTTTTGATACTTAGTGCATACTTAGTCCTGCACTTTGTTTATTATTTCACAATGTGTCTCAGAAAGTGTTCCATGTCAGCACATGCAGATCTGTCTCAGGTTTTTCACAGTAGCATGGATGTGATTGATCAGTGTCCTGTTGTTTGCAGTCTTCAGCTTCTGCAGGGAACCTCCTTGTATGTGTCTTTTCATACCATGAGATCTTCAGGGTCATTCTCAGAAATGAAGTTCTTGGTCAAAGGGTGGGTGTGTGTGTAAGAGCATCGAGTATTACCAAATTGCTCCTTCAGACGTGTTTTTAAATATTTTATTGTGTTTTACATAAAAGTTTACACAGCAAATTAGATTCTCGTTTCATACATTCCCATTTACATTACACTGTTCTATGACATTGGTTGCATTATCCAAAATGTACAGCATTCTCATCACTTACAGGAAATCTCTGGATTTTGAACATCCAACATTTGTGGTCAACTCTTAGAACGTGTACTTTGACCTCACTTTAAAACGATTAGATCAGCCACTTCTCTAAGCAAATTCTTTATTATGATCACCTTCACTTGTTGCAAGTGAGTGCAGCTTTTAAATCACTGAAACAGCTTTGAGCTGTTTGCTGCACCAAAGGCTAAGTAAGAATTGTGTGCACCTGTTCCACCTTATCTACAAATTCAGCTTAAAGTCACAGTTCGGAAAAGATCTTGTTCATAATCCAAGGACTGCCTGTATTTCCGCTTTGTTTGTTCAGTTTCCGTTCGTCTAGCTTCTCCATGCCTCCTTCCTTTCTCGTCTGTGTTTTATGGTAAATGTTGACCATTTGGTCTCACACAGTTGATTATTTAAGGGAGCACAGTGCTCATGGGTGATGTGGTTGTTTGGTGCCAACAAGCTGATTCTGTCTCAAAGCAACCCCGCGCACAAGAGGACAGACCCCCCAGTCTAGTGCCATCCTCACGGCCAGTGCTGTGGCTGAGCCCCTGTGGAGGCCATGGTGTCAGTCCTTCTTGTTGAAGGTCTTTCTCGTCTTCACTGGAGCTCTGCTTTACCAAGCGTGATGACAACATGTCCAAAGTGAGGTAAAGTCTCACAGGTGGTAATGTTTGTTTTTTAAGCCGATCTATTATTTGGGTGAAAGGTGACCTGGGGGAGTGGCTTTAGCTGTATTTTAGGGTGATAGTCTCAGAGTCTCCTTTACTCTCAGTCTTTCAAGCAGTCTTGACACCCTCACCTACTGTCAATGAGAGTTGGGCTCTTCTCATTTTAAGGGCCAAATTGCTAATCCTTGTGAAGATCTCTATACAGGCTAAAAAAATACAAAAATACATGAAATGTACAGTTTTGCCAAAGTTTTAAAATCTGTACCAATTTTTACAGTTTGTAGTGCCTTCTTACAACTCCCTAGGGTACCTGGCGCTACTCTTATTTCTGAAGGTAGGGTTTACCAGGCTTGAGGCCTTGGCCTAGTCAGGATCTGAAAGGGGAGTCAAGATAGATGTTCCTCTTAGACTCAGGTGGGTATTAGCATCTCTGAGAACTTCTTGATGACATCTGGTTCTGTAGACCACTGCCCAAACCAGAGCAGTTCCTCCTCAGAAATGCTGAGCAGAAGTGCCAGTGATACATGTTGTTGATGTATGTTGTTGGTAGGTGTCGTGGAGTCGGTTCTGATTCATGGCTACCCTGTGGACCACAGAACAGGAGACTGCCTAGTTGGACAGCATGCTCACAGTTGGTGTTATGCTTGAGCCCATTGTTGCAGCCACTGTGTCAATCCATCCCACTGAACGTCTTTCTCTTTTTCACTTTTCCTGTGCTTTGCTGAGCAAAATACCCTTCTCTAGGGACTGATCCCACCTGAGAACATGTCCAAAGTACGTAAGATATAGTCTTGCCATCCTTGCTTCTAAGGAGCATCCCAGTTGTACTTCTTTCAAGACAGATTTGTTCCTTATTTTAGCAGTCTATGGTATATTCGATATTCTTTGCCAGTACCACAGTTTAAATGCAGTCAGTTCATCTTCAGTCTGCCTTGCTTACTGTCCGGCTTCCACATCCATACGTTGGGACTGAAAATACCATGGCTTGAATCAGATGCACCTTAGTCTTCAAAGTGGCATTTTTGCTTTTTGAAACTTAAAGAAGTCTTTTGCAGCAGACTTGCCCAGTGCAGTGCATCTTTTGATTTCTTGACTGTTGCTTCCATGGATGTTGGTTGTGGGTCTAAGCAAAATGAAATTGTTGACCACCTCAACCTTCTCTCCATTTATTGTGATGTTGCTTATTGGTCTATTTGTGAAGATTTTTCTTTTCTTTATGTTGAGGTGTAATCCATACTGTAGGCTGTGGTCTTTAGTCTTCACCAGTAAGTGCTTCAAGTCCTCTTTGCTTTCAACAAGCAAGGTTGTATCATCTGCATAACACAACTTGTTAATGAGTCTTCCTCTGATCCTGATACTCTGTTCTTCTTCATACAGTCCACATACACCCACACACATATGTGTAAAATAATATAAGCTCATAAAATATAGGAAATATAAAAAAGGTGACCTATGGTACCTGTATTTTAGAAGTTTACATTATTTTCCATTCTATTTGGTAAAATGTCACTTTTGCATATTTCCTTATTGCTGGGTTCTTTCAAGAGCAAGAGGCTTGTTTTATTTATGTGGGAACCCAACATTCTTCCTGGCACATGGTAGGTACCAGATGAACTGATTTTCTCTTAATATTCTAACTGAATGATTTCTTTCTCCTCTTACAGAATGAAGAGGTTCAAATGTTGTTTTAAATACCCACTGCAACAGAAAGTTTTCATCCTGTTTTTAACTCTATGGCTGTTCTCGATATTAAAACTTCTAAATGTGAAAAGACTCCTCTTCCCTCAAAGAGACATTTATTTGGTTGAGTATTCCTTAAGTACCTCGCCCTTTGTAAGAAACAAGTATGCCCACATGAAATATGAAGACAAGTATGAAGTTAATTGTTCAGGTGTCTATGAACAGGAGCCTTTGGAAATTGGCAAGAGTCTGGAAATAAGAAGAAGAGACATCATTGACTTGGATGATGAGGATGTTGTGGCGATAACCAGTGACTGCGAGATTTATCAGGCCATACGAAACTACCATCAAAAGCATGTTTCACAGGAGGAGAAAAGATTCCCAATAGCCTATTCTTTGGTTGTTCACAAAGATGCCATTATGGTTGAAAGGCTCCTCCACGCTATCTACAACCGTCACAATATCTACTGTATCCATTATGACCGCAAATCACCCTTTACCTTCAAGGCTGCCATGAACAATTTAGCTAAGTGTTTCTCGAATATTTTCATTGCTTCCAAATTGGAAACTGTTGAATATGCCCACATTTCCAGACTCCAGGCTGATTTAAACTGCTTGTCAGACCTTCTCAAGTCTTCTGTGCAGTGGAAGTATGTAATCAATCTATGTGGGCAAGATTTCCCTCTGAAACCAAACTTTGAACTAGTGTCCGAGTTGAAGAAACTTGATGGAGCAAACATGCTAGAGACAGTGAAACCCCCTAACAATAAAAAGGAAAGATTCACTTACCACCACGAACTAAGACATGTGCCTTATGAATATATGAATCTACCAATAAAGACAAACGTCTCCAAGGAAGCACCACCCCATAACATTGAGATATTTGTTGGCAGTGCTTATTTTGTTCTAAGTCGAGCATTTGTCAAGTATATTTTCAACAGTTCCCTCGTTAAAGACTTTTTTGTCTGGTCTGAAGATACATATTCACCAGATGAGCACTTTTGGGCCACCTTAATTCGGGTACCAGGAGTACCTGGAGAGGTTTCCAGGTCTGCCCAGGACGTATCTGACCTACAGAGTAAGACTCGCCTTGTCAAGTGGAATTATCACGAAGGCCTTCTCTATCCCAGTTGTACTGGTTCTCACCTCCGAAGTGTGTGTGTCTATGGTACAGCAGAATTAAGGTGGCTTATAAAAGATGGACATTGGTTTGCTAATAAATTTGACTCTAAGGTAGACCCTGTGTTGATTAAATGCTTGGCAGAAAAGCTTGAAGAGCGACAGAAAGAATGGATCACCTTATCTTTGGAAAAGGTGTTTGTGGATAAAAATCCCACCGTCCCATCATTATAGTAAAATCTTGATGAAAACAAGAGGATATTTGATTAATGGTGTTGACATGGACTTATCTACAACACCATGCTGAGTACCATTTGAACTTAATCCTTTCATAGTTAGAAAGGTGTCTCAAATTTCAAGTATAAGAGAAGCTGGCCTGGCTTGGTGATCATTAATCTGCAGTTGGTTGGGTTATGTTTGTTTTTGCATATAATCTCACTGAGCCACATTGTAGATCTTAAGCATTCAGTCAGTCAGGTATTTATTGAACACCTACTGTATGCCAAGCACTTTTGTAGAAAGCACATGGAATTAAATCCAAGTTGTAAGGAGTTGCAAAGTGCCCTTGAGCCGCAGTAGCTTACTCTAATCACATAGCAAACTTAGTGTCTTTAGTTTCTTCCTAGAACAATCAAGACTCCATATCATGAAAAGCTTTTGGGGTATGTGGTAATTGTATAACCACATAAACCATCCATTTCAAGATATTTAAGTGCAGTAACCAACACTCCATTTGTCTCTTAATTCAGTGTTCTAGACTTTTTTCTTAACCATTAAAACACTAGAAGAGACTTGGCTACCTCAGAAGAGCTCAAAGAATCATCCAGTTTTCTGTTTTCTAACCTAAAATTTGCTTTTGGCATATCAGTTGTTCAGTTTTTAAGGTTGGGAAGACCATTGTTGGGGCATTTATAGTGTACGAATGTTAGGGAGGGCAGTGGAGGGGAGGTGGGGTGGTAGGGAGTCTGGTACAGCTGGTGTTTGAAGAACAAAAATATTCATATAAGTTTCGAGCCTCATACACAGTGGTGTCATAAATGGCTTCGTTTTTAGCTCACCCGTTTCTTTGAAACACATTTACTGATAAAAATAGGAACTGATTCAGTAGTTCAAAGTGTCACACCCCAGAGCACTGAAGCTCAGTTTTCCAGTTCTTAGACTGTCCTTATGGAAAGGTTTCCTCACAACAGAATCCTTTCTATGGAATTAGTATCACTTCATTTTAGGGAATCATCAGTTGGAGTCTTACCTAGTTTTCCTGAGAAGGTTATGTGAAATATGACCACTTTCTAAATTAAATTTTATGGTTCTTTAAATTTTTTCTTATTTTTCTGGCAGTTGTCCAAGTGGAACCCAAATTTAAAATCTAGTAAGTTCACTTGTAATCTTCTACGTCTCAGCTTAGATCCAGAGAGAAAAGGCTAATCTTCCTCAGGACACAGTGAGAAGATTCACTAGTGATGTCTTGCAAAACCCACGCTTTAGAAAACTACCCACAGAAACAAACACACATATGTTTTAATGTCAAGTGTGTTTAAATGGATCAGGCACGTGGTTCTAAGAACAGGTTGAAGAGTTGCCTACATATAATATGTTCACCACTCTTTTGGGAAATGATAGAACTTAGGTGAAAATTTCTTGGTGATCTTACATTTCAATGTCTGCCCCAGCAACTAACTAAAACCAAAACTCAGTGTCATACAGTCAAGTCCAACTCATGGTGACCAGACAGAGTAGAACTGCCCCATAGAGTTTTCGAGGAGTGCATGGTGGGTTTGGACTGTTGACCTTTTGGTTGGCAGCTGTAACAAGTAACCACCAGGCCACCAGAGTTTCCATTAAAGATGTAGTTACCAATGCCAAGATGTGACTATTCGGAGGGCTGTAGTATTTGAATATTTGATACACACACACACACACACACACACACACAGTGTGTTCTACGTGTGAGATAGCTTTTGATTCCTTGTTTTAAATTCATCATACCCCAAAACCAAACCTGCTGCTCTCAAGTCAATTGCAACTCATAGAGAACCTAAGGGACAAAATAGAACTGCTCCATAGAGTTTGCACGGAGCACCTGGCGGATTTGAACTGCTGACCTTTTGGTTAGCAGATGTAGCACTTAACTGCTACACCACCAGGGTTTCCAAATTCATGATCATAACTACCAGTTGACACTACTTGCCCCTCCTTTTCTTCTTCTGTTTAACTCATTTTCCTTCCTTTTTTTTTTTTTTAACCCCCTTTGTGGTACTCTACTCTTCAGAAAACAACTATGACCAAGCCCATGTTGTTAAAAATAGGTAACCATTGTGTAGAGCTAAATTCTGCAAAATGTCCTCACCAGTTCTTTAGCGTGTGTGACCATGGACAAGTAATGTCACATTGGGCTCTGTGAGCCTCAGTTTTCCTGGTCTTTGTGAAACAAGGACTTGGATGCCTATCCTGGCTTCCTCACAAGTATTTTGTGAGAAACAACTGAAAATAGTATGCAAAGTGGTTTGAAAATGGGCATAAACCGTAGAAATGTCAGAGTGTGGTAGTATTACAAAGGAGACGCAGATAGGTCCAACCCCAGTGTGAGACTTACACATTTATCTTTTCTGAAAAATCTTAAAAATATTTGTCTTAGTCATCTTGTGCTACTGTAAAAGAAATACTCTAAGTGGATGTCTTTCACAGAGAGAAGGTTCTTCTCACACAGTCCAGTATGCTACAAGTCCAAATTCAGGGCACCAGCTCCGTAAGGTTTTCTCTCTCTGTCAGCCCTCAAGGAAGGTCTTTATGATGCATCATTTTTGCCTTCATCTGGAGCATCTTAGCACAAGAACCTCAGATCCAGAGGATGTGCTGTGCTCCCTGCACTGCTTTCTTTGTGGTGTGAGGTCCCAAATTCTCTGCTCACTCCCCTTTCCTTTTATTTCTCATAAGATGAAAGGAGAGGCAGCTTTACCCCAGGGAAACTCCCTTTACATGGAATCCAGGATGTGACCTTTATAAGGGTGTTACAGTCCCACCTGAATCCTCTCTAACATAATCCAATCTTGTTACATTGACCACAGGCAGAGACTAGGATTTACAACATATATGAAGACTACAATCACAAAATAGAGCTGGACCACACAATACTGGGAATCATGACCCAGCCAAACTGATAGACACATTTTTGTGGCCATAATTCAATCTATGACAGTATTAATGAAAGAAAAGCCATGGTTGCAGGGACAACTTCTGTCAAAGTGTGAGGAAAACCTTGGTTACCGTGTTTGGGGTTTCTCTTTAACCCACCAAGCTTAGCAGGTTGGCACAGTGCCTTAAGTGGAGAATGAGGGTAGAAGTACTTTCCTGCCACCCAGTATGTGTAATTTCGCTAGACAAGCTTAAGTACACAAGCTGCTGTTGAAATCTCAGTGATGATGCCTTTAGTCATCAGCAAAAGATGTAAATGCTGAAAAATGGCCCATGTGGTGTAGTGTCTTTTTCTTCTGGCAAGAAATGGTTCTGGCCTCTGTTTGTTATAGACTTTTCCAATTGTCATCATTTTAATAGCCATATTGAAATGAAACATGGAGTTGTGAAGAGGTGGCAGTGCCTTCCTTTCTTGTTGACACGTTTCCCTGAGCTCAGTTCCTCACATTTCAGGGAGCCTGTTGGATCACTCCTTTGGCCTTGGGAATCTTCGAGATTCCTTGTATGTTCTGAAACCTGAGTCTTCCCTCAGATCCTTTGATATGAATAGCCTCTGTCATCTGGAGAATGTTCTGCAGTCTGTGTTTTACAGTTACTCTTTGTATACTATTTATTGAGTCTAGACTCTAAGTTATTTGGAGATGAAACCAGGACCTTGGGGTTTGTAAATTATGTGGGTAGTAAATAATCTTAATGGAAGAGCTACCAAAATATTTCAAAAATATCTACATTATATGAGCAATCTACTATGTCATGCATATTTAGAGACTACTATTTTTACTGTTCTGATTATTTTAAGTGATCTGTATAAATTTGAAGATATTTCCTGCCTTCCAGAATAATGTGAACATGTATATATGTGTGGTGTATGTGTGTGTGTGCGTGTGTGTAGACATATTTCATAATAAGTAAAAAATGACAATCTACTTTGAGAATGTGAAGTGAATATACCCTTATGTACGTTATAACTGTTGATGATGATGAAGAAATAAGAGTTTTGAGGGAGTTTTTAGGACATTTTTATCAGCTGGTCTCTAAATCACCTATTTTGTTTCCTACTGTCTTCAAAAGACATATTTTCCATTAGATGAGTTCTAAGTAAATTAGTGTTACTTTTTTGTATTATGCTGCTACTAGATGTTAATTTTTCAGAAATGTAAAATAAAATGTACTCCAAAAACCAAACTCCTGGAATTTATGAGCTTTCCTTTCTTTGGTTATGCTGGCTCCCCACAAAGGTGCTTAGAGTTTACAGCACTTGTTCAGTATTTGAAGAGCAGGGCTAATTTCATTTGAAAGTAAAGAAATCAAGCCTGTGTATGAGGTCTGACAATTAAGTCTGTGCATTTAATTGTTCTAAGCACTACATATCTCATTGTTGACTGTCACTGTTGGTCACCTTCAAAATAATCCCCTTGGGAAGCTATGCACTGATGCCAGTGTCTAGCCCACCCTTCAAAGCAATTTTGGAACTCTTTCTGGAATAGACATTGTACACAGTGGCAGGGTGGCAACTTTGCAAACTTAATTGTGTAGTTATCTGCGAGGGAGTTTTTAGCCAGTAAACAAAAAAACTGCCTCAGAACACCCTCCCTAGTCACCTGATGAGTGATGTTTTTCTTTACCCAAAGATAAAGGAAATATTGAAAGAAAGACATTTTGGCAACAGGCCATCAGGAGTAATATGATGACAGCTCTGGTGGCCATTCCAGAAAAATATTTCCAAAACTATTTTGACGGGTGCATGCTGGCATTAGTGCATAGGTTCCCAAGGGGAGAATTTTGAAGGTTACCATAGTGATATTCAGCCATGAGAAATATAGCACTTTTTCTATGACGCGTTCATGAACTTAACTGTCAGTCCTCATTCTATAGGCACATGAACTTAAATTGTTTAATTTTCTAAGCCTCGAGCTTCCAGGATTTAACTCTTTATTGTCCTTCAAGATGGTTTGCTCTATAACATGAGTTTCTAGGTAAATACGCTTGTTTTCTTGATTATTTTATGCAGTTGGTTCCTAAGAGGGTAAATTGAGCCCTTTGTCTTGGCTCCCTCGGTCCCTGGAAAATCCAAATGCTTCTCTGAGCCTGGACTCCCACCTTGGTTTTAAGTCCCATGAGCACCTTAGAGTCCCCCCAGCCATCATTTATCTCTCATGCTTTCTAAAACCATACCAGTCACCAGCGTACCTAGCTGGAAGGGTCATGCATATCGCTCTCACAAATCACAGTCCTTCATCTTAAAGACTATGGTCATTTTAGGTCCTTGGCTAGTGAACCATTAAGCACTTGATTACTAGCTGAGAAGTTGGTGGTTTGAGTCTACTCAGGGGTGCCTCAAAAGACAGGCCTGGCAATCTGCTTCTGAAAGGTCACCAAAAAACCCAAACCCACTGCCGTCAAGCTGATCCTGACTCATGGCAAAACTATAGGTCAGAGGAGAACTGCCCCATAGAGTTTCCAAGAAGCACCTGGTAGATGAATTGCCAACTGTTTGGTTAGCAGACATATCATTTTACCGCTACACCACCAGGGTTTGCCTGGAAGGTCATAACCAAGATAAACCTGTGAAGCAGCTCTTCTTGGCATATTGGGATCAATGTGAGTCAGAATCAACTTGAGGACAACTAACAACAAAAACAAGGAATCTTTAACATAATGAAAGTTAACATTATATTCTTAAGATTAATTCTTTTTCTTGCCAAACCAGACAACCATGTAAACCCACAGTAATTTCAGGGAGAATTTTGAGTTCTTTTTTGTTTTCTGGTGGACTTTAGGGGAAGGAGATATGTACAAGAGCATGTTAAAGATATGCAAGTTTTAAGAGTCTCAGATAATTCCATGTGTTTTATTCCCTTTGGTGTCTACAGATTGTACAACTGAACTGGAACGATTGGCTTCTAGTTTCATGAAACCGATTATGATGAAACCCAGAGAATGACTAGAGTGTAAATTTGTTCTTACTACTAGAAAACTGGAAACCCTGGTGGTGTGATGGTTAAGTACTACCTCTGCTGATGAAAAGATCAATGGTTCCAATGTGCCAGGTGGTCCTTGGAAACTCTATGGGGCAATTCTACTCCAAGCTATGGGGTCACTATGAGATGGAATCAATTTGATGGTGGTATTTTTTTCCTTACTAGAGAACTGTTTCTACAAGGATGCATAGCCAATAGCTTGAGTCTTGAATTGAGAGACGCGATCAGTGTGTCAGCCCACAACGGTACGTTAATACCAGGAAGGCTATTCACTCACCTCAGCTGCAAAATTCTGCTTTTAATGACCAAACAGCAGCAACAAGAAAAACCATCTTGGATTTAATCATACAGAATACAAATAGCCAGAAAGAAATCTAAGGAAAAATCAAAGTCAACGACCTGGGTAAATTTATTTTACTTTTTTTGTTGTGTCATTGTTGTTTCTTATAGGACAATAAAAGACATTCTAAGATTGTGATGAAACTGTTACATTTCTACGAATGCTTTTCTAATCATACATATGTGCGTGTGTCCCATTACCGAAAAACTTTGTAATCTTTTGCTATATGGCCTTTATGGCTATGTAGTGGTCTGATAAACTATAATTCATTCAGCCTTTATTGCGGAATATTTGGGTTATATCCTACTTAAATATTTTGCTGCCATAGATAACAGTGCTGTGAGTAGCGTTGTATATACCTAGTTTCTCCCTTCCCGAATTACTTCCTTATGAAGCACTTCTGAAAGAAGAATTACAGATCTGAAGAGAATGGATTTATTATTGATTGCTTTCCGTACATGTTACAAATCACTTTCTGAAAGAAATGTATTGGACATTTGGTTGCTGTATATCAACCCCAACCTCTATCTATCTGAAATAAATTGTACATATTTATTCTGATTAATAGCTATTCTGATTCTCAGCTAAGCAAGGATCTTTGCCTGAACCAATCAAAGAAGCTGTTCTTAAAGAATATCAGTGAAGCTCTTTCAGAATAACGCCTTCAAAAGTTTAACTTTGATGACTGACTGGCCAGGCCAGGGATCCTCTAGAGGCTGCTAGTTCCTTCTATTATCCCTTTTGTCTGACTTCCCTGGTTTTATTCTGATAAATAATAAGACTAATCAAAAGACTATTTCCTAGCCTCCCTTTAACTAGGAATGACAAGTGATATGTAAACAGGAGTCATTGCATGGAACATTTGAGATAGCATTTAGTAAGTGGCTTACTGTGAACTCATCTTTCCCTTTTTCCTATTTCCTGGAATATGGTTGTATGGGCTGGAGTTTCAGCAGCCATTTTAAAACCATGAGGATATACGTTATTTGGATGATAGCCAGAACTGCCTACCTCCTGTCATAAGGGAGAAAACATTGCTATGTACTTTAAGCTACTGTCAGGTCCTGTATCTGTTACTAAGTGTTGAACATGATATTGATACCTAACTTATGCAGTGTTTTTCAAGGACAGTGGTTTCCCAACTTTAGTCTCAATTGGAATGACCCAGAGGGTTGGTTAAAACAGATTGCTTCTCTGTCCCTCACCCTCATCATCAGTTTCTCATTAAGTAGGACTGGGGTTGCTGAGAATTTGCATCTCTAGTAAGGATCCAGGTGAGACTGATGCTGTTTTGGACTACACTTTGAGAACTACTGGTAGGATATCTTTCAAAAAAATTATTTCTTTGACACTATAAATTTAGGCCAAGTCAACAGTTAGGAAGGGTCAAATATTACAATAAGCACTTATACTGCCAGATCCTAAGATGCCGTGGTCAGAAGTCCAGAAATATATGCACTATTTTTGACCACACTATACTACTTAAGACATACATTACAATACTGTTTGAATAGTGATAGAAGTTGGCCCATTTTCAGAGCTATATATTCTCCAAAAATTATTTAAAACTACATTGCTGCTTTATTTGGAAGTGTTTTAGAAAATGTAGTGAGATAAAATTAATTTATTCAGTGAAACTACAGTGGCAAAATCTCAAGTTCAGTCCTGTGTGTTCATTATGAAACAAAGAGGCATGCTATTAAGACAGCATCTACCCAACTGAAATTTGCCATGAGCCTGTCAATGTCACACTCCTAAAAATTTAAAAAAAGAAAAGATTGAAACAGACAGCAGTATCATTCAACTCTTGACTGGTTTAAGACATTACAGGAATACCAATGCGCAAACATAGATACAGGAATTATGTCATCTCATAAATAATTGTAAATTTTTACTTTTAACCATGATGGATAGTCAAAAATAATGGGCTAAGAAAACGCAACAAAATGTATTTACCTAAGTGAAATTGACTCTCATTTTAGACAGCATTTCTTATTTTTTTTAAATAGTGTGATGGCAAAGTTGTATATCAACTTGACTAGGCCATGATTCTCAATGTTTATATGCGATCATTCCTATGAAGGGATCTGCTGTGAGGAGCCAATCAGGTGGGAGGCAGTTTCTTTGGGTGTGTGGCCTACTGGAATATAAAGTAGATGTTCTGGCTTTTGACTGCTCTAGATCCTGCAACTGCCTCCTGTCTGTCCAGCTTCTTGATGTAGCAGCTTCTCTGCTGATCTTGATATTCATAGATCTTCATAGTCTATCAGCAAGAGCCCTGCTCTCTGATCTGCTGAGCTTGGGTTTGCCAGACCTTGAGGCTACATGAATTAGGAGAAGCCTCTATCCTGACCCACAGACTTGGGTCATTCCAGCCTCTACAGTCAGATGAACTGTTTCCTTGATGACAGAACTGCCAACTAAGTTCACAAACTCATCCTAGAAAAAGTGCTGCATATGTCATTGCTGAATATCACTACAGTCACTTTAAAAGTACTCCCCTTGGGATGCTATGCAGCAACACTAGCACTTAGTCTACCCTTCAAAGCAATTATGGAACTCTTTCTGGAGTATCCATCAGAGTTGTCATCCTACTACCCTTGATATCCTGTCATTCAAATGTCTTCCTTTCAATATTGTCTTTATCTTTGGGTAAAGAGAAAAGTCATTTGGGACAGATAAGGTGAGTAGAGAGGGTGTTCCAATGCAATTTTTGTTTACTAATTTAAAAGGCCCTCACAGAAAACAATACAGTTAAGTTTGTGAACTTGCCACCGTGCTACCATGCACAAACGCCATTCCAGAAAGGGTTCCAAAATTGCTTTGAAGGGTAGGCTAGGTGCTGGAGCCAGTGCATAGCTTTCCAAGGGGAGTACACAAAGGTGATCAGCAGTGATATTGCGCAATGAGGTATGCAGCACTTAGAACAATTAAGTTCATGGACTTAATTATCAGGCCTTGTATAAATCTTTCTATCAGTACTTTACTGGTCTTGCTTCTCTAGAGAATCCAGTCTAAGACAAATGGCAACCTGTAGAATGTAAGTTTCTTTGCAGCAATTTCCACTCATAACTTCATTTTCTCTTAATAGTAATTATTTTTTATTCAGGGTTATTGTTAATCCATGTTTACAGTTTCACTAGTTGTTATTGGGAAGGTCACTTCTACAGGAAATAGGAAATCCAACACAGAAAGAGGCAAAGTGATTTCCTAGAGTGTGGGTAAAGGGACACATGAGGCTGAGAGCTGTGCACCAGCTGGGGAGGCAGCCACCAGACGGAAGAAAGTCAGAATGCTTCAGAGATTTCTTCGGGATGATGAAAATGCAGATTACCTCACAAATCAGGATAATTGGGAACTGAATATCAGACAAAAATTATGAACTTGAAGGAAAATAAAAGTTGTACTGTTGTGGCTCAGCTGAAAACACTGTTTACACAGTATTTTGGATTGAATAAGGCCCTCAGCTGCCAAGTGAAAGGTTGCTGTTAAATCCACCAACAGCTGTAGGAGAAAAGATCTGGAAAGCTGCTCCCATAAAGATTTCAGACCGGGAAACCCCATGGGGCAGTTCTACTCTGTTCTGTAGGGCACGTGATGACATAGATGGAATTGTGTCTACCCAAAACATGTTGAAATTGTAACCCCTCTACCAGTGAATGTGACCCCGGCTGGCAATAAAGGTTTTCTTTTGTTATGTTAATAAGATCATACTAGAGTAGGATGGGTCCTAACAGTAAGCCCCTATGAGCGGTATCTTATAAAAAGGAAAGCCAAGGATAAAAAGGAAAACAGATTTACAAAGACATGCACAAGAGGGAAGAGGCCATGTTAGTAACTGTCTACAGGCAAAGGAATGCTTGGATCCACTGACAAGTCCCCGGGACCACTGCCGTGAGTTGGACTTCCAGCTTCCAAAATTGTGAGGCAATGCATTTCTGTTCCTTAAGGTCAGAAAGACGTTAGAATCTTCGGGAACAGTGGGAATCACCAGATAATGCCTAAAAGTTAAATATCAAATACAGAAATACAAAGATGTTACTTAGATACGTGAAATAAACAAAAAGAACCAGCTTAAAGAGTTGTAACTGGTTGCCTCTGAGGAAAGAAAATGCGAAAGGAGTCAATGGTATTAGAAGGGGTATAAAGGGGCAGGGTGCATGGGGTGCCGCTGTCAGAGGGTGACACAAAAATGACTGTCTATGAAATTTCTGTGCAGTGTTTCAGCAGAATTACTATTTTTGTTAAAATATCCCTGTAGTTAGTCGCAACAACAAAAACTCTTTTTTCAGTCTAAGACTGAGAAATTTATTGTAAGGAGAGACAGAGCTGTCTAAAATCAGAATTTCCTGAAAACATACGTTGTAGGCCCAATTTACATGTATTAATATACTTACAAGGCCAAAACTCTGTTAATACAATCTTTGAACCTTCTGACACCTGCCAGTTCGAGCTGTTGTTCTTCCCCAGTTACAGTGACACTGCGAAACATGGTTTTCTATTGTTTTCGTGGCTGCCAGTGTTTTTATAGTTACCAATTTTGTCAAGTGTTCTGGTGCTTTAGCTACAATGTGATGGCTTTTGTAAACCTATGTCAATAACTTTTTGAGAATGAAGTAGTAATTAAAGGAAAATAAAAAATGATATGTGAGAGTTACAATTTACCATTAGCACCAAAAACATTACCAAGGATTCTGTATTGTCTGATATAGGAGGAGGTCTGTGGGGAGGGCGATACCAACAGTTAACAGACTGGGTGACACCGGCCCTAGTGATGCCACTTGGTGGTATGAGAACTGCTGGTTATTTTATAACAAGTCTTGAAACCAGTCCTTTAAGCTTTAAAATAAAAACCAGGATCTCTCTCTCTCTCTCTCTCTCTCTCACACACACATTAAACAGCTGGTAAGAGAAAAGACATGCCCCATAATAAAACACTGTACTTGAATGTTGTTGTTAGGTGCAACTGAGTGAGTACCAACTCAAATAGCAATGCCATGCACAACAGAAACAAATGCTGCCCAGTCCTGCACCATCCGCACAGTCGTAGCTGTGTTGGAGGCCATTTTTGCAGCCACTCTGTCAATCCATCTCATTGAAGGTCTTCCTGTTTTTGCTGACTGTCTACCAAACATGAGGTCCTTCTCTAGGGGCTGGTCCCTTCTGACAACATGTCCAAATTATGTGAGATAAAGTCTCCCCATCCTTGCTTCTAAGGAGTATTCTGGCTGTAGTTCTTCCAAGATAGATTTGTTCTTCCTTCTGACAGTCCATGTAGACTCACTGTTCTCCGCCAGCTCCGTGTTTCTAAGCTTCAATTCTTCTGTGATTTTCCTTACTCATTGCCCAGCATTTGTATGCATAGGAGGCAAATGAAAGTACCACGGCTTGGGTTGGTGCACCCTCATCCTCAAAGTGACATCCTTGCATGTCAACATTTTAGAGAGATCTTTCGTGGCAGATTATCTCATGCAATACGTTATTTGATTTCTTGATTGCTGCTTCCATGGGCATTGATTGTGGATCAAGTAAAATGAAATCCTTCACAACTTCAGTATTTCTTTTCCTTTTTTTTTTTTTCAAGTAACTAGTCCAAATAACAAGAAACTTTACAAGGGTGGCTATTCTGTCTGTTCAATGCCTTTTGCTCTCCTGAATTTTCTGACAACAGGAAACCTCTCAAACTATAGAGGTGTTTAGTGGCCCACAACCAAAGAAGCCCAGTGCCACTGAGTCAAGTGTGACTCATGGCAACCCTATAGGACAGAGTAGAACTGTGCCACAGAGTTTCCAAAGAGCACCTGGTAGATTCAAACTGCCGACCTTTTGTTTAGCAGACACAGCACTTATTCACTGTGCCACCAATTTTCCTTAGTGGCCCAGACTGGGTCAATTATAGTTCCTTACAGTTACAGCCACAGTGATTAGTCCAAGGGTTGGGTACATGATGTAAACGAGACCAGTGAGGGTCACTGGGCACTTTTCAAATTCCTACCTATGGGATAAGAATCTCATATTCCTTCCAGATCACAAAACATATGGCTATGGGCCCAGAGTCCTACACAGCTCTCTGCACAAGTTCATGTCAATAAATGGGGTAACACATCAAAAAGAACAGAAAAGAAACAGAGTATGACAGAGCAGGCCCTCAAGATACTGCTGGCACCAATCCACTCTGTTATACAGTCAAACCCCTCCTTTTCATTTACTTGCTTGTTTAAGCAAGATTGAATTGTTTTTCTTTTCACTTGTAATTATAGACACAAATAACAGTCAAATACCGTCAAACAAATAACAAAAACTTTAAAATAATTTGCCTATGGATAATGTCAAATAAAAACAAAAGTAGACAGAATGACACAACGAATCTACACCTTCTCATCACCCAGCTTTTCATTATTAATATTTTGCAAATCTTATTTCTTATCTCTATTCCTCCACCTTTTTTTCCTTTTAGAAATATTTTAAAAGAAGATCCCAGATGTCTGGTACCACTTGTTAACATTAGGTCAAAACATATGAAATCGCTGTTTTGGGAGGTAAAAAGTATCCCAATGGTGATAATATTATATGGTCTTATGTAATACTTCAGTGTGAATCCCAATGTGATAATTATTATATAGTCTTATGTAATACTTCAGTGTGACTCCCTTGACTGCTAAGGATTCTTTATTTTTTTACATACCACCATGCCATTCCCAGCCAAGTGCCGTCGAGTCGGATCTGACTCATTGTGACCCTACTACACCTAAAAAGTTAACAATGATAGAAAAAAAAAGAAAGAATATTCCTGAATTCATTCCAGTAACCACCATAACCTTGATACTAAACAAATCACACACACCAAAAGAAAATCTCATGAATACAGATGCAAAAATTTTCAACAAAATTCTAGCCAGTAGAATCCAAGATCATATTAAAATTAAAAAATAAAAAAAGCCTACCATGACTAAGTAGAATTCAGGCCATGTATGCAGAGATGGTTCAACATTAAAAATCAATCAGTGTAATTCACCACATGAAAAGAACAAAAGAAAAGAATCACATGATCATCTCAACTGATGTGGAAAATCTTTTGATAAAATCTAACACCCAGTTCCTGATAAACACTTTCAATAAAATAATAATAGGAAGGAAATTCTTCAACATAATAAAGGACATTCACACAAAATGAACAGCCAGTATCATTTTTATTAGAGAGTGGCTGAAGGCTTTCCGCCTGACAATGGGAATATAACTCCTATTTCACATTGTGCTTGAAGTCCTAGCTAGAGCAATAAGAAAAGAAAGTGCATCCAGGTTGGGAAGGGAAGTAAAAGTATCCATATTAGCAAATGATATATTCCTATACATGAAGAACTCCAAACATTCCACAATAAAACAACTGGAATGAATAGATTCAGTAGAGTTGCATGATACAAGATAAACATATAAAAATCAGTTGGATTCCTATATACCAATGGAGAGAACCTCAAAAAGGAAATTAGTAAAACAATACCATTTATAATAGCCCCTAAAAAGGTAAAAAACACTTAGGAACAAATCTAACTGGGGAAATAAGTGACCTTTACAAAGAATGGTACAAAACACTATTGCAAGAAACCAAGAGGCCTAAGTAAGTGGAAAAACACCATGCTCATGGATAGGTAGACACAAAACTGTGAAAATGTCAATCACATCCAAAGTGATCTACAGATATAATACAATCCTGATCCAAATACCAACAGCATTCTTTAATGAGATAGAAAAAGCTAATCAATAACTTCATACAGTAAGAAAAGAGATCCTGAATAAGCAAAGCATTATTGACGAAAACACAGTAGGAGACCTTGCACTAGCTGATCTCAGAACCTACAATGTAACAATGGTGGTAAAAAGGGGCTGGTGTTGGTACAATCACATACACATAGACCAATGGAACAGACTTGAGAACCCAGACATAAATCCATCCAGCTCTGGTCAACTGATCTTTGACAAAGGATCAAAGACCATTAAATGGGGGAAAAGACTTTTTAACAAATGGTGTTGGTAAAACTGGATGTTCACTTGTGAAAAAATGAAATAGGACCCATTCTTGACACCATCATTGAAACAGATTAAAGACCTAGATATAAAAAACCCAAAACAATAAAAATTATGGAAGAAAAACCAGAAAAACATTAGGGCCTGACACATGGCTCAAAGAGAATACAAACTGTAACTAACAATACCTAAATAGCAGAAGATAAACTAGATAACTGGGAACTCCAAAAATTAAACACTTGTGTTCTCAAAAGACTTCACAGAAAAAAAGAGAGAACTTTCAGACTGGGGAGAAAATGGTTACAATATATCTAACAAGGGTCTACTCTCTAAAATCTAGAAAATATTTCAACACCTCAACAGCAAACAGACAAATAATACAATTTAAAAAATGAATAAAGACTATGAACAGACACGGCATCAAAGACGACATTCAGACTGGCTAACAGACACACAAAGAAATTTTTGTAATCATTACCTATTAGAAAAATGGAAATAAAAACTACAGTGAGACACAATTTTACCCCAACATTATTGGCATTAATCAATAAAAAAGAGAAAATAACGAATACTGTGGAGGTTGCAGGAAGACTGGCACTTGTATGCACTCCTGGTGGGAATATAAAATGGTACAATCACTATGGAAAATGATATGATGCCTCCTTGTCCTGGATTGAATTGTGTACCCCCACCAAAATAGCAGTTTGGCTGGGACATCTTTCCCAGAATTTTGTAATTGCCCTCCATTTTTTGATTTTCTTATGCTGTAAATCCTCATCTCTACCTGTGGTTAAAAGATTGGATTATATTAAAGGGGATTAGGGTGGGGCTGCAATACACTTCCAAAGGTTACCTCCCTGCTCTGTTATAAAAGAAGTTTCCCTGGAGTGTGGCTTCTGCCACCTTTTATCCTACAAGAGATAAAAGAAAAGGGAAGCAAACAGTCAGGGACCTCATATCACCAAGCAAGCAGCACTGAGAGCAGAGTGCAGCTTTTGGAACTGAGGTTCCTAAGCCAGGATACTCTCTGACCAAACAAAGATTGATGCAACACAAGAATCTTCTTTCAGAACTGACAGAGCGTTCCCCTGGAGCCAGCACCCTGAATTTGGACTTCCAGCCTACTTGGACCCCTCTACCTTACCAAGGATGATGTCCTGCTACTCCAAGGACTGATTCTTCCTAAAAGCATGTCCAAATAATGTAAGAGGTAGTCTCACCATCCTTGTTTCTGAAGAGCACTCTGGTTATACTTCTTTCAAGAATATCTGTTTGTTCTTTTGGCAGTCTATGGTATATTCAATATTCTTCTCCAACACCATAATTCAAAGGTGTCAGTTCTTCTGTCTTCCTCATTCATTGTCCAGCTTTTCCTGTGCATATGATGTAAATGAAAATACCATGGCTTGGGTCAGGCACTCATTACTCTTCAAGGTAACATCTTTACTTTCAACACTTCAAAGGTGTCTTTGGCAACATTTTCCCAATGCAATACATCTTTTGTTTTCTTAACTGCTGCTCCCAATGGGTGGTGATTGTGGAACCAAGTAAAATGGAATCCTTGACAACCTCAATCTTATCTTCATTTCTCATGTGTTGCTTACTGGTTCAGTGGTGAGGATTTTTGTTTTCTTGATGTTGATGTACAATCCTGTTGAAGGCTATGGTCTTTGGTTGTCATCAGTAAGTGTTTCAAATCCTCTTCATTTACAGCAAGCATGGCTGTGTCGTCTGCATGTTACAGGCTGTTCGTGTCTTCCTGCAGTCCTGGTGCCTTGTACTTCTTCATATAGTCTAGCTTGTTGCATTATTTGCTTAACATACGGATTGAAAAGGTACAGTAAAAAGATACAGCCCTGACACGTACCTTTCCTGATTTTGAACCATGCAGTGTCCCCTTGTTCTGTTCACACTGTTGCCTCTTAATCCATGTACAGATTCCTCAGGAGCATAATTGTTATGGAATTCCCACTCTCTGCAATGTTATCCATAATTTGTTATGATCCACACAGTTGAGTGCCTCTGCACACATTCTTGGGGATTCACACCATCGATGTTTTGGCTTTGTCTACTAACGTGATGTAATTAGCAAATTATCTATCTCACATTGCGCTTCCAGAATGCTGTAGTATTCTGTACTAAGTACAGCCATAATAGATGATATAGGAGGAGGGTCATCTCCACAGTACTCCTCAAACTTAAATGTGCATAGAAATTAGGGCTTCAAACTGATTTGGTCGGGTTTTAGCTCCCTCTGAGAATACGCATTTGTAATGTTACCAGGTAATGCAAATGCTGCTGTTTAGGAATCAGTTCTGAGAACTATGAGCAGAGCAATAGTTCGCAAAATTTGCTATACATAGGAATCACCTGGAAACTCTGGTGGCTTAGTAAGTAAGTGCTATGATCGCTAACCAAAAGATCAGCAGTTCAAATCCACGAGGTGCTCCTTGGAAATTCTATGGAACAGTTCTGCTCTGTCCAATAGGGTCACTATGAGTCAGAATCAACTCAACAGCAGTGCATATTTTCCGTGGGCTTTGGAATCACCTGAGGATATTATGAAAATGTAGCAGCTGAGTCAGTACACCTGGGGTGGAACTGCAAACAAACTGGTTTGAAGGTCTGATAAAAGTCACTTGTGGGTGTTTTTAACATGCAGATTCTGATTCATAGGTCTGGGGTGGGGCCAGTGCTGCTGATTGCTGGACCATCCCTGGAGTAGCAAGAATGTTGGTCACTATTTCTCAATACCAGTTGCACTTTGGAATCTCCTAGACACTTGCTGCCCTTGAGTCCACGGTGACCCAACATGTGTCACAGTAGAGCTGGTACTACCTAGAATTTTCTGTATTTGATTCTTCTGAAGTAGATCTCCAGGCTTTTCTCACGAGGTACCTCTGGGCAGACATGAATTCCCAATCTTTCCATTAGCTTCTAAGCGTGTTGGTGTTAGCACCACCTAGGGATCTGCAGGATGAGGTTTTAATTGGAGGAAATCTAGGCATTCAGATTTATAAACACTTCCCAAGGAGACGTTAAAGAACAATGGGAGTTGAAACTACTGTTTTGGAGGCTAAAGCAGCAGCAGCAGGAATTGGGTGACCAGTTGGGTGAACCCCTCCCTGGTCCAATGGAAGCTGGGGTGTGGTTGTGGGGAGGTGGAGATTCCAGCTAACAAGCATCTTTGCTCCTCTGTGTGCTCTGCCTCTCCCCACTCTGCCTCATTTATTTCTAATCTTCCCTTGCTAATCTGTCCCCTTCCTGAATTATCACCTGACTGACACAATGGTAAGTGAATTTAGAACAGTACAGTGGATGACATAAAATAACAACAGTGAATGTGAACTGTGAGCAAATCTTGAACACTCTAGACTTTTCACTTGCCTGGGCTGGCCCACACAAACCTGAAATTAGTCACTCAGTCACTACTTTGCACAACTTTGAATGGCTAAGCGAAAGTGGGGTCAGGTTTTACTTAGATCTGCATTTCCCAAGGTGACAGGGTACTGTTTAAAGTAAGGGTTCTGTAGAAAAATAGCCATTGCTGTCAAGTCGGGTCCAACTCATAGCGACCCTAGAGGTCAGAATAGAACTGCCACATAGCATTTCCAAGGAACGCCTGGTGGATTTGAATTGCCAACCTTTTGGTTAGTGGGTGTAGCACTTAACCCACTACGCCACCAGGGTTTCTGACTGTAGAGAAATGAGTTTGAAAAAAAAAAGTTTTTTTCCAGTTTTTTTTGTTTTTATTTATTGTGATTGAGTGAAAGTGTACAATCCAGTATAAATTTGCATGCCCACCTATGTACTGCTCCAGCTGCTCTCCTGCCCAGTGACAGCACACTCTTCCTATCCCTTCTATACATGTCATATCCCCCTAACAATCTCCTGTCCTCTCCTGTCCACCCTCCTCCCCTCCTCTAGTCAGAGGCCAGCAGGACGACATCCTATAGATGCATAGAACCATAAAGTGTGCACGCGATAGGGTCACTCTGTGTCGCGGAGTCCAATCCACTCCTGTCTGAAGGGTTGACCTCTGTAATGATTTATGGACAGGGACAGCATCAGGACTATGCTTCGAGGGGAACCCTGAGGACCCTGGACCATCAATTGTGGTCTTTTAGTGGAGTTCTCAGGGTGCACCCTTTTTTATTTTTATTTTCATGTTGCCAGTGAGACACCTTTGTGAACCCCATCATGGCTATTCCTAGTGTTAGCTGGGCACCATCTGGTTCCTCCAGTCACATGTCATTACAGTCACCCACTCATGTGGGTCACTCTGTCTTCTGGGTTCTCTTTCCTCTCTGTCATTTTGGTCCTTGGTGATTATCTGGTTCTGTTGAGTTGGGACAATTTGGTGTACCTCAGATGGCAGCTTGCTAGCTTTTAAGATCCCAGATGCCACTCACCAATACGGGGTGCAGAAGACTCCCTTAGCAATGCACTAGTGATGCCAATTGGCCTTGATGACCCCTGTGAGCATGGTCCCCTGCCCCCCCCACTACTGCTACTCTGTCTTTGCAATATTTGGGTTAAGATTAGAGGAGTATTCATGTTATGTTGAAGTCCAGTTAAACTGATCTTCTCTCTAATGTGTGCTATCACTGACTGAGTTTGAAAAATTTTGAGCTATACAAAGTTGTTGAGTTTTAAAACTCTTTCACAGAATGATTTCTAGAGCCTTTATTTCAAGGTGTTTGGGACATTATGAAATGCATATAACCTAGAAGAAAAATCAAACCACACTCACTTCTGTAGGGTCAATTACAACTCATAGTGACCCTCTAGGACGGAGTAGAATTGCACCATAGGGTTTCCAAGCAGTTCCTGGTAGATTTGATCTGCTGACCTTTTGGTTAGTAAGGGAACTCTGTCCCTGGATTTCAGAGAGGTTTAACGTAAGCCATCTTCTGATATGTCCCTGGATTTCAGAAAGGCTTTAGCATAAGCCATTATCCAAAAACAGCCCACAGGAATTTGAACCACAAACAAAACTTTATGCCTGCTGATCCCACACTCCTAAGTGAAGCTTTTCACTTATCAAGGACCATAAACAAACCCTTCCCCCTCTCCTCTTTTTAACATTTTTTCCTTATAAAACCATAGAAGTTTTCATCCCATAGTACTTTGTTGGAAACTTAAAACTATTAAAAGCTTGTCCTCCTGGCCTGGGAGCGGCTAAGACATCTCTAGGCTCAGACTCCACTCCCTGTCCCACTCCTTCACCTCCCAGCAGGCTGAGGTGTCTCCGGCTCAGTCCCCTTTCTCTTTCTCTTTCTCTTCAAGGTGTCTGAATCAACCCTCAGTTCAGACCCTGTTCTCTTTCTCTTTAATAAACTGCACTGGACCCTCATACTGATGTGTCTCTGCCTCTGCTTCATGCCATTTGCTCCCCAGCAGTTAGCAGCTGTATCACTTAACCACTATGCCACCCAGATTTCCATATAACCTAGAGTACCTTATGCTTTTCACGGAACATCTCCCAGAACTAGCTGTCTACAAAATTCTTTAGAAAATGTATTTTTAGATAAAAGCATGTAGCCATGATAAGCTATTAAATGGAAAAGAAAACAAAAGAAGATACGGTTTCTAGGAAATACCTTTCTGAAAAACATGTTGGAATCTCAAAACAACCTTAAAATTGGTGAAGCATGCAATTCAGTGCGAAAGAAGTAATGAGGTATTACATGCCAGGCACCAGGGGAGAAGCCGGGTGGTGCAGATGAAGAAGATGGGTTCCAGCTCCTCTGGGAGCTCATGGTCCAGTGGGAAATGCCTCTGTGTGCACAACTAGGAAATTAATAGTTGCTGCCGTCCCCAACGGTCTCCAGTCCCTTCCTGACTGTACTAGAACTCTCACTCTTAGCTGAGCACACAATTCCTAGATGAAGTTTGTATTTCCCAGTGTCCCTTAGAGGTGTTAAGTGTGGTTATGTGACCAAGTACTGGCCGATGGAGTATAAGTGGAAGGTTTGTATACAACTTTCTGAGACGTGTCCTTCAAGGAGGGAATGTACTGTCTTCCCCTTTTTTCCTTTCTGCTTAGTGGCAAATAGATGGTAATGGCTAGATCTAAGCAAGTATCTTGGATAATGAGGTGGAAGTCTCAGCCAAGAGCCTGGATTCCTCATGATCACAGAGCCACCATACTGGCCTACACTTATGTAAGCTGGGAGAGAAATGAATTTCTTATTTAGTCAAGTCTTCTTTATTTTTGGATTTACCTTTCGCAAGAGAATTGTTCCTACTGAATATACTGTGTAAGCACAAGAAAGGCTTTTTTTTTTCTTAAGCTTCTAGCAAAGATTTAGAATACAAACTGACATATTAGGTGAACTCTGTTTCACTTACAGTAAAATGTGAAGAAGGAGCCCTGCTGCCCCGTGGTTAAACGTTGGCTGCTAACCCGGAAAGGAGAAGCACCTGGCAATCTCTCCCTTAACGATTACAGCCTGAGGAACTCTATGGGGAGATTGTACTCTGTCATAAATGGCCACCGTGTATCAGAAATGACTCAGTGGCACACAACAACAGCAACAACACAATGAAAGGTAGTAGGCTAGGCCCTGTGTGATCTGCCTCCCTTGTTCATCTCCGTATATTTCTTTTCTCTAACTCAGTGCAGTGTGTATCATCTTAGTCATCCAGTGCTGCTATAACAAAAACATCACAAGTAGATGGCATCAACACAGAAAAGTTTATTCTCTCACAGTCCAGCAGGCTCCAAGTCCAAACTGAGGGTACCAGTTCCAGCGGAGGTCTGTGTCTGTCAGTTCTGGAGGAAAGTCTGTGTCATCGATCCTTTGTTGGTCTGAGAACGTCTCAGCATAGGAACGTCATGTCCAAAGGACACACTTTGCTCCTGGTACTGCTTTCTTGGTGGCATGAGGTCCCTGTGTCTCTCTGCTTGTTTCTCTCTTTTATATCTCATCCATATAACTGCCACAAATCCATCTCATTTCATAGAAGAGATAGAATTTACAACACATGAGGGAATCTCATCCAAATGACAAAATGTGGATGATCACACAGTCATGGGAGTCACAGCCTACCCAAGCTGATACACACGTTTTTGGTGAGCCACAACTGAATCCAGGACAGGTATAGTTGAGCTTTGTGCATACATTCTTTTGTTCCATAAATACCTTATAAGAGCCTATTGTGTGCCAAGTGACAGCGTATAGTAGAAAACAGCAGCCACAGAACCCGTCCTTAAAGTCAGTTTCTTTTCTAACTCAGAGCTTTGGACCGTGCCATTTCCTGTACTCAGCATGACTTCCCCCAGTGATGGAAATGTTCTATTTCTGCTGTCCGGTACAGCAGCTACCACGCCATGTAGCTGTTGGGCGCTTGAAATGCGGCTAGGGTGACTGAGGAACTGAACTTTAAGTTTGAGCTTTAACCACCTTAAATTTAAATAGCCACATATCTCTAGTGGCTGCCAAAATGGGAAGTGCAGAACTCAACTGTTCTACTCCTCAAGGCTAGCTCCTTGAGGTGGCTTTAGAACCTGGCTACAAATTCTTTGCGATACCTCTGATTGAGAGACAGGGCCTATGTCCTCTCTTTGTTACTCTGGGTGGGCTTCTAACCGCTTAGCAGCAGGGACACTACGTGGTTTTCAGTGGTTAAGAGACTGTCTGCTAACAAAAATGTTGGGAGTTGGAATTCACAAGCTGCTCCTTGGAAACCGTATGATAGGGCAGTTTTACGTCATCTTACGGGTTCACTGTGAGTTGGAATAAACTCAACATCAGTAAGTTACAGGAGATTAAATAAGAAGAAGCCTTGTAGCTTCTTTATTAGTGTCTTAAAGGGTGCTCCTAGGATACTGGCTCTCAAAAAGCTCTGACTCAGGGCTCAGCCACTGCACTGTGAGAAGCCAAAGCCACTCAGAGGCCAGATAGGTATCTTCTCTGGTTCCACCCTTTGCATCACTCCAGTGGAGGTGCCAGACATATGACTGAAGAAGCCTGGAGAAAATTCTGGCCCACAGCTGTTTGAGTCAGCCCGGATGTTGAAGTTTTCCTGGCCAAGACCTCAAACACCGTGAAGCAGAGACAAGCCATTTTACCATGCCTTCTGGAAACCATGGTGGTGTAGTGGTTAAGAGCTATGCCCATTAACCAAAAGATCAGCTGTTCAAATGTGCCAGGTGCTCCTTGGGAACTCGATGGGACAGTTCTATTCTGCCCTGTAGGGTCACTGTGAATTGGAATTGACAGCAACAGTGTTTTTTTTTTTTTTGGTGTTGTTGTTTGTTTGTTTTCACCATGTCCTGTATGAATTCCTGATCCATATAAATCTTGAGTATCATAAAATTGTATGGGTAGGTGGTTTATTGTACAACAACAAATAACTAGAAAATCCTGTTCATCTTTTAAATCCAAAATAAATAGTAATTTATCTTTTAAGTCTAACTTCAAATAAAATGACTTCAAAACCTCCTCAGAGACATCCTTCACAGTCTAAGTTATATTCTCCTCTGTTTATCTTGCTTTTATGGCATTTATCACAGTTTGTAAGCACAGATGCACAGGTGTTTATATACTTTTAAATGGCTGTCTCCCCTACTGGGCTTAAGTTTCATAAGGGCAGGGGCCAAGTGTATCTCATTGAAGACTGTATGTGTCCCAAACTGTTGCCATTGAGTCAGTCTCCACTCACAGTGACCCTACAGAACAGAATAGGACTGCCCCCACTGGGTTATCAAGGAGTACCTGGTGGAATCAAACTGTCCACTTTTGGTTAGCAGTCGTAGCTCTTAAACTACTATACCACCAGGGGTTTCCATGTATGTACCAGGCCCCCAGTAAATGCCTGATAAATACTTGCTGAAGGTATGAAGTTCCGAACTTCCTGTGACTGACTCTGTAAGGAACACTTCCTTGTCATCTCAACTGATGCAGCTCTTGGAACACATGATTTGTCATTTTAGTTCTCAGGAAATTGAATCTAGAATATGGCACACAGAAAGCAAACTTTTCACTTTTAAGAGTCAAATTTTAGTTCTTTCAGTTTCAGTCCCTTGCATTTGAGTAATTGGGTGGTTTTCAATTGTGGTGAGACAAGTTAACAACAAAAAAAATTGCTTGCCAGCAGCCAGGCTACAAGACGACTGCTTCAGAAACCACCTATAAGTTCACAAAATAAATCTTAAATTGTCCTTGTGCAAAAGTAAGCAACAGTCTCCTGAAACATCCTTCCATATAATGAAAGGGCAATGACAGAGCAGAATGAATGGGCTTCTTCTGACATTTGGGCCGTCATCCATCTTCTCCTAGAAAGTTCACAGGGGCACATTCTGTTCTTTATCTTCTTTCTTGGAACAGAAACAAACATAGGATTTAAATTAAGCAAAATGTATTTCGTGACACCAGAGTTGATCAGATAAAACTCGTAACAAGCTGTCATTGACTCTAAAAGACAGAGCCTAAAAGAAATGAGGAAGCTAGTAGCAGCATTAACAACCGAGCTCAAGCAGTTGTTGACCACCTGCCTGACTGTCACACTGGTCTCTGTGGTTAGTAACCTGGTCTGTAGTAAGCAGAAGAATTCCTGCCCCTTCCAGATGCATCAACTTGCACACAGTGGGAATTTTAACATGACATGGAAGGTCCTACAGCTACCTGTGAGTTTGCTGTTTTCCTTCCTGGAACAACTGTGTCTTGGTATCCACACGAATACTGCTCTCACCTCATTTAAGTGTTCGTGCAAATGTCACTGCATCCTAGAAGCCTTCTTTGCTTCTAAGATTAAATGATTTGATGGCACTTTCCCCCGCCCCCAACTTGGCAGTGTCTGCCCCTTTATCTTCTATTTTTCTTCATAGCTGTTATCACTATCTGACTTACACATTCGTTCAGTTTGTTTATTCCCCTCACTCCTCTCCCTATACAACATAAGCTCGATTACAGCAAGGCACATGTTTTGTTAACTGCAGAGTTCCTACCACTTAAATGATATCTGGCACAAACCAAGACCCAACCAGTTGCTGTCAAATTGATTCCAGCTCATGGTAAACACGTGTGTGGGGGTAGAATTATGCCTCATACTTGTTTCAGTAGCTGAGTGTTTGGAAGTAGGTTGCCAAGCCCTTCTTCAGAAGTACTGCTGGGTGGATGTGAACTTCCAGCCTTGGAGGGAAGCAGCCAAGCACCTTATTAGGGATTGAATTGTGTCCCACAAAACATACATGTTGCACTAGAAGACTGCAACTGATGGTCCGAAGGCCTGGGGTTTCTCCTGGGAGCATGGACCCTAGACCTGATGTTGCCCCTAATCATAAATCATTACTGAGGTCAACTCTTGGGACAGGAATGGATTGGACCCGGGAACACACAGTGACCACATCATCTGTGCATTTTACGTTTCTATGCATCTACAGGATGCCATCCTACTTGACCTTTTGCTAGAGAGGAGTGGAGAGGAGGGGACAGGAGGTTGTTAAGACGATATGACATGCATAGGACAGAAGGAAGGAGTGTGCTGTCAGTGGGCAAGGAGAGCAGATGGAGCTGCAGATATAGGCAGGTATGCAAATTAAACTGGATTGTATACTTTCACTCAACCACAATTAAAAAAAAAGGGTTGTAAATCCTAGTCTCTATACTTACGGTTATAACTGCATTTGAGAATGAGTTTCCTCTGTTATGTTAATGAGACCATACTAGCGTAGGATGAGTCCTGAGTCATTCTCTCCTGAGATAAGAAAGGAGCAGATGGAGCAAAGAAAGAAGAGGTGGGGGAAGATAGATACCATACCTCAAGAAGATCACTGGAGCACAAAGGCATGCCCCAGAGCTCACAGGGAGAGAAAGCCTTCCCTTAGAGCCAGCACCCCGGGCTTGGAGTTCTAGCCCCCCAAAATGTGAGAAAATACATTTCTATCAAAGCCACCTGTTTGGGGTCTTTCTCTTAAGACACTCATTAACCATTTGCGCCACCCAGGGACTCTGCCTGGCACATGTTGTTAGTGCCATCGAGTCATTTCCAACTCAGATCTACCGTTATGTGACAGAATGGAAACTGCCTTATAGGGTGTTCTAGGCTGTACAACTGCAGAAGTGGAAGGCCAGAACTTTCTCCCTCCGAGCTGCTGAATAGGTTTGAACCAGGCTCAGCCTTTCAGCTAGCAACCTAGTGCTTCAGGGCTTTTACCTGGTACATAGCAGGTATACAATAAATATTTTCTAAGTAAAACACATTTTTTTGTGCAGAGAACTTGACCCATTAACAAGTACACGAAGGCTGTAAATGCTCTTAAAATTTATAACTCATATTTGGACCAGAGATATGTGTAATAAAAAATCAGTTCTCTGGATCAATATGACACAAAGTAAGTGGTTCAAAAATATATCCTGGGTAATCCCAAGATGAGAGTTCAGGCAAGCAGTTTAGTGAAATCAATACTGGAGACCCCCAGGGTTTAGGAAAAGCGAACAGCTACCATCCCTGAATTACATGACCACATGCCATTTCTCTGAAAATTTGCTTTGCACTGGGCTCTTTGGCCCTGAGGAGATGAAGATAGTATGTTAATTTATCATACAGAAACAGCATCAGGCCCTCTGTGAGGCTGAGCAGAATCTGGGAAACATTTTAGGAAGTGTTGGTACAGACGCCCTTCAGCGAATGCAGGATGCTTCCCTACAGACCAGGCGCAAGTTACTCACCTCTGCTAATGCGGCTCACCAGGTGACCATGCTAGCTGCACTCAGGTTCCCTTGGAGACTGACAGCCTCTCTCCCCCAGTGATCACAGACATTGCAAGTGCTTTTTCAAAGGAAAGTTGTTCATCACTAGATGCTTATAACAGTGTATCTCCAAAAGATCTGAACACCATTTTGGGAAAAGATAAAGCAGATATAACAATGCTGACTGTTTTAGTCAGCTAGTGCTGCTCTAACAGAAATGCCACAGAGCGGATGGCTTTAACAAAGGAAGGTTTATTCTTACACAGTCCGGTAGGCTACAAGTCCAAATTCAGGATGTCTGCTCCGGGGGAAGGCTTTCCCACTTGTTGGCTCTGGAGGAAAGTCCAGTATTGCATCACTCTTTGGCCAGAGAGCATCTTGGCGCAGGAACCTTAGGTCTGAAGGACGCAGTCTTCTCCCAGGGCAGCTTTCTTGGTGGTGTGAGGTTCCCAATTCTCTGCCTGCTTCCCTTTCCTTTTATCTCTTGCAGGATGAAAGGATTAAGGGTGGGCCAAGCCATACTCCAGGGAAACTCCCTTTACAGTGGAGCAAGGAGGTAGTCCTATGAAGGGATTTACAGCCCCACCCTAATCCTTTAACACACAGCATAGGAAAACCACAAAATGGGGGACAGTCACAAGATACTGGGAATCATGGCCCAGCCACATGGCTACACCTATTTTCAGGGGGACACAAATCGATCCATCACAATGACCAAAAATTCAGAGGCTTGGGAAGACACCAAGAAACAAGAGGAAGAAAGGTGTCTTGGACTGAACTGTGTACCCCCCAATATCTGTCAACTGGGTACATCATAATTCCCAGTGTTATATGATTATCTACCACTCTGCTGTCTGAAGTGACCTCCCTATAAATCCTATCATTACAGTAGGATGGATTACTGGTATTTATATTGTTGATACCTACAAGATAAGGTAGTGTCTGTTATGGATTGTATTGTGGGTCCCCAAATACCTGTTAAGTTGGCTAGATCATGATTCCCGATATTGAATGGTTGCCCACCAATTTGTCATGTGATGATAGTTCCCTATGTGTAGTAAACCTGATCCCCAGGATGTAATGAGAGGGATTAGTGGCAGTGACAAGATTAGATCTCTTCAGCCAGTCTTTTCTGAGGCATAAAAGAGAGAAGAAAGCAGAGACGAGCACCTCAGACCAAGAAAGCTGTGCTGGGAGCAGAGGTTCCTGCCAGGAAAAGACTGACGGCCAGGGAAAGACTGACGGCCAGGGAAAGACTGACAGCCCAGGCCGTCTTGACACAGAAAGAAAGACTTTCCCTGGAGCTAACATGCTAAATCTGGACTGTGAGAGATCAAATTTCTATTTGTTAAAGCCGTCCACTTGTGGTATTTCTGATCCAGCAGCAGTTGATGACCAAGACAGCATCTTAAGCCAATCTCTTTTGCGATATAAAAAACAGAAGCCAACAGAGAGACACTGGGACCTCATACCACCAAGAAAGCAACACCAGAACCAGAGTACATCCTTTGGACCTGGGGATCCTGTGCTAAAATGCTCATAGACCAAGGAAAAACTGGTAAGAACCATCCTTTAGAGCTGACGGACTAAGAAAGCCTTCCTCTGGGGCTGACATCCTGAATTTGGACTCGTAGCCTACTGGACTGTGACAGAATAAACATCTCTTTGTTAAAGCCATCCACTTGTGTTGTTTCTGTTATAGCAGCACTGGATGACCAAAACAGATAGAGGAAATTGGAGGAAAGGAGAAGCAGGGAGGGAGGGAGGGAGGGAGGGAAGGAAGAAGGTTTCCATTCTCTTTGAAAGACACATAAATTTCATCATTGGTGTGACTCATTGCCTCCATGAAAAAAACCCTGAAATAACTTTCCATACAGGGTAATTTTGAGGCTGATCACATATTGGGTTTAAGGTATTTCCCTTTAGCTAACTCAGATGCCATCATTTAGGAGTACAATCAGATATATTTTTCCCTACTCTAAGAGTTTAAAGATACAAAAAAAGTTATTGAAATGTAGAAAGGAGAAGCAAAGACTATGTCAGTTTCCTAGACTAGCCAGAGGAGCTCTAGTCTGCATGGTATCTGATCAAGTTTTTCTGAAACACACTCAGGCCCATTTGTTTACATGTTGTCAGTGGCTGCTTCTGCTCTGTAGTGGCAGAGTTGAATAGTTGCAACAGATAAAGCCTGTAAAGGACAAAATGTTGAGTATCTGGCCCTTTATAGAAAAAAGTTTACACATCTGTGGTAGCTATTAAAAGACGTGTGTGACTCACTAGGCTATTATAGCCTGATTAAAATCTTCCTAAAGACTATATAATACCCTTCTCTTCGATTCTGCTTTTAAGTAGCCCTCTGATTATAACGGCATTTTTGAAGTATGTTTCCCAATTAAGTAGAGGATGTGCAGACTTGCCAACACAAATTTCCAGCTTTGATAGTTATAGTTCTCATTGTAAATTACTAAATTGGCCTGCTGGTATAAATTCACATAGTGTATTCCAGTCTCTGGAGGGTGCAGCATTCTTTGATACTAGACTATCAAAAGTCCAGTCTGCAGGGCTGAAAGACCATTATCTGGACCTGTACTGACCTGACAGATTCAGAGATCCATGGGACCTGACCTCATATAACCTTACACTTAGATTCCTTTGGAAATCAGGAAAGACTATGTGTTAGAAATGTGTTCAGTGTTTGAGAACTTGGGTTGCTAGGCGTCTTTCTCTTTATTTGGAAATGCTGGTGATGTAGTTGTTCAGTGCTATGTCTGCTGACCTTCAAATCTACTAGGAGCTCCTTGGAAACTATGAAGCAGTTCTACTCTCTCCTATAGGGTCTCTATGAGCCAGAATCGACTTGATGGCACTGAGTTTGTTTGCTTTTGTTTTTATTTATTTAAATTTTATTGAAGTAATACATAATCAAAGTTTTAAAAGTCAGATAGCAGTATGAACTCAAAACAAAAAACAGTGGTCACCTTGACTGATAGTGTGGATATGAAATTCTAGATTGGAAATCATGACCCTTCAAAAGTTGTAGGCTTTAGGCTATTGTCTTCTAGTTTCCTGTGTTACTGTGCCATTCTAATTTCTAATTTCCCCAGGTACCCTAGAATTTTGTCATTATGTATTTTGGTGGGACACCTCATGGTGGAGTGGTTAAGAGTTTAGCTGCTAACTGAAAGGTCAGTAGAGTGAATTTACCAGCTATTCCTTGGAAACACTGTGGAGAAGCTCTATCCTATCATACAGGATCTCTAAGTTGGAATCAACTTAACAGAAATGGACTTGTCTTTGGTTTTTAATATATTTTGATGTGGATTTTTAAAATGGTTATTATGCATGGAAGTACAAATTGTGGTCCCTTTAAATCTAGACGTCTATACACCTCAGTTTAGGAACTTTTATTTTCTTTTAAAATATATATATATATATATTTTATCTTTTTTATTCTAGCCTCTCTTTCAGAAACCCTGGTGGTGTAGTGGTGAAGTGCTATGGCTGTGAACCAAGAGGTCAGCAGTTCAAATCCACCAGATGCTCCTTGGAAACTCTACAGGGCAGTTCTACTCTGACCTATAGGGTTGCTGTGAGTTGGAGCTGACTCAATAGCACCTAACAACAATAACAACTCTGTTTCTAGAGATCATTTTAATTAGAAATTTGGGTTTTGTTGATCAGTCTTATAATTTTTTAATCTCTTCTTATGTTTTCCATCTCTTTGTATTTTGTTCTACTGTCTGAAAATTTCTTCAATTTTACCTTTAAAGTCTTCTGTTAAACTTTTGATTTTTGCTGACATATTTTTAATCTCTGTGAGTATTCTAACTACACATATTAAAAACCATGTTTCTTTCTATTCCTTGCATTCTTTCTTGTCTTCGTGTTTTATACTGGAGCCTCTGTTAATCTGGTAATCCACTGCTAAGAACATACTTAGTTGCGCTCCCAATGATACGAAAGTATATGATACAAAATTACCTCCCTGCCATATAGTACTAGGAAAACAGGGAAAAAAAACCAAAACCAACCAACCAAAGAAACAAAACTATTTTCAGACATTAGACAACAGAAATCATAAAACCGTGATCCTTGGCAAAAGCCTAACTATCATCTGGGCGTTTTATTTGGAGATAGTGCCCAGACTTTGGTGAAAGAAGGAGAAATCTAAACAGAGATTAGAATTTGGAGATATCAAGGTGATTAACATTTGCAGGACAGAGAACTTGAGAGACCAGTGTTACACAGAGCTCTGGGAATCCGCATAGGGTGTGTGTCATGGCTTCAATTAGGTGCCCTCCCCCGCCCACCCTTAATGTGTATGTCCATTTGGCTGCACGATGATTCCCAATATTGTATGGTTTTCCTCCATTTTAGTGATTTTCCTATGTGTTATAAATCATAATATCTGCCTGTAGTTAAAGAAGTTCAGTGTGGGATATAACACCCTTACACAGGTCATATCCCTGATGAAATACGAAAGGAGTTTCCCTAGGGTATGGCCTGTATCACTTTTTATCTTGCAAGAGATAAAAGGAAAAGAAAGCAAGCAGAGAGCTGAGGTACTTCATACTGCCAAGAGAACAGTGCAGGGAGCAGATCATGTCCTTTAGCCCTCAGGTTCCTGTCCTGACGTGCTCCCATACCAAGGAAAGAATGATGACAAGGACTTTGCTGCAGAGCCAGCAGAAATAGGAAGCATTCCCCTGAAGACAGTGCCCTAAATTTGGATTGACAAGTTGCACAACTGTGAGAAAATAAATTTCTCTTTGTCAAAGCCATTCCCCTGGTGGTATTTCTGTTACAGCAGCACTAGATGACTAAGATAACATACTTACAGTGAAACTCCAGTAGGCTAGACGTCTTCAGGGAAAACAGAAATTACCAAGGAGTGATAAAACAAACAGCGAATCCTGGAGGCACAACGGCTAAGCATTCAGCTACTGATCAAAAGGCTGGCAGTTTGAACCACTCAGCTGTTTTGCAGAAGGATGTGGCAGTCCGCTCCAGTAAGGATTACACCCTAGAAAACTCTATGGAGTAGTTCTGTTCTGTCACATGGGTTTGCTATGAGCTTCAATCTACTCAGTGACACCTAACAACAATAATTCTCAAGAGCTAGAAGGCATTCAAGTTCCCTGTGCTAGGTGAAGCAGTCTCATTGAGTGTGTGGGACATTCAGTGTACCCTCCAGAAGGGCCGTGCCTTAAATGTGGGGCCCAACTGGCTTTAGGATAATGGATCCTCTAGAACTCAAAAGTTTTGAAGAACAAACTTTAAAAGGATTAAACTAATCCATGCTAAGCCAAATTGGCCATTCTTTAAAAGAATACAGAGTCAACACTTGATATAAAATTCATAATGTTTGGCATAAAAAATCATTATAAAGAGGAAGAAGATAGAATGCACTCCTGATTCAAAATCCAAAGGCATTTTTAAGGAGATGGAGAAACAAATTACTAACTTCATATGGAAAAGGAGGAGGCCCTGGATAAGCATTATCCAAAGCATTACTGTACTGAGGAAGAACCAAGCGGGAGGCTTCACACTGCCTGATTTTAGAAACTATTATACCACTACAGTAGCCAGAACAATCTGCTACTGGTACAACAACAGATACATAGTCTGACGGAACAGAATTGAGAACCCAGACATAAAATCATCCACCTGTGAGCTGCTGATATTTGACAACAGCCTGAAGTCCATTAATTGGGGAAATGACCATCTCCTTAACAAATGTCCTTGGTATAACTGGCTATCCATCTGCAAAAAAATGAAACAAGACCCATATCTTGTACCATGCACAAAAGCTAACTCAAAATGAACCAGAGACCTAAAATCTAAAATGATAGAGATCACAAAAGGAAAAATAGGGACAACACCATGATCCTTAATGCATGGCATCAACACTACTAACAATGCACAAACTCTAGAAAAGAAATAGGTAACCAGAAAATCCTAAAACTCAAACACTTATACTCATCCAAAGACTTCACCAAAAGAGTAAAAAGACAACCCACAGACTGGGAAAAAAAAATATTTGGCTATGACAAACGCAATCATCATCTAATCTCTAAATTTATAGCCAGCCAGCTAAGTGCCATTGAGTTGGATCCATAAGACACTGTAAAACATTAACAACAAAAATAAAAATAAGTTAAAATGAGCAAAGGATATGAACAGGCACTTCACCAAAGAAAACATTCAGACCACTAACAGATTCATGAAGAAATGCTCACAATCATTAGCCATTAGAGAAATGCAGATCCAAACTACAATGAGATACCATCTCACCCCAACAAGGCTAGCATCAATCCATAAAACAAAAAAATACTAAATGTTAGAGCAGCTATGGAGAGATCAGAACACTTACACAGTGCTGATGGGAATGTAAAACAGTACAACCACTTTGGAAATCAATCTGGTGCTTCCTTAAAAAGCTAGAAATAGGAATATCACATGATTCAGTTATCTCATTCCCTGGAATATAACCTAGACTAGGTATATGCACACCAGTGTTCAGTATAGCACTGTCCACAATAGTAAAAAGGTTGAATCAACCTAAGTATCCATCAGCAGAGGAAGAAACAAACTATAGTATATTCACACAATGAAATACCATACAATGATAAAGGACAACTATGAGTTTGTGAAATATAACAGAGGAATCTGGAAGACATTATGCTGAGTCAGATTAGTCAGTCACAAAAGGACAAATATTGTATGAGACTACCATTGTAAGAACTTACAAAAAGGTTTAAACACAGAGAAAAAATTCTTTGATGGTTACGGGAGTGGGAAGGGAAAAAGAAGGGTAGACAAGAATTCTTTGAGGTGAAGGGAAGGGCAACACACAATACAGGGTCGTCAGCACAACTGGTCTACACCAAAATCTAAGACACTTTCTTAATACAACTCTGAGGAACAGAGTAGCAGGGGCAGGAGTCTGGGCACCATGGTTTCAAGGAACATCTAGGTTAATTGGCATAACAAAGTTTATCAAGAAACTTCTACATCCCACTTTGGTGAGTGGTGTCTGGAGTCTTGAAAGCTAGCAAGCCACTAAGGAGCATCAGTTGGTCATAGCCCACCTGGAGTGATGGAGAATGAAGAAACATCAAAGATAAAAGGGAAACACTAGTCCAGGGCACAGTTAAGGGATACAACAAAGAATCCATGATGTAGTGGGAGAACAGTGGGGTACAGAACTTAAAGTCTGGCAAAAAGACTAGACTTGCTGGTCTGACAGACCAGGAGGTCCCCAGAAGACATAGTCCCCAGACTCTCTATTATCCTAGAACTAAAACCAATCCTGAAGCCAATTTTTCAGATCAAGATTGGATTGGATTATAGATATAAAATCATACTGACAAAGAGTGTGCTTCTTGGCCTAAATAGATCCATAAGACTGACTGGGAAGCTCCTGTCCAGAGGTGAGAGGACAGGGCAGAGGGAGACAGAAGCTAGTTGAATGGACACGGGAAATCCAGGGTAGAGAGGAGGAGTGTGTCGTCACAGTGTGCGGAGAGCAGCTAGTGTCACATAACAGAGTGTGTAAGTTTTTGTATGACAAATGACTTGAATGGCAACAAAGGTACATTAACCAATCAGCACAGTATAAGCTGGCTTGCACTGAGCAAGGCATGCACAGCTCAATCGTATTGACTTACTTATCTGTGGTGAGCAGTTTCACGTGTGTTTTACCCTATCTTTGATGTGGGGAGGGACGGGTGAAACTGAGCATGGTAGACTGGTGGAAAAGTCCAACTGGCCTTGCGACTGGGTCATTGGCTCTGAAAACTGACTCGGAAAGACTGGACTCCAGCCCTACTGCGGCAGCGTCTTTCACAGGGACGTGTGCTGAGGGAAGTGATAACTGGGCATTTCAGTGCTGATGCGGGTTAGGAGGAATGCTGGCTTTCTCTCCTCAGGTATCCCAAGTGAGGGCAGAAAAGTAGGCCTTGGTACTCTCGTGCTAGCTTCCAATCACTGACAAGTAAGACCTCAACAAAATGAAGCACATTGATCTTACTTGGGTTATGGGTCGTTTTGTTCCCTCTTCTGAAAGCCAAAGCAAGGTCTAGAGCTGGAAGAAGTAAATACACAGTGCCATAGATTGACTGCAAGACGCTGCATTGGCAAGCTTAAGTCTCCCCAGTCCAGCCGGTTGGAGCATGACATGCAGGTGCTACATGAAACAGGCCATTTGTAAGTTAAGCCTGTACAGACAGCCAAGGTGAAATGACATTTGGTCATTGCTGGTGATCTTCTTATTAAAAAGATCTCAAAGATAGGTTTAAGCTTGCTGAGATTTTTTTTTTTTTTTTTTTTTGGTAAGACTTTTGAACATAATTAAATGATTCTAAAACCAAAAAAAAAAAACCAAACCTACTGTCATCCAAGTCTGACTCATAGTGATCTTGCATACTGGTTAAGTGCTACATCTCCTAACCAAAAGGTTGGCAGTTTGAATCCACCTAGTGTTCCTTACAAACTCTATGGACTAGTTCTATTCTGTCCTATAGGGTCGCTATGAGGTTAAAATGATCACCAATATTTAAATCCTCAAGATAGCCCAAGCAGTGAAATGCAAAATTTCATACTCTTCAAGATGAATCCCTGCTACAAATCCCTCTGTATTTACAACACTGGAGTTTAGCTTCTTGGGCCTCTTTGATGATCTGTTAACAGAACTAACAAATACCATGTGCCAAGAACTGTGCTAAGTTGTTGGGCGCAGAGATCAGTGGGGAACAACTTGGACTCCACCGCCTCCCTCACAGAGTTTACAGAGAAATATAGATATGAAATGCTCTGCTTATTTTAAATAACTGTTTATAAGATTACAAGCATGGGAAGCACCACAGCAGGGAAGTTCAGGGTACCGTGACAGCATGTAATGAAGGGTCTGGTCAGTAGCAGTGTTCTGGTAAAAATGTTAAAAATTGGGTCTCTGGGGAAAAAGACACATATACACACACAAATGACTTAATTTGTAGCATTTGCTTATTTCTGTGTTGTGAACACTCAGAGTATTGCTGATTTCAAGCTATTACCATAGTCAAGGTTAGAATTTGAAACACTTGCACAGTAGCATAAAATGACATCATATTTGCACAGAAAACCAAGTCTGTTTAAGATAAAATCATAGTTTATTCCAGGTAAAGACTACACCCTAAACCAGGAACAGCATAGCTGATTCAGGTGAGACAGCGGGATCCAAAGAGGGAGGCTAAATGAGGGAAACTGTACTGCTACAGAGGCATTCCAGAAACCAGAAAACCAATGCTTTACTTCTGAGTCGATTTCAACTCATATCGACCCTACAGAATAGAGAGCTGCCCCATAGGGTTCCCAAGGCTGATTCAAATGGAGGATGTAGAACAAGGGGCATCCTCACTTATGTCGGGTGGATCCTCGTTGAAAGCAGAGAACCCCAGAAAAATGCTTGTCTGTGTTTTATTGACTATTCAAAGGCATTCAACTGTGCGGATTATAACAAATTATAGGTAACATTGTGAAGAATGGGAATTCTGAAACACTTAGCTGTGCTCATGAGGAACCTGTACACAGATCAAGAGACAGTTGTTTGAACTGAACAAGGAGATACCTAACAGTTTAAAGTCAGGAAAGTTATATGTCGGGGGCATATTCTTTCACTGTACTTATTCAATCTGTATGCTGAGCAGATAATTCGGGAAGTTAGACTACATGAAGAACAAAGCAGTATCAGAATTGGTGGAATACTCATTAACAACCTGTGATATGCAGATGACACAACCTTCCTTGCTGAAAGTGAGGAGGACTTGACGCCCTCACTGATGAAAACTAAGACCACAGCCTTCAGTAGGGCTTTCACCTCAGCGTAAAGAAAGCAAAAATCCTCACGACTAGACCAATAAGCAACATCACAAAAAACAGAGAAAAGACTGACATTGTCAAGGATTTAATTTCACTGGGATCTACAATCAATGCCCATGGAAGCAGCAGTCAAGAAATCAAGTAACATATTGCACTGGAAAAATCTGCTGCAAAGACCTTTTAAAATGTTGAAATGCAAGGATGTCACCTTGAAGATGAAAGTGCAGCTGGCCCAAGCCATGGTATTTTCATTTGCTTCTTATGCACGTGAAGGCTGGACGGTAAATAAGGAAGACCAAAGAAGAACTTATGCCTTTGAATTGTGGTGCTGGGAAAAAAAAAAAGAAACTGAATATACTCTGGTCAGTAAGAACAAACAAATCTGTCCTGGAAAAAGTACAACTAGAATGCTCCTTATCAGCAAGGATGCCAAGAATTAGTCTCATATACTCTAGCCATATTGTCAGGAAGGACCAGTCAGTGCCTGGAGTAGGACATCCTGTTTGGACAAATAGAAGGTCATTGAAAAAGAGGAAGACCCTCAGTGGGCTGACACAGTGGCTACAACAGTGGACTGAAGCACAGCAAAGGGCCAGGAGAATGCAGGACAGGGCAGTGTTTTGTTCTGCTGAACACAAGATCACTGTAAGTTGGAATTGACTTGATGGCATCTAACAACACAATGACGAATCTTTATGGAAGCAGACTACCGCATCTTTTTCCCTGAGAATGGATGGTGAGTTCCAACTGCCAAACTTTTGGTTAGCAGCCAAGTGCACTAACCACTGTGTTACCATGTTATTCTTGATTAGAGTGTCTGTGGTTAGGGAAGTGGGAGGTGGGCTCTTGTAAGTGGAGGAAAGATCCTTTTCTTGTTCCGATGGCATAGCTGCCAAAGAAATTGGTTAGCAATTAGTAATAGCTATAACTAGAGATTACAGATAGTTTCACAAGATGCTTAGTGATCTCAAAACATTTACTTGCACTTTTTTTCTTTCTCTTGCAAAAATACCTTGCTGGTGGTAGTACCCAGACAATACTCTTCCTGAGTACATATATTTTGAGGGGCAAAAATGGCATGTTGGTCAAAACCCCTCGGGGCGCATAGTTTCACATCCTGTTTTTGATCACCAAAGAAAAATGTTTTTCTCAAACGTGTAGCTGTTAGAACAGAAATCCATATTAAAATTATATATCATGAGCAGCATATTATGCCCAAGTCTTACTAACTGAACTGAAAATTTTTTTTTCCTGAGACACCACCTAAATCTATAATTTATTTAATTAAAATATAATTATATTTAAAATGCTAATTTACAATATTTTTTATTTGTTAATAATGGTTGTGTTTTACAAACAGCTTGTAAAATTTCAGCTCTCATAAGCTGGTACAAGCCAGTGCCAGCCCCACTGAACCTGGCTTAGTTTAGGGTAGTTTGGGTTAAACGACAGGGCATAGGCCGGGGAGGTAATGAAGTAGGAGGGAAAGGAGTCAAAGAAGACTTGGCTGAGGAAGTGACACTCGAAAGATCAGTCAGAATTAGCCAACTAGAGCAGGGATGAGATGGACCATTCCTGACAGGGCAGCAGCGTGTGTCATCAACGACGGCACGGTGTACTTGAGAAACTGAGAGCCAAGGAAGTCAGGAAAAAATGAGGAGGAATGAGACATTTTGAAATCCAGGGGCCGGATCATGCAGCCTTGTAGTCCATGACAAGACTTAATACAGTGAGTGGGGTTGAAGGTTTTAAGCAGGGAAGTAATGACAGATTTTATGAATTTAAAATATCACTCTGCTCTGTGCATGATTAAAGGATGCAAAAGCAGATGCAAGACCTTGTATTTTTATAGTCGGTTGAATTTTACAAGGGTGCCAAGTCCATCCAATGGAAAAGAACTATCTCTTTAACAAAAGAAGCTGAGACAACTAAATTTCCACATGCAAAACAGTGAAGTGGAACCCATCTCACCATGTTAAAAATTAATTCATTATTCAGTCACCCAAATGTAAGTCAAAACCGTAAAATCCCCAGAAGGAAGTGGAGGGATAAACTTCAAAGACCTTGTATTTGGCAATGAATTCTTAGATATGACACCAAAGGCATGAGAAACAAAAGAGAAGGTAGATCAATTGCACTTCCCCAAAGTTAAAAATTTTTGTGTAGCATATCAGAGAGCAGTATCAAGAAAGTAAAAAGAAAACCTACAGAATGGGAGAAAGTACTTAGAAATTATATATCCAATAAAGGCATAACATCCAGAGTATGTAATGAACTTTTATAATTCAACCACAAAAAGATAAACAACTCAGTTTAAAAAATAGGCAAAGGATTTGAATAGGTATTTCATCAAAGATGATATACATATTCAATGGGAAACTAATTTGCTCTGTATACTTCTACCTAATGCACACACACACACACAAGATGATCTACAAATGGCCAATAAGTACATGAAAAGATGTTCAAAGTCATTTATTGTTAGTGTTGTTAGGTGCTGTTGGGCCAGTTTTCTACTCATGGCAACTCTGTGTTAAGTAGTGGAACTGTCTCGTAGGGTTTACTAAGCTATTGTTTTTAGGAAGCATATTGACAGGTCTTTTTTTCCTGTGGAGCCCCTGAGTGGGTTTGAACTGCCAGCCTTTTGGCAAGCAGCCAAGTGCTTAACTGTCACACCACCAAGACTCTTGTCAACATCATTAGTCATTAGGAAATGCAGATCAAAACTGCAGTGAGATACCACTTTACACTCACCAGAACGGCAGTTATCCCCCCAAACTGGAAAATAGCAAATGTCATGGATTGCATTGTGTCCTCCCCGCTGCTCCAAATGTGTATGAATTTGGCTGGGTCATGATTCCCAGTATTATATGATTGTCCACCATTTTGTCATTTGATAAGATTTTCCTATGTGTTATAAATTCTATCCCTGTGATTTAATAAGATAAATTAGCGGCAGTTATACTCATGATGTCTGCCAGATTGTATAGTGTCTGAAACCAATGACTTCTGAGATGTAAAAGAAAGACATGGGGAACTTGATACCACCAAGAGTAGAGTGCTGGGAGCAGAGTGCATCCTTTGGACCTGGGGTCCCTGTGCCTGAAATGCTTCCAGACCAAGGAAAGATTGATGGCATAGACCTTCCTCTGGTACCAATAGAACTGAAACTGGTGCCCTGAATTTGGACTTGCAGCCTACTAGACTGTGAGAGAATAAATTTCTCCTTGTTAAAGATACTCACTTGCGGTGTTTCTGTTACAGCAGCACCAGCAGACTAGCAGCCAAGTGTTGGTGAGGATGTGGGAAACTGGAAGCCTGTGCATTGCTGATGGTGCTGTGAAACAGTGCAGCCACTGTGGAACAGTCTGACAGTTTCTCGAATAGTTAACCAGAATCACCACAAGACCTAGCAGTTTCATGCCTAGGGTATATATACCTACGCAAAATGATTGAAAACAAGGATTCAGACAGATACTTGTACACCAATGTTCACTGCAGCATTATTCAAAATAGCTAAAATGTGGAAACAACCCAAGTGTTTGTCAGCAGATGAACAGATAAACAAAATAGGGTACATAAACAAGAGAGAAATGAAGTTCTGATACACGCCACCATACGGATGAAGACTGAAAACATTATGCTAATAAAAGGACAAATATTGTATGATTCCACCTGTTGTTGCATGTCCCCTAGTCAATTTTAATTTATGGTGATCCTATATGACAGAGTAGAACTTCCCCAAAGGGTTTCCTAAGATGTTATCTTCAAAGGAGCTTATCGCCGGGTCTTTCTTCCAGTGGAGCCATGGGGTGAGTTTGAACTGCCAGCTTTTCTGTTAGTGGCTCAGCATCTAACCACTTGTATGAAACATTTGTGACAGCAAAATGTATACAGCTAGGAAGCAAGTTAGAGGTTACCAGGGGCTGGGGGGAGGGGACAAGAGAAAATTATTATTTAATGGGTAGAGTTTCTAGTTTTAGTGATAAAAAAAGTTTTTGTGCTAGATAGTTTCCAAGCCACCTGATGGTGATGGCTGCATGACATTGTGAATGTAATTAATGCCACTGGATTGTGTGTTTAAAGATGATGAAAATGGCAAATTTTATGTTGTATGTGTGTGTGTGTATATATATATATTACCACAATAAAATCTGAAAGTTTTAAAAAGTAGGTGGAAGGAGCTTGTTAGGAAACATTTGGATGGTGTAACTGTGAAGCTTTAAGGGCAAGGGGAGTGGGTTAAGCATAACTTTGATGTTTCTTAAAATAGCAATAACATGGGAGTGATAGTGTCCCCAAACAGGAAATTCTAAAATTAGAAACAGCAAGATTCTGAGTTCTCTTTTGAGGATGTTGAGACTCAGATGCCTCAGAAACATCTCAGCACAATTTCAGGAAAGTAGATGATGACCTGGTATGTCTTCTGTACGCTTGTTACCACATCACTCCAGTGGTTGCTACGCCTCCATGCTCCCGTCCATAAGCCAGAAATGAAGATATGACAGGCAGGCGGAGGAACCGGGGAAAAACAAGCTTTTCCCAAAACTCTTAAATTATGTCTCATTGGTCAGCTGAGTGTCACCTGGCCATTCCTTGCTGAAAAAAATGTCAGGAGTAAGTTTTGCTGGGCACATGGCTGCTCTTAAACAAAAGTGTGATTTTTTTTCTTAGAGAGAAGTTAGAATAAGATGTTGAGTGGGAAACTATCAGTGTCTGGCATAAACAGACCAATTGCCATAGTGCTGGTTGCAACTGTAGGTGACCACATGTGTTCCTAGCTAGAACTGTGCTTCAGTGGCTGTTGTCTTTTGGAAGTAGATTGCCAGGCTTTTCTTCCAAGGCACCTCTGTGTGGATTTGAATCACCAACCTTTCAGCTAAAAGCCAAGCCCTTAAACAGTTGCACCGCATGGGACTCCTAATATCTGCTACAGCAAGTAATCAATGTCATGAACAACTCCAGAAAGACTGGAAATGAACAACAGAAAGAGTTTCAATACCCTCTTACCATCTCACTCAGGCTGAATGATTTCAATTCCTTCGATCTTTCCTCGTATCTGTGTTTATTCACATTTTTAAAACTTTTAATCATTTTGGTAACTTTTTCTCAAATATACTTTGACTTTCTTTATACCCTCCATATGCCCAGACGTGGAGTCATTTTTCTCGAAAAGGCAAATGAAGAAATCATCCTCCCTCAGCTGGGATCTTCTGTGAGATACACGCGTTGGTGCTGTGTTCTAGAAAAAGCAGTGGATACACAAGTGAATGCCATGTTCCTAACTTCCATTTGACCTGTTGGGTATTAACAGCCTGAAGAGCCAAGAAGGCTTTTGTCACCCATAACTTGATGAAATAATAGCTTTCTCATTCTGTCTCAGCTAGAATTTCCACTGTTTGGCCCATTCTCAAGGATGGGAACATTTAAGGAGGAAAACAGAGTTTCAGCTCTTCATGAGTAAGCCTAATCTAAAACAAATGCCATTTTCAGTTATAAAAAAAGACATACCATTTAAAAAATGCCAACCAGCATAAAATGACTACATTTTTACACTTCTCTTTTAACATGTGCATATCCTTGAAAACAGCAAGATTGAAATGCCCTGGGATTGCTAATCCAGTCCTGTTGGGAGAGTACTTACTAAAAACAAAGCTAGATGTTGGCTACTGCATGTGAGTCATATGTTTGAGAATTATTTAAGCAAGTGGTGTCAATTTTCCTTTACTTGCCTCTAGAGACCTGTGTTTAATGTTGGTTTTGTGACTACTGGAGCTACTACGGTCTGCTTTCTCTGCTGCACCCCAAGACTGGGTTGCCTCACAAATAAAACCTGTAACAGTTGCCTCTAGGTCATTCTACTTGTGAGTATTAAATACTACTCTGTCTCCCCCTCCCCCGCTTCTGTTTGTTGTTCTAAGGAAGTAAAGTTGAGAAGGGAAAACTTGAAAAGGTGGCCTGTAGTATGGAACATAGAAAGGACTTGGCACTGAGAGTCAGTTCACAGACATTCTCCTTCTGGATCGGCCAATAGATGAGCGAATCTTCATCCCTCTGGGTATCTTTCTCTCATGTGTTGAGAGAGTGAGAGAGAGAAAGAGAGAGAAGAGGCTTTGAATAGCTGATCCTTAAAGTCCCTTCAAACTTTAATATTCTGTGATTGTTATTACACAAGCCAAGAGTTGAAATCAACTTGATGGCAGTGGGTTTGTTTTCTTTTTTAAGGGGTTATGTATATATAATAATAAGTTATGCATTATACTACAAGTGACAGAAAAACTGACTTACCAAACCCAAACCCACTGCCGTCGAGTCGATTCTAACTCATAGCTGCCCTATAGGACAGAGTAGAACTGCTCCACAGAGGTTCCAAGGAGAGCCTGGCTAGATGTACACTACAGTCCTCTTGGCTAGCAGATAACTCACTACTGCTTAGTTACTTAGGGCTGTTTTCCTGAATCAAAGATTAGGAGATATGCAACAATCCATTGGTTAAGGCAAAGATAGCATCTTTTGATTTTATTTAACAGCTTTGTAGTTGTTATTGCTGTTGGGTGCCCACAAATAGCTTCTGACTTATAGCAACATCATGTGACTGAATTGAACCACCCCCTAAAGTTTTTGTGGCCATAATCTTGACAGAAGCCAACTGCCAAGTCTTTGTTCCACAGAACCACTGGGTGGGTTTAAACCCCTGATCTTTCCGTTAGCAGCTTGAGTGATTCACCATGGTGCCACCAGGTCTCCCTGAAACAGCTTTATAGAAGCATGACTAACGTAGTGTAAACTGTACATAACTGATGCTTACAAATTATTGCTTAGGTCAGTGTATTTGAGAAAGACCTTCAGGTAGCTAAGCAGAAGTGCTACAACTGGACAGGGTCTGCCAATGGCTTGACTGTGGCAGACGAACCTGTCTGTCTCAGCCTGGAAACGGTGCTTGCCATTAGTCACCATATTGGCCCTGACTAGTCCCATGGTCCTGTCACACTACAAGAAATTTGAGAGTTGCAGTCTTCTACACCTCTGGAATAGAGGAAGAACTGGATATTGGTGAATATAGTGACTTCACCACTACACCACCAGGGTTTCCAGTGGTATGTAAAATCCTACTGTTTAAAACATATTTTTTTGCAAATCTCTGCATAGTTTTATTGAGGATTAATTTATATGGTATAAAATTTACCCATTTTAAGTGTACAATTAAGTGATTTTTAGTAAAGCTTTGCAGTTGTGCAACCACCGATGTAATCTGAGTTTAGAACACTTCCGTATGTGTCAAGGTCCGCACGGCCGTTTGCGGTCAGTGCCCATTCCCACTCAACTGCTGTCCCCAGGCAATCCCAAATCTGCTCTCAAAGTCAGTAAGTGTAAATCTCCAAACTGGGTTTTTCTTTTTCAAGATTGGTTTTGCTCTTCAGGGTCCTTTGTATTTCCTTATACATTTTAGCATCGGCTTGTCAGTTTCTACCCAGGGAAAAAAAGGCCTGCTGGGATTTTTCCTGGGGATTGTATTGAATTGGTAGATCATCCTGAGAGAACTGCCATTTTACTAACCCTGAATCTTCCCATCCATGAATGTAGAATGTTTCTCTGCTTATTTAAACAATTTTCATTTCTTCAACGCTTTATAGTTTTTAGCATACCAGTCTTATGCTTCTATTGTTACTTGTACGTATTCTATTTTTTAAAATGCTGTTGTAAATGGAATGATCTTAATTCAGTTTTAATTGTTCACTGCTAGTATGTAGAAACAAATTGATTAGTTATTTTTGTCTTTTTTTTTGTGAAGCTGTTGAAGTTTTATATGTATTTTGGTCATCAGATTCTTGTCAGATATATGGATTCTGGAGATATTCTACCAATCAGTAGCTTGTCTTTTTACTTTTTTGGTAAAGTCTTTTGATTGATAATCATAGTAATAATATACTGCTCAACTCACTAGAGTTTCTTAGGGAAGAACTCTGTGCCAGGTTGTCTCCAGGTCCAGAATTTCTTTCCGGAAAGGATTCAGGATCAACCTTATGGTTGGAAGAGGTGATAAGGTACTTGTCTTGAAACTGAATTTCCCCAAAAAAGAAACAAACATTGCTGTCAAGTTAATTCGCAGTCCTAGCTACCCTATAGGCCAGAATAGAACTGCTTCACAGAGTTTCCAGGCTGACCTTTTGGTTAGCAACCAGACTCGTAACCAGCACACCACTAGGGTTTCCATTGTATTTACATAGCAAGGAACATTTTGAGTTCTTGTTCACTTTCATTCATTTTGAGTAGCTGTGAAAGATACTGATAGAGATTATGTGTAAAGAAAACTGCCTAATCCATCTTCTCCTTCCTCCCCTGCCATGTCTTAACAATGTCTGAAACACTTTATACGGGCTGTAAATATGATACAAAGAGCACCTGAACATTTGGCACCAGCCAAAGCACCGAAAAGGCAGATCACCACAGACACCAGGACCAAGGAGGCCTGGAGAAGTGGTGGCAGGCAGCCACGAGATGCTGGCTCCCCATGACTTGGTACATCAGCCTGGGCTTGTATGTTGTTCCAACCTCTGGTTCCTACAAACATTAGCAGCTTCCACACCTTGCATCACAGTGATGTATCTTCTCAGAAAAGGCAGCCAGAAAAGAGAAATCAATAGGTTATTGTTGCAACTCCTGAAGCTCATCTATTAAGAGTTAGGCTGTGCATTTGTGTCTAAAAGACCAAGAGAGTGAAGAGTGAGTACATGTGCAGTTTTCCCAGTGGGAATGTGACTGCCAAGCTCTCAACCCAATCAATGAGCTAGGAGGAGGGCAGACAGAAAGGCATACAGCCAAACGATTCACAGCCTCCCCACCCAAGGTGGTTTGTGTCAACCTAGGAAATCAGAAATCAAATCATATGGTAACCAGATGCTGGTGTTGCCCTTTGTGCATTCTCTAGGTTCAGACTGTTTGCACAACAAATTGTGATATCTTAGGGGTCTATTGAAGGGAAATTAAAGAGCAAATAAAATTTTTCACTAGTGTTCCCTTTGTGTTATTCCCCAGATGAGCAGGTATTCCCTTCCCCTCCACACTAGCTCGTCCAGGAGTCCTCACACGGCTTATGATGCCTAGTCTGGATGATTCCTGTTCAAATGGTTCAGTTTTGGTCTCATTGTGTTAGCTGATTCCCTGCTATCTTGAAAACTGTTCTGGCAAATGGGTGACGGTTAACATGTTTTCTGCCTTAGCAATTAATTAAGTATTCTAATTAATTAACTAAATATAATTCTTCAAATGCATTATCATTTATCTATGTTCCACCTTCTATTTAATAAATATTTATTTAACAAGATTCTGTATGGAAGACAATCTGGTAGGCTCCGTCTCTTTGCTGTTGTGAGCGATGTTGCAATGAATGTGGGTTTCTGTATGTCTATTTACATATGTCTATTTGTGCACACCTGACCCAAGCCATGGTATTTTCAATCACACCGTACACATGCGAAAGCTGGGCAATGAATAAAGAAGACAGAAGAAGAATTGATGCCTTTGAACTGCGGTGTTAGAGGAGAATGTGGAATGTATCATGGAATGCCAAAAGAACAAACAGATCTGTTCCGGAAAAAGTACAACCGGAATGCTCCTTGGAAGCAAAGACAGCAAGACTGCATCTTACATACTTTGGACATGTTGTCATGAAGGATCAGTCCCTGGAGAAGGACACCATGCTTGGTAGAGTGAAAGGTCAGTGAAAAAGCGGAAGACCCTCAATAAGACAGATTGACACAGCGGCTGCAACAACGGGGCATAGGCTTAAAAACAATTGTGGGCGTAGCGCAAGACCGGGCAGTGTTTCATGCTGTTGTGCGTAGGGTGACTGTGAATCAGAGCCGACTGGGTAGCACCTAACAACAACACAACGTGGTATTTTTATTTCTAGCTTTTTAAGGGAGTGCCAAATAGTTTTCCAAAACGATTGTATCATTCTGTATTCCCACCATCAGTGCTTAAGTATTCCAGTGTCTCTCCACAACCTCTCCAACATTGATTATTTTTTGTATTTTGAATTAGTGACAGCCTTGTTGGGGTAATATGGTATCCTACTGTAGTTTTAATTTGCATTTCTCTAATGGCTAATGAACATGAACATTTCCTTATGTGTCTGTTAGTTTAGCTACCTGAATATCGTCTTTGATAGTGTCTGTTCTTACCTTTTACCCATTTTTAAATTGCGTTATTTATCTTTTTATTATTGAGATGTTGCAGTATCTTACAGATTTCAGAGAACAGATCCTTATCAGATGTGTCACAGCCAAATTTTTTTTTGCAGTCTGTAGATGCCCTTTTTACTCTTTTGGTGAAGTCTTCGGATGAGCACAGGTGTTCGATTTCTAGGAGAACCCAGTAATCTACGTTCTCTTCTGGTGTTCGTGCAGCGTCAGTTATGGTGTATATACTATTGATGTCATGTATTAGGTCTCCTAGTGTTGTTTCTATTTTTTCTTCCATGATCTTTATCATTTTATATTTTATATTTAGGTCTCTGATCCATTTTGAGTTAGTTTTTGTACATTGTGTGAGATACAGGTCTTGTTTCATTTTATTTTACAAATGGATATCCAGTTATGCCAGCACCATTTGTTAAAGACATTGTCTTTTCACCATTAGCAGACTTCTGGACTTTGTCAAGTATCAGCTGCTTATAAGTGGATGAATTTACGTCTGTGCTGTCAGTTCTGCTCCACTAGGCTGTTTTGACTACTGTGGTCATAAAATAGGTTATAATATCAGGTAGTCCACCACAAAATTTTAAGAGGTAGGGAGAAGGAAACTCACACTGTAATGAAGAATAACATCCCTATTAGAGAAACAAAACCCTGACAATTAAATATCCATGGACACACAGAAATAGAATGATAAGAATTACACTACAAGAACATCTCATTTTCATGATTTTCAGATTGATTTTTAAATATATATCTATGAAAATACAGAAATCCTGCAGTCAAATTGCAGCCTCACAACTGATGGTAAAAAACAAACAAACAAACAAAAAAAATTTACCAGGCTATCCAGAACATTGAGTTTTTTCTGTATGTGCCTTGAAATTATAAATTAAATTTAAATAAGATTCTTGATCTCATTGTTAAAATGAGTCACAAGGGTTTATTGTTTCCATCATATGTAATGTAAAAGAAAAGTACTGATAATTCTTTTCCACTTTGATAGAGCAATTTTTCTTTTTAATTGTAATTAAGTGAAAGTTTACAATCCGAGACAATTTGCCATGTAAAACCCCCGAGCACCTGCCTCTCTGCAGCTCTGTCCCTCTCCTCACCGTGTGACAGCACACTCTTTCTTTCTACTCTTTACTTCCAGTGTCCACCCAACCCACACTTGTCCTCTCCTCTCCACACTCTCCTTTCTCCTCTAAAAAGAAACTAGTAGGGCAGCCTCACATATATACTGAACTATAAAGTATGTGCATCTCTTGCATCCCTCTGGGTCCCCAGGTCCAGTCCATTCTTTGTCTGAAGGCTTAGCTTCAGTACTTGTTTCAGCTGGCAGAGCAATCCTGTCAGTATGTATATTGCTCAGGGCACAGAGATACCAATATAGCATTAGTTCTGAGGCAGTAATTTTTCAAGTAAGCTGACAAATCAGAACTTCAGACTAATTTTTCATGAAGCAGGTAAAAGTTTCTGAAGTCTACAGAGACTTGAAAGACTTATTTTTTCAAAGTACACTCCAATAGCCAATAACTACTCCTTAGTGGCGTATAACTATATAGCTTCATACACGTATTCATGATGCACAGGAAAATAAGAAAAATGGTCTTGTGAGGGTCTTTGATTTAACACCCTACCAATGTGATTCTTCTAACTGATCTGTGACATTAATGAGCCTCTCCCTCTGAAGCTTCAGGGGACAGAGACACCTCCATCTCTTTTTGTTCACTATGGGGGCTTATATTCTTAAAGCTGTGTTCAAAAATTCCATTATTTAGCTTTCAAAATGAGATCCATGCCTGTAGAGCTCAATTGGTTGAGTGAAAAGTTTATTGGTAAAAAAAAATAGAAAATTCAACATAGCATGATTCAAAGTCAATAATGAGAAATAATAAAAATGATTGCTTTTCAATTTGCATATCACCCAAACTTCTTACTTAATCTATTGGCTACATACTAAATGAAGTTACATAATTCGCTTTGGAAATACATACAACTGACTCTCGATAAGTGCACAATTCAGTTAATGGGAGTAGAGAAGTTCACGTGTGGTAGAGAGAGTCAAAGGCATTCATCCATATGTTGTAGAAAGCTTTGGGTAAGTGCCTTAAGTGGAAGTCATAAATTTTGCCATCTCTTGTTTTAAGTACCACCTTTATAAGAATAAAACCTACATTTTAAAAAAGTCAAACATAGCTGATGGTACATCCTTACAGTGAAGCTGTACAATGAAATACTCTCATTTCAGAAAGGACTTAAGAGGGCATCTGAATTATTAACGCTGGATAATAGTGCATAACTCTTTCATTTGTTCTTTTCTTTTGATTATTCTAGGGTCGCTGTGAGTCAGACTCGACTCAACAGCAGCGGGGTTTTTGATTATTTTAAAATTTCCATAATAAAAATATTTCTTATAAAAAGAAATTGCTGCAGTAGTTATTAATTCCTTTTAGGTCAGTAATTCCCTTGAGAACTTGTTGAAAGCTATGGGCCCTCTCTGTGGAAAGTTTCGATAGGCTAATTCATAAAAATTTTACATGTATTTTCAAGGGATTCATAGACTCCAGAAGACTTCCTGAGTTTTAGTTCATTCTCTTCTATCTACAGATGAGGAAAGTACACTCCAATGAAGTAAGTTTAGTTGGCTAAAGTCACAGAAAGGGTCAGCAGCTCTGGAGCTGCCATCTGCCTCTTTGACAGAACATCCATATATCTTCTTAAGTCAGAAAAAAACCAAACTCATTGCCATCCAGTTGATTCCAACTCACGGCAACCTTAAAGAGGGGAAAATTCCAGAAGGGATTCAGTGCCATTAGGCAGTAACCTCAGAAGGCACTGTGGAGTGTTTTGTCTGTATACCCTTGCTGATGTCTTTGTTTCCATAAACGAAGTCGCCAGTGACCCAGGGGCAAAGGGCTGTAGTCTCTCTTACCCCTTGCCTTCCTCATTCTCCATATCCAGTTAGTCACCAAATCCTGTGCCTCCTACTCGACATCGTCTCTCACCTCTGACTCGTCTCTACCTTTCCTCTCATCATCTCTCCTTCCAGCTCTGCCTGCACTGTGGTAAATGCTACCTAACCAGCTTGTTGTGGTTGGGTGCCAAAGAGTCAGTTGTACTCATAATCCCACAGAACTGCTGGTGTTTTCAAACTGCCAGCCTTTTGGTTAGCAGCTGATTACGTGACAATTGTGCCACCAGGGCTCCTTCTTAACCAGCTTACTCTCCCCAAAACACACTTCTCATCATGTTCCTAGCTTGCGCAAAACAAACACTCATTGCCCATTCCCCCAGTGAGGCCACAGCAATGGCATAGCCAAGCCAAATCTACAAAGCTAGCCAATGGAATCCAGGGACACTGAAATTCTGGAACACAGATTTCAATTTCAGCATCCTTAAAGGGTGAACCTTAGGTAAGCTGCATCTGAATCATTTGGGGAGTTTGATGAAAACATAGATTACTGGGACGCTCCCCTGATGACTAAATCAAAATCTTTAGGGAATCTTTATTTTTTAAACAAACTCCAAAAATAACTCTAAAGATCAGTTAAGTCTGAAAATTACTTTTCTGTAAACAAGAACAAATAAATAAATAAACCTATTGCCATGGAGCAATTCCAACTCATAGTGACCTTGTAGGACAGAGTAGAACTGCCCTATAGGGTTTCCAAGGGTATAAATCTTTATGGTGGGAGACTCCCACATGTTTCTACAGCAGAACAGCTGGTGGAGTTGAACCATGACCTTTCAGTAAGCAGTCAGACACTTAACCAGCGTGCCACCAGCTCACCCCTTCTTCTTTATACTGCCTTATTCATGCACTCTTAGCAATTTATTGGTATTTACTACTGCATATATTATTAATAAGAATTGCTTTAGAGACAACTATTACTTTGGTTTACTTATATATATTGTTTTTAAAAACACATAGTCTGCATTACAGCTGTAAAGTGTGATATCTATGCCTGGTGTTTCTTTATTTAAGAGTGGTGACCTGCACTGCAATTGCCTGCTAATATTTATTCTCCACTCAATTATACTTACCAAGAAGATAAAACTGTGACTAATGTTTCATCAGCACCCCTGCAGAGCTGCTGAATCCACATCTGAATCATGAACTTTGTCACTTGCTAAACAATTCCCCATGACTCCAAGCAGATGGCCCTCAACCTCTTTTTTGTCAGGGTTTTTATATGCTAGAGTCATATGAAATGTTCTCCAGTGTTTAAACCCTTGATGGGTCCTTCCAACCCAGGACAAGCTTAAAGCCCACATACCCATGCTACACAAACCTCCATATATCATGAATTTTAGGACTAAAAAGCTCAAAGTTTCAGCGGAAGCACAAGCATTCAGGAGGCCAAGGTAATAAACATGTAAGCAATTAAAAAAACTAGGTGTGAGCTAAATGGGCGTGCACCGATGATCTTTTGCTCTCTAGTCAAAGACAGTTGTTCCCAGAGACATATGACGTATTATAGCCTCTCCATGCAGAATGGTTAAGCTTGCTAAACTGAACAAATAGTCTCGGCAGATGAACTTCCTAGATTTCCTGGAATGATGGAGATCCCTGCAACTTTTTCCCTGTAAGCTGAATTCCCATCCTTACACCGAGAAAATGAGAGCCTCTCATCTGGAGCATACAAGCCAGCAGATAGTCTGCCAACAGAATGTCACTGCTGTTGGTTGTCATCCAGTCAGCTCCAACTCAAGTACAACAGAACGGCATGTTGCCCAGTCTTGCACCATCTTCACAATGGTTGGTAGGTCTGAGTCTGTCGCTGTGGTCACTGCATATTTTAAGTGCCTTCCAACCTAGGAGGCCCATCTTCCAGAGCTACATAATATATAATATTCTGTACTGATTCATAGGATTTTCATTGGCTAGTTTTTGAACTAAATCATCGGGTCTTCTGAGTACCTCTTAGTCTGGAAGCTTCACTAAAAGCTGTCCACCTGGTAGTGTGATGACCCTGGTGGTATTTGAAATACTGACGGCATAGCTCCCAGCATCATAGTAACGTGTAAGCCAGTGCGGTACCACCAACTGACACACCGTGGTGGCGCCAACAGATGGATCAGCTGCAATCAATTTGATCATCAGCTACAAAGTGCATGAGAGGACTTTCTGGGGTGACAGGAATGCTCTATACCTTAGTTGTGCAGCCATGTAAATTTGTTAAAAGTTACTGAATTGTGTGCTAGAAAGGGTAAATTCTATTATAAAAAGCGGTATTATGCCACAATAACTGACTTTAAAATAGTAAACTAATTAAACACAGTTTGAGTGTCTGTAAGATAAAGACAAAATCTTAGCAAAACTGTAAGAAGATTAAAAAGGATTACATTTTCTGTTAAATTGTACATAGTAACTTCAGCATTGTAATGATCCAAATGAGTATCAGAAGTACACTGATTCAGAAATTTATAATCACCTCTACTTTGTGTGTGCATGCGTGTGCGTGCGTGCGTGCGTGCATGCGTGCGTGTGTGTGTGTGTGTGTGTGTGCAGAAATTCTGGTGGCATAGTGGTTAAGAGCTGTAGCTGCTAACCAAAGAGTCAGCAGTTTGAATCCACCAGGCACTCCTTGGAAACTGTATGCGGCAGTTCTACTCTATCCTGTAGGGTCACTGTGAGTCAGAATCAACTTGATGACAGTGAGTATGTATCTTTTTGTTATCTTATTTCTTGCCTGTCTTGTTCACAAAATGATTAGGTCTGTTAGGACAAGGGAAAACCCTGGTGGCTTAGTGGTTAAGTGGTACGGCAGCTAACCATCTGATGAGTAGTTTGCTAGGCACTCCTTGAAAACTCTAGTTGGCACTTCTACTCTGTCCTGTAGTGTTGCTGTGAATCAGAATTGATTCAACAGTAATATATTTATTTATTTATTCAGACCAAAAAAAAAACAGTGCTGCTGAGTCGGGTCTGGACAAGGATTTCGTTTTTCTTCCTCACTAGTTTCTTCCAGCACTTACGATATTCACATACTAGCTGCGGCACATCAAAACCAAAAAGCTCACTGCCGTTGACCAAATTCTGACTCAGAGCAACCCTATAGACAGAATAAAACTGTTTCCATAGAGTTTCCAAGGAGTACCTCGCCAATTTGAACTGCTGCCCTTTTAGTTAACACGTGTAGCACTTAACCGCTACACCATGCAGGTTTCAAGAGGCATGTTAAGAGTTTATAAATCTTGGATCAAACTGTATAAAATTTTCACTTTTACATATGAAACACTGTTAAATATTAGCAATTACATACGGTTCAGTCTAACATTTATTGAACGAATGAATGAAGGGGTTAATGAATGAAATTTCTCAGATTAAAGTTAGAGAATGTCTTAGCTCCTTGGTACTGATGCTGCAACAAAGTACCATAAAGTGGGTGGCTTAAAGAACAGAAATTTATTGTTTTACAGTTTTGCAGACTAGAAGTTTAAATCAGAGTATTAATTCTAAGACAGGGACTTTCTTGTACGCAGCTCTGCCTGTTCCTTGCCATTGCTTGGCTTGTAGTGCACTCACCACCTGGTGTCTTCACCATGTCTGTGTACCCTTTATAAGACACTACTCATTAGAGATTAGGTTTAGGACCCGCCCTACCCTAGTACACCCTCACTAATGTAAGACAAGAGAAACCTACTTCCACACATGGTCCCAGTCGCAAGTACAGGGTTCAAACTTCGTATTTTGGGGGGGACACAACTCAATCTATAGCAGGACACAAATATCAAATGCCTGAACATAACCCCATAAGGCACTGATTTCAAAAGAAGTCATACAAACATACTTCCATCAGTGTATTTGAACTTTGGTCCACTACAGTATTATGAAACCTATTTTTGAAAATTTCTGACTTGTTTTGTTCAAAATTTTCATGCCCTAGAAGAGACTTCCAAGACCTTTCTCTTTTATCATTTATAACAGTGTCTCAGATTACTAGAGTTTCAGGAGTTCATCTCAACACAAGTTTCAATGTCTCCAATGATAATATAAATTCTTTTTCTCTCATTCTCTCATGTCTGAAAATTGGAAAACTGGATACCATTCTATACTTTCTAGTCAGTTCAACAAAGGAAGTATTTAACATCTATCGTAAGCCAAGACTGTGCTAGGGCCTATTAGGTGTAACCCGCAAAACCAGCCCATTGCTGTCAAGCCGATTCTGACTCATGGTTACCCTACAGGGCAGAGTAGAACTGTCCCCACAGAGTTCCCAAGGAGATCCTGGTGGATTTGAATTGCCAGGCTTTCAGTTAGCAGCTGTGGTACTTAACCACTGAGCAACCAGGATTTAGCAGGTACAGAAAGACAAATAAGCTGCAGTACTTAACTCTGTAGGAAATTAGAGTCTAGTAGGACTAATATTTGACACAAATTTATCTTATCAGGCAGAAGGAAGTAGAAGGGGAGAAGTCCTATAATTGAGGTGTGAAGTATGATAGACTATCCTTATGTTGTTTTTAGGTGTCGTCAATTTGGTTCTGACTCATAGCAACTGCGTGCACAATAGAACAAAGCACTGCCCAGTTTTGTACCATGCCCACAATCATTTTTATATTTAAGCCTATTGTTGCAGTCACCGTGTGACTCCGGCTCATTGAGAGTCTTCCTCTCTTTCTCTGACCCTCTGCTCTGCCAAGCATGATGTCCTTCTCAAGGAACTGATCCCTCCGGACAACATGTGCAAAGCATGTAAGACACAGTCTTGCCATCTTTGTGTCCAAGGAGCACTCCACTTGTACTTCGTCCAGAACAGACCTGTTTGTTCTTTTGGCAGTCACTATTCTTCTCCAACACCACAATTCAAAGGCATCAGTTCTTCTTCTGTCTTCCTTATTCATTGTCCAGCTTTTTGCATGCACAGGACATGATTGAAAATACCATGACTTGGGTTAGGCACACCTTAGTCTTCAAGGTGATGTCTTACTTTTCAATACTTGAATGAAGCCCTTTGCAGCAGATTTTTCCCAATGCAATAAGTCTTCAGATTTCTTGACTGCTACTTCCGTGGTTGTCGATTGTGGAACCCAGTAAAATGAGACCCTTGACAACTTCAATCCTTTCTCCATTTATCATGATGTTGCTTATCAGGATGCACTGATAATTACCGGTGATTGGAACACAAAGGTTAGAAACAAAGAAGAAGGATTGGTAGTTGGAAAACACAGCCTTGGTGACAGAAATGATACTAGAGATCAAATGATAGAATTTTGCAAGACTTCTTCATACCTTTTTTCACTAACGTAAATGGTGACTATACACATGGACCTCACCAGATGGAATACACAGGAATCAAATCAGCTACATCTGTGGAAAGAGACAATGAAAAAGCTCAATAGCAGCAGTCAGGACAAGACCAGGTGCTGATTGCAGCTCAGAGCATCCGTTACTGGTATGCAAGCTCAAACCGAAACTGAAGAAAATCAGAACACGTCCACAAGAGGCTGTCCTTATGGCAGAAAATAAACAGATTCCTACATTGCATCTGAAATCCAGGTATATTAAAGATCTGAGTGCGTATGTGTATGAGTGTGTGTATATACGCACATGGTGTGTGCGCTTACACGCGTGTGCGTATGCCTGCGCATATTTTGAGAGAAAACAGAGAGTGCCTTTAAAATTTAGGATCAAACCAGTTTTTCCCAAGGAAAGCACAACAAAATCTAAAAGCACTGAATAGAACAGAATGAACACAAAAACTTTAAAATTCTTTACAATGAAAGACATCGTAACACAGTTAAAAGACAAGTCATCCTCTGATACAACAGTTCTACTTTTAGGAGTGGCTCTGTCTGAGAAAGATGTGGCAGTCTGCTTTTGTGGAAATTTACAGACTTGGAAAAGCTATGGGGCAACTATAAGTTAAAATCCGCTTGATGGCAGTGGGTTTTTGGATCCTGCAAGTGCACTACACAGATACAAAACTGAATATAGTGAAAAGGTGTTCACTTCTGGATTTTTGTAATTATAAAATAATTGGAAGCAACCTAAATATCCAACACAAGCTATGATACATCAACAGAATAAAGTACTATAGGGATTAAAAAAAAAGTGGAGAAAGAATGAAAAAGATGCCTATGTATTGAAAATTGATAATGAGTGGTCAGGAAGCATATACTAAGTGAAAAAAATTGAGGTCAGAATATTTTTATACTATGATACATTTGTGAAAGAAAAGCAGGAAAAAGACTATATTGACATTTTTACTTAATTTTTTTTCAGTACAGGAAATGTAATTTCATATAGAGGATAGAGAGGAGCAAGGTGAAAGGAAGAGATGTTAAAATGGAACTTCTCTGTGTATACCCTTTTATATAGTTTCAATTTTTGGATCTTATAAAGTGTATTATCTATTTTAAACATTTTTCAAAAAAGTAAATGAAATTAAATGAGTTTTTAAAAGACAAATGAGACTCTAGAGAAACTACAAGAGTTAATAGCCATAATAAATAAAAAGCCTATACAAATCATTAAGAAATTTCACTAAAGCTGAATGAGTAAGGGACATGAAGAGATAACTCCTAGAAGAACAAATAAGCAATAAACATATTTAATGATGTCATTCTCACCAGAATCAAGGAAATTCAAACTAAAATATTAAGTTTTTTATGTAGTTAATTATCTTAAATTTAAAAGACTGATAATGTCACTGAAGAGTAAGAGGACAGGAGAACAGAAACTTTTTTAAAAAATATTTTTTTATTATGACTGAGTGAAAATGTACATTCCCATATAAATTTACATGCCCAACTATATGTGGCTTCCAATGCTCTCCCTGTCCGGTGACAGCACAGTATTCCTCTCTGCTCCATACGTGCCTCATCCTCCCAACAGTCTCCTTTCCCCTCGTCTCCACCCACTCCCCTTACTCTAGCCAGAGATGGAACTTTTTTTTAAAATTGTGTTTTATGTAAAAGTTCACAATTCATGTCAGTTTCTCGCACAAAAGGTTATACATCCATTGTTGTGTGACTCTAGTTATTCAGAAACAGGAACTTGTGTGGATGCGTGTGTAATTGAAGGTTTACAATCCAAGTTAATTTGCCATATAAAACTCAGAACACACACCTCCAGGCAGCACTATCGGTTCTGCTCACCCTGCAGCATCACACTCTTCCTTTCTGTCCTATACTTCTAGTATCCACTCAACCCACACTTGTCCCCTCCTCTCCACTCTCCTCTCTTCCCTCCAAAGAGGAACCAGTTGGACAGCCTCATGTATATATCAAGTCAAGAAGCACACACACTACCTGCATTACTCAGTGTCCCATAGTCCAGTCCAGCCTTTGTGTGAAGAGTTGGCTTCAGCACTTGGCTAGCAGCAAGTTGAGAGGCCATGTTCTCAAGCGACCCTCTTTGATGTTGGATCATCAAGTCTGCTTCTTTTAATAGAGTTCTAGACCTGCATTCCCTTTTTTCTTGGACTTTTTCAGGGTCTGTGTGTTGTATCCCATGTCAGGGCAGTCTTTGGTGTGGCCAGACACCATCTAGTTCTTCTGGTCTCATGCTGATGTAATTCCCAACCATATGGACTCTTCTGTCTCCTGGGCTCATATTTTACTCATGTCTTTGATGCTCTTAGTTTTTATTTGCTATAGGTGGGTTGGGACAAATTGGTGTTCTTTAGCTGGCATTTTGATGGCTTTTAAGATCCCGAGCGCCACTCGCTAATATGGGATGCAGAACAATTTCTTAGAAGAAAACGAGTTATGCCAACTGACCTCAATGTACCCTGAAGCCATGGTCCCCAGAATCCTGTCCCTACTACTCTGTCCTTTAAAATGTTGGGTTGTATTTAGAAAACCTTTTAGCTTATGATACTGTCCAGTCGTGCTGACCTCCCTTCTACTTCATGCTGTCACTTCCTTCACCTAACCAAATTCCTATCGGCTATCTAATCTATGAATAATCCTTTCCCTCCCTCCCCACCCATGGAGCCATTGAAGATGACAGTCTTCCATGCACAAGCCTTTTCTTAAGTCCTTATAATAGTGGTCTCATACAATATTTGTCCTTTTGCAGCTGACTGATTTCACTCAGAATAATGTCTTCCAGATGAGTCCAGGTTATGAAACGAAACAGGAACTTTTCAATCCATCTGTTAGTATGAACATCAATCGGTAGAGCCTTATGAGGACATCTTCAAAATTCTAAATTTAAGAATTTATGGCAAATACACACTTACAATGAACACCAACAAATATGCTGCAGTGATGTTGGATGCAGAATTGGTTTTAACAGCGAAGAACAGGAAACAACCTAAATGCCCATTCTATTATAGTGACAGTTGTTAGGTGTCACTGAGTCAGTTTCAGCTCATAGCAACCCCACTTACAACAGGAGGAAACGCTGCCCAGTCCTGCACCATGCTCATATTTGGTTGTTATGTTTGAGCCCATTGTGTGTTAGTGTGTTATCCATCTCTCTGCTGGAGTGTGCGTCCCACGAGAGTAGGTATCTAGTTCTCTTCATCTAATGCCCTGCCTGCAGTGGCTACAATAGGACCTAGCACAAAGTAACTATTCAAAAACATGAATTGATGAAGGAATAAATAAATAAATGAATGAATGAAAAGAAAATTCTTTCCTTCCAAATCCTTTTGATCTACCCAGATCTGCCTCTCTCACCCTTCAGTCAGCTTGCTGCTTCTTGTTGATTGTCTTGTTTTCCCTTTTCTGTTCACACTTCCCTCATCAACAGAATAAATTCCTCTTCCTTCTCTGAGGTTTCTCTCACCTCCTCTAATCCTTTAAAGTCTGACAACATTCCCTTCCCGGTAATTTCTCTAACAGACAGTAAAGCACAGATAATTTTCTCCATGACAATAACTCTGTGCCACAAGATAAGTGAAGTTTATATTTATTTAAAACTCTCTTCTTCCTCTACACACAACTGCAGAAACCCTGGTGGCATAGTGGTTAAATGCTATGGCTGCTGACCAAAAGGTCAACAGCTTGAATCCACCAGGCGCTTCTGGAAACTATATGAGGAAGTTCTACTTTGTTTGATAGAATCACTATGAGTCAGAGTCGACTCAACGGCAATGGGTACTGTAATTGCCACTCAGTGGCCTTCGTTTGGCCCTTGGAAGCAGGACAGAACACGTCTGTGGCGTCTTCTACATGGCCTGCATAGCTGAAGGTACCTAGCCTTCTAAATTCCATGTTTTCCAATTCCTGGCACCACATTATATGGTTCTTCATCTAACTTGGTTTCTATAACTTTTCTCCACTTTGCAGACACTGTTTCATTTCTGAAATCCTTGCAGCCTGTTGATATCCCCTTACAATGTAGCACACATACCTGAACACATTTCAGGTGTGGTTAAGCTTCTTGCGAGAACAGTGGGGTTACTGCTGTCCAAGACAAGAGATGAGACCAGGATGGTCCTATTAACATATTAGCTGACTCAGGGCCCCAAATGCATCTCTCCACTTCCTTATCTGCGTTCCAAGTGTTTGGGGTTTTTCTTTTTACAGGCATTTTTTTTTCCCTTCATTTGTTTGAGGACATTTATTGAATACCTACTGTGTACCAAGCACTATGAATTGATCTGTTATTGGTACCCAATTTTCTGACTTAATTTGATTTCCTAAACTTTCATAGACTTGATACCTTTATGTATTGCTTCAAGTTAATACATGCATATTTTAGATTTCTGAGACATAAACCAAGCCATAGAAGTTACTGATGAAAGATGCCTTCTGTGATTGGAATTTTATCAACAAGCGTATTTTTGCAGAAATTAAACAATGAGACAGCTAGAGGTGTGGAAATAATTCTTATCTTTTACCTTGGATTACTTTGGTCCCAACTGTCGTATTAGTTTCCAGATATGGCACTTTGAAAAGTTCAGGCTTTATTTTTGGGGTTCAGCTGCCACCTGAATAACTTTACTATTTAGAAATGGGGTTTTAGGAGGAAGCTAAAATGCTGAAAAAATACCCTGTACAATTAAATTTTTCCAGTGAAACCTCTACTAAGCACATACACCAGATATACTGCAGTTGTTAATTGGACATAAGAAGACTGCCAATTAAGTTTGTGAATTCATCCTAGAAAAAGTGCTACATACCTCATTGCTGAATATCACTATGGTCACCTTCGAAGTACTCCCCTTGGGAAGCTATGCACTGATGCCAGTACCCAGTCCACCCTTCAAAGCAGTTTTGGAACTCTGTTTCTGGAATGGCCATCATAGCTGTGATAGTATTACCCTTGATGTCCTGAATGTCATCCAAATGTTTTCCTTTCAATATTTTCTTTATCTCTGGGTAAAGAAAAGTCATTAGGGGCCAGATCAGGTGTGTAGGGGAGTGTTCCAATACAGTTATTTGTTTGCTGGCTGAACACTTCCTCACAGACAACAATTAAGTGTGCCAACCTGCCACTGTGCATGATGGCCATTCCGAAAGAGTTCCAAAATTTCTTTGAAGGGTAGACTAAGCACTGGCATCAGTGCATAGCTTCTCAAGGGGAGCACTTCCAAGGTGACTGTAGTGATATTCAGCACTGAGGTATGTAGCACTTAACTAAATTCGCTGACATAATTGGCAGCCCTTGTGTACACCTATCCTTTCAAAAGTCACCTATCCTTTCTAGGCCAGGCTTCTTTCACCATCATCACCTCAAGGCAAACTTGAAATGCCTTGATACATATAACTTGATATAATATAATAGCTGTGATGTATAGTTGCCTGTGAGGGAGTGTTCAGCCAACAAACAGATAACTGTATTGGAACACCCCCTAATCACCTGATCTGGCCCCTGATGACTTTTCTTTACCCAGAGATAAAGGAAATATTGAAAGGAAAACATTTGGATGACATTCAGGACATCAAGGGTAATACTGTCATAGCTATGATGTTATATAATAATGCCTTGATATAATACAACTTTATATTATATTTGTTTAAAGCCAGTTGTAATCAAATAGTATGGCTCACTTGAATGGACATCTGTGAAAGCTGTTTTGGAGCAAAAAATCTGGACTCATGTATTTTTCTGAAACAGTCATTTGTGATGGATACAAAGTTGGATGTCTATTGGCTAACTACATTCTCTGTCCTCATGTAAGCCTAGCCACAGTTGACTTATCCAGGAAAAGAGGACACAGCCCTCACCTGGGTCCACTACATAGAATTTGAATGGAATACACAAAAAGCAACTGGAGTTGAAGCATTTAATGACAGTGCTATGGGCGAGTCAAAGAAGGCCAGCAGATGCCCTGGGTCCTGAGCTCCCCTAATTCTGCCATTTCTATTACTCAGAATCCTTCCTATAAGTCTGCTTTGATTATATTGGCCAGAGTTGAAACTATCAGCATTAAATTGGAGAGGAGTCTCTAGTGGAATGTCATAGGGATCTATCACTAACCCTGTGCTCCTTGTTGCTTTGTGCAAGGTCTTAGACCAAACATTAACATGACTACACTTCACCAAAAGATCTTATTAGAAGGTTCCGGTTCAGTTGATCTGGGCTAGAGTCTGAGTTTTGCATGTCTAGCAGGCCCCTGGTTGATGTGATACTGATGGCTGTGTTTTGAGAAGTGGAGTCTTAGAATAGAGTTTTGCCTATCAAATCTCCAGATGCCACCAAGTTTAAAGAAAATGCTAGTACAGAATAACCAAGTCTAGACACACTCCAAATTAAAGCTACCACAGAATAGACAAGACTATTAATAATAGTGAGGCATTGCATTGGGCAAATCTGCTGTAGAATTTCACTTTGAAGTGTTAAAAAGCAAGGATGTCACTTTGACGATTAAGGTACAAGTGACCCAAGACACTGTGTTTTCAGTGGCCTCATATGCACCTGAGAAGTGGACAATGAATAAGGAAGACTGAAAAAGAATGAATGCCTTTGAGTTGTGGCGTGGGCACAGAACCCTAAATATACCACAGACTGTCAAAGGAATGAACAAGTCTGTCTTAGAACAAGCACAGCCAGAATACTCATTAGAACCAAAAATAATGAGACTTTGTCTCCTGGACTTTGGTTGTGTTATCAGGAGGGACTAGTCCCTGAAGAAAGGCATCTTGCTTGGTAAAGTCAAGGGTCAGCGAAAAAGAGAAAGGCCGTCAATAAGATGGATTGACACAGTGGCTGCAACACCGGACTTGAGCACAGCAAAGATTGTGAGGATGGTGCAGGACTGGGAAGTGCCTCCTTCAGTTGGACACAGGGTTTTCATGAGTTGGAGCTGAACTGATGTCACCTAACAGTAACAATACATACCGTACTGGATGGTGTACTTCTGTATTCTCAAGGAATCCTTTTAACAACCATGAGGTGGATATTATGATCAACATTTTAGAAATGAGTCAGACAAGGCTAAGTGTGTATGCTGTGTCAGACAGCACGCTCGAGAGTTTGTGAAACATGAATTCTGCCTGCAGGAGATTGGGTTCAGTGACCTCCAGTTTCCCATCTTGCTAGCCTGATACAAGAGTCTGGTCTTTCCAAGCCAAAACCTCTGTTTTTCTTTCTTTCATCTCCTGCATCGTCCTCTGATACTGAAGTAAAGGAAATCATGAGCCCTCCCAGAGAATTGTGAGACTTAGAAACAGAGGACTGAGTTCAGTAGATAGCTCACACAGAGGCTGTGCATCAGTCAAGGCTTCTGGTAACTCTGACTGACTCATCTGGGTTCTAAGCTAACTCTCCACTTCCTCCCATGGATCTCCCTGACCGAAGTTGTCTTCTGGCCATGGGCTGAAATAGCACCTTCTACATGGGCCAGACCTTTCTTGACACCCCTATGGAACGCAGTTTCCTGCACTTTGTAGAAATACAATTCCAAATAAGGTTTTCAACCAACAAATGGAGACGATCTCTGTCAAGGATGATTTGGCTTTCTGTCTTTTTAAGAGTTAAAGGGATAAACCGTTTAGAAGACTCAAAGGTGATACCCCCAGCTTGGAAACCTAAAAAAAGTATGATACTGGGGAAGAGTGTCCATCTCAAAGAAATTGTTTTGTTCAGGCTCAATTCCTCATTCTTGTAAGGTGTTCTGGATTTGTGGAAAGGGAGAGACTATGAGTACTCACAACAGACTGATTCACTAAGGGTAATTAGAAAGACAGATTTAAAGAAAAACATAAATCAGTATCAACCCAAAAAACAAAACAAAACAAAGAAACTTCAGAGACACAGGTTTTCTTAGAAGGCACTGGAAACCAAAGGAAAAATAATATCTAACGAGGCAGTTTTATAGTAACTCTTTTTTGCTAACAAAATTTAGTGAATAACACTTAAGTAGCAACAGAATGATAAGTGGGTCCTGTAATTATTATTTTATATCTGTGGAATGCCAGCAAAGAGCTTTGTACCAGAAAATTTTGTGTTATCACATTTTTCAAGCACAGAATCCACAGCCAAGATTGGGTGAAACCAGCAGACATAGCGGGTTTAATCTGTGGAATTCTGTTAAATAATTACATTGAATTTAATCTGTGGAATTCTGTTCAATGATTACATCGAATTTGTCCCTTATTGTGGGCAAAACTTCTTTGGGGAATTTTTGTCCTGAATGAGCTCTGGTATTATCACTCCACCTTCTGATTCTTCATCTTCCTGGAATTGCCATTACCCAACAGGACATGAAAAGGGAGTTTTCTGGGCCCGTCTCGGACCACTTCCAAATCCGCCACCACGAGGGCTTAAGTTGAATTCTAAGGATACTGATGACAGGAAGACCTGCCTCCGCAGCGTTCAAGGGTGACAGCCAGCCAGCCAGTGGTTCCAAATGCCTGGAGTTTCTCAAGAATGGAGTCAAAATTGATAGTCCAAAGGCTTCCCACTGCCTTAAGATAAAGACCTTAGCACAGCCTCCAAAGGCTGACCATGATCTGGCTCCTGCTCCATGCACATCCTTCACTGGACTGCCTTCAGCCACAAGACATGCCACACTTCGGTCCCACCACAGGGTCTCCTCTGCTGTTCTCCCCACCTAGTGTACTTTCCCTTGCTTCCTGTGTTTAAGTCAGCCTTCCTTTATATGGAGTCCCTGGGTGGTGCTAGCTGTTAATGTGCTTAGCTGCTAACCAAAAGGTTGGCAGTTTGGGTCCACCCAGAGGTGCCTGAGAAGAAAGAACTGGAAATCTACTTCCAACAAATCAGCCACTGAAAACTCTATGGAGCACAGTCCTACTCTGACACACATGGGGTCTTTGCAAGGCAGAATCAACTCTGGTTTTTGGGTTTTCCTCATCTGTCACTGCCTCAGGGAAGCTTTTCCTGGTCTCCCCACCGCAGCCAATTTGTCCCTTACTCATTCTTACAACAGCTTGTTCCTCTGCGTTATGGCTCAGGTACGTGTGATTACTCCCTGCATGTCTGTGTCTCCATGTAAACTGTAGGCTCTGTAAAAACAAAGACCCTGTCAGAGTTTGCTCATCACTGCATTCCAGGGCTTTAGTGTAGCGTGTAGTAGGGACTTGATTACAAAGATTTGTTGAAAGAATGAAGGGAAGATGGGAAGAAGGTGGTGATCTCATGTTTTAGTCAGCTAGGGCTGCTGTAACAGAAATATCACAGAGTGGATGGCTTTAACAAAGGAAGGTTTATCCTTACACAGCCCGGTAGGCTGCAAGTCCATATTCAGGGTGTCCGCTCCAGGGGAAGGCTTTCCCCTTGTCGTCTCAGGAGGAAAGTCCGGCATTGCATCAGTCTTTGTCCAGGGAGTGTCTTGGCACAGGAATCTCAGGACTGAGGATGCGCGCATTTCCCGGTGCTGCTTTCTTGATGGTATGAGGTTCCCAATTCTCAGCCTGTTTCCCTTTCCTTTTATTTCTTGAAGGATGAAAGGATTTAAGGGTGGGGCAAGCTACACTCTGGGGAAATTCCCTTTACAGTGGGGCAGGGAGGTGGTCCTATGAAGGGATTTATAGTCCCACCCTAGTCTTTAACACACAGAACAGGAAAAACACAAAATGGAGGACAGTCACAAGACACTGGGAATCATGGCCCAGCCACATGGCTACACCTAGTTTTGGGGGGACATAATTCAATCCATGATGCCTCATTCCCAGAAATGGAGGAAGGCATGATCAGCATGAATTCCAAGCTCTCAGTCCTGTGTATACAGGCTATGAAACTGCTGGTCAGAGAAAAACTCTGGGAATGACCCTGACATCACTACCATCTCTCCACCTACCATTCGTTCTTCCAAACAATCTTTGTAATTGAGCTCCTCCAACATGCCATACTCTGACCAAGGCCCAGAGGACTCAGTGATGAGCAAAACCTGACACAACCTTTGCTTTTAGGGAGCATACAGTTTGCATGGAGATACAGACATGGAAAAAGTCATCACACATACTTGAGCTGTCACGCAGAGGAACACTACAGACTAAAAGCTCAGTCCCAGGTTAGACACACCTGGTTTGAAATGTTGTTTCTTGGCTTACTGTATAAACGTGGGCAAATCAGTTCAACTCTGCTTTCCTCAATTGCCTGGTCTGTTAAATGGAATAACTGATGGTACCTAACTCTGTCTTCTGTGAGATTACATGAGATAGCTCAGGGACACGCCTGATGGATAGTAAGGGCTCAGTGAGTGCTAGTTGATGTTATCATTAGAGAAGAGACCCTGAATCCTGGAGACTGCCCTCTTTTTAGATCACTACAAATTGTGTATATCTGGAACTTCACTTGCCAGCATAACGATTTTTTCAGAGTAGTCTGAGAGTTTGTCATGAGAGGTTTTTATTATTATTATTATTATTATTACTTTCTACATCCCGTTAGCAATTCTATGAGCTAGTGAGCAGTGAGGCTTGAGAAGAAGAATATTTTTAAAAGGTTGTCACATGAATAGGGCATTTGGATTTGGCTTAAAAAGTGAGGTTCCCAATTCTCAGCCTGTTTCCCTTTCCTTTTATTTCTTGAAGGATGAAAGGATTAAGGGCGGCACAAGCCATACTCCAGGGAAACTCCCTTTACAGTGGGGCAGGGAGGTGATCCTATGAAGGGATTTACAGTCCCACCCTAGTCTTTAACACACAGAACAGGAAAAACACAAAATGGAGGACAGCGGCTTAAAAAGTGGGTTCACCACATCTCCAAATAGACTTCCAGGAGGAAAACCTGCATAGCTAGGGTATAGAAGCCATTGTAAAACGACTGCTACTCAACTCCTAAATCTTCAGCCCTTATCTCAGCCTCAGCCTATTCCCCTGAGGGCTCTCAGCCTGTGAGGAAGTCAGGCTCTGCTCCCCCTGCCTGCTGATTGACCTGCTTTGTTTGTTACATAGGCCTTGCTCCTGAGTAAAGAGCATTTCCAGGGGGATGGTCAGTTCAGCTGAAGTCCTGGGGCTGTTGAAGCAGTCCTTGAATTCTGATGTGACCTCCATTGGAGCCTGCTGCCAGCCCTAGGCACCTGGCTATGAGTGGACCACCTGCTGGCTGGTAGGGAGAAACTCTAGCTCTCTGGGGGTTTTCACCTACTCCCAGCTGAAAATTTGGCTGCTGAAGATGTTAGGATCCATGATTTTCAAGATGCAATGCTGTTACTTTTGAAAGTTAAGTTTTATTAAAAAATGTGCCCAATAAGAAAAAGACTGGTGCACCAGGGATGCACCCCAAACTACACAGAGTAGGGGGTGACCATGAGCTTCCTCAGCACCCAGTATTTAAGTCATGAGATTACAAAGCAGGGAGGGGGAACTGACCTTTACATTGATTGGTTAAGGCCACCTGGAATTCCTGTTAGTTGTAAAATGTGGTCAAGATCTAGGGGTCACTTGCAAGGCTGTCCATGGTCAAGGTCTAGGGGTCACTTGCAAGGCTGTCCATGGTCAAGGTCTAGGGGTCACTTGCAAGGCTGTCCATGGTCAAGGTCTAGGGGTCACATGCAAGGCTGTCCCCAGGCTTGTCTTGTGACAGATGTTTTGTAAGACAAAGGTGAGATTACTCTATGGTATTTTCTGCTATTAAGTTGTTTCCTGGGGCTTTCTTTAATACCTTGAATTTCTACTGCGCCCTTCCTCAAAGGCTGTCACCTATGTCTCATTTCAACAAAGAATCATATCTGTCGTAACATTCCCAGATTGGTTTCATTTATAGACCTGAAAAATTTTGTTGCTTTTTTTTTTTTTTTTACTTTGAGTTATTTTGAGTTAGGCAGGAGAGGGCTACACCTCTAATGACAGAGATAGAAGTCATTCATTCTTGAGCTGAGCAGGCAGGATTCCAATGACCTCATTTGTAGTAAATGGGATAGAGAAGATATTCTAAGCTTCTGGAATGAAAAACTAACCAAGTAGGACTGATTATTGGATAGATCCAAAATGTTGGCTTATGCAGAATAGGCTACTTATTTTGTTCATGCCAGAATGCAAATATTCCAAGGAAGGATAACATTTAACGGTAGCAACTCACATTTATTGAGCAGTTCCCATGTGTTAGGCACTGTCCTAAGAGCTTTCCATGAATTGTCTCACACACTCCTCACAACAACCCCATGACCATCATCATTTTACAAATAAAAAGATGGAGGCAGAAAGAGCTTAAGTGACTTGAGAAAGATCACACAGCAGTCAGTGGAGAAACCAGCATGGGCCAGGCAAATTAACTCCGAAATACACTATCTTCTTTACCATCTTGAACAGTCGCCTAGTGTCAGAAGCTTCTATAATAGCTATTATCTTATCTCTAAATCTTTATGCCACATTATGTTAGTTATATAGTGCTGCTTTAACAGAAATCTATACTCTTACAGTCCAAAAGACTAGAAGTCCAAATTCAGGGCTCCAGCTCCAGGAGAAGGCTTTCTCTGCTGGCTCTGGAGGAAGATTTTTGTCATCAATCTTCTCCTGGGTTTAGGACTTTCTCAGCATAAGAACCCTGGGTCCAAAGGACATGCTCCCCTCCTGGCTCATTTTTCTTGGTGGTAGCAGTTCTCTTTTCCTCTCTCTACTCACTTCTCTCAAAGGAGATTGACTCAAGATACAACTTAATGTTGTAGATTGTGTCTTGCCACATTAATATCATACAGGTTAGAATTTAGAATACATAGGATAATTATGGAAACCCTAATGGCGTAGTGGTTAAATGTTGAAGGTGTTAACCAAAATCTCAGCAGCCTGAAACCACCAAGGGGTTGGAAACCCCTTGGAAACTGGATGTGGAAGTTCTACTCTGTCCCATAGGGTCACTATGAGTTGAAATCGACTCAACAGCAATGGGTTTGGGGGTGTTTTGTTGTTTTTAGAATAATTACTTCAGGTCACAAAGTGGAGGACAACCACACAATACTGGAAAGCATGTCCTGGCCAAGTTGACACACATTTTGGGTGAATATGATTCAAAACAATCAGACATAAATTATGCCCTTGAAGGCAGGCAGAGCCTACCTTTAAGTAGAGTTGTTAAGACTTATGAAGAAATGATAGCAAGCGTGTAAACAGAGCTTACTATATTCCAGGCATTCTAAGCACTTTATATACATTACTCCATTTAATCCTGAAAACAAGACTGTGATGCTATCATCGTCTCCATTTTATTAATGATAAAACTGAGGCGCAGAAATGTTATTTGCCTAAGATACACAACAAGAAGGTAGCAAAGCCTGGATTTGCAACCCAGCTCATAAAGAGATAAAAATGTTGAACAGAGAAGAAATAAGAGCAAAATGAAGGACCCTTCAGTGGTGTCATGAGGTCACTTAGCAACAATATTTTGGTATGCTTGCTCAGCCAATGGCAAACTGACTTAGAACTTTTTCTTCGTTCTTCCTGCAGTACCTCAATTTTAATTAATTTATTCAAGAAACGAACTCTTGCAATATGCTGGGCCAGGAAAGTCCATTGAGATGAAATGATATGGTACAAGGAGGAACTCATGAGGATCTCTGAGAATGCAGAGAAGGGGCATTTACAACATACTTGAAAGATCAAGAAGTCCCTGAGTGGTAAAAATAGTTAATGCACTTTCCCACTAAAGGAAGAATTGTGGGTTTGAATTCACCCATACTTACCTCAGAAGAAAGTTCTGGTGATCTACTTCTGAAAAATCAGCTATTGAAACCTTATAGAGCAAAGTTTTACTCTGACACTCATGGGGATGGCAGGAGTTGGAGTTGACTCAGAGGCAATTGGTTTCATTGGTAGAGAAGCAAAAAATGATCTGGCACGGAAGTCTAGAAGAAGGGGTGGAAAACTGCCAAGGAGGCAAAAGGAAAAGTGTTTTAGGGTGGAAGAACATCACATCCAAAAGCCCAGAGTTGTGAAGGAGCCTATTTTCTAACATGAAGTTATCTCACAATGGAGGTGATTTGGTCAGACCCTGGTATCAAAACATTGGATGAGGTACAAGGAGAGAGAAGAAAAGGAATTAAGAGAGGGAGGTCTGGGAAGGTAGGCAAGAGCTAGATCATGAAGGCACTGGTGTCAAGCTATGCTGTTTTTCCAGCAGGGCACAGAAAACCACTGGAAGAGCCAAACCACAAGATCGATGCGGTCAGGTTTACATTTTAGAGCTCTGGTGGTACCAGTGGGAAGGGTGAGTGGCAAGTGGTAAAGGGGTCGTAGTGAACCAGTAGAGGGAATCGAAGGCCTGGGTGGGAATGATGGCATTTGGGGTAGACTTTGTCTAATGTTTTGCTGCAATCCATGTATTCCATCCCTGTTATTTCCTTGATGAAATCAAACCAGAGAATATATTAGTGTTTGGGCATAGAATTCACTCAACTTTTACTAAAACTGCTATATCATTCCAGACTTCAAGAGAATATGTTTCCCTCTGATGAGTCACCAAACTAGTCAAAAAGCCTCTACCCTTGCAGAAGAGTGGAGACTAAAAACTTCAGGGTTGAGGGTCCATATTTTTTCTCTGTGTTTGTGGCTGGACAGCTTTTCTTTGACTCAGTCAAGGCCCAGTGCTTATCGTCCTTCTTAGTGAACTCTTCAAAATATTTTCTCCTATTTAATTTTGTTTGTAGAAATTTTATACTCCTAAACCCACAGAAATGTTAGTATCACTAAAAGTAGCACAGCCAAATGTTATGTGTGTGATAATGTGATTTAGTAGGAAGCACGTGGCACCAGCCAAGAAGGATGCTTGCCTAAATCACTCTCTGGATCTAATCAGCAGTGCACAGGAAACACGGGGACTAGAGGAGCCAGTGACCACGAACAGTCAAATCTAGGGTACAGCACACTCTACAGGACAAATGACTAGCTTCTGCAGTAAATAACAGGCGTGAAAGAAAGAAAGCAAGCCTAACTGATAGAGAATCAAAGAGGCTTAAAAGAATAACAGCTCAGTCCTATGTTTGCATCCTGATTCAGGCAGACATGGTTTGGGTATTAGGTGATGTTGAGGAATTACTGCTAATTTTGTTAGGATAATACTGTGGCATTTAAACTTATGTATATTTTAATATGCTATGCATTACTTTGACATATATTTGGCAAAATAATGTGATCTCTGGGATATGCTTAAAATGGAACAAGACAGGTAGAACATCAACAATTATTGGAGCTGGGTGATGGGTACATAGAGTAAATTATACTGTTCTTGTGTATGTTTGAAATTGTCTATAATAAGTTTTTTTCTTAATTAGTTAACTCTGTTTACTTTTCTACTTCCAGATTAACGTAAGTACTACAGAAACCATATAAAAGAATTAGCTATGTCCTACCAGTCTAACAGAAACCGTAGTGGTTAAGTGCTATGGCTGCTAACCAAAGTGTTAGCAGTTCAAATCCACCAGGCACTCCTTGGAAACTCCACGGGGGCAGTTCTACTCCATCCTAGAGGTTAGCTGTGAGTCAGAATCAACTTAATGGCAGTGGGTTTGGTTTTTGGTTTACCACTCCAACACAACTACAGTCGTATTAGGTGTTAACTTCTTGTACTTTATTTTCTTTGGACATATTCTGTTTTTACATATTGGGTAATTTTTAATTTAAAATTGTATTTTTCTTTTTTCATTTAATACTTCATACATATTTTTCACGTTATTACCAAGTCTTTGTAACTAGTGGGTACTTCTTCCTAACTCTGTGTTCAGTGATGTTACATTAAAAACAAAAAGCCCACTGCCATTGAGTCGGGTTCAACTCATAGTGGCCCTAGAGGTCAGAGTAGAACTGCTTTATAGAGTTTCTAAAGAGTGCCTGGTGGATTTGAACTACCAACATTTTGGTTAGCAGATGTACCACTTAACCCATTACACCATCAGGTTTTTCAACGTCCCATTAGTAGTTTGAAATCAGCCACGGTGGCATTCTTTAAATCATGGGAGTCAGCAGATGTTACAAAATAGAGCTTTCCCTCAGAGAGCTGGTGGTTAAACCCTCATCAGCATATAACTGTCACTTTTTTTAATGGCCACCCAAAAGACCTCTGGGTAGACACATAAAGATAGCTTCCAACTGATGGTGGTTCATGCAGGATGAAATGAAATGTTACCGGATCCCAAAACATTGCCAGGATTCACTGAGATCCAACTGTTGCAATCCATAGGATTTTTATTGGATGGTTATCAGAAGTGGATCACCAGACCCTTCTTCCTAGTTCATCTTAGTCTGGAAACTTCACTAAAAGCTGCTCACCATCACAGCAATGTGCAAAGCCTCCCTGACATACAGGCGATGGCTGTATGAGGTACATTGGCCAGAAGTCTAACCCATCTCCCACCCGGAAGTTGATGATGCACCACCAAACCAGCCATGTCCTCATATTCACGGTAACTAACAGTTTATGATGTTTATTTTAAGCTAAGTTCTTTACTCATTATTTAATCCCTACAATAAACCAAACCAATCCAAATCCCATTGCATTGCCAGGGAGTCAATTCCAACTCATACTGAACCTATAGGACAGAGAAGGACTGCCCTATAGGGTTTCCAAGAAGCTGGTGGAATTAAACTGCTGACCTCTTGGTTAGCATTTGAGCTCTTAACCCCTGCACTGCCAGGGCTCCAATCCTCACATTAGACCAGTAGAGTAGGTGCTATTATCATTTGCATTTTATAGATGAAGAAACCAAGACACAGAAGAGGTTAAGTAAATTACCCAACATTTTATAGCTAATAAGTGGTAGCAACACCAGAGCTGGGTTTTGAAGTCAAGTAGTTTTAATTCAGCACCTCTGCTGCTTTGTGCCTCTGCTCCAGACAGCTGGCCAGCCACCTTCTGAGGTCAACATCACTGCTACTCCTTGCATCATCAGCAAGTAGGGAGAACTGCTGGGCCAGCAATCATCAGTTTCTTCCTGTACCTGAATGCATGCTTTGGGGAGCCCAGCCCAGCCGTTGGACAGAAGCAGAGCTCATGTTATCCTCTGCAAACACTGCTCTCCAACACACCAAATACATCACCCTGCTCTGCCTGCTGTTTAGCAATCCCAGCCTTCCACCAGTCATTTTCAGAGCTGAGGTGGGTTTGGGGAGGTTGGGGGCACTCCAAGTTGCAGGGATCTTTATGATTTCAGAAACCAGGCAAACATTAATATTCTATCAGTGGCAAGGATTCTGTGGGTGACTGCCCTCTCCTGCTCCTAGGTCTGCAGAGTTTCAAGATCCTACCTGGGTGTTCTGAGTACTAGGCAGGATTCTATTTCTGATGTAGCTATTGGGTTGCCGAGTGATACGGGGACAAGTCATTTGACCCTCAGCAATGATTATTTTACACAGAATAGAAGCATCACAAGACCTGAGCTTTTTCCAGGCACTTCGAAGCTCCTGCAGGCAAGATGTTGTGTGTGCAGTGTAGCTGCCGGCACTGCTCTCACTGGGACCAGCACTCACCTTCCGGGGGCTCAGAGCACCCGGTTCTGCTTTCTCACAGTACATGTGCTACAGTGGAGGTGCAGCAGCAATGTGGTGACTATTCAGCTGTCCCTTAAGCTTGTCAGTCCAGCTTTGCCTTAGGCCAAGAACTGACCATTTCGTCAAGAAGCAGAAGAGAAGAAATAGTTATCTTTGAGGGAGAGGGGTTTGGTTATCATATGACAAAAAGCATCACTGAACAGAAAAAATTCACACCCCCATGTTCAACACCTGGAACAACTAACAGGCTCGGTGAATACTTACTGAATATCATTTTCATGCTCAAACCAAGTAAGAAGTTCTTGAAAGCCTCTACTTTCTGGCCAGTATAGGATTTTCCCTGATGGTGGAATCCTCTCACACATAAAGTACCAAATAGGATCCATCCAGAGTTATAACACAGTTAGCAGCACATCTATAGCCCTTTGCTGATAATGCTTCTGAGACAGAAGCTTAAGATGTGTAAATATGAAAGAGTAAACCGGCATTCACACTGAGGGTTACTCCCCTCTGTGTTCAGATTGATTTGAGGGCATTCGATCCAGTGGCAGGAGACAACTGGGTGGTTCTGCAATTCCAGATTTCTCCACAGAACTGAAAGTGCAGTGGAGGACAGAGAAGGGGTGTCCCCAGCAAGGGGAAGTAAAAGAGAAACAGGAGACTGGAGTGGGAGAGACAGCTATCCTGACCTCCTCCTGTGCAAACCATTAACAAACAACAGATACAAACGGAGAAAACTAGCCACGCACAGAAAGCATAGGTTGCTGTGACTCATGCTTTAGATGTTTAAATCAAGTATCTTCTTTTCACCTGGAGGTGTTTCCTTTCTTTCCCTCACAAGGCTGGTAACACTTGTGAGTGCTTATTTAGTCTTTGAGGCTCATTTTCTTTTCTCGTGTTCTCAGATGAAGAGGACAAATTGTGTCTGTCTTTCCTTTTTTAATAAATGACGTAAAGACCCAGCTGAACTCACCTACAGTGCAGTGATAGACTTCACAATCACGTGTGTCAGCTTTGCCACAGTGACCTTATCAGATAGGCCCCGCCTTGAAGTTCTCAAACTTTGCACCACTTCTGCTCTCAGGCAGCACTCCTGGCTTCCAAGTGGCTGACTAGTATTCATTAGAGGACTGAGCAGAGTCCTGGGTCATTAATTAGTAATAATTGGCAGGGTTGAGAGAGGAAAGCCTGAAAAGTTACAATTTAAACTGAGATGCCAGAGGCTTCTGGCAGAGCTCAAGTACAACCACTCTCAGAACCACCACCTATCGTGACCCAACCCTTAGGAATCTGTGAAAACTTCACTTCCTGGAAACCTGAAACTAGAAACTGAAGACTAATGCTTACTTCTGCATCTGTAAACCTGCTAATGCCAGTGAGAGAACAGTATGGTAATTCCTTTGTTTATCTTCTTGAGGGTTCTATAAAAAGAAAGGCACAAAAAAGACGGAGACTTCAGCCATTTCTGGACAACAGTCCGCTGAAGTCCACTGGGAATAAAACCCTTCCTCTAATAATTATCGGTGTGCGAGTGACTTCTGCTCTATGGGCCTTTTCTTGCAAGAAGGTGACATTTGGCTGTAGTTAATAGCCTGAGGTCTCCCAGCCTCAACAACTCATACTAATGCTGACCTCTGTCCCCTAGCTCAAGCTTGTTTCTATGTTTGATGGAAATATTCCTACAACTTAGCCAGAACAGAACCTCGTATTCTTGTCTTGGGCATTTTAATAGCTCTCTGGGTCGCCATGAGTCGGATCCGTCTCGACGGCACTTGGCTCTTGGCTGGGTTATATTCAATCACTGGCTGTCTCTTCTTCTGTTGTCGTGTCGTTCTTACTCTGATTTAATTTAACCAGTAACCACTGGCTCTAGGCTTAGTCCAAGAGGACAGTACATCCAACCCTTTAAACCTAAAGTAGTTTTTAGTCTAATCTATAAGATATTTGGCTGGCTATAAGACACAGGAAAACCAGCAAAAAAGACAACATCTTCCAGTTGTGACCAAAATTTGGATTAAAGGGTGAGAACCATGTTGGAAGGAGTGCAGTTCTTTTACAAAGAGGACATGTGATGAGTCTCTAAAGTATTAATGGTTTATCCAGTAGGTCAATAGGTCAACCTACGCCCATTAGCAGAGCAGTGTCACCTGGCATTGGAGCTTAAGGTTTTGATTTAATGCAGTGATTTTCTGTTTCCTTTCTCCCCTTTGGGCTGGTGAGTATTATCATCTGGAGGTAGAATCATTGGTTCCACTTGCTCTTTATTCTACTCTCCAAGGACTCAGTCTACAAGACTTCAGTCTGCTACTACGGCACTCTTAATTATTTTGTAGACTTCTATTTAGAGTAGTAAGTGTGTTATATGTGGTGACCCAACACATACACACACACACACGCATTCACACACACAGTTAAAACAAAAGTTCCCGACTTGTACTCTGATATTTCTTATAAACTCTATTTCTCCTGTGTTGCCTGATTAGGGTCTGTGCCCTGGAGCAGTTGAGCCAATGAAACATACTCAGTCAAAAAGTGAGACAGTTTATTAGGAATTGACACCAATAGGCAGTCCAGCACCAACGCAGACTGCCTTTATGGAATCCCAAAGAGCAATTTTATATTAGAACTTATATAAATAAGAACAACATAGAAAACATCTACACAAAAATAAACAAATCACAGTGGCAGCACTGAACACATACCTACCAATAATTACACTGAATGTGAATGGACTGAATGCTTCAGTAAAGAGACTTCGAGTGATATTTTGAATTAAAAGACATGACCCATCTATATGTTGCCTACAAGACACTCACCTTAGACTTAAAGATATGAACAAACTGAAAATTAAAGGATAGAAGAATATATTTCAAGCTAACATTGAACACAGAAGAGCAGGTGTGGCAATTCTAACCTCAGATAAAATAGGTTTTAATGTAAAATCCACCATCACGGACAAAGATGGACACTATTTATTGCTGAAAGTTTCAATACACAAGCAGGACTTAACAATATTAGATATTTATGCACCTAACATTACAGCACCTAAATACATCAAAGAAAAACTGACTACACCAAAAAGGAGATAAATCACTCCACGAGAATAGTCATAGACTTCAACACTCCACTCTCAATATTGGACAGATCGTCTAGAAAAAAGCACAATAAAGACAGAAGACTTTATTGCCACAATTAACCAACTAGACCTCATCGACATATACAGAACTTTCTTTCCATCAACAGAAAACTACATCTTCTTCTCCAGTGGACATGGAACATTCTCCATAATAGACCATGTGTTAGGACATAAAGCATTCTCAACAAAATCCATACCACTGAATTAATGAAAACATCTTCTCAGATCATATAGCTGTAAAAGTTGAAATCAATAGCAGGAAAAGCATAGCTAGAAAGTGAAACTCATGAAAACTGAACAACGTCTTGTTTCAAAACCATGGGTTATAGAAGAAATCAAGGATGAAATAAAGAAATTTACGGATTCCAATGAGGACGAAAACACTTACTACCAGACTTATGGGATACAGCCAAAGCAGTGCTCAGACGTCAGTTAATCTCCATAAATGCACACATCTGGAAGGAAGAAAGAAACCAAGTCAAAGAACTAACCCTACAGCTTGAAAAAGTAGAGCAAGAATAACAGAAGAATTCCTCAGGCACCAGAAGAAAACAGATCATAAAGATTAGAGCAGAACTAAACAAATTTGAGAATAGAAGAACAATTGAAAAAATTGAAAAGACCAAAAGCTGGTTTTTGGAAAAGATCAACAATTGACAAACTATTGGCTAAACTTACTAAAGAAAAATAGGAAAGGAAACAAATAACCTAAATCAGAAATGAGAGGGGAGTTGCCGTAACAGATCCAACAGAAATAAAAAATATCATAACAGAATACTGTGAAAGACTGCACTCCAACAAATTTGAAAACCTAGAGGAAATGGACAAATTCCTTGATTCATATCATCTACCCAAATTAACAAAAGGTGAAGCAGAACAACTTAGTAAACACAAAGGAAGAGATTGAAAAGGTCGTCCAAAAACTGCCAACCAAAAAAAGTCCAGCCCCAGAAGGCTTCACCACAGAATTCTGCCAAGCTTTTAGAGAAGATTATCGCCAATACTACTGAGACTATTTCACATATAAAAAGGGATGAAGCCAGCATAACCCTGATACCAAAGCCAGGAAAAGACCCAATCAAAAAGGAGAACTATAGACAGATATCACTCATGAATCTGGATGCAAATATCTTCAACAAAATTTTTGCCAATGGAATACAACAACATATCCAAAAAACAATCCACCATGATCAAGTTGGATTCATACCAGAGATGCAAAGCTGGTTCAACATCAGAAAACAATTAATGTGATCAACCACATAAACACCACACAAGACAAGAATCACCTGATCTTTATTGACGCAGAAAAGGCATTTGATAAAGCCTAACACCCATTCATGCTAAAAACTCTCAGCAAAATAGGAACAGATGGCCAATTCCTCAATGCAATCAGGGCCATTTACACAAGCCAACTGTCTACATCATCCTGATGTTATGATTGTGTATGCAGAGAATATGAAAGAATCCATAAGTAAACTACTCAGACTGATAGAAGAGTGCAGCAAAGTCTCAGGATACAAGACAAACATAAGCAAATCAGTAGGATTACTTTATACCAATAACAGATTATTAAGGAAGAAATCACCAAGTCAATACCATTTACTACAGTCCCTAAGAAGATAAAGGACCTGGAAATAAATCTAACCAGAGAAATAGACCTTTACAAAGAGAACTACAAGACCTTACTACAAGAAACTAACAGAGACTTACAAAAGTGGAAAATTCTACCCTGCTCATGGATAGGAAGATTTAAAATTGTGAAAATGTCTATCTTACCCAAAGCAATCTACTTACATAATGCAATCCAGATACAAATTCCAGTGACATTTTTAAATGAGATGGAGAAACAAATTACCTACTTTGTCTGGAAAGGGAAGAAGCCCCAGATAAGTAAAGCACTACTAAAGAAGACGAACACACTGGGAGGCCTCTCACTACCTGAGTTTAGAAGCTATTACACTGCCACAGTAGTCAAAACAGCCTGGTACTGGTACAAAAAGAGACAGATAGATCAATGGGACAGAATCGAGACCCCAGAGATGACATCATTTACCTGTGAACAGTTGATATTTGACAAAGGCCTTAAGACATTAAACTGGGGTAAAAACAATATCTTAAACAAGTGGTATCTGCAATAAATTGAAACAAGACCTGTGTCTTACACTTTATACAAAAACCACCTCAGACTGGATAAAAGACCTAAATATCAAATCTAAAACGATAAAGCTCATCCAAGAGAAAGTAGGAACAACAATGGGAGGTTTAATACACAACACAGACAGACTTCAAAATCTGTCAAACTACAAACAACAGAAAATAGATAAATGGAAACTACTAAGAATCAATCACTTTTGCTCATCCAAAGACTTTATTAATAGAATTAAAAGGCCACCTACAGAATGGGAAAAAATATTTGGCAACTCTATATCAGACCAATGCCTGATATCCATAATCTATAGGGTATTACAAAATATCAAAAAAAAAGATAAGTCATCCAATTAAGCAATGGGTAAAGGAGATGGACAGACATTTCTCTAACGAGGAAATCCAGGCAGCCAAAAGACTCATGCAGACATGCTCACGATCATTAACTATTAAAGAAATTCAAATCAAAACTACAATGAGATATCATCTTCCCACAACAAGGTTGGCCATGATATAAAAAATGCAAAACAACAAATGCTGGAAAGGCTGTGGAGAAATTGAAACTCTTGTACACTGCTGGTGGGATTGCAAAATGGTGCAACCTCTTTGGAAAGCAATCTGGCACTCCCTTAAAAAACTGGATATAGATACACTATTTGACCCAGTAATTTCCACTGCTTGGAATATATCCTACAGAATCAAGGCCATTCACACCAACTGATACATGCACATGAATGTTTATCAGCACAGTCCACAGCAGCAAAAAGATGAAATCAACCCAGATGCTCAACAAGAGAGGAATGGATAGGTAAACTATGGTATATATACTCAATGGAACACTATGCAATGATAAAGAACAATGATGATTTCAGGAATCATCTCATAACCTGGTTTCAACTGGAGGACATTATGTTGAGTGAAAGTAGTCAGTGACAGAAGGACAAATATTGTATGAAACCTGTACAATAAGAACTTAAAAACAGACTCATGCATAGAAGAAAAGACTCTTCAGTGGCAGCAAGGGCTGGGAGGGCGGAATGGTGAAGCAGGGAGGGTTTAGATTAGATAGTTGTTGGAAATTCAGTTGGGTGAAATCGGTGACAGCACATGTTAGTAAGAAGATCAATATTAATTGTACTTCAACACAACTTGAGCACTCCTCCCATCTTAAACCAATATTGCAAGAACAGAGTAGCTGGGGCAGGGGGCCAGGGACAATGCTCTCAGGGGAAATCGAGGCCAAACTGGCACAACTAGTATTTTGCTAATGAGGACTCTCCACACCCTACATGGGTGAGTGGCATCTGGTGTCTTAAAAGTTGCCAAGCTGCCATCTGAGGGTACAGCAAATAGTCCCAACTCAGTGGGAATGGATGATCACCAAGGTCCGTAATGACACGGGGGAAAGAGAACCCAAAAGACAGAGAGACTCACATTAGTGGGTGCCTGCATTGACTTGTGACCGGAAGAAGCAGATGGTGCCTGGCCACCACCAGTGATAGCCACGATGGAGCTCACAAAGTTGAGTCTCACTGGCAACACAAGAATAAATAGGGGTGGACCCTGAGATATCCACTAAAAGACCACAATGGATGGTCCAGGAGTTTTGCGGTTCCCCTGGGAGCATGGCCTCTGGCCCTGATGCTGCCCCTATCCATAAATCATAATGAAGGTCAACTCTTCAGACAGCAATGGATTGAACTTGGTGACGGAGAGTGACCGTATTTTGTAAGCACTTTATGGTTCTAGGCATCTATAGGACGTCGTCCTGCTGACGCCATACTGGAGAAAGGGGAGTGGGTGGAGAGGAGGAAATAGGAGACTGTTGGGAGGGTAGGACATGTATGGAGCAGAGAGGAAGAGTGTACTGTCATCGTGCAGGGAGAGCAGTGGAAGCTACATATAGGTGGGCATGTAAATTTATATGGGAATGTACATTTTCACTCAATCATAATAATCAAAAAAAGAACTTGTATATTGTTGTTATAAGGGGGACATAGTATCTTTTAAGAAGGTAGCCCACGGATGGCCAGATGAGTTACACATTTCAAGATAATTATAAGAGACTCCTTATCAGACCAACGAGATGTGTGCTGGACATCCATTTAGCAGACTGAAGATTTACAGACCAGACATCTGGGCTGTGATCTTTACGTGAGGGGCAGACAGAACAAAGTCACTAACAAAAATATGTAGAAAGGAGAAGGCGGCAGAAAAAGAAAAAATTGTAGGTTTATCATAGTGTTAGTTATGCTAAGCTCTCTATTGCCTGTTTTGAAAAGGAAAAAACATGTTTTAAAGAATTAGGGTCACATCCTTCCCTGCCCCCCTTTTTTTCATTATTAACACTGATCAAGACCACTAAATTATTTCCTGACTTATTAATGGATCATCACTCACAGCGGGAAAAGCACTAATTAGTACATGCTTTCTCTACACATTCCACTTGTTTTCTGTCGTACTCTCACTTATTTTTCTACTATTTCTCTTGCAAAGTTATTCTTGATTATTGTCAGTTAATTTATATATCCTTAAAAATTTCTCAAATCATAGAACATCCCAATATTTGATTGCATCTCTGCCACTTCATTTCTTGTTTCAGTCCAAAAATTATTAGCAGGTAGGAAACACTGAAAAGATACATACCAAAGATGTTAACAGATTCTCTGCATGGTGAGATTAAAATTTTTTTAATCTAAATTTTCTAATATCTACATGTCATTAGTGTGGAAATATAAAAGCTTTTAAAATGGTCATTGCTCCATCTAACAAAGAGGTTAGCTGCTGACACCTTTTAAATGCTGGTAAATTCTCCTCATGTTCTTAGTACCTTTTTCTTCCATTTTCAAGGGCAGTCTCACTCTTTGGGAAAGATGCTTAGAGTAATTTTTCTACAGCCTGTTACTGCAAGTTTATAATTAAATTTATCATTTTCTAAAAAAACTGGTGTTTGATTTAATGTTTTTCTTATCATATGTTCTCAAACTAAGTATTCTATATTCACATTTGAAATGAATTCAGATTATTTAAGCAAGCAAATAAATTGCAAGTAAAACCCAATTATCAGCTATGATAAATATCAGCCTTTTGTAGTGTTTGTTTCCTATCTTAGTGACTTGGCGTGTCATAACAAAATACTACCAAATGGGCTTTTAAGAAGAGGACTTTCTTTTCTTACTAACTGAAATCTGAAAGTCCACCTTCAGGGCACTGGCAAGGGTATCCTTGTTTTCTCCCTCCCTCTCTCTCTGCCGCCTTAGTTAGTGTTCTTTAGAGAAACAGAACCGTAAGATAGAAATAAGATGTATGCAGGAGACAGGCTAGAAATCCCAGCAGTCTTGTGTCCCAGATCTGTAGGAGAAGCAGGAAATGGGGAGTGAGGGGAATTCTGGCAAACTGCTTAAAATCTGAAGGCAGATTCCTCCACCAGGAAGCCTCAGTTTTACTTTTAAGGCCTTCAGCCAACTGTGTGAGCCCCAGCCACATTATGGACAGTAATCTGCTTTACTTAAAGTCAGCTGATCATCAGAACACTAATCACGTGTAAATATTTCACAGCAACATCTACAGCAGTGTTTCACTGAACAACTGGGTACCAGAGCCTAGCCAATTGACACATAAAATTAAACTTCATACTTCCTTTACACTTTTTCTTCTCTCACAGGTGTCTTTCAATTCCTTTAAAGATTATATCTATTTGCTAGTGTTGATCATCTAGAATCATCTGATCAACATATTCAAGGAAGCTTTACTCTTAAGTCTTATATGTAAGTAACAGACTATTCTTGTTTCCCTGGGAACTCGTAATTCAGAAAAGCTGCCAAGATTCAAAAGTAATGTATTATGTTTTTGTTTATTCTTTATCAAATCTAGACTCATTTGCTGATTTTCAGTTGGACATTTGAAGTACTTTTTTTTTTAAATTGGAGACAATCTTTGTGGACTTGATGTTCCACTTATTCAACTACTACTCTTTTCAGTCTTTCGATTGGTTATTAAACATTTATTTCTTTCTTGTTTGAGGAACCATGAACTATAACTCCTGGAGGACAATTAGATCAAGCTATATTGCCAAACTGCAAAATACTTGCTTTACATAATTTCTGACCCTGCTTTGGAGACTTCTTTATGAAGCAAGGGTATGGACTTAGGGAAGAAAGGAATAGGTAAGCACACAGGGTGGCAACCTTTCTGAACTCGTGCTGTGTCTTCCTTCCTTCATTGCTTCAGTGATATGCACACTGCTTTACCTTTGAACTCTTTTGAAACACTGTATGCTCAAGTTTTTGGTGGCAAAGGTGGTTCATAGAGGCTACAAAGGACCAGCCAACCAAAGCTATCTCTAAGCAATGGAAGAAAAATGTGAAGAAGATCTCCCCAGGTAGAATTTTTAAATACACAAAATTCTCCACTTTCCTATGAGATAGAACCTCTCTCCCATAGCTCTTTTTAGCATTGCTTAGTCTGTGGCTGGTCCCTTAGCATCACTACACTGTTCCCTGTGCCTCACCTCTGCATAGTCTTTCCTTCTGCAGCTCTAAAACTTGCAGGACTACCTCACACTTTCAGGTAGGGTGATCTATCCCATTTCTATTCTCTCAGTGCTCAAGTTATATGAAGAAGATCCTGGTGAGACAGAGCCACCACAATGTTGTATTAAAAGACATGTTATGTTTACCTGGCTTCCTCCCTGACAATGTTCTATTGAAAAAACCCTGTTTCCCTTGCTGGGATCCCCTGCACCCCTTCCCATACGCCTCCATCCCATCTTTGCATCTGAATCCTGCTTCTGTTTGGAGGTTATATGTAAACCCCATTGCATTTGAGTAGTGTGATTAAGAATGTTTCTGAACTCTACTAAAAGACCACAGTTGATGGTCTGATGGCCTGGGGAATCCCCTGGGAGCAGGGCCCCTAGACCTGCTGCTGCCCCTGTCTAGAAAACGCTACTGAGGTAAACTTTTCAGATGAAAATGGACTGGACTTTGGGACACAATGTGACCTTACAGTGTGTGTACTTTATGGCTCTACACATTTACAGGATACTGTCCTACTGGTCTTTATCTGCATGAGAGAGAAAATGATGGAGAGGAGGGGACAGGAGATTGTTAAGAGGATATGACAAATATAGAAGGAAAAGAAGTGTGCTGTCGGAGGGCAAGGAGAGCAAAAGGAGCTGCAGATAGTTGGGCATGTAAAGTTAATTTGGATTGTACATTTTCATTTAGGCACAATAGAAAAAATAGTAGCAACAACAACAAAAAGAATGTTTCTGAATAACTGGACTACACCATAAGCCCAGAGCTGAAACCAATACTAAGGTCAACACTTCAGACAAAGAATGGAATAGACTCAGGGACACAGAGTGATGCACGTGGTGTGTGTACTTTGTTGATTGCTATATACGTATGAGGCTGTACCACTGGTTTCTTTCTGAAGGGGATAAGAGAGGGTGGAGAGGAGGGGACAGGTGTTCATTAAATGGATCCTAGAAGTAAAGAGTAAAAAGGAGTGTGTTGTCACAGGGTGAGGAGAACAGATAGAGTTGCAGAGGCTTACATGCAAAAGTGGCTTGGATTGTATATTTTCACTTAATTATAAAGAAAATAAAATAGAATGTTGCTGACTTAACTTGTAACAACTCTCTACTTCAAAACTCACTTAAAAGTAAGCAGTCTTAGCAGCAGTAGCTATAACTGAGTCCTTTCCTTGTACAATGAAATAAAGGTGACTTGCCGATTCTCCCACCTGGGTATCTCATTGATTGGCCCATGTGAGTCATGCTGAGTAAGAACCTAGGGTTTCCACCCAGCAAATTTGGGATCTGAGTAGATCACACTTTTATGAGCTACAAGTGTGATGTGGCAGCTATAAAAGTTCTGCTAGGATTTTGTATCTCTACCCTCTCTATTCACAAATTGCTAATACTGCACGGCCTCCTCGCAACTAAACTATCATTCAGGAGAAGGCCTGACAATCAAAGCTGGGTTGTATTAGGGAATATGTCTACAAAATAATTAGAGAAAGTCTACAGTGACTGGCAAAACCTGAAGACTTCCTTCCTGTGCAAAATAGTCCATATCTTGAAACTTTTCATGTTTTGAATTTTTCCCATGTGTTCTAGATCTCAGGATACCACACCAGCAGTTCTTTCTCCTTTTTTTACATAATCATTTTACATAATCTACTGAATCTGTGTAGTCTATATTTACATAATCTACTAAATGATTTCTGCAACATACAAACAAGTTGACGTATCTACCATATTTTAAAAACCCTCTTTTGATCTCACTTCTTCCTCCAAACAATGCTCTAACTTTCCCCTTTCCCATAGGAAACCTCCTTAAAAGAGTGTGTCTCCTGCCTCTACTTTCTCTAGAACTAGCTTCAATCAGACTTCACCCCTACTACTTCATGGAAACTACTGTACTTAGTCACCAATGAACTCTGTGTTTCTAAATTCAATAGTTGTTTCTCAGTCTTTCTTTTACATTCTTCATGTATGTCATAGAGTCGATCACTTGCTATACTTTCTTCTCTTGGCTGTTTTCCTTTGTATCTTGCCAACTTCTTTTTCTTAATCTCTTTACTGACTTCTTCTTATGTCCCAGTAAGCTGGTTGGTGCAATAGTTAAGACTTTAGCTGCTATCTTAAAGGTCGCCAGTTCAAATTCAACAGCTATTCCTTGAAAACCCCATGGGCAAATTCTACTCTGGCCGATAGACTTTCTATAAGTCAGAATCAACTTGATGGCAATGGGTTTGCTTTATATGTGAATGATTCCTACATTTCTATCCCCAGCCATGACCTTTGCTCTGAACTCCATTGTCTACATATCTTAGATTTGATGCAGCTAAACTGTGGCCCTGGTATCCACCCCTGAACATATGTTCCTACAGTCTTCCCCTTCTTAGGAAACGAAAGTACTACACTTTCTTCCTTCTCTTGCACAATAAACTGGATCTGCCAGCAGAGCACCAAGTCCACATTTGAAACATATATTCTAAAGTTGAACACACTCACTACCACACATCTCTGAAAAACAAAAATGTCACCTTGAAGACTAAGGTGCCCCTCACCCAAGTCGTGGTATTTTCAATTGCATCATACACATGTGAAAGCTGGACAATGCATAAAGAAGGCAGAAGAATTGACACTTTTGAATTGTAATGTCGACATAGAATGTACTATAGAAACCCTGGTGTCACAATGGTTAAGGTTGGTAGTTCAAATCTACCAGGAACTCCTTGGAAACTTGATAGGGCAGTTCTACTCTGTCCTATAGTGTTGCTATGAGTCAGAATTGGCTCAACAGCACTGGGGTTGCTCTGGTTTTTGGTTTTCACATAGACAAATCAAACAGAATGCAAAAGACTTTCCACTCATCTTTTTCTGCTAGCATTTAGTGAATAGAACATCTGCTGGACCACTGAAGATCCTCCCAATTGTTTGCTGAAACCTGTACCAATGATTAAGAAAGGCAATTCAAAATGTGGAATTACCTTTTCTAGACAGTCTATGAAAAACTGAATCCCTCTATGATTTTACCCATTTGTGATGTTAATATACACTGATGCTTCTGTTACATTCCTTGGACTTAGGCAGGCATGGCTGTGACATCATGCTTGTCCATTTTCCCATTCTTGCTTATTTTGTAACATTTTCTTGTTACTTAGGCAAACAGTAGCTCTGGCAGCAAGCCTATCAACTTCCCACTTCTGTCATTTGAATATATGCTGAATAAAACTTTTCTCTTTTACTGAACTTGGTGAAATTTTTACCCCAGAATGGTACCATGGTTTCTTCCCATGCTGTTCTAGAGCCATGTCTTCAGCCAGCACCAAGAGATCCTATAAAGCACAGATCACACCAATCCTCTGCTTAAAAACTCTTCCAACAGATCCCATCCCATTTAGAATGGGAGCCAAAGTCCTGACCACGATTGACAAGGCCCTACTTGATGAGGCTTCCCATTGCTATTACCTCCTGGAGTTCCTCTCCTGCTATTCTTCCCCCTTTTACTCTCCCCTCCTTCCTCTTCATTCCAGCCACAATGTTGACCTTTCTGTTTCTCTCATCTTGGAACAGGCTGCTCAGCCATGTCTTGAACACGAACAGTGCCATTTTTTTCTCTTCTTTTTATCCTGTCTCTCTCCCCAAACATGATTTTGCTGTCTTTGTAGCTTAACCAAAAACTTATTGTTGTGGAATTGATTCTGACTCATAGTGACCCTATAGGAAACAGTAGAACTGCCCCACAGCACTTCCAGGGACTGCCTGGTCAATTACATTGCTGTCCTCTCAGTTAGCAGCCATAGCACTTAACCACCGTGCTGCCAGTGTTTCCATCTTTGTAGCTTGTTGTTGTTAGGTGCTGTCAAGTTGGTAATGACTCATAGCAATCCTATGCACAACAGAATGAAACACTGCTCGGTCCTGTACCATGTTCACAACCATTTTATATGTAAGGTCATTGTTGCAGTCACTGTGTCAATCCATCTCCTTGGGGATCTTCCTCTTTTCTGCTAATCCTCTACTTTATCAAGCAGAAGTTCTTCTCCAAGGATTGTTCACTCCTGACAATATGTCCAAAGTATTTAAGACTCAATCTAGCCATCTTTTCTCCCAGGATAGATCTCTTTCTTCTTTTGACAAGTCCATAGTATATTCAACATTCTTCTCTAATACTACAGTTCAAATGCATCAATTTTTCTTCTGTCTTCCTTACTCATTGTCCAGCTTTCACATGCATATAATGCAATTGAAAATCTCATGGATTGGGTCAGGCACACTTTAGTCTTCAAGGAGAAGACTAAATCTTTAATTTTCACAATCTTTACTTTCCACAACTTTAAAGAGGTCCTTTGCAGCAGACAATGCTATGAGTCTTTTGACTTCTTGAGTGCTGCTTCCATGATTGTCGGTTGTGGAACTAAGTGAAATGAAATCCTTGAAAACCTTGATTTTTTTCTCCATTTACCACTATGTTGCTTTCTGGTCTGGTTGTAAAGATTTTTAGTTTCTTGGTGATGAAGTATAATTCATACTGAAGGCTATGATCTTTATCTTCATCAGTGTTTCAAATCCTTTTGAATTTCAGCAAGCAAACTTGTGTCATCTGCATGACACAGGTTGTTAATGAATCTTCCTCCTATCCTGAAGCCTCACTCTTCTTCACAGAGCCTGTTTCTCAGGTTATTTGCTTGGTATACAGATTTAAAAAGTATGATGAAAGGACACAACCCCAATATACACCTTTCTTGATTTTAAACTGTGCAGTGTCCCCTTGTTCTGTTTAAAGGACTCTCTCTTGGTCCATATACAGATTCCTCATGAGGACAATTAAGTGCCGAGGCCCGTCACCCACAGAAGCCCCTGTAAGCAAAGCTACATGCCTATGTGATAGCGAGTGGACACATCTCACCCTTGGCATATTTTTGGCTGTACTCTCCCTGATAATATTTTGCATCCTAATTAAACCTTCCTCAAAAGTACCCTCTCATCTCCCAGCACAAGGATTAGGGAAGATGCCTTCTAAGAAGGGCTTTACAACCCCCTCGGCTTAATGAATCCCGACACAGCACTCTCAGCCTGGGAACACCCAGCCCGGGAATGCCGAGACCGGCCCAGCCCTGCTGGCTTCCCTCAACTGCACATCCCCCTCCACATGTGAAATACAAGATTGCAGGAAGGCCCTAGGAAGCTCCCCAGGGATGACCCCCCACACAGCCCTTAGACAAAGACATCCCACTCCCTGCATCAGGAAGATGGATAGGCTCCCAAGTTTATTATAATTGGTATGACAAATGAGTAAATACTAAAGAAATATCCTTCTTAGAACAGCTTAAGAGAGGCATAGGGTGGGGGACAGCAGGTGCTTACTGTCCCCACAGGAAGAAATAAAATAAGAACAAAGAAGGTACAAATAGAGACAGCCAGATAATAGGCTTTAGATGAGCCAACCCCTCTTCCTGCACCTTTTGACCTCGAGGCATAGATAGAGCTGATTGAGCTCAAGGCATAACTTTGTTTTCACTGTTGATTATAACCACCATATACTTGTCTCGGGCCATTACCTAGAAGGCCCTAATGATTAACATGAAAAGAGACCACAAGGTATCAGCCAACAGCTTATGTGGTCAAAGAGAAATCACGTCACCTCACTGATTATATAAAAAATAAAGACAGGCCTTAACAGACTGTTGACCTCTAGATTCCTGCTTGTCTGAGTCTCATTTCTTTGCTGATGCCACCCATCCCTTCGTGATCCCAGACCCTGCCGAGGCTGGCCCCCAGCAATGAAGTGTTCTGGAATTTTCATTCTCTGAAATGTTCTCCATAGTTTGTTATGATCCAGACAGTCAAATGCCTTAGGATAGTAAGACATACACATCTTTCAGTTATTCTCTGCTTTGAGGCAGGATATGTCTGACATCAGCAATTATATCCCTGGTTCTACATCCTCTTCTGATTTCAGCTTGAATTTCTGTGAGTTCCCTATCAATGCATTGTTGCAGTCTCTTTTGCATGATCTTCAGCAAAGTTTTACTTGTGTGTGGTATTAATGATATTGTTCAATAATTTCTGTACTCAGATAATCTTTCTTGGGACTAGGCATAAATATGAATCTTTTCAATCAGTTGGCCAGGTAGCTGTCCTCCAAATTATTTGGCAGAGATGAGTGAGGACTTCCAGTGCTGCATTCATTTATTGAAACGTCTCAGTTGATATTCCATCGATTCCTGTGGCCTTGTTTTTTTGCCAATGCCTTGAATGCAGTTTCAGTTTCTTCCTTGAGTACCATTGGTTCCTGATCATATGCTACCTTTCGAAATGTCGAACATCAACAAATTATTTTTGTTATAACGACTGTGTATTCCTTCCATCTTCTTTTGATGCTTCCTGAGTCATTTACTATTTCCCCTGTGGCGTCCTTCACTACTGCAGCTTGAGTACTACATTTTTTCTTCAATTCTTTCAGCTTGAGAAATACAGAGCATGTTCCTTTCTCTTGGCTTTCTACCCCCAACTTTTTGCATATCATTATAATACTTTGTCTTCTCGAACCACCCTTTGAAGTTTTCTGATCAGTTCTTTTACTTCATCATTTCCTCATTTTGCCTTAGCCACTTGATGTTCGAGAGCAAGTTTCAGAGTCTCTTCTGACACAAAATTTGCTTTTCCTTCTTTCCTGTCTTTTTAGTGACCTCTTGATTTCTTAATGTATGATGTCCTTTAGGTCACTCTACAATTTATCTGGCTTATAGTCATTAGTGTTCAGTGCATCAGATCTTTTCTTGAGGTGGACTCTAATATCTGACAGTGTTCACTGCTATCCATAAGGTTTGTACTGACTAATCCTTTTCAGAAGTAGACTGCTGGCTTCTCCATCCTAGTCTGTCTTAGTCTGGAAGCTCAGCTGAAACCTGTCTTCCATAGGTGACTTTGCTGTATTTAAATACCTGTGGCATAGCTTCCACCATCACAGCAACAAGCAAGCCCCCACAGTGTGACAAAATGACAGACTAGTGAAGACTAGTTCCTCTAAAATTAAATTTAACTCATATTTTCCCCAGACCTGGAAAAACAAGTGCTACCAACCTACACTTCTTAAACAGGAAAATACACCTGTCTTGTGACCAAAACCAGGACTGTACTGAGTCAACCCATAGACAGAAAAGGTAATAACGGAATAGGGTCACCATGTCTGAGGTATCATCTCCCAGAAGGAAAATGGATACTTCATGAATTCCAGCAACCGATGTTTCCCTCCCTAGAAAACTACCAGCTGGCCTCCATTTGGGGAAGACAAGCTTTGGAGGAGTCCACTCCCCTTTGTCTGCTGTGTATCATACACAATAAGGCTCCTTGCTACTCACTTCACCCTGACTCAGAAACTGGCTGCTTGTGACAGGTGGCTCTACTCCACAAAATTGCGGCAACGATCTCAAGGCCTTTGGCCTTGCTATTCCCTCTGTCTGTTCTCTTCCCAGGAGACTCATGTGGTATAGTAGTTGAGTGCTATAGCTGCTAGGCAAAAAGCTGGCAGTTTGAATCCTTCAGTTGTTCTTTGGAAACTAGGAGGACAGTCCTACTCTGTTTTGCAGGGTTGCTGAGTTCAAATCGACTGGACGGCAACAGATTTGGTTTGATATGATGCTCTTCGCCCAAGTATCTGCACAGGTCATTCCCTCACTTCCTTAAGGTCTTCACCCCAAAGTAGTCTTCTCAGTGAGACCTCCTTGGCCACCTACCTGAAATATCATGCAATTTACCTCCCATGCCGTGGTTGCACAGTGGTTAAGCACTAGGCAGTGTATCTGAAAGGTCAGGTGGTTCAAACCTACCGGCCACTCTGTGAGAGAAGATGTGGCAGTCTCCCTTCTGTAATGATTTATGAGCTTGGAAACCCTGTGGGGTAGTTCCATTCTGTCCTACAGGGTCGCTGGCAATTGGAATCACCTCAACCATAAGGGTTTGGTTTTGTACTTCCTCCTTCTTGCCCCCAATCTTCTTTATCACTTATCACTCTAATTTACTTGTTTATTGTGCTCCTTGTCTGTCTTTGGCATAGAAATGCAAGATCTGAGAAGGCAGGGATTTTCATCTATTTTAGACGCTACCATCTGGAAGTAACTAGAACACTGCCTGCAGGCACTCAACAAATATTTGTTAAATGAATCCTGCCCATAAAAGGGAAGTATGAGTGTGGGAAAAAAAAAAGAAAATAATGTCACAGGAAATGTTTTTCAAATTAAGCTAAAATAATAATGGCTGGGAAGAGCTTACTGCTGCCCCACCCAGATGTTTGCACCATAAGGAACTGTGCCGGGAAGAAAGTGAACCACCAGTGGTAACATTTCAAGTATTCTAAAAAAGTCATTTTAGAATAAGGGGCTTTCTTAAATAATATTGCTTTGGAACTTCTATACTGACTCTGCAGTATTTTTTAAAGCACATATTATGTGTTTAAATAGATGTAGTTCAGCACGACTGTTTAACAACCTATTGTGTGCCAGCAGTTTCTGGATGGGCACAAATGGTTAACACATTTGGCTGATAACCGAAATGTTGGAAGTTCAAGTCCACTCAGAGGCACTTCAGAAGAAAGGCCTGGTGATCTGCTTCAAAAAAATCGGCCACTGAGATCCCTGTGGAGTAGTTCTACTTTGACACACCTGAGTCAGAAGTGACCAGTGGCAACTGGTTTTTGGTTTGCGTTGTAGTCTGAGGCTCTTCCTGCCAGTTTGTAATTTTTTTGTTTTTTGTAGGCACCATTATCCAATAAACCTAACTATTTTTGATCTACTTATGAAAAGACCCAAACCAACAAATTGTTCTACATTTTAAATGAGATATATGTCAGAGTGTCATAAATTCCCTTGCCAGTTTCCTACTGATGAAATAATAGAAACGTAAAGATGGCCAAACAGTGGATAATCTGAGAAACAGCTAAGATTTTGGTCTCAAGTACTAATTGCATGCGCTAACACTAATTAGGCCAATTTACTTTCTTGAGGTATGCCAGCACAATGGGGGGCTTCTGGGAATATGCTGAAAGGGACATGGACTTCTAGCTGTGTCTGTAAAATGGAAACTCTGGGGTCTGAGTATGTCTCTTTCCTGTAATTTGATTTTAGTAATTTGATGTTAAATTCTGAAATCCTGCTAGCTTTGGCAAATAACTAGGATAGTTTCCAATGCTTGAGGCAAGAATGCCTTGCTGGTGGAGTTAGCAATCATGTGGCCGTGGGCCATCTCTTAAACACCCATTAAGGTGTAATGCCACGCTGAACCAACGAATGCCAACTGTAGCCAGGAGTGCACACCAGTACGAGTCAGCCCTTCCTGTCCTTGGGTCCCACAGCCACAGATTCAATCAACCACTTGTGGAAAACATTCAGGAAAAAGAAAGTTCCAAAATGCAAGACTTGAACTTGCCGGGCAGCCTGAGCACTAATGGGAATCCAGGAAAATATAGTGACACATAGGCATCTTCTCCTGTAGCCTCCTGCTGTTCCACACTTCCTCAGTTTCTCTCCAGCACTCATGGTTGGAGCCTTGTTTGCCTGGCATATTATTGGTTGGCTCCTTGTATTGTGTGCACCCTTTGTTTCTGTATAAAGATGACTCCTACAGAGCAATTAAGTGGTCAAAGCAATCCCTCAAGGCCCAAGAAGTAGTATAAAGTGCTATCACTCCATAAAACATTAAAAATCTTAGAACTCTTGCAAAGTGGCATGTTGCTTGCTGAAGTGGGCTCTAAGGTCAGTAAGAAGGAATCCAGCATTTTAGCAATAAAGCAGAAAGAAGCTGAATTTCTTGGAAGTGTTAGTTCTGCCCCCACAATGGCAAAAATAGTCTCTCTGGTTCGTGACAAAGTACTTGCAAAAGCTCAGAAGTTGCTAGTCTCAAGTATAAGCCTTAATGACTATTTACATAGCATTTATACTGTAGGGTTTGATGTATTATAGGTGAAACCTTGGTGGTGTAGTGAGTTAGGTGGTATGTCTGCTAACCAAAAGGCTGGCAGTTCAAATCCTCCAGGTGCTCCTTGGAAACTCTATGGGTCAGTTCTACTCTATCCGATATGGTCACTAAGAATTGACAGCAGTGAGTTTGTTTTGTTTTTTTAATGTATTGTAAATAGTATAGAGATGATTTAAAGTATGCCAGGTCAGCTGACTGGTGAGATCCATATTTATGCCCTTCCCAAGAAAGGTGACTGAAGTGAATGCAGAAATTATTGAACAATACCATTACTATCACATGTAAGCAAAATTTTGCTGGAGAGCATTCAGTAGTGGCTGCACCAGTACACTGATGGGGAATGGCCAGAAATTCAAGCCAGATGCAGAAGAGGACATGGAATCAGGGATATCATTGCTGATATCAGATGCATCCTGACCAAAAGCAGAGAATGCCAGAAAGATATTTTCCTGTGTTTTATTGACTACACTAAGGCATTTGGCTGTGTGGGTCACAATAAATTACGAATAACGTAGAGAATAGAAATTCTGGAACACTTAGTTGTGCTCATGGGAAATCTGTCCATGGATCAAGAGGCAGTTGTTGGAACAGAATGAGGTAACACTGTATAGTTTAAAGTGAGGAAAGGTGTGCACCAGGGTTGTATCCTTTGTCATACCTGTTCAATCTGTATGTAGAGCAAAAAAACCCAAACCTTGATTCTTTATAGAAGAACGGTGCACCAGGATTGGAGAAGACTCGTTAACAGCCAGCGTTATGCAGATGACACACCTTACTTGCTGAAAGTAAAGAGGACTTGAAGCACTTAAAGAGGAAGACCAAAAACTACAGCCTTCGATATGGATTACACCTCAATATAAAGAAAAAAAAAAAAAAAACCCTTACAACTCACCAGTAGGCAACATCATAATAAATGAAGAAAAGATTGAGCTTGTCAAGGATTTCATTTTTCTTGGTTCCACAATTAACACCCATGGAAGCAGCAGTCAGAGATCAAGATGCATTGCATTGGACAAATTGCTGCAAGAGATCTCTTTAAAATGTTGAAAAGCAAGAATCGCCTTGAAGACTAAGGTGCACCTGATCAAAGCTACAGTATCTTCAGTCACCTCATATGCATGAGAAAGCTGTACCATTAGTAAGGATGACTGAAGAAGAATTGAAGCTTTTGAATTGTGGTGTTGGGCTACCAAAAGAAAGAACAAATCTGTCTTGGAAGAAGTATAACCAGAGTGCTGTTTAGAAGCAAAGGTGATGAGACCACATCTCACGCATATTGGCTACATTATTGGGAGGGATCGGAGCCTGAAAAAACACAGCAAACTTGGTAGGGTCAGTGAAAAAAATGAAGACCCTCAATGTGATAGACTGACACAACGATGCAACAGTGGTTTCGAGTATAGGAATGGTTGTGGGCATGACACAGACTGGGCAGTGTTCATCCTGCTGTGCATTGGGTCGCTATCAGATGGAACTGACTTGATGGCACCTAACAGCAACGCGTACGTTACGTGCAAATACGATGCTACTTTATGCAATGAACATCTGTGGATTTTGGTTGGGTAGGGGGCATGGTCCTGGAACCAATCCTGTGGCAATATCCAAGAACAACTGTACAAACATCTAGAAGTATTCTGAAAACAGCATCATCTGGACCATCTGAAGCCCTCCTGAAGCGGTCTTTGGTTTAACCAGCTTGAACTGTTTTGCTCCTTTTTCTACTCAGGATTGGAAATAGTGGGCAGAAATCAATTGAATTTGTTTTGCGGTAAACATTTCTACCGGAAAATGACTGCTTTGAGTTGCCACAGCTTCTGTAGGAGGATTCATTAAATCATTACCCTGCTTACTTAATCAGTAACGTGATTCAGTTGAAGACAAACTTAAAATGCTCTTTGCCCTACTTACTAATGGGGTCTCGGTCTAGGGTTATTGACCTTCTATACTTTCTAACAGACTGGATTAGCTTCAAGGAAACTTGCATTAGCTGAGCTATTTCCTTTGGAGCCTCTGCAGGACTCATTGACTTTTTTGTCTTGTGTTTCCTGTAGCATTAAAACAGTTCCGTTGGTAATAGCTGACTCAAGAAGCCCGAGGGAGCTTCCCAATAGTGAATGGGCAGTGCTTTGTTTTCTGGAAGCATAAGCAACAAATGAACATGTGACTTCTATTACATTGCTGCTGATTTGTATTCATTACACCTCAGCATTAACAGGATGTGCAGGGTCTGGTGATAGCTGTCTCCACTGCAATGATTTTGATTTGTGAAGATTTCTTATCACTATAAAAGAGGATTATGTAAGTTCATTTTCCCAAAAAGCTGTTTTATGAAAAGACACAATAACAAAATGGTATACCATATGTGAAATGCCTTGATGCTTCTTGCTTTATGAGAAAAGTTTCAAATAGGGTCACTAATTGGCACAGAGTTTCTGACTATGATGTTTAATAGCCAATTGTATAAATGATTGAGGCAGAGAGTATTTTATTATAATAAGTTACCACAAAGTTAGTGCCTTAAAACAACATACATATTTTTAAAAGAATTCTACAGGTCAGAAATCTGAGGTGTGTTTCACCAGGCTAAAATCTATTATCACATCTCCTCTTTGAATTTCCTACCTCCATCTTTCCCTGACAAGAACCGTGTGATTATAGTGAGCCTACAAAATTAACTCTGCATCTCTAAATCCTTAACCACACTGCAGTCTCTTTTTACAGGTGAGAAAAAATATTCATACCTTCTGGAAATAAGGACATCTTTGGGGACTATTACTCTGCCTACCATACCTATTAAGGGAATTGCTGCTTTTCCACTTCAGTGTTAGAGTTGTTTCAAATTCCTTTTGTCATGAAAAGATGAAACAGCCAAGTAGATACGGGCCCTCAGAGACTCAGAATCCCATCTTCCATTGTCATATGTAATTTCTGTTACTCAGGCAATGACCATCTTAAAGGACCATAAAGATAATGGCACCTCCTGGTTGAACAGATGGCCTAGCTACACAACTCTGAGTTAGGTACAATAACAATTTCATGGCTGGAAAGCAGGGTATAGGGAGTGTGGTTAGTGTCGGAAAGATAAAATGGCTTTTGAGTAGAATTCTCTGTCTCAGTGTCTCATGAGTTTCTAGGTTATTTGGAAAGTTTTACTAGGGAGAAGTCATCCACCCTAGAAAAATAACAATACCCTCTCTCTGAATTGCCCTCTCTCCCCTCGTAAGAAAAGCTGAGATGGAGCATGAGCCCATCTCAGAGAACTTTGTCAAAATTGGAATGTGAATCCTGGATTCAGACAGAATCGAATTCCTCTCACAGCTCTGTGTGACCTGGAACACATTTCTTCATCTCTCCGAGCTTTGTTTTCCACATCTATAAAGCAAGAGTAATAATGCATACCTCTTATGGTTGATACGAAGATCAGAACAGTTCAGAGTATTGGTCAGCCCACGGCAACCAACCAGTTGCCACAGAATTGATCTCAACTCAAGGATGTCCTGTGTGTGTCAGAGTAAAACTTTACTCCATGGGGTTTTGAATTGCTGATATTTCAGAAGCTGATTGTCACTGCAGACCTAAACAGAGACGATGCCACCTGACTCAAACAGGCAATATTTGAGACAGGGTGAGATGAGAAGTAAGAGGTAATGTACCTGTACATAAGGAGACACAGGGGATAAATTCTTCTAAAGTCTGTCTCGGTGAAATGGAGACTAGCTGGTGTTCTTATAGGAAAATAGGATAAGGTTTTATGAGACCTAGAAATCTGCACAATGTTAATGTTGACTTTTTCAGTGGTATTTTGGGCCAGAGGTTGTCTGCCCATCATACAAATCCTGAGTCACAAGGCAAATTCCTTTGTTTTTATTTTATGGTCTTTAGATTACCATCACTTGCTTATCAGCAGTGTTCAGGAGAGTATAGATTAATCTGTAACTTGAGAGAAACTAAAGGAAATAGTTGGACTCATGCTTGGGAATATGCACTTGGGGACACAATTAAGAAATAAAGTGGTGCAGGTTGCGTTCAAGATGCGGCCACTTATTTTGCTGTGTCAGAATCAACTTGATGGCCATGGGTTTGGTTTCATTTATTCCAAGATCATCTCATACTTATGAATTTGCCTTGTGACTCAGAATTTATACGATGGCCGCAATACCTCCAACCCCAAATTGCATTTGAAAAATCAGTATTGGCATACTCATGAGATGGTCTTTGAATAGGCAGACTAGAATAAGTGGCTGCACCTTGAATATAAGCTGCACCATTTTGTTTCTTAATTCTGTCTCCAACCGCATATTCCTAAGCACGAGTCCACTGCTTCCCTTAGGGTCACTGTGAGTCCGCTATGACTTGACAGCACTGGGTTTGGGTTTTGGTCATTCTAGGGTCACCATGCCTTTCTTATAAGGCACCTCTGGGTATGTTGGCATAGTGGTTAAGTGCTACATCTGCTAACCGGAAGGTCAGTAGTTCAAATCCTCCAGGTACTCCTTGGAAACTCTATGGGGCAATTTTACTCTGACCCATAGGGTCGCTATGAATCAGGATCGACTCAGTGGCAGTGGGTTTGGTTTCTGGGGGTATACTTGCACCTCCTACCTCTTGGTTAAGCAGTTGAGTATACTAATCATTTTTGTGTGATAAACCCACTGACCTCGGGTCAATTCCAACTCCTGGTAACCCTGTAAGACAGAGTAGAACTGCCCCATAGGGTTTCCAAGGACCACCTGGTAGATTTGAACTGCTGACCTTTTGGTTAGCAACTGTAGCACTTAACGACCAGGGTTTCATGTGATAAATGCTCACAAACAGGAAATGCCATTGTTGTTAAGGTGATCTGGTGGCTCAATATTTAGGTGCTTGACTGCTAACAGATAGGCCAGTGGTTTCAACCTACTGGCAGCTCTCGGGGAGGAAATACCTGGCAATCTGCTCCCATAAAGATTATAGCCGAAGTAATCCTATGGGGGCAGTTCTAGGGTGTCCTATATAATCACCATGAGTCTGAATCAACTCAATAGCAACAATAATTATTTTTATTACTGCAAGGGAGTGGGGATTGGAGGCAACAAGTCATTTAGGGCTAAAGTGGTAACTGATTCAGACTGTGACAACTAGTGCCCACATTTAGAGTGTCGTTGGTATGTCTCACATTACTACCACCAGCAGACATTTGAACGAACCAGTTGACAGATGTTGAGGACAACAATGACAGAAACGACTACTACCCATGCCCTCCCTACCCAGACACCCCTTGGAAGAAGTCGCAAGAGTACCTCCTTATGCCCTAAGAAGTGAACACAGTAAAATCTTCAGGTTTGACAGTGTTAAAATTTAGCCAGTGAGGGAAGCACTTGAGTTCTTATTACTGGCTAAATTATTCTAATTTTCTTTCCTTATGCCAATTTTTGAGCTTCGACGAGTCTCACCTTTCCCTCCAGTGTTCAAACCTAATTTGCATAGGAATCATATAGGCAGAGCTCAAAATACCACTGGCAGCGTTGGTAGTCACCACTGCTGTCAGTTTGTCATACTGTGGTGGCTTGAGTGTTGTTGTGATGCTGGAAGCTACACTCCCAGTATTCACATACCAGCAGGGTCACCCATGGCAGACAGGTTTCAGCTGAGCTTCCAGACTAAGAGAGCTAGGAAGAAGAACCTGAAAGTCTAGTTCTGAAAAAAAAAAATAACCAGTGAAAACCTCATAAATAGCAGCAGAAGAACATTGTCTGATGTAGCACCAGTAGCTGAACCACTCAGGCTGGAAGGCACTTAAAATACGACTATGGAAGAGCTGCCTCCTTAAAGTAGAACTGATCTTAATAACATAGATGGACTAAAGCTTTAGGGACCTTCATTTGCTGATGTGGCACGATTCAAAATGAGAAGGACCAGCTCCAAACATGTATTAACAATCGGAAAGTGGAACGTACAAGTCTGAATCTAAGAAAATTGGAAGTTACCAAAAGTGAGATGGAACACTTGAAGACTGGTCCCTCAGCACCTGTCAACAATACTGACAGGAGATCATGACGCTCTATCTATAGCCCCTCGGGCTTATCATTAATTCACCCTAATGAGACAAACTTTCCCACTCAGTTATTGGCACAAGTAGACTCCGCAGAAACTTTTGCAAAGAGGAGGCTTTCTACTTTGATGTGGCTAAAAGCAGATGGGAATGCACACACCCTGGGGACATGCTCACTCCGAAATAAAATAACTTCAAGGAAGCTGACTGACCATGCTCAGTTCCTTCCATCTAATTCACCAGCAGAAATCCTTTCTCTTCTCCTTTCTCCCACAGGAAAGAATGGGTGAAGGGTGATGAAATAATCCAGGAGAGTTACTCCAGCAGGACTTTCTTTCTCGACATCAAAGTCTGAGGCTAGATGGCTCACCTTGGGGGACACCAGCTGTCACGTCGTGAGAATCTCTGAGAATCCTATGGAGAGGTTCATGTGCTTGAGAACTGCAGCCCCCGCCCACAACCAGTACTGACTTGCCAGGTATGTGTGAGAGCCACTTTGGAGGGCAATCTTAGGCCCAGTCAAGCTTTCACATCTGCAGCCTATTGTGAATGATAGAGGTTGTCAGTGAGACAGGTCGGATCTCATTCGAGGAATAATCAACGGAACAGATGTGAGCACAGCTGAAATGGAACAAGAAGATACAATTGATTTGTTGGGGAACAAAAACGAGATGTCTTCTAAACAGAACATGCTACTTGGCCCCACTGTTCTGTTCCTACAGACAGGAACACTCTTCTAGTTAGGAAACTACAATTGGATTCTACCGTATTTTAACAACTTGTATATAGTTATATCATTTGTTTCATTTTTTCCTTTCTTATTCATTTATGATCTATACATCGCATTTGCTGTTGTTGCTTGTTTTTACTAAATGGTCAATGGTATGTTTTGATTTATATCAAATGGAGCCAAAGTGAAGGAAAATGTTTTTATTGAAGTATCCTCTTCCTCCTTTAATGACGTATTTCTTTAACTTTTGTCTTTAAATTCTTTCTATTTTTAATGAACAAAACTAGTGATTTTGGATAAGCTCCTACTCCTGTAAGACCAGAGAACCTTGATTCCAAATGATGAAAATTTCAAGAATAGTAATAATAAAAATAAATAATGCTAGATTCTTGTGATTTGAATTTATGTGTGCCAGTTTCTCAGGCGCTGAGCCCATCATTACGTGAAATCTGCTAACTAAGGTCCCCATAATGTTGAATGACTAGACCCTGCGAAAAATAACCAACCAACCAAAAAAAAGTTGACATCAAGAAGATCCCCACAACTCCAGAGGCTTCCTTATGTTGTAACTGAAGGGATTTTGTGTAAACCAGAAAGGAAAGCAGAATATACAGAAACAACAACAGAAGACATTTAAGGAAGTTGCTTCCAACTGGCTATGTGCCACAAACCACACAAATGTTCCTGGCATCATCTTTGGAAAGCAATATGACTATAAACCAGCTAGAAAACGTCATTGTTTTGTAGCAAGAACACCATCAGTCAGCACACAGAGGAAGATGATGTACCAAACCTTTGGTGGCAGTGGACAGAACTGCTATATCACCAGCACACCAAAAGTTCAGCCAAGCCAAAATCAAAACAAAAGCAAACGAACTAATGGATTAACTGAGCATTCTTCACTGTTTAAGGAAAGAAAACAATTCCTGTAGAACTAGCAGTAATAATCTTGGAATGTTGTTAAGTCTGTTTTGTTGAAACCTAGAAAAGTTTCACTTCTCTAAATAGAAAGACACGTGTTCTATGAGAACCTATACTCTAGTTTATCTAATTCTGGACAGATTCACATGCACAGAAAGTTACTGAGCTGTGGTTCAAGATAGTGCCATTATGCTCTGTTTATAAAGTTGTCAATTTTGCTGTTGGGAATAACAAACAGTGTGGTAATTTCTATGAGTTAGTGTTTCCAGCAAGCCAATTCTTGTCAGTGAAAGAGAATGCATGGTGTTTTTTCCTGCCTTTCTGTGTAAAGTCATATATAGGTAAGTTTGGTGGTTTCCTTCTTCTATTTCCTCTGCATGAAATCTGAACTGGTACACATGAAGTACTTGACGAATGCCTCCCTTCACAAAATAGACAAACCAACCCTTGCTCCTTTTCCTGGTGGTCCCCGATTCACAGAGAGATTTCTTTTTCAAGCCTGGGGTTTAGAGCTGTCCATAGAAGCTATGATCACACACAGAATCTCAATATCACCACTCTCTCAGCTCCTCTTGGACTTAGAAGCCTGAAGAGATTCCCAGCTTTCCAGAACATCCCTGTTAATTAAAAGAATGGGTTCCAGAACCTCCCTTTGTTATTTCTTTGGTACCAGACCAAGAAAGTGCTGGCAGTATGCCTTCTAGAACATAAAACTTTTCCTGGGCCTTTCTTGGTGGTGGTGTACACCCATTGGCCCCTTTTGGAGGTGCAATGCTCAGGACCCCTTGACCCCAATGTATAGCGGAGGGAGTTGGCCTTCTGATGAGACCCACCTCTCATCCTGGAACAATCCCATCTTTTTAGATGAGGTGGGAGAAAGGAAACAATTTCCTGCCCCCTCCTCTCACCAGTTTCTGTTTACGAAGTTGTGAATCAATCATGTTTAGAGATACTGGAGTGCTCCTGTGTCCTTACCCAGGCTAATGTCTACCTGGAGGCTTTTCTAAAATCTGGTAAAGAGAAGACCTGATGGAAACAAACCCAGAGATGGAGGGGTAGGAAAGCAATTGACCTGTAAGTGTTAAGTTAAAATCCACTTACACATCCGTGGAAAGTGGAGCATCAGGATAATGAAGGTCCCCTCATCACATCTCGGTAATGCGATCACAGCACTGGCATCATTTCTGCAATGCTAAGTGTAGGCACAGACAACGTGATCCAAATGCACTTTGAGAGGCTTTACACCTTGTCCCCAGAGTATTATTTACGAGACCTTATTTCAATTGGCTAATAGCTAAAACACAAAAATTTTGAAATAGCTGCTTGTTGTAAAACTCTCATGAATTTTGCCTTATTTTTTTATTTACAGTCTGAAAAGTGTTCTATAGATATAACTTTCCTAAAGAAATGTTTACACAGGACAATTGCTGGTTAAGGTTTCAAGCTCTGTCACATCTCAGCATTTTATAGTAAGTGTTCAAAGTGGAAGAAATAGTCATTCCTTCATCGTGTTTCAAAATGATGTTTTGTTTCATATGCTCTGAGACATAGTTCAAGATCAGTTAGCACTTACTGAGTTCCCACTGGGGACAGAACTGTGCTCAGGAAAGAGAGATACGTAAGAGAGGGAAGGCAGAGGCTTTGCCACAAAATGTGTTAATCAGGCCACATTAATAGAATAAAAGAAAACAAAAAGAGAGGAGAGGAAACAAAAGGCAAGAAGAAGAAAGAGCAGACAGAAGAGAGACACATGATGAGGAGAGGAAAGGTCAAACTGTGGTAAATTCTGTAATATTGCTACTATTTTTTTGAACACATCTGTCTCAAATATGGAAACCCTGGTGCATAGTGAGTCAGTGCTTCATCTGCTAACCAAAAGGTGGGCAGTTTGAATCCACCAGGCACTTCTTGGAAACTCAATGAAGCAGTTCTACTCTGTCCTACAGGGTCGACTTGATGACAGTGAGTTTGGGGGACTGGGTCTCAAATACCGATAGCATTGGTTTAAAAAAAGCTGAGTGCATCAGAAATCTTACAGGGTGGACTGATAGCGTACGCAACTCTGTTATCAAAAGGAAAACAACTGTGTTGAGAGGAAGAATTTTTATTAGGAGGAAATTTATTGGAAATTGTTTCTTCAAACAATACTTTGATTATTCTCTATGCTTTCAGATATTCTTCATTTCATGAAATAATAACATCTGTGTATTCACATTGCAGGTGGCACCTGGACTTAGGACAAGACTCCACTCAGATGACTCCATCGTAAGTTTGTTCTGACATAAGGTGAATATATCTTCTTTAAAATTTTTTATTATTATTGCCTTTTTAAATTTCTGGTGTCTTTAGAAATCCAGCAGCATTCTGAACAAAAATCATGAAATTGAACATCTGCAAGTAAACATCTGAGAATGATAGCATCAGAAAGTAATTATTCACTGCAACGTATTACTAATGATAAAATGGACCAATAAAAGGACAGTCGTAACTGTGGCTGGAGTATGTCAAAAGTTTGGTACTACCTGTAGTTTATAATTCTTTGTTTTGTGTTTCCTTATCTTTGCATTCTTTGGTATTGCTTTCTTTTATATACAATTTCTTAACATTAAAGTCAAGTGTGTATATTAAATACAAGTGCCTACTTAAAACTCCACTTCCTCAATTAGAATAGTTAAAAACAGAACACTTTTTCTTTACTTCTTTCCCCCATAACCATGCACATTTCCATCACCAAGCAGAGAATTCTACAGAGGTAGAGTTTTGTGGCCATTTGGTTTAGTGGTAGAGTCTGGGCACCTAGGATAGTGCTTGGCACACAACAGGCCTCAGTAACGGTGAATTCTGTCAATGAGTGAGGCATTTGAGAAAGTTCGTAAGTGTTTGCTTTCTGCTGCTGCATCTGTACTTTCCAGTTGTTGTTAATTTAATCTGGCAGCTGTAGGCTCTTTGATATTTTCTTTTCAAGAATTCTTCCAGTGTTTGCATTCATTTTGAGTTTATTTTTGGTGAAAAAAAATTCAATTTGAAAACCACCTTATTACAATTATTTACATTCAACTTTACAACTTAAATTGGTTTCAGAGTCCTCCCCCTTCCTGTCTTCTTTCTACCCTAACTTCTTTCATCTTAAGATTTGAGATAGTGCTCTAATGTCTGGAATAGGTATTAGCAATTTTTTGTTAGTAAGGATTCATGAATGGTAGATTTTTTAAAATTCCTTTCCTATTTGGGAATTTTTATACAATGATCTTTGAACTATTGTGGTTACACAATCCCTGAAAGAATTTTGTAAAATAATTTCCCCTCTTACACATTTCAAAATTGACAGCTGAAGGCTTATATCATAAATTTAAGTAGATGCAAAAGATGTGTCTTCCAGCATATGGCATGTGTTGGGCTTTGAAAAACAAAAAACTGTTTCTTTTACTCTTTTAAAAATAGCCAATGGAAGCTGAATACCATAGCAACTTGATACCACTTAAAAAGTATATGAATAAACCTTCTGACAATCAGAAATTTTACATCATTTCTTTGCTTTTTGAATTCATATTTCCATTCTCCCACATAACTTTATCTTAATATATTTTGTACTTGACAGTCTTTTATTGGTCAGTCTATCAGGTTTTTCTGCAATATAAATATATATGTTGAAATTATTAAAAGAAAAAAACCTTCAATGACTGTAGACTGTGTTAGCATGACAGTTTTTATTAATTCATAATGAACTAAAACAAATATACTGAAAATTTTGATAAAATTTAGTTAAAAAATGAAATCGTATCAGAAGTGCTTCTCATAAAGAAGCAAATGAGGCTGCTTTCTTTATTCCCTTAATTCCTGTCTTTGTGGAGGAAGATTACATAGCATAAGATAGTTTCAGTTCAATTCAGTTCTATCCCTATATTTGGTTTTTATAGCTACAAAACCCCAAAACCAAACCCATTGCCACTGAGTCAGTTCCAGCTCATAGCAACCCTACAGCAATAACCCACTGCCATTGAGTTGGGTCCGACTCATAGCGACCCTATAGGTCAGAGTAGAACTCATTCGTAGAGTTTCCAAAGAGCTCCTGGTGGATTTGAACTGCTGGCCTTCTGGTTAGCAGATGTAGCACTTAATATACTGTGCCACCAGGGTTTCCCCTATGACAATAAGTACTAAAAACTTTTATTCATATATATATATAAGTAAAAATGACACAGTTGTTTTTTTTTTTTTTTTTTTTGGTAATACTATCACTCAGTTCTCTGACCTCCTGAGCTGTATGCCAGAATTTACACAGGAAGCTATCATCACAACTTACTGTAAACTGCATCCATCCATTTGCCTGAAAACAAAGAATTAGAAACCATTTGGTGGGCAAAAAAATTTGTTTTTTAGCTTGATGATTAGACTTACACATCTTTTCCCCCTCCCCCGCCAAAACAAACACAGTTATCTTAAAGTGTCCTATTGTTTGCTGCCCCAGATGCCACCTCTCTCCTTCAAGTGGTGGACCACAGATGGACCTCTTTCCACCATAAAACGGAAGAACGGGAATTTTGAAGGAGGAGGGAGACAAGAACCTGATTTCCCTCACTGGTGCATTTGCAAGCAGCTGTGTTTTAGCAAGAAGTTGAGAATCTAGAAGCCCATTCTCACTGAACTACCTGTGCCCATGCAGCTCTTGGAAATCTTCTCACACCATGTTTGGAAGCTGCTAAGGACTAACCACATTTCTCAGACATATCAATGGCATATCTGATAAAATGTATCAGTGGTTTATGCAGAGATTATCTCACTTTCATAGTCACATAATTATTTGCATGGTTATTTATTTATGGACAGTGGCACTGTAAAACTTTGCTGAAGATTACTGAAAAGCAGCTGCAACATTATATCAACAGAACTGCCAGAAATCCAACATGAATTTAGAAGACAATGCAGAACCAGGATTGTCACTACTGATGTCAAGTGCATTCTAGCTGAAAGCAGAGAACACCAGAAAGGTGTTTGCAGTGTTTTATTGACTAAGCAAAGACATTCAACTGTATAAATCATAACAAATTATGGATAACATTGCAAAGAATGGGGTTCTAGGACATTTAATTGTGCTCGTGAGGAACCTGTACGTAGATCAAGGGTCAATTGTTAGAATAGAACTAGTGGATACTGTGTAGTTTAAAGCCAGGAAATGTGAACATCAAGGCTATATCCTTTCACCATACCTATTCAGTCTGTGTGCTGACCAAATAATCTGAGAAACCAAGTTGTAGGAAGAAGACCATGAAATCAGGATTGGAGAAAGACTCATTAACAACTTGAGTTTTGCAGATGACACAACCTTGCTTTCTGAAAGCAAAAGGAACACGAAGCACTTACTGATGAAGATAAAAAATGATAGCCTTCAGTATGGATCACAACTCAACAAAAATAAAAATCCTTACAAACTGGACTAAGTAAACAATATCATGGTAAATGGAGACAAGATTATAGTTATAAAGAATTACATTTTACTTAGATCTACAATCAACATCCATGGAAGCAGCAGCCAATAAATCAAAAGATGAACTGGGCAAATTTGCTGCAAAAGACTTCTTTAATGCATTCAAAAACAAATATATCACCTTGAGGACTAACATGCACCTGACCCAGGCCATGGTGTTTTCAATCACCTCATATGCATGTGAAAGCTGGACAATGAACAAGGAAAACCGAAGAAGAATTGATGTTTGGGGATTATGGTGTTTGTGAAGAATATCGAATGTATCATGGACTGCCAAAACAATGAACAAATCTGTCTTGGAAGAAATACAGCCAGAATGCTCCTTAGAAGCAAGGATGGTAAGACTGTGTGTCATATACTTTGAACACTTTATCAGGAGGGATCAGTCATTGGAAAATGACATCACATTTGGTAAAGTAGAAGGTCAGTGAAAAAGAGGATGAGCTTGAACAAGATTGACTGACACAGTGGCTGTAACAGTGGAGTCAAGCACCATAATTGTGAAGATGGTACAGTGTTTTATTCTATTGTGCACAGGGTGAGTTGAAACGGGTGTGACTGACACATAACAACAACTGTTTTTCTGTTCCCAATAACATTGTTTTCCTTTAAAATAATTGTATGTTTGCAAAATGGTAAATCAGTTAAAATAATTTCAAATAATAATTTGCCTGGTTCATGTATATGACAAATAATAATTTGCCTGGTTCATGTATATGAAGATGGTATATGAATGACTGAAGCTTGAGAAACATTAATCTTTAAGACCTCATTCAACCCAGGTACTGTGATTCTGCATTCTAGCAGTAAGTAGCTACACTTGAGGGCCTGTAAGATTTCATCCATCTCACACCTAGGACAGAATCTACATGACTTCTTGGATATTGTGTGTACTTTTTTAGAACTGCAAGGATAGAGTGTTCCACTCAGCATAGACATCACAAGTGAGTGGGATGATCTACCTGGTTACTGTCGGTCTGCACAGCAACCCTTCCCTCTCGTGAGAATTATACCTCTTGCTTTAGAATAAACATTTTTGCCTCCACTTTCACTATGGTGGTTCTGTCTGGGGGCTGTGTCTTTGTCTGAATTCCTCCAAAGAAGTCTGAAACAAAGATTTGGGTGCAATTTGTTTGTTTGTGAGATGATCTCAGATAACACTGTGAAAGAGTAAGATAGGAAAGGGAAAGACAGAAACAAAATCATGGCGTGCGTTATCAACTGTTTGTCTTTATGGGTAAGTGGAGTTCAATGTGTCCTGGCCAATTAGCTCAGTTAATTGGAACATGGAGCTAGTAACACCGAGGTTGTGGGTTTGATCCCCTTACATGTCAAGATTGCCTTTGACTTTTCAGAGTGAAGCTCTACTCATCATCCCCTAATTGTGGAGATTTTAGCCATACAGTGGTTAAGAGCTACAGCTGCTAACCAAAGGCCAGCAGTTTGAATCTACCAGGTGCTCCTTGGAAACCCTGTGGGCAGTCTACTCTGTCCTATAGGGTGGCTATGAGTCTCCATCGACTCAGCAGCAAAGGGTTTGGTATTTTGGTTTTTGGAGTTCAATCTCACTGGGAATTTTCTGTAGAACTATGGAAACTGCTTTAGAATTGTCCCACTGAGAGATGAGGAGAAGGGACATCTGTCTCCTAATGCCTGGCGCTCATTTGTTGAAGGATATTGCAGCCGTACTAGCTCTCTGGCATATCTGCCTGTTCCATGCTGCGCATTCAAGAATTATTTTTGTTGTTATTAGTTGCCATGGAGTCAATTTCAGTTCATGGTGACCCCATCTTTGCACAGTAGAACTGCTCCACAGAGTTTTCAAGCGTGTGATCTTTCAGAAGATCTCCAGGCCAGTCTTCTAAGGAGCCTTTAGGTAGACCCAAATGCCACCCTCTCGCCTAGTAAGAGAGTGCTTAACTGTTTGCACCACCCAGAATTCTTAATGAAGGATTAATCATACCCAAAGAGGGTTCTGGACATTGCTCTTGCTTCTGGAAGGTGATCTCTAGGTTCTTGTAAAGACCTGCCTGGTATGAATGTCTTGGCTTACCAGGGGGCCTTGGGCCACTCTACACAGCCTAACAATGTGATTTATGCCGAGCTGGGAGTCATTCCATATCTGCTTTACCTCCAGAGCAGATTGAAAGTCAGCCAGGAGAGCAGTTAACCATGTCTGTGTGATCAAGCCCAAGTATGAACTCCGGACACAAGACTCGGGTATTGACAACACTCTGTGTATTGTCACATACGATTACCAAGCAAGTTAATATTGTCAGTGACTCCACTGAGATAGGACAACTGGAAGCTCTTTGCCTGGAACTTGCCAGGACTCTGCTCCATATGCCCCTTCTCTTGACCAATGTTAATCTGCATTTTTTGGTTGTAATAAATCATAATTGTGAACATAACCACTTTCAGTGAGTTCTTTGAGTCCTTCTAGTAAGTCATGAAAACTCAAGGTGAGGGCTGTGCCCCTCCCATCACACGCATGCAAGCTGAGCACGCTCCTCAACCAGAGAATGCTCTCAAGTGGAGAAATGTAGGACAGCTGCAATCTGTTGGCACAGGGTAAGCTGAAGGGATATGGTCACCAATGGTATCTACTACAAGCTTTCAATTATAATCATATTACCCCACCTTCCACTGATAATCAGTAGTTTCAGGTTGGATGTAAAAATGTGGATCAATCATAGTCATTCTCTGATCTTTTTGAATTTGCACTGAGGGAAGCAAGGTAGGTCTTCCCTGAGTCTGGAAGCTGTATTTCTAGATCATCTGATTTCTAACCACATAGAGGAAACTGGCTTGACAGAATGGGGTTCATACAAAGGAAGCAGAAATGAGACACAGAGGCAGAATCCCAGCTGTATCCAAATTTCTGACTCTGAGATTTCTCATATTTTGTATTTAGAAGTCAGTGAATTTCTTTTTATAACAACCAAGTTCAAGTTGGACTTTTGTACACTACAACCAGAAAAGTCTTCACCACTTCTGAGCCCTGCCTCTCCAAGAATTTCTCTAATCTGCCACAGTCCTACAGTTCTTCCAATAGAAAATCACCCTTTTGAATGTATGCACTGGACCAAAGCCAAAAAACCAAACCCCTTGCCACTGAGTTGATTCTGATTCATAGTGACCCTATAGGACGGAATAGAACTGTCTCATACGGTTGGTGGTGTAGTGGTTAAATACTACATCTGCTAACCAAAAGGTCAGCAGTTAAAATCCACCAAATGCTCCTCAGAAACACTATGGGGCAGTTCTATTGTGTCTATAACGTCGCTATGAGTAGGAATCAGCTTGACAGCAGTGGGTTATAGTGTTTCCAAGGCTGTTACTCTTTGAGAAAACAGACTGCCACATCTTTCTCCTGTGGAGTGGCTGGTGGTTTCCAACCACTGACCTTTCAGTTAGCAGCCTAGCTCTAAACCACCGTGCCCCCAGTACTCCATGTAATAATGTACAAACATTCCCAGTGCATTTAACCCTCAAGAACCAAGAGGTAAAAAGCAGGGAATGCAAAATTCATCTGGAAAATGTATGAACTGATGGATGTCACCAAGGCCATGAATTAAAACTCTAAACCCAAAGTGTTTTAGCATATCCTTGTGAAACCTTCAGAATTCTGAAAAGGTGGACATTCTTAACATCAAACCAAGCAAAGCTGACCTGAAGCAGCTGGAGAACACTTGCCTGGCCTGAAGGTAACACATAATTTTGAGCCCCAGCCCATTGTCACTGTTCGCAAGAGTGAAATCACTTGGGTCACATGGGAACTAGTTAGAAATGCAAATTCTCCTTGAGTGTTGGAACCATGGGATGAATGGTTCAAAGCCCAACTGGAGACAGTGAACCCAAATAATGAGTTGAGACTGACTACTGTATTCGAAACCCTGGTTTCTAGCTCTTTTTAATTTTTCCTCAGGTCTTTTCATTTGTTTTCCCTCAAGAGAAGATAGAAATTTGAATTTTTATGTAAACGCAACTCTTTTTTGTTTTGTAGTCAACCTCAAATACGTTTGTAGACTGTGATGGACTCAAACACCCATTCTATTATTATAGCTGCATTCCAGCTGCCTCTGAATCTCTGGTGCCGAACATCACTGAGGTTTTTCTCATCCTTCCTTGTATATTAAATTATTATCATGTACAGAAACCCCGGTGGCATAGTGGTTAAGTGCTACTACATCTGCTAACCTAAGAGTCTGCAGTTCAGATCTGCCAGACAGTCCGTGGAAACTATTTGGGACAGTTCTACTGTGACCTATATGGTCAGTGTGAGTTCAAAATAACTTGAGGGCAATGGGTTTGGTTATCACATGTAGCAGGGACCAGCAAACTGGGGCAGTGGTCCACATCTACCTACCACCTCCTTTTATAAATAAAGCTTTATTGGAACACAACCACGTCTGTTCATTCATGTATTTTCTATGGCTATTTTTGCACTACAATGCGGCTTAAAGTATTTCCTATCTGGACTTCAATTGAGAAAGATTACTGAACCATGGTAATGTTTTTGATCTTTAGTGCATCTGCTGAATTGAATTATGTTCTAGGACAGCTTAATGTCCAATTACTTCAGGAAAAAGTATTTTTCCATAGTATGCGCTATGCTACTTGATATGATTGTTTTGCATTAGAAATTTAGTTTAATTGAATCTGATAGAAAATGATCATTATATTTAGAAACATTTAGTAAAATTTGTTTTCCATATATGGACACTTGCTCTAGATCACAGGTAAGTTCATTAAGAAACAACATGAGAAAACAATGATAAATAAGGTCAGGAATGCTTTTTACATACAGAACTGTTAAGGTGAAAACAGGTACAAATCATCTCCTGTAGCTAAACCTTGACAAACAGCAATCACTTTTAGCTTGCACCATCTAGAGGTGAAAAAGATAATTTCCTGTGCACCTTATAAATCTCTAAGATTTCTTTTGAGCCCAAGAGGTTTCTAACTGGCTTAGACATGACGTGTCTTTTCAGAACCTTTTAAGAGCAGAAATTCAGTATACCACCGTGGTCATTTGATGTCTACTGTCCGTCTGTTAGGAGATGGAAGATGATGTGCCACCACGGCAATAGCTGTCACAACACCAAAATGAGTTTTTAAATAGAAAGATTTTTTTCTAGCTTTCATGGTTCTTGCATTTTAACAGTTTTGTTATTATTATCAGTCACTGTTTTTTTATTTGACCCAAACCCAGTGCCGTCGAGTCGGATCTGATGCATGGCCATCCTAAAGGCCAGAGTCCAGAGTATTCAAGGAGTGCCTGGTGGATGTGAACTGCCAACCTTTCGGAAAGCAGTGGCAGCCCTTAGCCCACTACACCACCAGGGTTTCCCTTTTATTCGACATTCAGTCAAAACATTTTTTCTAAGTGCCTCATCTTGTCTCATTCTGAAACAACTGAAGGGTGTACGTGTTTTAAATATCATTGTGTTATGTATTTGAACATCTTTGTGTAATTTCTTTTCTAAAAAAAATCAACGAACACTACTAACTAAATGCCGTGTTTACAGTGAAAGTTTACATGGCAGATTAGGTTCCCAGATAACAATTGCTACGCGTGTTATTCAGTGTTGTGGGTTATATTTTTCACATGAGATAAATAGCTCCATAATCACATATCGTGTTCACATACTGTTCTCCTTCATTCCAACCCAGTTGTATCATTTCCATTACTCTGGTGTCCGAGCTTCATCGGTGTGATATTTCTAGGACTCATGGTTATTCTTTATGGCTGTATAGTGTTTCTCTGTATGTATGTACCACATTTTGTTTATCCAGTCATCCACTGATGAGCACTTAGTTTGTTTCTGTCTTTTGCCACTGTGAGTAAAGTGGCAGTGAATGTAGGTATGCATCTGTGCACCTGTGTCGAATCTCAACAGTCACGCTCACTGTAGATAAAGCTTTCAGTGCTTTTTTCTTTTAAAGGGAGAGTATCGACATGCCATGGAATTGGCAATCAGTGTCATAAAACAATGTACGCATTAGTTGTCTAATGAGAAACTAATTTGATCTGTAAACCTTCGTCTAAAGTACAATTTTAAAAAAAAATCCAAAAGAAAAAAACCTGTAAGGCTTCCTAGGCTGTAATCTTCACAGAAGGTCGTCAGGTCTTTCTCCTACAGAGCCACCGTGTGAGTACAAATAGCCCATCTTTTGGTTGGTATCTGAGCACATGATCGCTGTATTTTTATGCAGGTAACATGTATTCTATGTTTCTTGCTAACTTTACTGTCTCCTATCCCCCATTAGCTATGCTAATTTTTAAAATTTGGCTTCTCTTTCCATCCTCACCGCTCCCCTCCTTGGTAACCTTCCAAGATTGTTTCTATGTGTGAACCTTTTCATGAGTTTTCATAGTAGTGGTCTCACACAACTCCTGCCCCCCTGTGACTGATTCATTTAACTTAGCGTGATGCCGTCCAGTTTGCTCCGTGTTATAACATCCAGTTTTGTCAGCACTGTCTATTAAAATGACTGCCCTTTTTCCCATTTGATGGATTTGGGACTCTCATGGAAGATCGGGTGACCACAGGCAGATGGATCGAAATCTGGGATCTCAATTCTGTTCCACTGGTCAGTATATCTATCACTGCACTAGTGCCAGGCTTCTTTGCTTCTGAGTTGTATCTCTTGTGAGCAGCATATTAGTGCTGTCATTCTGCAGTGCCTCTGCGTATATGTGGTGATGACGTTTTCTTTGTTCCTCTTACTCTCCTGTGCTGGACTCCTTTGGTTTGTGAATTTGTTTTTCATTCTTTCAATTTTGAGAATTTTGCTTTTATTGAGACTAGCCATTTTCCTTCTTTATTTTAATGAGTAGGTCTGTTAACTTTCTGTGGTTACCTTAAAATTTATCCCTGATTTTCTAGGTGTGAACCAGTCTTTTGTTACTTGGCAGTATTTTGCCTCTGACTCCATTAGAAAGTTCTGTATCTATACCATTTATTCTCTCTTCTGTTGTTTTGATGTTTTTGTCATTTACAGACTGACTTCACTGATTCCTCATTGTAATTATTTTGGTTCTGGATAGTCCTTGAGAGTTATTTTCTTAGGCTGGAATTTATCTGGTACAATCTTGCATGCTAGATTCAGGCTATGGTCTGACATTTGTTCTCAGACTGAAGGAGTCTTTTTAATAATTTTTGTAAGTTTTGGTTTTTACGTGTACCTTTAATTGCTGTTTAATCTGGAAATGTCTTCATTCTACCATCTTATTTGAGAGTTTTGCAGGGTATATTACTCGCGGGTGGCAATTTTTTTCTTTCAAAGTTTTTATATATGTCATCCCGTGGCCTTCTTGCCTGCATGGCTTATGCCAGATGACCAGGGTTTAGCCTTGTTTCTTCTCTGTATGTGACTTTTTGTTTTTCTTGGGCTGCTGTCACAATTTTTGCTGTCTTTGGTTTCAGAAAGTGCAGTTACGACAAGCCTTGGAGATTTTCTTTTAGAGTTTATCCTACATGGGGTTTGCTGAGTTTCTTGGATGGTCAGCTATTCATCTTCTATGATATTAGAGAACTTCTCTGCCAGCAATTCTTCAGTGATTCTTTCTGTGTTTTCCATTTTCTCTCCCCATTCTGGAACTCCAATCACTTCCAAAGTTTTTCTTTTAATTGTATCCCATGTAATTCTCAAGATCTCTTCATTTTCTTCATTCTTCCCCCCTAAACAGAAATGTATCTAAGTGTTTATCTTCGATTTCACCATATCCTGTGTTCCATCATTTCAAACCTACTCTTCAGCCCTTTTGTGAAATGTTGTTGTTTAGTTTTTGGATTTCTAATTATTGTTTTTGTATGACTTCTAATTGTGACCTTATTTTCCCATTTTTGTCCCTGTATTCTTTGGATGAATTCTTTGAATTTGTCTACCTTTTCCACAAATTTGTCTATTTTTGTCCTCATTTTTGTCCGCTTTTCTGCTTCAACTTTTGGATAGCTCTGAATATTAGAGATTTGAATTCTTTATCCGATAATTCTAATGCTTTTTCTTACACTGGAAAGTCACCTAGTGTTTTATTTTGGATACCTACTGAAACCATCCTGTCCTGTTTTATGTTTTAAAAAATTATGATTTGATATTGTCTGTAGTAGTTACTTTCAGTAGCTATTTAACAGTTATTTTCTTTGTTTATTGATTGTAGAACTATTTATTTCATCCTGAGTTTTTGTTTTATTTGGTTATGTCAGAGCAGGCAAGCTGTGCATTTTTTGCTGTTTGCTCATCTGTGCTCACAATGTCTTTCACCTCCTCGTCCAATGGGCCAGGCCAATCACTCAGCTGTGGTGCATCAGGGCAGCTTCAGCAGGTGGTCTGAGTCTTGCTAAAACAGAAAACCAAACTCATTGCCATGGAGTCAATGTTTTCACATACTCTCCATTTGCTGATTTCAGATGTGGGTGTGATGAATCCCAGTGGCAGAACACTGCGCTTCCCAGGCAGCTGAGCCACTGCTGCTAGCCAGGAGGCATTGGAGGTAGAGCAGTGGGGGGGAGATGGGAGAGTGAGAAAGCTTGCCTTGCTTGCCCCCAAGATGTAGCCTTCTGCCAGGACCTCCACAGATCTACCCTCCTGCTTCCCTATCTGCTGACCTCTGACGGGCATCCAAGATGGTGAATCAGTGCTGGGTGAGCCGATAGGAAACCTGCTCTCTTATCTCTTCTCACTCTCTGTCAGTTTCTTATTCTACTTGGTTTTTGACTGAGATCTCTGTGTCTTCATTTAAGACCATGCATTCCAAGATTGACATTTCCCTCTGTTTTATGTAGGTTTTTGGGTCTTGACTGCAGAGGAACAACATGGTACTTCTGTGTATGGCACCATGGTGGCCAGAAAGCCTCTTTGCGAGATTTTCACAATAACATATCTACTCGTTCTGCAAGTTATTTTGTACTTGCATCCTATTACAAATACCTCTGCATAAGTAAGATAATCAATCACTATCCTTTGCCATTGAGTTGATTCCAAGCCATAGTGACTGTAAAGGACAGAGTAGAATTGTCCCAAAGAGTTTCCAAGGAACAACTGGTAGATTCAAACTGCTGACCTTTTGGTTGGCAGCCATACCACTTAACCACTATACTACCAAGCTTCCCACAAGTGAATGAAAGAGGTAATAAAATAAAAGCTGAACAAAAGATTTCAAAGGATTGCTTTGGAAGACAATATAAAGCATTATAATGGTGTGTGCAAAGACTTGGAGATAAAACACTGACAGGGAATAACACACAATTTTGAAAGAAATGAAGAAAAAAATTCAGGCCTTGAGTTGCAATATTGAAGGATTCTACAGGAATAATATGTGACTCAGGAAGCATCAAAAAAAAAGATGGAAGGAATACACAGAAACACTGTACCAAAATGAATTGACCAGTGTTCAACCATTTTAGGAGGTAGCATATGATCAGAAGCTGATGGCACAAAAGGAAGAAGTCCAAGTTTCACTGAAGGCCTTGGTGACAATCAAGGCTCTAGAAATTGACTGAATACCAACGGAGATGTTTCAACAAATGTGTGTAGTATTGGAAGTGCTCATTCATCTATACCAAGAAATTTGGAAGATAGCTACCTGGACAACTGGCTGGAAGAGATTCATATTTACATCTATTACAAAGAAAGATGATCCAACTGAATGTGTAAATTATTTCACAATATCTTTAATACCACATGTAAGTAAAATTTTGCTGAAGATCATTAACTGCCAGAAATAAAAGCCAAATCCAGAAGGGGACATGGAACCAGTGATATCACTGATGATGTCAGATGGATCCTGGCAGGAAGCAGAGCATACCAGAAAGCTGTTTATTTGTGTTTTATTGACTATGCAAAGGCATTTGACTTTGTGGATCATAAGAAATTATGGATAACATTGTGAAGAATGGGAATTCCAGAACACTTAATGGGAACTTCTGCTTGTGAGGAATCCATACATAGATCAAGAGGCAGTCGTTCCATACTGTGAGGACACTGCAGGGGATACTGTGTGATTTAAAGTCAGAAAAGTTGTGCATCCAGACTATACTCTTTCACTATTCCTATTCAACGTATATGCCAAGCAAAAAATCCAAGAAGCTAGGCTTTATGAAGAAGAACAGGCCATTAAGATTGAAAGAAGACTCATTAACAACCTGCCCTTTGCAGATGACACGACCTTGCTTGCTGAAAGTGAAGAGGACTTAAAGCATTTTTGAGGAAGGTTGAAGACCACACCTCACCATAAAGAAAACAAAAATCAGCATAACTGGACCAATAAGTGACATCAGGATAAATGGAGAAAAGTTTGAAGTTGTCAAGGATTTCATTTTTCTTGGATCCACAATCAACACCCATGGGAACAGCAGACAAGAAATCAGAAGATGCATTGCATTTGGCAAATTGGCTGTAAAAGACGTCTTGAAAGGGTTGAAAAGCAAAGATGTCACCTTGAAGACCAAGGTGTGCCCAACTCAAGCCATGGTGTTTTCATCACCTCACATGCATGCAAAAACTGGACAGTGAATAAGGAAGACCAAAGAATTGTAGCCTTTGAACTGTGGTGTTGGTAAAGAATATTAAATCTACCGTGGGTTGCCAAAATAACAAATCTGTTTTGGAAGAAGTACAGCCAGAATGCTCCTTAGAAGCAAAGATGATGAGACGACATCTCAGGTACTTGGGACATGTTCTCAGAGGGCGTAGTCCCTGCGGAAGGGCACCATACTTGGTAAAGTAGAGGGTCAGCGAAAAAGAGTAAGACGTTCGATGAGTTAGATTGACACAGGGACTGCAACAATGGGCTCAGACATAGCAATGATTGTGAGGATGTAACAGACAGAGGAGTGTTTTATTTTGTTGTACGTAAGGTCACTGTGAGTCTGAATGCACTCGAGGGCACCTAAAAACAACAACACATCATTTTGCCAGAAATGTACATCTTCCCAACTTATTATTAAAATGGAAAACTGTAGTGGTATAGCGGTTAAGTGCTATGGTTGCTAACCAAAAGGTCAGCAGTTTGAATCCGCCAGGCACTCTTTGGGAAGTCTAAGGGGCATTTCTACTTTGTGCTATGGCATCGCTGTCAGTTGGAATCGACTCAACAGCAGTGGGTTTGGTTTGGTTTGAGTTTATTGTTAAAATTCCATTGAAGTCCTACAATGTTCAAAAAGCCTACTAGACATGATGTTAGATTTTCAAGAATATATAGTACTAAACAGTGTATATGTGGTATACTTCCACTTTTGTTCTAGTAAAACAGGGACAAATATATGTGTATTAACTACTTTTATACAAATAAAATGCTTCTGGATCAGTAACTGCTAACAGTAGTTTCTTCTGGAGTGAGAAACAGGAAAACTGGAGATCTCAGGTAGGAAGACAAAATTCTTATATTGCTTGAATGTTTTACCATGTACATACATATATATGTATATATATGTATACATCATTTTTATTTTAAAGATGTATACATTATTAAAATTAAAAAATCAACATTAGCATATTCATGAGATGGTCTTTGAACGCACAGAGTGAAATAAGTGGCTGCATCTTGAATATAAGCTGCACCACTTTGTTTCTTAATTCTGTCTCCAAGTGCACATTCCTAAGCATGAGTCCACTGTTTTCCTTAGGGTCACTAGGAATCCGCAATGACTTGACAGCAGCAGGTTTGGGTTTTGATCATTCCAGGATCACCATGCCTTTCTTTTAAGGCACCTCTGTGTATGTTGGCATAGTGGTTTATTGCTACATCTGCTAACCAGAAGGTCAATAGTTCAAATCCTCCAGGTGCTCCTTGGAAACTCTATGTGACCATTTTAGTCTGACCTCTGGGGTTACTATGAGTCAGATATGACTTGATGGCCTTGGGTTTGGTTTGGTTTGGTTTTTCTGGATCCCCCAAATCCAAAATTTTGGAACAGCTCTTCTAGTTTTCCACCGAGAATACATTATTCAAGATAATATATACATTATTAAACATCTCAATCATACTACTTTAAGTTTCTACAACTTTTCCTTTTAAGGAACTCTGTAATTGCTGAATTCCGCTTTGGAGCTTCACAAAGGTGAGCTTATGAAACATGGTGCCTGAGGGTTTATGAAGGTCATGGACAGGTGAAAACATAAACACCCTGACCTCCAGTCTTTGTTTGCTCACTAGGCAACATAGTTCTTTCCACAATACAATCTTCCATGTTTGTTGGAAATACCTAATGTCATTAAGCTTTTCATACTCTTTCATGGAAATAAATATTTCTTCTGAAAGAACGTACCTAAAATTGAACTGATAGCAACAAATACATGTTCCGTTTAAAATAAAGATCATTTTCCTTAAGCAAAAAATTAATATTCATTTGAATGAGTTTGCACTGTAAGTACTAACATAGAAATAGTTTCAAAGCACACACTGAGAAAAGTGAGTTTTAGAACAATGGATACAGAAGAGTTCTAAGCAAAATAGAAAATGTAACACCCAAATTAATGTTTTATAACAGAAACACATCTCTGTATTACTGGTTTGATTTTTTAATGTAATGTCTATTGTCTGAGTTTTGGTGAGTATAGAAAAATTTAAGGAAGAAAACTGAAAATGAGTCATAAAACCTTCCCCAGAAATAATATCCATTAGCATTCTGCTGGGCTTCTTCCTAGAGTCTCTGCCTCTCGCTCCCTCTCTCCCTTCCTCCCTCCCTTCTTTCTCTCTGTCCTACATCTGTCTGTCCTGTGCTTGCATGAGTATGTATTATAGTGATAATTTTGTTTTATTCTCTGTGTGTGATATTATAAGCGTTTTCCATATTTCCACATCAATATGTACTACTTTCATAATTTTAGATGTTTGAGTAATATTCCTTAAACATCTAAAATTACTCAGTGGCACTTGGCTTGGCTAAGGAATATTCCGTTGTCTAGATTGTGTAAGAGCACTCTAGAACATACAGTGCTTGACATAAATAAAAGGGCTAATTTCAGACCTAAATTAAGTTTCATTTTAAATTAAACTGCATCCTGACCAAAGTCTCTGCCTCTATCCTTCTGAAGAGGCAATTCAGCTTCTTATAAAAGTTTAATTGCTCATAACACAAAAGAAATAGGAGTCGGAATTATTTTTAGCTTGTTCTAAGAATAAATTGTTAGAATGTGTTTGTCAAGAATGTTTACATAGTTTGTCCTAGGGAAAAACATGTTGGTCAACACAAGGTTAGAAAGCAGAATTGCTAGTGTTAAATAGAGATGAAATTATCTCATAATTCTGCAACCAAGGAGAAGTAAAAGCCACTTAACCGAGACTTGACCCAACTTACTTCCTCTACTCAAAATTAATTCACCCACTAAGACCTTCAGCCCTTTCTACTGACTTCTTGTAAAGTCTGTAGTTAAGGTAGAGGGATAGCTTGTTTAAGACGGAGGAAACAGCAAATATGCAGAAAACTGACTGTTCCTTGGGATGTTAACTGATGAACTTGCTGACGCTCAAAAGATTGTGTTGGTCAAATAATATTCCAAGAAATTAGAGATAAATATTAAGTTATAGATTGGCATAAAGAAAAGTTGCAGTTTAACAACCCCCTTTGTAAGTTTTTCTCTGTCTTTTCTAAAACCCCCGTGTCTGTGAGCACCAAGTCTTTGTTTGTGTCACCTAATAAAAACCTCACTGCTCTTCCTGTAGTTTGGAACACGGCAGTACCCTGTGGCTCCCAGTTTTGTGAAATGTTTGTCCTTCAATAAACTCTTTGTTTTTACTTCTAACCAAGTGTCAGTCCAGTGTTTCACTACAGCAGGCTCTGTCATCACTGATTTAGCTATCTTGCTGTTTTGTGTATTCTCTTTCTTTCTACTGTATAACTTGAAGAAAATCCCAATACATTAAACTTGTCTGTACCTTCAGTGATTTCTGTTGGAAAATTTCCTAACAGTGAAATTATTGGATCAGGAAGCATGAATATATTAAAGCAACTTTAAGGCCTAATTTATCCAGAAAGTGTTTCTGTTCACTGTTGTGTACACTCCCACAAAACATAGAAGATTGTCTCTTTTCCTCATCCCGACACTGGCTGTAGTCCTCTTTAAAATTCTGCTCTTATCAGACACAAACACATAACATAAAATTCTTTCATTTTAATTTCTTTAATTACTAGAAAGAAGGAAAAATGAAAAATTTTATTGGCATCTGTCTATCCATATTTTACACATTTAATTACATTTGTACTTATTTCTCAAACAACACATACTTCATTTATGAATGTAGGTGTTTCTAGCAGCTAAGGTACAGTACACAGAGCTGCCACCAGAGGTCCGTAGCACACAAATTAAATTCTAAATCAGGATTTTTGTAAGTAGATCAGTTCTTTCATTCTGATTTTAGGGACTCGAACTGTCTGGCCTCATAAGAACAGGGCTTCAAGCACCGACAAAAACTAAAGAGAACAAGGGGCAGTTATTTCCCGTGTCCGTTCAGCCAGCTCCTATCCCCTTCTGCCCTCTCACCTCTCGTCCGGACAGCAGCTGCCCAGTCAGCCTCGTGTATCTACTTACACCAAGAAGCACACTGTTGCCCAGTATCACTTCATGTCTTACAGTCCAGTCTAATCTTTCTCTGAAGAGTTGGCTTCAGGAATGACTTCAGTTCTGGGCTAACAGAGAGTCCGAGGTCATGTATTTTGGGGACCCTTTAGTCTATCAGAACACCAAGATTGGTTTTTTTTAATTGAGTGCGAGTTCTGCACCCTATTTTTCTTGCATTAAGTTAGAGACTCTTTTTTTGTGTTTCCTGTCAGGGCTGACTCCTAGTGATCCTATAGGACTGAGTAGAACTGCCTCATAGGGCTTCCCAGGCTGTAATCTTGACAGGAGCCACGCCTCACATCTTTCTCCCCTAAAGGCTGGGGGAGGGGGAGGTCCAAACTGCCCTTCTTTTAGGTAGCACCTGAGCACTTCACTCCTTAATCTTTAACCATAAAATGATGACTATTATCTTCTTTTTAACTCAACAAACATCACCTACTAAGTGCCACTGTCTTAGGCACCGGAAATAAAATGACAGGCAAAATATAGCTTCACAGAGTTTATACCTTTAATATCCATCCTAGCACTTCTAAGAAATTTCCAGAGACAATTTTGCCTTGAGAGATAGAGACAACTTGTGCAATCCATGAGAGATGTGTCTACTGCTCTGAGATCCAGGACACTATCCCTGTGACTCACGGTTACATTTCAGATTGTTCTGCTTCTCAAGCCATCTAGCCAGCTAAGATATGTGGCTTTTAAATTGCATTTTCAGATTTTTACAGTGTAATGCACATATGCTGTCCAGAGTTCAAAGTATACAGAAATGCAAGTAACAAGAAAGAAAAGCACCGACACACAGCCACAGTCTTCGGAGACAGCTATTTGTAATAGAACTCTTTTTTTATTCACATATTAATGCATACAAACATATCTGACAAATACTTATTGACTACCCACTATGTAGAAAGCGGAGCCCTGATGACACAGTGGTAAAGAAAGCCACCCGCTAACCAAAATGTTGGCTGTTCAAATGCTCCACCTGCTCCTTGGAAACCATATGGGGCAATTCTGCTCTGTCATACAGGGTTGCTCTGAGTCGGAATCAACCCAGCTGCAATGAGTTGGGTTGGGTTATGTAGAAAGCATTTTCCAGAGGCTGTAATAGCTCTGCAAATGTGTAAAACCAATCTTTGCCCATTTCTCACTAGTTCAGGAGTTTATTGTAGTCTTTTTATCTTTCTTTGTGCTTTTGTTTACTTTACTGTCTTTGGAATTTCATTGAAGAAAACATTCAAATGGCTACCAAGCACGAAAATATATTCTGTATCTTTACCCATCAGAGAGATGCAAATCAAAACCACAGTGAGATATTGTTTCACTCCCACCTCAATGGCTAAGGAAACCCTGGTGGTGTAATGATTAAGTGCTATGGGTGTTTACCAACACGTCAACAGTTTGAACGCACCAGGGGTCCACTGAAAACTCTATAGGGCAGTTCTGCTCTGTCCTGTAGCATTACTCTGAGTCAGAATCAACTAGACAACAATGTGTTTGTTTTTGTTTTTGTAGGGTCGCCATGAATCAGATCCGACTCGACGGCACTTGGCTTGGCTTTTTTAAGATTTAAAAACAAAAACAAAAAACCCAGACAGTAACAAATGTTAGTAAGGATGTGGGGATTTGAACTCTTATCCATTCTGATAAGAATGCAAAACGGTGCAACTGTGGGATCAAAGTGACAAGAGCAAATCAAAATAATAGATAAGAGCTTTAGGGGCAGTGACTTTTTGTTAATGGGAAGGAACAAGTCTGAAAACGAGAGTGAGAATGGTTGCACAACTTGAAGAATGTTGCCAGCTTCCCTAAATTGTACAGGTAGGAATGTACTGGTGTGTATTTTGCTGTGAATATTTTCAACAACAACAAAAACTAAATAAAGAAGTAAAAGAACTTCTCCTCTGCAAAAGGGAGCTTAAGCTCCTAGCTGTGCCAAAGATCCACAATGGAAGATTGTGCTGCAGCAGCTGCCAAGCTTTGTCCCTGATTTTCTAGCTGTCCTCCAGGTCTACCCAGTTACCAGTTGCTGTCAAGTCAGTTCTAGCACATGGCAACCCCATTTGTGTCAGAGTAGAACTGTGCTCAACAGGGATTTCAATGGTGTGATCTTTTGAAAGTATATTTCCAGGCCTTTCTTTCAAGGCACCTGTGGGTAGATTCAAATTGCCAGCCTTCCAGTTACTGAGTGTTTAACTGTTTCATCACCCAAGACCCCAGGATACTGACTAAAGAAGGTGAGGAAACAAAGTCATTGCTGTTGAATTGATTCCTATACATAGTGACCCTATAGGACAGAATAGAACTGCCTCATAGGGCTTCTAAGAAAAGTCTGGTCACTTCGAACTGTCAACCTTTCAACTAGGAGCTATAGCTTCTAACCACTGTGCAACCATGGTTTCTGCACACAGGATTGTTAAATATATATGATGGGCTATTCTCCAAATTAATCCACTCTAGGAAACAGCGACGATTCCAAAATCCCTTTCTTCAGGGCAAGGCCAGAACTTGGAATGGGTGTCCAAGCAAAGCCTGTCACTAATCAGGTACCCAGTGATGGCGTAGTGAGTCAAGTGCTACGTCTGCTAACCAAAGGTCGGCAGTTCAAATCCGCCACGTGCTCCTTGGAAACTCTATGGGGCGGTTCTCCTCTGACCTCTAGGGTCACTATGAGTTGGACCCAACTCGACGGCAGGGGTGTGATGAGTATTAGCGTGATGGACACTGAGCAACAATAGCTAGAAGTCACAAATCTTCCTTTCTAGTTTCTATAACTTCATGTCAAATGTGCAGTGTGTGAAGGTGGAGATGAGAAATGTGACTGTGAAGGAATAGATTACTAATGAATTAAACGTGGGGCCTGATTAATTCCTTCAGAAAACATTAGCGGCTTACCCATACTGCTGTGAAAGAGAGTTGAGTGAGATGTAATCTCCTTCCTTGAGAAGCTGACAGCAGGGTAAACCAAAGATCAGAGCGCAGTGTAAAAAGTGCCGACTAAAACAGAGGTGAACTTTGGAAACTATGGAAAAAGAGAAAAAGAGATCCAGGAGGACTTATGATGGGAAATTATACTCCAGCTGAAGTCTGAAGGGAAGCAAGGAGTTAGTTTGAAAGCAAAGCAGAAAATGAAATCCAGGCAGAGGAAACAAGAGCACTGATGTGTGGGCTTGTAATAGCATCATAACTTTAAAGACTTGCACATGTGGCTGGAACAGTAGGGTCTGCAGAAAAGGTTAGGGAGATAAAGTTAGAGAGGAGACTGGAGTCAGATATCGAAGAACCTGGAGTGCTAAGCTGCAAGTCAGAATTTTATTCTGAAAGTCACTGATAACTGCTGAAGGTTTCTAAGCCAGAAAGTGACAAGATCTGATTTCAGAGAGATGCATCTAGCAATCTACTATAAAGAAGAGTTTGGAGGCCAGACTAACAACTAGACTGGAAATCAGACAGCTGTGGAGAGGCTACCAGTCTTTATCCATTGTCTGTGTCTTCCTTAAAAAGAAAACCCTGCTAAATATTTATATTTGCAGTCTTCATTTAGAGTCTAAGACAGCTGTACCCATAGTTTTAGCAAAAGTGAAAATCTGCCAGAAATCTCTAGAAGTGCTTTGTTTTCCTTGTTGCTTCTTCTGTCTGGAATGCAGTTGTGATGCTGTGGGTTGGTGCTTGATAACGTCCTTGAGCTGCTGTATTGGCTGTATTTCATTTATGTTTATTTGGATAGATTAGAGTGTTTGGGTTTCTGACCCACCTATTACAGTGATTAGTGCAAAGAAGTAATGAGAACCTGAACTAAGACAGTGAAGTGAAGCTAGGACTGACACAGTTGATTTAACAGACTACCAAGGCAGCAGAGTAAGTAGGATTTGGTGATTAATTGCAACCTATTGTGAATTATTGCCATAGATAACTTTTATTTCTCCTTGAGCTCTCATTGTTCTCCTACCTTTTTTTTCTCTACCAAATATCTTTTTATCACCTTGCATTTTCCCTCCCATTTCAAGGTCAGGCTTTTATTTGTCCTTGTTCAGGGACATTGATGTGGTTGGACTAAAAGGCAATGTTGCCTAAGACAGTTTCCTGCCTAGATTCTGTTTTGAAAACTGTATTCATTTTAGAATTATACCAGTTGTTCTCCAGCTGATCACTCATTGCTTTTGAGGCAAAGAACCAAAATCCAATGAGAGCAGCTGGAGATATTTTCCAAGACTAAAACAGAAAATGAGAGGATATAGTCTCCCCTGTTGTTGCTTGTCTCGGTGAAGAGCCTGACCCAGTTTGCAAGCCACTAACTCTGGTGGTGCAGGGGCTAAGGGGTCAACTGCTAACCAAAATCTCAGTGGCTCAAATCCTTCAGCCACTCCTTAGAAACCCTATGGCATGGTCGTACTCTGTCCTTTAGGGTTTCTATGAGTCAGAATCAACTTGATAGCAATGAGTTTGGTTTGGTTTTTTAACCTAGGAGTCATCACTGCCTCTTTCCTCTCTTGTGTTATCTCCCATACTTAGTCCATCATCTAGTTCTTTCTTTTTTATTTCTTAGTCTCTCCTACGTCTCTCCGTTTCTTTCCAACTCCACTGCCACAATCCTAGATCAAACAATTCTATATCTCTGCCACAATCTCTTCCTTACTGGCCTCCCTCTATCCAATGTATCTCCAACCATACTCTATAAAATGACATTTTCCGAATATTTTAGAAAAGATGCAACAATTTTAATTGCTTCCTTTGGTCTTAAATAAAAATCCTTGATATCCATGCCTACACAACTGAATCTCAATAAAAACTGAATATGGTATCATCCCTGATTGATAACACTTTGTACAGATGTCTCCACATCATTACTGGGAGAATAAAGCACTATCCATACCTCTCCCCTGGGAGAAGACAACTCGATGCTCATGCCTGGTTTCTAATTGCCTTTTCCCCTGCCTGATCAGCTATACTTGAACAATATGGCCCTACACACACACACACACACACACACACACACACAACTTTTGCCTGGTTAACTTTTTATTCATCTGTCAGACTTCAGCCCAAATGTCTTTTTTTCAGAGAAACTTTCCCTAGCCTTGTCTCACCCCATCCCCAACTGAATGTGGGATCCTAATTTTAAGTTGTGGGTCCCTTTCATAGCACTTTTTCTTCACATATTTGAGTGATTACATGGCGGTTGTGTCCTCTACTACCTAACCTAAGCTCTACGAGAATAGGGAGCATCGTTGTCTCTCTAGAACTCAGTAGTATGCCCATACAGAAGAGGCATTTGATACTTTTTTTTATTGAATCAAAAATAAAAAAGAAAGGAAGGAATGGAGGGAGTCCAGAATGACTACTAGGTTTCTGATACAAGCAGATAAGACTATGGAATTACATTCAGCTTTTTTTTTTTTTAAATGAATGAGTCTCAATGTTTTCACAGTTGTGTAATGCTGTGATCACTTGCTTGTAGAATTTGATATGTGATCACCCTCGTGGTGGGACCTGCTACGGTACCAGCAAGGGTGGAGCCTGTGATGACTCTTTGCACCCCTCAGGCTTTTATACCTCCGCCGTCTGCCTTCTAAACCTTTTCTGCTTACCTTATCGGATCTTTTGCTTGTCCTAAATCCTGTAGCTATCTCCAGTCCATCTGACCTCTGGTTCTTGTAACTTGAGCTGGCAGCTTACCTGAAGTCTTCCCTGCTGAACTTGAGGTTTGTCAGTCTTCAAATCCTGCAGTAATCCTACTGTCCAGCCTCCTGATTTGGGTTCACCAGCCCCTGTGGCTACATGAATTAGTAGAAGTCTATAATAACTCTGCTTTCCAGATTGCTGATCTTGAGTTTGCCAGGCCCTGTGGCTATGTGAATCAGGAGAATCTTCTTTCTTGCCCCACAGGCTTGGGACATTACAGCTTCTAAAATCCATGTGAGCTATTTCCTTGATATAAATCTCTCTCTGCCCCTCTCTATCTGTCTCTTTATATATATGGATAAATATATATATGGATACAATTATGTGTATATATATATATACATGCTATACTAGTTTTGCTTCTCTAGAGAACCCAGCCTAAGACAGGGGATGTTAAGAGTTGCAGAAATAGAGCATTAATATGTTGCACAGTCAATTATCAATAAGTTGCACATCTGCAAAAAGTTGGATTGGCAAAAGTTATGTGTCAGTTACAACAATGACAAAAGAAAATAACCGGTAGCTGCTGGAGCGGCTTATGCACAGCCCAAACCCTCATGGGATCTAGTTTCTTGCTTTGAATGTTTAGGGTCATGTTTGCATGGGACATCCCAGTTAATTTGCCTAACAACATGTATAATGCTTATTGTTCTACCTCCTAGTTCCTTGTGTGGGGCCTGAGGTCTTAAAAGCTTGCAAGTGGCAACCCAAGGCACGATTATTCTCTATTCACCTAGAGCAACAGAGGAGGAAAGAGCACTTGGAATAGAAGGAAGATATGAAATGTGTGGCTAATTGTCTCCATGAACAACTACCTCCTTTTCTACGAGACCAGAGAATTGGCTACCATTACTGAACATTTTGATCAAAGATTCTAGAGAATAATCCTGATCAAAAGGAGAAAAGTACAGAAAATAATTTCAAATTCTCAGGTACTCCAGGCTTCCTGGAGCAATGGAGGTTGGGTGAGCTCCTGAAACTATGCCACTGAGATGATCTTTAAACCTTAAGCCAAAAATATCTCCTTCCTTAAGTCTTCTTAAAATAAGCAATAGTTTAGCTTAAATGGTAAAGAACTCTGACATGAGCACTGTGTTCGTTTAAGAGCTATCTATGTGGGATAAAATTGACAATGGAATTTGAAAGAATAGATAGAAAATGTAGGGGGCAGTGAATTTATGTCAATGAAGGAAGAACATGTTAAAAAAGAGGGTGAGCATGTTTCACAATGGCACTAAACAGTACATGTAGAAATTTTTGAATGTTAAAATAAAAACTTTTACAAAGCAGTTGTAAAGTCAAGTCAAGGTTATTTTCCAGCAAGTGAAAACAAACAAAAAAAGAAAAGAAAACAATATCTAACATGCATGAGCACTATAGGGAAGAAAAAATCTACAAAAAGTATTTGCCAGGTCAGGTGGACCATTTGTAGAAACAATTAAATATAGTGATACATTATGGATTAAATTGTGTCACCAAAAATGTGTCAACTCGGGTAGACAGTGATTCCTAGTATTGTATAGTTGTCCTCGGTTTTGTGATGTGATGTAATTATCCAATGTGCTGTAAATCCTAACCTCTATGATGTTAATATTGCCGGACTAGAGGCAGTCGTGTTAACAAGGATACCATCTAAAGGGTCAGGTATATACTGAGTCAATATCTTTTGAGGTATGAAAGACAGAAGAAGCAGAGAGGAGAAGGACTTCCTACCATCAAGAAATAAAATCTGGAAACTGAGCTTGTCCATTGAACCTGGGCTCTCTGCACTGAGAAATGCTAAACTAAGGGGCAAACTGATGGCAAGGACCATTCCCTAGAACTAGTATAGAGAAAAATGCTTTCCCTAGAGCTGGCACCCTGAATTCAGACTTCCAGCTTCCTAAACTGTGAGAAAATAGACTTCTGTTGTTAAAAACATCCACATGTAGCATTTCCATTATAGCAGTACTAGATAACAAAGACGAGATTTAGTATCAGGAGAATGGAGCGCAGCTCTAATAGGTTACCAAAACTATAAAAATGGTTTTGAAACTGAATGGGTAGAAGGCTGAAAGAATTTTAAGATGCCTATTAGTAAAAGCCTAGATTGCTTTGGAGAGACTGTTGGAATTATGAACTTTAAAGGCATTTCTGGTGCGAGCTCAGAAGGAACTGAGGAGAGCTGTGACAAGGGGGATGGCAGAGATGGTGGGAGCACTGCCAGGGAAAGGGTGGCAGCAAACTAGGAGACCCGTGAGAGACAATGTGGGACCACCCATGGAGCAAGAGCTGAGTACCTTTGGGCAGGAGATTTCTGGCAGAGTAGGATGTCTCCAGATACTTTTTCATGGAGGAAGGCTTGCAGATTCACAGAGAAAGAGAACTGAATGCCTTCAGACTGAGAAGCCAGGAAACCAGAAAGCAGAAGCTGAAGAGAGAAGAAACGCAGCAAGTAAACCTGCCTTGATCTCAAAAGGTAGGACCAAGACTTGTGGGGTTGCAAAGGGTAGAACCACAGCCTGCTGGGTCTCAAAAACCATGGCACAGCTTCATAGGTTTTAAGAGTTAGATTCTCACCAGCTCAGTTCCAGAGTGTGTGGCTGCTATACATGAGCACAAGGGGGATGGGGCCAGATAGGCTGCCCAAAACGAAGGAGGCAGGGCAGCCATGCCCAAGAAGAACAGGCTTGCTGGAGCAAAGGGTGTAGGATCACTGCTCAGAAGGACTAAGAGAATGCATCTGTCCAAAGCCAGGGAAGCAGAGTTGCCATCCCGCTGGGCCTGGAAGGCAGAACAGAAGCCCAAGGGCAGAGGTCCTCCACCAAGATGCTGGAGAAGATAGCCGCCACTCAAAATCTGGAGGGAAGTGCAATCACTTAGGTGGTCTCAGAGAATAGAGCATTATTTTCAAGGCTTGAGAGGCAATATAAAATATTCGGCTGGGGTTTGGACTTCCTTGATACCTGTTGTCTCTTCTTTCCCTCCAGTTTCTCCTATTTGTAATGGAAACATCTACCTTGTGCCTGTTCCATCATTGTACTTTGGACGCAGATGATTTGTATTCCCAATTTCACAGAAGAGAAATTTTGCAGAAGATGAGATTTTGGACTTGGAGTTGATTTAAGTCTTTTGGAATGCTATGATGGGGTGAATATGTTTTGCAAATGGCAAAGACATGAATCGTGGGGAGCCAAAGGGTGGAATATTACAGATTGAATTGTGTCACCCCAAAATATTTGTTCATTTGGTTAGGCCATGATTCCTAGCATTGTGTGGTTGTCCTCCATTTTGTGATCTGATGTATGTCTCTCATGTGTTGTAAATCCTAAACTCTGTGATGTTAGTGTGACAGGATTAGAAACAGTTATGTTAATGAGACAGGACACTCTACAAGATTAGGTTATATCTTGAGTCAGTCTCTTTTGAGGTATAAATGAAAGGAGTGAGCAGAGGGAAGAACCACTTACCACCAAGAAAGAATATCTGAGAGGTGAGTATATCCTTTGGACCCAGCGTCCCTGTGCTGAGAAACTCCTAAACTGAAGGGAAGACTGATGACAAAGACCTTGTACTGGAGCTGACACGGAGAGAAAGCCTTCCCCTAGAGCTACTGCCCTAAATTTTGTCTTCTAGCCTCCTAAACTGTGACACAATAAATTACTGTTTGTTAAAGCCATCTACTTGTGGTATTTATGTTATAGCAGCACTAGATAGCTAAGATAGACACAGAAAATAAAATTTTAAAATGTGGAAAATATAAATTCTAGGAAAGGCTAAGATTTGTACAAGATATAGTTTATAATTACTAGACCCATCCCTAAATCATATTTAGTCACATTAATACATTGTACTATTTGGAAGCAAAGCTAGCTAGACTAGGTCTTACATACTTTGGACATGCTGTCAGGAGGAATCAGTCCCTGGAGAAGGAGATCATGTTTGGTAGAGTGGAGGGTCAGTGAACAAGAAAAAGAGCCTTGATGAGATGGATTGGCACGTGGCTGCAATGATAGGCTTAAGCTTAAAACCAACTGTGGACATGGTGCAAGACCGGGCAGTGTTTTGTTCTGTTGTATATAGGACCACTATGAGTTGTAAACGGAGTCTACATCACCTAACAACAGCAGCAATATCTTGATCATTGATTTATCTGGAATTTTTCATAGTGGGGAGAATAAGAGGGAAAGTAGGAGGCAGTAATATAACAGGCTAAACCATCATCTAATTAACAGGAAATTAATAGATAACTTCAAATTGATAAATCAAGAAAGAATAATATAGGTTACATTTTTTAGAAATAATAAGATAAATGACAGGTTTTTTAAAAAGAGAGAAAACTAAGTTACCTCAAAATAGTTGTCCTTGTGGACAGGTAACAGATACTTTTATTAAGACATTTAAATACTATTTGAAGCATACAATCTCCTCTCTCCAAGATCCCAGTTATCAGAACCAGACCTCTCCGCCTAAGAGCCATGCGGAGGTCCTTTTCAATTGTGTCCCTCAGAAACCTTTTTGTCCATTCCTGCTTCTTTCATTCTCATCATCAGTCAATCTCTCTCTCTACTGGCTTCTTTTGCTTCATTTGTAACTGTGTCCAAGAACTTCTAGCTTGGCAAACTGACTGGCCAACTTTGGCTTTATTCCCTGGATTCTGATCTCATTCCTTGGCATGGAGTAGTGTTGGAATGAGATTTGCTACTAATGAGCCCTTGTTGGGCGCACCTCCAGGACCTCCCACACATGGTACTTGTTGGGTACTCTGCATACTGCAGCTTGGAACACAGAAAGCCAGCACTATCTTCAGTGATTCACGGAAGCAGAATAATTGTGAAAATATCTGGAAACAGGGATGAAGGAGAAAGATGAGTCAAGTATGCCAAATGACGGTAGGACCATTACTGACACTGAGAACTCTGGAGCAGAGACACTTGGAGTGGGAGGTAAGAAAGATGATAAATTTGTCTTTCAACAAATTGAATTTGAAGCTTAGGGAATTAAATAAGAATTATGGCAAAATAGATCAATTAATCACAATCCAGACACAGTGAAGTATAACAGAGAAGACTTTGGAACTAATGTATACTTCTGTTCATATGCCAGAGCCCCAGTTACTGACTGAATAACCCTTGGCAAGTTACTTAAGTTCTCTGAACCCCCATGCAAAATGGGGGTTGTATCTTAAATGGGAAGCAGAAAGACAAAGTTTAGGTTGTTACTGGAGAAAAATCATCTGAATCAGAACAATCTGGCTATAGTGCAAAGAATGTATTAGAGATGTCAAGACTGCAGATGAGTATCGTGATTGCAATAGTGCAGGAGATGGAGAATTATAGTCTCAAGGGGGCTTCTCAGAGGATGGAGCGAAATGGAACAATTTAGGACAGATTTAGGCTATGTGGGACCGACAGTTTTGCCACCTCATCCTAGAAAAGGAGCTACACACCTCAGTGCTGAATATCACTACTTTCACCTTCAACGTACTCCCCTTAGGAAGCTACGCACTGGTGCCAGCACTAGTCCACCCTCCAAATCAATTTAGGTCTTTTTCTGGAATGGCCATCAGAACTGTCATTGTATTACCCTTCATGTCCTGAATCTCAGAAAAATGTCTTTCTTTCATTATTTCCTTTATTTTCAGGTAAAGAAAAAGTTCCTGGGAGCCAGATCCGGTGAGTAGGGAAGGTATTCCAATAGCCAGCCAAGCCAAGTGCCGTCAAGTCGGATCTGACTCATGGTATTCCAATACAGTTATCTGTTTACTGGCTAAAAACTCCCTCCCAGAGAATTATACCATTCAGTTCACAAACTCGCTGCTGTGCCTCTATGCTTAACGGCCATTCCAGAAAGAGTTCCAAAATGGCTTTGAAGGGTGGACAAGGTGCTGGCATTGGTGCACAGCTTCCCCAAGGGGAGTGCTTCAATGGTGACCGCAGTGATATTCAGTAATGATGTAAGTAGCACATAGAAGAAGTAAGTTCGCGGACTTAATCGTTGGACCTCATAAAACTATTAGGATGCAGCTGTGCTGTATTAGATTTGGGGTCAGCTGTAGCAGATGACGTCAGCACTTCATCTGTATCATTTTGTGTCCTTTTTGCCATTTTCATACTTTCACTTCCAACAGCCAGCACCTGAAAGGAGATCCAGAAGAACTTGGGAGTCTGCATCCCTTGGAACCAGCACTAGTGAACGACTCCTGGTGCAGAAGCATAAATAAACATTCCAGCTTCCCTGTGCCAGAGCTGACTGTTCTGAGGTGCGGCTGTCTCTAGAATTCCTCTGTGGAACTGACCCTAAATTGTCGTCTGTGGAGCTGTATGTGGCATCGAACAGGTACTTGGCTACTTCCCCTTCCCTGTATCTCTTTTTAACTCTCCTACCATTTTACTACGGTGTCTTAGTTCTCTAGCCCTGCTGTAACAGAAATATCACAAGTGGATGGCATCAACATACACAAGTTTATACTCTCACAGTCTGGTGGTTAGAAGCCAAAATTCAGGGCATCAACTCCATGAGGAGTCTTTCTGTCTCTGTCAGCTCTGGTGGAATGTCCTTGTCATCAGTATTCTCCTGAACTAGGAATTTCTTAGCAGAGGGACTTGGGGTTCAAAGAATATGCTTTGCTCCTGGCACTAGTTTCTTGGTGGTATGCAGTCCCCCTGTTTCTCAGCTCACTTCTCTCCTTTATATCTCAAAAAAAGTTGACTCAAAACACAACCTAATCTTGTAGATTAAGTTCTACCTTGTTAACGTGATGAGACAGGATTCTCCACAGGAAAATCACATCAGATGACAAAACGGTGGACCACTACACCATACTGGGAGTAATGGTATAGCTGAGTTGACATACATTTTGTGGGAACACAAAGCAATTCATGATACCTAGCAACACTTCTTATAAATCTCTTTCACAAAAATCTTTACCTTAGGGTCTGCTTCTGGGGATTTAACCTAGGACAGTGTGGTCATTTTTAATGCTACTTGTTGATTTTTGTACTTACTCTGTCTTCTGAGTACATGATAGAATTGCATTTCTGGTCTCCTCTAGTTAGGTTGTGAGGCCAAATTATCAGCTCTGGATTCTCGGGTTAGCATTAAATTGCCAAGATAAGATCCTGTAGCACAATTTTACCTCCACTATGGTGACCATTAATGTTATACACAGGTAAATTTTTGCTGAAGATTATTTAAAAGTGATTGCAGCAGCACATCAACAGGGAACAGCCAGAAATTCAAGTTGGATTCAGATGAGAATGTGGAAACAAGGATATCATTGCTGATGTCAGATGAATCTTGGTTCAAAGCAGAGAATGTCAGAAAAATATTTTTTAAAAAAACTCCCTGCCATCTAGTCGATTCCAGCTCATAGCAACTCTGTCGGTCAGAGTAGAACTGCCCCATAGAGTTGCCAAGGAGCACCTGGTGGATTCAAACTGCTGACCTTTTGGTTAGAAGATGAAGTACTTAACCACTGTGCCACCAGCGTTTCTGAAAAATATTTACCTATGTTTTATTGACTATGCAGAAACATTGAACTCTGTGAATCATAACACATTATAGATAACACTGAGAAGGATGGGAATTCCAGAGCACTTAACGGTGCTCATGTGGACCCAGCACATAGATCAAGGTGCAGTCATTCAAAGAGAACCAGGGAATGCTGTGTGGTTGAAAGTCAAGACAGGCATATATCAGGGTTGTATACTTACCCTGTCCTTGTCCAACCTGTATGCTGAGCAAATAATCTGAAAAGATGGACTATGAGAAGAAAATGGCATGAAGAGGGTACAGCTTTGCTTACTAAAAGTGAGGAGGACTTCAAACACTTACTCATGAAGATCAAACACTGTCACCTTCACTAACACAAGGAAAACAAAGGCCCTCACAACTGGAGCAATAAAGCAAGATCATGATAAAAGCAGAAAATATTGACATTGTTAAGAGTTTTATTTTACTTGAATTTGCAATCAATGCCCATGGAAGCAGCGGTCAAGAAATCAGGTGACGTTATCTTATTGGTCAAATATGCTGCAAAAGATTTTGTTAAAGTATTCAAAAACAAAGGTGTCATTTTAAGGACTAAGGTGCACTCCACTCAAGGCATTTTGTTTTCAGTCACTTCATATGCAAGCAAAAGCTGGGCAATGTGTAAGGAGGAACAAAGAAGAATCAATGCCTTTTAGCTAAGGTGTTAGAGTAGAAAACTGAATACACCATGGACTGCCAGATGAATGAATAAATGTATCTTGAAAGAAATAACTGCCAGAATGCTCCTTAGAAGCAAGGTTGGCAAGACTTCATTTTATGTACTTTGGAGGGACCAGAACCTGGAGAAAGGTGTCATGCTTGGTAGTGGATCAGCAAAAAAGACCTTCAAGGAGGTAGATAGACATAGCAGCTGCAACAGTGGGCTCAAGCATAACAGTGATTGTAAGGATGGCACAGGACCTGGCAGTGTTTCATTCTATTGTGTATAAGGTCACTCTGAGTTGAAACCAACCTGATATATCTAACAACAGCAACATGGTGACCAAAGGAAATTCCTAGGTGGTGCAAACAGTTAACACACTTGACTGCTAACAGAAAGGTTAAAGGTTTCAGTCCACCTGGAGGCACCTTGGAAGAAAGCCCTGGTGATTTGCTCCTGAAAACTCAGCCATTGCAAGCCCTCTGGAGCACAGTTCTATTTTGTTACTCATGGGGTAGCTATCAGTTGGAATAGGTTCAACAGAGACTCGTTTTTTCATGATGACCAAAAATATTCCTAGTGGTGGCTGCTCCATGAGCGAGGGTCCTAGAGTCAGCTTAATAAAGGAAAGCAGAGCCCCCAGCTCTGATGCACTAGTCTGAGTAACAAATAAGCTTCTATTGTGTTAAACCACTGAGATTCGGGGGCTGCTTGTTATCACAGTGTTACGCAGCGCATCCTGACAAATAAAGGTGATGAGAAAAAGAAAAGACTACGATGTCTGGTTTAGGGTTTGGGGTAGCTAGTGTTAACATTTTGGGGGGTTGGGAAAAGCAGAAGGAAGAAGACCAGATTTTATTTGTTTATGTAGAGACTTAAGTACGGCTTTAGACATTCTGAGTGTGAGATTCCTGTGGAAATCCAAACTGAGGTGTTGAAAAGGCAGATGAATAAATGGTTTTGAATCTGTGGAGTGTAATCTGGGCTAGATAGACATTTGGGATGTAAATTATAAGCTAGGGACATGAGTAGTAAATTAGGAAAACAGTAGAAAATCAGGACCAAGGGAAAAATAAAACGTATATGTACTTACAATAAACATTAACAGAGATGATATGGTTGAAATCTAAATTAGATTTTGAGCTTTCTAGGCAGGGAAAGAACGAGCATATATGTACTATACAGTGCTCACTACTGGAAAAAAGTCAGGAACCTAAATTTTGAATATTCTTCTTCATCTCAAGCAGAATAAAGAAACACACAACACAGACCCACATGCAGCTGAGTGAATTCTAACTCATAGCGACTCCGTATGTGTGTCATAGTAGAACTGTGCTCTGTACAGTTTTCAGTGGCTGATTTTTTAGAAGCTGATTTCCAGAACTTTTTCTAAAGTGTTTCTGGGTAGACTAGAACCTCCAACCTTTTGATTAGCAGCTGACTGCATTAACTATTTGCACAACCCATGGACTACCCCAACCTGAATAATTTCTAAATCGTATTGTCAGATAGACTTTGTGTAAAGATTTTTTTTCGGACAGCTGAGTATCAGTTCTTTGGACTATATTTCTGATACACATAGAATGGCAGAAAATTCAAATACATACTCTCTGAGGAGGGCTTGGAGTGTACATATTCTTTGTAAACCCAAAAAAGTGATAAGATAGACAACAAATTATGAAAGCTGAAATGCTTAATCAACCTTCTTGGCAGGGCAAAAGACCACTGCAGCTGTATACGGAGAGGAGCCCCAGAGGTCCCCAGGCAAAGCAGACTGTCCTCCAGGAAGAAGCTTTGGCATTTTTCCATCATTTCTTTTAGCTATCTAGGTTGTCCTGTGAAGTCAAATTCCATGGCCTGTAGCCCATCTTAATCTCAAGAGCTTTGGACAGTGCTGCTCTGTATTTGCCAGTGTTTTCACTGAATAGTGACTGCTCCTGCTTTTGTAGCTATGAAACTTGCCCAACTAGCTTTATTCTGACTTCAACAGAGCAGAAAGGAATAAACAGCCACAGAGGAGCCTGAAAGTAGTTTTAATCACTAAGAATGACATTGCAAGATGACTCCGCGTACTTAGCTAATGTGCCGTGTAAAGTTTTATTTCACAATACAGGAGATCAACTCAGTTCACTGAACAGATACGGTCTTTAGTAAGACATCCACGGTTTTGCTGGGGCCCAGTAAGCTTTGGTTGGCATACAACAGCAATAATAAACTTCAAGAGAGTGAAGGAAGAATAATTTTGATGGGGGCTGTCCTAGAGGCTTGTTGTTGGAGGCTAGAAGATAGGGTGATGAGTGACAGGTCTTGATCCAATGAGCATGAGGACTTCTAGATGACAAAGAGGAGTGTGCTGTCATGGGAGGGAAGGACTGAGGGGAGAACAGTTGAGCAGAATAGTGGTGTGGGTTCCAGACACTTAAATCACAATAAAATTTATTTTAAAAAATAATTCTGGCATATATATATGTGTATACACACACACACACACGCACACACACAACCACAATGGAGGAAAAGAGTAGCCATAGAAAGAAAAATGGAAAAATTACAATACAATTTAAAGATTATACAAGAATCACCAGTAAAAGTTTAGTAAGACATCATGATAAAAAAAAAAGTCTTGTTTTATGACATTAACTACTATGTTTGTTTCCTAGGACTGCTGTAACATCACCACAAACTGGTGGCTTAAAACAACAGAAATGTATTCTTTCAGTTCAAGAGAGCAAAAGTCAGAAGTCCAGTTGTTGACAGAGGTGGTGCTTTCCAGAAACTTCATGGGAAAAGCTGTTCCATGTCTCTCCTAGACGCTGGTGGTTTCCGGCAGTCCTTGGTGCTCCTTGGTTTGTAGCCACATCACGCTAATCTCTGCCTCTGTTGTCACGTGCACTTCTTCCCTGTGTGTGTCCTCTCCTTTCCTTGTAAGAATATCAGTCATTGGGTGGGTGGGGCCAAGGCGGCGGAGTAGTCAGGCACTTCCTGTGATCCATCTACCAACAAAGAGAATAAGCGAATTGATTAGCTAAGATAGTTTAAGAGTCCTGAACATCAAAGGGAAAGTTAAGACTGACAGGGAGGGGAAAGTAGGTCTGGAAGTACTTAGGACTGGCCAGATCTGCCCTGCCAACTATCCACTGGGGCCAGAGTGGTGAACGGAGCAGTGGCCTTCAGAGGGCATCCTCTTTCATGGCACAGACTGACCAGATAGTCCACTCATGCCTCCAAAACAGGTGAAAAACGTCACTCAATCGTCAAAATTAAGTGGCTTACATCTAACCTGTCTCACAAAGATCTGAAACTTTCCTTCAAGACAAACCTCTCTCCTTTGCCCAGCGCTCTCCCCTTCCTGCCTTGCACTGTGCCTGACTCCAGAATCTGTCACCGGAAGTAGGACTCCTTATGAATGCCCCGAACCATTCTCCTAGCCCCAGAGAGGGGACAATTTAACAACCTGAGCAAGAGGGGAGGGAAAAAACTGCTGACTCACCTGAGCTGGAAATTCAGGGCAGAAACAATTTCTTCAGAACAGGCAAAAGGGGGCACACCATCTTCACACTTAGGGACAACTGTCAGCCCCCTGGCTTTCTCAGCATGTGAAGCTAGATACTCATGTCTGTATCAATCACCCCCGCCCATCTAGGACTGTAGGAGAAAGCCTTCATCACACACCTGTTGACTGAGCTGAATGCATACTAGAAAAATAAACAGACTCCTAGTCTTCCATGCCTAGTAATAGTTCTAACCACTCAGTGACAGACGCTAGAGTTTCAAAGTCACCAGCAACAGAACTAGCACTGACCAGTACGGATTACTCCAATCTGGAATGACCTCATCTTAACTAATTACATCTGCAAAGACCCAAGGTCACTGTTTTAGTCATCTGCTGCTGCTCTAGCAGAAATACCAAGAAGTGTTGGCTTTAAGAAAGAAGTTTATTCTTACACAGTCCAGTAAGTTACAAGTCTGAATTCAGGGTGTCCACTCCAGGGGTAAGGCTTTTGCTCTGTCATCTCTAGAGGAAAGTCCTGTGTTGCGTCAGTCTTTGATTGGTGAGTATCTTGGTGCAGAAACCTCAGGTCTGAAGGACCCAGTCTTCTGGTGCTGCTTTCTTGATGTGGTTCTGAGCTCTCTGTTGCTTCCCTTTCCTTTTATCTCTTGTAGGATGAAAAGATAAAGGGTGGTGCAAGCCATACTCCAAGGAACCTCCCTTTACAGTAGAGCTGGGAAGTGATTTTATGAAGGGATTTACAGTCCCACAGCATTAGAAAATCACAAAATGGAGGGCAATCACAGAATACAAGGAATTCCGGCCCAACCAAATTACTACACACGTTTTGTGGGGAACATAATTCAATCCATGACATGACAGTCACATTCTGAGGTATCATGTGTTTAGGAATCTGAGGGGATGCTGTTTAACCTACTACAATTATACTATGTGAGCTAAAGTGTGTTTCAATACTCATACAATGTCTAGTAAAGCAACCACCATCATTTAAAACATAGAAGTGTTCTTCTTTCCTTCCCAACTGTAATAGGTTCTAAAGTACTGAGTGGGAAAATTTTCGGGTTGTAGAAATGCTTATAGCATGGGCAAAGCATAAAAAGTCAATATCAAGATTATTGTTATCACATGTGGATGGGGAAGAATTTTGTTTTAGGCACAAATATGGAGGAAAATTTCACAAATTTAGAAAGTAAAGCTAAAAATTTAGGCTCATTAAGAGATGTTATAAAATAATTAAAACTTATCAAAAGGCACTGCTACTACCAGTTGTAATAATAAGTGTTTACACAGTTTTTCCAATTCTGCACTGTATTAAGCACATTATACATATTAACTTGTGTAACAATATTATCTCTATTTTACAGATAAGGAAAACAAGACATAGAAAGTTTTCTTTTTGAAGTGAAAAATAAGCAAAGGACCAGAAGGATATTTATAAAACACAGAACCAACAAAGTTCTACAATATATAAAGAATTCCCACAGAACAATAAAATAAAAACAACCCAATAGAAAAATGGGAAAGGATATGAACACATATGAACCCAAGTGACCAATAAATACTTAAAAAAGATGTGCAATCTCAATAGTTATCAGAGAAATGCAAAGCAGAACAATAATGAGATAACTTCAATTTCATCCAACTGTCAAACCTTTGAAAGTCTGGCAAGGTTAGGTATATTAACACTGAAAAGCAACTGAAATCTTGCTACAATGGTGGCAGAAACAAATTGGCACAACCACTTTGAAAGTAATTTGAAATTCTCTAGTAAATTTGAATAAGCTCACAATACATGTTTTAGCAATGCCAGTCCTAGACCTGCATCCTAGAAAGCATGAACTTATGAGTGCAAAGACGTATTTACAAAAATGTCCACTTAGTATTGTTTGTAATGGCTAGCTATTTGCAACCATTTTAATTTCTACCAATAGGAGATAGACTGTGATTCACGTACAGAATAATATATAGCAGTGAAAATTAATAATGTGCATCTGCCAGCCTGTGTGTCTCTGTGCATCTCCCTTCTCCTACCTGCAATTCTCTCCACACCCCCAGCCCCTACCTGTGCTTTCTGGATTTACCAAACCTTTCTCTTTGTGTAGTCTTACTGTAAAGAAGACAAATATGTTTAATTGTGTTTCTTTAAAATGCAATTATTTCTGCCTTCTCCACCCAAGATTACCTGCCACTTTCTCCTCATTTGAGTGGTTAAGTGCTTGGCTGCTAACCAGCAAGTTAGCAGCTCAAATCTACCTTGGAAACTCTGTAGGGCAGTTCTACTCTCTGTAGTGTCACTATGAGCTGGAACTGTCCCAGTGGTTGTGGTTTTGGGGTTCTCATCATTTGGAAGCTGAAGAGTTTCTAAAAGCTTCAGTCACATATTCATATACAATCACCCAGTTTTCCCCTTCAGAAGACTAATCACATCCGTGTCATACATGGTTTGCTTGTTTAATTCTGAGCAATCTTATTTCTAAATTACTGGATAAGGACATTTCATTGTGGCCTCCATATGAAAAAGACAGTATTTGATGAGCTGATTTTGAAAAGGGGTTAGCGTTTGCCTAGCAGACCATAGTAAGTAAGAGCATTCCAACTAGAAGAATGAAAATATTGGAAAAGCACAGGGATGTAAAACACCTTGGCCTGTTAAAAGTAATGCATTTGGTTTATACAGCTTTGCATAAGAGTTAAACAGATTGGAATTAACCTGGGTGGGTAGTCAGCAAAAGGTCTTAGGCAGGGGAGAATTCATTGGGGGTGGGGGGGACACATTTGAAAGCAAAAATAAATCCACATACAAGGTCCAAGAATTAAGTCCGTGAACTTAGTTGTTTTAGGTGCTACATATCTCATCACTGAATATCATTGCAATCACCTTTGAAGTACTCCCCTTGGGAAGGTATGCACCAATGCCAGTGCCTAGCCCATCTTTCAAAATATACATAGATGATCTGTATATACATATATGATCTGTCATTTCTCTGTTTATGTGTATACATATATACAAAATGATGTGTACATACAAAGAATGTAATACCACACAACTGTCTTGGAAGAAGTACAACGAGAATTTTCCTAAGAAGTGAGGATTATGAGACTTTATCTCATGTACTTTGGATATATCATCAGGAAGGACCAGTTCCTGCAGAAGGACATCATGCCTGGAAAAGTAGGATCAGTGAAAAAAAAAGGAAAATCCCAACAAGATGGATTAACGTGGTAACTGAGATGATAGACTCAAACATAGCAATAATTGTGAAGATGTTGCAGCATTTTGTTCTGTTGTGTAGAGGATCGCATAAGTGAGAATGAACTTGATAGTACCTAACAACAAACAGAAAGCGATGTGGAAGATAAAGACAGAAAGATGGAAAATTGCAAACACAGTGACCTAAACTATTAACAGCAGTTCCCTTTGAGGGTGGTATTGGAGGGAAAATTCACTTCTTACTTTATATACTTTGGTATTGATTGAACTTGATGAAATAGCATACGTCAATTTTATAATGTAAAAATCTCAAAAGTATAAAGATGTCAGGGAATATTATGTAAAGGCTAACAAATTTCACAGTCTTAAGAAAATGCCCAACATTTTATGGAAGTTAAGAATGCTGTGGCAGCAGTGTCAGGGTGGGGTACGGGCGGCAAGAAGGCAGAAGTGGATAAAGACTGACAGTTAGCAAGGAAGTCATTGCAGTAGAGCCATGGGAAAATGAAGTACGAATTATATGTACTCTTTCCTTGCTGAGATTTCGTTCCTACTGTTCCCTCAACCTGGAATCTCTCCTCACTCTTCTCTATCTACTGAAATTCTGTTCATCTCTCTAGGCTGAAATCAAATCCTTTTTCTCTATAAAGCCACTCCATTCTCAGTTGCATTGCTAGTTACTTTCCTAGTGTTCTGATGGCACTTTGTTTCTTCTAGTATTTCTTCCTGCCTTACTCTATCCCTGGTTATTTATATCTCCTTATCAAACTCTGGTGGCATAATGGATAAATGCTATATCTGCTAGCCAAAAGGTCAGCAGTTCAAGTCTACCAGGAGCTCCTTGGAAACTCTATGGAGCAGTTCTCCTCTGACCTATAGCATTGCTATGAGTCAGAATCAACTTGACAGCAGTAGGTTTTGGTAATCAGACTGTAACATCTTTGAGGACAAGAGCCATTTCCTGGCCATTTTTTAAAATCTCAGAGTTTTAGCACAAGACTTTGTGTGTCATATAGTCTCAATAACTGCTCATTGAATGGAAATTATTCAACAACTTTATTTTGAATCTGGCCAAGGATTTATCAGTTTTGCTGATCTTTAAAAACAAAAGAAAACAAACAAACAAACAAAAACCCCAAACCTAGCTCTTGGTTTTGTTAATTCTTTCAATTATTTTTCTATTCTTTGATTTGGGCCCTTTCTTCATTTTGGATGTATGCATTGATTGAGATAACTGGATCTCTGAGTGCTGCTTTTGCTGTATCCCATAGGTTCTGATAGAATGTATTTTCATTCTCTTTTGAGTCCGTGACTCTCTTCATTGCATCCTTGATTTCTTTCATAACCCAGGAATTTTTTAGCAAGATGTTGTTCAGGTTCCATGAGTTTGAGTTTCTACCCATGTTTCTTCTGCTGATTTCAACTTTTATGGCTTTATATTGTAAGAAAATGCATTGTAATATTTCATTGCTTTGGATTTTGTTGAGACTTGCTTTATGTACCAACGTGTGGTCTATTCTGGAGAATGTTCCGTGTGCATTGGAAAAGAAGGTGTACTTGTCTGTTGTTGGGTGGAGAGTTCTGTATATGTCTATGAGGTTGAGTTGGTTGATTGTCACAGTAAGATCTTCAATATCTTTACTGAGCTTCTTTCTGGATGTTCGGTTCATTACTGAAAGTGGAGTGTTGAAGTCTCCTGTTATTATTGTTGAATGATCTATCTCCCTTTTCAGTGTTGTCAGCATTTGTTTAGTGTATTTAGATGCTCTACTATTGGATGTATAAATATTTAATATTGTTATCTCCTTCTTACGTATTGAACCTTTAAGCAATAAATAGTGACCATCCTTGTCCAAGATGGTTGGTTTTACTTTAAAGTCTATTTTATCTGAGATCAGTATTGCCACTCCTGCTCTTCTTTGCATGTTGTTGGCTTGCTATCTATTTTCTAGCCTTTGAGTTTCAGTTTGTTCATATCTTTGAGTCTGAGGTGTGTTTCTTGTAAGCAACATGTAGATGGATCACGTTTTTTGATCCAGCCTGTTACTCTCTGTCTCTTCATTGATGCATTTAATACATTTATATTCAGTCTAATTTTTGATAGATATGAATTTAGTGCTATTTTGGTGCCTTTTTGGTGTGTTGACATCAACAATCTTATTTTGAGATAGAAATCTTCTTAAAGCTATAATTTTCTTTTTTTCTTCCGTTGATATCACTTACCATAAATCGTTAATTTGTTGCTCGTTTTATTACACTTAACAACAATGACTAACAAAAACTGGTAATAACAACTGCATGCCAAAAAATAACATTCTTCTAAACAGTGTTATTTGATGTTCTGAAGATCAGCATCTGCTTTGATGGGTTTCAGCCTTGTCCATTAGATCACCTGGGTGGTTAGAAAAAAATGCAACCCTCCAGACCCATCTCCAGAGAATTTGACTTAACCAGTCTAAAATGGAGCTTAGATTCTTATTTTAAAAGCTCCTCTGTTGACACAGCCACAGTTGAAGGTTTTCTGACCCAGTCCATTGACCTATGCCCCAAGAGCATTTTCTTTGAAATCCTTTGGCAGAGGGAGATCAAAGACTCCCCATGGATTCACTTGAAATCACCCTTATTTGGCCAGCTGACTGACTCTCTGGGTTGTCCTTATTACCACTGAAATTCTGGAAATGCTTAAATATCTTCTGAACAACTTTCCTAACTTCTTGATTGTTTCATATTCTTTGAAAAATATACTATACATGTAAAAACATATAAAGATATACCTGTTTTGTGTGTATATACACAGACACACACATGTATATACATATCTTTATATCCATTGTTCTACATCATGCTTGTCTTTTTTTAATTTATTTTGAAACACTTCAAGCATGCAGAAGAACGTATATAAAGAGCAAAAAGTCATTAAACAAAAGCATAGAACCAAATGGCCAAAACACATGAAAACATGCTCAATGTCATTGTAGTTAGGAAAATTAATATTTAAAGCACATTAAGAACACATTTTACATCTCTCAGCCTGTCAGAAGTTTCAAAAATCTGACAGGTTGGGTTGTGGAATGATGGAAATGCAGTCAGAGTTAAGCAAAAGCTAGTGTAATCACTTTGTATTAACAAGTTAACAGTATCTGATGTATTAGTCTATCATTGCTATAATAATGTTGTGTCAAAAAAATACCTAAATAAACAAAGATTTCTTAAACAGGACACAGCGAAAAAGCTCCAGCATGTAGGAAAAAAACGCTCTGAGAAATAAAACTTCACTAAAATTAAGAATTGGTCTTTATTAGAACACAATACCACAAAAGTGAAAGGAGAAGCAACAGATTAGAAAAAGGTGTTCACTATAATATATCCTTCACAGAACTTGTATTCAGTATATACAAGTATATATATATATTTAGTATATACAAGCTATAAACCAACAGTAAAAGAAAAAAACAGTGTTTATCAAAGACATAAATAGTTTGAAAGTAAAAGAATTAAAAAAATAATTCCACGCAAACCATATTCAAAAGACAGCTGCAGTGATATTTTTCTAACATTGGAAAAATAGACTTTAAGACAAATACTGTTAGTAGAGACCAGAATGTGCTATATAATAATAAAACAATCAATCAAGAAGATATATTAAAAACATACATGCATTTAACAGCAGAACCCCAAAATATGTTAAGAAGATATTGACAAAATTGAGGAGAGAAATAGACAATTCAATTATAGTAGTTGAACAATTAACTACCTCCACTTTAAGTAATGGATAGAACAACTAGACAGGAAGTCAGCCAGGAAACAGAAGAATTGCACAACACAGTATACCAACTAGACATAACACAGTCTACCCTACAGCAACAGAATAAACGTTCTTCTGAAGAACACACTAGACATTCTCCATGATTGACCATAAGTCATAAAAGAAGTCTCAATAAATTTTAAAAGACTGGAATCACATAAGGTATGGCCTCAGAACACAATATAATTAAATTAAAAAATTATAACTGAAGGACATTTGAAAAAATTACAAGTATGTGTAATTAGCAAGATATTGCTAAATAACCAGTGGGTCAAAGAGAAAAGTCGTAACAGAAATTAGGAAATAATTTGAGATAAACAAAAATGAACTGAAAACACAGCATATCAATACTTATAAGATCCAGTAAAAGCAGTGGTCAGAGAAAAATGTGTAGATATAAATGCCTACATTTAACAAGAAGAAAGACCTCAGATCAATATCCTAACCAAATACTTTAAGAAATTAGGAAAAGAACAAACTAAACCCAGAGCAAGGAAAAGGAAATAAAACAGATGATGGTAGAAATAATGAAATCGAGAATGGAAAAATCCATGAAATCAAAATTCATTTGTTGAAAAGATAAAATTGACAGCCCTTTAACTAGACTGACTAAAAATTGACAATAAAACAGCAGACTCAAGAGACTAAAATCAGGAATGAAAGAGAGATCATTATTACTGATCTCACAGAGATAAAAAGGAAATAATTTATAAGGGAATATTATGAAAAACTGTATGCCAACAAATTAGATAACCTAGAGGAAATGGACAAAATTGTAGAAAGGCACAAAGTACCAAAATTAATTCAAGAAGAAACAGAAATCTAAATGGACCTATAAGAAGTAAAGGCAAGCCATGGACAGAGGAAATGAGGAATAAATTCATAAATTTCAACGAATGTGTAAAAGGCATTAAATGAGGGAGAAAAATGATCTTTTCAACAAGTGTTGCTGGGATAACTGTGTATACACACACAAAATAATGAAGTTGTGTTCCTACCTCATATCATGTGAAAAAATGAACTCAAAATTGATCAAAGACTTAAATGTAAGGGCTAAAACTATAAAACTGTGAGAAGAAACATAAATGTGAATCTATGTGTCCTTGAATTAAGCCACCATTAGATATGACACTAAATGTGCAAGTGACCAAAGAGACAATAGATAAGTTGGATTTCATCAAAATTAAACACTTGTGTGTCAAAAGACACTGTCAAGAAAGTGCAGAGACAACCACAGAATGGGGAAAGTATTTGCAAATAATAAGTCTGATAAGGAGCTAATATACAAAATAGAGAAAAACTCTTACAGCTTCACTATAAAAAGACAAATAACACATAAAAAACAGTCAATTTTGACTAGACATTTTTATTCAAATGTCTATTTGAATTTGAGTAGACATTTCTGCAAAGAAGATAGCCAAGTGGCAAATAAGCGTATGAAAAGAACTCAGCATCACTAGTCATTTATAAAAAAACGAGTTGCCCCATCCAGTCTGTTCCAGCTCATAGGAAGGGACAGAACAGTCTCACAGGGCTTCCAAGGAGCATCCAGTGAATTCCAACACCAACCTTTTGGTCAGCAGCCTAGTTCTTAACCAGTATGCCACCAGGACTTCTCACACTCAGTGGGATGTCTACAATTAAAGACAGAAATTAAAGAAAAAAAAGATAAATGACAAGCGTTGGTGAAGATCTAGAGAAATTTGAACCTTCATACATCACTAGTGGAAATTTAGAGTGGTATGGCAGCTATGTAAAACAGCTCAGAAGTTCCTCAGAAAGTTTCCCAGGAATTAGCATATATTATGGATTGAGCTGTTTCACCCCAAGAGATGTGCTAAAATTCTAATCCCTTTATCTGTGAACAGAACCTTGTTTGGAAATAGGTCTTTTTCTTTCTTTCTTTCTTTCTTTTTAAATTTTATTGTACTTTAAGTACAAGTTTACAATCCAAATCAATTTTCCACATAAAAAATAAAACCCCAAACACCCACCACTATGAACTCTAACTGCTCTTCCTTGCAATCACCACTTGACAGCACATTTCCTGTTTTCCACCCTATACTTCAGTACTCATTCAACCAGCCCCTGTCCCCCTTCACCCTTTCATCTCACCTGTAGAGAGGAGCTGTTCAAGCAGCCTCATGTGTATGTTTAAGCCAAGAAGCATCACTGTATGCCTTACAGTCCAGTGCAATCTGTGTCTGAAGAGTTGGCTTCGATATTGGTTTCAGCTCTGAATGAAAGTGAAGTCTGGGGGCAATGTCCTCCGGGAACCCTCCAGTCTGACAGATCATCAAGTGGTGTCTCATAATAGAGTTCTAGCTCTGCACACCTATTTTCTTCCCGCTACATCAGGGACCTTACAGTGTGTTTCCTGTCAGGGCAGTTATTGGTGGTAGCCAGGCACCATCTAGTGCTTCTGATCTCATGCTGATGTAGTCTCTGGATCATACGGCATCCTCTATCTCCTGGGCTCATATTTTCCTCATGTCTGATGTACTTGGTTTTTCTCTGCTCCACGTGCATTGAGACCAATTGTTGCTATTTAGATGGCAGCCCAGACCCCACTCACCAAAGTGGTGTGCAGAACATTTTCTTAAAAAAATCTTAGTTATGTCAATTAGCCTAGCTGTTTCCTGAAGCTGTGATCCCCAGATTTCTGACCCAGCTACTCTGTCCTTTAAAATGTTGGGTTGCATTTAGGAAACCTTTTAGCTTTGGGGGTAGTCCATTTGTGCTAACTTCACTTTGACTGTGTGCTGTCACTCCCTTCATTTAACCCAATTCCGATCTACCATCTAATCTATGAATAACCGTCTTTCTCCCCCTCCACCTTTGTAACCATCAAAGATTATTTTCTTCTGTGCTTAAACCTTTTAAATCCTTATAATAATGGTCTCATACAATATTTGTCCTTTCGCACCTGACTAATTTCACTCAGCATAATGTCTTCTAAATGACTCCATGTCATGAGATGTTTCCTAAAATCATTGTTGTTCTTTATCATTGCACAGTATTCCATTGTGTGAATATACTGTAGTTTATCCATTTATCTGTTGATGGGCTCCTAGATTGATTTCATCTTTTTGCTATTATGGAAAGTGCTGCAATAAACATTCATGTGCTTGTATCTGTTCATGTGACAGGCCTTATTTCTCTAGGATGTATTCCAAGAAGTGAGATTGCTGGATCATATGGTACTTCTATTTCTAGCTTTTTAAGAAAGTGCTGAATTGATTGGAAATAGGTCTTCGAAAATGTTCTCAGTTAAGTTAAAACAAGATCACACTGGCACAGAGTAGTCTAATCCGATATAAGTGGTGTTCTTATAAAAAGAGGAGAAAGATACGGAGAGAAGAGGACCATGTGAAAGTGGAGGCAGAGATTAGAGTTACGCTGCCATACAGCTAAGGAATGCCTGGGGCTGTCCAGAGCTAGAAGATACAAGGAAGAATCATCCACTAGGGCCCTTGGAGACAGCAAGATCCTGCCAACACCCTCAATTCAGACTTCTGGTCTTCAGAGAGAGAATAAATTTCTGTTGCTTAAACCACCTAATGTTTGGTACGTTGTTAAGGCAGCCCTAGGAAATTAATCCACAATATTATTCAGGAATTTCAGTGCTAGACACATACTCAAAAGAACTGAAAACATGTTCACATGAAAAGTCAAACACAAATGTTCATAGCCGCATTGTTCATTCTAGTAAAAAAGTAGAAAGAATCCAGATGAATCCATCTACTGATTTAGAATAAATAAAATGGACTACATCCATACAAGAGAATACTATTTGGCAATAAAAACAAATGAAGTATTAATATATGCTATAACACGGATGGACCTTGAAAACGTTATGCTATTTTGTGACTGAAAGAAGCCAGTCACAGAAGGTCACATATTTTATTATTTCTTTTATATGAAACGTCCATAATAGGAAAATCCATGTAGACAGAAGACAGATGAGATGTCACCAGGAAACGAGGGGAGGAGAGAATGGAGAGTAACTGGAACATTCTGGAATTAGGTAGTGATGATGGTGGCATAAATTGTTGAATAGTATACTAAAAACTACTTAACTGAACACTTTAAAATGGTAGATTTCATGGCCGACTGTATTCTAATTTTTTGAGAAGTGTTCAATGTCATGCCATCAAGATAATGTAAATTAAATCCACGAAGTGTTACCTGCTCCATACCCAGCAGAACGGCTAAGATTAGTGCGACTGGCAACACCAAGCATCAGTGAGGATGTTGAACATCTGGAATCTCACTCACTCATTGCTGGTGGCAGTATAAATTGGCACTTGGAAAACTCTTTGGCAGTATTTTCAAAGCTAAACATACACCTACCTTCTGACCCAGCAATGCCACTTCTGAGGACAAGAAATCCATGCATATATAATTTACCAAAAGACATGTTGATAGCAGCTCTTTAAAATCGTGATCCCAAATGTCCATCAGTACGAGAATGGGCAAATAAGTTACGGTATTTTTATACAACGGAGTGCTGCTGCATGCATGACATTTAGTCAGTTCTTACTGAGAGAGACCCCACTGATAGAGCAGAACTGCCCCATAGCGTTCCCTAAGCTGTGATCCTTATGAGAACAGATCTCCAGTTATTTTCTCCTTATCAGCAGCTAGTAGGTTCGACCTTTTGGTTAGCAGCCAAAAACCCAACAATTGTAACACCAGGGCTCCTATAAAATGGAGTACTGCACCACAGTGAAAAAGAACAAACTACAGCTATACTGTACTATACTATACTCAAGTGAGAGTTACAGATCATGTTGAATAGGTAGAAGAAGCCAGACACAAAGGAGTATATATTATTCCATTTCCATGAAGTTCAAAAACAGGCAGATCTATGATGTCAGTGGTTAGAACAGTGGCTGCTTCTAGGGAGAGGTAGTGACTGGGAGGCAGAGTGAGGGGAGTCTGCCTGGGTTTTGGAGGTGTTCTATATCTTGATTTAGGCGGTAGTTATATAAGTGTACATATATTAAAAATCCATCCAACTACTCACTTAATATTAGAAAACTTTGTGTACTTTTCTATAAATGTTATACTCAAATACAAAGGAAAAGATAACTCAGTGACTTACAACAACAAACATTTATATTTCTTATTTATGAGCCTGTGGATGGACTGAGCTTGTTTCTGAACAATGTGTTGGGTTCAGGTCTATTCTAGGTGTCTCAGGTTTTCCTTGGTCCAGCCTTACCTACAGTTCTTCTCACGACAGGTCACAACTATGTGAGCGGGTGAGTAGAAGCCCACAACGCTCACTGGAGCCCAGGCTCACAACTGGCACACTTCCCTTCTGCCCGTCTTGTAATACCCAAAACAATGCTGGGCTAACCTTACATCAGCATGGCTGGGAAACGTGTTCTGCCAACTCTAATGAACTACAAGGTCATGTGGAAGAGGTAGGGAACGAAGAACTGAGAACAATAGCCAAATCAAGTGCGTTCAGTAAAGTTGAAGATGAACACATTTTATGACCCAGTTAGGTATAGATTCTGGAAAAAAATACACGTAAGTGTGCTGGGAGACATATGCCAGAATATTTATAGTACTCAGCTTTTGTACTTAAGAATATGTCTAGGAGGCCATTCCAAATCATTCCGAATAGATCTAGCTCATGTTTTTCACAAATGATACAATTTCATTGAATATTTCCATAGGATAGGTTCCTAGATATGAAAATATTGGGTCATAGGGTGCATACTTTTCAAACTCTGATAGATGTTGCCCAGTTGTGCTCCAAACTGGTTGTACCACTTTGCTTATTATCTGCTGCAGGTTTGTTTCCTTGGGGAGCCGTCTCTGAGATGAAGATTTGCATGTAAGAAGTTTAATAGACACTGTTCTAGGAATTAATACCTGTGGGGGAAAGGAAGGACGTTTTATTAGGCAGAGCAAGAAGTTGGACAGTGAGGCAGTCACAATAAAGACCATAGCCAACCCCACAGAAAGCTCTGAAGCTGTGATAATCCTTCAGAGCTATCCCCAATAAGGGTAATAGGACTAGATCTTTATATGCTTATATTAACCCATCACTGAATACAGAATCCCTGAAAGGAGCATGGCCTTGGGCAATTGCTGGAGGAGACAGCTGAAGATTGTCAGCTTCCAGGATTCCCAGCAGCAGGAGCAGGAAGGGTGAGCTGAGCAGCATAGCAGACAGTCCACTAAATCATCTCATGATCACTGCCTAAACTAAAAGTTTAAATTTCCTCACTTTGCAATAGATGCATGATATTCTCGGTCTCCGTTGCTCTGTTGTAATAGTTAACAACAGCACCAGCTACAAAGAATTTCGGTAAATGTGGAGCCTGTAGAGCTTATGTAAAAATGCTGATTCCTTTGTCCCCCCCACAGATCTCCTGAGGGAAAAGACCTGCATGTTTAACACTTAAACTGGAACTCTTGCAGTGTGGAGAGCACAAGAAAGCCAGCACCACACAGAAGGGCCAGTCCCACCCCAGCCCACCGCAGTTTATATCACTTCCTCTGTGGCATATTCAGACCAAGGCCATCCTGAAAAATTGAGAGACATTGTATATTGTTTCCGACTCAGTGTGGGGGAAGACGAGAACAGTCTCTCCTCTGAGCCTTGGCTAGATATGCCTTTCACAGCCACACATGCCTTTGTTTGGGATGAAACTTCATCTCTATTCCTGGTTCTTCTTTTTGCTCCTTTCCAGTACAAAAGAATTTAATTGTTTTGCCTGATTTTTTCCCCCCCACCTAGTGATTCTGGTCAAGCTGGAGCACTGAGAGCTTCAGTTTTTGTTTTGTGGTATTGTTGGTTTGTTTGATCAATTTTATGCAACACATATTCCTTCTATATGCAAAGTTTCACTTTGACAGCACTTGTAGTTCCAACGCTATCTGCAAGAGGGAACTTGGCTGTTAGTGAAATCTCTTGTTCAAATAACCAAGCTGAGACGAAAGAGCTAACCAAAAACCAAACTCACTGCCATGGAGTCAATTCTGACTCATGGCAACCCTATAGGACAGAGTAGAACTGCCCAGTAGGGTGTCCAGGGAGTGCTTGGAGGATTTGAACTGCCAACAACCACAACACCAGGGTTTTTCCATGAAGGAGTCAGTCATATGTCTGTATTCTGGTTTATGATACTTTTCTAGATCAGTGAACGACAAGGGAGTAGAGGTTTGAGTCAGAGGAGAGAGTGGAATTATAATGCCTTTCTGACTTTAATAAGGAGCCCTGATGGCATAGTAGTTAATAGTTTAGCTGCTAACAAAAAGATGGCAGTTCAAACCCAACTGCCAGCCCTTGGAAACCACAAAGGGCAATTCTCCTCTGCCCTATAGATCACAGCCTAGAAAACTCTGGAATCAGAATCAACTCAGTGGGTCAGAATCAGTTCAGAAGCAGCAGGTTTTATCTTTATTAAAACAAAAGAACCCAACTTGCTGCCAGCAAGTTGATTCCAACTCATTGTGATCTTACGTGTCAGAGCTGGGTTTTCAACAGCTATAGGATTACAGAGCAGGAAATGTTATGAGAACGTTCTAGTCTGTCCTATAAGGTTGCTATGAGATGGCCATGACTCGACAGCATTTCACAACAGCAACAATCCAATGGAAGCTGATCACCAGAGCTTTCTTCTGAGTCGCCACTGGGTGGATTCAAACTACCACTCTTTTGGCTCCTTGTTGCTGTTGTTCTTAGGTGTTAGAGAGTCTATGCCACCTTACTGTGACCCTACGGCACCACACAGAAAGGCCAGTTCCACCCCAGCCCACTCCAGTTTACATCACTTCCACCATAGCGTGTTCAGACCAAGGCCATCCTGAAAAATTGAGAGACACTGAGTATTGTTTCAGGCTCAATGTGGGGGAAGCAGAGGACAGAGTAGAAGTTCTCTGTAGAGTTTTCTAGGCTGTAATCTTTAAGGAAGCAGGTTGCTAGGTCTTTTTCCCACAGCAGTGCTAGAACATAAACCATTTGTTCTACTCCAGGACCTCAGCTTTAGTAAAACCCAAACCAAACCCAAACCCAAACCCCTGCTGTCAAATTGGTTCTGACTTAGAGCAACTTTATAGGACAGAATGCAACTGCTCCATAGAGTTTCCTATGAGTGACCGGTGGATTTGAACTGCCAACCTTTTGGTTAGCAGGTGTAGCACTTAACTACTACACCACCAGGGTTTCCCAGCTTTAATAAACATAGACGTAAATGCAGATTAAGTTTGGATTAATAAACTGTGTGTATGACAATGTCTTAACGTATGGACCGTACCACTAAAATCAAGATAATGTGTTGAATTTCATTTTCAATTAAAATGAGCTATATCTTGTTCTAAGGCCCCATCAAAGAAGGGTGATATCAAATTATCTTGGGTCTGCTTTTGAAGGCCAAAGATCGTAAGCTAACCTTTGGATGGGTCACCTTAGCATGGAATGATGCTTTGTCCCAGTTAGAAGAAGGCACTCCCCTGGTTAGACAAATTAGAAGAGGACGACCATTCTACAGGCTGACGAAGCCTCAGGTTAGGAGTGTTGGTTTAGCATCAGAGCCTGGGCTGTATTTCTTCTGTTTCTTGTGCCCTCTCTGGTGATTGTCTTTGTGTAAGTCCCAGTTGTGTGTGGAGGCCGGAAACGATGACAATATTGTGTGTGCGTTTCTAGGTCCTTTGTTCACCCATGAGCTGACTCACAGAGAATAGGCCTTTATCCTTTTGTGCAGAAAGAAGACTACTCAGCCTTTCCTAGATCTGCTCCCACATTTTTATCTTGAATATCTTGACCATTCTACTCAGTTCTTATCCCAGATTCTTACAATATAAAGTAGTATTACTTGGTGAAATTGGAACGTTATATAACTGTAGATGTGAATTTTAAAATCTGAGATGCTGGCATGTCTGAATTAGGTGACTTCAGACCTAAATTAAGAACTCTATTTTGAATTAAACTAAAATTTTCATTTCTGCTTTACTACAGAAAACATTCAGCCTTTTGTCAATGTTCTACTGCTTGAAAAACAAACAAGGCAGGGGTCAGGTTTCTAAGGTGGAGAAAGAATGACTTGATGCCTGTTAAGAATGTTTACACAGCTGGTCCCAGAGATGGTGCCTTGTTCAACAAGTAGCAAAAAATAAGACCAATAATGTTAAATATAGTTAAAACCTGTGAATAACTTCATAGCCAAGATAGGTATGTGTCAAGACCAGGGAGTCCTGACTCCCAAATTAATTTTCACTCATTGGAATTTTTCCACTAAATTTTGTTAGTTCTTTTTAAATTTGAAACTAGGTAGAAACTATGTTTGTTAAAATAAGAAAGCAGATTGCAGTGTTAAAAGTCTTTACCGTTTGTATCACAGAAGAATGCAGAGATCTGGGCTTAACTTAGATAAATAAACTTACAATCTTAACTGTTTTCAGGGAATTCTGTGAATGTCTGGGCCCTGACTCATTCCCTCTTAGCCAAAAGAACGATGTTTACACTTTAAAATTCTTCTAATTTAGAGGTGATCTAATCTTCACTCTTCTCTAACTAATAGCTGACATCAATTTCAAGGACTCCAGTTTGGTTGACTCAACCTGCAATCCATCATGAAACCTCCATACCAAGAATGTTTACACATCTCACTTTAGAAATGTTGTGTTAGTAAAGGAAACCCTGGTGGTATAGTAGTTAATCGCTATGGCTGCCAACCAAAAGGTTAGCAGTTCGAATCCCCCAGGTGCTCCTTGGAAACTCTATGAAGCAGTTCTACTCTATCCTGTAGGGTCACTATGAGTCAGAATTGACTTAACAGTGGTGGCTTTGTTTTTTGGTTTTCGGTATTAGTCAAATTGAATTAGGAATAAGAGATTTGTGTTAGGCTAAAAACTGATGTTAAGAAATTTTGTGTTTTGACAACCCTTTGTAAATTTCTTGCCTTCCTCACCCTCTTGGATGTAAAGCGACTCATCTTTGTTTCCTCTACCTGTTACATACCCACAAGATGGAACACACTGTAATCTGTTCGAATGCCACATGTTTCTCCATTTCAGTGAATTAAATTATTTCTTCAAGAAAAGGTTTGTTGTAATTTCTGTTGGAACATTGATGTAGTGTTCATGCTAAGAGAACATATATGGGGTCTGTTAATTAAGCTTGAAAAAAGTGCTATATACCTCATTGCTGATATTCAGCAATGAGGTTAATCAAAGTACTCTCTTCGGGAAGCTGCACATTAATGCCAGCACCTAGTCCGCTGTTCAAAGCAATTTTGGAACCCTTTTTCTGAACTAGCCATCGGAACTTCGTTGTATTACCTGTGATGTCCTGAATGTCATCAAAATATCTTCCTTTCAATATTTCCTTTATCTTCCTGTAAAGAAGAAAAGTCCTTGGGGTCGAGATCAGGTGAGTAAGGAGGATATTCCAGTACAGTTATTTGTTTACTGGATAAAAAACTCCCTCACAGACAGTGCTGTGTGAACTGGTACATTGCCATGACGCCAGAGCCATGAGTTGTCGGCAAAAAGCTCCATTCTTTTTCGTGTAACTTTTCCATGCAGCCTTTTCAGCACTTCCAAATAGTAAACTTGGTTAACTGTTTGTCCAGTTGGTACAAATTCAGAAGAAACACTCCCTCTGATATAGAAAAAGGTCAGCAACATCACTGTGACTCTTAATTTGAACGGAGAACTTTTTCGGTTATGGAGAATTAGCTCACTTCAACCGTGCATTTTGACGTTTCAGGTTGTATTGGTGCACCCAGGTTTCACCATCAGCGATAACAGGGCCCAAAACCTCGTCTTGCTCTCCAAAGGGTCTTGGCAAACTTTGACTGTCCTTTGCTTTTGTTCATCTGTGAGCTCCTTTGGGACTATTTCTGCAAATAACTTTCTCATGCCAAGATTTTCAGTTAAGATTTTCCTGACTATTTTTCTGTTGATGTCTATTTGGTCTCCTATGTTTCTCACTCGACGGCACTTGGCTTGGCATGCTTCTCCCAGTCAGCTGATGGTTTTGAAGCACAACTAGTTGAATTTTTGCAATGTTTTAGTCAATTCTTCTCGTTAGTAGTTATACTGATGTCTCTTCATTGGTGACACTGTTTCTCCCCTCAGAAAAACATTTAATTAATTTGTATACTGCTATTTTCTTCATGGCGTTATCCCCATAAACTTGGACTAACATATCCCTAACACCTCCACTCTTGCCAAGCTTAACAAGAAATTTAATGTCTGTTTACTCCTCAGTTCAAGCTCTGGCATTCTCATGACAACACATGAAAATGTACAACAACAATAATGAATGCCAGTCAGCAAGACACTGCCACACATCGATGTGAACACAGCTGTGAGACCCTGACACAACAAGGGTATGAAACCTTGCAGAGTTGTTTGTACAGTGCTACCAATGTAAGCACATGGTAGCAAGTTTGCAAGCTTAATTGTCAGACCTTGTATTTTTCCATGTTGCTACCTAGTTTTCATATGTATAATATTTAATGACTGGATATTACATATTATGTGCCTTAAGTTTCTTAACTAAAAATCTAATAGTTTATTATAAAAACAATGGATGTGTATCATGGAATATGGCCCCACTCCATTTTTTCATTCATGTCATTAGACATTCTTGACAAAAGTGATTTTAAATACTGCAAAACATTCCACTGTATGTACCATCTTCTTTTGCCAACTACCTTATTGTTCATCTTCACCTCCCCAATCTACAAATATTTCCCCGTAACAAAGAATTTTGAAATAGTCTTACAGGCAAATATTTGGGCATCCTTAATTAGTTCCTTTGTGTAAATTCTTTGGCTTCTGCAGTATACACTACCTTCTTCCTCTTTGGCCAAGTTTTTCTTTCTGTCTAGGGTCTTCTTATGGTTCCTATCAGAATCTGTCTGGGTTCTCTCCATCCTCACTAAGTAAACTCACTCACTCCATGGCTTCAACTACTATGTCAGTGTTGATGATGCCCAAGCTATTCCTTCTGTCCAGCTCTATCTCTGGAGCTCTGATCTTTCTACTTAGGGATGTCTCCACCTGGATGTCTCACAAGTGTAGTAAACTCAACATAGTCAAAATGGACTTTATAATTTTACTCCCCAAATCCTCATTCTCTAAAGATCTATCTGGTGGCTCAAGAGAGAAACCTGACAATCTCACTTGTGTTCTCTGTTATCTACACATCTCCCCAAGTCTTTTTGATTCTACGTCCTGCCTTTGAGCTCTAGAACCCGTTTACTCCTCGCCGTTCTCTGTGTTGCCTCTAGACCACGATCATTTCTTACCTAAATTACTAGATTAGCTCCATAACTGGCTTGCTGACTTTAGTCTTACTCTCTTCATTTTCCATATTGCAGCCTGAAAGATTTTGCTAACATGCCAAACCAGTTATGTTATTCTGAAATTTACTCCTTAAATGTTTCCTAGGGATTGAGTCCATACTGCTTACCATAGCTGACTAGGATTTTAAAATGTAACTAGCTAGCTCTGCCTATTTTTAGATAGCTCACACTCTGCTAGATATAAGTCCTGGTTGTCATCTCAGTTCTGCCAGTCAGCCAGAACTGTTGAATTAATAAATATACAAATATTGAGCAAAAAGTTGTTAATATAAATATTCTCCAGAAGCTTGCTTTATACTAGTTCAGAAGTAGCATAGTTAAGGCTACAGTCTCTGAAGTCTATAGAAATTTAGAACAAGGTCCAAATTTCCACTTTATCACCTTGGGTCAATTTCTTAAAGTCTCTGAGCTTTAGGGTACTAATCCGTGAAATGTGGATAATAGTATCTACCTCAAATAGATGTAGTGAGGGTTAAATGAGAAGATTTATATAAATATCTAGTACAGTGTCTGTCATATAAATGTTTATTAAAGGAAATCCAGCAGACAATAACAAAGGTTTTCATGATATGTTTTTTCCTGATAGGTTGCTCCATTCTACATGCCAGCCAATAGAGTGCGAGCCTGTTTTGATAAATCTTGCCAGTTGCTATTAAAAAAACATTCTTTACCTCCTGCAACCAGATAGGTGAAAAATTTGTATTTCTTTGATAAATAGCAATATTTCTGTTATTAGCTCTTCATACTATTTGCAAATTTTGGCTTTCTTAAAAAAAAATGCTTCAATGACACCTTCCTGAACAGAACATTTTTCTTCTTCTTAAAATTTCCTTTGAATACATTTCCAGGAGTAGTATTATAAATAACACATTCACAGTTTTATGGCTTGTGATAGATATTGGCAGGTTGCTTTCTATAAAGTCCAGACTACATAATCTAACTTTAGTATCTCTCCCTCCACCCTGATTCTTCTACTTATTTTTAACTAGAAATGCAAAACGTAGTTACATTTTTCCATGAAATTTACATGTGATAATAACTTTGTCCACTTGACATCCTTGGTGGAGTCAACAGTGACTTGAAGTACATCTCAAATGTTTAAAATCAAATTTACTATATAAGTAAATACAAGACACTATTATTTTTGTGGTCAAGAACTGCTGTGTTTTCCTCACCAAATACCAGATAAGTAAGTCATGGAGAGCCCTAGTTTTTGCAAAGAGCAGTTAACTAATTCAGCGACAAAATCAGAGATCTATCGATGAACTAAGGAGGGTTTCTCCCCAGCTATGTCAAATTAAAGTGTTTAACTTTGAATACTAGATCGGGATTGCATTTGGCTGCAGATGCCAGAGAAGACTGGAGGTAGACAATCTGGAATTGGTGCAGCGACTCAATAATGCTGTCATTGTTCCAGGCATGTGTCCCTAAGGTCCAGCATACCCAGTGCATGGCGTTCATTCTCAACGTCATCTCTTGGTTACCAGATGACTGCTCTAACTCCTAGACTTAAACCCTCTTTCTAGGCAAGAAAAACATAAAAGTGCTAATGGTGAAAGGTAAAGGTGAATGCTAGTAGAGCCTATCTTATTTTTAATCATGAAAACAAAAGCTTTATTGGAAACCACATTTAATAAACTTCTGCTTGCATAACATTAGCCAAAACAATCACATGGCCTTTCCAGCTGCAAGAGGAGTCTAGAGAGGAGAAGAGTTTTAGCTGGTTGACTAGGCAATTTGAGGATGGATATAAACATGTATGCTATTTTACATTATTGTTGCTGTTGTGTGCCCTTGAGTCAATTTTGACTCAGGGCGACTCCATAGGACAGCATAGAACTGCTCTACAGGGTTTCCAAGCAGTGGTTGATGGATTAGCAAGCACTGCTGACCTTTTAGTTAGCAGCCTGAGCTCTTAACCACTTCTCCATCAGGGTTTTAGGTTTTCGTTGGTAGTATGAAAAACTGAAATCGTGGTGGCATAGTGGTTAAGTGGTATGCCTGCTAGCCAACAGGTTGGCAATTCAAATCTTCCAGGCGCTCCTTGGAAACTCTATAGCTCAGTTCTATTCTGATCTGTAGGGTCACTATGAGTCAGAATTGACTCAACAGCAGTGGGTTTGGTTAGTATGAAAAACACCACATGTTATTTCTCCTAAAACTAAACTTACCAAATATTCTGCCCTTAAACTTCCATTGCATATGAAAGCAAACCAAACTAGCACAAACAAATGCAACCAGACTTATCAAACCTTTTTGTATTCTCGTTCCCCAGGTTCTTTAAAACAAAAATTTTTTCAGTGCATGTCATCACTTGTAAGTTTGAAATAAGTAGATAGAAGTATAGTTTAACAGTGAAACACCAAACAAACGTTGCTTTTAATCCTGAAAGCATTCCTTTGACATATTTCAGGCAGGTTAGGTGAAAGCAGTGATAGCACACAGTAGAAAGTAGATCAGCTTAACTGGACATCACCATAAGAAGAAAACTCTTCTAGTAATTGCAACCCAGTATTGCAAGGATAGGGTATCAGGGACGGGGCATGCAGGCCACGCTTTCAGAGGACATAGAGGTCAATTGGCATAACTAGCCTATTGCTAAGAGAGTCTTCTGCACCACATGCTCCTGAGTGGTGTCCAGGGTCTTAAAAGTTAGCAAGCTGCCATCTGAGGTACACCAAATAGTCCCAACTTATCCGAAACAGACGATCACTGAGAACAACAAAGACAGGAGGGGAAAAGAGCCCAGGAGAAAGAAGGACCCGTATGAATGAGAGACTGTATCAACATGTGACCCCAAGAACCAGATGGTGCCCGGCCACCACCAATGACAGCCACGATGGGGCACACAATGGAGAGTCCCTGTGGCATAAGAAAAAGAAGAGGGGTGCAGCTCAAGAACCCTACTAAAAGACTGGCATTGATGGTCTGATGGCTTGGAGGATCCCCTGGGAGCATGGCCCCTAGACCTGCTGCTGCCCCTCACCAGAAAACACTACTGAGGTCAACTCTTCAGACAAGAATGGACTGGACTTGGGGACACAGTGTGACCATATGGTGTGTGTACTTTATGGTTCCATGCATTTGTAGGAGGCTGTCCTACTGGTCTTTTTCTACATGGGAGAGGAGGGAGTGAAAAGGAGGGGACAGGAGCTTGTTAAGAGGATACAGCAAGTATAAAATGAAAAGGAGGAGTGTGCTGTTACCAGGCAAGGAGAGCAGAAGAGCAGAAGAGCTGTAGATAGGCGGGCATGCAAAACCGATTTGGATCGTATACTTTCACTTAATCACAATAAAAAAAAAGTATTTTGGTAGTGATGTGTATACTAATCTAATAAACAGCTCTGGTGACACAGTGGTTAAAGTTCTTAAAAGCTCTGAAAACGAAAGATGTGACAGTCTGCTTTAGTAAAGACTGAGAGTCGCCTTGGACACCCTAAGAGACACTTCTGCTCTGTCCCATACAGTCAGTCACTACTTGTCAAAATTGACCTTATAGCAGTGGGTTGGGTTTGGTTTTATTAATCTGATAGAACTGGATTTTTTCAGTTCTTTGGGCACAAAGATCTCACAGATTTCAGAGAATGGGTAAACACACAAACAAGCTTTAATGCAGTCTCCACCAGAGAGGGAAGTGAACAGTGAGGGAGTTTTGTTTGCTTTTTGAACACTCAAAGAAGGATCTGGACAATGTTGCAAGCAGAGAAAAGAGGGTAAAGCCAGTGACCTCATGAAGCTGGGTCCTTCCTTGTTCACATAGAGTAGTGGACAGCACTTCCTTATTAAGTCTCAGCAGACAGGAATCTTGCAATAATAGACAGAGGGCTGGGCTCAGCTGCCTGGAGGAATCCCGTTGGACTCTCTATTTGCAGGGCTATGTGGATGTAGTTTTGAATCCTACCAGGGAAGTCAGACATTTGGAGTCAGGCTACCCAGGCACAAGTAGCCCCAGACTTTTAAAAAATATACCTAAAAACCACCCATACTTACATATATCAAACACTATAAACAAGTTCCATTGGTTAGCTTTACACATTTAAGGTCTGCAGTCTTCAACACCTTTTGCAGAATAATCTGGCTATAAAAATAGTTGGCTAAAAAAGAACATTTTCACAAAAGGGCAATTGTTTTAGATTACACAGGGGACTCCTACTTACATGTAGTTATAGAAATGTAAGTTTAAAACTTATATACTTTCATTCATTCAGGACTGGCTGTGGATGGAACCCAACTATTTGACAGTTTTACTCAATTCAAATTCATTAAGTTGCACTAGGAATGGTAGATACTTGATGGATATAATTCAAGATTTCTGCTAATTAAATATTGTTGTTGTTAGGTGCTGCTAGTTGCTTTCAACTCATAGTGACCCTATGTACAATAGAATGAAACACTGCCCAGTCCCACGCCATCCTCACAATCGTTATGCTTGGGCCCATTAAACACTACAAATTAAAAACTACAGATCGGAGGTTGATTCTTGTAAGCGACCTGGGACAGAAAAGGCTATTTGTAAAACAATGAAATCAGACTAATACATTTGTGTCTATCAACTAGTATTTATTGATCTCACTGTGCAAGAGTAAATTTGTGAAAGGTTGGTACTGTAATTGCTAAATGACAAAAGCAATTTCAATTCTGTACGTTTTAGCTGAAAACAAAGCCACCACTCTTGGATGATGAGTTTATTTCCAAGGGTTTATGTATGAACATGTCAAAACTATTTGAATACAATGTTGTTGTTGTGTGCAGACTCCCAGTGACCCCAAGGACAGAGTAGGACTGCCCCACTGGGTTTTAGGCTGTTGTCTTTTTGGGAGCAGAGCCCTAGTCTTTTCTGCCCAGCTGGTGGGTTGAACGGCTGACCTTTCAGTTATCACTGGAGCTCTTCACCACTGTGCTACCCAGACTGCTTTTGAATACAGTTCTGTTTCTCATTGTTTTTAGTGGCCCTCCAGTACATGCTGACTCATACACAGCAATCCATGTGTGCAGAGCAGAATTGCTCCTCAGGCTTTTCAAGGTTGTGACCTTCCGCGAAAACATTTCACCAGGCCAGTCTTTCTAGGTGCCTCTGTGGGGTGGGGTTGGAGATTTGAACCCGCCAATCCTGGGGCTAAGAGAGGCGAGCCAATCACTTAACCCTTTTCAACCTTTCAGAACTCGGTTACTGAGTGCATTCATGAAATATATTTAAAACAAAAACAAAAAACCTGCACCGGGCATTACTTTTCCCTTAAGAAAATCAATCAAGCTTTAAGTGCTTGAAAGTTTGTCTTTCCTCCTTGGAAGGCACATTAGCAAAAGGGCTTCTATGGCTTGCGAGTGGGTTGGAAAGGAAACTGGAGGTATGAAGATGAGGGTGAAGCTCGCCTGTGCTTCAGCTCAGGATTTGTTTGTTGCTGGATTCCGAAAGAGAAAACATCAAATCAGGAACCTAGTGGTTTCTTGTTGTCTGAAGATGGAAGTAAGCTCCGCATGCCAGTCTAGAGGCACAGTTGGCTGCCCCAACCCTGGAAAAATTCCAAGCAGGCCTGTGCCAGGCCGGAGTCAGTTGTACGGCGCAGCAGTCAAGGGGATCGCCGTTGGGGTATCCAAGTAAGATTCTGCAAATGTTGACATTAAAGGAATATGCAAATTCTGAGTCGTAGCCCCCGCAGCTGACCCGCATCTATTTTTATATTTAAGCCAAGGTCACTCTTTAATACCAGGCCTTAGCCCTGAGCTGAAGCGTCGCGCTCTGCTTGGTGACGGTGGCTAGGCGAGAGAGGGGGTGCCGGTGGTGAGGCAGGGGGCCGCCTCGGGCCCCGCGAGGGGCCAAGCCCGCACCTGCCCGGCGCCCGCCTGACCGCGGGACTCGGAGCTACGCAGGGCGGCGTCCCAGGCGCCGAGGAGGGGCCACGCGGCGAGGGCGGGCGGCGGGCGGGGGGATTCGCGGTGGGCGCGGGCGCGGCGCGGCGCGGCTGCAAAGGCTGGAGGCGCTGCGGCGCGAGTGCGTCACGCCGGCGGAGGGCACGGTGGGCTGCGGCCGACCCGCCGACGAGCAGCCGGGCGTCCGGAGCCAGCAGCCTGGCGGCAGCGAGCGCCGCGGCCGGGGGTCGCCCGTGAGCAGTCGCCGGCTCCCTCCATTCCCGCGGCTCCGCCTCCTTCCCCGGGCTCCGGCGGCTCCGTGGGCGCGTCCGAGGTGAGTGCGCCGCGCGTCCCGGGCGGGGGCCGCGGGCGGAGGCCGAGAGCGTCCCGCCCGGCCCCGCACCCGCGCCGGATGCGGCCTCGCCACCCGCCGCGCGGAGGGCTGGGCCGCCGGCCGTGGGCAGCCCCCGCGGACTCGGCCGCGACCCGGGCCCGCGCGGCCCGGCGGGATCGGGGCGCGCGCTCTGCTCCGGCGGCCGGCGCTGTCCCCGGAGGGTCGTGCGGCGCGCCCCCAGGTACGCCGGCCTCCGCGCCGGCGCCACCATTTTGTGTGAGGGAATGCTTCCTTCACCTTGGCTGGCCTCGGCTTGCATGGCGTCGCCCAGCTGCTGCTCACGAAGCCCCTTCCCCTCCCACTTTTCCCCACCTGGAGCGATTCGGTCTCCGCCGATCGCCTAGGCGGACGTGGTGAGGTGTGGCGACCAAACGCTGCTGGACTGACGCCGTTGGACTCGGCTTCGGTCAAGCAGGTGGCCTCCAGAGATGCTCTGACCACCTCCCTTACCTTTACTTCTGGTTAGTAGGTAGTGTATGCATTACCCCTCCTGGAATTCAGGTCATCGCAATTTTGTTGTACTTCTCAGCTGTCCAAGTTGCAGGACACTGATGGGCGAAGCCTTGAGTTGTGGGTGATCTGTGGCCTAGGGTTCTGGATTGCATTCCCCCCCCCCCATCAGTGCTCTGGGCAGGGTGATGATGAAAACATCTCACCGGCTTTAAGCTTCTCAAAGTTGGTGTGGATCTCCTCCCAAGAAGTAGGTTCTCAGTCAACCACCTGATGCAGGGTCCTTCCCCCTTGGGGAGCTCCTATTCAAATCCTAAATGAAAATGCTCGTGTGTGAAGACTTTTGAAGGAGTTGGCATGGTAGGGACGTGTTGCTGTAACGGTGCTCGAAGTAAAAGTTTTCATTGTTTTTCTCTCTGAACTGTTGTTACACAATTTGTCATTTTGAAGGTTCCTAAGAATGTGATGATTTCTTGTTTTAAATTATTGTCTCTTCGAAAATGTACTTAAGTGCGGAGTGGATTATGCCTGTGCCATTTGTATTTTAACACTGCATCACAGACGGGGATTAAAATCCGAAATGGTGGCTGTTGCATAATGCATATGGTCTCTGGAGTTAATTCACCGAAAGGATCCGGGTTTGATACACCACGTATCGTCTGCTTGCCTTTTCTTTCTTTTCTTTTCAGCATATGCAGGTAATCCTTGCAAACTAAATCTTGTTTTCCTATTGTGAAATTTTTGTAAGAGGAAAGGTAACTAACTAATATGGATCAGACCAATTTCTTTCTTTCTTTTTTTTTTGGTACCCTTGCGTGTTTTTGTTTGTTTTTTTGAGGGGGTAACGTAGTGAGAGGAGGGCTGGGGAAAGTCTGTTGTGAGAAGACCTCCAGGACAAACGAAGATGCAATATCACAGTCTTTCACTGAAAGCTTATGGCTATCGTGGGGGACTCCTCTTCTTAAATTCCTAGTGAGGGTTGGTTTAGGGAACTTACAGTAGCTTACATGAGTAACAGCGTTGGCCTTCTGAATGAGTGATTATAATTTAAGGTGTTTTCCGAATGCTGCTGAGTCGATTTCAACTCATAGTGACCTTACGACAGAGTAAAACTACCCTCATCGAGTTTCCAAGGAGAGCCTGAGGGTTGAAACTGCTGACGTTTTGTTTAGCAACGGAATTCTTAACCACTATGACACCAGGGATTCCTAAGGTGCTTTACCTGTGGGTTCTCAGTTCTAAAAAGGTTTCAAAGCAATCCTACTTTTGATATAGCATTCAAAAATTTACAAATGATTTCATTTCTCTAGCAAAGGTGAAATACATGTCAAATGAAGGGCTTGATTCTGATTTGCAGAAAACAAAATATAATTAAATGCCTTTGGGAGGGAAGTTTCAAAGTCTCTTTATTAGACTTTGTTTCTGGTTATTTGAAGACTCTTCTGTTAATTCTCTTCAGAAACAAGTGATTCCATGTCATGACCCATCATGGCAGATGTGTACGTCCTCCCTCCCATTAATGAGGTATCTGATCTGTGGGGACAGTTAGGGAGGTGAGAGGATTCTTGGTTCTTCGGTTTTAAGAAACTTATATAACAAGATTGCCTTTTAGGGACTGTTCCTGACCTGGCTGTACCCTAACTTGGTCTGTGGGGAGTGAGATGATTTCTTTCTTTGCTGAGCCAAACACCATTCACCTTTATGTTGATCCTGTTAAGACACGTGTCACAGAGGCTCACTGAAATCGTACTATTTTATTTAATTTATTTGCATTTGGAAGTGACCTTGGGGTAGTTTGAAATTTGGGATGTTGCTTTACCAGTGGTTGAGAAAGTAAAAAGGAAAAAACTACCTAATGTTATTTTTCCACACCAGTTCCTGTCTAATTAGCTCTATCCCTTGTGCATGTTATGTTCAGTTATCTGTTTAAAAAAGCAAAAAAATTCTTTTAAAGGTAATTAGGATATAAAAGAACTCAGGCACAAGTTTGAAAAATAACTGTCACAGGTTCACTAGAAAGGTTGGCTAGGAATTAAAATAAAACCTTCATGTTCTCATTTCTAAGATTTTATAATTCTAAAGTGGAAAAAAGAGTTGCATGATACTGTGTTTAAGATGATATTCTGTTCACACACTGTTAGACTGCTAATCCTTTGTGTATTTGAATTTTGAAATGAAATTTCTAAATCAGTATACCTCAGTGTTGGTTGTGTGCCAACTCATGAAGACCCTATAGGAATGTAGAACTGCTCCCGGGAGTTTCCCTGGCTGTAATCTCTGCGGGAACACATCATCATGTCTTTCTCCTGGGGAGTAGCTGGTGGGTCCAACTGCCAGTCTTTCAGTTAGCAGCCGAGTGCTTATCCGTTGTGCTTCCAGGTCTTCTGCTTCTTTGATAGTAAGGGTGTTTCATGGTTGTTTTGAACCACCAGTACCACTGAAACAACAAATGAGTTGGAGTAGAATTTATTAAGGAAAAGATGTGCCGATATAAAGATAGAGAAGAGCTGGTAATTTGCTAAATTAGACTATAATTTGCTATATTAGGCTCATAAAACTTTAGAGCTGGTATATGAAACCGTAAGGCTTCCTGCTACTCAACCCCCAGCTCGTGGCTGAGTAGAAGTGCTCAGTTTTCTAACTTGTCCAGCGGTGTCTAGGAGACAGGGATGGCACCTTGCTTTTGAAAGGTCACACACAACTTTAAATCCTGTGGAGCACATGGAGTTGTCATGAGAAGAAATGGACTTGAGGGCAGCTAACAACAGCAACGGTAACAGCTAATTTTCATGGAAGCAGTTCTCCAGGCATTCTTCTGTTTAGCTTTGGGTGGGTTTGAACCACTAGCCTCTAGGTTAGTAGCTGATTGCAAACCTCTGTGCCACTTGGGCTCCTTTGCTCTGAAGTAGGGAGCTACTGATCTAATCTAACCAATCTTACTATTCTTTGATGCAGAAGGTTTGTGAGTTATCTAGGTTTCACAGATTTTTATTTTTAAGTATATCATTTGGGTTACTAATTGCTCCAGTGAGATTTAGTTTTAGCCTGTACTTAAAGTACATTTCATTTATTTATTCATTTATTCAACAAATACTGAATGTCTGTTATATGTCCTAAACATAAATACACTAGGTACTACCGTCACAGAGTTTATAGTTTGGTAGAGTATTGCGGATTAAAACATTAAAGGGTCTTAGAAATCTGTGTATGTTAATGCATACTGTAAAAAGAGGGAGAAGAAATGGTATGTATTGAGTTGACCCATTGTCTTTCATGAGTTGGAGCCGACTTGACCGCACTTGGCTTGGCTTGGCATTGTCTTTGAGATGATTCCAACTCATAGTGACTTTATAGTACAGGGTAGAACTGCCCCATAGGACTTCCAAGGCTTTAATCTTTCCATTTTCTAATTTTTACCTATCATTTGTATTTTGTGGTTTATTTCTTGTTGTCCCCCTATGCTAAGTCTTAGTATTTCACCAAATCATTTCCTTTTAAAAACATTTTTTTTAAAAATTGTGCTTTAGGTGGAAGTTTACAGAGCAAATTATTTTCTTGTTAAACAGTTAATATGTATATTGTTTTGTGATGTTGTTTCCCAACTCTGTAATGTGTCAACACTCTCCTTGTCTCTGCCTCGGGTTCTCCATTTACATTTGTCCAGCTTTTCTGTCCCCTCCTCCCTTCTTGTCCTTGCCCCTGGGTTGGTGTGCCCATTTAATCTCATATGCATGGTTCAACTTTGTGTGTTAAATTTTTTTTTAAAAAAAAAAAAACGCCTGTAATCTTTGGCTAAAGGGTGAGACTCAGCAGTACCTTCAGTACTGAGTTTAAAGGGTGTTTGCTGGCCATGGTCAGGTTTCTCCAGTCTTTGTCTGAACAGTAAGTCTGGTCTATTTCTGTGAGTTTGCATTTTGTTCGACACTTTTATCCAGCTCTCACAAGGTCCCTCTGTTTTGATCCTTGTCAGAGCCGCCAGTGGTGGTAGCCAGGCACCAGTTATGCTGGACCTGCTGCCTGCTGGGGGCTGTGGTAGCTGTAGTCTGTTGGTCCTTTGGATTAATTTTTCCCTATGTCTTTGATTTTCTTTATTCTCCATTGCTTCAAATGGGGTGGGACCAATAGACATCTTAGATGACTGCTCACAAGCCCTTAAGACCCCAGGCCAAGGCTATAAACTTGACAGATGCGGACTGTCACACCATTCTCCCACACATTGAATTGAGTGTCATTTAAATCTCATCGCTATGTTTGTCTTTGTCCTTTAGCAATAAACCAAACCCAACCCACTGCTGTTGAGTCAATTCCAACTCATAGTGACCCTACAGGACAGACCAGAACTGCTCCATAGAGTTTCCACAGAGTGTGTGGTGCATTCGGATCTGCGGATCTTTAGGTTAGCAGATGTGGCATTTAACCACTACACCACCTTTAGCAATAGGTAGTTAAAAAACTAAAGTGCAGTGTAATGGATTTCTGTTTTTTTTCTTAGCTCTATTTTAGAGTTATTTGTTAAAGGAGTATTTGGTAGGCATTTATCTTTATTGTATAGTAATGGTTAAAAAATTCTAAATAATATAGATCGTAGTGATTAGAACAGACATATTCAAGTCTGAAGAGGCTCTTTTGTAAGGTTTTAAAAAGGTGACACCTACCAAGTGATTAAACAGTATGATTGTTGTTTTCTGTAATAATTGTGTTATGCTCAGATACATCGTAGATTATATTGGCCTTTTGCAGTTAACCTGACTGCCAACTTAAATCACTCTGGAGACAGATTTCCTCAGTTCAGAGCCTGACTCTGCCACTCCACAGCTGTGATTTCTCATCCAGAAAATGCGTATAAGACCTAGGGTTATTTGGAGGAATCAATGAGATTGTATGTGTGGAATGTGTAACCCAGTGCCTAGTGCACAGTAGACAAGAAATGGTAGTTCTGTGGTTGTCAAGATTAGAAAATGCATTCTGAATTTTTGAGGACACTACTTTGTAGCTTGAGACCTTCCTTTCTATCTTCTCTCTCTAGGTAAACTGGAAGCCCTTTCAAAGAAAGTAATCAGGTGTGGTTACACAAGCTATTAGGTAGAAGGGACACCAGAAATTACTTGACCAGTCTTTGTTTATACCGGTATTTAAATTGAGGCCCAGAGAGGTGAAGTTAATTTTTATGGTGACATAGTCAGTTATTAGTAGGGTTTGAACTCAAGTGTATAGATTCCCAGTTATGATTCTCAGCCTAATTATCAACTCTCCCCCCAACCCACCAGTTACTTAAGGATGATTTTGTGTGCAGAGAGGAGCCTTGGTGATGCAGTTGCTAAAGTGCTTGCCTGCTAACTGAAAGGTTAGCAGTGTGAACCCAACAGCTGCTCTGTGCAGGAAAGATGTGGCAGTCTGTTTTAGTAGGGATTTACAACCTTGGAAATCTTATAGGTCAGTTCCGCTTTGTCCTGTAGAGTGACAGTGAGTTGGAATTGTCTCAGTGTAGTGGATTTAGTCTTGAGGTTGTTTGAAGATGCAGAAAGTCCAATTCAAAGTTGATTAGAAATGTGAAAGAGTCATTATCTTATATAATAAGTCCTGAAGTTTGGTTAATAATCCTGAGATGTCATCTAAGACCTTGTTCTTTCCATCATTTTTTTCTTCTGTCTTCAAGGGTATCAGTTTTGCCTCAGTAATTATCACTCTTGATCAGCACATGGCTGATGCAGCATTAGACACTAGAGTACTCTAGGGAAGCAGAGGGGATATTCTTCCTGTATTTGTTTTTATGAGAGAGATCTTTCTCAGACAGCTCTCCATTACATCTCAGTGGCTGGACTTGGATTACTTTCTTCTGGTCACTGGTAAGGGAAATGCCCTGATTGAAAGTCCAGAGACATGCAGATTAGTACTATTTTAGAAAATGAGGAGGATGGGGTATGATGTTGGTATCTGACCTATTACTACCTGAGTGGTATGAACAGTGGTTCATTAGGGAATGAGTTGCAAAGGAGGATACTATTCAGTCCCAACCAGAATATGGGGAAGGGATTGACAACTCCCCTGGGGTTTTTCAGATATCCTTCCTTTCACCCAGTTGGAAATCGCTGTACTCTTCCATGTTTCTCTCAAATCCTTCATATTTACGTGAATGAGCCCTCTGCAGCATGGCACAGCCCTTACTCAATGGAACAAGACACAGCCTGGTCCTGTGCCATCGCCATGATTGGTTACGGGTTGGACTGTTGTGGTGTATAGGGTTTTCAGTGGCTGATTTTCGTAAGTAGTTGACAGGATTTTGCTTTTCTCCCATTCTGTATTCGTCTGGAAGCTCTGCTTACACCTGTTTTGCATCACGGCAAAATGCAGACTGCCACGGACAAATGGGTGGTAACCATGCATCTAGAATCGAGCCTGGGTCTCCTGCGTGGATGGCAGAGAATTTAGCTCCTGAACCACCATTGTCTCCTCACATGTGTATAAAACCTTATAACTCTTAAAAAGCTCTTCTGTGAATTATACAATCTTCGCCATAATTTCAAGTTAGGCCGGGCAGTTTGGTAGTTGGGAAATTTAAGAGGTGGGACTGCGGCTTGAAAGCAGAGTTGGAGAATCCTGGGTGAGGGAAAGGAGAATGGCTAGCCTGTGGTTCAGAAGCTACTGATTTCCCAGTTTGGTGTACTCTGAGGATAGTGGTAACTGTTGGATACATTTCTTAGTTGTAAAGTGAAAATATCAAAGAGTGGCGTGGGGTGGTGACTCAAAATATTTCACAAATAGTACGCCAAAATTAAAGACAAAGTTTTGTTTCAAGCAGTCTTGATTTCTTTATAATGAAGTTTCTTTTTGATTCTAAAGAAAACATACCTCTGTGACATTTTATACATTAAAACAACAGTGCATATATTGGTTGCCATCTGGAGTCGATTCTGACTAATGGTGCCCCATGTAACAGCATGGAACTGCCCTATGTGGTTTTCTAGACTGTAATCTTGACAGGAGCAGATCTCCAGGGTTTTCCTTCCCAGAGGCACTGGGTGAATTCGATCCACCAACCATTCAGTTAGCGGATGAGCACGTAACTGTCACACCACCAGATTTCCTATTGTTGGTTAAACACCTGTATTTAAAAATTGCCTGCATTCCAACGCTTAATGTGTTTAACTCCTGTTAACTTTAATAAAGTACTGTGAGGTCAGGTATGTAGTAAAGAAGTCAGGTATAAAAAATAATTTGAGAACAAGATTTTATGGTGCATCTGTTTAGTAGTGGAAACTCTGGTGGTGTAGTGGTTAAATGCTGCGGCTGCTCTCCAAAACGTCAGCAGCTGGAATCCACTGGTTGCTCCTTGGAAACCCTGTGGGGCAGTTCTGCTTTGCCCTGTAGGGTCACTATGAGTTTGCATTGACTTGGTGGCAGTGGGATTTTTTTGTTTGTTTGTTTTGGTTTATATTTAGTAGTTACTATTTTGTGTTTTCTGAGCCATGTAAGCTGTTTGTAGAGGATAAGAAGCAGTGCTCAGTAATCTGGGTCATAAGATACTTAGGCGTTCTAGGAGCAAATGTATCCTGTTCTTTACTATGGTACAATGTATAGTGGGGGCCTCCAGTGTAAGTGGAGGCGTCAGTTATGGGCACATTTCTGTTCTTAAGTTAAAAAAAAAACAAAAACCCTTTGGTGTCAAGTCAATCCTGATTCCTAGCAGCATTGCAGGAGAAAGTAGAAATGCCCCATGGGGTTTCCAAGGATCAGCTTGGTGGACTCAAATTGCCTACCTTTTTGTTAGCAGCCAAATGCTTAACCAAACCAAGCCCACTGTCGTCAAGTTGGGTCCATCTCATAGTGACCCTAGATGTCAGAGTAGAACTGCCCCATAGAGTTTCCAAGGAGCACTTGGCTGATTTGAACTGCTGACTTTTTGTTTAGCACACAGAGCACTTAACCCACTATGCTACCAGGGTTTCCCTCTTTCTTAATAGTATCTATTAATTTATTTGGGGGCTTTTGCAAATGTGCAGAGTGTAGGGCAGCTCTCTATATCCTGCATATACAGTATGTAGATAGTGAGATAAAGATTTAGCGTCTATTCACGGGTATAGCAATTTAATCAAACCAGTTGCTGTTGATTCTGACTTACAGCAACCCTACATGTACCAGAATAAAACTACTCCATAGGGTTTTCAGTGGCTGTTTTTTCAGATCACCAGGCTTTTCTTCCAGAATGCCTCCTCTGTTCTTCTGCTTAGCAGCTAAAAGTGTGTTCATTGTTGCAAAACCCAGGAACTGTCATGACAATTTTGTGGGCATTCATTTTGTATTCTTGTTGCCCAGCACCCTAGAACATCTTTGCTTATGAGTCGTGTTCCAGCTTTGCCTCTTGCTTTGCCTCTCTAAGTCAGAACCCCCAAACTTCCCATTCTGTCTTTCTTGGAGCTAGGATGTAACCTAAGTTGTACCAATCACATGTATTCCAGAGAGACTTCACTACAGACTGAGGAAGGAGTCTTTGAGTGGAATCTACCACCTTCTCCTTGGGGCTCCTCCACTGGGGCCCTTCCTTTTTCACCAGGAATAACTATGTTAACAATGTGTAATTTGTGTCTTTCCTGATATTTTTCTGTACAAACATGTAGGTATATACCAGTGTTATTTTGAAATTGTGTAAGAAGCAGTATATAACTAGACTTTTAAAAAACTACAAGTCAGACATTTTTAAAAAACAACATTGTGTTTTTGGTGAGAGTTTATATAGCAAGTTAGGTTCCTATTTGACAGTCTTGATGACATTAGTTGTGTTCTTAACATCACATCAGCGTTCTGTTCTGTGTTCTGATTGTTCCCTTGCCAGTACTTCAGCTTACTTGCCTGCCTGTCTTCTCATCTTTGCTTTGGGTTAAATATTGATCTTTTGGAATCATACAGATAATAACTTAGTAGAGCACTGATGTGACGGAATAGTAGCCCATCTTCTGTTGCTCTGTTTTTCTGCTAAAAGGTAATAGTTTTGGTACAAAGTTAGAGGAGCACCACAGGGTGGTGATAGTTTCAGGGAGTCCTCTGGTTTCAAGTGGTCCAATTAGACAGAATTTTTTAGTGAATTTGAGTTTTGCTCTGTGTTTTTCTCCCGTTGTAACCTGGATCGTCTGTTGTGCCTGTGGTCAGATGTGTCATTGGTGGTAGCCATGCACCATCTAGTTCTGGTTGTGGAGAGTTGGGTCTTGTGTAGGCTGTTAGCCTTGTGGATTTGTTCCCTGTGATTTTAGTTGCCTTCTTTACTCTTATGCTCCTGAAGAGTAGAGATCAATAGTTGTTTCTTAGGTAGCCTCTTCCAGACTTGAAGACCCCAGACAAGAAGACCTCCAGTGTTGGATCTGTTTGTTGAAACATGTCTTTTGATATTCTGGCAATTCCTAGAGCCTAGTTTTTTGCTAGTGTCATCAGTGCAACTTGGACTTCTTCCCTCAGGATCATTGGAATGGTTGAATGCTGACCAGCTCTTTTTGGTATAATGATGCTCTATTCTTTTCATCTTCTTTTGTGTCATTTTATATTTTCCCCATAGAATCCTTCAGTATTGCAACTAGAGACTTGAATTTGTTCTTTAGTTCTTTCTGCTTAAGAAGTGCTGAGTGTTCTTTCCTTTTGGGTTTCTGTCTCCAGCTCTTTGAACACGTCATTATAATACTTTGTTTTTTCAAGCCACCCTGTGAAATCTGCTGGTTTAGTTCTTTTACTTTATCATTTCTTCCTTTTGCTTTAGCTACTGCACGTTCAGGCAGGTTTCAGTCTCTTCTGACACCTCTTATGGTGTCTTGTTTCTTTCCTGTCTTTGTAATGACCTCTTGCTTTTTTCATGTGTGATGACCTTGATACTATTCCATAACTCATCTGGTGTTTGGTAATGAGTGATCAGTATGTCTAATCTATTCCTGATCCATCTCTAAATTCACATGGGACACACTTAGGGTTGAACTTAGAGTCTCAGGGACTTGTTCTAATTTTCCTGAGCTTTAATTTGAACTTGCATGTGGGTAGTTGGTGGTCTGATCATAGGTGGCCCCTGGTCTTGTTCTGACTGATGACATAGCTTTTTCACTGTTGCTTTCCGCAGGTGTAGTAGATTTGATTCCTGTGGATTCTATTCAGTGAGATTCATGTGTATAGTAAGTGTTTAAAAAATGATATTTGCAATGAAGAAGTCATTGGTGTTGCAGAATTCTATCATGCGATCTCCAGTGGTGTCTGTCACCAATGCCATATTTTCCAACTACCCCTCCTTCTTTATTTCCATCTTTTGTGTTCTCATTACCAGGAATTACCAGTGCATGCTGATTGTGTGTTCAGTCATTTCCAGACTACAGAAGCTGGTGAAAATCCTGAGTTTCTTTGTCTTTGGCTTTAGTGGTTGATGCATAAATTTGAATAGTTGTATTAACTGGTCTTCCTTGTAGGCATGTGTATGTTATCCTATCACTGACAGTCTTGTACTTCTGGATAGATCTTGAAATGTTTTCGATGATAAATGCAACATCATTCCTCTTCAAGTTGTCATTCCCAGCATAGTAGCCCATGACTGCCCGATTCACAGTGGCCGATATCAGTCCATTTCATCGAACTAATGCCTAGGATATCGGTGTTTATGTGTCCCATTTCATTTCTGACAGTTTCCAATTTTCTTAGACCTATACTTCGTAAATTTCATGTTCCAATTATTAATGGTTGTTTGCAGCAGTTTCTTCTTATTTTGAGTCATGCCACATCAGTAAATAAAGGTCCTGAAAGCTTGACTCCATCCATGTCATCAAGGTTGACTCTACTTTGAGTGCCAGCTTTACTAAGTGCCTTCTCACCTGGGGGCTCATATTCCAACACTGTATCAAACAGTGTTCCATTGCTATTGATATGATTTTCACAGGCTAAATCCCTTCGGAAGTAGACTGCTGAGACCTTCTTCCTAGTCCGTCTGGAAGTTCAGCTGAAACCTGTCCACCTTGGGTGACCCTGCTGGTATCTGAATACTGGTGGCATAGCTTATAGCATCACAGCAGCTCTCAAGCCGCCACAGTATGACACGTGGGAGACTGAACCATTGTTCCACAGGAAGTACAGGGTTAGTTTTCTAGGAGCTTCTGGTCACAATGTATTCATCAACTGATCAGTACATAGCCCTATTTTGTTTGTGTTCCTGTTTAAAGATACTTTGTTTAATACGTATTTTAGCTTCCTGAACATTGAACCCAGGGCCAAAGGCACTGTAAGTGAAGCCTGAAAATACCTTATCTAACAGCAAAAAATTCGTACTCATAGCAGCCCTAGAGTACAGAGGGTTTCCAAGTAGGGTTTCCAGGTAGTGGCTTGGTGGCTGTCTAACTACATGTGTAGTCAGTTTCATTATTTGCAGCTGTTGTGTTCTATAAAGTCCCCGTAGACTGAATTAGTAAATACTAACACAGCCTTCTTCAGCCTTACCTGGAAGATACCACATTGCATGTGATATCTGCAAATGACCGCAAAACTGCCATGAGTATCGATTTGGGGCTTATCAATAAATATTATCAAGTAGATGAATTTGTAAATACAGAATCCATTATAAATGTTGAGAATCAAGCTCATGCTCTCAATCTTGCCCTTCTTGTACCTGGGAGCAATAGACAGCATTTCAGCATGATGATTGGCAGCCGTTTTAAACTACAGTATCACCAGTGAAAAACAAAAAATGCAAAAAGTGAGGCATCAAGGAGGCTGCAAAATGAACACTTGCGTATAGCGTAAGACATGAGATAAGAAGGCAGCGTTTTGCTTTATTTTGCTTTACCTGGGAGTGTATACTCTGGAGAAATAAAATATTTTGGTGCTCTGCACATGTCTATGAATGATGAAGAAAGTACCACAAATACTGATTTGGAGGTTACAAATATGTTTTAGCGAGTAGACAGATTCGTAAATATGGGATCCATGAATAATGAGGATCAACTCTATATTCAAAGTTACTTGATTTTACTCTTTTGATTTTCTTCATTCCTTAGCCAGGAATCATTTTCCTTTGCCAGAGATCATCTTTCTTTATGTTTCTCTGTGTTTTTTTTTGTTGTTGTTTTTAATTGTTTTTATAACCTTGAACTCACTCTATTCATTGAGACTCTACACTATGGTCAAAGCTAAAATTTTTAGTGACTTTTTAAAATGCTTTCCCCAACTCTATTTATGCATTAATTCTTCCCTTCTGTATCATGTAGAGATCCTGGGATCTCTTTTTGGGTAGTTTTTGTTCTGGTGATCTGTTTTAGAACAAATGTTTTGGCCATTGTAATTTTATGTTTTGTGCAGTGTCTGATGAAGTAATTATTCTCCTCATTGGCATCTTTCCACAGCTTCTCAAGTATGATGTTTTTATTTTTCCCAGAATATGTAGAATTAGATTCTAATAAGTCATTGCCATGCTTATGGGAATTGTAAATCCTATGGATAAACTGGGCAAACTGGTATTTTTGTACCTGATAAAGTAGTTTTTATTTAGGTGTTTTTTGTTCTTAAGGTGATTTGAAAGATTTTTTTTCTTACATTAAATAAATTTTACTGTGCTTCAGTTTCCTTGTCTGTAAATTGAGGATAATAATACTATGTATCTAATAGGTGGCTAGGGGCCCTACTAGCTTAGTGGTTAGGAGCTTGACTGCTAACCAAGAGATCAGCAGCTTGACTCTACCAGCTGTTCCTTGGAAACTCTATGGGCAGTTCCCTGAGTTCCCTCAGTTCTTACTGAGTCAGAATCAACTAAAAAAAAAAAATTTTTTTTTTTTTCATTTACTAGGTGGTTATAGGGTTTCTATGAGTCAGAATCTACTCAGTAGGAGTGGGATTTCGTTTTTGTGGGTTTTTTTAGTTTAAGTTGTTATGAAGGTCGAATGAGTTAGTATTTATAAAACAATTAGAACGGTGCTTTGCACTTTCTTTTTTATTCTGTATGTTAGCTTCTATTACTGTATATTTCTATTACTGTATTTTAAGTATATTTTGCTAGTTATTTTTATTTTTAATATATTTATCTTATATTGAACTATTTTCCAAATATGTTATGATACAGCATTGTGATGTAGAAGAAAAAAATTATATAGAAAAGGATACTTGGCACCATTTTACTAAGTCTTAAGTCTTTCTGCATTTACCCCTGTACACATTTACACACACACATCTGTCATGGGTTGAATTATGTGCCCAGAAAATGTGTGTATCAGTTTGACTGCACCATCATTCCCTGTCCTGTGTGATTTTCCCATATGTATGTGAATCCTTTCTCTGTGGTATTAATGAGGGAGGATGGGGGGCAGTTGTGTTGACAGGGCAAGACTCATTGTGTAAGATTGTGTTGTGCTAGATTGTACTGTGCCTTGCCGCAGTCTACTGGGATACAAAGGAAAGGGAGGCAAGCAGAGGATTAGGGACCTTATACCATCCAGAAAGATGCACTGGGAGCAGAGCGTGTTCTTGGGATCTGGAGTCCATGTACCTGAGAAGCTGCCTGTCCAGGGGAGGATTGAGCACAAGGACATTCCTCCAGAGCTGATAGAGAAAGTCTTCCCCTGGAGCTAATGCCCTGAATTTTGCCTTTAATTTTAATATACTTTTCTATGAAAAAATAAATTTCTCTATGTTGAAGTCATACACTTGTGGTATTTCTGTTATAGTAACAGTAAGTGACTAAGATAAAATCCATACACACCACAAGTGAAGCTCATTTGGGGAAAAAGACTTGGTTTTTACAACTCTTAGTTCAGGTCAGTTCTAGTGTGACTAGTCAAGATGATTGGGAAGAGGCATAGGTGAATTCTGTTTGTCTTAGTTTTTCTGCCAGGGTTGAGGAATGTGAGTTGCATGGTAGTTTGTAACCAGTCAGAAATTATTGGTGTTTTTTTTTCCTCCTAATTTAATTACCATAGCCCTTTGTATGATTATAAAGCTAAATCCTTGCTGTTTTGATTCCAACTCATACCTACCCTCTAGGACAGAGTCTGTACCACCAGACCTCCGCTGTATGATTGGTGGTTACTATTTCAAAAGAGGATGTTGCTTCCTGTTTAAAATAAAAAATGGCAACATGTATGAACCCCTTTAACTTCCTGCTCTGTTACCTACAAATTTATAAAATAGCGCTTACTCAGATGTAATTAAATCTTTTTTTGTATCCCATAGGATAGGAAAGGCTTTCTACATAGAAAAAGATTACTGAGCAGCCTTGAGGCCAACCTGAGATTTTGATAGCTGTAGCAGTAGCAGTAAGTAGTGTTTTATTTTTGTCAACTATAGCTGACAGTACAACTCTGAAAAGTAGAGAAGGTGAATGATTGGATTAATCCAGATTTAGGGCCTCATCTAGGGCAGGTGGATTACAAGAATAAGACGTAAGAAAGGTAAAAAAGATAACTTGAACTGATGTGTTGTGCAGGTCCTGGGTTAGGGAAAGAAATTATGTTTATGAGAAGAGAGAAGATGGAACAAATCTCAAGAGAAGAGTCATAATAAGCCTCAGAAACTGCTTTTTGTATAAAATGTTGGGAACATTGGTTATGTTGCCTGGATACATCTGATGTAGGTGTTGGGAAAACAATTAGGAGAAGTGGAAGCATGACTTGGATTGGTTGAGATTATTATTTTTTTTTAAGAACTCTTTAAGCTCTAGAATTTCAGTACCTCTTTTTTTTTTCCTGGCTTCCGTCCATGGTTCCCCTACACCTCTCCAAAAGAAAAAAAAATTCAAAAAACAATTGCAATAACCTGTGAGAATTATGAAGTATTTAGGAATGGATCTTATAAAACACATTCCCCTCTTTAAGAGTATGGTTGGCATCTAGTAACTGACATTAAATAGGGGAAAGTCACAATAATAGGGATTTGTTTTCTAATTCTCTTTCATACTGTTTTTCTTGTTCATGTATCCATTAAAAAGTTTTATATAATTTTCAGAATAAAGAGGTAAAGTTATTAAAAGATGGGTTAATGTAACTAATATTGATTGAGCGTCTTAGAGCTCTTGTGTAAGAGGTCTGGGTATTGTCTTTTCATGCAAGTTAGCTAGGATTAATGAGCAAACTGTTTGCTTAATTTATAAATTAATTTGGACACTTTTTACACTTCAGAACATTTTTGATGAGTTAGTTCATGTAAGGCTACATTAAGCTTTTTCATTCATGTGAATCCAGTTAGGCCTTTTGGTTTATCATGTGCAGAGCATAAAATATTTGACAGAATTTGATCGGACAGTTTTACAGTTATGTAACGTAGAACAGAAGCTTAAAAACAACAACAGAAAGGGGAGGGATTTAGTCATGTGTTACAGCAACCTGTGTTTCCCTCTAGAACTTTTCCACTCTTTGTCTTGTCTCTCTAAGTTGTAAGAGAACCTCCAGTAAAGTTCTCTTAAATTAGTCATTTACGCAGTCTGTGAGAGCCAAAGTACAGCCTTGAGTATAGCCCACCTGAACTTAGAGCCCATCTCAAAAATAGATGCCACATTGAACATTCCATGACTGAAGACCAGATGAGCTGTGGGAAGACATCATACGCGGAGAAGGCAAGAGATCATTAAGACGGCAGGAAAGAAAAGACTGAAGTGCATGTTGGAAGAGACTCTGAAACATGCTCTTGAACAGCAGCTAACGTGAATGGAAGAAATGATGAAGTTAAAGAGCTGAATAGAAATTTCAAAGGATGGCTCAGGAAGACAGTCTTATAATGAAATGTGCATAGACCTGAAATTAGAAAAGCAGAAGGGGTAACATGCTCACATTTCTGAAGTGGAGAGTACTAAAGAAAAGTTTCAAACCCTGAGTTGCAATATTGAAGGACTTTATGGGACTAGATTGAACAATACTGGGAACATCCAAAGAAGGTGGGAGGAATACACACAGTCACTGTATCAAAAGGAATTGGTTGAGGTTCAGCTATTTCAGGAGATAGCATATGATCAAGAACCAGGGTGGATTATCCAGTAAGCCAGGTAGGCATGGGCTTACTGGCTAACCTAGAGTGCTGATTGACTAACCTAAACTGAACAGTTTTATGCATGTTTCGTTTCTACACATCAAAGTGAAACCGGTGTGAAATTGTTCACTACACATTAGTAAGGAAGCATAAGTAAAATTGTGCTTAGCATGCACGTCTGCTTCTGTTCTTCCATAATCATTGTCAACACTATCATTCAAAATCATCAGCTCTTCTTTGGTCTCATTCACTGTCCAGCTTTCATGTGCATGTGAAGTGATTGAAAATAATCATGGCTTGGGTCAGGTGTACCTTAGTCCACAAAGTGACATCTTTGCTTTTTAACAATTAAAAAAGGTCTTTTGTAGCAGATTCGCTCAGTACAGTGCATCTTTTGAGTTTTTGACTACTGTTTCTGTGGGCATTGACTGTGGATCCAGGTGAATGAAATCCTTAACAACTTCTTTTATCCATGTATCATGATATTGCTTATTGGTCCAGTTGTTAGGATTTTTGTTTTATGTTGCGATGTAATTTATACTGAAGGCTGTGGTCTTTGATCTTCATCAGTAAGTGTTTCAAGTCCTGATTTCAGCAGGCAAGGCTGTGTCATCCATAAATTGTATCCACAAATTCCTGTTTTGGAGGAATTCTTTTTTATGTAGTCTAGCTTCTCAGATTATTTGCCCACCACACAGGTTGAATTACTATGGTGAAAGGATACAACCATGAAACACACCTTTCCTGACTTTAAACTATACGGTATCCCTTTGTTCTGTTCAAATGACTGTCTCATGGCCTATGTAGAGTTCTTCATGAGCCCAGTTAAGTGTTCTGGAATTCCCATTGCTCACAATGTCATTTATAATGTGTTGTGATCCACTGCCAAGTGCCTTTGGATAGTCAGTAAAGCACATGTAAACATCTGCCTGAGTTATCTAGTGCTGCTGTAACTGAAATACCTCAAGTGAATGGCTTTAACAAACAGAAATGTGTTCTCTCACATTTTAGGAGACAAAGTTCAAAATTCGAAGTGCCCACTCCAGGGGAAGACTTTCTCGCTCTTTGGTTTTGAGGGGAGGTCCTTGTCGTGAGTCTTCTGTTGGTCTAGTAACTTCTTTGAGCAGGTGTCCCAGGTCCAGAGGAGTCGATCTGCTCCCAGTGCTTACGTCTTGGTGGTTTGAGATCCCCTTTTCTCTGCTACATTCTCTGTTTTGTAGTTCAAAAGAAATTGACTCAAGAAACAACCTTATCCTGTAGATGGAGTTCTGCATCATTAACATTGCTGCCTCTGATCCTGCCTTATTAATAGAGATCAGCGTTTACAACACATAAGATAGTCACTTCAGATTGCAAAATGGTTGGACAGCTACATAATATTGGGAATCATAGCCAGGTTGACACACATGTCGGGGGGGGGGTACACAGTTCAGTCCACAACAACATCTTTCTGTTATTCTGTGCTTTCAGCCAAGGTCGATGTGACATCAGTGGTGATATCCTTTGTTCCAGGTACTCTTCTGAATCTGGTTCAAATTTCTGCCATTTCCCTGTCAGTGTATGGCTGCAGTCATTACTGAGTGATCATCAGCAGAGTTTTACTTATGTGTGATATTAATGGTATTGTTAGTTACTTTCCGCAGCCTGTTGGATCATCATTCTTTGGAGTGGACACATATATGAATCTCTCCCAGAAGGATGTCTGGATAGCTGTCTTCCATATTTTGGGATGTAAGCTTGTTAGTGCTTCCGTCCAGCATTGGATCAGTTTGTTGCAATATCTCAGTTGGTATTCTGTCAATTCCTAGAACCTTGTTTTTTGCCATTGTCTGCAGTGCAACTTGAATTTCTTCCTTTAATACTGTGGGTTGTAGATTGTGTGCTACTTCCTAAAATGATTGAATGTCAACTGGTTCTTTTGGTTCAGTCACACTGTGTATTTTTTTTCCATCTTTTTTGGATGCTTCCTACATTTTTCAGTATTTTCCGATCAAGTCCTTCAGTATTGTAACTCAAGGTTTGAAATTTTTCTTTAGTTCTTTCAGCTTGAAAAATGTTGAGTGTGTTCTTCCCTTTTGGTTTTCTAATGCACATTTCATGACAATACTTTCTTCTTGAGGTATCCTTTGAAATCTTCTTTCGGTTCTTTAACGTCCTCATTTCTTCCGTTTAGTTTAGCTGTTCTATGTTCAAGAGCATATTTCAGAGTCTCTTCTGAATTCCACTTTGGTCTTTTTTTTCTTTCCTGTCTTCTTAATGACTTCTTGCTTTCTTCATGTTTGATATCCGTGATGTCATCCCATAGCTCATCTGGTCTTTGGTCATGAAGTGTTCGATGTGGCAAATTTATTTTTGGTATGATTTCAAAGTTTAGGTGGGATGTACTCGAGATTGTACTGTGGCTCTTGTGGACTTGCTTTAATTTTCTTCAACTTGAGCTTCCGTATGAACAGCTGTTAGTCATTTCCACCGTTGGCACCTGGCCTTGTTCTGACTGACGGTAACAAGCTTCTGTATCCTCTGCTTCCATAGATGTAGCTGATTTGATTCCTGTGTATTCCATCCAGTCAGGTCCATCTGTATAGCAGCCACTTACGGTGTTGAAAAGAGACACCTCCAATGGATAGAATGTTGGTCTTTGAAATTCTGTTATGCAGTCTTTGGCATTGTTTCTGCCACCAAGGCCATGTTTCCCAACTATTGATTCTTCTTCTTTGTTTCCAGCTTTGGCATTCCAATCATCAGTAATTGTCAGTGCATCTTGATTGCGTGTTTAATCAATTTCAGGCTGTACACTTGGTAAAAATCTTCAATTTCTTTATGTTTAGCGGTAGTGGTTCATGTGGAACTTTGAATAATAGTCACATTAACTTGTCTTCCTTATAGGTGTAGGGATGTTATCCTATTACTGACAGCATTGTACTTCAGAGTAGATCTTGAAATGTTTTTTTGACAGTTTGTGTGACACCGTTACTTTTTTTTTTTTCTTTAACATAACTGAGTGAAAATGTACATTCACATATAAATTTACATGCCCACCTATATGCAGCTTCCACTGCTCTCCCTGTCCGGTGACTGCACACTATTCCTCTCTGCTTCATACATGTCTCATCCTCCCAACAACCTCCTTTCCCCTCCTCTCCGTCCACTCCCCTTCCTCCATCCAGAGGTCAGCAAGATAATATCCTGTAGATGTCTGTAACCACAAAGTGCTTCCAATATGTGGTCACTCTGCAATGCCAAGTCCAATCCATTCCTGTCCAAAGAGTGGACCTTTGTTATAATTTATGGGAAAGGGCAGCATCAGGGCCGGGGCCATGCTCTCAGAGGAACCCCAAAACCACTGGACCATCAATTGAGGTCTTTTAGTGGAGATCTTAGGATTCACCCCTTTTTATTCGTGTGTTGCCAGTGAGACTCCTCTCTGTGAGCTCCATCGTGGCTATCACTGGTGGTGGCCGGGCACCATCCGGTTCTTCCGGTCCCAAGTCGATGTAGGCACCAACTCTTGTGGGTCTCTCTGTCTTCTTGGTTGTCTTTACCGCATGTCATTTTGGTCTTCGGTGAGCATCTGTTCCTGCTGAGTTGGGACCATGTGTCCTCGGATGGCAGCTTGGAAGCTTTTAAGACCCCAGACGCCACTCACCAATGTGGGGTGCAGAGAGCTCTCGTAGCAAAACGCTAGTTGTGCCAACTGGCCTGGAATTCACCTAAGAGCATGGTCCCCTGCCCCCTGCCCCAGCTACTCTATCCTTGCAGTATTGAGTTAAGATGGAAGGACTACTCAAGTTATGCTGAAGTCCACTTAATGTTGTTCTTGTTTCTAGTGTGTGCTATCACCGCTTTCTCCCAACTAGATTTCTAGTGACTATCTAAACTAAACCCTCCCCCTTCCCCCTCCCTCCCTCCCCTCCCTTGCAGCTGTCAAAGAGTCTTTTCTTCTGTACACAAGTCAGTTTTTGAGATCTTATCGTAGAGGTCTCATACAGTATTTGTCCCTTTGTCGCTGACTAATTTCACTCAACATAATGTCTTCCAGTTGAAACCAGGTCAGGAGATGTTTCCTGGAATCATCGTTATTCTTTATCATTGCGTAGTGCTCCGTTGAGTATATGTACCATAGTTTACCTATCCATTCTTCTATTGTTGGGCATCTGGGTTGATTCCATCTTTTTGCTATCGTGAACTGTGCTGCGGTAAACATTCTGGTGCATGTGTCCGTTGGTGTGAAAGGCCTTGAATCTGTAGGATATATTCCAAGTAGTGGAATCACTGGGTCAAATGGTATATCAATATCCATTTTTTTAAGGAAGCGCCAGATTGCCTTCCAAAGAGGCTGGACGATTTTGCAACCCCACCAACAGTGTAGGAGGGTTCCACTTTCTCCACAGCCTCTCCAGCGTTTGTTGTTTCGTGTTTTCTGGATCATGGTCAATCTTGTTGGGGTGAGATGGTATCTCATTGTTGTCTTGATTTGAATTTCTTTAATAACTAAAGATCGTGAACATGTCCGCATGTGTTTTTTGGCTGCCTCGATCTCCTCTTTAGTGAAGTGTCTGTCCATCTCCTTTGCCCATCACTTAATTGGATGGTTTATCTTCTTCTTATTGATATTTTGTAGTATCTTATAGATTATGGAGATCAGGCGTCGATCTGACATAGAGTTGCCAAATATTTTTTCCCACTCTGTGGGTGTTCTTTTAATTCTATTAATAAAGTCTTTGGATGAGCAAAAGTGTTTGATTCTGAATAGTTCCCATTTATCTACTTTCTCTTCTGTTGATTGAGGTTTCTTTGACAGATTTTGGAGTCTGTCCTCATTGTGTATTAAAACTTCCATTGTTGTTCCTACCTTTTCTTGGATGAGCTTTATCGTTTTAGGTTTGATATTTAAGTCTTTTATCCAGTTGGGGTTGGTTTTTGTATAAGGTGTAAGATATGGATCTTGATTCAGTTTATTGCAGATGGATAACCAGTTTTGCCAGCAACATTTGTTGAAGATACTGTTTTTACCCCAGTTTAATGTCTTAGGGCCTTTGTCGAATATCAACTGTTCATAGGCAGATGGTGTCATCTCTGGGGTCTCAGTTCTGTTCCATTGATCGATCTGTCTGTTCTTGTACCAGTACCAGGCTGTTTTGACCACTGTGGCAGTGTAGTATGTTCTAAGGTCGGGTAATGAGAGGCTTCCCAGTGTGTTCTTCTTCTTTAGTAGTACCTTACTTATCTGGGGCTTCTTCCCGTTCCAAACAAAGTTGGTGATTTGTTTCTCCATCTCATTAAAAAATGATGCTGGAACTTGTATTGGGATTGCATTATATAAATAAATTGCTTTGGGTAAAATAGACATTTTCACAATGCTAAGTCTTCCTATCCATGAGCAGGGTAGGTTTTTCCATTTATCTAAGTCTCTTTTAGTTTCCTGTAGTAAGGGCTTGTAGTTCTCTTTGTAAAGGTCTGTTGTTTCTCTGGTTAGATTAATTCCTAGGTACTTTATCTTCTTAGGGGCTATCGTAAATGGTATTGATTTGATAATTTCCTCCTTAACAGTCTCGTTGTTGGTGTAAAGGAATCCTACTGATTTTCTTATGTTTATCTTGTATTCTGAGACTTTGCTGAACTCTTCTGTCAGTTTGAGTAGCTTACTTATAGATTCCTTGGGGTTCTCTGCATATACAATCATATCATCTGCTAACAGGGAGATTTTAACTTCCTCTTTGCCAATGCAGATACCCTTTATTTCTTCGTCTTGTCTAATTGCTCTGGCTAGAACTTCTAGCACAATGTTGAAAAGAAGAGGTGAGAGTGGGCATCCTTGTCTAGTTCCTGATGTCAGGGTAAAGTCTTTCAGTCTCTCTCCATTCAGGATGATGTGGGCAACTGGCTTTGTATAAGTGGCCCTTACTGTGTTGAGGAATTTGCCGTCTATGCCCATTTTGCTAAGAGTTTTTAGCATGAATGGGTGTTGGACTTTATCCAATGCCTTTTCTGCATCAATGGACAAAATCAGGTGATCCTTGTCTTTTGTGTTATTTATGTGGTTTATCACATTAATTGTTTTCCTGATGTTGAACCAGCCTTGCATCCCTGGTATGAATCCCACTTGGTCGTGATGGATTATTTTCTTGATATGTTGTATTCTGTTGGCAAGAATTTTGTTGAAGATTTTTGCGTCTAGGTTCATGAGTAATATCGGTCTGTAGTTCTCTGTCTTTGTTGGATCTTTCCCGGGCTTAGGTATCAGGGTTATGCTGGCTTCATAGAATGAGTTTGAGAGTACTCCATCCCTTTCTACACTGTGAAGTAGTCTCAGTAGTATTGGGGATAACTCTTCTCTAAATGCTTGGTAGAATTCTGCCGTGAAGCCATCTGGGCCTGGACTTTTTTTGGTTGGCAGTGTTTTGATGACCTTTTCAATCTCTTCCTTTGTGATGGGTTTATTAAGTTGTTCTGCCTCATGTTGTGATAATTTGGGTAGGTGGTATGAGTCAAGGAATTGGTCCATTTCCCCTAGGTTTTCAAATTTGTTAGAGTATAGTGTTTCATAGTATTCTGTTATGATATTTTTGATTTCTGTTGCATCTGTGGTGACAACTCCCCTCTCATTTCTAATTTGGGTTATTTGTTTCATTTCCTGCTTTTCTTTAGTAAGTTTAGCCAGTGGTTTATCAATTTTGTTGTTTTCAAAAAACCAGCTTTTGGTCTTTTCAATTTTTTCAATTGTTTTTCTATTCTCTAATTCATTTAGCTCTGCTCTAATCTTTATGATCTCCTTTCTTCTGGTGCCCGAGGGGTTCCTCCATTGTTCTCTTTTACTTGTTCAAGCTGTGGAGTTAGTTCCTTGATTTGGTTTCTTTCTTCCTTCCAGATATGTGCATTTATGGAGATAAACAGACCTCTGAGCACTGCTTTGGCTGTATCCCATAGGTTCTGGTAGGAAGTGTTTTCATTCTCATTGGAATCCATGAATTTCTTTAATTCATCCTTGATTTCCTCTATAACCCATGTTTTTTTGAGCAAGATGTTGTTCAGTTTCCAAGAGTTCCACTTTCTATCTATGTTTTTTCTGCTATTGATTTCAACTTTGATGACTTTATGATCTGAGAAGATGCTTTGCAGTAATTCAGTGGTATGGATTTTGTTGAGCATTGCATTATGGCCTATCACGTGGTCAATTTTGGAGAATGTTTCATGTGCACTGGAGAAGAAGGTGTAGTTGTCTGCTGATGGGTGGAAAGTTCTGTATATATCAGTGAGGTTTAGTTGGTTAATTGTGTCAATGAGGTCTTCCGTATCTTTACTGAGGCTTTTTCTAGATGATCTGTCTAGTAATGAGAGTGGAGTGTTAAAGTCTCCCACTATTATTGTGGAGTCATCTAACTCTCTTTTAAGCGTAGTCAGTGTTTCTTCCACCTATTTATGCTCTGGCATTAGGTGCATAAATATTTAATATAGTTAAGTTTTGCTTGTGTACTGAACCTTTCAGCAATAAATAGTGACCATCTTTGTCCACGATGGTGGATTTGACATTAAAATTGATTTTGTCTGAGATTAGAATTGCCACCCCTGCTCTTCTTTGTTCATTGTTAGCTTGATATATATTCTTCCATCCTTTAATTTTCAGTTTGTTCCTGTCTTTAGGTCTCAAGTGAGTTTCTTGTAGACAACATATGGATGGGTCGTATCTTTTGATCCAAGTTGACACTCGGTGTCTCTTTACTGGAGCATTCAGTCCATTCACATTCAATGTAATTATTGATAGGTATGTGTTCACTGCTGCCATTGTGATATGTTTATTTTTATGTTGATGTTTTCTCTGTTGATCTTATTAGTCTGTTCTGGGACATTCTTTTTTGTGAGTTGATTTTTCACCTTTTTGAGAACTGGTTTTATAGTGGTTGAGACTCGTGTGTTAGATTTCTTAAAGTGGTATGATACATCTTTGTTGTGCTTTACAGCTGCCCCTATGAACCCCCTTAATAAACTATTTATAAACCCAATTTTAATTACTACAGTCTTGTCATCTTCGTCTCCATCTGGAAGGACTATAACGACTGTAGTACATCCCTCTTTTTATTATGATGACACCATAGTTTTCATGATGGTCACTGGATTGCTTCTTTCCATATCAAAGCTGTGATTTACTTTGGAGCCTTCCCTAAATGAGTACTGAGTAGTGTGTCATTCTGAAATATAAAGTTAGTGGTTTTGGTCTTCTAAGCCAAAGCCAAGAACTTCTTTCAGTATTTCTTGTAGTTTGGGTTTGGTTTTTACAAAGTCTCTGAGTTTCTGTTTATCTGGGAATGTCTTAATTTCATTTTTGTATTTGAAAGACAGTTTTGTAGGATATATAATTCTTGGTTGGAAGTTCTTCTCCTTCAAGACTTTGAATGTGTCATGCCACTGTCTCCATTCCAGCATGGTTTCTGCTGAGAAATCTGACGAGAGCCTACAGGGTTTCCCTCTGAATGTTAGCTTTGCCTTGAGTCTTGCTGCCTTTAAAAGTTGCTGCTTATGTTTCATTTTGTCTTGGAGTCTTTCTTTTGCGATCTATATTGGGTGACATACGATATGCATCTGAGATGTCTATATTCTCTTCCTTTATGATTTCTGGGAAGTTTTCTTTCAGCAGCTCAGCAACAATACTCTCTGTGTTCTCAGATGTCTCACCCTGTTCAGGGACTCCAATTAATCGAAGGTTGTTCCTCTTAATAGAGTCCCGCATGCTTCTTAATGTTTCTTCATTTTTCTTGTTTCTTTTTTCTGACTTCTGCTCATAGACGCTGGCATCAATATCTCTGTCTTCCAAGTCAGAAACTCTTTTTTCCATTTGTTCCATTCTGTTTTCTTGGCTTTGCATGGAAGTTTCTATGTCTTTGATTTTCTTCTTGATCTATTGGATTTCAGAGTACTGGTGTTCCATCAGATCGAACAACTTGTTTAATTTTTCACTTTGTTCTGCTGCATTTTGTGTAAGGTCTAGAAGGGCTCTGTATATAATCAATTTGTATTCACTTCCTGATGCTTTCATAAAAGTTTCTTCATCTGGAAAACTCCTTGGTTGCTTTGTTTGTGTGCCTTCTGAAGCCATGAGTGATTGCTTGTATGCCACAATTGTCTGTTGCTTTTTGGGTCCCATGTGAGTATATAGAGGCTGGAAGAGGTACTGTGAGGATGGATTGCAAATGTTTCTCTAGGCTGTCTTAAAATGTAAAGCAAAAGGTATCTGACCAGTTCACAAGTCAGTTAGGTTTTCAGGTGTAGAGGTCCCTCTTCTCATCTGACAGAGTAAACGCCACTATATCCAACCCCCGATGGTAACAGACTAGTTCAGAATACAGCAATGCTACTGCCCTGGTGGCCTCTGATGACAGGGCCTAGCCTTATCCAGCACTGCGTCTAGTACTGGTTTTGTGATAGGAAAGTGCTCTCCTGTGGGCCGGCTCTGGCTCCCAAGCTAAGAATTAGGTCCAGCTGCGGCCACTGTATCCAAGATGGCATCCTCCACACAGGCAGCAGACAGAGGGGCTAAAGGTGCCGAGAGGTAGTGATTCCTCTGCTTCTGTTGCAGGGCCCCGAACGTAGGCAGCACTCTGCAAAATCACTACTTGTCTGTTGGAGAAGCGCTGTCCCGTTTGCAGGCGCTGGCTCCCAGGCTAAGAATGAGGTCCCACTAAAATCTCGGTACCAACATGGCGTCCCGCACACTGACTGCAAAGCTCCCGCAAACCCCGCTGAGGCAGCTACAAAACGAAAGGCTCAAAATAGCTAGATTAACAGAGTCCCGAGCCTGGCTCTCAGAATATGGGAATTTCGCCTGCCTATCCCCCCAGCAGTGCGTCTGAGTCCAGCTGCCAGGCAAGACCCAGCTCCGCCTGCCAGCTGAGACAGAGGAAAAAAAAAAGTCAGACTGGTGCGTTTACCTTCCGTCTGTGAGAGCCGGGGCTAGCCAGGAGCGGGAGTCAGCGAAAGAGAGGAGGTTTTTCACTGAGTGGTATGAAGTCCCAATGAACAGCTCTGTGCCGTGTCCTGGGGCTGATTAGGTGATCAGAAGGCTCTGTTTGATTGTCAGTTCAGGTCTTGGTTTCCAGAGGGATATAAGGAGACGTGGGCTTAGTCCACCATCTTGACTCCGCCCCCTCTATAGTCTCCCGTTTCTTTCTAATTTGTCATTCCTAGCATAGTACACCGTATGTGTCTGATTCAAAATGACCAGTCTGTTTCAGCTCACAAATGCCTAGGATGTTGATCTTCAAATGTTCTATATCATTTTTGACATGTTCCAGTTTTTCTAGTTCATACTTTTTGTATTCTGTGTCCCAGTTATTAAGGGATGTTTGCAGCTGCTGCTTCTCACTTTGAGTTGTGTCACATATGGTAATGAAGAACCTGAAAACATGACTCCATCCAGTTCATTAAGATTGATTCTGCACTGAGGAGGCAACTTTTTTCCATTCATATTTTGCGTGCCTTACTGGATGAGGGGCTCATCTTCCAGCACTGCACCAGACAGTGTGCCAGTGCTACTCAGAATGTGCTCACTGGCCATTTGTTTTTTTTGATGAGAAGATTGCTACATCTTTTTTCTTAGTCTGTCTCAGTCTGGAGGCTCCACTGAAACCTATCCACCATGAGTATACCTGCTGATATTTGAAATGCCGGTGACATAGCTTTCAGAGCCTCAGCAACGTGAAAGTCACCACAGCATGACAAACTGGCAAATGACTGGTAGGATATATGACCTTGCCATTAAATAGTCTAATATGTTCATAGACTAATAATGAAATCTAAAAAACCAAACTCACTGATGTCAAGTGGAGTGTGACTCATAGCGACCCTGTAGCACAGAGTAGAACTACCTCATGGAGTTTCCAAGGAGCACCAGGTGAACTTGAACTGCCGACCTTTCGGTTAGCAACTGTAGCAGTTAACCACTATGCCACCAGAGTTTCCTGTAACAGTGAAGTAATTATAAATTCTACAAAAGGAGAATTCGTATGCGAGAGTAAATTCTGTGATATTTGATTTTACACATTGATTAAGAATCACTATGGGAAGATAGATCTGATTGTATAAGTTCATATTCCTTTAGCCTGACTTACAGTGTGAGATGCGTAAAGTCTCCTTGTCTTTAAAGCTCCATTTGTTCATCCATAAAATGAGGCTGATAGAAATACCTCATTATATGTTCAGTGTTACATTTATATTCTAATAAGTGATTATTTAGCCAATAAAACTTGATAGAATAAATGGTAATAAAAGCAATGGCTTAGCAGACAGTTGTGTAAACAGAAAAGTATTCCAGAAGGTATATATGTATGTATACTTGTTTTGGTCTAAACAAAGCCTGAGCCTTTGGAGTTAGGGAACGATTTTCTAATTTTTTCATATTAGAAATGATGATTGGCATAGTGATTTTTAATGTATTCAGAACTCATGATTTCTAACTCAACAAAATTTTTCTCCCCACTAATGCTCTTCTGTATGAGAATTTGTGATACCTACATTGTAAGACTTCAGGGAAACAGGATTGATTTGTTTTGTATATATAAATAAAAGAATAATCATTGACTAAAAATAAAAAGCCCCAGAAGGTATTTTTCCTTTTTAAATATTTCAAGCTAAAATGATTCAAGAGTAATAAATTTCTATTTTCACCCTTTTAGTAGTCATATACTACTTGCCTTTGGTCTGTAGTGGTGTCTTAACCTGTAAGATAGTCACAACCTATTTGTTTTGTTTTCTTAGTGATACCTGTAGCTAGGTGCAGTGCAGTGTTTTCTAAAGTGTGCTCTTATGCTACTGCTGATGTAGGAGTTGTGTTTTCAGGTGATATTTAAGTTGGATACTTCAGTTACAATAATTAGGAATTTTGATGCTCTTTATGCAAATGTGTAGTATATCAATTTGGTAGCTGGCATAGCTTTTGTAGTTTAGGATAACTACTTTTGTGAATTGAGACAAAAAAATGTGAGTCAAAGAAAATATTAAGTGGTGGTATAGTCATTTCATGCATTGGAAAAATAGTGCTGTGCAGATGATTATAAGGTTTGGCAGCAGTGGGATAAAGGAAAGGTCAGTGGACTAGGGTGACTGTCCTGTGTTCCAGTCTCACCCTTGCAGTCAGCTGTCGGGGTGGCCTGAACAAAACTTACCTGTGTATTAGACGAGTATCCAAGACAGTAAGGCTAGTGACTAATGTTAAAATTCTCTGATTCTGCGTTATGTTTTTGGGTTCTTTATTTAGATGACCTACTTAGCCCTGGTCCCAGTAATATTTTAAAAAGTAATATTTTAAAAATATTAAAACTTAAGAAATGCATGTTTAGAATTTTAAATTTGACATTATCATTCAGAGTCTTAAAAGCCATAATGTCATAGTAACAGCAAACCAAGAAGAAAATTGCCAATAAATTTGTCATTCTGTCAAGCTGTTTTTCTGTATGTCCATTTTGTACTGTTGGTCCAGATTGCTGTGTAACTGTTACATTGCTTTGTTAAACTAGTTTTCAAGTAAGTCTTTTGAATTGGTTTAAGGAGAAGATATGCAGCCCCCCTGGGTTATGGACAAGATCTGGTTGTAACTGTGTCTTTAAGTCAAATGTGTAGGTAAGGTGGGACCAGGGCAGACAGTTCTTATTTAGCCTTTAGTGCAAGAAAAGGCTTGTTGAAGCCTTTTCATTGACTTGAAAGCTGTACATGCAGCAAGTGATTGAATTTGTTATGAGTAGGGGTTGGTTCAAGCTTTCGGAGTGAGAGCAAATTTACATAACATTAAGTAGGAGTTCTCTGTAAATCTCATGTTTATAACCCCAGAACTTACTGTAGCACGATGTTAATCCTTCTTGAGCTCATCTAGTCAATGGTATGGTTTTTAAATATCCCTGAATGTTTTAATTAGATACAAACCTAGGATATTGTCTATAAGAGAGGAAAAATAGTTAACATGCTCTTTTAATTCATGTCGTAATTATGCTTCTTTTATCCAGTGTTGGCCTTTTGTTTTTAAAATTTTAGATTTGTTAGAGCCACCAAAGATACTGTTGTATTTCTTACTGCAGTTTCGTTTTGCATGTGGACTGTGTAATTTAGATAAAAAGATTTGTTCAAGCTAACAAATCAGCTTCCTTCACAATGACACTACTGTTTTGTTTTCTGATCCTTTTGTAGCTATAATGTATTGGTTTATATAAGCTCCTTGTTGCTATCTCTTAAAACTCGTAGGGTTTTTCTTTCTTTGTCTTGTTTCTTTGAATTTGACTGAAAATCCTGTGTTACTGGCCCTCATGTATTGTTTTAGTTCTTTTTTTGCTTTCTCCTTTTATTTAAACATTTACATTTACTAATAGCTAGGCTGAATCTGGGTTTTTCTGTTTCTGTGTTTGGATTTTAAAAATTATTTTAAAAGTATGTGGATATAGAATTAGGTTCTTTTGATTTATACCAAGGTTTCAGATTATGTGTTTAAAAAGCTTTTTATCATCATATAGCTTCAAAATTTAGAACAAAATAACTATATGTAACTTACTGTGTATGCCTTGTGTTTATCTCATATTTCCATTAGGTTTTGAATTCCTAGTGTACTGATGCTTTAGGTATCATAAAATGAATCTGAAGAACATTTCTGAGGAAAACATCTTGGAGTTGAGCAGTGGGTTTTAATCTGCCTTTCTCTTTATAAACATATTTTCTTTCCCAGTCAGCATCAAAGAGATTATTGACAAACACAGCTGTTGGGCTCTGCAGGGTTTTTTTTTTGTTGTTGTTTGTTTGGTTTTTTTTGTGATAAATACGTATATAACAGACATTCTCCATTTCAGCAATTTATAATTTAATGACATGTGTATCCTGTTATTCAGCCATAGCCACTATGTATATTCCTTATTTCTGTCACCTTTAGGAGAATCTCAGTGGCCCTCCTTGTGGCCTCCCTCCTGCCGCTGGTAACTTGGATAGCCCTACAGTTTTTAGTTCAGGTAAACATGAAATAGGAAACTGTTTAAACAGGATAACCTGGGCTAGCTCTGTTTATACCATCTTGTAGGAATTAGTAGCTCGGTATTTGACATAGATCTTAAGTTTATTTTTTGTGTAACTCTTTATCATGGAAATTCTCAAGTGAACACAAATCAAGATCATCTCTACAATGCATTTGATAAATTTATGAAGTTTCTTTAATTTCCGCCCTCTTTTTTTTTTGAACGTCATACTGTATATTTGTTGAGGAAACTGAGTTATTTTAAGCTTGGCTGACTGCGTATTTATGGCTTTTCTTAACATGTTTCTCAAGAGGCTTGATTAGAGTTGGTCCAGTTTTCTTGTTACATCACATCAAGATACATATAATGTCTGCTTGTCTCACTGTTGAGAAGATTGATTAGCTGGGGTACAGAGACCTAAGAAAAATGAGCGTGTATGTCCAGCCAAAAGATGTACAGGAATGTTCGTAGCTCCTTTATTCAGATGTGAGAAACTAGAAACAAGTATTCATCAACAATGGAATAGGTAAATATATTCTTATGTGATAGAATACTGCATAGTCGTGACAAGAAATAATTAATAGATGCAAAAACAGTACTTTTTGTAGAAATAATGTGTGAAAAGAAGTAACAGTAAAGAGCATGCTATATAGTTTCAGATAAAAGAAAGTTAAAAAATGGGCAAAGTTAGTGTCTTCTTCAACTATATTATAAGAAAGACCAGTTAAACATTACCACTTATTAAAAATTCCTTTCTGTCACTAAGTGATATATCTCCTTTATCATATACTCGGTTTCCATAGGTATTTGGGTTATTTCTATATGGTATTCTGTTGTAGATCTTTTCATATACCTGTAGCACATTATCTTAAGTATAGAAGTTTCATAAGATGTTTTAATATCTGAGAGGACTGATACCTCCCCCCAATTATTACTGTTCCTTTTCAGAAACTTTCTGGCTTTTCCTGCTTATTTATGTTTTCAAATTAACTTTATAATCAGTTGGTCCTACTTCAGAAAAAAGGACTGAACAAATAGGTTATCTCGGGGCGGAATTGGTGCTTTTATGATGTTGAATCTTCCTTTCTAAGAACATGGTTTATCTTTCCTGTTGCTCACTTTTGCTTCTTTCAGGAATTCTTCTGTAATTTTCCTCATATACGCTTTTGTACCTTTTTTGTGTGTGTTAAATTTAAGCCTATTTTATGTTTGTTGCTATAACTAGGATCGTCTTTCTATTCAGTTTTTTCTTCATCATCCTTCCTTATTATAGTTGTATATATCAAAATTTGTGATTTCTGGATGTTAATTTTGTTACCTGTTTGGAATGGTTTTTCCATTGGTTCTTTTGAGTTTTCCAGTGAAGTAATTGTTAGTTGCACATTAAGGTGAAGACAGTTTTACTTTTTTTTCCCCTATTCTAGTCCAAGTTGTTAGTGCCTTCTGATTGCTTTCTCCAGTGTCCAAATGTCTTGGCCAATGCCTGCACAATACCATACATTGTTGGAATCCTTATTTTTGTTTGTTTATTGTGGTTTAGATGAAAATGGACAAACTAGTTTCTCATTAAACAGTTGTTTTATGACGTTGGTTAACAACACCCACAACATGTCAACACTCTCCCTTCTCAGTCTTGGGTTTCTATTACCAGCTTTCCTGTCCCCTCCTGCCATCTAGTCCTTTTCCCTAGGCTGCTGTGCCCCGTTAGCCTCTTTTTGTTGTAAGGGCCTGTCCAGTCTTTGGAAACCCAGGTGGCCAAGTGGTTAAGTGCTACGTTTGCTAACCAAAAGGTTGGCAGTTCAGATCTGCCAGGGGCTTCTTGGACACTCGAGAAGACCAGTTCTACTCTGCCTTGTAGGGTTGCCATGGGATGGAATCTACTCGACAGCGCTGCGCTTGTTTTTTTTGGTCCAGTCTTTGGCTGAAGGTTGACCCTCGGGAGTGACTTCGTTACTGAGCTGAAATGGTGTCCAGGGACCATAGTTTCAGGGTTTCTGTGGTCTCTGTGACACCGGTAAGTCTGGTCTGTGGTTTTTTAATTCAAGTTAGAATTCTGTTTTGCAGTTTTCTCCACCTCTGTTTAGGACCGTGTATTGTAACCTCTGTTGGGACAGTCAGTGGTTGTAGCTGAGCGCCATCTAACTGTACTAGACTCAGACTGGTGGGAAGCTGTGCTAGTTGTGATCCGTCAGTGCTTTAGACTGATCTTTCCCTCGAGTCTGTAGTTTTCTTCACTTTCCCTTGTTCCCAAAGGGGTGAAACCGGTAGAGTATCTTACATGGCCGCTCATAGTCTTTTAAGACCCCAGGTGCTACTCACCAAAGTAGACTATAGAACTTTTCTTTATAAACTGTGTTATGCCAGTTGAGCTAGACATTCCCCAGAGACCATGGTCCCGGCAACCCTCAGCCCTGCAGTTTGGTCCCTCAGGGAGTTGGGAGTTGGGATGTGTTGGTGGAGCTTCCATGACCTTGACTTGTACCAGTTGTCATGGACCTCCCCAGTGCTGTGTACTGTTCCCTTCACTAGAGTTAGCACGATGGCACGTGGCTTATTGTCTATTTAATAGTGTTTTCCGTCCCACCCCTTGTAACCATCAAAGATCATTTCTTTTTGTGTACACATCATGAATTTATACAGTAGTGGCTCATATAATATTTGTCCTTTTGTGATTGACTTACATTTCAGTCATCTGGTACTGCTCTAACAGAGACACCACAGGTGGATGGCTTTAACAAGAAAAGTTTACTCTTACACAGTCCGGTAGGCTACAAGTCTGAATTCAGGCTGTCCTCTCCAGGGGAAGGCTTTTCCTCTCTGTAGGCTCTGGAGGAAAGTTCTTGTGTTGTGTTGGTCTTTGATTAGGGAGCATCTAGGTGCAGGAACCTCAGGGCTGAAGGACGTGCTCTTCTGGTGCTGCTTTCTTGATTGTATGAGGTTCCCAGTTCTCTGCTTGCTTCCCTCTCCTTCTATCTATCCCTCCCTCCCTCCTTCTGTCCCTCCCTCCCTTCCTTCCTATCATGATTGAGTGAAAGTGTACAGTCCATTTAAGTTTGCATGCCAGCCTATGTGCAGCTCCTACTGCTCTCCTTGCCTGGTGACCGCACACTCCTCTTTTCTGTTCTACACAAGTCATATGCCCTTAACAATCTCCTGTCCCCTCTCCTCTACCTTCTCCACATCCCTCTAGTAAGAAGCCAATAGGACGACATCCTGTAGATGCGTAGAACCATAAAGTGCACACATGATGTGGTCACTCTGTGTTGCCGAGTCCAATCCATTCCTGTCCAAGGAGTTAACCTCAGTAATGATTTATGATCAGGGGCAGCATCAGGTCTAGGGGCCATTTCCCCAGGGGAACCCCCAGGCCCTCGGACCATCATTTGCAGTCTTTTAGTGGAGTTCTCAGGGTGCACCCCTTCTTATTCTCATATTGCCACTGGGACTTAACTTTGTGAGCCCCATCATGGCTGTCATTGGAGGTGGCATGGCACAATCTGGTTCTTCTGGTCGCATGTTGATGTAGTCACCCATTCACGTTGGTCTTTTTGTCTTCTAGGTTCTCTTTCCCCCATGTCGTTTTTGTCCTTAGTGATCATCTGTTCCTACTGAGTTGGGAACATTCATTGTACCTCAGATGGCAGCTTACTAGCTTTTAAGACCCAGATGCCACTCACCAATATGGGGTGCAGAACATTCTCTTAGCAATAGGCTAGTTATGCCATTTGGCCTTGATGTCCCCTGAGAGCATGGTCCCTGGACCCCCGCCCTTGCTACTCTGTTCTTGCCATACTGGGTTAAGATTGGAAGAGTTTTCAGGTTATGTTGAAGTCCCATTAAATTGATCTTCTTTCTAATGTGTGCCATCACTGATTTCACCCAACTAAATTTCTATCAACTATCTAATCTATAACCAGCTGTCTCCCTCCCACCCTCCCCTACCTTGCAGCCGTCAAAGAGTTGTTTCTTTTGTACATGAGTTTGTTTTCAAGTCCTTAGAGTAGGCGTCCCGTACAATATTTGCGCTTTTGCCGCTGACTAATTTCACTCAACATAATGTCTTCCAGCTGAAACCAGGTTATGAGATGCTTCCTAAAATCATCGTTGTTCTTTATCACTGCATGGTGTTCCATTGTGTATATATACAATCGTTTATTTATCCATACATCTGTTGTTGGGCATGTGGGTTGATTCCATCTTTTTGCTATTGTGGCCTGTGGAGCAATAAACATTCGTGTGCATGTATCTGTTTGTGTGACTGCCTTTGCATCTGTAGAATATGTTCCAGACAGTGGGATTACTGGGTCAAATGGTATACCTATTTCCGATTGGTTAAGGAAGCATTAGATTGCTTTTCAAAGAGCTTTTTCCGTTTTGCAGTCCCACCGGCAGTGTAGGAGAATTGCAGTTTTGCCAGAGCCTCTGCAGCATTTGTTGTTTTGTGTTTTTTGGATCATGGCCAACTTTGTTGGGGTGAGATGATATCTCCTTTTATCTCTTGTAGGATAAAAGATAAAAGGTGGAGGAAGCCACACTCCAGAGTTTAGGAAGGGATTTACAGTCCCACCCTAATCCTCTCTAACATAATCTACTCTGTTAACCACGGAGATTAGGATTTACAGCCCAAGAGAATCATAAAGCAGAGGACAGTTACCAAGTACCGGGACTCCTGACCCAGCCAAATTACTACACGTATTTTTGGGGGGACGCAATTCTATCCATGACAATTTCACTCAGAATAATGCCCTCCAGATTCATCTATGTTATGCGACGCTTCATGGATTTCACATTGTTCTTTGTTGCTGTGTAATAACTCCTTTGGAAAACCTGGTGGTGTAGTGGCTAAGTGCTGCAGCTGCTAACCAAAAGGTCAGCGTTTCAAATCCACCAGGCACCCCCTCATACTCTGTGGGGCAGTTCTGCTCTGTCAACTTGACAGCAGTGAGTTTGGGTTTTTTTTTGTTTAAATACTCCACTGGGTATGTACCACAGTTTGTTCATCCATCCATTTGTGGATGGACACCTAGGCTGTTTCCATCTTCTGCTGTTGTGAACAATGCTGCAGTGAAGATGGGTGTGTGTGTGTCTATTCCTTTGAGGACTCTTATTTCTCTACTGTGTATTCCTAGGAGTGAGATTGCTGGATCATATGGTATTTCTATTTCTGGCTTTCTAAGGAAGTGCCATACTGTTTCCTGAAACAGTAGTATCCTTTTGTATTCCCTGCAGCAGTGCTTAAGAGTTTTGCCTTCACTGAAGCCTCTCAGCATCCATTCCCTGTGTTTGTTTTTTTTTTAAAATTGTGCCAGTAATAGGGATAAGGGGAAGGCTGTGAGATGGTATCTTATTGTGGTTTTGTTTACATTAATGGCTAGTGATCAAGAACATTTCCTCATGTTTGTTGGCTGTTTGAAGACCTTCTTTGCTGAAGTGTCAGTTCATTTCCGTTTCCATTTTTTAGTTGCATTGTTTATTTCTTTTTTGTAGAGATGTTGGATTTTCTTGTGAATCTTAGTGATTAGATCTTTGTCCAATCTGTAATAGCCAATTTTTTTCTTCCAGTCTGTCAGTCCTCTTTTTACTCTTTTGGTGAAGTCTTTTGATGAGCACAAGTGTTTAATTTTTAGAACATCCCAGTTATCTTGTGTGGTGTTGATTATGGCCTGTATTCTGTTAATACATCTAGTGTTGATCTTATTTTTTCTCTTATGAACTTGGTAGTTTTGGGCTTTATATTTAGGTTTGATGTGTTTTGAATTTGTTTTTGTATATGGTATGAGGTATGGGTCCTGTTTCATTTTTTTACAGACAGACTCCCAGTTTTGCCAGCATCGTTTGTTAAAAAGACCGTGTTTTCCCCACCTGATGGACCTTTGGCCCTTGTTGAAAATGAGGTGACCATAGTTAGATGGATTTACATCTGAGTTCTCAGTTCTGTTACACTGGTCAGTGTATCTGTCATTGTACCAGTACCAGTGCATTTTGACTACAGTAACTATACAGTAGATTCTGAGGACAGGTAGTGCAAGGGAGCCTCAAATATTTTCCCATGATGGTGCTAATTTTTTTTTAAACAACTGTAATGCGTGAGGTCTACAATTTACATACATAAAACTTACTCATTGTAACTGTACACTTCAAGGATTGCATTTTAAAAATAAATTGTAAAGTTGTACACCCATCACCCCAGTCTAGATGTAGAATATTTCCATCATTCCAAAAAGTTGCTTTGTGTCTTTTTAGACTTTTAGGTTGAGGAGTATCTGAAAGTGTGTTTGTGTGTGTGTGTGTATGTGTGTGTGTGTGTATTACGCCTGTACATCTGGTTGCTGTCAGATTGCTTATGACTTGTAGTCACCCTGTAGGACAGAGTAGAACTGTCCCATGAGGTTTCCAAGGCTGAAATCTTTACAGAAGCAGACTGCTACTCCCACAGACTGGGAGCTCGAATTGCTGACCTTTCAGTTAAGCAGTGAAGCTCTTCACCACTGTGCCACTAGGACTTCTTCCTATACCTTTATAAATATGTTTATTAAGGAAGTATGCATAAATTTCTGTTTCGTGTCCTGTTTTCAGTACGAACGCTTTTAAATTTTTTTCTTTTAGACGCACATGGTTAAATCATTGGGTTCAAGTCGTAGTCTGTCTTTGTATGATGAAATAGAGAAATTTTATGAATCAGTACTGCAGTATTATAATAAGTACTTTTTTTCTGTTAGTAAAGAAAGCTGGCCATTTATGTTCCGAATTGTTTTGTCCTGTCTTGTTTATTAAAGACAATGGCATTCCCTGTGGATCTGCTGGATAATTGTAGTCACGAGGAAATGGAAACTTCTGCTGAAGACTACATGTCAGACCTAAGGTGTGGGGACCCTGAAAATCCAGAGTGTTTTTCTTTTCTCAACATTACGGTAAGGCATATTCATTAATTTTATTCAGTCTTTTCAGTCAAGTTTATTTACGAAGTCAATATTCTTTTCTTTATCATTTTTAAGTGCTAATCTTTCATTTTTGAAATCTGTATGAGAAATTTTTTCTGTGAAATACCATTCAGCACAGCAAAATAATCAGTTTTTTAAAAGATAACTCAGGTATTGCATATAATTTCTCTTATGCCTTTAGAATTATTTGTGAGCAACTCAGTACTTTTGCTAAGACTGACTACCATGTTTGAGCCAACTCAGAGTTACTTTGGATTTGGAATTTGAGTTTAAAATATTTCCTTTATTTAAAAAAAATCAGCAAAACACTAAATCAAATATTTTTCTCTTATGACTCTACTGTTTTTGAAACTAGTAAAATCAAGTTTTCTAATTAGTAAGCTGTGATATACTGTGATAGAAAGATCTTTAGACTTGGCATCAGTTGAGTTCCACTGTGAGTTGATGATGGGCGAATCTCTAACTTCTCTAGACCTCAGATTCTTCTTCTGGAGTATGATTTTGATGTAACTCATCCTTTATAGTCTTTTCCAGCACCAGTATTTTATAGTTCCATGAATCCTAATGGTGCCTGTAAATGGGACTTAGTGTTGGGTGAAACAAAGCAGGGTGGTTTTAAAAGTATTGCATGTATCTTGCTGGAAAAAGAAATGTATTAACTACTTGGCTTCTTTTAGTGGAAAATAGTTTTCTTTTCATGTAGTCTAAATAACAGTCTAACTACTCATGTATGGCTATTTTTGAATGACTGTGGGCCTTGTCACAGCATTTCTTATTCATACATGTGGCTAGTTACAATAATATTTATTGAAATGAACTTTTGTTTTTTTCTTGGGATACTAATAATCCTCCAAAAGGGAGGTCTAGATCTAGGAATTTACGCTGTTTTTAAAGGCTAGAAGTAGTATCTGCTGTGAAATGAAGTGATAGAATTAATTTGGAGAAGTTTAATATTTTGCCGTGTGTTTGTCGTAAGAGACTCTTCACTAATCTGTAACCACTTGTCATTTCAGATTCCTATCAGCCTGTCAAATGTAGGCTTTGTCCCTCTTTATGGTGGAGATCAGACCCAGAAAGTTCTTGCTCTTTTTGCACCTGAGGATTCACTCACAGGTCTCTTTTTTGATTGATTTAGTAAAGTGAAGGCTTTGTCTCCTATTAGAAATTTATTAAAAGGAAGCTGAATGGAGGAATTTTTTTTTAAAAGAACTTGTTTAAACGTAATTGCTAGTTGCTAAAACTAAATGCTTAATGACTGAAATAAAATAAAAACAGTATAAATGGGACCACATTGTATTATAAAGTATTGCTGTATTTGAAGGAATCTATATAAACCTTTCCTGCTAAATAACAATATCATATTCCTTTAAACTTAAGATTTCAATGCTAATGATCATTTACTCTTTTTTAGCTGTGGCACTTTACCTTGCTGATCAGTGGTGGGCTATTGATGATATTGTGAAAACATCTGTCCCTTCTAGAGAGGGGCTTAAACAGGTAACAAGACTCTATACTTTTGAAAATTTTCTTGTGAGCCCATTTCACAAACAGTGGCAGGTTTTTGAAGTTACTGAGGTCATCTCCGTTTTAAGATAACCAGGTTATACTAAGCCCTTAGAATTTCATTCTTATGATGTAACTGGTGTTCAAGTTGGGCTTCTTGGGTTTTAGGTGATTTTAAAAGAATCAGGGAATTAGATGAGGAAGAAGAAATGCCTGTAGGTTAGTTGTACTGTAGCTGCCTTTATCAACCTTAGTTTCTGAGTTTCTTATTTAAAAGGAAAAGCTAATTCTCCCGCTGTGGGTGTTGGGATTTCCTGCCCCTTGGAGACTGAGCAGGAAGCTTGCTGATTAGGCCCTCCTTGGGTGGTCTGTATGGTGACCAGGTTTGTTAAAGAGCAGGTATTCCTGTCTCTGCAGAGTTACGGGAGAAGCTAGCTCTTTGAGGAGTGTTGTGGAAGGGAACTGGTCCTTACTGCTGGAGGTGAAAGAGCTTCAGAGACTTCTCTGATGTTCTGGTTGTTAGAGTAAAGAGGACAGGCTGGGGAAAAGCCACAGACACTGAGATGTGAAATACCTGAGGGGACAAGCAAAAGTAAAGCATGTTAAATGATTTGGTGGTTAGAAAACAGTTATTTAAAATTAATGTGGAGAGCGAGAGACCTTTGACTTGGTAGAGATACTTTTAACTCTTAAGAAGAATACTAACTTTTTGGAGAAGTACTACTCCATTCTCTACAGAATAGTATGGAGAATTCCTAGAAATTAGTAGGTGTGGAAATCCTTATTAATTAATCCCAAGAGGAAAAGACCCTTGTGAGGGGTAAATAGAGTTGATGAAAACATATACACACCTTAATCATCTTCCTTTAGAATGTTTTTAGGAGGGCCAAGTCTAAAAACTTGTCAAGTCTGCAAGGTGCCAGCTACTTCTCTGTTCGTTCTTATGGGACAGTTGAAACAAGCAGAAGAAACAAGGCATGTCTAAAGATTACGAAATCCTGCACTGAGAAGTGAGAAACTGGCAGATTACTGGGATGTTTTTAATTTCTTTCTTTTTGAGTTACAAACTTTGAAAGAGATAGGAGGATGTGAGGATAACACTCTCAGTAGGATTACTTCTGGTGTTGCATAATTCTCTTGGAATGTGCCTGGAGATACCAGAGTGATGGGTTCTTCTCACAAAGGCTAGGAAGAGTGTTTACTCTTGGAGAAGTGCCAGTCTGGTAGAGAACTTGAAGAGAATTAAAAAACCTGCATAAAGTTATAAAATCAAAAGAAGAGTATGACTTGTTCTCAGGAGTGGATCTGATAGATAGGAAAGGAGGGAGCATCATACCAAGAAAATAAGTCTCCTAAGGTGTTAAATAGGATTAAAGTCCCATGGTTTATGGAGCACATTTAGGTGTCAGTGTTAAAGAATGAAGAAAGAGAATATTACTATGATGGTGTATTATAACCTGTCTTAGACAAGTGAAGAAGATAGTCAGATAGTGATTGAGGGGGAGAGAGAAGAGTCAAAAATCAATAATAACGCTGTCACTTTGGGCTCCTATGACAGGAGTCCACAAATTTTCTTTGTGACAGTGTCCCTTTTGGGAAGTTGAGAGATTGGTGAAGAGAGACTACTTTTCTAGTCAAATCTTGGCCAGTAAGGAGAGTTGGTTGATAAATTTACAGGAAGAAGTAACTGTTTTTCTATTAGACAAACAAGACCTTAAATAAGTGATTTTATTTCTGTAAGCCTCAGGTCTCTGTGGTGAAAATTAGATGAGATAAAAGCTGACTGAAATAAAGATCATAATCTTATGCCTGAAACATGGTGCTCAGTTATATAAAGGGAGGTCCTCAGTAACACACTCTGTAACTTGGCGGTTTTTTCTATGCTGGTCACCATGTTTTAGGAGCCCTGGTGGTGGAGTGGTTAAGTGCTTGGATGTAAACCAAAAGATCAGAATTCAAACCCACCAGCAGATTCGTGGGAGAAAGATGTGACAGTCTGCTTCCATAAAGATTGCAGCCTTGGAAGCCTTATGGGGCAGCTCCGTACTGTCCTGTAGAGTCATTGTGAATCAGAATCAGCCCAGTGGCAGTGGGTTTGATTTTGGTGTGGTCACCATTTTATCCATTTATCAGATCAAGACATAAATGGCATGCTTATCAATTCTGCATACAGAGTGCTGAATGGGGCAATTAATCTGTGAAAGGCAGACATAAGAAATAAAGAGAATGCTGTAACGTGATAAAATTAGATAGGGATAAATGTAATACACTGTAGATTAAAAAAAGAAATAAATTGTATATGTAAACAATGAAGAGCGTCATGGATTGGATTATGTTCCCCAGAAAATATCTGTCAGCGTGACCAGGTCTTGGTTCCCAGTATTGTGTGATTGCCTGTTTTGTTGTCTGCTGTGAGTTCCCTGTGTGTTGCAGGTCCTACTACGGTGATGTCATGAGATGGGCTGCTGCTGTGAGTGCCGTCGAGTCGGCGCTGGCTCGCAGTGACCCCATGCACAAGAGAGTGAAACACTGCCCAGCCCTGCGCCGTGTCCACAGCCACTTTCACGCTTAAACCCGTTGTTGTAGCCGCTGTGTCAGTCTTGCTCGTTGAGAGTTTTCCTTATTTTGTTGACCCTCTGTGTTACCAAGCATGACGTCCTCCTGCCAGGACTGATCCTTCTGACAACATGTCCAAATTACATAAGACACAGTCTCACTATCTTTCCTTCCAAGGAGCACTCTGGTTGTACTTCTTCCAGAACAGATTCATTTGTTCTTTTGGCAGTCCTTGGTACATTCAGTATACTTCTCCAACACTGTGATTCAAAGATACCAATGCTTCTTTCTTCCTTATGCTTTGTCCAGCTTTTGCATACATATGATGCTGTTGAAAATACCATGACTTAGGTCAGGTGCACCTTAGTCTTCAAGGTGACGTCTTTACTTTTCAATACTTTAAAGAGGTCCTTTGCAGCAGATTTTTCCCAATGCAATGTGTCTTTTGGTTTCTTGACTGCTACTTCCATGACTGTTGATTGTGGCCAAGTAAAAGGAAATCCTTGACAACCTCAGTCCTTTCTCCATTAATGACTATGTTGCTTACTGGTCCAGTTGTGAGGATTTTTGTTTTCTTGATGTTCAGTTGCAGTCAATGCTGAAGGCTGTGGTCTTCAGTTTTCATTAGTAAGTGTTTCAAATCCTCTTCACTTCCAGTAAGCAAGATGCATCATCTGCATAGTGTAGGTTGTTAATAAGTTGTCCTCCAATCCTGATGATGCCTTGTTCTTTTTTATATGGTCCAGTTTCTTGGATTATTTGCTCGGCATACAGATTGAAAAGTTAGGGTGAAAGGATACAACTCTGATACACACCTTTCCTGACTTTAAACCATGCCATGTCCCCTTGTTCTGTTTGCACGACTGCCTCTTGATCCACGTACAGATTCCTTAAGAGCACAAGTAAGTGTTCTGATGTTCCCATTTTACACAGTGTTAGCCTAATTTGTTATGATCCATGTGGTTGAATGCCTTTACATGGTCAATGAAACAAGAAGGCAACAGTTGGAAAATATGGCCTTGGTGATAGAAATGACACTGGAGATTGCATGATAGAATTTTGTAAGACCAATGACTTCTTCATTGTAAGTACCTTTTTTCACCAACTTAAATGGTTGACTGTACACATAGACCTTGCCAGATAGAACACACAGGAATCAAATTGACTACATCTGTAGACAGACATGTTGGAAAAGCTCAGTATCACAAGTGAAAACAAGACCAGGTGCTGACTTGCAGCACAGACCATAAATGGTTCATATATAAGTTCAAACTGAAAGAAAAAAAACACAAGAGTGAAAGTACAACCTTGAGTATATCCCACCTGAGTTTAGAAACTATCTCAAGAATAGATTTGGTGTGTTCAACCCTAATGTCTGAAGACCAGACTCATTGTGCAGTGACGTCAGAGACATCGTCCGTGAAAAAAGCAAGAGGTCATTAAAAAGACAAGAAAGAAAGACCAAATTGGGTGTCAGACGAGACTCTGAAACTTACTGTCAGACATCAAGTAGCTAAAGCAAAACGAAACAGTGATGAAGTAAAAGAACTGAACACTAGATTTCAAAGGGCACCTCTAGAAGACAAATAAAATAGTGTAATGACTTGTGCAAAGAGCTGAAAATTAGAAAACCAAAAGGGAGAAACATGCTCTGCATTTCTGAAGCTGAAGGAACAGGAAAAAAATTCAAGCCTTGAGTTACAATACTGAAGGATTATACAGGGAAAATATTAAATGACTCAGGGAGAATCAAAAGATAGAAGGAATGCACAGAGTTGTCATACCAGAAGGAACTAGTTGATGTTCAGCCATTTCATGAGGTAGCTTGTGATCACAAACCAATGGTACTGAAGGAAGAATTCAAAGCTGCATTGAATGCGTTGGCTGAAGAATGAGATGAATTAGTGGCAGTTATACTGATGAGGCCTACAAGATTAGGTAGTGTCTTAAGCCAATCTCCTTTGAGATGTGAGAGAGAGGAGCAAGCAGAGAAACACGAAGCTCTCACACCATCCAGGCAGTGCTGAGAGCAGAGCGCATCCCTTGGACTTGAAGTTTCCCTTCTGAGTTGCTCCTAAAGCACGGGAAGACTGATGACAAGGACCTTCCTCCAGAAATGACAGAGAGAGAGAAAGCCTTCTGGACCAGTGCCCTGAATTCTGACGTGTAGCCTACTCGACTGTGAGAGAATAAACTCTTTTTTAAAGCCATCCACTTGTGATATCTTTGTTATAGCAGCACTAGATAGGTAAGACTAAGATCAGATTGAAACAGCAGCGTGTTTGAAAAAGATGTGGGCTTTGGTTAATTAGAAGTAGAATTAAGGTAAGCAAAAAAAACAAAAAGGAAAAGCTAGTAACCTTTTAAGTTTATCCAGGACAGTCTTGGCAGTACCCTCACTGTTTATATCTGCCGTGTCTGCATGTCAGACATGAAGAGAGATGTTGGTGATCTGGAGCGGTTTGAACGGAGAGGGCAGGAATGGCCAGAGTAACCCATATTGCATTACAGCAGCTGTCACCTTTAGGTGCTCCTGATGTTAAGCTTTGGTATGAAATGTAGGGGAACGTCATGGCCATCTTCAAATATGTGTGAGCTCTAATGCTGCAGAATGTAAAATCATGGTATTGGGGAAATGGATTTCAGCTCAGTATGAAAACATCTGTAATGATCAGAGCTGCCGAAAGATGGAATAGGTTGCCTTGTAAGCGAGTGAACGCTGTTATTTCATGTGTGTGTGGTCTGAGAGATCCCTGCCTAGGATAATTTCAAAAGTAACATGTAGGTGATTAATCGTTTCTCTTCCCATTCAGTTAGCTAAAGAGTAAAGTTGTCTTCTTTTAAAGTGATTGGAAAAAGTAGAAAAGAACTCTTGTTTTCAGTGGTGAAAGATGCCTCTGGGGAAAAACACTGTTTGATATCAGAAAGATATGGTTTCCCCGGGACCTTGTAGCCCTGCATGTAGAAGGTGTACCCCTTCCATTCTGTGATCATCCCGAGTATCTTTTTACTAAATGTTCGCTGTGCTGCTCTCCTCTCTTACCTGGTCTGACAGAGGGTATGGGGGGGGTGTGTGTGCATGCACATACGTGCATTTTGTGGGCAAAGAGGTAATCCTTATAGTTAGGCAACACAGACAGGGCTGTTAAATGAACATTTTACCCAGAAAAGATAAGTTCTTTTTCTGAGAATGTAATTATGGCTTTGTTTATCCCATGAAGTAATTGTCCTGAAGGCCTTAAGCTGTTTCTTACTTTAATGTCAAGGCAGGGAAGGGATGAAAAACTATTGAAGCAGCATTGAAAGTGGGGGCAGCAATTGAGTGGGGAAGGGGAAGTAGGAAGAAACCATGGAGCCGTACAAGAGAAGATACTGGTAGTATTAGCATTGAAAACTACTTTTGCCTGTTTCAGAGTTTTGCTAAGAAGCATCGTTCCATGCGTAATATGTGTCCATAGAAATGGATATCATTGATATGAATGATTAGTCTTAACCTCTGTGGTGATGTTTTATAAAAGGCTGTGAATGTATTAGGGCTGCCTTGAATGCCAGTGGGAGACTTGGGAGCAGGAAGCAAGGTAAAGAGCGTCTCTGAATTGGTGCATATTGTAACTGCTGTGCCTGGTGTTTGCCTCTCTTTGTAGGTGAGCACTCTTGGGGAGAGAGTGGTTCTGTATGTTCTGAATCGAATAGTTTATAGAAAACAGGAAATGGAGAGAAATGAGATCCCGTTTCTGTGTCATAACAGTACTGATTATGCTAAGATTCTGTGGAAGAAAGGAGAGGCCATTGGGTTTTATTCAGTTAAGCCTACAGGTGAGTGTTTAAAAGTTCTTTAACCTCTGTCTTATGGAAACTTCCTTTTTAGACTCCCAACTATATAAATAAGTCCTGTTAAATTAGTCTCTGGAAAGCAGCTTGAGGGGATTTTTCTTAATATTTCTTTGGGATTGTTTTGATTCTGTCATCTTATAAAAATGAGAATTGTGAAGGAAGTCTTTTAAAAAAATGTAACAGGGAGGAAGTTTTCCCTTTGCGTGTAGAAAGGTGGTTGTACAGTTAAGCCTGAAATTTTTCTCTTTTCCTTTCTCCTCCCTTCCCATTACTTTAATTAAATGTTGTTTGCTTTGATTCTACTGCTTTCGCTGTTACTGGCTTCTTTCAAAACTCCAGTCCCCCCAGGTCCAAATGCATGTCCCTTTTCTGCTTAGCACAGCTAATGTAGGCTGACATATTAAAGAACCAGTTTATTAAGAATAAAGTGCTTTAATAGAGATGGAAAATATAAATAACTTTGAAATTGCTTAGCATCTAAAGTTTGAAATTTGGATGCTGAGACCCAGCTGTCCTCTGCCCCTCCAAGGCTAGTACAGCTGCACGTTTGCTGTAGCATGTCTTGTTTCAGCTCCTGAAGAGTTACTGAAGCCAGGGCATGTCTGGCTGCCGTCACATTCTAACTTCTCCCCGAGCTGCCCCCACCGCACACCCGCCAAATAAAAAAAGTCAGCCTTGTGTTGCACCATAACCAAAAGGCCTTTCACAGAGGACACACATTGTTTTCCTTTCTTTTTTCCATTTCAGACCTTTCAAATTTAGCTTTTCTGGCCAGATTTCTTTTAAAGGTAATATGAAATTCATTGCCAGTTTGAAGAGCAGCTGTGACTGGTACCACCTTAATTGTGTAATTGGTATACATTTACGATGAGAATTGGTGCGTATGGTCAATAAAAGATCACTTTTTTCACAAGATTGAGAAAAATTAATGTCATTTAAAATGATTTTGCTTTATAGTATTAGAGTAAATACTTTGAGTCACTCTTAGCATGTGATTTTATTCTTCTATAAATTTCAAGTAGAATCAGTATTTTATGTAACTCCAGAAAGATTTCATGATTCCACACAGGGAGAATCCTCATGCTTGTTAAAGGGAAGTTTTCTGCTGTATTGCATAAAAGGCAACATTTCTTTTTATAATATTTCAGTAAGTTTCGAGCTCTTAGTGTGATTTCATTGCTATATGCTTTGTTTTATTAAAGGAAATTCCTATGGTAATTGAAGGCTTGTTACTTCTCAGATTGGTTCCAGGGGAGTTTCCTGCCTGAAAGTAGCTCAGAGACTTTTGAAACACAAAAATAAACAAACTCAGTGCCATCAAGTCAATTCTGACTCATAGCGATGCTATAGAATAGAATATGGGGCAGAATATAGAGCTGCCCCATAGAATTTCCAAGGAGCGCCTGGCAGATTTGAACTGCCAACCTTTTGACTAGCAGATGTAGCACTTAACCACTGTGCCACCAGAGTCCTTTGAAACACATAGGAGTTCTTAAATTGAGGGATTGTTTTTTGATGGGACTACTGTGGTTTAAAGGCATAGCATTCCCCTTTATTATTTCTGATCAGTATTTGATTCTAGGAGTATGCTCCTCGTCATTTTATGTGCATTTTGGGCTTCCTTTTCTCCTTTGGTCCCAAGCCTCCATCTCTGCTTGTTCTGGTCATTAACTCTACTGCATGTCCTCAGGGACAGCTCAGGCACTCAGGTGCTTCCAGGTGTTACTGTGTCCACCACTTTAGGCACCTCTCAAAGTTACATACTAGTTTCCTTACAGCCGTGCTATTTATTTTAGTTCTTTCTGCCTCTGAATTCTGGCTCTTATCCAACAGTGGAATTAGGTGAGTTTATAGGGTCACTCTAAGTCAGATTGACTAGACAGCACACAGAAACAACTACATACTAGCTTTTTAATCAGGAACCGTGGCGTTCTGTCTGGAAATACTTTTCTACAAAGGAAACCCCAATAGAGTAAAGTACTTTGGAAAAAATGTCTGAAGTACTAAAATATTTTGTTTAAAGGTATTTCTGCATCTATATCAATACATCTGTCTCTATACATACAATAACAAAATGATAAAATATTAGGCAGATTTGTAGCAGAATGGGACTTGGGAAATTATTATTTTTATTAAATGGTAAATCAGTATATGAGACGTTAATTGGCACATTAAAATAGCTTTGACATCTAAGAGTTTTTGAGGTCAAGTTCTCTTGTAACTCATTAACATTTGAGTCCATTTCCACTTACATTGAGCCTATAAGACAGAGTAGTATTGTTCAGTGGGATTTCTAGGGAATGACTGGTTGATTCAAACTGCCAGCCTTTTGATTAGCAGCTGAGCTCTTAACCATTGCAGTACCTGGGCTTCCAGCTCTAGTAAATGAAGTCAAGAAACTACATATATTATTTTTTTTACATGAAATAAAGAGATGACTGTCAAGAACTCAGTTTTTATTTTTTTGTTGTTGCTTTGTTTAGGTGGGTTTTTTTTACAGAGATTTTTGTTTTCTTTTTCCTCTATTCTTATTAATTTATTTATATATTTATTTTATTGTGATTAAGTGAAAGTTTACAGTCCAAGTCAATTTTCCATATAAAATCTCGAGTACCCACCTCTCTCCATCTGCTCTCCCTACCCTGTGAAAGCACATTCTTCTTTTTCACTGTTCCAGTGTGCACTCAAACTTTGTTTCTTAATTGTGTTTTAGGTCAAAGTTTACAGCTCAAGTTAATTTTGCATGACCAAAATTTATGTATGTATTGTTATGCGACACTAGTTGCAGTCCCTACAGTGTGACAGCACCCTCCCCCTTGCTGCCATCAGTTTCTTTTGTCTATTCAGCCAGTTCCTGTTCCTTCCTGCGTTTTCATCCTGCCACCAAACAAGAGCCAACCATTTAGTGTCATGTATCTGCTTGAACTCAGAAGCACCCTCTTCATGAGTATTATTTTAGGTTAATAGTCTGGTCTAATCATTATCTGAAGAGTGGATTTGGGGGACAGTATTAATTTTGGGCTCACAGAACATCCAGGGGTGATGACTTTGGGCGTTCCTCCAGTCTCAGGCCAGTAGGTCTGGTGAATGTGAATTCTGTTCTCTATTATTTTAATGTCGCTATTTATTCTTTTAAGGTAACATTTCACTATTGTTCCTTGTTATTTATGTGATCTTTTATGCTTTCCAGAGACTCCAGAAACACTAGATATTTCAATGCTGTCTCTAGTAAAATAATACTTATTTTACAGTTAAGAGGGTGGCTTTGGGAAATAATTGCTTGGGTTCCAAATTTTATTAAATTTATGGTAAAATTAATGTTTTCATGTTTTTGATCAGCAGTTTACTTTGTGTACTGATTCTCTTATCAAATATTTTTTAAAAGAAGATGATACTGAGACTGAAGATATTGTCACTCTTTTTGTGTTATGGATAATACTTAGAAACGCTTGTTGGTGTATTCTCATGTCCATAGTTACAGTACATGTTACAGTACAAGGTTGGCTGAGATCTGAGCTTAGACTCTAGGGAGAGATGGGAACAAAAACAAATGGGTTCACAACCTAAACAACTACCACCACCACCCCACCCATCCTACAAAGTGAGAGAATATGCACAACAAATTTGAGAATGGACGTTATTAGTCTTCCATTGTCTTTCATTTATGTACCCTGAGAATTTGAGTTTGAGCTTGAAGAAATATTAATAACATAGTTGGAACAGTTTATTTATCGAGGCCAATTTATTGTTTGAAACTCCACCACTCCAATTGTAGAGTTTGAAACTCTACCAGTTCAAGATTATCTTTTTCAAAAACTTAAGATGGGATGTAATATGTAGAAGATTTGAGTATTACCCCAGAAATTTTGGCTTTAGTTATAATGTTGCCACTAGCTTGTAAGTTTATTTAATGACATCTCAGGTTTCACTTTTCTTCCGTAAAATGAGGAGGTTGGAATTGACCAGATGATCATTGAGGCTTCTGGCTCTGAAGTTTTTTTTCCTGCATTTGGAAGTTAGAGCATGAGTGGGCCGAAATCTGTGGTCTCAGAAGTGGCTTTAAATTAGAAAACTGAATTTAAAGAGAAACATAGATGACACCTTAAAGGTGGAAGGCTCTTATATAATAAAGGAAGAACCTGCTGTCTGGTCAAGTGAAGGGTCAGTAGAGTTCATGCAGAGTTTTATCATCCAGATCTCAATGTATAACCATGGAACGTTATGCTGTGGTATCATGGAAGCAAAAGATTACCTCTTAGTAGGCAAAATTATGAAAGCAATCTCAAAAATTCTTCATATATTCACTTACATATTAGTATTTAGGATCAAATGCTTTTTATGGCTTATATCATTGTCAGTATGTAATACTCCTTTTTTTAAGTTTAGCTACAGTTTCACATTTGGGGATTGCCTTGCAATTACTCTGTATACATAGACTGGACAAATTCTGGATTCCCTTAATTTCAAGAATAAATAAAATAGATGTGTAGTGTGTAGTCATGGCAACAGGTACATGATTTTTATCAAACTGAGGTATATACATTCTTTTTGATTAGCAACTGAACATGTACCCACTGCACCACTAGGGCTCCGTTCTAAGGCTATGATGCTTTAATTATGCTTAATAGAATTATGGTAGCTATATAACTAGTTAGAAACAGCTGTCTTCACGTATTTTTCATGATCTTCCATGCCTTTTGGCACTTAACCTCACAATCTACCTGGATAATAATTTGTTTTTAGTTGTCATTATTACTGATGGTATATGCCATACCTTCACAAGATCTGTGGCCATCAGTTCAGTCCCTTCTGGTTGTCAAATTTGGTTTTCAGTATACTCATGAATTTTTTAAGCTTTCAGAAACACCTGCATAATAATAATAAAAAACCCACTATTCCAACTCACAGCAGCCTTATAGGAACCACCCTGTAGAGTTTCCTTTAGAGTGCCTGGTGGGTTTGAACTGTGAACCTTTTGGTTAACAGGCGTAACCACTACACCACCAGAGTTTCCTGTAATAATAAAAGGTATCAGTTATTGAGCACACTGTGCCAGGCACTGATTGTGGGTTATAGTTTCTATCTCTCCTTTTCTGTATTATAGTTAGTTTTACAGTGACTTGTGATCTTAAAGCCCAATTACATTATGCCCATCCCCATGATCAAGGACACTCCCACCTCTTCTCTCCCTTCTCTTGTTACTCTGTGAGAGGAATTCTTATCTTGGTAAGTGGAATTATTGATACTGTACTTCTTACCTTTCTAGTAATCTAGTAGATCGACCAACTTGGTACAACATTTACTACTTGGAATAGAATACTCAGTATGCCACCTCCTCAGGGGTTAAATCACTAAACAATCTTGCTCTTATTTGCCATACTTTTTAGGGCTGACAGTTTGTTTTATATTATTTCAGTGGGACAGATTCCTCTTTCTGTGTGTCAGCAACAGATTTTAATATGCAGTTTTCTCCGTGATAGAAGATTGCTGTTGTGTTATTGGAACGGGGTTGGCTGACTCACTCAGGGTCTTCTACGTTGACCCATTTAGTTGGCTGTGAATAAAGGTACACTGTCAGATCATCTGCAGTGCCATGGAATCTCATCGTCGTCTTACAGAATTGTGAAATTTCATAGCCCAAAGCCCATACTCAGTGTTATCACCTCCCAGTTTTCAGAGCTAGGCCAACACAGAGTGTTTATTGTCAATGTTAAACCGAGCACTCTTGATTCTTTTTGTCTTAGGGTTGGTTCTGATGTTGAAATCTCTTAAATATTAATTCCATAGAATTAATGGCAGGTGGGAATGATTTCTCTTGTCAGTCCACTAAAAGTCTGCAATTGATGGTCCAGGGGCCTTGGGTTCCCCTGGGAGCGTGGCCCCTTGTCCTGATCCTGCCCCTGTGCAAAAATCATTACTGAGGTCAACTCTTCAGACAGGAATGGATTGGACTCGGCAACACGGAGTAACCATATTATGTGTGCATTTTATTGTTCTGTGCATCTATAGGATGTCATCCTGCTGGCCTCTTACTGGAGTGGGAGGGAGAGGGTGGAGAGGAGGAGACAGGAGATTGTTAGGAGGATATCACATGTACAGAATGGAAAGGAGGAGTGTGCTGTCACTGGGCAGGGAGAACAGTAGGAGCTGCACATAGGTGGGCATGCAAATTTGTATTTGATTGTATGCTTTCAATCACAATGAGAAAAAAAATTTCTCTTGTCAACTTACATGTGATCCATGGTAACTGACTAGAAAAGGCATGTGTTCCTGTCAGTAGTAATTTAGGTGGAAGTTTAGTATTCTTACTTTGAAGCTTTATTTTAAGCTGTTTTTAAAAGATCAAAGTAAGTATATATGAGATTTATATATTGAAATTTGTATTTTATAATCTTAAATTATTAGAAATCATTATCTCTGAAATAATACAGCTACATGATCAGACCTTCCATTTACTAACAAATAATTTCAGCAGTAATGATACTTAGAGCATATGTATATGTTACCAGTATGGTGAATGGTCTAGTTTCCTGAATTTCTAGAAGTTTCACACTATCTTGGCTTTTTTGTTCATAAATCAATGTAGTGAGTCTTTTAAGTATAACCCCAAATCATATATGTATTATATCTTGTAAGTATAATTCCATACTTCTACAGTTTTCTTTTACAGTGGAAGTTGTGCCTAAGAAATAATAAATAATTCAGAACTATATAGAGCAAACAAAAATTAAGAAAAAGAATACAAATTAAATTAGTTTTTCAGAGTAGAGGCCCCTTTTTAAGGTAGAAATGTCTATATTCTTGTCTCTGTTTTCCCCACTTCTGAAGATTCATAAGGGAAAATAATGTACTTTTCCTTCAAATATTGGTAGTTAACATTTGAGTGGAAACTTAAAACATGTAAAATAGTTAAGTTTAGAAAAATATACTCTAAGAAATAAAGATAATTGCTGAATCTCAGTTATTTGGCTATATTTTCTCAAATATAAGTATATTTGAAAACTGTACCTAGTGTATAATTTGCTCCCTTAATTATTTCATTAAAAATAAGTTTGATAAGGACTTGCTAATTTTTTCTTTATTACAGTTATTTAACCAGTGCATTATCACTGTGAAGCTTTTAGTCCTTAACCTTTGATTAGTCAAAAGTAGTAGAACTGTATATCACAGGAATATATCACACTCGTTTTGTTTTCATTCAGTTTTGGGGCTTGCAAATAGAGTTACGATATTTCTTTTGTTCTTTAAATTAAAAAAATAGGCAGACTGGTCCTTGGAAATACCTGAGACTACTTTCTTTTTTTAATAGATAAGTGTATTAGTTAACATTTTCCAATCTTCATATTTTCACTTACTAAAACATGATGATCCTCCACCCTGAGAAAAAAACATGACTTTATCTTTCCAGGTTAAAGAGCAAGAAAATGTTTCAAATCAAGTTCTATGACTTAAAAAAAATTACATCCAGACTCAAAACTTGTATTGTAGTTGTTTTCAAGATTAAAATTGGTGTAAGGCTCTACCTACTGCTTTTAGAACCGTTTCACCATAAAATATTAGCAAACACACACACACTCACATACATGTTTACTCTTTTCGTATCTTTGACAGGTACCCACAGGATTTTATTTACACTGTTTTGAAGGACTGTGATTTTGGCTTTGTCTGTTTGAATCCAGTACAAGTTTGTTTTATAGTTATTTTTTAGAGGGTCATCTTCTCTTCATTTGAGGAGGGCATTCTCGTCCTTTCTTTTCCACTTGCTTTGTGAAATGTGGACTTGACAGCAAGTGGAGAACAGATTCTGTCTTAGGAAATTTACGAATCATTGCTTGTCTTGGATCTTCATGGTTCCTAGTATTCACATGAGATCACAGATACTAACTTTATAAATGCCTTTGTGTTTTATGGTATAGCATTAAGGTTTAAAGGAAAGCACTTGATGAAAGATAACTGAAAATTTCCATGATTGCAAAATCAGATATTAGAACTTTTCCATCTGGGTGTTCTCAACAAACCATCTGCAAAGATAGCTTAGAAAAGGATGAAAATTACAGAGAAAGGTTTCTGTGATAAAGTCAAGATGTAATCAAGGTAAAGAACCTAAAGAGTTTTTCAAAAATCACCATACTGAATATTACATATTTAGTTCTTTCAAGCAGTGTTATGTATTCATTTGCCTTAGACACAGACTTTGTGTTCAGCATTTCCATTCTGGCTTGATTCATAATGGAGGATGGAGCCACAGACATGATTTTGTAAAAACTTGTCAGGGATTTCTAATTACAATTTGGATGACATATGAAGGAGCTTGAATTGGCGGGGGTTGGTGGAGCATGGCTGCAATCTTGGTTGGTTGAAGACTGTGGAGTGAACACAAGCATCAGTCTGTGTTCCCACTTGCAACATCACCAGATTGTCAGCCATGACATTTTTAAAAAGCATGAATCTGAAGTGGCAAAGTAAATAGGAGTGAAGGTAACAGCAACCAAATTTTATAAGCTGGAAAATGGGTGGGCATGTGGTAACTAACTGCTAAGATGCCAATGGAGAAGGCAGCAGGCAACCAAATTCACATTGCAGAATCTAGGCTCAGTTATTGTAATACTGGGTACTTCTGTAAGCCAAAGCCAAGTGCCATCGAGTGGGATCTGACTCATGGCGATCCTAGGTGGGGCTAAAACAAGAAGATTGATTGAAAGTCCTCTCCCTAAGATAGCACAGCTGGACTATGCCCCAACCTTGCTCTGGTTAAAAAAAAAAATTCTTCTAAAAGGGTACCTGAACACTTCGAGGTATCATGATATTTTAGTCAGCTAGTGCTATTCTAACAGAAATACCATGAGTGAATGGCTTTAACAAGGAAAAGTTGACTCTTATACAATACAGTAGGCTACAAGTCCAAATTTAGGATATCTGTTCCAGGAGAAAGCTCTCACTCTTTTGGCTCTGGAGGAAAGTCCTTGTGCTGCATCATTCTTTGTCCAGGAAACATCTTTGTGTGGGACCCTCAGGGCTGAAGGACGAGCCAGTGCTTTCTTAATGGTGTGAGGTGCCCAACGTTCTGCTTGCTGCCCTTTTATCTCGTGTAGGGTGAAAAGATAAAGAGTGGTGCAAGCCATACTGCAGGGAAGTTCCCTTTACAGTGGACCACAGAGGTGATCCTATGAAGGGATTTACAGTCACACCCTAAGCTTGTAACATACAGCATAAGAAAGTCACAAAATGGAGGGCAATCATAAAATATTGGGAATCATGTCCCAGCCACATGGATACACATATTTTTGGGGGGACACAGTTCAGTCCATGACAGATGGCATAGTTTGTTTTAAGGAAATAAAGATGAGATCTACAACATTTATATTCACTTTTAATTAAAATTGATCATCTGAGAAAGTGCTTGCTAACAGAGTATTTCTTTTTGCAGTTGGAATTCTGTCTTCCACTTCTCAGAATGGAGGTACACCTTTCATCATTCTTAGTCTTACAACAGTGTACTAGTTTGAATTTATAAAGACTTCCAAAAGTGCCACCAAAACAAGAATTGGGGGAGGAAGGGAATTCTGAATATTTTTGGATCAATGCAGAAGACAATTGAATTTAATGCTTAGGTAATACCCTTGTAAATCTAGGTTTTTTATTTCTTTACTTTCTATGAAAGTGAAAGAGGATATAGTTGAATTGTCAGGTGGCAGATTTTTAAAAACAGTTTTTGATGATAGATCGCTTTCTAATTCTGAGAGATCGCAGAATTGAGTAACATTGCTCTAACAAAACTTTTAATGATGCCTCCTAGTTATTTATTTGACCATGTTCTTCAGAGCATTTATAGATTTAAAAAAAAAAATAGGGATAGTAATAACGGTGAGGTCTATATCATCTGAAAGTGGAATACATTCATAGATAATAATCATAATTAAAAGGTAAACTCTATATCATTAACAAACGTTTCATTAAAATTTTAATTTTTGCTTAATAATTGGCTTTTCATGTATATAATGCAGTTGTGTTTTGATCCATTGTATGTTGATACTTATTATAATGCTGACTTGAAGTTTCTTCTGAATTGATATTCAGGAATTGCTTGTAGATTTAAAAAGTTACATTTATATACAGATACATTTATCCAGAAGAGAATCATTAGATACTCAATAAAGTTTAAATCAAAAACTGTTACATGAAGATAATGGTCTGTAGAATATAATGGAAATAGAAGTTGAAGAAAAAGAAAAAGTGTAAAATTTGAGTGGTAAGGAGTTATTTAGTAGTTCAAGAATATTCAGTGGGTGATGACAGATATCACGTTGCTATAAAGAGTCCATGTGATATATTTAAAAGAGTGATGTAGTAGTTTTTGTTCCTCCATAAATCAGTGTTTATTTTTTGTAAAGCAAAAAACATAGTTAATTTATATTGGGTAAATCTGGCAGACTGTGTTAACCAGTGGGTTGTGGTTAACATCACCTGTAATAAGACATCTGTGTGCCCCTTGATATAATGTATTGACAAGGACACAATAGTATTTCTGTGATGTGATTACTCAAAAGACAGGCGCTCAGTTTAACCCTTAGAAACTTAGACAAAGTCAAATTGACGGTTATTTTGCAAAATAGTTTACTGGTAAATTTCCAGAAGTGTGATACGAATGACAAGAACAGATAGATTGTCAAAGATGAGAAAAGAAGGAGACATGAAACTAAGTATGGTGTGGGGTCCTAGATTGGTTTCTAGAATAGGAAAAAGACATTAGAAGGAAAACTGAAGTTTCAACGAGGCCTGTAGGTTAGTTAATAGTATTGCTTCAGTGTTAATTTCCTGATTTTAATAATATATTTTGGCTATGTAAAATGTTCATTGGGGAGGCTTGGTGAAGGGTAAACCAGAACACTTTGTAATATTTTTTTGCAACTTCTCTGTAAGTCCAAAATTATTTTTAAATTAGTTTTTAGAAAGTTGACAATATGCCAGAAATGACTTCCTTTATAATTGTTGAAACTTAAGATAAAAATTTTAGATGTCAGCAAAGATGTGTGAATACACAGTATTTCAAAATTATTTTAAGGGTTGCATGAGCAAAAACATTTTGTTTGAGGAGTTTGACTAGGTCAAGAGGAGGGGTGCTTCCTCAGGGGAATGACCCAGCCAGATCATCCTGGTGTGAAGCTCACTGGTTGTAAAGCCCTACCATTCACACAGAGCTTCCTGTTTATTGGTCTTTTAATGTCTCATTCTTAGCTATGAACAGATAGCCATAATTCACTGGTACGAATGATGGCAGTCAAAACAGTAGCAACAACAAACTAAAAGCAATTTGGAAGAGGTGGATGATGTTAAAAAGGAAAAAAAAAGAAAGATCCTTAACCTAAGAGTGATCACTGCATCCATGAAATGAGAACAAGATCTATTAAAAGAATGCTCACAAAGCTCTTGAAAATTAAAGAGAGGAAAAACTTGAGAAGGAAGTTGAGGAAATAGATCAGAAAAGAAAAAAAACAAAACAACAGCAACCCAGTACTGAAGGATGAGAAATAGGAAAAACATAAAACTAGAAGAGCAATATGACTAATAATAGTTGTTCCAAACAGCCAGATGGAGGGAAGAAATCACCAATTGAAGTAACTGAGGAAAATTTCTCAGAACTCTAGAACATGCATTTTCAGATTAAAAAGCCCCCTGGGCATCATCAGAGTGGCTTAAAGTAGATCCATGCCAAGGTACATTATTGTGATGTATCAGAACCTGTGGCATAGAGAAGAAACTTTGTATGCCACTAGTGAGTGAAAGATTTACATAAAGAATCAGTATACTCACTTTCTCAACAGCAACAATGAAAGCTAGACATAGAACAGTGCTTATAAGATACAGAGGGAAAATTATGTCCAGTGAATTCTTAACCCAGACAAATTATCAGTGAAGTATGGGAAACAAGGAGGAAATTCTTAGATGGTCACACTCAAAATAATTTAACTTCTTATGAACCCTTTTTCTACTGAAACAAGAAAGATGCTGCATCAGGAAGCAAGAGGTAAACCAAAGAGAGAAAAGAGATTCCCAAATTCTAGCTATGCCATTGTTCTACCATTGGTTAAAAGTTCCTCAGTCACACTAACCACACTTTAAATGCTCGGTGGCCACGTGTGCCTAGCAGCTACCACTGAGGACAGAGTAGATATGGAACATACTGCAGAAAGTTCCATTGGGCTTTTCTAGAATTGGCTGATCTAGATTGTAGCAGGTCAGAAAGCTCTGGGAAACTGATTCCAGAAGATGAAGTGCTAGAATATCTGATGTATTTGACTTACCAAGTTAAGATTTATGGGAGAATTTGCAGGATGAGTCAGGTAAATAATACATAATGATTAGTGAGCAACCAAATGAGAAAGCAGTGCAGGAAAGGAAAACAGTGCTGGTGTAGTACATGACTACATGTATGTAGTCATAATGCAAATACTGAAATGTGGATACTAATGAGCTAACTGAAATTACAAATTACTACATTGGAATAATGGAGCAGCATATAAGAACTGTGTCTGTGGTGGTGTCGGGATTGGAAAGTATGAATCTGTGTAGGCAATAAATTCTTATCTTCCATTCTGGAAAAATCAAGAGACAGTTATTCAGAGGAAGTAAATGCCAAAACAAACAAACAACTAGTTAAAATATTTTTGTGTAGTTTTTGGAAAGTGCTTTTGTGTGTGAACCAGGGAGGACATCATGGGACTACATTTTTTCCAACAAGTGTTACAGAACTGTTGTGTTCTAAACAATGTATATGTATAAATTTTATTTAAAAGAATTTTAAAAAAAACAACTAAATCTGGAGTCTAATATTAACTTTCACAAAACCAAATGAACTTTACAAATTCTCTTGTGGCATGTAATGATTAGGCCCACCCGTTAGAAAGGCAACAGTAACTAGAAGACTGTTAAAGGAAACATCCCCATCAAAAAAACCACTGTTTAAATCAGTTCAAGTTTTCTAACTTTTTGCCTTATATTGTGAAATAATGAAATACATAAATTTGTGTAAATCGGATAACACATTTTAGTGTAAAAAGCTGACTGGAAAAAAATTGAGGACAGTATTCATTAGCTTTGATTTTGAAAATGTCTGCTATCTGGCTTCAGCTGTGATCTACCTTAATCCAGTATGAAGACCCATGTTTTGGGGAAGCAGTACTGAAGAACCATTTGGGAGAAGCACAGTCTAATCAACAGCTACTGTACATTGGTTTGTTGATGTACTGCTGAAGGGATCTGTGATCTGTAATAGGAACCTAGTTTTAGTTTTTGTTCTCTCATTTGAAATCCAGTTTAGAATATAAGCATTTCTTTCTTTTCATTTGCTAGTCAGTGTACCTTGGAACTCTGAAGTACTTTGACTGTGAGCTTTTATCTATGATTATTCTACTTTTGGGAGTAGGTCACTCACTTCCTGTTTACTAAACCTCAGATTTTGGCCCTTGTGCTTTGAGATGATTTTGAGAAATAGCAAACACTGATATAAAATGATATAGTTTGATAGTATAGCTAAAGGCAAAGCATAACTGAAGTTTGCATTGAAGAAGAATTGAGGTGGTATTTTAGGGAGTATGTCTGGGTGTATGTAGTTCTTTTCTTAGGAAAATAAACAAATATACATGGTAGATCTGTTCTGCATTGTGGCCATCTGAAATGTGTCCTTGGGAAATGAGGTGACTGGCTCAGGTGAAGTTCTAGCTGTCTGAAAAAGAGTATTCATTACTAGAGAGGTGGGACTGAATTCACTCTCAGTGGAGACTGGAAGATGACTAGCCATGGATTCAGTCTTCAAGGCATGAAAAATCTAGTGGATAAGACTGAAAACTATAGTCAGTAAAAAACTATAATTCAGTTTGATAAGTAATGCTTCTGAGCTGTCAACAGTGATCATCATTAAAGACTGAACAGTTAGTTTTGCTTAGAGGAAGATGTCACTGAGAAAGTATATTTAAAAGTGGCTTTGAAGAGTAAGTAAGACTTACAGACAGAGAAGAGAGGAAGGGAAGAAACATTCTTAGTAGATACATGAATGGATGCAATATAAATACATGAAGGAAGATCATAGTTATAAAAGTTCAGAGTGTATTTGGGTCTCTGCCCTACATAGGCTCATGGGATTAAAGGATGGGGGTATGTGGTGGGAAGAAGGAAAAATAAAGGTTCCATTGTGAGGAGTTTAAAGTATCATATTAAGAATTTTGGAATTATGTAGGCAAAGAATCTGTCAAAAGAATTTTATGTAGGGGTGACATGATTAAGTGACTTAGGAAGATCATTTTGCAGCAACTGGATAATGGGTAGGACAACTGCAGACTGAAGTCAGGGAGGTCAGAAGGGTTGTATCAGTAGTCCAGGTGAGAGAAGAACTAAAGCTAGGTAAGGGACAGGTTTGGGTAGACAAGAGTGCAGTGACTGTGTTGCCTTGGTGTTGGGATGGAAGGAGAGGATTTAGTGGTAAGTCGTGAGAGTTTTGCTTTGTGCTAAGTATTGATGGGAGATCATTTACTAAGATTGGTGATACAAAAGGAGGAGTAGACTTAGTAGCAGTGACTTCAGTTTTTGTGTATGTAAGCCTTGGGTCGGATCCGACTCGACAGCACTTGGCTAAGCCTTCAGTGTTGCTATGGGATATGTATATAGAAATACGTAGTTAGAAATCTAAGTCTGAAACATATGGGATATGAGTATTTAAGTGGATTCCAAAGGTCAACATAACTTAAAAATGTGGATGAGATTGGGCAAAACTGTCATATACAATGAGTTATATGGAGGTGTTTATGAATATTAATGTAAGAATGCAAGTTCCTGAAAACATCCTGGGGTTATGGAAAAAAAGCAATAAAACTGGAGGGAGTATGTGAGCTGACAAAAATTATTATCTAATGAGATGTGGTCATAGATTTCCTAAGAACTAGAAGGGAAATGTCAAAGTCTTACTTGGAGATAGAGAAAGACACATGCTACGGAGGCTGCTAGCTGTCCACCAAGAATTTGTGCGGCATCTTCTATGTTGTGGTCTTCTGCCGGAGACTTCCCAGTGAGGGTTTATATTACCTAGTCATTTTCACAGCTAGATGGGGGTTATATGACACTTGGCCCCAAAGAAATGGAAGATATGATATTTGCAGCTTTGAGTCAAGGTGGTTAAATGTTTTTGTAAAAAGAAAAATTTAACACTTATCTGATAGATACAAAAGACTCTGAGGATCTACGGAATGGAGAACCTGTAAGATAGAAGAACCCTGGGTTCCAGTGCTAGTCTTCCTTTGGTAGCCCCTGATGGACAATGCCTGCCAGTATTTATGTACTTGGGTAAAACCTGAACCTGCTGCCCTTTAGTGGATTGTGACTCATAGTCTCCCTGTAGGACAGAGTAGAACTGCCCCAGAGGGTTTCAAGTAGATTCAAACCACCGGCTGTTTGGTTAGCAGCTTAAACAGTTTGTGTGTTTTGGTACACATACTTTCTTCTTCAAGTGTCACTTGTTTTTTTTTTTTTTTTCTTTTTGTAATTGTGCTTTAGGTGAAGGTTTACAGACCAAACAAGTTTGTGAATAGTTAGTATAATACAGTATAATGCTCTATTATGTATATGTATTGTATATGTATTACAATACTGTATTATGATGTTGGTTAACAACCTCATGACATGTCACCACTCTCCCTTTTCAACCTGGGGTTTCTTAGCCCCTGCTTTCCAGTCCCCTGCTGCCTTCTAATCCTTGCCCCTGGGCTGGTGTGCCCCTTTAGCTCCTCACTCACTCCCTTTTTTAAAACAGTCTGTCCTGTCTTTGGCTAAAGGGCAAACCGCAAGAATGACGTCATCACTGAGCTGAAAAGATGTGTGGGGCCATACTCAGCATTTCTGTAGTCTCTGTCAAGCTAGCACATTTGGTCTTTCTTTTTGAGTTAGAATTTGGTTCTACATGTTCCCCCAGCTCTGTCCAGGAGCCTGTATTGGGACCCTTGTTAGAGCAGTCAGTGGTGGTAGCTGGGCACCATCGAGCTGTACTGGACTCAGGGTAGTCGAGGCTGTGGTAAATGTGGTCCGTTAGTCCTTGGTACCAGTCTGTGCCTTGTATCTTTAGTTGTCTTCATTATTCCTTGCTCCTGAAGAGGTGAGACCAGTGGAGTATCCTAGATGGCCACTCACAGCAGCCCTTGCTCTTAACTGCTGTGGTGGTGTTGGATAGCCCACTTGAATTTGTGCTAGCACAGTGACATGCTGCTGCGTAAGCCGCGGGAAGACCTGGCAGTTTCCACTTCTGCACTCTTGAAAGGCAGTCACCGTGAAGAAACAACTACCCCAAGACTTCCATGCCGTGGGAAAGCACGAGCAGTCACATGAATTGAAATAAGACCCCTTCAGACAAGCCCAAGTGTGCTCTAAATCACCTTTGAAGTACTCCGCTTGGGAAGCTATGCACTGATGCCAGCGCCTAGTCAACCTTTCAAAGCAATTTTAGAACTCTTTTTCTGTCATGGCCATCACAGCTGTCTTTGTGTTACCCTTGATGTTCTGAATGTCATCCAGATGTCTTTCTTTCAATATTTCCTTTGTCTTCAGGTAAAGAAAAAAAGTCATTGAGGGCCAGATCAGGTGAGTAGAAAGGGTGTTCCAATACTATTCCTTGTTTATTGGATAAAAACTTCCTCACAGACAGCTGTACAGTTCAATTTGTGAACTTGTCACTGTGCAGAATGGCCATTCCAGAAAGAGTTCCAAAATTGCTTTGAAGGATGCATTAGGCATTGGCATCAGTGCATAGCTCCCCAAGGAGAGTACTTCAAATGTGACTGTAGTGATATTCAGCAATGAGGTATGCAGTACTTAGAACAATTAAGTTAGTGGACTTAATTGTCAGTCTTCATACTTTGAACACAGGAGGGATCAGTCCCTGGAGAAACACATTATGCTTGGTAAAGTATAAGGTCAGCAAAAACAGGAAGACCCTCATTGGGATGGACTAACACAGTGGCTGCTACAGTGGGCTCAAGCATGAGAATGATTGGAAGATGGTACAGGACTGGGCAGTGTTTTGTTGTACATACGGTTGCTGTGAGTCAGAACTGACTTGCCATCACCCAATAACATACCTATAGGGGTGTGGGAGTGGTGGCAGGGAAACAATTAAAGGCTGTTAGATGGTGAGAAATGATGACAGCTTGGACAAGGAGCAGAGGTGGTGAGAAGCGCTCCTATTTAAGTTTGAAAGTTTGATCCATTGTATGTAGGCTGTGAAAGAAAAGAGTAAAGGATGACTTCTAGGTTTTCACTTAGAGCAACTTTATGAATAGTGGTGCCATTTACTGAAAAAATATGTTTCAATAGGAATAGATTTTGCAGTGATTGGTGGGATGGCATAGAACCAGGCATTCTCTTGCACATGTCATTGCTATGACAGCAACAGGTTTTGGGGGTGTCTGTACAAAATAAGGTTATAAATGGATTATTGGAGTCACATATATGGATTACTATTTTGTTTACATCTTAAAACGGCATTATTGAGGTGTTATTCACATAATACACAATTTACGCATTTAATTAAAGTGTATAATTCAGTTAATCTTAGTATATCCAACATGTGGATCTACCCAATGTTAGACATGTTAATCACCCCAAGAAGAAACCTTGTACTTTCAGAAGTCACTCCTCCAAATTTTCCTGCTCCCAGAGTACGATTCATGAATCTATTTTCTGTTTGTAGATTTGCCTATTCTGGATACTTCAAGTAATGCAGTCTTACAATATGTGACCTTACTCTTTTTTTTTTTTTTCACCTGGAGTCTTTCACTTAGCATAGTGTTTTTAAGGTTCACCCGTATGGTAGCCGTGAGTTGGATCTGACTCTTCAGCACTTGGCTGGCTTGGCATATTGTAGCGTGAATGTATTGCATACATGTTTATGGCCAGATAATATTTCATCATATTAATATAAGGTTTGAAAATTAAGTCTGTGAACTTAATTGTTTTAAGTGCTACATACCTCATTGCTGAATATCACTATGGTGACCCTTGAAGTACTCACCTTGGGAAGTTAGGCACCAACACCAAGCACCTAGTCCTCCCCGCAAAGCAATTTTGGAACTGTTTCTGGAATGGCCATTGGCATACAGTAGGATGGTGGCAGGTTCTCAAACTTAATTGTATAGCTGTTTGTGAGGGAGTTTGGGGCAAGTAAATAAACAACTGTACTGGAACACCCTCCCTGCTCACCTCATCTGTAGGCTTCCTGTATGGTCTTTAGATCTGTTGTCAGTTCCACCCAGGCTGGATCATTCTTTAAAGAGCACAGTGCTCAAGGCAGACATTTTTACTAGTTAAACTGTTGTTTGGTTTAAACACAGAAACCCTGCAGATGTGGTGGTGAAGCGTTACGGCTGCTGACCAAAGGTCAGCTCTTTGAATCCATCAGGCAGTCTCTTTGGAAACCCTGTGGTGCAGTTCTACTCTGTCTTACTTTGTGACTATGAGTCAGAATTGACTCAGAGGCAGTGAGTTCTTTTTTCTTTCTTTCTTTCTTTCTTTTCTTTTTGGTTTAAAGATGACTTCAGGGGATAGTTTTGATTTAAGGATTAAAGTTTAAAGATTATCTCAATTCAGTTGTTTTGGTTCATTGGCTCTAGAAAGTGGATTTCAAGAGAATCTGAAAATCTGTTGTACACTTTTATCCCTTTTGATTAGGATTCGTCTGTAGAATTTTAGGCAAGACATTCCTACTTCATTCTTCTTTTTCAAAATTGCTTTGGCTGTTCTGAGTCTCTTGCCTTTTCATATGAATTTGAAGATCAGTATGTCATTTTTTGCAAAAAATCCAGCTGAAATTTTTATCGGGATTGCATTGAATCTACAATTTGGGTAGTATCTTAGTTATCTAGGGCTATTATAACAGAAATACCATAAATGCTCACAGTCTCTATGGGGATAGAAGCCTGGATTGAGGGTGCCAGTTCTATGGAAAGGCTTTCTGTCTCTGTCAGCTCTGGGAGAAGGTCCTTGTCATCAGTCTTAACCCTGGCCTCAGAGCTTCGTAACTGGGGACCTTAGATGCAAAGGATGCATCTTCCTTCCTTGTTCTTCATTCTTGATGGTAGGCAGTTTCTAATCCTCTCATCTTAAGAGATTGACTGAAGACAACACCTAATCTTGTAGGTTGAGTCCTGCCTCCTTAACATACTCCCCCTAATCCTGCCTGGTTAGCATCTTTGAGGTAGAATTTACAGCACATAGGAAGATTATATCGGATGACAAACTGGTGGACAGCTACACAATACTGGGAATCATGACCTAGCCACATTGACACACATTTTGGGGAGACACAGTTCTGTCCATAACAGGTAGTATTGTGACCTTAACTATATTAAGTCTTAAGCAGTTCATAAGTACAGGATACTTTTATTTAGGTATTTTTTTAATGTTAGAGTCTTTATCTTTTTTTTTTTAATTTTTATTGTGCCTTAGGTGAAAATTTACAGAGCAGATTAGTCTGCCACTCAGCAGTGTGTACATAAACTGTTCCATGACATTGGTTACATTCTCCACAATGTGTCAGCACTTTCTCTGCATTTCCACTCTGGCTTCTTTATTTACTTTTGTCTGGAGTTTCTACCTCTTTGTGCCTTCTCTTTGCTTTTGGGCAAATATTGTACTTTTGATCTCATAAAGTTGGTTGTTCTAAAGAATATGATTTCTCTTACATGTTATTGTTTATTTTATGGGCCTGTCTGTTTGGATGAAAGGTAGTCTCTGGGAATGACATCAGTTCAACTTAGAAGAGTATTTTAGGCCCATAGTCTCAGGGATTCCTCTAGCCTCTTTCAGACAAGTCTTTGTCTTTTTTGTGAGTTTAATTTTTTGTTTTATGTTTCTCTTCTGCTCTGTCCAGGAAACCTCTGTTGTGATCCCAGTCAGAGTAGTGGCTAATGGTAGCCAAGCACCATCTAGTTCTTTGGGTTCATGTGGTACAGTAGTCCTTTGAACTAACTGCTCCCGTCGGTCTTTGGTTTTCTTCGTTTTACTTTGCTGTGAATGGAAAGAGATCAATAGTTTTCTTTCAGATGGCTACTTATAAGTTTTTGAGACCCCTGCTTCTCTGTGATGCTTTTGTAGGTGGAATGACTTTCTTATTTTTTAATTGTTCTTTGCTGGTGTGTAGAAGTGGAAACTCTGGTGGTATAGTAATTAAGTGTTACAGCTGCTAACAAAAAGGTTGGCAGTTCAAATCCGTCAGGTGTTCTTTGGAAACTCAGTGGGGGCAGATCTACGGTGTTCTGTGGGGTCACTGTGAGTCAGCATTGACTCAGTGGCAGTGGGTTAGTGTGTAGAAATACAATTGATTTTGGTATATTGATCCTATAACCTTGCTGAACTTGTTCGTTAGTTTTAGTAGGTTTTTAGTGGATGCTTTAATGCTTTTTCTATACAAGATCATGTCATCTGAAAATAGAGATAATTTTACTTCTTCCTTTTGAGTATGGATGCCATTGCTTTTTCTTGCGTAACTGAGATGACAAGAACCTCCAGCAGAATGCAGAATAGAAGTGCTTAGAGCAGACATCTTTATTGTGTTCCTGACCTTAGGGAGAAAGATTCAGTGTTTCACCAACATGTATGGTGTTAGATATGGGTTTTTCTTAGATGGTTTTTATCATATTGCATAATTGAGTGTTTTTGTCATAAAAGAATGTTGACTTTTTTTGTCAAATACTGTTTTCTGATCTGTTGAGGTGATCCCTTGATGTTGGGTAAAAGCACCTCCTGCATTCTTCATCTTTGGATCAAGTCTCATAAATTACAGAGATTAGAAACAGACGTTGGTGGTCATCAGCATTTGAATAACTGTTAGAAGCCTTGGGAGTGGGTGAGATACTCAAAACGGAATGTTGAAAAGGAGAAGAGGCCCAAAGACAGAACTTAAAACCCAAGGAAGAAACCTGTTGCCATTGATTCTAACTCAGCAGCCCTATAGGACAGAATAGAGCTGTCCCGTAGAATTTCCAAGGCTAGAATCTGTGGATGCAGACTGCATCCTTTCAGTTAGCAATCCTACGCTTAACTGTGCCACCAGCATTCCTGAGACTTAGACCTCTTGCCATTAAGTCAACTCCAACTCAGAATGACCCTTTAAGACGGAATAGAACTTCCCCGTGGGATTTCTTAGGAGCAGCTAATGGATTCAAACTCTTAGCTGCAGTCACACTGGGGCTCCTCCTAAGGCTGACTGAGGAATATGAATGCCACATGCAGTGCTTTGTTTTAGTGAAAATTTCAACTAAGGCAGCAGTTTGTATTTTGAGCTTTTCTTGGTAATTGTGCCACTTTTTGCAGCTGTTGATGGGACGTTTTTCTGCCCTTGATTTGCTTTGGCATGAGGGTACAGATTTGGGGAGAAGGTTTTAAGGTCCAGGCAGAGGAAGAGAAGCGGCATGATTTTTGCAATGAACATGTGCATGGCGAGTAAACAGAGCCTTCAGCTCTGTGAAGGCCGTTGTTGTTAGATGCCATCAAGTTGTCTCCAACTCATAGTGACCCTGCGCGTGACAGTATGGGACTCTGCCTGGTCCTGAGCTCTCCGCACAGTTGTTTTTGTGTTTAAGCCCATTGTTGTAGCCACTGTGCCAGGCCATCTTGTTGAGGGTCTTTCTCTTTTCCGCTGACCCTTTTCTTTACCAAGCGTAATGCCTTTCTCTAGGGGTTGATCCCTCCTGACAAAGCTGTATTGTAAAGAGATGTATTTAGACACTTCTTATGTGCTCTTGAGTTAATTCCATCTTATAGTAACCGTGTGTACAACAGAGTGAGACACTGTCCAGTCCTGGGCCATCCTTACAGTCATCGTGATGTGAATCCCTTGTTGCACCCACTGTGTTTATCCATCTCATTGAGGGTCTTCGCCTTTTCCCTGACAATCTCCTTTACCAAGCATGATGTCCTTCTCCAGGGACTGGCCTTTCCTGATGATATGCCCAAAATAACATAAGAGGAAGCCTCTTGATCCTTGCTTTTAAAGAGCTTTTTGGCTGTACTTCTTCTAAAACATATCCGTTCGTTCTTCTGGCAGTCCATAGTATATCCAATATTCTCTGCTGATATCATGATTCAAAGGCATCAATTCTTTGGTCTTCTTGACACCACTTATGACTATTGCACTTACAAGATCACTATTTCACATACAAGATCCATTTAGGAGTACATATAAGAGGAAAGAATTACAGGGATAGCCATTTCTAAGACAGAAATGTTTCTAATTTGTCGTAATCTGTAGTGCTTACACATTTATAAATCTGATATCTTTGCTATGCATCATTAAGTAGATAAAAAAATGAGATGCATTAAGGAAAAGGGAAAGAGAAAAGGAGGATGTTTGGGTGTCACTGTCAGAATTATGTACTTCATGTGTTGTAAACTAGTCATCAGATACTCTTTGAAAATTTGATAGTTGATGATTTTGAAAGTTACACGTGTGCAGACAGTGATCTATATTTGAGATACTTCACAAAATGATAATGAACTCTATGTCCTATATTAGATGATACTGTTGGCAGGCCTAAAATATATATGTATCTGTTGTCATTATTATCACATGCATAGATCATGCTGTGTAATAGCAGCTGGATATCTTATATGTTATAAATAATTTTGTATCACAGAGCTTATGAATTCTTTTTCTTGAGGTAGGAAGAAAGCTAGATATTTTAAAAATGATTGTTAACTCACGCTTATAATACTTGTTGCCATCGAGTCATTTCCAAATCTCAGTGACCCTGTAGGGCAGAGTAGAACTGCCTCTTAGAGTTCCCAAGGAGTGTCTGGTGGAGTCGAACTGCCAGTCTTTAGTAAACAGCCAAACTCTTAACCACTGTGCCACCAGGGTTTCCCATATGTGTATACGTGTATGTGTGTGTGTATACATATATGTATATACACACAAACACATATATGTAATATTATAATACATACTACGTATGGCCTTTCATGTAAAAAATTGCTTGATTTCTGTTCTTATGACTACAGGAAGTATATGTGCCTCATTTCTTACCCAAAGCTACCAACTGCCAGTCCTCGATACAATGTTTGTAAGGAAGAAGTATCGAGGCAAAGATTATGGACTTCACATGCTGGAGGACTTTGTTGATTCTTTTACAGAAGAGGCACTTGGCTTGCGGTACCCACTGTCCTCTCTTATGTGCACAGGTAATCAGACTAAGTTTAAAAATATTAAACTCTTGTCCCAGTGTCACTTCCAGCTTCTTTCTCTAAAATATTATAAATGTACTATATTGATAGCATGTTAATTTGGATTTCTTGGCTCTCTAAGGCTTAATTTCACCAATGTGCCCTTGTTTGAGCTAGATAGCTTTTTAGGTATGAAATGGTTTTTAAATTGTGGTATAATTCACAAACATGAATTTCACCCTTTAAAAGTATACAGTTCAGTAGTTTTTAGTATATCCACAGCTGTGCAGCTGTCGGCATGATCTAATTCCGGAATGTTTTCATCATCCCCTTCAAAAAATCCTTGTTCATTAGTACTCACTCCTTATTCCCTTATCCCTAGCAGCTCCTAATCTGCTTTCTATACCTATAAACTTGCCTGTTCTGGACATTTCGGATAAGTGGAATCATACAATATGTGGCCTTTCTTGTCTGGCTTGTTTTACTTAGCGTAATGTTTTCAAATTTCATTCACACTGTAGAATTAATTGGTATTTCATGTATTTTTGTAACTGTAATCCATTATATGATTATATGATAGAATGATGGACTTTGGGATTGGTTCTACTTTTTGGCTTTTATAATGTTGCTATGTGAACATTTATGTCCAAATTTTTGTGTAGACGTGTGTTTTCATTTCTCCTGAATACATAGCTTGGAGTGCAGTTACTGGCTGATACGATAACTTTGTGTAACCTTTTGAGGAGCTACCAGGATGGTTTACAGAGTCTTGTGCCATTTTACATCCCCGCCAAGCTTGTATGTTTCTGCCTTGTCACTGTCCCTTACTGTTACCCAAAGCTACCAACTGCCAGTCCTTGATACAGTGTTTGTAAGGAAGAAGTACTGGGGCAAAGATTATGGACTTTACATGCTGGAGGACTTTGTTGATTCCTTTATGGAAGAGGCGCTTGGCTTGCGGTACCCACTGTCCTCTGTCTTTTTTTGTTATGGTCATCCTAGTGAGGTAATACCACATGTAGTTTTGATTTGCGTTTCCCTAATGGTTCATAATGTTCACTGACTTTTCTTGTGTTTATTGGGCCATTTGCATGTATCTTCTTTGGAGAAATGCCTTTTCAGATTGTTTGCCTATTTTTTTAAATTTTGGGTTATGGCATTCTGTGGTAGTTTTAAATTAAAAACAAACAAAAGAAAAAAGAAATTTCAAACATACAGAAAGGTATAAAGAGTAAGGTAGCAAATAGTTGTGTACCATCCTGCTTGAGAACTTGCTCTTTGCCAGTACAGGAAAGTTTCTCTGTGCTCCTTCCAAGTTAGCGTTTTGTCCCTGATATTTGGCATTTATCTTTCCCATGCATTTAGTCTCTTTTGATGCATATGTATATATATATGTTCAAACAATATATTGCATTATTTTATATATTTGAAAAGTATAAATAGTTTTTAACTGTGAATTCTACAGCGAATTCTCATTCAGCATTGTGTTTATGAGCTTCATCTAGATAGATTTATGTAGGCCTGTTTATTCATTTTTTAATGCATTTTTGAGTATTCAGTTGTATGGATCTAGACTGTGACAGTGTTTTAAAAACCGTTAGTGGATTTATTTTTTCAGTATGTAAAACTCATACAGCTACTCTGTTCTTAATGAAGTCAGATTTATTCAAGGAAAGTGATTTATTTGGAAACTTATGTAACTTGCCATTGATTTTATTTTCTTACCAGATGTTTGTTTCTTTTGAAGAGATATTTTTATTCTAAGTCCTCTCATTCTTTTTTTTTTAATTGTGGTAAAATGATGTATAAGAAAACACTTGCTGTTTTAGCACTTTTTACATGTACAGTTCAGTGACATTAATTGTGCTCAGCGTATTATTGTACAACCATCACCACAATTTGTTTCCAAATGTTTTCATCACCCTTAACAGAGACTTAGTAACACTTAAGCGTTGTCTCTCTGTCTCCCCTTCCACTCACCCTGGTAGCCACTAAAGAACTTGGGTCTCTATGCATTTGCCTTTGCTGGGTATTTCGTGTAAGTGAGATCATACAATATTTGTCATTTTGCTTCTGACTTACTTAGATTAATATTTTCAAGATTCATCCATGTCATAACATTTACTAGAACTTCATTTCTCTTTATGAGTAAGTAAAATTTCATTGTGCTTTACACCACATTTCATTTATGATTTATCTTTTGATGAACTTCTAGGTTGTTTCCATATTTTGGCTCTTGTAAAAACAGTACAGTGAGCATGGGTGTATGAGTTTCTGTTTGTGTTTGGGCTTTTCGTTCTTTTGGATCTATACCTACAAGTGGAGTTGCTGGCTCATGCAGTAATTTTGCGTTTAATTCTTTGAGAAACTGTCAAACTGTTTTACACAGTGGCTGCAAACATTCACATCAGCTATGACTGAGAGTGCCAATATCTTCACATACTTGTCAACACTTACTGTTTTCTGCTAATAGCTAGTGTAGTGAGTATGAAATGGTTTCTCATTGTGGTTTTGATCTGCGTTTCCCTGATGACTAATGATGTTGAGCATCTGTTCATGTGCTTGCTGGTTATTTGGATACTCGGTCTTCCCTAGGCTTCTAACATCAGAGGTGATCCGGAAAACAGGAGCCAAGTGTCACATGCCCATCTTGAATCATTTTCACTCTGGACCCATACACAAGAGTGAAAAGCATTGTATGTCCTTGGATTATCCTTCCCACCATCAGGTTAAAAGTACACTTCACCAGATTTGAGGAGGAATGCAGAGAGGTTTTGTTGCAGGCAAAATCTCTTAATTCTTACTTTCTTCTAAGATTATGATACTAAACTTGAATTCTTTATTTACTCCTTTAATTTACAGCATTTTATTTATATGTTAATATGATTTTGTGAATAAGGCTGTTTTTAATGTGAAAAGTTTTAGAGAAATTTAAGAGTTGCATTTCAAACTATTTAATGCTTTAAGTCTTGCACAGTATTTCACTGTACAATTTATACAATGTATAGCCCCCTATTGATGGACACTTACATTGTCCTCTCACTCCTAGTTTAAAGACAGGCTTGTAGGGGACATTATAAATGTCTTCTGGTGCATGAATGTATACCTAGAAGTGTGTATCTAGTAGTAGTATTGTTACTATAAAACACAGATTTGAAGCACCTGCCTCAAAGCCAATATTGAGACCTGGATGAGGTGAGTAGCAAGAGGGTTGTATTGTATACTGGCATATAAGAGACAGGGGAATGAGCTCCTCTGAAAACCTGTCTGCTGGTTGCAGACTGACCAGAGGGTTTTATGGGATCAAGGCTTAAGCTTGACTGATTTGAGGAATGTCAGTGACTTGATAGATGTCAGCTCCCCTTTCAGGTGGCGAGTTGACCTGCTATGAGTCTTCTCTCGAGTACCATTGGCATCAACCTGGTTTCAGTTACAAGATGGGGCCCCAATGCCTGGTCGTCTCGCTCCAGGTCTTGTCAGTTGCTGTTTGGCTTCTCTAAGAAGCTTCGTGGTTGCAGAGTTCTCTGAGAGGAACATAAGTTTAAACTTCATAGAATGTGGAGAGTAGGAGGCAGAAGAGGGGAAACAAATCATAAATCACAAAATCACCAAAGTATATGAAAGGTAGCTGTGTACACCGTACAGAAACAATGCTACAGTTACCCAGGAAACTAGGCCTTTACAGTTCGTTTGTCATACGGCCCATACAATTTCTGTCCCTGCAGTTTGTTTCTCATGCTGCCCCTTTCAGCACTGGATCGTAAGATATATCTTTTCAACTTTACTGTTGCAAAACTGTTCTCCCACCAACAGGGTATGGGATTTCCATTTCCCTATATTCTCCTTGGAAACCCTAGTGGCTAGTGGTTAAGGGCTGCAGCTGCAACCAAATTACCAGGTGGCTCCTTGGAAATTGTGGGGCAGTTCTCCTCTGTCCTATAGGGTCGCTATGTGTAGGAATCAATTCAGGGACAATGGGTTTTTGGTTCTCATATTCCTTCTGATGATCATTATTGTCTGTTGAATGTAAATAAAGTGGTATCTTTTTTTTGTATTTCCTTAGTGACTAGAGACATTTATCATCTTTCTCTCTGTTTGTTGACCATTCAGATTTTATTACATTTGAATTTCCTGTTCATAGCCTCTGTCCATTTTCCTTTTAGGATTTTTTTCATCTTTTTCTAATTCAGTTTTTTCAGTTCTTCATTCCAGTGCTCTGTGTACAGTTCCTTTTTTTTTTCCACCCCTTGGTTTTGTATGTTCTGGAAAGTGATTCTTTGTCTTATTCTGTATATCTTTCTGAATTTTTATGGTTTGTTTTTTATAGAGAGCCATGGTCCAGCACAGCTACTAATTGAAATTGAGTATGATTGGAGTTGTTTAAAATTGTAAATAGAGTTCCTCAGTGGCCACATGTAGCTGGTGGCTACAGTGTTTGGACAGTGCTGATAGAGAACACATCCATTATCACAGAAAGTTGTTACACAGACTTGATAAGGGAGATTTTAAACTGAAAGTCAGACTTAACAATTTTCATTATGAAGTGTGATTATTATATGTTTCATAAAAAATTCATTATCTTAATGTTCTAGGAATATTTTCACATTAAGTATTTTGTTTTTCTCATTAGGTCTAGAATCTGTCTAGAACTTATTTCTGTAAATGTAATGACAAGATCTGACTTTTTTTCCTATGTGGATTTCTGTTCCAGCATCATTTATTGAATAGTGTATTTGTTTTCTGTTGAGATGTAATATCTCCTCTGTCATTTGCCAGGTATATGTGGTTCTTTCCTTGTCTTTTCTTCACCCTGATAGTTAAAAATAGTTTTTAGCCTGTTTATTTATCCTTCTGGCAATACCAGGTAGTTTTAATTACTTTGGCCGATAATAACTCTTGGTATCTGCTAGGACAAGTCCCCTGTCCTTATTTTTCACCTCCAGAATTAGCGGAATGGTCTTGTCTCGACCCATTGGTCTTTCATCTTAAACCTGGAATCCAGTTTTGTCAAGTTCCATTGAAAATCTTGTTGAGATTTTGTTTGAAATTGCTTGGAATTTAGAGATTAATTTGGTGAGAATTAGTGGTTTCATGCTGTTGACTGAATCTAAGAGGGCTTTTCCTTGTTCTTCTTTTATGTCTTTCAGTAAATAACAGTAATTTCTTCTTAATGGTTAAAGAGGCCAAATAAAAGTTAGGGAGCTTGTCCAAGTGCATTTCAAGGTTCATTATAGCTACAATAATAATTTTTTTTTTTTTAGAATTTTTTATTCATGAATGAAGGTGCTATGTAGTTTTCATGAGTTGTATTGGTGTTATTTTGATACCAAATTTATTCTAGACTTGTGTTTTTCAGCTTGCAAGCAGTACTTTGAAAAGTATCCAGGAGATCATGAACTCCTTTGGGAAGTCGAAGGTGTGGGACACTGGTACCAGAGAATACCAATTACCAGAGCATTACAGAGAGAAATGCTTAAAATCACAGGTAAGAATGCTTTCAATTTCAACACAAGGTCAACTTAAAAAGCATTACCTAAGCCCTGGTGACATTGTGGTTAGTAACAGTTTGACTGCTAACCAAAAGGTCAGTAGTTCAGATCCACCAGGCACGTCTTAGAAACCGTATGAGGCAGTTCAACTCAGTCCTGTAGAGTTGCTGTGAGTCAGAGTTGACTTGATGGCAACGGGTTTGGTTCGCATTTTGGAATGGTGGTTGTGTCTTATACTGTAGGAAAGTGGTGGGGTGTAATGTGTGCTCTCTGTAACAGATTGTCTTGTCAGAAGTTTGAATATGTATTCTGGGTTAGCATTTGAATCATTAATAATAAAAACCAGAAGAAAAAGAACCAAACCCACTGTCATTGAGTTAATTCTGACTCATAGCAACCCTACAGAACAGAGTAGAACTACTCCATAGAGTTTCCAAGGAGCACCTGGCGGATTTGAACTGCCGACCCTTCGGTTAGAAAACATAGCACTTTACTACTACACCACCAGGGTTCCCTGTAATAATAAGAGGACTTAAAATACCCCAGTTGAATATAACAGGCTGATGGGAATTGGGAGGAGCCCAGGTGGCAGTGGTGAAAACAGGTGGTTCGTTTGAATCCACCAGCTGATCCTTGGGAGAAAGATGCGGCAGTCTCCTTCTGTAAAGATTTCTAGCCTTGGGAAACCTGTGGGGCAGTTTTACTCTGTCCTCCAGGGTGGCTGTGAGTCAGAATTGCCTTACTGCCAAAAGGTGGTAGGAACTGGTGGATAAGAAATAGACACAAGTTATTAAAATATCAGGAATAGGCATCAGAGGATCAAAGGTGGCCCCCAATCTCATACTTAAAGTCACTAAATAACAGATAATGTTTAAGACTCTGCAAGATTTCACTGTGCAATAGTGAAGAGAACATCCTGTCCCTAGATTTTCAGCACCCTTCTGTCTAGACTCTTTCCCAAGGCTTTTACGAACATCAGTACAGACAGTGTTAACAATGAAAGCCAAATACTGATTGGTTTGCAACTTTTAAAATTCTTCTGTATACAGCAGTTTCTCAAAATGAAGCTAAAAGACCTATGTCGGGAGAATATGGTCTTGCATCTGGTCCAGAATATGAAGCAGGAGCTGGAGACAATCAATCTAGTGAGGTGCAGCTAACTGTAGGTACACTGTATATTTGTTGTAGGAAATAATTTTTGTTTCTTTAAAACAGATTCAGCTTATATTTAAATTTTGAAATGTTATAGTTCATTCAGCAAACTTACTTAATTTCTGCTGTTAGTTTTCTTGATGCTGTCAGTCAGTGACTTTGAAGGAAAATGTAATGCATTGAAGGTCATTTTGTAATTTCCGTTGATAATACCCAGAAGTTCAGACTTATTAAGGAGCTCATTTCTTTAAAAAAATAATCTTAACGATGTTAACAGCGTTATATTCTCATTGAAGGTGATGTGGAAAGCACATAAAACTACATGTTGTTAAGTGCCGTTGAGTCAGTTCCGACTCATAGTGACCCTGTGTACAACACAACAAAACACTGCCTGGTCTTCTGCCATACTTAGAATCCTTGTTATGTTTGAGCCCGTTGTTGCAGCCACTGTGTCAGTCCAGCTTGTTGAGGGTCTTCCTCTGTTTTGCTGACTGTCTACATTAGCAAGCATAATGTCTTCTCCAAGAATTGATCCTTCCTGACAACATTTCCCAAGTGTGTAAGATGCAGTCTTGCCAGCCTCGCTTCCAAGAAGCACTTTGGTTGTGCTTCATCCAAGACAGAAATGTTGGTTTTTTTAGTAGTCCATGGTATATTCAGTATTCTTCTCCAGCATCACAATTCAAAGGCGTCGCTGCTTCTTCTGTCTTCTTTATTCAGTGTCCAACTTTCACGCGCACGATGTGATTGAAAATACTACAGCTTGGATCAGGTGCACCTTAGTCTTCAAGATGACATCTTTACTGTTCAACCCTTTGAAAAGGTCTTTGGCATCAGATTTTCCCAATGCAATGTGTCCTTTGATTTCTTGACTGCTACTTCCGTTGGTGTTGATTGTGGGTTCAAGTAGGGTGGAATCCTGTACAACCTCAGCCCTTTCTCCATTTGTCAAGATGTTGCTAACCGATTCAGTTGTGAGGATTTTTGTTCTCTTGATATTGAAGTGTAATCCATACTGAAGCCTGTGGTATTTGATACTCATAAGTAAGTGTTTCAAATCCTCTTCACTTTTAGCAAGCAGGTTTGTGTCTTCTGTGTAACAGGTTGTTGATGAGTCCTTATCCTGATGCCTTGTTTGTCTTCATGTAGTCCAGCTTCTTGAATTGTTTGCTGGGTGTACAGACTGAATAGGTATGGTGAGAGGATATATCCCTGACGCACACCTTTCCTAACTTTCGACCATGCAGTGCCTTCTTGTTATGTTTGAATGACTGACTCTTGAGCCATATTCAGCTTCCTCACAAATAAGTGTTCTGGAATTTCCATTCTCTGAAATGTTGTCCATAATGTGTTACGATCCACACAGTTGAATGCCTTTGAATAGTCAACAAAGTGCGAGTAAACTTCTTCATGGTGTTCTCTGCTTTCAGCAAAGATTTATCTGATAGTCACACAAGAAAATAAGAGTCTCTAGTACTACCACCAAGATGTAACCACTACTAACATTTTGGTATATGTGTTGAATGTTATAAAATACATACCTGCACACATTAGATGTTCTTATTTTTTCATGCCACTGTTAACAGCTTTTCTTCATTATTATAGTATTGTAAGCATTTTCCATGCTATTTCTGTTTTGAAATATGATTAGTAAATAGCAGCATGCCATTCTATTATAGGCAAATACCATAATTTATTTGCTTAATATGTTTAAGTTTTTACATTTATAAGTGGCCCAGCAGTATTTATACACAAATCATTGTGCTGTCTAATTATTTTATTATGCTTATAAATTCCTAGAAGTGGAATTAATGGTAGGTTTAAAAGTTTATGAAGATGTTGTGGAAAGTTTCAAGCTGTATGCTAGGTCTTTGTAGAAGGCAATGACACTTCTCAAATCTTAGATATCCCAAGTAGTAGACAGGTAAGTCTCATTACAATGCACTGTGTAGGATTTTCTAGTAATGATGTTTTTGTAGTTCTTGATGTTAGTTAAAATACAGGTCTGTAGAAGGGATTCTAGAAGTTTGGGGTTTTTTTGTCCAGTTTTGTTGTGATGTCATCTGTTAACAGTCCTATTTGTTTACCACGTGAATATCTGAGTATATTTGTAGTAAATGTTGAATATATGTGTGTAAATGCATGTGTGTTTCAGAGATAGTTGCTTTGGGTAATTGATTTGCATTTATTTCTTGTCTCAGCGTAAGACTTGACTATGGGATGCAAAAACTTTTGAAACCTTTTAGGGATAACATAAACAATATAATGACTATAAGGTGTTTAGATTTTTTCTTTCAATTTTTTTATCCATTTGGAACGTCAAACTTTGAACTCAGATGTAGGCTAGGTTCTTCAGAGAAGCAAAACCAGTGAAATGTGTCTGGAGAGAGAGAATGGCAATTTTAACAAGGAAATGGCTCATACAGTTGTGGAGGCTGACACGTCTGTGGGTCTGGTATCAGTTGGAGGCTTCTCCTGCCTCAGGGAGTATCGGGCTGAGGAACCCAGAACTGGCAGATCAGATGACAGGCCGCTGGCTGACAGGCCTGTGTAACTGGTGAATCCTTAAGTTGGCAGATCAGGTGACAGGCTGGTGGATCAAGTCCCAAGAATGAGAGGTTAAGTGAAGATTAGCTGGAAGTAGGATCCAGAGCAAGCAAGTGAACTTCGCCCGAATGTACGTATGTACATATTGAGAGTAGGCCACATCCACAGAGAAACTCCCGTGACAGCTGATGGGCTGATCGCATCAAATCACATCATGGAGGCGGTTACATTATACCACAAATTGAAGGATAATTATATCAGATCACAAAATGGAATATAATTTCTTAATACTGAGATTCAGGGCCCAGCCAGGTTGATATATAAAATTAATTATCACAGCATACCCCTCGTCAACTTGGCATCTGTACCAAACCAAACCCACTGCCATCAAGTTGATTCAGACTCATAGCAACCCTATAAGATAGGGGAGAACTGCTCCACAGAGTTTCCGGGGAGGACCTGGTGCACTTGAACTAGCAAGCTTTTGGTGAGCAGATATAGGACTTAACCACTATGGAACCAGGTTTCTGTCACTTGTATACATCTCTTTAAATCATACATAATCTCTAAATAAAGAGAATTATAAAATCGTACTTGTACCTAACATGATGAATTGCCATCCAAATTCCTCAGATATCCTCAGGTTCATTTAGTATTGGGCCCAAACAAAAAACCCACTGCCTCTGAGATGATTCTGACTCATAGTGTTGGGCAGGTATCATAAAATCAAGGAACGTATTGTGGCAATAGAAAAATACACCCCTCCCATATATGTAATGACAACAATTATTTAATGTGGTATTAAGCCAGATATTTTTAAATGTCATTGTGAGGACAGTGCTACAAACTGCAGTATAAAGAGGACAAGGTAGGCAAACCTTACCTTTATTACAAACTGTGGAGAAAGGATCAACATGAATCCATTTCTCACCTGGAAGTGGATCTAGTCGTTACTTTCTCACATTTCTGTGCCTTGTTGGCAGCCAATTCTGTGGCAAAAACTCTGACATCATAACTACCCAGAGTTGGGTCAAGACCGTATTCCTGGCTCTCTTGAGCAGAGTCAAAACACCCCTGCCTGGCTGAGGCGAGGATATCGGGGAGGAGTGATGTGCTCAGGAGTCTGTCTGCACAGCTTACTAAACTCCATACCAGTTGTCCTCCCTCTCTGTCTCTCTGTGTCTGTCCTTCATCATCCGCTCTGTGACTCTTCCCTTCTATGCAGATTGACTCTGTACTGCCAGTCCCTGTCATCTCCTTTCCTCTTTGGGTTTGTTAATTCTGTAGATTAGTTCATGGAATTTTCAGAGAGTGTTACCAGCCTATGCTTATAGTTACCTACCTGTTAGAGCCAGAGAGGATACAGGTGTAGCGATGTATAAGGCAAGGTCTGAGCCAGATTGTCTACGGGAACGTGCTACACCCTATCCTGTTCCTAAACATTCTTACCATGCCAGGAAGCCCCAGGGAGTCCCCTAGTCATTAGGACCTCAGTGAATATGCATGACTGGAACCTTAATGCATAGCTATGATCACACTATCAGTGAATATGCCTGACTCCGTCACACCTCCTCCCTTCCTGAAATTAGTTTGCCAGGTGTGGTACCTGTGTATCCCCTACTTGTCTGGCTATTTTAGAAACACACACACACACACACACACACACAGACACACACACACACACACACACACACACACACACAGAGACACACACACACACACAGACACACACACACACACACAGACAGACACACAGACACACAGACACACAGACACACAGACACACAGACACAGACACACACACACACACACACACACACACTGCCCACAGTCATGTTAAAAAAAATAACCAGTTGCTGTCAAGTCTTCTCAACTAATGGCATCCTCATGTGTGTGCTCTCTTGGGTTTTTACTGGGTGATTTTTCAGAAGTAGATCACCACGCCTTTATTCCAAGGTGCCTCTGGGCAGACTTCAGTCTTCCACTGTAGTTAGCAGCTGAGTGTGTTAACCATTTTTATCACCTAAGAACTCCAAGTGTCGTATTAGAGAGAATATATTATAATGGAGCAATTTCATAAGTTTGCTAGCATAAGTTAGACTATTTCATTTTAGAAATTCATTTTCTTCGTATTACTGTCATATTTAGTTCATGGATGTATTTACTTTTCAATCGAACTATTTTGTCCTTTTCTATCAGCAGCCACACACAGAAGTGGTTATGGTTGTTTTCACCTCATGATTTAATATTTTGGTACTGATGGTATTTTGTTTGGCTTTTTCCTGTTTCATCAAACATAGAACTTTACATGTAATTCTCTTATGATAGAGTCTTGTTGGCACAGTGGTCAAGAGCTGTGGCTTCTAATGATAAAGGTTGATGGTTCAAATCATCCAGCTACCTTGGAAACACTGTGAATCAGCATTGATGGTACTGGGTTCAGGTGTTTCGTTCTTCTCTTATGATGCTGTTTGCACTTTGTGGTGGTTTTTACCTATGTCAGAAACTTTTCTAGTTGGGCTATAGCCTTCTTGAAAATAGGATTTTTATCTTACCATGTTTCATGTATTTGTATCTGTCTTATAAACTCTTCTTTCAAGTCCATGTGCCTACCGTATTGTAGGATTTCAGTGAATGTGGTAAGGGTGAATGAATGGATGTCAGCTGTGTATAAAGTAGATACTGTGGTAAACACTGGCATACGAGGTGTAAGGTACACTTTTGAGATACAAAGGAGAATGAAGTGGTCCCCTGTTGGAAACAGATAAGTAGGCAAATGTGCTGTCATCACCAGTGGCTGTCCAGTAATCTCCATTTGCGGCAGCCTCGCGTATGTCGCAATACAGCCCTGCTCCACAAGGTTTTCAGTGGTTGAATTTTTGGAAGTAGATCACCAAGCCTTTTTTCTGAGGTATCTCCAGGTAGATGTGAACCTCCCACCGTTTTGGTTAGCAGATGATCATGTTAACTGTATACTGTCCAGTGACTCCGGTAATAGCGGATAGCAAGTGATTGGAGGCACACTGCAGAGTCTCACTAACTCTACCCAAGAACTGGAATAGATGAAGTAGTAACTGAGTTGACTTTTGAGATATAAATGTGAGCTCTTCAACAAGGGTTGTTGAGGTATTTCAAACAGGATGATAAGTAGAAAATCACAGAGATGTGATAAAAGTGGCATGTTTGGGGAATTGTGGCTAAATAAGGTTCATGGTGCTGTTGGGGAATGGTAGGAAAACAGCTTGGAGTAGAAGAGAGACTGTGTCGTGGGAGGCCATTTGAAGAGGTTGGGAGTTTGTATTCTGTGCAGTGATAAACCATTAAAGGCTCCCCAGCCCAATAAGCAAAAGAAGTAGCATAATTTGTGATTTAGAAACATCACTGTAATTAAGTTGGAGGAAATTAGAAGAGATGTCACTGGAACAGAGAGTACCAGCGAGGAAGCTGTTGGAATGCTTCATGTTAAAGATGAGAAAAGGCTGGACAAAAGCAATAGTGATACAAAGGAGAGAGCAGTTCTGAAAGATTTTTCCAAGTTAAAATTGGTAGGCTTGGGATTGATTGAGTGAGGGGTAAGAACAGTCATTACTGCCTCACAGGTTTCTGGCTAGAGTGACTGAACTGTTGTTGCCAGTAACCAAGATAGGAAATAGTAGTAGAGAATGAGTTCGGTTTGGGACGTGTTAGGTATCATGTTGGAGGAACAGGAAAATTCAAGTTGCATAGTTAGATTTATCAGCTAACAGTTGTGGAAGTTAAAATAGTAGACAAAATTACACACGGAGAGTATGTAGACTGAGAATAGAAGGTTGCTAAGGACAGAATGTTAGGGATTTCCAGTTGAGTAAGATGTGTTGGGCGGCTTCCTAAGTTCTCAGGCTTATGATAGACTGGGACTGTAGAATAACCTTTTAATATTGTAAGTAAATTTTTTTTTTTTTAAATTGATGTAACAAGAGTACAAAAAGTACTGTTGAAAGATGTTTTAAAATTGTATCTTTCAAGTTGTGAGTTTGATCAACTGTGAGGAGAAAATGGTTTAAACATTTGGATTTTAATCTATGTCTCTGTTTTAGATTGATTCTCTAAAAGATGCCTTTGCAAGCACCTCTGGAGGTAAGCAGTTCAACTAATCTGTCAGTAAATATTTGAGAGATTTAGAATTAGTAGTGAGTGCGAGACTGTGTGTGGGTGTGTGTGTGTGGGTGTGTGTATGTGTGTATGTATGTGTTCATCAAAGTGAAGACTTGCCAGCTCTAAAATGTAGACCCAGGTTCTAATGCCCCCACTGCCACTGATTTTATTGTGACAACGCTGAATAAGCTACTGTATCTCTCTTTCCCTCCTTTGTTTACTTGTATAAAAGGGACAATAATGTCCACCTTCTTTATTTCTCAGTATTATTGGGAGAGAATATATGGGAAAATGAGAAAAGCTCAAGGTTACACCAAAATGTGAGTAATGAGGATTGACAGAATTATTTTCAACTTCAGGAAAATACTCTGGCCTGTTTTCTTAGCCTGACTTCAATGACAGAACAGTATATCTGTACAACAGTGATGTAAATTTATATCCTTACAGTTCTGTGTATTGTAACAGATGATCCCTGGAATATGTAACTGATTAAGTGTACTTTTCTTACTCTTTTCTCAGGTCATGGTAAAGCACCTGTTTCCACTCGTAGTCGAAGCAGTCAACTAAAGCGGCCCAAGATTGGAAAGAGGTTTCAGGATTCTGAGTTTAGTAGTTCTCAAGGTGAAGATGAAAAGACCTCGCATACTTTACCTGCAGCTTCAGTAAACAAGTAAAAGTTCTTAAATTTATTTTATTCTAATTAGTTTGTTTATTTTCATTTTGGTTTTATCAGAATTGAGAATTTAAGGTAGAGCTATTTCATTGTTGATGTAGAAAATGAACTTGAGTGTAGAATGTAAAAACTATTGCATTTAAATTCTTCTACAAGATTCTACCATCAGTTGAAACAAAGCCAGGGTGACTGTGGAACAGACTGTCAGTTGCTCAGATGGATGTTCAGATGGAAGCTGAAGAAAAGGAAAACAAGTCCACAAAACTAATATATCCCACTTGAACTTGGAGACCATTCAAGAGTAAATCTGACGTACTGAACACTAATGACCGAAGACCAGAGATGTTGTGGAATGCCATTGAGGGCATTGTACATGAAGAATGTAAAAGGCCATTAAAATTAGGAGAAAGAAAAGATTATAATAGATATCTGAAGAAACTTGCTTTTTAACTTACAGTAGCTAAAGTGAATAGAAAAAATAGTGAAATAGAAGACCTGAACAGATGATTTCAAAGGCTAGCTCTAGAAGACAGAGTAAATTATTGTAATGAAATATGCCAAGAACACGCTTAGAATTTCTCACTCTGAAAGAACTGAAGAGAAAATTCGGACCTTGAGTTGCAGTACCACAGGATTCTGTGGGCAAAAATTGAATGACACAGGAAGCATCAATAGAAGATGGAAACAATACACAGAATCACTGTACTGAAAAGAATTGGTCATTGTTCAGCCATTCCAGGAGGCGGTAGCCTGTGATCAAGAACAGATGGTACTGAGGAGGAAGTCCAGGCTGCACTGACAGCACTGATGTACAGCAGGTCTCCAGGAATTGATGGAATCCCAACCGAGATATTTCAGCAAATTGATGCAGCTCTGGAGCTACTCATTCATCTGTGCCGAGAAATTTGGAAGCTGGCAGCTACCTGGCCAACCAACTAGAAGAGATTCATATCTGTGCCCATTCCCAAGAAAGATGATCCAACAGAATGCAAGAATTAATTGAACAATATCATTTAATATCACTTGCAAGTAAAATTTTGCCAATGATAACTTAGAAACAGTTACAACAGTATGTTGACAGGAAACTGCCAGATTCAGATGTGCAACAAGGAACAGTTATCAGTGCTGCTTTCAGATGGATTTTGGCTGAAAGCGGAGAATGCCAGAAACGTGTTTACCTGTGTTTTATTGACTTTATGAAAGCATTCGACCATGTGAATCATAACAGATTACGAGTAACATTATGAAGAAGAGAAATTCCGTAATACTTAGCTGTGTTCATGTAGAGCCTGTAAGTGGGCCAAAACGCAGTCATTTGAACAGGAAAAGGGAATGCTGTGTGCTTTAAAATCAGGAAAGGTGTGAATCAGAGTTGTATCCTTTCACTGTACTTACTCAGTCTGTATAATGAGCACATAATCTAAGAAGCTGGACTGTATGAGGAAGAACGCAGCATCAGGACTGGAAGAAGACTCATTAACCTTTGGTATGCCAATGATACAACTTTGTGTGCTGAAAGTAAAGAAGGCTTGAAGCACTTTGTGATAGATAACAAAGCTTATAGCCTTCAGTATGGACTATTCCTCAGCCTAAGGAAAACGGAAGTCCACAGAGATGGACCAAGGAGCAACATCCTGATGAATGGAGAAAAGATTGATGTTTTCAACGATTTCATTTTACTTGACTCTGAAATCAAAGTCTGTGGAAGCAGCTGCCAAGAAATCACATGCTGTATTACTTGGGCAAATGTCCTGTAAAAGACCTTTTAAAAGTATTGAAAAGCAAAGACGTCACTGGGAGGACAAAGGTCCACCTGACTGAAGCTGTGATATTTTCAGTCACCTGATATGTGTGTGAAAACTGGGCAGTGAATAGGGAAGACTAAGAAGACTTGATCCCTTTGAATTATGATCTTGAGGAATATTGACTATACCATGGATGGCAGTGTTTGATTTGGTTTGTAGTACAGTCAGAAGGCTCTTAAGAAGTGACAGTCACATGACTTCATCTTAGTGACACGGGCATGTTATCAGGAGGGCCCCGTCTCTGGAGAAAGACATAATACTTTGTGAAATAGGCAGTCAGTAGAAAAGAGGAAGACCCACAATGGGATGGAATGGCACAGTGGCCGTAGCACTTTGTCCAACACAGCAGTGATTGTGGAGGTGGCACAGGACTGGGGAGTCTTTCATTTTGTTGTACAGAGGTTTGCTAGAGTCAGAACTGATTTGAAACCATCTGACAGCAGCAAATGATTTTTAGTAATGCTGAGGTTTGGTTAAGAAGCCCTGGTGATAACACTGATTATGTTACTTTACTGCTAATTGAAAAGTCAGTGGTTTGAACCCACAGCTACTATAAAGACTTCTATAAAGTCTTTATGAAGCTTCTATAAAGACTTACAGGCTTGGAAAGCCTATGGGGCAGTTCTCCTCTGTCCTGTAAGGTCCCTGTGAATCAGAATTGACTTTATAGCAGTGAATTTGACTGTGGTTTGAAGGTTGAAATTTTATAAACCCTAAGTTTTACTAAAACAGATTCATTTTACTGGGATATTGGATATAATTTTTAAATTAGTACAGTCAGTTCCTTCAGGAATTCAGTAGCTAGTTGAATCAGTACTTTATTCTGTCTTCTTTTGAATCTTTGAGAAAGCAAACTTTTAAGTTTTAAAATAGAATTAGATCTTTGCCCTAAATGCCCTACAAATTATTTCTAAGTCACCCTTTAGTTAATTCATATCTTTACCAATTTATCTGTACAATTATTTTTCTCAGGTAGAGAGTTCTGTAGCTATACAGATTTCCTTATGTGAATGATTATTGGATAATTATGTAAATGTTTTATTTTGATGAAAAGCTAATTTTAAAGGCAAGTGCATGTAAATATTTAAGTTTAGTAAGTTTCAAAGACAATAATAGTTTAGATAACTGGTTTTCTCATTGAGATATAATTTGAGGTAATACCTTTTTAGAGGGAAATGTAACAATGCATTTTAAATTGAGCATCCTAGAATTACTCTGAATTTTGTTTGGTTTTCTTAAGACTGAATGTTTGAATGCTTACTCAGACACTGTGAGGAACAAAACAAGACAGACAACAGTTAAGAATGCTGCATGGTTTGCAGTAATTCTATGGATGCTAAGTAGGGAGAGTGACTTATTCTGACTGAGGAAATGGAAGAAAGTGACATTTGGACCAGAGCATCAAACAGAAGGAGACGTTCCACAAGAAGAGTTGGGAAAGAAGACTTTCTGGTCAGGCAGTTCCTAAACTACAGTCGGTGGACCTGCTGCCTATATTTGTAAATAAAACACTGAAATGCATGCTAGCTTAGGTAATGTTTATGGTTGGTTTTATTTTATGACAGCAGAGTTAAGTAGTTGTTACAGAGATCATATAGCCTGCAATGGGTAAAGTATCGGGCCGTTTTTAGAAAAGGCTTGTCAAGCCCTAATCTACACTAGGGCTGGCCGACAGAAACTCCTGTGCTGGTGGAAATGCTCAGTCTCTGCACTGCCCAGCATGGGAACCAGTAGCTAGAATTATTGTTGAGTGCTGGAAATGTGGCTAGTGTAACTGAGGAACAGAATTTTTAGTTCGGTTAAATTTTAATGAATTTGATTGTAAATAGCAACATGTATCTTTGTAGCAATATTAGACAGAGCGGATCCAGATTAAGGATATAGCATGAACAGAGGCACAAAGGTAGGAAGAATGCAGATAAGGATTACTGACACATGAGGTGAACAGTGGTGTCTAGTAAGAGATAATGAGGTTCTGACCATGTAAGGCCTCATATCCAAGGGAGATGCACTTTATTCGTTAATCCAAAGAGAGCTGTCAGAAGGTTTTGAGCTGGACTAGGCACAGATGTGAAACCTTTGTAAGGAATGTTCAGAAAGTCCAGTGAATTAAGAAGCAGTTCAAGGGGTTCACCAAGAATTGGGACCTGAACTATCACCATGACAGTGAGACTAGAAGGGTGGGGATATGTTTAAAATGGATTTCAGAGGTCGTACACAACCATATAGGTTGTTGTCTTAACATTTTTGGAAATGAGAAGGGTATGATGAAGAATTATGCCAATGCTGGGTCAGTAGCTGTAAACCCATACTGTCCCAGGTAAACTGAGAAGTATTTTCATTTTGACAGAGTAAGAGATCCAGGAAAATAGGGATAGAATGAAAGAAGGGTCTAGCTTACTTGATTAGGAATAAGTTGATGTTATTAGCTGAGCTAAACTACAAAGTAGGAAAAGAGAACAAGTTAGTAGGAGGATAAAGAGATTAGTTTTGGACCTCTGAAGTTGTTCACGGAACAGTTGTGTGATTCTCTACAGTGTTAATTTAAAGAAAGGATTCCTAAAATTTTATATTCATCCTTAACAAAACAAGTAAGAATTATTTATTGTTGTTAATTATAGATTAGAGTCTACTGCACGCACATCAGAGAGTTCAGAAGAATTCCTAGAAGAGGAACCGGAAGAGAGTGTGATTGAATTTGAGGAAGAAAGCAGTGAAAAAGATGCCCGACCAACACCTGAAACCCAGCCCGGTCTGGAAAAGCAAGATGGTGAGAAGGTATGAGTTCACTTACCAAAGAAAATGAGTGAAAGTAAACTAGATAGTACCTTTTGAAGTCACACATTCTTAGAAAAACATACAATCTATTTTAAAATCTTTGAAATGGTGTTTAGTGTTAAAATCTGTATATAAGGAATGAATAAAAAACACGGTATGGTACAACATTGAACATTTGCTCAGCCATAAAGAGGATGAAGTCCTGATGCATTCTGCATCATGGATGAACCTTAAAACATGCTAAGCAAAGTCAGTCAGTCACAAAGGTACAAATAATGTATGATTTCACTTACATGAAATATTTAGGTTCGGCAAGTGTATGAAGACCAAAGCTTATTAGTGGTTAGTAGGAGTGGGTAAGAGGGAGAAGGGGAGGGAGAAAAGGGGACTCCCTGATTAGAGGACACTGAGTCTTGTGCTAAGGGTGATGGGAAAGTTTGGAAACAGGTGATGTTAATAATTAAACAATATGACAAATGTAACTAATGTCACTGAATTATATATATGAAGAATGTTGAAAAGGCAAACAGTTTGTTACATGTGCAAGGACTGCCAATTAAGTTCATGCACTCTTCTTAGAAAAAGTCCTACGTACCTTACTGCGGGATATCACTATGGAACTCTTTCTGGAATAGCCATCAGAGCTGTTGTTGTATTACTCTTGATGTCCTGAATGTCATCCAAGTGTCTTCATTTCACTATTTCCTTTATCTTCAGGTAAAGAAAAAAGTCACTAGGGGCTAGATCAGGGGAGCAGGGAGGGTGTTCCAATACAAGTTATTTGCTTACTGGCTAAAAACTCCCTCACAGACAACTATACAATTAAGTTTGCAACTGGCCGCTGTGCACAATCGCTATTCCAGTAAGAATTCCAAAATTGCTTTGAAGGGTGGAGTAGTATAGGCATCAGTGCATAGCTTCCCAAGGGGAGTACTTCAAAGGTGATCATAGTTGATACTCAGCAATGAGATGTGTAGCACTCAGGACAATTAAGTTCATGAACTTAATTGTCGGACTGCATATAATTACATACATATGCAGTTAAAAAATTGCCCAAATAATAAAATTTGCATAAAGAAGCCAAAAAATGTATATGTGTATATATGCATATAAATCAAGGTGACATTACTGGAGTCAGAGAACGCATAAAGTTACAAGGATAATTTTATATATCAAACTAAAGGAGTTTTTAAAACTTTAACTTAAAAGCAAAGATAGACTAGGGGATGTTTAGTAAGGTTCCATAATACATTTAAAAATATACAGTATTTGTGAAGCTAAACACACTTAAAAAGAAACTTAAATGATGTGACTGTAAGATCTACAGTATAGAACCACTTCCAATTCAGACCCAGCATGAACCTGATTGCACTCCTCTTTTGGTAGAAGGATGATAATCAGTTATCCAGGAAAGAATTCAACATAATTGATCTTTCAGATTCTGGAAAAAAGTAGCCAAACTTTGCATCTGTGTGCTTTTCTTAAACATTACAAAACTTAATAGGCAAATGCTTTGTGACCAAAATCAACTCTTTGCTATCTGGCTTTACTTCTGAAGCTGCTTGAGTAGTACTCCTGTCTTCTCTTTTCCTTCCTTCTTTCAATTTTCTTTTTTCTTTCATTTCTTATTTTTTTGTTGTGATTAAGTGAAAGTGTACAATCCAAATCAATTTTGCATTCTCATTTATTTACAGCCCCCTCTGCTCTCCTTGCCCCATGACAGCACACTTCTTTTCATATTATACTTGTCACATCTTTTTAACAAGCTCCTGCCCCCTCCTCTCCTCCCTTTTTCTGTCCCCTCTAGAAAGAGACCAGTAGGACAGCCTCCTGTAAGTGCATAGAACCATAAAATACACTCACCATATGGTCACATTGTGTCCCGAGTCTAGTCCATTTTTGACTGAAGAGTTGACCTAAGTATACATGGGCAGCAGCAGGTCTAGGGGCCATGTTCTCAGGGGATCCCCCAGGTCATTGGATCATCAATTGGTGGTCCTTTAGTAGAGTTCTTGAGCTGCACCATCTTTTTCTTGTGTTGCGACAAGGAGTCAAACATTGTGTGCCCCATCATGGCTGTCTTTGGTGTTGGCTGGGCACCATCTGGTTCTTCTAGTCACATTTTGATACCGTTTCCCGTTCACATGGGTCTTTCTTTCTCCTGGGCTCTTCTTTCCTATCTTTGTTGTTCTCATTGTCTGTTCCAGGTGAGTTGGTACCATTTGGTGTACCTCAGTTGGCAGCTTGTTAGCTTTTCAGAATCCAGATGCCATTCACCAATTTGGGGTGCAGAAGACTCTCTTAGCAATAGGCTGATTATGCCATATGACCTCAGTCTTCTCCCAAGAGCATGGTCCCCGGCCCCCACCCCTGCTACTCTATCCTTGCAGTATTGAGTTGGATTAGAAGAGCTTTCAGTTTGTTGTGAAGTCCATTTAAGTTGATCTACTTTCTACTATGTGCTGTCACTGTTTTCACCTAACCAAATTTCTGTCAACTGTCTAGTCTCTGACCAACCCTCTCCTTCTCCCCCCTCCCTTGTAGCCGTCAGAGTCTTTTCTTGTGTGTATAAGTCTGTTTTTCAGTCCTCTGTAGTAGGGATCTCATATAATATTTGTCCTCTTGCCACTGATTTCACTCAGCATAATGTCTTCCAATTGAAGGCAGGTTATGAGATGCTTCCTAAAATCGTCATTTTTCTTTATTATTGCATGGTGTTCCATGTATGTATGTGTACCATAGTTTATCCATTCTTCTGTGGATGGGCATCTGTCTTGATTCCATCTTTTTGCTGTTGTGGATTGTGCTGCAGTAAACCTTCGTGTCCACATGTGTGTTCGTGTGGCAGACTTTGTTTCTGTAGGATAGATTCCTTCTTTCAATTTTCTGACATTTCCTTCTTTTTGTTTAATACCTTCGTTCTTTTCTTCTCTTCAAATTCTTTATTTCTTCTTTCATGTGTACTGAAGTTCCTTGAAAAATATTACCTGTTTGCCAAGTCTAGCCAGCAGCTAAACAAGTGAGGTATGTCACTGTTTTCTTAACTGACTCCACTTTAGGTTCTGTTGCTTCTACCTTAGGACACTATATGTATACTTTTAATAATGGTGTATCTTTTATAAACATTTGCATAGCAAATTAGGTTCCCATTTAACAATTTTTATGTATTTTGTTCTAACTCCAGGTCTTGGCACATTTCATTGTGATAATTTCAATCACACTTTGAAATCTGTTCAGCTGTTGTATTTCACTGTTTCTTCTGTTCACTTTAGCTGCTCTATGTTCAACAGCATGTTTCAGAGTTTCTGCTGAAATCTATCTTTGTCTTTTCTTTCTTTCCTGTCTTCTTAATGACTTCTTATATTTCTTCATGTATGATGTCCTTGATGACATCTGACAGCTTGTCTGGTCTTTGATCATTAGTGTTCAGTGTGTCAAATCTATCCTTGAAATGGTCTAAATTCTGATAGGTTATATACTCAAGGTCATACTTTGGCTCTTATGGACGTACTGTAATTTTCTTCAAGTTCAACTTGAACTTGCATATGAGCAATTGATGATAATGCTCCATAGTGGGCCCCTGGCCTTGTTCTGACTGATATTGAGCTTTTCCATTGCTCTTTCTGTAGCTGTAGTTAATGTGACTCCTGTGTATTCCATCTGGAAAGGCCATGTATATGGTCACAACTTATGTTGTTGAAGAAAGATACTTGTAATGAATAAGTCATTGGTCTTAAAAAACTCTGTCATGCATTCTCCAGCGTCATTTCTGTCACCAAGGCCATGTGTCCAACTACCAATCCTTGTTCTTTATTTCCAACTTTTGCGTTCTAGTCACCGGTAATTATCAATGCATATTGAGTGCATGTTTGATCAATTCCAGACAGCAGAAGTTGGAAAAAATCATCCATTTCTTCATCTTTGACCCTAGTAGTTGGTGCATAAATTTGAATAATAGTAGTTTAACTGATCTTTGTTTTACGCTTATGGATATTATCTTGTCACAGCATTGCACTTCAGGTGAGATCTTGAGATGTTCTGTTTGATGATGAATGCTATGCAATCTCACTTAAGTATGTTATTCCAGTGATAGTAGACAATGACTGTCGTATTGAAAATGGCTAACACTAGTCCATTTCAGCTCACTGATGCTAAGATTTTTGATCTTTCTTCATTCCACTTCATTTCTTTTTTAATTGTATTTTAGATGAAAGATTACAGAATACAGTAGCTTCTGATTCAGCAGTGAGTACACATACTGTTTTATGTCATTGGCTAACAACCCCAAAACAAGCATTCTTGCTTCTCACCATCGGCTGTTGCCAACTTTCCTGTCCCCTCCTGCCTTCCAGTCCTTGCCCCTGGGTTGATGTGCCATCTGTCACTTATATCTTGTTTTATTTTTAATGGGCTTGTCCAATCTTTAGCTGAAGGGTGACCCTCAGGAGTGACTTCATTTCTAAGCTAGAAGACTGTCGAGGGGCCACACTCTCAGGGTTTCTCCAGTCTCTGTCAGGCCAGCAAGTCTAGCCTTCCTTTTTGAGTTAGCATTTTGTTCTGCAGTTTTCTCCAGCTCTGTCTAGAACCCTCTGTTGTAATCTTTGTCAGAGCAGTCAGTGGTGGTAGCTGGGCATCATCTGTCTGTACTCAGTTCAGTCTGGTGGAAGCCGTTGTAGGTGTCATCTCTTGGTCCTTTGTACTGATCTTTCCCTTGCTTCTTTAGTTATCTTAATTCTTACTGGCTCCCAAGGGGATAATACCATGAACTTCATTTTTGACAACTTCCAATTTTTCTAGCTTGGTATTTCCTAAGTTCCTTGTTCTGATTATTAATGGTGTGCTTGACCCAACTCAGGATATTTTCAGTTTCCACATATGCAAGGGAAAGCTGAACCACAAATAAGAAGACCAAAGAATTGATGCATTTAAATTGTGGGGTTGATGAAGAATATTCAATATACTGTGGACTACCAGAAGAACAAACAAGTCTTGGAAGACGAACAGCCTTCCATAGTAGCAAGGGTGACCAGACTTCATTTTACTTATTTTGAAGATATTGTCAGAAGGGACAAGTCCTTGGAGAATAACATAGTGCTTAGTGTAGTAGAGAATTAAGAAAAAAGAGGAAGACCCTCAATGAGATGGATTGGCCCAGTGGCTGCCGTAGTGGGCTCAAACATAGCAGTGATTATCAGGATGGTACAGGACTGGGCAGTGTTTCATTCTGTTGTACATAGGATCACTGTGAGTCAGAAACGACTTGATGATACCCAACAACAGCAGTGGATACGGACATGCATGTTAGTACACATGTTCCTTCCTATACACATCTATACATGTTTACCTACCTCTGTAGCCACACTATTTTTTTGGTTGATAATTCTATTGTTGCAAAATTGTATACGTTGTAGCATTTACCAAAAATGTCCCTTATGCTTGTTAGTATCATCATTTACTTTGGTCACATTGTGAAGACTTCACCTGCACTTGGTATTGACTTTCCTGTCATGCAAAATAAGAAGTTTCTACTGTTTAGAAATTTGACTTTCCCCTCTTTCTGCCTCTCATCTCTGGTAATTACCAAAGAACATTGTTTTCTGTATATACGCCTTGTCTTTGTGTAAAAGTAAAGTCATCCAGTGTTTGTCCTTTTGTGATTGATTTATTTCCCTCAACATAATGTGATCTATTTTCATCTATGTTATGTTTTGAGGGAAAAAGAAAAAAAAAAACTGTTGCTGTTGAGTCAGTTCTGACTCACAGCAATGCCATACAACACAGTAGAAATGTCCCATAGAGTTTTCACAGAGCACCTGATGAATTAAAACTACTCACCTTTTAGTTAGCAGCCGTAGCACTTAACCTCTACACCAGCAGGATTTCCTTTTACATTCCCACCAACATTTTATATTTCCGCCTCCTTACTGACACTGTCTTTCTTTGGAACTCATTATTCTTTACAGTAGTGTTCCATTGTATGTGTGTACCCCTGTGTGTAATCCATTGATCTCTTGATGGGCACTTAAGTTGTTTACCTCTTTTTGTTGTTGTGAATAATGCTGCAGTGAACATAGGTGTGCACAGGTCTATTCATGTCACTGCTGTTAGATCTCTAGGTTGTGTGCTTGTGAATGTAAGTGCTGTATCATCAGGTATTTCTATTTCTGGCTTTTTGAGGAAGTACCATGCCATTTTCCATAGCATCTGCACCATTTGCAATCCCACCAGCAGTAGATGAAGGTTCCAGTACCCCCCACAACCTCGTCAGCATTTGTCATGTTCTATTTTTGATCATTGCTTTTGGGGGGGGGCGGGTAAAAAATGGTGCCTCATGTTAGTTTTGATGGGCATCTTTCTCTAATGGCTAATGAATGAAGCTGTATGTTTAATGGCATTTTTCTTCAAGAAAATTGGGGAAATAAAAGCACATGCAGCAAAATAAAAATAAAGGATTTGTAGTATTAGTATTTTCTTCTCTTTAAGGTTATACCTACTTTCCTTCATTCAGCAACACTTTGAGAGCATACTTTTGTAGTTGACTGGTGACAGCTTCCATTTCATTTTCATTGGCTTTTCCTTACCTTGGTTGAGTGCTTGTTCTTTTCCAAAATTCTCTAGTCTTTTGATATTGTAACACCAGTGTACTTCGAATTTTTGGTTTCCTCTCTTTGAAGATGGTTTTTTTCTTTTCTTTACTGTCCTGAATCTTGCTTTTCCTTATTGTGGAAAATCCAGTTCTTGCCTTTCTGATCTTTGCTTATGATCTGTTTGAAAATGTATCCAATGTAATGGCTTCAGTTGTCATCTCTGCGTGGATGGCCATTAGCTCATGATTCTCAGTCCTATAATGTTACTTACTTTCTGGGAATTCTGTTCATACAGATGACTTCTGTCATTCTAATGTCGTCGCAATCCCTATTCTTACTATTTCTCGATTATTTTCATTCTAAAACTGAGAGGCTTTTTCTCTGCTGTTGCTTACTTCCAAATACTGACCAAAATTCTATGTTAAACTTTTTTCTGTATCTTATTTTCATCTGTTTAACATTTCTCCCCACCTAGGTTGGTCTTTGGAGGAATTTAATTATGATTACCATCTGTTTGCAATCTAGTCTGTATGGGTGAATTAATTTTTCTAAGTCTCCAATTTCAGTATTTCTCCTGGAAAACTTTCCTTTGTGTGCCTTCAGAGGTACTATATAATCTATCCCAATATATCTCTAAAATACTTATGCATGTCTTCTATTTATTAGTGTCACTAGAAATAATTAGAAAAATTGGGATGTTAAACAGAAGTCTGATAAATTGATAAACATTAGAAGAATAGTCAGGAGTTGGTAATCAGGTAGCATTTCCACATTTTAATAATGTGGTACAAGGAGCCAAATTGTTCATAAATGACCTTGGGTTGACTAGACAGCCAGCTAGCTGAGGCCAGGGTTTCTCTTCTCCCAACAAGAGTTGCTGCACCAAACTCGGCTTTCTGTGAGACTGGAGATGCCTCCTTCCCTGGCAAGGTGAACTGGGACTTCTTACAGGCCTAGAGATGCAGGGTGTTAGACAGCCGGTGTTCTGTAAAGAGCCGGCACCAACCCTCACCACCTCAGGGGCCTTTTTACTCTGAAGGTTCCTTCCGTGATTGCCCTCTAAGAAGGAATAGCAAGACAGGGAGTCTCTGTCCACTGAATCTTAGACATACACTCTATGTCCACAGAGCATACTTCTCAAAAGAATAGTAGGATTTTTGAGTTATTCATGCATTCTTTTCTTTTACTTGTTCAGCCTTTGTAAGTTTCCCTTCTCCTCAAGTAATACTGTTCCTTAACTCATGCCATGTGATGTTGTGAATTCATCTTGAGTTCCAGTGCATGACAAGTAGGTATTGAAAAGGGACCCACCTTGTAGGATAAATCAATCGATTGTAATCGTGGTGTGATTTTTTTCACTGATGATTTAGGAATCTGAATTAGAGCCTATGAATGGTGAAATAATGGATGATACTCTGAAGACCTCACTTGGAACTGAAGAGGAGGACCCCACTGTTGATGTTTTAGATGAAGAATTAAAATTGCAGCCTTTTAACTCCAGTGAAGAATCTACAAGTCTTGTTCCACTGGCGGTAGAGTCTTCAAAGCCTCCTGAAGCTGTTGCACAGGATAAGGCAAGGGGAAATAACCTAATTTTTTAATAAAGTGTTCCAATGCAGTGTTGGAACACTGTGTGCATATGTGTCTATGTGTGTATTCTTCTTTTACCTTAACATGCATAGTCTTTCTGGAAAAAATCATCTTTATACTAGATTTGGTATTTTGAGAAGATGCAATTAGTAATGTTCCATAAATTCAAATCTTTATGATTTTATTTATTTGTATGTAGCTTATTGTAACATCATGTTTTATCTTGTGGGCTTGGGGAAATGGCTGGAAAAATGGATAAAGCATATTTACTAAATATCTGAGTATGTGTTATTTACATAGAGCGCTAGTGGTGCTGTGGTTAAGAGCTCTGCTGCTAACGAGAAGGTCACCTGTTCAAATCCTCTAGCCCATCCTTGGAAGCCCTATGGGGCAGTTTTACTCTGTCATGTAAGGTCACTATGAGTCTGAATTGACTTGATGGCAATGGGTTTGGAGTTGCTTACATAGACTATGACTAACAAAATAATTTTAACTTGCTTTAATTACAGAGATTAGATAGAAAAAAAAAAGACTAAGTTTTTTAAAAGAAACTTAATCTTATTACTTTTGAACATCCCAGCTGAAGCTGAGGCACAGTTGTATGGTGTTGTTTTATTAGCCCCTCACACACCTAGGTGAATGAAGTTTTCATTGTCCCTCATGCCCCCAAGTGAGCCTGCAGCCAGGCTGCATGGAGTGGTCTTCATCCAGTCCCTTAGGACTCAGGTTTCTGGCTTCATAACCCTCAGAACCCCCAAACTTGGAGTCGATTCATAGTTTTGACGAGTCTTGATATGAAGTTAAAATATCTTAAATACTGTATTAGGTAGTTATATCTATAAAGCTAAAACTGTTATAAATGTGACATGAGAATGATTTTGAAGAAATCAGATTGTATTCAGAATGTAAAGTTGGTTACCAGTAAACAGTAGTGAGTACTGGATTATTTCAGTTAAAATTTGTCATCCTTGCATTACATATTAGTGTCAATTTTTTGAACTAGGTTGTGAAAGTTTACGTATTGACCAGGTTTTTTGTTTTCAGATGCCACATGTAATTGACTCAGAACCATTAACAGAAGAAAGTCCATCTGATGAAAAAGGGCACACTGAAGAGAAACTGCCGCTGGTTTCAAAAAAGAAAGCACATTTTGGGAGCTCAGACGAAGTTGCTACTATCCCACCTGAGGAACGATCTGACAGTGGTTTTCCAAACTCAGTGATAACTGAGTTTTCTGAAGAATCGATCTCTGAAAATTTATCCCCCAACACTACTTCCTCATTGGAAGACCAGGGTGTTGAGGAGGGGGTACCTGAGCCCCAGGAAGCGTCTCCAGCTCTTCCTCAGAGTTCTTTGATAGAGGTTGAACTTGAAGATGTACCCTTTTCACAGAATGCAGGACAGAAGAACCAGTCAGAGGAGCAGTCTGAAGCGTCTTCTGAGCACCTGGATCAGTTCACAGCCTCAGCAGAGAAAGCTGTGGACAGCAGCTCAGAGGAGATAGAAGTGGAGGTGCCTGTGGTTGACAGGCGGAACCTACGAAGAAAGGCCAAAGGGCACAAAGGACCTGCCAAGAAGAAGGCCAAGCTAAACTGAGAGAAGAAGAGCAGATGATAAGTCCTCAACTTTGTAACAGATTGTTGTTTTTAACACACGGCAATTAATAAATGCATGGGGCACAGGACAAAACTTCCAAAATTTCAATTGGAACTTATTTATGAAGCAGTCTTTTTCTCCCCTCTTAGGACTTAAGAGTCACCATTCTTTTTAATTTTTCAGGCTATTTTGTGTAAATACAATATTTTATTTTTATTAACCATATTTCAATTTTGAGAAGCCAGATCTTACTATATTTTCATCTTTAGCAGGTGGTGGCATGTGACCATCAATATATCAAAAAATACATAATTAGAAAAACCTTGTGAAAGTACTTTCTGTTTCATGTAAGGATCACAGAAATCTTTAATAGTAGCGTTTTAATAGTAAACTTGATGAGTGTTCTGGAAGTTTTATGTGAAATATCAAAACTAATGTCATTTTTACTGAGGCATGCCTAATAACTGTCAGTAAATTGGAATAAATATAACTTCAAGTAAATGAGAACAGAAATACAGAAATTTATGATCAAAGATTTATGAAGAAGAAATTTTGATATTTTAGTTGTAGATGCAGTTTCCTCTTTGACTTTAATGTCTGTGGAAAGGTACACACAAAATGTGTTTTCAGTTCACTCTAGGTATCATCCATACTGCTAGGGACGTAACTCTGGCATGTAGGCATTTATATAATTTAAAATCTCATTTTGTAGAATTTGAAATAGTTAAAAAAATTGTTCTCTACACAGTCACAAATGCTTACACACATAAAAAAGTGCATTTACACGTTATCAGGTAAACGTCCCAACTAATAAAAATTTTGGGATCGTTTGCTGTAAATTGGACTACTTGGACCTGATCACAGATGTAAATTGAGTTGAGGACTTGAATTTGTCCTCTCCTGGTTACCATTTGTACTTAGAAGTGTCATGCCCCTTCTAAGGCTGCTGCTTAATTCTGCCACTGCCCCAACTCTGAATTTCGGTTCTCCTTTCCTTTCACCCACCTCGTTAACTCTTGAAGTGATCCACTACCAGTCAAATGCCTGCCTGCCTGCCCGCCCGCCCGCCTGGTTATGCCCTTAGCATCCATTTTCAGGTAGGTTTGACCTCTGCCCAGTCTTAGACCTGGATGGCAGGAGTATGGCTGCCCAGGGAGCTGTAGTCACAAGTGCTGAAATTCAGTTGGAGGCATCACTTGTCCCTTTGGTCTGCTCACTCTCAGTTCCTTGAGGACAGGCTATAACCTAGCCTGTATGCGCACCTTGTGCTGCCATAGCAGAGACCTTTTGTTGAGGGAAACTAAAAAAAATCCAACTGTCAATTTTTGTATAGTAATGTTTATTTTTAAATGAACAAAACAATTATTCTTCGTTCCAAGGAGAATCTGCAAGCAATCCTACTCTTTCAAAGTATTGTTATAATTTCAGTTTTCACATAAGTTGGAGAATACTTTCATCCCATTTAGGTTGCTTTAAAACACCCTTGACTCTCAATGTGAGAATGTTACGGTTTTGTGTCATTATTGGAGGTGCTACAGATTGATGGTGAGCTTTTATCAAGTTTACAGTCAGGTGATGTCATGTTATTTAATTTTTCGAGGTTGTATTTTAGTCATACCCAGTTAATAGTGATAGCTAGTGGCCGTAACAGGAGGCTCAAACATAGCGATGACTGTGAGGATGGTGCAGGACTGGACAGTGTTTCTTTCTGTTTGTACATAAGGTTGCTGAGTTACAGCCAACTTGAGGCACTTAACAGCAACAGTTAATAATCTTTAAGGCAGTCAAAATAGCTAACCTTCCTATTGATTTTGAATACCTGTGTCTCCTGTGTTGTTTCATTACTGGTCAGAAGTGAGTCAGATTATTTCATTCTCAATGCAAATTAAAGCACTTTTGCTGTTTGTTTTCTTAACAAATGCTAATTAAGTGAAAGACACTGTGACTGATGCTGTGTTTATCAAATTTCATGCTTCTGTTAACATTAGAATTAGAGCTATAAACTAAAACGATTATGCTTCAGTAAATTCTTCATCTTTCCATTTTTAATTTCTTGGAGTAGACTGGAAAACCTGTTCAAACACTCTTAGTCATTTTCCCTTTTTACTTGTATTGGTAATTGTTCTTTAAAATGCTTTAAAAACAAAAGATGTAAGTTCAGTGGCAATTCTTGATGTAGTGCAGATACAGTTGCTGAGTTTACAGAAATGATCAGCTGTTCATGTGTGACCCCAAGGGGGACTGAAGGAGGCACTTGTTCATGATTGATTTATAGTGAATTTTAAACAATTTGAAAACTTGATGCTTAGTACAAAACAATAATCTTGTTACTTATTACCTCTGATGGAAAATGTTATTTTGTGGTTTATGGAGAAGTTTCACATGGGAAGAAAACGTAACTTCCATGTTCTTAAGTGAATATAGAATTTATAGCAAAATCTGTGCTCAATAAGGAAGTCTAAATAATCACATACTTTAGTTTTTTGCAAGCTATTAGGAAAACTGTCAGAATAACAGATGACTGGAATTTTATTTCATTCATCTAGTCGTTGAGTGTCTGGTCACATTCGAGTCCTCTGTGAATTGCTTTTCTGTGCAGAACTCTTGTTTGTGGAGAAGGGAGTTCCTTTTTGTTTGTGTGCATACATATGCGTATATATTTCCTTGTGTAATATAAAGCAGAACAGTTATGAGCAAAATTTTAGTTCTTCGTTTTAAATTGCTAGACATCACAGAAATTACTGTATTTAAGAATTTATTATAAAGCCCCTCTAAAACTTTTAAAGGTGAGGGTCTATTATGATTTTTTTATAAACCAAACAGCATGATTTAGAATGTCAGTCTTCTACTACTTAACAATGTGTCTATAGTGATGGTCTTTCCCTAATGTAGGGGCTATGGTAAGGATAACAATTACTAGTGACTAATGGTTCACTTTTCGTGGTCTACCAGGACACTATCTGAAATGGTTTCAGTGACTTTAGAAAAGCATCTGTGAAGGTTCATGGTTGCATCGAAGTGAACACTTCCCAACACCTAAATATATGCTCTTATGTTCCTGCTTTACCCTTTAGTATCACCATTCTAAGGTACGGTCACACCAGCAAAATGAGACAGATCTTGATGTAAATAATTTTTACTAACATTAGTCATCTATATAACAGTATTTTAGAAATAAATTTATGCCTTGTATGTCCACTAGTAACAATATGGTGTTTAAGGTCTGATCAAGTCTTTCATGGGTGCAGTTAATTACAAGTGTTATGCTTATGTTTGTATTCTCTAATATCAAGCTTTCTTTGTACTTTACAAGATGGTAAATTGCTTTTTAACTTTGTGTTCTAAAAAGTAGGTAAACCTCTGTTCTGTGCTACTGCTTAACTGAAATCGATCTCTTCTTTCACCTGCCAAGACTTGTCATTCACACATGACCCATTTCTAATATAGTGGCAAAATCACCTGTTAGTATCTCTCTGTAAGAAACGTTCAGCTTCTGTTTCATCCTAACTGTATCATAGTGGGTATCATTTCCAAGGAACTAGCCTTTCTTATCCTAAGTTTCTGTAGGCATTTTATGAATTTCTACTTAGTAAACATACTACTTTAGTTCAGAATAGCAAGTCTTAGTGAAATACTTGTTTTCTTAGTTTTTTAGGTTTTTTTCCCCTCAAAAGTTTAAAGTAGTAATTAAACCTCTATTTTGTGATTGTTTCCTGTTCTGTGTTTTGAAATTTTTTCCCTTTTCCTAATTTAGTTGAAGATGTGTTTACTCCATTTGTTCAGACACTGAATGAGTTTTGTTAAAAGCATAATCAATCATACGGTTGTACTTTGAAGACAGACTTTAAAAAATAAAAACTTAAAATAACTAATGTGGTGATTACAGATGAATATAACATACCTAATCTGCCCACCCTGGCTGCAGTAGATTCCATTCATAGCAACTCTGTCGGATATTAGAAGTGGGTCTCACTTTCCAAGGCTGAAAGTCGACTGAAGCTGACCGCCACATCCCCACCTGTCAAGTTGCTGAGGGGGTTCAAACCAGCAACTTTTGGGTTAACAGAACAGCACTTAACCATTGTGCCCTTTTTTTTGAAAGTAGTAGCATTTTATTTAGTTTTGAGGAAATTTTACATTACTTCTTAAAAAACAAAACCTGATTCAAAACTCCCAAAGTAATAAGGCTGGAAATTATCAATTCTGAAGTCCAAAAATGCTATATGATACTTCTATTGGGGGAAGGGGCTGATTTAGAAGCCCATGTAGCAGATGCCAGCAAAGATAGGGTTCATGTGGAAACTAGGTTAAATTCACCACCAAGACAATCTTCTAGGCTTGAGAGGGATCAGTAATTATTCTTTTTTTTAAAAAAAAGGTTTAATGAGAGGGTCCAGGAGGGGAGGTCCTATATAATTTAATATTAAATTGCCTCTAGCTTTCAATACATAAGTGGCTAAGTGTCACCGGTCTTGCTCCCCCTCTGCCCTCTGAAGTGCCTACTGTTAGTGTGCTAGGACCCACACATTTATCGTAGTCACGCATCACAAACACCGCTGGGTTCTCTGTCAGTGCTATTCAGCATGGTGAAAACACACTTTCTGCTTCACCCTGCTACCCTGATGAAGTAAATACACTGGGATAGAGTAGTAAGTACATCTTACTGTAATAGAGAGATAGCATAAAATGCAAAGGAATGAACCATAGGCATGTAATTCAAACCCCAAAAGTGCCTTCACCAACTTATAATCCTAAAACATGGCTTGTTTTACATTCTTAAGTAAAAATAACCAGAATTATTTTGGTAACTATTCACAGTGGAACTACTTAAACCAATTTTCAGCACTACTCTGAAAATATAAATGTAATACCCTAAGTCTGGAAGATAAAAAATGTTATAAGTGCAGACTCTTGGTATGCATGTTTTCCTTTTTCTTACACAGAAAAGTTATCAAAATACAGTTGTATTTGTGTATAAATGATAAAGGAAAGCAAATGTTTAAAATGCTGATTCAATGACTTATTATCTATAGAAATTCTAAGGAATTCTCATGGAGGTGAAAACTGTTATCTAAGTAGGAACTCTTCTGAGCTTTCAGGAAGAGCCCAATGATAAAATTTTTCTTGGCATTGACCTTGTATCTGTGCTGCAGCGTGTATGTGGAGCTCTTGACGGTTAAGCACTAGGCTGCTAACAGAAAAGCTGGAGGTTTGGGTCTACCCAGAGGCACCTTGGAAGAAAGGCCTGGCATCTACTTCTGAAAGTGAGACACTGGAAACCCTATGGAGCAGTTCTACTCTTGACATCCATGGGGCTGCCATGAATTACAATCAATCTTGAAGGCAGCTCGTTAACCTTTATGGATGAAAAAGGTGTTTTAAACTAGCACTGATCATTTTTTCCATCTAGTGTTGGTAGATTTGTTGAGTACCTACTCATCACTGCAGAGTGACATTTAGTTCTATTAATCGCTCTTTAATCTCTGTCTTATGAACATCTAAACCTTGAAGATATACAAACAGAACAAATTATACAACAGGTATTTTAATGTCTTTATAATAAACAGTTCTGTTAATGACTGCAGACACGTAGGGCTATTTAATAGTATTCACCAATGCATGGTAATGGTGGTTTTCCTGATTGGTGTGTAGTCTTTGTCAATGATTATAAGGAGTTACTCATCTGAAAGTGCTGTCAAACCAGTAAGACAGCATTTATGCATCCATCATTTTCTGGATTGTTAGTAACCTGGGCATATTTCCCTGTGGAAAACAAAACAAGGAAAAGAAAGGATATTAGCTGATAAGGATTGGTAGCTGATAAAAATTTTAAAGAATATAATCTGACAGCACTGGACTGGGATAAAGTATATCTAATGACATTTGACTAAAAATGAAGCATAAAAGGGTGATATTTCACAAAATTAAACTACTAAAGACCAAGCCTGATTTCTGAATATAATTTTTTTTATATAAACATTGTTTGTACAAATGGTGGCCCATTCCACAGCTAGTATATTACACTTTGTGGGCCGGCCCCTAGTGTTGCTACTTTTCCACGATTCCCAATGGAAATGAATCAGGTTTTAAATGAGCTTCAAGTCAATTTAACAACCTATTTTGAAATCAAAGTCAGCTGACATGCAGTATGAGCTAACTGATGTAGTTAGACAGAGCATACTCTTCCCTTTCAAAGAAAGTTAGAACATTTAGAACTATCAGGACAATAAAAGCAGAAGGCTAATGAAGAAAGAAAAAAGTTTAAAATTGCTGCATGACACATTTGTTTTAATAATCAAAGAGTGCAATTATCTGACATACACCTCCCTTCCCTCACCCATTAATTCACTGTTAACTCATTTACTTTTTCTGCATCAAAAAATTGTTGCTTATTTTAATCTGAAAAGGTTTTCTAATTTAGGACTGCAGAATAGCAGCAGCTCTACATTTAAAAATTTACTTACCCCAAATAACCTTGCCTCCTTGTGTCACGAGGCCCAACTCGCTCACATTCACCTCAATAACAGTACCTTTGGTGATAACACCCAGAGTTGTATATAATGGGGATGAGGGATTCTTCTTTACACCAAGTATTGGTAGGCAAAAAGTGGCTTTAAGTTCAGGATGTGTTACATGAGCCTTCTTGAAACGTAAGCCCTATTAAGTAAAACACAAGAATGGTGGTTTACAGAATATTAACACAAGAACATGTAAGTGGTTCTCTGCTTTTCCAACTCTTCCAAAAAAAAAGACTGAATGTCACATCTTAGTTTTAAATAATGTCAGATCTTAAAGTATCACACAAAATGCTTAAAATTAATTCTACAGATTAAAAACCTGATCGTTCCGGGGTTGTCATGTGGGAGAAAATCCCACAAACGTGTACATCTCCTGAAAAATGTTTAACATGTAACAGATACCTGTAATCAAAACCTAAGTGTCTTGATCGCAAGTCTTTAGACACCTCAGCTACATTCCAGGATGAAAAAGAAGAGGTGGACTATCAACTTTCTAACCATTAATGGTAACACTGGTCAAAGACTGCAGGGACTCCACAGACGGCTGCAACGGAAACTAGTCCTCTCGATCAGTCTTTAGAGGTGTAGTACTTTAGAAGCCACAACACCTGCAAACTCTTAAATCTGACTTTTCTTTTATGTGAGAAGGTGGACTTACATCACCTCTTACTAATGGACTCTTGAATCAAACTTATTAGAAACAGACTGTTCAGGATGCCACCTGATTAAGTCACTATGCCACCAAGGCTCCAGTCTATTTACAAACCAAAACCCACTGCAGTCTAGTCAGTTCCCCCTAATAGAGACTCTACGTTCACTAAGAGTTGGAAACCACTCGATGGCACTGGCTTTTTTTTTTTCGTAAAGGACAGTGTAGCACTGCCTCATAGAGTTTCCGAGGAGGCTCAGTGGATTCAAACTGCAAACCTTTGGTTAGCAGCTGTAGCTGTTAACCACTATACTGCCAGGGTTTCCAATGTGTTTACAGGGGATAATAATTTCTTTGGGGGGAGGGGGACCACCTTGAATTATATTTAGGGGTAAGAGGGTTCATTTGGGGGACTTATTACTGTCACTGCTAGCAAGAGAGAAACCCTGATGCCTAGGTTAAGAGTTTAGCTACTAATGTAAAGGTCAGCAGTTCAGATCTACCAGGTGCTCTTTTGAAATCCTATGAGACAATTCTACTCTGCCCTATAGGGTCACTGAGTTGTAACTGACTCAACAGTAATGAGTTGCGGTGTTTGCTTTTTGCTTGTAATACAAGTTTTCAGAATTCTAAGATACTTCCCTTCCTAACCTGAATCCTCTTGAAAAAGTGGTCCTACTCCACAATTTTCTAACTGTTCCCTTAAGAGACCACTGTCTGAGACCTCATGTAATGTCACAGAAATAGCAGACACTCATTTGTTAAAGTTCTAATACATCATGTTTAAAAGTCTGGAATCACTAAGAATGTTACGAAATTTCTTTTTCATTTTGAGCTTATGAAAACGGAAGACAAGTTTCCTGACAGTGAAGAAGTGCTAAAAGTTAACTCAATGATTTAACAAACAGCATAAAAACGCCATCTTTCAACCTATGTTTTGTAGCAACCTTGGAATGTCTAAAGTGTGTTACGTACTTTATATAGCTTAGCACAAGAATTAACATTTTAAAGATACCACACACTTACAAATGACTTACCATTGGTCTGATGAAACGTTCATATTTAGGTGGTTTTCGTGTAAAGCCATCTCCAACAAAGCAGACTTTAGTAACCATCCTCTTCCATGCTTTCTTTTTTCTCTTTCCTGTCCGAATGACTTTTAATACTTCTGTTTCTCCTTGGGCACGGACTTTGGGCAGGGGGACTTCCCATTTTCCCTAAAAACAGACCACACTTGAAATTCAGTGCTAGTAAGGAAAATGAGAACAAAAAGCCAAATATGCTTTAGTTGCCGAAAGGAGATACATTTTATCTTTAACCACTCAACACATTTTTGACTGTTGTTTCCTAGAGGTCTGCACTGTTTCCTCACAAGCCCCAAGTCAAACAGAACTAATTAAGTATATAAATCATGGTATGTTACATAAAACCATTTGCTTAAAATAAAAATCTTACCATTATGCTAGGGGAAAGTATCACCTATATGGGTAAGGTGGTAATTCTAAAAACACTGTAGGCGCTTACAACTGTCATCAACAGTATAAAATGGGAAGACTGTCTTTACCTGTGTGTCCATTTCAAATGGATTTTTAGATTATACTAGTGGTAAGACAAAATCAACACCAGCTATTCTGTGCCACCCCAGAATGCAAAAGTCTATGAAAACACTGAAGCAATTTAAGGCAGTATAAAGAATACTGGACTCCTAAAAACACATGGTTTCTCAGAACAACTCTACCATTTCACAGATGGGTGATCCTGATGAATGCCTCACACATCTTGGGCTCCATTCTCATTATTTATAAAATGATGGGGTTCAGTTCTTTCAGTGCTGACATTCTACCATTCAAATTTTTCTATTTACATACCAAAAATACTAAGATTTTAAAAATAAATTTGGAAATGCTACCTGGATTTTTGTCAGTCCACACACAGATTTAAAATACTTCAACCTTTTTCCTTCTCATTTTTAACACTATTTTACCTAATTCAGTATCAAGTGCTATCCACCCATGCTGAATTGTTATTTAAGTCAAATCGCTTGATAAGATCATTACGAATACTGGAAAATGAGTCTACTTTTTAACCAATTTCTGTGCTCCATGGCAGCAAAAACAATAGTTATGTGTTTCTACATAATACCATAACCAAACCAAACCTACCGCTGTCAAGTTGATTCTGACTCTCAGTGACTCTACAGGACAGAGCAGAACTGCCCCATAGAGTTTCCATAGAGTAGCTGGTAGATTTGAAGCCACTAGGGCCTCAACTATAAACACTTAGAACTTGTCAGATACTGGAAACCAGCCATTAAATACCGGATTTGAAATTCACTGTTTACTCATCAACTTTATGTTTATAAATACTTTTTCTTTAAACTAAAGATGTTGGCATTCTAGAAACAAGCAAAACTAAAAACTGATAAAATGCTAAAATTTTCTGGTGGCGATTTTATACCAAATAAAAACTAACATGACAACATTTATGGAGACCTACGTAAGGACTAGTTTCCAATTAAACTGACAAAACTAAGAGCGTCAAGTGACTAAATTTAACTAATTTTCCTAAACAAGAAAGACTTCAGTTTGGGCTGCTTACCGCTTTCTCTTTTCGCTTCTGTTTAATCATATTGGAAAGTACTTTAGCCCTGGACTGCCCCTCTCTGTCCAGCAGATAGGCAGGTACTGCACCTTGTGGAGTCTTCTCATCATTCTTTTGTTTGGTGTTTCTCTTTTCATGCATCTTGATACTACCAAGGAGGAAAAAAGATACAAGATTATCAGTTTCAGCAACTATTACCTGATGTACATTAACTCTGTTATAACAAACAAGACCACTTACGTCTTTTTCATTTGTATTTTCTCAGCATGGCGCTGTTTATGGTAGAGCTTAGCCTTTAAACCAATCATCTTTTTTGCCTTTTTTGAGCGTTCATGAGCCTCTCGACTTTCCTTCTTTCTCTTTTTCTCATGGTAATCCAAACGATATCCATAGCGCTTACGGTGTAACTCAATATATTCATTTTGTGGCTGTAACAGTGCAAGAAATTTATTTAATTGTACAAAGTACTAACACAATTATTGCAAAATACTTTCACACATCATACAGCATGCCCATAAATGCTGAGTGGATTCTGACTCATTTTGGCCCTATAAGACAGGGTAGAGCTGCTCCCATACAGTTTTTCCAAGGAGTCCCTGATGGATCTGAACTGCTGACCTGCTGGTTAGCAGCCATAGCTCTTAAAAACTATGCCACCAAGGTTTTCTCGTACAACACTGGAGACCCTGTATCAACCAAATGCTCACTTGCTTAAGTAACACTATGAAACCTACTCATACAACATAATTTCCACCTAGAAGATGGGACTCAAAGTTGACAGTAATGATCTCAGTGAAAATTACTGTACGGGAAAAGGGCAATGATGCAGTTAAAAATACATGTCAACTTTCTATCAAAGGAATGGGGTGCAAGAGACTGCCCAAAATCTACTGGACTACAAAAGGGGTGATCTGGTTATGGGATTTTTCCCCAACATACGGTAATCTTTTAGTAATACCATTTCATACTTTAGTTTTAAAACATTAACTCATTTTTATTGACATAATTTACACACAATAAAACTTGTTCTTTGCAAGTGAACACTGAGTTTTAACAATATAGAATTGTGTAACTGAGATACAGAATACTTCTCTCACCCCAAGAAGTTCCTTTGTGCCACTTTTAAATCAATTCCCTTTTACCACCCTTACCGATTTCTGTCCCTGCCAAGACAGCCAAGATCCATTGAATAGGATCCGAGTTTTTCTTTTTCCAGAGTGAAATGTAAATAGATCTGAAGTGGAACATTTTGAGGCTGGCTTTTTTTTCACACAGCCTAAGGCTTCTGACATTATGCTGTTGCTTGTCATCAGTACTTCATTCTTCTATTGCTGGGTAGTAGTCCATTGTGTGGATAAACCACCTGTTGCTTATGGATATGAATGTTCCACTTTTTGATGACTGAATAAAGCTGCAACAAACTTTTGTACACAATTGTTTGTGTAGCCGTGTTTTCTCCCAAACTGTTTTCCAAAGTATTTTGCCTTTCCATCAGCAGTGTGTGGCATCCTGTTAGCAGTTTTAATAACTAATTTATTGTAAACATGAGTCTTGAGTCCCTTTACATCTTGCCAAGCCAAGTGCCGTCGAGTCGGATCTGACTCATGGCGACCCTAGGGGCCACGATAGAATGACCCCCAGAGTATTAAAGGAGCGCCTGGTGGATTTGAACTGCCGACCTAGATTGTGCACAGTCAACTGTTAGCATGAAGATCCTCGCTGAGTAACACTCAACAGGGTACTATGTATCAGGTGTGGTGGTTTCCAACTGCTGTAACATATAGTTCCTAGCAACCAGGTAAAAGGTATGTGAAACACCTTAGAAATGTTTAAAAGGAAAGGATCTGGTAACCACATTGGGGCTGTAAATTCGGCTCCGCCGGGCGTCTTCATTATCCTCATCTGTAAAACGAGGGGGAAGGACTAATACCTACCACGAAAATTTATCATAAGGCTCAGCCATGCTTAACTTGGCTCTGGGACTGCTGACAACCCAAGTGGCACAGCCCGGAATTTAACAATGTGAAATCAGTCTCACTCCAAAGCCTGTGTTCTGGCCAGTATTGCACGCGGACTCCCCAAAGCTAAATTTTTGTTTTTACTCTAAGGAGTCTACCCTATTCCCCTCACAAGGACCTCACTTCCGCCTGCCATCGCCCCCTACACTCCGTCGTAGCGTTCTTAGGTCCCGAAGCTCCACAAACTCAGATGCCGGATTTCCCAAAGGCCTGAGGCAGCCCCCTTACCATGGTGACTACAGGAAAGCCGCCGGGAGCAGTCGCCGCGGCGCCAAAAAGCTTTCAATTTTCCAGTCTTCAGGATCCAAAACCAGACACCACGCAACCTGCGATAGGAAAGGGTAACGTCCCAAAACGGCCGAGTCAAAGCAAATAGAACACATTCGTTCCGAGCCCCCTTTTCCTGCTTTGAGTTAGAGATACGGAAGTTGCTGGCGGGCGGCATTAGGAGAGTGCACCACCGGAAACGGTGCCGTCTCGCCGCTGGACCAGACTAGGAGAAAAGGTCCAGTTTCCTGCCGTAGATTGCGAGGACGTTGACCGAGGTAGTGAGGCAGCGCGTGAGGCCATTGCTGTCTTTGACAAAGCCTGCTTCTCCTCCTCCCAGCAGCCCGGCGGGAATAAGCTGGCTTTGGGTACCTGACCGAGTGCCAGGTGAGTGCTCGGCTACGCCGTGCGACTCTCGCTTGCTTCCTGAACTTGTGCTGAACAGGCAACGTGGAGGAGGATGGTTGGGCTTTCGGGTCTTGCGCTCCTCGTTCTGCGCCCAATTGTGGAGGTGTTTCTTTGTGAGGGAGGAGGATCTGATTTCCGTTCTTGTCTCTATGGGTCAGATGTGCGCGATCGAGAAAGACGCAGAAGAATGCAAGTTTACAGAAAAGAAACTACTGGACTTTAACAAGTATCAGAAAACAAAAAATAGCATTCTGAGGAAGTTGAGGACTAGTTTCAGAACACCTTGCGGCTTCTAGGTACGACCCTCTAGGGCCGTGAAGGAAGATAATTCATTAGGGAAACTTGTTGGTTTTACTTTTCACTGCGCGGTGTGGGACGTTCCGTTAATTAACCCACAGGTTGGAGTGTGGTTCGGCAATACCGTAAGCAAAATAGCAGAAGTCAAATTATTTTTAATCTCCCTAAGAGCTGGTGCTGGAACTCGAGGCAATTTAAGGGGTCCATCTTCTGTTATGTTAATAGCTTTCTTTAAAACAAAAAATAACATTAACTAGCGTTTCTGTATTTTCAGGTAACCTAAATTGGATACTCTTTTCACGTGGAATACATTTCCACCAGGCGTTGCTTCCCTCGTCTACTTCGAATTTTTGCGTAAATGTCACCATCTTGGTGTGACTTTCCTTGATGCCCTTGCTTGTAATTGGAAGCTTTCTGCCTATTTTTCTCTAAGCCAGGCAAGTGCCTATTCACTGCTTTAACCCTTTTCCCTAGAGAGCAGCCAGAGACATTCAGTAAATCTTGCTGAATGAATAATCTTAATTCTTACACCAGTCCTGTCATGTGATTATGTAAAAGACTGAGGCTCAGATTTTAAGTGATATCTTTACCCAGGATCACAGACGACTTGGGACTCCGGCAAGTTTTCTAGCTAAAGCCTAGTCTAGATTGTGTGTCAAATCAGACCCATCACGTGACACCTTTATTGTAGTGAACTATTCATGAAGTGTTCCGAAAATACTTTTTATTGAAGTATGATGTACATGTCCGTGCAGAAAAATACATAACTGTGGATGTACATTTCAGTAGGCTTTCAAAAGCTGAACATACTCATGTAAGTGAACAGTCAGTTCAGGAAATTACAATAATGTACGCCCTAGAAGCTTTCGTCATGCCTCTTTCTAGTCCCTACCGTTCCCAGAGTCAATCCATTGTCCTGACTTTTGCTGAGATTAGTGTTGCCTGTTTTATACAGTCTGTAATTGGTGTGGACTCTGTTGTGTTGGTTTCTTTTGCTCAACGTTGTGCTGCCTGCAATTACACATTTTTCAGTTCATAGCAATTTTTAATCTTTTTTTTTAAGTTGTGAACTAAGTTTTCTTTTTTCCATTTATGCTTTTCAAAGTTATTAGTGACTTTCCTTCTAAATCAGGAATAGAAGAAAAATAAGTTTTAAAGGCTAAGCAATGGTCGCGCATTGATTTGTATGAAATATAGGAAGCAAGGTGTTTGGTTGACTATGTTGTTTATCATTTATTCTTACTCTCCTTTTCCTTCCCACACCTGGTAACCACTAATAGACTTTGGTCTCCATACAGTCTTATTTTCTTGTCTTTTTAAATAAGTGATGTTGTCCAGTATTGCCATTTTGTGATTAACTTGCTCCTACTTTTGGAAAGTGTAATATGTTTATCATATGTATTAGATATGTCTTACTTATGTCTGCTTTACTGACATGTATTTCATAAACCTAGTTTTATAATTTTACGTACTTATTTTCTCAGAGAACAGCGGTTGACAGAATCAAGATGTTGCTCAACTGGAGGACATTTGTAGTGAACCATCTGAGGATACCTAGTTTGCATGTTAATGTAAGTGCTTTTTTTTTTCAAATAAATGTACTTGAACAACATCAGTTGTCTTACTTCCAAACAAGTCTAATGTATCTTACTAAGTTTTTTAATTCCAAACTTTGGATACTGTAGAAGCATTCATAAAATAATTCCAGCTGCTCCATTTCCTCAAGGCAAACTCATGGAAAACAAATTACCTTAACTGGAAAAAAATGAAGAAAGGTAAATGCTAGTTTCATAGAGTAGTGAAATGCATTCATTTGGGGAAGAAAGGGGAGTAAATCTCTGTTAAGAATAGTAGCACTTAACATACATCTGTAAGCTGCTTATGTATAATGTGCTTTATAGTTATGTATCCTAGGCGTCTGGCACCTGTAAAATAAAGTTTATTTTAAATTAATGTCAAGGTATAACAAATCATTGTGCAGTGGTTGATACAGGAAAACTACTTCTGAGGACTGTTGGATGCTAGCTTCTTGAGCAGTGTGATAGTTACGGATGTTGTCTTACTCTAAGCTCTGGTCTGACTCCTGAATCTTCCCAATATTGTAAGTTATTTTGTAAGCTGTTAACGTCTTTAGAATGCTTTATGAAATACTAATTCTGAAATAAAATCATGCCCTTTGTTGTTTGTCTGTAGCTAAGCCAAAGACTAAAGTTTATGTGGTTTATTTCTTTTGCCTCAGCAGTTTCTTAGCAGGGAGTAAGGGAGAACCTGTAACCAAGAAGCAGCATGCCTAGCCTACTAGTTTATAAATTCATTCTTCATACTTGAAGTCACCTTGCAGCATTTTGAAGAATGTATCTTTCTGTATTCCGTTTTAAGATCTTAAGTGGGCCAAGGAATTACACAGACTTCTTCAGTGTTTTTATTGCCAACACTTTCAGACTGTATACCCTGTGATAGGTAGATTAGTCATTATGTATTGGAAATTTAAATAGCCTCAGATCTCTCCCACCTGTTCTGTCTCATGGAGTTCTATTAATTAAAGTTGAATTACCATTTACTGTTAAGAGAAGAGTCTAGATGTAGGATCAGGCGAGCTCCATTACCATCTTGATTATCTATATTTGAGTCAGAGATTGTGGGAGAAATGCAGTGTGCTAGATGCATGACTATCCCTGTTTCACTGAAGCCACCTGCTGTCAGGAGAGTCCAGGTGTCACAGGCATGATCTGTATAATCTGACACTGGTCTGGCATTCTTCAAACTGTTGTCTTTTGTCCGTCCTTCCTTTGAGGTTGGAGCCCTGGTAGCACAGTGGTTAAGAACTGTGGCTGCTAACCAAAAGGTTGGCAGTTTGAATCTACCAGCTGCTTCTTGAAAACCCAGTGGTACCATTCTGCTCTGTGCTGTAGGGTTATTATGAGTCAGAATTGACTGAATAGCAACAGATTTGGTTTTGGTTTTCCTCTTTTGAAAATTTTTTTTTTGGGATTGTAGTGTCTATCATGGCTAGAAACTTGGTAACCAGTGCAGAAATAACAGAAGTCGCAGACATGCTTGCCACAGTATCATCAAAGGCAGAGTGTGGTAATCGCAAATCGTGATATACAGTAACAGGTCCAAATATATGGAAAGTCATTAAATGTGTGTGTAGTGATCTAGGGATAAATTGGTAAGGAGAATGTTCAACTTCTACTTGGAAACATTAGGAGAGGGTAAGGGAAGCAGCTGGGGTGATGGGTAGATTTAAGCAAAACTGCTGTAACTCTGATTCTCCTTTGCTGCTATGTTGAACATTCCAGGGAACTTTAAAAATAATTGTAATGTGTAGCTACTGTTACAAACCCTGGAAGCAGCTAGTGATTTTAAAGCTGTGATTTCAAAGTGATTTCATGATTCTCACCAGCTTCTAGGAGCAATAGAAGAGAACCAAGGAAATCCAGGGGGATACACCTTATTGAACCTTTCTGACTTGTACCTGCACATTAAAACCTTGATTCTCAAACTGTAGCCATCAGACTCATGAGGCTGGTGGAGGGGAGGCTGTTAAAACATCAGTTGCTGAAGCCTGAGAATTTGTTTTCAAACAAGTTCCTCCTTTATGCTAATACTGCTGGTACGGGAGAATTGTGGCGTTAGGATTAGCACACAACATATTAAATCTGTTATTTGTATCCTTATTCTTCAGTGTATTTGGAGTTGTTTTTTTTAGGAAAATTGGAGTTAATAAAATAGCAGGTGCAAATTAGTAAATTTAAGGAGATAAAGTGTTCTGTTTTATGACAAAGCATAATTACAGTGTTATAGTTTTAACATTTAATGTAAGTTATATGAAAATAAAATTAATGTGAAGTTTCTTTTTCCTTACTAGCGTATATGCTACTGTAAAAGAAGGGCAAGTTTAAAAAGATTAAATCCACATCTACCTCTTAGAAGACATTACACTTCCATGCCAGGTAAAGATGTTAGTTTCTTCTCATTTTCTCTAAACTGCTGGCTTGCTTTCTCTCTCTGTCTTTTGTTTGCAGACATTCCCTATAAAGAGCAGTCTCCAGATATTTTGTAAAGCTCCTTTTTGCTTCTTGACTGCTGCCTTGCAGTTGCTAGGGGTGGGAGTGGTTCTGGTAGATGCCAGGAGGGAATATCAGCAGAGGTGTATTCTGCTAGACAGGCAAATAAGCTGGCCAGATGCTTGGTGCTTGGTGGCTCTGGATGCTGACTGAGAAATGTAACATGTGCCTGCTTATAGAGTGCTCTCCACTTGTGATTTTGGTACAAAAATGTTTTCTGTCTAGAACCCTTTTGAGAGTTCTTAAAAGTAGTTTAGTTAAATACTTACCGGGGTAGTAAAGGTTGGATATGTGGCTATTAAGGAAACCTTGGTGGCATAGTAGTTAGTACTGCAGGTGCTAACCAGAAGGTCAGCCATTCAAATCCACCAGGCACTCCTTGGAAACTGGAGTGATTCTCTTCTATCCTATAGGGTCGCTATGAGTCAGAATTAACTCGATAGCAACACATTAGGTTTTTTTAAGCTACAAGGTGTTTACTACTGTTAATTCTAAATGTCTTCCCTGTATTTCAAGTAAGCAAGCAGGTGGCAGACTCAATGAAACTAGTTTAATTTTGTTGTTCCTCTTATTACTATCTTTTATTATTGTAGTGAAATAAATACAACCAAAAAATTAGCCATTTTAATCTTTTTTTTCCCATCAATACTTTATTTTTTAATTGTGCTTTGGGTGAAGATCTACAGAGCAAATTAGTTTCTTATTGAACAATTAATACACAGATTGTTTTTGTGACATTTATTGCCGTGATATTTCAAGACTGTCGCCTTCTCAACCTTGGTTTCCCTGTTTCTGTTCATCCAGCTTTCCTGTCCCTCCCTAACTTTTTGTCTTTGCCCCGGTCTGGTTTGCCTATGTATACGTGGTTGAACTGCATGCACTATGTTTTGTGGGCCTGTATAATCTTTAGCTGAAGGAGGAACCTCAAGAATGACTTCAGTACTGAATTAAAAGGGTATCCAGGGGCCATACTCTGGGGGGGGGGGGGGGGGTTTCTCCAGTCTCCATCAGACCAGTAAATCTAGTCATTTTTGTGTGTGAGTTAGAATTTTGCTCTGCATTTTTCTCCAGCTCTGTCTAGGACCCTCTATTGTGATCCCTGTCAGAGCAGTTGATGGTGGTAGCTGGGCACCATCTAGTTCTGCTGGACTCAGTCTGATAGAAGCTGTGGAACTTGATTATCGCTGCTACACAGTGCCTCTTAGCTCTCAAGCCTTGGGGGAATACAGGTTTATTTATTCATTTGTTTGTTTATGATCTGCCACTGCCTTGAGGTTATGAGTGGCAGTTCTAATTATACAGTTCTGTAAACAGGTGTAGAATTTGGAAGAAGTTGAGAAAACTGTATTTTACTCAGGATATGCCTAGGAATTGATGCTTTATTATTGTCTGTAGCCATTTCCTGACAGACTGAAGGAAAATAAATTTTTATTAAACAAGAATTTTGTTTAGTTGTGATATTCCGCTATTTGGAATTACAATATTTGCCTAAAACTATTTTAAATTATTTTTAACGTAAAAGAACATTTCTTAAATTTAACTGTTGAGTTTTAACCCTCTTTCCATCAGGTGCAATAGGAAATGATATCAAATCCCTTCATTCCATCATCAGTCCTCCTATAGCTAGGTACGTGCTATCATTGGTATCGTTTTTCGATAGACTGCTTGAAAAGTAAGTGTTTTTGCTTATGCACTTAATGCATTATTATTAGAGGATGCTGTAATCTCTGGGTTCCTACCCTAGCAAATTGTGAATAGATACCGGTATGTATCTTAAAGCTGTTTTCTTAATTCTGTGCTACAGATTTTTAGTGTGTCAACAACATACCTTTTATAGAAGTAAATGTAAGATATTCTAAAGATTGTAGTTATTTAGAGTAATGTGGTAGGGTGTACTCTAATAAGGTTTTACGTTTTCTCAGCTTTTACACCGTTAAGTAAATTAGAGAAATACTAGTGGCATTGTGGTTAAGAGCTGTGGCTGCTAACCAAAAGGTCAGCAATTTAAATCTACCAGGTGCTGCTTGGAAACTCTGTGGTGCAGTTCTGCTGTCTTGTAGGGTTTCTGTGAGTCAGAATTGACTTGACAGCAGTGGGTATGGGTAATCTAGCTTTGAAATTTGCACAGCACTTATATTTTAGTTTTACAATTTTAAATAATGCCTACCTCATAATACATATTTTTCTTTTTTTAAAACAGAATTCGTAATATTGGAATTATGGCTCATATTGATGCAGGCAAAACTACCACAACAGAAAGAATATTGTACTATTCTGGATACACAAGATCACTGGGAGGTTAGATTGGATTCCTCTTCTGACTAATCCCAGTTAGAAAAAGCAGCACTGGAAAGTATTTTGATTAAGAAGTCAGACTAGAGACCTTGAGTATGACGTGATGGTGTTGACGTCTAAACTACCGCATAAAGATGAGGTAGTTGCAGCACCCACCAGTGGGTTTTCTTAGGCTCAACTGAACATTCAGACTGTCCTAGCCCACATGTGGCGCTGTTGTAACCAGGGGGAAGATACACGCCAAGTGCCGTCGAGTCGGATCTGACTCATGGCGACCCTAGGGGACTGGAACCATAGCTTACAAGAAAACTAATATCAGGTCTTTCTTAAAAAAGTTATTTTAGCAGTCAACATAGTTACCTGGGAACTGTCTTCTCTGTCTTCCAACCCCTTAAAAGTGATAGTTTAGGTACCAGCTGTCAAGATTCACGTCAGGTGGGTGTAGAAGCTAGCTTGGCTTAGAAAACTCACACCCCATATGAACAAATACTTCTTGTTAGAGCTCCATCAGGGTGACTGCTAGGTTTATGTCACCATCTGTTATTTAAAATTCGTTTTTAATTATTCCCCATTCAGATGTAATCAGTCAGAAGTTGGTTGATCTAGGAAAAACAACTGGAAAATTAACTGGCCAGATTCTTAAAGCAAAAGAGGAGAAAATTTTGTTAGTGTTTAACTCATAGTGGCAGTGATACATACCTAAGTTTTTACCTTTAATTGTAAAATATCAGAACTTGTGGTTCATGACTCAGCATGCACATTCAAATCCCCTGTGAAGCTTTTGTTCATTTTGTTTCTAAGCAGTGATACCCTAGATCCATTCTGGAATTTGGGTTGGCGAAGATATCTGTGTTTTTGCATCATGTTTTTTGAAACTATTATTGAGCTCATATATGTTTGTGATTATTATTTCTTCCTCATGAATCAAGCCTTGTAGTGTTACAGAGTGTCCCTTTTTATATTGAAATTTGTGATGTAGGTCATCAGGTCCATAATAACCCAAAAATGATTTTCTGTTTTTCCAAAGCTCCACCGTGATTTTGTATGTATACCGGTTGGCAGCCATTGCTCTGGACACCTGGAATTGGCTGAGACTTAATGTAGTATTTATTGAGGAAAAGAACATGCAGGGTGAAAATCTTCATGATGATAGATTCTAAAATGTATGAGCAGTTGAATTTCTCATAGAATTATTGCTGTGTAAATAGAGATGAGGACAGACAGCAATATGGGAGCATTGTTACACTTCCTGTATTTTGTCAGAAATCTGATAGCAGGTCTCCCTTCGTTTCCCCAGTTTGTATTGTTGAAATGAAGATCCCGATGAGGCAGCCTGGCCAAACTTGAGATTATCTTGTGAAATCCTCTTCTAGTTCAGGCCGTAAGCCTAGCAGCTCTCCAAGTTGTGGCAGTTTGCTAACCCAGGGTTGTACCGCCCAAGTTCTGCTGACACTCCATTTTCTTTTGTACAAATAAATCATTTTTCTTTGGAAAACTTAGTAAAGATATAAAGGATAATTTAACTTTGGAAGAATTTTTTTTCTCTACCTTGTTCCACATAGTTACCATTTCTGTATCATCTATTGGGCCAGGTACTTTGTATGTACTGACTCACTTCATCCTTGTAACAAGCTAGAAAGATTGTCTTTATCAGCCTCGTTTTACAGGCTAGGTGAAACCCCTTGTTTAGTGTCGTAAAGTAGTAAGGGATAGAGGAAAGGTTTAAGTCTAGGTCTGTCTAACTTCAGGAGTCTGTGTGCTTTGACTACACAGCTATGCCTGCTATCAAGGGGCCACAAGTAAGGAGCATCAGGCACTAAAGGAGTCATGAAGGTCAGGGTGGGAAGGAACCTGACAAGGATTTACGATTCCGTGAAATTAAACTGAGGTTTTGCTCTTAATTGTTAAAGAAAAATTACTGAGATGAGAAAACTACCGATCTTACTGAAGAAGCTTTGTCTAGAATCAGGATTTACTTAGGGAAAGAGTAAGGTTTCTAAATACTTTATGAATGATTTTTCTTGAAGAAAATTAAACTCTGTGTCAGGCAGATAACAAATACCAATGGAAAACATTTGCTGTTACAACTATAGTATATTATCTTTCTCCTGGTTAGATGTCGATGACGGAGACACAGTAACAGATTTCATGGCTCAAGAACGAGAAAGAGGCATTACTATTCAATCAGCTGCTGTTACATTTGACTGGAAGGGATACAGAATCAATCTAATTGATACACCAGGTATGGTGCTGTTCTAGCATTGCAGAGATGTGGCATTATTCAGGGATTCTTTCTGGTTTTTTTTTTTTTTTTAAGATTTTAAGGATTGCATTCACCATCTTTTTTTTTTAGGTCACGTGGACTTCACCTTGGAAGTTGAGCGCTGCCTGAGAGTGTTGGATGGTGCAGTGGCTGTATTTGATGCTTCTGCTGGTGTAGAGGTAAACAAACAGCATGACTTAAAAAATAGTAATAATGATGGTAGTGTAACTATCACTGGTAAATTCATATAAACCATATTATGGTGAATAATTTGGAATTCAATACTGAGATGTGATCTGCATGTAATTGCAAACATTTCATAGATGAAAAATTTGCATGTCTGTAGAAAATATGTTAACGTTAGGCACTGTGAGAAAGTCTGAAGTTCTTTCCTACTTTCAGGTAATGAGTTTGCTTGTCATGATTGAGTGAATTTTGGCAGACTTCTGAGTCAGAGACAGATGACTTCATTACTCACAGAAGTAGCACAGCCAGAGAAACAGCATTTTTTTGTGCAGGTTCCCAAGCCCCATGTCTTACAGGGGGAAGCAGGCTGGTGACAGTGGATTGTGGTGCAGGAGAGAAAACCTGCGCTTACAGAGTGCAGGTATTTTACAGTGGCGAGGAGCCATTGCACATTGTGGGTGGAAGTATAAAATAATAACCACTTTGGAATTCTGTTGGGCAGTGTCTTATAAAGTTAAATATACCCTTACCCTATGGAACAGGAGTTCTAGTCCTGTGTCTTTATCCAAGAAGAATGGAAACATTTGTTCTCAAAAGACTTATTCAGCAATTATAGCAGCTAAATTCATAATGACCTCAAACTAGAAGCAAGCCAAGGGGTATGTTGTCCAACATCAGTGGATGGACAAGCAGATTGGCATGTTTATAAAAAGGAATGTACCTATAAACTTAACAGTGTGGATGAATGTGAAAAGTATTGTATCAAACCACAGAAGCCATGCTGTTTATGTGGAGTTCCAGAGTAGCAAAATTAATTTATGATGATAGACTCAAAATATGTTGGTTTATGGGGAGTTGGGCATTAGCAAAATTTCTAGAGTGATAGAATGTTCTGTATCTTGACTGACATAATAGTTACATGAGTGAGCACTTCTATCAAAACTCATTGAGTTATTTACTTAAGATCTGTGTACTTTGTTGCATTTACGTTTTAAGACGCTCTCCTCCAAAACAAAGCCAAACAAATACCAAAGTGACCTCTGTTGTAACTAGTGTCAGTTCCTTAGGCTTTTTGTGCTTTGCTTCAGGGCTATTGGACTCTACTATGTACTGATATTATAAGATTCAAACCGTGCATATTTAATGTTGCAAAAATGAAATTAAAAGAAGTCAAGTAGAAGAGAAGCATATGAGAATTCAGACTTATAGATACAGGTATTGTCTGCTTTTTCACCTTTGAAGTTGTACTTAGTTTATGTGAACATTCACTCATTCACAGTGAAAATATGTACTTTTTATCATTTTTGTAGTATATTTTTACATGTTTAGCCCTAGTAGCACAGTGATTAAGAGTTTACCTGCTAACCACAGGTTATTATCCTCCAGCTGCTCTTGGAGCCCTTCTGGGGGAGTTCTGCTGTGTCCTATAGGATCTCTGTGAGTGGGAATCAACTCTGGCAACAAATTTGTTTCTGTATTATAATAACTGTGTTTTAGTTATGTAGTGCTCCTTTAACAGAAATAACCACAGTGGATGGCTTTAAAAAGAGAAATTTTGTTTTGTCACACTCCGGTAAGCTACAAATCCAAATTCAGTGTGAGAAATTATCAGACTCCAGTAGGCTAAGAGTCCAAATTCAATATGAGAAATTATCACACTCCAGTAGGCTAAGAGTCCAAATTCAATATGAGAGTATCCTGGTGCAGGAACCTCAGGTCACGTTCTGCTCCTGTCTCCCTTTTCTTGTATATTTCAAGAGTCTGCCCCAAGTCACAGTACAGTCCCGCACCTTAAGCCCTGTCCTACCAACTCCTCTGCACCCCATCCGCCCTCATTAACATTGTAGAGGCAGAAATTCCAACATGGAGGAATATCACAGAATACCGGGAACCATGGCCCAGCCAAATTGCTACGGATATTCAGGGGGGAGCACAATTCAGTCTGTGACACGCTGTCTGAAATAAGTCCATCTTTCATCTTTCACAGATCAGAAAACTAGCGTTAAACATACTCAGTATTTTGTGATACGTACTAAGAAAGGTGAAGCCAAAGAAAACAGAGGTATTCTAATTCTTGAGTAAGTGATGTTTCCACTATTCTCAGTACCTCCCAGGTGTTACTTCCTTCTGTGTGGCAACCTAGTTCACCCAAAGTTTTATTCTGAGACAGCTTGAAGCACACTCTTTATCACACCTCTTTGCAATCTTAACCTGAAAGAGTGAACCTACAAGCCTAAAGACAGTGGCGCTGGTCCTGTGTTGAAATGACCATGGGCTCAAGCCCCGTGTTAAAACAACAGATTCTTGGATCTGTTTGTTTCGTATCTACTAACATAAGTTATTTTTGTCCAGTGTGTGTTTTCCTTACCTTTAGGCACAAACACTCACAGTATGGAGGCAAGCTGATAAATACAACACCCCTCGAATCTGTTTTTTAAACAAGATGGACAAAGCTGGAGCAAGGTATTTAAAGTTTGTCAAATGAGGATACAGTTTGAACTTCTAGTGAATTATAACTTAAATTTAGAAACCACATGTGTGCCATAGGTAGCTAACCCAGCATTAGCACAGAAATGTATAGCACAGTATATGATATTAGGAATGCCTAAGATAAAAATGGAGTACCAGGCAGTGCAGATGGTTGATGCCCTCAACTGTGAACTGGAAGGTTGGAGGTTGGGGTCCACCCAGAGGTATTTCAGAAGAAAGCCTTGGTGATCTACTTCCAAAAAAATTGGCTGTTGAAAATCCTGTTGAGTATATATACTTCTACTGTGATACACCTGGGATCGTCATGAATTAGAATCAACTTGATGACAACTGATTTTTAAGATAAAAGTATAGAAAAATGAGTCACTCAGGCTGGCTTTGAGAAGAAAGCTGGTAGCTTTGTGTGGTATCAAATCTTGTTACAGCAGAAAGAATCCTGGATTTTAATCTTGCACTTGAATCGTATCTACAGTTTATTACCTATGTAACCTTAATCAGTTCATTTAACCGTAACCTCTTCAGTTTTTTGAAATGCTTAGTGATAATACCTAGACAACCTGTGTGGCAAGATTATGGTTGATAATTACTATTATCTAAAGTTGATGTTAAAAGTTTACTCAAGGTATTGTCTTGTGGAAAACTGTTAGATAGTGAACATTAGGGAGAATAAAAAGGTAAAATTTTAGAGACATTATTAAATCTTTTTTAAGTATAATGATTTTGCTTTCTACAGTTTTAGCTATGCGGTTGAAAGTATCAGAGAGAAGTTGAAGGCAAAACCTTTGCTTTTACAGGTAAATTGATTGATTAATAGCAGCAGTCTTGCTTATTTATTGTGACATAAATTTCTAAAACTGCAGATCTTTTTAGAAGAACTTGGGATATAAATTAAAATAGCTATAAATTATTATAATAATAGTAGTGGACGTTTTTAGGGGACGTGCTGTAATTAGATAAATATGTCAACTCTGCAGCTATAATTGAGTGATCATTTAATAGTGTTTATTTTACTCTGACTTAACAGTTACCAATTGGCGAAGCCAAAACTTTTAAAGGATTGGTGGATGTAGTAAGTAAAGAGAAACTACTTTGGAATCCCAGTTCAGATGATGGAAAAAACTTTGAGAGAAAACCCCTCTTGGAATTGAGTGATCATCAGTTGCTGAAGGAGGCCACTGAAGCAAGAAATGCCTTAATTGAACAAGTAAAAGAAATACTTAGAGTTTGAAATTGTTTAAGAGCATTTGTTGTTGTTGTTAGATGCTGCTGAGTTCCTTTTCAACCCATAGTGCCCCCATGTGACGGTACAATGCTGCTCATGGGGTCTTCTAGACTAATCTTTGTCAGGTCTTCATCCTACTGGGTGGGTTTGAACCACCAACCTCTATATTAGCAGCTGAGGTGTGTTTCTTTTAAGAGTATTCAGTATTTTAATTATTGTAAAATTTTGTGTATGGGATATATAAAGTATAACGAATAATCAAAAGAGCAGCAGTGTATGCACCCTGGCAGCATGGCAGTTAAGTGGTACAGCTGCTCACCAAGAGACTTGCTGTTCATATCTGCCAGGTGCTCCTTGGAAACTATAGAGGCAGTTCCAGTCTGTCCTGTGGGGTCACTGTGAGTTGGAATTGACTTAGAGGTGATGGGTTTGGTTTTGGTTTCATGAATGCATCACCAAGATTGAGAAACACAGTATCAGCAGTGCCCTTGAGTTTCTGTATACTGCCTCTCTCTCGCCGTCTTCACTCATCTGTCACCTCATAACTACAATCTTGATTTTACTGTTCGTCTTTCATTTGTGTTTTATTCATAGTTTATCACAAATGTATTCCTAAAGAATTTTATGTTTTTGAACTTGAGGCAAATAGAATGATACTGTTTGTATTTTGTTGCATTCTTCACCATTAATGTTGGAGAGTCATCCATGTTGGTATGTGTAGCTGTGGTTCATTTATTTTCAGTCTTTATAGTGCTCTCTTGTTTTTAGGTGCTGTTGAGTTGGTTCCAACTCATAGCAACCCTACAGTGCATATGATTGTGCCACCTTTATCGTCTGTTCTCCTGTGGGTAGACTGTGAGGTTGTTTTCTGTTTGTTTTTTTTCTTGTAAATAATGTCAAAATGGACATATTTCTGCATAGTTACTGTGCACATATACAAGAGTTTTTGGGATGTTAAACCTAAGAATAGAATTTCTGGGTCTGTCTTTTACTTAACTGGATGTCAGATTATTTAGAAAATGTTGAAGCCCTAAATTTTACAATTGCTATATCCCAGAAAACGCTATTGCCATCACATTGATTCTGACTCACAGTGACCATACAGGACAGAGTACAACTGCCGAATATGATTTCCAGGGAGCACTTGGTGGGTTTGAAATGCTGACCTTTTGGTTAACATCCGTAGTGCTCAACTACTACACCACTAGGGTTTTCACTTACTGTGTGTCTCTGTTATATTGTCAGCTGAATTTTCCTTGTATTGCGTATAGTCAGAGCCTGATGGGACAGTGGTTAAGAGCTTGGCTGCTAACCAAAAAGTCACCAGTTCAGATCCGCTAGGTCAGCTCTTTGGAAACCTTGCGGAGAAGTTCTGCTCTGTTGATAGGGCCACTGTGAATCAGAATTGACTTGATGGCAACTTTTTTTTTAAATATATATATTGTATATATACTGGGAATAGATTATGAAAAGAACTAGATAAATGCATTTTTATTATTGAAATGATGCCTTTCTCCCACTTAAATTTATTCTGGCATGATTATATGATCAGGTGAGTTTTTTGTTTTAGTTTGATCATTTTTAGGAATCTGACAAATGTTTAGAACATTAAGGGAATACCACTTGAAACTTTTTGTGGATTAAAACCCCCAAATTAACCTGAAAAACAACAAATCATTGTGTACATTATTGCTGGCTGTAGATTGTGCATTTTATTTTGTTTCTTTTGAGTACATGGAATGCTAAACTTACCATTTTATTGAAATGCTTTATGTAGCACTGACTTCCCATGATTTCAAGTAACTGTTAATAGCATATCTTGGCTTTAATAGCATATCTTTCTTTTAAAAGAAGAGCCCTTTTTTTTTTTTAATCATTAGAAGTCATAAAGAGTTGCTTGGTCTGAATAAATTATATGGTATAGTTGTCTTGAAGTATCTGGATAATGCACATTGATAATATTTAGATTTAACAGTTGTGAGTAGATGCAAGTTACATAACTGTTTTTCTTTTTAGGTTGCAGATTTGGATGATGAATTTGCTGACTTGCTTTTAGGAGAATTTAGTGAAAATTTTGATTTGTTACCAGCTGAAAAGGTAAATTTTATCTTTTAATATCTTGGACCAAGTAATTAGATCTGGTTTGATTCCTTTGTCTTAGGGTGTTTTATTTTCTTTTAACTTTGCATACAGTATTCCACTGCTATTCATAAGATTTTCACTGGCTAAATCTTTTCAGAAGTAGACTGCTGGTTTCTCTTTCCTAGTCTGTCTTAATCTGGAAGCTCAGCTGAAAGCTGTCTGCCATGGGTGTCCCTGCCAGAATTTGAACATTGGTAGTATGGCTTCCAGCAGCTCAGCAACATGTCAGCCCCCACAATGTGGCACACTGACAGACACGTGTGAAGAAGGGGGAAATGGTTGCAAGTAAACTATAATATATGAAGAAGAATGGCACATCAGGATTGAAGGCAGATTTATTAACAACCCAGATTAATACAACCTTACTTGCTGCTAGTGAAGAAGACTTGAAGCACTTACTGATGAAGATCAAAGACTACAGCCTTCAGTATAGATTACGCTTTAACGTCAAGAAAACAAAAATCCTCACAACTAGACCAATAAGCAGCATCAGGATGAACAGGAAAAAGATTGGTGTTGTCAAGGATTTCATTTTACTGGGATCTGCCGTCACTAACCATGGAAGCAGCAGTTAAGAAATCAACAGACAGGGTGCACTGAGCAAATTACTGCAGAAGAGCTCTTTAAAGTACTGAGAAGCAAGGATCTCAGGTCCCTCGAACACTGAAGTGCATCTGACCCAAACTGTGGTATATCTTCAGTGCTTCCTAGTATGTGAAATTTGTGCAATGGATAAGGAAGACAGAAGAATTGACACCTTTGAATTTTGGTGTTGGAGGAGAATATTGAATATATCATGGACTGCTGAAAGAACAAACAAATCAGTCGTGGGAGAAATACAACTAGAATGCTCCTTAGAAGCAAAGATGGCATGACTCCATCTCACATAGTTTGAACATGTTGTCAGGAGGGATCTGTCTCTGGAGAAGCCATTATAGTTTATACAGTTGAAGGTCAGCAAAAAAGGGGAAGATCATCAATGATATGGATTGACACAGTGGCTGCAACAGTTGAGCTTCAGTATCATGCCAGTTGGCTGCAATAGTTGAGCGTAAGTATAATGCTGATTGTGAGAATGGTATAGGATCGGGCAGTGTTTCCGTTCTGTTGTAAATAGGGTTACTGTGAGTCAGAACTGACTTGATGGCAGCTAACAACAACAACTGCCACTGGGAACTGCTGCCTTAAACATTTAGCTAAACAGTGGCAGTGATTTAATATTTTCATTTATATAGATTATACAATGAGATATTGAATGTTTTTTGTGTATGTTGAATAAGAATCAGAGTATTGTTCAATCTTTACAACCTTTTCAATCTTAACCATTTCTCTAAGGGTTTCTGAGAAAATCCTAGGTAGAAAACTTGTATTTAAGTAATTTCAGACTGAACATTTTTCTTGTAACTTTTTTTCTGAATCGGTTTGAATTTTTTTTAGCAACTCACTAGATTTCATTGTTTTTCTGTTTTGTTTTTAAGTACATTAAACCAGAGAATAGACAAGTGAAAACTGATAGTATTTAAATTGAGTGAATTCAAGAAAGTTCCCTGCTTTGCTTTTTTTTGGGCTAATTTGCTGTTCATTTTCCTTTTTGACAAATAAGAGTTGCCCAGTAGTGTTTTTAAGTGCTCATTTGTAAAATGCAGCTCAAGATAAGCCCAGCAAATAAATTTAGTTGTTTTTCAAAAAAAAGAAAAGATTTATAGATTTTTTTAAACTACCGGTATGTTAGGAAAAAAAAAGTCAGTTTTTTTTTTTTAGTTCTTATTGTTTAGCATTTGAGTGCTTAAATGTATTAGATACTATAACCTCAGTCACATAACATGATCTATTTTCCAAGAACTGAAGTAAAAATTACCCACAACTTTTTATCAGTAGCTCATAGGCGTACCCAAGATTTGCTTTGTTTTTTGAAGTCTTTAAAAAAATTTACTACTTTTATTTCTCATTTTCTTAAGTTATTTTACTATGGATCTAATTTATTTGAAAAAAAATGAACTCAGATTTATATGTTTTTATTTTTAACCATTCTGTTAGACTACAATGTTCAATCACAAAAATATTAATTAATTTATTTAAGAAATGTTGAATACCTACTGTATTATGACATTGTTAGATTTTGAGAATTCAGCAATTTTTCATGGGGCTTATTGCACAGCAGATACGGATTTTACATCCTAGTAGATGGGAAGGCAAAAAGCTAATAAGTAAATACTGACTATGTTGGTAGTGATTAGTGTTATATGGAAAAATAAGTCAGAGGCCCTGGTGGCACAGACAGTTAAGTACTCAGCTTCTAACCAGAAGATCTAGCAGTTGGAACTCACTTGGTGACTCTACAAGAGAAAGATTTGGCCATCTGTTTCCATCAAGATTACAGCCTAGAAAGTGCTGTAGGGCAGTTGTGCTCTGTCAGATGAGATTGCCGTGAGATGAAAATTGATTCAGTGATACCCAACAACAATAAGGCAATAAGGAGTTATGGGAGTGTGCTCAGGAATACTATTTTAGATGGGTAGTTAGAGAGGTTCTTCTGATTCTAAGAGATTTTGGCAAGGACCATTATGTTGCATAGTACATGAACAATGCGTTTATCTTTGCTTTGTAGCTACAGGCTGCAATACACAGAGTAACAGTAGCTCAGACAGCAGTACCTGTGCTTTGTGGAAGTGCCTTGAAAAACAAAGGTATACAGCCCTTGTTAGATGCCATTACTATGTACTTGCCTTCACCTGAAGAACGCAACTACGAATTTCTGTAAGTATGTAAGCACATAAATTAAAAATCTCTAGCCTTGAAAAAAATCAAATTTACAAGTAGGTGATCTATCTTTATGAAGAGTAGTTGTATCATCATTTTTGAATCATTAAAAATAATAATGCCATTGTAAATAACATAGAGCTGTGACATTTTTTCCTTGAAAGGGACATAGGACATCTGTTGTTATTTGCCATGTTTACAGATGGAGCTAAGACTGTATGGCTTGTCACTGTAGAAGTGGTAACTCTGCCATCTTATTTAAAAAAGGAAGCCAGTTGCTAGTACACAGGGGATGTTTGCTAAGTGCTTTGTAGATAGTATTTAGTCGGGTCTGCCTCAACGGCACTTGGCTTGGCTAGGTAGTATTTATAGTCACCTAGATACGAAGATCAAACTATTTTGTGGCTATAAAGATAGATCATTATTTTACTTCTGTTGTCACTAATGGTTTTGTACCTAGTAATAAGTCCTCTATAGTCTGATTGAGTGTTATGCAAGTGGCAGAAAAAGCAGAATTTAATTTAGCTAAGTAGAACATGAATAATCATGTTTCATTTCTCTTCATTGGAGAGACAGCATAGTGAAGTAGTTAATGAGTATGGGTTGGTATGTCCTGGCTTTAAATCCCCACTGTTCTACCTACTAGCTGTGTGACTTCAGGCAAGTTCCTTAGCCTCTTATCTTTAATAAGATCTGTCTTGTAGGGTTATTGTAAGGATTAAATGAGTTAGTATTTATAAAGCACATGGGACGGTGCCTGAAATAATACAACATTTCATGTAAGTGTTTTGTTAAACTAAAAATGGGAGGGAATAGGAGCAAGGTTGGAGAACTTCTATAATGCAGGTGTCTAACCTGCTTGGAGTCATGCATTTTTTTTGAAACTAATAAAAAATTGAGCTTCTCCTTAGGAAGACGAACATATACACAGAACATTGGTAATTTCAAGAGAATTCAGACTTCCTGAATTTATCAAAGAATGCCAATTTAAGAACATCATTTTCTAAGAATGTTGGTCTTGTAAACAACTAAAAAGTTTATAGTATAGATTTATATGTTTAGTTATGCAGCTGGAGAGAGTAGGAGGAGACAGTAATTATTGGAAAGTACCTGTTTGTTTACCTGTACAGGTTTCTTAAGAAGTAGTATGATGTTCCCAGGTATATTTTTTAAGGTGGGAGCCCTAACCAATGGAATTATTTGCAGTTACAGGTATTATTTGGAAGAGAATCCATTATTTGTAGTTTTAAGACACTAATGCGTAGGTCTCCACTGAAGATTTAGTTTGACAGAAGAAGAGGTACGTAGTGATGACGTAAATTGATTATCTAGATTACTGCTAGAAGATACAAGGGATCTTTATAGGATATTAGGATTAAGTTTTTGCAGTGATTCAGATTTGATCTGTATCAATGTATAGGATTTGTATTTTAAAAGTCTTCTTGGAATGTCTCCTGTATTTCGTAGGCAGTGGTACAAGGGTGACTTGTGTGCGCTGGCATTTAAAGTTCTTCATGACAAGCAGCGAGGACCACTGGTTTTTATGCGCATTTACTCAGGCACGGTAAAACCGCAGTTAGCTGTCCATAACATAAATGGAAACTGCACGTAAGTAGAAGTTTAGGTTGGTTTCTAAAAATGGGTTATTTCTTTGAAAATCCTTTACTAATACAAGTCATGGTTTTGCAGGGAGAGAATAAGTCGTCTGCTATTGCCATTTGCTGACCAGCACACAGAAATCCCTTCAGTGACTGCTGGTAACATTGCTTTGACTGTCGGACTTAAACACGTAAGTGACCAAGTGGTTTCTCTAAGAAATAAAAGGTTCAGTGCATAACTGAAAAGGAAGTCTTTGTAATAGTAAAAGCTCTTCAAGAATCCAGATGCCCTTCAGGAATATCGATGCATTTGTCAACATTATTGAATCTCATAAAGAAAAGCCAATTAGAGAAGAATACAAGCGGCATTGATTGTACTCATATAAAGTCCAAATCTGGGTAAAATAACACACTATTTATGGATACACATAATATGTTTTCATGAAGATGGTGTCAGTTTAGGCAGTGTTTCATTCTGTTATACATAAGGTCACTGTGAGTTGGAGCTGACTAAACAGCAACTAAGAACATCAGCATAGGTGATTTACATTAATATAAAACATTATTCCATTTAGATTTTTTTTTCCTGTTTTGATCATTGCAGACAATTTAATTGTATAACTGATGAGGTAATAACTAAAGATGATTTTTCTATACAAAAATGGGAGAACATACTATGCCTTGGATAGGAAGGCTCAACTTTATGAGAATGTAAGTTTCTTCCCAAAGTGATCACACATATGACAGAATTCCGATCCGGATACCAGCAGTATTATTTAACAAGGTGGAGAAACTAGTCATCAGCTTTATGTGGTAAGGACAAGGCCCTGAATAAGCAAAGCATTGGTGAAGAAGAAGACCAAAGAAGGAGGCCTCACACAGCCTGAACTCAGAACCTGCAGTACAACCATAGTTGTCTGAACAGCCTGGTACTGGTGCAGTGATAGACATTGAGACCAGTGGAACAGAATGGGAAAACCTAGATAGTCAGCTGATCTTGGACAAAGGACAGAAGTCACTAAATGGGAAAAGACAGTTTTTTTAACAAATAGTTTTGGCAAAACTGGCTATCCAACTGCAGAAAATCAGGCAGAGTCCTTATCACACACCGTGCACAAAAACTAACCCAAAATGTATCGAAGACCTAAGTGTAAAACCGGAAATGATGAAGAACACAGAAGGAGAAGTACAGACAATGCTAGGGGCCCTAATATATGGCATAAATACAATTCAAACCATAACTAATAATGCACAAACATTAGAAGACAAACTAGATAAATGGGAACTCCTAACAAAAAAAACTACGCTCATCAAATTGCTTCTAACTAATAATGCACAAACATTACAAGATAAACTAGATAAATGGGAACTCCTAAAAATTAAAAACCTACGCTCATCAAATGGCTTCACTGAAGGAGTTAAAAAAGAGGACCTACAGACTACAAAAAATATTTTGACTTAAGACATAGCTCATAAACATCTGCTCTCTAAAAATCTGTAAGATACTGCAGTAGTCTACAAGAAAAACACAAATAATCCAAGTAAAAATGGGCGAAGGATATGAACAGACTTTACCAGAGAAGACATTCAGATGGCTAACAGACATGAGGAAATGCTTATGGTCATTAGCCATTGGAGAAACACAAATCAAAATTGCAGTGAGATACTATCTCACTGTAGTATTCCTGGCACTAATGAAAGTAGATAACAGAAAGTAACAATGTTGGAGAGGCTGCAGGGAGATCAGAACACTCAGCACATTACAGATAGGAATGTCAAATGGTGCAACCATTATGGAAAATGATACGACACCTCCTTGAAAGCTAGAAAGATCTACCATACAATCCAGAAATCCCATTCCTAGGAATATATTCTAGAGAATTAACAGCCAGCATGCCAGTAGACATATGCACACATATGTTCATTGCAGTATTCTGCACCATAACAAAAAGATGGAAACAAGGGTCCATCAAGAGATGAATGGATAATTTAGGGTACATACTCACAGGGAATGCTGTGGTAATAAGTTAGTCACAAAGAGATAAATATGAGACCAGTATTATAAGAACTCAAGGACAGGTTTACATACAAACCAAAACAACTTTTGATCATTACCAGGGGGAGGAGGAAGGAGAAATCACTAACTAGAAAGTAGACAAGTGTTAACTTTCGTGGCAAGGAAGGCAACACACAATACAGAGGATATTAATGCAGCTTGACTAAGGTAAATCCATAGAAACTTGCTCACTTCCTAGACATATCCAGATCGCTGGAGGGACCAGGTTACAAGGACTGAGGACTGGGGACCATGGTCTCTGGAGACACCTAGATCAATTGGCTTCACATTGTTCATAAAGAAAATGTTCTACATCCTACTTTGGTAAGTAGCACCTGAGATTGTAAAAGCTTCCAAGCAGCCATCTAAAATACATCTGTTGGTCCTGTCGTATCTGGAGCAAAGGACAATGAAGAAAACGAAAAACAACATACTAGTCCGAAGGACTAATGGGCCACATGAACCACAGTGGCCTGAGCCCACAACTAGATGGTGTCCAGCTACTACCACTGACTACTGTGGCAGGCATCACAACAGAGGGCCTCAGACAGCTGGAGAAAAGTGTAGAACAAAATTCAAATTCACATACACAAAACAATGGACCAGTGTTACTGGTCTCACAGACAAGAGGAATGCCTGAAACCATGGTCCTTGAACCCCCTGCTAACTTAGAACTGAAGCCGCTTCCAAAATGCACCATTCTGCCAAAGATTAGACAGGCCTATAAAGCAAATCATAACACAGTTGAGGAAATTACTTCTTCAGTCAAGCGTCTGAGACCTGATGGACAGTACCTGCGTAAAGCAAAGATGAGAATGCCAGAAGGGACAGGAAAACTGGAGGAATGGACATGGGGAACTCAGGGGACAAAAGGGGAGAGTGCTGATACATTAAGTGGAGAACAACTAATGTCACAAAACAATTATATATAAATTTTTGAATGAGAAGCAAATGTGTGCTGTAAACTTTCACCTAAAGCACAATAAGTTTTATTTTAAAAAGATAATTTGGGGGGGCGGAGTCAAGATGGCGGACTAAGCCCACGTCTCCTTATATCCCTCTGGAAACCAAGAGCTGAATTGACAATCAAACGGAGCCTTCTGATCACCTAATCAGCCCCAGGACACGGCACAGAGCTGTTAATTGGGACTTCATACCACTCAGCGAAAAACCTCCTCTCTATAGCTGACTCCCGCTCCTGGCTAGCCCTGGCTCTCACGGATGGAAGGTAAATGCACCATTGTGACTTTCTTACCCTCTGTCTCGGCTGGCGGGCGGAGCTGGGCCTTGCCCGGCGGCTGGACTCAGACGCACTGTTGGGGGGATAGGCAGGCGAAATTCCCATATTCCGAGAGCCAGGCTCGGGACTCTGTTAATCTAGCCACTTTGAGCCTTTCGTTTTGTAGCTGCCTCAGCGGGGTTTGTGCGGAGCTCCGCGGTCAGGGTGCGGGACGCCATGTTGGTACCGAGATTTTAGCGGGACCTCGTGCTTGGCCTGGGAGCCAGCGCCTGCAAACGGGACAGTGCTTCTCCGACAGAAAAGTAGTGATTTTGCACAGTGCTGCCTACGTTGGGGGCCCTGCAACAGAAGCAGAGGAATCACTACCTCTTGGAACCTTTAGCCCCTCTGTCTGCTGCGTGTGTGGAGGACGCCATTTTGGATACGGTGGCCGCAGCTGGACCTAATTCTTAGCTTGGGAGCCAAAGCCTGCCCACAGGAGAGCGCTTTCCTATCACAAAACCAGTACTCGATGCAGTGTTGGCTAAGGTTAGGCCCTGTCAGCAGAGGCCAGCAGGGCAGTAGCATTGCTGTATTCTGAACTAGTTTGTTATCATCTGGGGTTGAATATAGTGGCGCTTATTTTGTCAGATGAGAAGAGGGACCTCTACACCTGAAAACCTAACTGACATCTGAACTGGTCAGATACCTTTTGCTTTACACTTGAAGACAGCCTAGAGAAACATTTGCAATCCATCTCACAGTACCTCTTCCAGCCTCTGTATACTCTCATGGGACCCAAAAAGCAACAGACAATTGTGGCATACAAGCAATCACTCATGGCTTCAGAAGGCTCCGAAACAAAGCAACCAAGGAGTTTTCCACATGAAGAAACTTGTGAAAGCATCAGGAAGTGAATACAAATTGATTATATACAGAGCCCTTCTAGACCTTATACAAAATGCAGCAGAACAAAAAGAAAAATTAAGCAAGTTGTTCGATCTGGTGGAACACCAGTACTGTGAAATCCAACAGATCAAGAAGACAATCAAAGACATAGAAACTTCCATGCAAAGCCAAGAAAACAGAATGGAACAAATGGAAAAAAAAGATAATTTGGGAGTAAAGACTTTGTGAGGAAAGTTTTGTCTGTTTTGATTACCATGCTATCCTGAGTCCTAGATCAGTACTCCATAGACATCTGTAGAATTAATAGAAATATCTGATGCTTTGCGTGTTTTTAATGGGTTAAATATGGTTATATTTCACTTATAAATAGATTAATTCAAGTATAGTTTTCTGTTAAACCTTGGTATACGTGGCATTTAGGGTAAACATTGTTACTTACAATACTTTTAATTCTAAATGACTAATTTCAGTTTTAACATTCTTCAGTAGAAAATCCTAACAGCCAGGGGCTCCTTGTGTGCATTTGAAAGTGCTATACAGATACTCTGAGACTGTTCCCTTTCTAGGGTTCTCTACACAGAAGGAAATGGGCCTGCATATAAGTTTATGATACAGACATTTAAAAGTGAAATTCTAGTTTTGAAAAGGAACTGATATCTACAAACAAACTTGTGGACACCAGGTGTTGTAGAACAGGTCATCAGAATTGGAGTAAGGCTCATTAACATACCTGCAATATACAGATGACACAACCTTGCTAGCAGAGAGTGAAGAGACTTGCGATACTTATTGATGAAGATCAAAGACTATAGCCTTCGGTATGGATTACATCTCAACACAAAGAAAAGAAAAATCCTCACAAATGAACCAGTAAGTAACATGATAAATGGAGAAAATTTTAAAGTTGTAGAGGATTTCGTTTTACTTGGATGTACAGTCAGCACCTGTGGAAGCAGCAGCCAGGAAAGCCAATGATGGGTTTCACTGGGCAAGTCTGCAAAACACCTTCAAAGTGGTGGAAAACCAAGATGTCACCTTGAGGACTAAGGTGCTTCTGACTTAAGCCACAGTATTTTCAGTCACTTTATGTGCATATGAAAATTAGACAGTGAATAAGGAAAACTGAAGAATTGGTGCCTTTGAGAGGTGATGTTGATGGAGAATACTGAACATGCCATGGACTGCCAGAAGTGTGAACAAATCTGTCTTAGAGGAAGTGCAGCCAGATTGCTCCTTAAAAATGAGGATAGTAGGCTTTATCTTGTGTGCTTTGGACGTGTCATCAGGAAGGACCAGTGCTGGAGAATGACATCATGCTTGATAAAGGGTCAGCAAAAAACATGAAGACTAAACAAGGAAGATTGAGACAGTGGCTGCAACAACGGACTCAAACGTAGCAATTGTGAGGATGGCACAGGACCAGACACTGTTTTGTTTTGTTGTATTTTGGGTCACTGTGAGTCTGAACAAGTGCACTAGCAGCCACCATCACTACACAAGCAAGCTTCCGATTTAGTGTAGTCAAAGATATTTGGGTAGTTGCACATTGTGATTAATAGAGAATTTACTGTAAAATAGTAAGAAAATCTTTCTGTAGAAAAATGTAATAGATTTTTAGCAAACCTGTCTTCATTGATAATTTAGGGAAGGGTATTTTTCACTAAATTTTTGGGTGTTTTGTGTGTATGCGTATTGTTCTTTAGAATTTATCATAGTATTTTGGATAGTATGCATATTTCAGTATTAAATTAGCTTTAGCTATGAAAAATCACAATAAACTTTGTGAATTTGTCTGTCTTTTAAATTCTGATGAAAGGTAGTGCCAATTTAGAACACCTCTTGTTTTATGAGTTTTGGTGGGAGCTGACTGCTTACCAACAATCTGTTTTGTTTCAAGCCATCTTGTTTGCTTTCAGACAGCCACTGGGGACACCATTGTCGAATCCAAGTCCTCTGCATTAGCTGCAGCTCGTCGAGCCGAAAGGGAAGGAGAAAAGAAACACACAAAAAAGAATGAAGCCGGGAGACTTCTGTTGGCTGGGGTAGAGATTCCAGAGCCTGTTTTCTTCTGTACCATAGAACCCCCTTCATTGGCTAAGCAGCCAGGTATAAATAGTGCTGGTGCGTCGGTTAATTAGTGTCACGTACAAAGGTGTGGCAGTTAAATTCATGAACTCACCCAGAAAAGTGATACATACCTCATTGCTGAATGTCACTACAGTCACCTTTGAAGTACTCACCCTAGGAAGCTATGCACTGACGCCAGTATCTAGTCCCCCCTTCAAAGCAGTCTTGTCATTCTTTTTCTGGAATGGCTATCAGAGCTGTTGTCATATTACCCTTGATTCCCTGAATGTCATAAGAATATCTTCCTGCCCTTTATCTTTGGGTAAAAAAAAGTCTTGGGGGGCCCAAATAAGGTGAGTGGAAAGGTTGTTGCAGTAGCTATTTGTTCACTGGATAAAAACTCCCTCACACCTACAGTTAAGTTTGTGAACTGGCCACCGTGCCACCATGTACAATGGCATTCCAGAAAGAGTTCCAAAATTGCTTTGAAGGGTGGACTAGGCGCTGGCATTGGTACATAGCTTCCCCAGAGGAATACTTTGAAGGTTACCATAGTGTTATTTAGTAGTGAGGTGTAATTAAGTTTCTGGACTTGTCAGACCTTGTAATTACAGTATTCTCACAGATTTCTAGTGTAATTGAGTTAAATTTGACCTGATTCTTATTGGTAAGCATTTCTTGTGTTTAGCTTGCTTTTTTTTTAAAAGATATTTTTATAAACTCCTTTTATCATTTTTCTTAACATGCTCTCCCTCCTGACTCCTTTTTTTGTGATGGTACCCTTCCATATAGTACATTGGACAGCAACTGATTCAAAACCGTCTCAGCCCCTCACTGTACTTGATAAAAATACAACTTTTTTTAAGCTCAACTTCTAGAACTCAGTAAAGATATTTACATAGTATTAAAAACCAAAACCAAACCCACTGCCATTGAGTCATGTCCAACTCATAATGACCCTAGAGGTCAGAGTTGAACTGCTAACCTGTTAGCAGACATAGCACTTAACCCACTACACCACTGACTACTGACATTTGACCTTTTGAATATTAAATGCTTTAGTCTCGGACATATTAGCTCACAATTCTTCAGAGGCTTCTCGTTACTAGTAGAGCAAAACCCAGCTCCACTGTAAAGCCCTTGATTTCACTAGATTTTGTGACTCATACCAAGTAACATTTGCTTTACTAAGAGAAAAAGCTACTACTTTCTCATGTGAAAGAAGCCTTGGTTTGGTAAGACAGGGACTGGTAGGTAGCTCAGCAAGGTCTTCAGGCATCTGGTCTCCTGTCTCACTTTCCTGTGGAACTTCTGTCCTCAGTCATCCCATGATGGCTTGTGGAGCCTGGGCATCACACTGAAATTCCTGAGAGCAGAAGGGAGGTGGGGCAGGGGAGAAGATAGGCTCTTTCCATTGTAAGAAGACTTCTTATAAGTCCCACATCGTGATTTTTGTGTACATACCGTTAACCAGGAGTTGTCTGCCTGGGAAGTGGTTACTCTTCCTTTAGTTTCAGCTCAAGCATCGCCTCAGATGATCTTTCTTCCCTTTACTGAGTTTCTGTATTAGACTGTTGAAAGACAAGCTTTCTAATCCTAGTGGGGGCATTCAGAGCCAATTTTTTCTGCTTGAAAACAAGTGAAACTCAGAGTATGGATAAAAGCACAAAAATCTTTATTGTATCCCAAGTCTTTCTGAAGACCAAGTGGGGAGAGGTAGATCCCCTGACCAAATAGGAGTTCCAGTTCCTCACCTGGATTGGAGAGGAACTAGAACTCCTACTCGGCTAGGTCTTCCACTTCTGTGTTAAATCGCAAAAGTGTGTTTAACACCTGGCAGCTGTGACATCTAGGTAAGGTCAAGGCTGCTAGGTGTTAAACTACACTTTTGCGTATCAAAGCTGGGTTTTGAACAATGCTGTCAACCTGAAACAAAAATCCTCACAACTGGACCAATAAGCAACATCATATTAAATGGGGAAAAAGATTGAGGTTGTCAAAGATTTCATGTTACTGAGATCCACAATCAACAAGCCATCATGAAACCAAAAGACGTGTTGCATTGGGAAAATGGACTACAAAAGACCTTTTCAAAGTGTTGAAAAGTAAAAGATGTCAGCTTGAAAACTACCTGTCCCAAGCAGTGGTATTTTCAGTTGCATCATATACATGCTAAAGCTGAACAATGAATAAGGAAGCCTGAAGAATTGATGCCTTTTAAACTGTGGTGTTGGCCATACCATGGGCCAGCAAAAGAACAGACAGATCTGTTTTAGAAGATGTAAAACCAGAGTTTCCTTAGGATCAAGGATGGTGTGAGTAGGTCTTACATATGTTGGACATGTTGTCAGGCGGATCAGTCTCTGTAGAAGGACGTCATGCTTGATGAAGTAGAGGGTCAACAAAAAAGAAGACCCTCAACAAGATGAGTTGACACAGTGGCTGCAACAGTGGGCTCAGGCGCAACACTGACTGTGAGCATGGCGCAGGACTGTGATTTGTTCTGTTGTGCATAGGGTTGCTGTGAGTCAGAACTGACTCAGTAACACCTAACAACAATAGTGTGCGGTCCAGTAGAAATATAATGTGATTCGAATTTGTAAATTGTTATATTTTCTTATAGTGACATTTTTAGAAAAGATAAAACAGGTGAAATTCATTTTAATGATGTGTTTTATTTAAACTAATAAAAATAGTGTTTTCACATGCATTGATGCTTATTAGTTGCCACTGAGTCACTTCTGACTCATGATGACTGCACGTGTGCAGAGTAGGACTGGTCCATGGGGTCTTCAAGGCTGAGACCTATTTTAAAGTAGATGACCAGACTCGTCTCCTAAGGTACCGCTGAGGGGGTTTGAACCCCTAAACTTGTGGGTCGTAGTCAAGGGCCTATCATTTATGCCACCCCAGAACTTCAGCATGTAATCAATTAAAAAAGTTACTCATGATACACTTTAGTCATTTTTTTGTGTTAAGTCTTTGCAACCTGGTGTATTTATACTTACAGCACGTCTCAATTGTAATTTAGAATAACTGCAGATTACTAGTTACTTGGGCTAGTGGCTGTCATTGAAAAGCACAGATCTGGGAAGGCCTTGTTTATAATACACGTAAGAATGCTTAGGAACCCCTGGTGGCATAGTGGTTAAGTGCTACACCTGCTGGTTAGCAGCTTGGCAGTTCATATCTACCCGGCACTCCCTGGAAACTCATGGGACAATTGTACTCTGCCCTATAGTGTTGCTATGAGTTGGAATCAACTCAACAGCAGTAGGTTTTGGTAAGAATGCTTCAAGTGTGTTACTGGTAAGGTTAGGTCATTACTTCGTTGCACACCTCCTTTCTAGAGTTCACTTCCTGTCTGGAATTTCTAACGTCTTCTATGAAGAGGGAGGGTGTATTAGCCCCTGGAGTGATCTTTCCAAAACATCATCAGACCAAGTTGACTGTCCTGCTAAACTGTTCTAGTGGCTTCCCAGTGTGACTTGTGACTTCCCACTGTGGCCTGTCAGAGCTTACAGGATATGATCCCTGCCACACATGTGCCTGCTCATTGCATGCCAGTCTTCCCTATGCTCACCAGTCACCGTTGGCCTTCTTGCTCCTTTTCCGCTTGTAGGCTGTTGCTTGCTCAGCTGTTCCCTGTGCCTAGAGTGCTGTTTCTGTGGGATTTTGCTTGCAGATTCCTTCGTAACTGATTGTCTAACTTTATGTGACTCATTCTGGAGCACCCAGTCTCAAGTAGCCTCTTGTCACTATCATGTCACTTGCTTTATTCTCTACAGAACATTTGTATCTATTTGAAATTTTCTTTTCCAAAATGCCGTTGTTCTTGTTTTTGTGTTAGATCGTAAGCTTATGAGAATAGCAAGCTTGTCAGTCTTAGTCATTGTTTTCCTAGCAATTAGAAAGGACGTGGAGTATAAAAGCCACTCACATAGTTGTTGAATGAATGAGTAAATTATCGTAAAAATAAAATGTAAACTAATTATTTATCCCATAGACTTGGATCATGCATTAAAGTGCCTTCAGCGTGAAGATCCCAGCTTGAAAGTGAAGCTAGATCCTGACTCTGGACAGGTGTGCTTATTATCCCTTAATCTCAGAAGCCTTTCAGTAAACATTGCTGTGCTGTGTGTTTGCATATGTTTGAAACAACTGAACTATCCTACTGAAAGAAAAAGCTTTCTTTTTTGGTTATCTCATAACAGGTTCTTCTAGTTGTTTATGTTGACTGTCAAGCTAAATAAACAATTTCTCCATAATTCCTCTGTGTAATTGTCCCTCACATAAACTAGTCTCCAGATTTTCAACCTTCCAGAAGACAGCCTATAATAAAATTTTGAAGTAAGGTTCAACCCAGAGACAAAGCCTTAAGCCCTTCCTGCAGAGATGTACAGAAGCAGCATAGTGGGAGGAAAGGAGGATGCTTCTAGTGGCAGACACATGTAACATGGTTGAGAAGTGATAGACTATCACTTACGGGCGTGAGGGGAGATGTACATCTGGAGCAGGTAAAGAGTGCGGTAGAAGGAGGAACACCCTTGGTTGTTTATAAAAAGATCAAGTTATTTTCACGATGTCTTTATGCAGACATTCTGAAATTTTTATAACATTATAAGAAGACTTTTAAAAAGTTGTAATTTTGTCTTGTAAAAGGGATAGGCTAGTATAGTTCATCTGGAAAGTCTATGATACTTTATTTTCCTGAAATGCCAGACGAATGAGGTAGTAATGTTTAGTTGATCCTAAAGGCTGTACAACAACAGTAATTAAAAGAAGATTTGAACTTTCAAAAATTTTTATTTAAAAAATGGCAATACAGGTTTTAAAAAATACAAATGTGTGCAAAGAATTAAAAGTCCTTGTTTCTGTTTCTTCATCTCATTTTTCATAGATAGCCAGTATAAAAACTTGTTAAATAGCCTTCCAGACTCTTTTTTGCCAATCCTGTATGCACAGATGTGTGTTAACAAGTCATTTTATTTGTATTATTCTGTAAGTTTCTTCTCACCCAAATAATTTCCATTTTAAGCTTTTTATTCAGGTATAGCGGTCTTATCCCTAGTGATTCACTTTTAGTTGATTTATTGTTCCAATTAGAAAAGTGAAAACTAGTATTTAGACATAAGAAGAAAGAATTGCGAGAGACTCAGTGTGTTATTAAAAAACGTGTTAACATAGTATTTTTAGATAGCTGTTTGTGATTGAGTGTAATTTTTCTTGGATTTTTGTTTTATTTTCTTCATCTTTTAACCAGACTATCCTGTGTGGTATGGGGGAGTTACACATTGAGATTATTCATGATCGAATCAAGAGGGAATATGGACTTGAGACCTACCTAGGGCCTCTCCAGGTGGCATACCGAGAGACAATCCTAAATGCAGTTCGTGCCACAGGTAAAAACAAACCAACTAGCCTTAAGGACGTGAGCATGCTTGCTTGATCCTGGTCTCTCCTGTGTTTTCTGAGCCTGTTGGTGCAGGGTTCATAGTCGCTAGTGTCATCCATCAGAGTATACAGTACTTTCAGTTGTTATTGCTTCTTAGGACTTTTTTGGCTTTAAATACAGAAAGCTATGTGACATTACCACCATAATATCTACTGGATGGGCTACTTATCCTACAGTTGTGCTTTTCAGGGGTCATGGGATAGAAAAACCTGCTGGAGTAAGATGGTCCATCCACCATCATGGGCTTCCAGATACAGTGGTCTGAGAAAGAACCAGAGTGTCACTTAATGTTCTGTTCCAGCTGAAAATGTATAACCTGAGTCTAACCATGAAACATCAGACAAGCCAAACTGAGCTGTATTTGGTTAAAAGGAGGAGAGTGGTGGCAAGATAGCTTTATTTTTCAAACATATTGATGTCGTCACAAAAGAGACAACAGCCCTGGAAGTGTTCCAGGTTAAAAGAGACTAAATGCAGTGTATTATCCTAAGCAGATCTTGTACGGGGTACAGGAGGGAGAAGGAAGAGTGCTATGAAGAGATTATTGGAGTGATTGATAGGATTAGAATGCAGATGGCATATTGGGTAAAAGTACTTTTGTATTAGTGCTAAATTTATAGAATGTGATAACTTTACTGTCATTGCAAAAGAGAATATCTTTAATATGCACTATATGATTTCATTTATAAAGGTCTAGACTGGCAAGACTACAGTGAAAGAAATCAGAACTTTCTGTGTGGTGGAAATAAGACATTTTTATATGAAATATAAAAAGTTTGTTAAAGAGATTTTAGTTATGTAAGATGTTCCCAGAAGTTTAAAAGTATAGTCTGCATATTATAAAACTTATGTGATCATCTGCTTCAATACTACAGCAGTATGAACAGGTGATTTTTAATACTGATAAACACAGAAGCAGATACTCTCTTAGTAAAACTTCTTTTTGCTCTTTTAATACGGTTTTTAGTGTCATTGTTAATATTTTCTCCCAGTGTATCTTTGAGACCTTGAGCTTACAATTGTAATTGCCAATTGTGATACCTTAACACCTTTCCAGAACAAATGTCTGAGGTACTACATTCTGTTTACTTAATTACAGATATCTTAGATAGAACTTTGGGAGACAGACGACATCTTGTGACTGTAGAATTAGAAGCAAGGCCAACTGAAACGTCATCTGTCATGCCAGCTATTGAATATACTGAAAATATTAGTGAAGATCTTTTGAAGGTCTGCCAAGAAGCTATTGAAAATGGCATTCGCAGTGCATGCCTCCAAGGTAAGCTACTCAAACGAGATTACTAAACATTCGTCTCACACTTGACTGTTTTACTCATCCCTTAAATTGTGGACTGTTTCAGTCTGTACCTACTTCTCACTCAGTATCTCATTATCCGGCATTTTGTGTTTATGACAGTAGTGTAAATCCAGTGATTTTGTGAATTGATGATGTATGTCTGACAGTAACAAACACCACACAAAGAGGTGAGACTGATGCTTCCTGTGGTGGTTAAGGCTGTGTATCAGCTTGGCTGGGACATCGTTCTCAGTGCATTGGCTGTTATGTAATGGTGTCACTTGGCAGTTGTGTAATGGGGTCGTCATCTTCCATTTTGAATCTGATGTCATTCTACAGTTTTTTTCCTATGAAATGGTAGGATTTTATATATTATATATATGTATATAAAGTACTTTATACATTACTGTACTTTAGATGAAGGTTTACAGAGAAAATCAATTTCTTGTTGAACAGTTAATATGCATATTGTTTTGAGATGTTGGTTGTTAACCCCAAACATGTCAACACTCTCCCTCCACTAGACCTTGGGTTCCTGACTACCAACTTGCCTGTCCTCTCCTGCCTTCTTGTCCCAGCCCCTGAGCTGGTGGGCCCATTTGTCTTATTTTGCTTTCTGAGTCTGTCTAATCTTTGGCTAAAGAATAAACCTCAGGAGTGACTTCAGTACTGAGTTAAAAGGGTGTTTGGGGGTTGTACTCTCTAGGTTTCTCCAATCTCTGTCAGATCAGCAAGTCTGGTCTTTGTTCTACATTTTTTCCAGTTCTGTCTTGGACCCTCTATTGTGATCCTTGTTAGAGCAGTCAGTGGTGGTAGCTGGGCACTGTGTAGTTGTGGTGGAGTCAGTCTGGTGATCACCATGGTAGTTATGGTCCATTAGTCCTTTTACTGATTTTCTCTTGTGGTTTTGTTTTCTTCTTCCCTTCTTGCTGCAGACTGGGTAGGACCAGAGGAGTATCTTAGATGGCTGCTTACAAGCTCTTAAGTTTCCTGAAGAAACTCACCGAATTAGAATGTAGAACATTTTCGTTATAAATTGTTGCACAAATTGAGCTAGACGACCCCTAAAATTACAGTTCTCAGCCCTCAGCCCAGTAATTCAGTCCTTCAGGGAGTCTGGATATGTCTGGTACACTCAATAATCTTGTCTTAATCAAGTTGTGCTGAGTTCCCCAGAATTATGTACTGTCTTGCCCTTCAAAGTTAAACCACTTATGTATTGTCTAGTTAATGTTTTTCTGTCCCCATCTTTCCCTTCCCTAGTAACCATCAAACATTGTTTTTTTCTATGTATAAAGCTTTTCATCAGTTTTTATAACAGTGGTTTCATACAGTGTTTGTCCTTTTGTAATTATTACAGTCATCATAATGGCCTCCAGATTCATTCATGTTGTAACTTTTTTTGCAGATTCATCAGTTTGTTATCCTTGCATAGTATTCCATTTGTGTGTGTTTACCATAGTTTATCCATTCATCTGTTGATGGGCACTTACGTTGTTTCTGTTTTTGCTGTTGTGAATAGTGCTGCAGTGAACTTGGGTGTGCATATGTGTATTTATGTGATGGCTCTACAATATATTCCTAGGACTGGAGTTGCTGGATTCTGTGATACTTCTATTTCTGACTTTTTAAGGAATCATCATTTTCCAAAATGGTTGTAACATTTTACATTTCCACTGGCAGTGCACAAGTATTCCACACTTCCTGCAGTGTCTCCAGAATTTGTTATTTTCTGACTTTTGATTTGTGTCAGTAATGTCAGACTGAGATGATAATCTCATTATAGTTTTGGTTTGCATTCCTCTGATAGCTAGCAATCTTGAGCACTTCCTTGTGTGTCTGTAGCTCCCTGAATGTCTTCTTTGGTGAGGTATCTGTTCATATCCCTTGCCCATTTTTTACTTAGATTATTTGTCTTTTTGATGTAGAGCTGTTGAATTTTTCTTTGGATTTTAGAGATTAAACTCTTGTTGGACTTGTCATAACCAGTATTGTTTTCCTCAGTCTGTAGGTTTTCTTTTTATTCTTTTGGTGAAGTCTCTTGAGGAGCGTAACTAGTTTTTAGAAGATCACAGTTATGTAGCTTGTCTTCTAGTGTTTGTGTATTGTTAGTTATGATTTATATGCTATTTATGCCATATATTGGGACATTTAGTGTTGACCCTGTTTTTACTTCTACAGTCTTTATAACTTTTGGTGTTAGATTTAGGTCTTTGATCCATTTTCAGTTAGTTTTTGTGTATGGTCTGTGGTATGGGTCCTGTTACATTTTTTTACAGATAGATGTCCAGTTTTGCCAGCACCGTTTGTTAAAAACACTGCCTGTTCCTCATTCATGAACTTTGGGCCTTTGTCAAAAATCAGGTGACTGCAAGTCAGTCGTTTACATCTGCACTATCAGTTCTGTTCTCTTGTTCATCATGTCTTTTGTTATACCGGTGTCAGCCTGTTTTGACTACCATAACAGTAGGGTAGGTTCTGAGGTCAGTTTTTAAGTAGTTCTTTGTTTGTCTTTAGCCTATTTCCATATCAAGTATTAATGGTTTGTTTTTCATCATGTTAAAGAATGCTGTTGGTATTTGGACGAGGATTGCATTGTATTTGTAGATTACTTTGTTGAGTACTATCCATGAGCATAGTTTGTTTTTCCTTTTTTAAAAAAAAAATTTTTTTAATTGTGATTAAGCGAAAGTATACAATCCAAATTTGCATGCCTGCCTGTCTACAGCTCCTTCTGCTCTCCTTGTGACAGCACACTCCTTGTTTTTGTTCTGTAAATTTCATATCCTTTTACCAGGTACTCCTGTTCCCTCCTCTCCACCTTCTCCTCTGCCTTCTAGCAAGAGGCCAGTAGGACAGCATCCAATAGATGCATAGAACCACAAAGTAAACACACCATATGGTCACGTCGTGCCCCCGAGTCCAGTCTGTTCCTGTCTGAAGAGTTGACCTCTGTAATGTTTTGTCTTTCCTTTTCTGTAGGTCTCCTTTTGCTCTTTTACAGTAGTGTTTTCTTTGTATAGGCCTTTTCCTTCCTTGGTTATTCTTAATTATTTTTTTAGGAGCTATTATAAGTTGTATTACTTTCCTGATTTCCTCTTTGTAGTTCTCTTTATTGGTAGATAGGAATCCAATTGATTTTTGTATGTTTATCGTATATCCTGCCATTTTGCTGAATCTGTTAGTTCCAGTGGTTTTCTTGTGGAGTTCTTTGGCTTTTCTATGTATAGGATTATCATCTGCAAACAGGGAATTTTTTACTTCTTCGTTACCATTTGCATGTCTTTTCTTTTTCTTGCCTTGCTGTTCTAGTTAGGACTTGCAGCACAGTGTTAAATAGCATCCTTGGCTTGTTCCTGTTCTCAGGGGGAATGTTTTCAGCCTCTCTCTGTTAAGAATGATATTGGCTATTGATTTTGTATAAAACATCACGGCCATCAAGACATTTCCACTTCATAGCAACCCTATAGGACAGAGTAGTACCTACCACTCCATAGAGTTTCCAAGGAGTGCCTGATGGATTTGAACTGCTGATCTTTTATTAGCAGCTGTAACACTTAACCTTTATGCCACCAGGTTTCCTTTGGTTTTGTATAGATAGCCTTTATTATGTTGAAGAGTCATCTGCCATTTCTGCATAATGACAGTTTTTGCATAACGACCTTATCTTTGGAACCTAACCTTGTAGAAAAGAAGAGCGACTGTATTTTCTATTAGTACTGCCTCCCGGCCCCTCTACTGTTACTTTTCAGTTACTCATTGCATGTTGAAATCCTAATACAGCACCATTTTTTCGCCTTAGGACCATTGCTTGGATCCCCAGTTCAAGATGTAGCAATTACTTTACATTCACTGATAGTTCATCCTGGTACCTCCACAACTATGATTTCTGCATGTGTCTCAAGGTGTGTACAGAAGGTATGGAACTTTTCTGTCTCTTTTGACTCTAGAAACTGTATACAGCCACTAATTTCATAGACATCTGTACATACATGGCCTGACCTTATGTCATGGCTTCCTGATCTTTATGATTAACAGGAGTTGTTACCATGGAGACTCTGGTTTCTTCATCACCTGTAGCTTTGTGTGAGGATCTTCAAAATCACTTGTAACACAGATTGCTATTGAAATAGTCTCAGATTTTTATCAGAAGGACAAGTTTCATTAAGATGACTTAAGTGGCATTTCTGCTTTCTTCATGACCAAACACATAGCCATTAGAGGCAAGCTTGATAGACTAGAAAAGAGGACACTTGTAGGGTTAGCTGGTCCAAGATGAACTGTAATCAGAAAGACTTTGAGCAGCTAATACTGGTCCCATATTTGCAGTTGATGTTTAAGAGTAATTAAGAACCATTAGTAAGTCCTACCAAATAACAGACTCAGTACAGGCAGCTTCCCTTTGAAAGTATCAAGCAGTCTGGCCTTGTTGCCGGTATCTGGGGGGATGTCCCTGGTGTCATGGACCCTCTGTTTCCTGCCTTAAAAGAGCTAGATTCACTCCCAGGAGCATGGCACATTAGATGCTGATTCTGTGTTGTTTTCAGTGCTGGTTTTGTAGGTGATTGATTTTTGCCTTACAAATGCTCTTACAATCATTTTTTAAAAATATTTTGGATTGTTAAGAGATCTGATTTTCTGTGGTGTTATTTGAATCATCAATTATAATGTTAACTTAGATAACCCAAACCACTGACTTCACAAAGCTGAACTTAATAGTTCTTACATGAGTTCACATTTATGCTTAACAAGTTTTTTGATTTTAAATCTAAAAACTAAGGTTTTATGTTTTTTTAAAAAGATTGTTTAGATACTATTTACCTAAGAGTATAGTTAAAAGTAGTGCCTGTAAAATAGTTAATGATTAAATTGCTGTAGTTGAGATAATTCACTTTCCAGTAATTTTAAAATTTCTTCTGTAGTTGGTTTGGTATTAAAATAATGGTAATCTGGAAGATGATTTAAAATATTGTTTCTAAATTAACCCCAAGCCTGGGTACACTGGCCAGCCCTTCAAAATGTGGTATGCCCTGTAAAAGTAAAATCTTAAGTATTTCTGATTTGGTTAGTGTTTCTGTTGAAGCTATATTAGAGAATAAGAACTTAATGGGAGAGGCAATTTAAACTTTAAGTCACTAACTTAAAGTATTCCTAATGGAAGTACTTTTGTTCCTGTTAAGCGTTTTCTAGTGACAACCTCCTCCTCTCTGCCTGTGAAAAGTTAGTGATGCTCCATATATTTCTTGTTGGGCACTGTGAAGGATGCAAAGATGATGAATACGTTTTCCTTAAGGAGCTTGTTAGGTGCCATCTAGCCAGTTCTGACTCATAGTGACCTCGTGTACAACAGATCGAAACACTGCCCAGTCTTGCACCTTCCTCACAGTTGTCATTATGCTCAAGTCCATTGTTACAGCCAGTGCGTCAGTCCATTCTGTTGAGGATCTTTCTCTTTTTCATTGACCATCTGATCTAAAACTTGGTGCTAACTCATAAGCTACTAAAGGATTAAATTAGCAGAAGAATTGAATTTAGCCAAGATATCTGAATGGGCTGAGTAACATAAAAGTTGTAAAACAAGGAATTGGAAAAGATCTTGGAAATTTTTTAGTATTGAGTTGGGATGATTTGGGCAGAGGGGCACATCCCAGATGGGGGAGGTTGAAGAGTTGTTCAGCTGTAGTATCAGCTGAAGGCAGGGAAGTAGAAAAAAAGTGTTGGGAAAATAGAATGGGGTCAGATTGGAGAGAAACCTTTAAAAGCTACCTGAAGAAGTTTGAACTTTGACCTGAGAACAGTGCTGAGTCAAGTTTTTGAAAAGGAAGCAGAAGCTTGGTGTAGGGAAGAGGCAGTCTAGGGTAAGAAATGAACTAGGTCCGAACTTGGGTACTAGGATACTGCAAGGAGTGGAAACCTAACAGTTTACTGGGGAAAAGGAATAGTCAAAGATGCATGTCCCAGTTGAACTGCAGACTAGTGGTGCCATCAACAGAACATCGGAAGAGTGAAATATTTGGGCAGGAAAATGATGGGCTCAGCTTAGGGCTTATTAAGAAGCTTTAGGATACTCAGACACTGTCCCAGAGTAGGCCACTGAGGTGCAGGACTGGAGCACAGAGATTGGACTAGACAGGATTTCAGGTTTCTGAGAAAGGCACTCATATGTATTTGAAGCTGTGCACCAAGATAATAACTGCCAAGGGAAAGACTGAAGAGAAAAAGAAAAAGGACTAAGGCAGATCCATCAGCACAGGATGTCCAGTTTAGTTACACAGGATTCAGTTCTTGTCCTTACTTGTAGCTTTTTTTCCTCTTAATTTTACCTTTTCACACTCCATTGTCTTGTTGTAAAAGACACTAGGAGAACTGGCACAGAGTTCTTGGCAAGGCTTACAGAAATGTAGAGAATAAGAAAGGTAGTTGCTTGCTTTACATTATTTTTGATTTATTCAGTATTTTCATCCAAAAAAATGTTATGGATAAGTTTTTTCTGTGTTGAGGAGATAATTCATAGTTGAGTCACTTTGGATGAACTGATGATGATTTTTAAGGCTTAATTGGCCTTATGCAACTGAGTGGTTGTTTTATTGTGTGTGCTTTTTTAAAAAGTAAAAATAAAAACAATGAGAAAGAGAATACACTCTTCATTTTACTGATTTGGGAATTTTTCAGGATTGTGAGTGTGAGGACAGGGGAGAAGCAGTAAGTGAGACCCCAGAAGCAGAACCAATGCTTGGCTTAGTACAGGAGATCGTAATGCCTTAGTGGAAGTCCTTGTGGGGGGTAGACCCTGGTGGCATAGCGGTTAAGTGCTGCAGCTGCAGCCAAGAGGTCTGCAGTTTGAATCCACCAGGCGCTCCTTGGAAACTCTGTGGAGTGGTTCTACTCTGTCCTGCAGGGTTGCTTCGAGTTGGAGTCGACTCAACAACAACAGGTTTGGTTGTTTTTATTTTTGCTTTTTGGAGCCCTTGGGTGGTGTGAAGAGTTAACTAATGGAAGTTCTAATGGACGACCTTGCTACTAAGGAGGTTCAGGTCCACCCAGAGGCATCTTGGAAGAAAGGCCTGGCGAGCTACTTCTGAAAAATCTGTCATTGAAAGCCCTGTGGAGCCTAGTTCTGTTTTGGCATACATGGGGTCACCATGAGTTGGAATGTTCTTAATAGCAACTGGTTTGGTTTGATTTAAGACCTTGGAAATAATGAGAAGGGGCACTGGAAAAAAGATGTGCAGCTAAATCCCAGTAAGGATGAGGGCACATTCCAGAGCCTTTTCTGACTGCCTTTTCCGGTTCTCATTGCAAAACCTTCAAGTTTACTACTAATTTATAGTCCACCTGACTGACGACCAAAGAGTGGCTTTTAGAATTTATAGGAAAATATTTTACTCCTTTTGAACTGCAACAACCTAGAGAAGTGGGATAGCTCTTTATAGCTTTTTTTTAAATAAAGCTTTTTATACCAGACTTACCAGTATGAATGGTGCTTGCAAACTCTGACCAAAACCCCTTTACCAGTTTCCCTGATGTAATGGTACTGTTACATCAGGCTCAGACTGAGACCGTCAGTAAAATTATTCTTTACGTTGCTGCGGTTTCTCCAGTTTTACTGCACTTCCGGCCTGTCTTACACTAGCTATTTTAGCTCTTTCCCTCTGTTTCCATTTACTTCCTGTGCATGTACTTTTTTGCATTTGAAGGTGAAAAATCTAAACAGACGTTGGGCAAGACACTATTTTAGATAGTAAATTTATTTCTACTACCTTGTGTTAAATTCTACTCTTTTTAAAAAGTCTGTTTGTCTCCCTCCTTGATTGTCCTTTCTGAGATGTGGTGTAGACTGTAACCGAGGAAGAGAAACATGAGGTTTAAACATGAAGAAATGAATCTTCAGTTTAAGGGGGGAAATTTTTTTCTGTTTCTCTGGCTACATGTTCACAGAAAGGTTCAGTGTAATAAGGCTTTACTCTTGGGATGTACCGTACATGAAATCATAGACATGCTGTATCACACATGTACAAATACTAAAGTTTGTACCGTTTGTCATTGTCATTTGTACTGATAGTGGTATCTTTATAAAGGAGGCTGTGGCAAGCGTATGTCTTTTTGCTAGCACCTAGGCATATAATTTGAAAGTTTTCATGAATTACCCCCCTCACCCCCCATTTTTTTCCCAACAGAAATTTGGCTTCCAGTTTCAGCAAGTAAGGTTAGCGTTCTTTCCTTTCTTCAGGCTCTGAAGAAGGCAGAGAAACAAGTGTTGGAACCTCTGATGAACCTTGAGGTTACAGTAACCAGAGATCACCTCAGCCCTGTCCTGGCAGATCTTGCACAGAGAAGAGGGAACATTCAGGAAATTCAGACTCGCCAGGACAACAGAGTTGTTGTTGGATTTGTTCCCTTGGCAGAGATCATGGTAGGTTCTTTGTGACTGAGAAGTGCATAGTCTTTCTTTAATTTGGGGGTGTCGGTTTCGACTCACAGTAATCCTATGGGACAGAATAGAATTGCCCCATAGAGTTCCCAAGGAGCACTTGATGGATTCTAACTGCTGACCTTTTGATTCACAGCCGTGGCACTTAACCACTACACCATCAGGGTTTTCAACAGGCAGTCAGTGAGACCTGGAAAAAGCATCATGGTTTTGATTTGGAGAATGCATGTTAATTTTCAACCATTGGAAAGTGTTACAGCTTTGCATTTAAGCTGTTGGGGAAGTCCAGTGGGTTATAAGCCTCCGGGGGTTGGCTGTTTCCAGTTCTGGGACCACCAAGGTTGAGATATGCCGTACCAAAGAGTGGTAGACTAAATGACCATTTTTCTCCTCCTAAACATTTATTCTGCTTTTGCCACTATCAGATTTAAGGCAGATATCATTCTTATCCATCAGCTTATCCTGTTCTAGGCCAGGGACCAAAGTACCTACCAGCAGGGTAGTAACAAAGGCATCATCTTCTTACCAAGTGCTAGGAATAGAGAATATACAGCATGCCTACACTATTTGTGTTTTCTGTTCTGTACCTTATATTTTTATATTTAATTTCCACCAAAAAAAAATGGCTACATGACCTGTTTGAAAGTAATAAGGTAGCTAAGCCATGGGAGTAGTATCACCTTTCCCTGATGATGGTCAAAAGATATGCAGCAGGAAGAAAAACTTAGGGCTTAAGTTTAATGAAATAATTGACTGGAATTATTTTGCTTAGGGTTACTCAACTGTACTTCGAACAATAACATCAGGCTCAGCTACTTTTGCTTTAGAACTATCTAATTATCAAGCCATGAATCCTCAGGACCAACAGACACTGCTCAGTCGGAGGAGTGGTTTGGCTGGAGTATTTTAGCTGCTGGGAAATGGAGAGAAATTCAGGAGCACCTACCTACTCCTTCACTTTCAGTAAGATAATACATTTTTTTTTTGCTTCATTTGTTCGGTAAATATATCCTTGTTTTGGTACAGACAGCTAGAGGAAAGATGTAACTTGAAGACAGTACCTGCCTGTATGGCACTCAAGCTGCCCACTCTAATTCACATAATGAGAAATGTGCTCTGAAATTGTATGTACCTGTGTAAGTGTTCTTCTGTATGATGAAGTTATTATTATGGGTATATTCTACTGCAGATGAAGGAGCAGTAAAGACTTAGCCCTTAGCCAGTACTGAATGGTAGCACAAAGTGTGCCCAGGTACCTAATGGGAAAAGATAAAGATTCAGTGAATAAAAAGATACATTTTATTCCTAAAATAGTCTCACCAATCTTATTTCCATGATTTCAGCATCACATTCATTGTATTATGTGGCCTTTTTTCCTGTCCTGTTCTTCTCTGTGTAGGTTATCTTTATGTACTCTCCTCATAGTTACAGTATCCGGTAAAAAGAGGTTGTGCAGCTATTCCACGTCTGTAGAACAGATAAGTATGAATAAAAGATGTTTAGTTAATATAATTCTTATGCTATCGTAAAGAACTTAGTAGTTTAAATCAGAATCACCAAACCATAGCATAATTATGGAGGGGGCAGGTGATCACTTAAGATTGTTAAGTAATATTAAAGTGATTAGAGATGACATTCTGTATTACACCAAAATTTAATGTAGCTATAAAAATCATTAAGGTCAGATACATCTTACTGGTATTATTTTCTTTTTCTACAAAATATGTTCCCAGTTCCTCTTAATAAGTCACATTTCCTAAGTGACATGCATTTCTATTTATAACAAAACAACAACAAAAAAACCCCAAGAAGGTAGCCTACACTACATAAGAAGATTAAAAAATCATACAGAACCTAATAATACCTTGAAAAATAACTATGTCTTACCTGACCATTCTGCAGCGATGCTTTATTAACCTGTTGTAAGCATCGTCTAAATCTCTGACCTCTTTGTGACTCCAGAGTCTCTCACCAACAGCACTTGCCCGGGGCCTGAAAATTAAACCACACATCACCCAAACTACTTTAAATTCATGTTTTCTTCAGGGAGTATCTAAATCATATGCTTGGGGAAAATCCCTAGTGCTTTCCCACTTGGAGGAAACTCTGGTGGCATGGAGTTAAGTTCTGTGCCTGCTAACCAAAAGGTTGGCAGTTAGAATCTGCCAGATGCTCCTTGGAAACTCGGGGGAGCAGTTCTCCTCTGTCCTGTAGTGCTGCTGTGAGTTAGAATCGACTCGACAGCAGTGGGTTTGATTTCCCACTTGGATGGAGAAGGAAAGCTGAGGCACCTTATTTCTTAACTGAGATATAATCAAGTTAAATCACATACCATAATCGTGGAGTAAGGTTAGTTGCATCCACATATTCTCCCCACAGGCAAGCTTCTCCACCAAGCACGAGTTTTTTCTGTTCCTGAGAACCTACATTGAAGTAATTGACTTGATGTAAATAGTTGTTACTTCAAGGCTTATACACAGTGGGGCCGACTTTATCCGCATCTCCAGCCCGTGATGCACAGGGCTTATTGGCATATGGAAATGAAATAAGATGGGCCGGTATTAAAGACACCATTTTATTTGGTTTAGCACAAACATAGTTGGACACCAAAAATAATTTTCCCCAGGTATGCCAGGGAATACATGTTGGAACATTAGTTCCATTATTAATGTACTACTAGTCCTGCTTTAGATTTATATTTAATATTTTTAAAAGTACTTAATACTGTTTCCTATAATAATTATGACTTTTTGATCCTCAGAAAATGCTGTCTAGAGAAACAGTTAATATCAATTTTTAATAGCCGCACAGTTGTCAAACAGATATTTTAAACAGCAAAATCCCTTTTTTAAAGGAATATTTTATACTGAGATATGACATGCAAAACAGGACAAAGTAAGGCTGTTCTCAATGCAAGGGCTGTACGGGCTTGCAGCTCTACAGCTCAGACACACTCCTGCCCCCCGGGATGGAATCCACTGAACTAGACGAGAGCCTTCCTTCAGGTGAGGAGGTACAAGGTTAATGTAGTTGAATGTCTTCAAAACGTGGAAAGTGAGGGACAGCCCTCCCTTCACAAAGTTTAAAATGATATTCCAAGTCATTTTGTTTGTTTTTAAATAGAAACAGATGCTCAAAGCCTCTCAGAATCAAGGATCAAACATAAAAGGGTAGCAGATGGCAAGTGACACCTAAGTAAGGTTCTCCCAGTTGCAAGGGGGAGAGGGAGAACAACAAACTAAGGTAAGGGTGGTCGCTTAACTTACCATCAAAATCAAGAGGTTCCACAGTATAATATCTTTTCCAGTCTTGTCCATAACTAATCATATCTAAGTACCAAGGAGCTGCCAGGACGACAGGGTATCCATCTCCTGTGACTTTTGCTTGTTCTTTGTGGTACCCGTCATCTTTCCATACTTCAACTACTGTGCCTGGCCGAAGCTATTAAAGTTGCAAATTGCATTGCTCATTAGTAGGTACAGCAAATTAGAGTAAAGAATAGTGAAAGGCTAAGGCATTACAGCTAGAGAAGAATTAAGATCCTTGAAAAAGCATCTTTGCGGTTTTTTCCTTTTCCCTCAGACTTAGTTCCACGTGCACTAGGGATCTAAATGCACTGTGGGGACTCTGAAAGTCAGAAATTTCTTCATCCGTAAGGTGAGATATTTAACTTTTGCCTACACATACGACACCATACCGGTGGAATGAACTAAAGTCAAGCTTTCCATTTGAATCCCACTTCTACCTTACTATTGTTTTACTTTGGAACTTTGAGGATGTCGCTGCCTCTCTGTGGAAAAGTGATACTGGTAGGTGAAACCTGCAAATTCCCAGCTGCCCCAAGAAAATTGAAGGATTCTCACTACCTCAGAAAGAAATATTTCTACTGATGTTTTTACTGTAAAGCTACCTTAATAGCAATAAAGACTCACTTTTTCTTACATTTAGTGCTTCTGAAAAGAGGAACTTAATCCAGAGTACTTCAGCTTGTGCTTAATAGTAAAAGATGTGTGGAGGATGAGATGAGAAGGAAGAGGTACTGAGGAGTGAGTGAAGTCAGTGGAAGACAAGAAGCAAATGCCATTATCACAGATTGTGGCTACAGCTACTGCCTAATAAAAGTTGAAATGGAAGGGTAAGTTAACTGTCATAATGCTGGGGGCAGATTCCTTCCATTCCAGACATTAGAGTATTAAAACATTTGTATTACAGAATCAGATACAATCTCATGCTCTCACCTGCACTCTGTTATCAAAAACCTCTTGCCAGACGATGGATCTCTTGTTTACGGCTGCAATGATGTCCGTAAGCCTAGTAGTGAAAGAAATTACAAAGTATTTCAGATCACCAGCTTAATAGTATGTTTAAGTACACACATTCTACCAAGGATTGCTTGTAATGTTGAGAGGAGCCTTTCAGCATAACATAACTTTTTAGTAGAGTCAGCTCAAGTCAAGCGACCCCTGTGGTTCCTTCTTTCTAACACATCGCTTAGAGTCAAACACAGTGTAGGTAGTTAATAGTCATCTGCTGAATGAGTGAGCTAAGCATGCCTCTAAGATGGAAAGAAGTGATGTTAAAGTGAATTGGCAGGCAACTCAGGGAAATATTTAAACAGCAACCTCTGGTAATTTCGTGGATGTCTTTGAATGAAGGAAACCCTAATTCATCCTGTCATATCACCTGAATAACATTCAGGAGTTGCAAACAGTGAGCCCACTTAGAACAGATGACAGAGTCCCTGTATTTCAACAGTTACTGCAAAAGACTTAGAGTCACCATGCTGAAGATTGAAAGAAAGCAGTGGAGACTGCTTCCCTTCTTAGTAATTGTTTACATCTACACTTTGGTAAGAGGTGGGAAGAAAATGAAAAATAAAACTACTAATAACCAAACGTTCTACAAAAGGCATTAGTAAGATAAAAGTAGGCTTTCAAGTAACTTACTTCTGAATGTAGAAAGATTGTAGTTTTCTATAATCTACACCAAAGCCTTTCTGCTTCATGAAGTCTTTGATCTTGGGATTTGATGCCCTTAAACAAAAAGAGTAAATAAAATTTCATTCAACATTTCATATCTTAACTGTGCTTTAACATTAGTTGTTTAGATTTAAAAGTATTAAGATTTGTAGGGAGTGAAATAAGTGTAAAAATTTGATTATGTGTGAGCTATCCCCTGCAAATAGTTTTTTTCCTAGAAGCTGATTTCCTGTAAAAGTGATTTTCCCCTATGCCCTGCTTCTCACAGTGTTACTTGCAAAGAGGATTTTTATTAGAAAAACTCTCACTGGGGTCGTTACCCACTTTTACTAAAAGCTTTTCTCTTTCACATTGTATGTATATAAATCTTGATTTCCTTCTGCATCTTGATACTCTCCTTAAGCTTTCACTTTGGTATGCTACCAAAATGTAGCTCCCACAAAAATTCACCGTCTCAGGAGTTGTGCTGCCAAATTTAAATCGTTATAAGCAAATGTGTTACCCCACTTCCTCCATTTTTATGTGGCCCATAACTGCTTCAAATGGAGCAGCTGGAAAACAGGAACAACAGGGCTTTAAAGAATTATCATACCAGCAGTAAAATTCCACTTCATCTCCTCCCAAATGAATGAATTGATCTGGAAATGTCTCACTAACTTCTTTGAAAAGTTTATACAGGAAGCTGTAAGTTGTATTCACAGTAGGGTTTATAGGTCCAAATTTCCCAGACGGCTTTTGTGCACTGTAACATGGTGTGAGGAGGTCATTCTGACCTAGAAGAACACATGAAGGTTTTTAAGGAAGCTTTTAAATCATAAAGACAGCTTTGTACATGATTTTACTATTGTGGTTGAAGCTATAAAAGATTGTATACAGAAAAAGATAAGCACATTTACTAAGAGTTACTAGGTAATTTATTCCAAATAAGATGAGGGAGCGTTGTTTCCTGAATCCTATTCCAGTGCCTCTCTGTTTCTATTTCCATCTAGCCTCCCACTGAGATTTTATCCACTTCATATATTATCTTGAATATGCCACCAAGGTTTCTATCTGTAATATTGACCACTACTGACCATGCACTGCCATCGAATCAATTCTAACTCAATGACCCTATTAGACAGGGTAGAACTGCCCCATAGAGTTTTCAAGGATCACCTGGAGGAGTCAACCTGCCAACCGTCTGGTTAGCAGATGCAGCACTTAACCACTACTCCACCACGGCTTCCTCTTTGATGTTAATGACTCCCAAATCAACATCTCCAGATTTTTCTAAGCATTAACTCAACATTTCAGCTTCCCTGCTGCATGCAACTAGACATCAGTCCTAAATTAGTTGCATTTGAAATACAGTTTAATAGAAAAACTAAACTCCATTCTCTAGTCTTTTCTTTAGCTTCTGATTTCTATATTCTGGTATAAAGTAATCACCATCCGTCCAGTAATCACCATCCCTCTCTCCGCTTAGAGCCAGTCAGTTGCCAAGTTCTGTGAATTATATTTCTAGAATGTCCCTCAGTTGTGTCCATCATTTTCCATTCCTCCTATTGCCATCCTGTTCTACAACTTTAGTCTCTGTGCTCCTCCAGTCTGTTACTTCCACAAAAGTTTTTCCAAAGCGTGGTTCCCATCATGTCACTCCTGCTCAGAGACTTGCACTGTTTCCAGTGTGTTGTGTTGAAGCCCACATTCCTCACCCAAGGTCCTCCGTGATGTACTCTGCCTGACCTGTTCCCCACTCTTCTCCATGTCTACTCTAATGATACTTACTGAGCACTTAGAAATGCTACACACTGGGCTTTACATTCATGACTCAATCGTCAAAACAGTATGTCATACCTGTTAAAAACAAACATTGCTGTTGCATCAATTCCAACTCATTGAGACTGTAAAGGACAGAGCAGAACTGTCCCATGCAGTTTCCAAGGAGCACTTGGTGGATTTGAACTGCTGACCGTTTGCTTAGCAGACGTAGCTCTGTAACTACCATGCCGCAAGAGTTTCCATTATGTGACAGCAACTATTAATATTGCCATTTTAGAGATGGGGAAACTGAGGCTGGGTATTATGTAACTTGCCCAAACTCACCCAGTTTATACATGCTAGAAGCAAGATTCAAACCCAGGGAGTTTGGCTTCAGAGCCTAAATTCTTGACCATCACCCAATAGTGAATACTTCTTAGTCTTTGCTACAGTGTACTCCAATCAGATACTTGTCAGACATATCTCATACTTTTGAATGCTATTCCTCATGCTGTTCCCTTTACCAGAATATGACTTTTAATTTCTCAAATGCATTTTAAGTATTAGCATACTCATGAAACCCTTTGCTAAATTCACTTATGTTCATTTATTTTTTTCCTTTATTCTTAATTACTTTATACTTAAGGTAGTGCCTAGGCACAATACCTTGCTCGTAAGTTACAAATTATATCTGTCAATAGCACTACCTTTGCACATGTCACAGTTAAGAACAAGAACAAACACCAAGCCACAACACAAGAGATGCAGGACCTTAGATGTTCACTTTATGCAATTTACAAAACACAGCTCCTTACCTTTTCCCCAAGACAGTGTGTGTCCAGGGGAATCAAACTCCGGAATGACTCTAATTCCTCGTAATCGAGCATATTCGATCACCTTACGGACATCATTTGGTGTATAAACATGCGACAAAGAATAGCTGCCCTGTAAAAGGTCCATGTGTTAAGATTAAAATGTGCTCAGTGGATTTTGCCCTAGAAATTGACAACAGTTCTTGTACTTTTGATAGTTGATTTACAGTATGATAGTGTATTCAGCAGTCCATATGATGCTGAATCTCATTTAAAAGTAATACAGTGCACATGGTTTTGGGAATAGAAAAGCTATTAGAAACAAGAAATGAATTTTTACTAACTCATATACTCAAAGAATAAAATGCTGTTTTGGAGTTCTTGTCAATAAGCTTTCGCTGTACTTTGGTTAATCTCATTTACTGACAGGGATACCTGTTTCCACCAGTGCCTATTTAAAGAATGCCTACCATGATGCAACTTCATTTAACTCTCCAACAAATGGCAATGTTTACCTCCAAAGTGAAGCCTATGAAAACGGAATATGTTGCCCTTGTCAATTTTAGAATCAAAATACATTGTTGCAAAACAGAGCTGTCATCTTTCAAAGTCATGTTACAATTTCAAAAATTCCCCCATGGACTCTATAATCAACCTGCTTTAAAAAAAAAAAAAAGATTACCTTCAGTCCCTTTTAGAAGTTAATACAGAACTCAATATTGGTTGTAAATAAAGACAATGATCCATTAAAGGTGTTACAGTGACCTGTTTCTCAAGGTACGGGCTATAAGTGCTCAACTCCTGAAAAATAGTCTCCTCCATCCTCCTGCAAAATCAAATTTGTATCTGATCAAGACTAGATCTAACTACCAGTGTATGGAGAATGCAGGGGGCAGGAGAACAAGTTAAATGACACTGTGGGCATGCAGTCAGCAAAACCCCAACTAGAAAACTACAGATCCAAAGCGAATGAGACAGAACCTTATTTGCACCTCAGTTCAAATAAACATGTTTTAAAAAGCAAAAAAGGTAAATGGGGGAAAATGTATACTGATTGTCTGATGATATTAAGGGATTACTGTTAGTATTTTTAGGTATCATAATCATAGGGTTAAACAGGCCTTTTTACAGTGAGATATGATGTTTGGAATTTGCTTCAAAATAACTGGTGGGGGAGTTAGAGTAAAGCTGATACAAATTGATCATGTACTGGTAAATACGGATGAGTAAAATTTTTCATTAATAAAAGATAAAAGCAAATAAAAACACAAGTACTGGTAGCATTTCAGCCTATGTTACATCGTAACATTGCAGAAAGCTTTGGAATTGAGGTCAGAAGACATTTAGAATTCTGGCTCTGCCCCTTCCTGGTCGTGCAACTTTTGGACAAGACATGTTTGGACATCATTTACTTGTATTAGGAGGATTGACCTAGGTGATCCTGAGGATCTTTCTCAGGAACACTGGTCTGCAATACCGTCAATTCCAACACTTCCAACTGAGACCACCAATTTCTAAGAAAGAGCTCTTACCTCTTAAATTTCCTATATTTATAGAATTTGAAACAGTTATAATAAAATATATAGGTGTTAGAAATATAGATTCTAAACCTTATTCATGACAGATTCAGGCCCCCTGCATTCACTAAGTTTTGAAAATCGTATTTGTATTGTCCCTAGTGTTGTAGTAGTTACGTGCTTTTCTGCTAATCAAAAGGTTGGCAGTTTGAATCCGCCAGGCAGTCCTTGGAAAGCCTATGGGACAGTTCTCCTCTGTCCTGTAGGGTCACTGTGAGTTGGAATCAACTCAGTGGAAGTCAGTTTGGTTTGCTTTTTTTCTAGACATTCTGTAAAATAATATAAAAATAGAAGTCTTATAGATCTAAAATGCTAAGCCTTAGTATAATTCAAAGAAATAAGCCACAAACATTTTTAATGCTTTAATTGTATTGATAAGAAGAAACGTTTGAGCTACAAACCTCTCAGGAAAGCATAAACCAAAATTTTTTATAGACAGAGACAACAGTCACAAGAATTACTCACTTTATTGCTTAACTCAGGAAAAGTGATGCTCTGATAAGGGAAAGACTGGTCGTCAACTACATGCCAGTGGAGAACATTAAACTTATTAAAAGTCATGGCATCCTGCAGACAAACAGAAAGTTATATGCTGTGGACATAATACTCGACCTGTATTTACACATGTAGATTCAGATTGCTTCCAGTGCTTCCACTTCCTTTAAAATTTTTTTTTGGTGAAGAAAGGATGAGGAAGAAGTGTAAATTCTTCATGTTACACACTTTACATGGCATGTCACTATTCCCCAAGTTTGTACATGGGACAAGCAGAAGCTGTTAAGTTCCCGTGAGTATTTAGAGGTTTTCCAAAAATGGAAAGTAGTTCCTCCCCACTGCTATTGCTGTGTTTAGTAATGGAACAGAGGAAATCAGGCATTCATTTAAATATCATGACTTATTCCCACAATTCTCAAATTTGGGGGCCAACCCTTGTTAATGAAAGAAATTCAGTACAAATGCAATATAATTCCAGTAAACATGCCCAGAGAAATTTTGGGGAGAATTGACATAACTGATTTTATATATTCTATGGAAAAATAAACAGGAGATATGATATTTATGTAAAGTGTAAAACATTTTGAAAAAGAATAAAGGGGGAGCTTTGTCCAACTAGATGTCAAAATGGAAAACCTCAACTTTCCCTGCATCTGAGCTGAAGAGATTGGGCTAATGTGGTTGGAAAATAGGTTCCCTACAAAAGGACTAAATTTTCAGCTTCAGATTTTCTTTTTAAAGTTAGATCATGTCCATGGCAGCCAAAATATGACCTCTAAATATCATACCTGAACTCAGAGGCCGTTTCAAGAACAGCTTTGACACACAACGTCAGTGACCTAAGAGCAGGCAAGCTGTCAGATGACATTATGAATGAAAAAAGCAAAGGTCACTGAAGACAGGAATGAAAGAAAAGACTAAAACCCATGTCAGAAGGGACTCTCAAACTTGCATCTGAATGTAGAGGAGCTAAAGTGAAAGGAAGAAATGGTGAAGTAAAAGCTGAACAGAAGATTTAAAAGGGCAGCTTGAGAAGGCAAAGTCAAGTATGTGCAATGAGCTAGAGATAGATAACCACAAAGGAAGAACACAGCATTTCTTAAGCTGAAAGAACTGAAGAAAAATTCAAGCCTCAAGCTGCAACCTTTAATTCTATGGGCAAAATATTGAATGGTGCAAAAAGCATCAAAAGAAGATGGAAGTCTTAACCCAGTATTGCAAGGTATAGAGTAGCTGGGGCAGGGGACCATGCTCTTAGTCGAAATCGAGGCCAATTGGCACAACTAGCATTTTGCTAAGAGGGCTCTCTGCACCCCACATTGGTGAGTGGCATCTGGGGTCTTAAAAGCTGCCAAGCTGCCATCCGAGGACACAGCAAGTGGTCCCAACTCAGCAGGAACGGATGCTCACCGAGGACCAAAATGACATGCGGTAAAGACAACCTAGCAGACAGACCAGCAAGAGTGGGTACCTTCATCAACTTGGAACCGGAAGAACTGGATGGTGCCTGGCCACCACCAGTGATAGCCACGATGGAGCTCACTAGGTTGAGTCTCACCGGCAACACAAGAATAAAAAAGGGTGCATCCTGAGATCTCCACTAAAAGACCTCAATTGATGGTCCAGTGGTTTCGGGGTTCCCCTGAGAGCATGGCCCCCAGCCCTGATGCTGCCCTTGCCCATAAATTATAACAAAGGTCCACTCTTCGGACAGGAATGGATTGGACTTGGCAATGCAGAGTGACCATATGTTGGATGCACTTTATGATTCTGCACCTCTATAGGATATCATCCTGCTGACCTCTGGCTGGAGGAAGGAGAGTGGGTGGAGAGGAGGGGAAAGGAGACTTGGGAGGATGAGACATGTATGGAGCAGAGAGGAATAGTGTGCTGTCACCGGACAGGGAGAGCAGTGGAAGCTGCATATAGGTGGGCATGTAGATTTATACAGGAATGTACATTTTCACTCAGTCATGTTAAATAAAAAAGGAAAAAAAAAAGAAGACACAAGGAATACATACAACCACTGTACCAAAAAGAACTGGTCAATATTGAACCATTTCAAGAGGAATCATACAATCAAGAGCTGATGGTACCGAAGGACAAAGTCCAATCTGTACTGAAGAGAAAGAGGGAAAACAAGGATCTAGAACTTGATGGAATACAAATGGATACAGTACTGGGGGTGCTCACTCGTCTGTCAAGAAGTTTGGAAGATACCGCCTAGCCAGCTGACTGGAAGGAGACGCATATGTGTCCCTGTCTTAGGCTGGGTTTCCTAGGGAAGCAAAACCAGTAATGTGTAGGTACAAGGAAAGATTTATAATATATAAATAGATACAGATATAGGAAACAGCTCATGTAATCACAGAAGCTGAATGTCCCAAGCTCTGGCACAAGCCTCACGTGGCCACGGAAGCTGAGGAACTCAAAGTCAGCAAGTCAGAGACCAGAGTTCTAGATCACCGGTTGTGTAGTCAGTGGATCCCAAGCTGGTGGCGAGACGAAGCGACAGAGGCTGGCGAACCCGGATCAGCAGGTCAGGGAGCAGGACTCTCAAGTGCCGACTGTAAGGACTGAGGAGTCCAACAGATGCTAGTTCAAGTCCCGGAACCAGAGGCTGGAAGAAGAGAGCAGGAGCTCCTGGCCACGTGAGCGACCAGCAGACGTAGTAAAAGGTTGCGCGATGACAGCCGAGGGGCAGGGAGCCACCACAAACCCCGCCCTGCCACTTAATACAGCAGCCAAATAATGTAGTAGCCAAGCTGACATAATCCTGACCACCACAGTGCCCATTCCAAAGAAAAGTGATCCAATAGAATGTAGAAATTATTGAACAATATCATTACTATCACAAAATGTTTCAAAAGTGGCTACAGCAGTGTATCAATGAGGAACTGCTAGAAGTTCAAGAAAGATTCAGAAGAGGATGTGGAATGAGGGAATAGCACTGTTGATGTCAGATGGATCATGGTTGAAAGCAGAGAATACCAGAAAGATGTTGACCTGTGTTTCGGCTGTGTGGATCACAATAAATTAGGGTAAAATTTGCAAGAATGGGAATTTCAGAATATTTAACTGTCCTCATGAGGAAATTGTACATGGACCAAGAGGCAGTCATTTGAACAGAACAAAGTGATACTGTGTGGTTTATAATCAGGAAAGTTTTTGTATCTTTTCATCATACTTATTCAATCCGTATGCTGAGCAAATAATCCAAGAAGCTGGACTACAAAAAGATGAATGAGGCATCAGGATTGGAGGAAGAGTCAAAGTGAAAACTTGAATCAGATGATAGTCATAGACTACAGTTTTCAGTACGGATTACAGCTCAATATTAAGAAAAGAATCCTTACAACAGGAACAGTCAACAACATCATGATAAACAGAAAATATTGAAGTTGTCAAAAGATTCCATTTTATGTTGATATACAATTAACACTTATGGAAGTAGCAGGAAATCAAACCTCATCCTGCACTCAGCAAATCTGTTGTAAAAGACCTATTTGAAGTGTTACAAGAACAAAGAAGGCACTTTGAAAACTAAGGTGTGCTTGACCCAAGCCATGGTATTTTCAGTCACCTCATATACTTGTGAATGCTGTACACTGAATAAGGAAGACTGAAGAAGAATTGATGCCTTTGAATTGTAGTGTTAGTGAAGAATACTGAATATACCTACCCTCAACTGCCAGAAGAATGAACAGAGGATGGTGAGATTTTGTCTCACCTACTTCGGCCATGTTATCAAGAGGGACAAATCCCTGGAGATGGACTGGTAGAAGACAGAGGGTCAATGAAAAGAGAAAGTCTCAACACCAGCTGCAACAATGGGCTCAAACCCAGAAGAGATGGTGAGAACGGGGCCGGAGCGGACACGGTCTCCTTTTGTTGTGCATGCGGGCACTATGAGTCAGAACCAAGTTGACAGCACTTCACAGTAACTAACAACTAGACAGGTGACTGTTGTGTATTCCTAACCAAAAGTGAACACGCAATTTGACAAATGGAAGTTTCCACAGAGGACCAGTGCATGTATACAAAGGAGTGTGATGGGTGAGTACTCGGTTGCTCACTGGAAAGGTGGTTTCAGCCCACCAGCAGTTCCACAGAACACCTGATGCTCTGCTCCCAGAAAGATTACAGCCTAGGAAATCATATGTGGCAGATCTCCTCTGTCTTACTTTGTTGCTATGAGTGGGAACTGACTGAACAGCACACAGCAGCTGTTGCAGCCCCCTCAATGGATAAAAGATGGTAATTCCGTAAGGGGAACCTCTCTCTGCCAATGAGAAAATACATTTCCCAAAGGAAGGGAGGGAAGAGAGCCCTGTTGTTGTATGCAAGTGCATGAAAGGCGAATAGCCCTGCTTCCACCTAGACAAGTGTAAGGGATCAACATAAAATAACAATATGCTGAGGACATGTTTTCAAAATAGATGATGGATTAAATTCGTTAGATCAATTACATCAATTACCTACCAAAGTTTTGAAAATAGCCTTAACTGGCAGATAGTGTCTGGATGTATCAATTAAAATCCCTCTGTGAGGAAACCTTGGTGAGTCAATAATGGTAGATTCACGGATGGTGAACTATAAAAGAAACAAAATTGTGTTTTATTTTTAGAATTTTATCTGAAATTAATTAAAAAAAAACTTTGTCTATACAAATATTGAATAAAAGATGAATTCAGAAGGAAGAAAAGTAAAATGTACGCTTACCAGCCCAGATCAATATTTGAGGAAAAGAAACCTTCAGGGAACAATAGTTACAGAACTTATCATTTTATTTATATATTTTCCCAGTAGTAATATGTCTAGGCAACTATTTTAGTAACATATAACAACCATACTCACAGTCCCATAAGAGTCTTGATAAATTAACTGGCTAAAGGTCTCTAAACCTGGGGAGAATGAAATTTATTGTGTTAAATTATAAAACTGTCTTATCCAAACATATACCTAAAAGTAGGTAAGGCCAAAGCAAATTAAATAATATTATATCTATACCCGCTAACATATTTTTGAAATCAGAGCTCAGTTAACATATATTCATACATATATGTGTGTGTGTATATATATTTACACCCTGCTGCTTTCTCTGTTCATCTAAAATGTTCCACTTCATATGTACTCATACCCTGGATTTTGTTTGAATGATAAACTAAAAGATTTAGTAAAATAAAACATGTCCCTTAATAAATTTGCAGCCTTATGAAAAAGAATTAGTTGATCAAATATTACAGTCACTTTAGAAGGTACCTAAACTTAACAAAAGAGAAAAAGCCCAACAAAAAACCCACTACAAATTTCAAAGCCGAGTGTATACCTTACAGGGTTTTCCTTACTGCAAAGACTGTTTTGCAGACCCCTCCTCTATCACTACGGTGCAGGCAAATTCCTCTCACTGGCCTTGAACTCTATCAAGATTCTTCATTCTTGCTGACAACTATATATAATCAGGGAACTTTTTAACTGAAGAATACTGGTAGTTCAAAATGACTTTTATTTTGCCTTTTTCCTCTCTCATAGTTATGGACTCATACTGAGGAACTTTTTGCTTAGTGGCAGCACATACTAGTACTAGTTTGGAGGAGGTTACTTGGCCAAGTCTGATGGTAAACAGAAACTAAGAATTTTGGACTAGAGTGTAGTTCTTGTGTGTTCTCTAAAGTTCTTCATTTATTCTGATATGGGTCAGGGTAAACATCAATTACATTTGTACTAAATATAGATTTTTGAGATATTTTCATGTTGTATTTTGAAATATAAGTACAATCATACCATTATATGGCTGTAAAAATTAGAGCTTAAAAATGACTATTTTATTTTAGACAATGCTTAACCTAAGTCAAATCCAAAGATTTTTTTTATTATTATTAATTACTATAACTGGTTAATTCCATTAAAAAAAAAATCTTTTTGAAAACTAAGTTATTTAGGAAACAGTATGTATCTAGAAGTGGTAAAGAAGCTTTTGAACAGCAAATTTCAGTATCCCAGTGTCCACAGATGACATTCAGACTCTGAAATTCACTGGAAAAACTTAAGATTCTTCTCTGCCCACTGCCTCAACCAACCCTAAAAGTACCTGTAACCTTTCTCAACCATTCCTGTAAATAGTTATCTGTCTCTAAATCCATACAACTTGAATGGGAAAGGGAGATTCTTGCTCGTGAGAGGAACAAGCAGTGACAGCTGATACAAACGCCCCTAATCAGAGCAGGCGGGAGCCATATGTAGCTCTGCGTTGGTTTAGTTGTTAGTGTTTGTTTCAAGAGTCAGTTTCAAGTGCATCAGCGAAGGACAGCCGTGCAGAAATGTACTAACCCTCAAACAATTTACAAAAGACCAAATAATGTTTCACCTGTAGCAGCTGTTTAATGGAGTTCATCTGGGAACTACCCAGCGAATCAGTCTGTAAAGACTCCACAGAAGCGGCATTTTGCTACACTTCAGTTCACACAGCACAAACGGAAGATACTCCCTTACTGAAAAATAACAATGCAGCCACAAAGAACTTACCTCGTAATGCTCCCCAAACTCTGTTGGCCTTGAGCATAGCCACTGGTTCTTTCACAAGTAAACTGTCTGTGGTGAAAAATACATTTTTTTTTAATTGTTAATCCCTCAATGGCTCACAGTAAATTTCCAGAACATACAATTGGTATTTCGGGACCATTGTGTCTTCCCTGAGATCCAGACTTGTTTCTCCAGCTGCCTCCTGTATATCTCCGTTTAGACATTCCATGGATCCCTGAAACTCTACATGCCCCAAACTGGATTCTTCCTTTCCGATTCACACAATTCCAACCTGCTGGTCCTTCTGTGTTCCTCATTTCTGTGAGTCAGCACCACCAGCCAGCCAAGTCAGGACCTCGGTGACACCTTCGTGGTTCCTCATTTTCCCCTCTGACACGTCTGCTATGAGTCAGCATCAACTCCACAGCTGTGAGGTTGGTTTGATTTTGGAGATTTATTCTTTGCAACTGCCATTCAGCAGAGGAAAATCCTAGTTGTGCCAAGACGTAGGACAGAAATGTCAACATTCCTCAGGTGCCCTAAATGCCTGGGTGAAGAAGCCGCACAGACCACTCAGTCTTCTAGCCTCCTACAGCCAGGGTGTTCTTGCCACTGTGCCCCACTACTTGCCCTACAGCACCTTCCCCCAAGATCACCCTGAACTGACCTTGACCTATGCCTTAACTCCCTCCAGCTGAATCCAAGATTTTTTCAGTCTTGGCTCGCTCTCAACTAAAAGCTTCAGGGCAGGGAGAGGGCTCATGTTTCCATCCTCCAAACGACATTCTGGAGAAGGTTGGCCAAATAGCCAAGTTAGTCTTTCAGGAAGGCTTAGAGTGAGGTCCACCACAGTTTAAATAAAACACTTGCGGGGAGAAGGGAGAGACTAACAGCTAAGGGATGTGACACGTGGACTTTGCAACAATCAAAGGGCTGCAGGTTAATGATTTATATACTGTATGATCTGGGCTGGGTCACCACCTTCTTTTCCCCAGACTGTCACAAAGACAGTGCAGGTAGAGAAAAGTTCCATCAGTGGTCAACAATCGTGTGACCATCTCAGGTGGCTGTCTTCTGACCTGTTAACCTTTCTCCATTGGAAGACAACAGTGAGAACTTCACTGAATGCAGGCTAAGAACTGTTTCCTTATTAGTAGCACAATCTAATCATGTTTCCTCTACATCTATATCAAATTCTTAAATCAGCTACCTAGAATCATGATTTCACTGGTTGCTTTTTGAAAAACTTTGTTTTTTAACCACATATGTTTCTCAAGTGCCAGACACAGCAGAATGTCATCTAGAAACATCAACATGTTGCATGTATTTGATGCTGATTGTTTTCCAGTAGCTGAGGGCTGGCTGGTGTTGAAAACAGTTCTGATTCAACTCAGTGGGAAAACCACTAATATATAGAAATTAGGAGGAGATCTGGCTTTCTAAATATGATGGACACATAAGCTAAAGAATGATTGCCTCCCGGATGTGAAACAGGAGTGGCACTGGAGTCTTTGACTTTTCAGTTACCTCCTTCTGTGCCTTTTTACACTGTAAACACTCTTGTTTGTTATGGCAGGTATATATGTAGCCAGCCAAGTGCTGTCAAGTATATATAATTAACATATATTTGCTTTTAGAAATAATGAAATACTATAGATAAAGCTAGAATCTCCTTTGAGCTGCTTACCCAACTTCCTCTGCCTTCCTCAGAGGGAACGTACCAGGCCTATTTCCAAAATATAGTATTGTTTTAGGTGTTTGCGTGTTGATAACATAAACGGTGTCATGTTGTTGACATTAGTATACAGTTTTCTTTGTTCAACTCAGCAGTTTATCTTAACAAGTTCTCTCTGTGTTATTTATAAATGTCCTTCATTTTCATTAACTGCTATATCATTCTCATTAGTGTGGACTGACAAGATAGATTTAACCTTTTTTCTATTGATGGACAAGTAGTTTTGTTTATAAGTTTTCACCGCTACACACAAGCTGCATCGTGTATTCTTGACGGATGAGTTTCCCTAGAGTATAAGCTTGTCCATTTCTGGTTCTGAGGGTTATGCATATCTTTATTTTTCATAGATAGTACTTCACTTTTCCTTCAACATTTTCTCACACTTTTGGGCAGCCTCTGACAGCTTGGTGTTTCAGTGTGTGCATCTTTACGAGCATTATCATTGTAAACATTATCAGTGTAAACCCATTTAAAAACTTAAAAAATGAGTTTATCCTTCAACCAAAATATGTATAATCACCTTGGCTCAAGGCTACCTTTCAGACTAAAGAGGTTTACAGAGCTGGCTGGAAGGCAAACTGATGGAATTTATGGCAAACTTTTCTGGAGCTTACATGTCACCTGTATTCCTACCATGCACAGATAGCAGAGATTCCTTAGCAACTGAATGCCCATTAGTATCTCAATTCGGGGTGCAAAACTTTTGTCTAATAGTGTCTGAGTGCTGGATGCATCAGTGTGCTATACTAAAGTCTCTCCCCACCGTCCCCATGGCTATTAACAGACATGACATACCTTCCCTTCAAATATTGTCTATGTCATTCTCTGGCGTTTCACATTTGCAACAATAGTAAAAAATCTACTATCTGACCACACCTGGCAGTAACAAATACCAAACTGTGAGGTGACAGCCGTGCTGGCTGTGATGGTTAAGGTCATGTGTCGAAATAGCCGGGCCATGATTCTCTGAAGAAATGTACCTAATTACAAGGGGGTCTGAGGACAAAGGGGTCGGTCACTCCTTTCTCTAAGATATGCAGTATCCTTTCCCTCTTTAAACCCAATTCACCCATCTGCTCTCTTGTGTTCTAATTTTGTGTTTCTTGTGTGCTCGTTTTGCCTGTCTTCTTCTTTGATTCCTTAATACAATAAATACCACATTATTCCCAGCCAAAACACCTGTCATGGAATGAAGTGTATTCCCTAAAAAATGTGCACAGCAGTTTGCCTAGGCCACGATTCCTGGTATTGTGTAATGTTCCTCCTGGTTATAAACCCTGCCTGTATGTTAATGAGGAAGGAAAGGTGGCAGTTCTGTTGGTGGGGCAGGACTCAGTGTCAGATGGTTTTGTGCCTTGAGGCAATCTGTTGAGATATAAAGAAAGAAACTAGCAAAGATATTTGGGGACCACATACCACCAAGGAAGCAGTGCTGGGAGCTGAGCACATCCTTTGGGAAAGACCCTGGGTTCCCTGCACCTAAGAAGCTTCTAGTCCAGGGGAAGATTTACAACAAGAACCTACCTCCAGAGCCAGCAGAGGAAGCCTTCCCTTGGAGCTGCCACCCTGAATTTGGACTTTTAGCCTACTTGACTGCCAAAATAAAATTTCTCTTTTTAAAGCCATTCATTTTTGGTATTTCTGTTAAATAAGCAGTGCTAGATGACTCAGACAGCACCTTGTAGAAAAGGCCTGCCCATATGTTAATTTTCTCCAAGAAAATTGTGGAAAAACACTGGAGAATAATGTTGTAAGCAACAAAAGATCATATAGCTAAATATTGACTATATTGTCAAATGATATAGTTCTACCTCCCCAAGTCATCTTTGTGTCAAATTAGATTATAAATATAGGTCATGGATATAAGCACAGATTTGCTTTCAAAGATGTGCTAGGCCATCATCTAGATGTCCAAAACCCAGAGATTAACAATAAGGAACATCCACACAATCGTGGAACATAACTCAGCCATTAAAGATGAAGTTGTAGAAGATTACTCAGTGAAATACACAATGTTTCCAATGTATTGTTATGAGAAAAAAGCACAATACAAAAACTACATGCATACAGTTACCTCACTTTTTTTCACTGTTTTCATGTATTTTATGAAGCCCCCGCTAGAGCAGCATTCAGCAGCTAACCAAAAGGTTGGCAGTTGAAGCCTGCCCAGTGGCTCTGTGGGAGAACGACCTGGTGATTGCAGCCTAGAAAACCCGATGGGGCGGGTCTCTGTCACATGGGGTCTCTATGAGTTGGAATTGACCCAGTAGAACCTGACAACAATATATATTCCTAACTACATCAAACATACAAACTATTGCTCTACAAACATAGGTACATACTTGAAATAACCATGGTTAACTGAATGCTAGGATTATGAGTGATTTGTTGCCTTTTCTGTATTTACTGTACTTTCATATTTTCTACATTATGCATTACTTTTACAATCAGACTTTAATAGCTACCTTAAAAGTAGGAGTTAGAGATTCGCAGACCCAAGTCTCCCAATAGTTGTTGGCACAGAGCCTGCTTCGGACACTTGAGTCTGTAATGAAAAACTTGGAATTCAGTGCACTGTCATTAAACTGATACTCACATGACTCATCTGAAGAGATACTGGGGAATGCATCACACTCGGAGTCAAGGACAACTGTGACATGAAGTTGCTGTAATTCTGTTCCAGTACGAAATCTAGCAGAGCTGCTGTGCTGCTTGTAGAAACCAAAAATATACTCATAATATCTGTGTGAGAAATAAATGCAAAAAAATATAAAAGCGTTTTAGGCCAAGCTTTAAATAGATATGTGGTAGTGAACATTGTAAGGTGTCCTGATGGTTCAGTGGTTAAGCTCTCAGCTGCTAACCAGAATGTCGGTGGTATGAACCCAGCAGGTGGTCCACAGGAGAAGGTGTGGCAATCTGCTTCCATAAAGATGACAGCCTGGGAATCATTATGGGGCTGTCCTATAGGGTTGCTATGAGTTGGAACTGACTCAGCAGAAACAGGTTTTCATTAGTGGACAATGCAGTTGACTCCTTAAATCTACGCCACCCAACATTCCTCCAATTAGTGTATCAGCCCAAGCTGCATATTAGAATTGTCTGGGGGTGTCTTTTAGAAAATACTAACATCTAGACCTGCAGAATCAGAATCTCTAGCACTGGGATCCAGGTGTGAGAATTTTGAAAGAGCTCCCAATCCCTGGTTAAGAACCACTTTGTTAACAAACAAATGGTAATCCCATTACTCTGGTTGTGTAAACCAGTTCTGGCAAATGAGAGGAATGTGTGAGAGGAGCAGTATTTCTGGGACGTTTTCTCTCTGTGTTAGATCCAGATACGGTGCTACCACACTGAACATTGCACAGCAGAGATGGAAGACACATGGATCCTGGATGACAGTGAGCCACTCAGTCAGCTAGCTCTAGGGAACTGAATCCTCATTGCTTTCCCACTTCCTAGTAAGTGAGATAATTACTTTCTTACTGCTTACCCCAGATCAAGTCAAAGTTCTTATTACTTGTTGCTGAAACCATCCTAGCTAATGTATCAGTCTTCAAAAGAAATGTCAATAACACATAGAATTCTCACTCCTAGCGCCTTAGAGTCAGGTCTGACTCATGGGGACCCTAGAGGCTAGAGTAGAACTGCCCCATTGAGTATCCCAGGAGCACCTGGTGGATAATAGAATTCTCACTAGTTTTTAAAATTCACCTTCCATTTGTACCCAAGTATCAGAGAAAGAGAATATTAAATATAAATTTCAAGGTGCTGACAGACAAAAAGAGAAGCTCTCAAGCAATTATTGAAATAAAATTTTCTAGATTTTGACAAGACAGAAGTTTGCACATTGATATAGAAAATAATAATGGACAGGAAACTGCCAAAAATTCTGACCAGATTCAGAGGAGGACATGGAACCAGGGATAGCATTGCTGATGTTAGATGGATCCTGGAAGAATGCAGAGAATACCAGAAAGATGTTTACTTGTATTTTATTGACTATGCAAAGGCTTTTTTGAATGATCAATGGCACTTGGCTTGGCTGGCTCAGCAAAACTTATCTTGCGTGTGATATTAATGATATTTTTCAATAATTTCTGCATTTGGTCAGATCACCTTTCTTGGGAACACGCATAAACAACGAAGTCAGCTGTCTTCCAAAATTCTTGATATAGACTAGTGAGCACTTCCAGTACTGCATGCATTTGTTGCAATATTTCAATTGATATTCCATCAATTCCTAGAGCCTTGGTTTTTGCCAATGCCTTCAATGCAGCTTCAACTTCTTCCTTCAATACCATTGGTTCCTGATCATATGCTACCCCTTGAAAGGGTTGAACATTGACCAGTTCTTTTAGGTATAATGACTGTATGTAGTGAAAACCTTCCTCACTGTATAACCAGTGATTGTTAAGAAAGATGATTCAGAATGTTAAATCACAATTTCTAGCCTATCTGGAAAGATGAAGTTATCAATAATTCTACCCATTCTGTGATGTTAATATATACTGATGAATCTATCATCTTCCTTGGATTTGGCCAGACATTTCTGGCAGCATGCTTTTCCACTTCCCACTTTTGCCTTTTTGAACATACACTGAATAATGCTTTCTTTTTGCTTTACTACACTTTGTGATGTTTCTAACCTACAACAATATGCCACTAATGTATAAGAATGTCTTGTGTTTTTCCAGGCAAGTATAGAGAGGAAGGAAAATTCCAATGAGCAAGTTCATCAGTACAAAAATGGAATGGATGAAGTTGCCAACAGCTCTTCTCATAGGAAAGCCTTGACAGACTGAAAAGGAAATTCAAGCTACTGGCAGCTTGGAGAGCTAAATTAGGTACCGGCTTGTCACTTTAAGAACTGAGGTGTGGCTGACCCAAGTCATGGTGTTTTCAGTCACTCAGATGCATATGAAAGCTGGACAGTAAATAAGAAAGACCAAAGAAAGACTGACACCTTTGAGTTATGGTGCTGGCAAACAATGCTAACTATATATCATTGCCTGCCAGAAGAATGAACAAATCTGCCTTGAGAGAAGTACAGCCAGAGTGCTCCTTAGAAGCAAAGATGGTGAGACTTCATCTAACATACTTTGGACATGCTGTCAGGAGGGATCAGTCCCTGGAGAAAGAGATCACGCTTGGCAAAAGGCCCATGAAAAGGAGGAAGACCCTCAACAAGACGGATTGACCAGATGGCTGCAACAGTGGCCTCAAACGCAGTAATGCTTGTGACAGTGGCACAGAACTGAGCAGTGTTCTGTCGTGCATAGCATTGCCATGAGTCAGAATGGACTCAACAGCACCTGACAACAGGTAGCACGTGGTAAACCCTGTCCTAGATGCTGAAGTAGCAGTTGTGCACACAACACACCAAAGCATCCGAAAGCATACTGTTTCAAAGCTGGAGTTTGTGGTTTAAGACAGGAGCCACGAGATTCTGAACCATCTGAGGTCTTCGCTGTGTGTTTCTAGCCACCTAGAATTTTTCAAAACACTTCCCTTCTCTCTAAATTCTTCCAACCCTGCTGTGCTTTTGCGCCGAGATAGATACTCCCTCTCCTAAGTTCCTGGAAGGCTCACCTGAGTGCTTTCAAGTCTCAGGTACCAAGTTTTATAACTAGCTTCCTAACACTGCAGGCTATAATTAATAGTGTCTTAATACACAGGCCACAATTTAGTTAAGCAACTGCATAGAAGTGCCAAGCCTTGTTGTAAATCATCTCAGCTTACTCAACTCCTGGTTATTTGCTATCATTAATTTACCATGCTTTCTTGCCATACTCATACGACTTCAGTATATTACTAAATCCTTATTTTTTTCTAGCAGTATGACACAGAAGGAAATTTTAACTTTATGCACTGAGCCTCAAAGCAAATATGGTATGTTTGTTTTTTAAAAGATTTCTACTCCTAGCCATCATATTCCTTTATATAAGCTTTAGGGACTTTTTCACAAAATCCTTCTCAGTATCACAAGCAACTAACCCCTTTGGTTTTACTCCCTCATCCCGACTCTAGCCCTTCTGATCTGTCAGCAGACTCAATACCAAAGGCCCACTGGAGTATGAGTGTAAAGGAGACGGTAACAGTATTCATTTGATGGGTGCAAAGCAGGAGAGAACTATCTCAGTTCTCAATATCTTGGGCCCAAGATGAAAACCCAGACATATCTTCAGGCTAGAACATGTTAATACACTAGTTTTGCAATGTTCCACCAGCTGTTGTCCTTCAGGTACAATTAAGTTACAATTATGAGGAACAGAGAGAGAGATTGGGGATATGAAGTGGCAATACAGCCAGCACCTTCAGGACACCACCTCTCTCAGGACAGTTCTGCCTATACAGGTCTCACACTGAGGGGACAGCAAGTGGCCTGTTTAGCCATCTCCCTAAGTGCAACCTTACCTTGTATACCATGTGTTTAACAAAGCTGGAGCGGTGGCTGCCTCCCCATTACACAGTTCACCCTGTCTGTAACATATGGGGTTGCCATAAGCTGGAAAGGACTTGATGCCAGCAGGCTTAGTTTGTGTACATGTGTGTGTCCAGAGGGGTTAGAGAGGTGAGACAGCTTTGTAAACATAAAGTGCTAAGTAGGAGGCCCGGTGGTGGTGTGGTTAACAGCACTGGCTGCTAACCCAAAGGTCAGCAGTTTGAATCCACCACCCATCACTCCTTGGAAACTCTATGTGGCAGTTCTCCTCTGTCCTGTGCGATTGCTTTGAGTATTGTTTTTTGTTGTCGTTAAAACAAGAAGCAGGGAGAACAAGCACCCGACTGGTGTCGGAGAGCACTCACCTGACTGCTGTTGGGGAAGGCAGACAGCAAGTGCTGCCCAGGCAATGGACGTACAAAAGTTAGATGAAAACTTCTAACATTACGCGGAGTAGAGGCTTTGAAAGGCAGGAAGTGTTTTTGTCAGTGTCCTCTGCCATCTGATTTGCTACCAGATTTGGGGAAGGTGAAAGAGAGTGAGATGGGCCTGTATAGGATAGTGACAACTTTTGGGAGTCCCTGATCTTCAAAGGGGGACTTGTCTAAGCCATCCCAGATGCACTCGTCTGGCTTTTAGAACTCTCTTCAAAGAAGTGGTTGCCACTTCCTCCTTGCCTTCCTCCTTGCCCTCTTCCCCGCCTTCTTCCCCAGCTCGGGGGAAGGAGGAGAGGGAAGCAGAACCACCTCCATCATCTCACCCAAGACGAACGAGGCCCCGGGTTCGCAGCAACTCCTCCTTCCACTCAGCGTCCTGCACCTCACCCAGGGCTCTGGAGCTTCTAAGGTGTCCCTTAGGGGGCTACGGACTGAAGGACAGGAGCTTGGGTTTCAGTCAGAGTGAGTTCCAATCGGCTCTGTCATTTTCCGGACCGGTGATTTGGGTCAGCTTGCGAGATGGCTTTGAGCCAGTTTTCCTCACGAGTGAGATGGGGCTAAGAACACCCGCGCAGCTGGGGGGCGCGAAGGACTCCTGAGAGGTGCTCAGGCATTCCTCCTCCTGACCTCCCACCCCGCGTCTACACAACGTCCCAGGGGTGCTCCGCCTCTGCTATCACCTGGCTCCCCGGGTTCCCTGCCCTCCGGGTTGCCCTTTTGGAGCGCTCACCGCCGAAAAGCCTCCTGCAGGATGGCACAGGAGGGGCCGGCCGTGGAATTGGGGCCGTGGTCGATGGAGAAGTTGTTGGGGGCGAGAAGCAGCTGGGCCCGAGATATCTTCACGGAGAGCGGCAGGGGCCACAGGGTGGAGGCCCCTGGGGCTCTCGCCGCCACCAGAGCCGGCAGCAGCGCCAGCAGCCCGGACAGCATCGGCAGGCACAGCGCGCTCAGGCTGCGCAGCGACGGCGGACCCCGCTGCATGGCCGCTCGCGGCTCCACCGGGTCTGGTGACTTGGGCCTGTGGGACCTGACTTCCCGCCACGCCCCGCCTCCCCAAAGTCACGAGTCAAACGACAGCGCGCCCGGCCCCGCCCCGGAATCCGTTTCCCCGCCCCGATGTCACCCGGAGCTCTCTCTGGAGACAGCGGCCCAGCTTCGCCACAGCTGCCTGGCTGCCCTCCAAGCCCAAATGAGAACGATTTCTCATGCACTCGAAAAAACCCTCCTACTTAGGAACAGGTACCGAACACTAACCAAAAAACCCAAACCAGTTGTGGTGAAAGCGACTCATAGCGACCCTGCAGGACAGAGGAGACTTGCAGCACAGGGTCTCCGAGGAGCGGCTGGTGGATTCTGACTGCTGAGCTTCTGGTTACCAGCCGAGTTTTTAACCGCTGCACGACCAGGACTCCAGTCCCAAACATGGTGTGTTGTTATAGTGTCCTGTCCAGTGGATTGGATTCATTGCAACCCAGTAAGGACAGAGTAGAACTAACTCTACTGGATCTCCAAGGAGGGGCTGGTAAATCTGAAATGGCAGACCTTTTTGGTTAGCAGCGTGAACGTAACCACTGCTCCACCAAGGCACCAACCCCGAATATAGGATGGACAAATTAAAAAGTAAAAGCTTAGGAACACCAGCCCAATAATCAGTTTATGGCTCATGCTGTGTGACATTTGGACTCTGTTAACTGCGATCAGGGAACCCTGGTGTGGGTAGTGGTTAAATTCTACCGCTGCTAGCCAAAAAAGTCGGCAGTTGGAATCCTCCAGGCACTTCTTGAAAGTTCTTTGGGTCAGTTCTACTCGTCCTGTAGGGTTGCTAGGAGTCAGAATCCACTCGACAAAAATAGGTTTGGTTTTTGCTAACCGCAACAGCTAGCACACCCACTTTCTCTCCTACCCTCTGCTCACAGTCGAGATGGTGGTCGAGTTTGTTTGACCATAAAATCTACAAGTTAACAGCAACTTAACTTTAATAAATAGAACCTTCCAGTCAGAACTGCTTAAGGCAGAACTGGTAAAATAATAAGAAGACGAAGAAACCCAAGAACTCTGCCTTCTAGCCATTTCTGATTCAGAGCGACCAGATAGGACAGAGGAGCTCAAGTGCTTCATGGAGTTTCCAGGGCATGCCTGGGGGATGCACTGCTAAAGTCCTGTTAGGCACTTAGCACTTAGCTGCCAGCCTTTCTGGTAGAGCAGGTGGGAGGTTAAAAATTATGCAGAAGTACCTCAAAGAACTCCAACAGATAGATAGTTTAAAGATGGATATATTTGTAACAAAGGATTAACATTGTCAAAGTACATATATTACAATAGCAAGTTAAAAACCTGATCTATTACCAACTCACCAATTTGTTAATTAATGACAGAATTAGTACAATAATAAGAGTGGTTCAAAGACCATTTAATAAAGCAGTGTTCAAATAAAATTGCTAAATTGTGTCGGGGTCCTCAAGGAACTCAACTCTTCATATGAACCTTAGCCTCCTCCCACCTGAAAAAGAATCTCTGTTCATAATGAATTCTTAAGAGTAATTTAAATTTGTATTTGTGATAGGCTTCTTCATAATACAAACCTTTTTATTTGTCATTTTGGTGAAAGTTTACAGAGACAGTTTCTCATTAAACAATTAATACATGATTTTTTTTTTTTTTCCACACTGGTTACCAACTCAACAATGTATCAGCAGTCTTTCCTTCTCAGCTCTGGCTTTCCCATTTCTTTTCCTCCAGCTTTGCTCTCCCTTTTTTGCCTTTTCTCCTTTGCCTCTGAGCTGGTGTGCTGATTTAGTCTCATATATGAGGTTGAGTTATATGTGTTATTATTTCTTTAGTAGAGCTGTCTAATCTTTGGCTGAAGGGTGAACCTCAAGAATGATTTCAGTACTGAGTTAAAAGGATATCCGGAGGCCGTACCCTCAGGGTTTCTATGTAATATTTGGAGATAAAATAGCTGGTCTAGGAATAGACGGAGGCGGTATGACCAGAAAGCGGAGGGAAGACTCTTTTTTTCCACAGATGAAAAGTGTTGTAGGATGAAAACATCACAAAGTTTAGTCAAGTGAAAAGAACACTTTTTGGCGTACGTTCAGGAAGCAAAAGTAGGAAATGGACAAACATGGTATTACACGTATATCTGTCTGAGTCCATGGAATATTACAGACGAGGCAAGAATGGGAAAATGGGCAAATATTCTGCCACAGCCCTGTCTGCCCAAGTCAGCATTGTATCTTAACACCAGTATATACGAACCCATTGCCATGGAGTCAATTCTGACTCATAGCGACCCTGAGGACAGAGGAGAACTGTCCCATAGAGCTTCCAAGGAGTACCTGGCAGATTTGAACCCCCAGCCTTTTGGTTAGCAGCTGTAGCACTTAATCATTAAGCCACCAGAGTTTCCAAAGACAAGATTAGGTCCTTCCAAATTATTTACGTATGTTTAAATTCACCTATGCGTTTTGAAATGCAGAAGATAAGTAATTTCTTTCCTTCTAATGTTCTGGAAACCCTGGTGGTATAGTGAGTTAAGTGCTGTGTCTGCTAAGCAAGAGGCCACAGTTCAAATCTGCCAGGCACTCCTTGGAAACTCTATGGAGCATTTATGCTTTGACCTCTAGGGTTGCTACAAGTTAGACCCTACTCGACCACAATGGGTTTGGTTTGGGTTTTGGTTCTTCTATTCTAGACCTGCTACTTTTACTTAAAGACCAAACTATCTTTTTTTTTTTTTTTTCTTTTATGGGATCTTCAACTAAAGGCTGTATATTAGTCTTTTCATCCCAGTGACAGCTTATTTCTCCATATACTTGAAATTCTGCTTTCTTCTCAATATTGATTAGCCCAGCCAAAACTCTCCCCACACTGACTAGGGACATTTGGGGCATGAAAGATTTTTCTCCTACTTGTAGAACCAGTTGTCAATCTCAAATAAATTTAAACCAGAAATACTCTAAAATTAGACCATGTTAGGGAGGTTCTGATACAAGTAATGCCTACACCAGTGAAAACAAGACTGAAGTCTGGACAAGACATACAAGACACATAGACACGCAAGAAACATAAATGTCTGCAGGAACGGAGTGTGCTTGGCAGATTCAATCTCACATATAATCACATTAGCTTAACAGAGTATTCTTGGTGACCTCAGCACTTTTGATGACTCCATTCTCCCAGACAGTCGTATTAGATTGGCAGAGTACTCTTGGTCACTTCAATCTCCTCCTGGGGTGGACTTGAATCCTCCACAAACGATGAGCTTGGCTACCTCAGTCTCCTGGACAATTGCATGAGCTTGACAGAAGTACTTTGGGCTGCCTTAATCTCCCAGATACCTTTAGGCCAAAACCAAGAGCCACTAGGAGTCCTTCATGACAATTCTACTCACAGGACTGGTCATCTGGGGCTCCACTTGCCCCCAAACAAAGGCTCTCTAACCCTATCCACCCTGGCTCTGCAGCACCTAGGGAAAGAACTGTGGACTTGGGGATCCCATCCAAATTCCTGCTTAAGTACATCACCTCTTTTGTGGTACATTGGAAACTGGTTATGCCAGGGCCAGACCTGGACCTTCTTGACAGTTCAATTTGAAGAGACCCTTTTGAAGACACAAGGGTCTCCAGCACCAGCCGTCTGCTACAGAGCTGAAGAGAAGGCCAGGTTAGCTACAGGGACCCCAAATCACAAATAGCAAGGTCCCACTTGGGGTGCCGAATTTAGTACCAGAAAACTAAGCAGAGTTCATGCTGTCTGCCGCCAGCAACCAAGATTTGAGGCAGGGGTGAGATAAGAAGAGGTTTATTGCATACCTGTCGGCAGGGACGGAGAGGGGATCATTCCCCCGTAATCTGCCTCCCCAAATTAAGACTAGCTGAAGGTTTTACAGAAAAAGAGAATAAGGTTTTGAGTCCTAGGGATTTGTAGAAGGTTAATTTTACTCTGAGTGGTCACAGTAGTCTCCTTCCAGATGTGTTGATATACTAATTGGTTGTTTGGACCTGTGGGTGGTCTGGACATCACACAAATTGCTAGTCACAAGGCAGAGTACTTTTTTTTTTTTTTAAGGTTTTTAGAGTATTATCACTTGTTTTTCCACAATCCTTGAGAGCACATAGATTAGTCCTGAACCTTGAAAGAAACTGAAGGAGACAATGGATTCCTGTTTGCAGACAGAATTAATAAACAAAATGGTGCAGGTTATGCTCAAGATGTAGTCACTTATTTTGTTTCCTCCTATTCCAAAAATGCATATGAGGTCTGACAATTAAGTTCGTGAATTAATCGTAGAGAAACTGCTACCCACCTCATTGCTGAATATCACTACAGTCATCTCTGAAGTACTCTCCTTGGGAAGCTATGCACCGACACCAGCATCCAGTCTACTCTTCAGTGCAATTTTAGAACTCTTTTTCTGGAATGGCCATCAGAGCCATCATTGTATTATGCTTGATGTCCTGAATGTCGTCAAAATGCCTTCCTTTCACTGTTTCCTTTATCTTCAGGTAAACAAAAAAGTTACTGGGGGCCAGATCAGTAAGGAGGGTGTTCCAGTACAGGTGTTTACTGGCTAAAATCTCCATTACAGACAGTGCCTTGTGAGCTGGTGCATTATCATGATGCAAGAGCCCTGAGTTGCTGGTGAAATTTTCAGGTTGTTTGGGTCTAACTTTGTCATGCAGTCTTTTCAGCCCTTCCAAACAGTAAAATTGGTTAACTGTTTATTCAGTTGGTACAAGTTCATAATGAACAATTCCTCTGATATCAAAAAATGTTAGCAACATCATTTTGACTCTTAATTTGGACTGATGGAATTTTTTTGGTGGTGGTGAATTGGCTGACTTCCATTGTGCATTTTGACACTGTTTCAAGGTCATTTTGGTACACCCATGTTTCATCACCAGTGAAAACATGGCCCAAAACATTGTCTCGTCTCTCCAAAAGGTCTTGGCAAACGTGAAGTCTCCTTTGCTTTCATTCATTGGTGAGCTCCTTTGGGACCATTTTTGCCCACATCTTTCTCATGCCAAGGTTTTCAGCTAAGATTTCCCAAACTGTTTCTCGGTCAATGTTTACTTGATCTGCTATGCTTCTCACAGTCAGCAGACAATTTTGATATACAGTTTGAGGGATTTTTACAACGTTTTTGTCAATTTTGCTCATTAATGGCTGCCCCGAGCGCTCTTCATCAGTGACATTTTCCATTTAATTCGTTTGTGTACTGCTACTTTCTTCATGGCATTATCCTCATAAACTTGAACTAATACATCCCTGAGATCACTTCTACCCTTGACAAGGTTAACAAGAAATTTAAGGTTTGTTAAATGCTGTAATTTATGCTCCGACGTTTTCATGATTGCACACAAAAATGTGCAACAATAATGGAAGTGCTGCTGAACTAAAGCAAGCTGAGACAGCATGGGGTTCAAGAAATATTTTATTTGCAGATATACCAGCAAATCTGAGGGACATCAAAAATAGCTTTTCCAAAAAAGTGTCCCGTTTGGCTTACATTCCCGGGGGGGTTATAGCCAGAATTCAAAGGGGTAGGTGTTTGTCACAGAGCAATATTCAGGAGTCACAGAGTCATTACATCATAAGGTTTCATTAAGTCTTATCAAACGGTGCAAATTACCCAAAATTTCATTTTCTCTCTCTGAGGTCTTAATCAATTTTACTTCCTCAGAGATAGGGAGAGGAATGCACTCCTGCTAATCCGGTCTGAGGGTGATAATTGAGGCAGAGGATGGAATTCAGCTTAATAACCTAAGCGATCTGTGTTAGATTCTTACATTTACCACCAAATGCCACTCAGGAAGACACCGCCACATGTCGACACAAACACTGCTGTGAGGCATTGATATACCAAGGTTATGAAACCTTACTAAGTTGTTTGTACAGTGCTACCAATGTAAGTGCATGGTGGTAAGTTAACGACCTTAATTGTCAGACTTCGTAGTTCTGCTTAGGGCACTTTATTCTGTTCTATTAGTTTAGATATTTATTCCTGGGCCAATTTGTATGCTGCCAATGTTACTTAATTTAAAACAGTATCATTTTGAACTATGCTTTGGTATCTGGAAGGACACAGGCACAGACATAGTGTTCATACTTCTAAACTTTCTTGGCATTTTTAAAATTTTTAAATTTTAAACTTTTTAAAATTTAAAATTTTTTGTTTCAAATGAACTTAAGGACTTGATTTGTCAACTTCCAAAATTATTGTTGAATTTTGCTTGGAAATGCATTGACTTTGAAGATTAATTTGAAGAGAACCGACATCTTGGCAATATGAAATCTTGCCACTTAGAAATAAATACTTTCTTTTCACTCATGAAAGGATTTTACACTTGTTACCCAGGTCTCAAAGTCTTCTTTACATAGGGGCTTTCTCATTTCTGCTTAGGAAAGTTCCTAGACTTTTCATTGTTTTGTTGTTGGTGTTAAATAGGATTTCTATCCCAGACCTCCTGTCATTTTTACTCAGCAATTATAAAAGAATGAGGTAGAACTTTCAGTATTTGTCTGGAAAGGTCACTTCACTTCCTAATTACACCCCCCACAACCATTCTTCGCACAGCTGCATAAGTCGTCTTTTTAATATGTAAATGAGACATCTCACTTCCTTGTTTAAATTGGTTTCTCATTATCCTTAAGACAAAATAAAACATGTTTAACAGAATTTGCAGGGTTGTTGCCGCAAACCTAAGTAGGGTTTGTGCTGCCTGCTGCAAACAGCCAATCCCTGAGACAGGGGAGAGACGAGAAGCAAGAGATTTTGTTATGCATCGATACACAAGGAGACAGGCTGAATATTTTCCTCCAAAGTCAGCCTCCCCTCTGAGGATGAGATTGTAGGCTTTATAGTTTCAAGGGTAAGCAGGCAGTTATGATTATTCAAGAGTTTTCTGAGAAAGGGGTGTAGTTTTTAAAGAAGTGGGTGAGAACAGGGTAATAAGGTTGCATGCACAGCTAGGCATCAAGATGGATTGTGCAGCATAGGTTTCTGGGACCTGGAGCAGGACTTATTATGGGTTGTTGTACTTACTTGCTGTTCAAATCCCCAGACCGGACTAGAGTTCCCAGGTGCTCCCAGTGGGAAGTCGTATAGCTGTCAAGGATTTCTCTTTATTCATGCTCTGCAAAGTGTTTCTAGCTGGCCAGCTTCTGCAAAAACATCTCAAGAACACTGGTTAGCTACTCTAAGTAACTTATTTTACCTATCAGGGATCCAGCAAAGTCACGACAGGGTTGCTTTGTTTCAGATGGTTATTATCACATCTCTGACGCTTCACACTATGTTTGGTTTAAGCCAGTCCCACTGTTCCATTTTCCTGTCTCAGGGTGTGGCAGAATCTTTTGCCTACCCACTTCTCTGATGTGGATTACCTCCCGGATTAACCTGTGTCAGGCACACTGATCTTTCAGTTCCTTGAAGCCACTCAGCTTTCTCTTCTCTCACAGCCTGGCATTATTGGCAAAATAGGGAACAGAATGAGAACCAGTGAAGCCTATTTTTGCCCGAGGTGGAGTGCTTTTACAGGAATTAATTTATCTGGGCAATGTTTGTAGTCCAATTAGTCACGAGGAATCAGGGGGCCAGAGGAATTTAGAAAAAAAATTAGGTTTTTAGCTCAAGATTGTTGGTAGATAATGGAACGGTCAATCAAGTTTTATTTGCAAAGAACAGGATGTACAGCATCCAGATTTAGCAGAAATGAACTACAGGTATCAAGTAGCTCCTAGAATCCCCATGGTGGCTAAGAACTTGACCTCGTCGCTGAAATTAAAGAACCGCTGCTTCTGATAATTGGGAAGTTGCATGCTGGGTGGAGAAGCCTCTGTCGTAGCTGCTGACTCCGAAATCACACCAATTCAGGTTCAAAGACAACAGCAGATGAAATAATTCAACGTCTTGTCTCTGTACCTACTTCACTCACTTCTGAATTCAGATCTCATGTTGCAGTTGTTAGGTGATGTCGAGTCTATTCTAACTCACACCAACCCCATATGACATAGTAGAACTGTCTCACAGTGTTTTCTTGGCTGTTTGTCATTTTTTATGGAAGCAAATCCCACTGTTTTTCTCCTGAGGTCTCAGGTAGCCTTATCTATTGCGTGGAAAATGATAGAAGAGAGAATCCTGGCAGCAATGGATTCTGGGAAATGTAGTTTCCAGCATCTATAATAGAGGAGGACCCACTAGTTTTTGTCTGCCTTTGAGCAAATTCTAACTCATGTCGCTCCTGTAGGACAGACTAGAACTGCTGCATAGCGTTTCCCTAGCTACGGAAGTGTTACCGCAAGATTAAGCAGAGTTTGTGCCGCCTGCCACAAACACCCAATCTTTGTTAGATGAGACGGAAGACATTTATTGTGTGCTGGTAAACAAAGAGTGGGAAGCAGACAAGCATGATATCACAGCGATGTTTGCCCAAGTCTAGACACTATTACAGACTAGGCAAGAGTGGGAAAAAGCATGTTGCCACAGCCACGTCTGCAAAGCATATGGACAAGAAAAATTTCTACTGACCAGAGTAACCAGTTGTCAGTCTCAAAGAATTCAGACCAGAAATATTGCGACTTGATGGCAGTCTGGACAAGACATACAAGACACATAAATACACAAGAAGCACTTAAACCTCTAAGAGAACGGATTACTCTCGGCAGCCTCGATCTTCCAGCCTCAATCTTCCAGACAATCTACATGAGCTTGACAGAGTATTACCTCCCTTAGGGTGAACACAACCCCCTAGAAAGGGTAAGCTTGGCCACCTCAACCTCTCAGACAATCACATGAGCTGGATGGAGGTACTCTTGTCTGCCTCAATCCCCCAGGTATCCTTAAACCCAAACCAAGACTCCAGGGTCACCAGGAATCCCTCATGACAATTCTACTCAAGGGGGCAATTCCTGACATCGGATGTGGATTTTCCCTCGGACATTCTTCTGGTCTCACAACGCACCCATAACAACCCTAAAATATTTGTGCATTCTGTTACCGCAAGAGGGTTTGGAGTTAAACCGACTCTGGCCAGCGTTTCTCCCCTATTAGTTTAAGAGAAGCATCCCTCTCACTATCGCCAGCGTTTCTGCTCAGATTAGCTAAACAAGCATCCCTCTCGCTATCGTCTTTATTAAATCGCGCCACCTGGTGGAATGCTGACCCATTCTCCACCTTTTCTCTACTGATTGCTATCCAGAACATTGATGGCCACTTGCGTGTTACACCCAAACAGAATCCACTGCAGTCGAGTCAATTCTGATTCACAGAGTCCCTACAGAACAGAATAGAAATGCCCCCATGGAGTTTAGAAGAACTGCCTGGTGGATTTAAACTGCTGAGCTTTTGGAGTTAGCAGACACAGCACTTACTAGGCCACCAGGGTTTCCCACGTGTTACGAAATAGGGCTAATTGCTCCATAGTCTTTTTTTTGTTGTTTGCTGTAATTTTTAACGAAAGCAGACTACCAGGCCTTTCTTCCGCAGTGCCTCTGGGTGAGTTTGCCACTCCAACATTTAGGTTACTAGTTAAGGGCAAACTGACTGGCTCACCTAAAAGACCTATTGATAACATCATTCACATAGTTTGATATTTAATTGATCTACTGATGCAGAACAAGTTCCAAGATGCTTTAAAAAAAAAAGTTCTGTTTCATTTGGAAACATTTTCTTGATCAAAGGCTACTGTAATGCCACAAATTGCAAGCACTTACTAGATAAGCTTTCTAAAACCAACCAAAGTCTCCAGCCTTGGAGTTAAGGTCATGTTGGCAACTGCGTGTCTCCTATCCCTCCTAAAAATGTCTCTTCTATGCCCTCCTCCCAGCCTCCACAGTCTGCTACATGGACTGTGTGTCACTATGATGATGGAGGAATCTGACCTGAGGGAGACTGACGGCATATTGCAGTTGCTGATGAACGAGCCTTCTTCTGATCTTGATGTCACATTCTTCTTCATGCAATTCGTATTCATAGATTATTTGCTTGGTACACAGACTGAATAGGTATGGTGAAAGGATACAACACTGATACATACTTTTTGACTTGACGAATCAACTCTTTCCCACTTGTATTTTGAGTGCCTTCCAACCTGAGGGGCTCATTATCTTCTGACACCATATCAAATAATGTTCCACTGCTATTCATGAGGTTTTCACTGGCCAGTTTTTTGGGGGGAATGAGATTGCCAGCTCCTTCCCAGTCAGTCTGGCAGCTCCACTGAAACCTGTCCAGTATAGGTGACCTTGCTGACATTTGCAATCCTGGTGGCATAACTTCCAGCATCACAGCCACGTGTAAGCTACCACAGTAGACAAACTAACAGATGAATGGTTGATCTTTAGTCCAGCCAGCTGATCTTCTATAAAGGGAGGACATTCGGATGATATTCTCACAAAGGAAAAAAAAAATCACTAGTTTTTCAAGATGTGTATAGCTAAAAAAAAAGAATGAAAATTCTTTGTAGATTAAACTACCAAGATTAAGGACAATTAGAATACTTAATGAATATACTATTATAGTTGCCAATTCTTGATCATGGCTTGTGTGTCTTTGTATCTCTGTGTGTATCCAGTATAAGGCCAAGTGGCTGAAAACAAAAAAAGCTATTATTTTCAAAAATCAAACCTGTTGCCATCAAGTCAGTTTTGACTCATACCCCCACAGAGTTCCCAAGAGGCGCCTGGTGGATTTGAACTGCTGACCGTGTGGTTAGCAGCTGTAGCACTTTAACTACTAATTATATCACAAGGTTTTCTATCATTTTAAAAGCCCTGCTATGTCAGTTGGATCCCTGGTGGTGCTATAGTTAGCTGTTTAGCTGCTAACCAAAAGATCTGCAGTTTGAATCTACTAACCACTCCTTGGAAACCCCATGAAGCTCTTCTACTGTGTCTTATAGGGTCTCTATGAACTGCAATCAACTCAGTTGCAACAGCTTATATGTCAGATGTTTTATCCACACTGTTTCAAACCCTTTTATCGACCCTGCATGATACACATAGAATTGGTCCCATTTTACAGATGAGGAAAGTGAGGCTCAGAGAAGCACTGCTAGGAGATTTTGAGAGTCAGGACATAAACTTGGCTTGTCCTAACTGCGCAGCCTCTCCTCTTCCTGCTAGGCTAGGTTGCCTACCTGAAGGTCTCTTAGATAGTAAGGAAGGCATCAGCTTCTGCGGTTGAAGCCTGAGGCTGAAAGAACTGCTCCCCACTAGCCAGCCAAAGGAAGGTGAAGCAGAAAGTTACAGTAATAAAAAAGAATAAGGACTAAGAGGAGAAACGCAGAATTTGAAATGGAAGGATAAAGCATGCTAAGAAAAACAAAAACCAGCTGCCTCAAGAGGCATATGGCTGCAGCTCTCCCAGCATCCCATAAGAATATTCTGTGTCCCCAATCAGGTAACCCTGCCCACGCTGGGTCCCGCCCTCACACAGATTGCAATCAAGGCATTTTGTGCCTGGATATGAAGAGCTGGGCTGCATCCTTTTGTAAGTAGCAGAGTAGGGTTGTCTGTCCCCTGAGAGCCCTTTGTCCTTTCCCAGCCTTACCCTTGGTGAATAAAAAGCCCATTACTGTTGAGTTGCCTCTGACTCATAGTGACTCTATGTGTGTCAGGGTTGAACTATGCTATATAGGATTTTCCATGGCTGATTTTTCAGAAGTAGATTGCCAAGCCTTTTTTCGGAGACATCTCTGAGGTGTCTTGAACATCCCCCTTCTGACACTCTATGGGGCAGTTGTATTCTGTTCTATAGTGTCACTGTGAGTCGACATCAACCTGATGGCAGTGAGTAATCAGGAATCCATGCTTCAGGGATGATTAATGAGTCTCAGAAGTACCCTAATCAGAAGCTACATTCCACAAGTACATATTTGAATATTGTTTCTGAAATCCCAGAGCAGAGGATTTGTTAACCAGGATAAGGAATGATTGAAATGGCTTTCCATTGGTAAAGTGCCAGTTTACATCTGGGCTGACCAGAAAGGTTGTATAGGTCCTACTGGCCTCATGCAACCATGAGGATCTGGCCAGCCTACCCCAGAGCCTCTGGAGCAGGAGCAGCTCACCTGATCTTATGTTCCCCCACTTTCCTGCCCTCTGTCCTCTGAGTTAACTGGAAAACTGGCTAACCTTGCCCCTTCCGCATTGCTACTCCTCTCTGGGTTGGGTCTCTTAAGTAAAGAGGTAGCTGGAATGCCGGGAGAGAGGCAGGGATTCTCCTAGGACTTATAAGAATGGATTATACGACCATTTGTATACTTACTTGCTAATAAACACTGGAGCATTTGGCAGAATTTGATCTTAGACTCGTTTTCATTATAATATACAACCTGGTAGCGAGATTGTCAGGGAAAGGATATACTGACACCACTGTCCCTAATGCCAGAGAATTCTAGTATTCACAATAATAACAAACACAACCACCAGTAAATCATCCAACAGTTGCTGGTGGACAGATGGGCTGCGGTCAGTTTACAACATGGACATTTGAACCTAAGAACATAGCTCCAAGAAGCCAGGAGAGCCAGGAAAGCCCTGGCTTACGTAGGCGTATGTACCCAAGACGGAGGTGCTGCCTGCAGTGAGAGGACACCAAGAGATCTCACTGTCTGCTCAGACCCTGCTCTGCTCTGAGCACATTGGTGCTCCTAATTTAGTTGATTGACAGATGGAGACCTGTCCTCAGTGTCGAGCTGACTAACTAGTGGGGATGACAGCAGCAGGGTCATTTACACCAATGCCCCAGGGCTGGTGCCTGGCATTCGGGGCTCAGCAGGGCTCTGACTTCAGGAGGGATCTTTCTGGGGGAAGGGGTGGGGAAATGAAGCCTGATCCTGTTGAACCTGATCCTATGGTCCTTATGCATTCAAGATTACCAAACGGTGTGTGTGAGAATTTTGCTGGTTTATGGACAGTGAAATGAACCCTGGTGGCACAGTGATTAAGAGCAGGATTCCTAACCAAAAGGTCTAGGATCTGAACCTGATCGTGCTCTGTGGGAGAAGGATGTGGCAGTGGGCTTCTGTAAAGATTTAAAACAAAAACCAAAACCCTTTGCTGCTGAGTCATTTCCAATTTATCGCAACAGTAAAGGACAGAGTAGAACTGCCCATAGGATTTCCGGGGAGCAGCTGGTCGATTCAAACTTCCAGCCCTTTTTCAGTTAGCAATCCAGATCTTAACCACTGTGCCCCGACAGCTCTCCAACCTTTAAAACCCTATAGAGCAGTTTTACTCTGTCCTATAGGGTTGCTGTAAGTTGGAATTGATTTAATGACTATGGGTTTCAATTTTTGACTTTACAGACAATGTGAACCAATCCCAGTAATGACATGGCCGTCTTTAGTGCCATTGCCAACTTGACCTGCTATTATGAAAATTGCTCCTGTTATGTGCATACACATTTGCATGTGAAATGACTACTAAGTGCTTGCTTAAGAGGCAATTTTTGCAAATGAAGCCCAGTGTTACTTAAACACTGTGTTTTGTCCTTTGTTGGGATATTTGTGACTCAGTGAGGTGACAGCTGTCCTCAAGTATTGCCTTGTAGCTTGACATAAATTACCTGTCCCTCAAAGGCTGCAAGGGGCTTGCAAGGGAGCCCCTTGAAATGAACGGGCTTCCATCACTAGTTTCAGCAATTCTGCTGTCTCCAAGTCATAAAACATCTGGAAAATTGGTCTAAATGGATAAAACAGTTCTCTGTAATGAGTATCTGGCAGCCGTACAACTCTGTATAATGCCTTTTTTTTTTTTTAATGACCAGATGTGGTTCTCCTTTGCTATGGAGAACAGAGGCACGTTTAGTCACCCTTTTTATGGCATCTAAAATGCAAGGTATATTTTCACAGCTCCCCGGAGAAATGCTGTCCCATTGACTGGGAATTGTTGATATGCTGGTTTACAAACTTGAAAAGTAAATGAACCCCTCAGAAAACTGCAGATACAGTTTAAGCCCTTGTTAAACGGGGCACACGCAGGAACCAGCTGGAGGGCGAGAATTCCATCTATAAATTTTCCCTTCTCTCCTAGTGAACTTGTTTGAGTCTTTGATCTTGCAGTGGTTTATGCTCTTTATCTGTCTATCTATGTACTATCTATGGCTTTGTGAAGAAATGATTTTATTAAACTTGCTGTTCGCTTCTTCCCAATTTCTCATTTACAAAGCTTAGCTGCAGACCCACCTGTGTCGTATCAATTGTTACAGTCCTTCGTGGCATTCCTACAAGATGAATGGGTGTATACAGGAGGAAGGCAGTGGGAAATATCTAGAATACTATCAACTGAGCTACTGTTTCACCAGTTTCTTCTCCCCTCCACATGTACACATCATACCACACAAAATTTTAAGTTTCAGAAAATTTGAACAGTATCTGTAATTCTACTTTCCAGTTATATCAGCTGTTTTCACAGGAAGTTCTCATCTGATAAAATCACAGACATGCTCTGTATCTGGCTTTGTCACTTGCTTTCACCACTTCAAATGCCATCAACCTTTTTCCTTTTATAAATGTTTCTTTAAAATATGAGTCTTGATGGATGTACCATTTTCACCGAAGCAGTTTCCTATTGTGGGGCATTTTAAATTGTAACACCATTATAAATAGTCTAAGACAAACATCTTTTATAAAAGTCTTTTTGAAGATCTTTGGCTCTTGGCTGGAACTAGAATTAGTTGATCAAAGGATGTAACTCATGTAACTCTTCTTCCTGAGGCTTTTTTTTAATACTCATGGTCTGACTGTTGTTTGGAAAGTGTGTAGTGGGTGTCTGTCCTACACTCCGACTAGGAGAGTGTGAGCATCTGCCCTCCTTGGCAATAGTTCCAGAGCCAAGACATTAACCCTTGACTTACCAGAAAACTGCCATTGTTTCCCTACTTTAATATTTGCCTTTTAACTTGGTTGATGAGCTGGAAAAGTTTGTTTTGCCAATTTTCTTCCCTTTTTTCATCTTGTTAAAGAGCTTCAAATATCTTTTCCAGTAATCTTTTCCTTTAGGATTTTTTTTCTTTTTATGCTTTCCCAGCTTGCGATTACATTCCTTATTTAGATTAAAAAATTTTTTTTCCTAGTTTTTTTAATGATTCCATTTTCATATTTAATGCAAGCCTATCAAAAATTGGTTTTGGTCTATAGCATGAGGGAAGAATCTAATTTATCCCTTTCCAAGGAGTTAGCAGATCATCTCAACACCATTTATTCAATAACCAACAATCCACTTTTTAAATAATCCAACATTTAAAAATTGAAGGCAGATCCCCAGAAGACATGGGGCCCCAAGTCACCATTAGCCCAGAACTGAAACCATTTCAGAAGCCAACTCTTCAGACAAAGATGAAATTGGTCTATAAGATATAAAATGATATTGGTGAAGACTGCGCTTCTTGGCTTGGATAGATATATGAGACTCACCGGGTAGCTCCTGCCTAGAGGTGAGAGGAGAGGGCAGAGAGGGACAGGAGCTGGTTCAGTAGACTTGGGAAATACGGGGTAGAGAGGAGGAATGTGCTTTCACAGTTTGGGGACAGCAGCTAGGATCACATAAGAAAATGTGTGTAAGTTTTGTATGAGAAGCAGATTCAAATTGTAAACTTTCACTTAAAATACACACACACACAGAGATGAAGGCAGAAGTTGTGTTATTTGCCTAGGTAGTCCTTTTTTAGAATTGTTTACTTTCTCAGGTCATTATTGGACGTTTAAGCTTTTCCTCTTTTGTTTGAAAATAGAAATTATCTACTTAGTTCTGACTCGACAGCACTTGGCTGGCTAGTTCTTTAGGGTCATCCACTGATCTCAAACCACAGTTCAGCTCAGTTTTGTTCCTCCTTGTTTGTTAGATGTCACCACAACGCATCTCTCTGTGGTGCAAGTACCTACATTCTTACGCCTGAGAGCAGTCAGGCAGCTGACATGAGAAACAGGTGATTTTCCCAGACTACACGTCTGTAACAGTCACCGCATGAGTCTCTGGGCCTCTGTCTACTCAGTTGTGAACTGGCAGAGAAGCTATGAGCTTGAAGTTTGTACTTAAGATATTTCATTTTGGTTTTCATTAAGTATCGTAGGCAGAGCTTAGAAATTGAAAACAAAATGATAGTGATGATGAGGAGAAATCATTTGATTGTTCTTGTGGTTAGGTGCTGTCGAGTTGGTTCTAACTCAGAGCAATCCTCTATACGACAGAACAAGACCCTGCCTGGTCCTGTGCCACATTCACTATCGTTGTTAAGCTTCAGCCCATTGTTGCAGCCACTGTCTCAGTCCATATCACTGAGGGTCTTCCTCCTTTTCATTGACCCTCAGCTTTACCAAGCATGATGTCCTTTCACAGGGATTGATTCTTCCTGACAACATGTCCAAAGCACGTAAGACACAGTCTCGCCATCCTTGCTTCCAAGGAGCACTCTGGTTGTATGTCTTCCAGAACAGATCTATTTGTTCTTTTGGTGGCCTTTTGATCAGGAGAGAAAACATTCAAGTTGGAGGCTTCGCTTAGCTGATTTAATCATCTCCTGTGGAAAGTAGTTTCACTTCTTCAAGCTTTGGCGCCCTGGATAGTAAAGTGAAGATAAGAGTATCTGTTCTATGAATAAATCCTTCACAAAAGATGAAATAGAGCTAGTTAATAAATTTCTAGGAAGATGTTCAGCCTCAGTGGTAAGGGAAGATATATAAATGTATGCAGTAAAATATGATTTTCTTTAAGCTGTAAGTAGGCAAATGTCTTTTAAAAACGCCCACTCTGTGCTGCTGAGGCTGTGATCAAATGAGCATGGTCTTCCGCTACTTTTGGTACATAAATTGTGCAAGTCTTTTGGAAACAAATTTGCAATCCAGTGCCTTAAAGCATTTATTCTGTTGGGACTGCTAGTTGCATTTCTAGAAATTTAGCTTAGAAAAAAAATCATCTAAGGCATAAAAAAAAGATTTATACATAAAGGCATTCATCAAAAAGTGATTGATGAGAGGAAAACCTCAACAATAGGGATGGTAATTAGCTTGGCAGTGTGTACAATGGCATAACTCATTCAGAGTTTTGCTTAAATGACTCTGACAGGGTAATTCCAAACAAAATGGGCCAAGAAGTATTTTGATTATTAGGAAGAACTAAGTAAATTATCAATATAAATTACAGTGTGCAATCATGAAAAAAAATGATTGTAAGAGAAGTTTAATATCCTGAGAAAATATTCACATTATAATATTAAGTGGGAAAAAAAGGTCAAAAATAAAATTGGCACCCTGGTGGCATAGCAGTTAAGAGTTATAGCTGCTAACCCAAAGCTCAGCAGTTTGAATACACCAAGAGCTTTTTGGAAACTGTGCAGCAGTTCTACTCTGTCCTATAGGTCACTGTGAGTTGAAACTGACTTGATGGTAGTACGTTTTGAGTTTCATCACATCTACATTAAAAATAATGTGCAGAGTACACAGACTAAAAGAAAAGCTTAAAATCACAGTGGTTTCTTTGGGATTTGGGAGATTTTTGTTCTCTACTTTTCTCATTTTTTATTTTCTGCAACAAAAAGATGTTAGTTTTATACTCAGCTAAAAATAAACCTGTTTTTAAAATAGGTGTCTGTTCTTTTAACAAAGACATGGTTATGGAAGCGATATCTGTTCCTCTCGTAATCATAGGGTTGTCATAAGGATAGATACTTGGTGAATGTGCTTTGCAAACTGCAAAGCACTTTAGACGTGAAAGGTACTATCGTGATTGCACAAAGAACACTCTGGGGAAGGAATCTGCTTACTTCGGATCTTGGCATAAAGGTGCTGGGAAAGTCCATGATAGGAAGGATCACTGCAGCATGTCAAATGGCTTACTCATTCATAGTATGAATCATCTTCCTTCTAGTTGCTTTGTAGGTTTAAATTTTTATGTTTTGGATTTCCTTCAAGTAGAATCTGGTTTCAAAGTATCAGTTATGCTGTTCAGAACTCAAGGAGAAAAGGCTTCTTAATCAGGTAGAGGACAATGTGAGTCTTCAGCTCGTTTGTCTAGCACTTTCTTTTCCTGTTTAAATAAGTTTGGTGATGTCTCTTCAACCTCTGAGCATAACTGCTGATTTTACCCCATTGTTCTCAGTCAGAGTGTAACTCCAAGGACAAGGACTGGGGATTTCAATTTATACTCAGCTCCCAGAACATTATGGGAGCCTAGCCAATGCTTATTACAAGTGCATCTGGTCTCTACTAAAGCTCCAGGCTTGTCGTCTTGGGAACCAGAGAGGGCACTGCACACTGACTCCCCAGTCGGCACTAACTAGCCCTGTTCCACTGCGGCTCAGAAGAGTGCTGTCTGTTATAAAGGGTGGCAATGGTACAAAGAGTTCATGGCACCATTTCCCTGCTACCAGGAGGCTACTAGGTGTGCCCAGGTGCCTTTTCATTTCCCATGGTTTTGCTTTCAAAAACTCTGCTTTTTGTCTCCCGTGTAGGACGGTAAGAGTCCCTGGGGGTAGCAAGTAGTTAAACACTTGAATACTAATCTAAATATCGGTGGTTTGTACCCAACGAAAGGCAGAAAACTCACAGCCTTAAAAACTCTATGTATGGAGCAGTTCTACTTTGCAACACATAGGGTCAAAATCAATTTAATGGCAACTTATTACTATTATTATTATTATTAAATAATTATGTCTATCCTAGATCAGTTTTTCTCAAACTGGAGTCTGTGAAGCCCTAAGGATCATAAGCGTCTTTGATGGGACCCACACCTTCTAAGACTTTTTCTTCAGGGGTCATTTAAAATTATTATCTTAAGTGATAAAGGCAAAAGTCTTCTGTTGTAATAATTCAAAATTGAAAGACATTTTCTTGAAATATGTCTTTTGTATCGAGATTGCATTTAGGTAAAGAGCAAATGCAATCATGGGTAACCACTTGCTCTCTAGCTGACTCTGACTCATGGGGATCTCATGAGTGTCAGAGTAGACCTGTGTTCTGTAGCATTGTCACTGGTTGGTTTTTAGAAAGTAAATCTCCAGGACTTTTTTCCAAAGAGCCTCTGAGTGGACTCCAATGTCCCGCCTTTTGGTTCGTAGTTGAGTATAGTAACAGTCAGCATCAAATAAGCCTCAGGATGAGTGCTCCAGAGAAGAAAAACCAATAAAACATATAAACATCTATCTAGAGGGATTTCCACCAAACAAATGGCCTTTTTGGCTGTAGAGGCTGGAACATTCCAAGTCTCTGGATCTGGCTGGAGGCTTCTCCTGATTCACATAGCAACAGGGGCTAGCACACCTCAAATCAGCAGTTCAGACAGCAGGGCCCCTGCTCACAGGCTGCAAAGACTGATGAATCCCAAGATCAGTGGCAAGTAGCAGGTAGGCTACTAGCTCAAGCCCAAAGAACTGGATGTCACACCAACAGCAGCCAGCTGCAGGATCCAGAGAGAGCCTTGCCAGAGACTCCACCTACATTGGATGCAGGCCACAGCCCCAAGGAATCTCCCTTTCACCAGACTGGCTCTTCACAGCAGATCTTATCATGGAGGTGACCACAGTATATCAGATCTTATCCTGAAAGGGATCACATCATCTTACAACTGGCGAACTATGTCCTAACTGCCAAACCACTGAGAATCATGGTGTAGCCACTTTGACACACAACCTTAATAATCACATCACCCAACAAGTCTGGGGGTTGGCAAATGCAGGCTCAATTCAGTGGTTTAATGATGTGCAGCTGGTGTTTCTGTGATCCTCATGCCTTGCTTCTCACAGCTCCAAGTTTGTGGCTGCTTCAGGTATAGTCTGCATTCAAGGCAGGAAGGACAGGAGCACGAAGGCAGCAACCCAATATTTCCCAGAAGCCTCCTCGCAGTTTTTCTTTGTCATCTCCTTGGCTCAAACTGAGTCACACGGCTACTCCCAATCTCAAAGGGAGACTGGGTAATCAGCTCTTCGGCAAAGGGGAGTAGGATTGCAGCATTGCCTTATACCATGCACAGTTCATTTCTTAGGCTGGCTATGTTGTTTGGAGTAAGATCAGAGCTTAGTTATCAAGGAGGGATGGCTACAGGGCATGATGTGAGGCTCAAGCTAGCTGGAAGGCGTTTGTGACACACCAAGTCCAGACTGCTTGCTACCTTTTCTGTAAGGTCTCCTCTGTTTCCCTCCACAAAGGTTTCTTCACCCCTTGGCTTCTTCCTCGGTATGTGTGGTTATCTCCTCTTTGCCTCTGGGTTCCTCACCTCCTCCCTTCCACCATTTAGAGTATTAGCTGTCATTCCCACCTCTCACAGGTACCATACTAAATTCCAGATCTTTATCACACTTTGGGTTGGGGAAGAGCCTTCACTCTGTGCTGAACTGAGGCAGTCCCGTTTTTGCAGCAGGTCCCAGGCATTACGTGCTCAGGAGAGAGATACACCTGGGCTGATAAGGAGAGTCAAAGAGAAAGAATTGCGCAAAATCTTTTTTTCCTGGAGCAGGAAGCAGCTGGGCCTGTCGCCAGCTCCCCTGCTCACACCTGCTCCGCAGGCCACGCCCACTGGGCGGCGGTGGCTCACTGCCATGCTCCTCCCTTTCCCTGCAGGAGACCCGGGTTGGGTTCCGGTCAAGGCACCACCTGCGCAGCCACCACCCCTCTTCCAGCAGAGGCTTGACTGTTGCTAAGATGCCGAGCAGGTCCGAAAGCCTAGTGATCTGTTTCTGAAAACCAGCCAGTGAAAACCCCGTGGGTTGCAGTGGTCCAATTTATAACCAATCAAGGGGAGGATGCAGGGCCAGGTGGTGTTTCTTGCAGTCGTGCAAGGGGTGGCCACGAGCTGGGGCTTGACTACACGGCCACTAACAACAACAACATAGCGTGCCCCACCGCTCTTTCTTTCTTCTATGAAGTCCTTTCTCGGTCTCTTTCGTTCTTCATTTCTGCTTTCGTGTCCACTGCTGGCTAAGATCTCGTATTTTCCCTTGTGCTCTCTTTGAGTCAAGAATTGCATATGGCTCCTGTTTGGTCATTTCTTGTACAGGCAAGCGTGTGCTTTTCAATGTGTTCCAAGTTTAATGTGTCCTTGGCTCTGAGCACGGTTTGATGGGCAGACCAAGAACTCAGACATTGTATGTTCCATTCTCAGCTTTGTTGTGAACCACGTGTGGTCTTTGGCAGGTGAGTTAATTATGCTGGAAAAAAAATAATAATACTGCTCTGGGAAATAATTTCTTTTTATTATGATTGAATGAAAATGTACATTCTCGTATAAATTTGCACACCCACCTATATGCAGCTCCCACTGTTCTCCCTGCCCGGTAACAGTACACTCTTCTTCTCTGCTCCATACATGTCCTATCCTCCCAACAAACTCCCATCCCCTCTTCTCCACCCACTCCCCTGCCTCCAGCAAGAGGTCAGCAGGACAACTTCTTATAGATGCACAGAACCGCAAAGTGCACACATGATATGGTCACTCTGTGTTGCCAAGTCCAGTCCATTCCATTCCTGCCTGAAGAGTTGATCTCCATTATGATTTATGGATAGGGGCAGCATCAGGGCCAGGGACCATGCTCCCAGGGGAACTCTGAGGCTCCTGGGCCATCAATTGTGGTCTTTTAGTGGAGATCTCAAGGGGTGCACCCCTTTTTATTTTTGTGTGCTCTGGGAAATAATTTTGAAATTCAATATTCTTCAGGCACCCTGGGATTGATAGATGAAAATATTACATAAATGCCAAAGAGATGTTTTCCCCTATGAAAGCTTTAAAAAGGATGTAAAGGAATAGTAAAAGTTAAAGTTATATGAAAGAAAACAACTGATTGCTGTACAGTCGGCCCCGATCCCTGGTGGCCACAAGTGTGTCAGAGTAGGATCATACTCATAGGATTCTCAGTGACTTATTTTTCAGAAATAGATTGCCAGGACTTTCTTCTGAGGTTTCTTTGGGTAAACTTGAACCTCCCAACTTTTGGATAAGCAGCAGTGCTGTGCATTACCTGCTTGTGTTACCTGGGGACTCAGCATGAAAGAAGGAGGCTGTGTATTATACTCAACGGAAGCACCGTAGACAGAGCCTCATTCTTGTGTTAAGGGCATTCTTTTCTTCTTACTAACTGTTGAATGCTTTTGTAGCATGTCTTGGAAAACGTGCAGCGGGAGAGGCCGCCAGGGAAATCTCGGGGGCCACGACTTGCTAGTGAGTCCCAGCGATCAGTCATGGTTGCTTCTGGGATCATTTTCCTAATCAGAAGATACATCCTAAACTACAGGGAGTCACACATTCTTAAAGTTCCTCGAAGTGTCACTTTCTGTAGTTCACAGAGGCTGGCAAGGCCAGGCCTCTGGCTAGACCTGGTCCTGGAGCCTTTCGGTATTTGTGACCTTAGGGGTCATACACGGCTGACATTTCTAGAAGCTGGTGACCTGCCATCAAGATTGAATTGTGTACTCACAAAAATGTGCATAGCAATTTGGCTGGGCTGTTATTCCCAGTATTGTGTGATTACCATCCATTTTGTGATTTTCCTATGCTGTAAATCTTTATCTCAGCCTGTGGTGAATTGTGTTAAAAGAGGACTAGGGTGGAACTACAAAACTATTACTAAGGAAGTGTTCCTAGAGTGTGGCTTGTACCACGTTTCATCCTGCAAGAGATAAAAGGAAAAGGAAGCAAGCAGAGAGTCGAGGACCTCATACCATCAAGAAAGCAGCATGGAGAGCAGAGCACATCTTTCTGACCTAAGGTTCCTGTGCTGAGATGCTCTTGAACCAAAGAAAGACTGATGCAACATAAGGACCTTCCTCTAGAGCCAACAGAGAGAGATGGTGGTCCCCTGGAGGGGCACACTGAATTTGGATTTCTAGCTTACTTAACAGTGTAAGAATAAACTTTTCCTTGCTAAAGTCATCCACTGGTGGTATTTCTATTAGAGCAGTACTAGATGACTAAGATAACTGCTGTCAACTAGGTCAGTGCCTGTGAAGAACTCTGCTGGAGCCTATGGGGATCAAAGGTGTAGGGGGTTCAAAGAGAGCAAAGAGCTTCATAGCAAGCTGGAGAGGAAAACTTGGGCTTCAACAAATGGGTGACAGAGGCTAGATGGCAGAAGAACATCAATGAAGACATGAGCCACAGTGGCAATGACAAAGATGACAGAAAAAGATCAGGACCCACCCTGCTCACCTCATGTTAACTGATAGTATCTTCAAGGATCCTCGTTCCAAATAAGGTCAAGTTCACAGGGTTTATGACTTCAGCAGAAATTTTGAGAGAAAGCAGTTTAATCCTTAACACTGCTTAGCAGGCTTTCTAACTCAAAAAAACCCAGACTCATTACTGTGGAGTCGATTTCCACTCCTAACAACCCTATAGGACAGAGTAGAACCTGGTGGATTTGAACTGCTGATCTTCTGGTTAGCAATCATAGTTCTTACCCACCATGCCACCAGGCTTCCTAGTCAACTATATTTTGTTTTCCTTGAAGAACTGAAACAAACAAAACCCCTCTATTGCATTTTAAAATATTTGTGCACTTGTCATCCTGCACCAGATAGCCTCACTTGAAATTTCAGATATGTTGTTTTGGGCAAGTTGTTTGCTGTAAGCTCTAGAACTCTCATCTGTAAAACGGGGATCATTTTAAAACACATTTCTCCCATACAAATAACAAGTGTTCATGAAATATATGTGGAATACATGTAAGAAGGCATTAAAATGAATAACTGGACAAAGTTAGCTTAGACTAAAACCAAACCAGTTGATTCTGGCTCAAGGCTATTCTGTGAGTGTCAAAGTAGAATTGCGCTGCATAGGCTTTCCGTGGCTGATCTTCCATAGATCAACAGGCCCTTCTTCTGAGGCATCACTGGGTAGCCTTGAACCACCAAGCCTTTGGTTAGTGGTGAGTGAGTGTGTCTACTGTTTGTACCCCCTGGAGAGTCCACTGTCAACTCAGCTGGGCATAATGCCAGCAGACGATTTGTTTGGCCAGACAGACAAAGTGGACGCATCATAATGCATTTCATAAATAACTGGAATCTCTTTCTTATCCTACTTGAATTAAAGAAAGAAGTAGAAAATCTTACTTCTCTTTCATATTTCAGAGTGTGCAGTCCTGAGATTACATTTACCATATTAACAATCAAAGTGAATTGTGCGAAACTCTGATTTTTAAATCCCACTTTTTGTAATGATTAAATTATAACTTAAAAAGAAACACCTGCAAAAGATGTAATTCTATGAAAAAAATCCTTCTATTATGTAGAAATCTGGCAAATAGCACAGAAAGCAGTAAGAATAATCATTGCTTTTCCTGTGAATAGGAGATTTGGCACTCTGAAAAATAATAAAGTCTGATTTTTGTTTTTTAATCATCACTTAAACTTATTAGCATTTAATAATAGTGCAGTTCCTAACTGTATGAATTAGCATATGGGCTCGACACAAAAGACTGATTACTCACTAGTTCTGACTGGTTTTGCTACAAAATCCTGCATGCAGATTTTTAAAGACTTGGAGACCAACAGTCAACGGCTGAGAGCAGTATTTAAGGTAAAAAGAAACAAAAAACGCTACAGCTTTATGAGTTGGTCTCTTCACGTGTAGGATCCCTAGTGGCACGGTGGTCAGGCACTGGGCAGCTGACTGAAAGGTCGCTGATTGGAATCCTCCAGCTGCCCTGTGGGGGGGAAGACCTGGAGATGTGCTTCCATGAAGATTATAGCCTAGGAAACCCAATGTGCCAGCTCAGCTCTGTCCTGTAGGGTCACTGTGAGTGAAAATCAACTTGACAGCACAAAACGAAGGCAATGATCTTCATGTTTAGAGAGCCCTGGTGATGCAGTGGCTAAGAGCTTGGCTACTAACTGAAAAGTAAGCAGTTCAAACCTACCAGCTGCTCTGCAAAAGACGTAGCAGGATGATTCTAAGAGTGAGAATCCAGAAAATGGCAACAGAATATTTATGCTTATCCAAATCTTGGTTAGAAGATTCTCTTTTTTTCTTAAAAAAAAAATTTTTTTATTGTGCTTTAAGTGAAAGTTTACAATCCAAGTCAGGTTGTCACGTAAAAATTTGCACACATACTGCTTTGTAACTCTAGCTGTTCTCCCCACACTGTGACTGTACTACCCCCTTTCTATCCAGAATTTCGTGTGTCCATTCACCTAGCTCCCGTCCCCTTCTGTCCTCTTATCTTGCCTCTGGACAGGAGCTGCACACTTAGCCTCATATATCTACTAAAGCCAAGAAGCACCCTCCTCACCAGTAGTGTTTTGTCTTATAGTCTAGTCTAATCTTTGTCTGAAGAGTTGGCTTCAGGAATGGTTTTATTTCCAGACTAACAGAGAGTCCAGGGGCCAAGTTGTCTGGAAAACTTCCAGTCTGTTGGAACACCAAGTCTAGTCTTTTTAACAGAGCTCTAATTCTGCTCACCCATTTTTTCCCCCTACTGTGTCAGGAACTCTATGTTGTATTCCAACAGGGCTGTCACTGGTGGTGGCCAGGCACCATCTAGTTCTTCTGGCCTCGTATAGGTGTAGTCTCTGTACTATATGGCCCTTTCTTGGGCTCATATTTTCCTTATGTCTTTGATATCTGTCATTCTCTGCTGTAGGCTAGTTGGGACAAATTGATACTACTTAGATGGTTGCTCGTTAGCTTTTAAGACCTAGATGCTACTTACCAAAGTGGGATACAGAACATTTTCTTAAAAAACTTTGTTATTCCATAACTAATCTTTTTCCAAGAGAGTCTTCTACACCCTGTAATGATGAGTGACTTCTGGGGTCTTAAAAGCCAGCAGGCTGCCATCAGAGGAACATCAATTGGTCCCAATGCATCTGAAATGGATGACAACTGAGAACATCAAAGACACAAGGAAAAGAGAGCCCAGGAGGCAGAAAGACCCATATGATTGAGGGACTACCTCAGTACAGGATGAGAAGAAACAGATGGTGCCTGACTACTACCAAAGACAGCCCTGGTAGGGACACAAGGTAGAGTTTCTGATGGAGCATGAGAAAAAGGAGTGGGCACATCTAGAAATCTATTAAAAGACCAGACTTGATAGTCCAACAACCCGGAGCACCCCGAGTACATGACCCCTGGACTTGCTGCTAGCCCAGAGCTAAAACCAGTGCTGACACCAACACATCAGAAAAAGAATGGACTGGACTTAGGGACACAGAGTTATGCATATGGTGTGTGTACTTTAGGGTTTATGTATGTGAAGCTGTCTCACTAGTTTCTTGTTAGAGGGAAGAAAAAAGGGTGGAGAGGAGCAAACAAGTGCTGGCTGAGCAGATACTGGAAAGAAAGAGTGAAAAAGAAGAGAGTGCTGTTACAGGGTGAGGAGAGCAGACAGAGATACAGAGAAGTGGGTACTTGGGGTTCTATGTGGAAAATGGACTTGATTTAAACTTTTGCTTAATCCCCATGAAACAGAAACAAAAACAAAACAAAAGAACTTTGTTATGCCAATCCACCTGGATGTCCCTTGAAAGCTTGGTCCTAGACTCCTTTCCCTGTTACTCTGTCTTTCAAAGTGTTGAAGTGTTGGGTTATGTTTGGGAACCCCCCTGGCTTTCGGTTCAGTGCAGCTGCGCTCACCTCCCTTCTTGGCGCACTGACTGACCTTTCCTTCCCCTAGCCCGGTTGCCATGCACTGTCTCTCCACTGAGTAGTCTTGTCGCTTTCTCCCCACCCTTGTAACTGAAAGGACCCCCAACAGGGGAGACCCCTCCTCAAGTCACAGGTGACGGCATAACCCCAATCAGTCACGAAGTCTGCAGCTTGATGCAACAGCAAGAGGCTTTTATTCCAGCGCGCTGGGGCTCAATCCGTACTCTTGTCAGAGTAGAGGGAATGGGCCCCGAACAAGAAAAGTACGGAGTATATAAAGGCAGGGTCTTACATTCTTGGGGGAGGTGGGGTTGGGGAAGGTTCCTCGTGGGGTTGGTTTGTATTAGCTCAGGGCTAAGGCGGATATTTCGGGTGCATTTACTTCCTGGTTATTTCTGAAACTAGCCTTTTGGGGTAAGTTCCTTCTTGTTATTCCCAAAACCAGCCTTTTTGGGTAAATTCCTAGAACTCTGAAGGGGGATTGGTTCTATATTGTCCTGTTGTTTCTAAAACCAGTTCTTGTAGTTAGGGAAGTGGCCCTTCTCGTTTTCATTCAACAGTCAGGAATGTATGGGCTGAGTGCTGGGCGGGGGGCGGGGGGTAACTAGAGGAAAGTTGTAAAAAGATCTTTTTCCTTACAACAAATTTTTCCCTAACATAACCATCAAAAGCTGTTTTCTTCTGTGTTTAAACCTTTCCTTGAGTCCTCGTAATAGTGGTTTCGTATGATGTTTGTCCTTTTGCAACTAACTAATTTCGCTCAGTGTAACGTCTTCCAGATTCCCCCGTGTGATGTCTCCCAAGACCATCACAGTTCATTAGCATTGCATAGCGTTCCGCTGTTCATCTGTACCGCAGTTTGTTTATCCTTTCATCTGTCGATGGGCCCCCAGGTTGAGCCCGTGATTTTACTATTGTGGACAGCACTGCAGTCAACACCAATGTGTATGTATCTGTTTGTGTGGCAGCCCTTATTTCTCTAGGATAGATCCCAAGAAGTGGGATTACCAGATCACGTGGTCTTTCTGTTTCTAGCTTTTTAAGAGAAAGTACCAAACTGATTTCCAGTAGAAGAGTCTTAAGAGCTTTATGTTCTTATCACAGCCCTGGCACAGGCAACCACGTCATTTTGTATTCTTGTCTTCACAGATGGCCAGTGCTGTTGCTGTTATTGTTAAGTGCTGAGTCAGCTTTAACTCGCGGTGACCCTGAGTGTGACAGAGCAGAACTGAACTCCATGGGCTGGTCTAGGCAGCAATCTTTGTAAAGTAGATTCCAGGTCTTTCTTCTGTGATGCTGCTGGCTGGGTTTAAAATACCACCCTTTTGATTAGCAGCTGAGCACAGATGGCTTGTGCCACCCAGGGACCTACTGGTGCTATTGATGATGGGAAAGGGCACCGAGAGCCAAAGGACAAGTTAGTGTGACTTTCCCACTGCCTCACCACGCTCTTCCTGGGAGCGCTCACCTATTCGCGTGCTTCCCATTGCTGCTTGTGTGTGTGCAGACTCTAGACCCACCCCGCTGGTCACAGCGGCTTCAGATGCCCGACGTCAATCTCCTGGACGTTTAAAACTGGACTGAGGTCACTCTCTGTCCACTCCTTCAACAGTCTCAGTCAACAGGGCCTCCATCCACCAACTCTCTCCTTAGTCCAGACCCTCATCCTCTCTTGCTTTAGACCACAGCTGTCCCCTAGACCCTAGCTCAGCTCTCCTCTGGTTTCCTCCCCACATAGCAGCTATAGTGCTCTCTAAAATACACGTTCAATTATGTTTCTTCAGTCTTACCTTTCGGGGGGGGCTCCCCAAGTGTCTTCCACCAAAAATATGTATGGTGGTTTGGTGGGCCATGATTTCTCGTATGGTGTGATGTTCCTGTATGCTGTAAAACCCTGCCTCTGTGATGCTAGTGAGGAAGCATAAATTACGGCTGTGTTGGTGGGGCAGGACTCATTGTGTGAGATTGTTTTGCGTCTTGAGTCAGTTTCTTGAGATACAAAGGAAGGAAGCTAGCAGAGAGATTTGGGGGTACCATACTCCCAAGAAGCAGTGGTGGGAGCTGAGCGTGTCCTTTGGAAAAGTCCTGGAGTCTCTACCCATCGAAAGCTCCCAGTCCAGGGGAAGATTGACAACCAAGATCTTCCACCAGAGCCGGCAGAGAAAGCCTTCCCCTGGAGCTGGCACCCTCAATTTGTACTTTTAACCTGCTGGACTGGGGTAAAATAAAATTTCTCTTTCTAAAGCCATCGACTTGTGGTATTTCTGTTAAAGTAGCACTAGCTCACTGAGACACCAAGGCTTTGTGCTGTGTGTGTCTCGATGAAACTCATCCCTCTGTCCCTGTTCCTCCTTTCCACTCACTGAACTCTGTCTTTCATACTCAGTTCAGAAATAACCTCCTCCTGGATGCCCTCCCTGATCTTTGCACAACATCTATGCCTTGCACTATATGAAATATAAAATACTACGTACTTGATGTGTCTGACCTCTTAAAGAATAAGGAGTAATCTCATTTCCAAGGAAGCATAATTCAAAGGGGACAAAGTGTTGTACATGAAGCTGTGTGAATATCTTGTAGCATACTGTGGTGACAGCTAGCTTCTGCAATAATGTATCTCATTAAGACCTTGCTACTCAGGTCTGTTCTTTGGATCAGCAACATCAGCATCATCTTGGAGCTGGTTAGAAAAGCAGAGCCTTAGACCTCAACCGAGGCTTATTGAATCAGAATCTGCAGTGTAGAAAGGTCCCCGAGTGATCTGTAAGCACATTAAAGTTTGAGATGCACTGCTGTAGGAGCTATTGATATCAAGAGTTTTCAGTAGACAGCCTAGAAATACTTGCTAAGTCTTAAGGACAAGATGCTTAAATGTGCTACATGCTGGAAACATGGTGGCTTCTGTTACTTGGTTCTGCACGCCCAGTGTGAGTGAGCTGCTCCTGTGTCCGCCAGCACGTGCCTCTGTGGGGAGAGGGGAGCAAACACAGTTTCATCAGGGAACAACTGGGACAACGCACTGTCTACACCCTGGAGCTACCCAAGATGGTGCCCAGCAGGTAGGGCACAGTCTCCTGAACAGGCAGGTGAGGTGTATGACACAGGATGGCTTCATCACTATTCAGAATCCATAGGCGAGAACATACCTCTACACGTTTGTGAACTCCCTGAAGGTAAGTCCTAATGACCTCTGTCAGCAGATACATGGAGTCCTTGGTGGTGCAATCAGTTAATGGGCTCAGGTTGGCAACTTGGGTCCACCCAGAAGCATCTCAGAAGAAAGACCTAGTGATCCACCAGTGAAAAATCAGCCACTGCACTCTGTGGAGCACAGCTGTACTCTGACACGGTCAGAATTAGCTCTACGGTAACAGGTAACCAGACACATAGAAGGTGTTCAATAAATGTTTATTGCTGGATTTTGGCTTATGTGCCATAACTTATGCCTTCTTATCCTTTTCAGGTCAGCACAGAGTATAATTTCAGAGAATGAAAAGGGAGAAGTCCGATCATGGCAGATTTATGCTTTTCTGTTCTTGTTAGGTGCTGATGCATGGGTTCTGATGCACAGTGGCCTTACGTAAGGTGAGATGCTGCCAGGTCTGAGCCACCCTCATAATGGTTGCTCTCTTTGAGCCCATGTCGCAGCCACTGTGTCAATCCATTTCACTGAGGGTCTTCCTCTTTTTTGCTGATCCTCTACTTTGCTAGGAAACCGTGGTAGCATAGTGGTTAAGTGCTACAGCTGATAACCAAAAGGTCAGCAGTTCAAACCTTCTAAGTGCCCCTTGGAAACTCTATGGGGCAGTTTGACTCTGTCCTATAGGGTAGCTATGAGTTGGAATCCACCCAGCAGCACGTAGCCTGCTGTTGTTTTTCTATACTTTACCAAGCATGATGACGCCCTTCTCCAGGGATTAGAGGTCTCAGTGTTAGCCACAATTAACTGCAATAACAGCAACAGCCACACACCCACACCCGTGGAAACTTCACTTGGTAAGCTATAATCATCCCTCTGTTTACATACACGCAGTATGTATACATGTGCTCACATGCACGTACTTGAATAGATGGACCACCAGCCAGTGTCTGCGAGAGTGGGGAGGGACCAGGGAATGGCAGAGGTCTGTTTCTTGAAGGCCCTGGAGGGGTCCTCATCCTCTCCGGGTAGTGCCTGAGACAGCAGAGAGCCTCCAAGGAGCCTGGAGGGCCAGGGAAGCCAGCCCTTCTCCAGAAGAGCTTCCCCACAGACTGGTGGCAATAGGAATAAAAAGATAGACTTGTAGTGAGAAAACAGGTCCAGAAGGCAGTTGGATGTAGTTGGATGTGTGACTGGGAACATAAAAAATAATCTCAGCTTCCATCTAGTCCTTTCACTCTTGTTTTTCTATCAGTTGAAAAGCATTTGCTTTTCCCTTCACTGGGAGTCTCTGGTAACTTTGCTGCTGCAGGACTGTGATTGACAGTGGTGGACCCTCACCTTTTCAGGTGTGGCAGGACAGTATGTTTGAAATATTAACTAATGTCCCACCACCAACCCTTCCTTCTGTGGTCTCCTTTCTCCTTCCTGCCAAGTAGGCCATTTCGCCAGTAGAAAGCTGAGAACAAAGGAAGAACCTCAAAAGCTTAGGATCAAGGGCAATAGAAAGATTTCAGAGACTACTTGACACATAAGAGTCAAGCTTTGAGGATTAGATGAAGATTCCCCAGAGAGCTAGAGGGAGAGGAGTGTGTGCGCCTGCGATTCTAAACAGGAAGGGCTGGCTCTCGGGGACCTTCTGGAAGTCTAATCAAGTAGTCCCAGTGATAGAGGGAGCAGGGCTGACTAGCAGAAGAGGACTCGGGAATGCTGAAACCAAAAAACCCAAACTTGCTGCCATCCAGTCCATTGCAATTCACAGTGACCCTACAGGACCCCGCAGTAGAATTGCCCCACAGATTTTCCAAGGAGCACCCGGTGCATTTGAACTGCTGACCTTTTGGTTAGCAGCCATAGCACTTAACCACCATGCTGCCGGGGTTTCCAGGAATGCTAAAAGCCTTGTGGAGTGGGGGAATCCCAGATGATAAAGAAACATTCCTCACTTTACTGTCCCCTAAGGGTTTTTGAGTTTCTCACCAGATAGGTATGTATGTGAAAATTTTGTTTATAATTGCCTTAAACTAAAACTGAAGTCTAATTTTGAATCCTTGTTGGCACAGTGGTTAAGAGTTTAGCTGCCAACCAAAAGGCCAGCAGTTCAAATCTACCAGCTGCTCCTCAGAAAGACTATAGGGCAGTTCTACTCTGTCCTGTAGGGTCATTGTGAGTCAGAATCATCTAGGTGACAATGAGTTTGTTCTTTTGGTTTAATTCTGCTTTGATGTCTTTGTCTACCAAGTCTATCATTTCTGGGTAATTTTGATTGATTAATTTTTCTCATTATGAGTTGTACTCAGGGATGGATTACCTGATAAGCAAGGCACAAGTGGGCTTACTTGTGCTTATGAATCTGTAGTGCCCAATGTCACTTGTTCTTCACCACACCAAAGGTTTTTTTTTTTTTAATTTTTTTTTTAAAAGCTTTCTTATATGAGACCAGAGAACATATAGTGTAGGGTTATTTTTTTTCCTAAGTGGTAAGATATTTTTTCCATTAATTATTATTATTTTATTGTGGTAAATATATATGTAACAAAACATTGGCCATTCCAACAATCTTCAAATGTATAGTTAATAACATTAATTATGTCATCATACAAGGACTACCAGTTAAGTTCACGAACACATCCTAGAAAAAGAGTTACATACCTCATCGCTGAATGTCACTATGGTCACCTTGGAAGTATTCCTCTTGGGAAGCTGTGTGCCAGTGCCAGAGCCTAGTCCACCCTTCAAAGCAATTTTGGAACTCTTTTTCTGGAATGGCCATCAGAAGTGTTGTCGTATTACCATTTGATGTCCTGAATGTCATTAAAATGTCTTCCTTTCAATATTTCCTTTATCTTCAGGTAAAGAAAAAAGTCATTAGGAGCCAGATCAGGTGAGTGCTTCCATACATGAAGGTGTTTCGATACAGTTATTTGTTTACTGTCTAAAACCCCCCTCACAGACATGCTCTGAAGGGTGGACAAGGCACTGGCGTCAGTGCACAGCTTCCCAAGGGGAGGTGACCACAGTGATATTCAGCACTGAGGTACGTAGCATTTAGAACAATTAAGTTCATGGACTTAACTGTCAGACCTTTTCAGCCATCACCCTTATCTATTCTGAAATTTTACCACTGAAGACTCTTCTTAGTTCTCTAAATAATGCCCGATGGATTATGAGGTTTTCCAGTCTGGCCGTTGGTTAGGAATCAGTGCTCTTGCTGGCCCGTGAGGGCTGGGCACAGCTGCCTCTAATTCTCTTGGGTAGTCTCTTCATACACACAGTTTTGTCAGGACTCAGTTGAATACTCAAGGGAACCCCTCTGCAGATTTCTGGAGTTCTCCCACTGTCCTGCTCTCTTCTCCCTAGAACTCTGCCGTACAAACTCTAGATCTATTGATCTTCTTGTTCTAAACTCCTAGGTCTATCTCCTCAAATTAGAGAGACCACTAGGCTCCCCTGAGTCTCCCTCTGTTTTAGTCAGCTAGGGCTGCTCTAACAGAAATACCACAGAGTGGATCGCTTTAACAAAGGAAGGTTTATTCTTACACAGTCTGGTAGGTTGCAAGTCCATATTCAGGGTGTCCGCTCCAGGGAAAGGCTTTCCCCTTGTCGGCTCTGGAGGAAAGGCCGGTATTGCATCAGTCTTTGTCCAGGAAGTATCTTGACACAGGAACCTCAGGTCTCAAGGACGTGCTCTTCTCCCGGTGCTGATTTCTTGATGGTAACGAGGTTCCCAATTCTCCTTGTTTCTCTTTCCTTTTATCTCTTGCAAGCTGAAAGGATTAAGGGTGGGGCAAGCCACACTCCAGGGAAACTCCCCCTACAGCAGAGCAGGGAAGTAATCCAACACAGGAATTTACAGCCCCTTCTGAATCCTTTAACATACAGTTTAGCGAAACCACAAAATGGAGGACAGTCACAAGATACTGGGAATCATGTCCCAGCCACACGGCTGCACATATTTTTGGGGGGACACAATTCAACCCACGACACCCTCCCTGAACTGCAAACTGAACACTTTCTCTGGGCAGTGAGTTGGGCAGTTGTAGGCATCCTTTGATTCCCATCTCTCAGAGGTGACTCTCCTTCTGATGGTCAATATCTTGGAAGAAGTTTGTTCTAACGAAGGCAAAAGCTTTGTAAAGAGATAGATATGTGAAGGCAAACATAGTAATATGACAGTTGGTACAATATGAAAGAAATACAGCCAGAGTGTTCCATAGAAGCAGGACGGAGAAATTTCATCTCACATGCCTTGGATAAAGTAGAGTGTCAGTGGAAAAAAAACTAAGACGTTCAAGGAGATACACCGACATAGAGGTATCAGCCAATGAATACTGTATCGGTTACCATGGTCTAATTCCCTAACCAGTAACGACAATGAAGCAGGACTGGGTGGCATTCATTCTGTTGTGCGTGAGTCATGGATTGACTCAACCGCAGCTGACAACACTGTGAACATCTCAGGCTTTTCCACCTTATTCTTCATGGAATGAGCCTGGGACAGCGGCAAGGCCTCGGAGGGAGAAGGCTGCGTGGTGTGTTCAGGCAAAGGAACCTTAGATGAACTCAGGGAGTTTCCACTATGAAACAGGAGCAGCAGAATGACCCAGGGTGTCCGGGAGGGATGAGGAAGTTGGGGTGACTCAGTACTCAGCTAACAAGAAGGGTTGCTTGTCGTCTCAGTGGCGTTGCAGGCAAAGAATGGAGAGGACCAGGTGGTCCTTCAGCTCTGGGCGTCTAGCTTCTCAAACACACTTTGGATTTGGGACACAACACAGGGGACAAGTGGGGGAGTCCCTTAAATGGCTCAATTGAAGTTTCCTCCAGACCAACCAATTAGAGACTTAAAATAGAAATTAAGTTCTGACATAATAAAAAAATATTTTTGTTATATAAAAATGATACGTAATATAAAATTATATTCCTTGAATTTCTAAGCTAAGTGTCCTAAAAATCATAAATATAAATATTATGCAAGGATGAGTGCCCCTTTCAGTGGTAAAAGCTCTGTAGCAACTCCCTGTAACCCCCTCAGTATGTACCGAATCTGTGTATCCCAAAATTATGTATGGAAATCCCAGTCTCTATATCTATCTGTAAATATAATCCTGTTCGGAAATACATGGTTTTGTTACATTAACTAGATCATACTAAAGCAGAGTCTTAAATCCAATCACTCCTGAGTTATAAAAAGAATGGAATAGACAGAGACACATAGAGAGAAGACAAATAACAGACACAGGGAGAAGACAGAAGACAGAACTGCTGGCAGCTACTAGAATTTGAAATAGACAAGGAAGCAAGGACTTGCCCCTGGATGCACGCCTTGAATTCAGACATGATTCAGGGTCCTGAAGCATGAGAAAATAAATTTATGTTCTTTAAAGCCCCTCACTGGTAGTACTCGTGTTACAGCAGCACTAGCTATCTAAGACACTCTCCAAATTTTATTGTTCCTGTAATTTTAGTGTTCACGGATTGAAGAAACATATAAAGGAAAAATCTACTCTGTATTTCAGAGTTGCTTGCTTGCTGCACAGCAGTCCCTGGCTAATGTGAATTGTTAGCTGGCTTGGCTGCTTATTGAAAGTCTGGAGGTTTGACTCCACCTGGAGGTACCTTGGAAGAAAGACCTGGTGATTGACTTTTCAAAAGTCAGCCATGGGAAACCCTGTAGAGCACACCTCTACTTGAACGCATATGGGATAACCACGGGTTAGAACAGACCGCATGGCAGCTGGTTCACGGGATGCTTGCACACAAGTAGATTTGCTGATCTGTGGGCCCCTTGAGTTAGAGACCGTCAGGACCGTGGAAGCACACAGGCTCTGAATGTGAAAGCCTGGAGTCTAGATTCAGCCATTCACTAACTGGACCCTCAGACAAGTTCAAATGCAATGTTACTTCTGTTTTCTCACTAGCAAAACAGGGATAACAATAGGACATACCTCACAGCACTATTGAGAGGATTCAACACTTTAGGAACCAGGGTGCAACTAAAAATGGACATACATTATTTTTGATAGATGATATGCACATATATGTTACCTGATAATATAAAAGAGAGCATCAGTTTAATTTCTTGTGTAGTCTCCTCACATCAGAGTTAAATGTTGGACAAGACTTTAGGGTTAGGCAACCTGCTACTTATGGTGAGCAAAGGAAAGGCTGGTAACCTGCTTCACAGGATTACAGCCACTGAAGATACTGCGGAGCTCAGTCCTACTCTGAAACACCTGGGGTCGCTGTGAGTCAGAAATGACTCTGCCGCAATGGGCTTTTTTATTTTATTTTTTTAACACTTACTGTGAACTTTTCCCAAGTGGCAGATAGGCTTGAGATTTTTATTACCTAAGTCTTATTGTTCTTAGCTTGGCCACTTTCCAGCACTGAAGAATACAGACCAATTAATCACCAAGCAGAAATAAATTACCTCGCCCTCTGGGTGACTCGCCCTGGGGGTGATCTAACACTTGTTATCTGAAGAGGAAAAGCCCAGAGACGCTGGTTGGTATCCATTCCAAATGGTCCAGACCTCAAAGGAGACCAATGTTGTTTGCAAAACTTTACTTGTGATGTGCTGGTAATTCTAGATGTGGTCCTATTTGCTCAGGCTTGCAGTGAAACTGATCAAGCAAGGTAGTCTGGAAATGAAGTTTTCCAGATAACATAAAGCAAACACATGGGTTTAATCCAAAGTGAAAATTGATTTAAAAGGCATTATTACACCTTATTGCCTTAGCAAGCATGGAACAATGAACATAACTTGGGTATTTTTTTGGAGTCTAGAGAAATCACTTATTTGTTCAAGTCTATAAGTATTTATTGTGTTACAATTGTGTGCCGGGCTTAGGGCTGTACATGCCATAGAAGACAGAGAGAGGCTAACAGAGGCCAAAGAACCTGATTTTGGGTAGAACACCATCACTTACCAACTAATCACTCCTGGGTAAGACATTCATTCTCTCAGCCTCAGCTTCTCATTGGTAAAAGGAGAATTATATTATACCATAATTATATTATCTAGCTTGTCAGGGATGTTTGAGGATTACAAACTATTTAAAACAAAAACAACCTATTACCATCAAGCTGATTCCAACTCTCAGCAACCCTATAGGACAGAGTAGAATCACCCCATAGAGTTTCCAAGGAGCATCTGGAGGATTCAAACTGCTGACGTTATGAGGAGCAGCTGTAGCTCTTAGCCACTGCACCACCAGGGTTTCCTTATAAACTGTAAATGCATGAAAACTTGGAATCAAACCCACTGCCGCAGAGTTGATCAGGACTCATAGCAACCCTCCAGGACAGAACTCCCCTAAGGTGCTCAAGAAGTGGCTGGTGGATTTGAACTGTAGCTCTTAACCACTATGCAAGCACTCTAAAAATGGAAGTTGTCTATGAGCGGTCGTAGTATTTGATGCCTGAGACTCCTGTTTTGCTTTATTCAAATCACTCCAAAAGGTCATTGTAAGAGAAGTAGCCATTCCTATGATGATTCTATGTCACATTAAAATTAGCATTTTTATTTTTGTTGTTGGATTTTCAAAATTGTTAACATGAATCAAAATAATAAACGCACACAGATTAACAATCAAATAGTGCTGAAGGCAAACAGAAAAACATCAGTCTTCAGCTGTTGCGGATTGTATTAACCCCAAACCAAACCAAACCAAACCTACTGCCATGGAGTCAATTCTGACCCATAGTGACCCTATAGGACAGAGTAGAAACTGTCCCATAGAGTTTCTAAACAGCACCTGGTGGATTCAAACTGCTGAGTTTTTTGTATTATGCCTCCCCAAAATGTATGCTGAAATTCTTAACTCTTGTAGCTTGTGGATATAGCTTTGTTTGTTTTCTTTTGCTATGTTAATAAGGAAATGCCAGAACAGGTTGGGTCCTAAACTTAATCCTTTTGGAGTGAAGTCTTAGAAAAAAAGGAAAAACAAACATAGGTAAAGGCGCCGTGGTGATGCAACACTCAAGCACTTAGCTGCTAATTGAGAGATAGATGGTTCAAATCTACCCTACAGCTCCTTGGGAGAAAGTGGCTGGTCTGCTATAAGTGGTCTGCTCCTGTATAAATTATAGCCTAGAAAACCCTATGGGCAGGTCTATTCTGTCACCTGGGATAGCTGTGAGTTAAAATTGATTCAGTAGCACCTAGCAACAGAGAGACAGACAGCCGTGGGAAAGAGAATCTGTGAAGAACTGGATTGCCTGCCTCTCACCAGAAACTAGGAGAGAGGCCCACAGAAGGAACTGATACAACCGAGACCCTGATTTGGATTTTTAGCCTCTAGAATTGTGAGAAATAAATTTGTGAGCTGTCAACTGTGTTATTCTTCATTGTAGGGAACTAGAACACCTATCTTAACCCTCCCTGTCTCTGGGAGTGCTTTACAAAGACAGGCACGTGTAATGGTTTCTGTTTCCTGTCCTTCAGGTTTGCCCAAAATTGTCCATGTTGCTCTTACAGAGTTGATTCTTACTTGTCAGCCTGGGACAGTACTTACTGACTTGATGCTGGGGTAGATACCACTTACATTCGAAAGAAAGCCCCAACAAAGGCATATTTTCTTGTGTTGAGCATCTTTTTTCTAAAAGTTCAATATAAGAACAATGTTTTATTAATCACTCTAGAGAGCTGGCATCTGGATGACTGAGGTTTTATTGTGGGATTCTTCAAGGGGTACTAAGCACCCTAACACGATCGAGGAGGCTTCACGCCCACTCGCTGACAACATTCTTCCCGTTGCCCAAAGTGAAGACTTCAAACTTCGGCATTATCGGTGCATCATGGGTTTTTAAATGTAATGTCACACTTGTTAAATACAGCCAAGAAGTTAAATGCTTCTTTTACTTTCCACTGCATTCTCTCTAAGGTTGTTCCAGAAGGACACACCGTGCTCTCTCAGACATTTGGACTGCAGACATCCCAGCTCACAGAAGAAGTGACTTTCAGCATTTGGGGTTTGATCAGAGCTGGAGAAACAGTACTCAGTCCATAGTTAAGAAATGATGTCTGAAATGAACACAAAATAGCAATTTGATTAGGACATTGATCTGCTTGTAAATTAATGTACAAATCTCTAGTGGGTACAGCGTGCCAGAACAAAGGAATGTTCTGGAAAGATGTTTAATCAACTCTGGTAAGGGGGTGAAAGTAGACTGAAAAAAAAAAAACAAAATAATAATTTAGACAGTTGATTCCAGCTTTTCATTTGTCACACTTTTATCTGAACTGTCAACATGAAACCGAAGGAACCAAGCAATTCATTTCTTCTCCTCTCGTACATTGACTGTGTACGTGCCAGATATCCAAGTTGGTCTTCCAAAGGACAGAAAACTGGTGGCCTTAGCTAATCGGGAAAAGCAGGAGGCCGTATAGTTTGGGGGTTAAGAATTCCATTCTGGCGCGACAAAGACAGAGTTTGGGTTCTGGCTTCACCCAAGTGAGACCTTAGTGTCAGATTCACAGGGTTTATGTGAGGATTAGATGACATGGGCAAATAAAGTGCTTAGCACATGGTGCAGCCCCACTGCCACCACTGCCAGTTGTCAAGTTGATTCTGATTCATGGTGACCCCAAGTGTGTCAGAAAAGAACTGTAGTTCATAGGGTTTTCAATGCCTTGATTCTTAAATTTTTTAATGTAAGTAGATTGCTAGTTCTTTCTTCTGAAGAGCCTCTGGGGAAACTCAAACTGCTAATCGTTTAAGTTAGCATCTGAGCATAGCAGCAACTTGCACCTACGGAGACTAAGAGCTGATTAATATTAGTGGTTCTAATCACTGTGATTAGCTTCAAGACCATCCCAGTGGGCAAATGGTGTCCCATCCCCGAAGAAACTAATACCCAAACCCATGGTCATCAAGTTGATTCTGACTTGTAGCGACCCTAAAGGCTGGTAGAGAACTGCCCCATAGGTTTCCCCAGGCACAGCTGGTGGATTTGAACCGCCGACCTTTCAGTTAATAGCTGAACTCTTAACCACTGTGCCACCAGAGCTCCAGATTCCTGTCCGTTGGCCCTGTATCAGCACGCACCAGGAAGCAGCAGCGCTGAGCTGGCTGGTTGGGATTTGCCCAGCCATACGCCCCGCTTGCCAGTCTCCACAGAGCACAGTAGCACCACAGCACTGCGTACGGATGGGACACCAGATTGCACGGCATGGCTCACTTCAGTGCATAACCTTTGGGGCTACCAAGACGAGAGCTGTTACTGTTGTTAGGTGCTGCTGAGTTGAGTCTGACTCATAGTGCCCCTGTGTACCACAGAGCTGTCTGGTCCTGAATCAGGCCCACAGTCACTATTGCAGCTACTGTGTCAGTCTACCTTGTCAAAGGTCTTCCTTTTTCTCTCTGACTGTACCAGGCATGATGTCCTTCTTCAGCGACTGATCCTTCCTGAGAACATGTCCAAAGTAGGTGAGATGTAGTCTCGTCATCCTTACTTCTAAGGAGTATTCTGGTGGTACTTCTTCCAAGGCAGATTTGTTCATTCTTTTGGCAATATTTTTCTCCAATACCACAATCACAGGTGTCAATTCTTTTTCCATCTACTCTATGTATTGTCCAGATTTTACATGCATGTGAAGTGACTGAAAACACTGGGGCTTTGATCAGGCACACCTTAGTCTTCAAGGTGACACCTTTGCTTTTCAGCACCTTAAAGAGGTCGTTCGCAGCAGATTTATCCAATGCAGCCTGTCCTTTGATTTCTTTCTTTCTCCTTCTCCTTCTTTTTTAAAATTGTGCTTCAGGTGACAGTTTGCAGATCAAGCTAGTGTCTCATACAAAAATTTACACACATGTTGTTATGTGATCCTAGCTGCCACCCCTATAAAGTGACAGCACACTTCTCTTTTCCACACTGCATTCCCAGTGCCCATTCATCCAGCTACTTCCTTTTCTGCCTTCTCATCTCTCCTTGAGACAGGAGCTGCCCGTTTAGTCTCATGTGTCTAATTGGGATAAGCAGCACATTCCTCAAGAGCATCATTTATGTCTTAGAGTCCAGTCTAAGATTTGTCTGAAGATTTGGCTTCCAGAATGGTTTTAGTTCCATGTTAACAGAGAGTCTAGGGGCCATGTCCTCTTGTTTGGTTTCTTGAATGCTGCTTCCATTGGACATTGGTTATGGATCGAAGTAAAATGAAATCCTTGACAACTTCAATCTTTTCTGCATTTATCATGATGTTGCTTATTGGTCCAGTTGTGAAGATTTTTGTTTTCTTTATGTCGAAATTGTAATCCATACTGAAGGCTGTAGTCTTTGATCTTCATCAGTAAATGTTTCAAGTCCTCTGTATTTCCAGCAGGCAGGGTTGTACCACATACACATCTTAGGCTGTTCATGAGTCTTCCTTCAATCCTGATACCCCGTTCTTCCTATATTCCTGTTTCTCAGATTATTTGCTCAGTGTACAGATTGAATAGGTATAGTGAAAGCATACAACTCTGACACACATTTTTCTGACTTTAAACCATACAGTGTCCCCTTGTATCTGTTAGAAGGACTTTTTGATCTATGTACAGTTACCTCATGGGCACAAATGAAGTGTTCTAGGATTCCCATTCTTTGCAATGCTATCCATAATTTGTTATGACCCACACAGTTGAGTGCCTCTGCATAGGCGAGAGAGGCTGTGCAAAAGAATTTACAGGGGTACAGACATCAACCATGTTCATTGTGTACTGTCCTGGTTTTAACTTCTGCCCGAGTTGCCTGGAATTGATTCTTAGACATAACCACAAGAGGGCACTGTTGCTTTATCCAAATTCGGGTCTGTGGGCTCCTGCGTTTGAATCCTGTGCTAGTGTCCGCTTCCTTGGCTTTGGAGAAGCATGCTTCATTTCCTAGATGACCAACAGAAAAGCAAAACAAAACACAAAAACATTTTGTCTGTAATAAGACATATGAAAAATTATTGGGAATTGACACATTTTTAATATATATATATTTTTATCATGGAAAATTATGTATGGAATTGCAAAACTGGACAAGTGAGACAAATTTGTTCGATGCTATCAATCAAGACTCTGCCCACAAAACCACTGTCTGAAAATTCATAGTGTAACTTGATGTTCCAGCTCATTTTCAGCGTCCCAAGTGTCCCAGAAAAGTGCAAGAAAGTTGGTACACAGTTTTTGGGGATGCTGCTGGGGTGTTTCCTGGCACAGCAACAAAACTCAGAATATCTTGAAGACAGAAATTTTAGTTGAGAGCAAGGACAGTAAAGTGTTGACTTTCACTTTCACAGCCAAAGAGATTATGTGTCATTTTACCGTGTTGAACAGGCCAGTTTTTAATAAGGCAGTAACAGGCTCATTTGAATCCCTTGAGCGAAAAATAGCAATTGAAGGATGACTACGTCTAAACCTAGGAGGTCTCTATTCACATGGTTCTTTTCTAGATTAATAGCCTAATGAGGGTGACAGGAATTGAACTCCTTCTTTGTCTTTGCTTATGCTCTTTTTTTCTGTATTTGTCTCATGTTTTCTGATATGTGCCTTTGTTCTGTGGCTGCAGCAGTGGAAGGAGTATGTTGAAAACGTAAATGGCAGCATGTCAGTGGCAAGCTAAGCTACACACTGGAAAACACAGTCAAAGGTTAGGAGAAAACCTTAGGTCATTGGGGAATATCGGCTTACCAAGTATTAATATGATGCCTGCAAATAAATACTTGTTGGATGAATGGCTGATTGGTCAAATGAATGAAACCACAGCTTTTGAGACTGTTAAGGGTATGACAACTGATGTAACTATCTGAATATACATAATTGTTTTAAGTTATCATTTCCTCCTGATATTTAGAAACAAAACAAAACAAAAAATTGCCTTTGAGTCAGTTGAGTGAAACTGCGCCTTCGGGTCTCCCAGGCTGTCCTCTTCATGGCAGCAGACCACCACGTCCTTCTCCTGCAGAGCTGCTGGTGGGATTGAATAGCTGACTTCTCTGTCAGCAGCCAAGCCCTTAACCATTGCACCACCAAGCCCCCCCCCACGTGAATATTTCCAAATATCCTCAAATAACAAGACAGAAAATCATCTAACTTTATTTAGGATTTTACAATTTTCTGAAATGACCTAAGAGAAATTTGTGAACCCTTTGGTATGTAAGTGTACGTCCTGGCTTAGTCTATCTTTTCAAGGTCAGTAGTAGATACAGTAAGGAGGAGTTTTCTTTAAGACAACACACTCATCAGCGTATCTCTTCCTGTCTTTCATTCTTTCTTTGTTCTGGTCATGTGAACTTCCTGGTGCCTGGCCTCCTGTGAGAGCTGGGCTATGTGCAGTGAGTAAAGCTTGTGTTCGCAGAGTGCCATAAAACCCTTTTAATATTCATTCAAAGGTACAAGCCCTTGGACCACAAAGGCCCCTTCTTCTGGTCTCTTCTTCATGTCCAGACATGCTCAGAGCACTGGCATCCAGCCACGTGAGCAAGTATAGGCCAAACAAAACCTTCATTTTCATTGCTTCCAACAACAGTCAATTCTTTAATTGTAATTACTTCGAACAAATTAAGAGTTTAGATCCAGGAGCCCTGGAGCTCTCAAAATTCTATGGAAAGTCGGGAAAATGTTTCAAAATTCCCCTGGGCTAAGAAAGGTCACAGCCCAGAGGGGGCTGGCATGATTCTGGTAGACAGAAGCAAGCTTTGACCACAGGTATTTTACAAGCTCTTCAGGGCAACAAAAAGAGTAGAAGTTCATATTCAATCTATGCTGTTTTGGACAGACTGCCTTTTCCTAAACATAGCTAGTCGCTTCTTTTCTGAATGTGTGATTTCTTTGAAGCAGCTTAGATTTTCAAGGTGGAGAATTGTTTCACCATCATCAGTTGAAGATCTGTGGTCCTAGCCTTAAACATGAAGATAGTATCAACTAGTCATAGAAACAGCCAGAAGCAGACACCTGATGTTTGAGCTCTTATTGCTGCAACTGTCAGCTTCCAGGGTGTGCAAGAAGAATCACACCAAAAACCAAACAAAAATAGTCAAACCTATTGCAGTCTAGTTGATTCTGACTCCTACACATTCCAGGAGAGCACGCAAACTTGTTTGAAACAAGCAAGTGTCCCTTAAACCAATGTGATTGCGCAGATATGGAAATAAAAACTCAGTGAGGATCCGGGTCACTTTTCTTTAGAGGAGCTACTCTAAAATGTCCTGAAATCTACCACATTGCAGGCATGGCCTTCTCCTTAAACAGTGTACTGAGGAATCCTTAAAAGCAAACAGTATGCAGCACTTACTTCAAGCCAGGCAGTATTCTACATGCTTTAGAAATGTTAGTTATTTAATCTGCAAAACAACTCACTAAGCTGGCAACTGTTATTATCACATATTGCAGATTAGGAAAGGAAGGCACCAGGATTTTACAATACTTGCCATAAAATACCCAGAGGAAATTCAAACTTGGTTCTAGAGTCTCCACTGTTAACCACATACCCATTGCTGTCAAGTCGATTCTCATTCACACTGACCCTATAGGACAGAGTAGAACTGCACTATCAAGTTTCCAAGGAGAGCCCGGTGGATTTGAACTGCTGATATTCTGGTTAGCAGCCATAGCACTTAATGACTATACCACCAGGGTTTCCTTTAACCATTTTAGTCCCTAAAAATAAAATGCTACGTAGGCATAGAAAGGCTGGGATTTAAATGGTGTCATCATTTCCAAGTGGTGGATTTACAGTTGATTTTTCCTTTTGCTTTTCTGTATTTTCCAAATTTCTATCAAGTCTTGTTTTTGTAATCAGGGAAAAATAATAAATGTGGGAATCCTAACCCTGAAATCTATAACCTGCATTATTAGGCTGTGAAGATCGTTGTTTGAAGGGCTCTGGAGTAGAAATAACACGTTGTTTTTAGTTGCCATTGCCCCTGGTCTGACTCACATGTACATCAGGTGACAGCTGTGCTGTCCTGTGCCATCCTCACAATCACAAGTGTAGAAATAACACTGCACACCATCACCAGCTGCTGTTGATTCAACTCCAACTCATGGTAACTCCATGTGTGTCACAGGAGAACTGTGCACCCCAGGGTTTTCAATGATGATTTTTCAGTAGACTGCCAGACCTTTCCTCTGAGCCACTTCTGGGCAGACTAGAAATCCTAACCTTTCAGTTAGCAACATATGTAGTCTAAATTGTGTTTGATTTACTAATGATCAAACTTCATAGAGTAATGGCAGGGAAAATGACTCAAATGCATCCCTCTGTAGTCCCACAAGCAGGCAATGAACTGTCTACTCCCTGAAATGTCACTTGATTGTACATCAGATGACAATCTCTCAGAGAAAGAGTGTACTTCCGAGCTGTAACAACCTCTCTCCTCCCGGATCCTCCTTCCTCTCCCTTCCCCTCCTCTTCCATTGCTTGTCATCTCAAAACCTAAGTGGGCCTGACACACCGTCATTGGCTGGGGGTCCACTTACCAACATCACCTTGACACCACAGAAGGAGAAGCAGCAGTCTCTGGTGGATGACTGGTTTCCCACTCCAGCTCCATAGGGCCCAGCTTTGAAGCCCATTTCACAAATAGCAGGAGAAAGGAAAGCTCCACAGCCTGCCTGGCACGGATTAGGCAACTAGATCCAAGAGCAGAGAGGATGCTTTGGGACACCGGCAGGGCGTGGGGCTTCACTGGCCCACAGGAGGCAGGATGGCAGCTGCCGAGCCCCCTGCCCGCAGCTTTTTCTAATCCTCTGAGCTGTCCTGCCCCTGGTACCCTGAGTGCCTGTGTTAATTAAATCATTCTCATTAATTCAGCCCGAGTGTAAATTAGGAAAGAATGAAGATAAATTAGGTTTGAAGGCAGCTAATACATTTAACCCCATGCTGTTTATTTTGCAACCTAACAAAGTAACATTGTTAAGGGAGATAATAGGGCCAAAGCCTTAACGGCATTAAATGTGAGACCTTGGTTTGGTGGCACAGGGCAAAACCGAAGACCAGCTCTCAGAGGCCTGGGGGACTGGCCTACCAGCTTGAGGTGCTGGCCCTTGTACAATACGGGTACGAGTGCTTTTCCTGAGTGTGTGATACTCAGGTATCTGTCACATCTCCTGTTGTTCAGTGGGATCACAGGTCTTATCTAGAGATTTCTTCCTGCCCAGATACAAGACTGTCTCACCTTTTCTTCTAGATGATAAAAGTTACCTTCAGAACTGGGTGAGAGATGTGACAGAGAGAACATAGAACGTCCGAAAATTAAGTCCATAAACTTAACTGTTCTAAGCACTACATACCTCAGTGCTGAATATTACTACGGTCGTCTTCAAAGTCCTCCCCTTGGGAAGCTATGCACCAACGCCAGCACCTAGTCCACCCTTCAAAGCAATTTTGGAACTCTTTCTGGAATGGCCATTGTGCACGGTGGCATGGTGGCAAGTTGGCAAACTTAATGCATAGTTGTCTGTGAGGGAGTTTTAGCCAGTAAGCAAATAACTTGTATTGGAACACCCTCCCTGCTCCCCTAATCAGGCCCCCAGTGACTTTTTTCTTTACGTGAAGATAAAGGAAATATTGAAAGGAAGACATTTTGATGACATTCAGGACCTCAGGGGTAATATGACAGCTCTGATGGCCATTCCAGAAAAAGAGTTCCAAAATTGCTTTGCACTGTGGACTAGGCACTGTTGTTGGTACCTAGCTTCCCAAGGGGAGCACTTCACGTAAGGTGACCACAGTGACATTCAGCAACGAGGTATGACGTGCTTTTTCTGCGATGAGTTCATGAACTTCATTGGCAGTCCCTTGTATTTTAGGTTGTTGCAAGCAAGCTAATCTAAAAATCACTTTCAGCTGTGAGATAAACTTTAGGCACTGCCCACAGGCCCCCAAACTTTTCATGTATTTATTTGTTCAAGCAAACTGCATACAGTTGATAGGAGGTCACTGCATTATGAACAATGCAGGTTCAGTTTCTTTGTCTTTCAGCAGGAACATGTTTTTCAGTTTTTATAACCTACATAACTAGTTTTTCCCCCTGCTTTGTGCTGACTCTCTGTGGCAGATGAAGCAGATGTGTATCGTCACATTTCAAGATTTTCCAGGCTATGACTGTTTTCTCCCCCTCTTTAAACACAGAAAAGTGGCAACATTAGGACAAAGGGACACCAGAAAATGGAATCAGTAGCTGACGACACAGTGGCCAGAGGGCTGCCTAACTCAGCCCTGCCGGCTTAGCAAAGCCCAGTGAACTTTATTGTCCTATATTTAAGGACATTCCGCAGCTTCCAGGTAGTAAAGAATTCCAAAACATTTAACTGTGGTCATGAGGACCTATACATAGACCAAGAGGCAGTCATTAGAACAGAAAAAGGGAACACTACGTGGTTTAATATACGAAAAGGTGTGCGTCAGGCTTGTATCCTTTCACCCTACCTATTCAACGTCTATGTTGGGCAAATACTCTGAGAAGCTGGACTATATGAAGAAAACCTTGGCATCAGGATTGGAGGAAGACTCATTAACAACCTGCAAAATGTAGGTGACACAACCTTGCTTCCTGTGATACGCAGATGACTCAGCTTTGCTTGTTGAAAGGGAAGACTTGAAGCACTTGCTGAGGAAGCTCGAAGACCACAGCCTTCAGTATGGATTACACCTCACCATAAAGAAACAAAAATCCTCACAACTGGACCAACAGGCAACATCATGATAAGTGGAAAAACTGTTGAAATTAACAAAAGCCAAGCCAAGTGCCGTCATTGTACTTGGATCCAAATCAACACCCCTGGAAAGAGCAGTCAAGAAATCAAGTTAGAGGTTCACTGTGCAAACTGGCTGCAAAGACATCTTTAAGGTGTTAAAAAGCAAAAATGTCACAGAGATGTCCCACACCAAGGTGTGCTCCCATGCCAAGGTGTGCTCCCACACCAGGGTATGCTCCCACGCTAAGGTGCGCTGACCCAAGCCATGGTATTTTCAATCACCTCACATTCAGGTGAAAGCTGGACAGTGTATAAGGAAGATTGAGTCAAACTCAATGCCTTTGAATTACAGTCTGAGTGAAGAATAGTGAATATATCACAGACTACCAGAAGAGGAAACAAACCTGCCGTGGAAAAAGAACAGCCAGAATGCTCCTTAGAAGAGAGCATAGTGATTCGTCTCACTTATTTTGGACATGGTTACCAGGAGAGACCTCTTCCTGCTAAAGCAGGAAGTCAGCAAAAAAGAGAAAGACGCTCAATGAGATGGACTGACACAGTAGTTGCAACCGTGGGCACAAATATGGCAACAATTGGGAGGATGACTCAGGACATGCTTTGTTCTGTAGTACATAAGGTCTCTAGGAGTCGGAACCAGCTGGAAGGCACGTAACAAAAAAAAACACCAACCAAGAGACAATGGAAACAGCTGACCCATACCTGGTGAGAGGTCTTCATGCAGCACCATCCCCAATGACTTAACTGAGCTATTCACATATTTCATCTAGGTAGGTGTTGGCAGAGTCACCTAAGAAAGAAGTCTAGGCAGAACCGATTGAAGGAAAAAGGAAGTTCTTTTCCTTAATGAGAAAAAGGATAACTTCTTAAACAGGAAATTTCTTCAATAAGACATTCACATTTGGTCTTCAAAATCAAAGTGCTTGCTTTAGACCAGAAGCTAGATAAAATACCTCTAGGAGGCAGCCTTGATCAGGTTTCCACCATACCTTGCCACAGGCTACAGACATATGTTTTAAAAAGACATATGTGCAATATCTACACATTTCCACCTCCCATCTTCTCAGCACCCATTCCTGGTGTGTACAGCGTTTCTGCCTGTCCAGTCTTGGCTGGTTTGACCCGTCTCCTGCAGATACAGGCTCTGCTCACAGCACTCTTCTCTTCACTTGGCTGCCCCCAGAATCACTACATGTGGTTTGTGCCATGTGCCAATTCTGGCTTTGTGAAGCAGCTGAGATTCTCCATAAAAAAATCTGAAATACATGAGGAAGTCAGCACAACTTGACCAAGGCAAGGGCTTGAAAGCTTCCTAGACACATTCAAACTCCCTGAGGGATCAGAATACTGGGCTGTGGGCTGGGGACCATGGTCTCAGGGAACAGTTAGCTCAATTGTCGTTACGTAGTTTATACAGAAAATGTTCTACATCATACTTCGGCGAATAGCATCTGGAGTCTTAGAAGCTAGTGAGTGGCCGTCTAAGATATCCTACTGGTCTCCATCTGGAGCAAAGGAGAAAGAAGAAAATCAGACGAGAGACAGATTACTCCCAAGGACTCATGGACCGCAAGTATCACACCCTTCACCAGACAGGCCAGCACAGCTACACGGTGGCTGGCCACTATCACCAACTGTTCTGCCAGAGATGACGACAGACAGACCCCAACAGAGCTGGAGAAAAATGTAGAACAAAATTCTAACTCACTAAGAGAAGATAAAAGAAGACCAGACTTACTGGTTTGGTAGAGACTGGAGAAACCTTAAGAGTATCCCCCCAGACAACCTGGTGGCCTAGTAATGAAGTCACTTCTGAGGTTCACCCTTCAGTCATAGATTAGACCGGCCCAGGAAACAAAACCAGCCCAGGGCAAAGATGAGAAGGCAGGAAGGGATAGGAAAGAGGGTAAGGTGGGGAACTCACGGTCAAGAACGGGAAAGGGCTGCCAGGTAGTGGGACTGGCAACCAATGTTACAAAACAGTATGTATATCGTTTAATGAGAAAGTAATTCGCGCTGTAAACCTTCACCTAAAATAAGGTAAAAAAAATTGAAATATGACACAGATGTGTGACGACTTGTGATGAGGCCAGTGTTTCCCACGGCGACCTTCCGGGTCAAACCCGTCTGAGAAGTTTCCAGCTAATGTCAATACCGCCGGTTAGGGACCCATTCTGAGAGCCGCTGGTAGTAAGTAGAGCAGTGAGTCTCCAAATGAATTATGCAGAAGACTCAAGTAGCTATCTTGCTAGAACGCAGGTTGATACAGTATATCTGCGCGAAAACACAAATCCTCAGCAGGGGTTTGAATCTGGCGGAGCTAGAAGCTCTCGGTCGGGCTGCGGAGTTATGCTAACAAAGGACTTCAGAGGGCACTGTCTTTCTTTGTTGGCGAGGAGTGAAATTCTCAGCACGGAAAATCCAGGAAGGAACGCGGGTAAAGCCGGGTGAGAATAAAGAGCCGACAGAGTCAGTCTTGGTTTCATTTCTTCCTGGACCCTAGTCGTGGCAAATGGGAACTCCTTAGCCTGTCTGAACCCTGTCCGTACCAAATATTTTCAAGAGACCTGGGGCAGGGGTGGGAGAAAACTCCGATACGGGACCCGCCTCGAGCTCCCGGCTGCGTGGCCTCAAGCCAGATAATCACATCTCCCTGGGCTTCAGTTTCCCCATCTGTAAAAGGATGGGGTTAGACCTGGAATCTCTGTGGTTCTTTCTTTCATACGCTTCACTCTAAATACTGAAAAAACGCAAACTGCAAAGATAAAAAATATTGGATTCATAAATGGTTATCGCCGAGAGATTCTTTTTCAGTCCCCTTCCTTCCTCTTGGCAGGCCGGCGGCACATTAAACGAGCGTGCTGGGACTTTTTTTTTTTTTCTTTTCGGTGCTGAACTCCAAAGTAACACCACAGAGCAATAAACCATGGGAACTATCCAGCTTGCGAGGACTCTGGCTTTTTCGCCAGGGAAAGACGCCGTGAGGCCACTCCTTTGAGGAGTTCGCTTTGAATCAAGCAACCAAGGCGATTGGCTGCGAAGCACGTGGTGCGCCCTGAGCTGCTGCCGCTCCCCGGCGGCCTAGGGGCAGAGTCCAGCTGCGGGTGCTGCACCCTCGGGAGACTGGGAGGGCTGGAGGTCCCCTGGAAAACGCCCGGGGCGTAAGTGTGTATGGGCCCCCTCGCCAGCGAGAAACCCTAAGTCTCGGCTTGTCTAACCTGCAGTGTCTCCGGAGTGTTCAAACTTGTGCCTCTTCCCTCGCCACTGTCCCCCTTCGGGTGCCCTAATCAGTGGGTGGGCTGCTGTGCGGGCGCGTGCCGCAGGCGCCAAGTTCGCCCCTCGTCACTCTTTCCGGAATGTGTCGCCGGCTCGGGCCGCGCTAAACCCACAGCCTCCGGGTGCACTCCCCGGCGGTAAGTTTCTCAGCTTTGGGGCTAGCCATTAAGCGGGCTGGCCCGGAGAGAAACAGACACCGCGATCCTAGACAACTTGTTTTATTCTCGGTCTCCGAGGATTTGCAGCTGCTAGTGGCTGAGGCACCGCGTCTGCATTGTCTTTCTCCACTTCGACGCAGCCCCCTTTCCCTCCCTCCCCACTTCCTCTCTCGATTAACTCCCCCGACGCGCTCTTCCCGGTCTCCTTTCCTTCTCCTCCTCCACACGCAGCGCTAACGCGCTTCCTCCCCTCCCCCGGTGTCACTCTCTTTGCATAGGCGCCCCCTCCTCGCCTCCCCTCCCTCCTCCCCCTCCCCTCCCCTCCTCTCCCTTCCCTCCCCGCCGCCGCTGCCGCCGCGGCACTTATAGCCGGCCGCCCCGCGGTCGGGCGCAGACTGCTCTGGCACCAGAGAGCTGGAGGCTCGCGGCGGTGCCGCTGGGATCGAGCCCAGACGCCAGGCAGCCGCCGGCGCGCACAGCGCTTTCTAGCTTCCCCGCCCCGATCGCTCAACCCGTTTCCTTTCCGGGCGGCTGCCACCGTAAGCTCATTCTCCCCTCCCAGGTTAGGATTCGGGAGACGGTCCACGGGTCGCGGGCACAGGGTCCGCGGCGCGGGGGCTGTGAGGCCGAGGCGAACTTCAAGCAGTGGCCGGCCCCGCCAGCTAGCGCCTCCGGTTCAGTCCTCCTGCCGGCCGGCGCCCCATGCGCGCTCCTTTGGCAGTTGCTGCGGCTCTCCGGGTCTGAGACGCCCACTTCGTCGCCTCCCTGCCCGGTCATCGAGGCCAGAACAATCTGTGCGCGGAGGCCAGTCGCCACCGCTGTAAGTTTCTCGCCGCTGCTCCGGACCTGTTGCCGGAGCAGCGGGATTTGCAGGGGCTGCTTGGTCTGCGGGGGTGTGTTCGCGAGGGGTGTGTTCGCAGGGGTGCCCAGGAGTCGCTAGCTGCGTGTTGGGGGCAGCAGTTTCTGGTGCTGAGACCTGAGTGCACGCCGCTGCCCTCACACAGGAAACAGGAGCCGGGCATCGCCGGAGGGGCCAACAGGGCTCCCCTTGGCGGTGCAGCGCGGGGGCAAGCTGCAGGAGGAATGAGGAACCCTGGGCAGGGTAAGAGCCTCTTTGCTTTGCGGAAACCGGCGCTTCTCTGTGGCTGGATGTGGCGCTGCCCGGCTGCCTGCAGCCTCCAGGGCTGAACGCTCTGGATTGGTGGCCCACGTTGTACCCTAGCAGGCACGGGGGAGAGTTGGGGCCATGTGCACACACCGCGGGCTGGCATGGCCACGTTCGTACAATGAAATGTCTGTAAGTAGTGTATGAAAAAAAAAACAAAAACTAGTTTCTTTTCATGCAAATATTTGCTGTTTAGTGTAACGTCATTAATAAACTTCAAAGGATAATAATTGATGGGCAATGTGGAGGTGAAAGATTGAACTTGCTCCACGTCCAGTTTGGTATTGCCCTCACAAGCATGGCCAGCGTGCTGAAGAACATTGTAAGTGGACTGACTATATGACAAAATGCTTTCCTTGATAAGATCCCTATAGTGTTGTTCCACTGATATAAATAACGTTACTGTCATAGGAAATCTGTTTAGTTTCTCCGCTGAATTGAGATCAGATTTGATACTTAAGGGATGCGATGGGATGCTGAGTATCAGAGGCAGACGCATAGGTAAGAAGCTTTAAGTGGACTAAAGTTAGTGTAACTAAGTGCACTTTGGATGTTGAGGATAATAACAGGCCCTTTCTCAGTCATCTTTGTAGACACAGGTTAAGTATATGTGTACATTTTCTTGGCTACTTACTTGGCATGCGTCTGTTTCTTTGGGGCCTTAAAAAAATGCCGGAAGGATGATTCATTTTATGTTTTAGGTGTGTTCAGTGACTGTATAAATGGTCTCTACTGATGTTTTGATGTTTGCATGACTTTAAGCCAGGAAGCAAGTCCTGTCGCTTTGGGTCTGTAAGTTTATCTTTTATTTTAATCAAACGTCACTGCAAGGAAGTTAGATTTCAACTGTGGCATGCTTTTCTGTCTGGATGGTATCTAAGATGACAAGCTCGGCTCTGCCTTCTGGCTTTATGTGCCAGTCTGGAAAATGCAGGAGCGTAAACAGGATGCAGACAGGTGCAGATAGTTCTTACTCCTAAGGTCTTCTAAGCAAACTGTTTTTTTGCTAAGTGTAGGTCTGGTTGCGAATGTTGCTTTCTTCTGCCCAGAATCTCCTGTGTTCTGGGCCCCAGCTCACTGTGCAGGCACTTTGGTACTTGTGCACCTGGCTGCAGCAGAGCTCCTTTGGTGAGAGCTGCATTTGCTCTTAGCTTAACAGGGATGCAGCTCTTGGGGTTTCTTTGGAAGCATCAGCCTTGCATAGCTACTCATTTCAAATTTTTGTCAAGTTTCTGTGTTAGGCACAGTAGTCGTCATACAATCTTACAAGTCTTAGGCTTAAAGTCTTTTTGAAAGTACATCACATGCAGTGTATTAACCAAAATGACAACTACGGTGGTGGACCATGAGGGATGCTAATTACATGTCTCAACACTTTGGAAGCCTGGTGCATTCAGTGGGGTTTGTTCTGACCACTCATTGGCCTACTGAACATGGATGAAAAGGAACTTGGCAGTGAAGGTTCAATTTGAGATAGGTAATTCGTAATCATTTTTCTTACCCCAAGTCAGCATGGAGACTGAAGCATACCTGTGTACTTTGTAAAGCCTACCAAACACCAGAGGCTGAGGACTTTTCCTGTTTACTTTCTTCCTCTGAAGTGTGTTGACTCAGAATGAGATGTTACATTGTAAAAATAAAAGTAAAGAAGTTGTATCACATAATGGTATGTGGTGGCATGTCACAGACGTGTACAGCACTCACCTTTGTGATTTTCTGTCTGCCAAGGCTGATCGAGAGAAGTGCAATTCAGTATTTCTGCTCATGAATTTGTGGTTAATCACTCATTTGCTTTTGTTAATGTGTCTAGAATATACATTAAACAATAAACATCTGGATGCTGAAGGAAACATTGAAGCCATCAGTTTCACTTCTGTTGTCTGGATTGGCTGTTCCGGGGTTGGAACAGATACTGTATCCATATAGTTCACCCTCCTAAGATAAACAACTTGACAGGCTGGTTCTTGAGGGGTTGATTCCCTAATAAGAGGGGTAATGTAAAAGGGCCTCCCATTCAGTTTTTGAAGATAAATAATAAGGAAAAGTAGGGGTGGCATATCCTGTGTGTCCATCCTACAGTTTCTTTACTGAAGAAGATGCAAAGATAGCACTAGATTTTGCTATAATATTAGTATAGTTACTGAGGAAAACAGCAAATGCTGCGGTGGCTCTGATTTAACAAATGTATTTGGCAAAATATCTTACGCACACACATATATGTATACATACATGTGTATATGTATTCTTAAATGGAAACACAGCAGTGTTGGAGTTTTGCACTACCTATATACAAGTACCAGCATCTCCAGGTACACAGTAACAATTCTGGTGATACACCATTTAATCAAAAGAGAGGGTTAGGTGGATCCTTTGTTCTTGCAACTGGTTTTCCAAGAATTGAAATAAAGCAGGAAGAGCAGAAAAACAACACCCATTAGCATGCTGCGCAAAACCTTCTCTTTTTTTTAATTAATTATTTTTGTGTGTGTGCCCAGAGCCTCGTTTTAAAAGCTGTCCAGAGCAAGGAAAAAAAGTGGTAACTGTGGCCAGAGTCTATTCTGTGTTTGTCACTAAAGCCGTTAGCAGTATATGGTAGTATTTACAACAGGGCGTTGCTGGAACTCTGCAGTGCTAAAGCTGTCTGGTTAGAAATGATCTGTAACCTTTGAAGAAAGGGTTGATCATTGCGGAAGTGGCCTAAGCCTGTGACTTTAATGTGACATTTCCCATTTGCTGAACACACAGGGAGACAGGCTTTTACTAAAGGAATTCTTAATGGAATTAATTAGTAGGTGTTTGTTGTACTCATGGCTTTATGTTGCACAGGCCATGAAAGCAGGTGCCTGTCTTGGCATTATGAGAGCAGAAGGCCTGGCATTTTAAGTGACCTCTGGTGAATCAGCTGGACTAGGACAGGGAGGTGTGAGAACGATACCTTGCCCCTCTTGACTTTTGCTGACTTACATTCTCAAGGACTTCAATATCCTGAAAGCTGGCGATCAGGTTTTCCAAGATGAACCTGCTTTGAGCAGGTTTTTTTTAAATAGTGTATAATTCAAATAGCTCACCAGTAGGTATCGCAATGGAATACCTTTCCTCCTAGGTAATTGTCTCTGGCTTTGTACAGGAATGGCCGTAGACTCTTCAAAACAGTAGACAGTGGGGCTTAACAGCAAACTGTTTGCTTTCTACCAAATGACTGTTGTTTTTATTCTGCTGTTCTGAACTTCAGGAGCTCCAAGTTCAGTGCTTTTGTTTGGTTTTGTTTTTTAGGAGTAGAAACAAAATGTCAGTCAGCGTGCATGAGAACCGCAAGTCCAGAGCCAGCTCGGGCTCCATTAACATCTATCTGTTTCACAAGTCCTCCTACGCGGACAGTGTTCTCACGCATTTGAACCTTCTGCGACAGCAGCGCCTCTTCACTGATGTCCTCCTGCATGCCGGGAACCGGACCTTCCCCTGCCACCGGGCCGTGCTGGCTGCGTGCAGCCGCTACTTTGAAGCCATGTTCAGTGGCGGCTTGAAGGAGAGCCAGGACAATGAAGTCAACTTCGACAACTCCATCCACCCGGAAGTCTTGGAGCTGCTGCTTGACTATGCGTACTCGTCCCGGGTCATCATCAATGAAGAAAATGCAGAATCCCTCCTGGAAGCAGGCGACATGCTGGAGTTTCAAGACATACGGGATGCATGTGCAGAGTTTCTGGAAAAGAACCTGCATCCCACCAACTGCCTGGGCATGCTGCTGCTGTCTGACGCACACCAGTGCACCAAGCTGTACGAACTCTCCTGGAGGATGTGTCTCAGCAACTTCCAGACCATCCGGAAGAATGAAGATTTCCTCCAGCTGCCCCAGGACATGGTAGTGCAGCTCTTGTCCAGCGAAGAACTGGAGACAGAAGATGAAAGGCTGGTGTATGAGTCTGCAATTAACTGGATCAGCTACGACCTGAAGAAACGCTACTGCTACCTCCCGGAACTGTTGCAGACAGTGAGGCTGGCTCTCCTGCCTGCCATCTATCTCATGGAGAATGTGGCCATGGAGGAACTCATCACCAAGCAGAGAAAGAGCAAGGAGATTGTGGAAGAGGCCATCAGGTGCAAATTGAAAATCTTGCAGAATGATGGGGTGGTAACCAGCCTGTGTGCTCGACCCCGGAAGACGGGCCACGCCCTCTTTCTGCTGGGTGGACAGACTTTCATGTGTGACAAACTGTATCTGGTAGACCAGAAGGCCAAAGAAATCATTCCGAAGGCCGACATCCCCAGCCCAAGGAAAGAGTTCAGTGCATGTGCAATTGGCTGCAAAGTCTACATTACTGGGGGGCGGGGATCAGAAAATGGAGTCTCGAAAGATGTCTGGGTTTATGATACCTTGCATGAGGAGTGGTCCAAAGCCGCCCCCATGCTGGTGGCCAGGTTTGGCCATGGCTCTGCTGAACTTAAGCACTGCCTGTATGTGGTTGGGGGTCACACGGCCGCAACTGGCTGCCTCCCAGCTTCCCCCTCAGTCTCTCTAAAGCAAGTAGAACAGTACGACCCCACAACCAACAAGTGGACCATGGTGGCCCCACTCCGAGAAGGTGTTAGCAATGCCGCAGTAGTGAGTGCCAAACTCAAGTTGTTTGCTTTCGGAGGTACCAGTGTCAGTCATGACAAGCTCCCCAAGGTTCAGTGTTACGATCAATGTGAAAACAGGTGGACGGTACCAGCCACCTGTCCCCAGCCCTGGCGTTACACAGCTGCAGCCGTGCTGGGTAACCAGATTTTTATTATGGGGGGAGATACAGAGTTCTCTGCCTGCTCTGCGTATAAATTCAACAGTGAGACTTACCAGTGGACCAAGGTGGGAGACGTGACAGCAAAGCGTATGAGCTGCCATGCTGTGGCCTCCGGAAACAAACTCTATGTGGTCGGAGGATACTTCGGCATCCAGCGATGCAAAACTCTGGACTGCTACGACCCAACCTTGGATGTGTGGAACAGCATAACCACGGTCCCGTACTCGCTGATTCCTACTGCGTTTGTCAGCACCTGGAAACATCTGCCATCGTAAGTGCATCCTGAATAGTGTGAGGTAAGTCCGTGGAGCTGCGGTTGAGGTATGGATAGAGTTAATATGCTTACCTGGAGTGAGGCATTTTCATGTAACCCATGTAGCCCCTTCTGCAGAACAAACCAAAACCAAACCTACTGGCGTCAAGAAAATTCTGATTAGTGACCTTAATAGGACAGAGTAGAACTGCCCTATGGAGTTTCCAAGGAGCACTTGGTGGATCCCACCTGCCGACCTTTTTGCTTTGCAGCCATAGCACATAACAACTATGCCACCAGGGTTTCCTTTACTCCAGAAGCAGTCCAGAAACTGTAAAAACAAAAGAGCTTCTACCCCAGAACTGAAGTGCTTGTGTGAACCGCAGCTGTGGCTCCTCTTCCTGTAGAACACAAGCCCGTGGTTCTCAGCCATCAGCCCTCAATGCCCTTAGAATCTCTCGAAGATTGCGCATTCCAGGGATTTGGATTCATTTGGTCTTGGATGGGGCCCAGGCACCAGTATTTTCACAGAGTTTTCCAGGTGATTCCTGGAATCCCTGGAATCCCTGATTAGTATTCATTCGGCTAGCACTGTGTGCCTGGAGCTGTGCCAAGCGTTCACATTGACCATCTCATCTGATCTAACAGCAACCTTGTGAGATCTTATTACAAGCCCCATCTCGTGGATGAAAAATCTGATGTACAAAGATAAAGTATCCCGAGGTCATGGAGCCTAGTAAATAACAGTTGGTAAGATCTGAATCCCCGCACTTTGGCTCCAGAAGGTAAGCATTTGGTCATCATTCCAAATGGCCAGTTTAAATAAACTCAGCCTTCATGTTGGTGTCATGTCAAGAGGTACTTTGTTAATACTCAAATTCAGGCTCCTTGATTTCTTTTGGAATGAAAAGCAAACCAACCAGTGCTATCAAGTGGATTCTGACTCATGGTGGCCCGATGTGTTTCAGGGTAGAGCTGTGCTCCTGAGGGGTTTCAAGGTTGTCAGCGTTTCTGGAAGTAGATTGTCAGGACTTTCTTCCTAGGCACTTCTTATGTGGGTTTGAACTGCCAAACGTTTGGTGGGTGATCCAGCATACTACCATTTGCACCTGCAGGGACTCTTAGAGTGAACTATGTTTTAAATAAAATTGAATGCTTGAATTCCTAATTTATTTTTCCAAAATTAATTCAGTAGCTTATTTACATTTTTTTTTCTTAAGAAAATAAAGCCTTCCTCAGGACACTCATTAATTTTAGAGTAGAATCTAGGCTTGCACTTGTGAAAGGTTGCACCTGCTGGTATGTATATATCAGATGAGGGGGGACACACGAGGCCACCTAAACTGCCCTAACTACCTACAGCCTTTCAGAGTCAATCAGTCTGGCTGACCCTATTGTCAGGACTAACAAAAATTGTTCTTCTGTGTCATGTATCTGAGTACATAATGGTTGTCTGGTGTACCTAAGAATATATAATACTCTTGGCTCAGATAAGGAATAGGCCTACACAGTTCACTGTCCTCAGCTGGGCACACTGCTTAACGACTCCTGGACTGCGGTTAGCGTTCTTAGGTTTGGCCCGGGAATCACTTAAACACGTCTAAGTGTGGCACAGAGCACATAGCCGTGTTGGTTTTGGTGATTCATGGTCTTACAACTAATAATAAAGAGAAAAGAAAAAGTTTTTACTTTGGAGGAACCACCATGAAAATGAACTCAGTACTTGGCGACTCTGTCTTTCCAAGTGTGCCCCATACCTTTGAAGGGTACTTCAAAGGGAAAAAAGGAAATCTCAGGGTAGTTAGGCTAAGCAAAAAGGTGTTTTTGTCTCATTTGTCTTCTTTCCCCACTTCTTAGAGCTTGTTTTAAAACACATTGAAATTGGCCTCATTTTCGGTTTAATCTTCATACTTCTTTTTCATGTCTTCAGTTATTTCCTGCAGCCTAATACAGTTAGCAAATGTTTTCTTTGACTGAAAACCCCCCTTCAGAGGAGCAGGAACAGTCAAAAATGTCCTCTGGGGAGCAACTGGGCTAGCAGCAAGCTTCACACACCAAACTGGTTTTTGCAGCCTTGCTGGCATCTCTGTAATCCTGAATAAACAAATGCTTGGAAAGTGGTCATTTCGTTTGCTACATGAATGCATGATTCAGCTCTAAAGCAGGTTTAAAAAACCTCCTAGGTAAAAGCATCAATTAACAGCACATCAAGTTGGGTGTGAAGCCAGAACTGACTGTATTTGCACAGTGGAGCCATAAAAATTGCCACTGATGGTGGCAGATACATTAAAATGATAACTGGTAGACCAGCCCACCTCCTTGGCTTAGAAAGGAGAGAGACCTACATGTGTGTGCTGGTTCTAAGCTGTGGACTCGGAACCTTTTTGCATGTCAGATTGCTCCTGGGTCAGATGAGTGCTGTGGGCTGTATTTCCCCAAAGGTCTGTCCCAGTTCAGACTTCCACAGAGTTGGTCAAGGAGGACGAAATAAATAAATAAGTAAAAATACCTAGCTCTGCGCCTGGCATGGATTAAAAATTCAGCACTGCTAGTTTTCCTCCTCTTTTCAGTTTAGCCATTGGCCTGCTCGGAGAGACAGCCGTGGAGTCAGCTTTGTGTGGGGTTCCTGTGACTGTTACATACTTCTCCCCTCTGTGCTTTGTTTTTGGCGCTGCCTTTTTCACCCCTGAGTGAGTGTGTTAGCAAACACTTGAGTTCATCCTATTCTGAGTGGTTGAACCGTGTCACGCACTTCCGGTCCTGGAAAGAGGGACCAAATCAAGTGTTGATGAAACCACATGGTCTCCAACTTTGGTGCTGCCCGTGAGAGAGTTGAGTGTGTAAAAACTAAGTTTGACAGGGCTAGGTTTGTTGCTTTTAAAGGGCAGTAAAGTGCCTGATCAAAGCCACTTGTTCTCTTTCTGCCAGAGAATGTGTTGGTTTAAGTTTCTAAAGTTTACCACACATGAGATAGTATGAAAACATTAAGCTGGGGGAAGTGACTTAAAAGAGGTATAGTGGAGGTGCCAGTGCTAAGCTACAGCATTCACAGTACTAACCCTGAGTTTCCCTGGACCAGAAAGCTCATTTACCGGGGAGACTTGAACCATCTGCTGCTTCATGAGTAGGTGGGAGGGACCAAAAGGAAGTTACTTCTGCTTACCCCCCATTTCACAGCTCTGTGTGGTACCTACTTCCAGCACTTACTTGGGTTTTCATTTGCTTTATCTGTTTCCTTTTTGACTTTTCTTTTTCTGTTTAAATATGCTACAGTTTGAAATTTCATATTATTACATGATACAAACTTGTGCTGTAATGTTGGTATAGACATTATATAGGGGTGGGGTTGGGGGTGGGGATGACACCGTAGTCTAAGGAATGCCGCCACAGCTTAAATCACTGTTATGAAACAGTTAAAAGAAAAAGCGAACGAAATGAATCAGACTTGTGAACACACAAAAGCTGGAAGAATGCTATGTAAATAATGAGTTGTCCCTCCGGAATTTCTTTTGTCTATACGCAGGGTGGAAACCCTGGTGGTGTAGTGGTTAAGTGCTACTTCTGCTAAGAGGTTAGTAGTTCGGATTCACCATGTGCTCCTTGGAAACTATGGGACAGTCCTACTCTGTTCTGTAGGGTTACTATGAGTTGGAAATGACTTGATGATAACTTTTTTTTAATACTTAGCATTGGAACCTTGGTAGGAACAGGGGTTAAGAACTTGTCTGCTAACCAAATGGTAGGAAGGTTGAATCTGCCAGCCACTCTCAGAAACCCTGTGGGGCACTTTCTGCTCTGTCTTGTCAGGTTGCTATGATTCAGAATTGACAAGAAGGCCATGGGTTTTGGTTTTTGGTTTTTGGTACATAGGGTTATAGCAATAGGGGTGCAGATTCTTAAGGCTGGAAGTGTGCTCCACAAACAGACAAGGTAAGTGTTTTAAAAGATAAAAGTCCCTGCAAAATTCCCTCTGTCAAATCAGAAGGAGACACTTGAGAAAGATGGGTAGTGTTTGATGAAACCCTGTGTCCTATGGACATGAGGCTTTGTGGCTGCGATGCTGTAATTCATACCCATGCCCCGTGTTGGTGGATTCTGTAGATAACCACACTGGTAGGCCAGAGCCGTCGTCTCCTAGATGTGTGGACTGATGAACTTTGAAGGTAAATTTCAGCCTTGGGCTGTTGAGGACTGGTATGTTGTCATGTGAAAAGAAGCGAGACCAATTTCTGCCATAGAGAATAGCAGAGATGATTTAAATAAGGGGATTACTATGTCTGTCTTCTGCACGGTGAATAAATTTCATTTGGAATCTATTATGGTAAGTGGGTCAAAGAGGATTTGCACAAAAGCCATCTTCTTCTGACTCCCTTAGTGATGGCCGTGGAGCCCTGGTGATGAAGTGGTTAAGAGCTCAGGTTGCTCATCAGAAGGTCGGTAGTGTGAGTCTACTAGCTCCTTGGAAATCCTGTGAGGCAGTTCTGCTTTGTTCTGTAGGGTCTCTATGAGTCACAATAGACGGTAACACACAGCAACAACAGTGATGGCCTTCCAGTGGCTTTGATCAACCATGGAGAAGAATTAGTCCGTAGGAGTGTTGGGCATAAATGTTGGTAATTCCGAAAAGCTCCTAAACACATGGGCTTGAGTTTGAGTACTTACGTGTTTAGAAGAGAAGTGAAAACCCTTCTTTGGACATCACTGATCATACATAGACCAGCCATATAAACACATACATCCACATGTGTGTACATTTAAGGACATGTAATATTGCCTGGGTCTGTCCTGAGTTTAATTAAAAAAAATAATAATAATTTTGTGGTTGCTAACTAAAAGCTTAGTAATGGCATCATAGAAATCCTTTATGCTTAATTTATTTATTTTTTCTATTTTAGCTAATTGTCGCTTGGTAAGATCGTATGAGATTTCTACTTTGGAGAAGCCAAATTTAATGAAGAAAAAGAAAAAAAAAAGGAGAAGAAGTTGCAACAAGACATGAGTAAAATCCAGTGCACCTTGTAAATGCTATAACTTGTCATGAAGGAAGAGGGGCGGGGGAGGGAGCGGGATTTTCAGTGCAAGTAGCACATGGTTTAAATATGAATGAATGAACCTGTGATCTAGTCCTTGTCTTGTAATTGTGGATTAATGTCAGCATTAATCAGCCCCTCAGAGGGAGAGAAAAGCCGGACCTTTTCCCTGGCTGTACCATATTCAGCGTTTGATTTCCACGGGCTCCGCCATTTATGTGTAAAATTTGAAATGGTTGTCACCTCTGTTGGCGGAGCGAGCTTGAAGCCCTTCCACCAGCTGCCGCTCCTGGAGCCCGCTCAGATTCCAAGCCCCCCTGTGGAGCCCCGAGGGAAGCTGGCTGGAGAATGAGGACCACTTGGACTCCACCTTCATCTGTAAGGGGTTATGCTCCCAGGAAGGTTCCTGGACAATGAGGGGATTGTTGGTAGATGTTCTTTTCTATTTATAAGTGACTTTAAACTTTTCCTTGGCTGGTAAGAAATGTGTTATAGATTTAGCTATTTATTGTTTGATGCCTGCATGCGGAAACAGTGCTACAGTTGTCTTCACTTGTGTGGACGTGTATGAATGGTTGTGTGTTTTGCACATTTTGTGGCTGTTGGTGTGTGCTTAGCTGCACAGAAATGAGAAAGTTTTCATGTTACAATTAGGACTATAACTGGAGGGTGGGCTGGGAAGGGGTGGGCTTTTTTTTTTCATGTGAAGACAGGGAAGGGTTAGAAGACAGAAATTTAAATTGCATCTAAAGGTAGAGAGACTGTGGAGGTCAGTTTTGTTAGACTTCCCACTGTTGAGTGGGGTTTCGTGGGCTGTGGTTATGCTGGTGGCTTCTGGGGTGAGAGGAGACATCTTTCTACCCATCTCTCTTCTATCTGATAGACCTCATTCAGTCTCAGCTGCTGAAATTTGGAAAGGACCAAACTGCTTTCCAGTTTTTGGAGCAATATCTTGAAATCCTGGAAGTTTTTATCAAGTAGTTCTATATATAGAGCACAGGCAGGGACATTGTCCAAAGTTTTATTTATTTATCTATTTATTACCCTGTAAGAGCGCTTTCACCATAAGCACTGTAAAGGAGAAGAGCTGAAGTCTTACAGATGTAGATTCATCCATTGGCCAGATCGGCTTGGCCTGGACTCATTGTTCTATGTTCTTACCTGACTGTTTAGCAATTCTTAGAAGTTCTTGAACACAAGATTCACATTGGTACAATGTCCACAGAGTGCTCACCCTTAGGTAAGTCTCAGAAAACACTTTGGTGCAAAAAAGTGGCACAGTGGGCCATGAAGCACCAAAGAAGCGTAGGCAGTTGTTCTGTTGAGAGGTTTTCTGATCTAGTTGGGAGTCAGTTGTGAATACCTTCTTTGCTAGTTTGAGTGTTTGTTTACTAGACATGTACCGTGATAGGTATTAGTGTTAGACTCAAATAGTGCTTCCCAGGAGGTGTCTGGGGAAGGCTGAAGTTCGCAACTCACACTGCCTTTGTCGTCGTTTCTCACATTACTGTATTTTAGAAAATAGGCTTTAAGGCTGATAACAACCTTTTGTGTCGTGAGTGTGTTTGCATTGTCTCATGACAGATAAATCCTTAACATTTCTTTCCACCTGAATACTAATTGTACATGAGTAACACTGTCTGTCCATGCCATGAATAAGTGGCTTATACTTGGACCAAAATAAATGAGCCGTTGGAATAAAAGAATCACAATACTTTGCAGCAGTCAGTCCCTGTTCCTGGATGTGTTCTAAGCAATGCAAATGTCTAATTGTCCTAGCAGCCTAGTCGGTGTCTTTATATTGTAGCAGTTACAGCTCTGTAGTTTATAATGCAAATCAGCAGAGATGTGTGTGTCACTGCATGGCCTCTGAAAGCAGGATGAATTTTCTGCAGCTGTTTCAGAGTTGGGGTCTGTCCTTGAATCCTCTATTAATTACTGTGTGTGAGCCAGAGGGAACCACGCTAAGGGTGGGCCCCCAGCCTGCAGGGAACTTTCTGGACTCCGGCTCTTTGAATTGTTACAGGCATTTGGGCTCACTACTTGACCATTCTCACCCTGTGAAACGTCCTACACTTTGAAGCAAATACAATTCACAGCACAGTGCACACAAAAACCTTGGCGTAAGACAGAGAAGGTTCTTCTTATTTTGTGGGCTCGTTGCTGTAGTAACGGGGAACAAAGGGCAGCCTCCCACTTCTGGTATAATTGTGTAGCCTCTTTTCTCTGAGTTTGACACCTGTCTGAATAAGAGTGATTAGAGCTGAATTAATATCCCTTCCTTGGCTAGTGAATATGTGGTCCACGTACAAAATCTGTGCATATGTGCTTGTTTGCTACTACTACATTTCCGAAGTTTTGTAAAACTGTGTTTTTTTTTTCACAATGTGAAACTGAAGGTCAATAAATTATTAGAGATTTTCTCTTGATTATGTGTGTGATTGTTGTTTATTTGAATACATAATTTTAGGCATTGAAGAACATTCTAGTTAATTAAAAGAAGGATATTTTAGGTATTGTCTGAATCTTATTTCACCATGTAGCCACATATAGTTAGTAATTTTACAAGTTACATAATCTGTTTTCACCTTACAGGATATTTAAGCAAGGAAAAATAACCTTATTTATGTGTTGTTCATAGTTTAGACTTCCATAGAGGGGTCAATTTCTTAAAATTCCTCCTAATTATCCTTAAGGAAGAATTCATCATCTACAAATGTGATACAATACAATATGCTTTATGTAAGAAGGAGTTTAATTTCGTATCATGTGGCTTAGTTTTGACAAAAAGTATTAGAACAGGGACTGGAGTTCAATCTCAGGTGCTGATTTTAAAAATAATTTGCATATTAATAATATGCAAATGTATGCATATTATTTCCAGGTACTGGCACAGAAAACCATGTTTAGTCCCTCAGGTACACTTAGCTTTTTGCAAGTTGGACGGTGACCTAGCTGGCACAGGGTAAGTCCAGATGAAACCTCCTAACCCCAACCTGTGATGGCTTTGTGTGTTAAGTGAGATGTACCTTCATCACTTGCCAAGGTCCCCTCATTATTTTAATGTGCACAGCAATGTTGGGCACAATGATTTTTGGATAGCAGATGAATACTACTAACTGGGACTCTAGGCGAGCTCACAAACAGAATGCAATTAGGGCATTTGGACTTGGACCAAGGTGCCAGAGCAGGTGCCTCAGTTTTTGCTGAAGCGTCGTTCCATCCATGCTGGGCAAGGATGGCTTAGAGCCAAGCCTTTGGGAACCAACGTCGGAGGCCTTGGGTTTCAAGTGCACGACATTAGTGACCCACGGAAACCCTGTTGACTACACCACGTGGACAATGTGGGAGGGAAAGTGAGCAGCTAGGAGTCAACACACACGGTCTGGACACTTAGAAGCCAAGTCTTGATGTTCATCCTCAGAAAAATTGAGAATAATTAATATAGCGATGATTGTGACCAGGCCTTCATTCTCTGGAATTCTTTGCCATCTCTGGGTATATAGATTAGCGTACAGAAAAAACCCAAACTCATTGCCATCGAGTCGATTATGACTCACAACAACCCTCCAGGACACAGTAGAGGTGCCCCACAGGATTTCTAAGGCGGCAGTCTTGACAGCAACAGATGGGTGCATCTTTGTCCAGCTGATGGGTGGTGGGGTTGAACTGCCTGCCTTTTGGTTAGCAACGGGTCACTTAACCGCTGTACCACCCCCGCTCCTTAGTGTAAAGAAGACTTTCCTTCAGACCGCAGCAGGGATCAACACAAATAGTGGTATCAGTTTGATGCCTTCAGCTGCACGTAGTACACATTTGACTGCTGTTGCTTAGATACAGAAACATCTAGAAATCAATGGCCCAGGACGGGCAGAGTACCCTACAAGCTCATCAGTGGTCCAGGGCTCAGCTTTCTGCTGAGCCAGCTGGGGCACAGGCCTTTGCTCCTTGACCTTGCAGGATGGCAGCCAGATCTCCAGGTATCACATCTAATCTCCAGACAGCAATGACGATGACAGGCAAAAGGAAAAAGGCATGTGCCAGACAAAACACTCCTTTTTTCATGGGACAATAATGGTTTTCCTATAAGCCCCACTTGGGAAACTGATTCTCACTGACCACAACTAGGTCACAGGAACTGAAAAAGTAAGGGAGACTGGAGAGGGGAAGTGCTATTAACTGATGTTGCTGCCCCAAGCAATCATGTGGATGTTTTTTAGTGAGAAAGGGATAATAGATGTTAGATAGACAACTATACAATATCTGCTACATTGGATAATCAAAGAGTCATTTTAAATAATGACCCCTTGCGCTTGAGTTGATTCTGACACAGTGAGCCTGTATGACAGAGTAGAACTGACCTCCAGAGTTTCTGAGGAGCACCTGCTGGATTAGAACTGCTGACCTTTTGGTTGGCAGACATAGTGCTTAACCACTGAGCAACCAGGCTTTCCATGTTAAATAATAGTCCCTGCTACTGAATGATGCCCATAGGCTGGGGAATATGCTAAGGATGTGCTTTATAATCATTTTGTTTAATCCTGACAACAAATTTAGTTAACTATGGAAAGGTTTCTTAACATTTCTGATACTTGTCAGTGAAGTGGAAATGGTTAAGATGTCATGTCAAATGCAAAGAGACCCTGGGTGTACAGATGGGTAACACATTTGGCTGTTAACCGCAAGGTTGGAAGTTTGAGTCCACTCAGAGGCACCATCTAAGAAAGGCCTGGTGATCTACTTGTGAAAAATAAGTTGACAAAACCCCTCTGGACCACAGTTCTACTATGACACACTGTGGTGTGTCCATGAGTTGAAGTCAACTTGATGGCAATTGGTGGTTTATCAAATAGATTGTAATGTAATAATCTCAAGAGGAAGCTTATAGTGCCTGACACATAGCACCTGTGTGTACAGGAGCCCTGCAGGTGCAGGGATTAAATGCTCTCGGCTGCTAATCGAAATGTCAGTGGCTTGAACACCCCAGCTTCTGTGAGGGGGGAAGATGTGGCAGTCTGCTTCTCAAAATTACAGCCTTGGAAATCCTATGGGACAGTTCTGCTCTGTCCTATGCCAAGTGCCCGTCCTATAGGGTCACTATAAGTTGGAACTGACCATATGGCAATGGATTTGGCTTCTTTGGTTGTACTCTTTGTGGAAGCAGACTCAGAGAGTCTTTATGGATGCACAGCACACTCTGAGCTGCTCTTCTGGGTTCGGGAAGGTGAAAGAAGGTGAGTCTCAGGCTAAGCCTGGCTGAGAAGCCAGGCTGCTTGGGTCCATGTGTCCTGGAGGATGTGGCTTTGGATGACAGGCTGAGAGTATGCAATTGATGAGCTGCATCTCTGGAAAGGAGAACTGATGAAGTAAGTGTCACCTTCTTATTCTTTGAGAAGGAGTTTCTGAAATTAAGGCTATGGAAATTTTAAAAACAAATAGGAGTCCCTGGTTGGTGGTTGGAAACCCTGGTGGCATAGTCGTTAAGAGCTACATCTGCTAACCCGAAGTTGGCAGTTCGAATCCACCAGGCACTCCTTGGAAACTCTACAGGGTAATTCTACTCTGGGGCGGTTAACCCTGCCTCAGAAACTCTACGGGACAGCTCTGCTTTGACCTATAGGATCGCAGAGTCGGAATCGACTCCATGGGAGTGACTTTGGCTCTTCTGGCTTGGATGGTGGTTGTACTCTGTTCCTTAAACTGTCCCCTACTGCTTTGTGTACCTTTCTGTATGTAAAGTGTTTACTGATGAGTGCTTGTTCAATAATATTTTTCAATACAAAGTTTCATTGAAAAAAATGAAGTGGGGACCAAAATTGTGGATTTTGGGCAAACCGCGTATTTTCAAAAGAATGCTGTCTTCATCTTGAATGTCTGGGTAAAAGGAAATGTATGCAATATGTACAGCTGGAGAAAAAATGGATTTTTGAGTTCCTGGAGTTGAGATGAGGGCATCTGGTTTGCCAAAACAAGAGCAATCGCTTTGTTTAGGAATATGGTGAATAAAGTGAGAACACGTTAATAAGTTTTATGGCCGTTTTCACTGTGCACATGCATGTATGAATAAATGAAAAAATTTAGCAGTTAATTCCTGGTCTTGCCTGTCACAAATCTTAAGTGCTTTGCCTGTCTGACACATACTCAGACAAGCCATCTGTCCTGCATTTGAGTTTAATCATAGACAATGAATTTTAAAGTTCTGTTATTTGTCAGGCATTGGACAACTAGGGGCAAGAACTAACTTTGAGAGGGGAAAGAATGTACAAGAGGCATGACTATGAATTAAAAGTAATTTGACTAAGTAAATTATAAATCTACTATAATCTCACCCAGCTCTGCTTACAGCCAGGGTTGCTTTGTGCATCCTGGGGAAACCAAATGAGACAAAGTTTCTGTCTTTCTCTGCCTGGTCCTGTTGCCTTGGCAACCATAATCTTTATCACCACAAAGATGGGAGACTGTGGCAGAAGAGAAGGCAGTTGGAATTTTAGCAGAGTCTCTCACTAATCCTTTTCTTGTGTTATCAGATGATTTGTTTTGTTACAGAAAGTTATTTTACACCTACTTTTTAGATGGTGCTGAGAGTGTTTATTGGCTAACCTAGAAAAGCCAAGAAAAATTTTGTTTTGTATTCCCAGAAGACATGCTAACACCGTAACCACAAAGAAAACAAAGCCAGTCTCTTGGTGGACACAAACTAGGCACCTGCAAAGTGAGAACTGAAATGTCTCTGTTGTGAGGTTTCAAACAACATAAACTTATTCCTGTCAAGTTCACTCAGACTCATGGTGACCCTAGGTGTGTCGGGGTAGAACTGTGCTCCATGGGGTTTTCAATAGCTGTAATCTTACAGGAGGAGCCCTAGTGGGGCAGTGGCTAAGCGCTCAGCTGCTAAGTGAAAGTCTGGCAGTTTGAACCCAGCAGCGGCCCTGCAGGAGAAAGATGTGGTGGTCTGCTTCTGTAACGATTACAACCTGGAAATCCCAGCAGGCAGTTCCACTCTGCCCTGTCGGGTCACTGACAGTCAGAATCAACTTGATGGCGATGAGTTTGTTCTAACGAAGTAGATTGTCAGGTCTTTCTTCTGCGGTGCTGCTGGATGGATTCAAAAATACCATCCTTTTGATTAGCAGCCAAGCACAAGCTATTGCTACCACCAAGGGACCTATAACTAATACACAAGCAACCTCTAAATTGCAAACACCCCTGCCCCACTCACCCACCCACGTGTGCTCTGGTGGATGTATTGCTGCCAGGGGAACCGTTTCGAGGGAATGAATCTTGGAAGACTGAAATAACTCATGTTCTCTAAAAGGCAGGGAATAAGAGGAAAAAGGAGAGAAGACCTTCCGGGGAATGTGTCTGGCGCACCGTCACCCCCTTTGCGTTGTTGTTGCTGGTTGTCACTGAGTTGGCTGCAGCTCACAGTGACCTGTGTGTAACTGTAACTGAGTAAATGTCACCCAGTCCTGCACAGCGTTCATGATTTGGGGTGTGTCTGAGTCCATCGTTGCTATGGTATCCATCTCTCTCATTCATGGCTACCTTGTTTTTGTTGGTCCTGTGCTTATGCTTTGGGAACGCCAGTGGTGTAGTGGTTAAGTGCTAACTAAAAGGTTGGCTGTTTGAATTTGCCAGGCATTCCTTGGGAAACTCTATAGAGCAGCTCTACTTTGTCCTATGGGGTTGCTCGGAGTCAGAATCCACCGAACTGCAGCAAGCTTGGTATTTCTTGGGGTTGGGGGGCTGTACTTACCATTTACTTTATACTTCAGTGGATAATGTATCTCTCCAAAGCCCACCTGTAAAGGACTAAGGGATCAGCCAGCGCCCTTTATCAAAATGGAAATACCTGAGCTACATTTGGGGCCCTATTAGTCATTACACATTCATGTCCATCAAGACAATCATACAGGTGTGGGGTGGTATTGGCAATCTTGACCAGCTGCATAGAGGGAAGCGGGGGGCAGTGGTCACCTGAGTGGGGCTCCAATACTGGGACAGGGACAGGACCACGTGGAGTTAGGAGGCCCACAGGTGTGGGAGGTGGGGCTGGTGGGAGGAAAACAAGACAGGCCAAATTTTACTTTGGAATGTTGCACATGGGTAAACTCCATGTACTGGAAAGAGAAAAAAGACTCTTCCTTGCCTCCTCCCCAGTCTCCAAATCAAGCCGGCACCAGTGTAGGCTCGAGAAATTGGGTCATGTTGGCTAACCAGGGAACCCAACCACCAATTATAACCTTGCTGCTGGGAAGGTATGTGTCCCACATTCCAGGCAACCAGCATACAGCTTACCCTGTCAGGGCCTACTCACTCATAAGTAAACAACAGTCTGGATTTTGGCAAATGTCTATACATGATAATCTGTGCTCATAGTGTAAATCGTGATTCATAAATTCATGTATCTGCAATGTTTTTCCCTCTACAGTACTTAATGTTTGCAATTTAACTCTTATAATATTTTTTCCAAGCAGAAGAGTTTAATTTTACCTTTTCAGGTATTTCTCAGGGACAGAAAAATAACTTAATAAACGGCGGCTTGAGTGTACAAATGTCCCTATGAGATTAGAAATTCATTTTGTCATTCATTTGTTTATTTGGTGGAAAAAAGGATAAAAAAATCAGGATGGATAATAATCATGGGCGGAAATGTAGAAATGTTCAGGAAAGCAAAACTAAACTGTTTCAGCAGAACAATGGCTCTTTGAAAAAGTCTGCTCGAGCTGATTAAAGATAGCTGGGAGGAAGCAGAGCATTTAACCTGGGCAACAGTAGGTTAGCCTTCCTGGCCTGGCAGAGCCACCAGGAGAGCTCAAGGCACGCACTTGCCCCCGGGCACAAGCCCAGGAAGGCACTAGATGAGGTGCAGAGCTCTCGAGGTGCCCAAATCTGAAAAGGTCCTGGCTGGGGCAGCTGGACAGGATGGGGTGAGGTACTTCCTTTGCCACAGCTGTGGATGTCTAGCCTTCTTGAAATTGTGTGTCTCGAGTACTTTTTACACTTGCCATGCTGCTGCTCCTTGGATTTTTAGTGAGGCCGTGCCTCCCGGTCTTGGGGTGGCTTGGGGTATAGAGAGGATAAGGTAGGATGGGGTGTTTTATTGGTAAGGAGGCAAGATGAGGGAGGCACACAGACATTGTGGGTGCCCTTTGCTTCTAGCAAATCAGAGAGAAGGCTGTGAGGAGGATGGATATAGGGTGACTACCTGTGCAGCCTCCGGAATGGCACTCCCAGCTTCTCCTGTTTCTTTAAGAGTCATGTCCAAAGGCAGAGAGAACCTTGGGGTCCTGCATCTCTAGATTGGAACCACCATACTCTGACATTTGACATTTCGGGAGTTACTTGAGGAAGAGTGATGAGCTCTCACGAGCAGATCCTACCCTGAGGCCCTCTGATGGGCACGATTCCTCCCTTTGCATCTCTGAGGGTACCTGTAGGTGCTATATCAGTATACACCCGACTGTCTGTGCGCAACACACATGCAGACAGGCTGTGCCTCAAACATAAGGCTGCTAGGAACGAAGCACATAGGCCACCGATAGCAACCCTTCTACAATTGCTACGTTCATCTATAACTGAGCCGGTTACGCGAGACTCACTGTTGACAAAGTGAAAGCCGTCATTGATTTCTCTTTTTTTGTTTTAATAGAAAGCAAACTTTAAACAATAATAACAGACTCTCAAAGGAGAATGGCTTACCCTTCCCAAATTACTCATGTCTTTTCTTGTGTTACTGGGCAAGTGTGCCGTGGTTCAGGTTGGATGCTGTCTTCATGTCACCGCTTCTTCTGGTTATTAACATGCTGCCTGGGGCCTGTGTTGCCCAATGGCCCACATGGCTACTGTCATGTTGTCCAGAATGGGGAGTGTTGCGGGATACATGCAAGCTGCTGCCTCGTCAGACAGGTGTAGCTCCACCGGGCTTGTCCAAGGCCCACAGCTCCACCGGCAGGCCGCCTGCCCAAAGGTACGCAACCCCTTTCTCTATGTGCTGGAAAGCTTGCTGCAGATGTCCTTAGCCATCTTCAGTATGAAAGCTCTTAGCACAGGGACCTTGAGTCCAAAGGACATATTCCACCACAGACCCTTCTTGATGGTAATGAGGTTCCCCAGTCCTCTGTGGGACTGATCCTTATATAATCCCTAGCTTGAGGTGAAATCTTCCATTTCCCTAGATGGACTGCAAGGGGCTCGATTCAAATGATTTATTAGGGTAAATTACTCAATCCGTTGCAAGACTATGGCCTAGCCAATGATTCTGTGCAAGTTACAAGACCATGGCTAGAAAAGCCATAGAACAGGGATTCATTGCACTGCACCCAGAACCAGGGGAAAGGTGGGAAGGGGCTGCTGGACGTGAACCTGGAAACTAGCACTCAATGGGGAGCAGAGAGAGGGAGCGTCAGAGACAGAGAGAGAAGCTGTCTCCCTCTCTTCCCTTCTGGGTTTAGGCTACTGCATGAACATTTCCACTCAGAGAAGGGCCGCAGCAATCAGAGAGTCTATGATGGGCACTGGAATCAGTTTCTGTCCGTGGCGGTACTTGATAGAACCTGCAAGCAGGGTTAAGTAAGAGAAGCAGAGGAGATGGAGCTTGTCAGCCAACACAGGAGCTCCACAACCCAACAGGAAAAACAAGTGTTTAGAAAGTGTTTCTATCCTTCACGGGATCAGGCTTGCACTGTCTTCTCTGGTTGTCTTCTCAGGTGCTTCTTCTTATAAACGCCTTGTCCCTCTCATCTCGTCTTTGTTTCTGCTTCATGGAGGACCCAAACTGACAGGAGGGTGACAACTGAAGGCTGAGACTGGAGTCACTCCCTGCCTCTCCTCTAGGATTTCACCTGTGTGCAAGGCAAGTATAGGCCCAGGTGAGGGCAGGTTTTTAGAGAAGTGAGATTCCTCGGCACCAGGCCTCACATCCTGCTCTCGGAGGAATCCTTTCTTTGCTTCCTTTTTCTATTTGGGGAGATGACTACAATGTTTCTTAAAACTTGATAGTGTTTGGCACAATCTGTTGGAGCATAGTTATATGATTGCTCTGTTCACAACTAAGCTGCAGTTTTAGGCAGAATTTTCAGAGGATCTCAGCATCTAACAACTCATGAAAACTTGGTGGTAATTTCAGGATCTCTAACATCTGCTTACTTTATTTTGATACAAGCCACCTGGGCAAAAACTCTTCCTAACGCTGCCCCATAAATGAGCTAATATCCAATTAGAACACTGGTTAATAGCAGTAGCAATCACCCCAAGACTGTCTATAACAGGGTCGTAAAGGTAATGTCACTTCTGCGCTTTTAACAAAAACAAAGCCATTATTTTTCCGTGTAGCCCAAATGGGCTGTCTGCCAGTGCCTCACCAGAGCTCATGGCTTGTTCTCTGAGGAAGAAATAGTCTTGGTTTCTTTGAGAGTAAACTACTCCTTTTATTTGAGGGTTTTAAATAGGAGGATTTGGGAACCATTTAAAAATAATGTGGTTCTATAGTAGCGTCATGGCCCAGCACTTTCTGATTCTTTTTAAAAGCGTGACTACTGAGTCTGTTCAAATTTCTCCAGTGGAGACTTCTGAGCACTGTTACGATATAGATTCCAAGCGCACTGAGTTTGGTAGTTATTTCTCCTCCGGTCCTCCCTAAACTGCTATAATGGTACTTGGGGAAAATAATGTTGATAGAATGCATCTGCAAGGACCCTCTTGTTTTGGATGTAGCAGGAAGCCCACACTGGTCACCTTCCCATTATTATATAATCTAACCCCCAGCAAAGGTCTTCCTTCAAGATCAGTTTTCTGTTTCTTGTATGCAGTTTTGGAAGGTGACCAAAGGCCTGTGCCTTGGAGGAGACTGCAAGCCGACACCGCTGGCTGGATGCTGTCAGCCGGGGTCGGAGATCTCGGGTCAGAGGCACTGCTGGCCGCAGTGCCACCCTGTTTCAGGGCCCCGTAACAGACCCGAGCAACGAAGGAAATGATTGAAAATAATTTCTGAACTGGAATCCAGGTAACCAGAGGTATAATTCAGCCTCTAGCAAGGTTCTTCTGTTAATTTTCTAGAGCTGCCATACCAAAGTGCCACCAAGTGGGTGGCTTTAAGCAACAGAAATTTATTCTTTCACAATCCTGGAGGTCAGAAGCCTGCATTCTGGGTGTCGTCAGAGCCAAGTTCTGTCCGAGGTGCTCGAGGAAGGTCCTTTCTGTCTCTCTGAGCTCACGGTAGCCCCAGGAGTGCCTTAGCATGCAGACGTATCTTTAAAGGGTGTCTGTTCTCTGTTCTCTCTCTCTCTGTTTGTCTCTCTGTTTCTGTGTCTTCTTTTTTCTTTTTTAAAATAAGAATACCATTTACATGAGAAGATGGAAAAGAGCCCGGCTAGTGCACTGGTCAAGTCCTTGGCTGCTAACCAATAGGCCAGCAGTTCAAACCTACCAGCAACTCCACAGAGGAAATACGTGGCAGTCTGCTTCTGCAAAGGTTCATAGCCATAGAAACCCTATGGGGAGATTTTACTCTGTCTTATAGGTTGCTGTGAGTCAGAATTTATTTGACGACAATGAGTTTGGTTTTGATTTTCTGGAGATGGGATTAGAACACACCCTTCTTTAGAGTGACCTCATGTTAACTGATAACATCTTCAAAAACACTATTCCCAAACAAGCTTATGTTCACAGACACTGGGGCTTGAGACGTCCATTTATCTTTTTGGAGAACACAATTTGATCTCTAAGTGCTGCTTTTCAGTGCTCCTCACGGGTTTCGCCAGCACTGTCTTCTCTGACGGCTTTCTTTACAGCAACAACAAAACCCAACCTATGGCTGTTAAGTCAATTCTGACTCACAGTAACCCTGTAGGACAGAGTAGAACTGTTCTACAGAGTTTCCAAGGAGCACTTAGCAGATTTGAACTACCAACCTTTTGGTTAGCAGATGTAGTACTTAACCACTATGCAATCAGGAAAACCAAACCTACTGTCATGGAGTCATAGCAACTCATAGCAGGTGTAGCACTTAACTACTACACCTTTATCTTGGTTCATATTTTTCAAAAGCTGGTGGTTTAAAAATAGCACCTCCTGGTAGCAAGCCAACATGTTCTTCTCATTCTTCACTTCAGAGTTTGGTATATTTGTGTAGACTTTTCCACAGCTATAGCTCCAGGATTTCCCTTTATAAGACAGATAAGTCTCTCCTGATGTCATAGGGTAAGGGCTGATTACTGGTGTCGGATTTATAGCTGGCCTTGAATCCTGACTCTCAGTCCATGTTTCATTCTCTGTGGTAACAATTAAAGCTCATTAATAAGCTGACACATTGTTTTCGCCCTTCAACTTGTCCCTGTGATTCACCTGAAAGAATTAAGGTGGAAAGAAAATCATATTAGTCACAGAAAAACAAAACAAAAACAAAAAGTTTAGGACTCCTCTATCTTATGAAGTTATTTGTAATTCAAGAGTTATGAAATGACTTCCACTAAGAATCCCTTTTATTGAAACGTTAAAAGAAAGAGATGCAATTAAACTTAATAAAGTTGTTGTTCTCTCACTGAGATGCTCTTGTGGAGCTAAAATAGAATCCCTGACAGCCACATGCCTTCTTGTAAATTCATCCTTAGAATTTAATTGAAGGAGAAATGACAGATGATGAAGAATATATTTTTTAAATCTAGAAAAAGTTAACTTGAGTGTTTTCATATTTCAGCTTGATAAAAATATTTCAAATTCTTTTTTTAAAATCAAAATTTAAATAGCTAAGGAACTTGGGCTATTCGCTTTATAATGCTGTGCATAAAACTGTAATTATCTAAATATTCATAAATATTCCACTTGCTACTTGCCATGATAGTCATTGTTCCCAATGGGAATGTTTTCCAGGGGATTGGAAGAAATGTTTTGGATGGTGAAGTTTGGGTCTATACATGGTGCCTATGGTGGAAAGGTCCACAAAGGTACATCAAAAAGCCAAGTTAAAAATGATAAGAACGTGTTAGCTTGCTGCTAGGTGATAATATTTTAAACAATCTTTTGGAAAAACATGAACCAAGGAAAATCATTGGCTAAGCCATTTATAGCTAACAAATCTTGGAAGCTTGTATGCTTCCGATGTTGTTGCAGCTGGTTGCTGTAGAGTTGATTCTGACTCCAGGCGACCCGTGTGTTCACAGGAAGACTGCTCCACAGGGTTTTCATTTCTGTAAGCTTTCAGAAGCAATTGCTAGGTCTGTCTTCTGGGGCACTTCTGGGTGAGTTTGAATTGCCAACCTTCTGGGTGATAGTGGAGCGTTTAACCATTTGTAGCACCCAAGGACATCCTACAGTGCTTCTAAGAAGTACTACATTTTTCTCCAACTGGTAGGAAAACATTAATTAGCTAACTGATCCAGAAATTACAGGTTTCCATTTTATATTCATGAAAGTTATGAGTCAAAAACCAACAGCAAGCTGATGGAACTGGACAAAGTGGTTACCCTTCTAAACCAAGTGTTCTTAACACCCGAAGGCTGAGTACAAACTGTCCATCCTTTGAGAGCTGGTGTGATGAGGTCCCTCTTTTTCTATCTCTTTCCATACTATCACACTAGGTAGCTGACTCTTTGGGAACATTTCACAAGGAATTAGTTTTCCATGGATTAAAGGCTGTGGAGGTCCCCACTTAAGTGAGTTTATTATACACATCTAAGAAGGGCATTTAAAAAATACTATCCCTCATTTTTCCCTACTTTGGGGCCAAGACAGAACTAGAACTAACTTCTGAGTTTTAATTAATTTTTTGAAGTTTGTTTTTCCCCCGACTCGACGGCACTTGGCTTGGCCTCGTTACTAATGAATACATCACCTAGGATGGGGCTGGATCCACACTACAGGTGTATGCTGTCTGTACGTATAAATATACATGTATAAGTAGAGTCATTTAAGAATAACTTATGCTTCAAATTCAATAAATAAAAGAATTGTTTGACACTGGGATATGTTTCTACAGAGGTGGGCGAAGCATCTTTTATGGTCCCCAAAGTTTTTGGGTCCTGACGTAGCCGATCCTCAGCATTACAGTTACTTGGGTGCTGAGTACTGGTGCATTTCATCACAAAGTGGAGAAAGGAGGATCAATCATGTTATACTTACTAATCTGCAACTTGACTTTTTCTCTTAATGTGTCTTTGAGTTCTTTCCACGTGAACATTTTTCTTATTTTGTTTTCTTTTCCTCTCAGAGGTGATTCTACATCTGGACGTTAGGCTTGATACTGGTACTCTGGCCAAGTGTATATTTCACTTGATCACCAGATATATCCAGCCAAGGACTGTCCTTATTTCCTGTATTTTTTTGGCCTATTCAATCCAAGCTGTCTAATAAACGCTTACCCTTCACTTTTAGCTGTCTCCTTTGGGTTCTTTGTCAGTTGAAGCCAGAGACTTTGAACTTGTTTCAATGGATGGCTTCCGAAATGCATGCTCAGTTGGCTTGGTTACGGACTGAACTTGTCTGCACAATTTCCCATACACATTATTTTATAGAAATAGGGTTTGCTGGCAAAGAGTTCAGACCTCCAAGTCACTTTTCTTGATATCTTGGCAATACATTTGACATCACCATTGTGGTTTGTTGGCCTCCTGGCACAACAGAACCCCTCAGAGCTGTGTGCCAGGATCTCTGGCAATGAACACTGTCTTGGGATGTAAGACATTCAGTTAAGGGCTGCAGCAGAGCCAGTGTATAACCAGAGAGTGTGCCAAATTATGTATGGCAGGCAAGGTGACCTGTTTATCTCAGTAAGAAAACGAACATGCAAAGGATTTACCTGGTTTTACTGGTGGACCTTGCATAGCCTTCCTGACTCTAAGTGCAACATTAACATAAATTAATACTAAAAGCTCTCTCAGTACATATGACATGGTAAACAACTATATGTGCCATTTATTATACATGCCTAGAACAAAGTGACTGTGAAGCAGAGTGTGTGCACATTTGTTTATTGATGAAATGAAAGTTGAGCAAATGACAGAGTTGCTTTCTCAACCTCATGTCTTAATTCTGTGGGCTGAGGCTTCCCTTACACTGATGCAGGCCCTAGGTCAGGAGAGTAAGGCAAATAGCATTGCTGCTGTACAGACACCTGGCTTAGTCTTATTTTCCTGAATTGCAATTCCATGAAACTATGTCTCTGGAAACATAATGCACTCAATTATACAGTGTCTTTAATCTGGAATGTCTCCATACTTGAAAAACATTGCTTTGATCATCACCACACCCTAGGAGGAACTGCAGGTGGAAACTCTGAGCAGTATCCCAGTGTCACAGGTGAAGGAGTTGAGGGAGAGCTCCTGAGCAACAAGACAGCTTCTGTAATACCTGAACAGCCTGGGGGCAGCAAGTCAGCCCTAAGGAGTTGGCTTCAGGCTTTCAGACAATGAACTGTGTTATGTCCAGTGGCCTGTGGTCCACTAAATTATTACATCAATAAGTAATTTGAATGAAGGGACAAAAAAAAAAAAAAAAAAAAAAAGAAAGCAAGCAAACAAGTTGGCACGGAGTTGATTCTAACTCATGGAGACCCTGTGTGTGTCACAGGGTGTTCAATGACAGCTTTTCCTGGGTTGTCTTGAGGCCTTTCTTGTAACGTGCCTCTGGATGGACTCAAACCTTCAACCTCTCAGTTAGCAGCTGAGCATACTAACCGTTGATACCACCCGGGGACTCGGAATGGCATGACAGAAGTAGGCAAATCATCCTCAGTCAGGCTTTAATAAGTATAAAAATGACATTTTTCTGGGTTGAGGGGAAATTGAACACCTTCAAAAGCATTTGAACCATTGGTTTGGAGCAATCTGGTCACAAAGTCAGACCAGAAGACCAGAAATTAGTACGCTTGTGGGAAAGTTCATTGGTCTGACTTTTGTTTTCTCTTTCTTGCTGTTATAGCATCTTAGTGGCATAGTGTTTAAGCAATCAGATTGCTAACCAGAAGACTGTCAGTTTGAATCCCCCAGGTGCTCCTTGGAAACCCGATGGGGCAGTTCTATTCTGTTCTGTAGGGTCACTGTGAGTGGGAATCGACTTGACAGCAGTGGGTTTTCATTTGGTTCTCCTGCTGTTGGTCTCGCTTCTAGTTTCTCCTCCTCTACTGTTTCTTAGACCAGTAAGCCCTCTCACACAGACACAGAATGCATACATACACAAGTGTACATACACATGCATGTACATACATTCAAACCCAGAAGCATACATCCTGAAACACATACATACACATACAAACACCCTTCAGCCCAACTCTGGCAGTTCAACTGACAGTTGAAAGAGAGCTCTACAATTATGATACTAAGAATTAAATTAAAAATGTATTTCATCTAAAAAATCTCAAAGAGCAAAGTGGCTGGTGTTACTGAGCTGGTTCACTCTCTTAGCCACCTAGTTTCTTTCAAAGAGAGCTAAAGGAGGCTCATGGACATTTTGACGTGAGACCTCAGTAATGTCACCTGCTTTATGAGAAACGGCACACACTGCTGGGTTTTGCTGACTGCATCACATATTGTAATTACTTGCCAAAGGAGACTGTAGACGGTGGGTGGACAATCTGGCAAAAAGTGCTGATGTGCAATGATGCTATACAGGGCCACTTATTTTATCCAAGTGCTTGCAAAACGGTTACATAAGGTGTCATTTTGAGTCTGGGTTAAGTGCAGCACAGTTTAGGGCAAGCAGTGTTCCATCCCTGAAGGGGAGGCTCTTAAGGTGGATAGACCCTGAACAGATCACCTCGTTCAGTAGTCCTCACCCTTATCAGACCCAGGACCTCTTTTTTTTTTCTATTTTAATAATTTATTCTCTTGTTGTTGAGAATATACACAGCAAAACATGCACCAATTCAACAATTTCTATATGTACAGTTTAGGGACCTGGATTAGTCTGAGTTGTGCAACTAGTCTCCCCCTCTTATTCCAAATTGTTCCTCTACCATCAACATGAAGTCACGGACTCCTAAGCTTCTTATCTAATCTTTCAAGTTGCTATTGTCAATTTGATCCCATATAGTTTTTTAAAAGAGCACAATGTTCAAGGAAGACATTCTTTACTAATTAAGCTATGTTATTGTTTGGTTTAAAGAAGACTTCATGGGATATTTTTGGTTTAAAATTTAATTCTGTCTCTTCTATAATTGCAAAAATCAGCACAACAAAGTGTTCACCAGTTCAACAATTTCTACATGTATAATTCAGGGACACATTATGTGCTTCACGTTTTGAACCATTATTGCGATGATTTTCCAAATTATTTCACCATCAGTAACATAAATTCAACGCCCCCTTTCTCTCTCCTTCCCACCCCTCGCAACCACTAATGGCCTTTGGTTTCTATATATCCGCTAATTTCACATAAGTCAGATGATATGGCATTTGTCCTCTTGTGGCTGATTTATTTCCTTTAAGGAGTGAAGCAAACATTTGCTCCCTGTGATGTTGAGCAGGTTCATTCATGTTGCGGCACCTTTCTGTTTATGGTTGAGTAGTATGTCATAGTGTGTATATACCACATTCTGTTTATGCATTCACCTCTCAATGGATGTTTCAGTTGTTTCCACATTTTGGCTATTGTGAAAAGTGTGTCAGTAAACATTGGAGTACAAGTTTGTGTTTGTGTTCTTCCTTCTGCTTCTTCTGCAGATAGAACCTAGATCACTGGGTGATGCAGTAGATTCAATTTGTTGAGGAATTGTAGAACTGTGTTTTCACCCCAGTGCCTCATTTTTTATTACAAATATTTTATAATTTCCTCCTTTAGTACCCTAAATAAGAAGTACTAGATAATATAACAACCAATGTCCAAAATCTGTTACAGTACTGCTGCCCTGTGTCCCAGGTCTGGTTCCCCAGAACACAGGATGTGAGGTGGTGACAGTGGGCAGGAAGTTCACTGGGCATGCTCTCAGGTGAGGCACTGGTGGAAGTGTAAAGGCACCAGGACTGGGCAGAGGGAGACACTGGGCACTGCTGCTGCACAAGCCCCGAAAGCCCCAGCAGATCCCATGGGGGTTCTGGAGCTGGGCTGATCTTGTGAAATTGTCCCTGTTGTTGTTAGCTGCGGTTGAATCGGTTCCTGACTCATAGTTACCCCATACACTACAGAGAACTGCTTTGTAAGGTGTTCTAGGCTGTCAGCTTCATGGAGAAGAGTCCCTGGGTGGTGAAAATGGTTAAACACTCAACTACTAAGGGAAAGTGCTGGGAGCCAGCCCCAACAACTTTTCAGGGTCCCACACGGAGGAAGGGAGAGGCGTTTGCGGAAAATGAATTGAGAGAGACAGGAAAGAGTTTTTTGGTTTAAAGGTAGCCCGACCAAGAGAGTGAGCTGTCTGTCTTTATTGTTTTTATAGTCAAAGTGATGGGAGTTTTACCCTGTCCACTGACCACACAATCTATTGGCTAATTTGAAACCAAAACCTCGTCATTGGCTAATTTGAACCCCAAACCTGGTCATTGGCTAATTTGAAACCAAAACCTCGTGGTCTTGAGGTGATGTAATTTTCACCCTGCCCCCTGACCACATGAGCTATTAGGTAACTGAAACCTTCTGATCCTTTTAATTGTCAAGGCTTTCTAGATAATGGCCCGAGGCAGGTGTGTTGTGGTGATAATTGACATGCCCTGAGCTCAATCAGCCCTACTCATACCTCAAGGTTAAAAGGTACAGGAGGAGGGTTCTAAAGTTTATGATCTCTGTTTGTTCCTACTTTGCTCTTTATTTTATCTCCTCCTGCAGGGACAGTAAACACCTACCGTCCCTCACCCTATGCCTTTCTTAAGCTGTTCGGAAAAGGATAATTCTTTTCATATGGGTGGGGATGTGCAGTTGGGGGAAGTCAGCAGGGCTGGGCATTCCTGGGCTCAGCATTTGTCCTTGTGCAGGGAGATGAGGGGGTATTTTGGGGGAGAGTTTAATTGGGGTGAAAAAATATATAACCAGAAATATGTCAGGGGTGAGATGCGTCCATCTGCCATCACAAAGGCTTGTAGCTCTGCTCACAGAGGTCTTTGTGGGTGATGGGCTTCGGCGGGAAAGGTTGGTGATTCAAACCGAATTTACCCACTGCCTTGGGTGACAGGCCTGATGAGTCACATCCCTGAAGACCCTGTGGAGATCAGTTCTACTTGGACACACACGAGGTTGCCCTGAGTTGGAATCAACTTGATGGCAAATTACAACAACAATCTTTAAGGAAGCAGTTGGGCAGATCTTTCTTCCATGCAGCTACCGGGTCGGTTCAAATTGCTAATCTTTGGGTTAGCAGCCAATCACAATCCACTAGCCAGTCTCCTACTCAGAGCCTTATTCCTAACTCCTATGCACCCCCCATTAACCAGTCTGTTCTCAGAGAGGAGACCTGGGAAGAGTGAGCTGTCTTCAGCCTGGAGCAATTGTTGAGGGTGGGGTGGGTGCAGGAAGGGCACTACAGACTATCCCAGCAGTCAAAACTCCCAGCAGCTGGGGGAACAAACACTTTAGTCCTTACTTGAGGGATCTAAGCAGGGCACAACAGGGTCCAAACACAAACCGTAGCATAAAGGAAAAATAAAACAAAAGTAATGTTTAAAATCAGAAAAGATTGTATCCATACTTACTCAATGTGTATGCTCAGCAAATAATCTGAGAAGCTGGACTCTATGAAGAAGAATGTAAAGCATCAGGATTGCAGGAAGACTCGGTAACAACCTGTTATATGTGAATGATACAGCCTTGCTTGCTGAAAGTGAAGAGGACTTGAAGCATTTACTGATGAAGATCAAAGACTACAGCCTTCAGTATGAATTATACATCAACATAGAGAAAACCAAAATCCTCACAACTGGACTGTCATGGATTGAATTGAGTACCCCTCAAAAATGTATGCAGCAGTTTGGCTGGACCATGATTCCCAGTATTGTGTGATTGCCCTCCATTTCACATTTTTTTCTATGCTGTAAATTAAGAGAGTTTCCCCAGAGTGTGGCCTGCATCACCTTTTATCCCTTTATTCTAGAAAACATGAAAGGGAAGCAAACTGAGTTGGGGACCTCATACCATCAAGAAAACAGCACCAGAAGCAGAGTTTATCTTTTGGACCCGAGATCCCTGTGCCAAGATGCTATCAGATCAGAGAAAGATGAATCAACAAAAAGACCTTCCTCCAGAACCAACAGAGAGAGTGACTTCCCTGGAGCTGGCACCCTGAATTTGGACTTCTAGCCTACTGAACTGCGTAAGAATAAACTTCTCTTTGTTAAAACCTTCCACTAGTAGTATTTCTGTTAGAGCAGTACCTGCTGACTAAGAAATGGATGGATAAGCAATATTATGATAAATGGAGAAAATACTGAAGTTGTCAAGGGCTTCAGTGTACTTGGATCCACAATCAACGCCCATGGAAGCAGCAGTCAAGAAATTAAAAGACAAGTGGCATTGGGTAAATCAGCTGCAAAAGTCCTCTTTAAAGTGTTAAAAAGCAAAGGTATCCCTTTGAAGACTAAAGTGTGCCTGATCCTAGCCTTGATTACCTTGTTCAAGTGTGAAATCAGGACTATGAATAAAGAAGAATGAAGAACTGATGCCTTTGAATTACAGTGTTGGTAAAGAATAGTGAATATACTGCCAGAAGAAAGACAAAAGCTATCTTGGAAGTACAGCCAGAATGTTCTTTGGAAGTGAGGATGAAGAGACTCTATCTTATGTACTTTGGCCATGTTATCAGGAGAGACCAGTCCCTTGAGAAGGATGTTATTATTTATTAATTATCTTAATTATCTGTAGCTATAATGGAAATACCACAAGCAGATGACTTTAACAAAGGCACATTTATTCTCCCACAGCTTAGAAGGCTAGAAGTCCAAACTCAGGGTGCCAGCTCCAGTGGAAGGCTTTCTTTTCTCTGTCAGCTCTAGAGGAAGGTCTTTGTCATCAATTGCCAAGGCCCATCACCCACAAAGGCCTCTGTGAGCAAAGCTATATGCCTATGTGATGACAAGTGGATGCATCTCACCCTTGACATATTTTTGGCCATACTCTCCCTGATGATATTTTGCATCCTAATTAAATCTTCCTCAAAAATACCCTCTTATCTCCAGGCACAAGGATCAAGGAAGATGCCTTCTAAGAATGCCCAGCCTGGGAATGCCAAGGCCGGCCCAGCTCCGCTGGCTTCCCCCAACTGCACATCCCCCTCCACATGTGAAATACAAGATTGCAGGAAGACCCTGGGAAGCTCCTCAGGGACGACCGCACACACAGCCTTTAGATATAGACATCCCATTCCCTGCACCTCTTGACCTTGAAGCATAGATAGAGCTGATAGAGCTGATTAAGCTCAAGGCATAACCTTGTTTTGACTGTTGATTATAATCACAATATACTTGTCTTGGGCCATTACCTAGAAGGCCCTAATGATTAACATGTAAAAAGACCACTTGTCTCAGGCCAGTATCCAGTAGGCCCCAATAATCAACATGGAAAAAGGCCACAAGGTATCAGTTCCTTGTTAGCCAACAGCTTGCGTGGTCAAGGGGCAGGGTGAAATCATGTTACTGATTGTATAAAAAATAAAGAAAGGCAGGCCCTAACAGGCTGCTGATCTCCAGATTCCTGGCTGTTTGTGTCTTATCATTTCTTCTTCGCCGACGCCACCCATCCCTTTGTGATCCCAGACCCTGCCGAGGCTGGGCCCTGGCAATCAATATTTCCCAGTTGATGAGCTTCTCAGCCCAGGGACCCTGGGTCCAAAGTATGCACTGTTCTCCTGATTCTTATTGATGGTATAAGGCCCTCCTGTTTCTCTGTTCCTCCCTCTTCTTTGTATCTCAAGAGAGATGTAATCCTTGGCTCAAGACATAATCCAGTCTTGTAGACTGAGTCTGGCCTTGTTAACATAACTGTCTGTAATTTCACCTTATCAACCATAGAGACAGGACCCACGACACATGGGACAGTCATATCATCTGCCCAAATAGTGGGAAATCACACATTACTGAGAATCATGGTCTAGTCAGGTTGCTCCATATTTTGGGGTGGCACAATTCAGACATTATGATCAGCAAAGTAGAGGGTCATTTAAAAAAGAGGAAGACCCCCAATGAGGTGTCTGATGCAGTAGATACAATAATGGGCTCAAGCCCAGCAATAATGGTGAGGATGGTACAAGACCAGGCAGTGTTTCATTCTGTTGTGCAGGACTGTTGTGAGTTGGAACTGACTCAATGGCACCTAACAACAATGTATGCTAAGAGTATGTGTATCTTAGATACAACTAAAAGCTATTATGAAGTAGATACTTGCGTGTATTTATAGTAAATTTGGGTTTAGGAAAAGTAGAACAATATTCAACTGAATATTGCCAATACTTCTTTGTATCTGATATGTTGAAATAAGGGCTAGGCAAATGTATTTCTAGCTATAAATAAATGGAGACGTTACATACGCAGACTGAGTGATTTTCTGGAAGGGTGGTCAATTCTTGGAAAAATTCCAAAGAAAACAAAGAATCTACACATAGTGGTTACAGTCTTAAAGAATTCAATGTTCATTGGGATTGTGAAAAATATACTTTGTGTTCATATGTGAAATGGAGTTAGATACTAGGCACAAATAATTACACTTTTCACTTGCATGATTATCTAGACACTTGAAATTCTAAACAGAATTTTTTCTCTTCCCAGGCAGAAGAGAATATATGTTTCAAGAATATATTTTTAAGCAAGAGCTGTGGTAACCTCCTTTAGGTTCCTACTTCAACAAAGTAGTGCAATTGACAGAGCCTATGTGGCCGCTGATCTATCCAGTCAAGACCCAGGCTTAGGATCCCAAGACCCTGGGATGCCGTAGCCTAGAGCACTGGCCTCTTGCCTTCCCCTGAGGCCTGGCAATGCAGCTCTGTAAGTGTTCAAACCCCAGTTAGGTTACTAAGTACACATCTGGGTTATTGAAGACTGACTCCCTCTCTGAATGACCCCCTCATCTGGCACAGGCTGTGTGCTTCTTGGGCCCCCTTGGCTCATTTTGTCTGCTCATCTCCTTGCTGTGACATGGCTGACAGAGTCACAAGATTGTATTCTTATTTCAGGAGAAGGCAGTAGATTCTTGAGGAAAGTAAATTTATCACTAGTGCTTAAATATGAGCAGGGGAAATTGTTTTTTTATGAGCTTAATTTGATTCCTGTCAGTGTGAGTTGTAGGAGAGCAGTGTTAAAGCACTCAGCTGCTAACCAAAAGGTCAGCAGTTCAAGCACACTAGCCATTCTGCCAGAGAATGCTGTGACAGTCTGCTTCCATAAAGAGTTACAACCTTGGAAACCCTATGGAGCAGTTCTACTCTGTCCTCTTGGGTTGTTCTAAGTTGGAATTGACTAGAGGGCAACGGGCTTGTGCTTTCTGTTTTTTTTTTTTTTTTTTTCCTAGTGAGAGTTGTTAGTTGCTATTGAGTTGGTACTGACTCAAGGTGATGCCTACATAACAGAACAAAACATTGCCTGGTCCTGTGTGTCTTCATAACCATTAGTGGGGGTCAGTAAAAAGGAAACCAGTTACTGTTGAGTCAACTCATGGTGACTCCATGTGTGTCAGAGTAGAGCTATAATTTCAATGGCTACTTTTCCAGAGGTAGATCACCAAGTCTTTCTTCTGAGGCACTTCTGGGGGAATTTGAATTGTCAACCCTGCAGCTAATAGTGAAGGGTGTTAACCATTTACACTTCCCAGGGATAGACTCCACATTTTCCTTTCCCCCCATGTTGTACACAGTTAGCTCTAGTAAATACAGTGGAAGTAGACTACTCTACAGGAGTGATGAAGAATGTCAGGCTAAGGACCTACAACATGGAAGCAGAGAGAAGAGGAAAGATTTCTAAGGCAATTTGAAAAGACAGAAAAAAGCAAGGCCAGGGATGGAATATTCATAAACAAAGTAATCAGTTGCTCAGGGCGTCAACAAAACAGGGGCACCAGTTTCCCAAGTAAAGACCCATAGATGCCAACCATACAGGATACAATGAAAATTGAGAGCTTCAGTGAAAGACAACTGGCAGGGTACTAAAGGAAATTGGTACCATCTTATAAATTTTATATGTGATAACAGTTCCATTTCCCTCTCATTTCAGACTGATTGAGTATAATCTCACATTCAGTTCTTTACCATGAAACACACAAAACCGTGACAACAGCACTATAATCATACGATTCGTGACCTATCTAGTCCTGCGCAAAGAGAACTGAAATTTGTCTTCAGATTGAGTGTACCCGTGTGTTTGTGTCATGTCCTTTGCTATTGTGCTCACCCAGACGGCTATCAGCAGTAGTCCAATGAACTGTGAAGGTGAGGCATCAAAGGACAGAAAGTGGATGTGCAGATTTTTTTAAGTATTAAAATATTTTTTAAGTATTAAAATACTCACAGAGATCTGTAAAGGGCCTGCCAACAAATACCACATGACAAACAAGTGAAATTATTTCCAACTGTTTTGTAAATACTATTTTTTTGATGATCTCAGACGTGAAGAACAAAATTATGTCTTCCAAATCATTTTTTAACTTACTAATTTTCAAATGTAAATTTTTGTGTTGATGTTCATATTTGGATGTAAATTTTATTTTATAAATTTTACTTGTTTTATAAATTTTGTTTTCTTTCAATTATCCAAATTTAGTTGCTACAGTAGAAGTAAATTTAAAAAGTGATATAATTTTGTATCACTAAAATGAAACAGCAAAACCAAAGCTCATAGAAGATAAAACTAAAAGGATTTGTAAATCCCTAAAGACGATTCCAAAATTAGCTTCCTTTTTAAAATGGAATGAATCACATTTCACTTCTTCCACTGAGTGTTCTTGTTTGATGAGTATAAATTATTGTACTAGGACTGATAGTGCTGAAATTACTAATAGCAATATGAACATATCTTAATATAGTAATAGCAATATGTAACCATTCTTTGAAGTAGCAAAAAAAAAAAGAAAAAACTCCAAAAAATTAGTCATGGTGTAGAAAGTGAAAGTATTTGAGAATCTGAAATTGTCTTATCTGCTGACCCCATAAATAGCAGAAATACAGGTCCTACTTTTGTGGATGATGTTTCTTCTTATGGCATAAACTGTTGGATCAGAAGGTGAAGTGACTGTCGACATCACAGACGATCATTTGAAAATTCATGTTGAAAGTTTCTGGATGGTAAGCAAACAAAGTTCTATAGCCAGAATATATTTCTAGGGTGCAAAGCTAATGGTGACAATTGTAAGAGGAAGTGGCCAATGTATTCTCCATCAGTCGGCTCTGTGTGTTGTTTTGCTTTTGAACTAGTCAGTCCTAAATCATGTAATTCTTGATTTGCTACAGACTGATTTAGTGATTGGAGCAATTTGAATACGGTTGATGAATGGGGAAACAGTTCCACTCACACAGAGTGTTAAGTTGTCATATTTAAACCAAAGACACGGTTTTGGCTTAACTCACAAACTGGGAACAAAATTAATGAAGAACATCAGTACTGGAAATCCATTTAGAATGAATTGTTGCTGCATTAATTGCTGAACATGGACTACCTTTTCAAGGAAGAAATGAAGTGTTTGGGTTACCACAAAGTGGAAAATTTTTGGATTTACTTGAACTTGTTTCTCAGTTTGATCGTTTATAACATATCACACCTCAAAATATGGTAACATAGTAAAGAGCAACCCACCATCTATGTCTAAAACAGCATGTGAAGAATTAAGAAACTTTAATATAGCTTGATATTTCAGTTTGTCTATAGCTTCCACTCCTGATACTTCTCATGCAGATCAATTAAGTATTACTTTAAGATAAGTATCTTCAATAGATTGAAAACCTGTTGAGCTATTTATCACATGTCCTAGCTTAGAAGCCATACTGGTGAAAACATTGCAAAGCAAGTACTTCACTGTTTTTGTGAAGTTTGAAAAATTGACTGTTCTAAGCACCGAGGCTGGTCCTATTACGTGCTACAGGTACATCAGAGGGTTATGAAGGTGTGCAACAGAAAATTTTAGAAAATATGAATATGTCATTTTAATACCATATGCTGCACATTCACTTGATCTTACACCCTGTAGCACAGTAGATTGTTGTCCAGGAGCAGTTGGAGTTTTTCCACTGCTCAGTTACACCTCTACACACTGAGGGGCAGTTCCTGAAACCTATTTAGGCAGTAATGGAGTATTTAAACATCTTTCTAACACACACTGGGAAGTGCATGTTGTAGCAATACATGCAATCCAGGAATTTTATCCTCGGTTCCTAGATGCTGTAGGAAATATTGCTGAAGATCAGACAAAACAAGAAGATGCCAAAAAGAAGTTGAAAAAGGTCATCAACAAAAAGCAAACACTCAGGTATGTCTTTATGTTGTGATGTGAAATAATACATTACACCACTTTCATCAGGTGAGTCAAACTCTCCAAGATTCAGAAATAAAGCCATGCACTTAACTGTACTAGTCATTAACAGAGTATTTACATTATTTAAGAGACAATTTTGAAACCATAATGAAACAAATACTGCCAAATAATGATTATCAAGCAAATTCACCGTAGTAGAAGCATTAGAAAGAAACACGTAAATGACAGCTCTCCAGAAGTCCCATGCAGTGCCAGAGATCAATCTCTTGTAACCACACACTACACCATCATTGACACATTTGAATTTTGCATGAAAAGAAGGGTGAGATTGTATGAAGCTCTCTGAATGGATTTTCCATCTTTAACAATGTGGGTATACCTAATGAAGAACACGTGAAAGCCTCCAAGAAATTAATCCAGGCTTACCCCAATTACTTAAATACAAACCTTTACGGAAAAGTGCAACCATTTCATTTTTATATGAGAACTAAGTTTACAGATTCAAGAAGGACAAATTTTTCTCAGATAAGCATGTATGATTCCATAATAGGAGATCAAATATGTTTATTTCCCAATGTTGAGGTTGCTTTATGCATATTCGTAACTTTAATGATCACAGACTGCACAACAGAATGCTTGTTTTCATCCCTAGAGACCCAAGGACCTTTAGTATACAACACTGATTCAAGAAAGACTCATTCATTATCCTTATTATGCATAGAGGTAGATATTGTTTGCAGCTTGTGATGAAATCAGTGAGGAATTTGTAAGAACAAAGAATAGAAAGTGATGTTCTTAATTATAACATGTTAGAGATGAAAGACCTATCTAAAAATAAACTACAGCAATTTGTTGTAATACTTCCTTTCCGATCATTTAATTTTCTTTTATGATATCTTTTCATTTGCTCATTTATAACTATAGCATTTATTACAAAACAAACAGCATGATTAATCTATGAATTGTTTAAAGCAAAATTGATGAAAGTCAATTTTTGGTATGTGGGAGATCAACAGAATTTTACATTGTGAAATATCTGTTTACTGACCCATTATCTTCAATGTAGAATATGTGGAACATTCATTTACAGAAAATGTGGTATATAGTTAAAAATCTTAGTACCCTATATCCACTAAAAATTTTATAATCCAGTTCATCTCATTCTGCTAAAATGGCATACCACACTTTTGTGTTCAGTTGCTAATATTACAGTCATTGTTAAAAAGAAGTTAAATCATGATTAGCTAAGACATACATGTGTCTATATGTGTGTATACAAAACTCAAGTATTCCCTCCGAATGAGTGAGTAAGCAGAGGAGGGGGCACCACAGACTGTCAATGTAAGGGGTTTCCCTGGTGGTGTGGTGGTTAAAGTCTACAGCTGCTAATCAGAAGGCAGTTCAAATCTGCCAGGTGCTCCTTAGGAACCCTATGGGGTTTATAGGATTGCTGTGAGTCAGAATTGCCTCAGTGGCACTGGGTTTTGTTCTGGGCCTTTGCAGGCATTAATCTGGCCCTAATCAAGGCCAATTTTGAAAATTGAAAAGGAAAACTTATCAGTGGAATTATTTTGCACAGAACACTTTATGCTAATTCAAGTGTTAGAATTTCATCTTATGTAGGAAAACAGCTGACACCAAAGATGGTTCAGTTTGGATGAGGAATTACAAAACACTGGGAACTCTTGGGCCTTAGGTAATTTGTACTGGGAAGAAGTAATGCTAAGGAGACAGCTGTCTTTTATCTGTGCACCTGAATACCATCCATACCAGTGTTAGTCGTTTCTTTATGAATATTTTCCATTACCACCTATTTCACAACATATGGCAAACATTTCTCATTGTTTTATTCTGTCCCCTCTCTAAGGGGCTGCCAGAAAACAGCTGGCATTTAACTTTCAATGCTTTTGCTGATGACTTTTCTGATGTACTGACTTTCTTCTTGTGATTAGAGTGAAAAATTATTGATCTTCCAAAGACATTAGTTCACTGTTGCCAAGATGCCCAAGAGTGTTTTTAAATGACTAATCAATCTCAGGGCTGATTCTGCCTCAGAAAATGAGCATCTTAGGAGTTTTCAGACAGATGTATATTGACATAAGTGTCATCCTATACTCAAAGGATCACAATGTGAGTTCAAATGAATTTTTCAAATACACATTCCAGAAGGCAGGCCATCTCATTAGATGTGCACAGTACATGTCATACAGGTCCCAGGCAGAATGGACACGTGCAGATGAACCTGAACTCCTTCAAAACTGGCACTTTCTCATGCCTTATGCCTATTTCAAGGATATTTTATTGCCCAAAACCTCTTCCAAACTTCATTTTTAAAGATTTTCTTCCCCTTTTGATCTTGGGACTATGGACTGATTATCTGCCAGCACAATTCTCTAGTCTGTACGATAAGAGAAGTTTTACCTTTGGAACCCTCCCAAAGTCATTTTAAAACAAAAGACGTGAATAAGAATCGTGACTGACCTGGGTAATAATCATTTCGACTCAAGAGACAAGTTCTGAAGGCAGTTCCATATGAGGATTCTGAAAAAAGTTCTTAATGAAATCAGCGTATAACTTTGTCTGTAGTTATTTTCAAAAAAATGAACTATATGTTTTCTTTTCTTTTTTCTAAATAAAAAGTTCTCATTAGTTAATATTTTTATTTTACACTTAATCTTGATTTTCTGTGCTTCTTATGGATAAGAGTATCAGGTATAACTGATACCTGTTACTTAGCCAGATCTTTTATCGAATCTGAACTAAGTGTTATGTCTCCTAACCAAAAGGTTGGCAGCTCAAATTCACCAGGTGTTCCTTGGAAACTCTGTGGAGCACTTCTATTCTGTCCTATAAGGTCACCATGAGTTGGAATCAACTCCGTGGTAGTGGGTTTGCTTTTGGTTTGCACTAACAAAAGAGAGCAAATAAAATTTTACTTCCACTTTTTGTCTCTGCCTGTGTGTTGTATATGTGTGTGTGTATGTGTATGTGTGTGGAGAAAGTAGGGAGGCAAGTTCTAAAAACATAAGTAAAAAAAACCATGATGTCTAGCAAAAAGGTACGTTTAGGGTTAGCTTCAGAGAAGTTGAGCTAATCTGAAATAAAACAGAATTGTGTTTAAATAGTGTCTCAGATGAAAGTTGTACTACTTGTGTTGTAGTCATGAGTCAGAATTAAGATAAAGAAATTAAAAACTTCAATATGTTAAAAATTTGAAGACAAAAATTGAGTAATTTTTTTAAAGAAGTATAAAGGCTAACTAAAAATGGAAAAAGAACACGAATAGACAATATACCAAATAGGAAATAAAACATATGGGAAAATGACAGACATCATAAAAATGCAAACGAAGACAACCAGATACCATGTTTTTTTGCCTAACAAATTGAGAGGCTGCTGATAAGGGTGTGGTAGAACAGGTGTTTTCATACATTGTCAATGACAGTTTTACATTGTTACAATATTTTAAAAGACAATATGGACTATAAGTTTGGGGAATCTTTAAAAGGTTTATATGTTTGATCAGGTATGCCACTTTTAAACGTCTTTACTGCGGAAGTGACCCCAAGGACTGAAACAGCTTCAGATTGACAAGAAGGCTCATTAGCCATTGACAAGTCAGCGGTGAAAGAGCGGTGAGTAAAACAATGACATACCCACTGGTGGAATATTGTGCAACCATCAAGCATAATGTTGACCTTATAGTGTTTACAAAAGTTATATCATAGTAGGAGAAAATGTTCATGATCGTTTGTTACTGTTTTAGTCAGCTAGCACTGTTCTAACAGAAATACCACAGAGTGGATGGGTTTAACAAAGGAAGGTTTATTCTTACACATTCGGGTAGGTTACAAGTCCAGTATCAGGATGTCCACTCCAGGGGAAGGCTTTCCCTCTTGTCAGCTCTGGAGGAAAGTCTGGTATTGTATCAGTCTTTGTCCAGGGAGCATCTTGGCACAGGAACTGCAGGTCTGAAGGATACACTTCTCCCAGTGCTGCTTTCTTGATGGAGCCAGGTTTTTAATTCTCTCCTTGCTCCCCTTTCTTTTCTGCAGGCTGAAAAGAATAAGGGTGGTGCAAGCCATACTCCAAGGCAAACTCCCTCTGCAGTGGAGCAGGGAGATAATTCTATGAAGGGATTTGCAGTCCCACCCTAATCCTTTAACATACAGCAGAGGAAAATCACAAAATAGTGGGAATCATGGCTCAGACATGTTGCTACACATATTTTTAGGGGGACACAGTTCAATCTATGACCCACTCACCCACTGCTGTCAATTCATGGCCGTTGCCTAAAAATAAAATAGCACCCAGAATTGTAAGTGGAGTATTAAATCAGATGTGTTGAAAAGAAGCAGCAGCAAAACCTTAAAACCATATTTCTATGGCTAAAAAGAAGTATACTCAGTCATAAACTCTGATTTTATTTGGGTAATGATTGAGCTGTAGATCAGTTATTTTCTACTTTTCTTTAAAAAATAAAACACACTTCAAAGATATAAACTTGAAAATCCTCAACAACAACATATTATGATTTTATTTGGCCAAGAAAAATGACTCAAGAACACAGCCTTCAGTATATATGGCACCTCAACATCGAGAAAACAAAAATCCTCACAACTGGACCAGTAAGCAACGTCACGATAAACGGAGAAAGGATTGAGGCTGTCTGAAATCAAAAGACGTGTTGCGTTGGGAAAATCTGCTGCAAAGGACCTCTTCAAAGTACTGAAAGGTGAAGACGTCACCTTGAAGACTCAAGTATACCTGACTGAAGCCATGGTATTTTCAATCATATCACATGCATATAAAAGCTGGACAATGAATAAGGAAAATAGAAGAAGAACTGATGCCTTTGAATTGTGTTGGAAAAAAATATTGACTGCCAAAAGAACAAAGTGATCTGTTCTGGAAGAAGTACAACCAGAGCGCTCCTTGGAAGCAAAGAGAGAGACTGCACTGCACACACTTTGGACATGTTGTCAGGCGGGCTCGATCCCTAGAGAAGGACGTCATGCATTATAGAGTGGAGGGTCGGTGAAAAGAGGCCATCTCAACAAGCTGGACTGATGCAGTGTCTGCAACAACGGGCTGAAGCATAAAAGTGATGGTGGGCGTGGCTTAGGACCGGGTAGTGTTTGGTTCTGCTGTGCACAGGGTTGATATGGGTCAGAACTGACTCCACAGCACCTGGCAACATCTGACACCTGGTGTCAGATGAAAAAAAAAGCCTGCTATTACGGGACATGAGTGAACTTTCCAAAAGTCCTGGGTGTTGACATGGTTTAAGCTGAGTCATGACAATAAGGAATGAAGTATAAAACTGACAATTACTCAGTTACGTTTACTTTGTATATCTGAAGCTCTAATGAAAGAAGTTTATCCTAATTTTCCTTTTTGGTTGCCTGAAGTGGTGCCATTTACCAAACATAGCAAACCTCTGTTCAGTCTGTGTGGTGACAGCTCAGTCTAACTCAGTCTCCGTCCACCAGCCTCTCCTTCTTTGTCCTGCCCTTGTGCCTCTCTTTGCTGAGAAATGAGACTCCTGGGCATCCTCACAGATTGGACGCTAAAAGAAGCCATTGCTGGGCCATCTCGAGTATTCGTTTCTAGTGATCCGTTATTACCTGTCTATATAAAAGCCCCACCGTCCGTCTGTCAGTTTGCTGTACTGTAGTAGCTTGCGTGTTGCTACGAGGCTAAAAGCTGTGCCACTTGGTGTTTCAGATACCAGCAGGATCACCTCAGATGGACATATTTCAGAGGAGCTACTAGAATAAGACAAAGTAGGAAGAAAGGCTTAGTGATCTGATTTTTAAAATTAGCCAGTGAAAGCCTTTTGAGTCACCACAGAATACTGTCCAGTATAGTCCTGGAAGATGTCCCCCCCATGTCTGGAACCACTCGACGTTTATAGACTGGAGCTACTAAGGATCGTGAAGATGGCACAGAACCAGGCAATATTTTGTTGTGTTGTACATGGAGTCACCGAGGCAGAGCCAACTCCAGGGTAACTAACAATGTAACAGTATAAAGGCCCAGCTTAAAATTGTGTCTGCAACTACCAGTAAAAGCAGAAGCTACAGACGGAAAAATTAATCTTTGCTAAAACATGCAAGTTGTGCTGGAGATCCCTGGTCAATTTTATTTCGCAAGAAAGTATTAAAAGACAAAGACTTCAAGGAAGAAATTTGTTCACAAGACTAAAGGTCTGCAAGAACTGCAGCCTCTTCTAACTGAAGACAACAAGAACTAGATAGTGCCTGGCGACCACTGCCAACTGTTTTAACTAGGGACACAATAGAAGATCATGGTTAAAATGGGAGAAAAACGTAGAACAAAACTCAAATTTCTTAAAAACGAAACAAAAAGCCAGACTTACGGCTAGAGGAACTCCCAAGACCATTATCCTAAGATACTGTCATGAATTGAATTGGTGTTCCCCAAAAAATATGTATAGAAATTTAGTTGGATTGTGTTTATCAGTGTGGTGTGATTGCCCTCCATTGTGTGATTTTTCTATGCCATATGTTAAAGAGGATTGGGGTGGGACTTGTAAATCCCTTCCTATGGTCTTCACTGCTCCACTGAAAAGGAGTTTCCTTGGAGCGTAGCTTGCGCCACCCTTTAGCCTTTCATCCTACAGGAGATGAAAGGAAAAGGAAGCAAGCAGAGAGCTGGGAACTTCACACTATCAAGAAGGCAGTACCGGGAGAAGACCGTGTCCTTTAGAACTGAGGTTCCTGTGCCAAGATGCTCCCTGACCAAAGACTGACACAATACAAGGGCTTTCCTCCAGAGCTGACAGAGGGAAAGGCTTCCCCTGGAGCTGACACCCTGAACTCAGACTTGTAGCCTAATAGACTGAGTAAGCATAAACTTTGTTAAAGCCATTCACTTTGTGATATTTCTGTTAGAATAGCACTACTGACTAAAACAGATGCCTTTTGAACTTGGAACTGAAGTCACTCTTGGTAGTTACCTTCAACAAAATAATAGGCTGGCTTATAAAACAAGTAGTATCACTCATGGGAGTGAGGAACCAAGTGACTTTATTTTGGTGAGTAGTGTTTGTAGTCTTAGAATTGAAAACAGCCATGTAAGATAACAACCACGGGTCTCTGCCCTTCTGGAGTGAAAGAGGAGGAAGGAAAGGAAAGACTCAGAGAGGAAGCTAGTCTACAGAACTAAGAACCTGCATAAACTACGGCCTCATCTACTCTGAGACCCAAAGAGCTAGATGGTGCTAGGCTACCACTACTGGTCCTTCTGGTTGGGCCACAGCAGATGGACCCTGATAGAACAGGAAAAACTGTGAAATAAAATCTCAAATTCCTAACGGAAAACAAAACAAAGCAAAACAACAACAGCAAAAAAAAAAAAACCTCACGGATCAGTTGAGACTGGAGAAATTCTCCAAGACTGTTGCCCCGAGATACTCTGTAAGCCTTGAAACTAGCCCAAGGTATGTTTCAGTTAAGTAACAGATTGACTCACAAAATACAGAATCTCATCCATGTACTCTACTTTAAAAAACCATCCAGATGAGACCAGAGTCAAGAACTACTTTAAAACAATGATGAGAATGTAAGGGAGAAGGAAAACTAGATTAATGGCAACGGAACAATTGGAACAGAAATATTGAGAATATTCATGCATTTTGAAGAATGTAACCAATGTTACCAAACAATTACATAGAAATTACTGAATGGGAACCTCAGCTGTTATGTACATATTCTCTGAAGACACAATAAAATATCAAAAGCAATAAAAAAGATGATGGCTTTAGAATTCCCTTTTATTTATTTATTTTTATTGTGTATTAGCTGAAAGTTTACAGAGCAAGTTAGTTTCCCATTCGATCGTTTGTACATAAAGTGTCCCAGGACATCGGTTTCATTCCCCACAATAAGTCAGCACTGTCCTCATTTCTGTCCTCAGTTTCCTTCAGCTCGGCTTTATACCCCTTTCTGCTTTCTCACTTTTATTTTTGATCAAGTGTTGCCCCTTTGCTTTCGTATAATTGATTGTCCTAAGGATCAAGTTCCTCTTGGGTGTTACTCTTTATTTTATGGTACTTAGAACCGCCTTTTACTTTGCTTAATAACTTAAAAGACTGTCTAACCCTTCTCCCGTTCTTTCTCCCAGCTAAATGCTGTTGGCTGTTAGGTGCCGTCCAGCAGGTTCCTACTCACAGGGACCCTGAGTATGACAAAACGAAACACTGCCCGGTCCTGTGCTGTCCTCACAATTGTCAGGCGTCAGCCCACTGTCATAATCACTGTGTTATTTCACCTCGTTGAGGGTCTTCTTTTTCACTGATCCTCTTGCTAATGATATCACGTATCCTTCAAGGCTCAGATTTCACTCTTATGATTCATAGATGCCGTCTTTGACTCCCAGACTCGGATGGGACCTGGACCTTGTCTACTCTTCCTTCTCTTTCCTAGGACTCGTGATTAGTACTTATTTTTAAAGCTTCCTTTCCTGCTCTGCTCTGTGTTCCATGAGAGCAGAGACAAAATATTTAGCATCATGTCTTCAGAGCCAAGAATAGGAGCCTGGTATGCATTGGGTGCTGAATAAATGTTTGCTTAATGAATGAATTTTCTGGTGTGATCTACAAAAAAAGGACGGACTATTTGCACCAAACCTAATAGAGCTGAAGCTGGAAGTGAAAACTACAGAAAGTTTTATTATTTTTCTTTTCTTGCTTTTTAAAAAATATATTTATCGTTATTTTTATTGTTATTTGGTGACCTTGTATTATTGCTCTAGCACTGAGTTCAAGATGGTGAAATTTGGCTTTTTGTTCATGACCCAAATCAAACCAAACCAAACCAAATATGCTGTTGAGCCTGTTCCAACTCACAGTGACCCTGCAGGACAGAGTAGAACCGCCCTATGGAGTTTCCCAGGAGTGCCTGGCAGATTCAAACTGCCTACCTTTCGATTAGAAAGCATAGCACTTAACCACTATGCCACCAGGGTTTCCTTTTGTGCTTGAAAGGGATGAAAATAGGCCTTGGTCAGTTCCTCCAGTGTGAGAGGAGCCGGCCCTCAGAATCCCTCCCACAGTACAGGTGAGGGCTCCTTGTTGTTAGTGCTGTTGAGCCATTTCCAGCTCACGGCCATGCACAGTGTTACAGAGTAGAACAGCCCTGTGGGTTTTTCTGGGCTGTGATTGTTAACAGAAGCAGTTCACCAGGCCTTTCTTCTGTGAGCCACTGAGTAGGTTTGAACGGTAAACTTTTAGGTTAGCGGTCCAGCACCAATTGTTTGTGCTTAATGCCCCTTAGATAACTTTAACCACTACAGTGGTGCACTTTTATTTTTTTAATTGCTTTATTATGATAAATGTATACATAAGAAAATACTTGCCAACTGGAGTTTTCTATGTGTACAGTTCAGTGACACTGAGTTCATTGACCGTGATTACTGTCATCACCATCTGTTTCCATAGTATTCTGCCACCACTAACAGAAACTCAGTACTCTCATTTCCCTTCTCCCTCCCACCCCTGCTAACCACTAATAAACTGTGTTCTCTCTCTATCTGCCTATTTCATGGAAGTGTTGTACAATATTTGTCCTTTTGTAACTGACTTATTTAGCTCAGCATGGCATTCTCAAAATTCAACCATGTTGTAGCATGTATCAAACCCCAAACCCATTTCCACTGAATTAGACTTTTAGGGACCCTACAGAACATAGTAGAACTGTCCCATAGAGTTTTCAAGGCTCGTCTGTTGGATTTCAACTGCTGACCTTTTTATTAGCATTTGTAGCTCTTAACGACTTGGCCACCAAGGTTTCCAGGGTGTATCAGTCCTGTGCTTTTTTTGTATAAGCAAAGTTTAGCGCAAACAAAGAAATTATTGAGAAGGCATTCTAGGACTTAGCCTGTCAATTCTGAGACCTGTAAACCCTTTTTCCTGAAATTCACAATAAGTTACTCTACTTAGCCCATCTGTTATTGGGCCACCTCCATTTCCTCGCCTTTTATAAAAAGCAAAATTCTTGGAATTTATCTTAAAGGCACAAATCACCTTGTAATTCTTTGTGTGTAACTACAGAGCTTAACAATTACCATATACTATAATCACACAAAGATTTTAATCTTTCAAATTAGATTTCACCTCCTCACTAGGAAGAAAAGGAAATTTACAGGATAATTAACCCATGGGCTGCTTGGCACTTCCCGTCCTTGTCAGGAAGTCGTCTGCATGAATGGTCTTATGGTACCACTTATTTTTTATTAACTGCCTTTCATTAAAAGTACCTGGCATGCTTTGAAATGAAGAAACTAAAGAAAAATGCTTTTCACGAGCTGAGACAACCTGTCTTCTCTAATGAACCTTGGGCAGAGTGGATAGTTAGTCCCCGCATGTAACAAAAGAGTCCAGGTCAAATTTTAAATGTGAGGGGCCCAAATTACAAAACCAGGGTATACTCTGTGACAGAACCTTAGGAACGATAGCTGATTTGTAGAGCTCTCGGTGCGTACTCCACACCAGCGGTGTGCTGGAGCTGGCGCCGCTCCTGTCTGTAACTGATCACTCCATGGCTCTTCTCGTGTTTCTCACTTGAAACCTGCTATGGTGTGACCATGTTAGAAAAATTGGTAAATGTTACAAATCAGGGCTTGCCCACCAAACAGGTTGTTACACATTTACCAGTGCACAGTTTTTTTAAAACCCACCTGCAGAGAAAGAAGGACAGGAAGAAAGAAATACTCAAAGTAACTGAAAGCAACAACATGAACAAATTTGTACATACCGATGTTCGATGTTCGCAGCAGCACTGTCTACAACAGCCAAAAGCTGCAAACAATCCAAGTGTCCATTAACAGATGAATGGATAAGCAAAATCTAATTCATACGTGTATACTTGTCTTCATATACATGAGTTCTGACAAGTTCTCAAACTCACTCTAGAACAAGTACCACATACCTTATTGCTGAATCTTACTATGGTCACCTTCAAAGTACTTTCCTTGGGAAGCTATGCACTGACGCCAGTGCCTAAACCACCCTTCAAAGCAATTTTGAGACTCTTCTTGTAGAATGGCCATCAGAGCTGTCATTGGACAGGTCTGACAGTTCTACTGGCAAACTAATCCAAGAAGAAGCGCTTTGAAGGGTGAACTAGGCACTGGCGTCAGTGCACAGCTTCCCAAGGGGAGCACTTTGAAGGTGACCATAGCGATATTCAGCAGTGAGGTATGCAGTACTTTTTCTAGGAGGAGTTCATGAACCTAAGTGGCCCTGGTAGCTCTGTGGATAAGCACTTGGCTGCTAACAAAGGTTGGCAGTTTGAACCCACCAGCTACTCTGACAGCAGGAAGATGTGGCGGTCTGCTTCTGTGGAGCCTATAGCCTTGGAAGCCTTATAGGACAATTTTACTTTGTCTTATAGGGTCACTATTAGTCGAAATCAACTCTAGGGCAATGGGTTTGATTTTATTACTCAGCTATGAAGAGAAATGCCATGTACCACAACATAGATGGACTTGAAAACATTATGTTGAGTGAAATAAACCAGATTTAAAAGGAAACATATCATATGGTCCAATGTATATGAAATAGACATAAATATTGAGCCCAAAGTTTATTAGTGACTACTAGGGGTGGCATGGAGGGGGACAGAGTGAGTCTTAGTCTAGGAAGCACCCAGTTTTGTTAACTTGGGGGTGGAATAATTTGGAAATGCATAATGGTGATTGTTGCACATCCTGATGAACATCACCAATGTCACTGAATTGTATACATAAAAAATGTTGGATTGGAAATGCTAATACACACACACACACACACACAAACACACACACACGTGTGCTCAGACCATTAAGTTTGTGAACTCATCCTAGAAAAACTGCTGTATAACTCATCCCTGAATATCACTATGATCACCTTGGAAGTACTCCCCGTAAGAAGGCTGGAGAGGACCGTAGCCAGGAAATGAGGGTGAGTTACAAAGAGTTGTGTTCCTCAAATTAAAGAATTAACCTCACAGTTTGAACAAGTAGAAAGAGAGCAACAAAGAAACCCCTCAGGCACCAGAAGAAAACAGATTATGAGGATTAGAGCACAACTAAATGAATTAGAGAAAATTGAAAAAATTAACAAAACCAAAAGTTGGTTCTTCAAAAGATCAACAAAATTGATAAACCATTGGCTAACCTTACAAAAGAAAAACAACAGAAGATACAAATAACCTGATTACGAAATGAGTTGGGAGATATTACGACAGACCCATCTGAAATAAAATATATCATAACAGAATACTATGAAAAGCTATACTCTGACAGGTTTGTAAACCTGGGGGAAATGGACAAATTTCTAGATTCATATGACTCACCAAGACTATCACAAGGAGAAATAGATCAACTTAATAAATCTATCACAAAGGAAGAGATTGAGGAAGTCATCAAAAATCTACCAACCAAAAAAAGTCCTGGGCTAGATGGTTTCACTGGAGAATTCTACCAAACTTTTAGAGAAGAATTTACTCCAATACTAATGAGGCTATTTCACACTATAGAAAGAGATGAAATACTTCCAAATTCCTTCTATGAAGCCAGCATAACCCTGATACCAAAACCAGGGAAAGATCCCACAAAAAAAGAAAATTACAGACCAATGTCACTGATGAATCTAGATGCAAAAATCTTCAACAAAATTCTAGCCAATAGAATTCAACAACATATAAAAAAATCATTCATCATGATCAAGTTGGTTTCATTCCAGAGATGCAAGGCTGGTTCAACATCAGAAAAACAATTAATGTAATCAACCATATTAATAACACAAAAGATAAAAATCATCTGATTTTGTCAATTGATGCAGAAAAGGCATTTGACAAAGTTCAACATCCATTCATGCTTCAAACTCTCAGAAAAATAGGAATAAAAGGGAAATTCCTCAATATAATCAATAGCATCTATGCAAAGCCAACTGCTTTCATCATCCTGAACGGTGAAAGACTGAAAGAATTTCCTTTGAGAACGGGAGCTAGACAAGGATGCCCACTCTCACCACTTCTATTCAACATTGTCCTAGAAGTTCTAGCCAGAGCAATTAGAGAAGACAAAGAAATAAAAGGCATCCGTATTGGCACTGAAGAAGTAAAGATTTCCCTCTTTGCAGATGATGTGATTGTTTATACAGAGAATCCAAAGAAATCCGTAAGTAAACTTTTAGAGCTAATGGAAGAATTCAGCAAAGTATCAGGATACAAGATAAACATAACTAAATCACTGGGATTCCTTTATACCAACAATGAAATTATTAATGAAGAAATCACCTAATCCATTCCATTTACTATAGCCCCCAAGAAGATAAAATACCTAGGAATAAATCTAACTAGAGAAATAAGAGATCTTTACAGAGAAAATTACAAGACATTGCTACAAGAAACTAGTAGGGACTTACATAAGTGGAATAATCTGCCCTGCTCATGGATAGGAAGGCTCAATACTGTGAAAATGTCTATTTTGCCCAGAGTACTCTACTTATATAATGCAATCCAATACAAATTCCAACGACATTTTTTAATGAGATGGAGAAACAAATTATCAGTTTTATTTGGAAAGAGAAGAAACCCCAAATAAGTAAAACACTACTGAAAAAGAAGAACATGCTGGGAGGCCTCTCACTACCTGACGTTAAAACTTATTACACTGCCACAGTGGTCAAAACAGCCTGGTATTGGTACAAAAAGAGACATATAGACAAATGGAACAAAGTAGAGACCCGAGAGATGCCACCATCCTCTTATGAACAGCTGATATTTGACAAAGGTCCTAAGATTTTGAACTGGGGTAAGAACAGTCTCTTTAACAAATGGTGCTGGCATAATTGGATATCCATCTGCAACAAATTGAAACAAGACCCATATCTCACACCTTATATAAAAATCAACTCAAATTGGATAAAAGACCTGAATATAAAAGCTAAAATGATAAAGCTCATCCAAGATGAGATAGGGTCAACAATGGATGTTTTAATAGGCAATATAGACAGACTTCAAAATCTGACAAACAAAACACCTTCATCAGAAGAGAAAATAGATAAATGGGAATTAATAAGAATCAAACACTTCTGCTCATCCAAAGACTTCCTCAAAAGAATTAAAAGACTACCTACAGAATGGGAAAAAATATTTGGCAACTCTATGTCGGACCGACGCCTGATCTCCATAATCTACAAGGTTCTACAAAATATCAATAAGAAAGAGACAAATCATCCAATTAAGCGATGGGCAAAGGAGATGGACAGACATTTCTCTAAAGAGGAGATCCAGCCAGCCAAAACACACATACAGACATGTTCACGATCATTAATTATTAAAGAAATTCAGATCAAAACGACAATGAGATACCACCTTACCCCAATGAGATTGGCCATGATCCAAAAAACTCAAAACAATAAATGCTGGAGAGGCTGTGGAGAGATTGGAACTCTCCTTCACTGTTGGTGGGATTGCAGAATGGTGTAACCTCTTTGGAAAGCAATTTGGTGTTACCTTAAAATAATGAATATAGATATACCATTTGACCCAGTTATTCCTCTGCTTGGAATATATCCTACAAAATCAAGGCCATTCACACTGACTGCTACATGCACAAGAATATTCATTGCAGCACAGTCCACGATAGCAAAAAGTTGGAATCAACCGAAATGCCCAACAACAGAAGAGTGGATGGGTAAACTTTGGTATATGTACTCCATGGGGTACTATACACTGATAAAGAACAACGATGATAGCAGGAAACATCTCTCAGTTTGGTCTCAGTTGGAGGACTTTGGATTGAGTGAAACCAGTCAGCAACAGAAGGACAATTATTATATGAGACCCCTAAGATAAAAACTTAAAACCATACTCACACATAATAGAAAAGACTCTTTGACGGCTACAAGGGTGGGGAAGGTGGGAGGGCGGGAAGGCAAGGGGCGAGGGTTTAGGTTAGTTAATTGTTGGAAATTTGGTAGGGTGAAATTGGTGACAATTCACATTAGTAAGAAGATCAATATTAATGAGACTTCGACACAACTTGTGTACTCCTCCTCTCTTAACCCAATATTGTAAGCACAGAGTATGTACACTTTCATTTTTCTTTGTTTTTTTTTATTAAATTAAAAAAAATAAAAGAAAGAGTTGTGTTCCTGTTCAGCATTGCGGCACTGTCTGTGGAGAGTGGGAAATAAACACGAAAACCTGATGGAAAATTTAGCTGTGTGAGTGCCTGGGGAAGATGGGGAACTCATGCCTTCAGGGCTTGGGGAGGGCTTGGAGCAACTAGTTTTCCAGGAATATTTACAAAAGGCATTGAGCTTAGTAATTTTTCAACTTTGTAGTCTCATTGGTACAGATGCCAATGCCTAGTCCGCTCTTCAAAGCAATTTGGAACTCTTTTTATGAAGTGGCCATCAGAGCTGTCATCAGACACAAAGTCTGATAATTAAGTTCGAGAACTCAACCGAGATAAAGTGCTTTGAACTGTGGACTAGGCACTGGCTTCTGTACATAGCCTTCCCAGGGGAGTACTTTGAAAGTGACCATAGTAGCATTTAACAATGAAGTATGTAGCACTTTTTCTAGGATAAGTTCACGAACTTGTCAGACTTCAAGTGTGTGTGTACTTACCATAGTGGAAAAAGAACGGAGAAAGGAGATGAGAGGTTTTTGGGAAGAAATACATGAAAAAGGAAAAAAATCTGTAAAGCAACCCAGTATAGGAGACCCTCATCCAGAACAGGTGCTCTGTAAGTGTGAATTTCTTCCTTCCACAAGGTGAATAAGGGTCGCGAGACCAGCACAGCTCTCTCTCTCTCTCTCTGTGGAGGGGGTTCACCAAGCGTGATATCTCTCGGGTTTATTATGCTTGTCAGACCCACTATGTCTGATAAGTTTGAGTTTGACCTACAAATGTGAGCAGACTGGAGAGGACTGTAGCCAGGAGATGTGGATGAGTTAGAGAGAGATATGTTCCTGTTCAGCATTGCGGCACTGACTGTGGAGAGTGGGAAACGAGCAGGGAAACCTGATGGAAAATTCAGCTGTGAGTGCTTGGGGAAGATGGGGGGACTGCATGCCTTCAGGGCTGGGGAGGGCTTGGAGCAATTAGTTTTCCAGGAATATTTACAAAAGGCATTGAACTTAGTAATTTTTCAACTTTGCAGTCTCATTGGAAGTCATGAGCCTTCTTTTGTTCACTATGAGAAAGAGAATCATATGGGGGGAATTATATTGCCAGTCAAAATTGTTGAGGACTTTTTATGTGGCCTAACCTAGAGCTGATACTGCAAAGGTCCAGGAGAAAGATAAGTTTAAATCCTGTTCTCAAGGTTTTTATCATCTCACCAGGGACAAAACTGACCCACAGAAAATGGTAAGAGAACAATTAATCACTGGAAAGTTAGATAATTTTCTAAAAATTCAGTAAGTTTTAGAGAGGGGAGGGAAGAGTTCCTGAGATTCCATATCTGCTAATGTCTTTCTTTAAATTATTATGAGTCCATTACAAGCATCAGTAAAATTATAGCATTGCTAATAGAGACTCATGATAAATTCTTTACTCTGGTTATAGATTCATTCATCCTTATAGCTATACTCCAAAGCAGGATGTATGCCAAGTATTTTAGATCCATGCTTTGTATTTTTTGAGAGAGTCAGTGCCTTATCTCTAGCTTCTTATTATGTCAGTAGAAGAGCTAAGGAAAACCAAACCAACCAACCAACCAACCAAACAAACAAACAAACAAACATGTGATTACAGGCTCAAACAAAGTAACTTGAAGAGCAATATCAGATTCAAAGACAGAAGATAGCTTAAAGAAGTCCCGAAATGAAAGAGGAGATGAGAACAACCTAGAAGTGATATATACCCTTGTGGGATGTGGAACAGACACAAGACTTTCATCCTTAGACCTTCAGACAGTAAGGAGTTATGTGGACCATAAATGGAAATAAATGGAAAAATTGAAACTGTCAAGACAAGTAGAGATTAAGGTGTACACATGGGTTTGGGTTTCAGCAAGGAGCAATTTCAGGAATGTTTTAGAGATAGTGCCAGGCAGGCTATCTTAGGAAGTGACTGTGGGAACTCGATTTAAGTTCAGGGGTCAAGGACAGCTTTAGACCGAGGCCTTGGGAACAAATTACAGAAAAAAGGTAAAGGAAACAAAGAAGTTTCCCCATCAACTATCTACCACCAACACCAAGAAAGCAGGAGGTGTCAGTATGTTTCAAAAGTGTGAGAGGAGGTAAATAGAAAAATACAAAGGTATGGAAGGTCATTATCACCAGAAATAAAGTAATCACTTTCTGAAAAAAAGGCAGATTAAATATTAAAACACAGAAACACTCAGCTAAGCTTGGACTAGCTCCATTACTGAATAAGCTATAAATTTTCATCAAACTGTTCAAAGAACATAGCAAAGCCAAAGCCAAGTGCCGTCGAGTAGAGGGCACAGCAAATTTCTAAGACCTAGAAATGTCAGTTTTTGCTTGTTAGGATGTGGTACAGGCTAGTCAAACCAGTATGACCAAAAGATACAGTCAGGATGTTGCTTGGCTTCGTGAGACCACTGCATCCAGAAGAAGATAGGGATTCCAGTTTTGAATTCACGCAGTTATTCCTTTTTTTGCTCACTGATTTAACATAGTTGTTGAGTGTCTATATCATGTCAGTTTGGGTGTTAGCTGTTGGGGAAAGCACACAAATAAGGCACACTCAATCCATGATCTGTGCCCTTGAGGAGCTCTTGGTCAAACAGATGAAACAGTTTGGAAAAATATGTCATCATAAAATAATGTAATAACCTATTTTAATTTAAAAAATTTCATAAACAACTGTATTGCTCTCTGGAAGGCGACGCCCATTTCATTTCTGAAATTACATGTTGCTTACCCTGCATCGAGAAGCCCTGGTGGTATAGCGATTAGAGTGCTCAGCTGCTATACCAAAGATTGGTGACTTGAAACTCACCAGTTTCTCTGTGTGAGAAAAATGGGGCAGTCTGTTTCTGTAAGGATTCACAACCTTGGAAACCCTATGGGCCAGTTCTACTCAGTCCTGTAGGATCACTATGAGTCAGATTAGACTTCAAAGCAGTGGATAGGATCTTACCTCAGAGAATCATCCAAGCCCTTTCCACTGCAAGGTAATGCTCTGTCAGAGTCACTCGTCGTCACACAGAGAAAGCCCAGATGTGACAGGAAGACAGGACACCTGCATCTCAAGGGCAATTTTTTTTTTGTTGGAGTGGCTTTCATTTTTATAGCATTCAACATTGTTCAATACAGAGCATCACTGCTGTAAGAATGCCAGCATTCTTCCTTATCTAGAAGAGCAGTTCTTGCCAGATGGCCTTTCCAATTTGCACACTGACATATGTCATTGTCAGACACAAAGGCGGACTATTCAACTGAAGAGTCAAAGATGCAATCAATAGGTTATCTTGTTAACTTGATATCAAACCAGAAATCTGATTAATTTTTGAATTGAAAAGATGTTTTTTTCTCCCAGAGAGTTAACTAAATTGGAGGTGTTTTTATATGGATAACTAAGAAGGCTTTCGTAATCTTTATTTATACTTGACATAAATAAATATGCCAAAAGACAATAATTGTAGGCATTCTTTGTTATGTTATAAAGTATGTAATGTGCAATATACATGAGGCACAGGACTTGCCAATGAGTAAGAATGTGTATTCTTAAAAGTGAAAGCAAATTGATTCACTAAAGGTTTGAGAGAGTTCGAACCAGGGACATGTCTGATATCCCAAAGTGAAACCAAACACTGCAAAATGGTGGAGTGACAGAGGCATTTTTATGAGGCAAAATACAAAATTCTGATTGGTAGTTGCTTAGGTGAGCAAGAGGGGGAACAACTTGAAGTGTGGCTTGACAGCAATTGGATGGAAACAGAAATGTGGGCTATTTGAACTGCTTGGTTTAAATACAGGACTGAGGAGGGCTTTGGGGCAGTTCTACTCCAGCCTCTAGGGTCACCATGAGTTAGACCCGACTTGAAGGCAGTGGATAAGGAGGGCTTTATGGAGTGGTCACATTTCCTGAGGGTTGGTGAGGGGAACTCTGATAAGAGTATTGTGTTAACGCCCTCCCTGAGGAACATTTTTTCCATATCTTTAGCTAAACAACAGAGAAAAATGCTTCTTTGTAATGTATTTAAGTATGTCCATGGGCTTGGCAGTTGTAGGGGAAATCCTTTGTTACGTATAGTTGACCCTTCTTATCTCTGGGTACCATATTTACACAGATCAAAAGTGTTTAAAAAAACAAAATTCTGAAAAGCAAAACTTGAATTTGCCACACATGTAGCAAGCACTACAGTAAAGCCATGTGAAGGAAATGAGGTCTAGGCTTCCCTGCTGCAGCTTCCCGCTGTTTCACGGGTCCTCATTCTCTCGCCAGCACTTCTTTGAGCATTGCTTGCCTCCCATGTTGTCAGTACTCTCTAAACAATACATTACAGTGTAACGGCTATTTACATAACATTTACATTGTATTAGGTATTATAAATAATCTGGAAAGGACTTAAAATATACAGGAGGGTGTATGTAGGTTACATGAAACTACTACATCATTTTTATAAGGGGCTTGAACATCGGTGGACTTTGGTATTCATGGGAGTTCCTAGAACGAATTCACCATAAATACTGAGAGAATGACTGTACTTTTTAGTCTGTCTAAAGTTTTGGCAGTTGCAAGGGAAATAAACAAAAACTAAAATGGAGTTAAGACGTAAACCTGGTCCGACCATTCTGATATGTGTCAGGTGCCTCTATTTCTCACACATTCCCTCCTTTTGATCAAATGTTTCATTAATATGAATGCTTTCTTCTATAGGGGTTTACAATGATTACCTGTAATTCCTAGAAGGCTGCTTACTTAAGTAAGTGTTTAAGGTCCCTGACATTACTGCTTAGCAGTCGGGCACAATCTGAACTCTTCCCCTTGTCATAGCATAGGAATTGGTTTCTGTGATCTTAGACAGGAGAATCTGTGTGAAGCAAAGCCACATTAAAGGAACAGTCTGACTGTCAAAAGATTGGCTTAGGGTGTGAGCTCAACTTCATTTATGAAACAGGTCTCTTCTATGTACATAGTTCTCTTCATAGGCATTACATCAGACTTTTGCCTTATAACATTTGATATGCATTTCATATACTATTGCATTATTTCAATAACCATTACAACAGCAATCAATATCATTAACCCAGTTAGTGATACAGATCTAATTCAAGTAACCAGCTGAAAATATCACTCTAAGAAGATCCATATTTGCAATCTTTTAAATGTAACTAGGTAGCTTTTGATGAATTTTCTCAATATCTTGTTCAACCTTGTAGGTATTAATCCAGGAGAAAGAAGTGTTTGCTATAGCACAAACACCTCCTAGTTGGGCTGAAATAAAACCTAAAATTATTCAGTCATCTAAAAGCATTTTTGCAAGGAAATTTAAAGATTTTTGTGGGTGTGTTATTCTGTCAGAAATTTCATTTATGACTTTCTCCGTAGTGGTAGACAATTCAGGGTGTCTTCTTTAACTTGACTATTCCACAAAAAGAAAAGAACTATCTTCAAAATACATATCCCATTCCATGTCTAAGTTGGATTGGATTGTAATATCCACAGTTACCAATAGATCTCTTGCTCTAAGCCAAGATTTGTAAACTGCTAGTCCAGTGGATGTATTCATTATATGAATATATTTGCAACGGGATGCCTAAAAAGCCTACAGTACTTTGGCCTGTTAGGTTCTATTCATCTAGCTAGGACAACACCCAAGTTCATCATCTGGGTTTGGTATATCAATACAGTGGTATTTTGATCTTTCACAAAGGAATACATACAGATGAGAAGCAAAAATTATAATTTTCTATTGGTAGTGCATAAGGAAGAATGATTTGATTTGATCACGACAATTAATTGTTAAAAAATTATCATAAATGAGTAAGCATTCTAATTTTAGAAATATTGGTTTTGAAATTACAGTTATTGTTAGCTGTCCTTGAGTCAGTTACAACTCATACTGAGCTTACATACAACAGAATCAAACATTGCCCAGTCCTTCACTGTCCTCAGAATCATTGCCACACTAGAATCCGTTGTTGTACCCACTGTGTCAGTCCATCTTGTTGATTACCTCCTCTCTTTCCCCTGATCATCTACTCTGCAATGATAATGTTCTTCTCCAGTGATTGTTCCCTCTTGATAACGTGTCCAAAGTGTCTGAGATGGACTCTTGCCATCCTTGCTTCCAATGAGTGTTCTGGCTTTTTCAAAGACAAATTTTTTCTTTCTTTTTATTCTTTACTAACACCATATTTCAAAGGCATCAAGTCTTTTTTAGTGTTCCTTATTCATTGTCTAGCTTACATATAAATATGAGATGATTGAAAACTCTGTGGCTTAGGTTAAGCATACCTCAGTCCTCAAAGTGACATCTTTGTTTTTTAATATAAAGAGGTCATTTGCAGTAGATTTGCCCAAAGCAAATCAGTTGTTGCTTCCATGGGCACTGATTGTGGATTCAAGTAAAATGAAACCCTTGATGACTTCAATTATTTTCTCCATTTATCATGATGTTGCTTACTGGTCCAGTTGTGGGGACTTTTGTTTTTTTTTTATGTTGAGCTGTATTCTATACTAAAGGCTATGGTCTTTGATTATCGTCAGTAAGTGTTCCAAGTCCTGTTTGCTTTCAGCAAGCAAGGTTGTGTCATCTGCATATTGCAGGTTATTAAGGACCTTTCTCCAATCTCGATGCATTCTTCTTCACATAGTCTGGCTTCTTGGATTGTTTGCTCAACATACAGCTTGAATAAGTATGGTGAGAGGATACAGCCCTGATGCGCACCTTTCCTAATTTTATAGTATGAAATTTCCCTTGTTCTGTTCAAACAACTGCCTATCTGTGTATAGGCTCCTCAAGAGCACAATTAAGTATTCTGGAATTCACATTCTTCACAATGTCATCCATAGAATATTATGATTCACACAGTCAAACGCTTCTGTATACCCTGTAAAATACAGGTAAGCGTCTTTGTGGTATTCTTTCAGACAAGATTTATCTGACATCATCAGTGATATCCTTTGTTCCATGTCCTCTTTTGAATCCAGCTTGAACTTATGGCAATTCCTTTTGAATGATTTTTAGCAAAAATTTACTTGTATGTGATATTAATGATGTTGTTTGAAAATTTCTGCATTCTCTTGGATCATCTTTCTTTGGAATGGACACAAATATGGATCTCTTCCAGTAAATTGGCCAGGTAACTGTCTTTCAAATTTCTTGGGGTAAACAAACAAGCACTTCAAGTACTGCATCCGTTTGGTACTCCACCAAATCCCGAAGCCCTGATGTCCCCCACTCCCTTCAGCACAACTTAGACTTCTTCCTTCAGTAACTTTAGTTCTTGATCATATGCTTCTTCCCGAAATGGTTGAATGTCACTCAGTTCTTTTTGGTACAGTGACTTTGATTATTCCTTCCATCTTCTTTTGATGCTTCCTGGATTATTCAATATTTTGCAATAAAACCTTTCAGTATAGTAACTCAAGGCTTGAGTTTTTATGTCAGTTGTTTCAGCTTGAGAAATGCTGAACATGTTCTTCCCTTGTGGTTCTTTCTCTCTAGTTCTTCTCACATTTCATTGTAATACTTTGTTTTCTCAAACAGCTCTTTGAAATCTTCTTCTTAGCTTTTTTGCTTCATCATTCCATCTGTTCTCTTTAGCTGTTCTATGCTCAAGAGCAAGTTTTACATTCTCTTCTCTTGCTCATTTTTCTCTTTTGTTTCTTTTTTTTAATATTTTTTATTTAACATGACTGAGTGAAAATGTACATTCCCGTATAAATTTACATGCCCACCTATATGCAGCTTCCACTGCTCTCCCTGTCCGGTGACAGCACACTATTCCCCTCTGCTCCATACATGTATCATCCTCCCAACAGCCTCCTTTCTGCTCCTCTCCACCCATTCTCCTTCCTCCAGCCAGAGGTCAGCAGGATGATATCCTATAGATGTATAGAACCATAAAGTGCAACCAATGTATGGTCACTCTGCATTGCCAAGTCCAATCCATTCCTGTCCAAAGAGTGGAACTTTGTTATAATTTATGGATAAGGGCGGCATCAGGGCCAGGGGCCAGGGGCCATGCTCTCAGGGGAACTGTGAAACCACTGGACCATCAACTGAGGTCTTTTAGTGGAGATCTCATGATGCACCCCTTTTTATTCTTGTGTTGCCAGTGAGACTCCTCTCTGTGAGCTCCATCGTGGCTATCACTGGTGGTGGCCGGGCACCATCCAGTTCTTCTGGTCCCAAGTCGACGAAGGCACCCACTCTTGTGGGTCTCTCTGTCTTCTAGGTTGTCTTTACCGCATGTCATTTTGGTCCTCGGTGAGCATCAATTCTTGCTGAGTTGGGATCATTTGCTGTGTCCTTGGATGGCAGCTTGGCAGCTTTCAAGACCCCAGATGCCACTCACCAATGTGGGGTGCAGAGAGCTCTCTTGGCAAAATGCTAATTATGCCAATTGGCCTTGATCTCACCTAAGAGCATGGTCCCCTGCCCCCTGCCCCAGCTACTCTATCCTTGCAATATTGGGTTAAGACGGAAGGAGTACTCAAGTTATGCTGAAGTCCACTTATGTTGTTCTTGTTTCTAATGTGTGCTATCACAGCTTTCTCCCAACCAGATTTCTAGCAACTATCTAAACTAAACCCTCCCCCTCACCCTCCCTCCCTCCCCTCCCTTGCAGCTGTCAAAGAGTCTTTTCTTCTATACACAAGTCTGTTTTTGAGATCTTATCATAGAGGTCTCATACAGTATTTGTCCTCTTGTCGCTGACTACTTTCACTCAACATAATGTTTTCCAGTTGAAACCAGGTTAGGAGATGTTTCCTGGAATCATCGTTATTCTTTATCATTGCGTAGTGCTCCACTGAGTATATGTACCATAGTTTACCTATCCATTCTTCTGTTGTTGGACATCTGGGTTGATTCCATCTTTTTGCTATCATGGACTGTGCTGCGATAAACATTCTTGTGCATGTGTCCATTGGTGTGAAAGGCCTTGATTCTGTAGGGTATATTCCAAGTAGTGGAATTACTGGGTCAAATGGTATATCCATATCCATTTTTTTAAGGAAGCGCCAGGTTGCTTTCCAAAGAGGCTGGACCATTTTCCAACCCCACCAACAGTGTAGGAGGGTTCTTTTGTTTCTTTTTAATGATCTTTTTGCTTTCTTCATGTGTGATGTCTTTGATGTCACTCCCATAGGCGCATCAGATCTTCGGAAATTATTGTTCAGTGCATCAAATCTATGCTTGAGACACTCTCTAAATGCAGGTGGGATATACTCAAGGTCATACTTTATGCTTATAAAATTGTTTTGATTTTTTTCAGCTTCAACTTGAACTTGTATAGGAGCAGTTCATGGTCTGTTTCCCAGTCAGCTCCAGTCTCATTCTGAAGGATGATGTGGAGGTTCTCCACTGTCTCTTTCCACGGATGTAGTTGATTTGATTCCTGTGTATTCTGTCTGGTGAGATCCACGTGTATAGTTATTACTTATGATGGTAAAAAAAGGTATTTGCAGCTAGTAAGTTGTTGGCCTTGCAAAATTCTATCAGCAAAGCCGTATTTTCCAACTGCTGATCTTTCTTTGTTCCCAACTTTCCCATTCCAATCATCAGTAATTACCAATGCATCCTGACTGCATGTTTGATAAATTTCAGATGGCAGAAATTGGTAAAAAATTTTCAGTTTCTTCATCTTTGGCATTAGTGGTTGGTTGGTGCATAAATTGGAATAGTAGTCATATTAGCTGATATTCCCTGTACATATATGTATATTATCCTATCACTGACAATGTTATACTTCAGGATAGATCTTCAAAATGTTCTTTTTGATAATGAATGCAATGCATTCCTCTTAATTTCATCATCCCAGAAATAGTAGTCTGTATAATTGTCTAATTCAAAATGGCCAATAGCACTCTCTTGCAGCCCATTTCATTTCTGATGACCTCCAGTTTTTTTAGATTCCTACTTCATACAACTCATGTTCTGATTACTACTGGATGCTTGAGCTGCTTCTTTTCATTCTGAGTCACGCCTCATCAGCCAAAGAAGATCTCAAAAGTCGGGCTCTACCTGTGTCGTGAAGGTCAATTCTCCTTTGAGGTGGCAGATCTTTCCCAGTCATATTTTGAGTGCCTTCCAACTTGGGGGCTCGTCTTCTGGCACTATATCAGACAATGTTCTGTTGTTATTTATAAGGTTTTCACTGGCTAATTTTTTTAGAAGTAGACAACCTAGTCTCTCTTCCTAGTCTGTGTTAGTCTAGAAGGTTGACTGAAACCTGTTGACTGCAGATAATCCTTATGGTACCTGAAATACTGGTGGCACAGCTTCCAGCATCACAGCAACACAGCAAACCCCGCAGTACAACAATCTGACAGATAAGCGATATTTAGAATATACAGATCTTTTTTACTAGTTGCTAATCTCAGGCAGCCTAGACTATTATTTATGTTAACTATGAAGAGACTTATTTTAAATTGAAGGAACTTTGCATATGAGACAAAAAGTCATGGGGAAAATCTTCAGGTATTTCCTTAGGCTGGTGGGTTTATATCCCTTTCATTGGCTCTGTGTTATATATATTCCTTTTATATTTTGCACCCCTGGTGGTGTACTGGTTTGCATTTGAGCCACAGTAGTATGTTGTGGCATCATGACAGATACCAGCGCAACCGCCCAGAAAACAAGAAAGTTGGTGTGTACCAACTGTGAGTGTCAAGAGTGATGTGTATGAAGGGCTGCTTCTTGGACGAGTAATTGTGTGAAGCTTTAGTGTCTTTTGGTGTTGGTACAGTGAAATAAGTCTTACTTAAGTGTGTTTACAGTGTCCTTTGTACTATTGAGAAGGTTCAATTACTGGAATTTGAAAATATTTTTTCATTAAAAACATTTTGTGGTATACTTCCTGGGCCATGGGACTAGCATGTATTTGATGGTGCCTTGAGTTGGATCCGACTCGATGGCACTTGGCTTGGCTGGCTTCATGGAAAGTGGAACTGACATGCCCACTTGCATAAGTCACCTCTCTGATGATATCTTTGATAAAGTGCTCATCTACTTGATGACCCTGGACCATGAGATTTATATGTACTGTGTTTGTGATATACTTAACAGAACACGTAAGTGATATGACCTGCTGGAAACTGGCACTTGATTTTTTCAAATAACAAAAACTACTGACAAATAATGATTCATTATCCACTCCATTAGTTAAAAAAACATGGCATCACCCAAAATTTCAACATATGATAATGATTGACCCATGAAAGCAATATTTTGATGACAGCAGTCTCAGAGCAGAACAAAAGGGCTTCTAAGAGGTCTACCGCTAAGAGATGATTTTTATTTGGGCAACAGAGAATGTTAGGAACACCCTCTGTTTCTGTACGTGTCAAAATCATGAACATCCTTGATGCCATACCTAGAGCCAGTGTAAACAATTACTGACCATCCAGAAACCCACTTCAAACCTTCATGAGTATCATCAGTTCAGACTGTTTAGCTGAGGTGACTTCAGGAAGGGCACTGCTTTCAAGAACTTCACTAAAGGTGGTAATAGCATCCTTTTCTGGTAATGAGAGTGACTGTGGTTAAGTCTTAAATATGACCCATCCACAAATGGAATCAAATCAAGGTTAAAAAGAAGACTTTCCTTCAATCTCTGTCTAGAAGACAAAAGTTGTTCAGTGAAATCTAAGCAATAATGTGGAGATGGGGTGATTTCCATAGTCTGGATGTACAAAAGGGTGGCTTGGTTTAAACAGGCTACTATGTGTAACAATATTAGAGACAGCCAAGAGAAGGAACTCATAAAAATTCAGTCTGATAGATGACAAATGCAATGTTCAGATAGAGTTTAAAATGATGGTCACTGCATTAGCAACATAAAAATCTAGGAAGCTTTCTAAAATTATATCTGCCATTTCTTACACTAGTCTGTCCATGGCAGCAACTGCGCTGAGACAAAAGGAGTTACCCTTAATGACTGACTCTAGCTGGACTCTGTAGTGCCAAATGTTCCTTATTGTCCTCCAGTTTCTGAATGAGGACCCCTAAAGCATTCTCAAACATCTTATAAATGAAAAGTGAAAAATCTAAATTATAATTAACCATAAATGAATAAATAAATGCCTATTGCTGCTGAGTTGTTTCTGACACATAGTGACCCTATCCAAAAACCTAATATCATTGAATTGATCCCAACTTATAGTGACCGTATAGGAGAGAGTAGAGTTACCCCATAGGGTTTCCAAGTTAGGTGGATTCAAACTGCTGAAACTTTGGGTTAGCAGCCATAGCTCTTAATCACTGTGCCACAGAAAATTTTAAAGCTGTCAGAAGAATGAGTAGATCTGCTTCAGAAGAAGTACAGCCAGAATGTTCCTTAGAAGTGAAAATGGTAAGACTTAGCCTTACAAATACGGGATATGTTACCAGCAGAGAGTAGTTGCTAGAGAAAATACAATACGTGTTAAAGCAGAGGGTCAGTGAGAAAGAGGAAGACTGTCATTGAGATGGACTGACACAGTGGCTGCAACGGTTAGCTCAAACAAAGCAACAGTTGTAAGAATGACTCTGGACTGGGAAGTGTTTTGTTCTGTTGTACATAAGGTTGCTTTGAGTCATAACTGACTCAATAGCACCTAACAAAAAACAACAACGAAGCCAGGAAATTAGTTGATGGCTCTAATATTAGTATGGGTTTTTTTTTTTTTTTTTTTGCCATCCTCTCAGAATTAAAAGGGGTCAAGCTCTAAAGCTTTTAAGTGTTGATACAATGGTTGGGCCAGCAGAGAATAAGTCGCTATCCAAGTTCTGCAATATTTGAGAAGCCCCCCAAATCCCTTTAGTTTTTTTTTCTTTCCTTACTGGGGACAGGGAAAGCCAGGATGACTTCTCTTATTTGAGGGACAGTAGTGATCTCTTTTGTTGTGATTATATGTCCTAGATAGTTAACTGATGGCTGAGGCAGTTGTCATTTCTCTATAGAGGCTTTGTGTCTACCACCAGCCATATGTTTTAGTAGAAGAAGGATGTCTTCAAGACAAGCTTGTTGAGAATTAGAGTGGACCAGTAAACCATCAACATTTGTACTAAAATGGATCCATGGGCAAACTGTGAAGGTTGTAGGTCTGCATATAAAATCAGAAAAAACAGTGGCAGACTTGGCTAAGTCTTGAGACATCACAGTAAAAGTGTATTGTTGGTCCTTTGAGTAAAAGCAAACAAACATTGGTTATCGCTATGTACTGGAAGACTGAAAAATGAATGACAAAGGTCAACAACTGTAAAATGAGAGTCTTCAGGAGGTTAAAAAGGGCTAAGTGTAGATTGGGAATAACAGGAAATTTAGAAACTACAATGCAATTAACTAATGGCATGTAGATCCTGTATAAACCTCCATCCATGGTTATTTGGCTTTGTAACAGAGAAACCAGGAGTATTACAGGGCCTAATATAATTAATGCTTAACAAGAATTAAATGCTTAACAAGAATATCTTGAATTACTGGAATTAAGTCCTTTTGCCTCTCATTTTAAAGGGTACTGGGGGGATTTTAGGTAAAAGTTTGGAGGTACTAACTTGAATTGCTAACAGCACCTGGCTAACATCTATGGAAGTTGTGGCCCACAGGGTTTCTGATACTGAAGATAGACAGCCAAAAGGAGCAAAAAGGGTGGAGGAGCTGCCTTCTTAAAGGAGTAAAGTATGTCTACGTAATAAAAAATCTCCCATGAGGTTCCTTCAATTTCATGCTGACCATCAAGGAATTCTAATAGTATTTCCCCCTTTGCATTAAATTATATATGATAATTCCATTTAGCTAATAAGTCTCTTATTAAATGAACTTGAGTATTTTGGCTAAGTAGAAAAGGATATAGATCCTCAATATGTTCAAAAGATATGAGCATGGGCTGAGAGTGGGTTAGAGTTTGTACTTGATTAGTTACCCTCACAACTTTAGAGGTTTTGGTACTGTGGGATAGAGGCTTCTGTAAACATGTGGGGTTGATCACAGACAGGTGGAACCAGTGTCAATTAAAAATTTGCAAGGTTTATCATTAACTTCAAGAACTGTTTCTTCACGTGAATTGAAAGCCATCACAGGAAAAGCCTCCTGTCTTGTCCTTGGTGCCCCTTCCTTCTGATTCAGGTTGAATTTCATCAAATAATAGCTGCCCATTTTATTCTTTAAATTTGTGTGATCCTTCCTAAAATGCCTAGGTTTTTACAATTATAACACTTTCCAGATTTAATGCCTGTAAAAGACTTAAATCTCTTTTGACTAGAAGACTACAACTGCTTTAATTGTAAAGTCATCAATATATTAGTCTTGGCAGTTTGTTTAGTTCCTAAGGTTTCAAGCAAGTTCATGAGCCAAACTAGTCAGCTCAGCCATCGGGATGGCCTTCCAATTCAGCTAGTCCATTTTTGCAAAGATTGAAAGTTCAGAGGTAAGGCTGGACAAAAAGCTGCATTAAGAGGTCCAAATATACCTGGAGTAAAAGAATCAGCCCCAGAATCTGCAGTAAATCTCTGGAGGACTGATTTTGGTAATCGTTAATTCTGTCATCTTTATTCTGTATGCAAAAGTAGATTTTTTTCCCACTGTATTCTAGGAGGAAAAACCTCATTGAGGGCATCAAGTGATCTTTTCATATTTTTCAGGCTTCTTAGAGCAAATCATCAGCTATCTTACTCATACCTAAGGCCAGATTCCAATCAGTATGCTCCAACCCTAACTGAGCATCCCCAGGGCTTGTTGATCAGTAATCCAACTGAGACAAATCAGGTGATCTGGGTTGGTAAGATTCAATAAGGATTTTACATTTTTAAGCTCGTTTATAAGGGTCTTTTTGTACATCTGGAAAATCTTTAATGACTGTATTTAATTCCATTCTTGAAGAACTTACTGATGAAGATCAGAGACTATAACCTTCAGTATGGACTACTGAACATGTAGAAACTACTCCACATATAGAAAACAAAAATTCTCATAACTGGAACAATAAGCAAAATCATGATAAACAGAGAAAAGGCTGAAATTAAGGATTTCATTTTCCTTAGATCCACAGTCAATGCCCATTGAAAGCAGCAGTCAAGAAATTAACTTTGAGTCAACAAAATGCTTTAGGTAAATTTGCTGCAAAAGAGCTCTTTAAAGTGTTAAAAAGCAAAGATGTCACTTTGAGGACTAAGGTGCACCTGACCCAAGCTGTAGTATTTTCAGCTGCCTAATATGCATGTGACAACCAGAAAAAGAATAAGTAAAACTGAGAAGAACTGATGCATTTGTGTCACAGTGTTGGCTGACAATAATGATCGCACTGCGGACTTTCAGAATGAACAAATCAGTCTCGGTAGATCGTGAAGATGGTGAGACAAAATCACATATATTTTGGACAAATTATCAGGAGGGACCAGTCCCTGGAGAAGGCCATCATGCTTGCTATGGTGGAGAGCCAGAAAAAGAGAGGAAGATCCTCCATGAAATGGATTGTTACGGTGGTTGTTGCAATGAACTCAAGATAGCAATGATTGTGAGGACTGCACAGGACTGGAAAGCGTTTCATTCTGTTATACAAAGCATTGCTATGTATGAGTCAGGATCAGCATCTAATAACAACAGCAACAACAACATAATTCAGTATAGGTCTGACATGGGTTGAATTGTATCCCCCCAAATTATGTGTTGACTTGGCTAGGTCATGAGTCCCAATATTGTATGATTGTCTACCATTTTGTCATCTGATGTGATTTCCCTGTGTGTTCTAAATCCTATCACTATGATGTAATGAGACAGATTAGTAGCAGTTACATTGATGAGGTCTACAAGATTAGATAATATATTAAGCTAATATTTTATGAGATATGCAAAAGCCAGAGAGTTGGGGACTTCATACCATCAAGAAAGCAGTGTCAGGAACAGAGTGAGTCCTTTGGAACTGAGGTTCCTATACTGAGATGTTCCCAGACCTAGTGAAGGTTGATAACGTGGTACTTTCCTACAGTGTTGGTAGAGATAGAAAGCCTTCCCCTGGAGCTGACACCATGAATTTGCACTTGTAGCCTACTACATTATGGGAGAATAAAATTCTCTTTGTTAAAGCTATCACTTGCAGTACAGTATTTCTGTTATAGCAGCACTAAATGACTGAGGCAGGGTCTGAGGAACAAAGGACACACTTGGTTCTTTGGGAATTTCTCTAGTACAACTGGAGATCAGATTTTAAAAGGCATTTCATGGACAAGTATTTATTTCTTAACAAATTCCTCAGAAAAGAAAGTAAGTTCTGAAGGAGTGTTAATAGAGAAATAAGAATATAGGGATAGATAGAGAAAGGATGCTGCCAAATGAGAAGCAGAGGAAAAGGGTGTAGACACATGGCATTCTAATTTCTTTTACCTTTTAGTCAATTTAGGAATAATATCCTTTATGGATTGGAAACACTGGAGGTGGAGTGGTTATGTACTATGGCTGCTAACCAAGAGGTTTGCAATTCAAATCCACCAGGTGCTCCTTGAAAATTCTATAGGGCACTCCTATAGGGCTGCTATAATTTGGAATTGACAGTGGGTTCAGGTTTGGGGTTTTGACCTTTCATGGAAGACAGTCTTCTTTCTTGGTGTCTTTAAGAGTCTTCTATGTACCAATCAAAGTAGGCATCCCATTGTATTTGCCAAACAGCAGACTTTCTAAGTTACTGTGCAGAAAAGCTGGGTTTGTTTAGGTCAAGAAAGCCCCAAATGGGCAACTGATGTTCTAAAACTTCTTAAGTAAAGTCATAGCAGTGCTCCAGAAACATGCAGATTCAGCAGTTGTGGTATCATGAATTACTGATTGATTACTTTTGTGTGGCCTTTCTAGGCATGGTCTTGTAACTCCCACACATGTGGCTGAATGAACTGTGTGAGAGGGTAATCCAAGTGGATTGGTCAGTTTTGCCTTAAAAGAGCCAATTTTGGGGTAGAGAGGAAGATCCCACCACTACCGAGGAAGGAGATACCAGCAGGGAGACAAGCTGCAGAGACCTGGCAGCAGCAGACAGCACAGTGAGCTTTGCAGCCTGTGGAGAGAGAAAGCTGAGTGTCTTTGGGGAGATGCTTAGGGCCAGGGAAAGTCGGGTCTGTGATTATAGCTGGGAATAGGCTGTCCTGATGACAGAAGTGTACCCCAAGTGTTCTTGAGGTGAGTTGTAACTGTTATTCCCTAATAAACCCCATAACCATGAGCATGATCTGTGAGTTCTGTGTGGTTATTGTAATCAGTTATAACACTCAGTAGGGAAGCAGAGAGTGCTGTGAAAGGGATGGTTGGGGCCAGAATGGTAAAGGTGGTGGAGAGAGGAGGCACATCTGACCCCCATCTCAATAGGAGTCAGCTTTGGGCTGCTGATATTGGTTCTCCTTTTCCATTGTGTGTTAGAGGAGGTCAGACACTGCCACCAAGCTGTTTTCACAGGGGCTGAGACATTTGTCCATGTGAGTGGTTGGTGTGCCTTCTGGTGGTCCTGTCAAGTCCTTAGAACCAGCATTTCCTGTCTTACTAAAACAGTGAATTACATGTCCTAGAAATGCTAAATGTGCAGTAAAGAAAAATGGGTTAGTTCAGACTTAATGGGCTGAGACTTCGATACTCCCCAAGTCTGTGCTCATTAGACTTGGAAATCTCACTGTAACAGCAACACTAAACTTAATCTGGCAACAAAACTCTTCAAAATGCTTAGGGCAAGCTGAAAATGAAACAGAAAAGAAAGCCTACAATAACTTTTGGAGAACACTACACAGGGAAGTAGAGTTCAATTTGAGAAGCCTTTTATGTTAGATGGCTCCTGGGAATCTATGGAGACAAATGAGCTTTAAAGGAGTCACACTGTGTACCAAAGCTCTGGATTCTTGACGTCCCTGGGGTCCCTGGAGAAATGTGTCTTTGAATCCGATTTATCTGACACTGGAAAATGTCAATGACTAAAAACATACACTTTGTTAAAAATAAAAGTAAAGAGATTTATTGAAGGTTCAAGACAGTTGAAACTGGGGACATGTCTGATCTCATAAACAGAAACCAAATGCTCCAGAATGGTGATGTTATAGAGGCATTTTTATGAGGTAAAATACAACCTGCTGACTGGAGTTGCAGGATTAGGCAGGCAGGAGATGGGACAACTTGAAGTGTGGGTTTTACAGTGATTGGTTGGAAACAAACATGTGGGCTATTTGGATTGGTTAATTTAAATACGTGATTAAGGGGAGTTTCACAGAGTGATAACAGGCAATTGTCTTAAAGCGTATTCTGGGGGTTGTTCAGGTGATTTCTGATAAGGGTGTTCTGTCAACACCATCCCTTAGGAATATTCTTTCCATAGCTTTAGTTTAACCACAGATAAAAAGAGTTTCTTTTGTTACGAAGTCCAATTATGGATTTGATTGTTGCAGGGGGAATCTTTTGTTACGCAGTCCAGTCCGTTATGACCCATAGCTACCCTGTAGGACAGAATAGAACGGTCCATAGGATTTCCAAGGCTGAAATTTTTTTTTTAATTTTTTAAAATTGTGATTAAGTGAAAATTTACAATTCAAGTTAATTTTCCATACTCCCCTTTCTGCACCTCTACTTGCTGTCCTCACCCTGTGACAGCACACTCTTCTTTTTCACTCTTTACTTCCAGTATCCATTCAACCAACACTTGTCCCCTCCTCCGCATCCTCTCTTTTCCCCTCTGGAAAGAAACCAGTAGGCCAGCTTCGTGTGTGTGTGTGTGTGTGTGTGTGTGTGTGTGTGTGTGTGTGTATGTACATATACACATATATATATCTCATATATATACACACACATCATATATATAAATATATAAATAGAAAATCATAAAGTACACAAGGCTACAAATCTTTTTGGAAGCAGACTACCATATATTTCTCCCATGCAGCTGCTGGTAGGTTTGCGTTTGGTTAGCGGCCAAGCACCCTTAACTACTGGCCACTCTTGCTCTTTGTACCTAGCAAAGAGCTAGCTAAACGTAAGTTGAATGACCCAGCTAACTAGTTTAAACCTATTTTGAATACGAGAGACACCTGAGATCTTAAGGAGGAATGACATTCTTCCCTGTCATCAGGTGCCCTCCGCCTAATGACTCACTAGTAACAACCATAGCTTGGAAAATCAAAAGAACAAGCCGTCTATGCTCCCAAACTATTCTAACCAAAATAGCAGTGGTATGCAGGTGACTTGCAAGCTGACTTATATTTATTCAACAGCTGTAAAATTTGCAGAGCTGTCCTCCCCAATACAAAGGCAAGTAAGCATCTTTTAGTTGTTTTTTTTTTTTTTTTTTAAGGACTGCACATTTAAAGTATTTCAGGTACATGAACACCTATGTTTTCCCTATACTAAGAATTTAACAAAGAATTTCTATCCTTGTTGTCAGTAATGTCTTTGTGGCAGGTCCCTAATCTTTTTCTTTTTCAAATTCCTTTCAAAGGATGACTAAGGAGTCTTTAATTAACTATTAAAGAGAGTGTTCTAACACGGAGACAAGATTTAGAAAATCCCTTTAATTACTAAACCAGATTTACTCCTGATTTGTAAATACCAGTTTACTCCTCAACCAAGTGGGACTTTAATTAAGTTCGTTGGGGGAAGAGGATGATGTTTGAGTGCTTTGAAGTGCCTTAATTTGCATCAGCCACCAATTCAAATGAGAATAAATGAAGGATAGGGATGGGAGCTCCTATAGTTTATTATTTAAGCTGGGAAACAAGGAAAATGGGATTTGTTTTCCATACACGAACTCATGAAAATTAGACACACCCCAGCCACCTCTGATCTATGCAAATGCTGTTACTATGGGATTACTACAGGGCCCTCAGTGCAATGAGTCTACGAACCACTTATGCATTAATCAGGCACAACTAGGCTTATGGTTCTAGTGACAAGGAAAGACACACCAGAGCTTGATACACACACCCTTTCTCAATTTAATGTTTAACATTAAATATGGTACATAGTTGGCTAAGAAAGTAAGGTACATGCTTTGTCGTTCCCCTTACGGATTTCAGTCAACACATGGAGGTGTTTGAAATGATCTGCTAATCCCTTTTGCCTTCCTTGAGCCATCTGGTTCAAATTTTGTCTATCTGCTTGGAGTGTACCAGTCTTGTCTGCATTTCCATATAAGGAAGTCACAACTCATTAACAGTTTAGGGTAAATCCTTGTGGAATTACACAACTTTGCTATTGTGGTTGGTTTCCTCTTGGGAGCAAATGAGATAGGACTTTGATGTAAACCAAAGAAACTTGAGGGTTTTGGAAGATGTGAGTGGTCCTTAAAAAAAATTAATTTAGAAGCTTTTATTTGAAATAGGAACAAGGTTACTGTATAGTATGAGGTTGCTAGCATCTTAGCTCCACTGTAAGTGGTTAAGTGCAGTGATGAGCTGGAGTGTCTTCTAGTTTCATGGTGGGATCCTGATATATAATTTCATGAATCAGCACCTAATATAAACATTAATGCATAATTAATCTGGTGGCAGATTCTTATCATCTGCTAGCCCAATGATTCTAATCTATCTGTATCTAGTCAATTTTGACTCATAGCAACCCTATAGGACAGAGTAGAACTGAGCCATAGGCTTTCCAAGACAATTGTTTTTGAGGCAGGTTGTCAGGTCTTTCTCCTGAGAAGTGGCCTGGTGGGTTCAAACCACTGACTTTTAGGCTGGCTGTCGAGCATTTTCACCACGGCACCACGAGGCTTCCTCCAATAAACCTACTCAGTCTTACTGTTGCTGTCATTTCAGAGGTTGGAAATGCTTTTCCTGCAGTCTCCTTGAAGCTAAAGATATTCCTGTCACATGGTTCCAGCCAATAGGTTATAAGTAAAAGCTTGCTGGGAACTTTTGGGGAACATTTTACTTTCCTGATCAAAGAAAACCATCACTTCCCTTCCTTCCTCTTCTTTTTACCTTGAATGTAGAGGTAATGTCTAGAGCAGAGGCAATTATCTTGTGACCTTAAAGGAAAAAGTAACAAAGATTGCAGACACATCAACCTGACTTTGTTAAGGCTCTGCATCAGAATAAATAGCTGCCTGCTTTTAGATGTTTTTTTCCTATTAAGCTAATTTATTGGTTACTTGTAGCTGAGCGAAATCCTGATTTAATCCTTATACACATGGATGTGTCTTGAGAAAAATGTTCTTGAATTGAGTATGTTAGTCAACCCTCAATCCTCCACCAAAGCTTCTGTAGCCTCCAGTGGCTTGGGTCAGCCATGCAGGTCCTGGAGGGTACATTTGGGATCATGTCCAGGGTGAATGATACAGCTCGGGTCAAAGAAACAAGTCAAAGATCCAAAAGAAATATTAACAATTATTCCCAACTACATATATGGGAAGGGAATACAAGAAGAATATTCCAGTCTATTTTATGTTATGAGTGAAAAGGAAAAGTCAGCACTTCATAGAGCATTTGCATCCCTCCTTTACCCTATCAGGGGACCCTGGTGGCATAGTGGGTTAGGTGTTAGGTCTGCTACCCAAAAGGTTGGCAGTTCAAATCCTTCAGGTGCTCCTTGAAAACTGTATAGGGCAGTTCTACTCTGACCTCTAGGGTTGCTAGGAGTCAGACCCAACTCTGCAGTGGGTTTGGTTTTTTTGCTTGTTTTATCCTATCAGGAAACCTTGGTGGCATAATGATTGAGTGCTACGGCTGCTAAGCAAAAGGTCAGCAGTTCAAATCCACCAGGTGTTCCTTCGAAACTCTACGAAGCAGTTCTCCTCTACCATATAAGGTAGCTATGGGTCAGAATCGGTGCCCTGGCAAGGGGTTTTTAGGTCTCCACCCTATCTCAGGTCCTGTCTCTGATTCATTCAGACACTGCTTTTCCCCTACTTCTACAGCACCTAGGAATCTCCTAATAAAGTCAGTGGAATGGTGTATCAGGGCTGAATTAGCGTGCCAATTTGCACCCTCTTTCTACTTCCCTAAGCCCCCTCCCGCCTTCGCACTTTGCTCAAGCACTCTCCGCAGCACCACAGGTCTCCTACCAGGAAGGTGGCTCAAAGGTGCAGCATCACGGTTACAGTGCCTGCAGAATTAAAGTCTGATATTTTAGCCACCCCCGCAACTCCAGCACCCGCCTTGCAAAAAAAAAAAAAAAGACCTAAGAAAGAAAACCTTTGGCGATACAGAAACACAAGGAGAACCCTTAAGAACAGATGCAGTTCTTGCAGTTTCTGATTCAAAATAGGCTATGCTGTCTAAACGAGAAATGTCAGGACTGTCACAAACAATTCTCATTTTCTTAGTAGACTGGATTTTGTTTTAAAAAAACGCAATGCTTACTGCTGATCTAATATATATACCAGAATACAAAAGAAAGTTAACAACTGAATTTATTTTCAGCTTTCTCCCCAGAGATACAGGGACAAAGAATATTTTCCAAGAGGAGGTTTTCCTTGGCCCTGGAAAAATCCCAAAGACAGACTCCAATTCAGCAGGTCAAAGGCCCACTCCACCAAAACCGTGTTTGGGCCCAGAGGCGCTGCTTGGGCAGGAAATGGTGGATTTCCTTTTTTACAGGAATCCCTCCCAAAGCCCAGCAGGTTTGGGGGAAGGGAGGCAGCTGTTTTGACAACTCTTATTCTGGGTTTAAACTGGGAGAGACTGCCCAGACTGAGATCCTGGGCCCAGGTATGTGGGCATGGGTAGAGCGCTGCTTCTTTTAACAAACATTTTACAAATACCAAGTGAGCACTATAAAAGGGCCACATGGGGGCCTCAGCTTAGGATCTGCAGAGTCTTGGAGGGGTGGGGGTGGTTAGCATCTGCAGCGCCTCGGAGGGAGGGGTCAGGATCTGCAGAGCCTAGGGGGTTAGGATCAGAAGAACCTAGTGGAGGCTTGCCTTGCAGACAGAGTTCCTACAATACATTTGGTGTTTCATAAGCCTTAAGTAAGAGTTCCCAGAAATGAAGTTCCCTTGGCTAGGTAAATTTGGGGAAGCACTAACTTGTTTGTTTGCTATTGTGATTCTTTAAGTGGGAATTTAGTGTCCAGTATTCCTTTGATAACCAACTTATTATTTGCCAAGCCAAGTGCCATCGAGTTGAATCCAACTCATTCATTTATTTTTATCATTCATCCATCCATGCATCCATCCGTCCATCCATTCATCCAGCCTGTTTAGTGGAAACCTTGGTGGCGTAGTGGTAAAGTGCTATGGCTGCCAACCAGTAGGTCAACAGTTCAAATCTACCAGGCATTCCTTGGAAACTTTATGGGGCAGTTTTACTCTGACCTGTAGGGTTGCTGTATTAGAATTGACTTGACGGCACCAGGTTTGGGTTTTGTGGCTTTTCAGTGGAATAGCAAAATGCTTCCTAGTTCGGCTTTCCTTCCCCTCCTTATCCTCATCAATGCTACATATGTGAGAGCCACTAACTGTATTTGACCTTTTGTATTTAACATAAGGAGTCCTTGGTGGTGTGGTAATTAAGTGCTCTGCTGCTAATCAAAAAGCTGGTAGTTTCAACCATCACCTTCACAGGAAGACAAAGATGTGGTGGTTGGCTTCTGTAAAGATTACAGCCTTGGAAACCCTGTGGGGCAGTTCTGTTCTGTCCTACAGGGTCCTTCTGAGTCTGGATAGACTCTGTGGCAATGGCTTTGGTTTTCAGATGCTTAAGGTGGTAGAAGCCTAATTCTTCAGCATAGAAGTAGGGAAGGTAGAACACCATTAATTTAACATCAGAACACTTCTTAACAATCACAGTCTTACCAAGAATGAATGTGGAGGCTGAGTACACGGTTCAGTCCACAGGCACTGGCGGAGAAAAGTGCATCTTGTTTGAAAGGGGAAAAAGCTGACGAGAATAGGATACAGTTTACACAGATACAGAGAATGACTGGCAAAGCTGCAGCTGTATTTTCCAGAGCCTCATGAATTACCCATTGCATTTATGTTGAAATCAGGACAGCTTTCCTCTTTTTGTTCAGTCTTGAAACAAAACCTGGGATAATTCTTCATTGGGAGAGAAAATTTGAAAGTGATCATTCTTTTTAAAAGAGAAATCACTTTTCATCTGGCTCTGTTTCTGGAGAGCCCTGAATTACTCAGATTTCTATTCTATTTAATATCCGTAAAACATCATGCATGCTGGCAGCTTGCAAACTGACCTACACCACCTGGAACTCTATTTTTGAGACCCAGACCAGTGTATCTAACCGGCTCCTGGACAACCACTCCAGGATGGTCTGGAGGCACCACATATCCATCGCTGTTAATCCAGACCCCACTCTTCTCTCGTTGTATCACCCCTCATCCTGATGAACGCCACTCCTACCCACCCACCAGCTATGGTGCAAACCTGGAAATCATCCCTGATCCCCTCTCTTTGCATTCAACTTGAGAGCTACTTCAGAATAACTCTCAAACACTTCTCTCTGTCTCTATTGTCTTTCCCTTAGTTTGGGTCTCGTCGACTCTTGCTTACTACGTCCCGATCAGCTCCCTTACTAACCCCCAGCCTTCTCTCCACAGGTGTTCCAAAACCAGGCTCTCCACGTTAATTGCCAGAAAAGTCGTTTTAAAATAAATCTGATCAGGCAACTCCCTTGCTTAAAAACCTTCATAAGCCTCCCACTGCTGCCGAGATAAATTCAGATGCTTTAGCATGACTTCTGTCCTTCAAGATTTGATTTTTCCAACCTTTCTTGTGATTTCCTCAGGCCTACACCTTACCCTGGCTCTAGTCACACTGGTTTCTAGACAGTTCTCCAGTCTCTTCCTGCTGTTTTACGCTGCTCTGGTTTCTGCCCGCTGTTTCCTTCTCTTCACATGCACTTCCTTCCTTCTTTGCCTGACAAAATTCTGCTCTACCTCTAAGACCTCCATCAAGTGCTTCTCCTTTGGAGCCTTTCCCTCAGCTCCCCAAGCACAGCTGGCCACTTCTATCTGTGTGTTGCCACTGTATCTTCTTCAGAATACTTGTTCCCCCCCACCCCCCGGACATACAGACTGGTGAGAGGTAATAAACGTTTGGTGTCTTTAAGGTAGCTTGCTATGCAGCAAACACACGCTGATACAGCCTGGCATGTTGTCGTGGGTATTGTTAGCTGCCATGGAGTTTCCCCAACTCTTGATAAACCTATGCATATGGGATCAGACTGTTGTGATTCACTGCCTGATTTTCAGAAGTGGATTGCCAGGCCTTTCTTCCTAGTCTGTCTTAGTGTGAAAGCTCCGCTGAAACCTGTTCAACATCATAGAAAACTGCCGACTTCCACTGAGAGGCAAGTGTTTGTGCCCTGTGGTGCATCAGCTCAGAACTGAACCTGACTTTTCTACACGGAAGGCAGAAATTCTAGCACTGAACTGCCAGTGACGGCTAATTGATGATTAATAAAGTTTGTCAGTACATGAGCAAGTTGTTAATAGTTAATACGTGAGAGTGTTTTATTTCCCTTTATAAGGAGAAAGAAGAGAATACTTTGATTGGGTTCCCTAACTTAGAAGCTGCTACTGGAGGAAGGAAGCAGTGGGAATGTCAGGGCTCGAGTCATCCTCTCAGCCTCCTGGGCCTCTCAGTGGGCAGGTGGCAGTGGGATGCCTGCCCCATCAGGCCCTTCAGCACAAGCCTTTTCTGATGCCTTGAACTCTAGCCTCAGAGAACTGGAACCAGATGTCACCCAGCTGGCATCTCACCTCCTGTAGCCCGCTGAGCATCTGACACATCTCAGTTATCTAATAAGTGTCAAATTACCTAGAACAAAGGTTGGCACAGAATGGACACCCTGTAAGTGTGAATTTTGTTGTCTTGCCACTTTTAAAAAGCAAAAATACAAAACGGAATTCATTTTCTTCACTGTCTGTGCCGAGAATGTGGGAGGACCGTCACTAAGGTCCTGGTGTTTTGTGTATGTAGTCTTTATTCTGAGGTGAGCCCCTCCATCTCTGTCATTTCTGTCTCTTGCCTCCTCAGCCTGTCCTGCCTTACTGGCTCCTGCCTCTTTACCCGGGATAAACACAGGGTTCTTTCATCCCAAAGAAAATCCCTCCTTAATTCTGCTCCCTATCCACTTAGGCCCCTCCCACCAAGTGGCCTGCAAGCCTGTCTTTTCTTGTGGCCCCTGACTCTCATTCCTGTTTCAGTCATTACCATCTGGCTTCTGCCCCAGCCATGCTACTTACTTGGTTCCTGCCATGGTCAGCTCTGGCCTCCTAATTGCCAAATTCAGTGGTAAGTTCAGGCCTTACCTAATTTGCTGAATCTGCTGGAGTCAGCACTCTGCTGGTTCTCACTCTGAGGTACCACCTTTTCCTGGCTGCTGGAGCATCCCTCTGCCCTGGTCCTCTTCCTGCTTCTCTAACAAAGGCTTCTTACTTCCTTCCTTCTTTTCATACCCCGGTATTTGTGTCAAAGTCTTACACATGCTTTGAAACCCAACTCAATTTCTAATTCTTCAGAAAAAAAAATCGAGTCACATTTCTATACTGATTTGATTAAAATAATTATTCTAAGACTCAATTTCTTCGTCTGCAAAATGGACATCATAAGGGAATGTACTTCGCAAGACTGTTGTAAAGATTCAAGGTATGGAATTTAGCACTTTGCCTGACATTTACAAAAGTTTCAATGTATGTGGATTATTATAAATATTATTTCCAGTTGGCACTAACATCTTTATCTGTCTATATTTGTAAACGGGTATTTCTTTCTGGATTGAGAGATCCTGAAGTGGTTGAAGAGGTGAAGAAGGGCTGGTTTACCCATCTTTTTATTCTCCAGATTCTGACACATTTGCTGTACTTTATGTTGCCTTTGGAGGCAGCGATCATTCAGTGGTAGAATTCTCATCTTTCACGAGTGAGACCTGGATTCTATTCCTGGCCAATACACTTCATGCACAGACACCACCTGCCTGCCAGTGGAGGCTTGTGTGTTGCTGTGATGCTGGATAGGTTTCAGCAGAGCTTCCAGACTAAAATAGACTAGGAAGAAAGGCCTAGAGATCTAGTTGCAAAAATCAGTCAGTGAAAACCCTGCAGATCACAGCAGTCCAATCCTATTGTGCTTGAGTTGCCATTACTGAGAGGCTAACTCAATGACAGCTAACAGCAACAGCAATGCTGCTTTCACTTGCTGTAGCTAATTCTGTATTCTTTAACACAATTCAGTTAAACAAATTCATGCTGACCTGTTGAGTATCAGGCATTGTACTAGCCACAGAGATGCACGAATGACTGAGGCATGATTCTTAGTAAATTCTAAGTTGGGCTTGAGTTAGATTGGTTATAAATTTCCAAACCTCCTGAGTGACTTAGAGATTTTAAGAATATGGCCTGTCTGGTGATTTGGGGCTGGGTTGAGAGCTAATTCAATTTATAGCTATGGTTAATGCAATTCGACACTGTTTTAGCCTGAGTCTTTAGATTATTTTGTTTCACTTGCATGAGTCGGATCCAACTCGACGGCACTTGGCTGTACCAGTAAGATTGTTCAGATAAGTCTTGTATCCTAATATCTCCTGCTTCTTCATAATACAAGGCCAATCTGTTGGCCAGAGTATTACAGCCATCAGGCTTGCTATTCTGGCAAGTCTGGAGAACTTGTCCCTAAATGTCTCTTTCCTAACTATTGGAAGATCTTTTGGACTGACTTTCCTCTAAATTCTTCTGAGCTTGGAACTCTGTGGTGATTAAAAGCAGCCCTGAGCCAGTGGTCTGAGCTCTAGTGACAACCTTCGTGCTGATCTATTGGGCTTTTCAGTGTTGATTGGTGAACAGGTTGCTAGGAGCGTATTTAAGAGGTGTATTTTAGTGGATAAAGGTCGTGGCAGGGTAGAAGAAAGTGTTCTCTGAGGAGAACAGTAGTTAGAAGGGAACAGAAAAAGAGTCTGGCTCAAACCCCAACTTCTCCTGGAAGTCTTTTATGATCTATAGGCCCTCAAATGGTAGAGCCCTTCTCCTTTATAACATGTTCTGGATTTAGACCATGACAAACCTCTGACTACTGAGCTTCTCTCTCTCTTTTAACCTGTGTTTGCTTTATAGCTCCCAAGGAGAATTTAATCTACTTGACACTAGGGACTGTGTCTCACATTACCTGGTTCCAGACTGGAGAGAAAGTACGTGTTTCATAAGAACTTCATTGATTGATTGCCTGAAAGAGTTTCTAAAATAAGGACTGCTTGAGGCTGTTTCTCCTCAGTACAGATCACCTCTTCTTCAGGTCTTATGTTCTCATTAGCTGCTGTTGAGCTGGGCCTCGACTGATGGCAACCCCATGCACAACGCAGCAAAACGATGCCTGGTCTTGCATCATCCACGTGATTGATTGCAGGTCGGACCATTGTGATCCATAAGCTGTTCACTGGCTGATTTTTGGAGGTAGATTACCAGGCCTTTCTGGCTCATCTTAGTTTGAAAGTTCCACTAAAACTTACTCAGCATTGTAGCAACATGCAGGTCTCCACAGAAACATGGGGGCAGTGGGTGGGCGGACAACTGTACTTGAGGCACATTTGCTAAAAATTGAGCCTGGGTCTCCTGCATGGAAGGTAAGAATTCTACCCTTGAACCATCGGTGTCTTATAAACCTCTTGGAATCCAAGGATGGACATGTGGTGGCAGATGCATAACTTTCCAAAATTTCGTGCAAATTTTGTGATGCATAGTTTTTCTAGAGAAGGAGTCAATTGTTATGTACTACTTTATCAATATTTCTGCCACATAGGCTCTCTGGGACATGGTGTTACAGGAACATGTGTAGATCATATAAGGGAAAGTGGGAACAAGCAGACTACTGGCTTGGGACCTCAAGCTCAAGGTGGAGCTCATGTTTTATTCATTTATTTTTTAGCAGCAAATTTTTTCAGGAAGGGTGGTCAAGGACTTGATCTTAATATAGCTTCTAAATCAGGTTCATCCAGCTTCCTCCTGTGTTACATTAACTAAATCTGAGAGTGAGAAGGCTGACTCAAGGTCAAACTGGTTTTTGTCAAGTCCACTTTGACTCATGGCAACCCGGTTCTGACTCATGGCAACGCCGTGTGTGTCAGCGTCGAACTGGGTTCCACGGGATTTTCTATGGTTGACTTTTTAGGAGTCAATAGCCAGGCCTTTCTTCCAAGGTTCAACTTGAACCACCAACCTCTCGTTTCGCAGCTAAAAATATTAACCATTTGCACTACCCAGATACTCAGACTCAAGGTCAAGGGCTCTCAAAATTGGAAAATGAGAGCTTCACAGAGGCTCTTGGAGGGCCTGGGTGTGGCCTGGGTCTAGCACTGCGTCTGGGAAAAGACCTTAGAAAGCTTTTCTCTTTTCTGTAAGCAGAAAGCTGTCTCATAGCAAGTGGTGAGAGAACTTGACAGAAGTGCAGGCAACCCACACACTATCAGGTCAGGAAAAATTAAATAGTCACATCCCACTCCAGTTGCCAGAAAGATCTTCAAAAGATTTCTAGAAAAAGCATTATGACACTCATTTCTGCACAAAGAGAGATCCACTTTTAGTTTTCATGTCAGCAGGAATTGGTTCTTTCTGACAAAAAAGGGGCTTAATTGTTAGTCCTTCCACTTGCTGAGCAATACAATAAAATAGACAGAGCTCACTTGGAGTTACTTGGAGAGTAGAGATATAACATTATGCAGCTGCTCCTGGGATTGACCAGCAACAAAGATGAAGAACAATCTGTGATTGGAAACAAAGGCCCTTGAAGCAGGCAGCGCCCACTGTGCAGCATTATTGTAAATAACATGGGAAACACATGTGGAGATTCCCCCCTGACCACTCATTTTGACATTGGTTAAACAACACTGTGTATATGTACATATATATATGCATACATATATGCACAACATATATGTATTTTGCCCATAGAATCTTTCAAAATTGCAACTTGAGCCTGAGAAGTACCGAGCTTGTTGGACCGTTTTAGTTTTCTTACTGCATGTTTTTGCACCTTTCATTATAATACTTCACTTTGTCTTCTATTTCAGGGTGAAGAATAAGTGATTTGATACATGTAAAGTACCTAAGGTGCAGTAAGTGTTCAATAGTCACTACTAATTATTATTATTAGAAACAGCCCTATTCAACAATTAAATATATATGTGTAAATATGTGTCTACATATACATATATTTCTCCCTCCTGATACATGTAAAATATATATTTTCCCCTTTTAATTTCTCTAACCAAGAAATGAAAACCCAGAGAGACAGGATTACTGAGCTCACATAAGCACTCAACACAGCAACCACAATCCTACAACTATGCATAACAGAAATAAACTCAGACAGAAATCAGACTTATTAAGGAAGAATTCTGAAAAGGGGATGCAGTCCCAGATTTGCCTCCTGAACCCTAACACTGACTTTTATCATTCTGTAAGGTCTACCAGATTAGACAACTTGAGATAATATTACCTAAAGCCGCATCACGGCTTTCACTGGTGGTGGCCGGGCACCATCTGGTTCTTCTGGTCACATGTCGATGTTGTCACCTGCTCACAAGGGTTTCTCTGTCTTCTGGGTTCTCTTTCCCCAATGTCATTTTGGTTCTTGGTGATCATCTGTTTCTGCTGAGTTGGGACCATTTGGTGTAGCCAGATCTTATTCTAAGCACATACATGCCCTTGTATAACTACTAGATAACTATAACTATATAACTACTAGGTCATAGAGGCTATGGGGCTTGTGTCTGTGTTGGGCACATAGTATTGGATAAATAATGACAGAGAATCAATGTCTAAAAGAGCTCCTGGCTTATTTTCTCTTTGTATAATATATACTCCCAGACAAAGTAATTTTTATAATATCAAAGCAAAATGGAAATGGGAAAATATGATTGTAGACAAAAGTTTCACAGGCAGGAGAAGCTCTGTAGGTCCAAAAATATGATTTCCTAAAAGCTTGTTTTTTTCCAAGGAAATGCTGGTGGCATAGTGATTAAGTGCTGTGGCTGCTAACCAAAAGGGCTATAGTCTGAATCCACCAGGTGGTCTTTGGAAACTCTAGGGGGCAATTCTACTCTGTCCTACAGGGTTGCTGTGAGTCAGAATTGACAGCAATGGGTTTATTCCTTCCAAATGAGAAGTTCATTTAAACAAAAAATAAATTATTTGAAGCCAAGCCAAGCCAAGTGCCATCGAGTCGGAAAGGAGGCATTATTTGAAATAGATGATTTAAAATGGTCTATTGAGAGACCCCCCTCCCACACACATGTACTACAGTGCCCTCTTCCTGCAGTCACACAGACAAATGAGTCCAACATACCAAAATAGTGAGAAACTCTAAGTGGTTGACCAGGTAAGCAAATTGCTTCCTAATCTATCTAATAAACTTTGAGGCTTAAGCAAATATCTCGTCTGTGGTAAATGCAACCTAAGTAAATAGGCTCTTCTGATGTCGTCACTGCCCTCCAGGCTGTGGGCTGCAGGGAAATGAACAAGCCCAGTGGCCCAAGTGTGGAAGCTGCCCAAACTTGGCTTTTGTTAAGAGAGTGTACATCAGAAGATGGCAGAGTTGTTGGTAGGCTTGTGGTGACAATGAATTAATGCCTTCTGAAATCTGAGGTCTTGAAGCTTTTTTTTTATTTCCTGGCCAAAGACCTGTTCACAAAGCTAGAAATACCTTCCTGTTCTGCCTCAGTTTCCTTAACTCCTGCCATCTCTATCCTAAAACCTACGCCATTCTCACAGAGTTTCCTTTGTGGCACTGAAACAACAGAGGAATCGGGTGCAGTGGTCCACTTCTTGCCTGGCTTCTTCCAGTTTCTGTGTCTGGCCCAACGGACTATCAAAACAATATTAGAAGCAGATTTATGAAAGCAAAAATGACTAAATTTTTCATAAAGGGTAGCTTCAGAAAAATCAGTTGTTACAATAAAGTATATCTTTAATTTAATATGCTCACATTGTGGAGTTGCCATGAGTTGGAATCAAAAAAACGGCAATTGTTTTGGTATTGTTCACTAAAACTATGGTTGTTAGCATGATCTTGGGATGAAAAGATGGTGTCTCATGCTGAGTCATCCATTCCGACTCATGAGACCCCATGTGTGCAGAGGAGAACTGTACTTAAAGGGTTTTCAGGGCTGTGACCTTTTGGAAACAGGTAACTAGATCTATCTTCTGAGGTGCCTCTGGGAAGGTGGAACTACCAACCTTCCAGCTAGTAACAGTATGTTTATTGACAATTACCTCTCCCTTTTTTATATTCTATGGCCTAACCACAAGTACTTCCCATATGCCTTGTCTTGAGTAGACCTTATAGCTGATGTGTGAGGTAAGCAGGATAGTATCATTATCCCCACTTTACCAACAGGAAATCTGAGAAATTGTAACCTGGCTAAAATCCAAAAACCAATTAGGTGTGAACTGTGACTCAAATTCAAAAATCTTATGGGCAGGGGTCAAAGACTATAGCCTTCAGCATGCATTATACCTTAAACTAAAGAAAATAAAAATTTTCACACCTGGCTAATAAGTAACATCATGATACATGGGGAAAAAGATTGAAATTGTCAAGGATTTTATTTTACTTGAATCCACAATCAATGCCAATGAAAGTGGCAGTCGAGAAATTAAAGGACGCATTGTACTGGGCAAATCTGCTGCAAAAGATCTCTTTGAAGCATTCAAGAGCAAAGATGTCATCTTAAGGACTAAGGTGTGCCTGACCCAAGCTATAGTGATTTTAGTTACCTCATGTTCATGCAAAAGCTATACAGTTAATAAAGAAGTCCGAAGAAGCATTGATGCCTGTCATGGTTTGAATTGTGTTCCCCCAAAAATGTGTGCAGCCATGTGGCTGGGATATGGTTCCCAGTATCGTGGAAATGTCCTCCATTGTGTGGTTTTGCTAACCTGTATGTTAAAGGATTAGGGTGGGGCTGTGAATTCCTGCTATGGGGGAAGTTTCCCTGGAGTATGGCTTGCCCCACCCTTAATGCTTTTAGCTTGCAAGGAGTAAAAGGAAAAAGAACCAAGGACAATTTGAGAACCTCGCTACCATCAAGCAAGCAGCACCGGGAGCAGAGTGCGTCCTTCAGACCAGAGGTTCTTGCGTTAGGACGCTCCCTGGACAATGACTGATGCAATACCGGACTTTCCTCCAGAGCCGTCAAGGGGAAAGTCTTTCCCTGGAGTGGACACCCTGAATATGGACTTGCAACCTACCGGACTGTGTAAGAATAAATCTTTCTTTGTTAAAGCCATCCACTCTGTGGTATTTCTGTTAGAGCAGCCCTAGCTGACTAAAACAATGCCTTTAAATTATATCATTGGTGAAGAATACTGCATATACCAAGGAGGGCCAGAAGAATGAACAAATCTGTATTGGAAAAAGTACAACCAGAATGTTCCTTAGAAGCAAGGATGGTAAGACTACCTCTCATGGACTTTGGACACGTTGTCAGGAGGAACCAGTCCTGATGAAGGACATCATGCTTGCTCATGTAGGTGGTCAGCAAAAAAGAAGACGACGCTCAATGGGATGGGCTGACACAGCAGCTGTAACAATGGACTCAAGCATAGTAATAATTCTGGGGATGGTGCAGGACCAGGCAATGGTTCATTCTGTTGCCCATAGGGTTGCTATGGGTCGGAACCAACTTGATGGTGCCTGATAACAATCTTCTAAAAAAGATCTTTTCGAAGTATTGCATAGTAAGTATGTCACCTTAAAGACTAAGGTGCGCATGACTCAAGTGATCGTGTTTTCAATCACATCATATACATGTGAAAGCTGGACAGTGAACAAGGAAGGCAGGAGAAGAATTAACGTCTTTCTTTGAATTACGGTGTTGAAGAAGAACACTGAACATACCACAGACTGTCAAAAGAACAAACAGCTCTGTTATGGAAGAAATACAACCAAGTGCTCCTTGGAAGCAAGGATGGCAAGATAGTCTCTTACATACTTTGAACATGTTGTCAGGAGGGATCAATCCCTGGAGAGGGACATCTTGCTTGGTAAAATAGAGGGTCAGTGAAAAAGAAGAAGACCTTCAAGGAGATGGACTGACACAGTGCCTACAAAAGTGGGCTTAAGCATGAAAATAGTTGTTGGCATGGTGCAGGACTGGGCAGTGTGTCATTCTGTTGTACATGGGTTGCTATGAGTCAGAACTGATTCGATGGCACCTAACAACATTGATAAATCATTGTTCTTCCTATTTGTTGTTATACTGTGCCACTGAATCAATTTTCAACTCATAGGGCCCCCTTGTGACAGAGTAGAACTGCCCCATAGGGTTTTCTAAGCTGTAATCTTTATGGGAGCAGACCACTAGCTCTTTGTTCTGCGGAGCTGCTGTGTGAGTCTGAACTGCTGCCCTCCCCATTAGCAGCTGAGCGTTTAACCATTGTGCCACCAGGGTTCATTCTTCTAATTTAATACGTCTTAAGTAAAAATAGTTGCTTTTCTGATAGAATAGACTGTTTGATGGCTACAAGTGTGGGGAGGTAGGACGAGGGTTGGTCATAGATTAGATAGATAGTCGATAGGAATTCAGTTCAGTGATAGGTGCAACAGTGCTCAGTAGATAGCAGGTCAACATAGATGGACTACACCATAAACTAAAAGGTCTTCTAAATTCAATCCAACATTTCAAAGGATAGAGTAGCAGGTCCAGGAGTCTGGGGACTGTGTTTTCAGGGGACATTGTGGTCAGTTGGCACAACTAGCCTTTTGCTAAGAGACTCTTCTGCACTGCATACTAGTGAGGGGCATCTGGGGTCTTAAAAGCCAGCAAACTGCCATCTGGGGGACATCAGTTGACCGCAGTCCACCTGGAACAATGACAACTGAGAACATGAAAGACGAGAAGAAAAATGAGCCCAGGAGACAGGAGGACCCATATGAATGGAAGACTACATCAGTACAAGACCAAAAGAGCCAGATGGTGCCTGGCCAACACCAAAGATAGTCTTGATAGGGGACACAATGTAGAGTCCCTGATTTAAACACCAGAAAATGAGGTGTGCAGATTAAGAACTCTACTAAAAGACCAGAATTGATGGCCCAACAACCTGGAGGGTCCCCTGGGAACATGGCCCCTAGACTTGCTGCTGCCCCAGACCTGAAACCAGTGCTGAGGTCAACACTGCAGACTAAGAACAGACTGGACTTGGGGACAGAGAGTGAGCATGTGGTGTGTGTACTTTATGTTTTTATACACTTATAGAAGGCTGTCCTCCTGGTTTCTTTCTGGAGGGGAGAAGAGAGGGTGAAGAGGAGGGGACAGGTGTTCACTGGCAGGATACTAGTAGTGAAGAGTGAAAAGGAGGAGTGTGCTGTCACAAGGTAGAGAGAGCAGACAGAAGTATAGAGAGGTGGGTATGCAAAACTGACTTGGGTTATATACTTTCACTTAATCATAAAAAGAAAAATAGTTGCTTTTCTAGTTGTTTCCTAGAATTCCTCACAATCAAGAGAAGTTAAAAGTTAGTTCTATTTACAATGTCAGAGCCTTCATCTGTCACAGATAATTTAGGAAGAGGGGGCAGAAAGCCTTGTGTTTGCCACATTAAATGTCACGCCTCCTTGCTCTCTGAAATGTTAGACTAGCTAAGTGTGAAAAGAAGTATAGGTCATTCCTGACTCATTGTACTCAAAAAGACTAATCTAAGAACTTACATAATGAGAATGAACTGTGTGATTGAATTATACCGTTCAGTTAAATGTAAGTAATTACATCTTCCTCCTTTATAATTTTCTTAACTTTATGGTATTTCCTGACTGACATATTTTGGTGTGAATAAATCTGTCAGCTGGGACTATAATTTCTTTGAGTGATTTTCTGTTTCCTTGTTGTTCTTATTTGTGGTGGGGATCTTTGTAATTCTGTACTGAAGAGACAAATGTATTATTTTTCTAGTACTAGAACGTAATTTAAAAACAAACAAGTAAACAAACAAAAAAAAAAGCAATTTTTTTGCCATCAAGTCGGTTGTGGCTTGTGATGGCTTCCAAGTGTAAGAATAGCACTGCAGCTGTAGGGCTTTCTCGCCTGTAACCCAGATGGATGCAGTTAGTAGGACTTCCTTCTGCGATGCTGCTGGGAGGGTTTGGGATGCCAACCTTTAAGGTAGTAGTTGAGGGCACACTGTTTGTCCTACCCAGGGAACATAGTTAGGGCTCAATGAAATGAAGGTGTTAATAATTAAAAATCAAGAATTGCTCAGGAACTTGCTGAGCAGGTGATTTCTGAGCATGAAAGTCACATAATAACTTAGGATATCTGTGACGGTTTTTTTCAAAAGTGGTCTTATCAGAAATGTAATGGAAAGTAGTATAAAAGAGTATACTCTTTTAAAAAAAGAGTATACTCTGCCCAGTGCCATCCAGTCAGATCCGACTCATGGCGAACCTAGAGTATAACATAGCATCATTTTATTTGTCCCTTTCGTTTTCTCATTTCTTCAGTGAACAAGATGATGAGGACTTCCCCAAATGAGCATTCTCTTCATGACAATCACAACTTTGGGGTAATGATGTGAACACATGTGTTTGGCTGGAAGATCTTTGACAGTTCTTTTCGACTAACGGCCTAGTATTGGTAGGAGACTTCTGGAAACACCACTGGAGGCCAGCCCCTGCTAGCTCTACCCTACTCTGCTGCAGGGACTACAGTTTCACTGGAAGTCGGCACTTCTTGGTCCTGAGCTGAGGCCAGCTCCTACTTGCTCTATCCCACTCTTCTGCCAAGACTAAAGAAATGTCAACACTTCTTGGTCCGGAGCCATCTGGACCTGACTTGGCAGAAATTAAATATTGAATCCTTGTGAGCAGGTAAGGTTTGGGGTTGGTCTTGAGCACTCTGATAAGCTGTAGCCTCCCAACTCCTGTTTTGTGTGTTCGGTTTCTGATGTATCTTCTGTTTCCTCCACCTCAAAACTACTTAGAAATTCCTGCTGCTGTGCTCCTTCATCATCCATGTAGACAATTGTCACCCAGAGTGAGCCCATGCAGCTGCACCCTAAGGACTGAGAGGAAGGAACAGCTCTCCCTAGGGTGCAAGCACTGTCTGTAGAGACACTGGAAACAGTAATAAAAGGAACTGAGGTTGGTCTGCCTTTTACTATCATCATGTTCTGGCCATCTGAAACAATGTTAGTGCTAAAACACTTCTTTCTTAGGCAGGCAGACAGACACACTTCTACTTTTCTTGGTCTAAATTCTCAACAATTGCTGTGGTTCCTGTTGCCTTTTTCTTTTTTTTTTTTTTTAAATACTCTTAAAGGGGTGGTAAAATACATATAACAGTATTTTTAAGGGTACAATTCAGTGACATTAATTGTAGTCACCATGTTATGCGCACGTCCCCAGTATTTATTTCTAAAATGTTTTCCTCCTCCCCAACAGAAAGTCTGTGTCCACTAAGCAGTAACTCCCTCACACCTACCCCCGTCCCTCGGTAATCTTTAATCTGCTTTCTGTGTCTATGCAGTTGCCTAGTCTAGAGATTTCATTTAGGTGGGCTCATACAGTGCTTGTCATTTTGTGGCTGGCATATTTCTCTTGGCACACGGTTTTCAAGGGTCATCCACGTCATAGCTTGTGTCAGAACTTCATTCCTCTTTTCTTTGGGCTGAATAACATTCCATCGTATGCACATGCCACATTGTATATATCCACTCATCTACCGTGGCTGCTTGAGTTGTTTCCATATTTTGTCTGTTGTGAGTAGGTTGCAACGTTGTTGTTGACTTTACAATATATGTAACCTTCCCTTTAGCCTGTCATCACTCCTGTCCTTTAATACCCATTGTGTTTCTCATAGTGGCCCCCATGCAGGTGTCCCAAAACACGTTTGTCGTGTTTCAGAATCATCTGAGCTCGTTTAGTGTACAAGCTGGTACTGCTAATGTGGTACCAAGTATTTCTGCACTTAAACAGTATATTCAAAATAAAACTGAGAGCACACTGATTGCCACCATGAAGGAAGATGATCACTTTGTTTTGTGAAACAAAGTATGAACAGAGCAACTTATTACTATAACAGACCAATATGTACATAGATTTTCTTTATTCAAATAATGTCCACTGCTGTCAAGTTGATTCTGATTCATCCTGACCCTGCAGAACAGAACAGAGCTGCTCCACAGAGTTTCCAAGGAGCGTCTCGTGGATTTGAACCGCCGACCTTTTTGGTTGGTAGATGTGGCGCTTCACCACTGTATACCACCAGCGATCCTAGCAATATATTTATGGAAATTTACAAGTACGTATACACTGCATTTTCCTTTTGTATTCTTTAAAATACATTTTGGTATTATTATTTTACTGACATGATTGTACTTACCTGTGATTGTTGAGTTAATTCTGATCAAGACCAACTTATGTGTTAAGAGAATAGGAGTAACTGCTCCATAGGGTTTTCTGGGCTGTAATCTTCACAGAAGCAGATCTCTAGGCCTCCCTGAGAGCAAACATCCAGATGAAACAAAAATTCCAGTTAATCATCCAGATCTTTTGTTTACTTAAAGACAGATGTCTGGTTGATTGAACACTTTTATCAGCTAATATGGGCAATGATGGTCTGGGAGACTTTCATCTTTCAAGCACATCGAGGGGTAGCAGTCATGATGGTGTCATCCTGACCTGAGCAGATCTGAGAAATGTTGGCAGAATGGATCTCTGCTGAGTGGGGCTGCAATCAGTCGTGACTGTAGGAACCAGCTGCTGCTGAGCTGACTTGAACTCACGACGACCCATGTGTGTGTCAGAGGAGAACTGAGCTCCACAGTGCCTTCCAGTCTGATTATTGGAAGTAGATCACCAGACCTTTCTTTCAAGGTGCCTCTGGGTGGATTTGACCCTTCAGCTCTTCCATTAGCAGCTGACTGCATTAACTGTTCGCACTGTCCAGTGACTCCAGTTATGACTGGGATCCTCTTTGAGCTTTCTTTTGCCACTATTCATTTCAGTTTTAAAGTAAATATAACTCGGGCTCCAAGTAGTCAATCTCAGTATGACTCAAACAATTGTTCAACAGAAAAATACAGCAACAACTTCATTTTTGACTTTTGTATGGAGAAACCATGAAAGGACAGAAGGAAATTCGGCCTTAATTTATACCAAATTATTTTCAAAATCACGTCTCCTCGTTTCAGTCACTCTTATGGTGCTTTTTACAGAATGCACATATTTCCTCTTCTGTGTCCCTACCACCCCACCCACACCATGTCTCTCTCACTCTCAGTTTCTAACCATAAAATTATGCTACCCCCCCAACAAGGGAAAGCCTTGCCACAGCCTCTTCCTCTCTTGTTTAGCTCTTCCTGTCCCCAGTCCTCTGTCCATTTCCCTGGTTCTGTATCACAAAAGCACCGGCTGAGCAAAGACAGCCTCTTTTCAGCATGTACGGTAAGGAGGGAATGCTGCGAACACCCTCAACAATGACTTTTATCGTGCTTTCACAAGGGTTGCCTAGACGTGCTGCTGTAGCAACAATGGTTACACCTTGATCTTCTGCTCTACAAACAACATGCTTACTTTCTGTCCTTTGGTGTTTCTAATGTGCTGAAGGGGGAACTTGAATTTGGGCACACAGCATATATCAGAAACCATCAAAAGCCACAAGCAACTACAAGGTTGGAAGTTGATGGCAGATCAAGATGCCTAAAGAAGTCACTTGATTTAAGCTTCACTCAGCTACACATCACTGCCACTTAATGACTGCTCAGAGCCCTGTGCAAAGTTGTTCTGTGGTCTCAGTCTAGTCGCTGGTGGCCAACTGTCCCTGACCACTGGTCCCATTGTTTGACTGGGAGGTTGCGACTGCCAAGCTGTGTCAAATTTTCCTCCATATTCCATCTCTGAATATGAATTCAGGTATTACATTGTGGTTGGAGAAAGAAATCTGAAAGAGGAAAGGACGGTTTCAAATATAGAATTACTTTTGGCTATTGCTAGGTTTTTTTTTTCTTTGCCTCAGGGGACCAGATAAACAAGCTCAACCAGTGTCAAACTCCAAGAAGTATATGAAGCTGCGTGTTACTAGCTCAGTCTGAATGTACGAAATTGCCAAGAACAGTGCATTTCCAGGTCACAGTGGATCCCAGGGGTCAGTGGCATTTTTCGCAGCCTCTTGGTTATTCTGAGCTGGAGGACTTTTCACACATGGAGGATGTTCCATAAGGCTAATCTTTTCAAAAGGGTGTCCAGTGTCGGGGCTGGAGACATTTAATCCGGGTTGCTGTGATGGCTGTTTGATCAGTGAACTTTCTCTTTTTTTTCCTGTTCTCTAATTTCACGGGCCAGTTTACTAGTTCACTTCCTTTTGCACTTCCAGTCCGTCAGGCATGGTTTCAGATGACCAGCATTTTGTCTTGATCAAAGCTAAGGAGAATCTGACGTTTGACACCTTTCCAGGTTGTAAGTCCGTGAAGTAATTTGCAGAAGGCAATGCATGAGTTGGATCCGACTTGACGGCACTAGGCTGGCAATGCAGAATCCTCCAGATGAACATGTCTTTGTTTACTTAGAGACCCAAGTGTGCATCTTAGGATGTCCCTGTGCAAAAACTGTTAAAGAACTATGAATTTAGAGTATAAAACTCAAGATAAATCAATGTAACTTACTCTAGAGCTAATCTGTTCTTTCTGGGAGTAGGGCATCTCTTAGTAATATCCTTCAATAAAAGTCACATAAAATGCTGAGTCGATTTTCCAGTCGTTTTCCCCACTTTCATTTTCTCTGGAGTCAGCGCTCTGCAGGCTCCTTTGTCATCCCCGAGCCGGAGGGACCGGGGGCTGCAGTATCAGAACCTCCTCCTCTGTTCAAGAAAATCTCCTTGGTCAATAACCTTTTATTTCTGACCTTTTAACGAGCTCTAGTGAGCCATGAAAACCTAAATGCCATCTCTTTCAGATTCCTGGGAAGCTTCGAGTCTCTTGAATTTAATTCTCTAGGGGAGTTTTGCTCCTATATATTCAGGTCATTGATCCTGTAATAACAGCCTCGAGTCATTTGTGAGAGTCATTTCTCTAGGGAAGGAAAAGCATCTGCTGAATAGTATGTAGAATGATGTCATCAGATAACTATAGTCCTCTCCTCCAAAGCCAGGGAGTGCTCATTTGTAGGGTCTGAGACCTGGAGAAGCATTACTAATATGGATGTGGATTGTCATCTCTGTGGAAAAGTTTGAAAGACTAATCAATAAGGTGAGTTGCTGCTGAGACTTAACTGAAATTTTTATCTAGAGAGGTTGTATGGTTAACACATGGGTCTTAAAATGAAAAAGCAGATACACAGTAATACTGGAGCCCGTGTAAGGCAGAAAGCTGTCAGAGAGGAAAATGCAAATATTTTCTATTAAAACAAACAATAGAAAAGACGTAAGACTGCACCCTGTCAAAGGCAGAAAACGTATAACACCTGGAAAAACAAGGCAGTCCTTTGAGTTTTAGATGTCACAGGTTTCACTATAGTACCTGCTCTCTAATGTTCTGCTGATGCCGCTGTGTCCCCACGTTGAGATGATGTGTATGGAAGCATCACAGTTTGTGACAATTGTTTGCCAGAAACACGTGAGTACAACCTGACCCCGTAGCACAGGCTGGGCCTGCAGAACAGCAAGTGAGTGGCCTGGACGGGGGAAATCAGTCCGTTCATCTTCAGCAAAAATGAAGGCTCACTCAAACAAGAGGTCATTTCTCTAAGACTTGACTAATGACTAATTGTGATACTTTTACAGAATTAAGTATCCACCTTGGTGCCACAGTGGTTAGGTGCTACAGCTGCTAACCAAAAGGTAGGCAGTTCAAATCTACCAGATACTCCTTTCTATAGTTGGACTCAATGGGGGCAGTTCTGCTCTGTACTATAGGGTTGCTATGCATTGGAATTGACTTGACAGAAGTGGGTTTGGTTTTTTATCCAACTGGGAAAGTGATGTTTTACTTAGGTACTTCTCTCACCATAAGAGCCAAGACTTTGAAGTTGATGTAACTGGATTCTAGTCCTGGGCCAGTCAGATTTTAGCTGTAAAGTCTTGGACTTTTTTTTTTAATATGACTGAGTGAAAATGTACACTCCCATATAAACTTACATGCCCACCTATATGCAGCTTCCACTACTCTCCCTGTCTGGTCACTGCACGCTATTCCTCTCTGCTCCATACATGTCTCATCCTCCCAATGGTCTCCTTTCCCCTCCTCTCCACCCACTCTCCTTCCTCCAGCCAGAGGTCAGCAGGATGACATCCTATAGATGCGTAGAACCACAAAGTGCATCCAATATATGGTCACTCTGCATCGCCAAGTCCAACCCATTCCTGTCCGAAGAGTGGACCTTCGTTATGATTTATGGGTAAGGGCAGCATCAAGGCCGGGGGCCATGCTCCCAGGGGAACCCCGAAGCCGCTGGGCGATCAGTTGCAGTCTTTCAGTAGAGATCTCAGGGTGCATGCCTTTTTATTCTTGTGTTGCCAGTGAGACTCAACTTAGTGAGTTCCATTGCGACTATCACTGGTACTGGCAGGGTACCATTCTGTTCTTCCCATTCCAAGTCTATGTAGGCACCCACTCATGTGCATCTCTCTATATTCTGGATTGTCTTTCCCCCATGTCATTTTGGTCCTCAGTGAGCATTCATTCCTGCTGAGTTGGGGCCATTTGCTGTGCCCTCGGATGGCAGCTTGACAGCTTTTAAGACCCCAGATGCCACTCACCCATGTGGGGTGCAGACAGTCCTCTTAGCAAAATGCTAGTTGTGTCAATTGGCCTTGATTTTGCCTAAGAGCATGGTCCCCTGCCCCCTGTCCCAGCTACTCTGACCTTGCAATACTGGGTTAAGATGGAAGGAGTACTCAAGTTATGTTGAAGTCCACTTAATATTGTTCTTGTTTCTAATGTGTGCTATCACCGAATTCACCCAACCAAATTTCTACCAACTATCTAGTCTAAACCCTCCCCCCTCTTTCTCCCCACCCTGGCAGCCATCAGAGTCTTTTCTTCTATACATAAGTCTGTTTTTGAGATCTTATCATAGAGGTCTCATACAATATTTGTCCTTTTGTTGCTGACTGCTTTCATTCAACATAATGTCTTCCAGTTGAAACCAGGTTAGGAGATGTTTTCTGGAATCATCATTATTCTTTATCATTGCATAGTGCTCCATTGAGTATATGTACCACAGTTTACCTATCCATTCCTCTGTTGTTGGGCATCTGGGTTGATTCCATCTTTTTGCTATCGTGCTGTGATAAACATTCTTGTGCATGTGTCCGTTGGTGTGAATGGCCTTGATTCTGTAGGATATATTCCAAGTAGTGGAATTACTGGGTCAAATGGTATATCTATATCCATTTTTTTAAGGAAGTGCCAGATTGCTTTCTCGAGAGGCTGGACCATTTTGCAACCCCAGTCTTGGACTCTTAAACTTTACCACAAGTTTTGCATCTGTGCTATGGGTCACTATTGTCTGCTTGCCTCTTCCATACGGTCGTTGTAGCAGCCACGTAAAAAAGAAATATCCCCTAAACCCAAATCTGTTCCCATCAAGTAGATTCTGACTCATAATGATCCTTTAGCACAGAGTAGAACTGCCTTGTAGGGTTTCCAAGAAGAGGCTGGTGGATTCCCACTGCTGATCTTTTGGTTAGCAGCCAAATACTTAACCAGAGTACCACCGGGGCCCCAGCAACCAGATAAAAACCCATTGCTGCTGAGTTGCTTCTGACCCATAGAGACCTTAGAGAATAGAGTAGAATTATCCCATAGAGTTTCCAAGGAGTACTGGGTAGATTTGAACTGCTGACCTTTTTGTTAGCAGCCACAGCACGTAATCACTATGCTACCAGGGTTTCCTAGCGATCAGGTAGTAGATGTGAAAATGCTTTGGAAATGATAAAAGCTGTAATACCTGTTACGGATTGAATTGTGTTCCTTTCCCTCCCATCAAATGTTGGTTGAAGTCCTGACTTTTGTACCTATGGGTGTGGTCCTGTTAGGAAATAGGTTTTTAAAAATTTATTTATTTATTTTATGTGAAGGAGGTCACACCAGTACAGGATAGATCCTAAACCTAATCACTTCTGAGTTATAAAAAAAGACCAGACTGGACGCAGGCACATGGGTTGTAAAAGAGAAATACATCACATGAGGGTAATCTACAAGCCAAAGAATGCCAAGGAACGAAAGAATGCCTGGGACTACTGACAAGGAAGAAATCAACATAGCCAAGACCCTGATTTGGACTTTTAGCTGCTAGAACTGTAAGACAATGAATCTCTGTTCTTTAAAGCCACTCACCTGTGGTCTTAGTGTTACAGCAGTACTCAAGCCTACTAACAACAATCATTGTATCCTTGGAATTTGGTCAAGCGTCCTGGGGAAATGAGTCTCAAAAGCATGCTACTCAGCACATAGGTGGTGATTCTTCAGCCTTCTGCTCTTTCCTTTTTCAGGGAATAGAGTGGGAGGCAGCAAGGCTTAATTAAGTCTGTGCCTTTCAAATATTGATGTGAATCTGATACAGAGTGTCTCTTTATTATTTTATTAAGAAGAGTTACCTTTGAAAATATATGAGATTTTGCAGCTGAGTGCCTGAAAGGAAAGCAAATCAATATACACTTCATAATCTAACAATGGTTATCTGCGTTTATAGCTTCAATCATACTTTCATTGTATTCTGCAGCAGGATATTGAATGAACTGTTCAGATTTTATAAAAACCTTATGTGAATTGTTCTTCCCTACTGCATGTTGGCCACCCTGCCGGGAGATGTGACTTATGTTCCTTGCCTTCCTTTATATAAAAGTAAGAGAATTGAAAAATTATTCAGTAAAGGCCTTGTTAGTGGGAGAGCAGTGATTTGGGCTGAAACACTGGGGGGCTTGGCAAACTGATCTTTGCCTGCAGGGTAGGTTGGTTCACATTTAGGAAGTGATTTATGGTTCTCAACAGGTGATGGGTTATCTTTAATTTGACCAGACAGTTAAACCTGCATTCTTGAAAATATGTGGTCCCCTGATTCCCTTAAGCCCTTCCCTCAGGCTTCTCATCTACGCCTAACAAAATGGTCTTTTTCTTGTTGAAATGGCTGATAAATGCCAAGATAATTTACCTGCTGTAAATGACATTGTGGGTGTACCTATTATTTTCATCAAATTGAGATTGCACTATTTCATTAAATATTTTAATAACCTTAAAAAAAAGTAGATCAATATTTAAATAGACTCCAGCCCGTTGCCTTCAAGTTGATTCTTTAAATAGACCAGTAGTACGTGAATACATTCTTGTTGTTAAATATTCAAATAATGTAGGAAAATCAAAGCTTTCCTGCAGTGAATCAAGCCCCCTTTCCAGCCATTCTTCTATACATTTATATTTATATTTGTATATATATATATACACATAGGAAAATAGATTTGGGTTTTGTTTGGCATGTTTTAACACAAATGGGGTTATATTTTCGACTGTAACTTGCTTTCCTTTTTGCTCTGTAATGTGCTTTCCTTTTTTTACTTAATATTTCTTTGAGATCCTTCCAAGTCACTATACAGAGATCTAAGTCTTCCTGGTGAACCACCCTGTGGTGTTTTAAAATACGAGAAGCATTGGTGGTTCCATAGTAGAATTCTTACCTTCCATATCAGAGAGCTGGCCAGATTCAACGCCCACCCAGTGCACCTCACCTGGGACCACTCATCTGTCGGTGGGAGATGCCTGTTACGATGCTGACCACGTTTCAGCAGAGCTTCCAGTCTAGGACCAGGAGAAAGACTTGATGACCTGCTTCTGAAAATCAGCTGCTGAAAACTTATGGGTCGTAATGGTCATCGTGGGGATGGCAAAGGACTTGGTAGCATTTGTTCTCCTGTGCATGGTGTCACCATGACTCAGGGACAACTCAATTGCAACTAACAATAAGATTGTTTATTATAATTTTTTGTCCCTAAAAATGCTACTGCAATTAATATCCTTATACATATTGTAAGTGGAATTTTTGGATAGCAGGATCTGAAGATTTTTATTTGATGGGACTAAGGAAAAGAGTACTAAATTATGTGTTTGCCGTGGTGATGATTATCTGTTTTGCTTGTGATACAAGAAATTCTAGTTTCTGTCTCTGTTTCCATAGTCATTTCCTCCTGAGTCCCCTTTGGGACTATACTTGTATTAGGCTGCAGCTGAAGAATACATCATTATTCAAAATATTTCTATCCCAGGAGCGCACAGGTTACAGGTCTTGGACACTAAGCAGTAAAGATAGTAAGCAACTTGCAGAGATACCAAGGTGAATAATTCCCTGGAAACAAGGTTCATTTGAATAAAATTGCCCTGGACTTGGAGGAGGCTGAAGAATGTTTGTCTGTCCTCAGCTCTCAGTGGACAGAGGTGGCCGAGGAGGAACAGGTTGGCATCAGGTCGTGCACAATCTTCTCAAGAACAAATGGAAGTCTGAGTGATGCAGGTGGAGCTGCACTCCCAGGCTGCTGGAAGGGATGGAGACCCTCTCCAGAGGATAATTTTGTGTCTTCCATGCCACTGGGCAAGGCACTAAAGTCTCCCAGACATAAGCCAAGTGGACAAGGTGGCCCCAGGCTTCCCGTTTAAGAGGAAAGGAATATCTTCGTAAAGTATGTCTCTTTTCCTCTCCTTTAAATCATGTATTTAAAGTATTTTCTACCATTAGTAAGAAAATTTCTGAGAGTGTAGTGGATCAGTGTAACTCATCTGTTTAATTTACTGATTTTTTTATACTTATTTTTTATTGTAATATATATACAGTTGTGTGTATGTATTTATATATGCAGATGTATGGCACGATGTCTGTTCAGACAACATCCAGCCACGTGTATGTCTGTAGCCCCTAAGTCTGTGACAGAATTCAGAAATCTTGATTGGAAAACAGAGTGTAGTGGCTGGAACCAGACTTAGCTTCCTGCATGCAACACATGTATTTCATGTCTCTTGTATATAAAACAGTTGTGCTGCCAGGCATATAATGCTGTAGTAAATTGTAGAAGGATGTTATTTGTTCTGGCAAATAATATGATGTTCACACATTATCCAAATCACACAAAAGCCTATTGCACAGCATGTATTGTGGCCGTTGAGCGATGCATGACTGTATAACAAAACAATTCTATAACGTTTACACATATAATTGAGTGACACTGATGGCATTCATCATGCTGTGCAACCATTACCACTGTCTTTCTCCAAATTATCCTATCACCATTAACAGAAACTCAGTGTTCCCTGGACAAGGACTCCCCCTTTCCCTCCCTGCCACCCTCGGTAAGCTACTTTGTGTAAAGTGGAGTCATAGAATATTTGGTCTTTTTGTATCTAATTTATTTCACTCAGCATAATGTTTTCAAGAATCACCCATGTTGTGGCATGTATCAGAACTTTATTTCCTTTTACAGTTGAGGAATAGCCCATTGTACGTAGATTTCTATATAACATTTTGTTTGTCCATTCTTCTGTTGATGGACTCTTAGGTTATTTCCACCTTTTGGCTATTGGGAGTAGTGCTGCAATGAGTATTGCTTAACAAATTTCTGTTTGTGTTCCTGCCTCCAATTCTTTTAGAGCTCATCTTTTTAAATAGCAGGATCAACTTTGCACAGTGGCAGTATTGTAGCCAATAAGGTTTATCTGAGGTGCGATTATTGCACTAGGAGCACCAGCTTGGAGGATGTTTTTATCAACATATTACAGCTTGGTAAGTCACACTTCTCCAGAAAGGAATCCGTCTGCTTCTTGGACCAGAATTGGTTTCTCTACTTGAATTTACAGTGTGGAGAACCCTCAGGTTTTCTTGGGTAAGAGCTTCACTTACCAATGGTAGCTTCAGCTACTATTTTGATTTTCCTGCTGGAGTCAGAAGGCTCAGAGAGGCTGAAACAAGAGTCCAATCGTCTTGGACATTATGTTTATTCCTAAAATAATAAACTGGAATTTTGGATTGCTGGTTAATCTCTCCTGAGCTTGGTGGATGTGAGAAGCCTCAGTACAAGGAAGGACCAGAGAACGGGTATGCTTTTCTGCTGGGAGAACAGGAAAAGAGGTTAGCTGAAGTCTTCAGCTCTGGAGGAGACTAACTGGCTGTCTACAGTCTGGGAGCTGCCCTTGCACTTGAGGGCTGCTGGTCACTCTGCCTCTGTAGGCTGGATTTAGAGAGTGATGTCACATTCACTTGCTAGCCTGTGTCTCAGTTTCACGTGCATTTCAATCTATTCATTTATTTATTCCACGTGCTATTCTGGCTCCCTTTGACCTTTCACCATTCTCTGGGGAACTGAATAATCAGATGTAAAAATAAAATTTCTGCCAGGCTCCTGCCCACCAGATGCCACAGTTAGACTTGGGCACTGCCAATGACGGATGGCTGTAGGCCATTTTAGGGCCATGGCACCCACTGCTCATGTGTGAAAACTTACTCTCCTGCCAGTTTCCTACCAGAATGGATGCAAACTGATGTGTCAGTTTCTTAACTAAAATAACACTTTTTTTCCCTTTTGCATTCTGCAAAAAGAAGTTTTCAGATACAGCCAGCCTACTCCTCCGTCTGCCGCTGGGGAGGTGTAAAAGCAGTGTACCCTCCGACACTGTGGTGGAAGCTAATTGTGTTCTCCTCCACCCTTCTCCAGCCTCTCAGTGATTCTGGACTCAAAGCATGTCTAGGACTCAGTGGAGCGGAGATGCCTGCAGCGGGAGCTGGTGGCTCCTGGGAGCTCGCCATCCAGAGCCAAGTGGAAAGTTTGGATCCAGACAGAAGGGTTACAGCTACACATACTGGAAAGGGTCAGAGTCCCAGCCAGGGGTGGCCTCGTCTTACATTCCTCCAACACACATGCACACATGCACATACACACATGTAGGAACTTCTCTAAATAGGACTCAAGGCTAGATTTGTGTTGGTGTTATCCACTGTCTGCACAAGGAAGTTCTGGAAAAGCAACCTCTTCATTTTGCTTCTGTCCCCTAAACCAAAATCCAAACTGGTTACTGTGAAGTTGATTCTGACTCATGGCAGCCCTGTGTCGCAGAGGAGAACTGTCCCAGAGGGCTTTCTTGCTTGTAATCTTTACAGAAGCAGGTTAGTAGGCCTGGATTCTGCAGTGCTGCTAGCTCAGTTTGAACAACCAAACTTTAGGTTAGTAGTTGAGCTCAAACCACTGTGTCACCCAGGAAGCTTCCCTCTATCCCTTGGAGAAGCCTACACAATCCTGATTTCTTTTAGGCCCAAGGAATGCCAAAGACACCTATTTACCTTTTAGTTGTGCCATCAATTATTAAACATTTTCTGTACGCCTGTCTGTCTGCATTGCAAATGCAGACAGACTGTGCCCTAAGACTGCCAGGCATGAGGGCTGGACACCACTGGCATCAACCGTTCCGTGGATGCTGTGTCTATCTGTGATGGAGCCAGACACACGAGCCCCTTGCACAGTGGTGGTAAAGTGAAAGCCATTGTTTACAGAAAGCAAACAGTGAGCAGCAACAATGGATTCTGAAGAGGGGAACTGCTTAACCAATCAAAACCATGGCTGTTGAGTGGATTCCAACACATAGCAACTGTGTAGTCTCAAATTACCCATGTCCATTCTTATGCTGGAAAGCCTGGTGGCATAGCAGTTAAGTGCTATGGCTGTTAAGCAAAAGATGGGCAGTTCAAATCCACCAGATGCTACTTGGAAACACTATGGGGCAGTTCTACTCTGTCCTACAGGGTCACTGTGAGTAGGAATCAACTCGACGGTAATGAGTTCAGTTTGGGGGGTTTATTCTTATGCCATTGGGCCAGTACACTGTGGCTCAGGTCAGAAGGCTGCCTCTGGCTGCCACCTGTTACCCAGGACTGTGCTGCTTGAGGGCCACGTGACTCCTGTGATGCTATCCAGGGGGTGTGCAACCCCGTACATGGTACACTTGGGCCTCTGCTGCTTACATAAGTGTTACAGCTCTTTTTGTTCTGCCTGGCTTGTCTAGAGGTGTACCTAGCTGTACCAGTAGGCCACCGCCAGGAACCTTCAGCTCCATTAATATTAAGGAACATCAGCATCGCATTAGTCTGCAGTGGACTATCAGTGATGGAAAAATTGCAGAAGAGAAGTAAAATAGTTCATCCGAAGAGTCCTACTGTGAACATGTTTATTTTTTGTTTTGGTAAACCAAAGGCTCATCGCCTGCTCTGTGGGCCAGCAAGCCCAATGCAGCCGCCTCTCTCTTCACTGTAGCAGCTCTGTCTTCTGGGTCTAGGAGGTCCTCAGTGCAGGGATCCTGGACCCTAAAGGTACAGTCTACTCCAGAGTCTTCTCCATAGTAATAAGGTCCTCTTGAACCATGATGTGATTGGCCCTTATGTAAACCTACCAGTATGGCAAAAACAATCAGTCGCCTAGTTGGACCACAAAGGGCTCAGTCCTGGGTGGACTTCAGGTCACATATGCATAGTAAATCGACCAGTTCCTGGGAAGGTAGTGGCACAGCCAACCATTTCATGGGAGTCACAAGACCATGGCATGAAAGGCCACACAAAGGCTTTTCACTGCACTGCATCTTCAGCAAATGCCAATGTTAAGAGTCACAGTCACACACACACAAAAAAAGGTGGTTTTTTTATTTTTTATTTTTTCCAGTTTAAGAAAACTTGACTGTTAACTTCAGTTTCTCTCCCCCAGTGCCCCAGTTTATCATTTAGGTTTATCACAAGTTCAAAAAAATGGAGTAAAGTCACATACAATCTTTCAGTTGGCCATTTCTTTGTGATTCCTTCAAGTCTTAATAGTTTCCTATTATATCATCCTTACCAAGATAAATGAAGACAAATCATAAGCCTGCAGGCTTTGAATAGTTGGAGAGGTGAGAGGGTGTAAGAAGACAGAAAGCTAGAAAAGCTGGAAATGAACAGTGCTAAACATGTAGGCCAACCTATGGGCCTTGTCTCAGACTTAATAGCCAGCCACTGTGATTTATAATCCAAGAGCTCATTCCTTGCATTTTATAACCCCAAGACATGAAGAATGGAAGGAATGAAACTGCCGTTTATTTCTTACATCGATGACGTATAGGTTTTTAAGTAGCTTTACTTGGACATCAGAACAAGCTGCCCGTGACAGATTACTTTGCTACTGTATTTGATTTCAAGTTCCCACCGAGAAGTGTCAAGCAAAATCTGTTGTTTCAAATTGCCACAGAATTTCTGTCCCTTCCCCTTAACTCCACCATATATCCAACCAACAAATAAATCATACTGAAATCTTTTAACTACACACTTTAAAATGAAACAAGAATGGGGAGCATTCTTCAAGCTGACATCTGGGTCCATTGTTCAGGAAGAACTTTACCAGGTAATGTTCAATTTCCCTTGACAAATCATGGGGTCCAGTCCATTTGGGAAAACAATTGGGGGTGACTGAAGATGGCTGCAGAGCTTCCTTTTGCATCTAATATAGACAAATGACCTGTGCTGATACAAAGGGTTTTTAAAACTACCTAGTCATCACTGAGTAAACTGAGTTATCAAGCAAAGGTGCTGCTCCCACCAAATGGCCCAAGTTCAGATGATACAGAAATAGCCTTCTGAACCCAAGGTGATTTAAGACAAATACAGAAAAAGAAAATAAATATAAAAATTAGTCTTGATTTGCTTCTAAGAAAGCTTTTAAGAAGATGCTTTCTGGGAAAAAAAGCATTCTCATCTCTGAAAAACACCGGAAGGTAGTTAATTAGGAAGCTACTGTTTTCTCTGCTTCCATTTTTCTTTTTTTCTCCTTCTTTTTCCTCTGTTCTTTCTCTTTCTCTCCGACTGCCTTTCTTCTATTTCCTTCCTTTCCTCCCACTATCCCTCCTGTTCCTCCCTCCTTTTTTTCCTTTAATCCTTCTTTTCTAGTTTTCTCTCTCTTTCAGGACATAGCTCATTTCTGGGGACACCAAATCGAACCACACCAAACCAAACCTGTTGCCCTCAATTTGATTCTGACTCATAGACACCCTGTAGGAAAGTGTAGAACTTAAAACTGTCCCTTAGGATTTCCAGGGAGCACCTGGTGGATTTGAACTGCCAACCTTTTGCTTAGCAGCTGTAGCGCTGAACCACTGTGCCACCGGGATTTCCCCTGGACACACAAAAAGAGCTAAATTAATGCTTGATTTTTCTTATACTGATTGATGGAACACCTGAGCAGACAAGGAAAATGCGTCATGCTTTGTCAGAGGCAGTAGTTGGAGGCTATAAAAGGTGACTGTCCTGGGCTGTTCTTCAGGGGAAAGAGAAAGCAGAAGAGGGGGAGGAAAATCCCAGGAAAGCAATTTCAATCTCTTGCTGCAGAGGAGAACAAAAGGAACTGAAAAGTAAGTGGTCTAAGAGGGACCTCAAGGGAGGAATGTCCCATTATGGGCAAAGAAATCCTTAAATTCCAGACAGGGGGAGTATTCTAGCAATATTTGTGAAGGTGGCTTCTGAGGGGAAGCTATTTGAACATAGACTTTATAACTAGATTTCAGCTTTGTTCTTGTTTAAAGTGCGTTACCCGCAGGAATGTGTGCCTGGTGACGACAGTAGCAGAATTTTAAAAATTCTCCTGAAACTAATCAGTTGAATAACATTTGGCCGGCCTTGGGGCACATGTGATTAGAAGTCTAGAAAATGATGATGTGACTTCTCTTTGTATGGAGTGAGAGAGGGTCTCTACCTTATTCCTAGCTGTTTGTCCTTCACTGGGAGGCAAAGAGTTCAGCACTTCATGTTCCTGAGAGACACAAAGAACAGGAGGTAACATCAATGCATTTACGTTAGTTTCCTCGCCCCAGGGAAGGGGGTTTCTGGGTGTCAAAAGACTGGTTTTCTTAGGAGTCTCTGAAAAAAGAAGAAAATGTCTGTGCTATTTTAAAAGTTTTTGTCATAGAAAATTCCATGCCGAAGTGGAGCCTAGCATACCGATCCATTCCGTAGCCCGCTCACCCATTGTCCACAACTGTCAGCTTGAGGACAGGTGTGCTTCGTCTATTTCCTGCCTCTAACAGGATTGCCTTGAAGCAGATCCCAAATATTATATCATTTTGTCTGTAAATACTCCACTGTATCTCTGTGGTATTGTTGACTCCTCTCTTTTAAAAACATAGCCACAATACCATTATCACACCTAGAAAATATCCCCCCTACTCCTCCCAGATTCTTGATCTCGTCCATACCCTGTGGACTTCTTTTTGACTTCAGGTTGGTGGGGAAGGGCTCCCTGGTGGGTCACTGGATACCGTGTCAAAGCTGCTGTTATGTGGTGTCCACAGGTACAATTCGGCCTGTGATCTTTTGGGATCAGGACAGCAACTAATGAAAATTCAGAGCAAAGGCAAAAGCTAAAAAAGACCCTGATTTAGCAGTTCCCCTCAGGTGTCCCCAAGCCATCCCTGTTCCTGCCGAATCACTTGTAAAGCATCACAGAGGTTGACAGCACTGCTGTGTTTCAAAGGAAATCTTTTTCTTTTTCCAAGTCTATCACTTGAGTGAAAGCCACTGAACTCAGGAAAATTTTCAGATTCAATTGTAATTATGGTGTGAGGTCAGTGAAAAAGATTTGGGGAGAATACCAATCAACGCTCCTTAAAGGTGAAGAAGAATGAGGACAAGGAGGCCTTTGTTTCTGGCCTAGGATCATTTTAGTGCTGGGGGAAAAAAAAGTAGACAACGGTTGACTTCTGAGTCTAGAACTTTCTTTAGCATCACTGACAGAAATCATCTCTGTTTACGACTGATATAAAATCTTTGTTTACTTTCAGTGTAGAGAAGAGACGTGAACCACCATGATGACTGCTGAGTCCGTACTGAGTGTTCTAAACCACAGTAGTTAATTGAGCAAGGTCCTTAGACCTTTGTCTGTCATTTCATTTGTTCTTTGTCCAGTTCTTAGGCATGGCCACCGATGTCCGAGACCAACAATCGTGCAAGAAGTTGGAAGTGGCCCAGTAATTGCTGCTTGTTGCAAAATATTAATTTGGGATAAGGCTCTCGGATGTATGTGGGGCGACATTGTTCAGTGGGTCCATCTGTCTTCCCGACTGGTTGAGGAAGTGATGGTACAATGACATTTCTGCCATAGAGTGATTCTATGCCTGTGCCCTCAAATAGAGGACAGAGGGAGAGAGTTGGCTTTTGTCTCCACATGCTGAGCCCAGGTGTGCTCCTTGGTGGTTCTCAACCCAGTCTGCCCTCCTCAGGACCTGAAACTTGGCCCTTCTGCTTTTTGCATTAAAATGTACCTGTTTGAGGTGAATTTCCTCAGATTCTTGGTCTCTGAATACAGGTATCCAATGTGAGTCAATTTAACAAACTTGATGTTTCCTCTACAAAGCCTGCAGTCCAAGAGATAAGTACATATTTTGTTTTTAAAGAACTTAAAATCCCTTAGTGAGAATGAGGAGCCCAGGGGCAGCTGATGGTTTTGAACTACCAGCTTGTTGATCAACAGCCAAACGCTAAACCACTGTGCCACCAGGGCTGAAGATAAAAATTCTTCATAAGGCCTGTAAGGTCCTACTGGCTTCTTTGTTGTTAATTGTCATTGAGTTGGCCCTGACTCACGGTAACCCCATGTACAACTGATTGAAATGCTGTAAACGAGTTGCAACTGAGTCCTTTTCATTGGCTGATTTCAGAAGTAGATTATCAGGCCTTTTTTCATAGTCTTAGTCTAGAAGCTCCACTGGAACTGGCACCCTAGCAACACACAAGCCTCCCCTGACAGATGGGTCGGGGCTGCACATGAGGTGAATTGGCCGGAAACTGAACCCTCATCTCCCACTTGAAAAACAAGAATTCTGCCACGGAACCACCAGTGCTCCCTGCATCATTCGTTAAAACCCACATTAGTCGCTGTTGAGTCCATTCTGATGCGTAGTGACTTATGTGTCAGAGATTTCGATGGTTATGACCTTTTGGAAGTAGGCAGCAAGGTCTTCCTTTTGAGGTAGCTCTGAGTGGATCTGAACTGCACGACATTTTAGCTAACGGACGAGTGCTTAACTGTTTTCTCCACCCAGACTCCCCTACCTGTTTAGTCCTCTATTATTCATTATCAACAACTGCCCATTGTCTGTGTCCCATGGTAATGTAACGTCATTCAGCTTTCCTCACTAAGCTTCTTCCAACCACGGCTCTGTCCTGCACAGGCTATTCCTTGCCTGATAAACCTTTCCTTCCCGTTTGCCTAATCAATTCCTTTGTGTCTTTCAACTCTCAGTTCAAGCATCACTCCTAGGGAGCCTCCCCAGAAAGCCGGATTGCACCAGCTCCTCTTTTTACAGTGCTTATTGCACTTGTCATTTTGTACTTACTGTGTTTTTTTCCCGATGTATATCTGTCTCTCCATGCTGCTTAAGCACACGAAACAGGAGGAGAAAGATTGTGTCTCTTTTGGTCACCACTGCATTCCTAGAAGTCACACTGGAAAAGGTGGTGGTGGCAATGGCAGTGGAATAGAAAGGATAAAAGTGAAGGAAAGAAAGACGAGAGACACTTTATGGAGACAGAATCTAGGTGATTTGGCCTGACCGAAGAAGGTAAGAAGAACTTGAAGAGGACTATGGGTTTCAGTGCTCGGCTGCTGTTTTCTTCACAATGCGTTGCTCCGAAGAGTTGCTCTATGAAAGAAGGAAAGGGATCTATGGATGAATACACTTGAAAAGTACTCTAGCCTACACCTCTCTTTTGGAACCTCATAATATAAATTACTATATTGAAGATTCCTAAAGTTTATTTAAAGGGAATTTATATAACTTGAAGGAAGGTAGTCAGAAGGAAGAGCTGGCCTGGTGGGTGGGGAGCTTGGGAGGAAATTCCCCTTTCCAATCCATTAAATTTAAAATGCTGGTGAATTTCCAAAGGGGGAGGAGATTAAACAGGTCATTGGGAATGTCGGTCTGGAGATTAGTGAGTAGATAGGTGAAAATGTTCCTAAAAACATACAGCAGAATTATTAATCAGGCCAGAACATGTCAGATTTTAAGGGATTTTAAGAGATTTGTGTCTGTTTCTGGAGACACAGTCCTACCCACAGATCAAGTGTCTCAGAGGAAAGTTTAGACTTGGGAGCAGATTAGGGACAATTTTGGAATAGCTGGGCATTTTGATGAGACTCGGTCTACTCAACAGAGTGGCAGAGACTGCTAGATCGAGTCTCTCTTGTCTCTTTATTTGGGAAATGGCAAACATGCTCAGTTAAGTTTGCTTTCCTCAGTTTTGCTTGTGGTGAGGAGTAACCAATGAAAAAATAAGTGGGAGTCAGGGGAGACTTGCTGCTAAACTCTTTAAGAGAGATTTAGATTTACTTGACTAAATGAGGCACGTTTTCCTTCTTCCTCCACCATAGACTCGAGGACTGGTGCTCAAGCAGCCACCTTTGATCTTGAGGTAACCTTGATTATAGAAGTCACTTCCTAAGAAGGTGGCACAAGACAGAACAAACGTGGATCCTTGGTGACTATGGAATCACTGTCAGTTCCAGTCTTTTTACTTCTCTTTTTGATCCGACTCGACGGCACTTGACTTGGCTTTGTGTAAAAGAGAAAGAAATCTCTATCTTGTTGAATTTCTCATTTTCAATGCCAGCCAAGTGCCGTCGAGTCAGAGTCATTTTCAATATGTACAGCTAAACCTCATTTTAATGACTTCAGTAGGTACTGATTATTTTTTTTTGTATTTTTTTCATGTGTTTATCTGTTCAGCAAATGTTTATTGAACTGCTGGTGGTGTAGCGGCTAAGTGCTACGGCTGCTAACCGAGAGGTCAGCAGTTCAAATCTACTAGGTGCTCCTTGGGAATTCTATGATACAGTTCTACTCTGTCCTGTAGGGTCGCTATAAGTCAGAATTGACTTGATGGCAGCAAGTCTTCTTCTTCTTCTTCTTCTTCTTTTTTTTTTTAACTAGGCTTTAGGCACCGGGGATACAAAGAAGAAGACACACGATCCTTGCTCTCAAAACCCTTGCTTTTTAAAAGGAAGAACAATGGCCAAAAGGCCACGGGCAGGTCCAGCTATATTGGCTCCTTCCTCTTTGGTAAGCAGGAGAATCAGACTTTTTAATATGACTTTCTAGAGACTCATTGTAAAGGATTCAACACCATGATGACATTTATGGGTGAGACTCTGCCAAGTTCTTGGCTACAGCACATCGCTGAGTATTAGTTGCACTATTCATGAGTAGGCTAATTGTATGTTACTGACGCCATATGTACATTTATTCAATATCATCCCACATTTATTTGAGTCCCCCTTTGTACTTGCAGGGAGCAGCAAGGGACAATAGGCCTGACTGAAGCCACAGTGGTGGATCTTATTGCAAACCACAGGCTTTTAAAATCCCCCATTAAATGCAGGGAGTCTTCGTGGAGGAAAGGAACTGAGATCCCTACTGATACACACAGGCACCTCGATGACCTCATCGCTTTTGCCTCCGTCCACCCGCCAGAGTGTCTCTTAAAGTCCTGGGTAATTGTGGCACTGACAGGCTTCTTTGCAGATTGGTCATTAATTTTAATTTAAAAAAATATCTTGGGATTGCGTTTGAGCTCAGGATTAGAAGGATGATGCACCTGCAACCAAGAGGGATGACTAATGTAGACGTGCCCTTGGGCAAATGTCTTCTCTCCAAACCTCGGGTCCTTAACTGAAAAATAAAGATGTGGGATGAGATTATTCCCAGGATCTTTCCAGAGTCAGTATTCTACTTACTGAGCTATTTGCATGGGGCAGATTGCTAGGAACTTTGAATTTGTTCTTGCCTAAAGTCCCACGGAAGCGTTGGTGGTGTAATGGTTAAATGCTACAGCTGCTAATCAGAACATGGGCAGTTCAAATCCACCAGACGCTCCTCGGAAACTCTATGGGCCAATTCTACTCTGTCTATATGGTCACTAAGAGTTGAAATCAACTCAATGGCAATGCAGTTTTTGGGTTTGGAGTCCTAGAGTCTTGGCAGCCAGGATACTCAATCATTCAGTTATTCATACATTCATCCACTAAATGTTTATTAGGTGTCAGTTCTAGGTGCTAGGCTGGGAAGATGAATATGACATAGCTCTTACTTGTAGACACTCAGGGTTTACCTGGTGGAGGACAAAGATCACAAATACCTTATGAGGAGATAAAAGTTTTGATAAAGTTGGGAGCATGAAGGAGGAAAAGCTTGTTGAAGGTGGAAAAAACTTTCCCATGGGAAAGATACAGTCTTAAAGAAAGAATAATGTTCTCCAAGGTGAGAGATGGGGAGAATCAGGCCATAAGGGACTTTATATGATGCTCTCCTAAGAACTATGGTTATTTTCTGATTGATTCAAAGGAGTGACCAAAGGCAGATTCTAACATTTTCTTTTCAAAGAAAACTAAGAATAAAAAAATATCCCAGGAGTTGTTCATACCCATAATTTTGTAAAATGTGATAGCAGAAATTGTAAGAGGGTCCCCAAGAAGGCTCCATGGTGCTCAGTATTCCTTCTATCTTGTGCCATCATCTTAACATAGCAACGTGATTTGACATGTCATAACTTAATGTCAGAAATGCTCAGTTTAAGCCCTTCATTTCAGTAGTACAAGGACCACAGGGATATAGGATTTGGACTGAGACAGGCCTAAGTCAAATCTCAGCCCCACGAAACCTTAGGTCGGTTACTGAACCTCTCTACATCCTACTTTATTTGTCCACAAAACGAGGATAACAAAGCCTGTCTCTTATGGTTGTGGGTATCAAATAAGCTAATGAAAGTAAAATATTTAGAATTTATTAGTGCAATTATATACATTTATCTGTGCTTTTTAAAAATTAAATTCCCCCTCCACCGAGACTGGAAGTCCCATAAAGACAACAATTCTGCTTTTACTTCCACTTTGGTAGGAGTCCCTGGGTAGCATAAATGGTTAAGTGCTAAACTGCGAACTGAAAGTGCTAAATTGCTAACTAGTTTGAACCCTTCCAGAAGTACCTCAGAAGAAAGACCTGGCAATCAGCTTCTGAAAAGTCAGTCCTGAAAACCCTACAGAAGCATTTTTAATCTGCACACATGGTGTCGCTATGAGTAAAAGCTAACTTGACAACAACTAGTTTGTTTTTTTGGTACCTACAGTGTCTAGCACAGTGCCTGGCTTATGATAAACACTCATGAATAATGATGATAGTGTTGCTGTTTGCCTGTCAAACTTCTGGGGTGATGAGGATGGGCATCCCTGTAGGACTTCCCTTTACAGTTTTTATTAGTGGACCCAGATGTCAAATGCTTGCCTATCTAGACCTAATTTCTAGGCTCTCTACTGCCATGTAAAGAGTTTCATAGATGCCAGTTGGGTTTGACAGAGTCTCATAGACAGTCAGGGTCACAGTGTCAGTACAAAGAGAGTCCTGGGGCAAGCTGCTTCATTTCTGTTGTGAAATTCGGCCACTGTTGTCTTCCTCATTGCCAACTCTTATCTTTTGAATGATGCTGCCTCTGTCATGACTTCATTTTCCTAAGAGTCAGGCTTTGCAATAGTTTTCTAAAGCAGATAACATTAGGGTTTAAGTACTTCTGGCACTTTTAAAAACTATCCCATCACGATGTCTCTCTCTCTCTCAGATTTGAAAGTTACTTGGCATATCCACATCAGTCCATTTCAAAAGAATAATTTCGGTGTTTTAGACTTTATTCCCATTAGCATATGCACAGGGAGATAACTTCCTTAGCCTTATTTGTCTGATTGGCAGAGAAGTCTTCATTTTCTTGTTTGGAAGCTCCTTTAGGAATGTAGAAGAGAGGAACTTTTTCCCATTTCCCTTCCTTCAAGATTGGTCCTCACCTGAATTTACCTGGGATAATCCCAAGATCACAGGATCTTATTAAAAACACAGACTTTAGAGTTGACTCTTGCTTCAAATCTGGGCTTGCTGTTTTAATAACTGTAAAAACATGGGCAAATGATTTAGCTTTATTGTGCCTCAGGTTCAGTCTACTTCAGAGGGTTATTATGATGCCAAAAATGGAGAACATTTTATTTGCCTTAATTTGACTTAGAGAGAATACTTATTTCAAAGAAATATTTGAAGCAATCATTTTGAGTAAAGAGTAAGATCCTGTGGGCAAACTCAAGACACATAATGCCATTTGCTTGAGATAGAAAGAGAACTTCATGTAGCTTGGGGTTGGGGAAGCGGCAGGGAGCATTTCATGGCTTAGTGGTAAAACTCTTGCCTTCTATGAGGGAGACCCAGTGTTTTAGTCAGCTAGGGCTGCTCTAACAGAAATACCACAGAGTGGATGTCTTTAACAAAGGAAGGTTTATTCTTACATAGTCTGGTAGGCTGCAAGTCCATATTCAGGGTGTCTGCTCCAGGGGAAGGCTTTCCCCCTTGTCAGCTCTTGAGGAAAGTCCGGTATTGCATCAGTCTTTGTCCAGGGAGCATCTTGGCGCAGGAACCGCAGGTCTGAAGGACATGCTCTTCTCTGGGTGCTGCTTGCTTGATGGTATGAGCTTCCCAATTCTCTGCCTGCTTCTCTGTCCTTTTATCTCTCATAGGATGAAAGGATTAAGGGTGGGGCAAGCCATATCCCAGGGAAACTCCCTTTACAGTGGAGCAGAGAGGTGATCTTATAAAGGGATTTACAGCCCCACCCTAACCCTTTAACATACAGTTTAGGGAAACCACAAACTGAAGGATAGTCACAAGATACTGGGAATCATAGCCCAGCCACGTGGCTACACATATTTTTTGGGGGACACAATTCAATCCATGACACTCAGGTTCAATTCATAGCCAAGGTATCTCAAACACAGTCATCAGTCACCTGTCTGTGGAAGTTTGTGTCTTGCTATGATGCCAAAAAGGTTCAAGTGGAGGTTTAGGCCAAGAAGAACTAGGAACAAAGGCTCTGCTATCTACTTCCCAATATCAGTCACTGAAGATCTTGTGGATCGCAATGATCTGATCTGTAATGGATCACAGGATAGTGCAGGAGCAGGGAATGTTCTATTCTGTTGTGTATGCAGTTGGGGCGGGGAGGTAGGGGGTGGGAGGAGGGTAGAGACTGATTCCCTGGACAGCAGCCAAGAATAACAACAGAGGGAGGAGATACTAGAAACGGTGAGGTGGAAGAGGGTCTTGTGTTGTTGAAGCTTGCGTGATGGGATATTTCTGGCAAGTCCTCAAATGTACCACCTCCCTACATGATAGAAAATCTGTAAATTTGATTAAACCCAACAGATTGGTACAGAAAGAAGTGAAGAGGGCTGGATTTCAGTTTGGAAAGAAAGAAAAAGCAGCATATGTGAACGCAGAAACCAGATGCAGGGAGATTAGAGTATAAAGCCCTAGGAATTTATAGAAATTGAGGGAAGACTTTGAACTTTTACAGCTTTTAGAGTTGGGAGGTTTCAGCTAAGTTTACTAGATAAAGCTCCAGGGCCAAGGAAATCCCACTGGATAGCTAGGTTCATGGGGATTTGAGTTAATGTACCCAAACTATCTACTACATGGTAAAGCATCTAATAACTGGTGGCTACTGCCTTTGGCTATAGCTGAGTCAAAAGTTGAGTGTAATATTTGACTTGAATTGGAATTTCAGTGATGGGACTGAGCCCACCTCAAGATACGAGACTGAAAAACAACTCCTTTTTGCCCCTCCAACCTTGCTTGTTGTGGTAACATCTGCACCTGGAGTCCAGGCACCAGAGTTCTTGGTTTGACTCTCAGGACAACCAGCCACGGAGCCTTTGACATGTCCTCTAGTCTCTCAACCTTGGTTTTCTTTTCTTTCTTTCTTTTTTTGGTAAAATGCCTCCCAAAAATTGACCTCAAAGCTCCGTTGTCAAGTTTGAGTATGGAGGAAGGAGAATCACAAAGAGATTTGAGACCAGAATCCAATGCAAGAGGAGCCCTGTTATGACCTCTGACTCTCTCCCACCCCTCAGACTTCTTGGAGAATGATCTCATTTTCTATTCATAATTGTGCTGCTTTCTGTTTGTGTGACGTGTCTCCTTGCCTTTGATGGTACCCCCATCCCTCCCCTGGGAGTGCTCATTTAATACTCCTCACCTGACTGATCTCCTGTCTCTGTTGCCTGAGGAGTTCTCTTTCATCATCAAAAGCATTTACAAACCAGGCAGCTCCTTAGCACTCTACGTTGAGTTAGGGCAACAGGCATGTTCCTGACCTTGAGGTTTCTGGCAATTCTTAAATTCTTTTTGTTCTGTGTCTTTTTACAAAAGTGTAAAAAGATAGAAAGAAAGTCATGGCCATCGTGATGGTCATCGTTGTCTCTGGAGAGTTAGTGAGGAAATGGTTCAGGATCTGTTATGTGCATTTGAACTTGGTTGTAAATCAGCGAAAAGGCAGACTTCCTGAACTCTCTGTGTCTTAGCAAAGTGGCTAAGAGCAATTGCTTGGGATTCAGACAGCACAGAGTTCGAATCCTGCCTTCTACTCTCTGACTGTGAGTGACAGACCTTGTTTTTCTAAATCTCAGCATCCTCATTTGGAGTTGAGGATTCGAAACCTGCTTTACAGTGTTATCAGGAATAAAAGAACTACCGTGTCAAAGTCCTCAGCACTGCACCCGACTCACAGCTAGCATTCAGTAAAGACGATACTTCTTGCTCTTAGAATTAAAATAAACACTCCAAGTACAACATCACGGAGGCACTGAAAAGCAGACAAAATACAATGAGAAAGTGATGATAAAATCTTTCAGAAATGAAAGAGGCCAAAGTAGAACAGATAAAAGTTGTTCTGAGTTTAAATGGTGAACCTTCACATGAAAATCTGAAGGTTTCTCTTATCAACCTGGCTGAATTCGCAGAGATCTGATAAGGGAAAGGTAGTAATATTTCCCAGGCCCTGCTCCATCTAGGAGAGGAAGGTGATAGAATTTCCCTCTCCAGGCATGCATAATAAATTAAGTTCCGGAGCTGCTACTTCAGGAAGCTTTGCAGGTAAAGACAGCATCTGTATGCAAAAAGGCCCGCTGACCACCCTCTGGGAGTCAGGAAGTGGCTCTTGGAAAGACTTGCTCGGCTTTGTGGTCGGATGCTAGGCTGAGGACTGTACTGAATTCCTTGAATTAGCCTGTAGTCTGGCAAGAAGCCCTTCTTCCTGGGCAGCTGAATAATTTTTAGATGATCCAGCTGGCACGCTGCGGAAACCTGCTAATGAGTCAGGAATGATCTCCTAAAGCTCCCCCACCCCCACTCCGCTTGCTCAAGGGAAGAGAATTTCGAGGGAAGCCAGTGAAAGATTTATGAGATTAATCCTGAAATATTTTCTTCTCACTCTATTGTTCTCAGCAGGGGTGCCAGAGGTGGTGGGCTTGGGGTGTGAGGGGAAGGGGACAGAGGCACTCAGTCCTTGTCTTCAGTCAGAGCTGGCGAGAGTGACTACAGAAATCAGCCAATTAGGATTCCTCTGTCAAATGAAATATGCCATATCCTTTTCGGAATGTGCTTGCCTGCAGGCCCCACGGAGCCTCAGAGGTAAGTTTTAGGATGAAACAAGGGGGAAAGGGTGGGGTAAGGGATATTAAAAGGGGCGTTGTGGAAGCAAGCTCTAAGAGGTCTGATGAATGAGCTCCTCTGTCTTCCTCAGGGAACCCTGGTCATGTAGCGGTTAAGATCAATGGCTGTTAACCAAAAGGTTGGCAGTTCAGCTCCACCAGGCACTCCTCAGAAACAGTTTTGAACGGTTCTACTCTGTCCTATCCGATCACTATGAGTAGGAATCAATTTGATGGCAGCGGATTTGTTTTTTTCTTTTTGGTCTTCAAGCAGATGAGGAGACAGCAGCGGCAGTGTTTCCCTGTGTGGCCATGTGGCCTGTAGCCCAGTGAGACTTCCTTTCCACCCTGTGATGTTGCTTCTTCTGGAGGTGGGATGACCGTTTCATTAGATAGTGGTCAGGAGGGTTGTCTTTTCTTTCTTACAGCTCAAGTTTCCTTTATAGAAAACCAAGGAGCTATTAGTTGGAACTCTGGGACAATAGCTACAAAGAGGATGCTACTCTTTTTTGCCCAAAGGCCCTTTTGTTGGTAGGTGCTGTGGAGTTGGTTTTGACTCACAGCAACTCAGGTACAATAGAACGCAACGCTGCCCGGCCTTGCCTCATCCTCACAGCTGCTGTTAGGCCTCAGCCCGTTGTTACAGCCACTGTTCAAACCTTCTCATTGAAGGGCTTCCTCTTCTTCTCTGACCTTCTACTTTACTGAGCACGCCGTCCTTCTCCAGGGACTGGTCCCTCCTACATGCGTCAGAAGGAGGATTTTTTAAAAAACGAAGTGGTGAAACAGAGTAACACGATTCAATTATTTGGGCAGGGTTTTAGTCACACATGGGCAGAGGCAGCAGACATAACAGGCGTGATTTAGGTTGTGAGATTACCCAAAAGCCTTTAATTTACCACAACTTTCAAATTTCTTCCTCAAGAGAAATCCTTTCATTGTAGAGTGGAAAACGAGGCTGTTCTTGTTTTGCCTCTTGTCTCTTCTTCCAGCCTATTTTCTTCCTCCAGCTGGGTGCCTACGAGAGCCACCAGAAGCAGCCCAAAACATGCCAGCCATGGAGGCAGGCAGCAGGGGCCTGTGGGACCCAACTGGGAGTAAAGAAAAGATGGATAAACCATAGGCGTACCACTTGGTGTCATTGTCCCCCGGATTCCGGCGACCTTGAGTCCCGAGATGGAGAACTCGTGTTTCTGGGAGTGGGGTTCGTAGCTGACTTTCAGTTTGGGTTGTCCTCAGGCCTTACAGTGATCTCCATCACTTGGGGACAGGAGTAAATTCTCACCTTCTTCATCCTCCACCTAGCACTTTCTGAACATACATGCATTATGGCAAAGGTAAGCCAGAACTATTTACAATATAACTAGGTGTGATTACTGGCAGTCTTGATAACAGAACTCATGCTTACACTACTGCCCATCCAGAGGTTTCAAAGTGGAAGCAGTAGTTCTTGGAAGGAAGACTTCTGTTTTTGCTAGCAAAAGGAGTTTGCCTGGATGAGTCCACCATTGTACTGACATTTGAATTTTGAGTGTAAGACATCTTATAAACTATAAGTGAACTGAACATTAGCTTCCAACCACCATCTTAATTTTATAGTATCTCTTTTTAATACTTTATAAAATGTTTGTCATTCTCAGTTATATGAAACAATGGGGTGGCTTGTGCGTGTGTATCTATGTTAGGGCAGGGTCATGTAAAAGGGTATGGGTGCGTCTAAGAAAACTCCAGTTTGACCATAGACTTGAGGTGCTGACAATCTCTGGGACAGTCTCATTTCCAACTACTCAGGCCTATGGTCAGCCCAAGTATCCTGTATTTTGGTTTAGAAAATATGAAGTCAGCTTCAGGAAACTAGCAAGGGGTTTATTAAAGCCCTGGTTTACATTTTAGTTTGCTTATCAAGTATAGCAGGTCTTGGACAACCCTCCCAAATATCAAAATCAGAATTTCCTGTTTAAAATAACATAAAATACTAAGTCATCCAAGGTCAGACCTATTATCAGTCTGTTGTCATTAGCTTCAACCTGAGCCTAAATGTAATCTCTTTAATAAATTATCTCTGCCCACATGGTTGGAAACCCTGGTGGTGTAGTGGTTAAGTACTACGGCTGCTAATCAAAGGGTTGACTGTTAGCATCCACCAGCTGCTCCTTGGAAACTCTATGGGACAGTTCTAATCTGTGGTGGGTAGGCCCACCTGATTGGAGTCCTTTGGTGGTGCAAACAGTTAAACATTCAGCCACTAGCCTAAAGGTTAGGGGTGAGGGTTCGAGTCCACCCAGAGGGCCCTCAGAAGACAGGCCTGTGACCTATTTCTGAAAACCAGTTTGTAGAACACAGTTCTCCTCTGACACTCCTGGGTTGCCGTATGTCAACTGGACAGCAGCTAGAGCAGGTCTGCCTACCTGGTCAGCCCCAGAGAGGAATAGTTCTGATTTATTCAGGAAAAACTCAGTTCACCATGTTTTCATTGGTTTCAGGCTATAACTTAGGTCCTGTATTAGATGCTGGAGACATAGCTATGTATAACCCAGTCTCTGAAGTCTAATATTAGGGCAAAATACTTTTCCTTTTTAAACCAGAAATAATAATAACTAAGAATCTTTCAAAAAAGATTTATTTCTCATGGTGTCAGCTTATCTTTTAAAGGAAGGTCAAAATGAATTACCATATGAGAAGTGGAACCAAAGGGTACAGGATCAAGATGTCACTGAGAGAACAAAGCTTTTAATTATGGGTTTTGATTTCTTCTCATGAGATGTGCAGAATGCAAAGCTTTATCAACATGTGGGAAAAGCTAGTAACTTTTTTTTTAAATTTAAAGTAACACCTTCCTTTTTGCTAAGAACAAACAGAAAACAGACTTTTTTTTAAAATGTGGAATTGGGTCTGCTGTTAATGAGAATGACCCCACCAATGCATTTCACATGGACACTAAGCAGCTTCAACTGTAAATTACTTTCAGTACTTTTTCTTCCCTTTGCCCTGCACAGGAGCTTGTCTTTCCTGCTGATTAAAGAAAAAAAGCCACTGTATTTACCAACCTCCCTTCTCCAGTCAATCTGTCTGGCCTCTGTTTTGAACTAAGGTGGGGTTTGTATAAGTCTGGGGTAGATATGGAAGCAGCTGTTGGGACCACCCACTTTTCAGAACCCATAAGGCGGGTGCTAGAGTTAGATTGAGCTGAGGTGCCTGTGAGAGTATAGCGGTTAGTGCACGAGTGATCTTGAATCTATCTGAAAGTATTTTGTAGATATCTTCCCTAGGGTCGCCATGAGTCGGATCCGACTCGACGGCACTTGGCTTTGGCTTGGCTCTTGTTAGTGTCCTCCTAAAGGAGGGGCTAGGTCCAGCCTCCCTGACTCTGAATCCACCCACCTGTCTGTGGAGGAGACTGCAGTTTCCTGATTTCTTGGTGGACACAAAATGTACGTAGGTATTCTTGTATTTTAAAAAGTGGGGTAAGCATGCCCAGTGTCCTGATATCAGTTGTCTATTGTTTTCTCTATTGGGAAAATTGCATTTAAGTCAGGGACACCAGACATTTTCAGTGAAAAGCTAGTTTTGACTTTGCTGATTCATGCTGTCCTTGGTTGCCTTGGAATTGGCTCTGACTCTGGGTGACTGTATGTAAAACAGAATGAAACATTGCCTGTTCCTACGCATCTTCATGATGGTTGGTATGCTTAAGTTTGCTGTTGCCCTCATCGTGTACTGCTTCTAAGCTAGGGCCCCCATGTGTCTGTCTGTGTGTTGTGCTGTAGGAGCTGGCATGTTGCGGTGATACTAGCAGAGTCACCCATGGTAGGCAGGTTTCAGCTGAGCTTACAAACTAAGACAGAGTAGGGGGAAGGACCTGGCGGTCTTTTTCTGAAAAGAATGATTCAGTAAAACTCTTATGAATAGCAGCATAACATTGTCTGCTACAGTGCCAGAAAATGGGTGCCCAAGGTTAGAAGGCACTCAGAAGGTGACTGGGGAAGAGGTACCTCCTGAAAGAAGAGTTAACCTTAATGACATGAATGCAGTCAAGCTTTTGGGGCCTTCATTTATTGATGAGGCACAACTTAAAATGAGAAGAAACAGCTGCAAGCATCCATTAATAATCAGAACATGGAATGTAGGAAGTACGGAACTAGGAAAATTGGAATTTGTCAAAAATGAAATATAACTCATAAACATCAATATTCTGGGCATTAGGAGGTTGAAATGGACCAGTATTGGCCATTTTGAATTGGATAATCACATGGTCTACTATGGTTGGAATGACAACTTGGAAAGGAATGGTATTGCAGTCATCATCAAAAGGAACATTTCAAGATCTGTCCTGAAGTGCAATGCTGTCAGTGATAGGCATATGCCTGCAAGGAAGACCAGTTAATACAACTATTACTCAAATTTATGCACCAACCGGTAAGGCCAGAGATGAAGAAATTGAAAATTTCTACCAACATTTAGACTTCAACATTGATTGAACATGTGATCAGGATGCATTGATAATTATTGGTGACTGGAATGCAGAAGTTGGAAACCAAGAAGGTTGGGCAGTTGGGAAATACAGCCTTTGTGATAGACATGATGCTGGAGATTGCATGATAGGATTTTGTAAGATCAATAACTTTTGCATTGCAAATACTTTTTTCACCAACATAAACAGTGAACTATACACCTGGACTTTGCCAAAGATCTCAAATCAACCTCATCTGTGGAAAAAGATAATTGAAAAGCTTAATATCATCAGTCAGAATAAGGATGGGGCCAACTGTGGCACAATCAACTGCTCATAAACAAGTTCAAGTTGAAACTGAAGAAAAGTAGAAAGAGTCCATGTGAGCCAAGGCACAACTTTGAGTATATCCCACCCGAATTTAGAGAACATATCAAGAATACATTTGATATGTTGAACACTAATAACCAAAGATCAAATAAGTTGCGGAATGACATTAAAGGTATCATACATGAAGAAAGCAAGAGGTCATTAAAAGGTCAGGAAAGAAAGAAAAGACCAAACTGGATGTCAGAAGAGACTCTTTGAGTGTGTACTTGAAAGTCTAGTAGCTAAAGCAAAATAAAAAAATGATGCAATAAAAGAACTGAACAGAAGATTTCAAAGAGTAGCTTGAAAAGACAAAGCAAAATATTCTAATGACATGTGCAAAGAACTGGAAATAGAAAACCAGGAGGGAAGAACACACTGCATTTCTCAAGCTGAAAGAACTGATGAAAAATATTCAAGCCTTGAGCTATAATAGTGAAGAATTCTGCAGGGAAAATATTAAACAGTGCAGGAAGCATCAAAAGAAGATGGAAGGAATACACAGAGTCATACCGAAAAGAACTGGCCCATGTCTAACCATTATCGGAGGGACCATAATGATCTCGAACCAATGGTACAGAAGGAAGAAGTTGAAGCGGAATTGAAGGCACTGGTGAAAAGCTAGGCTCCAGGAATTGATGGAATATCAATGGAAGTGTTTTAACAAATGGATGCAGTGCTGGAAATGCTCACTCACCTACGCCAAGAAATTTGCAGGACAGCTACCTGGCTAGCTGAAGAGATCCATATTTATTCCTATTCCCAAGAAAGATGATCCAACTGAGTATGGGAATTACTGAATAATATCATTAATACCACATACAAGTAAAATTTTGCTCAAGATCATTCAAAAGTGACTATAGCAGTGTATTGACAGAGAACTGCCAGAAATTCAGGCTGGATTCAGAAGAGGCTGTGGAAGCAGGGATATCATTGCTGATGTCACATGGATCTTAGCTGAAAGCAGAGAATATGTGCAAGACGTTTACTTGTGTTTTATTGACTATGCAAAAGCATTTGACTGTGGATCATAACAAATTACAGATAACATTGTGAAGAACAGGAATTCTAGAACCCTTAACTGTGCTCATGATGAATATACATGGACCAAGAGGCAGTTGTTCCAACAGACCAAGGGGACACTGCATGGCTTAAAGTCAGGAAAGATGTGTGTCAAGACTGTATCCTTTCAGTATATTAGATCTGTATGCTGAGCAAATAATCCAAGAAGCTGAACTATATGAAGAAGAATGAGGCATCAGAATTGGAGGAAAAGCCATGAACAACCTGTGCTATGCAGATGACGCAGCCTTGCTTGCTGACAGTGAAGAGGACTTGAAACACTTACTGGTGAGGACCAAAGACCACAGCCTTCAGTAAGGATTACACCTCAACATAAAGAAAACGAAAACCCTCAGAACTGAACTAATATGCTACGTCATGACAATTGGAGAAAAGATTAAGACTGTCAAGGATTTCATTTTACATGGATCCACAATTCACACCCATGGAAACAGCAGACAGTATATCAAAAGACACATTGCATTGGGTAAATCAGCTGGAAAAGATGTCATAAAACTGTGGAAAAATTAAAAGATATTACCTTAAAGATTAAGGTGTGCCTGACTTAAGCCATGGGTACTTTCAACTGCTTTATATGCATGCAAAAGCTGGATCATGAATAAGGAAGACCAAGGAAGAACTGATACCTTTGAATGGTGGTGTTATTGAAGAATATTGAATATACCACGGACTGCCAAAAGAATGAACAGATCTGTTTTAGAGGATACAGAAACCAGAGTGCTTCTTAGAAGCAAGGATGGCAAGACTATGGACATGGTCTTAGTCATCTGGTGCTGCTCTAGCAGAAATACCACTAGTAGATGGTTTACCAAAATAAAGTTTATACTCATACAGTCCAGTACGCTAGAAGTCCAAATTCAAGGTGCCAGTGCCAGGGAAACGTGCCCTCTCTCTGTCAGCTCTGGAGGAAGATCTTTCGTTGCATCAGTCTTTCTTTGGTCACGGAGTAACTTGGCACGGGAACATCAGACCTGAAGGATCCGCCCTGCTCTCAGTGCTCCTTTCTTGATAATACGAGGTCCCCAGCCCTCTGCTTGCTTCCCTTTTCTTTATCTCTTGAAAGATAGAGGATAAAAGGTGCTGCAAGCCACACTCCAGGGAAACTCCCTTTATATTAGAGACAGGATGTGACCTTAGGAAGGGGTGTTATAGTCACACCCTAATCCTCTTTAATATAATCTTCTCTATTAACCACAGGCAGAGGTGAAGGTTTACAGTATAGGAAAAATCATACAATGGAGGTCAATCACACAATACTGGGAATCTTGGCCCAGCCAAATTGTCATACACATTTTTGGGGGAACACAATTCAATTCCTGACAGACATGGGGTTAGGAGGAATCAATCCCTGAGGAAGGACACCATGCTTAGTGGGGGGTCAGTGGGAGAGAGAAAGACACTCAGCAAGATGGACTGACATGGTGACTGACACGGTGGGTTTAAGCATAACAGGGAGGATTGTGGGCACGGTTCAGGACTGGGCAGTGTTTTGTTCTGTTTTATGTAGGGTCACTGTGAGTTGGAACTGGCCAGAGGGCATCTGACAGCAACAACATCAACTAACCTGGTGGGCCAGACACCATGTCAGGAAAGGTGTGTGTCAGGATTGTGCTCCATAGAGTTTTCATTGGCTAATTTTTGGAAGCAGATCGATAGGCCTTTCTTCATAGTCTAATCTGTCTTAGTCTGGAAACTGTCCACCATGGGTACAGTGACTGTGGTAGCATTTGAAATACTGATGGCATAGCTTTCAGCATCATAGCGATACACAAACCACCACAGTATGATAAAGTGATAGATGTCAAAGCGAAAGCCAAAAATAGAACAAAAAATCAAAGAACCCAAAACCAAAACACTACCCCAAAGCCACCGCCATCAGCTTCATTCTGACCATACAGGTCAGAGTAGAATCGCCCTGTAGAGTTTCCAAGAATCGTCTGGTTGATCTGAATTGCCGACCTTTTGGTCATTAGCCATAACACTTAACCACTATGCCACCAGTTTCCAATGATGGGTGGGTGGTGCTAAATCATCCTGTGCCGTGGTGCTGTTGAGTCAATTCTGACTCAGCATGGCCCTTTAGGACAGAGTAGAACTGCCACATAGGCTTTCCAAGACTGTAAATCTTTTATTATTATTTTATTATACTTTACAATGAGGATTTACAGAGAAAAACTAGTTTCTTATTAAACAATTAGTGTATGTTTTATGGCATTGGTTGCTAACCTTATGACGTGTCAACACTCTCCCATTCTTGACCTTGGGTGCTCCATTGCCAGCTTTCCTGTGCCTTCTCATCCTTGCCTCTGAGCTAGTGTGCCCAGTTAGTTCTGTTTTGTTTCATGGGCCTGTGCAATCTTTGGCTGAAACATGAACCTCAGTAGTGACTAGAATACTTACCTAGAAAGGTGTCTGGGGACTATACTCCTGGGGTTTCTGTATTAGATCAGTAAGGCTTGTTTTTTTTATTAGAATGCTGTTCTACATTTTTCCACACCTCTATCTGGGACCCTCCATTGTGTTCCCTGTCGGAGCGGTCAGTGGTGGCACCATCTAGCTGTGCTGGACTCAGCGGAGGCTGTGGTGGTTGTGGCCCACTAGTCCTTTGGCCTCATCTTTCCATTCTTCCTTGCCTCTCACGGTGTGGGACCATTGGAGTATCTTAGATCGCCACTCACAGACTCCAGATGCTACTCACAAAAGTATGCAACATTCTCTACATAGCTGTGTTACGTCAGCCCCGTAATTCGGCCCTCAGGGAGTGTGGATGTGTCTGTGGAGCGTCCATGACCTCGCTGGGGCTGTAAATTTTACAGAAGCAGACTGTCACATCTTTCTTCTGCAGGCCAGCTGGTAGGTTCAAACTCCGGACCTCTTGCTTAGCAGCTGAGTGCTTTAACCACTGCACCACCAGGGTTCCCTGCTAAATCATAGAATCATAAAATATTCAATCTGGGTCATTGGTTTGAATTCCTTTATTTTATTGGAACAGCGACTGTGACCTTAGAAAGGGAAGACTGGCCTAAAGTAATTTAAAGAAGCTAAAAAAAAAAAGTGTTACTACACATTTATTTGCTTATTTAGTCTCACATCAAAAATTTTTTGAACATCTACTATGCTAAGTACTATGCTAAGCACTGTATTCAGGGCTTACTGTTGGGAACAAGATGGAAAAGACCCTTGTCCTTAAGGAGCTAACAGTCTGATTGGGATACAAATGATAAATGAGCAGCTGGGAAACATTACAAATTGTGACAGATTTCATGAGTTAAATGGCAGCGATCTATTTCATAGAGAAGAGGCAGGCAAGGGATGGGGAGAATCTTTCTTGGGTAAAGTTGTCAGGGAAGGTCTCTGGGATATAATGTCTTAGGTCTCAGAGAATAAAAGCTGTGGTGTGCTGAGGCTGCATTGTTAACGAGGGAAGAAGAGGTTTGGTGAGGACCTGAAGACCATTCTTGATTTTCTGGTAGGAATCTTTTTTAGATGGTCAGTGGGTATCAGTGGGTTAGCAGTGATGTGCTGGTGGATATTGAATGACCAGTGGGGTTGTCTTTAATGTCATTTTAAACTGTCAGAGGCTGCTGTCCTCTTTTCATCTATTATAGCAGAGATTAGAACAAGTGAAATTTTATATAAAATATATTTCCAATACAGTCTGGTGTGGAGAAGAGACAGCATTTACAGCAGCACTAATAGGCTCACTGAATTATAATGGTAGACGTAAATTACTTACCCAAGTACAACAAATGGAACCCACAGCGTGGTGCAAATGGTTAATGTCTCAGCTGCTAACTGAAAGGTTGGCAGTTTGAATCCTTCTAGTGGAGCCTTGAAATAAAGTCCTAATAATCTACTTCTGAAAAATCAACCCATTGAAAACTCTGTGGAGCACAGTTCTACTGTGACTCACATTGGATTACCTTGAGTTGGAACTGACTAGAAGGTAACTAGTTTTTGAGTACAAGAAATGAGGATAACAGAGCATAGCCCAATTCCTAGTTGCTTCTCTTGAGAAATGACTGTCTTTGTCTCACTGGCAAGAAGAGAATAAATAGTGGTGCACCCTGAGATCTCCGATAAAAGACCGCAATTGATGGTCTAGGAGCTTCGGGGTTCTCCTGGGAGCATGGCCCCTGGCCCTGATGATGCCCCTGTCTATAAATCATAATGAAAGTCAACTTTTCAGACAGCAATTTATTGGACTTGGTGACGGAGAGTGACTTTTACGGTTCTATGCATCTACAGGATGTTGTCCTGCTGACTTCTTGCTGGAGGAAGGGGAGTGGGTGGAAAGGAGGGGATAGGAGACTATTGGGAAGACAGGACATGTATGGAGCAGAGAAGAGGTGTGTGCTATCACTGGTCAGGGAGAGCAGTGGGAGCTGCATATAGGTGAGCAGGTGAATTTATATGGGAATGTACATTTTCTTTCAATCATAATAAAAAAAATTAAAAGAGAAAAAGAATGAAAAAAAAAGAAATAGCTGTCTTCCACCCAACTTTGGTCTCTGGAACAGTATTTGTCTTAATCGTCTAGATTAAGTGGATGGCTTTAACAAAGAGAAGTTTATTCTAGGAGTCTAAAAGTCAAAATTCAGAGTGCCAGCTCCTGGGGCAGGCTTTCTCTGTTGGCTCTATGTGAAGTTCCTTGTCATCCATCTTCCCTGGTCCAGAACCTTCTCAGTTTAAGGACCCTGGGTCTAAGGACATGCTATTCTTCTGGCTCTCATTTCTTGGTGGTATGAGTTCTCCCTGTCTCTCTGGGCACTTTTCTCTTTTATATCTCAAAAGAGAATGACTTAAGACACAACCTAATTTTGTAGATTGAGTTCTGCCTCGTTAATATAATTGTGTTAATCCCACCTCATCAATATCATAGAGATAGAATTTACCCCACAAAATCACATCAGATGACAAAAAGGTGAACAATCACACAAGACCAGTAATCATGGACTAGCCAATTTGAAACACAAATTATAGTGGGACACAATTTAATCTATAACGGTGTAAGACCAACAAGTTCTTACATGTAAACCCCGATGATGTAGTGGTGAAGAGAAATGGCCGCAGACTAAAAGGCTGGTGGTTCAAATACTCCAGGTGTTCCTCAGAAACCCTAAGGGGCAATTTTACTCTGTGTTTTAGGATCATTATGAGTTTGAATTGACGGATTCCAGTGGATTTTTGTTAGTTCTTATGTACACATCTGTCCTTTCTACTATCTTGCAAGTTTCTTGAGGGAAAGTGGTGTTGAATTAAACATCTACCAGCAAACCCAACATGGAGCATGTTGTCATTACCATAAAAACTACCTAATACATATTTGAGTGATTGCTATATTGTTGTTAGATGCTAACAAGTTGATTCTGGTTCATAGTGGATCTATGCACAACAGAGCAAAACATTGCCCAGTTCTCCTGCTGTCCTCATAACTGTCACTCTGTTTGATGCTGTCATTGCAGCCACTGTGTAAAACTATCTTACTGAGGGTCTTCTTTGTCCACCGACTCTCTACTTTGCCAAGCATGATGTCGTTATCCAAGGACTGGTCTCTCCTGGTAACATGTCCCAAGTATATGAGATAAAGTCTTGTCATCCTTGCTTCTAAGAAGGATTCTGGTTGTACTTCTTCCAAGACAATTTGTTCATTCTTTTGGTACAGTCAATATTCTTTCCCAATACCATAATCCAAAGGCATAGGCATAAATTTTTCTTTCATCTTCCTTATTCATTATCCACTTTTCCAAGTATACAAGACAATTGAAAACACCATGCCTTGGGTCAAGCACACCTTAGTCCTTAAAGAGAATTTTACAGAATTGATGATTTCTTCATTGCAAATACTTTTTCTCAACAACATTAACAGCAACTATACATGTAGAGACCTCAATGGATAGAATACACAGGAATCAAATCAGCTGTATCTGAGGAAAGAAAAGATGAAAAAGCTCAGTCTCAGCCAGAATAAGGCCAGGGTGGACTTCGGAACAGGCTCAGTGCAATGTGTGTGCTTCCATATGTGTTGATTGCAGATCCAAATAAAATGATTTACAACCTTAATACTTTCTGTTTATTAGGATATTGCTTATTGGTCCATTGTGAGGATTTTTGTTGTCTCTATGTTGAGGGGTAATCCATAAGGAAGGCAGTGCTCTTTGTCTCCATCAGTGTTCATGTCCTCTTCACTTTCTGCAAGCAGGGAGATGTCACCTGCGTAACATGGATTGTTAGAGTCTTCCTGCAATCCTGATGCCTCATTCTTCTTCATATAATTCAGTTTCTCAGAGTACTTGCATAACATACAAACCAAGTAAATGTAGTGAAAGGATACAACTCTGGCACACACCTTTCCTGATCTTAAACCACACAGCATCCCCTTGTTCTCTTTGAATGACGACCTCTTGGTCAATATACAAGGTCAGTGCAAATACAACGAAGTGTTCTGGAATTCCCATTCTTTGCTGTGTCATCCATAATTTGTTATGATCCATACAGGGAATGCCTTTGAAGAGTCAGGTAAACATCTTTCTGGTATTCTCTGCTTTCAGCTAAGATTCATCTGACATCAGTAGTTATATCCCTCATTCCACTTCCTCTTATGAATCTCCTTTGAATTTCTGGCAGTTTCCTGTAAATGTACTGCTGTAATGGCTTTTGAATGATTGTCAGCAAAAATTTTTTGGCATTAATGATACTGTTTGATGATTTCTATGTTCTGTTGAATCACCTTTCTTTGGAATGGGCACAAATATGGATCTCTTCCAGTTAGCTGGCCTGGTAGTGGTCTTCCAAATTTCTTGAGTTATGCCAGTGAATCTTTCTGGCATTGTGTCTCGTTGTTGAAAAATTTAAAATGGCATTCTGTCAATTCCTGGACCTTTGCTTTTTGCTACTGGCTTCAGTATAGCTTGGACTTCTTCCTTTAATACTATCAGTTCTTGATCATGAGTGCCCTCCTGAATGATCGAATGTCAACCAGTTCTGTGTTTTGGTTTCATCTTCTTTTTGTGTTTCTTGTGTTCAATATTTTGCCTGCAATCCATTACTGTCACACTGATTCCAACTCATGGCAACCATATACAACAGGGTAGAGCTTCCTCATAGGGCTCCCCAGGGGCAGTTGGTGGATTTGAACTGTTACCCTTTTAATTAGCAGCTGAGCTCTTAACTACTCTGTCACCAGGGCTCCAATGTGCTTGTAGAATCCCTCAGTCCTGCAACTCGAGGCTTGAGTTTTTCCTTCAGTTCTGTCCTTTTCAGAAATGCCAAATGCCTTCTTCCCTTTTGGTTGTTTAACTCTGATTCTTGGCACATTTCATTATGACACTTTACTTTGTCTTCTTGCGCTGCTCTTCTGAATCTTTCATTCAACTCTTTTGCATCATCACTTCTTCCATTTGCTTTAGCTACTCTGTCCGAGAGCAAACTTCAGAGTCTCTTATGTCATCCACTTTAGTCTTTGCTTTCTTCTTTTTCACGCTTTTTTGCTTTCTTTGGGTACAATGTCTTCCTACAACTCATCTGGTCTTCATTCGTTAGTATTCACTGTGTCAAATCTGTTCTATAGATTGCCATAAAACCAAACCAACCTGTTGCTGCCAAGCTGATTTTGACTTGTAGCGACCCTATAGGACAGAGTAGAATTGCCTCAGGGTTTCTAAGGAGTAGCCAGTGGATTCGAACTGATGACCTTTTGGTTAGCAGCCATTGCTCTTGACCACTATGCCATAATCATTAGGGAGGAGAGGTATTAGAAACATGATGCCTTTCCTGATTTGTCAGGAGTGCACTATGTAGACAACACATAATTCTTAATGCTACTTCCAATAACAAAAAAGTGGCCCTCATCAGATCCCTGGTTAATTGCTTTGATGAAGCCACTGGCTTGATGACAAGAATAGTGTTGAACACTGAGAATCAAACATTGAATTGTCTGATAGAACCTGCAGAAGAACAATTGTTGCATCATTCTACTGAGATGCAAAGTAATATCTGAGCTTTTCATCCCCAGCATTGGGCTAGTTCAGTCTCTATTCCCAGTTTAGGTAGTGACCTAAACCCTACAACTGTCACCTGAGCCTTGTTCTTGAGACTCTAGGCCAGTATCACCAGAGGCAATTTATTGGCTAGGTCCCACCAATAAGTAGATCCCAGGAGGATCTTAGAATAGCAGGTCAGTACTCTGTCTGCCATGAAAAGTTTGGAGGGAAGAACGTCACTGCTCAGTACAATCCTTTCCTCTGTCTGTTTCTGCTTTGCTCCAAACAAAAGATAATACTGACGCAAGGAAATTAGAAACTGCACCATTCTGGGGCCATCTACTCAGCTGAAAACCAATACAAATATTGCATACAAATCCCATGCAAAAGCAGAGAACTGAAACTGAAATAACGGGTATGTGGGGAGGACCAAAGATAAAGGAAGCCGGCAGGAGACCACAGAGGTGTCTGTCCCTGTGTAACGGGCGCCAGGGTTGGTTCCTCCTGCCCTGTCACTGCTCTGCACTCAGAGTACTTCGCTTATATTAGGCGCATTCTTTCTCAGGGGCAAGGGGACGTGAGTTGACAATGTGAAACTGTTGCAGGTCAGAGATGAGAGATCAAAATAAAGACGATTAAAAAAAAATCAATGTCAGAAATTTGCTGATCAGCTTTGTGTCTCAGATAAACAGCCAAAACCTGAGAAACTGGGCCACAGTTAACTGAACATTTGGGCTAGAAGAACTGAAAAACCAAAACCAAAACCAAAACCAAACAAACAAAAAACTCCCACAAACCCACTGCCATCCAGTCAATTCTGATTCATAGCAACTCTGTATGACAGGGTAGAACTGCCCCATAGAGTTTCCAAGGAGCACCTGGTGAATTTGAACCGCTGACCTTTTCGTTAGCAGATGTAGCACTTAACTCACTATGCAACTGGGGTTTCCAATGATAGATAGATGCTGCTAAATCATACTGTACCCTATTGCTGTTGAGTCAATTCTAACTCAGCATGGCCCTTTAGGACAGAGTAGAACTGCTCCATAGGGTTTTCATGGAGTGCCTGGCAGATTTGAACTGCCAGCCATTTGGTCAGCAGCTGCAGCAATTAACCACTAGGCTACCAGAGTTTCCAGAACTAAGGGTGATTATTATTATTTAACACAGGATTCCTTGCTCATGAGATGCTGGGATTAATAAGATTTACTTCATGGCTCAGGTCCTTCTGGGAACACTGGAGGTCCTGGTTTACTTGGGGATTAACATCCTGTAATCACCACTAGGGAGTTCCTGGGTGGTACAAATAATTAACGAGCTCCACAGCTAACTGAAAAGTTGAAGGTTCGAGTGTACCTAGAGGTGCTTCAGAAGAAAGGTCTGGTGATCTACTTCTAAAAAATCAGCCATTGAAAAGCCTATGGAGCACAGCTCTGCCCTGACACACACGGGGTCACATGAATCCGAAATGACTTCATGGCAATTAGTTGGTTTTTAAATTACTATCAGATGACAAACCCAAGAGAAACATCCATTGTATTTTGTACTGCTTTCTTTTCTCTTTGTCATCTGTAGCATAAGCTGAGAAGAAGAAGAGAAAGAAGAAAAGAAAAAGAATCCAGATAAGGAGACCCTTAACTTGCCTGGTAAGAAGAACTTAGTACTTTGGACTAGCAATGAAGGAAAAACTTCTAGAGCAGAAAACAAGTACAAGAGTTTATTGTCTTTGGTTTAGAATCCCCAGGAGACCAATTAACACTTGTAGGGGGGCGGGCAGAGGAATGGGGGCTATGCATTCTGGTATTTGCAGATCTGGAGTCCACACTGTAGGAGCCAGTGAAACGCTGATCAAAGGGCTTCCGGAGCAAAAGGAGCTTCGGGGCCGTGGCAGGCTGGCGGAGGTGTGGCCGGCCGGTCTGGACTAATGGCTTGCCACCATGCTCGCTGCTGGGGGAATCCAAGGCCCACCAGAGACAGCTATGAAAGGAAAACCTCTTTTTCTTAGAAAACATTCCTAACGCCTGATCTGTTCTTCTAAGGTTGCTTTGTTACAGGTCTCTGTTACCTCCACCCATACAGTTCTTTCAGGGCCTGTGTCTCCCAGATTCATATCGTGTGAGTGCCAACTGGCTTTGGGCTGGATCTAAGGATTTTAGCTTGGGAACTGAATCTTTGTTATTCTTGGTTGCCACCCATTTTTATTTTAAATTGCCTGTGCAATTGCAAGGTAATTTGCAACCTGAGGAGTCCTGTGGCAGTTGTTTTACTCTTACTTAGCTGTATTAGTTTAGCCAGCTTCTTACTAGGAAGTAACTTTTACAACTGGAAAGATGGAGATCTGATCCTGTGGCCAGGGGTAGCACCCAGAATTTCCTGCTTATTGATGGCCCTAACACGGATGAAAATAGTCCTAAAAAACCAGTTGCCACTGAATCAATTCTGACTTATGAACACAGAGTAGAACTGTGCTCCACTGAGGTTTTTAAAAATATAATTTATGTTATGTTGTTGTTGTTGAGAATAGACACAACAGACCCTAAACTCACTGCTGTCAAGTCAATTCTGACTGATAGAGATCCTATAGGGTCCCTATGATACATAGCCGAACCAAAGAAACCAGACCCATTGCCGTTAAGTCAATTCTGACTCATAGTAACCCTGTAAGACAGAGTAGAACTGCCCTACAGCTTCCAAGGAGCACCTGCTGGATTTGAACTGCCAACCTTTTGGTCAGCAGCCATAGCACTTAATCACTACATATCCAGGGGTTCACAGCAGAGCAAACACACTAATTCACCAATTTTTACGTGTACAATTCAGTGACACTGATTATATTCTTCAAGTTCTGCAACCATTTTCACCATTCTTTTCTAAAATTGTTCCTCTCCTATTAACATAAAATGTACCACTCCCTAAATTTTTAATCTAATCTTTCAAGTTGCCATTGACAATTTTATCACATATAGGTGGCTGTTCAAAAAGCACAATGCTTGATCAAGAAAACAGGGCCACCCAAAGCTGAGGGGGTGAAGTTTCTATCTCAGTGGGTCTGGAAAGTGGGGCCTACAACCAAGGCCAAGGAGCATCCACCTACAGTCAGGAGAGTACGGACAACCCCAAGTCTGGAGAGCAGGTTATCAGACCAGAGGATCTTAAAGAAGAGAGGATTATTTTCAAGAGTGGAGAGCCAGTGTCATGTGATCTCCTGAGTTTTAGACTTGTTTGGTGTCCATTATCCTTCTTTCACTCAAGCGTCTCCCATTTGTAGTGGACATGTCTACTGAGTGCCTGTTCTGCTATTGTACTTTGGAAACAGACAACTTGTATTCTAGATTTCATGGGTTCACAGATGAAGAAGAATTTTTCCTAAGGATGCAATACACCTGAAGTCTCACCCATACTTGATCTGGATGATTCAGAACATGAGATTGTAGGTTTGGAGTGGGTTGAAGGCTTTTGGGATTGTGCTATAGGGTCACTATTGGTTGAAGATTGACTCAAAGGCAATGGGGTTGGTTGGAGACCTGTTGAGTCAGAGCCCTGGTGACACAGTCCTTAAGAGTTTGTCTGCTAACTGAAAACCCTGAAGTTTGACTCCACCAGCTACTCCTTGGAAATTGTATGGGGCAGTTCTGCTCTGTTCTACTGAGTGTCTATGAGTCAGAATCAACTGGATGGCAACTTTTTTTTTCTTAATATCTGTAGTTGTAATCCCATTTGGCAATGAGTTTTCTTTATTATGTCACTGAGGCAATAGTAGTGTAAAGTGTGTCTTAAACCAATCTTTTGAGGTATAAAAGAACAGTTCAAGCAAGCAAGGAAGTCACAGATCACCAAGGAACTTGAGAATAGAAGCTAAGGAGAGACACAGACCTTCCTCCAGGAAAGACAAGCTTCCTGTAGAGCCAGCCCCCTGAATTAAGACTTCTAGCCTCTTGAATGTTGAGAAAATATGTTTCTATTCCTTAAAGCCGTCACTTGCATTTCTGTTCTAGCAGCACTAGACTAAGAATTGGGTACTGGCACTTCTGTTACCGCACTGATCACCAGGGTTGATTCAGGTGATCTGGCTAGTTAGGTGGGTGTTCCTCCCAAAGCTCTGTGCTCTGTCAAAGAGGGTGACTGTCCCTGATAGAGGAGGACCATTCTTTGGTCAAGGGTGTATGAGTAGTTGTGCTTCTCTGCTAGAACCTCCAGACCAGCTGTCAAGCTCCATAGGGGTTTTAATGGCTGGTTTTATTTCTGAAGGTCGAATCTGACTCGACAGCACTTGGCTGGCTGCCAGGACTTTTTTCCATAGTACCTTTGGGTGCCCTGGAACCTCCAACCTTTTGATTAGTAGCCAAAAGCATTGACTGTTTTCACAACCCAGTGTCTCCTGAAATAGTCTTAGGGTACCTTTAAGCGGAAAATACTCTGGGTGCTTCTCTATGCTATACTTGACTGCTGCTATCTTTCAGGAAAATCAGGTGAACTTTGCAGTTAGTGGTTCTTTCAAAGAAAGCATAAGGATTAAATTAGTTAAAAATCCATGCTCTCGTTACTTAAATCGATAGAGCCAGAAAACAGGAGAACTGGCAGAGATTAATTCAGCCTTATTTTATAGATGAGGAAGCTAAGGCCTAGAGAGGAAAAATAATTTTCCTTCAAGGTCTCAAAGCTAATTACCAATAGAGCTGGAGCAGAAACCAGTTCTTTTGATTTCTAGACTAATGTTCAGTGAGTATTTAACTTACTAATTAGAGTTGTCATCGTTCCAACCTGGATCTGTCCCAGAATGGGTGGCTCAAGTTTTTATGTTATGATTCCCGAGGCCTACCTGGCTAATCAGCCATTAACTTAAGTTTCAGCCTAGGTTTTAGACATTGTGTTTTCCCTGCCACCTTTGTCAGAGTCTCTGTTAAAGAAGCAGGTCCCTAGCCTTCCCCATCCTGCAGAATCAGAAACGCAGAGGGTGGTAAGTGGGACTTGCATTTTAATAAGCTTCCCTGCAGATTCTGTACACTACAGAATGACTTCAGCTGGCCCCAAGTCAAGTGAATGTGTTTTATTGCTTTAAAATACCCACTTAATGTTTCTGAAATCAGGTGTGACCTTATAACCAATGATTAATATAGGTGAAAGATTAACCTCTTATAATCAAAGCAAGTTAGAATTGAGGACATAGCTTACTCTTTTGGTTACTGAAGAAGAAACATTTTGATTGGTATCTGAATTCAATTTCATGGCATTTAATTATTTGAGTGTTTAAGCTCCTCTTCAGTTATAAGAAGAAATGTTGGCAAATTTAGTCTCTCAGGCCATGGGCAGCATTTCCTGAACTGTTATCTCCCTGAGTCAAGTCTTGCCTACAGTTTTTCAAGCCAGTTTATCAAAAGACTTTTACTTCTGTATTTTAGTTTTTATATTCTCATTGACCTCTGAATTTCAATATACATATTTAAGATCAAATTTCTTAACAAAATTCACCTCACATGATATATAAAAATTACCTCTAAATGGATCAAAGATGTAAATATAAAACCCGAAACTATAAAGATCATGTAAGAGAAAATAGAGGCAACACCAGGAGCTCCAATATGTGGCAGAATAGAGTACCAAACATAAGTAAAATGCACAAATAGCAAATTAAAGATAAATGGGACCTCTCAGAAATTAAATACCTACACTCATCAAAAGATTTCCCCCAAAGTGTAGAAAGAGAACCTACAGACTTTTGGCTAGGACATATCCAACAAAGGTCTAATCTCTAAAATTTATAAAAAACTTCAATACCTCAGCAACAAAAAGACAAGTAATCCAGTTAAAAAATAGAAAAACATATGGACACCTCAGCAGAGAAGACATTCAGGTGGCTAACAAACACATGAAGACATGTTTACAGTTATTAGCAATTAGAGAGATGCAAATCGAAGCTATTAATGACATACCATCTTATTCCAACAATATTGGTGCTAATAAAAACAAAAAACAAAAAAACAAAAAAACAAAAAAACAGAAAATAGCAAACATTGGTGAGGTTGTGGGAAGATTTTAACACTTATACAATGCTGGTGGGAATGTAAATGGTACAACTATTAAGGAAAACTGTGTGGCACTTCCTTAAAAATCTAGAAATAGAAATACCACATGATCCTGCAATCTGACTCCTAGGTATATAGCCTAAAGAAATAAGAGTTGTGAAACAAATAGACATATGCACACTCATGTTCACTGCACCATTATTCACAAAAGCAAAATGATAGAAACAAGGTAAGTGCCCATCACTCATGAATGCATATACAAACTGTGGCACACGCACCCAGTGGAATACTGTGAAACAAAGAATGATGATAAATGCATGAAAATATCATAACATGGATGAATTCGGTAGACATTACAATGAGTGAAATAAATCAATGACGAAAGGACAAATGTTGTATGAGATCACTATTATAAAAAAAGCAAGAAAGGGTTTACACATGGAAAAAATTTTCTGACAGGATCTAGTCGTTCACTATGTCTGCCTTCTTCCTGAAAGATAGAACTTAGCATGCACTTCTTACCCACTGAGCACTGCCCCCATCTTTCAGAGTTTTGCTGTCTAGATTCATAGCTTTATCTCTTTAAAATTCAAAATGCTTATCATTTAAAGTTCATAATTATATTCATCAACACTTTTCATTGTTTTCTGGAGTTTGCATGTAAGTTATGAGATACTTAGTCTTTACACTTGAAAATGATTTATTTTATGCACTTGTGAGTGATAGTTTATTTGGGTATAGAATTCTTGGTGGACAGTTATTTTCCTTGAAGGCTAAGGAAATATTACCCAGTGTCTCGTGTTCTTTGCTGATGAGTGTTAGTACAATATTTGTTCCTTTGAAGATTATGTGTCTTTTTTCTCTGGTGGCTTTTGATGTTTTCTCTTTATCTTCAATATTCAGTGGTTTCATTGTAAAATCTTTCTTCATTATTGTACATTTTATTGGCACTTTGTGTGTCCTTTTATTCTGAGAACACATATTTACAGCATTCTGAAAGCTCTCAGTTACTGTTTTTTGATTTTTGATTTGTAGATATTTTCTTTATTCTGTAACTCCTGTTAGACATGTATTGGAGTTTCTCAATATGTCCTCTATTTCTTCTATTTAATTTTTTTTCTTTTTAACTGTTTATGTTGCATTCTAGGTAATTTGCTCAATATTGTCTTTTGTTAGTTCTCTATATTATTATACCCAAGATAGAATTTATTCTATTCATCTTATTAATTCAAGGGCAATAATTTTCATTACTAGGATTTCCAATTTGTTCCTTTCTGTGGCCACCTGCTCTTGTTTCATGCTTTACTTTTTTTGCTTCACCACTTACTGCTTTTTCTGATGTTATTTTTCTTTCTTTTTCTCTTTGAGTAGTCTAAAAATACTTTAAATTCGTGTTTAGATTCTGCTATTATTTAATTAGGCTAGAAAGAATATCTCCAAAGTATTGATTTTATTGGCTCCTGTCATGGATTGAATTCTGTACCTCCAAATATCTATCAGCTTGGCTAGGTCATAATTCTCAGTATTGTATGATTGTCCACCATTTTATTATGGGACAAACTTTGGGTTCATGCCACCTGCCATGAAGTCAGTCTCTGAGATAGGAAATGAGGTATTGCAATCAAAGTTATATTATGTATTGATACATAAGAGACAGGTGGAACAGCCTTTCTCCAAAGTTTGTCTGTCTACTGTCTGCAAGACAGGGTTTTTGAAGAGTTCTCGGGGCTGGGGATTTATGATGTTCTTTTGAAATTCCTTTGAAAGGGATCTGGTGGGCTTATCTCGATCTTTCCTCCGGGTTACATGGTCATTCACCTGGGTTTGGGCACACTGTCTGGAGTCGTCTTGCAGGAGCTTGTATGGGTGTGGCAATGGTGATGGGGTTGGGGGAGGGGAGGGAGGGGAAGACGTTTATCATTTTTTTATGCTCTAGTAGTTTATGACATGGGAAGTGACCTTTAGGGCACTCTTGAATGTACAGGTTTTTCTTTAAGCATACATCCTGGAAAGGAAGCTCAGCCTTTCTCTTACAATGGCTGTTCTTATGTCAAGGTGGTGCCTTGCAGACTTCCTGTTTCAATTTTGTCATCTGATGCAACAGCTGACATCTGATTCCTATATGTCTTAAATCCTGTCTCTGTGATATTAATGAGATGGGATTAGTGGCAGTTATGTAGATGCAATCTACAAGACAAATTGACAATTTAATCCAGTCTGTTTTGAGATATAAAAGAGCTAAGTGAGCAGAGAGACAGGGGAACCTCATACTGTCAAAACAGCAGTGCTGGGAATAGCGTGCAACCGTTGGAACCTGGGGTTTCTGCCTGGAGAAGCTCCTAGACCAAGGGAAGATTGATGACCAGGACCTTCCTCCAATACTGACAGACTGAAAAAGCCTTCCCTAGAGCTAGCACCCTGCATTTGGACTTCTAGCCTTCTAGACTGTGAGAGAATAAATTTCTCTGTTAAAGCCATCCACTTGTGGTATTTCTGTTACAGCAGTGCTAGATGACTAAGACAGCTTCCTTTCTTAGTGCTAATTTTCCTGAAGTGTTTTAGAATTTTAATTTATGTGACATACATCTCGAGTAGCACCACACACTCTCTTCTTCTTCTTTTTCTTTCCATGTCCCTTTGCTTACGCCTTCCTGTTCAGCAGTTTTGTACTTGCTTCCATTCAGGCTTTAAATCCCCCAACCTAGGAGGTAGTCTTGTATTGGTGGCTCTGGACTCCTACCTTATGATGATATTGGGCTATTGCTGAGTCAGAAACTGAGTCAACTGACAGTTTGGACCAAGGTCTGTCACAAGAGCATGTCTTCTCGTTCCTACCTTTCTAAACTCATATTCAGGTAAGCCCTAACCTCAGGCAACAGTTACAGCTTTCTTCAGTCTCTTTTTGGGCAGGAATACTCCTTTCACTATTTAAGTTCAAGTAATAAGCCTGGATCCAGGTTCCAACCATGTACTGCAGAGAAGTTATTTGGCTGATCTTTATGTGCCTCCAGAGCCTACTGAACTCACAGCTTTAGCAGCTTACTGTGTTAAAGTTCTGTTCAATTTGTAGCATATGGATATGCATTTCTTCTTCATGTGTGTGCACTTGATTTATGTATTTTTTGTTTTTTTATGTGATGAAGTATAAGTATACAATCCAAGTTAATTTTGCATGCCTGCCTATCTGTAGCTCCTTCCGATTTCCTTGCCCAGTGACAACATACTCCTCCTTTTCTTTCTATACTTGTAGTATCCTTTTAACAAGATCCTGCCCCCTCCTGTCCACTCTCTTCTCTCTCATCCACAAAGATAGCAGTAAGACAACATCATATACACGTATAGAACCATAAAGTACAAACATCATGTGGTCACATTGTGTCCCCAAGTCCAGTCCATTTTTGTCTGAAGAGTTGACCTCAGTAGTGTTTTCTTGTCAGGGACAGCAGCAAGTCTAAGGATCATGCTAACATGGGATCCCCCAGGCCATCAGACCATCAGCTGTGGTCATTTAGTAGAGTTCTTAAGCTACACCTCTCTTTTTCTCATGTTGCTACAGGGACTCAACATCGTGTGCCCCATCATGGCTGTCTTTGGTGGTGGCAGGGCACCATCTAGTTCTTCCAGTTACATGTTGATACATTTTTCCATTCACATGGGTGCTTCTGTCTACTGAACTCTTTTTTTCCTCATGTCTTTTTTGTTCTCAGTCATCATCTATCTATACCAGATGAGTTGAGACCATTTGGTGTAACTCAGATGGCTGCTTGCTAGCTTTTAAGACCCCAGATGCTACTCACTGATATGGTGTGCAACAGACTCTCTTAGCAATAGGCTAGTTATGAAAATTGGTCTCGATGTCCCCTGAGAGAATGGTCCTCAGACACCTACCCCTGCTACTCTATCCTTGCAACACTGGGTTGAGTTTAGAAGAGCTTTCAGTTTATTGATGAAGTCCAATTAAGTTGATCTACTGTCTACTGTGTGCTGTCACTGTTTTCACCCAACCAAATTTCTATCAAATATCTAATAGATGACCAACCCTTTCCCTCCCTCCCCACCCTTGTAGTTGTCGAAGAAACTTCTTCTGCACATAAGTCTGTTTTTAAGTCCTCATAGCAGGGGCTTATACAATATTTGTCCTTTTGCCACTGACTGATTTCACTCAGCATAATGTCTTCCAGTTGAAACCAGGCTAAGAGATGCTTCCTAAAAACACTATTGTACTGTATCACATGTACCATAGTTTATCCATTCATCTGTTGATGGGCATCTAGGTTGATTCCATCTTTTTGCTATTGTGGATTGTTCTGCAATAAACATTTGTGTGCATGTATCTGTTCATGTCACAGGCTTTGTTTCTGTAGGATACATTCCTAGCAGTGGGATTACTGGATCAAATGGTACATCTATTTCTAGTTTTCTAAGGAAGTGCCAAATTGCTTTCCAAAGCAGTTGTACCATTTTGCAATCCCACCAGCAATGTAGGAGTGTTCCCATCTCTCTCCAGCCTCTCCAGCATTTGTTGTGTTGTTTTTTGGGTCATGGCCAATCTCGTTGAGATGAGATGGTATACCATTGTCATTTTGATTTGGATTTCTCTGATAGCTAATGATCACGAGCTTTTCCTCATGTGTCTTTTGGCTGCGTGGATGTCCTCTTTGGTGAAGTGTCTGTCATCTCCTTTGCCCATCGCTTAAATGGGTTATCTACCATTTCCTTGTTGGTATTTCACAGTACCTTGTAGATCATGAAGACCAGTCAGTCTGACATGTAGTTGCCAGATATTTTTTCCCATTCTGTAGGTGATCTTTTAACTCTTTGATAAAGTCTTTGGATGAGCAAAAGTATTTGATTCTTGATAGTTCCCATATATCTATTTTCTGTTCTGTTGATTGTGCTTGTTTGTCAGATTTTGAAATCTGTCTAAGCTGTCTATTAGAACTTCCATTGTTGACTGTATTTTTTCCTGCACGGTCTTTGTTGTTTTAGGTTTGATATTTAGATCTTTGATCCATTTTGAGTTAGCTTTTATGTAAGGTGTGAGATATGGGTCTTGTTTCAGTGTTTTGCAAATGGATATCCAATTTTGCCAACACCATTTGTTAAACAGACTGTTTTTACCCCAGTTTATAATCTTAGGGCCTTTGTCAAATATCAACTGTTCATAAGAGGATGGTAGTATCTCTGGGGTCTCAACTCTGTTTCGTTGGTCTATATGTCTCTTTTTGTACCAGTACTAGATGGTTTTGACTACTGTGGCAGTGAAATAGGTTCTCAGATCAGGCATTGTGAGGCCTCCCACTGCGTTACTCTTCTTCAGTAGTGCTTTACATATCTGGAGTTTTTTCCCTTTCCAAACAAAGTTGATGATTTGTTTCTCCATCTCATTAAAAAATGACACTGGAGTTTGTATTAGGATTGCATCATATATGTTGATCACTTTGGGTAAAATAGACATTTTCACAATGTTAAGTCTTCCTATCCATGAGCTGGATAGGTTTCACCACTTGTGTAAGTCTCTTTTGGTTTCTTGAAGTTAGGTAATTCTCTGTGTATAGGACTCTTATTTCTCTAGTTAGATTTATCCCTAGGTATTTAATCTTCATGGGGGCTATAGTGCAGGGTACTGATTCGGTGATTTCTTCTTTGATGATCTCTTTGTTGGTATAAAGGAATCCTACTGATTTACTTATGTTTATTTTATATCCTGATACTTTGCTGAACTCCTCTATTAGTTCCAGTGGCTTCCTTAGAATTCTTTAGAATTTTCTGTATATACGATCATATCATCTGCAAATAGGGAGATATTTACTTTTTCTTTGCCAATTTGGATGTCCTTTATTTCTTTGTGTTGTCTAATTGCTCTGGCTAGAACCTCTAGTACAGTGTTGAATAGAAGTGGTGAGAGTGGGCTTCCCTCAAGGGGAATTCTTTCAGTCTCTCTCCATTCAGGATGATGTAGGTGATTGGCTTTGCGTAGATGCCCTTTATTGTATTGAGGAACTGCCCCTCTATTCGTATCTTGCTGAGAGTTTTTAGCACAAATGAGTGTTGGGCTTTATCAAATGCCTTTTCTACATCAATTGACAAAATCAGGTGATTCTTGTCTTTTGTGTTATCTATGTGTTTTATCACATTAATTGTTTTTCTGATGTTGAACCAGTCTTACATCCTTGGTATGAATCCAGCTTGGACACGATAAATAAATTAATTATTTATTTTGATATACAGTTGTATTCTATTGGCTAGGATTTTGTTGAAGATTTTTACATCTATGTTCATGAGTGATACTAGTCTGTAATCTTCTTTTTTCATGGGATCTTTCCTTGGCTTTGGTATCAGGGTTTTACAGGCTTCACAGAATGAATTTGGGAGTACTCCAACCCTTTCTATGGTGTGAAATATCCTTAATAGTACTGGAATTAGCTCCTATCTAAAGGTTTGGTAGAATTCTCCAGTGAAGCCATCTGGGCCAGGACTTTTTTTTGGTTTGTAGTTTTTTGATTACTTTTTCAATCTCTTCCTTTGTGATGGGTTTATTAAGTTGTTCTATTTCTCCTTGTGATAATTTTAGTAGGTGATATGAATCTAGAAATTTATTCATTTCCTTTAGGTTTTCAAATCTGTTAGAGTACAGTCTTTCATAGTATCCTGTTATGATACTTAGGATTTCACTTGGGTCTTTTGTGACATCTCCCATCTCATTTCTTATTTGGATTATTTGTTTCCTCTCCTGTTTTTCTTTTGTAAGTTTAGCCAATGTTGAAGTTTTCAAAGAACCAGCTTTTGGTTTTGCTAATTTTTTTCAATTATTCTTCTATTCTGTAACTCTTTTACTTCTGCTCTAATCTTTATGATTGTTTTCTTCTGGTGTCTGAGGGGATCCTCTGTTGCTCTCTTTCCACTTGTTCAACCTGTAGGGTTAATTCTTTAGTTTAGGCCCTTTCTTCCTTCCATATGTGTGCATTTATAGAGATAAACTGACCTCTGAGCACTGCTTTTGCTGTATTCCACAGGTTCTGGTAGGATGTGTTTTCATTCTCATTTGATTCCATAAATTTCTTTACTTCATCCTTGATTTCTTCTCTAACTCATGAATTTTTGAGCAAGGTATTGTTCAGTTTCTGTGAGTCCCAATTTCTATCTATGTTTTTTCTGCTACTGATTTCAAATTTTATGGTTTTATGATCTGAGAAGATGCTTTGCAATAATTCAATGGTTTGGATTTTGTTGAGACTTGCTTTATGTCCTAACACATGGTCTATTCTGGAAAATGTTCCATGTGCACTGGAGAGGAAGTTGTACTTGTCTGTTGATGGGTAAAAAGTTCTGTATATGTCGATAAGATCTAGTTGGTTAATTGTCACAGTAAGATCTTCTGTAGCTTTAGTGAGCTTTTTTCTGGATGATCTGTCCATTACTGAAAGTGCAGTGTTGAGGTCTCCAACTATCATTGTGGAGTGATTGATCTAATTTTTCAATGTTGTCAGTGTTTGTTTGATGTATTTATGTGGTCTGGTATTGGGTGCATAAACATTTAATATTGTTATGTCCTGGTTATGTATTGAATCTTTCAACAATAAATAGTGACCATCCTTGTCCATGATGGTGGATTTTACATTAAAATCTGTTTTATCTGAGATTATTATTGCCACTCCTACTCTTCTTTATGTTGTTAGCTTGGTATATATTTTTCCATCCTTTAATTTTCAGTTTGTTCATATCTTTGAGTCTTAGGTGTGTTTCTTGTAAGCAGCATGTAGACAGGTTGTGTCTTTTGATCCAGGATGTCACTCGCTGTCTCTTTATTGGAGCTTTCAGTCCATTTACATTTGGTGTAATTGTTGATAGGTTTATGTGTTTAGTGCTGTCATTTTTATGTCTTCATTTTTGTGTTGGTGATGTTTTCTGTATTCTTAATATTCTGTTCTGGGTCGTTCTTCTTTATGGGTTGACTTTTCATCTTTTGCAGTGTTGGTTTTGTGTTTGTACAGACTCCTGTATTATGTTTTTGTGTTGATATTTCATATTGTTATTTTGCTTTGTGGCTATCCTTATGGTTCCCCTTAATGTTCTAAATTTAAATCAGACTTGAACTTCTGCATATCTTTTCAATTTCCTTTCCATCTGAAAAGGCTATACCTAGTGTAATATATTCCTCTTTTCAGTTTGATTATGTCATAGTGTTTGTGTTAAGATCACTGGTTCCCTTCTTTAATATTGTAGCTTTGTTTGAGCTTTGTGACTTCCCTAAGTGAGTAGGACTCTGAATGCTGTGTCCTGCATTGCCTCTTTAAGTATACACTTGAAGCACAGAGAGCTTCTTCGAGTATTTCTTGTAGTTTTGGTTTGGTTTTTACAGTGTCTAAGCTTCTGTTTATCTGCCTTAATTTCACCTTCATATCTAAGAGACAATTTTGCAGGATATATAATTCTTGGTTGGAAGCTTTTCTCGTTCAAAGCTTTGAATGTGTCATCCCTCTGTCTTCTTGCCAACATTGTTTCTGCCAAGAAGTTAGACCAAAGCTACAGGGCTTCCCTCTGTAAGTTAGCTTTGCTTTAAGCTTCACTGCCTTTAAGAGCCTCTGTTTATGTTTCATTTTATTAAGCTTGATTATAATATGTCTTGGTGTCTTTCTTTTGGGGTCTCATTTTCATGGCATTTTGGATATCTATGTTCTCTTCTATTATAATTTCAGGGGCATTTTCTGTCAGCAACTCTACAACAATACTCTATATTTTCAACTATCTCTTCCTGTTCAGGAACTCCAATTATTCATAGATGATTTCTCTTAATAGAGTTCCACGTGTTGCTTATTGCGTCTTCATTTTTTAAAATTTCTTTTCTCCGATTTCTTCTCTTAAATGCTGGCATCAGTGGCTGTATCCTCAAGCCCACTAACTCTGGCTTCTGTCTCCTCAGTTCTGCTCTTTTGGCTTTGGATTGACTTGTCTAATTCTATAATTTTATTATTGATCTGCTGGCTTTCAGATTGTTGATGTCCCATTGGTTCAAATAGACTACTCAACTTTTCATTTTGTTCTACTGCATTCTATTTATTTTTATTTTATCTCTAGGAAGGCTCTACACGTAATTCCTTTTTCAGAAACCCTTTGTGTGGGAAGTTTTTTTATTCTTTGTTTTGCGAGTTTTCCAGAGAGATGGTGGACTGCCTCTTTAAATAGTTAGCTATTGATATCTTTGTATCATCTAGAGGCTTTTCAGTTTCTCTGGTGTTACCTCAACAGGAGCTGACGTGTAGTTCTAAGAAGGGAGGTGGTCACCAGCCTTCTCTGTGTGCTCTATTGACTGGCCCCAGGTAGACTCTCTGGGGTGGCAGGCTCTGCGTCCTGGTTCACAAAGACGGTGCCCTACTTATGGAGTCACTGGGGGCTGTGAGCCTATGCTATGATGTGGATCAGTGAAGGGTGGAGGAGACACTGCCAGGCCTCTCAGCAATCGGTTCTCCAGGTGGTCTTCCTTTAAAAAGGTATTTTACTGCTGAGTGAGAAGCTGTCCAGCAGCTGCCCAAATCAGTCAGGCCCTCAGGTGTGGCAAGCTCTGCCTTCTGGCTGACAACAAATCCACCTCATACCATACTCAGACGCTGTGATGTGGTTCAAAGAATGGAGTGTTTATCACCTTGCTGCCATCCTCTGCCAGGCCCCACCCATAACTCTAGGTACCATGGACCTAAACAAAGCTTTTCTCCTGCAGAAGCACTTTCCAGATGGGGGCTTCTGCTTAGCATGAGAATTAGCCCCAGCTATGTCCTTGGGTGGCTGACTCTGTTTCCCAGCTGACCAAGATACATCCCGCCCATGCTGTACTTCCTGCTGTGACACAGGAGAATCTATGACATAGCTCAGAAAAGGATGGTGGAGGGGCTGTGGTGCCCTCATTCAGCAGCTGGGCTCTCAATATGTGGTTATCCCAAGCACAGGCTCTTTATTGTGCTGTACACTGTTTACTTAAGCACTGCAGTTCAGCATATTAGCTGGCTCATGTCCAGTCCCCTCCTCCTGGATAACAAAGAAGGCATCAGTACCTGTAGTCCTCCCAGACAATGGGTCAGCAGAAGCAGGACTCAGTGTGATGCTGCCTCATCTTTGAGGGAGAGAGTTTCATCCTTACTGGTGGTTAGTCCAATCTGACAACCCTAAGCCAGATCCTAGGGCTCCCTGGATGCCCATGCTGCTCTGTTCATTCATCATTCCAGGCCTTAGTTCTCAACGGGAATTGAGGAGACGTGTGTCTAGTCCACCATCCTGGCCCTGCCCCTCCTCCTTCTTTTCTTATCCTTTGAATTTATTTTTTAAAAATATTTTTATCTATAATTGCTATGTGTTTAGACTGGAAGGAGTGACTTCAAAGCATTAGCTTGCAAAGGCATCCTGATTAGAAGTCATGACTGTGGTTCTGGAGATGAGAATGGCAACAGTTCCCATGCATGCCATTCTAGAAGCACCTCCCAATACTGCTACCTCTACGTTGGTGTTGTTCTTTGTTTCCCATCTAGCATACATTACTCTCCTAATGTGGCTCAGTGCCTGACAAAGCCCACTCAACAGAGATTAATTCTCTTTTAAATGACTTTAGTAAGCCCATCTATGATTCACTTAGCAAGTTCTTTTGTAATAAATTTGCAATCTCCTCTAATGAAATAGATCTGGAGGAAAGCCAGGCTAATTTAGGAGAGAACAAGGTTTAAAAATAAGTGAATCATTGTTAAAAGCACACAAGATGGCTATCAAAACATACTAATATGTTTGTATTCTTTTGTAGGTTAAGCTAAGACCCTAACCTTTGTTGATATCAAAAAAACAACAGGAAGTTCTGACAGTGTAAGAATCTCAACCAAGCTTTCAGTAAGTTTATTTGCTTTAGCTTTGTGAGAATATTACAATACAGTGCTGAACTGCACCAATAAGGAACTAGAGGTGAGACTAGGATACATGGGAATGTGGTTTTAGAATCTGCTGAGCAGTACAGTATACAAATCATCAACAGGATAGAGACACATGAATTATGCAAGAGTGTCTTATGGATTCTCAGAGAAACATCAATTTCCATCATTAAAAAGGGTTTAGTGAAGCAGTCCAAAAAATAATTTTTGGCAGGTCACTATTTTTAAATGAGTTGTTTGAAATTCAACTACATTTTTTCCCCAGTGTTATACTTGGTGGTTAGATTTCCTTGCCAGTTCACGAAAGGCCATTTAACTCATAGCTGTGAAAGAAGACAAATAAACAATTTTAGTTTGCTATGATAAAGGAATACAGATGAGGAGCCCTCACATGGACTGAGAGGATCAAAGAAGATTTCCTAGAGGAGCTAATGTCAGAACTAAGTTGTAAAGATATAGCAGGGGTGGGGAGGGGAAGATGGAGCATTTCAAGTATGAATAAAAGCAGCGTTCTTTACATACACAAATGTTACTTTTGGATGATTGGTGTCTGTTTCCCCTCCCTTATATCACATTTCCTTTGCAGAAATAACCTAAACCTATATGCCTCTCCCATTGTGATACTGTTGGAGCAAGGGCTATATAGGCCCCTACCTCCTCTAAGGAAACCCTGGTGGTGTAGCGGTTAGGTGCTCCTATAATGGAATGGAATGCCCGAAGACTGAAATGCTAGGCATGAGTGGGCTGAAGAGGACTGATATTGGCCATCTGGAACTGGACAGTCATACGGCTTGCTATGCCAGGCATGACAAATTAAAGAGGAATGGTTTTACATTCATTGTCAAAAAGAACATTTTAAGGTCTGTGATACTGTCAGTGACAGCATAATATCTGTATACTTACAAGGAAGTGCAGTTAATATCACTATTATTCAAATTTACACACTAACCACTAATGCCAAAGATGAAGAAATTGAAGACTTTGACTACCTTCTGCAGTCTGAAATTGCTGAAACATGCTATAAAAATACACTGATCATTATTGGTGACTATGAATTATGCCTCAACATTAAACAGAAATCCTGAAACTGGACCAAGAAGCAACTTCATGATAAATGGAGGAAAGATTGAAATTGTCAAGGATTTATTTCATTTTACTTGAGTCCATAATCAATACCTGTGGAGGCAGCAGTCAAGAAATAAAAAGATGCATTATACTGGGCAAATCAGCTGCAAAAGACATCTTCAAAGTGTTAAAAAGAAAAGATGTCATTTTGAGTCTGCCCAGGCCATGGCAGTTTCAGTTGCTTCATATGCTTGCGAAAGCTGGATGTTGAATAAGGAAGATTGAAGGAGGTTGCTGTGAGTTGGAATTGATTTGAAGGCAGTGGGTCTGGTTTTGGTTTTGAAGAAGAACTGATGCCTTTGAATTACGATGTTGGTGGGACTGCCAGAAGAAAGAAAAAAATCTGCCCTGGAAGAGGAACAGCCAGGATGCTGCTTAGAAGAGAGGATGATGAGGCTACGTCTCATACACGTTGGACATGTTACCAGGAGGGGTCAGTCTCCAGAGAAGGACATCATGGTGGGTAAGATAGAGGTGAAAAGTGGAAAGAAGGAAGACCCTCACTGAGATGGATGGACACATTGCTAAAGCAATGGGCTAAAATACAGCAGTGATTGTGAGATGGCACGTTACCTGGTGATATCCTGTTCTGTTGAGCAGAGTGTCTCTTTGAGTTCAAACTGACTCAAAAGCACCTAACAACAATCACAACACCTCCTACGAGGGAGCTGACTGAGCCACATCATGCCCCGTCTCCATACAACCATGGCACCAAGCTAAGGTGTAACATTCAGATGTTCTCTCCTGGAATTTTGCTCTGGATACATGGCTGCAAGGAAGACTGGGAGGTAATTCATGGCAATGGTGGCATGCCCATCAGGTGTTCTTACTGGACCACTCTACACTGTCTACTTCCCATCAACTGTCTGTCATTCCTGTTTCTTTCCAAGCCCCGATTTACACAATTTGATTTCTGTTGCTTGTAAGCAAGAACCCTAACAACCAGTTTCATCTGGATGTTCAGCAAGCGTTTCAGTACAGGCAGGATACAGCATATTCAGGGTACTGGGGGTGGTATTTGAGATGCTAGAGTGATGGACAGGGGCCAGATCAGTGTCTTAGTTGACGCGCAGAGGCATTTGAACTTCATTTCCCAGGCATTGGAAAGCCTCTGCATGATTTTAGCACGATCGAATTCATGTTATTTTTGTTGCAACTTCAAGATGAATTATTTGGAAAAGAGTATGTGAGAAGGTAAGCCCAGAAGTGGAGAGGGAATACTCAGAGATTATAGTAACATAGAAAAGAATGATGGTGGTCTGAGTCTATAGGACAATTCAGATGTGGGAGTGACAGACATAAGTCATTGGTGACAGGTGTGGAGGACTCAGAGGGTGATGGAGCTACTTGGAGATAAGGCATACAAGATCTCACAATTAAGTTTGCAAATCTGCGACCGTGCACTTATGTCAGCAGCAATGTACAAACAGGTTAATAAGGTTTCATAACCTTGGTAGGTCAGTGTCTCACACCTGTGTTTGTGTCAACATGTGGTGTCCTGCTGAATGGCATTCATTATTGTTGTGTGTTTTTGAGTGCCATTGTGAGAATGTCAGTGCTTGAATTAGAGCAATGAACAAACATTAAATTTCTTGTTAAACTTGGCAAGAGTGGAAGTGAAGTCAGGGACATGTTAGTCCAAGTTTATGGAGATAATGCCATGAAAACAGCAGTGCACAAATGAATTAAATGTTTTTCTGAGGGGAGAGAAAGCATCACTGACGAAGAGAGGTTAGGGTGGCCAGTAACAAGCAGAACTGATGAAAACATTGCAAAAAGTTGTCAAATTGTGTGTCAAAATCTTGGCTGACTGTGAGAAACACAGTAGATCAAAGACACATCCGTAGAGAAACAAGAAAATCTTAACTGAAAATCTTGGCATGAGAAAGGTGTGCGCAAAAAATGTTCCCCAAGGAGCTCCCTGATGAACAAAAGCAAAAAAGAGTCAAATCTTCCGAGACCTTTTGGAGAGGCAAGACAGTGTTTTGGGCTGTATTGTCACTGGTGATGAAACATGGGTGTACCAGTACGATCCTAAAACAAAGTATCCAAGCGCACAATGGAAGTCAGCCAATTCTCCATGACCAGAAACGTTCGATCAGTCCAAATCAAGAGTCAAAATGATGGTGGTCACCTTTTTTGATATCAGAGGGATTGTTCATTATGAATCTGTACCAACTGGACAATTAACCAAGCTTCCTATTTGGAAATGCTGAAAAGGCTGTGTGAACAAGTTACATGGAAGCAGCCTGGACCTTCTGCCAGTGACTCATGTTTCCTGCATCATGACGGGGCACCAGCTCACACGGCACTGTGTGAGGGAGTTTTTAGCCAGTAAAAAAATAACAGTATTGGAACACCCTCCCTACTCACCTGATTGGGCCCCCAATGGCTTCTTTTTTTTTACCTGAAGATAAAGGAAATACTGAAAGGAAGACATTTTGATGGCATTCAGGACATCCAGGGTAATATGACGATGGCTCTGATAGCTATTCCAGAAAAAGACTTCCAAGCTTGCTTTGAAGGATGGAATAGGGGCAGACATCAGTGCTTAGCTTCCCAAGGGGAGTGCTTCAGAGGTGACTGCAGTGACAATTCAGCATAAGGTACGTGGCCCTTTTTCTAGGATGAGTTTGCGAATGTAACTATCAGACCTTGTATAGAAGAGGGAGGGTTTGGAAGAAGAGTATGAGTGTGTGTGTGTGTCTGTGTCTGTGTGTCTTGTGTTAGCTGAGGGGTACAACTGTGGTTCTAAGTGCTAGCCCTGAACCGGGAACTTCTCCACTTCTCTCCACCTCTCAGCTGTAGCAGCAGCTGTGAGGAAACAATGTTATCAACTGTGATGGTTGGTCGAAGTTTGGACTCCAGCTGGGGGAGCTATAGAGATCTGCCAGGTAGCCATGGAGCCTAGGGAGAGAGAGACAGGTGTGGTGAGGATGGGTGGTGAGAGTTCCAGAAGTTCAGGTGTAGAGCCAGGCCTCCGGACAGTGTAAACTGTTTCCTAGCGGCCTTCTCTCTTTTCTCCTTTGGTGGGCCTGAGGGTTGGCCTGCCTTGTTCTTTTTTCCTTACCTACATCTGTAGCTGCCCCCAAAGTCCCCATCTTTCAGTGACTCACTGACAAGCAGAACAAGGTTGTGCGACGATAGGGAGAACGTTTTGGGTTTAGAAGTACACTGGGGCCCACACCAAAAGGAGCTGGCTTCCTTGGTGACAGACGTAGGGCTAGGGAAGTAGAACCCAGAAGTAATGTCCTGTTAGAGCCTAATGACTTGGGTGGTGCCATGTTGGCCTAAAGAATCGAACTACGTACCCATACTTTACCTCCCTTTATGGAATTCCTGCCCTGGGCTTTACACTCTGGCAAAGTACTAACAGTGTCACAAAATTTTGAAAAACTCACTTTGGCAGAAGGCACTTCAGCAGCAAATAAAAAGTTTATAGTCCCAAGGTCTCAGTCTATGGAGGAAAAAGCAAAACAAGACACTGTTCTCTCTTTTCTTACACATTCCCTCGAAAGTGGAACGATGATGCCGTTCCTGTGGTCAGATATTTGGGGGGTTCATCTCTGATATCAGGACATACTTTGGTCCCAGGATGTGTTTTCACGTCGATGTCTGCTTGTGGGTCTAGGAAGGACACGACATGGTTGTAGATAGGGCAGGGGAGACTCCAAAGTTAATTTTAAAGCAAGGCAACTGGTCCTCAATGGAGCATGTGTCTTCCCTAACCTGCTTTCTTCTTTCACGTCCCATCACACAGTCAGTGGTGTGCTCTGCTTGTCACCTCAAATGAGATTTGTTTATTGTTTGTCTCTTTCCTTAGACCAAGAGCTTCATAACAACATAACCTCAGTTTAGTTTATCCTCCTACTTTTTAGGTCCTACTTCCAAGCTTGGCACCAATGAAAGCTCAGTACGTGTGAACTGATCATGAATGGTTCTCAGAAACTCTCCCCTTTCAGGAAGGCCTTTACTCAGTCAAATTTAATGATAAGAGAAATGACATAGATCTTAGTTCAGTCATCTAATATTTTTATAAGCCTCATTTACCCCAGCCCTCCCCCTAGGGAAAGTATCTGTTACTCAGGAAAGACTATGAGATTCGTTAACGTTAAAGCTCTGTCAACTGGTAACGGGGCCCTTGCTCATCAAAACAAGAAACAGAACTTTTTCTTCATGTATAGGCCTCTAACTTAGCTAGGTTCTCTAGAAAAGTGTGTATATATGTATGTGTGTGTGTGTGTGTGTGTATGTGCATGTATGTATACACACACGCACAGGTGTATATACACACACATATACAGGTCTGATAATTAAGTCCATGATCTTAATTGTTCTAGGAGCTACATATCACTGAATATGTAGCTGAATATCACTACAGTCACCTTTGAAGTGCTCCCTTGGGAAACTTTTCACCAATGCCAGCACCTAGTCTCCCTTTCAAAGCAATTTTGGAACTCTTTCTGGAATGGCCATTGTGCACAGTGGCAAGTTTGTGAACTTAACTGTATAGTTGTCTGTGAGGCAGTTTTTAGCCAGTAAGCAAATAATTGTATTGGAACACCCTACCCACTCAGCTGATCTGCCCCCCAATGATATTTTTCTTTACCCAAAGATAAAACAAATATTGAAAGGAACACATTTTGATGGCTTTCAGGACTTTAAGGGTCATACGTCAACAGCTCTGATGGCCATTCCAGAAAAAGAGTTCCAAAATTGCGTCAAAGCCTGGACTAGGTGCTGGCATCAGTGCACAGCTCCCCAAGGGAGTACTTTGAAGGTGAGCATAGTGATATTCAGCAGTGAGGTATGTAGCACTTTTTCTAGGATGAGTTTGCAAATTTAATTGGCTGTTCTTATGTACATACACAATGAAGTTTACATATGGGGAGAGAGAGAGAGAGAGATTGATCTCAAGGAAATGATTCACATGGTTATGGCAAGTCCTACCTATGCATCAGGTGTCAGGCTGGAGGTTTCTCCTGAGCCAGGTAGCTTCAGGGGCTGACAAACCAAGATCGATTGGCAAGTCAGATGGCAGCCTGCTGGCTCACAGGCTGTGGAGGCTGACAGATCTCAAGATTGGCAGGTAATACAGCAACCTGCTGGCTCAAATCCCAAGAACCAGAGGTCAAATGATAACAAGCTGGAGGTATGATCCAGGGCAAGTTAATAAGCTTTGCCAGAACACACACACACACACACACGGGATCTTATATCTACATCTATGTATATCTACAGGATCTTACATCTATATGTATATAGTATAATATCTATATGTATAGCTACATAATCCTACATATAGGGATGTGTGTGTGTGTATTTATTTATATGATCAGACCATACCCTCCAAGGAAACTCATTTTACAACTGATTGCCAGATCACATCAGATTATATCATGGAGGATGACTACATCATGACACAACTGCCAATTCATTGAGAACTATGGTCCAGGTAAGTAGACAGACAACCTTAAACATCACAGCCTGTAACTTTTTTTCCTCTACTGGTTCTCCTCAAAATCTGTATTCTTTCAATTTCCTCTATATTTCTTCCCAGTCATGTCACTGAAAGATTGAAAAATTTCTGGACCTCTTTGGTCATTAGTGAATAACTTTAGAAGTTGCTTTAAGAAAGAAGCAAAGGTATATACATGTATAGGAACTAATTTAAGTGATGCAAATTCTCTGAAACAATTCTGCTTTTAAGTAAAAGAAACACTGAAGCCTCCAAGGGACAAAAGGAAGAACTGTGAAGAAGAAATAGAGGCCCGCACACCTGAGAGGGTCTGGCAGTGGGTTCTTATGCTGCTGTTGTTTTAGAACTAGCCCTGGGCTCTCTACTTTGATGGTTATCCTTTTTCTTTCTTTTTGATATATATTTCATTTTTAAATTTCTTAGTAGAATGCGACTAAAACTCATTTGAAAAGCCCAGTGCCAGCTGAACCAAATGAGGAAAAAGAAAGGAAATTGTGTACATCTAGATTTGAAACAAAGAATGAGAGCCAGAGTTGGATGTATCCCAAAGTAGGGCTTCCTAATTTGGGGGGGATGCCAGATTCTTTTTGAGAACCATGTGACAGTTCTGGATGCCTTTCTTAGAAAAATGCACATGTGCACAAAATATTGCATTCAGTTTTGGGGAGTTCCAAGATTGTAGATTTCATTTTAAGAATTCTTGCCTTGGCAGGAGGGTAAAATCCCGAGTGAAAGACTTCTTTGCTTGTGTCCTCGTCCCTTCCAACCCAAATCAGCTCCTTTGTGAGCTCAGTTTTCTTCTGTTCCTTGGATTACTTTATTTCATCACCATCATTATTATCTAACAGCTAACATTTAGTGATAGTACAAGATCTCACATGATCTTTTGAACAACCACACGAGGTAGCCGTATTATTATTTTCCTTTCATAAGTGAAGAACATGAGCCCTAGAGAGGTTAAGTAATTTGCCCTAATGCCTGATATGAATAATTTAAAAACATAGTCATAATCCTTCTGCTAATAACCCCCCATATTTTTTGTGTTATTATATATTTTATGTTCTGTTGTACTTTCTGTGTGGACTTGCCTATTCTGCCAAAGCTAGGTATTTCATATAAGTGAAATCATACAATATTTATTCTTTTGTGCATCTTACTTCACTTAGCATAATGTTTTCGAGGTTTGCTCATGTTGTTGCATGTTTTAAGACTTTATTCCTTTTAATGGCAGATAATACCCCATTATAAGGTTATACCACATTTTGTTTATCCATTCATCTGTTGATGAGCAATTGGGTTCTTTCTACCTTTTGACATTTAAGGGTGAGATTTCTTTACCCATCTTGATTATTCAGAATGTTAACATGTCCTGTGATTTACCTGGGGTTATAGCTATACAGGGCTGCATCTATTTCTGTCAGTCTCATTTTCTTAATAGGGTAAGCTCCTTTCTGAACTTCTGCTGTTTTTTTCCCCTATATTCTGGGCAAATCTATCCCAGTAGGGTAAGTTTTCCTGTTAATAAACATGAAGAGTTATGTTGAAAGATTATCAGATGCAAAGAACATAACACTGTTTTCTTTAGAGAACAGCCAATTTCTGTCTTAATTTTCACCACCACTAATTAAGCACCTACTGTGTGCCAGGCACTGATCCTGCAGCAGCTCTGTCTGCCTATCGCTGACAGTCCAATAGGGAAACAGCTACTCTGCTCCAGCAAACATTGACTGAAATTGGTGTGTTTCAGACCAACACTCCTGCTGAGGGGATCACTCAGGAAACTTGGGATTTTCCTTTTATAACTAACAAATGGAGCGACCAGAACTTGAAGGTGGAGGAGCAGGTTATCTTTGTGTTGGAATGTAATTTTCATTAAGGAGGAAGGAAAGGGACTGGAAAGGGGACTGGAAAGCGGCCTGCGCTTAGGCTTCTGGCCATAGTTGTGCACCCGGAGAACTCTCCACAGTCGTGGGGTGGCTGAAGGGCGGCCGCCACGGTGCTGCAGTGCCGAGAGCTGTTGACAACTGTGGAACATATTTATGCATTGGCAATCACAGTGCCTAAATACAGAATTTAAAAACATTAGGGGGAGAAAGGGTGTCGCTAAGAGTGAGTTGTTATGCCAAAGACTTCACATACCTTTTTAGGGCAGGAAGGCGCTCACGGATGGGGACTTTTCCCTGCTTTGCAAATCAAAAGTGTGGTTAGGAGACCTGTGTGGTGGGTCTTCTATCCCTGTAGAATGTTCTGTAGGACCCTCGCGTGGTGGAAAGTAGACTCGCCAATGTTGTTCTTTTTGCACGAGTGACGATGACAAGACACCACCTCACGGGAAATGTAAATAAGAGGACCGTCCTGGTATGCTGGGCTTGCAAAACATCTGACAAAATGGCTTCTAGGAGTTGTTTCAGTTTGACAAGTTAATACATACTTCCCAGGGATGACAGAGAATGTTCAAAATAGGACATCCCCTTTTTCTTTTCATTCGTGCACAGTCCCAGAGTGCAGCAAAACCGTTGCTTAGGGGTTGCTTGTTTTATGGCCCAAATTCCCAAAAGGCAGGAAATGCACGGTTAATGCCAAGGCCCGCGCCTCCTCTCCTCCCAGCGGACGTGGTTTTTGCCGTGGTGAGGATCGAGGCTGCTGCCGGCTTCACCTTTACATGTGCGTCCCTGTGAAGCCGGGGTGCTAGCTCCCGACTCGTGGGGACCGCACCTACACCTGAACGAAACGGCCTGGGCTTGCGGCCTGTCGTATCGGGTGCAGGCTGGGCAGTGAGGATTCGCAAGGTTTTCACTGAGCAGTTTTTGGAGGCAGAGAGCCAGATCTTTTCCTTCCTAATTTCTCTTAATCTAGAAGTGCCCCTGAAACCTGCTCAGCGTCCTAACAACACGCCAGCCTCCACTGACAGAGGGTGATGATGGCCCACAGGGTGCACTGGATGGAAATTGAACTTGGGTCTCCCACAGGGAGAGAAAGAATTTCCCAACCAGACTGCCAAGAGTTCCTCAGAACGGATTGCTTTTGAGTTGACTCTGACTCACGGTGACTGTGTATGTTGTATTAGAGCAGAATTGTGTTGCCAGGGATTTCAGTGGCCGACTTGGGTTTTTTCAGAAGTTGATTACCAGGCCTTGCTTCCAAGGCACCTCTGGGTAAACTCGAACCTTGAACGTTTTGTTAACCCTTTGGAACTGCGTTATGTAAATACATGTCTTGTGTATTGAGTATCGATGCCGGCAGAGCCATTGAGTGCAGCCGTTTCCTAACTAACCTGGCAAAAATCAGGGCAAAGCTTTTCCAAATGGGCAGAGTGGAGCTTTCGGAAACACAAATGTGTGTGTGGGCTTTGAACAGAAGATGGCTTATGGTTAACGATCTTTTGTGCGTTTGAGGTGGTCAATTCGATAAAAAGCACATTCCCTTCTCTTTGTCAGAGACAGTTACACTTGATTGCTGTCCATGGTTCTTAGGGCAAGGGAGGGGAAAGGGAAGTGAAGAAGATGAGGGTGGGTTTCTCTTTCAAGACCATTTCAAAACACAGGCACATTTATTGGAATAATTACTAGGAAAAGAGTGACTTAATGAAATTGCAGGTCCAGTACAAGAGCCGAAGTGTGGCTTCTGTCCTGTGTTTTTAAGGGGTAAGTGGGTCAACCTTGTAGAAGAGATTAAGCACCTATCACATAATTTGTGGTTGGTAGGTGTTTTCTAAAAACAGAAAAGGAAACAAATTTATTTTCTGTAGATTTTCTAAACTTGTCCTGTTTCATCCTGAATTTAATTTACCCCATATCCACTGAAGAAACAATTCAGAAAACACTGAGAAGGATTTCAGGGGGATCAAAAAGAGACCTTTTCTCAATAAAATAATGACTTAAAAGCAAAATTCTTCCCTGTGGGGTATGTGAGTGGTGGAGAGGTCATGTTTTGGGGGAGGCTTATGGCATAGTGATTCAGTGCTATGTCTGCTAATCAAAAGGTCAGTAGTTCAAATCTACCAGGCGCTCCTTGGAAATGCTGTGGGGCGGTTCTGTCATGTTCCATCAGGTCACTATGAGTAGGAATCAGCTTGATGGCAATGAGTGCAAGCACCCGCACCTGAGAAATGCTGCCTATTACCTGGTGGAGAGTTGTAGGGAACAGTTGGAAAGGCAAGGGCTTTTGAACAGGTTGAAAAATTGACGTGGATGGTTTAGACTTCACAAGTAAAAATTTTTCTGGAACATTCCATGTATTAATGATGTGAGAACATGGAAATTCTCTGAAATGGATTTTGAATCAGTGATTATATGTAATAAATTTTCATCTGTGATCAAACCCACCTAGCTGTGTGATTTGGCCAGGTTTCTTTTACCTTACTGTGCCTCAGTGTCCTCACCTGTAAAATGGGGTTGTTAATAGTAATCATGGAGCTGTGAAGACCGAGTTTGTGGCTATAAAGTGTGGAAAATTGGGAGCGCATAGTAAGCTCTATGAGTTAACTGTTCTTCTTCTTCATGTTTACCTATCCAACCCTTTCCCACTTCTAGCCAGATCATGAGAACGCAAATTATCCACCAGCCCCAAATATTCTCGTGATTTTCCCAAGGAGGAAACTATTTCCCTTGAAAGACACAAAAGAAGACAGAGAAAGAACTTGTCTGTAACATTTCTATTTTGGTCCTCTGCCTGCTTTCTTTAGGCCTTCTGCCCAGTTTGTGAGCCTGAGGGCTGCTGCCAGTTTTCCTGCTTCTGCCTCTAAGGCTTAGCTTGGCCTAGTGAGGCACTGATGAGGAAGGAGCACTGGGCTGGCCCTCAGGCCTGGCTCTGGTCTTCACTCTGCCCTAACCTTGTGCAGAGGCTGGGTGGATCCTCCCAGCTCTGTGGGACTCAGCTCCTTCTACCGCAAAATGAGGGGGGTGGACTAATTTTTAGGCCTCCTCGCAGCCTGAACAGGCTAGGGGTTCAAACCTCTTGAGAACATCATGGAAACAGCTTGTACAAATAGCTTCTCACTAGAAATTTCTTTCTGGGTCCAGGCAGGCGGGGCAGGGCAGAGAATGAGGCCTTCCCTTCCTGCTGTGAGACCATTCCCAGGTCAGCATCTGCTGGGAGCTTCTGGCTGTTGGGGCACTTCAGCAGCATGGATGCCCCTAAGACAAGAGCTTAGACTGTGACCATCTTGCACCTCCAGGGATCTGGACTGTGGGCTACTCCTCACCCTTCTCTCTCTCCTCAACTTTTTTTCTTGGGAGTTTCCTCTTATGAACAAAATAATGAACTTCCCAGATAAAGGAGCTATTCTACAATAAGCAAGGCCACAAAGCCATGGGTGACAGTGGGGCATCCCCTGCCTTCTGTTTGGTGAAACCGTATGCTGTGACAGGTATTCCTGGGGAGGTCATTGATTAGCTTTCTCTTTCCCACCTTGGAGAATTAACTATGATTAGGAAACCTGCTGCAGCCGTGGTGAAGAGCTCAGTTGCTAACCAGCAGATTTTCAGCAATTTGAATCTACTAGGTGCTCCTTGGAAACTCTATGAGGCAGTTCTGTCTATCCTATAGGGTTGCTGTGAGTTGGAATTGACTCTATGGCAATGAGTTTAGTTTTTTTTGTTTGTTTTGCACAGCCCTGGTAGCACAGTGGTTAAAGTTATCAACCGTCAAGTGGAAGTTCAGTGGTTCAAAACCATCATCCCCTCTGTAGGAAAAAGATGTGGCAGTCTGCTTCCACAGAGACTGACAGTCCTGGAACCCCTATGGGGTCACTATGGCTTGGTATCAAACCGACTGGACAGCAGTGGGTTTGGGGTTTTTGGAGAGGATGGGTGGGCTGAGGGCGGGGAGGCCTCCTTAAGTCCTCACTGGCTTCCACTCCTCAGTGTGTGATCAGGAAGAGCACCCCAGAAGCGTCACCTGTGGTTCAGAGGCAGCTCCAGGTTTACTTTCAAATGCAAGGGCCCCTTGAGAGTATGACCTGACCTGGGGGTTTTATCAGTTACTTGTTTCTTAGACGTTGATCACTGAACTCAGTCTTTCTGGTAGTGCCCTGAGAAGTGAGAATTGGTGACTTGAGTGTGGTAGGGATGTGAAGCGTCTTTGGAAACCCTGTGGTGCCATTCTACTCTGTCCCATATAGAGATGCTATGAGTTAGAACTGATTTGACATGAGTTTGGTCATAGAGTTGTTATATTGTTTCAATAAAGCAGTATATGTACAGTGCTCAGAAAAGTGTCTAATACAATTAACTCAGTAGGTGTTTGCTTTAATCCTGATGTTACCCCTTTAATCTTGGAAACAAAGTGGTAATTTTGGAACCCAGAGGACACTGGCAGTAGAAAGACCATGAGTGAGGTGATATCTGGAGAGGCAAGGGGAGTGAATAAGTCTGCGGGCCAGCAGTGGATTCAGAAGCAAAGGAGGAGGAATGTTCTGTGGAAGTGTCTGTATTCATTTTAGAAATCCTGGTGGTGGAGTGGCTAAGTGCTACGGCTAGTAACCAAAAAGTTAGTGGCTGAAATCTGCCAGACACTCCTTGGAAACTCTATGAGGCAGCGCTACTCTGTCCTACAGGGTCGCTACCAGTTGGCATTGACTCAATGGCAGTTTTTTTCTTTTTCCTTTTTTAAATTCATATTTGAATACTACATATCCTAATCAGGCCTATAAGAGTATTTCCAGGGAGTCCTGGACGGTCTGCCTCTGGGTGATCAGGCAGCCTGAAGTGGGCTGGCTTCCAGTGGCCTCTCTTGCTCTCCCGTGTCTCTGTCTTCCTGGCCTGTCCCTAGGGCCCTTTTATTTCTCTCAACATGCAGATCACAGAGTGTCAGGCTGAAAGTTCCTTAGAGAGTCTTTCATTTAATATCTCTTCACAGTTAGGGAATCTGGGGTCCAGAGATGTGAAGCAGGACACCTAAGGTCACACAGCCAGGCGAAGACTGACCTGAGTTTGCTACCATAGGGAGTAAAAGGAGGAAGGGAATTGCAATTTACCTAGACCCTCTCTGTGTTCAGACCGGTCTGGTTGCTTGTATATCGGCTGTTTCATTTAATTTTACTCTGTGAGATAGGTATTACCATTCTACCCTGTAGATAAGGGAATCAAGACTTTGGAAAGGTTAATTAATTTGGGCAGGAACCTCGATCAGACGGAACCCAAGTCAAGACTTTTAGACCCTCAAACTCATGGTCAGTCTGCTGTACCTTGCAAGGCAAACACCAAGCATTTCTGTTACTTAGGCAACTGGTGAATCAAACCAGTAATGAAGGGGACTTTTCCCGGCTCCTCTCTCAGCAAAACAGGGCTGATCTATGCTCATTTCTTCTGCTTTCCTCAGAAGGTCCTAAGTTTTCACCAGGTTAAGTAGTTAACCGAGAACTAAAGGTAAAATTCTGCCTTTGTGCCTCTCAGATGTCCTAAGCAGGGGATGTCTTCCCTCCTGAAGGTGCTTATCAGTATTTTTGGCAGCACGGTGATTATGTGATGCTAGTGGGAAAGCCTCCCTGGGAACGAGGGATACCAAATGTGTCGCAGTATACTGCACAGTCAAGCACAAAGAAGAAAAGTGCCATTCAGAACACTAGCAGGGCCCTCTGAAAAACATTGCCATTGTTTAAAATGCACCAGTCTTTCTACACTTTCTTAGAAATTTTAGTCGGAGGCAAGCCCTCAAGAGAATGGCTTTTGGTCTGGAGAGGCTTTCAGCATTAGATCGTGTTAGGAGATGACTGTATAATCCATATAGAGGTCTGACCTTCCGTAAACATTTCTGGAATGATGTTACTGGCTTTTCTATCCTTCATTTTCCTTATTTGCATGTAGTTTTAGGACCTACCTTGATGGTGCGGTGGTTAAGAGCTAGGTCTGCTAACCCAAAGGTGGGCTATTTGAATTTATTAGCTACTCCTTGGAAACCCTATGAGGACAGTTCTACTCTGTCCTCATAGGGTTTCTGTAAGTCGGCATCTACTAGATGGCAACAAATCTAGTTACATTAAAAGAAGAAAAAACTCTGTTGCCATCAAGCCGATCTTGACTCAGTGACCCTGTAGGACAGAGCAGAACTGCCCCACAGAGTTTCCAAGGAGTGCCTAGTGGATTCAGACTGCCAACCTCTTGGTTAGCAAGTCAAAGCACTTAAACACTACACAACCAGGATGTCTGGTCTGGTCATACCAAAAACCAAACTCACTGCCGCTGAGTTGATTCCAACTCACAGCAAACCTACAGAACAGAGTAGAACTGCTCCATAGAGTTTCCAAGGAGCACCAGCCTGCCCTTTTGGTTAGCAGCCATAGCACTGAACCACTACAACACCAGGGTTTCCAGTCTGGCTATAGGGATGTTATATTGTTTTAATAAGGTGATATATGTAGAGTTTTTAGAAGTGTCTAGCACAATGAATTCAATAATGTTAGCTTTAATCTTGAAAATCATTTAATACATTATACAGAAGTATTCCGATTTTTATAAAATTGCTCAACTCTATGTACTAAAACTTTGAAATTCCAAATGATCTTACTGCTTACCTAACTTTAAAAAGCTTAAACTTTTGATATGCTTAAAATATCTAATGAAGAACAAGAGTTCCAGAAGAAATTGAAGAGCTGTAACCGAATCAAATTTGAATTACACCTTTAACTTATCTCCAGGCTTGAGAGAGGCTTTTGGGGCTAGGCTAGCCACTAACCTTGTCATCTGGATCCAAGGGTGGACCTGGTGTTTCTAGAGAAAGCCATCATGAATCTTATCTTAAGGCAAGATGTCACCAGGAAACCCTGGGGCAAGAGTTCACATGGGCTCTTTCACTCTTCCAGGGAGCTGGGGTAGTGCTCACAAATCCCTCAGCTGGGTCACTGGGCTTAGGGCAGGGCAGTTATGCTTTAAGACTGAGGTCATTCTAAAGGAATGTGAGAAGTGCATTCTCGGGGACAGAGATTACAAAAGGGGAAGGTAGATAAGTGACCTGCCATCTTTCCACGAATAGCTAGTTAATACTTAACATTTCACTACCTCCAGCAGAGAAGCTAATAACCAGGCTTACACAGGGAGTTTTACTAAGACAGTGGCAAGTGGCAGAGGGTGAATTTATGATCACTGTACACACATCCCGTCTTTTTTTAACAGGTCCCTGGTTGCCATTCTTAGAACAGGCACCATAATATTGAGGATCAATGCAACATGCTCTGTGATAATAAGTACTAAACATCAGTATAATAAGATGTTTCAATATTATTCATCCTATTGAAGGCTTAGGACCCTATTGTGTGCTGGGAATTATGACAGCCTGTGGGAGACTCAAAGACGAACAAGGAGTAACCCCTGGCCTTAACGGGGTGGAAACATTGAAAACAAGTCAAGCAGGTAATTCTGATACATGCCAAGGTTGGAGAAGAACTGGTCTGGAATTTTGAATGTTGACCCTAAGCTTGGGGTATGATGGCTTTGTTTCTGTGCCCAGTGTAATCATATCTTGTAGGGGAATTTCAAGAGATATTTGAAAGAAGTATGCAGCTTTCAGACCTCAAGATAAGATATAAGTGGCCAATGTGTTTATGAAGTGAAGAAATCAGCATTGGGAGGTAAGGGGTACTCTTGGGATAAACTTAGACTGGGTTGCATGTCCTCTGTGGCAATCAGAGGAATAAATATCATCTCAATATTTATGACATGTCTTGTTGAGTTACTGATGTATCTATCATTATAGCATAGTTCTAATGCTGTTTAGTATCCTGTCAGGTTAGGATAGAAATCCAGAGATCTGCTTCTCTACAAATATTTATCAATAGATACTTTGGGAATGAAAATATAACAAGAAGTAGACTTAATTTACACATGTTCTCTTTGTGTGGATGAGTAGGGTACACTGGTTAGAATAGATAGTGATTCTTGGATGGTTTGGGGTGCTTCTGGTTGGAATGTTGGGGTCTTACTTCTGAAGCCTGAAACTTGGAAAGAAGAATTTGTGAAAGGGCACTGGGTAGAAAGAGGGATAAATATTTTGGGACTGGGAAGCACCTCATGAAAGCTCAGCAGTTATTCTATGCTCTGGTGATCTCCTTAGGGGAGTGTTGACGGGCAGAGCCCAGGGCATATTGTCCAGTTTGAGGCCAAGAGATGGGCAAGAGCTATATGAGTGTAAAACCTAGAAGAAGGGGGCCAGCATAAGGGGCTTTGCCTTACAAGACCAAGGAAGCACAGAGAGAGCTAGCTTAAGTCTAGCTTGGAAGTAGGTTATGCTCTGGATGGTGTGGAGCAGCGTGGAACTGGGAAAATATGTAAGGAAACTGGTTAATGCTAAAAGATTAATAGCACAAACATGAGTGAAAGAGATTAATGTGTGTCATGATAGCTGAGGGCTATTGGCATTCCAGCAAATTGCTTGGGAGATAATAATCAAACATAGAAAGGGCCATTGGAGTAAAGGGAAAAATCCAGTTGCCTGAATTGTGGAAGACAGTGTCCCCTGGCATAGCTATGACCTTGAACTCTGGAATTTTCTCTTCTTCCTGGGCGGCATTTCACATGATTAGCAGTAGGATACAGTCTTGATGGCACAGTGGTTTAGAACTCTAACTGTAAAGTTGGCTGCTAACTGTAAAGTTGGCAGTTCATATCTACCAGCTGCTCCTTGGAAATACCATGAGGCAGTTCTACTCTGTCTTCCAGGGTTGCTGTAAGTCAGAATCAGCTTGATGGCAACAGATTTGGGTGTTTTTTTAGCTTGGCTATGGGATGGAGAGAAAGGGAGTCATAGAATGAAAGAGTGGTAGATCTGGGGTAGAAATCTTTCTAATTTTCCAGGTAGGAATGGGCCATGGCAGAGGACTGGTTGAGAGTCTGCCTTAGTGCATTTTTATCCTGAGATAAAGAAATACCCAGATTTGTACAGAGGCATTGTTTATTGTGCAAATCAGCTTTCTTAATCATTCATTGGAATAGCTGTGTATTAGTTGCTGCCATGACTTGAAAACAAAGGAAACTTATTTTACCACTTTCTTGGCCTCTGACTTGGGCTCAAGGTAAAACAGAAGTACTTAATTTAGTAGCTTCTCTAGCCTCTTCTTTTTGTTACTGTAATAACTAACTGAAGATTGAGAAATATGTTCTCTAACCTGCTTTATAACTTGATCCACTGGCTGGGTACCAAGTAACCCCGTTATCTCATGGATTCTGAGTGTCTTCAGGCCCAGCACATGCTGAAAGGCTGCTGGGCTCCATCCAGCTGGACAGCTACCTTGCATAGTGAGCAACCAAGCAGAGAGTGTTAGAAGAGCTCCATTTGCAGGGTACACTCCTCAAGGCTATTTTGACACAGTTTTGGGACCTCAGAAAGCTGTATCTTACATCCAAGTGGCAGCATCCCTTGCGACAAGCCCTCTGGTTCCTGTAATATCTTTGTTTAGCTGTCCTGTGGAATGGGTGTTTGTTGGAACACCCCATTCTTCTGGGAAAGCTTGCTTGTTCTCATTATGGAGAGCAACAATGGACCTAATTTATCTTTCAACCAACGCAGCACACCAGAACATACCCATCCAACTAAGTGGGTGTGATCCTTTTCAAACCCAACCCAAAACCACTGCCGTCAAATCAGTTCTGACTCATAGCAACCCTACAGGACAGAGTAGAACTGCACCATAGAGTTTCCAGGGAATACCTGGTGGATTCTAACTGCTGACCTTTTGGTTAGCACCCATAGCACTTAACCACTAGGATTTCCAATCCTTTCCAGTAGGGCTTTAAAAGATGTGAAAAGTTCCTCTGTGACTTGAGCAGTTTTCTGTGAATATACTCAGTGGTTGCAAATCTCTATGCCTTGAAGGTGAATTGATACTTGCAAATCATTCAAAGTCCTTAGGAGCCACATCTGGTGAGTAAAGTGGGTGATCACAGAAGGCTCAGTTACACTGCCCTAATATTCTGTCTTCATCTAAACTGACGCTAAAAGTAATTGTAAAGGAAATTCCAAATTGGTACCAAAGAATGGCAGTCCATTTGGGATCATCCTTCAAGGTAAGCACTTTCATGACAGTGGTACACTTAACATATGGGGTCCATTGGCTTACAAGGTAGATGTTTCATTACTATTTGTCTTACGTATTTTTCTTTGTCTAGTATCATTTACTAGCTAATACTAAGTTTATAGTTTACTGGGAAAATTGCTGTATATCTAAAACAAAGCTATTTCCCTAATGTTCGTCTTCTTCTGCTGCTTTTTTCCCAAAGCTTTATTGAGGCACAAGTAACCTATAATGAACTGCATGTGTTAACTTGTACGTGTTGGTAATTTTTGATATACTTGTATGTATGCACTTGTGTATGAGTTTCCTGTGGCTGCTATAAGAAATCGCTACAAACTGGGTGGCTTAAAGCAATAGAAATTTATTCTCTCACAGTTCTAGAGGCCAGATCTTTATAATGTTGTTAACACACATACAAAGGGATTGGAAAGAGCAGCAATTAATTTTGAGCAAACAAAACACTCATTATGATTTACCAGAATTAATGATCTTTTTGGTCCAAGTTTGATGAACTAACAGCTCTTCCTCACTACAATGCAGTTAGTGAGAAGATGTGAAACAAGCACAATTTACATTACATCAGACACCAACCTTCTCAGGGGCACATAGAAGGAAGGCGAACTGTATTTCAAAATTATTTCTGCCTTTAAAGAACCTCTTGGTATCCTAAGTATTTTGAGTGCTTTAAGAAGACAACATTTATAGATAATACAACTGTCACATAGAGTTTCCAAGGAGTAGCTTATGGATTTGAACTGCCAACCTTTTGGCCAGCAGCTGAATGCTTAACTACTTCTCTACCAGGAGTCTCCAATTTTTCTTTAGCACTTAAAAATTTCAAGCTAAGGATGTCTGTCCTTGCTCAAGTTACATACTCTTCAATGTGGGCAGTTCAGCAAAATCCAAAAGACAAGCTTTGAATGTGTGTATCGATTCACATCATCACAAGGAGAAATGAAGTTGCTGGGCTAGTTGATGAGAGGAAGCTCAGTTCTCACTAAACTGCAAGTGGGTTAGGCACAGCCTTAGCTGGAAACCACTGAGGGCCTCTCATTTCTGAATGCTACATCTTGAAAACTGACTAATGTTTTCTATAATTTGCAATCCAGGTACTTTTTAAAAAATATTAAGAGTTCACAAGTTCCAAGTCCTCCTTAAAATCTCTCAGTTGCTACTGAGAGACTGATTGTATTATAGTCTAAATATGAGTGGAAGAGATTAACTTGTGTCATAATAACAGAAAATTACTTGAAAGCTAATAACAAAACATAGAGCTGAAGTGCTTGGTGTTTGCTTAGACAACAAGTGAAGTGAAAATTCCATGCAACAAAAATGTAAGTCTTTTTAATTTTCCTCTATATTGCCTTGAAACTTGAAGTGGACTTATAAATAGAATGGAAAAGCATTACTAGGCTGGTAGCATGCTGAAGTTGCTTTTAAATAAAAACCATAGCTAAATATATTGCTTAAAAATTGTGCTATAAAATATATAAAGAATCTGTATAGTTAAAGCTTTTTCTTAGAACAGTAAGCCTTTTATGATCTATATGGTTCTTTATAAGCAAAGTTCTCTTCAAATCCCTTAAACTTAAGACAGGCTTTGTAGCTAAATACTCTCAACCTGAATTCTTGGTTCAGAAAGTAGAATTTTATAGTCTATATGGAATGTTTGAAAAGCAAAGATGTCACCTTGTAGACTAAAGTGAGCCTGACCCAAGCCGTGGTTTTTTTTGCATAATATGCATGCGAAAGCTGGACAGTGAACAAAGAAGACAGAAGAACTGATGCTTCTGAATTGTGGTATTACAGAAGAATGTTGGATGTACCATGGACTGCCCAAAGAACAAACAGATCTGTTCTGGAAGAGGTGCAATCACAGCACTCCTGGGAGGCAAAGATGGCAAGACTGTATTCTACATACTTTGGACATGTTACCAGGAAGGATCAGTCCCTGGAGATGGACATCGTGCTTAGTAGAGTGGAGGGTCAGCGAAAAAGAGGAAGACTCTCGACTAGATGAATTGACACAGTGGCCACAACAATGTGTTTAAGCATAAAAACAATTGTGGACATGGCCCAAGATTGTTCATAGGGTCACTGTGAGTTGGAACTGACTCGATGGCACCTAACAACAACAACAATGTGGAATGTTAGCCTATTTAAAAATAGCAAATGTTACTGAAAATATTGTGAAACAGTATTTTAAAAAATTCTGAAGAATTTTTGTGTCTCTTACAATCCCACTATGCTATCATAGAGGTTTTTAGTTTTTTATTTTTCTATATTGTCTTTCAATTGTTAGACATAAAAAACCCAAATCTGTTGCCAAGGATTCTAGCTCATAGTAACCTTATGTTATTCATATATGTGCCTATTCTTACCTAGTTACAATTATTTTATATATGCCATTTTATATTCCAACTTGATGGCAGTGGCTATGGGTTTATTTTATAATCTACATTTTCATTTAGGTTATCTAATGAGTTTTGGGGAACCCTGGTGGCATAGTGGTGAAGAGCTATGGCTGCTAAACAACAGGTCCACAGTTCGAGTACACTAGGTGCTCCTTGGGGACTCTGTGGGGCAGTTGTACTGTGCCCTACAGGATTGCTGTGAGTCAGAATTGACTCAATGGCAGTGAGTTTTTTGATGGGTTTTGGATATGAGAATGTTCCAATAACATAAGAAAAATTAATGGGATAGATGAAACTCATAGGATGGTAAGTATACCCAGAAAGTCAACTATAGCTTATGAGATAAGCAAAACTCACTGGAGATGTTAGGTATGCAGATAATAAGGAAATAAGTATCTTATTTATATGTTAAATTTAGGTAGAAAATAGGTTAGTAACATGTAAGGCAGGTTAATAATAGAACAGAATACATACAAACAGGAGGGTTACTTTTCTATAAAGAAGGAATGGAAAAAGATTAAGCTCTGGGGTTTGATCCCCTCTGGGCTGACAGCTATGTCATCCCTAATTTGGTACCCTTTGGAGGTATCCATTATAGTCCCACTACGGAATTCACATGTCCGTATTCAGCCAAGCCAAGTGCCGTCGAGTCGGATCCGTATTAGAAAACCTATTAATCAATAGATTTAGCTTGCCAAATTTGGCAAATTAAATCTATTGACCAGGTGTAGTTGCCCCAGGTCCCTGAGAAAGTAAGAGTGTGTCACTGGCCCCAGGCCCTTTCTGTCTGCTGGGCCTCTTTCCTTAAACCTTCACCCTCTGTGGAAAACAAGGGCAATCAATACCTTGCTATCAGGACATGCAGAATGTGAGAAAAACAAGGAGAATTTTCTCCCAGTATACATATCCAAGGAAAGAGGAGTCCTATTGCCTTCCTGCATCTCAAATTGCCAGAGATAACTAATCACCACAAAAAAGAAAAGAAAAGAAAAGAAAATTACGAATAGCTAGTGTCCCAGCCCCTTTATAGTTCCTGAGAAAAGCCAGTTGAAATGTTCCTGCAGAAGTGGTAGAAAGCACTTGGCCAAAACTTTGTTTTGTGCCTCTGCCCAGCTGGAGATACTGACGTCTTTCTCCCTTTCCAATAAAGCAGAAGATTGTAAGGAGACTACCTAGTCTATCTACTTTCCTTCATCCAAGGAAGCTCCAGGGTCAAGGGTAGGTCTTAAGTAGAGCAGCCTTTGTTCTGGGGCCTTCATCTTCTGGCAAGAAGGCCAGCCAATAAGAAGTTATCTTCCGGGCTATGTGTACCAAGTTTTCTGGATCCTGTTTGTTAGACTCAGCTACAAACATGAGATGACGTCGCTGGCACTGAAAGTATTTTACTGAAAGGGCCAAAAGGTAGGAAAGAGGTCTGAGTAGATGCAATACTCAGAGAGTAAGTGGAAGTGTAGAAGAGGGCGGGTTGTGGGGGGAGAGACTGTAGAGAAATAACAAACGAAAACAAAACCCTTGTCTAGTCTTATAAATTCTCATGTCCCTAGCAAAGGTGCAAGCAGGGGCGATCAGTGTTGCAAGAGATAGCAACCATACTGGTAAGCAGCGGTGTTGTTTCATAGTCTTGTTTTAGGCTAACTTTAGATATCTGCCTCCTTTGGGACTGGTTCCTTGGAAGAAGCAAGCTGGGCATTTGCTGAAGCTATCAGTTTCTTGATATATAATACCTGGCATTGATAGAAGCCTGTGGGAGAGAAATGTTCCAACAGGGCACAACTGAGATTAAGACATAGAGACCTGATAGAGTAACAGATCAGTGTTAATACAGGCAGTCAAGGGGAAACAAACAGCTTCTCTACCTGCCCCATTAACCGCAAATCCTCAGGCCAATCCAGGGGCAAACGGCAGAAGAAAGAGGCTCTGTGAAACACCATTAAGCAGCTGTAAATTGAACCATTAATCTCTGTGATACAGCTTGAAGGAAAACCAGTTCTCCAGCTGATAAAAATTGTGCAGGACTCCCTGCTGGGAAAAGTCTTCCGGTTGGAAGGGTGGCCCTCCCTTAGGGGAGCTCCGGGGATTGGTTCAGGGGATGACAAATCTGGCAGCACCCAAGCGTTTTATTATAATCATAAAAGGGAATGGATGGTGCCCTCTTTGAAACACTCCCCTGGAGTTTGCAAATGGTTTCCACCTCAGCAATTTCATGGCTTTTCACAGAAGCATCAGATGGGACTGAGGAAGCCAGTGCTCAGCGTTGAATCCTAGAGAAGGGACTGTGACTCCTTGCACAGGAAATGTGCTACTGCTGGAAACCCTGGTGGTCTAGTGGCTTAAGTGCTATGTCTGCTAACCAACAGGTTGGTAGTTCAAATCCACCAGACACTCCTTGCAAACTATGGGGCAGTTCCACTCTGACCTCCAGGGCTACTATGAGTTAGACCTGACTCAGCGGCAGTGAGTTTGGTTTGGTTTGTGGATCCCAGTCCACCTGGGTCTTAAAGACTTCTCTCCCCTCCCAGAACAGAGACCATGAATATTGTAGGGGTCTGCTGTTGTCAAGTTTTGAAGGCTTCCCCCAGGGACTTCTGCCTCTTTGAAGCTAAGAAAACTTTCTGATGACCTAGGTTTGCTTTAGACTGTGCTGTTGTTATTGGCTGCCACAGAGTTGGCCCCAACACATGGTGACAACAGACACAATGAAACAGTTAGGACTATTGTGATCCATCAGGCTTTCACTAGCTAGTGTCCAGAGTTAGGTTGCCAGTACATTCTTCCTAGTCTCTTCCAGTCTGGAGCTGAGCTGACACTTGATCAGCAGGTGTCCACTAACAGGGGAGTGGTGACTACACGTCAAGTGTATTAGCTTGGATTCAAACCTGAATTTCCCACATGGAAGGCAAGAATTTTTTGCCACTAAGCTAAGAGTCAGTATCGCCATGCTTTAAAATGTATTTAGTGCATAATAATACCTAACAACTAGCGTGCATTTCTGTGTTCCAGGTACTCTTCCAAGTGCTTTATATACATTGTTGTTGTTAATTGCCATTCAAGGCGACCCTGTGTACAGTGCAACAAAAGACTGCCTGGTCTGCTGTCATCTTCACAATCATTATGCTCAAACTTAATTCAGTCACTCATTTAAATCTTGCGCACGCTCTCCGTTTGGCATTGGACATTGAGGCAGAGAGTTTAAGTAACTTGTTCAAGAACATACAGCTAGTGAAGGGTGGCACCATCCGTTTTACTGGGCAGTGACCCTCTGCTGTTAACCTGTAGGGTACAGTACCTCTCATGCTGTACACTCAGTTGATATTTATGGACTTCATCGATTGAATTGTGTCCTTCAGAAAACGTGTGTACCAATTTGTCTGGGCTGTAATTCCCAGTATCGTGTGGTGTTCTTATGTGTTGTAAACCTTACCTCTGTGATGTTAATGAGGGAAGGTTGGTGGTGGTTGGGTTGGTCTAGAGGAGTTGTTGTATAAGACTATATTGTACCTTAAGGCAATCTCTTGGGATGTAAAGGAAAGGGAAGCTAGCAGAGGGGTTTGGGGAGCTCAGACCGTCAAGAAAGAGGCAGTGCTGGGAGCACATCCTTTGGAAAGGACCCACAGTCCTTGTGCCTGAGAAGCTCCCAGACCAGGGGAAGTCTGATGACAAGGACCTTCTTCTAGAGCCAACAGAGAAAGTCTTCCTCTGGTGGGAATACCCTGAATTTGGACTTGTAGCCTACTGGACTGTAACAGAATAGAATTTTTCTGTTGAAAGCCATCATAGCAGCATATTACATGACAGAACCACTGACGGACACATACTGGTAGCAGTTGGCCTGACTGCAGTTCTGCACAGCACCTGCCCTTGGCTTCTTCCTGGCTGGGCTCTGCTTGCTGATCTGGACACCTCGTTGCTCTGTCCAGCTGCTTGACTGGACTGTTTCTATTGCTACAGCTGCCAGGGCTTGTATTTTGTTTGCAGGGTGGACTGGGAGTGAGGTCCTGCCCTCCACAGTTTGTCATTTTTCCTATAGTCGGTTGGGCCCTGCCCAGCTGTGTTCACAGATCAGCAGCTCAAATTGCCTCTCATTCATGAATCATCTGAGCTGCATTTCGGTGGAGTGGAAAAAAGGTAGCCCACAGACCTGGCGAGTCACTGGACTGTGTAAAGAGTTAACATACTCAACTGTGTACTAAAAGGTTGGGGATTTGAGTCTACCCAGTGGCACTTGGGAAGAAACAGTTGGTGATCTGCTGCTGCAATCTTAGCTGTTAACAGCCATAGGAGCCCAGTTCTGTTCTGATACACTTCTGATCACACCACTTTTGGGACCTGGGCAGGCGGGTTTGAGTCTTCTCTCTTTCACTGATAAGCTGTGTCACCTTTACAAAGTCACTGGCCTTTAAATTAGGGCTTACCTTGGGAGGAATAGATGAGTCAACCATCATGAAGACACCGAAGTACGCCTCGGCACACAGCAGAACACCAAAATCCTGTTGCTGGTGCGTCGGTTCCCGACTCATAATGACTCTATAGGACTGAGTAGGGCTACTCCTATAGGGCTTCCAGGGAGTGCCTGGTAGATTCAAACTGTTGACCTCTGGTTAGCAGACTTAGCACTTAACCACCATGCCGTGTGTCGATAGATCTTAGTTTTCTTTCTCAGTCTTTTCCAGATGAAATAGAGCTACTCAAAATAAAGAAGTGCCAATTTTAGCCACAGGCTCTAGGAATTTCATGTTTACTTAGTACCCTGGAGAAGGAACTGTGGGCATATGTGGGTTAGATGTGTGAGTGGGTAGGACCGAGCTGTGTATACACCAACCATTAGTAATGTGGAGCATGTATTTGAAAGTCTAGGATATGTTCATACAAGACCTGAGTATGTTTTTACTGCTCTACAAACCATCCAGGCACCTTGGCATGATATTTTTAGTGTCACTTTTAGAATTTTGATGTTTTTTCTTTTCTCCTAAAAAAGTGATTTACATTGCAAAGCAGTTCCCGGTGTCGGCAGGTGGTAAAGTCGGTGCCTGGACATTTAGTTTTCCCCTTTGTTTGTAAAGGATAGAGAACTCTACTTAGAGAGATTCTGAATCCTATGAATTTTAGAGAATTCAACGTGTTGGAATCCTGACTGTGACAGGAGGTGGGGAGGAGGGTATTGCCTGGATGTCTGTGGACTGATCTTGGAGAGTTCCCAGGAGAGCAAGGCCGAGAGATTCCTGGGCTCTCAAGGGAAGGCTGCTCCCAGCAGGGCTTGGGCCTGAGTTGGCTTAGGAGTTTATAGGAAGGGGAGGCCCTCAGTGCTGTACTTGGCAGTCCTGAGACAGGTAACTTTCATTCATAGCTGAGTTCTCTGAACACAAATACTAACCCCCCAAAACGCTACTGCTGTTGAGTTGTGTCTGACTGATATAAATACTAGGGGAAAAAAACTATGGCTTTTTTTCTTTTTTGGCCAAAGTGATTTGAATTCCATTTCGACCAGTTATAGCGCAAACTGCTCTCTTGAATGTGTTGAAGGTGTATTTAATGTGTCATCATTTGCAGAATCAGGAACTGCCAAGTTTAAATCATTGCTTTGATATTGGCTGCTATTAATACCCTATCTTCCAGATGAAAATTGAAAAGTAATTGAAAATTGAAAAAATACTGTGGGCTATCTACATGAACAAGAGACAGGCTTAGAACTGAGAGTTCTTTGCCTCTTGATGACTTCTTCCTTTACTTATTCCACTACTGAGTTCTCCAGCTTTTTTGGCTGCTGCTTATTTGGACATGAGAGCTACTGATTACACTACCTATAGGCAGCAGGCCCAGCTTCAAGGTAGTTGCACAAGGTCCCACAGTTAGAAGGTCCCCATGCTTGCATTAGTATTCTATTGTTGTTGTGTTGAGATGTTTGCTATGTTTTCAACAAGGGGCCTGATCTGTTCATTTTTCACTGAGCCTTACCAATCATGTAGCTGGGCCAATGGCCAGACTGAACTCTGTTCATTGGCCAGGCTAGGAGGCGTCTCTTTCTTTCTTGCTTCCCTCTGTGATCCACATATGTTGCTCTGATATCCCCTGAAGATAAAGGTGACAGTTTCACTTTTTGCTGCCTCTATCTGCGTTGTTGTTCCCGTTGCTGAAAATGAGGAGGACTAAAGCACTTAGCGATGAAGATCAAACACCACAGCGTTCAGTATGCATTATACCTTCACATAAAGAAAACAAAAGCCTTACAACTGGACCAATAGTCAACATCACGACAAATGGAGAAAAGATTGAGGTTGTCAAGAATTTCATTTTACTTGGATCCACAGTCAACGGTCATGAAAATGGCAGTCAGGAAATCAAAAGATGCAATGCATTGGGTAAATCTGCTGCAAAAGCTCCCTCTGAAGTGCTGAAAAGCAAACATGTCACCTTGAAGACTAAGGTGTGCTTGACCCAAGCCCTGGTGTTTTTGATCTCTTCATATGCGTACAGAAGCTGGATAATGAATCAGGAAGATACAAGAGGAGTTAGTGCCTTTGAATTGTGGTGTCTGGGAGGACTATTGAATATGTGTACCATGAACTGCCGAAAGCACAAACAAATCTGTCTTGGAAGAAATACAGCCAGAATGTTCCTTAGAAGAACGTTAAGACTACATCTCATATACTTTGGACATGTCGTCGGGGAGACCAGTCCCTGGAGTTTATCATGCTTGGTAAAGTGGAGGGTGAGAAAAAAAGAGGAAGACCCTCCCTCAGTGAGATGGACTGACGCAGTGGCTGCAACAGTGGGCTCAAGCAGAACAATGATTGTAAGGATGGCACCAGACCAGGTCATGCTTCATTCTGTTGTACACAGGGTCACTGTGAGTTGGAACTGGCTTAACAACATCTGGCAACAACATCTGTATAGTTGGAGGTTTGGGTCAACACGGGAAGGGATGAGGGCTCTGATTATGTAATCTAGGTTTGATGATGTGGCAGAAGGCTTTAGTACTTAGGCTGCAGAAACACAGGTGTCTGCAGAGGGGACCCATGCACCACTTAGGGTGAACACTTTGATGGACAGTACTGCCTGCAGCTGTGATGACTTGTATGTCTACCTAAAAAGGTGTCAAAGTTGGTTCTGGAGTTGCAAAGTGGTTAGGGCTATTAATTAGGGAGGGAAGGAGGGAGAAAGGGAGGAAGGAAGGAAAGAAGGGCTAGATTTTGAGGTTGATGAGGATCCCAACCCACAGTGAGTAAAGATCTTTATCAGGCTGCACATTCTGAAAGGGGGCTTGCAAACAAGCATTTTTTTTTCCCTCTTCTTATTTGCCCATGTTGGCATGCTGTCCATTCCTCTAGGCAAGCCCTTTCTGTTGTCTCTTTATCCTGAAGCATTATAAAATTGCTCTGATTTTCACGATGTAACTGTCTAGGGTGCTTCCTTCAGACAGGATTTTTGAGTGAAATGTCAGGGTCAGCTTAGATTTCACAATGCCAGGAATGCACATTGCTTCACATTCCTGGTCAGTGTGTGAAGAGTGAAGACCCTGGTCACACAGTCATGCAAAGTTGCTAGTGACCACATGAGCAAAACTGGATGTTGTAAAAATCAGAGAAATGATGGAGCAATCAGAACTGAGGAGTTTAACTCTGGTGACGGAATGGTCAAGGGCTGTGGGTTAAAAAAGGTTAAAACATCAGCAGCTGGAATCTACATGGTGCTCCTTGGAAGCTTTCTGGGGCAGTTTTACTCTGGCCTATAGGAACTGTGAGTCAGAATCAACTCGGCAGCAATGGGTTTGGCTTTTTTACTTTTTTGGTTTGGTGCTAGTTGGAAGGAGTGAGTAGGATCACATCCTGCCGGCACCACTGTCTGTGTTTGTTCTCAAGGGTTGCCTTTTTCTGACTTATGCAAAGGCAAGGAATGGGCTAGCCCGTAGTCATTCTTCACTTTAGAGTGTACCACAGAATTTTTTAAATTAAAAAGACATTTTTCTTCCTTGATTTTAATGGTAAAAGTCACCTATGTGCAAAACCTTGGAAAATATGAAAAAGAATTTTTAAAGTTATTTATAATCCCGTAACCCCGATGACATTTGTTTTAAGAATTCTTTTTTTTTTTTCCCCTGTAGAGCAGTCTTAAGGTACATTTAAGGATGATCTTCTATACAAATGTCACGTGCACGGTCATCTTTAGAAACACATCTCCTGCTTATATGAACAGCTCTTAAGAAACAATATCTTTCTGATGGTTGCTTTGTACAAGTGTTTTGTTTTTCTTCAAGGTAGATTATTAGGGTAACTCTTGGGATTTTGTTTTCTTTTCCTCATTGTTGAGGAAGAAGATGCTTTTGCATTAGGTTCGGCCTCATTGAAACAGAGAACTGACTTAACTAGAACTTCAGCATTCTCTTTTTAGAAAGGAAATTATCATTTGACTATGCAGATGAAGGTTTAACAGCATAGACAGAACTCTTCAGCAGACAGCCTTCTTGTGTTCATCAAGCTTAAGGTTTTCTGGATATTCAAGAGCTTCTTGTGCTACTTCTTACTGATGGGTGCAGTGGACAAAGATCTTACTGCCTGTTTTTGAGTGGCCAGAATGTTGGTGCTAGTGGGAGAAGTGATTTTCATAAAGCATGCCCCCTTTTTTTCCCCAAAAGAGATAACTAAAGTTGTTTGTGTTTGTATGATTTGAAAGACTACATTGGGACCTTTGGTTAATTTGAGAGTAAAATTATAACTTAGTACTGTCTACCTAGGCGGTCCTTTCAAAAGAAAAAAAAACAACAGGAAAAGCAATGCTTAAATTGGGTGGGGGATACTTTCTCATATCCTGTGCACTTTCTACTTCTAGCTGATGCTCATTTTAACTAAGAAAGTGGTGTTTTTGTGTGCACCTGGATGAAAAGGACTATTTATTTTTCTGTTTGTTTTTTGGTAATTTTTTGATAATTTAACATCCAAGTGAAATTACTCAGTTCCATTCAGTCACATATTTGCATTTAGTAAGCATCTATCTGGTGCAGTAGAAATTCGGGTAGCCTAGTGGTTCAATGCTACAGCTGCTAACCATTAGGTGCTCCTTGGAAACTTTATGAGACAGTGCTACTCTGTCTGCAGGGTTTTGCTATGAATTGGAATAGACTTGACAGCAATGGGCTTGTTTTTTTTGGTTTTATCTGGTGGGGTCAAAGAGAGGAGAGAAGTTAATACAACAACAAAAAACAAAACAAATCAACCCGGAAGTTGCCTGGCACCTGCCCTAGAAGAAATGTACCCTACCTAGCTAGGTAAATGGAATCTTATTCCATGACAAAAATGTCATCTTTATTATACTGCCTGGTCAGAAAGTAGTTTTTTTTTTTTTAAATTTCGTTAACCAAGAAGCATTTGAGAGGGATGACAATCATGTTAGGGCACCTGGCTTCACTAGCAGTTTTTGCTAAGAGCTGAAGCTGCTGTGGGTAGTCTGCATGGGTCTGCTGGAGCCTCATCCCAGTTTCACTGGGATCCTTCTGTCATTTTGGAATGTCAGAAGCCACCCAAGGTGTCTTGGCCAGGATGGGCCCTAGATAGGCTCTGCCACCCATTTTCACGGGACTAGCCCCAGGACTCTTCAGGGTACTTGTAGATACATGGCTGACCCTCTGGGATAATCTGAATCTCTAGTCCGAGCCTGTGGCTGTTGTGAAAATACAGATAACATAATATTTGCTGATTCAGCCTTTTCTCATGTGTACAGTTCAGTGACAACAATGACATCGGTCACGCTGTGCAGGGAACCAGTTGTTGTTGGTGGCCCTCCTGTCGATTCTGACTCACAGTGACCCCACGTGTGCAGGGCAGAACTGCTCCATAGGGTTTTTGAGGCTGTAAACTTCTGGAAGCAGATTGCCAGGCCGGTCTTCCAAGGTGGCTCTTGGGAGAGTTAGAACTGCTAATCTCTCAGTTAGTTGTTGTTCTGTGCCATCAAGTCGATTCTAGGTCCTGGCCACCCATGTGGCAGTGTAGAATAGCCCCAAAGAGTGTTGCAGGCTGAATCTTGATGGGAACAGGTTGCCACATGTCTCTTCTGTGGGGAGTGAGTTCAAGCCTCCAGTATTCAATGACTGTCAAGTAGCAGTCGAGTACTTAAACATTTGTGCTACCCAGGGACTCCCAGGGAATTTAGATAGTCTTTTTGAAATTTGCCTAACTTACTTATACATACAAATGATACCTTTATATCTCTGTCATCTGTCTTTCTAAAACCAACTTGAGGATTTCACACTAAATGTCATAGTCACATCTTGAAAAGAGATACATTATTTAATTTTTTTCCTTCCTTTTTTTGTCCTCTGTTGTTTCACCAGGCTGTTTTGCTGTAATCAGTAGTTTTTTCCCATTACGTTCCATTTCCAAATGGTAACCATTAGTCAGTCCCGGTGACCTCTCCCGGCAGCTGCCCAGAATCCAGTTAGGATGCCTGCTCTCTCCAACAACATTGTGATGGGACCTCCGAGGGCTACCAGTGACCTGGGGTCATGCCCTGGGTCATGACAGGATGAAAGGTGAGGCTAGTGATCAGCACCTGGGTCCTGCGAAAAACAGGCTTCCAAGATCCATGGAAAGCCAGAAGGAAGCAAGTCCACGTGCGATCCCGGCCGAGCTCAGGAAGGGGGGGCCCCGAAGGCACCCAGAAACCCCTTTGATTTGCTGCCTATTTCGCATGATGTTTAGAAATAAGCAGAGTTCAATGACCAGAGTCTAGACAAACAAATCACGGGCCTGGCGAACCCTGTGATCTGATGACATGTTATGTCTCTGCAGCGCTTCGAGGAAGCAGCCGGCTTTGAAATTCTAACACAGAACCTTTGTGAGCTAACAGCAAATAAGAGACGTTGAGACGAGGATTCAGACAAACAAGCTGCTTGCGCCAAATTAGAAGGCATTTTCCACCTCGTGGCTTGTGATTTTCCTGCTTTGTCTTCCTCCAGGCAATAGGAAGTGGCACTGAACTTTAGTGAAATGCGAGAAGTTTAAATATTAATATTTCTGAAGCCCTCAGGGTAGTCTCGCCACCTGCTTCCCCCATAGCAGCTGTCCTGAACAGTTTTCAGTAGAGAGACACTCTTTCTCTTTAAACAAAATAGTTCATCAAAGTCAGATGTTTAATTGAGCCAGGAAGGCTTCCAAGGGATGCCACATTCACTGGCTGACTGCGTCGTTTGGCGGCGAAGGGAAATCTCCCGAGTTTTCCATTCACTTGCTCTTCCCTGCCCACCCGCGTCAATGACAGTGCACTGTCAAACACGGCGCATGTGTCAACCCAGTGCATGTGTCAGCCACAGGGGTACAAAGGCCAGGTGTGGGTTGTCCACAAGTAGAATGAAGAATGCAATTCTGTTTCTATTAGGATTAAAGCAGGAAAAAATACGAATGGAGGGTTATGTCCACTGAGTTCCCCTGTAAAATGATCACCAAACCAAAACGGCAGTTTTTTTTTTGTTTGTTTTGCTTATTTTTAAGCATGTACTTCTTACAGATATAGTCCAGGATGATATACTGTATGCAACAAAGAATGCATAAAAAGTGTAGCTTGGTAGTATTCTGAATGTATTTGAGCCATGTGCAGTTGGGAAATAATTCATTCTTCAGCATTTATCAAGTATGGTTATTTTACAATTATTTAAATACATTTTTCTTGGCCGGCATCAAATTGTTTACTCAAGGTTAATGGTTCCTCACAAACATTTACTGAATCTCTCTGTAAACTGTCCTCTAAATTAGACCAGAAGTTTCAAAACTCTGACTCACTCCCCTTTGGTATTCAGCCTTTTAAGGTAATCTCTCTGCTGGCATCTGTGCAATTAACTGAGAACATTTTAATAACAGGGAATAATAATTGCTGTTTGCTTATCATTGAGAGGAATTTCCCCCCTGTGCATTTATTTTTAGGGAGATGAGATTGTGTGGTGCAAGATGACACTGATAAAGACTTTAATTACTGTGTGAGAGATTTTGGTGCATGGGGAACAAGAACGTGCAATGCTTTTGTGTGTATTTTTGTGGAGAATCAAGGATCTTAAATTCCTACAACTGCCAAAAATATGGGAACTGCTGGAGTAGAGGTGTTTATATAGGTAGCCATAAATCTACAAAAAAATGTTTATGTTTGCAAGAAAATGTGTAGATATGAACAAAGGATGTGGTGAAAAAAGCCAGAAGGCTGTGCTTTTGTACTTTTGTTTCAGGGAAAAGGTTTTGTCATGGACATAAATTAATTTCTCAATAGACCCTTCTGGGAAAAAGAAAATATATTCATTTGCATTACCTAAATAGAATGTTGTTTCCATTAAAAAATTATTATAAATATATAGGTAATAAAACATTTGTCATTTTGACTATCTTCATATATACAGTTTAGTGACACTAATTATGGTCATCATGTTCAACCATCAGCATTAACTCTTCCAACATTTTCCTATCTCCCTCCAACAGTGTCCCCTCAGCACTGTGTCTTCCTTTCACCTCATCCTATCGTATGTTTTTTTTTTTAAGGAACAAAATGTGGCTCTAGACATTAATTTTAGTTGCAACATGAAAGAATTATGCCTGATATGATTACTCTAACAATTACCCCAGTCGTGAAATCTTTCCACATTTTGAATAATTTCATAACAGTGCTAATTAGATTTCAGGGACCAAGAACTGTAATATGAAAGTCCAATAAATGTGCATGTCCACCACCCATGTGTCTGTTGCTCTGATGCGGGAGGCTGTTCAACAGGTATTTCATATAGCAGCAGAGCCACCTGTGGTAGACGGGTTTCAGCAGAGCTTCCAGACTGAAGACAGTCTGGGACAAAACACCTGATGATCTACTTAGGAAAATTAGCCAATGAAAATGAAGTCATTCAAAATACATAATTGTCCATAAAACAGGCTCGAGCCTACCAATGATTGTTCGAGCCTACCAATGATTGTGAAGAGGGCTCAGGACTATGTTTGTTGTGGGGGGGGGCTGTCATGAGTTGGAACCCACTGGGCAGCAACTAACAACAACAACAGTGTATACAAGTGGTGCTAGCACTGCCATTAACAGAATAGAAACATGGTCAGCACTTTTACTTGGTTACAGTTCAAATACTTTGCAATGTTAAGAATATTTATTTGCAGTATATAGGTAAATGTGGGTGATAGTTTGCAATATTAAGTCTTCATGCTGTGAGTATTGGAAATCCTGGTAGTGCAATCGTTATGAGTTTGGCTGCTAACCGAAGGTTGGCAGTTTGAATCCAGCAGGTGCTCCTTCGAAACAGTGTGGAGCAGTTCTATTCAGTTCTGGAGGGTCTTTATGAGTTAGAATTAACTCAACAGCAATGAGTGGTTGGTTTTACTATAAGTTGCAGTCAAAGAGTTTGGAAAAAGCACTGAATTATCCTGTTTATTGTAAAGTAATAATGATACAAGTTGGATATAGAGTTTTTTCAAGATTGGAAAGGTGACATGCATTCAATGGTGGGACTATGGATTGAATTTCTGAGCCACTTTCTAATACTATTATGGTAATTATTATTATTTTGTATTCTAAAATAAAAAAAATGATACCACAGATTTTCTTTTTTTCACCCTGAAATTACTTTGTTGAAGACTAAAAGTTTTACTGGCTTAGTTAATATTTATATACTCTGTTGGAACTCACAAGTAGATGAACTTTATCTTAAGCCTCCATCATCCTTGGTAGCTAAAGACTTAGTTTTGCCAAATGGAAGGAAATGCAGTACAGTTAGTGACGACCCTGCCATGACTGCATAGATTCAGTCATTTGCAAGATTCTGCCCTTTCCCTTTCTTCTGGCAGTAACATCTAAGTTCAAGAGTGGGAAGGGACAGGTAGTACACATATTAGGGGGTAGGAAAGTCCTCTGTCCCCAGTTGAGATGTCTTCGCCCCTTTGGTTGTTGACCTCAGTCCGTTCTGGATTCTGCTGCCATGTCCATATGACCTCTCCCTGTGGGCTCTCCACACTCTGCATTCCTTTTTCTGTTCCTCCTGGTCCATAGATACACTTCACTCTCTCTCTCAGCTCTGCCCATCTAGAGTCTTGGTGGATGAGTGGCCTCTCAGAGACTTGCGGCACTGGGATTTTTGGTGCAAGCTCATTTGCTTTGAGTTTCTCTCACTAAACTTAGCTATGTGTTTGTCTGTGTCTGTGTGTAGCACCAGTGAACCCTATTACTCTCCTCTATTATTTCTTAGCACTCCACTCTCACACGGAAAGATTTTCAGTTTCTCTCTTCCCACTGGAGAAGATGTGTTTTCCAGACTATCATTGTTCTTGTTAGGTGCCGTTGAGTCACCTTTCAACTTACAGCACCCCGCTCTGACCATGTGATGGAGCAAACTGCCCTATAGGGTTTCCTAGGCTGTAATCTTTATGAGAGTAGATCCCCAGGTCTTTCTCTGGTGGAGTCACTAAGTGGGTTGGAACCACCAACCTTTTGGTTACCAGGTGAGTGCCTCACTGTTGCATGGCCAGGGTAAAACTTTCCATTTAGATTCTTCAAAGCTAAGCTTTTGGACCTCAGAAAACTTTTCATCTATTGAAAAGTCTATCTCATCAAAGATGTCCCTTGCCCTCGTCTTTTTCCACCAAATATAATATCCTTCTCCAGTGACTAATCCCTCATCATGACATCTCCAAAGATCTTAAGAATCTTTGCTTTGAAGGTATTGTCTCTACTGTGAGTTTTAAAGAATTGTTTAGAAACTCATTTGCTTTCTTTGTTCTCATTGGCTTTTGCTCTCCCATGAGGCCATAAATCTTATCCTCAAAATATAGTTTTAATGGAATGAAAACAAGGGTGGGATACAGGGAGGGGAAAGGGAATTGGGTGATTAGAAGAATTTACTAAGAATGAATTTTGGGGTGGTGTGAATGGTTTACATCAAGCTACTAACTGAAACGTTGACCATTTGGGTCTACACAGGGATACCTCAGAAGAAAGGTCTGGGAATCTAATTCCAAAAAAATCAGTCACAGATAACCCTTTGGGGCACAGGTCTGCTCTGACACACAGGGGATTGCCATAAGTCAAAGCGACTTCATAGCAACTGGTTTAATGGGCTAAGAACAAAAGCATGTTTCACAATCTGACCCCTTGGACTGGAGATACCTAATAGAATCTCAAATTTTCTCTACTCAGGGCCTGACATACTTTCCAAAGCCATCATGATGTGCTTGTGTCTTCCGTTTACAACCTTCTTAGCAAGCTCTTTGTTGAGGTTGGTTCTGTATCTGACCAAAATTTATGACTTAGCTTGCCCTGGAAGCTATTTTTGTTTCTGCTTTCTCTGCCTCCACAGTGGGTTTGAAAGTCAGGAAGTATGAAATCTCACTCCAAAGCCTCTTTCTTGAAAGTGATTCCTAACATTGAGGAGTGGATGGTTTATATCACTCTTCAAAAATTATGACATGGAATTTATAGCATGAAATGAGAATGGGTTGCAAGACATGAAGAAAAGGGCTCAGTGCCAGGACGTACCTGTAAAAATGAGATTTTGTTGATTCTAATGATACTACCATTGCCAGATTACCCATAGGGGACAGACAACCTGTTACATAGCACCGTATTTCAGACCACTGGAGGTTCTTCTCAAAATTCTAGTAATGCCGTTGTAAAGAAAAACCGGGTAGCAACTTGGTCTAGACCATGCCTAGCACGGCAGAGGTGTTCAAAAGTATTGATTGACCATCTGTCTGGCAGTTCCTCCTAAGCCAGCAAACACAGCCCGCGAGAGGAAAGCAGAGCTGCCGAGGCTGTTAGGATCCAGTACGGGTTATCCAACCACCTCCCTTCACAGGGAAGATGCCAGAAGTTCATCCTCAGGAAGTGAGGACGCTGATGGACCTTTAGTTCTTGCTGTGTGAGACTAGGAGCTCGCCAAACTCCTGGCACTGAGAGAATTTTTAAGTTGTTCATTGGAGAGAACCGGTACCCAACTGTCAGTTTTTTGTGCTGTGGTGGCTTGTGTGTGGCTATGGTGCTGGATGCTATGACAGTCATATTTCAAATACTGGCAGGGTCAGCTACAGTGAACAGGTTTCAGTGGAGCTTCCAGACTAAGACAGACGAGGAGGAAAGGTCTGACAATCTCTTTGTGGAGATTAGCCACTGAAAACCTTGTGGATCATAACAGAACATTCTCTTCCTTGCTTGCTTTGGACGTGTCATAATGAGGGATCAGTCACTGGAGAAAGTTATACTTGGTGGAACAGAGGGACAGTGAGGACAAGGGACTCCCTTGATGAGACAGACTGGCCCAGGAGCCACAGCAGTGAACTCGTACATGCCAGTGATTGTGACGATGAAGTAGGATGGGGCAGTGTTTTTTCTTTTGTACACAGGGTCACTGTGATTTGGAATACACTAGATAGAAGCTATCAGTCTACTGGAGAGAAAGCCTCGCTAACTCATTGAGGGGGTAAAGTTTCTCTGCGGTTTCAAAGAATATTACTAGGCCTTTTATTATTGACATCTAGCCTGGAGGCAGAATGGCCAAGAGGGAAATACAGTAAGAAGCAGGCCTCCTGTGATTGCTACCTCTTTCACTGAAAGCAGTGTGGGGTGTAGAGAATGGTCTGAGTTCAAATTTAACCTCTGCCGTATTCTAGCTGTTTGGCCCTAGAGAAACAATTTACCCCCTTGATCTTTAGCACCCATAGTCTGTGAACTTGTAGTATTATTGTAAAGTTAAGAAAAAGTTAATACATGTAAATAAAAAACCAAACTAAACACATTGCCATTGAGTTGATTCTGACTCTTAGCGACCCTATGGGACAGAGTAGAACTGCCCCATGAGTCTTTAACAGAGCAGCTGGTAGATTTAAACTGCTGCCCTTTTGGTTAGCAGCTGTATCTTTAACTACCACACCACTAAGATTTCCAGTATAAGTAAAGTACTCCAAAATAGAAACTATCAGATTAGTTTATAAGACCTAGGTAGTATTTCTCAATTACTCTTTAACCTACACTTCACAAATTGAAAGTATTTGGTTAATTTGGCTTCTTATATTTTTATTTTAAATAATAATTTAATTGTTTTCTTTTTCCAAATATGTAAGATTTATGATCATATTGAACATGTTCTTTCATACTACGCATTCGTTCTCCCCTTGGAAACAACTTGAGTTGCCATCTCCCATTAAGAATCACCAAATTAGACTTTAAATATTGAGGGTTGTACTCATCTGGAGCATAGACTGCAGAACATTATCACTTAATCAATGTGAATGTCATTACTGCTCGTCTTTAAAAGCATTTATAAATCAGCTATATGCTTGGGTCACAGATCTACATGGATTTCCAGGCCTTGATTTCTGGCACCTTGCAAGCTGAGATGTCTTTGCAATAAATCAGGTATGAAGGTTTAAAAGATGCAATACTAGAAAGATCAGGTCGGAGTTACAGCATTGTTATCACACAGGCGGAGGGAAGGGGTACTTGAGATCACGTGGTGCAAAGTGATCGATGCAGAGGAACGAGAATGTAGACATGGGCAGAGGTCAGTTAGCCTGGAAAATCTCAAAAGTGGAAGCTGGTTTTGTGGAGCTGCTCCAGAAAAGGGAAGGATACAGCCAGTTAAGGATAAATCTAGAAATTGAGGTTGAAAGATCAGGTCAAGCATGAGATTTCGAAGACTTGAGGAGCTTAGGAGCTCTTTTAATCTACCAGTGAATGAACTGTTCTGCACTTGTTGTGTCCAGGCACTGGGTGACCAAGAGAAATAAGGCCATTCGTAGCCTCTAGGAGCCCTCATGGCACAGTGTTTAAGTTAAAGAGCTCGGGTTCTAACTGTCATGGGTTGAAATGTGTCCCCTCAAAATACCTGTCAACTTGCCAGGTCATGATCTTCAGTATTGTACAGTTGTCTATCATTTTGTCATCTGGAGTGATTTCCTTATGTGCTGTAAATTCTGTCCCTATGCTGTAATGAGATGGATTAGTGACAGTTATATGGATGAGATCTACAAGATTAGATAGTGTCTTACACAATCTCTTTTGAAATAAAAAAGAGAAGAGACATGGGAATCTCATACCATTGAGAAAGTAGTACTAGGAACAGAATGTGTCCTTTGGCCCTGAACTTCCTGTACTAAGATGCTCCCAGACTAAGTGAAGACCGATGACAAGGACCTTCCTCCAGAGCTGACACAAAGAGAAAGCCTTCCCTTGAAGCCGATGCCCTGAATTTGGGCTTGTGTTCTACCGGACTATGACAGAAGAAACTTTTCTTTGTTAAATCCATTCACTTGTGGTGTTTCTGTTATAGCGGCTCTGGATGACTAAGGCACTAACCAAAAGTTCGAATCCACCAGCCACTCCTTGCAAGTCGTGTGGGGCAGCTCTGCTTTGTCCTGTAGAGTTACTAGAAATCAGAACAGATTATATGGCAACAGGTTTTGTCTTAGTTCGGAGGAACTACCAATCAGCATCAGGCTAAGCGCGGGGCAAGAGTGCTGTGAGTACTGAAGAGGAAGTAAAAAGTGTGATGGAGGAGGGGACAGGCACTTGGGGGTAAAGTGACCTACTGTGATGAGAAAAGTGGTGTCTGTAGATGAAGAAAATGAGGCCCAGAGAGGCAAAATGAATTGCATGAGAACACACAGCAGAGGAGTAATTGAGCTGAGACAACTCAAACCCTCTGCCCCTGGCTATTATTTCTTCCAGGTCATGCTGCTCGTCTGTTTGTGTTTTAGTCAGCTAGTGCCGCTCTAACAGAAATACCACAGAGTGGATGGCTTTAACAAAGAAAGATTTATTCTTACACAGTCCAGTAGGTTGCAAGTCCATATTCAGGGTGTCCGCTCCAGGGAAAGACTTTCCCCTTGTCGGCTCTGGAGGAAAGTCCGGTATTGCATCAGTCTTTGTCCAGGGAGCATCCTGCCGCAAGAAACTCTGGTCTGAAGGACGCGCTCTGCTTGCTTGATGGTAGCGAGGTTCTCAAATTGTCCTTTGTTTCTTTTTCCTTTTATTCCTTGCAAGCTAAAAGCATTAAGGGTGGGGCAAGCCATACTCCAGGGAAACTCCCCCTACAGCAGGAATTTACAGCCCCACCCTAATCCTTTACCATACAGGTTAGCAAAACCACACAATGGAGGACAGTCCCAAGATACTGGGAACCATATCCTAGCCACGTGGCTGCACACATTTTTGGGGGGACACAATTCAAACCATGACAGTTTGTCTGTCTGAAGAAGGCGAAGAGTCATGTAGGGAGCAGACAACAAGCTTGTCTGCAAATATCTTGATGAAAAATCTTGAGGCTAGGGCTTGCTTATTATGCAAAAAAACTGGATCCTGGGGATAGCTAAGATAAAGCTGAGAACGAAGCCAGATCAGTGAGGAGTTGTCAGATGAAATCTTGAAGACATCATTTGACTCTTAGATCCAGCTGTGTCTGAAGCCAGTTCTCCACAGGGACCTTTACCTCATCTAGTTACAGTTTGTCACCTGCAATACAAGAATTTTAACTGGTGTAGTTAAGCAGGTATGGATGCTCTGGCAGAGGTCGTCCGAGGCCTTTGTGCGTGGGCTCACTGGAAAGGCATGGTGGCAAGTCAGCAACATGCCATTAAAAGCTGTAGATGTAAACCTTGGCGAGGGTGGTTGAGGAGACGCTGGGGAGGACATGGAAGTGAGAGGATGTGATGAATAACTGATGGGCTAGGCCGAAGGGTGTCTCCAGCTTAGACAGTTGCTGATGCAGTGATGGTGCCCAGCTGATGGGGAATGTTGCTGACGGTTGTCAGCTCTCTGGGTTCTGAGATAATTGGAGGAAATTTACAGTCTTTAGACTAAGCTTCCGCTTGTCAATGTTAGCTCAAGTGGAATAATGCAAATCTCAGACTGCCCCACATCATGGGGGCAGCAGTAGTTATTTGGATGTGGTTTTTGAAGACCTTCTGGCTACCAAGAATAGCCTTAAAGCAGTCTTCTGGCAAAACACATGTTAGGGCAACTTAAAAAAAAAGCATGTCACCCAAGCAGTGGAAAATTCCCACTGTGTGGTTTCAAGGTTTGATGTTTAAATTGCATGATAGCTAAAGGATTCAAAGAAGGAATGAGCTGCGAGTTTGTCTGCCCATAAATGCTATTCATGTAATTAGATGATGAAAAGAGAATTCCAAAAGCTTTCAACTCTATTTCCTTCATTTAAGATACTCTTAATTAATTAGCCATAATGCTTAAGGGAGCAGCCTGAGATGCTGCTGAAAATAAGTGGAACCAAACAAGAAAATCTGAAATGGTTTGTAGTTAACATAATGCACATACATTGGGATTCTAGTCAAGGAGATTCACGGCCCATTTGGTCCCCTCACATTTCCTTGGGCCACTGATTTGATCTGATTTCCTTGATTTGGAATAGGAAATTCAAAATGTATTATTGGAAGAACAGATGTTTACAGCAGCTGGAAGGTGACCGAGTAGAAGTTGAGTGCTCAGGTGACAGGTGGCAAGAAGAACCAACATGTCCCTCTGGAGCCACAGGTTTGATATGAAACAGTTAGAAGAACCAGAAAGAAGACCACTGGAAAACAGCCTTACTGGTGTCATGAAAAGAAATGATTGGCTTTGCTGATTCTGTCTGGAAAAATTAAGATGCTTTATTTGTTTACTAAAGCAGATGCTTTCAATTAATTACAGTACTTTTATAGTTTCATTTCCTGAGTGACTAAGAACAGAGTGTGAGTAAGTAGAACAGGACGCCTTTCTGAGAAAAGCATTATTCATAGTATTAGAGACGGTGAGCTTTTGGGCAAGTAACACAGTCTTGAGACTATCATTCTGATCAGCTGGAGAGCAAGTCAACAAGTCTCTAGGTCAGGAGACTTATCTAGTCTGAGAGACACTTAATTCCCAGTTTTACCAGGATGCTAAGTACATGGGATAGAAGAGACAGTAATTCCAGTTTCTTCTTGGGATCTGGTTAGGAAACTCTGCTATATTGTCTAGCTCTTTCTTTGTGCTTTAGGGGAAAATTTATAGCTCAAGTTCATTTCTCATTAGAAAATTTATGCCTATTGTCTAGCTCTATTGTCTAGCTCTTAAGCAAGAGACTCCTGAGTAGCTGTTGACTTGACACTATTCTCCTTTGTATTGTGTTGAGCTCTGTGAAAGTGAAGATAGTCAACTTGTATTTCTTTTTAAACTGCAGACGTGGTGGTTTCCTGTGGCTCATCCTACCAGTTCAGCAAATCAATCATAGTGTGAGATACATGTGAACTTTATTCTTTGTGATGCAGCATCAATAAAACCAGCTGCCTTTGAATTAATCCTGACTCATGTGATCGTATAAATGTTAGACTAGGACTTTTCTCCACAATGACTTTTGGGAAGTAGGTTGCCAGGACTTTCCTCCGAGGTACCTCTGAGTAGACTTGTAGTCCTAATCTCGTTAACCATTTGTACTATCCAGAGATTCCTTGACAGTATACATTGCCTATTAATTTAATTTCCTGTTAAAGCTTTCTCAAGTAAGCCTATAATGTAGTTGTACTTACAGGCTCTCTCAATTTCACATGGTATAGGCACCTGCTCTTCTCATTCATGTAGCATTGCCAAATTTTCTGCTTCTCTGTTACAGTGGTCAAACTTAGGCTCATAAAACGAAAAGAAAAAACAAAACAAAAATAAAAACAATCCACTACTGTCGAGTCAATTCTGACTTATAGCAACCCTATACAACAGAGAGGAACTGTCCCATAGAGTTTCTAGGAAGCACCTGGTGGATTTGAACTTTCAAACTTCTGGCTGTAGCAGTTAACCTTTACACCACCAGAGTTTCCCAGGCTCGTAGATTGTTGATTTTCAATATATCTACTTTTATAGTCTCATGGATCTGTCCAGTCATCAGTCTCCTGTTTTTGAAGAGATTACTCCTGATTGTCTTTATTCTCTTTTTGGAGGCTGAATTTCTTTTACCACAATGCTTTTGTTGGTATTTTTTCTCAGTACAATCAACATGGTACATGTGAAAATTGGGCATGGCTGAATTTTTTGCTTTCTGACAAGTGTTTTATGGCATTGCTGACACATCTTAGATAGTCTATCACAATGGCTTGACTTCAAAGCCCATTACCTTTGACACTACTGCTATGCCTCTTAAGACTGAATAAAATTTAGGTAGAGGTTTTTTTAATTTGTTTTGTCATTTAAAAAGTTGTACATTTCTATTAAACTTTGCATAAACGAAGTTTAAACTTTGTATGAGCAAAACAAGCAGGCATTACCAATAAATGTGTACAAATGTCTAATCAGATTGAGGAAAAGTGGATGCATTTTTTTTTAACCACATATAAAAATAAAACCCAAATGGAAAAAAGCTAAGTATGGAAACCACAACTTAGAGATTTTTTAGGGAAAAAAAAGGAAAAACAAAACTTTTGGAAGACTAAAAACTTAAGGCATTGGAATAAGAAAGAATTTCTTATATAAGGAGGGCTGACAGTTCTAAGTGCTACCTACCTCACTGATGAATATCACCATGGTCACCCTCAATGTGCTCCCCTTGGGAAGCTGTGCACCAATGTCAATGCCCAGTTCACCCTTCAAAGCAATTGTGGAACTCATTTTGGAACGGTCATTGTGCACAATGGTGGCAAGTTTGCAAACTTAATTGTATAGTTGTCTGTGAGGGTGTTTTTAGTAGTAAGCAAATAACTATTGGAACACTCTCCCTACTCACCTGATCTGGTCTCCAGTGACTTTTTTCTTTACCTGAAGATACAGGAAATATCAAAAGAAAGACGTTTTGATGATACTCAGGGCATCAAGGGTAATAGAATGACAGCTGTGATGGTCACGCCAGAAAAAGTTCCAAAATTGCTTGAAGGGTGAACTAGACACAATCTTTGTACATAGCTTCCCAAAGGGAGTACTTTGAAGGTGACCATAGTGCTATTCTGCAATGAGGTATGTAGCACTGTTTCTAGAATGAGTTCATGAGCTTAATTGCAGTCCTCATATAAAAAGCGTCTAAAGAAAAATATTTATACATTTATCTACACTGAAATTCCTAAACTTCTGCAGGACATTTATTTACACTGAAATTCATAAACTTCTGCATGGCAAAGCACCATAAACAGAGTTAAAAAATAAACCTCACACTGGGAATTTTTTTCAACTTCTAAAATCCAACACAAAATAAGGCTCGAGCCTATATGAAAGTGATTTAACACCAATCATTTAAAAAATAGATGAAGGTATGAAGAAACAGTTCACAGGAGAGAGGAGACAAATGGCTGAAAACAGTACAAAAGATACTCAACCTCCAGAAAGATCAGGGGAATGCAAACAAACAGCACTGAGACACTTTTTCACACCCATCAGATGGGCAAGCTTCAGGAGGCCTGCTGGTAGCAAACATTCACAAGGATCTGGGCAAACAGAAAGTCATTTTTTATGGAGAGTAGATCTGTACTACCACTTTGTAGGATAAATTGGTAATGCTCAGTAAAGTCAGAGATGCACTTCCTCTATGACTTAGCTATTCCACTTCTAAATATTTAAAACTCTCTTGCAAATGCTCATGGACACTATTTGAAATAGCAAAACAAACAACAACCAAAACCAAACCGAACAAAATAAAAAACCTGGAAATGATCTAACATTTTATTGACTAGATTGTGTCTTAGCAAATTATAGTCCCAGGTCAAATCTAACCCATTGTCTATTTTTACTTAACCTGTGAGTAAATGCTTTATAAAAATCAAGAGAAGAATGTTTATATTCATGTCAAATTTAAATGAAATTTAAATTTTAGTGTCTGTAAGTAAAGTTTTATTGGTACACAGCTATGTTTTAGTATTATACTGTAGGCCCCTATAGGAAATCTTGGGAACTCTGGTGGTATAGTTGGTAAGTGCTACGTCTGCTACCCAAAAGGTTGGCAGTTTGAATCGGCCCGGTACTCCATGGAAACTTTATAGAGCTGTTCTACTCTGTTCTATAGGGTTGCTATGAGTTCGAATCAACTCGACAGTGTTTATTTTTATTTTTATAAGAAACCTTAGTGGTGTGATGTTTAAGAACTGTGCTAGCATTTGAATCCACCAGGCTCTCTGTGGAAATTCTATGAAGCAATTCTGCTTTGTCTTGTAGGGTCAGTATGATTTGAAGTTGAGTTGACAGCAAAAAGATTTGGTTTTGGTTAACAGGTGATTATTTGGCACCCTGGTGGCACAGTGGTTAGGAGCTCAGCTGCTAACCTGCCATTGGAATTCACCAGTTGCTCCTTGGAAACCCTATGCGGTAGCTCTACTCTGTCCTATAGGGTCACTATTAGTTGGAATTGATTCAATGGCAATGGGCTTGTTTTTTGATTTGGGTATTGGTGGTTCTGATGAATGCTAAGTTTGAGAACCAGTGGAACAGAGGAATGGGTAGGTTGTGATGTATTTCTACAATGGAACCCTGTAAAATAGTTAAAATAAATGAATTAGATTTACATGTGTTATGTTCCTGTTTACTGCAGAGTTGACTCAGACTCATAGTGACCGTATATGATACAGCAGAACTGTCCCCATAGGGTTTACCGGGCTGCAGTCTTTACGGGGGCAGATTGCCAAGTCTTCCTTCCATGGATCCATTGGCATGTACCAAGTGCAGACCTTCTGATTAGCAGCTGCATGCTTAACTATCGGGCTACTAGGGCTCCTCTACATATATCAACATGAGTAAATCTTGCAAGAGGAAAAAAAATTGCAAAAGGAAATGTAGACTATGATGACTCACTGTACATTTAAAAATAGTACATGTGGTTATAAATAAAAAAAAGTGAAACACATTGCTGCAGAGTTGAATCCAACTCACAGTGACCCTATGGGACACAGCAGAGCTGTCCAGAAGGTGGTACTCTTTATGGAAGGAGGCTGCTACACCGCTTTTACAGTGGAGCACCTGTTGGGTTTGCAAACCAAGCATTTTAGCCACTGTGTCACCAGGACTCCTACATGTGGTTATAGATACATTTATAGTAAGTAGCAAAAGTTCTAAAGCATGCATATGAACGATACATACTGGTAAAAGAATAGTGATTACCTCTGAAAAGGGAGAGAGGGAAAAGAGTGGAAGCAGGGCTGGATTTTAGTTGTATTTATCATGTTCTGTTCCTTAAAAATGAGACTTGAATTAATATTATAAAATGGTTGTATCTATGAAATGTAATTAGTGGCTATGAGAGTACAGTTTTTAAATTAAAAATAAAGCAAACAAAGCCATACCTTCTCAATAAAATTGAGCCTTCGGTATGGAATATTATTAAATGTTTAGTATTAAACACGATTTATAATCTCACCACCTGAAGATGATTGTAATAAAGCTCTGGTAGTTTGCCTTCTAGTTCTTTTTTTTGTATAGTACAATCCTTTTAATTACATGATATTTAAATTTGCCATTTTGTATTCTTTTTCTGTTCTTAAATGTTGACTTTTAAGAATTTTCATGTAGATATGATAATTTTCTTTAAGAACCATGATTATTTCTTATATGTATAACACTTTTTCCAATTTTAAACATAGTATGTGTTTGCTACAGAAGTTTGGAAGATGAAGAAAACTTAAAAGGTTCTAGCATTCTAGCACTTTGATGCAATAATGTTTTACATGTAGGCCTCCAGTCTACTATTTTTTACCTTGATTTCTTAAATAAATTGAACACTGCATCATGAAAACTTGCCTGTGACATTAATATTCTAAAATAGGGTTTTAAAAGACTGCATACGATTCTATCATCTATGGATTAAAAACTTACATGCTCATTTTAACCCGTCTTCTCCCTCCTCCTTCATGTTCACCTTGTCCACTCTTAAAACAAGACAGAAAACTCAGACTAGTCTGTTGCCATGGTCTTTTCCCACTGACGTGTCCAATGCAATAGCTTGGTTATGTGAAGAAGAATTGGAGAAAGACTCATTAATCTGTGATATGCGGATGACGTAACCTTATTTGCCAGAAATGAAGATGACTGGAAGTGTTTACTGAAAAAGGTGAAAGACTACAGCCTTGGGTATGGATTGTATCTGAAGATGGGGACAACGAAAATCTTCACAACTGAGCCCAGGAACAACACCACGGTAAGTGAAGAGGCTGAAGTTGTCAAGGCTTTAACTCTTCTTATATCTACAGTCGATGCCCAGGGACAGCGGCAGCCAAGAAATCAAACGATGTATTGCATCGGGCAAGTCTGCACAATGTGGGGAATGTAACTAATGTCACTGAGTTGTGACATTATAATGGGTTAAAATGACAAATTTTATGTTGTATATATTTTACCACAACTAAAAAAAATAAAAATAAAAAAGGAAGAAACACCTAAAAAATTGCCCGGAGTTGAGAACCACATCACAGACTTTAGTGGAAGGAAAAGTAATGTATCATCACAGCAAGCAAAAGCCAGTTACAAAGTGACTCTTCACAAAGTGACTAGAAAGCTTCACTTCCAGCTCCTTAGAGAAGTTCAGTCACAGTGGGCTTGAGCCAGAAGAAACAGCACTTAGCTTGAAATCTAAAGATGTGGGCTCAAATCCTGGCTGTAATCAGTTTCTAGTTTTGTAACTGTTAGACAAGTCGTTTATTCTCCCCCAGCCTTTGTAAAATATATGTAAAATAGCAACACATCTACTCCCCAGTATCAAACAAGAAAATGTAAAAAAATGCCTACCACGTCTCATGACACTTTGTGCATACTATAAATGGAGGTGATTTTTCTTCCAAAATTTCTTCCACAGTTAAACTATACATTTTTTGAACCTGAAAGAAGGAAAAAACAGCATTACGTGTGGCTTAAACTTTTGGAGTGAACTTCTGGCATTAGGGTTTCCAACGCATTTAACGTGGTAAAAATAGCCAGCAACTGCAGTGTAAGGGTCCTCGGTCAGCTTTTCTCATTTTTGTATAAAATCATTACAGGAATGGAATTGAACGGACTTCTGCTAACAGACTTAAGTTTACGCATCCAAAAAAAATTACTTACCCAGTGACATTTGTAAAGCAGGAAGCCACTTCCACTATAGCCGGTAATCACAAATGATGATGAGAAATATGTATCAATTCGTGTGATGGTCCCAACGTTGATTTTATTTCCTGTCTGGGATTTGATGAATTGTGTACTTTTCACTGCATTAAAGTCAATTTTTGTGTGCATTATAATGATTTCCTTTATTTGCTGAAGAGATACATAACCGTGAAGCCTTTTTCCATGATGAGAGAAAATATTTTCCAGCTGCATCGCGTTTCTGGAAATGGAATCAACCCGAACCACTGGCACCAAGTGTTAAGTGGTCTGAAAGCTGGCGGAAAGGAGGGAGGGGCTGGGTTGCTCTCAGATCGCGCCTGCCGTGGGGCGGATGCTGTCACGTGGTGTTTCTGTACTTGGGCTGGTCGCCCTTGCGTGCAAGTCAGTCTGATGGGAGCTCAGCGTCAAACCGCAACCTGGAATTATCGTGTCCACCAGGGCCTTTATCTTGAATGGGTGGGAGCCGCCCTTTGCCACGTAGAGCCAGCGCTTGATTAGCTGCTTATGGGGATAACCCACTTTATGGATTATTCACAGCAAATTTGAAGCCAAGCCTGCATCTTTTTGTCCCAGCTCTCTTGCCACCCACTATGACTCTCTAACCTGCCTTTTCCGCTTAGTCCTTGTGTGCTGTGGAAATTAGTTTTAATGCCACCATGCTAGCTTTTATTAAGCACCTATTGTGTTTCAAACTTTTTCTTAAATCAAGTAGTTGGTCAATTTTGTGACATAAGTAGTATCATCTTACTTTCCAGAGGTGAGAACACAGAGAGTTTAAGATACCTGCCTAAGTCACACAACTAATAAAATATCATTTTGTATGTTCAAGAAAAGGAAAGAGGACACAGTTCAAAGTTGTGTATAATGACTTGTAGGCTAGCTGCTATTTTTGGTAACTTGAATCACAGAAGCTTCTTTATGAGTAAGAGAAATTAGAAATGATTTCTGATGATGTAGTAGAGCAAATTTTAGTCCAAGCTCCTTTTAGACAAGAAAAGCTAAAGATTATGTAACACCTAAGAGAAAAAGCAAAAGAGTAAAATTCAAGCTGCGTAGCGTATTCCTAAAGCTCTTGGGTGACACAAACAGTTAAGCTTTTGATTACTGAACTAAAGGTTGGCAGCTTGAATCCATCCAGTATTGCCATAGAAGAAAGGCCTGGTAATCTGCTTCTGTGAAGATTATGGTGCTGAAGACCTTATGGAGCATGAGTCAGAATCAACTCGATACAATGGGTTTTGTTTTAACATATGCCTTAAGGTTGTTATTTGAGTTTTTAGAAGAAAATCAGTTGAAATAAAGATGATTAAAATGAATCTATTGCTAGATGTTATTTTATAAGGCAGATTATATATGTAGTTAATTTTTTTGCAAAATATTTTGCCTCATGCAGTGTAATCCTCATGTTCTTTTCAGATGATTCCTTTGTTAATATTTCTGTTTAAAGTCTTGTTAGCTTCACTCCTTGTCCATCTTTGTTTCCATAGCAACAAGGCAGAATGGGGGGGCAGCAAAACTGATTCTAGAGAGAAGGGAACATTTTCAAGGAGCGTGCAATGCAAAGTTCCACCTGAAATAATAGCATGAAAATCATTTCAGTATATGATAAACAAAGAAAGTGGTGCTTTTTTGGGAAGAAAGTTTATTTGGTTTTTAGAATATGTTCCTTTTCTGACAGCTCCTCTATTTTGTGCTATCTTTCTTGACTTTTTTTTTTTGAGACCAAAATAAAATCATTAAAAGAACAAAAATTCAACCTGACATTGCATGTGACTCAGTGGCAGATGTAGTGATTTGTGCTTCCAGAAACAGTTCTTGAGCCAACATTTAGAGAGGCATTTAATTGAAAAATGAAGTTGACTCTTGATTAAACAGCTCGTTATTGCCAGGATATGGCCAAAAGAGTGAAGATACCTGTTTGAAATGAGATATATTATTTCTCCTTATATCCTTAGAAAAGATTTTCAATCTACTCAAATAAAAAATATTAAATACTGGCCTGTATGATCTTAGCATTATTGGAAATAGCTTTTAGACCTCCACTGTCTCACATTCCCATCTCTGGGTACTTGCAATAGCCAAGTTCCCTAAAAAAGAAAATCATTGCTGAAATACTGTGTTTTGAAACAGTCGACGGAATAGAAAATGTGGATATTTACTTTATGTTTAAGAAGTTGTAGAGCTGTTTTAAATATCCTTTACTCATGCAGCACAAAGCACAACATAAACACTTTATATCTTAGGAGTGTAAATAAAAATACAGAAACAGTGTTCTCCCCAAATTATGGGGAATGCCTGTATCGTCTCACTTTGAGGCCAAGTGTGGACGTATTTCACTGATGTTTATTGCTATTATTCATGAACCATAAAAACTAAACCCGGTGCGGTCAAGTCGATTCTGTGTCACAGTGACCCTATAGAACAGAGTAGAATTGCTCCATGGAGTTTCCAAGGAGCACCTAGTGGATTTGAACTTCCAGCCTTTTGGTTAGCAGACATGGCCCTTAAGTAGTGTGGGTGGCATGATGATTGACGTGCTCAGCTGCTGAGAGATTGGAGATTCAAACCGCCAGTCAGTCCTAGGAAGAGCAATGTGGCAGTCTGCTTCTGTAAAGATTTACAGCCTTGGAGACCCCGTGTCCTAGAGGGTTACCATGAGTCAAAATTGACTCAGCAGCTGTGAATTTGGTTTGAGTTTTACCTCTTACACATTTTTTTCCCCTTTAGGTTCAAATTTTTCAGTAATCAAGGAACTTAGAATCTATGTTTAAAAAAAATAAAATCCAATAAGGTAATGACTAAATCCAGTTACACCTTATTTTATGTACACACCAAGTGTAGCTAGCACATTGGCTGAAATTCTGTTGTGTCAAACTTTTGGGTATCTGCACACATACCTTCCCCAGGATCACCCCTGCAAATGGGAGACCGATTCACAAGGGCCAGCACCTTAATCTCAAAGTTGCTCTCACAATGTTTTCTCCAACTTAATAAAGTAAATGGCCAAAAGATTTCAAAACGAGACCCTTTTCACTTGCATTAGAATAACCTGAGGTACTTGTCAAATACGCAGATTTCAGAGTCCTGAATCCAGAACTACTAATCTATTTCTGGGGCTGTAACATAACTGAATTTTTAATAGGCTTCCTGGGTTATTATTTTTTAAAAATTTTCGATGAATTATAAGGACAAGTCACCCTCAGTTAAGGAATGTGGAGGACAGGGGCTGTCCCTGCTCTTAAAAAAAAAAAAGAAAAGGCAATACCCTCTCTGTTCTTCTCTTGGTCACTTCAACAACTCCAGCTCCAGGACCTGAACCCATCGAATGCTGTCTCACTAGGTGTTAAACACTTCCGGTTGCTTTTTGTGGCTCTTAAAGATTTTGAGAAACAATCAGTTTTGTCAAACCTGGATTAGGAATAGATATGCAGGAGAGGGGGCAGACAGGGCTGAGGTGAGAGACAGAAGTTCCTGCTTTTGTTCCTGGAGCCCCACCCTGGTAGGATGCCCTGGGCGGCACTGGTTCTTGCTAGGTCTGTGGTAGGTGTGTAGTAATTGAGGATATCCCACACAGGGCCTTGTAGGAAAATGTTTGAGTTTAGCGAGATGGACATTTATGATTTAGGGCCACTGATTATCTTTCATAGTTTGATTCAGATCAGTATGAATCCTAGACACTTCCTGAGAACCTACCAAATTGTGGCTGAAGGAGGGTGACCTAGAAGCATTGATAGGCAAATAGAGAAATCTATTTGGGTTTTCTTAAAAAAAATAATGCTCATTAATGATTCACAAGTGGATAATTATGAACTGGTTTAAAAGAATCTTGGTTCCAATTTAACCAGCTGATTTCGCTGAGGTAAGAAGAGAGGAAAAGAGGAACTAAGAAGCCTGGTCCATAGCAAGCTATTTCAAACTGAGGCCCATCTCTTAGAATCCCAGGTGAGACAGAATTTCCTTGTATTTTGAGATGTAGGGAGTTTGGGATGTGAAGGTGTGGCTGTTGTCATTACTGTGTGCCAATGAGTCAATCCTGAGTCGTAGTGGCCCTAGGTGATAGAGCACAACTGTCCCTGCAGAGTTTCTTGGCTGTAATCTTTACCAAAGAAGATTGCCAGGGGATTTCTCCCACAGAGCTGCTGGAGCATTGAAATTGCTAACTGTTTGGTTAGCAGATGAGCATTTAATCAATGTGCCACTATGGTCCTGAGTGTGCAGTGATCATCTTTGTTTGCCTCAGGACTGGATTGGCCCTGGACTCGTATGCCTGATGCCTAGAGTGATAGGGAGTAAGGCTTGAAGACTGACCACAGTTGAACCTTTACCCCTATGGGTTCCTGGCCATCCTGTCACAGTATTGATATTACTTTGGAAAGTTTAGGGTCTCTAATAAGTGCTTGGCACTTATTTTTCTCTGATAGCACAGGAAGAAGCCACTTTTAGTTAGGCTAGTTGACACCAAGAAGAGATTACATCCTGTGAGAAGAAAATATGACTGGGATGTAGGAGGCAGGAAAGGCTCATTGTCCAAGATTGATGACAACCTGGTCTAGGTAGAGGTGTGAGTAATAGGAAGGTGCTGGGCCTCTGTAGATAGGAACCACTGCCACTGCCTGGTACTGTTGAGCAGACCGACTCACGGTGATCTCATGTATGTCAGCAGAGACTTGTTCTCTACAGGGTTTTCAGTGGCTGATCTTTCAAAAGCAGATTGCTAGGGCTTTCTTCTGAGTTGCCTTTGGGGAAAGTGAAAAATGTGGGAAGTATAAAGGAGGACAGGAAAGAAGATGAAATAACTTTCCATTTGCAAATCATTCTCAGATGAATGTATAAGCACAAGGAGGTACTGATTTGCTCAAGGGTAGCTGGGGCTAAGATGCAGGTCTTCTTGTTCTACTTTTCTAGCTTTTTCTACCATTCTATGTTATTGGGAAGCCCTAGTGGTGTAGTGGTTAAGTGGTATGGCTGGTAACCAAAAGGTTGGCAGTTCAAACCCACCAGGAGCTTCTTGGAAACTCTATGAGGTCATTATGAGTTGGAGCTGATTAAGGAACATGGTTTTATTTCTACGCTATTGACTGAGAGTTATTCTAAACTAACTAGACCTACTTCACAGTTTTGTCCAAGATTCACCCAAGTGGGAATAAGTGATCAGCCAAGGGGACATATCAAGGAGACTGGACTTTTCCCCAAGGTTGACTTGCACTTGTCCTAAGTGCGTGGTCATGGAATAACAAATACTAAAATTAAGCAAGAAACACTGAGAAGAAAGGAAAAGGAAGGAATTTGTGAGCAATTTTGTACAGTGCTTGTAAAAAACAATAGTACCTTTCCAGACGTCCTTCCCAGAGATGTAATTTTAAAAGCAGCATTATGAATGTCACCCAGCGAAGGAATAAGGCAGTTCTGTAATTCATTTTCATATGGAAAAACAATGATTCTCAACTCTGCTTGATGCAAATGTAAATGTCTGTTTCTGAGAGGGTTATTCTCCCTGGTGAATTAACACAGTCCATCTGAAAAAAGACCTTGAGTTGCCTACATGTAAATGATGACTTCCTGAGAGCTCTCTTTGACATTCAGTTGAAGGAGATTGATCCGGTTGCAGCTGTAATTATGTCTCATTGCCTGTGGTCTGCATGCAGATTTGTGTGGGAGGGAAATGAAGGCCCAGACCTGCTTAAGAGTGCCCTGAGCACATAGAAGATGGCAGGTGATTCTTTCAGTGATTGTTTTTTAAAAGTTGCATTAAGTGGTCTGCGGAGTAAATTATTTAGAAATTATCAGTGAAGATTAGGCTTTGAATTTCAAGTTTTCAGAATATGGAATGCTACTTACTGTGAGAAGTCAATCCTAAGGTGGACAGGGTTGTCTGTGAAAGTATTGCTTCCAGGCAGAAGGCAGCTGGGCAGCCTAGTGATACAAATAGCCTTAGAGACAGGAAAATGAATAGCACATGCTACATATTTTTGTGCTTGTCCCATTAGTGCTGGTGAGGTTGCAGATATAAGAGATTTTGTGTCAGCTTTGTCTACATCAGGAATCAGAAATGAGGGAGAAATGTCTGACATCAAATACAGCTCTTAGGCTTCTTGAAAAGATAACAAACCCGTAACCAAACCCATAATCAAAGCCATCAAGCTGGTAACAACTCACAGTGACCCTACACAGCAGAGTAGAACTGCCCCATAGCTGCTGGTGGATTCAGACTGCTGACCTTCTGTTTAGGGGCTGAGCTGTTAACTAACCACTGAGCAACCAGGGCTCCAAGAAATAAGTAAAAACAGCCAAATCCACTGCCATCAAGTCAAATCTAACTCGTAGCAACCCTACAGGACAGTGTAGAATTGCCCCATAGAGTTTCCAAGGAGCACCTGGTGGATTTGAACAGCTGACCTCTGGTTAGCAACCATAGCACTTAACCACTATACCACCAGGGTTTCCAAGAAATACATACGGTGCCAAATACTTTGTATCTCTCTTCTCAATATTTGCCAGGCTAAGCTGAAAATGAAACTAACTGATTTAAAGTCACTGCAAAACAAAAGATTTCAATAATGTATGTCTCTGAATTTCATAGTTGTTTTCTTATACAGTTTGTAGCTAGAAGCATGTGTGGTGAAGAATTTGCTGATTACAAAAGGAAATGGAGAAATTAAAATATTGCAGATAACTTTACCTATTTTCTTTTCATTGAGTAAATACTGTTCTCGGTAGAATTCCTGCAGTCTTATGTGCCATGGATGTTCGCTGAGTCTCTGTTGTTCCACGGTTTCCATTGACAAAATGGACAAAGTACCATTTAGTCATTCAACTTAAATATTTGTTGAATGCTCACGGTAGGATGGCACACGCCCTGTCCTGACAGCCGGACAAGGCTTGCCTCCTCTAATCTTCACTAGCTTGTCAGGTGGTGCCTTAGGTCAAGTTCTGCAGGAATGAGACTCAGATGCAGACACGTATGCAGGATGTGTGTGTGTGCGTGTGTGTGGAGTGCCCTTGGGATCAGCAGCTATGAGGGTAAAGGAAGTAGGTTTGAGAGGCAGTGGGAGAGGAAAGAGTCCTACTGTGGAGTAGTTGAAGCCAAGGTCTTAGTAGAGCCCAATGAGAGTGCTGGAGACAGGACGGCCCCTCAGAGTTGTCTCCCCGTGAGGCAAGGGGTGAAGCCTTTAAACCTCCTCACGACATCAGTGGTCTTTCAATACTGCCCTTCTGTGGGGAGCAATGTGATCCTGGGAAGTGGTGCTCTCACTAGCCAAGAGCCAGGGACTTCCAGTGTCCTAGCAGGTGGCGGTGGATTCCTCAGCCCTGACGTGCAGCTGTCTGAGTAGAGCACCACAGCGTTCAGTATGCACAGGTCCGGCCACGACTTACATTTTGACACGAGAAACAGAGGCTCTAAAAGTTTACCAATTAGCCCAAGGTCGCTCAGCTGCTGAGCGGAAGGGCCTGGGTTGAATGCGCGCAGTCTCATTGCAAGTACAGCCAGAATGCTCCTTAGAAGCAAGGATGGCAGGACTTCATCTCGCATGTTAATGGGAGAGAGCAATCCCTGGAAAAGGACATCATATTTAGTAAGCATAGGGTCTGTGTAAAAGAGGAAGCCCCTCAATGAGCTGGAACGACAGAGTGGCTGTAACGACGGGCTCACTCAGAGCCACGGTTGTGAGGAGGGTGCAGAACCAGCAACCATTCATTCTGCTGTGCATCAGGCCACTTTAGTTGGAATTGACCCAGCAGCACCTAACAATAACAATAGCCTGGTCTGGAGCCCACAGCTGCTTCTTCGTGATCACTACAGATCAGATAAATAAGCAAGATAATTTTAAAGAGTAATAAATGCTCTTCAAAAAGAAAATAAACTGGGGTATACTAATGTGAAGTTACTGTATTGATGGCACCATCAGCTACTACACTATGTGTGTGGCAGAAACCTTTAGACAGCTCACTCTTCTTCCTAGCACCTCTATGCAGCTTCCTCTGTACCTCTTCCTAAGTCCCACGGGCTTCAGTGGCCGTCACCAAATAGCTCTGGACACCACTGCTGAAGACAGCAAAGCTGCCATGTGCCTCAGTCTCTTCTTGGACTGTTACATGATAAACGTGTGTTCTTTATTCTTATTCTTTAAGCCCTTGAATTTTAGCTGGGGAGAGGTTATTACAGGAGCTTGGTCTATTATCATTAGTACAGTATAGAAATTAACATAAAATGCTTCAGTAACAATAGTACAGTGTATAGGTGGTTATCACTGGAGTACTTATTAGCATTTCAAGCATCCAAATGAGAAATCTCCACTTCCAAGATGGCTACTACATCTTCATAGATGTTTATGGAAATCTTTGCCACAAGAAAGAGGAGCCCTCATGGTGCTGTGGTGAAGCACTTAGCTGCCAACTGAAAAGTCAGTCGTTCAAACCCACCAGCTGCTTTGTAGGAGAAGGGTGTGACTCTGGTTTTGTAAAGATTGCATACTGTCTCCTATATGGTTACTATGAGTCAGAAGCAACTTACTGGCAGTGAGATGCTGCAAAGTTTGTTAATTAGCATAAGGAACATTAGAAATAACTTTTTTTTTATTATGACTGAGTGAAGATGTACATTCCCATATAAATTTACATGCCCACCTATATGCAGCAGTTTCCACTGCTCTCCCTGCCTGGTGACAGCACACTATTCTTCTCTGCTCCATACATGTCTCATCCTCCCAACAGTCTCCTTTCCCCTCATGGTTTGTATTCAAGTGGATTGGCTTACTAAAAAAATTTTTTTTTTTTACTCCATCCTTACAAGAAGGACATTTAAGAATCTGTGAAGCCAAGAGCCTTAGGCCCTGAGCTCTATGGACCATGTGCCTCCTGTCCTACAGAGAACCCTGGAGCCCAAGCCAACCAGGAGTTTTGCTGATGCTGTACTAGTGTGCCTTTGCCCCTGCCTCTGGGTGAGCCCGTCAGGGAAGGTGCTGGTTGGTGAACCTAAGGACCAAGAACAGAAGCATCCCTGAGCTCACGGAGATAGACTGTGTGTAATGGATTGAAGTGGGTCTCCCCTAAATATGTGTTGGATTCCTAACCACTAGCTGTAGATGTAATCGCACTTGGGAAGAGAGTTTTCTTGGTTATGTCACCACAGTCTTGTCATGGTTTTGTGTGTACTAATCTTGATCACTTGCAAGTTATAAAGACAGCAGATTAGACATGGAAGGAAGTACAAGTGGAGGGAAGCCAGGAACCAAGGGACTGATAAGTGCTGCAGCTACGCAGGCTGAAACAAGGGTCTTCCCCAGGGCTGAGGAAGACAGCTCTCTCCCACAGCCAGCACCCCGAATTCAGACTTCTAGCCTCCTACACATTGCTTTTCTCTAAAGCCACCCCCTTGTGATATTTCTGTTACCCGGTGGCTAGCATCATTAAGAAATTAGGCCACTGTATGACAGCTTTTTTGTCTGTGTTTACTAATCAATATTGTGTGTGTTGTGTAATCTGATGATAAGATGCGCTTTGATTCTAGCAGATCCTACACGTGTTCCCTCTCACTTTCAGTCACCGACTGCCATCCCTGTGTATGAGGAAAACTGACAACCGCTGAGCGATCACTTCGACTCAGGTCAGTTCTCCAAGACAGAAAACGGGTAGTGGACAGCACGGACGAGAGTACGGACAGAAGTTGCCAAGGGCCTGAATGTGAACCCCGGATCTGCCAGTGCTAGCTGTGTGGCCTTTGTCACTCACTTTTCCTTTTCTCAGTTCTTAGTCCCAGGACTTGTTGGGAGGATCCCATGAGCTAATGTCTGTAACATGCTTCATACAGTCCTTACATACGCTTCTAGGGTAAGTTTTGATAAATGGGACCTACTGTAATGAAGGGTTCTGCAGAGTGGAAACTTTCAGATAAATGAACGTTACCACAGTGGCTGCAACCGGGCGGTGTTTCGTTCTGTTTTACGTAGGGTCGCTGTGAGTTGAACCCACTCAATGGCACCTAAGAACAATAACCACTCTGTACTAGGGGCTCAACACTTTAGATCTTCTTACAAAAAGTAAATAGTTTTCATATGTATCTTGCTTGTTTTTTCCTTAAGGAAAAAACTGTCTGTCTTATAAAAAACACTGTCTTATATTACTAAAAACAGCGAAAACTCAGAATTCACCAAGGTGTGTAGAGGTAACTGTGAGATAATGCCTCTCATTATCCTGGATGACATTTCTGATTTATTTTGAGAGATGTTACTATGAGTCTTGGTACCTGAGTGTTATGTGTGTGCAAATAAGTTTGGAAAATACTGGCTAGTTTTTTCATTACAGAATTTTATTATCCTCAAAGACGCTCCAGGAAGACATAAGATCACACGTTGTTGTGGTTTTTTGCATTGAGTTAATTCCAATTCATGGTGACCCAATATGTGCAGAGTAGACCTATGCTCTGCAGGATTCTCAGGGTTGTGACCTGTGGAAATAAATCACAAGGACTGTCTTCTGAGATACCCCTAGGTGGGTTTGAACCACCAGCCTTTCAGCTACTAGTCAAGTGCCTGACCACTTGCACCACCTAGGAACTCCCCATAGGTTATAGACAGTGTCTTCCAAACATTTTTTTTTTTTAAATGGAACTTTGTTTTTATTTTTAAGAGATTCCTTACTAAGCATTTGGGAAACACTACATAAACTATTGGGCTAATCTATGTGTATGCCGTTGGTGTGTACTCAGAGCTGAGCACGTCAGTCTGTTGGTTTCTATATTACACATTCCAGCTTGTTTCCATCTTTGGTATTGGTTTTCATAATGGTCTCCAACCAGATCGTGAGACCACGTTTCTTCACAATAGCGAGCTTGTTGATCACAGGGGATCTTCTGACGTCTTTGCTATTTTGGTTGCTATTTGTGCTCACGTGCTCCTTTAATTGCTCTAAGGGTTAAAGTTTTCCTGGAAAGCAACACATGTAAGACATCTAAATAATAAGTAGCATGTTATTGTACTTAGAAAATGGTTCTGTTTCTCAGCTCTGAAAAAAAAAATGATGATACTAAAATATTATGCTCTTGGATTGACGTTGCTGTCATACGGTGCATTGATTTGTATTCATGTGGAAGCTTCAAAGCAAATATTCTAGCCTGCAGATTCTTCTAATTGAATAGCTGGGAAAATCATCTACCATTATCTCATTTGAACTTTCTGTAATTGCGTATTTCCTTCTTGTCTTCTTTTTAATGTATGAAGAAAGACTTCAGAGTTTTAATTTCCCTGAGACTTTTCTTTATTCATAAATACTACTCATCTTGAAATTTTTTTATCGGCCGTCTTAAATGGGAGTTTATTATATTACCTTTCTGATGCAATGTTAAAAGGCAAATTGGTCTAACTTCCTATTATTAAGGACTTACTGTTCATAAATATTGTGATTCACTGTCGTGAAACATTTAAAAACATGTTATTTTCTCCTCTGTGTTAAGCTTCATTATTTAATAAATGTGAGGCTTCATTATAACTTGGCAGCTGTGTTTAGGAACAACATTCACTTGTAGGTGAGATAGTCCTATGGGAATGTGGCCTTCACAGTTGCAGAAGCCACTTACCAGCTGTTGGACTTTGGACAATTGTTTGAACATCTAGGAGTTTAATATATATTTTTAGTATTCTAAACAACCTTATCTTTATGTATTTATTTTTAAATTTGTGTAATTGTAGGGATAATAAACCCTCTCAAAGGAGCTGAAAAAGAGATATTTTTTCCCTAATAATGTAGTGTCACTGATCATTAATTGACTTACTGATTGATTCCTTAAGAAATTTTGAGTACCTGGTAAACCCCAAGCAGAGCTCTAGGTGCTTGTGATGTATTAATGAACAAAAACAGGCAGAATTCTTATGTCGTGTGGCTTAGGGGAGGGGGGCGGATGGCAGGTAAGCACATGTGTCAGGTGGTGAGAAGTACCAAAAAGTCATTAAAGCAGAGGAAGGGCAGGGCTGCTGCTTCCCTGTGTGAATTACAAAAGGTACTCTTTCCGCAGATATTTTATTGTTGGAAAGTGTCTTAATTAATATACAGCTCTTTGATGAGTGTCTTAGTCGCCTCGTGCTGCAATAACAGAAATACCACAAGCAGATGGCTTTAACAAACAGAAATTTACTCTCTCACACTTTAGGAAGCTAGAAGTCTGAATTCAGGGTGCCACCTCCAGAGGAAGGCTTTCTCTCTTGTCAGCTCTGGCGGAAGGCCCTTGTCATCAATCTTCCCATCTTGTAGGAACATCTCAGGGCAGGGGACCTGGGTCCACAGGAGACACACTGCCCCCAGCTCTGCTTTGTTGGTGGGAGGTCTCACCCTCACTGCCTATCTCTTTATTTCCTTCTTTCTTTCTTTTTTTTTATCTCCAAAGAGATACAACTAAATCTTATAGACTGAGTCCTGTCTCATCACCGTAACTGCCCCTAATCCTGTCTCATTAACACTGTCAAGGTAGGATTCACATAGGAAAGTCACATCAGATGATGAAACGGTGGACAATCATGTAACATTGGGCATCGTGGCCTCACCAAGTTGACACACATTTTGGGGGGACACAATTCAGTTCATGATAATGATTGCTGTGTAAGTGATGAGCCCTGGAGTTGTGCAGTGTGCATCTTGCAAGATACATGTGGCTAAGAGCTGTAGCTGCTAACCAAAAGTTTGGCAGTTCAAATCCACCAGGTGCTCCTTGGAAACCCTATGAGGCAGTTTTACTCTGGCCTTTAGGATCATTATGAGTTGGAATTCACTTTATGGCAAGGAGTTTTGGTTTTTGGAATCTATCTCATTCAACTGTAGTGACAGAATTTTCAACATGTAAGAAAATCCCATTAAATGACAAAATGGTGGACATCACAGAACACTGGGAATCATGTTTCAGCTAAATGGATACATGCATTTGGGGGGGGACATCATTTAATCCATGACAGGAGCCTTGCAGTTGTTTAGGGAACAAGCATTCCAGGTAAAAGCAATAAGTAGTGCAAAGGCCCTGAGGTGGGTGTGGGATTGACTTGTTCTTGGAACATTGAGAAGACCTCATGTGGCCAGATTAGTGTGAGCAGAGGGGGGACTGATGTGGAATGAGGGCAGAGGAAGAAGTAGAAGAAGGACTGGGGAGTAGTGGTGAATCATGCAGAGACTTGCCAGCTATGGTAAGGGTATGCTATTCTGAGTAAAACAGGCAATTAGAGGATTTTGAGCAGAACTGACATGACATGGTTTAAGTTAGAGATAAGGGCTACAAGTAGATCAGTTAGGAGCCTGTTGACAGGTGAGAAACAGACAATGATGGTTTGGATTAGAAGGGCAGTAATGCGGATGGTATGCAAGTGGTGAGATTCCATATACAAGGCCTGACAATTAAGTTCGCAAACTCGTTCTAGGAAAAAAGTGCCACATACCTCATTGCTGAATGTCACCATGGTAACTTTGAAGTACTCCCTTTGGAAAGCCATGCATCAACACCGGCGCCTAGTCCACCTTTCAAAGCAATTTGGGAACTCTTTTTCTGGAATGGCCATCAGAGACCTCATCCATCATATTACGCTTGATGTCCTCAGTGTCATCTAAAGGTCTTCCTTTCAATGTTTTCTTTGTCTTTGGGTAAAGAAAATGTCATTGGAGGCCAGATCAGATAAGTAGGGAGGGTCTTCCGATACAGTTATTTGTTTACTGGCTAAAAACTTGCCACTGTGCCACTGTATGCCATGGCCATTCCAGAAAGAGTTCCAAAATTGCTTTGAGGTGCAGACTAGGAGCTCGCATTAGTGCATAGCTTCCCAAGAGGAGCACTTTGAAGGTGACTGTAGTGATATTCAGCAGTGAGGTATGCATCACTTAGAAAAATTAAGTTCTCTGACTTAATTGTCAGTCCTCATATACTTCAAAGGTAAAAGCCCAAAGAACTTGCCAATTATTTAAATCAGGTGTTTAAGAACTCAGCGGCTAATCAAAAAATCAGCAGTTCAAATCCTCCAGGCACTGTTTGGGAACCCTACAGGGAAGCTCTGCTCTGTCCTACAGAGTTGCGATGAGTTGGAATTGACTTGACAGTAACAAGTTTATTTCTGGTTTGGTGTCTGAGAGAGGAGCTTAGAAAAACCGCCACGTTCTTGGTCTGAGTGCCTGGAAGGATGGGTGGCCATTTGCTGAATGAGGTGGACTTCAGGAGGTGCAGATTTGCAAGAAAGGCAGAGAGCTTAATTTTCCACATGCAGAAGCGTCTGTTCAAGTGGTAGCAGTGAGGAGACGATTAGACCTGAGAGTCGGGATCTCTAGGAAGAGGACATGGGGGCTCATGGAAATAGCTAAGAACAAGAGTAGGTTCTGAGAGAGATTTTGTGGGACTTGACTGAGTGCTGACTCTATATCTGAATTATTTTAGAGCCCTTAGCAGGAGAAGTATGCGACTTTTCCCATTGGTGCTCCCTTACTAACACTCAGACACGCCTTATGTGTCTTCTCCCCCCGCAAACTAAGAGAAAACTGCTTTCTTTACTTTTAGATTACCCTGAAAGAGACTCTGCAGGGCTATGTTATTTCTTCCCTGTAAGATACACATTACTGACCAGAATGCATTGGTTGCCTTTTGGTCAGAAGCCTCCCCAGAATCCAATACACCGTTAGTAGTGCAGGGGGTTAGACCACGTGGTATGAATGTGGCTGCCAGGGCAAACGGCATCCAAGAGTGAGCAGTCATGCTTGGGAAAACGGTGGTAAGAGGCAGGAAATGTAATCTCCTGCATACGATCTATGTTATCAAGATATTTCAGGGTAAATGGAAATACAAGAGAAAATGCCCAGCTGAATGTCTGACATGTTTTAATTCACAAGTAGAGGGAAACATTGAAAACCAAACAAACACACGACAAATAAACAAATGTGATATACATTTTGTACTTCAGATTTATTCTATGATAGGGTCGTAATTATGGAGGAAGAAGCATTCATAGTTTTATCTTGAAACCCATTTGTTATCATCTTGAAAACTTTTCATTCTTGAAACTTAGTTTAGAAGTTACCTTCCTGTGAAACCTTTCCTGCTAGTTTACACCCTTCCTGGGTTATAAGTGTCCTTTCTCACACCAGAGTGTTCATAATTAAAAAAAAATAAATACTGTATTTGCAACTTTTGAAAGAAAATTTGTTCATTTTGTTAGTTTGGGAAGTCCAGAAAGATGTAAAGAATCAGAAAAAAAGAAGAAGAAAAGAAAAAAAATCACTCATAATTCCACACCTAGAGATGACCACTGTGTAACCTTATGGAACAGCCTGCCCTACCCTGCCAACTCTTACTACTATTATGAACTTTATTTAACTATTTCTCTGTTTTGGGTAAGAAGCCAAGGTAGCGTGAGTGGTCTGCGATCCATCAGCTGCTGAACTAAAGGTTGGCTATTTGAATGCTCCATCGGCCATAAAAGAAAGCAAGGTGATCTATTTATGTTGTGATTACAGCTGGGAAAACTCCATAAGGTAGCTCTTCTCTGTAACACCTGGGGTGTGGGTGTGGGAGACTTGACTGAAGATAACAAATAGCAGCAACAACAGCAATAATTTTGGATGTCTAAATGGTTTTCAATTTCTGTTATTATAAATAACAATGCTATAATGGTACAAAGAAATTTTTTTGTGTATGTAAAAAACTTCTCCTAAATCTATGATTATTTCATTAAGAGAAGATTCCTAGAAGTACAATTATTGGGTCAAAGTGTATTCACCTTCTTGAATGCCTTATACATAGATTTCAATGCTTCTTTCCTGAAAGATAGCCCAGTGTGCCTTCCTAACCAGCACAGGACCAGGTAGTGTTTCATTCTGTTGTGTATAGCATTGCTATGAGTCGATGGCACTTAATAACAACAACCAGGAACTTATGACAGCAGCTGTCTCATGGCACTCTCACCAGTCTTTGGACATTGTTGTCTACAATTTTTGCATGTCTGATTTATAGTAATGTGTTTTCTAGTGTATTTATTAGCAAGTCTCTTTTTCCCAAGAGTTACCTAATTGGCATTTTGTTTATCTTTCTTTATATTAGGGTTTTTCTTGCTAACTTATAACCAATAAACAAACCAAACTTGTTGCTGTCAACCCTATTCTGACGTACAGTGACCCCATAGCACAGTGTAGAACTGCCCCACAGGGTTTCCAAGGAATACCTGTTGGATTTGAATTGCCTATCTTTTGGTTGGCAGCCAGTCTCTTGATCATTGCACCACCAAGGCTCCTGTGAACATTTATTCTTAAATGTTAGCAATATTGAAACTTTGTTATTTTGTTTGCAAATATATTTTTCAACTTATCTTTTGATTTTAACTTTCCTCATGCCCTGTTCCAATGGATAGATGCCTAAATAGTCTTACATGGTCCAATGTAAATACTCTTATTGCACGTGGGTGGTTGAAATGTTGTTGTTGTTAGGTGTGGTTGAATCAGTTCCGACTCAACAGAATGTCCTATGAACAACAGAATGAAACACTGCCTATCAAGGCCATTCACACCAATGGACACATGTACAAGAATGTTTATCACAGCACAGTCCATGACAGCAAAAAGATGGAATCAACCCAGATGCCCAACAACAGAGGAACGGATAGGTAAACTATGGTACATGTACTCAATGGAGCACTACACAATGATAAAGAATAATGATGATTCCAGGAAACATCTCATAACCTATTTTCAACTGGAAGATATTATGTTGAGTAAAAGTTGTCAGTGAAAAAAGGACAAATATTCTATGAGACCTCTATGATAAGATCTCAAAAACAGACTTGTGTATAGAAGAAAAGACTCTTTGACAGCTGCAAGGGAGGGTGAGGGGGGGGAAGGTTTAGACTAGATAGCTGGTAGAAAACTGGTTGGGTGAAATTGGTGATAGCACACATTAGAAACAAGAACAATATTAAGTGGACTTCAGCGTAACTTGTATACTCCTTCCATCTTAACCTAATATTGCAAGGAGAGAGTAGCTGGGGCGGGGGGCAGGGGACCATGCTCTTAGGTGAAATCGAGGCCAATTGACACAACTAGCATTTTGCTAAGTGGGCTCTCTGCATCCCACATGGGTGAGTGGCATCTAGGGTCTTAAAAGCTGTCAAGCTGCCATCTGAGGACACAGCAAATGGTCCCAACTCAGCAGGAACGGATGCTCACTGAGGACCAAAATGACACAGGGTAAAGACAACCCGGAAGATAGAGAGAGCCACGTGAGTGGGTGCCTACATAGACTTGGGACTGGAAGAACTGGATGGAGCCCGGCCACCACCAGTGATAGCTGCGATAGAGCTCACTAAGTTGAGTCTCAACGGCAACACAAGAATAAAAAGGGATGCACCCTGAGGTCTCCACTAAAAGACCACAACTGATGGTCCAGCAGCTTTGGGGTTCCCCTGGGAGCATGACTCCTGGCCCTGATGCTGCCCTTGCCCATAAATCAGAATGAAGGTCCACTCTTTGGACAGGAATGGACTGGACTTGGTGATGCAGAGTGACCATATATTGGATGTACTTTATGGTTCAATGCATCTATAGGATATCATCCTGCTGACCTCTGGCTGGAGGAAGGGGAATGGGTGGAGAGGAGGGGAAAGGAGGCTGTTGGAAGGATGAGACATGTATGGAGCAGAGAGGAATAGTGTGCTGTCACAAGGCAGGGAGAGCAGTGGAAGCTGCATATAGGTGGGCATGTAAATTTACATGGGAATATACATTTTCACTCAGTCATAATGAAAAAAAAAAAAAAAAGAATGAAACACTGCCTGATCCCGCACCACCCCTACAATCATTTTAAAGCTTAAGCACGTTGTTGTAGCCACTGTGTCAGTCCATCTCCTTGGGGGTCTTCCTCTTTTTCACTGACCACCTACTTTGTCTAGCGTGATGTCCTCCTGCAGGGACTGATCCTTCCTGACCTGACAACATGTCCAAAGTATGTAAGCTGCAGTCTCTCCACCCTTACTTCCAAGGAGCACTCTGGCTGTCCCTCTTCCAGAGCAGATGTTTGCTCCTTTCGCAATCCATGCTGTGTTCAATGTTCTCCAGCACCACAGTTCAAACGCATCAGTTCTTTTGTCTTCCTTATTCATTGTCCAGCTTTCGCATGCATGTGATGTGACTGAAAATACCATGGTTTCAGTCAGGCTCATCTTAGTGGTCAATGTGACATCTTTACTTTTTAAAACTTTAAAGAGATCTTTTGCAACAGATCTTCCCAGTGCAACGTGTCTTTTGATTTTCTGACTGCTGCTGCAGTGGGTGTTGATTGGGAACCATGTAAAGCGAAATCCTTGACAACCTCAGTCTTTTCTCCATTTATCGTGGTGTTACTTGCTGGTCCTGTAGCAGGGTTTTTTGTTTTCTTGATGTTGAGGTGCAACCCTTACTGAAGGCTGTTGTCTTTGATCTTCATTGGTACATATTCAAATCCTCTTCACTTTCAGCAAGCAAGGTTGTGTCATCTTCACAATGCAGGTTGTTAATGAGACTTTCTTCAACCCTGATTCATCATTCTTCTTCATATAGCCCAGCTTCTCAGATTATTTGCTCAGCATACAAATTAAAAAGGTATGGTAAGAGGATACAACCTTGATGCACGCCTTTCCTGACTTTAAACCATGCAATGACCCCTTGTTCTACTCACGTGACTGCCATTTTATCAACGTACAGATTCCTCCTGAGCACAATTAAGTCTTCTGGAATTCCCATTCTCCATAATGTTAGCCATGATTTGTTATGATCCACACAGTTGGATGCCTTTGCATAGTCAATGAAACAGCTAAATTTATCTTTCTGGCATTCTCTGCTTTCAGCCAAGAGCCATCTGACATCAGCAGTGATGTCCCTGGTTCCACGTCCTCTTCTGAATCTGGCCTAAATTTCTGGCAGTTCCCTCTTAACGCACTGCTGCAGTTGCTTTTGAACGATCTTTAGCAAAATTTTACTTGCATGTGATATTAAAGATACTGTTCAATAATTTCTGCACTCGATTGGGTTCTAGAACAGCTTTCTTGGGCATAGGCATAAATAAAGATCTTTTCCCACCTGTTGGCCAGGTAGCTGTCTTCCGGATTTCTTGGCAAAGATGAGTGAGTACTTCCAGAGCTACATCCATTTGTTGAAACATCTCAGTTGATCTTTCTTTAATTTCTGGAGATATGCAAGTATCTGTATTATTATTTTTCTGTGTTGAAATGATCCATCAATAAAATAAACCTAAGTTATGTCTGCTTATTTTAGTTATACTTAGATAGTCCTTTTTTTTTCTAGCTTTTTTTTTGGCTGGTGAAGAATTCATTCTTTGCCTGTTAGTTTTCTTCACACAGTGCTGGTAAACTGTCGTTTGTCTCTCTCTTACTGAGCTAGAAACTAAGACCCTGTGCCTGTGAATCTTCATTGTCTATTAGGCCTCATTAAACATTTATTGAATAAAGCAAAGAACAGCTTTTAAGGGAAGCAGTACCATGAGCACATCCGAGGTTGCAACCTGAGTAACACCCACATCCTCACTCTGCGGCTGTGGGAATAACGTGCCTTAAGAGAAAGAAAGGACACTCAGCAGTCTTTCCCTTTTTATAATCCACTTAATTTTTGTTGTTGTTGTCGAGGCTTGGCAGTCTTTTCAGTCACTTTGTATGCATGTGACAGCTGCATAATGAAAAATGAAGACAAAGAAATAAAGCATTTGTACTGTGATGTTGGGGAAGAAGATTGAATATACTGTGGACTTCCAGAAGAATGAACAGATCAGTCTTAGAAGAAATACAGACAGAATGCTCCTTAGTAGTGAGGATGTTGAGACTTTGGCTTCCTCGCCTTGGATATGTCAATGTAAAAAATAGGTTTTTTTTTTTTTTTTTTTAATACTTTCTTGAGTATAAAAATGCTTTTAACTTAAAGTTATATGTATATGTGTGTACATACATATATACATATATTATACTCAGGAAAGACTGGTTGCCTAAAAAGGACATCATAGTTGGTAAAGGGTGAAAATCAGGGGGCTCCCTAAAGAGATAGACTGACATAACAACAAAACAATGGACTCAAATATAACAGCGGTCACGAAGATGGCACAGAACCAGACAGTGTTTTGTTCTGTTAAACATTAAGTCACCATGAGTCAGAACTGACTTGACACCATCTAACAACAACAGCAGATGTGACTTGACCAGATTTCATGTTATAGACTCACTGAGTCATTCAGAAAATTGGAGGCTCCATAGAGAGAACACTTATCAATCATCTCACCAAATAGATCCCTTTCCCAGTATTTAAATGGCATGTGCATTTTTTTTTTTAAAATCTACTTTTGGTGCAAATATACTCAGCAAAACCCACATCCATTTGCCAATTTCCACATGTGTAGTTCAGCAACGTTGGAAGCATATATGTGTCTCTGTTCTCACCGCCTCTACCCACATTTTCTTACACTGTTGCCTTAGATTCACTACCCCCTCAACTTCTCTTCCATGCTTTAGAGTTACTGTTGGCAGTTGTATCTCAGAGATAGTGCTTAAAAGGAGCACAATGCTTAAAGCAAATATTCTTCACTAGTGGAGATAAACTGTTTTCTAGTTTAAAGATGACTTCACTGGATAGTACTGGTTCAAGGCTTAGAGATTTGGGGTTCCCCTAGTCTCATTGGGTCCAATAATTCTGGCTCACTTGTAAGTTTGAAGTTCCATTCCACACATTTTGTCCCTTTGACTAGGATCCATCTATTGAGTTCTTGATCACAACATCCAGTAACGGTAGCTGAGCACCATCTAGTTCTTCTGGTCTCATGGCACTGGAGGTAAAAATTTACAGATGCAATTAAACCTGTGGTCCATCCCCTTCTCTCATCACAGGATTTTTGTTTTCTACTTAGTACTGTTGTATATGCGGGTCTGAGACTAAATATTCTACATATGTAAAGTTAAACTTCAGTTGTTGAATATCTTCTTTTTTTTTCCATTTCACACCCCCCCAACCCCTTTTTTTTTAAAATTATTGTTCTTCTTTTCTGGGTTGGCTTTTTTTTTGTGGACTTTTACAAAAATTTTTTTTTGCTGTTGTGTTTTAAGTGAAAGTTTACAATTCTAGTCAGTTTCTCGTACCAAAACTTACACACACTTTGCCGTGTGACCCTACTTGCTTTCCACACACTGTGACAGCACACTCCTCCTCTTAACCCGGTATTTCCTAAGTCCATTTTACCAGTTCCTGCCCCGTCTGTCTTCTCATCTTACTTGCTCAGGAGCTGCCCGGTTAGTCTCCTGTATCTACTCGAGCCAAGAGGCACATGGTCACTGGTGTCATTTAATGTCTGATGTACTAGTTCAATCTTTGTCTGAGGAGCTGGCTTTCAGAATGATTTCAGATCTGGGCTAAGAGAATCTGGAAGTTACGTTTTCCAGGGACCCTCCTGTCTGTACGACTAGCAAGTCTGGTCTTTTTACTAGAGTTTGAGTCTTGTACCCCACATTTCTCCTGCTCCATCAGGGATTCTTTGTTGAGATCCCTGTAAGGGTAGTCTTTGTTGGTAGCCAGGCACCATCTGGTTCTTCCGTTCTTATATTTATGTAGTCTTTAGTATGTGCAGCCCTTTATGTCTCTTGGGTTCACACTTCTCCTGTATCTTTGATGCCTTTGTTTGTCTTTTGTTTCAGGTGGGTTGAAACCAGTTGATGCTTCTTACATGGCCACTTGGTAGCTTTTAAGACCCTAGATACCACTCACTAAAGTGGGGTGTAGAAAAATTTAATAAACATCATTATGGCAGTTAACCTAGTTGTCCCCTGAAACCACAGTCCCCAGACACCCGACTGTGCTACTTTGTCCCTCAAAGTGTTTCATTTTCCTTAGAATACATCTAAGCTTTGGGCTTAGTTCATTTGTGCTGATTTCTCCTCCACTAAGTGTTGTCACTCCCTTTACTTAAAATAGTTCTTGTCAATTATCTATCAGTAAATATCTCTCTCTCTCTCCCCCCTTATAACCATCAAAGAATGTTTTTTTCTATGTTCACACCTATTGCTGAATCCTTATATAGTGGTTTTATATAATATTTGCCCTTTTGCAATTGACTAATGTCACTCAGTATAATGTCTTCCAGATTCTTCCAAGTTATGAGATATTTTCCAAATTCATTTTTGTTCTTTATCATGGCACAGTATTTCACTCTGTGACTGTACCATAGTTTGTTTATCTATTCATCTGTGATGTACACGTGGGATGATTCCATCTTTGCTATTGTGAACGGTGGTGCAATGAACATTGGTATGCATATATCTATTTTTGTGTGGCAGCTCTTATTTCTCTAGGATATATTCCAGGAAGTGAGATGGCTGGATCATCTGGTATCTCTCTTTATAGCTTTTTAAGGAAGCACCAAATCAATTTCCAAAGTGGTTGTAGTTTTACACTTCCACCAGCAATGTATAAGTGTCCCCGTCTCTCTACAACCTCTCCAACATTTATTACTTTGTGTTTTTTTGATTATTCCTAGCCTTGTTGGGCTGAGATGTTATCTCAGTGTAGTTTTAATTTGCATTTCTCTAATGACTACTGACAGTGAGCATGTCTCATGTTAAGTGTTAGCCTGAATGTCTTCTTTGGTGAAGTGCCTGTTCATATCCTTTGTCCATTTTTAATTGGATTATTTGTCTTATTGTTGTTGAGAGTTTGCAGTTTCTTACAGTTTTTAGAGATTAGACACTGATTGGATTTATCAAAAAATTGTTTTTTCAGAGACTGTATATTGTCTTTTTACTCTTTGGTGAAGGCTCTGGATGAGCGTAAGTGTTTGATCTTTAGGAGCTCTCAGTTATTCAGTTTCTCTTGTGCTGTTTGTGCCTTGTTAGAAATGTTTTATGTTCTGTCTGTGTCTAGTTTTTTCTCCGTGGTCTTAATCATTTTATATTTTATATTTAGGTCTTTGATTCATTTTGAGTTAGTTTTTATGCATAGTGTGAGGTATGGATCTCATTTCATATTTTTGAAGATGGATATACAGTTATGTCAGTTCCATTTATTAAAGAGACTTTCTTTTCTTCTTTTAAGGACTTTGGCCTTTTCTCACATGCTAGTTGCTCAGAGGTGAATGACTCTACATCTGGATTCTCAGTGGTGTTCCCTTGGTTTCTGTATCTTTTGTTGTGCCAGTACCAGGCTGTTTTGAGTATTGTAGTGACAGAACAGATTCTAAAATTAGGTAGTGTGAGGGCTCCCGTCTTGTTTGTCTTCTTCAGTAACATTTTATGTATCCGGGGTCTTTTTCCTTTCCATAGGAAGATGGTGACTTGTTTCTGCATTTCATTAAAAAGTGAAATCTGTATTTTAAATACCCAATTTTGAATTCTTATTTTGGCTCGTGGTTATCTTACGACTTAGTGTCCATTCAGACAGGAGTCTTCTGGAGGATTCGTCTGTCATCTAAGTAAATCCTGGTCTCCCTTAAATCTGTAATTTGTTTAGGTAAGTGCTGCGCTTGGCTACCTCTTTCTGCCCCAGGCTATAGGCAGATAGCAGAAAATCTAAAACAGAATGGAAAAACTAGGCAACACCATCTGAACAAAGCAATTTGGCAAAGAGAGGTAATGTGGAAAGGAAAGCTGTGGGGTCTGACAGTGCTGGTGACTTGTTGCCTTCTGGGAAAGGTCTGAGTTACGTGACCAGAAGACATTCTGGGCAGCACAAGACAGTTGTTAGAAAAAATTATGAATAAAACTGGTTTTGTTGGCTGCTTATATTAAAAAAAATCATGAACCAATGTTCTATGACACAAAACCCAGTGGAGTCCTTTGAGATATTATTAATTTTTTTCCTCTTGTCCCCCTTACTTTGTACGCAGCCATTTGCTTCTTCTAGTCTCTGTTATTTATCTTTTAGTTTTCCGTCTTAAGCCCAGGCATAGTATTCACAGCTTTGCTGAATTTTTGACTTTGAAGTTTTCTCAGGATTTTCTGCTCCAGGCCCACTGGGCAACTGGTGGGCAAAGAAGTAGGTACTTGGCATTGAGTCTTAAAAATTTAGACAAACCTAGTTTGAGTTTTCTTTTTAAAGGGAATTATTATAATTATTCCTCCAACTTGTCTGTTAGTTGGTCATGCTGTAGCAGTTTGCAAGTTGCTGAGGTGCTGGAAACTATGCCACTGGTCTTTAGATACGAGGAAGGTCACCCACGGCGGGCAGCTTTCAGCTGAGCTTCCAGACTAAGACAGGTGAGGAGGAAGGACTTGATAGCCTGCTTTGGAGAAGAATTAGCCAGTGAAAACGTTATGAGTAGCCGCAATGGTCATTTTGCATTGGCTAATCATATTGTTTACTATGCTGAGAATGACAACTTGAAGAGGAATGGCATTGCATTTCTTATCAGAAAGAACATTTAGGATCTGTCCTGATGTGCAATACTGTCAGTGAAAGGATAATATCTATATACCTGCAGGTAAGATCAGTTAATATGACTATTACTCAAATTTATACACCAACCAATAAGGCCAGAGAGGAAGAAATGGAAGAATTTTGCCAACTTCCGCAGTCTGAAATTTATTGAACACGCAGTCAGGGTACATTGATAATTACTGGTGATTGGAATGTGAAAGTTGGAAACAAAGAAGGATTGGCAACTGGAAAATATGGTCTTGGTGACAGAAATGATGTTGGAGATCACATGACAGAATTTTGTAAGACCAGTGACTTCTTCATTGCAAATACCTTTTTCACCAACATAAATGGTGACTGTATACTTAGACCCTCAGTTACAAGAAGGCCAGGGACCAACTAGGATTCAGACAATCAATTGCTCATATGCAAGTTCAAGTTGAAACTGAAGAAAATTAGAAGTCTATGAGAGCCAAAGTATGACCTTGAGTATATCTCAACTGAATTTAGAGACTGTCTCGAGAATAGACTTGACATGCTGATCACTAATGACTAAAGACATCAAGGGCTTCATACAGGAAACAGCATACATGAAGAAAGCAAGATGTAATTAAAAAGACAAGAAACAAAGAAAAGATCAAATTGAGTGTCAGAGAGACTCTGAAACTTGCTCTTGAATGTCAAGTAACTAAAGCAGAAGGAAAAAATGCTGAAGTAAAAGAGCTGAACAGAAGATTTCAAAGAGTCACTCAAGAAGAGAATGTCACGTGTTATGATGACATGTGCAAAGACCTGGAGCTAGAAAATCAAAAGGAAAGGACATACTTGGCATTTCTCGAGCTGGAAAACTGAAGAACAACTTTAAATCTCTAGTTGCAATATTGAAAGATTCTATGGGAAAAATATTAAATGATGCAGAAAGCCTCAGAAGAAGATGGGAGGACACAGAGTACTATACCAAAAATAATTGGTCTATGTTCAACCATTTCAGCAGGGAACACACAGCAACTGATGGTACTGAAGGTAGAAGTCCAAGTAGAAGTCTAAGTTACACTGTAGGCATTGGTGAAAAACAAGCCTCCAGGAATTGATGGAATACCAGTTGAAATGTCTCAACAAATGAATGCAGCTCTGGAAATGCTCACTCATCTATGCCAAGAAATCTAGAAGACACCTACCTTGCCAACTGATGATAAGAGATCCACGTTTATGCCTATTCCCAAGAAAGGTGGTTCAACCAAATGTGGAAATTATCAAACAATAGCATTAATGTTACATGTCAGCAAAATTTTGCTGAAGATCATTCAAAACTGGCTGAGCAGTATATCACAAAGAAATACCAGAATTCAGGCCAGAGTCAGAGGGGGATGTAGAATCAGCAGTATCGTTACTGACATCAGATGGATCCAGACTGAAAGCAAAAACTATCAGAAAGATATTTACCTGTGTTTTATTGATGATGCTAAGGCATTTGACTATGTGGATCCTAACAGATTTTGGATAACATTACAATTCCAGAACACTTAATTGTGCAAATGAGGAATCTCTACATGGATAAAGAGGCAGTCATTCTAACAGAACAAGGAAACTACGGGTCAGAGTTGTATCCTTTCACCATGTCTGCTCAGTCTGTTTGCTGAGCAAATGACCTAAGAAGGTGCATGTGGTGGTCAGGGTTATGCCAACTTGGCCACTCCATGTTTGGCTGGTGTATCAAGAGGCAAGGCAGGTCCTGTGGTGGCTTCCTGCTCCTCAGCTCTCATCTCTCTGCCTTCTACCACCTACTGCCCATTGGCTCACTTAGCCAGCAGCTCCTGCTCTCTTTTGGAGTCTGGTTCCTGGATTTGAACTAGCAGCTGTTGGATTCATCAAGCCTTACAGCCAGTGCTTGAGAGTCCTGTTTCCTGGCCTGCTGATCCAGGCTGGGTTCGCCAGCCTCTGCAGCTCCATCTTATCACCAGCTTGGGAGCTGCTGACCTACTCTAGAATTCTGGTCTCTGACCTGCTGACCTTGGGTTCACCAGCTCCCTTGGCCATGTGAGGCTTGTGCCAGGACTTGGGAAGTTCAGCTTCTGCAATTGAGTGAGCCGTTTCCTTATATATAAATCTTTCCTTGTACATACACGTGTTACTGGTTTTGCTTCCTTAGAAGACCCAGCCTAAGACAGTGCACTATGTGAAGAAGAATGGGGATCAGGATTAAAGGAAGAGTCATTAACAACTTGTGTTAAGCAGATAATATAACCTGGGTTGCTGAAAGTGAAGAGGACTTGAAACACTCATGATCAAAGAACACAGCCTGTAGTTTGGGTTACACAAGAAAACAAAAATCCTCACAACTATAACAATAAGCAAGGTCTTGATAAATGGAGAAAAGATTGAGGTTGTGAAGGATGTTGTTTTACATGTATCAGCAGTCAATACCCATGGAAGGAGCAGTCAAGAAATCAAAGGAAGCATTGCTTTAGCAAGTTAGCTGAAAAAGACCTCTCTAAAGTGTTGAAAAGCAAAGATGTCACCTTGAGGATTAAGGTGTAAATGATCCAATCCATGGTGTTTACAATGACTTCATACTCGTGTGAAAGCTGGACGATGAATAAAGAAGACAGAAGAATAACTGACACCTTTGAATAGTGGTGTTGGAGAAGAATATTGACTATTCTATGGACTGCTTAATCTCTCTTGGGAGAAGTGCAACTAGAATACTCCTTAGATCCAGGGATGGCAAGACTACATCTCACATACTTTGGACATGTTGTCCAGAAGGATCAGTCCCTGGAGAAGGGGCATCATGCTTGGTAGAGTGGAGGGTAAGTGACAAAGAGAAAGACTCTCAGTAAGATGGATTGACACAGTGGCTTCAGTGATGGTCTCATGTTTAACAAAAGTGGTGAGACTGGTGCAGCGTGAGATAATTCAGACCAAAAAAAGTCTTTGGGGCTTTAGGGATAAACAAACTGGTATTCACTCCTGTGCTGGATTCAAATCCAAGCACATCTGAAGTGTCTCCTAAAAATAGCATGAAAAAATACGTTATTCTTGTATACCTTCCCTGTTAGTCTTGGGGACGAACCACTGGATTTTAGGAAAGTCACCTTTCTGTTCTGCATCATGGTTCACCCTGCAGGTAACAAATTGCGTTTACACTTTACTGAAGAGTTAGAAGAAATGAAACCATTGGAAAGCATGCTGGAATTGTGCTCCGTTCTGTGGCATTGTCATTCGTGCTCACCCTGTTTTGTTCTTACAAAGCACCTCATGTATCAGGAGTTTTCAGGATTTTCTGAATGGTGTGTGTGCATGTGTGTGTTGTGCATGTATAGAAGGTCATGGTGAGTGTGTGTTGCTGCTTTCCTCCTGCTTACTCGTCTCTTAGCAGGAAGTAATTCATTCTACCGGTAGTAAAATGAATAAAGCTCCAATTCTTCATTGTTCTCTTGGTTTTGCCCTATGTGAGTGATTATTTACAAAGCAGAGTTACAAATTGAGAAGTAAAAAGAAGAGCAAGTTAAAGACTCAGACAGTTGCATGTTTTTCTGCTAAAACATTTGAGAAGCTATCAGTTTCTCTTCTTTCTTCCCAAGCCTGTGACTTCTCTCTTTCTCTCCTTGTTTCAAACTCTGGTGTAGAACACACTGTCTAGTTGGTGTGATCTTTCTTTGGTAAAGGTCACGGTGCTGCTCGAGACCCTATTATTTATCAATCACGTGTATAACTGTTTCCATGACTGGAGGAGCATTTATTGCTAGGGTCTGGAGAGGGTGACTCTGAAGTAGGCTATTTCTTATACCTGATTGTCCTATATAGCTGCTAAATAGAACTCTGCTTTCCACTTCTATTTTTTTAAAATACCATGTTTCGTACTTCATAATATCCTGCACTTAAAGAACATGATTACTGCTAATTATCATTTAGAAAATAATTTTTTTGCTTGATGAGAGATTTTAGCTATGTGTACTGAAATCTAGAGGGTCTTCATGATGTGTATTACTTTCTGCTCTATGCTGGCTTAAATATTAATATATGGAAATTGAGCTTTATTTGCCATCGCTTTTGATGTCAGTAGCGTAATCAGTGTTAATTGGCTTAGATTGTTTTTTCTCCTGTTTGTGTTTCATGTTATTTAATGTCATTAGTGAGTTGACTACTGAGTGGGTAATCTGCACTTCAGACCTGGTTCTTGAACACATTATTACCACTGATTTTGATTATTTTAATTCCCTTTCACCCCAGGCAGGCCCTCAAGCTGTGTCATATTATTTAAAGAACTGCTTTCTTCTATTCAGTAAGCAAGTCTTTCTGTTTTGTAAAGTCCAACAGCCTTCTGATAAATGCTGATGTTTTCACATTGTGGGAGGGGGGTGGGAGGCAATGTGAGTTGTGTCGGATATGGGTGAGGGTGGGTAGCTCAAGGCTCATTTTGTGCCTTTGTTTCCCAAGGACTGTTAACCTGGCAGCCCTTGGTGCCCAGAGGGAAGCTAGGAGCCTGGTCTAGTCCACTGCCCGAGATGGAGCTGGTTAATTGATTGGCTTCTCTGCGTCTGAAGCCAGGGAGCTCACACCTCAGGGTTCTGTGCCTTCTGCATGCTGGTGCACAGCAGCCCTACCTCCCCGTGCTCTCCCTAAGGCTTGCAGGTCCGTCTTTTGCCTTTAGAAAATGATTGCTGGACTGATCTTGGGATTGGAATCCAGTCTTCTTCGGTTTTTGAGTCTATTCCAAGACTAACTGTAAGAAGAACCCCACATTAAAGTCTAAGTTTGGCTACGGTCAGCCACAGATTCTGCTAAGCCTCTGGCTGGGATACATATATTCCGTTGGTGGTTATTAAGTCATTTGTAGTTGCATAGAGCCTTGAATGTGAAGGTTGTGAGGGAATTTATAGTGGCAGCATTCTGCTTCTGCCTTTTTATAGACAAGAAAACAGAAGCTTAGAGAGGTAAATAACAAGTTTGAAGTAACTAGCTACTGAGTGGCAGAGCTGGGCGGTAAAGACTGCCTTTTGTTCAGGCAGGACTCTCTCCTTCAGCGGTACCTGGTCAGTGGTGATGTAATGGAGCGGCATAACGCGGACACCTGTCAGCTGCCACGGTTAACACGGGGCTTGACAGCCATATATGTGTACACGCAGGTCAACGTGTTCTTTGGGGGCAGGGCCTTATTTTATAAGGGAAATGAGAATACAAAGGGATGTAAGTAAAAGCAGATGTATGTTATGTACACATGCACTTGTTAAGAGGGGTAGCAAGATGATTCGCCTGCATGTGACTTAAGTCAGTGGATTGAAACGTCTCTGTCTCACCTTTTGGAAACCTTGCTGGCATTTGGTTAAGTGCTATGGCTGCCAACCAGAGGGCTGGCAGTTTGGATCCACCAGGTGCTCCTTGGAAACTCTATGGGTAGTTCTACTGTGTCCTATAGGACGGTTATGGATCAGAATCGACTCGACAGCAGTGGGTTTGCTTTGTTTTGTGTCTCCTCTTCGTTCTGTTGTTAGCTGGGTTGGCATCTGAGCCATGGGAACCCCACATAGACCAGAATAAAATGATGCCCAATCTGGTGGCATCCCCTGTGGTCAGTTGCTAACCAGACCATTGTGATCCACAAGTTTTTCACTGGCTGACTTTTGAAAGTAGATCGCCAAATCTTTCTTCTAAGTTTGCCTTAGTCTGGTAGCTCTACTAAAACCTGTATCTTCCTAGCAACAAGCAAGCCTCTGCTGACAGAAAGGGGTGGAGGTCCAGGGCAGGGGGTGCTGTGCATGAAGCACATCGTCCAGGGAATGAACCAAGGTCTCTGATAATAAAGACGAGAATTCTACCACTGAATTATCAGTGACCTCTTGCTTCTGTAGTTCTGTGGAAATATTGTAGCTTGGTGCTGACCGTTTCATATTCTTTGCACTCCCTGAGTGAGACCCACCCACTGGTGAATACATTCCTTTACTGGTTTTAAATGAATATCAGGAAGTGGAGGCAGCCTTCTTTGGAGATAGTGGAGAAGAATTGGGTAGTACTTTTCTATTTGAAGCTTAGATGGTAATTAGTTTAGGACTTCCCAAGGTGTGATTCCTAAAGAATTTAATTATGGTAAGAATTCTTAAATGTCAAAGGAATTTAAAGTTGTTTTAATCAGGATGTCTCCTGGTTACTATTTCAGAATCTGTGATGCTGATGTCTACAACAAACAGTTTTCTAATAGTTGGTTTAAGTTGATTTGACTTCATCAAAGGAGGCAAAGAGAATTGGCCGAGGCAATATTGTACCACACATGTCTAGAAACAAGACTCTCAATGCTAAATAGTCATTTCCTTCAGTTTCCTCTTTGAGCCAGGGCTCTCCTTCTTTCAGTTTGTTGGTTTATGATAGGGGGTGGGAGCTTATGTCCTCTGTTGGTGGAGTCTAGTCTTCCGACATAACTGCGTCTCTTTCTCTAGAATGCACCCACGTCACACCCACCTTCTCTTCCCTTTGGTTAAACACAGCAGGCAAGTGGGTAGCTTGGCACTGAGAAAACAAGGACTGCCAGGACATTTGGAGACTCACTTAATTTTTGTCTGAGTTGCCAGGGAACTTTGAAAGTGAGTGACTCAGGCGCTTAACAGACTGACTCACTTAGTGAGAAAGGACAAAAAAAAGAAAATTGGAGCAGGCCACTGATTTCTAGACTTTTGTATTTAATTAACCAACAAAACGTCTACAGCGATTTTGAAGACCAACACAGGATTATCAATATTTCATTTTTCCCAGTAAGAGTATTAATAAAGTGCTATGTTTCATCCACCATTACTACGATTTTAATACATATTGTTTTTGTTGTTATTAGGTGCGTACGGCAGAACAAAACATGGCCCAGTCCTGTGCCATCCTCACAATCAATGCGTTGAAATCAATGGTTGCAGCTGTTGCATCAGTCCATCGCGTAGAGGGCTTTTGTCCTTTTTGCTGACCTTCTGCTTTACTAGTATGATGTCCTTCAGGGACTGGTCCCTCCTGATAACATGCCCGAAGTACAAGAGACATCTAGCCATCTTTGCTTCTAAGGAGTAGAGCATTCTGGCTATATTTCTTCCAAGACAGATTTATTCTTTCTTCTGTCAGGCGAAGTATATTCACTATTCTTCACCAACACCTCCATTCAAAGGCATCAGTTCTGCCATCTTCCTTATTTATTGCTCAGCTTTGTCATGCATATGAGGTGATTGAAAACACCAGGGCATCACTTTAGTCTCCCAAGTGACATTTTTGGTTTTTAACACTTTAAAGAGGTCTTTTGCAGCACATTTGCCCAGTGCAATCAAGTTACTTAATTTTTTGACAGCTGCTTCTACGCATGTGGATTGTAGGTCCAAGTAAAATGAAATTCTTGGCATCTTTGATATTTTCTCTGTTTACATGATGTGACATATAGGTCCAGTTGTGAAGATTTTTGTTTTCTTTATGTTGAAACTTAATCCCTGCTGAAGACTGTTGTCTTTGGTCTTCATCAGTAAGTGCTTCAAGTCTTCTTCATTAGATTCTCAGATTATTTGCTCAGCATACCCATTCAATGAATCAGGTAAAATGATACAACTCTGATGCACAGCTTTCCTGACATTAAGCCGCATAGCATCCCCTTGTTCTGTTTGAATGACTGCCTCTTTTTCTGTGTACAGGTTCCTCCTGAGCACAATTGAACATTCTAGAATTTCCAGTCGTAATGCTATTGACAATTCATTATGATCCACACCGTTGAATGCCTTTACATAGTCAATAAAACACAAGTAAACATCTTTCTGTTATTCTTTGTTTTCAGCCAAGATCCATCTGACATCAACAATGATATCCCTTGTTCCAGGTTCTCTTCTGAATCCAGCTTGAATCCTTTGCACTTTCCTGTCCATGTACTCCTGCAATTGCTTTTCATACATATGTTGGTTTGTATATGTATGTATGTATTTATATACATAGACATAAACATACAAATATCTTCATTATTGTTGATATATGTGTATAAACAAACAAACAAAGCCATTGTCTTTGAGTGGCTTCTGACTCATAGTGACCCTGTAAGAGTAGAACTGCCTCACAGAGTTTCTGAGGCGCAACTGTTGGATTTGAACTGCCAGTCTTTTGGTTAGTAGCCCTATCTCTTAGCCACTATTCCTCTAGGATTTTCATGTATGTATGTGTGTGTGTACACACATATATGTTAATAGTCATGAAGATGGCAAAGACTGGATAATAATACTGATGTCATAGATTAAAATATAAAGTATCTTTTCTTGCTAACACTGACCTCATAGCTATTTCCGGGATATAATCCTCCATCTGGCTATGAACCTGCCCTGTAGTTTTGTGTTCTGAATGTTTTCACTAATTACTTTTCTGTTGTATGAGATGAAGTAAAAGAAAGCCTTTCTCCTCCGTCTACTAGACCAGTTATTCTGTCACAGAGATAGGTTAATGAACTAAAAATTTTACTATAGCTTGCTTTTTCATGAGATTTGTAGATGTGGCTGCTTTTGTTTTGGCCAGAATTTACAATTACTTTAGATCTGGTTGCTTTTTAACATTTGAATTTTTAGTTTCAAAAAATATTTCTAAGATGTACAAGAATGAAGGACAGTTGAAATATTTTTATGAACTATTTTAATAAACCTATTTTTGATACTCATAAAGTTAACTGTTTTGGCTTTTGGATAAAGGTTAAGTTAAAATATGTCTCATTTAAATGACTTCTTGGAAACCATTTTATTCAGTTATTTTAAAAACCAACACTTTAATGAGTTATTGTCTTATGTTCTTATCTTTGTGAAATAAGTATAGCAGCTGAAGAATGACACCACAATTTATTTTCATGCATTTGAATTAGAGGGCTAGACAATATCTTTAATTAAAATACTGTACAAATTCTTGAAAACTTCAGATATTTGTTTATATTTGGTTCCTCCTATAAAAAAGTCATAAAGTCTCAGTTCATTGGGTACCCTAACTTTAGACCAATGTGACAGACGTTTTTGTGAAAGTTGCCTTTGATATCTGGCTTTTGATATCATAGATATCTTTGATATCAGTCTATGGTATTAGGACTTTCTGTGTGAAAAACAGAAACCCTGGTGGCATAGTGGTTAAGTGTTACGGCTGGTGACCAGACTGTTGGCAGTACAAATCCACTAGGTGCTCCTTGGAAACTCAGTGGGGACAGTTCTACTCTGCCCACTAGGGTCACTATGAGTTGGAGTCGAGTCAATGGCAATGGGTTTAATGGTGAAAAAAGAAGAGGCTGGCTGGTGCCAGCTGTTTGAACTTGACTGCTAACCTAAAGACTAGTGGTTTGAACCCACTCAGTGTCTCTGTGGAAGAAAGGTGTGCTGAACTGCTTCTGTAAAGATCATAGCCAAGAAACCCATGTGGAGCAGTTCAACTGTGCAACACATGGGGCTGTCATGAGTTGCTGTTGACTCACCAGGTTTGGGTGATGAAAAAATAAGTTAAATATTGAGGAGATCCTAAGTTCTTCCCATAAAAACACTGCAGTCCACACTGACTAAGAGTTACAATGCCAACAAATTCATGGTAATGATGAAATGCTGGCTTAGTAATTTGAATTTTAGCAGCAGAGTACTAATATGGCATGAAGTTTTTTCAACTTATGTAAGTTATTATTTAAAGCATTGGCTGTACATCAGGACATCCTACCAGCTGCTGAGTCTTGTCAACAGCTCCACCTACCCCAGCAATTGTATAATGGAGAGAGCACTGGATTTGGACAGAGAATCCCTGGGTTCTTGTCCTGACAGCCCCTTACAGGCCACTGACTTGAGAAACTCTCTGTCTGAGTCATGATCTTACCTGGAGCAGGGCAGTACTTCATGTAAAGGGTTAGTGTGAAGATTAGATGAGATAATGTGCAGAAAAAGATTTTTTAAACCATGGATATCTATACAAACGTCAAGGAGCATTTGTAGCTGTTTTAACCCTGTCAGTAGCAGGGGTGGCCAAGAACTGAAGAAATACACTTCTGTCCTCTACATTCTCAAGCTCAAGATGTGTGGCATGTCTATATCACTTCCTCCCTTCCTGTGCTATATGTTGATTTGATACGGAGCTATAAGGCATCAGCTTATCACCCAATTATACTTGGCCTTGTAATGTCACCAAATGGACAGCAAGTTAGAATAGGTACAAACCTAGGGTTATAACTGATTGATAACCATCATTTCACTCACAAAGGTGAGATGATATACCCTTCAATAACCACCAGTATCAGTTGCTATTGAGTCAATTCCGACTCATGGCAATCTCATGTATGTCAAACTAAAACAGTGCTCCACAGGACTGCCAGTGGCTGATTTTTCTCAGAGAGATCACTGGACCTATCCTGTGAGGCACATCTGGGTAGACTTGAACTGTCAACCTTTTTGTAAGCAGCCAAGTGCACTGGCTTTGGACTTCAAGAAAAGGGAGTCCCTAGTTGATAAGAAAATAAGAACCAAAGCAAGGAAGACTTGCTGGAACATGTTGCCTGGTTGGAGGCAGAAGTGTGATCACTGTGCCCTGGTAGTATCTGAGCACGGTGCTCTGACAGAATGGGAGGCATGTGGAGACTCAGGCTTTGTTCTTGGCACAACAGAGCCAGCCTGCTGGGCTCCCTGGCAGGAATGAGCTGCAGCATCTGTTGGGAGGGAGGCGAATACTTTAAATGGGGTTTCAATTTCTTAGTTGCTTGTCACTTGAGATGGGCAAAGCCAGTAGTTTTTTTATGTTCTCAAAAACCTTGACTTATTTCTCAAGTATTTTGGGTTTGGCTAACTTCTACATGTGTTTTGCCAGCTTTCCTTCCTTAGTTATTAGCATTAACCCGAAGTGTACAAATTCAAATGGAAATTTAATAGCACTTTATACTTATTTACACATAATTCATTCAAAAGCTATGTTGACTAAGGGCTGTCATATCTTAATAAGGAGTTTAGGGAGATAGTTTATAACTTTTTCTCTTCATAAGAAGTGAGACCAATTTTATTCCTCTTCCTCCCACCAAGAAATTGAGACTTTTATATAGTCAAGATGGAATCCCAATTCTAAAGTCATGATGCTTACGGCAGGATTTAAACAAGGGTTTGACCATTATAAAAGGAGTCTTCATTGTCTTAATTGCAATTGACTTTGAGGTTGTTGTTTCGGTAAAACCCCAACTGGATTTTCGAGGAAGCACATGCTGTTTCACAAAACATTATTTTCCGTCTCTAAGTCTTGGTGTACAGTTGCCAGAGCCATGGAAAAACAATTTCCATGGCCCATTTTTTTTTTCCTCCCCAAGTACAGCATATAGATTGCCTTCTGGCCGGCTGGAGATGAGCACGAAGAGGAATAATAATTTCCAAACAATTCTTGCCTTCTCATTGCCCAGTTCCACTTGCATTTCTCTTAGTCTTTGTGCAGTATTAACTACATCATTAACACTGATTTGAAAAACAGGTGTTATTTGTTAATGAGAAAATAATGGAGCTATTTTGCTCTAGTCATAAGGTACCATTTGTTTATTAAAGCTTGTTCTGAGATGACAGCAAGGCTGGCACCTGGGGTTAGAAATGTTAGAGCTGGTGGGATTTTGTGATTAATTGGTCAAACATTGCTAACAAAAGGTCTAAAATATTAAATGGAACAAGTAGAAATGTGGGCACATGGTAGGTATATAATTTAAGGTTTTGAATTAACATGTTAATCACTCTTAAAGATTAAATTCTTTTTTTTTGCCTAAAAAATATATAAGCATTAAGTTGCATTAAATATCCAGAAAAGAAACACAGCTGCTCAATCTTAGTTTTCCTTTCCTGCACTTTGTCCACAAAAATATAACTGCATTTCCTTGAATTGAGAAAGAATTTTGTATTACTTTATCAGTTAACACAATTTTATAACTGTACATATTGTACTTTCAGGAGATTGGAGGGTGGAAAAGGGGTCCCAAATCATTACTATTTGGTCATAAATTATAAAATTACTTATCTTAGAAGAAGTACTGTTAATATTTTTAATTAAACTTTTTATTTTGAGATAATTAGATTTTGATGCAGCTGTAAGATATAATTGCTAAATCTGCTTGCTAATCTTTTGTTAGGTATTTTTGCATCTATACTCATGAAAGATGCTCATCTGATATTTTCTTTCTTTTTTTGTGCTGTCTTTGTCTTATTTCAGTATCAAGGTACTATTGGCTTCATAGAATTGACTGGAAAGTGTTTTCTCCTTTTTTTCTGTTTTCTAGGAGAGATTGTGTAGAATTGGTGTTTATTCTTCTTTAAACATTTAATAGAATTCTCCAGTGGGACAATTTGGGCATGGAGGTTTCTCTTTTCAAAGTTTTAAAATTACAAATTCAATTTCCTTGATAAATGTAGGTCTAGTCAACTTACCTATTTCATATCAGGTGAGTTGTAGCAGTTTATGGTTTTCGAGGAAGTGGTCCATTTTAATACTCTAAATGGTCAAATTTATGTGTGTAGAATTGTTCATAGTGTTCCCTTTGTATGTTTTTTATAGATATATAGGGTCTGTAGTGATATCCTCTCATTTGTTTCTGTTGTTGGAATTTGTATCTTTTTTTTTCTCATCTGACTAAAAGTTGTCAGTTTTATTGATCTTTTTGAAGAACAAGTTCTTGGTTTCAATTACAGTTTTTCTGTTTCCAGTCTAATTGATTTCTGCTCTTGATTTATATTATCTTTATTATTTTTGATCTGTTGCATATTCTCTTTCAATTAGTTCAGTGAATTGTTTTATGTCCCTTGAGGCGCTTCTTTTATTCATTAAGTAGAAGTATGCTGTTTAGTTTCCAAGTATTTGGAGAGATTCCTATTATTGTTATTGATTTCTGGTTTGATTTAAATGTGATCAAAGAGCACATGCTGCATAACTTCAGTTCTTTTAAGTTTGTTGAGGTTTGTTTTATGGCTCAGAAGATGGTCTATCTTGGTGTGTGTTCTGTGAGCACTTGAAAAGAATGCGTGTTCTGCTGTTGTGTGGAGTGTTCTATAAATGTTGATTCGATCCTGTTGGTTGATGGCATGGTTGCCTTCTTCTACATCCTTGATGATTTTCTATTAATTTGTTTTATCAGTTGTTGAGAGAGAGATGTTGAACTTTTCAGTAATCCACTACTTGTGGATTTGTTTATTTTTCCTTTCAGTCCTATCAGTTTTTGCTTCATACATTTTGTAGTTGTTATTTTCTACTGAATACATTTTTAGAGTTTCTGTTTCTTCTTGGAAGACTGACACTTTTGTCATCACTTAACATCCCTTTATGTTTCTGGTAATTTTCTTGGAGCTGAAGTCTACTGCATCTGATAGTAATATAGCAGTTTTTGCTTTTTTTGATCAATGTTTTTGTGATAGACTTTTTTTCCATCTTTGTACTTTTAGTCTGCTTATGTCATTATGGAAACCTTGGTGGTGTAGTGGTTAAGTGCTGCATCTGCTAAATAAAAGCTCAGCAGTTCACATCTGCCAGGTGCTCCTTGGAAACTCTTTGTGAGGCAGCTGTGGTCTGTCTTATAGGTCGCTATGAGTTGGTATTGACTTGATGTCAGTTGGTTTTCTTTTGGTTTTTTATATCATTGTATTAGAAATGAGTTGTGTTTTTTTTGTTTTAAAGCATATGTAGTTACTGTTGTCTGTTGCTGTTGAGTCAGCTGTCACTCGCGGCAACCATACATACGACAGAACAGTGTCTCCTGGTCCTGCACCATCTTCATGAGCATCAGTGTGTCCCAGTGCATTGTTGTGGCTGTTATATCAAGGCATCTCATTGAGGGTTTCTCTCACTTTTGATGACTCTCTACTTTAAAAGCCCTGATGTGCTTATCTAGTGGTTTGTATCTCCTCATGATGTGTTTGAAGTACACAAGCCAAAATCTCACCAGCCTCGCTCACAAGGAACATTCTGGTTGTATTTCTTCTAAGGCTGATTTGTTTTTTTCTTCTGGTAGTCCTGGAGATACTTATACCCTGTTCTTAGCCAACACCGCAATTCACACAGTGGGTTCTTCCCCAGTCTTCCTTTTCTATTGTAAGGCTTCACATATATATGGATGAGGCAACTGAAAAGACCACGGTGCACCTTAGTCATCAAATGACTCTATGCTTTTTAAAACCACAAAGAGGTCTTCTTCAGTAGATTTGGCCAATGTTTTGAAATCCACTCTGCCACTCTGTTTTAACTGGTGTATTTAGACCACTTACAATTTATTTAATTTACAATTAATATTACAGTTTAACATTAGAGTTTAAGTGTGCCATTTTTGTTTCTTGTTTTCTTTTTCTGGTTTCTGGTGGCTGACTTGTACTTTATTTCAAAATTCCCTGAGGCTCTCTTCATTTTTAAATTTTCAGTTTATTTTCTCTGTCTTATTCAGGTGATAATGTCTATTGTTCTATCTTCTAGTTTACTGATTCTTCTGTTCCCTCTGCTCTTCTGCTGAGCCCATTTATTGAGTTTTAAAATTTTGACTAATGTCTTTTTAGTTGTAAAATTTCCATTTGTTGTTTTCTTTATATCTTCTATTTCTTTACTGAGTCATTTTATTTTCTTTTTTCTGAGACATTTAATATTTTTCATTTATTTAAAGCATATTCATTATAACTATTGAAGCATTCAAGATTGCCACTTTAAAATCTTTTCTAGATGGTTCTACTATCTCTGCCATCTCTGTGTTGGCATCTGCAGAATGTCTTTGTTCATTCAACTTGAGATTGTCTTAGTTCTTGATATGACGAATGACTTTTTATTGAAACTTGGACATTTTGACTATTATGTTAGGTGCCTCTGAATCTTATTTAAATCTTCTGTTTTATTGGCTTCCTATGTTACCACTCCAGCAAGGGGACAAGGGGAGCCACCTGATTACTACTGCACAGGGATGGAAGTCCAGGTTCTCCACTAGACCTTGTTGACACCAAAAGGGTGGAGCTCCTCAATACTGCTGAGCAGTGGCGGGAGCTTTGGTACTCCACCTACCTTTCACTGATGCCTTTCTAGGTGGGAGGGATAGTAGGAGTGACTCATTTCTATTTCCACTTCCACTGACACTATAGAAGGGAAGGTGGCCTTGTTACTGCTAGGTGGTGATGAATATCCTGACTCTCCCTTAGGTTTCCTCTGACACTGCTGTAGTGGTGAGTTGGTAAGTGAGGGGGATGCCTCCTTGCTGGATGAAATGGCAATTCAGTCACTGCACCTCCAGCGCCCCTACCCCGCAATATGGTCACTACTGACATGGCAGGAGTTAGGGCGCTTTGTTACTGTCCAGCCAGGATGAAAGTCCTGGTAGCCTCCTTGGACTTCTCTGCTACCACCCTCGTGGGGGAGTTGAGACACTTCTTTACAGCTTCTAGAGAATGGAAGTCTAGGTTCCCATTTAGCCTTTGTTGGCATGGATTTTTTTTCTGTGGTATCTGGCTAGATTAGAGCAGTTATTGTCTAAACGTTTTCTGTCCTGCTAAGTTGCTCCTTTCCTTGTCCTGTGGTTAAAGATAGCAGGCTTTTGTGGTGACAGTGTTTCATCTGTGCTTGTTGGTATTTCTGGGTTGCTGACTTTTTTAGCTCCAAGTCTGGGATGTATGAGGCAAAGGGAGAACCTGGGAAATGTACCAGTGTTACATTCTTGGTTCTCGAGATACCAAGCTTCTCTCCATCTTTCAGCGTCTTCCTATGTTTACTCCATACGTAACATTTAGGGATTTTAGTAGAACTTGTTGTCAGTTGCCGTGGAGTTGATTTCAACTCCTGATGATGCTGATATGTCTGCAGAATAGAACTGCTCCATACAGCTTTCAAGCCAGACCTTTCCGAAGCAGATCATCAGGTGTCTCAGTCATCGAGTGCTCTGGTAGCAGAAATGCCACAAACAGATGATTTTAACCAAGAGAAATTCATTTCCTAACAATAAAGTGGGCTGAAAGTCCAAATTCAGGGCATATGCTCCAGGGGAAGGCTTTTTCTCTTTGTGTGCTCTGGAGGAAGGCCCTTGTCTGCAGTCACTCTCTGGTTAAAGAGCTCCTCAGGCACGTCTAACCCAGATCCAAAGGATACACTCTGCTTCTGCACTGCTTTCTTGGTAGAGTGAAGTTCCCGCTCTCTGTTGGCTTCCTTTTCCTTTTATCGCTTGAGAGATAAAAAATGGTGTAGGCCACACTCCAGGGAAGCTCCCTTTATGTTGGATTAGGGATGTAACCTTAGTAAGAGTGGTACAGTCCTGCTCTAATCCTCTGTAACGTAAAATTACAATCACAGAATGGAGGACAACCACACAAGGCTGGGAATCCAGGCCCAGACAAACTGATGCGCACGTTTTTTCGTGTGTGTAGGGACAGGACTGTTGGTGGTGGCATAACTGAATCCATGACACAGCCTGTCTCCCCGGGTGGGTTCAGACTACCAATCCTCTGGCTAGCACTTGAGCACTTAACTGTTACGTCGATACCATCTCCTTCTGTTTACATTTTAAACCCCCCAGAAACCCATTGCCATCTAGTCAGGTCTGACACACAGTGACCCTAGAGGTCAGAGTAGAACTGCCCCATAGAGTTTCTAAGGAAGGAAAAATGAAATTAGTGTCAGAGAGTAAAAGTACTTTTCATGATTCTTGTTGACTGTGAAAGTTTTAAACTGTGGTGCTTATTTTGAGGCTAACAGTTGAAGTAACTGTTATTGCTTTCTAAGTCCCCTCCACAACTACAAAGCTTTCCCCTTTCCTTTTTTTACCGAGGTCAGTTGTTTGCAGCCTTACATGTTACAGCCAGCCAGACCAAAGGAAGGCCCCAGAGGATAATGCCACAGCCAGTGGGAAAGGCTCGCCTCTTCTGACAGTTCCAGTTTCTTCTGCTTCCTGTGTCTTCACTCTACCTAGACCCTGTGTTTCATCAGCAACTCCATCACTCAACTCTGGGAAGGTTTCACAGGGCAATGTGTTTATCATGAATAATATTTAGGGGATATTAAAAATTGTTATCACCAAAGCTTTATTTGGAAGGCCAGTTTTAAACTCTGCTATTAGCTTTGCCTTGGGGAAACCCTGGTGGCTTAGTGGTTAAGTCCTACATCTGCTAACCAAAAGACTGGCAGTCCAAATCTGCCAGGCACTCCTTGGAAACTCTGTGGGCAGTAGACCCAACTGGATGGCAGTGGATTTGGTTTATGAGCTTTGCCTTGAAAAACTACATTTAGGTATTCATATATGTATATATACATTTACATATGTGGAGACTCCAACTGACTCTTACCATTCAAATTTTACTGAATCCCTAAATCATGAGTTTAGCATTTCAGTCAAATCTGATGTCAAGTGTTTCATTTCTGGCCCCAGTGTCCATCTTGACAGGACTTAAATCTGTGATTTGGGCATCTGGAGCTTGTTAGATATTTATAGTTGGGATACAGTCAAATGTCAGCAACACCTGAGGACTATCAGGAGACTGGAGAGTCAAGTAGTTACTCTGCCTGCAAGGCAGGGCCAGATTCCCACTGAGCAGCCTTGATTAAGAGAGGCCTTGGCCAGTGGGAAACTGATTGGCCTAATACATACATATTTTCTCACTGTTTTCCAAGGCATAAGAAATGTGCTCCCAGAGACAGGGCGTAAGAGAGACTACATTGGAAGAACTAATCTGACTGCTCTGGAGCAGTGCTGTCCATTAGAGCTTTCCGTGTTGAGGGAATGTTCTGTATCTGTGCTGTCCAAAATGTCACCACATTATGGAAACTGAGCATTTGAAAATGTGCTTAATGTAAAGGAGGAAGTAAATTTTTAGTTTAATTTTAATTAAAACATTTAATATAGTATATGGCTAATGGAAACCCTGGTGGTGGTAGCGGTTGTGTGCGACAGCTGCTAACTGACAGGTAGCAGTTTGAATTCATCAGCTTCTCCTTGGAAATTCTTTGGGACAGTTATACTCTGTTCTACAAGGTTGCTATGAGTTGCAATCAACTCTATGGCAATGTTTTTTTTTATATGACTAATGCATAATGTTTTGAACTGTGTAGATCTAGAGCCAAGTCAGATGTGAAGATAAACCAGAAATTAGTTCACTGTTTTGCCTACACAGTTGCCCAGCATCATGCCCAGTGCCTTCCTTTTCTCCGTCCCTCCTTCCCTCCTTCCCTGCCTCCCTCCTTCCCTCTCTTTCTCCCTTGCTCCCTTTGTTTCTTCTGCCCCTGAAGTGTACATTAAGCATTTCTGTGGCAAAACGTAGTATTTACTTGTGGAAAATACACAGGCACATGGTATTCCAGTCCTTCTTCCTAATTTTAATTGTCTAATTCAAATGGTTTTATAAAATCAACACAAACCATCATGAGAAGAGGTATGTTGTGAATTTAGATCAGGTGTTCTACCTTCATGGGCAAGTTAATCAACCTTCCTGAGCCTCGGTATCTTTATCTACAACTTGGAAAGATTAAAACCTACCTTACCAGGATGCTGAGTAACATAAATGGGATCTAGGCAAAGCGGTGGTTATAGTGCCTGGTGCATAGGCAGGCACCTGCTCAGTATCAATATCTTCCTCTTTTTCACAGCATGAATACTGCTCTCTGTTCCAGTCTAAATTTTCTCCTTCATTTTTGTTTCTTCCACTTGGAAGTCTTTCCTATCTCTTCTCAACTATTCACATCCTAGCCACCCTCTAAGGCCAGCTTGGGTCATGCTTCTGCAAGGAAGCTTTTCTAAATGTCTGTAATCAATACCTTTCCCAAATTCTAAAAACAAGACTTATCAGTTGCAACCGAGTTGATCCTGACTTGTCATGACCCCGTGTGTCTCAGAGTAGGACTGTGCTTCACCGGGGTTTTGATGACTGGATTTTCTGAAGTAAATTGCCGGGCTTTTCTTCCTAGAAGTGGGTGGACTCAATTTACAGTGTTTTGGTTAGGAGTCCAGGGTATTAGCTGTTTGCACCCATTTTTGCCTCTGATATTTAATGCTCTTAAATACACTGTTTTGTTTTAAGATGGAGGGGCAGAGAGAAACAAGTCTGCTAAGGAGTTTGGAATTTGAATTGACTGAACATTGACCTCAAAGTATTTAAATTAAACCACAGAAGTTTTTAAGAAACAAGAGTCTGAGTTATTTTTAACTGAAGTACCAAGTTTTCTTTTGCCATTAAAAAGTATTAGAGGATCCATTGTAAGATACGCTATAGTAAAGGAAGAAGGTAGGTTATTATTATTATTGAGGTAAAATTCATGTAGAAAAATTAACCCTTTCAAAGTAAGCAATTTGCTGGCACTTAATTCATTCACAGTGTTGTGCAACTAACCTCTCTGTTTAATTCCAATACATTTCATCACCCCTAAATATGGCTCCTTACCAATTACATAGCTGCTCCTCATTTCCTCCCCGACCCCCAACCTTGGACAACAGAAATTTGCTTTCTGTCTCTACAGAATTTCCTATCCTGGATAGTTCATATAAATAAAATCATACAATATACAGACTTTCAGTATCTGACATAATGTTTTGAGGTTTAATTATATTGTAGCACATATCAGTAATTCAGTTTTTATTAGGGCTGAATAATATTTCATTGTAGGGATGTAAGAAACTCTGGAAATGCAATGGTTAAAGCACTCAGCTGTTAACCAAAAGATTGACAGTTTAAACCCATCAGCTACTCTGTGGAAGAAAGATGCATAATCTTCCACAAAGATTACAGCATTGGAAACTCTGTGAGGCAGTTTTATTCTGTCTTAGAGAATTGCTGTAAGTCAGAATTGACTCACTGACAGTGGCTGGATTATCAGGTTTATACCACAATTTATTTCTCCATTCATCAGTTGATAGATAGTTGGGTTGTTTCTACCTTTTGGCTATTCATCATTGTGCTGCTATGAACATTTGAGTACAAGCATTTGTTTGAGTCCCTGTTTTTAATCCATTGGAGTGGAATTGCTGGGTCATGTGGTAATTCTCCACCACCTGTCTGTCATTTTGTAGTACTGTGGTGACTTGCATGTTGCTGTGCCTTGCCACCAGTATTTCAAATACTGTCTGAGTTGCCATTGGTGGACAGGTTTCAGCATAGCTTCCAGACTAAGTCAGACTGGGAAGAAAGATCTCGCAGTCTGCTTCTGAAAAAAATCAGTCAGTGAAAACTTTATAAGTAACAGCAGAACATTGTTTGACACAGGACCAGAAGGTGAACCCCTCAGGTTGGAAGGAACTCAAAATGTGACTGGAGAGGAGCTGCCTCTTAAAAGTAGAGTTGACCGCAACGATGTGGACGGAGTCCAGCTTTTGGGACCTTCATTTGCTGATGTGGTGCAACTCAAAATGAGAAGAAACAGCTGCAAACAACCATTAATAATCCATTTTGAATCAGACAATCATATGGTCTACTATGCCAGCAGTGACAAATTGTAGAAGAATGCCATAGTGTTCATTTGAAAAAAGAACATAAGAAGATTTATCCTGAAGTACAAAGCTGTCACTGATAGGATAATATCCATAGGCTTGTAAGGAAGAGAAGTTAACAGGACTGTTATTCAAATTTACCCATCAACCACTAAGGCCAAAGATGAAGAAACTGAAGATTTTTACCAACGTCTGTAGTCTGAAATTGATTAAACATGCAATCAAGATGCATTTATCATTACTGGTGATTGGAATAGGAAAGAAACAGAGAAAGGCTGGTAGTTGGAAAGTGGCCTTGGTAATAGAAATTATGCTTGAGACTGCATGATAAAAATTTTGCAAGACCAACAACTTCTTTGTTGCAAACATCTTTTTAAAGAATATAAACAGTCACTGTTCATGTCAAATGGAATACACAGGAATCAAATTGATTACACCTGTAGAACAAGATAATGTAGAAGAAACAATCAATTACTTGCATGTGAGTTGAAACTGAGGTTGAAGAAAGTTAGAAAAAAGTCTGTAAGAGCCAAATGCGACCTCGGGACCATCTTACCAATAGATTTGATGCATTGAACTCTAACCGCCAAAGACATGATTAGTTGTGCAATGACATTAAGGCCATCATACAAAAATAAAGCAAGAGGTCATTAATAAACCAAGAAGGAAAAGACAAAAGCTGATGTTAGAAGACACTCTGAAGCATGGTCTTGAACATAGAGTAGCTGAAAGGAACAGAAAAAATGATGAAGTAAAAGAGCTGAACCTAAGATTTCAAAGGGTAGCTTGAGAAGACAAAGTGTCATAATGAAATGTGCAAAGATCTGGTGTTCATAAAGCAAGAAAATGCTCAACATTTCCCAAGAAGGAAAAAATCAAGCCTTGAGTTGCAATATTGAAGAATTCTGTGGGGAAATTATTAAACAACACAGGAAGCATCAGAAGAAGATGGAAGCTATACACAGAGCCACTGCACCAAAAAGAAGGGGCCGACATTCACAGCCACTTCAGGAGGTAGCAAATGATCAAGGACCAGTGGTACCTGAGGCTGCACTGAAGGCACCGGTGAAAAGCAAGGCTCCAGGAATTAAGGGTGTAACAGCTGAAAGGTTTCAATAAGTGAATGCAGCAGCACTGGAAGTCCTCACGTGTCTATACCAAGAAACTGGGAAGACAACTAAACCTGTCCAACTGACTGTAAGAGATGCATATTTGTGCTCATTTCAAAGAAAAAGGATCCAATAACTGAAAACAAACAAACAAAAACAAAAACTGCTGTCTAGTCAGTTCTGACTCATAGCAACCCTAGAGATCAGAGTAGAATTGCCCCATAGAGTTTCTGAGAAACACCTGACGGATTTAACTGCTGAACTTTTGGTTAGCAGACGTAGCACGTAACCCACTATGTGACTAGGGTTTCCAGTGATCCAATAGAATGTGGAACTTATCAAACAATATAATTAATATGACAAACAAATAGAATTTTGATGAAGATCATTTGAAAGTGACTGTAGCACAACATGGTCAGACAATTGCTAGAAATTTAAGCCAGATTCAGAAGAGGACTTGCAACAAGGAATATCATTGCAGATGTCAAATAGATCTTGACTGAAAGCAAATGTCAGAAAGATGTTTATTCATGTTTTACTGACTATGCCAAGGCATTCAGTTGTCTGGATCATAATGAATTATGGATAACATTGTGAAGAATGAGAATTCAAGGACACTGAATTGTGCTCATGAGGAACCTGTACTTAGACCAAGAAGCAGCTGTTTAAACACAAGAGAATACTGATTTGTTTAAAGTATAGAAAGGTGTGTGTCAGGCTTGTATCTTTTTGCCATACTTGTTCAGTCTGTACACTGAGCAAATAGTCTAAGAAGATGGACTACATGAGGAAGAATATGGTGTCAGGAATGAAGAAAGACTCACTAACAACCTGTGACATATGGATGACACAACCTACTTAAAGCACTTACTGAAGAAGATCAAAGACCACAGCCTTCAGTATGGGACCCTCTATTGTGATCCCTGTCAGAGAAGTTGGGTACCATCTAGTTGTGCTGAAGGTGGATCGTGGAGGCTACAGTAGCTGCGGCCTATTAGTCCTTTGGACTAATGTTTCCATTGTGTCTTTGGTTTTCTTTATTCTCTCTTGCGCCAGTTGGGGTTAGACCAGTGGAGTACCTTGGATGGCCACCAACAAGCTTGTAAGACCCCATGAGCTACTTGCCAAAGTAGGACGTAGAACTTTTCTTTATAAAGTATGTTGTGCCAACGGAGATTGATGTCCCACAGATGAGATAATTCCTTTTCAAATGTGGTCTTCCTCATCCTTACCTGTCACAGATTAAACTGTATTCCCCCCCCCCCAAAATTTTTATATCAGTTTGGCTAGGCCATGATTCCTGATATTTACGTTATAAATCCTGCCTCTATGGTATTAATGACCGAGGCTGGGCAGTAGTTGTGCTGGTGTGGCAGAACTCAGTGTGTAAGATTTTATTGTGTCTTGAGGCAAATCTTGGGCTATAAAGAAAAGGGAAGCAAGTAGAGAGCTGGGACCTCGTGCCACCAAGAAACAGTACTGGAAGCAGAGTGGGCCCTTTGGAAAGGACTCTGGGTCCCTTCACCTTAAAAGTTCCCAGGCCAGGGGAAAGGTGATGACAATAAACCTTCCTCCAAAGCCAGCACAGAAAGCCTTTCACTGGAGCTGATGTCCTGAATTTGGACTTGCAGCCTTCTAGACTGTCTTAGAATAAAACTTGTCTTTTTAAAGCCATCCACTTGTAGTATTTCTTTTATAGCAGCATGAGATGACTAAGACACCACCCCTCTACCTCCAAGCAAGTAAGTACATCTTTGTAATGAGGTTTTTCTAAGGTTAATGGACTATGCACCAAAGCAGTTGAAGCTTGAAGCCCTAAAATATAAAGCTAGATGATATACTTTAGTTATAATACAATAATTTGGATTTAAGGCACAGGGTTATGTTTGAAATGTAAAAATGATTTAGCATTTCATTAAATATTTTGTAAAGTCTAGTGGTGCTAACTAAAAAGCTGCTCCTTGGAAACCCTAAAGGGCAGTTCTATTTTGTCCTATAAGGTCACTGTCACTCAGAATTGACTTGGTGGGGATGGGCTTTGTGTTTCGCTGGGTTACTTGTACCTAAGAAACCTAGTCCTAAAATGTTTGGCTACATTTTTGCTTGTTTGGTTTTGGCTAGTTCTGATAAAAGTCAAAACTACACTTACTTTACCTCAAGTAGACAAGGCCCCATGGCTCTGCCTTGAGGCGGCCTAAGCAACTGGGCATGCCCTAGACACTGACATCTCTGTGGCTGTTGTTAAACCCTCCTGATGGAGGCGCCTTCCCCTCCCTGACTTAAGGAGGAAGAGCCCAATTTCCTTGGGGACGCATGAGCCGTCTGAATAACTTTTCTCCACCTCAATATATGCTGACCCTCCTTGTAGTCTTGAGACCCTGAAACTTTGTGTCCACTTGTTGGGATGGCCCTCTTCTTCTTTCTCAGTGACTCTAGAGAGAATTTAAAACTTGTTCATGTTTTACATCTGGAAAGTCTGTGTTCACTGGATATAAGCCCAGTTCCATGGAAGCAATAGCCTGCTTCTACCCAAAGAACCAAAAAAATTAGTTCTTAATTAGCTAAATACTAGACTTGATACTTGTGATCTCAATCTTTATGTATTCCTGTGAAGCATAACTTACTATTTGTCATTACCATTGTACAGCTGAGAAAACTTGAGGCTTTGGAAATAGAAATAATTTCCTGAAGGCAACACGGTGGAATAAGTGGCCAAGCTCGTTTGGAGCCCAGGCCGCTGACCTAGAAACTGAGCCTGGAAGTCTGCGTTCGATTGCTTCCTTCCTTCCTTTTGGACGGTGTGTACCAAATGCCAAACACTTCTAAATACTTTCCTTAGTTTTAGAAATGGCTTTTCCATGGCCAATTTATACTTTTTCTTCCATGTCAATAGAATCTATGTCCACAGAGTACAGGGAAACCAGACAACTCGTGTCTTAGTGCTCTGGTACTGCTTTAACAGAAGTAACACCAGTGGTTGGCTTTAGCAGCTTACTCTCCCACAGTCCAGTAAGCTAGTAGTCTAATTCAGGGTGCTGGCTCCAGGGGACCTCGCTCTTGCTCTGCCAGCTCTGGAGGAATGTCCTTTTGCTACGTCAGTCTTTCTTTGGTCTGGGAGCATCTTGGCACAGTTACCACGGGTCTGAAGGATGTGCTCAGCTCTCGGTGCTCTGCTCATGATTATCTGAGGTGACCAACTGTGTTTGTTTCTCTTTTTTTATCTCTTGTAGGATAAAAGATGGTATAAGCCACATTTCAGGAAAACTCTGTTAATAAACTTACCATAGTCCCACCCTAATCCTCTTTGACATAATCCTATCTATTAACCACAGGCAGAGATTAGGATTTACAGTGTAGGAAAATCACAAATTGGAGGGCAATCCCACAATACCGGGAATCATGGCCCCCACACATTTTTGGGGGGAGGGACACAAGTCAGTCCATGACAACTCACATAGTTTCCCACTGTGTCTTAATTAGCATTGAACCACTCGCAGCAGAGCTACCCAGATACACGATTTACATAGATAACAGAAACTGGTATTTATAAACAGGTCTTTCAACTAGGCCCAAACCTCACAGCCCAATAAAGACGATTACAGGAGTTGAATCTATAAAGCCACAGGGTCTTCCTCAAGAGAGGCGTTTAGAATTATCTTAGTTTTGTGTGATGAGCTCAGCTTTCTGAATCTCTTGTTGAGAAACAGAAAATCATAGGTTCTCATTTTGCTTGACTACCTGCAACTAATGGAATCCTCATGGTGCAATGGTTAAGAGTTTGGCTGCTAACCAAAAGGTCAATGGTGCAAATCCATCAGGAATCAACTCAGTGGCAATGAACTTGTTTGTTTGCCTGCAACGAGTACCACTTGAAACCTGAGGCAGATGTGAGGTAAACCTCTATAAGATGCTAAGAGTCATGTGCATGCTCCCTTCCTAGAGAACATTGTATTTAAAGTGATGGGAACTGATTAATATTCATGGCGTGAATTCCTTTCCTTGTTTCCCTCCCAAAGGCAGTTTGCTCACAAGTTGCCATGATGTTTAAGAGAGTTAATACATGTAAAAATCTCACGTATTTGCCTTTACAAGGTAATCTTATTTTGGATAAATATTGTTTAAGGGATGCCAACAATGTCACACAAAGGGCAAGTGGGATTATGGCAGATAGAAGGATGTCCCATCAGGCGTCATATGTATCCTGTTGTGTTCTGTGCACTGTCCTTTATTTCAATGGCCGTGGACTGTTTTTGGTTTAGCTTTCTACACACAGTAAGTTAATGTTTTCTACCTGAAGTCAAAACATCATGCTGTTTTTGTTTGGGTTCTGGCTCTGATGCCACCAACAGGGGATGCATATCAGTTAATATCTGTCACTGCTTTAACCCAGTTGGCTGTTAATCCCTGTCTAACCCAAGAAATAAAATAACACCCTTAAATATGGAGAACCCAAACCAAACTACACCCAGTGTCGTTGAATCGATTCCGACTCACAGCGATCTGCCCTACAGAGTTTCCAAGGAGTACCTGGTGGGTTTGAACTGCCGACCTTTTGGTTAGCAGACATAGCACTTAATCACTGTGCCATCAGGTTTTCCTGAATTTATACAGACAGGTATAAAAGCAAATCTGATCACTGAAGGGTATTTCGTGTGCCTCTTCCCTGTTTCCACACGCTTTCCTTAAATATCGGTAATCTCTTTGATTAGAGATAGGAAACCAAACCACACACACATACACACAAACGCAAAACTGAGTTAAGTAACTCACCTGTGTCACCATAAGGAGGGCTGATCAGGCACTTGTGAAATGTGGAATTCCAGACCTGGTCTCTGTGTATGAAGCTTACGGGTTGCGTTTGTGATGAGGCAGTGAGACCCAAGAGCCTGAGGGAAAGTGGTTGTTATTGTTAGCTGTTGTTGAATCAGCCCCCAAGTCGTGGCGACTCCATGACAGTGAAATGGAATACTGGCTGGTCTTGCACCAACTCTGCACAGAACGGACCGCTGTGATCCACAAGCTTGTCGCTGGCTGATTTGGGTCGGTAGATCACTAGGCTTTTCTTTTTGGCCTGTCTTTGTTTGAGAGCTCTGCTGAAACCTGTTCAGCATCATGACAACACAGAGTGCCCCACTGACAGACTGGATAGGGCTGCCCATGAGGTGTGCTGGCTTGGGCTTCAAACCTGGGTCTTCTTCCCAGAAGGTGCAGTCAACCACCGCTTCCTCACATGACAGAAAACGCCACTAGGCAGATTTACAAGAGACAGAAGAATAAGTAAGAGAATGAAGAGAAAAAAAATTCAGGGAAGCCTGGTAACAATGGAGTTCTTTAAAGGGACATGTGTTGTGCCCCACTGTTTCTTATTCTGACTCTTTTTAGATTTTATTTGCCTTTGGGTAATAGGACTTCAGTTTGTGTTACCAATAAACTCTGTTTAGGAGATGAGATAAATTCATTGTGAAGGTTTCTTACTTTCTATAGCTTGAGATAACAGCAATTTACGGTCTACTTGGTTCAGGGAAAGGAAACGAACACCAGCTGTCTGTGTTCTCTTGGAACTGACCCTGGAAGTTTAGGCTCGCAGGAGTGAAACACAGCCTTGGTTATGAGGCCACAACCTGGGGCCTGGCAATTGTTTGATGGGACTGCTAAGCTGTGACTCGGTACTAGTGAACTGTCTTAGCAAGTTAGCATCTTTTTACTTCATCTATTGTGGGCTCAGAAACCCTGGAGACATAGTGGTTAAGTGCTACTGCTGCTAACCAAAAGGTCGGCAGTTTGAATCTGCCAGGTACTCCTTGGAAACTCTATGATACAGTTCTACTCTGTGCTATAGGATTGCTATGAGTCAGAATCGACTCGATGGCAGTGGATTTGGGTTATTATAGGCTCAAATTCCTCAGGTGAGGAGACCTCCGCAGTTTGTAACTTGTGACTTCTGTGGGCACCCCATTATGTGTTTTCCAATTATCTCTGTGTCTCACTCAGGCTTCTTTGGTTGCCAGCAAGATACCAACTCTGGCTCATGTATGCAGGAAGAAATTTATTGCAAGGCTCCTGCAGATTCAGAGATTTGACAGGATACTGGAGAACCAGGAGAAGAAATAAGTAGAAAAGGAGTTCCAGAGGTGAAGAAGTAGAAAACCCCAAATAAAAGTGTTATACCCAAGTCTGTTTGGGTAGGACACGCTAAGGTGGTGGGATGGAGTGGCCATTGTCTCTTGTGTCTTTGGCCTTCTGCCCAGTGCTACTTAGGTGTAGGGCTGCAACTAGTGCAGGTCTGCAAATTGTTTGTTACCCAGTCTGTGATGCAGCAAGTTCAGAAATTGAGGACAAACATTTAGACAGGATATCTTGATAAAAGTGATTTTTATGTTCATTCAGTGTAATATCAAAGAATTCGGGCTTGTATTATCTTGTCTTTTTTGTTTCATTTTTCCAGAAATTCATTTTTATTATATTTTACAAAACTATCGGTCTGTGAAGAACAGTCTTTTTCATTAGAAAAAATTAAGGCATTCTTTATTTGTAGTAAAAGTCACCTTTTTAAATGTGAGTTTTCGCAAATGTGCTGTAGTAGGTTAAGCGCTACATCGGCCAACTGAAAGGTCAGCCATTCAATTCCACCAGCTGCTCCTTGGAAACTTTATGGGGCAGTTCTACTCTAGGGTTGCTATGAGTCTGACCTGACTTGATGTCATTGGGTTGGTTTTTTATACAGTGTTACAGTCAAGATATAGAAGAGCTCCATCACCCCACAAAATTCCTCTTTGTCCCTTTTGTTGACAACTCTTCTTGACATTGCCAGCCCCTAGCAGTCAGTCACTGGTTTTCTGTTCCAGCAATTTTGCCTCTGCAAGGAAGTCTGATAAGGAGAATCATACATCATGCAGGCCATTGAGTTTGGCTTCTTTTACTTAGCATGACATACTGGAGATTCATCCACGTTATTGTATCTATTAGTAACTTGTTTTTCTTTGCCAAATAGTGTTCCATCAACCAGTTTATCAAGTCCTCAACTGAGGAACATTTGTGCTGTTTCTAGTTTTTGGCAATTACAAATAAAGCCACTACAAATATTTGTATACAGGCTCTGGAGTGAACATGGGCTTTGAGTAAATATCAAGGGAAGAATTGCTTGGTTATATAACAAATCTATGTTTCAACTAAGACTGTTTTTCAGGGTGATTGCACTTTTTGACCCATCCAGTATCTGAATGTATCAGAGTTCAGTTGTTCTACACCCTTGTCAGCCCTTGGTATTAACAGCTTCTTAAGTTTCAGCTTTTGTAATAAGTATATCATTGTTGTATGCCATTGAGTGGATCCCAACTCATAGTTAACTCACAGAGTAGAACTGCCCCATAGGGTTTCCAATGCTGTCGTCTTTATGGAAGAAACAGGGGAATCTGAACCTCTGACTTTTTCAGCCAGCAGACGAGCCCCTATCCACTGTACCAACAGAGCTCATTAATAAATTCACAGTGGTATCTAATTATGGGTTTAATTTGTATTTGACTAATGATGTTGAACATCTTTTTATGGCATTATTTGTTACCTGTGTATCTTCTTTGGTGAAGTATCTGTTCAAATCTCTGACCAATTTTTTTTTCTTTTTTTCAAAGATCGGGTTGTTTCCATGCTTTATTATTGAGTTTTGAGCGTTCTTTATGTATTCTGGATATAAGTCTTTCATCAGATGTGTCCTTTGAAATATTTTCTCACAGTCTGTCTTGTTTTTCAAGCCTCTCAGTGGTATCTCTCAAAGAGTGGAAGCTCTTAATTTTAATGAACTCCAAATTATTGATACTTCATTTCATGGACCGTGCATTTGGAGTCATAGTAAATCTTCCACAAGTTTTATAGTTTTAAATTTTGCATTTAGATCCATGACCTACTTTGAGCTGATTGTTATAAAGGGCAGGCAGGAGGTGTAGAACAAGTTTCTTTGGTATATGGACATTCAATTGTTCCAGCAATGAAATATTTTAAATTAGCTAACAAACAACATGGTCCTTCTGCAAGGATGGTCTGAGGAGCACTCACCTATACAACAGTAATGGTAACTGTGCCCCTGAGGTCTGTTCTCAGATTGGGGCCAAGATGCCCACATGTCCTTCATTTGAGCTACAACTGTTCACCTTTCACTAAAATTGCTCCCAGGCTGGATTAAGATGGCAGAATGAATGAGCTCATACTTGGTTAATCAAAGAATAGCTTTTCAGCTCTCTGTAGGGTACAAAAGTAAAGCATTCTCGGAAACATAATACAAAGATTTTTTTTTTTGAATCTTTGAACGATTGAGCTTGCAAGTTTTCTTCCCAATGTGTTCCAAATCTCTGACTGTTGGAGAAATTGGATAAAGATTCCCCTTTCTCTTCATTTTGTCACATACTGCTCTGTTCCAAATAGTTGGAAACAGCTGGATTTTTCATTAACCTGTGGGAAACCTGGAAATTGCCAAGGCTGTTGACCAGCTCAAATGTATGTGTTAAATGCTACAGCGGATTCCGGAAGAGAAAGCATCACAGCTCAGATGGCATTGTTTAGCAGTCTCCTGGGGAGGAATGTTTGGCAGGAAGGGTTAACTTGTTTGTCAGGGTGGTCACGCTCTCCTTTCTGGAAGAGAAACTGAGGACTCATCAGTCTTACGGCACCTGAACAATCAGATCCCACATGTTGGCGTGGGAATAAGTAGGCCATGTTGACGTCGTAACCCAGTACTGGTGGGAAGGACTCAATATCGCTGGAAAGTATATTTCATCACAGGGAGAATAATAATCAGTTATTCTTGGCACTATCAAGTGTGTTCTGAAATTGAGGCTAACTCCAAACAGAGATAAGCCTATTTCTGTGCTCCCTCCCTCTTCTGCTGTGTTTTATGCTCCCTGAATGTGTCAGCTCTGGACACTGTGCAGTCATGGTGACTAGGTATGCTGATTTGAGAGTCTCTGCGACCCCGTTGAGTTGTCTGAAAACTGAGGAATTTTATTACCTAATCCAAGAATATTTCCTAAAATGATAAGAAGCTACGTAATCTGTTTTAAATGTAGTGGACCATTTTTTCTGATTACAAATAAAGAAAACCAGTATATCTGGACTGTTCTCTGTCCTGACGGTGGTATTCAAACTTTATGTAACCACACTGCCCAGTATCTTCCTTTCCTTATTTTAGACAGGATTTTCCTTTTGTCTTTTTAGAACTTATTCCCTCTAACCTGCTTAAACAGAAAAGGGGATGTACTTGAAGGCTATGGAGTATGTCGCCAGGTATTTGGAGGGACCAGAACTGCCGGATAACTAGTTTCCTTGGGGCCGCTCTCGCTCTCGCCTCTGCTGCTGTCTTCAGACTGTTGGTTTCCTGTCTCTCTCCTGCTCATCCCTGCACCAGCCTCCTCTCCTCCGTTTCCTAGGGCACTCTCATCGTTGCCTAGGTCTCACCTTCACATTGCTTCCCAGTTTAAGCACCTGACAAAGACTAACTTGCGGTGACCAAAGACCCCGCTGCTGTCGAGTCCACGCTGACTCACAGTGACCCCACAGACAGAGCAGACCTACCCGGTGGAGTGGCCGAGGCGCGCCTTGGGTGGAATTGCAGTGATTGTCTCTCTTGTTTGCCGCAGCCTGCACGTTTCTACCAGCAGCATATGTATTTTTACCTTCAGGGAAAAATGTTCTAAAAGTAATAAAAGTTAAATCATCAGAGATTAAAGCTCACATTATATTATCATGCTTAAATAAAAGGATCAAAAACCCAGAGCCACTGCTATTGAGCTGGGTCTGACTCACAGCGACCATGCAGGTCAGAGTAGAACTGCCCGGCAGTTTCCAAGGAGCGCCCGGCGGATTTGAACTGGGGATCTTTTGGTAAGCAGATGTAACACTCAAGCATTACATCACCAGGGTTTCCTTGTTGTTAGCTGCTGTGAACTCTGCCCCAGGCTCAGGGCAACCCCGTGGACACGGGCGCGACAACGCTGCTGGCCCTGTGCCCTCCCCACGACCGGTTGTCGTTCGGACTGTGTGACCCAGAGACTGAGCCACTTTCTGAATTCCAGAAGCAGATCACCAGGCTTTTCTTCCTAGTGTGTTTTTGTCTGGCCTATGTTGACAGTTCCATTTTCTTGGCATAGGATCATCTTGACAGGGGTGCTCATTTCGGATTTAATTGAAGTGACTCAGAGCCAGAGTCTTGGGGTTTTCTGTTTTATCAAAGGGGTAGGAGGAACATACTCTCTGAAAAGTGACAGACTACTTGTGGTTCCAAATATAAAATGAATAAAATGCTAAATGATGTTGATATTGAACACTGTTTAGAAAGGGGGTGGGAAGAAGCAGCTAGTACTGTATTTATTCAATGTATCAATTTTTATAATGTTCAGTTTTCAGTTTTTTTTAACAGGGACATTTCTGTTGGGCACTTTCCTTCCCATTTCAACCATTTTTTTGGTGTACAACTCAGTGGCAGTCACATTCATAGGGTCGTGCAACAATTACCACTGTCAGTTTCCGATTTTTTAAAATCACCCTTAACGAAATCTCTGTACCCCTTAAGCAAAGCTCCTCTATTCTCCCCTCCTACTTGCTCCCAGTAACCACTAATAAGTCTGCTAGATACTTGTAACTGGCCTGATACAGCTAAATAAACAGCTACATAGGTACAGAAATATAAAACACTCTAACTGATGTGTCAGGTGCTATGCTAGGCTCTAGAAATGTATCAGCCCTATGGAAGACCTCCTAGAGGATTCTTGTTAATACTAGATTTGGAAAAACACTGTGAAAAATTTACAGGCTGATAAGAAGAAATAAATGTGTGTGTGTGCGTATGAAAACTGATCAGCAAAGCTACTTCAGGTACATAGGGAGTGCTTTGCCATAAAGAGGAGGGGCTGAAGAAAGCTGTGCTAAGAGGGATAAGCTCTCAGCACTAGGTCGCAAAGAATATCAGCATTCCTCCCAACAGGACTCCACATCTTCAGCAAGCAGCAAGAATCCTTGGTGTGCAGTTAGCACACAGTGTCTGCTAATAGGGCTGTCCGCTTCTCCTTGCTTCTAGCCTCCAAAGGAACACTTTTGAGAATGTTGTATGAAGCACTGGACTGGGAGAGAGAGATGACTGCAGATTTTTTCCAGACTCAATGTCCTAAAAACTAGAGAAAGCAGACTTTTTGCTTTGGAATACAGACAGGAAGTAGGTTATAAAATGCAAGCCTGCGTGTACTCCATTGTGTTTTGGGTGGCAAGAGAGATTGTGAAAAACTGTTGCTAAGCAACTTTGATTTCTATTATTGTCATCAATTCTTTAATATTTTAAAAATATTAATGGTCACAAAGATGTTAAGAACAGCTGCAGAAAAAATGTCTACCAACAGGTACAGGGGCTTTGTGTCCTTTTCCGACCCAGCCTGAGGAAACTGGATGGGACTTTCAACATACTTGAAGCTGTTATCCTAGATTTGGTGCCATCAGGTCAAATAAAGATGAGAACAGCAAGGGGTGAACAACTGGATTAGTCATACAGCCAAGTGATGTTTTTACCTCTGTCTACGAGACAAGGGAAATTCTTTTCCTTGTGGATGAAATGCATCAGTCTAGTGGCGTTGCAAGCTGGAGTTAGCTCTGTGTCCAAACTTACAGTGCACGTCTAGAATCTGTCTTAATGTAAATTGGCTTATGGCTACATCTTCCCTGGGGCATAAGCTTCCGTCGTCCAGATGGCATAGTGACCCTGATGGAAATAAACATATGGTAAGCTGTATCTGTGGTTCACAGAGGAAGAGTAAATACACTGTTCAGAGGAGCTAATTAAACAAAGAGTCAATGCCATAAACAGTGGACATTTGGGACAATAGATTGAAAGGATGGGAAAACTTTGAGATCATGACTATAGGGACCGGGGAGGAGAAGCCTGTGTGGGAGACGCTGGAGTTCGGCAGAAGGTAGGGGGAATGAAGAGAGACAGAAGAGGCCCTAGGAATAGGAGTTAGAGACAGGGTAATGGGAGAATTATTAACAACAGGACAATGGCCCAGCTGCTCTTCCAGTGGCTGTCGGTCAGTTTCTATGTACTTTGGAGAATGGTTACCTTAGTTTGGGTTATTGCAAGAGAAGACTGAAAATCAGGGTTAGAGTGTAAGTAGCTAATTTAGGAGTTGAAGCAAATACCAATAGGGCGATATGGAATGAGGACGCAAGACAGGAAAGAGGGCAGGCAGCCATAAAAAAAAAGTTGCCATCAAGTCAGTTCTAACTCATGGTAACCCTGTGTGTATCACAGAACTGTGCTCCATGGGATTTTATTTAGTTTTTTTTTTTTTAAAAAAATATCTTGTTGTGTTTTTGGTAAAAGTTTATAAATTAAGTCTCCATTTGACAACATACATTAGCTTAAATTTGCCCAACGTGTCCGTGCTCTCTTTAAGTACATTCTGGTTGTTGTATTCCTAGTTCTCTAGGTTCCCCACCCTCTTATTTTCTCATCTTTAGAGTAAATACTGATATTTTGGTCTTACACAGATTTTTTTTTTAGTAGAGCACTGTACTTACAGGTCATATCCTTTTATTTTGTGTGCCACTCTGTTATTTCACTAAAGGGTGACCTCAGGGGATAGTTTTGGTTCAAGTTTTAAATAATATCTCCTGGTGATAGCCTCAGGGAGTCCTCTTGTCTTGACTGGTGTCGTAAGTCTGGGCTTCTTCATAAGAATGTGAGTTCTGTTCCGTGTTTCTCTCCTCTTCTATCAGAGTCCATCTATTACGCCCTTGACCAGAACCGCTGGTAGTCGTAGGAGTGCACCACCTTGTTCGTCTGGTCTCAGAGCAGAAAAGGCTTTGGTTCATGCAGGCTCTTAGCCCCTTGTAGGCTGGTTTCTTTCCTGAGACTTTAGTTTCTTTCTTGACTCTTCTGCTCCTCATGATTAGAGGCTGCTCACAGATACTACTCACTCCAAAGGGAGTTTTCTGTGGCTGAGTTTTGGGAAGTGGATCAGCAAACATTTCTTCTGAGACCCTCTGGGTGGACTTGAATTGCCAGCCTTTCAGTTAGCAGCCACACACGTTAGCCTTCTGCTCCACTCAGAAACTCCAACCAATAAAGAGTGTAGTATCAATTCAGCTTACACCATGAGAGAGCTTTCCCCTGTGGGGACAGCTCCAGCCTCTGGTGTGGAAAACCCTCCCTCAAAGATCCCAGGGAGGCTAGGAAGCTGGGACATTTAATCACTAACTCTGTTTCCTCATGGATTGAGGACTGCTGCTGGGGAACATTAATTCCGCAATACCTTGCCAGCTGTCACGACAACTAAGTGGGTTTGGGCAATAAGAAACCAGCTTTTGGCAAAGACAGGCTGGTGTTGGTAGTCAGAAGATGTGCAGGTGTGCAATGAAGTGGTAAGGGTGAGGCCCTGCAAAGTAACTGGGCTTATAATGTTCATGGTTCCCGGGGCCCAGCACACCACAATGTAGGGCTACAGGGAAGGTCGCTCCCGGGGACAAGGGAACAACAAGCTGGCTGTGTATGACAGCCGGGGTGGGGTTAGCTAGATTTTGTAGTCTTACTGGCAACAGGGCAGTTTGAATAATTCTGCAGGCTCAGTAGGCATAAGAGTTGCCCCTGGTTTTTGGATATCTGGTACTAGGGCTATTAGGACAGGTGCATAGTGGCTCCGCTGTGTGAGAGCCTGATGAAGAAATGGAGAGTGAACTTAAGCGGTTGTTCAAGAAGGGGATTGGAATGGCCTCCAGCCAGGGCCCGCATTGGAAGGAAGCTGTATTTTATTAGCACACATGTACACACACACACAGACTAACTACATATATATGAATATGTACACACACATATATGCACATACACATGTGTGTATACATATATATAGTTTCTGTGTGTACATGTAAAATTACTATTTCCTAAACGTATGTACACACGTGTGTGTGCGCACACGTATGTATATTTGTTTAGGAAATAATGCCTGTATGTGTCTGGAAAATGCAGCAGAAAAGAAGTATAGAAAAAGATAACCGTCCTATTAAAGCAAAAGAAACAGCATCTAAGTTTGAATAAAGGATTTATTTCTTCCTGTTTCATCCCTGCTGCTTTCATCTCTATGGAAATAGCACTTAGCAAACTGAAGACCTTACTCCTGTGACTCAATATTATTTGAAGCTAAAAATGCTAAGAGCTATTATTTGGCAGCATGGAACTTGCTCTAGCCTACCTGAATCTTCTGATGCATTTTCGTGACACTATCACAGGCGACAGAAACAGTGAAGGCTTTCACGTGAGATAGAACTCACTATGTCATGCCTAGTACACTTTTATTAGATAACTTGCTACACTGAATTATAAAGAAGAACATTTGTTTATTGGATTTACTTTATGAGCCATCTGCTATGGCGGGGTGTCTAATGTGTGCTGCACCTTGGTGTTGACAGAGCTCCTGTCCCTAGGAGGACATAAATGACTGATGGATTTTCACAGGAGGGAGTCCTGTGAATGGCCTCCAGCCAGGGCCTTAAAACTGTGTGTAGATAGCATTTTAAGGAAGCTGTATTTTATGAGCACACATGTACACACACACACAAACTATATATATATATATGAATATGTACACACACATATGCACATACACATGTGTATACATATACATAGTTAGTGTGTGTACGTATGTGAAGCAGAGAAGGCTGCCGGAGGCACAGTATCCTCAACTTCTTCATAAGGTCTGAGGAAATATTGGAGCCCTAGTGGTGCAATGGTTAAGAACTTGGCTGCTAACAAAAAGACTGACAGTTTCAATAGACCAATCACTCCTTGGAAACCCTATGGGGCAGTTCTACTCTGTCCTGCAGCGTTACTGTGAGTTGAAATAGACTCAACAGTTACCCTTCCCCACCTTTTTCACAGAAATATCCCCTCTAATATCCACTTATATCCATTTAATTTAGTGCCTGTGCTCTTTCCTCTGAGGGAGAGAAGTAAGATGGTAAGGGGTCATAGTGTAGGAGCTTGGCCAAAGACCAATGGATTTCCCTTGATGTATGGAAGATTAACTGTACCATAGTGCACCCAGAATATATGTATCCCATGTCAAAATTTAGATGCAAATAAGATAAAAGTGAATAAAAGCCTAAAAACTGTGGCCATGTAAGCTGTGATGGGTAAAATTAAGAACCAAAAATCTACTGGGGATTTCAAGATTTATGTGAAGACCAAAGCTGGCAGACAATACTACTCACAGAGATGTGTACTATCTCTGTATAGCGACTTCTTTTGGGATGGTTCTATGAGTTATGAGATAAAGGATATAGCATTGTTTAGTAAATCTAGAATATGCACACATCCAGTTGACATAAATGATGGCCAAACATTTTAAATGGTAAAGGCCTTAGAGATTTACATTTTTTACAGATGTAGAAGAAGCATAACAGAATAGCTAAGAACATGGACTCTGCAGCCAAACTGCTTGGCCTCAACTCTTAGTTCTACTTCTCATTAGCTAGGTGACTTTCTGAATAATTATAGCAAAATGGAAATAATTATAATAGTTTGTGTATCAAAGGAGTGTAAGATAGTCTTCACTTTCATCAAGCAGGATTGTGTTATCTCCTTATTGTAGGTTATTAATGAGTCTCTAACCTGAATGCAGTATTCTTCACATGGTTTAGCTTTTTGGATTATTTGCTCTGCACAGAAATTGAATAAATGTAATGAAAGGCTACAAGGCTGGCTGCACATCTTTTCTAGTTTTAAACTAGCCAGTATGCCCTTGTTCTGTTAGAATGTTTGCCTCTTGATTTCTGTACTGGTTCTGTGTGAACACAAAGTGAAGATGATTTAAAATACCGATAAACATAAAAGACTACAGCCTTTAGCATGGATTGTATCTCAGCATAAAGAATACAAAAATCCTCACAGCTGGATCAATAAGCAACATCTTGACAAATGGAGAGAGTATGGAAGTTGTCAAGGATTCCTATTTTACTTGGGTCACCAGTTAACCCCTCGCTTGTTTGTCAGTTTGTCCTATGGTGGCCTGTGTGCGCTGTGATGCTAGAAACTGCGCTATTGGTATTTCAAATACTAGAAATACTAGTAGGGTCACATGTGGTGAAGGAGCTTCAATGGAGCTTTCAGATGAAGTCAAATTAGGTAGAAGGACCTGGCAATCTACTTCCAAAACAAAATTACCCAGTGAAAATCTTAGGTGCAGCAGTGTAGCAGTGTCTGACATAGTGTGGAAGGATGAGCCCTTTGGTTTAGAAGGCACTCAAACTATGATAGGGAAGGAGTTGCCTCCTCAAAATAGAGTTGGCCTTAATGATACAAGAAGGCCTGATGGCACAGTGGTCAGGAGCTCAGCTGCTAATTAGAGGGTCAGTAGTTCAAATCTACAGTCACCGCTTGCAAACCCTTTTGGCAACTCTTCTCTGTCCTATAGGGTCATGAGTTGAAACTGACTCAACAGCAATGTGTTTGGTTTTACTTTAGACTTTAATGGCACAAATAGAATAAAGCTTTTGACACTTTCATTTACTAAGACGGCATGACTCAAAATGAGAAGAAATGGCAGCAAGTGTCTGTTAGTACTGGATATGTGGGATGTACAAAGTATGAATCAAGGGAACTGGAAGTCATCAGAAATGAACAGGAATGCTACAGGGTTGACATCCTAGACAATGCTGAGCTGAAATAGACTGATACTGACCAGTTTGAATTGGACAGTCTGCTATGCTGGAAATGACAAATTGAAGACGAACCACGTAGCACTCATGGGACATTTTTAGATCTATCCTAATGTACATAGCTGTCAGTGCCTGCAAGGAAGATCAAGTAATATGACTCTTACTCAAATTTATGCACCAAACACTAATGCCGAAGTTCAAGAAACTGAAGATTTTTATCAGCTTCTGCAGTTTGAGATTGATCAAATGTGCAAACAAGTCACATTGATAACTGCTGATGATTGGAATGTGAAAGTTGGAAACAAAGAAGAATAAGTTAGAATATACAGCTTTAGTGATAGAAACGACACTAGATATCACATGACAGAAATCTTCAAGACCAACAAATTATTCATGGGAAATACCTTTGCTCATCAACATAAATGACAACTGTACATATGGATCTCATCAGATGAATAAACAGGAATAAAATTGACTATATCTATGGAAAGACAGATGGAGAAGCTCAATATCACCAGTCAGAACAAAGCCAGTGGCAGACTATGGAATGTATCATCAATTGCTCACATGCAGGTTCAACTTGAAGCTAAAGAAAATCAGAAGTCGATGAGAACCAAAGTATGAGCTTGAGTACATCTCATCTAAACTTAGAGGCTATCTCAAGAATAGGTTTGACAAACTGAATACTGATGAACAGTGTGGAATGACATCAAGGACAGCCATACGTGAAGAAAGGAAAAGGTCCTTAAAAAGACAGGAAAGAAAAAAAAGACCTAAATGGATGTCAGAAGAGACTCTGAACCTGGCTCTTGAACAGTGAATAGTTAAAACAAATGAAGGAAATGATGAAGTAAGAGTTGGGCAAAATATTTCAGAGGATGACTCAAGAAGACAAAGTAAAGTATCATAATAAAATATGCAAAGAACCTGGAGTTAGCAAATCAAAGGGGAAGAACATATTCAACGTTTCTCAACTGAAAGAACTGAAGAAAAATTCAAGCCTCAAACTGCAACATTGAGTGATTTATGTACAAAAAATTGAACAGTGCAGGAAGCATCAAAAGATGATGGAAAGAATACACAGTCAGTGTATCAAAAAGAATTGGTGAACATTCAACCGTTTCAGGACGTAGCATGCGATCAGGTACTAATGGTATCGAAGGAAGCTGCACTAAAGACATTCGTGAAAAACAGAACTCCAGGAATTGATCGAATATCAACTTGGGTACTGCAACTAACAGCTGCAACTCAGGAAGAACTCAGTGGCCTCTGCCAAAAAATTTGGGAGATATCTACCTGGCCAATCAACTGGAAGAGATCCGTATTTGTGCCCATTCCAAAGAAACATGATCTGGTGGATTGTAAAAGTTATTGAACAATATCATTAATAACACTTGCAAGCAAAATTTTGCTGAAGACAATTAAAAATGGCTGCTGCTATACATCTGCTGGGAGCTGCCAGAAAGTCAAGCTGGACTTAGAAAAGGACACTGAACTAGGGATATCACTGTGGATGTCAGATGCATCTCGGCTGAAGGTAGAGAATGCCAGAAAAATGTTTAGCTGTGCTTAATTGACAAAACAAAGGCACTTGATTCTGTGGATTGTAACAAATTGTGGAAAATACTACAAAGAACGGGAATTTCAGAACACCTAATTGTGCTTATGTGGCACCTGCGTATCAACCAAGAGGAAGTCACTTTAAAAGAACAGGGGACATTGCAAAGTTTAAAATCAGGAAAGGTGTGATTCAGGGCTGTGTCCTCTCACCATACTTATTCAATCTGTATGCTGTGCAAATAACCTGAGAAGCTGAACTATATATGAAGAAGAATGCAGCATCAGGATTTGAGGAAGACTCGTTGGCAACCAGTGAAACGCAGATAACACAGCCTTTGCTGAAAGTGAAGAAGATTTGAAACCTTCAGTATGGATTATATCCGAACATAATGACAGCAAAAATCCTTACAACTGGATCAACAGGCAACATCACGATAAACAGAGAAAACACTGAAGTTGTGAAGGATTTCATTTTGCTCGGATCCACAATCAAGATTTGTAGAAACAGTAATTAGAGATCGATAGACGCATCACATTGGGCAATCAGCTGCAAAAGACCTCTTTAAAGGGCTAAGAAGCAAAGATAATACTTTGAGGACTAACGTGCACCTGATCCAATCCATAATTTTCTCAATCACTTATGCTTATGAAAGCTGGGCAGTGAATAAGGAAGACTGAAGAAGAACTGATGACTTAGAATACCAAGTATACCGTGGACTGTCAGAAGAACCAACAGGTGTCTTGGAGGAACCATAGTGAAAACGTACAATGGCAAGAATTTGTCTCTCTGACTTTGGAGATGTTGTCATGAGGGACCAGTCCCTAATGGAGGACATTATGCTCCGCAGAGCAGAGGGTGAGGGAAAAAGAGAAAGACCCTTAAGGGATGATTTAACACAGTGACTGTAGCACTGAGCTGAAACATCCCAGTACTGCGAAGGTGGCACAGGAGAGGGCAACGTCTAAGGTGGCACAGGAGAGGGCAACATCTCGTTCTGTTAAATATGCAGTCACTGTGAGTCAAAGTGGAAGCAGTGGCACCTAGGAACTTTTGTAAAATGTTTAGAACAATGTCTGGTGCCTAGTAAATCAGATAAAGGTTTGTAAAACAAAATAAACCTCAATGGAAGGCTTTGCATGATTTTCATCTCAATTTTTCAAATATTTAAATTTAAGAAATATTTTTGGGCACTCAGCTTGGTGAGGCATGTATCAGGTACCAGGGAAAGAATGAAATGCCTCTGAGTATGCCCTTCCAGGGACTCACAAGCTAGAGGTCTTGTTTTTATTTTCATTAAAAACTTTTAAGATACTTAGGAACTGTGGCGAGCTTACAGAACAGAATTTTAATATAAACAACGGTTGCTTCCTGAATCACATGAAAGTAAGTTGTCACATAATGCTCATTAGTTCTATTATTTATTACTTCAGGGTGTCTTTCCTACACATATGAGTTGGAATTGACTTGATGGCAAAAGATTTCATTTACTAATTTTTTTTTTGGCTTTCCTACATATAACTGTGCTCTCCTTGATAACTATGATAGAACTACCGAACTCAGGAAAGTCAGGGTGACGTGTTGTTGTACCAGCTAATTCTCAAAACCCTTTCAGTTTCTATCAATTGTCTCAATAACGTTTGGTACAGCAAAAGCATTTATTCAGTCTAGAATATTCCTTCCATCTTTCTTTGACTTCTGTGACTTGGACACTTTTGAAGACCATTGTCCGGTTATCTTGTAGAACTTCCTTCTGCTTAGATGCATCTGATGTTTCTTCATGATTAGATTCAAGTTCTGCCTTTGTAGTGGAAACAATACAGAATTTTCTATTAGAAGAAGGGAAAAACACATATCCAATAATTAAAATTTGCCTTGCGAACTGATGCAAGATTTCAATTTGTTCTATTTGAGAATGTTTACGCTGAACACTTGATTAAGAAGTTATTATTTTCTCCTTTGTAATTCATAAGCATTTTGTGGGGAGATACTTGGAAACTATGTAAGTGTGCTGTTCCTCATTAACCTTTCAATTTATTTGTTTATTTCAGAATAGATTCAGTGTTTCCTGCTGTAGTCAATGAGTTTTGATCTGTTGCTATTACCATTTTTTGATGTTCAAACTGTCCCTTGATTTGGCCAGCAGAAGTTCATTCAAGTTGGCCTCTGCATTCTTTTGCTGTTTTTATCTCACTTTTTGAGGCCCTCTTTACTTTCTGACATGGCAAGAGATTCCACACTTGTCTTGGACTTCCTCTGTCCTACCTCTGGAATCAGGTATTTCTTGAAGGAGCTTTGTTTTCCCTTAGTGGAGGATGGTAGAGTGAAACCTGGGAAAGCCGAAACCTGTGTAATACAGATACCTTTCAGAGAAGGAAAATTAAAATATTTTGCACTAATGGAGAGTGATAGAAAAGTGGTAAGCTGCTCCCTGTCAAAGGCAGAAAACTTGAGACCCAGGAAAAAAAGGTAGCCTACTGAGTTTCAGCCCTCAGAGGTTTCACTCTATTTAGAAGCAAATATTTGGGTGAGAGGTGTGCTCATTGCTGTTACGGTGTCATTCTTCCCAGGTCTTCTCGGTGGGCAGAGCTAGATTTATTTTCGTATTTATCTATACACAGGGAAAATGGTTTGATTGCATCAATATGTTCAATACACAGGGTGCGTTCTAGTTTTCTCTCTTTCTGCTATCCTCACCGATATTTTTTGTCTGATGAGTACCCTTGTTATGTGTCACTGTCCTCTGCCCCTTGCTGGCTTCCTCCTCTAGCTGCTTGGGCTATGTATAATTCAGGGCCACAATCCCGCTCTACCACGTGGACGCATTCTTAACTCTATCTTGAGCTCCGATACCCATACTGTCACCTTCCAGGCAGGTATGCCGTCCTCACCCCCTCTGGGCTGTGACTACCGTGCTGGTCTGGCCAGTCATACTTCCAGGAAGACACAGTCCTTACCAGCATGGGCCTTGGTATCAGGTACCTCAGTCTCTCTCTCAGTAGGGATGTCCTGCTCACTCTGCTCAGGCTGTTGCTCCTACACAGATTCTTTCCACCCCCTCTTCAGGCTTTCTATCACCCATTTGTCAACTGAGTCAGTCAGAGTAAATTTTAAAAGACTCCTCTTAGGGTCATTATGAGTCAGAATTGACTTGACAGAAAGGTGGCTTTGGTTTCTTGGCTATATATGTCACCGAGTTTAGGAACATGTGCTTGAAAAAAAGTCTCACAGATTTATTAACATGTTACCTTTTAAATGTGTGGATTAGAGTACCAGAATGAACTGTGGTACCCTTCCTCTCCTCTGCTTGTTTTCCTTTTGTGTGCATGTGTAGTAATATATATAAATTTATATATAAAAAAAATTACTACTTTAATCATTTTTCAGTGTACAAATCAGTGACATTAATTATATTCACTGTACAATGCAACCATCACCACTATTGGTTTTCAAAACCTTTTTGTCATCCCCAAAGTGCCCCTTAAGCAGTAACTCCCAATTCCCCTTCCCTTATCCCCTGGTAAACTCTTGTCTACTTTCTGATATTTGCATTTGCCTGTTTTAAAGATTTCAAAAGGACAGTATTTGCCACCTTGTGCCTGGCTTATTCCACCCAGCATAATGTTTGCAGGGTTCATCTAGGTTGTGGCATGAATCAGAACTTCATTTCTCTTTATGGCTGAATAATAGTCCATTACATATATGAACCACATTCTGTTTATCCAGGTGATTGTTGATGGACACTTGGGCTGCTTTCACCTTTGGGCTGTTGCGAATACTGCTGAAATGAACACTGGTTTACAAGTATCTGCTTGAATCCATGCATTCAAGTTTTTTAGGTACATGCCTAGGAGTGGAGTCACCGGGTCATGTAGTGATTCTATGTTTAGCTTTTTTTTTTTTGAGGAACCACCAAATGTTTTCCATAGTCACTGTAGCATTTTGTATTCCCACCAGCAGTGGCCTCTCCCCTGTTCTTGAAATTAAACATTGAATTAAAACGAATTACAGGTCTTATCTCAGATACATAAGCAGTTGACTAATGGAGGAAGAAATGGTAGCACCACTGCCTAGGCCCACATCAACTGTGTCTTTGAGCACTGAAAGAAGATTCCTGTAAACCTAGGGGATAAGGAAACAACACAGACCAGTGGCCAAGGGACCAGGCTCTTTTCTGTCTTTACTTTATAATTTCTGATCTTGACTTCAGAGCCAGACGTCCTGATTAGGCAAGAAATAAAGACTCAGGATGTGACCGAGGGTTCAGAAAGAGGCAACTGACAGGAGATGCTTCTGGTAGACCAGGTGACTCCAGAAAAAAAAATAAATAAATAAAATAATCCAATTTCATCTAAGTGAATTTCCCCTCAGCCTAGTATACTACAGGAAATGCAATATTTCAGAAAGGATAGAATTGAAGGTCTCGTTTCTAGCTATCACTTTTTCTATGCTGGAGAAGCAATTTTACTTCAAAGGCTTAGACTAGGAGCTGTTTTCCGTACAGGCCAGCAGGTCTGAAGGGCTTTCTGGTATTGGGATCCCTTCGTGAAGAATAACCGAGTACTGCAGCCGTTCTAGGGAATGAAAGCTTTCTCTTGTCCTTGGCTGCTGGGCGTTAGGACTTTGTGATGTTTCACAGTGTCCATCACAAAAGAGCATAAAACAGCATTGTCCAGAACTTTGCTTTCTGACTTTTGATGGGGAAAACGAAGATTCCTGAAGAAGACAGAAGCTCTGATTGTTCTTGTCTTATCATCCTCCTGAATGTGTCTATTTCTGGGCAGGGAGGGAAAAATTACAGTTCTTGTGTCCCCGCCTGAAGCCCAGTCTAAGGCAATCTTTCTGACCATGTCATCTTCCACGCATTGGTCTGAGTAGGAATGAGGGAGGAAACAGATTCTCTGTCTCCCATCAGCTCTTGTTAATAGAGAGAGCCCTTAGTGTTCCACATGGAATTAGAGAAATGTGATTTTTGAAGAAAAGAAGTGCTAATTTTGTTGGGCATGACTTAACTGAAGCTGAATTCTTTTTTTTTAAGGAATAATTGCTTCAAAATGATTAATGATGCCTGAAGCCACCAGTCTTACTTCCTGTGGTGAAATACAGAACTTTCGTGCATGTCTGGGTTTGCAGCAGGGTGTGCTCCAAAGCCCAGGAAAAGATGGTTTCCCACACTGCACAGCGGGTTATTGTTCAGATGATCTGAGCTTTTGGAGGAGATGCTCTATGGATTGGGACTGCATCTCCTGTGGGGAGGGAAATCTTTGCTCCAGTTACGAGGGAAAGTGAGTGAAATCGCTTACTCCTTAAGGTGCCAAAACAAGAGAGTTGCTAGGTTATCAGGAATCTAATCTTGTTTTTTTTTTTACTTTGTGTGTGTGTGTCGGAGAGACAGCGAGTTAAGAACAATGCGGACGGTGTCTTTGAAAACAGGTGAGATTACTGAAGGATTACAGTGGAGGAACAGGTACAACCAAGGGTCAGCACCTCTCTGGGAGGCAGCCGTATTCCTGGACCTCCACGCTGAGCTGGGGAACTAAATTCCTCGGGGGAATTCCGCCTGATCCCCAGGGAGCATCCTTAACCTGACTAGGACCCTCTTTTTATTGAGAATCCTGAGGGAAAACCTTCCTCCATCAATGGAGAAATCAGCAGGGGGACGGCAGGTTAGCTTGGTTACGTTTGCCAATTTTGTGAATCCTGTTTGGAAACTATCATGAGTGATTCTTGTTTATGGAAACCAAACCTATTGTTCAGTTCTTCCACAGAATTTTGGAAATGGACTATTCTGTCATGTCGAGATTATCCTCTCCTTTGCTTCATTACTCTGAGGAGATTGATTGTGAAATGTAAAAACAGACTAGGAATTTCTCTTTTCCGGAACTGGGAAGTATACGAGCAGGTGCCACCGCGCTGCTCTTCCTCCCGTGCGGGTTTGCAGGGGCGCTGAGCTTTCTGTGCAGAACAGCGGTGGCCGCAGAGGAGAAGAGGCTGCAGCTTCGAAGACACAAAGCAGTGGAAGGGAAAGTGGTGACCTCGGAGTTCCGAGTGCTGAGGGGTGTGCAGGCGAGTGTGCAAGGGTCAGTGTTCACAGACATATGCCTGCCTTCTCCCTTCAGAACAAATTAATTCCCCAAATCTCTCAGTTTCCTGAGGATATGTAACCTTCCCTCCTTACAAGGGTAACAATGGGTGACCACCGCAGGGAACTGGGAAACCGGAAGTACTACCTCATGAGGGTCTTCTCTTAGAAATGTTAAATGTGAGACAAAAATCACAAAACCAAAAAGCCAGAGCTCCACGCGGGCTCCCCTGAGTCGAGAAGTTCGTAAGTGACCTTGTGTCAACCAGCCTCTCGGTTTGTAGTTTTACAAACTATCTTAACATCAACCGTGTTGGAAATTCTAACTAATTTTGGGCAGTTTGCCCGAGGGGTTGGAGCCAGGAGGACTGATCTTTATGCTAACAGGCAGAGCACCTGCCTGGGAAATCTGCGAACACAGGTTTTCTTCCCACGACACCCTCGCCATGTGAACTAATCTATTAGCTGGTATGTGTGTGGATTTATTTAGGAGCATGTGTGCTGTCAGTTGCCTTCTGATGGTAAAATCTGGTCTTGGTGGTGGTGGGGGGAACGGATGATTAATTGCCTGCTTTAAAATGTATGTGTGTGTGTTTGTTTGATGACAGTCTCTGTTAGTATGTGTGTGTATACAAAATTTCGTGTAGAGGCAAACCAAAGGCAAATAAGGATTAAGAAACTGGAAGGTGTGAATAAACAAAAAGACTCTTATAGTTGTCTGGACATTTGTGCCCTCTGGGTGAACATGGGAGTGACAGGAATCTCATTTCCCACTGAGGTGTCCAATGTGTTATTTCCAAATACAGAACAGGAAAAAATTCAGGACAGAAAAAGTTGCAGTTCTCATGCATTTAATCTTACTGTGAAGTGTACCTTCTTTAAAATAAACAAGGCTACAAATCCCTCAAAGTAAATCTTTAATATAAAATCTTTTGGGGGAGATTTTTGCATATATTGCATTTTTAATAATATTTGCATATGTTATATTTTATGTAGTGGTAAAATCTGCATCCAGTGGGTTAAGACTGGAGGGGCCACTTGATCCCTGTTAGCAACATAGCCTAAAAGGCTAAAAAAATATAGTTTCCACAAAACCATAATTTAGACCATTTACAGTTATGTTAGACCATTGCCAGTTTGTTGTACTGTGGTGGCTTGTGTGTTGCTGTGATGCGGGAAGCTGTGCTATGGGTATTTCAAATGACAGCAAGGGTCACTCATGGTGGACAGGTTTTCATCAGAGCTTCTAGGCTAAGACTAGGAAAAAAGGCCTGGTGAGCTGTTTCTGAAAATTAACCAATGAAAACCTTATGACTCACAAAACCTTGTGAATGTTGTCCCACCCAGTGCTGGATGCTGAGCGTCCCCTGCCCGCCCCCCAGACGGGAAGGCACTAAGGTGGCGCAGGACTGGGCAGCGTTTCTTTCTGCTACACGTAAGATTGCTGTGCGTCAGAGCCAATGTCCGGGCAGCTAACAACAACCCTGGCAACAACACAGTTGTAAACACTGTCTTTTCTCAACTAAGGATACTGAAATAAAGAAATAAAACAACCACCATTTCGTAACAGAGGGATATTTTTAGTATAGAAAGCAGGGAGTATATAATCTCAGGTAAAGAACTCTGTTTTAAGCCGAAGAATTGCCACTTGGTGAAAAAGCTCAGGGCCCTGTTTTATGTTTCTTTCCTGGTCGTGGGCAGACTTTTGGGAACTTCTCGCTGTAGCTGCGTGGCGAGGGGCAGCACGCGGACGGCTTTAACCTGAGCACCGATGCTGCACTAGAAACACTGTGATAGTAGTGGTGCCTGGAGCGAATCAGGTGAAGGTGGCCAGTGCAGACGCCAGTTCTTCCAGAATGGAGCTATGACCGTACCCAGACTGTGTCTAAGTGCTTCACATACCTCATTTAATTACTGACTTGTTTCCAAAGGCTGGTTATGAGAAGGCTTGTTTCCACGAATGCATACTCCCGAAGTTCTGGTTGCTCAGTGGTTAAGAGCTTGACTGCTATCCAAATGGTCAACAGTTTTAATCCACTAGCTGCTCCTTGGAAACCCTATGGGGCAGTTCTGCTCTGTCCTATTGGGTTGTTATGAGTCCAAATCAACTCCGGAGTGGTGAGATTTTTGCTTTTAGATCATTTACAGTCAGGTTCTGGAAAGTGATTATGGTTAGAACCTTTATAAATCAACAGTTGAAGTGCTGGGAAGGAAGAACGTTGTTAAGAGAAAGAGGGTGGATCTGAATCTGAAAGAAGAAGGGGAACCAACTTAAAAGTTAGAAAAAATAATAGAAGAAAGGAACAAAATTAAAGAAATGTAAAAGCTATCAGACTCTGCAGAGGGGACAATGAGAACCAGCCAGCTGGTAGATTGGGTGATTAGGGAACAATCTAGTATCCATCAGGCAGATCCAGTGGTCAGCTGGTAACAGAAATCAGCTTGCAAAGGGATGAGAATTGGCTTATAAGAAGTTTAGTGAGAATCAGAAGCAGAGATACTCGGATAGTAGTTCCAGAAAGATGTAGACTGGACAAATTGTTTTTTCTTTCTCATTTTTAATGGCAAGCCTTGTGTATTCTTTCAGTGATTCAGCAAACATTTATTGGGTGTCTACCAAGTACCAAGGATTCTATTAAGTCCTGGGGATTTAAAGATAAAAGGAACAGCCTCAGCTGTTAAAGAGCTCTCAGGCTGAGAAGGTAAAAAGATGCCATTGTTGTTGCGCATATTACTATAGGGTCATTACCATGGATTGAATTGTGTCCCCCTCCTCCAAATTGTCCGTATTAATTTGGTTAGGCCATGATTCCTGGTATTATGTGTTGTTCCTGTATGTTGTAAATCCTACATCTATGATGTTAATGAGGGAGGATGTGTGTTAGTGAGGACAGACTCAGTCTGTACGTTTGTATTGTACTTTGAGGCAATCTCTTGGGATATAAAGGAAAGTGAGGCAAGCAGAGAGTTGGGGACTTCTACCATGAGGAAAGAAGCAGCGCCAGGATCAGAAGGTGCCCTTTGGACGTGGGGTCCCTGGGCTTCAGTGGCTTCCAGTTCAGAGGAGGATTGATGATAAGATCCTTCCTCCAGAGCCAACAGAGAAAGCCTTCCCCTGGAGCTGGTGCCCAGAATTTGGACTTTTGCCTACTTTCCCGTGAGAAAGTAAATTTTTCCTTGCTAAAGCCATCTACCAGTAGTATTTCTGTTATAGCAGTGCTAGATAATTGAGACAATCACTGAGTCAGAATTCACTTGATATGTATGTTATATATATATATATTTTAAAATACTTTGTTAAGAGCTTCTGTGGTGGAGAAAAGGTTTGTTAAGATTTCTCTGGTGGAGAAAATCCTGGGGCTCTTGCCACATGACACCAAGGACTATTAAATTTTACTGGAGAGAGCCAGTGGTCAGAAACCACATTACAGGGGTGAATGCTCAGCTGGGTTTTGAGGGACGATTAGAAGTTCTCCAGGAGAAGAATGGAGAATTGGCTTTCTAGTAAGAGAAAACGGTGTTTGCAAAGGAGTGGAGCAATCTTAGTGAGCTCTAGGGCTTCAGCTGAAAGCACAGCTTGTACAGCATTGAAATAGGAGTATGTCATGGGTTTCCTACTGTGCTTAGGAGTGTGGATTTTAGTGTGTCAGTAGATCAGGGGGCACCAGTGAGCAGAGAGAGGATAGGAGACCCAAACAAGAGGGAGACGTAAATGAGGGGGATGGAAGAGAAGCTGACTGCAGGAAAGAGCAGTTTTGAGGTGGAGAAGACGAATGTCAGGGAGTTGCTGAGAATTAGCCTTGGCTTTCTCGTGCAGTACTGGCTGAGGCCATCTGGTTGTGAGGGGAAGCTGGGAGAGCAGAGGGGGTGGAGGAGGGTCCAAAGGGTCTGGAACAGCCACTCCAGGGAATTCTAGAGAGGCATAAAAAGATTGCCATATTCTCATCATTTGAGATTCACAAAGACTTTCATCAGATATGTAACCGATTCTCACTGACACCATTGCCCCTACATCTGCTGTTGTGCTTTTAATGAAGTGTGATCTTCCTTTCCAATATCCATTTTCTGCACAGAGATCAAGCACCAGACATGGCAGCTCTGAACAGGAGCCAAGATGTATTGATTACATATTCTCTGTTCTCTTGTTGAAACTTGTGTTTTGCAGAGTGAAACATGGGCCTACAGGAAGGACTGTTTATTGAACACTGATTATTACTATTAGAAGGAGGTTTTTCACAAGGGGGAAAATCAGAGTAAACATTTAAAGTCATCAGTGTGTATCTAAAAGTGAATGCCTACCAAACTTTTTATCTCAAAGAGAAGAATGAGACCTGGATGAGACACTAAGATCTAGTGGGAAGAACACTGGGTTTGAGTCCAGATGCTGAGGTTTCTGCCCCAGTGACACTGTTTATACTGTGGGTGACCTTCTAGATGGGTTCCTTGGATCCAGCTTGGGTTATAATTTTTCTTTCTAGCTTTCACACACACCACAATGATATGAATGTAAATATAATGGAAAGCTTTAGACTTTCAATATATAATTAAGAGATACAAATAAGCAATTTCAGTCAGTAGTTCTGAATTCTATCCTTACTGTCTAATATATAAACTGAAGTTGACTAATGCGTGTGTTACAAGTTTATGAAAGATTGAGCTGGCTCCAGGGATTCACTGTTTATACCCTCAGGAAATAGGAGTCAAGAGACCGGAAGATGAGAAAATCAGCACGTGGGACATCAGGGTGACTCGCTATGGGAACAAGAGTCCAGGCTTTGCAGAAGATATGTGACATCTGCTAATGTTTTATCCACAATGATTTTATATGTCGTTTAGATGATTTGTGGCAAGTTTTCTAATAAAAGAAAATTTGTGTGAGCTCTCACTTTTTTGCACACACACTCAAAAGAAAATGGAGAAAAGACTAGTATTTTCACAAGGATAATAATGGTATGACCATTCATGTCCAGGCCCCTGGGTAGTGCAAGTGGTTTTCACCCAGCTGCTGACTGAAAGGTTGGTGGCCTGACCCCACCTAGGTGTGTTATAGAAGAAAGACCTGTCAATCTGCTGCTGTAAAGGTTGCAGTCACAAAACCTGTATAGAGCTAAGTTCTACTCTGTCACACGTGGAGTCGCCGTGAATGAGAATCATTTTGATGATAATCTAAAAAGAATTATGCAAAAGATTTTTAGCTTTATAGGTAAAATCTTATGGTAGACAAAATAACCACACCTGCCCTACCTCCAAAGATGTTCATGTCCTAGTCCCTGGAACTTGCAGACATGTTGCCTTACATGGCGAAAGGGACTTTGTAAATGTGATTAAATTAAGGATCTTGAGATGGGAAGATTATTTTTGATGATTTAGGTGGCTCTAATGTAATCACAGGAAACCTTGGTGAAGTTGGTGGTTAAGAGCTATAGCTACTATCAAAAAGGTAGACAGTTCAAATCCACCAGGTGCTCCTTGGAAACTCTAGGGGCAAAGTTCTACTCTGTTCCGTAGGGTCTCTATGAATCAGATGGACTGATGACAGTGAGGTTTAGTGTAATCAAAAGGGTCCTTCTAAGAAAGAGGCAGGAGTGTCAAGAGTCAGAGAAATGGAGAGGTTCTTTGTTACAGCAGCTCTAGGAAACTAATACTGGTGTGTAGTCTTCTGAGGTGACAAACCCAAGCCAAATTATTGAATAGTTTTGCACAGTTCACGTGGCTTGGTTATTGGAGGTACCATGTAACTCCCACTTGTACTCATTCTCCTTGAATGCTTTGCATGGAATGAGTTGGGGTTACTAATCTCTGCAGACACCCCTTAACGTTTGCTCACTAGTCCTGGGCCTTTGTATAGCTTTCTTTGAGCTCTGCAGGAGGGAGTTGGGGTTACTAACCTCAGCAGACTCCACTTAACATTTGCTGCCTCGTCTTGGGCTTTGGTATAGCCTTCTTTGAGCTCTGGAGCAAGGTGATACTTCTGGACACTAGTCGTACCTCTCCGGAACTTCTGGCCATGTTCCTTGAAAGGTGCTGCCACCATCACTGTGCTAGCTGATGTCCCCTTGGTTCTCACAAGGGATTCTGCTTCTTATCTTTTCTCTCTGTCCTGCAACAAAGTTTCTCTAGAAGTTGCACCAGAAATTCCATGATTTTGGCTATTCTGTGCCTGCAATTCTTGTGTTACTGTGCTTCAGCGCCCCATGGAAGACCTGTTCTTCCCTCACACAGGACTCCAGTGTTTCCTCCACCCAAACTGAAAACCAAACCTCTTGCTGGTGAGTTGATTGTGACTCATCGTGACCCTATAGGACAGAGTAGAACTGCCCCATGGTTTCGAAGGAGGGCCTGGTGGATTTGAAGTGCCAGTCTTTCGGCCAGCAGTAGTAGCACTTACCCACTATGCCTCCACAGTTTCCTCCTTCCACCCAAGAGCCTGTCTTTGTTTCTGTCCATCCTGAGTGCCTTTGTTTGTTGAAGAAGCTCATTCAGCTTTCACCAACATTTCCTCTTTGACCATTGTTATGGATTGAGTTGTGTCCTAAATTTATGTTGAAGTCCTGGCTCCTGGTACCTGTAAGTGTAACCTTGCTTGTAAATAGGGTCTTTGAGATGTTATTATAACACGTGGCCATACCAGAGCAGGAGGGGTCATAATCTAGCCTGCTCGGTGTCCTCTAAAGGAGAAGAGGCACCAAGAAGAAGCAGGAAGACAATTGCATGATGATGGAGCTACACAGCCGCTGCAAGCTAAGAAACATCTGGAATTACCAGAAGCTAAGAAGAAGAAGAAAAGATCTTCCCCTAGAGCTTTCAGAGGGAACATGGGCCTGCTGTTATCCCAAACTTAGGTTTCTGGCCTTCAGACTGTGAGACAGTACATTTCTGTTCTTATAAGTCACTCAGTGTGTGATACTGTTACAGAAGTCCTAAGAAACAAGCACCAGTCACCCAGGTGACCCACCTGAGATTTCCTCCTCTGCTCAGCCTGGTTATCTCTTCTACTGTAACAGAATTGCCAGCCTGGAGTTCACACCCTCCATTTTCCTGGTGAAGACAACTTGCATCTTTGTAAAGGATGGCCCTAGGGATTTTAAAATTCACATTGTTAAAAAGTACCAAAGAAAGAACATATGGATATTCTGGCTGCAACTTCTGCTACTCCGCTGATTGCCAGGGTTGATGTGATGAGGGAGTGAATGCCGCCTACTTCTGTCCACACGCTAACAGCCATGCTCTCAATGACGCATGCTAGCTTGAAGGAACGGTCTTCTCTGACAAAGCAAGGCATTTCAGTAAAACTGATTAAAATAAGATGTAAACTACGATTTGGTGGTTTCCCCACAATTCGCATTGACTTTTCGGTCAGCCAAGCCAAGTGCCGTCGAGTCGGATCCGACTCACGGGTACAAAGAAAATATCATGTTGATTCAGAGGCAGTGAGGTTAACACTGAAAAAAAGCAAAATACGCATAGAAATAGTTTGAAGAGGTTTCTGGTCAATGGGATTCCCGTTTTGTACGTTTTCCACTTTCCAAGTAATGGTGAGAAAATCTTATTTAAACAACACTCAAGTGTACCCTCCTACAAAGTGATTTTTTCCTGTGACTTTTGTACACTAATCTAGGAAAGAAAACATTTAATTTGGGTTAAATACATATTTGTAAAAGTTGCCAAATAAACTCCGTGACTGTGGCAACTCCGTAGGATTGTGCTAAGGAACTCGGATTTTACAATTCGCACACACACATTGAATGATACTTGTTGTCCTGGCTTCCCTTACTTCACACAGGAAATACGTCACCTCCAGGTACCAGGCACACCTCTGAAACAGAGCTTTGATGGAAATCAAACCGGTAGTCTGATTCCTCTTTGTTCAGGTACTTTTGTGGCTGATGGTTGGGTTGAGTTTTTGAAAAAGAAATACCACCTGCTCAGCCTGGGAGTAGGAGTTTGATGTTTGGATGGAATAAGCATAAATTTGATAGCCAGATGCCCTGAGCACTTGGCTGGCTTGTGGAGTGATTTTCAGTGAGCCACCTTGCCATTCTTTGCTTGCACGTGATGGGGCAGTCTGTGGCCTACCTCCATCCCAGCCCAGCCTTCCCGGGACAATCGTGGACACATTCCTTTTTTATAATTTGGGGTGCTGGGATAGTGGGAAAGCCCCTCCTCAAATATAAGTGAAAATAAAAACAATATTAAAATAATAAAGTATGTATAAGGAATTTTAACAAGAGTCTGCATTTTTTTGCTCTGATGACTGACTCAGAACTGTTTTTAAAATGTCAAATCCCAACTCCCTCAAAGCATCCTTCCTTTTTTCCTTCCTCTCCCTCCCTTCCTGTTTTCCACTCTTCTTCCTTCCCTCCCTTCCTTCTATGTTTCTTTGCTTCTGTTTTGTAACGCCTACACTCTGAGTACTGCTGTCATTCAGTGCTTCCAAAACAGAATGCCAAATAAAACCCTATCTGTTCTCCCTTGCTCTATCATCTTTAGGCAAGGATTAGAAGTGATTACAAGAATCTATATAGTCCATGGAGGGTGAAAATGGTTAAGTGCTCAGTTGTGAATCAAAATGTTGGAGGTTGGAGTCTCCCCAGAGGGGCCTCAGAGGAAAGGCCTGGTGAACTATTTCTGAAAAATCAGCTGTTGAAAACTGTGGAGCACAATTCTATTCTCACACTTATGGGGTCACCATGATCAGAATGGGCTTGACAGCAAGTGGTATCAGGGTACAAGAATATAGAATGGAAGACAGAAAGAGAAGTTGCTAACTGATAGGGTTACCATGGATTGGCGCTGACTCAAAGGCACCCGAGGACAACAACAAGGGCAGTGTAAGGAGCTGGCTAATAGATGGTTGGTGAGAGTTACCTGAAGGAGCCCTGGTTGGGCAGTGCTCAAGTGCTTGGCTGCTAACCAAAACGTTGGAACCCACTAGCTGCTCCGTGGGAGACAGATACACCGGTTTGCTTGTGTAAGGATTTCAGTCTTGGGAACCCCATGGGGTAGTTCTCGTCTTCCCTACAGGGTGCCTGTCAGTTGGATTTGACTCCATGACTGCAGGCCAAAGTTTATTTGAAAACAGGGAAGAGAGGGAGGGTGTGGAAGGAGCCGCACCTCCCAGCCTTTTCTTTCTTCTCAGCACCCTTCCTCAGTTCCTCTTACCTGCATGTAAAGGCGGGCTCCCAGGCCTCAGGAGAAAATGGACTGACTACGCAGCAGAGAAGAGCGAGTAAGGCTTGCTCTGTCTTTTGGAGACAGGACATCGGAGGGGTTGGGGCATCGTGGGTTTTCTTTCTACGTGGAAGGTACTATGTCTCTGAAGTTACCCAGGGGGTCAGATGAGGGTGGAAGGCCAGGTGGGAGGGAGTTTCCTCCTGTAGGCTGTTATGAGTTAGACTCAAGAGAGCTAGACTCTCTGGATTCTTTCTAGGTTGTCCACATGGCTCAGATATTGGTAAGAGAGGAAAGGGGACAGACATAACATTTCTGAATAAAGACTATATATTTTTTGACTTTTCTGCCAATAATTCAGAAGTGGAGGTTGCTGTTTGGATGATGAAAAATACTTTCCTAGCATTTGACCTGTCCCTGAAGATCAGTAATAGTGCTAATAATTACAGCTATCAGCCAAGCTAAGGGCTTGTCATATATCGTCTCATTTTTAACCCCAGGAAGCACTGTTCTTACTTTCTTTTTAACCATGAGATATCAAAAAGCCACTGCTGTTACTGAGTCTTTTTCTACTCATAGAAATCCTATAGGTTCAGAGTAGAACTGCCCAGTAGAATTTTCAGGGAGTGCCTGGTAGATCTGAACTGCCAACCTTTTGGTTAGCAGATGTACCACTTAACCACTATGCCACCGCAGTAGGCACTATTATCATCTGCAATATATAGACTATCTGCTTTCTACATATCAAGGATAAAAAAAGTTATTTGGCTAAGGACAGAGTGAGTAGAAGGTCAGCTTGAATCTTGAGTCCAGAATTGTGCGCTTCCAAAGACCGTGTCAATGTTGTCATTAGTTGGTGTCAAGTTGGCTGTAACTTACAGCAACCTTATGTGTGACAGAATGAAATGCTCTTCGTTCTATGTCTACTGTCCTGGATTGAATTGTGTCCCCCAAAACTGTGTGTAGCAATTTGGTTAGGCCATGATTCCCGGTATTGAGTAATGTTCCAATATGTTGTAAATCTTGCCTCTATGATGTTAGCGTGGGAGAATGCGCAGCGGTAGTGTTGGTGAGGCAGGACTCCATCTGTGAGATTGTATGTAGTCTGCCTTGGGGCAATCTCTTGGGATATAAGGGAAAGGGAAGTCAGCAGAGAACTGGGGACCCCTCACCTTCAGGAAAAAAGCAGTGCCAGAGCATAACATGTCCTTTGGACCAGGGGTCCCTGTACCTCATAAGCTCCCAGTCTAGCTGAAGGTTGGTGACAAGGACCTTCCTCCAGAGCCAAATGTGAAAAGATTTCCCCTGTTGCTGATGCTCTGATTTGGACTTTTGTCCTACTTTTTTATGAGAAAATAAATTTCTCTTTGTTACAGCCATCTATCCACTTGTGGCATTTCTGTTATAGTGGCTCTAGGTAACTAAGATATCTGCTTAGCACACCCTTTTATTTCTTTCAACCCTGTTGGTTCTCACATTTTGTGAAGAAAACTTGATTCATTGTACATGTCAGGAAAAAACAACAACATGAATTCTTGTTTAAAAACCACCTCAGAGTAACTGTGGCAGGCAGATGAGGGAGAAAAGCAGACTTCTTTGAGCCAAACGTGGCCAGTTACAGCAGGTGGTCCTTTCTACTACCTAGGCAGCTTGTTGTCATTAAACAGACATATTTTAATTTTAATGGAATGAGAAGGTGACAGTATAAAATAAACAATTTTAAGGTATGGTCAAATTTTTTTTTTTAACTCAAATTTTAGTTTGGACAATCACAGAAGTTGAGCAATTTTGGATTCTGAATAAAAGGATATGCCAACATCACAGTACTAGCCAGGGATACGGAGCTACCACTGAGGTAACACCAGCTGGAGGGACATCAGCTGGAGCCTTAGGGCCCAAGAGGGGACCAAACCCCATTTGAGGTCACACACTGTCACTGTGTTGGTTGTTCTCGATCCTCTTCCTCCCTTCTCTGCTCTGCTGTGTGCCCGGGAGTCTGGCCTTTGAGGACTGTGTCTTCTAGGCTTCCTCTTGCTCTGTTTTCTGGGTGGGTTTGGCCAATGGTTGTACCAGCATGAGCCTGGAGGGCAGAAAGAAAGAAAGGTTCAGGTGTTTCTTCTTCACTGTCTGCTTGCTTTGGCTGATGTGTCTCTAGAAGGTGTTGTCCCCTCTATGAAAGCACCTGCATCAGGGAGGAGGGATCGCAAAGGGGCTTCTCGCTTGTCTTCCTTTAGCCCTAGCACTTGAAAAAATTTTTTGCTGTTGCTAGCTCAAAGGTTCCTCCCTATCCTTTGTGTAACCATCTGACTCTGCCCATACATACCAGTGCTTCAAAGTGACTGAGAATTTGTGTTGCAAACAATTCCCAGGCAATGGTAATATTTCTGGTTAGGGAGCAATTCTGTGAACTTCTGGTAGGGCATTTGTTCTCAAAATTTATTATACATAAGAATCACCTGGAGATATTGTTAAAATGTGGTTTCTGATTCAGTATACCTGGGGTGGAAGAGTAAATTCTCAGCAAGGGTTAGAATCTGAATAAAACAGTTTGAAGCCCTGCGCATTCTTCCCTAAACCATCCCATCATTGACACCTCCCTTTTGTTCCCTCTGTGGCTGAGGTCAGTTTCTTGCCAGGACGCTGGTATCACAAACAGCTGTAATGTGCATAACAATCACCTGGGCATCTTGTTAATTTGCAGATTCTGATCCACTAGGTGTGGGGTGGGGTCTGAGATTCTGCACTTTTAACAAGCTGCCAAGTGGCTGGCCCTCAGTCATGGACCAAGCTTTGAGAATGAAGGACCTAAAGCTGTGTTATGAGGCTTCATCAACTTTATGTTGGTGAATACGGCCCTGGGGGCAGAGAGTAAAGGGGAATTAGTCTCATTACAAAACCCAGTAAGCAAAATTGTGAGACTCTTCTCTTCCCCAAAGTCAGGAATGGGTTGACATACGTATATATGCATGTACATATACGTATATATAAATATATACATATGTGTCAACCCATTCCTGTCTTTTTCCTTTATCTAAAGGAAAACCAGAGGTTTCAGCTGTTTGCTTTTGCCCTCTTGTCTTTGTCTCTTTTCTATACATCTCTCTCTCTCTGCATTATAGACACCGGCAATGGAGGCATTTCCAGGTCCATTATTGTTGAATGACTGTGGGTCAGTTCAGCAATTCTGGACACAGGGACAGGAAGGGTGGCATAGAGATGCTGGCAAATTATGACCCATGTATCAAATCTAGGATGCCATCTGTATTTGTAAATAAAGTTTCATTGGAATGTAGCAATGTTTGCTTGCTTACAAATTGCCTATGGTGATTTTGTCTACAATGGTAATGAATTGAGTTGTTTCAAGGAGATGAAAATGTTTACTATTTGGCCTTTTACCAAACATCTAAAATGTTTATTATCTGTCCTTTTAATGGAAAAGTATATTTCTCCCCGTCTTAGATTATGGCACAGGGTTTTTCAAGATGTAAGATCTTTGAGTGAAAAGGAATCTTAGGAATCATCTCGTTTCATTCTATAGCTGAGGAAACAGATACTCATAGGTAGTGACAAGTCTGCATTGTAAAAAGACACAGAGAAAAAAACTGGAAGAATCCACAGAGGAACACAGACCTCTAATAATACAGATTGAAAGCTAAAGGTATGACAACCTCATCTCCAGGTGATTAGAAAGAAGTATGACGAAGTGTTATTCTCTGTTTCCACACAGGAAAGTTTTTCAAATACAAACAGACCCAATGTTGGAGGTACGTTTCCTAGGGAGGTCAGGACCTGCACATCTTTAAAAACAGGACAGAACAGCTGCTTTGAATGACTTAGGTTAAGACTGGTGACCTTTCTGAGGCAGCACCGGAACTCGTTATTCATTTATTCACTACCAGATAGTCAGGAGGAAGACAGAAGACCTAAGGCAGGAGTAGAGAAATTAGGTGTACTGTCCGTGTTGTATGTAGGTGCATGCACACACCCATGATATTCTGTTTCGCATACATAGCCACACTAAAAATCAACAGCCAAACACTGGTTTAGACATTGGACATATGTGGTGAAGGATGTATTCCAGCTTAGTGATTCTGTGAGCAGAGTGATGGTTCTATCACCTTAGTCCCTTAAAGAGTTCTCCTCAGTGATAATTTGGAATACTTTAGATTTAAATGTCATTGAGAGGAGGCCTGGTGACACAGTAGTTAGGCACTCCGCTGCTAACCGGAAGGTCATCTCTTTGCACCCATCAGCCACTCCATGGCAGAGAGGTGCAGTAGTCTGCTTCCATAAAGATTACAGACTTGGAAACCCTATGGGGCAGTTCTACGCTGTCCTACAGAGTCCCCATGAGTCAGAATTTGACTTGTGTCAATGGGTTTGGTTTGGTTGAAGGAGCCCTGGTTGTCCATTGGTTAAGTCCTTGGCTGCCAACTAAAAGGTTGGTGGTTCAAACCCACCCAGGGGTTCTGTGGGAGAAAGACTTGGTGATGGGCTGCCACAGAAGAAAACTCTGGGACAGTTTTACTCTGTCACATGTGGTTGCTATGAGACAGCACGTAAGGATAACAACTACTTTTAGCACGGGAGCAGAAAAAAACCACACAACTTGGATTTGTCGCAGTAGGTGCTCTAAGAGAGAAGTCCTCGGGTGGTGCCAACGGTTCACGTGCTTGGCTGCTAACAGAAACGTTAGAAGTTTAGTCTACTTGTTTGTACCTGGAATGAAATGCCTGCTGATCTGCTTATGAAAAATCAGCCTCTGAAAATCCCATGAAGCTTAATTCTGATGCCCATGAGGTTGCCGTGAGCCAGAATCGACTCTACAGATACTCTATAGTATCTGTTTCCGACTCTACAGTTGGGTAGGCTTTTAGTAGAGTCACTTCGCCTACGGCTAAACAGGGAATGTGCAGATCTCCCTTTCGTGAGCCCTGAAGGGGGTCCTAACTGTCTCTGTATTACTAATTCCTATGTTTCCACACCTTACTACAGCACTGAACACTGCAGGTGCAGGATAAGTATTTGTTTTTCACAGTCAGAGTAGCCAATATGCGTTTAATTATGGTATGGAATCTGTCACAGATACAAGCAGAGAGATCACAGGGAGGTACCCAGGATGCACGATTAAGCAGGATTGCAGCTGGGACGGGCTCTGAGCTAGCATGCATCCCATCCAAGGCATTCCCATCCTTCCCTCTGTGGATCACGGCCATCCTAGCTTAGATCTGCTGACAGGCAGGAATTGCTTAATTAAGCTGCACATTTCTGTCAGTTCTTGCTGACGTCTTAACAATAATGCTTGGAATTTATATTGGGCCTTTCATCTTTGAAGTTCAATGTTCTGAGTCTAATCTTTATGACTTCCTTGTGCGGTCGGAAAGTAACAAGTTGTTTTTATTCCAATTTTACAGGTGGAGGCGGGGAATGTGATGGAGAGTGCTGCAAGGAGCTGCTCGGGGATCCCGGATGAGTCAAGGCAGAGGTGGAACAGAGCCGTAACCTAATATGAAAGTAGCCTGTCTTTTGTTTGACCAAAGAAAAGTTGGATAAATGCAACATGCCTTTTTTCCCCTATAGGACAAGAGACATTTGCAATGCTTCTTTTCTAGCTTGTTCCAAATAAGTTTTGAGTCAGAGAGATGGAAATCAGAGAAACTGCAAAGTCTCTATTTTCTGAAATCTCTTCTCAAGTACTTATAAGTTTTTTGGTCCAACTACAGGATTTAATTTGAAGCTCAGAATAGAGTCGTCATCTCTGCCTTTTCCTTTCAGGCTGGCTTTCCTTCCCAGCTTCTCAGCTGATCTTTCCTTGAAGTAGCTATTAAAACGCTTCTGTTACAACTCATAGGTTTATTATGCCTTGGTAATTACCAGCCAAACCCGAGGCTTTATGCAGATTACCTTCTCTCTCATTCTAACACCGACCCTGAAGATTGTCTCAGCAACTATGGTTAAAAACTCAAGACTGTATAATTAAAGCATGATGATTATTTGGAGGATAATATAGAGTTGCAATGCAGTTTAAAAACTGGTTTCTGTAAATAAGGCAGTTAGAAAGACCTGATGGGATAATATATTAGATGGCTAAATAATACCAGCTTCTTTGACAAGTTTCATTAGTATTTATCAAGTAGTTAACATTCTCAAAACACTTGACAGGTAATCCATAGGATCGCCTTTGTAGAGAATTTAATACTCTCTTGCAGAGGAGACAGAGCAGACAAACAAGACAGGAAGGAAACCAGCAATTGAACTGGACATTCAATAAAAGTCTGTTTCCTTAGAGATGTAACTATCTGAGCACTGCTCCTCAAACTGTAATCTCTTTTGCAGTTACAAATTAAAACACAGCAAGAAGAAAATTTATTTTAACTTTAGCAAGTTTATATTCCATAAGAAATAAAAATGCAGTTAATTACATCAGAATCAGTCCTTCTTCACTGCTGTTCCTATTTGTGAATACCCAGCAGGATACCCCTTTCAGGGAGTCGTTTTAACGATACAGATGACTTCTGTGCTCCTTCCCCTCACAGCTTCTTATGATTTATTTGATAAATAAACGTATTTACTTCAGGTAAGACTTTACTAAATGGTCCCTGGGTGGTGCAAATGGTTTGTACTCAACTACTAACAAAAAGGTTGGAAATTCAAATCCACCCAGCAGCACCACTGTAGAAAGTCCTGGCAATCTATTTCTGTAAGCCCAGAGCTACTAAAAACCCTATGGAGTACAGTTTTACTCCGATACACATGGGGTCTCCATGAATTGACTCCATGGCAACCGGAAAGACTTTGCTAACAACCAGTATCTTGTTAACTCATCTAGTTGAACAGTGTTATTGGTAGGTGCTACAGAGTCGACCTAAACTCATAGTAACCTTTGGGACAGAAAGAACTGCCTCATTGTAGGGTTTTCTAGGCTGTAATATTTTTAGGAGAATCCTAGCGGCACAGAAACCCTGGTGATGTAGTAGTTAAGTACTATGTCTGCTAATTAAAAGGTCAACAATTTGAATCTGCCTGGTGCTCCTTGGGAACTCTATGGGGCAGTCCTATAGAGTTTTCTCTGTCCCATAGGGTCACTATGAATCGGAATGGATTCGATGGCAGTGGGTTTGGATTTCTGGTTGGTGGTACAGTGGTTAAGAGTTTGGCTTCTAACCAAAAGGTCAGCAGTTCAAATCCACCAGCCTTTCCTTGAAAACTCTATGGGGCAGTTCTACTTTGTCCTATTGGGTTGCTCTGAGTCAAAATTGACTCAGCGGTAATGGGTCTGGTTTTGAGTTTAACTTTTACAGGTGCAGATGGCCAGGTGTTTCTCTCAAGGAGCCACTAGGTGGGTTTGCAGTGCCAGTCTTTTGGTTAGCAGCTGAGTACATAACTGTTGCATGACCAGGGCATAATAAGATTGTGAAAATGTAGGACGCAACCTGCCAAAGCCAGAATACATTGTCTAATGGACATGGCTTCCTTCTTTGTGAGCCCGTGTGCCTTTTGGTAGATGTAAATTGTTGTAAAGTTATTTTAAGATGAAGTGAATGACTTCTACCCTTTGTTAACTCATTGAATGACATTCCCTTCTCTCAGAAAACTTTCTTTTTAATAGCATTTTAAACTTGCAATAGACACTGCAACAGAATTTGTAGGAATAACGCATATATTGAATCAAGATTTATACTGACTCAAAACCAAACCCATTGCCCTTGAGTCTATTCTGACTCATAGCAGTCCTGTCAGAATAGAACTGCCCCATGAAGTTTCTAAGGAGCACCTTGGGGGATTTGAACTGCACACTTTTTGGGTAGCAGCTGTAGCACTTAACCACTATGCCACCAGGGTTTCCAAAATACATCACATTAATTAATTAAGGTTTTTAAATTAGTAACAACAGATGATTGTTACATACATATATCGGTAAAAATAGAAAAACTTCATAGGCTTTTTTTTTAACTGATGTTTTCCACTTGAAGATTCTTTAAAACATTGTACTTTTTAAAATTTCACCAGAATAGTTTGACCTGCCATAATTCTGACCATGCAAAGAATTCTGTAGAGACATTCATTTTAAGAAATATAATTTCTTAAATCCTTTATTGTTCCCTGTCAAACCCATTACTTTTAAAAATTTATTTTTATAATAACCAGAAAAATATTCACATTCAAAACTTCTAACCATAGGAAGTAGTAATACTAAGTAGTCTTCAAGCATTGTTTGTTCTAAGAGATAAACATGTAGAAGATATCTATCATCCCCATTTTGCAGAAGAGGACATTGAGGCTAGAATTACACAAATAAGATCATAAAATTAATAAGTAGGAGAGCCAAAATTTGAATCTGGGAAGTCCAGTTCTAGTGCTTTAACCACTGTTCATACCAATTACCTCAGTGAACCCTGAGAGGGAGATGTTTGCCCAGGTAGCGGGTAGAAAGTACTGAAGTATTTATGCAATGATAGGAGGTTTTAAGGAGAGCATTCTGTGTGAGGAAAACCAACAGAATTGGCTTTGAGTCTTAAATACTTAGGTTCTTGGGTGGCACAAACAGTTAAGTATTCAACTACTATCTAACAGCTGACAGTCTGAATCTACCCAGAGGCACCTCGGAAGATAGGCCTGGAGATCTGCTTCCAAAAGGTTAGCCTTAAAAACTCTGTGGAGCACAGTTCTACTCTGACACAACTGGGGTTACCTGAAAATGACTCATGGGCGACTGGTGTGCGCTTGTGTAACATATTTACAGTAAGAATAATGATGGGCAGAGAAATACTTTGATTGAAGTTTATTATGAGGTAGAAATGGCTGATTTTAGATCTTTTCATTAAAGCAAGGTTTGACACAGAGGTCGTGGTGGAGGGGAATGCATAGGGAATACTTGCCCCAGCTGTGAGTCCCAGAGGACAGCAGACAAGGCATATAATGACATCCTGAGGTGCCATGAACATGTAAGGGGCCTGACGGAGGCAGCTGGACAAAGAGGAAAACATTTCTGCTGATGCTTTGCTGCTACCGAGGTCTGCTCATCTTAAAAGTGGGGGAGGGTGCCTGTTAGAGGTTACGCCCAGGTCCTTGTCGCCTGTGCTATGCCCTAGTTTGACCGGGGAAATCTTGCTGGTCCACATCCACCAGGTGCTCCTTGGAAACTCGGTGGGGCTGTTCTACCCTGATCGGTAGGGTCCCTATAAGTCACAATGAACACGACAGCATCTAACTACAACAGCTTGACCAGAAGAAAAGAAAGGAGGGAGAAAGATGAAAGTAGTTCTATCATGGTTTCTGTTGACTTAAGTACCTTCCTCAGGCCTGATACACTGTTTGCATAAAAAAATAAGATACATCTAAAACACTTAACATATGTGTGTTATAGATACGTGTCATATTTGCATTGATGATTTCAGATTCTTGCATACAACTCTGAAATAAGGACACTTACAACATTTGAAACCAGTTGTAATCACGTATTAACAGCTGATTTTAACTATTCCCTTAAAAAAAAAATAACTACAACAGCACAGAGATATATTTTTCAAAGGGGAAAACTACCCTAAAGCAGATGCTGGGTAGAATTTGAAATGGTGTCCAATCAGCATCTTGCTGTTTAAGTTTTATCTATCAGAGCCAGGGATGAAAGGCAGAAAGACCAGTCTCTTTCCTGTTTGTTTATTTCCTGTCCCTCTTGTCCTGTCTGTAGTCTGCCCCCAGAGCTCCTCAACTGTATTTATTTTCCATCTGCTTCCTGTTCTCTAGACAGTCTGAGACAGCCTGCTGCACCGCCAGCAGTTACAGACAGAGAGACATAAATATTGCCGTGCACGTGAAGACCACAGTAGACAGACAGGGACAACGAGCGGGAATCACGCTGCTGGCATCACAGAGAGATGCAGCTCCACAGGGGACTAAGGAAGCAGTGTTCTCTGGATCGAGGCAGGGCTGGCGATCCAGGGTGGCAGATTAGTAAATGCTTAACAGCGGAGGGCTGCAGGCACAAGCTGGCTTCATTGCAGAAGTTTTTCCTTGGGTCTGTCATTTGATAGGAGTCCTGGTGGCGTAGTGATTAACAGCTGGCTGCTAACCAAAAGGTTGGAAGTCTGAATCTAACAGTGACTCCTTGGAAAACCCATGGGGCAGTTCTTCTCTATAGTGTTGCCATGCTTGGAATTGACTCAAGGGCAATGACTTTTTTTTCTTTGTTGTTTGACTCCTTTCCTTAGCTATTTATTAGGCTTTTTTATAGTTAACTGTAATAACTGGGGAAACTCTGATAGCGTAGTGGTTAAATGCTATGTCTGCTAAATGAAAGTTGGCAGTCTGAATCCAACAGGTACTCCTTGGAAACTCTGTGCAACAGTTCTACTCTGTTCTATAGAGCTGTTATGAGTTGGAATTGACTGGACAACAGTGGGTTTGGTTTTTATAGTAACTGGACATTTTTATAAGTTTCCTTTGTAGTGCTGCTTTGTCAGTAGTTTCAGACTTCTGGATATCATACCCTCAAACCAAAACCCGTTATCGTTGAGTTGATTTGAACTCAAAGCAACCTAGTGGAGAGGAGAACTACCCAATGGAGTTTCCAAGACTCTAATCCTTGTAGAAGCAGACTGCCGTATTTTTCCCCTGCTGAGTGGCTAGTGGGTTCAAAGTACCAGCCTTTCAGTTAGCAGCTGAGTGTTCAGGAAAAAAAAAAAAAGGGGGTGTCAAGGAAAGGAGCAGATCACCTTAGGGTTGCCAGTTTTTAGTTTTGACAAGTAAGGGCTTTGAAAATAGAAACCTATTATCTCCTCTCATCATTGTTTTATGTATGATCATTTACGTGTATTTCAAGCTTGGTGCAGGGAGCTGAGTGAAGTTCCCACGAGTCTAACAAAGGAGATTCAAATGAATGAGAAGACAAAGCACGCCCACAGCTGCACCTTTCTCTTTGTAGTGTTGCATCTTTTATATATGAAAGGACAAGTCAACCTGAAAAAGCAGAAAGCATAGAATCTCAGAAAAAAGGAACATTCTTTCTAAGAAAGCATGATTGGCAACTTTAGGCCTATCACTTCTATGTTTAGAAAAACGTACTTAAAATCTTTCCATGTATAAAAATGATAACATGCAAGTTAGGTAATGGTATCACCTTTTAAATTTTGGTTTCCGTGTGCAAGTTTGTAACTGAAGAATTACATTTTGTAACATGAAGTACAGCCTGAAGGTCTGGCTTCTGGAAATGACACTGACATAAAATAGGGTTTAGCACACACACTCCCATACCTATGTTGATGCAAATGGGGAGCATTGTTCTTGGTGCTATTTTACTGAATTTGGACTATACTGGGCTGGGAGGTACTTGTAGGTGCCTGGGACTATAACATAATTTGGGAGGGCAGTGGGTTTTTATCCTGGTGATGCAATGGTTAAGTTGTATTGCTGCTAGCCAAAAGATTAGCAGTTCAAATCCACCAGGCATTCCTTGGAAACGCCATGGGGCAGTTCTGCTCTGTTTATAGGGGCACTATAAGTTGGAATGACTCACCAGCAATACTTTTTTTTTTGTTTGTTTCACACTGGAAATGTTTGTACTAAATCTTTGGTGGAGGAGGGAGGGTGGTCACTGATTAGAGAGCGGATAGAGAAAGAAGTTTGTTGGTGGCAAAACTCAGTTTTACTTCGATTGATCTGAGCAATTAAATGCTGCCCTCAAACTTGAAAACCCTATTCAGCCAAATTATAGTCCTTTAGTTAGCTGCATCTGCTCTCCTAGGATGATAAGCAGTAAGATATCTGCTGCTATATGGAAATATTCTGAAGGGGCTACGTAACCCCAACCATCCTGCTACATCCAGTTTTCTCTGCATTATTTCATTTTCAGTGATTTTGAAAGCTCCTATAGTATCGTAGGCTGGCATTCATAAAAGATGTTTGGCTGGGCTGCTCCTAAGCTGGGTTCTAATTCTGTGTGTGTGTATTAGGGGAGTGGAGTCTCCTCCGTGTGCAAATGGTTAATGTGCTTGACAGATAACTGAAAGACTGGAGGCTTGGCTTTACCCAAAAGTGCCGTAGAAGAAAGGCCTGGTGATCTGTTTCTCAAAAATTAGCCATTAAAAGCTTCATGGGGCAAAGTTCTACTCTGACACACATAAGGTCAACATAAGTCTCAGTTGCCTCTGTGGTAACTGGGTTTTTAATTCTGTAGGAGCCAAGAGAAGTCAACAAACAACAATTAGTTATCTCCTTGACAGCTGCTTCTCCTGCCCTTTCTCTGGCTTAGGGGAGAGGAGATAGTGTCAGGCTAAGTGTCTGTTCATGGGATGTAGGTGAAGGAATACATAGAGCTCTCTGCAAGTGGCAGGGACACACAAAGTGGCCTAAACCAGAGTGGACAGTTGGCCTAAGCCAGTGGTATTTTATCTGGGAGAAGTTCATCTGAGATAGCAGGTTGCAGCTTCAATTTGCTTCAGTCCAAGATCAGGATTCAGGAATCACTGACTTGGTTGTCAAGAGGTATCAGTCCTAAAACAGCTCCTATATCTTTGTGGTCATTTGGCCTTGCTTTCCGGGTAATATGAGACCATGCTCCTTGTTCTTCATTTCCTCTAGATGTTCCACTGGCACCTCTATAAAATCCCTGTGGACCAGAGCTGAGGAGGTATCCTGGGAATTGGCATGAAACATAAGCATATTATTCAAGTTCTCTATTAGAGTTTCCCTAGCCCACACAGCTAGACCGAGAAGGACTTTTGATTGGACTACGGATTACTCAGGCCACACGCAGAATACTGGAAATGGACTTTGAAGACTTCAGGTGGTGGAGCCTGTGAGAATATTCCAGGACTTGGCGTAATTTGCTGGAGTGAAGTTCTCACCAGTCTAACACCAGAGATTCAAATGAATGGGAAGAAAACACCACACCCAGAGTGGCATCTTTCTCCCAGGGGAGGGTTTCCTATGGATACATTAATTGGACTTAATGCAGGTGCAGAGCTCATAAACTTCAAAGAGTTGGGCAAACATTTGCTAGTTTCCTAAACATGTCAGGGAGAGAAGTATCCTTGTTACCCTTGGCTACAGGAGGGCACCTCAGGCAGAAAAGAGAGTGTTTTACAACTGCATTGTGGTAGGATGCCAGAGTTGGGTTTCCAAAGCAGGTCTTCTCCCACTCCCCACACTCTCTAGTGGTCTTCTCAGTGCATTGGATGGTGGGAATCCCAGCAAGACCAGAGGGGGAAGCAAAGGGAATAAGGAGAGGACAAAATCAGATGATGGGTTGTTAGATTAAGATGTAGGCTTTTTAAAAAACATGCAGGGGTTACAGGCAACGCCTTTGTGAGGCTAGCATCTTTAATTATTAAACACAGAAGCTTCATCAACAGTCAGGCTCCTTGGAGACACTAGCAATTATCTCAGATTCTGTTCCCAGTGCCACCCCTCCCCAACTTCAAAGGAAACTCATTACCAGGCCCCAAATTCTTCAAATTACTTTCCCATCATCTCAAATGATGTTTGTAAGTAGTTCATAATGAGGGCCTAATCTTACTCTTCAGATTACTCAAAAAGCTCATAGAAGATGGGCTGTGATAAAATTATTCCAAGGCAGGGTGATTATCTTTTGATTATTCTCCCCAAGAAGAGTTTATTCATGGATTTGCCAAAATTTTAAAAGATAGTTTATGTACATACATTTACAAATAATTTATACAAACTTCTTCCTGACTTTCAATGCAAATTAACATCCAAATGAGACCTCTTCTTAAAATGAACTATTTTATGTCTTGCAGAGGACTAATTAAGAAATGCATATTAAACAGGAACGAATTTGATAAGGTTGTCTCTGAGGTTGCCAGTGAAATATGGTTGTCTTTGTTTTCTAGAAGATTGCTTTTCATACGAGAGACTAAGGCCCGCCTAGGTCTGAAGCCTGTGCTAACAGCTGGGCAGCCTAGTTCATGAATCTGAGCACTGGTTAACCCTTGACATCAGCCAAAGAAAAGAAAAGAGTGAAAAGATAAGCCAGCCAGCAAAAAGATAAGAGGTATGTAGAAAGGCGTAGGAAACGGTCAGGTGTGCAAGAGAAAGGAAAGAAAAATCAGCTACATGGCCAAATTCTATATAGATAAGAATGACTTATTTTTAATCATTAGATTGGTTGACTATGAGATTAAATCCCTCTCAGTGGTTGTATCCCTCTTGCCATCAAGTTGATTCTGACTCATAGTGACACTATAGGACAGAGTAGAACTGCGCTACAGGATTTCCATGAAACAGCTGATAGATTCGAATTGCCGACATTCTGGTTAGCAGACGGAGCTCTTAACCCCTGTGCTACCCAGGGTTTCTATGAATTGGAATCACATTGATGGCATTTTTTTTTTTTTAATGGTTGTATGAAGTCTGTGGGTAATAAAAAAAGGTTACTGTGCAACTGGTAACTGAATGGTTGATAGTTCAAATCCACCCAGAGGTGCTTTGGAAGAAAGATCTGGTAATCAATTGACTTCTGAAAAATCAGCCATTGGAAACACATGAGGTGTCCATGAGTCAGAATCGACTGGATGGCAATTGGTACTGGTTAAAATTGTGTGTACAGTCTGGTCCCGTTTGAAGTTATAAGATTCCTTGTCCCACCCCAATGTTTAAAATGTTTCTATCATCATTTAGTATTATTTTTCTTTGCAAGTCAGTTAGGGATCCTCAGGGTCTGCAAATTCTGCTTTCTTTCTTGAAGCAGGCTGTAAGATCTTAGCCTGTTTCCTTTCTTTCTGCTACAGTCCATTCCATTCCTTGTAATTCTGCTTTTCCCAGGGGGATTTGTAGGGCAGGTCTTGGTTTTATTTGTTCTTCACACTCTCCAAAGAAAACCACGCAATCCTGTGTCATTTTACTGGCTTTGAAACAGATAACAACTGAAGTTGCAAATGCAGGGAAATAACAAATATTAAAAATATACACTTATGTATGATCATAACCCCAAACACCCAATTTTCTCAAACAGTTCTTATAATATCTCCCTTTGCATCCCGGTTAATTCTGGGGTCCCCATGGAGAAGCTCATCAGTGTTCTCTCCAGGAGTGTGCATGAACATGGAGCAGAGGCCCCAGTGAGCTAAGGCAGTTACTAAAATACCTATATTAACATGTGGTAACAGTGTTGTTTCTCTCTAGGACCGGTATTGAGCTGTGGCAGAGGAACTATCCCTCTGCTGCACACAGACCCCTACTGCAGCCCCACTGGAACACTGAGGTTTGTTACTCTTTGCAGCCGTTAGCTTGTCTCCTCTCTACAGCGAGCTGCTTCCCGAGAGGCTCCTCGGTCCTTCCTGGTCCTTGACCAGGTTGTGATACACCAGATCAAGTGTCCTCCAGCAGTGGGCACAAGGAGGCTTGTTTCCAGGAAGCTGCTCAGTCCCCATGCAAACAGATTTCCACCCAGCAATGGACAATGGGAAGATGGGCTGAAGCTGTGATGTGCTTGTACAGGCCTCAGCTCCAGTTCCTGTTTCTGAAACAGGACTTTGAACCCACTCATTCTGGTTCAAATCCCTGCTGAGAATTTACATTTCTAACAAGTTCTAAGAACCACTGGAAGAACAGTGCTTCTCAAAATGTATTATATATAAGAATCACCTGGGGGTCTTGTGAAAACGTAGATTCGGATTCAGTATATCTGGGGCTGAAATGCGAATTCCCCACAGAGGTTCAAACCAAAACAAACCGGTTTGAAGCTTTTTTCCAAAATAGAGAGCTCTCTGCCCTCTGTTTCATTTTGTTTTTTGTTTTTGTCAGCTGCCATCAAGTCAGCAGTCTTGGCCTCTTGATGACCCCATGCACAGTAGGATGAAACGCTGCCCAGTCCTGTGCCATCCTGTGACTGGTTGTGGATAGGACTGTTGTGATCCATACGATTTTCACTGACTGATTTTCAGAAGCAGAGCTCCTAGGAAGAAAGGTTTCATTGAAACCTGTTCAGCATCAGAGCAACACACGAGTCTCCACTGACAGATGGAGGCATGCATGATGTGCACCAGCTGGGAATGGAACTCGGGTCTCCCCTTTGAAGGCTTGAATTCTTCCACTGAACCACCACTGCCTACCTTTGCATAGCGGAGAGCTCAACAAACGTTCCTTAAGTGCAAATGCATGAGGGTCTCTCTGGGAAGGTCTATAGAGGCAAATGGGTGTCACAGAAATCAGGGATTACACCCATTCTCTTTTGGACTCTGTCCTATCCCAAACCACCTGCCTTGGGGTATTACCTCATAACCCTTTTCTTTGCACAATCTTTTGCGGGTTTCTGGTTATCTGCCCACAGATTCAGAGTTTACTGGGACCAAGTTGAGTTGATGAAATTTTTCCTAATTTTCACTTTCACACCAAGACAGTGTGTGGCAAATTCTAAGTGATTATGATTTAGAATGGAGCAAATTTTAACTTTGTGAATATAAAAACACAATCTAGGCTAATAATATCTTGAAAGATTTTAGAGAAATTTTCTCCTGTGCAGGAAAAACAGCTTCAGAGGCCATGAATGTGTTAGACAAAGAAAAGAGCCAAACTTGAGAGAAGTAAAACATTTAGGGGACAGCTGTTAAGTACGCATTTGATTTAGGACCCGGAGCTGTCATTTGCCTATGAAAGTCACTGCTTTAAGCTTTTGAGTTTTCCAGTTTCTCTTTCTTTTGTTACTGTTTTTTTCTGCTCCCTTTCTCCAAGATCACCTAACGTGTTTCATAACCCCTACCCCCGCCTAGATTTCACCATTTCCTGAGTCGTCCCCTGGGTTTTGAGAGACTCAGCAGGACAGCCTATGTACCATGCTGTCATGGAGCATTGTTCACAGCAGGTACCGTAAAGTTGACTGTAAATTAAAAGCAACATTTACATATTACCTGAAATGACTTGATTTATTAGTCAGTTTTTACTAAGTTCTGTGCACAGATACTCATGTTAAATGCACTATATTATTCCTTCACTTTGTCTTTTATAAAGTGCCTAGTACCATGGTAATGTTCGCTAAGTAAACAGAAAATGCAATGAAACTCACTTCCTTTTTTATTTTAATAATGTACCATTCATGCATTTTCATCTCGAACAAAGAATCATTGTAGTAAATTGCTCTGCCAATATTAGGCTGATATCTTATTGCAAGCAGAATGAAGAGATAACATGGCATGCCATAGGAAAACTGATAAAGTTTCCTTTCAAAACAAAGGAGAACAAGGCAATCAAACAAAATATGAAAAGTCAGGAAATGGTTCAATATAATTCATACAAATGTGAATGTAGGCCCTTTGATTTACTAATAATTCTCCCAGTTACAATACCCATATAGTCAAAGCAAAATTTAAATGAAAAATCTTGTAAAATCAATTCTATGTTTTTAAAAAAACTATTGTTGTTCTCTGGTTTGCCTTAGCCAGCCCTTAAGATAGGCTGGCAGAGATGTTTAACACAGAGCAGAACTTCTGCCAGCTATTTCTAGTGGGAATCTGAGCTACCAAATATTTTCCTCAAATTATAGAAAATTGCCATTTGTAGAGTCCACATTATATTTAGTGTCTTAATTTAGGATTAAACATCTGTAACTTACTGTTAGGATATCCAGAGAATTTACAAAACCCTGCAATATGAATATTGTCTCTCTGTGTAATTTCCGTGGAGTCTCTGAAGAAAGTTGTCTTGGTCTCATTTGTAAGGATTTGTTGATGGCCATAGGAATCACCGTATAATTTTAGAATGAGAAAATTGAGGTCTTATCACTGAAATGTTGACATCTTTCCACCCAGATTTGCCACCAGTTGACCAAAGATCCAGATCGTAGTTGCTCATCAAGATTCTTAACATATCCCCACTGGGTTCTAATCAACATAGAGAGGGCATCTTCATTCTTGGGCAACGGCTGAAGATCAAGATCCTATAATAAAATGGCCTTGGAAGAATTTAGGAAGAGCCATAATTTTTCCCTCTAGGCTTTTCCCGTAACACTTTACGAGTATACAGTGTGACTCATTCTTAAAACTTTAAGGTGTGGACATAGTGATATTTTAATGACCAAATACAGTCAAGGGGCTTGAGATTTCTGATGGATGCATGAAAATGCAATGTAATCTTTTCAGTTTAATTCCAATTCTATTTCTTAAAATACGATGAAAGAGTTCCTAAAAAAGACATTAAATCTAACCCTTGATGGATGACAAACATTTGAGAGAATACATCCCAGGTGAGGGAACAGAGAGACACAGCTAACAAATGGGGAAGGGAAAGGCACACTTAGCTCTTGGCCAGAGTTCCCCAGTAGATGCTAGAGATACGAAGAAAGTCTACGAAATTCTACTGTTCCAGCTATTGGCATCAGTGGACATGCTCCCTTGTGAAAAGCTTTCTCTGACCTCTAGCATTGGATTGAGTGCCCCTTTTGTGTGCTCCTAGAACTCTCTGTCCTGGCCCAAAGGAAGTTACCTGTTCTTACCTGACTTCCCATCTTAGTTTCCCCCCCTTATCTGTTGGTTTGTCATACTGTGGGACCTCACATGCTGTGGTGATGCTATAAGCTATGCCACTATTATTCAGATACCAACAGGGTCACCCAAAGGATTTTATCTATCAAATTGCTACAAGGTCTTCTTTACAAGGAAATTTCACCTATAAGACTACATAACCAACAGCAACCATTTGAGTAGGAGTATAAAAGTACACAGAGCCCTTATAATTTGCTAGGGACAGACTAGGAGAAAACTCCAGACTCAGTGTCAATAAACATGGGACACAGTTCTAGTAATTGCTCTAGGAGCCTGACCAAGCTACTCAGTGTCTCTGATCTTCCATCTCATATCTGCATACTCAGAATCATAATACCAGTTAGACAACTTTACAGAATTGTAATAAGTAGGATAATGTGGAAATGACATAATGAACTACAGAGCATTTCCTTCCTTATCAAAATGATGCAAAGAATAGGTGGACTTGACCTCCTGAATCCTAAGATGTTTTTGTTTTCCAGTTGAAAAACATGCCAGACCTTAGGACTTTTCACTTGATGTCCCACCCACTGATTATATCCTGCCACCTCTTCCTAATCTAACAAGGGAAAAAATAGAAATCAGTAGTAGAGGAACGTGAGGTTGTAATATTTTGTCCTTGGCAGAGCACTTGTAATCTCTGGTATTTAACACCAAGCCCTGGAGTCAGTTTCAGGTTCCGGACCGTTTTTGTGCACAGCTTATTGATAGCAACATGAAAATATCCAGTGATAGATGCTGGCCAAGGCTCTGTTGAGAGCAGGCAGGACAGATGAGCACTGTTCTCCAGCACATTTCTCCCATTCTCTGCGCTTTTCCCCGTGGTCAGGGAGTGAGCGGCTCTCGCCAGCACTCTGAAGGCCCTGGCCAGTTTTCCTTCAGGGTTGTTGAGTCTGGGGTGAAGGGAGGGTCGGCATGATCACCAAGCCTATTTCTACACTGACTGTTTTGACAAAATTTAAACCTGAGAGCAGATTGCCACTCCCTGGAGGCCCTTTGTCTTGCTTTATGACAGGTTTATTGTCTTTGATCTACCAAACCCGAGGAGCAGAGGATGAGTATTTACTGCTGTATACCAGATGCCACTGACTTGAATTCTCAGAGATGGGAGACTGAAGTCCCAAATCACATCTCTAGTTTAGGTCTTCTGTATAATCATAGTACTTGTTAGTAAAAGGTCATATTTTGTTGCACTGTAATTTTCTGATATGTTTCATTTAAAATTAGTTATTTGTTTTAAGATACTTCTGACAGGTAAGTAGCTGTACAGCTGTAATAAAATTCATGACCAGCCAGGGATGAAACACATGCCATACAGTGTCTCCATTTGCTCTACTGACAGCCATGCCAGCCAACATAAGTGACATGTAAATCCTCTTTGTTGCTTACAGATGAAGAAAGTCAATGGATGGAAAGACTGGAGAACATTGGACAGTGTAAGTCATTTCTTAGCATTGAGTCTTTTTTTCTTTCTCAATTTCCAATATGTATTCCTGAAATTTTACTCAGTTACCTTGGTCTTGCCTACGGCATCAGTCAGTTTATATAATAGTGTCATAAACTGGAGACTCAGAGCTTGATAAAAAAATATGGCCATTTGTCCATCCTTTCATCCATTCATCTTTCTATCTGTCCATCCATCTAGCCAGCCTGCCTGCCTGCCTGTCAGCCAATGAGTGCTTATTATATGAAAGGTATTGTGATGACCATTAGAAATACCAAGCTTGATAAGCTTATAGAGCAGAAAAGTGATTCTTAACTTCTCTTGCTCTCCTCTGATAAAAATTATGGACTTTCTTATCAGAAACAAAGAACATGCAGTTTCATCAATCATCCATAGACTTTGGTTTAAGAACTTCCATCCTCTTTGTGGACACACAAATAAGTAAATGGATAATCACAGGAGTATGTATTAGCTCTATCTTTGAGATATACACAGAAGAACATGGAATCTGGGACAAAAAGTATCTCATTTTCACCCAGGACAGGGACCTACTACCTCACCAACAGTTCAGCCTGTGCTTTGACTTGGTGTTCATTTTGTCTCATCAGGATTTTTGTGGTACAGTGAGAGAACAGAACAAAAGCACAAACAGATGTACTGGATTTTGGATTAGAAGTTTATGACTTAATAAACTGGTTTGCCACTTTTTAGTTGTGTTAAATAGACACATTACACAATATCTGCATGTCTCAATCTGCCATATCAATCTTATGACAGTGGAAGAGGGGTTCATAGTGGTAGTGGGGGTAGGACAGAAGACAAGGGCATGTGACACAGAAAAGCTCTTTTGATGTTCTATAAATATAAGGTATTATCACCACTACTCCCATAACTAGATATTTGAGAAGCAGATAAAAAGTGGCTAACAATGGGTACCTGTGACTCACGGCCATGGGAGGACCATCATGGGCTGCCACACACAGCTAAACTTGCTGGAGCTCCCCTTGGGTTTAGAAACCATGATCTTGATTTGGGGGACTGATCCAATTAAGGCATCATGTTCAAAAGTCTTCAGTGTATTTGTAAGACAGACAAATGTACAAAGTCAGAGAAAGCTATGAGTAAAAAAGCTGTAAAGCAGTGGTTTGATTATTGAGCATTATTGATTATTGAGCCCTTTTCCCCCTTTAATGTGAGGTTTAAAAAATTAAGTAACCATAAAAACTTTGTCAGCATACCCACCCATATTCCAGCCATCATTTACCCTTTCTTTATCTTTTGCACTCCAGTTGAGAAACACCTTGTGTGTGGTGGGCAGCCAGCCACGGAATGAAGTGGTGGATGTGGGGACGGGAGTGTTGACCTTCAGATATGAAGTCTTGGGTTTGAGCCTTGACTCTTGAGTAGCTCAGGGACAACAGACATCTAATCAATGTCTCAGTTTCACCACCAGTAAAACAGCGAATAATAGCCAGTCTCCCTACTTCATTGGGTTGTTGTAAAGCTCTAAGCAAAAACTCTTTGTAATCTGTAGTCAACCGTATAAATGTAGATATTTATCAATAAATGAACAGAGGGGAGGGGTGACCATACTACTTTATTTTTTAGACTGGCTGCCTAATTTGTTTCTTCTTTAAACACGTGTCAGACTGCATTGCTGCCTACTTACATTTGTGATGACATGTCAAAGATTTTATGATTATAATATACCTAGGAGCTCTGCCCTACTGCAGGGCAAAAGGCAGAGCTCTGCCCTGCTGCAGTATACTTCTTCCAAAAATATGTTTGAATTTCAAGAAGCTATCAAACACATTCTGTCTACTGTAGGAGCAAATACCAAACCCTCCTCCTTTCTCATTTCTGCCTGTTTGCTCCCTCTCAATTCTTTTTTGCCCTCCCTCTGCTTGCCCTTTCTAGGCCCTTCCTCTCCTACCACTCTGCTCACTTGGTATTTGCAATCCAGAAGTGGTGGCTGCCCACACAGATGAATCCCAGAGGATCAATGGAGGCCCTGTATCCATAGGAACCTGAGTAGAACCAAGCAGCTTCTGCTTTCCAGCCCACGTGTTTGTGGTATGGCCAGACTGGCTGATGAAGGAGTTTTGCTTCAGTTATGCCACTTATGGATAGACAGAGTAGAAATTGCCAGACTGGATCCAGACTCAGGGATGTAAAACTATGCCCAGCAGGAGCCATTATGGGCAGTTACAGTTTACTATTTATTAATGTCTCCTGAAATCCTGCCTCGCACTCCAAACCAAACCTCCCTACCCCTAGTGCCCTGCCAGGACTGACAAAGTCATATCCAACACACTGGAAGAAACAATCTTGAACTTGGAGCTTATTCTTTCATTCAACAATTAACAAGCATTTACTCTAAGCTATATACTCTGCTAAGTAGCTGTTGTTAGGTTTCAGTGAAGCAGTTCTGACTCATAGCGACCCTATTGGACAGAGCACAACTGTCCCCATAGGGTTTCCCAGGAGTAGCCGGTGGATTTGAACCTCCAGCCTTTGGGTTAGCAGCCTAGCTCTTAACCACTGTGACACCAAGGCTGCTAAATACTAGGAGAACACCCAAATGAGTAAGATGTAGTTCCCCTTTTAGGGGTTTGACAGCCCAGTGGGAAAGAAAGTATGCACAAATAATTATTGTATGATGATAGGTATGCTTCAGGACCAAGTGGTGTGGTGACCATAGGAGGAGATGTTGAGTTCTATGTAAGTGCAGGGAAGGCATAAGAGAGGAGGTGTTTTTGACCCAGACCCTGAAAAATGACTCAGATTCTACCACCTGGAGAAGGTAAGTACATTGCAAGCATAAGAATTAGCAAGAAGAAAGGCACGAAAGCATGTGGATTTTCAGGGAATTTTGAATGTTTAATCTGTGGAAACCTTGGTGGTGTAGTGGTTAAGTGCAATAGCTGTTAACCAGAAGGTTGGCAGTTCAGATCCACCAGGCATTCCTTGGAGACTCTATTGGACAGTTCTACTCTGTCTGTATGGTTGCCATGAGTTGGAATAGACTTGATGGCACAGGGTTCAGTTTGTTTTTTCGGAATATGGCTAGTCACCACCCATCTCTCAGTTTGTTGTGCAGTGGTGGCTTGCATGTTGTCACCATGCTGGGAGTGAAATCACCAGTATTTCAAATATCAGCAGGCTCACCCATGATAGACAAGTTGCAGCAGAGCTTTCCAGACTAAGATAGGCTAGGAAGTAGCCTGATGATCTAGGTCCAAAATTTGGCTAATGAAACCTGACCGATCACAAAAGAACATCGTCCAGCTCGCCTGCTTTAGACACACATCTTCTGGAGGAGTCTATCGCTGGGGTAGGACTTCATGTTGGGTGAAGTAGCGGTCAAGCAAGGGCCTAGGAGACTTTGGTGAGAGGGACTGACCTAGCAGCTGCAAATGATAAACTCAAACATACTGGTGACTGTGAGGATGACACAGGACTGGACCGTGTTTTGTTGTGTTGTACACGGGGTCACCATGAGCTGGAGTTGTGATGATGCTAACAACAACAACTATTCAATGGGGGGCTAGTAGGGACACACAATAGGGGTAAGGCTGACATGAGCTAGGTTGTAAAGAGGCTTGCAGACAATGCTAAGGAGAAGGCAAATGGAGTTAAGGCAGATGTTTAAAAAATACTATTTATTATGAAAAGTGTATAAACCTGAAGAAAGTCTGCCATAAGCATTTACTGCACTTGTCTCCCTGTCTGTCAGTTTGTCATGCTGTGGTGGCTTGCACGTTGCTGTGATATCGGAAGCACTGCTACAGATATTTCAAATATCAGCAGGATCACCCTCGGTGGGTAGGCTCAGTGGAGATTCCAGATTAAGACAGACAAGGAAGAAAGACCTGGTGGTCTGCTTCTGAAAGAAACTAGCCAGTGAAAACCTTATAAATAGTAGTCGAACATAGTCTGATACAGTGCTGGAAGGTGAGCCCCTTGGATTAGACAGCATTAAAAGTATGACTGGGGAAGAGCTATGTGTGCTCCCAATCAGGTTTATGTTTCAGACTGGAAGCTCTGGGGCAGTATGAAAAATAAACGAGTGAGTGAGCATAGAAAAGCTACAGAAGGTAAAGGGGCTGGTTGGATGACTGTTCCAAAGCTATAAACAAGGAACGATGAGGGTCCAAAATACGACAAAGGAGAAAGGAATGAAGAGCAGGCTAGGGGACATTAGACTTCATGAGACCCTAGAGATAGGTTGGGTAGAAAGGAATGGGGACTTAGCAATGATACTGACTTAAGGGATGGAGAAGGGGTGGATGGTGACATGCGTAACCCATACGGGTATTTCAAGGGGAAAAGAATCAATGACAGATAGACAAACATACGACTTTGCTTTCTATGTAAGGTAGAAGTTCTATTGCAGAATCTGAGCTCAAGCCCTCTTAGCTGGGAATGGCTGAGCAGTGAGTTCAGTGAGCTTGTTTCCCAAGACTAACCTTTAAGATATTTGAAGAGAGTTATTTATTCTTCTCTTAGTTTTCTCATCACCACAATAAAACCATAGCAACTCTTTTCATCTTCCCTCAAGTTTCTTAAATAACTGGCTGAACTATAGTCTCTATTTTCCCGTTCTCCACTTGAAATGCATTGCTCTGGGCTAAAAACAACATACTAATTTTTCTCAAGTTACACATAAAATTATATATGCTATGTGTGCCATGCACACTTTGTTAAAGATTACTATAACTCGTACATTTAACATTTTACAGTTATTAAATATCCACTTTTGCTGAGAATACTAAAAATTTTTTCTTCATTGTTTTTCAGCTTCTTCAGGGTCCCTGTAGTGAGACTTCTCCTCATCACTCTTACTGCAGAATTTCTATTGAGTACATGGCATTGATTGATTACACTAAGGAAAGAGATTCATCTGGCAAAACATGAATTGAGGGGATAACCCTAACTTGTCAGAGTGTTCTGGCAGTCTAGGTAGACCACTTCTATGTGGTTGAAGACTAATATTATACTCAAAGAAGGGCTGTGTTAATATCTTAGAGAAGTTCTCCATCAACATATATAGAAAACAGAGTTTGAGGAAGAGGCTATTTACTTTCAATGACTTGAGTTCAAAAGTATTGACTAAATATTGTTTAGCTTAATTATCTTAGATCTTCTGAGTACCTGGTCTGCTAAGTGAATGGAAAGGATATGGGAATTGTAGGAAATCCTTGAGTTGTATTTACAGATATTCGTAGAGATATTCCAGTGAACATCTGCTCTCTGTTGGCCTAGAGTTTCCTAGGGACAGGGTCTCCACGTGTGGTTGTAACTTGACATGCAGTTACTCCTCTGCTGGGTCTTGCTGCTTCCATGGGCTCCAGTCCAAGCCAGGGACCTTGGCTACATCTACCTGGCATTCTGCTGGCTCTCTGGCACCCTTCCCTCTGCTCTTTAGTGCTCTTCAGTGCTCTCATCGCTCTCTTCTTCCCTCCAACCAGCCTTTCCTAACTGAGTTTATCATCTAAACCACAGTTCTGAGAAACGATTTTTAAAATTTTTCCAAGGAGTTAAATAATGAATACCACTCTAGATTCACAGGAAAGAAGTTAGTTCATTACATACAATGGATCTCTTAGGGTCACCACCAACACTAGTCATTTCTGACTCATGGGAACTCCATGTATGTGACAATAGAACTGTACTACATAGAGATCTCGGCTGAGTTTTAGGAAGTAGGTCAGCAGCTCTTTCAAGGTATCTTTGGGTGAACGCAAACTGTTCACCTTTTGGTTACCAGGTGAGTGCCTTGGACATTTAGGGACTACTCTCTTAGGGGATTAAGGCTTAACTCTGTCGTGGAACTCTGGCTGAGAAAAACTGTTATAAAATAAATTGTCTCCCTAAAATACATGTTGAATACTATGAAAAACTACTCCAACAAATTTGAGAACCTGGAGGAAAAGGGCAAATTTCTATAAAAACACTACCTACCTAAACTAACACAAACTGAGATAGAAAATCTGAACAGACCCATAACAAGAGAAGAGATTGAAGGGATAATGTGAAAACACAAACATACCAACAACAACAACAAAGCTCCAAACAATAACAAAAAAAGCCCTGGCCTTGACACTTTCACTGGAGAATTCTACAAAACATTCAGAAAAGAGCTCATGCCAAATTCTTTCTACGAAGCTAGGCTAAATCTGATAGCAAAGTCAGGCAAATATACCACATAAAAAGAAAATTACAAGCTAATATCTTTAATGAATATAGGCACAAAAGTTCTCAGCAGAACTCTAGCTAATAGATTTCAGCATCACACATACACACACACACACACACACACACAGGTACCTTGGCTACATATATAATAACTATATATGTACACTATATATATATATGTAAAATAACACACCAGGACAAAGTGGGATTCATACCAGGTGTGCAAGATGGTTCAATATTAGAAGATCAACCAATATAATCCATCATATAAATAGAACAAAAGAAAAGAAACACATGATCATCTCAAATGATGCAGTAGAAGGCATTTGATAAAGTCCAACACCAATTCCATGGATAGCATTGCATAGAATGGGAATTCCAGAACACTTAATTGTACTCTTAAGGAATCTGTACATGGATCAACAGGCAGTCGTGTGGACAGAATAAGGTGACATTGCTTGGTTTAAAGTCAGGAAAGGTGTGCATCAGGGTTGTATCCTTTCATCATACCTTTTCAATTTGTATGCTGAGTAAATAATCCAGGAAGCCTGACCGTATGAAGGAGAATGAGCCATCAGTATCGGAGGATGACTTTTTCACCCTGCATTATGCAGATGATACAACGCTGCTTGCTCAAAGAGGACTTGAAACACTTAGTGATAAAGATCAAAGACCACAGCCTTCAGTGTGGATTGCATCTCAAAGTCAAGATAAGAAAAATCCTCACCAGCAGACCAGTAAGTAATATCATAATAAATGGAGAAAGGATTGAGGTTGCCAAGGATTTCATTTTATTTGGGTCCACAATCAACATCCATGAAAGCAGCAGTCAAGAAACCAAAAGATGTATTGCACTGGGAAAATCTGTTGCAAAGGATCTCTTTAAAGTATTGGAAAGTAGAGATGTCACCTTGAAGACTAAGGTATGACTGACCCAAGCCCTGATATTTTCAGTTGCATCATATGGATGCAAAAGCTGGACAACAAGCAGGGAAGATAGAAGAATTTATAGCTTTGAATTGTGTTGTTGGAGAAGAATATTGAATGTACCACGGACTGCCAAAAGAACAAACAGATCTCTTCTGGAAGAAGTACAATCAGAGTGCTCCTTGGAAGTAAAGATGGAAAGACTGCATCTTACATACTTTAGACATGTTGTCAGAAAGGATTAGTCCCTGGAGAAGGACATCATGCTTGGTAGATTGGAGGATCAGAGAAAAAGAGGAAGATCCTCAATGTGACAGCTTGATACAGTGGGTGCGATGATGGGCTTAAGCACAAAAATGATTGTGGGCATGATGCAGGACCAACCAATGTTTCATTCTGTTGTGTGTAGGGTCGCCCTGAGTTGGAACCAACTCGACAGCACCTAACAACAACGGCACCCATTCCTGATAAAAAAAAAAAAAACAACACTCAATAAAATCAAAACAGAACGGGAATTCCTCACCATAATAATGGGCAACTATACAAAAACAACATTCTTAATGGAGATAGGTCCAAAGCGATCCCCCTAAGAATGGGAACGTTACAAGGGTACTTTTTATCACCATTCTAATTTATCATTGTTTTGGAAGTCCTAGCTAGATCAATAAGGCAAGAAAAAGAAATAGAGGGTATCCAAATTCTAAAGGAAGAAGTAAAACTAATCTTATTAGCAGATGATGTGATACTATAAATCAAACCAAACCAAATCCATTGCTGTTGAGTCAATTCTGACTCAGAGCAACACTATAGGACAGAGTAGAACTGTTCCATAGAGATTCCAAGGAGTGCCTGGCAGATTCAAACTAGCAACATTTTGGTTAACAGACATAGCATTTAACCCACTATGCCACCAGGGTTTCCTGATACTGTATATAAAACACCCCAAATATTCCCTAAGAAAACTACTGGAACTAATAGAAAGATTCAGCAGAGTAGCAGGATACAACATATGAACATCAGTTGAATTACTATACACCAACAAAGAGAACTTCAAATAGGAAATCAGGAAAATAATCCAACTTATAATAGTCCCTGAAAAGATGAAAAACAAAACAAAATTTAGGAATAAATCTAATCAGGAATGAAAAAGATCTATTCAAAGAAACTACACAATGCTACTGCAAGAAACCAAGAGACCTAAACAAATGGGAAAACATACCATGCTCACGCTTAGGAAGACTCACCATTGTGAAAATGTCAATCTTTGTCAAAGCAATCTAAGATACATACATGAGTATATGTAACAGCTATATGTAGATATACCCTGATGCAAATACCAATAGTATTTTTTAAGGAGATGAAAACACTAATCACCAACTTTATATGGAAAGGAAAGATAGCCTTGATAAGCAAAATGTTACTGAAGAAAAAGAACTAAGAACAAAGAAAGAGGCTTCATACTACCTAATCTCAGAACATACTATACAGCCATGGTAGTCAAAACAGCCTGGCACTAGTATGACAGATATAAGACCAGTGGAACAGAACTGAGAACCCAGATGTAAATCCATCCATCTATGGTCAGCAGATCTTAGACAAAGGACCAGAGCCCACAGAGTGGGGAAAAGAAGATCTTTGTAACAAATGGTACTGGCAAAACTGAGCCAAGCCAAGCGTCGTCAAGTCCGATCTGACTCATGGCAATATTGAATGTTGTTAAAAAAAAAAAGAAACAGGACGATACCTTACACAAAAACTAACTCGAAATGGATTAAAGACCTAAATATAAAACCTAAAACTATAAAGATTGTGAGAGAAAAAAATAAGAACAACACTAACCCCCCAAACCAAATCCATTGCTCTTGGGTCAACTCCAACTCATATCCTAAGGACATAGCAGAACTGCTCCATAGAGTTTCTAAGAAGCACCTAGTAGATTAAAACTGCTGATCTTTTTGTTAGCAGCTGTAACATTTAACCAAGATGCCACTAGAATTCCCAAGGTCAACATTAGGGATACTAATACATGGCATAAATATAATACAAACCACAAGTAACAGTGTGCAAATACCAGAAGATAAACTAGATAACCGGGATCTGCTAAAAATTAAAGACTTATGCTCGTCAAAAGACTTCATGAAAAAAGCAAAAAGAGAACTTACAGACTAGGAAAAAAAATGGCTATAACATACCTGACAAAGGTCTAATCTCTAAATCTGTAGAATACTTCTACTGGGGAAACCAGCACAACTTGTCTAAGGAAAGATCACAGAAGCTCCATAGAAACGTGCAAACTCCCTAATAGATAAAATTATTGGCTGAGGGTTGTTGCGACCATGGTCTCAGGAAACATCTGGCTCAGTTGGCATGACATAGTTTTATAAAGAAGACATTCCACGTATTACTTTGGTGAGTAGCATCTGAGCTCTTAAAAGCTTGTGAGGGGTCACCGAAGATACTCCACTGGTCTCATTCACTGGTCTTCACTCGATGGAGAGTGAAGAAAACCAAAAACACTGGGAAGGATTAGTTCAAAGAACTAATGGCCATAGGTATTACAGCCTCCACCGCTGAGTCCATCACATCTAGATGGTGCGTGGCTACCACTCCTGACTGTTCTGACAGGGATCACAGTAGAAAGTCCTGGGCACAGCTGGAGAAAAATGTAACAAACTTCTAACACACACACAAAAACAGATTTCTGGCCTGACAGAGACTGGAGAAACCCCAAGACTATGGCCTTCAGATATCTTTCTAGCTAAGTAATGAAGTCACTTCTGAGGTTCACCCTTTGTGCAAAGATTAGACTGGTCCATAAAACCAAACAAGACTAAATGGACACAGCAGCCCAGAGGCAAGGATGCAAAGGTGGGAGAGGACAGGAAAGCTGGTAATGGGTAACGCAAGGTCAAAAAAGGGCGAGTATTGACCTAACATACAACAGACAACCAAAGTCACAAAACAATGCGTATAGATTGTTTAGTAAGAAACTAGTTGCTTTGTAAGCCTTCATCTAAAGTACCAAAAAAAAAAAAAAAAAGGAAAAGGAAGAAAATCCACATAAGACAAATAACCCAGATGAAAAGTGGCACAGGGTATGGATAGCTCACCAAAGAGGGCAATTGGGTGGCTAACAGCCAGGTGAGGAAATGCTTGTGATCATTAGCCATTAGAGAAATGCAAATCAAAACTAGTTCTGACATTACTGATACTAATCAAGGAAACTGAAAACAAATATCAAAGAGGTCTCAAGAAGGTTTAAAACCTTATGCACTGCTAATGGGAATGTAAATGGTACAATCACTATGGAAAACAACATAGTGCTTCCCTAAAAAAACTAGAAATAGAAACACCATGGAATTGAGAAATCCTATTCCTAGAAATATAGCCTAGGGAAATAAAGGCCATCACACGAATAAACATATGCATACTCATGTGCATTGCAGCATTATTCATAATAGCAAAAAGAAGGAAACAACCTAAAAGTACCCATCAACAGATGACTGGATAAACAAACTATGGGACATACACACAATAGAAGTACTATGCAATGATAAAGGACAATGATAAATCTTTAAAATGTCTTGCAATGTGGATGAACCTGAAGGGCATTATCCTAAGTGAAATAAGTCATTCACAAGAGGACAAATACTGTATAAGACCACTATTCCAAAAACTCAAGAAAAGGTTTACATACAGAAAAATACCAAAAGCAAAAAACAACTTTTATCGTTATGAGGGAGGGGACGGGAGAAGATAGTTGGAGAGAGGAAGTCACTAATTAAATAGTAGACAAGTGTTTACTTTTGTGAAAGGGAAGACAACACACGAACAAGAAAAGTCAGCACAGTTCTCCTAAGGCAAAGCTGTAGAAGCTTCCGAGACAGACCCAAGCACCTTGAGGGACCAAGTTACCGGGGCTGAGAGCTGGGAACCATGGTCTCCATGGATATCTAGATCAATTGATGTAATATTGTTTGTAAGGAGTATGTTCTGTATCCTACTCTGGTGAGTTGCATCTTTGATCCAAAAAGCTTGTGAGCAGTCATTTAAAATACATCTGTTGACTACATCCTGACCTATGTGAAGAACAAAGAAAACAAAGGACACAACAAAAATATCAGTCCAAATGACTAATGCATCACATGAACTGTAACCTAAGCCAACAGGAGTCCCAGAGAACTAGATGGTGCCCAGCTACCACCATGGCTAATTCTCACAAGGATCTCCACAGAGGGGTCCAGATCTTGTAGGAGAAAAATGGAGAACAGAATTGAAATTCACAAGAAAAGACCAGACTTCCTTGTGCGACAGAGACTAGAGGATCCCCTTGGGACTATGTCCCTGGACGTCCCATTAACTCAGAACTGAAGACACTGCCAAAGTTCACCCTGCAGCCAATGGCTACATGGGCCTATGAAATAATAACGCATGTGAGGTACATGCTTCTTAGTTCAAGTAAGTATATGAGACCAAGAAAGCCAAGAAGACAAGAAGGGACAAGAAAACTGAATGAATGGACACAGGGAGCCCAGGGTAGGAAGGGAAAGGGAGAAAGTGCTGATACATTATGTAGACAGCAAGTATAATGTTACAAAACAATTTGTGTATAAATTTTTAAATGAGAAACGAATTTGCACTGTCAACTTTCACCCAGAGCCAAAATAAATAAATAAATAACCTGGGGATCTTTTCAAAATGCAGATTCTCATTCAGAGGCCTGGAGGTTGAACCAAAATGAGCCAGTTCAAAGCCCTGGAGTCAAATTACCGTAAGTGTAATGTTTCCGCATCCTGGTTCTGCAAAACTGGGTTGAAGCACCCTGTCCCTAGCATTACTCAGCTAGTACTGGCAAAAGCAGAGTTAAAGCCTGGGCCTCCTAGAGTTCTAGACCTAGGTTCCAGGTTGCTCCTTCCACCAGTACAATATCAGAAATTCTCTATACTGAAAATATTATTCAATCTGGCCTTGTCCAGTTCTGTAGATATCATGACCACATTGGAACCATACAGAGAGAAAGAAGCCTGGAAGCAGGAGACACGTATCTGCTCTCTCGTTCCAGCTCTGGGTGGCCTTCAGCATGTAGATGGGTTAATCAGTGGTTTTCAAACACGTTTCTTGTAGGAAGGCCCGGTATCTTATACAGCCCCCTTAGCCATTCTTCAAAACTGCAGAAAACTTTGGCTATTTCAATATCATCTCCTAGTTAACCTCTTGTTAGATGGTTCTGTAGCATAGAATGGTTTGAAAACCACTGAGGAGATAGTCTCTGCGGTGGTTTTGGTCTTTGAAATTGTATTGTCTCCTTGAAGTGTAATTTGTGGATTTCATTATTAAAGTGCTTCTTATTAGGAGATGTCTAACTAATAAAATAAAACAAAACTGTGAAAAGTGAAATAACAAATGAAAGTTGCCCTTGTTCGCCACAGTGGGAGATTCCAGTGCCTCTGAGGTCGGAGGGTAGTACGAAAGGAGGCGGGAACGTGTGCGCTTGTCTGGGGGTAGGTGCATGTCCTGGTGCAAAGCCGTAGGGAGAGGCAGAGACCATGCTGTCTTGAGAGATCACATCCTGGCTGAAAGAGAAAGATGCTCAGTAGCTCCAGCTGATCATGGCCGTGTGAGAACACTGACTCAGTTTTACCGGATGAAGGAGTGCTCATGGCACAGTCACTAGGTGCTTGGCTGATAACTGAATGGTTGGCAGTTGGAACCAACCGGCTGTTCCACAGGAGAGTGATGCAGCAGTCTTATTCTGTGAAGAGTACAGCCCTGGAAGCCCTGTGGGGCAGCTGTACTCTGTCTTACAGGGTCACTGTGATTCAGAATCAGCTGGGCGGAAACCAGTTTGGGTTTGGTTTGCCTTGCCAGATGTTCTGAATTTTCAAGTGAAGCTAGAATCTTTTTTTTTTTTTTTTTTTGAATGTGAAATTTCCTAATTGTTGAGACATGATGTTGGCAAACAAAACACACCCATGAGCTGAATTCAACCCACAGACCATCAGTTTGTGACCCCGGGTTTAAGGGAACAATTTAGAAGTGACCTCACAAGCCAGGACAGGAGAGAATGTAAACAGTAAGAGACAGGATCCTGAATTAGGAAGCAGGCCACCTGGTCTTCACCGCCAGGCTGTCTTGCAGCTGGACCCCGAGCCAGAACTCACTTCTCATCTGGGTCAGATGAGGAGGCTGGACTAGTCCCTCCAACAACGGCCATTGGAGGTTTTGAGCCCGACTGTCATACTTTGTAAATATCAGGGAATTCTGGCCAAGAATAATTACTCTGCACCTGGCTATTCCTCCCTAACAATAAGTGCCTGATTTTCTAAAGTCACCAAGAAAGAGATTGAATGCAATTAAGGATTTAAGTACATGGACGTGAATAAAATAACTGCACGTCCTAATTAGAAAAAGCTGCTCAAACTAGGGGAGGAGGGAGAAAAGAAAAAAAAAAAACAGACTAACTGCTCTAGATGAATGACTTTAAAAATACTGGCAAAAGTGGACAAAATCTTGACCCTTTCATTATCAAAACCTGCTGTGTGTAGCTGCGTTCCCTTGCTCTTGTATGGGAGATGTCAACTGCTGGGCTTTCCTGGCTCCTATTCAGTCAGCATTTCCAGGACGAGGCACAGCAGGAGTGGACAAACAGCGGTAATTATTGAACTGTGGTGGTGCAGTGGTTAAGAGCTATGGCTGCTAACCAAAAAGGTCGGTAGCTTAAATCCACCAGGCACTTCTTGGAAACTCTATGGGGCAGTTCTACTGTGTAGGGTTGCTATGAGTGAGAATCGATTTGATGGCAGTGGGTTTTTTTTTTAATATGTGGCAGGGCTTGGCAGGGTAATCTTGATGGCATAGTTGCTAAGTGATTCAGCAGCAAACCAAAGGGTTAGCAGTTAGAAACCTCTAGGCACTTGTTAGGAAACTCCATGGAGCAGTTTTATTCTGTCCTAAAGGGCTGCTATGAATTGGAATCAACTCGACAGCAATGAGTTTTTGGTTACATATGGCAGGTACCTTACATGCATAGACATTTCTGTGGCAACACAAAAGAACACTTTTAAGGAAATTTTGTAGCCTGCAAACCTCTAGGTAAAAAGTTGTAGGAACTGGGGGGGGGGGGGGGGCGGGGGGTGGTGCTGGGGAAAAGCAAAGATAGGTCATTGAAATCCCATGTAGCTGTGCTGCCAGAGTGGGAAGCCCAGCGGTTGCCGGTAGCTGAGGTCAGCATTTCTACCATGTCACACAGTAGCACAGAGGGGCCTGAGGCTGCCATGGAGGATGTTAAAATTCACAGAGGCAACAGAGGTGAAAAGACAGTAACTTTAACTAGACTGGTGCAAACTGACTTAACCTGCTCACCTGCTAACCAAAAGGTTGGAGGTTCGAGTCTACCCAGAGGTATCTCCGAAAAAGGCCTGGTGATTGACTTCCAAAAAGTCAGCCACTGAAAACCATACAGAGCACAATTCTGCTCTGAGACACAGGTGATCATCATGAGTCGGAACTGACTCAACAGCAATTGGTGATGGCAGCAGCTAATTCAGCACTAGCAGGGGTGAGGCAGGGCAACGGAAAAGGGTCTCCGAGCCACTGGAGCTGTCCTCAAGGTGGGCACAGGAGCCAGTCCCACCTCCCACGAGTTGATTTCTAACAAGGCAGAGGTGCTTCTGTCTGAGGAGGGACCCTGACTGCAGGTGCTTATTTTAAAATGTTCTAGAACACAGCAATATGGTTCCTGCCATGGTGCAGCAGCAAAGCCGCCGGCCGTTTCCTTTCCCACTAAAGGCTGGGATCCTCCTTTGGCTCTTCCAGCTCCTCTAGGCTGTGAAAAGCCACCAGAAAACCAGTGCGGTGTGCACATTATGCTGACATCATTCCTCTGTGACCATTCACTGATAGACTAATTCATGTTACAGAAACACATTGTAGCAGAAAAGAATACAATGTCTTATTTAATCCTCACAATTCTATGAAGTTTGGAGACCTGGTTCTCAGTTAAGCATGCATTAAATTACCTGGAGGCCTGGCTAAAACAGATCTTTGGGCCCCAGAAGTGAGTTTCTGATTCTGTAGATCTGGGGTAGAGCCAGAGCTCCAGTGGTACAGTGTTTAAAGCACGTGGCTGCAAACCAAAAGTTCGGTGGTTGGAATCTACCAGCTGCTCTGCAGGAGAAAGAGGGAACAGTCTGCTTCCCTAAAGATTTTCAGCCTTGGAAATCCTATGTGGGCAGTTTTACTCTATTCTAGAGTCTCTCTGAGACAGAATCATGAGTTTCAGCGGCGGGTTTGGTTTTGGGGTTTGGGTCTTAAGTGTAGAGCATGAGAACTTGCATTTTTAAGAAGTTGCCAGGTGATGCTAATGCTGTTGATCTGAGGAGCAAATCAGAGGAAAATGATTTTCAACTTGCCCAAGATCGGTGCTGGAACGGCCCCAATACTGGCCTAAATCTTGTGTCTAATGAGGCTACTGTGTCTGAGAATTTGACCTTTGATTATCTAGAAACACTTAGGAATGTGCTGGGGATGGTTTCAGTAGTTAACTTGAACCTAGTTAACAGGCAGGCATGTAGCCCAGGCAGTGTGGTGGGAAGAGCTTGTGGTCAGAAGCAGCTGTATGTTGTCACAGCAAGTGGGAGTCTGGGGAGTCTATACCTCCAGGGGGGCATGCTGTGTGGTCCCTTGTTTTGTAAAATCTCCCTAAATTTCTGCATCATTTTATATTCAAGAGTTTTGCCTGGTTTGTGTCTGCTAGAATCCCACCATCAATCACACGGCCTTTCTGCTGTAGCAGACCCGCAGACACACAGACTTGGAATACAAACCCAGCGCCGATGTACTCGTCCACCCTGCTGTATGACTTTCCTGAGGGGTCCAAGATCGAAACCAACCTGTGACTTGCTTACGCTTCTGTTTTATATGCTTTGCTTGAGGGAGAAGAGAGACAAGATGTTGAAGTTGTGACTAAGTGAAAAGCCCAGGTTTGAAAGCGGAAACTCTGGTGGCATAGTGATTAAGTGGTATGGCTCCTAACCAAAAGATCAGCTGTTCAAAACTGCCAAGTGCTCCTTGGAAACTCTGTGCGACAGTTCTACTCTCTCCTAATGGGTAGCTCTCAGTTGGAATCGACTTGATGGCAGTGGGTTTGGTTTTAGGTCTATTAGGTCCTTCAATACTTGACCTGACTTGTCTTACTTTTAAGACTTTTAAAATACATGTGGACATTGGATGGTGTGCTATAATCACAGAAACAAGAGAATTTTGTCTACTTTCACCTTGAAAGGAAACCCTGGTGATGCAGTGATTTAGTCCTACGTCTGCTGACCTGAAGTTTGGCGGTTGGAATCTGCCAGGTGCTCCTTAGGAACTCTATGGAGCAGTTCTACTCTGTCCTATAGGAAGCTATAAGTTGGAATTCACCCATGGGCAGTGGGTTTAAAGTTTAGTTTGCACCATGAAAAAAGTCTGTATTGCAAAAAGTTGCTGTTTAGTTCTATGTTCAGATTGTGAGATTACAGACAAAATTAATACTGGAAGAAATTTGTTCACTATTACTGAACGCATGTAAATATTTCAGAAACTGGTAGTTTGGCAGCAGGTTTCCACCTGCCACGTGGGGTTGTTGTGAGGCCTCAGGAGCACTGGCACTGCAGATCTGGGTCTAATACTCATGGCATCCCTGGCTGGGGACTAACTAGCTTGGTATCTGCTCTCCCCGAGGTATCACAACAGACTGCAGAAAGTTTTTGTGAAGTAGGTTGCACTTACCTTACGCTAGCTTCACAAAAACCAGAAACCAGGCAGCTGTGCCACCTCAAGAAGACAGAATTGGAAGTCTGCCAGAAACGGGCTTGGTTGTAATATCTGGTTCAAAGAATCATGAAGTTATAACAGTTTCTCCTAACTTCTTAGGCATACAAAGACATTAAAAAAAAAAAACAACTTTCAACAGCACTGAAAAATGACTAACCACTGAATTCCAGAATTATAAAAGAACTGACGGTAATTATAAGGCAGATGGAGAGCACCAAGAATAACCACTGTAGCTTTCAGCTTATGTCATACCTCTACTTTCCCTCTGGGATTTGGAGGCCCCATCTCTGCATCAAACAGAAATCTTCCCAGAGTGCATCCCTCTCCTGCCTCCACTACCACCTGCTCCTCTGCCCCTTGTTCCTAGTCAGGATGTCAGACTGTTGTCTTTAAGACCCCACAGTTTAGAAGGGACCAGGAGGTTGTAGGGTGCTGGCAGTGGTCCAGGACCTTCTGTGGGTGAGATGGATAGACCTACAAGTGACTCACAAAGAGTCACATCCTTCATTAACCCCCTCCAACAATGAGTCTGGGCAGAAGCTCTGACTGGTTTCTACCCAGTAGGGTAGGGCAAAGGAGATAGATACTGTTCCTATAATGCTACCTTATGGAAAACTTTATCTTAGAAGGCTGGAATGACAGATTCAGCCACTGGTCTTGAAGAAATCAAGGCCTATTTTGCAATACAGGGTCCCGTGTAAGGATCTGCAAAGACCCCTAGATGAAGAATTCAGTTTCTTGCAGGTGTTTAAGGCTGAGGTTCCTACTTTCATTCAGCAAGGAACTGATACCCGTATGAACTTGAAATAAGTCCCCAAACTCCAGAAAAGAATGCAGCCTGGTAGTGCTGGATTGCAGTCTCAATGCACGCCTGAGCAAAGGATCCAGCTACGCTGAGCATGGACTCCTGGTCCACAGAAACTGTGAGATGATAAAGGCCTCTTGTTCTTCATTGCTGAATTCATGGTAGTTTGTTATATAGCAATAGAAAACTAATACTGTGAGTTACAGTCTTTATAACGGAAGCACAGTTTTGTTGTTGTCAGGTGTCCTTGAGCTGCAGCGGACTCCTAGCAACCAGAGATGTAACAGAATGAAACACAGTGTGGTCCCGTACCATCCTCATGACAGTAGGTATGTCTGAGCCCATTGTTGTGACCGCTGTGTCATTCCATTTCTTGGAAGTCTTCCTCATTTGCACTGACCCTCTCTTTCACCAAGCATGATGTCTTTCTCCAGCGGCTCGCCTCTCCTGATAACACGTCCAAGGTAACAAGGTGAAGTCGTGCCATCTTCACTTCTAAGGAACATTCTGACTGTACTTCCTCCAAGACAGATTTGTCTGCACTTCTGATAGTCTGTGGGGTATTCAGTACGCTTCTCCAATACCTCAATTCAAACGTGTCAGTTCTTCTTGTGTCTTCCTCTTCCATTGTCCAGCTTTTGTATGCTTATGAAGCAACTGAAAATGGCATGGCTTGAGTCAGGCAAACATTAGTCCTCAAAGTGACATCTTTGCTCTTTAAGATTTTAAAGAGGTCTTCTTTTATTATAAATTTTTTTGTTTTAAGTGGGAGTTTACAATTAGTCAGTAATACATAACTGTATTACTGACATACACATAACTGGATAATCGTATACAAAAACTTACACACACTTTGCCACGTGACACTGACTTTCCTTCCCACGCTGTGACAGCACACTTCTCCCCTCCAACTTGTATTTCTCACATCCATTTAACCAGCTCCTATACCCCTCTGTTGTTTCCTCTCACCTCCAAACAGGAACTACCCAGTTAGCCTCATGTATCTCCCTAAGCCAAGAAACACAGTTTTAGTCACCTGGTACTGCTCTAACAGAAAATACCATGAGTGGCAGGCTTTATGAAATTTTATTGACATAGTCTGGTAAGTCACAAATCCATTTATGAATCATAAGTCCATCCAGCCAGAGAATTTATCACAGTCTGGTACGCTGAGTCTAAATCCAGTGAAAGCACAGGAACCTCAGATCCTAATGACCTTCTCTGCTCTCGGTGCAGCTTCTTGGTGGTATGAGGTTCCCAGCTTGCTCTGTCCACTTCCTTCCCTTGTATTCCACAAGCTGTCAGCTTGAGTCCTGCCTCACCAGCACAGCTGCTGCTGTTCTCCATCATCAGCCTCACAGAGGCAGGATTCACAACACATGGGAGGAACTGCACCCTATCAGGACTCATAGCCAAGTTGAATCCATACATACATTTTTAGGAGGACACAATGCAGGGGACACAATGCAATCCATGACACACACTCTTTACCAACATCATTTTATGTCTTATGTATCAGTTCAATTAAAGAGGCCACTTGCAGCAAATTTCCAAGGGCAATATGTCGTTCGAGTTCTTGACTGCTGCTTCCGTGGGCAATGATTGCGGATCCCAGTAAAGGGAAATCTTTGACATCTTCAATATAGTCTCTACTTATCATGATGTTTTTTACTGGCCCCGTTGTGAGGATTTTTATGTTGAAGTATAATGCACACTGGTAAAGCATTCATAATCTGTGGGAAAAGGATGGTGAGACTACAAATGGTGTTGGGGAAAGTGTTCAGCTAGCTGGAACGAATAATTTATACCACTACCTCATGTGTACCACACATGCAAATAAATTGTGGATTCTTTTAAATATCTAATTATAAAGGAAGAAAATATATAAATTAAAGAAAAAGAAAACGTGAGGGAATACTTTTGGTCTTTTGAGATCGAAAAAGCATTTCTAGGCATGAAACCAAAGCTAAGAGCCATCAGAGGAGGATGGTTACAGGTGATCACATGAACAACGGGGACTTTTGTATAGAATAAAATTCCACAGAAAACTTAAAAGACAAAATACCAGTGGAGAAAAACAAAGAACATAAATGCTGGTTGAGCTTTTACAAGTCAAATTAGAAAAAGCGAAACAACCACTTGGAAAACGAGCAAAATCCCCAAAGAGGCAGCTACGAAGAGAAGACTGCGTTATGAAGCCACGATGTCTTCTTTACCTTCAGGTTGGCTTTGCTTTATGTCCATCTCCTTTGGCTTTGTGCAGTCTCAATTTCTCAGGCTTCCAGGAGCAGTAATGATGAGTCACCTCCTTGTGCCAGTGTCACAGCATGTTTTGGGGAGACACCCACCCCACAAAAAACCCACTGCCGTCAAGTTGATGCTGACTTGTAGTGACTGTGGGATAGAGTAGAGCTGCTCCACAGAGTTTTCAGGCAGCACCTGGCGGATTTGAACAGCCAACCTTTGGGTTAGCAGCTGTAACACTTAACCAGCATGTTACCAGCATACAGTATAAGTCCTCTGCCAAGGTTTATTTTCTTCCACATTACCCAAGAATTTCTGTATGTGAGTGGGCTTTTCTTATACCAAATGATATTACTAAATGGAGATTTTATACTTCTCCCTACTTTCACTATAAAGAATGCATTAATTGCTAATGTCTATTTTCTTAAAAGATTTCTTTTTTCCAAAGTGAACACGGCTTTATCTTATGATTGTGAAAGCAATTCATGCTTTATGTAAAAAAAATATGTGCAGTTCAGGAAGATGTAAAGAAGACAGTCAGAATACTCTTATCTCCCCATCCGATGATAACCTCTCTTTTCTCAGTGTGAATGTGTGTGTGCATGCACCAGTGCGTATACACACACCAGTGCGTATACATTTACAGAAGCATGTGTTTATTTACATTTTTAAAAATGAGATCATACTTTTGCAGCGATAATCATAAAAATCTTTCTGAGTTAATAAATGTAGATGTATCTCACCATTTACAATGGATTCTTATTATTCTTAAAAATAAATGTGCTATAATTAACCAGTCACTGACTGATAAAAAAAATAAGAAAAAACATCAACCACTATAAAGAGCTCTGTGACTGATTCCTTACACATACGCTTTTGGCTGTGTGTTTCGTTAATTACTAAGAATAAGTTCCTAGAGCAGGGATGATGAGCCACTTGTCCCGAGGGCAGATGGCACAGACGAAATGACCTGCTGCAATAAAGCTGTGGTACCTGCGGAAGAGAAGAGATAACTGAGTATTACAGTGGCTATCGCTTGAATCTGTGTCCATCCCAGCCCTACAGATAGATGTCTGGGCTCTGCAGAGAGCGGGCACAAAAAGCAGCACTCCTTCAGAATCATCCTAGCAGTGCAGTGGCTTGAAGGAAGGAGGCCGGTTGCCCCTGCTCTGCTCAACACCGTTAGCTAGCATCATGACAGCTCTGGCATTGGCTATCCAGGGCAGGGGTGGCCTCAGTGGGATTGAACTTGTTTGTACCACATGTGAGAACCCCTGTGAGGACTTCCAGAAATACCAGGCAGAAAATTTGGAGGGACCTGGTAGGGGCAGGTGCCAGTGAAGGATGAGTCATTACTCTTCAGTCATTTTGTCAGCAGAAGACTAGCTAAATCAATTATTATCTATATCCAGTGGCAGGTGAGGCCTGGAGAAATTCAGGATATGTTATAGTTGCCTATGGGTATAAACCAGCTCTTCCCAGAATTACTGAATGTGCACTCTATTTTTAGGCACACACACAAGCCTTGCCCTGTCTGCCTTTTTATAGTGTTCAGGTGGTACCTCAGAGCTTGTCCTCTCTTCCTTGCTACGTATGCATAGCCAAGGTAATGTCTCTAGAACTCTCTTGACAGCTACTGGCCAATCCAGTCGTGTATGATTTAGTTGTTTTCACCTGTGTAGAAAATGGGGAGTGAGATTTGTTCACTCAAATGCAGCTTTTAAGTGTTGATCTTTACAGAGGGACCATACCTTTTATTTTTATTCCTACTTCTTAGCACAGTGCTTTACCCATAGTTCAAATAGATTAGGTATTGAAAAATGATAAGTAACCAAGTTTCCAAAGTAGGGGAGTGTGGCAGGGATGTCTGTTGTCTCTCAGGTCTCCTTGCCCTTCTGTCTGTCTCCCCCACTAACCAAATCTAATCCACTCAGGAGCTAGGTGGAGACTCACTGAGTTCAGGTCCACTTCTAGCACCCTAATAGGATCACTTAATTTTGCTCTGGTTGACTAACGGTGGGTATATGTTCTGGTTACTAAGAGGAAAGAGTCTATTGTTGCTAGGCGTTGTCAAGTTGGTCCCAATTCATGCTCAACAGAATGAAAAACCACCTGGTCCTGCACAAGCCTTGGAATCTTTGTCCTACATAAGGCCATTGTTATGGCCACTCTGTCAGTTCATCTTGTGGAGGGTCCTCTTCCTTTTAACTGCCCTTCCGCTTTACTGAGCTTGATGTCTTCCTCTGGGGACTGGCCCTTCCTCATAACATGTCCAAAGTATGTGAGACAAAGTCTTGCCACTCTTGTTGCCAATGAGCATCCTGTCAGTAATTTGTCTATTACTTTCCTAGATGAAAAGACAAACTCTCCCAGGAAGACATTTGAGTCCCTCCTATCTTCCTGGAATTAAGAGGTGATGCTGGGAAGAGCAGTGATCCTCAGGTGACAAGCAGGAGCAGCATCTGATATGACAGATTAGCAAAATGGAGAACGCCTAGGTCCTGAAGGACGCTAGAACAGCTGAAACCACACCCCTAACTATCTACCTCCATACGTGTTACTAACTGAGAAAAACTAACTCCTGTTTGTTTAAGACAATCTCCTCTGGGTTTTTTGTTACCTGCCACCCAAAGCATCCCTAAGTGATACATGAATAAGTAGAACAAGAGTGACATGACCACACAGGAACAGAAACTCTGCAGACAGGTTGCCTGGTCTTTCACCTACTAGTTTTGGAAATCTCACTGGTTTTACCACTCTCTACGTGCCTCAGCTTATTAGTAATGCAGAAACAATAGCAGTACTCATTTCATAAATTGTGTATTGTGGTCCAAAAGAAATTCTAACATGTCAGCTTGACTTCGGTGTGGAGTCACACAACATAAGAAGGGCCCAGGGTTGGAAAATTATGCCTAGATTATTTTTAAAAAAATAATGCAGAATCTTTATTAATATATTATTTTAAGTAAGCTGCATTGTGAAAAATTTTGCAACCCCTCTCATATTCATAATTACTAAATGTAAAATTGTCTCTGGAGTGATGTGGAATAAATGTTTATGATTTTCCACTCTTGTAAAGAGCAGAGGTACTCTGTCTTAGGCCCATCTGACTTTACAGAATGCGTCCCTACCTGCTTTGTAACTGTAGTACTTAATGATGTTTCTCTACGTGGCTATATTTTCTCTCACTATATTATTCTTTCCTAAGTTTCTATTTTTCCAGAAAATTTTGTGATAGGGTTTACATTTCTGCCTCTTTTTCTTCTTAAACACACACACACAAAGATTACTCAAAACCAGCCACCTTTAGTTGATTCATAAGCTTGTTAATGAGATATCATGAGTAATACAAAGGGTATGCAGACAACGACCTTCACACGCTTGCAGGTTATAGTCTAAAGACTACTGTATAGAAAACAGTGCTTCGAGAATGGCAATAATAGCAGTTATTAGTTCATTAATAATCAGTAATTATCATGATTCTGACATTATTTGGTGGTCTGCTTTTACAGGTTGTGTTCCTCAGTAGGAGAGCTTAGACACTGATGTCATGGTCGATCCAAGAACTCTGAGGTCTTTCTCTGCATGTCTGATGAGCAGGTGGAGATTTGAGCTCAAGGCAAAAGCCCAGTTAAATTTCATGTTCATACATACCCTTCAAATCTTCTGTGGTGCGGCGTCCAGGTTTCTGACTTCAGCTGAGCTGTGTTTATGCGCCGAGTAGCTCTATGGCAATGGAACTGTTAAATTAAGAGGTAAATCCAACGTTGTGCCCAGGGTTGCCTCCCTCCTGAGTCAGAGATAGGTCTGGATTTTGCTACAGTTGGGAAGATGGTAGCATCCCCAGGCCAGTTCCTCTAGGCTGCTAATGGCAGCTCAGATGTCATTTGCCGCAGGCAGCAACAGGTTTCCTTGAGCCCCCATGTGGTGCAGGACATTGGATTAAGAACTCAGATCGTGCTGAGGTTCAGACTGTGGAACTCAGTCTTGTGTTGTTGCTTGAGGTAATAAAAACATTCATAGTAACATTGTTCTATTTAAATTCATGACTCCTTCGTGCACTCCCATTGCATAATGCTCTGACGGTGACTAAGGAAGTAATCATCCCAGCGAGCCGGCGTTAGGTATCCTGTCCTTTGAATCAGGAAAGAAGAATCTAAGTATAGAAAACCACGGCAGTTGGAAATTTAGCAAACTGAAACCCGACGGAGTGATAGAATGTGAGACTCAGAACATAATTTAGTGGTCACTTTGGCTAAAACCAGGAAAACCGAACCCACTGCTGTCGAATAGTTTCTGACTCATAGTTACTCTATAGGACCAGGGAGAACCTCCCATAGAGTTTCTAAGGCTGGGTAAATCTTTATGGAAACAGACTTTCTGCTCAGAGTGGCTAGGGTATTTGAAGCACTGATTTTTTTGGTCAACACCCAAATAATTAACAGCTGTGCCGCCAGGGCTCCTCACTTTGGCCAGTGATTCTGAAATATTAATTTGCATCAGAAACACCTAGAGGGCTTGTTAGAGCACGCAGTGCATGCCCAGAGTTTCTGATTCAGCAGACCTGAGTTTGTACTGCTAACAAGTTCCCAGGTGGTCTTGATGCTGCTGGTCTAGGTACCACAATCTGAGAACAACTGACTTAGGTCAGCTCTGCACTTGACAATACAAAGTTAGCACCTTCTAGTATCAGTAAGGAATAGAGAAGTTAGTAGATTTTCCAACAGTGAGAAAATTGAAGAGGAAAGGGTGAACTCAGATCATGTGAGTCTAGGTTAATTGTTCTTTTCCGTCTACTATTAATGCCATCATGAACTAATGTCCAAAATAATACGTATTTACTGGGGGACAACAGGACATTCCGAAAAACTCAACTTTGCTGAGTTCATTCCAACTCATGCGGACCATGTAGGACAGAGTAGAACTGCCTCATAGGGTTTCCAAGGAGCGCCTCGTGAATTTAAATTGCATCTTTTCTACTTGGTGCATGAGAATCATGTAACCTCTACACGGTCTCAGTTTCTGTAAAGTAGGGATTATAATATTCCCACAAAACTACTTTAAAGGGTTGTTGTGAATATTAAAATATCCCAGGATATATGGAAACCCTGGTGGTGTAGTGGTTAAGCATACAGCTGTTAACCAAGAGGTCAGCAGTTCTAATCCACCCAACACTCTTCAGAAACTCCATGGGACAGTTCTACTCTGTCCTGTACGGTTGTAGTGAGTTGGAATTGACTCAGTAGCAATGGGTTTGGTTTGGTTTTTCAGTATATATAAAAGTATTACATACATATTTGTAAGTAAAAAAATTTATGTTGTTATTATGTACCTTTAAATTGGTTCCAACTCATAGCCACCCTATGTACAATAGAACAAAAATGCTGTGCAGTTCTGTGCCTTTCTCACAAATCAGTTATGTTTGGGCTAATTTTTACAGTCACTATTTCAGTCTATCTCATTGAAAGCCTTTCTCTTTTTTCCTAACCCTCTACCTTACTAAGGATAATGTCATTCTCTGGGAATTAGTCCCTCCGGAGAACATGTCCAAAGTACGTGAGACTAAGTCTCACTATTCTTGCTTCCAAAGAGCACACTGGCTACGTGTCCTTCAAGACAGCCTTGTTTGTTCTGCCGGCAGTCCATGGCATATTTAGCGTTCTTGACCAGCATTGTAATTCAAAGGAATTGAGTCATGGGTCTTTCTCATTTGTTCTTCAGCTTTCATACGCATATGAAGTGATGGAAAATATCATGGTTTGAGTCAAGTGTAGCTTAGTTCTCAAAGTGGTGGTTTGGCCTTCTAACACTCTAAAGAGGAATTTTGCAGCACGTTTGCCTAAAGTAATACATCAGTTGATTTCCTGATTGCTGGTTCCATGGATGTTGATTGTGGATCTGAATGAAATGAAATCCTTGATAACTTTAATCATTTCTCCATTTGTTATGATGTTTCTTATTGGTCCAGTTGCGAGGATTTTTGTTTTATGTTGAAGTGTAATCTACACTGACGGCTGTGGTCTTTAATCTGCCTCAGTAAGTGCTTCAAGGCCTCTTTACTTTCAGCAAGCAGGGCTGTGTGTCCTGTGCATTTGTGGGTTGTGAATGAGTCTCCCACCAATCCTGATGTCCTGTTCTTCTCCATACAGTCCAGCTTCTCGAATTTTTTGCTAAGAATACAGATGGAACAAGTATAGTAAGAGGATGTAACCCTGACACACACTTTTCTTGATTTCAAACCATGAGGCGTTCCCTTGCTCTGTTTGAATGACTAGCTCTTGGTCTATGTACAAGTTCATCATCAGCACAATTAAATGTTATGCCATTCCCGTTCTTTATAATGTCATCCATAGTTTGTTATGATCTGCAGAGTAGAATGCTTTTACATAGTCAGTAGAAAACAAGTAAGTATCTTTCTGATACTGTCTACTTTCAGCCAAGATCTAACTGACATCAACAATGATATCCCTTGTTCTGCATCTAAATCTGGCTTGAATTTCTGGCAGTTCCCTGTTAATGTGGTGCTGTCAACTGCTTTAGAATGATCTTCAACAAAATTTTACTTGCTTGTTGTATTAATGATACTGTTTGATAATCTTCCCATTCTATTAAATCACTTTTCATTGGAATAGGCACAAATGTGGTTCTCTTCTAGTTAGTTAGCCGGGTAGCTGTTGTCCAAATTTCTTGGCATAGATGCTGCATTTGTTTACTGAAACATCTCAGCTGGTATTTCTAGCAATTCCTGGAGTCTTTTTTTTTATTTTTATTTTTAAACCAATAGCTTCAAAGTAGCTTGGATTTCTTCCTTTAATTCTGTTGGTTCCTGATCATATGTTACCCCCTGAAATGGTTGAGTGTTGGCCAGTTCTATTTGGCATAGTGACTGTGTGCACTTTTTTCTATCTGCTTTTGGTGCTTCTGGTGTCATCCAGTATTTTGTCCATGGCATTCTTTAGTAGTGTATCTTGATGCTTAAATTTTTTTCTTCAGTTCTTTTTGGTTTGAGAAATGTTGAATGTGTTCTTTCTTTTTTGGTTTTCTAACTCCAGATGTTTACACATTTCATTATTTTCTTTTGTCTTCTTGGATTGCCCTTTGAAATCTTCTGTTCAGGTCTTTGACTTCATTAATTCTTCTATTAGTTTTAGCTACTATATTCAACAGCAAATTTTGTGACACTCATTTTTGTCTTTTCTCTCTTTCCTATCTTTTTAACAACCCTTTGCTTTCTTTATGTGTGATGTCCTTCATGTCAACCCGTAACTCATCTGGTCTTTGGTCACTAGCGTTCCATGCATCAGGTCTACTCTTGAGGTGGTCTCCAAATTCACATGGGATACATTCAGGGTCATATTTTGGCTCTTGTGGACTCGTTTTAATTTTCTTCAGCTTCACTTTGAGCAATTGATGGTCTGTTTGGACTGATGATATTGAGCTTGGCCTTGTTTTGACTGATGATATTGAGCTTTTTCATCCTCTCTTTCCACTGATATAGTCTATCTGATTCCTGCATTACCGATCTGGTAAGACCCGTGTATATAGTCACAGTTTATGCCATTGAGAAAAGATATCTGCAATGAAGAAGTTGCTGATCTTGCAAAATTCTATCGTGTGATCTCCAGTGCCATTTCTATCATCAAGGTGATCTTTTCCAATTACCAATCCTTCTTTTTCTGTTCCCAATATTCTTACTCCAATCACTAGTAATTATCAATGCATCTTGATTGCATGTTTGATCAACTGCAGACCTCAAAAGTTGGTAAAAAATCTTCAGTCTCCCTATCATTGGCCTTAGTGGTTGATGCACAGTTTGAATCATAGTCTTATTAGCTGTCTTTCTTGTAATATGGATATTATCCTGTCATGAGACTGATCCTGAAATGTTCTTTTTGATGACAAATATGCCATTCTTCTTCCAGCTGTCATTCCCTGCACAGTAGACCATATGATTGTCTGATTCAAAATGGCCAGTGTCAGTCCATTTCCTAATGCCTAGGATATTTATTGATCTTTATGTGTTCCATTGCATTTCTGATGATTCCTAGATTCATACTTTGTATATGGCATGTTCCAGTTACTAATGGATAATTGTAACTGTTCTCGTTTTAAGTTGTGCCACATCACAAATGACAGTCTCGAAAGCTTGATTCCATTCATGCCATTAAAGTTGACCCACTTTGAGGAGGCAGCTTGTCTCCTGTCACCTTTCGAGTGCCTTCAACTCTAAGGGGCTCATCTTCCTGCACTATGTCAGGCAATGTTTCACTGCTATTCATAAGGTTTTCATCAGTCTATGATTTTCCAGAAGTAAACGGTCAGGTCCTTCTTCCTAGTCTTCCTAGTCCTACACACATACACACACATATGACATCCTGGTGGCATAGTGTGTTAAGTGTTACATTTGCTAACAAAAAGGTCAGCAGTTAAAATCTGCCAGGCATTCCTTGAAAATCTATGGGGCAGTTCTACTCTCTCTTCTGGGGTTGCTATGAGTTGGACTTGACTAGATGGCAGCCGTATATATATATATGTGTATAAAATACATACAATATACAATATAATATATGTATGAAAATAGTGCTTTCCAAACTGCAGTAATAATAATTACTAAATGTCAAACACCATCAAATTGACCATCATCCCACAGTAACTCCATGCACAATGGAATGACATGTTGCTTGGTTCTGTATTACTTCCATTTGGATCAAGCTGTTGTGATCCATAGTTTTCAATGTCTGATTTTCAAAAGTAGATTGCCAGAACTTTCTATATAATCTGTTTTAGTCCAGAAGCTTCACTTAACTTGTTCAGCATCATAGCAACACATAAACCCCCACTTTGGGACAGATAGTGGTGGCACATGAGGCTCGGTGGCCTGAATCAAACTCAAGATTCTCAAAGGAAGATAAGAATTCTACCACTGAAATACCACTGTCCTTTGAACTATTAAATGTTAGATATTTACCATTATTCTGAAGATATTCTGTATCACCATTACTCTATCTTGTCAAACTGGTTGGAATGAGAACAGTAAGGATAACTTAAAGAGAAAATTTTCAGAATGTGGCTAATACCAAAGTGGACAATTTAAAATAATTAGATTTCAGAGCTGGCTGGAATCTTTTAAATTATCTCCTTCACTCCTCTCTTCTTTCTTATGATACACAGTAGTCATGGAGACACTAAGTGGTGAGTCTATCCTCTTATAGCTATTAGTTCTAGCAGGCAGTTTAATTCATGAACTTCTCAGTGTGGTATCTTTGAATGTAACATTGTAACATTTGCTTAAAGGTTTATTTCCACTGCTGTTGCTAGATGTTTAGCTGAAGCAAGCGGTTGCTAACATACCATCACTTCAGTATCTTTTTGTCTTTCTTCTTAATGTTTTTTTTCCAGAATCTTTTTTTTTGCTATTCCTGCATTGAGTAAAACTTGATTATTTCCATTAAGTTTTAAATATTTCAGAAGAATGTGTGACCCTTCTTTTGTCTGCCCCTATTATTCTATAGCTTCTCCCCCAAATTCTTCCTTGTTTTGAAGACTTTCAAGGTCAAAGCCATTGCAAGCAAATTATTATTCAATTAAAAATTGGGCCTCATGTAAAGTACCTAAATTCCAAGTTGGACAAGAAAAGGTTAATAGAGAATAGGAAAAAATTCCAGCAGCCCACAAATCTAAGCATAATTATGTATGAACATGAGGCTTTTATTGCTGTCAAAATTAATCACTTTTCAACTTCCAGCTGTTAAAACCCTTCTGGCAGTTCTCCAAGCAATTCCCCTACAGTTACTTTTCCTTCAATTAAATTCTGGTGCAGTTCACAGGCTCCTGTTACATAAGCAGCAATATAAAAATGGACTTCTCTAATTTTTTTTTCTGCTTAAAACTGGACAATGACAGCATATGAAGTTTGCTTCTCTTACTCTTTTAGCTCAATTTTTACTTAAAGCCTGAAAAAATAAGCAACGTGGGATTAAAGTATTAGTATTTATTATAAAGCACTTCACACGTGTGAAGTGATTTGTAGTAATTTTTATTAGCCACTTCTCTCCACTGTCCTCTGAGGTACGTGAATGTTGTTGGGTTTACTCTACAATTCACCCACTTTGCCCCCAAGAAACATTTCAGGAGATGTGGTTTATAAACGTTGGGCATGAATTATGGTCTATATGCTATGTTACTGCTTATTTCTAGGCGTGGTAGTTATCATCACTGCTAATTTTACTAGGTTTACCAGTTGATCATTGCGGGCATACTCTTGGAGGGAGAAGCTGTAAGAAGGGTCTGCAGTTGCCTAGCTGTCTGGAAGGCCCAGTGGTGGACTGCATCCCATGATTTCAGAAGCAACTGCCAAGAGAAGAGTTGGGCACTAAAGGGCAGAGACCTGTGGCAAACTCTTGGCGACTGTGTTGCATATGCATCTTCTATGAAATTCAGAAATGGTCCAAGTATATTAGTTTGGTTTATGAAAGGAAATGAGTGTCCATCTTGGCATTCACTTGGCACAGAACTGAATGCTGGCACATGGATGTTGTGTTAGATATACTGTTCTTTATGCTTTTCATTCCCAGGATTCCAAAAGATTAATCCTAATATCCTTTTCTGGTAATGGACAGGGATGAATGAAGTTTGTGCCTTTGCTCTACAGGGATTGAGAATTCTGATCCCTTCTCACCTCCCTGTGATCTTGGAGTGCTGGCTGTACCAGGTCTAAGTTGGCCAGTTTCTATTCCCTCGCCTCTCCCAGTTTCCTTGGATACTGTCTGCTTTCTTTGCATCTCGGGAAGAGAGCACTTTCCCTAAGCAGTCCTGTAGATAGACTCTGCCCTTTGCTCTTCACCTACCTTGCTTAGTGCTGTTCGTACGTGTTAAAACGCTACAATGAGCAGTTGTCTCCTCTTGGCACCTCTTCGTAATTTCTGCCATGGTCTCTACTTTCACCGAAAATTAACATAATTCCAGACGCTGATTCTTTCATGAGTCTTTGTACCTGAAAGTAGCAGCTGGTGTGAAATCTGAAACTAGGCAAGGGGTATGACACACGCTTGTGGCAGAGTTAAAAGAATATAGGGACTTTGTGTGTCAAATAAAAAGTAAGAATGTGGTTAACAACTTGTAGTCCCTGTCCATTTTATCATGAATGTGCAGTACAGGTCTACTGTTTCTCTGCATGGCTAGGAAGAGAGACTGTATACGGAAGTGGAATTTTCATTCTAGTTACATCATCTGTACTCTCAAGTACTTGTCACTGAAAACCTGGGTTTTTTTCTTGACTTTATACTTTGGCTAGTAATGACTTAGTCTATTGAGCAGGATTCCTCATCCAAACAGAGAGACCTTTGGGGTTGGGAATCAGAGAGCTGTTTATGTGAATTGATCATAGTAGGAGTTTCCTGTGGTTGGTGTCTAGACTGTTTTGGTTAACAATGACATGCTGCTGTAGTCACGTGTATACTCATATCCAACTCTGAAAATGGCTCAAGGACTCAGTGCCTTCGCAGGGACATGGAGAAGGTACAGATTCACCAGGAAGTCTCCAGACTTTGGTCTCTACCAAAGTTTATGTGCTGGGACAAACTGTGTGTTAAATTCTCCATCCTCCTTCTTAAATAAGTTGGTTAGTTTGTTCTCAGTGTGACTGAGTTAATTTGCTCCATTGAGGACGATCTGGATGAATCTTCTCATGTCCTGACTCAATAGCCTAGAGTAGGCTGAATCAGGACTAAAATCTGATCAACAACCAACAACCATGGAAGCAATAGTCAAAAAAATCAAGAGATTACTTCACTGGGCAAATTGGCTGTGAAAGAGCTCTTTAGAGTTTTCAAAAGCAGAGATGTTACATTGATAACTGTCATGTAGTTGACCCAATCCATAGACATTTTCAGTTATGTGTGCAAAAGCTGAATAATAAAAAAAGAAAACAGAAGAAGAATTAATGCAATAGTGCTGTAGTGTTGGTGAAGAATACTGACTACACTTTGGATTGCCAGGAGCAAGAACAAATGAGTCTTGGAGGAAATATAACCAGAATGGTCCTTACAAGTCAGTGTGGTGAGACTTGGGCTCTTATACTTGAAACTCATCATCAGGAAAGACCACCCACTAGAAAAGGACATTGTCATGTTCTCTAAAGTTGAGGGACAGTAAAAAACCAAGAGAAACATCAATAAGGCTGTTGTGGACTGAATTGTGTCTCCTCAAAATGTGTGTAGCCACTTTTCTGGGCCGTCATTCCTACTATTTCGTGACTGTCCTGCATTCTGTGGTTTTGCTATGCTGTGCAACCTAATCTCTACCTGCAGCTAATAGATGGGTTGATTGTGCTGAAAGAGGGTTAGGGTGGCACTGCAGTACCCTTGCTAAGGAAGTTTCCCTGGAGTGTGATTTACATACTTCTATTCTACAAGAGATTAAAGGAAAGTGAGAACTGGGAACTTCATACCATTAAGAAAGCAGGACCGGGAGTACAGCGTGTCCTTCGGACCTGAGGTTCCTGCACCAAGATGCTCCCTGACCAAAGACTGGTGCAACACATGGAACTTCCGCCAGAGCCAATGAAGAGGGAAAGCCTTTACCCTGGAACCAACATCCTGAATTCAAACTTGTAGCCTACTGGAATGTAAGAATAAACTTTTCTTTGCTAAAGCCGTCCACTCACGGTATCTCTGTTGGAGCAGTACCAGATGACTAAAACAGACTGACTGACACAGTTGCTATAAGCAGTGGGCTCAAACACACCAATGACCATGAAAATGGCACAGCACGGGACAGTGTTTTGTTCTGCTAAACAATAAGCTGCCATGAGTTGGAGCCAACTTGACGCTAATTGGCAGCAATGTGACTGTGCGGGCTAGAGGCTAAGACTCTTTCACTGGGAAGCTGCCGAGACGTGTCTGTGACAGGAGGGAGGTCACAGTGAGGGGGACATGGCCATCAAGAACTGCCGGTGAGGTTTTGCTGTTTTGTTCAGTATTTCTTATGCTTTTAATTTATAGGTTATTTCTTTAAAACTGTCACACCTGTAATTTTTGTTAATTGGTTTGTTCAGTACACACACAGATATGATTTTTCCTTGTAAATATTTGAGTGTGTTGTACGTGCCTATTTTTAGTTTGATGTTCCATAGGTAATCTGGCCAGATTTGGTGTTTCTGAGACCTTTAGTTCTTTGATTCCAACTCCAAACGTCTCTCCAAACTCTATCCAATGTAAATGAAAAACAAATATAAGTGTAATCAGCAAGTTGGGATAAAGGAGTTCTGTTTGGAGTTAGAATCACTTTGCAGCTGGCAAAATGCAACTCCACTAATTTATATTGCCCTTATTCCATCTGCTTTCTGGTTTAAAGTGTCCTGGATTACTTCAGACTCTTTATATGCAATATTTTCCATTTACAAAATTTTCCTGTATAATCCATTTTATTTTTTCTGAGAACTTTTGAAAAATGATATTGGTTAGTTTAAAATTTCCAGAGTCCAATTTTATGTGATGTGATTTGTGATCTTATAAATGGTTGATAAAGCTAAAGAAAAAATCCAGGGTACATTCTGGAGCTAAAATGTTTGTGCCAGGGGCTCAAGGAAAGCTATGCTAGCAAATGAATGTCTTGGGTCGTCTGTTGTTTGTAGAGATACAGTCTATATCTTCTCAAGAGCTATCCTTCTGAGGCCATCAGGTTTACCACCACCCCTGTTTCTGCATAAACACAACCTGCCTACACACTTCATGGAAACTGTGGTGGCATAGTGGTTAAGTGCTACTTCCGCTAACCAAAGGGTCAGCAGTTCAAATCTGTGAGGTACTCCTTAGAAACTCTATGGGGCAGTTCTACTTTGTCCTTAGGGTAGCTATGAGTTGGAATTGACTCAATAGCAGTGGGTTTGGTTTTTGGTTTCTACTCCTTCATTGTGCTGCTCTTTTTTTGAGCCGTGGCATGAATGCTTGTAATTTTCTCTTTACTACTCAATTAGGGGTTTCTTTATTACTCATTTATAGATTGTTACTAGTTTCCTTAGAGTCAGCTCTTAAATGTATATGTAAAACAGAGTGAAATGCTGCCTGGCCCTGCACCATCTCCATGACGGTCGGCATGTTTGAATCCACTGCTGCAGCTCTTGCGTCAGTCTAGGTCCCTGAGGGTTCCTTTGTTCTTGCGGACCCTCTGCTTTGTCAAACCTGATGTCGTTTTCTAGTGATTGGTCTTTCCTATGAACCGCCCAAAGTAAGCAAGATGCCGCCTCAGCACCCTTGCTCCGAAGGAGCGTTCTGGTTGTGTTTCTTCTGAGAATGATTTGTTTTCTTTCTCTGGCAGTTGCAGTATGCTCAATGTTCTTTGATAGAACTACAGTTCTCAAGAAGGGAGGCAAAAATGAGTGAAAATGTTGACAATAGTGAGAAAACAGTGTTGCATTTCTAAAAATTATTTGGTGTCTTCACATGACTTCACAGTACGAGTTACAGAAGTATAGATGATTCTGGGCTTCTGGCTTGGAGTCAGGGGGTGGGAGCTGAGGGACCCCAATCTGGCACCTTCCCTGTCCATTTGCTGTGAGTTACACTTACTTCTGGTTACAGGGAGGAGGAGGAAGGTAGGAGTGGAAATCACAGTGAATTAATTTCTCTTATATTGCTTGAGTTTTCATGTGATAAAGAAGGTTGTTTTGAAGACAAATTGGCAGGCTGTTTTCATGGTAGTATGCACTGTTTAGAAGACTAATGATTTTAAGCTCTTTTCTTAGTCTAGATGCATTAGCAATGGTTTTCTGTTTTGCTAGTTTGAGCATATGACATTATTCAGTTTTTATTCTATACAACATTCTCCAGTTATAACAATATCACTTAAAAATTGAATTTGAATTCCACTTTTTAGTTCCATATATTTTTCATAGACGTTGTCTCATTTAGTTCTTGAACAGTTCTGTGAGCAGACTTAACTGGAGGAGGTTAGAACGAATCGTTTTATTGATGTGGACATGCAAACTAAGAGAAAAGTAATTTATTCAGGGTCAGAAGGCAAGTTGTTGACAAAGTGAGGAATACAGCTGAGGTCTTCTAACTCCTAGTACAGTGCTCATTCTACTTGAGATAGCAGTGTTCAATGATTATTGGTGTTCTTCACGAAGATGGTACCACTGTGTTCCAATCAAGAGGTACACCGTGCTTTCCTCAGTAGACGCTCACATGTAGATTGTTTTTCAGTGTGTAGTTTCGGATACCATCTCTTATAATGGGTTAGTCCTACCTTGTCTTTCAGATTCTCTTTACAACCCATAACCTTTGCTGAAAAAGAGCCTGCATACGTCCTATTTCTGGAGCTCTACCTCTCTACCAGCTGTGCTCAGGACCCAGAAGTGTCCAGCTACTTCCACTTGCTTGAAGCTCTAAAATAGATATGCTTCCCTTTAAACTTATGTCATTCGTTAATTTGACATACAAAGGCTCTTTAGAAAAAGCTCATCCTCTGGGCTTTCAGAAATGTGACCTGCTTCTTTGCTCAATTAGAGTTACCATTGTCCCTTTTGTGTATTTCTTTAACTCTGTTTAAACTTCTTTTCAGTTTTCCAGATATTTCCCCCTCTCCTCATTGACCCAGTGCCCTTTAGCTGCTCACAATGATTTGCTGTGTAGCTCCAGGGTCTGCCTTTGATAGCATCTCTGGGTCATTTACCAGGCTTCTTTCACCCTTAAAATCTACCTGACTCCTCCTCTTTCTATTTATGGTCTTTCTACTTATGATCTACAATAACTCTGCCCTGCCTTTTTAAACAATCATTAAAATTGTTACCATTAGTACACCACCACCACCACCACACTACCACTACTGTCTCTTATTAGATACTGAGCACCTACACTTTGCCAAACTCTGAGGACACACCAAGAGATAAAAGGAATCTCTTCAGTTCATAATTTGATTACAGGAATGTAAATGTTATTGATATGTAATGGACTCCTGCCTTCTAGAATAAAACACTTACCCATCCTATGTGTAGGGACATTGAAGGAACATGATGCCTTAGCCCAATGATACTTTTAATAAGTCAGTGGGGAGTTATTTGGATGAGGCCATTACCATTAAAGGCACATTAAAAGTGTCCGTAAAGGCCTACTCTGAGTGAGACTGCTGTTGTCTCCATGCCTGACTGCTCAGATTTCATAATTCAGGTAAGGCCACTCAGTGGACAGGTGCTTTATACCTCTACTCTCACTCTTCCAAGTGATGACCCTGGATCTGTGATCATCACAAGCAATAAAACCATATGGGATCAACTCGGATGTGGAATTGTCTGTTGCTGGGTAGATTTTGTAGGTGTGGCTGTAGCTTACACAAAAATACACTGTACCCAGGGCACAATGGGACTGACGTACATGACTGAGACCATAGCTTCTGCCAGGCAGAGGCAGGATACAGCAAGGTACACAAAAGCAGGAAACGTCTTTCTTCTGTAACATTTACAGCTGGAAAACAAATTCGAGCCACAAATTCCAGCTGTGCCTGGGAAGCACTCAAATATCCAAGTAGTAATCATCTAGGTATGCTAACTGCAGCTCAAAATAATTCTGGGGTTGCCCGTGCCATATACCTTGTAGGCTTCCAATTAACTGTACTCACTTTTTCTGTTCTCCAAGGGCCAGTTACTGGGGGAAATTCAGCATTTCTAACCATCCCTCCCTCTGCAGCTATGCAGGAAAGGTTTCTATGTACCTTTGTAGCAATTTTATGTAATAATACAACCCTTACAATAAACCACTAAGCTATTCAAAGGTAGACATTGGAAAAGTTTAGCTCTTGAAAACTTATTAAATACTTAAGATTTATGAATTACAGAGTTTTAGTTAGTGCCTAAGACTTAGAAGACACTGAAGGGGAGAATGTTCATACATTCCAGTTTAACCAAAATGCCTCTTGTCACAGTGTAATTATTAACATTGTTTATTTCATCTTAAAATTAGTCCAGTTTGGACCATCAATTCTATGATCACTAAGTCTTAAAGATTACCCAGTGGGACTTTCAATTTGGTTCATGTTTAATGCAGAAATTACCTTTCTGCCTTTTCCTCCTTCTAAGCAGGTAGTCTTCTGTTTGCTGCTTAACACTGCAAAGGATCAGGTTCATTACTCCTCAAAGAACCTCTAATTGTTATGAAGATTTTGGTTCTGTGTCAAAAATCTTCTTCCCTCTAACCTGAACTCTTTGATTCCAGTTTCTTCCTCTGGAACAATACGGAGAAAGCTTCCTCCCTCTTATATAAAATATTTTTATTTGGGTATATTTGCGGTGTATTTTTCAAGCATTTACTAGTGTTTACTTAGATTTCTTATTTCCAGCATTTGAAAAACAAGGAATCTGACCAAGTTTTGGATTGCTATGTTCTGGACGCAAATGGATTTTGCTAGGGCCTATCACAGAACTTCAAGGTAGAAGCTATGCAAGTTTGTTAGGGAATTGTGAGTAACAGATAAGGCAGGAGTTACTAACAACAAAGTAACACCAGCAATATACTGCAGTGGTGATTTCATTATAACTCTCATATTAAAAAAATTATGTTTTATCATCTGTTAACAGGGAGATTTTTACTTCTTCATTGCTGATACAGATGCCTTTTATTTCTTTGTCTTGTCTAATTGCTCTGGCTAAAACTTCTAGCACAATGTTGAATAGAAGTGGTGAGAGTGGGCATCCTTGTCTAGTTCCCATTCTCAAGGGGAATTCTTTCAGTCTTTCACCATTCAGGACAATGAAGGCAGTTGGATTTGCGTAGATGCCACTAATTGTGTCAAGGGATTTCTCTTCTGTTTCTATTTTGCTGAGAGTTTTTAGCATGAATGGGTGCTGGGCTTTGTCAAATGCCTTTTCTATATCGATTGACAAAATCAGGTGATTCTTATCTTTTGTTCTGTGTAAGTGGTTGATCACATGAATTTTTTTTTCTGATGCTGAACCAGCCTTGCATCCCTGGGATGAAACCAACTTGATCATGATGAAGTCTATTGGCTGGCATTTTGCTGAAGATTTTTCCATTTATGTTCACCAGTGATATTGGTCTGTAATTTTCTTTTTTTGTGGGATTATCCTTTTATGAACAGTTAATATTTGACAAAGGTCCCAAGATTGTAAACTGGGTTAAAAACAGTCTCTTTAACAAATGGTTCTGGCAAAATTGGATATCCATCTGCAAAACCTGAAACAAGACCCATATCTCACCCTTACAGAAAAACTAACTCTAAATGGATCAAGTACCTAAATATCAAAACTGAAATGATAAAAATCATACAAGAAAAAGTAGGATGAGTGATGGATGTTCTAATACACAGCTTAGACAGACTTCAAAATCTAACAAACAAAATACCATTAACAGAAGAGAAAATAGATAAATGGGAACTACTAAGAATCAAACACTTTTGCTCATCCAAAAATTTTATCAAAAGACTTAAAAGACCACCTAGAGAATGGGAAAAAATATTTGGCAACTATGGTCAGATCATCTCCATAATCTACAAAGTTCTGAAAATATCAACAAGAAAAAAGTAAACAACCCAATTAAGCAATGGGCAAAGGAGATGGGCAGACATTTCACTAGAGCAGACATCCAGGCTGCCAAAAGACACATGAGAATATGTTCATTAGCCACCAGAGAAATACATATCCAAGCTAAAAGGAGATATCATCTCACCCCAACAAGGTTAGCCATGATCCAAAAGACACAAAATAACAAATGCTGGAGAGGCTGTGGAGAGATTGGAACTCTCCTATACCGCTGATGGGATTGCAAATTAGTACAGTCTCTTTTGAAAGCAACCTGGCACTTTCTTAAAAAGCTGGAAATAGATATATCGTTTGATCTAGTAATTCCATTGCTTGGAATTTATTCTTCAGAAGAAAAGGCGGTCACACAAATAGACACATGTACATGAATGTTTATTGCAGCACAGTCCACAATAGCTAAAAGATGGAATCAACCCAGATGTCCATCAACAGATCAATGGACAAACAAACTGTGGTACGTATGCTCCATGGAACACTATGCTATGATAAAAAACAATGTAGATTTTAGAAAATATCTCATAACACAGTTTCCGTTGGAAGATGTCATGCTGAGTGAAATCAGTCAGTGTCAAAAGGACAAATATTGTATGAAACACTGGTTATAACGACTTAAAAATAGAATTATCTACAGAGGAAAATAACTTTGATGGCTGCAAGGGAGTGGGTGAAGGTTTATCATAGATGAGACAGTTCATAGATGTTAGAAATTTTCTTCATTTACTGTAATAAATAAATTAAAAAATTATGTTTAAAGTGAAAGTTTACAATTTCAATCAATTTGTCATACCAAAATTTACACACACTTTGTGATGTGATCCTAGCTGCTTTCCCCACAATGTGACAGCACAGTTCTTCTCTCCACCCTGAATTGTCCAAGTCCATGCAATCAGCTCCTTCTTCTTTCTTCTCATCTCACCTTGGACAGGAGCTGCCCCATTAGTCTCCTTAAGCCCAATATTTACCAGTATTATTTTGTGTCTTATAGATCAGTTCAACCTTTGTCTGAGGAGTTGGCTTCTGGAGTGGTATAACACTCATATTTGATGAATGTCAGTGAGTAGCTGATAATATCTCTAGAACTTCACAGGTAAGAAATAAGTATGACATGAAGAAAAGAGGCTTTCTTTAAAGACTATTACAAGTGAGTGACAGAAAAGTTCACATGCTTTGTTTTTTTAAAAAAATGATTTTTTATGATTATAAAAGGCTGATTGTTAAAAATTTAGAATATCTGAAAAAATAAAAGAAGAATTTTTTTGTAATCCCACACTAGAGATGATATTCTCACTAATAATTTTGGTGTACATCCTTTCATTAAATAACTTTTTTCAGGTGAATAGCCTTCATAAATATATAATTTAACAAAACAAAGTTCATATTCATATAGTTTTTTTCTACTACTTATACATTAATATTATATAATAATCATTTTTATAAGTCATCAAAGAAACTTTAAAACTTGGTTCTGAGGACATTGATGGTTTAGTGGTACAATTCTCACCTTCTGTGAGTGAGACCCAGGTTTGACCTAAAGCCAATAAGCTTCTCGTTCAGCCACCGGCGGTGTGTCAGTGCAGGCTTGTGTGTTGCTGGGATGCTGAGCAGATTTCAGCAGAGCTTCCACACTAAGACAGACTAGGACAAAAGGCTGAGCAATCTACTGAAAATCAGCCACTGAAAACCCTTGTGTCACAAAAGTCTCTTCTACAATGGTGTGTGGAGGATGCAGGACCAGGCGGCATTTTATTCCACCGTGCATAGGGTCGTTATGAGCTGGTGGTGATTCAGTGGCTGATAACAATGACAACAACAATAACAATGACAACAACAATAACAACAACCTGTTTTTAGTGGCTGTAAATAATAAAAGGCACTGTTAACTTTTCTAATGATTCTTTTATAACTAGGTATGTAAGCTGCTTTTAACTACTCTACAACTGCAGGACATGTCCGTCAATCCTTGTCAACCTCACTGATTATTTCCCTGGATAGACTCCAGAAATGGAGCTTCTAATTAAAGAACATAAACCTTTGAATCCCCTTGATTTATAAATACCAACCATGAGGTTCAACCAATTTATAGGCCCACTGCAATGTGGGAGAGACTTTCAGCGTATTCTTCTCAATGCATAGTATTGTTGTTAGAAAGAAAAAACACAGCTAATCTGTTATCAGAAAAGCTGTAGCTCAAAACGAGAATAAACAGCTGCAGACATCCATTAATATTCAGAATGTGAAATGTACAAAGTATGAATTTAGGAAAATAGGAAATCTTAAAAAAAAAAATTGAAATGGAATGCTTCAACATATCCTAGGCATTAGCAAGCTAAAATGGACTGATATTGGCTATTTTGAACCAGACAATCATGTGGTCTATCACATTGGGAATGGAAACTTGAAGGGCAGTGGCATTGATTCATCATCAAGGAGAACATTTCAAGATCTGTCACTGTGTACAATACTGTCAATGATAATAGGATAACATCCATACATCTACAAAGAATACCAATTAACATGACTACAAGGTCTGACAATTAAGTTGACAAACTTGCTGTTGTGCTTAAGTTGGCAGAACTGTCTAAACAACTTGGTACATTTTCATAACTTTGATATATCTTTCTCACAGTTGTGTTCATGTCAACATGGGGCAGTGTCTTGCTGAGTGGTGTTCATTATTGTTGTTGCGTGTTTTTGTGTGCTGTTGAGAGAATGTCAGAGCTTAACTTATAGCAACAAATAAACATTAAATTTCTTGTTAAATTTGGTAAAAGTGAAACTGAAATCAGGGACATGTTAGTCCAAGTTGATAGGGATGATGCCATGAAGAAAGTGGCAGTGTACAAATGGACTAAACATTTTTCTGAGGGGAGAGAAAGCATCACTGATGAAGAGAAGTCCGGGCAGCCAGGAATGAGCAGAACTGATGAAAACATTGCAAAAATTCTTCAAATTGTGCATCAAAATTGTTGGCTGACTGTGAGAAGCATAGCAGACCAAGTAAACATTCAATAGAGAAACAATTAGCAAAATTTTAACTGAAAATCTTGGCATGAGAAAGATGAGTGCAAAAATGGCCCCAAAGGATCTCACCACTGAACAAAAGTAAAAGAGAGTCAAAGTTTGCCAAGACCCTTTCAAGAGGCAGGATGATGTTTTCAGTCATGTCATCACTGATGATGAAATATAGATGTACTGATATGGCCCTCAAACAAAGCATCAAAGTACACAATGGAAGTCAGCCAATCCTCCATGATCAAAAAAGTTCTGTCACTCTGAATCAAGATACAAAACGATGTTGCTAACCTTTTCTGATATCAGAGGGATTGTTCATTATGAATTTGTACCAGCTGGACAAACAGTTAGCCAAATTTGCTATTTGAAAGTGCTGAAAGGCAACATGAAAAATTTAGATGAACGCGACCTGGATTTTTCGTCAACAACACATGGCTCTTGCATCATGACAATGTACCCGTTCACAGGCAATGTCTGTCAGGGAGTTTTTAGCTGGTAAACAAATAACTGTATTGGAACACACTCCCTACTCACTTTATCTGGCCCCTGATGACTTTCTTTACTCAAAGATAAAGGAAATACTGAAAGGAAGACATTTTGATGACATTGAGAACATTAAGGGTAATATGACGGCAACTCTGATGGCCATTCCAGAAAAAGAGTTCCAAAATTGCTTTGAAGCGTGAACTAAGTACTGGCATCAGTGCATAGTTTCTCAAGGGGAGGACTTTGAAGTTGACTATACTGATTCAACAATGAGTTATGTAGCACTTTTCTAGGATGTTTGTGAACTTAAGTGTCAGACCTCTATGTTATTCAAATTTATGCACCAACCACTAAAACCAAAGAGGAAGAAATTGAAGATTCTTTTTTTTCTTTTTTTAACCAACTTCTGCAGTCTGAAATTGATCCAACATGTAATCAAGATACATTGATAATTACTAGTGATTAAATGTTGAAAGGTGGAAACTAAGAAGAATTGGTAATTGGAAAGTATGGCCTTATTGATAGAAGTGGTGCTGGAGATTGCATGATAGAATTTTGCAAGACCAACAACTTCACTGTGAATTCCTTTTTTCACCAACATAAACACTGACTATATGCATGGACCTGCTAGATGGAATACACAGGAATTAAGTCAACTGTATCTTTGGGAAAAGATGGCAGAAAAGCTCAAAATCATCAGTCAGAACAAGGCCAGGGGTGAGCTATGGAGTAGACCACCAATTGCTCTTATACAAGCTCAAGTTGAAGCTGAAGAAAATTAGAACAATTCCACATGAGCCGAAGTACAACTTTGAATATATCCCACTGGAATTTAGAGACCATCTCAAGAAAAGATTTGACAACTGAAGACCAGATGAGTTATGGAATGATATCAAGAACATCATCCATGAAGAAAGCAAAAGGAAAAGAAAAAAACAATCACCATTGCTGTTGAGTTCACTGCAACTCACAGTGACCCTGTAGAACAGAGTAGAACTGTCCCACAGAGTTCCCAAGGAGCACCTAATGGATTTGAACTGCTGATCTCTTGGTTAACAGCCAAAGCACTTATCCACTAGGCCACGAGGACAAGAGATCATCAAAAAGACAGGAAAGAAATAAAAGATAAACATGGAAGTCAGAAGAGACTTTGAAACTTGCTCGTAAACTTCAAGTACCTAAAACAGAAGGAAGGAATGATGCAGTAAAAGAGTTAAACAAAAGATATCCAAGGGTGTCTTGAGAAGACAAAGTAAAGTATCATAATAACATGCGCACAGACCCGGAGATAGAATACTAAAGGGGAAGAATACATTTGGCATTTCTCAAGCTGAAAGAACCAAAGAAAAATTCAGGCCTCAAGTTGCAATACTGAAGGATTCTATGAGGAAAATACTAAATGACACAGGGAGCATCCAAAGAAGACAGAAGAAACAGAGTCACTATACTGGAAAGAATTAGTCAATGTTCAACCATTTCAAAAGACAGCATGTAATCAGCCAATAGAACTAAAGGAAGACGTCCAAGCTGCACTGAAGGCATTGATGGAAAACCAAGCGAGATGTTTCAGTACATGAACGCAGTACTGAAAGTGCTCATTTACCTATGCCAAGAAATTTGGAAGACAGCTACCTGGTCAACAGATTGGAAGAGATGGCATAGTTATAACTATTCCCAAGAAAGGTGATCCAACTGAGTGCAGAAGTTATCAAACAATATCACAGACAAGTAAAATTTTGATGAAGATCATTCAAAAGTTGTTGCAGCAGTACATAGGCAGGCAGCTCCAGAAACTGAATCCAGATTCAGAAGTCATAGAACCAGGGACATCATTGCTGATGTCAAATGGATCCTGGCTGAAAGCAGAGGCTACCAGGAAGATGTTTATTTGTGTTTTACCTGAATATGCAAAGACATTCAAATGTGTGAATCATAACAGATTATGGAAAGCACTTATTATGTACAGTTGTTAGATTTGACTCACAGCGACCCTGTGTACAATAGAATGAAACACTGCCTGATCCTGCACCATTCTCACAATTATTGTCATGTTTGAGTGCATTGTTACAGCCACTATATAAATTCATCTCATTGTGGATCTTCCTCTTTTTCTCTGACCAACCAAACATGATATCCTTCTCCAGGGATATGTCCAAAGTATGTGAGATGAAGTCTCACCATTCTTTCTTCTGAGGAGCATTCTGGCTGTACTTCTTTCAAGACAGACTTTTTGTTGTTCTTCTGGTGGTCCATGGTCCATTCAACATTCCTTGCCAACTTTGTACAGAGTGATGGCTAATTTTAGATGCAAACTTGACTGGCCTATGGTACTCAGTTGTTTAGTTGAAAGGTAGTTGAGATGTTGCTTCTGTGAAAGTATTTTGTTGATGTAATTAATGTTTACAATCTGTTGACTAAGTAAAGGAGATTACACTTGGTAAAGTGGATGGGCTTCATCCAATCAATTAAAGGTCTTAAGAGCAAAAATTCTCTGAGAAGAGAAGGGATTTTGCCTCAGGACCATAATATAGATATCCAGCCAGAGTACAATGCACCTGACCTACTGATTTTGAACTTTCCAGTTCCTACAAATACATGAATCAATTCTTTAAGGTCAAGCAATCTCTCTCTCTGTCTGCGTGTATGTGATAGAGTAGGTCAGCTTGGCTAGGATATGATTCTCAGTGGTTTGGCAGACACTGGATTGACCACTCTTCTGTAATACAATACAATGTAATCTCCTCCATGATGTGAAATCAGTTGAAAGGGGAGTTTCCTTCGGGGTGTGGCTTGTCCCCAATGTATGAATGGGTGGTCCTCGAGGCTTGCCTCTGCTCCCTCTCCCCTCTGTTTTGCTCTCTGTCTCACTCTGTACTCTTCTCATTGCCTGACCTCCTGTTCCTGGGATGCTAGCCTGCCTCCTGACCTGCAGATTTTGGGTTCATCAGCCCTTGTAACTGTTAGCCAGTGGAAGCTGTCAGCCTTCTGCCTGACCCACAGGTCTGGGACTTGCCAGCCCCACAACTGTGTGATCCATTTCCTTGAAGTAAATCTCTCTCTCTCTCTCTCTCTGTCTATATACTTCACTGATTTTGCTCCTCCTAGAGAACCTAGACTAAGACATCATATATTATGTAGAGATATAAATATACAGCTGTGTAGCTATTCTATTGATCCTTTTTCTCTGGAGAATCATGACTCAAATAATCCGTATTGAAGATAAGCACATTACATGTAGAATCTCCTTTAATATTCATAAAATCTCCCCATGTGTTATTTTAAACTCCATTTTGGAGACAAAGATCCTGAGACATAGGGAAATTAAGTAGCTCTGTTATAGGCGAAGTTCACCACTATTGCTGTCAAATTAGATCTGTGATCATTGCCTCAGTTCCTACTATGCCCTGGCTGCACCTTCGCCAGTGCCTGTCATGTGTTGATCAAATGCACTTTCTCTGAGCTCTACATATATAACTTTCTCTTCTGTCTTAAAAGACTAACGAACTCCTTGACATCCCTTCTGTTTTTCTGCATTCTGAGAGAGCTCCTCAGGTTCATTCTACACGTTACTGATTTGCTTTCCCAAAGTCTCGTTTACTGCCCTCAGCGCACACTTTATTTCCCATCTTGTAATTTCAGCCTCCTTATCTCACTCTGGCATCTTTTCATCTGGGTTTATTATCTTTGCATTTCATCATGCTGTCTTTTCATCTCATCATGTTCTTCTAGTTAAGCATTTTGGCTTTCTGCTGCTGCTTCAGAGAGACCATATATTCTTAGATCCTATTGAAGATATGAAAACATTTCATAACTTTTTTTTTTTAACTTTGATAAATCATTTCAAAGGTATGTCCATTTCCTTGATCTCTGGTATATTGCTTCCTTTCTCTTAGGCTTTGGCTGTTCTTCAGAGGCCCCCTGTTTAGTTTACTGTTTACTAATTCTGAGATCAGAAACACTCCCACTGGATTTGATATTTGCTGACAGATTTTGTTGGTCTAATGTACAGATACGAGATCTTCTCACCCCACTGCTTGATTTTCTGACACTCTTGGATTCGGGAAATTCACAGCCACAGCACGCATGGCTGTGGGATCTCCACGGACTCTTTTCTTGCTTGTCTAGCTTCTATGTGCAGGCCACACCCAAGAAAATAGTAGATGTCATAGACAATTTGCATGGGTTAGAGTGCGTGCAAGGGTCTCTGGGTGGTACAAGTGGCTTGCATTCAACCTCTAATCTAAAGAGTATGGATTCAAACCCACCCAGTGGTGCTGTGAAAGAAAGCCAGGGGGGCCTGCTTCTATAAAACCAAGAAATCCCTACGGAGCAGTTCTACTGTCTAACACATGAGGTTGTCATGAGTCAGAACTGACTTGAGGGCAATAGGTTGGGATGTGAAGGGAGAGAATGAGGTTGGGGCAGTTTATTACTATTTTTCTGAAAACTTAGCAGCACTTGCACAACAGAGGGACACATCCAATTTTCTGTCTGGCTTTGACTCTGGGCCTTGGAGAAAGGGCAGACACTGGGGAGTGACCAGATGCCACCTTAGTTTCTATATGGTGGGTTGGCTTCTTTGTTTTAGGAGACCAATTAGAGCTTGAGCACTCATTCTGCTAGGCATCCATCTTTCTGTGCTTTCTGCATTTTGGAAACTGGTATTCTCTCAATTCTCCTTTTTGTGTTATTTTTGAGTTTCATTCTTTAAAATGTCACATGTATGGTTAGTGAGAAATTAGGAGATGTTGAGTCAGAGGCTGCTGGCTAGGCACCATGTGAAACTGGAAGTTCTTTACACTCCCATTTTTCATTCATCATTATACTTCCCAGGCACTGAAACTTGTCTTCATGTCTATTGAAGGCACCATTAGCATATTTCTTGACCCCTCTTTCTTCACTCATTATTTACCAGGTCCTGTATGTTTGACTTTTGTTGTGTTTCCCACCTGTGTGGTCTTCTTTCTATTCCTTCCCTCTCCCCAGTGGTTCAGACCTCCATTATTTGTCACAATGGGCTGTGGTTGCTGCCTGCCTGGGCTCCCAGCCACCAGCCTCTCCCCTTTCCTATCTTTCACATTACTGTTAAGTACCTTTTCCTTAAGGACAGCCTTGTGAATATTTTCTGGCTCCAAAAAGCTCCATGGTGTCTCCTGTATGTGATTCTGATAAATCCCAGGTTTAGACTAATATTCTCAGTCCTCCTTGGCCTGTGTCCAAACCTGTCTTACCCGTCTTAACCTCTTTGTCTCTGTACTCTTTGCTTCTACTAAACTAGATTATTCTCCATTTTCAATCATGTGCTGCATTAACTTGCTTCCATGCCTTCAGTTATGTCATTCCTTCTGCCTGCTTCTCCCTCTGTTTCATTTCTAGATTGTGGTCTTACTGTCCTATAAAACCAAACCAAACCTGTTGAGTCAATTCTGACTCATAATAAGCCTATATGACAGAGTAGAACTATGCAATGAAGTTTCCAAGGGCTGCCTGCAGGATTCAAACTGCCAACCTTTCTGTTGGTAGCCATACCAATATGGTTAGGTGCTATACCTAACCATTGTTCTACCAGGATTCCACCACCCAGCCCTTAGAACCCCACCAAAATGCAGCCTCCTCAATGATGCCTGAATGAAATCTTTGCTTGAGGGCTGACAGCTGGATCATCTAATTAACCCATTCTGCTTTGTGTTGGGGTTTGTGTGTGTATGTGTGTACGTGTATGACTTGCTATCTCCCTTCCTAGTCTGCAAGCTTCTTGAAGTCCCTTTGCTTTGGTTATTTTATCTTGCTGAGTCTTAATTTTCTGAAAAATAAAGTCTAATATTAGTGCTTACTTTCTAAATCTGTGGCATTGTTATATGAGATAATACACCTAGGGTACTGAGCAGAGAGTTTGACATCCATTAAGTATTCAATAAATGTTGGTGGAATCAATAAAAGTAAATGACTCTCCTGGTTTTCTGACTGATCTTATAGTATTACAAATGTAAGGCATTTTCTCATCCTAAAATTTGTTTAATTCCCATGGCTTCAGCGCCAGTCGCATTTGCTATGTATTTTTTTGTGCACTGCCAGAAAGTTTAGGGGCAAGAATGGAATGATCAAGTGTAGTGGCCATTAGTGAAAACCACAGGCACTGAACAGCTGGATAATGTGAACCAACAAGTTCAGCTGAATCTCCAGAAATGCATCAGTCATAGCATGATGGAAGCTTTTGGGGAAAAATAAGAGATGCTTGATTAAGAGCCAGAGTATGGAAGAAAAAAAATTCTTGGGGTCAGGTTTTCAAAACCAAAGTCTCCATCATGCCCAATACACTGTGGAAAGATGGCACGTTTGTGTGTAAAAAAAAAGACCTCTTCATTTGCCTTGGGATTCTTAGGAAATTGGAGAGTTTTGTTTGGTTAGATTTTCTTTTTTTGAACAGTGTAATAATAGAAATTACCTCTGGGATGGGGTCCACCACTGCTTTATAAAAGCAATTCTCTTCTCCCTCGGGTATTGTACTACAGGACTCCTGGAGTGAAGATTGCAAAAACCACTAATAATGTTCTTTCTCAGGTAACATTTGCTGGTATAAAATATCTTGGCTTAATATTGCCTAAATATATTGAAGTGTAATGTGGTCAATAGGATAGTTTTCTGACATATGATCCTAGTGTATTTACTTCTGTCTTGGTTTCTGTGGTGTCAGAGGTCCAAAATGAGTCAAGATGACAAATCTTTAGCTAAGATAGCATAGAAGACACCGTGGCACTGTCCAGGATTTACAGCCTCTTGTTTTTTGCCTGGAGAGAGAGGGCTCAGGGTATTCAAAAGAATGTTGGATGGAGGAGGCAGGAGTCAGCCCTAATACTGCTGAAACTGAAGCTAACAGGGCCTGAGTCTAGCCTTTAACCACTGTGGACTTATCTCTTAATTGGAAAGTAGTTGGACTACAGTCCTTACGGATCTCTTCAAATATGGGCTTTTCAATCATAGGATTATTAGGTTTCTGGAATCAGCAGACTTTGTTTTCCATCGTGACTAACTCTTTTTCAAGCTGAGAGAGCTTAGATCAGTTGCTTAACCATGCTGGGCCTCAGTTTCTTTATCTGTAAGATGATGAGATTTGTATCAGTTTGAACGTGTAGCTGATGCTGTTTGAACTTATTGAAAGGCATTTTGGAACCCGTCTCTTTTTGACAATTTTGCCATCAGTAATTTGTATCTTCCTATTTATTGCCTCATCTTGCAAGACTACTGTGTTATTTCAGGCATTAAGTCTCTATTCACAGCAGCAATCGGGGTAGAAATGAGAGGGGATAGTGAAATTTTAAAAAAAGCGGGATGTATAGGGTGAGGGTCTATGGTTTTAGAGGTCCTTCTTTCCTTAGAAAAGAAAAAAAAAAAAAACAATTCCCCAAAGCCCAGGTGACTTCCCCTTATGTTTCATTGCCGAGATCAAGACCACAAGACCTCCAATCTGTGAGAGAAATTGGCAATGTCTTTTTCAGCTTCTGAATTCATGGCTAAGGGACAGAGGGTTGGGAGAGCTTTGAGGTCAGCCAGCAAACAGATAGCCACACTATCCCACTTTCCCAAGGGGTAACAAAGTTATAAATGCTCTTCAATGGCTTAGGACAGAGCTTGACCCAAAGGGCTCTTAGTACAGAACACTTCATAACTGTTGGTTATTTTTCTAAGAGTCTATTTTTCTTTCCTTTATACCTGATTAGACTTCACTATAGTAATTTTTAACAACGTATAATATGTATATTCAGAATCACCGATTATTTGGCCTTAAAAAGCTATTTGAACTCTTTCCTTTATAGCAATGCATTGTTTTTAGTTGCTGTTATGGATTGAATTGTGTCCTCCACAAAATGTGTATAGAAATGTGTGTGGCAGTTTGGCTGGGCCATGACCCTTGTACTGTGTGACTGCCCTCCAGTTTGTGATTTTCCTATGCTATACATACTAATCTATGCCTGTGGATAATGGACTGGATTATGTCAAAGAGGATTAGAGTGGGTCAGTAGTACCCTCTCTAAAGTTTGATCACCAGAGAAGGACATCATGGTGGCCTTTATGCTTTGCTCATGCTAGCTTTAATTTCTTGTCCAAGAACATTCACATCTTAAACTGATGAAAGGGAAGCTATGTAGCAGGGAAGAGAGGCTGAGACTGTCCTGGACAAGATATTGTCCTTGCCTGCAGCCCCTTTCTAAACATAGTCACAGAAAACCCCAAACACATAGGAAGCTGTGCTGTGTGCAGTGTACCCTGTCTTTGGCTTTACCAGTTTGGACCAGAGGATGGTACCTGCTCTGAGAGCAGTGAGACTTCTGCACAATAAGGAAGTTCTATGCAGGCAGCGGACAGAGTAATTAGCTGTTGGTCTTAGTGTGTCTGAATGCAAGATTCTAGAACTGTATAGAAGCAAAAAGATCCATAGAGAGGGGACAGGTAAGTAGGAACAGAAGCTCAGAGCAGACAAAACTATGAAATACATAAATGAGGTCATAGCTGATGCTGTAGAAATAGAACAGAGGGTAGCTGAATTAGTATAACGGGAGCCAGTCCCTGGTGTTGAGGGATAAGAAGACCAGACCGTACAGCTGCTGCTTGGCCCAGAGTGTTGCTAGTGCTATCTTGTATCCGGAGGCAAGTCTCAACTCTTCAGGAGGCCCGACTGGGCTCCTCCCGTCTTCACTCCTTCACTCCCCCCATGTCCCTGTTCTGGTTTAGCTTGTGAAGGTCTCTGATGCTGCTAACTGCAAAGCCTGGCTCACAATCCTTAGATATGTGCCTAACCATGTGGAACTGTTCATAACCAGAGTAAGAGAGAGAGACAGTGATGTCCAAGCCTCTGTCATGGCCTCCCACTACCAGGGTCCTCTCCTGGAATGCCCAGCCCCACGGTGGGCTTAAGAATCCTGTCCAACAGGAGGGGCTGCATGGGATTCAATTTTGTGCAAAGCATAGTGCCTTAGCAGTCTCCTGGATCGTTGTTTGCTGGCCTGGGAGCCTCTTCAAGACAGAATTAAGGAGTCTGATTTGCCAACAGACACACTGGTCCATTTACATAATCCTCCCTAGGCTTTGTGCTTGTGTAATTCAATTATTTGATTGACTTTATATTGTGTGATCCTGGAAGAGGTGAAGAAACAACAGGTTTTTGGCTGTACCCTCTGGCCTGTTCTGTCTTGTTGGCTTTAAGGATTTCACGAAGCTTTGTATTGCTGCCAACTATCTTCCCGGGTGTTTTTCATGAGCAACATCCTGCTGCCCATGTGTGCATCTCCAAGGATCCATAGGAAGTGGGATGGCAGTTCTAATCCTTCAGTTGCCGGCACGTGGGTGGGGTGTGCGGATGGAGGAGGTTTGGGTATCATATCCCATCAATGGCGCCGCACGCCTCTGAACTTCCTAGACATTTAGTGCGCATGTTCTATCGTCTTGCCCTGTCTCCCCAGAGAAAGATAGCTATATCCGGCCAGTTGGAATGAGCGCGTAAGTCTGGCAGCTCCCATGAGAATTAACACAGATTTATAAACCCCTTTCTCTGAAATCTTGGCCCAGATTTCCTAGTATGGAGTCATTAAGCCACATTTCAACTTCCTTTCCAAGCATGTGTCTTCTCTATTGATGAACTTGAAGGTTCTGCTATTTCTTATAAAACTGCTATCCTTCTATTCTTTATTGTTGACACTTTGTTTTTTGTGTTTCAGCTTTAACCAAACTCATATAAAAATATCTCCTTTATATTCAGGTTTTGAAAGGTTTCTGGCTGGTGGTCAGGTGGCCTCACCATGTTGGGAACAGAATGATGGGCTCCTGTTGAGACCCAGGAGAGGGAAGCCCAACCACAGTGTTGTCCTCAGTCCTCTCCAATGGCGAGTAACAGTCGTAGTGCAGGGGAGGGTGGGCTATAGTGGAGTCTGGTTCCTGCCTGCCTAGACCAAACTGAAGCTGATTCCAACTCGCAGTGACCCTGGAGGACAGAGAACTGGCCCATAGGGTTTCCAAGGCTGTAAGCTTTATAGAAACAGAGTGTCACATTTTTCTCTCATGGAGCAGCTGGTGGATTCGAACCACCAACCTTTTGGTTAGCAGCTGAGCACTCCCCCTTTCTCTTGCCACCTGGACATAAACCTAAATACATTTCCTTTAGAAGAAACAATGCTATTCATGAAAGACAGAGAGCTTGCTTTACCCTCCCTCGCTATAGAAGATAAAAAGTGTAGTATCAATTATATTATCTAGCTTCAGTAAAGCTGCTGATAACTCGCAGTGTTGCTATGTATGCCAGAGGAGAATGGTGCTTCATAGGGTTTTCAGTGTGGTTGTTGTTTCAGAAGTTGATCACCAGATCTTACTTGTGAAGCATCTCTGGATGGACTTGGACCTTCAACCCTTCAGTTAGTGAGTGCATCAACTGTTTGTGCCACTCAGGAATTCCATAAGTTATATTAGTGATTTTTAACTCTGTCGGTGTATTAGAGTTACTTGAGGGTGTTTTGAAAACCTTCCTGGGGCCCTCCAAAGGAATCTAGTTGGTGTAAGTGGTTTGCAAACTGGCTGCTTACCTAAAGGTAGGTGGTTCAAATCTACCTGTGGGCTCTGTGGGAAAAAGCCCTGGTCACCTTTTTCTCTAACAGCTACAGCCAAGGAAAAGTCTCTGGAGCTCAGTTCTGCTTCATAATGCATGAGGCCACCAGGAGTCAGAAATGACTCAACAGCAATGAGTTTGGTTTTGGTTTTTGGTCCCTCCAAGAGAGATTCTGATAGATAGGTCTGAGCAGGGGCCCAGGCATAGGTTTCCCAGGAAATTCTAATGTACAAATAGGGTGGAGAGCCCTTAAATTTTTGCAACAGGATCAGAACTAGGGTGAGAACTAGGGCTCTTGGGCTTCAAAATTTAAGGAGCTTTTCACCCTCTAGCTTGTGTAAGAGGGCCTTGTTTTGTGAGTTTTGTGAGGGCCTTAGCTGAATGTGATTCAACTCACATACTATGAACAAATTCTAAGACATGGCCCATTTAGCATTTGGGAATTTCTCTCTCCCTTTCTTCCTGTTTTCTCTTCATGTCATATTTCTTTTTAATTCCTCTCAGAGCATTTTTAAAATCTTTTTTCTCCCTTCATTTCTAGCATATGCTTCTTTGTCCTTCTCTTCCCCCTCCTCTGTTTTCTTTAGCATCTTCTCTCTTTCTTCCAGGGCCAGGGTGTATCCCTTTGTCTTAGCCATGACTGTTTGCTACATTCCCATCCCATTATTCTAGCCCTTTTTACTTGTTTTGGATCTCTTTTTGTTTTTCTGCTTCCTCCCCCCGCTCCTCCCTCCCCAGCACACCCACTGTTACCCAGCAGTTGGCCAAGTGGCTCCCTCCAGTTTAAAAAACACTCCCAAGATTCTCTTCCTTAACTGAGCCCTGGCTACATCTGGCCCCTCCTGCTGCTTTTCATGAACCACTGCTCAGCCCTGTCTTTGATACCAGATGGATATTCTAGGCAGGGAGGTGAGGAGTGGGGGTGATTAGGGAGGAAGGAATAAAGATTGGTAACAGTGGAAAGATTAAACTGTCACTCACTTTTCCTTCTCCCTGAAGCTACTTTTAGGTGGAGTCAAGATAACTGTCTGTGAAAGTTTTTAGAACTTTGATTCATGGCACCATCAGGAAGCACTTTTCTGTCTTACCACCCCATCCCTGGCACAAGAGCCAGGTCTAATCTTTGACTCTTCCTACCCTCTGGGTTTTCGTGAAAGATAAACAATTCTATCATCTTTTCCCTTACCCCCTCAGCAATATTGGCAGTTAGGAACAAGCTGCTTTGCATCATACCACCCAAATGGGCCAGGTCTTCAGAGCTGGGCCAACATCGTCTTTCTTGTGTAGGAAAGATTAGAGTAAGAAGAAAGGCCCAGAGCCCAGAAACAGCTGTTGGAACCACTGAAAGGTTTTTATCCTGCCAGGTTTTGTCCAGACAGGTGGAAAATGCACTGTTGTTGGGGATTTACCCCAGGAGTGGCCCATGAGAGTCTTGTGGGAAAGGAACTAGGGGCTTGTCCACAGCTCCATTTCCGAAACCACAGACAGCTGCTGTTGCTCTGGAACCTTGGCCTGCCCTCTTCAGCTCTGCTCCCACTGGCATCCCAGGAGCACGAGACACAAGTGGGCGTGAGGCGGAGAGGCCAGCTGCTGTGGTTGATGGAGGCCCTGCCACTGGCTCTACTGCTCATGCAAGTAGCACAACTCAGTGTGTCGACTTGTGTCTTGACTAATTTCTTAAATTTAAACCCTAGTCTATTACCGTCAAGCTAATTCCAATTCCGGGTGACTCTATGTATTGCAGAGTAGAACTGCTCTGTGGGATTTTTTTGGCTGTAGTATTTTTGGAAGCAGGTCACCAGGCCTTTCCTCTGCAGTGCTGCATGGATTTGAATCACCAGCTAGCCACCTCTAGATTAGTAGTTGAGTACCAATTTGTGCCATCCAGGGACCTACCTCAGATCATTCCATTTTTGTTTGGCATTAGCAGGGTGTCTGCAAGAACCTGAACTTGCCCACAGCAGGCTTGTGGGGTGAAGACAGGGAGAGAGGAAGCAAGGCAGCATTCAGTGTACTAATCTTGCTCTATGGTGATGCAAATGAGAAAAATGAATTAATGATTTCCTTGAGCAGGGTAGGAGTCCCTGGATGGTGGAAATGGTTAAAGTAGTCAGCTGTTAACTGAAAATCTGGAGGTTTTAGTCCACCCAGAGGTGCCTCGAAAGAAGGTTCTGTTGATGTATTTCTGAAACATCAGCCAATGAGAACCTCATGGAACACAGCTCTATTCTGACACACATGGGGTCACTGGGAGCTGGAGTTTACCCTGTGACCACTGATTTCCTGATTTAGAGCAAGGTGACCAAGAGGGGAACGGGCATATTTTAACTGAAGGATGATGCCCGGGCTCTAAAGAGAAAAGAACACAAATAGAACACAAATGCAATGTTAGTGGTAGAGGCAACTACAGGGCTAATAATTATTACCTGTTGCATATGCAACATGTCTTTTATGCATTTTCATAGTCTTTTATGCATTTTCATACACACCTTCTCAGTTTTGAACTTCAGAATAACCTTGTGAAAGAGGTGCAGCAAATCTCAGCTCATAGGAATTCGGAGCAGTAAGTGACTTGCCCAAAGCTATACCGCTAGCACATTGCAAAGCTGAGTTCTGTCGTGGTTCATGCCCTGGCATGTTCTGCTTAAATGCCATCATGTTGAGCAGTCTAGAGCTTGACCTAGCTACCCTGGTGAAACCCGCATTGGGTGTCATAAATGGAATGACTTATAAAGGCTCCATGCCAACTTTCAAGGGTTAAGAGAGCCGAGACCCAACAAAAAGATAAATAATCCAATAAAAAATGGGAAAAGGATATAAACAGACACTTCACCAAAGAAGACATTCGGGTGGCTAGCGGACACATGATGAAATTCTTGCAATTAGTAATCGTAAGGGAAATGCAAATCAAAACCACATCAAGATACCATCTCACTCCAACATTACTGGCACAAATTTAAAAAAAAAAAACAAAAACAGAAAATAACAAATGTTGGAGAAGTTACAGGGAGATTTGAATTCTTATGCATTGCTGATGGTACTGTAACATGGTATAACCATTATGGGAAATGAAGGAGTTTCCTTCAAAAGCTAGAAATAGGAATGGCACAAGATCAAGCAATCCTACTCCTCGGAATATATCCTAGAGAAATAAGAGCCATCACACAAGTAGACATATGTGCAGCCATGTTCATTGAGCATTATTAACAGTAGAAAAAGATAGAAATAAACCAAACATCCATCAGTAGATGAATGACTAACATACACACAATGGAATACCAGGCAATGATAAAGTACAATGATGAATCCTTGAAGCATCTCACAATGTGGATGAATCAGGAAGATGTTACACTAAATAAAATAAGTCAATCAAAAAGGACAAATACTGTAAGAGACCACTATTATAAAAATTCAAGGAAAAATTTATATATAGAAAGAACCAATCATTGATGGTGAGGGTTAGGGAAGGAAATCACTAACAAGATAGTAAGTAAGTGATAGCTTTGGTGAAAGTAAAGACAGGGAAAGTAAAGACAGGGAAAGTCAGCAGAACTTGACCAAGGCAAAGTCATAGAAGCTTCATAGATAAATCCAAACACCCAGAGGGACAGAGCTACTGGGATTGAGGGCCAGGCAGCACGGTTGTTGGGGTCATCTAGGTCAAGTGGCATAACATAGTTCATAAAGAACATGTTCCACCTCTAACTTTGGTGATTAGCATCTGGCTTCTTTAAAGCTTGCAAGTGGCCATTTAAGATACATCCACTGGCCCCATCCTCTCCAGAGCAAAGGGGAACAAAGAAAACCAAACATACCATGGAAGCATCAGTCCAAAGGACAAATGGGCGAGAAGGATGACTGCCTCCACCTCCTGAGCCCAGGACAATGAGATGGTGCCCAGCTGCTACTACCAGCTGCTCTGACTGGGACACAACAGAGCGTCCTGGAACAGAGTGGGAGAAAATTGTAGAATAAAATTCAAATGCACAGACACACACACACACACACACACACACACACAGAGACCAGACTCAGTGGTCCTTCCGAGACTGTGCCTCTAGATACCCTGCTAAGTCAGAACTGAAGCCACTCCCAAAGTTTACCTTTCAGCTAAAGAATAGACAGGCTTATAAAACAATGACACACATGAGAAACAAGCTTCTAAGTTCAATGCAGTCTAGGAGCACAAATGGACAACACCAGCCCATCAGCAAAGATGAGAAGGCAGGAAGGTACAGGAAATGGGGAAGCTGAGGTAGGGAAGGAGAGAGTGCTGATACATCCGAACTAACAACCTCAAGGACTTGGCCTCCAGAGAGGAGCAGTGATACACAGTGTCACTTTCAGTGCCACCCAGTAGACTGAAATTCAGCTTAGGCTGAAAGAGATAGTGCAGGAGGGAGTGGCTGAGGTCTCCTCAGCAAGGTTTGTCAGGTGAAGATCAGGGTGACACGGTGTCTGTTGGGGTCAGTGTGACAATCACCAGGAATAGAGTCCAGTTGTAAGGAGCCTCTGTGAACTACTGAAGGAAATCTGGGTTGCCCAGTGCAGGTCTAGAATTTCACTGGAAACTAAGTTGAGAATGGGAAACCAAGGCCTATGTTGAGGAAACTAAATCTTTCTCACGGGGCAGAGTGGGGACATTATGACCAGATGCTCGTGCGGCCAACCAGGGGCTAAGTCTGCTTTACTTGCTAATAAGCCCTCTTTTTTTGTAGATGTGGCAAAGCACAGTTTTCATAGATGGTTGCGATAGTATCTGCTATCCCACATGTTCTTCTTACAGTGTAACATCACCTCTGCCCCACAAAGAGGTGGAGCCTCTGCTCCCTCCCGTGGCATCTCACCACGGTGGAGACTACGGCGGAAGTGACCCTGGGTTACTTCCGAGACTAGGCCATAAAAGGTGCTTGCAGCTTCTGCTGAAGCCCTGAGCTGCGGCTAAGTGATCTGGTTGTCCTGAAGGCACCATGCTATGGCAGAGGCCCCATCTGGCCCCTGTGAGAGATCATGTGGAAAAGCCTTGAGACAGCGTAGAGCTCCCAGGCTGTCAGTCCCTGCCTGCCAACTGGGCGCTAGCCAGTCTCTGACTACAACTGTGTGAGAAACTCCAAGCTAGAACCTCTCAGCAGAGCCCTTCCCACATTCCTGACCAACAAAAACACTCTAGATAATAAAAACGGTCATTGTGGTTTCAAGTCACACTGTCTAGGGACGATTTGTTTTGCAACAATGATAGAAACAGTGGAGAACCCAGTTTTCGCGGATTGGGTTGCCCAGAGCCCTGTGGAGGCAGGTGTGAGTGGCTGCGCTGTGCGGGGACAGATCGCCTCTGGGTCCAGTCCTGGGCTTGTGCTTGAGAGAGCCCCATCGAGCATGAATAACATGCATGTTGACAGTAAGTGAAAACTCAAGGTGCAGTTATACTCAACATCAAGAAAATCCCACACTTGTGGTGGGTTGTGCAGTCCAGCGGGAAGTGGAACGTATCAGCTCACACATCACAAGGCTCCTTCAGCCTCTGCCTCAGGTGAGGGTACAGGAAGACTCTCCGCGTGCTGGCCGTCCTCACGGAGTGCGGTTAGGGTCCACTGAGGTGATGAGTCCAAGCACTCCACGGAGTGCCCTAAACGCTCAACAGTGCTGCAGAAATTCAAAACTCCAACTCAGTTCTGTTGAGTCAATTCCAACTCCTAGTTACTTTATAGAGCAGAGTAGAATTGCCCCATGGGTTTCCAGGGAGTGGCTGGTGGATTCACATTGCTGACCCTTAGGTTAGCAACCAAGCTTTTAATCACTAAACCCCAGAGCTCCTCTCCGAGGCCGTGATTATTCTAACACTTCTCCTTCTTTGATTATTGCTGTGGTTGTTACTGTAGCCATTATTATTGCAGTCTGCTAGTGTAAGCAAAGCCACAGTTCTAAGAGCCCTGATATTAAACCTTAAGCAAAGACTAAGTTAAAAAAAAAAATTGCCATCCAGTTGATTCCAACTCATAGCGACCCTATAAGACTAAGCTGGTCGTACCCAATACCTGATCTTATAACACTAACAATGCAAAATTTACAGCTGTCACGTGACAATATTGTTCCTTCAACTCCCGAGGGAGGTAGGCAAGCAGATATTCTTAATATCTCCAGTATCCAGATGAAGCAAATCAGTTTCCATGTGATGTTCAAAAAATTCACTGATTTATCCCAAACTCTTGTAACTAGTAAGTAGCTGAATGAGAACTTAAATGCTGATCCTGCAATTCCAAATCAAGCCTGTTTTCTCTTTGTCCTCCTGAGTGCTGAGGTATTAGACCAAAGTTCTTTAACTTCCTCCTGACCAGGAAAAGGAACGTGGCCAGAGAACAGAGCACAGAGGAGTCTGCAGATGGCGGCAGGCCAGATGATCCCAGCTTTGTGGCCAAGAGGCCAGAGAGGCTGGAAACCTCACAGGGTGTGACAGTGCTTTTGTACACCTCACTTCTTATAGCAGGAAATGAGGGCACTAGGCGGGTGGGGCCCTTGACTACCGCTAGCCTAGAATGACTGCTGTAATGTAACAGTAATGACCTTCTGGCCGTGGGACCTCAGAACAGCACCATGTTCTGAGCTGAAGAAACAGCAAGATTCATGAAAGTTAGAATATTCCTTTTTTGAGTGTGAAATTAGTTTGGGCATTCTTTTCCCAAGTATTCACGTAGTTTCCCTTAGTAGGGATTTGATGGCTCTTCCTTGTTAGAGCCCACTTGTAAAGCTACCCGCATGTGAACCATACTTTTACCCTTGCCCCTCCTCACGTGGTGTTAAAATGTGGATGTGTAAAACGCCCCTGCGTAAGTGAAAATCCATGTCGTATTAGTACTTTGTGTCCCTTCTGTAGCCTGATGTAACTGGATCTCTCTGAATTTTGGCTAAAGCCCCAAAGCTGAGGACAATTGAAATAAGTGTCTCCATATCCTAATAAAATAAGCCAAGAAGCTGCTGAACAGCCTTTCCAGGGTGTGTTGAGAGATGGCCAACCAGTCCCTGTTTCCGTCACCACTGCTGTTCCCTGCTGTCCGTGTAAGCAGGAGGTACAGAGTCATCCTGAGTAGTGTTATAAGCCGAGCTGTATTTGCCAAAAGCTATGTTGAAATCCCAACCTGTGAATGTGACCTTGTTTGGAAACAGGGTCTTCCAAGATGTTATTAGTTAACATGAGATCATCCCGGAGCAGGGTCGGCCCTAATCCATCATGACTGGTGTCCTTATGAGAATAAAAGAAGAGACACAGAGAGGGAAGACAGCCATGTGACAACAGAGGCCAAGATTGTCCTGATGCAATTACAAGCCAAAGAATGCCAAAGATTTCCAGAACCACTTGAAGCTAGGAAAAAGTAGAGTCTTCCCATAGAATCTTCAGGGAGAGCACAACCTTGCTGGCCCTTTGATTTCAGAGTTCTAGCCTGCGGAACTGTGAGACAATAAGTTTCTGTTGTTTTGAGCCACCCAGTTTGTGGTGCTTTGTTTTTGCAGACCTAGGAAACTAACACAAGTAGTGAGTTGTAGGCCTTTAAGGACAGGACTGTGGTATTTATCTTCACCTTCCAGTGGTGCCCGCTCAAGTCAGGTGAGGAGAACCAAGAAAAACATTCTCTGGAACTGCTCTAAGGCATAGCTTTGCCCTGGCCTTCATGTTTTAGGGAGACTCTACTCTGTCCTATAGGGTTGCTGTGAGTTGGAATTGACTCAGTGCAGTGGGTTTGGTTTTTTGTTTGGTTCTCTGTTTTTTTCTTTTTTCCAGCACACTCCTCCTTGTGGAGCAGGTAATCTGTGGGGCCAAGGGGATATGTCCTCCTGGAACCTCTGCCTCCCCATTCTCATCATGTTCCAAGTATTCAGGTTTCCCAGAATCCCCAGGTCTATGTCCAGAGCCTGTTCAGACCTGTTTCTAAGGTTTATTCTGTCCAGGTGGGCTATACTGCTGTCTGTGTGCTCAGCTGTGGGCCTTAGGGTACCCAGGGGCTGCAGTTGTTAGAGCACGTGGCCTAATCTTGGATGTGCAGCCCGGGTTGCGATGTCCACATGTGCTCAAAGCCTCCTACATTGTGGAATGAGATTAACAGTGGGAAGAGACGCAGACGCTCTGAATTTTAAATTCAAACTGGACTTCCAGGTCATCATGAAGGTCTATTTGTCAGGGTAAGAGGCTCAGCCACTGCCCTCCAGTCAATTCGAACTCATAGTGACCTTGTAGGGTTTCCAAGGCTGTAAATCTTTACAGAAACAGACTGCCACATTTTCTTCCTGCAGTGTTATTGGTGATTTTGAACCACTGACCTTTAGGTTAGCTGTTGTTTGCTTTAACAATTATACTACCAGGACTCCTTCAGAGAAGGCTGGAACATATTTCACTTACAGTATTTTTAGTTTAATTTTTAACTTTGAAATGCTTGTAGGTGTGGCATGTGGGCCTCCACCTGTACTCCTGCCCCGGGTCCTGCTGTCTTAGGGTTTATCTAACACCTGTGAGAACTGGAGATGCCTGCCTATGAGAGGCAAGCTACAAAAAAGCAGAGGCTCCCTCAGTGCCTTGCAAGTTTATATGTACCTCTGAGAGTTCAAGGGCAAGTATGAGCTTAAAGACTGGAGTCAGCTTGTGACACTGTGAAGTCAGGAGGTTAGCTGGAGTAATCCATGGCAGCAGCTTGAGGAGACAAGATGGGTAAGGGCAGCCTGCTTCTTTACTGTTTGTTATGTCAAAGATGTGTTTGCTGTGGGCCAAAGCGATGTCTAAGTACCCAAACGACCCTGGGGCAAGAGGGCAAAGGCAGAGGTGGACGCTTAGGAGAGAGGGTAGAGCTGGGAATGCTCACCACACTTCTGCCAGAGACTTCTTCAACCGTATCGTGGAACTGTGTCTAGAGGAAGTCTGTATGGGGTCCTCAAAGAACTGAAGACAAATAGCATCTGAATGCTTGTATCACAGAGAACAGTCATAGTTGAGATATGATGGCTAGGAGTACCTTCCAAGCAGAAAGACTTGAGCACCTTTCTTTGCTGTGACACAGAATAACTGAGATGGGGAGGAGGAAGAGTAAACTGGAAGAAAAAAGGAAAGAGTGTTCCCATACTCTTTGCTGTTCCTGACTTATGCTGAGTCAGGCGTAACTTATGGAAAAGAAGGAAGCTTTGAAATGGAGTGAGATAGAAACCTTGACATAGACAATTTTTTTTTAAGTATCAGAAAGCCTCTTAATTTCCAAATGAAACTTGTTCTTATGAATAGAAATGACCTAGAAAATTATAGGGTGAAGTCAAGATAGGGATGGAGAAAGAGGATCTGACAGAGATCGTGATGGGAAAAGGATAAATTGGTTTTCTTCAGTAGCCTGGCAGGTTTAGTAATGTGATTACAGTCAAAGATTCTGTGCTCAAATAATCAGAAGAACTAGATGGTGCCCAGCTACCACCAGTGAGCGCTCTGGTAGGGACACTATAGAGAATCAGTGATGGTATGGGAGAAAAGTAGAATGCAGAATTCAAATTCTAGTAAAAAAAAACATACTTAATGGTCTGAGTAGGACTTGAGGGATCCCAGGAGACACGCCCCCCCAACTCTCTGTTACCTGAAACTAAAATTATTCCCAAAGCCAACTTTCAGACAAAGGTTAGACTGGAGTATAAGCCATAAAACAATACTTGTGAAGAGTGTGCTTCCTCCTAGTTCAAGTAGATACACACGGCTGAACAGACAGCTCCCGTCTGGAGGTGAGATGAGAAGGCAGAAAGGGACAGGAGTCGACTGAGTGGGCATGGGAATACAGGATAGATAGAGGAGGAGTATGCCGTCACGTTACAGGGAGAGCAACTGGGGTCTTATAACAGTGTGCATGTAAGTTTTTGTATAACAAACTAACTTGAATTGTAAACTTCCACTTAAAGCCCCCACACAAACAAGAACAACAACAAAATATTCGGTGCTCAAATAGCCTAAAACCAAACTAGTTACCCTTCCCTGGGTGTCGGTTCAGACTTGAACATCCTTTTGCAAGGAAATTGGATGTATTATGATACTGAACAGGTTTCAGTGGAGCTTCCAGATTTACATGGACCTGGAAGAAAAGCCTGACAATCTGCTTTCAAAATTCATCCAATTAAAAAACGCTGTGGATTGTAATGGCGCCATCTGTAACTGAGCTCTGGGGCTGGCACTGGATGGGGCAGCATTTCATTCCATTGTGCGTGGGTTGCCGTGAATCGGGAGCCAATTAGACTGTAACTAACAACCACGATGACAACAACTTGGGTATGAGTCGTTTGCCCTCTCTGTCCCATCTGTAGGACAAGAAGGATGATGCATACTCACCGAGTCAGGAAGATTATATTCAGTGAGAAGTGCACATGAGCTGCTGGTCAACACATACTTGCCTTATTTTCCGTTTTCTAGCAGAAGATAAATACAATACTATGGTTCAAGACAAGAAAAATGAAAACTCATACTTTTGTGTATAAGTGATGCAAAGAATGAGTCTCCCGCCGTCCCTGCCCGGCTCGCTGGGTGCTCCTGTGCTGTTCGCATCTTCATCTGAACGGTTTGCTCCTGCTTTTTCTGCCAGCTCCTGAGTGAGGCCCTGTGCTCCTCCTGAAAAGGTCAAAGGGTGTTGGCTCAACCTCTTCCTTCAGCTCTTATATCCAGGATAGTGATCTCTTTGGACAATTAATATGCCATTTCCTAATCAATGTATATTGATGCATTGTTTATTCTAGCAAGATGATTGTGTGGGCAAAGATTACTTCTGTCTCTGGCTCTTCTTCTATTTTGTACATACCGTTTCTCAATCCAAGCTTGAGAACAATGAGCTCATTGATTCCATCCAAATTTTTGGGAAGAATGAACTTTGGCAGATTAAGGTTCGGTAGGTGCCAGCCTGGAACTTTACAAAGCCCCAGTTAGCAGCAGGCTGTGCTTTTGAGGCTGAGAGTGGTGAGAAAGAGAATGTATCTATTTTCCTTACTACTTTCTGCTCTGTAATAAAAGATGCCTCTTCTCTTCTCTGAGCAGAAAAATAGGATCTCTTTAAGCAAGGATGCAAATTAAGCCAGGGTCCAGCCTGGCTATACCAAATTGCATTACTTAAATTCCCTTTGGGTACTCTCTTCCTGACGCTCCACCCCACCACTTCCCTGCTCTACCTCCCTATTTATGGAAGAAGATGGATGCCTCATTTAGGAAAAAATCTGAAATGTAGGGCACAAGGGAGCCCCACCCTACGGGGTTGACACCAGGAGGTGATGATACCAGAGTGGCCTGAGGGACCCAAAGGGAAGACTGAAGGATGAGGACAACTCCAGCAATGCTGTGTGTAGTTATCTTCCTTAGCTGGATTCTTGTCCTGTGACGTGAAGCTTACCAAGTGTTTTGGAGTGAGTTGTGTTCCCCCCTAAAGTATGTCTTGAAACCCTGACACCTATATAGGATCACTGTGAGTCAGAATTAACTCGATGGCAGTGAGTTTGGTCTTTTTTTTTTGGTTATACCTGTAAATGGATCCCTGGTGGCACAGAGGTTAAGAGCTCAGGCTGCCCACTGAAAGGTCTACAGTTTGAATCGACTGCCTTCTCTTTGGAAAACTCTTGGGGCAGTTTACTACTCTGTCCTACTGTGTCAGTATGGACTGGAATCTATTCCATGGCGGTGGGTGTACCTGCAAATATGATGCTGTTTGGAAATAAGTTTTTCTTTGTTATATTAAGTAAACCACACGTCGGATCCGACTCGACGGCACTTGGCTTGGCTTGGCATACGTGATTAGAGTAGGTTTTAAACCTAATCACTCTTGAGTTACAACAGTGCAGGATGAGCGCAGAGACACGCATGTGTCATGTAAGACAGATGCCATGCAGGTATTGTCTACAAGCCAAGGAATGCCAAGGAACCAAGGAGCAGCAGGGCTACCAAGAAGGAAGAAACTGATATGGCCAAAACTCTGATTTGGGCTTTTAGTCTCTAGAATGCTGAGGAAATAAATTTCCATTCTTTTAAGCCACCCACTCTTGGTATTAATTTTACAGCACTAGGAAAGTAAGACAGCAAGAGTCCCTTAGTGGCATTGAAAAGCCATTTATGAAAATAACTTGGTATTTTTTGGCCACTATGAAACCTCAGCTTTGGAGATGTTTCTGACCATCTTTGTCTGTTTGGAAAACTCTGGTGGTGTAGTGGTTAAGTGCTACTACTGCTAACCGAAGATGACAGTTCAAATCCACCAGGTGCTCCTTGGGAGCTCTATGGGGCACTTCTACTCTGTCCTATAGGGTCACTGTGAGTAGAAGTCGACTAGTGACGGCAGTGAAATTTTTTGTCAGTTTAGCAATCCTACCTACAGGAGATACGGTCAACCACGTGCTCTTTCCTGTGGTCAGAGGCAGCAAGACCTGTTATCCTGGGCTCCACTAGCTTCCAAGGGTTGCAGGAAATTAACTCCCCAGGGTGTTTCAGCTGCTGCGATCCTGCAAGGATGTATGTTGGCTACAGCTCAGAGGGAGTCTTCTGGGAGCCAAAAGGCCTGAATGATAGTATTGTTGCTTTTGAATACCTCTGAGGAGCTGTCTGAAAGAAAAGAACAGATAAAGTTGAAACGTTAAACGCTTCCAACAAAAGCTATTAGGGGAGTATTTCCTGACTCAGCACTTGCTGACAATTTTTGAGGCTTTTTACAGACAACATAAGGTTACTTTTATTTATTATTTTTTTTGGTGCTTAGTTTTTTTTCCTTTTGAAAAGCTTATTGGTTTTCATTGATGAGACAGTTGTACAAGGCAGGGGTCGAGGCATTGCTGGGAAAAGCCAGACTGTGGTCAGCGACCACTTGCTCTTGGCGCTGCAGCAAGCCCAAGGCTGCCTTCACTGTCAGGGCCTCTGAGGGCTGTGACCCACCCATACTGCAAGACAGGAAGGTTGTTCTCTAGGCAGAAACCCTGGTAGCGTGGTGGTTAAGTGCTATAGCTGCTAATCAGAAGGTTGGCAGTTCAGATCCACCAGGGAGCAGTTCTACTCTGTCTGTGGGGTCACTGTGAGTTGGAATTGACTCCACAGCCGTGGGTTTAGTTTATATCTCTAGGCAGCTCCCTGTCTCAGGGAGTCTGCTCACTGCGATGAAGCTCATCTGATGTGGCCTTGGTTGTGAAGTTTGACCCAAAAGGGTTTGTGAGTGTCTTGAATGCCCTACCTGTCAGGTGAGCCCTGAGGAAATAAAACTCACACAGGAAGGCCAGAAAACAGTGTTTACGACCCACAGAGCCCAAAGAGGAAACTGCAGCATATCTCAGCACAATGCCACCCAGGGGGTTTCACCCAGGGACAAAGGAACCTCAAATTAGAACTGCAGGAGTGGGCTTATATGGCAGGCAGGGTGGGATCTTGGGCTTAGTGCACACTGAAGTCTTAATGGTCGTTTAAAATGTTTCTAGTGCATTAGTGCCGGAAATGGGAGGACTCTGACCACAGGGAATTGCCTGGGGTATGGCCTGGCCGGGCAAGGAGGGACCCGATTACACGGTAGTTACAGGCTTTTATCACAGGAAGCATGCCTGGGAAGAGTGAGAGGCATAACTATGGAGAAACTGTGACAAGATAGGAACAGTCGTGTCAGAAATGGGGCGAGAGGACAACTTAGGAGGAATGAATGGGTGCTGAAGCAAGAAACTCAGTGAGCCCCAAATTAGCCTTATAATACTTTGACTTGGAATTCTCTGTTTTCCATTCTGCACTCTGCTTTGGTGAGTGGCATCTGGGTTTTAAAAGCTAGCAAGCGGCTGTCTAAGAAGCATCAATTGGTCCCAACGCACCTGGAGCAGAGGAGAATGACGGACATCAAAGACAGTGAAACTATGAGCCCAAGAGTCACAAAAGGCCACATAATCCAAAGACTACATCAGCATGAGACTAGAAGAACTAGGTAGTGCCTGGCCACCACTAATGATTTCCGTGACAGGGAATACAAAAAAGTCTCCCTGACAAACGAGGAGGAAAATGAGTTATAGGACTCGAACCCTACTAAAAAGAACAGATTTGATGGTCCAACAGACTGGATGGTCCTCTGGAGGCATGGCCCCCAGATTCCCTATTAGCTCAGAGTTGACACCATTCCTGAAGCCAACTCTTCAGATAAATATTGAACTGGACTTTAAGACAAAAAAATGGTACTGGCAAAGAATGTGCTTCTTGACTTAAGCAGACACGTGAGACTAACTGGGCAGCTGCTGTTCGAGGTGAGATGAGAGGGCGGAGGCAAATAGGAGGAAGCTGAATAGACATGGAAATGCAGAGTGGAAAGAAGGAATGGGAGAGCAGCTGGAGTTATATAGCAATGTACACATAAGTTTTTGTATGACAAGTTGACTTAGACTGTAAACTTTCACTTAAAGAACAATAAAACTTTTTTTTTAAAAAAAATTCTCTGTTTTCTCTATCTTCCCATCCATAGTTCCCCCGTCTCTCCCTAACTTCTCTCTCTCTCACTAACATTCCATTGTAAATGTTGGATCAGATGAGCTCAGAAGCAAGGATGTGCTCAGCTAAAGGCCCTGCTGCTTACTAGTTCTGTGTCCCTAACCTCTATGTACCCCTGTTTCCCCATCTGTAAAATGGGAATAATAAACCAATCTCAGAGATTAAAAGGAGCTCTGGTAGCACAATGGTTAAGTGCTTGACTGCTAACTGAAAAACTGTCGGTTTGAACCCTCCTAGTAGATCCTGGGTAGAAAAGACCTGACAATCTTCCCCATAAAGACACCCAAACCCAAACCTCTTGCCTTCAAGTCAATTCTTATTTATAGTGACCGTTTAGAACAAAGAACTGCCCCTTAGGGTTTCCAAGTATGCCTGGTAGGTTTGAACTGCTGACTTTTTAGTTAGCAGCCATAGGCATAAAGCCCCTAAGACAGTGTCTGCCTGGAACATTGCAAATTCTCAAAAACCACGTGTAATCCAAACATGCAGCCTGCCAATAAATCATGTATCTACTCTGGACATACCTGGGGTGCTGGCATTAAAGGACTAGGTTCCAAGTTGTTCTAAGACATTGTTCCTGTTCAACCTTATCACTCACAGGAGTTTATAATCTAATTGGGGACATAAAGCACTTGTATGAAATAATTTGCAGTGTGCAGACATTACGTGATTAAAGGATCGTGGGATCAGGGTGCTGGCTCAGTCAAGCAGCTCGTAACCCTGGGCTGCACATGGAAGCATCAGGGTGCCTGGAAAATAAGCCAACGCCTGAGCCCTTGCCCTAGGTGAATGTAATGGAATTTCTGAACCTTGCGTGAGCTGGTAAACTTCTCTCTACCTCGATTTCTTCATCCGCAAACCTAGACCAATAATTACATCTGCCTCAAAGGGCTGTTGTGAGAATGAAATACATGAATGCATGTGAAACACTTGGAGCAGTGCCTGGGGCATAGTTAACATGCAATAGATGGGAACTCTTACTGGCAAATAACTAAACATTTGTTGTCACATGCCAACGCCCAGTAGACTCAGCTCCAGCTTTCCAACATGTTTGTTGATTGCTGTTCCCTTGAAAACTCTAGGAAAAACTTTCTGCCTTGTCCCTCAGTTGTGGAGTGCCTATGACCAGCTGGGCAGAGCAGGTAGCTTCCCTGTTGGGTAGGGCAGGACGAGAAGACTAGGTTCCGAAACTGTCAATTTTCGAACAAACTTTTAAGATGTTTCAGCAATGCTGCAGTCAATAACTTCAAAAAAAGTGCTAAAGAAATCAGGTAGGCATCAGCTGGCTGAGCTATGAAGGAAAAGCATGTGGGTTTGTTTGGCAGATTCAGGAGGGGAGCGGTCTCAGAGCAAGAAGGTTAAGAACAGCAGCCACCACTGATTGCTGCTGTGGGCTGGACCTTCTCCAGTGGAATGGACATGGGTTATTTCATTTGGTCCTCACAACTACTAGCATCCCTGAGTGGTACAAACGGTTAATGTGACGAGCTACTGACTAAGAGGGTGGTGGTCGGAGTCCAGCCAGAGGTGCCTCCAAAGAAAGACGTGGTGATCTGCGTCTGAAAAATCAGCCATTAGAAACCCTATGGAGTGTAATTCTACCCCAACACATGTGGAGTCACCACGAGTCACAACTTAATAGCCAGCAGCTGGTTTCAGGTCACAACCACCACCCTGTGAGACAGTTGCTGTTATCACCTCCACGGTGCTGAGAAGGAATGAGGGCACAGAGAAGTTAAGTGACCTGTCTGAGGTCTCATGTCTAGAAGGTGGTAGAGAAACTATTTGAATCCAGGTTATCTGTCCCTAGAGCTTTCAACCAGAGTGTCACAGTCTCTGCACCGATGTGGGTACCCCAGTGGCTGAATCTGTGGGTGGTCACCTCAAGGCTGACCACTCCCCCCTTCCTTTTACCCTTTTTCCGTTTCCTCTTTCCCTTCTTTTGTTCCTTTTCCCTTTTTTCACTGCCTATGCTTCTTTTTTCTCCCTGTGCCACTTCGGAGGCAGTGGGTTTCGGGGTTTAGACCAAGACCTGGGCTCGGGTTCTGGCCCTGCCTCTCACCATGTGTGCAGCTGTTGGTGCTCTCAGCATCTCTCAGCTTCAGTTGCCTTAATCTTATGGGCCAGAAGATAGAAATTCCTTTTAGATACATCTGTTTGATATTTAAATGTCAGACTGAGAATCATTTTTTATCATAGTGGAAAATGCACCCTAAACATCAGTCTTGATCATTTGGGTCGTCTAACTCTGGTGGTAACATTTGAGGCCAAAGTTTCTCTAGGTGACTGGGTCTTAAAGCGCATCTCAGGGACAAGGCCGCACCATCTCTGTCAAGGTGATGCTTCTTTTCTTTCGTGAGAGCTCCTGAGGCCCTGGCCAGCACAGCCTGTGTCCTCGTGCTGCGAAGAAGCACAGTGACAATAGCTGTTTGGGGCCACATGTCAAGCTCTGTCTTCCACCACTGTTGACAATCAATGGTTCCCTTGTCTGCTTTGCTAACTTGGAAGCTATTTGTACTCACGGTCTGTGACCGCCGTTTTGGTTGGAACTAGTATCCCTTCTGAGGCGAGCAAGGAAACAAGGGAAACACCAGGGCACAGGCAAGGGACAGACCATTCTCTAAACATCGGAAAAGGATTGCGTTCTTCTTGAGACAAGTAACCAGAAAGAGTACATTGTTTGAGTTTCTTCTTTCTCTTTATTTTCTGGCCTCGTGTTTCCAAGACCCTGCATTTTCAAAACTGAAACAAGGAAGGGTATTAATCTTAAATGTTTCCCTTTAATCACCAAGTGTAGCCTAGTGGTGAGAGATAGATGACTGACTTCCACAGTTGATTTCTCGGTCATGGCGGGTCAGGGTTTGCCTTTACATTTCCTCTCCCGTCTAGCTAATGGAGAAAGTTTCCTCCTAGGAAGTGCCCACTCTGGACCAACTTTTCAAGGGAAAATTACAGACAGAAATAGCCACTGATGTAAAAATATTTCCCCTAGGGAAATCAAGTAAGTACTCAAACATGGTGGCTGTGAGCACAGATTCTACCTTTGAGATTTGTTGTAGGATTAAATTAGAGAATTAAATAAAGTACATTATTCAGTGTGTGACCTGTTAAGGAGGTCTGCCATAGTAAATATTTACTTTGCCCAAAGCAAAGCCTGCTTTATCATTGCTGCTGTTCTGTTTGATCTTCATCATACTTTAGGTGATAGGAACTGTTATAACTCCTCTTCTCCCATTTTACAGATAGGGAAGGCAAAACGCTAAGTAACTTGCCCAACCTCACACGACTAGTAAGAACTAGGACCAGGATTTATCCCAAGTAATTGGACTCTAGGACACACCACCAAGTTGATTCTGAGTCATGGAAACCCCCAGCGTATCCAGAGTAGACTGCTCCATAGGAGAGGTAATAAATGATAGTTTGAAAGTAGGTTGCTAGAGGCTTTTATTCTGAGGAGCCTCTGGGTGGACTCAGACCTCCAGCCCTTTGGTTAGGAGTAGAGCATGTTAACTGTACCACCCAGAAACCCCCAATATCTACTTGTGTGGTCAGTTGCCTTTGGGTTGGCTGTAACTCATGGTGACCCCGTGTTCAACAGAATGAAAGATTGCCCAGTTCTGTGCTATTCTCACAATAGTTGGTGTGTTTCATTCTATTGTTGGGCCATTGTGTGTTTTGAACGTCTTCTAGCCTAGGGGGCTTATCTTCCAGCGTTATACTGGAAAATATTCTGTTATGATCCATAGTTTTCATTGCCCTGTATTTCAGCCGTGAGTCACCAGCGTTTTCTTCCTAGTCTCTCAGTCTGGAAGCTCAACTGAAACCTGTCTATCCTGGGTGACCCTGCTGGTATTTAAAATAGTGTGGCATAGCTTCCATGGTTATGGCACCCACCACACCGCGACAAACTGAAAGATGAGTCATGGCTACATACCTACCACCCTCTCAATAAATGCTAAGTATTACTATAAAATAGTCAAACCAAGCTCCCCTGTAGGGAACAGAGCCCAGAACATTGTTACATGTCATGATGGAGTGATGGACTGCTTCTACTCCAATGACCACTGAGACTTCTGCAAGCGAATTAACGGTGGTTGAACGTGAAACAATGAGTCCAGTTATCCCCTCTGCTTTTGCTGAGGAGTGCCCAGATTCTTCCTTACAAGCTTAGAATTCCATAACATTACCAGATAAGAGTACAGGGGTTGTTTTTAGCCTAGTGGTCAGCATTCCAGGTATTAAAATGGTCTTTAAAGGATTTTAAAGGGATGCTGTTTCTGGTCCTGGCAAATTTTCTCACACTAGTGTCAGACAGGCTGCTCTGCCACCTGCATGTAGTCTGTCATGGCTGGACTGCCCCTCAGTGCTGGGGCCTGGTGGAGACTCCGTGAACAAATAACCAGAAATCAGGAGAATGGAGACAGTGTGGCATGGATTCGGCAGTGGGGCTATTTCACAGGTGGATGCCTGGGAGGTTTTTTATTTGGTGGCTGGGGTGGGGTTAATTTTAGGACCTGTGAAGGGTGTGCTGAGGGACTGCTTCAAATTCCAGGAATATGCTGAACAGTTAAAAAGACAAGTTCATTTCCACAGAGTTGAAGAGAGCTCTGTCCTTTGAGAATTTGCAGAGATGCACGCCTGCAGTTTCTGTAAAATATCTGCACCCCGGTGGCAGAGTCTATATAAACCCCACAGGGTTGGAGTAGCCCACTGCGGTGACTTCTGAACCTGGCTTTGGTCACCCTACAAGCAATTCTGTCTTCACACAGTTGTGTGTGGGTGAGGCTGGGGCAGAGCACATGTTCAAGAGCACCTTAATGATGTCGGGCCGCTTTCCATTGCTCATTTGGTACTTAGCAGCTCAGATCTGTAACGTGCTCCCCGCGTTCTCCCTTCAGTGTGGACAATGCGTTCTTTCAACAGTATGCAGCTCAGTGGGAAGATCACTGCTGAAAGCAAAGCAGCAGTGCCTGCTGGCTGCCCCTCCGAGAGGGGGCAGGTGGGGGCAAGTGGGGACCAGATGACTGACTGCAGCCGGGCGGGGGATGAGCACATGGAACAGCCACTTCTGGTTCCACTTACTCATTGCCCTGTGGTGAAAGGTGTCATATAAATGCTAAATAGCACAGAGAAAGTTGAGGCCTATCAATTTGCATTTCGTCTAATGTGAGCAGATGCAGATAGAAAAGCAGCTTAGCCAAGGCTGTTCACCTGCCCACGAGGCTGGATGCTTCCTATATTCTCAAAGCAACCCACGGAAGCTCTGCTCCAGCGCAGCAGCAGACGTGGTGTGGGATAACAAAGGGGTACACATCCCCTGTCCCTAGTGGGTTGACAAAACTTGTTGGGAGGTGAGTTTAACTATAGAAACCATCTCAGGACAATTTAAGCTAGCTTATGGTTAAATGGTAAATTGTGGGGAGCAGACAGAGTGCAGTTGGAGGTTATAGAGGAGCACTTCCTGCTGTCTGGACAGGCAGGGAAGGCTTCGTTGGAGAAATGGGATTGGACTTGCCTTATGAAAGAGTGGGTGAGAGTTTGTCTGCTAACCACAAGGTGGGCAGTTCAAATCTACCACCCACTCCTTAGAAACTCTATAGGGTCACTATGAGCAGGAATAGACTTGATGGTAATGGATTTGTTTATGTCTGTGTGAAGGCTGCACAGTGGCTAGACAGGTGGAGATGATGAGAGAGGATGGCCTCATCTTTTTGAAGCACATTTCACATCTGCTGTTCTTCTGCCAACACTTTCCCCCTTTCCCTTTGGGTCTTCATCTATATTAGTTTCTGTTTAAAACTTTGTATCACTTAAGGATTCCATTAGTTTTCTTACATTGCTGTAATCAAGTGCCATGGACTGTGAAGCTAATAAAAAGAGAAATTCCTTCTCTCACAGCTTTGGTGCCTGCCTCGCTACCCCTACACCATTGAGTCAGTTCTGACTCACAGCAGCCCCACAGATTACAGAATAGAATTCCAGGTATTACCAAGATCCATGGGCTTTTCTTGTCTGTAATCTTTATAGAAGGCGATTAGCAGACCTTTCTTCTTTCACATTACTGGGTGGGTTCAAATTGCACTTTTTTGATTAGTAGATGAGTGCAAACTATTCGTGCCACCAAGGGACATTTCTGGAGGCTAGCAGCTTGAAATCAAGATATCAGCAGGGCCCACATCTCTCTGAAGCCTCTAGCGCAGGATCCTGTCTTGCCTCTTCCTGTCTCTGATAACCCCAGGTCTTCCTTGGTTTGTGACAGTATAACTCTAATCTCTGCTTTCATCTTCACATGGCCATCTTTCCTGTGTCTGGACTCCTATGTCACTTCTCTCTTTCTGGTAAGGACATCAGTCATACTGGATTAAGGGCCCACGCTATTCCAGTATGACCTCATCTTACCTCATTACATCTGCAACAACTCTGTTTCTAAAGAGGGTCACACTCTCCACTCTAGTACATCATTTTTAAGGATTTTATTTAAATGTCACTCTTTCAAGAAGTTTTCTGTCACTATCCTGCCTAGGTAGTAGTTGTCTCCACAGAATTCTTCTAGATCAGTGTCTTAATTTGTTCCTTTCTTTACTTAATACAGTGAATAATTAGATATTTGCTTATTGCCGTTTCCTCACTGAATTGTAGCCACCACGCAAACAGGGACCCTTTACACTGGTTTCATTCTCTGTTGCACCCACAGACAAGTATAATGCTTGGAGTCTAAGAGGTGCTCGGCCAACACTTGTTGAATGAATGAGTGACATTTGAGGACAGCCTCATTCAGTGAGTGTTTTTGTTGGCCAATTGACTCTATGTTCTTGTTTTATCTTCTAGAAAGAAAGCCTGTGGATTCCATAGATGCAGCATGGAGCTGGACGTCTTTCAGGAGGAGGAGCTCAATTTCATTCAAACAGAAGACCACAACAAAGCAAGGAAACCAGAGCAATTGCTGTGAGCATGCCAGTTAAGTCTACATGTTAAGAAAAGAAAGGAAAGCAAAATAAAAAATTTATGAACAATTGCACTGGGGCCTTGCATAAACATGACCAGCTATTATGCATAATACAATATGAGGCATTTCAGCCTTGGACTTTGTCCAAGCTGGTTTATTATTGGATAGAGTCGGAGAATCTTGTTAAAACACAGTCCCTCCTAAAACATGATCTCCAGGCATGGACCCAGAGGCCAACGTTACTGGGAGGTCCTGATGTGGTGATAACTAAGGGGGTGAGCTTTTCAGTTCATCCTCCTTTCAACTTCTTGCTTAGAAAGCATAGCTCAGATTATTCTTCTTTTAATAACAATGATAATTTGGTTTGGTACAGACCAGAAGACTCACGTCAGCTCTAGTAGAGGAAAGAAAAGATTTGGGAAGAAAAAAAAAAGTAAGCATTTTGAATATACAATTGATTGTCTTTTTATTAAAATTAACCTTGGCGATGCATATTTTAACTCTAGAAATTAGAGACTGAAAATCAGACATACTCTTACATGGTTTTAAATGACTAAAACTGATCTCTTGTCACCTATGTAGAATGCAATTCATTTGGGAAAAGATGGAGGACAAGACAGTAAAATATAGACACTGTATATTATTTATATTGACCCTATGCAAATCAATGTCTTGCCATTTCTTATGCAAACGTACCAGTCAAACCAGAAAGTCAGTATATATTTAGAAATTATTCTCCCCTACTTTCCCACAACTCAAAATGAGAAGGAGCAGCAGCAAGCGTCTATTAATAACTAGAGCGTGGAATGTAAAAAGTATGACTCTAAGAAAATTGGAAGTCATCAAAAATTAAATGGAAGATATAAAGGTTGCTATCCTGGGCTAATGAGTTGAAATGGACTAGTATTGGCCATTTGGAATTAAATAATCATTTCATCCATTTGCTATGCTGGGAATGATGAATTAAAGAAGAATGACATTGCATTCATTGTCTAAAAGAAAATATTTCAGATCTATCCTGACTTACAACACTGTCGGTGATAGGATAACATCCATATGCTGATGAGGAAGACCAATTAAAATGACTATGACTCATACTACACAGCAATCATTAATAGCAAAGTTAAAGACACTGAAGCTCTTTACCGACTTCCGCAGTCTGAAATAGATGCACTGATAATTACTGGTGATTGGAATGTAGAAGTTGGAAATGATGAAGGAAGATGAGTAGTTGGAAATTATGATCATGGGGATAGAAATGATGCTGGAGATCATGTAATAGAGTTTTGAAAGGCCAACTTAGTCATTGCAAATACTGTTTATCAACAACATAAACAGCAAGTATACATGTAGGCCTCATACTGGAAAACTCAGGAATCAAACTAACTACATCTGTGGAAAGAGACGATGGAGAAGCTCAATATGGTCAGCTGATGCACACCAGTCCATCAACTGCTAATCAAGTTCAAGATGAAATGGAAAATTAAAACAAGTTGTTATATTAATTAAATTAGTATAATAACAAAAATACAACCTTGAAAATATTCTACCTAAGTATAGAGACCATTTCAAGGAAAAATTTGATGCATTCAACACTAAGGAAGAAATTTTCAAAAGTGTTCAAATAGACAGGAAAGAAAGAAAAGACAGAAACGGATGTCAGAAGACTTAGAAACTTGCTCTTGAACATAGAGCAGCTCAAGTAAATGAAAAAAATGGTGAAGCAAAAGAGCTGAATGGAAAATTTCAAAAGGCTGGTGGAAAAGACAAAGTAAAGCATTATAATGAAATGTGCCAAGATTCAGTTAGGAAACCATGAGGGAAGAATGCTCTTGACATTTCTTAAGCTAAAAGAACTGAAGAAAAAATTCAAACCAGCAATTGCAGTGTTCAAGGATTCTACAGGCAAGATTCTAAACACTGAAGGATGTATCAGAAGCAGATGGAAAGAATACAGCGTCACTGTACCAAGAAGAACTTGTCAGCATTCAGTCATTTCAGCAGGTAGCATACAGTTAGGTACTGATGGTATTGAAGAAAGACGTGCAGGCTGCATGGAAGGGATTGGTGAAAAATAATATTCCAGGATTGACAAAATAGCTTTTGAGATACATCAACAAATGGACTCAAAGCTAGAAACATTCACTCACCTATATCAAGAAATTTGGAAGACAGCTACCTGGACAAATGACTGGAAGAGATCCTTATTTGTGCCTATTTTAGAAAAATATGATACAACAGAATGCAGAAGTTAATGAACAATGTCATTAATGCCACACAGAAATAAAATTTTGCTGAAGATAATTAAAAATATTCCAACAGTACATTGGCAGGGAACTACCAGAAATTCAATCCAGAGTAAGATGAAGATGTAGTTAAAGGAATGTAGTTGCTGAGGTCAGATATGTCTTGGCAGAAAGTAGAGAATGCTAGAAAATATTTACCTACATTTTATTGACTGTTCATAAGCATTTGACTGTATGGATCATAACAAATTATGGTAACATTTCAAAGAATGGGAATTCCAGAACACTTAATTATTCTCATGAGTAACTGTACATAGACCAAGAGGCTACTGTTCAAATAGAGCAAGGGGATAGATATTGTGTCGTTTAAAATTAAGAAAGATGTGTGTCAGGGTTGTATCCTTTCACCACACTTAATCTGTATGCTGAGTAAAGAAGCTGCACTGTATGAAGAAGATTGTGACATCAGAAGTGGAGGAAAACCCATGACAAACTAGAATATGCAGATGACACAACCTTGCTCACAGTAAGTGAAGAGGACTTGATGCACTCACTGATGAAGTTCAAGATTACAGCCTTCAGTATGAAATAACCCTCAACCAAAAGAAAACAAAATCCTTACAACTATACCAACAAACAACATCCTGATCAGTGGAGAAAAGGCTGCAGGTCTTAAAAATTTCATTTTACTTGGATTCACAATCAACATCCATGTAAGCAGCAGTGAAGAAATAAAATGACGTATTTATTGTACTGGGCAAATCTGCTGTAAACGATCTCTTTCAAGTGTTAGAAAAAACTGTCACTTTGAGGTCAAAGGTGCAACTGACCAAAAACGATGGGATTTTAAATAACCTTGTATGAATATGAAAGCTGGAGAATAAATAATGAAGACCAAAGAAGAATGGATGCCTTTGAATTATGATATTGGAGAAGAATATTGAATATAACATGAACTACCGGAAGAATGAACATATCTATCTTGGAAGTATAGCTCTTTAGAAGCGAGGATGGTGAGACTTTACCTCGTATACTTTGGGCGTATTATTGGAAAGGACCAGTCCCTGAGAAGGATGTCATATTTGGTAAGGTGGAGTGCAGCAAAAAAGAGGAAGACTTTCTGGACTGAGACAGTGGCTGCCACAGTGGGCTTAAGCATAACAGCAACCATTGGGAGGATTGCACAGGACTGGACAGGGTTTCACTCTGATCTGCACAGGGTTGCTATGAGTCAGAACCAACTTGACAACACCTGACAACAAGAAATCACACACCAGCAAATAAAATCAAACTACGTATGGAAAAATGCACACTACTATTGAAATACTCCCCTGACTGGACTGAGCAGAGTCTCAAAGAGGTCATGCAAAGATACCATAAGCAGTTTTAAAATGTAATCAGATTATGTGTTATATAAGTTATAGAATATGAAGAAGACAGCTGTTGGTTTGGGTTTAAAAGTATTTTTGACAGGCCTGCCCATGATGTTCTTAATATTGACCAAGAATAATGGCTTACATCTTCACCACCACAGCTGGGTTGCGGTGATGGTCTTAAGCTGAGTTTCATGAAACACTAGTCCTGGACGTCTCCCCCATGCTATTTGTCGGCCCCGAGGCTGAATTAGGCTTCTCAGGCTGAGGAGCAACACCGCTTCAGCTGTGAAGAAGCTTCTTTCACATCCTTTTCTTTTTACTTCAGGGAGTTGTGTGCAGGACACTGATCCATTCTCACATTATCTGGCTACACTGCGCATACCTGAGCTGGAGGTGATTTCCCCAGAGCTGGGCTCCTGACAACAAATGCATGCTCACAGCCAAACTGTGCAAAGTCCTGTAAAGTACAGATTGTTATGCAGTTTGGATGTAGCCATTGGCAAAAAGCAATGCTATTTTAAAATTTGCTTTGTTCTCTAAGATTTGGAACAGATTATTTTTCACCCAGTCTTCTTTATATACTTGCATTATCAAAAACTGGGCCATTTGGTCAACCTAAAAAAGGAAGAATGATGATGAATCATGAGTTATCCTTGAGATTTATTTTCAAAGATGCCAGAGAATGGGAACCAGCAGTGGGGAATTGGTGTAGATGAAGAATCAAGACTCACTGCTTCTTACTTACCACCTGTAGCATTCATTCTTTCTTCTACTGCAGAGGGATATTCTTCAAGCAGCTTGATTCCTTAACAGTGGAAGTCAAATCTCTTCAGTGGAAACCAAAAATACCACGTGCCTTCTCGCCTACCTTCCTGAAGAACTGTAACGCTCTTCCCGAAACTTTAGGCTGGTGTTTGGCATCAGGACAATGAGAATTACATGAATAGGTTGAGGGTATTTGGTTCAGACATGCATTAATTTTTAAGCCAGAGATTTAAACTGAATGAGTATGGAGAATACAAAAATAGATTTGTGAAATAGCTTAGAAGACACAGGAATAAGTCAATACATATATAGAACTATTTTACATGTGCTATAAGTGGTTCTAGAACTCCGTAGCAAAAAAGACGAATTATTCAAATAATGATGTTGGAACAATTTCCATGAAGAAAAAAATTCAGCTGGATTCCTTCCTCATATCACATATGAAAATAAATTGCTGGTAGATTAAAAGACTAAATTTAAAGAGCAAAATCATACAGGAGACTTTCTTCATTACCTCAAGAACAAGAAGGCTTTCTTTAAAGTCACAAGTATTACAGAAAACACACATTTAACTATATTGTACTTAAAATATATTGTTATATATTAAATCATGACAGAAGACATGGGAGACATGATGCAGGGGTTCAGAATTTGCACTGGATGTAACCAGCAAATAATTGATATCTAAAATACATCAATTTTCCCCTTTTCCCTCAAAAACAGAGCTCTAATTTAATTCTGGGTGATAATATATCTAGATAAAAGGGTCTATTGCCCAATTGCCTATTTAAAAAAAGAAACCCTGTTGCTGTGGAGTTGATTCTAATTCACAGTGGCCCTACACAGGACAGAGTAGAATTTCCCCACAGGGTTTCCAGGGAGCAACTGGTGGATTTGAACTGCTGACTTCTTAGTTAAGTGGCTAAGTTCTTAACCAATGCTCCACCAGGGCTCCCAGAAACAGGAATTGTTGATTGGGCTTCCGGAAGACTACCTCAGCTGACGGAGGTCTCCTTTTTGCCTTTCCTTTTAGCCCCTGGTAAGCAGAACTTGTTACTGGCATTCCAGCAGCCATCCTGGAGGGGGAGATGGTCTTGAAGCTGGAAGCCAAGTGCAAAATATGATGGAGAAGAAAGATCAAAAGAGCCTCTGTCCCTGATGATTGTGGGATTCCCGTTAAAGGCTTGGACCATCCACCGCAGGACTGCTTCCATTTGAGGGAAGGTAAATCTGTATATTATTTAAATCACTTACTTAGGCCACTGTTATATGCAGGTGAATCTAATCCAAACTCTAGCCCCAAGTAACATTTTTGTTTTCATTATACAGATGCTCATTCCCCTCCCGTGTGTTTTAAACCAGTAGGTTAGTAAAAAAGAGACGGTAATGATAACAACACCTGTCTCTCGGCTAGCTACTGAAGGAACACCCAAAACCAAACTCACGCCTGTCAAGTGGCTTCCGACTCATAGCGACCCTAGAGATAGAGTAGAACTGCCCCATCGAGTTTCCAGGGAGCACCTGGTGATTTGAACTGCTGACCTTGTGGTTAGCAGACAAAGACTTAACCACTTTGCCCCCTGGGTTGCCACCACTGTGCCAGTGCTGAGTTGTCTTGTTGCAGTACGGGCTCTCCAGGCCACGCCTCCAGAGGCTCTGGAGCTCCGGAAAGGCTCTGTTGTGTGTGAAATCCATGACCCTAGCCTGTCTTTACTCTTGTCGTTCAGCCACGCTTGCTGGTGAGTGGGAAAGAGCCCCACCTCCAGCATCCTGAAAGGGCCGGTGTCATGCTTGTTGTCCCTGGTAATACACAAAGGTTCAGATAACAAAAGCAGCCATAATAGAGCTCCCCAGAAGTGGAGAGGACAAGAGAGAATAAGATCATTTGTTTTGGCCAAAACATGCATTTATTATTTGACCCAAAGCTCTCTCTGGGCTGATTCTAGTAATTGCAATATATGCTCTGTAGGGAAAATATTGTACTCATTATAAATGCAGACTGATCAATACTCACCAGTAAACAAGACCTCAGCCAAAGTCTGGCCATATGGAGAGCTGGATTATCGTTTTCCAGGGTAGCAGGGAAGAGAAAGAGAGATACAAGATGTTTCCTGCAAACTTTAGTAATAAAGAGGACATAAAAAAACCAACTCATTAGCCCTTTGGCACTATGTATAATATGCACAGTCCCAAATGAGAAATTCTCTGGAATGTAGTATGATAGCTCCCGCAATTCCACCCAAGACACAGATGTTGTTAAAGATGTAGGTTAAAGAAAGAAGCAGAAGAGGCAGAAATAAAGAGACTAAATGAGAAAAACCCCAAAACTCAGTGATGAAAATTTCTCTACTTCCTAAACACAAATACAAGCCCTTCTTGGCATTGGATTGCTCTTCCAAAGGTAGATGAATGCAGGGAAAACTCCCGGACAGGTGTGTTTGTTCTACTCAAAGACGTGGGACCCTCAGCGTGTCCTTGCAGCATTTGTATTATACATAAAACCAATTGCTGTTGAGTCAGTTCCTGCTGCTGGTAGCCCAATGTGTGTCAGAATAGAACTGTGTTCCATGGGGTTTTCAGTAGCTGATTTTTCAGAAGTAGATTACCATATTTTTTCTGTGAGGCACTGTCATGCATTGAATTGTGTCCTCCCCCCCAAATGTGTGTAGCCATTTGGCTAGGTCATGACTGAGTATTATGTGATGGTCCCAAGCCAAGCGTCTTTGAGTGGGATCCATTTGCTGTAAAACTGCCTCTGTGATGTTAACGAGGAAGGATGGGTGGCAGTTGTGTTGGTGGCACAGGACTCAGTGTGTAAGATTGTGTTGTGCCTTGGGGCGGCCACTTGAATATAAAAGAAAGAAGCTAGCAGAGAGATCCGGGGACTTCACACTACCAGGAAAGAAACAGAGCTGGGAGCAGATCACCGCCTTTGGAAAGGACCTGGGGTTCCTGCGCCTCAGAAGCTCCCAGTCCAGAGGAAGACTGATGACAAGGACCTTCCTCCAGAGCCCCAGAGAAAGACTTCCCCTGGAGCTAATGTCCTTAGTTTGGACTTGTAGTCTACTGGACTGTGACAAAATAAATTTCTCTTTTTAAAGCCATCCACGTGTGGTATTTCTGCTACAGTAGCACACTAGATGACTAAAAGAGGCACCTCTGGGTAGACTCGAACTGCAAACTTTTCTGCTAGCACATTAACCGTTCACCCCATCCAGGACACCTGTTTGATACACAGTCAGGGTGCTCTCCACCAGCTAGAGCATCTGCAGTGATTGCCTTCAGGAGGCAACCTGAGCCAGGATTACTGGATGGCCTCAGCTGGTTTTAATGCAGACTGCCACTTACGAGCAGTGAGCCGTGGGATAAATCAGTTTCTTTCAGTCTCCTTTGTCTCATTCCCAAGTACTGGAATGATAATCCTTCTCTTCAAAATTATTAGTGAGAATGAAAGAGCCAGAGTGAGTGAAAATGTGTGGCTGGGGGCTTGGCAGTGAGCAGCACCTCAAGAGGTGGGACTTCCTTCTGTTCAGCGTCTTCCCTCTTTCTTACTCAAGTCAAATATTATTGGAGGGTCCTCTGAACCACCCACTGGGATCATCCCTGGACCTTGGGTCACAGGTAGAGAATAACAGGTAGCAGGAATACCAGCAATGTTGTTGCTATGTGTCATGGGGCCGATTTCAATCTGTGGCAACTCCATGTGATCGAGTAGAACAGCTTTCTAGGATTTTCTAGGCTATAAGCTTTGTAGGTACAGATTGCCAGGTCTTTCTTCTGCTGAATAACCCACTGCTGTTGATTCTGACTTGTAGTGACACTAGAGGATAGAGCAGAACTCCCCCCATAGGGTTTCCAAGGAGCCTGAGGGATTTGAACCGCAGACTTTCTGGTTAGCAGCCTCAAGTCTTAACCACTATACCATCAGAGTTTCTTTCTGCAGCATGAGGAGGTATATATCTATAAAGAATATAAAAATAATTATAAAATCAATTAAAATGTGATCTACTTTTTATTATCCTTATGTGCCCCTAGCCTCTGGGGTCACCATGAGTCAGATCTGACTCGACAGCACTGGGTTTTATGTGCACCTAACTCTAAACAATTAATAAAACACTCTTCCCTGGAAAAAGACTGTTTAGTGGTAGAAATTCTAAACAGTAGCTGTGGTTACTGTTGACTTTCAGGGATAAGCTTCAAATGAGCACATCTTTATTATTTCTTGTTTGATTAACCTTGTATTTTGCATGGAAGTGAATTCAGTTATACAGCTGACCTCCTTCACCCTTGCAGACACAGCCATGTGCTTTGATTTCAAAAGTAAGCTCCTAACGTTTGTGTCTTCAGCCCCTACTTTACACCTAATTCTGCGTTTAAATAGATTTGGTATGAACAGTGATAGCAAAAGGCAAAGAAGCAAAACTTGAATCACCTCACTTCTGTCATTCAGTGTGACTAAATTGAATTTTTATTTGCATTTAAAATTTAAAACAGTGAAACAATGTAAAACTTTAGGGTATAATATTTTTGTTAAATGTGAATTGGTTCATGTTTTACTGTATTTTACAGCATTTGAGTAATATCTTTAAAATTGAATTTTACTCTCTTAAAAAATTACAATAACTTGTTTTAAAACTAAAGAATTAATACAGAAAATAAAATATTACCTCAATTGTGTGATTTAATAGTTGCCTGAACTCTACTCTTCATAGATGTTTTGGTTTTATTAAAAAATTCACTTAGTAGTTGCTGGACAATTCTTTGCATGGAATGTATCAGACGGTAAAGAAAGAGTGCAAAGTGGAAGACTCAAGCTTTAAAGGTATGAAACTCTGGAAGGAGTAGTTGTGTTTTTTTCCTTTTATGTACATAAAATGAATATTTCTTTTTTTCTTCTTCCTTACTGGCAAGATTGTATATACAAAGTACAATACAGGAAAATTTTCACTGTGGAATTCTCACTTTTTATGATCACATGATTTTATTTCAAGATTATTGTTGGAAATAATTTTGTTGAATAGAGGAGGAGCTGCTCTGGGTGTTAAATAAGATTGGCTACTGATAATATTCTCTAACCCTGAGCACTGAGCACCCAAGATGTGTGTGGGGCTAAAAGCAGCTCCTAGATGTTGGAGGAGAAAAAACAAAAACTATTTTTCAGCCCAGGTTTTTCACAGTTCTGTGGCTTTAATCTTAAGGAAGATAGCAGCAGCAGTCAAAACAAATAGCTTCTCCAGGCATGGGACAGATATTCCCATCATTTTCTCTCCCAGATGGCCCCGATTCAGGCTTCCTTCAGTCTGGTTCTGATGACCCACCCATTCCAGCTTCAAATCCACCCCCACCATGAATGGCACAGCAGATGTGGCCACGTCTAGTTCACAGATTTCTCCCTGCTGTATTGTGCAGGGCTTCTTCTAATGCCCTTTTGACACCAAATGAAACTTTAATTCTGGCAAAGGAGGCAGCTCTGGGTTGAACCGCCCATCGCCCCATCACTGAGATGGTCTGGGAGTTAACTGCACTCTCTTACTTCCTGGAGCTCATTAGCTACCCTTCCTCTCAGTCCCTTCCCTTTAAAGCTGTTTAGTTATTTGCAGTTAAAGCTGCTCATCGCCTGGAAGTCTCCTAAGACCCAACTGCTTACCAAACAATAAGTGGAGCGCTTTTGCTCCTGCTGTCTGTAAAAGCTTGCCTGGAGAGCAGCCTGGGATTGCTTCAGTCAAGGCAGTGCCTTCTGCTCCAGCCCGGCCGGGCCAGGCCAGGGGTAAATGCACAGCTCAGTGAGTCACAGGCAGGCAGCAGCTAATCTGTTCCTCTGACATGTTGTTAACAGAGGTGAACACAAATTCACATCAAACCTGGTGTTTTTTTAAAGGCCAGATTTACAGCCCATCAGCAGTTAGAGCAAGGTGATTGGTGCCAAGTATACAACCTGTCACAGTCATTCAATGGGTTTTAGTGCAGCACTATCTAGAGAGGGACAACAGTTCCGACATTGTAATCTAAACGAATGAACAAAGGGAAGCAAAGGGCTTGTCTGCTGCCTCTCCTTGTCTACCCCTGCTCTCAGTAATTTCTCCATTTCGGTTTTGATCCGTGCTGTCTCTGTTTGTATCTCTCGTTCTCTGTGTATCCCTGTCTCTCTTGTTTTCCAAGTGAATTTCTTTCTCGTTCTATGAAACCTTCTTCCTCAGTTTAACACTACAAAATCTCAGGTTGATGGTGGCGGTAGTGCGGTGTGCTGCTGAGCAGAGTCTGACTCACGGTGGCCCTCTGTGTTACAGAGAAGAAGTGCTCCCCAGGGTTTTCCTGGCTGGAGTCTTCCCCCCTTCTCCCTCCCTCCCTCTATCCCTCTTCCTCTCCTCCCCTTCTCCCCCTTTCCTCCTCACCTCTTTCTGTCCTCCCCTCCTTTCCTCTTCCCTTCCTCCCTCTCTCCTTCCCTCCCTCTCTTCCTTCCTTCTTTCCTTTCTTTTCGTGCTTAAAGTAAAAGTTTGTAATTCAAATCAGTTTCTCATACAAAAACTTATACACCCATTGTTCTGTAACCCTAGTTGACTGCTGTATGGCAGCACCCTTCTTCTCTCCACCCCGTGTTTCCCATGTCATTCAAACCTGTCACTCTCTGCCCTTCTCCCCTTCCCTCTGGATAGGAGCTGCCCAAGTAGTCTCACGTATCTACTTGCCCCAAGAAGCATACTCTTCACCAGTTTTGTGTCTTATAGTTCAGGCTAATCTTTGCCTAAGAGTTGACTTTGGGAATCGTTATAATGCTGGGCTAACACAGGGCCCACAGGCCGTATCTTCCAGGGTCTCTCCAATCTGTTAGACCATCAAGTTTGATCTTTTTACTAGAATTTGAGTTCTGCACCCCACTTTACTCCCACTCTGTTAGGGACTCCCTGTTGTGTTCCCTGTTGGGGCAGTCATTGGGGGTAGCTGGGTACTGTCTAATTCTTCCGGTCTCTCAGGCTGATAGAGTCTGGTTTATGTGGTCCTTTCTGTCTTGGGTTTGTACTCTTCTTATGTCTTTGGCGTTGCTTCTCCTTTGAGCTAGGTGGGTTGGGACCATTTGATGCATCTTAGATGACTGACAGCTAGCTTTTAAGACCCCAGATGTTTTGGCTAGAATCTTAATAGAAGTAGATCACTAAAACTATCTTCAATAGTGCCAGTGGTTGGGTTTGAAGAACCAACCTTTAGGTTAGCAGTCATACACAAATTGTTTGTGCCACTTAGGGACTTTCAACATCTAACAACTTAAGCAAATTGTTCCAGAAATTAACACAGAACAAAATAATGCAGTCTTCACCCCACTGGCCGTGTCTTAAACACTTACTCTTTTATTTTAGGCATCCTGCCAGCTCCATCCTGAGTCTTGTGCCAGGTTATTCTATAAGATTTTTCATCAAGATTTCAGAGTAGTCCTGACGTTGGCTCCCATCTCCCCTGCTACCTGCTTTGTTTCACCTTCTTTGGTTCCTGGGAGAAAAAAGTAAGTCACTTCCTAAAGAGACCCCTAGCTTTTCCATAAAATTCTGTTTTCTGGTATTTTCAAAGAAGCCAAAAGCAAATCTCAGACTCTGAGCATGTAATTTTTACCTGTATAGCAAAGCATATCCTAGGCCCTCGAGCTGATGTGCTGAGGCGCCAGGGATATCAGACTCATTTCACACAGCCTCAAGAAGCAGCTGCCTGGAGAGGGGCCTGCAGCTGTGTAAGACATGGAGCAGCAGTGAACACCAGTGTCAGATGGGAAAGGAAGGGGGAGACCATAGCCAATTGCAGCCACAGGGGGAGACTGAAGCCGGCAGGATGTAATTACCCTTGACGCAACTCGACGCCTCCCAGCTTCAAGGGAATTTATGAATTCCTCTTTATTAAAGAAATAAAAAATTGTGTACCGTCATAATGCCTGCAAATGCTGGCTTCCAGAAACAGCTTTTAAAAATTGCCTCTGAGGGACAGAGAACAGAGGAGGGAGGATCCAAACACTGTGAACCACATTTCTGAGGGCTTGGCTCCAGGCAAGACATAAGGTCATCAAAAAATAATAAAAATAAAATTGAATTGTCACTTTATTTTCCATGTATTTGCCTCAGTAGTCATGGTATACCAAAGGAAGGATGATTTTTTTTTTTTTTACCTTTCCGCCAAAGCAGTACATTTTACACTGATGTGTAGGACTGAACAAGATGTTACAGAATGGCTGCTGATTCATGGTGATCCCATGTGTGTCTCATTAGAACAGCAATTTGTAGAGTTTTTAGAGGTTGATTTCTCAGATCCCCAAGCCTTTCTTCTGAGGCTCCTCTGGGTGGACTCAAACTTCCAATCTTTTGGTTAACAGCCAAGTGTATTAACCATTTACCCCATGCAGAGACCTACCTAATTAATGATTATATAAAAAATCTTTATGTCCATTGAGATGAACTCTGCAGTCAAAAAGATGATGTCTACACTGTCTAGACTTTCTTAACCATCGGATTCTATTTGAACTATTTTTGCCCTTGTTCTTTTTTTAAAATCATCGATGATCATTAAAAACTATTAAAATCATTTTTAATAACTTTAAAAATCATTAAATGTAGCATACAAATAGAAGATCATGTAAAGCATAAATGTACAGTACAACAAATAGTGAACAAGGTCAGAACTCTGAGATCCTCCTATGTTATTTTCTCCCAAATGGACCCCTCTCCCCAGAAGACCACTGCTGTGAACAGTGTGGTAAGCACTTTCTTTTATTATTTTCCTATCTCTATATATCTAAACACTATCATATAGTTTTGCCTACATTTGAAACTTACATAAAGAAAACTATGTAGTATATATTATTATATATCTTTGCTGCATTCATTCTACATTATTTATAAGCCTCCTTAATGTTAACTGTATAAAGCAAGTTTATTTATTTTCTTTCTCATGCAGTATCTTGCTGCGTGAATACACCCTGATTCATTTACCCATTCCACTGCTATGAATAGTTTTGACTATGTCTTCAGATGCATGTGTCCCCCTAGGGTTTTTATCCACAAATGGAATTGCTGGATCACAAGTGGTGTATTTCTTCAACTTGATTAGATAACACCAAATTGATTTTTGAAATGGCTGTATCAATATACACTCTCAACCACAGTATATCTGTGTCTTTCTAAAGATACTCTTGGAGAAATGAGCATATTTCATTGTATTTCAGGATGTTGGCATTTAGGTAAATTTGGGTAGTTTTTCTTGTTTAAGAGCTCTGGGCTGAACTTGATGGGAGCTGGTTTGATTGGGGTTTTCCTGGCAGTGCATAAATCATGTGGGCATCATATATCTTGTACACTGGGTCTTTTAAAAGAACTTCAAGATTCATAGAAAGTGCTGATGTTGATTTATTTTTTTCTTTTTCATCCTGCTGTAGTGCTTTACTCTTAAAGCACTGAGATGCTTGCTAAATCTGTAGATGCTCCAGTTGCCTTTCTGATATCCAGTTCTCTTTTCTTCCTTGCCAGCAGAACCCTGATTTTATGTAGGGGCAGGAAAGGCAATGTGCCTGGCCATGGTAATGGATCACGGTAATGGATCATCACCATGTTTGGATCATGGAGCTGGAACAAAATTGAGTCTCCCTCATCTCTTGCCAACGAGATGAGCAGAAGTCTGAGGAGAAGGCCAGTGTGACTGTTGCCCTCTCACCTCCACCACTTCTTCATGCCCTGAGTGCTGTAATTAATGTCTGAAGCTTTAGGAACCATCCTGAGGTTGATCATTAGAAGAATTTCAGAGCTCTCACATGATGAACTGCTGAACCAATGTTAGGAGCACCTCCCTTCAAGCTTCTGAAGTGAGAAAGTAAGTCCTAGTTTCTTTAAACTGTTTGGTCAAGTTTTTGTTTTGTAGCCAAATGCTTTTTTAACGGATATGGTAAAGAAAACCCAAAGTATCTTAGTGTAGAAATTTGTAATTTATTATTATTATTTTTTATTGTGCTTTAGGTAACAGTTTACAGAGCAAATCAGTTTCCCATTCCACAGTTTGTGTATGAAGAGTTTCAGGACATTGGTTGCATTCCCCCACAGTACATCAGCACTCTCCCCGTGTCCACCCTGGATTTCTCGTTTCCTTTCTTCACTTGTTTTCTGCCCATCCCTGCCTTTTCATCTTTGCTTTTTGGCAAATATTGTCTTTTGATTTCATATAATTTATTGTTCTAAGGAAAAGTTTCCTCTTGGGTGTTATTGTTTATTTTATGGGCCTCTCTATTGCTCGGCCGAAAGATGGTCTCTAGGAATAGCTTTAGTTCCTGCTTAGAAGAATGTCTTAGGGCCATAGTTTCAGGGGAGAAATTTGTAACTGGAATGTGAATAGAGTCGGAAACACTGCCTTTGAAGGACTGGGACTTGAACATGTGGTGGCTGGGGGACAGTGAGACTGCATTTGCCTTTTATTCTGTGTTTACTTTTTTCTTTTCCTGAGTATACTTATGTATCACATATTTATATGAGAATTTACTTTGTGCTGAGCACTGAGTTAGGTATTGGAGATTGATAAGGGGCTAGAGTTTATTAGAGAGGAAAACACAGAAATCACACTAATAACAATAATGTCAGTATGGCGAGTAAACAAGAGAACAATGTCCAGGGTACACTGCTAGCAGAAGAAGGAGTGATTTGCTTTACCTGGGGTTGGCAGGGCTTTGGGACGGGTAAAGACTACATGTGAAGGAAGTGACGTGATTTGATTATAGTGTTTAGTCTTGAAATCTTGATGTGCCAATAGTTTTAAAAGGCATCTCAAAGGAAAGAATCTCCCAGGAAGAGGGAATACGTGTGTCAAGGTGCAGAGGTATGAAACCACATGGTATGTTGGTAAAGTCACAGGTCAGTATTACTGGAGTATGGCACTTGAATAACCTCTTGTGGAGTTCTCGCTACTGATGGGAATAGGTGCCCCAGTGCACATCTGTAATATGCAGGGATAGGTGAATTTTGACTAGTACCTTCATAGCACTGACCACATAGTTCAATTCTAATTGGACCAAGATCAATCGTGGGTAATCCTGTTTGCTAGGAATCATCTAAATCATAAACGACAAATAGCTTCATCTTGTAGTTAGATCTGATCTATTGGTCAGTTCATGCCAAGAGTAGTACATTTTGAAGGATCTGAGGCCATATTTGGTACTATCAAGAAAGGGATAATAGATAGTGATTGCTGGGTAGGTGTGGTGACAGGGGCCCATGTACCATGGGTTTGTCACCATTTTTCTTGATGCCACTCTCTGTGGCAGTTCAGTCTAGCTCAAGCTGTTTCACATGTTTGCTTTGTCACACATACGATGCTGATCTAATCCCTGAAGTTGCCATCATAAACTACATCAACCATCTGTGTCCTTGGGAGGAAGAACCACTGGGCCAAACAAAATTTAAATTCCCTGGGCTTTCAAATGACAGGAAGATGAGATATGGAACGTCAAGATATTAGTTGACAAAATATAAAACAAGGAGCTCGGTGTGCTGTTGTTAGAGCAGCCACGTTCCTTATAGATGGAAATGAAGAACGATGGATGTGTCGATTCTCTCTCTCCCCCTCTCTCTTCAATCAAAGTGATCTCAAAATTATGTCCTAAAAGTTGAAATGGTAAAATGTATTTCCAGCAGGCTGCTTTTGATTTTCAATTCTGAAAGCGTCTATTTTCTGATATTTAAAAAAAAAAAATTAAGTCTTGTGTATTAGAGCAAGGCTTTGCTCAGGTAATGTGGGCTCTGGGATATAAAACCCCAAACCAAACCCACTGTGGTTGAGTTGGGTCCCACTTATAGTGACCCTAGAGATCAGAGTAGAATTGCCCCATAGAGTTTCCAAGGAGTACCTGGCAGACATAAACTGCCAACTTTTTAGTTAGCAGATACAGTAGTTAACCCACTGTGCCACACGGGTGTCTGTTCTGGGATACCTATGACTGAAGAGAAATAGGTCTCAGTGTTAAATTAATATAATTTGTGGATTATTCAGGAATTTACGGAAGGCCAAGTTGTATGTCCTTACATGACTATTTTTAAGAGTATGGTGTGGCAGCCAGACCACGTGAGTGAACTACACTCATGGGGCGTCACGTATTAACCCTAAAGGGCCTTTGAGTTGATGAACAGAGGTGAGAAACTAAGCACTCTGCAACACCTTATGATCGCATTTAGAAGCTCTTCTGCATTCATGGTGGAAAAAAGACCACTAGACATTTAAACACTGAGATGGAGGTCATGAAGCCCAGGAGAAATATTCTTCGTTGTGAAGACTTGGCTTCTTTGTCCTTCCTAAGCATCAATTTTCTCATTTGTGAAATAAAAAAAATAACGTACATCACACAGTCGTTAAATGGATGTAAGCAAATTAGATTTTGTGTGAGAAATTGTCTTTAAATTATACAGTGCTATGCAAATATTGTTTTAGTCACCTGAAGGACCAAGGTGCACCTGACCCAAGCCAGTGGTGTTTTTAATAGCCTTATATGGATGTGAAAAGTAGACAATGAATAAAGGAGACCAAAGAATGATTTATGCCTTCAAATTACGATATTAGTGAAGACTATTGAATATGTCAGGGGCTGCCAGAAGAACAAGCAAATCTGTCTGGGAAGAAGTACGAGATTGTTCCTTAGGAGGAGGTGACAAGACTTGGCCTCTGTGTACTTTGGACATGGTATCAGAAAGGCCACTCCCTGGAAGAGTCCTGTGTGGTAAAGTAGAGGGTCACTGAGAAAAGAGGAAGACGCTCAGTAAGACGGACTGGCAAGGAGCTCAAATGTAGCAACAACTGCGAGGACAGTGCGGGACCGAGCGGTGGTTTGTTCTGTTGTACATAGAGTTGCTATGAGTCAAAAATCCACTTGAAGGCAATGATTTGCTTTTTTTGGGTTCAGAGAAAATGTTGGTAGTTTTTCAAAGATGGTACAAAGACACTGTAGAGATAAGTGTTAGAACATTTTCAAAGCAAGTAAATGGTCAATTCAGTAAAAATAGGAGATGAACCCTGAAATTTTTCAAAACAAAAGCACCAATGTAACTGAAGTTGTGAACAGGTTAACAGTGATAGTTCAATCAGTCCATTTTGTGTTTCATATTCAACAGGCATTTTTGATTGTAAGTAAGTGATACAGACCTAGGTTCCAATGAAGAAATGAAGATTCACTGAAGGATACGTGTAGGCAAAAGTTCCTACTACACCTGACGGGACGTACAAACAGCTAAGTCTCTTGGAGAAGGGAATGTGCTGCAGGAACTGAGAGATAAAAAGCGACTCTGTGAACTGGTTTATCCTGCTGCCCTAGAGCAACAAGACTTTTCCAATCTACTGTTCACGCCACTACACAAACAAGTGTTGCATCTTCTTTGTGCTGTGTCATTCAGTTTCTGTTTTCTAGTACTCTGGGCTACTCTCAGCTTCCATTTGCCCATAGGTTCTCCTGCCTTGTGTCTTCTGTTGCTCTAGATTTTCACTGAATGTTTCTCAGCTTCTCCCTCACGTCTACCTTCTTACTTACGAAGCTCCCTCTTTGAGTCTCATCTAGACTCTTCAAGAGAGAGGATCTGAGTGGTTTTGTTTATTCCCTTTGCCCTTATTGAATGTGACATATTTTTCAAGACAACTCTTAGGCTGGCTGCTCTTAAGCAAGGCTCCCATACCTGGACCAGTTGTCAGGGGGTGGAGTCAAATGATACAAACACAGTGAATTATGCTTCAAAAAAATCCCTTAGCTTTGAGCCATAAGCTGTAGGTGAGAACCCTTGGAGGGGCCCTATTGGTGTATAACTACTCTGAGTCTTCCCTGTTCAGAGAGGGTGTTTGGGGTTCTGTGACACTTAGCTGACTTTCCTTTATGAGGTCAAGGACAGTAATGGCTTATATAAGGCAATGTCTATAAGAACAAATTAAACAAAAACAATAGGTGATGATGGCAAAGAAGATGAAGATGAAGGAGAAAAGAAGACAAATTTAGGAATGTCTTTTTTGTAGATTTTATTTTGCTTTAGGTATAACTTAACAGTGCAAATCAGTTTCTCATTCAAAAATTTATGTGCAGATTATTTGGTGACATTGGTTGTAATTCCCGCATTGTGTAAGCACCCTCCTCCTTTGCTTGTGTACCCTGGGTTCCCCATGTCCTTCCATCCCCTCCCGCCTGCTCGTCTTTGCTTTTGGACAGGTGTTGCCCATTTGGTCTCATACACTTGTTTGAACTAAGGGGGACATTCTTCACATGTGTGATTGTTTGTTTATAAGTCTTATAAAATGTCAAATTTTTAAGATAGTATGAAAAGAAACTTGAGAGTGCACACTGTAATGTGTTGGGAATGTTATGCATGCCCCAAACTGAGCATCGTTTTAGGTTTACCTAAAAGAAAAACCACAAACCAAACCAGTTCCCATCAAGTGACTTGGGCTCGTGGCAACCCCATGTGTGTCAGAGCACAACTGTGCTCCACAGGCTTTTCAACGGCAGGAGGAAGTCATTAGAACTTTCTTCTGAGGCACTTCTGGATAGACTTGAAGCTCTAAACTTTTAGTAGTCTAACAAGAACCTTAACTGTTTGTACCACCCAGTGACTCTGTAGCTTGCTTGGAATGATTAAGAATCTCTGATTTTTGGAATAGAAAGAAAACTTTAAGTAACCCTCTTTGTTTTGCAACAGTCTTCATCAAGGAGCCCTGGTTTTATAAAGGTTCGGCATCCAGCTTCTAACTGAACAGCTGGATGCTACCATCAACCCCACAGCTCCACAGTAGAAAAGACCTGGCAATCTGCTTCTGTCAAGATTACAGCATAGAAAACCCTATAGGATGGTTCTACCCTGCCACTCTGGGTCTCTATGAATCGAAAATTGACTTGACAGCAACTGAAAATAACAATCCTTTGTCTTCCACTGCCGTCTGCCATCGAGGCAATTCCAACTTTTCTGGAGGGTAAGTGGCTAGTGAATCTCAACTGTCTATCTTTTGGTTAACACCCAACCACTTTAATAACTGTGCCACCAGGGCTCCTCCCTGCATTTTAGAGAAGTTAGAAATGAGGCCCTCCGAGGCCGTGTGGCTTGTGGAAGCCTACACTACTCAGAGCAGTGGCTTCCCGTGAGCAGGACTGCCACAGAATCTCTTAACGCGTCAGCTGGCTTTCACTGGCACACTTGTGGAGATGGAAATCTGGAAGTCTTAGAGAATTACTCTTTCCATTCAGGGCAGCTGGCCTAGAATTCTTGCCAAATTTCCCCTTATAAAACAGAAGTTTTATTTCTCTAAAGAGGAGATGTATTCTCTAAGCTTTATCTTCAGTTCTTGGGTGTTCACACCCCATCTTTCCATGCCCTAGTCCCACCTCCAGTGTATTCACCTCGAAGTCGTTGCCCAAATGGTGCTAGAATGAGAAGCCAGCTTGGTTTCCAGGCAGTGGCCACTATAGCAAAGCCAGACTAAAATAAACAACAAAATACCACGGCCAACTTAATCAACCTCCCAGCTCTGTTGCACAAAAATTGCACTTCCCTAAGTGAAACTTTTCACAGATTTTGTATTCTGCCAACGGTTCCTCCCCTTCTCCTCCCCATCCCCCCAGCAAATACTGTCCCTATATTTTTCTTTGTAATTATAGGTACTATATTATTCTAAAATGATAAAATATACATGAGGTACCTGTAGTGTTTTACCTGTGTAGGCTGGGACAAGTTACTTTATCTCTTTCCTTTGTTTCTTATCTGAACGCTGGGGTATTTATTTTTTTTTACTGCTGTGCCTGGCTTATAAGAAATGCTGAATAAATGTTATCTATTAATACAGTATGTCTTTCTATTTAGTAGTCACAAGAAATTTTATGAAGAGTGAAGTTCAGAGAAATCAATTAATTTCCTCCAGTTTTGGAGGGTAGCAAGCTGTGGAGTTATAGTTTTAAAAAATCCACAAAAATAGCTATAATTGAGTCTCTTCAGACTCATTCATAGTTGTCTCATGCATGTCAGAACAGAACTGAGCTCCACGGGGTTTTCAATGGCTGATGTTTTGAAAGTAGACTGCCAGATCTTTTTTTCAAGGCGCCTTTGGGTGGAGTCAAAACTCTACCCTTTCTATTGGCAGCTAAGCAACTTAGTTCTTTGTACCACCCCAGGACATCAAAGGTAGCATGGAGAACTAGTTTTCTGCCTTCAGTTAGGTGGTCCTCTTGCTCTATCAGAGCTACCCACAGTTACCCTTACCTTGGAGAGGAAGTTTCAGAGCAGGCCTCAAATCTAGAAACTTGCTTCCTGTTTTTCTCCTTTTTCCAAAGAGGGCTGAGTAAGGCGGGCAGCGGGAACCCCCAGTGTACATTCTGGATCTCAGTTTCCCCACCCTGGAGTCAGAAACCCCAGAGAATGGAATTCTGCAGTCTTTGTCTTAATTCCTCTTTCCTGCTAGGCATCTTTTGGGCCTCTTCAACATCTACCATCTGGCTGTCCTGAAAGGTGACAGGACATTAGGCTCTAGAGGTTTTGGAGGAGAGCTGTGACCCTCTTTCATCCCTCCTGGTGGTTTGGATTGTTTCACACTTTTTGAGGGCCTCGAGTACTTTTTACCACAGAATCTAGGCTCTTTATCTTGGCAAATCAATATAATGTTCACCAAGTTTCCTCCTTCTCTCGTTGGGGTGGCTAATGTGCATGGAATTAGCCAGTAAGATTTATTGAGGGCCTCAAATAAAACTTGACAGATTTTATTTCTTAGGTGATGAAAAAGGTGGCCTTTGCCAGTAAAAGGCCACACTGTTGGCTGCCCCTTCTGAAACAGTCTTGTCGACTAAAGTTCTGAAAAGCTCAAAGAATGACTTGAGCTGAATTTTATTGGCACCTATAAATAGACAAATTGGCCGCTCCTCATCTTTTTGACAGATGTGATAGTGGAACCGGCTCCCAGAGCCTGCCAGAGTCAAATCTAACTGTACTTGGTACTTCCAGAGAGGAAAATGAAAACTTGAATGAAAAGAAAATTAAAACACAGCTGAAATCAGGAAGTCTTTAGAATAAACTTTTGTGTAGGTTATCAGGAAAGTGTTTACCTTTAGAAGATACATCCAATAACATCCTTAAGAAGAGATAGGAGATGAAGTAGGGAGGAATGTGTCTATGTGTCTGGAAATCTGTCGCAATGCATATACGACCACACACGCATGCCTAACACAAGTGTCTCACAAGATTTTAGCCTCTAGCTTATTGCACAATCGCTGTATTTGTCAGCTTCCTTGTGTCACTCAGCTAATGATTTATACTATTTTTTCAGAGATTGCTGTTGAATAACCAGATGGGCAAAAAGCCTCCTGATTCACTTAATTACCACAGTGCAGGGTTTGTAGCAAAGTAGCAAAGGCATCTACCATTGACCCTAAAAAATAAACCCATTGCTGTCGAGTCTCTGTGACTCATGACAGCTCCAACTGATACAGAGTAGGATTGCTTGCTCCACTGGGTTTTCTTGATTGATGTCTTTATGGAAACAGATGCCAGTCCTTTCTTCTATGGCATCTCTGGGTGGGCTTAAACAGTAGCTGGGTTCAAACTGTTTGTGCTACCCAACAATCTTCCTTGACACTAAAAAGCCAAAAAAAAAAAAAAATCCTCTTTTGTTGGGTCAGTTCTGACTCACAGCAGCCCTGTAGGACAGACTTGAACTGCCCCATGGTTTCCAAGAAGTGCCTGGTAGGTATGAACTGCAGACCTGTGGGTTAGCAGCTGTAGTACCTAGCCACTGTACCACCAGGGTTTCTTCCTCTCACACTAGGCAGTTCCTCCTTTCTTTCTTCTAGGAAGCCTGGGCTTAATATTCTTAATCTTGGCTATATTTGTTGAATTCTAACTTATGTTGAATATAATTCATTAGACGAGGCTTTCCAAGTGCCAGGTTTCCTGAGAAAGATAGGAGTATGTATGTGTGAGGGTGTTAAAGAAATACAGCTTGTTGCATAGTCAATGGTCCTCTCAAGATCTCTGAGATCAATCCAAGGAATAAAATAAATCAGCTACCTCCTATCTGACAGGTTTTATCAAAATGTGATACAACATGATAATGAAAAATGGTGGGTCAAGTTTATCATAGCTCAGTTGTGGGGATCTGGACAGGTAAGCCAGGCTGTAAGTCATTTGCCCTGTGACAGTCTTTATTACTGTGTTTCAGTGCAGTTTTGAGGAACAAGGGGAATTGCCCTAGACAACAGATGTGGGATGCTTTTTCTTTTCTCCCTGTCTTGTGGACAGGCCGCAGGCTCCAGCGCAGTGACTCATTGTTGTGGTATTATATACCTCAAGATGAAGTGTGTGCTCTAGAAAGTGTGGGGCAGGATTTATCAGTGCGAGCTCTTCCTTTGAAGTATCAGGGCAGGCTACTTTGCTGATGGTGTCTGGAACCCAGCCAAGCTCCAATACGCTGTGAAAATAGCCGTCTTAGGGTTTCTTGGCACAGGAGCACACTTGCACTTGATTCTCAGACCTCCACTGCTTTCTGATGTTTTTGAGGAGGGTGTTCTTGGGAAATAGGGCCCGAGGCCAAATTGTAACCCTGTAACCCTGTAACCCTGTAACCCTGTCTGTTTGTATGCCCCTTCAAATGTCCCTTCCAACATGGTTTTGATGGCTCCAGATACAGACTAACACCAAGCTGAATATTATGGAGTTTCAAAAGTGTAGACTTGTTTTGAGTTGCTTTTAAGCGTTTATGGGTAATGTCTCTGTAACTCACGGGTCCTGCTGCCCTGCCCCCCTAATAAAATGTTGATGCTTAAGGCTTTTCACTGCAACAATGATTTCCACAACAGTGGGTCTTTGCCTTTTCAGTTTGAAGCTAAAGAAATATGTATGAGGAGAAAAATCAGGGTGATACCGTTGTAACTCTACCAGTAAATTAAAATAAAAAAAAATCCTTCCTGAGTGAAAAATCCTCTACCTGTTTGTCTGTCTCTTCCTCCTCCTTCCGCCTCTATTCATTGTCATACTGTTATTAATTTTGAGAGCAAAGGACATAAAATGCTAATTATGTTAGATTCCCAGACACTCTTCCAGAGGTTAATGTATCAGCGACGTTTCTCATCACCCAGCTATGTGTAATAAGTAGCTTCCCTGTAAATGCAGATTTCCCAACAGAGACTCTAGTTCAGGTTACCTCTAGCCTGGGAACCAGATCCTGTCCTTCCGGGCTTAAAGCTTGCCAATCTGCTTTGGAGAACTCATACTGAATTTTTCTGGTGTCTCTCTCTCTCTCTCTCTCTTGACTTTTTGAGTGGGTAGCACTTTTAATAAAGGCCACTTGCCGTGACTGGACCTGAATCACAACGAGGAATCAGAAAGGCTTCAGATCTACGTCAATGGCCTGCTGAGTGAAAATGACTAGATGTGGTTATAGGTTGAGTTCCTTGAACCACACAGCCTCTGAGACAGAGATTATCATGAAGAAAGTTTATCAGAGTGCTGTTGGAATAAACATCCGTGGAAGAGGGGAAAGAAGCAAAATTAGGATGAGGGAGAAGTTGAGTTATGACATATGAGGTCTGACAATTAAGTCCGTGGACTTAATTGTTCTACGTGCTACACACCTCGTTGCTGAATGTCACGGTGGTCACCTTCGATGTACTCCTCTTCCTGGAACGGGAATTGCTCACAGAGGCATGGTGGCAAGTTCACCAACTGCACTGTATAGTTTGTCTGTGAGGGAGTTTTTAGCCATTACACAAATAACTGTATTGGAACACCCTCCCTACTCACCTGATCTGGCCTCTAGTGACTTTTTTCTTTACCCAGAGATAAAGGAAATATTGAAAAGGAGACATTTTGATGGCATTCAAGACATTAAGGGTAATGTGACAGCTCTGATGGTCATTCCAGAAAAACAGTTCCAAAACTGCTTTGAAAAGTGGACTAGGTACTGGTGTCGATGCATAGCTTCCCAAGTGGAGTACTTTGAAGGTGACTGTAGTGCTACTGAGCAATGAGATATGTAGTACTTTTTCTAGGATGAGTTCCCAAACTTAATCGGCAGTCCTCATTGTCCCAACAAAGGCCTCTGTTGACCCCACAGGAAAGTCTAGAGCTGGGGTGGCCCTTTAGAATCAGGGCGTGGGGCTTGAGCCTCATTCTCCCCAGCATGTCGATTAGTCAGTGAGGGTGAACCACCCCAGACAACAGGAAATGGCCTTGGGTAAAGAAGTTGTCTTCAACCAAGGCAATTTCTGAAGAGGGGTGACCCTTTTGAGTGATATTTTGGCAGCAATCGAAGTTGACTAGGACACGAGGCCCTCATTCCCAGCAGAGGACCTGAGGGGTACATCATAGCATCCACCATAAACGTGTCTGATAAGGGGTTGGTTGATCTTAGGGTGCACTGACAAATTTCATAATTTTCAAAATGGAGCTGGGTTTTGTAACGTGTGGTCATCTGTGGCATTCTCTTTTTCTCACTTTCTTTTTAGATGAAGCTGATTTTCCCCAGCCTTTTGAGGCTGCCAGGGGTGTAAGGCAAGGCGTTGGGGGTGGATTAATCTGTAACTAGACGGTGAAAGGAAAACCACTTGGGATGTTTCAGAGAGAGAGGATTACTAGAGGACAAGCGGACAAAGGTGCTAGAAGACCTGACACACCACAGGGAGAGGCAGACGCTGTGCAGAAATCAGGAAGCTTTTTATTGCCTTCAGCTGGATTCTGTAAGTCCATATCCTCTACTGAGCTGTTGAAGATTCTGTTGTGACTTCTGCTACTACAGCTCTTGGATTTACACGGTTTCTCTGAGCAGGAACTCTGGAGGCTGCACTTGGAAGCTGGTGAAAACACAGCTGAAACTGCTAGCACTTACAGCCCCCCAGCATGCTGCTGAAGGCTGTAGTTGTTGGTCTCAGTACAGGTGCTATTGGTGGTTGGGTTGCAGCACCAGTAACAGAAAAACATAAAAAGGTTTCTCTTCCTCCTACCTTCCAGTCTTCCTCCAGCTAGACAATCTGGAGAGTGCAGTTTCCAGAACCCCAGTGCCCTGCAATATAGAAGACAGCATGGGAGAATGGGTATGGAGAGCATGGATCTGAGGCCGGCAGGCAATAGCATAGTCTCTCTCAGACTAGCCTCTTGTTGTACGCATGGTCAGTGGGCCATCCTGAGAGGGAGATCATGTGGCAATGACCTCCCAAGGCCATCTGCAGAGCAATGTGCCACTCCAGAACTAGACTGATCTTTCACTGCCATCTGCTTCCTGTTACAGTTGAGCCCATTGTTGCAGCAGCCACTGATGAACATCTGTCTGCCTCCCTCCACTCCCTCTGAGAACAGAATCTCTCCAAACTGTCCCTTCCAAGGCCAACCTGGTTAAAAGAAACTTTGTTTCCAGAGGAGATATTAATTATGATCTTGTTGTAGAAACCATGTTCATTAGATCTTGGCCAATATTCTCTCAACCACATGGTGGCACAGCTACAGACCCTCCTCCCTCTCCCTTTCTTTCCAGTAGATCACCCAAAACCATGGCCATCAAATTGATTCTGACTCTTAGTGACCCTGTAGGACAGAGAAAAACTGCCTCAAAGGATTTCCAAGGAGCACCTGGTAGATCTAAACTGCCGACCTTTTGGTTCGCAGCCGTAGCACTTAACCACTCCACCACTAGGATTTCCTTTCTTTCGGTACCTAAGGGGAATGCTGGGTCAGCACCAAGATGCAATGGACACCAGTCACAAAAGGGCCAACCAGTTTAACTAAACTGCCTAATCACTTCAGTCAAATACTTGGTAAAGCTGATATCTTTAACTGAATTTCTAGTTATTTGACTGACTTGACCAAATAGACGTCCTTTAAAAAAATTCATTTCTCTGGGACATTGACAAAACAATATCATCTACCACATCCTCAATAAAACACCTGTATTTATAATATCTGTTAACTTTTCAAGTAATTTTACACTATTTTCTTCATTCTCTCAGCTGCTGTATGACATGCTGTAAATGCCCTTCTTCAGTTACCCTTTTATTCCTTTGTTGTTGTTGATAGGTACCGTTGAGGTAGTTCCAACTCACAGTGACCCTACATACAGAAGAAGGAAACAGTGCCCCATCCTGGGTCATGCTCATGTCACTGCTACAGTTGAGCCCCTTGTTGCAGCGGCCACTGTGCCAATCCATCTCATGGAGGGCTTTCCTCTTTTAGACTGACTCTCTACCAAGCACAATGAATGTCTGTCTTAGTTATCTAGCGCTGCTGTGACAGAAACACCACAAGTGGATGGCTTTGACAAAGAGTGGTTTATTCTCTCACAGTGCCATGGACTACTAGTTCAACTTCAACGTGTCAGGAGAAGGCTTTCTCCCTTGTCAGTTCTGGAGGTAGGTCCTTGTGATGCATCAGTCTTTCCTTGGTCTGGGAACATCTCAGCACAGGAACCCCTGGTCCAAAGGATGAACTCTGCTTCTGGCACTGCTTTCTTGGTGATATGGTATCCCCAACTTTCTGCTTGCTTCCCTTTCCATTTTCTCTTGTGGAATAAAAGAATAAAAGGTGGTGCAAGCCACACCCAAGAAAACTCCCTTTACATTGCAGTAGGGAGGTGACCTTAGGAAGGGTGTTACAGTCTCACTTTAATACACTTTAATATAATCCAGTCTACTAACCACAGGCAGAGATTAGGATTTACAGCATAGGAAAAATCACAAAATAGAGGACAACCACCCAATAGTGAGACTCATGGCCCAGCCAAATTGATACACACTTTTTTGCGGAAACATAAAGAGTAGTAGTTTGAACCTACATAGTGCTGCTGTGGAAGAAAGGGCTGGTGACCTGCTCCTTCCACCCCACCCCCTAAAAAAACAAACTCTTTAGAGTAGTTCTACTCTGAAACACTTATGTTTGCCCTGAGTCAGAATCAACTCAATAGCAATGGGTCTTTGCTGTTGTTGTGTTATGTTCAAGAATATAAAGCAAAGATAAAAAAATCCTGAGAAGAATATTTTATAATGTACTTTTACAAATACAATAACTGAATTATAGGCAGAAAAGTCCTTAGCAAGAGTCAGCCAAGACTTCTGGTTGACAGCCCTAAGCCACTCCAATAGTAGGTGTCCTGGATTGAATTATGTCCCTCCCTCACCAAAAAAAAAAAAGTGTGTATCAATTTTGGGGGCAGTGATTCTCACTATTGTGTGGTTGTCCTCCATTCTGTGGGTTTTCATATGTTGTAAATCCCAATACCTGCCTTTGGTTAATAAGGCAAGATTGCATTATGTTAAAGAAGATGGGAGTGGGACTGTAACTCCCTTCCCAAGGCCATCTCCCTGATCCAATGTAAAGAGAGTTTCCCTGGGGTGTGGCTTGCATCACCTCTGATCCTCTTATTCTGTAAGAGATGAAAGTGAAGCAAGCAGAGAATTGGAGACTTCATTCTGGCAAGAAAGCAGTGCCAGAAGCAGAGTGCGTCCTTTGGCCTTGATACTCCCTGGCCAAAGAAAGACGGATGTATCACAAGAACGTCTCACCAGAGCCAACAGAGAGAAAGAGATGTCCCCTGGAGCCTGTGCCCTGAATTTAGACCTTTGACCTACAGTACTGTGAGAAAATAAACTTTTCTTTGTTAAAGCTGTCCACTTGTGGTGTTTCTCTTGTGGCAGCACTAGATGACTAAGACAATAGGTGTTCAGTCTAAGATTATTTTGAAGCATCTTCTTTTCTCCCCCAGGAGGGTGACTGGTCAGGCTTGGTGCTTTCCATATTGCTTGATTTGCTTGATACAAAATCACAGATATCTTGTATTCCTTCTGTCTAAGTATGTGGTTAGTGTAACCTTCCCACAGACAGCTGGAGCCAACAGCCTGTGCGTGGTGACGCAGCGTGGGTGCTGACCAAATGGCAGACAATCAAGTTCATTGGAAAAGGCCCCTGGGAATTTACCAGGCATTGCTGCTAGAGCCAGATAGTCAGATTGTCCGGCCAACCCGAAGGCACTGCCAAATCTTATAGACCACATTCTTCTCTCCTGGAACTTGCATGCGCTGACCAGTTATTCACATTGCTTCTAACTTTAAGTCTTGCTAAATATTTTATGAAATCAACACTGTGGTTAGCAGCTTCTAACTGCCATTTAGCATATTATTGTGGCCACCTAGTGATTTCTTAAAATCATGGAATATTTCTGATTATTTTCCTGACAGCAGTAGGTTTGGTTGGTTTGGAAGCATACTTTCAATCTAAAACCTGAGCTGAGCCCATGCCTCTTTCTTTCGTACTGTCATAGTATTTCCACAGAAACATTAGTGTTGCCATGGTTTCCTTAGTGATCAAGGAGAGAGTGTGGTCATGAGAGGCAAAAAAGGACAAGGAAAAGGGGCCTTGGTATTCTTTGTGTGTAGGGACCACAATCTCCCTCTTTTGCATGAGGAGGCCCCAAGTGGTTGCTTCCTGCTGCTCACTTAAGGTTTGGGAAGTGTGTGCCATGCATCAGACATTTTAGCATCTTCACGTCTAGAAAAGGTAGCTCGTGTTTGCTGGTGTATCTAGAGTGGCCCTGTAGAATAGCCAAGAAGGAAAGGCTGCTTTATGATCCTGCAGCTGTACATGGGCTTAATTTGAAATGGTTTCTTTAGCTTTGATATTCTAATTATGTCTCTGCAATTCACCATGCAACGGTTTCGTTGCTCAAACGAACTGGCTCAGAAAATAATTGTCAGGTTCTGGCACAGGGAATATACAAAACAACAGGCTATTGTGCCAGGGTTGGAAGGATTGTTTTTCCATTGCTTCTTATTCTCCTCTGCGTTTTTGACAGAAGCCAACCCTTAACATTCAGTAAGGCCCCAAGAATTGTAAGCCATCTCATACAGCCCTGCCACTACGTGGACTCATCTGCTGACAACTAGTCTGGTCTGTCAGGACTTAAGGGCAATGTTCTTCTGTGCCTGTAGAATCTGTAGCATACTTCTCTGAGGTTCTTTCCTGAATTAAAAACAAACTAACAAATGAAAAAACAACCCACTGCTGTTGAGTCAAGTCTGATTCACAGTGATCCCATGTGTTACACGGTAGAACTCCTCCATAGGATTATCTTGGCTATCATCTTTACAGAAACACATTGCAGGCCTCTTCTTCTACTCTGCCTCTGGGTGGGTTTGAGCTGCCAACTTCTAGGTTAGTTATGAGTGCAAGCCGTTTGAACAACGCAAGGACCTCTTTCCTATATGGAGGTCCTTAATTCTCAACACCAGTTGTGTTCCATGGAATGAGAGAGCTATCAGAAGATTTGACTTTATAGCATTCTCCCTTTATCTTATAAATCAGAGTAACTTGGCAACCGTGTAACATTTGATGTTTGCAAGGCAATGGGATTTTATAGTATAGTTAATCTTTACACAGCCTTGAGCAGCTAGGGAGCCTCAATTAGTACCACTTTGAAACTAGGAAAATATGATATGAAAAATGAAAGTAAATTTCTTAGAATTTTCCCACTCATGATTGAGTCTTGACATTGAATTCCAAAATGATTGGTTGTCTTAGGCTCATGCAAGTCATTTTTTCAAGGGTGGGAGGAGAAATCCTGGGAAACAATGTGGCAGTGAAGGAAAACTGAGGTGGCTCACTGGAAGGGACTAAGGAGGGGTCTGCAAAGAGATGGCAATTTCTCTAGGAGTATAAGCAGGTCTCGCCATGACTGTCAGTCATTCTTCTGAGATGTTAGGGCTCTCTTTCCAGATCAGTAATCCATGGTGTTTATTAAAGCACTTGTAGCATGAGGTCTGCCAGTTAAGTCTGCAATCTTAATTGTTCTAAGTGCAACATACCTCATTACTGAATATCATGACAGTCACCTTCGAGGTACTCCCTTTGGGAAGCTATGTACCAATGTCAGCACCTAGTCCACCCTTCAGAGCAATTTTGGAACTCTTTCTGGCATGGCCGTTGCACACAGTGGCAAGTTCGCAAACTTAGAGTTTTCTGTGAGAGAGTTTTCAGCCAATGAACAAATAACTGTACTGGAACACCCTCCCTGCTAATGTGATCTGGCTCCCAGTAACTTTTTCCTTTACCCAAAAGTAGAAGAAATATTGCAAGGGAGACATTTTGATGTCATTCAGGACATCGAGGGTAGTACAATAATGCCTCTGATTCCTGTTTTGGAAAAAGAGTTCCAAAACGTCTTTGAAGGGTAGACTAGGTGCTGGCGTTGGTGCATAGCGTCCTAAGGGGAATGAATACTTTGAAGGCGACCATGGTGATGATATTCAGCAGTGAGGCATGTAGCACTCTTTCTAGGATGAGTTCATGAACTTAACTGGCATGCCTTCTATGTTCAACCTTGTACTCTATGTTGACAGAAACAACATACTTCAAAGACATGGCTCCGATCTTTAAAAATGTTTCCAGCCTTGTTGGAGAATGAAGATCAACACAGTAAGTGCCTAAGTAAGGAACAGTATCAGGATAGCATTTAAACCTGTGCTAAGTGATTGTGGGTCAGAGTTTCCTTTCTTGCCATCAGAATGGAGAAAGGGCAGAAAATGCCAAGCCTCAGTGTAATCAGGGAAAGATTCTAGTAGGAAGAGAAGCTTAAATGAGAAAAAGATAAGAAAAGTCTAATAGGTCCCTGACATTTGTGAATCGCCAAATTCACAAATACCACCTGTTTCTCCCATAAACAACAGCCAGACAGAAAAATAAATTTTGTATCACTAATAACAAACAGATACCCTTAAGACCATGCCGAGATGCAGATGTTGGCAGGCTCCTCCAGAGCTAAGTGGTTCTCTCCTCCACCCAGATTCAAGATAGATAGGTTGGGCCATGGACCTTGCAGTTTGCTCTTGAATAGATGAAATCAGTGATCAACTTTATTTCATGATGGGGAGATTCAGTAGAAGGCACAGAGGTAAGATTGATGGGGAGCCTGGTCTGGCTAGAGATGAACACACGTGCAAGAAAGCAACAGAAAGCTAAGAAGAACGGTAGCCTGGTTGTCGATTGTAACTCATAATGGAGCAAATACAAGGGAATTACTGTATTTTATTGGCCAGGCTTGGTGACATAGGAAAGAGATCTTTTAGAAATACTCAAGTGGCGGTGGCATTCTAAAAGAATTGGACAAGAAGGGAAAATAGAGTCAGGGAGGTGGGATAAAATACAGAGTGTAGGAGGTGCTAGAGACAGCGAGAGCAGAAAACAAAAGGCAAGTCAGCAAGATTTTGCAAATTATAGACCTTGCTGACAAACGGTACAGAAACTGTGAGTAAGAAGAGGAAGATAAAAGAAGGGGAGAAGGAAAGGTGGTCTTAGTAATACCCTGCAGTTTCTCAAGCCTCCATCTTCTGAAGTGGTTTTTCCACTCGCACACAGGACACTTCATGTACAGCACGTTCCTGCACTCCTGTGGTTGTGTTTCGAGGGTGCACAGTTCCATTCATTAGCTGTGATTCTTTATCTGCCATTTAGGAAAATACATTGGAATATACAGGCTTTTGAGTGACTACATTTGTGAGAATACTGAGTTGAATCTGATCTGTCTTTTATAAAGGAACTCATTCCCACACTTTCGAATTCTGAGTCACAATTTATCTGTGACACTCCTTATGAGCTGCTGAGATACATTAGCCAGTCATGGCCCCATAGCTGAGAACCACTCCTCACTGAACTGAGTCTTCTGCTCAAGGTAGATTCCTCACACACTCCTAGTCAGTACTGCACATTTTACCCAGGATCAGTGAGGCAAAGAAAGGGAAGGAGGAAAAATACATTTCATCCTTTACAAAATTTTCCTCCCTGTTATGTTAGTTAGCTAGTGGGGCTATAACAAATTTACAAACCAGGTAGCTTAATATCACAGAAATGTATTCCCTCACAGTTCTAGAGGCTGTAAGTCTGAAACAAAAGTTTAGGTAGCATGATATGCTTGGTTGCTTCTGGAGGCTCTAAGGAGGATCTGTTGCGCACCTCTCTCCTGGCTGCTGGAAGTCCTAGGTGTTCCTTGGTCTGTGGATGCATCACCCCAACCTCTGCCTTCACTTTTTCATTGCCTTCTCCTGTATGCTTTATCCATAGCCCACAAGCACTTAGGCAATTACAGTAAGTGGGGGATTTGTTATTGTCATTCCTTTTTTTTTTTTTAAAGGCTTGAGAATGCATTATAAAGCTCAAGGCTGAGTTTTGAAAGTAGGAAGAGAGCCCTGAGTTGACAGCATCCCTGGGAAACTCTTCTGTGGTCATCTAGTGCTCAGAAGCACGTGAAGAACAGAGGAACATCAGCGATTCTCTCTTCTCTCCAGCCTGACTCCAAGCCCCTGCTCTGTCGTCTGTGCAGTCTAGCAGAGCTAATCCAGCTTTGCAGAGAGAGGCCACCTCACTGGCTCTCTTACTCTCAGCCCTAGTTCACAGGGCTTTTCTAAGACTGCTTGAAATGGTTCTCAAAACTTTTTTCTTTCTTTCCCTTCACTTCTAGCCTTGCTTTGGGAAACCATTGCTGAGAATAATAGTAAACACTCTCAAAAACCACTATCCTAAAGAAATAGTATGGAGTAGTGGTTAGAAAGGAGTCCTTGTGGTATAATGGCTAAGCATTTGTCTGCTAACAGAAAGTTTGGTGGTTCAGACCCATCAGTGGCTGCACAGGAGAAAACATCTGCAAATCTACTATTTGTATTTTATGTCACAGCCTAGAAAACCCTATGGGGAACTTCTACTCTGTCCTATGGGATTGCTGAGTTGAAATCAACTCCACAGCACACAAATACAGTAGTGGTCAAAAGGGTAAGTTCTGGGATCAGATTGCCAGTGTTGAAATCCTGGGTCCTGTCCTTACTAGTTGTGTGACACTGGGCAAGCCACTAAGCCTCAGGACCATAGATTTGCATCTATAAAATGAAGAAGGGAGATATTGCTCATTTATAGAGCTGCTGTGAGCATTAAGGCAGTTAAAACACAGGAAGCATTTGGAAGAGTGCCTGCACATAGCATGCTCCATGTAAATATTAATGATTATCGCCCTTCTGGGTCCAGAGTTCCATTTCCTCCACCCAAAGCACACAGGAGAAGGTACAAAACTCACCTGTTTGATCTGTACTTAACTCGTGCTTTAGATCTCTTCAGATTCTGTTGGGGGCAAAGTCTTAAGGTTTATTTGCTCTTAAAGCACTCAAGTATTGACTGCCTGCCTGTGAAATGGTCTCTCTTTCCCCGGCTTTTTGCCCTCCTCCCTCTTCGTTTCCTCCTTTTGTTCTCACACCAGAAGGTACTGCAGCCTTGCTCTCCTCACCCCCTCCCTGCAGTATTCCTGAGGAAGCAGAGGTGGGTATATGCTGAAGCCTGGGATGGCAGTGAGTGTTTTGGGTTGAGTGAAGAAATAAGTTCCACTAGAATTGACAGATCTAACAAATAAATATATTGTTCATAAATAAATTATTATAAAGAACAATTAGCTGAGTTGTGGTAACTTGCAGACCAAAGGTATTAGCCTTGAAATGCTTTCCTTTGTTTGAAAATGGAAGAAATTGTTTTAAATTTATTCTTTTTAAATTCACTCTTTTATTTACTTTTCCTCTCTAAGTCTCCCTTTTTGGTTTGCAGGTTGGACCCTTACACACAAGTGCATCTGTGGAAAACAATCTTAAAATCCTTGTACAGACCTAGTAACCAAAGTGAATGCCTCAGGGAGTCCTTCAAGAGATCCCAGGGAAATCTTCCTAGAGCAGGTTTGGAAGGCAGCAGGATGATGGTGTGGTGGGTCATGTGATCGGGAGACAGGCATGGAGGACATAGTGAACGGGAAGACATCAGAAACACAAGGGATAGCCCATGGGTCCGGCCACAGTGACTTGGGGTGGTCTGGCAGGGGAAGACTGATAGCTCTTTATGAGGACACTTGCGGGAGTAGTGCTATCACTGACATAAACTCTGAGGACCTCCAGGACCTTCCTTGCCCCTCCCTGCTCCGGCTTCCCAACCCCACCACCCTACCAAGGTGTCCTCCAGGCTCCAACTTCCTTACCATCACCTTCCAGGGTTTCTCTGAGCTCTCACTGTTCTTTGTGCCTCACTTGAGTATCAGCACTGTGAGAAGCTCTGTTTGGCCAGCAGGCATCTGTCTCACTGCCCACAGATCTGGTGTCATGGCAACTGTCCTAACAAAAACACACAGATGGCCAGATAAGGCCTGATGACAAGAGCCCACATAGTGCTGAAGCATGACCTCACCACACTGCCACACTGGAGGATACTGCAGGCCACCTCTTCGATGCCTTGGTGCCTGGTTCGTATGGGAACCTCAATGTCCTGTAAAGCCAAGGACAAGTTAGATCTGGTACCAGAAAATAACAACGAGATACCTCTCTCTTGCTGCTGAAGAGGAAAAGAAAAACCAGAAAGGTTCTTTGGGGATTTCCAGGCTGGATCAGTAGAAGCATTCCAGTGAGTCAGCCTTCTGGTTGCAGATCAGCAGCTCTGCCTGAGAAATAAGCTGTTCTCTAGTCCTGTGACAATTGTTCCTGTCTGAAAAATGGTGGCTGTGTTGCCAGTTTAAGTAGGACACAAGGCACACACTTTTGCACAATATTATTTAAAATAGGGTAGACTGGTCTTTGTTCTTGTTATTGATTGACGGTAAATTGAATTCTGCTCTGCAGTTGGCCAGAGAGATTCTCCTCCATTGCTCTCAGCTCCTTCCCTTTGGCCTGGTTTTGAAGAACCAAGGACACTGGTTTCCACATTTGTATCCTCAGAAAGCAAGATGGCACTCGAAGTGCAAGATCCATCCAATACATGTTCCAGAAGCTTCATCTCTAAGGACATAAATGATACAAAATATTGTTTTCATATTAAAGTATGTAGACTTCTTGTGGATAAAAATGAAACATTTCTGCAAATTTTATAATAAGAAGAAAAAGAAGACATTCACTTACTAAAGGCCTTTGTATCAACCTTCCAAGTAATGTGTTGAACCCTTCAGTCCTTGAGCGATTTTGGTGGAAGAGTTTGAGAAGCACTTGTGATGTGGTGACTCTTACTATTGACTCTGTCGGGACTCTTGAAAGATCAGTGATTTTCTGTGGGCCACACATCCAGAAAAACTGGGAGACAGAGATTTGGAAGATCAGATTCTAATTGAAACAATTTCGTAGGCATAGTTGTCTCGTCATAATCATTACCAGTACAGCGGCCAGTGTTGATTTGCTGAGATGAGAGACGTAGAGGTGTGAAAGAGATGGTGATGAAGTCAGTCTTTCTTCACTTTGTGAATCAATATTCTTCAACATTCCATATTCCAATTCTTTACACTAACCAGCACATACACATTTACAAATAAAGATCACCAATTATGATTATATCCTTTCTTGAGTACATTTATACTATACCTAGAACCTTCTAACGTGGTGGAAATTGATTCTTTTGATCATTTTCCCCAACAAGCCAAATAGGAAAACCTGCACTGATAACAGACTGCTGCTGACATGATGTGGCTCATGTATCATCTGAAATTTTCTTATTCAAGTAAGTTCTAAGCACTTTTTTGGCCACTGTTATAGACTGAATTCTGTTCTCCAAAACATATGGTAGAGTACTGGTGCCATAGTGGTTAAGTGCTACAGCTGCTAATCAAAAGTTCAGCAGTTTGAATACATCAGGCGTTCCTCGGAAACCCAATAGGGCAGTTCTACTCTGTCCTATAGGGTTGCTATGAGTCATAATTGACTCGATGGCAATGAGTTTTTTTGTTTCTTTTTGTTTTTGGTACCTATGAATGTGACTTTGGGGAAATCAGCATTTTCTCTTATCAGTTAGTTCAAATGAGGTCATACCAGAATAGAGAGGGTGCCTGTCTAATTCCCTCTGAGTTATGTCTTATAAAAAGGAGTCACACACAAGGGGAATGTAGACACATAATGGAAAGCAGAGAGGCAGATGTATCTTTAAGCCATAAAAGAGTGACAATTATTACTGGCAGCTACCACAAACCAGGAGACCGGCCCACAGAAAGAACTGACACGGCCAAGAATCCAGTTGGCTGTATAGGCTCCAGAATTGTGAGGAAATAAATTTCTATTCTTCAGAGTCACCCATTTTGTTTCAGTAGCCTAAGAAATTGAAGACAGCCACCCATGCTAACTGTGATGACTGAAGTTCAGTTGTTGCTTTTCACCCACAGAGACCATCTCGTTATAAGACAATCTGTTATTTCAGAGTAGACAGTGTCTGCTGCGTCACCTCACACCTCCTGAGTCACACACAGGCCTAAAGTGGAGAGACTACCGTTTGCTTTTGTGTATCTCATGTTTAAATACAAAACAATTAAAAATGGGCTTAGTGCTCCTGTGTTACTTTTCAGGGTGACCTTTACGTCAAATGCCTGACTAATTAATGAGTCTGAAGTACGTTGCATGCACAAGACCCAGCCTGGCTGCAGGAAAGGGACCCTCCTGCTGGCCTTCAGTTCCTGGGGCACGGGAGGAGTGGCAGGTGTTTTATTCACAAGGTGGGCGAACGCTAACAGTCATCTTTCCACACGTGGGAATACCGCAGACATCTCACGTCGCTAGAGATCACGTGTACTGTGGTGGCTCCTTCCTGGTTCTTATGGCAGAGCAATTGTTTTAGGGAAGTGGCTCTGGGAGAGTAGAAAGAATGCAGTTTGGGGTTCAGATTTTCCTGTCACTTACTACTTTATTTGACCTTGGGCAAGAAACTTAATTTCTTAGAGTATCAGTTTGAATAATAAGGAAATACAACAGCTAACTTTAAAGGTAATTTTTGGCCTTAGATGTTGTACGTACTTCGCTTTCGCACAGAGCCTGGCACGTGTCATCTTAGCTGTCTTCAGGTCAGCCCCCAAGTCGTGGTGACCCTGTGTACTGTGAAATGAAACGGCCGTGTCCTCTACCATCCACGATGCATTGCGGATTGCAGTATTGTGGTCCACGGGTTTTCATTGCCTGAAGTTTGAAAGTAGATCACCAGGCCCTTTTTCCCCAGACTGTCTTAGTTGGCAAGCTCCTCTGAAATTTGTGAAGCATCATAACGACACTCAGTCCTCCACGAACAGATTGTAGTGGCTGTGCACGAGAAGGATTGATCTGGAACCAAACTGTGTTTCCCTCATGGGGGGTGGAAATTCTACCACTGAACCACTACTGTCTTCAGGCATGTGGTAGATGCCGTTGAACAACAGGTCAATCAGAAGCATTAAAACCTCCATAGAAGATAGTTGTAGAGGTGATAGCAACACACTCTCTCTCCCAAGACAAATACACAAAAAACACAAAACTCAAAATTCCAGCCAAGCAGAAGGTTAATTCCAGTATATTCTGAAGAGAGAAGGGAATATCAACCTGGACAACATATGACTGGTCTCTCTTTCTGTGCTACCCTAACGAGGCACAGGGATGAGCCATTGGCATAATCTTACTCTGAATCTTAGGCTAACAGGTAATATAATCATCCTCAAGTTGGTGAATAGCTCAAAGGAATCTAATTTGTTCTATGAAATGTATTTATTAAAAGTTTGTCTTTTAGAGAAGACAAGCTGCTGCCTTGGTAACATCAGTAATGAGGCCGTTAGCACCGAGAGTGCTTCTCTCCTGAGTTCTGACAGAGCTGTGGACCACGCAGCTGGGAGTCATCTGTAAATCGTGCTGTTTTGTAATCTCGGCTACTCCCTCAGGCATTCGTTGCTGTCTTGGTGGAAGAAAGAGGCAGAAAAGAAGGGGACAAGGGTGGAGAATAGGACTCTGAACTCACAGTCATATTTTGTAAAACCATTATCCTTCTTTATTACCATTATTACCACCATTTCTGCACAATATTTTATAATAAGTTAACTCCTGGAGACATCACCAGAGACTAATGTGTTTTATGTGTATACTGAATAACCCTGGGATTTTTTAATGTTGTTCTTTGTTTAGAGCATATTTTTATAGGCAGCAATAACACATTAGTTGTTCATTTGGAGCATGGAATAGCTGCCCTGAAACCTTCATTCTTTATTTGATTTCATTCTTATCACAAATGTCATTGATCTCGGGAATGAGAGCTGTGAATTTTATTCTGACACCTACAGAGGTATACTTTTGGTGTTGGATAAGTTATTTATTCACCTTCAAGTTGTAAGTTCTTTAGACGATAAAGGGACCGTGAGACTTCAACTTGATTACTTTGAACACATTATCAGAAAAGACCATTTGCTAGAAAAAGATGTCAAGTTTGGTAAAGTAGAGTGTGAATGAAAACCAAATAAACCCTCAATGAGATGGATTGACACAGTAGTCAATACAAAGAATTCAAACATGTCAATGATCATGAAGGTGGCACAGGACCAGGCAACATTTCATTCTGTTATACATAAGGTCACCATGAGTTGGAACCAACTAGATGGCAACCAATGACAACAGATGAGAAACCATTGTGGGTGAGATGGGAGTCCTTGAGACTCTTACTTACGTCGAGGCACCAAGCTGTGTGAAACACGGTGATGAGGACCTGGACCCAAGAACTAAGAGGCCTTGATCAATCCAGATGGCATTTGGCTATTTTAGTCCTTACTTGGTTTCACTGCCTGCTGGTACAGGGTTTTTTGTTTGATAAATTCTTGTTAGACAGTCACCGATCGATGATACGGAAACCATGACTGCATATGCAAAGCAATGGAGCAGGGCTCAGTAATGAGGCTCATCTTCAACCTTCTACCACAATGGTACTGCCTGTGAAGACATGGCATTTATCTACACCCCTCTGCCACGGGCTCGAACTGAAAAGACCTCAAAAGTTTATACAGAGGCCGTTAATTGCATTGCCAACATAGGATTTTTGTTTGTTTGTTTTGTTATTTAGCTGCTAAGGTCAAGATTTTGGTACAGTTCTTAAAGGATTAGTCAGTGCCTAAAATTTCCAGCCAGGCCATTCTTCCTGGTCACCCTGATCTTGGTGGTAACGCTTTTCCTCTGTATCACCGTGAGTTAAAAAGCAAGTGTGCTTTTTTTCTCTTCTCTCTGAGATTTTCTCAGTACTGTTCTGTGTTCTATTAAGGCAGTGGGTTTGAATTCAGAGGAATTGTTTCATCCTTTGAGCAATTAGTACCTTTTTAAAATTCAGACATCATTCAGACCCTGTCCCACAGACCCTTCTGAAGTGCTTTTGTCCGATTGGTTTTATCAGGCCTAGATCGTGTTTTGCCAGCTGCTCAGACCAGCCACGAGAGAAAACACTTAGGCGTATGGTTCCAATGGTTGAATTTGTATCTGAGGAAAAAAAAAATATTGTGAAAAGTCCTCAGAATTTAAAAACCAAATCAGTGCATATGATGTCAGAATGTTTACTGTTTCTCTCCTGGGGACATTTTCTTGGCATCAGGTCTTATTTCATAGGTGTGTCCAATTGTTCTAAAGGCACAGCTGTGCTAATCTGATTTGCCTGCAGAGGGGGCGGGAACATTATCTCCCGACTTCAGGAAACAATCTCGACCCTCTCTCTTGATGCTCACCTTTGAATTTCTCTGAACCACACAGACTTCAAACTCCTTTGACAGTTAAGCAGAAAGCATCATTTTCCCTTCAGCCTCAGAAGCAGATTTTTGGTATCTTTGAACTTATCTGGAAGAACAGGACCTTTCAGAATGCGCCTCATCACTTGGACTTTTAAGCACACTCACAGCTTGCAGGAAAAAGGAAAGAAAAAAAAAAGAGAGAGAAGAAAGGAAGTCTGCTGTTTTTTATCCTTTATGGGTACTTGTATGACCCCTTCCTTCAGGCCTTTGCGGGGGTGTTGTCCTGAAAGATTAGTTTGCCTCAGACAGCAATTCTGTTGAGACACAACAGACTCATTTTCCTGGAGCTGAAATAAGTATTTTAACATTGATGTTTAAGGCGCCCTCTGAACCTGATCTCAGGCAAGCAGGAAGCTACTATTTTTAGTTGGGAAAAATAGCAACGTAAGATGAAGAAAGTCAGCTCCGGGACAAGACTCTACTGTTTCTTCAAGTTACTTAAGGTTAATAATGTCAAAGATACACACTAAGCAATGGGCATATACCCTGGGCCATGTTCTGACATGATCCAGCACTTGAGTAAATGCAAAGAAGCAGCCAAAATCTAGGAAGGGCAGTTGCATCAGTGAAGAACTTTCACGCTGGAAACCACCTTCTGGAGTCGGTACTCCACGGCCTCTCTCCGTTACTGCTTCCGCCCTGTGTTAAGCGTTCAAGCTGTGTGAGATCAGGGTAGTTCTGTGCTTGGTGCTGTGGTCCTGCCTGTGGCTGGCAACTTCTCCACATCTGGGTGGCCCAGCTGGGCTGCTTCTAGGAAAGGCCTCACTTGCGTCTTGCTTTGGAGACTGTCCCAAAGACACTACTCTCTCAGGTGCCTCAGCTGCCAAACTCCGTTTACTGGCTGAGTCTAACCGCTGTTAAACCACTTAGGAACCAGAGCCCATTTTCAGTAGTCAGCACTTATAGGAGAGAGTGTTGGCATAAAACAAAGAACAAACCCAAATAGCAGTTCATCCCCAAATGCTGCTTTTTGAAAGGCTATGCTTCACTTGGAAACCCTGGTGGTGTAATGGTTAAGTGCTACGGCTGCTAACCCGAATGTCTGCCGTTCAAACCCACCAGGCGCTCCTTGAGAACTCTATGGGGCAGTTCTGCTCTGTCCTATAGGGTAGCTATGAGTTGGAATCAACTTGACAGCCCTGGGTTTGGTTTTCTGTTTGGTATGTTTCACTTTGGCAGAGAATTATCTTTCCCAACATAAGCCAACCTTTTGGTTCGCAGCCATAGCTCTTCACTACTAGCTCATCATGGTAATTCTGACTCACAGTGATCCTGTAAGACTCAGTAAAACTGTCTCACAGGGTTTCTAAGGAGCACCTGGTAGATTTGAACTGCCAACTTTTTGGTTAGCAGCTGAACTCTTAAGCTACTATGCCACTAGGATTTCCTTACTAGCTATTAATGTTATTATTATTATTTTTATACAGTTCACAAGAACCAAAGAAGGTGTTTTAATCATTTGTTGCTGCTATAACAGAAATATCATAAGTGTATGACTTTAAAAAGAGAAATTTTTATTTGTCACAGTCTAGTACGTTGAAAGTTCAAATTCAGGATGTCAGCTCTGGGAAGAGCTTTCTCTGGTGGCTCTGGAGAAAGGTCCTTATCATCAACCTTTCCCCAGACTGGAAGCTTCTGAGTTGCAGGGACCCCAGTCCTTTCCAAAGTGTTAGCTCAGCTCCTGGCACTGCTTCTTGGTGGTAAGAGTTCCCCCAAATCTCAACAGATTGACTTAAAGCAAATACAGTCATACACATTGAGTCCTGTCCCATAAATGCAGCTGCAGCCCTTCCTCCCTCAGTGACATCATAGGGACAGGGTTTACAGAATAAGGAACATCACACAATACCAGGAATCACAGCCCAACCAAAGTGCTACAGACATTTTTGGGAGGAGGCAATAATCCGTAGCAGAAGGCTTTTATAAAGGTTTCTTTCTCAAGAGCACTGTGTGAGTTACAAGTGAAAGAAAACTCAACTCAAAAAATACACAGAAAAGGGAATTTATTTTTTAAAAACAAAAATATTTTTTTATTTTAAATTATTTTGTAATAATTGTAGATTTACAGAAAAGTTGAAAAAATGGAAAAGAAATTGCCTATAGAGGGAATTTACTAATGTGCCATAGTTAGGCCTTCAAGAGTGGCTAGATTTCAGGGCTTACATGACAAAATCACAACTGATGTTGTCTTCAGATTTTGATCTAATCTTTCTTTCAGTTAGCTTAAGAGACTTAATGCTCCAAATGATAGCAAAATACCTCTTAGCTTCAAATCCAATAGGAGTTCAAACATTCTGCAAGAAGAGTGACTATCTTCCACAAAAAAAATTCAGCAAAAATCTTAGAGTATCTCATTGGCCCTAATAGGGCTAAACCAATAACCAAACCCCACTGCCATCAAGTGGATTCCAACTCATAGTGACCCTATAGAACAGAGTAGAACTACTCCATAGAGTTTCCAAGGAGCACCTGGTAGATTCAAACTGTCAACATTTTAGTTAGCAGCCATAACACTTTGCCACCATGCCACCAGGGTTTCCTTGATAGGGATATATGCCCTTTTTAAGTCACTAGCACCCAGGTAAGAAAACAGTGTAGCAGCCGCACCTAGACATGTCCTTTGTCTCTATCTCTTCTCTAGGGCAACTATTATCATGTCCTTTTACAGCATGGATTGCATCTTGATGTTGTTAGGTGCCATCGAGTCAGTTTCAACTCCTAACAACCTTATGTAAAACAGAAGGAAAGTCTGCCTAGTTGTGTACCATCTTCACAACTCTTGCTATGTTTGAACCCATGGTTGTAGCCACTGTGTCAATCCATCCCTTCAAGGGTCTTCCTCTTCATCACAGAGCCTCTGTCTTATCAAGCATGATGATCTTCCCCAGGCAGTAGTCTCACATGATAGCATGTTAAAAGCGTGTTGGACAAAGTCTCACCATCCTCGGTTCCAAGGAGCAATCTGGCTATACTCCTTTACAAGCAGACTTGTTTGTTCTTCTGGTATTCTTAAGACTGGTATATGCAATAGTCAATACTTTTTGCCCTAAAATGGTAGCAGAGATAGTTTTTAGAGAAAAGTTTTTCTTTTCACATCCTTCTTCTTCTTGCCCTACTCTTACATCGTCTAAAAAATAAGCCAATGATTCTACTGGTATGGGAAGCTTCCAGGTAAGAAACAATAGCCACTAGTTAGGAGCACCTCATGAACTCTTCCCAAATACAAGGATTTCACCTTTGGTGATTGCCTTCTATTCTTAACTAATTTGCAGGAAGCTTCTTGAAATTGACTTTGCTTAACTGACTGCTAAGAATGTGTTGTCAGTGCTTTGCAGCACTCTAATAGGACATTCTAGAGCTGAGTCCTCCATAAAACCCAAAACCAAACCCACTGCCATCAAGTCAATTCCACCTCATAGTGCCCTATAGATCAGAATAGAACTGCCTCATAGAGTTTCCAAGGAGCACCTGATGGATTTGAACTGCTGATCTTCTGGTTAGTAGCTTTAGCACTTAACTACTATGCCACCAGGGTTTCAAAGTCTTCCATAAACATCTACAAATAATAAGAAAGGAGGAGACTGCCAAGAGTAAGGGAACTTGGCTTCCAAACACCCTGGCTCTTCCTTCCACTGATCAACAGCTCCTATGAAGTTCAAGTTTCTACTCACAAAAGAAGCATGCTATTTTCAACCTTCTACTTCTCCCCAGTTTAGGATCCAAAGGAATGGTCAGGAAGGAGCAGAGGGGAAGGGCAAGGGCTGTGTTGCCAAATAGTCCCTGGCTTCTGTTGTGTCTTGGCCTTGTGTAATTGTATCTGTGTCTATGTTTCTGTATCTGTAAGCTTGGGGCAATAGAGTTGCTGTTGTTTTTAGGTGCTGCTGAGTCTATGCCAACTCATAGCAACGTATGTACCACAGACTGAAACATGGCCTGGTGCTGTGCCCTCCTCACAGTTGTTGTTATGCTTGAGCCCACCGCTGCAACCATGACCTCAGCCCATCTTGCCCCTGCGTGATGCCCTCCCTCAGGGAACGATCCCTCCTTGTGACATGTTCAAAGTACGTGAGAGGTGGTCCTGTCATCCTCGCTTCTAAGAAGCATTCTGGCTGTACTGCCTAGAAGACATCATATCGTACTGCGATACTAATTTGCATTTCCTAATGACTTTGTAGGGATCCTTGATGGCACAGTGGTTAAGCACTCGGTTGCCAGCCAAAAGGTGGGCAGTTCAAACCCACCAGCAACTCAGGGGGAGAAAAGATCTTGTAATCTGCTCCTAGAAAGGTTAAAACCACTTGACATCAAGTTGATTCCTACTGGAAAACCCTAGAGGACAGTTCTTATTTGTCCTATAGGGTCATTATGAGTTGGAAATGACTGGACAACACACAACGGTGACTACGTTATTGCACTTGCAGGCCATTTGTATATCTTCTTTCGTGTGTTTTCAAATCTTTTGCTCATATTTAACAAAAATGGATTTGTCTTATTTCTTATTTTAAATGTTCTTTATATGTTTTTTGTCTTTTCTCAGTCATGTTTTACAATTATTTTTCCTAGTTTATGGCTTGCCTTCTAGTTTTCTTAACTGTCTGCTGAAGAGAAGTTTTTGATTTTAATGAAGTTCCATTTGTCAGTTTTCTTAATGCTTTATGCTTTTTGTAGTTTACGTAAGAAATCTATTTACTTCCAGGTCGTGAAATTTTTCTTCTATGTGTTCTTCTAGAATTTTCTATCATTTTAGCTGTTATATTAGATCTAGGATCTATTTTAAGTTAATTATCCTATGGTGCAAGGTTTGGTCGTGTTTTTGCACATGAACATCCAGTTTTTCAGCATCATTTGCTGAAGACTGTCCTTAAGTTACCTTGACATACATGGTAATTTTTAAAGAGTTAAAAGTTTTCTTTTTCTCAGTTATGTCAAAATGTCTTGTTCAAAAGGGCCTATCAAACAGTTGGGAACCATTTTAAAAAATTAGAAAATCATTGAAAATTTACTCCAAGATCTGTATATAAGGATGGTTACTACAATGTTACAATAGCAAAAGCTGGAAGCAATCTAATTGATAAAAGAGGCAAGTTTAATAAATTACGGCATGTGGACTTCTGCTGGTTAAGAGCTTGGCTGTTAACCAAAAGATCTGCAGTTTGAATTTACCAGCTACTCCTGGGAAAACCTATGAAGCAGTTCCACTCTCTCCTATGAGTTTTCCATGAGTCAGAATGGACTGTACAGCAGTGGGTTTGGTTTTGTGTTTTAAGTTCTTATAATAAGTGTTGCAGCCAATAAGAATGTTGATGTTGATGCACATATACAACCTAAGAAAAATATTCACAGTATGCTTTGAAGGAAAGTGTATACATCACAAATAGGATATGTGGTATCTGTTTTTTGCAAAAACAAAAACAATAATAAAAATTACAATCATTCATGCACGTAGGGAAAAAAGGGCATAAAAACATGCAGTGGCTGTCTCTAAATCCTGGGATGCTAGACAATCTCTTGTTTTTATGTTTATTTTCAAAGCACACAGATTACTTTGAAATTCAGGGAAAAATGCATTTTTTAATAAAGATAATGTAGTTTGAGGGTTAATGTTTAAGTAATTCTCATAGATATGGCCTATAATATCACCCCATAAATGTATGTAGGTGGTGTGAATTTACTCAGGAGAGCCCAATGCCAGCTGAAATCTGGTCTGCTCGAGCAAAAGGCTTACTGTCTCAAAAGCTCTAAAGAGAATGAAGTATTTGAAGCTTCATTTCCATTAAAATGCAAATTAAAATTAAGATTATCCATATGGCGATGCATCTAATTCTCCCATACTCTTTCCAACCCAAATAATAAACAATTTCTATTTCTAAATTCTTTTAATGATGTCATGCATCACACTTAAGTACATGTGATATGCTCAATTTTTCTATCAGTAGTGTGTCTAGGTTCATCTGATCACTCACTATGGCCATATGGTGTGATGAGGCATGGAGCTACTTTTGAAAGACTTATTTTCCCAGAATATATTCTGTCTTCAGCTACATGTCTACCGTCACTCAGCTTTTTAGAGCATTGCTTTCAGAACTTTGAGAAAGTCTTCTGTAAGTTGGAGGAACTCAGAACACTTAGGACTTGAGGAATAGTAAAGAATGAGTATGTACCACTACTCTAAAGCCAGAACAGAGCTAAACTGTAAGGCTTCTGTAGACAGAATCTCCTGCACCTTACTGTGACAACTTCAACAGCACCTGGAAAATGTTGGCTGTGAAAATGAATTTGAGAAGCATCCAAGATCATGCTTATACTTTGATCATCAAATAGAACAAAGTTTTCACTTCAGGGGCCCTTACTCATATATTACATGATATAAAAATAATTAGAACCTTTCACAGTAGTTTATTTAACAGGTGTTGCTGTTGTTGTTAGGTGCAGTCTAGATGGTTCTGACTCATAGCAATCCTCTGTACAACAGAGCAAAAACCCCGTCGGGTCCTGGGCTATTCTCACAATCGTCACTATGCTTGAGCCCACTGTTGCAGCCACTGTGACAACCCACCTCACTGAGGCTTGTCCTCTTTTTCACTGACCCTCTAATAAGTATAACATCCTTCAGGGAGTGGTCCATCCTGAGAAGACGTCCAAAGCATTTGAGATGAGAGTCTCATCATCCTCATGTCTAAGGAGTATTCTGGTGTATTTCTTCCAAGACAGATTCATTCCTTCTTCTGGCAGTCCGTGGTGTGTTCAATATTCTTTGCCAACACTATAATTCTAAAACATAATTCTTTTTCAGTCTTTGTATTCGTTTACCATGTAAAAAGCCTTTCTTTTTTTTTTTTTGTCTGTTTTAGGTGGGGAAATTGATGGTTGGGTAGAGAGCGTCAGAGCCACAATTGAAAGGCATTAATTTGTCTTCTGTCTTCCTCATTCACTATCTAGCTTTTGCATGCATATAGGGTGATCAAAACACCAGGGCTTGGGTCAGGTGCATCTTAGTTTTCAAGATGACGTCTTTGCTTTTTTTCCTCCTTTTAACATTTTAGAGATCTCTTGCAGTTGCTTCGTCCATACAATACATCTTTTGATTTCTTAACTGCTGCTTCCATGAGTGTTGTTTGCAGATCAAGTAAAACCTAATCCTTGAAAATATCAATCTTTTCTCTGTTTATTATAATGTTACTTATAGGTCCAGTTGTGAAGACTTTTGTTTTCTTTATGTTGGGGTGTAATCTATACTGATCTTCATCAGTAAGTGCTTCAAGCCCTTCTCACATTCAGCAAGCAAGCTGTGAAATCTGCATATCACAGGATGTTAACCAGTCTTCCTCCAAACCTAATGCTCCATTCTTCTACACCCAGTCCAGATTCTTGGATTATGTGCTTAGGATATAGAATGAATAAGCACAGTGAGATATACAGACCTGGTGCATACCTTTCCTTACTTCAAAACCAAGCCATCTCCTTTTGTTTCGTTTGAATGACTGCCTCTTTAGCGATGCACATGTTCTCACAAGCTCAAGTAAGCCTTCTAGAATTCTCACTCTTCAAAATGTTATCCATAATTTGTTACAATTCACACAGTTGAGTGTCTGTGCACAGTCAGTAACACACAGGTGAACATCTTTTTAGTGTTCTCTGCCGTCAGTCAGGATCCATCTGATATCAGCAGTAATATCCTGGTTCCACCTCCTCTTCTGAATCCAGTGTGACTTTCTGGCAGTTCCCTGCCGGTGTACTGCTGCAACCTCTGGAGTAATACTCAGCAAATTTTTACTTGTGTGTGTTATTAATGATATTGTCCAGCGATTTCCCTGTTCACTTGAATCACCTTTCTTTCGAAGAGGCATAAATATGGATCTCTTGCAATTGATTGGTCAGGTATCTGTCTTCCAAATTTCAGGGCATAGATGAGTGAGCACTTCCAGTGCTGCATGCAACTGTTGAAACAGCTCAGTTGATATTCCACCAATTCCTGGTGACTGGTTTCTCACCAATGCCTTCAGCGTAGCTTGGACGTGTTCATCAGTTTGTGGTCATATGCTTCCTCTGGAAATGGTTGAATGTCAACTAGTTCTTTTCAGTATAGTGACTCTATGTATTCCTTCTATCATCTTTTGATACTTTCTGCACCATTTAGTATTTTTCTGGCAGAATTCTTCAACATTGAAACTTGAGGCTTGAATTTTTTCTTAAATTCTTTCAGTCTGAGAAAATCTGAGTGTGTTCTTCCCTTTTGGTGTTCTATCTTCAGGTCTTTCACATGTCAGCATAGTACTTAGCTTTGTCGTCTTGAGCTGCCCTTTGAAATCTTCTATTCAGCTCTTGTCATTTTTTCCATTTGCTTTAACTACTTAACTTTCAGGAGTAAGTTTTGGAGTCACTTCTGATTTCCATTTTGGTCTTTTCTTTCTCTCCTGTCTTTTTAATGACTTCTTGCTTTTTTCATTTATAATATCCTTGATATCATTTCATAACTTGGTCTTTGATCATTAGTATTCAATGCATCAAATCTATTCTTGAGATGATCTCTAAATTCAAGTATGATAGACTCAAGGTTGAACTTTGGCTCTTGTGAACTTGTTCTAATTTTCTTCAGCTTCAACTTGAGTTTGCATTTGAGCAACTGATAGTCTGTTCTGAGGTCACACCAAAAACAGCTTATGGTATTAATTAATCAACTAATTTAGAGAGTACTTATTGCAAACCTACCAGGTATCAAGCCTATAGTAGAATATGACATTCTCATTTTACTGAGTACACAGAAATTTGGTGGTGAGATGGAGGGGATTAAGATATTGGCATAAACATATGTTAAACTATTTGGTGGCAGGAAACTTTCATATGTAGATAAACTTGAGTTATTTATGATACATGTGTACACAATTTATTATGATATGTGTGTACACAATTTTCCCAGCCAGCCAAGCCAAGTTCCGTCGATTCGGATCCGACTCATAGCAAATATTCACAAAATAGCTAGGTGAGAGAAGCAGGTGTGACCTCGTGTTGAAAACAAGGAAACTGAGGCTCAAAGCACAAGGATCATGTCTAAATATAAAGTATGCAATCTTACAACTTGTTCTTGCACTTCATTGAAAGGCTTTGTTTGAACAAGCTCATTTTCTCGTTTGGAGAGTAGCCTGAAGAATCTCCTTTTCCTAGAATGCATGTAGCAAGTTGCAACACAGATCATTTGAGGGCCATGGTGGAGCAGCTGCCTTGTGACCACCTCCGACCAGCACTGGGGCCAGAGAGGTAGTCCCTGGCACAGCCCATGGGGTTACATTCTCTGTCGATTTGAACACCATACAAAATAAGTCAAGGAGCGGAGCCTTGGTGGCGCGATATTTAAGTTCTTGGGTACTAACCAAAAGATTAGTTGTTCAAATCTACCCTGTGAGGGTAAAGGGATGTGGCAATATACATACGTAGAGAAGACAGATTGGGCAGCCCTGTGGGGGAATTCTACTCTGTCCTACAGGACCGCTAGGAGTTAAAATCAACTTGATGGCAAGAGATTCAGTTTTTTGTTTAAAAAATAACCTCCCCCCAAATTGTGTCCATTCTGACCCTTACAAATGCATGCTCTGCTGATGAGTAGAAGGGGACCCCGGACTCACTAGCCTTATCTGAGACAGCCCCGTTGGAGAAGATCTGTGGCAAAGTCCCAGAGTTGGCAGTGCTTTGCGCCCAACCAGCAGCTGCAGAGAATGACCAGTCAGAGATGGTACCTTGGTGCTCATCATGGACCTCCATACTGGCAGTTTGAGTCCTGTAATTAATGTCTATGGTGAAGGAAGATGAGGACCAGGATCATTTGGAAAGCTGACGAGGTCAGCTAAGATGGCACCAAGTAGAAAGAGCTTTTTATGGAATTGAACAGTTTGAGTGGATGAGAGGATAACATTCTAAGAGTCATTAAGAAAGATGAAAATAGTTCCCAGGGACTGTGAATGTTAACATATGATGACGAGCTATTAAAGGTATCACAGCTGGGCTCTCTACCTCCTTCTACCTTTTATGTTTTATAGTTAACTATCTTGTCCCTAGTGCTTAAATCCAGGAATATAATATGTGTGATATCCTTTGGTTAGTTGAGTGCACAGTCCTACTTACTAGAGTGAAATTAGAAAAAGCAGCTCTTTTTGGAGACTTATTTAGAGTATCACCACTTATTTTGTCTTCATGGCCTTGTCACTGAAGTCCTTCATTTGCTCATTCAGTCAATCAGCACTGTTAAAGACATCTGTGCCTTGGGTTGGCTGGGCACCATGGAAGGCCACGGTCAATGAGTTAGCTGTGTGGCCTCAATGGGTTTAGTGATACTGACGTAAGCCCATAACACAAGTCCCTGTGATGTGGCTGTCAAGGGCCACACCCACAGCAAAGTTCCCATCCTGTAGGGAACAGGAAGGGAAGCTTGGTGGTACAGAGTTTGAGCAGAAATTAAAAAGAATTGAAAAACATGACACTGAGGAATAGAAAGGTGTTTCAGTTGAGAGTGGTCCGAAAAGTGTAGAGTCCTTTGCCAGGAACAGTGAATTCTCCCATCAGCCATAGCAAAGGGTCTAAGACAGGACTGAGCAGGAAACAGATTGATGGGTATGCCAGAGCCAACTGTGGAGTGTTAATGAAGGCCTACTTGCTGAAGGCAGGTGCAAATAAGCCTGTGTTTTAGAATGATTAATCTAACTGGTACATTAGATAGATTGAAATAGGGAAAAGCTGTGGTAAGAGGGACCAATTAAATGGGAGATTATTGCAAAAGACACATGAAAGATCATTAGGACTTGAACTAAGAATGATAATACATTGACTGCAAGCTAGTTAGAAATTAAAATCAACAGCCCTTGGAGACTGATCAGAGGTGGACGATAATTGCGAAGAAGTCATTGAGAGCACAGAAGTTTCTGGCATGACTACCACATAGATGGTAGCCTGAGGCCAAAAGAGGAGATCCAGGAGGAGAAACATGTTTTAGGAAATACAGAGCAATTTCAGCCTGAGACATGCAGAGTCTGAGGTACCTGAGGACATTGCAGACAAGGTGATTTGTAGATAGTTTGAAGCATGGATTTGAGCTGAAATGTAAGGCTGTTTTAGTTATCTAGTGCTGCTATAAGAGAAATATCACAAGTGGACAACTTTAACAAACAGAAATTTATCTTCTCACAGTTTAGGAGGCTAGAAGTTTGAGTTCAGACTTCTGATAACAAGCAATTCTGCCTCATTAACATAACAAAGACAATCCATTCCAAAATGGGATTATAACTGCCAACATAATTCTTAGGATTTACACACATATTTGGGGGTAATATAATTCATTCTACAACAGAGGGCATAGAGATGAATGTCATGAACCAAGTTCATGAGCTGAGATCAGGGAAGATTAGAAGATGAAATCACTGCATGATTCATGGTGATAACAATAATAATAAAATAGCAACAGCTGCTATGTAGTTGGGTTTTTGGCATATCAGCACTGGGGTGAAAGAGAGATTATTATTGTTGTTATTATTATCTTTACCTTTATTTCGTAGAAGAGAAAGCCGAGGCTTAGGAAAGTTACATGATTTTCTAAGATCTGATAGCTCCTAAGTAATAGAAGCAGAATGTAAAATTCAAGTCTGTCTGACTTCGATGGTTTGTGTCTAAGTTCAATACTGTACAGCCTCCAGGGGAAACAATTAGACAAAGAGAGGCAAGTCAGGTGGAGAAAATCAGTATTTGGGAGAAAGGCAGAAAAAAGAGAAAACCTGTGAAGAGATGGTGGGCGGCCCCAAGGTGATGGAGGGAGGCATCCAACAAGGCCAAAGACAGTGAGATGAGAACTGAGAATATGCTGGTGGGCTGGGTGACAGGGAGCCCACTTCTCACCTTTTTGAGAGCTTGTTTCTGGAAAATGAGAGGCAAATGACAGATGGCAATGTGTTGAGGAAAGAATGGGAAGTGAGAAGAGGAGGTGGTGAGCCTCATCCTCATGGGAGTGTGAAGGAGAGAAAGAGCTGTGGGGAAGGGGAAGAAGAATCACGGGAAATTTACTTTTTGAATGAAGCAGAAAGACTTAACATGATTGATAGAGAGGAAGGAGAACAAACTATGAAGACATGAGAGAAATGAATTAATTTAATAAGCAAGGTCTTGGCAGAGGTGAGGGTGAGGGTGGCAGGTGAGCACCTAAAATTAAGGATACATTTCAGAAGATGCAGGAATCTTTATCCTGAGATAAGAGAGAATGAACTAGGAATGGATGACGACATGGAGGTTGGGAGAAGGAAGCTAACTGGCTTGGAACAAGAGTTGAGTGACAATAAATAAAAGTTTCTAAAGAGGTTTAGCAGCTGTAGCAAGCCAGCCAGCCAGTGAGTCGTAGCAAGCCAGAGACATTTCTATTTTCCCGGTCTAAGTCCTGGGCTAGTCCTCAAACCTAGGACAAAGCTGAGCCTGAGAGTAGACCCAAGTGGTTTCAGTGGAAGTGGGCTCTGGGTTGTCCAGGACTGGTGAAGGTACATGTCCACATCAAGACACATACCCAACGAGCTCGTATTTATAGAATGATCTTCATGTGAAAAGCATTGCAAGTTCTTGGAAAACTGACTTTGCAAAGGCTTCCCAGCTTGCCCTCATGCATAAATATAATCCTTTCCATCGTGGATAACAGAAGCAAAAAAAGACTATAAAGCCTGGGTTGTTGTTGTTGTTGTCATGTGCCATTGAGTCAGTCCTGACTCATAGTGACCCTATAGGTCTCAGTAAAACTGCCTTATCGTGTTTCCAAGGAGTGCCTGGTGGACCTGAACTGCTGACCTCTTGGTTAGCAGTTGTAGCACTTTACCATTATGCCTCCAGGGTTTCCCAAGCCCAGGTTAGAAATGGTTAAGTGCTGGTCTCTGCCTTCTCAATATTGTCTTTACAGATGTTTATAATTTGTTAGAATCAGCCTGGGTAGTACGCAAATCATATGATAAAGGACTCACCCTCTAGCAATTTGGCTTGGCAACACCAAGAGTCAATTAATTATAAGGTAATTTAACAACATTGCTTTTAAATGGTCCATGTGATGTAACAAAGGATTCTGGCCTTTTTGAAGTATTAGGCATTGTATGAGGAAAATGCAGGTATGAGGATATTGAGCAGTGTGGGAATGAACAGGACACAGGTGTTTACCGCTTCTGTAAACCTCTTTCCCAGCCTTCCCAGTGAGATCTGATGCTAGTGGTCAGGAGATCATTCTGGTCGTGTTCAGAGGCCTTCTTTGTGGGCAGTGAAAATGGCCATGTTCTTATCAGAAAGTCTCCTCTTGATGTGAAGAGAGCTGGTCTTAAGTGCTAAGACATAGTATGCAGAGGATACCGAGGTGCAAGAAAACAGAGCAAGGTTTGCGCCAGCCCTGCGAGGGCACAGCCAGTTCCAATTGCTGTTCAGTGGACTCTCACTCACGGTGACTGCATGAAGCCAGAACAAAACTATGCTCCACAGTGTTTTCAATAGCTACTCTTTTAGAAGTAGATTGCCAGGACTTTCTCCCAGGTGTTCCTGGATAGATTCCAACTTCTTACCTTTCCTCTTATCTTTTGGTTTCAGCTGAGTGAGGTAACCATTTACGTTACCCAGGGACTCTGCAAAGCCACATGGACTATACAAAAAATCAAAAGGTGAATGTAGATAGAGGTTATTACCCTCTTCTCTGGGAAATGGCCAAAATTTGACAAAGCCTCCTCATATTTGCCTCCCTGAGGGCATTTGGGAGTTGGCTTTTTGACTGCTGAAAAGCAAATTAGTGCCGTGGAACTTGGCTAGAGGATTCCTGGGTCTGGTACTCCAGCCCGGGCCATGATTTATATATGGAGGCATCACAGTCAAAAGCAGACTTTGCAGAGGCAGCAGTCAAAACATACTTTCTGCATTTTTCACTCTCCACACACCTTGTGGCATTTTAAAGTAGACGTTTATTTTAAAATGACAAATGATGTAGTAAGAATTTCTGCAAAATTTGTCACGTAGCTAATAAAAATTCAACACAATCCTCTGGGAGGCGGAGTGGGAGATCCAGGTGCCTGGAAAAAGTGCTCTAAAATCAGATCCTTCAAATCTATTAAGGGATATAGGATAGGTAGTTAAAGATAAAGCTCTAGTTTGTTGTTGCTTATTGTTAACGGAAAAAGAATAAAAATATGAGACTAAAAGAGACAATATTGAGGCCACTTGGTTTACTACTAGTGGAAGGGGAGAAGAAACTTTCTGTTGCACATTTCTTTTACCCCACATTCCAGACTAGTCCAGGGCCTGGACCAAGGAGACTCTCAGTCTAGGTATACTCAGTAAATGGATGAACATCTGTTTCTCCCTTCCACACATGTAAGTCTTGGAGTTGTAGGCATCAGCTACTTAGCCAGCATTTTTTAAATGACTTACATTAAGAAATACTCAGTCAATGTATGAGATCCAACAATTAAGTCCATGAACCTAATTGTTCTAAGTGCTACATACTTCATTGCTGAATGTCACTACAGTCACACCTGAAGTACTCCCCTTGGGAAGCTATGCGCCCATGTCAGTGCCTAGTCAACCCCTCCAACTACTTTTGGAAGACTTTCTAGAATGGCCATTGTGCACCATTGCACAGTGGCAAGTTTGCAAACTTAATTGTATAGTTGTCTGTGAGGGAGTTTTTAGCCAATAAACAAACAACTGTATTGGAACACCCTACATACTCACCTGATCTCACCCCCAGTGACTTCTTTCTTTATCTGAGGATAAAGGAAATATTGAAAGGAAGACATTTTGATGACATTCAGAACATCAAGGGTAATAAGATGACATGGCCAATCCAGAAAAATAATTGCAAACTTGCTTTGAAGGGTGGACTAGGCACGGGCGTCGGCGCACAGCATCTGAAGGGAAGTGCTTTGAAGGTGACTGCAGTGCTATTCTGCAACGAGATATGTAGTGCTTTTTCTAGGATGAGTTGGTGAACTTAGCTGTTAGAACTTCATATCTGTAAGGCATTCACATGAAAGTTAAAACCCTTAAGAATGTCAGTATAGAGTGGGCCAGGGTGGTGGCACTGGTGGGATGATTATACCAGAAAACATAGACTGTGCAATAGTATTAATATTGATTGTAAAACCTAACCCTGAGTTTGCTTTCTCTCAAAGTGTAAAAAGACAAAACAGGTGGATTCATGCTTTTCTATTTTTTAACAGCACCTGTTTTACAAAGATAGAAATTTCCCGCATACTAAGAGGAATTCTTTTTTTTTTTGTGGGTCATTGCATAATGAGCATTTAAACACATAGTCATAAATGTGGTTGTTTCATACCCTGCTTCCTAACAATAACTGTAGAACTCTGGGCGTGATGTAAGGAAATTCAACAGAGAACTGACTAGTACAGTCTGACTGTATAGGTCTTTGACTTCAAAGACTGACTAGCTGCCACTGGTTTGCATGAACCTGGATGCCAGGCAGCACTTAGAGCCACAGAGTGAAAGTGGAGTATAGCTGGAGATACACATCCACTCACGTTTGCAGTGCAGAGGAGAGAAAATTGAGTGATTTAATTGGTATCTTAAAATATGACATGTTAAGACAAACTTATGATACATTGTAAATGACAAAAAAGAAATCACAAGAAAAAATTTATGATGAAATCTCTTTGAGACATTTCTTTAGCATGCCATCGGGATACAACCCCAGGTCTTGTGGCAAATATATTTGTTTTATGTTAACTCTGGGACCGAGTCACTGAAAACATTCTCAAATATTTTATATGAATTTGAATAGGAGGTGTATAATTGATAACACTGCCCGGCCGTCTGCCAGTGTGACAGACTATGGCAGTTTGTGTGTTGCTTCCAAGCTGTGTTACTGGGGCTTTCCCGTATCAGCAGCATCAAGCCTTGTGAACAACTTCACCTGGGCTTCCAGACTAAGACGGACTAGGGTGCAAAGCCTGAACACCTACTTTTGAAAATCAGCCAGTGGAAGGAAGTCTTACAGATCACAAGAGAATGTAGTTCAACTGGCTTGCTTTGGACACATCATGAGGAGGGCAGACATCATGTTCTGTAAAGTAGAGAGCCAACAAAGGTATGATAGTTGCATCAGCAGATTTGAACGTGCCAGTGATCATGAGACTTGAGCAGGACTGGGCAGTATTTGTTTTGCTATATATCAGGTCTCCGTGAGCTGGAGTCAACTCCATGGCAGCTAACTATTTTTCCACATAGTTGACAACTCAGAAAGTGGAACCCCCAATAAGTATTTGAAGGGCAGATATTATAGTTTGGGAGAAGAACTCCATGTCTTTGTTCAGGAAGATAGGCAGCAGGCAGGAAGAGGAGATTTTGTTGTTAAGTGGGTGCATCCTCCTCTTTCTGCTTCTGAGCAAAGGTGTATTCCACCCAGCATACAAATGTTAGCACACCTAGACCAGCCTAGATTGAGAAATAAATAAACTGTGAGCTACAGATGTTGTGTTAGTTTGAAAGTCTATGTGAATCTAGTGAAGAGTTTGCCATCTACCTCAATTATTTTACCCTTCACATTCAAAAGGGATCTTTACTTTCAATTACTTTGAATTATTTGTAGGGTTAAAGTGCAACAGTGCGGTGTCAAGTCAGTAGAGACTGCCTGCTTAGTGTGGGGAACAAATTCTGTTTACAAGTCTGGAGACCTGAAGGTGGCAGATTCTGTTGCCCTGGATTGCTCTGCGGTCCCAAGTTTTCAAGATAATTTAGTTCTGAATCTGCCTGCATCCCTGTCCCAGGATTACTTTTAATTTAATGTTGAAGAGATGTCCCTTCTCTGCTCAAAATTATCCTATAGCCTCACATCACACACTTGGAATAAAATTCACTGTCCTGACAGTGACCCGTAAAAGACTATAGAGTCTGCTCCCTTCTCCAGCTTCTTGATCTAGTTTGCTGTTCTCTAGGCACAGTGGCCAGCACATCAGCACACTGTCAAGTTCCTGCCCACCTCTGGATCTGCTGCCCACCCAGAGCACTCTTCCCTGGATACTCATAGTCACTGGACTCTATCTGAACCCTCAAGTACCTGCTCATTTTTCATCTTCTTCCTTTAGCCTTCTCTGATGCTTTGTCTTCATCCTTGCCAAGTTCTTTTTTTTCTTTTTCAAGTCATTCATCCAACATGTTAGATAACTGTTTTGGTTATTTGGTTTACTGTCCATCTTCTCCCATTAGAATGCAGGCTCCCTGAAGGCAGAGTATTTTTTTTTTTCTGTTTTGTTCACCGCTGTGGATCACAATAGTCAAGTTCCATTGTGTGGGGGGTCACCATGTGTTAGGGACCAACTTGATAGCAGCTAACAACAAAAAATGTCCCCAATATCTAGAACAGAGTATATGGTCAATAATTTTAAAAAATAAATTAATATTTAATATCCATATTTATCTATGGAAGATCAAAGATTTGAAAGAGGCCACAGTATAAAGACTGGCAGCCTGTGGTTGGTGTCATATGGCTGGAAACAATATTTTGGTGGTGGGGAGAGTTTGTACTCTTCTTCTATATGAGACAATTCTGGACAAGCAGAGTCTTTAAGGAAAATAATAAAAATCTAATATGGTAGAGCCAAAATTTGCCTTAGAAAATGGTTTCTAGACTTAATTATCATTTTTAAATTTTTCCAGTATATTTTGTCAGACCTGTTTTACCAATAACCTTCACTTTTAAAATAATAGTTTATAAGTTTTCTAAATTTTATTAATTATATTTATATATAATTACCAAGTAGAACTTCTGACCAAAGTTAAATAATCCAGGTTATCAAACACATAAAACTCATGGAGCCTCAGCTCCAGTGATTAATCTTTATGGGGCTCCAGAAAATCTGAAAATAGCTAAAGGACTCCCACTGGCATTTAAAATGCTGTGACCTGCCCAAGTCACGTGCCAGGTCATTGGTAATGTTAGACCAAAATCCTGGCCTTATAGCTCCCGTGTTGGCGCTCTGGAGTATTAGCTAGAGCGAAAGCCACCACGGTGCAGTCAATTCCAGCTGGTAGTGACCCTAGAAGTCACAGCAGAACTGCCCCCATAGAGTTTCCAAGCAGCACCTGGCAGGTTTGAACTGCCAACCCTTTGGTTAGTAGACGTAGCATTTAACCATTATGTCACTAGGCTTTCCATTTTCTTGAGTATTGCATGAACAGTTGTCCATGGAACCTGCTCTTGAGTTAGCTCTGCTCAAGTCATATATTTATAGGGCAACAGCAACAATCCCCCAACTGAACCCATTGTCAGTTGAGTTGATTCTGACTCCTGGCAACACTACATAAGACAGAGTAGAACTATCCTATGAGGTTTCCAAGGAGTGGATGGTAGATTTGAACCACTAACAATTTGGAGAGCAGCTAGGCTCTTAACCATTGCTCCACCAGGGCTTTGTTAAAGATATACTACCTCTGTTCTAGGTAGTTTTCTTGATTCTCAAAATAACTTTTTAAAATAGATATCATTATCTCCATTTTACAGAAGAGGCACAGACGCACTGGGTAACTTGTCCCAAGCCTTACACTTAGTAAGGGGAAAGGTTAAGATTTGAACTCAGGTTTCTTTCTCTTTCGAGGTCCACATATTAATCATAACATAAAGCTACAACTATACTAAATGTCAGGTTCTTGTAGCTGATCATTTATTGAAGAATTATGTCATGGAGAGGTAATTGTTTTTACTTATTTTAATAATGGCACCATTTTCCCAAATTGGGAAATTACAAAAATCACTGCTTCTTTAACTCACTGTTTTCTGAACCCCAGAGAGGAGAGGATATACTTACAGAAACAATTCTGGGAAGGTAGGTAGGTAGGACTTCAGAGCTGGATGACCTCTTAAACTCAAGTTATTTCCATATTTACTCAAATTCTCTTAATTTTCCCTGACTTTTCTACTTCCCTCTCTACTTCATCCTCATATCATATACACACAATATATTATTTGTGTCACCATGTCCTGGAGTCTTTCTATCACAGAATCATGTTCTCTGGCTGCTTTTAAGACCCCTAACATCTTTCCTTTCATATAGGTTCCCTTTTTGAGCATTGGCAGATGGAGAGAATCTCAGACAGTGATCACAAATGTTTAGAGGGTGTAACTGCTGTGTCTGTTGCCTAATGAATATTTGCTTCCTGATAATAAACTTGTGACAAACACTCATCATTTGAATAGTAATTAGTATGACTTATATTTAATTCTTATTGGCTGCCTTCTGAGTTGATGTTCCAGTAAGTCCCTGGTGAGTGGAAAGACATAGAATCATGTCTGGCATTGAGATGTTAAAAGGAAAACAGTACACTTTGTTCTTTTGGCGAGCTCCCACTTAACTGACAAATCTGTTGAGCTGGAGAAGCTTTGTTTAAGTAAGGAATAAGGAATGATTTAATTCACGTGACAGACTAAATATGATATTTCCAAGATGGGCTGGGAGATAACTGACCTCTTTTCTCAAAAGACAAGCAGTGTAACTGGAAAAAATCATGAACTGTGTAAGCAGAAAGAACTGGATTTTTAACTCCAGTGTCACCATTCATTATTATTATAATAATAAAAACAATGGTGTAATTAATTTTCATGTATTGGCAGTGTGCTAAATATGTTACCTGAATTATCTTGTTTAATCATTACTACAGTCTTATGATGTAAGTAGTATTAGTCATCTCTACTTTACAGCTGAGGGCACTGAGACTCAGAGGGTGAATCTGTCAGTACCCTGGTAGGAGACAGAATTCAGTGATGCTGGTTCAAGGAAACCCATTGCTGTGGAGTCGATTCAGACTCATACCAACCCTATAGTACAGAGTGGAACTGTCCCATAGAGTTTCCAAGGAGCTCCTGGTGGATTCGAACTGGTGACCTGTTGATTAACAGCTGTACTTCAAGAAGGCTGTAATTAAGGGTCTCTTTACAGGAAACCCTGGTAGTGCAGTGGTTAAGTGCTACATCTGCTAACCAAAAGAAAGGCAGTTTGAATTTGCTAGGTGCTCTTGGAGACTCTATGGAGTAGTTCTACCCTGCTCTATAGGGTTGCTGTGAGTTGGAATTGACTTGATGGCCGTGAATTTGGTTTTGGTTACAGGAAAGGCAAGGATGATAGAACCAGTGAAGGATGTTGGAGCACCCAGGGACAGCAGCAGGAGGAAAGAGCGAGTGCTGGCATGTGGATAAGAGTAAGATTGGTGGAAGCAGATATTACAGAGGGATGCTTCAGGGGCCTGCAATACGGCTCCAAGCCAGGGAGGAGTTGGGGAAGAAATATCTCTGCCTTTCTTCCCCTAATTTTCTGTCAGTTTCTTGTTGACATAACCTAGTCGAAAGCCAGATGGCAGGAGGAACTGGTGTTGCTTTGCATATGAGCCTTTGAGGGCACCAACACATTAGAAAATGAATTGGGAGTAAGGTGGGTATGTGCTGTGCCACCCAAAATTTGGTTCAGAAGTTGAGACTAATGATATCTATTTCTCTCTCTGTCTTCACACACACACACACACACACACACACACACACACCAAGGATATATAAAAATGTTTACTATTCATATATGAGGATTTCTTGGAATAGCTGGTGGCCCCCAAGCAGAGAAAAAATGCCCGGATCAAGCAAGGAAAAGAGACTGGTGGTGGTTAGGGTGTAGGGCTGAAGAGGTTTGAGTTTCATGTCTGCACCAAAGGAGGAGGACACACTCAGACTTTCTTGTCCATTTGCCTAGATACAAGGCAGAAGGGAAGATAAGAGGGCTAAATCTCTCAGCACTGAAGCATGAAAAAAACAGAGTCAGACTCCTTATTACAGAGCGGCGAACGGAGACTAACAGAGAGAACAAATGTTTGCCCCAAATCACTGAAGTGGTAGAGCCAGGTTTTCAACTCAAGTCGGTCCTTGTCCAAAACTTATGCTTTGAATAGACTCATTAACTGGTTTTATGACCTTAGCCGATAACCTCTCGAGCCTCAGTTTCTTCATCTGTTGGCTGAGGATACTGTCTTTGTGCCAGCAGAGAGCAGATGTTCCCTCAGTGGTAGCTATTATTGTTACTCTTACGCATCTGTCAGTCTGTTGGGCTGTGGTAGCTTGCGTGTTGCTGTGATGCTGGTAGCTATGGCATCAGTATTTTAAATGCTAGCATGTTTATCCATGGTGGATAGTTTTCAGTGGCACTTCTGGACTAAGACAGTCTAGGAAGAAGGACCTGGAGGTCTACCTCTGGAAAAAAATAGTAGGTGAAAACCTTATGAATGGCAGCAGAACATTGTATGGTCTAGAAGATGAGCCCCTCAGGTAGGAAGTCACTCAAAGTATGACCCAAGGAAGAGCGACCTCCTCAAAGTCAAGCTTAATGACATGGATGGAGTCAAGCTTTCAGGGTCTTCATTTGTTGAGGTGGCATGACTGAAAATAAGGAGGAACAACTGCAGACATCCCTTAGTAACTGGAATGTGGAATGTCTGAAGTGCAGATCTAGGAAAACTGGAGGTCATTAGAAATGAAATTGAACACATAAAGATCAATATACTAGGCATTAATGGGCTGAAATGGACTGGTATTGACCATTTTGAATCAGACAATCAAATGATCTATTATAACTGGTTTGATGGTTAAGATTGTGTGTCATCTTGGCTGGGCTATGATTCTCAATTTTTATGTGTGATCACACCCATAATGGGATCTGCTGTGAAGAGCCAAACAGTTGAAAAGTAGTTTCTTTGGGGGTGTGGACTATATCAGCTATAAGTGGACATTCTGTCTTTAGCCTTCTCCAAATCCTCCAGCTAGCATCTGTTCATTTGACCTCCAGTTCTGGGACTTGAGCTAATAGCTTACCTGCTGACTTTGGGATTCATTTATTTTCATAGCCTATGAGCAAGAGTCCTACTCTCTGACTTGATGGTCTTAGATTTGTTAGTCCTTGCAGCTGTGTGAATCAGGAGAAGCCTGTGGTCTTCACAGCCTTTGAACAAGAGCCTGGCTCTCTGGCCTGCTGATCTTGGGTTTGCTAGTCCCTGATGCTACATAAATTAGGAGAACCCTCCATCCAGATCCATGAATTTAGGAAGTTCCAGTCTGTAGAACTGCATGAGCCATCTCCTTAATATAACTCTCTCCCCTTTCCCCCATCACTGGAAACCCTGATGGTATAGTGGTTAAGTGCTACATCTGCTAACCAAAAGGTCAGCAGTTCGAATCTGCCAGTGACTACTTGGAAAGTCTATGGAGCAGTTCTACTCTGTCCTATAGGGTCACTATGAGTAAGGATCAACTCAAAGGCAATGGGTTATTATTACTTTTTAAATATATACATCTATCTGCTTACTGGTTTTGTGTCTCTAGAGAATAAAGCTTAAGATGCGTGGAATGATGAATTGAAGAGGAATGGGAATGGTGTTGCATTGACTATCAAAAAGATCATTTCAAGACCTATCAGGAAGTACAGTGCTGTCAGTGATAGGATAATATCCATATGCCTATAAGAAAGACCAGTTAATGTGACTATTATTCAAATTTCTGCACCAACCATTAATGTCAAAGATGAGAATACTGAACACTTCTACCAAATTCTGCACTCTGAAATTGATCAGACATGCAATCAAGATGCATTACTATTTCCTGGTGATAGAAATTCCAAGTTGGAAGCAAAGAAGAAAGGCTGGTGTTTGGGAAATCCAGCCTTGATGATAGAAATGATGCTGGGAATCACACGGTAGAATTTTGTAAAACCAATGATTTATTCATTGCAAATATCTTTTTTTCAACAATATAAATGGTGACTTTACCTGTGGACTTCACCGAAGGGAAAACACAGGAATCAAACTGACTATATCTGTGGAAAGAGATAATGGAGAAGCTCAATGTCATCAGTCACAACAAGGCCATGGGAGACTGCAAAACAGACTATCAACTGCTTCTATGCAATTTCATGGTGAAGCTGAGGAAAATCAGAACAAGTCCACAAATGCCAAAATACAACCTCGAGTATATCCCACCTGAATTTAGAGATGACTTTAAGAACAGATTTGAAGCGTTGAACACTAATTACTAAAGACCAGACAAGTTTCAGAAGGATATCAAGGATGTCATCCATGAAGAAAGCAAAAAGATCATTAAATAGACAGGAAAGAAAGAGAAGATCAAAATGGGTGTCAGGAGAGATTCTGAAATTTGCCTTTGAAATTTGACTAGCTGAAGCAAACAGAGAAATTTTGAAATAAAAGAGGTGAACAGGAAATTTCAAATGGCGGTTCAGAAAGACAAAGTTTTATAATGAAATGTGGACAGACCTGGAGTTAGAAAGTGAGAAAGTAAAAACATATTTGCCGTTTCTCAGACTTAAAGAATGCAAAACAAAATTGAATCTTCAAGTTGCAATATTAATGGAATTTAAGGGGGAAACTTTTGAAAGAGGCAGGAAGCAACAAAAGAAGATTGAAGGGATACAGAGTCACTGTACCAAAATGTATTGGCTGATGTTCAACCTTTTCTGGAGATAGAACATGATCAAGAACCTATGGTAGAGAAGCAAGAAATTCAAGCTGTGCTGAAGAGAATGGAGAAAACAAGGCACCAGGAATTGATTGAGTGCTAATTGAGATATTTCAACAAACGAATGCAGCTCATCTAAGGGGTGCTTACTTGTCATGCCAAGAAATTTGGACATCAACTGCCTGGCCAACTGAATGGAGGAGTCCCACATTTGTGCCTGTTCCAAAGAAAGGTGATCCAACAGAATGTGGGAGTCATCAAACAATATTATGAATATCATACACAAGTAAAATTTTGCTGAATAGCATTCAAAAGCAGTTGCAACAATACAGAAGAAGATGTGGAACCAGGGACATCATTGCTGATGTCAGTTGGATTTTGGCTGAGAGCAGAGAATATCAGTGATATGTTTTCTTGTGTTTTACTGACTATGCAAAGGCATTTGACTGTGGGGATCATGACAAATTATGGATAACATTGTGAAGAATGGGAATTCCAGAACACTTAATTGTGCTCATAAGGAATCCGTACATAGACTAAGAAACAGTCATTCAAGTAGAACAAAGGGATGGTGCATGGTTTAAAATCAGGAAAGGTGTGCATCAGAGTTATTTTTTCATCATACTTGTTCAATCCATATGCTGAGCAAATAATCTGAGAAGTTGAACTATTTGAGATCTGGCAATTATGTTCATGAACTCATCCTAGGATAAGTGCTACATGCCTTATAGCACTATAGTCATCTCTGAAGTATTCCCCTTGGAGTACTGATGCCAACACCTAGTTCACCCTTCAGAGCAGTTTTGGAACTCTTTGTCTGGAATGGCCATAAGAGCTGTTGTTATATTACCCTTGTTGTCCTGAATGGTATCAAAATGTCTTACTTTCAATATTTCCTTTATTTTCAAGTAAAGAAAGAAGTCACTGGGGGCCAGATCAGATGAGTATGGAGGATGTTTCAATACAGTTATGTGTTTACTGGTTAAAACTCCCTCATAGACAATGATACAATGGCAAATGTATTCTTCCTTTTTCATTTTCTAACTCCAGGTCTTTGCATATTTCATTATAAAACTTGTACAATGAAGTGCATGAACCTGCCACTACTCCACCATGCACAATGGCAATTCCAGAAAGAGTTCCAAAATTGCTTTGAAGGGTAGACTAGATGCTGGCATTGGTGCATAGCTTCCCAAAGGGAGTACTTTGAAGTTGAACTTAGTGATATTCAGCAGTGAGGTATGTAGCACTTAGAACAATTAAGTTCCTAGATTTAAATGTTGGACCTCTTATGAAGAATGCAGCATCAGGATTGGAGGAAGATTCATAAGCAACCTGAGAAATGCAGATGACACAACCTTGGTTACCAGAAGTAAAGAGGACTTGAGGTGCTTACTGACGAAGATCAAAGATCACAGCCTTCTGTATCACTTACACTTCAACAAGAAGAGAACAAAAATCTTCACAACTGGAAATAGAGAAAAGATTGAGTTTGCCGTGGATTTCACTTTACTTGGATCTACAATCAATATCCATGGAAACTTGTTGTTAAGTGCCCTCAAGTCTATTCTGACTCATAGCCATTCCTATGTATTATTGAACGAGAAGCTCTCTTGTCCTGTAATATCCTTATGACAGTTGTTATGCTTGAGCTCACTGTCACAGCAGTAGGCAAATCCATCTCGTTGAGGGTCTTCTGTTTTTTGTTGACCCTTTGCCAAACAAGATGTCTTTCTCCAGAGACTGATGTTCAATAGCATGTCCAAAATTTGTGAGACAAAGTCTTGCCATCTTTGCTTCTGAGGAGCATTGTGGCTGCACTTCTTCCCGGACAGATTTGTTTGTTCTTCTGGCAGTCCATGGTATATTCAATATTCTTCACCAAAATTGTAATCTAAAGTTGTCAATTCTTCTTGGGTTCATGGAAGCAGCAGTCACGAAATCAAATAATATATCATGTTAGGCAAACCTCCTGCAAAAGACCTCTTTAAAGTGTTCAAAAGCAAAGACATCACTTTGAGGACTAAGCCATGGTGTTGGACCGAAACCATAGTGTTTTTAGTTACTTTGTATGCTGCAAAATCTGGGTAATGAGTAAGGAAGACTGAAGAAGAATTGAAGTCTTCGAATTATGGTGTTGGTGAAGAATATTGACTATACCATGGATTGCCAAAGGGACAAACAAGTCTGTCTTAGAAGCCAGATACTCCTTACCAGAAAGGGTAGCAAGATTTTTCCTCATGTATTTTGGACTTTTTATTAACAAGAGACCAGATCCTGGAAAAAGACATCATGCTTGGTAAGGTAAAGAGTCAGTGAAAAAGAGAAAGATTGATGAAATGTATTGATTCACTGGCTGTGACAGTGGACACTAGCATGACCATCATCATGAGGATGGCACAGGACCAGGAAGTGTTTCATTCTTTTGTGTATGGTGTCCTTATGAGTTGGAACCAGCTTGATAGCACCTAACAACAACAATTTTATTATTTTTCATTTTCCTCTGTTGCAATTGTTATTGCTGGTGTTATTTCCTGTTCCTATCTAGCCTATCTCCAGTGAGGCTTCTGCTTAACCTGGGGCTCAAGTGTTTCTTTGTGAGAATACAGTACAGACTACTCCCAGTTTCTCAAGGAGGACATTCTTGTACACAAAGCTATTTTATGAAAGATACAAAACACCAGTCATTCAGAGGCCCTATGATGGAGAAGATACAAAGAAAGGGTGCTCTCTCACTCCAGACTTGGGTACCAACTTTAGAATATTGTCCTCCTAAGATGCTAGGGAAGAACTGTGAGTTAGGCAAAAATTTCCACTGATGTCATGTGGTTCTGGAATCTTCTATTTGAGTAGTATTACTCCAGCTCAGCCACTCCAGGAGCTAGAACATGTTTCACACATAGCCTTTCCTTAATTCAAGGTTGTTAAATTAAAACAAATATATTAAAGATTGATGTTGTTAATCACTTGAACACTAAGCCATCTATGACTCTTGTACTTCTCTTTAAAAAGAGAGGCCAACAAAATTAGTTATACTTGTGAATTGCTTAATGCCCACGATACCTTCTGTGAAACAGAATGTTATGTGATTTGAACATTGTCAATGAGGAGCATTAGGTACTTAGGTACTTAACGTATTAGGTACTTAACAAAGCTATATGGAATATTTTTCATTTTGCTTCCAAACTGATGCTTCCACTTTGCCTCTTGTTGCCTGCAATTACTAGCACTGGCTTTTGCTGCATTTGGGAGTCATAAAGCACTTCATGGTAATATCTTCGAAACAAAATTGAACAGAGAGATAACACTGCAACACTCAAGAGAAACGTGACATGTGAGATTGGATGCCCCGGTTTACAAGTTGAAGCATACTTTTTATTTGTAAACGTGGAAAATACACATTAAAATAACAGTAGAAGGTAGGTGCAAGGTATACACAAGCCAGCAAAATAGACATTTATTTTAACTATAAAAAACCCTGGTGACATAGTGATTAAGTGCTGTCTGTTAACCGAAGGTTGACAATTCAAATCCACCAGGTGCTCCTTGGAAACTTTATGGGCCAGTTCTACTCTGTCCTACAGGATTGCTATGAGTCAGAATTGACTCGAAGGCAATAGGGTTTTGGTTATAAAGACATAGAGGTTATGTATGTACTGGATCACTATGTGCTTGGCAGTACAATCGTTCTGTATACAAGAGACATGAGATGCAAGTGTTGTGTGCAAGCAGCTGTCACACTAACTACATTTGGCTACATCCAGCACATGCCATTATCTGACGGGGATTTCTAAACTCTGTTATAACCTCTGTTATAACCCTTGGACATACACACAATTGGATGCTGCCGGAACGCTTGTTATGTTACATGTGACTGTACACAACAAGGGGTATTTCAGATAGAACTTGCTGGTAGTCAGCTTTTCACAAGTGGGAACTGGAATCACTTCTGAAAATTTCCAGGTCCCCACATTTATGTGACCAGTTAATCAGTCAGTGGATGACACCAATCCACAGCCTGGGGTTAGGTAGGTAGCAGGGCTGTGAATGCCAGTTTGTCCAGCTGTTAGGCAAAGATGTCTGTCAGAACTGTGATGGGAACTTTTTAGGACTTGCAAAGTCCTTATTGAAACAAACAAACAAAGAAAGATCTTGGCACGTGTCCTTCAGCCAGCAATCCTGTTGTAGACAAGAACAGATGCTTCCCTGGCTAAGTAAAAAGCACAACGTGAGCCTTTTTCTTCCTGCTTTTTTAACCAGAAAACACCATCCATGGCAGGCCAAAATGGGACAGGTGGCATCTATTGGAATTGGAAATGAGGTTCTAAGATAATAGACTGTGGGATCCACCAGGGCCGGCTCGAGGGAGTGGCTTCCAGTCACAGGGCTCATTGTTCTCCTCTTTTAATGAGCAGGCTCAATAAAATATACAGCTCCTGATGTCACTTTGATTCCCTAAATTTTATTAATTGTTCTTTTGTGTGCTGTCCTCTTCACAATTTGCTTTTGATGAACCACAAGTGTTCATTAGGGCCAGACGGGGCCGCCTGTAACACAGACCCTGAGTTTTCTGCTAAGGAACAAGGGAAGAAGTGGTTCTGTGTGGGATGGTTCTCTGTGTACCTCACGAGCATTGCTCCTCAGTATGTAGGAAAGTTTAGAGTTGGAGGGAGTAGTTTGAGTTTCTGGCTAATGAAAGCCATTCCTTGATTAGAAAAGGCAAAATTGGCAGCCTCTTTCTTGTAGGATTTTACCCTCAGTATTTTCTTGCTCCTCCCGGCTCACTGTCCCTCACTTTGTACAAGCTAGAGTGGAAAGAGATGAGATCTATGTTCCAGATTTTCTTCCTTTCACAATATGTCTCATCTTTACACAGACACACCTTGCCACAACAACGAAGCCCAAATCTACTGGCACTCGAAACTTAGTGAGGGACTCCTAAGTTGAAGGAAAGCTCTGAGCTAACACATTAATACATCCTACTGGTAGTATAGTTGTTAAGTGCTACAGTTGCTAATCAAAAGGTCAGCAGTTTGAATCCATCAGGGGCTCCTTGTAAACTCTACGGGGCAGTTTTACTCCGTGCTTTTAGGTTTGCTGTGAGTTGGGATTGACCCAATGGTAGTTGGTTTGGTTTTTGTTTAATGGTGTAATGTATTTCTAACCTGAGATTTTTGTGTTTTCAAAGCATCTTCTGTGCCTTAACCAAAATGAGATGGCTGGGATAGAGGCATGGGATTTCTATTGTTGTGGAAGAGCTGGTTTTGAAACTATTAGATGATGAGGGCTATTTTTTAATTTTTTCAGAGCCCTCATATTAAGCCACAAAGATCCAGTGTTAGGCAATGTGGCCCAGTGAAAACAGAATGGAACATTACATGTAATAATAGTCACCGAGTTATCACAGCTTTTGATTTAATAGCTGCAGTTCTAGGAATCTATCCTAAAGAAACACTCAGAAATGCAAACAAAGCTTTACTTATAAAAATGTTTACTCTATCAGCAGTTTTCTAGCTGAGAAAATAGTTATTCTAAGAGCTGATCACATAATTTCTTTAAGGGAAAAAAATGCCTTAGGTTAGGATCGCAGTTTCTAGGTTAGTTGTGGGTATGGAGACGAAGCTTTCTGGTGATGGGCGAAAAGATAATTCAACTGCTTTGCCTACTATAAAACTTATAGGAATCCAAAGGTTAGGGAGAGCTGAGGATAAGGCAGAAGGAGGGAGAGCAGGGGAAGAAGCCTCTCGCAGGGTAGCTGGGGAGGGCTCACATAGAATTGCTGGAGTTGAAGGGGTAGGTGGCCTGTAGGCATCTATCTACCTAAGTTTATTTGAATGAAGGAAAGAGAGAGGAAAAAGGACACCTGAAATACAGAATGGTACCATCTGGTCCATGGGCAGAGAGGTCTAAGGCCTATGCAGAAAGGTTATTTTCACAAAGGAACTCTAAGTCTTGCTACTCAAAGTGTGGAGCTGCGACCAGAAAAATCAGCATCTCCTGGGAGCTTTAGATTGACTCCAAACCCGGTGAATCAGAATCTGCACCTTAACAGAATCCCAGGTGATCTGTATGCACACTGAATTTTAAGAGCTGCTACCCTGGGAGGCCCAGGATATCCGAGTACATCTCAGAAACCGAGAATGAGTAGCATCTCCCTGTGTTTGCATCGGGGGTTGCCTCTCACTGGAACTCTGAGTGTGGAAGGAAACTAAATAGGGCCTTGGAGTTTTACAGAGAGAGAAGTAGCAGTTAGAGCAAAGTCCTAAGAGAATTTTTGGATTGTAGAAATCTATTTAAAAAGTTGAGAGAGAAATGTCCGTGGGGATTATTTGAGAGCAAACACGAGACATGCTGGGAGATATCAAAATAACTGGCTAGAGTCTTTAGGACAGTAGAGCTCTTGTGTCACTCCCAAGCCCTCTGTGGGTTATTAGTAGGCTTGCTTTATTCCCACTGGTTGGAAGGGTCTTGGGAAGCCTAGACGGTGTATGCAGTCTGTGTGTACCATCTGCCAAGTCTGCAGACCGTGGAATATGATAGAGTCAAGGACACTTTTCTGTAGTCTCAGGAAAAATGACTGGAAGGAAATGTTCTTGAGATTTCAGGTTTTGCCTCCATATATGTTTGCACTTCACAAATTTGCTACAATGAGCATAGCAAAACATAAGTAAAAAAAAAATGCAGCAAAATAGGAGTAGTACCTCCCTTTGAGTGGTAATAGTATGGATTTCATCCTTCTTTAGGTATTTCTGCACCTTCCGAAGTTTCACAGTGAACTGATAATATTTTGATAATCTGGAGAAAAATTAAAAGATGCAGAAGATGTGGGACAAGAAGAGCTGTTTTTGAGATTAGCCTCCTGCCTCTTTGCGGCTGTATGTCATACATTTATATCATCTGTTTCAACTTCTCCTTGCTCAGATGTAAACAGGATGCTGTCACAGACACTTGGGTCTGTGAAGACGATGAATGTGGCAGTCTAAGAAAATTGGTAAGTCACAATTGTGAGTCACAAGGCTGCTTGGATGGAGGTCATGTGGAGTCCCTTCCCCAGAGCTCTTTCAGCTCCTAACTTTGGCCCAGCCAGGGGAGGTCAGAGGGAGGGAGCTTGCCTCAGATGGATTGTGAGAAAGCCTCTGAGTCTCAGAAACAGCTTTTCCTTTCCTCAAAGGAGTGGAATCGGCAGGCCCCAAATCCTCGACCCTTTGGGTCAGTTTGACTAAGATAGTATTCCTGAACTTCCTTAAGGAATATGCCAGCTGCCAAGCCAAAGTAGCATCATTGGTGAACACCGTTAGCATTGGGCCATGATGTTTTCTACCGAGTCTCACCTCTGGGAATGACAGCAGCACTCTTTAAAATAATAATAATAATAATAATTATTATTATTGTGCTTTAAGTGAAAGTTTATAATCCAAGTCAATTTGCCATATAAAACCCCACATCCTCCTGCAATGCAAACCTAGCTGCTCTCTTTATGTTTTGACAGTACACTCTACTTTCCACCCTGTGTGTCCCATATCCATTCAAGCAGCTCCTGTCCCCCTCTACCCTTTCAGCTCACCTTTGGGCAGGAGCTGCCCAGACAGCCTCATGTCTGTATTTAAGCCAAGAAGCATGCTCTTTGCCAGCATCCTTTATGTCTTATAGTCCAGTCCAATCTTTGTCTGAAGAGTTGACTTCAGGATTCATTTCACTAACAGAGATTCTAGGGCCCATGTTCTCAGGGAAACCTCCAGTCTGTCTGACCATCAAGTGAAGTCTTTAAATAGAAATCTGTTTCTGCACCCACATTTTCTCCTGATACTCCAGGGGTCCTACATCGTGTTCCCTGTCAGGGAGATCACTGGTGGTGGCTAGGCACCAACTAGTTCTTCTGGTCTCATGTTGATGAAGTCTCCAGGTCCTACGGCCCCTTCCGTCTCCTGAGCTCACATTTTCCTCAGGTCTTTGATGTCCTTCGTTCTTTTCAAAAGCAGCACTCTTCAGGCTCGTTCTTTGGGTATCTGTGTGGAGAACATAATGCAATCTCAGAGAAGAGCAACAAGAACAGCAAAACCAACAAGAATATATCTTGGAATCTTGAACAGGTCTTTGAAAGGATATTAGGTGTAGCTAACAGATAAACAGAACAGTTTATAAGGTAGATTCATCAATTATGTAAGAGCCTTCTTCCTACATACTCGTAGACTAAAATGCAATGCTAGAGAACACACATAAAGGCACTTTGGTCCTGCAAATCAAATGTATGAGCTGTGTACGCCTGCCAAGTCCAGAAGCACTTTTACAGTCTGGGGGGCTGCTGCTTAAGGCAGTCAGTAGGCTAATAAGAGACCTTGCGTATCTCCTGCTTTGGCTTAGTATCAGTGAGGACTTGAAGGGGAAACTCGAACAGCTCTGGCTAAAACGGAGGCTCGAAGATTGGTCATCATACGGCAGTGCAATGCCCGATGACAACTTAAAAAAAAACAACAAAACCTCATGAGACCAGAAGTTCCAACTGAAACGCCTTTTAAATTTTACTCAAGAAAGAGCTAGTGCTCACATCTACCTCCCAGCTTTAAGATTTCTTGCTTTGCATGTGTAGCGTATCAGGCTTTTTGTTAAGACAGCCCTGTAGCCCAGACTTCACTTAGCTCCTGACACATTGACCCACACCATTTCTTGACTCGTTTGGCCTTGTAGGCGTCAGCCGCTTTGACAGATGGTAATCAGTGTGGCAGTCAACAAATATTTACTGGGATGGTTCTCTCTGGTGTCTGGCCAGACAAGCTCTTTTCCCCAGTTCTGTCTCTGTAGCTGTTTCATGGACCTCAGCTGGGCAGAGACTAGGAGAGGCAGCTGGGGAGGAGGGGCCTGCCAGGTGGTGGTCAAAAGCCCAGAGGCCCTTGCTGGCATACAAATAGTTCATTAACTCCCAGTGTCAACACGGTGAGGAGGGCAAGATGGCCTTTTCTTCCTTTCCCACTCCCTTACCCTTCAGGCTTCATGCTGCCCAGCCACAACTTGCTTCCCACCTCTAGGCTGTGTTTGATGTTAATCTTCTCCAGTTTTTATGCAGTATATTTTGCCACGAGTAGGTAAGTTACATCTTGCTATGGCCTTAAAGACTAGACTCTGGCGTTTTGTAAGTTAGGGGAAAGAAGCCCAGTGCACAAGAAAAAAGCATATACAAATAATACTAGCTATTTTTCACTGACTCTCATTATTTTCTAGGCATTGAAATGGATGGATGCTTTATATGCAAATTGTTGAGCATTTAATGTAGCAGAATATGCAAATGTAACTATTACTGATTCCTGCTTCTGGGAAGAAACAAGTTCTTCCTTCTTAAGGGAGTGGAGACTTACTGCTTTTTTCAAGATTGAGCCTTCCCCCCCACTTAGGAAAAGTAAACCAGCTCTTTTGTAATTTTGGGAACACTGACATCCTAACCACCTAGTAGGCATCTCCAAGAGCAGTAAACCCTCTTGTGAAACCAAAGGATAGGAAAACATGTTTTATTTCTTTGTTTCCTCAGTTGGGAGAGAAGGACTCAAGGCAGAAAAGTAGAGTTCCCTAATGGAGTCAGGATAAGTGAAGAGGTATGGTTGGTGGGTTCCAAGAGTATCAAAACTTGAGCCATACTTACCCAACTCTCTGCTGAGTACTGCATCTTGAAAGAATGTGGCTCCGGCTTGCATGTGGAAACCAGACACCAAAGGCAGTGACTCCCTAAGGTCAGCTGAACGGGGAAGGAATACAGCGACCTAGAGGGCCACCTGCCTTTGAGAAGGCTGTATGAGTCTGGCAAGAAGACTACTGAGAGGTGATTTCAGTAGACTGTTAACCTCAGGCCAGTCCCCCAGATTTCCCTGATTGGGTTTCTGGATTTATCAAGTCAAGGGTCAGGGACATACAAAAAAAATCACAGACATTGAAATACCTTCTGACGTGGGTGAGTGTAGAGTTGGATCATTTTATAGGGTTGCTATGAGTCAGCATCAACGTGAAGGCAGCAGCTTTGGTTATTTTGAATGATATGATAGAAAAAAGTAAAATACAAACAAACAGCAGAAAGTAACAACAGCATAAAACTAGAGAGTCCAGAATAGAAATAACTAAATTCTTACTTTCAGAGATCAATATATAAGTGGTAAAACTACAAAGAAAAACAAAGCACTGATTATCATGCAAGTCAGATGGCAAGAAGCGTAATGTAATAGGGAGCAACCTTCTAGATATTAGGGGTCTCAGATGAAATACAGGACACTTGGTTACATTTGAATTTCAGATAAACAGCAAATACTTTATTTAGTGGAAACATTTCCCAAATATTGCATGGGATGAACTTATTAAAAAAATAATTTTTATCTGAAATTCAAGTCTTGTATTTTCACTTGCTGAGTCTGCCAACTACACTTCTAGAGTACTCTCGGAGTTCTGTTTCTTGACCCCAGCTGTTCACTTTATTGTTTGAATTGTACAGACAGACTTTATGTGTGCTTCTGGTATACACACTCCCTCTGATAATATTTTTTAAGAAATGTCTCTCTCCTCAAATAGAGTGGAACAATTTATCAATTACAAAACATCATCTCTTTTACTGCTGCCTCTCTCCTTTCCCTCACATACGGGATGTGATGGACCCATATCCTGTTACAGATGAGGCCATGGAGGGTTAGAAGCAGGGAAGGATTTTCCAACAAGCAAGATAAGCATGAGATTGCTAGTGCTTTCTTGCTAACCTGGAACAAACGACTTCACAACTTCACCTTGATATGGCATGGTGAAATCCACGTGAAGTTGTTCCCTACAGAACAGAAAGCAGTAAGCCCATGCTTACCAGTTATTGGGTCATCTGTCCCTGCCAGGGACTGTAGATTTGAAAAGAGGCTTTGATTCTGTAGGAAGACGCTATGGGGTTGGGAGACAGAAAGATGGCAGTGTACCTAGAAGCAGAGTCTTCGATGTGGTGAAGAGACTGACACTGGTCCATTGTATGTGCAGAATTTTACTGTATTTTACCACACATTTAGGTTCTTGGGGAGTCCTGGTGGAGCACATTGCTAACGTATTTGACTGCTATCCAAAAGTTTAGAGCTTTGAGTCCACTCAGAGGTACCTCAGAGGAAAGGCCTGGTGATCTACTTGGAAAAAAAATTCAGCCATTGAAAACCCTTTGGAGAAGAGTAATACCCTGACACACACAAGTGACTGGAAAACAACTAGTTTGGTCTTTGTTCTGGGGTGATCTGCATCTAAATCAAGATGCAGAACCATTCCATCAACACAAAGATCTACCAGCATCAAAATTTTAACACTTTGAGTCAAGTGTGGAAACCTTAAGTCCCTTTGCTCTCTCCTGTGTACAACCTAATGGTTTCAAATGTTTCCTCTACATGCCTGGAGAGCCACTTCAGACAGTCTAACTATCGGGAGACTTTTGTGAAGACCACACAGAACCTCTGTATTCTGCCTCTGCAATTTCCTAGAATGAGTTCAACATAGAAAGTGGGAAGTGGGGTGGGGAAAGCTACAGTTCTCATGTTCTCCCTGTTGTAGTTGTTTGACTTTAGGGTGTCTGGGAAAAAACCCTAGTGACTTAGAGATGTCTGAGTTACGTCCTGGCTAGGAAGACTACACTAATTGAATTGAGGCATCTGTGGGTCAGCCTGAAACAAGAGGATCTTATGTCTGCAACACATGTTGGCTTGCTCTGCCATTTCTAAGGACTCACATATTGATTTCCATTTATCTAGCCTTATGTGGTCAGGCATGGTTTATTTAGAGATGTCCCCTCTCCCTGTACATCAAGACATGGAGGGGGCTAACTGAGAGGCCCACAGACAACAGCTTTCTAGGACGGAACAGGTCACAGAATAAAATAGCCTGCTTCTTTGGAATTTTCTCCTCTTCCATCTGTTCTGACTGTCTGTGCCCACAGTCTGGTCTATCCTGATAACGTGCACACCACGTACCCCGAGTCCCTTGATACGTCCTCTAGACCCTATCATCCTATTTGTTTAGTTGTTTACTGTCTGTCATCCTCCCATCTCCTGGAATGTGAGCTCAAGGAGGGCAGGTACTTTGCCTTCCTATTCGCTATAGTAGCCCCAGCTCAATAAACATTTGTTGAATAAATAAATGACAAGTGTTGTAGACTGTTAGAACTGTCTGGGACTTTCTTGCCACCGTAGCTTGACTTGGGGACACTGGGAGAGTAGAGAGTCTTGACATACATATGCAGCATCTTATACTTTATAGAGCATTCTCAGCTATACCATGGACAGCTATGTGAGATCCATTTGTTGTGTGCTATTGGAAAGTGGATCACCAGAATCTTGTTTCCTGTGGAGCTCATGGGTGAGTTCAAATTGTCATCCTTTTGGTTAGCAGCTCAGCACTTAACCATTGTACCACTAGGGCTTTTTATGAGGTAGATAAAGCCCAAACCAAATCTGTTGCATTCTAGTCAATTTCAATTCATAGGGAATCCTATAGAACAGAGTAGAGTTCTGCCCATAGGGTTTCCTAGGCTGTAAATCTTTATGGAAGCAGATTGCCACATCCTTCTCTGCTGAAGCAGCTGGGAGGTTTGAACCACTGACCTTTTGGTTAGCAGTCACGTACTAAACCACTTTGCCACCAGGTCCTTTTGTGACCTTAAGGAACTTCTTTATCTCTTATCTGCTAAATGGAAGTAACAAAGTCGACAGGACATCCCTATTTTCATTTAACAAATGAGGGGTAAGGAGGTTCCTTCAGGTCACACAGATAGTCGCATACAGGAAATCTGGAATCTAGATAAGACAATTCAGCTTCTCAACACACGGGGTCTGGAATAGTGTTTTGGAACAAGATGCTCAGTCCCTCCTAGCAGCAGTGCGACCTTCGCTGTTTACCTAGCAGCAGGGAGTTCTGTTGGTATGTATCAGGCCCACCACCTGAGCATGTAGCAAAGCTAAGAAAGGATTCCAAAAGAGGGAAGAGAGACAGAAGCAGGAAGACAGACGACCAGTAAATAAATAGAATAATTTTAAAGCAAGCTGATGTTCTCGAGGCTTCACTCTGCCAAACAGTGATGACCTTCCGAGAACGTGAGAGTGCGGCACAGACTTCTTCCTTCGGGAGCCTCGTGGCGCCTCCGTGGTTTCAGTCAGTGCTGAGAACACGGAGCAGAGATGTTAGAGACGAAATCTGGACTGCCTGGCTCCTGGGTTGTAGTCTTCCTGACCCATCCTGCATTTTCTTGGCCTTTTTGAAAAGACCACCCACTGCCATTGAGCCAATTTTGACTCAAAGTGACTCTGTTGGACAGAACTGCCCCATAGAGTTTCCCAGGAACGCCTGGTGGATGCAAACTGCCAGCCATTTGGTTAGCAGCCTTAGCACTTCACCATGAGATAAAAGAAAGAATTTCAGAAGTGACTCTGTTGTTCCCCTTCTCTTGTTTCAAAAGAGTCATAGTGTTTCAGTAACTAACAACCCACGTTTCCAGAGAACATCCATGTGAGCAAGAATGTTACCACAGAAATTCTCCTCGCACATACCTTTAATCATGTGGCAAATTACCTTATTAACCACCAGGGAAGTCTAGTCTTGTTACTCAATTAAACCACCTCTTTCTTTTCTTCTTATTAAAAGCACATGGGCTTTAACTTCTGTGTGGTTTTAGGTTCTTATCCCCTTCTTTGGATGCCTGTGCAAGAAGGGCTGCATAAAAGAATTTCTGTTATTTTGTGTTGATGACTAAAAGACTAGCAACATTAAATAAAAGGAGTAGGGGATGAGGACTGTCTGGATAGGCTCACGACAGCCAGTTACATCACAGCCACTTGGGTGGTAGGAGGTCTGAGATGTGTACCGGCTTCACTTACTGCTTTCTCTCGCCAAAACATCTGGAATACAAAATCCTGCCATTAGACAGCCCACATGTTAGAAAAACAAAAGGACAGAAAAGAAAGAAAGAAAATCCAGTTCCCCTAAATGGCTGAATAGAGCCTCATTATTGCTGGTAGGAAATTAGACATTTAAGGTTGCACTTCAAAGCAACTATTTTTATGACAACAGGCTCAACATTTTGATTTATTGGGCAGCAGAACAAGATTGTGACAAATATTTCTACCTCAAAGAAAAGACAAGTCAGGCCTATAAAAAGTCATATATTAAATTAAATAGTTTTTAAAAAATAAAATCAAATGGATCACAACAATGGATGTAATAACAAAAATTGTTAAGTTTCTACTCAAGCCCGTGAACTGACGGTTGTTTTAGCTAACACGCCTGCAGGAGGGAGAAACCTGATCACTCAGATTCACTCTATTCAAAGGAAAGTGCTATTTTTTTTTTTTTTTGTAAAATGAAAGCTACAAAATGTTAGTCAATTTGATATTTTCCATAAAGATCAGCCCTGAAAGGGCCTGTGTAGAGTCTTCCATTTCAGTGTGAACTATACCATGTAAGAGGGAGGCTAAGAATGCAGATTGGGTTCTCAGGAATCCACAAAGACAATCTAACAATAAAACAGGGTTTTTGAGACAAAGTTGAAGGAATTCAGAATATTCTGTCTCTGCCTTTGTTTTTTTTTTAATTGCACAGGGTTAGGCTATTAACTGTTTTTGGTAGAAGATGCAACGTGTTGCATTAAGTGGTGTTCATTTATTCTGGACGTGACATCTTTTTCTATAACATGCACAGTTCTGGCCAGATTAAATCAGAGGAGGGATTCTGCACGTGTGAATTAGTAAACTGGAAAATGAGTTTTTTAGGCTGGCGGTCAAGTTTGTTTCTCTGTTGGTCTTAAAAAAAAAGATGCTGCTCTTACCTTTCTCAGAAAAGTATGGGAGTAGAGTTTAGTGAAAAGATCAGTCTATGATGAGAGGCTTAAAACTTGGGTTCTAGGAAATTCTGGTAGTGTAGTGGTTGCGTGCTATGGCTGCTAACCGAAGGGCAGCAGTTCCAATCTACCAGGTGCTCCTTGGAAACTCTGTGGTGCAGTTCTACTCTGCCCTACAGGGTAGCTATGAGTCAGAACCGACTCTATGGCACGGCATTTGGTTTGTTTTTGTTTTTTGTCCCAGCTCAGCCTTTACCAACTCTGTAACCTTAACCTTGGTCAAGTCTCTTAACTTTTCTTGGCTTCAGTTTCTCTTAATACAATGAGATTGGACGAGCTGTTCACAAAGACCTAATGTAGTAATAACATAATTTGATTCTAGAAGAAGACAGGATGATCACAGGGAGCAATGAGACTCTTGTATGGGTAATCTTGTTTCTCATCTCGTTTTAATGACTGTGTTTCTTAGAGGAACAACTCACTAGACAAGGTAGAATATACGTGCTTCAGGGGTGTCTGTGTGAAAGTGTGGGCAGATAAATGGGCTGGAGGAAGAGAAAGAGGATGTATGTTCATAAAAACCACAGTTACAATTTGAAATTATGTAAACTACCTCAGTCTCTAAATGCCATGTAAAGGAATTTTAAAGGTGAATATTTTGTAAATTGAGTAATTACTGCCATGTGTACCTGTTTTGTAAGCACACTTTTATTTGCTTGAGATCTGCTGCAATTTTGAAGGCCACGTTGAGCTCCATAAACATGCCTATAGGTTAACCTTTAGGATAATCTGGTACAGAGTGATTCTACAGCCCGTGCCGAGGACAGGAATAAGAAAGCTTCAACATAAGTAACTTGAAATGCTGCAAGACCCTGATGTACTTTTCAAATCACCAGAAGATAAATAATTTTTTTCCAATATCTTTTGTATTTAAGGTAGTTTATTGAGAACTCTTTGAACCACCATTTGTGATCAGTGTGTCATACTATGGGGGCTTGCATGTCGTAAGGTTGGAAACTTTGCCGCTAGCATTTCTAATACCAGTGGGGTACCTATTGGGGACAGGCTTCAGGGGGGCATTCAGACTAAGACAGACTAGGAAGAAAGTCTGGAGGTCAACTTCTGAAAAGCAGCAAATGAAAACGTGATGGATCACAACAGAACATTATCCAATATAGGGCTGGGACATGTGCCTTCTAGGTTGGAAGGCACTATACCGTAATAGCAACAATAAACTCCGGTGTACCAATGACCATGAAGAAAGTGTAGGACTGAGCGCTGTTCCATTCTATTCTCAATAAGGTTGCTGTGAGCTGAAGCTGGCTAAATAGCAACCAACAACAACTCTTTCAACAATTGCTGTTGTTGTTATTGTTATGAACAGTCAAGTTGATTCTGACTCATAGCGACCCTATAGGTCAGAGTAGAACTGCTCCATAAGTTTCCAAGGAGTTCCTGGCAACCGCAGCACTTAACCACTACACCACCGCAGTTTCCTTTGAACAATTACGAAACTTCAGTAAATTTGTCTATTGATTGGGCAGTATGTGAGATAAATTTCTATTATCTAGAAAATTTGACTTCCTAGAACAGTCTAGTTCTTTAGAGCCTTGTGCCAATGGACCATTCTCTCCTTTTTGTGGGAAGCAAGGAGCTAGCCAGCATGAAAGCACTCTGGAAACCACTGGGCTGATGGCCATGAGAACGACTCATTTCAAAACTTAGCATTGAGAAAGCTTCATAAATCAAAGCAAATCTCTATCATTAACCAAGCACCGCAAGAGCACTGAGAGTCTGTGACAGACGTGGTCTCAGTAAGAAGAGAAGAAAGCCAGCCTGGTGGTAATATGCCCCACAAAGGTCCCTCAACTCGTCAACAGACAATTAGTGGGCTCTCAACCCTGGACTTCAAAACGTTTGGAAAATGTTCATAAACATGTTCAGAGTCCCATGGTTTAAGTGAAACATTTTTATAAGATTATAAAATAGAGACAACTGGCACACGGTTTGTTTAAACAAGTGTGCTGGTGATTTCTTTTCCTGAGTCGGGAAACTCATATCCAAGTGTTAGTAACTGCTTTTAGGGAATTTTGCCTCTTAGTTTTTAAAAACACAATGAAATCTATGCAAATTTCTAAATCCTATATACAATAGATAGCCCATAAACCTCAGAAATATGTAGAGAGAATTTGAATGAAAGATGATGGTCCGCATGCTACGGTGTGAGAAATAGATTCCCAAAGCAGACACGGGCATCTTACTTTGATCCTACGCCAGATCCTGCAGGGTTTCTTCAAGTGAAGAAGCCCCACAGCTGGCCTGGGAGGCAAGCAAGCCTAATTACCAACAAACTAGCGGCTTCCAGAACAATGAAGCACAAAATGTCGTTGTTGTCGCTAATTCATACTAATTACTATTATCAGGAGTTAAAAGTTTAAAATGAAGGAAACAGTGGGAGACACAATTACTTTTTTGTGACTAACTGCAACCCAAATTGTATATAATTTCCTGTGTCTTTTGCTTCTCTTCCTGTCTTCCTTTTTTTAAAGGAATTTGCTAAAGCCACAGGAAACCCCACCTCTGTTGGGATTTGAGGATGGGTCGGGGCAGACAATGGGGAGTTATTACTCAAGGAAGCAGTGACCCTCATTTTCCTTCTTTGGATTTGTTCCAAAGACATTCCTTTTAGTGAGGGTATTGGCTGGAGTCAACAGTCTTGAAAATGGGAAGTTGGAGCTTTCCTCAGTGTTAGGAGGGTTGGTGCTTTTTCTTCTAGTGAAAAGAGAACAACAGGAAATTCATTGAAGGGATGAGCAGGGTCTCTCCAAGAAGAGACAGCCATGGAACTGGGCATCCATGTTTCTAGCTAAAGTCACACATGGGGGGGGGAACAAGATCAAAGTCGCCTTGGGACAAAATTGCTGACATTCCTGAAACAGCCGCAGATTCTCCATATCCCAGTAAGCAAGAATCAAGTTCACTCACTTGTAAAGAGGACCCACTACGGTCTTTAGTTCTTTTGTTTCCTCAACTTTTAGTTTTATGTCCTGTCTGACCCCCTTTTAAACTGGAGTAATGTCTGCTCATTTGACAATTGTTCTCTGCACATAAAGATGTCAGAGGTCAAAATCTGTAGCTACAAAGAATCCAGATCTCAAGAAAAACTAAAAAGAAGGCTCCATTCATGATGAATAATTTAGAAGACCAAAGCTTCCCTCCGAACAGATCTAAGGAATTTTTAGTTCCTAGGTTCACCATAAACTCTCCTGTTAGAGTCTCCTTGAGTATCAGTATAGAATGAATAACCCAAACTCAAGGAAATATATTACTAGAGACTAATCTTGGGGCCAAAAACAACTTCATAGATTTCCCAAAAAGTGTTTGAGGATTAGCATGCAGATTAAAATAAAAGGAGATTGTCTAAGAGATAAGGGCAGACACAAGGGCAAACGTAAGAGACTGACTCCCTCTTAACCCCTTGGAGACTTTTCATGTGTAAACCGGGTAATGTCAGGTCTAGAATATTTAAACATGTAAAGGAAGTCTGCAAATAAAAGTAATCTGAAAAAAAAGTGAAAGGAAGTGAGAATTCTAAGAGTTCTATAAGAGATTTGAGGGGTTCCAGAGATGGCAAGACATACAAAAAAAAAAAAAAAAATGGTCTAAAAACCTAGAACCTTCTCAGGGCACTGGTGGCAGGATATCTACATGGTAATAATATTCCCCAATTTAGATGCATATGTTTTATAGAAACTGATTAATTACAAAATTGCATATGCAAAAGCAATGGACCTTGAGTAGACCAAACAACTGTGAGTGAAAAAAATCTGGGGAGATCTTAACATTACATGATTTTAAGACTTACTATAAAGCAGACAGTATAAACTAGATAGGGTGGTATTGGCATCAATATAGACATTTAGAAAAATGGAACAAAATAGAATCCAGAAATAGCTTCACACACTGAGGATCCCTTGGTTTCTGTTTATTTTTTAAAATATTAAACCCATTTTGATTTATTATTTTCTGCAGCTACAGATGACATCAGTCATCCCAGGTTTCTTCCTCCCACTTGCTCATCAAGAATTGTCAGTTTTTTCGCTTTGCTCAGCTCTTTAACGCATCTTACCCCTATGGCATTTTCTGGTGCTCCTAAAGAGAACCTCTCATTTGCTTGGGAACAGCATGAGACTCATAATGTCTCCCTCAAGAGCTGCCAGGGAGACCCTTTCTGCATCAGCTGTGTCATCAGCCCACTGGCCTAGCTGGGTCCCGCTGGTGCCATGTGAAAACCCGTGTTTTGAGCATTATCTTCCTGCCTCCCGATGTTGCTGGCAATTTTGAGGTGTTGAACAGGGTCCATTTCCATGCCACCAAAACCCATTTCTGTCAACTGAATTTTGACTCTCAGCAACCCTGTAGGACAGCGTAGAACTGCCCATAGGATTTCTGAGAAGTGCCTAGTGGATTCAAACTGATGACCTTTTGGTTAGCAGCCAAATGCTTGACTGCTATGACAACAGGACTCCAAGTTTCATGTAGTGTTAGGAAAACTGGCTTTCCCCACAACTCAAGGTCTTCCAGGTCTCCAGCCAGCACTGACTTTGCACAGAGCCTCTAAGAAAGGCAGCTTCTTCGATTGCTGTCCTAACTCGGCTCCCGAAAGAGCTTCAAGTCCAGCAAAGGAAGTGAGGTGGGGAACTGGTGAAGGTGTGTCTTAGCTAATGCTATCATAACACAGTGGCACAGGACGGGGCAACATTCCATTATGTCATATATACGGTTGTCTTAAGGCAGAGCCATATTGATGGAAACTAACAGTAGCAACAATAGTAACACAAATCCTATGTGGGTGGCTTTCAAGAACATAAATTTATTTTCTCATAGTTCTAAAAACCACAAAAACCAAACCCACTACCACTGAGTTGATTTCAACTCAAGGAGACCCTACAGGACAGAGTAGAGCTGCCCCATAGGGTTTCCAAGGAGTGCCTGGTAGATTTGAACTGCTGACCTTCTGGTTAAAGGATATAGCACTTAACCCACCATACCCCCACGGTTTCCATAGTTCTAGAGTCTCACAAATAAGGGTCTCACTGTGTGAATTCCTTCTTTGTCAGTAGCCCCAGACATTCTGTGGTTCTTGATGATTCTTGCATTGCATCTGTCCTCCTCACCATGTGCTTGCATCTCTGTGTCTATGCTGCCCTTACGTAACTCAGAGATGATTAGATTTAAGATCTACTTTACACCGGTATGACCTCAACTAATTGATTACATCATGTTATGGAAGGTGATCAGATTAGATTAGATTTCATCCACAAGTACGGGGGTTAGGGTTCCAACACGTACTTCAGAGGGGACACAATTCTGTCCATAACATGATCTCTCTCCTCCACACAACCTGTGTCTCTATACTCTTTCAGTGGTGGGGATATTGAAAAAGTTAAATGAATGTAGGAAAAGTCAGATAGATGACTTACATAAATTTTCTCCTTACTGTGTCTTGCTTCCTCCTCCAGCCCTAAAACAAAATATTCCATACCTATCCCTTAAAGGCAAATGGATGCTGGACATAGTAATTATCATTACTAATACTTACTGTTTCTTCAGTTATTCCAGTCTACCAGTTATCAATATTGATTGTGAAAACTAAAATAGGAAGTTATTTTTATCTGTAGTCATGTAATAACATTGCTGGACTCTGACTCCGTGGCCTTGAGGTTATAACTGTACAAATTCAAATGATTTACTGATTCCACATTTACCCATTTAACCAAAGGAAACAAGTACAGTTACTTCAAGTATTTGGAGAAAGTAAATAATGAGTGCCATCAAATGGCCATACCTGGAGATCTCAATAGACTATGTTCCAGAAGTGTTACAAGGTTTCTAAACTACATGTATTTGTGGTAAATCCAGTAAAACCTGAGAAAGCCAGAACCTGTGTAAGGTGGAAAGTTGTCAGAGAGGGAAAACTCAAATCTTTTCCACTAAAAATGAATTCTAGAAAAGTGGTAAGACTAGTAGACCCTGTCAAAGGCAGAAAACTTTCAAGATCTGAAAAAATAAAGCAGGCTTGTTGAGTTGTGGCAACCACAGGTTTCACTGTACGTATGCATGATGGCTAAGGTTATATGTCAACTTGGCTTGGCAGTTATGTCATGATGTAATTTTGTAGTCACCTGATGTAATCAGTCAATCAGTTGTAAGATATTTCCTCAGGGTGTGTGGCATACAGCATATATATGTGAAATTTCTGGCAAAGCTTACTTGCTCTAGATCCTTTATTCAGCTTGTCACCATCTGATCTCTGGTTCTTGGGACTTGCTGTACTGCCTGCTGATCTTGGGGTGCCTCAGTCTCCACAGCCTGTGAGCCAGCAACCTACCGTCTTACCTACTGAACTTTGGTTCATCAGTAGCTGAAGCTACATGAATCAACAGAAGTCTGAGCTATGCACTTGGGAGTTGCCAGCCTCTACAACCACATAAGTCATTTTCTTGAGATAAATCTCTATGTGTGTAGGTATAAGGGTGTGTGTGTGTGTGTCTATATATTGAACAAATAATCCAGGAAACTGGACTGTGTGAAGAATGAAGCATCAGGATTAGAGGAAGACTCAGTAACAACTTCCAGTATGCAGATGATACAACCTTACTGGCTGAAAGTGAAGAGAACTTGAAGCTCAAAGACTACAGCATTCAGTATGAATTATACCTCAGCGTAAAGAAAATGAAAATCCTCACAAATGGGCCAATAAGCAGCATCATGGTACATGGAGAAACTGTTGAAGTTGTCAAGGATTTCATCTTACTTGGATCCATAATCAACACACATGGAAACGACAGTCAAAAATCAAATGACTTACTGCACTGGGCAAATCTGCTACAAAAGACCTCCTTAAAAGTTTTGAAAGGCAAAGATGTCATCTTGAAGATCAAAGTGGCCTGACTCAAACTATGGTGTTTTCAACTACTTCATAACATGTGAAAGCTGGTCAATGAAGAAGGAAGATCAACGAAGAATTGATGCCTTTGGCTTGTGGTGTTGGCAAAGAATATTGAATATACCACAGACTGCCGAAAGAACAAAACAAATCTGTCTTGGAAGAAATATAGCCACAATGTTACTTAGAAACAAGGATGGCAAGACTATTTCTTACATACTTTGGACACTCTATTAAGAGGGATCAGTTCTTGAAGAAGGACATCATGCTTGCTAAATAGAGGACCAGTGAAAAGGAGAAGACCCTCAACCAGATGGAGCGATACAGTGGCTGTGAGAATGGGCTCAAGGCTGACAATGACTGTGAGGGTGGCACAGGCCCTGACAGTATTTCATTCCATTTCACACAGAGTCACTATGAGACGGAACAGACTCAATGGTGCCTGACAATAACGTACCTGCTTCACTGGTTTTAATTCTCTAGAGAACCCAACCTAGCACATTCGGTACCAGGAGTGGTCCTGGAGAAACCAAATCATAGGGATAAGTCTTCTAAATTCTCAAGTCTGACTCTACTTCCAGTAGTAGAGAGTACTGCTCATTCATGATGTGAAGTGGCAATATTAATATGCAAAATATCACTACCAATAGATCAAGTATTGGTGATAAATGAGGCTCTGAGTGTTGCATGTTTGATACTTTTCTATATTATATAAGGAAGCTAGTTTGCCGGTTGGCTCTACTTCTGTTAGAAGAAGTGGTAAAAGAGATGACCTCAGGGCTTCAGAAGCCTAACTCATGCACTGTATGAAAGACCTCAGAGTTGCCATTTGCACCCTGAAAGAAAACCTTATTACCTGTAGCAACAAAGCTGATAACACAAAAAAATCAATCCCAGATTTTCATTGTAAGGGTGGCTAAATTACAATGCCAACTGACTTCCCAGCCTTGAATGGTGTCTAAAGTTAATGTGAGGGCACTAATTGAGAAGAAACAGGATCCTGCAACTTGGGATGAGGATACATGGGCAGGAATTAAGGAATCTGAGAATACTGAGCCCCTCAAGCCATCTTGGACACACTGGTAGCATAGTGCTTAAGTGTTATGACTGCTAACCTAAACGTCAGCAGTTAGAATCTGCCAGGCACACCTTGGAAACTCTATGGGGCAGTTCTACTTTGTCCTAAGGGGTCGCTGTGAGTCAGAATCAACTCAACGGCAGTGGGTTTGGTTTTGGTAAAGCCATCTTACAGTCATCTGAAAATACACTCTATCTTTGCCTGCCAAGCCAACCTCTCTAATAAAACCATCAGCCTTTTCGACACCACTGGATGAGATTAACCAAGCTGTGAGGAATCACCTGAGGCAGTTGCCTCATAAAACAGTGCTAAATATTCTCAAAACATTTTCCTACTATCCATTTTGGCTTCTAATCCTATCACTACATGTAAGTCCCAGTGAACCCCAAAAGACGATACACAAAGTGTGCCCCATTTGGAGGTATGCTGCACTTCTAAGGAACTGTTTACTTCTCTAATGTGTACAAACAGAAGCCTGGAAATTTGTGTGGGAATGCTAGTAAGGGTGTGGGGTAATGATGCAAAGCACTTAAAGATGAACCAGTCTGAGTTTATGGACTTGGGACCACTGAGCACAGATTCTTCATTCAGTGTTTTAGCTTGATGAGTTAGGAAAGGATTTGTAAATTTATTTGGTTGGATTACTGAAGCATGGATACATGGTGTCCTACACTAAATCAAGTTGGAACACCAGGCCTGCCTTGGTATACTGTAGAAGAAGATATCCACAGGCTTACAGAAACTGGACATGCTGGAGTGGATTCGTCAGGTTAGTCCCACAAAATCACACATGTGATGTGCCCAAAGGACACACCCTTGACTACAACAATGAGGAACAAATTTGTGATGAGTGGCCTAGCATGCTTGAAAACTGCTGTGATTGATGTTTTATGTAAGTCAGATTTGAATGGCAACTGCTGTAATGAGCTAGAATTGACTCAACGGCAGTGGATTGGGTTAAATACAATGAGGAAGATTGAACGCCATGGAGGCAGGGACCAAGTGGCAGCACTCAGTCATCAAAGGCAAGTAGATGTGGTCACCGTAAGGGACAGTGGAGTCAAAATAGTACACAGAATACTTTGACTTGTATGGACTTAGGGTTTTGGCTACTAATCATGATGGCTTTAAAAGTTAAGTAGATGGGAAAATCTACTAAATATATACTTGAACTGTACAAGCAGGAAAATTCTAGGTCAAGTGAATGGCAGCCTAAATTGAATCATCAGAACAGTCATGGTCCCTCAATCAGTTTCTAAATTTGGGCCTGTTAATAGAACCACCAACCCTTGAATGAAGGAGAGAGAGAGTCTTTTCGAGGAAAGACCCCCACTACATTGCCAAAAACACATACTATTAATCTTTCTCCCAGCCTTCCACCAAGGGATCTGTAGTCTTTAGTGAGAATGACTGTTCACTGGGGAAAAGGAAATAGCCAGACTTCTGGGGATTACTGAATGCTGGCTTTGAACTCACAGTAATTTTAAGAGACCCAAAACATCACTGTGGCCCATTAGTCAGACTGAGTGGTACATGGAAGTCTGGTTATTAATGAAGTCTTAACTCAGGTTCTAAATGAGTTCCCTAGTTCCAGAATGCGTAACTGAAATATATATACTCAGCAACTGGCAGAACCTCCAAGTTGGATTCTTGACAAGTGGACTAAAGGCTATTATGGTAGGAAAAAACAGGTGGAAACCATTAGAACTGCCCCTACTGAGGAAAAGAGTACTAAAAGCAATACCTCATTCCTGGAGAGATTGCAGAGATTAAAGCCACCATCAAGGACTTGAAGAATGTCTTAGGTTGGGTTCTCTGGAGAAGCAAAACCAGTGAAGTACGTGTGTGTGTATCTGTATCTCTATCTATCTGTCTCTCTCTCTAAAGCCAAACCCACTGCCATTGTGTCAATTCCAACTCATAGTGACCCTCTATATAGAGAGAATTGTCATAAGGATATGGCTCACACGGTTGTAGAGTTTGGCGAGTCCCAAGTCCATGTGACATTCTCCTGACTCAGGTAACTACAGGGGCTGAAAAATCCTAGACTGGAAGGACAGAAGGTAGGCTGCTGGCTCATGCATTGTGAAGGCTGATGAATCCAGGATGGATAAGATACCTGGCTGCAGAGTCCAAAGAATCCCACCGTTGGCAGGCACTACAGTAAGACACTGAGTGAAGTTCCTAGAACTGGACAGTACCTGTTGACAAGCCAGATACAGGACCCAGAGGGAACACAAGCCAGTGAGCTTTATCAGAAAGTAATTATAGATTATATACAGTCCACACCCCCAAGGAAAATCTCTTTCAGTTGATTGGCTGCTTATAGCAGATCCCATCATAGAGATCTCATAACAAATCTTACATCATTACATCACTGGCAAATCATACCGTAACTGCCAAACCACTGAGAATCACGGCCCAGCCACACTGACACAACCTTATCCATCATAATATATAGTGACATACTTGCCATTTCAGTAATCTTCGTGTGTACATTCCAGTGACATTAGTTACATTTATCATGGTGTTCATCTATTACCTTAATTTTTTTAATTTTTTTATATCACCCTGGAAAGAACTCAATATTCTTTAAACAGTGAAGCCTCTTTTAAACCTCGGTCCTGTTTGCCCCTGGTAACCACTAATAAACTGTAAGCTCTATATACTTGCCTACTGTAGGTATTCCATGGAAGTAGGGTCATACAGTACTCGTCCTTTTGTGACTGACATTTCATTAGGCACAGTGTTTTCAAGATTCATCTATGTTGCAGCATTTGTCAAGATTTCTTTTTAAAAAGCACTTTCTCACTGGTAGTTTTGGGCTTTGAGGTAAGATTTAGAAAGCCAAGCTGACAGAACAATGCAGCATCTTCTCAAAAGGTTTTTCTGAAAGTCACTGGAAAGGTTAATGAAAATATGTATAAGGCATTTTCTCAGAAAAAACCTGGTGCAAGCAGTAGGGGGTATGCAATCTCTCAAATCAAAACATAATCAAAGGCATAACATGAAAAAAAATTATGATTATAACTTAGATTCCAGACCTCACTAGCATAACCTCCTACTTGAAACTCAAATGAAAATGAAAGCATATCTGCTGTATGTCAGACAAAGCAGTTTTGGATCTGTGAGTGAGATAGCTGATGTGGTCTGGGTCTATGGGGAAGGCTTAATTGCAGGACTGAAAGATACCAATGAATAAACCACTGCAAGCATTATAGAATCCAGACCCAGGCCGTGTTAGCATAATGGCCCCACTGACTTCCAGAGCGTAATAACCTGTCAGGGGAGAAAAGCTTGTTCCATTCACTAAGGCTGTATTCCTTATTGATTGCCATCCAACAGTATTCCTACATATTCAGAGACAGATGACACTTTTATTCTCTTTTGTTTAATAAATACTACACTCGAAGAGAGTGAACCTCCAGGGACTGAATCTCAGGAGTATACTTTATACTGGCTTATCTGCCTATTCTGGGAAAGACACCAGGCTGTGAGACATACAATTTTTCCTAGCTTTAGGAGCCAGGTAAAAAAAATTAAGCTCTCAGAAACAAGCTGCAGGGGAAGAGGAAAAGAAGTCATGGGCAGTAAGTAGGACAATTTGCCCCCTTGCCATTGACACATTTGGGTCATGTGAAGGAACAGAACCACAGGGCTCTGCCTAGACTTGTCACGAAAACTGCTGCCATTGTATATTCTGGTCCCCTACTTACGTCACTTATAAGCCTGGTCACTTCTGAGTCTTCTATTTGAGTTAGGGTATGTGATTCTGACACAAAGGACCTCTGTCTTAGGACTGATGTGCAGAGGGAGCTAAGAGGCTCACCAGAGGGTCCGCTGAGAATGTGGTTGGAGAACGCATCTCAGGTGGAGATCTGTGTCCTGGGGATGACAAAAGCCAGAAATCATGGAATCTGGGGCTGAAAACTTTAGAGAAGGGCCTTGAACGCACTATCTGCACCTCTACATCTGACCCCCAGCGCTTTCAAGCACACAAGTGGTCCTTCTTCCAAGCAGTTACTCCTTTCATTAGTCAACGTGTAGTTAGTGAGCAGCCTTTTCATGGTGTATCTGCTGGCTCCAGTCATCAGAGGCAGAGCCAGCCTCTGCTTGTACTGTTACCTTTACAGATGGGGAAGGCAAAGCTACTGAGTCCCTACCTGGAGGTCTCTAACTAAGTCTGGCTTTCGCTTTTTATATTGACTCTGTCCCTTTGGCTTCCCCATCACTAATTTTTACATGAACGCACAGCAGAATTTTAGAGATTTTCATTAACTTCTCTAGCAATGACCAAGAGAGTCTGTGATCACTAAGAAAACTTGAAAGAGGTTTCCTAAGTCAGTTTCTGTCTCCTGTCCCCATAGCTTCTCCTCTGACCCACCTCCCCCCACCCCCAAACAAGCTGTACACAAAATCTGAGTTGTCAGTTAGGAGGACAGACAAAACTTTCTTCAAGTCAATACTATTTGGGGAAATCGTCACCCAAATTCCGTACACACAAGCTCTCTCTTTTGCCAAGTGTTGTGTTATTGTTGTTGGTTGCCATTGGGTTGATCCTGACTCATGGCAACTCCATGGATTATAGGGTAGAACCGCTCCATAGGTTTTCTTGGGGACTGTAAACTTAATGGAAGCAGATTTCCAGGTCTTTTCTTTCATGGTACTAACGGTAAGTTTGAACTACCAACCTTCTGGTTCACAGTTGAGAGCAAAGCGTTTGTGGCACCCAGGGACTTTAGCCAAAGGTTAATTCCACGGATATGGCAAAAGGTTGGCATCTGTCAGCACCACTTGGGATTACCCACTGCCATCAAGTTAATTCCAACTCATAAAGACCCTATAGGACAAAGTAGAACTGCCCCCTAGAGTTTCCAAGGAGCACCTGGTGGATTCAAACTGCCAACTTTTCGGTTAGTAGACATAGCACTTAATCACTATGCAACCAGGGTTTTCCACTTGGGATTAGGTCACATGGAATCCTTAACCGGCAATCCTGTCATGATTTCAAGGAATCAGATTGTATGAATTCTTGTTAGGCGCCTTTGAGTCAATTCTAACTTATAGCGACCCTATGTACAACAGAATGAAACACTGCTTGGTCCTGCGCCATGCCCACAGTCATTGTTATACTTGAGCCCATTGTTGCAGCCACTGTGTCAATTCGTCTCACGAGGGTCTTCTTTACTGCTGACCCTCTACTGAGCATGTTGTCCTTCTCCAGGGACTGATTCCTCCTGACAACATGTCCAAAGTATGTAAAACATAGTCTCACTGTCCTTGATTCAAAGGAGCACTCTGATGATACTTCCTCTAAGACAGATCACTTATTCTTTGGTAGTTCATGAAGTAGTCCATGTTCTCAAACACTGCCATTCAAAGACATCAGTTCTTCTGTCTTCCTTATACACCAACCAGCTTTCACATGCATAGGACGCTGTGGAAAAATACCAAAGCCTGGGTCAGGTGCCAAGGTGACATCTTTTCTTTTCAAAACTTTAGAGGACTTTTGTAGCAAATTTGCCCACTGCAACATGTCTTTTAATTTCTTGACTGCTGCTTCTGTGGGTGTTGATTGTGGAATCCGTATGTCATGATGTTGTTTGTTGGTTCAGTTGTCAGGATTTTTGTTTTCTTCATGTAAAGGTATAATCCATACTGATGGCTGTATTATTTGATCTTCTTCAGTGTTTCAAGTCCTCTTCACTTTCAGTCATCTGCATAACACAGGTTGTTAATGAATCTTCCTCTGATCTTGATGCCCCGTTCCTCTTTATATAGTCCACATTCTTGGATTATTCACTCAGCATAAGGATTGAACAGCTATAGCAAAATGATACAACCCCAATTCACACCTTTCCTGACTTTAAACCATGAAGTGTCTCCTTGTTCTGTTTTGAAACAACTGCATCCTGAGTCATGTACGGATTCCTCAAGAGCATAATTAAGTGTTCTGGAATGCCCAGTCTCTACAATGTTCCCCATAATTTGTTATGATCCACACAGCCAAATGCCTTTGCATAGTCAATAAAATACAGGTAAACACCTTTCTGGTATTCTGTTTTCACACAAGATCCACCTGACATCAACAATGATATCCCTGGTTCTACATCCTCTTCTGAATCTGACTTGAATTTCTGGCAGGTCCCTGTCAATATCCTGTTGCAGCCACTTTTGAATGATCTTTACAAAATTTTACTTGCATGTGATAGTAATGATATTGTCCGACAATTTTCGCATCTAGTTGTATCACCTTTCTTGTGAACAGGTGTAACTATGGATCTCTTCCAGTCGTTTGGGCAGATAGCTGCCCTCTGAATTTCTTGCCATAGACCAGTGAGCACTTCCAGAGCTCTATCCACTTGTTGCAGTAGCTCAGCTGATGGTCTAGCAGTTCCTGGAGGCTGGGTGTTCACCAACGCCTTCAGTGCGGCTCTAACCGGTTCCTTCAGTATCACTGGTTCCTAATCATCTGCTGCCTCTTGAAATGGTTGAACACCGACCAATTCTGTTTGGTATAATGATTCTGTATATTCCTTCCATCTTCTTTTGATGCTTTGTGTGCCGTTAGGTACTTCCGTATAAAACCCTGGTGAGGTTCGTGCATACAGTTGCCATTTATGTTGGTGAAAAAGGTATTTGTGATGAAGAATTTGTCGGTGTTGCAAAATTTTATCTTGCTATCTTTGGCATCGTTTCTATCACCAACGCTGCTTCTAACTTTTGCATCCCAATCACCAGCAATGATCAATGCAGCCTGGTTGCATGTTTGATCCATTTCAGACTGCAGAAGCTCATAAAAATCGTTAATTTCTTCATCTTTGGCCTTAGTTATTGGTGCATAAATTTGAATAATGATCATTATTAACTGTTCTTCCTTGTGGGCATATGGATATTATCCTATAACTGACAGCAGTGTATTTCAGGATATATTTTGAAATGCTTTTTGACAATGAGTGCAGCACCACTCCTCTTTGTCACTCGTGGCCTAGTAGACCATATGATTCAGAATCATTTTAGAATGTCTCATACCAGTCCGTTTCAACTCACTAATGCCTAGAGTCTCAATGTTTACATGGTCCATTTCATCTTTGATACTTTCCAGTTTTCCTAGATTCATACTTTGGACGTTCTACATTCTGATTATTAATGGATGTTCGCAGATTTTTCCCCCTCTTATTTTGAGTCATGTCACATGAGCAAATGAAGGTCTTGACTCGATCTATGTCATTAACATCACCTCTGCTCTCAGGAGGCAGCTCTCCCAAGGTCGTCTTCTGATTGCCTTCCAACCTGGGGTGTCGTTTTCTGGCACTAGTTCTGACAGTGTTACACTGTTGTTCATAAGGTTTTCAGTGGCTAATTCAGAAGCAGACTGCTGTGTCTTTCTTCCTAGTCTGTCTCAGTCTAGGTCAGCTGAAACCTGTCCACCCCTGGGTGACCCTGCCGGTATCTGAATATAGGTGACATTGCTTCCAGCGTGTTGGCAAGAAAGGAATTTGCAATGAAGAAGTTGTTTGTCTTGCAAATGACTTGTTTGAATTAGAACTGAGAAAAAAAGGAAAGGGCAGGCAGGAATGGAGTTCTGAGGCTATCAATGACCCAGGCAGTTTGAGTAGCCTAGGCTGCAGTTTTCTCCTCAAACACATGCAGACTATTTGTTTCCACCTAAAGTCATTTTCTAAGCAGCAAATTAAGAAGCTCAGAAATAACCCAGCATTGATTAGAACAGGAGCAGATTTGCAGCGTAACATTTTGATTAATGGGATAATCAGAGGTAACTGTAAAAGAAAGAGGCTCAGCTGATGGTCTCTCTGCAGTGACAAGCATCCCCTCCTCCACCTGAACTGAAAGGAGCGATTTGGGGGTTGTTGCAAGACTCAAAGAGATTTACGTAAATCAGAGGATTTGCCAAGCAGCATGGTCAGTGCCACTTTCGGCTGCTCCTAAAGAGATTGTCATTTAGCAGATTTAGGTCAACTACATTTAAGCACTCAGCTACTAACTGAAAGGTCGGCAGTTCAAATGAACTAGCCACTCTGTGACAGAAAGATGTGGTAGTCTGCTTCCACAAAGATTACAGCGCTGGAAATCCTATTGAGCATTTCTACTCTGTACTATAGATTCGCTGTGAGTTGGTATCAACTCTACAGCAATAGGACAGCAGGACAGCAAAGTGGCAATTTGGGGATTTTGACCATTAATCCTAAAGGAGTTGATCAAATTATTCCCAGAAAAACATTCTTCCTAACCTTAATGCTATTCATAAGGTTTTCATTGGCCATTTTTTTTTTTTAATTGATCACAAAGTCCTTATTTATAGTCTGTCTTAGTCTGGAAAATTCGCTGAAACTTGTCTACCATGAGTGATGCTGCTGGTATAGCCTCAGGCATTATAGCAACAGGTTAGCCAGTATGATATAACAAATTGACAAATGAGTGGTGCTATGTAGAAGTCCAAATTGCATTCAAGGCCTTGATGAAAAAAAGCCTCCAGGAACTGACAGAATGCCAACTGAGATGTTTCAGTAAGCAGATGTTACTCTGGAATCTAGGCCAAGAGATTTGGAAGACAGCTACCTGACCAACCAATAGAAAGAGGTCCATACTTGTGCCCATTCCAAAGAAAAGTGATTCAACAGAATGAGGAAAGTATAGGATGATATCATTACTATCACATGCAAGGCAAATTGTGTAGAAGATAATTACAAAAGGATTGCAGCAGTACATCCACAGGGAACTGCCAGAAATTCAAGATGAATTCGAAAAGAATATGGAATGAAGGATGACATTGCTGATACCAGATGCTGATACCATTCTCTGATAGCAGAGAATGTCAAAAGGATATTACCTGTGTTTTACTGGTTACGTAAAGGCATTCACCTGTGTGGACCATAAGATATAATGGACAGAATAGCTAAGAATGGGAATTCCAGAACACTTAATTGGGCTCACATGGAAACTGTACAGAGACCAAGGGGTAGTTTGAACCAAACAAGGGATTACTGTGTGGTTTAAAGTCAGGAAAAGTGTGCAATCAGGCCTGTATCATTTTGCCATAGATTTCCAATCTGTATACTGAGCAAATAATCTGAGAAGCTGGACTACATGAAGAACAGACCATCAGGATTGAAGGAAGTCTCACTAATGACCTACATTATGCAAATTACACAATCTTGCTTGCTAAAAGTAAAGAGGACTTGAAGCGTTTGCTGATGCAGATGAAAGACTTTAGTATGGACTATGCTTGACTGTAAAGAAAAAAAAAATCCCCATGACTAGAGCAATAACCAACAGCATGATCAATAAAGAAAAGATTGAAGTTATCAAGTGTTTTATTTTACCTGAAGCTACAACTGATGTCTATGGAAGCAGGAGTCAAGAAATCAAATGACTTACATATGGCATCAGGCAAACCTGCTGTACAAGACATCTTTAAAGTGTTAAAAGGCAAAGATGTCACTCTGAGGACTACTGTGCTCCTGACCCAAGCTGTGGTATTTTCAATCACCTCATATGAATGTGAGAGCTGGACAATGGATAAAGAAGACCAAAGAAGAGTTGATGTACCTGAAATATGATGTTGCTCAAGAATATTCAATATACCATAGACTTCCAGAAAAGCAAACAAATCTGTCTTGGAAGAAGCACAGCCAGAACACTTCTTAGAAATGAGGAAAGTGAGACTTTGTCCCACATACTTTGGACACATTTTCAGGAAGAAGCAGTCCCCAAAGAGTCAGTGAAAAATTGGAAGACCCTCAATGAACTGGACTGACACAGTGGCTGCAACAGTAGGCTCAAATATAACAACAGTTGTGAGGATGGTACAAGGCCAGTATTTCTTCTTGTTTTACCTAGGGGTTGCTATGACTTAGAATTGACTTGTTGACACCTAACAACAACAGCCCTCATGCAGTACTGTAGAGACAGAAAAGACATGCGAAGGTTGGGCCCTCTGCTACCTCACTGGGCAAGTTATTTGGTACCTTTTATCTCTCCTTTCTTGGTGCTCGAGTCCAAGTGTGGTATACCAGGTCCGTGGCTAACATACTTGGCTGCAAACAGAAAGACTGGAGGTTTAGGTCCACACAGAGGAGCTTTGAAAGAAAGGCCTGATGTCTACTTCTGAAAACTCAGCCATTGAAAACTCTGAGGGGCACAGGTTACTCTGACATGAATGGAGTCATCATGACTCGGAATCAAACGGTGACTGTTTTCCTAATGTTACTCTGTTCTTTAGTTTTCCTAAATGTAGTCACAGTAAAAGAGTATAACATTTATTGAACACCTGATCTAGGTTCTATGGGGTCTCACATTCACTTACTCTTAATCTTTTGAATCTTACTGTGTTTTAAGCATTATGTTTATCCTTGTTTTACAGGTGTAAAACTAAGGTACACAGAAGCTAAGACATCCTCCTAAGGTTTCAGAGAAACATAGCAAAGACAGAACCAAAGCCTGCGTTCTTGACCACTACGTGTGTTTCTGTATTTATATCTTTGAAGCAGTCTCATCCACTCCAAAGCTTTGCATGGACAAAAATTCACATCTCTGACTTTTCTGAAGTCCATTCTCAGTGTTTTGTCTGTTGCTCAGAGAAAATTTCTTGTTCAGAGACAGGTACTCTTTTTCCTTTAAATTTGCTTTCTGTCATTTTTTTATTTTACTTTATTAGTTTTTCTGAGACTATATGATTAATAATAAAAGCTGGGACTTGTTGAGTGCATGCTGAATGCTGAGCACTGTTTTAAACACTTTACATGTACAAACTTATCAACCCATTGAAGCAGATGCTATTACTAATCTCACCTTACAGAGAAGGAAACAGATAATGAAATTTGCCCAAGGTCACTAAGGTATACTTGACTATTTCTGAGTGATCTTTCTAGCCATGGAAACCCTGGTGCTGTAGTAGTTAAGTGCTACAGCTGTTAACCAAAAGGTCAGTGGTTTGAATCTACCAGGTACTCCTTGGCAACTGTATAGAACAGTTCTATTCTGTCCTATAGGGTTTCTATGAGTTGGAATCCACTGATGGCAATGGGTTTTGGGTTTCTTGCCATAGTCTTGTAACTCCCATCCAGGTGACTGGATGAGACTATGCAATAGGGTAGTTGTGGCCTTCCAAGGGCCATTAGTCAGCTTGGCCTTAATTCAAACAGAGCCAATGCCAGAGCACCAAGGAAGAAAAGTTAGGATTGGAAAGTGCTTCCTTTGGATCTGAGATCCCTGCACCAAGAAGCTTCTGGAAACAGGAGAGAGATGGAGAAAGAGTACAAGCTGTAACCCTAAAGACAGAGAGAAGCAGTGCCAGGAGAGACCCGGCATAGAAGACAGCATGGTAGACTTCCTAGCCAACAGAGACTGTAGTCTAAGTGTGTTTAGGGAGAGGCCTAGGGCTGTTGAGAGGTATGCCTGTGAGCATGGTAAGAGATTGTCTTGAAAGAAGAACTGTATCCTGAGTGTTCCTGAGCCTGAATTAGAACTGTTATTTCCCTAATAAGCTCCATAATTGTGAGTATGGTCTGTGAGTTCTGTGTGGTCCTTGTAATGCATTACTGAACCCAGTAGACACTCCTGTGGGAGGCACAGTGGGCTTCAGGATTGGTAAAGAGGGAAAAGAAAAGCATATTTGAACTCCACCTCACAGGAATCGGACTTGAGCTATTGATCTTGGTTTTCCCTCCCCCTTTTGAAGTTAGAGGAGGCCAGACAACCTTCCCCACCGTTTTTACACTCACACTAGTAAGTGGCAGAATGGGTTGTGATTTAGGCATTTTGACTCCAGTGTCAATCCCTAAATCCAGACTCTACTGTCTTTCTACCATTTGATCATCAGACACTCATTCATCCAGTCCCCATGCTTACCATCCTGGCATTAGACACCCTTCTTTTTTCTTTAGCTCTCACCAGTCATCAAATCCTTCTCTGATTTTCTCCTAATGTGTTCTTGTGTCCCTCTCATCTCTCTCTAATTTCTCTGTCACCATCAGGGCCCTTCACTAGGCCTATCTATATCATCACCTAACTCTTCCTCTCCAGTTCATCTTAAACACTGAGACAGAATCAAATTTCCTAAAATGCTTACGCAAAAATACTTCAGTGGCTCCTCTTCTGCTTATGAAATAAAGTTCAGAATTTTCAATTAGGCTTCTACAATCTAAAAAGAGGTTCAGCTATGTTCTAGGATGAAATCTGCCCTGCTGCCTTTTTTTTCCCCCTTCCTTCCCTGTAAGATCAGTTTTCACATTTTTTAATGATTAGAAAAAAGTCAAAAGAATAATAACATTTTTTGACATGCAAAAATGATATAAAATTCAAATCTCGGTGTCAGAGCTGATAGGATGTATCCAGCGGAGTGGAACTGGACGTTGAAAACACAAGAGATTATTGATGGTGTGTGGTTCCCAAGACTGTAGAAAGGAACAGAGTTCAAGGAACAAAAGCCTGGCGTCGTGGGTGAGGAGGGCATTTCTTTCCTCTGATTGCACCCACTATCCAGGCCCTTCATCTGGTCCTGATGTCTCATGTTTTATGTCCATATTTATACGTATGATCTTTATTCATTAAAAAAAAAAAAATTTTCTTGTGGACTGTGATTATGAAGATTACAACCAAGAAGGTCCCATGGGGAGGTTCTGCTCTGTCACACGGGGTCTCTCTGAGTCAGAACTGACTGGATGGCACCCAACAACAGCATCCCCACTGATTGCTTAGTACAATGCTTTACATACTACAGGTTTTCTGTACGTGTGCTCCTATTGCAGTCTTTGAAGACGATAGTGATTGGTTACAAAAAGAGCATATCCATATGCTCAGATCTGATATTGAACTTAAAAGAGGATACATTAAAGAGTTTGGCAGAGAATCCCCTTTGAATAAGATGTGATATTTTTCATATTCTGCTTCTATTTGTGTAGTGTATGTATCTGAAGATTGGATGAAAGTCAGGGCAATGACCAAAATGGGACATCCCAAGATATGAAACCAAGAGAAGATATAATTCTCTGTTTTGATTCCTTATCCAGGACTGTGAAATGTTGTTAGCTCCCACTGAGGAAACCCCTGATTTACGTGATACCAACACCCTACAGGATGGGACCCTTGCGACCTATAAGGTTTTCGTTGGCCGATGTTTGGAAGTACGTCACCAGAACTCTCTTTCTAAAGCATTCATCTTAGTCTGGAACAGGTACTTGCTCCGCATTGTAGCAACAGGCAAGTCTTCACCGACAGACAGGTGGTGGTTACACACAAGGGCGTTGACAGAGAATCCAACCAGTCTCTCTCCCATGGAAGGATAGACTTCTGCCTTTGAACCACCACTGTCTCTGAACTGTGACATGCTGGTGTCATTGTTGTGTAATTTCTAGTCAATTCCAACTCACGGCACCCCTATAGAGTAGAGTGGAACTGCCCCACAGGGCTTAATAGGCTGTAATTTTTACAGGAGAAGCAGGTCAACAGGTCTTTTCTCCTACAGAATGGCTGGTTGAAACTATTAACTTTTAAGTTACTAGCTGAGTGCTTTAGCCATTGTGCCACCAGGAATCCTTCAGTTAGGGAATTAACCATTAGCCCACTGGCATGAAGGCAAGTTCAACTCATTGTGATCCTATAGTCTTTTATTCTTCAAAATACTTTCAAAATTCAGGGACAAGTTCAGAGAACTTGTCCAAGGCCACAGCTATGGGTAGAAGCATGACTAGCATCCAGATATCTTTCCCTGAAGGCTCCATAGCCTGTCTGCCTACACTGACCACATGTTCCAGATGGACTGCACATGCTGGGGTGTGAACACGCCAAAGATGGGAAATCTGCAATGTGTGTTTGATCAATGAATGAGAGAGAGGGTTTGGTCCTTGGTGAAAATCCACTTTTCCCTTGGACTAGTCTATGTAGACTTGTAATTAGTGATGATTGGTAATTACATGGAGTCTTTCAAACTTAGAGACCTCATACTCCTTTTAGATTATAAATAGACCAGTGCCTTCTGTTCGGCTTAATGGACAAGTCCACAGGCCCAAGCATTATGGAGGTGGTTAGCTATTGGAGTTCCACTGATGGAATGTGGGCAGAAAACCCAAAACAGAGGAAGAAAGGGCCATAAGTAAAAATCTTTAGTCCACTAGCATCTGGGTTTATGTTATAGATATTTCATATCTGAACACGTCGGGCAGCAATATTCAGCATGGTTTGATTTCAGATTGCAGTCAATTTTCTCCTCACCTCTTCTTTAAGTCAGCAATATTACGATGAAATGAAGAATGAGGAGGAAGTCAGCTGTATTTGCTCTGGGTTAACTGAATCTAGCAGTGTCTTGTCTCTCCTTTTGTTAACTCTTCCTTTCCTGCCAATTTGATATTTCTCCAGTTTTTCATTTTGAAATCTGGTAAGGATGCTTCGCATAGAAAGAGCCACAGCCCCGGACGATATGCTACTTTTGGTGGCAGATACTGTCAAGGCCCCACTCCGTGTTCCTCCCGTCACCGCAGAGTCCACATCTGCTGCAGCGCTGGGGCACTGCTGTCCAGCACGGTGACAATTTCCTACCTCAAGCACACATTCTCTGGGCTTTTTGCTTTCTGTTTGAAGGTCTTCTGTGGCAGGGAGGCAATATCTAGTCCTCACTAAGCAGTGGGGAAGTTTTAAGGATTTAATATCTCCTGGGGCAATCTTCCACAAAAATAATATGTGTCCTTGGATAAATACCCCAGCCTGCAAACCTTGCTGGGAAAATTCTGAGATACATTCTGAAATATTTCTTAGAAAGTCCTTGAGGGGGTGAGGCTGTTTGCTTTGTGGCTTTTCTCACCTCCCTTCTCGCTTCCCTCATTCACCTCAGTGTGTTTCTTGGCTTTACCTCCCTAGTGAGCTGCTTGTAGACAAGTCCTTGTCACAGCACCTGTTTTACATGGTTCCTACCCCAAGACACTTCCTAAGCCACCACTGCTCAAGCTGTCCTCCATGAATTCAGTTTAATGAACCCAACCAACATTTTTCAACAATAGAAAATATTAGGATGTATCCCAGTCACTAAGTACACGTGCTGTATCATGAAAATTTGTTTCAGTTAAATATATATGAATGTGTAGTGGATTGTGATAAACATTTACTTCTTCTTGTGGTCAAAACAATTTAAATAACACTGCACTAAATACTTTTGGTATTCTACTTGTTAAAAACCAATGTGATTTCAAGATGGGCTGGAATCCATACAAGGGCAATTTTTTTAAGGCACCGTTTAGTTAAGAGCTGCAGCTACTAATCAATAGGTTGGCAGTCTGAATCCACCAGGTAGGTTCTCATTGGAGGCCCTGTGGGGCAGTTCTGCTTTGTGCTATAGGATTGCTGTAAATTGGAATCAACTCAATGGCAAAGTTTTTTTTTATCGTTTGTTTGTTCTAAATGCTTCACATGTATTGCTCTATTTAATTAAAAAAAAAAAACAAACTAGGATGTAGATGCTATTAGTATCTCATTGTATGGATAAGGAAACTGAGGAACAGGGAGGTGGAGTAACTCATCCATGGCTGCGTGGACACCAAGTGCATTGTTGGAGACGAGTACCGTGAGTCCCACCCTAGAGCCTGGGCTCTAAACCAGGGCACTGTGAAGCCTCAGACTTGTGGGACTGGGGAGATCAGGGGCGGGGTCATGGAAGGTGTGATGTTAGAAACTGAACTTTTAGGAATAGGTAAAAATTAGATGTTTGGGAAATAGGTGACACGGTATTTCAGCAAAAAGGCAGGAGTATTTTAGGAATACCAACACAATGTGAAGGTCCTGGGGTCTTGGACTAGGCATTTGCTTTCTTTAGTGACATAATGTTGCTGGATGGAATCATAAATCTTCATTTGAGATAAGATAAATAACAAAATTTACTGGCTATTACATTTGATTTCCCTAGCTTTTTCTCTTTTTTCTTCCTCCCTCCTTCCCTCCCTCCTTCCCCCACTTTCTCCTTTTTTCGAGGCACTCAGCTGTGAAATACAAAGTCTGGGAATACTTGACCAAAGAACAGGAAAGAAAGAACAATGTATTCTGGGAGTACAGCCTTTCTTTGGATTCACCTTCAGTGGAAATAGCCATGAAGAGCATGTCTTCCATCTGTCTGCAGAAACACAAAGATGAATGCCATGATACGTAGCAAGGAAATGGTTTTAAAAATACGGAAGGTGCTTGAAAGTGGAGAATCTTGAAGGACTTAAGAAAGACTTATCTCTCAGATTCATTTCTTAAGGGAGTGCTAACTGCTCCCAGATTTAATATCACTCTTGAGTGACTGGGAGGCACCAACTGGGAAAACTATTTTTACGGCCTCTACAATACCCCCGAAGCACCAAGAGGCTGATTTCTCCAAAGAAGACATACAAATGAAAGCTACAAAGGGTAGAGTAGCTAGGCATTGGTAAGCACATTTGCCTGAAAAATTGTGCTGAGTTCACGGGTGTATTTCATAAGCTTCGTAAGGACATAAGGAGAAAGTCTAAAAGCATCTCAGATATCAAAGCTGTGGTCCATGGGGTGTGGCCCTTAAAACTTTTATGTCATGTTTCTCAGTGACTCAGGGTTGAGATCGCTGTTTCACATTGCCTCATTACTCTGTGTGTCCGTTTGCTTCCTGCCTTCCCTTTCCTGCAGCCCTGAGTTATAACCCTGATTGTACCAGAGTATTGCTTGAATATTTGTGTTTCCTTTAACTGAAAATATGACACAGTGTGGCCGCCTGCCTTCTGGGGCTGGGATAGCTATTTTTTGAGCTTATGTCATCCACTCAAGCACAGGATGAGGGGACCCTCTCCCCTGACCCTTCCCACACACTCAGTCCTCCTCCTCAGAATGTATAATCACTTCCGCCAGGTTCTCCTGTCACACCCAGAGGGTAATAAAGAAGAAAAAACTCAGCCTAGAGAGGAATTTTCTCCCTTTGATGAGTCTCTTGAATTTAAATATAAAACGTATTTATTCAATCTGTAGGTTTAATGAGAGAAGTAACTGGTCTCTGACTGTGGGTAGAAATTAATCCCAAGACAGCAGAAATGTACATTTTAATTGACCAAAAATAAAATTCGGAGTGCATATAAAACACTCTATATATCCTCTCGCACCGTGCAGCCAGGCGGGGCCCTGGGCTCCCGGCCGCTCCGCCGTTTCAGTGGCCAGGCGGCCAGTTGCCAAGCTTTGGAGTCAAGCATCGGGGAGCCTGCCCTGCGAGGCTGGTCCAGGCTGGCAGAGGGCGAGAGCTGCTGTCTGGGAATCTGTCACAGGTCCCCGCTGCCATCTTCGGCACAGCTGTCGGGGCACAGTCATTGAGCCGCGCCGGGCGCTGGGCTGCTGGCTTTGGCTCAGCTGACCTCCACCTTCCTGACACGCTAAACCCAAGCCCAGCCTCGCCGTGGTAGCCGCCAGCCTGGACTTAGATTGCCACCGGCCTGGAGGTGTCCGTGGAGATCTCCACTCCCTTCCAAGGCAGACTTCTTTCTCTTTTTTCTCTTGCTTTCTCTTGGGGATGAGCAGTGGTGAAAACAAATCTTTCCTGAAGAAAGTCATTTTACGTGGCTGTGTTCTAGAAAACTTTGGTGTACATTGCACTCTGACATTAGATTTTCTATTTTTTTTTTTTTCCTTTGGTTTCTGGTGTTCCTCCCTTCAAAAATTTTTTTGGCTTATTTTTGCTTCTCATTTTTTCATCAAGTGGAAGTTTACAATTTTACATACAAGTTTACAGTTTCTTATATAAAAAACACGCACTGTGATTCCCTTGCTCTCCCCACATTGTGAAAGCACACTCGTCCCCTCCAACCCCCATCTCCCATGTCCGTTTACCCAGCTCCTGTCCCTGTCTGTCTGCTCATCTCGCCTCTGGACTGTAGCTGCCCAGTTGGTCTCCCGTAAGTGCCCAAACCACCATGCACACTCTTCACCACTACAATTTTATGTCTTACGTACAGAGTTCAGCCTTTGAGGAGTTGGCTTCCAGAATGGTTTCAGTACTGGGTAATAGGGAATCTGAGGTCTCATTTTATTTTGAAGTGTTCATTATGCAAACATTGTAAAAGTGCTAACAAAATTTTAAGTAAACCCCAAGAAAAACCATCTACAATAGAACCACTACAAAAAGCCAACTTGGTTTTTAGAAGTCAGCAGTCTGTTCTAACTGAAACCAAACTAGTTGCTGCTGAGATTTCCAGTGGCTGAATTTTCAGAAGATCACCAGGCCTTTCTTACAAGGCTCCTTTAGGTGGACTGAAATTTCCAACCACTGTGTTAGCAGCTATGCTAGTTGACCGTATATACTACCTGGAGGCTCCTACCCTATCCTGCTGAGAGACATTTGAATATGTAACTTTATTGGTGTGATTGTAACAGAAACACATTTTAGCTTTAGGTTTTTTTTTTTTTTTTTACTGTGATTGGGTGAAAGTATACAATCCAAGAGAAATTTGCACGCCTGCCTATCTACAGCTTCTTCTGCTCTCCATGCCCGGTGACAGCACAATCTTCTTTTCTGTTCTACACAAAGTCGTATCCTCTTAACAATCTCTTGTCGCCTGCTCTCCATCCTCTCCTCTCCCTTCTAGTAAGAGGCCAGACTATTTTTACTGAACATTTTGACCACAAGGCTTTTTCCTTGTCATAGAGTTTACAGTCATCTCACTGTGCTTTGCTTACTCAGTCTACTGGGTGAATATAATTGATTTAACTATTTCCGTATATTTGATAATACAGACAGCTTTCAGTTTCTTGCTGTTATATAAAACAGTGATCCTTTTTTCCTTTGGAGTTATTTCTTTCTGATGAATGTCTAAAAATTTCTTTGCCATTTTTGCTTTGGACTCAGAGATCAATGCTATTTTCTTATCTACAGAGCCTTCCCTATTCTGAGTCCCGGGATAGACTCAAGAGTCTTATTGGGAAACTTGCCCCAGGTATCTTGGGCCATGGGAGAGGGAGAGGGGTGGAAGCGGGGGCACAGGCCTTTATAAAGAAGTGGAGAAAACTCACTGTGCAACTAATTAGAAAGTGCCATGAAGCAAGTCCGAACTTTATGGCTTTCCCAGAATTGATGACGGCTTCTAAGCAGGCCTGCCTGCAATCTTGCAGGTGTGTGCCGCCTCCAGGACCATATGGTTTTCTCCTGCAATGGGCCTCATTCTTTGTGCAGCCCGAGAGCCTGTAACTGAATATCAGTTAATAACTTTTCATAATAATGTAGCTCAGATCTGCTGCTAGGTCCAGAAAGAGGCCACATACAAAGCTGTGTCTTTTTCAGCCTCCTGCAGCCTGTCTGGTGCACCTGCCGGGAGATCCCCCCATGGTAAACCCCAAGGCAATAGCAGCACCCTTGGCTCAAGAAAGGCAGGACTCAGACAGTAAAGATGCCAGGGCACAGAGCTTATTCTTTGGCTGAAATGTTCTCTCTTGGGATCTGCTGGGAGGGCCGGAGTCCTGTGGCTTATTAAAAAAAATGGGAGAGGGGCAGAACATTTGACCGTAAAATATTTTTTAGCAATTTACAACACACAAGTGGTCCCTGGCTTATGCGGATTGATTTTCAGGCATTCCTGAGAGGCCTGAGGTCACCTAGGGTCTTGAGAATGGCTGGGTCAGCCCTGCAACTAAAGGGATTCACCATCATCCCCATTGCCTTGGGATTGCCTCCTCTCTTCCCACTACCTACCTGTCATACAGAAACCCTGCTGGTGTAGTGGTTGAGAGCTATAGCTGCTAACTAAAAGGTCAGTAGTTTGAGTCCACTATGGGCTCTGTGGAAGCCCTATTGGGCAGTTCTATTCTGTCCTATAGGGTAGCTTTGAGTCGGAATCAACTCTGTGGCAGTGGGCTTGGTTTCTTGGATGCTACTGGAACTTGTCTGACCATCAGAATCAACCAGGGGACTACCAAAAAATACCAAGGCATGGGCATCACTGCAGACCCACTGGATAGGAATTTTTCAGGTGAGTACCAGAAATGTTCTTCTGTGGAGTTGTTATTGGGAGTAGACGTCTTCATGAGATTGTGCTTGGGCCATCTATGTAAGGAAAGACCATCCTTACCTGGCAGGTACTAGTGTCTTTCCCTCTGACATTAGGGGGTTGGAGGAAAAGAGAATGCTGTTAGGAGTCTAGGAGTGTGCCTTCCTGTTGTTAGAAAGCATTAAAAAAAAATCCCTTGGGAACAAAGTCTTTCTAGAGACAGAAGGGAAACTTTGGTGGCATAGTGTTAAGTGTTAAGGCTGATAATCAAAAGGATAGCGGTTCAGATCTGCCAGGTGCTCTTTGGAAATTCTATGGGGCGGTTCTCCTCTGTCTTGCAGGGTCACCATGAGTCGGAATCAAGTCAGCAGCAATGGGTTTGGTACTGGTTTTCAGAAATGAAAGGGAGGAGGCAGGGACTTTGTTTGACTTAACAATCACCAACAAAGGAGAAATGGGCCGTGTTGAAGCAAGAGGAAGTGAGCAGATGCCTCCCTGAAGCCCTGAGTAGGAAATAGTGACAGGTGACACTGAATAAGTCTGGAGTCTAGAGGTGCCCTGGAACTTGCCCTGGTCCTTCCCCCTCAAATGTTCTTGTCCAGTCAGCTGGACCCTTGTCAACCATGGCAGTCATTCAAAAGGAAGTGTGTCCCCCTCTGACTTCCATTGTAGGCCACCCCAGAATATGTGCCCTGGATTTGAGTTTTTTATCTTCAGGGTTGCTGCCTCCCAGCACCCAGCACAGAGCCTGGCCATGCCTAATACTTGTTTATATTAAAAACTAACACGTATGTAAATATTTACATAATTGCATTACCCATTTTATTTGTATTATTTCATATAATCTGTGCATCATTCTCAGAATGTAGATTCTATTATTGTCCTCCTTTTAGGGATGAAGCAGAGGCAGAGTGGGAGCAGGGAATTTGCACAAGGTCTCACTGTTAGCAGGAGAGTCAAGGTTAGAATCCAGGCGGAAGCCTGGATTTTGCCTCCGGGTGGTCCTGCTTCCATTCTGCCATAGTCCAGGTGGCTGGTAGGTTTTGTTCCAAGAGTCAGTCCCTAAATTTAAAAAATATCCTGGATCATGTAGGCTTTTGTGAGAGTCTTCAGATCCTGATCTTGACATACGACAACATCCCTACGGGGAAACACGTTTATCGTTTCAAATACAAGGCTTAGTAAAAGACTCCTGACACTTAGCCAGTTGCAGCAATGTTAAAGCACAAGTTGGAGTTCTCAAATATTCTTAAACTCTGTCCTCTTAGACCATGTTCCCAAGAAATAAAACCAAAAGAAAGCTTCAATTTAAATATACTATCCTGATTTTTAGACCCTCTGCCCTCCACTCCTGCCTCCTTTCCTCTCCTTGAGACCATTTCTGGGGCAACGCAGAGGTCAGACTGACTCTGGTTAAGGCCTGGATGGGGCAAGACAGTGTTAAAGGGAGACTATTTCCTGCAAGCTTGAGCATCTGCAGTATTTCCTGAATACCCAGCCAACTTTAGACTGAGCTTATTCCAACTGGCCTCTTAGACTGTTCTAGAAACCCCCTGGTGACACTGGATCCAGCCAGCGCAATTGACTTGGGGACATTCCAACAGGACTTGGAGGGTCATACCGAACTTCCCAGGACTGTCTGGGCAGGAGAAAAGCTTACAGGCCAGAGGTGAGAATGAGAAGATTGGCCCCTTCACTCTTTTCCACTTCAGGTCAAACAGCTCCATATTCTTCTGTCTCCTTCGGGCCAGTGGAAAGAGGGTGTTCTTGAGAAATCACTGCCCAAGCATTGCTTAGTACAAACCAACTTGATGGACACATCATAGGAGGCCAGCTCAGCCTTCAGAAGTGTTTTTCATACAGCAGGATGTGAGGGGGAGTGAATCTAAAAGTGTGTGAGATTGGGGAGCAATGATTCAGGAAGGCACTGAGTCCCTGCATAGTGGCTAGAGGCGCCTTTTTGCTCCCTAGGTGACTTACGCAAAGATAGCATTGACTTCCCGGCATCACTTTTCCTCTTGTATTAACCCCAAACCCTTTCTTCATCCTGCTTAACATATATAAGTGCACATGTGTTCGGTCCTGACATTACATGCTCACCTAAAAATATTGGTGGAAGACTCATGGTTCCTACTGTAGACAAAAAAGTAAAATCTTACCATGAAAAACATAATTGTGTTGTGTGTGTGTATATATGTGTGTGTATGCGGATGATTTTGTTGTCTGTATGTTTCATGTGTGGCATGATGTGGTGTGATATGTATATACAGCATAGTATGCATGGCATGGTTATTTCTGTAGTATATGTGTTTGTGCCATATGATGTGTGGTGTGTCTATGTGTGATGTGTGTGGTATATGTGTAGCATGGTGTGATGCGGAGTGGTGGTGATGGTAGTGGTATGTTATGTAGTGTGTGTGTGGCATGGTGTGGTGTGTATATGTGTGGTGATGGTACTGTGTGGTGTGTTTTAGTGATGTAGTATGTGTACTTATGTGTGTACACCTCTGCGTGTGGTGTGTTATGAGATGTGTGTCTGCGTCTGCGTGTTGTGATGGCAAAAACTGCAAACACCCTGAAGGGCTGATATGTTGCTTCTATTTAATTAAGTGAAACGGCACATTACAAATGAACAACAAACACCTCTCAATATTCTTGGCCACGGATGAAGTCAAACAGACATCCCAAGTTTGAGAGAGAAAAAGCTCTGTGTCGTAGGTTCTTGGGGCTTATTTGTAACAAAATTAAGAATGTGTCAAACTTCAGTTCCCTGGAGGCCCCATTGATCTTACGTGCAGACAGAGACACACAGGACCAGGAAGAACCTCTTCTGTTCCTCCTCCCTTTTTTGCCCACAACCTTGCCCACAACTCTGATTGAATTAAAGCCTCTGTTTTTCTTGCATTAGCTTAAAAATAAAACCTTTTTCTTAAAAATTACTATGCATTCAGAAAACACTGCAAACATAGATTCAAAGCTCATTGGTTTTCACAAATGAACACACCTGTGTAACTAGTACCTTGATCACAGAGCAGAATGACTATCGTTCCAGATACTTACCTGAAATCGCCTTGCAAGTGCTCCCTGCTCCCCAGATTAAAAAGCACCCAGACTAGATCTAATACCATATTTTGCTGATTGGAATGAAACACTGTGTACTTTTTTGTGGCTGGCTTCTTTTGTTCAGTGTTGCATTTGTGATATTCACCCCTGTCACTGGTTGAAACTATAGATCTTTCATTCCCATAGCTGTGTAGAATTTCACTGCATGAATGCACCACAAGTCTTCATCTAATCTAATGTGGCTGGGCCTGAGGGTGGTTTCCAGGAAGTTTATAGGAATGTCACAGAACATGTCTTTTGGTGAATGTATGCATACAGAATTGCTAGGTCATAGGATCTGTGTGCTCTCCAGCTGCTGGACATGTTTCCTAACATATTTGCATGTGTCTACACTCCTAGTAGACATGTATGAGAGTTATGATTGCCTCACAGCTTCACTAATGCTTAGTATTTTCCATCTTTTTCACTTTAGCTGATGTGGATTAAATCAAGCTCTACTATGTTTAAAGGAACAGGTGTTTCTGCCCGTAGCCGAAAAATAAGCAAATACTGGTGTGTGTGTGTGTTTGTGTTTATGGTATATGTATAGTGAGAAATAATAATTGCAAACATTTTAGACAGTTCCTGTACTCTTTTCTTTCAGAGAGTACTGCTTATTTATCAAAAATACCCCACTGCCGTTGAGTCAGTTTTGACTCATAGTGACCCCGTGGGAAAGAATAGATCTGCCTGACAGAGTTTCCAAGGAGTGCCTGATGAGTTTGAACTGCTGACTTTTTGGTTGGCAGCCACAGCACTTATCTACTACACCACTGGGGTTCCCACTGCTTATGTAGAGAAGAGCCCCAAGCCCACTGCGGTTGAGTCAATTCCAACTCATAGGGACCCTATAGAGAGAGTAGAACTGCCCCACAGAATTAAGAAGGAGCATCTGGTGGATTTGAACTGCTGACCTTCTGGTTAGCAGGCTCAGTAAGCTTCGTTAAGTTACTGTCATTGGCTTTAAATATCTCATAGTGCTCAATGGATTTCTCTCCTTATTGGAAAACTTTCTGGAGTGCTTTTAAAAATAGTGTGCTTTAAAATTTCTGAGAGCTTGTATGCCTGCAACTATTTTCAGAATAATTTTATTTTACCTTCATATACTTAAAAAAGTTTTAGGTTGATGTAAAATTCTGGATTCAGAGATCTTTTCCTTCAACTCTGAAAATATTGTATTCAGTTTTATTATTGAGAAATACTATCAGTCTAGGCTTGCTTTCTTTGCAGATGGTCTGTTTATTCTGGAAGCAGCCATGTTTTCTCCTTATATCTTCATTGAACTGTACAGTACCCAAGCTTAGTTTACTTTTACCTTACCAAAATAGATTAGCATACCATGAGCTCTTTCAATCTGAGACCATACGAGGTCTGACAGTTAAGCTTGTGAACTCATACCTCATTGCTGAATATCACTGTGGTCACTTTTGAAGTATTCCCCTGGGGAAGCTATGCACCCACACCAGTGCCTAGTCCACCCTTTAAAGCAATTTTGGAGCTCTTTCTGGAATGGCCATCAGAGGTGTCATTGTGCTACCATTGGTGCACTGAAAGTCATCAAAATGTCTTTCTTTCAATATTTCCTTTATTTTCAGGTAAAGAAAAAAGTCACTGGCAGCCAGATCAGGTGAGTAGGGAGGGTGTTCCAATACAGTTATTTGTTTACTGGTTAAAAACTCCCTCCCAGACAACTATACAGTGAAGTTTGGGAACGTGCCGCTGTGTGCAATGGCCATTCCAGAAAGAGTTCCAGAATTGCTTTGAGGGGTTAATTAGGCTCTGGCATCAACTCATAGCTCCCTAAGGGGAATAGTTCAAGGGTGAAGTAATGATATTCAGCACTGAGGTCCATTGCACGTAAAACAATTAAGTTTGTGGACTTAATTGTCAACCTCATGTACATTTTGTTAGGTTCAGGAGAGTCTCCAAACACTATTTCTTGATCTGTTTCCCCTACTGCTACCTTCAGCGTGGAAGTTTGTTTGCTTTTTTTTGCTGGAATTCCTGTTCGATGGGCATTTATTAGTGATGGAATGGGAAACGGGCTCTCTGAAAAAAGAATTACTCATTTGTAGCTTTTGCCAGCTTCTGCAGCGTTAATACTCCTATTGTGGCTGGTTTTAGGTTTCCAATGGCTTAACATGCAGCTTGCCAGCTTCCTAAATATTTAGTAACTGGCTCTCATCAGTTGGTGCTGGCTGGCTGTAACACAGCACTGAAACGGTCGCTTCCACTTCTGTCTACCATTGCTCGGCACCTTTCTTCAGTAAATTCAATCTTCTCATCTGTTTCAGACGCCTTCTGGGAGAGTTCCTTGATCCGATTCTCCACCTCACTAATTTGTTTCTTCATCTGAATTAATTCTGCAATTTTCTCATTCCATGAAGTTATTTATTTCAGCTATTTAAATTTTTACAATCCAGAGTCTCTAATTACTTTTTCTTCAGAACTGCTTGTTCCTGCTTTATGTTTTCAATACTGTTCCCTATCTCTCTGAAGACTTATCATACTTCTTTCAAATTATTTTTTTATCTTGTGTTTGGTTCAGTTTCCTCCTATCAAAGTTGTTTGGATTATGGTCTCTTTTGCAGTCTTTGTATTCTTCAGATGTTCTGCTACTGTCTCCTGTGCATTCATTTTCTGTTTGGACTATCATCTACTTTGCCTAGTAATGTGTGCTGGGAATCGTAGTGGCTTGGTGGCTAAATGCTACATCTGCTAACCAAAAGGTCAGCAGTTCAAATCCTCCAGGAGCTCCTTGGAAACTCTACAGGGCAGTTCTACTCTGACCTACAGGGTCACTGTGAGTGTGAATTTATGCGATAGTAGTGAGTTTGAGGTGTGGTTTTTTTTTTTTTTTGGTGTATCTGAAACTAGCTCTGAGTCATGCATTTCCAGCTGAATTACAGGGCTGTGTATGTACGTTGGTGGTGGGCAGAGCAAGCCTTATTATGGTGAGCAATCTGAGTTCAACCACTTGAAAACAGTCCTTTTGGTTTGAACAACTTTATTTTTTTGGATGCTCATTTGCAATTGTTATAGATGGAGTTGTGTCCTCCCAAAACATACATCAACTTGGCTAGACCATGCTTCTTAGTATTATGTGATTGTCCTCTATTTTGTAATGTGAGGTATTTATCCTATGTTTTATAAATCTTAACTTCTATGACATTGATGAAGCAAGATTAGGCAGTTATGTTAATGCGGCAGAACACAATCATAGGATTAGGTTGTATGAGCTCGGACAAGTCCATGAACTTAATTGTTCTCAGTGCTACATACCTCATTGCTGTACTTCCCTTGGGAAACTGCACTGACACTGGCACCTAGTCTACCCTTCAAAGCAATTCTGGAACTCTTTCTCGAATGGCCGTTGTGCATGGTGGCATGGTGGCGAGTTCCCAAACTTCACTGTATAGTTGTCTGGGAGGGAGCTTTTAGCCAGCAAACAAATCACTGTATTGGAACATCCTCAGTACTCACCTCCTTTGGCCCCCATTGATTTTTTCCCCCCTTTACCCAGAGATAAAGGAACTCTTGAAAGGAAGACATTTTGATGTCCTTCAGAACATTAAGGATAATACAACAACAGCTCTGATGGCCATTCAAGAAAAAGTTCCAAAATTGTTTTGAAGCATGGACTAGGCACAGGCATGGGTGCATATCTTCCTAAGGGGAGTACTTTGAAGGTAACCATAGTGATAGTCAGCAACGAGGTTGGTAGTACTTTTCCTAGGGTGAGTTCATGAACTTAAATGGAAGTTCTTGTATCTTGAGTCAGTCTCTTCTGAAATGTAAAAAAGGGAGAAGTGAGCAGAGAGGAGATGAATTCCTTGCTATGAAGCAAGCAGCTTCAGGAATAGAGCTTGTCCTTTGGGCCTGAAGTTCTTGTACTGAGAAGCTCCTAGACGAGGGAAGACGGATGACAAGGACCTTCCCCCAAGAACCAACAGAAAAGAAAAAAGCCTTCCCCTGGAGCTGGCATCTAACTTCTACCTTCCTAAACTGTGAGCAAATCAATTTGTCTTTGTTAAAACCATTCACTTACGGTATTTCTGTTATAGCAACACTAGACAACTAAGACAACAACCGACATTCCTTCCCTCCTTCCTTCTTCCTTCCCTCCCTCTCCCTCTCCTTCTCTCTCCCTGTCTCCTCTCTCTCACTCTTTTTCTGTAACTCCTTCTTTTCTTTCTTCTTACGAAGTTTCCAACTCTATACTAACATAAGGAGTGAAAATATAGGAGACACTCAGAACATTAAGTGACTTCGTATAGGTGTCTATCAGGCTGGGAATATCTTCCTTCCTTCTGAAAGACGAAGTCTATACCTGTCTAATTTCAGGAGTTGAATTAGACTTTATCAGAATTTATATAGATGCCTCTCCTAGTATTTTAATTCCAAGCTAGTGGGGAACACTGAAAATATGTCTTTTCCCTTCTCTTTAGGTACTGTCGAGTTGGTTCCAACTCAGAAGGACCCTGTGCACAACAGAATGAAACACTGCCTGGAACTGTGCCGTGCTCACAGTCAGGGTGAGGTTAGGGACCATTGCTGCAGTCACTGTATTGGTCCTTCCTGATGAAGGTCTTCTCTTTCTCTGACCCTCTACTTGATCAAGCATGACATGCTTATCGAGGGAGTGGTCTCTCCTTAGAACCTGTCCACAGTATGAGATGAAGTCTCATCATCCTGGCTGCTAAGGAGCATTCTGGCTGTACTTCTTGCCAGATAAAGTCGTTTGTTCTTCTGGCAGTCCAGGGTGTATTCGAGGCTCTTCACCAGCACCACAATTCAAAGACATTAATTCTCCTTTGGTCTTCTTTATTCATTGCCCAGCCTTCACGTGTCTATGAGGCAACTGAAAAGAACTCACCTTAGGTAAGGTGCACCTTACTCCTTACAATGACATTTTGCTTCTGAACACTTTAAAGAGATCTTTTGCAGCAGATTTTGCCAAGGAAATGTATCTTGTTTTCTTGACTGTTGCTTTCATGGATGTTGATTGTGGGTCCAAGTAAAATGAAATCTTTGACAACTTCAATCTTCTCCATTTATCAAGAGGTTGTGTATTGGTCCAGTTGTGAGGATTTTTGGTTTTTTATACTGAGATGTAATCTTTGATCTTTCTCCAATCCTAGTGCCCCATTGTTCATTTAGTCCAGTTTCTCAGATTATTTGCTCTGCATACAGATTGATTACATATAGTGAGAGGATACAACCCTGACACATAGATTTCATGACTGTAAGTCACTGTACTGTTGGTCTATGTACAGATTCCTCATGAGCACATTGTTTTGGGATTTTCATTCTTCACAATGTTATCCATAATTTGTTACAACTCACACAGTCAAATGTCTTTGCATAGTCAATAAAACATAGGTAAACATCTTTTTGACCACTTTTTCAGAAGTAGACTGCCAGGTCCTTCTTCATGGTCTTAGACCAGAAGCTCAGCTGAACCCTATCCAGCAAAAGTGACCCAGCTAGTGTTTGAAATACTAGTGGCAAAGATTCCATTATTATAGCAGCAGGAAAGCCACCACAGTTGGAGAAACTGACAGAAACATGGTGGTTATTTTCCCTATTGTAATTTAATTAAATAGAGGTTCTCATTGCCCATAAAGCACAGGAGGAAAATGCCACTGCGGGCAGCCATGAGGCAGGTGCGTTCACTGCTCTGAGAAGTATTTCCTTGTGCATACCTGAAGAAAATTGAAGTTACTAATTACCCCTTTTTAAAACTACAGTGAGAGTCTTTTTTAGTAAATGGCTGAAACCATGCTCCTTTCTACCCAGTCCTTCAGTTCACACTGGAAACCCTGGTGGCACAGTGATTAAATGATAAGTCTGCTAACCAAAAGGTTGGCAGTTCAAATCCACCAAGTGCTCCTTGGAAACTTTATAGAGCATTCCTACTGTATCCTATAGGGTTGCTATGAGTCTGAATCACCTTGATGACAATGGCTTCTATTTATTTATTCATTGACTTTCAGTCCATGTTGAGAAGCACTGTGGTGAGATCCCATGGTCACCTGCTTTGTGTAGGGCACTGTGATTTACCCAGAGCTGTTTGCCACTCAGCCCACCCTCACCTCAAGCCCCATTGACCTTCAAGGTATTACTATGGCATTGTTAGTGATCAACTTTATGCCCGCCTCGTTGAAGGTTTTTGTTTGTTTGTTTGTTTACATATTTGAGAAATTCTATTTTTTAAAAGGCCATATTCTCTTTGAGACGCCTTTGGACTATCACAAAAAGATGTACAGATCTTCTCCCCTTAAAAGTGGGCTGGCCTTCAGGAATAGAATGCTGAGGAAATGATTCTACAGCATTTGCAATTCTGGGACTTAAAAGGAAATTAGCTTCTGCCTGAACCTCTCTCTTTCCATACATGCCGTTTGGGAACCCTGAGCTGATACGTAAGGATTTTGCTGCCCGGAAGCCAGCATATTGGGGACACTTTGGGGGAGAGACCATACAGAAACAGAGATGCCTGAAGAGCTCCAGGAAGCTTCCAGCATTAACCTCCAGACACCTGAGTGAGCTAGGCCTCAGGTGACTCCAGAGTCCAGCCTTTGATTTGCTTCAGCTGACATCAGGCAGAGCTGAGACAAACTGATCTCTCAGAGCCTTGACCCAACTGCAGATCCATAACAAAATAAATGCTACTGTTCTAAGTCACTAACTTCAGGGGTCTGTAGTTAGTTATACAGCAATAAATAACTAAACACTTGTATGCCTATGCAATATTTAACTTGCAGAAAACTTCAATACTATTTCATCATTTTATAATGCAAACACTTTTCAAAATGTCTGGACTTTTATGTAATTATTCTTCTGTTTTATGTTAATAAGCACATTTTCTTTTTTCAATGTTTGGATTGAAACAGTAGTCTTAACACTAGGCTCAACCTTAGTAAAGATTATGAAGATGGCATAGGACTTGGTGACAGTTCATTTAGTTATACAAAAGATTGCCATGAGCTGGTGCTTACTTGATGGCAACTAACAACAATAATGTTGGTTTGGTCATCTTATTGGAATAGTAGAGGTAGAGGAGATGAAAAAAGTGTGGCCTCAAGTTGCCACCTTGAACAGAAATTTGTGATTTCATCTCCAGTTAACCAAAAAACCAAACACACGGCCTTAAAGTGAATTTAGAATCATAGAGACCCTATAGCCAGAGTAGGACTGCCCCACAGAGTTTGCAAAGAGTGCCTGGTAGATTCAAACCATAAACCTTTTGGTTGGCAGACAGAACACTTAATTACAATGCCACCAAGGTTTCCATTTCCAATTAAAGTGCTACTTTATTTCCAGAAGTACCAATTCTTAATTAACACATCAGCATGAACCGGTTTCTATGATATGATCAGCCCTTGTCATTAGGGAAAGCTGAGCTGTGCTACAATTTTCCTCTGGCTCTACCTGAGTGTCTACATATTAACTACTAACATAAGGAAATTTCTGTCTCGCTTCAGATGACAATTACTTCTAAATGTTAGTCTTTTAAGGAATCTTGGCACAGTGTAATCAGAGCAGAGTATTTCCTAACTAAAAATAAAAATAATAATGCCTGTTCAGTGATAGAATTCTTGCCTTCCCTGCGAGAGTCCCAGGTTCCATTTCTAGCCAGTGCATCTCTTTTGTAGCTACCTCCTCATCTGTCAGTAGACTCTTGCATGGTGCTGTGATGCTGAACAGTTTTCAGCAGGGTTTCAACGCTAAGATGGACTAGAAAGAAAGGCCTGGAAATCTACTTTTGAACATAAGTCCATGAAAAACTCTATGGATCACACTTGTCTCATCTACAACTGATCATGGAGCATTTTGTTGTACTGTGCATGGAGTGAAAACTCTGGTGACGTAGAGGTTAGCAGCTATGGCTGCAGTTTGGGTCCACCAGGTGCTCCTTGGAAACCCAATGGGGCAATTCTGCTCTGTCCTTTGGGGTTGCTATGAGTCAGAAACGACTCCACAGCAAAGACATTTTTAATACATATAGAGTCATCATGAGTCAGGTGCCAACTTGGCACCAGCTAGCAACAATATAACTTCATGTGGAAAAAATATTTCTAAAATCACCAGCATCTGTAAATGTCAGAAATGAAAGGTTAGAATTCCTAAAAAGTTACAGTTTCATACAATGGGGAATAAACCATTTATCTCTTCCATCTGGGCTGACAGATGATGTTAGGTGTTTGAAGTATTCCTCTGAATATGCAAAATCAAAGAGTGATTTTCTTTGCCCTCTTTTTGTTGGTTGATTTTCAGAAGTTGAGCATGAAACATTTTTAGCCTCTTTTGCGCTTCTTTTTGTGTTCAGCCTTTCAGTGAGAACACCTAAACATGATGGAGATCAGAGTTAGGCGAGGAGGTGGGTGTGGAAGAGAAGCATCTGGCAGGATGGAAAGGGTACAGATCTGGAGGCTGGATTTGGGATTGAATCTTGGCATTACAAAACACTTAACTGTTTTATAATCTTGGGCAAGTTACCATCTCGGAGCTTCAGTTTCTTTATCTGAAAAGCAGGTATAATCACATTTATCCTAAAGGTCTGTTTTGAGATGTAGTAGATAAAGTAACCAGTACAAAATAAAATGGCTAACAAGTTTACCTCTCTTTCTTTCTTCTCTAATTCCATATTAGCTTACTCTCGGTGATGGAAAGGAATGTATTTCATTTACCCTGAACCTAGGTTTTCCTCTTTTTTGTTCCAAGAAACTGTGAGAAAGCCTAGGAAGACCACCTATCTTTATATTTTTTCTTTTCTGAGTTCCTGTTTTGTTTGTCTCAAATGGAATTCCAGCAACCTTTTTCTTCTCACTTAGAATGTGGATACAATGGCCGGAGCTGCAGCAGCAGCCATGAGACTGGAAGATGACCTTGAAGTTGCAAACCCTACACTGGAGGTTATTGTTGCTGTTAGGTGCTGTATAGTTAATTTTGAATTGTAGAAATCCCACATGTCAGAGTAAAATTGCTCCATAAGGTTTCCTGGGCCATGAGCTTTATGGAAGCATATTGGTAGCTCTTTCTCTTATAGAGCCTCTGGATGGGTTTGAACTGCCAACCTTTTGGTTAGCAGTCCAGCACTTACTGTTGTGTCACCAGGGCTTTTATTATACTAAGGTAAACCAAAGCCAGAAACCCATTGCTGCCAAGCCTGTTTTACCTCAAAGTGATCCTGTGGGATAGAACAGAACTGCCTCATAGGGTTTCCAAGGACTGCCTGATGGAGCTGAGTTCCCAAACTTTTGGTTAACAGCCATAGCACTTAACCACTCTGCCACCAGGGTTTCCATATTATCATCCTTTGAGCTGGATACTAGAGAAGTGAAAATACAGAAGATACTCAGGACATGGATGATTTTGTGTTGATATCTTATTAACATTGGAATACCTACCTCAGGACTACATGTCATATGAGCGTTTTTTTCCTAAACACTCTCTATTGTTTAAGCCACTGTTATTTTGGCTGCAAGTATCCTAACTAATACAGAATTTGAGTTCAGCTGGAAAATTTGCAATGAATGTTAATAAATCAGTTTATTGTATGTACAGCCCCAGTTAGTGGGTGTATGTACATTAATTTGTGTTCTAAAAAGTAGAAGAGGGATGAGCTGACTGCACTGGTATAAGCACAGAGATGAAGTTAGACCTCTGGCTTGGAGATAGATTGTACACAGCCTACCAGACCATTTTAAGGAATTGAGCATTCTAAATGAAATGGAAAACCATAATATGACTTGTATTTTAAAAATTCTGAGATTGTATAAAGTAAATGTTGTAGTGTTCTAGGACAAAGAAAGAATTTGAAAGACCATTCTGGAGACCACTGACATAGTAAAGGCCAGAGGAAATAAAGTGGTGGCTGAAACTAAGTTTGTAGCATAGCAATGCAGAGGAAAGACAGTGACCACATTTGAAATAGATTTTGGAAGTAGTACTAACATTGAATTGTTTGGAGGCAGAGGTTGAAGGGTGTTAAAACTTACGGATGACATGCAATTATCGGTTTTCATCACTGAGAGGGTGGTGACATTAGCTGAGGAGATAGGGAAGATGGAGGGAGAATAGGACACTTCTGAGGGAAGGAGATGAGAATATGAGACCTGTTTTAAGTAAGCAGAGTTTGAGACACCTGTCATATACAAATGTCAATACTGAATAGGCAGTTGGCTATATTAGTCTTCTTGACTTTAGGAGTAAAGTTCACACTGGAGAGATATATTTGGAGCTATTAATGTAAGACAGCATCTAAACCCATGAGATTGGATGGGAACAACTAAGGAAACAAGTCTGGGTAGAGAAGTTCCTATGTAAATCCAAGGATCATTCTTTCAAAGGTTGACAGGGAAGAAGAATTCATTCGGCAAAGTAAACAGAGAAGGAAAGGCCACTGAAGTAGGAGATAAAAAAGAAGTGTGGTGTCCTGAAAGCAAACGAAAGATGTCATTTGCAGAAGAGAGTAGTTACATATGTACAGCACTCTTGAGCATTCAAGGAATAAGAGGAGAGTGTTCACTGGGCTTTGCAAAATGGAGCTTATTGCTGATGTTGGCAAGAGAGCGAGGAATTCAGTGAGTGAATGGGAAGAAGCAGATGGAGGGAGTGTGCAGAGTTACCTCTTTTGAGTTTTACTGTTAAGGGAAACTTTATGGGATCAAAGAAAGATTTAAAAATATTGAACATATTTGTATGCTCATAGGATGTATACCCTAGAGAGAGAGTTTGAGGATAGAAACAATAACTGAATGACTGAAATCTCCAAGAAGATGAGGCAGAGCGTATGCTATAGAAAACAGGTGGACTTTGATGGGCGATGAGGCATTTCATGTTTTCTTTTTTAATTCTACAACAATTCTACAATGACCACTTATGTATCAGTCTTTTCTGACATCGCTAATTGTGGTGTCACTAAGGAGGTGTAGAGGGTGTGAACCACATCTGGTGACACTGCCAGAGGGGTGACCACAAAACCACCCTCTAAAATTTTTGTGCAATATTGTGGCAGAAATTTTACTCTATTTTAAATAGAAATATCCTTGTGGTTAGTTCTAATAACAAAAATATTCTTTGTAAGCCCAGCTTGCCTGTATCAACACACCTACAAAGCTGCAACTATGCTAATTGACTTTTTGAGCCTTCTAACACCCTGTAGTCAGAGATGTCGTTATTACCCAATTACAGTGATGCTTTGAATCGCAGGATTTCATCTGTACACGCCAGAAGCACAGCTGTTGTTTTCATTGCTGCCAGCATTTTTATAGTTGCTAATTTTATCAAATTTTCTGGTGTTTTACTGTAACATTGCAGTAATTAGTATTTGTGAACCTATATTAATGAGTTTTTTGAGAATAAAGTACTAATTAAAAGGAAAGAAGGAGTAATGTATGCAAACTGTGATTTGTCAGTAATTAGTACAAGAATATTACCAAAGATTCTGTATCATCTGTTGAGGGAGGAGGTTCATGAACTGTTGACATCATGAGTTATTGCACTGGGTGACACCAACTCTAGTGACACCACTGATCTCTAATACTTCCTTCAGAAAGAGTTACCAATGTCAAGGTCAAGGACATTTTTAAGGCTCTTTATACATTTATAAAGCTGTAATCAGAAAGGTCATCTCAATAAACACTCACCGTTGGTGAATAAGTGTCCGTTTCATTAGGAATTCATTAACACTGAGAACTAGTATTAATTTATAATTCCTGCTAACTCAGTAGGTGAGAATGATACCTCATTTTTCTCTTGCATTCCTTCAAACATTTTAAAGTATTTCTTAGTCATTGTAAAGAATTGTCCGCTACTGCCTTTTGTACACTTTTCTCTAGTGGGGTGTTGATGATTTTAAGGTATGTGAGGATTACCAATTAAGTTCATGAACTCATCCTAGAAAAAGTGCTACATACCTCATTGCTAAATAGCACTACAATCACCTTCCTTGACATGCTCCCCTTGGGAAGCTATGCACCAACACCGGTGCCTAGGCCACTCTTCAAAGCAATTTTGGAACTCTTTTTCTGGGATGCTCATCAGAGCTGTCTTTGTATTACCCTTGATGTCCTGAAAGTCATCAAAATGTCTTCTTTTTGATGTTTTCTTTATCTTTGGGTAAAGTCATTGGGGATCAGGTCAGGAGAGTAGGGAGGGTGTTGCTTACTAGCTGAAAACTCCCTCACAGACAATTATACAATTAAGTTTACAAACTTGCCACCACGCCCCTGTGCACAATAGCCATTCCAGAAAGAGTTCCAAACTTGCTTTGATGGGTGGCCTAGGTGCTGACACTGGTGCACAGCTTCCCAAGGGGAGTGCTTTGAAGGTGACCATAGTGATATTCAGTAATGAGGTAACTTACAACAATTAAGTTCATAGGCTTAATTGTCACATCTCACACGTTTATAAGTTTTTACATACTCATAATTGTTCCCTTTGCCGTATTTGCAAAGCGGTTATTTTCTAGTTTGATGTTTGCTTTCTAAATTTTGTTCGTGATGCTTGTCTATCAATTTTTCCTTCATGATTCCTTGTGGTTGTGTTACTCCTTAGAAAGTCCTCTTTTCTTCTGAGAAATGATACTTTAAGGAACAATTTGGAAAGCTTGAGGGCACCATGGTTTGGATTTTTTGGTACCTCAGTTCAGTACTGTGAACAGAAATGGAGTGGTTCGCATAACCACACTGCATTCCTAGATCCAGGAAATTAAGCATTTTCAGAGAAAATGCATCATATTTCATGTCTGCTAAGCAGAAGAAAAAAAAAGTAGCAAACAAAACTCAATAATCAACATAAAAATAATTGGCCACAGAAACTTTTACAAACAAAGTTTTCTCAATATCAGAAGCTAAGCCAAGTAACAATCAATCCACATCTTAAAGCCCGAAACACAGTGTCAAGTTTCCTATTTTCTGTGTAAACTTGCTTTTCACTTCATTTGCCAGAGAAAATTTCTAGCCACCCTTTTATCCGTGTTCATCATACAAGTTGTAAGAGATGGAGAACTAGGTAACTAGGAAACCCTCGTGGTGTAGTGATTAGGTGCTACGTCTGCTAACCAAAGTGTCGACAGTTTGAATCCACTATGTGCTCCTTAGAAACCCATTGGAGCAGTTCCACTCTGTTCCATAGCTTCACTGTGAGTCAGAATCGACTCGACGGCAGTGGGTTTGGTTTATTTATTTCAGATGTCTCTTATCTTGACCCTACAACACAGGTGAAGGAATAGAGCAAGACTCTGGCACGGGCATGTACTTCACTCCATGGTGGTGAGACTCTAAGAGAAAAACTATTAGCTTGATGTCCAGAAGAATATCAGTTCTTTATCATCTGGGTAACAGTGACAGCACTTTTTGATCTATTATTTTTAAGGCCTTTATCTTGTTTCTTTTAAGGTCTTTAATAAGCTCCTCTAGCCTGCCTGTCCCTTGGATACTTTTCTTTTTGGTACCATCCTTAGACCTGAGTAAAAAGGCCTCTGCGTATATCCCATGCTTCAGAGGGTCTTAACTGCTATATCCCTTTTCAAGGGATGAAAAATTTACAGGCCAAGGAGTTGTACCCACCTAAAGCTTGTCCGTCTTTTAGACCATGATTCAAGCACTTGAAATCCCTGAATTCCCTGTCCCAGAAGACCCTTAGATTATTTCCAGTGCCTTCATGGCGTCTTTCATGTATGTAGCCTCTCATGCTAAGTGTGCTCATTGTAAGGCTAAGTTATAGCAATGGAAGTTGTTTGCAAGAGTTGTACACGGAGCTCAGGCTCGTGGGCTTGGACTTCATGCATGTGACTGAGGCTTCCTGTAGTGTGGGGATAGAGCCAGGGCAGGAAGGAAAAGGAAGCAGTTGACCACTCTCTTTGCATTATTGCATGCTGGCATAGAATTCCTAAAATTACCAAACTTGGACTTCTGGCTTGCTATGAAGATATATTTGCTTAGGTAGGAAGATTTTATATATATATTTTTAAATAATCTGTGCATTTGATGTTCACTTGACTTATAGCTTTAAATATTTTGACGTGTTGTATGTGGGCCTCCATTCGTCATTTTCGCCCCAAGCCTGTGAATGTTGGGTGGGTCTTCCTGTGTCTGTTCCTCCATTGATTTTCTCTTTTTTCTGTTTCTCTTATGTTTTCAACCAGTTTTCTCTGTTCCTCTGGGCTGTAGACCCTGCCCCCGCCAACCTGGGGTTTGTTGAGTTTGGGAATTGACCTTTAAGTCTAGTGCTACGGCAGTCTCTCTCTTTCTCTGCTTCTCTGTCTTTCCTGGATCATTTCCCCACCTTGCCAGCTTTAAAATCCTGTACATAATTAAAGCTGTTATCCAGTCCATGTAGCAGATAAACAGAAACATTTGCAGGGTACTGGCAAAGTTAATTAATATGCAAATGAGAACACTACCCAGCACTCAGACAGTCTCAGGTGGGTCCATTATGCATATTTATTTGTCTCCTCTGCTACCTCCACATGGCCTTTCTTTTGTATGTCATTTCGGAGGAGGGAGGTGGGGATAACCAAAAAAACTGGAACTCCCTGCCCCTGATATCAGCTCATAGTGACCCTGTAGAACAGAGCAGAACTTCCCTATAGAGTTTCTAAGGAGTGCCTGGCAGATTTGAACTGCCAACCTCTGGTTAGCAGCTGTAGCACTTAACTTCTATGTCACTAGGGTTTCCAACGTAGGGATAGGCATGCATTTTTAGCCACATTTTGGCTTTAAGACCTCTGGAATGACTTTCTTCATTTCCATTGCTATGGTTTCTATAGGCGAATGGTTTTCAAATTTCTGCATACATCAGAATCAGTAGGAGGGCTGGGCCTCATCCTAAGAGTCTCTGAATCAGTGGATACAAACAGACTGGGGCCCCAACATTTGCATATCTAAACATTTTCCAGATAATGTTGATGCTGCTGGTCCAGGGACCACACTCTGAGAAGCATTGCTATCAGAGAATATTGCTAATATGAAATCATTTTCTGCTTGTGGTCCATGCGCAGATCTTGATGGAGCCCAGAACATTTCCCAGAGGCATGAAAAGTGACCTGGGACTATAGCTCTTAGTTTCGTCCACAGTGCTAGGAACAGACTGCTTAGCTAGCAATGGCAGAAGAGTTCTCCCGCAGAGACAACTTGAACCTCGACTTGGCAGAGTACAAAACAGCCTTGGCCATACCCTTCCCTGTAAGCTTCTCTTTAATTGCATAAATCTGGGTGGCCTTCTCACAAATTGTTTGTATAGCAAAGGAAGAGAGATAAGTTCTGTAACCTTGGGAGACCAATCTCTTCTTTCCCAGCCTCCTGAGAAGCAATGCCCAGAGGAGCAAACTCTGTGTGTGGGAAACCAGAGAGAGGCTCTGGAGGGTGGACTGGAGAGGCCAAAGAGGGCGGGGCTTTTCTTGAGAATAAACACTTCCTGATTATCCGCTTAAAACTGCATCCTGCTGTGTGAGAGTTCATTAGCTGGAATTCCATAGTTAACAGCAGTCAAAATCTTAGCTAGTCTTCAGGCCATGATTCTTCCTACTAGGCTATAATCACACAGAAAAACAGTCTTGGCCCAAACTACTCAGTCTCAGCATCCAGCTGAAAAAAAATGGCTCTTAAATTGAACTCTTGGAATTTGTATCTGATAGAGACAAGGAATTCTCTGGCAACAACAAAACGCACAGGCTTTGGGGCACTTACTAAGGCAGTAGAAGCTGAGTCCCCAGCTGGGGTACCTGGGATCTAGTCTTTGCTTACCCATTGTTTCAGTGCAAATCTATAGACCAGTCATTGGCTGTTACTCAACCCCTCTTTTTTTCAATGGCTTTTGTTATGGGCTGCTATGAGTCTATCCTGGATCTGTTGTGCTGTAAAAGTCTCTCCTCTAATGAGTTTCAGTTTCATAACAATAATAGCCATAATAGATACTATCTACGGTGACTGATATGTCAGGACCTGTACCAAACATTCTTTATACATGATCTAATAGACTCTTCAAAATAATCTCAGAAATGGGACTTACATTCCTCGATTTACAGGTGAGGAAACCAAAACTCAGGAGTTAGATTAGTTTTCCAAATATCACACAGCCAAACAAGATTAGAGCCTGGATGGATGAGACTCAAACTCGGCCAAAGTCCATGTTGTTAAACTGTGTACTCGATAAATATTTATTAATTTAAGCCAATCAATATATTATACATGCATAAGGGAGAATTTCCAAGGCCCATTTGAATCTCCTAAATTATTTAAAAACAGGAAATTCACTTAACCAAGCATTCCATTTCCTTACTCATCAGTTAACTAAATAGTATATTATAAGTGATACTCAGTAGTAAAATGACCTGCGTTGTAGGAGGTAACATTAGTGGCAATGAAAAAAAGATGAATAATCAATATAGCTGTATTTAGGATGAGATTCTGTGGCCCAGTGCAAGGACATTTGGAATAAGGAATATAGCAGCCTATTCTGTGGGTTGTAGCAGCTGGGAATGAAGTCCCTCTATTTCCAGGGCAACTGTGGCTCATGTTTTTCTGCAGCCTGTCTCTGCAGACATGCCAGGTTGCATGACAAGCTTCATTTATTCCCAAAGTGAAGTCCATGCTCTTTAACACTGGAAAGTTCGTGTGTTTGTGTGTGCACATGTGTGCACAGGCTGATGACTGTGCAAGTGAGAGGGAAGAGACGAGATGCTCTGTATGTGGAAGATGGCATCTCCAAGTAGCGATTCCTTCTTGCTACAGCCGAAAACCAAAAGACCAAACCCACTGCTATTGAGTCAATTCTAACTCACAGTGACCCTATAGACGGATTAGAACTACCGCACAGTTTCCAAGGAGCACCTGGTGGATAGGCACTGCCGACCATTTGGTTAGCAGCTATCTCACTTAGCCACCATGCACTGAGGGTTTCCATAGCCCAGCAGGAGGGAAGAATTCCCGGGCTGTTCACACAGGGGAGGACTGTGGGAAGCAAGTTGTCTGCAGCACCATGTTTAGAATCACGGGAGCAGTTTCCAGAATATCTTAACTCACCACAGACTTTGATTCTATTCTGTTTTCTAAAATCTTCCCCAGTGTATGGTTTTAGCCTGTAATGGTTTTAGGTATAAAAATGTCATGCATTTACCTCTATCCTCCTCCTCCTGAGTTTTTTTTTTTTTTTTTTTCCTTTTTTTCTTTTTCATTTTAGAGAAGTCAAATCTCATCAAGACGCCCTGGTGGAAACATGTTGCCATGAAGTGTTCACCATGACTTCAGATTGAGAATGCCTGAATCTGAAATCTGACTCTGTCACTCATTTAGCTAAGGAGGACTTTCAGTCAAAACAGTAGCTGACAATACATAGAAAGTTCCCCCTCACCTGACTCTCAATGTCTAAAAACGCTGTCAAAATTTAATACCTGGTTGAATTCAAAGCAAGACAGAATTTTGGGGGATCAGAGGTAAAGAGAGACCCAGAGTGGCAAGGGAAGCTGACACTGTAAGGCCTACAGTAACACACCAACCAGATATGTTGCTTAGAGAAAAAAATTTTAAAGCCCTAATGGGGTGAGAGGGTGCAGGGCGTCAGTCATCTAATCTCATGAATCTCGGGGAGCTAGAACTGGTTCCTTATGATAATGCTGAGAAACAAAAACATTCTCATGAATGAGAACAAGAAAATCTTCACCACATCCCAAGAAAGGCACAGACTTAGGGCTGCCCTCTACCACCAGTGGCTGAGGTAAAGTCAAACCTCAATTCTGTGGTGTATAACCAGGCCCAGGGACCTGAAATTTTGCTTTACAGTTAGTGTGAAAAATGTGTGGGAGACTTCAGAGATAGATCTAACAGCCTGGCCTGGATTGGCCAAGCCTGTATGTTTGAGGCAATAACAACCATAGAAACACTTCTAAAAGCTCTTCTTATTAGTTCACTGACCAGTGAGAGATGATGTTCTCACAGCCTTGCACCTTCCGCCTCACAGAAGGAGCTCTGGGGGAAGCCTGCGGGGCCTGTGTGGGTGTAGAGCACCTGCCCGCTTTAATTTTCAGCCCCGAGGAAAATAGGCACAGCCAACTAGTCATCTGATTACTCCCCAAGGGGGGATCCCCGAGGAAAACGGCCACAGTTAAGGAATCATCTCTTTTTCCTTTCAATAATCTGAAACATAAACAACTGTATTCAGAAGTTCACCTCTATATTCCCGGAGTAGATACAGTCAATGAGATGGATGAGTTTACAAATTTAATTGTATAGTTGTCTGTGAGGGAGTTTTTAGCCAATAAACAAATAACTGTGGTGGAATACCCTCTCTAGTCACCTGACCTGGCCCCAATGACTTTTTTCTTTAACCACAGAAAAAGGGAATATCGAAAGGAAGACATTTGGATGACATTCAGGACATCAAATGTAACACGACCACAACTCTGATGGCCATTCTAGAAAAAAAGTTCCAAAATTGCTTTGAAGGGTGGACTAGGCATTGGCGTCAGTGCATAGCTTCCCAAGCAAAATACTTCGAAGATGGCCATAGTGACATTCAGCAGTACGTTATGTAGCACTTTCTCCAGGATGAGTTGGCGAACTCAGTTGAAAGTCTTCGTATACCACAGAATGACCAAGTCCAGCTTCCTCTGGTGGCGGTCATTTTAAGGCATTGTGTTTCTAACAGAAAGTCTGGTGGTGTAGTGGTTAAGTGCTTCTGGATGCTAACCAAAGGCCAAGAGCTCAGACCCGCCAGGTGCTCCTTAGAGACTTGGAGGCAGTTTTCCTCTGTCCTGTAGAGTCTAATGAGTCAGCATTGACTCCATGGCAATGGGTTTGGTTTTTGGTATTCCTAAAAGGAGCCCTGGTGGTGAAGTGGTTAAGTTCTTGGCTGCTAATTGAAGGATCAGTGATTAAAACCCACCAGTGTCTCTCTGTGGGAGGAAGATGGAGCAGGCAGGCTGGCTGGCTCCAGGGAAGAATACAGCCTTGGAAACGCTATAGGGCAGTTCTGCTTTGTCTTATACGGCTGCTGTGAGTTAGAACTCAACAAATTGGACTCAGCGGCAAGGTATTTAGTTTTTGTTTGTTTTGGTGTTCTTAACACTTCTTCAAGGCTCTATAGATCAAACAATGCTGTCTCTAGATCCTGCTAGTTTACCTAACATTATTCCTTTAGTTCTACCTTTTCATTTGTTTCCCATACGGATGTAAACTCCCCCTTTTCCAGAAGTTCCACACCTCTTTATCAATGCTTCTCTTGCAGCATTGGTCACTTTCTTTTCTGTGGTTCTATTTATGCACCTGTCTCAACTCTCTTTGTAATAATAAGCTCCTTGAATCCAAGTCCAGTGATCTTTCCAATGAGCCATACTCTGTCTACCTTTAAGTCTCCACACTGCATAATACCGAGTTACAAAATGTATAAACAGGAAACAAATTGCTCCTTTTCTATTCTGCAGTTGCTGTCCTCCTTCTTGTATGGTATCCAAGGTCCACCCTGGAACAGTGTTTTTCCACGAGTGGCTCTGTTATCTTCTTCAGGGAAGATTTTCTCATCTACCATAGTTATTTTTAAAAGCCATGGTTTTTGTTTCTACCTATGAAAGCAGATAAAATAGTGTACGTTGGGGGGAGGTCAATTTATGCCAATCTTCTTAGAATAAGGAATGGGCCTGGGCTGCAGAGAGTTCTTTAGTTCTGCTCCAGATGTTACTGAAAGAATGAAAGACCAACCCACAGCAGCTGAGCTGTTGCTCTGTGTTTCAAGAAGTCAGCCGTAGTGCCCACCTTCTTGTTTAGGGCAGGACAGAACTTTGATTTTCTGTTTGATGTTACTCATCATTTATGTCTCCTGAGTTTCTGTGCCTGCCTCATTTTCATTTCTCTTTATCAATCGACATGCCTTCTAAGAGTTAGACACTCCCTAAATTGGAGGCTGATTACAACATCTGGGAGACTAGGCCACAGAGAGGGTTAGTTCAAAATTAAATGCCAAAGTAGTTAAAGGATATTTTAGCTTGGGAGATTTCAGTTCTGGAAAGGGAATTTATTTTTTCAAGGCAGCTCAAATAAATATGAAGTTTAGTATAGAGAGGAATCTCAAATAAATACAGTTAAAGGAAGGGCAGCAAGACTTCTTGGGGCCTGGAGACTCTCTGGAAGAGTGCACCTCCCTTCTTTGTCTTCACCTGCTCACATCATCTTTCTTTGCCTGCAGGCCTCCTCTCTACTCACTCCTCTATCTGCAGTCAACTGCTGTGGCCACACCCAAAGAGTCATACCATTTTCTCAGTCTAAATGACCTTTTAAGCTTATTTTACTGAATTTCTAGATCTCAATTTCAAGTTCCTGGAAAGTAAATTAGACTGATGAGGCTAGGATCAAGTGTCTGCTCTCAGTTAACTAGTACTATGCCCAGGGTTGGGAGACAGAAGATGATAACAGGAAGATATCTTTCTGAGGAATATGTAGCTTGGGTAATATCTTTAAGGTGAAGAAGATGTGGAGAAAATCTTGAGCCTGGATAGAAAGATGCAAGACTAATATGCACACCAACCTGGTTTGAATACAATTTAAAATCATGTCTTGATTCCAAGTCAGTATGGCCAGCCCTTCACTGAACAATACTGGGCCCTGAAGTCCACTTTTCAGGTAAGTATTTGTACTGAGTAATAAACCGCTGAGAAGAGACTGAGAAGGAAGAAGTCTTGGGAATGAGTTTATCACTAGCCTAATGCCAGATGGTCTTTGCTTCCAAGGGACTAGAGAGTAGGTTGTTCTTGCTTGTGACTCATGGACCCTCCAATTTGGGAATGCTTTAAATTACAGTTTATTATTTAAGTTTGGTTTAGGAAAATAGCTTTGGTTTTCAATCTGAGGTATCTGTCTTTTCCAGAGTGTTTTTCTGGACTGTGTTCTCTTTTCAAGCAGCAAGTCTTGACAGTGTCCTGCCAAAGCATCTGAATCACTGCAGATACCACATGGATTGTCAGCTAGTGGATCTGAGAGCTGGCCCTAGTAGCTAACTGACTGACGGATTACATAATGACACAGAGGTGGTGAGGAAATAGTACCACTAGTAGAAACAGTAATGACAGTAGCTACCACAGTCACCTCAGTGGCATTTTACCCGAACTCACCCACATTTTATAACCACCGCATTATTTAATCCTTACTACAAAAAGATGAGTGTGACACCATCCCGACAGCATAGAGTAAAAGATGATTTGATTTTCTTTGTTATAGGACAGTGGGCAATGCCCACAACTGGTTAGGTTAATGAGAGCATCTTCCATGAGCAAAGCAATCTGGTGAGCTACTTTTCATTTGTATTAGTTGTCTTTGCTTAAATAATCGAGAGTATTTCTCTTTCTGTTTACAAATTAGCATCTACCCATGTCTGCACAAAGTGAAATGGAGACTTTCCATTCTAGGCTACGTACTGTGGGCTATGTACACTCTCAGTTAATTCAAAACAATACGTAACATCGATGCCATTAAATTACAGACATGATCAGTGTCTCGTAAAAGCAAGAAAACAAAAAAGGGCTCTATGGTTAGTTGTACATAAAAATCAGTGTGTGAGTTCTAATACCCACCACTGACTGCCAATGAGTTGGGTCCGTCTCATGGTGACCCTAGACGTCAGAGAAGAACTGCCCCATGGAGTTGCCAAGGAGCGCCTGGTGGATTTGAACTCTGGACCTTTTGGTTAGCAGACGTAGCATTTAACCCACTCCACCACCAGGGTTTCCATGAGTCCTAATAGCTTGCATAAAAACAATGATAACAAAGTTATTTTTCCCTCCCACACAATATAAAACAGGCACCTTTTAATGCTAACATTCCAAAGTGTTCAAGTTATTCTTTAATGGCACTAAATAATAAAGGAAAAGAAATACCTCACTACCAATAAAGATAATATTTATGATTGCTCACTCACAAAAGCTACATTATTGATCATTGTCTTCTAGTAAATATTTTACATTGCATTAATATTTATAATGGCATTAACTATTTCTTTATATGAGGCTTGAATTAGGAATAATAGCGCATTAACTAGGTTTCACATTAACCTTATTTTTCTTAAGTTTGCAGAGTTTATTGTCCATATTGTATTTCTCCGTAGTGTTTAAATCAGTGTGATCTACTGGACCAAAAAAGGGAGTTGAGAATTTGAGAGTTTTGAGTTTCTTATTAGAGTTAGCAGGGCCTTCCAGTGGAAATTTAATTGACCTACCTTCTATCGTCTAGTCTACAACTTCAAAATAGGACGAATACTTGATTTCTAAATAGTTAATTTACTCTCCCCCTTCCCTCTTAGAACAAGTATTATGGTAAGCTTATTGTTCAAGGACATTTCTGTCCTTCATTTCATCTAAGTAGAAAGGCACTGTCATACTACAGAAAAGACAGGGAGTTGGGGGTTGGACAGGACTGACTTTAAATCCAGAATCTGTCTACTTACTAGTTTGTGGCCTTAGCAAAAACATTTAGCCTCACTGAGCTTCAGTTTCCTCATCTATGTGGTGAGGATAATGATGATCTTCTAGGGAAGTGGTGAGGATTAAATAATATAAGCAAAATGCCTCGCTAACAGGTTTTCAGGAAATAGTTTTCCTCCCCTATTAAGTAAAATGTGACAATCAACATTTTCCGATAATTTGGAGGAAAGAAAATTCTGTTTCATGGAGACTTTTCAAGAATACACAAAAGATCAGTCTTTCTTGGTTCATGCCTCATGAATAGAGCAATCTTTCCCCCGTATTCCTTCTGTTCATTCACACTTCCATTCATTTATTCAGCAAACACTGCTTGTCATTACTTTTTAGTACTGTCTGGGAAAAACTAATACCAGGAAATAGGTGGGAGTTAGATGTCTCTTGATGCTGTAATCACACCAGGGAATTGAGCTTTTTCTTTGCTAAATAGATATGAACATACATTTAAAATGTGTTACAGCCACTGGCATAAATCTGGGCAAGTTAGCAAGACTAGAGAGTGAATCTTGTTGCCTTTGGCCAGTTATCACAGGTGCCCTTGACTTCCTGTTTGGTGGGAGATTTTTGATGCTCAGCAGTCAAATTCTAAAAAGTGATAAGAGCCAAGGGTCAGTGAATGCAGTTCTCTTTCACAGTCACTGTAATAACTGTCAAGGCCAGTTATCAGTAATTTCATACAAAGGAGCCTTGGTGGCCCAGTGGTTAAGCACTTGCCTGCTAACTGAAAGGTCAGCAGTTTGGACCACCAGTGACTCTGAGGGAGAAAGGACCTGGCAATCTGCTTCCAGTGCTTGTAAACCTGGCGGGGCAGTTCTACTTTATCTTACAGGGTTGTCAGGAGTTGGAAATGAGTAGGCGTTAATGGGTTTGTTTTTTGTTGGTTTCACTTCATGTAATTTCTAAGTTATTATTAGAATAAATATGATATTTACAGATATAGTTCTATGTAATTTCAGTTATTAAGTATTTTTCAAAGTTGTAGAATAATGTTGAAGATTGTCGTTAGATGTGATGAGTTGATTCTAATTCATAGCAAGCCAGTGTCACCATGAAAATAGCCCTTCTGCAATTGACTAGGAGTGAAAGAAATGGACAGTGGTAAGTGAAAGACGTTGCCATACTGTACACAGGCAAAACTAGTCATTAGCTGCACATCTATTGCTGCTGTTTCTCAGTGTTAGAAACCATGGAACTTAGACACATGACCGGAACAAGCTCTTGGACTAGAAGAATTTTTTGTTGCTCTTTGTTGTCCTCTACAAGGGGGCCACTGGTCACTGTGGTTTCCAATTCAGTGAAAGGTCAGTAGTGCCTTTGCTCCAGCCTTTGGGAGTTTCTACTCTTCTTTTACCAATTCTGAAGAAACTGCTTCAAGGTGCTTATGTTTAAAAGGATACAGCAGTTCTCCCAGAACTGAGAACCTTTTAAATGAACCATTCAAACAAAGAGGCCCATTTAGGCTCAGACAGAAGACAAAACTATTCTCTGTCCTTGTGGGAATTAGTTCCCTCTCTCACCTTTTAAAGTCACTAACAGCAATTTCAATTGTCCTAACAGTGATTCTGCTAGGCTTCATTGTTCACTTTGCTTTGCATCTTCAGGCTCTTCATTTTTCATTATTTGAAACTCTTCTTCCTAAAAATGTAGACATTTAGTTTGGATTTGAACAACCTAGAAATGATTTTCTTAATTTGGACAAGATCCGTTTGACACCTTTTATAAGTCTTCTTGTCTGTATAATTTGGTATACTGGTGATACAAACTCTCTCTCTCCACAGAGAGAGAGAGAGAGAAAGAGAGAGAGACATGCACACACAGTCTACTGGAATTGATTGAAAGCAGACACAAGTTGTAGCAGAAATGACAGGAAACCTGGGAAAGTGTCTTTGGTTCCTGAGTCTTAGGAATCATCTGTGTGGGACAAGCTGTCTGGTAGTGACAAAGGGCAAGAGTTATAAGTCAAAGTGGCAAAAGGTCTTGACCAGAGCAGTCGAAAAATCACAGGACTGAATCAGGAGTCCCAGGTCCTCAGGCTGGCACTGTTGTTAATTATCTGAGTGAACCTGAGATAACAGTTCAGTGCCCCATCTGTGTGATGGGAGGGTTGGTCTGGACCACCAGTTAGTTTGTGGGTCACTTTTGCACGCTGTCTGTTTTTGTAAGTAGATTTGCAAAGGAACACAGCCGTTGTTGTTTGTGTAGGGATTACCTGTGAATGCTTTCACACTAAAAAGGCAGCAGTGAGAAGCTGTGATAAGAGACTATGGGGCATGCAAAGCATAAAATATTGGCTATCTGGCCTTTAGCAGAAAAAGTTTACTCAACTCTGATCTAGAGAATTTCTATTATTCAAACTCATAATGCTGTAATTCTTTTATATCTTGAAACAATCATTTTCTCTAGTACACTGTGTGTAGAATCTGTTTCTTGGTCTCTTGTAAATTGGATAACTACGAATTTTCTACCTGAAGGACAATATACATGTGCCTGACAATAAGTGGGACTTCAAGGCCAAAAATCAGAACCTCAAGGAAAAGGAAAACAAGACGAAAGATAACAAGATAGATGAGAACTTGGAGGAGTGGTGAAAAGAGAGCACATACTACTAGATTGTGTGACCCAGCTGTCTCCTTCACATTCTTCAGGGGCAGTGCCTCCATCCCATACATAAAGAAATCTGTTGTGTAACAGGGAAGTTCCCACTCAGCAATGTTAATGGAATGAGGTTGAACCAGCTTGTTGGCAGAAGGTTTCCCTTTGGTGAGATGCCACTGTGATTCATCCACGTGGGGTGACTGTAAAGGGGTGTCTAGGGGGGCTGGGGGAGAAGAGATAAAGGAATACACAAGTGAAGACACCAAGTTCAGTAAGCTTTCAACACGACCAACGCTTAGGATGAGGAGCTCTAGGGGAGACCCTGAGAGGCTTAGCTTACAGGCTAGCCAGGGACTCTAGGACAAGAGCACGGTTTGGGGAAGGGTGAAAAAATGTACCTTAAGCAAGGTCGGAGCAAAATGGATGAAATTTTTTTTTAAGAAAAATACATAGAAGAATGCTGAGACTCTCTATGCAAATCCCATGCTTTATGCCTAAGTCCTAGCAAAACCCGAATAGAATAATAATCATGCTTAATAATATAAATTTCTGATGAAAATAGGCACATTTCTAAATACTTTTCAGTATGGTAAACAAGGAGTGAAAAGAGGAGAAGAGAAATTCAAAGGCAAACAATTTATTGTACTTTTCAGTATCATAATGTGCTTTTGATGGAAGGAAAAAAGCAACTTTTGTGAAGTTCTCAGATTTTTAAAGTGAAATCTGTCTACATTTCCTGCCATTTAAAATCATGGACAAATGAACTGTCATTCATTTTATGCTGAGTTGTGGGGGGAAAGATAACAACCCTAGTGAGGAATAGAGAAGCCAAACGAAACTGGAGTAGGAGATACTGGGGTGAGCCTAGAAGGAAAGCAGAAGAAATAGGATTAAGGTAGGAGAATAGGCTCCAGAAGAGATGCCAACTGTGGTCAGGTGGCCTGCAAACTCCAGAATAAGAGCTCTGTGGACAGGAAAAATGTCTCGAGGGGATAAATAGTTTGAAAGCATCTAGAAAGTGCCAGACCCTTGTGAGGGGCTCCACCAACTCTATCTCCCTCCCTGCCTCTGGGTTTCCCTCCAACAAACTTAAAGATACAGAACAAAAAGCCACATAGGGTTCATACACCATTTGGTAATGAAATATAGAATTGGAGGATGCTAATAACCTCATGATAAATGGAGAAAATATTGAAGTTGTCAAGAATTTCATTTTACTTTGATCCACAATTAATACCCATGAAAGCAGCAATCAAGAAATCAAAGGATGTATTGCACTGGGAAAATCTGCCGCAAAACAGCTCTTTCAGATGACACTTTGATGACTAAAGTCCATCTGAACTAGCCCACACTATTTTCAACAGCCTCACATACATGAGAAATTTGGTCAGTGAAAAAGGAAGACCAAAGAAGAACTGCCAGATCTGAATTACGGTGTTGGCAAAAAACATTGAACATACCATGGCATGCCAGAAGCATGAACAGATCTGTCTGGGAGGAAGTACAAGAATGCCCCTTAAAGGTGAGGATGGTGAGACTTTATCTCACTTGGAATGTGTCATAGGTGGGGCCAGTCCCTGGAGAAAGGCACCACACTTGTTAGCAGAGAGCCATCAAAAAAGAGGAGGAGCCTCAAGGGATGCACAGACAGCAACAGCTACAACAGTGGGCTCGAAGACAACAATGGTTGTAGGGACAGCGCAGGGCTCAGCAGTGTGTCATTCTGTTACACACAGGATTGCTGTGAGGTGGAGTCAACTCAGCAACACGTATAACAACAACAGCGAACGTTTCATTATCTGTCATGGTCACTCTGGGCCGGGAATTTGAGAAAGGCTGACTGTGGCTCAGGACCAGCCCTACAGTTCATTGCAGCAGAGAGGGAGCTGGAGCTGGAACTGCTGGAGGCTGCCACGGCCCTCTCTTTTCCCACAGTCAGATGTAGCTTTCTCCAGGTTGCCTCTCCACTTGGGCTAGCCAAAGCTTCCTTACAGATTGTGGCCTTACAGCAGTTAACCTGTTAAGAGACAGGACTAGGAATCCACAGGCAAGTGTTCCCAGAAAACCAGGAAGAAGCTGTTTGCAGTTAGGAAGCTTAGCCTCAAAGTCAGATAGTGTTAGTTCCATTCCTACAAAATGACACGCAGGACCAGATTATCCAGGAAGCAGGATGCACATAGGCCTCATTGTGTCTTCTCACCAATCTGCAACGCACACTTCCACCGGTACCCAGACACATCAAACATGTGGTAAAACACATATGAAATTGTTCACCACAGATTAGTAAGTAAATACAATTAACGTACCTTGCTCAATCCAATTTGGTGCTTGCTGGTTACTTGTCCCCTGAACAAGCATACCCAGATGGAAGGAGGCGGGTAATGCAGAAGACCTCACTTCTCCATGGGAGGAGGCTCAAAGTCACATTGTAAAACAACATGCGAGGTGGGATATAGCGTGGTGGCTGTCTTTTGAAAATAGAACCCACCAAACAAATGCTCTAGTGACATTTAGGAGATACATTTTAAAGCTTTTCTTCTATGTAAACGTACTCTGAATGCACCGTCTCGGGGTACCTTTGAATATTCCTGGGGCTCTTACCACTCAGAATCTTCGTCAAACTTCTAGCAGAAATCTCATGCCTTATTATGTCAAAGCTTTTAGCACACCAAGATCTCGGCCTGGCATATGAATTAATTTAGGCTATGTATTAGCTTTTGTTCTATCTACCAGACATGCTATTAAGTAAATAATCTCAATCAATAGGCTAGCGGACGTTGCGAATGGTAGGAAACATAAAGAAAAAGATTAACAGGTTTGACTAAAGCAAAAAACTGAAACTGCAGTATGTTGAAAATGCTGTAAACCACACAGAGAGAAATTGAAGCCGAGACACCTCAGAACCACAGAGAAATAATTCATATTCTTAGTACATAAGAATTTTACAAGTAAATTAAAAATGATAAACTGCCCAATAAGAAAAAGAAGGAAATATAAACAGCTAATTTACAGATACACACTCATAAAAAATAAATGAAAAATGTTTAATTTCTGTAATAAAAATAAAACACCATTTTATTTTTGCCTGTTGAGTGGGCAAAGTTTAAAAACAATTACAGTGCCCGTGTTGGCCGGAGTCTGGAGAAATGGGCACTCTCACATGCTGCAGGTGGGAAGAGAAATAGTCACTTTTTTTCTGTAGGGTGACTTGGCAGTTAGGCCTGGAAAGTCTTTGGAAAGGTATAACCCTTGACCCAGCAATTCCTTATCTGGGTGTTCATCTTATGACAGTAAGAGAAGATGAGCACAAGCCACATGCGCAGGAATGTTATCTCCAGCATTGTTTGTATTAGGAAAAAGCATAGAATTCGTGGTGGCTATTAACAATAGGAGGGCAACAAAGACATGAAGAAAAACGAGCTCATGTGAATGGGTGACTGTATCAACATGTGACCAGAAGAACCGGATGGTGCCCAGCCACCGCCAAAGATGGCTGTGATGGAGCACCCAATGTTGAGGCCCAGTGGCAACACGGGAAAAAGGAGGGTGCATCTCAAGAACTCTACTATAAGACTACAATTGATGCTCCAGCATCCTTGGGGTTCCCCTGAGAGCATGGCACCTAGACCTGCTGCTGCCCTTGACCAGAAAACATTATTGCGGTAAACCTTTTGTTCAGCAGTGGACTGGACACAGGGACACAATGTGACCATAAGGGCAGGTATTTCATGTTCTATGCTTCTACAGGATGCTGTCTACTGGCCTCTTACTACAGGGAAGAGGGGAGAGGAGAGAGGAGGGGACAGGTGATTGTTAGGGGATATAACATATATAGAATGGAAAGGAGGAGTGTGCTGCCACCAGCAAGGGGAGTAGAAGGAGCTGCAGTTAGGTGAGCAGGCAAACTGAATTTGGACTGCATGCTTTCATTAAATCACAATAAAATATCAAAAAAAAAAAAAAAAAAAAGGAGGGGGGGAACCCTGATGGTGCAGTGGTTCAAGCTCTCGGTGACTAACTAGAAGGTTAGAGGTTTGAACTCACCATCAGAAGAATGATGTGGCAGTTGGCTTGGGCCAAGATTTACAGCCTTGGAAATTCTATGGGGCAGTTCTACTCTGTCCTATAAGATCACTCACTGTAAGTCAGAATTGACTTGACTGCAGCGGGTTTTGGTTCATTAACAGTGGAAGAAGCCCTAGTGGTACACTGGTTAAGCTGCTAACTGAAAAATTGGTGATTGAAACCCACCCAGTGGTTCTAAGAAAGACCTGGTAATCTGCTTCTGTGAAGGCTGAATCCAAGAAAATATTATGAGGCAGTTTCACTCTGTCACATGGTACTGATATGAGACAGAATTGTCTTTACAGCACTCAGCAGTAATTAACAGTGAAATCTTTGACCACTCAGAACTGGTTTTATGTGTATCCATCAATGAAAAGGTCCTTATAATGTATCTTTAAGTGAACATTCAAAAGTCAGTTTTTAAAAACAACAAACATAATGTAATTCTATATGTGCATATGCATGTATACAGTATGGGGTGAAGATGAAACGCTATCCATCCAAGTGGTATCAGAGGTTATCTCTGAGAGTGTGATTATGATGGTCTTTTTGTTTTTCAGTGCATCCTAAGCTTTCTTTCAAATGAATATGTACTATATATTTTTTAATTCTTAATGTAAATGTGATTTTTAACCTTTCTACAATTTATTTTAAATTACACAGGGGTACCTGAATATATTATAATTATAAAAAGTCAAGAAACAGAGTATATACAGTAAAGTCTTCCTTCATTGTGAAATTATTTTCTAAAGAAAAATTATGCATCTGTCTTCCCACAAACACAACGCATAAGTAGTTAAAAACACACACCAATGGATTTAGCATGTATCTGAACACAATTTAATATTTTCAGTTACATGGGTCCAAACACTAGTCAGAAAACTGCATAGCAACAAAGGAGGCAGGGTCTATCTGGCTCTGACTGGTGTAAACCAAACCAAACCAGTTGCCATCAAGTTGACTCTGATTCATAGCAACCCCATAGGATGGAGTAGAACTGCCTCATAGAATTTCCAAGAAGCACCTGATCAGGATTTGAACTGCCAACCTTTCGGGTAGCAGCTGTAGTTCTTAACCCCTATGCCACGAGAGTTTCTGTGTAACTGTCATCAAATGCTGCAGCCAAAGAGAAGCACCTAGAAGCTTGGTTGGTCACATTTTATCCCTGATGCCAGGAAGGCACAGTATTGCCCAAGTGGAAGAAAGCGTGAGGAACAGAAAGTGCTAACCTAAGGGGTCAACTCCGGCATTAAAAGGCCACCTCAGATCAAGAGGCATTACATGGAATCCATAGGGCTGAAGACCCTCATTCTTAAAACCAAAGTCAAATTTCACCATTAGATTAGACCTGAGTTGTTTTTACAAAGCTCTGATAAAATCACAGGCATTTTTACATCAGTAAAGAATGCATCAAGAAAGCATTCTTCTCATTTATATCCCCCGGCTTTCACAATTGCAGAGCTGTACAAAGAAAAAACCTTGTAAGCATGAATTTTCCCTGAGTGTTTCCACCATGGCCTATTAACAGCATCTCAGCTTCCCTGATATGAATCTCTGTAGGTAATCTCTTCCATAAGAAACTGAGAATTTTTCTGCTATAGATTGCATCTCACAGAAGTTACAGGTTTGATGACCAGAATCCTCACCCTATTTCTGTTCCTGGGTACATAGATCACTTCTCCAAGCTTCATTCTCCCTGAATATGAGACAAGTATAGAAAAAGATACACTCTGTCATTATTGGAAAAAAGGAAAAATGAAATTCTAGATGTTTCTAATTGCACTTGCAAGAGACAATGTGGCGGTATTAACAAATGAAGGCATTCAGGCAATTACAAGAGCTTTGGGGAAACACTAAGCTACCAGGTACAAACAACCTGAAACTACAACACGTTTTACTATGTTCAGCAAGTACTAAGAGAGAGATCTATTTCTTTCTTATACTTTTAGGCACCTTAATTTGTTGCTTTAGCAGAATTCTAGTGGTATCTGTCAAGCTGTAATAGCTGTTCTCAAGAATCAAATAACTTTCTGCATTTTAAATAGCCTCCTTGTAGATACAACATACCAGCTCTGTGGCCTAACAAGTACGTTGGCCTGCCAGACCCGTCTACAGGTTTGGTATTCACTTTAACAGTTGGCATCGATTCTGACTCATGGCAACCCCCTGTGTGTCAGAGTAAAACTGTGCTCTATAGGGTTTTCAGTGACTGAGTGTTCAGAAGTAGATTGCCAGGCCTTTTTTTTGAGGTGCCTCTGGATGGACTTGAACCTTCAACCTTTGTATTAACAGCCCAGTGCATTAGCTATTTGCGCTACTCAGGAACTTCTGTAACTCTGTTAACTACATATTTTTAATTCCTAGGGCTGTTTGATCACCTCTACCATTACACCAAAAAACCAAGCCCACCGGCATCGAGTTGATTCTGGCCCATAGAGATCCTGCTCCATAGAATTTCAATGGGTGCCTGCTGTATACAAACTGTCAACATTTTGGTTAGCACTGTTCCACCAGGGTTTTCTCTTTGCCATTAGAAGGCAGTAGATACAGTGTGAGGATAAAGAGCATTGACTTTTGGAGCAGAATCTTGAGATTGCTTGCTTGTCTGCTCTGGCGCTTAGTCCTTTTTACCAAGTTCCTTAGCCTCTGTGTCTGTTTACTCACCCGTAAACTGAGGATGGTGGTAATAGCATCTACTTTACAGAACTGTTGCAACTGATATATATGAAGTTCTCAGTGCAGTGCTGGTAGACGGGAAGGATTCTGTAAATGTTAGTTAGTAAGGCCTCTTGCCCAGACAGAAGTCCCCACTTCCCCGCAGGGTGTAACACCACCTCCCACTCACCCTACTGTAGTCTTCCAACAGCTCTGTGAAATACTCCCCTAGAACATGACCGGCCAGTGAGTCTTCCCTCTTCAGTTTTGTCCTGATGGTGTGTCTCTGTTTCTCTCCATAGGAGATAGTAAAGTCCACCAAGGAAGAACTTTGTGCATCCACAGAAATACAGTATTGGGGGGTAACTACTTCAGGCAGGAAATGGAATGGGGACTGCAAGAGCAATTTTATATAAATCTCTAAGTATGGAGTTTCAAACGAGGATGAAAACTGAGACCCGGAGGGGAAAAATAAATTTCCCAAGGACACAGAGCCACATTCTGCTGCAGCTGGGACAAGAGTTCCTCTGTCTAGCAGACTGGTCTCATTTTGCCTCTCTGAGACCTTTTTCTGGCCTGCTTTCCCCAACCTCCTCACTTCTTCACCCAGTTCTGGTCACAGAACATTTAGTGTTTGGATGTGTTTGCACTCATCTCCGCTCTGACGTTTGAGGGGCACTGGTCTCCACGAGAGGGCCAGGTGCCATCTCAGGACCCCGACAGAATGGTTTGGGTTTCCTTGGTGCTTGCAGGCTTCTTAGGTGATGCTGACAAAGAGTGGAAAAGGCAGGATGTGCCATATGTTCTGCATTCAAGTCACAGAACACAGATGTGTGTTCAAGTCGAGGCACATAGATGCGGTGACACGATAAGCTCTTGGCAAACACTAAACTTGGCCTGCAGCTTTGTGTCATGCTGGTGCCATGTTCTGTTTGCCAGTCCCCTGAATACAGAGAGTCAGGATAGCTTCTGGGACCGCCAATCAGAGCTTAAACTTTCCGTCCTGCATGAGTGAGCCTTGACTCACAGATCCCTCAAAACTAAAATAGCAAAGTGGTTAAATATTCATGATTTGCTTATTTCAGTATATTTAATTTATTATGTATCACTTTTCATGGGTTTTACATAAACTTGCCTGAGGATTTTTTTTTTTTTTTTTTCAGTTTAAATTCTGGCAGAATGTTCGTTTTCCCTGGCAGAGTGCTGATTAGTGAAAGGGAAAAAAAAGTTTGTATAACTGAGAAGATAATTTTTTTTACAAATTGCTCTTACACTTTAATAAAATGATATTATACTCATTATCATCACCATTAATTAACCTTTGATGATCATTAATCTGGTATCCAACATGAGGTGCAGTTGAAACATCTGCTTTATTTTATTCTCCACGGTAGACACTATTGCCTTTGGCTTTTCAACCTAGTGTTTTCTATTCCTTTAGGATGGTAGAAATGAGGTAGAGATTGACTTCTTTTTGCAGCCTATTTCTCCTACTGGTTAAAATAGAATCACATCTTCCATCTGTTTCTGTTTTTGCAGAATGAGTCTTCACCAAGTTTTATCTTTGTAACTCTCTTGGTTTGGAAGAGGTGAAAAGAGGGCTGTTTCTCAAACTTGAATTAGTAGGCCAGCTCTTCTCTTTCTTCAAGTTTTCTCATACTGAGTTTTGGGAAGCCAACCCAAACCAAACCCATTCCTGTCAAGTCGATTCCAACTCATAGCAACCCTATAGGTCAGAGTAGAACTGCCCCATAGAATTGCCAAGGAGCACCTGGCAGATTTGAACTGCTGATCTTTTGGTTAGCAGCCAGAGCAATTAACCATTACAGCAGCAGGGTTTCTTGGGAAACCAAAGCATCACATAAGTATAAAAGGTTGTTGAGGCTGAACTGAGGCTCAGAACTCACAATGATATAAAAGAAAGTTTTTCTTCCCGCATCTAAAACAAAGGGATGAACAACAGTTCAGTAGAATTCAAGGAGGGGTTTACAGGATGGCTTCCAGTCGTGGCTTTTGGAGATAACTTCACTTAAAATGCAGCAAAACCCGGTGCCTTTGAGTCGGATCTGACTCACGGTGACCCCGGAGGCCAGAGTAGAACCACCTCAAAGAGTATCCAAGGGGCGCATGGTGGATCTCAGCTACTGACCTGTTGGTTAGTTGTGGTCACTTACAGCACAATAAAGTATTTAAAATAATTCTAAAAAAATCATAGGTCCCCATTGTTCCCAATTTCAAAATATATAAATAATAATCACTCTATTACTGAGACGGTATTAAAAATTACAAGCTTGCCTCTCCCCGCCCCCGAGAGAAACTTACACTTGCTTGCACTGCCTCTTGCCTCGACCCACACAGCATCTGCTCGAACCTAAAAATGCATTTGAGTATTAGCCTATGAAAAAACAAACGAATGCGAGAAATTTAAATTAGCTGCCAAAAAAGTAATCAGATGTCACTCCTCTGAGCAAACACATTATATAAGCAGCAACAGCAGAAAGAAAAAAGAAATTTCAATAAAAAGGAGAGAAGGAAGCAGGCAAGGAGAGAAAGAGGGAAGGAGAGAGGAAAAGAGGGAAAGAGGGAGAAACAGAAGGGAGAGAAAGAGGAATGGAGGAAGAGAGGGAGGGAGGAAGAAAAGATTTAAGACAGGTACAAGAACTGTTGTAGAAACTTTTGAGAGTTACTGTGAGAATGCAAAGGGCTTTTAATTATAGACATCCAAGTAATATTTTAAACAACTGATAATTTCAAAACGCTAATTCTTTCCTAATTATTTTACAGATTTAACGTATCTAATCCCAAACAACATGTTTTAGTGAAGTTGAAAAAAAAATTCTAAGTCTGCTATTACATGTGAGACTAATTAGTTAAGAACAATGAATATGCCTTTGAAAATAAAATTAGTAAAGGAATAAAGGGTCTTCCAATAAGGATGTCCTGTTTTGGACAGTTCATGGTGGTCATATTTGTGAATGTATAGCAGCCATATTTAGCACATTATTTTATTAGTCTTGAATTAGCCATGAAGAGTTACACGATTCCATAATGTGTAGAAATTACTAAAGTTTATTATTAAAATGGGTGTTCCATTTGCCAAACATTCCATGTGTTACATGAAATTTATGATGCTCATAATCATCCCACCAAGAGAATAATTCGATGTTCAATCAAAAAATTTGAGACGACTGGGTCTGTTGCCAATCAGACAAGGTCTGTGTGTCAATGAACCACACTTTCCAATGAAAACATCGCCACCATTCGTCAGAGTGTACTCAAGAATCTATCACAATCAATTTCTCCCAGAGCACAAGAACTAGGTCTTTCATCTATCACAGTTAGGCCAATTTTGCATCTAAATGTGAAGCTTTACCCTTACAAGATTGTTTTAACTCAAGAACTCAAGTCCAACGACCATAGACTGTACCTTGCATTTGTTGATTGGGCTCTGGAGCAATTGGAAGTTGATACTGCTTTTGGCCAAAGTATCATCTTCAGCAATGAGGCCTACTTTTGGAGGAATGGTTTGGTTAACAAACAAAGCTGTCGTGTTTGGAGCTATGAGAATCAAATGGAGATTCAAGAATATCCACTTCAGCCCCCAAAAGTTACCTTTTTGGTCCTGCAGAATCACTAGCTCTTATTTTTTACAGGATGAAGAGAGGTTGTGACTGTCAATACAAAAGATATCGGGCTATGACAACTGATTATTTTTGGCCCCATTTGGAGGGTTCCACAGTGGCCATTTACGTGAAGCTCTTTTCCACTCATGTCATCAAGTATACTTCAAAACAATTAAAACTGTATCATTTACACAACTTGTTTTATTCAAGTTCAAATACAGGACACCCTTATTAGAAGACCCTTTGTATTGCCAGATATGAAATGAAAAAAAGAGAATAAATAAAATTGTCTATTGACATAAGAGTTGAATGATGAATAAAAGAGAATAGAAAGCCCATGAATAAGTGTGTGTGTCTCTGTATATGTGTGCGTGAGAGAGAGAGAGACAGAGACAGAGATATAGAGATATTTTGGGAAAGGACAAGATGTGTTATTTAAATATTGGTTTAGGAAACCCATTTGGTAAAAGATTGTATTCTTGTGGCTCCTGGATCAAATTGACCACAAATGTGGTAGCTTAAAACAATGGAAATGTATTCTCTAACAGTTCTGGGAATTAGAAGTCTATAATCAGTTTCATGGACCCAAAATCAAAGTGTTGGCATACCCCTGATCCCTCCAGAGGCTCTAGGGGAGAATCCGTTCCTGTTCTCCTCCAGCTTCTAGTGGCTTCTGGCACTCTTTCACTTATGGTTAGATCTCTCTAATCTCTCCCTGTGTGGTCTCCTTCTCTGTCAGATAGCCCAGTCTCTCCCCATAAGAGCAACTGCAATTAATTTGGGGGCACAGATAATCCAAGACAACCTCCTTATGTCATGATCCTTTATTTAATCACATCTGCCAAGACCTTTTTTCTTTATAAGGCCACATTTACTGGTTCCAGGGATTAGGACTGCATATCTTTGGGTGGTCATTATACAGCCTTCTACAGGGGTAAATTACATTCTTATCTCACCCCATAAAAAAAATTCTGATGTGTTAAGTATTTAAATAGAGTTATCTGATCTGGAGGAAGATCCTTTTAAGCATAAAAGCAAAGAAAGGATTGATGATTTTGCTTATGTAGGAACTAAAAATTTGCTTAGGTCTAAAATTATGAAACAAAATACAAAGAACTGACAAATAGGAACAAGTATTTGCAACAAACAAGAAGTTAATGTCAGTGTATCATGAGCACATGTAGATCAGGAAGAAGTTAAATGTTCTCACAGAAAAATGGTCTGAGAACAGAAGCAGTTATTTCACAGAAGAAGGAAACTAAAAGATCAATAAACATAAAAACATTTTCCCTTGTAGTCATCAAAAGCAAGTTAAATTTTAGGGGCATATTAGTTTTGGCCAACAAATTAGCAAATATAAAAATGGCAATACCCAATAAAGGCAAGGAAATGAGGAAACTGAAACTTTTATACCCTGTTAAGTGGCATGTTAATGGCACAGCTTTTCTCAAGAGTGATTTTGCAATACACACAAAAGGTCTTGAATGTGTTTTCTCATTGGATCCAAAATGATAGTTTTAAACTATGGCAATAAATGAGCAACCGCACAGAAACGTATATGTATGTTCATCACAGCTTTATTAAAACATAAGAAAATGACAAATGGTCTAATATCCCATCATAGAGGATAGATTAAACAAATTTTGATATAGCTATGGGATCAAATACTGTGGAGGCTTTATACATTCCATATATTAAGATGGAAAATATAGCCAATATGTGGTTAAATGAAACAAGCAAGTTACAAAACCATCTGTACATCTGGCCCCATGTCTCTCACTGTGTGTGTGTCTGAAATGGTGAATGAAAAAGCTAACAGTGGATTTCACTGGAGGTAGGATTATGGGTGATTTCCTCCTCCACTTAATGTTTTTTTTTTAATTTTCATAATCAGTATGTATTACTTTTGTAATTATGAAATAAGAAAAAATTACATGCACAATATTTTTAAGTTATCTACAGGATAAGGCAAATCTAAATCTTGCAAATACAGGCCCTTTATGGGCTGTTTCTCTCTTCCTGTCCGTTTCCATCACCTTAACTACCCATCACCTAACCAACGTTGCTATAGCAACACCGCATTCCTTGGACTTCTCTGAGCTGGATCCTGTCTTTTCATAATTGCGTGTCTTTACACATGTTATTACCTCTGCCCCAAATCCTCTAGTAGTGCTTACCTCTCCTTCAAAGTCCAGTCCTGTAAGTGGGGGCAGAAAGTCTTCATGACACCCCCAGACAAAATAAATCACTTCCTCTTCTTTGCTGACACGGCTCAGTGCAATTCACATGCTGTGATTATATTTCTATTCCATTTATATGTTCATGGCACTATTTCTATTTTGGACAGTGAGCTCAGTGGGGGTGAGTCTGAGTCACCTGTGTATACACAGTGCTCAGCACTAAATTCAAGGTGGAGAGGGGTCTTACAATTGCTGCACGCAGAGCCTACAGGGAAAATAGCCACCAGAGGCCATACAGCTAATAAAGGGAATAGGAGTGAGAGAATAGGATTAAGGGGAAAACACCCAAAGAGACTAGACATTATTCGTTTGCTTAAATGTGAATTTTTAAATTGGACCTAATTATTTCAACCCACTGGTTTATGTTAGTTGCAATCAAATCAATAAATTTCAAATTTGGTTTGAGTTGCCTGCTTAATTTGGATTTCCCAGTGTGAAGAAAGCTGTTTTGTTTTTGCAGCTCTTTCACTTGTAATTGGTGTGTTAAATGGTGCAATTGCGTTTAGCATATCCTGGTTGTGTTTCAAAACTGTCTCACACTTTTAGAAAATTATATTCCTGAGTTGCACTGAATCATTAGCTCTGAATAAGCATTTAAAGATAATTAGAAACAGTCAGGAAGCAGGTATCATTTCAGCACACACCTTTCCATAATATACAGAGAACAGGGGAGAAACAGGAATTGCTTTGGCGACAAATGGGCCTTGGCCTGGTCAGGTCCTTCTCTGAGTCATAACCCTCTATTTCTGTGTAAGAAGAAAAAAGGAAAGCGGTTTTTATGAAATTTGGTTGATACAAACTGAGGGCTCTGGGGCTTTAGACGGGAGAGGATTGGTACTTGTGAGGCAGTGCTCGAGATGGTGGCCTGGCTGAGAACTTAACCAGGAAGCAAAATAAGGCTAATGGCACAAGCCATTTACCTCCAGCATGTTGCTAAACAAGTTCTAAGCAGAGGAACTGTCTGAAGAAAATTATAAATGAGTTAAGCAATACAGACACAGACTAGAGACAAGGAAACAGATGCATAGAACCCATGTTTATTGCTATAGGAGTAAAGATGAAGTATGGATAACCATATACTTCTCCTTTCCAGCAGGGGCAATGGTGGTTCAGTGGCAGGATTCTTGCCTTCCAAGGGGAAGATCCAGGTTCTATTCTCAGTGAATGCTCCTCACAAGCAGCCGCCACCTGTCTGTCAGCAGAGGGTTGAGTGTTGCTACGACGCTGCACAGATTTTGGCAGAGCCTTTAGACTAAGAGAGATTAGGAAGAAAGGCCTGGTCAGCAACTGAAAACTGTGTGGAGCACGTTCTAGTCTGATGCACACAAGGTTACCTTGAGGCAGAATCTGGTTTTCTTGCATGCTTAATTCCTCTTCTTTAAGTTTTTCTTTCTTTATCTGCCCTTTTCTGAATCACTGGCCATCCCTGGCATATTTCCTGTCACCTCTGCCTTTCTGTGAAGCTGTGGAAGGCTGAGAATGGGAGGTCTGAGTCATGGAGGCTGAGCTGTCCCCGCTCCAACACTATTGTTCACTGTCCTCTCAAGAACATCCGTCATCTTCCTCCTGAAGCGTTCTCCTTTCTTGCCACCCCTGCCCATCTCTCCTGCCCACCTTAGGCCCACCTGTTACAGTACTACACTGACTGTCCCGAGGCTAGCAGGTCGCCTTAAGAAACACTCGGTCCTTCCAGGTGGGTTGTCTGGTAGGATTTGTCCTGCTGTTGTGTGGGCTCAGGAGTGCTCTGAGGGGGGGTGGTGGCCGCCTGAGGCAAGGTCCTGTCATTACTCACTGTATATAGACGCAGCTCTGAGCCACAGCGTAGCATCCCTGGCTTCTGTGTTCTTGTTTACCTCTACCCCGTGTGACTGGGGCTGTTTCTCAGGCACAGACAATACAGGCTTAAGTTCCTTCTGGCCCCACATGAAAGAGCAACGTGATCTCTGCCCCGCCCCGGGATGACTCTGAGCTTTGTTTACCAGCGCTCCCGTGTTTCTGGTCTTTGATCTCTGCGGATCCATTGCCTCATGTGTCACTTACCCCTCCAGTGTCATGGTCTCTCGTGACTCCCCTTCTCCCCACACAGTTTGGGAGAGAACAACTTTGTACCCAGCTTTCGACTGTGCCAGGATTCCACTGAGTGTGCCCTGTATTCACCACTGGCCAACAAGCCAGTCCTTTCAGCAGCTGCAAAGCAACCACAGATCCTCCCTTGTCCACAGCTCCGTAGGCAGGGCCACTTGTAAGGGTGCGTGATGGAGGAAACTCTAGTGTGCAACAAGTGAGCATGCAGGTGTGACAGAGAACACAAATCTCCCAGACATCACTGCACAAAGTCTGTGTTTGTATAAGTCATTAGCTGCTTGTGGAGTCCTCAGGGCTGGGGAACCAGTTCTGCGTCATTGTGGAGCAGCCCCCTCCTGAGAATTGCTTCCAGCCGTCCACTTTCCCCTTCTCCTTTACTTGGACTCTGCAGGCTTGGCATTGGCTGAGACAGGTTACACTAGCTGTAACGTCTGAGGATCTTGTCCAAATCCGGCATGTCCAGAAAAGGCAGAAAAAGTATCACAGTCGAAGACAGTGGAAGCAGGTTGTCTGGATGTGAATCCTGAACCTGCTGCTTACTAGCTGTGTGACCATGGGCAAGTGACTACTTATCAGGGTGTCTCAGTCCTTTCATTTGTAGAATGGGACTGCTAATACCAGTGCTCATTTCATGACATTGTCTCAAGGGCTCATTTAGCTAATACAAGTTCCATTCATAGTAAGCTGTCCAGTAGTGCTCACTCTTTGTTATTCACAGACACAGTGAGGACAGTCTGTGGCGCTGCACAAAGCAACAGCCCGGTCATTACTACTTGTGTGGGTTTGGGGCCAATTAACTTCTCTGAAGTTCACTTTCCTCATCTATAAAATAAGGATGAAATTAGATTCACTCTCTAGGTGGTACCTTATAATTAAGCACAAAATTGTTTTCCTGCAAAGGAAATCTGTGATTGATCTTACCTTTGCCACTGGACATTCTGCCAGGCTCTTATGAATTTTGAAGTTATGGGCCAAAAATCTCAAATATTTAAAATCCAAGAAGGAATCAAAAAGGTAAAGAAAAGCAATTACTCATTGTTTGGTGCCTTAGGTCATACATCCCAAAGGTCTGCAGAAACTGGCCTCCTCGGAATTCTTGTACATGTCATTGTCCCAGAGGAACCCCGTTTTGACTATACCTGGTGAGGCAGAGGGCTGGCTGGCTTCTGAACAGCCAGAGAACTCAGCAGACGATCTGGGATGCTTGACGGAGCAGGGCCAACGGATTTTGTGGTTCCTTGTTCTGCTGCTTGTTAGCTGTATGACTGTTGGCAGGTACTGAACCTCTTTGAGTCTGAGTTTGTTATCAAGAGGAAGTTAAATAAGAGAAGCATAAAAGAGTGGCACAGAGCAGACTATCGACAAGTATTAGTTACTTTCCCTTGGAAAAAGTTAGTAGCTAGGCTTATCAGGCAGACCTCTGGATCCGGGTTGGTGATTGGGCCATGGTTTGTGAGGTATACCATGTGAAAATAAAATGTGACTTAAACTTTTCAAAGTACATACAAGGTACTTATTACTAAATGTAATGCTTTCTAAAACCTAGCTGAGTTGCTAGTAGACTTCTTGGATCTGGACTTGGTAAGTCTTCCACAGTTAAGCAGTTTGCCTTTCAACCTAGAAGTAATCCAACATTTTAAGTCATGAAGGAAAACACTGCATGCAATAAGCTTTTTACTATTTTAGACAAGGTGACCCATACAGATGATTTAAAAAATAGCCCTAGGATGTCATTTGGAAAAATCAGATAGAGAAATCCCAAAAGACTGTAACCAACAGCCTGAGGGTGAAAGTGAAGAAAGCTCTGATATGGCCTCTCCTGAGGTCTTCTGGGAATTGTGGGGCAGTGGGTGAAGTCATCTGGAGCCTAATGCTTCAAGGTAAGTTTTTACTTCCTATGGCATGAAAAAGCGTGCTCTTGGAAGCATTTTCAAATACCAAAAACACTCCTAGAAAAACTGCTGCTTGCCATTTCTCCTTGAACACTGATCAAAGCCAAATCAAATCCACTACCATCAAGTCAATTCTGACTCTTAGTGATGCTGTAAGATAGAGTAGAATTGCCTCAAGGAGTGTCTGGTGGATTTAAACTGCTGACCTTTTGGCGAGCAGCCATAGCACTTACCCACTACACCACCAAGGTTTCCTGGATGCAAACATAGTATCTCAAATCTGGCGTGCTCTAAATCAGATTTCTCACCACCCCTGCTCTGTATCAGGTCTTCCTAGGGTGTTCCTGACTACAGTAAAAGGCACTTTCACCCTTCCTGTTGCTCAGGACAGAACCTTGACCACCAGCTTAGAGCCCTCCTTATCATCCACAAAGAGCCACGGTGGCGCAGTGGTTAAGTGCTCAGCTGCTAATCAAAAGGTTAGCAGTTCAAACTGCTCAACGGAAGAAATAAATATGTGGCAATCTGCTTCTGTGAAGATTTACAGCCTTAAAACCCTATAGAGGAATTCTACTCTCTCCTAGATGGTTGCTGTGAGTTGTTTCACTTAACGTCCCTGGGTTCGTTGAATGGATCTTCATTCACTCCTCACTTCCAATCTCCAGCAGGTCTTGTTGGCTGTATTTTCAAATCAAGCCCAAGCGTCTTAGCGCTTCTACTGCTACCACCCAATCCAAACCACTGCCGTCTCTCACCTGGGTTCTCACCTCCAACTTCCTACGTGACCTCTCGCTTTTGCCCTTCATGTCCTACCAAAGCCGGAGCACGTCACTCATCAGTTCAGAATTCTCTGGCAGCTTTCCATCTTGCCCAGAGAGAAAAACGAAGCCAGTACCTTGATCTAAAAGCCCCTAATCAATCTGAACCCCTCCCTGTTGTCTCCCTCTCTGACAGCTCTCCTAATTTCTCTCCCTTTTTCACTCCACACCAGCCCCACTGGGTTCCTTGCTATCCCTCAAGCATGATGTTTATGTCCAGAGTTCTAGCTCTTTGTCTCTTCACTACTCAGCCATGTTAACCTTTCTGGACATGCTAGGCCCTAACACTTGGAGAACAGGTTTTTAATAATATCCTAAAGGATAGAGCCCAATCTCCACTCCTCCAGCCTACATGCTTTACTCCTTTCTCTGAATTCCTGAAATAACTGTATTCTAAGAGTCTCACCATCTGATGATGGACATATACTTCGCTGGATTAATCCTTATTCCTTTCATAAATGAAGACCTATCACTATGAAAGGTCAGTGTCCTCCTTAAGCTGAATTCAAGCTTTTTGCTTGATTTATACTCCTCACCAACTCCATATACAATGCCAAGTTCTCATCTGTGAACTTGGGTAGTAAAAACACAGGACCCAGCTGCGTACATCTGTGTGAATTAGTTACTTCATCCGCTACAGTGAAGGCCAAGCCCTGATGTGGATAGAGAAGTTGATGCCATATGGTCCCTGCTCTCTACAAAGGGTTTCCAGCCTTATATATTAGAATCACCTGAAGAGTTAAAAAAGTTAGATGCAAATATATAGACACATATGGGTACATACACATACACTGTAATACCTATGGAAATGCTATAGCTGCAGTGGTTAAGTGCTACAGCTGCTAACCAAAAGTTGGCAGTTCAAATCCACCAGGTGCTTCTTGGAAACTCTAGAAGGAAGATCTACCCTGTCCCATAGGGTTACTGTCTTAGTCACCTGGTACTGCTCCAATCAAAAAAGCCACGAGTGGAAGGCTTCATGAAGAGTAACTTTTATCAGCACAGTCTGGTAAACCACAGATCCATTTGTGAATTACAAGTTCATTCGATATGAGAAATCATCCCAGTCCAGTAGGCCAAGAGTCCAAATTCAAGGAGAGCATCTCAGCACAGGAACCTCAGGTCCAAAGGACATGCTCTGCTCTCGGTCTTCGTGGTCTGAGGTTCCCAACATCCTCTGCTCACTTCCCTTCCTTATATCCCGCGAGCTACAGCTTGAGTCCTGCCTCACCAACACAGCTGCTGCCCGTTGCCCATCATCAATCTCACAGAGGCAGGATTCACAACACATGGGAGGAATGGCACCGTACTGGGACTCCTAGCTGAGTCAAATGAACACATAGATTTTGGGGGGGACACAATTCAATCCATGACAGTTACTACGAGTGAGAATCAGCTCCATGGCAATGGGTCTGGCCTGGTCACATACCCATAGATAGCTATCTAGATTTCTACTCACTGCTCATTGCATTGTGTTGCCTGTCACTTTTTTCCATTGATCTTTTACAGAAAAAAAAAGTATTGCTGGTTTGCTCATAGATATTGAGCAGTGTAGTTTATATTTGAAACTGTATTTGTTAACTATAAGTTTTGGGAATCAGGGCATATGAATCAGAAATCCCTTGAAGCCGTGATTATGTTTACACATACTGTACTTTATGCCTTAATTCTCCCTTCTCTTCCTACAGTGATTGCAGTTCTTGCCACATTTAGAAACCCTCTGTCCATGGTGATCATTCAGCAACTTTCTCAATCAAAAGAATGAGTCATAAGTTGCTGCCCACAGGCCAGACTTTATGTATTCATTCTCAAGTGTATCAGAGTAGTTCTTAATCACTTTTGAAAGAGGGCATCTGGGAGCAGAAGTCCAGCTATGAGGTGGGAAAAGTAAACACAAAGGAAGTTGTTTTATTTGAAAAAGGAACAGTAAATTCTCCCACACATTGCAAGTTACCCAGATCTCCCAACACCAGGCAGGAGCTTTGCACCCTGAGATGACTTGGGGGCTCTGGTTTGCTCTATGTTCAGCAGGCCTGAGGCACAGGCTTCCTCCTTGGTGGACTTTGTAACCTGAATAAGGAAGAGGGAGGGATTCACTTCAAGGCCAGTCTTTTAATCCACCGCCTGAATGAAGGACCAGGACACACCTGATCTATTTAGTCTCTAGCAGTTTCTTTCAAATAACAAACAAGCTCAGCAGTTTCACTGTGTTTCCATCTCTCTGTGTAAATTTCCATCACAATCACTGCCCTGCTTTTATAGAACTCGGAACAATTTGATAGTCTAGATAAAGGGGGAACCCTTTGAAAGAGGACACCCTCTGAAATAACATCTCTGTCAAAGGTGCACGCTTTCTTGGCACATGATCCCTTCGAATGCATGTCGTATCGCAGAGAAATATGATAGTGACTCCAAATGGTCATTTCTGCACATTTGGATAATGAATTTTAAAAAGATGGCTAAAGAGCTGTTGGAAAGCCAGAACTTGCCCATCAGCTGGGCAATGAACCATATGCTTAGCCATACACTGGGAAGGAGAGATGGAGGGAGTATGCTTGCCAGGGAACCGGGAGAAGAAACACAGGTCGAAGCGTCATCCTCCTTATGGGGGAAACACAGGCTTTCCCAGAGTCGGCGACTGCTGGACACCGTGTTCATAAGTTTAAGACACCTAGATAATTTCTAGGAAACCCTGGTAGCGTAGTGGGTTAAGTGCTACATCTGCTAACCTAAAGGTTGGCAGTTCAAACCACCAGGCGCTCCTTGGAAACTCTATGGGGCAGTTCTACTCTGACCTCCAGAGTTGCTATGAGTCAAACCCGACTCGACAGCAGTGGGTTTGACTGAATTAGATAATTTCTAAAATTGAAAAGAAAAGCAATTTGAACTTATATTCTCTGAAACAGGAAGTCTCTCAAATTTGGTGCTATATCAGAATCACAAGAAACACTAGTGAAAATATAAATTTCGTAGTACCAGCTTCCTTCTCCCACCCTATGCTGGGGGGAGGGAAGAGAGATGTTCTAATAGTTAATATCCATGCAATTCTAATACATCTAACTGCAGAAACTCAGTCAAATTGATTCACTTTCAAAATCATTAATTCACAGGGCTACTTTGAATGCAGCGGTTGCCACAATCAGAACATGGAGAGTAATTAAAGCAGTTCTTGCTTTGCTCCATGATTTGTCCTTTCTACAGCTGGACCAATAAGCTACATCCTGATAAATAGAGAAAATGTTAAAATTGTCAAGGATTTTATTTTACTGGGATCTGCAGTCAACACCCATGGAAGCAACAGTCAAAAAATAAAATAAAACAATGTCTTGCATTTGGCAAATTTGCTGTAATACATCTCTTTGAAGCATTAAAAAGCAAAGATGTCACTTTGAGGACCGAAGTGCATCCAACCCAAGCTATTGTATGGTATACACACATAAAAGGTGGACAATGAATTAGGGAGAACAAAGAAGAAGAGATGCCTTTGAATTATGGTGTTGGTGAAAAACTAGAACACACCACATTCTGCCAAATTATGAGCAAATTAGTCTTAGAAAAAGTATAGCCAGAATGTTCCTTAAAAGTGAAGATGCTGGTTTATTTTTTGTTTTTGTTTTAATTTCAGATTAATGTAATTTCACTGTGAGGAAGGATTTTGAAAAACAGAATGCATAAAGCACTGGTACCATTCTTTCTCTCGTTTTTTGTAGCCATTGTAACGTGAGACTGCTTACCAGATCATCAAAGCTGAGCAATTTAAGCCTGCCTCATTGAATTTACCAACATTTATGGGTTTGAGTTCTCATACAGGAAGTGATGAGCTAGAAAACTGAATCACCAGAATAAACAGGAAGAGTTCCCCCTCTTTGGAGAGTCTATTATCTTTGCATCATCTGCTTCTGATGTTTTTGTATAATATTTCTTAGTAGGGTGCGGATGGGGAGATGAGGCTGAGACTAACTGGGCAAAGAGTGTGCTGGAGTGGAAAGGGTAACAGCAGACTCAGGAAGCTAGGGGGTAAGTTCTGGGTAAGCGAAACCCAGAAAGTAGGGAGAGAGGGGTCGGGGGAAAGCATAACAGATGAAGGCACCAAGAAGCAAAAATCACTTGATGACTTAACTCTTTCTAGAAGCTTTTTAGAGGGCTGCAGGCAAAGCTCATGTACAAAAAGGACAAAGACACACATGGTCTTTCGACTCTTGGTTCCCACATTCTCTTGCTCTACACTGGGTCTCAGAAATCAAGAACTTTGCTGCCAGAGATTAGGGCTCAGAAATTGGTTCCATGCAGTGTATGTGGAGACCAGAAGGCTCTGTTTCCATCTAACAAGGTCTTCCACCCCAGCCAGAGTTCCTTGCCTCATATTTAATAATACATTTCTATTGTCGGCTCTGCAAGAGAAACACCTGGTGAACTGCTCCCAAGAAAGTTACAGCAAAAACATACAAACAAACAAAAAAGCCTTATGGGCAGTTCTACTCCATCCCAGGGGGTTGTAAAGAGTTGGCATAGACTTGATGACACGCAACAACAGTGCTCCTTAGAAAAAGCTATACCTGTAGACCCAGAATGTTCCATTCCCCTTGCTACATTTGTTGGCTTGGTAATTATATTTAGACTCCTTAAAGTTAGTAAGTTTGAGGGGTCTGTGTTTAGTTAACCTCTCTGTTTCCTTCCTGTCCACCCACCTACCTTAGATGTTCAGGCCAGTTCCTCCACTGGTCCATATACTTCTTGAAGGCAGAAAGTATGTCCAATTCATCTTTGGATCTCCGGCACCTAGTGCAAGGCTTGGCGCTTAGGAAGAAGTCAGCACATTGTGCTGGGTCGAATGACATTTATTTGCTACAACCCCTTTGGATACTGTAACAGCTAGATTATTAGCAGAGTTGAAGGATCTAGGCCATAGTTCTATTTTACATATACTAGAATAGTTTTAAAAACTTAACAATACGGATATTGAGCAAAAGTTTGGAAATCACTGCTATAAATAGTGTCAAACATACACTTAAACTTCCTAGTCCCTCCAGGCTCTTGAGGGTTTGAGGAAGAGCCCTGGGCACAAAGTTGTAGTTAAGTGTTGTCAAGTCTGTTCTGACTCAGAGCCGTGCTATAGGTCAGAGTAGAACTGCCCCATAGAGTTTCCAGGGAGTTCCTGGTGGATTTGAACTGTCAACCTCTTGGTTAGCAGCCATGGCTCTTCAACACTATGCCATCAGAGGTTCCTGGTCACAAACGGGGAGCTATAAACCTCTGGAGTCCAGGCCATACAGCTGGGAAAGGGCCAAAGCTGGAGCCTTTTGGGCTGCAGGATGGCCTTTCTGCTGATTTCTAACCAGGAGCTGCTCAGGTTACCAGTTCAGCCTCCCCAGATTCAAAAGCCCTTGCCTGGTCTGAAACTAGTCTCCCCAGAATCTGTGGGTTCTTGGGAAGTTTTCTCCTTTCATTGGTCATCAGTGTTTAGTAAGCACCCGTTACCTTCCTCCACTTGCAGGTCCATCTTTTAAAGAGATTATGGCCAGTGATCTTTTGCATGAATGTAGGTCTGTTTCTCCTTCCTTACCTTTGAAACCGTATCTTAGTTGTTTTTCTTCTCTGACTAGGCAGGCAACGTTTTGGTCTGGTTTAAAAATTATGTTAGTGGACTATGATTAAAAACAAAACACGCACAGAAAAACAGCTGTGTGTCACCCCTGCTTCCTCTTCAGACTCTCAGGCTTTCAGAGAGTCTCACCAACCCCCCCCACTCCCCCCCACCCCGCTCCCTTCCTCTTAACATCAAGGTCTTCAGTATGTTAACAACTGAAGATGCCAAAACAGGTTGCTATACATTGTGGCATATTTTTTTTTTTTGTCTTTTTTTTTTTTTTTTTTAACTGACATTCAGGGTATTGGTGCTCTGAGAATTGCCATACTTCATCGATTTATATACACAAGAAAAACACGATTGTGGAAAGTTTGACTGATGCAAAATAGCCTAAATTTTGTACATTTTGGATATATTTCGCGTCACTAGAGGAATACAACTCTAGTAAAGCAATACAACGTTAAACACTGATAAAGCAGAATATCATAACAATTATGATTTAAGTAATAGGTGTTTTTTTATTCACAGTCTACTGATAGAATTCTTAAAGTACACCAAAATGTGATAAATTTGATAAATGCAAGATAATTATATGAATTATGTGATTGTCATTAAGTGCCATCAAATTACTTCTAACATAGCAACTCTATGTACAACAGAACAAAACATGGTGCGATCCCACAATCACTGTTACACTTGAGCCTACAGTTATAGCCACTGTGTCAGTCTACCTCATTAAGGGTCTTCCCTTTTCACAGATTCAGTATTTTACCAAGCATGATGTCCTTCTCCAGGGACTAACCTCTTCCGATAACATGTCCAAAGTATGTGAGATGTAGTCCATAATTCAAAGGCATCAATTCTTCTTTTTTTCCCTTATTCTTCAACATAAACTAGAAATTCCCACTCTTGGCAATGTTTTCCATAATTTGTTACGATCCACACAGTCAAACGTCCTTGCGTGGTCTGTAAAACACAGCTGAACTTCCTTCTGGTCTTCTCTGCTTTCAGACAGGTTCCATCTGACATCAGCAATGATACCGCTAGTCCTACAGCCTTTTCTAAATATGCTCTGAATTTCTGCTAGTTCCCTGTCAATATACTGCTGCAGCTACTTTTGAATGATCTTCAGCGAAATTTTACTTGAATGCTATATTAATGATATTGTTCAACAATTTTTGCATTTGATTAGATCACCTTTCTTGAGAATAGGCATAAATATGTATCTCTTCCAGCTGGTTGGCTAGGTAGCTGTCCTCCAAATTTCTTGGCATAGATGAGTAAGCATATCCAGTGGCCACATCTATTTGTTGGAACATTTCAACTGAAAACTCCATCAATCTCTGGAGCCTTGTTTTTTACCAATGTCTTCAGTGCAGCTTAGACTTCTTCCTTCATTGCCATTGGTTCCTGATCATACGCCACCTCCTAAAATGGTTGAACATTGACCAGCTCTTTTCGGTACAATGACTCTATGTATTCCTTGCATTTCTTTTTAGTGCTTCCTGAGTTTTCTAATAGAATCTTTCACTGAATTGTTTAATACAATCCTTCACTATTGAGACTTGAGGCTTGAATTTTTTTTCTTCCATTTTTTCAGCTCGAGAAATGCAGATCATGTTCTTCCCATTTGGTTTTCTACCTCCAGCTCTTTGCACATGGCATTATAATACTTTGTCTTCTCAAGCTGTCCTTGGAAATCATCTGTTTTACTTCATCAACTCTTCCTTTTGTTTTAGCTGCTCAATATTCAAGAGCAAGTTTTGAAGGTTCTTCTGACATCCAGTTTGGTCTTTCCTTCTTTCTTGTCTTTAAAAAGACATGTATCGTGTCCTTAAAATCATTCCAAAACTCATCTGGCCTTTTTGGTCATTAACATTCAATGCATCAAATCTACTCTTGAGATGATCTATAAACTCAGGTGACATATATTCAAGGTTGTACTGCATCTCGTGGACTTGTTCTAATTTTCTTCAGCTTCAATTTGAACTTGTACACAAGAAATTCTTGTACACAAGAAATTGATGGTCTGATCCATAGTCAGAGCCTTAACTTTGTACTGACTGATGATATTGAGTTTTTCCAGCATCATTTCTATCACCAAGGCCAGGTTTTCCAACTACTGATCCTTCTTCTTTGTTTCCAGTTTTCACATTCCAATCACTGGTAGTTATCAGTGCATCTTGACTGCATGTTTGATCCTTTTCATACTGCAGAAGCTGGTAAAAATCTTCAGTTTCTTCATCTTCAGTCTTAGTAGATGGTGTATAAATTTGAAAATATTCATATTAACTGGTCTTCCTTGTAGGCTCGTGGGCATTATCCTATTACTGACAGCATTGGGCTTCAGGATAGATTTTTGAAATATGTCTTTCAACAACATGTGCTGCACTATTCATCTTCAAGTTGTCATTCCCAGCATAGTAGACCATACGATTGTCGAACTCAAATGTCCAGTACCATTCCATTTTAGCTCACTAATGCCAATAACATGAATCTGTGTTCTATTTCATTCTTTACAATTTCCAGTTTTCTTGATTCATACTGAGTAGGTTCCATCTTCTGATTATTAATGGATGTTTGTGGCTGTTTCTCCTTTTGAGTCGCGCCACATCTGCAAGTGAAGGTCCCCAAAACTCGACTCCACTCACATCACTGAAACTGATCCTACTTTAAGGAGGCAGCTTTTCTCCAGTCTTCTTTAGTGTCTTCCAACCTGGGGGGCTCATCTTCTGGCACTATAATGGACTGTGTTCCACTGCTATTCATGAGGCTTTCAGCAGCTAATGCTTTTCAGAAGTAGACTGCCAGGTCCTTCTTCCTCATCTGTCTTAGCCTAGAAGCTCGACTGAAACCTGTTTTCCTTGGGTGACCCAGCTGTTATCTGAATACTGGTGACATACTTTTAGCATGACGTTAACAGGCAAGCCACCACAGTATGACAAACTGGCAGACTTGTGGGTGTCAGTTGCTGTAGATATTAGTTTTTATTAGATTTTCCCCATGGCCATAGGCTCACTCCCCTTTGCCAGTGGCAATATTCCCCATGGGTGGTGCATGGTTGAGTGGGAAAAAGGGAATTTTAAGATCTGGAATGGAGAGGCAGGGCAGGTCTCTGCTGACTTCGGCCTGAGCAGATGACCCTTCAAAACTGAATGGACCTGGGTGATTCAACTGTGACTTTTTTCAAACAGTAGCATAAAACTGGAATATAGTAGCATAATTTGGGATGCAGGTATCAGGCAATTTTGAATTTGATTTTAACCACCATATCCTGACTGTCAAGGAGCCCTGGTGGTGCAGTAACAAAGTGCCCAGCTGCTAACAGGAAGATTTGCAGTTTGAACCCGCTAGCCAGTAGGCTTCTATAAAGACAACGGCCATGGGTCCAGTTTGGGGTTTTAATCTTAACTGTGGAAACCTTAATGTTTTTTTTTTAAAGCAGGGTTTATTCTGACAAGAGAAATCTTGGCTCATTCAGGCCTATTGCTGTACTTTGGAGCCTGTTTGGGGCCTGCGGTCGGTGACAGCCTGCTGGGGCCTTGGTTCCCATGAGTTAGGTTTGGCCAGAGTGAAAATCGAATGGCCTTGTATTCAGGAAATTCACAGACTGTTTCATCTTGGGTGAAATGTCTAGTAGGAAAATCCAGGTGATTCATTTCCTTTTTCTAAAGCCAAAGAGCTAGCTAGCCAAGTGCCGTCAAGTCGGATCCGACTCATGGCAACCCCAGGGATCTAATAATACAGGACCCACTCTCATACTACTGTCCTGAGCTGTTTTTGTTTCCTCTGACTCCTTCATTTCCCTCACTTTATTCATCCTAGACAGAGAATGTAATTCTCTAGAGTCAACCGGCCTAAGTCTATATCCTCTGGGGTCTTCAACACATGCTTTGGGTTGCTACCCAACTCCTATAAAACTCCTCTCTACTGTCAATTGTAAGTGCAAGCTGGTGTAAATCATAATTTGAGTCAGAGATGACCTGTGTTATAGGTTGAATTGCATCTCCCCCAAAAGATATGTTGAAGTCCTAACTCTCATGCCTGTCAACGTGACCTTGTGTGGAGCTGGGATTTTTCTTTCGTTAATGAGATCATAGAGGAATAGGATGGGTCCTAATCCTAATCCCTTCTGAATGGTCTCTTATAAAATGAAAGTACAGATGTAGAGACAGAGGGACAAAGGGAAAGACAGACACCATGTGATGACAGAGGCAGGTATATTGACAAGTAGTAAGAAACGCCAAAGATTGCCAGCAGCCACCAGAAAGTTGGAGACAGACATGGAATAGTTCCTTTCTCAAAGCCCTTAGGAGGTGACATGACCAGTACTGTGATTTGGACTTCTATCCTTCAGACCTATAAGGCACTAAAATTATATTCTTCAAAGCCATAAACTTTATGGTATTTTGTTATAGCAGTCCTAGGAGACTAAGACAACTTGGTAAAATTACACGTGTCAGGCAGATCAGATAGTGCTCAGGAGAGCTGAGATCAAAGACAGGAAGCAGGGCTGACAGTGGTGGGAGAGGGTTACCTGGTTATAAGAAGTGAGGGTGGCCAAGCAAAGGGCCCAGCTGCAGAGAGCCGTCTTAAGAACAGCACTGGCTTGGTTCTGGCAGCACAGCAAAGGAACATAATGCAGGCTTTGTTGCCTTACGCACCAGTGGCTAAGAAAACCAGCCCTTGCTGGCCTTGGAGTCAGTGGTAAGGGAAAAAAGTGGAGGAACAAGTTGTCCGGCTCTACTAAGATTATGACCATTAACAAGTGTTTATATGTCAGCAAAAGACCTCTTTCCCTGAACAAAGCTGCAGATTTTTACAGCAGAAATCTTCTAGAAGGAAATCTCCAATTAAATAGGACCTAACACAGCTTGGTAGAGACAGACTCTTCCACCTAAAATTCTCCTCTTCAAAAATCCTCTCTGAGTGGGTCGTAACCTCTACAGTGTATGATATTGTTGTTGTTGGGGTCTTGGAGTTGATCTAACTCGTAGCAGCCCTATTCACAAAATAGAACAGAATTGCCTGGTCCTGCTGTATTATTACAACCATTGCTATGTTGCAGCCACTTAGTCAATTCATCTCACTGAGGGACTTCTTATTTTTTGCCGACCCCTTACCTTACTAAGTATGATGTTCTTCTCCAGGGACTAGTCCTTCTTGATAATATCTGCAGAGTGCATGAAAAGAGGTCTCACCATCCTTGCTTCCAATGGGCACTCTGTCGCTGTGCTTTGTACAAAACAGACTTGTTCATTCTTCTGGCAGGCCACGGTATGGTCAGTATTTTTTGCCAGCTCCATAATTCAAAGGCTTCAATTCTTTTTTGGCCTCCCTTATTTATCGTGCAGCTTTCTCATGCATGCGAGGTGATTGAAAACGTCATGACTTGAGTCAGGCACACCTTAGTCCTCAAAGTGACATCTTTGCTTTTGAACACTTTCAAAGAAGTCCTTTACAGAATTTCTCAGTGCAATTATTCACATGATTTCTTCACTGCTAGTTTCATATGCATTGATGCCGTAGTGTATAGCTCCCGGAATCTCTTTTACCTGAACCCCGTGGGTAAGAAGACCTGCAAAATACACAGTGAATGCAACAGTGGACTTGAGCATAACAACAATTATGAAGATGTTTGCACATAAGACTGTTGTGAGTCAGAGGGAACTAGCACAGACAAAGTAGATTTCTGCCCTTTAAGGAAGAGTGAAACCCAAATGTTGGCAGTTCAAATCTACCAGGCACTCCTTGGAAACTGCACAGGGCAGTTCTACTCTGTCCTGCAGGGTGGCTGTGAGTCGGAACTGACTTGACCACAATGAGTAAGAAGAGTGTGCCAGATGATCCCTTCTGCAGAGATGAGACTGAAGAGGAACGTGGGACTAGGGCTCAGCTCTTAAAGGCAGGCAGGTGGTGGAGGACAGCAAACAGCAGGGAGCCCTTTGTTTGGAGCAGAACTGGTGTATCGTGTCTTCTTCCCCCCCAACTTTGATTCTGGGGCTCATGCTTCAGGAAACGATTATAAACCATCAGCATGACTCACCTTCCTCTCTCTCCATGAGGCTTAAATATTTAGTTTCAGGTCACAACTCCTAAAGTGCATCCGAGATACACACCACCTTCCAGGAGCAGACTCAGGGCAAAGAAGGATCAACGAAAGCAAAGTGAAAACCGGGACAGGTTTCCTATTTCCTCCAAGGACATTAATAAAGGGAGCACTGTTGCCAAAGATGTAATAACGCATGTCAATTAGCCCTAGAAGTGAATCTCACGTTACTAAGCCTGATGCTGGGTGGAAGCCACGCATAACCCTCTCCACCACTGTATACACAGCACACACAACACCTGTCAAGTCACTCTGTTTGCTCAAAACATTAACTGGCCCTTCCTTTGTTCCTACTAATCACCCCTAATCCTATGCATTACACATGTATTATGGGGACCCTCCCTCCTTTATTTCTTAGGGCACCTATTTGTTGTTATTAAATCATGTTTTTCATGGAAACATGGCACGTGGGTAGGCAGGGATTACTTCCTGCTTCCTGGACTTTCATATTCCCACCCTGACTGTGCTGGTTCTGCTGTGAACCTTCTTTTTCTTGCTTACATGAAGAAGCTTGCTTGGTTGGTAGCGTGTCTGAGCAAATAATTCTTATCTATTAACTAAGCATGAATAGAGATGCCCCAAGTTGTCCTCAGGCTGAGGAGCTGGTTACTTTTGTGAAGGGAGTACGGTTGTCAAACAAGAAACAAAACAGAACCCACTTGATTGGATAGTTAAGTGGATTTCAACTCATGGCGACCCCATGGATCAGAGTGGAACTGTGCTCTCTCAGGTTGTCAGTGGCTGATTTCAGAAGATCTCCAGGTCTTTCTTGCAAGGTACCTCTGGGTGAACTCAAAGCCTCAGTCTTTCGGTTAGCAGCTGAGCATGTTAACTGGCCTCATCACTCAGGGCCTGTGCTTAGCACAGTATATACTTTATTAGAAATGATGAAATTAAATGTCTGCCCTTTGCAAAAATTGTTACATGAGAGTTTCGGAATATTTCTGACAACGACCAAGATGGCCATAATTTAGTGGGGCTTGAATAAATTAATAGAGCAGAAAATGTGAACCACAGGAAGCTAGAAGAACTCGGGTAGTTAAAAATACTTGTAACCCAAGTATTCTAGTAATCCATTGCTACATAACAAACCATCTCAAAAGTTAGGGTCATAAAACAACAACTATTTTATGATACATATTCTGTATGGCAGGGATTTGGATAGAACACAGTGGGAAGACTCAAATAGCCGGGAGTGACTAGAACAGATGAGTTGGAATCATTTGGACATTTCTTTGCTTAAAACACTAGTACCTGGGCTGGGAGGATGAGACAGATGAACTTAGTTAAGATTTTCTGCCAGATCACTTACATAGCCCTCTTCATGTAGCTCAGATATCTAAGAGCAAGTATTTCAGAGAGCAAGGTGGAAGCTGCATGGCCTTTTGTGACCTAATCTAAAATTGGGTGTTTTAGTCAGCTAGGGCTGCTCTAACAGAAATACCACAGAGTACATGGCTTTAACAAAGGAAAGTGTATTCTTACACAGTCTGGTAGGCTACAAGTCCAAATTCAGGATATCCACTCCAGGGGAAGGCTTTCCCCCTTGTCAGCTCTGAAGGGAAGTCCAGTATTGTATCAGTCTTTATCCAGGGAGCATCTTGGCACAGGAACCTCAGATCTGAAGGACATGCTCTTCTCTAGGTGCTGCTTTCTTTATAAAGGTTCAAGGTTCCCAGTTCTCTGCTTGCTTCTCTTTCCTTTTCTCTTTTGCAGGCTGAAAGGAGTAAGGGTGGGGCAAGCCATACTCCAGGGAAACTCCCTTTACAGTGGGGCAGGAAGGCGATCTTATAAAGGGATTTACAGCCCCACCCTAATCCTTTAACATACAGCATAGGAAAACCACAAAACGGAGGACAGTCACAAGATACTGGGAATCATGGCCCAGCCACATGGTTACACCTATTTGGGGGGGGGGCCACAATTCGATCCATGACACTGGGAATCATATAACATCAGTTCTGTCATACACTATTGGTAAAAACAGCACAGGCCCACCCCTTTGGCATGTTTGGGAAAAAGAGGTTGATCCTTCAAGTTCCCATGTTGTCTACTTAACAGTCAAATGCTCTTTTATGAAGTATATTCGTCGCAGCTCTACTGTAGGACACTATTTCTGTTGCTGATGATCTTGGCCTCCAATAATGGACTGTACTTCTAGTGTTGAAATTCTGCTACCTACAAAAGGGTCTCTATGGAAAGGACCAGTGACACAGAGTAGTCCCATTGTCCCATTTCCTTGAACATTAGTACAACCCACGGTGTTAGTTTCCTAAGGCTGCCACAGAAAATCATCACAAGCTAAGGGGCTTTGAAAAACAGAAATTTGTTCCCTCATAGCTGTGGGGCCCAGGGTATAAAGTCAAGGTTTTGGCACGGCCACACTCTCTACTTAGGTTCCAGGAGAGAATTGATTCTTCCTAGCCTCTTCCTGCTTCTGATACCTTCCTGGGCTTTTGGCCACATGACTCCAGTCTCTGCCTTTGTCTTCATGTGGCCTTCTTCTTCATGTGTTCTCTTCTTCTGTCTGTCTCTTATAAGGACACTTGCCATTGGATTTAGGATGGCTGCTAAACAAAAGGTCAGCAGTTTGTATCTACCAGATACTCCTTGGAAACTCTATCAGTTCTATAGCATCCTGTAGGATCACTATGACTCAAAATTGACTTGATGGCAGCAGGTTGTTTTTTTTGTTTGCTTATTGGTGGGGGTGGGGGGGAATAATTCAGGATGCTTTCAAGATCCTGAATTGCATCTGCATAGCCCTTTTTTCAAGTAAGGTCATATTCATAGTTTCAGGGATGTAGATGTGGCTATATCTTTTGGGAGCCGCCATTCAACTTACTATACTCCATATTCGTGTGGATTCATCAGATTTTCGTGAACTAGAGGGAATACTAATATATAAAGAAAGGAATTTAAAACTACATCCTGGACCTGACGTTATCCAGTTTACAAATGAAGTCTCCAAATAGTTTAGAGGGCGTCTGTCTCTTACGTCTGCGCTCATAGCTACTCCTTTGTCTTACACAGTCTCTTACACAATCCTTGCCCACACTGGGGGAAATCTCAACCCTATCTATGAAGGTATTTTTGGCCCCAAGATTAATCTCTCTAGTAATATATTTCCTTGAGTTTGAATTATTCATTTTATATTGACACTCAAGAAGATTCCAGGTGGATAGTCTATGGGTGGATACGGGAATTTCGAATTTCTTGCATCTGTTCAGAGAGAAGATTTGGTGTTCTAATTCTCATAGAACCATTCAGAAAACATTCATCTACTCCACATGGATGTTTCCCCAGCACTGTGAGATAGAGATATAACTTCTTATTTTTAATATTATCCAGCTGGCAATGGTTCAAACACACAAACATACACACATACAGCTTTCAAGAAAACACGTTACTCGCTAAGGAGAAAGAGGAAACATCTCCAACTCCTCCAGAATTTGTAAGACCTTTTCTGAGAATGGGAATTAGATTTCATTCCATACCCCTTCCCCATTCTCTCCTTCAGACTGTGTACTTGAAACTTGCAGAGAATAAGAAACTGAGCTGTTGCTGAGCCATGCACTGTTTTATGCTCAAGACCTGGCCGGAACGTTGAAACTACACTTTTAAAAAAATCAAATTCTTACAAAAGGGCAATTGTCTTAGTCTCATTCTCAGTCAAGAAGTAGGGACTGAAGTAGGTTAGAAGCACTAGTGGCCTCATTCTTTAAGTATGAGGAGTTAGTTATCGGCAGAGCTAAAGCGCTGGCAGTTCAGCTCTACAGCATAAACTCACCTGATGGCAACATTTTTCTGCTCAGATGTACAGCCTTGCCTCCTGAAAAGCCAGTTCTGCTATAGACATAAAAGCCATTCACCAACAGATCCCACATCCTTGATCTTACAAAAATATTTACATTACCGTACTTAACACAAATAACGCTCACCTACTTCTCTTTGCCAACCATGCCCTCCCCTTACAAGGTATTTTCTAAGTGCTTATACCAATTTTTTTTTTTACACACTGCTGTAAAAAAAATTAAGATAGCATGTTTATGAAAATACTTCACGAGGAGAGAGCACAGCTGGCAAACAAAAATAGAGGGTGCGCCTCATTTGTGTAAAATACAGAATATATCACCAAAATACAAACCCAGCCTACTCTTTAGAATATGCTGTTTATTCCTAACCATGAATTTTGGTTCCCTCAGGCATAGTGGAGCCCGATCTTCTAAATGAGAACTCCCTTGTCAGTGGTTTTATTTGTCTGCCTTCCTCTGCTTACTCCTAACTTCTGAATCTGGTGACAGGTACTGGCCAAAACAGCTTGCTGTCAACCTTCCTCAGCAGCACCCTTTTCACTTCACCTCCCTTCAAACCATTGTGATCTCAGTCTCATTCTGATATCCCACTGGTTTTTAAGTATTTTGAACTTCCTCTTGATATTTTTCTCTCTTCATTTTCCTTCTCTCTCCTTCCTCTGCTTCCATTTCCTAAACACAATTTCTGTATTTTCTGGTTACCTCACCACCGTTATTCCTATAATTAACACAACCTTTTCTTTCTTATCTTCCATGCTTTTCTCCTCCTATCCAAGTTTTTGGAAACCCTGGTAGTGTGTGGTTAAGTGCTATGACTGCTAACCAAAAGTTAGCAGTTCAGATCCGCCAGGCACTCCTTGGAAATTCCATGGGGCACTTCTACTCTGAGTTACAGGGTCGCTGTGAGTCAGAATTGACTTGATGTCAGTGGGTTTGGTTTGTTTTGTTTTGGTTATCCAAATTTTCAGGGTCACTTGTTCTTTTTTTACTGTTAGTTTGTTCCTGTAACATAAACAATCAGTAACTTATTAATGATTTATAGATTTTGAAGTTTCTGTTTTGCTATTAAGCCATCATGACAATAAATCATCGATGTAAATGCGTAATTATTGAGATACCCACAATAGCCCTAGTATGAAGTCCTATGTTATTCGGCTGCAAGACCTATACTGACTTTGTGAAGAATTCTTCCCTTTTGAAGGTCCTATAATACTACTAAGTTAAGTCATTAACTTATTTTTACTTTGTGCTTCATATTTAAATCACATCAAGTTTGGAGAAGTACACTTTTACAGTTAGAACGTTCATTCAAAATAAAATAGCTCCCATCAACAAGTGGGTTAAACTTCAGTGAGAATGAGAATCATGCAAGTTATTGTATTTATGAAATTGCTTTAACATTATTAAGCATTTTATCATAATTTAGCTATAATAGGAAAAAATCCCCAAATAAGCTTGAAACAAATATTTTCCCATAAATCCCTATAGATGTCTGATTCATACTATACTCATGCTTGGTTTCTAGGCTCTACAAGAGGATTATACCCTCTGGAACCTGCCCTTCCCTTCCCTCTTTGCCTGGCCTTATGCTAGGCGTGGCCTTTGCCTGGGCCATAAGCTCCAACTTATGCCCCAAGACTGAGAGTATACATTATATTCTCAGCATAGACTATACTCCTCCCCCTAGGCTTGATTCCCTTCTTAAGACATTCTCACAAAACTCTGTACTTTAGAACACTGACTGTGGTTGTAATTTAACCTGAAGGCCGGGACTGTGCCTGCTGCTGCTGTTCACTTCTGTCTACCCAGTGCCTGGCACAAGGCACAAATAAATACTTGTTGAATGATAGACTTGATAAATGCATAGACCAGAACTCTGTAGGAGGTGAATGATTGTAAGAAATGTTAGGCTTTAAATCAGGTCTCATTGAAAACATGTCTACTTCATGCTCGTAATCATGATGACAAACGCCATTTCGTTTCTTTTTAAACATATTTGGTTTGAACTTATTTAACTTTTTGATTCATAAATATGACACTGAGTACTCTTCTTCTAACTGGATGGCCTTTAGTGTCCTGAACAATAAGACAAGTTCTGTACAGTAGTACAGAACTCCTTCATTACTTTTTGAAAGCCCAGCTTTCTACTTACATTTCTGCTTGTGTGGGTGGAAATTTCTATCCAGCTGTGTGGGAGGCAGCAGCGGTCCTGGGTGCCATCCCACCCCTCAGCACCCAGAGCTGACGTACCTGCTGCCCTTGCCGTCACCACAGCCATCGCTACTAACGCGTTGTTGTGGTAAACAGCTGTCTTCCTCATGCTTTTCCCTGCTGATTCAACATCCATCCCCAAGCACCTTTTCTCTTCTGCCCACATCTGCTCTAAAGAATGGAAAAACTAAATACTTGTTTTCTTAGCCGCTATCAAAGTTAGGCTCTGCCAGCCTTGGTTGTAGCTAATGAGACACAAGCTGAAGACCTTCTGTGAAGCTGTTAGCATCCCTGGTAAAATGGACAAATGTTAAGGCCATTACATCTCTTCTTTTTCTTGCCTAGAATGTGGCTGTGTTGTTTGGATATACAACAGTCATCTTGCAACTGTGGAGCAGTAAACTGTTACTTTAAGGATGATGGAGCCTAATGGTATAAAGAGCGTGGGTTCTTGTCAACATATTGACAAGCTCTGTATTCTACCTACCTTAGGATACTTTGGTGTGTGAGGAAAAGAAACCCCTGATTGTCTAAAGGCTGCATTTGTTAAACTTCCTATTATTTGCAGCCCAAATCATTTCTAATTGATAGAGCAGGGAGGCTACTTTTAATTTGTTTCCTAATCTAAATATAAAGCTTACATTTATTTTAATTTAACCTTAGTTAAAGAGGCCTGATGGTGCAGTGGTTAATCACTTGACTGCTAACTGAAAGGTCAGTAGTTCAAACCCACTAGCTGCTCTGTGATGGTCTGCTTCTGTAACATTTACAGGCTTGGAAACCTTATGGGGCAGTTCTGCTCTGTCCTATACAGTCACCATAAGTCAGAATTCAACTTGATGGTAATGGGTTTGGTTTTGGAACCTTAATCAAAATATGAATCCAATCTTAATCTAAATAAAAATAAGAACAGCCCTAGACTTGAGAAGGGGTAACAGCCTTTTCTGCTTGCAGATCTTGTTTTTTCTGCTGAGATCACAAATTGAAATTATGATGGCAATAACTAGATATCTACAACTATAAAGGTGGCTTGGTCCCTAAGCTTTATGCTTTGTTTCTGCTCAGCTGGTAACCAAAAGGTCAACAATCTCAGTCTACTAGCTGTTCCTTGGAAACTGTGTGGGACAGTTTTACTCTGTTCTACAGATCACTGTGAGTCAAATCAACTTGACAGCAATAGGTTTGGTTTGGTTTTTATCACCAAAAAAAAAAAAAGCTTTCAAGAATGTAATTCTTTTTAAACAAAAAGTAGAAATATCCCCCTTTCCCATTTCCAGTTGATCTAAAACCTAGTCACAACCCTGAATGTAATGTCAGAGTTATTTTGGAAATAACTAATGAATAACGTACTACATCAGTAAGCAATGATTAACTTCCAGGCTCCGATGCTGTGATTCTATAACAAATGAGATGGGTGGAACAATATCATTTCAGGGTATCATCTAACTTTGAATAAAATTGTTTAGACTGTGGTCATTAAATGTTAAATGAAAATACAGAACTACTTCCAATTTCTCTTTATGCAAAGGCTCCAAAATGCTGAGCTCTTTTCATCTGTAGGAATTAGTGGAGCCTAAAGCTTTCCTAAAACCACAGAGTGAGTACATCCACCTCTGTGCTCCTTTTTTTCTCTTGCCTCTTCTTTCAAAGCTGATGTTAATAGGTTGCACATGCTGTTAGCAGAAACTTCCCTCCCCCCCCCTTCAAATTCAACATTGCCAAGCAGCCTGGACTTCCAGCGCACCTCACCAGTCCCTGGCTTTGGTTTCATGTGACCCCCAGCATTCTCATGTGAAACCAGGAAGATCTTCAGTGCAGCTCTGTGGAAAATGCGAAACACTGGAATACGATGCATTTTTCAAATCTGGACTCTGTAACTGAAACTTGGCTTGTTTGTTGTCTGGCTGATAAGGATAGGTGAGAGATGAAGACTTTGCTTTGCTTTCTCAGCAGCTGAGTCTGAGCATTGATAGTAAAAGGGACTTTTTAAGTGAAAGCTGTGATTTAACTGGACAGCCTTTTGGTTTCTGCCTGTTGGTAATCGCCGCTGAAGTTGGAGCTGCCCAGACCTTTAGATGGCCCGGGAGCTGAAGGCAGGGGTGGATGAGGATTGGATCTCAGACTCCAAAAAAAATCAAGGCCTTCAGGAAAGCGCTAACTTCATTCTATCTGGGGTCAGAAGGCAGGTCTGTCCCTGGTGGCTGTCTCTCCAAGGAGGCCATGGGTTCTGCAGCTGAAAAATGGCCTCATCGATCTTGAGCAGGCCTACTGTTTTTACCCACTCACAGCTGGTTTTTCATCAGAAAAAGTCTTGTGTTTGACCTTTTTTGATAGGTAGGCTTGTGCAGGGTATTTTCATTAGTTTGTGGTGTGTCTGCTTTACCTCTGCAGAGGCAAGATGTCATTTCTGTCATGTCTGCTCCGAGTTTTACAGTCCCTTATTGATGACTCTTTACAGACCCCATGAGGGAGCTGGGTAACAAGCATGAACTGGCAGGCTGGTGGTTACGTCAGCTCAGCTGAGTGCACTGCGGTTTCCTGTCTTCTGACACTCTTTCATTGCATGGCTTTTTGTTTGCTTTTGTTGTTGTGTGTTGGCTGTTTTTCCCAAAGACATTTTGGTGGCCCACTCATGTTTAACAGTATAATGGAAATCACTGCTTTTGAAAACGACCCTTGGAAATAAAATTTTTATAGCACTGCCTTGTGTATCTACCACACATGTATATTTATGTATCTGTATCTCATCTACCTATCTGAAAGAAAAGTTTCACAGAAACAATGCTAAGCCTGGTTATATGCAAAGACAGCTTCTGTTTTATTCTGTCATCTTTACAAAACAACAAGAAGAAGAAGTGCTAGTAATGACCACTACATTTATTTTATAATTCACTAAGGATTTGCAACTTGAAATTTGAAAACCATTGAGGTATCATAAGTAATCTCAAAGGATAAATGGTACGTTTTTAAATTAGCAAATATTTCTCCCCTACTGTTAGTAATGGCATAAATTCACTAGTAAGAATCGATGTCTTTGAATTATGATGTTGGTGAAGAATAATGAACGTGCCATGCACTGTCAAAAGAATGAAAAAAATCTGTCTTGGAAGAAGTACAGCCAAAATGCTCTTTAGAAGCCAGATATGGTGAAACTAGATCTCATATACTTTGGCAATGTTATTGGAAGGGATCAGTCCCTTCCAATTTACTAACCCAGTAGAGGGTTAGTAAAGAAGATGAGGATACTCAGCGAGATAGCTTGACACAGTGGCTGCACCAATGAGCTCAAGCATCACAATGATTGCAAGCGTGGTGCAGGACACGGTAGCATTTCTTCCCACCGTACGGTCACTGTGAGTTGGAACGAAGTCACTGGTACCTAACTACAGCAAAAACAATGTCTGAGCTAGGCAACCTTCTAAGGTGGACCCAAATAATCCCTGCTTCCTGATAGTCATGCCCCATGTCTACTCTTAAACAGAGATGAGATCTAGGGACTTGCTTTTAAAGAAGACAATACAGTAAATGTAATGGGGTATAAATTTTGTGATTACAGGTAGTTCCCAACTTACAACATACTTAAGTTATAACAAACCATATTTACATTCCCCCTTTTTGTAATCTTTTAATTAGTAATATGTACTATACGCAAAGGTGCAGTGCCTAGTTTGTTGATGGTATGATTCTTATGCCAACCCCCAAAGACAAAGATTAGATTTATAAAGATACAGATAATAAAAGGCAGTAATAATGAAACAAACAAAGAAATGAGATATTTGACTTCTATCAGAATTGACAGTAGAGTCATAAGAACAGAGTCTGGTTTTAAGACAGGGACTGTCTGTCTATGGTAAGCGACTGTCAGTGTCTCTTGCTTGCACTTTCTGTCTTGCCAGCTCCCCCCTTTATGGACTGTCTGTCATGCATCCGGATCTTCTGGATCTTGCTGCAGTTAATCAAACTAGAGAAGCTCACGTGGCAAGGTACTGAGCGCACCTCTAGGTCACTGCCAGTGAGGAACTGAGGCTGTCAGGCTAACAACTCTTAAGGAAGTGACTGCAGCTGAAGGTCATGTCAGTGAACACAGAAGAAGGCCCTTCCTCCAGTTGAGATGTCAGGTGACAGTACAGACTGAACCAACACCTTGATTGCAGCCTCATGGGAGGCTTAGAGACAGAGAATCCAGCTGAACCATGTCTGGATTCCCAGCCTATAGAAAGAGTAAAGTAATAAATGGTCTTCATAAACCATGAAGTTTGGGAGCAACTTGTTATTCAGCAACAGGAAATAAAATCATTGTTTTTAAGGGAAGCACAAGGTTGGAGTCTGCACTTTTGACTTTAGGACGGTGAAGCAGTGTTTTGGGCATCTGTCTCTGCATGTGTAGCACGAGCTTAGTTATTAAAAAATAAGCTTTCTGCTAAGCTGCCATCTGAGGTACACCAAATGGTCCCAACTCAGCAGGAACAGACAATCATCAAGGACGAAAATGACAGGAGAGAAAGAGAACCTGGAAGACAGAGAGACCCACATGAGTGGGTGACTACATTGACATGTGACCGGAAGAACCAGATGGTGTCTGGCCACCACCAGTGATAGCCACGATGGGGCTAACAATGCTGAGTTTCACTAGCAACCCAAGAATAAAAAGGGGTGCATCCTGAGATCTCCACTAAAAGATGACAACTGATGGTCCAGGGGTTTCCCTGAGAGCATGGTCCCGATGCTGCCCTTGTCCGTAAATCCTAATGGAGGTCAACTCTTCAGACAGGAATGGATTGGACACAGAGTGATCATATCGTATGTGCACTTCATGGTTCTATGCATCTATAGGATGTCATCCTGCTGACCTCTTACTGGAGGTGGGGGAGAGGGTGGACAGGAGAAGACAGGAGATTGTTGGGAGGATAAGACATATATGGAGTGGAGAGGAAAAGTGTGCTGTCACCAGGCAGGGAGAGCAGTGGGAGCTGTATTAGGTGGGCATGCAAATTTACATGGGAATGTACGTTTTCACTCAATCATAACAAAAAAGTTTTGAAAAGAAGAAAAAGAAAAAGAAGCTTTTGAAAATCACTTCTGGAAGTCAAGGACTAAGGGCTCTTTTAGTATAAGGAAAATGGGAGATTTTAGGGCTATCTGTAATCTTAACTTAAAGAGCATCGTATCATTACGGGAGCACTCCAGTTGGAAATATTTAGAGAATGGCAATGCAGAAGAGCTTAATTTGTCCAGATGGAGTATTCTTAATCAAGCAGGATTAACACATTAATTAATAACGTGATAGTCCTATATGCTTCTAAATACCGAAACGCCACAGGGTTCAGTCCTGGGACATCTTCTTTTCATGTATATTCACTACCTGAATGATCTCACCCAGCCCCATGGCTCCACGTATTATCTAAATGTTGATAAAACCTAAAAATATGTCTTCAAGACTAGACTTTTTCCTTGAATTGCAAATTTGTCTCTCCAAATGCCTACTCAACATCTCATTTGGATGTCTAACAAGCATCTCAGACATAACATGACGATCTTCAAGTCTTTAGCCCCTTTCCACTCTTTCCTGTTTCAAAAACTGACACCTCTATCCCTTGGTGCTCAAGCCAAAAAAAATCATAGAGTTATTTTTGGCAGTGTCTTTCTTTTACAATCTACATCTAATCCTTCAGCAAGTCTCTCTGTTTTTTCTTTAAAATGTATACCCAGGATCTGGTGACTTCTTCAAGTCTAGTCCCACTCCTAAACACCCCTCCTAACCAGGCCCCTGCTTCTTTCTGTCTGAGCCCCTCCACAACCCACTCATAACACCACAGCTGGGGGTAGGGAGGTTCTTATTAAAACAAAAGTCATATCCTGACACTGTTTTTACACATAACAACACTGAAATAGTCCTATCTCACTTGGTAAAAACAAGTCCTGCTTAAGCTACCCTTCCATTCTCTTTGATCTCAATTCCTTCCTCTCTCCTCTCTCCCCTTGCCCAGGAATGGCCTCTTCCTGACACATTTCTGCTTGTTGTTGTTAGCTGTCCAGTTGCCCATGACTCAGGAGGACCTCATGCTGCACTGTCCATATAATTGGCTGCAGATCTGAACATTGTGATCCACAGAGTTTTGACTGGCTGATTTTCAGAAGTAGATTGCCTGCCCTTTCTTCCTAGTCTGTCTTAAAAGCTCTGCTAAAACTTGTTCAGCATCGTAGCAACACAAAAGCCTTCACTGGTAAGTGGGTGGTGGTTGAACAAGAGGTGCATTGGCCAGGAATCAAACCCTGCTTTCTCTTCCTAGAAAGTGAGGAGGTCTATCAGTGAACATTACTGCCCCCTGTGCGTTACCACCACTGGGTCTTTTCCTGTGGTTTCCAGGGCTGCTGAGAACCCTGTTTCTTTTCATACACACAATCACTTATTAACTGCTTTGTGGTCTTTGTCCAAACATCAGTAGGGCTTTCTTGACCACTTCCTTAAAAACTGCAGTCATCTGTTCCTCACTTCTAGCATTTTCTATACCTCTTCCCAGTTTTAATATTTCCAAGCCACAGTGATCTGAGATACCACACATTTTACATTGAAATACTGTATATATTTATTGCTTGCTTCCTAAGACTAAAATATAAGCTTAGGGAGGGCAGGCATTTTTATCATATCCCTAGTGCCTGGCTAGTGCATGGAACAGTACTTGGTTCAGACTAGGCATCAACTGCTATTTGTTGAATGAATGGATAAAACTCTTTCTCTCTAGCCTTTCTTTGTATTTGCATGCATGTTATGAATATTCATCTGGTAGTCAGTCCCCTGAGCTCCAAAAGCTCAACAGAATCCAGCACAGAAACTGGTAACAGAGAATAGTTACATTTCTTGTCTTTATGTGCCAGTCATGATTGTGTGAAGTCTGACTTCCTTTAGAAGGTGAGACCATTTTCCTGTCAGCTTCTGTTTCAATACACTGTGCTAATTTAAACTCCTGGAAAGAAAAACACCTGGGATCATCATTTCTCAGTGGTGTGAAAGAATTAGAAGAATACTGAATTCAGTTGGGTTCTAGTCCATGTTTAAGAAGAACAGTATTCACGGATGCAGGAGGCATGTTAGAGGTTAGTGTGCCAAGATAGGGAATAATAAACCCTTGAGAATTAAGTTTTAAAATATTTTTATCAGAAAGATTGGACTGGAGGTATAGTGATTAGGTGCTATGGGTGCTAACCCAAATCACAACAGTTGAAATCCTCCAGGTGCTCCTTAGAAACCCTATGCGGCAGTTCTACTCTGTCTGTAGGATAGCTATGAGCGAGAATCTACTTGATGTAACAGGTTTGGTTTTTTGGTTTCATAAAACAAAATGATACTGGGGAAGGATGCGTCTTACTTCAAGTAGACACAGGAGAAGTAACCAGGCAGCTCCTGGCCAGAGACAAGTGGAGAAGGCTGAGGCAGACAGTATGTTGAATGGACATGGGAAATACAGGGAGGCAAAGACGACTGTGCTGTCTAGGATAGGAGAGCCATGAGGGTCATCTAACAACGTGTATAAGATTTTGTTTGAGAAACTGACTTGAACCGTAAACTTTCATTTAAAACACAATCTAACAAATTTTTTAAAAAGAATGTTTTTTGTCAGAAATGATCCATTGATAGACTTTGAAAGACCTCACAGATACCCTATCCTGAGCGTGTAGAGACTGACTTAGGATATGTATTCACCTTTCTCCACAGACAACACTGTTTATCAATCATACTAGGATTCATATTTTATTAAAAAAAAAAAAAAAAAGCCTTGCCCAAGTAACAGGAAGAATTGCTAAAAGAGGTTGCAGAAGGCTGCTACTGAACAGCCAGAAGCATAGACACTGCGGCCACATTCTGTGCAAGGGCAGCATGCTGACAGGGAGGGACAAAGGTAGCAGTCCCAACAGAGAGTTTCTTGGAATTTGCTGGTTTGAGGCTTAACCTTCTGAATGCTTGAATGTAATTACATGTGGTTTCTTAAAAGAGCCTTAAACAAAGCAAATCATTTAAGGAATGTCCTAAAAGACCTATCATTTAGTCCCTCCAGACCTGAATATACCTTTAAAGAGACTTCCCCATGAATTGCTGGAATTTTCAATAGCACAAAAGAGAATAATCTTGTGAACTCAAATTTCTCCAGACTCATGGTATCCAAACTATTCAAAATGTTTCTTACCAATAATTCTCCTAAATGCACATCAGCTTTGGAAATACGTAACTAGAAACTCATTTAGCAGTATGAAGCCTGAAGGAAATCAAGGTGCGGGGGCGGTGTACACAACAGTGGTTGCTGGAGTGGTGCGTACTTTTTAAGAAAGGTGTTTTAGTGCAGGGAGATACACATTAGCCCATAATTTCATTTAACACTTGGACAGGGGCTAATCTGAATGTTTAGACAGGTACATGTTTTATTCTCTGAGCTCTACTTCATTCTTAATAAGATTAATGTGTACCATTTATGGAACACTTTCTATATGCTCAAAAACCCTGACGGTGTTGTGGCTAAGAGTTACAGCTGCTCTCCAAAGTGTCAGCAGTTCGGATTCACCAGGTGCTCCTTGGAAACTCTGTGGGGGAGTTCCGCTGTGTCCTAGAGGTTTGCTACAAGTCGGCAGTAGGTTTGGTTTGGTTTGGTTTTGGTAGGCAAAGTGGATTATGTCATTAATTATTATGACAGTACTAGAAGATGGATACTATTATCTGTTCCTGAGTGGCACAAACAGTTAAAAACTCACTACTAACATAGGTTGGCAGTTTGAACCTAACCAGAGGTACCTCAAAGAAAGGGTTAGCTATCCGCTCCTGAAACATCACAGCCTTGAAAACTCTTTTCTATGATGCAAGACAGGGGGTCAATGCGAGTTAGCGTTAATTCAACAGCAACTGGTTTATTAACATTCCTTTGGCTATTCTATATGAGAAAAGCGGAGTAGTAAGTTTAAGAAACTCATCCAGGTTTGTCCAGCTGCACCCGTTTCTATCGGCTGCAGTCTCCGCTCTTAAACATCCAGAAGCTGAGTCTCAACAAGCCCCAGGCAGCCCACGACCGTTGCCAGTCATCCAAGATAATTGCATGAGCTGCTAACAGCACTTATGTGGCCCTCTGTCCCCTCTCTCCCAAGCCTGTGTGCGCTTCAAGTGTATTTGGTTGTGTCTGTCTTTAGCCTAATGACAAACAAGACAAAAGAATGGAGCTGTCCTTTCCTAAATGGTCAGCGGATGGCTTTAATAAACGGAGGTGCAGTCAACATTTGCCAGTGACCTAAGTGGTTTTAGAAAAATGTTTCCAAGAACAAGCTTAGATCCTTAAGGATTTGTTCTAATAGTTTTCATTCCCAAAGCAGAGTCCTGTGGTTTCATACAACTTTTCACTTCCCCAGAGGCACTCCCTTTTCCACTGATGACTCTGGGACTTGGAATAGTAGTGGAGGTCCAGACAGGAGAGGACTGGCTTGCTTCCTAGCACAATGGCCCGAGGCATTGGTTTATAGCTCTATTTATAATCCAAAACCATTCACAGGAGGGATTAATGTTTGCAAGCCTTCATACGTGCATGTGGTTCAATGGTAGCATTCTTGCCTTCTATATGGGCTACTCAGGCTTGATTCTCAGCCAATGAACGTCTTACACAACCAAGATTGGTCTGTCAGTGACGGCATGCGTGTTGCTATGGTGCTGAACAGGTTTCACTGGAACTTCTAAACTAAGATGAACTAAAAAGACCTGGCAATCTACTTCTGGTAATCAGCCTTTCTCTTCCCTTTGAAGCTGTGGTCACTTGGACTGGTAGTTAACAACAGCCAATGGGAAGCCAACAATTTAGCAAAGGCAGTTCTGTCTCCTTCAGAAAATTAGCTACTGGCAGTTGCAAATCCTGCACTCATGCTCATATGGTTTGTATTTATTGATAAGCATCTCTTCCAATGAAACAGAAATTCGTTCTATCCTTCCAAAGTGATCCCTGGATGGAGAACCGGCGATGCAGAAGCTGTATCTTTCCATCACATGCTCGATGCATCCATGCCCCACGGCAGACACAGCAGAAGGAACTGATACCCCATAGGAGAGCCAGACGGCTTTGTTGGTAGGTCTGGAGGATGGTTGTCTTCTGCCAGAGAGAGGAGACTGTTACAAGATGCCATATGGCTAGGCTGTTGGAGGTTGACTGCTTTGACATGGCAGGTAGCAAAAGCATTTCTCCCTTCCAATTTCAGTCCAAGTAAGGTAGAATAGAAGGAAACACTGCCCATGGCAAAACCTGAGCAGGTGAGAAAATACAGTGTCTCTTCCCAGGCTTCCCCCGGTGAATCACTGCAGCTCTCTACGAGCTAATGTTTCCAAACAGTGGTAGGGGAAGGCACAAGAATTAAAGACCCGGTTGGCAAAGGCAGATAGAATTAGGCTCTTCCTTGGGACTTATGAGCATGTCATGGACAATCTGGCTTTATTCCCCAGTAACTGCTACCCTTTAACCAGTTGCCATTGAGTTGACTTTGACTCATGGCAACCTTATTTGTGTCAGAGGACACTGTGCTCCATAGGACTTTCAATGACTGACTTTTCAGACATTGATCTAAGGTGTCTCTGGGTGGACTCGAACCTCCAGCCTGTAAGTAAGTAGTCAAGCATGTTAATTGCTTGCACCACCCAGAGACTCCTTTATTTCTCCATGACAAAGCTTAAATACATTTCAGGAGTAAAGACAGTAACTCACAGACGTCTGCTGACGGTTCCTTTCGTATTTGACACTTTAACTGCTGATGTGTAGATGTAGATCCCATCTTATCAGAAGGAGAGAGGGCAGCTCTGAGACAATACTCAGGCCATAGATGTAATGACTGAACCTGCTCCACCCTGGTCATCTTTGGCCTCATTCTCTCTTTCTTAGACAGAGTGACTAAGCTTCAACCAGAGCCAGCCTTGCAGATATCAAAAGTGCAGTGAGCATAGCACAACTGGGTGAGACACTTTCCTGATGAGGTATGGGAAATAGTAGAAACTTTGTACCTTTCAACTTCCCAAAGAGGAAAAAAAAAAAAAACCTGAAAAACTTGTAACTGATGTCAAAATAGAATGATGTCAGAATGATTGACTCTTTCCCAGTTCATACCTTCTGCATTAACTCTGCTAGGACATAGAAGCTGGTCTTAGTCATCCACAAAATCAGCAATACAAAGGTGAAATAACATTCTTCTTAGCTTTAGTGGTTAAGACCTATGGCTGCTCACTGTCAACAATAGCAAAAAGGTGACAGCAGCCCAGGTGCCCACCAGTAGATGAATGCTATATTCACACAGTGGAATACTATGCAATGGTAAACAACAACAGTGATCTTATGAAACATCTTGGAACTTAGAGGCATCTGGAAGTCATTTTGCTGAGAGAAATGAGTTGCAAAAGGACAAATATTGTATGAAACCACTATTAAGAGGACTTAAAAAAGTTTAAGCTCAAAAGAAAATAATCTCTTATGATTACAAGGGTGGGGAGGGAGGGTATTCGTAGATCACATAGTAGATAGAAATTGTGTTAGGTGAAGGGAGTGACAGCACACAACAGAAAGGGGGTTAGCTCAACTGGATTGCACCAAAAGCTGAAAGTTTCTTAAATACAACCCAACATTTTGAAGGACAGAATAGCAAGGTCAGAAGTCTGGGGACCATGTTTTCAGGGGACATCTTGCTAACTGGCATAACTAAGTTTTCCTTTAATGTTCTACATTCTCTTTTGTGCATGGCATATCATGTTTTAAAAGCTAACAAGTTGCAATCTAAGCAGCATCGATTGGTCTCAATCCATCTGGAGCAAAGGAGAATGAAGGACATCAAAGACATGAGGAAAATATAAGCTCAATAGACAGAAGGTGCCATATGATTCAGAGACTACATCACCATGAGACCAGAACTAGATGGGCCTTGGCCACCACCAGTGACTGTCCTGAAAGGGAACACAGTCTAAATTTCCTGATATTGTAGGAGAAAAATAGATGTGCAAAACTAGAACTCTATTAGAAGGCCACATTGATGGTCTGGCAGACAGGAGGGTGCCCTGAGGACATGACCATCAGACTCACTATTAGCCCAGCGTTGAAAACAGTACCAAAGCCAACTCTTCAGATAAAGATTGGACTGGACTATAAGGCATAGAGTGATGCTGGTGAAGAATGTGCTTCTTGGCTTAAATAAATATGTGAGGCTGTCTGAGCAGGTCTTGTCCAGAGGCAAGACGAGAAGGTAGGGGGGGACAGAAGTTGGTTGAGTGGATACAGGAAGTGCTGTTATGGGGTGGTAGGTGGGGGAAGAGCAGTTATAGTTACATAACAGTGTGTGTGCAGGATTTCACATGGCGAATTGATTTTGACAGTAAACTTTCACTTAAAGCACAACAAAATATTAAAAAAAAAAGCTGTGGTGCTAACTGAAAGGTCAACAGTTTGACTACATCAGCTGCTCCTTGGAAAAGCCCTGGTACGGTTCTACTCTGTCCTATAGGGTCACTATGAGTTGTAATTAATGACCATGCATTTGGTTTTAGAATTTCTCCTCAGAAATCCCTGGGTAGTACAGCTGATGAGCTTGACTACTCACAGAAAAGTTGGAAGCTTCCAGAGTTACCTTGAAAGAAAGGCCTGGTTATCCCCGTGTGAGAAATAGCCACCGAAAACCCTGTAGAATGTAGTTCTACCCTGACATACATGGGGTCACCATGAGTCAAAGTTGATGGAAGCTGGTATACATTATTTATTAGGAAAGAAACCCATTATTGCTGTCCTACTGTGATATGTGACTGACCTTCATTTAGCTGGGCACTGTGGTTCTAGAAAGGAGCCCTGGTGGTGCAGTGGTTAAAGTGATTGATTGCTAACCAGAGTGTCCGTGTTCAAAACCACCAGCTACTCCATGGGAGAAAGATGTAGCAGTCTGGTTCTGTAGATATTTACAGCCTTGGAAACCCTATGGGGCTGCTATGAGTCAGAACTGACTAGGTGACAGTGGGTTGGCTTTGGATGGTGCTAGAACGTGATGGAAGATTCCTAAGCACCACCAACTACGAACAGCCCCTCTCATCACAGACTTTCAGAGAAGAGCACACCCTCTTGCCTCTGCACAGATTTCCTGGCTTCCGTACCCTAGCTTTCTAACATCCACTCTACCTACCTCCATTTGGCAGAAATCCTTGGGCTTCTCTTTTCTCCCTTAAGTTCCACAACTCCCTTTTGACTTGCATCCCTGCCCTTGAAGTCACTCTCTTCAGACTTTATGATTCTTGTGACATTAAGTCTTTGAGTAAGGGACATTCCTCTGGTAGCCTCCGACCCGCAGAGTCCCCATCTCCTGGGCTGATCAATACTCAAGGCTTCTTCATCAGGGAAGGGCAGCTGAGCTGGGGCTACACTCAGGGGATGGAGAGGCAGTCTTTCTGGAATCTAGTTAGGAATCTAATTCTTTGCAGTGGTGCCTGAGGTGCCTGAGGTGAGGTTCTACTTCACTGGTTGACAATCCAAGCTTCATAATAGATTCACCTGGAGTTTTTAGAAGCTACCATTGCCTTAACTGATCCCAGAACTTTTAAATCAGAATATGTGGCACTATAACCAGGAGAGATAGTTGTAATGCTCTCCAGGTGATCCTGACGTGCAGTCAGCACTGAGCATGAATGATGGACTCTTTCCTAGTGCACACCTTCTGCCCTAAATCTGTCCAGAGAGATTGGTCCTATTTAGCCACTTTCTGGCTTCAGATGATAGTAATAATATAATTTACCGACACAAGTCCATTCAAGAGAGACAGAACGGTGGGAGAAGAAAATGAATTATGCACTCACAGGATTTACCTTTCCTTGGCATAATCAACTTAACTGAAAGACACTACTCTTACAGGCATTTTCTTTTATTTCAGAAGTGTCCAGCTTTGGCAGGATGCCCCTAACTTCACACATTCAGTTACTTCTGGAAACACTTTGAAAAACCAGTCTTTAAACTAACAAAACAGCCCTTCCTTTGGACCAGATTCTTAGCCTGTGGCCCATGTTGGTTAGCAGGGTACTTAGCAATAGAAAAGACTGGGCATGAGCTATAGTTTGAACAGTGAGATCAGGCCTCTTCAATCCCAGGCTCACCTAACTCCTCCCTCAGCAACTGGGCCTGACAGGCTTTCTTCTGAGGCAGCTAGCCCAGCCAAAGGGAGGACCAGGCCATAATCACTAGATTTGGTCCTTACTCTGACCTCGGTAATGACGTCTCAGGCACAGTTAACATCAGGTAGCAATGGATCCTTATTTTCAATAATGTAAGAAGCGCAAGTGAGAAATTGATTCCATTTAGATAATGAGAAGAATCAAAATGATTGAAACTCAGATTCATTAAACTTGCATTGACTCTTAGGCAACCACAGAGACAACATTGGAGAAATGCTGCTTTTTCCTTTTCTTTTTTCTCTTCTGGTAACTCTTTGCTGAGGCAATTGTCTACATGAAATATGATCACACTGCACTTCAGATGGAAAGATTAGACTCTGATTGGGTTTTAGAAGTCCCCTGAAGTTTCATAAATGAACCCCATTTATTTGGCCACACTTTTTCAGAATAAGCTCACAGGAAATCTCAGCAAGCCAGGTTCTCCATCTCAGATTTTCTAGATCTGTTCTTGGCATGGAGTATCTGCTCTGGGCAAAGCAGTGCTGGTCCAGGTCACAGCAGTTGGGGCTAACGTCAGCGTCCAAATACACCATCATCGGCCACCTTGTACATGGTCTACAGTAAAGGTAAAGGCTCAGCTCTGTTCTACTAGATGGGGACACATGTGTTAAGAGTATGTGTATCCACAGAGAAAAAGGTGCCGCACAGTTGCGTCTGACATGGAAATCCTCACCAGCTAAAATGTTGGAAGAAGCTGCAGTTCCTCTGGTCCAGAGACTAGTACACCCACTTCAAAACTTTTCCAGAAAGGACCAGAGTTTCAGAATTTACAAATGGAATCTAATAAAACGTAACATTTCTTGATCATTTGTGTTCAGAGTCCAACATTTCTGAGTACTTTACATTGATTAATTTATTACTGTCTACAATCTTATGTCTTCAGTACAGTTACTACTGTTTTGTAGTTGAGGACACTGAATCATGGCAAAGTTAAGTAATTGCCCAAAGTTACACAGCTAGTTAGAACAGAACCAGGAAGCATGGCTAGAAGACGGTTAGAACAAGCAGGAAGCCTGATTCCAGAGCAGGTCCTATGACTACTACTCCATAAAGCCACTACCTTGTTGGTTTCAATTTAGAGAATATTTTGATGCTCTTGGCAGCCGTGAGAACATGTATCAGGCTTCCAAATATGAGGAAGCTAATTAATCAAGGGTCCCAGCTGCTAAGCACTGAAAATCCACTGCTGTGTTTGCCTTGAGGCTGCACTTCCCACGGGCTGCTCCCAGCCAGTGCGTGAACCATGACAGGAGCACCAGCGCAGCCTGTTCTGGGGAGATAGAGGACTCCTCTGACAGCTGATGTTGGCTTAAGGGCTCAAGACCCTTTCCTGAGGTTTCCTTACTCAGCACAGTAGTCTAGAGGGCTTCCAGCCACTCTGCCTTTCCCCTCTCCTCACTCGGGGACAGACCATCTTCCCAGTCTGATGTCTCTTCCAGCCTTCTCCAATCCCCTCTCCAGTTCCTCTCACAGGAATTTCCACTAATAAAATCCTTGTATGTTTAATCATGTCTTGACATTTAGTTTTTGAAGGTCCCAGACTAACATCCTGTTCTTTTTAATTCAAAATTTCAGAAAACATGTAGGTTTAATTCTGATTCAGGTTGATTGCAGTTCGTTTGTGTTTAAAAAGAGTGCTTTAAAAACAGTAACATTTAAAAATCAAGTTTGGGATGTGTTTTTCTCTAGACATAGCTAATGATGCTGTAAGATTTGTTTTGATTAGTCTTCAGAAGATGAACGTAGTTTATGCCAGTTTTAATGTCTTGTCGTTGCTTCCACACACAGAGCTTCCAGAGACCAGCCTGTAGCAGGCCCCAAGTGGCTGACTGACTGACTAGTGGATAGAGGGGAGGAATGAAAGAGCCTTTAGAAGATATCCCTTAATACTCCCTAGCATTAGCTTGGCAGAAGGAGATAAGCTAGTTGTCTCAGAAGGCTCGGGGAAGGAGAAAGCAGACAGACTGATGACGAGATCCTGACTGTAAGAGTGTTACCAGCACATGTGACCGCTTCATGACCACTAAGGGCTGTCAGAGGCAACTGGCTGCCGAGAAACCTTGAACTCACAGAGGTGGACAGACTCTTGCCCACCTCAGAAAGTGCTCAGTTATGTCCCAGAGTTAGGAACATTGATTTCTGGGTAACTCTTTCACGTGGATGGTCCTAATATTAAAGTAAATAATTAATTATATTTGTCTTCTCTGCTGCTTTACCAGCTGAACTATTTGCTTTGGTAGTAACCCGCAGTTGTTGGGCAAAGCCTTTGACACTAGGTTCAGTTCTACCGTTAGTTACCTAGTTAGCTGTCTAGTGGACATTCAACCTGCCTAAGACTCAGATTCTCCTTTTGCAGTTAAACTGAGCTAAATTACAAATCTTAAGAGTTGCGGTATACAACCTCCGAGGTCCTTTCCTAAGCTAAGATTCTCTGAAATGCACGTATTGCCGTGAACACTTCTAAACCCCACCCCCAAAACCCACTGCTGTCAAGTTAATCCTGACTCATAGTGACCCTGAAGACAGAGTAGAACTGTTCCACAGAGTTTCTACGGAGTGCCTGGCAGATTCAAACTGCTGACCTTTTTTGTTTAGCAGGCATAGCACTTAACCATTACATCACTAGGGTTTCCAAACACACTGCCAGAGTGCCAGAGTGCCAGTGCACTGGATCATTTCTGATATGTTAGACCCCAGAAAAACATACAGGCACCCACTAGCTCTCCAGGGTATTAGGAACATAAAACCAAAAACCAATTGCTGACAGCATCAATTCTGGCTCATAGAAATCCCATGTGAATACAGAGTAGAACTGAGCTCTGTAGGATTTTCTTCTACAGACGTTCTTCCACAGGCCTTCCTTCTATGGCACTGCTGATGAGGGTGAGCTACCCCCTGTAGGCTGGTTGTTGTTAGCAGTTGCTACAGATTCCAACTCATAGAATCCACAGAATTCTGACATACAGAGCCAGGCCCACAGGATTTTCTTGGTTGCAATATTTATGGAAGCAGACTGCCGGGCCTTTCTTACACAGCGCTGATGAATGGGTTAGAACCACAAACCTTTAGGTTAGCAGACAAGCACAAACCATTGGTGCTACCCAGGGACCTCCTATTCTGACCACAAGCTGATGCATTTTGCCAAGGAAACAGAAGGACCACTTGACTTCTTGACAAGCTTAGTGGCATTCACTCATTGTTTGGCTATGCTAATCCAGCCACTTGCCAGAAATACTGTTTTTATTTCAAGAGCGACAACTGGAGCAGTAGTATATCTGAGTCTCTGTGATAATATGCTCCTTATCATGGGGTCCTGCTTCCCTTGGTGTTTAAAAAATAATATTGGCAGTGACTTTCAAGTTCCCCAGACCATCTCAGGAATTTTTAAAGCAGAGCACGAAGCTGATGGAAACTGGCTCCCTTGACTAGCCCGAGCATATGTGGGGCAGCTTTGATGTGACTGACGGGATAGTGTTTGCTGATAGGGTCTGCTAATAATCCAGCAAGGTGATGTCATTCTTGGCAGGGGCCAGAAAGAGAAACAAGGAGCCAACAGCTCCCTGTGGCTGGAAAGCCCCTTCAGGGTTCCTTGACTTTGTTGTTGCTAAGCAGATGAGATTGGAAAGTTCTGTGAGCCCAGCTGAGCCATCCTACCTCCTGGGGATGGGAGTTTCTGTCAAGAAACCTTAGGTCACTAACTGGTTTTCCCAAATTCCTTAGAAAGGCTTACACTGTCTTTGAGAATTCTTTCTGGAATGGAGATTTGTAACAGAGCAATAAGATAATTAATTGCTCAGGAGACCATCCTTTGTGCTAAAACTGTTTCACTCCATAGGGGAGAGATGGAAGCTCTTTGAGTCTCTTCTGATTCTGGGTGGCTAAGGCAAGGACAGGTTTAGGCTGTGGAAGGGGGAAACACAACCCCTATGTTCTTTAATATAACACATTCTTCTCCTCTGCCCCATACCTTCACTTCCATCCTGATCTTACTTGAATCAAAGACGCAGGGAAAGTTCATGGTTCCACATAGCAAGACTAACCTGCTTTCCCCCTCTGAACAGAGTCTGGTCTGGGTGGAGTGTGCTGCCGTGGTCAGTGCACCTCTCCTCAGACGGTCAGCCACCTCCTCTGTGTCTGCACCTCTGATTCTTTGATCCTTTAAGGCAGATGCTTGTTCTGATATAGAAACCATGTAGCCTCTACCTGTGCTCACTAGAGAATCCCTGGGAAAAAGGCACTGCTTGAGGAAATCCACAACCTAGTCTGCAAGCAACTCCATGAAAGCTGGACGCCTTGACTACAATATTCCAAGATGCTGGACAATTCTTCAACGTGGTCGTAGTTTCTACATGGACTCCCAGAAAAATACATTATTGCCAGATTGCCTAGATATGCAGGTCTTTGTACAATGGCAAAGCATATTCTTTTCAGAATCGTTGCAGAGTAAGGGGATTTTACTATACGGCTAACTTGTGATAGTGATTATTTTGCAGAACTTTTGTAAGTAAGTGATTTTTTTTACTGTACTTTAAGTGAAAGTTTATAATTCAAGACAGTTTCTTATACAATAACTTAAATACCCCTTGTTTTGCGACCCTAGTTGCTCTCCCTACAATGTAACAGCACATTCTTCCCCCCTGCCCTACTTTTCTGTATCTCTTCAAGCAGCCCCTGTCCCTGTCCACCTTCTCATCACACCTCCAGATAGCAGCTTCCCATTTAGCCTCCTGTATCTATTCGAGCCAAGAAGCACACCCTTCACCAATATCATTTTATGTAATAAGAATAGTTCTTGATTTATGGAATGATACCATCTAGCAGACTTAGAAATAGAGCAAACGTTGGTAAAGAGATAATATTTTCCAGTTGAATTTTATGATAATCAGAGTTCAGTTGCCATGGAAAAAATCCATCAGTATGCTGAGTTGAAAACATTTGTAGAAGAGGCTGATGGCTAATTCCAGAGCCTTGGAAAGCAACTTTGATCTAGTCTACAAATACCTACGGATGAATTGCTGTGTGCCTTACACTATTCTAGGAGCAAGGGAGACAACAGCGAACAGAGGAGGCAGAAATCTATGTTCTCACATTCATTCTCAGGGAGGGAGTCAGGCAATTAAATAAAAATAGATAAGATACAGAATATGCCCAATGGTGACTAATGCTGTGATGAAAACTAAAGCAAGGAAGGAGACCAAGGAGAGCTGAGGCAGAGGTGGGAACAGCGAAGGCAGGCTGTGCTGGGGAGTGACAGGGAGGAGGCGAGGGAGGCAGCTACGTGGATACGGACGGACAGAGAATCTAGACATAGGTAGCAGGAAGTGCAAAAGGCACGGGGTCAAATCTGGCCTGCTCGAGAAAACATACGGAGGGCGGTGTAGCCGCATGGTGCTGAGCAGCGGGTCTCATGGGGCCGGCCGGCCCACGCTCCTCCTTCCCACTGTCTGGAGCTCACTCTCTGCTTCTAGGCTTCTCCCTTGGCATACGAGATCTGACAATTAAGTCCACAAACTTATTGTATGTGCTGCATACCTTATTTCTGAATATCAATACAGTCACCTTCAAAGTACACCCCTTGGGAAGCTATGCAAAATGCCAGTGCCTAGTCAGCTCTTCAAAGCAATTCTGGAACTCTTTCTGGAATGGCCATTGCCTACGGTAGCATGGTGGCAAGTCTGCAAACTTAATTGTACAGTTGTGGTGAGAAAGTTTTTAACCAGTAAACATCTAACTGTATCGGGACACCCTCCCCACTCACCTGATTAGGCCTCCAAAGACATTTTTCTTTACCCAGTGACATTCAGGATATCAAGGGTAATAAGACAACAGCTCTGATGGCCGTTCCATAAAAAGAGTTCCAGAGTTGCTTTGCAGGGTGAACTAGGTGCTGGTGTCCGGTGCACAGCTGCCCAAGGGGAAGGCTTCGGTGGTGACTGGGACTGCAGCGATATTCAGCAGTGACGTACATAGCACTTTTTCTAGGATGAGTTCAGAAACCTAGTTGGAAATCCTCATATTCACTCATAACCTACCATCCTCTAACACCTACCTTTTCTTGTAAAGTATCACTGCCGTCTCAGGCCACAGCTGCTGATGCAGTCTCTTCCTGGCACCTGCCGTATTGAATTACCTCATTTCCTGTGTCTTCACTTCCCATGAAGAGTCTCAGCACCAGGCCGTGTGTAGCCTTTTCTGTTACTGCCTACAACAGCATAGCATTAGGTATGCAAACAGTGCTCAGAAAATACTTGTTAACAGAAAAGAAACTCTCTGACTCTTACGTTTAGAGCATTAAGAACTTCATTGTTTTCTTTTTCTTTTGTCTGAGTCTGAGACTTAGATATTTTGATCTAATCTACTAATTGATATTCTTGTTTTATGAACAATGACTTAATACAAAAAGTATTTTGGCCTCCAAATTCCAGTATCTTCCAATTGTGCTAAGCTTATAGTTGGAATATAGTGAAATTTTTTCCAAACAGTTCTAAAATTCTTAGATACTCTTCATTTAATGTGAAGATATGAAGGTGAGTGGGTTTTCTAGAGGGACATGCCACATTGTTTTCTTTGTACTCTTGCTGAAGTCCTCATGGAAGGCATCACATCTCATTTTTTCAGGTTTCTCCACTGTCTAGCAGAGACACAGAAGGGGCCTGATCAGTGCCACTATATATCCTACTATTACCATTCCATTACACAGATGAGAAAAGTGCAGCTGAAGGTGTCTATAACTTTCTGAAGGTCACACAGATAATTAGTAGTTAATTAAGGACCAGAACCCATTTTGATGCTTTCAGTGCTCACAGATTTGCTGTTAGCAGCCAGTGTTTTAGAATTCAAATAGGACATAAAACAGATGCTCTTAAACAATACAGACTCTTTACCCTGCACTCTGGAAATTTGTCACACAATTCTGTGTGGCTAGAACCCCTCCTTGAATCCCTGTCCAGTGGAGGCAAACATGTGGGGATCTTGAACAGAGAGCGAGAGAGAGGATACTGGTTCTGAGTTGTGACAGGGGTGTGGTACACAGACAACACTACAGTGGCAGCAAAAGAAGATTCCTGGGAGGAAGACAGTGACAGGAGGACTTAATATACTGTGGTCAAAAAAGTTACCATTTATTTCATTCCTAAACCCTATAGTTAGCAAACACTTTGACTAATTCTTCTAGATGATAGGATTCAAAAAGAGGCATTTGGGTAGACACCGAAGTGATTTCTGGTTATGAGACACTAGGAGAACACTAGGACTATCCAGCCAGGAGCCAGGAGGAGAGATGAGGAGGGAGAAACATTCTAGAAACTCTTGTTCTTGGAGCAGCTTGAGTCTGGGAAAGAATGAACACTGGTCTTTAACTGAGAACACACGGAAGAGCAGGAAGGAGGAATTTGTTGCCTGTTAGTGCTTCCTCCTTTCCCAGAATGGCAAACAGGAAGGGTCAGAGGTCTGATGTCAGGGTGATGGGTTCAGCCTGCCACCTCCAGCTCACTCCTTCTCAAATTAATGCCTCACCTTTGCCTGTGTCTCCTTGGGCAGCTGTGAGTGAGGCCAGAGTTTGTAGAGCTGAGGTCCAGTCATAACTCCAGTCCCTTGTTTATGGACATAGGCTAGCATCCTATCCTTCTTGCCTTCCATTTTGTAAAAGGAGGTCATTTACAAAGATCTCGTAGATCTTTCAACGAGACACTCAGTGGTTATATGACATTATCTCCTGGGTTCAGCTATATTAGCTTGAGGAAGACAAAGAAGTTTAACAGGGAGAATAAACGATGGTTAATTTTGGAAAAGCTGGAGTGAGAGGCCAAGAAGTGGGTCTCTGGGTAATTGGCACCTACTTAAAGTAGCAAGTGTTGGGTCAGGTAGTTTCCTTAGCATCTCTGTCTTTAGATTTAGTGCCACTGGGAGAAGGAAACATGGGAAACAAATCCAGGGAAAAGAGCTGTCCTCTTCCTTTCTTTGCCACTAATTAAAACCTAGTCCTAGGTAGCACTGGGCTATACTTGCACAGCTGAGCCAGGCCTCCAACTTATACATCCTGGTCCAGCCTAAACTTCCCAGTCTTTTACTGGAAAGAATGACTCAAGGACTCTGGAAAGTTCAATGATCTTGTCTATGCTTACACGTATCAAAAACAGTTGCTATCAGTTTGATTTCAAACTCACAGTGATCCCATGTATGTCAGAGTAAAAGTGTAGTCCATGGGGTTTTCAATGGGTAAGTTTTTGGAAGTAGATCACAGAGCCTTTCTTCCGAGGTGCCTCTGGGTGGACTTGAACCATCACTCTTTCGGTTCACAGCCATGTATCATTTGCACCATTCAGGTACGCACACTATTTGACTCAGAAATCGCAATCAAATAACAGCAATCCAGAGTGACTGAAAGGCAACTAGTGGAAAAAGTAATGGCATCCTCCTTAATTTGACTTTTTGAAAACTCTTCTACTTATAAGAAACCAAACAAAAGCCCACTGCTGTCGAGTCAGTTCCGACTCTGAAAGTAGCACAGAGTAGAACTGCCCCGCAGAGTTTCCAACTGCTAACCTTTTGGTTAACAGCTATAGAACTCAGCCACTGCGCCACCAGGGATTCCGCTTATAAATACTGACTAATTTAACTTTATAAAATTAAATTGGCTCTGGGTCCAATCATTTGTGTCTGTTTGCAGGAAGATGAATTGTATAATAGATCCAGCCAAATGTTGTAGCCTAAATATTGGCCCTGTTAGAACTGTTGAGCTAAATTTTTCAGAATACAATTTATAACATTCTTCCCCTCCTGCTTCTTTCACTACATCAGTGTGCCTTGTTTTCTGTTTCTTAAGCTCCAGACAGGAGCCCCCGGTGTGACCTAGCCCTCTTTGACATGTACAGTTTTCTGATTTATGGGAATCGTGAAAGATTCTTGTTCTTTATCTGAATAAGGGTCCTTACTGTGAAAACCTCACAAAGACCACAAACATGGACATTTGTCTGCTGAAACTGGGTCTCCTGGAGTTTGAAAAGAGTCATTCAGTGCACAGGGAGTAGTCTAGTTACATCTTGAACTTGGTGGGCTTATTTTGCTAGGAAAATTTTATGGATCAGGGAGATTTCCTGGGTTCTGTGCAAAGGTTCATTGTAAACATTTGCTCAGTCTGTGTATGGTAAATATTTACAAGCTTCTCGGAGTGGAGCACCGGGAACTGAGCACAGAGAGTCCATGGGATCAGGTGGCAGGATTCTGTTAACAGCTCCAGTAGCCGCCGGAGCACTGTAGCTTTACAGGCTCAGCTGGAGTTTGTCTAGGCTTTTAAGTATTTCATACAGGAAACACCAGAGAGAGACCCAGTCTGAATTTGCAGAATGATCACACTCATTGTTGTTAGCTGCTATCAAGTCAGCCTTGAATTCACGGTTAACCTCACACACGAAGGAACAGAACGGGACCTGGTACTTGCCACACTTATGCTTGGTTGTGGACTGGACAGTTATGACCCACAGGGATTTTACTGACTGATCATCAGAAGCACTGGTTGATCATCCCTAGTTTGAAAGTTTCACTGAAATCTGTTCAGCATCACAGAAACACGCAAGCCTTGATTGATGGACAGGTGACGGCTACCCATGAGATGCATTGGCTGGGAAATGAACCCAGGTTTTCTGAATGTAAGGCAAGAATTCTACCACTGAACCAAAAGGCCTAGCAGAGACCTAATGAGTGTGTATGGGCACAGGATACGTTTTCGGGATTAAGTACCTGGTCCTCACTGGTGATGTCTCCTGAAGGAGAGAGTTGGGGGAAGAGGGAATTTCCTTGCCCAGTATTCCTTTCTCATCTCACCGTTTTCCTACTGAGACTGAGAGGGGAGGAAAGGTAAGAAAGCCTTGCAGGGTAGTGGTTAAGAGCTCACGCTGTGTCTGGCAAGACCTGCGTTTGTATCCGACAGCCACTGCGGCTTAATGAGCATTTGTGGTTGTGGGCAGTGAACACTCGCTGAAACGCCTTGGCTGTAACCTAGATTGAAGTTTAAAAAAAAAAGAAAAAAAATTTTTTTTAATTGAAATAAATTTCACTATTTCCAGGTGCAGCCTGAGTAAGCAGGTTGTGGAGCCCAGAACAGGTGACAAAGTAGAATGGAGAAGAAGGTTTTCAGGAGACAAGGCCTTTAGGACAGGGAATCTAAACTAAAAAAATGGAGTAGTTCATAGGGGATCTCTTGTTAAGTGTTTGACTCTACTTTTTCTTGGGCATTTTTTTAATGCAGCTTAATTGTCTTCATTCCCCATAAAACTTCAGTACATGTCTGCTTTTCACAGTAGCTTCCAGGAGTGGTGTCTTGAAGGGTGAAGGAGGAGGAGAAATGTCTCAGGTTGGCAGAAGGGGTAACAGAAGAGCATGGCAGCTGAGGACATTGGCCAGGAGCCCAGAGACAGAAGAGCAGCAGGTCATGATAGAAACCATCTCAGGACCAAATGGGTCATCTGCACTCTTGTGTTCATTTCCTCAGGCTGACGTAATAAAGTACCACAAACTAAGTGACTGAAGACTGCAGAAATCTATTATCTCACAGTTTTGGAGACCAGAAGTCTGTAATCAAAGTACAGGCAGGGCCACAGTCTCTCTGAAGGCTCTAAGGGAAGTTTGATGCCTGCTTCTTCCTAGCTTCTGGTGTTCTCGGCAATCCTTGGCATTCCTTGGCTTGTAGATGAATCACTCCAGACTCTGCCTCCTTCATCACATGGCAGTGCTCCACCTGTGTGTCTGGCCATGTCTCTTCTATTATAAGGACACCACTGATACTGGATTAATATCCACCCTACTCTAGTATGACCTCAGGTTAACATCTTCCAGGACTCTACTTCTGACAAGCTCACATGCACAGGTACCAAGGTTAGGTCTTCAATACCATCTTTTTGAAAGACACAATTCAACCCTAAACATACCTCCATAATAATACTAAAAAGATGTTATCTTTGAAGGGGGTATGGGGTGAATCTGGACTTCCATAATATCCTAGATGGGGGAATGTTAAACAATTTTATTTGAATAATAAGGGTATGGCTTCAGAAGTCTTGGAAATTGTCTAGAAGGCAGACACTCTGACTATATGACTAGCACAAAACCTAGAGATTAGATATCCTTAGAGCTTTCCCTTCAGATACCAGGAGAAGGGTTATGCAATTGCCTTGAGTCTCCTTTGTGTCTTCTCAGGTGAGAGCGAGACCCCTGAAGTACAAGTGGCCTTGTGAAGACCTCCAGGGACAGTCATTAGTAGGGAGTCCATTGGAAGCTGTCTCCAACCATTCCTGTCTCACTCCCTCCAGCTACTCAACCTCCATCACCTCTCCTTCAAGCCACAGTAGCCGAACATGGTTCCAGAACATTTTAAAAGGAGCCAGCCCTAAATCATTGTCAGCAGCACGTGATCCATCCCAGAGAACCACCACTCCCATATTCCAGTCCAGCTCCCAAGGCTGTCCCACGGCAGCTGGAAAGCTCCAGCTAGCCATTTCCACATCTCCACGTTCTAAGAGAAAGCATGAAATGGATCAAAGGGAAGGTGTTTGTGGCCAAAATAATAAGCTCCCTATGGGACAGGTTGCCTCTGTGACACCACCTGTGTTGTTCTGACCTCTTCTCTTGGGAAGAGAAGAAAAGCCTAGCACCTGAGACCTCTGAATGTCCTCTTCAGCTAGTGAGGATAATTAGAAACCACCACAGTTAGAGACCTTATACACCCTTGTTCTCAACTCCTCAACAGCAGAGGTCAGTAGTAGTGAGGAAAGGCTATCTGGTCTCCAGGAGTTTCTTACCTTCTTTCTACATTCCCATGGCCTACATCTGCTCTTAGAACGTCAGATAATCACCACAAGAGAAAGGGTGTGTGCAACTGTCCTGAGCAAAAGTCCAGGAGATCTAAAACAACCAATTTTGGTCTAGTCTGCACAGTTAATTATATAAGACCCACTGAGTTAAAATGGACAAGTCTGTAAGTTTCAGACTCCTTTCAGGTGTAGACAAGCATCCACAAAGATGCTTCTTTGTGGTGTACACAAGCGAACACCTCTTCTTTCTTTTGCCTCCCCCCCCCTTTACATATTAAAAAATAGCACTGTTCCCTAAATAAACAAAAGCAGCTTCTCCACACTGCTTAGCTTGCCTGGTTAGCACAGTTAACAGTTGGACAGTTTTGTAAATTTACCTGAACACCTTTTTCCCCGTTTCTTCATTTTGGTATATGGACAGTATTACAATGGGATGGTTCCCGGTACAGTCTGACCCTTTAAAAGCTAACCATTTTCAGAGAACAGTCAACTGTTTTAACTCCTAATAATTACTTAATAGAAACTTAAAAGCAGCACATCTCCTAGGGAAGCTTCAGAACAAGCTGTGTTAAGAGATTAGCACCGATAGAACTCATACCCCAGGCACCAAGCACCCTGCTGTTATATTGAGATATGCTTGTAAAACTAGGATGCAAAATGAATTGTCAGCTGCTGTCTTGGTTATCCAGTGCTGCTATAATAGAAATACCTCAGTGATATTTAAACAAACAAAAATGTATTCTCTCACAGTCTGGGAGGCTAGAAGTTCAAAATCAGGGCGCCATCTCTAGTGGAAGGTTTCCTTTTCCTGTTGGCTCGGTGGAAAGGTCCTCATTATCCATCTTCCCTGGTTTGGGAGTTTCTCAGAGCAGGGACCATGGGTCCAAAGGATATGTTTTTCTCCTAGATCTTGTTTCTTGGTGGTGAGCCTATTCTCTCTTTGCTCTCTTCTTCTATAGCTCAAAAGAGACCGGTTTAAAAATCTAGTCTTGTAGATTGAGTCCTGCCTCACTTACATAATCACCTCTAATCTTACCTCATTAACATCATAGAGGTAAGATCTATATAACCCGTGGGAAAAATCACACCAAATGACAGAATGGTGGACAATCACACGATACTGTGAATCATTCCTAACCAAGTTGATACACACAATTTTGAGGGGACACAATTCAATCCACAACAGCCGAGGGGTGACCCACCTTTGCTTGTTGTAGTAAATCCGTTGTTTATAAAGTCCGTAGTTGCAACCAAAGTTCAAAAAAAGTGTAAGATTGTCTTAACTCACTTCACGCTCAACATCGCATCCATCAACAGACTCTATAATCTTCAAAACTGTCCCGGTCATTGTCATCATTAGGTGGGACCCTCACAGAAGACTTCTTGCCCACCTCCGCCCTCTCAGTCTCTCTTCCAAGCCTCTGAGTTCAGTTAATTCTCCAATGGGAACCAGAATAAACTTGGAAACTTAAGAAAAACCACTACCTCATTCATTCACCTAATTTTCTATTACAACCAGTTGCCGTCAAGTCATTTCCAACTCGTGGAGACCCCATGTGTGTCAGAGTAGAACTGTGCTCTGTAGGGTTTTCAGTGGCTGATTTTCTGGAAGTAGGTTGTCAGGGCTTTTTTCCCAAGGCACTTGTGTGTGGACTCAAACCTCCAACCTTTCAGTAGGCACCCAGGCGTTTTTACCATACACACCGCTCAGGGTCGCCTATTTCCTACTACTTTCCTGTCTTTCACTCTGCTCTGGAATCACTGGCTTCCCTGCTAGTCCTTAAACAAAGCAAGTGTGTGACCCAGGGCCCTTTGCATTTGCTCTTCACTCAGACACTTGCACAACTTGCTCCCTTGTTTCCTTATAATCACTGATAAAAATGACATCCTGTCACTGAAATCTTTGACACTTCAGTTACTCCCTATCCATCCTTCCCTGCTTTACTTTTCTTCATGTTATTTACCACCAGTTGACATACTGCATATGAGTTTGTTCATTTGTTTGCTGTCAGCCTTTCCATGTGAGCAGTCACTTGACTTTCATTCGCTACAGTATACTTGGTGCCTTAAAACAATTCCTGGCGTATAGCTGGAGCTCAATCAGTATTTAGTGAACAGACGACTGAATTCCTGAGTCCCAGTACTCTGTAGCATTAGCTGGCTGGAGGTGAAGAAGGGAATGTTAATAAGAAGAAATTATCGAGATGGTTAAGAATTTATATTTTTAAGAGAATAAGTAAATGTAGAAGAAATATTATTTTAAAATATTAAGCAAAAAGAAAATAAATGGAAAGTAATCCTGGTTAGCACTCACTCATTTGTTAAACCAAAGTCAGGCCAGCTTCACTTTCTTCAGTTTCTGAAATCTGGTTCTTGTCACAAACCAACCTCGACATCTATTTTGATACACAGATTATATGTCTCTTGGCACACAGAGCATGCATATCATTTACCAGATTTATTGAAATTATGGAAAGTGGTGTGAAACGCTTTCTGCCATGTGGGAAAAGAGGTGAAAATGCTGACTTTTGACTTTTAGCCAGTTTCACAGAAGTTTCTGGTTTCAGACGTTTTCTGGGTGTGGTGGCCCTCCCTTATCTAACTTCTGTCCTGTGAGTGGCCATAAAACATGTCTGTGCATCTGGAAGGATTTCAATATTCAAAGAATCATATTCTGATGTGTGCAAAAATTGACATTTGGGCCCAACTGTTATAAGAAAAATTGAAAAGACCCTCTTTGCCCTGCTAATTGCCTGTCTTCCCATGTTTCATTTTTCTTAGCATTGGTGAACTAGGAATAGGCTTGGGTGAGACTGACCCATTCAGTGTAGGACTCACTGAGCCCCACCTGGGTGCCAAGTACAGTGCCTGGCACAGGGAGTGTGCTAATAACACGGTCTCTGTCTCCACAAAAGAGCCCTGGTGACACAAACGGTTCAAACTCAGCAGTGGCTCTGGGGGAGAAAAGAGCTGGCAATTGGATCACATAAAGACTAAACCTGAAAATCTGTTGCCTCTGAGTCAATTCCAACTCATTGTCTCAATTATCTAATGACACCATAACAGAAAAACAAAAAAAAAAAAAAACGGGTAAGGGGCTTTAACAAACAAATTTATTTTCACATAGTTTAGGAGGATAGAAGTTTGAATTCAGAGTGCCAGCTCTAGGGGCAAGCTTTCTCTCTCTGTTAGCTCTGCAGAGAGGTTTTTGTCCCCCCTGTGCTTCTGCTCCTGGGTGACCTTCAAGTGACTTGGAATGTGTCTTCTCTCATCTTTGCTCACTAGTTTAATCTCTTTTATATCTCAGAACCATCACATGTCAGTCAATTTGTCACACTGTTGTGGCCTGTGTACTGCTGTAAGATCACATGATAAAATTTTGTAGGACCAATGACTTACTCATTGCAAACACTTTTTTTCCAGTAACCTAGACAGTGACTGTACAGTGAGACTCACCAGGCAGAAAACATAGGAATCAAATTGACTACATCTTTGGAAACTGATGATTGAAAAGTTCAATATCAGCTATCCATCAGAAAAAACTCAAAGCCAGGATCTGTAGAACAGACCATCAATTGCTCAAATGCAAGTTTAAGTTGAGACAAGTCTGAGAGAGTCAAAAGATAACCTTAGCTATGTCTCATCTGAATTTGGAAACAATTTCACGGATGGATTTGTCACATTCAACACTAGGTACTGAGACTAGATGAGTGGTATGACATCAGGGACATAGTACATGAAGAAAGCTAGTTATTAAAAATACAGGAAAAGACCTAAATATCAAATCTAAAATGATAAAGTTCATCCAAGAAAAGGTAGGAACAACAATGGAAGTTTTAATACACAATATAGACAGACTTCAAAATCTGTCAAACAAACCTCAGTCAACAGAAGAGAAAGTAGATAAATGGGAACTATTAAGAATCAAACACTTTTGCTCATCCAAAGACTTTATTAATAGAATTAAAAGGCCACCTACAGAATGGGAAAAAATATTTAGAAACTGTACGTCGGAACGACGCCTGATCTCCATAATCTATAAAGTACTACGAAATATCAATAAGAAGATAAGTCATCCAATTAAGCAATGGGCAAAGGAGATGGACAGACATTTCTCTAAAGAGGAGATCCAGGCAGCCAAAAAACACATGCAGACATGTTCACGATCTTTAGTTATTAAAGAAATTCAAATCAAAACTACAATGAGATACCATCTCACTTCAACAAGGCTGGCCATCAACCAAAAAAACACAAAACAACAAATGCTGGAGAGGCTGTGGAGAAAGTGGAACCCTCCTACACTGTTGGTGGGGTTGCAAAATGGTCCAGCCTCTTTGGAAAGCAATCTGGTGCTTCCTTAAAAAAATGGATATAGATATACCATTTGACCCAGTAATTCCACTATTTGGAATATATCCTACAGAATCAAGGCCTTTCACACCAATGGACACATGCACAAGAATGTTTATCGCAGCACAGTCCACGATAGCAAAACGATGGAATCCACCCAGATGCCCAACAACAGAGAAATGAATAGGTAAACTATGATATATGTACTCAAAGGAGCACTACGCAATGATAAAGAATAACGATGATTTCCGGAAACATCTCATAACCTGGTTTCAACTGGAAGACATTATGTTGAGTGAAAGTGGTCAGCCACAAAAGGACAAATATTGTATGAGACCCCTATGATAAGATCTCAAAAACAGAGTTACGTATAGGAGAAAAGACTCTTTGATGGCTGCAAGGGAGGGGTGGGAGGGAGGGTGAGGGAAGGGGGGGTTTAGATTAGATAGTTGGTAGAAATCTGGTTGGTTGAAATCAGTGTCAGCAAACATTAGAAACAAGAACAATATTAAGTGGACTTCAACATAACTTGAATACTCATTCCATCTTAACCCAATATTGCAATATTGCAAGGACAGCTGGGGCAGGGGGCAGGAGACCATGCTCTTAGGCAAAATCAAGGCCAATTGGCACAACTAGCATTTTGCTAAGAGGGCCCTCGGCACCCCACATTGATGAATGGCGTGTAGGGTCGTAAAAGCTACCAAGCTGCCATCTGAGGGCGCAGCAAATGGTCCCAGCTCAGCAGGAAAGGATGCTCACTGAGGACCAAAACGACATGGAGGAAAGAGAACCCGGAAGACAGAGATACCCACATGAGTGTGTGCCTACATAGACTTGGGACCAAAAGAACTGGATGGTGCCCGGCCACCACCAGTGATAGCTGCGATGGAGCTCACTAAGTTGAGTTTCACTGGCAACACAAGAATAAAAAGGCGTGTACCCTGAGATCTCCACTAAAAGACCACAATTGATGCTCCAGCGGTTTCGGGGTTCCCCTGGGAGCATGGTCCCTGGTTCTAATGCTGCCCTTGCCTATAAATCATAATGAAGGTCCATTCTTTGGACATGAATGGATTGGACTTGGTGACGCAGAGTGACCATATATTGGATGCACTTTATGGTTCTATGCATCTATAGGATATCATCCTGCTGACCTCTGGCTGGAGTAAGGGGAGTGGGTGTAAAGGCAGGGAAAGGAGACTGCTGGGAGGATGAGACATGTATGGAGCAGAGAGGAATACTGTGCTGTCACTGGGCAGGGAGAGCAGTGGAAGCTGCGTGTAGGTGGCCATGTAAATTTATATCGGAATGTACATTTTCATTCAATCATAATAAAAAAAGAAAATGTTCTACATCCTACTTTGGTGAATAGCATCTAGGATCTTAAAAGCTCGCCAGTGACCATCTAGGATACATCTATTGGTCTTAGCATGTTCAGAGCAAAGGAGAATAAAGAAAACCAAAGACACAGGGAACATACTAGTCCAATAGACTAATGAACCACGTGAACCACGGTCTCCCACAGCCTGAGACAAGGAGAAGTAGATGACGCCACATAACCACCACCAACTGCTCTGAAAGGGATCACAACAGTGGATCCTGGATGGAGCCAGAGAAAAATGTATAACAACATTCAAATTCACAAAAGAAAAAGACCAGAATTACTGTTCTGACATAGATTAAAGGAACTGCCAAGACCGTAGTTCCCAGACAACCTGCTAACTCAGAACTGAGGCCACTCCCAAAGTCCCCCTTTCAGCCAAAGATTAGAAAGGCCTATAAGACAAACAATAGCAATCTTGAGGAATCTGCTACTTAGTTCAATCAACTACATGAGACCTAATGGGCAACTGCGGCCCAAAGGCAACAGCAAGAGGGCAGAAAGGGACAAGAAAGTTTAACAAATGGACGCAGGTAACCCAGGGTGGAAAAGCAAAAGAGGAGTTGCTGACACATGAGGGGACTGCAACTAATGTCACAAAATGATTTGTGTATAAATTTTAACAATAAATTAATTGGCATTGTAAGCTCTCACCTAAAGCATTTTAAAAAAGCATGAAAAAAAAATACAGGAAAAAAAACTAAAAGATTCAAAAGACTCTGAAACTTGCCCTTGCATGTAGAGTAGCTAATGTAAAAGGAAGACATGATCCCAGGAAAAGGTGAACAGGCTAGGGAAAACAGTATTTATAATGAAATATGCAAAGACAGAGCTGGAAGACCAAAAGGGAACAACACTTTTAGCATTCCTCAAGCTGAAAGAGAACCGAAAAAAAATTTGAGCCTCTAGCTGCAATTTTGAAGGATTCTATAGGCAAAATGTTAAACAATGCAGAAAACATCAAAAGAAGATAGAGGAAATACACAGTCATTAAAACAAAAAGAATTGGTTGCCACTCAACCATTTCAGGAGCCAACACAGGATCAAGAATGGTTAGTGTTTAAGGAAGAAGTCTAGGCTGAAGGAACTAGAGAAATACTTTCTGTCCTGTGCTGATAGTTGCTATGTTTGAGCACATTTTTGCAGTCACTGTATTGGTTCATCTCATTGGGGACCTTCCTTATTTTCATTCACCCTCTGCTTTACCAAGCATGATGTCCTTCTCCAGGGACTGATCCCTCCTGATAATATGTCCAAAGTACTTGAGAGGAAGTTTCACCATCTTTGCTACATTCTGGCTGTACTTCTTCCAAGACAGATGTGTTTCTTCTTCTGGCAGTCCATGGTATAGCCTATATTTTTTTGGCCTGTGTCATAATTCAAAGGCATCAATTCTTATTCAGTCTTCCTTATTCATTGCCCAGCTTCCCCATGTATGAGACAATTCAAAATATCATGACTTGGGCCAGGCACACATTAGGCCTCAAAGTGACATCTTTGATTTTCAAACCTTTAAAGAGATCTTTTGCAAAAGATTTGCCTAATGCACCACTTGATTTCTTGACTACTGCTTCCACAGGTGTTGATCGTGGACCCCAGTGAAATGAAATCCTTGACAACTTCAGTCTTTTCTCTCTCTCTCGGTTTTGGTTTTGTAAAGATTGTAGCCCCCCCCCCCCCAAAAAAAACCCATGGGGCAATTCTACTCTATCACACATGGGGTCAATATGAGTAAAATGTGGCTCCAAAACAACTAACAAAGACAATACCATAGGACTAGACTATCATCCAAAACTTACCAGAGATCTTCCTAATATCAGGTAAGCCATTAGGTTGTTCCTGGACAGACTGAAGAACAACAAAAGAAAACCTGTTTTGGTTGAGTCTCAACTCATAGTGACCCTCTAGGACAGAGAACTTTCGCTACAGAGTTCCCAAGGAGCACATGGTGGATTCAAGCTGCCAACCTTTTGGTTAGCTGCCATAGCACTTAGCCACTGCAGTGGTACCTTGACATACCCACCTTGATCACAAAAGGAAGAGACTCACAGAATTGGAATTGTCTGAGTCTCCACTTTTCTAAATCTTCACTTTTCTAAATGAAGTGGTAGTGAAACATATCTTTATCTGTTCTTTAAAACTAAAAAAAAAAAAAATCATTTAGCTCTCACAATGTGAAAGGTATACCTGGTTTTGCTTCCATTCTGGGAACATCTACATTAAGACAGCTGTGCTGCTAAAGGGGGCTGAGTTCATTACCAATAGGCTTTCCAAATGGTAATTGCACAAGTGGTTTGTATTCCTCTTATCTATCTGCATGTGGTGTTCTGCATTTGTTTTGCTCTTTGGCAGATACCTCCAACATTCTTCTTCTGCAGTGGTAATGATGTACAGAAGGAAAATGTCCTTGTTAGCCAGTAACAAGAGTCTGTAATTTTCCCAGAAAAGAATCTTGCTAATCTTCAGATGAATGTTATAGGTAATTAAGACCATACACTCATTACTAAAGTTGACTGTAGTTTGTAGAGGGTGATTGTTTAGGAAGGAAAATACAGTTTTGCCTCATTTTTTTATGTGTTATTGGATTGTCCTACAATTTCGGGTCCAAAATATTCATCGTTAACTGCTTTGGGTAAAATTATTTCTAAGATGTTTTATTTATTCCTTGCCATTTTAAATCTAGTGACTGAACATATTTCAACCTCTCCTTGATGACTCAGAGTCATCACTGTGAGCGTTAATAATTTTACTGTGCTACGGATAAGCAGTGACATTAGGGCCTGTTGAGTTATGAGCTGTGCTGGGAAAACTCCTAGGTAAATGGTCTCAGGGTGTTAGATTTATTGAGCCCTGACAATTTTTCTAATTCTTCCCTAGATGTCAGGCTTTTACTTGTTACTACCTTGTTATAGTTGTTTCTAGAAACCTTTGCCTACTTCCATTCTTTCTTTCTAGGGCTGTGTTTTGAACACCCACCACATGTCAGGCTTGTCTCTGTATGCAGAGGATACAGTTCAGTGGAGACCACAATGGGCAAGTCCCTGTGTATGTGGGGCATATTTGCCATCAGGAGAGGCAAACAACCAAACAAGGTCACAAATAAACAAGGGAATTTTAATTTGCTTTTAAGAGAGAATAACCACATGTAGGAAAGTTAGGCCTGAATTAAGAATAAATAGGATCCAGAAACATGGCACGCTCAGAGTTTATTTCTGTTTACTCCTTAGCAACTCTTAAGCAATGAGATTGTTGGCTTCATGGCCCTCTGAAAATGTGGAGCTTCTGAATTCCCACAGAACGCCAAGCAGGATACAGAAAATGACTCAATGTCAGCAGAACTAGGTTTCTGAGATCTGGTGAATGGCCCTCAGCATTAAAACTTATAGCTAGCCAAGTGCCAAGATATTATGGCACCTGCAAGCTTAGCCCCAAACCGACTGCTGTTCAATCAGTTCCAACTCATAGCAGCCCTGTAGGACAGAGAAGAACTGCTCCGTAGGGTTTCAAAGGAGTACCTGGTATTTTCGAACTGCCAACCTTTTAGTTAGCAGCCCAACTCTTAGCCACTAGGCCACCGGGGTTTTCTGAGAGCCTTGTGATGTCAGATTAACATCTCTAGTCCTGATGTGCTTTTTCTCTCCAAATTTGTGTATTTAGCCAGCAACTTGAGCTTCTACTTGGATGTCTTATGACATCTGAAATTTAACTTTTGTTTCCACATCTCATCATTGCCGCCACCGTACGCTCCCTCTTGTTATTCTTATCTTGGCAAATAGCACTGAAATCTTTTCAGTATAAAGGGGTTATTCTCAATTTCATTTTCCCTTATCCCCTGCCCCACATCTAATTCCGAAACTAACTCTGTGGATCTTTTTTCCTCAAAAACATATCCTGAGTCAGATGATTAATTTCCCCTGCTGGGACTCTATTGATGACCACTGTTTGCTCTTAGAGAAAAATCCAAGGTCCCGATAGTAGCGTCAAGTCCTAATATGATTGTTCTCTCAATTGCACTTTCAAGTTTTTCTCTTACCATGCTCTCCTTCTCGTGCCGTGCCTCAACTGCACCAGACTTCCGGATGTTCCTCCCGATGCAAGTCTTAAGCCAGCGCATGGTATTTCCTCTGATAGGAATGCTGTATGCCTAAGTAGCCGAATGGCTGGCTTCTAGTTGTTATCAATGAGGTTTTAGCACTAATGTCTCTCTTTAGAGCCCTGGTTGTGCATTGTTTGAGAACTTGGATATTAACCAAAAGGCAAGCAGGTCAAATACACCATTCACTCCTTGGAGATCCCATGGGGCTGTTCTGCTCGGTTCTACAGGGTGGCTATGAGTTAAAACTGACTCACTAGCAATGGGTTTATTTGGAGGAGGGAGACGTTTTAGTCATCTAACGCTGCTCTGACAGAAATACCACAGAGTGGACGGCTTTAACAAAGAAAAGCCTATTCTTACACAGTCTGGTCAGCTACAAGTTCGAAGTCAGGGTGTGAGCTCCAGGGGAAGGCTTTCCCTCTGTCAGCTCTGGAGGAAAGTCTTTGTGTCCTATCAGCCTTTGGTCAGGGAGCATCTTGGCACAGGAACCTCAGGTCTGAAGGACATGCTGTACTCCCATGCTGCTTTCTTGATGGTGTACGGTTCCCAATTCTCTGCTTGCTTTCCTCTCTTTTTATCTTCCATGGGATGAAAGGATAAAGAGTGCTACAAGCCAAGCTCCAGGGAAACTCCCTTAGCAAAGGTGTTGAAGTCCTGTCCTAATCCTCTTTTAACATAAGCATTTTCTCTATTAGCCACAGGCAGAGATTAGGATGGATAGCACAGGAAAATCACAAAATCCTGGGAATGATGCCCAGTCAAATGGCTACACACATTTTTGGGAGGACACAGTTCAGTCCACGACAGAGCGGTATCCTCTTCATAGAGGACTTCTGTGCCAGTGTGTCCCATTGCTGAATGTGCCTGGAAGTCACTGAGTATCTTGTTAAAGTGCAGATTTTGATTCAGTAGGTCTGGGATGGGGCCTGGGAATCTACATTTCTAATCATCTCTATAAGGTTGCTATGAGTTGGAATCGACTCGATGGCTCTGGGTTTGGTTTGGTTTGGTTTCCTGGGTAATGCTAATGGGCTGTTGATCTGCTATTCTCTATGTAAGTATTGAATTTTAAGAGGCAATAAATACTCTCATTAAACGGGATTTGGATTGAGTGAGTTTGAGTGGGCCCCCAAATCTCTTCCTAACAAGTCATCAGGTCGTGATAACGCTAGTGGTAAACTCACTGCCGTTGAGTTGATTTTGACTCAGAGCAACACTGTATAATGGAGTAAAGCTGTCCCACAGTTTCCAAGGAGCACCTCGTGGATTCAAACTGCCAACTTTTTGGTTAGTGGTTATAGCTCTTAATCACTACACCACTAAGGTTTCCAGTGCTAGTGGTATGAGGACCACACCGTGAGTTACAGGACCACGTTGCAGTTGTTAAGTGCCATCTAATCAGTTCCTGCTCAGAGTGTCCTCTATGTACAAGAGAATGAAATCCTGCCTGGTCCTCCAGCATCCCCACAGTCATTGCTGTGTTTGAGCCCATTGTTGCAGCTACTGTATCAATCCATCTCATTAAGGGTCTTCCTCTGTTTTGCTGACCCTCTACTTTACCAAGCACAATGTTCTCCTCCAGGGACTGGTCAATCCTGATAACATGGGCGAAGTATGGGAAATGAAGCCTCGCCATCCTTATTTCCAAGGAGTACACCGGCTGTACTTCTGGCAAGACAGGTTTTTCTCATTCTTCTGGCAGTCTATGTTATATTCAATATTCTTCAGTGATTCCTAATTCAAAGGCTTTGATTCTTCGGCAGTCTTCTTTATTCATTGTCTTGCTTTTGCATGCATGTAAGATAATTTAAAATCCATGGCTTGGGTCAGGTGTACCTTAAGAGGATAGAACAGTGCTATTTGAAGTGTGGTCGTCATATTCTGAGGCCCTCAGGAGGTCTACTGATTCTGAATCATGGAGATGGCACTCAGGAATAGTGTTTTAACAAACTCTCCAAGTAATTTTTATGCCTTCTAAAGACTGAGAAATACTGGTACAGCCATTGAGTGTTACAGGGCCAAATGAGTTGAATTCTCTCAGCAGTCAGTCCCCAGGGTGACATCCGACCTCAACCTTTTTCAGGGACTGTTCATTCAGTATCCAGTGGCCTGGTTAGAATATTCCAACATAAGTGAGCAGAAGGCCAACCGAGAGCCCCAACTAGATGATGACACACCCTAGCTTGTTATTAGGCTCAGCTGGATCAAACCAGAGACTAGTGGCCAGAAAAGAGCTTTGATTTTAGCCAGATAGATGGCTATTCTTATTATAATATTCAGGAAGTGCAGAGATTTTGTAATGGCCTTAGCAGATGTGGGCATTCTGATGTCAGAGAGTCTCCCTGCCTGAAAGGGAATTATAATCATCTAATATATTTCTCCATCCTCTGGCCTGTCATTGAGTTGTCACTGGCTTGCAGACACTGCTCCAGGCACCCCAGATGGTATTGGCTGACATACTCTGAGCATGTCATTATGAACACATGCAAACCACATGAGGGTAACTAGCTTCCGGAGACTAAATGCAGGGCACTGCACCTACCTCCAAGGGGGCTAAGACACCAACTGCTGAGAGGAAGCAAGAGGTAAGTGAGACCCCAGTTGCTAGGAGGTTTTAGGAAAATGAGGACCCATGGAAAAGCCTTAGAGAGAGAGAGAGAGAGAGGCAGGCAGTGGAGAATTCTTTACACAATGAGTTAAGGTGATAGGAGAACACATTCAAGTTCTGGCACTTTCATTGTCAACATTGCTCATCTGTTTAGCTTAAGAAGCATCTTTTTGGAATCAGGATAGAACGATTAACTTTTCATTCTGGAGGGAAATTAAAAAATGAGTCTTCTGTCAACATTGTAATGACTTTGTACAGCTAGTAAAAATAAAACAAAAGCAAAACTTGGAATTGACATATTTCCTGGATGATTTTCTTTTGTTCAAATTGATTTCACAAATCTCAGAGCTTCATCAATCAGGACCTGTCACTGACTCTGATTTTGATAAATGGGCTAACTAGAAGTCAGTTGTGTGCCTTGGTTTGAATAGAAGTTCTTTGCGTTGTAACTGGCCTGTTGCAGGTATGTTTGGCTCAGCCTTGGAGACATGAAACGGGTAAAAGTGAAAGCAGAAGCTGTGTTTGGCCAGCCAAGTGAAGGAGCGTGCCAGGATTTGCATCAACAGGATGGTTCTCTAAACAATAGCTAAAACAGTACTTATCTGGGGAAAGGAGCAAGGGTATTGATTAGTCTGGCCAAAAGGAGGATCTCTCAAACTGACTCCTGGCTTCTGAAACTCTTCCTCCGCTCTGGGGCTGCTAAAGTTTGATTCTGTAGGTGGCAGAAAAATTCCAGCATCACCCAGAGGATGGAGCTGATAGTTCTGTGTGTGTCAGGTGGGCCAGATTTGGTTTTAACCGGTCCCGTGATCTGCAGACTCCAGCCGGTTGTTTTTCAGGAAGTTGGCCCATTGCCTAGAAAACATTGGGAGAAATCCGGTCGAAGGGGAAGTGGTGCATGCTCCTCTACTTCCAACTTGGTGCCCAGAGGTTGGGGTCTCACCATTGCTCCAGGACTGTAAAACAAAACAAAAAGTCCACGTAAATATGATTTCACCAGTCGGGAATCTGCTGTCCTGAGGCTCCCCATCTGCTCCCTGGCTACTGTCAGAGTTTCAACCAGAAGTTCTAAATTATACTAAGATATCAGTTGCCAATGAGTCCATTCCAACTCACGGCAGCTCCTCGTTGTATCAAAGTAGAACTGTGTGCTCCGTGGGGTTTTTGATAGCTGCTTTTTCATAAGCAGATTATCAGACCCTTCTTTCATGGTATCTCTGAGTGGACTCAGATCCCCAGTCTTTTAATTATAGCCGATTTCGTTAACTGACTGTACTACCCCGAGACTCCCACTAAGATACAGATATCCCTAAAATGGGTAACATTTTTAAATGTCTCCTGTGAGAAGCATTTTGCCAGGAAGAATGAAGAAATCACAAAGGCCCAGGGGGAGAAATAGGGCACAAAAGTGTTGAGACAAACATAGATTTTTAATGTCTAGACTGTTGCTAGGAAGGTGTATGACCTTAGAAAAATTACTGAATGACTCATAAAAATGAAATTTCTCCATGTGACAGATCACAATAATACTTCCTCTATATTTTATCCTCCTCTCAAAGATACTGAAAGAATGGAATAAAATAATAGATATGAATGTATTTTGAAAAGCTGAAATCCTTCTGCAAATGTGAGCTATTGGTTTCCAAGGTAATTTCCTCATCTAGTGCAAGATAGATCTTTCAAGGAAGACCATGTACGAACTAGTAAACTAGGGGTGAACTGATCTGCTTTTAAAAGGAAGAGTGTTGTCTATAAACAGACATTATAGTGTCTATAAATGCATTCTTGGAAAGTCTTATCTTCTTTAAAATACAACAAAACATGGTGGTTAAACTGCCAAGCAGTAATCCAGTAACCTGAGTAACTCTGTGTGTTTGCAAGACAGAAGACATTTTATGACACAACCATACCACAGTAGCCCACCCAACCCTTCGATAGCCTGGAGCTATTGTTTGTTTGGAATTTGGCTTTCATGTTATCTTAACTGACTTCCTTTCCAGAACTTCACTGTGTGCAGGAAAAAAAAAAAGAAAAAAGTGTCTGCTTGAAATTGTTTATGAATTGTTTGAGGTATCAGAAACAGAGAGAGACAGCCCAGGAAATAATAAAGATTAGAAAGAAATCTTTGCAAGTGTTAGCCATTGATCCCTAGAATTTGGAAGATATGAATTTGTTAGATTCTAAATCCACTCTATCAGGCCATGGATTATCTGCCCCATCTGAGTACTAGGGGTGAGTAGTACAAGAAGAAGCCTGTCTGACAGAGAGATGTTTCCACCTGGACAAATGGCTCAGTTCCAGCCCTATTCCTCCTGGATTTGTTAATTGGATTTGTTCTTGCTGTTAGACAAATCAGCATATATGTTAGTTAGTGGTTTCAGGCACTGAAAAATTGAAATTCCACTCAAGGAATGATTGGCAAAAAACTGAAAGCACTTTCTCAGGAGGTTTATTCCTGCTGGACTGAGAGAATATTTACGTGTGACACAGAGCCAAAAGGAAAGTGAAATTTCTCTGTCTAAATTTCTCTACTTAGGGTGGAAGATTCAGCTGCTAGGTATTTAAGCATTTCCACATAACAAAAAGGCACTGGGTTTAGCCTCTCCTTGGAGAGTACATACGTACAAAGATGTGTGGACACATATCCAACAGCTCATGTCACATGTGAACAGTGTAGTCACATAATAATCTTCATAGATAAATCACAATACTATTGTATTGTTAGAAGACAGTGCTACTGGAATTGTCATCAGTGAACGCAGGTGTGCCTACAAACATCTTGTAATGAAGAGTTCTGTCCACACTGGATGTGTGAAGATTGTTCTTTAATTTGCAGCTGCAGCTGTTGCTGTACAGCCAGTGCAGCTGGTGGAGTGCAGAGTGTGTCTGGGGCTGCCTACCATGTGGGTGGAATAATTTGTCCCTGCCAGGCCTTGGGTAAGGTCCAGAAGAAAGGAGGCATGAAGCGGACAGCTTAGATCTGCTGTTCTAGACAAGGACTGTGTCTTAGTTTCTTAGTGCTGCTTTAATAAAAATACCAAAAGCAGGTAGCTTTAATGTACGAAAATTTATTTTCTAACAATTAGGAGGCAATCCACTACCATTGAGTGAACTCTGACTCCCAGCAACACCAGACAACAGAGCAGAGCTACTCCATAGGGTTTCTAAGAAGCAGCTCGTGGATTTGAATCACCAACCTGTTGATTAGTAGCCTAGGTTCCTAAGCACTGCATGACTTATTTACAGTTTCTTAGTTAGTTAGGAGGCTAGAAGTCTGAATTCCAGGCACAGGTACTAGAGGAAGACTTTCCCTTTCTGTCAGCTCTGGGGAAAGGTCCTCATCTGTTTTCAGCATCTCTTCCTAGATTTGTTGACAATCTCTAGGTGGTCAGTCTTCCCCTATTTGGGTTTCCTTCCTCCTGTGCCTAATCTACTCTTTTTATAGTTGGTTTAAAACACACTCTACACTGATATGGCCTCATTCACGTAATAGAGAAAACCCTATTCCCAAATGGGATTACATCTACAAGTATGGGCATTAGGATTGACAACACACACTTTTAGGGGAGACAATACAATCTGTAACAGACTGTAAACTCCTAAGTCCATGGATTTCAATGCAACATGGAAACCCAGGCTGAATCATAGGACTGAAAAACAGGCATACACAAGTGGAAGAAACGGGGATATGTGAATCAATTCTATGGTTAATAGTATCACACTAATGTTAATTGCTTAGTTTTGACTAAAGCACTACAGTTGTGTAAGATGTTAACATTAGAGGAAGCTGGATAAGGAGCATATGGGAATTCTCTAAACTATCTTTGAAACTTTTGTAATCTAAATTATAACATAATTTGTTAATTATTGTTAACAACGATGATCCACAACTCATCTGATTTTTTTTTTTCATATGAAAACTTTATGGGTGGCCAGTGTGCCATATTTCTGCACACCTGAGCAGGGATGAAGCAAGAGAATCATTTGAAGAGCTTTCAAAATGCAGGTTCTTAGGTCCTAACCTTAGTGAGTATGATTAGGTAGGTTTGAGGTCGGTCTTTAAATCCCCCGTTTTTAATAAGCATTTCAGTTTACTCTGACTAGAGAGTTACAGATTCTACTCTGAGAAATACTCCTTTAAGAAAAAGTGACACAATTTCAAGGCTAATATTAAAATATAGGCCTAGAACTATGCTGTCCTATATGGGAGCCACGTGACTAGTGAGCACCTGAAATGTATCATTAAAAGTGTAAAATACAAGATTTCAAAGACAGTATAAATATGAGGAGGTAACATATCTTATCGACAGTCATTTAATATTGATTACATATTGAAATGATATTTTGGATACATCTGGTCAACAAAATGTATTATTAAAATGGGGGGGTGGAGTCAAGATGGCGGACTAAGCCCACGTCTCCTTATATCCCTCTGGAAACCAAGACCTGAACTGACAATCAAACAGAGCCTTCTGATCACCTAATCAGCCTCAGGACACGGCACAGAGCTGTTCATTGGGACTTCATACCACTCAGCGAAAAACCTCCTCTCTTTTGCTGACTCCCGCTCCTGGCTAGTCCCGGCTCTCACGGACGGAAGGTAAACGCACCAGTTTGACATTTTTTTTCCTCTGTCTCGGCTGGCAGACGGAGCTGGGCCTTGCCCGGCGGCTGGACTCAGACGCGCTGCTGGGGGGATAGGCAGGCGAAATTCCCATATTCTGAGAGCCAGGCTCGGGACTCTGTTAATCTAGCCATTTTGAGCCTTTCGTTTTGTAGCTGCCTCAGTGGGGTTTGTGCGGAGCTCCGCGGTCAGTGTGCGGGACGCCACTGGTACCGAGATTTTAGCGGGACCTCATTCTTAGCCTGGGAGCCAGCGCCTGCAAACGGGATAGTGCTTCTCCGACAGAAAAGTAGTGATTTTGCACGGTGCCGCCTACGTTGGGGGCCCTGCAACAGAATCAGAGGAATCACTGCCTCTGGGCATCTTTAGCCCCCTCTGTCTGCTGCCTGTGTGGAGGATGCCATCTTGGGTACGGTGGCCGCAGCTGGACCTAATTCTTAGCTTGGGAGCCAGAGCCTGCCCACAAGAGAGCACTTTTCTATAACAAAACCAGTACTCAACCCAGTGTTGGCTAAGGCTAGGCCCTGTCAGCAGAGGCCACCAGGGCAGTAGCATTGCTGTATTCTGAACTAGTTTGTTAACATCTGGGGTTGGATATAGTGGCACTTACTTTATCAGATGAGAAGAAGGACCTCTACACTTGAAAACCTAACTGACTTGTGAACTGGTCAGATACCTTTTGCTTTACATTTGAAGACAGCCTAGAGAAACATTTGCAATCCATCCTCACAGTACCTCTTCCAGCCTCTATATACTCACATGGGACCCAAAAGCAACAGACAATTGTGACATACAAGCAATCACTCATGGCTTCAGAAGGCTCCCAAACAAAGCAACCAAGGAGTTTTCCAGATGAAGAAACTTTTATGAAAGCATCAGGAAGTGAATACAAATTGATTATATACAGAGCCCTTCTAGACCTTATACAAAATGCAGCAGAACAAAATGAAAAATTAAGCAAGTTGTTCGATGTGACGGAACACCAGTACTCTGAAATCCAACAGATCAAGAAGAAAATCAAAGACATAGAAACTGCCATGCAAAGCCAAGAAAACAGAATGGAACAAATGGAAAAACGAATTTCTGACTTGGAAGACAGAGCTACTGATGCCAGCGTCTGTGAGCAGAAATCAGAAAAAAGAAACAAGAAAAATGAAGAAACATTAAGAAGCATGTGGGACTCTATTAAGAGGAACAACCTTCGATTAATTGGAGTCCCTGAACAGGGTGAGACATCTGAGAACACAGAGAGTATTGTTGCTGAGCTGCTGAAAGAAAACTTCCCAGAAATCATGAAGAAAGAGAATATAGACAGCTCAGATGCATATTGTACGCCACCCAATATAGATCTCAAAAGAAAGGCTCCAAGACATATTATAACCAAGCTTAACAAAATGAAACATAAGCAGCAACTCTCAAAGGCAGCAAGACTCAAGGCAAAGCTAACATTCAGAGGGAAACCCTGTAGGCTCTCGTCAGATTTCTCAGCAGAAACCATGCTGGCACAGAGACAGTGGCACGACACACTCAAAGTCTTGAAGGAGAAGAACTTCCAACCAAGAATTATATATCCTGCAAAACTATCTTTCAAATATGAAAATGAAATTAAGACATTCCCAGATAAACAGAAACTCAGAGACTTTGTAAAAAGCAAACCCAAACTACAAGAAATACTGAAAGAAGTTCTTGGCTTTAGCTTAGAAGAACGAAACCGCTAACTTTATATTTTAGAACGTCACACTACTCAATACTCTACTCATTTAGGGAAGGCTCCAAAGTAAATCACAGCTTTGATTTGGAAAGAAGCAATCCAGTGATCATCATGAAAACTATGGTGTCATCATAATAAAAGAGGGATGTACTACAGTCGTTATAGTCCTTCCAGATGGAGAGGAAGATGACAAGACTGGTAGTAATTAAAATTGGGTTTATAAATAGTTTATTAAGGGGGTTCATAGGGGCAACTGTAAAGCACAACAAAGATGTATGATACCATTTCAAGAAATCTAACACACGAGTCTCAACAACTATAAAACCAGCTCTGAAAAAGGTGAAAAATCAACTCACAAAAAAGGGTGTCCCAGAACAGACTAATAAGAACAACAGAGAAAACATCAACATAAAAATAAACATATCACAATGGCAGCAGTGAACACATACCTATCAATAATTACATTGAATGTGAATGGATTGAACACTCCAGTAAAGAGACACCGAGTATCATCTTGGATCAAAAGACACGACCCATCCATATGTTGTCTACAAGAAACTCACTTGAGACCTAAAGACAGGAACAAACTGAAAATTAAAGGATGGAAGAATATATATCAAATTAACAATGAACAAAGAAAAGCAGGGGTGGCAATTCTAATCTCAGACAAAATCAATTTTAATGTCAAATCCACCATCATGGACAAAGATGGACACTATTTATTGCTGAAAGGTTCAGTACACAAGCAAGACTTAACTATATTAAATATTTATGCACCTAATGTCAGAGCACCTAAATATGTCGAAGAAAAACTGACTATGCTCAAAAGAGAGTTAGATGACTCCACAATAATAGTTCCACTCTCATTACTAGACAGATCATCTAGACAAAAGCTCAGTAAAGATACAGAAGACCTCATTGACACAATTAACCAACTAAACCTCACTGATATATACAGAACTTTCCACCCATCGGCAGACAACTACACCTTCTTCTCCAGTGCACATGGAACATTCTCCAGAATTGACCACGTGATAGGCCATAATGCAATGCTCAACAAAATCCATGCCACTGAATTAATGCAAAGCATCTTCTCAGATCATAAAGCCATCAAAGTTGAAATCAATAGCAGAGAAAACATAGATAGAAAGTGGAACTCTTGGAAACTGAACAACATCTTGCTCAAAAAAAAAAACATGGGTTATAGAGGAAATCAAGGATGAATTAAAGAAATTCATGGATTCCATTGAGAACGAAAACACTTCCTACCAGAACCTATGGCATACAGCCAAAGCAGTGCTCAGAGGTCTGTTTATCTCCATAAATGCACACATCTGGAAGGAAGAAAGAAACCAAATCAAGGAACTAACTCTACAGCTTCAACAAGTAGAAAGAGAACAACAGAGGAACCCCTCAGGCACCGGAAGAAATGAGATCATGAAGATTAGTGCAGAGCTAAATGAATTAGAGAATAGAAAAACAATTGAAAAGACCAAAAGCTGATTTTTTGAAAAGATCAACAAAATTGATAAACCACTGGCTAAACTTACTAAAGAAAAGCAGGAAAGGAAACAAATAACCCAAATGAGAAATGACAGGGGAGTTGTCACCACAGATGCAACAGAAATCAAAAATATCATAACAGAATACTATGAAAGACTGTACTCTAACAAATTTGAAAACCTAGGGGAAATGGACCAATTCCTTGACTCATACCACCTACCCAAATTATCACAACGTGAAGCAGAACAACTTAATAAACCCATCACAAAGGAAGAGATTGAAAAGGTCATCAAAACACTGCCAACCCAAAAAAGTCTGGTCCCAGATGGCTTCACAGCAGAATTCTACCAAGCATTTAGAGAAGAGTTATCCCCAATACTACTGAGACTATTTCACACTATAGAAAGGGATGGAATACTTCCAAACTCATTCTATGAAGCCAGCATAACCCTAATACCTAAGCCAGGGAAAGATCCAACAAAGACAGAGAACTACAGACCGATATCACTCATGAACCTAGATGCAAAAATCTTCAAGAAAATTCTTGCCAACAGAATACAACAACATATCAAGAAAATAATCCATCATGACCAAGTGGGATTCATACCAGGGATGCAAGGCTGGTTCAACATCAGGAAAACAATTAATGTGATTAACCACATAAATAACACAAAAGACAAAGATCACCTGATTTTGTCCATTGATGCCGAAAAGGCATTTGATAAAGTCCAACACCGATTCATGTTAAAAACTCTTAGCAAAATAGGCATAGACGGCAAATTCCTCAACACAATAAGGGCCATTTATACAAAGCCAATTGCCCACATCATCCTGAATGGAGACAGACTGAAAGACTTTCCCTTGAGATCAGAAACTAGACAAGGATGCCCACTCTCACCTCTCCTATTCGACATTGTGCTAGAAGTTCTAGCCAGAGCAATTAGACAAGACAAAGAAATAAAGGGCATCTGCATCGGCAAAGAGGAAGTTAAAATCTCCCTGTTCGCAGATGATATGATTGTATATGCAGAGAACCCCAAGGAATCTATAAGTAAGCTACTCGAACTGGATAGAAGAGTTCAGCAAAGTCTCAGGATACAAGATAAACATCAGTAAATCAGTAGGATTCCTTTATACCAACAACGAGGCTGTTAAGGAGGAAATTATCAAATCAATACCATTTACGATAGCCCCTAAGAAGATAAAGTACCTAGGAATTAATCTAACCAGAGAAACAACAGACCTTTACAAAGAGAACTACAAGACCTTACTACAAGAAACTAAGAGAGACTTAGATAAATGGAAAAACCTACCCTGCTCATGGATAGGAAGACTTAACATTGTGAAAATGTCTATTTTACCCAAAGCAATTTATTTATATAATGCAATCCCAATACAAGTTCCAGCATCATTTTTTAATGAGATGGAGAAACAAATCACCAATTTTATTTGGAAAGGGAAGAAGCCCCAGATAAGTAAGGTACTACTAAAGAAGAAGAACACACTGGGAAGCCTCTCATTACCCGACCTTAGAACATACTACACTGCCACAGTGGTCAAAACAGCCTAGTACTGGTACAAGAACAGACAGGTGGATCAATGGAACAGAATTGAGACCCCAGAGATGACACCATCTGCCTATGAACAGTTGATCTTCAACAAAGCCCATAAGACATTAAACTGGGGTAAAAACAGTATCTTCAACAAATGGTGCTGGCAAAATTGGTTATCCATCTGCAATAAACTGAATCAAGATCCATATCTTACACTTTATACAAAAACTAACTCCAACTGGATAAAAGACCTAAATATCAAACCTAAAACGATAAAGCTCATCCAAGAAAAGGTAGGAACAACAATGGAAGTTTTAATACACAATGAGGACAGACTCCAAAATCTGTCAAAGAAACCTCAATCAACAGAAGAGAAAATAGATAAATGGGAACTATTAAGAATCAAACACTTTTGCTCATCCAAAGACTTTGTTAATAGAATTAAAAGAACACCCACAGAATGGGAAAAAATATTTGGCATCTCTACGTCAGACCGACGCCTGATCTCCATAATCTATAAGATACTACAAGATATCAATAAGAAGAAGATAAACCATCCAATTAAGCGATGGGCAAAGGAGATGGACAGACACTTCACTAAAGAGGAGATCCAGGCAGCCAAAAAACACATGCAGACATGTTCATGATCTTCAGTTATTAAAGAAATTCAAATCAAGACAACAATGAGATACCATCTCACCCCAACAAGATTGGCCATGATCCAGAAAACACAAAACAACAAATGCTGGAGAGGCTGTGGAGAAAGTGGAACCCTCCTACACTGTTGGTGGGGTTGCAAAATCGTCCAGCCTCTTTGGAAGGCAATCTGGCGCTTCCTTAAAAAAATGGATATTGATATACCATTTGACCCAGTAATTCCACTACTTGGAATATATCCTACAGAATCAAGGCCTTTCACACCAATGGACACATGCACCAGAATGCTTATCGCAGCACAGTCCACGATAGCAAAAAGATGGAATCAACCCAGATGCCCAACAATAGAAGAATGGATAGGTAAACTATGGTACATATACTCAATGGAGCACTACGCAATGATAAAGAATAACGATGATTCCAGGAAACATCTCCTAACCTGGTTTCAACTGGAAGACATTATGTTGAGTGAAAGTAGTCAGCGACAAGAGGACAAATACTGTATGAGACCTCTACGATAAGATCTCAAAAACTGACTTGTGTATAGAAGAAAAGACTCTTTGACAGCTGCAAGGGAAGGGAGGGAGGGGGTGAGGGGGAATGGTTTAGTTTAGATAGTTACTAGAAATCTAGTTGGGAGAAAGTGGTGACAGCACACATTAGGAACAAGAACAACATTAAGTGGACTTCAGCATAACTTGAGTACTCCTTCCATCTTAACTCAATGCTGCAAAGATAGAGTAGCTGGGGTGGGGGGTGGGGGACCATGCTCTTAGGAGAATTCCAGGTCAATTGGCACAACTAGCGTTTTGGTAAGAGAGCTCTCTGCACCCCACATTGGTGAGTGGCGTCTGGGGTCTTAAAAGCTGCCAAGCTGCCATCCAAGGACACAGCAAATGGTCCCAACTCAGCAGGAACGGATGCTCACCGAGGACCAAAATGACATGCGGTAAAGACAACCGAGAAGACAGAGAGACCCACAAGAGTGGGTGCCTACATCGACTTGCCTGGCCACCACCAGTGACAGCCACGATGGAGCTCACAGAGAGGAGTCTCACTGGCACCACAAAAATAAAAAGGGGTGCATCACGAGATCTCCACTAAAAGACCTCAACTGGTGGTCCAGCGGTTTGGGGGTTCCTCTGAGAGCATGGCCCCCAGCCCTGATGCTGCCCTTTCCCATAAATTATAACGAAGTTCCACTCTTTGTACAGGAATGGATTGGACTTGACAATGCAGAGTGACCATATATTGGAAGCACTTTATGGTTCTATACATCTATAGGATATCATCTTGCTGACCTTTGGCTGGAGGAAGGGGGGTGGATGGAGGGGAGGGGAAAGGAGGCTGTTGGGAGGATGAGACATGTATGGAGCAGAGAGGAATAGTGTGCAGTCACCGGACAGGGAGAGCAGTGGAAGCTGCATATAGGTGGGCATGTAAATTTATACGTGAATGTACATTTTCACTCAGTCATGTTAAATAAAAATAAAAATTAAAAATATATATATTATTAAAATGAATTTTACCTGTTTCTATGTTTTTTGTTTTTAATCTGGCTATGATGGTGGTTAAGAGCTTGACTGCTAACCCACAAATGAGAAGTTCAAATCCACCAACCACTCCTTAGAACCCCGTGGGGCAGTCCTACTCTGTCCTACAGAATCCCTACAAGTCAGAACGGGTTAGACAGTACATAACAACAAACAATACAGCTATTAGGCAATTTAGGAGCTCCAGGGTGTCACAAATGGTTAAGCCTGGAGCTGCTAATTGAAGACTGGCAGACTGAACCCACCCTGAGGTCTATGGGAAAACAAGCCTGCCAATTGGCTTCCAAAAGCTCACAGCCTTGAAAATACTATGGAGCAGTTCCACTCAACACAAATGGAGTTGCTATGAGCTGGACTTGACTCGATGGCAAGTTAACAGCAACAACAATTAGGCAATTTAAAGTGGCACGTGTGGTTTGCATTTGTAGCTCCCCTTATGTTTCTGCAGGGCTACACTGATTTAAGAGCCTGAGGTGAGTTTTCCTCTCAGACAGATCTTAGGCTGGAGGTACAAAAAAGTGCTTAGTGTTCACATGTCCACAAAACTTAACCACTATGCCACCAAAGTTTGCTCATACATCCATAGTTCTGACCACATCACAAGGATCAAGAATTTCATATGATATTTGGGGACATGTTTAGCCCTTTCTACGGGGGTGATAGCTCTTACGAATGTGTGATACTATTAGTCAGAAAGATGGATCTGCTATAGGTTTTCTATACCTGAGTTGCCCATAGAGGAGGGAAAAAGGAAGAAGAACCTAAAAGGTAATTGAAAAATCCAAGACCACGAAAGAAGGTGTAAGGAAAGCCACACTGGAGTAAATGTAGAAGTTTACAAGTGGAAATTTGACCTGAACGGCATGGAGATGGCTCAAGTAATACAGTGAAAACAACTTTGGAACCCAAAAGCAGGGGCAGGGGTTTGCAGACAAAAGGTTGAAACACAGAAGACAGAAGACCAGTCAGGACCATTAAAAACAAACTACCCTGTCAGTTTATTTAATAGAAGTGTTCGTAACTCAACCACTTACCTTTGATTTGATAATGAGCAGGAAATAAAAAAGTACCAATAAATACTGCTTTGATGACTTTGCTATATAAGGGTATTTCAGCAAACATTGTGTTTTCTAAGACACAAGTAGGTGTATATATATATTCCAACTCAGAGCTGATGGTTTTAACAGACACCTGGCTACAAATTTGTCTACAGGCTTCCCACACCTTTCACCACATCAGGCCATTCAGTTTTTCAACCCCCTCATTCTGAAACAATTTTCCCAAGATGCTTAGTATCCCCCACTGCATCCTACTACTTGGGCTCAGGTTCCTCTGGGGGTCCAAAATCCTACTAAAACATGTACAAGATTTTCATCTTATTCCCCAGAAACATTTGGCAGTTAGGATTGGGTGCCTCTGTAGTTTCATGTCCAGTCCACTGCCCAAGCTTAAACGTTACCAAGAAGACACAGGCATCCTTGCCAAGCCAAGTGCCGTGGATTCTGATCATCCTTGGGTGGTACAAACACTGAATCTATTCAACTGCTAATTAAAGGTTTGGGAGTTCAAATTTACCTAGAGGTGCCTCAAAAGAATGGCCTGGCATTCTACCATTCAGCCACTGAAAACCCTAAGGAACACAGTTCTTCCCTGACACACATACGGTTGCTGTAAGTCGGAATTGTCTCAATGGCAAATGGCTTAAGGAAGACACATGCATTAGAACCATGAAATAGAGATCCTTGATCACAGGCTACAAATCAGAAGGGAGGGGACATGGGCACGTCCGAATTTCAGGCTAAGGAGAACTGCTGCAACCAAGCACTAAATGCAACTTGAAGCCTCACAGGAACCAAAGGAAAAGGGGAGAGATACTGAGTTTTATAGTTTTCAGTGTCTGATAAAAGGAAGCAAGTGAATTCTCTGCTAGAGACTTGTTTTCATCTGGCAATAAACTCAGGGAGGTTTATGTTGAATTGATTTTTATATAAATGGCAATGCAGACTGAAAAGTGGCTTACACAAAATGAAGAAGTGATTTTCTTGTGGCCATTTCTTACAATGATCTGCAGTAAACACAAATGACAAGTTGTTTGTTAAGTCATAACTCAGCGAAAATATTTTAGTGGCAAGTGTGGTTAAAGTGGTCCAGTCCTATAACCTCCTGGAAATTTATCTTGGCATAGAGCTAGAGCTCAGAGGGCCTAAACCAATGGATGGTTAGCTTGACTTAAGAGATGTTCACTGGAAAATTCACTGTTGCTGCTGACCCCAGGCAGAAGCTGGAAAGCAGTCTATTCATATGAAAGCAAAATACACCAACAGTCCAATGCGTAGGTGTTAAGGATAAAATTTTGCCACAAGAGACAAGCACTCCCTTAATCTTGAAAGTAGGACTACCCTATCTCTCCCTAGTCCTATCCTGGAAATCCCACCTGCTTACATTGTCAGAGCCAGAACTTAATCTTGGGAAGTAGCTTTGGATCAGTTAAAGGACCTGAACAATTACCCCATTGAAATTTGATAGTCCCCAGGGCCTGAAGGCTTAAATGCTTAAGATTTTAAAGGGGCAGGCATCACCTGCTGGCTATTGCAACCATAATTTCACCTTCCTGCAGCACACCTAGAGAAGGATTTTCAGCTGTACTTCTGATAAGCTACAAAATATACCCTTACTTCTTTGTGTGTCTTTTGGACAGAGACCTATTAAGTAAGACAAACAGTAAAATGGTAAGTAAGAAAAATTCACATGTGGGCACCATTCTGCACTCAGGCAGAGAGCCTCGGTGGCAAGAAAAACACCAAATGATGTCTTTCTTTTTAAATCATGGCCCAGGAAGACAGCTTAGAAACAAAGGGGGTACTATCTAGCTGCTCTTTTAGCTTATAAGCATTCTAATCATCAAGCAGCACTGGCTAATATTAACCGGACACGAGGTATAGGTCTGCTAGCAAGCAGCATCTGTGCAGCCTCTGCTTCCTGGGCACGAATGTGTTGGGTAAGCTTGTAATTATCCACCAGACAACTGCACCCTAGGAGCTGGTCTTTGACAATGACAACAAGCACCAATGACCAGGAGAGAGGTGGTACCATAACCTCAGTGTTTCAGTGTGGAACCTTAAATCTAGTTAGTTTTCTACCCAGTCCAGTCTGGGTGCCAAATAAGTCACCAGTGCCTAGCATAAGAAAGCGCATATTTGCAGAGTAAATGGGTAAGTACCAGTAATAAGCTTAAGGTCAGCAGAAACTCTGGGCTGGAGCCAACTCTATGAGCTTAATAACCATGCTAAGAGGAGACGGAATGCGACTCATGACTACAGCAGACAAGGAAAGATTCAGAGAGGTTGGAATCCAGGTTCCTGGTATCTGAGAATGTCGGGATCCTTGTGTCAAAAAGGAGACAGTGAGAAGACCAAACCGGCTGATACGACCTATGAGGAGGTCAGATTAGGTTTAGGTTCTCCTGGTTGGGAGAAGTCAATGGCACTGCTCTTGTTCTTCCTTCACTTTTCCCAGCAAGGTTTCCAAGAGAGCTCTTTTGCCCTATTTCACGTATCTTCCTCTGCATCTCTCATCCACAGTCAAAGTGAACAAAGGGAGGCCAGTGGGTGCATCTTCCAAGCCGGTGGTTCTCAGAAGTTTAAAATAGAATTGCATTACCTAGATGCTAGCCCTAGAGATTGATTTGATTTATATGAAGGGTATCGACTTACACTATCCAGCCAGCCAGCCAGCCAGTAGTCAAGCACTGGCGTTGGTATTTTTTATCAGCTCTTCAGGTGATGGTAAAGTGCAGGCTGGTTGAGAGTCACTATCCTTGTCAAATATTAAACTTCACTGTCCTCCGGTGTATACCTGCTTTTTCATGTGACTAGTTTAGATGCATGTGAACTGTCTCTTTTCGCCCCTTTCAGAACTCTCCAGGCTTATTTCTCCACTTAGCCTGCTCACTTTTAAGTACAACAACAGATTACTTATCCAGAATGACTAGGATCTAACTTAATTGCTATTTTGGAGATCTCTGGTGTTCAGACAGCATAAATTCAAAAGAACACTGTTTTAAAAAAAAAAATGATGTTTTCTCATAATATTGCACAACTGAAAGTTAATGCTTTAAAGCAGCTATTACTCAATAAAAACACAAACAGCTGAAAATAATAAATAACCCAAACTAAAACAGAGTGAAAACTTACAAGCCTGTCATTGAGACTGTTGTGATGCCAGTGTGGAGTGAGATAGGACTCGCTAGCCAGGCCTGGGGACGCTGTCGTCACTCACAGCATGCATACCATTGCATCATCTTTCAAAATTTCAGTGCATGATTTTTTTTTTTAAATGAATGACCATTTAAAAAATCCTTTTAGAAAGTTTTGTGGTTCAGCTGCTTTTGGTATCCAAACTTTCAGAACTTATGTTGTATTTCAAGGGGATCAGAAGAACTGAGGAGAAGGCTGTTTATTCTGGTGAGAAGGGGAATTGAGACGGAACAAGACACTTCCAGATTCCTACTATTTGTGTGTGTGTGTATACATGTGTGTGTGATTATATGCCCATTCTGTCTTTATTTTCCCCAAGGTGAACAGTCTTTAGTCTTTAGACCATTATATACCTGTAATGTATGATGGAAGAAAAACTGATGTCTTTGCATTGTGGTGTTGGAGAAGAATATTGAATGTATCATGGACTGCCAAAAAAATAAATATCTGTTCTGAAAGAAGTACAACCAGGGTGCTCCTCGGAAGCAAAGACAGTGAGACTGTGTCTCACATACTTTGGACATGTTGTCAGGAGGAATCTCTCCTTGGAGAAGGACATCGTTTGGTACAGTGAAGCATCAGTGAAAAAGAGGAAGACCCTCAATGAGATGGACTGACATAGTGGGTGGTTGCAACAATATGCTTAAGCATAAAAACGACTGTGGGCATGGTTCAGGACCAGGCAGTGTTCTGTTCTGTTGTGAGTCAAAACTGACTTCATGGCATTTAACAACAAACAATAGTATATTATGTATGATTGTGTCATATGTTAAAAGGCAGAAGATTAGTGCTAGACTTCTTAACTTCCATTTCCAGGCAATGCAACCAAATTATAAAAATACATCCAAAGCAACTATATGTACTCACGTTGGAAAGGCAAACCCCTCTAATCCTAAAATTTGGGAGCAGTTCATTCAAAAGTCGTAAGATGATAAAAACATTTCACGTCTTGTATGGCTGCAGGACATGACAGCATTTCTTGATGTGATTATTTTTAGATGACAGAGATTTTAGTTCAGAGAAAGAACAGAGGTTCCTTTAAGTATACTATTCAGTAAGAGCTGCATAATCCATGACTGGTCCCTAGGTTCTGTCTGGCTCCTGGCCTGCATCGCTTTTAGCTTGTTTTCTATAGGACTGGTGCTTCTCTCCTGGTACCAGCCCTGATACTAGACAGGACAGAGAGAAAGAGCCAATGCCCCATCTAGAGCATTCGGTCACAGTCGGCTGGTTGGTTGGCTAACATCCGCCTGGTGAGAGCATTGTGATCACGTGTTCCCCTTTATCTGAGTGCGGCAAAGATTGACTAGCTGGACACCTGAACTGTGTCTTCTTCCTGGACATTCAACAAGCTGCACACACAACTAGGCTGACGAATTTAATGTGGCTGTAAGGTTAAGTTCCAGCAACTGGAATTTAGGTAGAAGTGAGAAGTACCTCTTCCAGACTAGGCCCGTGAATACCCCCTGTGGGTGACCCTCTGTGCTTTTCCCTGCATCAGTGTCTTTACACATAACATGTGCTGTTGGCAGAGTCACATGATACAGGGACTCTGGGTCACTCAATCACCACTTGGAGGAGCTGCCTGCCAATCAAGAAAACTTATTTTGTCAGCAAGAAATGAACTCTGAGTTGAGTCTCGGTGACTGAGGGGTTTGTCTAGTACAGCAGGGTGAGTTATACTAACTGATACATTGAATAACTTACTGATAATGTGGTTTTCAAGGAGTTTAAGTGACCATGCTTACAGTGCTCAGCTGCTAACCAAAAAAGTTGGTGGTTTGAACCCACTAGCCACAGTGGATAGATGTGGCAGTCTGCTTCGGTAAAGATGACAGGCTTGGAAACCCCATTGGGGTAGTTTTACTCGGCCACAGGGCTACTACAGGTCAGAATCCACTCATTGGCAACATGTTTGGTTTCGTTTGGCATTAATCTGGTTTTCAAGGATCCTTGGTGGGATCATGATGGTTAAATGCTTGGCAACTTACTGAAAGTTTGGTGGATAAAACCCACCCAGCAGCTCCCAGGGGGAAAAACCTGGCAGTTGGCTTCCATAAAGATTACAGCCTTGGAAGCCGTATAGGCAGTTCTTCCCTGTCACGTGAGGTCACTGCCAAGCAAAATCAACTCAGTGATACCTAGCAACAACAATCTGGTTTTCTCAAGTCCCCAGCAGGGCTGGTGTCTGCTCTGCTCTTACCTGTCCTCCCCATGGACTTAGAGCCCTTCTCTGAACCCCAGCTGGGAGATCGGAGCCACGGTATCTACTGTCTCGATGCTAAAATCCTAGGTGGCCTACTAAGAATCTTTTGTTCTTGGATTCCTATATCACTGGACTGAGTTCCTTGGCCAGGCATGATACCTCAGTGCCCAGTGCCTTTCTCTTCAGATTCCTTGCTCAATTTTAATACTTATACAAGAACTGCCAATTAAGTTTGCAAACTCATCCTAGAAAAAGTGCTACCTACCTCACTGCTGAATATCACTGTGGTCACCTTCAAAGTACTCCCCTTGGCAAGCTATACACTGATGCCAAGACCTTGTCCACCCTTCAAAGCAATTTTTGAACTCTTTTTCTGAAATGGCCATCAAAGCTGTTGTTGTATTACTTTTAATGTCCTAAATGTCATCCAAATGTCTTCCTTGGGATATTTCCTTTATCTTCAGGTAAAGAAAAAAGTCACTGGGGCCAAATCAGGTGAGTAGGGAGGGTGTTCCAATATAGTTATTTGTTTACTGGCTAAAAACTCCCTCACGGACAACTACACAATTAAGTTCATGAACTTGACACCATGCTGTCATGGGCAATGGCCATTTCAGAAAGAGTTCCAAAATTGCTTTGAAGACTGGACTCGGTGTTGGCATCAGTGCGTAGCTTCCCAAAGGGAGTATTTCAAAGGTGACCATAATGATATTCAGCAATGAGATATGTAGTACTTTGAACATTGAAGTTCGTGGACTTAAATTGTCAGACCTGGTAAACCTTACTTTTCCCCCCTCAATCTTTAGCTTCCAGAATATATCTAATTCTGGGCTCTGATGACTTCCAGTCCGTTTGTTTTAACCACTGATAGCCATTTCCTGCTCAAGTTCTAGACCAGTGTTTCTTGAAATTTGGTCTGTTGGATGAACAACATTGATAAATATTCAGATTCTCAGGGCCATTCAAGGCCTACTATGTCATTACAGAGTCCAGGAGTTTGTGTTTAAACAAGCCTCCAGATAATGCAGGAACTCCCTGTGGGGTAATGACTTAGAGCTATGGTCGCTAACCAAAAGGTTGGCAGCAGTTCGAATCCATCAGCTGCTCCTTAGAAACCCTAAGGAGAAGTTCTGCTGTGTCCTACCGGGCTATGAGTTGAAATCAGTTCAACAGCAATGAGTTTTGCTTGGTTAAATAATCTGGATGCATGCTGAAGTCTGAGAACCACTGCTCTAGGGTCTATGACTCTGGAACGCGGCCCTCTTCCCTGCAGTCTGCCACATCACTGCCTTACGAAATGGTTCCACTGTAATTTGCACATCTCGAATTCACTCAGATCATCCTCTCCTTTCCATTTGGTGGAGATCTTCAGATATCTCTTTGAAATGGGACTTAGAATCCCTCCCATGAAGATAAAGGATTTTGATTAAGTACATGACCATAAATTGAAGCTGTTTCTCAACATGAAAAAAAACTCTTCAAATCCCTTTCCTGGTCACTTTTATTGTCAGAATTAGATCACTGGTATAAAGCCAAACATAAAGATTTGTGTTTTCAATATACTGAGCTTAAATACCAGCATATTACTGATGAAATCACTCTCCCTCTCTGTAGAGTTGGATACGAACTAAATAATGATGTTTTAAGGTTGTAGAACTGAACCCCCAAAATGCCAATTTTCTTTTTGTTTTTTTTCTGTGAAAAAGTGGTCCCTGGGGATAATAATTCAATCATTATATAAGCCAAAAAAAATCCTGTTGTGATCAAGTAAATTCCAATTCATAGCAACCCTCTGGGACTGAGTAGAATTGTCCCAGTGGGCCTACAAGAAGCAGCTGATGGATTCAAACTGCTGACTTTTTGGTTAGTAGGGGCAGTTCTTAACCACTTCGCTACCAGGGCTTCATGAATGTTTTAGTTCCTTTAAAAAGTCAACACAATAAAGTATGCAGAGATTCGGCTATGCATGAGCCTGGTTGCACACCCTTAATTCCTGAAGAACGACTTGGCTGGAGTGTTTGCAAGATTAGAAGCCACCTAGAGAAAAGGAAACCAGCTACTTTCTGGGAAGCTAGCTGAAAAGGAACTAAAAATGAACATATTTTTAAGTACTTGGAAAAAATGACAATGTTAAAAGGGAGAACACAGTTTCACACTCTCCCACAAATGATTTTCAGCAAAAGCTGAGTTTCCAATTTTGTTTTAAATGTTTGCTTCTGATTTCTGAAGATTTCAGAAACATACAAAGGTGCAAAGCAAATGGTGTATTATTTTGTGCATTATGGTGCAGTTTCAACACATAGCCAGTGTCTACCCAAAGAGGTTACATCCCCCAAGCAAGCACTCACTGTCTGGGGACCCAGACTTTGTTGTTGCAAACTTCAGCTGGTGGCAAAACATTTAGCATTTAGCATTCACTTCCCAGCTCTAATGGTGTGATAGGAACTGAGAAGTAAATGTGTTTAGACCTGAGAGTTGTCTTCTTTCACATGTTAGAGTGCTGATAGAGAGTCCTATGAAAAGAAAACAAATGGTAAAGAGACGATAAGAGGCAGGTGATACTCACTTCCTCTAAACTTGCCCAGCAAATCTCAACCAGACTCTTTGAACTTCTTTTTGAACAGGAACATGGTGCTAGTTCTTATTTCCATGGTTGGCCTTCAGCCCAGATGTGTTTGTTTCCGAGAACTTTTCAGATTTCTTAAAGCAAAGGTTGAGATCATTGCCATCAGCAGCATCACTGCCAATCTGTGTGAAATGTTTATGCTCTTTTTTAGCTCAGTTGATCCCTTGGAAAGTGTGACCAAATGCTGTTCTGTATTGTACTTACATCTGTTTCCAGAATGCCTACGTCCTCTAGAGGAGAAAATTCCAGCCGTGAAACCATAGCCAAACCTCTACCCCTGTTCAAAGGTCATCTCAGTTTCTGTTTCTGAAGCTTCTGATAACTTATCATGGTCCAATAATCACTGTTAAACATCCTGTTTACATGAACCTCTGTCATACACAATAAACAAATCAGCAGACACAGTTCTATTTCTAAAAGCTGAAAACTTGAGATAGCACTTATGAGTTGGACATTAAAGAAACCCAAAGTACCAACCAAATCATGATTGGACACAGATATAAACAAACTAAGGATTTGTAGAAACTACTAACGTCATGAACAGTGAAAAGGATAGGTGTATGATGTGGTATATGAAGCAGCATAAAGGAACAACTTTCTTTAACACACACATGCACCCAGACACATACAGTCTCCACAGTTTTAGCACTGCATGGAGACTCACCTTACAGGCAGCAAAGATTCCACACTCTTGCCCTTCAGGTTGGCCTTCAGGAACACATTATTCTATTTTTAGTACAAAGTTCAAACAGAAAAAAAAAACTCCTTCTAAAGGGCCCTTCCATGGGCAAAGCTTAAAAAAGGCACCAGGACAGAAGAGGTTCCTTTTTGCCAGGAGAACTATAAAACTTCAGGAAACACAGAGCCACAGTATCCCAGAGTGACAGCCAATAATAAGTCATAGAGAGTACTAGGAAAGCAGTATTTTTTGTAGACATTAATTCATAAAGTTCACAAAGGCTTAGGTTGGGAAAAATTATAAGCCAAAACAAAATCTAAAAATAAGGATACTGTGGCAAGGAGTGGCCATAGCACAACGGTTCCAACTGTTGCTATTAAGGTCAGCGCGGACATCCAGGAGGCTCCAGACAAGACCCACCCAGAGACAGCTTCATTTGCCCACAGGGAAAAGATTGTTCCTGCGCTTTTGCAAGGAGGGATTCAGGGCTGATGTTGGAACTTCAGACATATCTACTAAATGTATACATTTAATATCTGTAAATTACATTGGCTTTTATTTTGGAATATTGGTACGATCATTCTCCTTAAACTCTTATCATCATGATGAAGTCCAAAATTAAAAAAATAAGTAAATTGAAAAGGGATAAGGGACTATCAGTTTTACTACTGAGTTGTTACAGTGAGAATGTGTACTTACAAATCAAAGAATTGAAACCAAATGTCTTCATCGCAGCAAGAAAAAAAGGGGGAGAATCTGTAGGAATAAATGTAAAGAGATAGAGGGACTACCTGACCACTACAATGAAGTTACACCCACCAAAACAGAGAAATCCAGGTGACTGTCACTGTTAAAGTTACCTACCTGGATGGGCCAACGATTTCAGGAGAATCCAAATTAGTTTTCTTGCTTCTTAGTTCCTATGTACACATAGAGGCTGTCATTTGACGTCCTGCTCTATGGGAAGTGCTTCTTCATTCCCTGTCTTCTTCACAGCAAAACCAAGAGACCCTTCCTCCCTGGTAACTTGTGTAGCCATCCCCTCCATTCCATTTCCCACCCACTTTCGTCTTGTCTCCTCTGCCTTCCTTAGGAGGATGGCAGTAGATGACCCCCTCCCCTGCTAGTGAGACTCTTCCTCATCCTCTTAGATAACTCAAGTAAAACAATGCTTTAAGCATAAAACAGACATGACATCCATTCAACAGGTAGTGCTAGCAGGTTCTAAAAGGACTTCGGTCAGCAAGCTTGGCTTTTTGGCCTTGGGGTTAATGAACAGAAGTCACTCAGTAGAGAGAAAAATGTAATAATAGTGAGTTGGAAATGGAAAAGATGTTTCAGACTCTGCACACAGCCTCAGATGGTTTGTGCAACCAGATGACTTTTAGATGTGAAGAGAAATAAGTAAAACACTAGTTAGAGGCTTCTTCTAGGTATGCCAGCAACATGGTTGTGGCGAGGGTAGTGGAGAATCTTTAGCTAAGTAGTCAGCTCCAGGGCCTCTCACACATATAGATGAGCATCAGCTATGGTAGTAGCCTTCTGTAGTGGCTCCCAATAATCCACGTCTCCTGGAATTCATGCCTTTATGAAGCCCTCTCACTTGAATCTGGGCTGCCCTGTGACTTGCTTTAGACAACAGAATACAACCGAAGTAAGTTGTGTTAGCGGCTGGCATAATTTTTAAGAAGGCCTAGAAATGAGTCGGATCCGACTCGACGGCACTTGGCGTTGGCTTGGCTAGAAGTTTCTATATTTGCTCCCTTGGATATTCTCAGCTGACGTGTAATAAGTCTGTCTACTCTGCTGGAGGCACATATAGAGAGGAAGAAATCTGAGGCCACATGAAGACAGAGAGGGGGAGCTTTTCATACCAACATTCCAGCTAATCTAGACACCAGCTTACTTGCCTGCTGCATACAACCCCATACTGACCAACGGCAAGTCCAGCTTGTGGAATCATGGGCAAATAAAATGGTTATTGTATAAATCCACTGTAGTCTGGGGTAGTGTGTTACCCAGCAATAGCAACCGAAGTATCACCACCCACCAAATATGTCTACAGGCTTGTGATGCGATTCTACTCAATAGAGCAATGACAGCCTGTGCTGATATTTCCACAGCTGCCAAGATAACCCAGACTAGCCTGTAGCCCAGTTGAGAGCCACTGACTTCCACATCCCTCAACTCTCTGCAGTCCTTCCCTGACCTCCTATCCCTGAACACACCTTCTTCCAAATCCCTCATTGTGGTCTAGTTAGATTTAGTGGAAGCGTTTCTGACAGGAGTGCACCTTGCCCTTTCTCCCTATCTATTCCCCCAACAGAAATTTGTACCATACCTCCCCCACCTTGGCTGGCTTGGCTCCCCCACTTTTAAAGACCCCCCCCCCAAAAGTCAATCCAGTGTATGTGTCCACACACACACAGGGGGAGTTCTAACTACAGGTGGATCAAATCTCATCCTGGAACCGTGGCCAGGGAAATGAATTCCTGGCATCCTCATTTGGAATCTGGAGTAAATTTTCCCATAAAAGTGAGATTATAGACAATTTGGGGTCCTGTGGTACTATTAGTACCATAGTTCTAGCTACAACTGAACTGGTAATTAAATAGGCTTTAGGAGATAGTCTCAGGAACAGAACTACTCTATAACTTTGTCCTAATAAGAAACAAGGTCTAAATAACTGAATTAACGATGAGCATTTGAAAACAATGGGATTGTAAGTTAGCAACTCCTGTCCTATACTGAGCACCACTTATATAGTAGATGTAGCAAAGCCAAAGCTACTGCCATTGAGCCAATTTTGACTCATAGCAATCCTATAGGTAAGAGTAGAACTGCCACATAGAGTTTCCAAAGCATGCCTGGTGGATTTGAACTGCTGACATTTGGGTTATCAGATGTATCACTTAACCACTGTGTCCCCAGGGTTTCTACTGTAGATACATGGAATAAATAAAAGAAATAATAATACTAATAAGATCATGGCCTCTTCTCACAAAGGCTACCATTTCTTTGGGAGACAAAAACATACAAGAAACAACAAGCAAGCAAGACAGAATGTAAGCAAGCCCTAAATTGTGTGTCTGACAATTAAGTTTCTCGGAGTGGCAAAGGCAAGCGCCAAAGTTATCTTTTCCATAGTTTATTTACATTGGCTTCGAAGACACCTGCTTTGAGACATGTCATTGACCCAGGGCTTGCTCAAATTGCCCATGTGTTGTTTCATGGCTGCTGCTACCAGGAAATGGGTGGGCAGGTATAGGAGGCATTAGTATTCACCTGGCTGTTTTAGCAAAGAGAATAGGTAGGTTCTAGGGCTTAGGGAAGAGCCCGTGGGGTACACTGTTTAAGCTCTCAGCTGCTAACAAATGATTAACCTAGGAAACACTATGGAGCAGTTCTGTTTCCTGGAGGGTTGCTATGAGTAAGAATAGACTCCACAGCACAAAACAGCAAAGTCTTAGGGATCTACTACAGTAGGAGAACAGTCAGGGGCCCGCATAGAGACCCAGAGGTCTTTACAGCTGGCTTCCTGATCGGCCTCCAGCACAGCCCACCATTGAGTTTCTCAAGGTGCACTGTGATCTCATGGTGTGTTTACTAAAAATGCTAGTTCTTGGATCCCACCTCCCAGTTCCAATGAGTCAAAATATCTCGAGGGTGAGGTTTGAATGTCTGCATTCTTGATGAACACCCCAGGTGACTGCTATGCTGATTGAAGGTGAAGAATTACTGTTCCAAATAAAACTACCCCAGAGATAGTAGAGTTATGCTCAGATATTTTCACTCAACAGCGATGGGGTTTTTTGGCTCAGATAGATAGAAGTATTTTTCATTGGAAAGCTATTGTAGATCCAGATTGCTAAGTATAACCCCTCACATGCTACACTTCTGTAACCCTTGCTATAGCCAGCCAAGTTTCTAAGAAGAAAACAAACATGTTCAAAGAGCTCAGTGGGGTGGAGTGGGGCCTTCATACACTCTCCCACTGCTTTCTGGCCCTGTTTCTCTCCCAGCTCTGAGCACCCTGCATACTCCAAAAACATGTCTAAGGCATCTGGCCTGAAACACAGCATCTGTTGTAAGAAAAATGAGGTTTTCAAACAGGGCCTCTTTGGAGTGGGACATTGCCAAGTAGGATGGGGCCTCCCAGGTAGATTCCATCACATGGAAACTTACAGAGCAAGTTTTCCAAGGACAGGAATATGTGTTCTGAGCAAAGATTTCAGAACCAGCAGGAGAGCATGTTCTACTTCTTGCCAAGGCCTACTGCCTCCAACTCCCCACCTTGGAGACCACCAAATTGCCCTAAAGGTTGTTGCGCTCTGTACCATCCACATGTCCCCAACTCAAGTACCGGAGCATACTGGGCACCGCCTCAGCTTTGTCATTCAGGTGAACTGATGTGTAGAATGAGATGCACATACCTACGGTGTGGGAGAATTTTGAGATATCATTTGTTGTTCTTCGTTTGCCCCAAAGCTAGGTTTTTGGTCTCTTGCCACAGGGAAGGGATGCCACTGTCCATGCATGAGTGACAAAGGAGTCAGATTCTTGGTTTCTGCTTCTCAGAAGCTGTTACAGGCTGATTTGTGTGTCTCAAAAAGGTATGTTCAACTCCTAACCCCCAGTACCTGCGAATGCATTTATTTGTAAATAGTGTCTTTGCAGATGGATTTAGTTAACATGAGGTAGGCCCTTATCCCCTATGGCTGATGTCCTTATAAAGAGAGAAAAGAGGCACAGGGACTAGGACCACATGAAGATGGAAGCAGAGATTACAGTTACGCTGCCACAAGCTAAGGGACATCTGGGTTTTCTAGAAGCTAGAAGAGGCAAGAAGTTTTCTTGCCTAGAGATTCTGGAGGAAGATGGGTACTGCCAACAACTTGATTCTGAACTTCTGGCCCCCAGAACTATAACAGAATAAATTTATGTTGTTTTAAGCCACCTAGTTTGTGATACTTTGTTGGAGTACTCTAGGAAACAAATACAGAAGCCGAGCACATAAACAAAAGGATTTGGATAACTATGTGCTTAGTTAGGGCTGTTTTCCATCCCCTGCAGCACTATTCCTCACCCCTGGACTAGGGAAAGTGACCCCGATGGAGGGAAAGTTGTGTCAGAGGGAAAGAAAATGGCCAGTCCAGTGTGTCGATGGACCCGCTTCCTTCTCCACCACTGGCCAGTTCCAAGATAGATGTGAGGCTTCTGGGTAAGGATACCAGAAAGTACTGGGGGCCAAGGTGCTGAGGTTAGAAAATCCCTTCAGGTTTATTTCCCCTGAGGCCCCTTGAATTCAGAGTCCTAACCTGCCCATTTGGCTCTTTAAAGGAATCCAGAGAAGAAAACAGTGCAATCCAGCTCAGATTCCTGGTAATGTGAGGTCTGGCAGCACTGCTCGTTTGTGAAGAACTTTGGGTGAGTAGAAGAACTATTCCACACCTTCTCTCCATCTGAGAGGGACTAATAGAACTTTGCTAATGTGAATATAGCATGGTCTTATCCTACTCAAAGGATGTTTTGATGGTTGAGAAATGACATAAAAGGTTTTTAAAAATAGGAAACATAAATTTGCTGTCAAGAGACTTATTGGACCCTCATGTGGTGATCTTAGGATTCCAAAGCTATTTAGTTCAAAGCTTTGATCATGACATTTACATTCACTTTAAGATCTAAATATGTTTACATTGTTGAAATACATTCTGGCTGGACATGATTCACAGTGTGTTTATCAAAACTATGATTGAGTTTATGTCCAGCTACCATCACTGACTGTTCTGACAGGGATCACAGTGATGGAAAACAACGTAGAGCAAAATTCTAACTCACAAAAAAATACCAGACTTATAGGCCAGACAGAGATTGGGGAAATCATGCCAGTACGGTCCCCGGACCCCTTTTTAGCTCAGTAATGATGTTACTCCTGAGGTTCATCCCTCATCCAAAGATTAGATAGGCTCAGACACAAAATGAGACTAAAGGGGCACACCAGGCCAGGAGGAGACGGGAAAGCTGGTAATGGGGAGCCCAAGTCTGAGAAGGAAGAGCGCTGACATACAATGGTGTTAACCAATGTCATAAAACAATATGTGTACTCTTTAATAAGAAACTAGTTTGTTCTGTAAATTTTCATCTAAAGTACAATTACAAAGAAAACTATGGAAAAATCTTTAAAAAAGATTGGGTTTGTATTTTGTTATCTCAAGTTAGCTATAAAGTTGTATATTATATTTAAATCTCTTTTCTTCTCCTTCTCTATTTTCCTATTTCTGAGCTTCCGGTTGTCACCGTTCCCCTATAATTCTCTCTCTCTTCATTTTTCTCTAGTTTATTCCTGCCTTTATTTCTTCACTCTGTTTTCCTTCTTCTATTTTAATTTTCATTCTTGCACTAATTTTCTCTTCTTTCTCTCTTATTCTCTTCTCAACTTCCCTCTACTTTCTACATCTTTTTTTCTTTTCCTTTTTTCTTTACCCTTTATCTTACTGCTTCATAATAAGAGTTAGAATTTATTATTTATTATATGACATATTGTTTGATAGCTGTTTAATTTGTATTATGGTACTATATTATAGAGGAGGAAGCTACATTTAGACAAATCAACCTGCCCAGTGTCACCTAGCTAGTAATGGGGGCTCCAGGCTTCAGATGGAAGCATCTGCCTACAGATCACAGGTCCCCACTCATGTCCCCTCTAGTCATGGCCCTTCTCCAACTCGATCTTCCACTTTCCGGCCTCCTTTATCTGGTTTACCCCTGCCTTTACCTTCACTTCCCTCCCCACGTCTAGCCCTGTGCTCACAGGCTTAAAATCTACCCTCTGTCCAAGTCTTTGGATGAAGGGTGGGCCTCAGGAGTGACTTCATGCCTGATGGGAAATACATGTACCCCAGCTTCCTCATTCTCCTAACTCACATCTGTCCAGAAAATAATCCTCTTTGGGGTCACTCTATGGGCCAGTGAACTTGACTTCTTCCCAGGCTGTGGAAATTCAAAAAGTGAATGCATTTTTGCTTTGGATGGTCAGCATTTTTCTACATTAGCATCCTGATATTTCTTCCCACTTCCGTGTATATATTTTTTTTCTTTTGGTGGAGTGTTCCAGTCTCAATTTTCTAAGAAAGTCTTCTTTGGAGGAAAAAAAAAGTTACCCTTTTGTTCCTTGCTAAATGTAACAAAACTGAATGACATTAATATGCCCTTTGTGTTCCTGGCATTTGTTTTGTCTCCCCCTGCTTCATTCATCACCCCTTGCCCACTCTCCTAGATGACAATGTCTCTATGCCTTTTCTACCCTCAGCTGATAATTTTGCTTTCTAAACAACCTAGAGAAAGGAAACAACAAGAAGGGAAATTCTGCAGACCCTCACTCTCACATCTACCCACCCGGCAGCCTCTGGCCTGTGTAATCTTCCTTCCTCCTTGTGATGGTGGAAGAGGCCTCCTTGCTTCCAGCTAAACTACCCCTTCGCTGGACACTTCATCCCTTCTTCCGCCTACTCAAAATACTGCTTCTCCGATTCTCTTCCTCCCTCCCGAGTCCTCACTGTCGGCCTCTATGCTGAACCAATCCCATCATAGAAATACATTGTTGGATTCCCCTTCCTAAAACAAAACAATAGTCTTTTCTTAACTTCACTTTCTCCTCCAGTTTTTGTCCATTTTTTTCCCTTACTTTTTCAGCAAAATTTCTCCAAAGGCTTATCTATTTTCCCCATCTGGCATATCACTTCTCTCATTATCTTTTAAATGGGCCAGTCAGGGTTTTGTCTACCCACCATTCCACCAACTCGTCACCTTCGAGAACACCAGTGACTTCCATGAGGGGCAATATTCAGGGTCATACGCTACAGCGGAGGGACTCTCTTCCTCTCCTGACACTTTATTCATCTGGCCTCCAGTACTCTACACTTTCTAACTCTCCTGACCAATTCTTATCAGATTTCTTCACTGGTTCCTTTTCATCTCCCTAATTTGTAAACCAGCAGTTCCTGAAATACAGTAAGCGAACGAGTCACCTGCAGGGCTTGTTAAAACAGAGTTTTGGGCTCCACTGAGGAGTTTCTGAGTCATGAGATATATAGGTGGTGAGCCAAGAAGATGTTCCCAGGAGATGCTAACAAGTGCCCAGGATATTCTCATCGCACCAATCATCAGATTGTATTTTGGATAGCACTGTCTAGACTTTTCTATCAATGCCCCCTTCAGCCATGATATTAGGCACTTCTACAGTTTTCAACATTTTCTGCATACAGAAAACTACCAAACTGACATCTCTAGGGCAAGACTCTCCCATGACCTCCAGAGTCATATATTTAACTTCCTAGTTGACCTCCTCACTTGGATGGCTAATAGGAAACTTGAGGTTCACATGCATGTTGAAAAAATAACCGGAGAAGCTGGACTATATGAAAAAGAACGGAGCATCAGTATTGGAGGAAAATTCATTAACAACCCGCGTTAAGCAAATGACACTATCTTGCTTGCTGTAAGTGAAGAGAACTTGAAGCAAAATTCCTCACATCTGAACCAGTAAACAACGTCAAGGTAAATGGAGAAAAGTTTGAGGTTGTCCAGGATTTTATTTTACATAGATCCTCAATCACACTCACAGAAGCAGCAGTCAAGAAACCAAAAGACACATTGCATTGGCCAAATCTGCTGCAAAAGATCTCATTAAAGTGTTACAAGGTAACTAAGTCACCTTGAAGACAAAGGTGCCCCTGACTCCAGGTGCAATGTTTTTCATCGCCTCCTATGCATGTGAAAATTGGACAACGAATAATGGAAATCAAAGAACTGACGCCTTTAAATTGTAGTGTTGGAGAAGAATACTGAATATATTGTAGACTTCCAAAACAAAGAAGAAATCTGCCTTGGAAAAAGTAAATCAAGAGGGCTCCTTAAAAACAAATGACAGCAAGACTAACTCGCACATACTCTGGATATGTTGTTAGGAGGGATCAGTCCCTGGAGAAGGACATCATGCTTGGTTATCATGATTATTATTAGTTAATAATAATAATAACATAAATTTATTCAGTCCTGATTGCCCCAGGCATTATGCTTGATACATATGACTCTTTTTCAGGGCTAGTTTCATGGGTATGCCATCAGTGCAATTGCACAAGACTTTGTCCTTAGAAGGGACACACTTCGCGTTTGCTGCTCTGAAGTTTTCATCCTGAAATCCTTAATAATTTTATTTTTGAATGTGTATTTTATAACTAAGTCCAATGGGACAAAGGAGCATGTGCCAGGATCTTGGTGTCTCAGTTCACATGCCATTCTGCCTCCTACTGTGTCCGGTAACAAGTCCTCAGCCTTTCATACTCCTGTCCTCTGGCACCTGGGACACTCCCAAATTCTCTGCTTCCTCCCATTGAACAATGAGGCCCTCCGCCCAGCAGGGACCTCAACACAAAGTGGATCAGGGTCAGACAGGCTCCCCATGATGTCGTAAGGTAGGCATGGCAGAAACCATCCCCGTCTTGAGTTGGCTGTCCCATGCACACTCAGCAGGCAGATCCGTGGGGGTGAGACTCCCTCCTCTGCCCAGCCCAGGTGTTGAAAGTGCTGCTGCTCGGTAATTGCAATTTCTTAAGGATTGTTCTCCTGCCATTGGTTGGCAGCAGTTTCATGGAAAGTTTCATGCCCTGCTGGACTTCCCTGTGCTGGCCAGACAGCTTTCAGGAGGGCTGAACGGGCAGGTAACAGGCCAATGCAAATGGCGCAATGTGGTGTCCTTAGGTATCTGTGAGAGTCTGTGTTGGTCCAGTGAGTAGTATCATATTCAGAACCACAGAAGAAAGGAAGCTTGTTATATGTCACTAACTCTCAAAGATGAAACTTTTTTTACAGCTTTCTGGACAATGGGCCTGCATTTTCATTTTGCACTGAGACCTGCATATTATATACCTAATACTGTTCTTTTTTTTAAAATATCATTTAAGTTTTGTGGTTGAGAACATACACAACAGAATATAATACTAACATGTGCACATCTTAGTGGCATTGATTGCATTCTTCAAGCTGGGCAAACATTGGCATTCTCCTTTTCTGAATTGTTCCCCATTAACATGAACTCACTGCTCCCTAAGCTTCCTGTCTAATTTCTTGAGTTGCTATTGTCAACTTGATACCACACAGATAGTTCTTAAAAAAATAGCACATGCTTAAGACAGACATGACTCTGTTCTTTTTCATTTCCTGAGTGATCATGTTACCATGAAGGGAAGAGGTCACAAAACTAGCAAGTGATGAAAGTGCTGTCCAAACCCACAGAGGTCTATTAAGAACCTGTTTTTTGTTCATTTCTTTTATGTGCATGCGTGTGTGGGGGGGGGGGGGTAAATACAAATATAACCAAAAGAATTGCCAATTCCGTGTTTTTTACATGTATAATTCAGAAGAGAACTTGTTTCTAACAGTTTCACTATACAACCATCAAGTCACAGCCCACTGGATTATACATTAGTTCACTCAGCTGTCTTAACCCTGTCTGTTTACACAGCCTGATGTCTCTTCTCATTTATACATATCATAAAATCTACCCACTTTTCATTTTAAATGGAGACTAATAGAAGTGAGCATTTGTCTACATGGGAAAAAAAAACTTAAGATTGCATTTAAACCATAGGAATAGATGGCAGAATAATAAGAAAGGCATCAGGGTGCATGGAAAGCACGAGAGAAAGCAGCTTGGAAGTTGCGGGTCTTTCAAATTGCACCCAAGTGCATTGCCAACTGTCAGCAGCGCCGCCTGAGCAGATGGGCAGGTGCAAAGCTGTGATGGCAAGGGACATAATGATGGTACTGGGCCAGCCATATTTTCCTCACAAGGTGTCCTGTTCATCTGTTAAGTAGCTAAGCACTTTTTGTTAGATATTTTAGAGTTCCTAAGCTATTTAAAGTATTTAGATTTTACATCTGTGAACAGATGGTAAAAATGAGTTGAGGGTATATGTTGTTGGGTATGTGTAGGGAGGATGTGGGTGATGAAGCCAAGGAGATTTTGTGATGCCAGCAGCAAGAATGGGAAGGTGCAGCAAAGAGCTTACAATCTCTTGTTTCATTTATTTCTTTTTATCTGTGCTGAGTTTTGCAACTAAATGAAAACCATATGCAACATCCCAACATTTGAGCTCTAACTCAGGAATTCATGAAGATCTTCAAATCCTCATCCTAAAGAACTGCTGATGGAGACAAATCATTTTGCTGGGCTTTGTGTAGTTACTTCTGGAAAAGCATAGGATAGAAGGAAGATATGAGGCAGAAAGAAGGAGTTGCTTGGTCTGTGCCATCTCAGGCAAGAAGGAAAAGCTGATTCATGGGAGATCTTGTGAAACTGAAGAAAACTAAGTCAATGGTCAGCATTAGATTCTCTCAAAACAGATAAATTTATCATAATCCGGGTTTCTATTTCTTAATTAAATTTGATAACCATTTCCTGAGACCCTCAAGTGTCATACACGTGGGAATATAAAGAATAAGATAGTAGTTCTGGTACTAGTAATGATAAAAGGGTCAATTCATCAGAAAGAATCAACAATCATATTTTTATCTCTAGTAATAGAATTTTAAATATATTTTAAAATTTATAAAATTACAGGGATAAATTGAAAACGTCACAATAATAGTGATTTTAAAAATTACTCTCTCAGCAACTGATAGTAAACTAGAAGAGCAAAAAGAAGAGTGAATACATGAGTAATCTAAGCAGCTCTATCAATTACTTGACCTAATTGATATTTATAGAATACTGTAGCCAACACCTGTAGAAAAGATGTTCTTTTCAAGTACATAGTACACTACGCAAGATAAATAAATATATTGGGCCATAAAATGTCTCAATAAAGTTAAAAGGCATGAAGTCATGCAAAGTACATTCTCTGGTGACAAGGTAATTAAGTACAAGTCAGTAACAATAAGCTGTCCAGGGAAACTCCAAATGTTTGGAAACTAAATAACATACTTCTAAGTAATTCAAGGTTTGAAGAGTAAACTAAAAAAAAAAAAAAAACTGAAAATGCAACATATTAAAATTGAACTGTGAAATTTAGCAAATGTAGTGCTTAGGGTGAAGTTAATAGCTTTAAGTGATTATGTTACAAGAAAAGAAGCTTTAGAAAAGAAGAAAAGTCTCAAATCAGTGATCCTAGGTTCTACCTCAAAAAGTTCAAATAAGAGTAAGCCCAAAGAGCAAACCCAGTATGAGTCAACCCAGTAAGAGTAAAAAAGTAAACACAGAGAAAGTAAAATAGAATCAAGAATATAATAAAGGTGATTGCAGAAAATAATAAAAACAGAGAAAATTCAGAAAACTGATAATTTGGAGGTCAACAGAATTGATAAACCATTAGCTAAGAGGATAAAGAAAGAAATAAAAGAACAAATATAAATTACTAATATAAGGAATAATAGAAAGATTATCACTGCAGAATGCTACTGGCACTTAAAAAAATAGAACATTATGAACAACTCTATGGCAATGAAATTAACAACCTAGTTGAAACTGACAAAGATCTTGAGAAATAAAATTTACCAAAATTGACATAAAATGAAACAGAAAATCTAAATAGATCTATGATTACTAAATAAAATTGTCACAGAAAAATCCTTATCAGGAAAACTCCAAGCTCAGTGGACATTCCTGAAGTATCCTATCAAATATCCAGAGGAAAAATAACATTAATTGTACACAATTTTTTTCAGAAAATAGGAAGAAGCACATCCTGACTCACTTTATGAAACTACATAACCCTAATACCAAAACCTAACAAAGATTTTTGAATAAATAGAGAAATGGCAGACCAATGTCCTTTATACAGATAGAAGTAAAATCCTTAAAGAAAAAAAAATTAGCAAATCAAATCCAACAAGACATAAGAAGCATAGTACATCATAATCAAATAAAGTTAATTCCAGGAATGTAAAGTTGGTTTAACATTAGAAAATCAGTCAATGTAATTTTCTATGTTAATAGGATAAAAGAGAAAAATAATCCTTTCAATAGATGCTAAAAAAGCATTTGACAAAATTTGACATCTATTAATAATTAGAACTCTTAGCAGAAGCAGAAACAGATAAAAATTTCCTGAATACGATTTAGAGTTAATGAAATACTAAGTTTGGCCCCAAAAGATTCAGAGCAAGGCAAGAATGTTCATCTTCATGACTACTATTCTGCATTGCACTGAAGGTTCTAGCCAATGAAAAAGAAATAAAAGACATATCAGTCAGCAAAGAAGTAAAACTCTTTCTTTGCAGATGACATAATTGTTTACCTAGAAAATCTTAATGTCTAAAAAAAAAAAAGAACAACTGCTGGGACTAATCAGTGCATTTAGCACACTGCAGGATACAAAATCATCATTCTATTACTACATCTTAGAAGCAAACAATTAGAAAATGAGATTTAGAGAAATTACATTTATAATACACATTGCCCGTTGCTGTCAAGTCAGTTTCGACTCATAGTAACCCTACAGGACAGAGCAGAACTACCCCCACCAAGTTCTCAAGGTCACCTGGTGGATTCTACCTGCCCACCTCTTTTGTTTAACAGCCGTAGCACTTAACCACTATGCCATCAGAGTTTCTTCATTTATAATAGCATTCAAAAATTAAATAGAGAAAAGTTAACAAAAAGACATGTGATATCTCTGTATAGAAAACTACAACTATTGCAATGCACATTAAAGAAGAGCTCAGTTAATGGAGAGACAATGTTTTCATGGATTGGAAGACTTAGTATTTTAAGATGTCATTTTTTTTTTTTTTTACTATTATTCTACAGATTCAATGAAATCTAAATCAAAATCTCACCAAAAAGACTGTAAAAATCATAATTTACAAGCTTTTTGTAAAAGTGGAAATGTTCCTCCTAAGATGTATACGGTAAAGCAAAAGAGCAAAAATAATATTGAAGGGAAAAACAGTCAGATGACTTACACTGCCTGATTTCAAGATATATTATAAAACTATGAGAAAGATATTTCGCTACTGGCAGAATCATAGGCAATAGGCAAAGGAACAGAATAAAGAGTCTGGAATTAGACCTTCACTTCCACAGTCAATAGAGTTTTTACAAAGTCAACAACCCAAGTCCATAGGGAAAGTAAGTCTTTTCAGCAAATAGTCCCTGGACAAACATATAAACATAAGGAAAAAAATAAATCTTAACCTGTATCTCATACTACCCCTAAGATTAATTCAAGCTGAATCATAGGCTTAAACAAAGTTAATGATGAAAAGCTTCTAGAGGAAAATACAGGAGAGTATCTCTGCAATTTTTTTGTGTTGCTGTTGTTAGGTGCTGTGAAGTGGATTCTGACTCATACCGACCCATGGACAACAGAATGAAACTCTGCCCGGTCTTGCACGATGTCCACAATCGGTTTTTACTCTTAAACCCAGTGTTGCAGCCACTGTGTCAATCTGTCTCATTGAAGGTCTTCCGCTTTTTCGTCGACCCTCCACTTTACCGCACATGTAATTTTAATGGTAAGCAAATGTTTATTAGAAGGATATAAAAATATTAAACATAAAAAAAGATACATTAGACTTCATTAAAATTAAAACCTCTTTTCATTGTAAACACATTTAGGAAATGAAAACACAAGCTATAGACTGAAAGAAGATACAAGATTTTTCAAAGGTCTTGTATTGACAATGTAGGAGTTACTACAATCTGACAACAGAAAGACTAACAACTCAATACAAAATGTGCAAAAGAACTTAACACACACTTTACAATGGGACATGTATTCAAGTGGCCAATGAGGGCATGAAAAAGCTAATAACATCATTAGCCACTAAACCCAAAACATCCTGTTGCTGTCAAGTTGGTTCCAACTCACAGTGATGCTACGGGATTAGAACTGCTCCAAAACCTGGTGGTACAGTTGTTAAGTGCTATGTCTGCTAACCAAAAGGTCAGCAGTTTGATTCCACCAGGCACTCTTTGGAAACTCTATGAGGGGAGTTCTATTTTGCTTACAGGGTCACTGTTAGTTAAAATCAACTTGACAGCAGTGGGCTTTGGTATATAGTTTCCAAGGAGTGCCTGGTAGATTTGAACTGCTGGCCTTTTGGTTAGTAGCTGTATCACATAACCACTACGCCACCACAGTTTTTGTTACCAAAAACTGAAACCAAACCCGGTGCTGTCGAGTAGATTCTGACTGATGGCCACCCTATAGCTTTGCTATGGCCTATAGCAAAACTACCCCATAGAGTTTCCAAGGAGCGCATGGAGGATTTGAATTGCCGACCTCTTGGTTGGCAGGCATAGCACTTAACCCCTATGACACCTGGGTTTCCAAGTTTTTGTTAGTGAAATGCAAATGAAAACCAAAACGTGATTCTCATGAGAACAGCCAACATCAAAAGACGGCAAAGATTTGGAGTAATTGAGATTCATATGTCACCGGTCGGGGTGTAAAACAGTACAACTGCTTTGGAAATCTATGACCCAGCAATTTTGCTTATTAGCAATTCAAGACAAATGAAAATACATGCCCACAAAAAAAAAAAAAAAGCCTTGTCTAAGAATGCTCATAGCAGTTTCAGCCTCAAGCTGAAACCAATTCAATTATCAGCAGATGAGTAGACAAGCAAACTCAGATATTACTACATTGGAATACCACTCAGTGCAAAAGAAGACCAAACTGTAGATACATCTGACACAATGAAAACAATCTCACAGATATTGCTGAGACAGGATACAGATCCAGAAGAGTACATACTGTATGAGTTAATCATATGAAGTTCTAGAACAAGAAACATTCGTGTATAGTGACAAAATCAGAACAGTGGTGCTCCTGTGGGGAAGGAGGGACTGACCAGGAAGGAGCCGGAGGTAGCTCTGGGGTAATAAAAACGGTCTCTATTTTGGTAGGGATGTGTGCGAGACATGGGAGTATGTATCTGTGAGAACAGACAACACTGTGCACTTAAGATCTATAGATTTCACCACATGTAAATTATAAGACCTTTAAAAATAAAATAGAAAGGCAAATTCTTTGAAAGTTCCTCAAAGCCTGGTAACCAGAGAAGCAGATGCATCACCCTGTCGACACAGCCTCTTAAGGAAAGCTGCCATACTTGCAGCCCTTACAGAGGGTAGCGTGCCTATTTTGTGGTATGTGACTTACCTTTTTGGCCTGGCCACAGCGGTACCCAGCGTCTTCATGCTTCGGTCTCCAAATACTCTGGGGAGGCAGTAAGTAGGGACAATTCAGTTGGAAGTGTCAATCTGGTTCATATAATAGAGCGCTTTGTATGCCATGTTTAGGGACTTGGACTTTATTTTATGTGGTGGGGAAGGGGGAGCCACTAGGAGACTTTTTAAGATGTGAGGAGTTTCAGATAATCAAAGCAAGGTCTTTCTGGATCCATCTGACCTGCTCATGGTCTACAGTTTTCCCTTACAAGCACCAGCTGTGACAGCATTCACCCTAATACACTAAGTCATCAGACTGGTTACAGGTTTTCCTTAAATACCTGGGTCCCTAGCCCCACTAGCAGAGCCGTAAACTGAGGTTTACCCTACGGTATCCTCTGAACAATAAATAGGGGACCCTAGCTTACATGCCAACTTATATCGATTTTTCAAGCTTTCTTTCTTACAGTGCTGAGAAGAGTCTCATGGTCTGAAGTCCTATCTCCATTGTTCTATCATTGACAAGGCAGGTAGCTTTGAGATTTGGGTTTAAAAGGCTTTGCTTATACTATCACTCATAATTTTCCAAATGTACTTGTTCTGTTTCAAAGGGAAAATGCATTCTAGATCCCAAATAAGATTTTGATATGGTAGCAAATTTGGCTTTAACCAGTCCTCCAATTCAACTGAAGATTCTCCAATAAATATCTTCTTCACTGGTCCACAGAAATGCTCTCCAAATTAGTAACAACAATTTGATATCAGAGACACCACAGTCAGGCTCCACCTAAAGTCGGTGAACAAGAGAAACTGGAAAGCATCTTCAAAATAATATTTACTGAGTTAGACATGGACCTCAGAGGCACGATAATATTTAAAGCGGGGGTTTAGCATTCATCTCATGCCTTGAAGTAAAATACTATTTTCCGAAAAGGGAAGAATATTTAAAATTTAAAAATAATTAAAATTCTGCCTGCAATGCTGTTATGAACATTTTGCTAGCTCACATGAGTGTTGTACCTTTCTGAAAAGGTACATTATTTAGAAGCATAAAGGAAGCCCTGACCACTGCTAGGAAATATGAAACATAAAATTAACACCTCAATGAGAAAGCCAAAGATATTCCAAGTCAAAAATAACTATAAAACTAAGAGAGCTGAGCAGTATTAATTTATTATGTAAATATAAACACAACTTACTTCTTTCTTGATAATAGACATTAGCTAGTTTCCTCTGAGTCATCTAAGAATTTTTTTAAATGTGTAAACTTTGGTGTTCTATGTAATTACAATATGACTTAGCAAAACTGTATTTTAACCTGTATCAGCAAAATTATGTTTATTTGTATGATCCAAATAATAACACCACGTTATGAGTTTCTTCAAAAAGGAGTTTGGTACAGAACTGCAAAAGAAAATCATATCACTGTAATCATTAAGGTTGGGTGTCAACTTGTCTGGTTCGTGGTTTTCAGTGGTTGGAAATGATGATGTAGTCTGACAGTCTTATAATGATGCCATCACTTCCATAGTGAGATCTGATACAATGGGATCACCTCCGCGACGGGTATCACAGTAGCCAATCAGCTGAAGGAGCGTCTCCTTGGGGGTGTGGCCTGCAGTAGAAGTGAGTTTTTGCTCACTGTGGGTTCTGCCGCTAGCTCGTCTGACCTATGGTTCTTGGGACTCGGACTAACAACTTATTTGCCATTTTGCCTGGTGATCTTGGAATTCATAAGTCTCTGCAGCCTGTGGGCCAAAGCCCTGCTGTCTGAGCTGGGCTCACAAGCCTGTGCAGCTATGTGTTGCAAGAAACTTTCAGCCTGACCCAGGAACTTGGGGCTTTTCAGTCCCTACAACCACATGAGCCATTGCCTTGATTTAAATCTCTCTCTGCTTATATATTTATATGCTTTGCTGGTTTCCCTTCTCTAGAGAACGCAGCCTGAGACAACTACCAACTAGAAAAGCATTACATGTTCTTATATAAAGTGGTGATATGAATAGTAAGTATGAAGACTACCAGTTAAGTTTGTGAACTCATCCTAGAAAAAGTACTGCATACTTCATTGCTGAATATCGCTACAGTCAGCTTTGAAGTCCTCCAGTTGGGAAGCCATGCACCAATACCAGCACCTGGTCCACCCTTCAAAGCAACTTTGGAACTCTTTTTCTGGGATGGCCATCAGAGCTGTCGTCCTATTTACCTTGATGTCCTGAATGTCATCAAAATTTCTTCCTTTCAATATTTCCTTTATCCTCAGGTAAAGAAAAAAGCCATTGGAAGCTATATCAGGTGAGTAGAGAGGGTATTCCAACACAGTTGTTTACTTAGTGGCTACAAACTCCCTCACAGACAACTACACAATTAAGTTTCGGAAACTTGCCACCTTGCCACTGTAAATAATAGACATTCCAAAAGAGTTCCAAAATTGCTTTGAAGGGTGGACAAGGCACTGGCATCAGTGCTTAGCTTCCCAACAGGAGTACTTCCAAGGTGACCATGGTGATATTCAGCGATGAAATTCACAGACTTAATTGTTAGAACTCAGGTGTCCCAAATGCTGAAATGGTTCAGTCGTTAGTAGAGAAAATTGCATTTTAAAAGCCTTATTTTTTTCAGTAAGGAGCCTTGGTGGTGCAGTGTTTAAACACTCAGCTTGCTAACTCAAAGGCTGGTGATTTGCACTCACCAGCAGTTTCATGAGAAAAGATCTGATGATCTGCTGCCATAAAGGTTTACAGTTTAGGAAATTCTACTCCATCCTATACAGTTTCTATGAGTCAGAAATAATTTGATGACACACATTAACATTTGCTTAGTACAGTGGATAATTCGTAGACATGCCTTTGTATGGTCACAGAAAATCTATGTAACTTGAAACTGAATCATGCTAGGTAACCCTCTGTCCTGGAAATAGTAGGTAGTCACAGATGCCATCAGGGAAGTGGAAATCAGTAGATGGAGCATTGGCCCGGTACCCACGTGCAGGAGGCACTGGGCTGGGTGCTGCATGGGACTGTCCCTCAACCACTGCAGCAGCCTGAGCAGTAGGCATGCTTCTTTTTTGATGTGTCTTGGAGAGGTTAAGAGACTTGCTGTCACTCACATTACTGAGAAGTGACTTCACAGAATTTGAACCTAGGTCTCTCAGACTCCACGGTCAATGCTCTTTCTACTCTTTCCACGCTACCTTCTGTCCATTCCTTTACTCAGTGTGTATTTTTGGGGTACTAGGGGTGCAGCCTGTGGAGTCTGTACAGGGCTGGAGTTGAGTTGCAGTGAGGGAAAACTCTCAGTATACTTGTGCTGGGGACTTGGAATTCCACATTGTGGCAATGACTGCAACCTAAGGCTATGGTCTCTCTCCCGTGACTTCTTTTCTAGTTGTTCCTGGAACTCCCTGGATATCTGCATGGCAAATTTTGCCAGATTCCCCCAAAGCTGCATCTTCATATCCTTGTTTCTCTGAAGGCTCCGGAAACCCTCCCAGAACTCCAGAGCCATATCTGGCTCCTCCCCTTGCCAGCCGCAGTCACCACAGCCAAGTCCATCCCTCTTCACAACCCTTCCCACACCTATCTAGGTGGATGAAGGAGAAGGCTATGACAGCTGAGCTGCCTTGGCATCCAGATGTATCCCTCTCTTGTAGCATTTTCTGTCCTCAATGAAAATATTTTATCATTCTGAAACAGTATCTACCTCTTATTGTCATTTTTGTTATTGGATGCAACTGAGTTGCTTTTTAACTCCTAGCCACCCCATGTGACAGAGTAGAACCACCCCCATTGGATTATCTAGGCTGCAATCTTTACGGGAGGGTATTGCCAGTTGCTAGATGGATCCAAACCAACAACCTTTCAGTTAGCAGCCGAGGGCTTAACGGCTGTGTTACCAGGCCTCCTTATTTCCATCCTGTTTGTACGAAGAAGGTGCGAAGCTGGGGGCTAGGAGGTAGACGGTAGAAAAATACTCTCTTGCAACCAGAGCCTTCAAGTTTACTGTTAGCTCCAGGCTCCAAATGCGGGATCTCAGTCTGATCTCTGTGATAACATTAAACAGGTAAGACTCCCAGCCTTCACCGGCCCAGCTCTGAGTCTAGAGCTCAGGTGAGCAGGCATCACCTTCCTAGGGCTGCAGGGCTGCAGTATTCGTCCTTCCTAACCCTGGTAGTTGTGTGGGAGGCCCCTTTCCTGCTATTCCAGGTAGGGTAGGGCCAATGAAAGATTCATAGTCCTAATTAAGAACCAGTAGTTGTATTTGACAATTTGATTGTATTTGCAGAGATATCTTTGACCTTTTCTCCTGCTAAGCCTGGGCCTGGAAAAGTCTCATATCCTGCTCTCCTAGGAAGTCTTATGGGTTCAAAAGCTATCCAGGGGGTCTTTATATCCCTCCTGACTTAAATGGTGATGTCTCACAGTAATTTAGATGCTGATAGAGAAAAATATGATCCTATGATCCTTTTCCCTTCCCCTTCCATAATTAAAACCTCAAATTCTCAGAATGCAGCACAAAACTGCAGGCTTGCTAGGGAAGGGAATCAATCATTTTTTAATTACATAGAGGCAAATAGCTTAGATAAATAGAATTTCTTGTCTGGTTTTTAAAATATTTTCAAAAGCTTGTGTAACTGTGATGTGTTAGCTCCTCTACTTTTGACTCAAGTTTTACAAGTTTTACTCCCTCCTTGGACTGTATTTTAGCTTCTGTCTGAAGTCAACAGTGTCTTCTTAAGAACAACAGTAAGTCAATTTTCTTCCATTGGTGTGCATTTGGCAGAAAATATGAAAACTTGAAAGCAGTTCTCTAAAAACAAGGCAACTCCGGAGTTCCCTTGTTGGAGTCCTTCTAATGGAAATCCTGGCTCTACTCTCTCCACACGTGTTTGGGAAAAATTTATGGCCATCAGTAAAGCAGCCAAAAAAAGGCTGCAGGTTTTCTCTCTCCCATGCTTGTAGCATGGTCACTTGGATTAACTGAAGACTTTTTTTTTTTCTTTTTGGCCAGATTTGAACACATAAGAAGTTGAAAACAAAACAAAATCAGGAATCAAGTCAGCACAGTAAAACAGTCTCCAGGTGGCAAGCTGGCAGGCTGCCCGAGCCGAGGCACCCAATGTGGTGAGGCTGACCAGGCAGCAGCTGCCTGGATTTTGTCCAAAATAGGATTGTCTAAAGAATAAAGTTTTGGTTTTGAGGTCTGATTCCTCCTTCAAACTGCAGCATAGGCATAGTCGGGATAGAGCTGGAAGGTGGTACTGGCTCCTAACACGTGTTCATGATGACTTTACTTTGGAATCAATATTCAATATCAAATGAACTAAGAATATTCCAGCAGAGCCAGCCCTAAGATGTCCCTCTTCTTATCACACATCTTGCAAAGTTCTTTAGAATATTAAGCAAAAACCCATGATGCTAACTGATGTAATGTATCACTCACTATTCTTTTTCATGGGGCCAGAGGTGGAAATGGTTCTTTCAAAATGTATTTATCTGAATCAAATAACATGACATTTATTTATCCAGAGGCCATTATCCTATCAGGATTCACACACATAATAACGCAAGCGTGCATGCACGCACACACACACACACACACACACACAGAAATAAATATATATGTATGAGGAAACCTGATGGCATAGTAATGTTACTGCTTCTAACCAGAAGGTCTGTAGCTTGAATCTACCAGGCACTCCTTGGAAACTCTATGGGGCAATTCTACTCTGTCCTGTAAGTCAGAATCAACTTGATGACATTGAGTTTGGTTTTTGGTTGTATGTATTATATATACATTGTATGTGTGTATACATGTATTCATATGTATATGTATACAGTAAATATATACAGTGTATACAGTAAAACTATTTTTTTCATCTTTGACATTATTGGTCAGTGAATAAATCTGAATAATAGTTGTACTAACTGGTCTTCCTTGTAGGTGTATGGATATTATCTTATCACTGACAGCATTCTACTTCAGGATAGACTTTGAAATGCTTTTTTGATGACAGATACAGTGACAATCCTTTGCAATTTTTCATTCCCAGCATTGCAGACCGTATAATTGTCTCATTCAGAAGGGCAAACATAAGTTCATATCAGCTCACTAATGCCTAGGATATTGATTATTGTGCCTTCCGTTTCATTTTTTAAAAAACTTTCAAATTTCCTAGATTTACACTTCACACCTTCCACTTTCCGATCATTAACAGATGTTTGCAGCTGCTTTTTCTCATTGAATAGTGCCACATCAGCAATTGAAGGTTCCCAAAGCTTGATTCCATCCACATCATTAAGGTTGACTCTATTTTGAGGAGGCAGCCCTTCCCTAACTGTATTTTGAGTGTCTTCCAACCTGAGAGGTTCATTTTCCAGCACTACATCAGACAAGGTTCTACTGTTATTCATAAGGTTTCAACAGCAGTTAGACTGCCAGGTCCTTCTTCCTAGTTCGTCTTAGTCTGTAAGTACCACCATGGACAACCCTGCTGACATTTGAAATATCAGTGGTGAAGCTTCCAGTATCGCAGCGACACACTAGATACCACTATATGTATATGTATATATATATGAATATACGTATATATAAAGTTGTCTAAAAATACACTCCTCCATTCATCTGTCAGTTTGTCCTGCTGCAGATCTTTCACAAGGGGCTGCAGCAGTACATCTACAGGGAGCTGCTGGAAATCCAATACAGATTCAGAAAAGTGTGTAGAACATGAGACATCATTGCTGATGGATCTTGGCTGAAAGCAGAGAATACCAGAAAGATGTTCACCTGTGCTTAACTGACTATGAAAAGGCATTCAGCTGTGTGTATCATAACAAACTACGGATAACATGACAAAGACTTGGAATTCCAGAGCCCTTAATTATGCTCATGAGGCAGCTGTGCATAGTTCAACAGGCAGTCATTTGAACAGAACATGGAGATACTACATTACTTAAAATAATAATGATGTGCATTACCTGTATCCTTTCACCATACCTGTTCAATCTATATACTGAGCAAACAATCTGAGAAGCTGGACTATATGAAGAATGAGGCATCGGTTTTGGAGGAAGACTCATTAACAACCTGCATTGTGCAGATGACACAAAACAGTTAAGAGGACTTGAAGTACTTACTGGTGAAGATAAAAGAAAATCACAGCCTTTATTATGGATTACACCTCAAAATAAAGAAAACAAAAATCCTCACAACTGTACCAATAAGCAACATCATGATAAACAGAGAAAAGATTGAAGTTGTCAATGATTTCATTTATTTGGATCCACAATCAATGCCCATCGAAGCAGCAGCTGAGAAATCAAAAGGCACATTGGTATTGGACAATTCTGTGCAAAAGACTTCTTTTCAGTGTTGAAAAGCAAAGATGTCACCTTAAAGACTAGGGCATGCCTGATCTAAACCGTGGTGTTTTCAATCACCTCATGTGCATGGGAAAGCTGGACAACGAAAAATGAAGACCAGACTAAAACTGATACCTTTGAATTGTAGTGTTGGTGAAAAACAGTGACTGTATTGTGGACTGTCAAAAGAACAAACAGATGTGTGTTGGAAGAAGTACAACCAGAACACTCATCAGGAGCAAGGATGCTGAGACCACATCCCACATACTTTAAACGTGTTATCAGGAGTGCTCAGTTCCTGGAGAAGGACCTTATGCTTGGTAAAGCAGAGGGTCAGAAAACAAGAAGACGACCTTCAGTGAGAGGGACTGACCCAGTGGCTGCCACAACTGGCTCCAGTATAATGGTTGTGAGGACAGCACAGGACACGGCAGTGCCTCATTCTATTGTGTGGGGGGTTGTATGAGTTGGACATGGCTCAATCACACCTAACAACAATGGAAATACACTTTGGAAAACTTTAAAAATCACGTTTCATTATTTAAAACTGAAATTAAAAAAAAAAAAAAAACCAGACCAGACTAGAGAATCCTGTGGGTGAGTCATCCAGCTCCTGTAGGCTTCAGATTTTACATGAAAGGAATGGAGAAGAAGAGACTAACTACCTGAAAGCCTTTTGTGCAGGAACTTAGGATGTTGGAACAGAAGTACAAAGCATTGTGTGAACCTTAAACTTGAGATCTTATCACTCCACCCTGAAAACTGAGAGGGAAACAGCAGGTCTCAGAGTCAGAAGCATCATGAGAAGGGCTGCATGTAACATAGACCTCTGTTATGATTATCTCAGCACTTCTTTTTCCTTGGGGGGAATACCTTGTATTCCATGTGACCCTGGTGGAACTAATCTTGACTTCCTTTTGTCTTAGTATGAGATCCCCAAAAGTAGACCCAGAGACAAAGATTTGAATGCAAGTAGTTTGTTCGTGAGGCTCTCTGTGATCACTGGTACGAAATTTTAGACTTCAGTCAGGAGAGGTACCAAAGGGGGGGTGGGGAACCCACTGCCGTGGAGTCACATCTGACTCACAGCAACCCTAGAGGTCAGGGACGGACGTCAAGAAATGGTGTCCATCACACCATATACCCAAACCACTGAAGACGTGGGGTTTAAACTCAACAAAAAACTCTGAGATGCAGTGTAAAGCCTGAGACTCAGATAAGCCCACAGGAGGGAACAAGAGAGCTGGGATATTTATTCAGAAATCCCCTGGTTTAGAGCTGATCCCAGGCACTTCGGAGTGGTCTTGCACAGAGGCAGAGCAGCTGTGGCCAGAAAAGCCCTCGGGCAAAGAGAATCAACCCTGACACGGGGAGGTCTGGCAGGTGAGCACTGAAGAGTCAAGGCCAAGGGGAAAAGAATGGGACACCGACAGCTCCTATTATCTCTTTCCCTGCTAGAAGCAGCATCCTTATAACACCAGGGATTGGGCAGGCTTGGACTCATGACCCACATAGTGCTAACACAAGCCCTTGTCTGCTTTCTGTGCATTCCTATGAATAGAAATGCTTTACTTGCATTGTGGTTGCTAAGTGAAACTGTGTCAGCCAGAAGTTGCCACTTAGGCATCTTCCTTTGCCCCATGAAAGCCACTCCACTGCCTTCAAGTTGATTAGGATTCACAGCAAGCCCATAAAGCTCCTGAGGCTGTAAATCTCTACAGAGGCGACTGCTACATCTTCCCCCCATGGAGCCACTGGTGGTTTTGAACCACTGACCTCTCAGTTAGCAGTCGATTGCTTTCACCACTGCACCACCAGGGTTCCTTGCCCCATAGGAAAGCATATCTGCAGGAAGAGAGTGGTGCCAACAGACAGAGGAAGTAGAGCTAAGAAACAGAAAGCAAAGATGAAGGAGAAACAAACAAATCATGCCATTTTCATCTGAACCCTTGGTTACAGTTTGGCCTAAAGCCAATTCACTTCTTGACGTCATGTTTGTGTGAACCAGTGCATCTCCTGAGTTTTCTTGCTTGATCCAGTTGTCATTTGTAACACGAAAAGTTCAGTCGAATATGAGGTTGGGTAGAAATTTTGGTATACCACTGACTTATATATCTGGCAGAAAGCTGAGCTAATTGTATTTACAAAATCATCTGAGGATGGGTAAGGAAACAAAAACCAAACCTACTGCTTTCAAGTTGATTCCTACTCGTAGCTACCCTACAGGACAGCGTAGAACTGCCCCATCAGGCTTCCAAAGAGTGCCTGGTGGATTTGAACTGCCAACTTTTTGGTTAACCATAGTAGCTCTTAACCAGTAAGCCACCGGGGTTCCTAATCGGTAATGGGAAAACCCAAATCAAAGTGGGAAGGGCTGTAGCAATGAGTGCCCCAGCAGTTAAAAGAACCAAGAGAACGGCAGGTTCTATACTGTCCTCTTTCTAGAGTGTAACACTTCAAAGCCAAAGCAGAAGTAGTAGTTACGAATTGGGTCTAATCCTCTAATTGTTAGAAGAACACAGCTGAGGTGGCTGGTGAAAAGGAACTCAGAGCTGAGTCGTGCAGGGCTTTGAGTCAGGCAGAAGGTCAGGGTAGGCAGAGCAGGGCCGGGCAGGGCAAGGGAGGGCAGGGCAGGGCCTGGATGGCTGGAGGACTAGTGCGCTTGCTGCTGGGAAACTGCAGGGCAGAGTGAGGCATCCAGAGCATGAAACAGCTGAGAGGTTACCCAGGGCCACAGCCCCATGGGCTGGCTGGGCATGCGAGGAGCACAGTGCAGAGTGGGTGCTCCATCAGTGGTAGCTGTACTATGTTCGTAGTGGAGGATGTGGCTGAGAACACCAGCAGCGGGACCAGCTTTGAGAGAACCGTGGACAGAGGCTGTAGGCAGAGCAGGGGGCATGGTGGGGTAACGGTCACAGTGCACTGCTGTACTGGAGCTACTCTTCCAAACTCCCAAGAGCATCTGTCAAATTCTCAGAAGCTTTGCAAGATGTTTGTTGACCACAAATAAAAACAAAAACAAAAACGAAAAAAAACGTTGTTGGTATCAAGCTGACTCCGACTCTTCACAAGCGTAGAGGACAAAGTAGCATTGCCCCCATAGAGTTTCCAAGGAGTCCCTGGTGGATTCTAACTGCCGACCGTTTGGTTAGCAGCCGTAGCATTCAACCGCTGTACCACCAGGGTTTCCAACCATAGTCATTATTAACATTAAATTATTTAAACTTACAGTTATGTAAACCACATTGAAAATAAAGATAATTAGTACCCAAAACCTATCATATCTTATTAACCTTTACTGCATTTCATTATCACCTATGTTCTTGAAGTTATTTTCATCTCTTGTATCTGTTTTGTGGAATTACTGCAGAATGGTGGGCGACTATGTATCTCTTCCCAGCTCAAGGCTCAGTGACGTCATGTTGGTAGCTTGAAATCTGCCAAGGTTGGAATAGAAACTGTAAAACCTGCAAATCAGGACTTAAGTTGTCATTTTGTTAATACATAGATTTAAGAAAGTAGCTTAAAAAACGTTAATGAAGCAACTTGAACTTTGAAGGGTGACACGTCTGTAACTGTTGCATTCTGAATAGCACAGACACTGAGAAGAGATCCCAGAGCTTGAAAACTGTAATTCCATTCAGACAAGAGTGAAGGTCCAACCTATCTTTGTTGTTTTACATGTATAGTGCTCCTTGACATAAATAAAGTTATGAGTGGCATTTGCATAGGAAACCCAGATTGACTACAGATATTAATAGTTCAGCAAAATATAGTAGGCGAAAAGCATTTTGTGAGACTCAGCTGGCTATATGGCATTTAAGGAAAAGAGTATTGTGTATTTTGTTCTTTCTCTTACCTTGTGTGGCACACCCTCTTTTCACCAATAGGATGTATAATAAACTCTGTATATACACACATGTACATATTTTTCCGTGGGTGGTCAGTCATTACGCATTTGCCGCACACCAGTGGTGCTGACCATACCTGTTTCTATCTGGTGTTTCTGGAAAGCCAGTGAAAGGACGAGACAATGGGTATCACATCAGAAACCGAGCTTGATTTCTACTCAACATGGAGCAAGAGTCTTTGTAGAATAAGAACATTTAGATTATTTAAAATGAAAATAAGAAGGTCGTCACGGATAAGAGACACCAACAACTACAGCACTAACTGCAGCAATGTTTTGCTAACTCCCTTCCTACTCCACATCTTACGATTGATTATTCCCCACCCTCTGGATTGTGTGTGTGTGTGTGTGTGTGTGTGTGTGCGCGCGCGCGCGCGCGCGCGCGCGTGTGTGTGTGCGTGTGCGTGCATGCGCACACACGTACGTGCTTGCATGTTTGTGCATGAGCATGGTGCGCATGCGCGAGTGCACACACACGCATTTAATAAAAGTCACATGTGCAACTTGAGACCCAATAAATTACAATGTATCTTTCAAACAAGGTTAGTATGTAAATACAAAATATAGCATTAAATTCCCGTCATTAATATTGAAGAGTAAGTCAATATTTGATAAAAATCACCTCAGGGGAATGTGCTTTTCTGCCTGGTTTTATGCCTCACAGACTTATCCAATTATTATTTAATTACCCAGTTAAATGTCCTGGCTTACAAAGCAGGGATTATATCAATAATAGCACAAGGTTTATTTTAAACCAGCCCATACATTAGATAGAGCTGATTTTGTTTTGTCCTCTCACAGAGCACAGAATTTACATTAGTCTTCTGCACCTGGCTTTGAATGAATTGATTCTATTTAAGCTACCCCCCCCCTTTCAAGAAATCATCCTCCTATATTTGTCATAGTTTTGCACTGTTTCAGCTGTTCCCCACTCCACTCCTTCTTCTCTCCTCCAGGAGTCTTAATTCCATAGTAAATCAAATACCTTAACAAAGGATTGTGCCTGAAACACAGCAATGCAAAATAGATGCTGGGTCACAGAGAACAGTCTAGTTTCAAAAGAAGGTGGTGCACCACACTGAGCTGTTTCCGAGCCAACACCTTCTGACTACATGGTTTACTATTTAATTCATCACCATAAAGTTACTATAGCAACTGCTCCATGGGAAGGATTTGTTGGCATCTAGCTGGATTTTCTTTCTCTAACACTTGAACAGGAAGGTGAAGACAAACGTTAATAACAGAACTGAGTGGCATTAAATCAATTCCCGTTTAGCTTTACCATACCGGACCAACATTTGGGATATTTTGAATATGGTCTTTTGTCAGTCAGAGAGGGGCAAACGTGCTCTCTGGAGGGGAGCAGAGAGGAGGGAGAGGGAGTCAACCCAGGAGGGTTGGGAGAAGGCTGGAGAACAGCTGAAATGTGGTGGACCAGGCAGGCCTTTTGTTCTCCACCATCTGTGTGCTGTGGTTTCGGGAGCGGAGCCAAAGCCACATTACCTGTATTGTCCTCCTTGGAGCTGGGGAGCCGCTGCCAGTGCTGCCTCAGACACACGGGCTTCCCGTACAATGACAGGGCTGTAATGGCCTGGCAAATCAACTATTTGAACATTTGGCTTTATGAATATTGAGCAAAATTCTTCAAATAAATTATGAAAATGACTCAAAGTGAGCAGACATCTGAATCCCATTTCAAGCCTAGGGCTACTAATTTGTAATGCTAAGTATGACAAAAGCTGTATTAATGAAGATTTTTCAAAAAACTGATGAACATCAAAAAGCTGGTGAGCTAAAAGGATGCTACTCATTGTCTTTCTGAAAGAGCACCAAAGCTCAGGACTAGCCATGTAGCTGAATGAACGATACGCAAAACCTGTGGATTACTATGAGTTAAAGTGGGCTGGAAGGCAGCAGGGTTTTTTTTGAAAAATAAAAATAAATGTATATGTATGTGATGCCTTTACAGACACTGAACATGAACATCAAGATATGCAGCCTTGAAAAATTATAATTGACAAAATATCAGATAGCCTTTCAGAAAGTCTGCTTGGCAACACCTATCAAAGTTCTTCAAAAGTTTTAATAGCCTTTGACTCAACAACTTCACTTCTAGTCATTTGTCCTAAGGTAGTAATCATGGACACACATGCAAAGCCTTAGCAATAAAAAAGTCGGTTGCAACAATGTCTATGATCCTTTAACCTTCAGAAAGCTTCTAAATGTAGAGGGAGCTGGGTTTTTTTGGTTTGCTTGTTTGTTTGTTTTTTTTAAATGATGGTATATTCCTGTAACAAAATACTCTGTATCCATTAAAAGTGAAGCTGAAATGTATTTGATAAAATGGAAGCAATATAACACACTGCTGAAAGAGAGAAGCAGGTTACAACATATTTATAGTTGATCTATTTTTTAAAGAACATATTTATATTTAATAAAAGACTGTTGAGATACAATAAAACACCAATGGCTGTCATTACTATAAGGTAGAATTGTGTAGGAAAGCTTTTTTGTATGCTAACCTGTATTTTCTGGATTTTCAATAATAAATACATATTCCTGCTTTACAAAGGAATTTTTGTGCAAGGCTTTGTAGAAAACTACTGTATTAAAAAAGTAGACTCTTTTTATAGCTGTATATTAATCACTTGGCATTCATCACTTATGTTATAATTATCCAAGTTGTTTATAAAGAAGAAGGAAAATTTTGACCAGCCACCTCTGCCTCAAGTGGCCTGATAAACTCACATCCACTCTGGAAATTAATGGGATACAGATGTCCGGGATCTCCTGAACGCAGGAAAATACGGTGTCACACAGCCACAGAGGTAAATCATGGTTCTGAGATCCATTTTTCAAGGACTGTCCTGTTTTCTAGGAGTACCAAATTGCTAGAAGAGTGACCCAGGAAGACAATGGCAGGAAAAAGAAAGGTAATTTTATAAACAACATGGAAGGTGTTATAAATACAATGTGACAATAAGATAAGGTGAACGACTCAAGAGCCGCCTTGTAGAAATTGCAGGTCCTCACCTTAGGGCAGGAAGTACCTGGGGAAGATATCACTTCTCCTTTCTCTGGCACCCTCAGGAGTCTTAAATATTACAAGAAAGCTGATCTTTTTTCTCATTTTTCTCCCACCCCAGCAAAGGCAGTTATCAGCCATCAACCAATCAATTGGAGTTTGTATTTGAGCTAGGACTTGTTCACCCTTCCTGCAAAGCTTGAACTTTCCAGAGTATATACAGGAAGGTTGTAACCTATGAGACCTGATCTATACTGTGACAAGTACAATACATAGAACCTGGTAAAACTTTACAAATCTGATATTTCAGTACTCAAGAAAGGTAATGAGTTCACTGCAGTTATTGTTCTGAGAATAAAAAACTATGTAATAGGTTTACCCTGACTTCTGCGGATTCCCAAATAAGGAGTACAATATGAATAAAGTATTTTTAGTGGTTGCTAATATGTTCATATTAACCTTGGCAGCAGTTGCATAAATTTGCTATGTTAATAGAGTTACTTGAATTTTATTTTAGAGAAAATAATCTGTTCCCCAAAGGAAAGTGTCATCACCTCCACATAAACAATATTCCTCTGCAAACAATGCTTTTTATTTTGGCAACATCTTTCATGCCATCTGCCTTGCCAAGCATTTGCCAGAGTTGCAATAATAATTGAGTTATAGGGGGAATTAGGTGTAATGAAGGGGAAGGGAATTGACTGTTTAATTTTTATTAACAAAAAGGGAGAAAATTGTAGCACCCAGCTGGGAACTGAAATGAAACAAAGAGAAAAAGATAAAGAGAGATGACTGACTCCAGGAGGTGAGAATATTTCTATACCAACATTAGCAACCCTGTGGGGAAACTGGGGGGAAGTCAGTGCTAGTTGAGCCGGAGAAACCAGAAGGGAAGGGAGAGGGCAAACGTAGCCCAGGGCTGAGGTGGTATGGCTCTAAATCCCCTTCTGTCAGGTCACTTCCAACTCACAGGGACCCTATATGATAGAGTAGAACTGCTCCACAGGATTTCCAAGGAGTACCTGTTGGATTCAAACTGCCGATCTTTTGGTTAGCAGGCATAGGGTGTAACGACTATGCCATGAAAGTTTCTGGTGCGGCTCTACACACCCAGGAAAGGATACAGACACCCGGGAGAGCGTACACTTCTGCTGGGAAGAGTAGTCTCTTACTGGATTCTGCCTACCAGAATGTTGAGGATGCACGTCTTTGCAAGGTGGAAGTTAGAGCAATGTGTGTACATGTGCACACATTGTAGAATGAATTATTTTCTATTTTTGCCCTTCCCAGAAGAGACTATCTTCACAACTGGAACAATATGCAACATCACAATAAAAGGAGAAAAAACTGAAGTCATCAACTATTTCATTTTTAGTTGGATCCATAATCAAAGATTACAGCCCTTAGTGTGGATTATACCTCAACATAAGGAAAACAAAAATCCTTACAACTGGACCAATAAGCAACATCATAGTAAACGGGAAAAAGATCAAAGTTATCAAGGATTTCATTTTACTTGGATCCACAATCAATACCCTTGGAAGCAGCAGTCAAGAAATCCAGTGGCACAGTACATCAGACAAATCTGCTGCGTAAGATCTCTTTAAAGCAATTAAGAACAAATATGTCATTTGGAGGACAAACACATGCAGTTGGCCTAAGCTATAGTATTTTCAATCATCTCAAATGCATGTGAAAGCTGGACAATGAATTTTGGGAAGATAGAAGGATTGCTACATTTGAAATATGGTGTTGGCCAAGAATAGTTGATATACAGTGGACTTCAGAAGAAGAAACAGATCAGTCTTATAAGAAATACAGCCAGAATATTACTCAGAAGCAAGAATGGTGAGACTTCATATCACTTACATGTTATGAGGAAGGACCAGTCCCTGAAGGAGGGTATCATGCTTGGTAAAGTTGAGGATCAGCCAGAAAGAGGAAGACCCTCAACAAGATGAATTGACACAGTGACTGCAACGATAGACTCAAGCATGACAACAGTTGTGAGGATGTGGGCAGTGTTTTCTTCAGTTGTATTTAGGATTGCTGTGAGTTGGAACCAATTCAAAAGTACCCAACAATAGAGGAGTCTGTGCCTTGGAGAGAGCTCAACACCTATAAAGCATTATACATGTATTCATTACATTTGTGTTCATTTCCTAGGACTGCTGTAACAAAACTCTGCAACTAAGTGATTTAAAACAACTGGAATTTATTGTCTCACAATTCTGGAGGCCAAAAGTTCAAAATCAAGGCATCAGTGCAGCCTTGCTATCTCTGAAGGCTCTGGGAGAGAAGCTGTTCCATGCCTTTCTCTTAGCTTCTGGGATCGTTGGGAATCCTTAACATTCCTTGGCTTGTAGCTGGTGGATCGCTCCAATCTGTGCCTTCATCGTACCTTGACATTCTTCCCATGTGTCTCTCTGCCTCTGAATGTCTTCTTCTCTTTTTATATGTTCATCATCATTTTGAATTACGACCAGTTAGTGATTTCATTTTAACTTGATTGCATCTATGAAGACCATATTTCTAAATTAGGTCAAATTCACAGGTACCAGGAGTTAGAACTTCAACCTATTATTTTGTTGTTGTTAGGTGCTGTGAAGTCAGTTCTAACTCATGGTGATCCTATATACCACAGAAAAAACACTGCCCAGTCCTGTTCTGTGCTCACAGTCCTTGTTATGACTGAACCCATTGTGCAGCCACTGTGTCACTCCATCTAATACAGAGTCTTCTCTTTTTTTTGCTGACCCTGCACTTTACCATGACTGTAGTCCTTCTCCAGGGACTGATCATGCCTGCCACCGTGTCCAAAGTGTATAAGAGGTAGTCTCACCACCCTTGCTTCTAAGGAACATTCTGGTTGTACTGCTTCCCAGACCGACGTGTTTGTTCTTTTGGTTGTCCATGATATAGTCAACATTTTTCACTAACAACACAATTCAAAAGTGTCTATTCTTCATTCTTCCTTATTCGTTGTCTAGCTTTCACATGCATATGATACAATTGAAAATACCACGGGTTGGGTCAAGTTCACCTTAGTCTTCAAAGTTCACTATGCAGTGCTTTAAAGAGATCTTTTGCATCTGCTTTGCCCAGTGCGATGTGTCTTTTTGTCTTGACTGCTGCTTGCATGGGTGTTGATAGTATATGCAAGTAAAGTGAAATCCTTGACAGCTTCAGTCTTTTTTCTGTTTATCATGATGTTGCTCATTGGTCTCATTGTGAGGATTTTTGTTTTCTTTATGTTGAGGCGCAGTCCATACTGAAGGCTGCAGTGTTTGATCTTCATCAGTCTAAGTGATTCAAATCCTCCTCGCTTTCAGAAAGCAAGATAGTGTTACCTGCGTAATGCAGGTTGCTAATGAGTCTTCCTCCCATCCAGATGTGTTCTTCTTCTCTGTATAGTCCAGCTTCTTGGATGATTTGCTCAGTATACAGATTGAATAAGTATGGTGGAAATATACAACCCTGATGTACACCTTTCCTGAATGTAAACCACATGTTATCCCTTTGTTCTGTCTGAGTGACTGCCTTTTGATTTACGTACAGGTTCCTCATGAGCATAATTAAGTGTTTAGGGATTCCCATTCTCTGCAATGTTATCAATAATTTATGATCCACACAGTTGAATGCCCTTGCATAGTCAATAAGACACAGGTAAACATCTCTCTGATAGTCTCTGCTTTCAGCCAGGAGTCATCTTACATCAGCAATGATATCCCTGATCCCATCTCCACTTCTGAATTTTGATATACTGCTGCAGCCACTTTTGAATGACCTTCAGCAAAATTTTACTTGTGCGTGATATTAATGATAGCATTTGATAACTTCTACCTTCAGTTGGATCACTTTTCTTGGGAATATGTATAAATACAGATCTCTTTCAGTCAGTTGGCCAGGTAGCTGTCTTCCAAATTTCTTGGCATAGATGAGTGAGTACTACCAGTGCTGTATCCACTTGCTGAAACATCTCAATTTGATATTACGTCATATCCCAGAGGCCTATTTTTCTCCAGTGCTTTCTGTGCAGAAGGTTGGACTTCTTCCTTCAGTACCATCCGTTTCTCATCATATGTTACCTTCTGAAGTGACTGAATGTTGGCCAGTTCTTTCTGGCATGATGACTCTGTGCATCCCCTCCATCTTCTCTTGATGCTTCCTGCCTCACTTAGTATTTTTCCCATAGACTCCTTCACTACAGTAAAGGGACAATCATACAGACTTAAATTTTTGATTCAGTTCTTTCAGCTTCAGAAATGCAGAGCATGTTCTTCCCAGCTGTTTACGTGTGTCATTATAATATTTTACTTTGTCTTCTCGAGCCACCCTTTAAAATATTCTGTTCAGTGCTTTCATTCATCATTTCTTCATTTTGCTTTAGCTGCTTGGCATTCAATAGCAAGTTTCAGAGTCTCTTCTGATATCTGTTTTAGTCATTTATTTCTTTCTCATCTTTTTAATGACCTGTTGCTTTCTTCATGCGTGACGTTCTTGATGTCATTCTACAACTCATCTGGTCTTCAGTCGTTAGTGTCAAATTTACATGTGAGATGATCTCAAATCTCAGTTTGGATATACTCAAGATCATGCTTTGGCTCTCCTGAACTTGGTCTAATTTTCTTCAGTTTCAACTTGAACTTGGCATGTGAGCAATGGATATTCTGTTCTACAGTCAGCCTCTGGCCTTATTCTGGCTGATAATAGTGGGATTTTCCATAATGTCTCCCCACTAATATAGTCAATTTGATACTTGTATATTCCGTCTTGCAAGGTCCATGTTTATTAGTTGCTGTTTATGTTGGTGAAAAAAGGTAATTGAAACAAAGAAATCACTGGTCCTGCAAAATTCTATTAAGTGATATCTGACATCATTTCTACCACACAGGTCATACTTTGCAACTACTGGTGCTTCTTCTTTGTTTCCAGCTTTTGGATTCCAATCACCAGTCATTATTAGTGTATCCTGATAATGTATTTGATAGATTTTAGACTGAAGAAGCTGGTAAAAATCTTCAGTTTTCTTCATCTTTGGCTTTAGTGATTGGCGCATAAATTTGAGTAATTTTGACCGTGAATTCAGGGCCATGCCTCTTAAAGTTGTCTTTCCCAGCATAGTAGACTGTATGATTGTCCCTTCAAATGACCAATACCAGTTCATTTCAGCTTACTAATGCTTAGGATATTGACATTTATGCATTCCATTTCATTTTTCACAATTTCCAATGTTCTGTTTTAGTCATCTGGTACTGCTCTAACAGAAATGCCTCAAGTAGATGGCTATACTGAAGAAATGTTTATTCTCTCAGTCTAGTAGGCTAAAAGTCCAAATTCAGAATGTTACCTCAAGGGGAAGCCTTTCCCTCTTCTTTGGCTCTGGAAGAAGGTCCTTGTATTGCTTCAGTCTTTCTCTGGTCAGGGAGCATCTTGACACAGGAACCTCAGATCTGAAGGACACACTCTGCTCCCTGTGCGGCTTTCTTGATGGCATGAGGTCTCCAACTCTCTGTTTGCTTCCCTTTCCTTGTATCTCTTGTAGGATAAAAGACACACTCCAGGTAAACTCCCTTAGTAAGGGTGTTATAGCCCCACCCTAATCCTTTATAAACATAATCGTATCTATTAGCCATAGGCAGAGCTTAGGATGTATGGTATACAGAAAAAACTTTGTGAGCTCCATCACGGCTGTCACTGGTGGTGGCCGGACACCATCTGGTTCTTCTGCTCACATATTACACACATTTTTGAGGGGACACATTTCAATCCTTGACATATACTTTGTAGGTTCCGCGTTCTGAAGATTAATGGAGGTTTGCAGCTATTTCTTCTCATTTTGTGTCACGTCACATCAATAAATGAAGGTCCTAAAAGCTTGTCTTCACCCATGTCCTTAATGTTGACTCTACTTTGAGGAGGCAGCTCTTTCCGTCATGTTTTGAGTGCTTTCCAACCTAGAGGGAGGTTGCCTTCCCACACTGTATCAGGTAATGTTCTGCTGCTATTCATATGGTTTTCACTGAATAATTCTTTTTAGAAGTAGAATGGACGGTCACTCTTCTTAGTCTTAGTCTGGAAGCTCAGCTAAAACCTGTCCACCATGGGTGACCTGGTTGAGTCTAAGTATTGGTGGACACAGCTTCCAGCATCACAGCTATGCACATATGCCATAGCATGACAAAATGACAGACACAGGGGTGATATATATTTTGGGGGGACACAATTCAACCCACAACAGGATGTATGGAGGTCATTCAGACTTCATCAGGATTATGCTGCGCCATCTGAGCAATTGTATTGGGGGCAGTAAGTGAAACAGAAAGTTCCCCTAAGCTGAGTCAGTGTCTACTGCTTATCATGAGGGATACTCACTTCATCATCTTGGGAAGTCAGTTTCCTTCCTCTCCCAAGAGTAGCTGCTGAACCCAATAACATGCTGGTGACTCCATAGGGCACCCTGTATTATGGATATCAGTTTCACATGTTTAGTCTACGGGATGTGGGAAGGAAGTGGACTTCCTGGATGTCCAGTGAGTAGAGCAATTCTCTCGTACAGAGAGGTTCAAATGATAACATTACAAATGCCACGGTAGGTAAGTCATACCATGAATTGCGCCTGAGATACGATGGTACTCGGTTTCTCTAGTGAGAAATGCAGATGTTTAAGTGTCGCAAAGAGAACTGAAGCACGACATCCTCCAGTAAGGACTGCAACCTCCTGTCCCCCTTCCAGGCTGACATCTTATTCTGGGTAAAGTGTTCATGGGCTTTTCAGCTGACTACTATAGTAACTGGATTCTCACAACAATGGTGAGTGGAACATGTTTGCTAAAGACACAAGTCACAATTTTAACTCCTCAAAGAAAAGAGAAAAAAAAGTGGGTAGCCACGTAACATGCATACTTACTAATATTTATATGTTCAAATTATATTTTGGGTGGCATCTAACCAATAAATTGAAACCCAGGAATACAGCAAGGTAGACAGTAGTACCACCATATGAGGCAGTAGCAGGAAGCTAATTTGACACATTCATATGATGCATTATTATGTAGACAAAAATAATCCTTTTGAAGTCACTTTAAATATAAAAGTCAATCAAGGAGGATTTAAAGTACTATTATGTAGTATGAACCCAATTATAGACTGAGAGGGAAGAAATAAAAGTGAAAATCACAAAGACAGTAAGGGAGTATACTGAAACTTTAACAGACCTGCAGCTGGTAGGATTATGTTGTTGTTGTTAGTGGCCAATATGCCAGCCCCTGACTCGTGGTGACCCTGCTGTGGAGTTCATTGGCTGATTTTCAGAAGTCAGTCACCTAATCTAGGTGTTACGGATTGAATCATTTCCCCCCAGAATGTGCGTAAGCTTGACTATGCCATGTTTTCCTGTTATGTGATTGTCCACCGTTTTGTCATCTAATGTGATTTTCCTGTATTGGAAAGTCCATTTATGTGGTGTTCCTGAGACAGGATTAAAGACAGTTATGCTAATGACACAGGACTCAGTCTACAAAATCAGGTTGTGTCTTAAGTCAACCTCTTTTGAGATCTAAAAGACTGAAGATAGCACAGAGGTAGGGGACGTCATACCACCTCGAAAGCATTCCTCAGAGCAGAGCACACTCTTTGCATTCACGGTTGCTGAACTGAGACACTCCTAGACCATTACAAGATTAATAACAAGAACCTTCTTCCAGAGTCAGGAGAGAAAGAAAGCCTTCCCCTGGAGCTAGTGTCCTGAATTCAGGCTTCCAGCCTACTAGATCATGAAAGAATAAACTGCCGTATATTAAAGTCATCTACTGGTGGTATTTCTGTTATGGCAGCACTGAATAACTAAGACACTTAGTCTGGAAGTTCTACTGAAACCTGTTCAAAATCATAGCAACACACAAGCCTCCACTGAGAGAAGACAGTGGTTGTGCATGAGGCACGTTTGTTGGGAATCGCACCTAGGCCTCTCAAGTGTAAAGCTGCTAAAGTCCTTGGTGGGATTATGAGTGGTCTTTATTTTACTTCTTGTATATTTCTGATTGTAGAGATTGTATGTTATGTGAGATTCAAAAAAACAAATTTTTAGTGCTGTTAAGTTAAATGAATGTTATATCTATTACCACTTTTTTGAAAAGGTAGACAAGGTAGTGAAAGGTTAACTTACTAAATTACAATCATTTAAAATATGTATTGATCTTTGATTTAAATAATTATTAGGCTTCCTGTTTCCTCATTTTCCATTCCCCATGCTGTTTGCCAATTATCAGATTCCCTCACTCAGTTGATCCGCTTTTCTGTATACAGAAGAGTATATAACTGGACATTTTCCAAAGATTAAAGACCTTTAGAACATCATTTATTTATGTATTCCTACTTACAAGTTATGCTGTAACTTAAAATACGTCATTTAAAATGTTGGCCATTCAAGGTGGCCTACAAACAAGCCTTCGCTGAAACATTTACTGCATGGGACAACATTGAATTTGTGGTCACAGAGTTTTACCTCAAACTGTAATCTACAGACCCCAAGGCCCCCATTTTCTAACTGTGTCATGAAATCTGAGTGATCGGGGCCATTAATTACGGCATTCCCAACAGTCTCAAAGACTTTGGGTTGTAACAAGATCTTCCCTGTGAGACTGATCCTGGCATGATTCTTGGCCCCCGGAAAGCACTGGGCTCCCACAAGACTTTCAGTAGCATCTCAGAGCATGTACTGACCCATATTTCTTCCCACCTAAGCTTGTTAATGTAGACAATTAAATTAAAGAAAAAAGTTGTCATCAGATGTATTTTGATTCATGGCAACAACATGGGCATCAGAGTAGAACTGTGCTCTATAGGGTTTTCAGCAGTTGATTTTTCAGAAATAGATTGCCATGACTTTCTTCTGAGATGCTTCTGGGTAGACTCAAACTTCCAACCTTTCAGTTAGAAGCTGACTACTTTAATCATTTCTGCTACCTTGGGACAGCAATGCTGATAGTAACTGTCAAACATAAACTTGGTTACACAGCACATTCTCTGATCACAATGCTATGAAGCTAGAAATCAGTAAAAGGAAGGAAAAGGAAAAAAAAAAAACACTTGTAAACTGAATAACACTTTGCTTTAAAACCAGTTAGTAATAGAAGAAATTAAGAATGAAATAAGTTTCTAGAATCAAATGAGAATGAAAACATGACATACCCAAACCTTTGAGATATAGTAAAAGCAATGCCTAGAGGAAAATTTTTAGCAATAAAGTCACACTTAAACAGAGAAGACAGGGAGAAATAGTTTAACCCAAAAACTCAAATAGAAAAAGAACAGCAAAAGAAACCGAAGGTTACAAGGAGAACTGAAACAATAAAGATTAGAGCAGAAATAAATGAACTTGAAAGCAAAAGAGCAATAGAAAGAACCAGCAAGACTAGAAGTTAGTGCTTTGAAATGATCAATAAAATTGACAAACCAGTGGCCAAAATGACAAATGAAAAATTACAAGTTACCAGAATAAGAAATGAGATCGGTGACATTACAACAGAACCAAGTGAGATAAAAATAATTACAACAGAATATTATGAAATACTCGTACATCAACAAATTTGAAAACCTAGAAGAAACAGACAGATTTATAGAAATACACTACATAACTAAATTAACACAAACTGGGGTAGAACATTTGAATAAATTTCTAACAAAAGAAGAAACTAAAAAAAAATCATTTAAAAAAAACCCCTCCCAACGGAAGAAAAGCCATAGCCCAAAAAAGCTTCACTGTAGAATTCTACCAAATGTTCAGAGAAGAAACCACTGCTGTTAAGTTGATTCTAACTCACAGCAACCTGTAGTTCAGAGCAGAACATAGAAAAAGAAGGAAAATTTCATAATTCATTTTATGAAGCCAATGTAACACTGATACCAAAACCAGGCAAATACAGCACTAAAAACTGAAAATTACACACCAATATACTTCATGACTACTGCTTGTCTGTCAATTTGTCATTCAGTGGTAACTTGTATGTTGCTGTGATGTTAGAAGATATGCCACTGACATTTCCAAAACCATCAGGGTCAACTATTGGGATTTCAGTGGAGCTTCAAGACTAAGACAGATTAGGAACAAGAATGTGTCAGTCCACTTCTGGAAAAACTTCAGTGGAAAACTTAGCAATGGAACATTATCTGATACACTGTTTGCAGATGAGGACCCCAAATTGAAAGGCATTCAAGCTATGACTGAGGAGGAACTGCCTCCTCTAAGTGGAGTTGGACTTAATGAAATGGATGGAGTTAAGCTTTTGTGACCTTCCTTTGCCGATATACCACGACTCAAAGTGAGAAGAAACAGCTTCAAACATTCATTAGTAATCAGAGCTTGGAATGCACAAAGTATAAACCTAGGAAAATTGGATGTCATAAAAAGTGAAATGGAACACATAAAGATGATTATCCTAGGCACTGAGCTGAAATGGACTAGTATTGGCCATTCCAAATCAGGCCTCATGGTCTACCGTGCTGGTAATGACAAACTGAAGAGGAACAGCAGTGCATTCATCATCAGAAAGAACACTTAGAATGCCACCAGTGATAGGATAATATCCATACTCCTATAAGGGAGATCAATCAATATGACTATTATTCAAATTTACACACAAATTACTAATGCCAAAGATGAAGAAATTGAAGATTTTTACCTACTTCTACTGTCTGAAATCAATCTAACATGCAATAGAGGTACATTGAAAATTACTGGTGATTGGAATACAACATTTGGAAACTGGAGTAAGATTGGTAGTTGGAACATGTGGCCTTGGTGGTAAACAGCAACTATATAAATTTACGTGGACCTTCCTGGATGGAATACATAGGAACCATGAGTACGTATGTGGAAAGAGACAATGCAAACGCTTAATATCATCAGTTAGAAGAAGGCTAAGGGCTGACTGTACAACAGACTATCAATTGCTGATAGCAAAGCTCAAATAGAAGCTAAAAAAAAAAATCATAGAAAATGCCCAAGAGCCAAAACACAACCTTAAATATATCCCACCTGAACTTAGACACTGTCTTTAGAATGGATTTGACATGTTGTTGAATGACATCAAGGATGTCATACATAAAGAAAGCAAAGGGTCATTAAAATGACAGAAACAAAATAAAAGACCAGAATGAATATCAGAAGTGACTTTGAAACTTGCTCTTCAATGTAGAGTAGCTACAGCAAATGGAAGAAATGATGAAGTAGAATAGTTGAACAGAAAATTCAAAGGGCAGCTTAAGAAGCTGAAGTATTATGAAATGAGCAAAAACCTATAGTTAGACAAACCAAAAGGGAAGAACAGGCTTGTCATTTCCCGCACTGAAAGAAGTGAAGAAAAATTCAACCTCTGAGTTGCAATACTGAGGAATTCTATGGGGACAATATTGAATGATGCTGGAAGCATTAAAAGAAGATGGAAGGAATATACAGAGTCATTGTACCAAAAAGAATTGGTGGACATTCAACCATTGCGGAAGATAGCATTTGATCAGAAACTGACAGTACTGAAGGAAGAAGTTCAGGCTGCACTGAAGGCACTGGCAAAAAACAATTTCAGGAACTGACAGAATACCAGCTAAGATGTTTCAACAAACGAATGTAGCCCTGGAACTGCTCGTTCATCTATGCCAAGAAATTTGGAAGACAGCTACTTGGCCAACCAACTGTGAGAGATTCATGTTTTTGCCTATTCTAAAGAAATATGATCCAATAGAATGTGGAAATTATTGAACAGTATTATTAATATCACAGACAAGTTTTGCTGAAGAGAATTCAAAAGCAATTGTAACAATACATCGGCAAGGAACCGCCAGGACTTCAAGCCAGATTCGGATGAAGATGTGGAACAATAAATATCATTGCTGACATTAGATGGATCTTGGCTGAAAACAGAGAATATCAGAAGAATGGTTACCTATGTTTTATTGACTATGCAAAGGCATTCAACTGTGTAGATTATAACATATTATGGGTAACACTGCGGAGACTGGGAATTCCAGGACAATTAATTTTGTTCATGAGGCACCTGTACATATAGACCAAGAGGTGGTCATTCAAACAGAACAAGGGAATATTATGTGGTTTAATGTCAGAAAAATGTGTGTCAGGCTTTATTTTCTACCATGCCAAGCCACTCAATTTGTATGCTGAGCAAATAATCCAAGAAACTGGCCAACAGGAAGAAGAATGCAGAGTTATTCTGTTGTCGATAGGTTCCCTATGAGTCAGAACCCACTGGATGACATCTAACAATAACTACAACATCCCTCACTAATGCAGACACAGAAATTTTCAAGAAAATTCTAGACAATAGAATTCAATAGCGTATTTCAAAAAAATACATCATAATCAACTTGGATCACTAACAGGGAAGCAAAGATGCTTCTACATTAGAAAATCAATCAATATAATTCATTACTAAAATAAAATAAAGGTAAAGAGTAACATGATCTTCTCAATGGACGCAGAAAAGGCATTTCATAAAAGCACACTTCCTTTCCTTCTAAAACTCTCAACAAAATAGGAATAGAAGGGAAAATTCTCAACATGATTAAGGACACATATAGAAAACTAGGAAACCCTGCTAGTGTAGTGGTTAACAGGTTCTTCTGTTAACCAAAAAGTCAGCAGTTCTAATCTACCAGACATGCCTTGGAAACTCTATGGGACAGTTCTCCTGTGTCCTGCAGGGTTTCTATGATCCAGAATCAACTCAATGGCAATGGATATAAAATTAGCAGTCAAAATTATTCTTAATGGAAAGAAACTGAAAGTATTCCCATTGAGAATGGGAACTATGCAAAGGTACCCTCTATCTCTCTTATTATTCAAAACTGTAATGGAAATCTTAGCTAGAGCAATAAGGCAAGAAAGGGAAATAAAGATCATCCAAATTAGTGAGGACGAAGTAAACTCAGTCAGATGACACGATCCTATACATAGAGAACCCCAGATATTCCACAAGAAAGCTATCGGAACAAATAGAAGTATTCAACGAAGTGGCAGAGTACAAAAATCAGTTGGATTCCCCTGTACTAACAAAGAGAAATCCTAAAAGGAAATCAGGAAAACAATACCATTCATAATAGCTCCCTAAAGGATAAAAAACTATTAAGGACATAAACGACATGTTAAAAAAAAAAAGTTCAAAATGCTACCGCAAGAAAACAAAAGAGATCTGTGTAAATGGAAGAACATCCCATGCTCATGGATAAGAAAATTTAATATCATGAACATGTCAATACTATCCAAGCAACCTATAGATATCATGCAATCCCAGTCCAAATTCCAGCAACATTCTTTAACACAATTGAAAAATTAATCTCCATCTGTAAGCAGAAAGAGGCCCCAGATAGCTAAAGCATTGTTGAAGAAGTAAATCAAAGCAGGTGGTCCCACATTTCCTGATCTCAAAAATTATGATACAGTCATGATAGTCAAAACAGCCTGATTGTGGTCCAATGACAGACACCTAGACCAACAGACCAAAACTGAAAATCCAGATAAAAATTCATCCAGTTAGGGACAGCTGAGCTGCAGCACAGGGTAGAAGTCTATTAAATGGGAAGAGATGGTCTTTGCTATGTTTTGTTTGTTTTTTAAGAACTGGTGCTGGCAAAACTGGACATCAATATTTAGAAATATGAAACAGAATCCATATCTCATACCACAAACAAAACACTAATTCAAAATTGGTAAATGTCTTAAATGTTAAACTTAAAACTATAAAATTAATGGAAGAAAACACACTGACATAGCTAGGGCATGAACAGACTGTGAAACATAACTAAAAATGCACAAACTAAAAATTAAATACTTAAGCTCATCAGAAGACTTCACTGAAAGAACGAAAAGAGAACCTACAGACTGCAGGAGAAAATTTGGCAATGACATATCCGACAACGGTCTGATCTCTAATATTTATAGAAAACTTCAACACCTCAACAACAAAAAGACAACAATTAAAAATGGGCCAAAGGCATGAACAGATACTTCACCAAAAAAAAAAACAAACACATTAAAAAATAGTTGTTATCACTAACCATTAACTCACTAAAACCTGTTGCAGTCCAGTAGATTCTAATTCTTAGAGATCCTACAGGACAGAGTAGAACTGCCCTATTGTGTTTCCAAGGACTAGTTGGTGGATTCAAACTGCTACCCCTTTATTTAGCAGCCAACTGCTTAACCACTGTGCAACCAGGAATCCTGTCAACTGTTACAGAGAGGTGAGTCAAAATTATGAGTTACTATCTCACCCCAACAATAATGGCACTGATCAAGAAAAAAACAGAAAGCAACAAATGCTGGCAAGACTGTTGGGAGACTGGAAATAGCAGTCCTACACTGCTGGTAGGACTGTGAAATGGCACAAAAATTACTGAAAATGATATGATGCTTCCTTAAAGAGCTAGAAATAGAAATGTATGATCTAGCAATCCCATTCCTAGATATATGTACTAGACAAATAAGAGCTGTGACACAAATAAACACACGCACACTCATGTTCATTGCAACATTAGTCACAATAGCAAACAGATGGAAACAAGCATTCATCAATGGATAAGTGGATAAACAAATTGCGGTACATACATACATATATACATACCCAGTCTGATGACAGTTCTGAGAGATATTACAGAAAAAGAGCTCCAAAATTGCTTGGAAAGGTGGACTATACTTCCCAAGAGGAGTATTTTGAAGGTGACTGTAGTGATATCCAGCTATGAGATATGTAGTACTTTTTCTAAGATGAGTTCACAAACTTAACTGGCAGGTCCTGGCTAACAGAATACTATGCAGTGATAAAGAATAACGAAGAATCCACAAAACATGTAACAACATGAATGAACCTGGAGGACATTATACTGAGTAAAATAAGTCTATCACAAAAGGAAAAATATTGCATGAAACCACTACTGTAAAAAGTTAACAATAGGTTTACACATGGAAAGAACTGCTGTTTGATGATTACTCTGGATGAAAGGGTAGGGAAGACGAATCATAAAGTAGCTAGTAGACAGGTACTAATTCTGGTAAACGGAAAACCAATATGCAATAGGGGGAAGGTAGCACAGAGTGAGCAAGACAAAGCAACACGGAAGTATGCAAGAGTAAAGAGGACTACAGTGAATATCGTAATCTATACATCCCTGCAAAAATAGTGATAAAAAACAACAATTTGTGAGTGGATACATATGCTAACTAGATGTGGGAGGTCACATGAGGGAACTTAGGTATAGCTGCGGACATCTCTACACACGTTTGTAATTGCTGCATCTGTGTTCATGTATACAATAGAGCACGTAGGGACACAGTTATGGAAACTTCTTAGACATAACCAAATATTTTTCAGGACTGAGGCACTGGGGTTAAAGGCTAAGGACCATAGTCTCAGGCAAGATGTTGACATGGTCAATTGTCATAACATAGTTCATAAAGTTAATGATCTCTGCATCTTAGTTTAGTAAGTAGCATCTAGGGTCTTAAAAGCTTGTGAGCGGCAACCTAATATGCAACTATTGGTCTCTTCTCAACTGGATCAAAAGGGAAAGAAAACTGAAGACTCAAGGAAGCAGTCAGTCCAAAGGACTTAATGGTTCATATGAACCACAGCCTCCTCCAATTTGAGAACAGAAGAACTCAATAGTGCCCAGCTGCAGCTACCTACCACTGTCACCAGGAACACAAAAGATCTCTGTTAGAATGGGTGAAAAATATAAAACAGTATGCAAATTCACACCAAAAAAAAAGATGACTTACTGATCTGATAAAGATTATTGTCCTAAGACAATTGTTACAACTCTGAAGTGAAGCTACTCTCAGAGGCCACCTTTCAGCCAAATAGTAGACAGGCCTACAAAATAAACAACACCTTTGAGGAATTCTCCTCCACAGGACAATCAATTGCATGAGATTAAAAGGGCAACGTTTGCCCAAAAGCAAAGAAGAGAAGGCAAGGAAGGATAGGCAATTGAATGAACAACTATCCCAGGGTGGAAATGGGGAGACTGCTGACACAGTAATCATGCCAGAGCTCTAATTACTCGGCTCATTAGATAAAGTTTTATCAAATACATACATATTTTTTTAAATTAAGGCCTACCACTATTCATAATAACTCTCACATGAAAACCATAGTGTGTATCAGCTAAAGAATAGATTAATACTCATTGTATTCCCTGGTGACACAGTGATTAAGAGCTCAGCTGCTAATCAAAAACACTGGCAGTTCGAATCTACCAGCCACTTCTTGGAAACCATGCGGAGCAGTTGTACTCTGTCCTACAGGGTTGCTATGAGTTGGAACCAACTCCACAACAATAGATTTGGGCTTTTGTTGGGAGAGGGATATATACACACAGCAGAGTACATCATAGTAATGAGGATGAACTATCGTCAATGTCTTGTAGTACTCACCAACATGATGCTGACTAGGAGAAATCACCCATAAAAAAACACATAAATGTGATTCTACTTACCAAAAAATATAAAAACAAGCAAAACTAATCTATGATGCTAGAAGTCAGGATAGTGGTGGTCCTTGTGGATGAATGCAAAGAGCAACTTTTGGGGTGCTACTAATGTTCTGCTTCTTGGGCTGGTGGTAGTTAGGACAAGAGTATTCACAGTGTCAAGAAGTCATCAACCTGTGTACGTAGGAAATGTGCACATTCGTGGCTCTGATATATACTTCCATAATGTTTCCTGAGATGTTGTGCTTGCATGCAATAGAATACTACTCAATCATGAAGAGAAATAAAGTCCTGATATGTGCTCTGACATAGATGAACCTTGAAAACATGATGCTGAGCTAAGTAAGTCAGACACAAAAGAACCAATACAGTACAAGCCCACTTCTGTAAAATATCTAGAATAGGCAACATCCAAAGAAACAAAAGTCTACCAGCTGTTACCAGGGACTGGGAAGCCGTTTAAGGGGTACTGGGTCTCTGTTTGGAGATAGACAGTGGTGATGGTTGCAACATGGTAAATGCAATTAACGTCCCACTGAATTGTACAGTTGAGACTGGTTAAAATAGCAAATACTTTGTTATATAAATTTTACCACAGTAAAATTAAAAAAAAAAAAAGTTATCTGAAAAAAGCCTAAGGCTCACAGAAGAGATTAAGATCGGAATAGCAGAGGTGGGACTAGAGTTGCTGTGGCAAATGCTGGTTAATTCCTCCCCAGGCCAGGTGAACCCAGCTCTGTGGATTTTTCCACAGCTGGGGGTGGGTGACATTTTGATGACAGAGGGGCATGTTCTACAAAGAGTGGCACTGTCATTTTCAGAATCTTTTTGTCCTTCTTTCAGTTCTGGGAAGGGATTTTTTTTTCCCCAGTTGCCATTGAGTCAGTTCACCATGGGTGTCATAGTAGAGCTGTGCTTTGGGGATTTTTAAATGGCTGATACTTTGAAATTAGCTTCCCCTGGCCTTTCTTTTGAGGTTCCTCTGGATGGATTCAAACTACTGACATTTAGCTTGGCAGCTAAGGGCATAAACTATTTGCACTACTCAGGGACTCTGGGCAAGGTTTTCCAGCTCTCAAGTTATTTCACAGCAGGCTTGATGAATGCTTCCAGAGGGGACTGCCTAAGTAAATGCAAAAGCACCACAGGGTACACCCACATTCCCTGAATATGACGGTTTCCTGGGGCTGTGTAGTGAATTAGGGGGAAATGCAAGGTTGATCAAGGAAAAAGGTCCGAGCATGAGATAGCAGTTGTATAGTAAGCTATCCCCTGGGGCCAACTCACTGACCCCCACGTATTGGGGGGGGCCTTCACTGCAGGATGTCTCCCAGCAGTCAGCACTGCAGGGAGCCAGAAGAAAGAAACCCCAAACCAAAATAAATCCATTGCCATCAAGCCAATTCTGACTCAGCAACCCTATAGGATGGAGTAGAACTGCCTCATAGTGTTTCCGAGGAGCAGCTGATGGACTAGAATTGTCTGCATTTTAGTTAGCTGCTGAGCTTTTAGCCACTGCACCACCACACCTGAAAAACTCCAGCGGAGAGAAGAAAGGAGGGAGGCTGTGTGTGAGAGAGAAGAAAGGAGGGAGGCTGTGTGTGTGAGAGAAGAAAGGAGGGAGGCTGTGTGTGTGTCTTCATGATGCCCACCCCCCCACCCCCAACACAGCAAATAAGCAAATCTGTTTATTTGGACTCTTTTTAAAATGATTGCCAAGCCAAATGATTAGATGTGTACAAATTCCAGTTTGGAACTGGTGAGCTGTGTAAGGATAAAGGGCTCCAACTTGCTATAAAGTAAACAACTTCGGACCAACATACAGGGGCCATCTTTAGCTCATTTATGTAACAGCATAACAAATACCACAAACTGGGTGGCTTATATGGACAGAAATTTGTTTCTCACAGTTCTAGAATTTAGAAGCCTGAAATCAGGGTGTCGGCTGTGTTTATTTCTTCTGAGGGCTCTGAAGGGAAATCTGTTCTGAGTCTCTCCCAGTTTCTGGTAATGGCCAGCAATCCTCAGTGTGCCTTGGCATGCAAATACATCCGTCTATTCTCTGACTCTATCCTCACATGGCAGTCTTCCCTCTGGATGCCTGTATTTCTTCTCTTTATTATAAAGACACCACTCATATTGTGTTTGACCTCACCCTACTCCAGTATGAATCATCACAACTGACAACAACCTTTAAGACCTGTGTCTAAACAAGGTCACATTCACAGGTACTGGGGGTTAGGACTTGAGAATACTATTTGGATGGATACAACTTAATCCATAACATTACATAATCAATTTTCTATAACACAAAACTCTATGTGGGCTCCTCACCTGCAAGGGGTACCCACACAGTAAGCATCACCCCACTACCGTCGCCCGAGCTCCCACTACCACCAGTCTGTTTCCTCCAGGCTTCGGAACTAGGTCCATCCTAATTTTAATCCCAGTTTTACCACTTCTCTTTAAGAAAGAAGCTTTCCCCGGTCCTTAGCTTCGTCATTTCCAAGATGGTGGTAATAACAGAAGTACTCGACATGTGACATGCTCAGCACTTAAGGTGTTCAGATGATAGTAACTATTAGTACTAAAACCACCCCCATTCTATTCCTTTACCAGAAAAGTTTCCAACTTGAATAGCCAGATAGTTAGGCTCATGGAAAAACTGGTTGTTGGGAGGCCAGGTAAGTTGGAGTTTGCTCTCCAAAGAAACGTCTTTCGCAGTAGGCCATGACAGAGAAAAATCCAGCCCCTAAAGTCTGTGCCACATCTGCCAGGGACTTCTCCAAGAATGTAGAAAGAAATATTTTGAAATAATTTCAAAGCTTCATTGAGCTTGTCTCTATGTGATATATTCATGGAAAATAATGGTGCATTACCAGAGTGTCTGCAAGAACAGCCAAGGGCATCATCAGGGTACACATGTCTATCTTGGAGAGGGTAGACCAGAACCCCAAACTATTCAGAGAACAGCTCAGTGATTACACTGTGTTTGATATTACCTAAACCAGCTGAGCTGTCTATTTACCTACAAGGAAAGTGGAGAGGGGCCTTTGTGAAAAAGAGCTCCTGGGGCTGTCTCTGGGGCCAGACAGCCAGACCATGAGCTCACTGTCTTTTGGAGACTCTTGGGAGCAGGACTTTAACAATAGCAGCTCCTCAGAAACTGTGCAGGAAGCAGTACCTCACATGGCATCAGGGGAAAGCCAAGAAGGTCAGGGTGGACTCAGCACAAGAGTTTTCAACCTTGGCAAAGTCAAGATACCTTGTGATGGCTTGCCTTTTACTACCGCCTTTGGATCTGAAGATACTCAGAACAATACGTGGCTGTCATTCACTGATGGGTCAAAAATTTGCATGATTCAATTTAATGACATAGAAGAAATTTCTACAATTAAAATCTCTTCTAATTTAATAAGATTTTAAGGTCATCACAAAATACTGCCTTCCCTTTCCAAGAACTCAAATCATGGAATGTTGTATTGGAAGGAAACACCTAGATTATCTCCTGGATTCTGCACTGCTTGGATGGTAGAACGATAGCTGGGGAAATTACATTACTATTTGCACTCAATCGCCTACCCAGTGAGATCAGGGAAGAAACTAATAACAAAGATAATTACTGGTCCAGTTTATACTCTGTTTTCCCCCACTTCCATCTGATCAGTTAGTAGATAAAATGCTAGAAATTGAAAAATCACTTGTAGGGAACACAGTCTTTAGCACAAATGAAACCCCCAAACGTGGTGGGGAGCAGGAGAGACAGCTGACTCAGCCACTCCTGGCTTGTCCCAGTTGGGACATGTTATTTCACTCCTGGGGCCTCAGCTGGAAAGCAAATATGCCCTTCAACTAGAGAGGAATAAGCAAGGATTAATCAGCTAGTGTGGAACGCTCCGAAGGCTGTTACACGGTGTGTGGCTTTGTAAGTGAGCTCAATCAACAGCAGCAGGCACTGCAACCATGGAACATGAACCCTGATGAGACAATTTCCTTCTTCATGCAGAAGGCTCTCCAACCTAATGAAAAGCTATATATCCCTCTTGGAGACAGCACAGGCCACAGAAATGCTGTAGCACTTATAAAATTTACAGTGACTCCATATACATTTTAACAAAGAATGTTCCGTGTCCACCACCGCCAAGGCATCTTATTCAGAGGAACATTTCCTGTTCGTTAAGTGCTATTATGTGTCAGGTACTGTCCTAAAGTGTTTGCATGCATTATTTCCTCAGCCCTGTTAGGCAGGTAGTATTTTAATAGACATCGTACCAATAATAAAACAGAGGTTTAGAAACATAAGCAACTTCCCTAGGTCACAGAGCTGCTACGTACGGTGACCTAAATATAAGAACCCAAGCGAAACTTGAGCTGTCACCCATGACTGCTTGATGTCCTATTTCGCTCCAGAAACCACACTGGGAAGAAATAGAAGACCCATCACATTATACTTCTCACCAGGACAGTGACTGCCAGGCTGAAACCCTGAGGCCCCAAACTGAATGGTAGAGGTTTACAAATGCCTTTCTGGGAAGATCAACTTGACAAAATAATGACAGAACATAGGGACATGGGAGGACAGTGCAAATAGCTCTGGAGTTTTGAAATCCTTCTCCTGTTTAAAACCAATGTACTTCAAAAGTCTGTCATGGTATTAAAGTTACAGAACATAAAATTCAATCACTCTTGTGGACATTTGGATGAAATAAATACAAATACAGCATATTCCCTGAACAAACATTTCCCACATGGTATGGTTCCTGTGGAAACGATAAAAAATAATCCAATTTAGGTACACAGGGTTTGCCTTCCCCAGCCTGTAATTAGTGCTGCTGCGAAGAGGGAAATGGGGAAAGAAAAATGGATAAACTGCCAACATAGAATTACATCTGGTCACCAGTTGAGGGCCAATTCTTTCTTTCATCTACAATTTCTAAACTCCATTTCTTATCCTGGATATTTGACCTTCCCTTTCTCCAGCTACTGGTGAGCTACTAAGGTCCCTTACAATCAGCTTCACTAAATGGATTCTCCTTCCTTTTTCATTCCATAATATATTGCATGGAGTCCCAAACCAAAACCAAACTCACTGCTGTTGAGTTGACTCTGACTCACAGCAACCCTATAGGACAAAGTAGAACTGCCATATAGGGTTTCCAAGGCTGTAAGTCTTTATGGAAGCAAACTGCCACAACTTTCTCCCTCACAGTGACTCGTGGTTGCCAACTGCTGACTTTTCACTTAGCAGCTGAATGCCTTAACCATTGTGTCACCAGGTCTCTTTTTGCATGGAATATGAGCTTATAAATCTATTTGTTGATTTGTAATTTAGTTGATTTATAGGAGGAATCTGTCTGATCAGGAATTGTGGCTGAAGCTAAAGCTAAAAACAAGAGGCACTAATGATCTCTACATTGCAGTAAGAGCTGCTTACTTGGGTAGGTACTAATAGCCACCCAGACAATCCTACTATGTTCCTTCAAGAATCTCCCACAGTTTGTAAAAGACTCAGAAGAGTTACTGAAAGCCCAAACTTTGTCACTGTAAGTGTTTGAGAAGGGGTTGATTTCCCTTTCTTAATTCAAGTGAGGAATTGTGAAACCCCAAGAGAATCATTTATAATACCTGATGGATTTGACCCGCCAACCTCCTAGTTAGGAGCCGTAGCAGTTAACCTCTATGCCACTAGGTCTTCCTATGAAAACACAGGATGCCTAAAAGAAAGGTAAGAAACAATTTGACTGTGCTTCAGAAAATCAAACACAGAAATACCATACGAACCAGTGATCCCAACCCTAAGTAGATACCCAAAGGACTTGACATCAGTGACTCGCACAGATACTTTTCCGCTAATGTTCATTGCAGCTTCATTCACAATAGCCAAGAGGTAGAAACAATCTAAGTGCCTATCAGGAGGTGAATGGATAAACAAAATGTTGTGTACATACATACAACAGACTACTGCTCAGTCACAAAGAGAAATGAAGTCCCGACACATGCTGCAGTGTACGTGAATCTTGAAAACATTCAGCTAAGTGAAATAAGTCAGTTTAACAAAGGACAAATATTGTATGATCCCACTTAGACAAATGTAGAAAGAGCAAACTTATTAGTGGTTACCAAGGGTGGGAGGGAGGAATAAAAGAGGAGTTTCAGCTGAGGAGGCACTGAGTTCCTGTTAACGGTGGTAAAATAATTTGGGAATAAGTCGTAGTGAGGTCTATACAATGTGATGAACGCAGTCAAATTGTACATGTGAAAAGTGCTGAATTGACAAATGTTTTGCTACATACACAAGTTTTGTCACAATTAAAAAAAAGGAGGACTTGCGTTTCACCTCCTGGATTGGACTTGTGCTTAGCCAGTGGCCTGGATCACCTGCCTTTGTGCCATCATGAGTAGGAAAAAGAGATTGGCAGTGAGATGGCAAAGCAGAAAGAAAGGACACTGGTGGAGCTTTCTGCAACCTCGCTGTCATTTCAGTTTCCTGGGGATTCATGGACGCACTGGAAGGGGCCTGACAGTCACCTAAAAGGACTGCCTGCTGTCCAGGAAATTCAAGAAGCAAGAGGCTGTCAGGCAGAACACTAAAATGGAAAGGTGGAAGAGATCAAGCTGGAGTTAGATTTTTATGCCATAGAATGTTCTTACAGGTTTCTTGGGAACTCAGTGTGCGGTTCCATGACAGTTCCAGCTTCTGGACACTAACCATGGAGAGGATTGGTGACAAACCTGTGGCAGTCAGAAAAGCAACCACAACCAACAAGGAGATGACTGTGGTCTCACATGGCTAATTTTCAAGATACAAGGTCTAACAATTAAGTCGGTGAGTTTAATTGTTCTAAGAGATACATACCTCACTGCTGAATCTCACTACAGTAGCCTTTGAAGTGCTCTCTTTGGGAAGCCATGTGCTGACACCAGAGCCTAGTCTACCTTCAAAGCAATTTTGGAACTCTTTCTAGAACGGCCATTGCATGCAGTGGCATGGTGGTACGTTCGCAAACTTAATTGTATAGTTGTCTGGGAGGGAGTTTTTAGCTCGTAAACAAATAACTTCATTGGAACCCTCTCCGCACCCACCCCCACCCCTGACACACACTCACATGATCTGGCCCTCAGTGACTTTTTTCTTTACCCAAAGATAAAAGAAATATTGAAAGAAAGATATCTGGATGACATTCAGGACATCAAGAGTAATATAACAGCTCTGATGGCCATTCGGAAAAAGAGCCCCCAAATTGCTTTGAAGAGCGGACTAGGCACTGGCATTGGTGCATAGCTTCCCAGGGGGAGTGCTTCAAAGATGACTATAGGGATATTCAGCAATGACGTATGCAGCACTTTTTCTAGAATGAGTTGACTAACTTAGTAGGCAGTCCTCATGTTTCTTTCTTAACTCCTTTTTGTTGTGTGCCAAACTGGAACCCAAACCTAGAGAAAGGAGATGAGTTATAAAGAGAAAGCCACATGCCCCTCCACTCCAAGTGCCTTAAGCCACAAGGCTAATCTGGACTAGAGAGGAAGACTCTGAATCAGAAAGAAAATGAAATTTTAAAATGAGCCTAACTAAATTTTAATAATCGAAAAGGACTCAAATGTTGCAGGATTGGCTCAAGATATCGTCAAGTGATAGGAAAGTAGAATTTGAAAGCCTGGTTGAATTTAGGGCCTAAAAAAAGAAACTGCTTTGTGTTTACAGCTCAGTGCTCCACAGTAAACCATTTATAGCCAGTAGGATGGCTTGTAAGAGAAGTAGAAAATATCAAGTGTTGGCAAGGACAAGGAGCCATCAGAACTTTCTTACACTTCTAATTAGCATAAATTGGTAAAGCCACTTTGGAAAAATGTGTGACAGCATCTATTGAAGCTGAAAATATGCATACCATATGACCTAGTCTTACCACTCCTCAGAATGAACCCATCAGACCCTCATTCACACGTTCATCAAAAGACATGTGCTGTAAAGTTCACAGCATGACAATTCATGTTGACCACAAATTGAAGATAATTGTCAGTTGCCATCAACAGTAGAATGTATAAAAAATTAATTGTGGTTACTTCACAAATGGAACACTATTGATCGATACAAATAAACAATCTAAAACTATATGTGACAATGTAGATGAATGTCACAAATATAATATTGAGGGTGGATATTCCAGTGACCAAAGAGTATTTACTAACGGAAAATACGTCCGGGTGATTGAAGTCAGGATAGTGCCCTGGCAGGTGGCATCAGTGAATAGGAAAGGGACATGATAGGGGCTTCTGGGATGCTGGTAAAGTTACATGTTTTCCTATTGGTGCTGGCTACGAAGATGAATTCTCTTTTTGAAAGTAATATGTATGTTTTTCTGTATATTGTTATACTCAGTGAAACATATATTTAAAGAAAATAATTAAAAAGATGGTTGCTATAAAGACGTTCTGACACTTGACCCGAAATATGAGATCTCTTGGGATCCACAGGCACTCCAGTGACTAGCTATTCTCTGTCTCTCTTTCATGGCCCACCTAGTCTTTGTCATGTGATTGTGTCTTTGTGAATGTCTGCCTATTTCTCCTATCATTCTTGACTGGCCAGTTCCTTCCACTTGCTGTAGCCCCAGTTTTGGAGAGTTCTGATTTGATTCTTCTTTGCTGAAAACCTATGTTTCTAGAGACAAAGCACTTCTTGTTGGCTGCTTTGGGTCAGGAGCACTGCTTATCAGGGGCAGAGACTGTGAATCAGGCAGTTTCAACTAAATTGGAGACTTGTGGTGACTGCCGTGCCCAATCAATATACATTTCCCCATCTCACATGGTGATATAAGGTTCCAAGTGTATCAGGGGTGGGAATATAAGCTTAAAATTGTACTTTTCTGTATTCATTGGTGGAAAAACTAGAGTGATGCAGAATGTCTATGCATTCAGTGCCAACCAAGCCAAGTGCTGTCGAAAATTCAGTGAAGCTTTCAAAATATATTGCGTATTAATCATTTGTTGGAAGACCTCCATGAGCTCTTGCATTTTCACACATCTTGCAAGCACGGCAACTGTCAGTTTTGTTACTGGCTACCTTTTCAAGGATGATGGCATGGTGATCAGCCTTAGAAGATAGAAATAGTGTCTCTCTTCAGAGCAAAGGGCAGTTGTATTTGCAGGCCACTATAAAGACTGGATTTTCTGAGCTCACTTGTCATGTCCTGCTATGCAACCCCTTGTGTACAGGCTTCAGATGACCCTTATCACGTTGCTCTTGTGGGACTTGGATTCAGAGAATGGACACAAGAAAATGATGACATTCTGACAATCACTATTGTTGTAAGTAATAACATGTTGGGTTTTTTTTTTTTTTTTTTTTGTCTCTGAACGAGGAGTTTCATGTCCTCTGTCAGTATCCACAAAACTGGGGCAGGCTAAACAGTCAGCTTGTAAGTAGGGTAAGAATGTCAGACCCCCTAAAGCATGACATCATCATGCTTCCATGTTCATAATTTTGAAAAATAATTCATCTGGTTCTTTCTGTAGATAATACTTGACGGTTACCTTTGGAGTTGCAAAAATTCAACCTCAGCCTTCTTCCTCTGACCTAATTATACCCATGTATTCTCCGTGTTCTCTGCATCTGTATCTCAAATCTTTTATCATGCTGCTTGCTTTCATCAGATCACCCCCAGCTGAGGCCTGTGCAGCCACGCTATAAATCCACCCTACTGTACCCTTCCTGTAGTGTCTCTCCAAGAGGCAACATCACTCACATGTGTGTAGTTTGCCATTGATTATAAATTTCGGATATTTCCTTAGCACCTCGCTGACTGCTGCTGTGCTGTTAATTTGATTAGTCTCTTCTTTGGGAGTGTTTAACAATTTCTTTTTGTCACCTCAGTTTATTGTTCCAGCTTCCTTCGCTAATTTATCAGACTTAAGCTATATTTAATTTTCAGTTTCACTGTACAAGTTTCTTTTTTTCCAGCTATCTTCCAAAAGGGTCATTGGGTTCTTTTCCCCATCAGATTTAGCTGGCCGGAAGGGTCTCTCCCAGACTTCCACAGGCTACCGCCTGATTCTCCCCCGCTGACACCAGAGCACTGACTTCCTCCTGGTCAACTTTAACATCCAGTCATACATTTGTATTCTCCTATGTGCTAACCAGTATGGAATTCTGCCAGTGGAAAATAGTTGTTTTTCTCAAACTTCTGACCTCCCTTTTGTCAGTGACCCTTTTCTTCTACAATATTTCCTAATAGCAGTTTCATGTCTTGCTCTTTACTGAGCTTCTTTCATGTATAATTTTTTCTTTTCCAACTGTTTGTCTGCTCCTACTTTCCTGCTATATAAAAGAGTTAAACTATCAGGATGGTGCCTTATTTGTTCCTCATATATCATGTATAGTTCAATTACTCGTAATACAGGCTGGCCTAATACTTTTGGAATACTTTGGGGTTGAACATTTTTTAGTTTGAGTCAGATATATAACTATTCAGTTAATTATCTTTTCCAACAAAAAAAAAATAGAAAATAATACAATTCTGTGTTGTAGACATGTTTTATACACTACTTAAATAACAAAACAAAAAAAAACAAAAAAAACACCCAGTGCTGCTGAGTCAATTCTAATTCACACTGACCCTATAGGACAGAGGAAAACTGCTCCATAGGGTTTCCAAGGAGCACCTGGGGGATTCAAACTGCCAGGCTTTTGGTTAGCAGACATGGCACCTAACCACTATACCACCATGGTTTCCTTACACCCTACATGCATGAAATAAATACATATTCATAAAACTGAATTATATCTGAGGCTTGTAAAGAAGACACAACCCTGTCTTTTGCCTACCATTGCAGTAGCCGGTCACACAACCCCCATACATTTCAAATTTTCCTTTCAGGAAGTGAGATTAGGTAGCTGGTGGGCTTAAGAGACCTAGTTGCAGTACATGGCAAGGTTCAGATAAGCTGAGTTTGAGCTGAGCTCCAGAGTCTTGCAGCCAGTGTGCTGGACTAATTTATACTCAAGGGTAAAAAATAAGTCTAGTCCTGGTAGCTGGCCAGACTGCTGCATAGCATTAAAGTTGAGGATGCAGATTGCAAAGCTGAAACATGCTCAGTGTGTACTTCCCATTCATGCTGTGTGCTATGAGAACTGCTTCCAGGGTCTCTCACCTGTATATCCGTCTCAACTACACTCAGCACTTTTGAGCAGCAGATACACTCTTGAGTTTCTGGTCCAAATTAATAAACTCATATTTTTCCATTTGATTGTATGTTTCAATATATTGGAATATACCTTTTCTTTGTGAGGGTTGTCTGTAACCGAAATCACCAGCAGTTAGATTTCTCTCAAATCTCACAATACATCAGATCTCATGACAGCACACTGAGTTTCAGAGTAATCAAGTATTCGTTCTGAGAGAGAGATGGAATTTTCTTCTCTCATGTTTATGTCTAATTGCAAGTGTCCAGCATGTCCTACAATTTTTGTTCTGTCTGCATTGTGCAGCTTGGTTAAAGAAGAGTCCTGCTAGACATCTTCGTTGAAAAGTTCTCTGGAGGCACAAAGAACCTTATTAAAGTGAGGTCCTCTAAACCTGGATTACTGCAGACACAGAGTCAGATACACCTGCACAGCGTTATGATGTTATCCTGAGCCCAGGGGCATCATTTCAACGGCATTTTGCTGCCTCACATTGCTCCTCAGTTGTTAGCCTAACAGGAACCCCTTTACATAGAGACTTCGGCAACTCTGGCCAATCATGGTGACTTCTCAGACAGTCTGAGAGAGGTAATAATAAGAACATTATCTATGTGAACTGCCCAGCCCACATACCACAATGGTAATAATAGTGTTAAATTTGCATTTCTGGATAGAACAAAGTATATTTTGAAAAGGAATTACCTTACTTTTCCATTAGGAGGACAAAGTATCCACTAAAAACATTTCTACTAAATAGATTCAACTCATTTGAAAGAAAATAAAAGAGCATCCAAGTAGTGATTTAGTTGCTGTCCGTGATATCTTGTTGTCAGGTTTTTTTCAGGTGCAGAAGAAAATTAATGAGTAGGGTTAAGTTGATAAATGTGATATGAAAAGTATGAACAATCTAACAAGCCATGAGAAAGTACATCACTGTGTAGAAGATCGTACACTAGCAAGGGCTGCAGAGCGAAGCCTTTTATTTTTGATCCCTGGAGACACTGAGAAAAAAAACGCGGCTGATCAACTATTTAAATGGTTTATCTTGAGAATAATACGTGGCCTGAAGGATGTAGCCAATAAGTATTGCTAATAAAGTAGATGAATACATCTAGAAGGGAAGCAAATAGATGTCATCAATTATGACAACAATTCAAAAGTTTTTTTTTAATATCATAAGAAATTAGCTGCACACTGATGTTTCTGCCATACCTGCAAGACTCCAGTCTGGAAGAGACACCCAAGCACCCCCACAGCTGAGCTACATACAACAAAGGTAAAAGGACAGTCCTAGAGAAATTTTTGAGGAGTCATAGTAGTGATATGGACCCCAGAAAAATCACAGAGAAGTACAAGTAAAAGAAAACTGAATCCTTGCATAGTAGTGATGAAAAGTGGGCCTTGTCTGCCACTGTTTTGGATGGAAGAAAAGGGGTATGTGACCAGATCCTAATCCTAGTCACACTAGAATGTTGTCATCAACTCTGGGCATCAATTTTTGTTGCTAACACTGAGCTAAAACCATTGCACATGCTAGCCAAAATCCTGTAGTTATGGCACTCTTCTAATAGACAGACATATTCTAAGATATAAACAGCCCTGATGATGCCATAGTCAAGCATTTGGTTACTAACTGAAAGGTTGTATTTTAAGTGGCAGCGCTTGGTAATGTGAGGGTAGCTATACGTCTCACAGAACATCTGTTCTGTCTCCTTGAATGTAATGTAAAGCTGTGTATGTCCTCTCTGCACTTGAAGGTGTCTTACAACAACATGCATGGTATAAAGTCAGCAAAGCTCTGTGTCAGGGTTGTCCTTTCACCATATTTTTTTAACCTATATGCCAAGCAAATAATCCAAGGAGCTGTACTGTATGAAGAAGAATGAGGCATGAGGATTGGAGGAAGAAGGCTCATTAACAACCTGCATTATGAATATGACACAACCTTGCTTGCTGGAAGTGAAGAGGATTTGAAACACCTACTAATGAAGTTCAAAGACCACAGCCTGCAGTATGGATTGCACCTCAACATGAAAAACAAAAATCCTCACAACTGGACCAGTAAGCAGCATCATCGTAAATGGAGAAAGGATTGAGGTTGTCAAGAATTTCATTTTACTTGGTTCCACAATCAACACCCATGGAAGCAGCAGTCAAGAAACCAAAAGGTACATTGCACTGGGAAAATCTGCTGCCAAGGACCTGTTTAAAGTATTGAAAAGTAAAGATGCCATCTTGAAGACTAAGGTGCACCTGACCCAAGTCATAGTATTTTCAGTTGCATCAAATGCATATGGAAGCTGGACTGTGAATAAGGAAGACAGAAGAAGCATTGATAACTTTGAACTGTGGTGTTGGAGAAGAATGCTGAATGTACCATGGACTGCCATGAAAGAAATACAACCAGAGTGCTCCTTGGAAGCAAAGATAGTGAGACTGTGTCTCATAAACTTCAGACATGTTGTCAGGAGAGAACAATCTCTGGAGAAGGACGTTATGCTTTGGTAAAGCAGAGGGTCAGCAAAATGAGGAAGATTCTCAACACGATAGATTGACATGGTGGCTTCCGCAATGGGCTTAAGCATCAGAACAGTTGTGGGCATGGGGCAGGACCAGGCAGTGTTTCACACTGTTGTGTATGGTTCACTATGAGTTGGAGCTGACTTGACATCACCTAACAACAACAACAACAATAATATAGACACACTGGTGACATAGTGGTTAAGTGCTATGGCTGCTAACCAAAAAGGCAGCAGTTCAAGTCCTCTAGGTGCTCCTTGGAAACTATGGGGTCAGCTCTGTCCTATAGGGTCACTATGAGTCTGAATCAACTCAACAGCAGTGAGTTTTGTTTTGTTTGTTTTGTAGCAACACTGTTGGCTCTGCCTTTACATGTGCTTACGGTTTGTGCTGACACCCATATTTCAGAGTTTCCATGAAGATCATATTTAGTGTAGGGAACAAAATGAAGCCTATTGCTGTCACGGTAGCCTCAGCATTTTCAATAACGAATAAAGATAATCTGTGTTTAAACACTGTTAGCTAAAACAGAATTATGAGTTTAAAATGTCAAATTACTATTTCTATTTAGGAAAAGCAAACTTTTTTTTCTTTTTTTAATTCTATCCAGCATAAAATCAGCCTTAGAAAGAGTTTTAGTTTGATAAAATTAGAAGCCCTATCTGTAAGCATTTCCCCTTTAACTGTAAACCCTGTGCACTTTTAAAAGCAGTGCAATATATTCTATTTCTGGTCCATTTACATTAAATCATTAAATTTTTTTTTTATGTAATCCTTTTGATGTCTAGTATGCTTTTTGAAGTCATTCAAAAATCCTTCTAATCCTTTTTTCCCCCATAGTCACATTTTGACCAAAATAAACAAGTTCAAATACCAAAGGATTCTAGGCAGGGACCCAAACCTTACAGTTTCTCTGAGTTCTACCCAGAGAAAATGAATCCTTCTTTCCCTAATTATCACTCCCTCAATTTATTCCTCCTTATAGAGATGGTGAGATAAAGTCATCAAACAAAGAATTTCTATTTGACAAATGCAAGACAAAGAATCCATTCATTTTAAATGTGACGCTGAGCTGAGGTCAAACCCTTAAAGCAACACGACCTTGGTCATCCAACTTGAAGCTACTTCTGGCTGCATCCGAATGCACACATAACAAGGGCAGAAAAAGGATGTTCCATATGGGAAAGAAATAGATATTTATGAGATGATTCTTTATGCAGACAGGACATATATTGCTTTACATTTACATTCGAGCAGACAGAATAGATGTTCTGTGAGACGTGTAGCTATCCCCACATTACCAAGCTCTGTCACTTAAAATACAATTTTGATTAATATCATTTGCAAATTGAATACTGACTGGGTTCTGTTCCTTCCAACAGGAAACACAGATTGTAGGGAAACAGCCAGAGAACACATGTAAACCCTTGGGAACAGACAATGATGAAATGACCCAAAACATGATTATTCCTTGCTACTTCCTGAAATCTGTTCTTCAAATCCCCAAACTAACAGTTCTCTGAATTTATGGTTCACCAAAGTGTTCAAGGGTTTTCAGACCACTCGCCCAGCTCCACAGAAAGCGCAGAAGGGAGGGATTTCAAAGATGTGCGTGCGTGGGTCAGCCAAGGTTCACTCCCTGAGATCTTCCAGATATTTATTAGGAGTTCATAGGAGGAGATGTTCATTTCTGTAGACACAGGATGGATCTTCCAAAACATCAGCTGCAGGTACTTTTAAGTCTGTGGCTAGACTGAGATAAGCTTGTCTGCTGATGATGGGTTTGTCAAATGTAGTACGTCTAGTTTACCCAGAGGCCACCAAACAAAGCAGGAGGGAAAAATGGGAGGTGGGCCAGGAGGTTCTAAATCAAAGGGACTTTCCCAGGCTGGAGAGACAACCATGAGGTGATCCCATGGTCTCGTAAGAGAGGGTTCCCCTGACTGACTCAGAGGTGCGAGTGGACCTGGACCACAAAAAAGAGAGCGGGTCATCTGAGCCCAGAAGCTGTCTCTGCATGAAGGGAGAAGTCCACTCTCAAGAATAAGCATGTACACCTTTGAAGCTTGTTTCCCATGGCTTCAACTAGGCCTGCTCTGCTTACAAAGTCTCAGCAAATTAAACAGTCAGAAACTAATTGCTGTCCAGTTGACTTTTAACTCGTGGGGACCCTGTATGAGTCAGAGTAGAACTGTGATCCATGAGATCTTTGATGGCTGGTTTCTCGTCCTGACGTGACTCTGGATGAACCCAAACCTCCAGTCCTCCAGTTAGTAGCCTAATACATTAACCATTTGTACCATCCAACCCCCAAACCAAACCCATTGCCATCGAGCCAATTTTGATTCAGAGCAACCCTGTAAGGCAGAGTAGAACTGCGCTGCAGAGTTTCCAAGTACCAGCTGGTGGATTTGAACTGTCCCCTTTTTAGTTAGCAGCTGTAGAACTTAACCACTACGCCATCAGGGTTTCCTTGTACCACCCAGGGTCACCCACTCCCAAGAGTTCATTTCTATTGTCATAGACTACTTTTGCCTGTCATTGAACTTCATATAAATGTAATCTTGTAATAATCACTCTTCCCTTCAGCCTGCTTAATATAACATGTTGAACATTCACCTGTGTTTCTTGGTAGAATAGTAGCTCATTCTTTTTGATTGTTGTATAGAACTTCATTATATAAATATTTAGAATGTATTTTCTAACCTACTGCTAAAATCACACTTATAGTTTAAGTCATTCTGCTATCTAAGTTATTTCCAGTTTCTGACTATTACGACTAAGGCTTCTGTGGATATTCTTGAAACATCTGTAATGGATGTAAATACTAACTGCTTTTGGACATGTCTCTAGGAAAACAGTGTATATTTAGCTTAAGTAGATACTTCACAGTGGTCTTCTGAAGTGATTTTCCCTTTTATACTTTTACCAACAGGGTATGAGGGTTCCAGTTGCTCATATGCTTGTCAGTATTTGGTTCTGTCCATCTTTTTAAAATGTTTAGCTATTCTAAAGGTCTAGTGCCATTTCTATTGTGATTTTAATTTTAATTTGCATTACTCTAATACAAATTAAACTCTGATAATTAATGATATTCAGCATTATTGGACATTTAGATATTCTCTCTCCATGTATTTTTTCATTTGATTATTCTTCTTTTCATTATTGATCTATAACAATTATTTCTATATTTTGGATATTAGTCCTTTGTGAAGCATATAATATTTACTTTGTATTTTGTCTTTTCACTCTCTTATCATACTTCTTGATGAATAGAAATTCTTAATTTTAATGAAGGCCAATTTGTTAGCTTTTTCTTCTACGGTTAGTACTTTTTATATTTTGTTTAAGAAAATTGCTACCTATCCCAATGTCATGAAGACATAATTCTATATATTTTTTGAATGTTTATTAATTTACTTTCACATTTAAAGCTATAATCCATCCTAAATAAATATTCAGGTATGGTGTGAGGTAGGCATCAACAACAATTTTTTTCTTATACATAACAAATTGCTCCAACACAATTTTGAAAAAGGCCATCATTTCCTCATTGAACTCTGCCTCTGTCATAAATCACATGCATACACAGATAATAGATAGATCTAGTTCTGGAAAAATTTTGAGATAAATATTTGATGTAAAGTTTTGGGCTTTCAAAATAAGCTCTAAAAGTTCTATCAGAAATGATTATTTTCAAAAGCAGCAGTTTGTATTCATTAGAGTCAGGTTTCATCATAAGGGGAAAAGGTCCTCAGAACTAAAAGGAAATTGGGCATGGTGTTAGATTGGAAGTGGAAGGAAGATAGAGGGAGACACACTGCTCCCCACCTCTAGACTAGGGGGAGGGGAAGGGAGGAGAGTTATTGGATGGGACATATTCTCCTGAGAGCTGGGCTGGTAGACCTGAAGTACCATAAAGGGTAGAAAGAATTAGCAAGAAGGGAGATATCAGGATGAACTACATGGGAGTCAGGTCTCTGCTTCTAGATCACATTGAAAGGAATACTATCCACCCTAGCAGTGAGGAACCACAACAGCAGTGTACAGAATAAGGGCGTTTCCCTGCTTGCTATTGTAAATCATCCACACATTTTCATCTAACACAAGTGACAGCATCCCAAGTACCAATCAAGATCTTATGAGACTCTGATGAACAACCTTCCTTACAAGGGAGGTCCAGAATTTTTAAAATTCACACCCTAAAATACTTTAATGCCAATAAATAATTTAGTGACCAAGCCCTTTTATTTGTGTTTTTTTAAAAAGGAAATTGCCATCAAGGAGATTCCTACTCACAGTATCCCTATAGGGCAGTAGAACTGCCTCATAGAGTTTCCAAAGAACAGCCGCTGGATCCCAGCTGCTGATTATTTGTATTTTTTTTTTAATTCTGTTTTGGGTTAACAGCCATAGCTCTTAACCACTGCACTAGCAGGATTTCCTTTATTTGTGTAGGACTAGACAAAGGTGGAAACTCTGGTGGCATAGTGGTCAAGTGCTACAGCTGCTAATCAAAAGGTTAGCAGTTCAAATCCACCAAGTGCTTCTTGGAGATCCTATGGGCCAGTTCAACTCTGTCCTTTAGGGTCACTATGAGTTAAAACTGCCTTGATGGCAACAAGTTTAGACAAAAGCATACTTCCACTAAACAATATTTAGCCCCCTAAAAATGGGGAAGAGAAGTACCCATATCATTAGCCACTTAAAAAATCAATGACAAGAGGAAACTAACACACAGCAATGCCTATGCCCTTCTAAATTATTTCCCACATTGCAGAGCTGAAAGCCTACAAACTGCATTTCCCAGACTTCTTTACCAGCAAAATTCTGACAGACTTTCAGCCACTGAAAGGCACTAACTTGAGATTTGGAAGGCAGAAAGAGAATAAGCGATCGTTATTCCCTCTCTGGCAGCAACAGGTAGGCTTGTGGAAAGCTGTGAGGTTTGCAGTGGCCCAGATAAGTTTTTATGACTGTGCTGTCTTGGAGCTCTTGAAAAACCTTGCTGATTTCCCCAAAGGCAGTTGAAGCTGTCTGTGACTTTAACTCCCTAACTCTGCCAGTAGTTTTATAGGCACACAATTTTCTGAATTTAATCCTTCCTGTTAAAACACCTAGTACCGTTTTCTGATTTCCTAATCAAACTCTGACTGATGTAGGAGGTTACTTTCCCAAAAGGTTTCTTTAAATACTAAGCTGACTCAATCCATTATCCAACTTACAACAGCTAAGTATTGTGTATGCAGGGAATACAACTTTTGGTGAGTGGCTATAAATCAATTTGTCAACCTTGAGTCATGCTGTTGGCAGCCTTTTTTTCTCCACACAGTTTTGTCTCATCTGTTCCAGTGGTGCAGTGGTTAAAGGGGTTGACTGCTAATTGAAAGGTTGGCAGATCAAGACTACCAGCAGCTCCGTGGGAAAAAGATTTGGCAGTCTGCTTCCTACAGACTTACAGCCTTGGAAACCTGTGGGATACCCAGGAGTTGAAATGAGCTCCACAGCTGTAGGGTTGGTGTTGTTTTGGGAGTAGGAGGGGCAGCGGAGCGGTTCAAGCCAAGACAACGTCCAACAGATATTGATTGAAGAAGTTCATACACATTTAGGCAGCTGAATATAGTAGAAAGAGTGTAAAATTTGGACTCCATTGACATGGAATTTAAGTTTTAACTGTTACTTGCAAACTGTGCAATCTTAGATAAGTCATTAAAACTTTCTGAGTTTCCTTTCATCTGCCTTGTGTGTCTTACAAGATTCAGTGAAATAATGAAAATAAGTGCGTTAAAATTGTAAAGTGTTAAACAAATGTTAACTATTTTTGGTATTGGTAATAAACACCTATGTTAGAAACAGTAAAACATAAACCATGATATGGGTAATTGTTTTGGTGTGAATATCTTAACCTGTATGCAAACAATTATAATAGATCAGACGCTATCCTACGTTCTTTGTATATGTTAATTGATTTAATTCTCAAAATGATCAAAGTTCAGTCATTTCAAGAGGTAACATATCCTCAAGAACCAATGGTACTAGAGTTGCAAACTGCACTAAAGACATTGGTGAAAAACAAGTTTCCAGGAATTGACAGAACAACAACAAAGTTACTTGAACAAGTAGGTGCAGCACTGGAAACGCTCACTCCCCTCTGCCAAGAAATTTGGAAGCAGCTAGCTAGTCAACCAGCTGGAAGAGATCTTTATTTATGCCTGCCTAATCCCAAGAAAGATGATTCAACAGAATACAGAAATTATCAAACAATGTCATTAATATCATATGCATATAAATTTTTTCTGAAGATTATTCAAAAGAAGTTGCAGCAATACATCAACAGGAAACTGTTTTAAGTCAAATTCAGAAGACACAGAACCAGGGATATCATTATTGATATCAGACAAATTCTGGCAGAAAGCAGAGAAAATAAGAAATATGTTTACCTGTGTTTTATTGACTATGCAAAGGCATTTGAATGCCTGGATCATAGAAAATTACGGGTAAAATTATAAAGAATGGGAATTCCAGAACACTTGATTGTGCTCATAAGCAATCCATATGTAGCAAATAATCCAGGAAGCTAGACCATATGAAGAAGAACATGATATTAGGATTGAGGAAAGACTCATCAACAACAGGGAATATACGGTTGACACAATCTTGCTTGCTGAAAGTAAACAGAACTTGCAATAGTTACTGATAAAGATAAAAAATCACAGCATTCAATATGGATTATACCTTAAAATAAAGAAAACAGGAATCCTCCCATCTTAACCCAATACTGCAAGGTCAGAGTAGTTGGGACAGGGGTCCAGGGACTATGCTGCCATAGGACATTGAGGCCAATTGGCATAACTAGCATTTTGCTAAGAGAGTCTTCTACACCTCAAATTGGTGAGTAGCATCAGGGGTCTTAAAAGCTGCCAAACTGCCATCTGAGGTACACCAAATGGCCCCAACTCAGCAGGAACAGATGATCACCAAGGACCAAAATGAAATGGGAGAAAGAGAACCCAAAAGACAGAGAGACCCGTATGAGTGGGTCACTACATCGACAAGTGACCGGAAGAACCAGATGCCCACCAGCCACCACCAGTGATAGCCAGGATGGGGCTCACAAAGTTGAGTCTCACTGGCAACATGAGAATAAAAAGGGACACACCCTGAGAACTCCACTAAAAGACCGCAACTGATGGCCCACTGGCCTTGGGGTTCCCCTGGGAGCGTGGCCCCTGGCCCTGATGCTGTTCCTGTCCATAAACACAATGGAGGTCAACCCTTCAGACAGGAGTTGCTGGGACTTGGTGAAACAGAGTGACCAGATCATGTGTGCACTTTATGGTTCTATGCATCTATAGGATGTCTTCCTGCTGACCTTTCACCAGAGGCAGGGGAGAGAGTGGAAAGCAAGGGAAAGGAGATTGTTAGGAGGACATGACATGTACAGAACTGAGAGGAGGAGTGTGCTGTCATTGGGCAGGGAAAGCAGGGGGAGCTGCACATAGGTGGGCATGCAAATTTATATGGGATTGTATATTTTCACTCAATCATAATAAGTAAATGAAAATCCTCATAAACGTACCAATAAGCAACAACATGATAAATGGAGAAAAGACTGACGTTGTCAAGGATCCCATCTTACTTGGATCCACAACTAATGTCCATAGAAGAAGCAGTCAAGAATTCAAACAACAGGATGTATTGAGCAAATATGCTGCCAAAAAAAAAAAAAAAAAAACCTCTTTAAAGTGTTAAAAAGCCAAAACATCACGTTAAAGACAAGGTACATGTGACCTAAGCCATGGAGTTTTCAGTCATCTCATATGCATGCAAAAGCTGGACAGTGAACACAGAAAACTGAAGAAGAATTGACACCTTTAAATAATCACGTTGGTGAGCAACGTTGAACGTATCATGGACTGTCTGAAGTATGAACAAATCTGTCTCGGAAGAGGTAGAACCAAGATGCTCCTTAGAAGCAAAGACGGTGAGACTTTGTGTCACATACTTTGGATATGTTTTCGGGGGATCAGTCCCTGGAGAAGGACATCACGCTTGATAAGGTAGAAGGTCAGTGAAAAAGAGGCAGACCCTCAATGAGATGGACTAGCACTGTGGTTGCAACAGTGAATCCAAGCCTAACAATGACCACGAGGACAGAGCAAAACTGCACAGTGCTTTGTTTTGCTGTACATGGGTCGCTATAAACTGGAACCAACTCAGTGACACATAACAACAATTCCCATAATATCCCTATGAAATAATAAGTATCATTATGCTTTATTAATAGAGGACTGACACACAGAGAAGACGATTTGCTGAACATCACACTGTTTGTAAAATGGTAGGGACAAAATTGGCTCCCAACCACTAACAAGAGGATAAACACGCCCCATCAGAGAAATTAAACAACTGGAAAGAGAAAAAGAAAAGCGAGGATAGTTTAGCTCCCTCAGCTGTCAATATGTTTTGCTAATGAGAAAATAAAGAGCCAGTCACTGTCAGCTGTGAGTCCACGTTCCCATCTTTGACGCTGGCATGGAACAAGAGCAAGAAGAGACTGTGACCAGTGGCAGCTGTAGCCCCCATCTTGAGAGTGAATGAGCGGGCGGAGACGAAGCGTGACTTGGACAGGACCAGGGAGCACAGAAGGCGCTCAAGTCCAGCTAGGCCTGGGCCTAACCCAGGCTGTGAGCAAAACCCGAGTGAGCATGAGGATGGCTGTGTTTGATGACATCTGCATTCTCCACGTACATCACCGTACAAGGGCAGTGCTAGCTTGAAGGACTGCGTCATACCCGGAAGAGAGAGCATGCCCGGCCTCACACTCTCCTGGGATGCTGGGAGTGGGAAGCATGGCTCCAGGCCTTGATTTCGGTCTGACATGACACCTGGTGCTGGCATCCCTTCCTGCTCATTGTCTCAGCCGACAGAGGTGGTAACTTCCTTCCTTCACTTTCTCTCCTGCAGCTGCCATGTTTTTCTGCTTGTAATTCGATTTTGTTCTTTCCCTCAGAAGAGCAGTAAGAGAAACAGAAATATTTCCAGCTTATTGCTAGGAAACAAACTACTTTGTTTTGTTTTGTTTTTTAAGCCTTCTCGTCCTTTGAAACACGTTCACCAAGATTTGCGTTGTAGCTGAAATTACAAAATACAATGATTGACTGAAACAGAGAAGTCTGGAGACAGATTTGGATGGAAAAAATGTAGTGAATGAGTTTGATTCTAGACACTGACTTTAGAAGGGGGAAAGGATTGTGGTGTGTGGCTCTGGGTGTTGCATATCCAATGTTAAAGTTGAACAGAGATCAAGGCTAGAGATTCAGATTTAGGCATCATTTTTGCAGAGGTAATAGATAGTTAAAACCATTTTAAAAAAAGAATGAAAGACAAAAAAAAAACTCAAACCCATTCCTACCTATCAAGTAGATTCCAACTCATAGCGACCCTATAGGACTGAGTAGAACTGCCCCATAGAGTTTTCAAGCAGCGTCTGGTAGATTTGAACTGCCAAACTGTTGGTTAGCAGCTGTAGCACTTAACCACTATGCCACCAGGGTTTTCAGTTAAAACCACAGGAAATGATAAACTCTGCAAGGGCAAGATTTGTAGCTAGCAAAACTAAAGAACCAAAGACAAAGGCTAGGTTAATATCTTCCCGAACTCTCTAATCCTTTTAAGGAGAAAGCTGTTTTCATCGGAGGGGTTTTACAGGTGGGGATGAGATGGCTATCAAAGACTTCAGCTTCTAATGTTCTAGTCTCCTACCAATGTTTTTTCCGTAGCTTTCTTGGAATGCTTTATAGATTAAGGTTTAGGAAATTGGAGTAAATTTGGCATTAAGAGCCTTCAAAAAGCACACAATGATGTAACTTATTACATATTGTATCATACACTCTCCGAGCTTTGGCATAATTTGTAGTAAGCAACAATCTCACATGAAAATGTCATTTTTCATTATTTTCAATTTAAAATAATATTTTCACTTCATCTTTTTCCCTTTCCTTATGCTGCACTCAACTGCTGTCATCTTCCATTGGTAGGAGCAGCGCTGTCAAGTTGATCCCGACTCATAGCGACCCCACAGACAGAGTAGAACTGCCCCATGATGTTTCCAAGGAGTGCCTGGTGGATTTGAACCGCTGACCTTTTGGTGAGCAACCACGGCACTTAACAATTACACCACTAGGGTTTCCAAAACGTTAGCAACAGGGAGAAATCTCAGTCCATAAACTCAAATATCAACGAAATGTAACATTTTGAAGTTTGGGGGCTTTTTTCCACTAAAATTCACCCATTTCCATTTCAAGCCTCCATCTCACTGACAGTTTAGACTACATCTCAATTAATTCAGATTCCTCTTTATATCCTTGCCCACAGGCTATTTCTAAATTCTGGTGAGGTTGGGAATATATAGGTTACCTAGAGCTGAGACCTTAGAATTCTGGCAGTTACTGAGATGTGATTTGCACCTAAGGACTTTGGTTGTTGAACCTAGTCAGATGCTCCCAGGTTGTGTCTTGATTCCCAGCCTTAGAACCCTCCAGGCCTTGCTCCCCTATTATTTCAGCATCCGCTACTGGTTACTACTCAGAGGCTATTGAAACCTCAGAGGGATTGTGCTCAGCCCAGGGAGTCCCTGGGTGGTATCAACTGTCGATGCTGTCAGCTGCCAGCTGAACGTTTGTAGTCTCATGTCTACCCAGAGGCATATCAGAAGAAAGGCCTGGAAAATTTACTTTCAGAAAGTCAGCTGCTGAAAACCTTGTGGATCGTGTTCTACTCTGACGCACGTGGAGTTGCCATGAGTTGAAATCCACTCCACTGCAGCTGGTGCTCAGTCCACAGGGAAACAAGGCTGGTGACTCCCATTCCAAAAAAGGCTAGGGAAGCTAGTAGGAGACTAGAACATTAGAAGCTGAGGTCTTTGAGAGCCATCTCATCCCCACCTGCAAAACCCCTCCAGTGAAAATGGCTTTCTCCTTAGAAGGATTAGAGAGGTTGGGAGGACATTAACCTAGCCTTTGTCTTTGGTTCTTTAGTTTTGCTAGCTACAAATCTTGCCCAGTTTTGCTAGCTACAAATCTACACAACCTGCCAGTTGTGTAGAAACTCCACAAGGCAATCTCAGGCTCTCCTCCTCACCCAGCAAGCAGTCATTCTCCAGCTTCCTGACCACGTGCAGGGCTGGAAACTTGGAGGTCTTTCTGGCTCTGTGGGTTCTGCAGGAATAGATGTACAGAATCCCTTCTGAAGTACATCTCTGAATCTATGTGGGAATTCTATTATCGACACTGAGAACACAGTTCCAGGGTGAGGCTTAGGGCAGGGGACTGTTTCTCAGGAATGCACCAAATTCTTCTTCTTTTCACTACCTGTGAAATTTTTTTGTCAGGGAAGGGTTGAAAAGGAACACTAAATGTAAAACCAAAAAATCTGGGTCTGCTCACATTTCCCTCTAACTCGATTGTCATCATTGTGGGCTTTAACTTGTGGAATTAAAATTTTAGATTTTGACTATTTATTGTTGGGTGAGTAATGATTTGAAAAACAAAAACCAGTTCCCATGAAATCATTCTGACTCCTGTGAACCCCACATATTGCAGACTAGAACTGTGCTCCTTGGGTGTTTCAGCTGTGAACTTTCAGAAAAAGATTGAATTGGGTATGTTTTTCTATGTGTATTCTCAACAATGACAAAAATATTTAAATAATGGGAAATATACATCAGAATTTTTCAAAATTATTATTCTAATATTCTTTGATTTTCTTTATTAGTGTTCCCTGGTTAGAAGTTTGTAAATCAATGAACTTCTGAAGTACATAAATTCAGTGGTCTAGACAAATTGAAGAGTATCTGAAATGAACTCCTATACAACAGGGGTCTTGTCTAAACTAAGAGTACAGCTACTAGACACGTATTTGATTTACACGCTGCTGTTGTTGAAGTTAGTTGTTGCTGAGTTGATGCCAACCAGTGGAGACCCATGTGCACAGAGCAGAACTGCTCCATATGAGACTGCTTCAAGGCTGTAACCTTTCAGAGGCCCACCACCAGGCCTGTCTCCTAAGGTGTCCCTGGGTGGCTTCTACCGTTGTATTTCTACCCTAAATCTATCTGCAGCAACCAATTAGCCCAAGAATGACTTCCTGCCTCTGAGAATTAGAACAATGGCCTTACTATAACCAACCAAACCCACTGCTGTTGTTCCTAATCCATAGCAACCCTATAGGACAGAGTAGTACTTCCTCATAAGGTTGTCAAGACTGTAAATTTCTATGGACGCAGATGGCGACATCTTTCTTCCGCAGAATGATTGGTGGGTTCAAACTGCTTACCTTTGGATTAGCAGCCAAGCACTTAACCACCGCACCATCAAGACTCGTTACCATATTCTTAATGGGACTCAAATGTATGCAGATATATTTGGAGGCATGGGGCAGTGGGATCCACATGTGGAAGAGTGTAAGCAGGGTCTTCAAGGGAGAATTTCCTACATAGAATAGTAATAATAAAACAAATGTGACCCACCCAGCCAGGCCCCGCCACAGTGTCTGCCTGGGCTTCAGAGACAAGTAGAGTTCCGGAAGCATATGATATGGCATCTGGTTTTGGAATCCTTCGCTTCCCTGCTGCTCTGGTGGCATTTGTCCACTCCTCAAAAAATAGGAGCTGTGTGCAAACCGACAGGTGTTGCAGTAAACCTTGTGGTAATTAGAGGCCCAAGGAACTATGCCGTGGGACACCCCATCTGAAGGTGACATAGAGGGAGGGAGTGTTTTCCTTTCTACTTGACAAGACACTGTGAAGCCTTCGGGGCCCCATGGTGACTGACAGCACTGGTGGCCAGAGTGACTTAGCTGAACCCTAGTAGGTAGAGGCCCGTTGGAAGTGGCCCAGGTCACAGACAAGAATGGGGCTCAGGAGGCAGCAGCCTGCAGGAGACTGCCAGCTGCACAAAGCCAGGGTGGTCAGGTCTGAACAGCGGTGGGCAGTGGACAGAGGAGTCCCTTGGAGTTTGAACGCACAGCAAGAGGTGGTAAGGAGAAATGTCCTTTGCTTGGTTTATGGAGAGATGTGTCACTGTTTGAGAAGAAAACATACAGGCAATTCTCAGGTTATGATCATCCAACTTCTGGACAACTTGTGCTTGTCCTTGAATGTTATGTAAATTTTCCTTCAGTTTGAAACAGCTGAACTCATCTCTGCTCACAACAAATTCACCACAATCACCTTCACTTGCTGAATTGGCAGCTTTTAAGTAACTGAAAAGCTTTGAGCTTTCTCATGTACTAAAGTTAGACTAAATAAGAACCACACGTACCTGCTCTGATTTACCTACAAATTCAACTGAAAAACTTAAATGCACAGTTAGGAAGGGATCTTGCTGACAACCCAGGGACCACCTGTACGTATGTGGGAGGCTCGTGCCGGGTAGTATATGAACAGTTGGGAGTGTAGGGTTTTCAAAATATGGGCAGTAATAGTCTCATCATTTCATTTAAATCTATGAGCTGGTAACGTTGAGGATGCTTTAAAATATAAATAAAAAGCATGAATTATAGAATGGTTGAAATGCGGCTGTTTCCTTATTTTCAACTAAGTAGACAAACATATGAGGTCAAGTTCACAAACTCATCCTAGAAAACGCGCTACATACATCGTTACCGAATATCACTATGGTTGCCTTCAAAGTCCTCCCCTTAGGAAGCCATGCACCGGTGCCAGCGCCTAGTCCACCCTTCAAAGCAATTTTGGAACTCCTTTTCTGCAATGGCCATCAGATCTGTCATTGTATTATCTTTGATGTCCTGAATGTCATCAAAATGTCTTCCTTTCAATATTTCCTTTATCTTCAGGTTAAAAAAAAAGTCATTGGGGACCGTATCAGGTGGGTAGGGAGGCTTTTCCAATACAGTTAGTTGTTTACTGGCTGAAAACTCCCTCACAGACAACTATACTATGAAGTTTGTGAACTGGCCCTTGTGCCACTGTGGGCAATAGACATTCCAGAAAGAGTTCCAAAATTGCTCTGAAGAGTGGACTAGGCACTGGCATCAGTGCATAGCTTCCTGAGGAGAGTACTACAAAGGTGACCATAGTGACATTTGGCAAAGAGATATGTGGCACTTAGAACAATTAAGTTTGCAGACTTAATGGTAGAATCCTGTACATAGGCAAACAAACAATGGCCTAGTCGACTAGGTGTGCTGAGTTTGCAACTAACTTTCTATTACTTAAACTGACTTACTATTACTTAAACATTAATGGAGACTTCTAAGATGCTTACGCAGTTTGTCCTCCAGCATTTTAACATTTAGACACACTCCGTTTCTTCCTCTAATCTTACGTTGGACATGTTGTTAGACCTTGGAGAAGGACATCATGCTTGGTAAAGTACAGTGTCTGAGAAAAAGGGAAGACCCTCAACCTGATGGATTGACACAGTGATTGCAACACTGGGTTCAAGGCATCGCAGTGGTGGTGGGCCTGGCACAGAACCAGGCAGTGTTTCATTCTGTTGTGGATAAGGTCACCATGAGTCAAAACAAACTCAACAGTGCCTAACAAAAACAACAACATCATTTACACTCTTAATTTGTTTAGCAAACATTCTCTAGCTAGCGCAGCGTTTAGAGACCCTGGTAAGGTGGTGGCTAAGAGCTGAACTGCTAACCAAAAGGCCAGCAGTTCAGGTCTACCAGGCACTCTTTGAAAATCATATGGAGCAGTTCTACTCTGTCCTGTAGGGTCACCACACGTTGAAAATCAACAAGTAACACAACATCTGTAAGTGCCCCTGACTTAAGCAACTGCAGGTATTCAAGGGCTGCTCCAGGGTAAACACAAGACACCTGGAGAATAGCTGCAAGAGGTCATGTGCCCCACAGAGGACCTAGTCCCTTAGAAGAGACAGGACATCCATCTGACATCAGCTGGGAAGGCCCATGGTTAAAGAAGAACAAAGGACCTTTTGGGGAGGAATAAGATCATCCTGGTCAGCCAAGAGTCTAACGCAATGAAACATCAAAATCACTGTGGAGTATCCATTTTTTGGTCCCGTGTCAGAAACTCTGACATTTCTGATAGGTGGCCTGCAAAGTTTCAATGCTCTTTACTGTTAGCATATTAAGCCTTGGTAACCTGGCATCAGGAGAGGGTGGTACCGCAAGGCTTGGGTCATTCCATGCCCACTAGATAAGGTGAGGTTCATTCTTTCTATCATCCATGCCCTATACCATGAGAATTCTCAAATGCAGGCTACATATGAATATAAGAAAATTTGTTGAAAATCCCTTCTAGCTGATACCTGTTTCGTGGAATTCTGAATCTTTCCCCTCACTGGTTCTTGAAAGAATCTGTTGAGCTAATACAAGTTTTGGCAAGGATCAAGGAGAGTCCCCTGATCTTTGGCTGAGGGTTCCTTCGAAACAGGGCTCTTCCGTCATTTCAGTAAGTCTGCAGTGACTGACCGGCTCACTGCCTGCAGGTATGACAGTGCTGTTAAGGAATAAATGAAGGTTTACTTAAAACTGTATTTAAATTTAAAACTGCAGAAGTGCTAAACTTAGCATTCAGTACTATGTTGGGGGCATGATTTCTGCCTAACAGCCCCATTTTGCTGACCAAAAGACCGAGACTTAGAACAGTTCAACAACCTACCCAAGGTCATACACACAGGAGAGCATTGAGCTGGCAGTCAGTCTCACTTTCCAGAAGGGAAACCTGTACCAATTTCTAGCCAATGCATCTCATATGCACCCATCATCCTTCTGTCAGTGGAGGCTTGTGTATTAATATTGTGCTGAACAGGTTTCAGCAGGACTTCCAGACTAAGACTAGGGAGACAGAGCAGGTGGTCCACTTCCCAAGCTCAGCCAGTGAGTACCTATTGGCCACAATGATCCAATCTGAGACCTATTGTGAGGATGGCGCAAGAGCAGGCTGTTCAGTGGTGCACAGGACCGATATGAGGCAGGGCTACTCAATGGCCTCATCACATTGGCAAAGTCACATCGAGGAGTCTTGTGCCACTCCTGATGACATTCCCTTAGTCAATCCTTAATCACCCCCTCTATGTGAGTCGGATTATGAGCTCCCTTTTCTCCCAATACAGTTGCTTTTTTTGAGCCACTTTTGCGTTTCAAACACTGTGCTGGGTACACTCACTTTATCATTGTTATAGAAATGGCCTGAGAGATTGCTACTCCCATTTAAAATGTGAGCGAAGCAAAGCAAAGTTGGTCTTCAAATCCAAGTCTGTTAACAGCTTTTCTCAGAGACAGGCTGTTGTTGGCTGATATCACACTCTGCAACTCTGTTGCCCTTGCTGTTTTTATTACACCATTGTGCCTTGTCCCCGAAACGGAGGGAACCTTGGGGAAATTGGCAGCAGGGGAAGTAACTGAGCAGAGATACTTGTGGGAGCTCAGAGCATTCGTGTAAATTGGGTAGGATAAAAAATGTCATACGCATCTTCTCTTCCTCTGCCTTCCAGTGGGAATTCCAGCCGTGTTCACAGTGATTCTACATCCCTCAGGCCCGTCACCGTACTTCTGTGTTTATCCCAGTGCGGCTGATTCTTTTGCCACTTGTGGTACAGAATCAGAAAAGACTGGGAACAAAGACCAGAGGATTGAAAGTTAAGGCTAGCAGAGGAACTGAGGGTCGTTTCCATCAAGAAAGGTGAGAAGACAACTATAGTAATGAAAAAATGAAGAAAATAAGGACTCCAAAGAAAACAGAAAGGTTTGCATGTGTGCTAGAGTAGAACTGTGCCCATGTTGTCAGTGGCTGGTTTTTTCAGACATAAATTGCCAGGCCTTTCTTCTGAGGTGTCTCTCAAACCCAAACCAAAGTCATCACTATTGAGTCAGTTCTGACTCACAGCAAGCCTACACGACAGTATAAGACTGCCTCCGAAGGGTTCCCTGGAGCAGCTGGTGGACTCACACCGCCAGCTTGTTGGTTAGCAGCCGTCTCTCCTAGCTACTGAAGCCCCAGGTTCCAAGGGGCCTCTAGATGGGCTGAAACTCCCAGCTCGTCAGTGAGCAGCTGGCTCAGTCATCCAGCACTGCGGTGACAGAAATACCACAAGTAGATGGCTTTAAAAGAGAAGTTCATCCCCTCACAGCCCAGCAGGCTAGATGTCTAAATTCAGAGTGCCAGCTGCAGGGGAGGGCATTCTCTCTCTGTTTGCTCTGGAGGAAAATCCTTGATGTTCATCTTGCCTTGGATCAGGAAGCATCTCACTGTAAGAATCTCAGGTCCAAAATATCTGCTTTGCTCCCGGCACTGATTTATTGGTGGTATGAGGATCCCCTTCTGTGTTCGTTTCCCTTCCCTGTTTATCTCATAAGAGATAAAAGACAGTTCAGGCCACAGCCCAGGGAAAGCCTCTTTACACTGGCTCAGGGATGTGACCTAGGTGAGTGTGTTACAATCACATTTTAATTCTCTTTAACACAAAATTACAATCAAAGAATGGGGGACAACCATACTATGCTGGAAACCATGGCCTAATCAAGTTGACACATATTTTCTGTGGAGAAGATTCTATCCATGGCAGCAGCTGAGTATGTTAGCCATTTACACCACAAAGAGACTTCAAACTGAGGAACAAAATAGGCACAGTCCCAGGCCTCACTGGCTGTCCAGCCTACACTTGTTCAGCTAAGCTAAATCTGTTGTACAATTATTCTCACACATGTATACACAATGGAAGAGCATGCATTCAAAATTATGAGGACATCTGTCTTTATTTACATGTACTGATATCATGAGTTTTAAAAAAAAATGAAAAAAGCAGATTATAAAGCAGTGTAATATATATAGGACAATCTCAATTTTGCCAAAACATTATATGCATGCAGAACATAAACAAGAAAACTTTAGCATATCATAGGAAAAAGAATTACTGATAACTTTTTATCTCTTTCCTTAAAATATCTTCAGCATTTTCTGTGACCATACGGGTGTGTGTACTTTATGAGTCTATACATCCATAGGGTGCTGTCCTACTGCCCTCTTACTAGAAGGGAGAGGAGAGGGTGGAGAGGAGGAGACAGGAGATTGTTAAGAGGATATGACACATATGGAATGAAAAGGAGAAGCATACTGTCCACCCGGCAGGGAGAGCCCAAGGAGATGCAGATAGGAGGGCATGCAGATTCAGTTTAGATTGTATACTTTCACTTAATCACAGTAAAAAAGGAAAAAATATCTTCAACATTTTTCTGAATTTTCACAATGAGCATATATCATTTTTATAATTAGGGAAGCCAGGCATCTTTTTATGGTTTTGTGAAAGATGACCTTAACAGCTACATCTGTTCTGCCTCACAGTCTGTTCTCACTAGAAGGATGTCTAAGATTCACAAGACATGTCTACACTATTCCTCTTATGGCTGAAATTTATCCAATTATTCACCCCTAGATCAAGCTCAGTACTAAGGATGAAACCAAACCAAACCTGTTGCCTTCAAGTCAATTCCAACTCACAGGGACTCTATAGGGCAGAGTAGAACTGCCCCACAGGGATTAGAGTCCCTGTACCAGAAGCCTTTAAAACTTTGAGGGGAAATGTTGTAAAAGCGTTAGAGATTGACCTGTGGTAGGGCAGAGACAGTCCTGGTTCACACGCCCTCCTCCCAGGCACAGAGCTGGCTACAATCTTCCAACTTACTTATGGTTCAGCTTGGTCTTGTGACTGAATTCTAGCCAAAGAAATGTGAGCAGAAGAGGTATTGCACTCCAAGAGCAATTCCAGTGGCAGGAATTGTGGGAGGGACTGGAACAGGGTTCGACTGTCTTCATGAACGACTGTCTCCTTGGCCTGAAACCAGAAGGCCTGGATGGTGCCTGGCTGTTACTAGCCAACAGTTTGCTTAAAGATTCTATAGCAGAACCCTAATCATCAGTGCCAAAAATGTAGAACAGGACTTAAAATTTTCATGGAATCCAGACTTTCTGGAGCTACTGAATGACCCCCTGAAACTATTCCCAGGAGGAAATCCTTAAACTTTAAACTTTAATCTTAAATTGAAATGATCCTCTGAATTCATCTTTAAACCAAACAACGGTTTAGCTTAATTAGAAAAGAATGTCCACTTTGAGCACTGTGTTTTTTTTTAAAGAATTATCTACATGAGATCAAATTGACAACAGTAATTTAAGGTTAGACGAGAAACTTAGAAGACGGTGGATTTGTGTTGATAGTGGTGAAACAATTCAGAAAAGAATATCAAGAAGACTGACAGCTTGGAGAATGTAATCAGTGACACTGAACTGTACATGTAAAAATTGTTGATGTATGTTTATCTCTGCATGTCTTTAACAAAAATGAAGTAAAATTAAAAATAAATAAATCGTGACCCTAAAAATCCTCCCAGATGTGTGATTAGTCCAGCTCTTCCCTCCGGTGCTGGGTTGATACAGATGGGCCATATGGGGCAGATAGCAGGGCCACAGAGTGAAGAACTCTGTGGGCTTCTGCATCACATCTTGCAACAAAGAATCCTGCCAGTTGGACATCATTTTGGACCTCATATAAGCAAGAAATAATAAACCTCGATCACTATGCAATTCATTTGTGAGGAAGCACTATTGGTGTACAGAGGAAAGAGAAGCAGGAAGTAATCAATATGGGAGCCTCGGCCCTTTGAGAAAGGGCATATTTGAATAAGCTGCATTACTGTTGACTTGGCTCTCACACCTAGGCCTATGGGAGCGGTTATTGGCACAGATGACAGACATGGAAGAAGTCAGATACTTGCTTCCTACCTGATGAATAATTTGTAGAGTAAGTTGAAAAGGAAGTTTTCTTCTGAAAGGAAAGTCTGTAGCAGGAATCTGAGAAAACTGGTCACTATGCAGACCTATAAGATCATTAGAGCAGCAAGTTGTAGACAAAAGGTTATCAAGAATTTCCTCCTGAGTTTTCTTGGTCCTTTGAACATATTAACTCTTCATCTAAAAGGAAATTAGGTTGAAACTTCACACCAACCTTGTCAGCCCAGATGGGAAATTTTATTAGGAACAACAACCACTAACAGCCCCGCCCCCCCACCAAAAAAAACAAAGGCAAATCATTTTGGGTACCTTTGATCAGGGTGCCAAACCACATATGGTTTTGAGGATCTCAGGTTGTTGTGGTTTATAGGGGGTTTTTTTATGGAAAAATTGAGCAATAGTTACATGTTACAGTTTGATACATAAAATTTTGTAAATAGATAATACTTTCAAAAATATAACTGTGTGTACTAAGAACCTTTGAAATAGCAGCTAATAACAAAATAACCTAAACGTAGCCCATTGCCATCGAGCCAATTCCAACTTACAGCAACCTACGTGACAGAGTAGAACTGCCCCTTGGGGTTTCTAATGAACAGCTAGCGGATTTGAATTGCCAGACACTTGGGTAGCAGCCATAGCACTTAACCACTATGCAGCCAGGGTTTCCAAGTAAAATAAAGTGTCCATTAATAAACTGTTTAGGTGAATGTATAGATATTCTTTTCTTGTCTCTCCACTAACATGAAACCTTGACACTGAATGCAAATTTTGACCTACAAATACTTTCTATTTTTTCATGGTTGCCTCTTAGCCTTTCATTAAGCAAGAAAATATAGAAAACTAAATGTTATTAAAAACAAGAGATGATTACTACATTAACACCTCTGAGCAATGCCACATCCAGCTGCAGGTCTAGATTTCAGCATCCCAAGATGTCACAGTAACTAAAACCCAGATTAACTAGGGACTCTAACACATCAGAATAAAAGGTTACTTTGTAGGAGTCAGCAAATATTTAGGCTACCTAACACTTTTAATTACTTAGCATCCTTAAAAATTGGGTCAAGGACACCAAGGAGATAAAATATCTAGGAATAAATCTAACCAAAGATATAAAAGACTTATACAAAGAAAATTACAAGACAGCTTTCCCTCAGAAAACCAAAAGAGACCTACATAAGTGGAGAAATCTACCTTGCTCATGGGTAGGAACACTCAACATCTTGAAATGTCTATTCTTCCAAAAGTGATCTATGGATATAATGCAAAAAAAAAAAAAAAATGCTAATATCATGGAGAAACAGATCACCAACTTCATACGGACAGAGAAGACGACTCAGATAAGTAAAGCATTATTAAAGAAGTACAATGCAAGAGACCTCACACTACTGACTTTAGAATGTATTACACTGTCATAATAGTAAAAAACAGATGTATAGACCAATGAAACAGAATAGAGAATCCAGACATAAAATCGTCTACTTAAGCAGCTGATATTTAACAAGGGCTGAAAGCCTGTAAACTGGGGAAAAGACAGTCTCTGTAACATGTGGTATTGACATAACTGGATATCTACTCACAAAAAAATGCACAAAAACTAACTCAAAATGGATCAAAGACCTGAATATCAAATCTAAAATGATAAAGAGCATGGAAGAAAAAGTAGGGACAATACTGTGAGTCCTAGCACATGACATAAACAGACTACAAAACATTACCAACAATGCACAAACAGCAGAAAAGAAAACAGATAACTGGGAACTCCTAAAAATCAAACACTTATGCTCATCCAAAGACTTATTCAAAAGACTGAAAAGATTATCTACAAACTGGGGGAAAAAATCTGTCATCTATGCATCTGATGAGTGTCTAATCTCCATAATCTACAAGGTACTTCAAAACCCCAACAAGAGAAAGACAAATAAACAAATTTAAAAAATGGGCAAAGGATATGAACAGGCTGGATGTCAAAGAAGACATCCAGGCAGCTAATAGATACATGAGAAAATGCTCACAATCATTAGCCATTAAAAAACACAAAATAATAAATGTTGGAGAGTCTGGAGAGAGACTGGAACTCTTCTACAGTGCTGGTGGGCACAGCTACAAAGTAGAATAGTACTATGACTTTGGAGATTGATTTGGCGTTTTCTTTAAAAAATTGGAAAAAGAAACACCATATGATCCAGCAATCCCACTGCTTGGAATATATTCTAGAGAAAAAAGTACTGTCACATGACAAGACACATACACATCAATGTTTATTCAATGTATCCACAATAGCAAAAACGTGGAATCAATCTAGGTGCCCATGAACAGATGAATGTATAAACGAATTATGGTATATTCACACAGTGGAATACTACTCAGTAATGAAGAACAACAATGATCTTGAGAAACATCTCATGACATGGAGGAATCTGGAAGGCATTATGCCAAGTGAAATTGGTCAGTTGCAAAAGGACAAATATCATATGAGACCACTATTATAAGAACTCAGTAAAAGATTTAAACATGGAAGAAAACAGTCTTTGATGGTTACAAGGGTGGGGAGGGAGGGAGAGAGGGAGACACAGTGCACAGTACAAGGGGGGTCAGCACACCTGAACTAAACAAAAAGCTAAGAGATTTCATAAATGTAACCCAATACTTTGAAGGACAGTGTAGCAGGGGCAAGGGTCTGGGGACCACAGTTTCAGAGGACATCTAAGTCAACTGGCATAGGAAGTATTTTTAAGAAAATGTTCTATATCTCACTTTGGTGAGGGGCATTTGGGGTCTTACAAGCTAGCAAGTAGCCATCTAACTAGCATGAGTTGGTCCCAAACCACCTGGAGCAGAGGAGAATGAAAGACATTAAAGACACAAGGAAAATATAAGCCCAAGAAATGGAAAGGACCACATGACCCATAGACTACATCAGTATGACACTAGATGGTACTTGGCCACAACCAACGACTGCCATGAGAGGGAATACAACATAGAGTCCCTGATATAGTGGGAGGAAAATGGGTGTGCACAACTCTATTAAAAAGACCAGACTTGATGTTCTGACGAATGGGAAGTTTCCCAGAAGACATGACCCCTAGACTGTCTGTTATCCCAGAGTTGAAACCATTCCTGAAGCCAACTCTTCAGACAAAGATTGGACTAGAGTCTAAGACATGAGATGATATTGGAGAAGAGCGTGATTGTAGGCTTAAGTATATACATTAACTGTCCAGAGGCAAGGTGAGAGCAGGGAGGGGCACAGGAGCTGGTAGAACGGACCCAGGAAGTACTGGGTGGAAAGGAGGAGTATGCTGTCACAAGATGGGGAGACCAGTTAGAGCTACATAGAGGGATGCATGCAAGTTTTTGTATGACAAATTAATTTGGATTGTAAACTTTTACTTAAAACACAGTAATTTTTTTTTTTTTAAATGAGGTCAGGGAGATAGGAATAGACAATGTTATAGTGTTACAATATTACAACACCAACAATTGTTTAAAACTTTTCCTAAGCAATAGTTAAGCAGTTAGCTGCTAACCAAAATGTTCCATAGTTTAAATCCACCCAGTGGCCTTTTAGAAGAAAAGGCCTGGCTACCTGCTGCCTTAAAGATTAACCAAAAAAAAAAGAAAAGAAAGAAAGAAAGACAAAACCACTGCCATGAAATCCATTCTGACTAAGAGCAACCCTATGAGACAGAGTAGAACTGCCCCATGGGATTTCCAAGGAGAGGCTGGTGGATTCAAAATGCCAACCTTCTGATTACCAGCCAAACACTTAACCACCCTAGGAAACCCTACAGTTCAGTACTACACTGTCCTATAGAGTTGCGATGAGTTGGAATCAACTCAACACACACAACAACTATCAGAAGAAATTGCATGTATTCATTATAAATCCTTTCTGGGGCATAAACAGAGATGATGCTATTGATGAAGCATAATTACTCTAAGAGACCAGCCTGAAAACCCCTGTAAGTCTTCTGCAGACCATCAGGGTGGCCTGGACCACCCCGGCAGACCACTGAACTGGCAGGTAGCTCTGTGAGCACTGAGGTAACAGGCTGTATGGCCACAGCTCCTTTTATTGCTTGAAAGGTACAGTGGTACTTACAACACACTCTGGGAGTCTGTAGAGCTTAATAAGTCCATGTGCCCCAGTCTGAAGCTTGAATAAAAGACTGAAATGATATTATTCCTGGCTGGGAATGTTCTCTTTAAAATACCTTGCAATTACAGTGCCACCCTTGCAGACACAGAACACAGGGAGGTCCTGGGTTGTATTATAAAATTTATTACCACCTAATAAACCTCCTCACTTGGCATCTCCCTCTTTACTGCATTTTCTTTTAGCCCAAAGCTCTCTATACTACGACTTAGCAACTTTAGTAGGAGTCTCCAAGGGCTAAAACTGGGGCACTGAGAGAATGAGTCTAGCCACTTCACTTTGCAGATGAGAAACTATGGTTCAAAGAAATGACACTGTACAGATGTCGAACTTCAAACAGCATTTATTGGGTCCCCTGACCTGCCTTCAGGCTCAGCCGTTCTCTTGTGCTTCTCAGACCTGGCTCCTTCAGAGCGCTGGTGTTCCAAGGGCCACCACACAGTTCAATGCAATCACACAGACCTTCTTCAAATCTCTCTTTCAAGCATACACACACAGAATTTGGAAATAGAATTCTTTAGTTGTAAAGAATTAGCGTAAGGGTACTGGTGGTTCAGTGGTAGAATTCTTGCCTTCCATATGGTAGATCCAGGTGTGATCCCCAGCCATAGCATCTCATGTACAGCCCCCACCTGTCTGTCAGCAGAGGCTTGCTTACTGCTATGATGCTAAACAGGTTTCAGCAGATTGTGCCAACTAAGACCAGCTAGGAAGAAAGGTCTACAATCTACTCCCCAAACTCAGCCACTGAAAGCCCTACGGGTCACAACAGTCCAATTTACAACCAGTCATGGGGGCAGCACTCCATGGTACATGATGGTGCTGTGTGTGTGGCTGACTTGACAGCAGCTGACAACTGTATGTGTGTGTGTGTGAGAGAGAGAGGGAGAACATGTGCCTAAATTCTGGTATCTGCCAATAAGTGTCTAGATGAAAATCCAGAATGATATCCCATGGATCAAAGTCTTAGTACTTAGTTATTTTATGTTTAATATATCAATATACTCACAAAGAATGCCAGGACTTCCTGGTACTGTGAACATGTGTGAGAATCTCTGCACTCACTCCAACAGCTTCTTTCACAGTAGAGGATGAAGAAGCAAAGCTGTAGCAGAAGCGCTGAGCTTGCCACTGATGGCCGCTGTCTGGCTCACAGATGGGTTTGAGATCTATGTGAGCTGTTCTTTGAAGATTCAAAAACTGTTTGTGTGTGCATAGTGGGGCTAGAGTGATTGGAGCAGTGGCTGGCTTTGTTGATGAGCCTGAAGATAGGGAAAAACACAGGCTTTGGGGTCTTAGCTTGATGTGACTGGCAAACCCTATGACATACAAGTAACATGAATGTCACATTTTTGTCAGGAATTACATTCTCCTGTCATCACAAAATAGGATCACAAAGAGTGAATGTAGTGTGGTTTGTCTTAAAGAGTGATCTGATCTCTGAGAAAAGCAGAGTCCAATGGACACATGCAAAAGGAATATTTGGGTGTAACTGAAAATTATCCGGGTTTCAATTCTAGCTAATCTTGCTCTGTAACTTAGGGCAAATTACTTAACCTCTCTGAGCCTCAATTTGCCATATGTTAAATGAACATAATAATACCGTCTTAGTCATCCTGTGGAAGGCCTCATGGCATAGTTATTAAGTGCTGTGTCTGCCAACCAAAAGGTCAGCAGTTCAAAATCTGCCAAGCACGCCTTGGAAACTCTGTGGGGCAATTCTACTCAGACATATAGGGTTGCTATGAGTCAGAATCAACTTAATAGAAAAGTGGATTTCGCTTTACCCATCTAGTGATACCATAACAGAAACATCACAAGTGGATAGTTTTAAATAGAAAAATTCTGTCACAGTCTACTAGGCTACAAGTCCAAACTCAGGGCATCAGCTCCAGGGGAAGGCTTTCTCTGCTGGCTCTAGAGGAAGGTCTTTGTCAATCTTCCCCTGGACTGGGAGCTTCTGAGGTACAGGGACCCCAGTCCTTTCCCAAGGGTATGCTCTGCTCTAGGCACTGCTTCTTGGTGGTATGAGTCCCCACTCTCTGCTTGTTTCTCTTTCCTTTATATACCAAGAGACTACCTCAAGGTACAAGACACTCTTACAAATTCAGTCCTACCCCACCAACACAACTGCTGCCTGGTATGCCTCATTAACATCATAGAGGCTGAGGTTACAGCACATAGGAACACCACATGGCACCCGCAATCGTGGCCTCGTTGAATTGCTGCATACATTTTTAGGGAGACAGAATTCAGCTCATTACAAACTGCAAATTCACATTTATGAGAAGATCATTTATTTATTCTATCAATAAATATCAAGTATGTTTCAGGCACTGGAACAGAATGATACATAAAAAGACACAGACTCTTGGCTTATGGAGTTTATTATATAGCAAACCATGTGAAATTATGTATAAAAACCACATTAGTCTGGGGACAATGCTCTCAGGAGACACTGAGACCAATTGGTATAACAAGCATATTGCTAAGAGAGTCTTCTCCACCCCATATTGGTGAGTGGTATCTGAGGTCTTAAAAGCTAGCAAGCTGCTGTCCAAGGTACATACACCAAATGGTCCTACCTCAGCAGGTACAGATGATCACCAAGAACCACAGTGACATGGGGGAAAGAGAACCCAGAAGACAGAAAGACCCATGGGAATGAGTGACTGCATCAACATGGGACCAGAAGAACTAGAAAGTGCCCAGCCACCACCAGTGACAGTCATGATGGGGCTCACAAAGTTGAGTCTCAGTGGTAACCTGAGAATAAGTCCACAACTGATGGTCCAAAGGCCTCAGGGTTCCCCTGGAAGCATAGCCTCTGGACTTGATGCTTCCCCTGTCCAGAAATAATTACTGAGGTCAACTCCTCAGACAGGAATAGATTCAACTCAGCAACACAGACTGACCATATTGTGTGTGCACTTTACGGTTCTATGCATCTAGATGATGTCATCCTACTGGCCTCTTACAAGAGGGGAGTGGAGAGGGTGGAAAAGAGGGGAAAGTAGATTGTTCTGAGGATATGACATGTATAGAACAGAAAGGAGGAGTGTGCTGTTACTGGGTAATGAGAACAGTAGGAGCTGCACATAGGCGGGCATGAAAATTTAAACTGGATTGTACACTTTCAATCACAATAAATAATGAACAAATGAAAGTTAAAAAAAAAACATTAACAATATTTCAAGACAACTGATGCCAAACAGACAGCACTTTTATTACTGCTTGCCACAGCAGACATTTTCATTAGGATTTCCATGCACTCAGATACAAACTCTAGGTTGTTGCTGTTGAGTCAGTTCCAACTCATGGTGACCCATTTATGCATGGTAGAATTGTTCCACACAGTTCTGAAGTTGTGGACTTTTGGAAGCAGATCACCAGGTCTGTCTTCTGAGGCATCTCTAGCTATATTCACAAGAAATTCGCTATGTAGTTGAGCACTTAACTGTTTGCTCCAGCAGGGGACTCCTACAAGTTCTGTGATGACAAGAAGTTCCATTTGTTTTGTTCATTGGTAAATAGCAGGTAATAGCCAGTGTTTCGTTCTGTTGTACACAGAGTTGCTGTGAGTTTGGACCAACAATGGCACCTAACAACAGAGAACCCCAAAAATGTTTGCTTCAAGAATAAATACAAATATTTCTCTTAGCTTTTAACAAGCTTTCTTTGCTCCTGCGTGAGTATCTCAGGCTGGGTTCTCTAAAGGAGCCAAACCAGTGATATACATACATACACACACACACGTATATAAATGCATAGGAAAAGATTTATTTTGAGGAAATGACTCACACAATTGCGGAGGCTGTTGTTGCTTCTAGGTGCTGTTGAATGAGTTCCGACTCATAACAAGCCTATGTAAAACTGAACCAAACACTGCCCAGTACTGCGCTATGTCCACAATCTGGTACATTTGAGTACATTGTTCTAGTTGTGTCAATCCATCTTGTTGAGGGTCTTCCTCTGTTTTTGCTGACCCTCTACCAAGCATGACGACTTTCTCCAGAGACTGATCATTGACAATATATCCGAAATACATAAGATGTAATCTTGCTACCCTTGCTTGTAAGGAGTACTGTGGTTGTAATTCTTCGAAGATGGATTTGTTCACTCTTTTGGCAGTCTATGGCATATTCAATATCCTTCTCCAACACCACAACTCAAAGGCATCAGTTCTCCTGTCTTCCTTATTCTTTGTCAAGCTTTGGCATGCGTAAGATGCAATCAAAAACATCATGGCTTGGGTCAGATGCACCTTAGTCTTCAAGGTGACATCTCTGTTTTCAATCCTTTAAAGAGGTTCTTTTGAGCATATCTGCCCATTGCAATGTGTCTTTTGATTTCTTGACTGCTGCTTTAGTCAGTGTTAATTGTGGATTCAAGTAAACCCTTGACAGCTTCATTTTTTTCTCCATTTATCATAATGTTGCTTATTGGTCCAGTTGTGAGGATACTGGTTTTCTTGAAGAGCTTGTGTCATCTGGATAAAGCAGGTTGTTAATGAGTCTTCCTCCAACCCTGATGCCCCATTCTTCTTCACGTTGTCCAGTTTCTCAGATTATTTGCTCAGTATATAGATTAAATAGGCGTGGTGAAAGGATGCAAAACCGATGCACACCCTTCCTGACTTTAAAGCATGTATGGTTCCCTTACAATGTAACAGGCTAGAAGTCCAAATTTAAGCTGCCAGATCAAACCCTTTCTCTCTGTGTCAGCTCTGGAGAAAGGTTCTTGTCATCCATCATCTCTTAGTGCAAGAATGTCTCAGTGCAGGGACCAGGGATCCAAAGGATGAGCTCCACACCTGGCTTTTCTTTCTTGTTGGTGTTGAGGTCCCTCTCCCCTCTTTTCAATTCTCTTTTATATCTCAAAAGAGATTGACTCAAGACTCAAACTAACCCTATAGATTGAGACCTACATCATTAACATAACTGCCTCTAATCCCGCTTCATTAATATCATAAACCAGAAATAAATCTGTTGCCTTCTAGTCAATTACAACTCATAGCCACCTTATAGGACTGAGTAGAACTGCCCTACAGAGTTTCTAAGGAGCAGCTGGTAGATTGGAACTGTCAACTCTTTGGTTAGCGCTGTAGCTCTTAACCACTACACCACCAGGGCTTTGACAGAGGTTAGGATTTGCAACACATAGGATAATCCCATCAGATCACAAAATGGTGGACAATCACAGAATACTGGGAATCACAGCCCAGCCAAATTGACACTTACATAGGAAAGTACTGTTCAGTCCATAACAGGCATTTTCTGTAACAGAAATATCACAGCAGTTGGGAGAACTGAGGCACAATTGTATGTCGGGTAGCTGGATAGACTGTGGTCAGAGATATTACACATCTTTGAGAGCTTTGAAGTGATGGAAGAGACATTGCTAATGCTGAGAAAATATGCCTCCATAGGGATGATTTTCTAACGGACATTGCAGCATGGATTCCTTAGTGCTCCCAGCTTCAGAACAGTAACTGCTGTGATATACAGGGAGTTGAAAAATAACTCGAGCAAGCTTAAATCGTGAAAGAAGAACTGATTCAGCAAAGTTTCCCCAAACCTAAGGGAAAGCACGCAACAGATATGAGAATAAACTAGGATTTGAGGTGCAAAATCCATATGATATTTTGATTCTTCTCCTTCCTGGACCATAGTGGCTCTGCCTTTTTCATCTTTTACATCATAGATTACTCTACTTCTCTGGAGAGTACTGTTGAAAATATAAGCAGTAATGACGTCTATCAGCCTGAGAAAAGACTAGCTCTCTCTACCTCATTCCATCTTCCTAGGAAGAGACGTGCTTATTGACCCAGCCTAGACATGGTGCCTACTCCTGTACCTGTGGCCAGAGGATGATTCTTATCCTACAGACGCAGCAAACAGAAGCTACTCCTACGTAGGCAGAGGGGGTCTTTGGTGGAGAGCAGTTCCCAAAGTTAGGGGTAGGATGGAGTTGAGTTGCTGAACATGTAATCCAATAAAGTTCTACCATGGTTCCTGATTTAAGACGTGGGCTATAGAAGTTTCTTCGCTGAACAGAGGCATAAGTAGGCTTTGTGGTTGGAAACCTGGGTGCTTGTTCGTCCTTTGTGGAGAGACAAAAGGTCTCCTCTCGGAACATCAGTTTCCTCTTATGCAATGTGGATAAATTATGTTAGACCAGTTCTATGTGAATAGCTGTATCAAATATGTGAAAAAGAATCGAATGTTCATTGCTCATTTACCAAAAAGTACTTGGGTTAAGCTTTTTTAAAACATATTCTTTACCTTTTATGGCAGTTACTAGCAATGGCAACTCTGATTGGGCAACACCTATGTTTCTGAATACTGAAAGACATGGAGCGTGAATTTATTATTAATTCACAAATGCAGTTTTGTGGCAAATTCCTTCAAAATAGAGTTCATTCAAAAATTAAGTTAATAATAACAATAAAAGCATTTTCCTAGCCAGTAATAGCATTTGCTGCTGGCCAGGTTCTGTGTTAAGACCTTGCCTTCAGGCTAGCTTACTTGTCACGACAGTCATATACTAAATGAAGTCTCAGAGGAAAAATCTTAAAACAGAATCTGGTACACAGTAAACGCTATTAGCCGGGAAAACAGTAACTATTATTGTTATCACTTTATATTACAGATAAGGAAACTATTTCGTAGGACTGTGAGAGAGCCAGGTTTCCATCCTACTTCTCTGGAAAATTGGCTCATCGGTGGTGCAGTGGTTAAGAGATTTGGCTGCTGACCGAAACACTGGCAGCTCTAGTCCACCCGACACTCATTGGCAACTCTATGAGGCAGGTCTGTTCTGTTTTTTAGGGTTGCTCTGAGTGGAAATTGACTTGATGGAAATAAGCTTTTTTTGTTTGTTTGTTCTTTGTTTTGTTTTTTGTTTTCTTTGGTAAATGAAACCCTGTTGGTGTAGTGGTTAAGTGCCACAGCTGCTAATCAAAAGGTCAGCAGTTTGAATCCACCAGACTCTTCTTGGAAACTCTACAGGGCAGTTCTACTCTGTACTAAAGGGTCGTTATGAATTAGAATCAGCTAGATAGTAACAGATTCTGGTAAAAGATTGACAGCTATTGCAGAAGATGATCTCTACATACTAAAATAACATATATTGAGGTCAAATTAATAAATTATAAAACTATGCAATACAGCATGTGTAGGCACGTCTTATACATTTCTTTTCATCTTCGTTAGTTCACACAGTCAATGCACAGATTAGAAAGGTGCGTGTGCATATGACTGTTTAAATAGTACATACTCCCTTGTCTGCAAGGCATGATAGTGTTTCAGTCACAGGATAAGGCACGTGTGGGATACCTTGTAAGCACCAGCTCAACTCTATGAGGCCACAAAGTTAAGTTTTTATTGGCCTGAGCACAGTGATTCAAGCCTTGATGTTTTACTGCCTGGGCCATGTGGTTTGGAAGGTCCTGTTGTAGGTAGGGGCTGTGAGTTTGTGATTGCTCATGTGTGTGCACGTACGTGTGCTTTGGCTGAGTGTTTCCCGAGTGGAAAATGAAGGATTGACTTTCAGCGTTTGGCTTACCCTAACCTAGAGCAGATGGGCACTGGCTTTAAGTTCCCATAAAGTCAGCCCCTGGAGACTTGTTAAATAATTTATCCTCAACTTTGGAAGAGCAAAGGAATAAAGTGATTAAGAAAAATGGAAAGCCACATGATAATGTGCCATTGATGGAGTGGTTTGTTTTTCGCTCTGGTACTTGGTGAGTGTTGTGGTGACTGGCTTTGGAAGGGGTAGAGGAATTAGATCTCAGTTGGGGGAGCCCTTGGAACGGACAGCTCCTGACTTTATCCTCAGCAGCTGCAGCAGGGAAAGTGAGAAAAGCCTCCATTCTCTACCCAGGGAATGGCCCCAACTTTAAGGCATACTGAACCATGTTAATTTTAAGGCCTCCCAATATAACCATTTTGTTTCATCCAGCTGTGAGGCCTGATTTTTGGCTGGAAAGGAGAACCAGAAAGAGAGGGAGAGCAGCTCTGGAAAAGTAAGTCCATGAGATGGCTGTCAGTACCTGCTTTTAAGGGGGGGGGTGGTAATATTATCACAGTCACATTTTAATGTGGGCCACCACCTCCTGGTGGCTCTAAATGACCTCCTTTCTTGTTCCCCACTGCCAGCAGTTGGAGGAGGGCAAGTCCTTCAAGTTTCAATCATGAAGGCTATCATTCTCACTCCCTTTCAATAAAATGCTTACGAACACAATTTGCTCCTCAAATATCCTTTGAAACAACTTTAAGGGTATGAGGCTAGTCAAGAGCTGAGGTTTTAAACAACTGAAACTCTTTCCAATTAATTCAAGCAGTGTATTAGGTTGAATAGTGATCTTCCATCCCAAAACTCATACCTACCGGAGCTTCAAGATGTGATTTTATTTGGAAACCAAGTCTTTGCAGATGCAGTTATTTCAGGATCTCACAATTAAATCATCCTGGATTTAGGGTAAGCCCTAAATCCAATGACTGGTATCCTTACAAAGTTAGGGGAATAACTAGACAGAGAGACTCAGAGAGACTCAAAGAAGTAGAAGATATGAAGATAGTAGCAGAGACTGGAGTGATGTATCTACAAGCCAAGAAATGCCAAGGGTTTCTGGCAATTGCTAGCAGCTACAATAGAGGTATGGGGTGGTATCTCCACTAAAGTCTCCAGAATGAACCAACTCTGACGATACCTTGATTCTAGAATTCTGGTCTCCAAAATAGTACAACAGTAAATTGGAAATGTTTAAAGCCACCAAGTAGGTGGTAATTTGTTAACAGCACTCCTAAGAAACTAATACAGGCAGAATCAAAATTTATCGGATAACTTACAAAATTGATGAGAACACTGTATCTGAAATGGAAAGGCCCAAAGAGACCAGTCATCAGAGCCACAGCCAAGGTAATGTCACAGAATAGTATGGTCTGGTGTTTAGAAGTTTGGATGTCACTGTAGCGGGCCCTCACATCCTGAGCATTAAACAACTCTGAATGTTATTGATACTGTCAGAATTAATCTTTAACTATCCCGTATTTCTCTGCATCATTCAGATTCAGAGTCCAGCACAGCTGTATCTCACCCACGTTCTAGTGGTCAGGTTGCTGAGAGACAACAAATCTGACCCACTTCTGCTTCAGAGGTAAGAGACAAGCCATGCCTCCAACAGACTTCCAGGGTTCAGATGCTGGGAAGGCAAAATCGCCAGACATTCACAACAGAGCTTTCCCCAAAATTGAGACACACTTTTTCCCATAGGAGGTTAGAGAATAAAGCATTACCAACCTCCAAATGAGCCCAGAAATTGGTAAGTTTATATTTTGTACTTTCCAGATAGTTTGGTTTCTCTGACCTGTATACAAAGGAGACTCAGTTTTGATGACGTTGTTTGTCCAAGGAAAGTCAACACGAAGGCCTCCTGTCACCTATAGGCTTTGTTGCTGTAGTATCTCTTGAAACAGGGAAAGGAACAAGGACGAGGCAAGCTATATGTCTATAAATGTTGGTCCATGCTTCACATGCAGTCTGGGTGATTTCATCCTGTGGAACAAAATCAAAAGCAAGTGTTTTTTCTTTATGTTTCTCACCCGACTTGGTGTGCGCTTGGCTGAAGACTTCGAGACAAGATCCAGGGTGGGGTCTGTTTGGCTTCTCCACTCAGTGAGTATTTATACTGACTCCACATTTGCCAAGACAGGCCCTGAGAACCACTCCTTCCACTGCCTTGGAGGGACTTATTTCCAAGCAATTTTTCAAGTCCTTTAAGTCCATGCTGAAGCTGTGGGAGGCACTGAGGATGTGGGGGAAGCAACTGCCCTAGGAACCCCAGGCTCTGCCTCTCTGGAGCCACAGGGTGCTAAGCCTGTCACCCATTTTTCTCAGCCTTGATTTTGGGGGAGGGAAGAAAGAAAAATCCCTTCCAACTTTAAAATTAACCAAAGAGCAGCAGATTTTAAAGAACACAAAGTCAATTCTGTAATGGATAAAAAACTTTAGCATCCCTAAATGAGGAAAACATACAAACTCAAAAGCATTGCCCCTTTGGAGCCCTCCAAAAAAAAAAAAAAAAAAACCCACTGCCAATGAGTCAATTCCAACACATAGCGACCCTATTGGCAGAGCAAAACTGCCCCAGAGGCTTTCAAGGAGTGCCTGGCTGACTTGAACTGCCAACCTTCTGTTTAGCAGACAGGGTTTATGGTCTCTGGAACCCTAAGTTTGCCATTTCCAGAATAAACAGTGATTTGTTCTCAGTTGCTGGAAAGTGTCCGACATCAGAAGTGCTGCAGTGCAACTCACCTGAGTGTAGATACTTCTGCAGGGATATTCCTTCTTCCCCCAGCAGAAGAATCGACAGGATGATAAGATGCTTCTTGTACAATTCACATGCCAACTGTCATCTGGATTTAATAACAAATATGAAAATCTAGGAGGGAAGTAATTTTTTAAAGTATATTAAAGCAACTAGGTGAGTGTCCTATGTGTCCAAGGGAAAGATGAAGATAAACTAAGTGCAGCTCAGTTGTCAGTTTAAAGAGTGGTAAGAAGTGTGAACATGGATATCTCTCTTTCCTCGTCATCTGCTCCTCCTCCCGCCTCCCCACCATCGCTACCACCATCCGCTACCAAGCATTCCAGTGTTTGCCCATCTGCTTGTCTAGGAATCCGTCTAGGACAGCCCAAACAGATATGATCAGATTGTAAAAAGTAGCTCTTCCCTTACATTTAGCCAAGGATCATCTTCATTTAAGACTGCAGCAAATACCTGGAAACAAATTCTGCATCCTGGGGCAAGAGCCAATTTCTGAATTTGTTCCCAGCTTGTTTTGAGAAAACAGAGTGACAGAAAATCTTAGCCTGTCGACTCACGGTCACCCCATGCACAAGAGAATGAAAATTTTGCAAAATTTATCCTTCAAGGCTCTCAAGGCCATGACAGAGTCTTCAAGTCAAAGAAGTCAAGATTCTTGCCTCCTGCCCCTGCTCTGTCCCATTTGGAGCCCAGATAATGGGACAGTGGTCAGGGAGGAAACAGGCTGGAGTCTCACTCCTGTATAGATCTCTGGAGACACTTTCTCCTCTGCCAGATGTCAAGATGAGCCCCAGCTGGGAGTAATGCTTTGTTGTTGGTAACTGCTGTTGGGTTGGTGTGATTGGTAAGGTTCTGTGTCTGCCTAGCTGTAGTTTGGCAATCATAGATACGGTCACTTCTATGATGAGGCTTGATATAATGTTATTAACTCCATGATGAAGTCTGCTGTGAGAAACCAGTCAACTGAAAGGGAGTTTCTTTGGGCACATGACCTGCATGGAATATAAATGAACTCGCTGTCAAAGCTCACAGGATATCTCTCACTCTGAATCCTGTACTTGGCTCTGTTCATCAGACCTCCAGTTCTTGGGACTTGAACAAGCAGCTTGCCTGTGCTCCTGCCTGCTGACGTTGGAATTAGTCTTTGATGCCTATGAGCAAGAACCCTGCTGTCTGACCTGCCAGCCTTGGGTTTACCAGCCCCACAGCTACGTGAATTAGGAGACACCTCCATCCTAACTTACGGATTTAAGACACTGTAGCCTCTACAACTGCATAAACCACCTCTTTGAGATAAATTCTCTTTAAATAGATGTATGTGTGTTTTCCTGATTTTACTTCCCTAGAGAACCCAGCCTAAGACACTTGGTTTCTGATTCACAGAAACCCCCTGCACAACGGAATGAAAGGCTACTGGATTCTGCACCATCCTCATGATGGTAGATGGGATCTTTTTGATCCATAGGGTTTTCACCAGCTGATTTTTGAAGGTAGCCAACCAGCCCTTTCCTCTTAGTTCCATGTTAGCCTGGAAGCTACAGTGAAACCTGTTCAGCATCGGAGCAACAGGAAAGCCTCCACTTACAAGCGGGTGGTGGCAGGTGCGGATTAACCAATAAGATGGTACGTGCCAGCTTACATCAAGTAAGGTACACACAAGGTCCGTTGTGTTTTCTTGCTAATCTGTAGTAAACTGTTTCACATGAGTTTGGCCACATCTTTGATAGCTGGATAGATTCTGGGGATGAGAAGGAAGCCCTATGGGGACATAAGTGGAACACCCAGAATTAGAGGTGGATGGTCAGAAAAGTTCTCCCCAAAAGAAGGGAAGACCAAATTGGAGTGGGAAGAGTTACTCAGGCATAAGCCCAAGCTGTGAATGTACCAAGCAAGGGTACAGCAGTGCACATGTGCAAAAGTTTGGATGCCCATATGCCAGAGTGCATGTGATGTCAACGGAACTGCAGGACGTTCAGAATGGCTAACCATAAAACTAAGACATGGACTGAAAAAAAAAGAAAAACCAAATGCATTGTCATCAAGTCGATTCAGAATCAGAGTGATCCTGTAGGACAGAGCAGAACTGTCCCATCAGGTTTTCGGGAAGTGATTAGCGGATTCAAACTGCTGACTTTTTGGTTGCCATCAGCCAAGCTCTTAACCATTGCACCACCAGGGAGCCAAGAGGTGGACTAGAACTCAAAAACTGCTGATGTAGCATTTGCATAACATCCTCAGCAAACTGTGAAAAAAGGATGCCTCCCTTTTTCCTCAACTTCTCCTGAGACCCTTCATGCTGGCCTCAGCCTAACCTAAGCCATAGCAGCTCCTCCAGATCTTTCTTCCAAAGCACCCCAGCTCAAACATGACATCTTCACTGTCACAACACAATCTCATCCCTTCTCCTTTTAACCCTGGCACTGCAATTCTGGCTTCTAGTTTTAACAAATCACCAAGACAAGCAGTGACTATCCTGGAGGGTGCTTGTCTGCACCTGGATTAACTGTTCCTGAATCTCCGAGTGTCAGCATGGAGGGAGATGGGAGGCAGGGAGAGAGTTCTAAAGGGAGAATTAGAAAGGGTGGCAGGTATAACTTTGCCCCTTTTGCTTCCTTCTCTCATTCCCACCTGAGACCCTCCAAGAAGCAAATTGGGCTGTGAGGTCAGTCTATTCCTTGCTTCTTAATTTCTAAACGGAACAGCATCTTGCAATCATCTCGTTTCTGAGAAAAGAAGAGGATATTGCAATTTTCCCCAAACAAAGACAATTTGTTTGGGGTGCCTTTTTTTCTGGGCTTTCTGCTTGATTGTGGTGGACAATGAAACTCATACTCCTTTCAGTCTGAAATGTAATTCTGCAGTTCAGAATAGAACATGACAGAAAACTTTAGGCAACTTTGTCTCCTTGCATGCACAGGGACCTGGACTGTGCTATGCACTTGGGGCCCAGGGTGTAACCCGGCAGAAGAAGATGGCAGTGCCCACATCAGATGGCAGTGTAATACAACACCCAGTGACATAGTTCAAAAATTCTATGAGGGGCACATTACAAGGAACTGAGCTCTTAGTGAATTAAGGAAAAGAGATGATGGAATTGGGTTCATTATTAATGTGGAATCCCTGGGTGGTACAAACACTTAAGCACACAGCTACTTATCAAAAGTTCCAGGTTCTAACTCATCCACAGGCACTTCAGAAGACACCTGAGTGTCTGTTTTGGAAATGTCACAGCCCTGAAAACCCTACAAAGTACAGTTCTACTCTACACATATGGGGGTCACCATGAACCTGAATTGACTTGGTAGCAACTGGCTATACTCAGAGTAGTGGGCTTTGGCTTGCTTACTTTGAACATGACATCATTAAAAAAGGACATCGTGTTTGTAAATGCAGAGGATCAGCAAAAACAAGGGAAACCCTCTGCCTTAGCCATCCAGTGCTGCTTTAACAGAAACCACAAGTGGATGACTTTAAAAAGAAAACTTTTGTTTTGTCATAGTCCAGTACTTTAATAGTCCACATTCAGAGTATCAGCTCCAGGGTGAGGCTTTCTCTGTTGGCTCTGGAGGAAGGTCCTTGTTAGTCTTCCCCCAGACTGGGAGCTTCTGAGGCCCAGGGAACCCAGGTTCCTTCCAAAGGACACACTCTGCTCCTGGCATTGCTCCTTGGGAGTATGAGGTCCCCAACTCTCTGCTTGCTTACCTTTTCTTTACGTCCCAAGACATTGCCTCAAAGTACAACACAGTCATGCACTTTGAGTCCTGTCCCACCAAAGCAACTGCCACAAACCCTCCCTCATCAACAATACATAGGAACATCACTAAACACCAGGAATCAAGGTCTAGCCAAATGGCTATAACCTCGGGGAGACGGAGTGACACATAGTTACAATAATGGAGTTGAACAGACCAGTGGTGGTAAAGAAGGCACAGGATGAGGGCAACATTTCAGTCTGTTATACATGAATTTGCCATGAGTTGGCAACTACCAACAACAACAGTTAGACTTGGAAGGCCTGGGGAGATGTGAGTTACACAATACTTGCAAAACTGCACTTTAGGATCCAGAGTCTGGTTCCCTGTGTTCTTAGTCTTCTTTCTCCCATGGAAAAGAGCTGCCGTTCAAATCCAGGTTTACTTATCAGGATGACACACTTGTAAAGGGCATGAATGCACAGATTCTAAACACATTTAAACCGAAAGCTCTTCAAGATAAAGAATCATATATGAACAATGTCCTTAAGAACAGGGACAGATCACACCTGCATCAAGATTTGCAGTTGTCTTAAACTCACTGTTGGACACGTCTCATTTGGTCTAAATAGCAAGCTGGTGAGGTAAGCTCTGCACAAGAAAGCCTCGTGTAAACCCAAACATAAGTGCAACCAGGTAGTTGAAAATCCCTTCATTCGGGGGTCTCAAGCCACTAACAGCTACCTGCTTCTTAGCAGAGCAAGGTCTAGCTCCTTGTGCGCTTCAGGTTCATGTGGTTATTTGAGATCTTATCAGTCCTGGAAGGAAACAAAACTAAATCCAAGTGGCCTTCTGGAAAGGATCAAGTGTTTTGCCTTTCACCTGGCGATTCTATTCTTTTTGACAAGGGGATGAACTTGACGAGCTCACGTAAGGAGCCAGTTCTTACAGACCTGGGTTTGTTTTGGATTGTATTTGTGAGGTTTGTTTTAAGATATGTCTACCTGTCATGGTGACATATGCCAGTGCACGTGTGCTGAAGCAGTCCTTTCAAGAACACTCCCCCGAAAAAAGGCCTTAAAACTTTGTAGTTAACCTTTGCCCTTACATATGAAGACACTCTTCACCACGTGTCCCTACTCCTGCCTCCAACCACCCTAGCCCTGACTTTTTAGAGGATAGCAGGGAAGAACTTGAAAAAAATTATCCTTTGAGCTCAGAAGCCTCCTCAGTCTTCTGGACTTAAATCACCAGCTTCTGAAATGAGGGCATTGGATTCCACAGTCTCTAATGTCCCTTCCTCACACAGCGATTCTGTAATCTGACGGGGCTGGATCTTCACTGTGGAGCTGACAGGGAAATGCCCGTCTGGGTCAAGAATGAGGGCCTGAAACCTGAGAAAGCTCAGGCTAGACTGCTACTCATTTGCCCATCTGTGGTCGTAACTGGAATTTCTCCTCCTACCGCAGTCACAGTTAATAAATATCTTTGTGTGTTAATGAATTATTTTGCAGGACCCATTTGGCTATTTTGAGCTCTATTTGCAACTTCATTCACAGACATGGGTATATATCATTCAGTACAAATTTCTGTGAGTTGTAACATGTCAAGCACTACTAACCAAGTGCTAACTAAATCACTAAAAACCAAATCAAACCCATGGCCATCAAGCGAATTCTGACTCACAGTGACCCTGTAGGACAGGGTAAAACTGCCCTGTTGTGTCCCCAAGGCTGTGATCTTTATGGAAGCAGACTGTCACATCTTTCTCCCAAGGAGCTGCTGGTGAGTTTGAAACAAGGTTTGAACCAGTTCTTCTTGGTTCAGTCACACCCACGGAAGTCAAACCAGAACAGAACCAAATTTTTAAAAAATTGGGGCAAACTCAAAAGACTATGAGAACAGGAAAAGTTACAGGTTGAAGCCCTGCTAGAAACGTTACCTTCTTCTTAGAAAATAAGGACAGTATATGCATTGTGTAGCAAACAAATTTCTTGCCTTTCCGATCTGGGCTACACTGGAAGTAGTGGTGCCTTGCTCAAAGCTGCTGGCAGACTGCACCACTTTGGATGTGTGTTCTACTCCGCAGTCTGGCCGATAATCCAGTCTCGTGCCTCAGACTCCTGAAAGGGCTCGCTTCATCCCTTCTGAGTCTACCGTTTCAGTGCTTCGCCCTGTAATTTTCTCATCCCAGTTATCATTCTGGATAATGAAAATTGTCAAAATTTGGGTTTATTCTGATTTCACTTCATTGGCCATAACTGAACTGGTTCAAACCCATTACTCTTGTGGTTAGCAGGTGAGTACTTAACAAAATACTAACATTTAGTGTGTGTTTTTATGTTACATAGACTGTGTCATCCTGTACTCCTCCCAACAATTTATGAGGTAGTTACCAAATTTTTAATTAAATAATATGTGTTTTCTGTATTTGTGAACTACTCCTTCACCTGTGAGGTATTTTCTACAAGAGAAAGGAAGGGAGAAAGGGAGAGGGAGAGAGATAAACAAAAAGAGAAAGGAAGGCAGGGGGCAGGGGGTGGGGGGAGGGAGGAAGGGAGGAATCAAGGAAAGGAGAGACAACACTGGAACCAGAAGGGGGACTGGTCACCTGCATTTGTGATCTTAGAAAAAAGACAGATTCAGAAATAAAGATTATTGAAGACTGGTATTGACTATCTCTGCCACAGGAAATCCTGGTGGCATAGTAGGTTAAGTGCCATGTCTGCTAACCAAAAAGGTTGGCAGTTCAAATCTGCCAGGCGCTCTTTAGAAGCTCTAGGGGGCAGTTCTACTCTGATGTCTAGAATCGCTGTGAGTTTGACCTGGCTGAATGGCAGTGGGTTTGGTTTTTGGTTTTGATCTCTGCCACAAAGGTTAAGAGTTCCACTGCTAACCAAAAGGTTTGCAGTTCAATTTCACCCAGTGACTCTGCAGGAGAAAAATCTGCAAGTCTGCATCCTCAAGGATTATAACCAAGAAACCCTGTGGACGTTTCTACTCTATCACATGGAATTGCTATGATTCGAAATTACTATGATGGCACCTAACAACAGCAACACGCACTTTCAGGTCAAAGCTGGCAGCTCGTTACGTCCACTCACATCTGACTGCCGGTTCCTGATGGTATCATATATTCCCACTGTAGAACTAACTTCCTGAGCTCTGATCCCCTAGACAAACTTCTGCTAATTTTGTTTCCCCAAGGCCTTGACTGTAAGGAGAGAGATCTTTGAACAGCCCATCTGGACACCTGCTTGACTTGGCTATCAAATTTTTCAATGAAAAATAATAAATAAGCAACCTGGTTGTATATCGGCTTCTGTGAGTCTGGCTTAGTGCGTCTAATAAACTCCAGAACACTGAAAACAATTGAGCCCGTGGTGGCTGCTAAACTGGAGGTCAAGTCTATCCACAGTGGCCCTGTGTGTATCAGAGAAGATGTATGTGCCACGAGGTTTTGAATGGCTGATTTTTTCACAAGTAGCTTGACAGGCCTGTCTTCTGAGGTGTCTTGGGGTGGACTTGAACCTCCAGTGTTTCAGTTAGCAGGTGAGTGCATTAACCAGTTGTACTATCCAGGGACTCTGCATTAGCTTTTAAAGGCTCATTTTATAATATTCTATCTTTCAGGCATCAGACCTCTGAACTTTTTCAATATTTGATCTTTTGCTTAAATGGCTTTCTCTCATAGAGGAAGGCTGAAGTATCATTTTATGTTGTAAAATACATACATAAAATACTTGACATTTTAGATATTAACATGATACAGAGGTTCCTTGTATTATAATGCAGTGTTTGAGACAACTGGATGTCTTTATTGTACTGGACATTGTAGAAATTCTCCTTGTCAGACAAGATTCATTTAAATATTTCTCTACTCAAATGTCTTAATAAGTTTAGAGTTGTGTCCCGGGGATGGATATACGCTGTCTATACTGATACAAGGAAATCCTGGTGGCACAGTGGTTAAGTGCTACAACTGCTAACCAAACAATTTGAATCTGCCAGGTGCTCCTTGGAAACTCTGTGGGGCAGTTCTCTTTCCTATAGGGTTGCTATACATCAAAATCAACTCAACAGCAGTCTTGTTTTTTTTGTTGTTGTTTGTTTTTCAATATACTGATAAAAACAAACAAGAGTATAAATGAATATGTAAACCTTGAGAATATTAAAAGATTAAAAGATCTTTGGTTCTTGAGCATGTGAAATAGCCTTTGGGCTATTTCAGGGGTCAGAACCTAGGGGTCAGAAGCCCTGTTCTTTTCAATGTTGCTTTTTACTTGGTATAATTTCTCATTTATAGAAAATTATAAAAATAATACACAGAACACTGCCAACTCTTTATACCAGTTCGCCAGTGGTTTATACTTTGCTTCATTTGCTTTATCATTCTGTTATTCTGTCTGTCCTTCTGTCTCTGTATGCCTGTCTATCACCCACCTGTGGGTGGGGGGCGGGCTATTGTTAGTCTCAGAAGAACTGATCGTGACTCGTGACAAACTCCACATGTGCAGAGTAGAGCTGCACTCTGTTGGGTTTCTAAGGCTGTGACCTGTCAGAAGCCAATCACAAAGGCTAACTACAAAGATCTCTCTGGGTGAGTTTGAACCACCAGCCTCTCAGGCGCCCAGTGTTTAACAATCTGTGTCACCCAAGGATTCATCTACCTATACATGCACGCTTTTTCTAAACAACTTGAGAGTTAATTGTATACATCATGGCCCTAAAAACATTTTAATGTATATTTACTAAGCATAAAGACATTCTCTTACATAATCAGTACAATTATCAAAATCAGAAAATTTAACATTGATTGACTAGCATTATCTAATTCACAGTTCATACTAAAACTCCATCAATGGTCCCAACAATGTCCTTCAAAGTCCCTACCCCTTCGCTACTGAATCTGATAATTTAGGATGGCACATTACAGCCCATTGTCACACATCTTCAGTCTCCTTTCATCTAAGACATATTTTAAAGGTCGGGTACAGTTACTTTGTAGAATGTCTATCAATTTGATGCACTTCATTTTTCTTTATGATAGATCTAAGCTGCTCATTTGTGGCAGGAGAACCACTGCAATGATAGTGTGTCCTTCTGGCTGCAGCATACCAGCAGGCGTATGAGTTTATTCTACTATTTGTCTCATTAACTGATCACTTAGTGGCATTCATCAAGTCTCACCATTATACAGTTACTTTTTTCACTTTTACTCTACGGGAAAATCCTTTCAGACCACGCAAACATATTTCTCATTAAAACTTTCATTCCCCAGTTTTAGGATTCATTGAATAATTTTATAAATCTGTCTTGTCTTCGATATCAGTTGGCATTCTAGTTGAGAGAGAAATTTTCCTTCTTCCTCATTTAACGTTCTTATTTATTAATTTATATAATTGTCTACAGCAGTATGGTTACAGGATTTTTATTTTACTCAACAGTTACTGTACACAATGATCATTATTTTGATGCTCAACTTTTCAGAGATTTAGGAGACATGGGTTTTAACAGCAATTCTGATTCTAAGAAGCTCTGTGACCTGAAGCAAGGCATTTTACTTTGGGAGACACCATTTTTCATTCTGAAGAACAAGAAAGCTGTTAGAAATTCTTTCTTTCTCCATGTATATGAGTATGTCTATGGAATCAAGAATTGTAATTTTTTATTTCTTTTTTAAAGTTTTTCATTATTATTTTCAGAATGTTTAGTTATTTCACTCAACTGCATTCTAAAACTTATTTAAATATGCAATGTTGCTGTTATTAGGTGCCACTGAGTTGGTTCCAGCACACAACAATGCTATGCACAGCAGAAACACTGCACAATCCAATATCATCTTCACCTTCGTTATTATGCTCAGGCCATCTCATTGTCAATCCATCTCACTGACAATCTTCTTTTTTCAAATGACCCTATGATCTACCAAGCAAACGTGTTCAAAGTATCTAAGACAAAGTCTCACCATTCTTGCTTCCAAAGAGCATTCTGGCTGTACTTCTTCCAGAAGAGATTTGTTGGTCCTTTTGACAGTCCCTGGTATATTTGGCCCTATTCACCAACACCACAGTTCAAAAGCATCAGTTCTTCTTCAGTCTTCCTTATTTATTGGCTGGCTTTCAAATGGGCAAAATCCCATTGCTGCTGAGTCAATTCTGACTCATAGCAACCCTATAGGATAGAGCAAAACCATCCCATAGTGTTTCTAAGGAGGGCCTTGTGGATTTGAACTGCTGACCTCTTGGTTAGTAAACATAGCACTTAGTCTGATGCGCCCTGACTTGAAACCATGCAGTATGTCCTTGTTCTGTTCTAATGACTGCTTCTTGATCTCTGTACAGGTTCCACATCAGCACAGTTAAACATTCTGGAATTTTTATTCCTCACAATGTTATCAATAATTTGCTATGATCCACACAGTTCAATGATTTTTGCATAGTTAATAAAATCCAGGTAAACATCATTCTGATATTTTCTACTTTCCACCACAATTCATTTGACATCAGCACTGACATCCCTTGTTCCATGTTCTTTTCTAAATTCAGCTTAAATTGCTGGCAGTTCTCTGTGGATGTACTGCTGTAACCACTTTTGAATGATTTTCAACAAAATTATTCCTACATGCTGTACTAATGATAATCCAAAAACCAAACCCACTGCTGTCTAGTTGGGTCCAACTCAGAGAGACCCTATAAGTCAGAGTGGAACTGCTCAATAGAGTTTCCAAGGAGCTCCTGGTAGATTTGAACTGCCGACCTTTACAGTTAGCAAATGTAGCACTTAACCCACTACGCCACCAGTGTTTCCAATATGTTTGACAGTTTCCACACTTGTTTGTATCGCCTATTTTAGGAATAGGCAAAAACACTGATTTCTACCAGTTGGTCAGCCAGGTTGCTGTCTTCCAAATTTCTTGACAAGTGAGCACTTCCAGTATTGCATCCATTTTTTTGAAACATCTCAATTGTTATTCCACCAACGTTTTGATCAGGGAGTCTTAGATTTCTTTCATTACTATCTATTCTTGATCATGTGCTTTTGGTACAGTGACTCCTTTTGGTACAATATTTCTTCCATCTTCTTTTGTTGTTTCCTGCATTCTTCAGTATTGTACTCATAGAAACCTTCGCTATTGCAATTTAAGGATTGGATGTTTTCTTCAATTCTTTCCACTTGAGAAACACCGAGCATGTTGATCCCTTTTGGTTTTCTAACACTGTGGTGCTATAATACTTTACATTGTCTTCTCGGGGTAGAGTCAAGATGGTAGACTAGATACATGTCTCTTTAATTCCCTCTGAAAACTAAGACCTGGATTGATAATTAAACAGAGACTTCTAAACACCCAGTGAGCTCTAGGACATGGTGTAGGGCTGTCAATGTGGACTACATACCACTGAACAAGAAATTTCTTCTCTTTCTCTGACCCTTGCCCTTGTTGAATGGCTAGCTCTTGCAGACTGAAGGTCACTGGAGTTTTTAACTTTTTCCTTTGTCTTAGCTGGCAGCCAGGGCTTGGGCTTAATTGGCAGCAAAGCTCAGACACACTGCTGATAGGATCAGCAGGTAGAATAGCCACATTTTGAGAGCTTGGCTCTGGACTCTGAGCACCTCAGCCCCTCCACCCTCTCTTTCTGAACCTCTGCCATTCATTTGGCTATTTCACAGCAGACAGGAGCGCTTGTGTAGGATGCCATCTTGTTCAACTGGGAGGCAGAGTTACTGAAATGGAGGCCTCAGTAGGGGCTAATTCCCAGGCTGGGAGGCAGTCCCAGCCCAGGGAGCACACTCCCAGAAGAAAAGCTGTGTTCTGCTCAATGTAGCCTTACAGGTGGGGCCCGGCAGTGGATGACAGCAGGACATCAGCCTGCCTATAATTTTCACTAGATTACAACATCTGGGGTCAGATATGGAGGTGCCTACATTGCCAGCTGGAGAGAGGGACTTTCCCACCTGACACCCTAACTGATTTTGGAAGCTGTCAGATAGCTTTTACCTTTCAAAATAAGACTAACTAGAGAAATAACTGCAGCGCATACTGATCCACATCATAGAGTCAGCTGACAGCTCCCTAGTGACTTCAGAAGCAGTGCTGTGTCTTTTCCAACCAGAAAGTGGAGCCTGCTGCCCCAAAGATTCCACTTGGCCCAGTCACTGGAGTACATAGAAGTGACTGGAGATCACCTTCCTTCTCAGACTGAGCTTAAAATCCTATTAAGACAACACCAGAGAGACTAAACAACCTCTTGATGCTCAAAAGCAACTAACTTTGGCCACACACTTAAAAAAAATCCACTGGTGGCTCAAGAAAGCTCCCAAAAGAAAGAACCAAAGAACTTTCCAGATGAAGAAGCTTTTCTGAAACTATCACAGGTTGAGTATGAAACGATTATATAGAGAGCCTTCCTAGGCATTATATAAAATGCAGCAGAGCAAAATGAAAGATTAAGCAAGCTGTTTGAACTGATGGAACAAAAGCTTTCTGAAATCTGACAGCCAAAGCCAAGTGCCGTCGAGTCGGAAAGAAAAAGAAATTTCAATTAAAAGCCAAGAAAACAGAATTGAACAACTGGAAAATAGACTTGCTGGCTTTGAAAACAGAGCTACTGACTCCAGCATGTATGAGGAGATATCAGGGAAAAGAAACAAGAAACATTAGAAAACATGTGGGACTCTATCAAGAGGAACAATCTACAACTAATTGGAGTTCTTGAACAGGGAGGGAAACCTGAAAACACAGAGTGTATTATTGTTGAGTTATTGACAGAAAACTTCCCTGAAATTATGAAAGAAGAGAATATAGATATCTGAGATGCATATCAAATGCCACACAATAGAGATCCCAGAAGAAAGACACCAAGACATATTATAATCAAGCTTAACAAAATGAAACATAAGCAGAGCCTCTTAAGGGCAGTGAGACTCAAAGCAAAGCTAACACTCAGAGGGAAACCTTGTAGGCTTTTGTCTTACTTCTCAGCAGAAATAATGTTGGCACAGAGGGAGTGGGATGACACATTCAAAGCCTTGAAGGAGAAAAATTTCCAACCAAGAATTATGTATCCTGAAAAGCTGTCTTTCAAATATGAAAGTGAAATTAAGACATTCTCAGATAAACAGAAACTCAGAGACTTTGTAAAAACCAAACTAAAGCTACAAGAAATACTGAAAGAAACTCTTGGCTTAGCAGAACTAAACCATTAACTCTGTAATTTAGAAGGCAATACGGGACACATTATCCTGAAACCTACTCAGTTAGGGAAGGCACAAAACTCAGTCAAAGCTATAATACTAAAAGAAGTGATCCAGTGATCATATCATGAAAACTATGATGCCCAGCCCAGCCTACATTAAAAAGACAGATGTACTACAGTAGTCACAGTCCTTCCAGGTGGAGAGGAAGTTAATAAGATATGTAGAAGTTAAAATTGGGTTTAAACATAGATTATTAAGAGGGATCATAAAGGTAGCCACAAAGCACAATAAAGATACAACATATCAAATCAAGAAACATAAAACAGAAGTCTCAACTAACACAAAACCAACACTGTAGAGGGTGAAAAATCAACCCATAAAGAAGAATATCTCAGACCAGAATATTAAGAGCAACAGAGAAAACATCAACACAAAAATAAATACATCAAAATGACAGCACTAAACACACACATATCAATAATTATGCTGAATGTAAATCGACTGAACACTCCAGTAAAGATACAGTGAGTGACTTCTTGGATCAAAAGACATGACCCATCTATATGTTGCTTACAAGAAATTCACCTTAGACTTAAAGATATGAACAAACTGAAAATTAAAGGATGGAATACTATATACCAAGCTAACAACATACAAAGAACAGCAGCTGTGGCAGTAGTAACCTCTGATAAAATAGACTTGAACATAAAATCCACCATCGTGGACAAGGATGGACACTACTTATTGCTGAAAAGTTCAGTCCTCAAGCAGAACTTAATAATATCAAATATGTATGCACCCAATACTAGAGCATCTAAATACATCAAGAAAACACTGACTACATTAAAAAATTGGATAGATCACTTCACAACAATAGTAGGAGACTTCAACACTCCACTTTCAGTATTAGATAGATCTAGAAAAAAGCTCAATAAAACACAGAAGATCTTATTGCCACAATTAACCAACTAAACCTGATCAACATACAAAGAACTTTCTGTCCATCAGCAGATAACTTCACCTTCTTCTGCAGAGCACATGGAACATTTTCCAGAATATACAATGTATTCAGACATAAAGCAAATCTCAACAAAATGCTTACCACTGAATCACTGCAAAGCATCTTCTCAGACCATAAAGACATAAAAGTTTAAATCAATAGCAGAAAAAACATAGATAGAAATTGGAACTCATGTAAACTGAACAACATTTTGCTCAAAAAGTCATGGATTATAGAATAAATCAAGGATTAAATAAACATACAGATTCAAATGAGAATGAAAATACCTCCTACCAGAACCTATGGGATACAGTGCTCAGAGGTCACTTTATAAATGTACGCTGTCTTCTCAAGCCACCCTTTGAAATCTTTTGTTCAGCTCTTCCACTTCACATTTCTTTCATTTGATTTAGCTACTTGACATACAAGAGCAAGTTTTAGAGTCTCTTCTGACATCCACTTAAGTCTTTTCTTGCTTTCTTTATGTTTGATGTTCTTGATGCCATTCCACAGCTCGTCAGGTCTTCTGTCATTAGTTTTCAATTTATCAAATCTATTCTTGAGATGGTGTCTAAATTCAGGTGGGATATACTCAGTTTTGAATTTCAGCTGTCATGGACATGTTCAGTTTTCTTTAGCTTCAACTGGAGCTTCTATATGAGTAACTGTTGGTCTGTTCTGCAGTCAGCCATTGGCTTTGTCTGACTAATGATATTGAGCTTCTCAGTTGTCTCTTTCCACAGATGTGGTCTATTTGATTCCTGTGTGTTCCATCTGGTGAGGTTCATGTATGTAGCTGCCATTTATGTTGGTGAAAAAAAGGTAATTGCAGTGAAGAAGCCATTTGTTTTGCAAAATTCTATCATGTGATCTCCAGTATCATTTCTATCATCAAGGCCATATTTTCCAACTACTGATGCTTCTTCTTTGTTTCCAACTTTTGCACTTCAGTCACCAGTCATTATCAATGCATCCTGATTGCATGTTTGATCAATTACAGGCTGTAGATTGTCAAAAATCTTCCATTTCTTCACCTTTGGCCTTAGTGGTTATTACATAAATCTGAATAATTGCTGTATTAACTGGTCTTACTTGAAGGTGTATAGATACCGCCTTATCATTGACAGCATTATACTTCAGGATATATCTTGGAAAGTTCTTCTTGATGATGAATGTAGTGTCATTTCTCCTCAGTTTGTCATTCCTAGCACACAGGACCACATGATTGTCTAATTCAAAATGAACAGTCCATTTCAGCTCACTAATGCCTAGGTTATCCATCATTATGCATTCCATTCCATGTTTAATGACTTCCATTTTCCTGGATTCATAGTTCATACATCCTCTGAGTAGTAATAGATGTTTGCAGCTATTTATTCTCACTTCGAGTCATGCCACATCAGCAAATAAAGTTAAGCTAACCATCCAGGTAATAAAGGTCAACTCTACTTTGAGGAGACAACTCTTCCCCGCTTGTATTTTCAGTGCCTTCCAGTCTGAAGGGCTCATCTTCTGGCACTGTGTCAGAAAATGTTCTACTGCTAGTCATTGGATTTTCGCTGGGTAATTCTTTTCAGACGTAATGTATGGTATCCTTCTTTCTAGTCTGTCTAGTCTGGAAGCTAGGAGAACACACAATGAGTCTTCCGTGAACCATCTGAAACCTGTCCACCAAGGGTGATCCTTTTGGTATTTGAATACTTGGTGGCATAGCTTTCAGTATCACAGCAACAAGCAAGCCAACACAGTATACGAAACTGACAGACACAAATTTGAAGACCCCTGACCGTTAGCAGGAAATATTGTCTTCTCTGCCAAGGCCAAGTCTTCTCAGATGGATCATCATTCTTGAAACTAGTGACAGAGATGAAGAAATTCTCACCCATTTCATTCACCCCTTGCTCCCACCATTATTCCCCCGACACTGAGATACCACAACTTCAAATCCCTGAACTTCTCTGGTTGCCTTATATGCTTTTGTGACCTGGATAGATTTGATTTGATTTCTGAAAACTGGCAGAATTATTTGTAAAGAAAAAAGTTTAATGATGTGTTGTCCTGTGACCTCTGGTACAGGCTAGCAGGCCCAAGGTTCAGTCCACAGCTGCGTGGTTAGGGTGTGACGTATGTTGTGCATGTGTATGCAAACATCCCCATACACACGCTCTTCAAGAAACATCATTTAACAACTCTAAATTTAAATTTCTCCTTTCTTTTAAATTTTAGACTATGTGACATTTTACTCATTCTTTGGAATGCTGGTGAAACCAATAGGAACTTTACGAATTAGAACTAACACCAAGGGAATAAAGGTCATAAAAATGAGGAGCATTTATGTGATTATTTAAAAATGCTTCCCTTTGGTTGTTTGCCATGGAGGATTTCTGGCAGTTTTGTATTCTCATTACTCTAGCTCACAGTCAGTTCAATACCTGACTCAATACCATCGAGTCGATTCTGACTCATAGCGATCCTACAGCTCAGAGTAGAATGGCCCCATAGAGTTTCCAAGGAGTGCCTGGTAGATTCGAACTGCCAACCTTTTGGTTAGTAGACAGCACTTAACCATTATGCCACCAGGTTTTCCAGGTCAAGAATAAAACAGCCCATATGGAAAGAATTTCTTCTTTATTGTTTATTTCTTTGTTGGCTTAAAATATTCTCATCAGCTCCCTAGTGCAACATGAATCTCAATATCAGAAACAGTTTTTACTTCATCTTCCCAAGGACTGTGATTTAAGAGAGACTAAGAAGGGGGAGGAGTTCTTATAGACCCTTGAGAATATTTTCAGGCAAAAATAAGCCCAGTACAGATTTTTCCTTCAAGGAGATCTCTGTTAGTTGGAAATACGGGCTTTCTCTATTAACATCCCCAGGTATTACCTTCTTTGACTATTTCCACGAAGAAATCCACATTAACCTAAATCTCATTTGCATGTAAAGGTTAAGACCGAATCCACTGCAAATCAGAGACCAAAGAATTCTTGGAAGGTTAAGAAGAGGACAGAAAGAGAGAGAGCTTTTATTCCATTCAGTCAGCTATTAGTGCCACAGATCTTTCAGCTATGGGAGCAATCTACAGAGACCTTTTTGAATGGAGAAGCTTCTGGAGTCTAATGACTCCAAGGAAATGAGTTATTCTTGTTACCAATCAGAGACAGTTGCCATTCATGCTAGAGAAGAAAGCAGAGCTACTGCAGGGCATGAAATTAAATTTTCCAGGTAGCAGCAAGTAATTGATACCGTGGGGTGACCTTTGCCCGAGGAGCCAATTTCAATCTGCAGAGAATAGAAGTAGGGCCAGCTATTCGGTCTGACCCCCACAAGCTGAACGCGGAAAGCAACATGCTCGAGTAACTTCTGTTTCTGTCTCATAAATGCGCCCCATTTTCATTACCTTTGTTCTCTTGGCTTTAGTTCTAATTCAAATATCCCTGATGGTCTTATAAATTTTTTATGGAACTTATTAATTCACCCACCTGAGACATCAAGTGGGAATTACATTTATCAACTCAGTCTGTGGTTCAGATTGTGTGTGTGTATGCGTGCATGCGTGCTTTAAGGCATTAATTTTTCTGTTTTAAGTTCCTACCTTTAACAATTTATCTTCAGAAAGGTTTTTGGAAAAATTCAAAAAGGTAAGCAGATTTAAGCCACTTCACATTTTTCCTACTGTGCAGGCATTTACATATTCAAAATTAATTGGCTGCTTCTGGATTGTGGTACAGCATCTACCGTCTAGAATGAGTTTTAAGATGAGCATTAAATTTATTTAAATAACAGATTAGAATGAGAAAGGCAACCAGAAGGAAAGAAAATTGTGTGCCTGTCTTTTAAAATTATTCAAAAGTTAAATCATTTTGGAAGTTCACTCCATAACCAATTGCTAGTCTTGAAATTCTTGATACTGAGTATGCAATAGGTTTCAAATTAGGATTATTTGGTTCAAGGCTCTAGATTTTCTAAATCCTTAGAATGAAGAAAATAAACTGAAAGTCCTCATGCAGCAATTTGGAGCATAAATTGCATAACTGCAAAGAGTAGACCAAAAGATCACAGCCAATTTATATTCTAATCAGATTTTTCATTCTAACTTTAATTAAAGTGTTTGACTTAGAAAAACGACCATTAGAAAAACTACCAGTAACACAAAAGAGAAGAATTAATTGGGAGAAAAAAATACACCCTGACTTCTGTGAAGATTCATAGCATATGCTAGGACACAGAACAAAAAAAAAAAAAAAAAGCTTTAACAAACTACTATAACTTACAGTAAGCAGTATTTCTTCTTCTATGCATATTTTAAAAAAAAATGTGTGTATCATGTTTTTCTCCCTATATATTGACATAGCCAAAAGCCATATTGACATAAGTAAAAGCAAAAAAAAATCCTTTAAGTCTAATGATTATGTACCTGAATTTTTTTTTTTAAGTAACCAGAAGTAGTTTGATCATTAAATTTTGTATGCCTGGTGCAATCGGTCAGCTTAATTTCTGTAGCCATTAATCAATCAGCTGATGCTCATTAAGTCTTTACTTGCCCAGTACTAGGAAGAGCATTAAAGACATATCTAACATAGCTCCTGTTCTTGGAAAGCTTGTGGTTTTGCCAAGAAAAGAAAAGCCTTGGAAATCAGATCTAAAGCCTGGAAGACTCGTTTGATGCTATAAAAGTTGAGGTAAGAGGAAATCTATCTGGTTATAGCAATTCCACAAGGGTCCATGAAGGTGGGAGATTGAAAGGTGGACAGGATTTGGACAGGTGTGGGGTTGAGGGTAGTCAGGAGTTACTGTAAAGGAGGGCACAGCTGAGCAGGCTGAGGCAAGAGGGAGGGAGAGAAGCTTGAACAGAGATCCTATCAGTGGGTACAAGGACCCTGAAAACACTGAAACGACATTGTGCCTCTAACGTTTATTAAGTGCCGTTAGTGATGACTGTGGTGTGCCTGACCCAAGCCACGTATTTTCAATTGCCTCATATGCATTCAAAAGCTGGACAATAAAAAAGGAAGAATAACAACTAACACAACTGAATTATGGTGTTGGTGAGGAGCGTTGATTATACCATATACTGCCAGAGAACAAACAAATCTGTCTTGGAAGAAGTACAGCTAGTATTCTCCTTAGAAGACAGGATAGCGAGAGACTCGGCCTCACACGCTGCAACAGTGGGCTTCCACATAAAAATGATTGTGGGCTTGGAGCAGGACTGGGCAGTGTTTGGTTCTGTTGTTTGTAGGGTCACTATAGTCAGAACTGACTTCACAGCACCCAGCAACATAAACAACAATTACTCTCCATTCTTTCTGCATTTACATTACTTCTAGGTTATACTCTCTCTTTCTGATAGGCCCAGGAGGCCTAGGGGTAAGAAGATGTGAACAATTTTTTACGAAGATTGGCCTGCTGGTTTTACACAGATTGTACCATAAGAAGGAGATTGGCAGTAGAGAAGTTAAGAGGTCACTATACTGTCCAAGGGCTTATTGGGGCTGTGATAGATACCGTCACCATAAAGGCATAAAGGACAACTTAAAGCACCTTCATTCAGCAACCACTATTGAGCACCTTCTGTGAGCTAGTCTTGGAGATAAAATATCAGTAAGGCTTGAAGGGAGAAGGAAGAATTCGTGGTCTTATTATATCCAGCTATCAAGAACACAATGCAAGTACTCTAGGAAGCTTGAGATAGTATCAAGTGGTCTGGCAGGCATGAGCAGAAGTGTTAAGAAAGTCAACTAGCTTTGAAGGTAAGTCTGATGTTACCAAGCAAAGAAGCAAGGAAACACACACACACACATACATACACATAAATGGTGGGGAAAAAAAGAGAGAGTTGAAGTTAATTAGAAAGTTAGGACAGCAAATCAAAGATAGAAACCAAAAGCTAAACTGGAGTCAAATCTTATACACTCAATCTCTGGCATTTTCTGAAGTGGATAAAAAAGGAAAGGACCAAATACTTTCTCCAAACACCAAAATGTGTATTAAGAGGCAGGATACTTGGGAAAGTCCTAGATTTCAGATGCATCCTTACAGCAGATCCCTGGAGGAAAAATAAATGCCCAGGACAATGTTAATTGCTCATGTGTTATTGGAAAATACAATCACAGAGAATCAAGAATGAGGGAAAAAGGAGTGAAAAATGCAAAGACACGCGTTACCAGACTCGCCACTGTGTCACACCATACCACAAAGCGACATGACAAGTAGTTTTTTGGGTGCAGAATGTCTCCATACAAGCTGCATGAAAAATCGTACCTCAGAACCATGCTTGAGAGGGAACAGAGAGAAAGTCTTTCTGCTGACTCTCTCCTGCCTCCTCTTTGGCATTTACCCAAGTTCACCCCAGGGGGGGCATTAACCCCCCAACATTTGGGGGTTGGATCATCTGGCCCCTTCAGCAACCACTGAGGAAACATATCTTATAGCCTATGGTGGGACCATATTTTAACGGGACCATATGTGGAAAAAGACCTGAAGACAACCCAGGGGACCCGTGCAGTCCAGCTGCCAGTGCAAGAGCTGAGAACCTGGGAGACGGGCAAGGACAGGAGCATCTATGAGGCCCATGAGATGTGTCCTACACTAGATGTGTCACTGCTACACATGTACCTATAAACAATTGTGTTCAGTCCTTCCCTTACACCAAGAAATTTCTGGACACATTGCTTCTTGGATTTCTCCAATCTGTACCCTTGTTCTGTCCATTTATTTAGATCTTCTAACAAGGACCAGTGAGGCAAGAAAAAGCAAAACTTCGTCAGTTAGGTGTATCACTTGGAAGTCCACTGGCAAAACTCGCTAAGCAAGATAGAGATGAAAAAGGGCAGTTGGTATGAAATTGAGGGGTGGGAAAGATGCAGGCTCACTATGACATTTACTTTAGCTTGGTTTTCAAAAAACACCTTTCCTCCTGTTAAATAGAGGGATAGCCTGAGTACGTCTGTTTCCTTGGTACTTGATCCTGTTCTCAAAGTGCCAAGTCTGAAGCAGAGGTAAGGCTGAACTGGAAGAAGAAACACCTAGGCAGTGTGAAACACGAATGTTTACAGAGGATGCCATTGTAAAACCAGGGGAAGGCTCACCTGAGATGCGTAGAGCTAGAATCATAACTACTGTTTCAGTAATAGCCTAATCTGACATACTTAGAAGCTTGAAAGCTGTTTTAGCACCAACACTTGAAAACAAAAGAGTAGACAACACAAAAACAGCTCTGCGAGTTTGCATATTCAGTGATCTAGACGGCAACCAGTCCATGGTCCCCTTCGCTAGATGATTGTTCTTAAGCTTGACAATGACAAGGGGACCAGTAATTGATTGAGGGTTTGGAGTCCTTCTGAAATGTGGCTCTGCTGGCTCTCTCCTAATGAACCACTGTCTGGCTGACTGCATGATGATTCAGCAGATGCTGCTCTTTTCAGTTAACTGGGGTTGTACACTTAGTCAAGCTAATTCTGAAACTGCTTTAAAAACAGTAGAAAGGGAAAGATGACCCCTACCTGAAGCTACAAACGAGTAGGCTCTGTGGTTGGAAGAAGAAGAACCACTATTTTCTTCTTTTGACCGTTCAAGCCTCCTATTTTCTAAGTTGTCTGGTGGCAATGTGGGTTAGTTAAATGCTACATCTGCTAACCTAAAAGGTCAGCAGTTCAAATCCACCAGGTGCTCTTTGGAAACTCTACGGGGCAGTTCTACTCTGACCTCTAGGGTCGCTATGAGTCGGACTCAATTCAGTGTCATTGGGTTTGGTTTGGATTGATGGTGTCAGTAATCAGAAGAGAATTCTGAAAGCACCTTCTTGCTATGTTTATAGTCAAACAACCAATTTGGATTTTTGTCTAAACAGATCTGGTGTCATGTAAATTTTTCACCTGATGTTTAACACCTTTTTTGCAAGCTTCAATCATTTGCATGACACTTTCACAGTTTTTGCTGTCTGTGAAGCATTTTCAAATTGGCTTATTTAAGGGAAAGTAAGTCTTAACTGGTTTAAGCAATAATATTGTGAAATTACGCTTTTGATGTGCTCTGTACGTGTGTGTGGATATAGTTTTGTATATACTTCATCTTTTAAATGTACTGCTCGTTATCATCCAAATTTTCAAATGATAAAAATAAAGTACACTAGTATTGTTTATTTCAGGAGACTAATAAAATATGTATGTGGTGTTTCTTAGTTAGAGCACAGTAATAATAAGATGGAAAGAAAAACAGTATCAGAAACCTGCATTCCTAGAAATATGCGGGTGTCTAAACTGTTTATTTGTTTTTAAAAGGAGTCTTTGCAGTATTTGCCACCTGTCATGAATCTTTAACTGTGTGCTAAGGAAGCACCCTCTACATAAACCTATATCTACATGCGTATGTATTCACCTATTTACAATTTTTTTATAAACCTAGATATATCCAACCAAAAAACTGTTAGCCATAAGCTATATAAAATCACCCCATGTTCTGCAGTTTATAAGAACAGTTCAACTGAAATTGATCTGGTTAATTTGGAGGAGACAGTTCTTTCATGGGTTACCTCAGGATAATGGGTTTGTATCACTGATTTCACAGTCTGAGCACTATGGTTCTTGGGGACACAATCACTGAACACAGCGCACTGGGAATATCATGAAAATAAGTGTCACTTATCTCAGTGGTCACTGCACAGTCTGGCTTCCTACCTCCCTCCACTTTTCTCTGTATACAGAGTTGGCTTGTTTCACTCGCTTGAGAAAGCATAATACAGAAATATCTAGTTCTTATTAGATCATATAGGCATCAATGCATCATACAGAAAATCTAGATTCATATCTGAGTAGACAGACTATCAAATACCAGAGAGTTTAAGAAAATAAACCGTAGTTTAGGCCTGGGGCAAGAAAACAATTTCAGAATGAAGGCATGAGGTGCCCCATGGAACCAGTTTCCAGCAAAACAGCTATAATTAGTTTTAAAAGCAACCATTTAAAGTCTCTGGAAATTGTCCTAAGGGCATGCAGCAAATTAAGAAACATTTATTCAACAAACTTTACTAAAACTTGATATGAATAGCAAGAATCTATGGCATATGAGCCACAACATGTTGTCTAGCTTTCTAGCCTCCCTCTAGCTCAGCAAGATGGAAAGTCCAGTCTGGAAGAGTGTGACCCAGAGGAAGGGGTTCCCTCTCTCCTCTGCTCCCAGTCAAGGGGTACAGTATTTCACTGGGAGGAGGGCTCCAGCATTTCTCCTTTTCTTTAGCTGCAGCCAAGAAGGAGCTCTAGTGGCACAATGGTTAAGAGCTTGACTGGTAATCAGAAGGTTGGCAGTTTGAAACCCCCTGCTGCTCCTTGGAAACCATATGGAGCAATTTTACTCTGCCCTATGGGGTCACTATGAGTCAGAATCAACTCCACAGTAATGAGCTTGTTGTTGGGGGGTTTACAGTCAAGAAGTTGAGGCCTCCTGACACTCCAACATCCCTTTCCCAGCTTGCCCTCATGCCAAGATTAGGTTTCTAGTTCTTATTAAATTGTAGGGGTTCTTTAGATATTCTGGATATTAAAACCCTTATCTAATTATTTGATTCCCAACACTTCTCTCACATTAAATTCCTTTGTATACAGAAGATTTTTTTATTTTGATAAGATCCAATTTATTTAACTTGTCTTTTGTCACTTGTGTTTTCAGCATCAACTAAAAGAATCTGTTGTTGAAGACTTGGTCTTGAAGCATTGCCCTATGTTTTCTTTTGACAGCTTTAGGCATTTGATCTATTTTGAGTTAGTTTGGGATATGAGGTAAAGTATGGGTCTAATGTGAATCTTTTGCATAAACATTGAGTTATCCAAGTACCATTTATTAAAGAAATTATTCTTTCCTCACTTGATGGATTTATCACTATTTTTGAATGGTAATCGATTATAGTTGTGTGTGCTTATTTCTGGGCTTTGAGTTCTAGTCCATAGTCTGTATGTCTATCATTATGCCAGTACCAGGGTGCTTGATTGCTATAGATTTATACTATGTTTTGAGATCCAGAACTGTGAGACCTCCTACTCTGTTGTTCATTCTCAGGGTTGCTTTGGCTATTCAGAGCATTTTGCAATTCCACACAAATTTCAGAATTAACTTTCCTGCAAAGAAGGTTGTTGGAATTTTGATGAATATTGCATTGAATCTATAGATGGTCTTAGACGGTACTGACATCTTGGCAGTAATAAGTCTTCCAATACATAAACATGGAATGTCCTGTCTATTTGGATCATCCTCAGTTGCTTTCAATAGTGTTTTATAATTTTCGGTGTAATGTCTTTCACCTCTGTGGTTAAATTTATTCTTTGATGTTTTATTCTTTTAGATGCTATTATGAATGGAACTATTTCCTTGATTTCTTTCTCAGATTGCTAATGTTGTTTTTGTTGTTAAGTACCATCAAGTTGGTTCCCACTCATAACAACCCTATGTACAACAGAAGGAAACACTGCTCTGTCCTGAGCCACGCCCACAATCATTGTTATGCTGGAGGCCATTGTAGCAGCCACTCAATCCGTTTCATTGAGGGTCTTCCTCTTTTTTCCTGACCCCCTCTACTTTACCAAGCACGATATCCTTTTCCAGGGACTGGTCCTTCCTGACAACATATTCAAAGTATGTAAGATGTAATCACACCATCCTTTCTTCTAAGGAGCACTCTGGTTGTACTTCCTCCAAGACAGAGTTGTTTGTTCTTTTGGCAGTCCAGTATATTCAATATTCTTCCTCAGCACCACAGTTCAAAGACACCAATTCTTCTTTTGTCTTCCCTTACTCATTCTCCATCTTTCACATGCTTCCATAGATGGTGTACAGAAACCTACTAATTTTTGTGTGTTGACCTTGTATCCTGCCACATTCTGAACTTATCTACTAGCTCTAACGTCTTTCTTGTGGATTTTGGGGGCCTTCTATACAGAGAAACAAAACATCTGGAAGAAAAGACCACAAGATAAGAATCCTACAGGCCAATATCTCTGAAGAATATTGGCATAAAAACCCTCAACAAAGCATTAACAAACAGAATCCAAAAGCATATTAAAAGGATTATGCACCATAATTAAGTATAATTTATTACAGGAATGCAAGAGTGGTTCAACATTAGAAAAATCAATCAATGTAATACATCACATCAACAGAAAAAAGGAAAGGAACAACAAGATTCCTTCAGTCAACTCAGTAAATGCTTTTAACAAAATTCAACATCCTTTCATCATGAAAGCATTCAACAAGACAGAAAAGAAGATAAACCCCTCAACTTGGTAAACAACATTCATGAAAAAATAATACAGCTAACCTCATACTCAACGGAGACAGACTGAAAAGGTTCCTCTTAAAGTTAGGAACAAGACAGTGGTGCCTGCTTTCACTATGCTCTTTGATATTGTACTGGAAGTTCTAGCCAGAGGAGTTAACCAAGAAAAAGAATAAAAGAAATCCAAATCTTTGCAATCTCTTTTGAGAAACTTACAAACTGTTTTCCAGAGTGGCTATACCATTTTACATTCATACCAGCGGTATATGATGGTTCCAATTTCTACATATCCTCCATTAGACCTTTTCTTTTTCTTTTTTTATATTAACTGATTGATGGAAATAAAGTGTATTTCATTGTGACTTTGATTTACATTTCCCTAAAACTGATGACTCTGAGTATCGTTTTACGTGCACTGTCCATTGAATCTTCTTTAAAGAAGTGTCTGTTAAGATCCTTTGCTAGATATTTATTTATTTATTACAGTAAATGAATAAAGTTTCTAGCATCTGTCAACTATCTCATCTATAATAAACCCTCACCACTACCCCTCACCCTTGTAGCCATCAAAGTTATTTTCTTCTGTAGAGAATCCTGTTTCTAAGTTCTTATAACGCCACGCCAGCCAAGTGCCGTCGAGTCGGATCCGACTCAAGGGGTCTCATATAATATTTGTCCTTTTGACACTTACTGATTTCACTCAGGTATTTTAGCATCAGGCATTCAATTTCTGAAAAAAGATAGCTGCAATTTTGGTGGGAATTTTTTTGAACTTGCAGATAAATTTGGGGCATTCTAATAGCTTAACAATGTTAAGTCTTCCAATCTGTTAACCCAGAATGCTATCTCATTTATTTGGTCTGTAATTTCTTTCAGCAATACTTGGTAGTTTCCACAGTAAAAGTTTTACCCTCCTTTTCTTAAATTTATTCCAAAATAATTTATCATTTTCACACTACTTTGAGCGGCTTTGGTGATTAGGAGATGTGCTTGGGTCCTGCATCCCTTTGGTATTCTCCTGTGGTTGTAGGTTTTGTTTCGTTCTAACCACCGCCTTAACTTCTTCTCACTCTATAATACGTTCCAGGCTCACTTGGTGTATTTCCTACCCTAGCCCCAGAATCAGCCATTTCTTCAAGGATCTGTGGTTTCTGTTATTGAATAATAATATATTAAACCCATATGGGCATTAGGTTTGCTACAGAGTTTGTTTTTCAGGGAGTGTGGGGAACGAGGAGGCAATATAATTCTTTTCTTTTTTTCTTTTTTCCATTACCTCACATATCAAGGAACAATTTGATGGATGAGATGAAGTGTGACTAGGGACAGGAGAAGGAACTGGGAAAAATATTCCTTTTACGACACTTGTCATTTGCTCTTAGATGAAATATGTAATGAGTCAAAATTACTGGCTGAGTGATCCAGATCTCCTCCTGCAGTGTCTAGAGAAAGGTTCTTCCATATTCTTTCAGAGGCAAAGAAGTTTTCCATCTCTTCAGATATGGCTGAGGACCCTGGTGTCCATTGTGCTGCCTCCAGCAGTTTCTAGATCTGAGGTCTTTCTGCTTCATCTTCACACAATGGAGTGCACTGATCTAAATTTATCACATATCATTTATGTTATTTTATTTTTTATGGTACTTCAGGTGAAAGTTTACAGCTCAAGTTGATGTCTCACGCAAAAACGTATACACGTGTTATTACATGATATGAGTTGCAATCCCTATAAGGTAACAGAATGATCCCCCTTTCTACCCTGGATTTCTCGTGACTATTCAGCCAGTTCCTGTTCTTTCCTTCCTTCCTTCTTTCAGATCCTGTCTCCAGATGAGAGCTGCCCATTTGGCCTCATGTATCTGCTTGAACTAAGAAGCACCTGCTTCACGAGTATTATTTAATATCTTATAGTCCAGTTTAATCTTTGTCTGAAATGTGGGCTTTAAGAATGATTTTCGTTCTAGGTTAACAGGGTGGTGTTTGAGGGCCGTGAATCAGCGGTTCCTCCAGCCACAGTCAGATCGCGAGGTCATACTTGGAATTCTGCTCCGTCTTGTTCTACTGTTTCATCAGGGACTCTCTTCTGGGTTTCACATCAGGGCAGTAGTTGATGGTAGCTGGGCACTATCTAGTTCTTCTGGTCTTGGGCTAATGGAGTCACTGGTTTATGTCATCCTTTTGGATCTTGGGCTAGTATTTTCCTTGTGTCTTTGGTGTTCTTCATCCTACTTCACTCCAAGTAGGTTGGGACCACTTGATCCATCTTAGATGATAACTTGCAAGCTTTTAAGTCCCCAGACAACACTCACCAAAGGGGCATGGAGAACAATTTCTTAATAAATTTTAATATGACAACTGACCTAGGTGTACCCTGACCACCACGGTCCCCAAATCCCAGCTCCAGCTTTTCTGTCTCTCAGAATGTTTGGTTATTTTCAGAAAATTTCCTAGTTTTTGATTTAGCCAAGGTGTGCTGACTTCTGCCATACTGTGAGTTGTTCTTCCCTTCTCTCTAGATGATCCTTGTCTACTTTCTAGTTGATGAATTCCCTTCTTGCACTATTCTTACCCTCATAATCATCTCTTTTCACCTGTGTTTAAATATTTTCTTGAGTTCTTATAATAGTAGTCTCATATAACATTTGTCCTTTGCAACTACCTAATGTCACTCAGCATAATGCCTTTCAGATAAGTATATTTTTAGTATAACAAATATGTTCTGAAATTGACAGTAATGCTGGTCTCACAATTTTGTGATTAAAAAACCATTGAATCATACACTTTAAATGATTAAGTTGTATGGTATGTGACTCACATCTTGGTAAAGCTTTTTTTAAAAATTAAGTCTGGGAGGAGCATTCTAATATATGAAGCAAAGGAGAACTATCTAGATGAAAGTGCCTGTAATGATAAATCCTCTGCCAACTGTAAATGAGCACGTGGCCCCAGGGTGACCATTAGGAATATTATCTGTACATTAAGAATTAAAGCCTACAAATAAGAAAGTTTCCCAAACTTGTGAGTTCTTTTTAAAGACAGCATGCCATCCTGAATAATGAAAATCCTCTTTTTTAAGGCCTTGGTGAGTGTTGGAGTATAGCTGTGGCATCGTTTAATTAGACCTCTGGAACAACAGAATGGAAAGAACAACAGTGTTTAAAAACTCCTACATCCTGGAAATACTTAGAAGTCTAAACTAGTTTATTTATCTCTAATAGGAAACATCGCAGTAGCTCATAGGCAGCAGCTATGAACTTTGCATGCACTCTGGCTGGCAAGAGGCCTCCTCCCCCGACTTTACCCCAAACAAAGACCTAGGGCCACACTGCACCTCCAAACCTGTCAAACAGTGTAAGCCGAAAGAGGCATGAGTGCTATTGTTTCCTGAGGGCCATCAGGAGCCTGGCATGTCCTTACTCCTCTTGTGGGAGACTGCTGATAGGACCAGAGTGGGAGAAAGAACGGCAGCTGCAGATTTAGGGCCTAGTTGTTGTACAGCCACTTCTGGTGCTTATTATCACATTTCCCAGAGACTTCAGTTCTTGTCCTCTGTCTACAATTTGCTCAAGGTTCTATGCATATTCTTGACTATATTAGCATATATGTATAAATATGTATAAAGTAGAAATAAATACAGAGAGTTAGGTGAGAATATATACATGTATCTGTAATGTAATGGTTAAGGATGCCTCTCTAAAATTAGACTTCCTGAATACAAACTCAGGCTGTGTCATTTACCAATACGGCACCATGAATGCACCACATCTGTTATTTAGCTTCCTTACCAATAAATCCATGAGTCGGATCCGACTCGACGGCACTTGGCTTTTTTTGGCTACCAATAAATGGGGACAGAAGTAATACGTAACTCTGTAATTATTACTATAAGGGATAAAAGAGGTAAAGACTAGGGTGCTTGGCACATAGCAAATACACAGACTATGTTAGCCAATATTCTCATAAGAAAAGCACCGTGTATCTCTACGTATCCATAAGCAAGAGAATCAGCAGCACTTAACTTCGATTTTGCACGCTATGCCTACAGCAGGATGCTTCCAACTGAGATGATCTTTTAATTGCTCCTTAGCATTTTTCTACTTTGTTATCTTACTATTACTTACAAAGGTGTTTTTCAATACTTTATTCTGCCTTTAAAAGTAATTTATATTCCACAAGAACGCTTTGAAGAAAAAGGACCTAGGAGAAACTAAAAATCCTCAACACAATCATTTAGGTCTAAGTAATAAAGCATTTTGGTATTTTACCCACCATTTTTCGGTGCATTTTAACCTGCCTGAAGTCACAGTGTAGGGAAAATTTGTACTCACTTTTTGCACTAAGCATTATAAAACTATTATACTATCAAAGTTATTGATAGCCTTTATGACATACTGACTGTGTATGTTTATATTCTCTGCCTTCTAAAACTCATTTAAAATGAGAGTAAATAAAGGTGAGGCCAACCAAGACAGCAGAGTAGTCAGACACTTCCTGTGTTTCATGTACAACAAAGAACCCCCCAAAACAAGGGAATCCATTATATATGACAATCTTGGAGACCTAAACATCAAAGACAAAGTTGAAGAGTCAGACTGAGCAGCAGGGAGAGAGAGAGACGGACAGTTCAGAAGCAGTGAAGAAGTGCCAGACTTGACCTAGCTGGCACCCTGCGGGCTAGACCATATAGCACACAAGGGCTGAGGTGAGCAAAGAAGCTTAGGATGTATTTTTTTACCACGTTGGGAGACACCGAGCAGCAGAGAGTCTGCACAGCCTCCAGAGCTGGGGGAAGCAGCACTGGATCTGAGACAATTATCAAAGAGTCAAACCTACCTCACCTAGCCTATGTCTTGGCATTAAAACAACCCATCTCCTCTTCACTTGCCTCCTCCCCTTCTGCTGCAGTGCTAGTCTGGCAGAGTTTAGTGGCCGCTATGCCGTCTGGGCCAGAAATGGAACCCCTTGCCCCAAGTTAGTCTCCTAGCTTTGGGGAGGGAACAAACAGAAAAGGAAGCCACCAGCTCCTCTAATCTGGGCCCACAGGGCTAACCATGACCAAACCAGTCTCAAGGTTTTAAAAAAATAGCCACATTCCCTGAGTTGGGAATTCAGGGCAGGCACTGCTCCTTTGGCCAGGCACAGGCATAAAGGATCAATGAACTTCACATGCCTTTCACCCCCGCCAAGGCTTGTGTGAGCCCACTTGACAGCAGAGGCCCTCATTAGCATAGTACTGCAAAATAAAACCCACGTTTACAGAAGCAGACTGCCGTATCTTTCTTCCACACAGTAGCTGGTGTGTTTGAACTACAGACCTTTTGGTCAGCAGTGGAGTGCTTTAACCACTGTGCCATCAGGACTGCTTTGAAAGTTTCCATGGAGGGGAAAAATATTAGGAATACATTGATAGTAGATTTCACAACATCTGTATCTTAAGTTAGAATTTATTAGAACAATAACTTTAAAGTTCTGAGACAAAATACTTCCCTGCATAGAATTCTGTGACTAAATACAAGAATAAACGATATTTTACTCTGTAAATATTTCTTCCAGAGAAATGTACTCATATTGGTTTTCTTCATGTTGCCTTCGCTTGAAAATAGTTTTATATTTTTGCAAGTAAATCTCCAATATTTTTAATTACATTTTTATTGTTTTTCAATTGAACAATCCAGACATTTGCAAAATATGAGTGTATTTCTTTGTATAGAGTGTGAGTTGGATCCCCAATTTGATCAACCTCCCCTAGAAGCTACTTAAGTATCCCAGGACCATTTCCTTCCCCTGATAGATCTGAGAGCTGCCTGATAGATCTAAGATGCTGCGTTTAACAAATACTAAATTCTTGTACATACTAAGATCTGTTTCTGGGCCATCTCATGTCTCAGGTGAGTCATCAATCTATAGTTCCAGCAATTCCAGTTTCTTATCAATACCACACTGTTTTCATAGTTAAGGCTCTGTGAGATATATTTAATCTATTATGACATAAAAAGCCTCATAAATTTTTTGGTGTGAAGGGAGAAAAACACATAGGGTTTAGGGACTTGGGATAACCTCTCACGCAGTTGGCAACACATTACTGTCATTGTTTGGCACAAGGCCCTTCTATTGTTGTGTTGTTCCAGGGTATGTCCATTCTAAGACAACCAAACCCACTACCAACCAGTCAATTCTGACTCACCGAGACCCCATACGCAGAGTAGAACAGCTCCATAGTTTCCGAGGAGAATCTGGTGAATCTGAACTGCTGACCTTTTGGTTAGCAGCCGCAGCACTTAACCACTATGCCTCTCCTATTTCCCTACTTACTGCCCACCCCCTCCGCAAGCAATTTCAATCTGTTTGATAACTACATTTTTATTGTTATATGTTTTTATAAAGCATATTCATCTGTTCCTATTTTTCATCCATGTATTTAAAAGTATAAAAATTTTCTAGCAAAAAGAAATAAAACAGGATGGCATAGTAAAGATCCATGCAGTCATCATTTAGGTTTGAAAGCTATTGATATTCTGCCATTCTGATATCATTTCTACGCCCATCTACTCCCCATTCCTCCTCTTGATTATTTTTATTTGTTTAGAGTTCTTTGGTTTTAACCCACTGCCATCTATTCTGACCCATAACAACCTATAGGACAGAATAGAATTGCTTCCTAGAATATCCAAAGAGCCTGGCGGACTCCAACTGCTGACCTTTCGGTTGACAGCCGCAGCATTTATCCTTTCGGCTGCCAGGGTTTCCTCTTTAGAGGTAAAATTTATATATACATTGCAATGCACAAGCCTTGGTCCCAGAATTTTGATAAGCATAAATAGACATGTAATCCATACATCTTTTACCATATAACACACTTGAACTTTCATAGAATGTTTTCTTCTGTTGATTCCTAGTTAAATCTTCAGAATAAACCATCAGTGTGATTTATGTGTTTAATGAAGAAATTCCTTTGATGAATTAAAGGCTACTTAACTGTTCACACCTGAATTTGTTTCCTGGAAGATCAAGTTTGTGAAGTATCTTCAAACACACTGCAAAAAATACATATCCCTATTCTGTAACTTCATATAAATAAAATCACACAGCATGTAATATTTCACACTTGTCTTCCTTCACTCAGCATGATCATGTTTGTGACATTCGTTCATATTGCATATGTTTCACTAGTTTATTCTTTTATTGATGAAAAGTAGTTTATTTACAGAGGATACCATAATTTGTTTAATCATTCTTCTATTGTTGATCCCTTGCATTGGTTTCATGTACAGTTTTTGCTATTGTGAATAAATCTTCTATGTGAATGCAGTCTTGTGCAAGTCTTTATTTGGACACATGTTTTCATTTCTCTTGGATAAATACCTAGGAATAAAATTGTTGGACCAAGAGTAGAGGGTGTATGTTAATTTTATAAGAGACTTTCAAACCTTGTTTTAAAGTGCTTGTACCATCTGCATTCCCACTAGACAGTGGTATAACTGGAGTATTTGACACCTGGAGTAAATAAATTTTTAACATTCTTTACCTCTATATAACAACACCATTTTCATAAATATGAAGGTAATAACCATCACTATCTTCATTCATAGTTTGTTTAAATAACTAGCTTATTACAGAGAAAAGCTAAATTTCAATTATCAATATATTATTCAATTTATAAAATATTTCTTGCATGGACTAAAATTTGCATTATCCAAAAAAAATTATACTTTGCAGTTCCCACTCTGTTTGAAATTTTAAGAACAGATCAAAACTCCAAGTGGTCACGTAGGATGATGTTCTGTTTCTTTCATTTTGTAATCACTATGCTTTCATTGTTTACCAGCTCGACGGCACTTGGCTTTTACCTTTGAAATGCAGGGATGTGTGGTGCACAAGGATTGGAGACAAAAACTGTACCCTGAAGTCAGGTGAAAAGATTCTGCACCTTAGGCTCTTATCCTCAAAACACAAGCAGCTGAGTACGAGTGCGCAGAAGACTGACAGTAAAACTATATACACCAAGGTGTTACATAAATGGGAATAATTTGAGTTAACTTCCAAGTAAAATACAGTGATTATTAAATGATAGCTTGTGTTACCTGCATTATCTATGTTGTATTAACTATGCAAAGACATGTGACCATGTGTATCATAACAAACTGTGGATAACACTGAGAAGAAAGAGAACTCCAAAATACTTCTGCTCAAGAGGCAGTTGTTCAAACAGAACAAGATGCTACTGAATGGCTTAAAGCCAGGAAAGGTGTGTGTCAGACTCGAATCCTTTTACCTACTTAATCAGTCTATACGCTGAGTAAATAATCCAAGAAGCTGGACTGTATGAAGGAGAATGTGGCATCTGAGTTTGAGGAAGACTCACTAACAACCTGAGATATACAGATGACACAACCTTGCTCACTGAAAGTAAAGAGGAGTTGAAACACTTACTGATGAAGTTCAAAGACCACTGCCTTAAGTATGGATTACTCCTCAACATAAAGCAAGCAAAAAATCCTACAACTGGACCAATAAGCAACATCATGATAAACAGAAGCAAGGTTCCAGTTGCCAAGGATTTCATTTTACTTGCATCTGACAATCTACACCCACGGACATAGCCATCAATAAATCAAAAGATGTATTACACTGAGCAAATCTGCTGCAAAAGATCTCTTGAAAGTGTTCAAAAGCAAAGATGTCACCTCGAAGACTAAGTTGCACCTGGCCCAAGCCATGGTGTTTTCAATTGCCTCATAGGCATGGGACAGCTGGACAATGAATAAGGATAGTCATAGAATTGTGGTATTGGTGAAAAATATTGAATATACTATGGACTTCCAAAAGAACAAAAAAAAAAAAAAAAAAAAAAAAAAAACCTGTCTTGGAAGAAGTAGAACCAGAATGTTCTTCAGAAGCAAAGATGGCAAGACTATGTCTCACATACTTTGGACATGCTATGAGGAGGGATCAGTCCCTAGAAAAGGATATCATGCTTGTTAAATTAGCAGTCAGTGAAAATGAGTAAGGTCTTCAACAAGATGTACTGACACCATGGCTGCAACAACGGGCTCAAGCTTAAAAATGATTGTGAGAATGGTACAGGACTAAGCAGTGTTTCTTTCTGTTGTATGCAGATTTGCTATGAGTCAGAAACAACTCAGAGGCACCTAAGAACAACATTGAAAGAAAAATAATAAAAAGGTAACAATCTGCAGCTTACATATACATAATTAAAACTCAGGTACAGTTTCAAGAACTGTTTAGCACTTCAACCAACAAAAATAGTTTTGGGGCAGAGGGGGTATTTTGTCACTAACATTGTTCAGAATTGCCAGCATATGTTCATAATAAAAAGGAGACTGACTTGCCAGTTTTAGTACTGCTATAAAATTACATGCAGAAAAAGCACCCATCCACTTATTGCCTATGTGCTGATAATCACTCCCTCTTCCTAATCTTTTGTTTACTGTTGCCATCACTAGTACATGAAGGTTCCTGTTGACCTACGTCCTTTTCATTATGTGACATCATCAGTCTTTTTAAATGTTAGACATTTGAGATGGTTAAGATTGTGTGTCAGCTTGGCTGGACTATGATTCTCAGTGTTTATATGTGATCACTCCTATGATGGAATCCACTGCAAGTAGCCAATCAGTTGAAAGGGAGTTTCCTTGGAGGTGTGGCCTGCATCCATATACTAAGTAGATGTTCTGGCTTTTTGTTTTCTCTGGATCCTGCAACTGTCTCCTGTTCTCATCTCACCTCCAGTTCCTGGGACTTTAGTTATCAGTTTATATGCTGATCGTGGGTTTGAAAGCCCTGCAGACACATGAATCAGAAGAAATGTGTGGTCTTGCCAGCCAGTCTTGAGATTCGTTGATCTTCACAGCCCATGAGCAAGAGACCTGTTCTCTGACCTGCTGATTTGGGGTTTGCCAGCTCCTGTGGCTATATGAATCAAGAAAAGCCTCTCTGCTGATCTATGGACTTCGAAAGTTCCAGCCTCTACAATCATGTGAGCTGTTTCCTTGATATAAATCTCTCTACGTGTATACTTAGATGCTTTACTGGTTTTGCTTCTCTAGGGTACTTAACCCAAAATATTTTAGTGGGTGTATGGAGCTGTGCTGGTGCAGTTGTTTTAAAAGCTTGGCTGCTAAGTGACAGGTCAGCAGTTCCAATCTACCAGTTGAAATTCTATGGGGTAGTTCTACTCTGTCCTATAGGGTCACTAAGAGTCATAATCAACTAGATGACAATGGTTACAAAGTCAGACAAACTAAGAAGAAAAATCTGAGTATCTGCTTCTGAAAGTCAGCCACTGAAAACACTGTGGATCACATTGGTTTGATCCACAACCGGTCATAGATGGCACAGGTGTTTAATTCCTTTGTGCATGGAGTTATCATGAGTCAGGGCCTGACTCAACAGCAGCTAAAAAGAAATTGTCTTTGAGAGCAAATGAATGATTATATGTAGTATCTTTTTCTCATTATAAATGTGATACATTGTGGAAAATATAAAGCAAACTATAAAATCAAGGGGCATTACAGTGCTTACTGATATCAAATATTTATAATTTTGTGTGAACACAAATACACATATATCTATATACAAGTACATGGACTTATATCTAGAAAATAGTCACCACTAAATTTCAGAAATGGCTAGACACATCCAAAAGCTATTTTTATTTGTTTGTGTTCTTTGTTTGTTTATAGAGATTTGGGGATAAAGTCCTGAGTATCATCCTTAGAGAAAACATATCCCAAGGAAAGAAGGAGCCAGATGTACAAATTTGCCCAGTAACAAAAGCTTGATTATACAGGGCCTGAGAGATCTTGAGTCCAGCATGGGGCCACTCAAATTTGTCCCTATCCTAGTGGTCTAGGTGTGTCTTTAGCTCCTATGATGGGAAAGAGATATACATTTCCCCAAAACTCAGTAGGCTGTTAGGTATCAGAAATGCTGTTCCTAAGCCCTGTATAGAGAGTAATTCCAAAAATTCTAAGGTGCCTTGCCCTGTCTGCCACATAGGACCCTACAGAACTCCAAGGGGGACTCCCAGAAATAGGTACCAGGGACTGTAGTGGGGCCCAGAGGAAGACTGATTCGGTGCCTGGCAGATCAGGAGTGTCTTCCAGGAGAAGGCTCACCTGTGACCATAGATAAGACATGCCTTAGGGACCCAAGAAGCACTTAGAGAAGTACTATGGGAACTTAGAACTCTGATGTGAGCAGTAGGAGAAAGAATCAGTTTGTTTTGAGATTTTACTGTTTATGTTAGGCCTGAGAAGTTTTGGATTACTTCCATATATTTTTTTACCACTTTCATATATTCTTGGATCATACTCTATATCTGTAGATGCGTTGATTCATGATTTTAAGTATTCTGTAAGTATATGAAAAAAATCAAAATAACACTTTTCTGTTTCTAACTACTTAGTACCACTTTGATGATCAGTTACCCAAATAATTCTAAAGTCATCTCAGCAGGTAATGAAAGATATCCTAGATTTTACTGATGAGGTTTTAACTATCAGGCTCTTAAAGTACTTAATAAGCTCCACCTTGGTATTCTGTGAGTTTCTTAAATTAATTTTAAATGAGGAATAATCCCTATATTGATAAGATATTGCTATCTTATTAAAAAGGAAAATGTTGTATCTGAGGTGGTTTCATTTTAGACTGCACCTGACAACTGAAGAGCAAGTTCCAGTGTCTGCCATTTCACCCATTTGTCATCAAGCTACTCGATTTTAAAATGACTACTCCTTCCCTACACACAGTTACCGTGAGTCAGAGTAGACTCATGGACAGCTGTTTTTTTGATACATGGCAGAGCTGTTCTTCAAAGGGTCAGTTCTCTCTAATACGTATGGACATGGACATTCAGATGCACATACACACAAATATACACATGATACAAATATATATAGCATTCATATAAATACATAATCACATGTATATCAAAAATTTATACACAAATTTAGATAATATACATGCAAGTTTGTGTATTTATGTGTGTATACATATGAGGTCTGACAAGTGCATTTATGAACTTACTACCACACACATACTTGGCAGCACTGTACAAACAACTCAGTATGGTTTTATAACCTTGGTATATCAATGCCTCACAGCTGTGTTTGTGTTGACGTGTGGCAGTGTCTTGCTGAGTGGTGTTAATTATTGTTGTCATGTGTTTCTGTGTGTTGCGAGAATGTTGGAAATTGAATTAGAGTAACAAACAAATAATAAATTTCTGTTAAACTTGGCAAGAGTGGAAGTGAAATCAGGGATATGTTAGTCCAAGTTTATGGTGCTAATGCTATGAATAAACTTCAGTGTACAAATGAATTAAATGTTTTTTCTGAGGGGAGAGAAAGCACCACTAACAAAGAGAGGTCAGGGCAGCCAGTAACAATCGAAACTGACAAACATTGCAAAACTTCCTTGAATTGTACATCAAAATTCTCAGCTGACTGTGGAAAGCATAGCAGACCAAGTAAACATCCATAGGGAAACAGGAAAATTTTAACTGAAAATCTTGGCATGAGAAACATGTATGCAAAAATGATCCCAAAGGAGCTCAACCCATGAACAAAAGCAAAGAAGACTTTTGGCAAAGCAAGATGATGTTTGGGGCCGTGTTATCACCGGTGCCAAAATATGGATGTACCAACATGACCCTGAAATGGCGTTTCAAAGTGCACAATGGAAGTCAGCTGGTTCTCCACAACCAAAAAAGTTCTCTCAGTCCAAATCAAGAGTCAAAATAGAGTTGCTAACCTTTTTTGATACCAGAGGGATTGTTCATTATGAATTCGTACCAACTGGTACGCACTTGGTAGTTAACTAAGTTTACTATTTGGAAGTGCTGAAAAGGCTGTGTGAAAAGTTAGACAAAAATAACCTGAACTTTACCAACAGCTCATGTCTCCCGCATCAAGATAGTGCACCAGCTCACAGAGCACTGCTTGTGAGGGTGCGAAGGAGTTTTCATCCAGTAAACAAATAACTGTCTTGGAACCCTCCCTACTCACCTGATCTGGCCCCCAGTGACTTTCTCTTTACTTGAAGATAAAGGAAATATTGAAAGGAAGACATTTTTATAACATTCAGGACATAAAAGTAATATGACAACAGCTCTGACGGCCATTCCAGAAAAAGAGTTCCCAAATTGCTTTCAAGGGTGGACTAGGCACTGGTGTCAGTGCATAGCTTCCTAAAGGGAACATTTCAAAGGTGACCATAGTGTTATTCAGCAGTGAAGTATCTAGCACTTTTCCTAGGATGAGTTCGTGAACTTAATTGGCAGACCTCCTCTGTGTGTGTGTGTATGTGTATGTGTGTGTGTACATTATATATATATACACACACACACATATATATAATGTGGATTGTGAATCAAGATAAAACTGCATCTATCATCTAACCTTAGAACCAGACCTTACTTCTACTACATATGTGTATATCTGTCTCTGAGCCTGGAGCTTATCTCTTAGTTTTCTTTATGGTCTCATTTGACAAACTAAAATTGTTGAGTTTAGTTTCGTTATTTATTTTTACAGTCTCAACAATTTTATCATTTATTCCCACTCTACCTCTTCTTTATAATTATGACACAGGCAAATACTTCCACCTCTACAGCATTCCTCAGAAAACCCAGTGGTGCAGTGGTTAAGTGTTACTACAGCTGCTAACCAGAAGGCTGGCAATCCAAATCCACCTTGGAAACTATGAGGAAGTTCTACTCTGTCTATAAATTCACTGTGAGTCAGGATTAAATCAAGTGCAGTGAATTTTATGGTACTGGGAGACAGCCCTCTGATGGGAAGGTTATCACAATCTCATCAGTCAGAGGAAGAGTAATTTTCCCGAACTCAATTTACCATAATAACAATAGAAAAATACATTTCACTTGAAAAACATTTAAAATCACATTAACAAACCCAGCTGTCCAGCCACTTTAATGACCCCAAACTGTCCTTAGCTAATTGCCCAGTTCAGCTTGCCTTGGCTGGCTTTCTCCTCTGGGATTGCCCCCACCATTCTTCTTTCCATGATCTAGCCCACCCACTCTTCCTTCTCAGGGCTTTGCTGATGTGGAATGTCTGGTCAATCTCGCTGTCTCCACTTTTTAATGTTTTCTGTCAATGTTAGACCCGTGAGCTTGTCACCACTACGTTTCCCAGTCCTGAGGGAATAAAGCAACCTTCCTGTTCGCACTTCTGTAATCTTAATTTCCAATAATTCTTCATATGTATGTGTTAAAAGAGGCAATCAGAATACTTTAACACATACTTGACTTAAGGTTTCCTAGAATTTATGAGGAATCTGCCCTAAAAGCAACTGAAAGTAGCTGAGGTAACAGGCAGGACAGAGAGAGGAACTCTTCAAAGAAAATCCTTCCTACTTATTATGATTTACCTCATCCAATCTGTAGTGTGACTTGCTAAGGCAGTTGTTAAGCCTTGTTTAAAACCACTCTTCATACATGATCTCTCTGTAGCTCCCATCTACTACACAAAGGGAACGAGCCCTGGTGACACAGTGGTTAAACACTCCACTGCTAATCAAAACGGCCGTGGTTCAAACCCATCGGCCATTCCATGGGGGAAAGAAGCGGTCATCTCTTGTCCTGGAAACCCTATTGGGCAGTTCTATTCTGTCCTGTGGATGGTTATGAGTCAGAGTTGACTCAACGGTGCACAATAGCAACAGCACAAAGGGTTAGAGCCGAACGCACAAGTTAACATGAGAAAATTCTTTAGTAGTCTAGACTGTATTGCTTGAGGACAGTTTTGCACACAGCACCAGGAATGCTGAGACAGAGAAAAATGATTTCAAAAAGCCAGTTCACCTTCTCACAGAAAACTTCACACCTGGGAAGATCCTCCCTTGGGGGCTGATCTTTTGACTTTTGTTTTCAGAGGTACAGCCCTTATTTTCCTGGAGAACAGCTCATCTCTAATATTCTAATGAGGACAACCAGTGGTACAGTGGTTAAGCACTCACTTGCTAACCAGGTTGGAACACACCAGCCACTCCAGGAAACAAAGATGTGGCAGTCTGCTTCCGTAAAGATAACGGCCTTGGAAACCATGTGGGCTAATTCCATTCTGTCCTATAGGGTCACTATGAGTAGGGTCAGTGATTCAAAGGCTAGAAGAGATTTTTATTCTTCTAATACCCTCTCTCTGTAGAAACTCTTATTCATGTTCTAATGTGTTGAAACAATAAACACGGGTGTGAGTCTGGGATTTTGTTCATGGGAGGGGTTGAGGACAGGAAAAGAGTTTCCCAGCTTTGTGTGAGAAAGTGAAAATGAGGTGGCAGCTTTAGCAGACAAATCCCGGACCCTTTTCTTCCTGCCAGAGTGCAAGTGCCAGCTGAGGCCCGATACCTTGTTTTATTGTGTGCAGACAGGAGAGAGATCTCTCAATTATCTTCAAATTAACTGCCTCTTGCCATTATCAACTCCCTGAGGACCAATCAGACAGTGTGTTTGAAAAAGCTGGGTGTCAGCCTACCACTTTATCCACTCCCTGGGATCCTTGGCCACCTACCCCCGCCATACACACCCACACACCCAGCCACAATCATCTGTGGCTGCCATCGCTCATGACAAACTTTAATGCTTTAATTAGGAGGCATCTGCCTGTCCACTCTTCACAAACACCATATGGTGCTCAGTATGAAGTGTGTTTCATTTTTTCATGAAAAGAAAGGCTTAGGAATTTTGAATATCAGTTGTTGTTTCCATGTTGGGTGAAGAATAATTTGCTGTACTTCAGAAGAGACAGCCAGGTTTGAAAGACAGGAAAGATTGTTGATGGGGTTTGTTCTCTACCTGGCAAGACTTGAGGGAAAAGATGTTCTATGTTAAAATAAAGCAGAATTCTACTTTTAAGTTTTAGGAATTCAAAGCTCTTAAGAAGTATATTCCAAGAATCCTCTAAACATTCTAATGATTTCAGATAAAAGATGTCCCGTACTAACATTTCATTTTTAAACAGAATGAGACAGTTATCTTTCATATATAGAGTCTTCAGAAAATCTAGGACCTCATCTTCGAGTGCTGAAGAGGCACCCATTTGCCAAAGCATGGAGCCCTTGAATGATCTAAATAGTTAACACTCTTGGCTGCTAGCCCAAAAACTGGAGATCTGAGTCCACCCAGATGTGTCTTGGAAGCAAAGCCTGACGATCTTCTGGAAAAATCAGTCATTGGAGACCCTACAAGGCTCTGTTCTGCTCTGACACACACGAGGTCCCCGTGAGTTGAAGTCCACTCACCGGTGACTTATTTCTAAAGCAGACAGTCTATACCTACATCAGAGAATGTCCTTGTAAGCATATACCATATGGGGAACATGAACCTCTTTGCTTCTTTGACAGCCAAACACTGGCTTGGGAACTATGGCTCACAGGGACAGGATACAATTTTGGAGTTTGTTCTCTTTTCTAATATTGCATCCTTGAAATAACAAATCTTAGTTTTCCATATTTCACATTTCTCTAAAATTTAAGAGGTTTACAATTTGGACTCTTTTCTCCAGGGAGAAATGAGATGAGTATAGGCCAGATTCCAACATGGGCTTTTTCCTGCTTTGATGCAAATCATTCAACATGCAAATGATTAAATAATTAAACTGTTATGGTGTTTACATAAGCCATTTATGGTTTCTTCATTGCTCAGATCAGCTACTGTTCTTTTGTTGGAAGTAATAGGAGTGGACTAGGAAAAGGCCCTCTGGAGAGTGAGGGATTGAGCCAAGAAGGGCTATAATTACTCATTTTTGTTTTAAAATAAATAAAGCATTTGATGCTAGGGAGCGAACACTACAGCCCTGTTCCCAAATGAGGGGACTGCTTTTTTTTCTTCCTTGTCACCTGGGCCCCTGCTCTTCCCTCCTGCCTGGGTGTCAGTCACCTCAGTTTCCTCTTAGACTTGACTACATAATTATGAAGTACCACATGTGGCTTCTGAGACACAACTTTAATTACCCAAACTCGGAGCACACAACAGATTCTGAATTGAATGAACAAAAGCCTATTAGAAGGTGATCCCCTGTGGTCACATTGTAATTATCGTCAGGGGCCATGGTGGCTGTGGAATTAGCTCTGCAGTATCTGGCTAACCTTCCCGGCTGGAGTCACGTGAGCGATTTGTGTCATAATCTCATTTCCCTCAATGGTGTGACAGTGAAAATAATGGAGGCTCTGGCTCTAGTCCGAAACTCAATTCAGAAGGCCACCGCAGATGTGCAAACACAGCGTACCCAACAATTACTGCTGTAATAGCCTCTGTCCTCACACCCAGCAAGCACGGAGCTGGGAACACAGAGGCCTCACCACTCAGAGTCAGCAACTGAGTTACCCAGTGCGAGCAGTAGAGGGCCCTGGGAAAATAAACACCGTCACCCAACAAAGTAGCTCAATGTGTCTTTTCAAAAGATTTTCATAGAAGCCTAAAGGGCTATTCCATTGAATAGAAAGTTTGGGGAAAAGAGCTACTGATCTGATACTCATGAACCCTTTCTTTGCTGTAAGTAAGAGCACTTTGCCCCCAGGAGATACTCCTGTTACCCTTTGGACTCTGAGTAGATCTGCAATTCAGTACAGGTTTTTCAACTCATAACAATGCAAAGCAGACTATTCAGCTTGTGTTCAAAATCCTCAGCTCAGCTTGATCACATAACTTAAATTTTTAAAAATAGGCTTAAAAGCTCCCGCTTTTATAATTCTTATTTAGCAAAACTTGATGGCACTGGCTTGGCTCTTTGATATTTTTCTTTGCATTTTATTGGTAGGACAGATACAGAAAATTAAACATAGCATCAATTCCTGTGTTAGAAACACAGGAAAATTCTGATTTTCTAATTTATCATCAAAGAACTTAATGATGGATTTGAACTGTTGACGCTTTGACTAACAGCCAGACTCTCAACCACTACACCACCAAGGCTTCCTCTGTAAAAATTCCAAACAAAAAAACAAACTTGCTGCCATCAAATCAATTTCGACACACAGCAACCCTGTAGGAAAGAGTAGAAATGTTCCATAGGTTTTCCAGGGAGTGCCTGACAGACTCAAACCACTGACCTTGGTTAACAGAAGTGGTATTTAACCACTCTGCCACCAGGGTTTCTCTGTAAAGATTACAGTCCTGCAAATCCTACTGGGCAAGTTTTACCATGTCCTACAAGGTCTTGTTATGAGTTGGAAGCTGCCTGATGGCAGTTGGATTCGTTTAGTTTAATCTTTACAGAAGCCAGCTTCCACATCTTTCTCCCACACAGCATCTAGTGAGTTCAAACCACCAGCCTCTCAGTTAGCAGCTGAATGCTTAACCACTATACCACTAGGGTTCCATTCCAGTAGGGCTTACCTTTCCTTATTTGCCTACATTCTTTGAACATTAACAGCACTTTCTTCTGCACCTCTAATGGCACTTAACCTCATTCTACAGTAATCATTTTTCCCTTCTCTATGCTTCTTGCCAGAGTCTAAGCTTCATCTAGCCATGTGATATTTCTTCATACATTGTTGGCCCAAGGACACTTATTGAGTACCAAATCAACACTGGGGGTTGTTTCAGGCCTTGAGGATCTACAGATGGGAAAAACTATATAAGACAGATGTCTCACAGTCCCTGTCATCAAGGGATTTAGAATTTAGTAGAGAGAACAACTTCCTGTATATCTGTGTTCCAATAGAAACGACCCTCAGAGTACACTCAGGATAGTACCAAATCGTATCTATTGAACTCAAAATCAGTAGCAAACTGAGAAAATCAGTTCCTCCCGATCTCATTTTGGGGTAATGCTGTTGTTGTTAGGTATTGTCAAGTTGGTTCCAACTCAGAGCGACCCTGTGAACCACAGAATGAAACACTGCCTGTTCTTGCGCCATATCCACAATCATTTTTATGCTTAAACCCATTGTTGGGCCCACTGTGTCAATCCAGCTTGTCGAGGGTCTTCTTCTTTCTTACTGACCCTCCCCTCCACCAAGCATAAAGTCCTTCTCCCTAGTGAGCAGCCCCCACTTGTTTGTAGTGGAGGCTTGCTTGTTGCTGTGACTCTGGAAGCTATGCCAGCGGCATTCAGGTACCAGCAAGGTCACCCATAGTAGACAAGTTTCAGCTGAGCTTCCATGCTAAGACAGACTAGGAAGAAGGACTCGTCAGTCTACTTCTGAAAAGAATTAGCCAGTGAAAACATTATGAATTTAGTGTAACAGTCAACAAGCAAACAAACAAAAAAATTACACTGCTGTCAAGTTGATTCCAACTCACAGAGACCCTACTTAAATGTGCTCGGTTATCCATGGAGATTCCTCAGTTACACTTCTTTAGAAATACATAGCTCGCTTCCAATGACTCAAGCTCTTCATATATAACATCTTCAGGATGCTTTCAGAAAGCACATTAGCTAACATGAATGGGATGTGGCAAAAAGTGAGGGCAGGGAAGCTATAATAACTGCTCCTTGAGACACTGGTTTCTTTTGTTCTTTTAGCTGACATTTGAGTGCCAGGAAATACAACAGAGTTTTAAAGATTTGTTCTCCACTGCAGACCTTAACTACTGCAGTACAATCAAGAAAGGCTTTAAATACAAGATAGCCTTTGATCTGAATCTAAATGATAAAGTTTATCTCTGTTGGTGCTGGGAAGATAAGTTCCTGGGCTGATAGCGTCGCTTTGTCTTTTGCCTTCCTTCAACCTTAACCCTAGTGTCTCCAGGACAGAGGCTATCATTTTTTAAAATTATTACTCAGATCAATAGGTGTTTCTGTGCTTTGTTGTTTTTTTTTTTTTAATAATTCTTCCTATTGAGATTCAAAAGTACAAACTTTTTCCAAAAGTCAGTGTAAAGTTTGGAGTTTAGTTAATAGTTATGGGACAATGCTAACTTCTTCGTTTTGGCAAATGTACCATGGTTATGTAAGGAGAACCTGGGTGAAGACCATATAGGAATTCTTGATACTCTCTTTGCAACAACACAACAAAACAGTCAGTGGTAAATAGGAACATCACTTGGAAGCAGAAAACAAATAGGCCTCATCCTTGCCCATATCAATCTTCATTTAGGCACTCATACATCTTCTTCTGAAGCTGACATGATGATACAAAACCTGGATCTCGCCACCCCTTCTGTAACCTCTTGAGCTCTTGAACTCTTTGAATGCAATTATAGGTCAAACTCTTCTTGACTGGATTGGACAAGTTGGCCTGAGTGACATTTTGCCTTGAGGCGCTAATGGTGACAAGGGCTATCCCTGGGGTTTTGACCACAGCACTGTCATTAGTCAGCTACCATTGTTTTGTTAATCTAATGAATGGTTCCATAGGAAATAACAGAGTAAAGGCTTATTAAAGGTGAAGGTTTCATCCATTAAAATGCTTTGTCCTTAATGAAGGTCAGCGGAAGACTGATTGTAGGAGGAAATCTTGCTTTATGCTCACCCATATGTCTTAATTAATCACTATGTCCAGCAAGTCATCAGGCCAGATTTGTGATTTCCTTTATTCTTTAAAAAAATTATTAGAGAGGCGATTACTGAAAAAACTATTAGTATGCTTTGCCTTAGAAAACTGTGTGTAACATACAGTGTCCTCCAAAATATTTTGTTTTGTTTTCTTTTTTTTTTTTTTTTTTTGGAGAAAATATAATCAGGTATCAATTATTTCCTTTTAATCCCAAATCTTTCAAAAACTTACGGTCTGTGCTATCTGGTATGGCAGCTGTTGGTCACATGTGGTTATTGAGCACTTAAAATGTGGCTAATATGAATTGAGATGTACTCCAAGTGTAAAACACATGCTATAATTTAAAGAGAGTCCAAAAAAAATCAAATAACTCACTGATAATTTGTATATCAATTACAATTGCAATTTATTTACAATTGTAAATAAATTTTTAATGTAGTGGGCTAAGTAAAATGTATTATTAAGGTGTATTTCACCTGTCATTTTTTTTTCTTTTTTTAGTGTGACTACTAGAAAATTTGAAATTGCATATTTGGCTTACATTATTTTTCTGTCTCTCCTGCCTTAGGGATTCCAGAGCAAATATATTCAATAAATACCTAGATCTATCATCTCCTCAAGCATATTTTAGACTTAATATTCAGATACTGGAAAACCTGGTGGGATAACGGTTAAGAGTTACATCTAACAACCCAAGGCCAGCAGTTTGAATCAACCAGGTATTCCTTGGAAACTCTATCTGGCAGTTCTACTCTGTCCTATAGGGTTGGTATGAGTCAGAATTAACTCACAACAATGGGTTTTGGGTTTGGATCCAGATAGTGGGCACACAAGGAAAAATACAATGTTTCTTTATTTTCCAGGATGTAATAAATTAATAGATTCAGGTCCAGCTGCTTCATGTTGTTCACACAGAAAAATATATGTATAGAGTGAGAAGTGATCAGGACTCTTCATGCTACTCAATTTTTACTAAGTACCAAGAACTGTGTGTGTTAGACATTGAGGCTATCTGCATAAGATACGATCTTTATGCTGTAGGCCACAAAGGAACTTCTTTCTTTTCCTGCTTGATCCATTGTCCTCTGTGAGGTCTGCTAAGACAAGGCTACTTACTTTCTGCTTTGAAAGTTTCTTCCTTTGTCTTCCCAAGTTATCTTTGTTTATAAAGGAGTCCCTGCAGCATGACTGTTGTTAAGGAAAATTAAGCTTCTTAATTGCCCTATCTGATACCTAGCTCAGAACTAGGCATGTATTGTTGTTGTTATTGTTAGGTGCCACTGAGTGGGTTCTAACTAGCAGCGAACCTATGTGCAACAAAATGAAACAATGCCCAGTCCTGCGCCACGCCTACAATCGTTTGTAAGGCTTAAACCCATTGTTGCAGCCACTGTGTCAGTCTATTCATTGATGGTCGTCTTCTTTTTCACTGACCCTGTAGTTTACCAAGTATAATGCCCTTCTCCAGGCATTGATCCTTCCTGACAACATGTCCAAAGTGTGTGAGACATAGTCTCACCATCCTTGTTTCTAAAAAGCACTCTGGTTATACTTCGTCCAAAACAGATCTGTTTATTATTTTGACAGTCCGTAATATATTCAATATTCTTTGCTAACACAATTCAAAGGCATCTGTTCTTCTGTCATCCTTATAAATCATCCATCTTTTGCCTGCATAAGATGTGAGTGAAAAATACCATGGCTTCAGTGAGGCACACCTTCATCTTCAAGGTGATAGCTTTCCTTTTCAACACTTTAAAGAAGTTTTTTGAAGCATATTTTTCCGTTGCAATATGCTTTTTGATTTCTTGACTGCTGCTTCCTGACTGTTGACTGTGTATCTAAGTAAAACGAAATCTTTGACAACTTTTGGTTTTTACCTCCATTTATCATGATGTTGGTTATTGGTCCAGTTGTGAGGATATTGAAGTATAATCCATACTGAAGACTGTGATCTTTGATCTCCATCAGTATTTCAAGCCCTCTTCACTTTCAGAAAGCAAGGTTGTATCATTTGCGTAACACAAGTTATTCACGAGTCTTTCTTCAATCCCAATGCCCTGCTATTTTCATACAGTCCAATTTCTGAGACTTTTTCTTGGCATGCAGATTGAATAGGTACAGTGGAATGATACAGGTTTGATCCACACCTTTCCTGACTTTAAACCATGCAGTGTCCCTTGTTCTGTTTGAATAACTGCCCCCAAATCTGTATACAGATTCCTCACGAGTACAATTAGTGTTTTGGAATTCCCATTCTGCACCATGTTACCCATAATTTGTTGTGATCTACACAATTAAATGCTTTTGCATAGTCAACAAAACACAAGTAAACATCTTTCTGGTATTCTCTGCTTTCAGCCAAGATCCATCTGATGTTTAGCAGAAATATCTCTGGTTCCACATCCTCTTCTGAATCCTGCCTGAATACCTGGCAGTTCCTTGTCGATATGCTGTTGCTGTTGCTTTTGAATGATCTTTGACAAAATTTTATTTGTGCATGATATTAATGATATTGTTTGATAATCTCCATATTCAGTTGAATCACCTTTCTTGGGAATAGACATAAATATGGATCTCTTCCAATCTGCTGGTCAGGTAGCTATCTTCCAGATTTATTGACATAGATGGGTTAGTAGTTCCAGTGCTGCATCTGTCTGTTGAAACACCTCAATACTCAATCCATTCCTGGATCTTTGTTTTTATCAGTGCCTTCAGAGCAGCTTTGACTTCTTCCTTTAGTACCATCAGTTCCTGATCACATGCTACCTCTTGAAAAGGTCAATCATTGACCAATTCTTTTCAGTACAATGACTCTGTTTATTCCTTCCTTCATACTAGCTGCTCCATTTATATGTATCAAATGAATAATACGATAAAATGAACAACAATGATAGCACTAATGATATACCTGATGTTTTTCTAAGTGTTTTTTCCATTTTATCTCATAGAAGCCTCTCAGCAACTCCATGAGATAATGTGATAATCAATCAAGTCAGTTGAATTCTGTTCCCCTCTGTTCCACTTGTCCTGATACGAGCGATGGATTCAGTGCCTTCTCCTTTGACACAAACCACCCAAAGTTACATGAGACCTCACAAGCTAAAAGAGACAATTCTCTAGACTACCAAGTATGCCTAAGACCTTAGACACCAGCGACAAGCTTGGGAGTCCCTACAACAGACCTCTCGTCTAACCACTGGCTGCATATTTGGAGTTGTCCCTACCTAAGGATGTCTGAGCTATAAGCTCAGAGGTCTGCAGTCCTCTCGCTTCTGAACTGTTGGCTCCCACTACTCATTTGGGCCTGATCATTTACTAGAACTACTCGTAGTGGATGTGTAAATTGCATTACTTACAATTACCATTTTGTTACAGCAAAAAGGATACAAAGAGACACACAGGATGAAACCCAAGAGGGTCCCTGACACAGAGTTTGTACACATGCATACACGCTGCTCCCCAACCAGGAAGTTTCCAAGTCCAGAACCTATTTGGAGGCCCCATTATGTAGTCACAGTTGATTTCATTAGTCTACGTCCCATGAGGTCAGCTGATGTCACTAGGTGGTCTTTCTGGCCTGTTAAGTTCCCACACAACTAATCCTATTCGTGTAAACTTTCAGGTGTGCTACCACCCCTCCTTCCCCACAGCATGCCCCCACCGAAAAATGAAAAGCATTACTGTGGATCCGTTCCAACTCACAGCAGCTCTACAGGACAGAGCCAAATTTTATTCCCCCACAGCAGCTGGTAGATTCAAACCACCGACCTTTTGGTTAGAAACTGAACGCTTAACTAATGGCTACCAGTGGTCCTTACACATAACAGAGACACTTCAGTTATTTGAGAAATTCCAAGGGTTAAAATTACCTTCCAGAAACCAAGGATGAAGACCAAACTGTTTTAGGTAATATTAATATAAGGTCCACAAATAAATCCAAAACCAAATTAACTGCCATCAAGTCACTTCTGACTCAGAACAAATAGGTACTAAAATTGCCTATATCTCACTTATGAGAAAACAAAGTCTCATGGACTGAACTGTGTCCCCCTCAAAGTGTGTATAGCCATTTGGCTGGACCACGATACCCAAATATTTTATGATTGTCCTCCATTTTGTGATTTTCCTATGCTGTATGTTAAAGATAATTAGAGTAGGACTGTAAATCCCTTCCAGCTTCACTGTAAAGGGAATTTCCTAGAGTGTGGCTTGCACCACCGTTTATCCTTTCATGCTACAAGAGATGAAAGGAAAAGGAAACAAGCAGAGTGGAGAACCTCACACCATCAAGAAAGCAGCATCAGGAGAAGAGCACATCTTTCAGACCTGAGGTTACTGCACCAAGATGCTCCCTGAACAAAGACTGATACAATACAAGGACTTTCCTCTAGAGGTGATAGAGGGAAAGCCTTCCCTTGGAGAAGACATCCTGAATTGGGACTTGTAGCCTACTGCACTGTGTAATAAACATTTCTCTTTTGAAGCCATCCATTTTGTGGTATTTCTAATACAGCAGCACTAGATGACTAAAACACAAAGGAACCAAAAACCAAACAAAACCCGCTGCCGCAGAGTCAGTGCTGACTCACAGCAATCCTATAGGGCAGAGTAGAACTACCTTAAAGAGTTTCTAAGGAGCACCTGGTGCATTTGAACTGCTAAATTTTGGGTTAGCAGCCCCATAGCATTTAACCACTGTTTCAGTCAGCTAGGGCTGCTTTAATTAAAATACTACAGAGTGAATGGCTTTAACAGAGGGATGTTTATTCTTGCATGGTTCGGTAGGCTACAAGTCCATATTCAGGGTGTCCGCTCCAGAGGAAGGCTTTCCTCCTCGTCAGCTCTGGAGGAAAGTCTGGTATTGCATCAGTTTTTGTCCAGGAAGCATCTTGGCACAGGAACCTCAGGTCTGAAAGACGCGCTCTTCTCCCAGGGCAGCTTTCTTGGTGGTGTGAGGTTCCCAATTCTCTGCCTACTTCTCTTTCCTTTTATCTCTTGCAGGATGAAAGGATTAAGGGTGGGGCAAGCCATACACCATGGAAACTTCTTTTATAGTGGAGCAGGGAGGTGATCTTATAAAAAGATTTACAGCCCCACCCTGTTCCTTTAACATCCAGCATAGGAAAAACCACAAAATGGAGGAGAGTCAGAAGATACCGGGAATCATGGCCCAGCCACATGACTACACATATTTTTGGGGGTACACAATTCAATCCATGACAATCACTATCCACCAGGGTTTCCACAGGGACCTTTAAAATCTTTCCAGTTGCTATATGAGATAGTAAGTGACGGCAATAGATTGACATGTATGCAATCTTTGTTATATGATTAGCAAGATGTGAGGGTGGGCGTAGACAGATGGCAAAAACACTTCAAAAACTGACTTGATGAGATTAAAGATACCACACACAGCCTCGACTGAAACTATAAAAAGGGTGAAATGCCTGAGGAGTCACCTTCCAACAAGAATATTGTCCCCAGAAACAAAAGGCCCTGTTCCCAGCTTCTCCATCTGCTGATCTGACTCTGGAAAGGTGAATGGATAAACACAAAATTATTTTAATTTAAGTAATGGTCTGTCCCACACAGAAGAAGGCAGACATTACTGGCAACTTGTGGTGGCATGGCCATGTTAAGTGTTGAAAACAGGCTGAAGGCTCCACACCTCAGCCCAACTGCTAATAGGCCACGTCAACCAGACATGTTCAAATCCTCATCGATCATCCTGACAGGGGAGAATCATTTTATCATTCTTGGGGAACACTAGGATTGGGGCCTTTGGCTTGCTGCTCTGGAGTGATACTTTCCGCAGCCAGCCTTGGGAAAGATGATTTCAGAAAAACCAATGTTAACAGATAGATGACATTACAGAAATGTTCATCTCTTTTTCTATGCTGACGAGTTACTGTATGTGGGAAAAGGTGGGTGGTGCTGGGGTGAGGAAGACAGACGAGGACAGTGAGGTAAGAGGCAGAGCAGGAGCGTCAGCTCTCGCGGATACCGTGATTCTAGTTCTGACTTCGATATTAAGCATTTGTAACCACAAACAATTCACTCTACCTCAGGGTCTCGGTTTATTGTTGTTAGTCCATTCTGACTCTCAGCAGCCTCGTGTATCACAGAAGGAAACATTGCTGGTCCTGCTCCATCCTCACGGCTGTTTCTGTGCACGGCCCTTTGTGGCTGCCGTTCTATCCGTCCACCTCATTGAGGGTCTTCCTCTCTTTTACTGACCTTCTGGTTTACTAAGCGTAATGTCCTTCTCCAGGGACTGGTCCACCCTGATTACACATCCAAAGCGCATGAGACAAATTCTCACTATCTTTGCTCTTAGGAGCATTCTGACTCTACTTGTTTGAGCACAGATTTGTTCTTCCTTCTGACAGGCCATAATATATTCAATATTCTTTGCCAACACCAAAATTTAAATGCATCTTTGGTTTTACTTATTCATTGTCCAGCTTTCACAATCATATGAGGTAAATGAAAATACCTTGGCTTGGGTCAGGCACAACTTATTCTTTAAAGTGACTGCTTTGCTTTGCACATTTTAGGTCTTTTGGAGATTTGCTCAACACGACATGTCATTTGATTCTTGATTGCCAGTTCCATAGATATTGATTGTAGATCCAAATAAAGTGAAATCCTTAACAACTTCGATCTCTTCTCTATTTGTCATGATGTTGCTTATTGGTCCATCTGTAAGGATTTTTGTTTTCTTGATGCTGAGGTATAATCCATACTAAAGGCTGTGGTCTTTGATCTCCGTCGGTAGGTGTTTCAAGTCTTCTTCACTTTCAGCAAGCAAGGTTGTGTCGTCTATACAGTGCAAATTGTTCATGAGTCTTCCTCCAATCCTGATCTCTAGTTCTTCTTCCTATAGCCCAGTTTCTCATATTGCCTCAGCACAGAGATTGAATAAATATGGTGACAGGAAAAAACTCTGACTCACACCTTTCCTGACTTTGTACCACTCAGCATCTCCTTGTACTGTCGAAACAGCTGCTTCTTGGTCTAAGTCAAGCTACTAATGGGTAAAATTAAGTGTTCTAAAATTCTGATTCTTTACAACGTTATACATAATTTGTTATGATCCACATAGTTGAATGCCTTTGTACAGTCAATAAAACACAAGTAAACATCTTTCTGGTATTTTTTGCTTTCAGCCGTGATCCCCCTGATGTCAGCAAATGAAACCCCTCATTCCACATATTCTGAATCTGGCTGGAATTTCTGGCATTTTGTTGTTGATGTTAGCAAAATTTTACTTGTTTGTGGTATTAATGATATTGTTCAGTAAGTTCCACAATCTGTTGGTATATGGAAAAAACTTATTGCCAGGAAAATTCATCAGAAGTTTAGAACAAGTGGTGTATATACTTTTATTCAACCAGACATCATGATATATTGACACAACAGTTTGCTCAGCCTGCTAACCTTTGGAGATATTTCCCAGTTCTCTTGCATTATCATGTCAAACAGTCTCCCAGATCCTATCGGACCATTATGAGCTGGGCTTGTCAATCACAACATCAGTTTTTGAAAGCATCTGATTCTAGTTAGCAATTAAATTTCTAAATCATGAATTTTTTTTACAAGATATTTTCTTTTCATAGCCAAATCTTATTGACCACCCTTCCCGCCCCCTCAAAAAAAAAAAAAAAAAAAAAAACCCACTGTTGTCAAGTCAATTCTGACTCATAGTGACCTTATAGGACAGAGCAGAAACGCTCTTATAGAGTAACCAAGGAGCACCTGGTGGATTCAAATGGCTGAACTTTAGGTTAGCAGTTGTAGCACTTAACCACTTACTAACCAGAGAGCACAAACAAAAACCTTCTATGTCACAAGATCTTGGGGGAAAAAAGTACCATGTAGTTGTCTCAGACTTTAAAAACAGTTCTTGTAAGTGGCATTTACACAGTATTTCTTTCCTGCCGATATAAAATTTCAATGTATACTTTCTGGAGCCTGTACATTTCTTGGTCTCACTGGAGTAAAGAAGACCTTGGAGAATACATAATACAGAGCTCTGTACATGATTTGTTTGGAATAGTTAGGTCTTTTGCAAAGAACTGCTATTTATAGATGTTAGCATCTGTCTAATTTTAGACATGTCTATCTAATTTAAGTAGTAAACCCTTTAGGCATCAACCATGGCTAATTGTATGTTTTGAGGAATACTTAGCACATGTTGGGGCTCGATAAATGTTAAATAATTAAAAATGTTAACAATAATCATATTTGTAAGCACACAGCAGAGACTGTTTCTAAATATGTTTGAGTGGAGAGCTCCGTGTGCTGTTGGCAGGCAAACAACATGAAATGATAATAACACCAAATGGTCCTTTACTTTTTTCCAAAATAAGGGGGAATTCAGTGACATTCAAACACATTTTAAGTGGCGGGCAGAATAATGGCCGCCTCCCCCACAAAAAGACATACACACCCTAATCCCTAAAACCTGTGAATATGTTAATGGACAAATTCTGAAATAGGGAAAGTATCCTGGATTATCCAGGTGGATCCAATATAATCCCAGGATCCGAGGAAGAGGAAGAGGAAGGCAGTAGTGTAGAAAAAAAAACATTTGAAGATGCTACATTTCACAGTTGTTGACTCTGAAAATGAGGAAAAGGGATACCAACCATGGAATGCAGGCAGCTTCTGGAAGCAGAAAAGGCAAGGAAATGAATTTTTCCCATAGAGCTTCCAGAAAGAATGCAGTCAGTTGGCATTTGGATTTGAGGACTTCATATCTGCAGAACTATAATGTAATAAATCTGTGTGGTTTTAAGCCACTGAATTCATTTTGTTACAGCAGCAATAGAACACTAATAGAGAATGTTACCAGCACTAAGCAAGTGGTTGGTATGTGCTCTGGCTATGATCTGGAATATTACTCAACAAGATAGCAGGGGGCAAAAATCAGGTCACAAAATCCCTGTGTTTGCTAGGAGCGCCAAAGAACACTGGGGACACAGTGGCTGAGCATTTGGCTATAAATCAGAAAGCCAAGTGGTTGAATGCGCCAGTGGCTCCATAGGAGAAAGATGTGGCAGTCTGCTTGTAAAGATTACAGCCTATACAAACAACTGGCTACGTTCTTCCCTGGACTCTATCATACGCATAGATGTTTCCACATAATGGTGATCCTAGTAACCCCTCCACCAAAAAACAAACATGTAACCATTGAATTGAGTCCAACTCAAAGAGATCCTGTAGGACAGAGTACAATTGTCCCACAGAGCTTCCAATGAGCAGCTGGTGGATTCAAACTGTTACCCTTCTGGTTAGCAGCCATACTCTTAACCACTTCACCGCCAGGGCTGCATGCACCACATAACCCACTAAACTATTGTCGTCAAGTCGATTCTGACTCCCAGCAACCCTATGAGGCAGAGGAGAACTGCTCCATAGTGTTTCTAATGAGAACTTAGTGGACTTCAACTGCTGACCTTTTGTTTAGCAGAGATAGCCCCTAACTGCACCACCAGGGTTCCTATGAACGATATAGTAACTGTAATTAATGAATATAATTGATGTCATTGAATTTTAGGTGTAAAAATAGTGGAATTATAAAACATATTATGGTGAAATATTTCATCATAATAATTTTTTAATTAAAAATTAAATTAAATTATTTTGTCTGAGGATGGCAATGTCTATACAATTCTTCTCCAACCCCTCAAAAGCCCACAGCTGTTCAGACAATTCTGACTCATAGTGTACCCAATAGGTTAGAGTAGAACTGCCCCGTAGAGTGTCCTAGGAGCACCTGGTGGGTTCAAACTGCCGTCCTTTTGGCTACCAGACATAGCACTTAACCAGTTCTCTAGTATGTCTAAAAGAAAGAACAATTCATCTCAAATTTTAGTTGCGTGAGTTGCTCAGTGATGGAACTTTCCAGACACCAGACAAAAAGGACATCCTTTAAACACCAGAACCTCACAGGACTCCAGTCTTCCCCAGATGAGCTATTTTGGCCCAGGTCCAGATGTTCTGAATTCAGAGGTGTATGGGAACTGGTTGGTGGGAAAATGACCTGTTATTACTTCTTCTCTTCCACCTGCCAACTGTCTTCAGAGAGCACCTCACTGCTGAGGAGGACTCTAACCAGACTGAAAGTAAGAGACAAATACCAAACTCTAAAAATTGTTTCTTCCCATATATTTTTAAAAGTTATCATTTCCAGCTACTATCAAAATCTCCCCTGCAATATGTCATTATCTGAAAAGAAAAACACACCCAGCCTGTCAGAACCCAGCCAAACAGTACAACCTTCTAATGTTTCTTCTTTTCAGTATAAATGACATATTTTCTGGAGTTACTAACTTCTTTAACATACAATGGTAAGAACCTCTTAGAACTTTCAACTGATGTTTTGTTTTCAGATTTGTTACGTGTCATTCAATAAGATATTTAAACTCTGTTTCATCAAATTATATTATCAGCTATTCCAACTGTGATCAAAATGCTTTTTATCGAACAAAATGTTTAGTATTTTCCACTTCCTATATTCAAAAACATATTAGCTGTTATATAATTAGCTTTTATTTGTATATACCTTTCTCTTTCATTAATGCAAAGGAAAACATGTAATGAAATTACGAGTCATTTTGAAATTTTTATACATAACTCTAACTTAATTATTCACCAAAACCAGTTTGATACTTGTGTGCACACACACATACACATTTACCTAAAGAGTACCATGCCTTTTGATGTACTTCTTGCCTTTTATATAATTTATTATCTTACCTACACATTATATGCATTTGCAAATTGCCAGCCAAGTGCCATTGAGTCAGAAAAAACCTTTGTCTTAGTCACGTAGTGTTGCCGTAACAGAAATACCGCAAGTAGATGACTTAAAAAGAGAAATTTTATTCTTTCAAGTCCTGTAAACTACAAGTCCAAATTCAAGGCATCGGCTCCAGGGGAAGGCTCTCTGTCGGCTCTGGAGGAAAATCCTCATCACCAGTCTTTCCCCGGACTGAGAGCTTCTGTGGCACAGGGACCCCAGGTCCTTTCCAAAGGATGTACTCTACTCCCAACACTGCTTCTTGGTGGTGTGAAATCCCCCAAGTCTCTCTGTCAGCTTCCTTCTGTTATATCTCAAGAGACTGCCTGAGCAACAGTAAACCCTTACACATTGAGTGCTGCCCACCAGCACCGCTGCAGCCCACCCTCCCTCATTAACATCATTGGGCAGAATTTACAACATGCAGGGACACAACACGACGCCAGACGTTACAGCCCAGCCAAACTGCCACGCACTCTTCTGGGCAGCCACTCTAATTTGGCTGACTGGTTTGAAAATTAAGATGCTTTTGCCTTGTAGGTTTTATGGTCAATATTTTCCACAATTTTAAATGATCTAAATCTCACCTTCTGAAATATATATTTAAAGCATGTGATAAGATGAAGTCAATTGTTAAAAACTTTTACTGGCAAATATACAATAAAATTATCAATTTTTGTTACTCACAATTTTTTTATGTGTATCAAGTTACACTAAGTATGTCTAAGTGAAAGAGTAAAAGGTTTAACTGAAATCATTTGATAAGGTTTGACAATACTTGTTTGGTATGTATCCCAGAAATCATTTTGCAAGTCAAATGGCTTTCAATTCTTTAACTTGAACATAATTAAAATAGTACCTAATTAAGTTGTCAGCTAAATGATCCTGAAATATACATTTTTATGGTCACAATATAGGTCATTACACGAGTTTTGACTCATAACTCAGAAGTTCAGAGAACTGAGTGACCGATGCTGTAACTTTCTATTTTTGTGTACTTATTTATGTGAAGAAAATTTCTCAATTCTTCCATCTGTAAAATTGAAAAATAGGAATAGAATTTATGTCAAACTTCTTCTAGTAGTAAGTCATGGAACATATGAAACTATTTTTAAAAAAACCCAAATTACTTGATTAGGACACACAATCATAACATGTTTCTTTTTTGTGTTTAATAAATAATATCATAAAGCCAAGCGAAGTGCTGTCGAGTTGGATCTGACTCGTGGCAACCCTAAAATGTTATATATTACATATAAGTATTTTAAAATACATAATACGTTTATATTTTCTTGTTCTATTAAGTACTTACAGCCAGTATAATGAACAATGAATCCAGAAGAATTTTTTCTTTTAATTTTTATAGCAGTGCTTAGCCATCTAATTCTGCTATAAAAGAAATAACACAAGTGGACAGTGTCAACAAACAGAAGTCCATTCTCTTGCACTCTAGTCAGCTGCAAGTCCAAAATTAGTGCATCAGCTCCAGGTAGACATTTTCTTTCTCTGTCAGCTCTGGAGGAAGATCCTCATCATCAGCCTTCCCTTGGTCTGGGAGCATCTCAGCATAGGAACCTCAAGTCCAAAGGACACATTCTCCCACTGCTGCTTTCTTAGAAGCACGAGGTTCCCAACTTTCTGCTTCCGTCTCCTTACGCTCCCTCTTACAGAATACAGGATGGTGCAAGCCACACCGCAAGGAAACTCCCTTTACATTGGATCAGGGAGGCGACCTTCGTAATGGTTTTACAGTCCCACTTTAATCTTCTTTACCATAATCCAATCTTACCTGTTAGCCAGTGGCAGAGATTAGGGTTTCCCGCCAAGGGAAATCTCAATACGGAGGACAACTGCACATGTAGTTATTGAGGACTTAAAGCCTGGCTAACACAACAGGGGTACTAAATGTTTTATTTTGCTCAATATTGTTTAATTTAATTTTAACTAATTGAAATAGCCACACGTGGCCAGTGGCTACCATATTGTGCAGGACAAACTTAGAGCTTTATGGACATAGAAGATAAAATAAATTTCTAATTTGTACACTTTTTTTTTCTTGCACGTAAGTATGAGTGTGACCAGTAAAAGAATTTAAGGAATAAAAAATGGATTAGGGTAACATTCTTTGTGGGTGATAGGAAAATATAAATTCACAGGGGAAAATAAAATATAAAATTTCCAGTGTTGTGGTACTCCTTGTTCATGTCCAGTTTTTTAACCAGACCATGGTAGGTATTATATCCTTTTAATATTTAGAGACATTCAGTACATTTAGAAGAAGGAAGTTGCAGTTCTATTTTAAAATGTCTATATTTGCAATATGTAAGGAATTACATTCTTGATAATGACCACATTTCCATGATTCTGAGAAGCACTATATTTTCTACACATTAACATCTCTGAAATTGGCATGCATCTGAAAATCACGGTGAGGACTAGTTTAATTGAAAGTGTTTATTTTTCCTTAGTTTACATAATATAGTGCATTACCGTAAAGCTTAATACCTTGCAAAAACCCTAAGTTTCCATGAAGTGTGATACCTAAACTTAAGGTAAAGATTTTAGATGTCAACTTGAAAATGTAAGAGATATACAGTTTTTTTCAAAATTCTAAGACTATCTGAGCAAAAAGTTTGGGGACCGCTGATGTAGACCATTTCCTGCTCAAGTTTAGTGCTCTAATCATGGGTTTCTTTGCATGCACAGAGCACAGAGGACTGATTGTGCGAGCCAAGGAAGAGATGCGAATTGAAAGATGATAGTGTAAGAATCTAGTGCCCCAAAGACACACAAGCACTGACTACTTAACACAGACTGGCCCCAGGAGCTACAGAATCTCATGTCCCAGGCCTCTCAGCATTCCTTATGAGACATACAGTTCACTTCTCTGTTTTTCTTTCATACTTGTCCTATGTGCCTTCTTTCAGCAGAAAAGCTTTCTCTGTGTACTCATAAAGGCCAGGATAATGGCCTCCAACCTGAATCTTTGAGCTTGGTAACCCATAGCTTGTGGGTTCAATCTCTCACTTCTCCAAAGTAAGTTTCTAGGAGATGATTCTGATTTAGCCATCTCAGATCAGATGTCCTCTCTGAATCCAAAAGGCTGTGACACACAGTGAGAAGGATGACTCATTTATGTAACACAAACATTCCTGGGGTGGAATGGGGAGTGGGTGGAGACAGTTCGCGAGATACGAGCTATGAGTGGGCAGCCAGCCAGAAACATCCACCACAACCAGCAATAATCATTGCTTACCCCAGAGTTCTTGCACCTGCCAGGCGCTACCCAGGATATTAATTCAGTGAATCCTTAAGACAAGTAGCTATCAATAATCTCCATTTTACAAATGAGGAAACTGAGGCATACAGAGCTTGAATAAATTGCCCAAGACCACACATTTGATAAGTAGGAGAAAATGAATTCAAACCCCTAGAGCTAAACTGCCTTCCCAGTCACGTCTGTACCTAGATTTGCTTGCAGCAGCATGAAGCGTGGAATATTTAGTATCCAGAAGTAGTAACTAATAGGACAAATAGTAGCAACTCATATTTATCACATGACTGAAAACTACTCAATATTTTGGAAATAAAGATTTGTATATTTTTGCAAGACATTTAGATTTGACCTGAGGTTTACTTTCACTGGGTAAATGTCAGCATCTGACGAGTGGAGGAGAGAGCAGACAAGGGAAAGAAACTGCAGCATCTCTAGTATCTACCTCATTCCAAGCTGTCTGCATGATGCTGTGATGCTTAACACACACTGTCATCCAAAAGGAGTTCTTGGGTGCTGCAAAAGACTGAGTGCTCAGCTACTAACCAAAAGACTGGTGGTTTGAATTCACCGAAAGACACCTTGAGAGAAAGCCCACGGTCTATTTTCGAAAGATTGTAGCCTCTGAAAGCCCTGTGGAGAACAGTTCTGCTCTGCCACACCTGGGGTGCTGTAAGTCAGAACTGACCGGGTAATACGGAACTGGTTTGATTTTTGGTTTTTAATCAAAATAAACATGTCAAAACCTCATTTCACTGTTAAACACTGAGGTTCAAAAGATAGAGAAATTTACCCAACGTCTCCCAGCTACAAGGGGGCAAAGCAAAGCCCTGATTCAGGCTGGACACCCTGGCTTGTGGCCATTCCCCTACAGTCTCTGCCAGGTCAGCAGCAAGGCAAATACTGTTCAAGGCACAGTACATCTCAATCAGGAAACAAATCAAAATAAAAGTCACTTCCTCAAAGTTAAGTTGTTTTTTTAAGTTCACTTATGGATATGAGTTTGTTTAATCTGATAAAATAAATTTACTCTCTATTTTCTTTTCCCTATACAAGCTTTAATCTAGCTGACCTTTAACTCTCCACTGCATATATTGAAGTTTTACTGAAACAAGGAAAAGCTCTGAGCAATCCTTTGCCTATGAAACAGCAGCAGGATAAATTTATTTTTCCTCTTCACCTCCTTTGAGCTAATCCCTTGCTTGTTGATTTAAAGTGAATTTCCAGGGGCATATACAATAAGAAGAATTTTAACTCTTTAATGCTGAGCCCCAAAGGCAATTACAAACTGTTTTTATGTTTTTTATATGCCCTTTTTATGTCTTGTTTAACGTAAGCACACTGTGGAAACTTGACAAATGATAAGTAAGCACCTTTGAGTGCTAAGAGACCATCGTGCCATATTCAACACAGTAGTCACAGGGCAGCTATAATAAGTCAACGTAGATAGTCACAAACCATTTTGAACTCAGGGTACTCTAAAAACATGTCTTTTTTTTTTTTTTTAATTGCGATTAAGTGAAAGTATACAATCCAAATTAAATTTGCATGCCTGCTTATCTGCAGCTGCTTTGGCTCTCCTTGCCTGGTGACAGCACTCTCCTCCTTTTCATTCTATATACGTCATATCCTGTCCCCTCCTCTCCAGCCTCTCCTCTTTCTTCTAGTAAAAGACCATTAAGACACCATCCTACAGATGTATAGAACCATAAAGTACACACACCATATGGTCACACTGTGTCCCCAAGTCCAGTCCATTTTTGTCCGAAGAGCTGACCTCAGTAGTGTTTTCTGGTCAGGGGCAGCAGCAGGTCTAAGGGCCTGTGGTGGTCAGGATTATGTCAACTTGGCTACTACATATTTGGCTGCTGTATTAAGTGGCAGGGCAGGGTCTGTGGTGACTCCCTGCCCCTCAGCTCTCATCTCGCGACCTTTGACTACAGCAGCTGGTCACTGACGTGGCCAGGAGCTCCTGCTCTCTGCTTCCAGTGTCTGGCTCCGGGACTTGAGCTAGCAGCTGTTGGACTCATCAGTCCTTACAGTCGGCACTTGAGAGTCCTGCTCCCTGACCTGCCGATCCTGGGTTTGCCAGCCTCTGCCCGCTCCTGCTCCCTGACCTGCCGATCCTGGTTTTGCCAGCCTCTGTCGCTTCGTCTTGCCACCAGCTTGGGATCCACTGACCTACACAACCGGTGATCTAGAACTCTGGTCTCTGACTTGCTGACCTTGGGTTCCTCAGCTTCCGTGGCCACGTGAGGCTTGTGCCAGAGCTTGGGACATTCAGCTTCTGTGATTACGTGAGCTGTTTCCTATATTTGTATCTATCTATCTATCTATATATATATATTATAAATCTTTCCTTGTACCTACACGTGTTACTGGTTTTGCTTCCCTAGAAAACTCAGCCTAAGACAGGGCCATACTCCCAGGGGAACTCCCAGACCACTGGACCATCAATTGCGATCTTTTAGTGGAGTTCTTGAGGTGCATCCCTCTTTTTCTCATGTTGCCACTGGGACTTGACATTGTGTGCCCCATCAGGGCTGTCTTTGGTGGTGGCTGGGCACCACCTGGTTCTTCTGTTCATGTGTCGATACAGCCTGTCACTCATATGGGTCCTTTTGTCTCCTGGGCTCTTTTTCCTCTGTGTCTTTGTTGTTCTTGGTGGTTGTTTCAGATGAGTTGGGATCATTTGGTATACCTCAGATAACAGCTTGCTAGCTTTTAAGACCTCAGATGCCACTCACCAATAGGGGTTGCAGAAGATTCTCTTAGCAATAGGCTAGTTATAACAACTGGCCTCGATGTCCCTTGAGAGCATGGTCCCCAGACCCCTGCCCCTACTACTCTATTCTTGCAATATTGGGTTAAGGTTAGAAGAGTTTTCATGTTGGAGTCCAGTCGTTATTATTCTTTCTGCTGTGTGCTGTCACTGGTTTCACCCAACCAAATTTCTGTCAACTATCCAATCTATGACCAGCTCTCTCCCTCCCTCCCCTCCCTTGCAGCTGTCAATGCGTCTTCTCTGCTGTGCATGAGTTTATTTTTAAGTCCTTATAGTAGGGGCCTCATACAGTACTTGTCCTTGTGCCTCTGGCTGATTTCACTCAGCATAATGTCTCCCAGTTGAACCCAGATTGTGAGATACTTCTCAAAATCACCATTGTTCTTTATCATTGAGTAGTGTTCTGTTGAGTATATGTACCATAGTTTGTTTATCCATTCGTCTATTGTTGGGCATCTGGGTTGATTCCATCTTTTAGCTATTGTGGACTGTGCTTCAAGAAACATGCGTGTGCATGTATCTGTTCATGTGACTGCCCTTGATTCTGTAGGATATATTCCAAGCAGCAGGATTACTGGATCAAATGCTGTATCTATTTCCAGCTTTTGAAGGAGGCACCATATTGCTTTCCAAAGAGGTTGTACCATTTTGCAATCACACCACCAGTGCAGGAGAGTTCCAATCTCTCCACAGCCTTTCCAGTATTTGTTGTGCTGTGTTATTTGGATCATGGCCAACCTTTGTGGGGTGAGATGATATCTCATTGTAGTTTTGATTTGGATTTCTCTAATAGCTAATGATTGTGAGCATTTCCTGGATGTCCTCTTTGGTGAAGTGTCTGTCTATCTCCTTTGCCCATCACTTAATTGGGTTATTTACCTTTTTTTGCTGATACTTTGCAGTACCTTGTAGATTATGGAGATCAGACATCAGTTTGACATGTAGTTGCCAAATATTTTTTTCCTTTCTGTAGGTGGTCTTCTAATTCTTTTGATAAAGTCTTTCAATGAACAAAAGTGTTTGACTCTTAGTAGTTCCCATTTATCTATTTTTCTCTTCTGTTGATCATGCTTTGTCAGATTTTGAAGTCTGTCTAAGCTGTGTATTAAAGCTTCCATTGTTGGCCCTATTTTTTCTTCCATGGTCTTTATTGTTTTAGATTTGATATTTAGTTCTTTGGTCCAATTTGAGTTAGTTTTTGTCTAAAGTGTGAGCTATGAGTCTCATTTCAATTTTTTGTTGGTGGGTATCCAATTTTGCCAGCACAATTTATTTAAAAAAAAAAAAAAAAAAAAAAAAAAGCCCAGTGCCATCAAGTCAGGTCCAACTCCTGGCGACCCTAGAGGTCAGAGTAGAACTGCCCCATAGAGTTTCCAGGGAGCACCTGGTGGACTTGAACTGCCAACCTTTTGGTTAGCAGACGTAGCACTCATCCCACTATGCCACCAGAGTTTCCACAATTTGTTAAAGAGACTGTTTCTACCCCAGTTTAATGTCTTAGGGCTTTGTCAAATATCAACTCTTCATAAGAGGATGGTGGCATCTCTGGGGTCTCAACTCTGTTCCATTGGTCTATATGTCTCTTTTTGTACCAGGTCCAGGCTGTTTTGACTACTGTGGCAGTGTAATAGGTTCTAAGGTCGGGTAGTGTGAGGCCTCCCACTGTGTTCCTCCTCTTCAGTAGTGCATTACTTATCTGGGGCTTCTTCCCTTTCAAAACAAAGGTGGTGATTTGTTTCTCCATTTCATTAAAAAATTTCGCTGGAAATTGTATTGGTATTGCATTGTATATGTAGATCATTTTGTACAAAACACATTTTCACAATGTTAAATCTTCCTGTCCATGAGCAGGTTTCTCCATTTATGTAAGTCTCTCTTGGTTTCCTGCAGCAAGGTCTTGTAGTTCTCTTTGTATAGGTCTCTTATTTCTCCAGTTAGGTTTATTCCTAGCTATTTTATCTTCTTGCAGGCTGTGGTAAATGGTATTGATTTTGTGATTTCTTCTTTGATAATCTCTTTGTTGGCATAAAGGAATCCTACTGATATACTTACGCTTATCTTATATCCTGATACTTTGCTGAGCTCTTCTATTACTCCCAGTAATTTACTTACGGAAGGCACTTGGCTTGCCTGCATGTACAATCATATTATCTGCAAACAGGGAGATTTTTACTTCTTTTTTGCTGATGCAGATGCCCTTTCTTTCTTCGTGTTTTTTAATTATTTTGGCCAGAACTTGTAATACAATGTTAAATAGAAGTGGTAAGAGTGGGCATTCTTGTCTAGTTCCCATTCTCAAGGGGAATTCTTTCAGTCTCTCTCCATTCAGGATGATTTAGGTGGTTGGTATGCATAGATACCCGTCATTGCATTGAGGAATTTGCCTTCTATTCCTATTTTGCTGAGAGCTTTTAGCATGAATGGGTGTTGGACTTTGTCAAATGCTTTGTCTGCATAAATTGACAAAATCAGGTGATTCTTATCTTTTGTGTTATTTATGTGGTTAATCACGTGAATTGTTTTTCTGATGTTGAACCAACCTTGCATCCCTGCTATGAATTCAACTTGGTAATGATGATTTTTGTTGTTTTTTTTTTTTATATGTTGTTGAATTGTATTGGCAAGGATTTTGTTGAAGATTTTTGCTTCTAGGTTCATGAGTGATATTTGTAATTTTCATCTTTTGTGGAATCATTCTCTAGCTTTGGTATCAGGGCTATGCTGGCTCCATAGAATGAATTAGGTAGTATTCCATCCCTTTCTATGCTGTGAAACAGTCTCAGTAGTACTGGAGTTAACCCTTCTCTAAAAGCTTGGTAGAATTCTGCAGTAAAGCCATCTTCTGGGCCAGGACTTCTTTTGGCCAGCAGTTTTTTGATGACTTTTTCAATCTTTTCCTTTATGATGGGTTTATGAAGTTGATCTACTTCTCCTTGTGCTAATTTTAGCAGGTGGTATGAATCTAGAAATTTGCCCATTTCCTCTAGATTCTCAAATCTGTTAGAGTACAGTCTTTCACAGTATACTGTTATGATGCTTTTGGTTTCACTTGGGTCTGTTGTGACATCTCCCATCTCATTTCTTATTTGGGTTATTGGTGTCCTCTCCTGTTTTTCTTTTATAGGTTTTGCCAGTGGCTTATCAGTTTTGTTAATCTTTTCAAAAAACCAGCCTTCGGGTTTGTAAATTTTTTCGATTGTTCTTCTATTATCTAATTCATTTCACTCTGCTCTAATCTTTATGATCTGTTTCCTTCTGGCACCTGAGGGGTACCTCTGTTGCTCTCTTTCTACCTGCTAAAGCTGTAGGGTTAATTCTTTGGTTTGAGTCCTTTCTTCCTTCTGGATGTGTGCATTTATAGAGATAAACTGACCTCTGAGCACTGTTTTGGCTGTATTCCATAGATTCTGGTAGAATGTGTTTTCGTTCTCATTGGAATCCACAAATTTCTTTATTTCCTCCTTGATTTCTTCTATAACCCATGGCTTTTTGATCAAGGTGTTGTTCAGTTTCCATGAGTTCAAATTTCTATTGATGTTTTTTCTGCTACTGATTTAAACTTCTATGGCTTTATGGTATGAGAAGATGCTTTGCAGTAATTCAGTGGTTTGGATTTTGTTGAGATTTGCTTTATGTCCTAACACATGGTCTATTCTAGAAAATATTCCATGTACATTGGAGAAGAAGGTACACTTACCTGTTGATGGATAAAAAAATTCTGTATATGTTGATGAGGTCTAGTTGGTTAATTGTCACAATAAGATCTGTGTCTTTACTGAGCATTTTTCTGGATGATCTGTCCATTACTGAAAGTGGAGTGTTGAAGTCTCCATTAATGTGAAGTGATCTATCTCACTTTTCAATGATATCAGTGTTTGTTCAATATATTTAGATGCTCTGGTATTGGGTGCATAAATATTTAATATTGTTAAGTCCTGCTTGCATATTGAACATTCCAGCAATAAATAGTGACCATCCTTGTCCACGATGGTGGATGTTACAATAAAATCTGTCTTATCTGAGATTAGTATTGCCACACCTGCTCTTCTTTGTATATTGTTAGCTTGGCGTATATTATTCCATTCCTTAATTTTCAATTTGTTCACATCTTTAAGCCCAAGATGTGTTTCTTGTAAGCAATATATAGACAAGTTGTGTCTTTTAATCCAGGATATTATTAGAGTGCTCAGTCCATTTACATTCAGTGTAATTATTGATAGGTAAGTGTTTAGTGCTGTCATTTTGACGTATTTATTTTTGTGTTGGTGTTTTCTATCTTGTTCTTTTTTTTGTGATTGAGTGAAAGTAGTATACAATCCAAGTTAAATTTGCTTGCCCACCTATCTGCAGTTCCCTCTGATCTCCTTGCCTAGTGACAGCACACTCTTCCTTTCCATTCTGTGTGCGTCACATCCTGCTAACAATCATCTATACTGTCCTCTCCACCTTCTCCATTCCCTTCTAGTAAGAGGCCAGTAGGATGGCATCCTGTAGATACATAGAACCATAAAGTGGACACACCATATGGTCACTTTGTGTCACTGAGTCCATTCCATTCCTGTCCAAAGAGTTGACCTCGGTAATGATTAATGATCAGGGACAGCAGCAGGTCTAGGAACCATGCTCTAAGGGGAAGTCCAAGGTGATAAGACCATCAGTTACAGTCTTTTAGTGGAGTTCTTGAGGTGCATCCCTCTTTTCAGGGTTACCACTGAGGCCCAACACTTTGTGCTCCATCACAGCTTATGTTGTTCTTAATATTTTATTCTGGGTCATTCTTTTTTATAGATTGACTTCTCATCTTTTTCAGTGTTGATTTTATGATTGTGGGAACACCTGTATTACATTTTTCATTTTGATATGTTACATTGTTATTGTGCTTTGCAGCTACCCAATGATCCTCCTTAATATTCTAAGTTTAAACCCTATTTTAACTTCTGCATATCTTTTTAACTTCCTCTCAACCTGAAAAGACTATAACTATTTTAGTATATCCCTCTTTTTAGTGTGATGGTGTCATAGTTTACATGATATGATCACTGATTCCCTTCTATTAATATGGTAGCTTTGATTGAGTTTTGTGGCTTCTCTAACTGCATAGGATTCTAGATGCTGTGTCCTACATTGCCTCCTTAAATATACACTTAGTGGTTTTGTTTTTCTAAGCAAAGAGCTTCTTTCAGTATTTCTTGTAGTTTTGGTTTGGTTTTTACAAAGTCTCTAAGCTTCTGTTTATCTGTGAATGTCTTAATTTCATCTTCGTATTTGAGAGACAGTTTTGCAGGATATATAATTCTTCGTTGGAAGTCTTTCTCCTTCAAGGTTTTGAATGTGTCATCCCACTGCCTCCTTGTCAACATCATTTCTACTGAGAAGTCAGATGAGTGCCTACAGGGTTTCCCTCTGAATGTTAGCTTTGCTTTGAGCCTCACTGTCTTTAAGAGCATCTGTTTCTGTTTCATTTTATTAAGCTTGATCATCATATGTCTTGGTGTGTTTCTTTTGGAGTCTAGTTTTTGTAGTGTTTGGTCCACATCTGGGATATTGATGTTCTCTTCTTCCACAATTTCAGAGAAGTTTTCTGTCAGCAACTTAATAACAATACTCTCTGCATTTTCAGCTATCCTTCCCTGTTCAGGAACTCCAATTAATTGTAGACTATTCCTTTTAATAGAGTCCCACATGTTTCTTAATGCTTCTTCATTTTTTTAATTTCTTTTTATCTGATTTCTCCTCATAAATGCTGGTGTCAGTTGCTCTGTCCTCAAAGTCAAAAAGTCTAACTTCTATCTCCTGAATTCTGCTGTTTTGTCTTTGGATTGAGTTGTCTAATTCTGTAATTTTGTTATTGATTTGCTGGATTTCAGATTGTTTGTATTCCATCAGTTCAAATAGCTTGCTTAATTTTTCATTTTGCTCTGCTGCATTTTTGTTTAATCTATAGGAGGTTTCTATATGTAATTCTTTGTACTCAACCTCTAATCATTTCAGAAAGCCTTTTTTATCTGGGAAGTCTTTTGATTCTTTATGTTGGGAGTTTTCCAGAGCCATGGTGTGCTGTTTCTTTAGATGCTTGGAGATGGTTTGTTGACTTTGGACAATATAGAGGCTGCTTATTTTCTCTGGTGTGACCTCAACAGGAGCTGAGGCATAATTCTGAGAGGGGAGTTTGTCACCAGTCACCTTTGTGTACTCTAGTGACTGACCCAGTAGACTCTCTGGGGTGGCAGACTCCACCACCTAACTGGCGAAGATGGTACCCTATTTATGTAGTCACGGGGCTGTCAACCAACCCTATGATGTAGGTCAGTAAAGGCTGGAAGAGATGCCACTGGGCCACTCAGCAGTTATTTCTCCAAGCAGTCTTATTTTGAAAATTTAGGAGCTATCCAGTAGCTGCCAAAATCAGAAGAGACCATCAGGTGTGGCAGGCCCCGTCTTCTAGCTGACAACAGAAGTACGTCTTTGGCTGTGCAAAGAAGCTATGATGTAGTTCAAAGCAGGGAGGGGTTATGGCCTTGCTGCCATCCTCAGCCATGCCCTAACCATAAGGTAACACTGTGCTAAACACATCCTTTCTGCTGGAAAAGTGCTTTCCAGAGTGGCACTGCTTCTCAACTTGAGAATTGGCCCTTCTGAGGCCTCCAGTTGGGTGACCCTGCCTCCCAGCCAACAAAGATGGCATCCTGGTCAAGTGGCCCTTCCTGCCACAAAAAAAAAGCAGAGCCTGTGGCAGAGCTCAGAAAAGAGAGAGGGGGACAGTGGTGCCCTCAGTCAGGAGCTGGGCTCTCAAAATGTGGCTCTTTCACGCTCGGTCTTTCTGCTGCACTATTCGCCGTTTACTTTAGCACTGCAGTGCAATGTATTTGTCAGTTCATGGTGTCCCCCACCTCCCAGATAACAAAAAAGAAAAAAAAGCGTCATCACCTGCAGTCCACCTAAGTGGTGAGTCAGCAGGAGCGATGCTCACCATGCTCCAGCTTATGCCAGAAAGAGAAAGTTTCCCATGTAGTGGTGTGCAATCCAATCTGACAACCCTAGTAGGGCTTCCCAGGTATCGAGGGTGTTCCATTCAATTATCAGTGCAGGTATTAGTTTTTAGAGGGAACTGAGGGGACACGTATCTAGTCTGCTATCTTGTCTTCACCTTTTAAAACATGTCTTAAGTTGACTTATTCATTGGCTTTTTATGTGTTCAGTCTTGCTTTCATTCAGGTCACATAGCAGCTATTCATCTGCATTGAGAAGGTATTATATGAGCAAAGGCAGGATAGGGATTCAGACAATGGATCTGAACTTGAGAAAGTGATTGGGCCCAGTTGATTGAAAGTATCGGAGGAAAGGTGGTTCCTCTGTGAGACAACTTATTTAATGGAATTTTCTCAAAGTTGAGAGGGGAATTATAGGTACAAGGGACTTACTATGTGCCAAACACCAGGCAAGGAAATTTACTTATGTCATCTCATTGAGTGTCCTCTCTCACAACCCTGTTTGACAGAGGCATTATCAAGCCCATACTCCAGATGACAAAACTGAGGCTATGATAGGTTGAATAAATTTATGTGGGTTACACTGCAAGACAGTGCCTTAACTAGCAGTCAAAAACAATTCTATAAATAATTGCATTGATTTTCTATTGTTGATGTAAAAAATTACCACAAACTTACTGGTTTAAAACAACACAAATTTATTATATTACAGTTGTAGAACTCAGAAGCCTAAAAAGAATCTTAAAGTGCCAAAATCAAGGTGTCAACAGGGCAACACTCTTCTCCAGAGGCTTTTGAAAAAAAATCAATTCCTTGCCGTTCCCAGGTTCTAAATTTGCCTAAATTCCTTAGCTCATGGCCCCTTCCAGCAAGGTATCACTCCGACCTCTGTTTCCATAGGCACATCTCCTTGTTGTCTTCTTCTACTTTTGTCATCCCCTCCTCTGGCCTCTCACATTCCTGTCTTCTTTTATAAAGGCCCTTGAGATTACATGGAGTCCATCCAGACAATCTGGGATAATCATCTGACTTTCAAGATCCTTAATTATATCTGCAAAGTTCTTTTTGCCATTATGGAAAAGGTATGGTGAAAGGTTACGACCCTGACACACAGTCTCCTGACTTTAAACCATGCAGTACTCCCCTGTTCTGTTCACAGAACTACCTCTTGATCCATGTACTGTTTCTTTAAGAGCGAAATTAATTGTTCTGGAGAGCCTACAGACTGGGGGAAAAAATAGCTATTACAGATCAATGGGATACCATTTCACCAGAACATTACTGACACAAATCAGAAAAACAGGAAATACAATGACTGCCCCGACAGAGAACACAACAGAGTTCTTGATGGAGGAAGAGAAAACTAGGGTACAGAATTCATATTCTAGGAAAAGTAAAAACAGATTTGATGGTCTGACAGGCTGGAGGTACCCCTGAAGACCCCTGTTAACACAGAACTGAAATTATTTCCAAAACCAACTCTCCAGACAAAGATTAGACTAGAGCATAAGACATAAAATGATATTGGTGAAGAATATGCTTCTTGGTTCAAGTAGATACATGAAACTAACTGGACAGCTCCGTCTGGAGGCAAGCTCGGAAGGGAGAAGGGGACAAGAGCCGGTTAAATAGACATGGGAAATACAAAGTAGGAAGGAGGAGTGTGCCATCACATTGCAGCGAGAGTAACCAGAGTCACATGAGAATGTATAAGTTTTTGTATGGGAAACTGATTTGAATTGTAAACTTGCACTTAAAGCACTATTTAAAAAAAAAAAAAAAAAAAAAAAAAACAGGAAATAATGTTTGTCATTCAAGAGGCTGTAGGAGATCAAAACTCTTAGGCACTGCTTGTAGGAATGCAAAATAATACAACCATTTTGGAAAATAATACAGTGCTTCCTTAGAAAGCTAGAAATAGGAATACCATATGATCCAGCAATCCCATTCCTAACAATATATTCTGAAGAAATAAGAATCACTGCACAAATAGACATATGTACACTCATGTTCACTGCAGCATTATTCATAATAACACAAAAATGGAAACAACCTAGATACCCATCAACAAATGAATGGTTAAACAAACTATGACACCTACACACAATGGAGTATTAAAAAAACAATTATTGTATTGTAATAAACAATTATGAATCTGCAAAGCGTCTCATAACATGGATCAATCTGGAAGACACTATGCTGAGTAAAATAAGTCAATCACAAAAGGACAAGCACTGTAAGAGACCACCACTGTAAAAATTCATTAAAAATTTTATACACACACAAAAAAATGGAATCTTTGATGATTACAAGAGAAAGTAGGGTAGTGATGGAAAACCACTAAATAAAACTAAAAAGCTCATTGCTGTCAAGCTGATTCTGACTCACAGCAACCATCTAAGACAGAGTAGAATGCTACAGAGAGTTTCCAAGGAGCACTTGGTAGATTTGAACTGCTGACCTTTGGATTAGCAGCCATATCACTTAACCTCCATGCCAGCAGGGTTTCTAAACACTAAATAGAAAATAAACAAGTAGTGACTTTATGAAGAGTAAAACAGTACACAGCACTGGGGAAGCCAGCGCAGCTTGCACAAGGCCAGGTCTCAGAAACTCTAGAGACACCTCCAAACTCCATGAGGGATGCTGAGCTAAGGACTGTGGGAACTACGGTCTCAGGGAACATCTAGCTCAGATGTCATAACATAGTGTATAAAAAAATGATCTGCATTCTACTTCAGTTAGCAGTGTCTGAGGTCTTAAAATCCTGTAAGCAATCACCTAAGATACTCCAGCGGTCTCCTTTAGGAGCAAGGGAGAATGAAGAAAAAGATACAAGGGAAAGATTAGTTCAATGGACCATATCTACCATGGCCTCCACCAGACTGAGCCCAGTACATCTAGGTAGTATGTGGCTATCACCACTGACTGCTCTGACAGTGATCACAATAGAGGGTCCTGGACAAAACTGGGTAAAAATATAAGACAAAATTCTAGCTCACACACACCCACACACACACACAAAAGACTAGATTTACTGGCCTGACAGAGACTGGAGAAACCCTGAAAGTATGATCCCTGGACACCCTTACAGCTCAGTAATCAAGTCACCCCCAAGGTTCACCGTTCATCTGGAAGATTAGACAGGCTCATAAAACTAAAGGAGACTAAAGGGGCACGCAAGCCCAGGGGCAAGGACTAGAAGGCAGCAGGGGACAGAAAAATGGGTAAATAGGGAACACTTGAGAAGGGAGAGTATAGACATGTCTTGAGATTGTTAACCAATGTCATAAAACAATACATGTACTGTTTAATGAGAAACTAGTTTGTTTGGTAAACTTTCATCTAAATTACAATGTAAAAAAAAAATCAACTGAGACTGCTTCTCATTTCTGGTCTCCCTACTTCTAGACCCAGATTTTCCAGCCCATCTTGTACACACTCAGCAGACTCTTCTCTCCAAAATGCTATTATCGTTGTAGCACTTCTCTTCTGAAGACCCTATCAGCTAAATGATAAAACTTACGTGATAATATTCTAGGGCCTACCCCATATAGCAGAGAGAATAATTGAGAAGACAAGAAATATTAAGTCAAAGGTACAGGAGAAAAATTAACCCGATAAAGAAGGAATTTTCTTCCTCTGAGCTATAAAGGAAAGACGATAAAATAAATTTAAACTCTTAGAAGGGGAGTGTTTGTAGAAGGGGGAAGCATGTACAGGAGATAATGTACGTGAAAATCTTTTTAAAAGATCCTCCACAGACATAGAATCTTTGGGCATCTGCCAAGTATGATAAAAGAAAATCTGGCTCAAGAGATGAAAGTAACATTCTGTAATAATGAAAATTGTCCCCATGTTGGGCTTCTGTACTGCCAAAACACTTACTCTGAAGTAACGTTCCCGTGGAGAATATCATGATGCTCCACCTGGATCTCCCTGAAAGGACTTGCTGCCCCTGCTGCTGGGAGTGTTGTCAGCAGGCGGCCCTCAGCTGTCAGACGCTTCAGGGATTGCCTCAGCTGTAGGGCGTCCCCTCATTGACGGTGACACCTCTTCTCAGGCAAGTCATGTCAAGTGACTGAGTTGTTATGGAACATGAAGGCCTGACTAACTAACCCAACTGAGTACGACCTGAAAGTCCATTCTGGCTCAAGAGCTCCCTGTGTGGTTGACCAAGCCTGTCCCTGGGCCTACACCTCAGTTGGACACATCCCCTATTCAGTGCTGCTTCATCCCCTTCCCTTCCACAGATGCAAGTCCCAAGGGCACTCCTAAGTAACTATCCTTCATAAATACCATCTCTGGAGCCTGTTCCCAGGGCAACCCAAACCAAAACAGTACACTTATGAAGCAAGGAGTTGAAAGCGAAATAGAAAACGAGTGCCTCCTTTGCTGTACCCTAATTCCATTCAGGCAACGAAACAACCTAAAATCTCTCATTTTAAGGATCACTATGGGTCGGAATCGACCCGACAGTAGTGGGTTTGGTTTGGCTTTGGTTTGGTATGAAGTCCCTGGGTGGCACAAATGGTTACGTTCTGGGCTACTAACCAAATCTGGGGCATCTAAACTCATCCAGCAGTGTCTCTGAAGAAAAGCCTACTGATCTGCTCTTCAAAGGTCACTGCCGTGCAAAGTCTGTGGAGCACAGTTTTACTCTGAATCACGTGGGATTGCCACAAGCTGGAATCCATTTGACAGAAACTGGATGAAGAAGGATAGCTAACGTAGGTCTGTTGGTTAGCTGAGTTCTTACCAAAACTGTCTCCCCTTCTCTAATACTCCTACTTTCAAAAGATTCACAATGATTTATTCTTATTCATGAAATTGTGAGGTTAGACAGTGTTACCTTTGCTGTACACATATTCACTCAGAAAAGACTTATGAAACCACTACACAGGCACTGTATGAGGGACTGGGGTGCCAAAACAAAAAAGAGCTCCAGATCTCAAAGAGCCTGTGGGTGATTAGAAGACATAACGTCAAGAGGGCTACAGAGGATGTGAGCACACAACAGTTGTCAAGTCAAGATGACAGTGTAATTGGAGCTTCAAGACGGCAGGTAGAGAGGAGTGGCCAGAACACGCTGAAATTGTTGTCTTAGTCATGAGCAATCTGCCATAGCTGCAGGGTACACAGACTCCACCACCAGACTGTCTGGGTTGAACTCTTCTCTTCAGCATGCTCTAGATCTTAGTAAGTAAAATTTCTCTGTCTCAATTTCCTCTGCTATAAAATGAGGTACGCCCACTTGTCTGTCAATCTGATTTCCTGTGGGAGCTTGCATGCTGCTGTGACGCCGGATGTTATGTCACTGGTATTCAGAGATCAGCAAGGTCACACACAGTGGACAGGTTTCAGGTGAGCTTGCAGACTAAGACAAACTAGGAAGAAGGACCCAGCAGTCTACTTCTGAAAAGTATCAGCCAGCAAAAACCCTATGAATAGCCTACTTTGAACATGTTGGGAGGGCTTAATCCCTGGAGAAAGACATCATGCTTGGTAAACTAGAGGGTCAGCAAAAAAGAAGAAGCCCCTCAACAAGATGGATTGATGCAGTGGCCGCAACAATGGGCTGCAGTGTAACAGTGACCGTGGGTATGTCACAGGACCTGGGAGTGTTTCGTTCTGTTGTACAGAGGATTGCTATGAGTTAGAATCCACTCAACAGCACCTAACAGCAACAACAACAAAATGAGTTACAAATAGTACTTTCCTGAGAGGGTCATTGTGGGGATTAAAGCCAGTGTAAACAGAGCACTTACATCAGTGGCTGCCGCGTAGTAGATGTTCCATTTGCTAGCTGTAGTTAGCATCAATATTCTTAAAGTTACATATAAGATGAGTCAAAGACGGAAATGTCTGTTACACCAAATTTGCCTCCTGAGCTGAGTTGCTTAAGGGTCATATTCCTGCTGGGAAGTGGGGAAGTAATGAGTTTACTCTTGGGGATAAAGAACAGGCTATTCTTATTTAAATATTGGCTTGATGTGCCCCTTTTCCAAGTACCACCAAAGTGAAAATCTGTAACCTTTCTTTTTTCCTCCTCATTCATCCCTTCTTTCTCCTTCCTCTTCTTTCATTTGACTGAAAACAACTAACAATCTCAGAAACTTGTCCACTTAGGGGATTACACTTGTTAAAGGGTATTTAGCTTTAATCCCACAGGGCATAAAAAGGTTGAAATGAGAGATGTCACAGTAAAAGAAGAATTTAGCAGGGTTACAGTTAGAGGTTAGAGGTGAAAAGGAGTGAAATGGAAGCCAGAGTAAACCCATCTCACAGCAATCAGCCGTAAGAAGGCAAGCAACAGTTCATGTTTCAGACCATCAGTAGCTCTAGAGTTGGGTGCAGATTTTTTTTTTTATGGGGGTTCTATCAGATTTGACTCGATAACACTGTTTTTTTGTTTGTTTTTTTGTTTTTTAATAACCCTTGGTGGTGTAGTGATTTAAGAGCTGTATCTGGTAACCAAAAGGTCAGCATTTCTAATCCACCAGGTGGTCCTTGGAGACTCTCCAGGGCAGTTCTACTCTGTCTTCTAGGGTCATTATGTGTTGGAATTGACTCAACGTCAACAGACTTGGCTTAGTGTCTTCTTCATTATTAAAGGAATTCTGGTAGCACAGGGTTTAGAGTGATCAACTGCAAACTGAGAGGGTAGTCATTTGAAACCACCAGCAGCTGCCCGAGAGAAAGATGTGCCAGTCTGTTTCTGTGGAGATATAGCCTTAGAAATGCTATGTGGTCACCGTAGTTAGAATTGACTCAAAAGCAGCAGAGTTTTTTTTTATGGATTTTGGAAACCTTCTTTAAGAAACCCTAGTGACACAGTCGTTAAGACACTTGGCTGCTAACCAAAAGGTCAGCGGTCCAAACTCACCATCTGCTCTGTGGAGGAAAGATGCACAGTCTGCTTCCGTAAAGACTACAACCCTGAAACACTATGGGGCAGTTACTTCTACTCGGTCCTATAGGGTCTCTATGAATCAGAATTAACTTGATGGCAATTGGTCTGTTTCTTATACCTTCCTTATCTCCCCAGGCTTCTACATATTTTCCTTTTTTTTTTCTTTTTTATTATGATTGAATGAAAATGTACATTTCTATATAAATTCGCATGCTCACACATATGCAGCTCCCACTGCTCTCCCTGCCCAGTGACAGCACACCCCTCCTCTCTGCTCCATACATGTCCTATCCTCCCAACAGTCTCCTATCCCCTCCTCTCCACCCATTCCCCTTCCTCTAGCAAGAGGTCAGCAGGATGACATCCTATAGAGGCATAGAACCATAAAATTCCTGCAAGATACGGTCACTCTGTGTCGCCAAGTCCAATCCATTGCTATCTGAAAAGTTGACCTTCATTATGATTTATGCACAGGGGCAGCATCAGGGCCAGAGGCCATGCTCCCGGGGAAACCCCAAAGCCCCTGGACCATCAATTGTGGTCTTTTATTGGAGATCTCAGGGTACACCCCCACTTATTCTCTTGTTGCCAGTAAGACTCAACTTTGTGAGCTCCATTGTGGCTATCATCGGTGGTGGCCAGGGACCATCTGGTTCTTCTGGTCACTCATGTGGGTCTCTCTGTCTTCTGGGTTCTCTTTTCCCCATGTTGTTCTTTCCTTTGATGATCATCCTTTCCTGTTGGGTTGGGACCATTTGCTGTACCCTCAGAAGGCAGCTTGGCAGCTTTTAAGACCCCAGACGCCACTCACCAATGTAGAGTGCAAAGAGTCCTCATTGGCAAAACACTAGCTGTGCCAGTTGGCCTCAATTTCACCTGAGGTCATGGTCCCATGCCCCCTGCCCCAGCTACTCTGTCCTTGCAATATTGGGTTAAGATGGGAGGAGTACTCAAATTGTGTTGAAGTCCAGTTATTATTAATCTTCTTTCCAATGTGTGCTGTCACCGATTTCGCTCAACCAAATTTCTATTAGCTATCTAATCTAAACCCTCCCCCTGCACCCTCTTCCCCTCCCTACTCTTGCAGCCGTCAAAGAGTCTTTTCTTCTGTGCATAAATCTGTTTTTAAGTTCTCATCGTAGGGGTCTCATACAATATTTGTCTTTTTGTGGCTGACTACTTTCACTCAGCATAATGTCCTCCAGTTGAAACCAGATTAAGAGATAATTCCTGCTATCATCATTGTTGTTCTTTATCACTGCATACTGTTCCATTGAATATATATGCCATAGTTTACCTATCCACTTCTCTGTTGTTAGGCATCCGGGTTGATTCCATCTTTTTACTATTGTGGCCTGTGCTGCAATGAACATTCATGTGCATCTATCAGTTGGTGTGAATGGCCTTGATTCTGTAGGATATATTCCAAGCAGTGGAATTACTGGGTCAAATGGTTTATCTAGATCCAGCTTTCTAAGGAAGCACCAGATTGCTTTCCAAAGAGGTTACACCATTTCTGCAACCCCACCAACAGTGTAGGAGAGTTCCAATCTCCCCACAGCCTCTCCAGCATTTGTTGTTTTGTGTTTTTTGGATCATGGCCAACCTTGTTGGGGTGAGATGGTATCTCATTGTTGTTTTGATTTGAATTTCCTTAATAGCTAATGATCGTGAGCGTGTCCACATGTGTTTTTTGGCTGCCTGGATCTCCTCTTTAGAGAAGTGTCCATCCATCTCCTTTGCCCATTGCTTAATTGGATAATTTATCTTTTTCTTATTGATATTTTGTAGTACCTGGTAGATTATGGAGATCAGGCATCGGTCTGACATAGAGTTGCCAAATATTTTTTCCCATTCTGTAGGTGGCCTTTTAATTCTATTAATAAAGTATTTGGATGAGCAAAAGTGTTTGATTCTTAGTAGTTCCCATTTATCTCTTTTCTTTTCTGATGATTGTGGTTTGTTTGACAGATTTTGAACTCTGTCTACATTGCATATTAAACCTTCCATTGTTGTTCCTGCTTTTTCTTGGATGAGCTTTATCACTTTGGATTTGATATTCAGATTTTTTATCCAGTTTGAGTTGGTTTTTGTATAAGGTGTAAGATATGGGTTTTGTTTTAATTTAGTGTAGATGGATATCCAATTTTGCCAGCACCATTTGTTGAAGAGATTGTTTTTACCCCAGTTTAGTGTCTTAGGGCCTTTGTTGAATATCAGCTGTTGTTCATAGGCAGATGATGTTATCTCTGGGGTCTCGATTCTGTTCCATTGATATATCTGTTTATTTTTGTACCAGTACCAGCCTGTTTTGACTACTGTGGTAGTGTAACAGGTTCTAAGGTCGGGTAATGAGAGGCCTCCCAGTGTGTTCTTCTTCTTTAGTAGTAGTTTACTTATCCAGGGCTTCTTCCCTTTCCACACAAAGTTAGTAATTTGTTCCTGCATCTCACTAAAAAATGTCACTGGAACTTGTACTGGGATTCCATTACTTCCACGTATTTTCTACTGCAGGTAGCCAACTGGAGAGATTTCAGCATTCAGCAGATACAATGTTAATGCTCATGGCTAAGTAAACAAAAGGAAACTTCAAAATCCTTTAGGCTGAAGGAAATGTGTCCTTCAGTCCTTTAAAAGCAAACCAACTACTGTCAAGTCAGCTCTGACTCATAAGAACCCAGTAGAACAAAGCAGAAATGCCCCATGGGGTTTCTAAGGCTGTAAGTCTTTACAGAAGCAAGTTGCTACATCTTTTCCTACAGAGCCGCTGGTTAGTGGTTAAAACCACTAACCTCTTGGTTAGCAGCCACCAGGGCTGCTGCTTCATCTTTTAGGTTGGGATAAATATGTTCTTCAACCCTTTCAGAATTCTTAAGTCTTCTGCCCTGCTTGCCTCAGGAAGGCTGATGAATTCTCTGACAACTGCTGACAATGTGACTATTTTACTTGTTGCCACCTTAATAATGTCCATTCTGGTTAGATTGTAAAATTGACAGCTCAGATCCTAAGATCCCAGGTTGGGCCCTTTAGTTTTGTCCTTATTTTTTGCATGGTCTTCCATCTTTAGGAAGAAGGAGAAAGACTGTTATAAGTAGAACGGTGATGATAAATGATAAACACAGAAAACATACACTGTCAAGGGTAGAGGAGAAGCAGGTACTCTCAGGCATTCCTTTTTTAAAATAGCTTTATTGAGCTGTAATATACATGACATAAGAAAATGCATCCTTTTTAAGTGCACAATTCAAGGTTATTTCGCGTATTTACAGAACTGTACAATCAGGAAAAATAAAAAACATTGCCGTCAAGTCAATTCCAACCAATAGCAACCCCACAGGGCAGAGTAGAATGTTCTGACTCATAACAAACTTACAGGACAGATTAGAATTACCCCCTAGGGCTTTCAAGTTGTGGCTGGTGCATTTGAACTGCTGACCTTTTGTTTAGCAGCCAAGCTCTTAACCATAGTACCACTACTATCTAAATCCAGTACATTTTCATCCATCCCCAAAAGAAACCCCATAGTCATCTGCAGTCCCTCTCCTTTATCACCTCAACCCACTCCTGGCAATGACTAGTCTATTTTCTGTTTCTTTGCTTTGCCTATTCCGAACATTTCATATAAACGGAATCATACAACATGTGGCCTTTTGTGACTCTGTTCTTTTACTTAGCATAATGTTTTCAAAGTCTCGTACATTATTATATTGGTAGGCTGTAAACTGGCTCAGTGTTTGAAAGAAAATGTGTCGCTATCTACCAAAATAAAAAATGCGTATACTCTTTGGCTGAGAAAGTACGCTTCCATCAACTAAACCCTCAGAAATATGCCCACATACATAAAGGCATTTGTACAAAGACATTCACTGTGGTATTGACAAAGAGAGGAAAGAAATCTGAAGTCCATCTCGCCCAGAGGCCTGGTTGAACATACGGTGGTTTAGCTCCACAGGGGAGCACCGTGTGGTCATTGACAGGGTAAAGCAGCTCCGTGTGGAACGACATGAGATGGTCTCCAGGGTCTAGTGATACATCAACCAACCTTTGCATCAATTCATTCCTGTTTCAGTTTCTTCCAAGATTTTACATTTCTACCCCAGATATACTGAAGCAAAATCTACCTTTTAACAATATCCCCAGGTGACTTTATGTGTAATAAATTTTGAGAACAACTGCTCTACTAGTGGTTCTTAAAACTGATCCCTAACCAGCAGTATTTAGCCTCACCTGAGAACTTAACAGAAACACAAGTTCTCAACAGGTGTCCCTGCAGTGAACACAGCAAGGTAGAAAACTGCATTGAAAATTGATTTCCATGGGTACGAAAAAGAAAGTAGATCGCTGCAATCAAACTGACTCTAACTCATGCCAATCCTATGTACAAAACAGTGAGGAGCAGTCCTGTGCCATCTTCACTACTGCTGGCATGTCCAAGTCCATTGCCACAGGTACTGTTCCAGTCTACCTCATCAAGGGTCTCCTCACTGTTGTAGACCTTCTACTGCACTAAATATAATGACGTCCTCTAGTGTTTTATCCTTCTGATGAAGTATTCGAGACAAGTGGATCTGATGACGTGCCCACGAGATCCATAAGGTTTTCATTGCTTGATTTTCAAAAGTAGATCATCAAACCTTTCTTCCTAGTGTATTAGTCTGGAAGCTCCACTGGAAACACGTCCACTGTGGTTGACCCTGCTGGTATTTGAAATTCTGGGGCACAGCATCCAGTGTTACAGCAACATACAAGCCACCACAGGGTGGCAAAGTGACAGATGGGTGCTGACATATGTATGTGTATAAATATTTAGAGAGACAGCACACACATGAGAGAGAAAATCTTTGGTAGGGGGCCCAAGAAATTAGTTATTGCTCCCTAGGGAGAGAAAATATGGCTCTCGGAGACAGGGAGAAGACAATAGTATACCTTTTAGTATGGTTTGAATTTTATTTTACCAACTGCAAGTATATTCTAAAAACTAAAAATGGAGATGGTACTGACAATTTTGATTGAGGGTCTGTGTCTATTAGGGCCCAGGAATGCCAAAGGGCATCTCACAGCCTCTGCCCTGGGGGTTTTGCAGTCAATCACAGCAGGACGGACCCTCTGGTAGAGTGGACCAGTTCCAACGGAGCATAAAGATCTATGATTTGGAGCTCAGTGGTTTCTGCTCTCCTCTTCCCAGATGCCTGCTGTCCCCTGCGCAGCATCCTTACCTGCCAATTAAAGGCAGACGCACGTACTGTGATGTTGAAAGCTGACCAGAAAGGTCACTTTGGAGACGCTGACTAAACTTCCACCTGGGCACTGTCTCTTTCTCTAATGCTCCTGACCTCACCGTGTCTTTTGGGAGCGTTTCTGAGTTGTGTTTACACCAGCGAATGCCTTTGAAGAGGCTATCAGCGCTGTGTCTGAGAGGCAGCTTTCTGCCAATGCTCCTTTGACCTCGGGAGGAAGCTCTGTCATCTCCTGTCTCATTCCCCCAACTTGTCACCACAGCTACCAGAACAGCGACCCCAGGTGGGAGAGGCGATACTGTCAAGTTCTCCACCACCACATGGTCCTTCCCCCTTGACAAAGCCAAAGTCGTTTTCAGGTTTGATTCCAATCAGATCTCATTTCTTCCCTAGAGAAAACAGCACACTTGGGGACCATCAGTCAAAGGTGAAATAAAAGACAGATTGTAGAACTTCTATTTTTAAAAGGGGTGTTTAATGATGGAAGGTATGATTAATATTTCAGTACTGTTTATAATGGCTTCATTTATTTTCTTTCAGCCAATAAGAAGTGAGAAATCCTGCCCATTTAGCCAAAATCTGACATAACTCGTCCCCAGCTATACAAAAGTCTCTCTGTTACTGTCTAGAATAAAAAGGTCAATGCACATCATGTATTAAAATTTGCCAACGTTTACTTGGCATCTTTTAAGATAGTTCTCCAAATGGCCTCACTAACTCCTGGTCTCAAAGGCTTGTGAGACTATGTAGCATTCTCCTTCCTGTTTGAGTAACAGCTATTTAGGAGAGTAGTAACTAAAAGAAAATCATACATTTTGAACCTTAAGGAATGTGTGGTGGTTGAAAATGTTCCATTATTAGAATGTTAACTAACACCTACCTACAATGCAGTTAGCAATGAAACAGCAAACTCCAGAAAACCTTAAAACAAAACCTTTTCTAAAAAAGAAAAAAATTTACCAGGTAAGGAACAGTCACGTTCATACTTCTGCAAGAGATGTCCCCTAGAGGAGGGGACTCTTACAGCTCTCTGCCTTGCTTACACCACCAGATGCTAGCTGCTCACTGGCATCAGGTCATTTGGAAGATGGGCCATGTGTCCCTGAGCACTGCCGCCCTCCAGACCTGCAGAGAAGGGCAGCGGCCTCCAATGCCGCAACGCCAGCTGCGGCTGAACTCAGAGAGACCAACACAGGCGACTGTCCAGTACACCTGCAGGCTCAGCAATCTACTTGACCCAGAAAGCTGTATTTGAGGAAAGGAAAACTGTTAAATTTAGCTTCGTGGGTATGTTCAGATGAATATCCTTTTCAGAGATTCACTCCCGAAGCCTTGCTCAGTTCCAAGTCTTCCTTTCCTCTCCAACTGACACTGTCTTAGGTAACAGTGGTGTTCTCTCAGGCTGTGTATTTTAGACTCCCCTGGTGGGGTCAGGAAGGGGAGTGGCTTTAGAACATACCAGTGCCAAGCCCCCAGCCCTTGACATTCTAAATCAGTTAGTTTGGGTTGTGTACTGGAATTGTGTTGTATTGCTTCCCTAGGTGCTTTTGGAAACCCTGATGGTGTCATGGGTAAGTATTGTGGCTGCTAAGCAAATGGCTGGCAGTTAGAGTCTACCAGACGCTCCTTGTAGATTCTGGGGGGCTGTCCTACCTGTCCCATTATAGGGTCACTATGAGTTGGAATCGATGCAACAGCAACGGTGTTGTTTTAATTAGTTTACTTTTTAGGTGTTTCCTGGAGCCCTGGTGGCTCTGTGGTTAGCCAGCCGTTTGAATCTACCAGCTGTTTCTCGGAAACCCTGTGGGGGCAGGGCTATCCTGTACCATAAGGTTGTTATGGGTTGGAATCGACTCAGTAGCAATGAGTTTGTTTTCAGGGGTTACTTAGAAGGAGCTTTGGCATTAAAACTTCAGCAGCACTTGGCTGCTAACCCCAAAATTGTCAGTTCCAACTCACCTAGTGTTTCAACCAGAGAAAGATCTGGCGATCTGCTCCCCGAAGATCACAACGTTGAAAATACTAAGGGGTAGTTCTGCTGTGTCACATGGGGTCACCATGGGTCAGAATCAATGAATCAGTGGTGCCCCAATAACAACAACAACAGGTGTTTCTTGGAGTTCCTGGGTAGTGTAAATGTTTAATGAGCTTGGCTGCTCATGAAGAGATTGGAGGTTGGAGGTTACCCAGAGGTGCCTTGGGGTTAAGGCCTGGGGATCTACCTTTGAAAAACCAGCCAATGAAAACTGTGCTAGGGAACATCGTTCTACTGTAACACTCAAGGTATTGCAATAAATCAGAATCCACTTAGAGGCAACTGGTGCTGGTAGAATCAGAAATAGTAACATTTGATATTTGTTGTATATCCTCCCAGATTTTTTCTTATGTACAAAAAAAAACCAATAGCCATTGCCACCAAATCAATTCCAACTCATGGTAGCACTGTGTGTCACAGAGTAGAATTATTCCATGCCAAAAGCCAAGTGCCATCGGATCTGACTCATGGCAACCCTAAAGCCAAGCCAAGTGCCGTTGAGTCGGACCCTAGGGTGTTTCTTTTTCTATCTATAATCCTAATGGAAGCAGATCACCATGACTTTCTTCCATGGTACTGTTGGGTAGATTTGAACTGCCAACCTTTAGGTTAGTGGTCTAGTACAAACAGTTTGTGCTACCTAGGGAAGTTTTCTTAGGTATATATACATAAAATACGTATTTACAAAAATGAGCTCCTGCTATGATAGTGTTCTACAATCTTCTATTGTTTCCCAGCCTTTTGGCTAAGATCAATTTATTTACTTTTACCAATAGACTGTAGACAGATTTCCATTATCAGTAAATATAGAGCCATACTATCTTTTCTGTGTAATTATTTCACCAATTCTTTGTTTTAAAGTAGGGCATTTGTTACCTTGTCTTTTGTTGTTTTGAATTGGGTCTTAGGGGGAAAGGGTTCATTTTTGTGAAGGAGGTTATGTTGGGGGTTATGTGTGAGTCATATAAACAATATTAGGATAAACCATTTTGTACAAATATTTTTGTGACTTGATTTATTCCCAGAGAATGTATTGCTGAAAGCTCAGTTGCTAGGTCAAAGTATCAACTCATTCTTAAGAATTCTGATACATATTGCCAATTGCTCCTTTAGTTCACAGTCTCACCAGTAGTGTTTGAAAGTGTTTCTCTAGACTTTCAGTAATCCTGGGAATTATCATTTAAAAAAAATGTTTCATCTGGTAAGTGAAAAATTATATCTACCTATTTTAATTTATTCAGATACTCATGAGTCTGTATATTTTTCATCTGTTTTGAACATCTGAATTTCTTCCATAGAAAATGTCTTAATCGTGATCTTTGCCTCTTTTTATTCTTCCTCATATTTATGTATGAGAGTCATTTATATATCAAGGCTATTAATATTTTCCTAATTTGTCATTTTCCTTTTAACTATAAATAGTGATTTTGTGGCATACAAATTTTAGATCCTTGTGTATTTGAATCTGTCAGTCTTTTTCTGTATGATATTAACTTTTTGATATTTAAAGATTTTCCCCAAGTTAAAACTATATGAATATTTACCCGTGTTTCTTCTAGTACTTTTGTGGTTTCATTTTTTACATGTTAAACCTTTGTGGCTAATTAACTTTTAAAGAACAAATCTGATCACGCCACACCCCTTCTCAAATACTTCTTTGGGATTAAGTTCAAAGTCAAGTTCCTTCATGCCTTTCACATTATCTGGTCACCCTTTAGCTTATCTGTTCTTTTTATCTTTACTTGCAGGGTTCTTTTTTCCCCTGTAATACATTACATGCAGTCAATTCCATCTCATGGCAACTTCATGTGTTTCAGAGTAAAGCTACTCCATGGGTTTTCAATGGCTGTGACCTTCCAAAAGATAACCAGGCTTTTCTTCCAAAGTCCCTTTGGGTGGACTCAAACCACAGAGTTTCCTGTTAGTAGCCACAAGCTTAACCTTTTGTATCACTCGGGGAGTCTGGAATACACCATAGGAATCTAATTTTCCCGCTATTGATGGTATATTCTCAGTTTCATGAGAAAAGAGACCCAGACTGTCTTGATCACCCCAGCATCCAACACAGTGTTTGGAAGAGAATAGACACAAAATTTGTTGATAGAGTAAAGAAAACGTTACCTCCCTGAGAAGTCTCTTCCTTGTGTGTCTGTTATATCACACTATGTCATGATTTAAGTCATTCGACCACATCTATCTCCACAGTTAGACTCAGCTCACCTCTTACCTGGGCTCCAAACCGCGGGTAGAGCACAGAGCAGGCACTCCATGTATGCTGCTGAAATCTGATAAAGGAATTGGAGGTAAATTCTCCCGGGCTGGATGCACTGTCTTGGATGTATCCTCAGACATGGCCTTGTATTGGGATATAAGGACCGTGACAGTCTCTGAAAGTATTACTTAACAATAAACGTGCCCTGCTAAAAGCTCATGTCACCAATATAGGGTCAGACAAGCGCACTCTGAAAAGAGTGTGACTCAGAGTAACGGTGCAGCCATGGTCGCCACGGCTTCTGTTCCCTTCAGGGCATTGTCGAGGCCTGGTTAATACGAGGCACCATACCTGGCCCTGACACCCTTCCCTGGATGGAATAAGGCAAAACAAACCCCGGAAAGGAGAATAATAGTGAGTCAACCAACTAACTTTTATCTAAGAATGCTAGATCTGAGGAATTGACATGTTTCCTTTCAAAAGACAATGAGAACTGAGTTACTGACACCGCCACCCCTAGAATGCCTTTAACCTAGGAACTGGATATAATTTCCCTGTCCTTCTAGATTTTATTTATTAACTTTAACAGCATTATTGTATGCTCCCCTTTCATTACAAGCCATCTCAAATCCCTTTAGGCAGTTAGGAAAGCACCCATTAGAAATAAAAGTGAAAAACATTTCCTTGGCTCAATTCCCTCTGCTCAGGGTGCTCAGCTGTGAACAACATACACCCAGGTTTTCACTAACAAGGAACATGGAAGGTGTTTAAGAAAGCTGTGTTATAAATTGGTTCCACTTGGTAGCTTAGGACAGAATTGGCGTTTTCTTAGGATGACATTGGTGATTATAATCTCTGACATTTAACCGACCTTGGGCAGTCATTTTATCATTCCAAGATTCATTTTTCTTATCTGCAAAGCAACAACTTGGGTGGGTATATATGATCTCTGAGGTTCCTTCCCACCCCAGAACTGTATCTAATCATCTTTGTGTCAGGGAGATAGGGGAAAAGAGACCACCCAGGCAGAGAGGGGAGAGGCATCTCTCCTTCTCCCTGGCCTGGAAACGCCACCCTCTGTCAGTCACCCTGCTACAGATAAGCAGCAGGGAGTCAATTTCCAGTGGTCACACAAATGCCGTGACCTGCTAAGGGTCCTAGCCAGTACATCCACCTGGACCTCCCCCAGCCAGCCAGATCTGAAAGGATAGTGTCTGCTGGAAGTTACCTACATTGTGCTTTCACTTGCATGCCCAAGAAACTATTAATCAAAAAAGAAAAGAAGCAGCTTTAACTTGTGTGTGTTTACTTCACCTAGAAATTCCAAGGCCTTTCCAGAGGAAAAGATGCCAACCCCTTGCCACTAAAGAAAAACCAAAAACTCCAGCTGGTTCTAACTCAGAGTGACCCCGCGTGTTTCAGTGCAGGACTGGCCTCCATCAGGTATTCTTAGCTGTGATCTTTTGCAAAGGGATTGCCAGGCCTTTCTTTCAGTTGTCTCTGGGAGGACTTGAACCAGCCAGCCTTCCAGTTAGTTGCCTTGCACTTAGCCATTTGCGCCACCCAGAAACACTTAATAGTCTGTTAGCAATTTGATACAAATTTAGTACTTCTACAAAGGAAGTCCTTTAAAAAAAAAAACTATATCTTAAGTTTTAATTGTTAAATATAAAGTTTCCAAGCAGAAGTGTTTTGGAAATGGCAGCCTGTCCCACCTACCTGCAGAGTACCGTGGACTCAGGCTTTGTTGCCATCAAGTGAGCTTAAACTCCTGGTGACCCCATGTAAATTTATAACCCATCTATACTCAACAAGGCCGTGAATCATTAATTTGCAAGCCTGTCTCTCCAAAAGAGAGAGAGAGAGAGAGAGAAAGCCAAACCCGCTGCCGTGCAGTCAATTCTGACTCTCAGCAACTCTATGGGCCAGAGTAGAACAGCTCCATGTAACGTCCAAGAAATGCCTGGTGGATTCCAAACTGCTGACATTTCGGTTAGCAACCACAGCACTTAACCACTACACCACCATATTTAGAAGTGTTAAAAAGGAGGAGTAAAATCCCGTGCTAAGAAGGAAGAAAAGTTCTTACAAGAGGCTGTTAGTTAGCTGACTGACATAGTGCTCCGTCACACTCAATCTGTGATATGAAAAGGTCCATTCTCATAAGCAATCTGCAGTGCACAAGGTCATCCCTGAAAAAGTGCTACAGACCTCATTGCTGAATATCACTATGGTCACCTTAGAAGTGAACTCCCCCTGGGAAGCTATGCACTGACCCCAGCACTTAATCCACCCTTCAAAGCAATTTTGAAACTCCCTTTCTGGAATCGCCATCAGAGCTGTCATTGTATTGCACTTTATGTCCTGGATGTCATCAAAATGTCTTCCTTTAAATATTTCCTTTATCTTCAGGTAAAGAATAAAGTCACTGGGGACCAGATCAGGTGAGTAGGGAGCGTGTTCCAATACAGTTGTTTACTGCTGAAAACTCACTCACAGACAACTAACTATACAATTAAGTTTGCCAGCTTGACACCATGCCACTCTGCACAATGGCCATTCCAGAAAGAGTTCCAAAGTTGCTCTAAAGAGTGGACTAGGCACTGGTTCAGTACATAGCTTCCCAAAGGGAGTACTTCAGATGTGACTATAGTGATATTTGGCACTGAGGTACGCCGCACTTAGAACAATCAAGTTCGCGCACTTAATGGTTAGAACTCGTACACAGATGTCTACCACTTTCTACCTGCTTTGTAGAGTGGAAGGTCAGCAGAAAAGGGGGAAGGCCCTCAATAAGATGGATTGACAAAATGACTGCAGCAGTGGGCTTATGTGTAAAAACAACTGTGGGCATGGCCCAGGAATGGGAATGTTTTCTTCTGTTGTGCGTAGGGTCACTGTGAGTGAGAAACAACTCAACAGCAGCTAACGAAAACAAACCACCACTTTCAACAGTGAACATGGAACAACTGTCCAGCAGGCACATGTGGCTGTTAAGCTTGGAATGTGGCTGCCGCCGCCAAAGACCTGAATTTTTTACTTTATGTTTGAAGAGACATACGTGGCTAGTGGCTACCACATTGGATAGCACAGATAAAACATCCCCACTGCAACTCGTATAATGGCATAAAGGACTGCAATTAACTAATAATATATGAAAAGACTAAAACAGCAAATTTTACATAGGCTGATTTTTCTTCCATAAATGTTTTATCAGATTTCTTTAAATTGTAGTGAACATACTGCCAGAGACATGTCTGATATTCAGTTTGCCTTCAGCCTCCTCTACAAAACCATAAAAGCAGTGAGGAAAAAGATAGGCTTACGAAAGCATTTTCCTTTATTTTCAAATGCCTGCAGTTCTCAGATGTTTGACTGACTTCCTCCAACAGTTTTGAAATCCATGTGTTCAACAAATGCATTGTCAGTGACTTCCAGCCACGACGAAGCTGCAGCAGGGTCTCGTTACTGCGGATGACACAGGCGAGTCCCTTACACACTGTTTCCCGTTGTCAGAACTGTGAACTCTATTAGCAGAATTTCCTGAACAATCTGTAGGGGACAGGCATGAAAAAAGAGACTTACGCTTTGGGGAATTTTTGCTGCTAGACTGTTTTGAAGGTCAGAAGATGGGACTGTGGCAAGGACGGGCTGCGGGGATGAAGAGCTAATATGTGCCTTGTTTGCAACTTCTCATTTCAGTAACTTAAAAAGCAATTAAGGAAAGGAATAGAGGTCCTGACTAAACAGAATTCAATTCCCCCCTCTTGAATGGATCCGGAGGTATGAGGAAGCGTTAAGGTGCTTCCTCACGGCCTTAGTGCCACCGCCAGACTTGTCTGTGTATTCAAAAAGCATTCATTTCCTTCACCACAAGGACACAGACCTGTGGGTGCTGATGTGGATGTCAGGAAATATGAAAAAAGATGAAGGCAAAGAAATGGATGCGGTATCTCTCAGGTCTGAGCTGATGATGTCTGCCCCATACTCCGTGGACCTCTGCATCTTGTGAGGCCTAGCCACCTGTCACTGAACTATGTGGCTGTGGGTGGCCCCATTTGTAGTATTTCCAAGCTCATCTGACTCTAGATAAGCCTTGGTGCTTTTAAGGGCCAGTTGAGGTGCGGGACTGCATAGTGAAAAATCACTTTCTGACTAACAAATGAGCCAGCATCTTTTGATGTTGCGTGAGTGTGGTTTGAGCTTCAGGCAGGCGTATCATCAACCAGATGTGGCAAACCACTCATAAACTGCTTACGGTGAGTGAAGCCATCAATAATGAGTTGCTTTTGAAGCTTAGGTTATGTGCTATTAATGCGGATGCCAGGTAGAGGTTAGTGCTGGGCCCGCAATGACATAAATCTGAAGAGTATGTTTATAAGTATGGATTTGGGGATAACTTTTAAAACACATTAGCAATCCCTGAGGATTACATGAAAACCCTGGTGGCATAGTGGAGACCCTGGTAGTGCTTGCCACACTTTATTCTTGATGCTTCATGGCTTCTGTTTTTCTCCTTCTTTTCCAGATGAAGAAATGGAGGCTTGGAGACATTACAAAAATAAGTCAGTCAAGGCCACTCACAGAGATAAAAAAAAATGACAGAGCCTAGGTTCAAACTCTCTCTGATCCTAGAGAGAATCCTTTTTCCTTTTCCCTAAGGCAGGTTGAAGACTGTCACACATCCCATTGACTTCTCAGTATCACATGTCCAAAAGTCAAGAGGAAAAACTTCTAGGATATGTCTAGGCCAAAAAATGGATCTTGATCAAAAGGAAAAGATATAGAGAACTTCCGATTCTTATTAGAAATTGGATTTACTGGATATATCGAGATGAGAGAAGACCCTACATCTATTGTCCGGTAAGAATTTTTAAGTCCTAAACTATTCCATTAAGTCATCTTTAAACTAAACAACAGTTTAACTCATTTAATAAAGAATGTTCACCTTCGGCATCATATTTTTCTGAAGAATTATCCATATGAGATCAGATGGACAACAGTATGATGAGAACTTTTTTCTTTTTTTAATGTTATTTATTTTTATTTAATATGACTGAGTGAAAATGTACATTCCCGTATAAATTTACATGCCCACCTATATGCAGCTTCCACTGCTCTCCCTGCCCGGTGACAGCACACTATTCCTCTCTGCTCCATACATGTCTCATCCTCCCAACAGTCTCCTTTCCCCTCCTCTCCACCCACTCTCCTTCCTCCAGCCAGAGGTCAGCAGGATGACATCCTATAGATGTACAGAACCATAAAGTGCATCCAATATATGGTCACTCTGCCTTGACAAGTCCAATCCATTCGTGTCCGAAGAGTGGACCTACATTGTGATTTAAGGGCAATGGCAGCATCAGGGCCGGGGGCCATGCTCCCAGAGCAACCTCGAAACCACTGGACCATCAATTGAGGTCTTTTAGTGGAGATCTCAGAATGCACCCCTTTTTATTCTTCTGTTGCCAGTGACACTCAACTTAGTGAGCTCCATCGTGGCTATCACTGGTGATGGCTGGGCACCATCTGGTTCTTCCCATGCCAAGTCAATGTAGGCACCCACTCATGTCGGTCTCTCTGTCTTCTGGGTTGTCTTTACCCCATGTCATTTTAGTCCTCAGTGAGCATCCGTTCCTGCTGAATTGGGACCATTTGCTGTGCCTTCGGATGGCAGCTTGGCAGCTTTTAAGATCCCAGACGCCACTCACCAATGTGTGGTGCAGAGAGTCCTCTTAGCAAAACGCTAGTTATGCCAATTGGCCTCGATTTCACCTAAGAGCATCGTCCCCTACCCCCTGCCCCAGCTACTCTATCCTTGCAATATTGGGTTAAGATGCAAGGAGTATTCAAGTTATGCTGAAGTCCACTTAATATTGTTGTTGTTTCTAATGTGTGCTATCACAGATTTCACCCAACCAGATTTCTAGCAACTATCTAATCTAAACCCTCCCCCCCTCACCCTCCCTCCCTCCTCTCCCTTGCAGCTGTCAAAGAGTCTTTTCTTCTATACACAAGGCTGTTTTTGAGATCTTATCATAGAGGTCTCATACAATATTTGTCCTTTTGTCACTGACTACTTTCACTCAACATAATGTCTTCCAGTTGAAACAAGGTTAGGAGATGTTTTCTGGAATCATTGTTATTCTTTATCATTGCTCCATTGAGTATATATACCATAGTTTACCTATCCATTCTTCCATTGTTGGGCATCTGGGTTGATTCTATCTTTTTGCTGTCGTGGACTGTGCTGCGATAAACATTATTGTGCATGTGTCCATTGGTGTGAAATTCCTTGATTCTGTAAGATATATTCCAAGTAGTGGAATTACTGGGTCAAATGGTATATCAATATCCATTTTTTTAAGGAAGCGCCAGATTGCTTTCCAAAGAGGCTGGACCATTTTGCAACCCCACCAACAGTGTAGGAGGGTTCCATTTTCTCCACAACCTCTCCAGCATTTGTTGTTTTGTGTTTTTTGGATCATGGCCAACCTTGTTGGGGTGAGATGGTATCTCATTTTCATCTTGATTTGAATTTGTTTAATAACTAAAGATCGTGAACATGTCCACATGTGTTTTTTGGCTGCCTGGATCTCTCCTGTCCATCTCCTTCACCCATCACTTAATTGGATGATTTATCTTCTTCTTATTGATATTTTGTAGTACCTTATAGATTATGGAGATCAGGCATCAGTCTGACATAGAGTTGCCAAATATTTTTTCCCATTCTGTAGGTGTTCTTTTAATTCTATTAATAAAGACGTTGGATGAACAAAAGTGTTTGATTCTTAATAGTTCCCATTTATCTATTTTCTCTTCTGATGATTGTGGTTTGTTTGACAGACTTTGGAGTCTGTCCACATTGTGTATTAAAACTTCCATTGTTGTTCCTACCTTTTCTTGGATGAGCTTTATCATTTTAGGTTTGATATTTAGGTCTCTTATCCAGTTGGAGTTGGTTTTGTATAAGGTGTAAGTTACAGATCTTGTTTCAGTTTATTGCAGATGGATATCCAATTTTGCCAGCACCATTTGTTGAAGATACTGTTTTTACCCCAGTTTAATGACTTAGAGCCTTTGTTGAATATCAACTGTTCATAGGCAGATGGTGTCATATGATGAGAATTTTTAAGGAACAAGGAATCTATGTTAACAGTGGTGAAACAATACAGGGTGAGAGAGAGGAATAGTGACATAATATGAAGTATATAATCACTGTTGATGAACTGTACACATAAAAATTGTTGAATGGACATATGCTTTATTGTGTATGTTTTTCCAAAAAATTAAAAAATAAGAATATGCCCAAAGTCCTTGAATTAGAGCCTTCAGAAAAAAGGAAACAGAACAAAACGTCAAAGGTAAGAACCATATAATCATCTATTATAAAAAAAGGTGAAGGAGCCCACCCGAGGCTCCTTAAAATGAACTGCACTAGGGTCTTCATTAGTTGGGTGTGCCCTTGGCAAGCCAACTGCTAACTACTGTATTAGGAATGAAAGTGCATTGTGCTTACTTTAGGCCTTATAAAAATTTCTGGTGACTATACACAAACATAAAAAAAATCACAATCACAAATGCACATACACATACATATATATTTTTTCCTCATCAGTTCTACATTGAGGAACTTAACTTGCAGATATACTTACATGTATACTAAAGGATGAATTCACAAGTTTATTCATTACAGTATTTAGTAATAGTAAAAAATAAGAAACCACCCAAATTTTCAACAGTAAAAGATTGATTTAATAAATTACAGGACACTCATATATTGGAATATTACATAATTATAAAAGGAATGGAGACATTTCCCATAAGCTGATATGAGAAGATCTCTAGGATACATGGATAATAGCTAACTTGTGTGAAAGTAGAAAGAAGAATCTCATGTTTCCTTGCAGAGCATAAACAGACTATAGAAGGATAGGTAAGAAACTAAGAACAGTGGTTACCTGTCGGGGCTGAGAAGCAAAAACCTGATGACAGATATGGACAGTGAGGAGATTTTCAGTGGTTAAGTACTATGACTACTGACCAAAAGTCAATAGTTTGAATGTACAAGGTGCTCCCTGGAAACTCAATGGGACATTTCTACTCTGTCCTGTAAGGTCACTATGAGTCTGAATTGGCTTGATGGCAGTGGGTTTGGTTGGGGGTTTTTGGTATTTTAGGAAATTCTGGTGGCATAGTGGCTAAATGCTATGTCTGCTACCCAAAAGGTCAGCAGTTCAAATCTACCAAGCTCTCCTTGGAAATTCTACAGGGCAGTTCTACTGTGGCCTATAGACTCATTATGAGTCAAACTGACTTGATACCAGCAGGTTGTTTGTTGGTTGGTAGTTTAAGCATAACTATAATAGCATGCAAAGATAAATACACCATGTCACATGGTAAGACACACTCTCTCTCAGAACGTATTTGTAGCCAGGCTATACTCTTTTCTCCAAGAAAAAACATCAGACTCACTAGCAAACGATCAGCTTTTAAAACCTGACTTTTCCACTTGTTATTTAAGTTGTGTGAACCTCAGTTATCTCAAGTTATCAAAAGAGAGACAGAGAGAAGAAGTAGGTAACAGTATCACTTTGTTGAGGATCGAGCAAGATAATGTACAAAGGTGTGTGGTTAACCCTAAAATAGCTCAAATACACAGCTGTTGCTGGGTTTAAGCTGCCCTGAGCTTTCAGGGCCTAAGGACTTGGCCCTTGAGAAACACCATGAAACCAGCCCCAGCTGCAGGCTCCCTCTTTCAGTCTTACACTTACCCGTCTCCAAGATTTTGGCCACTGTGAACTTGAGCCGCTGAGATCTGGCCCCTTACCCTTCCCACCCCAGTGATACAGTCATTCCAACCATCTTACCTGCAGATAAGTCTGTCTTCACTCTTAGCTGTTACTTGTACTTGTACTTGTCCTGGAAGAGAACTTGAAACTAAAGCAAATCAGTGTCTGATGCCAAGGCTCTGCAGGCCAGGTTTTCTCTTGTTCTGCAGGGTCTCAGACTAGTTGTCCTTGAGAATAGTGATGACAATGATGCATCTTCCAGGAAATAAAGCCAGCAGTGACCACCGATTAACTACTTGTCACGCAACTGCTAAGTCGGTGCACAATGACTGATTTCCTGGCCATAGGTGGTAAAGAAACCTCTTCAGGATTGCATTTGGATTTGTGAAGATGAAATTCTACAGTCGGCTGGCTGCTTTGGCCATGACTTTTGCCTCTGTGATCTAAGGTCACCTGGTTTAGCTTCTTTGAGAGGGCTGTACTCCTGAAACCTGGCCACTTTAGTTCTTTGCACAGGTGTTTCTCCTCAATAACAACACATTTCTGGGAAAAAATATTCCCTGCCTTGTCAATGTGGAGCTCTAACACAGCTGATTTTACTTAGCAGTTACACTTTACTGAGAATTCTGTCTCTGCCCACCGTCCCTAAGCTAGGTTATGCACTTCACCATGAAGGGTCATCACATTCTGACAGCTAAAGCTCCCTTCCCTTTCCCTTTCTTCTTTCTCTCCTTTCCCTCTTCCTTCGCTACATTGAGAGACATTTCCTTTGCCCCAGTGATGTGAACTAAGCAATATCTCCAGCCTGGTCCCTCTAAACCACTCAGCTCCAGGCTTTACCCTCATCACTGTCTCTCAAGACATGAGCAAGAACCGGACCGTCTCTTTTTCTGAGTCATCATTGCTTTGCTTCTTCTCTTTTCACATGGCCCTCCTGTCCTGGAATGTTCCTTACAGACCCTGAAAGCCAGGACACCTGGGACCCCACCTGCCACTCCTGTTACGGAGGTGGGCCCTGGCGTTTCCTTAGACATATTTGTGCATCCCCAATCCTTGCACTGACCACTCCCCAACAACGTGAGAACCTTCAAGAAAGACATTAAAAGAAGAAAAAAAGATAGGTGGCTTTTGGAAGTAATTCTTTTTCAGCTCTGAAGACAAATTTGCCCATCATTCAGTTCTAAACAACAAAGCCTCCTCTAGTTCACACATCTTAGAAAAAAATATATATATTTAGCCTTTAATGATTGCTAATTTTATTAGGAAACCCTAGAGGCATGATGGTTAAGTGTCATGGCTGTTAACCGAAAGGTCAGCCGTTCAAAACCAGCAGGCACTCCTGGAAGTTCTATGCGACAGTACTGTCTATAGGGTTGCTATGAGTTGGAATTGTTATTTATTGAACGTGTTAAAAAATCCACCCAAACCTGTTGCCATCAAGTCAATTCCAACTTATAGCGACTTTGTGGCACAGAGTACATGGCACAGAGACATTTAAAAAGAAAACAAAGGTTGACTGTGGAAGTAATTATTTTTTAGCTCTGATGACAAATTTGCCAGTCATTCAGTTCTAAACAACAAAGCCTCCTCTAGTTAATACACCTAACTTAGAGGGGAAAGAATGATTATTTTTAATCTTTAATGATTGCTAATATTTATTGAATGCATTAAAAAAACCAAACCAAACCTATTGCCGTCAAGTGGATTCCAACTCATAGCAACTTTATAGAAGAGTATGTAGCACAGAGACATTAAAGAAAAAAAAAGATTGATTGTGGAAGTAATTACTTTTCAGTTCTGATGACAAATTTCCCAGTCATTCAATCTAAACAAAGCCTCCTCTAGTTCACACACCTGACTTAGAGAAAAAAAGATTATTTTTAATCCTTAAAGATTGCTGATATTTATTGAATGCATTAGAAAAACACACACAAATCAAACACATTGCCATCAAGACAACTCCAACTCATAGCAACTCTATAGCACGGAGTAGAACTGCTAGCGGGAAAACAAAGTTTCCAAGGAGTGCCTGGTGGATTTGAACTGCCAGGCGTTTTGGTTAGCAGCCATAGCACTTACCACAACTCCAACAGTTTCCACTGAGTGCGTACTACATGCCAACTATGACTGTAAGTATTTGTCTCAGGTCCAGCCCCATTGCAGAGTTTGAAATGGGGATTCCTGTCCCCGTGATTTATTGAAGGGATATTTCTATTGAGGAGAACTCAGTAAAAGAGTGAGAGAGGCAGGGAAGGGTATAGAAAGGGCAACACAAAGTGGAGTTTCAGGAGAAGCCTGGACTCAGCCTGATCCTGGCCTCAGTTCTGGGCTGTGAATGGTACCACTGTTTTTAACTGTCCCAGACCCAAGGGGCTGGGTTGTTACACCTTGAATCAGTAGGTCCCTGAGCACCAGCCGTTCCCAGTGGGGTGGAGGTGGAGGAGCAAGCCATCTCCTGCAAGACTGTTCCTGTTAGCCAAGGATAGGCCTCCTGCAAAGGGTGCAGGTGTGAGCTGTTTTCAGCCAAAACCCACAGCAGGTAGGGATGGGTGTCAGCACCTTGTAAAAGGGATCTGCACTGAAGACTAACCCATCAGTTACATGCCCTTTATAGCAGTTGTTTCAGGTAGGTTACCATTATAACTTGCATGGACTTACAGTGTGCTGGGGACAGGTAACCACTGTTATTATTATCTCTATTTACCAGAAGAGGAATCTGAGACACTGAGAGATCAAATAAATTGATGAGGTTACACAGAACCATGACTTAAACCGAGACAGTGCAACACCAGCATCCGAGCCAGACTGCCTTAAGCGAGCTGCCTCCTTGTGTGAAAAATATGAAAAGGATAAAGGAGCAAATTCTGTTGCTTACCTACTCACTGAGTCACAAACCCTTAGGGAAAACAACTGCTCTACATTATGAAGTGATATTAAAGATTTGTTTTAAATTACTGTGATATAAAGATTAAGATTGTCACTTTCAAAAATAGAATAAAGCCTCACTGGCACTATGTGTGCACGAAAAATACACATCCCGAATGCCAGAATTTATATGAACAGCCCCATTTCTGATTTTACAGCACAGCTCACTCTCTATATTTTATTAAATCTATCTCTCTTCCTAATAATTTCATAAACAGGGTATTTTCAGAACCCCGGACAAGACATGAAAGCCGGTGGGGAATCAATTGTTCATCTTGGTGTTATCACTGAGTTTGGAAAATACGTCTTAACAGCAGCAGTTCCTGCTCCCCTGGCTGTGTTTCTAATCATGTTTAGCTATTTTCTTTCTCCTGACATCTTCCATTTAACATGAGAAATGAAACACAGTTACAGTTTCCAGCACTATGGCTGTATCAATGGTATGGAACAGAACTTGATGTTCAAGAAAATGTTCTAAGAACAGAGATTGATGTATGTCTCTGAAGGGTGCAGAACGTGTTGCTGTGCTCAGACTAATGACTTGTCTTTAGAAAAACATTAGCGTGTGGAGCAGCGCCAAGGTGAGCAGGCCATTCCCCGCCAGCAAAGCAAAGGGGAAAATGTCCTCGGTAACATCCCCTCACTAAATGGTTCCTGGCTTGTCTCATATTTAATAATGCCATACGACTACCTGAAAATAATACAAGCACTGAAAAACAAACACATTTCATCTGTCCCCCATGCTTAGTCACAAAACTACTCCTGACCAATTTTTAGAAAAACAGAGGACTCTTTAAAACAAAACCCTAAAGCCTCCTGTCCCAGACAGCTTTGTACTCTGTCTGTTTAGCATTATTTTTTGAGATATAGACAATCTGCCTGGGAAGCCCAGACCATGTGTTTCCTGCAATGTCTTGGCTGAGCTCAGCAAAGCCTAGGATTTCACTAGGTGTCAGGTAGTAAGATCTACTGTGACAGTGTGGACTTCCCCTTAAGGGACCTATTAGTAGGTCAGAATACCTTGCAAACCTTCCTAAAAATTGTCCCAGGGGGCCAGAGAAGGTTAATTCAGACTCAGTGTGGCTACATGGGACCAGATGAAATGAATCTGCTAAAAGCTCCCCTACGGCCCTCAGCTTAGATAAGCCAAAACTCAAAGGTGGGGAAGGAGAGAAATGAGGTCTGTTTTCTGGCCCCCACAGAAGGAGGAGGAAGTTGGCTAATTAAATTTGGGAGCCCAGGCGAGAGAAAAGACCCCTTGATTTGGCTAACCCAGGAAGGAATACATTTGTTAGGAAATTAGAATATTGAAATTCTAATTTGACCTCTGGTCCTCTTTGAAGGCTTGAAAGTAGAGAAGCTGATCTTGGAAAAAAGCAGACACCTTCTTATTTGAGATTCCCAGTGCTGCCATGTTGCTTGCTTTAGTAAAAGGGAAGTCTTGCTGGGATCTCATCCAACGCCGTCTCAGCCCCAAGAGGACCTCAATATAATGTGGTCCTTCAGTCCCAGGGCTTTCCATCCTGCTTTCACATCTCTCCCAGACAAGGAAGAATCAATCCTCTTCCTTTTTTCGTACCTCTTTAATCTTCCCTCCCCACTGGCTCCCTCTGCTTGGCCTACAGACACACTGAGGTCCCCAGATCCTAAAACAACAAAACTCCCGCACCCTTATTTGCCTCTTGAGTAACCCCTTATCTCCTTCCCATGACAACTTAACACCTGCCTCCTGTACTTCCTCACCTACTGTTGTTTCCTGACTCTCTGTGGCCTGGATCTACCCCACCTTGGAAAGCACACTCTTGAAAGTCCCAACTGACATAGGCAGTGGCCTCTCTCTCTGCTTCTTTAGCAGTTCATACTGAAACATTCCTTTCCTAAAGTCCTCTCTTTGGTTGTCTTCCCGAACACAATATTCAACTGCCTCCCCTATATCTCTTCGTCTACTCCTTCTGAGCTTCCTTTGCTGGCTCTTTTTCCATCAACCACTTAAATGTACAATTATAAGGTCTGTTACCTTTTGCCTGCTCACCTACCTTCCTACTGTCTGAAATTTTCTCTATGTTGACATTCCAGATATAAATTACAACCCCTAGGCTCTCTACCAAACCCAGACTTGTATTGTCACTATTAGATAACTTATAAAACCAAAACCAAACCAAACCTACTGCCAGCAAGTTGATTCTGACTCATGGCAACCCTTCACCCACTGCAGTCAAGTCGACTACAGCCCATAGTGGCCCTATAGGACAAAATAGCACTACTCTATTAAGTTTCCAAGGAGTGGCTGGTGGATTCCAACTGCTGACCTTTTGTTTATCAGCCATAGCTCACTAGTAACTACCACACCGCCAGGGCAACAAAGCTATAGGACAGAATAAAACTGCCCCATAGGGTCTCCCAAACTGTAAATCTTTAATTGAATCAGACTGCCACATTTTTCTCCCACACAGTGGCTTGAAGGTATATACTGCTAACATTTTGGTTGGCAAGTGAGCACCTAAACCACTGTGAAACCAGGGGTCCTTAGATAACTTCAGATAACTAAAAAAAAAAAAAAAATTCATGCCATTGAGTTAGTTCCAATTAATAGCTACGCTGTGAAACAGAGTAGACCTATTTCCTGGGGTTTTCAAAAAGGACACAGTAGATTTGAACTACCAATCTTTTGGTTAGCAGCTGAAAGTTTCACTGCTGCACCAAGAGCAGCACCTCAAATTCAACACGTTCAAAACCAAAATCATTATCTTTCCTATGAAATTTCTCCTTTTCCAAAACCCTTAGCTCTTTGTGTGTCTATCATCAGAAGCTGTTCTTTCATATCGTCTTGGACCTGTTCTTCTCCCTCTCTACCACGTAACAATTTAACTTTAAAATCCTGGTGATAATGTCCTTCATGTCTGAATCTGTCTCTCTACTACCGATTTGGTCCAGGCTTCCAGACAACCTGTCAGTTAAAGAATTTAAAGTGTCAGTCAGCCAACTGGTCCTTCCCTTTCTCATCACTTCCTCTAATCCATGTCACACATGGACATAAAACATCAGATCATTGATCTGATGATGTTTTTCTATCCTCAAAAACATTTGGAGGTCCCCTTTTACTTATAGAGTGACTTTAACTAGAAAGCTTAATCATTTTAGAAATCAATGTCTTACCTTTCCTCTTACCACCCTTCCCCACAGTAAACACCCTTCTTCAGCTTGCTGAATGTGCGCTGCACTTTTCCAAATTCTTTAGTGTTTTTTCAGCCTGAAAATACTCCTTTAATTCTCCTTTAATTCCTGCCTGTGAAATCCTATGCATATTTCTAAGCTTTGCTTAAATGCTGCTTTCTTCATGAAATCAGTCCAGGTAGGTAGCACCTTCCCCACCAAAATAATAAGTGCTCTCTTCCCTCTCTAAAAACTGCATGACTTTTGACTTCTATTATGGCAATGCTATTCAGAGGGTGGTCCATAAACCAGCAGCATCACTATCACCTAAGAGCTCATTGGAATCAAGGCTTTGAACCAGTTCTTCCTGGTTCAAACATGGCCAAGGCAGTGAAACTGGCTCAGATCCAGATTTGAGGGAATCAGAACAATGGCTGGAACAGAAAAAAATTAAAGATGGAAGCTCTGCTAGAAATCCTGATCTCACTCTTAGAAAACAACGACACCATATGCATGGCATAGCAACCAAATCTCTTGTCTGTCAAATGTTGAGCAGAGTCCGGAATGATGGTGCCCACTCGGAGGTGGTTGCCAGCTATACCAACATGAATGTGTTGTACTCTCCACAGTCCTGCCGACAATCCAATCTTGTGCATCAGACTCCTGAAAGAGTTCACTACACTTCTTCCAAGTCTCCCATCCCAAGGCTGCAACCTATAATTTTTCCCATTCCAGTTGCCATTCCAGGTCACCTAAGTTTTAAAAATTTGTGTCTGTTTCAGTTTTGTTCTGTTAGTGATGACTGAACTGGTTCTTACTGGTTTGAAGCCCTGACTAGAAAGCAAATCCAAATCCATTGGCCTGATTCGTGACCTATTTAATCAGAATCAACGAGGGTAAGGTGCAGGATTTCTGTTTTAGCAAGATTGCCGGGTAGTCTGAGCACCACTGTATCAGAGCCCTCACTTTAGGGCCAATGGTATGTGTTTGAATGTATCTCCCTAGCTAGACTCTGAACTTCTTGATGAGAGGGCTGTGTTAGGCCAGTGTGTAATCATAGTTGCTTAATGCAAGTTTGTTGATTAGCCAAGAGTTATATTTCAGTGTGGCCATGTATACTGGCTAAGTAAAATGGTTTCATGAAGAATTTGTTGCACACTTAATAAAAACACCAACTCTTCATTGCAGTTTGTCTATTTTGTTTGTCTTTTTTTTTTTTTTTTACCAGATTTGATGTAAGTGATGGGACAAGAGGACAATGTTTTATTTAATACAAATGTTCAAAAAGTGTTTCTAATCCAACCATCCACTTTACCTAGACTTCTTACTTAGTGTTGAGGAAGAAAGTGAGTGAAACTAAACATTTAAATTTATTTTAAGGTATTATGCTATTCCATTTAGTCTCCTGTACAACCTATGCAGTACAGGCTATAATTATTTTCATATTTTAAATTAATCATATTTTATATTATTAAAAGGACCATATTTTAATGATGAGTAAACTGAGGCTTGGGGAAGATAGGTAACTTGTCTGTAATCACATGACTACAAATATTTGAGGCCCTAGTCCCCACTCTGAGCCACGGCCCTAAATCCCCTCTATGGCTTTATGCCTGCAGTCTTAGTTTTGTAATGCTGCTATTACAGAATTACCGCAAGTGGGTGGCTCTATAGAACAATTTTTTTTTCACAATTTAGGAAGCTAAGAAATCCAAATTCAGGTCACCAATTACATAGGAATTTTCTCTGTCTGCTGGCTTTGGGGAAAATCCTTTCTCTTTCAGCTATTGTGGACCCCAAGGTACTCAATACCTTGTCATTTTTCCCCTCCGTGGTATTTCATTTCCCCCATTTCTGCTTACTTCTATATCTAATCTACTCTTTTTATAACTCAGAAAAGAGTAAGTCTAGGACAGATACACCCTTCACTGATATGGCTTCACTAATATAGCAAAGAAAATTGTATTTCCAAATAAGATTATATCTACAGGTACTGGAGAATTTGAACTACTGACAGTCTGGTTAGCAGCCATAGGACTCAAGCACTGTGTAACCGGGGTTTCCAATCCACAGATACAGGAGTTAGTACACCAAACATTTTTGAGGGGAACACAATTTCAGTCTACAGTACCTACTTACTGGGTCTGAACTTTGCACAGAAGCCAGAAGATGCTCTACTGGGTCTCATGAGATCACTCAGTTTCCCAACTCCACTGTAAAACCAGGTGCTTCTGTGTCTCCTTGTGGCCCGGCTTCACTTTTCCTGTCTTGAAACATTTGCAACTCCATGGGCTATAATAGCATTTTTCTTGACAGCTTTCAATAGACTCAAAGCCAAGCCAAGTGCCGTGGAAACTCAGGTCAAGGCAATTATCACCTGGGAGGTACCTCCATTCGCTCCTCAGACAGCAGGGGCGGGGGGTGCTGCTCAAACCCATTAAAACCTGCCTAGGAGCGCTCTGAGTCACGGAGTCACTGAGTTGGACTAGGCACCAGGACGTTGGTGTTACATGACATGCTCAGTACTCCCAGGATATTGTTATATAACCTTTTAAGGCCTTAGAAATCTCTGATTTGGGCATGGGAATAGCTATTCACAATTGTCCCCGACATAGAGGGAGGTTGATTTTTGGCAGAGTCTGTGGTCTGGAAGGCTCTGCTTGCTGAAGCCCATGCCCAAAGCACCAAGGCCGTACCTCTATCTAGAGCTCTGAGCCTGGCTTTACATCCTTGGATTTAAGAGCTGAATGAAAACAAAGGTCATCTGCATAGTCTGCCATGGGCTTTTCTCAGGCAAGGGTTTTACCAGGGGACCAGGGGATAGACAGGTATATGAAATTCAGAGAGCTAGCTAACACCCTGTACTGCATCCCAGGTTATGGTTTGTTGGGTGTGTTGGGAGTATGAGAGGGTGTGGACAGGGGGAATTACCCTCCCAAACTTGTGTGCAAATAATGCATGGTTTCTAGGTTGGTCAGCTGCTCTCTCCTTCCCAGAGGTATTTTCATAATCACTGCTATGACATTTTTTTCCTTACATGTTGCTGTAAAAAGAAGAAAAAAAAAAAGCATAGCACACTAACCTGGGGAGCAAAACAGTTGACAAAGAAACATAAAAGGCATATGGTATTTGGGTAAAATTACAGTCCTCTGACATGTGTTCCCACCCAGGATCTAGAAGGAAAAACTCTGCTTGCTGGACAGGTCATTGTGGGCACTTATACCACAGTATCTAAAGGGAAAGTTAATGTAAAACATTAACTGTCTTCAGTCTTCATTCATTCAGTCAATGAATACCCATTCAGTCCCTACTGAGTGTCAGGTTAGGTGCCAAGGGCTGAGTTACAAAGAAGACTCATGACACTTACCTCACAGCATTCCCAGCCTAGAAAGACACTTGTCTGATGTATGGAGTGACTAAGGATCCAGTCTCTGGGAGCCATTCCACCTCCTTGGACGCAGGCAGACTATGGGTAAACTCTCCCCACCTGGCCTCCTGGGGTTCTTCCATGTGTGACAGTTTCTCTGTGTCCTCTCCAGGCAGCCATGGCCTCACTCACCCTGATTCCCTGAGGTCTTTCTGAAGCCACTCGCAGCCTTAACCACAGGAATTCTGTGCTTTTCTCTAACCATGCTGAGACCTCTGTTCTGCCTCCATTAGAAACCCTCATTCTTTCTAGAAAGTTGAAAAGAAAATTAATTAATATCTCCTTGACAAACGTTGTTCCCCATCTCAGATCCCAATTCTTCCCTCTCCCTCTGAAGCACAAGTTTTAAATGAGCAGGAAGTTTGAAAGTAATTAGGGCCAATCACATCTGTTTTACAAAACTCTCCTCTACAAGTACTTTAAGAACCAGAGAAACCCGAGCACCCCATCTTGTCTATGCTTGTCAGGCAGGGGGAGGTTAGCCTGAGCATGGCATGCACCCGCTTGCACTGAGCAAGGTGTGCATGAGTTTAATTGTATGTACTTGCTAATCTGTGTTTGTTGGGTGATCAGGCCCTGCTCCCAGCTCTAGAGAATCGGAAGGAACGGTGGTGGGCAGCCAGGCTGACGTGAGCTGGTAGAACCCAGGGGGCATTTACCTTGGCAAATCTCAGTGAGTTTTCTTCTTTCTGCTTAAGCTGACACCCTGTGTGAGAGAGATGGGGCAGTGGGGCGAGCACAGGTGTGAAGGAGGACTTGTGAGCTGAGGCGATAGAAAAAACAGGGCAGTGTTTGCAGTGGGACAGCTCTGCTGGCTTCCCCCAGTGGAGCAGCTACTGCGCTGTCCCTTAATACCAGCTGGCAAGTGTGGATCCTCATACCTCCCAGAGCTACACAGAACCTGCAGGTCTGCCTCTGTTCCCCTTCAAAGTCAAAGGGGTTTCAGACCGAGAAGGGGACCTCTGTGTCCCAGGTTACTTGGTCCGTGGAATAATTCTCCATATGTAGAGGCAGACAGCTGCAGTATAAGCTGTGCCCCAATAGGCCAACCGTGATCCTTCTGCTGGGAAGAAGAGTCCTCTAGAAATACCTCAAGGAATGCACAGATGCGAGAGACACAACCTCTGCCCTCAAGGGACCACAGCTTACTGGGGAAGAAATGTAAGGGAATAGTGATGTGTGGTAAGGACTGTGGCAGAGATATGCACTGGTCTGAGGCAAACAACAGAGAACACCTAACAAGAGAATTAGGGAAGGCTTCTTGGAGGAGGTGACCTCACATCTGCCTCACTAGTGGGTGGAAATCTGCAGAGGTGTGTTTGGAGAGGTGCTGCAGGAGAGAAAAAAAATCACACAGTTTAGCAGAGCATAAACATTCAACAGGGCAAAAGTGGGAAAGCAGACGATCATGTTCCTGGAGCCCTGTCTGCCCGAGTCTAAGGAAAATACACAATAGGCAGAAATGGGAAAATGGACAAGCATGCCTCCACAGCCATGTCTGCCCAAGTCCAAAGCATCTCACAGAATACACAAGAACGGGAAAACAGACAAGCATGTTGCGTAGCCATACCTGTGAGAGTCCAAGGAATGCTACAGAGCCATCCGCATGTGTTAACTTTACAACTGGGCCAAACTAATGACAACTTCACCTTCTCACAGACTGGCTAGAAGCTGTGATCCTACATTTTGAATTCTTTCCTAACAACCATATTTTCAGGTTTCAGTAGCGACAGTGAGGAGGGTCTTCACTGGTTTAACAATTGTCCCATTCGCTAAACGCTAATAGAAAAAGATCAGAGCGGAAAGTCTTGTGTTCTGTTTAATCTGAAAGGTTCCCTAAAAGATGTACTTCTTCCCTAAAAGGTGATTTTCATGATTGTCCCGTCTATTGTCTTTATCTCAAGGTCTATTCAATGTGTTCTTGTGAGTCGTTGTGGGCTCAACTCCAGCTGAATCACATTCTCTATGCTCAAGGACAGGGAATAATGATTCTAATATTATTTCCTGAAACAAAGGAGATTCCACAACAAGAACATTCCATGGAGAGACCCACAGGTTACGATGTGCTTTCACTCCTACCCTTGGGGGCACAGAGTATAGGATTCAGAAACTCCATGATCCAGTGATTCCCAAACTTGGCTGTATATCCAAAAATCACTTTTACAACAAGCTGAACTTTCTTTTCATTGGCTCCCAAGTCTACCTAGGCATCATGAGTTTTACCATGAAGCTGTAAGTTTAACTTTCAAGATTATTCACTTGCACAAGCCCCTCCAAAGTCCTTGAGGTGGGAGGCACTCCAGCAGTGTGTTCACAACATCACATTTCTGTAAAATTTGCAAAAGATAGATATTGTTTGGTTCTTCTCGATGACGACCACCAAACTGCATGGTTTTCAGGACCCACAGACCAGGATCTACCCTTGTATCTAGGTCTTACCCCAAACCAGTGAAATCAGGATCTCCAAGGGTGTGGCCTGGGTATTAGCAATTTGAAAATCTCCCCTACTGAATTTTATGTGCAAACAGAAACAAGGCACTTTTTAAGAGCTGGAAGAGGCCTCAGGGATCCTGGCAAAATCCTCTCATTTTAGAGCTGAGGTAACTGTAAGCTGGCTACCCGTCTGTCAGTGTGTCACACTGAGATGGCTTACATGGAAGCTACGCCACTGGTATTTCAAATACCAGCAGGGTCACTACAATGGATGGTTATCAGTGGAGCTTCTAGACTAAGACAGATTAGAGAGAAGGGTTTGGTAATCTCCATCAAAAAACTGTCCAATGAAAACTTCATGTATCACGATAGAACATGGTACAAGACCCATAATATTTCAGTCTGTTATACATAAGGTCGCCATGAGTTGAAGTTAACTGCATGGCAACCAGCAGCGACAGCAGTCCTAACTCAGAGAGGGGCAGCGACTGGTTGAAGATCCCACAGTGTACCACCAAAAAGCCAGAATTCAAACCTTGTTCCCTAAGCTCCGAATCCATGCTCCTTCTGCTTAGACATCTGGCTGTTTGGGGATACAAGTGCCAGATACAAAAACAGATACACTAGGGCTTCCCCTTCCTTCCTTCAAAAACTGGGTTTCAGAGCCCTATGTTGATTAGCATCCCCTGGACGTGCCGACTCAAGGTGACCAAGCTACAGCTTCAATGGTGGGTCCAGGGGTAAGGGTGAGGATGAGATGGAGAACTGGGATGACAGCTAGCGTGGCTCCTCAAGGACTGGAATAAACAGGGAGGTGGTGCACAAGATTAAACCAGCAGAGTCTAACTGAAAGATTGGGGGTTCAAATCTACCCAGAGGAGCCTCAGAAGTGAGGCCTGGTGATCTACATCCAAAAAATCAGTGCAGAAAACTCTAAACATTTCTACTGTAACACACACAGGGTCACCAAGAGTCAGAGTCCACTCAGCAGCAGCTGATGTCGTGTGGGCCTTTGACTAATCCAGTGCATAGTCCTCAGGAACAGGGAGAAGAGACACAAAGATTGAGTTGCTTGGCCAGACCCTCTCAGGAGAAGCATTTCCAGCCGTCAGATGTTACTACACTCACAGGCTGTGCAGTTGTCACCTGGGCAGAGCCTTTCTTTTTCAGACAATCCTGCACTGTGAGAAGCCCTTGAAATCCATTGAAATATGCCTGCAGGCACCACTGAGTCATACAAAACTTTCTTCTGCGGGTCTGCAAAACCATCAGTTTCATAAGAGTGCACTTCTCAATATATTCATAATTAGTCTTTGAGGACTTCAAAATGCCTTTTAAAAAGCACTCTGGCTATTAAAAAAAAAATTACAGGAGAAATGGAAACCATGAGGCAATTTTGAGAAACTAGGATAAACCCATCTTGCCTGAGAACCGTAGCAGGCCCGGAGCACTTTTAGACAGCGGCCACCAGGAGCTAGGGCTAAGCTGTCTACGCAGTGTTAATGGCGGCAGAGTGGTTTTGCTTGCACAAGGATGTTATTTTTAAAAAGCCTGTCTATGCCTGCAAAAGGCAGAAAAGTTTCTGAATTTGATTTAGAAAATCATATTGGAAACATTATTCTCTGTCCTTGAGCGTAGAGAACGTGACCCAGCTGAAGCTAGGCTCACAAGTCTCACGAGGATGCATGAACTGGCCCCTGAAGGACAAATACAATAGCTAAGACCATCGTGGAAAATGTCTTTTAATGAACGTGTCGTAGGAGCCAGAGGACACCGTTACGGTGTAAGCTAATCAAAAGCTCAGCTGTTCAAATTCACCAGGTGTTCCTTGGAAATTCTAATTACATTTCTCTGCTGTCCTGTTGGGTCTCCAGGAGTTGGAATCAACTTGACGACAACACAAGATAATGGGTTATCACAGAAGCCAATGAAATAGACCACACAAAACTTTCCATTCATCTTTTTCTATCAGCATTAGGTACATATAAACTTTGTTGGACCAATGAAGACTCACCTATCATTACCGAAACCTATACCAGTGGTTAGTAAAAGGACAACTCAAAACATAAGATCACAGTTTCTAGCCAATCTGTGAAAAAGTGAAGATTTATATGGTTTTGCCCAGCTGTGACATTGATGTATACTGATGGTTCTACAGTGTTCCTTGGGCTTGGGCAGACAGGGCTGTGGCAGCATGCTTGTCCGTTTCCCACTCTTACCTATCGGTAACATTTCCTCGGACCCAGGCAGACGTGTCTCTAGCCACACACTTGTCTGTTTTCCTACTTTTGCCCTTTTGAATATATGCCAAATAAAACTCTCTTTTAGCTTTATGAAACTTTGTGATTTTTTCCCGCCTATGGCAAATTGCTAGAAAAAAAAAAGGGTAGAATTTTTTCTCAAAGTGGGGGGAATGCAACAAGTAGTAGTAACACACATACCAGCACACAAATAAAAAGCATTTCTTTCCATCTTTCAACATGCCAACAGAAGCAGGAAAGCTGTAGGATACCGGACATTATCTCTCTAGAACATGAAATCGGTGTTATTACGCCTATACTTCTATGACATAATTCTCTAGTAACTAAGCTTTTAAGCACCTGGAACTTCTCCTGCTTCTTCCCACCCACATATCATGGGCCCCCATATTGCTCTTGACAGCCATGGGGCAATCTGGCCAGTGCCAGCTCGCGGGGAGCCGGGCGTGGTGAGGCAGCCTGGACCTCTCAGCTCCCATCACTTCAGGATGGTGTTCTGGAGGAAAGATGCTTGTATGTGCCTATAGAAAAAGAGGAAGAGAACATGTTTCCATGGAAAGGTGTTTTATAACTCCATTATTAAAAATAAAGTCCCTGGATGATACAAATACTTAATGTGCTTGACTGCTAACTGAAAGTGCTGCGGCTTATCGTGAGGACAAAAACTGGTCATGCACATGCTGTTTCTAGCACAAAGAATGGTTAGCACAGAGGAAGCTTTCAATACCTGGGTGGTGCAAAAGTGGTTAGTACACTCAGTTACTAACCAAATTGTTAAAGGTGTGAGTCCACCCGGAGATGCCTCAGAGGAAAGGCCTGGTGATCTACTTTTGAAAAATCAGCCACTGAAAACTCAATGGAGCAGTTTTGCTCTCAGACAAGTGGGGCTGTCATGAGTTGGGGTCAACTCAACAATAACTAGTTTATTAAATGAAAAGTTGGTTTAACTACTCCAGAAGAGAGGCTCTCAGATACAGAGTATTACCTAGTCTTCCACTACAGATGATGGATTTTATATTTAATTATACAAAAGTATGACTGAGCCAAATGTTGGAATCTAAACAGAATGGATTTGGAGAGAAATTTTGAGTAGCTTAACTTTAGAAAATTACCATCATCTGTGCTCCTTTGATGTGACAATGTATCAGGCCCAAGGACTTTTAAATTAAACAATTCCATCTTTTTATCTTCCAATTGGCAAACTGTAAAAATGTACTGCAGAATGGGAGATACCAAAAGAAGATTAAGACATGGTTACAGTTCTTAAGACATTTCTGGTCTAGGCAGGTTAAAGAAAAAAAAAAAAAACGGTCATGGGAAACACCAAGAGAACCACTCAGGCAGAATATGCATAAGTGGACAGAACTTCACAACCTAGGTAAGCTGAGAGAAGAGGGAGATCTGGGCTCTACTTTTTAGGTCTTAAAAAATGAAGGGAATAAAATAAGCTTTGGGAAATAAGATTTTCATAAGATTATTTTTTCACCCTTAATCATCTAGTTTTCTGTTAAAGACATTTACAAAGATACTAACTTTTTGCGTATTTCAAAAATTATACACATTGATTTTTTATTTTTTCTGCATTGAAAACTGAAATCAATTAGTGTAATCAGTATAAGCCATGTTGAGTACAATTGACATTATATTTCTAATTCTGGAAGAAGAAAATGCAAGTTGCCTTAAAATGTTTTATAATGGATCTCTAACATGAATAGCAGATCGAATTGTATTCCCCCAAAGATAGGCCTAAGTTCTAACCTCTGTCACTTTATTTAAAAATAGGGACATTGCAGATATAATTAAGATGAGGATAGCATGAAGAGATCACCCTGGATTTAAGAAGGATTCCAAATTCAGTGATGAGTGTCCTTGTAAGAGAAAGGGCAAAAGCTGAGATAAAGAAATACAGCTGGCAGCCATATGAATGGATTGGATTTGCACCGCCTCAAGACAGGGAACACAAGGAGCAACCAGAAGTTGGAAGATGCAAAGACAGATTCTTCCTGAGAGCCTGCAGAGGTAGTCCAGTCCCTCTGGCACCTTGAATTTGGACTTCTGGCCTCCAGAGCTGTCCAAGAATAAACTTCTCTTGGTTTAAGCCACTGAATTTGTAGTAATTTGTAAAAGCAATTCTAGAAAACCAAAGCACCATTCAGTGTGGAACATTCAAATTTGAAAAGTGTATGCCTCTCAAGGAAATCCTGGTAGCATGGTGGGGTAAGTGCTATGGCTGCTAACCAAAAAGTCAGCAGTTCAAATCTGCCAGGTGCTCTTGGGAAACTCTGTGGGGCAGTTCTACTCTGTCTATAGGGTCACTGTGAGTCAGAGTTGACTGAAAGGCAGTGGGCATTTTTTTTTTTTTTTTTTTTTTGGTTTATGTTCTTTGAGCTGGTCTGACAGGGATCACAGCAGACAGCCCTGGACAGAGATGGAGAAAAATGTAGAACAAAATTCTAGCTCAAAAAAAAAAATTGGTCCCGCTGGCCTGACAGAGACTGCTGAAACCCTGAAAGTAGGGCTCCCCAGACACCGTTTCAGCTCAGCAATCAATTCGCTCTTGAGGTTCACCCTTCAGCCAAAGATTAGACAGGGCTCTAGAACAAAATGAAACTTAAGAGGTACACCAGCACGGGGACAAAGACTGGCGGGCAGGAGGAGACAGGAGAGCTGGCAATGGGGAACCCAAGACCGAGAAGGAAGAGTGTTGACATGTTGTGGGATTGTTAACCAGTGTCGTGAAATAAGACATGTACTCTTTAACGAGAAACTAGTTTTGTTTTATAAGCTTTCATGTAAGCACAATAAAGTTTTTACAAAGTATATGTCTTTTAAATAATAACTAACATTTTTTGAAAGATTAGTATGTGCCAAATATCATATCCTTTATTTCCCATCACAACCCCATTAGATATCATTAGTTCCCTAGACACACACACAGAGTACAGATGAAGAAACAGGCACAGAGAGGTTAAGATAGTTTCTACTTTTAGAGCCAGGCTTTAAACTAAGGTTTTCTGGATCCAAGAGGGATAGACTAACCTGTCAGCCCATGATGTTAAAGGGATGTACCATCAAGATTGTGCTTCAAGGAATGACTTTCCTCCCAGCGTCAGGAGGGCAGGCAGCAGATAACCCCCAGCTGCCACTCCTTCAGGGCTGCCCCAGCTGCACTGAGCCACCTGGTCTAAGGTCACATCCTTTCTGAGGCAGCCCACTCATGACAATCAGTAACAAATCAATTCTTTCAAGTTCATTCCAACTCACAGTAACCCTGTAAGGACAGAGTAGAACTTCTTTGGAAACCACAGTTTCCACAGAGCACCTGGAGGATTCAAACTGTCTACCTTTTAGTTAGCAGACAAGCTCTTAATCATTAGGCTCCAACACATAATCACCTATTTAAAAAAAAAAAAAAAAAAAAGTTGCTATCTAGCTGATTTTGACTCCTGCTGACCCCATAGGGCAGAACAGAACTGTCCCATAGGGTTTCCAAGGAGGCCTGGTAGATTGGAGCTGCCAATGTTTTGGTTAATAGCCACAGCTTGTAACCCAGTGCTACCATGGTTTCTACATATGATAGCAGAGGGTTTAAAGGCAGACAACTCTGACGGGCACTGCTTACCCCAGACCTACCAGTGATTCGTAGAGTCTGAATCATAGTGTGCCTTCACCTTCTTTCCAGCCGTCCATCCTCTCCTTTCTTTCCACAGGGGTTGATGCCAATAAACACCCTAGGAGCACAATCTCAGGGTCGGCTTCTGGAAACCCAGCCTGAGGCAACGTCACTCTCGCTCTCTAATACTATATATGCGTGTGCATATGCACACTCAAGAGTCTCCACATAAACACACACGCCCTCTGTCTCAGCTGTGCCTCTCCACAAAATTTTAGAACAAGCCTTCCGTTCAATTTCTATGACTGTTTTGGACGGGCAGTGAGTGTAATGGTTAAGAACATTAATTTTGTGGTTATACTCTGCTTCAGATCACAGCCATGTCCTTATTTATGAGTGTCAAATGTGATGACATGAGTGAATGTCTTATACAGTTCCTGATACACAGTACTATGCCCTGGTGGCATAGTAGTTAAGTGCTACGGCTAAGGTCAGCAGTTCAAATCTGCTAAGCACTCCTTGGAGATTCTATGAGGCAGTCTTACTCTGTTTACAGGGTCACCATGAGTCAGAACCGACTTGATGGCAGTGAGTTTGATTTTCTTTGTTTGTTTTGGTACATAGTAAGTCTTTGAAGTTTCTGAGACTCAAGTTCACGCCAAACATGAACTAAGAAACTATTCTTCCTTTCCCAGTGAGACCCCTCTACCCTTGGCTTCTCCTTCTCCACCCCCTGCTTGTTGCAAGGGCTGATTCGATCTTTTGTCATCCCAAGGTAACCAGTAGTTCAAACTTCCATCACCTCTCCCTCCTCTTGGACTCCATTCTCCATTTCCAATCCATCTTACATTTTGCCCAGAGAGTGATGTTTTCAAAATGTAGATACGGTCTCTGTTCAAAACTCATGAAAAACTACCATTTTCTGCAAAGAAAAATATTATGTGACATATGGAAACTATTGAGTCATGGTCCCTGCTCTCATTCTAACTGCTCTATTGCTCTAAACTTCATCAATAACAAAAGCAACTTGAGTTTCCTAAATTTGCCATACTGTGCACTGTTTTAATAGCTTTGTGAATTTTAATCTGCCTGCCTGCACTCTCCATCTTCCATTCCCTGACCTGCTGATAAAGTTCTAATTATTATTCAAATGCCTGTTAAGGTTCATCTTCTCAATACTCTTCATCTTTAGTTAATTAATTCTCTCATTCATTATTCCTAAACTGAGCACACAGCAGGCAGCACAGCTTTTGCTATAATCTAGGGATATAAAGCCCCCCAAGATGCACACAGTCTAGAAAAGGAGTCTCACAAAGAAACTAACAATGGAATGGGAAGCCTGTATGGGATGCATGGTAAGGGACACCTATGCCAGAGCAGGGGTTCAGGCAAGGACTGCAGTGAGGGTGCTGTTTGAGCTCAGCCTTTCTAATCTTAAGCACTCCCTTTCTCCGCACTGTAGAGTTAACAAGCCTTCTCAGTGTAAATCTTCTGTGACTTTGTTTGTGATCTTGTTGTCACATGACTCTAGCCAAGCCAAGTGCTGTTGAGTCATATCCGAAGTAGGGGTACTTTAATTACACATCTAACTTCCTGCTAACTTGAGTACTTAAGAGCAAGAACATTTTCTCGTTAACCTTCTTATTTTATACTGCTTAACACATAACAGGAAATTCTGGTGCCATAATGGTTAATTGCTACAGCTGCTAACCAAATCTATCAGGCACTCTTTGGAAATTCTATCAGGCAGTTCTATTTTGTCTATAGGGTCACTATGAGTCAAAATCAACTCAATAGCAATCACTTTAGTTTTGGTAATTCCTAACACTGACTGCCAATGAGGTAGCGGTTAAGAACTCAGCTGCTAACCAAAAGGTCAGTGGTTTGAATCCGCCCACTGCTCCTTGGAGACCCTGTGGGGCAGTTCCACTCTGCCCTGTTGGGTTGCTATGATTTGGAACCAACTCAATAGCAACTAACAGCAACAACAATACACAAGAGGTGTTCAGTAAATGTTTGGTGGCTGGGTGGGTGGGTGGATGGGTGGATGGGTGGGTGGGTGGGTAGATGGACGGATGGGTGGATGGACGGATGGGTGGATGGATGGATGGGTGGATGGACGGATGGGTGGGTGGATGGATGTTGTTAGTTGCTGTCGAGTTGCTGTCATAGCCACTCTATATACAACCACTACTTCTATGGATGTTGGCTTGACCCAAATAAAATGAAATTCTTGATAACGCCAATATTTTCTCTGTTTATCATGATGTTGCTTATGGGTCCAGTTGTGAAGACTTTTTGTTTTCTTTACATTCAGGTGTACTAGATACTGAAGGCTGTGTTCTTTGATCCTCTTTAGTAAGTACTTTAAGACCTCTTTACTTTCAGTAAGCAAGATTGCATCATCTGCATATCACAGGTTTTAACGAGCCTTCCTCCAAGCCTGGTGCTGTGTTCTTCTTTACATAGTCCAGCTTCTCAGATTATTTGCTCCGTGTACAGACTGAGTAAGTATGGTAAAAGAATACAACCCAGAGGCACACCTTTCCTGGCTTTAAACCGTGCAGTATCACCTTGTTCTGTCTGAACAATTACCTTTTGGTCTATGCCCAGATTCTACCTGAGCACAATTAAATATCTTCCGAATTGGCATTCTTTTCAAAGTTATCTCATAATTTGTTATGATCCATGCAGTTTAATGCCTTTGTGAAGTCAATAAAACATAGGGTATTGAATATTTTTATCATATTTTTGTTATCCAACTGTAATTGGAACTAAGGAAATCCTTTAAGAATATTCACTTGAGGTATAAATAATAAAGACCTAAATTTTATATTTAAAATGAAGTTGAAATTATTAAAATAATCCATTTGATCTTATAATAAAAATTTAGATTTTGTGTGTAATTAGGCACAAACTTTTAGAAGGAATATTTAAAGTGAAACTTCTTCCAACAAAATTCTATGATAGCATCTATGAGGGCATTATAATTACAGGTTAAAATGCTGGACCATCATTAGAAGTAATGCTTTCCAAAAAATGTTCAATATTTGATCTTTTTGGTGGGGGGGCTTTCCTTCATGTTTTGATATATAATTCATTGTATTCCTTAATTTCTGTTCTTCATTTGAAAACTAATCAAATTCTCACATCCTTACTTGTCACTGGCTACTATATGTGTGATTTAATAGTTACCCAACATCACTTTTTTCAGTGTCATAAAATCTTATATCCTTTGAAAGATTTGAAACTTCACTCTGCCTTTTATTGACACTACCCCATAGCGTCACTGTGACTTGGAAGCAAGTTGACAGCAACTAACAGCAATAACAATACATAATAGGTACTCAATAAATGTTTGGTAAATAAATGGACAGGTGGATGAACAGATGGATGCATTTGTATTTTCTTTGAGATGTTTTCAGTAATAGGCAATACAGAGGCCCAGCAGCTGACCCAACAGGCAGGAATAAATCAAATAGCTTGCTGGAAAATCTTTAACAATCAGTTTTTAGAAAAACTTAAAGTTCTGATGTGTAGTATTTGTTGGTTTCTATAATACTTCCAGCATGACCAGTTCTACTGAATGTGGAGTTGTACAGCTGAATCTTGAGCACCAGTAGGAGACAGCCCCAGCACAGCTTTGAAGAGATCCTAATGATAACAGGAAGGCATGTTTTATAATTGGTTAGTATTTTAGTGACTATTACCACATCATGATAACTTTAGTTTTCTTACTCAACATGGTAACTTACAGTATTCAAAAATTAAGGATCCCCTGTACTTTCTAAAAGACTCCATAATTTCCTAAGGAATTTAATTAAACTTTAGTAATATTCTGTAAGTTTTCACTGGCTAATTTTTGTTTCCCCTGAAAGTAGATTAGTAGTTCTACTATCAGCCTCAGTGACAGAAACACCACCGGGGTCTGTAAGACAGAATTTTGCAAGACTCACAACTTATTCATCAGCAATAACTTTTCTCAACAGCCTAAGTGATAACTATCCATAGGGATCTGGCCAGATTAATTACATAGAAATCAAATCAAGTACATTTGTGGAAAGAGGTTATGGAAAAACTCAATATCATTAGTCAGAAAAAGGCTAAGGGCCGACTTCAGAACAACCATCAATTGCTCATATGAAAGTTCAGTTTGAAGATGAGAAAATTAAAACAAGCTCATGAGAACTAACATACAACTTTAAGCATATCCCACATGGATTTAGAGACCGTCTCAAGAACAGATTTAACTCACTGAACACTGATAACCAAAAAACAGACCAGTTGTGGGATGGCATCAAGGACGTCATACATGAAGAGAGTAAAAGGTTATTAAAAAGATAGCAAAGAGAGAGAACACCAGAATGAACGCTAGAAGAGGCTCTGAAACACGCTCTCGGATACGGAGCACCTGAGACAGGTGGAAGAAGTGATGAAGGACAGGCGCTGAACAAGCAAAAAAATGCAAAGGTGAGTGTTATAATGCAACGCGGCAAGATCTGAAGTTAAAAAACCAAAAGAGGAAAACACACTAGTATTTCTCAAGCTGAGATAACTAAAGAAAAAAAATCAAGCCTCAATCTACAGTACTGAGGGATTCTATGGGAACAATACTGAATAGCAAAGGCAATATGAAAAGAAGATGGAAAGAATATGAGGACAGCCAACTAAGTATGCAAACTCATCCCAGAAAAACTGTTAAACGCCTCATTGCTGAATGTCACAGTGGTCACCTTGGAAGCAGTTATGCACTGATGCCAGCTCTTAGTTCACCCTTCAAAGCAATTTCGAAACTCTTTCTGGAATGGCCATCAGAGCTGTCATCATATTACCCTTGATGTCCTGAATGTCATCCAAATGTCTTCCTTTCAATACTTTCTTTCTCTTTGTATAAAGAAAAAAGTCACTGGTGTCCAGATCAGGTGAGCAGTGAGGACGTTCCAACACAGTTACCTATTTACTGGCTAAGAACTTTCTCACAGTCGACTAGACAATTTAGTTCATGAACTTACCATTGTGCTACCATGTGCAATGGCCATTCCAGAAAGACTTCCAAAATTGCTTTGAAGGGTGGACTATCAACTGGCATCAGTTCATAGCTTTTCAAAGCGGGTACTTCAAAGGTGACTGTAGTGCTATTCAGTAATGAGATATGTAGCACTCAGAACAATGAAGTTTGCGGACTTGTCAGTCCTCGTACATGGTTACTATACCGAAAAGAATTGGCTGACATTCAGCCACGTCAGGAAGTAGAGTATGATCGAGAACTGATGATAACAAGCAAAGACCAGCCTGTACTGAAGCTACTGACAAAAAAACAAGGCTCCAGGAACTGATGAAACACCCGTCGAGGTGTTCAAGAAACAGATGAAATACTAGAAGTGCTCATTCGTCTATGCCAAGAAATTTGTAAGACAGCTACCTAGCCAGCTAACTGGGAGAGATCCACATACATGCCCGCTGCGCAGGAAAGGGATCCAATAGAGCATGGAAGTGATGGGACAATGTCTTTAATGCCATGCAGGAGTAAACCTTTGCTGAAGATAATTAATAAAGGCTACAGCAGTACATTAACAGGGAGCTATCGTAAACTGAAGTCAGGTTCAGAAGAGGATATGGAACACGGATAGCATAGCTGATATCACACAAACCATGGCTGAAAGCAGAGAATATCAGAAATATGTTTACCTGTGTTTTATTGCCTTCATAAAGGCATTTACCTGTTTGGATCATAACAGATTATGTTTAACATTTAGAAGAATGGAAATTCCAGAATACTTAGCTGTGCTCATGCAGAAGCCGGACACAGACCAAAAGGCAGTTAACTCAAATAGAGCAAGAGAATAATGCAGAGGTTCAAATCAGGAAAGCTGTGCATCAGGGCTGTATCCTTTCATCACACTTACTCAGTCTACATGATGAGCAAATAGTCTGTGAAGTTGGACTATATGAAGAAGAATGTAGGATCAGGACTGGAGAAAGACTTGTTAAAATATACAGTACACAGATAACACAAGTTTACTTGCTGAAAGTGAAAAGGACTTGAAGCAGTTATTAATAAAGACTGAACACTATAGCCTTCAGTACGGATAGCACCTTAACATGAAGACAACAAAAAATCCTCACAGCTGGGCCCATAAGAAACATCATGATAAACAGAGAAAATACTGAAGTTTGTAAAGTATTGCATTTCACTTGGATCCACAGTCAACAGCCACCCACGAAAAGAACAGCTAAGAAATCAAACAACGTATCTCCTTCGGCAAACATGCTACAAAAAATAAAATCTCTTCAAAGTGTTTGAAAAACAAACAACATAAAAAACGATGTCACACTGAGGAATGAGGTGCACCTGATACAACACTGATGCACCTGACCCAAGCTGGGGTCTTCTCAGCTGCCTCATGTGCCCTGGAACCTGGACAATAACCAAGGAAGACCACTAAGGAATCGATGATCATGGAGCTGGTGAAGAACGCTGGGTAAGTACCATGGACAGCCAGAAGAGCAGAAGATGTCTCGGAAGAAGTCCAGTCAGAATGCTCTCTAGTAGGAGGAAAGACAAGCTTCCACCTCACGTATTTTACACGTCTATTAAGAGGGAGTAGTCACTGGAGAAGGGCAGCGTGCCTGGTAAAGGGTCAGTGAAAAGGGGGAAGATTTCAGCGAGGTGGATTGACACCGTGGCTGCAACAATGGGCCCAAACATAGCCATGACAGTGACAGGCGTGCAGGACAGGCAGTGCTCCTTCTGTTGAACATGGGTTCACTGTGGGTGGGAACTGATTCAAGGGTACCTAGCAATAACAATGTTCCCTAGTATCTCTAGAGACAGATCCCAGATTCACTGACCCTTTCCCATGTCTTGGTGAGTTCTCTTGCCGGCAAAGATAGTGTTCCCCAAAACGACACCACTCATGCTTCCGGCGGTTGAAGAAGCAATTCTGTCATTCCTCCTTAACATCAGAGACCTGGAATTAAATCTAAACTCTTCTATAGCTTTTATACCTCCCCAAAGCTCAGGGATTCCTTGTAAATTAATCACAGGCTTAAATATCTCCTATTTTTTCAGGGTAAAGATGCAGCACTAAACATCTCCTGTTTCTTCATGGTAAAGGTGCAAACTAATAACGACTCTAGGACATGGATGAATATACGTTTGTATGTATATTTTGTGTACAACCATGACAGTTTAATTTGGTATACAAATTGCTATTTCAAGATGGTTCAGAAGGCTGGCAGAAGAAAGATGTGGCAGTCTGCTTCTGTAAAGATTTACAGCCCTGGAAACTTTATGGGGCAATTCTACTCTGTCCTATAAAGATCACCATGAATCAGAACCAACTCAATGCAATGGATTTTGTTTGCTTTTGATTTGAGAAGTCTGATATAGGGGATTTACAAGATATTATAACTTTACCTGGAAAACGATATATAACTGTTAAAGACATCATGTCGGTTTCATTCAACAAATGTTCCTTCATTTCTGGAATTGCCGTCGTTATTACGAAGCGTTTTTACTCATACTTGCATTAGATTCCGTATACTCAAACACATTTAAGCCATAAAAAGAACTTTCAGATTGTTTTTTAAGTAAATCTGCTGTTTCAGATACTCCTGGCTCTACTTCCCTTTGATCTGTTTGCTTCTTAAACAGAGTGATAAGGGAATAAACTAAACTGCAAAGTTGTAGTTTTCAGTGAAACAGACCCAAGAATGAACTGAAGTTTACTTTCAATAGGGAGCGTTATTTTGCCCCAGTAGACCTTACAGACCAAGCCGGTTCTCTTTGGCAGCCTCCTCCGGCCCCCCAATCACTTCTACAAAGTTGCCAGTAAACCCAGATCACTGGCTGCCACCTGCAAACACACACAGGCAGCTCACTGTTGGAGACCACTGCGAATTGAGTTTGGTCCTTTGACTTAATTACGTCTCTGTTTGCTGCTCACAAAGAGCCAGTCAGATTAAACTCAGGGTTAAGGAGTAGGCTCACTGGCTTTCAGAGCACCTTGGCTGAGCTTTTCTGTTTCATTCTATCCCTTCTCTTGTCCCACAGCCTCTCCTAGCAGTGAGCAGCTTTGTGGAACTAGGCATGAAGTGTTTGACTGGCCTCTCGGCCCTCAGCCACTCTTCATGCTGAAGGCAAATCTTCTGAGTGCTCCTTGAAACTAATGAATATAGGACAAAGAATAGGAACAGTCGAGAATTCCAATGAGGAAATACAAAGAGCTGAGAAAAGGATAAAGTTACATTATATTTCTTTGGAGATTAAAAGAATAAAACCCAACTGTTGAGCTGATTCCGACTCACAGAAATCGCCATGGGACAAAGTAGAGCAGACCCAAAGGGTTCCTAAGGGTATAAATCTTCACAAAAGCAAAGTGCCACATCTTTGTACTGCACACAGCTGGTAGGTGCCAGCTCCTGAAATTTTGCTTAGCAGCTGAGCACTAACCACTGTACCACCAGCCTCCTTAAATAAAAGAATAACACACTAAAAAAATAGTATTTGCCATTTAGCAAATAGACACATTTTCAATAAACTAATTACCATGGAAGCTAGATAAACTTAGCTTCAGCTGCAGTGCTATTTATTATCTGATGTTACTGACCAAGTGACATAAGCTCTCTAAACTTCATTGTTCGTCTGTAAGTGGAGATAATATGATCATCACTGAGACTGATACAGGATTAAATTAGGTAATATATACATGATACTACTGCAATGTCAGCTATTAAAAAGCAGTTATTATTCTACCCACTGGTGATGATCCTGAATAGAAGCAGGCACTCACCAATACCGCAGGTAGCAGAAAAAAATTAACATGTTGTTCTGGAGAGCAATTTAGTAACATGTATCAGATGTCTTTAATGTGTTAATAGTCTTCTGCTTCCAGACAAGATGCAATAAAAGAGACTAGACTTACTCCTCTCCTGCCAAACACTACAAGGAAAAAAATCACACAAAATACATTAAACAATGTTTTGCAAGACACTAGGTACAAAAGACAAGAAACAAATGAAATGAACCATACTACTGTTTCAGTTTGTTGCCTTGAGCATTTCCACAGGCCAGATGCAGAGAGGGAGAACCCAGGCAGAAGATTCCCTGAGTTGAAAGGAGAAGAGAGTCCAAGGAGACCAAAGACTCTAGAGCTCTCAGGAGCGAACAGTGAAGTGGAAAATACTGGACAGTGAGTGCTGAAGATGGTCCCGGAGCGTTGACCTGAGTCATGACTAGCATCTGCCAGAGCAAACTCTCCATGGCTGGGGAAAAAACCACCCTGCAGTCAGATTAGAGGTAACTGGGCTTGGCATTCCAAAAGGAAGGGACATAGTGTGTCCTCCCACAAGGCGGGGCTGGAAAACCTCATAATTCACTGGATAGAGTACACAGAGGGATCTTGCCTCAGTAGTAAGAATTACTGAGTCCCAGACCGAGAACTCTCCTGGTCCTGCCTAACAAATCTTAAAAGTGAGGCCAAAAAGAATCCAACTGCATGCAAGGAACTCAGCTGTATCCCAGAACAAAGCTTATAAATATTTATAGGAATCCAAAAATATCCTGTACCCAACAATGTCTGGGATCCAATAAAAAATGAATAATCATGCAAAGAAGCAGGAAAATATGACCCATAGTGAAGAGGATAATCAATGAATCAAAACTGACACCAGAGCAACACACATGTTAGATTATGAGACAAAAGTCATGAAAACAGCTATTATAACTGCATTCCATAAGCTCAAAGTTAACCCTTTTATGGGTGAATTATTTTTATTTTTTGCTATTTTTTTGGTGTTTCCATGTTTTTTCAGTAATGGAATGGATACTGAGTCATTTTTTTGTTGGTAGCTTCTCATTGTTGGTAAAAAAGGGGTGCTAATTGTAAGAAGCCCGTATTGGTACCATGTTCCATGAAGTGCATCACAAACACAATATGTATGGTCCAGGAAGCGCATCATACTGCCTGGTTGGACTTCAGCCATAGGCAGTCTTACCCAACTTTTCAAAAACATGCACTAAATTCTAAATAATCCTTATACTTGCTGCACCTTAAATTGTTATCAGTTTGATTTGGAGTGGGCCATATTGGTACCAGGGTCCCTAAAGCACTTCATACATGTGGTACATATTGTTATCATGGCCTAGGAAGCATGGAAAATGTGAGTAGTAGGTTGATTTATTACATCAGCAAACAAAAACACTGTTGCGTTTGAGTTGATTCTGACCCATGATGACCCTCTAGGACACAGTACAATTGCCCCATAGGATTTCCAAGGAGCAGACAGTGGATTCAAACTGCTGACCTTTGGGTTAGCAGCCTTTAATTCTTAACCACTGTGTCACCAAGGCTCCATTTGTCTACTAGTAACCATTAAAGAGTTAAATAGAGACATGGAAGATACGAATAAGACCTAAATCAAACTTCTACATATAAAATCTATGATACTGAAATGAAAAATACACTGTGTGATATTAATTGCAGATTAGCTATTGCAGAAGGAGCCCTGCTGGTGCAGTGCTTAAGCACTCAGCTGCTAACCAACAGGCTGGCAGTTTGAGTCCATCAGTTACTCCTCAGAAGCAAAACATGCAGTCTACTTTCCTGAAGATCTTACAGCCCTGGAAGCCCAAGGGGGCAGTTCTCTACTGTCCGTATGGTCACTATGAGTTAGAACTTGACTTGATGGCAGTGGATTTGGTTTTTGGTATTCAGACATCCCAGAAGAAGTAATTTGTGAATTGAAAGCTATAGCAATAGAAACTCTCCAAAATGAAACCTAGAGAAAAAAGAAATTTTTAAAAAATGAAAAAACAGTTAGTGAGCTGTAGAATATCAAGGAACCTAACATGTGTGCAATCACAGTTTCTGATACAGAGTAAGCAGGAAAAAAATATGTGAGAAAATGACTGCCAAACATTTTTCACACTGATGAACACTATACCCCAAATTCTGAGACATTAAACACGCTCCAAGCTCAGTATCACAAATAATCAAGATCAACAAACAGATCTGTGCACTAAAAACTACAAAACATGACTGAGAGGACTCCAAGAAGATTAAACAAATGGAAGGCTGCAGCACCCTCATGGCTCACAAAATCAGTGTCACTAACGCGTCAACACTATGCTTACTGGTCTAGAGTCAACCCAATCCCCAAGTCCCATCACTTGTTTTCTATAAAAATTAACAAACTAATTCCTGAATTCATATGGAAATATAAAAGATTTACAATAGCATACACAACTCTGGTACACTAATCATGAGAAAGTGGTATTGGCATCAAGAACAGACAGGAGGCAAGATGAAAAGCCCAGAGGTAGACTCCCACATAATAATAGGCAGTTATTTTCAACAAAGTTGCAAAAGCAATTCAGCAGAAAAAGGGTAATGTTTTCAGAAAATACACTAAAACAATTAGATATTTATATGCAAAGAAAGTAAACTTTGATCCATTCTTCATCCCATGTGCAAAAATTAACTCAAAATAGATATATAAACTTCTAGAAAAAAATAAAACAGGAAGAAAATCTTCATGACCCTGAGTTAGGCAAAAACTTCTTAGGACAATGAGAGCAAAATCTATAGAAGAACAAATTGTCAAATGGACTCCATCAAAATTTAAAATTTCTGCTCCTCAAAAGACACTGTTAAGAGAATGAATAAACAAGCAAAGACTGAGAGAAGATATTTTTAAGTCACACATCTGATAAAGAACTTGTGTCTAGAATAGGATTAAAAACTTTCAAAACTCAAACGTCCAGTTTTAAGAGAAAAGGTAAAAGATTTAAAAACATGTTTTATCAAAGAAAATGTAATGATTGCAAATCTGCATGCAAAAAGATGTTCAACATGATTAGTCACTAAGCCAAGCCAAGATTAGTCACTGGGGAAATGCAAATTAGACCTACAATGAGATACCACTACACGTTAAACCTACTGCTGTCCGGTCAATTCTGACTCATAGCGACCCTAGAGTTTCCAAAGAGTGCCTGGTGGATTTGAACTTCCAAACGTTTGGTTAGCAGCTGTGTCATTTACCACTCTGCCACCAGGACTTCCCCACTACACATTTAAGTGTCTTAAAAAAAAGAAAAAGAGAAAACAGACCATACAAAGTGTTGAGAAGATGTAAAGCAGCTCGGACTCTCATAAACTGCTGGTGGGAATGTAAAATGGTGTAAATTCTTTGAAAACAGTGTGACAGTTTCTTAAAATGTTTCAAACATAGACTTAATTTATGATCCAGCCATTCCACTCCTAGATATTTGTCCAAGAGAAATGAAAGCATACATATTTGTGCACAAAATGTTCAGAGTGACTTTATTAGTAACAGTCAAACACTGGGAACAAGCCAAGTGTCCATCAATAGATTAATGGATGAACAAACTGCAATATAGCTTTAAAATGGAATACTACTTGGCAATATAAAGGAATCAATACATTTTTGATACATGTTACAACATGGAATCTTCTTCAGTCTTCCTTATTCATTGTCCAGCTTTCCCATGCACACGAAGCAATTGAAAATACCATGGCTTGGGTCAGATACACCTTAGTCCTCAAAGTGACATCATTACTTTTAAACATTTTAAAGAGCTCTTTCAGAAGACAGAGGAAGAACTGATGCCCTTGAATTATGACGTTGGCAAAGAATATTAAATACACACTGGACATAATGAACAAATCTGTCTTGGAAGAAGCACAGCCAGAATGCTCCTTAGAAGCAAGGAAGACAAGACTTTATCTCACTTATTTTGGACTTGTTATCAGGAGGGGCCAGTCCCTGGAGAAGGCCATTGTACTTGGTAAGCTAGAGGGTCAACAAAAGAGAGGAAGAGCCTCAATTAGATGGGTTGACACAGAGGCTACGAAGATGGGCTCAAGCACAGTAATCATTGGGAGGATGGCACAGGGCCATGTAGGGTTTTGTTCTGTCATTCATATGGTGACTATGAGTTGGAACCTACTTGAAAGTACCTAACAACATAATAATAACAACACAGAATAGTCTCAAAATAATTATACTGAGTGAAAGGAGCTAGCCAAGAAGGGATTGGGTGATTACATATGTATAAAGTTCTAGGAAATGCAGACTAACGTAGAGTGATTCATGGTTACCTGAGGACAGGAAGAGGGAGATTGGGGGCAATGAGAAGTGGAAAGGAGAAATCCAAAAAGAGCATGAGAAAATTTTGGTGGCAGGGTAATGAATATGCTCATTATTTTTATTTCACTGACAGTCTCACAAGTACATTATATCAAAACTTACTAAATAATACACTTTAAATATGACCTTTCTTGGATGTTAATTAAACCTAATACAACTGTTCTTTACAAATTTAACACAGTTTGACTCAATGATTCCACACTGTTTGGGTCATCTGGTGCTGCTTGAACAGAAATACCACAAAGTGGGTGGCTTTAACAAAGGAAAGTTTATTCTCACACAGTCCCATAGATTACAAGTCCAAATTCAGGGTGTCCACTCCAGAGGAAGTACTTTCTCTCTAGTGGCTCTGGAGGACAGTCCCTATATTGTATCACTTTGTTCAGGGAGCATCTTGGTGCAGCAACCTCAGATCTGAAAGACATTCTCTTCTCCTGGTGCTGCTTTCTTGATGGAGTGAGGTTCCCTACTCTCTTTTTGCTTCCCTTTCCTTTTAGTCTACAAAGGATAAAAGGTGGTACAAGCTACACTCCAGGGAAACTCCCTTTGCAATAGAGCACCTTTGAAGGGGTTTACAGTCCAACCCTAATCCTTTTTAACACAAATGGAGGGCAATCACACAATACTGGTAAATCACGACCCAACAAAATTTCTGCGCATATTTTTTTGTGGACACCAATTCAATCCACAACACACACCTGGGAATATGTATTGAGGCTCTAATTATATGTGACACAAATCTATTATTTACAGTATGAAAAAAATTGCAGGCAACCTAAATACCCAAGAAAAAGGGATTGATCAAATATGTTCTGGAAGAGATTTAATACATGATGGCACCCTTTAAACATGACTTTGTACTGTAAATGTATCTATATTGATGTGGAAAGACATTTGTTATATATCCAATGAAGAGGGAAGAAACAGATTGCAATACAGTAGATATACAATGTTTCATGACATCATTTGTTTTGCATATACGAAGATCCAACAATCAAGACCGTGAACTTAATTGTTCTAAGTGCTGCATACCTCATTGCTGAATATCGCCGCAGTCACCTCTCAAGTACTCCCCTTGGGTAGCTATGCACTGACGCCAGCATCTAATTCACCCTTCAGAGCAACTTTAGAACTATTTCTGGAACAGCCATTGGTCGCAGTCACCCAGTGGCAAGTTCACAAACTTATGTATAGTTGTCTGTGAGAGAATCTTTAGCCAGGAAACAAGTAACTGAATTGGAACACCCAACCTAGTCTTTGATCTGGCCCCCAGTGACTTTTTTCTTTACCCCAAAGACAAAGGAAATATTGAAAGGAAGACATTTGTATGACATTCAGGACATCAAGGGTAATAGAACAACAGCTTTGATGGCTGTTTCAGAAAAAGAGTTCCAAAATTGCTTTGCAAGGTGGACTAGGCTCTGGAATCAGTGCGTAGCTTCCCAAGGAGAGTATTTTGAAGGTGACCATAGTGATATTCAACAATGAGGTGTGTAGCACTTTTTCTACTACGAGTTGGTGAACTTAACTGCCAGTCTTCATCATATGTCCAAGGGGTGTATGATGGAGCACAGTTCCTGAAGAGCTAAAGCGTGTAGCGCCTCAGTCCTTTATTTTCTAGTATTTTGGATGGTGTGCTTCCAGGAGATTTTTATTTTCCTTTTTGTAATTTCTGTGTTGTCTGAATGTTTTACAATAAGCATTTACTACTTTTATAGTCATGAAAAAACTAAAGCTATTTCTAATTTACTAAAAATCTTCAAAGCAGAAGCAAGATGAAAATAATTTTATAGTATGATCACATTTTTGTAAAACACAGACTTTTTATGAATGTGTAGAAAAGGAGAATAGGAAGCCATACACCAAAATACTAATGGAATGATCTTTTTGAGTAACAGAGGTATGAGTAATTTTTCCCCCTTTGCTTCTTGTTCTTCTAATTTTTATCCACTGAGCACCTGCCATTTTTATAATCAGAAAGATTATAAAATTATTATAAACATTATTTTTTAAGTACTGTCAATAGAAATGAAGGCTGGTTGGACATGTGACTGTACACAAAGTCTATTTAGCCCTCTGGGATCTCACTTCTTTTATCTAAAATGAGGTTGGGCTAGACTTGTTTAAAGCCTTTTTCACTATGAGATTTCGACAGTCTTAAAATTTTCAGAGATTACACGTGAACGACTTTGCTACTCTTCTGCTTTAGCTTAAAAGTAAGAAACTATAGCAGAGGTTTTTCAGTTCTCCAAAACCCTGCCTCCCCAGATAATCCACAGAGCTAGGCATTCTGCCCCCAATTTCCGTCTTTGAAACTGAATCCCTTATTGGTTCAAATCAGATGAATTCTGAAGTTCAAGATTGCTTTGACTTCATGTTTATTTACAAACTCCTTATTGAGACGCATAACTCATACTTGCTCACAAACTGATGCAGCCTTTTCCCTGGCACACTGCCCACAAATTATCCAAATACCAAGTTCCCAGATTGGTTTTTGTTTTGCTTCCCTCCCCCGTTAAATCATCATATTAATCACTCCAACCTTTGCCTCCATAGAGGATGCAGATGAATGGGAAGTAAATTATCTGTCAGTTGCTTATTCACCAAAGTATGTAAGGTTATTCCAGACTTCTGAAGAAGTAGCTATCCCAAACTGCCCACTAGAAATCCCAGGAGGCTGACTTCTTCTGAGTTACAGCAGCAGATGTGTTGGACTTTCCCTGGAAAGGCTAACACGCAAGTAATCACATCACTGCACGTGAATTTGATTTTATTAGTTGCTGTCATTATTTATGGTTTGCTGGGGAGCAGCGATGCATAGCTCTTTGTGGGCTCACATCTTAGTTCACTTACCGTGGAAATACTGGGCCCAGCCTGTTTTTTTTTTTTTCTCTAATAGTATCTTTTCATTTAATGGCATCAGTTCATATATTCAAGGCTGATAGTTCTGAAACAGTGATAGCATACTGTGTAATCCCTCTTAGAACTGATAACATCCTTTTGGGGTGCACATTTTTATTACCTTTCCAATACAGGTACCTACCCATAGAGGCTGTCACAAGGTACCACTATTTATGTGGGAGGCAGTATAACATCATACTTAGAAAAGTGAGTTTTAGCTATCGTTTTCAGCAAGGTGTTTAACCTTTCTTGCCTTTTCTTTGCTCAACTGTAAACTGGGAACAACAATACCACCTACATCATCAGTTATTCACTGGGACTTTAAAGACATAAGACATTGTGAGAAAGCACTTAAAGTGCAGATAATACCCAATACATTTTAGCAAATATAATCAAGAAAATGAAGACCACACTACTGGCAGGTTCCCAATGAACAGTGACTTTCTTTCACTTGCTCCGGTGAGGCAGTTTGACTTCCTCAGTCAGTCACTCCAATCTGGGGATCCACTAAGTTACTTCTTTTCCTACTAACCAGCCAGTTGTCATCGGTTGGATCCCTACTCATGGAAACTCCACGTGTGACAGAGTACAACAGAGATCCATAGAGTTTTCACGAGTGTGACCTTTCAGAAGCAGAGTGCCAGAGCTGCCTTTGAAGGCCCTTCTGGGTGGGTTTGGACCACCACCCTTTCAGGCGGTAGTCAAGCGGTTCACTGGGAGCATCACCCACAACCTCTACTTCATTCTAGGCGGGTCATGCCCACTACTTACCACGCATTCTGCTGTTGTTTTGGCAAACATCTCATAATTTCCTTTGTATTGTTTTCTTACTGCCTCCTTTGTGCTTCCCATATCAGTGCCTTTCTAGACACAAATACAGTGGCAAGCTAATAACTGTATGGTCTGGCTTAACAGAATAAGTCCCCAAAGCAACTCTTGCTTTCAGAAAGCCTCTTTCTCTTAGAACCATACATGTATATATGTATATACGCATACACACACACAAGGTCTGAAAATTAAGTTCATGAATTTAATTTTTCTAAGTGCTACATACCTCATTGATGAACATCACTACAGTCACCTTTGAAGTACTCCTCTTAGGAAGCTATGCACCAGTGCCAGTGCCTAGTCCACCCTTCAGTGAAATTTCGGAATTCTTTCGGGAATGGCCATTGCACATGTTGGCACGGTGGCAAGTTCATGGACTTAACTGTATGGTTGTCTGTGAGGGAGTTAGCCAGCAAACAAATAACCATATTGGAAAACCCTCCCTACTCACCAGATCTGGCCCCCACTGGCTTCTTTCTTTATATTAAAAGGAAGACATTCTGATGACATTCAGGGCATCAAGGATAATATGATGACAGCCCTCATGGCCATTCCAGTAAGATTTCCAAAATTGCTTTGAAGAGTGGACTAGGCACTGGCACTGGTGCATAGGTTTAGTACTTTTTCTAGGATGAGTTCACAAACTTAACTGGCAATCCTCATATACGAAACTCTGGTGGCATAGTGGTTCAGCACGATGGCATGCCAACTGAAATATCAGCAGCTTGAATCTACTAGGCATTCCTCAGAAACTCTGTGAGGCAGTTCTAATCTGTCTTATAGGGTTGCTGTGAGTTAGAGAACAGGAGAAAAGTAGGGTACAGAACTCAAATTGTAGTAAAAAGACCAGACTCAGTGGTCTGCCTGATACTGGAGGAACCCCAGAACAGATGGCCCCTGGACTCTCTGTTGACCTGGAGCTGGGGCTATTCCTGAAGCCAACTCTCAGGTAACTAGACTGGACTATAAGACATAAAGTGATACTGATGAGGAGTGTGCTTCTTGGTTGAGGTAGACCAGAAAAACAAAACCAAATCCACATCTGTCGAGTTGGGCCCAACTAATAGCAATCGTACAGGTCAGAGTAGGACTGCCCCATAGAGTTTATAAGATGTGCCTGGCATATTTGAACTGCTGATGTTTTGGTTAACAGATGTAGCACTTAACCCACTATGCCACCAGGGTTTCCGAAACTTGACCCTAAATAGGCAGCTGCAGTCCAGAGGCAAGATGAAAACGTGGAAAAGGATACTGGCTGGTTAAACAGATGTACGAAATCTGGGGTATAAAGGAGGAGTGTGTGATCTCGTCACCGGCTGGCAGCTACAGTTCCATAATGGTGTCTGTGATTATTTTTCTGATTATTTTTCACAAGACTGACTTGAGCTATAAATTTTTGCCTAAGCTACAATTTAAAAAAAAAAAAAAAGCTTCATTTTAATTTTTAGTAATCCAGGGAGATGGGCAGGAGTATATACACATAAAATTTGTTTTTAATCAAATAGGTGTTAAGGCAACAAGGAGATTCAAAAATGTATTTTCTATTGCAGCAGTATACTCTTCAGAAACCAGCGTTCATGGTATCATGCATCACCTTCTCATAGTCTCCTCTGCTGCTTCAGGGTAACCAGAGGCTTCTCTTTAAGTTCTACAGGAGCTGCTTTGTCATCACCATTAATAAGAGAAACAAGAACAATAATAGCTAACAACTTTGAGTTCTTATTATGCACTAGATGCCATCTGAGTTTTCCAGAGTTTTCCTGAGTTTTAACTCATTCCTCAAAACCCTAGAAAGCGGTTACAGTTACTACTCCCATCGGTAAAATAAATTTTCTTTTTTAAAAAACCACTGCCACTGAGTTGATTCCAATTCATAAGGACCCTATAGGACAGAGTAGAACTATCCCAGAGAGTTTCCAAGGAGCCCCTGGTGGATTTGAACTGCTAACCTTTTGCTTAGAAACCATAGCACATGACCACTACGTCATCAGGTTTTCCCCCATAAGGATGAGAAAAACGTGGCATTTATCAGAGCCACACACGTCTTTCCACACATTTTCCTCTGCCGATGGAAAACAGAAGCCCGGCAGTGTTCAAAAGTCAACCATTTCAAGGTCCACGTGGTGGTAACCTCTTCTTTAAATTTAAACTAATGAAAATAAAAGTAAAGTCTGTGGCACTGGCCCAAACCTCTCTTTTTTTCAGATTTTCTTCCATAATCATGTGTGATTAGAAGAGTGAGGATGGAATATGAAAAGTCTATGATCAGCTTGAATACTAAAAGAAACACTCTGAGGACAATCTACACTTTGACTGGATCCTTGGTGGCACACTGCTTAGGAGTTCGCCTGCTAACCAAAAGGTCTTTGGAATCCACTAGTCACACAGAATACCGTCTCTAACAAGGCAGATTCTTGTATCTAGCATTATAATGTCCTCTGCCCTCATGGCTGATTAAAGGGACATGTTGGATTTCATAGAGTTGCCCAGAAATCATCATAACTGTATGACTGTCCCATCATTTGGAGGAGGTCAGCCTCCAACAAACCCGTGCCAAGGTGAGGGAAGAGAGGGAGAGTGGTTGTACCACCCTGCTGCTCTCAGGTGGGGAACTGGGTAAGATTATGAGTCATTATTGAACCTCAGAACTTCAAACATACTCGTGAAAGGAGGCTTCTCCAGGAAGGTCTCCTTTAAGCCTGTAGAGGTAAAGGCATCATGTTCTGACTTGCAAATCCCAAATTTGAAAGTAAAAAATGTGCCATGAATCAAGTCCTCAACTCAATGTTAATGGTGGGAGTAGGTGGAGAAAGTCCAGCAGCTCCTTGTCTTCAGTCAGACAGAGAGTGAACTGGGAGCTCATGTCTTTTTTAAGACCAGCAGGCTATCTTCTCGGTGGTGCAAATATGTTAAGCTACTAACCGAAAGGCTGTATGTTTGAGTCCACCCAGAGGTACCTCAGAGGAAAGGGCTGGCAATCTTCTTCTGAAAAGTCACTAGACACACCATGAAACAGTGCTATTCTGACACACTTGGGGTCACCAGAAGTCAGAACTGGCTTAAACACAACTGTATTTTTATTTGTTTATGCTTTTGGAAGAAAATGTGTCCTCCAAAAAAATGTAAGTAGCCGTTTGGCTAGCCCGTGATTACCAGTATTGTGTGATGTTCCTGCATGTTGGAAATCCTGCCTCTGTGATGTTAATGAGGGAGGATGGGTGACAGTTGTGTTGGTGGGGTGGGACTCAAGGTATAAGATTGTATGGTAGCTTGAGGCAGTCTCTTGGGATATCAAGGAACGAGAAGCAAACAGAGAGCTGGGGACCTCATACCACCGAGAAGCAGTCCCAGAAGTTGCACATTTCCTTTGGAAAGAACCCAGGGTTCCTCACCTCAGAAGAGCCCAGTCCAGGGGAAGACTGACAACACGGCCTTCTTCCACAGCCAACAGAGCAGATACCTCCTAGAGCTAATACCCTGAATTTGGATTTTTAGCCCACATTTTCTGTGAGAAAATACATTTCTCTTCATTAAAGCCATCCACTTGTGATATTTTTGTTATAGCAGCACTAGATGACTGAGACACTGTCCAAGGAGGGGAGGAGAACGTCACTGTTAGGAAGGTGGCCGTCGACCCAGATCCTTGGTGCCACAGAACTACAGAGGTTCTCCCAGTGAGTCTGCTGCTAGGTAAGCCCTGTGACACTCCTTGGAGTGTGTGTCACGTGGATTTAAAGCATGCAGGAAGAGTGAAATGACACGAAGAGGCTGACCTCAAAGCTTGCTGGGGATTTGAGTTTCCTTGTGGGAGTTATTCAGGCCTGAGCTCCCATTCTGACAAACAGATGGGCTATTTACATTTCTTCTCTGCCACAGGGATTTTAAATAAATGGGAAGAATTAAGGAAGGGAATATAAGTAAATAAACAAATACCTTAATATGTAAATAAAGTTGTTGGGTTTAATAGGTGTAGCTTACCTCTGCAGAAACAGAATACACTTTACCCACCAGAGAGTCCTGCACCCCAAGCAATCAGAGGACCGGCTACTCCACAAGGTCATAAGTCACACATAGAGGTGAAACAGCGGCTCTCCGGAGGGGAAAGGAAGACATAACAGCCAGAAAAATGCATTGGCAGAGCAGAGAGAAGCCTGGGGCCGGGGCTGGGCCTGGCCTCTGGTGGGTACTGGGCAGTACACACACGCGGTACGTGAGCTTCCATTGGCTTCCCGGCTTTGCGGCACCCACCTCCTCACAGATCATTAGATATTCCCTTAGCATTTATTTATTTGTTACTCAGTATAGCAACATCCACATTAAGATGCAATTTTTCACTTCTAAAATTAACAAAGTTTTAAACTATTACTTCCCTTTCTTAGAAGAATGCGTCAGGACTCTCTCCTAGCTAGGATGGTGACAAGAGCTGATACACTGTGGATGCTTTCCGTGAGTTTCATTGTGTGCCACCCCCCCACCCCCAAACAGGCCTCAGCTGAGTTAGGCCATGCTTCCCAGGACTGCGTGGTTATCCTCCGTTCTGTGATTGTGTGTTAAAGGAGGTTAAGATGGGATTGTAATACCCTTATCCAGGTCACATCCTTATCCAGAGTACAGTGAGTTTCCCTGAGGTGTAGCCTGTACCTCTCTTTGTCTCATGGGACATAAAAAGGAAAGGTACTTGAGAAAGAAAGGGACGTCATACCACCACGAAAGCAGCATCTGAAGCAGAGCACATCAGTTGGTTCCTCAGCAGAGAAGCTCCTAGGCAGGAAGACCGATGGGAAGGACCTTCCTCAGAGCCAGCAGAGAGAGACAGCCTTCCCCTGAAGCCGACACCTTGACTTCGGATTTCTAGCCTACTAGACTGTGAGAAAATAAATTTCTCCTCATTGGCCTCATTGAAGCCTTCCACTTGTGATATTTCTATTATAGCAGCACTAGAATGACTAAGACCTGCTCCATCAAGAATCATTGAGCAAATGGATGAGTAGATGAAAGGTTCAGCTCATTCTGCCTTCCAGGTTGTCTTGAACTTAGCATGGCCCTCTCATGCTTGTGAGGACTTTTCCCAGCAGCATGGCAAAGACATCACAAAGCCTGCAACAGACAGCTATTTTGTGAGGGAGTCCTAAGTGGTGCAAATGGTTAAGTGCTTGGCTGCTAACCTAAAGGTTGGTGGTTCAGTCCACAGACAGGCACCTTGGAAGAAATGCCTGGTGATCTACTTCCCAAAAGTCACAGCTATTAAAGACTCTGTGATACAGTTTTAGTCTGAAACACACAGATCACCACGAGTCAGAATCAACCAGACAGCTGCTGGCTGCTGCTTCATCTTTCCGACAGAGGGCCCCAGGTTAACTGTGTCTTCCTCCACAGTGAAAACTCTCCTTGGTCTGCTGCAAATGCAATGAGTTTTCAATGAACTTGAAGTTGGAGGTGTGATTCACGTTCTTTGAGAGTGATCTGTCAAGCAAGCATTCAACTACATAAACCTTTCTTTCCAGGAAGATTTGGCTAGCCATGTGTTGGTTCAATTCAAAACCACTTGGTTGTATCAATACAGGGGTGAACCACAGAAATGGTACTAGCTTATTATTTGTTCATCTTGGGTGGGTGTTGTGCTGCTGGTGGTTTGACTGTCCCAAAAAGGAGTCCTCAGAACACATTTTGAGGAGGAAAACCATGGGAGTGAGGAAGCTCACCAACAGAAGCCAAGATTCTAGAACCATCAGGACCATCTCTCTCATATTACACATGAGAAAACTAAGGCCCAGAGAAGTTAAATAAATTCCCAAAGCTAAACAGTCAAAACTAAAGTCCTAATAAGCCACTTTACTGAAATGTGGACTTTGTCCTCCTGAAACAGTATATGTCAGAGAATATTTCATGGAACACCAGTTCTAAAAGATGGGGGGGAGTTGGGGGTAGAGTACAGTGTCAGAACACAATATTCAGTACACTTTCCCCACCCCACCCCTTCCTGAAGATTCACAATTCACTTCAGCATTTTTTAAAAGAGTCTGAGAAGAGCCACAGCAAAGAACATTGATGATGATTCAACCAGGATTTCCAAGCTCTCATGATCACAGAATCTTTGTAACAGTCAGTGGCATGCTATAGAATTGTATTGCTCAGAATCTAACTTTGAACAATCTAACTTCCACAAGTCTTACCTCCCTGGAATTTAAAAGAAAACTCGAATAATAATGAAGTTTACTGCAGGATCAAAGATTAAATGTCAGGAATAAATATCCATTGCCCTCCCCGAAAAACTCCTGGTCTATAACACTAGGAGAGCCCAATAGATTCTCTCCTCCACTTTTATTACTATATCAGAAGGCACCTTGGTCGCACAGTGGTTAAGCACTCAGCTGTTAACCAAAAGGTTGGCGGTTTGAACCCACCCAGTGGCTCGGAAGCAGAAAGACTTGACAATTTGCTCCCATAAAGATTGTTGCTTAGGAAGCCTTATGAGGCAGTTCTACAGTTACATATGGCACTAGGAGTCCAAAATTGATTTAAAATCCTCACAGCTGGACCAATCAGCAACACCATGACAAATAGAGAAAATTTGAAGTTTTACAAGATTTTATTTTTACTTAGATCCACAATCAACACCCATGGAAGCAGCAGGTGAGAAATCAAAAGATAATTGCCCCAGGCAAATCTGCTGCAAAGTGTTCCAAAGCAAAGATGTCTGTCACCTTGAAGACTAAGGCATGCCTGACCCAAGACATGGTGCTTTCAATTGCCTCATATGCAGGTAAAAATTGGATGATGAATAAGGAATACAGAAGAATTGACACCTTTGAATTGTGGAGTTTGCAAAGAATATTAAATATACCATGGCCTGCCAAAAGAACAAAACTGTCTTGGAAAAAGTACAATCGGAATGCTCCTCGGAAGCAAGAATGGGGAGGTTAAGTCTTACATACTCTGGGCATGTTGTCAGAAGGAAACAGTGCCTGGAGAAAGACATCACCCTCGGCAAAGGATCAGCCAAAAAAGGAAGATCTTTGATGAGATGAACTGACACAGTGGTGAACAACAGGCTCACGCATAACAACTGTGAGCATGGCACAGGGCAGTGCAGTTTTTCTATTTGTACATAGGGTTGTTATGAATCAGAATTAACTCAACAGCACCTCACAACAACAACAATTCCTTCAGAAACACTGCTATAGCCCTGCCCAAGTTTTGCCCCTCTGAGATCTAAATTTCACCAGCACTTTAGGGATGCCATCTCCAATAATATCTCACGTGCACTTTTTTCCAGCCTGGGTCCAAAACCAAATCCTAGATGCCATCTCTCTCTCACTGACTCTCCACTTTACTAAGGACGATAGCCTTCTCCAGGGACTGGTTTCCCTACGTCCAAAGTATGTGAGGTGAAGTCTCACCATTCTCGTTTCGAAGGAGTATTCTTCTAAGACAGATTTGTTTGTTCTTTTAGGAGTCCACAAAATATTCAATACTCTTCACCAACACAATAATTCAAAGTCATGTCAGTTTTTCTTGGTTCTTCCTTTTTCATTTTCCAGCTTTCACACGCAACTATGGCTTGGGTCAAGTACACCGTAATCTTCAAAAGTGATATCTTTGCTTTTGAACAGCTGAAAGAAATCGTTTGCATCAGACTTGGCCAGAGCAATATATTGGTTGAGTTCTTGACTACTGCTTCCGTGGGTGCTGATTGTGGACCCAAGTAAAATGAAATCCTTGACAAGTTCAACATATTCTCCGTTTATTGTGCGGTTGCTTACTGGTCCAGTTGTGAGGATCTTTGTTTTCTTTATGTAGAGTTACTTTGTGTCCTAAATAGCTGCTATGTATTGTGTCTTCACTCTGAATGAACACTGAGCCAAATGTGTTTACAGGTGTTACCTCACTTATTAACACTACGCGACCATTATTCTCATCTTACAAAGGAAACTCAGAGGCTCAAAAGTTTAAACAACCTACTCAAGGCCACACACAAAGGGCAGAGCAAGAACCCAAAGCCACGTCTCTGTGCCGCAAATCCTGTGCAGAGAAACCCTCTGCCGTCAAGTCCTTACCCTTAACAAGACTGGAAACTCCTCTGGATGGTAAAGGCAGGGTTCTGCCTTTGTTGGCATCCTTCTTGCTGCTTAACACAATGTCCTGCACACAATTACTGTTGTTGATTGACTGGGTCTCTTCCTTTGCAGGCCCATTCCCCAAAGACAAATAAGTAATCATTCTGACCACTCTACATCCTGATCTAAATTATAGGGAGAGATCCAAGACTTTGCTGAGTAAACAATATGTTCCCACCTGTCCTGGATTGTGTCCCCCAAAACGTGCGTAGCTCTTTGGCTAGGCTGTGATTCCTGATACTGTGGGATATTCCTCCATGTTGTAAATCCTGTCCCTGTGATGTTGATGAGGGAGGACAGGCCATAGTTGTGCTGGTGGGGCAGGACTGAGTGTATAAGATTATATTGTACCTTGAACTGATCTTTTGGAATATAAAGGAAAGGGAAGCAAGCAGAGAATTGGGCAACTTCATACCATCAAGAAAGAAGCAGTGCCAGGAGCAAAGTGCATCCTTTAGAAAGGATCTCAGAAGCTTCCAGTCCAGAGAAGATTAATAGGGACCTTCCTCCAGAGCCAACAGAGAAAGACATCTCCTGAAGCGGATGTCCTGAGTTTTGACTTGTAGCCCACTGGACTGGGACAGAACAAATTTATCTCTTTAAAGCAATCTTTTGTAGTATTTCTGTTACAGCAGCCTTGGATGACTGAGACACCATCCCTTATATGAGAGCTATTGGGGGTAGACAAAAAATATGTTACATGGTCACTTGCATGAGGAGGAGTCCCTGGGTGGTACAGATAGTAAAGTGCTCAACAACTAATGGAGGTTGATGTTTGATTCTACCCAGAGGTGTCTCAGAAGCAAGGCCTGGTGATCTACTTCTGAAAAACCAGCATTGACTGCTATGGAGCACAGTTCCTCTCTGATGCACATGTGACTGCTGTAAATCAAAGGTCTCTCATGACCATTGGTTTGGTTTGGCTTTGTCTTGTTCTTAGAAGCCATTAAGTTGATTTTTGACTCACAGCAACCACAGACTGGAACTGAACCATAACATTTTCTAGGCTGTAATCTTTACCAGAGCAGATTGCTAAGCCTGTCTTCTGCAGAGCCACTAAAAAAAAAAAAACCATTGTTGTCAAGTCCATTTTCAACTCATAACAGAGCCATGAGTTGAGAATTACGGGTTCAAATCCCTAGCCTGTCCATCAGCAGCTGCGCACTTGGCTGTTACGCCACCATAGCTTCTTCACTTTGCCGTGTTGTTGTCAGGTGTCTTTGTGTCATTTCTGACTCATAGCAACCCTGTAGAACAGAATAGAACCACCCCATAGGATTTCCAAGGCTGGTGGTACAGTGGTTAAGTACTCTACTGCCAATGGTTTGAACTGAGAAAGATGTAACAGCCTGTCTCCATAAAGATTAGAGCCTTGGAAACCTTGTGGGGTAGTTCTGCTCTGTCCTATAGAGTTTCTGTGAGTTGCAATAGACTTGATGGTAATGGGTTGGGCTGGGTTGGGTTTGGTTTGGTTTGGTTTGGAAGATTTCTAGGAACAGATAGCCAGGTCTTTCCACCCATGGAGCTGCTGGCGGATCTGAACAGCTGACAGTTTTGGTTATCATCTGAGCCATTAACCACTGCACCACCTGAGGGCCTTTGGTTTTGCTTTAAATCACTCTTACTTCATATTTGGAGGGATGACACTGAAATGAACAAATCGTTGTGTAGCAAGATATTTGAAAACAAAAACCTGAACTGGGTCAAGAGACATAAGGCATACACCAAGTGATTAGAAAGACACAATCTCCTTAAGGATGAGCGTACATAAAACAGACTTCAAGAAAACCAAGCCAAACCCTTTGTCGCTGAGTCAATTCCAACTCATAACTACTCCATAGGACAGAGTAGAACCACCCCATCAGCTTTCTAAGGAGTTTGTAGTAGATTCAAACTGCGGACCTTTTAGTTAGCAGCCATAACACTTAACTATCAGGCCACCAGGGACTTGAATAACGAGGGACACAGAGAAGGTAGGGAGTACCCAAGCAGGGAATGGCCCAAGCAGGGGTTGGATCCAGATTTCCAACTCCTCCTTTTTCCCCATGCTCTGGGGTTCCCTGCCTTGCCTTTCTCCTCTTAATAAACAGTGGCTAATGAGATAGCACCGCACTTACATTTAACAGAAACAATAAAAATGTTCTAATTAGGTTATGCTTGTAAAGCACTTTGAACTCTGTTATAGAAGGGAAGTTTCTAGAGAGAGGGAAGTTATTACTAGTGTGATATGAAATAATTCCACCCCACCCTCCCTTTTTTTGAACCAGAACACATAACCTCTTGTGATTAATTTCAGCCCTGGAAAGCAGTGTCCTCACAGATTCCTACGTAAAAAACCTTCTCTATTTCTAGGTATCAGACTGAAAATCAAAATTCTGCCCTGAATATGCACAATAATCAGGCCCTACTTATCTGAGTAGATAAGATATCCCATATATAGGAAACAAAACCAACAAGCCAAGTGATAAAGGTGATTATGAACTAAGGATTCAATTGTAAGCCTGAAACATGGCCAGTCTGCCCAGGGCTAAAATGACCAAATCTCATACTTAAGCCCATTAGAACATGTTTGCACAAAACTGTTAAGCAATGGTGGTTGTTTTATGTCCAAAAAAGTCTACACAGTAAATGTATTGTTCCCTGCATAACACCAAGACTTGTCGTTTAGGATCGGTGCCTTCCCCCCAAGAAAGCAGGTTTTGAAAAGGAGCAAATGGCCAGCAACTACCTACAGTATGAGTTTAGGTGATGTCTCCCTCTTGTGGAAGACGGTGGGGTGGGGCTCCATGTTACAGCGACGGCAGCACTGGAGTCACCCCAGGAGTCTTGTTAGAAGGAGGCAGATTTCAGACTAACTCAGAGAGAGAACTGATAGCGCTTGGAGTCAGTGGCGAGTGGTGCAGGCTGCATCCTGAGGTAGCTAAGTGCCCCATCACTGGAGGTAGTCAAATGTAAGGAGGACTTGAGAAGAATCCCAGAAACTGAGAGAAATTAAACTAGATAACTTCACAGTTCTCAGTTGGAGCCTATGATCAATCTGCTTCTCTACAATTCTAGGTGACTGTGCAGAAAAAGAAAAAAATTTTTTAAAAAATGTCTCTGCAAACTACGGCCCCAGCTGCTAACTATTAAGCATCAGCTGTGAGCACTGCAAACTGCCCAGCCTTCTACATTTCTTAAGTGAGGATTAGCAGAGTCTGGGGACTGGTGAATTTGTTCTGGGTGGCTTCATTTTCCACTGTGCTGTGAATCTTGGTATTATGATGTTCTCAGGAGCTCAAGGTAAGTCCTCTACAAAAATTATAGTAACGACACAAGGATAAAATAAGTGCAACCCAACAACTACTGCTGACAGTATGCTTATTGATTTTAATGTTCTTCTGAAAAAAAATAAAAAACCTACTGCTGTCAAGTCTGGTCCAACTCACAACAATGCTACACATCAAAGTAAAACTGCCCCATAGAGTTTCTAAGGAGTACCTGGTAGATTTGAACTGCTGACCTTTTGGTTAGCGGATACAGCACTTAACCTACTACACTACCAGGGTTTCCTGTTCTTCTAACAACAGCCCTTTGAAAAAAAAAAACCATTGCCATCAAGTCAATTCTAACTCATAGAGATCCTACAAACCAGAATAGAATTGCCCCATAGAGTTTCCAAGGAGTGCCTGGCAGATTTGAACTACCAACCTTTTGGTTAGCAGCCATAACACTTAGTATGCCACCAGGGTTTCCTCATAGATAAGTGGGGCTGAGATTTGAAACTAGGCAATTTGATTCAAGTCTAGATTCTTAATCACTATGCTATCCTCCTAACTTTTTAAATTTCTTTTCCTGTCTAAATAGTATGTTTTACATGTTGTATTTCCAGCATTTACTCTTTGCCTGTTTAGAGAAACAGCCATGCATGTGCTATTTCTAACTAACGAATAGCTAGCACAGAGGAAGACCTCAGTATCTGGGTTGTACAATGGTTAATGCAGTTGGCTATGAACCAAAAGACTGGAGGTCCAAATTCACCCGGAAGTGTCTCAGAAGAAAGGCCTGGCAGTCTACTTTTGAAAAACCAGCCACCAAAAAGCCTAGGGAACACAGCTGTACTATGATACACATGGGATCATCATGAGTTGGAACTGATTCAACGGCCAAAGCTTTTTGTTTTGTCTTGTTTTGTTATTCACTATTATCACCAGGGAGCACCCTAGAATTCCTGTATCATGTTGTTTCCCAATAGGAAAGTTTTCACAAGGCATCATGCTGATGAAGGTAGCCCCTGGTCTATGGCTACAGGTCACTTGCAAACATCTAGGCCATCAGACACCAGCCCCAGGCTGGGCAAACAGGACCCATCGGAAACCTGTAGTTTGATTGATTCAACACCTGAGACATGTCGGAGCAGAACCCGTCGTTGGTGTTTACCGCAAAAGCTGCCAAACATGTCAGTGAGCAGGAATGACTGCCTCCCTCGTTCCAGGACCAGATTCCGGAGTCCGTGGGAAGTCAGAAGCAAAGGAGATTCCATGAAATCTAGGCAGGATGCTCGCCGGAGGTGGGGTGCTTCTGAAAGTTACACATTAATTTGAGTGCATTCAGATTTATCTCACATCCCTTCTAAATTAATGGGAATCGAAATCATAGGACACATCAAAGAACCCTTATGATCTTCAATTGATGAGAATCGTTCACTAAAAGCCCACATGGTAAACAGTGCTACGAGCCAAGTCTTTTCTCAAAGAACAGGGCCACGGAGTGAATCCACAGAGCCTGGATGGTGCTTGCAACTTTATGGATGATTGCCTCATTTCCCAGACTAGAAGAGTTAGCCACCCTACAGTAACATCAGGTGGTAGGGAAAGGCTTAGCGCCAGAAAAGCATCCATAACATCAAAGCGCCCTGCACCAAAGTACAAAGCACAGTACAGTGAGCTATAGTCTCACCCTGCAAAAATGGCAATGATCAAAAAATGGAAAAAAAAAATGCTAGCTAGGCTGTGAGGTGCTTGCAACTCTTAACATTGCTGCTGATGGGATTGTAAAATGGTGCAACTACTATAGAAAATAGTGTGGCACTTCCTTCAAAAGTTGGAAATAGAATTGCATTATGATCCAGCCATCCCACTTACAGGTATCCATCCTAGAGATACGTGCGTAGTGACAAAAATGGACACGCACGTCTATGTTTCTTGCATTATTCATACAAGCAAAAAGGTGGAAACAGTTAAGGGTTCATCAATGGATGAAGCCAGCCGAGTGCCCTCAAGTCGGAGCTGGCTCAATGGATGAATGAATAAACAAATTGTGGTACATACATTCAGTGGAATACTACTCAACTACAAAGAATAAGGAAGAGCCCCTGAAATATCTTACAACATGGGTGAATCTGGAAGACGCTATGCTGAGCGAAGTAAGTCTATCTGAAAAGATAAATGTGGTATGGTACCACTGTTATAAAAAGTCTAGAAGAGATATACTCGTAGCAAGCAAAGTTCTTTGATAGTTACCAGGGATAGGAGGGAGAGAAAGAAAGGGTACACCACTTTCTATATAGGAGACACTTGTTACTTTTGTCAATGGGAAAAGGCAAGACCAAACCCAGACGAAGTCAGCACAACTTGACCAAGGTAAATAAGGACACTAAGAAGTACATGGGGGAAAAAGGGTCAATTTCAGTAGATGCTATAACATACACAATTTTGCAACAGTAAAAACAACCCCAAAACACTTGTGTTATGTAGGCAGATACGGATGTACGTGGATGTGTATATACATAGGCCTACAAGTATACCTATACATGCACACACAGGTGCAGATAGATGTAAGTCTATCTTTTTTGATGGACTTACTTTGCTCAGCACATGCCTTTCTATACACATACAAAAAAGTGTAGAACAAAGGGAAGGCAGGCTGGTGAAAGGAGAGATATATATTTGTTCTGCTAGGATTTAAATAAGGAGCCTGGGTGTTGCAAGCCCTCTGCAATTTGCTGCTAACTTAAAGGCTGGCCATTTAAATCCATTCAGCAGCTTCAAGGAAAAAAAGGCGTGGCAATTTGCCACTGTAAAGATTACAGCCCAAAGAAAACCACCTATGGAGCTATTGTACTCTACAACCTATGTGATTGCCATGAGTTAGGAGCTGACTCAATGGCAGCTAACAGCACGGGATTCAAATGTAATGCAATCATTCTTTTCCTGTAAGAGCCATATGGTGTTCCAGTGCTGCATAAAGTGAAGTTTTGCAAACAGGTCCATTTCCCACAGAAGCAGATTGCCTTCTGAGAGCCTTTGTCTTTCCCCAATACCTAGCAATGCTGGAGGGCAACCAACTATCCTAGTTGGCCCGGTGAGTGGGGGTTTTCCAAGCTGCGGGGCTTCTGGGTGACAACCAGTACAGTCCTTGGAAAACAGGACTGGTTGGTTACCCTGCAGGGCTTCCTAATACTTTAGAATATGGTTCCCTCTCACCCTTTTCTCCCCTCCTCTTCTGGCCCCGTCAGTCTAAATAAGCAGTTCTGAAGCTTGAGTGCACATTAGAATCATCTCGAAAGTTTTCCAAATTCCCAGTGTCCAGAACATGTTTGAGATATGTTACATCATCATCTTTAGAGGTAGTACCCAGGTATCATGAATCATGGTTTAGAATCATTGTTCTAAGAAGGTACCAAGTCAATAACTGTAAATAGATGGGATGTTAACTGCCCACTCCCATTTAAAGGAAATCATTTGGGAAAATAAAACTCCTTCATGATGAGAATAATCTCATGTTAATTGGATTGAAAACTATTGAACAATATCATTAATATCACATACAAGTAGAATTTTGCTGAAGATAATTTAAAAAATAGTTACAGCAATCTATTAATGAGGAACTGCCAGAAATTCAAGCTGGGTTCAGAAAAGGATGTGGAACAAGGGCTATCATTGTTGATATCACATGGATCTTGCCTGAAAGCAAAGTATACCAGAAAGATGTTTACTAGTGTTTTACTAACTACGAAATGCATTTCACTGTGTTGATCATAACAAATTATGAATGATATTGTGAAAAATGGGAAATCCAGGACACTGAATTATGCTCTCACAGAATCTGTACATAAACCAAGAGGCAGTTTTTGAACAGAACAATTAAATAGGTACCACATGGTTTAAAATCAGGAAAGATGTGAGTTATGTCCTTTCTCCATACTTAATCTGTATGTTGAGTTAGTAATCAAAGAAGCTAGACTATATGAAGATGAAGGGAGCATCAGAATTGGAAGCAGACTCATTAACAACTTGTAACATGCAGAAGACACAATCTTGCCTCCTGGAACTAAAGAGAACTTGAAACACTTACTAATGAAGATCAAGGACCACAGCTGTCAGTATGGATTATGCCATGACATAAAACAAGAAAATCCTCACAATGGGACCAATAGACAACATCATGATAAATGGAGAAAAGGCTGAAGTTGTCAAAGATTTCATTTTACTTGAATTCACAATACCTAAGGAAGTAGCAGTCAAGAAGTCAAACAATGTACTGCATTAGAAGAATTTGCTACAAAAAGCCTCTCTTTAAAGCATTAAAAAAAAAAACACACACACACATTGAAGACTAAGGTGTCCCTCAGTCAACTTCAGTATTTTCAATCACCTCATAACATGCATGCAAAAGCTGGACAATGAAAGCCAAGCCATAAGCAAGGCAAAATAAGAACGATGCCTTCGAATTATGGTGTCGGCAAAGAATACCGACTATATCACGAACTGCCAGAAGAACAAACAAATCTGTCTTGGACAAAGCACAGCCAGAATTTGCCTTAGAAGCAAGGATGGCGAGATACTGTCTCATATACTTTGGACATGTTATCATGAGGCACCAGTCCCTGGAGAAGGTCATCAGACGTGGTAGAGAGTTGGGAAAAAAAGACAAAGACCTTCAGTGGGATGGCTTGGCATAGTGGCTACAACAATGGGCTCAAACATAGTTACAACTGTGAGGATGGTGCCAGAGGAGGCAGTATATCATTCTCTTGGACACAATGTCACTATGAGTTGAAACCAACCCAGTGGCAGTTAACAACAGCAGTAACAATTGGTTTGGTAAACTTGTATTTTCTCAAAACAAGACCTACCAGGAGATGCTCATACTCAGACACTTTTCCAGCACCAAACATTATGGAAAATAATTGACATGCACAGTTTGTACAATCAAATTAGCCTGAACAACAGCAAAATGAATCAGACTTGAAGATGACTAAAAAACTTTTGTCACTGACAACGCCAGCTATCTTTATAGCCCTTAAGATGGTTTTCTCTTAATATTTCTGCTCTGCTATTTCTACTTAAGCCTTCCAGATGTGGAGAAGGAAGGAAGTATGGGCACAAATGACTGACAGAATAAGATTTGAATCTCTCCTCTGCCATTAACACCCTGTGGAAAGATGACAAAGTCGTTTCTCTACACTGAGCCACAATGTGCTTGTCTATAAAGTGGGGGTGATAAGAAGGTCTCCTTCAGAGAGTGGCTGAAAGGTTAAAGAAGAGAATAAAGCTGGTAGTTGTGCCCCATGCTTGACACCCACTGGGCAGTCGACGAGTGGTAATGTCTTCATCTACCTGGGCAGAAAAGGATTCTGTCCTAGCAACCTGAGACACGTCTGCTGATTTGTGGGAAAATTAACACTCAAGGGTGAAAAATGGCTTTGAAATTCAGGATTCCACTTCTGAACCAACAGAATCCTCCTTCTAGAACAACAGGAATTTGAAATCCTTTCCAGCACCTTCACACACAGCACCACCTAACCCTCCAGAAGATGCTGTATTATACTTGGGCTGCAGGTTTTGGCCAGTGCCTCCCTGAACTGTTTGGCTTTTGCTGTTGACCTAGGATCTCAGATCACTGCAAACAAAGCCCCTTTAACCAACAGAAACGAGAAGAAGAGTGTGTACTCTGGCTGAAGAGTACAGCAATTAACGCAATCTGTTCCAGAGAGAGAAAAAGCATCCGGGTGCAGCCAACTTCTTGTAACCAAGTAGACTGCCTGCATTGGGCGTATGTAAGAGTAGCTTTGGTCCTTGCTCACTCTCTAGTTTTGCACTTCAGAGGTTTCAAACTTAATTCTTTCTGCTCTCTGTAGAAAGCAAGGCCTCTGCCCCAGGGTTTCTCATCTTTTCACCAGTCAACAAACTGAGTGTCTAGTGTCCTCCTAGAAACAGGTAATGGTTATTTCTCCACTCCCTGGAGGCTATCACCTTGCAGACTTAGTTCTTTTAGTCTCTTTCATCCTGGGAGTGTTGAGGCGGTAAGAAATTCTAGACTGAAGGTAATGTTCAGCAATTCACTGTTAGTAGGATTGATCTCCATTCAGGTCCAATGGGAAACAGAGGTTCCTACACAGACCAAGAAAAACAGCAAACTGCTGCCGTTGAGTCAATCTGACTCTTCCTTACAAGACAAAGTGAAACTACCCCATAGGGTTTCCGAGAAGCTGCTGGTGAGCTGGAACTGCGGAACTTTTTAGTAAGCAGTTGAGCTCTTAACTACTGTGACCATCAAGGTTCTAAAAACCAAAACTGTTGTCATCAAGTTATTTCCCACTGATAGCAGTCCTATATAGACCAAGCCAAAAACAAAACCTAACTTGTGGTCAAGTTGATTCCAACTCACAGCAACCCATATAGGACAGAGTTAAACTGTTCCATGGCTTCCAAGGAGCATCTGGTAGATTTGAACTGTGACCTTTTGGTTAGCAGCTATAGCTCTTAACCACTACATTGATCAGTGTTCCTTTAACCGGTTGAGTCTCAGAATCCACCAGGGAATTGCTAAAAACATAGATTTCTGGGCTGCTTTATTGACTCTGAATCTCAGGGTACTGGCAGGGAAATCTGTAATTTTGGATACACAGAGATTCCAAACGGCCTTCTGTGGCAAATACTATTGGCTAATTGAATCTCAAATCCCTAGCCTCTTCCCATGTTCTCATGCCTTGAAGGTAGACTTGCTAGGTAGGATTTCAGCACAAGACAGGACCCTGTGACCACAGGACCCCTGTGACCACAAGGCAGGGCAAAAAAACAAAGAACATCACAAAACCCTAAAATATGACCATGCCCAGGATTTAGTTTTTTCCAAACTTCTTATAATGTGATAAAAATAAAACCCTATCTGTTTATACTACTATAGTGCAGTCATTTAGTTATAGCTGAATACATTTCTGATATGATTTTTTCCTTGTATTTTATTTCTTCTGTTCTTTTTTAAAATTCATTTAGGTTTCTGTTTTCTTTCTGATAGTGTTGGAGAAGATGGGAGTCAGAAAAATAAAAGCAACAAGAGCCTCAGAAGGACTTCTTAGCTGGCTGCTGGTTGAGAAGGCAGTGGCGGCCAGACAGATCTGTTTTACGGAACTGTTATGTGCTGGCTTCTCCCACTGGCTCGGGGTCCTTTCCAGACCTGCTGCTTCCGCCTTCACACTACAGGAGACCACCTCACATACAGGCCTGCAATGGGCCCTTCACGCTCTATTACCTCTCCACTTTCGTAACCAAAACCCAAAAACCAAACCTGTTGTTGCTGAGTCAATTCCAACTCATAGAGGCCTAATAGGACAGAGCAGAATTGTCCCATACCGTTTCTAAGGAGCACCTGATAGATTCTAACTGCTTACCTTTCGGTTAGCAGCCATAGCACTTAACCACTATGCCACCAAGGTTTCTACATTTATAATAGTCTCTCTAAATGTGAGATTCCTTAAGGAGTATAGTTGTTTCAAATGTCAAGAAAAAGAGAGAAATTGGGCACAAGGAAAAGAAAAAATTAATAATCCAATAATGCCATTCCAGGGTGGCTTCTTCCTTGAACTGTTTTTGGAGCAAGGTTAAAAGGAAGGAGACTGCCAAAATATACATCCTTTGGGCTAGTGTTTTCCATAACCAGGAGTGGATTACCCAGTAAGCAACACAAGCACAGACACACAGACTTAACTGATATCAACAGTGAACTATTTCACCTATTTTTTACCATGTGGTAAAACCTAAGTAAAATCATTCACTACAGGCTAATCAGTAAACACAATTAAGCCTTTGTTACCTTGCTTACTGTAAGACAGAGCATTCCCTGCTAACTAGCTTATCCACCCCTGCCTGTAATGACATTGGCTGATAAATATGGGCTTTAACCTGAACTATTGGAGTTGTGGATACTCAGTAGGTAAGGCATAAGGGCTATAGGCGAGTTTCGACCAGAAATCGGAAACTAATGGTCCATGGTAAATTTGCAGCTTTGATGGCACATTCCACGGGTAATCTTGTATCTACTTGAATTGGGGTGAGGCAGCCAGTGGGAGTGGGGGCAGGGAGATGCAGAAGAGGTGATGCTAGTCTTTCTTGTGCCAAAGAAGGAAGAAACCAATCAACTAATTTTGTTAGTTGCACTCAGTTCAAAGCCAGGTATAATCACTCCATTTTTCTCCCTAGCTGATAAGCTTCTAGAAAAAAAGCTCAAGGGTACACACCCAGGCTGCCTGCACTTTTTCTCCCTCAAACTTATCTCAGCCATCAACAGACCCTCGTTTCTGCTTTCCTTCCTGACCCCTGCAAAAACTGGCCTTTTGCAAAAGGCCAAGCTTTCAGTTTCAGGCTTCTTTGTGCTGAAATGATTTTTCCAGGCAGTTGATATCAACTGATTTCTTGCAGGATTTGCCTAATGGTTTCATCTGAAATCAGCTTTTGAACCTGGTTTTCAGCTATATGTCTTATTTAGAACATTCGGGATAGGTACAAGGATCAGAAACCTAGTTAATTTTCAAGTCTGGGAGCAGGGCTTAATATGCTTTGATTTTTGGTTGGCCAGATGAGACCATCACATTGTGGAAAGAGCAGCTGAGCTTTCCAGCTAGTTCTAAAACTCCCCCAAAGTCATTCAAAGTCTCTTCCACTGCCCAAACCAAAAAAAAACAAATCCATTGCCATCAAGTTGATTTCAATCATAGCGAACCTGTAGGACAGAGTTGAACTGCCCCATACAGTTCCCAAGGAATGGCTATTGGATTTGAACTGCTGACCCTCTGGTTACCAGTCATAGTTCTTGCACTGCCAGGAAATGGGAAATGTGGACATCTTAAAAATATCTTTTCAGGACACACCTTTTTGACAGTATATGCTTCAGTAACAACAGAAGTCAAAACAAGAAAGAAATAACGAACCCCAAAAAGGACATGATGGGTACGGGAACCCAAGAGGCAGAGTCACAAATCTTGACTCAAAATTTACCTTTACTACTTTCTAATTTTTTTTTCTGTCTGATGATTTTGGATTTGTTGAATCTCAGCCTTCTCTGAATAATAAGAATAGGAATAACCTGGCAGAGCAGTGGTTAAGACCTTCGAAGTTCAAATTGACCAGCTGCTCCTTGGAAACCCTATGGGCATTTTTACTCTGTCCTATAGGGTTGGTATGAGTTAAACTATCTCTATGGCAACAAATTTGGTTTGGGGTTTTAACAATTAGAGTTGATATTTTTTGAGAACTTACTACATGTCAGGGATTTTTAAAGCCCTTGTATGTATTCTGTTTTATGTAACCAACACAAAAGTCTGTGGTAAGCACTATTAATACCCCCTCCTGGGGGGGCAGATTAACCAATAAGCACAGTACTCATGGGCTTGCAGTAAGCAAGGCATGCACTGGTTTAATTGGGCTTACTTACTAATTTGTAGTGCCCAATTTCACTTGGATCTCACCATATTTTTGATCTTTGATGTGGTGAAAACCAGGTGAAATTGTATACTACAGATTAGTAATAAGCTCAATTAGTAATAAGTCCAATTAAGCCTGTGCATACTTTGCTGACTGAGTAATCTGTCCCTGCCCTTTCCCTAATTTAGAGATGGGAAAGTTAAGGCAAAGAGAGGCTAAATGAATTGTCTAAGGTCATAGGTACCATACCTGCCTCCAGAGTCTGTGTCCTTATCCCATAGGCTACATTGTGCACTCACGTGGCAGGGCCCTTATGATATGTAAAGGAAAGGACTCTCCTAGGCCCAGCCCACTCCCATGCTAGGCATCATTATTATATCTTCATCTCATCTGAGGGACAGCACAGGGATTCTCTTCTAAGATCATCATTAGCTGTTCCTGAGACTTGGAGTTTTCACAACCACCTTGTTTCCAGTACCACAGTGGCTGGACATGACACCCAGGACCTGCCTCTTTCTGTGTGTTCCATTTACTGCTTGGGTCTCCACGTGTTGAAATCAAAGGATGAGACTCAAATCAAAGGAACTTCCCTAAACAGTATTTCACCAGGCACTCCTTAAATACTCTGGGTTTCAGTTCTACCTTGGCCCCTAGGGTCTCCATGAGTTGGATCCCACTCGACGGCACTTGGCTGGCAAACAGTATTTACATCGATATGACGTCTTTCTTTATAACAAGTTCCCAGCTGATGCTGCTGCTTCTGGTTAGGGACCAGTTCTAAGAACCACTAGTGGAGACAGTGATTCTCAAAATTTACTATACATAAGAATCACACGGGGGAGCCTTGGCCAAGAAGGCAGACTAGTCACACATCTCCTTGATTCCCTCTGAGAACTAAGGCCTAGAAAAACAACTGAATGGAGCACAGTAGACATCCTCAGAGTGCTAAGATCAAGCAAAGGGTCACGAGATTGGGTTGAGTGACAGGAAAGAGAAAACTACCCTTGCTAGAGGTGAGATGGCAGTACAAAGTGTTCCATTTCTGCTGGCACAGTGGCTGAGAAGCTTACAGGTACAGACGCCATCTTTGTTAACTGAAAGACTGAGAATAGGACTGCTGAGCCTGAGAGCTTGGTGGGGGCTGGCTGCCATGCTGAGTTGTAGCAACCAAGTAGACAGCGTCTCTCACAGCAGAGACACTGTACTTAAGACAGTCACATCTAGAGAACCTAGCAGTGGCTGGCAGACTGGGGTACCAGAACCCTTCCCCGCTCTTCTCTGAGCTGTACCATAGATTCCACAGGTACAACACAGGAGAAGAGGCACAGGTAGAACACCATCTTAGCCAGGTGAGAAGCAGAATCAGTGATGTCTGAGGGCCCAGCTGTGGGTGGCTGCCAAGCTGAGCAGCAGTACCTGACTGGGCAGTGCCTCTCCCAGAAGAAAAGCTATTTTTAAGACAATCACACCTAGAGAACATAGTGGTGGCTGGTGGCTGAGTATGGTGGTGGTCTTCCCCCTTCCTTCTCTGAATCACATCACAGCATCTGCTGCCAGGTCCACTGACAGAGTCCACAAGTAGATCATCAACTTTGTCAGCTAGGAGGTGGGGCCAACTACCCCTGAGGGCTACCACTGGACAGTACTTCTCTCAGCAGAAAAGCAGTTTTCAAGACAATCACATCTAGAGATCACAGCAGTGGCTGGCAACAAAGTGTGATGGTATCCTTCTGTCCTCCCTTCTCTGAGATATGCCATAGTGCCTGCTGGCATGACTCTGGAGAGTCAGGATGAGTAGGTCACATCTTGGTCAGCCATGAGGCAAGGCCCGCCACCCCTGAGGGCCCAGATGGGACCAGTTGCCAAGCTGAGCAGCATTGCAGGGCTGGACAGTATCTCTCTCACCAGAGAAGTTGTACTTATAACACCTGTACCTGGAGAATGCAGTGGCAGCCGCTGGCCAAATCTAGCACTCCCCTTACCCACTCTCTTCTTAAATGTATGGCATAGGTTCTGCTGGTGTGACACTGAAGAAGCTGAACAGCTTTCTGATGGTGTGAAGACAACATCAATATCTAACCATTTACAGAAGCAGATAACCATGGCTCCAGAAAACTCCCAAAATAAAGAATCAAAAAACTTGCCAGATGAAGAAGGTTTCCTGAAATTGTTAGAGGTAGTATGCAAAAGAATTACATACAGAGCCCTTCTAGATCTTAGGATGAAGATTAAACACAGTGCAGCAGAGCAAAATGAAAAATCAAACAAGGTTTATGAACCGCTAGAACACAAATGATCTAAAATTCAGGAGATCAATAATGAAATTACAGAGTTAGACAATTCAGTGGAACACAAAAACAGCGGGACTGAGGAAACAGAAAGCAGAATTAGCAAGACTGAAGATACAGCAACTGACACCAACCAACATTTATGAGGAAAAATCAGATAAACAACCTGCTGCTGTTGAGTCAGTTCCAACTCATAGCAACCCCAGAGGTCAGAGTAGAACTGCCCCATAGAGTTTCCAAGGAGTGCCTGGCAGGTTTGAACTACCAACCTTTTGGTTAGTAAATGTAGCACTAAACCCGCTATGCCACCAGGGTTTCTGAAATCAGATAAAAGAATCAAGAAAAATGAAGAATCATTGAGAATCATGAGGGACTCTATCAAGAGGAACAATTTATGTGCAATTGGAATTCCAGAACAGTGAGGGATAGCAGAAAATACAGAGAAAATTATTGAAGAGTGCTGACAGAAAACTTCCCTGACATTGTGAAAGAAGAGGTGATAGCTATTCAAGATCTTCATTAAATTCCACAAAATGTAGACCCAAAAAGGAAAGACACCAAGACATACTATAATCAAGCTTAACAAAATGAAACATATGGATAGGCTCTTAAAGGCAGCTAGGATTGAAAAAAAACTAATATACAAAGGAAAGTTTTGTAGAATGTCCTCAGATTTTCCAGCTGAAACCTTGTTGGCAAGAAGGCAAGGGGATGACATATACGAAGCCTTGAAGGAAAAAAAACTTTCAGCCAAGAATTTTACATCCCGCATAAGTAACTTTCAAATATGACAGAGAGATTAGGGCATTCTCAGAGAAACAGAAGCTTAGAGACTTTGCAAAAACTAAACCAAAGTTACAAGAAATACTGAAGGAAGTTCTTCAATTAGAAAATCAATAACAACAGATGTACACTGAAGGATGCCATGCAAGATACAACTTCTAGAGTCCTAATTAGTTGGGGAAGTCACAAAGCTGAATCAAAGCTATGATATTAAAATCAGGGAAACAGCACTCAACATGTAAACTAGGACTACATTACACTATAAAAAAGGATATGTTACAGTATTTATAGCCCTCTCAGGTGGAGAGGAAGATAAGGAGCCATAAAGCTAAAGACTGGTTTAAACCTGGAACATAAGGGTTGAATGAAAGGGTTTCTGCAAAGCAAAATAACAATACTACATATCAAAACAAGAAACACAATACAGAAGTGTCAACAGACACAAAGCAACACGGAAAAAGACGGAAAGAAAACCCATAAAGAAAAATGACCCAGAACAGAATATTAAGTGAGGCAAAGAAAATGTGAGCAATGCAAAAATTAAGGCACCAAAATAACAACACTAAATACATATCTATCAATAACTACACTGAAAGTAAATGGACTGAATGTTCCAATGAAAAGACAGAGAGTAACAGGTTGAATCAAAAACCACAATCTGTCAATATGCTGCTTACAAGAAACACACCTTAGACTCAAAGATATGAACAAGCTGAAAATCAAGGGATGAAAAGATATGTACCAAGCTACCAACACGTAAAGAAGAGAAGGAGTGGCAATATTAATCTCAGATAAAATAGATCTTAAAGTAAAATCCACCATCATGGACAAGGATAGTCACTATTTATTGCTCAAAGGTTCAATACATAAGGAAGATATAACAATATTAAATATTTACACACCCAATATCATAACATCTAAATACATTGAACAAATGCTGGCAATGTTGAAAAATCAGATATATCACTCCACAACAACAGTAGGAGACTTCAACACTCCACTTTCAGTAAGGGACAGATCATCCAGAAAAAAGCTCAGTAAAGACACTGACGATCTTATTGCAACAATCAACCAGCTCAACCTAACAACAGACAAGTACATCTTCTTTTCCAATGCTCATGGAACATTCTCCAGAATAAACCATGTATTAGGCCATAAAGCAAGTCTCAACAAAGCCCAAACCACTGAATTATTGACATCTTTATAGATCACAAAGCCATAGAAGTTACAATCCATAGCAGAAAAGCACATTGGTAGAAAATCAAAATCATAGAAACTGAACAACACCTTGCTCAAAAATTCATAGGCTATAGAAAAAAAATCAAGGATCTGATAAAGAAATTCATGGAATCAAATGAGTATGAAAACACATCTTAACATAACCTACAGAAAATAGCAAAAGTAGTGCTTGTAGGTCAAACACTAGGATTCCTATACACCAACAAAAAGATTGTCAAAGAGGAAACGACCAAATCAATACCATTTACTATAGCCACCAAGAAGGTAAAATACCTAGGAATAAATCTAACCAAAGAAATAAGAGACCTATACAGAGAGAATTACTAGACCTTACTGCAAGAAACCAAAAGAGACTTCCATAAGGGGAGAAACCTATCTTGCTCATGATAGGAAAACTTAACATTGTGAAAATGTCTATTTTACCCAAAGCAACCCCAATACAAATTCCAGTGTCATTTTTTAATGAGATGGAGAAACAAATCACCAACTTTGTCGGGAAAGAGAAGAAACCCTGGATAAGTAAGACACTATTGAACAAGAGAACAACAGCGGGAGGGCACACACTATCTGACCTTAGAATCTATTACACTACCACAGTAGTCAAAACATATGATCCCGCAATCCCAGTACTTGGAATATATCCTCCAGAAACAAGGGCTGTCACACGAACAGATATATACACAAAAATGTTTATCGCAATACAATCCATAATACCAAAATGATGTAATCAACCTAGGTGCCCATCAACAGACAAATGGATAAAAGAACTATGGTATATACACACAATGGAACACTGTGCAGTGATGAAGAACAGTGATGATTTTAGAAAGTATCTCATAATCTGGTATCAACTAGAAGACATTATGCTGAAGGAAAGCAGTCAGCAGCAAGAGGACAAGTATTGCATGAGACCAGTATTATAAGGATTTCAAAAAGGACTTATGCACAGAAGAAGTCTTTGACAGCTACAAGGGTGTAGAAGGAGGGAGAGGGTTGGTCATAGATTAGATAGTCAACAGGAATTTGGTTAGGTGAAGAGTGTGACAACACTCAGAAGGCAGATCAGCATAAACAGACTACATCATAAACTAAAAGGTTTTCTAAATTCAACTCAACATTTCAAAGGATAGAGTAGCAGGGACAGGGGCCTGGGGATCATGTTTTCAGGGGGCATTCTGGTCAACTGGCATAAGTAGCCCCCCCTTTTTCTTTTTTTTAATGTCTTATTTATTTATTTAATTTGAATGAGTAAAAGTGCATAATTCAGTCTAAATTTGCATGCCCGCCTACCCTGCAGCTCCTTCTGCTCTTCCTTGCCTGGTGACAGCACACTCCTCCTTTCTGTCCTATACATGTCATATCCTCTTAATCTCCTGTCCCTTATTCTCTACCCTCTCCACTCCCTGCTAATAAGACATCAGTAGGACAACATCCTATAGATGCATAGAACCATAAAGTGCACACACAATATGGTCACTCTGCGTCTCCAAGTCTAATCCATTCCCATCCGCAGAATTGACCTCAGTAATGATTTATGATCAGGTCTAGGGGCCATGCTCTGAGAGGACCCCTGTCGTAGGCTGGGTTTTCTAGGGAAGCAAAACCAGTAACACGTGTAGGTACAAGGAAAGATTTATAATATATATATATAGACAGATAGATAGATACAAATATAGGAAACAGCTCACGTAATCACAGAAGCTGAATGTCCCAAGCTCTGGCACAAGCCTCACGTGTCCACGGAAGCTGAGGAACCCAAAGTCAGCAAGTCAGAGACCAGAGTTGCAGATCACCGCTTGTGTAGGTCAGTGGATCCCAAGCTGGTGGCGAGATGAAGCGACAGAGGCTGGAGGTCGGTGGATCCCAAGCTGGCCGGTCAGGGAGCAGGACTGGGCAGAGGCTGGCGAGCACAGGATTGGCAGGTCAGGGAGCAGGACTCTCAAGTGCCGACTGTAAGGACTGATGAGCCCAACAGCTGCTAGTTCAAGTCCTGGAACCAGACGCTGGAACAAGAGAGCAAGAGCTCCTGGCCACGTGAGGCTTGTGCCAGAGCTTGGGACATTAAGCTTCTGTGATTACGTGAGCTGTTTCCTATATTTGTATCTATCTATCTGTTTATATCTATATATTATAAATCTTTCCTTGTACCTACACGTGTTACTGGTTTTGCTTCCCTAGAAAACCCAGCCTAAGACAATTTGGTACTGTGGGAGTGGGGTGCCGCTCTAGCAAATATCTAAAATGTGGAAGCCACTTTGAAACTGTGAATGGATAGAAGATTCAGAAGGAACGAAGAAGGCGCAGATGGTGAGAAACAACAGAGGACCTCGCCACCATCAAGCAAGCAGCACCGGGAGCAGAGTGCGTCCTTCAGACCAGAGGTTCTTGCGTGAGGACGCTCCCTGGACAAAGACTGATGCAATACCAGACTTTCCTCCAGAGCCCACAAAGGGAAAGTCTTTCCCTGGAGCGGACACCCTGAATATGGACTTGCAACCTACCGGACTGTGTAAGAATAAATCTTTCTTTGTTAAAGCCATCCACTCTGTGATATTTCTGTTAGAGCAGCCTAGCTGACTAAAACAACCCCCTAGGCCTTCAGACCATCAATTAAAGTCCTTTAGTTGAGTTTTCAGGGTGCACCCCTTTTTATTCTTGTGTTACCACTGGGACTTCACTCTGTGAACCCCATCACAGCTGTCACTGGTGGTAGCTGGGCACCATCTGGTTCTTCTGGTCTCATGTTGAAGTGGTCACCCATTCACTTGGGTCTTTCTGTCTTCTGGGTTCTCTTTCCCCTACGTCACTGTTGTCCTTGATTATCATCTATTCCAGCTGAGTTGGGACCATTTGGTGAACCTCAGATGGCAGCTTGCTAGCTTTTAAGACCCTAGACGCCACTCACCAACACAGGGTGCAGAAGTCTCTCTTAGCAATATGCACAACTAGCCTTTTGCTAAGAGAGTCTTCTGCACCCCATATTGGAGAGTGGCACCTAGGGTCTTAAAAGCCAGCAAGCCACCATCTGAGGAACGTCAATAGGTCCCAATCCACCTGGAGTAGATGGTGACTGAGGACATCAAAGACCAGAAGAAAAATGAGTTCAGGAGACAGAAGGACTCATATGATTGAGAGACTACATCAGCATGAGACTAGAAGAACCAGCTTGTGCCTGACAACCACCAAAGACAGCCTAGGTAGAGGACACAATGTAGAGTCCCTAATGTAACAAAAAAAATAAGTGTCCAGATCAAAAACTCTACTAGAAGACCAGAATTGATGGTCCAAAGCCTGGAGGGTCACTTGGGAACACAGCCGCTAGCCTTGCTGCTGCCCCAGACCTGAAACCAGTACTGAGGTTCACACTTTAGGCTAAGAATGGGCTGGACTTCGGGACACAGAGTGAGCATGTGGTGTGTGTATGTTATGGTTTTATACATTTATAGAAGGCTCTCCTACTGGTTTCTCTCCAAAGGGGAGAGAAGAAAGTGAAGAGGAGGGGACAGGTATTCACTGGGAGAATACTGGAAATAAAGAGCAAAAAGGAGGAGTATGCTGTCACAGGGTAAGGAGAGCGGATAGATTTGTAGAGAGAAGGATACGCAAAATTGACTTGAATTATATATTTAATCATAATAAAAAAAAAAGAATGACCCAATGAGTCACATCATATATAATTCCCTCTCCCTGACTCAGGGCGATACCTGTGACTAGCTTCTAGCACATGGAGTATGGCAAAAGTATTGGATGTTACTCTTACGATTCTATCAGGTTAAATAAGACTTTGTCTTGGTGGGCTAAAGCAAGAGATCCTCTTGCTGGCCTTGAAGGAATAAACGGACATGTTGTGAGAGAGCCATGTGACAAGGAGCTGTCGGAGCTCTAAGAGCTGACAGTTGCCCCGGCTGACAGCAAGAAAAATGGGACCCTCAGTCCTACAAATAATAGAATTCTGCTAACAACCACATTAACACTAACTTGGAAGAAGACCCCAAACTTTAGAAAGGACAGCACCCCGTTGGCCCCTGGATTGCAGCCTTGTAAGATCCTGAGGAGAGGCCCCAGTTACACTGTGCCTGAACCCTTGACAGGAATCTCTGGGTGGTACCAACAGTTAAGTGCTTGACTATTGACCACAAGTTTGGTGGTTCAAACCCACCCATAGGTGCCTTGAAAGACAGGCCAAGCCATCGGCTTCTGAAGGATCACAACCTTGAAAACCTCTGGGATGGTTCAACTCTGCGTACATGGCGTTGCCAGGAATCGGAATGATTTGATGGCACCTGGTGAACTCGTGACTTACGGAAACAGAGAGATAACAAGTACAGGTTGTGTTAAGCCTCTAAGTTTGTGGTGGTTTGTTAAGCAGCAACAGAAAACTAACAAGCCTGCCTCTGCCATTCTGCAAATGGCTAAACTGGACATGACCGAAAGAAATGCAGATTTCCTACCTAAGATTACAGATACATGGACAGAGAGGTAGGTGTCTTTTCCCTTAGAGCTGATTTATTTTCTCCAGTGGGCATTGTACTTTCCTTTGCAAGTTGTAAACTCAAAGAGCAGCAGGAATTACAGAAGTCAATCTTTTTCATCCCCCTGGCTCCAGGAAGGGCCGTCTTAGTCACCTGGTACTGCTCTAACAGAAAATACCATGAGTGGAAGGTTTCAAGAAGAGAAGCTTTATTGTCACAGTGTGGTAAATGACAAATCAGGTAAAAACTTGTAAGTCCATTCAAAATGAGAAATCATCACAGTCTGGTAGGCTGAGTCTAAATCCAGTGAGAGCATCTCGGCACAGGAACCTCGGGTCCAAAGGACGTGCTCTGCTCTCAGTGCTTCTCTCTCGGTGGTATGAGGTTCCCAACTTCCTCAGCTCACTTCTCTCCCTTATATTACACAAACTTGAGTCCTGCCTCACTAACACAACTGCAAACCGTTCTCCTTTGTCAGTATCACAGAGGCAGGATTCACAACACATGGGAGGAAGGGCACCATGTTGGAACTCCAAACCAAGTCAAATCAACACATACATTTTTGGGGGGACACAATTCAATCCATGACAGGCCCCACCTAAGTCACATTTAATAAAGAGATATCTTCTCTTTACTTAAATATCAACCCTGACATTTCAGTGACTTAAAAATTCCAACCTGAGAAAATTCTTTCTGCACACAATGTTCTTCCCAAGACTGCTTTCTTTTGGCCCATTCTCGATGCGACAGGAAAGTAGACTGCCTGCTTCTTGTGCAGAGTAACAGTTTATGTATTTGAAGGCAAATACCAGCCAACCCATTGCATTAAGTCAATTCCAGCTCATAGCAGCCCTGTAGGACAGAGAAGAATTGTCCCATAGGGTTTCCAAGGCTATAAATCTTTATAGGAGCAGACTGCCAAATCTTTCTCCCACAGAGCTGCTGGTCAGTTCAGACCACTGATCTTTTGACTAGCCAAGTGCTTAACTACTGTACCACTAGGGATCCATGAAGGCAGATAATCCCCCTTAAGGCTTTTCTTCCTGAAGCCCAAATCCCCTCTCCTGGACCCCACCTCCAGGTCACTGATGTCTCTTGCAGTGACTTTCCGCTACCTGTCTTTCCTTTACTGCTGTTGTCACTAGAAGCTGTCAACTCATAGCGACCCCGTGTATAACAGAATGAAGTGCTGCCTACTCCTGTGCCGTCCCCACAATAGAGGCATGTTTGAGCTCATTGTTGCAGCCACTGTGTCAATCCATCTTGTTGAGGGTCCTCTTCTTTCTCACTCACACTGTACTTTACCAAGCATGATGTTCTTCTCCAGGGATAGAAATCCATCTATGTGAATTAACAATTCTCTAACAGGATGGGTCATAGAACATACCATTTTACCACAATAGAGCTGAAGAGACCCAAGGATTATTGTTGTTGTTGTCAGGTGCCACTGAGTTGGTTCCAGCTTACAGTGACCTTATGCACAACTGAACAAGACACTGCCCAGTCCTCTGCCATACACACATCGATTTTATGCTTAAGCCCATCCCAAGCATTACACCAGGGTAAAAAGATCAGGAACAAGAAACTGGAGCGATGAAGAAACCAAACCAAACCCACAGCTGTCAAGTCGATTCTGACTCATAGCAACCCTATAGGGTTAAGTTGAACTGTTCCATAGAGTTTCCAAAGAGCACCTGGTAGACAGGAACTGCCAACCTTTTAGTTAGCAGTCATAGCACTTAACCACTATGCAATTCAGGTTTCTTTAAGGAATCAAAGCTGGTAAAAATTCTTTGAAGGACTAAGCAGCAACTTTCAGATGCAAGGGAACCCTGGTGCCATAGTAGTGAAGAGTATAGCCACTAACCAAAAGATCAGCAGTTCAAATCTACCAGGCACTCCTTGGAAACCCTGTGTGGCAGTTCTACTCTGTCCTGTAGGGTCACTACGAATCAGAGTCAACTCAACAGCAATGAGTTTCTTTGGTTTGGAAATCATAGTGGCCTAGTGGTTAAATGCTACAGCTGCTAACCAAAAGGTCAGCAATTCAAGTCCACCAGGCACCCCTTGGAAACTTTACAGGGCAGTTCTGCTCTGTCCTATAGGGTCGCTATGAGTCGGAAACAACTTGATGGCAACGGGTTTGGCTTCTTTTTTTTTTTTTTTTGGTTTGGCAGATGCAAGTAGGGATTATTCTAGAAAGAAAATGTGTTATGAACACTGTGAAGAAGAATAAAGAGATGGTCTGATTAATTTTGTTCAGTGGTTCTCAGACCAGCATCATCTGCAACACAGAAGCTTGTTGAAAAAGCAAGATCTCCAGTTCCACATAAGACGAGTTGTTGTGTGTTGTTGAGTCCAACTCACAGCAGCCCTATGCAACAGAGAACTGCCTCCATATGATTTCCTTGTCTGTAATCTTTGCAAAAGCAGATCCCTGAGTTTTTTGTCCCACAGAGCTGCTGGTGGATTTGAACTGCCAAACTTTTGCTTAGAAGTTGAGTGCTTAACCATTGCACCACAAGGAATTCTTACATACTGAATCAGAAACTCTGGGAGTGGTGCTCATGAGCTGTTTTTAACAAGCCTTCAGGTGACTCTGGCACCCCTGGATGGTGCATACGGCTAATGAGCTAGGCTGCTAATTAAAGGTGAAAGGTCCAAGCTCACCCAGTGGTGCCTCAGAAGAAAGACCTGAAGACCTACTTTTGAAAAATTAGTTACTGAAAATGGTATGGAAACTGTGGGTCCTCTCCTTGGGTGATTCGGATGCTTGGGAAGGTTTTCAGAGCCATTGAGTTTGACACAGATGAGGCATTTTTAAATGCTACAAAGTGACCTAGACTCAGAATTCAGAAATTCATAGAAGTAGAGGAATATTCTCAGCAACATACAGGGTTACACGGAGTAAAACTTCTTGGCCACTTCATCTGTAATTGGGGTCTATGAGTTCAACATTGTTGGGAGTATATTGTTCTGCTATGAATGCATTTATAGGGGCCCTTGCACTTACAGATCCGGCACCAGTGTGACTGTTTTCTGCTTTCATGCACTCAGGAGCATACTAGAGATGTCCAGAGTGGGATTTTAGATCACAGTTCATAAAGGGCTAGAAGCCCTGGGTAGAAGGCTGTAACCTGGTGAAACCCTTTCAGATCCATCAAGTGTCTCTTGGAAACTCCATGGGGGTAGTTCTGCTTTGTCCTGTGGGGTTGCTATGAGTTGGAATCAACTTGGCAGCAAGGTTTTTTTTGTTTGTTTTTTGTTTTTGTTTGTTTGTAACAGTACTAAGGATCCTGAGGGAAGTAGTCTCCAGAAACCAAGCAAAGCCCCTGAAACTGGTCTGGGATCCAGAAAAGGTAAAGCCAGGGATCAAGACAGTCAAAGAAGAAAATATACCACCTCTTAGCCCACAGGGATAAGAAAAGCTGTCCTCATAGGAAACATTCCAGCTTCCCCTTCATTGAATACACACACCTGCCTGGGATGCTTGCTGAAGCTCCTGAATTTTCATACTGTCAGCAGAACTTCCTGCCGATCTGGGAAGTGTCACTTTGTATCCTTCAAACTTCTTGAGTTTTTATTACAAATAGTGACCTGGAGACTTCGAATGTCTCTCGGGGTGCAGTAAATGAAGGGACATGAAAAGAAAATAAGATAGCATTCAAAACACTCCTTGCACAGTATGTAATGGAAAATAATCACATTGAAAACAAATGGCAATGTGTCCTTGGGGACACTGTGCTGCTGCCTTGTGCCTGCGTTTCTGTTCTTCTGGAAGGAATTATGCTGCAGGTTCAAGTTTCTTAGACAATATCATGACTTTAGACTTACGTGTCTCAGTAAGATCTACGTCCATTGGCTTGGGAGTATACAATAGCTGCTTGGTGGCTTGTTAGACGAGTGAATATGTTCAGTAAGGCAGCAGTTTTTATTTTTAAAACACAGGCTCGTTCTGACTCAAATTTGCCTAGAGGAGTAATATTGCTTCCTATCTTGATTTTATGTGGCCTCCTGCCCACTAACAGCTTAAGAGCTTTTTAAAGGAAAATTTGGGCCTTTTAGATAATCCAGTATTGCTCAAGTGGTACTTTGAAAATGTAAGAGGTTTAGTTAGCACCTGGGCTCTGTACCTAGCAGTGGGTATGCCATGTGCACAGGCACGTTGGCAGAAGCTTCACTGGGACCCCCAGGGCTATAAACTTCACAGGAGTCTGAGAATGTCCTTCTGAGAATTTGTCTTGCTTCCAGGCTCTCCCTGCTGGTTTCCCTTCCACAAAGGTAACCTCCTGCCAACTCCCCTACCTGTACTCCAGAGGAAAAAGGCACAGACTGCCCAGATCTTTGTTCTTCAACTGCCCCATGATCACTGCTCATGAGTGACACAGTTAGAAGCTAACGGAAGTTCCATTTCCCACAGTTAGTCACACCAAGGAACAGAAGGAGAGACTGTCAACCCAGTCCATCCTCAACCCTCAACCCTCACAAGTGGGAGCAGGCTCTTAGTACTTCTAGAGTTGAAGGCAGAAATCAAGCCCAAAACAAGATTACTGGAAACTTAGTGAGTCTTCCTGAGGAAAGGCATACTTTTCCCAGAGTCCCTAGCCAAACCAAACCCACTACCATCAGATTGATTCTGCCTCATAGCGACCCTATCGGTCAGAGAAGAACCCCCTCAGAGAATTTCCTAGGAGCGCCTGGTGGATTGAAGCGGCCCACCTTTTGGCTAGCAGCCACAGCACTTAACTACTACGCCGCCACGGTTTCCCCTCGAGTCCATGGGTGGTGCAAATGGTTGATGCACTCAGATGCTGACCAAGGTTCAAGTCCACCCCGAGTCACCTCAAAAGAAAGGCTTGGGGCATCTCCGAAGAAAGCAAGCACCGAGAACTCGGTGGAGCTCCATTCTGCTCCGACACCCATGAGGCTGCCATGACGCACAATCAACTCAACAGCCAGTGGGTTTTTGACCCTATTCCTCGTGTTTATGCTTATCAAGACAGAATCCCCAAGCAGCTGTTTGTTAAAATACAGACTGTGCTCCGGAGAAGAATTTACTGAATTCTTGGGCTCTGAAATACCTAGAGGCATATTTGATCTAGTGACAGATAAGTTATCAACAACCGAGGTCAAAGCCAAGCAGAACTGGAAAAACAAAACAAAAAAACTAAAAAGACCCTCGGAAGAGAGCTCAGCAGAGGCGCATTTTCTGTTTGATTCAGTCTCTGCAAAATACTCAGCCCAACTAGGGGAATAGGAGGGGGAAATCAGTTTGGAGGTGGAGCTGCAGTCTGTGTGTCTGCATTGTTACAAACTCATTAATGAGAATATATGAGTCGGAACCAACTCAGCAACACCCAACAACAACAAACAGTACTGTGGCATAAACACATGTTATGCAAACAAAATCTGAAGCCGCTGAAATGCTCCCAGTAGCAGTGCCAAATGCTCCCGTGACGATCAACAGCGAAGGAACCGGAGCTCTCCTAAGGCAACACGCCAGCAATAAAGGATTCTCCTCCCAGCTAATACCTGCAGCTTGATTAATCTTTTTAATTAGAAAATCTTAAATGTAACACATAATACCACTAATAAAAGCTCACTTAAGGCACTGTTAATGTAGACTTAAATAAAAAAGCTTATTTTTGAATCCCGTGCTAGTTTTTGCTTCTGTGCATGATTTTTTAACATTCCTTCTTTGTTCTAGCCCTTTTGCAAATCATTTTTTTTTTCCGTGCTTTTTTATGGGTTCCTCGCTCCCGTATTTCCTGTCAGGGAGTAGGAGGATACATTTTTATTCTGCAATAAGATTGCTTAAATTGTTTCCTCAATCTCTCTCTGGAGAACAGTGTTCCAATAAAAACGTTTCATAGGGCTCTTAGAATGTCTTTCCTTTGTTGCTCACTGCTTGGGAGATGCGGAGAAAATGGAAACTAGTGGCATAGATCCGGGCTTGGCAATGAAAAACCATACATGTCTAGAGAGATTCAGTACAAACGGGCAGGACAAGACTCTTCCAACAGCAGCCTCGTGACTGCCTCCCTAGGGCAAATGGGAAAGATAAGTGGCTTTCTCCTTTAGGTCAGCTTATCCACACTCCCTTACCGCCTCCCACCGCCCTACCCCGACACTCTCCCACCAATCCCCTCACCTCTCCACCCACACCCACACCCCATTCTTTGCTCCAGGGCCTGTTTGTGTGTGTGAGATTATTGATGAACTAACTGCCTTTATTCTTCTTGAAAATATTTATGGCTAAACATTGGGAATTGACCTGGGCAGTAGCCCTGTACTTTCTTCAAGACTCCCACTTTTTCCTATCATGAAACTTAAGATGAATCCATCCTAAAGTGAAAAAAGGGAGGAAGAACTTTCACGGGTGAAACTTGATAGCAATTTCTTATCTCATGGGCAACTCTCTGAGTCTTACAAGAGCCACTTTAACTGTTTGGGATGGTTGACTGATCACTGGCTCGGAGAACACAATTCCTTGTAGAGAGGTTCAAAGCCTGAAACGGAGGGGGCTCAGAGACACTGCATCCTGTTTGGAGACAGTGACAGCTCATCAGGCAGGTGGACGTGTGCAGAGGCCAAGCAGGCAGGGACAACGTCCTTTCTGAAACTGCACTGTGGAAATGAGTGAACGCTTAGGGACTGAGGAGCAGTAAGTCCATGCAGCCTTCCTGGATTTTCAGCTGAGAGGTCTCCTTTGCAAGTGGGTGATAAGAGACTCCCATCTGATGGAAGCTGTCAGAAGTGCTAAATGTCACAGAGGGTAGTCTCATGTAACACTTAGGCAGGACTTACATCAGAACGGCTTCAAAAGTGCATAGTGCTACTAAGGTTTCCAGCCCAGTCTGGCGCTGAGTTCAGCTCCAGACACTGGTTATGAGTTCAAACCCAGGTTTGCCTTTCCACACTGCTGCTTATCAGTTGTGTGACCTAGAGACACTTACTTGGCCTAAATTCCTTTGAGTCTCTGAAATCCAGATTTCTGGATTCATGGAATTGAGGGGACCCACCCAGGTCATCTGCCCTTGGACGTCCTTTTGAATCCTGAAAGAACTATTTCACCAGAGTCACCTTTATGTCAAGCAACAGTTCGGTAAGTAGCTTAGTGGAGACATTCGCTTTAGGCACTGAGTTCTTCTGGAAAATTAATCCCTTCACAGCCAGCTCCAAGAAGCGGGAACTCCAGAGTCTGCTAGAGGCTGCATCTTAGAATATATGGTGTGCTCTTGGTGATTCTATTTCTGTACCCCACAGACCTGGAAACCCTGCTCATGCTTTGATGTCATCTCTTGAGAAATTAACATAATAATGACATGCAACCGCTTTCACTGTTCCCTCTTAGGAATGCCTTCCCAACATGGGTTGACACTGTGATTCAAATCATCTCCACTCACAACAAATACACCCTGTGACACTAAGTTTTTGTGTTTGTGAATTTCAGTTTTTGACAGTTTAAATAATGAGAGTCTCCCTTGCTTTGTGTGTAAACTAGAAACAATAATGTCTATCTCATAAGGTTAATAACGAAAACTCCATAAGACAAGGTGTGTCAATCTCCTACACAGTACCAGGCATAGAGTAAGCCCTAACGGAAAGTGGATACTTATTGTCACTGACATGATGGTTGGTGTTGGGATGTTTTCCTGGTGACGCCCGGGGTGTTAGCACTTTCAGACTTTCCATAACTGAAAGAGTGGGTGGGGACACTGGTACTCACCGCAGAGCTGGTGCCTGACTAGCCCCAACACCCAACCAAACGCCCTGTGGAAGTGAAAGTTATCTCTTCCTCACATGCTAAGTACAAAAGCCTCCCATTAGGGCTCTCTTCAAAGTGTTCACATCGTATGACACAGGAGTAACTCACTCTGGATGCTGAGCACAGGAACTTACAACTTTTTGTTGGAATTGAATACCATGCATGGTTGGTCTGATACCACCTAGTGCTATACACAGCCTCATGGGCAGCCCGGATGGTGAGCAATTCAGATACAGGACTATAACCGGTCTCATTTTGATACAATAACATGATACAATAACACTATATTTTTATTTCTTTTTCTCATTTTACTACTTCTCCAGGAAAGGATGTAAAACTAGTGTTTGTGCTGACAGCTTTCCTGAATCTAGAGAATTAGCAAGAAAAAGATGATAAGAATCAAATGATGTTTTCAAAACTTCTGAGACACATCACTGCTTCCCGCTCTCCCCAAGGCCAATTGACAGGAGGCCTAGACCCATTCTTCTTACATCCTCAGGCAGCGAACTAAATTTCTTTATAGTTTGAAGGCTTCCATTAAAGAAATATCTAAAGTGTTCCCTGTTGCCAGTTGCCATAGCCACTAAGTGCCACAGTCAGTGCGTGGCCCTGACCTGCTCAGGTCTTACGTCAGTCACCCCCATGTGTACGCATACTCCACACCTGACAGAAATGTCCTCAGGGCACTACAGGCCTAGGAGGAGATGTTCTAAGGAGTGAACACACCAGAAAGCCAGTGAGTTCAGAAACCTGAAGTAAAACATCGGTGCTGTCTACTTCACAAGAAAGAGAGGTGTTGCACACTCAGTGGAAGTTTTAGTGGACAGTGAGAACAGAAACCACCACTCAGGAGGCTCAACTCTTTTGTTTCTCAGCTTCAGCCTTCAGCCTGCTGAATCCTGACTGCTTGAAGAAGAATTTGGGTCAATAAATTCCAGGAAATTTTTTTCCCTAATTTCCCATTCCCACCCATGACCAGAAATAAAATTTCTCTCTGGGAACCAGTCCCGTTCTGAAAGGCATGCGGTTTCCAACACGCTTGCAGTCAAATAACATTGAAAGGCTCTCCTTCATAGTTTAAGGTCTTTAGGCCTATAATTAAGTCACTTGTGATCAAAGAATGTTACTCATATTACCACTGAAATACACACTCTGTACTCCTAGACAGAGCAATCACCAATTATGGCAAAAGCAATGTCTTTAAGCAATTGGGACAATCATTTCCATCTTAGAAACTGGCTTTGGTTTCCTCTGGTTCACATAAAGGCCCTATGCTGTGTGCGCTGTACTGAGGATTCCTACTCATTGATGCCATAGAATTCTGTACCAAATTAGGGTTCTGTTGGGAGGAAATAGAGGGAGATAGAGATTAGGTAGGTATCTACCTTTTATGGAGCACCTGGAGCGCTAATGTTGTTTCCACTCAATCTTTATTTACAACGTCACTAAGTAGAGGGAAATATGGGTGGTTGCTAATTCCAGATGGAAAAATTGTTGTTGTTGTTGTTAGCTCGCATTGAGTCAGCTCCAGCTCACGGTGACCCTACGGAACAGAATGAAATGTTGCCCAGCCCTGAGCCGAATTCATGACAGTTGCCATGTTTAACTCCTTTGTTGTGGCTATTACGTCAATCTGTTTCGTTGAGGGTTGTCTTCATTTTCTACTGCCCTCTATTTTACCATGTCCCTAGGTGGGCACAAATTGTTTGCAGTTGGCTGCTAATTAAAAGATTGGTGGTTTGAAGTCACCCAATGGCATCAGAGGAGAAAGTCCTGGCCATCTGCTTCCGTAAAGATTACAGCCAAGAAAATGCTATGGAGCACAGTTCTAATCTGTAACACCTGTGGTCACTATGAATTCAAACAGACTCAGTGGCAAGGGTTTGGTTTGATTTTTCTACTTTACCAAACGTGATGTCCTTGCCTAGCAAATGATCGTTTCTAATGACATGGCTAAAATAAGTGAGCCAAAGTTTCACCATCTTTGTTTCTAAGAAGTATCCTGGTTGTATTTTTTTCCTAAGGACTGGTTTGTTTGTTCTTCTGGCAGCCTGTGGTGTATTTATTCTTCATCAGCACCACAACTCAAACACATCAATTCTTCTTCTGCCTTTCTTTTTCATCGCACACCTGTAACATATAGAAGGGGCAACTGAGCGTGGCTTGGGTCAAGTATACCCTACTACATGGAGACAACTTCCTGTAACTTTAAAAGCAAGTTCACAACTAAGACAAGGACCTTGACTTTCATGCCCCATTTCCTACTTTTCCTGTACAGGCCCCCATTAAATGTAAAACTTTCTACTCTGTTGTCTTATATAACTTCCCAGCTCCTCTGCCTAGCTCTCCTCTATCTCCCTTTAAGAGAGATTCAATGCCAGGAAAAAGGAGCACATCACTTCACTGTGCTTCCTTGTCACGCACTAGATTCCAGACTGACGGCAAGGACGAAGTTCAAAGGGCTGGAAGTAGAAAGGGAAAGCAAGTGTCGTAGTGAAGACAGGGTTGTCGGCATTATGTGGCTTTAGGCATAAATGGTCACCCACAATTCTTGCTTCTCTGGCACTGTTGTCAACCACAAAGTTGTAAACTACTCAAGAATGGCTGATATGTGATAGGGAACAAAAAGATAAAAAACCTCAAATTATCTTAAATTATAAAGTAGATTGATTAACTTACGTAAATGACAAAGTAGAGAGGTAACTGATCAAATGTGATTTATAGAGTCCTAGCTCTACATTGTGTGATTCTCTTGACCCTACTCTCTTCTCTGGGCAGATTTCATCCTTAAGCTATTATTAACATAGTTACAGGAGTTCTGGACCTCATATCTGTACATGACAACTTCTAACATTCCAGGGACTCCTGAGATTTACCTGAATTGGATCACCCCTGAGCTGACGACTATGTCATGAAAAAAGAAATGTACTGATTGTCTTAATGAATATAATTAATTTGGGGCCATGACTTGACCACATACTACTAGGCCATTCCTTAAACCATATGAAACTTCCAGTTTTCAGTGATTTTTGATACGTGAAACAGCAATTTTATATGACCCAGTGTAATACAAGGCCTGACAACTAAGCTTAGAAACTCACCCTAGAAAAAGTGCTACATACCTCATTACTGCATACTGCTATGATCACCTTCAAAGTACTCCCCTTGGGAAACTATCCACTGATGCCAGCACCTAGTCCACCCCTGAAAACAATTTTGGAACTCCTTTTCTGGAATGGCCACTAGAGCTGTCATCCTATTACCCTTGATGTCCTGAATGTCATCCAAATGTCTTCCTTTCAACATTTCCTTTATCTTTGGGTAAACAATAAAGTCACTGGGGGCCAGATCAGCTGACTAGGGAGAGTATTCCAATCCAGTTGTTTGTTTACTGGCTAAACACTCCTTCACAGACAATGCCATATGAGCTGGGGCATTGTCATGATGCCAGAGCCACCAGTTGTTGCCGAAAACTTGAGGTCATTTTTGTCTTTTCGCACAGTCTTTTCAGGACTTCCAAATAGTAAACTTGATTAACTGTTTATCCAGTTGGTACAAATTCATAACAAACAATCCCTCTGCTATCAAAAAAGGGTTAACAACATTGTCTTGACTCTTGATTTGGACTGACAGAACATTTTGGTCATGGAGAACTGACTGACTTCCATCGTGCACTGTGACGCTTTGTTTCAGGGTCGTATTGGTACATCCAGGTTTCATCACCAGTGATAACACAGCGTAAAACATCGTCTTGCCTCTCCAAAAGGTCTTGGCAAGCTTCAACTCTCCTTTGCTTTCGTTTATCAATAACCTTCTGTGGAACCATTTTTTTTTTTTTTTAATTTAACATAACTGAGTAAAAATGTACATTCACATGCAAATTTACATGCCCCCCTATATGCAGCTTCCACTGCTCTCCCTGTCCGGTGACAGCACACTATTCCTCTCTGCTCCATACATGTCTCATCCTCCCAACAGTCTCCTTTCCCCTCCTCTCCATCCACTCCCCTTCCTCCAGCCAGAGGTCAGCAAGATGATATCCTATAGATGTATAGAACCATAAAGTGCTTCTGTGGAACCATTTTTGCACACACCTCACTCATGCCAAGATTTTCAGTTAAGATTTTCATAACTGTTTCTCTCTATCCATGTTTACTTCTTTGGCTGTGTTTTTCACAGTCAGCCAGTGATTTTGGCACACAATTCAATGAATTGTTTTGATGTTTTCGTCAGTTCTCCTCGTAACTGGCCATCCCAATCTCTCTTCATCAGTGATGCTTTCTCTGCCCCTCAGAAAAACATTCAGTCTGTTGGTACACTGCTATTTTCTTCATGGCATTATCCCCATAAACTTGGACTAACATGTCCCTGATTTCACTTCCAGTCTTGCCAAGTTTAACAGGAAATGTGATGTTTGTTCATTGCTCTAATTCAAGTTCCAACATTTTCACAACGGCACACAAAAACATGCATCAACAATAATGAACACCACTCAGCGAGACACTGCCACATATCGACACAAACACAGCTGTGAGACACTGATATACCATGTTACGAAACCTTACTGAGTTGTTTGTACAGAGCTGCCAACATAAGCACACAGTGGCCAGTTCATGAACTTAATTGTCAGAACTTGTACATGGGATGTGTAAAGGAGAGAATGAAGCCAAATGAAAATTCAGGTGTCATGATTAAATTGTGTCCCCCTAAAAATGTGTGCAGTAAATAGACTAGGTCATGATTTGTTCTGTGATATGCCTATGTTGTAAATCTATGAAGTTAATGAGGGAGGAAGGTATGTAGTTGAAGTAGTGAGGCAGGACTCACTCTACAAAAGTCTGTTTTGCCTTGAGGCAGTCTCTGTTGGGATATAAATCAAGGCGAAGCAAGTCGAGTGTTGAGGATCTCATACCATTAAGAAGTGGTAGGGAGCAGAACGCATCTTTCGGGCCCAGGCTCCCTGTGGCTCAGATGCTCCCAGTCCAGGGGAAGACCAATGACAAGGACAACCTGCTCACAGTGCCCACAGGGAAAGACTTCCAGGAATTGATGCCCTGAATTTGGACTTTTAACCTGCTTTTCTGTGAAAAAATAAATTTCTTTCTAAAGCCATCCACCTATGCTATTTCCATTATAGCAGTATTAGATGACTAAGACACCAGGTGATTATGAAAACAGATAGGAAACCAACATATCCAATGTGTGAGCATTTGCAAGGTGATGGGAAGTCTTCGCAGGCTTGCTTGAGAGTATACTAGCTGTGTGAACTTGGGTAATGTTTTCAATCTCTCTCTGCTTCAGTTTCTACATTTTCAATATATAGATTGCAATAACCCTCTTCATAGAGCAGTTTTTAGGATTACATGAGTTCATATGCAAGATATTTAGAAGGGTACCTGACTCTCATCAGACATAAACCATTGATATTGTTATTTCCAGGCAAATGCAATGGCCTGCACTGACCATCAGCACAGTGCTTTGTTCACACTTGGGTAATGCGCTGTCTTGTAAACAATATCAACAGCTACACTCTCAGAGCATTAATGTTATGAGAGTTATTAAAAAATGGAGTCATCCTTCAATTTCATTTCATTACACAGAGAAAAGGTTGTTTTCATTTTTATGCTTACCCGCAGAGGCTCTGCAGTCACCACGTTCTCAAAGCCAATTAGAGTCAGTAAATTACCCAAAGACATAAAATTAATGAAATTTTCTGACATAATTATTTTCTAGAAAGCACAGGGTGGTTACAGAGCCACGGACTCCAACATGCTGACCTGGTTAATGTGCTTCTCAGTCCCAAAGAAAATGCTAAGTTGGAACCTTCTCCTCCACCCGTTTAAAGGGAAATTGTTTATTGGTTGGTTGGTTCTTTTGCTTGCTTGCTTAACTGATCGATTGATTTTAAATTCAGGCTTCAGTATTGTCAGCAGCATCCTGGAAAAGACATCATATAAGAACTTTATTATAAAACATTACATAAAGTGTTTTTTACTATTCTATTTTTTACTATTTTATTATGTGACAGTTTACAATCCAAGTCAATTTGCCATATACAATCCTACACCCACGCCACTATACAACTCTAGCTGTTCTCCCCACCCTGTGACAGCACAGTCCTGCTTTCTGCCTTGTATAACCCGTAACCATTCAGTCAACGCCTGTTCCCCTCCTTCCTTTCATCTCACAATGAGAGCTGCCTCAGACAGTCTCATACATGTATATATTTAAGCCAGGAAGCACACTCTTTGCCAACATCACTCTGTGTCTTATAGTCCAATCCATTCTTTGTCTGAAGAGTTGGCTTTAGCAACATTTTAAGCTCTGGGCTAACAAAGAATCCAGGGACAATGTCCTCAGGGGACTCTGGTCTGATGGACCATCTACTCTGTAGAGAACTGGTTCTGTGCATCCATTTCTCTCTCACTGTGTCAGGGACTTCATGCCGTGTACCCTGTCACAGCAGTTATTGGTGGTGGCTGGGCAAATTTTAGTTCTTCTGGTCCCATGCTAATGTAGTCTCAGCTCATATGGTGCCTTCTGTCTCCTGGGCTCATATTCTTCTCCAGTCTATGATGTCCTTCATTCTCATCTGCTCCAGGTGATTGGGACCAGCTGACACTACTTAGAATGCCACTTGCTAGGTTTTAGGACCCCAGATGCCACTCACTAGAGTGGTATGCAGAACCTTTTCTTAAAAAAAATCTTAGTTATGCCAATTAGCCTAGATGTCCCATGAAACCATGGTCCCCAGGCCCCTGTCCCTACCACTATGTCCTTCAAAACATCTGGTTGTACTTAGGAAACCTTTTAGCTTTTAGTATAGTCCATCTGTGCTAACCTGCCTTCTGCTGCATGCTGTCACTCCTTTCACCTAGCCGAAGCCAAGTGCCGTCGTGTCACCTAACCCAACCCCCATCTACTATCTCATTTGCGAATATTCCTCTTCCTCTCTCCCCACACCATAACCATCAAAAGATTATTTTCCTCTATGTTCAAACTTTAAAATAGTGCTCTCATACAGTAATTGTCCATTTGTAACTGGCTGATTTCACTTAGCATAATGTCTTCCAGATCACTCCATGTTGACATGTTTGCTAAGATCATGATTCTCTTTATTATTGCATAGTATTCCACTGTGTGAATAAACCATATTTATTTGCTCATTCATCTCTTGATGGGCACCTAGGTTGATTCCATCTTTTTGCTATTATGGACAGTGCTGTAATAAACATTGGTGTGCATGTATCTGTTCATGTGACAGCCTTTATTTCTTTAGGAAATATTCCAAGAAGTGGGATTGCTGGATCATATGGTATTTCTACTTCTAGCTTTTTAAGAACGTGCCAAATTGCCAAATTTTCAGAGTGGTTGCACCATTATATGTTCCCATCAGCAGTGCAGAAGTGTTCCAGTCACTCCACAACCTCTCCAAGGTTTATTATTATTATTATTATTTTATTAATACCAGCCTTTTTGAGTTGAAATAGTATCTCATTGTAGTTTTGATTTGGATTTCTCTAAAGGTTGATAATCATGAGCATTTCCTCAGGTATCTCTTAGTCAACTAGATGTCTTCTTTGATGAAGTGCCTGTTCATGTCTTTTGCCCATTTTGATTGGATTAGTTGTCTTTTTTTGTTGAGATTTTGACGTATCTTGTAGATTATTGAGGTTAGACGCCAGTTGGATTTGTGGTAACCAAAAATTCTTTCCCAGTCTGCAAGCAGTCTTATTCTTCTTTCAGTGAAGTCTTAGGATGAGCATAAGTGTTTGATTTTTAAAAGTGCCCAGTTATCTATTTTCTCTTCTGGTGTTTGTGCACCGTTAGTAATATTTTTTTTTCTGTTTATGCCATGTGTTAAGGCTCCCAGGGTGTCTCTACTTTTCCTCCCATGGTCTTTATTGTTTTAGATTTGATGGTTAGGTCTTTGATCCTTTTTGAGTTGTTTTTTGTCCATGGCGTGAGATATAGGTCTTTTTCCATTTTGTAGCAGATGGATATGCAGTTAAGCCAATACTATTTGTTAAAGAGACAGTCTTTTCCCTAGTTTATGGCCTTTGGACCTTTGTCAAATATCAGCCACTTATAGGTGGATAATGTTATGTCTGGACTTTCAATTCTGTTTCATTGGTCTGTAAATCTATTTCTGTACCATTTCCAGGCTGTTTTGACTACCAAGGTAGTGTGAGGCCTCCCATTTTGTAATACTTTATTTTCTGGGGCTCAGTCCCTTTCCATATGAAGTTGGTGATTTGTTTCTCCATCTTATTAATAAGTACCACTGGAATTTGTATCAGGATTGTATTTCACCTATAGATCATTTCAGGCAGAATAGACATTTTCACAATGCTAAGTATTCCTATCCACGAGCAAGGTCAATTTCTCCACTTATGGAGGGTCCTTGTGGTTTCTTGCAGTAGAGTCTTGCAATTTTCTTTGTATGTCTTTTATGTGTCTGGTTAGATTTATTCCTAGGAATTTTATCTTCTTGGGAGCTACTGCAAATGGTATTGTTTTGGTGATTTCCTCTATCATGATCTCTTTTTTGGTGTAAAGGAATCTAGCCGATTTACATATGTTTATTTTGTATCCTGATACTTTCTAAATTCTTCCACTAGTGCCAGCAGTTTTTTTGTGTGTGCATTCTTTAGGGTTTTCTGAGTACAGAATTATGTCTTCTTCAAATAGAGATACTTTTACTTCTCCTTTACCAATTTAGATGCTCTTCATTTCTTTATCTTGCCTGATTGCTCCAGCTAGAACCTCCAGCACAATGCCAAATAAAGGCGGTGATACAATCAGCATCCTTTCTGGTTTCCATTCTCAGTGGGAATACTTTCATATTCTTCATTTCGGGTGATGTTGGCTGTTGACTTTGCATAAATGCCCATTTATTATGTTGAGGAATTTCCCTTCTATTCTCATTCTACTAGAGTGTTTTTTTAACATGAATGGGTGTTGGATTTGTCAAATGCTTTTTCTGCATCAGTTGATAAAATCAAGTAGTTTTTGTCTTTTATTTATGAGGTTGATTACATTAATTGTTTTTCTAATGTTGAACCATCCCTGGTATGAATCCCGCTTGGTCATGGTGAATTATTTCTTCAATATGTTGTTTAATTCTAGTCTAGAATTCTGTTGGAGATTTCTACATCTAAGTTCATGAGAGATATTGGTCTGTAATTTTCCTTTTCTGTGCCGTCTTTACCTGGTATTGGTACCAGGGTTGTGCTAGCTTCATAGAATGAGTTTGGAAATGTCCTATCCCTTTCCATGCTCTGGAATATCTTTACCAATAGTGGTGCTGTTGTCTAAAATTTTGAAAGAGTTCCCCAGCAAAGCCATCACAGCTACGTTTTTTGTTTTTTGTTTTTTGTTTTTTTTTAAGTTGGAAGATTGTAATTACTTTTTGATCTCTTATTTTGTGGTGGGTTTATTTAGTTTTTTTACTTGTGTGTGTGCCAGTTTTGGTAGGTAGCGTGTTTCTAGAAATTTGTCCATTTCCTCTAGGTTTTTGGATTTGTTAGGGTACAGTTTTGCATAATATTCTCTTACGAATCTATTAATTTCAGTTGGTTCTGTTGTGATATTGTGCATCTCATTTCTTTATTCAAGTTATCTGCTTCCTCTCCTGTTTATCTTTTGTCACTATGGCCAGTGGTTTATCGGTTTTGTTGATCTTTTCCAAAAACCAGCTGTTGATCTTTTTTAACTCTTTCAGTTGCTTTCATATTATCTAATTCATTTAGTTCTGCTCTAACTTTTATTATTTACCCTCTTCTGGTGCCCAAGAGATTCTTTCACTGCTCTGTTTCCACTTGTTCATGTTGTCAGTTTAACTCTTCGATTTGGGTCCTTCTTTTTGAATGTGTGTATTTAGTGAGAGAAATTGACCACTGATCATTGCTTTTGCTGTGTCCCATAGATTCTAGTAGGATGTGTTTCATTCTCATTTGATTCTATGAATTTCTCTATCCCAGGCTTGATTTCTTTTATAACCTAGATGTTTTTGAGCAAGTGTTGTTCAGTGTTGTTCAGTTTCCACGTGTCATTTTTTTCCCTTGCTATTTCTCTTATTGATTTCTACTTTTATGGCTTTATGGTCTGAAAAGACGCTTTATAATATTTCAGTAATATGAGTTTTGTTAAGGATTGCTTTGTGGCCTAATATGTGATCAATTCTGGAGAATGTTCCATGTGCATTGGAAAAAAGTATACTTGGTTGCTTTGGGGTGGAGTGTTCTATACATTTCTATGAGGTCAAATTGGCTGATTGCTGCATTTAGGTCTTCTATGTCTTTACTGTGCTTTTTTCTAGAAGTTTAGTCCTTCGCTGAAAGTGATGTGTTGAAGCTTCCTACAATTATTGTGGAGCTGTCTATTTCTCTTTTCAATGTAGTTAGTTTTATATATTTTGGAGCCTTGTTGTTGGGTGTGTAGATATTTAATAAGGTTATGTCCTCCTGAAGTACTGATACTTTAATTATTTTATAATGTCCTTCCTTATGCAGAATAGTGGATTTTACTTTAAAGTCTATTTTATCACAGATTTATGTTGATACTCCTGCTCCTTTCTGAATGTTGTTATCTTGATTAATTTTTTCCATGCTTTGAATTTTTGTTTGTTTCTGTCTTTGAGTCTTAGGTGTGTCTCCTGTATGTAGCACATACATTGTATGCCGACTCGACGGCACTTGGCTTGGCTGGCCACTCTCCATCACTTTATTGGTGCATTTAGTCTATTTACATTCAGCATGACTATTGATAGGTATGAGCTTAATGCTGTCATTTTGATTTCTTTTGTGTGTGTGGTAGACATTCCCTTTGTTCCATTTAATTTTCTGTGCTGAGTCTTTTTTCTTTATGTGTTTTCTTTTCATCCTTTTCAAAGGCTGTGGCTTTGTATTTGCTAAGGCTTCGTGTTTTTTCTTGTTTTTCATTTTGATGCACAATAGTTTTCTTTGTAATTACCTTAATATTTCCTCATACTTTTCTAAATTTGAACCACTCTTTAATTTCTTTGTATTGCCTTGACTTCCTCTTCATATAAAAGATTTGTGGCTACATTTTCTTTTGAGTTCCTCTTTTCTGTTATAATATCTATGTAAAGACATCACTGTTTCCCTGTTTTCAGTGCTTTGTGTGTGAATATCTTTGTGATTCCTCTATTTGGGTTAATATTCAATTGCTCTTTTCTTAGCCCTGGTCTTGGGTTGTGTCATAGATCGAATTGTGTCCCCCTAAAATATGTGTAGCCATGTGGCTGTGCCATGATTCCCAGTATCTTGTGACTGTCTTCCATTTTGTGGTTTTCCTAAGCTGTATGTTAAAGGATTAGGGAGGGGCTGCAATTCCCTTCATAGGATTACTTCTCTGCTCTACTGTGAAGGGAGTTTCCCTGGAGTATGGCTTGCCAAGCCAAGCCAAGCGCCTTCGAGTTGGACCACCCTTAATCCTTTCATCCTATGAGAGATAAAAGGACAGAGAAGCAGGCAGAGAATTGGGAACCTTACACCATCAAGAAAGCAGCACCAGGAGAAGAGTGCCTCCTTCAGATCTGAGGTTCCTGTGCAAAGATGCTCCCTGGACAAAGACTGTTGCAATATCAGACTTTCCTCCAGAGCCGACAAGGGGGAAAGCCTTCTCCTGGAGCAGACACCCTGAATATGGACTTGTAGCCTACCAGATTGTGTAATAAGCCTTCCTTTGTTAAGGCCATCTGCTCTGTGGTATTTCTGTTAGAGCAGCCCTAGCTGACTAAAACAGGTTGCTACCTGATGTTATTCATTTTCTAACCAAATAAAATCCCTTTAGTAGTTCTTGTAATTTTGGTTTGTTTTTTTTTCAAATTCCTTGACTTTCTGTTTATCTGGAAACATCCTAAGTTCACCACCATATTTGAGAGAAAACTTTGCTGCATATAAGTTCTTGGCTTGCAGTTATTTTCCTTCATGGCTTTGTCTATGCCATTCCATTGCCTTCTTGCCTGCATGGTTTCTGCTGAGTAGTCCAATTAGTGTTACTGATTTTCCTTTGTAAATTATTTTGTGTTTATCCTTAACCACTTTTAAAAGTATCTCCTTATCTTTAATCTTGGCAAGTTTGATTATAATATGCCATGGTGTCTTTATTTTGGGGTCTACTTTGTGTGAAATTCAATGAGCATCTTGGATGGGTGTCATGGGTTGAACTGTGTCCCCCCAAAATTTTGTGGTTCCACTAAACTGTATGTTAAAGTATTCAGATGGGGCTGTAAATTCCCACATAGGATTACTTCCCTGCTCTGCTGTAGGGGGAGTTTCCCTGGAGTATGGCTTGCCCCACCCTTAATCCTTTCAGCCTGCAAGAGATAAAAGGAAAGAGAAGCAAGAAGAATTGGGAACCTCGTTATCATCAAGAAAGCAGTACCGGGAGAAGAGTGTATCCTTCAGATCTGAGGTTCCTGTGCCAAGATGCTCCCAGGACAAAGACTGATGCAATACCAGACTTTCCTCCAGAGCCGACAAGGGGAAAGCCTTCCCCTGGACCGGACACCCTGAATATGGACTTGCAACCTACCGGACTGTGTAAGAATAAACCATCCTTTGTTAAAGCCATCCACTCTGTGGTAATTCTGTATACGGACTTGCAACCTACCAGACTGTGTAAGAATAAACCATCCTTTGTTAAAGCTATGCACTCTGTGGTATTTCAAGGCTGCTCTAACAATGGGTATCTTCTCATCTTTCATGATATCAGGGAAGTTTTCTGTCAGCAAATTTTCAATAGTTCTCTCTGTATTTTCCATTATCCTCCCAATTTCTGGTAGTTCAATCACTCATAGATTATTCTTCTTCATAGAGTTCCATGTAATTCTTAGTGTTTCTTAATTTTTTAAAATTCTTTTATCTGATATTTCCTCAAATATGTTGCTGTCATGTGCTTTATCTTCAGTATCACTAATTCAGCCTTCCATTGCCTCAGTTCTGCTCATTGACTTTCTATTTAAAAAAACCCACCCAGTGCTATTGGGTTGCCTAATTCTGTAATTTCATGATTAATTTTCTGAATTTATAATTGTTGTTGCTCCACGCTTTCTTGAAGCTTATTCAATTTGTGATTATGCCCTACTGCATTTTTCTCATCTTCTTCCTCGTGTCTTGAAGAGTTTTAAATACTAATGTTTTGTATTCTACCTCTGATAATTCCAGGAAGTTCTCTTCCTCTGGAAATTTGATTCTTTGCTTTGGGAGCTTTGTGAAGAAATCATAGTCTGCTTTTAAGTGATTGGAAATTGACTGTTGTCTCCAAGTCATCAGTAAATTGTATTTATTTATTTTATTTTTGCCTACCGTGTTCCAGCTTCTTGTTTTGAAATGTCCAAATAGGCTGGTTGTATGTGATAGTGTGCTTATTGTTGTCATGAAGTTCAAATGTCCTGTAACCAGGTGATTAGAGCTGTTACTAGACATGGGAGCCCAACAGTCTATTTGCTTTTCTTGTATGGATTCAGCTCAGATGTCCAGGTAGTCAGTCAGCAAGTGTGGGGTACAGGCTCTTGCCTACTGTCCTAGATGGGCAGGAGTTATTGGCATAAGCACTGATTTCCGGCTGCAGCTGTTGAGAAAGGCAGGGGGCTAACAGCCATCCCTGAGTGTGTGTGAGGGTGCCATATCCTCTTATGTCTGAAACTAGGTGACAAAACAATTTCTGCTGAAATTTTTCAGCTTAAGGGAACTGGCAGAATTTTTTCCCCTTTCCTTCTCTTTGTTATATTGTTCTATGTATGAGGCTCAGAGAATGGCTCAAGGTAGGCTTAAGGAATCCTACATCCATCTCATTTAATGGCATTAGACTCCAGACCCTGGCACAGTATAGAGAACAGAGATGGAGAATGGCTCAGGGTGAGTTTGAGGAATACTACTTCTGACTCAGTTAATGGCATCAGACTGTAGGCCCAGCTACAGTGCAGAGAAGGGAGGGCAGATTGCTAGGAGAAGTGAGAGAGGCCCATGCCAATGAAAAGATTTAGAACTGCATGCACAGTGGGTTACATGCAAAGACTTAGTTTCCAATAATCTGGTGCTGTTTCCCAGTGGATCCAGAGACGCGAGTGGACCTTGCAGGCAAATTCTCCTGCCTACCAGCCTCCAGTATTAGTCTCACTATGATGGCCACATCAATTTCCCAGCAGGTCAGATCTGTGGAATCCTGTGTACTTCTGGTACTACTTTCCCTTCCCCATTGCTCAGTCCAGTTTCTAAGCTTTGCCTTTGATGTTCAAAGCTCCTAGAATGTCATATGTAGTGGAATCCTTTGTTCTTTTGGGTGTTGTTACAGGGTTCATGGGGAGTATCTGTCTATCCTGCCATCTTGGCCCTGCCTCTCCAGGAGCCTAACATTTAAGGCACTTAGTTTATGGAAGGATGTAGTCTATAGCTGGAGCCCTAACTCCATTTTGAGTCTTGCCTTAAGTTCTGACTTCCTTTAAGTTCTTTATGTTATGTCTCTAATGCCTTCTGACCATTAAATAATGTAACTGTATCTAGATAAGTCCAGGCAAGCCTAGCAATGAGAAGCTTTAGTTGCCTTTAACACAACTGTGGTTGAAAGTAAATTAACTAGTGTGCATTATGGTGTTTACAATGGGGAACTTACCTGGGCATGTCCTCCTTGCACAGAAAACCAGAGACTTTGCCTGCACTTGTGCTGAATAAGTTACCGAAAACAGCAAAACAGCCAATCAGGGGAACTTACTTTAGTTAGCCAATCAGAATTATTTTTACTGTTAGTCTCTGATATTTCAATATTTAAGCCCTACTTTGACCCTGACAAGCAGAGCACTGTGTTGACAGCCTCTAGATTCTGTTTCCCAATTTGCAAATTGTTTTCTCCCTTAATAAACCTGGTTTGTTTTAATTTCAAACAGAGTATGAGTTTTTCTACTCACTGATAGACATCTTCATTCATCACCCTACCTTTAGAAAGAATTGTGTGAAAGCCATCACAGGCTGGATGGAAAGCTATACTAACCCTTGGAACTGACACACACTGCAAGAATCCCAGTCTTTACATTTCCCCCGCTCTGTGTTCAGTGGAAATTGGGGCTGTTTGGACTGACTAGTGGCAAGTGAATGCCTAGGTATAAAGGTGGGAGTGGAGAAAGAGTTATTTGCAAAGAAAGTAACATAAACCAATCCCTCTCCAGGCTGCCACTCCTGCCAACAATCCCTTCTCTGAGCATTGCAGCATGAGAGGGAGCAGTACTTCGGTTTATTCTTCCACAAAGTAATGTGTTCATAGAGCTGATTTTTTTGTATCACATTCAGCTCCAAACTTTTAGAACTCAGGGGTTTGTAGGCCTGATGATGTCCCCCCTAATTGGCTCCATTTCAGTCTGTTAACATAATCTGCCTAGGAAAAAATATATCAGACATTGCACTAGACTCCAAGAATGCAATACCACTTTAGGTCGTACCTTGCTTCACACTTACCAGAGTCTTCATTGAGATTGCCCCCACAGTGTTCTCAAACCAAAAGCAAATTTGTCCTGCCTGTCACTGCAGCCAGACTCAGAGACAGAGAAAAACGTTCAAACATGCTTTACTAGCAGACAAGCATGAAAGTCTGCAGAACAGTGAGAATAGTTTCTCCAAGACTGTTCTGCTTGGGTTACAATTTTAGCGGTTTCTATAGCCAGATTATAAAGGGATTTGCATCTGAAAAATGTCAAACCTTGCCACGGGATAGAACAAGGGGTCACCAGATTCCTTTACATCTTATTGAACAATGTCAATACCTCCCTGAGGGTTTGAAATAATTGATTACTTCCCCAGAGACAAGTAAAAGAATGTAAATCTGTTGATCCAGTTCAAGACAGTGATAACACAGGGAAAGAAATGTAGTTTAGCAATCCAGGCAACCTTCATCCACTAACAACAACACAATTTAAGGCTACAATTTGGGCCGAATATTGTAATTTATATATATCTGCCTGGATAATAAGGACATTGTGTGAGAAGCACCTTCTAATTTAAGCTTTTGCATGAGGCTGTGTTGTCATCCCTACAAAGATACCAGCCGGCCTTCTCAGTGTGGAAACTGTACCTAGCAATTGCACTAAACTCTTTGAAGGCATCACCTCATTAATTCCTTGCAGTAACCCTCTGAGGTAATGGTATGGGTTATGTGTTAGAATCCTAACCCCTATATGTATTAATTTAATCTCATTTGGAAATAAGATTTTCTTTGTTACATTAATGAGGTCATATCAACATAGGATGTGTCCTAAACCTAATCGCTTATGGGTTATAAAAATAGCAACAACAAACAACATCCTAATTACTATAACCTAATCATATCTGGGTTATAAAAAGACACAGAAGCAAACAAAAACAGAGGAAGATAGAGGCCGTGCAAAGATGCCAATGAGCCAAGGAATCCCAGAGCTACAGAAGGTGAAAGACAAGGATCTTCTACCAGCGTCAACAGAGAGTGCCTTTTCCTGTAGCTTGTGCCTTGCATTCAGATTTGTAGCCTCCATTCTTTAAAGCTACCAACCTGTAGTATTTATGTTACAAAAGCATTAGGTAACTAAGGCATTAGATCCATTGTATGGATGAGGGTACTGAGGTTCAAAAAGGCTAAGTAACATGCCCCCAAACATAAAATAATACATGATGTGATAGAGTGGAGATACAAAACTGGGCATCTGGCACTGTAAAATATCCTCTTAATTTTTGAAGCATGCATACTTTAGGTACCCTGGGGACAAACACAGACAACCTGCATTTCAGTGTGCCCCTTACAGCACCCAGCACAGAACTGTGCACTCCTAGAATGTCTTCACTGCCTTTCCTTACCTGCCCATCATTCTGAGCTTCAGCCTAGGATGTCAGCTGAACTCCATTTCTGACCTCCAACAGCTGCCTCATCCATTTCTGGCTTCCATCCCATCTTATTTATTCCTGCCTTAATATCATCCATGACTACTGCATACCCAACAACACCAAGGACTATTAGTTTTGGAAGCTATCACAGGTATGAAATGAATTCAGAAAATTTGGCTCTCAGCCTGCTGAAACTTGAGGAATCAAGCATGCACATGCTGCTGGTCCAGTTTGGGGATTTTTCTCAAGAAGTGTGGCTCCTTTCACTTTAGTTCCACATTCTTTGGCTGCTTGGCTGCATGTTCAGTGTGCAGCATTAAATTTAACTTACCAGCCTTGATAACATCCCAGGGCTGTTAAATCCACCAAGGTAGTTGGCAATTCATCTTACTCAAAATTTTCACAGCTCAGTAAGCATGCATTCATTATCACAGAACACACTTTAATGTTTAACAAACATATCTGGCATATTCTAAGCACTCATATTTTCCACTTTCACCTAATCTGTCAGGAAACATGCTATGTGTATACAAAAAGACAATTTGTGCAGATATGCTTTTTGACTATGTCTAAGTAAGGGCATTTGAGTTTCAGATGTTTTTAGGAAAGAGATCTCTTATTCCACAACAGGCACTGTGTTTTGACTCTGAGTAGTTAGTTATTGGAAACCTTGGTGGTGTAGTGGTTAAGAGCTATGGCTACTAACCAAAAGGTTGACATTTCAGATCTACCATGAGCTTTTTGGAAACCCTGTGGGTCAGTTGTACTCTGTGCTACAGGGTTACTATGAGTCAGAATCAACTCAGTGGCAAAAGGTTTGGTTTTTTTGTTTTGAGCTGGTTTTTCTTCCACCTTGATGGGTCCTCCTTCCATTGAAAATCCAGTGTAAGAATCACTTCCTGTGTGAAGTTTCCCCTGAGTAATAACATCTACTTTTTATTCCCTCTGGATATACGCATACAATTTGTACAGCAGTGGCTTTCCTCTGTTTATAGTCTCTAGTTGCTTGTTCCCATGGGCTCCTAGATCATGTGAGTGCAGTCCCTCAGTTAGACACAGGAATTTGCCACTATTTCTTCTAATGCTTTTTGTTTCTCCCACACTCTTCTGTTTCTCAGTGTTGTGCCTTCTGTTAGCACGCTATAAATGCTCGTTGATATTGAGTACCTGGATATAATGTGTCCTCGAAAATCATCTACAAAGATCCAACAGACATTGCATGTCAGCTACGTATTAAGCCATGGAGAGGGTGTTCTATGGAATATGGGAATGTATATCCTGTGAGCTTTGCTCAGATAGCTTACAATTGGGTTGGAGACATAACGTTTGACTGATGAAATAAAAACAACAATAAAATTAATATGACGCCACTTGTTTGTCAGTTTCTCATATGGTATTAACTTCCGTGTTGCTGTGATACTAGAAACCTTGCCACTGGTATTTCAAATACCCACAGAATCACCCATGGTAGACAGTTTTCAGTGGAACTTCCAGACTAAGGCAGATGGACCTAGTGCTCCACCTCTTAAAAAGCAGCCAGTGAGAACCTTGTGAATAGCAGAGGAACACTGTCTGATGTAGTGCTAGAAGATGAGCCCCTAGGAAGGCACTCAAAATACAATGATGAAAGAGCTGTTTCATAAAAGTAGCGTTGACCTTAATGACACGGATACAGTCAAGCATTCAGGACCTTCATTTGCTGATGTGACAGGACTCAAAATGAGAAGAAACAGCTGCAAACATCCATTAATAACTAGAAAGTGGAATGCACAAGTATGAATCCGGGAATATTGGAAGTCATCAAAAATGAAATGGACCACAGAAAGATCAATATCCTACGTATTAGTGAGCTGAAATGGACTCATATTGGCCATTTTGAGTCAGACAATCATGTATTCTACTATGCGAGGAATCACAAATTGAAGAGCAATGGCATTGCATTTATTGTCAAAGAGATCTATCCTAAAGTACAACACTGCCAGTGATAGGATAATATACCATGCCTATAAGAAAGACCAGTTAATATCACTATTATTCTAATTTCTACACCAACCACTAAAGCCAAAGATGAAGAAAATGAAGATTTTGACCAACTTCTGTAGGCCAAAATCAAACATGCAATCAAGATGCATTGATAATTACTGGCAATTGGAATGCAGAAGTTGGTAGTGAAGAAGAACAACTGGTAGTTGGAAAACCTGACCTTGGTGATAGAAATGATGCCAGAGATCATTCAATTGAATTTTGCAAGATCAATGACTTACTCACTGCAGATGCCATTTTTCAACAGCATAAACTACAGTAATACACACAGACCTTGTTAGATAGAATACATAGAAATCAAATTGACCACATTTATTAAAAGAGATGATGTAGAAATTCAATTTCATCAGTCAAAACAAGCCCAGGAGCCAACTTTGGAGGAGACTATCAATTACTCGTGTATAAATTCAAGTTGAAGCAGAAAAAAAAGGAAATAAGTCCACACAAGCCAAAGTATGACCTTGAGCACACCACACCTGAATTTAGACACCATCTCAAGAATAGCTTTGACACATTAAACACTAATGACCCAAAACCAGGAGTGTTGTGGAGTGACATGAAGGATATCATCATACATGGAGAAAACCAAAGGTTAGTAACAAAATAGGAAAGAAAGAAAAGACCAAAATGGAAGTCAGAAGAGACTCTGAAACTTACTCTTGAAGTAGAACAGCTCCAGGAAGCAGAAGTAATGAGGAAGTGAAAGAACTGCACAGATTTCAAAGGGTAGCTTAAGAAGACAAAATATGACGATAAAATGTGCAATGACCTGGGTTAGAAAATCAAAGGGAGGAACACGCTCAGCATTTCTCATGTTGAAATAGCCAAAGAAAACATTCAAGCCTTAAGCTGCAATATGAAAGGATTCTATGGGCAAAGTACTGAGTTCATGGCATCCACCTCAAAAAGACGCTTTGCTTCCCTTCATCAAGGCCAAAGTGAAAATGTCAGAGAAATCATAAAATTTTATTTCTTTGTAAAAAATGGCCCTACAAAGACAGTATGCTTTATAAGTAACTTAGTCTTATATTTGTTAAGTTGTTAGAGGTCTAAAGTAGCACTTAAATTTTTCAGGCATACTTTATTGCATTGTATGCAGAAATACCATTATGGTACCATAATATTTGCAAATGTGGAGATTTATTAAGGCTATAGAATCTATCTCTGGTGCATGTCAGGGTTCTAGTATTCATAGTGAACTACCCGAGTGGTAGAGATCAAACTGATGCCTTAGTGAATCAGGGGAGGGCTGAATGTATGCTTGGATGACCAGGAAAACTTAGACTGATTGTGGCAATGGACACACAAACACATTCAAAATAAAATATTCTTTTTTCAAGATTACAGCAATATCTCAATTATATAGAATTCAGATACCTTATAGCTTCTCCAGTCTAGAACACTTGGGCAAACACTAAAACAAGTGTAATGAGCTACACAAAGTTTACGTGCTGTGATGTATATATAGTCTCAAGAAAACCTCACTCAGGGACTACTTACTCATATTTTACTTAAAAGTTTGAAAAGATTAATTATCTGCCCAAAGTAGAACAGGAGCAGCCAGTTTCAGTTAAGGAGAAAGCATAGGGTGCAATTTCTGCACACAACAGAAGGTTATAACCACAAACAGAAAGCAAGGAAGGATACAAAAAATATTCTAGAACAGAATTCAGGGACTTGGGGTGCTCTCAGGCCGGCACTGGATCAGTTCAGTGGTGGAGCTGGGGCAGTTCTGACACTCACTGGGACTTAACCAAGAAAAGATTAATTTGTGTCAAGGATCACTGTTTAGGATGGCACGGGAAGATGTTACGCATTTCAAAAACTGTTTTCGTCTAAATGCTTGAAATAAATACATTTTCACGCTTAAAGGGAATAAGTATCACACTTAAAAGGAAGCATTCTTATCATGGAGCACTTAATCCCCTAATAATGCTGGAGAGATGTGACTGTATTGTCTCTATATAAGTGCAGATCTGTGTATGCACTCAGTTTGTAAAAACATAAGAAAACAATCAGTGTTCAGGGAGATAATCATCCTTTTTTAATTATAGTCAGTTTTGAGTCAAACTCTAAGTACTGCCATACTTGAGCACAGAATGAAGTAAACATGCTCGAGGATGCATATTGACCCACACCAACTCCTTAAGTCAATTTGATTCCAATCTGAGCCACCTCCAAAGCACTCCCACCCCCTTCCTCTCCCATACAATGCAGGAAGGACTGGATATTACAAGACAGAAAACAGAACCAAAGTATAATGCTCATAAACCACAAGCATATGGAACACTCGAGCATGTTTTAACGAGTGTGGTCCAACTGAACCACAAAGCTGAGATGCATCACTGCCAGTAAATGGACACTAAATATTTTCCATTAAACGAGTATCAAATAACAGGCTTGAAATCAGGCCCTTCTAAATTACTCTTCTGTTCAATAACCCTGCTGCCTAAGAGGCTATGCTTTGTATGGTGCTTGCTACCCCAACAGGAAACATGCCACTAGTTTGCAGTTGGTTCTTCTTGCATCAGTTTTTCAGTGAGAATTCTTTCATCTCCAAGTCAAATGGAAGCAGGGGTGTTGGTATCGAAATGGAAAGGGCTGCAGCCTTCTGGGGCTGCGCATGGCCAAGCTCAGATTGTGACCTCCATTGCTCTCTAATTCCTTGCATGTTCCAATTAAAATTTCTGCCGCCCCTCTTCCTCAAGTCTCCTTTCACTATTGTGCCCAAATAATGTGCCTACAGCTCATCCATGTAATTATACCTCACAGAGGACAAGAATGATTGAACTTTAGGAAAAGGGCTTTCCTCGTTGCATTTGCTTTTAAACACAGACAAGGTCTGTTGACCAGTCCTGGAGCACCAGGTATTAAACAAGCCCTAGGTATGTTTACATACTCTGTGGTTTCCTGTTGGCCATCTCTCCACTCTCCTGTACATGCCTACTACAAAGCTTTTATTTTCCCATTGAGATGATTGGTTTCTCTTTGCAAAAGTCTTAAGCATCTCCTTCCCGTGAGCCCCTACTCCTGAATCTTTCAATTTTTTTTTTTTTTTTTTATCTCTTTAGTTAGTTGGCCCAGAAAGACTGAAGCCAAAATGCTTGGGGTAGCCAGGAGGGAAAAAAAGTCCGTAAGGTAAGAGGAAGACAAAACAGCTGATCTTCTGGACACTGTTATGTTCTACCTCTAGCACCCTTGATGCTTAGGCAAAGAAGACCTCATATATTTTCTTTTTTGGTTAAATCCTGTGCATCAACTTTCTGCTTCTTCTACCTCTCTCCTTAGAGGCATCATGTGGTTGTTCCTTTTGCCTGGGAATGATACTATTAAGTGATTTGCATGCTTGGGTAGCCAACAGAACCGAATTTCCTTTTTTCTTTTTTCCCTCCCTTTGTCACCATCAACCATCATGTTCTTTAATGATAGTTGTCCTTGCTCTGAAACCATGAATAGCCATTAGCTTCTCATGGTCTTTGCCAGAGTTGCCTACTCTCTAAACAACACTTCCTTCCTTGTGAAAACCAAGAAGAGCTATCCAACTTCCCTGCCTCCTCCAAACTCATCACTAACACTTTCAAATTCCATTGTGCCACAGCCTACACATTGGCTGGGGGGATGGGGAGGAAAGTTGTGTCAGCCAGAATCTGAGACAGAGAAGCATCTCACTTGGAAAACAGGGAGCTAAGGGAATATCAAGATTAGCCCAGGTAAATAGCCACCTAGGCAGGAATGGGCCCAGGAGCAGGAGCCAGAAGCCTTCAAGGGTTACATTAAAAGCAAAATGACCCAGACCCAGAGCAATTGGAGAGGTAGGAACCAGGAGAGCAGATGAGTCATACTGACTAACCCTGGCTCAGGGCCAATCCAAAGGAAGAACCATATCAAAACAAGTCAAAGCAGGAGAAGCACAAGTCTGGGGTAAATCCAAGGGCAGGAATCAGGGAGTCAGAAACAGGGCAGAGCTAAAGGGAAGCAGGAGGAATCCTACATAAAGCAACAAGAGGATGGGTGCAAGGGTACGATATCCAAAGGCTGAGTGTAAATTCTGCCTCTTAGACAGCACGCCAGCCATCTCTTGTGCTTGTTCACTCTGCAAGCATGCATAGGTACTTGCATTACACAGCCACTATGAGTGGCTTCTGATGCTGTATTACTCCCTGGTCTGGGACATTGTTTTCCAATTGACATCAAGGACAACTGAGTCCAACTTTGCACCACTTACTGTTCCTTGACTAGGTAGGTGATGTGGACTCAAGTCTCAGTTTTGTGGTTAGTATTAAGTTGAACTGCATGTGATTGCTTTTGTCCCATGAAATGGGTCACATGTTTTGACTTAAATGACAGTTTCAGATGTTTCAACCTAATATTGCATAAGCCTGGACAAGTAACCCTATTTCTCCACATTTCAGCTTTCTTTTCTGTAAAATGAGGATAATGGTATCTACCATGTCATGATGATTAGATGAAATCACTGATTTTAAGATGCTTGATATAGTGTTATGCACCTTATAAATGCTCAGTAAATTTAAGCTATTATTACCCTGAGTTCGCAGGAATAATAAACACTCTAGAAGGTAGTTTTATAGTAGAATTCTATGAACATTCTCTGAACAGGTAGCCTTAGACATACACAACACTCACTGAACCTGCAGAACAAGGTCCACGACAAGCTGTTTGTATTTACATTAATTTAAGTGGCAGCAGAGCATATGGTTAAAATCACACATGGCCTTTGGGGTCAGACATTGGATGAATGCTATTGTTACCGTTTACTTACTGAAAAGTTTTAAGCAAATTGTTTAACCTCCCTGAGCCTGGACCAACTAGTCTGTAAGACAAAACAGTAGTAGTGTTAGCACAGTGTGGCCAGAGAGTGCCTGATACACAGACCAGACCTTAGTGCTAACCTGGTCTTGTCCACTAATTCCAGTTCCCAGTTTGAAGCCACACCCACTCTCCGGTAGGAAGGAGACTGTTAGGCATGCCTTCCCATCTTTCCACTATTTACCTATCTCCTACCTAGATGTCTTACCTAGAGCTTCTGGACTGACAACTTTGCCCATCACTGGCTAGCTCTGTTGGATAGCTGGTTTTCATTTCAGGTCAGTATGGGAGGTGGTTTGTCTTGGTCTTGAAAAAACTTTTACTTTGCTGTGTTTTTTTTGAGTTTCAGGTTAGAAAAGAATTCTTAGCAGAAGGAGCCATTCCCATTCAAAGTGACATGGCTTGCTTTAAAAGAAAATGGCTGATTAGGTTTTTGGGGACATCAAGTGACTCTTAGGATGGTGAATATTAACTGATTTCAGCAGAAGAATTTTGCAGAAGCAGAGAACATTTCTGTCTACATGATGATGGATTTCAGAACTTTGTGCAATAAACCACCCAGGCAAACACTGGGTACAATGGAGGCCAAACGGCTGGAGGCATTTCACTGAGTCCACTCTACCTCCCAATTTTCCCAGTGGGAAGCTCAGTGGACCAACAGCACCACAGCCAGATTGCATGTTGCTGCTGGGAATCACGTTATATCATCTTAAATAGAGAAATCTGGACAAGTATACCAACTTCCTTAGTAAGATCAAAGACTGTCCTCAGTCTTCCTGCTTCCTTACCTCCCAAGCTCCCAAGTTGCGACATGTGGCTCAGTTTCTCCATTGGGATCAGCAGAGTTTATCAGCTCAGCCAGAGCGGGGTGAGTAGCCAGGCCTGCGTAATATGGAAGCTGCTAAACAATACTGCCATGCCACGGGCAGGGTGGACGGAAGGGACACAGGAGCACTGGACAACTTCATTTTGGTCCAAGAAAATGAAATCTTTGAACCCTATAATAAAAGGATGATTCTGTTGAAATTACTGCCTTACGAAATGGTAATAGATTGAATTAACGAGTCAGTCAAATTCCTGAAGTCCTTTTTTTCTTTCTATATTATATAATATATGGATTCAAGATGGTCCACTTTTTAAAGAATCTGGGAATGAGTTCAAGTCTGGGAAGTAAATTAGATCTGGATCCAGCTACCCTCTATACTACCTGAAGAGATTCAAAGGATTTTCCGTCCCATTCAGCAATGTATCACACCTAGATCCAATCAACTGTAACTAATAGGAGTTTCTATGACACCCAAATACGAGACATCCAGAAGCCACGCCCTTGGGAAAGGCTTTCTTTCTCTCCAAGTGTAGCCTAGAGTACGTTAATCTCTGCCCTGGGCGATGGGTTGAAACCCGATTAGTCTTGGCCATGTTGTACACTAAATTCACAGCCTCTGCCACACTCCTGTTGGTTATGCGCACCACACAGGGACAAGAAGACCATATTCCTTCTAAACTAGGCATCTTGTGTTTGAAGCAGTTGCTACCAAAACAATGACAAATGTCCTTCTCTTTTGCTCTGTGGTTTCTATGATAATTCTAGCCAAAGTTCCTGATGGTAAAAAAGTAAAAAAATTTAAAAAGGGTCATGTATAAATACCTTTCAAGTAAAAAACTTAATGCCGTCTTCTCTCATCTTCCTGTCTTGAGTGTACCATGAATTAGCCACTAGCTTCTCATGTGAAGTTGTTACATTCATGAACTTGATGCCATAAACCAAAACCTGTTGCTGTTAATTCCAACTCATGGCAACCCTATAGGTCAGAGCAGAACCACCCCCATGGGCTTTCCAAGCCTGGAATCTTTGCAGAAGCAGACAGCCTCATCTTTCTAGTGTGGTGTAGCTGGTCGGTTTGAGCCACTGACTTTCCAGTTAGCAACCGAGCAGTTAACCATTGCATTACCACGGTTCCTTCAACTTTGTGCCAAGCGAAAGGGAGGTGGCCATGGGGAGGAATCAAAGTCCACTAACTAGCCAGCTAATGAGGACCTAAGCACATGCAGCATTGTCTTCCCATCTTTGGCAATGATCCCATTAGGAGGAGCTCTTTTCCTTTCTACTGTGGGAAACTGGCTTACACCTGTTCTCTTATCTCCTTCATGATGATGTTGTGAGAATTAACAGAGGTCTGCAATTCACTTCTAACCTCTCAGATAAAAGAACCTCTGTGAACAAACTTCATTTCAAAGAAGGTGAAACAGTGGTGGTGGTGGTGGTGGTGAAGCCATTATATGAACAAAGTAGCTGAAAGTGAGCCTGAAATAGTAGCTATTAGAATAATCATTTAAAATCAAACCAACAACGAAACTAGCTGCTATCAGCGTAAAACTGAACTCGGTAACGTTTTCGATGGCTTGGGGCGAGGTGCAAACGATGCTTTTGTTTTTTAACACTTCAGAGAGGTCTTCTGCAGCACACTTCCTCGGAGTGATACATTCTTCAGTTTCTTCACTGCTGCTTTCATGGGCACAGATTATAGGCTCAACTAAAATGAAATCCTTGACAACTTCAATCTTCTCTCTATATATCATGATGTTGCTGATTGTCCAGTTGTGAGGTTAGCCCTAATCCGGCAACTGGTTCCCTTATAAAGAAGGCAGTACAGACATAGAAACACAAACACAGACGAAAAGCAGTCATGTGAAGACAGAAGCTGGAGTTACGCAGCCACAAGCCAAGGAGTGCAACGATTGCTGGCAACCACCAGAAGCAAGAAGAGGCAAAGAAGAATTCTTCCCTGAAGCTTCCAAGGAACTATGGGCACACTCCCACTGGCACTTTGATTTCAGACTTCTGGTATCCAATAGTATTAGAGAATAAATTTATGTTATTTTAAGTCATCTGGTTTGTGGTAAGCCTCAAGAAACCAATACAGTTACTGAAGGTTTTAAGCACTAGGCAGTCTCAAAACACTTTCCATACATCTCAAAATAATCCTATGAGGTAGATATTACTGCTATTACCCTCAGCTGAAGGACGAACATACGGAGGCACAGAAAGGTTAAATAGTAATTCACCTGAGGCCTAAGATCATATACCCAGTAAGTGATGAGGCTGGACTTTAAACCCACGTAGCCTGGCTCTAGACTCTAAGCCTATGTGAGTAACCTCTATTTTGTGCTGCATACTGCCTTTACGTAAGGACCACTAAGGCCCCTGGTTCTACTAAACCCTGTTTAAGCCACTTCTACAAAATAGTGATAATGATATTGTTGGATTTCATTTGGAAGGCCATGATTCTCTCTGGCACATTACAGCTGGTGAACTCCTATCTAATAAGTTCAGGATGAGTTAGTCTTAAGTCACTTCTCCCCACCAACACACACCCAGTTCTCTTTCCCCTCTCTCATCCTCATAAGTTACTTGGCACTCTAGTTTGCTCCCCTCCCCACAAGAGGCATACTCAGGAACCTCAACATCAATTCTATTACTTGTACTGGAGACAAAAGACCTCTGTGGGCAGCATAAACCCTTATACTGCATGTGACCAGGACCAGCAGCAATGCTCTGCTTGCTGGAATTATGCCAGCCACTTTCTGATGCTTATTTGTAAGCTGATGTTGTCCAGATGATTCCATCTGCAGGCCTGTCTCTGGCAGTTGTTACAATGCCACAGTCCTCGCAAGCTCTTTCTTCTTTGACAGTCAGGGTAGGAGCAAAGGGTGGGACAGGTGAGCTGCAGCAAGCTACAGAAGGCTACCAGCCAGCCCTCAGAGCCTCTGGCAATTAGCACAGTTCCTACAGTTCCTTAAACAAGCTTGATGGACCCTTGTCTTTTTTAAGCTGCCTGGAAGTCAATCTCTTGATAGATCCCAGAGGGAAAATCAAGGAGGAAGAGGTTTATTTTCAGACGCAGCTTAACAGCAACCAATGTAAGAAGCACCTAAAAAATGATAATTCAATATTTCTCCAAGGAGCAAATTCAGACAAATAGCCTCAGAGTTATTCCACATAGATGTGTTTAGAAAATGTCCAATTAGGATAATACATACCACATTTCAAGGACTTGAGGGACTGACTGTTCTGCATCATTCTTTTTTCGCTGACTGCTGGTTATCCAGGTTTCTAAGGGAATTATAGTTTTTACACGCTCTGGAGCAGCACGTCCTCTCAAGGGCAGGATAAGAGATGTATTTTGGTGGCACGATATCTTCTCACTCTGAATTCAAGAGTAGATCGTTGCTTATTCAGGACTGAAGTTAATTTAAACCAGGGCTTTGAACCAGTTGTTCCTTCCAACCCCTGCTAAAATTTGTTTTTCTAGCAAGTTGGCTCATGAGAATTTGCATTTCCACTCCACATATACTGAATCAGAATCTGCATTTTAACAAGATCCCCAGGTGATCCTTATTTATAAGTTACCAGAAACTTGTTAGAAATGCAAATACTCAGAAGACAATTTGTTAGGAATGCCAATTTTCGGCAGGGTTTCCAGCTGGAACAAGCTGGCTCAAAGCCCTGATTTAGAACAGTGAAGATTGTTAGATACCTTGAAGTTGTCTTCCACCAACAGCAACTGGCGGTGCAACACCAAGAAATGCTGCCTGGTCCTTTGTCATCTTCACAATTGTTGCTAGGTTTGAGCCACTGTGTCAGCTCATCCCACTGAGGGTCTTCCTCCCTTTCACCTACCCTCTACTTTAACCAAGCATGATGTCCTCCTCTGGGGACTGGGTCCCTCCTAATATGTCCAAAGTACATAAGACGAAGTATTACCACCCTCCTTCCTAAGGAGCATTCTGGCTGTACTTCTTCTAAGACAGATTTGTTTTTCTTTTGCAGTCTGTGATAAATTCACTCTTCTTGACCAACACCATGATTCAATGACATAAATTCTTCTTTGGTCTTTCTTATTTGGTGTTCAGCTTTCCACGCAGATGAGGTGCTTCAAAATACCAAATGGCTTGAGCCAGGTACAAGTGACATCTTTATTTTTTAGCATTTTAAAGAAGTCTTTTTCAGCAGATTGCTTAATGCCAGGTATCCTTTGGTTTCTCATCTATTGCTTCCATGGACATTGATTATGGATCCAAGTAAAACGAAATTTTTGACAACTTCAATATTTTCTCCATTCATCATAACGTTGCTTATTGGTCCAGTCATGAGGATTTTTGTTTTCATTACGTTGAGGTATAAACCTAAACTGAAGACTGAAGTCTTTGACTGTCATCCGTAAGTTCTTCAAGTCCTTTTCGCTTTCAGCAAGGCAGGCTGTGATATCTGCATATCTCCAGCTGTTGGTCCTTCACCAGTACTGAACCTTTGCTCTTCATCATACAATCCAGCTTCTTGGGCTATTTGCTCAGAATAAGTGTGGTGAAAGCACACAACCCTGACACACACCTCTCCTGAATTTAAATAATACAGTATCCCCTTGTTTGCTCCAACAACTATGTCTTGCTATAGTACAGATTTAGCACGAGCATAAGTAGGTGTTTGGGAATTCTCATTCTTGACAGTATTATCCATAATTTGTTATAATCCATACAGTCAAATGACTTTGTATAGTCGGTAAAACACAGGTAAATATCTTTCTGGTAGTCCCTGTTTCCAGCCAAGATCCAGCAATGACATCCTACCCTTCATATCTTCTTCTAAATCCAGCTTAAACTTCTGGCAGTTGCCTGTTGATGTATTGCTGCAAACACTTCTGAATTGTCTTTAGCAAAATGGTATTTGCATGTGATATTAATGATATTATTTAATAACTTCTGCATTTGGTTGAATCATGTTTCTTTGGAAAAGGGAACAAATTTATGACTATCTTCCAGGTGGTTGGACAGGTAGCTATCTTTCAGTTTCTTGGTATAGATGAGTGGGTGCTTCTAGCGTTGTACCTGTTTGTAGAAACATCTCAGTGGGTGTCCTGTTCTTGGAGCCTTGTTTTCCACCAACGCCTTCAGTGCAGCTTGATCTCTTCCCTCTGTACCCTTGGTTCTTGATCATATGTTATCTCCTGAAATGGTTGAAAGTCAGCCAATTCTATTTGGTAAGGTGACTTTATGTATTCTTTCCATCTTCTTTTGATTCTTCCTGTATCATTCGACATTTAACCCATATTTCGACCAATGAATGGACCTGATTAAAAGGTCAAACCAAATTTTGTTCCCCCTGACAGTGTGACTCTTAGGACAGCCCCACTGTGTTTCCATCTTCTTATTACAAAAGGAATGAGCATCTACTTTTTCTGAAAAAATAAGCTAAGTCTTTTCTTTTTTTTTTTTTTTTGTAATAAGTCTTCCAGAAGGCCTCATGTTGATTCTAGTTTCCAAATAAATGTCCCCTGGAATGACTTCTTTCCAAAAGCTGTAAAGTACTTGGAGTTGATCCTCCTGTAAAATCTTTCTCAATTCACACTTCATAAATCTTTGATGCGAGGATGAGCTTTACCATTAGACCATCTACGGCTGGGGGAAACTGGGGCATCCAGGGGTTTGTGGCCACCGAAAGGGCTGTGCCCTTCTTGGTCAATGTCTCTTCCTAACTCCCAAACTTCTAAAATATATTGGGCCCAATGGCAATGCCAAGTCAGCACTCTTCCCAAAGCAGGTGCTAAATGCCTAAGTGACACTGGGTTGACTTACCTTTCTGGCCTGAGGTTTTCAAGCCTCTGGCACTTGACAAATCAGGACTAAACTGCTTTCAGAATCAATTAGTGCTTGGCTGACCACAAGACTAGTGTGTTTAAAATATGCTGGGAAACTTAAGAAAGCAACCATTAGTGTCTGTGACATATGAAATCCTACCATTTTCTTTTCCTCTCATTGTCAAGGTTAATATAAGACACAGACAGTCCCCAATTTACAACACTGATGACTCCATGGGAAGTCGGTTTTGATGAAAGTCAAATACTTCATTTTCTTTCTGTTTTCATTGTTATTGCTTTTTCTTTTTTTTAAAATCTGTATCTTTATAAATCCAAACTTTGTCTTTGGAGGTTGGCATGAAAATGATAAAACCAAACCAAACCTGCTGCCATCAAGTTGATTCTGACTGATAGCAACCCTATAGAACAGAGTAGAACTGCTCCACAGAGTTTCCAAGGAGTGCCTGATGGATTCAAACTGCTAACCTTTTGGTTAGCAGCCATAGCACTTAACCACTAGCTTACCAGTATTTCCCTGAGAATGCTAACATAAGCAAATTATGCACTGCTGAAAGAAGGCCTGAAAAGTTACAGTTTAAACTGAGATGCCAGAGGCTTCTCAGAGAGCTCAAGGATGACACAGAGGCCTCACCCCGTCGTGGCCCAACCCATAGGAGTCTATAAAAGAAGAACTTCTCTTCCTGTAACTTGAGACAAATGTTTATCTTTACCTCTGTAAGTTTGTTGGTGCCAATAAAAAAGCATTACGAAAATCTGTAAACCTGCTAATGCTAATAAGGACACTGTATGGAAATTTCTTTATCTCTACTTTGTACAAAGCTTATAAAAAGACAGGAACGAAGGAAGGCGGAGACTTCGGCCATTTTGGGACGAGAATCCACCAAGGCTGACGGGAATAAAATGCTCTTCCTCCAATGATTATCAGCGTTCAAGTGATTTCTGCTCTCTGTGGCCCTGTCTTTCCTACAACACTGCAACATTGCGTATAGTACATATTACTAACAATAAGGTGTAAAAAAAAAATGACTAAATGCAGTGCATTGTTAACTCAAATAAATACTAAGTCAAGGAATATATGTGTGCTATAGTGAACAGGAGAAAAAAACCCCTGCTATCCTGTCAATTCTGATTCCTAGGGTGGGGAATAGAACTGCCCCTTTAGAACTTCCAGGAAGTGCCTGGTGGATTCCAACTGCTGATATTTTGTTAGCAGCTAAAGCACTTTACTACTAGGCCACCAGGGTTTCCAAACAGAAGACAAACAGTATTTAAATTGTTTTTCATCTCAAAGCACTGCAAATTCCTACAGCTCAGATGTAGAAAGTGCCTGATCTCCTTTGCTCCTGGCCAGGAACAGATCCTTTGTTACCTACCCACCACCAGGAGCAACATGGCAGAGTCCTCATTATCTCATAGCCAGGCTTTTCAGATCAACCAGCTACCTGCTACACTGCTGGGCCTTTTAATTTAAACGTCAGCTAAAGTCAGAATACAGTGTTGTTGTTGTTGTTGTTTTAAGTGTCCGATCCTCATTAACCTTCGTTTTGTGTTGCCCTCATCATTGCTTTTTGGTTGACAATTTTAAGGAAATTATTTTTCTAAGAATTCCTGTACTAAGAATCTCTGAATTTTTATAATACTCCTGTAAAGATCTGAAGTCTAGTGAAAAGTCAGATGCTGCACATCATTAAAGTTTAGAAATAGCCATTTTTCAGAATGTATAAGAAGGTTTCCCAATGCTTTCCCCCCACCTTTGAATTCATGCCTTATAAAATATTCTCAAAGCTAGTACGGGATCACTGTTTCTTAAGGGGGCATTTGGAGTTTGGCAATTGCTCCTTGAATGACTGTGCCATGCATTGCAGGACCTTCGGCTTCTCTGCTCCTTCTCTCAATTAAATGCCACTCATACTTCCCAGTTGCTGCAACAGCCAAAATTATTTTCATGTTTTTTAAACACCTCCAGGAAGAGTAGTGTGCTTCTGTTGAGTCAAGATTAAAACAGAAACAGCCTGGGTGGTGTAACAGTTAAGCCCTTGGCTGCAGACTTAAAGCTCTTCTGTTCAAATCCACCCAACAGCTACAATACAGAAGACCTGGCATTGTTGTTAGGTGCTGTTGACTCTGCTGCAACTCGTAGCGACCCTATAGGACAGAGTAAAATGGCACCATAGAGTTTCCAAGGAGTGTCTGGGGGATTTGAACCACTGACCTCTTAGTTAGCGGCTGTAGCACTTCACCACTAAGCCACCAGGTTTTCCCATATAAATGTTACAGCCTAGAAAACCCTATGGAATAGTTCTACTCTGTCACATGGGGTCACTATGAGTCAAAATTGACAGCACTTAACAATACAAACAGCACTGGACAAAAACCAAAACAACACACTCACCAACTACAGACTGAAACCAAACCTGCCACCATCACCTCGATCCCAACTCCTAGCGACTACAAAGTCTCTCTTAATAAACCTACCTCTCAGAGCTCTCTCCTTGCTCTTCTCAGCTCCTAAAACTTTGTGCCTGTGCTGCTCATCTCATTGTTGGGTTCCGTTGCTTTGTGATGCTCATCAAAATAGACTAGTCTTTCACTGCTGATATAGCTCTTGACTTGCTTCATAAAGGGTGAAATTCTGGAAGATATCTTACACTTGACTTCTTGATGTGTTCTCATATCAAGCAGGGTCCTGCACATGTGTGTATGTTGGATGAATCATTGCTGGATGGATGACGAAAAAGAACTGAATCCCGGACCACTGGCCAATGGTTCCGTGAGAAAACACTCTATTTGTCCCTATTTGTCTTCATGGCTTGAGGGGGCTCAAGGTTGCACCTGCAGCATAAGGGCAAGAGGGCAACTGGTTTCTTTTGGCCTCGTGCCAACATAGAGAAAGATACAATGAAAGAAAAATAGCCCTGTTGGCGGCATGGGCCAGCAGGTACATTAAATTGATCACAAATGATGTGTACACATGTATATACACATGTATACGCAAAAACAGAACAAATACGTGATGATGTTTGTCAAGAGTAAAATGCTGCCTCTCAAAATTGAACAATTGAGAGAAAAAGCTTATTTTCGCCCTGAGGTAACTCCCTGAGCCAGCACTATTTCTATTAATTTTATTTTATGGTTTCCATTGTCACTCGGTTATAAGGCACTTAACAGATGTCCCTCCACAGGCTTCAAACCACTGGATTGTTTGTTTTTTCCTCTCATTTTTCAGTAAACAAGTTACTCAGAATATATATTCTTCTTTGTCTATGTGTGCTGGGGAGAAAGAAAAGGCAGACAGAGTGATGTTTTCTAAAGGTCATTTTTCTTATAAATGACCAGAGACATACAAATAAATCACAGTTAATTCAAAAGGCAAATGCTAATCTTTTGTATTTCCATAGCCTCTGTAAGTGCTTTCTCCCATGACAGAAATGGGGATAATCCTCAAAGAAGAGAATGGGTGGAAAATACAGTAGATTTAAACGTCCAGTTTAAGGGTGAGTGAACTCCAGGTCACATCTGGAGATGATAATACAGAAACAAAGATGCAAACCTGAGTTTTCTCCCCAGGCGGTGATAGATTCATACTGATCCAATTTGACCCTCTTTCCCTGTCTCTGTGGCTCTGAATTACACAAATTGTAAAGCATCTGACCTCTAAAATGTAAGAACGCTGTCTGCAGCCTTCTCGTGGTTAAAAAAGAAAAAGCCTCCTTCATAGTCTTGATCCTGAAAGAACCAAGCTCTCTAATCAGCGGCATGTGGTGGCAGAGCAAGCTGAGCAGAAATTGTGTCTGGGGTGCGCCTGGCTTGATAGGGGCACGCATGTGTGGTCAGACACGGAGCTTGAAACATGTCTCTCTCTCTCTTTCATACACACATACATATGCACACACACACACACACACACACACACACACTTTGACCTCCATAAAATTCTTTTGCATCACTGCATTAGGAGTGACCCTTCACCATCTAGGGGGGGAAAGAGGCTGAGTCTGGGCCACTAGGAACACCGTCCCTCAGTCCAAAGAAGCAACTCTGGAGGCAAAGGGAAAATACTGTGCTTCAAAAGCTACCTGTTCAAAACAGTAGCTGAGCAGGAGAGACTTTAGATGTTTTCAACCCATTAACTCCTTCTTGCCTACCAGGAGGATGCAATACAGGGACACTATTCATTGCTGCCACTATCAAAAAACCCACTGCCATCAAGTCTGACTCAAGTGGAATCTAATTTGCCGAACTCACACCTAACCCTAATAATATTTTACTCAAGTGCAAATAGAGACATAGTGTTTGAAAAATCAATAGAATTTGTTAAAATTAAAACAATCAAATGTTCTCCAAATTTAACCTAAATTGGAGTCATACTGCATTCCCTTTCAAATCTTGAAGGCATTCCTATGACAATTTCTTCATGGCCATTAGGCAGCCAGTCTCTCTCTTGGCTACCAATTAATTCACTGATTGCAACACCCCACTCCCAGCAGGCTATACCGTAAGATAGTCAGGCTGAAAATTCAGCCTTCATGGTAAGGAGTTTAAAAACTGCTTACATGCCCAGTTTGATTTCTGAGGGTGTAGATGGTCAATTGAACCCACTGATGGAGGATCATGTTTGTGTATCTTCTTACACATCTTATAAATCACAGCAAAAAGGAAGACTGGATGGGCTCCTTGGCCATTTCAAGGATTGTTCTATCTGGCTTGGGTGGAGAAAAAAAAGAAATGTCAGTTGTATATTACAGGCAGTTATTTTCATTAGAGAGAATGTTACATGTCCAGTGCCAAGCACCTCTGTCTGTCTGACTGCTTTGTCTCTGATTGTCTCTCTTTTTCTCTCCTTCTCACGTACACATGCACCCTTCTTAATTACCAACAGAAAACAGTGCGTTCTGCACACTTCACAACATCTGTTGGGGCCTTAATTAATCCAGCTCTCTCACAGTCTCCATAGCAACAATGCTTAACAGGCTCAGACTTCACATTAGAAAATCTTCCTCCAAGTGAGTGATTCAAAATATGGCCATTACCAAAACATGTCTACATGAATTCTAGTGTCAGATATAATGAGAACATTGCACAGAGGGTGTTTTCATAGAGAGATCAGTTATGAGATCACTTTCAGCATCACCATCGTAAAAACAACTGCCCTGATCAAGAATTGCAGTCAACACTAATATGTTTAAGCTATGGCCAAAAAAAAATCCCTTTACTATCTTTACATTACCAGAAATTGCTAGGCTCCATGAAATTGTTGACAATAGCTACCTTGAGGGAGCACATCACTGTTTCTAAGACAGAAGAAATGCAACTGTTAAAAAGAAACTTGCTACGAGATGTGTTTCCTGAAGGGCTTCTGGCTCTATGGACCCTAATTAAAAGCCTATTGTCCTTTCTGGCCCCCGCCAACTTCTCACCCAAATCAGAGCTTGCCAGCAGCAGAGAAGTGGACCAAGGCTTTCCAAGGAGGCCATGAGCACTGCCAACTAAAATGTCAAGCACATTTCTGAGAGTCTGCATTCCCTCCATGGTCTACAGATGAGCTCGTTGCTGCTGGCCATGTTTGTGTTTATAGCTGAAACTGTTATGTTAGAGATTGTAAAATAAAGCACTGACAACTGCCCAGAAAACCTGCTCACACATTATACATGGTGTGGAGAGCCTAGAGGGAGAAGTGGTAAAGAGAGCATAGAAAACTCAAGCCAGGCATTTACCCCCAAATGGCCTTTCAGTCTCTACTGGCTTCCATTGCTAAATGTTTAACTTGGGCTGCTAACAAGAAGTAAACCATTCATTGGAGTTTCAACTCATTTGCCTTTTATTGCATCCTTCTGTGAATAGCCAAACAACCCCATCTAGCTGAGAGAGAAGGAAAGAACTTAGCTAAACTCACGTGTAGGCAAAAATATGTTCCAGCAGACATATCAGACTCCTTCATGATACAAAATTGAGACCCTCAATTGAGCCTATAAACAGAGAGGGCCTTCCCCAACCTCCATCAGCAACTGGAAACTGTAGAACCTGGGGATGTTGGCTCCAAGAACAATTTGTTTTATGATTACCTGGAGACAAAGACAAGTTGAGCCAGGAGCTTGAGAGGGTCCCTAGACCTGTAGATAAAATAGGGATCTTTGCAGAAGGTGGAGTTTGAAGGCTCTTGAAGGAGTCAGATCCAGTTCTCTAATGAAACTGTAATATCGAGGTAAATAAGCAAAGAAAGTATAATCTGATTTTCTCACCAAATTCTTCCTTTGTCCTTGGGCAATTGCCTGTATGAGACTTTTGGCTGCTAGCCATATATAAAACTTCTGACTGTCTGCTTTTCAAATAGTTTTAATGATAGGTAGACAACTAGGATTTAATTAATGGCACATTAAAGTTTTTCAGCCATGAAGCTTCTATGAAACTACTGAACCGTAGTCCCTTCAAGTTATTGCACCCAAAACAGTGTTCAGTCACTAACTTGAAATGATTGCTTTGAACTCACAAGCCAGAGGCGAAAAATGTAATGGAAACAGAATCAGGGTTCTAGTTCTAGTTCTGTCGACTCTTTGATCTCAGATTTCTAAAGACTCTTGTTCATGCACTTATCCCTTCTTTCACGAAGCATCATGAAGCCTCATAGCAAGCTTTGATCTTGGATGTGTCTCAGGGCACAGGAAAACGGGATACGGAACACTGAAGTAATGACGCCTCAGCTATCTGATTCTTAGCAATGCCCAGTCCTGCCTTTTTACCTATCGGCATCACCAGCACGTGACATCTGCTGTCAGGTTTAGAGTGCTTGCCATGCACCATTTGCTCTGTTGGGTTTAATTCATCTAGTTTCACAATGGACCCCAAGGTAAGGCTATAATTATTATTACAAGCTGTAGCTTAGCTTAAAAGCAAGGTTCCACGCAGGATGGTACAACTCCAGGAGAGTTTATGCATGCTGATTCTACCTGTGTGGGTGGGTACTCAGTGGTGCACAAATCCAGCCAATGTGAGTGATGCCCCTAAGGTTGTGCAATCCTGTGAACCTGGGAGAGAGTCAGTAAACAGAGGCCAAGTCTCTTTGGCTTTTTTGTATATTCTCACTGTTTCTGTCATACTTGGCAGACGATTATCTCTGCATGACAGGCAATAAAGAAAGAAAGAGATACACTCTGTATCAATCACAAATTCATACTGGAGTCTTCCTCCCATATGTCTCCCTCGTTTTGATTTTCTTTTCCATTCTCTATGAATCCCTAAGTGGTACGGTAAGATAGAAGAGTGACATCAGACACAATGAAGAAAACAAAGACGAAGAGCAAAGTGAGCCTGTCCTTTTTTCTTTCTTTTTTCATTTCTTTCTCCTTTTAAAAACTCTCCTAAAGTATCAGAACAGGATATTACAAAAGATTGTTCTCTAACAGATTTGAAAACCTAGAGGAAATGGACAAATTTCTAGATTCACATCACCTACCAGAATTATCACACAGAGAAATAGCACAACTGAATAAACCTATCACAAAGGAGGAGACTGAAAAAGTCATCCAAAAACTACCAGCCAAAAAAAAAATGTTCTGGCCCAGATGGTTTCACTAGAGAATTCTACCAAACTTTTAAAGAGGAGACAACTTCAGTCTTACTGAGGCTATTTCACAGCATAGAAAGGGATGGAATACTCCCAAATTCATTCTATGAAGCCAGCATAACCCTGATACCAATGCCAGGGAAAGATCCCACAAAAGACAAAGAAAATTACAGACCAGTATCACTCATGAATCTAGATGCAAAAAATCTTCAACAAAATCCTTACCAGTAGAATTCAACAATACATCAAAAAAAAATTCATCATTACCAAGTTGGATTCATACCAGGGATGCAAAGCTGGTTCAATATCAGAAAACAATTCATGGCATCAACCACATAAATAATACAAAAGATAAAAAAATCACCTAATCTTATCAATTAATGAAGAAAAGGCGTTTGACAAACTACAACACCCATTCATGCTAAAAGCTCTCAGCAAAATAGGAATAGAACGGAAATTCCTCAACACCATAAGGGGCACCTATACAAAGCCAACCACCTGCATCATCCTAAATGGAGAGTGACTGAAAGAATTTCCCTGGAGAAAAGGAACTAGACAAGGATGCCTGCTCTTGCCACTTCTACTCAACATTGCACTACAGATTCTAGCCAGAGTAATTAGACAAGACAAAGAAATAAAGGATATCTGCTTTGGCAAAGAAGAAGTAAAAATCTCCTTATCTGCAGATGATATGATTGTATATGCAGATAATCCTAAAGAATCCATAAGTAAACTACTGGAACTAATAAAAGAATTCAGCAAAGCATGTAAAGGATATAAAGTAAACATACGTAAATCAGTAGGATTCCTTTACACCAACAAAGAGGTCGTCAAATAAAAAATCACCAAATCAATACCATTTACTATAGCCACCAAGAAGATAAAATATCTAGGGATAAATCTAACTACAGAAATAAGAGACCTATATAAAGAGAACTACAAGATCTTACTGCAAGAAATCAAAAGAGACTTACATAAATGGAGAAACCTCCCCTGCTTATGGAAAGGAAGACTTGACACTGTGAAAATGTCGATTTTACCCAAAGCAATCTACATATACAGTGCAATCCCAATACAACTTTCAGTGACATTTGTTAATGAAATGGAGAAACAAATCACCAATTGTGTTCAGAAAGGAAAGAAAGTCCAGATAAGTAAAGCATTACTGAAGAGGAGAAACACAGTAACAGCCCTCACACTACCTGACCTTAGAACCTATTACACTGCCACGGTAGTCAAAACAGCCTGCTACTGGTACAAAAAGAGACATAGACCAATGGAACAGAGTTGAGACCCCAGAGATGCTACCACCCTCTTGTAAACAGCTGATATTCAACAAAGGCCCTAAGATTGTAAACTGGGATAAAAACAATCTCTTTAACAAATGGTGTTGGCAAAATTGGATATCCATCTGCAAAAAATTGAAATAAAACCCATATCTCACACCTTACATAAAAACTAACTCAAAATGGATCAAAGACCTAAATATTAAACCTAAAACGATAAGGATCATGCAAGTAAAAATAAGGTCAACAATAGAAGTTCAAATGCACAACTTAGGCAGACTTCAAAATCTGACAAAGCATGAATGACAGAAGAGAAAACAGATAAGTGGGAAGAATCAAACACTTTTGCTCATCCAAAGGCTTTCATCAGAGGAGTTAAAAGACCACCCACAGAATGGGAGAAAATATTTGGCAACTACATGTCGGACCGATGTCTGATCTCCATAAACTGCAAAAGCACTGCAAAATATCAACAAGAAAAAGGTAAATAACCCAATTGAGTGATTGGCAAAGGAGAGGGACAGGCATGTCACCAAAAAGGACATCCTGGCAACCAAAAGACACATGAGGAAATAATCACAGTTGTTAACTATTAGAGAAATCAAATCAAAACTACAACGAAATACCATCTCATCCCAACGAGGTTGACCATGATCTAAAAAACACAAAACAAATGCTGGAGAGGCAGTGGAGAGCTCAGAGCTCTCCTACACTGCTGGTGGGACTGTAAAATGGTACAAACTCTTTGGAAAGCAATCTGGCACTTCCTTAAAAAGCTGGAAATAGATATACCATTTGATCCAGTAATGCCACTGCTAGGAATATATCCTACAGAAACAAAGGCCGTCACATGAAGAGACACATACACAAGAATGTTTATTGCAGCACAGTCCACAATAGCAAAAAGATGGAATCAACCCGAATGCCCAACAATAGATGAATGGATAAACAAACTATGGTACATATACTCAATGGAACACTGTACAATGATAAAGAACAAAGATGATTTTAGGAAGCATCCCATAACCTGGTTTCACTTGGAAGACATTATGCTAAGTGAAATCAATCAGTGGCAAAAGGACAAATGTTGTACGAGATCACTGCTATAAGGACTTAAAAATAGACATATATAGAAAAAAAGACTCTGATGGCTGCAAGGGTGGGGAGGAAGGGAGAAGGCTGGTCATAGAATAGATAGTTGATAGAAATTTGGTTGGGTGAAAGCAGTAACAGCACACAGTAGAAAGTAGATCAACCTAACTGAACTTCAACCTAAACTGAAAACTCTTCTAAACTCAACCCAATATTGCAAGGATAGAGTAGCAGGTGCGGGATCTGGGGACCATGCTCTCGGGGGACATGGAGTCCAGTTGGCATAACTAGCCTGTTGCTAAGAGAGTCTTCTGCACCCCATATTGGTGAGTGGTGTCTGCTGTCTTAAAAGCTAACAAGCTGCCATCTGAGGTACAACAAACAGTCCCAACTCATCCAGAACAGATGATGACCAAGAACAACAAAGACACAAGGGAAAAAGAGCCCAGGAGACAGATGGACCCATGTAAATGGGAGACTGTATCAACACGTGACCAGGAGAACCAGGTGGTTCCTGGCCACCACCAAAGACAGCCGTGATGGGGCACACAATGCTGAGCCCCTATGACAACATGAGAAAAAGAGGGGTGCCGCTCAAGAATTCTGCTAAAAGACCACAATTGATGGTCCTATGACTTGGGGATCCCCTGGAAGCACAGTCCTTAGACCTGCTGCTGCCCCTGTCCAGAAAACACTACTGAGGTCAACTCTTTGGACAAAAATGGACTGGACTCAGGAGCACAATGTGACCTGTCCTACTGGTCTCTTTCTAGATGGAGAGGAGAGGGTGAAAAGGAGGGAAACGATATTGTTAAGAGGATACTACAAGTATAGAATGAAATGGAGGAATGTGCTATCACTGGGCAAGGAGAGCAGAAGGAGGTGCAGACAGGCAGGCATGCAAATTTAATCTGGATTGTATACTTTCATTTAATCACAATTAAAACAAACAAACAAACCATAAAACTTTTCCTTACGGATTATCACCCAAGTCATCAATGTATCCCATAACAACGCCCCATGGAATCTTTCTGGAACCCCCTGTCCCAATCAGATCTTCGAATGGTCTCCCAGTCCTTTTTACTCCTGGTATCTTGTGCTTGGAATCAAGGAGGTAGATATCCAATCGATCATTTAACCAGAATACATTATTTTATGGTGGACGTGGGTGGGGAAGGTTGAGGGAATGAGGTGCATCTGGTTACACTTAAGTAAACCACAGCATCCCAGGGTGGAATCAAGCATTTCTCCATGGTCTGACTTCATATGGAACTGACCTGATATTAGAGGGGAGACAAAGGAACATCCATGGTCGCCCACAACTTGTGCAATAGTGCTTAAAGAAGCAAATACAGAAGGTTGTTCTCTCTGAACATCTTAATCTAGAGGAGAAGACCTCATTCTGCAGTACCTCTGTATGTGTGTTCCAGTGTCCTTCGCGGCTGCTGTATCACATGCGCTGCTGTGTCACACACATCCTTACCCTGGCTGCCCTGCTTGTGTGGAATGCCTTTCTCCCACTCTCTGCTTATCCTTCAGCTTTGGGCACCTCCCACTCCAGGATGTGTCCTTCTCCTGCTCGTGCTATACTACTAGCCACCAGTGTGCTTTTCCTGTGCACTCCCTTGGCAATTCGTATGCTTCTGTATCTTGCCTCCCCACATTAGGATTCTCTGTCCTGTGTTTGTCCTCTGCAACAGCTGCAGGGCTTATTCATCTTTATTCTATCCCCAGTAAATGACTTGGCCTTTAGCTAACTTTCAATAAACTTTTACTGAATAAATGAGTGGAGCAGAGGTGTACAGATGCAAATAAGTTGAAAGCTAACCTTATGCAACTTTAGCCCACTCTTAAAATTAACCATTTCAAGGCACTTGAGTTCTCCCCCTATTCAGTTTCTGGTTACATGGGAGCAGTCTGCTTAAGGACCAGCACCAGGCTAAGCAACTATTAAAAGACCCTTTAATAATATAACATTAATGATAGCTCATACTTATTGAGTGATTACTATGCTTCAGGCTCTGTTTCAAACTCATGGCACATAGTAATCATTTAACCCCTACAATAACTCTGTTAGATAATTATCCATGTTTTATAGATGAGGAAACTAAGGCACACAGAGGTGAAGTAATTTGCCAAGGCCACACAGCCAGTAAGGGGCAGAGCAAGCAGTGGAGTCCAGACTCTCAACTGCTATTCTCTGCTGGTTCTCAATACTGAAGGGAATATGGTTTGAACCTTAACATTCTCAGGTTGGTTCTGATTTTGAAAGTGATCCTAGGTCACAGAAGGAATACATGGTCCATTTTACTGCTTTGTCTACCTTTATATGATTTAATCATGCTCACCTTCACCTTATATAGCTACTGCACTCGCACACTTGTTTACACATACGTCCATATACTCCGTCTCTACCTGCTGCTATTTTTTTTACCCTTTTCCGAAAGAACACAACTCCTCCAAGTGTAAATAGGCTGGGAAGTATTGCCCAACTGCCGTCATTATGCCATCCTGATGAAACACAGAAGGACTTAGACTGCGAGATAGCACACAGATTCACACAGCCTGGGACAGAAGAAAAATGCTGCTTTCCTTGCCACAACAAGTCTCCAAAGGGGTGCATGTTATCTGCAATCTTTCAACTTGGTAGAGAAAGTAGATCCTTTGAGGGCAACGTATTTATGGTCTGGGAAATAAGAGTTGTGCATTTGTATTGGAGCCACAGGTGACTGTCTACTGAGGTCTCACCTGACCGCACAGTGGCAACAAAGGCAAAAAACAGAACTGATTAAGAAAGCTTTCAGTTATATTCAGTTGCAAAGTCATAATATCAAAATAAGAGAATTGCCAAAAAGGAACCTGTGAATACAGTTTTTACAGTTTGCTGATAAGTGCAAACTTTAAGCCAGAAATGAATACGAATTAAACAAAAAATCATCTCCTGCATGGGGCAAGAAACCCTGTGCTGTAGTGGGCTAAGTGCTACATCTGCTAACTAAAAGCTCAGCAGTTCAGATTTACCAGGCACTCCTTAGAAACTATCGGAAAGTTCTGCTCTGACCTCTAGGGTCACTATGAGTCGGAGCCAACTGGATAACAGTGGCGTTGGTTTGGGGTTTTGCATGGGGATGGGAGTTTCTTCACTTTATTTTTTGTGGTTATCAGGAGTACTACCAAAAGTACTAGCTGTTGCCACCGAGTTGATTCCAACTCATAGCGACCCTACAGAGCAGAGCAGAGATACCCCACTGGGTTTCCAAGATCAGCTGATGGATTTGAACTGCTGGCCTTCTGGCTAGTAGCTAAATTCTTAACCACTACACCTGCTAGGTCTCCATTATCAAAAGAGTGAGATGAAATGCAGCACTCATCATTGCTGTCACGGGCGTGGGCATCAGGCAGAGAGGATCCGTCCTCACAACAAAAACCTGTGTCTTCAAGGATGCTGAGGTCTCCCCAGGAGGACTCCACTAAGATCTGGGCTTGTAGGACGTGAAAATCAACTGTAGTATTAATGTAGCATTGAACTGTAATATCAGTGTAGTATTAAAGAACTGCACGAGGATTTTGTATGTCTCTGCATGCTTTCACTCTTTCCGTATCCACCATCAGGGAAAAAAAGAAAGGTATTTATAGTTAGCAGAGGCAGAATTTAGACTAAATACCCACATGCCTTCCGCTGAAGGTATATAGGATTCTGGAATAGACTGTATTGGAAAGAAAGGGATTCTAGAAAGATTTTTTTCTTTCTTTCTAGATGCACTGAAAAATGGAAAACGAATCTTATGAGTTTAGGAGTTACGCTTTGTGGTCATCACCCATCTGTCAGTCTCTCACACTGTAGTGGCTTTTGTGTTGCAATGCTGGAAGCTATGCCACTGGCATTTCAAATTACCAGCCAGGCCACCCACAGGGGCAAGTTTCAGCAGAGCTTCCAGCCTAAAACAGATCAGGAAGAAAGGCCTGGTGATCTACTTCCCCAAAGTAGACAATAAAGATCTTACAGATCACAGTGTAACACTGGACACAGTATCAGGTAGGATGACCTGCTGGAGGAGAACATCATGTTTGGTGAGGCAGAGGGCCAACAAGGGTGAGGGAGACCCTTGGTGAGACCGTTGGCACAATAGCTGCAAGTGACTGGAACAGACCAGCGACGACGACACAGGACTGGGCAACATTTCCTCACACTGTGTGTGGTGTAACCTCGAGCTGGCACTGATCCAGCAGCAGCTAGCTAGCTAGCTTATCAGCCAGCTAGATGCCCTTGGGGCTGAAGTGATTGGCTAGATTTTTAATGTTTTATTCATTCTATGGAAAGACATGCCTTTGAATCACGGTGTTGAAGAAGAACATTGAGTGTACCGTGGACTCCCAGAAGAACAAACAGATCTGTCCTCAAGAAGCATAACCAGAGTGCTCCTCAGAAGCAAGGATAGCAAGACTGTGTCTTACATACTTTGGACCTGTTGTCAGGAAGAATCAGTCCCTGGAGAAGGCCATCATGCTTGGTAGAGTGGAGGTTTGGCAAAAAAGAGGGAGACCCTCAACAAGACGGATCAACACAGTGGCTGCAACAATGGGCTTAAGCATGAGAACAATTGCGGGCACGGTGCAGGACTGGGCAGTGTTTCCCTCTGTTGTGCACAGGGTCGTTACGAGTCAGAAGTGACTTGACAGCACCTAACCATAACAACAGGGAAAGACTAGTCACCGAATTGTTAATATGATTGTGACCAAAATGGCCAGACACAGCAAGAATTAAAAAAGTGTCAAAAAAAAAGGTTTTCTTTATGTTGTTGTTAAAAAAAAAAAAAAAAAAAAAACCTAAGCTTCGACTTGCCTAAGTGAAAATATAACATAGGTACAAAACTTAAAACTTTAAGTAGGAAAAATAAGCAATGAAGCTTTGGGCAAACGTTTTCCCTTCCTATCTACTTTTTTCCTTCATACCGCTCTCCCTGTTTGCTGTTGTAATTCTGAATGTTCCTCAAGCATTTTCACTTTAAACAAAGGGAGATTGTGTTTGCCGTGTGTAATGTGTTATTTCATTATAGTCCTCTGCTTAGTATCACAACTACAAGTTACAACAACGAAGTGAAAGTTATTTATTGACACCAAGCAAGACATGTACAAATATTTCTGAAGAAATGAAAATATTTTCTGGGTTATTTTCTTACACAGAGGCCCTTATTACTCTGAAGGCAGGACATGCCAGTTTTCCTTAATAGAAAAGCGTACACAAGTGGCAAGTTTCACAGAGAGAGGTCCCCTCCCTGCCTTAAAGACCTGCAGGGAAGAGTTTCTTCTAGTGAATGGCAGGTGACAGCGTTCCTGGATGGCAGCAGGGACAGGGCCCAATAGAGAGTTTAGATGGACTTTCATGATTACATCACAATGGACTTTGCTGGTGTCCCTGGGCCTCTGCTGATGACCAAGTTGAAAGACGATGCTGAACTGTGGCTCGAAAGCCTATCAACATTAGAATCTGGACCATGCATCTGCAAAGTATGGAGCTCAGCTCCTACGAGTGTCAAGACTGTGTACCTTGTACAGTGGCCACCTGATTAGAAGAGATGTTCAGGATAGCTTGGCTGAATGGTGGTGTGAATGGTCACCAGGAGTGGCCCTTCTGATACCCAGAAGAGAAAGTAGTATGTAAAAACTAGCCCAGATTGTCCTTTCCCACACCCTCCTCTGCTTTTCTGGGGCACGGAGACATTCCTGATAATCAGCTGTGACTTGGAAAGTCGGCCAACTACAAATACCGCTGCTCCAATCCAGATTGTTTCATCTAGGTCTTAGGAGATCTTTCAAAATCCAGATGATCCAGTAGAAAACGCAACATGGAATTTTGCTCCAGAGTCAAAACAACTTTTAAAATACTTCTGCTTATTCAAGCTAATTTCCCTTCCAGGAATTTGAAATTACATGTCATAAGGTAAGAATTACACAAACAGAACAGCTTTCAATAATTTAATCATCAGATGCATATCCACCCCCTCAAGAAATGAGCTTGCATGAAATATTAAATGTCATTCTTAAAACAATTTGGACACAGACAATTAACACACAAATACTAGGAAAAGAAACAAGTTTCTCTCAAAAGTGCTAGTCTTTTGTTTGGAGAAATAACACACAATTAAAGGTAAACAATATTCTCTTCGGCTGGATCTCCGACATCTCCGTCTTGTCTGGTCACTGTCTGTAGATTTAGCTTTGCTTCTGCTGTAAGCGTCAGTGGTTGCTGGCGACGTGGAGTTGAGTCCTGAGGGTTTGGGAAATCAGTCAGGGAGATGATCAAATCTGCAACAAATACATACACAAAAAAAACTGAGCTTGGGTCCCACCAGGCAGGTGACTCCACCTCTCAGAGGGTCATGATCCTCCAAGACTGGGGAAGGCAGTGCCATAAAGTCAGCCACAGAGAGAATGGCCAAGCCCAGTAACAACAGAACAAAATGGACAGCTGACAATGTAATTAGTATCTTTCAAACATGCTTGGTTTTATGCACAGGCTTCTCCTGTGGGTAGAATCTACCTATATAAAATAGTCCCCCAAAACAAAGCAAACAAACAAAAAAAAACAATCACTGCCATCAAGTCGATTCCAACTTATAGCCACCATATAGACAGAGTAGAACTGTTGCATAGAGTTTCCAAGGAGCACCTGGAGGATTTGAACTGCCAACCTGCTGGTTAGCAGCAGTAGCACTTAACCACTATGCCACCAGGGTTTCCAAATATCCAGGAAAACGCCATATGAATACAGACCTGTCAGCATCCAGGGACCATTAAAGTGGGTGTCCATTTATTTTCAAAAATGGCTCAAGGCCTTAAAATACAATGTATAGTCTAGTTTTGTAATAAAACACATTTCCATTTGCACAGCACCTTCCATTAGAATATCTCACATCAAGAAATGACCTTAAGACCTAATGGAGCTGGGACTTGATCAATGCGGATGAGGGTAGGGGGTAAGGAGCTGAAGTATGAAGGACAGTCTCCAGCCTCACTATTATGCAAATGTTAACACTACAGGAATCACTTAGCAGGAGCAACTGTATTCCTATGGACAACCATTATCAACCACAGCTGGGCTTGTTTCTTTCTGGTTGAGGAGCAACAGCAGGGCACTGTCTAGTCTTCCTTTCTCTGGCAAGCCCTCTTATTACTATAATTTAAAAGGGAAACAAAGGGAGGGTTTAGTGTGAAGAAAAGGAAGACAGTGGCTGCAAACCATTTTCTCTGCACTTGTTCTGTTGATCACACTCCCTGAGGCTCAGCCACAGGGCAAAGTTACAAATAATAACCAGCTTTTGTCATGGCAAAAGTAGAGGGCCAGTGAAAACAAGGGACACCCTCAAGGAGATGAATTGACACAACAGCTGGAACAATGGACTTAAACATACCAACAACAATGGAGATGGCACAGGACATGACAACATTTCATTGTATTATACATAAGGTCACCAAGCAGCAGCACTGACTTGAACGAAGGCAGCTAGCGACAACCAGAAGTCAGAGCAGAAGGCAGAGTATCCAGGTGGAGAGGATTGGTAGCCCACACCTGTTCTTTATACATTCATTAACAGAGAGGCCCCTAGAGCATTGCCACATGTTACTCACAGCCTCTATTATGTAGATGGATGCACATAATATCCAACATTAAATGCACTGCTGGTATTTTAATGACATAAATCCATGTGGCTTTTGCCCTCCTACCCAGCATTCTTGGCTGGCCAGGCAGGTAGGAAGCAAGGCCCAGCTGCACTGGAGGGTGATAATCCATCTTGGGTGAGGCAGGACCCTTTGCAACTCATTCCCTCACTTCTTCCAATAGGAGCCAGAGCCAGTGAGGCAGGAGCAGCCAGCACCTTAGAAAGTAGACAAAAATCACCTGGAGGAGCAGCACCCAAAGCTGGACTCTATTAGTAAGCTTAAAGGACTCCGGAGGTATAGTCATAGGGGAAAGACGAGGCAAGAAGATAAGGCTATATATGCCAGCTCTACTCAAGTGTTTAGAGATCCCTGTTCCTTTAATTACTAACGGGGCACAAAGAAAAAATCTGTTCGCATTGAGGTGACGCGTACAGAGTCTATTGACCCTGATTCCAAATCCTAGCAGAGGAACTCATTAATTACAGGGAACATAACCACTGAAGATGTCTGTAACTACTTCTCTAGTGCCCTCCCTGGACAAAGAAACTGTCCTGGGCCTCTTATGTTCCTCATCTCTTCGAGCTTCAAAATATTGTAACTCACACTTTGCATACTGGGAAACTGAGACTCAAACTAGTTAAATTCCTTGCCCAAAGTCATGCAGTTAGGGAGAATTGAACTCAGAGGACATTCTTTCTTTGGGCACTCTGCTCATCTGATCAATATTCTCATATTATTCTCATTGCTTGTTGAGTTGAAAATACTTGACTATTTTTTTTTAAGAGACACTGAATGTGTAATAAGGAGCTCTAATGGTGCAGTGTTCAAGCAGTCAGCTGCTAACCAAAAAGTCACTATTTCAAACACATTGGCTGCTCCCTTACGCTGGTGAGACATATGGCAATCCGCCTCCATGAAGGTCATAGCCTTGGAAATCCTATGGGACAGTTCTACTTTGTCCTACAGAGCTGCCATGAGTTGGAATTGACTCGAGTGCAATGGGTCTGGTTTGGATAATTAAGACTTATCATCCCTTAAGTACCACATTATAAAAGTCATTTCTGCCCAGAACAGACATTCTGAGCCACTCAAATTGACATACCACTTGTTACAGAACTAGCTACCTCTCTCACAATCAGGCAAAAGCAAAACTCCCCAGGCAATGATTCTACTATTCTAGAAAGCCTACAAACCAACTTATAATGCTCTCCGTCCTATTTTACCACACTGGGAGAAAAGGAAGACCCCTCTGTGGTGACAACACACTTTCAGTTCCCTTTCCTAGCTACTGAAGGAATAAAGCCATCTACAAAATGGTGTAGGGGGAGTGTCTGAGCTCCTTTCACTTCACAGTGGGAGAGACAACCCATCAGCATCGATCAGCCCAAAGCTGATTCCTGTGGAGCAAGCTTTTTATCACTTCTGATACCAGACATCCTCCCGCTGGTAGTCTCTACTTCTGTGCTGGACTTGATAATTTGTTGCGATGGCCGTACAAATTACAGGCCATTACTCACAATTATGGAGTTTATTAGGGAAGTAATGGGTTAAAATTCAGGACCAAAATCAACTGAGGATACAATTCTTTTATCAGGACAGTCTCTTCTCAGTCACGCCCACTGGCAGCTCTCTCTCTGGCCAGCAGCCTTTTGGCCTCTCAGCCTGGCCTCTGCCCTGCTACAGCAAGCTTTTTAGCTCTACCAATAAGTGCTCAGAGGTGCCCCACTCCAACAATGAGCCTTGGCTAGACAGAGCTCATCTCTCTAGCTCCATGGGTCTGTGAGCCCAGTTCCACCAATTGCCCGGAGGCTCCACTCTGTCAGCAAAGATACTTAGTTTTCTTGTTCTGTGGGTCAGAAAGCCCACTGCACCATTTTTGGCCAGTCTTCTTTTTCTGCTGCCTCTACTGCTGCTATTTCCTTGCCACTGCTTCCCAACGTCTCTCGCCATCTCAGAATTACAGCACTCTCTCTCTCTCTTTGTTTCTGTATGTGTGCGTTGCTTGGATCTAGGAGGCTCTCATCACAGGGATGCCAAGTCCAAAGGAGGCACTCCATTCCTAGCTCTTCTTTCTTAGTGGTAGCGAGGTCCCCTGTCTCCATCTCTGGAATGGTTCTTTATGAGCCCAGCAGAGAGGCAAAACTGACCAATCCCCTCACTAGCATTCCATGCACCTTATTTGCATGGTCCCAGTCCCACAAGAGTGCCATGCACCTTATCTGCATTATTACCAAACTATCCAGTCCCCATGGTGGGCCACAAGCACTTCATTTTCATAGTCCCACCCAGTCATTTGGTGGGTATTGCAATACTATGGTAAAACAGACCATATAAAAGTAATTGCACTGTACCATCTCACCTCTAAAAAACAAAATCTCAGCTTAACTACTGACATTTATTATTACATAACTTAAACAAAAAACTCAAAAGCCTCTATCTACCAGACACTGATGGATTGGAGAATAGCATGCCTAACTTACCACATGTCACCTCCTAGCCAACAGAAATTCCAGCCAGGGTCCAATAAATACACCAAGAATGAAAAAAATTATCCATTCAACACGGCAGCTGGGAGACGCTTACTGATCCACGTGACAATGGTGGGCACACTGGAAGTCCCCGATCCATGTACGTTTCCTTCTTCTGAGTGTGAAACATGTAGCCAAGAGCCCCAAACACCGGTGAATCCAGGCACCTGGGAAGTTGCCCCTTAGTGGCCTTAAAAACAGCTTGTTTAAAAAGAGGCAAAGAACCAAATGTATGTCAGAAACAATAATTTTTAAGTTAAAATACAGGCTCAGGTTCAAGAAGATAGAGAACCAACGGGAGGGGGAGGACTAATTTTTTTATGTGTGAGCTGGGTATAAAAATTTAATCAGGGCTTTTTCACACTAGAGTAAAAATACAGAAGAAAAATTAGGTAAGAGCTTACTCGACCCTGAGGTGAATGGCCCATGTTGTAATCCCAGATGTGTGAGTGCATGTTGTTTTGTTGTATGTCACCTGGACGAGAACTCAATTTCCTTCTCTATGTTCACCTTGGTTTGCACCTGAGCTATGTAGACAAGGTCAGACAGTCTGTCTTTGAAATTAGAAACAGTTCTGTGATTCCTGATTTTATTACTCCATTTCACCATTGAAAGGACTGCAACACAGTGATTGTATATTTCTTGAGGCCAGCCACCTTTTTCCTCACTTTTTCCTCTGGAGAATATGACCATCATACAGAACTCTAAACTGAAAAAACATTTGGTCAAATGAAACTTCACCAATTCAGAAAGCAGAATTCTTGAGCAGCAAAATTAAGCATCCCATTTCATTTGCAATCAAAATGCCTGTAAACTGATGAACATACAAACAGAACACTATTTTTAATAAGTAATATTAATGTAATCATAATTGGGTTAATTAAAAACCAAACATTACTACAGCAAGACAAGACTTCAAACTACCAAGTATCATTCAACCACATGTCTTGGCACAACTTTCTCTCTTACTTGACATATAAGAAAGAATTTGATCCCTGAACATTAAATATTAACTTTTTAGAAAAGGACAACTGAGCTGAAATTTAGAAAAGGTTCAAAAGTGTAGCTAAGCCAAGTAGAGAAGTACAATCGTGGTTCAGCGTTTTTTTCTACTGCACAACTGGGTTTTCACTCACACTAAAGCACCATACTTTGCAAGACATCTCTCTACTTACTTTAGGGGGGACACTGTGGTATCTACTCATAAAGTTTAAAAAAAATTTAGGTGTGTACAATTTGACTAGCACTTTCTTTTGTAGGTATATGGGACAGAAAATATCTGTGCTATCAACAGTCAGTTATTGCACACATCACTGAGAGACAAAGGCAATTCCCTAAATTTCTCTGTTTTGGGCACTTAGTTGCAGCCTACCGACTGACAATGGAAACCCTGGTGGCATGGTGGTTGAGAGCTATGTCTGCTAATCAAAAGGCTGGCAGTTCAAATCCACCATGTGCTGCTTAGAAACTCTATGGTACAGTTCTACTCTGCCCTATAGGGTAATTCTACTCTGACCTATTGGGCAGTTATAAGTGAATAGAATGTGGGCTCCAAAATAACACAACATATCAGCTCCGGAAAGGCCGACACTTGGCCAGATGTTAAAATCAACTGTTCCTCCAGTGGCTCACCATCATTACCATTCTCTTGAGCCAGCTGGGTAACTGGTTATTTTCAAGACCAGGCTATATCCTCAGTGCAGTCATGTGCCCAATTAAACATGAATACAGTGCCTCCTAAGCTGGAAAGCCAAGTGAAATCTTCTAAAGCACAATGTAAAGTGTAACCTTTCTGAACTTCAATTCACGGAAGATTAGAGTAAAATCAGTATTCGACAACCTCTTGCCAGTTAGTCAACTCCAACTCATGGAGACCTCAGGTGTTTCATGGTAGAAACACACTCCACCGTTCCACATGGTTTTATTGTGCCGTAAGTGAAAGTGTACAATTCTAGTCAACTTGTCATACAAAACCTTGCACACACACTGCTATATAAACTCTGGCTGCTCTCTCCACCTGGTGACAGCACACTCTTCCTTTCCACTCTGGTTTCTCATGTCCATTCAACCAGACCCTGTTCCCCTGCACCCTCTCATCTCACCTCTGGATAGGAGCTGTCCATTTAGCTTCATGTATCTACTACTTAAGCCAAGAAGCACAATCTCTGCCAATATCATTTTATAACCAGTAAGACTTCTTAAACATCTTACAGTCCATGTGAATTTCTGCATTTTGGCTGAGCAACTCACCAAACAATACTCCAGAGTTGCAACAAGTGAATGCAATTTTCAATTCTTTATACTTAAGAAATGCAATCAAATTCAGTCCATCTTCAATCTTCCCAACAACCCATATCTGAGGTAGGCCTACACACAATCCTCAAAGGTTAGCATTTAGAAAACTGATGGGAGACAATGCTTAGGGTCAAAATCTGCACTTGAGTTCACCTCCTGGGAACAGCAAACTTAAGAGTAACCTGTCAGGTAGAACAGTTTCATCTGTCTAGAAAAGGGTTGTTCACCGTCTCAAAGTAATTAATGTAGTCATTATCTACATGTCTTTTTCTGAAAAGCATTTTAAATCAAAGTCATTTTTAAATGAAAGTTTTTAAAAATCTTAAAAGCACAGAATCACCACTGTAACTTTCATCAAAAACATCAACTGTCAAGGCCTGAATTTAGCTCAACACTGTACTTAGCCAAGGTCTCAGAAGCCTGGAGCTACAAAATGCAGGTTTAATCTAAAGATGAGCTCACCGATGACACACAGTTCTATCCTCTCTCTGCCTTATCTCCCTGCACCCTCCCCAACAAAGAGTACAAAGCAGAACTCGACATCTTCTGCTCCTTGGCTCTGTTCTTGCTTACTTTAATCAAGCATCTGACTTGTACTTCTTATTATATTCCCTGTGCATGTTCTTAAAGTAAAATTCACACTTTGCTTGAATAACTTTACCTCAAAAAAAGAAAAAAAGATTTCATCATTACTCTTCCAACTCTCCAAATTAAGCTGTATTCCCCATTTGAAGATCAATTCACGCTTACACTCTGAAACATTAAAAAAAAATCATTTCCTGATGGCATTACTGGCAATCACTACCTTTTCTCAGGAACACTAATGTACATTTTCCTTCTAATAGAAAACACTTATTGTGCAGAACTTAAGGTACCTTCAGAGCAAAGGAAAATTGGTCTCTGTCTCTAATTTTGCTCAACCCAATTTTCTACAGTTGAGTCACAAACAGGATATGTGAGCCTCTGGCATGAAAACCATCCTGGAGTTGATATCTGGAGCAAACCAGTATAAATTAGTGTGATTTCCTTTTCTATGCCTCATGTATCAACACTAGACTTGAAACAAAATAACTGGAGTGTGCTCTGAGGGGTGTGCATGTGAGAGGAGTACAAGAGCAAGTCTATAATGCATAAAAGCAAACTTTGTTTTTTTAAGTTTTGACTGTGAAAGTTGAATTTTTTAAATTTTCTTCTCAGTAATTAATGTATTTGGAATATTCTACATTGGCTATATAAACAATGCTTTTACAAGAAACACAACAACTGAGGCAATCAAAAGGCATTACCTAGTACATCAGTCCTCTCTGCTGTCTCCACTTTGCCTCTCCCAGCAATCACGGTTAATGAATGATAACACCAGCATCTTCAAGATGCATGAGAATGTGGGACAAGTGGTTCCACTTTTCTCTCCTCCTTGATAAGCACTTCAAAATGGGTCTCTCTAGTGAGGATGCTAATAGATTTCTTCAGCAAAAGCTGAAGTAATATTCTGTTAATCAAGTGTTTTGACACTTTTCTTGGAACTTTAATATCCTCTCATGTATTGTAAATCTGAAAAAGGGAAACACAGTACACAGCACCTCCACATGCATTTAACCAGTGCAACTTAAATGTCACAGACTTTGAGAAATAGTGCACTATAGAGTTAACACCTGCATACAGACTAAGAAAGACACAATGAAGAGCCAGGGGGCCAGAATAAATTGGGGGAAGGAGAGACAGCCTGGAAATAGGTGAGCTTTTTCAAATCTGTAAGTGCCTAAGCCCACACCTGAGAAAGCCAAAGAACTGGTGATTAGACTAGGATGCTTTGGCAGCCCTACTGAAATAATGGGCCCGGCCATATCATCAACAGCTGTTGAAACCATTAGGAAAAAAGTTGATGAGGTACTCTATGATGGATGAATTAAGCTTATAATGTCTGAACACAAATCAATCCCAATGTCATCAAAAGACAATCAGACTTTGCATTCCTCATGAAGGAGTGAAATAGGAAACACAAAACAGCAGCTTTGAAGAGCCTGCTGCTAATCTAGCAACTGTTTCCAACTACAGGAAGTATACTTTACAGGAGGTAAACCAAACCCAAACCCAAACCCCCATCACCAAGTTGATTTTGACCTACAGCAACCATACAGGACAGAGTAGAACTGCCCGATAGGGTATCCAAGGAGCAACTGGTGGATTTAAAAGGCCAGCCTTTTGATTAGCAGCCTGGCCCTTAACCACTGCACCACCAGGGCTCCTTACAGGAGATACATTGGCAGGGAAATATGTGAAATGACACCACATGGATGCAGTCAGCAAAATCCAGAATGTGGAAAAGTCTTCAGTAAAAAAATCACTTGGTCTTTTCAACAAATAAATTGCAAGATTTAAAAAGAAAAAAAGAGAAGGAGGGAGGAGAATTTTAGATTGAAAGAGACCTGAGAGACGTACCAACCACATGCAATTTATGAAATTATTTGGATCCTGATGCAAAGAATTCAACTGGGAAAAAATTTCTGAGACATAGACATTTAAGTACTAACAGCATGATTTTAAGTAACAAATGTTAATTTTTATAGGCATGATAATGATGTTGTGTTTTTTGGTTTGTTTTGTTTTTAAGAGTACTTATCTTTGGTGGTGTAGTGTTTAAGCACTATGTCTGCTAACCAAAAAGACAGCAGATGGAATCGACCAGCTACTCCTTGGAAACTCTTTGGGTCAGTTCTACCTTGTTCTATAGTATTGCTATGAGTTGAAATGAACTCAACAGCAAAGGGTCTTTACCTTTTAAAGAATGATATATTTTGAGGGGAGATAAAAGGATGTCCTGAATGTGCTTCAAGGTAATCCAACGCGAAAGGAATGAGAAAGGGGTATTGAAGAAGCATGATTGGCTGTAGGGGAGTAATTATTAAGCTGGGTGTGGTACCTGGAGTTCACTAAACAATTCTCTCTACTTTTTGTATATGTTTGAAATTTTCCATAATAACTTTAAGTTCACAGCCTTCTGCATATTTAGACAATAAGAGTATAAAAGATTCTGTGTTATTACAATAATGTTACTTCCATATTTCTTATATAAATGAGACCTTGTAGCAATAAATTAGAGGTCTATTCTGGATGCCAAGTGTGTTTGGGTCAATTTAATGCAATTGTATGACAGGTAATTGGCAATTGCTGTGTAGGGGTTTATTATCTATTTGATGTATACACAGATTATATGGCTCTATGCCATACAATAAGGTTCATCTGAGTTTACAACTATCTACAAAAATGATACAGATGCAGGTCTAGTTTTTGCTCTTGCCTAAATGTCTAATAAACATCTCCTAGGTGAAAAGTGATTCAGAAAATATCTTGTTTTATACATCGAGTGCATTTTTCATAGCAATTAATTGATTTTTCTTCTAGAATTTGGAGTCATATTCTTTCATCTTTGACCTGTTCGTAAGTCTTTAAGCTGAATTCGTAGGTAAGCCAGAAACAGATGCATATGGTTCTTATTCAGTGTCAAATATTTGTTCTAGTATATGGCATTTATTTTACCTTTCTATGCATATAAAACACTTAAGACACATTTGAAAATACACTGAAACATCTTAAACATAATAATAGTAGTAACACAGTAATAATAAAAGTAACTACATATGTTACTATACTGAAGAGAAAGACCTGTGTGTGTGTGTGTGTGTGTGTGTGTGTAAGTATACCACCAAAAGCCAAACCCACTGCTGCTGAGTCGATTCTGACACATAGTCACCCTATAGGACAGAGTAGAAGTACTCCACAGTGTTTCCAAGCAGTGCTTGGTGGATTCAAACTGCTGACCTTTTGGTTAGCAGACATGGCACTTAACCACTACACCAACAGAGTTTCCTGTAGGCATACAATATGGTAAAAACAAACAAACAAAAAAAACACTAGTTCTTAAAAACAGTTCAGGTAGGAAAAAAAGAACTGCTGAACACAGGTAATGTTTTCACGAGTACCACAGACAGTGTCATGCATGGATTATTAGGAACCATTGTATTTAATTCAAACTTTTCCATACAGCATTGTTTATGGCAGTTTGTTCTTAAACACAAGTCAGAATGGCCTCAGATATTCTTCACCAGGGGACATACCGTATACCATAAAAGGTGAAGCATGACTCACTTCTTGGAATATATCCTAGAGAAATAAGGGCTGCCACACAGACAGATACGTGCACTCCAGTGTTCACTGCAGCACTGTTCATAATAGCAAGCAGATGGAATCTACCTTGGTACTTTTCAACAGAATAAACAGATAAACTACGGTATACTCACACAATGAAATACCATGCAATGATAAAGAACAACTGTGATCTTTGGAAGTACCTGACAATACAGGGTCATCCGAAAGACATTATGCAGAGTGAAATCAGTCAGCCACAAAAGGACAAATACTGTATGACACCGTTATTAGGAGGCCTCAGGAAACTGCCTAAGTAAAGAAGAAACTAATCTTTGTTGATCAGGATGGGGGAGACAGCTATTCAGAGATTAGATAGGAACTGGGTTAAGTGAAAGAAGTGACAGCCTACTCTAAAAGGGAGCGCAACACTAATGGACTATACCAAGAGCTAAAAGAACTCCTATATGCAACCGAACACTTTGAAGGCTAGAGGAGCAGAGGAGGGGACCTGGGGACCAGGCTTTCTGGGAACATCTAGGTCAACTGGCACACCTGAGCTGTTTCTTTTTAAGAAAATGGTCTACATCCTATTTTAGTGAGTGGCATCTGGGGTCTTAAAAACTAGCAAGCTGCCATCTAGGGAACACCAGTTGGTCCCAGTCCCACTGGAAGAGAAAAAAACGAAAGACATCAAAGACAGGAGGAAAATGTAAGCCAAGGGGACAGAGGAGCCAAATGATCCAGAGTCTACACCAGCATGACATCAGAAGAACTAGATGGTGCCTGGTCACCTCCAGTGTCTGCCTTGATAGGCAATACAATGTCAGGCTCCCAGACACAGCAGGAGAGAAATAGGAATTACGATCTAGAATTCTATTAAAAGATCAGACGTGATGGTCTGACAGCCTGGAAGGTAACCCAAGAACACAATCCATGGTCTCACTTTTACCCCGCAGCTAAAACTAGCACTGAAAACAACTCTTCACACAAAAATTGGACTGGACTGTAAGACATGATGCTGTCAGATCAGCTCCCCTATAACAATAAGATTGGAGGATAGAGAGGAGGGGACAGGACCAGGCTAAACGAATATGGGAAATACAGAGTGGAAGGGACGAGTATGCTGTCACAGGGCTGGGATAGCAGATGGAGTCACATAGAGGTCTCTATATGGGGTTTAATAAAGCAGATTGACTTCATTTGTAAATTTTCACTAAACCACAATAAAATATTATCAAACGACAACAGATGAAGCATGTGATCAAGGACACAGATGCTCCAACACAGGAGAGATAGGACGGGGTACCCCAAGGTGACAACCGTATAATGGGTCCAGGGAGCAACTAGTCCACACCGAAACAGGAAGACCCTGAAACGGGAATCTCCAGTAAAAAGGGAAACTGATAGATATTTGATTTACTGAATGTTTATAAAGTCATATTTATAAATTACTGATAGAGGTATGGGAGTTTTGTAGGGAACAATAATAGTAGGTAGAAGAAACACTATAAAAACACAAATGAAAAAATAATGCAACTATGAACTCCAGGAAAAATGAAAAGCTCCACAACAAATTTAACCAGAGTATACTCTCTTAATTGCATATTAAATAGTATTTATATAGTCCCCAGGATGTTGCAAATAGTTAGCATGCCAGGCTGCTAAACAAAAGGTTGGAGGTTCAAGTCTACCCAGAGATGCCTTTGGAAGAAAGTCCTAGCAATCTACTTCTAGAAAATCAGCCATGAAAACTCGATGGACCACAGCTCAACTCTGACACACATAGGGTTGCCACAAGTCAGAATGAACTCAACAGTGACTGCCATGCTGTCATAACAATATACTAAATGTACCAGTGACTTAACAATGTACTAATGCATGAATAATGTACTAAGTATACTAAATAGTGATTTAACCAAAAACTGAACCATATCATTGGGAAGGATGATAGCTGGAGTTTTAAGAGAATTGAAATTTCATGTACAAAAATAGGAAATACACAGATAGTTTCCAAATTAATAAATCAATACATAGCAGTAAAAGCTTACTACTTACAAATGTGCATTTCTAAATGCTGAAGGAAACAGCATAAATGGTTGAAAGTGACTGCTTCTAATCATGTTTGCTAGGAGCTGGTGGGTTTCCTGAAAACAGTAATTTCAGTGCTAAAACAAGGATAACTAGTCAACCTCCTTACATAGAACTAGCATGTAAGGAGGAGATATGACTGGCTAAAGGACTCCTGTTTTTTTCTTATAAGCCCTTTACTGAATTAATCCATGTAAACATATTTTTATAAAATAAAAATTATTTTAATGATGAATACTAAAAAAATTACAGTAAACAAGTTCAGATCTTACCATATATCTGATGACATGTATTTTTAAATATGTTCTTCCCTACCATTTAAACCTGTTACTATCCTATAAGCCTCAGTTGCTTAATAAACTAAGAGAAAACATACAACACAAAAGCAGATTTAATTTGTTACACTTTAAAGGGAATGGTTGATAAACCTAAAGTGAAAAGTGACATACAAATTAAAACTACTAAGAATTGTAATTTCACATCTCTCTCTACCTCTCTGCTGCATACACACACGCACAAACTTGCTGTGGGAAGCATCGGCTCTAGGAAGTCAGTGTTGGTTAGGTTGATAGGCCAGTCTTTCAACTGTGCTTTTTGGGATTGGAATGGCACCCTGGGAATAACAACATTTAGCAAAAAGCTAACATTCCAGAAAACGCATTGCTACTGAGTAAATTCCAACAGTAAACCTATGGTAACCCTGGTGGCATAGTGGTTAAGTGCTACATCTGTTAACTAAAAGGCTGACAGTTCAAATCCACCAAGTGCTCCTTGAAAATTCTATGGAGCAGTTCTACGCCATCCTATAGGGTTGCTCTGAGTTGGAGTCAACTGAAGGGCAGTGGCTTTGGTTTGGCTTTTGGTTAGTAATCCTTTAGGACAGTGTAGAACTGAGTTTCCAAGGAGCATCCGGTGGATTAGAACTGTTGACCTTTTGGTTACCAGCCATAGCTCTTAACCACTATGCCACCAGGGTTCCCAGCATTCTGAGAAGACAGAACAACATAATCAATAACACTATTTTAAGTAGCACCTGCACATACAATTGATTTTTCTCCATCTTGAAACAGTTCAGCTCCCACAAACGTCCCTTTCCAGCCTTCGAGAAGAGTCCATACAAAGCTATAAATATGGTTTCTTTGTGAACTACTTTTCAAAGCACAAAAAAATCAGACCCATTCTAAAAGAATTAACTTGTATGAAAAATTAAGAGTATACACTTTTGAAACTCCAAACTCTGCTGTGAGTTACAAAAAAATCTTACAAATAGGCAACTCACAGAAGAAGGAACCTACAAGGCCAACAAATATGCAGAGGTGTTAGATCTTACTGGTAATCAGAGAAGTACAAATTGAAAAAAGGGGTTACCACTCCAGACTCATCGTATCAGCAAAAGTCTAGAAGTCTAGCAACACTAAGCACTGTGAGGATCTAGAGTGAGGAACACTTATATACTGCTTGCTGGTGGGAGTTACATCATATAATTGTAGATAGAAACTGCTCCTATCCAGCAAAGTTGCAGACATCCTTATCACTTCTAGGTGTTACACTGTCACTCATGTGCTCAAGGAAATTTGCAAATATAAAGATGTTCATGGAACAACATTTTGTAATAGGGAAAAACTGGAAATATTCTAATTGCTTATTAGCAATTAATACGCTAGCATTTATTTATATAATGGAATAGTATAGAGTCATGTGCCCCATAACATCCATTTGGGCAACATCTGACCATATATACATCCATGGTCTCATCAGGTTATGACAGAGCTCAGAAATCTTGCTCAGAAAACGAGACACAGTGGATTTAGGCATGTCATACTCAAGAGTCATAACGATCCTCAAAAACAAAGGAAAAAATTCTCTCAGCTTTGAGAAGATCTGCTCCACTGAAAGCTACAAGGCTAACAAAAATGCCAGAAGGACCTATACCAGACATGGAAAATTGCTAATCACAAGGATTGAAGACTAAACACAAAAAGCAGTTTTTCGCAGCACAGTGACAATCTCTGCTTGTGCTGGAAGCTTATTCAGGACGCTTAAAGAGCAGGACCAGACCATGATTTGAGTTGAGAGCTACCTCTGTGTGGTTTAAGTGTCCAAACAATATTTTTTGCTGCTTAATGTGAAAGTGTGTGATAAGCCTGCGAGTGCAGATGTGAAGGCAGCAGAAGAATGTGTTTAAACCTTAGATAAACTAATCATTGCAGAGGGAAGTTATTTACCCTTGCAAATTTTTAATATGGATAAAGCCTCATTCTGGAAGCACGTGCCTGAAAGGACCTTCATCCATAATACAGTGTTATCACAATGTTCAAATCACATAACATCCTGTTTCACAGACCATATCACAGAGATTAAGCAATGTGTAACTATACTGCAGTTTAAAACGAATATATAGAACCACGTGTGTGAACAGAGTCCCTGGGCCAAGTAAACGGATAAGCAACCAACTATTAGCATAAATGCTGGCAGTTCGAACACACCCAGAGCTTCCCTGGAAGACAGACCTGCTTCGAAAAGGTCACAGCTTTGAAAAGCCCATAGAGCAGTGCTACTCTGCACACGTAGGGTCACCATGAGCCAGACTGACTTGACAGCAAGTAACAGTGACAACATGTATGAACATAAATAAATGTTAAGTGAAAACAGAGCAGGTTGTAAAACATATATCTATATTTGCACACACTTATATACGGTAAGTTGCTATCTATATAACCACTAAAAACAAAAAATACATGATTTATGGATATATATATACATAGCAATAGCATGAAAAACACACTATGGAAAGATGATTTACAAAATTCTAGAAAAGGGAAGGGAGAACTTTGGCTCTGTAACATTTTCTTTAAGAAAAAAATCAAAATGAGATAACTAAAGCAAGTACAGTAAAATATTAATATTTATTTAATACACTGGTGATGTGTATTTTATATAACTTTTGTTTATGCTGAAATTTTTCATAATTAAAACTTGTATATATTTTTTAAATGTGTAGAAATATACGGCAGCCAATTACATGTGTGGTCTTTATTTGGATTCAGAGTTAAAAAAAACAGTTGTAAAAAGTGTACACATATATATGAGGACTGCCAGTTAAGTTTCCAAACTCATCCTAGAAACAGTGCTACACACCTCATTGCTGATTGTCACTGCGATCGTTTTCGAAGCACTCTCCCAGCACACCCTTCAAAGCAACTTTGGAACTGTTTTCCTGGAATGGCCATCAGAGCTGTCATTGTATTACCCCTGATGTCCTGAGTGCCAACAAAATTCTCCTTTCATTATTTCCTTGTCTTGGGTAAAGAAAAAAGTCATTGGGGGCCAGATCAGATGAGTAGGGAGGGTGCTGCAATATATTTGTTTGTTTACTGGCTAAAAACTCCCTCACAGGCAACTATACAATTAAGTTCACGAACTTGCCACCATGCCACTGTGCACAATGGCCATTTCAGAAAGAATTCCAAAACTGCTTTGAAGGGTGGACTAAGCGCTACAGTTGGTGCATAGCTTCCCAAGGGGAGTACTGCAAAGGTGAGCATTGTGATATTGAGGAATTAAGTTAGCAGACTTAATTGTCAGACTTCATACACACACACACACACACACAAACACACGTACACTTATGAAATAATTAAAAATTGAAACACTGACTATACACTGCTATTATTAAATTACTGTTATTATTCACAGGTGTCAAAATGGTTTTAAAAAAGAGAATCCCTATCTTTTAAAGATACGTATGAAGTGTTTATGGATGAGTAAAGGTTTACAGGTGACTTGCAGAATATGTTTTAAAATAATACAAGGTGTGTTGGGGGGTGAGAGTCAAGATAAAACGGACTGGCTCTAAGTCACTAATTTTTTTAAAATTTGGGTGATGGGTGCATGAAAGGTTGTTGGACTATTTTATTTCTGCATTATGTCTGAAATGGTCCACAATGGATTCAGAAAGACAAAAAAACACATCAAGTTTGATGTTTAAATAATTGAAACAAATTAAGATATTTAAATCCTGGAGTCCCTGTTAAGAAGCAGGGATAACCTTGTAAGAGTGTACTGAGTCTATGACATGGAGGCCTGCAGCTACAAGGACAGGAAGTATTTCCATGCCACTGAGTTCCCCTTAAGGATCTAAAGGCTAGAGACTTCTAAGTACCACTGACACCAAGCCAACTTTCCAGAAACTGCCTGCCTCATGAGCCCACCCACACCCAAAAGTTATGCCTCTCATTTTGCTGAGAGGAGAAGAAGAATTGAATTCATTTCTCTGCCTACTGAATAAGGCAGGAAATTAACCTAGGAATTTTTATGGTGCACTTACTTCTTTCTGGTTCAGTAGAGGGAAAAGCAGTTGTTAAAATTCTTAAGCACAAGGTACAGTGTTTTTCTTTAAAACAGAAGGCAGCAAGCAATTAGATCAAAACACATCCAAGGTAATTAGTTCTACCTGCCAGTTAATAATTATGTTATTACTAGACTTTAAAAACAACAAACAAAAAAACTGGCATCCAATTCTTTATTTTAAAGGCCTCCTAATAAGTGAATTTTTTTTTCTCTTGATCAGCTGCAAAATAATGACATGTCGAAGAACTGACCTGACTGCTCTGAGAAATTAATACCATGTTCAGAGGTTCAGAACAACATAAATTTATTTTTAAAAATGAGAAACATCAATTTTGAAATTCTTATTATTTGCTTGAAACAACATTTGCTATGGAACGCAGCCCTGAAATATATTTTCCAGCCACTTTGTTGAGTTTGTTCAGTCCCTCAAAATCAATCATAATTTTACCAGTGTGACATCCTATATAGGAAGGTACGTGTCATCTGATCCAGGCTTTGCCTTCATCAGATGTTCTTTTTACATTATCTTTGTGAACTTAAAATACGTATCTTAACAAATTTTATAGAAACCCTGGTAAAACGGTGGTTAAGTGCTACAGCTACTAAACAAAAGGTCACAGGTCAAATCCCACAGGTGCTCCTTAGCCATTCTATGGAGCAGTTCTCCTCTGTCCTATAGGATCGCTATGAGTTGGAATTGACTCAGTGGCAGTGGGTGTTTGGCTTTTTAATAAATTTTATCATTAGAAAATACAAGCAATTTTCAGAACACAGCCAAATTAGAACTTTATCAAAATAGCAATCACAAAATAACAGGTAAGTCACATCATAAGCTTGCTCTATTCCTGGTGCCATCTCATCATGCAGGGAATTATTCAAGGCTGTCTTGTGCATACAGATGTCACATGGATCTGCTCTAGTTGCTTATACTTGTGTTTGCTGGCATGTGACCTATGATTGATGCTGGAGCCTAGAGAAAGATAGTTAATTTCTCTTTAAATATCCATGAAATAACACAAGTTTCCAAGTTTTCACTATATTCTCTTTTTAAAGAGATCTCTTCTTCTGTAAACACATCTTCTCAAGATGGAGTCATAAACAGAACAGCCTCTTTGCTACCCAATAAGCAGAATCTTCCATCCTGGAGAGTCCACCTGGGGCAAATCCCTACAGTAATAGATACGGCTGGTGACCAACAATTCTCTTAGACCCATTATCAGAGAAATCAAATAGTATCTAGATGGCACGCAGGCAGCAGACCACAATTAATCATTTAAAGAAATAGCCTTCAAATGCTCCAGAAAATTCCCTAAATAAAGATGCAAAAAATTCAAAAAATTTCCCAGATGTAGAAGCCTTTTGGAATCTAACAGAGGCTGAATACAAAAGAGTTATATATAAAATCCTCCTAGAGATTAAACAAAACGCAATAGAACAAAATGAAAAATTTGGTAAAGTATTTGAAATGCTAGAACATCAACGATATGAAAAAATACATCAGATTAATACCAAAATTACAGAATTGGATAATTCTATCCAAAGCCAAAAGAGTAGGATTGAACAGATGGAAGTTGGAATCAGTGCCTAGAAAACAAAGTAACTAACGCCAGCATTTGTGAGGTGAAATCAGAGAAAAGAAACAAGGAAAATGAAGAAGCATTAAGAAACATGTGGGACTCCATGAAGAGGAATAATTTACGTTGGAGTTCCTGAACAAGGAAGGATTAATGACAACATAGAGTATTGCTGTAGAGATGCTGACAGAAAACTTTCCTGAAATTATGAGCCAAGAGAACACAGGTATCCAAGATGTTTATCGAACACCTCAAAAGTCAGACCCAGAAAGAAGGACGCCAAGGCATATTATAATTAAGCTTAATAAGCTAAAACCCAAACAGATACTTCTGCAGACAGCAAGGCTCAAGTCAAAACTAACATTCTGAGGGAAACTCTGTAGAATTTCATCTGACTTTTCTGCCAAAACAATGCTGGCTAGAAAACAGTGAGCAGACACATTTGAAGCCCTGAATGGAAAAACTTCCATCCTAGAATTATTTATCCTGAAAAATTGCCTATCAGATATAATAGTGAAATTAAGACTTTTGAAAATAAAGAGAAATTTAAAGACTTCATAAAAACTAAACCAAAATTACATGAAATATTGAAAGAAGCTCTTCCCTAAATGTACGTTTTAGGTGACAATTCAAGGCACTTCATCCAAATTTCTAATCAGTTAAGGAAGGCACAAAACTTCACCAAACCAAGCCAAAAGCTACAGTATTATAAGGGAATCCATGATCATATCATGATAACTATAATACCATCACATTAAAAGAGGGATACACTACAATAGTTACAGTTGTTTTTGATGCAGAGAAAGTTTCAGACTTATAAAATAGTTAACATTGATTTCAATAAATACATGTTAAGGGGGACAATATATGTAGCCATAAAGCAGAAACACAATACAGGAGTCTCAACAAATATAAAATCAACACTCATACAACCTATAAAGAATGTCCCAGAAGAGATTAATAAGAACAACAGAGAAAACATCAACAGAAAAATAAACATATCACAATGACACCACTAAACATATACCTATCAAAAATCACACTGAATGTAAATGGACTAAACGCTCCAGTAAAGAGACAGCGAGTGAGATCCTGGATCAAAAGACATGACCCATCTGTATGTTCCTTACAAGAAACATACCTTACACTTAAAGACAAGAACAGGATGAGAATTAAAGGTTGGAATAATATATATCAAGTTAATAACATAATAACACACAAAAAAGAGCAGGTGTGGCAATACTAATCTCAGATAAAATAGATTTTAATGTAAAATCCACTATTGTGGACAAGGCTGGTCACTATTTATTACTGAAAGGTTCAATACTCAAGCAAGACTTAACAATATTAAATATTTACACACCCAATACCAAAGCACCTAAATACATTGAACAAATACTGACAACACTGAAAAATGAGACTGATCATTCCACAATAATAGTTGGGGACTTTAACACTCCCCTTTCAGTTAAGGATAGATCATGCAGGAAACAGCTTAGTGAAGATACAGAAGATCTTATTGCAACAATCAACCTACTTGACCTTATCGACATATACAGATTTCATCCATCAGCAGATAAATACACCTTCTTCTCCACAGCACATGGAATATTCTCCAGAATAGACCATATGTTAGGTCATAAAACAATTCTCCATAAAATCCAAACCACTGATTTACTGCAAAGTACCTTCTCGACCACAGAGCTATAAAAGTTGAAATCAATAACAGAAAATTCATAGGTAAAAATTCAAACTTGTGGAAACTGAACAATGCTTTATTCATAAAGCCTTGGGTTATAAAAGAAATGAAAGGCACATTAAAGAAATTTAAGGATTCAAATGAGAATGAAAACACATCCTACCAGAATTGATGGGATACAGCAAAAGCAGTGCACAGAGGTCAGTTTATCTCTATAAATGTACGCTTCCTGAAAGAAGAAAAAGCACAAATTAAAGAATTAACCTCACAGCTTGAACAAGTAGAAAGAGAGCAACAAAGGAACCCCTCAGACACCAGAAGAAAACAGATTATAAAGATTAGAGTAGAACTAAATGAATTAGAGAATAGAAAAACAATTGAAAAAATTAACAAAATCAAAAGCTGGTTCTTCGAAAATATCAACAAAGTTGATAAACCATTGGCTAAACTTACAAAAGAAAAACAGCAGAAGAGACAAATAACCCGATTAAGAAATGAGTTGGGAGATGTTACAACAGACCCAACTGAAATAAAACGTATCAAAACAGAATACTATGAAAAGCTATACTCTAACAGGTTTGAAAACCTAGGGGAAATGGACAAATATCTAGATTCATATGACTCACCAAGACTATCACAAGGAGAAATAGATCAACTTAATAAATCTATCACAAAGGAAGAGATTGAAAAAGTCATCAAAAATTTAGATGCAAAAATCTTCAACAAAATTCTAGTCAACAGAATTCAACAGCATATCAAAAAATAATTCATCATGATCAAGTTGGTTTCATTCCAGAGATACAAGGCTGGTTCAACATCAGAAAAATAATTAATGTAATCAACTACATTAATAACACAAAAGATAAAAATCACCTGATATTGTCAATTGATGAAGAAAAGGTATTTGACAAATTCAACATCCATTCATACTTAAAACTCTCAGAAAAATAGGAATAAAGGAGAAATTCCTCAATATAATCAGTAGCATCTATGCAAAGCCAACTGCTTTCATCATCCTGAATGGTGAAAGACTGAAAGAATTCCCTTTGAGAACGGGAACTAGACAAGGATGCTTGCTCTCACCACTTTTATTCAACATTGTGCTAGAAGTTCTAGCCAGAGCAATTAGATAACTCAAAGAAATAAAAGGCACCTGTATTGGCAATGAAGAAGTAAAGATTTCCCTTTCTGCAGGTAATATGATTGTTTATACAGAGAATCCAAAGAAATCCATAAGTAAACTATTGGGGCTAATAGAAGAATTCAGCAAAGTATCGGGATACAAGATACACATAACTAAATCAATAGGATTCCTTTATACTAACAGTGAAATTATTAAAGAAGAAATCACCAAATCAATTCCATTTTCTATAGTCCCCAAGAAGATAAAATACCAAGGAATAAATCTAACTAGAAAAATAAGAGATCTTTACAGAGAAAGCTACAAGACCTCACTACAAGAAACTAGGACTTACATAAATGGAGTAATCTGCCCTGCTCATGGATAGGAAGACTCAATATTGTGAAAATGTCTATTTTGCCCAAAGCAATCTACTTATATAATGCAATCCCAATACAAATTCTAACAACACTCTTTAATGAGATGGAGAAACAAATTAACAGTTTTAACTGGAAAGGGAAGAAGCCTTGCATAAGTAAAGCACTACTGAAAAAGAAGAACACACTGGGAGGCCTCTCACTACCTGACTTTAAAACCTATTACACTGCCACAGCAGTCAAAACAGCCTGGTACTGGTACAAAAAGAGACATATAAACCAATGGAACAAAGTAGAGACCCCAGAGATGCCACCATCCTCCTATGAACAGCTGATACTTGACAAAGGTCCTAAGGTTTTAAACTGGGATAAGAACAGTGCTGGCATAACTGGATATTCATCTGCAAAAAATTGAAACAAGACCCATATCTCACACCTTATACAAAAATCAACTCAAATTGGATAAAAGACCTAAATATGAAAGCTAAAACGACAAAGGTCATCCAAGATAAAATAGGGTCAACAATGGAAGTTTTAATAAACAATATAGACAGACTTCAAAATCTGACAAACAAAACACATATATTAGAAGAGAAAATAGATAAACGGGAATTAATAAGAATCAAACACTTCTGCTTATCCAAAGACTTCATCAAAAGAATTAAAAGACCACCTACAGAATGGGAAAAAATATTTGGCAACTCTGTGTCAGACCGACGCCTGATCTCTACAATCTATAAAGTACTACAAAATATCAGTAAGAAGAAGACAAATCATCCAATTAAGCAATGGGCAAAGGAGATGGACAGGCACTTCTTTAAAGAGGAGATCCAGCCAGCCAAAAAACACATGCTGACATGTTCACGATCTTTAATTATTAAAGAAATTCAAATAAAAATGACAATGAGATACCATCTCACTCCAACAAGATTGGCCATGATCCAAAAAACACAAAACACTGAATGTTGGAGAGGCTTTGGAAAGATTGGAACTCTTCTACACTGTTGGTGGGATTGCAGAATGGTGGAACCACTTTGGAAAGCAATTTGGCGTTACCTTAAAATAATGGATATAGATATACCATTTGACCCAGTAATTCCTCTGCTTGGAATATATCCTACAGAATCAAGGCCATTCACACCAACTGATACATGCACACAAATGTTCATTGCAGCACAGTCCACAATAGCAAAAATTTGGAATCAATCCAGATGCTCAACAACAGAAGAATGGATGGGTAAACTTTGGTATATGTACTCAATGGAGTACTATGCATTGATAAAAAACAATGATGACAGCAGGAAACATCTCTGTTTGGTCTCAACTGGAGGACATTATGTTGAGTGAAACTAGTCAGCCACAGAAGGACAGTTATTATATGAGATCCCTACGATAAAAACTTAAAAGCATACTTATACATAACAGAAAAGACTCTTTGATGGCTACAAGGGTGAGGAGGGCGGGAGGGCAAGGGTTTAAATTTGATAGTTGTTAGAAAGTTGGTTGGGTGAAATTGGTGACAATACACATTAGTAAGAAGATCAATATTCATGGGACTTCAACACAACTTGTGTACTCCTCCCATCTTAACCCAATATTGTAAGCACAGAGTATGTACACTTTCATTTTTTATTTAATAAAAAAAATAATAATATTACCATGTCACTAAACATTTTTTAGTGGAATCTGCCACCAAGAGCAAGAACCATCAACAGTAACCTCAGCTCCTCCCATGGTTACCAGCACCCCCATCTCCTTCCGGACTGCTGAAGGTAGCTGAGCATGCTGCCCTCAAGAAGCCTATTACCCCATAAGAAAACAATGTGGACACAAATAACTACAGTAAAGACAGTCTAAATGGCCATGTGAAAGCTGCCCACGCGAAAGCTGCCCATGGTGAAACAACCCTGCAAAGTACTTTCAGAGATAACTTCCAGATGCAGTGATGAAGAGAGGCTTCAGAGAGATGACTGTATCTCAACTCAGCATGGAGGGCTGAACAAGATGTCAGCAGAAATACATGACTTCCTCATACAGGATGTATTCCAGGTAGACCACAACACTATAGCAAAAAAGGGAAAATACCAGATTTCATCAAGAAAAGGAGTTGTCCACATTAGCTCACATATGAATTCATGCAGATTAACCAAGGGGGAGAGCTGCAAGTATGTTTTGGAGGTCCTTGAATGGTGCATGAGAGACAGGCATTGCTGCTACTGGTGATCAAGACCCTTCTGTGGTCTTATGTTCTAGTTTCATCTTTATACATTGTTTGTTGCATACCTGGCTTTACCTGTACACACTGTATGAAATAAGAGAGGCAGGGATAGGAGCAGGGAGAAAAGGAGGCTGTACTCTCTGATTTTTTGCTTGCTTATAATGAACCAGGAGTCCCTAGGTGGATTAAATGGTCAAGTGCTTGACTATCTAAAACACTGGCATTTCAAACCCACCCACAGGCACCTTAGAAGAATGCCTGGTGATTTAAATATTCTCTAGAATGCAGTTCTTCTCTACATGGGGTAGCCATGAATCAACTCAACAGCAGCTTATATATACATATACATATATATGTAAATATATGGTATTTTCAATTGCCTTATAAACAAGCAAAAGATAGACAATGAATAAGAAAGACCAAAGAAGAACTGATGCCTTTGAATTATGCTATTGGCAAATAAGATTGAATATGCCATAGACAGACAAAAGAACAAACAAATCTGTCTTGGAAGAAGTACAGGTAGAATGCTCCTTAGATGTGAGGATGACAAGACTGTGTCTCATGTGTTCTAGACATTTTATTAGGAATGACCAGTCCCTGGAGAAGGATATTATGCTCAGTAAAGTAGAGGGTGAGTGAAAAAGGCGGCCTTCAACAAGATGGAACAGCACAGTGGTTGCAACAACGGGCTCAAACATGACAGCTCTAAGGACTGCACAGGACCAGGTACTGTTTAGTACACAAACACAGATATATCTATGAACCCACATCTAGCCAATGAAATCTCTATCCCTTTGATGAACAAAGGATCCATTTTTCATTGTTAGTAGAGGATATGTTAGAATAAAAATTGTTTCAAGCTTCCTATCCATTCATGCATCAATAAACACCATAATACTTAGTCTGTGCCCTGTAATGGGCTGGGCACCAGAGAAACCCCACTGAATAGGAGCTGGCCTCAGGACAAAGCTGGTTTATAGTCAGTATAATCACTTCAGGAAACTGTGAGTTTCTTAAAAGTTAAATAGACATCTATCCTATGACCAGAGAAAATCTACTCCTAGGTATGTATTCAAAAAAATGAAAATGTAACGCACAAAAAATCCTTGTACAAGAATGCTCACAGTAACTTCATTAATAATAGCTAAAACCAGAGACAAACCAGGTGTCCATCAATAGAACAGTGGACTCACCAATGGAAGACTACTTAGGAATAAAAAGGATCTAGGTATAGGTACACACTGCAAAATGAACACAAAAGTTCTATGTGCAAAAGTTTTATGCTGGGTAAAAAGTTTTTACTGTATGGTCAAACGCTTATGCTGAGTAAAAGAAGTTGGACACAAAAAGGTGAGTACTGTCTGAGTCCATTCCATTCCAGAATAAGCAGAATTCCCAGTGGTGACGGAAATGAGACAAGCAGCTGGTTCTGAGTGGTGGGCACTGAGGAGAAAGGAGTAAAAGGGAGATTTCTGGGATGACAGAAATGTTCTGTGTCTTGACAATCTTTTAACAAAACCGACTCAGTGGCAAACTTTCTATGTTAGCGTTGCACTTTAAGTAAATTAAATCTCAATAAATAATATAAATCAGTGTAGAGGCTAGAGGGAAAACAAGTGATAATAAAAAGGGTATACTGAGCATGACGGGAACCCCCAGAGGCTGGGACAATCTGGGTCAGCTTCTAGGAGAAGCTGAGCCTACAGTTAAGTTCTAAAAGATAAGTAGGAGTTCAGCAGGCTTGGGTGAAAGCGGGGAGGAGAGGATATTCCTGACAGAGGAAATAACATGCCTGAGATGTGCGGGAGTCTGGCCTCTGACAAACCCAAAAGAACTTTACGTGACTAGACCACATGGTGAAAGGGGATACAGTGCGATGGAATAAGGCTGAGAAATGGGAAGCCAGCTGACACCTCCAAGCCCAGGCACACAACCCTTGCGCTTCATCAGAGATAAGTGACCATCAGCGTGTGGAGGGTATGAACAGGCCCACGAATACTGACCCAGAAACAAGAGGGCTGGACATAAGCCTTCTCCGCAGGCCCAAACGCTGGCCTGGAGGCTAAACAAAGCTGTGTCATGAATTCATCATGTTAGATTTGGCTTTCAGAATACAGCCCTTGCAGTAAATCATGTTGGCATGTGTCATTTGGATTTCAATTGTTCCCAAGGGAAGAAGCATGCATGTGAAGGGTGTGCCACATGCACTGAGTTTATTTCAACATCCACTGGCATCGGTGTTTTTCCAAAGTGTGTTTCAAGGAACAGAAGTCCTACAAGATGCTACGCTGGGAAGCAGGAGATTCACAGTGCACCCAACTACAACAGAAGTTTGAAAAAGTCGTGCTGTCTCCAAACCAGTAGTTCCTAAATTGTCTCATTATGGGAACTTTTATCACGTAATACTAGTGACTAACAATAAAACTGGGGAACATTTTTTGAGAAATACCTACTTAGATATTCCTCAGGTGAAACTTCAGTCTTTCAGGTCATCAAACAGCAGTTTGGGAGGCAGCCCACTGGCTCACATCACTGACCGTACTTCCTGACATGCACTCCTTCCCACCAGGACTAACAGTACTAGGGGTAGCACTAAGTAAGTTAGCGAGTGTTTACAAATTCCGAGAAGTTTACACGCATTGTTTTACATGATCTTGGGCTATTGCCAGAAGCCCAATTTTATAGTCAAGGAAACCGAGGCACACCAAGTAAACTTAAACTTGCCCAAGATCTTACTGGTAGAAAATGATAAGAACCTTGGCTCTTACCACTTTGTCAGTCTGCTATCTCCATCGTTCAGTATTAATTGAAAGCATTCCTTCATGCATTCATTTGTTCATCCATTCATTAACTCAAACTCCTCACTTAAAAAGTTGCCACGGACTTGATTCTGACTCATGGCAACCCCATATGTTCCAGAGGGTTTTTATGGTTGTGACATTTAGGAAACAGATAGCCAGGTCTTTCTTCTAAGGCACACATCTTGGTGGGTTTGAACTGTCAACCTTTTGACAAGTAGTTGAAAGTGTAACTGTTTGCAACACCAGAGACTCCTAGCTCAAAAGTCCTGATAAATACACTTCATGCTCATTACATTAGAAAAGTAACTTATAGTACACATTTTATCTTAATAAGATTATTTATCTTCTTCCTCTTGCATGATGGAGAAAAAGTCTATCAGTTACCTTTCTCCAGAAACATTCAGTCTGATTCTAATCTTCGCCATTCTGGTCAAATGATGTACTAAGCACGTAGGAACCCTAATCTTTTCTTCTGTGTCAGCACTGATTAAGTAATTACTTAACCAAGTCCTTAACGGAACACATTTTCTAGAATTTTCCTGAACCACCCATCCTCAAATTTAGCCAATGACCACTCTTAAAAAAAAGAAAAGGTAAAAAAATTACCACCACCAAAGTACAACTTCGAGAAAATAAATATATTACCTTTAAAACCATCTTCATTTATAATCTGTTTATGTCCTATAACCCTGTCAAGTCAATTCCAACTAAGAGTGACTCTACAGGACAGAGAAGAACCACCCTACAGGACTTCCAAGTGGTGGTTGATGGATTCAAACTACTGACCTTGTGGTTAGCAGCTCACCGCAGGTCTTAACAACTTCCATTATAGCAAGAGAGCAAGTAACTGAGTCTGAAGCTCTTATGCGACAAAGATAAAGAGAAAATATTTTAATTTACTAGCAGCAGCATTTGGAACATCCTTCTATATTCTTACCAAGGACAACGGTAATTTCTAGTAGAATACATTAACTATGATTAACAGTATTCTGAGGCTATTTGCCTCTTGTTCACTCAAGCTCATAGGTCACAGTCAGCTCAGAGTAGAGGCAACCCATTTAAGACAAATTTAGTATCTGGTCTTCTATGTGGTTTGCCTCAAATTGCTTGTTCAGCGAAAAATGACTAAGCATGAAGAAAGTTAAAAACTACATGGGCAGTTGAGTAAAATATCTAAAAGCAAGCTAAACACCCCTCTTGCAGTGTTACTGCATTTTCCTTCCAGAGGGGCTGTGAGCCATGGCCCCAGGGGAGACGTCAAGGTCCAGCAGTCCCTTCTCACACCACAGCCTGAACACCAAACATGGCCTCATCATCACACGTTCGCTAACAGACCATCACATTTTGGCCAAACGTTCTTTATGTTTTTTTCCTCAAAGCTGTGTACTGATGAACAGTACTCTGCATATGCAAAACTTCGTGGGTGTATTTTAGGGCTTATGGTGAACAGAAGCATCAAGAATCTAAAAATACAAGATGAGCAGTACTTGTTCATAATTTGCCATGCTAATCTGGATAAATTAACAAGTAACCAAAAATAGTGCAACTTTTCAGTAGGAATAAATGCATCAAAAGCCCAAAGTTTAACTGACACCCTGGAAGTAATACAGCTTTAGTTTCTTAAAAGACAGTTCAATTTTGATCAGATGGAATAGATAGTAAGTTCTCATATTCTTGTCATAAGAACACTCTAAAAACAGAACCATATGAAAATGAGTAAAGACAACATGATAACCCAAGAATCTAAGCTTATTTAATTTTAAGAATATTTAGTATCTCTATATTTATACTATGCTAAAATAAGAAGGAAAAAGGATCCATCAAAGCTAAACAGTTAACAGCAAGGATACATCTGAAATAGCCAAAAAGAATACAAGCTTAAGATCCCGAAAACAGAGATTTCAGAGGCCTTTGGCAAAGCTGAGTATATGAAATCTCCTTGACTTCCAACATCACACCATCCTTTCCTCTGCCATCTGCCACTAGCAAATGTCAGCATTATTCCCAGGATGGAAATGTGTTTCCTTTCTCAATCCTTCCCACAAAGGCTCCCAAAAATATGGCCTATTGCTGTGGATCGTGACTGTCTTGAATTCATGGTAGAAAACAAAACCCTAGACCTTCACCAGTAATCCAGAGAAATCAAGAATTCCCCCCAGTTCAAATCATCAGTGTCTAAATTGCACAAAGCTAACACAGACTGCTGTACTGAGTACTCAGTCAAGGGCCAACCATCTCTGAGTAATGGAAACCTCAAAACTCAGAATCCACGAGGCACAACTGTGGCCTCTGAGGACATGTTAGAAAACAGAAAAGAAAACCACCCCCTCACTTGGGGTTTCACATGAAGGAGCTCTGAGCATGCCATTCCTGCCTTTTTGTTTCTTGTGGATTTATGAGACTCTCAGAGTGCAATGCCCTTATTGCAGTGTTACGACATTCTGGATGATTAATTGATTGCAAATCACTGCACAGGGTGCCAAGATCACTGGTAGGAAGCAGGTCATTAAATAAAATGAAAACTCTGCCAGTGTTTTCCTTGTAAATGTTTCTTCCAAAGCCTTACGGCACCATTCCTTAAAGGAAAAAAAGGGCCTCAACTCACTGCAGAAGCAGGGCCTCCTATATTTTGGGTGAGTGATCCAAATACTCTGTATTTAATTCAAACATTCAGCATGTTGTGTTTTAGGAAGAGAAACCTGTAGTGCCATGAAATTTGCACAAAGATAACCTTGGAAAAGAGTCATCATGAAAATAATGAACTTTTGCACAGCCTGACTGCGAATTTGTTCAGAAAACCTCTCACGCTCCTGCCCCGCATTACTGCAACCTTCGGAAGCCTACATTCTCCCTCAGCTAAATCCTTAAACTAAGCATTAATGCTTCAAATTAAATTGAACTAATACCTTGTCCAGAAAGAGAATGGATACTCCAGACCTTTATAAAAAGAAACTCAACAATGATTTATTATGGCAAATTAACATCACTTCAGATCAAAACTAAGGCTCAGGCTTATTTATTATCTGGCCCAAGGTATGAGCAAAATAACAGAGCAGAGCTCCACCTCTCAGCCAGCTGTGTCTGAGAATTGATGGACTAGGAGCTCACAGGTACATTTCAGTCCATGAGTCCAAGATAAAGCAAAGGAGTGTATTTCTTTATGATGCCAACACACTTTAAGATAGCAATAATAAATATGGAATATTTCCAGCAATATTTTAAAGCTGACAAGTAGAAGGCTCTGCAGGGAGATGGGCTCACATTCTAGGAATGAGTTTAACTAAACAAAAACTAATTGTTTTGCCTGGGGAAATACATTGGACTGTTAAATAGAATTTAGCAAAAGGAAAAGATTTTAAGAAAGTGTTGCATTGATGTTAAGCTAGTCACCCATGTTTAATTTACTGATATATAAGCTGCTTTAGAGTTGAACAGCGAATACCTCAGCAAACAGATATGTTAACTAATTGTTATTAATATAATAATTAAATGCCAAATTGTCAAATGTGCCACTTTCCTAAAGTGACAATAATAGATTTGGTTCAGCACATTTACAAGCATTCTGTGGAAAACACATTGTAACTTTTGGAGCAACTTTTGGAGTAACTTTGCTGTACATGGCCACAATGGCCCACACATAACAATATCCTAAATGGAAAAAAATAACTCATGCAAAGGGTGCTGCTTTAAGTTATACAAGGAATACTTACACCATAGTAAGAGACAGTGCTGTACATTGATAAACACATTTATTTCAACAGTAATGAGAAGGAAAGAAACGTGTAAATGTTAAAGGCTGTACATTGAATCCAGTGAGATATTAAAGGCCAACAATCTTACAGTTATCCAGATATTTTAAGAATACTATCTAACACACTCCAATCTCACCAAAAGTTTTAAAACTCATTAGATCCAGCTATGGAAATCCTGGTAGCATAGTGGGATGATCGTTACATCTGCTAACCAAAAGGTCAGCACTCCAAATCCTCCAGGTATTCCTTGGAAACTCTACAGGGCAGTTCTACTCTTCCCCCTAGGGTCACTATGAGTTGGACCTGATTTGATGGCAATGGGTTTGATTCAGGGTTTTAGATCCAGCAATGCATCTCACAGTTCTTCCTACCATAACGGCTTGGGTATTGCTGTCATACTAGAAGTTATGCCATGGTATTTTGAATACCAGCAGGGTCACCCATGGTAGACAGGTTTCAGCACAGTTTCAAGACTGAGACAGACTAAGAAGAAGGTTCTGGCAGTCTACTTCTGAAAAAAAACAACCAGTGAAACTTTACGAACAGCAGCAGAACACTGCCTCATGTAAGTCTGGAAGGTGACCCCCATCAGGTTGGAGGCACTCAAAATATGACCAGGGAAGAGCTGTTACCTCAAAGTGAAGTTGACCATAATGATGTGGATGCAGTTAAGCTTTTTGGACCTTCATTTGCTGATGTGGCATGACTCAAAATAAGCAGAAACAGCTGTAAACATCCATTAGTAATTGGAACATGGAATGTACAAAGTATGAATTAGGAAAACCAGAAATAGCAAAATGAAACTCATGAAGATCAATACCTAGGCATTAAAAAAACTCATTGCTGTTGAGTCAATTCTGACTCATGGCAACCCTAGAGGACACAGTAGAACTGCCCCATAGGGTTCCCAACGAATATCTTGTGGATTTGAACTGCCAAGTTTTTGGTTAGCAGCCACAGCTCTTAACCACTGCACCACTAGGGTTTCTATCCTATGCATTAGTGAAGTTAAATGGACAGGCATAAGCAACTGTAAGTCATACAGCCATGTGATCTACTATGCTGGGAATGACAAAGTGAAAAGAAATGTCATCACATTGACTGTCAAAAAGAACATCTCAAGATCTATGCTGAAGTATAACACTGTCAGTGATAGGATAATATTCATACATCTACAAGAAAGACCAGTGGGTATGACAGCTATTCAAATTTCCACAGTGAACACTAATGCTAAAGATGAGGAAATTGAAGATTTTTTACCAACTTCTGTAGCATGAAATTGATCAAACATGCAATCAGGATGCATTGAAAATTACTAGTGACTGGAAAACAAAAGTTGGACACAAAGAAGAAGGATCAGTAGTTGCAAAATATGGCTTTGGTGACAGAAACAATGCTAGAGATAACATGATAGAATTTTGCAAAGCCAATGACATTCACCTCAAATATCTGTTTTCAAGAACATAAACAGTAACCACACATGCTGGTCCCAGGGGACAGAAAACAGAGGATCAAATCAATCATATCTGTGGAAAGAGATGATGGAAAAGATCAGTATCATCAGTCAGAACAAGGCCAGGGACTGACTTTAGAACAGACCATCAAAATTCAAGTTGAAGCTGAAGAAAATTAAAACAAGTACACGAGAATCAAAATATAGCCTTGAGTATACCCCATCTGAATGTGGAAAATCATCTCAAGAATAGATTTGGCCTACTGGACAATAATAACTGAAGACAAGAGATGAGTTGTGGAGATGACATCAAGGACATTATACAGGTAGAAAGCAATAGGTCATTAAAAATATACAAAAGGAAGATCAAGACGGATGTCAAGACAGATTCTGAAACTTGCTCTTTGTTTTAATCATCTTGTACTGCTCTAACAGAAATACCACAAGTGGATGGCTTTAGCAAAGAAAAGTTTGTTCTTACACAGTCCACTAGGCTACACATTCGAATTCAAGATGTCTGCTACAGGGCAAGACTTTCTCTCTGTTGGTTCTGGAGGAAAGTCCTTGCGCTGCTTCAGTATTTGGTCAGGAAGCATCTTGGCACAGGAATCTTGGGTCTGAAAGATGTGCTCTTCTCTTGATGCTGCTTTCTTGAGGGTATGAAGTTTGCACTCTCTGCTTGCTTCCCTTTCGTTTTATCTCTTGCAGGATAAGAGGTGGTGCAAGCCACGCTCCAAGGAAACTCTCTTTACATTGGAGCACAGAGGTGGGCTTAGGAAGGATTTTACAGTCTCATCCCAATTCTCTCTAACATAATCCATTCTATAATTAACCACAGGGAGACATTAGGATTTATAGCATAGGAAAACCACAACATGGAGGGCAATCACACAACACGGGGAATCACTAGCCCAGCCAAATTATTGCACACATTTTTGGGGGCACACAATTCAATCCATGACACTCTTGAATGTAAAGTAGCTAAAGCAAATGGAAGAAATGATGAGTAAAAGAGCTGAAGATTTCAAAAGGCAGCTCAAGAAGACAAATTAAAGTATTATAGTGAATTGTGCAAAGACCTGGAGTTAGAAAACCAAAAGGGAAGAACACCATCAGCATTTCTCAAACTAAAACAGCTGACAAAAAACTCAAAAGCTCAAGTTGTGATATGGAAGGATTATATGGAACACTGTAGTAAGCATCAGAGCAGATGGCAGGAATACAGAGAGTCACCGTGCCAGGAAGAATTGGTTGACATTAAACCATTTCAAGCAGTAGTGTATGATCAAGAGCACTGAAGAAGTCTAAGCTACATTGAAAGCACTGGTGGAAAACAAGGCTCAAGGAATTGCTGGAATACCAATCAAGATATTTTCAACAAATAGATGCGGCACCAGCACTGCAGGTGCTCACTCGTCTAGGCCAAGAAATTCGGAAGATAATCCCTGGCCAACCAACTGGAAGAGATTCAAAGTTGTGCCCATTCCAAAGAAAGGTGATCCAACAGAATGTGGAAATTACAGAACAGTATCATTAATGTCACAAAACCAAAACCAAACCTACTGCCAATGAGTCGATTCTGACTCAGAGCTACCCGGTAGGTCAGAGGAGAATTGCCCCATAGAGTCTCCAAAGAGCACCTGGTGGATTTGAACTGCCAACCTTTTGGTTAGCAGACGTAGCACTTAACCACTACTCCACCACGAGGAAGTAAAATTTTGCTGAAAAGAATTCAAAACTGCTTGCAGCAGCACATCTATAAAGGGAGTGTTAGAAATTCAAGCCAGATTTTGAAAAGGACCTGGAACAAGGGATATCACTGCTGATGTCAGATGGTTCTTGGCTGAAAGTAAAGAATACCAGAAAATTCCTACCTGTGTTTCACTGACTGTGCAAAGGCATTTGGCTGTGTGGATCATAACAAATTATAGATAGCATTATGAAGAATAGGAATTCCAGAGCACTTACTGGTGCTTATGAGCAATCTGTACATAGACCAAGAGACAGTCATTTGAACAGAACAATGGGATATTGCATGGTGTACATCAGGGTTGTATTGTTTCATCATACTTACTCAATCTGCATGTTGAGCAAATAATCCAAAAAACTGAACAATATCAAGAAGAATGTGGCATGACGATGGGTGGAAGACTCACTAACAACCTGAGATATGCCAATGACACAACCTTGCTTATGAAAGCAAAGAAGACCTGAAGTACTTACTGATGAAAATGAGAGACTATAGCTTTCAGTAAGGAGTACACTTCAACATAAAAAAAACAAAAATCCTCACAACTGGACCAATGAGCAACATTATGATAAACAGAGAAACTACCGACATTGTCAAGGATTCCATTTTACTTGGATCCATTATCAGTGCCCATGAAAGCAGCAGTCAGGAAATTAAATCATGTATTGCATTGGGTAAACCTTCTGCAAAGGACCTCTTTAAGGTTCATAAAGGCAAAGATAATCACTTTGAGGACTGATATCCACCTGATCCAAGCCACAATATTTTCAATCACCTCATGTGAATGAGAAAGCTGGACAATGAATAAGAAAGACCCAAGCAGAACTGACACCTTTGGATTAGGATGTTGGCAAAGAGTACTGAATATACCACGGACTATAAGAAGAATGACCAAGGCTGACCCTGGAGAAGAGCAACATAACTGGGAAAGTAGAGTGTCAGTAAGTAAGAAGAACGGCCTTGCAAGATGGATTAACATCATGATTCCAACAACGGGCTCAACATAGCAGTGACTGTGAGGATCATCCAGGACAGGGTAGTGTTTCCTTCTGTTTAACCTAGAATTACCTATGTCAGGGGAGACTCAGAGGCACCTAACAAGAATAACAACAAAGATTCAGCTAGCTAGCCCGAGGCACTTATCTATTCTGTCTGCATTAATTATTAGCACACACCCTGTTTGAGTCGCTGGGTAGTACACACGGTTAATGTCCTGAGCTGCTAACTGAAAGCTGGACGCTCAAGTTCTTCCTTGGTTGCCTTGGAAGAAGGCCAGGGGATCTACTCTTAAAAAAACAGTCACTGAACTATGTATGGTGCTCTGTTCTACTCTGGCACACACAGGGTCACTGTGACTGGAACTGAAAAACACCCGTATCTTTTATCTTTCTTTAACTTCTTTCACCATCTCAATAGAGTCAAGTCAGGTGGGTCAAGCTCACAGGGACTTGCATTTCTGCTGCAGGTATGGATCTCCATTCCTTCATGCCTGTAATAAATACTTACTCAATGTTCATTGTATGTCAACCACTGAGCTTGGTGCTTATGATAAGAGCAATAAATAACTAAGACACACTTGGTTACCCACTCCCATGATGCTTACTCCATAGTGGAGCAGATAGATATTCCATAAATTATTACACCTGCAATTAAGTTAAACTATGATTTTCTTCCTATTGGTTCTGAACCTTGATTTTATCAGTTTATCCAAGACTGATAAGGACAAACTGATTCAACATAGGTAAAGTCAGAAAGGGATTAAGGACATAAACAGAACTTAAATTTGAAATTTACAGTGAATACTGATTTAAAACATAAGACTCGTACAGGCTACTCTCAACATTTCCTTCCTAGTAGGAAAGTCTACTTAGGAAACCAAAGAAAGTTTAGAGGTTTGCCTGACAGTGTCTGTATACATGTAATCAAACAGGGTTAGGTAATCTCTAGTTACGAAAGCTCTACATCCCAAATGAGAAGTCCTGGTAGCACAATGGTTAAGCACTCAGCTGGTAAAAGAAAGGTTGGCAGTTTGAACCCACAGGAGGCTCAAAGGTAGAAAGATCTGACAATCTGCTCCTGTGAAAACCTACAGCCTGGGAAACTCTATGGAGTGGTTCTACTCTGTCCCAAGGGAGTCAATCACTACAAGTCAGAACCAACTTGACAGCACACAGCAACAACACAGCCCAAATTGCAACATTGAGTCTTGTCATTTTCCCGTGTGCTTACACTGGGTTTTAAAGTATGGCTGACTGACATATATTTCTTCCATGACAGAGAGAGGGAAGAACAAAAGTTAGCAAATACAAGGCTTTCAGGACTTTCCCCACAGGAGAATTATGAGTATAAGCTAACACTATCTCTTGAACCACGCAGGTAACTCAATTCTTGGTACCAAAAAACAAAAAATAAAAAACTCCCATTTATAGCTAATATTTTGTCCTAAAGTTTTTATCATATTTTTAAACTATTGTCTTCCTAATGGCATTTAGGAAACACTAGTTTTTTATCAGCAGACCTCCCCCAAATCACAATTATCCACTGCTGTTGAGCTGATTCATACTCCTAGTGACAGTATTAAGACAGAGGGGTAGTTCTACCCTATGGGGCTGTAATCTCTGCTAACACACACTGTCAAAGCTTCCCTTTGCACAGTTGCTGGTGACTTTGAACTGCTGAACTTTTGGTTAGCAAACTCAGTGCTTAGCCACTTACCACCTGTGAATCACCATTAGACTGAATTATTTCCAGAATGTAGGAAGACAGTTACTGTTGATTGGATCCCCAGTACTTGCTAGCCGCTTCAGTTTAGTCTCAGTAACATTTCCTTCCCCTTCCCTCTTATACATGCAGGGAAAATACCAGCTGCCATCAAGTTGACTAACTCATGATGATCCCATCCATCCATGTATGTCAGAACAGGGTTATGTTCCATAGGGATTTCAATAGCTGAATTTTTGGAAGTAGATCACCAGGTGTATTTTCCATGGTATTTCTGCATGGTAGATTTGAAACTCCAGTCTTCTGGTTAGCAACTGAGCATGTTAACTATTTGCACCATCCAGGATACTCCATGGGGGAAACTAAGCCCTGGGAATCAGGCAGCAATAAAAGTCAGAGCTAGGGTTTAAACCAAGGCCCTCTAACATCATGCCCGACACCCTAGGCCTATAGTTTAGTGTCAGGCTGGCTCCTTTGGAATCACCTAAGGAGAATGTTACATACATATTCCCAGGCCCTGCCCCAGCCCCACTGAATCAGAATCTCTGAGGTGGGAAATCTGCACTTTTTGTTGCGTGCTCCAAGAAATCCTAATGCATCCAGCTACAGTGACCACTGTTCTACCAACAAATCTCACCCCTTGCATCAGAATTCGCATCAGCCTCACAGTTAGAGGATAGTCTCGCTTTGGCAGTTGGAAGGCAAACGGTCTCTCTAAGTTTTAAGCCACTGCAGCTACATCTTTTCACAGAAACTGAGTAAAACAGTGAAAAAGGAAAGCTACTTTATTTTTTAAAAAAGACAGGGAAAATGACCATAACTTCGTAAGATCAGTATCTAAAGAGCAAATGAGACACAAATTCCAATGTGCTTTGTAAACTGTGAAGTACTTGTATTAATTTGAACAATCATCTCAAATCAGAAGAAGTATAACCCTCATCACATCTCAGTTTCAATAGTGGGGGAGGAGTTTTGATGTCAGCCTGTGGTAGGCCAACAAAGACCATCTATTTTTGTAAATAAAGTTTTATTTACAAAGTTTTATTTACAGCTAATCTCATTTGTTTACATATTATCTATGGCTGCTTTCAAGCCCTAATGCAGAGATGACTAGGTGCAACAAAGACCCTATGACCCACAAAGACTAAAGTAATGATTATCTGGCCCTTAAATAAATAGTCACCTCCTACACCAGATGGTCATATTCTCCTTAAGAAATATAAAACCATAACATTTAGAGTCATAACATAACATTGAGTCAACTTCTTAAGCAAGTGTTAAAGAATTTCCATTGTTAGATGCCCAGAGGAGTGAGGGATTGTCCAAATTCTGAAAATGAAAGGCAAAGCACTTCCTTTGCTGCTTTTGGATCACTGCTTCAAGAGCCACTGTTGACTGTGAGCATACTTTATTCTTCAGGTATATTTGGTGGACAAAGGGTTAAAATCTTCCATTCCAAACACAAGCCCTTAATCACTTTTCAAATAAAGCCACACTGCACTAAGGAAGTCAAGCATGTGGCCAACAGACCACATATGTAAACACATATGTATGTGTATGTATGGATATTTTTCTGTTTTTTGTCTTTTTTTTTTTTTTCCTTCCTTTCTCTCTCCTTTTTTTTCAGCTAAGGCTGACCCCAAACCAGGCCTAACCTACGGGACCATTCACTCCGAATGGACTCTCACTTTGGCAGCTTGCCCAGTCCACTCTAGAGTCTAGGGTGGGATGAACAAGTAGCCACATGGCTGTCTGGTCTGTCTCAGAATCCACACGCCTGCTGGTTCTGCTCTCCTGCTGTGTACTGGGCTCCGTGCAGTGAGGAGGGACAGCCCTGACCCAGGTGGCTCACACAGTCTAGCCCCAGAGAACTATGCCATCAGAGGCTGGCAGCAAGCACCAGTGGCTCACCAGGCTCAACAAACAAATGGCATACTTCCTTTTCCTGGTACAAAAAGTCACAGTAGGCTCAAGTCAATCAACCACACTTGTCAGTGACGAAGATTAAAATTAAGCCTTTTGACTCCAAGTTCTTTACACTCTTGTCACTACGTAGATTACAGGAAACAAGCAATAGTATGGTTTTCCTTAAAACATCGCCAAAAGTGGTAGTCGAGGTTCTAGAAGAAAGAATAGAAGTTGTCTAGTGATTTCCCAATTTTTACTTCCTTTAAATTTTCTTAGATACATCAGAGTAATAATCTGATGCCATAATAAATGTTCTCAACTTTGCAACTTTTGTTTTTATTTAAGCACTCCAAATACAGTTATCTAATACCCCTCACAATACCCTCACAAAGCTCTGTAAGCACAGTGGTTAAGAACCTGGCTGCTAATCAAAAGGTCAGCAGTTCAAGTCCCCTAGCCGCTCCTTGGAAACCCTGTGGGGCATTTCTACTCTGTCCTATAGAGTCACTGTGGGTCAAAATCGACTTTACAGCAACAAGTTTTTTTTTTTTTTTTTTTTTTTAAAGTACCTATCACAATCATTGAACTAAAAAGTTTCCAAAGTCTCTCAGTCAAGGCTTACACTTGGAAGTATGGTCTAATGAATCTATAGACTCAATATTTTGTACCCTAATTTCTACATATTAACACAGGCTTGATGATAGTTGTATCTTTAAATATGCAGAGTCATCACAATTTTACTGTCACGTAACTACTTTTTTACAAAGGTCAATTCATTTCTGAAATCAAGTCTAAAAACTAGCAGTGGTAGTTACCATTCATCTTTGATACATTTCAAAACAAAACTGAAGATTTTATGACACATAAAAATATCACAAGGAGAAAAATAAGTATTCTATGCCTAAAGGATTTTCAAGTACACCTTTGTTGTTTAAGTTTGTAGCATCTAATGTCAGTTTCAGTTTTATGGGAAATTTAAGACAACCTTTAGCAAAGCTTCTTCCCACACAATTTCCATAAATACAATGCCCATTTCTGAATCATGAAATAGTTGAAAAAACACTAAAAAATACTATGTTCTCTCTTCTTAAAGAATGCTACTTAAATAGTAACTACAATATAGCTTTTAACTTAGAAATTTTCTATTTTCTTGTCTTCCATTCAAAAAAAATTGTCATTGAAAGTTTAACACAGCTGTCATATGTATATCATCATCAAGATGAAATATTCTTTCAATGCAAGCCTTTGAATTTTGAAAATATTTTGTGGGGACCAAACTCTTCTAATATGTTGTAAAGGGAGACACCCTTGGGAACACAGCTTAATAAAGATATATATTTTTTATTGTCTATATTCCTACATATGTAATTTGGTCTTAAGTCAACATCTCTTGATTTAAAATGTATTACATGCATAGCAGAACCTGAAATGCTTTATCGTATTGAAGAGAACTTTTAGGTAGCCTACAGATCTTGAGATAAAAACAACTGAAGGGGAACTAAGAAGATTCAGATTAATTTAAATACCATAAAATATTTTGTCTGTTGACTGATGAAGCAAGTATCAGAAACTAGAACATGTACTGAATAGATTATCTCGAGAATCCTAAAGCCAGGAGAAATAACAAACGCAGGAAATAAAATGATTTTCGGTTTTTTTTTTCCTTTAAGAACAGTGATGTAGCTGAGAATTCATATGACCAATTGGTATAGTGGTTAAGATCTTGGCTGCTAACCAAAAGGTAAGCAGTAAAAAGGTCAGCAGTTCAAATCTACCAGCTGCTCCTTAGAAACCTTATGGAGCAGTTTTCCTCTGTCCTGTAGGGTTGCTCTAAGTCAGAATCAACTTGACAGCACCTAACAACAACTGCATAGCTATTGTCCTACTGTTTAAAGAAATTCAAGTTTTCTGTAGCCTTGGCTAGTGTCCTACAGAGGAGTATAGGTGAAGTTCTTTAATTGTTTGTTCCAATATAAGTAAAATCAAAGACCAATATGAACTTAAACATACAAACATCCAAGAATTTTGTTCATAAAACAATTTCTAAAATAAGAGAGTTCTTCAGTTCTTTGAAGTATAACCTTAAAAAATATTTATAAATAGGACAGAGGCATTATTAGACAACAATAGAGAAACAAAAATATCCTTAAGAAAATGTGTCTTGTGGAAAAACAATGAAGCTGAAGAGCATCTACAGCATCTCAAGATGCTTGAACCCATGTAAGGGTTGGCCACCACATTCCAATGCACTTAGTGATACTGTCCAGTTGATACAGATAAATGGGAAAGCGAGCAAACAAAAAAACTCTTCCCTAATTGTGAACATTCTGCTACATGTCACAGAAGGATTGACTCCAATATCTGTACCAACTTCTTCAATGGTGTAATGATTAAGAGCATGGACTCCAGAGTTAGATACCCCAGGTTCAATTCCTGGTTCTACCACCTACTAGTTGTGTGACCTTGACATGTCTCTTAATGACTCTGTCCCTCGATTTCCTCTCTCATGTCACTGGGTTGCTGTGAAGAGTTAAATGAATTTCCGCACGTAAAACCTTAGCATAGTGCCTGGAATTTGGTAAGTACTATGCAATTGTTGGTGGCAGCTGTTTACAACCAGAGTGCAAAGAACACAGTAAAATTAGATTGACAGTAACTCCATTAAAAGACCAGAACTGATGGTCTGACAACCTACAAAATCCCCTGAGAACATGGTCCCTAGACACTTGCTAGCCCAGAGCTGAAACCACTACTAAAACCAACACTTCAGACAAAAAATGGACTGGACTTGAGGACACAGAGTGATGCATGTGGTTTGTACACTTTATGATTTAATACATATATGAGGCTGTCCTACTTGCTTCTTTTTAGAGGGGAAAGGAGACGGTGGAGAGGAAGACACAGTGTTGGTTGAGTGGATACTGGAAGTAAAGAGTGAAAATGAAGAGTGTACTTTCACAGGGTGAGGAGAGTAGACAGAGTTGCAGAAATGTGGGTACTTGGGATTTTATCTGGAAAATTGATTTGGACAGTAAACTTGCACCTATCACAATAAAAAAAAATTTTTAAATTGGATTGAAAACACCAATTAAAATTCAAACATCCAAACACTTTTTGGAATTTTATCTAATACAATTTTTTCTATCAAGGGAGGTACAGGAATGGAAAAAACAAAAGATAGATGGAAAAAATAAAAAAATGGAACGGCAAAAAACAAGTGGTAACTGGTGAATGATAAGACAGTACAGAATGCTGGGGAAGCCAGCACAACGTGTACAAGCCAAGGTCATGGAAGCTTCAGAGACACATCCAAATTCGTTGAGGGACCAAATTACCGGGCTCAGGGCTGTGTGGTGGACCACAGTCTCGGGCAACACCTAGCTCACCAGGCATGACGTAGTTTATAAAGAAAATGTTCTCCATTCTAGGTTGGTGAGTAGCTTCTGGAGTCTTAATACTGTGTGAGCAGCCATCTGACACATTCCACCAGTGTTACTGCTTCAGGATCAAGGAAGAATGAAGAAACGAAGACACAAGGACAAGATTAATCCAAAGGGACTAAGGGACGACATGAGCAAGAGCCTCCGAATACAGTAAGGCTAAACGGTGCACAGCCACCACAAGAACTGACTGCTCTGATGGAAATCACAACAGAGGGTCCCGGACAGAGCTCGAGAAAATGTACGACAAAATTCTAAATCAGACTTGCTGGCCTGATAGAGACTAGAGAAACCCTGAGAACACGGACCCCAGACACCATTTCAGCTCAGTACTGAAGTCATTCCTGAGCCTCACCCGTCAGCCAAAGATTAGATTGGCCGTTAAAACAAAATGAGACTAAAGGGGCATGTCAGCCCAGGGGCAGGGACTAAAGGCCAGGAGGAGCCAGGAAAGCTGTTAACAAAGAACCTAAGTTTGAGAAGGGAGAGTGTTGACCTTCTGTGGCATTGTCAACCACTGTCATAAAACAGAATGTGTACTAACTGTTTAATACAAACTAGTTTGCTCTATAAACATTCTGCTAAAGTACAATAATTTTTTTTTTATTTTAAAAATGATACATAGTAATGAAAGCGCTTACTTGAATATAAACAAACACAATGCTTCGCTTAGCCTTATCGTTGCTGTTATTAGGTGCTGTGGGGTTGATCTTGACTCACAGATTTTGACCCCATGTGACACGAGTAGAACTGCCCTAGAGGATTTTCTAGGCTGTAATCTTTACAGGAGCAGATCACTAGGTCATCATCCCTTACGGAATAACTGGTGGATTAGAACCCAACCTTCAGATAACAGCGAAGCACTTGACCATCATGTCACCAGGGCTCTTTCTATCAACCTTACAATTCCAGAAATTCACACTTCCACTTCTCTGAACTAGTCACATAAGCATACTGGGCAAAGAAGAAACTCTTTTTCAAGGTGTTGCCTGGAAATCATTGACTTTAGGGTCTAACAATGAAATCTTCAGTATAACATTAGTCACTTCAATTAAAAAACAATTAAATGCACATTTAACATAACCACCTGCTAAAAAACATTATAGGCTAATTTTGCCACCCAGAAAATTGTGAAATACACGGACCCTCAGTAGCGATCACTGATGACCACGCACATGAACACTCAGCAGCAAAACGAGACACAAGTGGACACCAACACTAGATTTTCTCTGAGTTCAGCACATGGATTCTCCTCCTCCCAGTATGCTCTAGGGCCTGCTTCTCCCAGCCCATCCCTTTCCACTCGCTCCTCCGGAGCAGGCACAGAGAACAGCTGCAGAGCCTCGGTAAGCCTACCACCGACCCCTTAGTTTGTGTTAACTTTGAATGGTAAGAGTTGCAAAGGCTTTGGAATGGTTTGAACACTATTACCTGGTCCTGACTACCTTCTTTAGAATACATACCTAATTTTTATTTCATTTCTTATTTCCTCCTAATTTTTCCCCCTCCAAAAACTGGTTATCATGGTTATGCAACCTCAAGAGCTTTTTCACTAGCTGCAAAACCTCAGTGATGAATAGTGCACATTGATTTCTGATCTGTCTGGGAGATGTAAGCCAAGTTGATTTTCCTTTCTTCTGTCTGTGGCCTGAGCTTCCTCAGCCAACAATGAACATACAATTTCTTAAGGATAAGTGCATTTTCTCAGCATTTCACTTGGCTGTATCTAATTCCTTACATGTGGATAGATTCATTTTGTATATTATCACTGTTTATTTCCTTAGTACGTTTTCTACTGCAAGTCTACTGCCAAATGTTTAAAAGCTTTCTACTTTGAAGCCTACGTCAATAGAAAAAGATGGGAGATACACACCAAGGAAAAGAGAAATGCTTCATTTAAACAAAAGCTGAATGTGGTTTAACTCAAAGTGAGTTTTTGAGTTATGCCAAAGCCAGCATGTGAAACCACACTGACAAAAATATATGAAAGAATTGTAAATAGCAAGTTAATCAACAGAACAAACAAGCCTGTGCCTACCAAAAGCATTGTGCAGTGTGGTCTTAGAAGAATGAAACTAGAAAGATAATATGTTAAACTAGTTAACATTTTCCAAATTCTGCTGGCTTCTTTCATTTTTTAAATCCCAACTATTCTTATAGTTTTACCTTTTATTTTTATTTGAAGAGCCTTTGAAATGGTATTTTAAAGAACTGTTTCATTCTTGCCCATACACTCACTGGAAATAAGAATGTTTCAGAACTGACTAAATAATAGAAAGAATCATCTACTGCTAATGGAACAACACCTTTCAAATCTGTAATAAATGAACTTGCAGGCGGTGTCAGAATTTGGGAAAGGACCAGGCAGTCCTTCATTCTGTTGTACACAGGGTCACTGTGAGTCAGAACTGACTCAATGGCACCTAACAACACAGCAAAAGCTGAATACTTCCAAAACTTGTAATTGAAAAATTATCCTCCCAACTGACAAACTAAGAATACATATAAAGCATAGAAGCAAATCTGTGTCCAGTTTTGAAAATCTACATACAACTGCTTGTTTTATGCTTCTCAAACATTTTGCTGCTGGTGATTTATTTCACTTCCATGTGGCCAGCCATTTGTTTATTCTATTGCATGCCATCTGTTTTTTGGTAGAGAGGTTTCAAGTTCTTCTCATTCCCTACCTCATAGCCCACAGAAAACAATTTATAATAGACATAGATTTAAATCATTTGGATTCATGTGGAGTTGGTAACATGAGCTGCCTCTCATTTCTATCTGGCAAATGCCTTAATGGGATTAGCAAATTGTGTTACTATGAGGTATCACAGAGACACAACACCTTTTTTTACAGAGACAAATTATTTTAACGGTTTCATTTGGAGTGTTTAATAGCAGTAAAGAAAATTTCACTAACATTACAGGAAATTGCCCTGATAGACAATAAAGTCCCACCACAAACCCTGTCGATATATTTCAATTCTGAGAGTCACTGAATTAAGTGTACCAGGATGCGGAGGCAGGGATGTACAGTAGGGAATAAGTTATCGTGTTGCTTTACTTTTAAGGGAATGTTATCATTTAGCCATGGACCTGTAAACCATGCCTGGCTTCTATGTCACAGCAGCCTTCTCTAAGCCCTCCAACCACAGTCTAGGTTGTCTAAGTGCTTACAAGTGAAGGCAGTCCTAGATCACACCCAAGCCCCCACAACCCCTCAAAGAAAAGTTTGCACCACAAACTCCAGCAGTAGTTTATTCTCATTCTAGGGCTCACTTGGATTTGCTCTAAAGAAGACTCAATCATTCAGAGAAACCTTTTCTTGCTGAAACTCTACAGATGATGTTTAAAGCATTCATTACCATTTTCACAAGAATCCTTGCTGCTTTTGTGGAGAGGAGGTATCTGATGACAGGACCCAAGGGCTGTCCACAATTCACGGTTGATCTCCGAGGGCTGAGAAACGTCCGTCTTGACGTCCACCTGATTTTCACTAGTCCATAGCAAATCAGAGTTAGATGTGTTTGGGGGCTCACTGGCATCCTGGTGGGTATCTGATGGATTTGGTTTATTGAAAGTGTTAAGTGACATTTGTACTAACGCTTCATTGATGAAGAATGAATTTCCATGACATAAACTCTCGGAACAGTTAAGGTCCATTACCTGCAAAAAGAAATACAGAAAAAGCAGAATAATTTCTCCAGTAAACTTGTTCAAGTTTCATGAAGTATTTATTCCTAATAGAATTTAACAATCAAGATTTCAGATAACAATGAAGTCAATAAGAATATTTTCCTTTACTGCCTGCATCCTCTTTTAATTAGCTAGCACCAAAAGAGTAACTGGCTATGTCAGACTCATCTCGGGGAAAAAAACCCAATCATGTTCTGTGCCATTAAGTTGCTTCTGCTTTGTTTTAGCCACAGCAGGCAGCATTTTCATTTCTCCTAAATAAAAAAAGTGAAATCCTACCCATATATACAACTGGAAATTGCAAAACAATGTCATTCTGGCAACTTGAAAGGAAAATCTAAAGCAACACAGATCTTACAGAACCTCATCAACGCTTACAACTTTGTGCACTATCGATACAAAGCACGTATGCATATAGCACAGGCAAATAAATTCCTGGGAGAAACGGAACCGTCAAGCATGGTTACAGCAGATGCAAAAGGCGCACAGAATCTTCCAATTCATTAGCATGACTCGTGTTAACCACCGTTGTTGTTGCTGTTCAGTGCCATGGAGCCAGACCGACTCACAGTGACCCTATCAACAACAGAACAAAGCACTGCCCGGTCCTGTGCCAGGCCCAGGATCATTCTTATGCTTGCACCCACTGTTGCAGCCACTGTGTCCACCCACTTCCGTGAAAGTCTTCCTCTTTTTCACTGACCCTCTATGTTAACTCCTGCTACTGAAATGGGTTTTGAATTTACTATATCAAATTTACCAAAAGAATAAGCTTGTGATAATGGAATATTATTATAGTTTCTCAATTCTGTGTCTACCCTACACCATGAACAGATACTTGATGTACTCAAAAATCTTCTACATGGAACTCTGTAGAACAGACTCTACAGGGGGTTCTTCAACTACAGAAAAAGTGCATACTCACGTGTAGTGTGCTCCAAGGACACACCCAACCTTGCCTTACTGGGCCAATTCTGTGTTTCTCCCCATGGGTAGGGACACCTCAGTGCACAGTGATCCAACAGGAGCCAAGCTTTTAAATTTTATATATCCTACCTATACATTGTCTCTGAAAGTTCCCAGCTTCTGCTACCCACAGAGTGACAAACCCCTGCACACTCTTGCACAAGAACCACCAAGGTAAGTGGTGAAACACTTCCAGCAAAAGAACTACCATGGCTGTCCTCATTACCGAGAAGCTGCCCCTTGAACGCCTTCCATGGGCACGTACCTCCTTCGTTCCTAGAGGAAACGCTGCAGGCAGGCTGCTCTGCCGGCTGTGCTTCCAGTGGCCCAGCAGCCCCTGCTGGGTCCGCATCTTCTCCCTCTCCCTCTCCACCAGCCGCTGGCCCTCCCTCAGCCGCTCCAGGTTCTGCTGGTACTCCTGGAGCTGATGGGCCAGCTCCCCACGGTTCCTCAGCAGCAGCTCCTCCTGCAGTTGGCACTCCCGCTCTCGCTCCTGCAGCCAGCTCTCCTTGGCCTCCTGCTCCCGCTGCTGCTGGTCACACCTGCGGTGCCAGCGGCGCTGCTCCTGCTGGAACTGGTTTTGAAGCTTGTGGATGTTGGCCAGCTCCTCACGCTGCTTCTCCAGGTTGCGGTACTTCTCCTGGTCCTGAAATGGGCTGCCTCGGAAAGAGGCGCCAAGAGACAGTCTCTCCTGCTGCTGGAGAAGCAGCCGGTGGATCTCAATGTGGCTATCCTGAATGGTCAGAGCAGCCTGTTGGAGCAGAAGAGAGGAATCGAGTGAAGGCTTCCATATTGTTTCAGCTTGGGGATGAAACATCCTCTGTACATAAAACACATGACCAAATCCTGTCCTTTTACTAAGTTTCCTTCAAAGACAGACTGCAGCACTTTTAATCAGTTTGTCCTGTTCTCTGCTGGTAACCAGTTAAGCAGCCAGTTGCTGTCAAGTCAATTTCAGCTCAGGGTGACCCCACATGTGTCAGAGTAGAACTATGCTACATAGAGTTGATAACGGCTGACTTTTTTTTCTTTTTCCCCAAAAGTAGATCACCAGGCTTTTCTTCCAAGACCCCTGTGGGTAGGCTCGAACTTTTTGGTTAGCAGCTAACCACTTAACTGTAGACCTTTCTAGTGGTAAGGCCTGGGAATTTAAACAGAAAAAAATGAATCCCAAAGACAACACTTACCCCTTTCCTGAAATGTGATTAATTGCTAGTTGTTGGATATCATTTAAGCAAGTCTTCCAAATAAAAACTCAACATACAAATTCTCAACACTGTATTCCTGATCTATGTTTTATTCTCTTGCTGAGGTCTCCTTGGCCAATAATTCACGAGGATTTAAGAATTCATATAAACCTAGTAGTTACCTTTTGTTTGAGTCCCAAACCAGAAATTACTTGAACTACAATGGTGAAGATATGAAAAGAAAAATCAACCATTTGGAGAATTTGGGTAAATATTTTTTATAACATCATGCTCAAGAATGGCCATTAATAGTATTTTTAGGAGCTACAAAAGTAGCTAAAGCTAGTTTGGTTACCACTCTTCCTTTGTATCAGAGCAGGAAGGCAAAACATAAAACTAGGCTGAAATTCCTTTGTTGAAAAGATCCCTAACAGGAGACGGGAATGATTAAGGGAAAATAGATACCCTAAAGCCCAGAGGACATTACCAACCAGATTAAAAAAACCTTTTGAGTTACGGTATCTGCCTATGAAAAGTTTGGCAGCATCACAGGAAATAACTGCCAAGACTTGGAAAGACTCCACAAAACCAAAACAAAACTCTCTGTGAATGCCTTTGGAAGCTTTTAATTTTAGAAGTTCACATTTGAAGTGCAAAGAAAGTACAGAAGGAACAAATTGAAAATGGACACATATTGGTTATGTCTGTGTGTGTTGACTCCGTATGTGAAATTATTGCTCTCCTAGGGATAATTTCATATTTTAACTTATTAAAAAAGTTTAAAACTGTTTAACAAGTCCTGGGAAGAGGAGGACTTGACTATTTCTTTGTTAAATGAGCATCTTCTTACACTTTTAAAACTTAAATAACTAAGATATATTTTCAATTGGTGCTAACATTTAACTAACAGATAAAACGCACTCAGTGGGACTTTTGAAATAAATTCACATTTTTAAGTTGAAAATTAATGTTTCAGATACGAAATTTCATCTGAATATCTGATTGATGGATTTTGTACGTTAGAAAGAGAGCAACGATTATCAATGAAAATAGGTACTACTTACTTCGCTCTTTAAATATTAAATAATCAGCACATAAACCAGAAAGTCAAACTGACTGCCAGCAAGTCGATTCTGACTGATAGTGACCCTAAAGGACAGAGTAGAACTTCCCTATGGGGCTCCCAAGGCTTTATGGAAGCAGACCATCACATCTTTCTCCCACAGTTCAGCTGGGGGGGTTGAACTGTCGACCTGTTCGTTATCAGACAAGTGCTTTAACCATTGCCCACCAGCGATCCTTAATTAGCACATGGCAATAGACAATTCAGGGCTTTGCTGACCTGGCTAGAACAAATCGTAGACAACATCATTAGGACAGTCAAGTGCTACCATAAAATATTCTTCATGTCTACTTACCATTTGGGATAAGATCATTCTCTTTTCTAGCAAAGAGACGGAATTTGAAGACCGAATATATTTTTTCCCACTTAGAGTTTGCATTTATGTTTAGGGCAGAGAACAGCACTTGCTTTCTAAGTTTAGGGAAATTCTCAACTCATTCTCATTTAACTTTTCTTTGCTGCAACAGATCCATGTCCTTTCCTTTCTGCTTTTAATACACTTCTCATCTCTAACTCTGCTCTCCTCATAGAGCAATCAGATTTCATTTTCATCTGATTTTAAAAACTGCTTCAGTAAAAACTTCAATCATGCATAAGAGATTCAGCTTCAAAAGAGATGACTGTGCCACGAATAGACATCTTTCAGAGCCCATATACCTCAAACATTTTTGCTAGATTAAGAGAATCCACTATAGAATTCCACATTCTTTTTATTGCTCCAACCACATATCTTGCAAAAGTTAAGTCATTTAGGTCACTGGGCTTTTCTGAAGCTTGAATCTCTGTAGCACTGTATTCAAAGTTAAAGAGATTGTAACACTTTTGGGGAGAGTGTTTCATCAGGCAATTCAAGCCTGGATGTTCAGTGTTCTCATCTCTCTAAAATTACTGAACTCTGTAAGATGTTACTGTTGGTCTCAACACGTTGGGAACAAAAGAGAAAGAAGGAAACCAAAGACTCAAAGAAGAAACTATTCTACAGAACTAATGTGTCACACAAATCATGGCCTTACCCACCTTGAGACCAGAACAACCAGATAGTGCACGACTACCACTACCAACCATTCCAACCATGTTCCCAATAAACGGTCTCCAACAGGACAAGGAAAAATATAAAACAAACCCAAATTTCAAAAATAGCCCTGACTTACTGGACTGGTAGAGACTAGAGGAACCCCTGAGATGACCACCCTGAGAAAGCCTAAAAACTTGGAATTCAAACCACTACCAGAGGTCACCTATTACTCCAAAGACAAACTGGCTCATAAAATAAATGCTGTCACCCATGAGTAAGCACTGTGCAATTCTGAACAATCATCTAAATGAGACCCGATGGTCAACAGTTACCCTAGAGGAGAGATGAGAAGGTAAGGAGGGATAAGGAAGCCAGAGTAATGGAAACAGGAACAACCAGAATTTAAATAACCAAGAGTGCCATCATACGGTGAAAACTGTAACCAATATCACTGAATAATATGCATACAAACTGCTAAATGAGAACCTCATTTGCTATGTCAATTTCTCCAAAACTGCAATAAAATATTTTCAAGAAGTTAATGAACTTTTCCAAACTATATCTCTTTCAGTAAACACTTAAAAGAAAGAATACTTGCTTTACAGGATAAATCTATCTCTACTGGCATTTACCCCCTGATTGGCATATCTAACGTAAGACAGTAAAGGTATTCCCATTAAATTTTGAATAAGACAAGGATGCTCCTATCACTACTACTATTTAATGCAATTTCCAAAAATCTATCCAAAGCACTAAGCCAAGAAAAGGAAAATGAAGAACAGTTACAATATCATTAGTTCCAAATTTTTACTTTCCACCTATAAAAAGGGAAACAATCAATTGAAAACCATTAAAACAAAAAATCAAGTTCAATGAGTTGGACATTACAAAATAAATACATAAAAATAAATATCTTTTATCATGTCAACCACAATGACTAGGGAAACATAATGAAAAAACATTCCATTCACAACAATAAAAAGATAAATACATACAAGTAAACTTAATAAGGAAAATACACTAAAATGACTCTGATGCTTTCAAGTAGAATATAAAATAACAGGCATGACATATTCTTGGAAAAGAAGACTATTGCAAAATGAGCTTTTAATCTAACAGTCTTGGTAAGGTTAAGAAACTTAACAGTTATCATGAAAGAATATACAGGTAAGCACAGAAGAAAAAAGAGAGTAGCAATTGACAGCACACAACAACAGAACTGTCATACGTTCAAATGTAATCCACGCCTTAACAGTGAAGATAATGGTACTGAAGCAAGAATAGGCTGATGATCAATAGAATGTAATAGAAACAAGCCTGAAACAGCTAAACTATTAATAAGAAAACATCAGATGTAGCGTAACTCCACATTTTCTGGTGAAAGCAGTCACACATAGCTTTAACAGGTACAGATGAGAAGCCTGAACAGCTAATAAGTGGGTGACAAAAAAATGTTCAGTTTCATCAGTAATCAAAGAATACAAAGTAAAATAATCAGACACCTTGATCCATTTTGAAATGCAGGAAGAGAAAATACCAGAGCAAGAAAAAGAGACAGATTGATTGACTTGGGGCAATGTTTACCAAAAACCTGAAGAACTAATTCTAGGAATTCACCCCAAGTAAACACTCATATATCTTCAAATGGATTGGTATACCAAGGCTGTCCACTACAGTGTTGTTGATAATAACACAAGAAGGGTAAACCATAAGGGATTAGATACATACTGCAAAACGATTCCAAGAAGACTAAAGGGAAATATATCAACAGGACAACAGTGATACTCTCTGTAAAATAACAAGTCATTTCTATTTTACTTACTTACATTATGAAGTTTTCCTACAATACAGATACTACTTTTTCAATGTCCTTTTTAGTGTTTAATCAGTAAATAAACTATTGGGTACAATGCAAGCATGATTTTTTCTTTGAAAGATAGTGAACCATTTGTGGATAGGTTCTGTAGCGTACTTATCTTTGCATGTTCAGCCCACAGCATAGCATCAGTACAGAGTGAGCATTTAAAATCTGCTGGGTGGATGAACAAACAAAAGAATGAAGAAGCATACGAGTTTAACTGTTCTAAATCCCTATCCATTGCCATCAAACCAATTCCAACTCATAATGACCCCATAGGGCAGAGTAGAACTGGGTTCTATGCTAGGGTTTCCTAGGTTGCAACCTTTACTGAAACAGAAAGACTGCCACATCTTTCTCCTATAGACCAGGTAGTCTGAACTGCTGACTTTGAAGAGCAGTTGAGTGCTACAACCACTGTGAAGATGGCACAGGACCTGGCAGTGTTTTGCGCTGTTGCACACAGGGTCACTGTGAGGCAGAATTGACTCAGTGACTCAGTAACACCTAGCAACAACAACAGCCTAAGGCCACATGTGGAAGTGAGAAATGGTTTGGTGTGAATTTACGTTTTTACCAGAAAATGTGAAATTATGCTACACTCATCTAAGAGTTTCATTGTAAACTTGAAGCCAGATCATGTTCACCAATATTTTTTTAAAGATATGAACTGTTTTATGGTTTCAGAGAAGAATGGTATAAAACGCAGTGGCGATGCTGCCTTGTGATTACAAAACCAGGCTCGGTCCAGCACAACTAGCTGAGTTGCACTTAAAGGGGTGTTTCAAGAACCTTCAATTATTCTAATTTTTAAAATCTGGAAATCATCAAATAAAGAGAATTGCAAAAAAGAAAAACATTCACAAGGTCAGAGATTAGACAAGGGTAGTTACCTGAAGGCTGTATAAGAGACGGGTTAAATTCTGTATAGCTTGTATGATCTGAAATATAAGATTATAGGTGTCAAATTCTCGAAAGAGTATTTTTTATTTGCAAATACCAAGAGGATGCTGCCATGATGCTCAGAGTATACATAACTCACCTCTGACTGTGAAGAACCAGGAAAGCTTCTATATTCCACCTAAAACACATAAAAAACATAAGAAAATGAATAGCCACTCTACTTTGGACAAGCTGCACTGCACTGTTCCAAAACGTCTGTCCTCAGGTAAATCACTTCACTGTCTAGATTTGGTTACCTCACCTTTTATTTCCTCCCAGAAATAAAAGCCTATTAAAAACCACTTAGCGCAAACTCAGTGTATAATACACAACTCTTCTCCCAACCACTAAGGACTTAATCCTTAAAACAATGTGATGACAGTCAGGAGATCTTACGGACTCTAAGTGACAGTATTTACCTTGTACAAGTCACACTCTAAACTGAGCTCTCTGTGCCCAGGCTGTCGTGGTCTCAAGGCCAGGTTGGCCCCTGGTGTCTTGGAGGCTAGATGTGGAAGTTTGAGAACAGCATATCTGGCCTCTAGCTCCCTGAGTGTTTGTGATTCATGAAGAGCAAACAGCGAGGGACTGGGAGGCGAGACTAGACCCAGAAACTTTCCACAGTGGTGCTTAGCTGGCGTGGATACTGAGTCCGCTGGACCTGTGATTCCTGTAGCAGAGGCACTGTCAGCAGAGGGCTGAGAGAGGCTACAGAAGACCGTCTGCTCCTGGCTACTGGCATCAACGCCTGATTCTTTCTCCCACAACACACCATAACAGTACACCTAGACAGTGAGAGTTTTCATTTTCCAAAATTGAACTGAACATTTCCTTAGTGTTTTATTTTTTGTCTTCTCTCATTAGAATCATAAGCCATTTAGTAGCAGGGCTTTATCTGTTTGGTCAATGCCACATTCCCAAAGCTAAGAATGATACTTGTCATGCAATGAATACTCCACAAATGCTGGTTGAATGAATGACTATCAGTGGTTGTACTCTACTTGATAAACAAATACTTAGTATCCACTATGTACTCCTTATGCTACGGGAGATAAGCAGGAATTCCTGTCCTTCTTGCTTTCCTCTAAGACTATCTAAATTTAAGTGTAAGAAACTGTCACCCCCAGTAATGTTCTCAGGTGACTCTGGACTTAGCACTAAATTCAGTTAGTTTAGGACTAATAGGCTGTGATGAGACACCCAGTTTTATCTTTCCTCCCCTCCCCAAGTTTCTTCCACTGGACTGCAATTAGCAGAGTCTTCAGTAAGCAACAACTCTAACAAAGTAAAGCCATAAAATGGGAAACCCCAAAACCAAACCCACTGCCACTGAGTTGATTCTGATTTACGGCAACCCTGTAGGACAGAGTAGAACTGCCCCATAGGTCTTCCAAGGAGTGCCTGGTGCATTCAAACTGCTGACCTTTTGGTTAGCAGACATAGCATGTAGCTAATCACTATGCCACCAGGGTTTCCATGAGATGGGAAAAGAGATGAAACTTAGTTACTAAACCTGCACCCAACTCTATTGAATCTTATAATTTAAGACACAGACAATATTGCCAACAGTCCTGTTCTTTACCTTTGATAGGGGTTCAAAATCCCTCTGAGAAACTGAGCAAAACTCTGGAGCCTCTTTACTCCCTAGATACCTTATGATCATGCATGTAACTCTCCAATGGGTTCCCAGTTCCTGGGGTCCAGAGTTTAGTGGATCCCAGGCCAAGAACTCCATTTTGTAGTGAGTTTGGAAGTTCTGATCTGATTCTGTCCTTTCCCATACACACTCCACTGCTTTTGCAACATGAAGATCTTTGGAGAACTTTCACAAAAATCAACTTTTTAAAAGATTAAAACCGCTATAAAATTACAGGCATAGAAATAAGCTGGACCATGACAATGCTACCTGTGACTGCTATCTCCAGTGACCACTGGATTTAAGACAAAAGCACAAACGCTTAGCATCTCGCTTTTAATGGAGTTGGTCTGCCACCTGGTGGTATGTGTGCACAGCTGCTGGTGGTGATTTAAACAAAGGGTTTTTTTTTTGGTCATCTGGGTTACAGATTTCATTGTTTCATTTAATAATCTTTTAAGAAACACTACCTTGCTAGCAAAACTAATGATAAAATATAATATCCATTATACATATTTTTAAAATCTGATCTCAAGTACCTAGCCTTATATCTCAGTTTACTTTGTCAAAACGCTATATTAAGGGCAAATTTGCCAGAAAGGTAAATTCAAAGAGGAACCTTGAACACTTAATGTCACTTATCTACCTGTAATTGAGTCATGGAAAGGAAAGAGCAGCAACCACTTTCCAAGAAAAAGAAAACTATTACTGATCACCTCTTTTCTGTCCTCTCTGCTGTCAGTACAAATACAGCTGGAAGTTCTGAACTTAAAAATTAAAAGCAAAGTCTCTGCTGAAAAGTAAAAAAGCAGAAACACTTTACTAAGAAATAAGTCAAAAGATTATCACAGGAATAGGTAGAATAAAATATTGCCTTCCTTATTTTCATTTTGGCATGTGAAGTTTAAAAAAAATACTAAATCACAGCCACTTTTTCAATGGAATGATACATTAAAAAAAAACTTGAACTTAGTTTCTCAGTCATATGCAATATAAATAAAAGATACAATACAGAAAGCATGTTACAGTTATAAAAGAAGATCTACACGTGTTCATATGTGCTTATTTCATTGAGCCTGTGTGGTGCTGTGCCCAACTGCATATTAGATAAAACTAAACTCTTGAGCTCCACATAACCCAAAAGAGGCAGACTTGCCACCCCCCAAAACCATATTCAAATTCTCCTTTCTATAACTGATAATCTTAATTTCACTTGAAATTAACAGGATGCTTCATACCATTAATTTTTAAACAGAGGGTTATAACCTAAATATACAATAAGTCAAACAAAGATGAAGTGTTTAGAACTATTTGCCCCCAACAAAAACTGGGCATGTTTAATTAAGTCCATTAAAAAAAAAAAAGCTGAAAATGTGGCTGGTGACAGGAAAATAATTTCAAAGGAGATGAAGGTCAAAGAAAGTAAACAAAGCAGAAAGATTCCAAAGTAAAAATTCCATCAGCCGCCCTAGTCCCCCAGGTTGTTTACTGGTCCCCATGCCCAGGACCACCTCTCAGCCAAAGAGCTGATCAACAGTGCCGACGGAAAACTAAAGAAAGGCTCACAGCGCAGAGAGTAAGACAGGAAAAGAAGAAAGTGCTGACACACATATACACATTCCATTTTTAAATCTTTTTAATAACATTTCAATTGTTTCTGTGTTTACACCTCCATGATTTAGGAAGAGCAAGAACATTTGAAGAAGAAATAAGTTAGAAAGCTTGAATATAGGTATTTAAATTAAGCACAATTCAGGGAAACACTTTCATTCTACTCACTGCTATTGACAGAACAGGAGCTGAGGTAATTTTTATTATTGTTATTACACAAAGTAATTGGTGCTGTGTACCAACAAATCAGTTAACAATACCTTCTCCCCCGCATCAGAGACCGCCAAGTCGGCTACAACACCCTGGGTCCCAGGATCCACATCCCAACAGCCTCTTCCTCCTGTCCCTTCTGTGACTAGTGGTGGGGGAGGACCATTGAGACAGAAACAAAAAGGACAACATCAAACATCAACCAAAGGACTGGACTCGTTTGCATACAACTGACATGTTTTGAAATAAGAGATATCACCAAATAGCACCTGCTGAATACAGTCCCTGCTCTCATGGAGCTTACACACTAATATACAGCAAACTAACAAACAGCGTAAATTATCATCTACCTTTTAATTGTTTTTCTTTCTTTCTTGCAGTGAAGCTTTCACTGGATGTTTGTGGGACAGTGAGAGGAGATTCTACAGCTCACTTTCACTTAATAGGAAAAAGGCTCCTAGGGAGGATAAAATTTAAAACAGGTGCTGTAGAGCAGAGGTAAGGTCCTTTGGCAGGTCCAGGCATGACCCTAAGGAGACAGGTTGGTAACAAGTCTCTCTGGTGACCAGAGAAGAGCAGCAGACAATAAATGGGGTTTACAAGGAAGGTACCCAAAGACAGGAGTGAGACGTCTTTCTAAGATGGGTGAAGATGGCTAATACTTCGTGATCTTGCAGTCTTATACAGAGAACCTCCATCTCTGAACAGCTAACTTTAAAGCAATTTCCAAATGCATTTTTTCTCACGTTTATTCTTTTGAGCTATACTCACATCCACAGAAAGAAGCCGAGAAATAGTTTTAAGTACCAAATACAGAATTCACTTTATTCATTAAATCTCCAGTGGTGGGATTCTGTTCATTCGTTAACCTGTGTGAACTCAGTGAAAATTTATACTCTTTTGGAACCCTCATGGCAAAGTGGTTAAGAACTCACCTGCTAAGCAAAAGGCTGGCAGTTCGAATCCACCAGCCACTTCTTAGAAACTCTATGATGCAATTCTACTCTGTCCTATAGGGTCGCTACCAACCACTGGGTTTGGGCTTTTTGTTATTGTTGTTATGCTCACATTGCATTGATTAAAACTAGGCTTCTCAATGCAGTTTCACACATACGATTTCAATGGAACCAAGTACAATCAGAACACTGATAAAACAAATATTCATTTTGTAACATTCTTTTTCCTTTTTTTTTTTTTTTACTCAGTGCCACTTTGAATTTTTAATCTAGTAAAGGGAATCTTTTTTCCTTTGTTTAAACCAAAACCAAACCCACTGTCATCAAGTCAGTTCCAAATCACAGTGATCCTATAGGTCAGAGTAGAACTGCACCATAGAGTTACACAGAGTACCTAGTGGAATTGAACTGCCAACCTTTTAGTTAGCAGATGTAGCACTTCACCACTGCAACATCATTGTTTCCTTTCTTTGTTTAGCTTAATAAAAATATTTGTCTTTAGAAAATGAAAGTCCTCTAGAATTCCAAAGGCCCCCTTTACTAGAAAAAAGACTATTTGACTTATTTCAGCAAAAAAAATGGTACAGCTCTACGGCACTTGGCAAACACTAGCTTTATTTTTCTTAAGTTGGTCAATACTTATTCATTTACAAAGAAAGGAGATTATAAAGGGATTTTCTTCCCTGTCATTCAAAAAGATGGTCCCACTATTGAGTACTACTCTTAACTTTTAAGGAGATTCCAAAGGCATTACCAAAGAAGGAGCTCTTCCTTTTCTTTTTCTGTCAGAGAAGTGAAGACAATCAAAACAGGCAGGAAGTGGATGGTGAGCTCAATCAATTAAGGCAGAAAAATGGAATGATAGGTCAGGTCCCCTGTTCCTGAAGTCACTTTCTAGCTGGTCTAAGGGTTTTCCAGCTGACAAAACTTTACAGAAAGTAGATTATAATGATCTACCTGATCACATGTGCTCAGGACCAAAAATAGGGGGCCTTGTTTGGTCTCTAACGTCAGAGCGACACGGGTCTGACTCAAATGGAGCCAGTCCTCAAAGCCAGGCACAGAACTGACCCACTCGGTTATCGATCTTCATTTAGGAACAGCCATTTTCATTCAACACTTTGATAAAGAGTACTAAACTCTTGTAGCACTATGTTCTAATCCTGCTCAGCATTGAAGAGATGTGTAGGGGGACAGGACCCCTCCAACCCAACTCTGTACTCCGTTACCTGAATCTAATATTACACTACTATAAAAGCCTCTAGCAGATGCAACAGTGTCCCCTTGGGACTCTCCCAAGTCACACAGCCAGGGAGACCCTTCATGCCTGCCCTGCAGGCAGCGAAGATGCAATCATGTGCTCGGAGCAGCTGCAGCAGCGGAGAAGGAGCCTCTCCAGCTGTCCCTGGGGCGAGGCTGAGAGCCGCACATCCCCGCGTATTTTTAGACAGAACTTCCTCAATGGCATAATGAGGCTCTTCTTTAAAAGAGAAATCACCCAGGGCAGTACAGCTCCCCTGATGAATCTGGGCTCTGTAGAAATGAAAAACATATGTGCCCAGTCTGAAAATAGAAACTCAGGATTCGGTAATGTAGAACTTGAGAGGGGGTAAAATAAATGATTGGTCCTGATTTAAAAAAAAAAAAAAAAATGCATAGATTAAAAAGTTGCACTACTTTTATATATCATAATTAACAAAAGAAAATTCTAAGACAATTTAATCCTCTAACCTTTAGCTATTAAAGACACTTTATCTTATGAATATAATACCCTGTGGAAGCAAGGTTTTTACCACCCATACCTGACAGGAAATATACTCTTTATGCTCTTACCCCAGGAAACATTGTGGTGCTGAATATTTAGATCACAACTATGCACGTAATAGAATAATTAGGTTCTGGGAAATCACCTGGAGCAATTTTCCGCATTGTTTCTTTTTCTGTATTTAAAATATCCTGAAAATATGTTTTAATAAATAAATTTTAACCTGAACTATAATGATGCAGGCCAAGAATCTTCTAGCTTGTCTGCCTTTAACTTCATACCAAATCTGATGTGTAAAGGTGGTGGTGGGTGCGGTGTTTTCTAATTTTATGAGTTTTCTCATTGGTGTAAATAAGATCCAGTTTAAAAGATTTTTCTTCTCTAAAGAAGGGCAGGGAGCCTTTTTGAAAAATCAAAAAGTAGAAAGAAGTTCTTTCAAAACTGGACGCAATAAATAGTATCAAAAAGGAACAAGGTAAAAGATTTCCAAATATAACCCAACACTTCAAAGGTCAGATGAGCAGGGGTGGAGGTGTGGGGACTATGCTTTCAGGCAACACCTAGATCAATTGGCATACTAGGTTTGTTCTTTTTAAGAAACCAGTCTGCATCCTAACTCACTGAGCGGCATCTGAGTTCTTAAATGCTAACAAGCTGCTATCTATGGAGCACTGATTGGTCCCACGCCAATCAGAACAGAGAAGAACAAAGGACATCAAAGACAGGAAGAAAATGTGAGCCCAGGAGAGAGAAGAGGCCAAATGATCCAGGGACTACACCATCATGAAAGCAGAAGATCTAGATGGTGCTTGGCCACCTCCACTGTCTGCCTTAACAGGCAATACAACATAAACACCCTGACAAAATGAGAGAAAAATGAGGTGCAGATTTCGAACTCTGTTAAAAGACCAGACTTGATGGTCAGAAACCCTAGAGGGTCACCCAAGGGCATAGCCACTGGTCTAGCTCCTAGTCCTGAGCTGAAACCAGCACCAAAGACAACTGTTCAGACAAAAATTTGACTGGTCTGTAAGTCATGAGGCTGTCAGAGCAACTTCCCTATAGCGATGAGATTGGAGGGTGGAGAGGAGGGGACCGGAGTGAGCTGAATGAATACAGGAAGTACAGAGTGGGAAGAAGGATGTGCCGTCACAGGGTTGGGATAGCAGATGAGGTTGCATAAGGGTCTCTGGATGGGGTTTTTGTATGACAAATTGACTTTATTTGTCAACTTTCACTTAATCACCATATTACTTTTTTAAAAATGATCAAGGTTTGGGGTTGGGAGAAGTACCAAGCTTGCCTGGGAAATAGAACACCAGAATCCACCAACTACTCTTTAAGTCCTTCTCCTTGGAATACCACAATCGTCATTATATGTGAAGTAGGCTAACACATAACATTCTCAGGTGTTTTTTTTTCCTAGTTAAAAAAAATACATCACAAGTTCTCCCCAAATAGGGACAAAGGTGTTGACACCATTTTATGTTACCATTCTATGTTCCAAGGGTGGTTTTCAGACTCATTAAAAAGGCCTGAGTTTTCACTTACAAGCAGTAGAGAGCCCTGGTCCATCACTAGAATGTCCTGGTCCATCACTAGAACATCCTGGTCCATCACTAGAACATCCTGGTCCATCACTAGAACTGAGCATATCTGTCAAGCCAGATTCCGCACAGCTTTCCTCTGATGATTGGCTTACATCACCCATTTGTGAGGCCTTCACTGCAACTTGCAGGCTCTCAGCTAAGAATAACAAAAACAAAAATAAATGAATATGTATGCATAATACATAGCATAGATAGATAGGTATCTTACTCTAGACTACCTGTAACCCATTGTGGTTGGATCCATTCCAATATACAGTGACCCTATCGAACAGAGTAAAACTGTCCCATAGAGTTTCCAGGAGCAGCTGGTGGATGTGAAATGCTGACCTTTTGGATGGCAGCCAAATGCTTAACCACTGCCCCACAGGGCCCTCTAATCTAGACTAGGGATTAGTAAACTTTATTTGACTAATGCCTCTTTTTTCTTGGCCCAGGAACTAACAATGGTTTTCACATTTTTAAAGGGTTGTTTAAAAGCAAAAATATACACAAAGAAGCATTTGCAACAGAGACTGTACATGGCCTACAAAACCTGAAATATTTATTCTCTGATTCCCTACAGAAAAAGTTCACTGACCTGTAATCTGTAACAGTACATTTAGCAATTTTTATGGTAAAGAATTAATTCAATGGTGAAGCATAAACACATCATATAAAAAAAAAACACAATTTCAGAAATTACAACGCTGAAAAACATCTCCCTGTAATTCAGTTAATTTAACTGATTACCAGGCATTAAGATTTTAAAACCTGTTACTCAAATGTTAGCTATTCTGCAAAAGAGTATTTTCAAAAACCTTGCCTAAAACTAGACCCCCAGTCTTCACTCTAGACCTACAGGACCAGACTCTCCAGGGGAAGAAAAGAGGAGATTTGCATTTCAGGCTACTCTGAGGATCTGGCAAAATTGGGAACCACTACCCAGAAACCAAACCAACTGGTCTCTAATCGATTCTGACTCAGAGCAGCCCTACAGGAGAGAGGAGAACTGCCCCATAGGTTTTCCAAGGAGCACCTGGTGGATTCAAACTGCCAACCTTTTGGTTAGCAGTTGAGCTCTTAACCACTGCGCCACTGGGGCAACTAGTGTGCCGAACAGTATGGTTCTGAAGACTCCACAAACATTTCTAATGCTAAAAATCAAGGACAAAAGACCCAGTTTTTGCAAGAAGTAAATTAGATTACGAAATAGCCAAAAAATTTTAAAAAATAACCTGGTAGCAAATAAGTATTAAAATAGCTGCTCTGTTCAAGGGGGTATCGGGCATTTGATAGTATTATGGTGCATGTGCAGACTGGAGGGGGAAAGAAACATATACAAGTGACTATGCCACAAACACTGAAGATATACTAAACACTAACTATGCTACGATACACTAACTACAGCACGGGGTCAGTTCTATCATCAAGCTATTAGAACATTATAAAGTGCCATGGTCAATCAGACAATTGTTAGCTATCAGGATTAGTGAAAAAAAAAGTCTTTAAACATAGGAAGGTCAAGTGGGGCCTTGAAGGATAGATGGAATTCAACAGGCAGAGATAGGAGAGGAAAAGGAAGGGAAGAAAAATAGTCCAGTAGAAGGACTGGAATGAGCAAAGACTTAGAGACAATTCACGGTGCATCACAAAACAGGCTCTCCCTCCCCCCTGCTACACACACACAGAGAAAGTAATTCTCTCACACTAATGAGAATTTCCTCTATGAGTCAGAACTGACTCAATGGCAGTGGGTTTGGTTCTTTGGTTTTGCTGCCTGGGTACTGATCAATGATTCAGGGGTAGATTATCCAACCTGTGGCTCACCCAGTATCCCCACTGCTCCGGTTTGAGCAGGTGGGTACACTGCTAATTCTGGTCCCTCCACCAGCTAGTGGGCCAGATAAATTAAAGCAGGTGGATTTGCCTCGTTGCATAAGCAAAAGCTTGGATTGAGAGTGGAGGGTTACGAGAGAAGGAGAAAACACAAACCACTGGCTAAAATGGAGAGGAGGTTAATTATTTGATGAAGACTTCACCGGGGTTAAAGACCTCTCCCTATTCCTTATCACTGGTTTTGTCCATTTGGCCTTATTTATTTCTAAAACATATTCTTGAACATACCCACTTCTCTTCCATTGCCAAAAGTCCTGGCCTAAACCAAGGCACTAATACCTCTCATCTCAATTTCTGTAACTGCTCCCTACCAGGCCTCCACATAACTAGTCTTTTTCCTATCATTTCTCCATTCAGCAACCACTGTTCTCATTCAGACATAAATCTGATCATGCCACATCCACAGATTAAAAGCTTCCAATGATTCTCCATCACATTTGGAATAAACTCCTTTTTTTAAAGAAAAACAAAAACAAAAAACCATAGCATACAATGACATGTTCCCATAAAGATTATGGCCTAGGAAATCTTCTGAGGCAGCTCTACTCTCTGAACAGATGGGATCATCACGAATGGAACCAATGTGACAACAGTGAGAAGGCAGCGGAGAATTCAAATGCCCTCCAGGAGAGGGGCAAACCATCCAAATCTGTCTTAGGCATTCTCCATTTGGGGCTGAAATCTGATGGACTTCTTTCAACCACAGGGCTAGCCTTGTGACAAAGGAGTCCCGGTGGTGCAATGGTTAAGTGCTCAGCTGCTAACTGAAAGGTCAGCATTTTTAACCTACCAGTGACTCTGCAGGAAAAAAAGAGCTGGAGACCTGCTCCCCATAAAACTACAGCCTAGAAAACCTATAGGGCAGTAGGCAGTACTATTCTGTCTTATAGGGTCTCTTCAAGTCAGAACTGACTTGGCAGCACGTAATAGCAATGTTAATTATAGGAGAGTCTGGACTTTTAGTCTTGTTCTATTGTATTCTCAGCACCAAGAAAACAGCACATGACACAGTAAACTTCAAACCAAACCAAACCTACTGCCATTAAGTGGACTCCGACTTACAGCGGCCCTATAGGACAGAGTAGAACTGCCCCACAGAGTTTTGAAGGAGCACCTGGCAGATTCAAAGGGCAGCAGACACAGCACTTAGCTATTACGCCACCAGGTAGTAGCTGCTCAATAAACATTTGCTAATTCGCCAAGTCCATCCCTCCCCAGAGGACCTTACCTTCCTTCAGTGCTGCTGCCAGCAGTGAGGCTGCCTGGGGAGGCTCTCCTGGGTCAGGTTTAATGAGAAGGTGGGGCTCTAGATGAACATCCTCAAATCCACTCAGTGCTCCAAGTTCAGCATAGATATGTAGCTTCTCTTCCAAATACGTGCAAATTTGCTGATCCTGGTTACTGAGTATTTCTATGAAATAGTAGTTACCATAAGGTTACTAGTACCATCAATACAACAACTAAAGTGAAAATTCAAGTCCCAAGATAATGGTGCTGCTGGTTAGCAAGCTGTCCAGTCTAACAGGAGTCCCTGTGCAGTGCAAATTGTTAAGAAACTTGGCAGCTAACCAAGAGGTTGCCAGTTTGAGTCCATCCAGAGGTGCCCCAGAAGAAAGGCCTGCACAAAACTGTAACCTGCTTCCAAAAACTCAGTCACTGAAAATCTCATGAAGCCCGATTCTACTCAGTCACACATGAGGTCACCATAAGTCAACTGGTCATTGTCTAACAGGAGAAGCACAGGTTGTTGAATGAGCAAGACCCAGGATCAAGCCCTGGGTTCCCCACTAGTGATGATGGTCTCCATCAGGTCAACACCTCTCTGAGCTTCCGCTGTCTTTGAAAATGAAGCCCTCCATCAATATCCACTTCTGTTCTCATTCTCCTATTCCACAAAAACTTGTAAAGCTTTTCTTTATCTATGCTGTTTTCTATTAAAACTAAACATTAAGCTCAGGAGTGCAAACGAAGGCATTAATGTCTACACTGAGTGAACAGTCACAAAGGAAAGCAATGCAAAGCTCTGGCTCTCCTCAGGCCACAGCCAGTCTGGGCCCAAACCAAACACACTGGTTTAGGTCTTTGTTTCCAAACATCCAGTTTCCATGACCATCTCTGCATGTGTCATTTCCGTCATGTCAACGTGTCATGGGATTCTTAGTGCTCACAGGGACCTCAACTGGCATCAGCCAGGAGTTCTCAATCCCCTGTGCCCCAGAATCACCTGGAGAGGTTTACAGCAACAGTCCCTACCCCTTCTTCCCACAGGTTCTGATTCAATTGGTTGAAGATGAGGACCAGGCAGCAACATTTTTAAAGATCTCCCTCAAGTGATTCCAGTGTCCAGCTTGAGATGAAAATAACTGACTTGATCTAATTCTCTTATTTCACAGATTTGGAAACTGAGGACCAGAACAACTGGGTTCCTTGTCCAAAGTCACACAGCTATGACATGACAGTGCCAGAACCGGTTAGACCATCAGACAACAGTTCCAGTGCGAATCTGTACCACACTAACCAAAGTTACTGTTCTATAATGTCATACACATACATGTTTATAAATTTATAAATCACTAAGGTAGAAGGTGGGAGAGATAGTCCTCTAATTTGAGCACTTCTTATGCCAGGTTTGTTTGTTTTAAGAGGGTGAAGGTTGGTGGACCTCAGCTGCACAAAACTGTATAAATCATTTAGCTAAAACCCTCAGTTTATGACACTTGGCCTTTCCCAATGTGATAGTTAATTTTATGAGTCAACTTGGCTAGGCTATGGTTCCCAGCAATTGGGCCAAACACCAGACTAGTTACTATTCCATAATGCAATATAATGACCTTCTATGGTGTAATATAATTGATAAATCAGTTGAAAAGGGAGTTACCTTAGAGAGTGTTCTGCCTCCAGACTATAAATAGATACTTTGGCAGCACTCACTCTCTCCCTCTACTCTGTCGTCTTCCTATCGCCTCACCTGTGAATCTTGGGATGCAGGTCTACAAAAGTCTTCAGCCTGCCACCTGACCTATGGATTTTGCATTTGCTGGTCCACACAACCATGTGAGTCAATCCCATGAAGTAAATCAATCTCTTTCTCTTTTTTGTGTATAGGTATAAGTATCTATACATACAGAGAGAGACCAGAGATATGGGGGGTGGTGGTGCACATGCACACATGTGTGTGTCACTGGTCCTGGCTCTCTAAACAACCCTGACTAAGACATCCAATACAAGAAGAATGTCTTGCTGAGGAACTGCCATATCTGCACTATACCTTGACACTGCTGAATTTTGGCCACTCTTGCTTCAGCTTTCCGCTTCTCTTCATCAGATTCACTTGTCCTTCCTCCTTCTTCTTCTGGGCAACTTTAAAAGACAATAGTCAAGGAAGATAATTGAATCCATACCCACGTAACTTTAGGGTCATCAGAAAGACATGGGAACTCAGCAACAGACATATTCCTAATAAATTCTCCTTTATAAAAGATGAAAGTTCAGGACAAAGACAATTCATCATGGACCCAGTCAAGAGTTTTGAGTTTCTAGAATATACAAAGGAATTTCTATAACATAACACGGAGCCCCGGTGGCACAGTGGTTATAAGCTCAGCTGCTACCAAAATGTTAGCAGTTTGAATCCATCAGGTGTTCACTGGAAACCGTATGGGCCATTTCTACCCTATCCTATAGGCTTACTATGAGCTGGAACTGAACTCAATGCAAATATAACATAATATAACACAACACAACACAACACATAACAAAACACATAACATAAAACAACATATGTAAGACAACACAGCTGTGAAAGACAGCAGTGTAGGACAACTCAAATATGTCAACAAGCACCCATACACACAAGCATGTGAAGTCTGACAATTAAGTTCACGAACTCGTCCAAGAAAAAGTGCTTTGAAGGGTAGTCTAGGCATTGGCATTGGTGTACAGCTTCCCAAGGGGAGCACTTTGAAGGTGACCGTAACAGGTATGTAGCACTTTTTCTAGGGTGAGTTTGCGAACTTAATTGTCAGGCTTCACATGATGACAGCTCTGATGCACATTCCAGAAAAAGAGTTCCAAAATTGCTTTGAAGGGTAGACTAGGCGCTGTGTCAGGGCATAGCTTCCCAAAGCGGGTGCGAAGGTTACCATAGGGATACTCAGCAAAGAGGTACCTAGCACTTTTCCTAGGACGAGTTCACATACTTCATTGTCGAACCTCATGTACTCACACACACATGTGTACACACACACACACACACACACACACATGCTCTCTGTCCCTACAATACCCAGGCTGCCATTACATACAGCCAAAATAAGAACTCTTGCCTTCAGCTTCATTTGAGTAGTTGCCCTCTTAACGGAGACAGAGTGTAAGTGTGGGAGGGGATGGAGATACAGTACCAGACCGGGCGGGGTGCTGTGAGGTAGAGGAAATTTATACACTCAAGATTCAACTAATCAAACCACCGTTAAAAATAATCACTCCCCACCTCTCATCCCTACTTGTAAAAATGGTCCTTGCACAAGTGAAGAGAAAATCCACTTAGAAAACGCAGATCCACCAATCTAAAAATGTTGATTGAATAACTCCTAGGTGTTTGGTACACAGAGAAACATAAGACATGGTCCCTGCCCTCAAAGGGCTTTCAATCTATTTGCATATAAATATCCAAAAAAAAAGAGCTGCAAAGCAGGGTATGACAAGCAGCACACAAATATTTTAGAGAGGAGGGAGAAAGGAATTGCAGGTAAGGAAGAGAGTACGCTGACGAAGACGTCTTCAGGAAGGAAGTGAGACATGAGATGTACCACAGACGCGCAGGCCACAAACAGGCAAAGGGCAGGTGAGGGCATTCTGTGCAGGAAGGCCTGGAGGACAAAGCTGCAGATGAGGGACTATCGCAGGCAGGTGAAGGGGGCAGACTACGTTGGTTGACACAGAGCGTTTACACAGGCGAGACACGGTTAGAATATTTTCCCAACTTGACCGAAACCATTTCATAGAAAATGGACAGAAAGAAATGTTACCTTTCTACGGCCTGTTGGATTCGTCTCATCCAGTTATTTCGTTCCTCCTTGGAATTGGTATGAATTTCATACATTTCAGGACCAGAAGATGAAGCACTGATGAGAAACATTCCTCGCTCCTCATTAGCAACTTCTCTGGCAATAAGCTTCTGCAAAGAGATAACTGATGGCTTCTGATCCTACATAAAATACAAAGATGTGCAGATGAAACAGCAGCATCTCTAAGGGATGGGTCTCACAAAAGACACTGACTAAGGAATGCAACAGGAGTAGACAAATCTGTCTTACGCTTCCAACCTTTCCTAAAGAGCTATGAAAGTCAGTAAAATCTCCAGAATATACGCCTACAGAAGAATAAACAGGACTTAGGGGAATGTTTGTCCTTAACAATTGGTGGTACAGAGGAAGGGATAGGCAAACTATGGTATATATATGGAGCACTACGCAGTGATAAAGAATAATGATGATTCCAGGAAACATCTCATAATCTGGTTTCAACTGGAAGACAGTATGTTGAGTGAAAGTAGTCAGTGACAAAAGGACAGACATTGCATAAGACCCCTATGATAAGATCTCAAAACAGACTTATGTATAGAAGAAGACTCTGATAGCTGCAAGGGAGAGGAGGGAGGGAGGGCGACAGGGGGAGGGTTTAGATTAGATAGTTGCTAGAAATCTGGTCGGGTAAAATCGGTGATAGCACACACTACAAACAAGAACAATATTAAATGGACTTCAGCATAACTTGAATACTCCTTCCATCTTAACTCAATATTGCAAGGACAGAGTAGCTGGGGCAGGGGGCAGGGGACCATGCTCTTAGGCAAAATCGAGGCCAATTAGCACAACTAGCATTTTGCTAAGAGGGCTCTCTGTACCCCACATTGGTGAGTGGCATCTGGGGTCTTAAAAGCTGCCAAGCTGCCATCCGATGGCACAGCAAATGGTCCCAACTCAGCAGGAATGGATGCTTACCAAGGACCAAAATGACATGGGGAAAAGACAACCCAGAAGACAGAGAGACCCACATGAGTGGGTGCCTACATAGACTTGGGACTGGAAGAACTGGATGGTGCCCAGCCACCACCAGTGATAGCCACGATGGAGCTCACTAAGTTGAGTCTCACTGGCAACACAAGAATAAAAAGGGGTGCACCCTGAGATCTCCACTAAAAGACCGCAATTGGTGGTCCAGCGGCTTCGGGGTTCCCCTGGGAGCATGACCCCTGGCCCTGATGCTGCCCTTGCCCATAACAAAGGTCCACTCTTTGGACACGAATGGATTAGACTTGGCGATACAGAGTGACCATATATTGGATGCTCTTTATGGTTCTATGCATCTATAGGATATCACCCTGCTGACCTCTGGCTGGAGTAAGGGGAGTGGGTGGAGAGGAGGGGAAAGCAGACTGCTGGGAGGATGACATATATATGGAGCAGAGAGGAATAGTGTGCTGTCACTGGGCAGGGAGAGCAGTGGAAGCAGCATACAGGTGGGCACGTAAATTATATGGGATGTACATTTTCACTCAGTCATAATAAAAATAAAAATAAGAAAGAACTGGTGGTATAAACAGACAACTTTTAAGAAAACAGATGACCAGAGATGTAGGAAAAATATCAAAAGCGATCAAGGATGGAGGGCTTTCTCTAGAAGGGCAGAGGATAAGAAATTTTACACAAATTATTGCAGAGATGGAGAAAGATGGAGGAGCCCAATGGATTTGCCAGTTAATAAGAACACAGTATCAATAAGGTTATAGAAACAGAACTCCAAAACAAAGGAGTGGGCTGTAAAAATGGCATGTAAGAAAGAGACAAGACTTTAGATTCCTCAAGCATAACAAACCTGTCCTCTTACTGTAGTGCACTTTGTAGCAACATAACTTCTGCAGTTCTACCTCTAAAAGCCTCTTTTCCCCACCAAGGGTGAGCCCTTGGTAGGCAAAAATAAGTCTAACTCGTAGCCTACATAGTGCCCTGAGTAGACTAGTCACTCAAAAAATGCCTGTAGGACTAGAATTTAACATATTTCCACCAGAGACGAAGCAAGGACAGTTTTTATAAATGGGGGTGGTATTCTAAGATTTTGAATCCAAGCCATGATTAAGTCATCTTTCCACCAACATTTACTGGGCTCTTTAAATGTCCTGGTCGAAGCTGGGGGGATTCGAAGATGAACAAGAATAACACTAACTTGGACACAATTTTAGCTGAAACAGTGGTCCGAAGAATGGTTACAGCCTGAATAATTCTGGGGATAAATATGAAGACTCTTCTTTGGTTTGTGGCTTCCACCACTGTTTATAGAGTGGGCTGCTGTATGTGGTTTACTTCTCCCTCATGGACTGAATGACGCCTTGATCCAGCACATGCTACCCTATCCCTCACTGCTGACTCCTCAGTGCTGGTCTGTCTGCTTTCCTGGCATTACACAGCTTTCCCACATCTGAGGTTGTGTACAGAGTGTCTCCATAGCACTTCACCCCCATCTCCTTAGAGTAGTTTAAGAAAAAACAAAATAAAATATGATGATGAGACAGACCACTGGTCTATTTATTCTTATGTTCTGCCTCTAAAAATAGATGCAAAAGGATCTTTGTGGTACAGCTTCCTGATTACTGCCTTCTCAGATTAGCAAGCAGTGTTGATATCCTGTGGGTGGATCTATTCAAGACCTTGGAGGCTCTGGGTAATGCACATGGTTAATACGTTTGGCTGCTAACCACAAGGTTGGAGGTTTGAGTCCACCTAGGGGTACTTCAGAAGAAAGACCATCTACTACTGACAAATCAGACATTAGAAACCCTATGGAGCACCTTTCTACCTCTGACACACATGGGGTCGACAGCAGTTGGAATCAATTCAACGTTAATTGGTTATAAAAGACTTATCCTTCTTCTTTGTTCTAATTTACATCTTTAGCTTCCTCAGCTTACGAGGTAAAACGTTCTTTGTATATAAAGAAGCAAAGTGGATTTGATTTGCTGGAGAGAACAGCAACAGCAGAACATTTGAACCAGCTGGTTAGTATTTTGGGGGGAAGGAAGACGGTCGAGTAAGATCATTTAGAAGTGAAGAACAGGTAAATGGGTAAAAAGTAGCATCCCTGCATCATCATCAGACCAGGAGGCATCAGGGATCCGACCACGATGAGTCATATTCATCACACAGAAACACTAGAGATGAACAAGAATTAAAACAGGATCTCTAAGAATGAAGGTAACACATCTACTTTGGCAACAGGCATCAAACACTACCAAAGGCCTAATCCAACCTGTAGAGATGTTTTGTTTAGAATCTATTTTAAGGTTGTTTTTTTTCTTTTAACTAAGTTGCCAACATTTAAAACCTGGGTATCATGTATATATATATATATATACACACTTTTTTTTAAGAAGTCTAGATTTCTGGATTCTTGAGAAAAACGGACATTTGGAGATACTGAGCCCACATTTTCCTCTGCAAATACTGACTAGCCTTGAGCAACCAGTCTCGGCCCTTTCTGAGATAAGGCTGCTCTAGGCAGTTCGCTACAGTCCCTACCACTCCCAACTGTCTTTCTTGTTATCTACTCCCTTCCAATTCACTCGTTTATGTTGTCGCCCAACCCCTGTAGGCACTGGAGTTGAAGACCTCTGACTAAGAGGGAAGATTTAAGAGGAGTTGCTATCTTTAGCTCCACTGTTGCACCACAGCCATTCCACTATTCTGTGAAGAGGTAGGTTCTATTAGTCAGTAAATCCACAAGATTCATCTGTAACAATCAGATCTTAAGAGCGCTTGATATTATCAACTTTCACCTTGCACATCTACATGTTCACGCTGCCATTTTTATTGTTAGTTCATTTTTAAATTATCTTCCTAGATATTCAAAAGATTCCTCCTAGACTCAGTATTTCAGGATTTAATGAACCCGTCTACCTTTTCTGCTTATTTTGTAGGTTTGAGACCTACACCCATTTCCAAGGGAGTCCTATTTAAAAACAAAAATGAAGAACTCTCTTTGACAGATGCTCCTCCTGCTACTGATCCCCTTGCTACTTTGTTACTTATCTGATAGTTACTTCCCAAGTCAGAATTTCCTCTGTTACATGGATCAAGCAGGAGAAACATTTCCTAAAGGCTTCTCTAAAGGGCACAAGGAGTATCCCATACCTGTGGGTATTAGCATGAGGTTAACTTTCTAAAATACAATAGAGGAAACTGAAAAATCCAGAAATCTGTGTATATACTTCTAGCTAGTGACTCAATTCCCCAGGAGGTTAAATGTAAGATAGTTATGACACATGGATTTTTGTCAGACAGATGCAACTAAAAATTATACAGTCTGCCAGTAGAGTGCACTTGATTCTGAGGATAAGATCATGTTTCCTTTCCACCTCCTGACATTGCCTAGGGATGGGCTGCCCTTTAAAAAGTACATCTATGTGTCAAGATAACATATTCAGGAAACATTATCAACAACATTTTACTGTCATCCATACTCACATATATTTGGCCAAATACAAGTGCTAAACTGTTTCTGCCTTCATTCTAGAACTTTGTGGACTGCATTCATAATGTCCCACTTAACGGTCAATGCGTTTGATTAGCAGCACAAGTACCTCATAGAATATCGCTGGCATCACTACAGCTGGTGTTATCCAGTGGGATAATTCATGGTGTCACCCTCCCCTAGGGACTTCCTCCTGTACCAGATGATGTGGATCCTGAGTCACGTTTTTTATACTAATGTGAACTCATAAATAGTAATTCTTGTATATCGACCCTTCTTTAATTACAGCTTCATTCTCTAAACAATCATTGGTATAGTTCATAAAATACTAACTGCCACAATGTTTGAGCTAAAACACCAGAAAATGTGACAGAATCAGCAACTATAAAAACAATGGCAGCACTGCATTTTACAGTGTGTGTGGATGAAACTACATGGTTTGAAGCATCACCATAATTGGCTAATAATGTTCAAAAAGCGAGTGGCATAGTGTTTTAGCTTTGTACTGACACATGTACGTTAGGCTTATGAAAGATGTTATTATTGTTAGAACTATGGGGATATTATCACTAACTAACGTGATTTTGGTGTCACTGCCTTGGCAGTGTTGCCTGGTGTAGTTCACCTCTCCACACGCGCTTAATGACAGCACCGTGCAGGATAACAAGAGTGGATCCATAGATCAAACCATATTGCCAAGCTTAGCCCTACAGCTTGATCTGAATGAATCCATATGCTATGTTGTCCTATAAAACAAGCCACTTGTCTTTATTCTCTAACTCTTAAGTCATCAGCAGGTCATTTGCCCAATAATATCATTCAAGAAGCAGGATTTGCTTCTCTTCCATGTCTTGGATTTTGAAGACACTTTTGTTTTTATGCTAACATGATGTAAATTTGCTTCCTCTTCCAGCCTTCACCGTCATACAGGTCAAACAAAATGGTCCCCATCTTCCCATTTCTGTTCCCTACATTGTTCCACAGCATCCCAGGTCACAGCACAGAGAGGCTCCTGGGCCAATCAGTGGATTTTCATGGCATTTGAAACAGAGACAGTTGAAATGGATCAGGGACATGGAGAGACGCTTGAGACTTCCTATCCTTTGGTGCTGCTCCACAAAGAAGTATTTGATCTTTGAGTTTACCCTTTAGCTGAAGATTAGACAGGCCCACAGAACAAAACAAGACTAAAGGGGCACACCAGCCCAGAAGCAAGTATGAGAAGGTGGCAAGAGACAGGAGAGCTGGTAATACAGGCTGTAAGTTCCAGAAGGAGAGAGTGTTGACATGTCGTGGGGCTGACAACCAATGTCACAAAACAATGTGTGTACTAACTGTTTAGTGTGAAACTGATTTGCTTTGTAAACCTTCATCTAAAAGACAAATTAGAAAAGAAATATTTGATATTTGTACAGCTCAGCTTCAGTGTGCCAATAAGAGGCAATATGTCCAGCAGGATGAAGCAGGCTGGTGAAGCACTGCTCCAGCTTCCACCCCCACAAGAATCCCATCACCAGGCGGACAAGCTCACAACACAGCAGAAACTTCACGAAGCTTTGAGTTAGTCAAAACTAGTTGGAAATGTTATTTGCTACAGTACCTGTAAGGCCTATCAATCAACAGATGATAAACATCAGCATCTTTAAGAGTCACCATCCTACTGCCTACACTGTCTCTTGGACTCTTTCTTCTCACAGGCCTGATGCTCCACGATGCTGATAAGGAATTAAATGACAGCATTTTCCTTCTCTTTAAGTAAGTCATTTAGCAATGCCTAGATGCTGTGTAGGGCCTGGTACAAAATAATGATTATACTGCTGGTTTAAGTCTAATTATGTGCCAGTAAGGAGATTAATATATCACACCATAAAGATAAATGTTACTTGAACACCATAGTAATTGGTCACATTTATAGTAGAAATATGAAGAATCTTCTTTAAATCTTAGATATCATGATGGTGTTCCCTTGTTTGGCAGATGAAACATGATAGTGGTTAGAAATGAGATAAGCAACTGATACAGCCTTGGAGATGCCCCACTATACCGAGCATTAACTGTTTACTTGCTGGATCTCAGGGAATTCTGGAGAGTGGGGAGGTGGGAACACTAGAGGAAAGATAAGAAAGCCAGGATATCAAAGGGCTCGGGGTAGTACCAATTTGCCAATAATTATAGGAGTATTGCAATATTTTCACAACTAGTTAAAAGCTGAATCCTTTGACCACCAGCCCTGGCTGTGATAAATCAACACTTTCTATGTTGGTTTAAAACCAATTAGATGCTTGTTTCTGAACAGCACGATCCATAATAATAACGGCAATATAACAAGGGCATATTCTTGTCAGTGATCATTGTATTTCACTAGGACTGTCAGGCATTTCTTAATGAAATGTGGAATTACACCAATTTAAATATGCATCATATAGTCATATACTTACAACAGCAGCAAAGATGTATTTCTGGTCTTTTTCTTGTAAAAAGAGCAGCACATCAGTTAGCAGTAGAGCTAGAATATCTTCGAGGAAAAAATATTACTAGTATTAATGAGGCAAGCCATAATTCAAATTCTTTTATTAAACACACTGATTTTCTGTTTGAAGTGTAAATAAATTCAATAATTAAAAAGACTAAGTCTGGTTTTAAAACTTTTACTGAAAATGCCTATATCATGATAGCCAAGGATACATTCTCAGATATTTCAGCAGATGAACTGCTCAGGTGTGTGTGTCTGTGTAGGCGACTGCAGCTATAGCTCGGTCTCCAGCAAAATGCGATGCTGTAGCTTTGAAAATGAAAAGAAAAATAACCAACAAAAAAAAAAGAAGGCTCTAACAGAATGGCTAGGAGTCTCTGGGTGTCATTAATGGTTAAACACTGGACTATTGCCAAAAGGTTGATGGTTCAAAGCCACCCAGAGGTATATCAGAAGACAGCCCTGGTGATCTGCTTCTGACAGGTCACAGCCTTGAAATTCCTGTGTAGCCATTCTACTCTGCACCTGGGGGTTGCTATGAGTTGGAATCAACTAACAGCAACAACAGTAGAACGGCACAAAGGCTTTACCTTAAAAAAATAAAAGTACTTAATTTGAAAAGTTAGAGAGTAGCTTCTGACTTCAATTATATATGTAAACCTGATATTCTGCTTTGTCTAGATTTGAAGAAGGTTTGAGATTCCGTTCCTCTCTTCCAAATTGTTCACAGGACTCCATCTTCATCATAACCACCAAACATTCAAATACAAAGTTATCAAACTATCGATTCTACTTTAAGCAATAAAGAACAAATGACAAAGAGCAACTGGATCTAGAGATTACAGATACTTCTTTTTGCTATATACAGTAAAACCTGCAAAAGCCAGAACCTGTGTAAGGCAGATACCTGTTAGAAAAGCTCAAATAGGCCACCAAAATGAGTGACAGAAAAATGGTCAGACTGTACCTTGTCAAAGGCAGAAAAACCACAAGACTGTCCCACTAAGTTCTGCCTCTTCACAGGTTTTACTGTAGATCAAAAGCACAAGCTGCAGAGCAATGAACCCCATTTCAATCATTGCAACCGCCATCAAAAACTTTATAATTCTCCAGTGGATAATAACTTTCAAAAGGCTGCCACTTAACAGTCTCTTTCTTTCATTGCTGACATAAGGAAGTTACTAAAGTGATGTACTAAAAACCAGGAGACTAGGCCAGTGGCTCTTAACCCTGCCTGCACAGCACTCACCCGGAGCTTTGGTAAACGCCCATTCTGCTCTTCATCTCAGACCAACTGAATCAACATCACAGGATGAACCTTGAGCATCAGTAATTTTTTTAAGGTCCCAAGGTATGTGTGGCCAGAGCTGAGACATAGTCAGCCCTTAGGAACTGATGGAAACTTCTTTAGGCTGTGGAAGCCTTGGAGATGCAAACAGCTAGCTCACTCACCTGGTCACTAACTGAAAGGTTGAATGTTCAAGTCCACCCAGAGATGCCTCAGAAGACAGACCTGATCATCTGTTTTCAAAAAATCTGCCACTGAAAACCCACAGTTCTACTCTGACACACCTGAGGTTACTATGAGGTGAAGAGGACAGCAAGAGCAACTGGTTGATAATTTCAATTCCTTTTTGGAGAGGAGAGAAAGTTAAACTATAATCAGCTGAACTGAGGAAGTAAATGTCTCCTATCAAATAATAGCACCAAGGAAGAGTTTACACCACTGTCAGTGTGCATGTCTGTGCATTATGTCACTCACCAACAAAGATGGCCATCTGAGTTCCTTTCCCACCTGTCCTCAGTGGTCTGAGTTGGCACACAACGGATGCCAGGTGCACAGGTGTACTGCCTTACCTTCAACTCACCACGTTTGCCAGAATAATTCTGGGCCAACAATTAGCAGAATTTTATGTTCTTCTGATTTCAACCACACACTTATGGATTTATAAAATATATATGAAGATATGGAAACCATGGTGACATGGTGGTTAAGTGCTTCTTCTATTAACCAAAAGGTCAGCAGTTGGGATCCACCAAGCACTCCTTGGGAATTCTGTCAAGCAGTTCTACTCTGTCTTATAGGGTTGCTGTGAGTCTGAATTGACTGAACAGCAGTGGGTTTGGGTTCTTTTTTTGATATACAAAGGTATTCTCTTAGGGCAGCAAACTCCCACCAAAGATTTGTAGCACTTGGCCACATCAGCCTAGTTTGCAACTAGGCTGAAGTTTGCAACTTAGTCCCATAGGAATCTCTCAACTGACCCACAGTTTATGTGCGCCTGCATGTCTGAATCATCTGTGTGGCAAACTGAGTCTTCTATTAAATGAATAATGTGTGTAAAAGGAGAAATTAGTTTGTTAAAACCACAATACCTTTGAAGCGACCTGTAGCAGTTTTCCAATAAACTAGGCCATCATACAACAAAGTCCTTTCTTGACTTATCAGTGCCTGCTTCCTGAACACATGGCCATTTTTGAGCTTTGTGTAAGTTTTATTTTCTATCTTATTCAGGATGTCAAGCCATTTTTGGTTTTTCTCATATTCGCTGACTTTTAAATCCACTGCAGCAATCATGTCTTTAATTAAGAAAAGTGCTTTGCACAAGTCTTTATGTTCTTCAGTTCTTTCTACATGGAGGGAATAAAAAAAAAGAAAGAATATTTTACAACTAGGTCAAATGCTAAAGTAGGAATTTTTTTTTCGGCAGTTTTAAAATACACTTACATCAATCATTCAAAAACACAAAAAAATCTCCTAGTGAAAATTTTGGATTAAATAGAAATTCTGTACTACCACTGTCTACCACCTCCCAGAAAGAATCTTTAAACACCTCTGATTATAAAAGGTTAGCATTACCATATGTGCTTCAGCAGAGAAAATATAAGCTTCTCTAGAGTCCAGAGCAGCAAAAATAAACACTCAGGAACAGCAGCCATGAGGAATGAGAGTAAATCCTCCACAGGCTGTAAACATTCCCAGGTCCTAAATACCTTAACACCTAAGTGAGGGTTTGATTAAAAAAAAACCTCCAGGAACCAAGCCTGACGCATTATGTTTATCAAAGAAACTTCTAACACCTTGTCAGAAACCCTGGTGGCATAGCAGTTAAGTGCTCTATAGCTGCTGACTAAAAGGTCAGCAGTTCAAAACCGCCAGGTGCTCCTTGGAAACTCTATGGAGCAGTTATACTCTTAGTATAATGACCTATAGGGTTGTTATGAGTCAGAATCCACTCGATGGCAGTGGGTTTGGGTTTGGGTTAATACCTTGTCAGAAACCCTGGTGGTGTAGTGGTTAAGGGCTATGGCTACTAATCAAATGTTGGCAGTTCAAATCCACCAGGTGCTCCTTGGAAACTCTATGAGGCAGTTCCACCCTGTCCTATGGGATCACTATGAGCTGGAATTGACTCAACAGAACTGGATTTGTTTTTTTTGCTTTAATGCCTTGTTACTTAAAGTGTAGCAGCCTCAGCTCACTGGAGGTTGTTTAGAAATACATACTTTGTGTCCCACATCAGACTTAACCAAATCCAAACCTAGATATCCAGAGGAAAGTTATACCTAACGGAGTTTGAGAAACGCAGCCATAAGGAAAGTCGCCATGCACCAAGGTTCCCAGAAGTCTCAAGAGAAAAAGAACTGTTACTAAGGTCTGACTAAAGAGGGCAGTGTCTCCTCTACCACCTTACTGGCACCATACATAATACTTCAGAGTTTCTGACACCCAGTAGGCAATCAAAAAAATAGTTGCTGTTTTTATTCTACAAGGAAAATCTGGAATGGGATGTTTCTTGGAACAGCACTAGCTGACTTGAAGCGATCTGGGGTGCAATGAATTACTTTTGTGGGTGGCTATTCTAACCATGGTCTTGTGACTCCCACCAAGGTGAATGAGTGGAGCCGCACAAATAAGATAACTGTGGCCCACTGAGGTAACTGGTCAGTTTTGCCTTAAAAGAGAGACAATTCCAGAACAGAAAAGAGGAGCCCACCACCACCACCACCAAGGAAGTCCTGACGGAAGTCCTGGCCCATGAAGTCAGAAAGTTGAGGGCCTCGAGCCCAAAAGAGACGTGCCTGTGACCACAGCTGGAAGAAGCTGTCTTGATGGAAGAACTGCATCCTGAGTGTCCCTGAGCCTGAAATGTAACTGTTACTTTCCTAATAAACCCCACAATTGTGAGTATGGGCTGTGAGTTCTGTTGCCTTTGCAATGAATTACTGAACCAGTGGCAAGTGCTGTGTGAGGGATAGTTGGTACCAGAATTGGCAGAGATGGCAGAGAGGGGAGGCATGTCTGACCTCCACCACACAGGAATCAGCCTTGGGCTGCTGATCTTGGTTCTCCTTCCCCCTTGTGAAGTTAGAAGAGGTCACACACTGTCCCCCAAGACATTTTTACCCAATCTAACAAGTTTTTAGTCTCTGCAGTGCTGCATTTAAGAAAGATAATATAAACATAACACAAATTCTTCTGTAGGACAGATCTTAGGAGTTTTCTCTTTATACTTTTTGTATCTCTCTTAGGTCATACGTTATAAAAATGGGACATGAGGAATTGACACTACCATTTCTCCCTGAACAAAAAATGGATTGGCACAATGGCTGCAATAATGAGCTCAAGCATAACAACGACTGTCAGGATGGTGCAGGACAGGGCAGTGTTTCACTCTGTTGTGCACAGGGTCGCTATGCGTTAGAGCCAACTGCACGGCACCTAATAACAACAACGTTCCTCTCCACACATAATGCGTACATCAGATGAAAGAATGAAACAACAAATTATGCTCTTCTATTTACCTAGACCCCAAAATTAAAAAAAAAAAAAGATGTTGAGTTTGTTTTAGAATAGGCACTTTAGTAGCATTGTAACTATCTCTAAGTTAGCTAACCAGAATAATGGTAATAAAAACAGTTCCCACATATTTACATATACCAGGCTCTGCACTCCATGCTTTCTGGGACAATCTCATTTCATCTTCATATTTCCATAAGATAGGGATTATTACCAGGATTATTCTCATTTTGTTGATGAGAAAAGTAGGTTCATTTACTCAACCTACCCAACTAACAAGTGGCAAAGCCATGTGGTATATACAATGTCAACCCAAGTTTACACAATTTCACCCCCAAGCTTTTGTTAACACCACACTATGCCTGCATAGGCAGTTTTATGTATTTGTCCATTGTACTAACATATATTTATTTACTGATAGCCTATTCTGTATCAACCACTGCTCTGGGAATTGAAGATGTGTCTGGAACCAGACAGGCACAAGCCTACTGTCTCCCTCAAGGAGCTTACCATCCAGCTCCATGCATTAACGGCTTCTTAAGGGAGTCAAATGTGACTCCTTGGAACTTGATGAATTAACAGGATCAAAAACATACAGGATCAAAAAGAAGGTGTACATTCTTTCCCAATCTAATCATTCAGGGCTTGGCATCTGGTGAGAGGAGCAGTAGAGTCTGTTTCACTAGACTGCTGTGAGGTTAACAAGAAGAGGAGGTACTAAGGTCAGGATAAGAGGAATTACAGAGAAGAAAGGCTGAGACAAATTGTGAAGAAGGCTACTTGGTAGAATTCACGTACTACTTGGTAGAATTCAAACTATTGACTAAGTCACATTGTACAAGATGATTTCTCAAAATTACTCCAAATCCTAAGGCTTTCATAGCTTACTCATAACAAAAAACTGAGTGAAATCAGAGACCACAAGGATTTACAGCTTTTTCTGACTCTTTGGCTAGTTAACACACTCAGTTACTACCTATAAGGTTGGAGACTTGAGTTTACCCAGAGGCACCTCAGATGAAAGTCCTGGTGATTTACTTCCAAAAACTTTAGTCCCGTATGGTGCTTGGCCACCACCAATGACAGCTCTGATAGGGGACACAATGTAGAGTCCCTGATGTAATACACAAAAAAGAGGTGTCCAGATCAAGAACTCTTATTAAAACACCAGACTTGATGATTCAACAACCTAGAGGGTCCCCTGGGAACGTAGCCCCTGGACTTGCTGCTACTCCAGACCTGAAACCAATACTGAGGTCAACACTTCAGACTAACAATGGACTAGACTAGGGGACACAGAGTGAGCATATTGTGTCTGTACTTTATTGTTATACACATTTACAGAAGGCTGTTCTACTAGTTTCTTTCTAGAGAGGATAGAGATGAGGGGACAGGTGTTCCTTAAGAGGATACCAGAAGAGTGAAAAGGAGGAGTATGCTGCCACAGGGTGAGGAGAGCAGATAACAGTTGCAGACAGGCAGGCACTCAGGGTTTTACATGGAAAATTGACTTGGATTATAAACTTTCACTTAATCACAATAACTTTTTTTTTCAATTAGTCCCTGAAAAATCTATGGAACACAGTTTTACTTTAACACACATGCCAGGATCCAGAATCAATGGCAACTGGTTTAACAGGCAGCTGTTTAAAATTAATGAAAGAGAAAACGCTTGTTCCAGAAGTCTTCACTTACCCTTTGTGTACTGCAGTATCCGTTCCACCAAGACAGGGTATTTTGTGATTCGCTGAGTGACCAGCAGAATACACTCTGGAATTCCTCGGCGTCGAGCCAAAAGGTTACTATTCCGGAGCTATAAAAATGTATACACATTTTTATATACAAACTCTACCTGTATTTACTTTTTAGGTGTGAATTTAATAATACAAGGAAACTGCTATGTTACTCTTCTATTCAGACTAAACATATCTGCATTGTCATTAATTAAAACCTGATTCATTGTCATTAAATTGTATACACTGTCATTATTTTCAACACTCCAGCTGTCCAAAAATTCAGGAAGTTTACCTTTCTCTGATGTATCTGTAATTAATCCCAAAAGTAAAACAAGTTCCAAGACTTCTAAGACTAAGATTCATGAATAGTAAAGGCTTTGAAAATAATAAAAAATTGAAGTTAGTTTGAATGAGTTTTCATTTAACTATTTTTTCTCCAATAGATCTTCCTCCATATTTTTTATTATTCATCATACTTAAAATTCCCTCTAAACAAAGCAATCGTTTTTCTAAAAGTCTCAAAGTACTTCTTAAATTTTCACATCTTCAGTACTCATGTATATAAAAAAAAAAAAGGAAAGAGAATCAAGTAACATTCTTAAAGCACTAGATAAAATTTCAGATTGTGAGAAACTTTATAGGACAAATTTCTTCAAATTGGAAATAAAAAGGGTGGGAAAACAGATTAAAAGAGATTTAATGAATACCATATAAAATATGTGCCTCTTGGTCAGATTCTGATTTGAACAACACATTTTTATGAAATGATCACAGAAATCTGAATACTGACAATATTAAATAATTATTGTTAATTTATTTAGCTTTGATAATGGAAATTTCAATGCAATTTTTTTTAAGAGACTGTGCTGTTTGGAGATGTACACTGATATATTTACAAATGAAATTATATCATTTTGGGATATCCTTCAACCTAATCTAGCAGGGATGGAAAGGGGTAGGACAAGAAGAACATAAAAAAAGGGTGGCCATGAAGTGATGGCTATTGCACTGAAACTGGGTGAATGGTAAGAGTCTGGTGCATGGCCTTTCTCTTCTTGAAATTTTCCTTGGTGATAAGTATTTTTTTTTAAGTGTACCTGCTGGCCAATCGCCGTATTATGTATTTCTCTGTTTATTCCCTGTGACTCCCTGCTCCACACACACAAGGGTAAATGCAGAAACAGAGATAAAAGTTATTAAGAAATAGTTCTCAACTTAACACAAGAAAGAATTTCCTGATGCTTATAATCATCAGATAAGGGAGTTCCCTAACACTGGAATGGTTGAGTTCATTCTTCAGAGCTGATGAAAAAGTACTGTACATCAGGGTACTGGACAGTGTGAAGTTCCATAGAACTCTGAAACTTTCTGATTTAAAAATACTCCAATCATAGCCCAGTTTCAAAAGCAAACACAAAAACCGACAAATCTGTCTTCTCTCCATATAAGCTAAATACCATCCTCCAAACACCCCATATGTTCTCTATTACTTGGAGAATCAATCCTATTTTTACTTTTATTTTGGTTCATTTGATTTATAATGTGTCAGGGATGACATGGTTTCCAATGATATTATAAATACATTCTGAAGCTTGGAAACATGAATGCGCAGATACAAGATAAAAAAAGAAATGACTTGGGAGAAATATTTTATGAACACAGGAAAAGACAGTTTCCATCTTTACGACAAACTTACCACCTTCTTCTACTTTGCCTGAAAAAGAGCACCTAGATGTGCAACTTGTCTAAAACCTATAACACACAAGCATGATCTATTTCCTCATGTTGGCTTATCAATTTATAACACAGTTTTAAGATACTGACCTTAATAAAATTCTGAAACTTTTTGTTCTGCTGGAGCTCTTTAAAGAGACTGACAGCTTCTTTGTGATGACTACAAAATTCTCCATATATTTTCTTCATTTTATTTGCATTTTCTTCTGAAAACTGAGAATGACATTTAAATAGCAGTTTATAAATTTAGTCACTGAATTTAACACTGGAAAAAAACACACACAGTTTTCACATATTTCAACATTTTTCTTACAAATAGGGGATAATCATCACAGAATTTGTGAATACAAGCACTTTTTTCCCCTAGATACTTTCACAATTAAAAATAGGAGGAAATAATCAAATGGTAAGGGGAAGACATCTTATAGTCTATTATTTTCTATTCTTCTAATTCAATTACCAAGTAGTTAATTGCCGACTATTTTTATATTGGTTAAGTGACCATGTCTACGAACTCATCTCAATCCTATTGAAACACAACCACTGGAATTTAGGGTACAGGAATCCTCACGTGTAACAAGCTTCAGGTGATCCTAAAGTTGGAAAATGACTATCGTGTTGTGTTACCTATTGTTCACAATTTCTACCCAATAACCAAGTTTCCACAGACTAAATTACTGTGACATTCCAGCACAGCCTCTTGACCATATCTTCTGTGGAAGTCCCCCACTCTTCCCTGTGAGACATCCTTAAACAGCTGCTTCTATCTTTATGTCCAGAGACTGTCACACGCATGTCCATTGTCTATGGACTTTGCTAATTTGATAGTCAGAAGACAACATTATTTACATAGTATTAGGAGCTCCAGCATGCACCCACTAGGCAATGCCAACAACTGGAATACAAAAGGAAACTCAAGTCGTTTTCTCTGACAAATAAGGACACTTTCCTCAAAAGGGAATTCTGTCCTTTATCCAAGGGACCAGTGGACTTACACTATGTGACAGTCAACTGTTTGAATCTTCCTCTGAAACTAATCCCTGACTTTATCCACAAAAAGCATATAAAAATAGACTTGAGAGAGGGGGGTAGAGTCAAGATGGCAGACCAAACACACATCTCCCTAAAGCCCTCTAGAAACCAAGCCCTGAGTTGATAATTAAATGGAGCCTTCTGGACACCTAGAGAGCCCTAGGACGTGGCATAGGGTTGTTAATTTGGACATGATACCACTGAACACAAAATCTCCTCTCTGTCACTGACCCAACTCTCAGCAAGCATGGTCTTGCACAGACTGACAGTAACTCACCATTTTGATTTTTTTTTCCCCTCTGCCTTAGCTGGTAGGAGGAGCTGGGACTTGACTAGCTGCTAATCTGAGATGCACTGCTGGTGGGACTGGTAAGCACAATTGTCATACTTTGAGAGCCTGGCTTTGGACTCTGTGCATCTCTGCAACATTGGCCTCTCTTTCTGCCTCCACCAAATACTAGCAATACTGAGGTGGTGACACCATTTGGATCCACTGGGAGACAGATGTACCCATATGGAGGCCCCAGCCATACTTGGTTCCTAGGCTGGGAGGCAGCGCCTGCCTGGGAGACAGTGCTTTTCTGGTAGAAAAGCAGTATTTTATACAGTGTCGCCAACGGCTTGGGCCTAGCAATAGAGGCTGTGGACTCTATGCACTCAACACCTTTGGCCTCTCTTTCCACCAGAAGCCTGGTCCCAGCCAGGTGGCCAGCTTGTGCAGGACACTATCTTGTTCCACTGGGAGGCGTACATAACCATTTAGAAGCCTCTGCTGGACTAAATTCCTAGGCTGGGAGGCAGCTCATGCCCGGAGAAGAGCACTTTTCCAGCAGAAAAGCAGTATTCTACACAGTGTTGCCTACAGCTGAAGCCTGACAGCAGAGGTCAGCAGGGCAGCAACTTTTCTGTATTTTGAGCTAGTTTATAACATCTGAGGTTTGACACAGAGGTTCTGACTTTGCCAGCTGGGAAGAGGGACCTACACACCTGAATACCTGACTGACATTGGAAGTTTTCGGGTATCTTTTACCTCTCATTCTAAGGAGGCTTACAGAAAGAACTGCAGTCCATCCTCATATCATCTCTCTGAGCCTCTATTGACTCACATGATGCCCCAAAAGCAACACACTCTAGAGAAAACCATAACCAAGAAATCACTCATAGCTTCAGAAGGCCCCCAAAAGAAAGCACCTCAGAACTACCCAGACAAAGAAGCTTTTCTGAAACTATCGAAAGGTCAAAAGGAGTATATATAGAGCCCTCCTAGACCTTATACAAAATGCAGCACAGCAAAATGAAAAATTAAGCAAGCTATTCGATCTGATGGAACACCAGTACTCTGAAATCCAACAGATCAAGAACAAAATCAAAGACATAGAAACTTCAATTCAAAGACAAGGAAACAGAATGGAACAAATGGAAAATAGACTTTCTGATTTGGAAGACACAGCTACTGAATCCAGCATCTATGAGGAGAAATCAGAAAAAAAAGAAGAAAAATGAAGAAGCATTAAGAAGCAAGTGGGACTCTATTAAGAGGAACAATCTACGATTAATCGGACTTCCTGAACTGGGTGAGACACCTGAGAACACAGGAAGTAATGTTGCTGAGCTGCTGACAGAAAACTTTCCAGAAATTATGAAACAAGAGAATATAGATGTCCAAGATACATATCGAATGCCACTCAATATAGATCTCAAAAGAAAGACTCCAAGACATATTATAGTCAAGCTTAACAAAATGAAACATAAGCAGAAACTCTTAAAGGCAGCAAGACTCAAAGCAAAGCTAACATTTAGAGGAAAACCCTGTAGGCTTTCATCAGATTTCTCAGCAGAAACCATGCTGGCACGGAGACAGTGGCATGACACATTCAAAGCCTTGAAGGAGAAGAACTTCCAACCAAGAATTATATATACTATATCTTACACCTTATACAAAAACCAACTCCAACTGGATAAAAGACCTAAATATCAAGCCTAAAACAATAAAGCTCATCCAAGAAAAGGTAGGAACAACAATGGAAGTTTTAATACACAATGAAGACAGACTCCAAAATCTGTCAAAGAAACCTCAATCAACAGGAGAGAAAGTAGATAAATGGGAACTATTGAGAGTCAAATACTTTTGCTCATCCAAAGACTTTATTAATAGAATTAAAAGAACACCCACAGAGTGGGAAAAAATATTTGGCAACTCTATGTCAGATCGACACCGGATCTCCATAATCTATAAGATACTACAAAATATCAATAAGAAGAAGATAAACCATCCAATTAAGCGAAGGGCAAAGGAGATGGACAGACATTTCACTAAAGAGGAGATCCAGGCAGCCAAAAAACACATGCGGACATGTTCACGATCTTTAGTTATTAAAGAAATTCAAATCAAGACAACAATGAGATACCATCTCACCCCAACAAGATTGGCCATGATCCAGAAAACACAAAACAACAAATGCTGGAGAGGCTGTGGAGAAAGTGGAACCCTCCCACACTGTTGGTGGGGTTGTAAAATGGTCCAGCCTCTTTGGAAGGCAATCTGGCGCTTCCTTAAAAAAATGGATATCGATATACCATTTGACCCAGTAATTCCACTACTTAGAATATATCCTACAGAATCAAGGCCTTTCACACCAATGGACACATGCACAAGAATGTTTATTGCAGCACAGTCCACAATAGCAAAAAGATGGAATCAACCCAGATGCCCAACAATAGAAGAATGGATAGGTAAACTATGGTACATATACTCAATGGAGCACTACGCAATGATAAAGAATAACGATGATTCCAGGAAACATCTCATGACCTGGTTTCAACTGGAAGACATTATGTTGAGCGAAAGTAGTCAGTGACAAAAGGACACATACTGTATGAGACCTCTACGATAAGATCTCAAAAACAGACTTGTGTATAGAAGAAAAGACTCTTTGACAGCTGCAAGGGAGGGGAGGAAGGGAGGGCGAGTGGGGAGGGTTTAGTTTAGATAGTTACTAGAAATCTAGTTGGGAGAAAGCGGTGACAGCACACATTAGAAACAAGAACAACATTAAGTGGACTTCAGCACAACCTGAGTACTCGTTCCATCTTAACTCAATACTGCAAGGATAGAGTAGCTGGGGTGGGGGGCGGGGGACCATGCTCTTAGGTGAATTCCAGGCCAATTGGCACAACTAGCGTTTTGCTAAGAGAGCTCTCTGCACCCCACATTGGTGAGTGGCATCTGGGGTTTTAAAAGCTGCCAAGCTGCCATCCGAGGACACAGAAAATGGTCCCAACTCAGCAGGAACGGATGCTCAATGAGGGCCGAAATGGCATGCGGTAAAGACAACCGAGAAGACAGAGAGACCCACAAGAGTGGGTGCCTACATTGACTTGGGACCGGAAGAACCGGATGGTGCCCGGCCACCACCAGTGATAGCCACGACGGAGCTCACAGAGAGGAGCCTCACTGGCAACACAAGAATAAAAAGAGGTACATCATGAGATCTCCACTAAAAGACCTCAAATGATGGTCCAGCGGTTTGGGGGTTCCTCTGAGAGCATGGCCCCCTGCCCTGATACTGCCCTTTCCCATAAATTATAACAAAGGTCCACTCTTTGGACAGGAATGGATTGGACTTGGCAATGCACAGTAACCATATAATGGAAGCACTTTATGGTTCTATACATCTATAGGATATCATCTTGCTGACCTCCGGCTGGAGGAAGGGGAGTGGATGGAGAGGAGGGAAAAGGAGACTGTTGGGAGGATGAGACATGTATGGAGCAGAGAGGAATAGTGTGCAGTCACCGGACAGGGAGAGCAGTGGAAGCTGCATATAGGGGGGCATGTAAATTTATATGTGAATGAACATTTTCACTCAGTTATGTTAAATAAAAATAAAAATTATAAAGAAAAGTATTATATATACTGCAAAACTATCTTTCAAATACGAAAATGAAATTAAGACATTCCCAGATAAACAGAAACTCGGAGACTTTGTAAAAACCAAACCAAAGCTACAAGAAATACTGAAGAATCTCTTGGCTTAGAACAAAATCACTAACTTTATATTTTATAAGCAACTATAGGACACATCACCCAGAATCCTACTCAGTTAGGGGAGGCTCTAAACTCAATCAAATATTGAAAGAAATAATCCAGTGATGACATGATGTCATCATATTAAAAAGAGGGATGTACTATAGTCATTATAGTCCTTCCAGATGGGGAGGAAGTTGATAAGAATGGTAGTAACTGAAATTGGGTTTATACATAGTTTATTAAGGGGGATCGTAGGGGCAGCCATAAAGCACAATAAAGATGCAACGTATCAAATCAAGAAATGTAATACAGGAGTCTCAACAACCACAAAACCAACACTGAAAAAGGTGAAAAATCAACTCACAAAGAAGAATGTTCCTAAACAGATTAATAAGAACAACAGAGAAAACATCAATACAAAAATAAACATATCACAGCGTCAGCACTGAACACATACTTATCAATAATGACATTGAACATGAATGGGCTGAACACTCCAGTAAAGTGACATCTTGGATCAGAAGATATGACCCATCCATATGTTGCTTACAAGAAACTCACCTTAGAGTTAAAGATATGGAGAAACTGAAAACTAGGGTAGGAGAATATATATCAAGCCAGCAATACACAAAGAAGAGCAAGTGTGGCAATTCTAATCTTGGATAAAATAGATCTTAATGCTAAATCCACCATCGTGGACAAGGATGGACACTATTTATTGCTGAAGGATTCAAGACACAAGCAGGACTTAACAATATTAAATATTTATGCATCTAATATTAGAGCATCTTAATACACTGAAGAAACACTGACTACACTCAAAAATGAGATAGATCACTCCACAATCACACTGGGAGACTTCAAGACTCCACTGTCAATATTGGACAGATCATCTAGAAAAAAAGCTCAATAAAGACACAGAAGACCTTATTGTCACAATTAACCAACTAGACCTTATCGCCATATACAGAACTTTCTATCCATCAGTGGACAACTACATCTTCTTCTCCAGTGCACACGTAGCATTCTCCAGAAAAGACCATGTGTTAGGACATAAAGTGATTCTCAACAAAATCCATACCACTGAATTAATGCAAAGCATCTTCTCAGATCATAAAGCTGTAAAAGTCAAAATCAAAAGCAAGCAAAAGAGAGAAAGTCGAACTCATGGAAACTGAACAACATCTTGTTCAAAAACCCATGGGTTACAGAAGAAATCAAGGATGAAATAAAAATAATTATGGATTCCAATGAGAATGAAAACACTTCCTACCAGAACCTATGGGATACAGCCAAAGCAGTGCTCAGAGGTCAGTTTATCTCCATAAATGGACACATCTGGAAAGAAGAAAGAAACCAAATCAAAGAACTAACCTTACAGCTTGAACAAGTAGAGAAAGAACAACAGAGGAACCCCTCAAGCACCAGAAGAAAACATCACAAAGATAAGAGCAGAACGAAATGAATTAGAGAATAGAAGAACAATTGAAAAAATTGAAAAGACCAAAAGCTGGTTTTTGGAAAAGATCAACAAAATTGGCAAACCATTGGCTAAAATAAAGAAAAACAGGAAAGGAAACCAATAACCCAAATAAGAAATGAGATGTGAGTTGTCATAACAGACCCAACAGAAATAAAAAATATCGTAACAGAATACTATGAAAGACTGTATGCTAACAAATTTCAAAACCCAGAGGAAGTGGACAGATTCCTTGATTCATATCAACTATGAAATTATCACAAGGTGAAGCAGAACAACTTAATAAACTCATCACAAAGTAAGAGATTGAAAAAGCCATCAAAAAATTACCAACTAAAAACAGTCCAGGCCCAGAGGGCTTCATTGCAGAATTCTATCAGGATTTTAGACAAGAGTTATCTCCAATATTACCGAGACCGTTGCACAGTATAGAACAGGATGGAATACTCCCAAATTCATTCTATGAAGCCAGCATAACCCTGATACCAAAACCAGGGAAAAACCCAAAGAAAAAGGAGAACTACAGACTTGTATCATTCATGAATCTAGATGCAAAAATCTTCAACAAAATTCTTGCCAATAGAATACAACAACATGTCAAAAAAATAATCCATCATAACCAAGTTGGATTCATACCAGGGATGCAAGGCTGGTTCAACATCAGAAAAACAATTAATGTGATCAACCACATAAATAACACAAAAGACAAAAATCACAAGATTTTGTCTATTGATGCAGAAAAGGCATTTGATAAAGTCAAACACCCATTCATAATAAAAACTCTCAGCAAAACAGGAATAGAAGGAAATTCCTCAATGTAATAAGGGTGATTTATACAAAACCAAATGCCTACAACATCCTGAATGGAGAGAGACTGAAACAGTTTCCCCTGAGAACAGGAACTAGACAAGGATGCCCACTCTCATCTCTCCTGTTCAACATCATACTACAAGTTCTAGCCAGAGCAATCAGACAAGACAAAGAAATAAAGGGCATCTGCATCAGCAAAGAAGGAAAAAAAAAAATCTCCCTATTTGCAGATGATATGAGTGCATACACAGAGAATCCTAAAGAATCCATAAGTAAACTATTCGAACTGATAGAACAGTTCAGCAAAGTCTTAGGATACAAGATAAACATAAGTAAATCAGTAGAATTCCTTTATACGAACGACAAGATTATTAACAAAGAAATCACCAAATCAATACCATTTACTATAGCCCATAAGAAGATAAAGTACTTAGGAATAAATCTAACCAGAGAAATAATAGACCTTTATAAAGAGAACTAGAAGTCCTTGCTACAAGAAACTAAGAGAGACTTATATAAATGGAGAAACCTACCCTGCTCATGGATAGGAGGACTTAACATTGTGAAAATGTCTATTTTGCATAAAGCAATCTACTTATGTAATGCAATTACAATACGAATCCCAGCGACATTTTTTAATGAGATGGAGAAATAAATCACCAACTTTGTTTAGAAAGGGAAGAAGCCCTGAATAAGTAAAGCACTACTGAAGAAGAAGAGCACACTGGGAAGCCTCTCACTACCCAACTTTAGAACCTATTACACTGCTGCAGTAGTCCAAACAGCCTGGTACTGGTACAAAAAGAGACAGATAGATTAATGGAACAGAACTGAGACTCCAGAGATGACACCATCATCCTACAAACAGCTGATATTCAGCAAAGGCTCTAAGACATTAAACTGAGGAAAAAAATCTCTTCAACAAATGGTATTGGCAAAATTGGATACCCATCTGCAATAAATTGAAACAAGATCCATATCTTACACCTTCTACAAAAACCAACTCAAACTGGATAGAAGATCAAATATCAAATCTAAAGTGATAAAGCTCATCCAAGAAAAAGAACAGCAATGGAAGTTTTAATATACAATGTAGACAGATTTCAAAATCCGTCAAAACAAACCACAAACAACAGAAGAGAAAATACACAAACGGGAACTAGTAAGAACCAAACACTTCTGCTCATCCCAAGACTTTATTAATAGAATTAAAAGGCCACCTCCAGAATGGGAAAAAATATTTGGCAACTATATGTCAGACTGACACCTGATCTCCATGATCTATAAGGTACTACAAAATATCAATAGGAAAAAGATATATCATCCAATTAAGCATTGGGCAAAAGAGATGGACAGACATTTCTCTAAAGAGGAGATCCAGGCAGTCAAAAAACACATGCAGACATGCTCATGATCATTAGCTATTACAGACATTAAAATAAAAAAGACAATGAGATACCATCTCACCCCAACAAGGTGGGCCATGATCCAAAAAATGCAAAACAACAAATGCTAGAGAGGCTGTGGAGAAAGTGGAACTCTCCTACACTGTTTGTGAGACTGCAACATGGTGCAACCTCTTTGGAAACCAGTCTGGCTCTTCCTTAAAAAGCTGGATCTAGATATACCATTTAACCTAGTAATTCTGCTGCTCAGAATATAGCTTACAGAATCAAGGCCATTCACACCAACTGACACATGCACACAAATGTTTATCACAGCACAGACCACAACAGCAAAAAGATGGAATCAACCCAGATGCCCAACAACAGAGGAATAGATAGGTAAACTATGGTACATATACTCAATGGAACACCATGCAATGATAAAGAACAATGATGATTTTAGGAAAAATCTCATAACCTGGTTTCAATTGGAGGACATTATGTTGAGTGAAAGTAGTCAGCAACAAAAGGACAAATATTGTATGAGACTTCCATGATAAGAACTTAAAAACAGGCTAATGCATAGAAGAAAAGATTCTTTGACAGCTGCAAGGGGGGGTAGGTGAGGGTTTAGATTAAACAATTGATAGAAATTGATAGAAATTTGGTTGGATGAAATCTGTGACAGCACACATTAGAAAGAAGATCAATATTAACTCGACTTCAACACAACTTGAGTACTCCTCTCATCTTAATGCAATATTACAAGGACAGAGTAGCTGAGACAGGGGTCAGGGGCCATGCTCTCACGGGAAATCAAGGCCAATTGGCACAACTAGCATTTTGCTAAGAGAGCCCTCTACATCCCACATTGGTGAGTGGCATCTAGGGTCTTAAAAGTTGCCAAGCTGCCATCTGAGGGTAAAGCAAATGCTCCCAGCTCAGCAGGAATGGATAACCATCAAGGACCAAATGACATGGGGGAAAGAGAACCCAGAAGACAGAGAGACCCGCATGAGTGGGGGACAACACTGACTTGTGACCCAAAGAGCCGGAATGTGCCCAGCCACTACCAGTGATAGCCGTGATGGAGATCACAAAGTTGAGTCTCACTGGTAACACAAGAATAAACATGAGTGCACACTCAGATCTCCATTAAAAGACTGCAATTGATGGTCCATGGGCCTTGGGGTTCCCCTGGGGGCATGACCCCTGGCCCTGATGCTGCCCCTGTCCATAAATCATAATGGAAGTCAACTCTTGGACAGGAATGGATTGGACTTGGCGATACAGAGTGACCATATCATGTGTGCACTTTATGGTTCTATGTATCTATAGAATGTCGTCCTGCTGACCTCTTATTGGAGGAAGAGGAGTGGGTGGAGAGGAGGGGATAGAAGATTTTTGGGAGGATAAGACATGTATGGAGCAGAGAGAAGGTGTGTGCTGTCACTGGGCAGGGAGAGTAGTGGGACCTGCACCTAGGTGGACATCCAAATTTATATGGGAACGTACATTTTTACTTATAATCATAATTTAAAAAAAATGCCCGACTGTCCCTAAGATGAGTCATCATTTGTCTTGAAGCCACTGGTGAGGTTATCACAAGGCTCACTTTGTAAGCCATGTTATTAGCGAGTCTAGCACAACAAAAAGTCTTATTAAAACTTTGAAAACGGGATTTTTGATGGTGACTCCTGAAAAAGGCAACAGTAGGTCCAATGATGACCCAGTCAAGTCATGTGATGTCAGTTGTATGATAATGAGTCACACAACCTCTCAGCTCTCAGTCACACAACCTGTCACAGATTGAACAGTGTCTCCCCAAAATATCTCTCAACTTGGCTAGGCCATGATTCCCAGAATTGTGTGACTATACACAATTTTGTCATCTGATATGACATTCCTGTGTGTTGTAAATCCTATCTGATGATGTTGATAAGGTGGGATTAGCAACAGTTATGTTAATGAGTCATGTAACATTAGTTTGTATCTTAAGTCAATCTCTTTTGAGATATAAAAGACAGTAGCAGACAGACAGAGAACCTCATACCACCAAGAAAGAAGCACCAACAAGCAAACCCATCGATGAAATCAACGCCATCTTCCCATAAGTTTTTAACACTGTAGAGGGTCTGCAAGCTATTAGGTTTTGAGGTTAGGTCCTTAAGCCTTTCTTACCTGCTGTACTAGGATATCTCCAATTTGGTTGATTATAAAATTCCTATCATTGTCAATGCAGGATTCTTGCCTCCGCTCCTTCATACAATAGAAGAAGTGCCTATGGATTTCAAGTAACTCGTCTAAACACGGAAAAATTTTATCCACAGTGCTGTGGTCAAGTTGCAGCTCCTCTTTCATCCCTTTTCTGAAGATCTCAGACATGATGAAGAGGGTCTGGATGTGATGCATTTCTGTTTGCATGAGCTCTGAAACACAGGATCAGAAATAAGCTTTACCAGCCAAGCAGCCCTATGGACTTAAATTAGTATCTCAATAAAAAGAGAAATATTTAGAAATAATATTTTTCTCACTTTAGAAGTCAGCACTGATTAAATATCTAATTTAAACTCAAAATATTAAACTATTTTTTCTATATATTACAACTCACATGACTAGCTAAAATTTTTAGATACCTTCAGGAATGAATCAGGGTTTATTCCCTCCTGAATGCTCTGATACCTAACTTGGTTTGCGTTAAGTTTGAGCAGAATTAATTTGATGAATAAAATAAAATAATGTGGACTACAGTAGGTCTTTCCTATTTGCAGAATCTTCAAAATTCCATTTTGTCCCCCCCCCCCGAAGAAAAAAGAATCCTGATCAAAGAACACTATCAAAAAAGTGAAAAGACAACTTACAGAGAAATACAGGAGAAAGTATCTCCAAATTACATATCTGATAGGGTTTTATACCTACAGTATATGAAGAACTCTTATAATTTCATGATAAAAAGACAACTCAATTTAAAAATGCACTAGCCAAGGATTTGATGCACAAAGAAGATACTCCAAAGAAGATACACAAACAGCCAACGAGCATGTGAAAAGAAGCTCAACATCATTTGCCCTAAAGGAAATTCAAATCTAAACAATACCACTTCACACCCACTAGTATGTTTATAATCAAGGACAATGCACAAGTATTACTGAGCATGTGGAAAAAGTGAGACCCTCATACACTGCTGGTGGAAGTACAAAATGGGGCAGCCACTTGGGAAAACAATCTAGAATTTCTTCAAAATTTACATAGTTAACATCATGACCAAAAACTGCCAACACCCCCAATATCTACCAGGTGATGAATGGGTAGACAAGTTGTGGTATATGCACACAATGGAATGCTACTCAGTCACAAAAAGAAGTATTAGAGCAAGTACAACATGGATGAACCTTGAAAACATTATGCTACATGAAAGAAGTCAGTCACAAAACAGCACATATTACACATTGCATTTATGTGAAATGTCCAGAATAGGCTAATGAGTGGAGACAGAAAGCCAATTAGTGGTTCTCAGAGGCTAGGGTGTGGGGATGTGGTGTGTAACTGCTAAAGGGCAAGGTTTCTTTGTGGAGTGTTGAACATTTTCTAGAATTAGTTAGATGTGATAGCTGTGTAACGCTGAATAAACTAAAATCACTTAACTGTACACTTCGGAAGGGTAAATTTTATAGTATGTGAATAACATACAAAATTTTACAATGCATCATGAGTGAGAACAGTTAACTCAAAATTTGCAACAGTATCAGAAGTATAATTTCTACATTAAGTAATATTCCTCAAAATCCTCGTATTTTGAGAAAGACTGGAATATCATGGAGGATAAATAAGTCTAAATGCAGCTTTGTTTATTATTTTATCATAAAAAAAATCTCTTTAACTGGGGACTCAGTAACTTTATTATTGTAACAAGTTTCAGGGTCTACTCTGTGCTAAATACTTTACCCAATTATTTATTTCATTTAATCCAATTATCTATTAATGTATTTTGATTCTGTACATTAGGAATTCTTGTCTTCAGTTTTAAAAAGGGGACAAAGATCAAGAGAAGATGAAGGATTTATCCTCACACAGTTGCCTTTCTGACTCCAAGGCCACAGTAGAGACTCTGCTACAAGATAATTCATCCCAAATGGATTAGATTATTAGATTATTCTTAATCTATGAAATGCAGAGGCAAATGAAGGAAAAAATGATAATATAAAATAAACTGCTTGAGATTTATTAAAGAGACAGCATCTTCCTTATCAAAGTGACTTTCACCTACCGAAACCTGGACAGATTTCAAGGCATGCTCACACACCACGTCACACAACCTGCATAACCAACACCTGCCGTGAGAAGGCATCCTCATCACCAGTGGATACTGTTGGGTCCATATTTGTATACACAGCATTAGCGAAAACTGAGAGCTAACCTCTTCTTTGAAGTAGGGTATCTCCTTGGTACAACTTTTTAGTGTTTACTTTGCTTTACTAAATATATTCAAAAAAAGTTTTTTAAGTGGCATTATTTCCTAACTAGTTTAAATGCAGATCGCTTCCTATCATCTATTCCAAACAGCATGAAATAGCGAAGTCTCAGCAGAGTTGAATCCAAACTCAGGACTGCAGCACACAGCCGTGCACTGCTCTAATCCAGGCACTGCCAGCCCACTGCTGTCTACACGGATGGCAGCCACTGGCAGTACAGGATAGACCATGCAATAGCTCCCTCTGCCCAACAGCAAAATAGGTAGAAGCTCATTGTGATTTGTACACAGAAGAGGGGGAAAAAAAAAATCACAGGGTAAGCCTAAGTCAACTTGCCAAGGATACGAGAAAAAAAATCTAAGTACCTTTTTTCATACCTGGAACATCCACTATCCCATTTAAAACATTTTCAACCTAAGTGCTATTAATTCCCATTTTAAAGATGGAGCTACGGAGGTCTGAGTGAGTTATATAATTTGTCTGGTATCAAGTAACTAGAAAATGGTTGAATTAGGGCTGGAACCCAAGCCTGCGTGGTTTCTAATTTCATGCTTTTTCCCCTACACTACACTGCTTCAATTCTAAGACCATATCTGAAAAGCTTACCAAAAATGACATCTTGTCTTTTGATGACATCTTTTTCCTGCCTACTACAAAACAAGGGATCAACCACGAGACTCCAAGATTCTGCTTCAAATTCCTGGGCGTCGCTGCTGAGATCACTCCACAGAGAGGAGTCTACAACATCTGTTTAGGAAAACAGACAAAGGTCAGAAGCGTCATAACACAAACAAAGCTCCACCACTACCATGTTTATGGATTCATCCCAGTAAATAAACCCGTTGTGGTCACAGAAACAACCAAGCCAAAATATTGTTCTTGTGTACTGGAAACATCATACGGTTGAACTCAACCAAACCAAGACAGCTTTTCATGGAAGAAAGGAAGAACCCAATATTAAAATAATGATAACGTTAAAAAAAAGACATGTGAAGAGTCTTTTGTTCACACGCTTTGGCTTGCTCTGTTTCAGTTTTGTTTTTTATAACCCCGGAATTGATAATGTTCTTTACAGACTTTTAATCCACTGACTTTGTTTACCCCAGGTTATTGTTCACTATTAACTCAAATCAGAATTTTGTACAGGTCCACTTGATTTGCTTTTTACTTGGCTTGCTGCTTTTAATATAAGATGAAGCTAAGTGCAAGAATTTGGGGTCACATGTGAATACAGATTTTTATAACAGAATTAGACAACACACACACACACACACACACACACACATATGTAACTTTCAGGAAAATAAAAATCCTATTTGCTTAAAGGACACTCATTAAAGAGACTGAACTCCAAAACAGTAAAGGTGAGATAACAATGGATTTAAAGGGCTAAAGTTTAAAATTAAAACAGCAACAGCAAACAGAACACAGACTCCTAAAGCAGAGGCCACTCCTTTTTGTTTTTAATAGCCTCCTTTTGTTTGATTTTCACTCACTTTTTCAAATAGCTTAGTATGATCACTAATTCTGCATACTACGTCTTATCTTACAAAACACACCAAATAAAATAACTTTCATTCCCCTAGAAGTAAAAGGCAAGAGGTAAGGATTATTATCTCAGGGATCTAGGCAAGCTCAGTCTTAATCAACTGAAGTATATATATATATATTTTAATGTATGACCTCATTTCAACTTATCAATAGTTACAAAACATTTAAAAATAATAACGAGGTACACAATGTGTTTCATTCCCTTCATTGTCTGATGACAGATCTTTCTGAAATCTATCCATTTAAAATATGCATCATATTTCCTTGGCCACTGTCTGCTGGCATCCTCTGGGGTTAATTTTGATTCTGTCTACAAGTAGAAACTATACCAAAGAGACATCACAAAACAGAACTATTTCACAGAGAACAAAAGAAGAGGCTCCCATCTTATACCCTTATATTCCTTTGGGCAAACACTCACAGAAACACAAGAAAAACACACAAGCACCTTCTCCTCACCTTCCATTATAAATGACTCTGTGGAGGGAGAAGAGCCCATAGACTGTATCAGCTCATCGGAATGAGACCGGCTTCTCCAGCTGCTGCTGTCACTCTCAGACTCCAAGGATGTCCCTGACCTCCTGAAGCTGAGAGAGGGAAGGAAGAAAAGTTAGCCCAGCAGCAACTCTGAGCCAGGAAGAGGTAAACACACAGCGACCCTTACCTTTCCAAAGTGACTCCTGGAACACTTCTGGACAATGAGTGAACCGGGCCTGCAGTTTCCTTCCTTCCACTGGGCAATCCAATGGGCATGGAGGGAGAAGGGTGCGAGGAAAGGCCAGGCTGTTGAGTGTCTCTGAATGAGGTGTCTGGAAATCAGAAAAGAAGTTTCACGTGGTTTTTGTAAAGGGACAATAATTACAAGTACAGGCAGACACTCAACAGCCAGAGAGCTCAATGTTCAAATGGCTCATTTAGAACGTGTCTCATGCTGAGCCTTGAAACCCATCTTGCTGCCACAGCCTGACACCTGCTTCGAATGTCCCTTCCATTTCACACCCTCCTGACACCCAAGGCTGCCAGTCAGCATCAGCACCTCCACTTGGAGACTGTGGAAGTTTGGGATTATACAAACAGGAGAATGGAATGGGGAAACGTGGGGCCAGCTTTCCTATAAACTTCAGCTTGTACTCCTTAGAGCCAGCTTTAAATAGATGCAAGGTGCTATTAGTATTATTACTAGAACATAGACAGTGTGTATAAACAACACACATTACACTCAGAGTGTCAGTGGAAGGGAATAATGCTGGGAGACTGTTCTTTGTGGCATAAGAATTCCAGGCAAATTAAACCTGTAGGAAAAACTTGGCAGTTTCCGTCTTGCACACTGAAAACTAAATGGTGCTTCAACATTTCTGCTGTGTTCTAAAATATCATGGGAATGGGTGCACTTATGTTTGATGTGTTATAAGTGACTCTCTAAAAGCTCTGTCTTCTAATACTATAGCTGCAGCTCACATATTCTCAAGCAGAAGGGAGGGAACTTCTTATACAGGTCTACAGTTTGATTTTATTCTCAAGGCTTACACACAAAAAGAAAGAACACCCAGTGTTTTGCCAATCCTGACCTGCCTTTTATTTTCACATTTTGTCTTTTAGAACTAAGAAATCCTTTACAACTAATGTTACTGGGACTCTGTCAAGCCAAGAAATAAGTCATAGATAATGCATATTTTAAGCAGACTACCAGGAGCCAACTTAACCTGTGCAACATCCTATTTAAAGGTGTATTACCTTAAATTTGCATACATAACAGTCGTGAATGAAATAGTTTTAAAACTATTGCTTGCACTTTATTTTAACACTGAAAGGAAAAGTTATTATGTACCTCAAATGTCCACTACCTGTCAATCAATGTAATTTAAGGCAGAAGAAACCAAAAAATCATTCATAATGAATCAAAGAATTTTCACATTAGGGACACAGTAGTGTAACTGGTCCATGTGTACAATATGAAGAACTGCCAAATGCCACTGAAGATTTTCTTTTTGGACGTATACTTTACTGAAATAAATTGTCCTCTGAGTACTGCCTTTGCTGTGTCCCAAAGGTTCTGATACGGTGTATTTTCATTCTTATTTGATTCTGTGAACTTTTTTTATTATGTCCTTGATTTCTTCCATAATCCAGTAGTTTTTTACCAAACCCTGAAAAACCCATTGCCATAGAGTCACATTCAACTGACGGTGACCCTAGAGGTCAGAAATGTACTGCCCCATAGAGTTTCTAAAGAACACTTGTGCAATTTCCATGGTTCAATTTTTTTCCTTGCTTTTTCAGTTGCTGATTTCTACTTTCATGGCTTTACAGTCTGAAAAGATGTTTTGCAATATTCTGATGTTTTGAATTTGGTTGAGACTTGCTTTATGGACTAATATGTGATCAATTTGGAGAATATTCCAAGTGTGTTGGAGAAGAACGTGTATTTGGCTGCTGTTGGGTAGCGTGTTCAATATACATCTACGGGGTCAAGCTGGTTGACCATGGCATTTGGATCTTCAGCGTCTTTACTGAGTTTCTTTCTGGATGTTCTGTTCCTTCACCGATAGCAGTGTGTCAAAATCTCCTACTATTATTGTGGAGCTATCTATTCCTCTGTGAGAGTTCCTACTATTATTGTGGAGCTATCTATTCCTCTGTGCTGTGAGAGTTCATTTTATATATTTAGGAGCTCTGTCACTAGATGTGTAAATATTTCATATGGTAATACCTTCTTGGTGCACTGACCCTTTAATCATTATATAGTGCCCTTCCTTATTCATTGTGGTGGATTCTACTGTAAAATCTATTTTATCAGATATTTATATTGCCACTCCTGCTCTTTCTTTTCTTTAATGTTGTTTGCTTGATATATTTTTTCCATCCTTTGAGTTTTAGTTTGTTAGAGTCTTCAAGTCTAAGGTGTGTTTCTTACAGGCAGCATATAGACAGATCATGTTTTCTTATCCATTCTGCTACTTCCTGTCTCTTGATTGGTGCATTTAATGCATTCATATTCCATGCAATTATTGATATGAATTTAATGCTGTCGTTTTGATGCCTTTTTGTAGTTGTTGATAATTTCTTTATTCCACCTAATTTTTTTGTTCTGAGTCATTTTTCTTCATGTTTTCTTTTCATCTTTTTCATTGTTGTTGGTTTTGTATTTGCTGAGATTTGATGTTTTTCTTGTGCTTCTTTTTTTTTGTTTGTTTGTTTATTTTGATGTGTAGGATTGTTCATTTCCTTTGTGGTTACCTTAATATTTACCCCTACTTTTCTAAATTTAAACCCATCTTTAATTTCTTTGTATCATCTTGACTTCCTTTCCATATGAATGACCTATGACTTCATTTTTTCAGTACCTCTTTTTGTGATAGTATTGTTATCTTTTACATACTAACATCTCTGTTTCCCTGTTTTCAGTGTTTTAACTTTGATTTATTCTTGTGACTTTCCTATCTGGGTTGATAACTGGTTGCTCTTTCCTGTATTCTAGCCTCAGGTTGTTATCTAATATTACTGATTTGCTAGCCAAATGACTCCCTTTAGTATTTATTGTAATGTTAGTTTGTTTTTTTTGCAAATTTTCTAAATTCTTGTATATCTGGAAATGTACTAATTTCATCATCATATCTGAGAGAGAGTTTTGCTGAACATATAATTCTTCACTGGCAATTTTTGTTTCATCAAGGCTTTATAGATGTCATCTCATTGCCTTTTTGCCTGCATGGTTTCTGTTGAGTAGTCTGAGCTTAGTCTTACTGACTACCCTTTGTAGATTATTTTTTGTTTCTCCATAGCCACCTTCAAAATTCTTTCCTTATCTTTAGTTTTGTCAAGCTTGATTATAATATGTCTCAATGTCTTTCTTTTGGGATCTACCTTGTGAAGAGTATAATAAATGTCTTGGATACATATTGTCTCATCTTTCATGATATCAAGGAAGTTTTCTGTCAACAATTCTCTCTGCTTTTTCTTGTCATTCCTCTGTTCTGGTAGTACTTTAAGCACTTGTAGACAGAATCTCTTGATAGAATCTCATGTAACTCTTAGTGTTTCTTCATTCTTCTAAATTCTTTTATCTGATTTTTCCTCAAATATGTTGGTGTCAAGTGTTTAATGTCCAGAGTCACTAATTCCAGCTTCTATTACCTCAATTTTGCTCATTTGACTTTCTACACAGTAGTCTAATTCTGTAATTTTATTAATAATCTTCTGCATGCTGTTTCTCTATGTTTTCTTAAAAAACTATTCAATTTGTAATAACATTGTGCTGCATTTTGCCTGATGTCCTTCCTGATGTATTCAAGAGTTCTAAATATTATTAATCTTCTGTATTCTACCTCTGATAATTCCAGAAAGTTTTCTCCATATGGAAGATTTCTCAATTATTTTGAGAGCTTTCTGAAGCCATCGTGGTCTGCCTTCTTAAGAGTTCTCATATTGACTGCTGTCTCTGAGCCATCAGTAAGCTGTTGTATTTATTTATTTTATGTTTGCTTACTGTGTTCTAGCTTCTTGCTTTGTTTTGAAACGCCAAGACAGGCTGGTCATGTGTGCTAGTTTGATTATTGGCACCTTTGGCGCTCTAGTATCCTGTCACCAGATGCTTAGAGCTTTTACTAGGCAAGTAAGCCCCCAGGCACCCATTTACTTTTTTTGTAGATTCTTTTCAGGTGCCCAGGTAGTCAGTCACCAAGTGTGTGTACAAACTCTCTCCAACAGTCCTAGACAGGCAGGGGTGATTAGTGTAGGCACAGGTATCTGGCAGCACATGCTGAGAAAGGCAATGGATGGACAAGCATCAGTCAGTGCCTGCGAAAAAGATATGTCCCCATATGCCTAAGCCTAGACAAAGGAAATGTATCTTCCCTGAGTTACCAGCTTAGGGGAGCTGGCAGATTGTTTTATTTATTTATTTCCCCTTGATTTGTTAAATTCTTCCTTCTCTGAGTCTAGCAGAGTGTCTTAGATGGCTTAGAAGAAGCCACACTTCCAGCCCAGGTAACAGTGTCAGACTCCAGAGCCAGGTACAGTGCAGAGAAGGGAGGAGAAAAGCCCTGAGGAAAGGGAGAGAGTTTTATTCTGAAGGAAAGATTTAGATCCTCACGAGGCAGATTAGATTCAATCCTCTTAGCTTTTGACAATTGAATGCCATCTTTCACTGATTCTGGAAGTGTGACTAGGCTCTCTGTTCCTCAGTCTCTTAGGTCGAGGAAGATGCCCTCCAAAAAGCCACCACTCTGCTCACCAAGCTCACCATTGCCAACCGGTTTGCAGTGTGCTGACTCCTTCTGGGCCAGGTCTGGCCAGTCCTAGATACTTCCAGACCTACTGCTCCTTCCCTGCCACTCAGTTAAATTTCTCAGTTTTCTCTTTGATGTTCAAGGCTCCTAGAAAGTCACACGTAATTGAGTCATTTTTTTTTTTTGCAATCTTCATTATTAGAGGATTGACAAAAGTATCCCACTATTCCACCATCTCAGGGCCCCATCTCTACCACTGAGGACTTTCAGGAGAAAAGGAAATTACCATTTCAGTGGTAATAATTCATAAAAAGAAAGAAAATCACTAAATTTAACAATATGCAAACTAAATTCCTATATGCCTTGAAATGTCGCTGCCATCCTGAAGGTATTAACACTATCCCTGTCTTAAGCATTGTTTAAGGATAGCATGAGGTCTCAGAAGAACAGGCAACAGGGACCAATAAGAATCTACAGACTCCAAACATGAAGCTTTTTTCTTGAAACTTTGTGATGCTAGGGAAGCATGTGGTGTTTATTTGTTCATATAAGCATATGCCACTTCTAAGAAAAATATAAAATTATGTACATTTAATGTAGTGTTTCTCCTCTCCCCAAAAGGTTGCTACTAAATAAATAGAACACCTCACACTAGACAGCATCTTAGAATTGAGGCAGCATGGTTATATCCCCTCCTTAGGTCCATTGCTAATACAAAAGATACATAAAATCTCCACAATGCAAAATACCTTAATTTGGCATAGAAATTTATAGCATTCTTTACATCCTTATATAACTACAAATTATACCCAGCCCATGTTATGAAATAAGTAATAACTGAGCAAATGAAAAAACCAAAGGAGGAGGTATTTTGCATTGGAAAAAAATCTGTGGTGTGTATTATTACATTGAAAAAAAAAATGCTTGCCATTTTCCACATCACTTACTTCCAAGGATGGTCTGTGGTTTGTTCTTGTTATATTTCTCTTGGACTTTCTGGTAAAGAAGATCAGAAACACATCTAATAAGATCAAACACCACTATCCTTTGAGCATGTCAACATGGTGGCTTATCTACAGTTTTTGTTATTTTATTCTTCCTAACAAAGAGGAATTCAGAGTAAAAGCTCTTAAAGGTAACAACAACAATAACAACAAAAAAGTGCCATGACAATGGAAAGTTATAATGAAGGCTTGGCTCATGAGCACTCCCAACTTCATTCAAAGTCTCAGGGGAACCACAAATGGCCAGCCCATGAGGCCAGACCCAGGCTACCAGAGGAGTTCCTACCAACACTGCCTTTCTCCTACTAGTTTCTCCACATTTCTGCTATTCCTCCTTACTGCAGGAGATAATCACTTTAAGTAATGAAGTTGTGAATTTTAGAACAGCCCTCAAATCTGCTGACTTTGCACAATGTGTGTTTCAGTTAAATCTGAGGTTTGTGGCTTCAAGTTTCCTTTGGAATTATCATCATGCTCTCCTGCAGGCATTTTTAACACGATTTCTAGAGGGGTTAAAATGATAGACTTAAAGACACCTGTATCTACTCCAGCCCCTCAGAGAACATCATTTTAGCCCAGTGGTCCTCAAAGCACAGTCCTGGGACCAGAAGCATCAGCCACAGCTGAGAACTTGTTAGAAATGCAAGTTTTCAGGCTCCACCCCAGACCTACAGAATCAGAAACTCTGGGGCTGGGGCCCAGGAACCTGTTTTAAGAGGGCCTCCAGGTGATTCTGGTGCTCAGTGATATTCAAGAACTACTGCTTCATGCTTCATGCTCCACTTTCGTCTGTCTGCTCACAGTTTGCAGTGGAAAGCCTAGCACATGCGGACAAAAAGCCTCACCCACCTACACATTAAAACACAGCCAGACTGGAGCTCTTTCCTAGCTCTAAAAGTTCACAGTTCATAAACATACTCCAAAAATGTGCTCTTTCATCACTACAATTATCACTTTAGAAATAAACCTAAACAGTAATAAAGGAGATTTTACTCAGATAACATGACACAACCAACCTGCATGTAAACATATAATATCCACATACAGATGCGAGATTACCTTGGTACATGGAGGTGCAGCATCTTTACAGCCCTTATGTACATGTGCATTACAGTCTGAAATAAAGGAACACTATATTAAAGTATCCAAATCTTATTTACATTAATCTGAAATGACTAATACTGCATCACACCCTTTTGGATATTATAAAAACAACACAAAAACATTAAAAATATTTAGGAAATGTAACAGGAAAAAAGAAAAAAATTCAAATCACAAGACGCTCCAACACTCAAACACATACACACTTTTGTTGGCATTTTAATCTCTGTGGAGATACTGTTCCCTTTCTGTACAACATCTTATTAATCATGAAACCTGGGATCATACATGACATATGCATCTATGACACTTCCGTGTCCACCTAAGAACTGATCTACTCTTATATGGATATACTGCAAGAGATTGCTGGCATCTGGCTGGTAGCAACTCCTTACTCCCACACATGTAACATTCCTGAAAGAAAACAAACTCACAATAATACTGAACAAATCTATTGCCGAGATTTGACAAGAATTCCTACAAACTGTCTGAAGTACCCAAATCCAAAAAGAAAAGTCTGCAGGTTCCCCATATTACTTCATAAAACCACGGGACATCAAAACCATGGGACATCACCTCACTGAAGTAAAACAAATGAACCATTTCCCTGCTACTTTCGACCCACTGGCTCAAAGATCCAGGCCACCCTCCCAGACAGCCGTACCCATGCAGGTACCACTTTCTGTCAGGCTGCTGTGTTCTTGCTTTCTGTCTCTTCTCACCCCTACACCATCTACCACTACTCCCCAACCTCACCTAACATATATACATACATAAACAAATACCAAATACACAAACACACAACTGTATCTTAGATGGAGGAGCCTACGGTTTATCAGAAATGTCATTACAAAGAATCTTTCAGTCAAGGGTAGAAGATTCCATGAGATGCATCATTCCATTAGATCCATCAAAGCCACACAGGATAAGTTCTTGCAGCTCACTGAGAACCAGGTACGAAATGAGCTCAACAACTATCCTTCACCTATAGTCTGAAGAGGGATTTTAGTCAACAATCCAAAGACCATTCATTAAGCAGAGCTGCAGGTAATCCAGGTACCAGCCCTGGTGGCTGATACAGAAATCAGAAGATTCTCTCCTTACCCAAGGTGACTGAATGAGAGGAAAAGGGGGGGGGGGACAAAACAGAAGCTACAAGATACCACTGAGCAAAGTTATACTGGAAATTCATAGGAAATGTAAGTTCTAAACATTATTAAATCCAAAAATAACAACCAAAAAAAAACCCCACCCCACTGCCGTCATGTGGGTTCCAATATACAGAGAAGAATGCCCCACAGAATCTCCAAGGAGCATCTGGCAGATTCGAACTGCTGACATTCTGGTGAGCAGCCATAGCACTTAACTACTATGCCACCAGGGTTTCCAAAATATAGAAGAAAAAAACTGAAATGCAATCTTGCAAGGAACTTAAGACCTCTGTCAATAAAATAGGACCAAACTACCATGAGGGAAGAACAGGGTATGGCAACAGGGTGAGAGGATGGGACAAAAATGTAGCTTTATGATTTGAGAAAGAAATCCCAGGAACATAAAAGAATAAGAGTAGAATTTTAAACTAAACTGACAAGAATCAGTATGACAAAAATACCAAAGCTGTGACTGAAATAAAACTTGAAAGATTCCCTATAGAATACAGAGAAAAAGAAGGTATAATTATAAAGTACAAGATGTCATATAAAGCAGATAGGTAACAGAGATCACATTTCTCTAAGGAAGAAATTTTTAAAAATCAGATCAGGAGTTAACAGTCAAAGCTAGAATTGACAAAGAATTTTTAAAGCTGAAAAATATCTCAAACAAGGTCATGTCAGAAAGTCTCACCATTTTCTGGAAAAAATAAACGACATCCCTTCTATAGACATACTTTGCCGACATTTTTATGATTAAAAGATAAAGTAAAACGTATGTCATGGGTTGAATTGTGTCCCCCCAAAAATGTGTGGTTTCGCTAAACTGTATGTTAAAGGATTCAGGTGGGGCTGTAAATTCCTGCACAGGATTACTTCCCTGCTCTGCTGTAAAGGGAGTTTCCCTGGAGTATGCCTTGCCCCATCCTTAATCCTTTCAGCCTGCAAGAGATAAAAGGAAAGAGAAGCAAGGAGAATTGGGAACCTCGCACCATCAAGAAATCTGCACAGGGAAAAGAGCACGTCCTTCAGACCTGAGGTTCCTGTGCCAAGATGCTCCCTGGACAAAGACTGATGCAATACCAGACTTTCTTCCTGAGCCGGCAAGGGTAAAGCCTTTCCCCGGAGTAGACTGAATATGGACTTGCAACCTACCAGACTGTGTAAGAATAAACCTTCCTTTGTTAAAGCCATCCACTCTGTGGTATTTCAGTTAGAACAGCCCTAGCTGACTAAAACAAAGTACTTGAGCATTTAAGCAGAAAAAGCAAGTTATAGGCAAATGAATAAGATCAGGCAAGCCCTAGACTTTTCTGCTACAATATTAAATGCTCAAATAGAATGGACCATGGTTCACAGAGCTCTGAGGGGAAAAATTCTTGGCCCAAGAATTTAATTAGTCAATTACATTGTTGTTCTTTAGGAATAGATGCGAAAATATACTCTTAGATATACAAGGTTTCAGAAAACAAATCACACCAATGACCTTCTTGGGGGGGAAAAACCTATATAAAATCCTATTCTAGCTTATTGAGTGCTGAATCAAAATTAAAAGTTCAATAATGGATAAGCAATAGCTTAAAAAACAAAGAGAGAGAAGCAAAAGTAAGCTTTGAAACCAGTTAAGCAGAAATCATATCTTTAAAAATGATCATTAAGTAGAATCACAATTAAAAACAAATGTCAAATTATTTATGAAATAGATTTTTGTCTTAAAACATTAAACACATAATATAAAAATAATTTAATAATGATAATCTAGGTCACAAAACTCTTAGCCTTACCTGTTATGAACAAAGGAGAATGAAGAAAACTAAAGACATGGGTAAGACTAGTACAAAGCCATCGCTTGCACCAGACTGGGACCAGAATAACTAGATGGTGCCCGGATACCTACACTGCCTGCTCTGACAGGGATCACAGTAGAGTGTCACAGAGAGAGCCGGAGAAAAAGGTAGAACAAAATTCTAACTCACAGACTTACTGGCCTGACAGAGACTGGAGAAAACTGGAGAGCATGGCCCGTGGGCACCCTTTTAGCTCAGTAACCATGTCACTCTTGAGGTTCAACTTTCAGCCAAGGATTAGACAAGCCTATGAAACAGAACTAGACTAAAGGGGCATGCCATCACAGAGGTGAAGACTAGAAGCCAGGAGGGGACACGAAAGCTATACTAGGGAGCCCAAGGTCAAGAAGTGGGGTGCTGATACGTTGTGGGGTTGTTAGCCAATGTCATAAAACAATACATGTACTTTTTAATGAGAAGCTACTTTGTTCTGTACACTTTCACATAAAGTACAATTTAAAAAAATTAGAGACTAATTATCATTACTCAATTTTAAAAAATAATATTCTTTCTAACTCTCTAGAAAAGATAAATGCAAACAATACATGACCCAAACAGCTAAAATCAAGTATTAAGGGAAATAGCAAGGAACTATAAAAGATAGTTAACAGACATTATAGTAAAGGTAAATGAGAAAAATTATCTACTTTAAAACATGGTATTTCAGTTACATTATAGATTGTCAAATCCAGAAAATACAAAAATAGTTTTTAAAAAATACAAACAAAAAGAATATTAATGTTAAGCATAAATTCAATGCAAAAATTAAGTCACATTAAAAGGATATTTTATGTTGATGAACATGACAATGCGCAGTGAAGGCATGATTTGTGAAATATGCACCAAAGAATGAAACAACAAAATATGTGATATCTATTTATAAACAAGAAAGATTTTATACAAACACAATTTTTATAGAAAATTAGCAAATTACTCAGTCTTTAACATAGAAAAATATAAAGCATAAGGACACTGGAATTTTTAATTGTATAATGATCTTTAGTATCAGACCAAATTAAAGAATAACAATACACCTAAGGAATATTTACCCCAAACTGTAGAGATGGTACATCTCATTCATATTCTCGTACTCAATGTCAAAAAGATAAATAGCCAATTTTAATCAATCTACATCTCTCCTCCTCCTCACCTCAAAAAACCACAAATCTTAATACTTCTACAAAAAACACTGCGTACCGAAAAGGAAATCAAAAGTACACTTCAATCCATTCATAGCAGTGGCAGTGGAAAGATGTGTCTGGATTTCATACATATTTTGAAGACAGAGCCAAGAGGATTACTAAAGAATTGACTGTGGGATATGAGAAATAGGTAGGCATTAAAACTTCAAAATCTTTCACAGAAGCATCCAGCTGGAATGATGGAGCTGCCCTTAACTGAGAGGCTCTCATTTCCAGTAGGCATAGGATGGGGAGAATAGCAGCTTAGTTTTAGACTTCTGATGTATGAGATGCCACTTAGTCAAGCACATGGAGACATCTATTAGGTATATAAGTGAGGTATACAAGTCTGAGAATAACATGTGGACACCCAGCACCAACTCTTGCCATCATCAGGCACAGGTTGGTAAGCTGTCGAATCAGATGTACAGCCCTGGAAAGGTTTATGTGAACCTGGTTAGCAATGGATCCTATTCTCAGTTTGCTGTCTGGAGAGACAATACATAAAAGAAGCAAGTACTAGAACCAAGAACTTACTGGAACACTGGAATGACTCCTTCCCTGGAAGGGTTTTATCACAAACCAAACACTGCAGGACCCCAGAGAAGGTTCCAGGAGCAAACTGATGCCGACTCAGTTTCTCTTTGTCTTTGGCATCCTTACTTTTCATCTTCAGACACAGCGGCAGCAGCAGGAAGAGGAGGACAAATTAGAAAGAATTACGTCAGCTAATCTTACAGAAGTTATTAAATCACAGCTTCTGATTTCTACTTTACTGCCACCACTACTTCAAGGACTGCAAAAAGAGGAATACAATAGCCTGAAAATGTAATATACTCCAAGATGTGCTGTCTCGGTATTTCTAATGACTTGGACAACATTCTGTTATAAAGAGCTTTCCAAATATGTGTGTGTAAACTCTAAGGTAAGTGAGATTAAAAGGAAAGTAGAAACAATATTAATTGCTGAGAAATTGAGCTATCTCTGTCTCATATAAAATAGATGCAGAGTCCTTATTACCTTAGATTTATTCCGAGGGTTATTAATTCTATTCATGAGAAAGCTCAAAGTACGGCTCACTTTGTATTTTTCAGACTCCAGTTTGGCAGGTATAATGAATTTGTCCCATTCTTCTTCCTCAATCCTACAAACAAGAATCTGTTAATCATATGGCTCATAGGACTTATAAAATGGTGTCAAGAACAAATCTATTTTTTTCTATTTTAATGGTTATTTTAATGATATAGATAGAAAGTATTAAAAATCTATCTCACAGATAGATGGACAGGTGAATAGAAATGTTATAAAGCAAGTATCATACAATATTAACTGTAGAACCTAGGTAGTTGGAAATAGTTATTCTGTACATAATTATTTAAATTTTTCTGTGTATTTTCGTTTTTCATAAAAAACACTGGAGTAAGAAAGCAAATCTTAGACTTATAATTTCACTTTAAAAATACTCATCTACATGTTTACTGTGTTACTAGAAATTTCCTAGGGCACAGAGAAGTCAAATAACCAACTATTTTTTATTTTTGGAAGAGATAACAAATAAAAACTAGTTTATTTTTGGAACATAGAAATAATACTCAGCAGACACGCATTTCCTTTGTAGATACATCCTCAAAAACACAGACTGCCTCGTGGTTCAGTCCTTCGCCCTCAATCAGGCTGGCAACAATCAGAGACTCTTTAGGTTACAGGGGAAAGAAGGTTATGACTCTTCTCCAAAGTAAGAGGCAAGCTACAGATAGCCCATCTATGAACACACTGAACAGCATTCACTTTCTTCTAACCCATTCCTTAGAAACAAAACAAATTTCAGCAATAAAGAGTTACATTTCCCCTAGAACTTCCTCTGACAGTCCTGTATTTCTAAAATTATTAGACAGATGATGATGGAAAGGGGAGGGGAGGTAGGAAGAAAGAGAGAAATTACATATTAACGATCTACTTAAACATCACATAACATCAGATAAGGCATCTGCAGACTGAATTTTTCTATAGGAAATATTTTATAACCAAAATCTCTCCCATTTCCCAAAATTCTCATTGGTCAGCACTGATGGCTAAATACTGTATGAAATACTTAAAAGCAACCATTATTACTATACACCAAAATATATATGATTACACTTCAAGAAAATGCTGAGTTCAATGACATTTTTCCAGGGCTCCAGTTTTCCTCATCTGAGTAATGATGAGCTTAGCCTAAATTTTTTTGTAAGACCCCTTCCCACAATTTAATGCAACTGTACCTCCCTGACAACAAAATTTTTATTTAACCTCTATAATAACTACTTTAGAATTCCTATCCATGAATGCATTTAGAAAAAAAAATACATGCCTTTGGAACTGCCTGGAGCCCCAGTGGTACAGTTGTTAAGAGTAAGGTTGTTAAAAGGTCTGCAGTTCAAATCCATCAGCCACTCCTTGGAAACCCTCTGGGGCAATTTAACTCTGTCCTATATGGTTGCTACGAGCCAGAACTGACTTGATGGTAATGAGTTCGAGTTCGGGTTCAGAGCTGCCTCTTGCAGATCCTAATGGCACACAGGACTGTGTGGGCCCTGCTGTTCCAGTCCTGCTCTGTGAACAGAAACTGGGTTTGCTATTTGTTACTTAAAGAAACATTTGAAAAAGTTAGAAAAAGGACAAGCAGAAATGAACATAGCCTAGACAACTAAGAGTAATAAAAAGGGTTTCAGATCCTCTTACGTCTTTTTACGTCTATCCCCACCTCTGGGCATTTTCATCTTAAATAACTGACTGGCTAATAAAATCTGAAATTTTCTATGAACCCTTGTGTCTTAAGCAACATAACTCTCAAAACTCTTGTCCTAACATTCACCAGGTTCACATCTGGTATAAGAAGTAAACACACACAGGAGAGCCTAGAAAGCATCTGCTCTCAGAACACCTTTCGTGATCCCATCAACACAATCCAATGTAAAAGAAAGGCACAGAGTGTTGAAGGGACCTAGGTCTCAGAATTAAAGAATGGTAAGATCCACACACAGGAGCCCTGGCAGTGGAGTGGTTAAGTGCGAGGCTGCTAACCAAAGGTTGGCAGTTCAAACACACCGGCCACTCCATGGAAGAAAGATGTGGTAATCTGTTTCCGTACAGATCACAGCCTTCAGAACCCCACAGGGCAGTTCTACCCTGTCCCACGGGTTGCTACAAATCAGAATCAACTTGATGGCAGTGGGTTTGGAGTTTTCAGAAGGTCAGCTCAAGAAGACCTGGTTGTACACTGGCTAAGTCCTCAGCTGCTATTCAAAGGATTGGTGATCAAACCCAGCAGCCCCTCTGTGGGAAAAAGCTGTAGCAGTCTGCTTCAGTAAAGATGAATAGTCTCGGAAACCTGATGGGGCAACTGACTCAGTCCTACAGGGTCACCACTATGAGTCTGAATAAACTCGACAGCCACAGGTTTCTTGGTTTGTTTATTTTAAAGCCAAAGCTCCCTCCTCTATTTCCCAGCAGCATCACAAATAAATTCTCTCAAGTAAGAGAAAACTAATGCTTATTTACCTAACTCTATTACCAATTCCCAACGCTATAGAAGTGTATATCAAGAACAACAGTTTTTATTAAGAACCTATATGGCACAATCTATTATCTATCCTTTATGCATCTATAAAGCTATATAAAATCATAACACTGAACCTTTAAACTCAAAGGTTGATAAAACCTAGTAACAAAATAAACATAAAAATACTGAAAAGCTAAATATTAAAAATTTAGATCACACAACCTGATAGACACACGAATATTACAGACACCATCCTTATCAGATTATAAGAATGGGTAATATAATGTAACCTCTGGGCAAATGCATAAGGCTGGCTGATTCCATGTTTCAAATCTAACTTAACTTTGTTGTGTCATCTAAATAACACTTAAGTGCTTTAAACAATACCTGAAAAAAGAAAATCCTCAGCTAACTTCAAATTGTAATTTAAGTAGTTTTCCAACTCATAAAAATCTGGAAAAAAAAAAAGTAATTTAGCCTCTTTCCAATATCCCAGGACAAGAGTGCCTAACCTCTATCAGTTTCATGATCAATAGAAATCACCCCCAATAAAGTTTTTCAAGTCCTCTTCTTCAGAAAGCCTTCTAGTATTGCCTTCTTGACAGGTAAAAGGATATTTAAAATACTTTTAAGAACATAGATCCTTGATATCTTAATCTTTCAACCTACTACATTTCTTATCTTCTATTTTTTAAGTGATCTGAGGTGGAAATCCTGGTAGCAGGTTGGGTTAAGTGCTGCATCTGCTAACCAAAAGGCTGGCAGTTCAGATCTGCCAGGCACTCCTCGGAAACTCTATGGGGCAGTTCTACTCTGACCTCTAGAGTCACTATGAGTCGGCATCAACTTGACAGCCGTGGGTTTGGCTTGGTTTTGGAGCTTAAAAATGACTCAAAAGGAGTTTCCCCATCCAAACTGAACACAGTGACAGAAGGAACTTCTTAAATTCAAATGCTCAGGTCTTTAAAAACATACATGGTAATAGATGCAAGAATTTCAGATAGACAGTTGCAATCGTATAATGAGTCCTGTACTGGATAGATGTAGTGTCAGCTGAAAGAAATCTACAAGATCTGGAGTGGGCTCCTTTTTAACCAGTTGCATCCTTTTAAAGAGATTACGCAAGGCATATAAAGAATAGAATTCCAAAGAAGAAAAGCCTACGGAACCTAATAAATAGGATATAAAGCATGACAAAACAACGCACTGGGTATAGTGGAAGATCTTACTTCCACATCTAACAAGATGTCAGGAATACAGAGGTAATACAAAAAGTCTACATTGCTAACTACAAAAATAGGCACTGACTTAGAAAATCAGATGTTTAGAAGATGTAGACCAAGAGAGATTACAGAATAGAAAGAGGGGGAAAAAGTTACAGGGAATGAGGAATAAGATTGAAGGATATGCTCCCTACACACCCCATCCAAGTGAAAGCATTTCAGAGACTTTATGAAACTTGCTCCTCCAGTCTTAAATACTTTCCTCATGGAAAATATGTTTTATTTTTACTTCCTAAATCTTTACAATCAGTCCATTACTTTGTCAATTGTTAAAAAGATTTAGGGAGAAGATGATCAAAATGATGACCAGGATAATCATCAAATTCCAGAATTACAAAGTAAATCACTGAAATGAGGAAACAAAGTGCTTACAATAGTACGAAGTACATAAAAGCATTCAGTAAATGTCAGTTACTGCTGCTCCTGCTTTCACGATCATCATCCTAAGGAATCTCCTTCGTCACGTTATCCTTTAAAGGGCATTCTTAGCCTCCCTCAATTTTTATCATTAGAAAGTTTGTATCTTGGTCTCACTAAAAATGGGAAGGAATGAAAAGCAGCTTTTTCTTATTGATAGCTTTGTTGAAGATTTTTAAAAAAATAGTCTATATATTACATGGTTTAGAGTTTTATCATTAACACCACCACAACTAAAAGTCATTTTCCTCTTTTTCATATTGCTTCTTAGAGCCTAACGCTGATGCAGCGCCAATGCTGTTTTGCACAGGCTTTGGCAGTCCTCGAGCTGTCTCACAGAGGAACTCAGGAGCAGGCACAGTTATTCAAAACCAACAGAACTCAACACCCATGCTCGCTCACTTGTCTGCTTGCTAAATTCAGCTCTAGCAACAATTTTAATTCTAATAAAAAATAGAAGCTTCATTTGGAAGACCTCAAGTCTGGATATCAATCAGAAAATTGGTGTTGCTTTTGTTTTTTATGCAATTGTTTCTTCTTTACTTCAAAATTTGACATTGTTAAGCAATATCCAGAAACCCTGGTAGTGTGGTAAAGTGCAATGTCTGCTATCCAAAAAGGTCAGCAGTTTGAATCCACCAGGCGCTCCTTGGAAATTCTGTGGGATCATTCTACTCTTACCTATAGGGTTGCTGCAAGCTGAAATCAACTCAGCAACAGTAGGTTTGATTTTGTTTTGTTTTAAGCAATATCCATAAAGAGAGGCAGCACAGATGTTCAAGCACTTTCTATAACTGACTTTCTGGGAGCCTGTTATTGTAGCAAGTTGTCTTGTTTTGGCAGACAGACCTTGTCACCTTTCAAAGGTGGGTGATCCTCACACCGCTTTCCCTTGGTCTTATAAACCTGAAGGTGTTTAGCTTTGAAAAGGACCCACTATAGAACAGCCCTGTCCCCAGTCCTAAAACCTGCCAAAGTAGGAGCTGAAGAGGAGCGCTGGCTGATCCATGCTGCTGCAGTTGCCAGGGGACACAAGGGATCCTGGGCAGGCTAATCACATAGAAACAGCTCATAAACTAGTGACACAGGTATCCAAACACGATGCACACATGTTCATATGTTCCAATTTGCACATGTCATGTACAATCAAGCAGTTCCTCAGGAAATTTGTAACAGTGAAAATACCTTTTTTCTCCTGGTGGCTCCGGTAAACTGTAAGTTCTTTGGTCTACAAGACACAGAACAATAAAATGAAAACTCAGGCAGACCAAGTAGCAGCCGTGGGTTAGTCAGAAATGTACACTCACACATGTTTTACCATTATGCACACCATCAGCAAGAAATAATTGGAAAACAACAATTTTGTATAAACAGGGCATTGCTCTGGATAGCTTGATCACTTTGCATAGTTGGAAGCTGACAGGAGGGGGGTTACATGGCAACATGCAACGACTTTGTGAACTCAGCATCAGCAAGGGGCAGAAAACATTTTCAGAAGCACTGGAAATAAGTTCTGCTTTTTCGGAATTTCTCACCAGAGTTTCATTCTATTTCATAACACTAATTCCCTAAACATCATAGGTGCTTTTCAGGAGAAGTCCTAAAAGGCTTTTCCTTTGTTTGTTTTAACATGGCTGCAGTGCTTTTATAAAAGCCTCGCAGGAGCCAATTCAGAAGTGTGCTTTGTGATTCACAGGAAGGAACAGCCGCCTTACACAGTGGACTTGCAGAGGCCTAGAAGAGGCTAGTTCACGCAGGCAGCTTAGCTTCACCTTGTTTCTGGAACTGGAGTACTTACTACAGAAAGGGAGCTGAGACACAGACTTAGACAGTATGAGAGACTGAAGGAGGGAACGGCCACTGTGGAGGAACACACGGGCTACAGAGCAGGGACAAATCTTCACCGTTACAATCCAGAACAGTGAAGATGCAAAACTAGGCTACAAAAGGGGATGAGCCAAAGACATAGGGAGGAAAGCTAGTAAATATCCCCCATAATGTGTGAGTATTAACACTGACCCTAATACTTTCTTGTATCTAATAGAAAACCTACTTTGAAGAAGCTAAGGGCTTTATTTTATAGCCATAATTGAATGTTTTACAAATTAAGTAGTAGCTAAAGTCATTATATGTATTTTAAATCAGTTGAGACACAAGCAGAATAAGCCATGTATATCAAATAATCAAGCTATGGATAGAACTCAACCTAGGCTACTAATAGGAGTCTATTCAGCAGTTCATAATAATTTCAGAAAAAAAGGTTTTTATTTCACATTTCAAGTTCTTAAATGTACAGTCATTTCATCTTGGTGAGAATGAGATTACCATTTCAGTATTAGCAAAGCTTCTTTATATCTCAAGCCAAAATGTACCGAAGAGACTACAGAGTCAGATCTTGTGTTAGATATAAGAGCATTAGAAACTCTGGTGGTATGGTAGCTAAGAGCTACAGCTGCTAATGAAAAGGTCAGCACTTCACAGTAACCAGGTGCTCCTTGGAAACTCTGTCCTATAGGGTGGCTATCAGTCAGAATCAACATCACAATAATAATTTAATAGAGCATTAAATAATAAAGTTGCCACCATTGAACAAGTAAACAAAAAATACTTGCCTCCTACATTTGTTGGCTATTTCCCCTCACAAAGGATTTTCATAATTGCCACTATGTCAATTTTTTACATGCCATTGTTCAAAAAAAACCTGCAGAATTCTTTAAAAAATATCTCACAGGTGAAGGGTGTGGCTGACAAACAAATACAGAAGTTCACATTATCTGTATAAAATATAGTAGGGAAAAGGCATAAGAAATTTTAAGAACCTATGGAAGTGACAAAGAAAGAAGAAAAAAACAAATAAGAATAAGGACTGAAAGTGCGTCCTATCTTTATAACTTGTATTATAGCCCACAGACAAGGTCCAACAAGTCTGCAAACTTAAATTGTTCTAAGTGCTACATACCTCATTACTGAACATCACTACAGTCACCTTCAAAGTACTCCCCTTGGGAAGCTATGCACTGATGCCAGCACCTAGTCCACCCTTCAGTGCAACTTTGGAACTCTTTCTGGAATGGCCAATGCACACAGTGGCACGGTGGCAAGTTCGCAAACTAAACTGCATAGTTGTCTGCGAGGAAGTTTTTAGCCAATAAACAAATAACTATATTGGAACATCTGCCCTACTCACCAGATCTGGCTCCCAGTGACTTTTTTCTTTACCTGAAGATAAAAGAACTATTGAAAGGAAGATATTTTGATGACATTCATGATATAAAGTGTAATATGATGACAGCTCTCATGGTCACTCCAGAAAAAGAGTTCCAAAACTGCTTTGAAGGCTGAACTAGGCACCAGCATCAGCTCGCAGCTTCCCAAGAGGAGTACTTCGAAGGTGACTGTAGTGATATGCAGCAGTGAGGTACATAGCACTTTTCTAGGATACATTTGCAAACTTAATTTTGAGTCCTCATATATGAGTCCAAAAAGATTTGTACTTCACAAATATCAATTTAGCTCTGAGTAATCTATACAAATTAAAAATGAAACATTAGAAATATCTTGGAACTAGTTGAGTTTTCACATCTATGTTTTGACCACAGAAATATGGTGAAAATTATTTCTTCAACAAGAGTTAATTTATAGTACACAGACTGTGGTTTTTGACTCACCTAAATGGTATCAGGAGCCCTGGTGGTCCAGTGGTTAAGAGATTTGGCTGCTAACCAAAAGGTCAGCAGTTCAAATCTACTAGGCCCTCTTTGGAAGCTGTATGGGGCAGTTCTACTCTGTCTTATAGGTTTGCTATGAGTTGGGATCAACTCAGCAGCAATAAGTCTAGTTTGGGGTTTTTTGTTCGTCTGTTTTTGTTAAATGATATCAGTCCCGACATTTGCAACCATACTGATCTATACACTGGAATTTAGGCATCTTTGTATATTCAGTTTATAGCCTAAGCCTAAATTACCTGGTTACAATTCTTACCTTCTAGATAGTATTATATTTGATTTTTATAGCTGAGTCTTTAAATATACTATCTAAAGATAGGTTTTACTCACAGAAGAACCAAAGTTATTGATGTCATCTCTTTATTCTTTCCAATTTCAAAGCAAAGATTTATGAATTGTATATAAGGCAAAGAGATCTACCCTTACCCAGTAAAGAATACCTAAGATAGGGCTTTTTTCCTTTATAATCAATTTCCTGTTTGGCATCTGGTCAGCAGTTCTGAATCCTGAATTTATAAATCAGGAACGTCACAGATACAGAGGCAAGGTCACCATTTTGCAAAGTGCACAGAAGATCTCAAAGTGTTTTCCAACAATCACAGTGCAAAATTAACAGTACTGCTCAGTGAAAGGATGGTAAGTTGCCATACAAAGGAACCCCAACCTAAACTTAGCTTAGGGAGACCTGAAGAGCTTAGAAAGACCCATGGTATAAAAAAAGGAAACCTAGGAGAAATCCAAGCACCTTCTTTTTCCTGTTCTGTCAAAGTAGCTGTATCTTCTCATATTTTCTCTTGTTCTTGTCTCCATTTCTCTACTCTAGTAATAAAACTTATTTACTACTAGTCTTGCTTTCTCCTCTTCCAACATTACTTGCCAGAAAGAAGGAAGGAAACTCTTATCTGGTAGCACTTGTTTCGTATATTGCATGTTGTCTATTGCATTCATTCCACAAGCATTATAAAAACATCTACCATATACAAGTCGGTTTTAGGATGGTTGTTCTATGCACAACGGTTATAGTGTCAATACTTTGATCCACATGGCATAAAAAATACACAAATATTGATAACAATGTAATAAGCAAGAATAAGAAAAAGAAGGAGAATGGCGAAGATGGAACAAATGCAAGCCTATTTTAAAGATTTTATTTTGGGAAACTGAAAATACCTTATGTAATTACATTTCTTGCTTTTTGAATCTGTTAAGGTTCTTCGGATAGAAGTCAAGAAAGATAATATTTAATATATTGAGAATATTTTTTGACAAAATGCTATCATTAAAGATTTGGAAAAATGTATCCTAATATGCCTTTAAATGTAATTATTATAAAATGGCATATTACATGACGGCAATTGTTTATAGAGAGTATAAAATGTCAGAAATCCTGGTGGTGTAGTGGGTTAAGTGCTACATCTGCTAACCAAAAGGTCAGCGCTCAAATCTGCCAGGCACTCCTTGGAAACACTTTGGGACAGTTCTGCTCTGACCTCCAGGGTTGCTGAGTCAGACCCAACTCTACAGCAGTGGGTCGTGATAGGGAGGGCATCCAAGGCCAGCCACTCAATATTGCTCGTAATTTTATTTCTTCATCTGAATTAACTTTTGAAAATTCATCAAGTTGCACAATGATCATTTGTGTACATATTCTATAGCTCAATTAAAAGTTTACTGTATAAAAGTGATTTCTGATTGTTTACACTGCCACAAAATGTTCAGATATGTTTCCTTGTGTTTGAAATATTGTTTGAATGTTTCCTACTGTTTCACATTCCTGGTATTCCAACTCTATAAAGTCATTTCCTAAAACAAATTAAAAAATAAAAATAAAAATGAAAGTAAATTCATTTTGGTTCTGATGAGTTAGATTATTTCAGCAATTTATATATAGAAGTATCTTTTCATAATTTTCTTAAAATCCTCTAAAACTCTCACAATATACTTGAATCATTTTACATTATCCTTGAGGAAAATATTTTATTCAAAGAACAAAGCAACAGAAAGGCATGTACATAGTTGTAACGTCATCAATACCAAATCAATAATCTGATATCCAGTAACATAAGGATGTAAAAAAAAAGAAAAATAAATTATAAGAATCGAATTGAAAATTCTGACCTGCTGCTCTTGTATATATTGTGCACTTTTATTAACTGAAAAATCTGTCCTGGAATAAAATGCTTCTGAAGCCAAATGGTAAATAATGCCTACCTTCACTTGAATTGCATACTGTAAAATCTCGTAACACCCGAGGCTTTCGTAAAGAAATTTTGGGTGATGAGCAGGAGTAAGAACGTGAGCGGACTCCAGAAAGCAATGATTCCTAAAAGAGATCATAATGAGAGTTAAAAAAAATTCTACATGAGACTTGGAAGTATGTGGTCAATACGAATGTTACAGTATCAATATTTGAGGGAAAAGATTCAAGCTGAACATTTCTGATACAACCTCACAAATATCTGTTTTCTTATGCCCTTGTTTAGCTTTAAAAATGTTATCTTTTTTAATGCGTTACTAAATTTGAGTTTGGGGGAATAGTTACCATAAATACTTTAGGATGTAACTGTGACATTCCAGCCAAGTTCACAGAACGTGAAATATTAAGTCAAATGACATTTTCTCTGTCCATTCAACAATGAGTTTGACTTTTAATTTCTTAATGTGAGTTATCAGTTATTTTGGAGTTGTTTAACACTGTATTACCAGTAATGAAATAGCATTCCAACAAAATTCTGGTATCAACTGTGATTCCTATACTTAAAAGGTTATTAGAGAGTAGAGGATTGTTCACATTGTTAGGTACAGTCAAGGCAATTCCGACAAAGGCACCCTATGTATAACTCAACAAAGACTGCCTGGTCCTGTGCCATCCTCACAATCATCATTAAATTTAGGTACGTTGGTGTAGGCACTGTGTCAGTCCATCTCATTGAAGGTCTTCCTCTTTTTCACTGATACTTGCATCATGTATCATGTCCTTGGTATCATTCCACAACTTGTCTGGTCTTTGGTCGTTAGCATGCAATGTGTCAAGTCGATTCTTGAGATGGTCTCTAAGTTCAAGTGGGATATACTCAAGGTCATATTTTGGCTATTGTGGACTTCTAATTTTCTTCAGTTTTAAATTGAATTCACATATGAGAAATTGTTGGTCTGTACTGCAGTCAGCGCTTGGCCATATCCTGACTAACAATATAGAGCTTTTCCACTTGTCTCCTTCCACAGATATAGCCAATTTGATTCCTGTGTACTCCGTCTCGCAAGGTCCATGTGCATAGTCACTGTCTGTGCTGGTGAACTGAAGTAATCACAATGAAGAAGTCACTGGTCTTGCAAAATCCTACCATGGGATCTCCGACATCATTTCTATTACTGAGGCCATATTTTCTAACTACTGATCCTTTTTTTTTTTTGTTTCTACCCCCTGCATACTAATCACCAGTAATTATCAATGTATCCTAACTGCATTTTCCAGCAACTTCAGACTGCAGAAGTTGGTAAAAGTCTTCAGGTTCTTCATCACTGGCCTTAGTGGTTGTTGTGTAAGTGTGAATAATAGTTATATTAACTGGTTTTCTTTGTAGACATATGGATATTATCCATTCACTAACAGTGCCATGCTTCAGGTCATATCTTAAAAAGTTGTTCCTGAGGATGAACACAGCACCACTGATCTTCAGACTGTCATTCTCAACACAGTAGACCATGTGATGGTCTGAATCAAAACAGTCAATCTCAAGTCCATTTCAGCTCACTAATGCTGGGGATATCAATGTTTATGCACTTCATTTCGTTTTCTGACAATTCCCAATTTTTATAGATTCATACTTCGTACATTCCATGTTTTGATTATTAAAGGATGCTTGCAGTTCGCTCTTCTCATTTTGAGTCATGCCACATCTGTAAAGGAGGGTCTTGAAAGCTTGACTCCATTCATGTCATTAAGGTCAACTCTACTTTGAGTAGGCAGCCCTCTCCCGGTCCTATTTTGAGTGTCTTCAAAACGGAGGGGCTCATCTTCCAGCACAGTAATGGACAATTCTGCTGCTATTTGTAAGATTTCCCCTGGCTAATTCTTTTCACAAGTAGACCACTGGTTCCTTCTCCCTAATCTATCTTAGTCTGGAAGTGTAGCTGAGACCTCTCTGCCACTGTGACAGTTCTGGTATTCAAATACCGTTGGTATAGCTTCCACCATCACAGCAACACACAAGCCCCCACAGGACCACCAACTGACAGACATGTGAGTACAGAAATAGCCACTTACAAGTATCAGCATTTTTTAAACCTCCAAACAACTATTTAAATTCATACTGTTAAGTCTTCTAGGGAAGAACTCAGATCAATATACAAATGTTTCCTTCTCATGCATGCTTGATCATCAATAGGTCATTCACCTAGCTGTTTCTGGGAAGATTTAGTATCACTGATTTAACTTTGATTCCTTTTAAATGACTCCATTTTTATTCTTGTTTTCCCACTTACATACTATTTGTTATAACAGTGGTAATATGTACAATGAAAATGTAAGATTATTATATGTGGAGTGATTAAAATGCATTTTGAATACATTTTTGAAAATTTAAATGAATGTGTTATACAATTCCCTTAAAGCCATTCATGGTAACCAACTGCCATCCCTAGTGGTTTGGGATTGATTCCATCCATCCATTTTTAAGATACCACTTGAAGTTAAGGCTAAAACAATGGAAAATTTATTACTAAAATTACACCATCAATGACTGTCCTTCACAAACACTGGCCTCTTCTGTTTACCGTAAGTGAAAAGAAGCAGTTGCCCTAATTTCACCGGTTTAGTTACAGACTTTGGAAAAAAGTAGACAGCAGAAAACTGACCCTGCTGTGAAGGGCTCTTGGCAGGGGTTTCCCACTGTCTTGTCAGGGAGCAGAGTTTCCCAGCTTCCATCCCCACTCTATCGGCTGGACCTGAAATTCATGGCCAGTTCAGGCTGTCCTATGGCCCCAACAGGGGCCTGGTCACAAAGGCATCCATAGCCAAATGCCATCTTCTACACTTAAGCCACATATGATAATAATTTTTCATGTTAATGACACTTTGAAAATTGTCCAGAATCCTAAAGCAAAAAGTTATACTAGGTCATTACAGAAGCCAGGCAAGATGTATTTTATAGGCTTGATTCTTCTAAAAAGTAAACAACATGGGACTGTTTTACACAGAGTGACTACTGTTTAAGTAATGGTATGTTTTTCAAAATTTCATTCAAGATGAAAAGCTAAGAAGTATCTATATTAGCAACAATGCCCATTTCCTATTCTCTAAAACAGTCACATGACCTTGGGATTTAAAAGATGATGACGGCTCTACCAACTTCAGAGCTGAGGCAAGGAACCCAAGACCCGCTCTCAGAGTTCCCACCGTAGCACTCAGCCTAGGGAACCTGGATAAGACATCTAACATCAGGGTCCTTATCTGCTCAGTGGAAAATAAAATAAAAGCACTTCCTATGTCCTACATGAGTTACAAAAAAGTATTACATACTTAAAACATGTTCTGTATATTGTAGGACATGCTCCACCAATAAGGAATTGTAATAACCATATGTTCACAGTAAGGGGAGTTTTGGCACGGCATATATGGCACACAGCAGTAAAGTCAGGTTCCAAGAAAACAAGCAGACAACAACATAAATCAAATAGAAAACAAATGTTCAAAACCAAAATGGCTTTCTCAGCAAGGTTAAAAGAGGCAATTTATTTATTTTGGCTGGCTTACTTATTTTTAAGAAATAACCATAACAAAATAAAATTCCAATATGAAATGGCCAACAAGAGAAAACCTAGATTTCCTGGAAAAGCTGACAAAGCTTATAGTGTACAGTTTGTTATACACAACAAGGAATGGTCAACAAACACAGACTCTGCCTTCATAACATTACCTCATTGGCTGGGTCAAGGACAATGCATGTGAGCAAAGCAAGTTTGAGAACTCAAACTCATTTAATATTACCAGTTTTCTTCCCTTGGGATGTTGGCAGCAATTACTGTATCAAAGATATGATATTTGCAAGTATTTGAAAGATTATATGAACTTGTGATGAATTACTGAACACATAGTTCAGCTTTTATGAGTCTAGTCTATACAAAGTAAAAGAGCGAGAGAGATTTTAAAGAAAGTCTCAACTAGAGTCTACACAAATGAATAAAAGATAATTTGTCTCTCAGATAGAAATGAATAGATTCAGACAGGATAGTAGACAATATATATTCCTTACTTATAATAAAAGAATTAATATCCATAAGAGTACCTTTGACTGTAGGTTATTTGAGAAAGAAAGTGATTCAGCCCTGGAGATACTGAAGTCTGGTTCAGTGTTGGTCTCAAAAGAGTCCAATTCATCACCACTAGGAATCCCAGTTCTTGAGGAACTTGGGGACACTGGAGTGTAACTGATGTGGGACCGCTCCAAGTGTCCTTCTCCTTCACTGTCAGCATCCAAGGCATCAAGGCTAGAACTGAAGCACAGAGTAGTCAGTAACTATATGGAGGATAGGCAGATCGAAGGATAGACAGAGAATAACAGAGTGAGTCAGCAATTTCTGTGTTTCTGAAGTTAAATCCACTCGCTGGTATGAGGTACAAAGAATACTCAACTAATTTCCAAAGAAATTTATACTGAAATCATTTTTATTTTTTTCTCCTCCTGACTCCCCCCTTAAAAAAGGTACCTCAGATGAACTCTTCTTCTAGCAAAACTATCTCGAATATGCTAAAAAACAAAAGCTGGCTTGAGTTAGTACTAGCCTCAATTTCTATTTTGTAAAAATAATTATTACAATCTCCAAACAGTTACCCTTCAGATATCTAAACGCAGACAAAACAGAGTCACTGGCTGCTTGGATATAAGCCTTCCCTCAGGGAGAATTGGAACATGAAAATCTGCACTGTGGCCTTCTCTCCCTTGTCGCTCAGCATCAAAGCTTGGTAGGAGAGGGGCAAACATAGGAGAGCCCACACAAGTCCTAGTGCAGGGTTGTAATCAAGACACAGACAAAAATGAGCAGAGTATGAGGTTCCAAACATGCCATACCGGATTATTATGTTCAGAAATGTTTTAAAAATGATTCCTGTCAAAAATCCAGTCAGAAACAGGTAGTGATTCTGCTCATCTACTGCTTTTCTTTCCTCATTTAACTTTCAAAAGCATAAAACCAAAAGGGAAGAATTTGACCTTTCACATTCCAGCATCATCCCACAACTTTTACATTTTGGATGGCTGAACTTCTAGACCAGCACCCTTCACAGGCATGTCAAATTCACCATGCAGCATTAAATGTGCTTTTCTTTGGTTATTACCACTCTGGAATCAAGATTTTCATCACAGCACAATGAAACTGTATTTGAAATATAAAGAAGAAGGAAAATGAATCCTTGAACTAATCTGTTTGGGTGACTTTTCTTAAAGCACCATAGACTATTTTATGGCCAAAACAAAAACCAAGCCCTTGGCTGTATAGTTGGTTCCAATTCATAGCTACCCTACCCTACAGGACAGAGCAGAGCTGCCCCATAAGTCTTCCAAGGCTGCAGTCCTTACAGAAGTAGATTGCCATTTTTCTCTCCAGAGCACAGCTGGTGGGTTCCAACCACCAACTCTCCAGTTAGGAGCTAAGCAGTACTTACTCTAACCACTGCACCACCAGGGGTCCTTGTTTTACAGACATAGAATATCAACTTAAGAAGTTATATGACTCTTTCAACAGAGGTCTTATTGTACAAGTCTCTAAAACTTAAATTAGTGTCTAATCCCTTGAACCATAGACACTCCCTGATACCAGCAAAAGAGACAATAAATAAGGCCACATTCAGCATCATTGAGGATTTCCACAGTGAAGTTTCCTCCTTTAAGGACTCAACAAGGGCAGTAAGGAGAAGCAAAACCGAGGTGGATTTCACACCTTCCTTGAATCCAAGACCCAAGTATTTTGGAGTCCATCAAATTACTTCTCATAGAAGACTGAAACTTTGTGTTAGAAGACCTTTCTGGTACAGTTAGTGCTTTGACTTTTATATTCTAAAATGCTATGCAGTTTCCAGATCCCTGGTTGTACAGTGGTTAAGAGCTCAGCTGCTAACCAAAAGGTCAGCAGTTTGAATTCACCAGCTGCTCCTTGCAAACACTGTGAAGCAATTCAACTCTGTCCTATAGAATCATTATGAATCAGAATCAACTGCACAGCAACAAGTTTGGCATTGGTTGGGTGGGTGGGGTGGGTGGGGTGGGTAGGTGGGTGGGGTGGGTAGGTGGGTAGATTGGTTGGTTTGGTTCGTTTGGTTCGTTTGGTTGGTTGGTTCGTTTGGTTCGTTTGGTTGGTTGGTTCATTTGGTTGGTTGGTTCGTTGGTATGTAGCTTCCTAATTCAACAATCATCTGACGGTAGAATAAGACTTCAAGGGGAATCAAAGGCTTTATGATGTCTTGTGCTACTATACTTGTTTTTCAACTTGTGATTACTGTACTACCAAAAATTAGCTCGTTAAAAGTTTGGCTGCAAGCATTAATATCCTATTCTAACACAAGCCGTTTTACTTATATACAGCTTTCCTCCATCACTATAAGTGAGCATTATTTTATTTGCACCTATACTTTAAAGTATTTCTTTTTTATTTATTCAAAGTGAGCCACCACTTTTCTTGGTATCATAGACAACATTCTTCAGGATTATTTCCAGGTTTTTGTATTACAATATTGTTTCTGACGATCTCAGTGAATTATGAAATAAATTTGATAGACTTTACCCAGAATTTTCTTGTAAAATAATATAGAAAATATCAGAATATATTCCACAAGGTATTTCACAAAACTTTGTTTAAATCCAGGATGTGTGTGTAAGAGAAGAGACAGGTGTGACATCCATTTCTTATTGTTGACTGTGGTTAAAAAAAAAAAAAAAATTGGAAAAATACAAGTTTAAGAACTAAACAATTGCCTTCTATCACTGAATTTATCATTACACATTTTTAACAGCAGATGCTGTATTGCTCATTTTCCCCTTCATGTCTTCTCAAAATAGCTATTCATTTAATAATATGATGGTTATACTTTTGTGTGTTTTACTTTCAATCAAAAGATCATTTTAAGCCTTAGATGTGTTAGCCCCAACTTTCATTGTTGTTGGTAGGTGCCGCTGAGTCGGTTCTGACTCACTGCAACCCTATGCACAACAGAAGGGAACATTGCCCAGTCCTGCATCATCCTCACAAGCACTGTTAGCTTGGGCTCACTGTTGAAGCCCCTGTATCAATCTGCTTCACTGAGTGTCCTCCTCGTGTTCACTGGCCCTCTACCTCATCATGTATGATGCCCGTCTCCAGCGACTGAATCCTGATAACAAGTCCATAGGAGGTAAGATGTACTCTTGCCATCATTGCTTCTAAGGAACATTCTGGCTGTGCTTCTTTGAAGACAGATTTCTTCATTCTCTTAGCATTCCATGGTATATTCAATATTCTTCAATACCACAATTCAAAGTAATCAGTTCTTCTTCAGTCTTCCTTATCCATCATTCAGCTTTCACACAGACATGAGATGACTGAAAACACCATGGCACATCTTAGTCTTTGCTATTCAACACTTTAAAAAGGTCTTTGGCAGAAGATTTGCCCAATGCAATGCATCTTTTGATTTCCTGACACCCACTTCCATGAGATTTATTGTGCATCCAAGTAAAATAAAATCTGAGTAACTTCAATCTTTTCTCCATTTATCATGCTGTTGCTCATCGGTCCATTGGTGAGGATTTTTGTTTTCTTGGCGCTAGGGTGTAATCCATACAGCTATGGTCTTTGATTTTCACCAGAAAGTGCTTCAGGTTCTGTTCACATTCAGCAAGCAAGGTTGTGTCATCTGCCTAACACAGATTGTTAACGAGTCTTCCTCCAATTCCAAGGCCCTGTTCTTCTTTATATAGTCCAGCTTCTTGGATTATTTGCTCAGCATACAGGAGAAGCAGGTATGGTGAAAGGATATCACCCTGATGCACACCTTTCCTAACTTTAAAACATGTAGTATCCCCCTTGTTCAGTTAGAACAATTGTCTCTTGGTCTATATACAGGTCCCTCAAGAGCAGAATTAAATGTTCCAGAATTTCCCTTTTTTGCAATGTTATCCATAACCTGTTATGATTGCCACAGTAAAATGCCTTTGCATAGTCAATAAAACATAAGTAAACATCTTTCAGGCATTCTCTGCTTTGAGCCAGGAACCATATGACATCCTTTGTTCCACATGCTCTTCCAAATCCTGCTTGAATTTCTAGCAGTTCTCTGTCAGTTTATTGCGGGAGCCACTTTTGAATGATATTCAGTAAAATTTTACTTGTGAGTGATACTAATGATATCATTTGATAATTTTCTCATTCAGTTGGATCACCTTTCTACAGAATAGGTGTAAATACTTATCTCTTCAGTCATTTGGGCAGGTAGCTGTCTTCCAAATTTCTTGGCATAGATGACTGAGCACTTTCAACTGCATTTATTTACTGACACATCTTAGCTGGTATTCTGCCAATTCCCGGAGTCTTGTTTTCTGCCACTGTCTTCAGCACAGTTTGACTTCTTCCTCAGTACCACTGGCTCTTGATCATATGCTACTTCCTGAACCAGATGAACATCAACCAATTCTTTTTGATATAGTGACTCTGTATTCATTCCATCTTCTTTTGATGCTTCATGGATCATTTAATATTTTTCCTGTAGAATCTTTCAGTACTGCAACTTGAGGCTTGAATTTTTTTCTTCATTTCTTGCAGTTTGAGAAATTCCAAGCTTGTTCTTCCCTTTTGGTTTTCCAACTCCAGGTCTTTGTACATTTCATTATAATATTTTATAATGCAACACCATTCCTCTTCAAGTTGTCATTCTCAGTATAGTCATCCATATGATTGTCTCATTCAAAACAGCCAGTCCCAGTCCATTTCAGCTCACTAATGCCTAGGATACTGATGTTTATGTGTTTTATTTTTGATGATTTTCAATTTTCCTAGATTCACACTTTATACATTCCAAGTTCTAATTATTAATGGACACTTGTAGCTGTTTCTTGCCATTTTGAGTCAAGCCAAATCAGCAATAAAGGTCACAGAAACTTGACTGCCTGCATGTCATTATGGTCAACTCTACTCAGGGAGACAGCTCTTCCCCTGTCACATTGTGAGTAGTTTCCAACCTGGGAGACCATCTTCTCGCACTGTATCAGTGTTCAATTGCTGTTCATAAGGTTTTCACTGGCTAATTCTTTTCAGAAGTAGATCACTGGATCCCTCTCCCTGATCTATCATAGTTGGAAGCTCAGCTGAAACTGTCTTCCATGGGTGACCCTGCTGTTACTTCAATATTAGGGGGATAGCTTCCAGCATGACAGCAACACATACGCCTCCACAGCACAACAAAGTGAGGCACGCAGGAGGTTTTATGGTGAACCCCTCAAATTCCCCTTCCTTAGGCGTTCCTAGCCTCTGGGTCTCTTTATTCACTTAACACCGAGTTAACTACATTTCACTTCCAACCCATTAGCAAATGTGTTACAGCTTCTATCTTGCCGCCCAGGAAGTGAGGGCCTCCAGCCACACCAGTGGCAAACAGGGCTTCCAGGGAGTGCAGGTCCTTCCCTTAGTTCCCACATAATTCAGAGGAAGGGACACAGCAGATAAAGGTCATCAGTGTGACCTATCAGAGGGTTTTCTCCTTGTTCCTTGCCCTCACCTCTGAGATGTGACACCTGTACAAAGGCTTCTAATTATCTTGACTCAGAGTGAATAGTTTTTCTAAAAAAGCACAGTGTGGAATGCTTAAACTTCTCAGAGTAAGACCCTGATCAGAAAATATAACTTAGACAGACTGTGACCATCTGTATAGAGTGGTAAGGTCATCTGTGATATTTCCTCCCATAGATCTTCAGAGTAAAGGAGCCCTGTTAGCCCAGTGGTTAACGATTTCACTGCTAACCAAAAAATTGGCAGTTTGAATCCACCCAGTAGCTCCACAGGAGAAAGACCTGGCAATCTGCTTCCATCAAATTTGCAACCTAGAAAATCTTATGGGGCAATTCTATTAGGTCATATGACGTCACTATGCATGACTGGTTGGCACTCAACGACGTCATCCCTGGAGTGCCTCCTCTAATTAACATAGTCACCTCTTGAGTTCTGGGTGTTACAGACTTGACAGTTCTTCAATATCTTAAAGATGTAAGAATCCTACACAATTAAGTCTATTTTTACAGAATTGTGAAGAATTTTGCCTCGACTGGCAGCCTCTAGTCCTAGCACAGTAGGTAACAGCTCCAAGCAGATTTTGTGAAGAACCCAAAATATTCTATCAATTCAACTTACAGCAATCATATAATTCAAAAAATACACATTTACAAAAAATTCTTTAACATTTATGTATCATACACAACCTCTAGGTACCAAAACCTATCACTTATAGTTTGACATCTTGAAGTTGTTCTACATGCGCAAACATACAGACAGTACCCAGCACAATGACTGGCATTACGTGATTGCTACTGCCTTGCCCTTTCTCTCCTATTGATCAATGAAATCTCTGCTGAATGAATGCCCATTCACCTATGTGGCTATTGATGCACAGGTAAATATTTACACACACATATTTGCACACTTTTACGTGTGTGTTTATTTACTTTTTAAATCATGGTTATAGGTGTTAAAATGAGTTTATTATCCTAGAGTTACGATATGAGGTAATAGGCTATTTTCCAAAGGAAATGGGCAAAACAATAAAACGAAATTAGTGAAAATGAGGCTATTCCCTCAGACAACACGATGCATGATAGATGAACGGGGATACACATATACACATATATATATGCAATCATATCATGTACATTAAAATCACCCATTTAATAACATGATATATATAAGAAAATACAAGTAACATAAGTATAAGTTATACAGCACAAAAATAAATAGCGGTTAGCCCACCCGACATCAAATTTGAACACTGTCCAAAGCACTGAAGCTCACTTTATATTTCTGTCTCTTTCCATTCCCCTATCTCCATTACTAGATAAAACAGTGACCCTGAGTCTGAATTTTTTCCCTTTCTTCTCATTTTTCTTTATAACTTAAGCACATGTGTATAAGCCCTGTAATAGTAAAATGTTTAATTCTGATGAATTTTACATTTCATAAAATTGAATTCTATGACTTTTTTGGTCCAATATTATTTTTCTGAAACACATGTAGATACAATCCATTCATTTTCACTGCTGTACAAAATATCATTGTGTAACTACGTCATAATTTAAGTAGCCACTCAATTTGGGCTATTTTCTGTGATTATAGTCATGTATGTGTCTCAGTACACAACAACAGGATTGCTAGGTTACAGGGTATTATGCCTGCTAAACTTTACACTATAATGCCACACTATTTTCCAAAGTTAAGTATACCAATTGTTACTTCGGTCAGTAACATATAGGTGTTTCCACTGTATCCATTCTCACCAAAACATGGTATTACTAGACTTTTTAAATTTTGTCACTCTAGTAAGAATAAAACCGTTTCTCACTACGATTTTGCTTTATTTTACTTCAGTCAGTTTAGTCTTACTTTCAACACATTAAATACTGGAATATAACAGGAGACAACATTCTGATGAATGAATAAAAGTGAATAAGGTGATATTACATTTAATAAAAGAAAACAGAATTTTCTAGATCCAACTACAAGGTTCTTTGATTTTTCTACATTGCCTCTCTAAAATATAGTATCTTACCTTCTTTTCTTCAAATGACTTTGTTCCTTTTCAAATCCATGCAGACCAAAAGAAAGATTCAAATTGGAAGCACATGAACTAGATGGTGACATGAAGTGCTGTGGGGCTTCAACATCTGATCTCATTTCACTGTTCTCACTGAGCGGGTACACGCCAGGGCTGGCTGCACTAGGAAGGATGCTCTTGCAACTCTGAGGCCCAAGAGTAGAACCCGCGGATTCAGGGTTGGTAGTGGCAGTGATTCCTTCTATATTAATATAGTTAATATCCAAATCACCAACCTGGTAGTTAAAAGAAAAAATAATGCTGAGCGAAACCAGAAAAGACTGGCATAACTAAAAATTAATAGTTTTCCCAATTTAAAAACCTTATTCTGTTTATCTTTTTTACCTTGTTTGTTCTTGTTTTTGTTTTATGAAAAAAGCAATACAACTCTTTTTATGATTTAATCCAGTTGGTGACTATCCCATAATTCACACACAGGAAGAAAATCAATTGACATTTCATAAACCTTACAAACTCAGACACTGATCATGCTTTTAACATTTTATAAATCGCTGACTCAAAAGGAAGGAAAAATGTTTTAAATACTTGAGAGAAAAACTAAAGGTTAAGCAGCTTTATTCAAAAAGGAATAGTAATCCAGGTAACTAAGGTAACTGTGGCTGCATAAATCTGAGTACACCAAAGCATTACCAAACAAAAAAGAATGGATAAAACTACATAAAATACATGTACTCAGAATAACTAGAAGAGAATCTCCCAAACCTCAAATTACCTTTAAATAATATAAGAAACTTCAACTCCTAGCAAGCAGTGACTCATGCTCCTACCACAAGCCTAGAAAAATGTGTACAACAGAGAAAAGAAAAAGAATCCTGATGGATCAAAGCACTTGCTTTAAGAAAAGGGGCTTAACGTATTCATAATTTTAAGTGGCAGTCATCAGAGAGCATTACTTCTCACAGAGAAGACAGTAAAAAAGAAGTGAACAACATCCTTTAGAGGCTGGGTGGTAAGGGAAAAAGAAATAAGGAAAATCTAGATTCCTAGCTCTCCTTGGAAACTCTATGGAGCAGTTCTACTCTGTCCTATAGGATCACTATGAGTTGGAACCCATAGGACGGCACTGGGTACTGGGTTAGATCAAAGAACACATGATCTCTCTTTCCCACCACTAAAGGAAAATGTCATTAGAGAAAATGTTCTGTACTTCATCATCAGAAGAGGGCACTCTTGAACCACAAACCTTGAAAACTGTTTCAAATCCATGAACAGGCTACAGTAACTAAATCAATACAAAGCAATCATAAGAAAACAGGAAATGGGATTGCCTACCATAACCTGTTGCTATTAAGTCAATTCCGACTCACAGTGACCCTAAGCCGGAATGCCTCAACTGATAAAATCCCCACTGCACTCTCTCAAAACAAAAAAATTGAAATCCAAAAGTGGAAAACATGAATAGAGAGACTGGAAGACATAAGAAGGTCTGATTGGAAAAAAAAAAAATGAAACAAAAAGATAAAACTAGCTGAGCAATGAAGATTAAATTTTACAAGACACCCAAAAAGGAATAAAGTCAAATGAAAACTTAATAAGGGCACTGAAGAAATGCATGACTATAAGAAGAGAAAGAAATACAAAGTGTCAGAGAGAGTTAATGAAATGATCAGACAAGCACTGAAGAAACAACATATATAGACTTGGAGCCTCTGAAAGAGAAAAGCAAAATAATGAAACAGAACTATTATTTAAAACAAAATCCAAGAAAACTTTCACCAAATAAGAGAAAATTTTAATCAACAAATTGAGTAGGTCCACTGAGTACTGCATCCTGAGTACCCAAAGAGACCACCTCCAACACCTAGTCTAGTAAAACTATTAAACTTTAAAAACATCACAAGTTTCAAGCAAAAAGACCAGATAACTTACAAGGGAGAGATAATTAAGAGTGAAGAATAAGACTTCTCAGACATAACATACAAAGCAACACAACAATGAAAGTTTTTTTAAAAAACTCAAAGTTTCAATCAATGTTCTTATATCTAGCCTCACTAAACTTTAAACATTAAAGCTATAGAAAAGCAGTTATAAACATGCAAATTCAGGGAACTTAGTGCTCATGAACTCTCCTTAAGGAACTTACCTAAATTATTAGTTAGTAGTTACTAAAACAACTAGACAAGTTCCAGCATCATTTTTTAATGAGATGGAGAAACAAATCACCAATTTTGTTTGGAAAGGGAAGAAGCCCCAGATAAGTAAGGTACTACTAAAGAAGAAGAACACACTGGGAGGCCTCTCATTACCCGATCTTAGAACATACTACACTGCCACAGTGGTCAAAACAGCCTGGTACTGGTACAAGAACAGACAGATCGATCAATGGAACAGAATTGAGACCCCACAGATGACACCATCTGCCTATGATCAGTTGATATTCAACAAAGGCCCTAAGACATTCAACTGGGGTAAAAACAGTATCTTCAACAAATGGTGCTGGCAAAATTGGTTATCCATCTGCAATAACCTGAATCAAGATCCATATCTTACACGTTATACAAAAACCAACTCCAACTGGATGCCAAGTGCCGTCGAGTCGGATCTGACAAAAGACCTAAATATCAAACCTAAAACAATAAAGCTCATCCAAGAAAAGGTAGGAACAACAATGGAAGTTTTAATACACAATGAGGACAGACTCCAAAATCTGTCAAAGAAACCTCAATCAACAGAAGAGAAAATAGATAAATGGGAAATATTAAGAATCAAACACTTTTGCTCATCCAAAGACTTTATTAATAGAATTAAAAGAACACCTACAGAATGGGAAAAAACATTTGGCAACTCTATGTCAGACCAACGCCTGATCTCCATAATCTGTAAGATACTACAAAATATCAATAAGAAGAAGATAAACCATCCAATTAAGCAATGGGCAAAGGAGATGGACAGATACTTCACTAAAGAGGAGATTCAGGCAGCCAAAAAACACATGCAGACATGATCATGATCTTCAGTTATTAAAGAAATTCAAATCAAGACAACAATGAGATACCATCTCACCCCAACAAGATTGGCCATGATCCAGAAAACACAAAACAACAAATGCTGGAGAGGCTGTGGAGAAAGTGGAACCCTCCCACACTGTTGGTGGGGTTGCAAAATGGTCCAACCTCTTTGGAAGGCAATCTGGCGCTTCCTTAAAAAAATGGATATCGATGTACCATTTGACCCAGTAATTCCACTACTTGGAATATATCCTACAGAATCAAGGCCTTTCACACCAACGGACACATGCACCAGAATGTTTATCGCAGCACAGTCCATGATAGCAAAAAGATGGAATCAACCCAGATACCCAACAATAGAAGAATGGATAGGTAAACTATGGTACATATACTCAATGGATCACTACGCAATGATAAAGAATAACAATGATTCCAGGAAACATCTCCTAACGTGGTTTCAACTGGAAGACATTATGTTGAGTGAAAGTAGTCAGCGACAAAAGGACAAATACTGTATGAGACCTCTACAATAAGATCTTAAAAACAGACTTGTATATAGAAGAAAAGATTCTTTGACAGCTGCAAGGGAGGGGAGGGAGGGAGGGTGAGGGGGGAGGGTTTAGCTTAGATAGTTACTAGAAATCTAGTTGGGAGAAAGTGGTGATAGCACACATTAGAAACAAGAACAACATTAAGTGGACTTCAGCATAACTTGAGTACTCCTTCCATCTTAATACTGCAAGGATAGAGTAGCTGGGGCGGGGGTGGGGGACCATGCTCTTAGGCGAATTCCAGGCCAATCGGCACAACTAGCGTTTTGCTAAGAGAGCTCTCTGCACCCCACATTGGTGAGTGGCGTCTGGGGTCTTAAAAGCTGCCAAGCTGCCATCCGAGGACACAGCAAATAGTCCCAACTCAGCAGGAACAGATGCTCACCGAGGACCAAAATGACATGCGGTAAAGACAACCGAGAAGACAGAGAGACCCACAAGAGTGGGTGCCTACATCGACCTGGGACTGGAAGAACCGGATGGTGCCCGGCCACCACCAGTGATAGCCACGATGGAGCTCACAGAGAGGAGTCTCACTAGCCAACACAAGAATAAAAAGGGGTGCATCACGAGATCTCCACTAAAAGACCTCAATTGATGGTCCAGCAGTTTTGGGGTTCCTCTGAGAGCATGGCCCCCGGCCGTGATGCTGCCCTTTCCCATAAATTATAACAAAGGTCCACTCTTTGGACAGGAATGGATTGGACTCAGCAACGCAGAGTGACCATATATTGGAAGCACTTTATGATTCTATACATCTATAGGATATCATCTTGCTGACCTCTGGTTGGAGGAAGGGGAGTGGATGGAGAGGAGGGGAAAGGAGACTGTTGGGAGGATGAGACATGTATGGAGCAGAGAGGAATAGTGTGCAGTCACCAGACAGGGAGAGCAGTGGAAGCTGCATATAGGTGGGCATGTAAATTTATACATGAATGTACATTTTCACTCAGTCATGTTAAATAAAAAATAAAAAAAATAACTAGAGAAATTTCAGTGAAAGAAATGAGAATGAGCATTTAATGTATTTAATTTTAGATATAAGATGAAAACAAAGATGGGAATGAAGGTATAAAATTCAATCATCTGTTTGATGTTTCCTGATTTGAGTAAGCAGAAATAATGTAATTGAAAGTATCATAAAGGAAAGGTGAACAACCTTATCATTTTTTATATTAGCATTAAATAAGAGCTAAAGAATACCTTTAAAATCTGCCGTGGCAAACAAAAACGTAAGAAAATGAGAACTAAGTGTATTCAAAAGACACAAATACAATGACAACCAAAGGAACTGTAAAAAAAAAACTTTAGGAAAAAAAACATCATTAAGGGAAAGAATAAAAGCAAATGTAATGCACATAATAATTACATTGTGGAAACCCTGGGAGCACACTGCTACATCTGCTAATCAAAAGGCTGGCAGTTTGAATCTACCAGGTACACCTTGGAAACCCTATAGAGCAGTTCTACTCTGTCCTATAGGGTCACTATGAGTCAGAATTATATTGTAAAATAATGTGACAGAAGCAGACCAAAGACATTCTAGCATAAAAATTAATGGTAATGATCCAACTGCTACAATAAAAGGATTTTCAACCTGGTCTACAAAGCAAGCCCCACATCTATACAATACACATGCACTTAAAGCAAAGTGATTCAAAATGGTTAAAAATTAAGGGATAGACAAAAGCATATCCAGAAAACACAAACAATAATTCTGATACCACAGACAGTAGAATTCAAGCCAAAAGCACTGTAAGTACCATAAGAAAGCACTTGATAATGTTAAATGCCATCTTTCACAATTAAATATAAAAGGCATTAGTATTTATATAATAAATAACATAACAAACACATTTATAAAACACAAACTTTAGAAGATACAAGGAGGCATAGATAGAAAATTTCAAATAAAAGACCTTAATATATCATTCTCTATAGAAAATGTATTATGAATACCAAATGTATGTGAAGAGAGAGAAAACCTAAATAACAATCAGTAATGCTGATTCTGTGGATCTATATCTAGCTTTATAGTCTGATAATAGAAAATATACCTTTTACTCCAATCTAGAAAGAACAGTCACAGAAATCAATGCTACATTAGGTAACAAATTCCATAAAGTAAGAATACTTACAACAGTCTAAGGACAATGCAATAAAACCAGAAATGATTAACAAAATCAACAGAAAGTCTCTAACATCTGGAAATCTTTTTTTAAAAAAAAAAAACTTCTATCGAAAAACTCAAGTCAAAGGTAAAACACAAATTAAAATTACAGAATTTCTACTGAATAATGACAATAAAAACATTGCATACAAGAATCTGCAAGACTGGACATAATTCAGTCTTAAACAATTTTTATGGAAGCATGAAAACAGTTAAATTGCCAAAAAACTACAAAGACATTAAGCCAAAAGAAAGTATAAGAAAATAACAAAGATAAATCAGAAATTAATAAGCTACAAAATATAAAACAATATATCCAATTAAAAAATTTTTAAATGAGATCTTGATTTAACAAATCACATAAATCACTAGCTAACTTAGTTAAGAAAACAAAGAAGAAAGCCCAAGTACACCAAACAAGAAACAAAAAACTGCATCCATTGAAACAGGTGAACTACACACATTTTTCTTCTTTAATTATGACACTACATTGCAGATTCCCATGCAAATAAAAATCTAGGTAAAAGAGATTAATTTCCTAAGGAAATTAGTGACAGTTGGCCTCATTAGAGATGAAAATGTGAAACAGACCAATATTCATAAAAGAAATAGAGAAAGTTATCAAAGAACTACTTCATAAAAAACAAACCAGGTTCAGAAAGTTTTGTAGCAGGATTCTAGCAAAATTTGTTAACATCAAATGGTGTCCCTGCTCCAAAAGTGTTCCATAACACTGACAATGAAGAAAAACTTCCTAGGTCAATTCATTGAGCAAATATGCCACTGGTTCTAAGTCTGATAGAAAGAGAGTACAAAAATTACAGACCATCATTTATGAATATCCATGCAAAAGTTCTAACTATTAGCAAACAGAAGCCAATACCACACTAGGAAAAGAATATACTGTGACTGACTCCAGGCATACAAGGTTAGTTCAATGTTAGGGTATTTATTAGTACAATATACCATGTTACTATCTCCAAGGAGGAAAAATTACTTAATTACCCTCATGGATACTGGAGAAACTTTGAAAAATTCACTACTTTATTCTTTATTTTTCAAAAAAAACTCAAAGAGAATAGTAATTTATGGCCTTTTTTTTATAAAAATCATGGTGGTGTAGTGGTTAAGTGCTATGGCTACTAACCAAAAGGCTGGCAGTCCAACCACCAGCTGCTCCTTGGAGACTCTATGGGGCTGTTCTACTCTGTCCTACAGCGTGGTCAGACTGGATGGCAATGGATTTTTTTTTTTTACAATATGTACACACATGTACACAAGCATTTATATAAGATAGATAGATAGACAGACAGACAAAATGAAGATAGATATTCCTAAAGCCAGGCTCTTGTTTAATAAAAAAACAACTAGAGGCATTTCCATCAAAATCAGTAAGAAGACAAGGATGCCCCAGCCCACATGATGATATGTCTGGAAGACCCTAGCAAGTCAATGATAAATTCACTCAACCTATTAAAAAAAAAATCAGTAATATAGCAGGATACAATAACATACAGAAATTAATAACTTTAATTTACCCAAATAGTAACAAGTCATCGCATAAAGACAGAGAAAATGCCATTGACAACAGCAAAAAAGATCACAAAATACTTAGAAATAACCCCAACAAGTAACTGGCAAAATATATATAAGGAAACATTCCTGAAAGGGACAGAGTAGACATGAATAAACAGAAAGGCATCAATGGAAAGGATTCTTTTTCTTCAACAGCAATGAGTCAATATCATAAAAAAGCCCATTCTCCCTAAGTTAATTTAGAAAGTTACTATGATGTCAATAAAAACACCAACACAGTATCTTACGGGACTAAAAAAGTAATACTGAGTTTATGTTAAAACAAACACTCAAGCACAGTCAAGAAGGTGAAAGGACAAAACTATGGAGAGAGACAAGTCACGTCAAGATTAAAACATACTATAAAAGCCTCTATAACTACAGAGTGAGCTACAGTGCTTTAACTGACAAACAGACCAACAGAATAGAATGAAAAGTTCAGAAATAGACCCATATATGGCTATCTGAAATCTCTGAGGCAAAGATAAACTTACTAATAAATGGTACTGGGGCAACTGGTTGGCCATTTGGCAAAAATTAAATTAGATAAATATTTTGCACCATACATTCGAAACACTTCAGATGAATTAGGGATCTAAGTATATCAAAAAAAGAAAGAAAGAAACCATATCACCTGAAACTATGAATAAATTCCTCTGTAACTTGGATGTCAGAAGAGACTGTGACTCAAAACCCAAACACAAGGAGAGAAAAAGATTGATAAAAAGTAACATAATGAAATGAAAAGACAACCAAAAAATATCTGCAATAGATTATAAAGGAGGTCCTGGTGGTGCAGGGGTTAAGCACTCAGCTGCTAACCAAAAAGTTGGCAGTTTGAAGCCACCACCTACTCCTTGGAAACTCTATCGGGCAATTCTCCTCTGTCCTATAGAGTCGGAATTGACTAGACGGCAATGAGTTTGATTTTTAAAATCCCTAACACATAGATCTGAGAAGAGAAGGGCCAAAAATGCAACAGAAAAGTGGGCAAAAGGGGAAATGTTATTAAAAAATACAAAAAGGAACCTTAAATATATTAAAACATATTCAATTTCACTTACAGTAAGAAATACCATTAAAAACCACATCAAGATACTGTTTACACCTATAGAATTGGCAAAATAAAGTCTGTCTAATGCTTTGTTGCTAATAGCTGTCAGAAAACAGGCACTCATACATTGCTGGGAGGAATGCAGGTTGGTGTAAATCTTAATGAGGGGACTTTGGCAGCAGCATCTAAAAAGATTATATTGGTGTTTATATTTTGACCAAGAAAACCCACTTCTAAGAACCTACCCTGAAGATACACATCTGAAAGTACAGAAATACCTTGTTAGATATTGCATAAGGGTGTCTACTACAACACTTTTTGGAACTGTGAAATATTGGAAGCAGCCCAAATACCTACACAGAAAAGAGTGGTTCAATAAACTATACTACATCCACACAACGGAGTACTATGCAGCTATATATACAAAAAAATAATAAATAAGAAAAAGCTCATGAATGCACATAGAGTGCTTTTCTGGGTATAGTAAGCAATAAAAGCAAAGTGCAAAGGAGTATTTACAGTATGGCACTCTTCATGTAAGAAAAAAGGGGAAATAAATACATATATGTACATGTATCCATTCATGCAAAAAGAGACACAGTATATGGATTGAACTGTGTCCCCCACAAAAAATGTGTGTAGCCATGTGGCTGGGCCATGATTCCCAATATTTAATGACTGTCCTCCCATTCTGTGATTTTCCTTATGCTCTATGTTAGAAGACCATGGTGGGAATATAAATCCCTTCCTAAGATACCTCCCTGCTCCACTGTAAAGGTAGTTTCCCTGGAGCATGGCTTATACCACCCTTTATTCTTTCATCCTACAAGAGACAAAAGGAAAGCGAAGCAAGCAGACAGTTGGGAACGACACACCGTCAAGAAAGCAGCACCCGGAGAAGAGCGCATCCTTCGGGCCTGAGGTTCCTGTGCGAAGGTGCTCACCAACCAGACTGATGCAACACAAAGACTTTCCTCCTGCGCCAACAAGGAGGAAAGCCTTCCCCTGGATCAGACATCCTGAATTTGGACTGGTAGCGTACTGGACTGTGTAAGAATAAACTTTTCTCTTTTTAAAACCATCCACTTAGTGGTATTTCTGTTAGAGCAGTACTAGCTGACTAAAACCCACAGGAAGGGTAAACCTTTCTGTTTATCTACTTATGTGGAGTGGGAAGAAACAGCGTGGAAAGGAGCAGGTGGAAGGGATTGATACTTCTTCAACTATACCTTTTATATACTACTGCTTTTTGGAATCATGCTAAGGCTTTACAAAGAAAGAGAGAGAAAAGAGGGAAACTCAACAAGGATGGACAAGAAAACACCAAGATGAAATAAAAGCAGAAACAAACAACTCCAACCCTATTTCAGTGAATACATAACCACAGGGAAGAGGTGGGAGTGACAGGGATTGCTGTTCCTTGTAACTTCTGAGCAAAGTGTTTCAACTACTTACCTTCAGGCTAAAAAGGAAAAGAATTCTAAACAAATATTTAACTCTTGAGTTGGTAGTACTTTTACCTTTTTCTTCAGAGCTGTAGCTTTAAAATTCTGAAACTACTTTCCATGCATTCTAGGACTGAGCAAATTAATAATTACAGATAATGGGAACCAGATTTCTTCTCATCCCAGCAGACAGCAATAGATACAGAAAGGAGAGAGAACAGAATATACTCTGTGGTGTTGGTGGTCTCTGGCATTGAAGGCATTGGATGAATTCATGTGTTGTAATATGCAAACAGAAACAAAAAGATACAGGTTCATATGTATACAGGCATATGAATTTTCACACTTCATCCACTGAGAGGACCAAAAAGAATCTCCACTAGCAGTGAACACATCTAGCACCCAGATCTTCGTTTCTAAATGCTATCCTCTATTACAAGAAATCAGAGCTCCTTGGAGAAATGGCTGGTTTCAGAACTGGGCAGTAATGTCTTTTTGTGTCAACAATTAAATTCTCTAGGAATGTTAAGAAAATATATTAAAAGAACACTAGAGACATTTTGATAAGTTTCCCCGGGGTCAAATCAGGAATAACCTGAGCACCAAAAAAAAAGAATGCCGGCAAAGGATTATAATCTACTAAGTAAGAATCCACACTGATACAGATAAATGGAGGAATGAATAAAGTTCTTTCATACAGAATGTCAATTAGTAAAAAACTAAAGGCAATGATGAAATTATAAAATTACAATTTGGCAACTATTCCAGTGATAATTTATTATAGCAAAAATCATAGATGAAAACAAAGTAGATGGTGAAACTCTAAAGAGTAATAGGTTATTTACAGAGATTCAAAATATCTCCCTCCAAGATACTTAATGATTTTTTTTTTTTTTTTAGTGTAATTTTGCTGAAAAGAGACCTGGCAGAACAGGGGCAGCATTACCAGTAATGGGGCCGATTTATGCCACGTATCTCCTGGCACTGAGACGAATGCACATAAGCTCATCTTTGGTTTGGGAAATTTTGCATTTTAAATATATCCTAAAACATAAAAACCCATTGCTACTGAGTCAATTCCAACTCACAGCAGCCCATGGGACAGAGTAGAACTGCCCATTGGGTTTCCGAGGAGGACATGGTAGATTCCAACTGCTGACCTTTGGGTTAGTAGCTGCAGCTGTTAACCACTATGCCACCAGAGTTTCCCAGTCATACTAATGCCAAGCCAACTAATAACAAGGCTAAAATATCTTAATTGTCCAATGAGGGTATGTATGGTGCATCTCACGTACAGACTAGGTTTTAAAATTAGTTTTTAAATACATGTAGTCAAATTATCCCTGAAGACTCCATCAGTCTCCTAAGAATTAGGGTGTACAGAGATTTTTCAGATCAAAAACTATGTTTTCGTTTTTATAACTATTAAAGCTTAAGGGCACCAAGCAATAGATTTCTATACACTCAAACAATTCTGTGATTATGAGATTTAAGTCATACATACCCGTCAGGAAATAAGTGGAGAATTCAAAAATGTTCTAGCTTTCCTGTAACATGATACCATTCTGTTTTAATATTAAAGTTCTATACTTTTAATATATGTTAACAGATACATAAAGATAAAACACCTAATTTATGTGACAGCATGGTTTGGTGTGACACCAAGCACTTGCTCATGACCGCTTCCTGGATATGAATATAATTATTGCTTCTTCAGGTAATACACATTTTCTGAAAAGTTGTAGAGAAGAAACTGATTTCTCATCTCCTGTTGCAACCCAGTGAAAAATACTCACACCTCTCTCATTTGTCTCAGGATCCCTCCCCTACAATGCTTCTTGGTGGGTTAACCGGGTTCTGAAGTAAAAAAACAAATCAAACTGGCTGCCAAGATGATTCTAATTCATGGGGACCTCATGTGTGCAGAATTCGACTGCCCGCAGAGTTTGTCCGTGGCTATGATTTTTCAGATTTTTGGAAGATTGCCAGGTCTCTCTCAACTCTCCCTCCACAGCGCCTCTGGGTGAACTCAAACCTACAATCTTTCAGTTAAGAGTTAAGTACTTAACTGTTTGTGACACCAACGGAGGACTCTGCTTAACTGATGGTGCCCACATAGCAGCAGTACCCGGGCTGCTACTAGGCTGAAATTTTCAGAAAAACCCAAGGATGTTGAATACACTTCTCTCACACAGACTTGGGTCTCAGACAAAGGAACAGATGCACCCTTGTAGCATCCATCAGGGCTTTACCTGATCTATCACCATGCAGTTAGCGTAGACCTCATCGCCGCCATTCAGCATGTCAGAGAGCTGGCCTGAAGCAAGAAACACTGGAAGGTGCTTGGATTTTTTGAACATATCAAAGGAGCGATCTGGGAAGAAAACAAAAATTGCACAAATAAAGTAGAAGCCAAGCATTACCTTCTTAGTCCAACTGCTGGGAAAAAGTCAATAATGCATTCTTTTTTTTTTAATACTGCATGTCACCATCTTGCACAATGTATGCACAAGTACTTTCCCACATTGAAATCTCCTCAGCTATCCAGAACCTTCACACACAATGAATATTTTTACACCTGATCTTAGCCAAAAGACTGAGAAGCCATTAGAATAAATGGTTTAAGTATTTACCTATTTCGCATACTTCTTCCTATCATTAGAAATGTTTATAAAATAAAATATATGGTTGTCTTGAATTTCTAATAGATTAAACTTTAATTCACTCCATTTAAAAATTTGGAAGCATTAGTGACTGTATCAAGATCCTCGGGTTCCACAAAAGTGTTTCAGGTTCATTGACTCTTTCCTAAAGAACCCAAGTTAGTACAAAATCTAGTGGTTATAACTTTGTACTGGGCTGCTAAATGGGCATGATCCTAAATATTTCAATCACAGAAATGCTTTTGCCAGCTTCTACATTCTCAGCTTTGTTCCAAACACATGAGGTTGCTCAAAGCTTAGTCTCATCGTAGATATGTTACTGTATTCATAAGGCAGCATGAAGTTGAAGCTAATGAAACACGGAACCAGAATGTCTCATTTCATGTGATCTTGGGAAAACTTTTTGATATCTATGGACTTAGATGACTAAGAAGTGATTCTTAACCATGTGCAATGTGAAATACAAGGATTTTGATATTAATAATAACCATAGTATGTTATACTAGCAAGAGATTATCAACATCTGTGATTTTAATTAGGATGAATTGAAAATTATATCCATAACAAATATCATTCATACTTACATTCTAGTAGGTATTCCTGGGTGACTACAAACTAAAACCAAACCTATTGCCATCAAGTTGATTTCAACTCACGGGCACCCTATAGGACAAGACAGAACTGCCTCATGGGATTTCCAAGGAGTAGATAGTGAATTTGAACTATCAACCTTCTGGATGGCAGCTGCACCACCAAGGTTTCTACTGTCTCTATTCCATCAGAAATGGCAGATAACCCACAACCTGTCACTGTTATGTCATAGCATCAAATCCAGGTGAGCTCACTGGACTGAACCAGTCAATGAAAAATAACTGTTGACTTGATGTGCCATGAGCAAAAAATTTTATTCTCTTCATAAAGTGTCCTAGATAATTATAAAAGTTACAAAGATGTATGAATTTTACTAGCCAAATGGCATTGGCTTCAAGTTCTGTATCTAGATTCTCCTTCTTTCCCAAAGAACATTAAAGTGAGATGTTATTAAGCTTCTTAAGGAAATAATGGAAAAGCAAGACACAATTTTCTTATATCCATAATATACTCTTTAATCGATTTATTTAAATAACTGGCATTAAAACAAAGCACACAAAGACTCTACAGCTATAACCTTTATGATCAATTACTATACACTTTCATCCTAATTACACAAAAGAAAAATATATATCATAGGTTATAAATCAAGAACCTAACGAAGTACTTTCGGTGGATTCTAAAGTTCAGAAAATACTTGTGCATTTGTCATGTCACAAAATGTTTTTTAAAACAATCATAAATAACTTGACATGGTCCTCCAAAGCATAATTAACCCAGCTTCACCACTTCGCAGTTTGTAAGTGCACAGACTGTAACCCCCTGACATTTCTGCCAGCACACACAGGGAGCTCTCCATGCTCCTCTGTAACCACTTCACCATCACTGCCCCATGAAGACTTCACTGATATCTAGACGTATCTGTCAACAAACAAGCGATTCAAAACAACAGCAAACAACTGACAAATTTCACCTGAAAAACAGAACCAAGTGAAATACTACTCCACATTACATTGTGCCAGTGAACACACTGTCCGGCCACCTGACTGTCACACCATGCATCACCAGAAGAGACTCTCACAACCAGCTACTCACTTCAAGGACGGGCAGGAATTGCAACTTCTGTTTTCACTTATAGGGTAAAAGCATTTGGATTCAAACTTTCTTCCACAAACAGAATCTACCTGACCTGAAGTCTCAGGCCAGAGAAGATGCTGTTGTTAGTTAGGGGCCACTGAGTCCATCTGGGCCCATACACCCTAAGTACAACAGAATGAAACACTGCCTTGTCCTGTACATACCATCCACACAATCGTTGTCAGGCCTGGAGCCTGCTGTTGCAGCCACTGTGTCAGCTCGTCTTATTGAAGGGCTTCCTCTTTTTCACCGACCTTCTACTTTACCCATCAAGGGATCAGAGTTTGGTCTCTCCTGCTAACATGCGCAAAGTATGTGAAATGCAGCCCTATCATCCTTGCTTCTAAGGAACATCCCGGTGGTCTTTCTTCCAACACAGACTTGTTTGTTCTTCTGCCAGTCTACAGTATATTCAATACTCTTCACCAACACATAACTCAAAAAGGCATCAATTCTTCAGCCTTCCTTATTCATTGTCCAGATTTCACATGCATTACAAAGTGAATGAAAACACCACGGCTTGGGTGAGGGGCATCCTATTCTTCCGGATGATATCTTTGCTTTTCCATACTTTAAAGAGGTCTTTTGCGGCAAATTTGCCGAATGCAATGTGTTGATTGATGTCCTGACTGCTTGGTTGTTGATTGTGCACCCAAGTGAAATGAAATCCTTGACAACTTCAATCCTTTTGTCATTTATCATGATGTTGCTTTTTTGTCTAATCCCTACAACTAGCCCCAAATCATCAAAGACTGTAAGGAGATGATACCCACAGCAGTTAAATAAAAGATGGCAGAGTCTAGTTTCTCTGACCCAGTTGGGGTTATGTTTTCTTCATGATTAATGTAATCAGTGTTACAGAAAATAATTTTATTTTCAAAGACAGGTCCACAGTCTCTTTTCTGCAATTCTAAGACTTAGAAAGCTCTGAAAAATTAAAACTTTTCTATAAATGTGGTTCATAACATATTTGATGGTAAGGGTGATGAAAAATTTGGAAATAGATAGTAGTGATGGTTGTACAAAAGGGAGAACCTAATTAGTGTCATCAAATTGTACACAATAAAATGGTTGAAATGACAAATGTATTGTCATCTGCATTTTACCACAATAAAAAAGTTTTTTCTTAAAAGCATATTTGGTGAGATAACCTGACCTGAACCCACATGAGACTATGTGCAGTCTTTTTGGACCTCGCTTGGTCCGAATGCTCATACATCTTCCTGCAGAAGTATTCAAACATGCCTGATGAAAACACCACCCCAGTTTCTCCTATGGGTATCATAAAATGTATGGTGTAAGCACCATGCCAAAAACATTTGGAATTCTGAATTCCAAAATAAATTTGGTCCAAGAATAGATTGTAGACCTCCACAAAATGAACATGTCAGGTATTAGACCAAGTATTTCCAAAGCTTCTGTCATTCCTCTACCAAATCCACAACTTTGCATATCTACCTATCACCTGCATCATTGCTGCTCTTTTGATAGACTCACATTTTTTAAGTTAAAATTATGTTTCAAGAAATACCTTATCCTCAATATAAATGGAAAACCAGTGTTGGCTCGTTTGTAAACACTAAAACAATGGAAACAAAACAATGGGATTAAATTCATACTAAATACAGCTGCCTGTCAAAGCGGACACAAGAAAGGCTTGGTGATCTACTTGGGAAAAATCAGCCACTGAAAACTCTGTGCAGCTCAGTTCTAGCTGACACACCGTGACTCCGGTCACCATGAGTCAGCTCAACTAGATGTAACTGGTTTTTAGAAAGCTGACAGCTTGAGAGTCTCCCTACCTTTGTTAAAAAGGAGTATTCTGACGGATTCCAAGCCCCAAACCAAATCCTTTGCCACTGAGTCAACTTGGCTTAATAGCTATCCCATAAGACAGAGCAGAACTGACTTACGGAGTTTCTACGGTTGTAGTCTTTACAGAAGCAGCCTGTCACACCTTTTTCTTGTGGAGAGGACACTGGGTTCAAGCCACCAGCTTCTCAGTTTCTAGCCAAGTGCTTTTAACCACTTTGTCACCAGGACTCCTTTTTCTGAAGTATTAGAGAAGTTACTGACATGTGCATTAAACTGAGACCTTCTCTTTGAGTCATCAGAAAGATTCACAGAAGATTAAAAAGAAAACACCTGTCTCACTAAGTAAGCCAATGTAACTTAGTGCTAGGCCAGTGTTTCATCTCTGAGATCAATGGCCTAGACCTTCTCACCATCCTATTACTCTGGTAGCAACTTCTCTAAGATAATAACTCTTGTTGCGGGAAACACAGCTATTCATAAGGATAACAGGGACAAGATAAATCTCTTTGCTTCCCCTTCAGTTCCATGATTCATAACTTGTCATGTAAATTTAGCTGGGTCACTCACTGCAACCGCCTATTTGGGAAATTAGCACGAAAGTTCTTTCAGATGTAATTCTCTGGGGCATCCACAGCCTCCACTTTCCAAAAGATACCTCAAGATATTTGGCCCTAGAACTGGACACAGACAGCAAAATAGCACATGGTAAAAGGGCCTCCAGTCTTCCGCTCATGTCAGCAGTAGTCACTAGGTGGCTTTCAAATCCAGCAGAGTAAGATTTATGATGGAAAGAAAATAAGTCAGTCTTTAAAAGTTACTTAAAATATACATCAGTTAAACATAGTAAAGTAGCAATTCAAAGAAGAGGCTACAATGGTTTCATTTAAAAAAGACTGATCTTCCCAAGATTTTCAAGAAATACAGTTTTATTACTTCCATATGTAACTACTTTAGCAGCAAATTAAGTTAACACATTCTTGCCAAAGAAGGTTTTCAGGTCATTTTCAATGAGCTTTTGTTAAGTAATGTACAATAATACTAGTTATTTGTTATAAATTTTAATTTTAATACTAGTTTTTTGTCTTACATTGTCTTGTAAACAGTTTTTCTTAGCAAAAAATTAATGTTGGTATGGCATTAACCCTTCATATTTGGTAAACCTATATTTCAGAGGTAGTAACCTAAAGCTCAACTCCCATCCAAATGGCTGCAAACTTTTAATTTGTGAGAACAATGCACTGCAGTGGTCAAGAACATGGGTTCAATTCCCTACTCTGCCATCTACGAGCTATGTGACCTTAAGCAAGTTACTTAACCTCTCTGTTCCTCTGTTTTCTGATTTGTAAAATATGGATGATAATGTATCTATTACACAGGACTGTTATGAGGATTAACTGAGTTAATACTTTGAGGATCAGAATGCAATCTTATAAAAACTACTATGTAAATACTTGTTATTACACAAGAAAATGAGGTTGAATAGTCTTAATATTTTTGTGTAGTTTTAATACTTTAAATTTTATGTCAATGTTGGCTATGATTTTACCTGTTTAGAACCAACCAAAGGCAACTGGAATTCACTAAACTATGTGCTATACAAAGAACATTAAAAATATTACAACTTTTATTTAAGATTTAGCTCATGTTAAATCATTTTTAAAAGTCCATCCTGAACATGGCAACACAAACATATAAAATGTGAAGAGCAAAGAAAAGCTGCCAAATTGCCCTTAAGGTTTACCTCCAAAGACTTCAGGATGAGGGCTCACGAAGCGGGAGGGGCTGTAACTACAGGACTAACAAAGAATCAAGTCAGACCATCAGAGGCAGCATTTTCCAAGAACAAACAAAGGGAGGATTTCAAAAAATAAGATGTTCTAACATGACTGAGTGGAGTGGGGCCAATTTCTCACTGCAGAGTGCCTAGAGGGTAAACAGTAACTTTGAGGGGATCCCCAGCTCTCCAAGTTCCCATTATTCTCCTGGCCATGTAATGCGATCCATGTAACTCCACATGAGCTCCCTGAAGCAGAGTTCTCAACAGTTATCCTAGATGCTCTGGTTAGGCAACACAGAGGAGACTGCAAGCAAATGTATTTTTCCCCTAGAACGGAAGGGAACTGGTAAAGAGGAGAAGGAAAGGCCACTGTAGATTTCATCACCTTTTCTCTGATGTACACAACTACCCAACTCTGGCAAGAAGTGGTTAGAAGCACAGGCTGGGTTATGGCCTCTGCAACCAGATTTCTAATAAAATCCAACTCTCCCCCGGAGACGGGCCTTGTGGTTACACGAAAATGTGGCCTACTTGACTCATTATATAAGAGACCCACACCCAGACGTAAACAAACCTGGGCTGAGGCAGTCTTCCGCCAGCCTGCCGCTGACCTGGTTTGGCCTGCTCTGAGTGTCAAACCTTTGCCTGAAAAAGTCAGGTAAGGGGTCCTCAGTACAGATGTCTCTCACAATGGCTAGGTGAGTTGTATTCATTCATCCAGCCATTCATTTACTGTGTTTTGCTCTAAATCCGGCATTTGATAAATACTGCAGAAGGCTTGACTGAGAATGACTAACCACCACAAAATATGTACGAATTAATATTGGAGTTCAATTCTCAGCACTCCACTGAAACAGTTCCCATCTCAGTTACCAACAGCCTTCCTAAGACCGAGTATGCGGGCAATCCTCAGGTCTCACCTTGCGTGACCCACAGGCACTGCTGCTACTGTGTCCAGTCCTCCCTGCTTCCCCCAGCCTCCAAGACGCTGCCCGCCCTAGGTTCTCCTCTCATCCAACCTGCCTCCCTTCTCAGCTGCTGCCTGGTTCTTTCTCCTGTTCTTGATTTTTACAGGGCGCACTGCCGCAGGGTTGATCCTCAGACGTCTCTTCTCTCTCCCTCCACTCATTCTCTCAGTCACTTAATGCCATGGTGTTACATACTATTATATGAAGATGACTCCCCAAACTCATCTCCAGCGCAGATCTCTCCCCTGAACCTGACAACTGTCTCCCTGCCAGGTATACTTAGTTGTCCCGGAGCCACCTGGACAACCACCGTAACCCTTGATTTCCCCTACTAAGCCTCCTCCTCACTGTAAATGGCAACTCCACCTTTCCTTACACTTGTCCTTGACTGCTGTCTTTCTTTACAACCAAATACACAAGGAATCTGACCATCTGTTCTCATCGCCTCATTGACACCCCAAGGCAGGCCACCATAACCTCCTCCCTAGATTACCGCAAGTCTCCTAACAGTCTCCTTGCCTCCATTCTTGGTCCTGAAGAGCCTACTTTTCATGACATAGCCCAAACAATCTTTCTACAAAAGAAATCAAACCATATTGTGTCCCTCTGCAAAATCCCCCATGGCTTCCCATCTCATTCTGAGTGAACCTGAGCCTTTGTCATGACTCACAATGTCCTCGCACACAACATCACCAGCCCTCCTGGCCCCCCTCTCTGAAGTTCTGTGCCCATTCTCTTCGGCAGCATGGATTCTCAGTGTTTTATACCTTAAGCCACTTGCACTTGCTATTTCTATGAGTCAGAACCGACTTGACTGCAACAGGTTTTGGTTTGGTTCATTTTCTCCACCACGACTGCTTTTCCTCTAGATATCAGGTGCTTTGCTCCCTCAGCTCCTTCAAGTGTCGGATCAAACCTCTTCTATCAAAGCGGCCCTTTCTGATGATTACACATTAAAGGGGAACCCTCCATACCCTGCTTCGTTTTCTTTTATAGCACTTACTGCCACCTGGCATATTAGACATTTGTATGTTGTCTGCTTCTTTTCACTTCAAATACCCGATAAGAATCTGGATTTTGAGTAATTTGTTCACTGCATTCCCAGCATCTAGAATCAAGTCCAGCACCCAACAGACAATAAATAGTCACTGAATGGGTAGATAACTTTCAGCTTCTCTTTATTTAAAAAAAAAATTGAGTAGAAACCTTATACTCATTCCCCTAAGAGACCATTCTCATCTGGGATGGTCAAGCTTTCTCAGATCCTAGAGGTTGTCTTACACGCTACCTAGCTGCTGCTGCTCTACCCCAGGTTATGACGGGAGTGTCTGTCTATCCCTCTCTTGTACTCCCTTCTGTTCACCTGTTCATTCATTCTTCTCTCTTTCAACATTTACTGGATCCCTACCAAGTGCCAGGTCCCTCAGCACTCACCCCCAACTCTTATAAACATCCTCCAAGCACAGCCCGTACTGACTCTTCCACAGAAGCTCCGAGACACATCTCCACACAGCCACGAGGCTGTCTTTCCTCTCCGAGCTCTTCCTGCCCATTACCTCTGTATTTTGCCCTGTGTCATCTGCTCAAATCTCTTGAAAGGAGGTTTCATTTTGCTCCTCCTTGTAGGAAAAGCAACTTCCTGCTTGGAGCCTGAGAAACATGAACAACACAGACACCACGGCACTTCCTGTGTGACTGAAACGAGGATATATATATAGACACGTATACAGGAATCTTGTACAGTAAAGTGGAATCTTGTCATAAACATCAGTTAAAATTGGCTAAACTATTAAAACCCACAATGGCTGTGTTCAAGCTAAGTAAGATGGTCAGAAAATGCAAGTCATGGTGAAGACGTCAAAATGAGAAAAACAACTGCTAAGACGGACATGGCAGCAGGTGGTCATGAGACGATAAAGATAATGACCAGTCAGAAAGAAGTTAACAACTTGGGGTATCAGAAGATAAGACTTATGGATTCAACAATAACGACCAGAACCAAGTGAACAACTTGTATAAAAACCTAGCCCTCTGAGCCTGGGCACAGAGTCCCCTTCTGGGGCCTATGGTGTCCGTCTGATTCAGTTATGTGACCTGATCCCAAGACTTTGGTGTGCTAGTGTTGACCTCATTTGCCTCTTCCTCAGAGGCCTGAGGCATACAGTCTCCCTTTCTGAGAGTATGTGCCCATGGGTCCACTGGGGTGCACAGTCCCTTCCTGGTGTCTGTGTCCACCAGTCTGATGCTGTGACCTGACCCTGAGATCTCAGTCTGATGCTGTGCTGTGACCTGATCTCAAGACCTCATCTGCCTCCACCTCAAAGGCCACTTCCAGTGACTGTGACAGTCTTCCCCTGGTGCCTGAGCCTCCTGTGCTGTCCTTGCCAGTTCCACCTCTGAGATGCCTTACCATCCTCCTACTCCAGACTCTCCTGAAGTCTGAACAGGGAAGGCACAGCCAGTCCCTAAATCTCTTCGAGTAAAACTCACTTTCAGGGAAGTGATGACATATCTAATTCACTGAGCAGTCCCCACAGAACCTGGCTGGACCTGTGAGGGTCCTAACTAATGTAAACATAGGTAAGAGCTCCTAAATAATGCTTCTGTGTCCTGGGGCTAGCACCTTCTTCCTCGGCTTAATTGTGAGTGTATGGTTTGATAAAATAAAACTCCATGCTAACCCCAAGCCTTACGATTATGTATTTTTGTCTCATGATCCCCAATACTTTCCGGGTGCTCACAACAGTGATGTCATAGGCCACTGCCACCAGAGGGCATGTTGTATTAATGTTTAATCCCTTTACTCAAAAAAGCGGGCAGGTTACTCTTTTACTTGAAGCACAGTGGGAAGATCTGGCAGACTTGCCAAGTGGAGGTACTAGGAAGAAGGAAGTAATCAGAAAAAAAAGTTAAAAGAAGCAGAAGCAAAACAATAGATCCTATAAACGCTGCCATCTATTGAACACCTGTGGCATTTTGGCTAGTTACACCAGGCAATACTACTATGATAAACCAAACTCACTGCTGTTGAATCTATTATGACTCATATACCCCTACAGGGCATAGTACAACACACCCACAGTGTTACCAAAGAGTGATGGTGGATTTGAACTGCCAACCTTTTGGTTAGCAGTCAATCTCTTAACCACTACATCACCAGGACAGCACTACTATTATAGCTAATATAAATATGGGACTTACTATTAACAGGCATTCTTCCATATGATTTGTATATATAAACATATACATACATACATGTGTGTGTGTATATAACTATACACACGTGTGTGTGTGTGTGTGTGTGTGTGTATAAACTCAATCCCACAAATAACCCTTCGAAGCTGCTATTGCTGTGGCCATCAAGTCAACTCCAACTCAAGACACCCCATGTGTGCAGAGTAGAAATGCTCCATGAGGTTTTCTAAGTTGTGGCCTTTGAAAGCAGACAGACAGGCCTATCTTTCAAGGTGCTTCTAGATAAGTTAAAACCTCCAACCTTCTGACTAGTAGTCAAGTCACATTTGTGCTACAGATGAGGCTACTGAGGCACTGTGTAAGTAACTGCCCAAGATCACACAACAAGTAAACAGCAACTCGAGGCAGGCACTCTACTAGGTAGCTCCAAGTTACTTTATTTAATAATTGGCATTACTGAGTATCCCATTTCATATCAAAGAAAATGGTATTTGTGCAATGTCTGGTATTTTCCCATTAAGAAGTTTCATTAATGTGTTACAGTATGACTGGTGCCCAGATGTGTTTGCCCACTGCCTGGGCCTATGCTATCCATCCTGGAGATCTCTTGCTGGGATTTGGCGGTGTTAGTCTTCCTGATAAAACCACTCCACAAAGCAGTACATAAATGACGGTACTCGGCTTAACAACAAGAAATATACTCAATAGAAAAGACTGGAAAGATAAACTAAGATGCTACCTAAGATGTTAACTGCTGTCATTGTTGGTGGGCTTACAGATGGTCTTCATTCTTAACTTTATACTATCTATAATTTCTAGATTTCTGAGAATGGCTATTTTAAGACCTAAAGTTAAGAAAAAGTCATATTTTAAAAAAATGTACTGCTTATAACAGCTGCATGATTTCATGCAAAGCAGTAGGTTAATCAGTAAAAATCAACTATATATGAAAATGCATTAGCTGGAAAAGTTTTACCCAAGATTATACAGGATTTTTTCAACTATCAACCCACCGTTACTTACCATAACCACTAAAAGTATTACCATCTGTTTAGTAGATAAGAAAGCCAAGGCCCAACAGAGCGAATAACCTGCCCAGGCTACAAAGTGACGAACCCAAAGAACAAACACAGTGCTGACAGAGATTAAAACCCACCCTTTTCTATGGCAGTGCACTGTCTCCCAAATTTTCCTACATAGGGAAGCTTGCCAAGTTCTGCAACCCGCAGCAGGCCTTTTTGACCAATGGCCTTAGTGTGACAAAAGAAAGAAGAAAACCCACCCTCATGAGTGGACACGAACATTTTCAGTGATAACTTGCCATTTATCTCTTCACCCATTCCTCCTCTGAAGTTTCCTCAGGATTTTCCAGATACTAGTTCTGGCCTAGAAAATCTCTTTGTCTCACTCTTTTGAATTAGACTGCAGGTTACCAAAAGGATCCACCCAAATTCCAAAACTCCCCTCAGTCTAGGCATTTCCTGTGATTAACACGGGTGCTAGAGCTACTCTGTAGATTTGAGTCCACACCAGGAATCTCTGTCCAGGGAATCTTTGTCCACCAGACTAGAGTCTCTGACATGCATCCAAATGCCCAATTCACCCTCATAACTTACCTCACCTTCCAGAGATCCTAGAAAATGAAAAGGAAGGCTTGGAATGAGATCAGGACTCTGAGACCAGCCCAGCTCACAACAAGAACAGCTGGGAATACAAGTGACTGGGCTCCAGAGGTGTTGGGAATGAGAGATGTTTTGTCAGCTTTCCCATGGCGCAGCACAGTTTAAAACCCCTTCTAAGTAACAAGTTACAACTTGGTTCTGCAAAATCAGATCTTAAAAAAAAAAAAATCTCATTCTACTGTTTTGAAACACTTAATTATCAAAATTATTGAAGAAACAACTCTTTCTCTAATAACACACTGGAAACACTTAGGGGAGGGGGAAAGTCAAGAGAGAAACAGAGAAAAAATATAGTCTTCTGAGAACAACAACAATTTTCCCCCATATCTTTCCCAGTTCTCATTTCTGTTTACAGTAGCTCAAAGTAGCCTCCAAAAGTACATGTGTTTATGTTTCAACAATAAAAACTCTTAAATATGTAAATATCTTCTTCTGCCCTTGCTTCCCGCAAGCTACCAAGCAGCTATTCAGTCACGTGTGGTGTGGGGACTTTGGTGCGATTAGATTTAATCAACCATTCCTTTCTTTCTGGATATAATTCCTCAAGGCCTACAGCAAGTTAGCCTACATACAAGAAAAACTGGCAAACTGAAGAGGAGGAAAAAAAACCTAACATGTTACACAAACGCAAGATGGAAATGGAAAACTTCAAAAAAAGCCTCAGTACTCTGAAGAGACCACTTCAGATAACTCTAGACAAAAACAGACATAAACTATTGAGGACTATGTCCTTATAGGTCACCCCAAAAGATCTCTATGAGTAATTCATACACAGCATAATCTCATGGAAAGACACTGGTACACAAAAATGATATGTGCACTTCAGTGTCCCAACCACAGGTGGTTTTGCCCCCTAGACACCTTAAAAAGTAATTCAGTTCTACTATGGAGTCCTGGTAGCTTAGTGGTTAAGAGCTACAGCTGCTAACCAAAAGGTCAGCAGTTCAAATCTACTAGCTACTCCTTGGAAACCCTATGAGGTAGTTCTACTCTATCCTACAGGGTGATTATGCATCAAAACTGACTCAACAGCTGCGGGGTTTTATAGACAAGGAACTATGCTGGCTAGAGAATTCACCATTGAAATGTAAATCACTTATTTTTGTGTATGTCCGCAACAAGAATATTTTAGATTAATTAATAAATCATGAAAATCGAGTACCACAACAACCAAACTCACCATCAACAGGTTGAATTCCGGCTCATAGCTACCCCATAGAACAGAGTAGAACGGCTCCACAGGGCTTCCAAGGCTGTAATCTTCAAGGAACCAGCTGGTCATATCTTTCTCCCATGGAACAGCTGGTGGATTTGAACCGACAATCTTTCAAATGTTTAACCACTGTACCACCAGGCCTCCAAAAACCAACTACTGCCTGATAATCCTTCAAATTTTCTGAGTTGGGGGAACCTACTTAATTCCTGAATCCTGCCCCAATAACCTGAACAACTCTAGGGCATCTCTGGGTAGGTAGGCATGAATGAGATCTGTATAGGATGTATTAAAATTCATAAACAGGACTCCCCATTGTCAGGGATCAGGAATCAGAAAGGCGGTCCAAGGTGGTGAGAGAGCTCCAGGTGTCTATTTCCAAACTAATGAAAAGGTCCTCAGCTTTCACATTTGATCTGTACAGGAAGAAGAAATCACTAGTTCGTTCTGTCTTCCATAACCACAAACACTTGCTCATCTTTGGCTTATCATCAAAGGGTAGAGGCCTTGTGAAAGCAGCTGATAGCTTCAGATACAGTGTGTTCAGGCAACAAGTCCACCTAAAACCATATTCCCTATAACCTTCTAGCTCCACAAATGAGCCCTGAGGCTCATGTCACCAAAGAGGAGAAAGAGGATTAAGGACACATTCTGTAGCAGAGATGAGGCGAGTCAGCTCTGAGAGTCGAAACTGACTTGCCTCATCTCTACTACAGAATATTAGCCGAGAGTCATGTACATCATCCCTTGATTAAAAAATTTAATTCATTCCTGAAAATTTTGCCACTAAATAAAAAAATGAATTTCTATTAATTAGAAGAAAACCTGGGATGCATTCCATCCCAATCCAATAAATATTCACAGGTGTAAAAATAACAATTGAGCCATGAAAATAAACTTACACAAGCAATAAATCGAAATGTAACATAACGAAGGATAACTGCATTCTTTTTCCCCTTTCTACACCAATATTTTCAGGTGCTGGATTTTTATCTTGTGGGCATAGTACACTTAAAAATGAAATTATTGCCAAGAAAAATATTTAGGGCAAAATACTCTAACAAGTAGTTAAACATGAGAGTGCATCACAAGACACAGAGACAGCACATGCACATCAGAGACAAAAGAGTAATTGGAGATGTTCTCTCATCACTATTCCTTAACACCCACACACAAAGCAAAGTATCTGGAGCTCATTCAAAAGTGGTGTGTACAATGCAGATTTCTAGATTTTACTGGGACTAAAAACTGCTGTGTCAAGTGGACTTCTGTTACTTATCCTAAAACCATCAAGTCAAAATACATACTTCCTATACATAGCTCATTTTTCAGTGTATTTTGGAGGGGGGGAAATAGTTCTTATATTCCTCCCTCCCAAAACGATAAATTATCCAAAATGTGTAACAACATTTTAAGAGCCATGAAAGTCAAAAGTCATCAGCTTCACAACTGCTATGTGAATTAAGTCTGTATGTCCAAAGAGACAGGCGTCTTCTCTAAATTCCTTTAGTTCTCATTGATGTTTTTAAGACCCAGGCATAGAGGAAGAGTCCATAGGGTACTAAGTAAGGGAATTCTCTGAGCAATGGTGCAAGAAATCACACTCTCACTCTATAGGAATTGCAGAAAAAGAAAAGAAAAAAACAGGCGATCAAAAGGCCGAGACAAGTGGCTAGTGTCCTTGCCTAAGATGAACACAGCTAGCGGAGCCACAGCTGCTCTGAGAGGGGATGGGCTACTCTTGCCTCCTTCTGGGGCTGTTAAGGAGAGCACCTTGCAGGCCACCACACTGTCATGATGACAGCCACCTTAGAGCCCATTCCAGACAGAGATTAGGCAGGAGGGCCAGGTCCAGCTTTCTTGGGCTGCTCTCAATTGTCCAAATGATTTGAAAGGATCCCTAGGTTTCCACAGGCCTCTGAGAGGAGCAGGAAGTAGCTGAGTGGAGCACCCACAGCCAGCCACAGGACCCACCATGATGTACAGGAAGAGACCCTAGGGCAGCAATTCCAAAATTTCAACAAGGCCAGGTCACTGAAGAACCACCAGGTCCTCACCAACACCAGGGAGAGGAGTTCACCCCTTGGTCACAGACACCAAAACATACAGTAATGAAACAGTCATGCCTCAGGGAAGAGTCTGAGCCAGCTAAGCCACAGCAGAGACCAGGAAGGCCCAGAAGGCATCAAGTGGATTGAAGGGTCCTGCCTCTCCCTCCTCACCTTCACCAAGCAGTCACATTCAGTATCATCTGGGCAGGAAAGAGGAGGAGAAGAAGTCCAGAAGACTGAATATTTTAAAGAGAGTGAGCATTTACTAAAAACGATCATTTACTGAATAAGACCAATTTTTCAATATTAGACTACCACGTACCCTTTCTCCTCCGCTGTCCCACAAGACACAGACTGAGTGAAGTGCAGGTGACTGTGGGACAACTCACTGTCAATCTGAGCTGCTTTGCTTTCTGTGATTCAAGCCCTGGAAATGTGTAAATAGGTCTGTGATTTTCGGTCTTTGAGGAATTCTGTGTCTTGAGGTGAGAGATGGTCAATAACACCTTTAATACATTAATGAGAGGAACTGGCATTTAAGAAACTCAGGGTGGCACAGAGAAGGAAATTATAAACTCTGGGGAACTTCAGGGAAGGCTTCCCAGGAAAAACCTTGCGCTTGCACCTTAAAGGGCAAGTCAGAGTTTCTTGGCTAGAAGTGGGAGAAATACACTAGAATTCACCAAAATAAAAATAAAAGTGGTTGGAGAAGATTTATGGGAGACATGTAAGGGCAGTTCAAAGGACCAAAAGAAGAATTTAAAAATCAGGTCTTGAGAGGGAGACACCTTAGAGACTAGGGCTGTTACTACAATGGAGCAGAACCCTGTGGTTCAGTTCCGCTTCTCTGGGCACGATTATAGTTTGTTCTCCTACTGAAGACTGGCTTTTTACTGCTAATGCTTCCTCCAGGGACAGATTACCCAAAAAGCAACATACGCACGGGCTTACCTGTATCTATTAATTTGTAATGCACAATTTCACCTGTTTTACACCCATTCAAAAATGTGGTGAAACCCATGTGAAACTCTGCACTATACATTAGTAAGTAAACACAATCCTGAGGAAGGACACCGACTGGTCAAGTTTGGGTCATGTGTCCACCAAGGGCCAATCACTATTACTGGTCCAGTTAGGGTGGGGTACCCCTCCCTTTGTGCCCAGAGAGGCAATATCAAGTGAGGAGGGGTGGCACTGTTTGGATCTATGGATGAGTTGGTGGATGCGCCACTCGCTAAAGAATGAGAAGTTTGTGCAGACATGAGAAGAAAGATGCTAGGCAGACAAAACAAATTGTCCAGGCCAACACAACAGCTCCCAAAGACTTTAACATTTGACCCCACTTGACATTTCCATAACTCCATGAATCAACAGTCCATGAGTCTGGGCTATTTTCCATCACTTTGATAAACTACATGTATGTCTGACTCTGCACATTTTCTTAGCAGGACCACCCTGCCTGCTGAAACCTCACCAGTTCTTCACAGGCAACTGCAATGGCATTTCTCTTTCAAGATGCTTCCAACTTGAACTGATCTCTTTGTCTTGTACTCCCACAGTAATTTGTCCTGACCTTGACTCTGGAATTTCTCACTTTCTACCACAGGTAAGGAGCCTAGTGGAACAGCGGTTAAGAGCTCAGCTCCTAACCAAAACAGCAGCAGTTCAAACTCCTGCCACTCCTTAGAAACACTATGAAGCCGTTCTACTCTGTCCTAGAGGGTTCCTGTGAATTGGAATAGACTCAGTGGATATTTACCATATAAAATTGATGTACAGACAACCACTAGTCCTCCCTCTAAACAGGGATGGGAGACAGAGGGTTGAAGAGGCAGTGGTGGGGAGGAGGTGAGCCTGGACATGAGGACAGTAATTTCAATGCTGTCTCCATTGCACCTACAGAGATTAACGCTGAAAGACACTTTGCCCAAGACTTTAAGCTAGCCCAAAGTAAAGAAAAAAAACCTGTTTTGAACATTTGGCAAGGTATTTGTTAACTACAAGGATCCACAAGGAATATACAGCCATGTTGCTTGGCAAAGTGCTTAGAAGGGGGCCTCCTCTTCTCTGCACACAAAGGTAGACCTCCAGGCAAAGTCTGACATTGAAACTGCTCTGCAGAAGCTTAAACAGTATCTTTATTGTGAGCCAAAGAAATCTTAGCAGGTTACGTCACCTTTAGGAAAATGTTTCTCTTCTTTAATATTGATTTCTGTAGTGACTCATTCTTCCTATGGTATTCAGGCACTTTGGGGAAATTTCAGGACTGAACATACACACACACAATCGTGTACATGTGTCTATTCAATGAAATTTCATAAAAGCAAAGAATTAAGGAAAGGAGAAGAGGATTAATAATCCCATGAGACAAACAAAACTCAACTTTAGAAATTATCACTAAATCTTCTGAAACGTCTTCCTATACCTCTACATATTTCTGTGTCAGAGATTATTGTTCAGGCACACATTATGGCTGAGAGGAATTATAAGTACCCGTCCTCAAAACGTGAAATATGCTTGTAAAAAGGGATAAAACAGTGGTCTCACGATGCACATCTCCACTCCCAGCATTCTCAATCTCTCTGTCTCTCAGTCTCTCTGCTGGAACAAACCTGTTAACTTGCCAGAACACACTGGAAGCACTCCCTCCCCAGCCTGTCCTCAATCTGTCCCAGCACTTCCTCTCCTCAGCCATCCACCCAGTGTTCCAGTCATCTGTCTGTTCCCAGCCCCAAACCTATGATGTGTATCAGCACTGGATGTGTACCCAGATGGGCATCCCAAGACCTGAGACAGCCCTAGCATTTTTCTCCTCCAGGGATTCCCCTGGTGCCTCTACTCCCAGTCAGAGATTCACAATGGAGATGGAGAAGATAAGATGGCCATACACTATGGCACTGTCTTGAATACAAGGCAGCCACACCATCGCTTACTTCTATGTAATGAGGTAATGAAACTACTGTAAAGAATAAAAACTCCAAAGTCAACTATCCTGGCTCTAAGCCTTTCCCTGCTCATTATTGGCTCTCATCTTGGGCAACTCACTCATCCTCTCTGAGCCTTAGAGCCCTTAAGTAAAAAATGAAGATGGCAGTCACATCTAACTTACCAGAACACACACATGAAACACACTTCATGTACTATGTCATTCATTCTTGCTCTTCCCATCCCCTACCATGGTTACTGCCCCTTGCACTTCCTAGTATGCCTCAGAAATAACTTGAAAACTGTCTAAGCATCAGTTCCCTCATCTGTAAAAGAGATACAGTATCTGTTGTACAGCTATTTCAAAAATCAGATGCCTATATGTAAAGTACCAAGTATAGCTTAGTAAATGGTAGTTATTATTATTACTCAAGTGCCACCTAAATATTAGGTATTCTGATTATAACTATAGACAATTTGGTTGTCAAGCTTTCAGATGTGCACTGCCTTCTTTGACAAATGCATATTCATTTTGTGCTAGCAAGGGAAAAAAAAGCACTTCCTGACACTTTCTGCCATCAGAGAGGCATATGATATGAGCTGGAATAGAGAAAGAAGGAGAGCAAGGTACAAAATGCATGAAAGGCACAAGGAAAACAATAGTTGAACATTTCCTGGGTCCTAATGACTCCTGGTAAAGTATACATTTTAAAGATTGAATGAAAATTATGGAAGCATTAGGGAAGGTCCAATACATGCCGATTTTTATTATTGTTGTTTTAATCTTGACTTAGTAAACAATAAACTTGTTGGTTGAATCTACTGAAACCAACAAAACAAAAATCCAGGAATTTCTGGAGTCCTTGATGCACAACAATCATGGATTCTGGCCACTCTGATCATTAACCACTAGGAACCCAGTACAGCATGTCCTGGGGCTGCCCATGACACAGAGAAGGGGAACTTGTGAGAATCCCCAGGTATATATTTTGGGCAGCTTAGATTTAAGTGCTTTCACTTCTTTACTTACATCACATGCCCCTCTAGACTATGATCATTTCCAAGGGCACTGCTTCTCAGATTTTCTCTTCCTTTCTGATTTAATTTTCCATTCATAAATCAGTTTTTAGCTTATTACCAAAACTTCTCTTTAAATTTTTATATCTTTCTCTAAACACACCAGTAGTATATGTGCATGATGTGTGTGTGTATGTGTGTGTTGCTATCAAAGACATGATGGATAAGGACACGTCTAAAAAGAAAACCAAGACATCTGTTGCCATCAAGTTGATTACAACTCCTAGAGACCCTACAGGTCACAGTATAACTGTCTCATAGGGTTTCCAAGGAGTGCCTGGTAGATTTGACAGGCCAACCTTTTGGTTAGCAAGATAACTCTTAACCACCAAGGTTTCCATTAAAAGAAACAGAATACTAATACTACAGGAAAATGATAAAACAGAGTACCTCCAACCAATATAGCAGAGGTTTCCTAATAAGTTCCAAGTCCTCGAAACCTCCATCATGACTTCCCAGTGGTTGGAACCTGTTGTCTCAGAATGAAGTTGGATGATGGACATGTTGGTGTTGATTAGGAGAAAAAGAGGAATATAGTCAAGTAATCTTAGTTTAAAAGCTAACTAAAATATGGAGAATATCTTCTAAGATACCAGACACTATACATCTTCATAAATGGCTTTATTTCACTGGCTGAAAAAAAACATGTGCCTTGAGGTTTTTAATGCTGCATGGAGGTAACATGTCTAAGCCCTGGGAGATGTGGGGTTCATTCCCAGTGCTATAAAGCCGGTAAGCAAGGACTATACCTTTCTGGGTCACTACTTGCCCCCTCCTCTAGGATAACATCTGACACTCAGAAAGGTTTGTTGAACAAAAGAACAACTCCCCATCACATAACCTCTTCAGATTCCTATCACTCTCATTTGTAACATGAGGTAGTTGGATCAGGACACCTCTAAAGCCCTTTTAACTCTAAGGGCCTATGGCTCTGAGACTCCATCCAACATGACCAAATCCATTCTTCACAACCGTGTTGCATCATTTAGTGAAGAAAGGAATACTAGTATGACAGTCCTCAAGTCTCTGCTGGAACCTTATTTTTACCTGACTTTTTGTTTATTAGCAGTAAACAGTTCATCACTTACATGTTCCAGATATCCCCTTGCACTTGGATTCAGTTTAATTTACGTACAATAATGTTATGACTTTCTGCTATAGCTCACATTGGCCATGCTTCAACTTTGGATTTAAAATGAGAACATGATGAATACATTCCCAACCACTCCACTAGACTCTCAGCTTCTCCACTGGCTCCCTCATCATTAATCCCACATCTCTCCAGGTCCCTGGTGACATATGCACCCAGTCAGTCAGACAACATAAATATAAAACTAAGTAAAACCAATTATTCTCAGAACTTAACCAGGCTAGACTTGGCACAAAGATTTCATCGTCTTAGAGAACTGGTACATGAAGTTCTCAAAAAGTTCTCGATGTACCAGAACAAATAATATTCAGTGACTTAGTGCAGTTCTCGTCTCAGGAGGAATTTAAATGCTTTTAAAAACTTTCTATTTGGAAATGTTTTCAAATTTACAGAAAAGCTGCAAAAATAATAGCACAAAAAACACCCACATTCCCTTTACCCAGACTGACATATTGTTAGCATTGTATTCCTGTTTCCATTTGTGTCCTAGGTGGCTTCCACGGTCACAAGCTTGCACTCTGTGGGTATGTTTTTGTTGTGGACCACCTAATGGTTAAGTTGTATATATCATGGCCATTTAACCCTATATAATACTTAAATTTTAAAACAGGGTATCAGAAAGTAGTATGTTGAGTACACATTTTTTAAATCCCTAATGATAGGATTTCCAGGATAGCAGCCAAGCAGCAGGAGAGATTTATTCAGGCTGATTTCTACCACTCCTAGACAGTCAGCACCTCTTACTCATGAGGTTGGACTTGATCCCAGCCAAAGAATAAATAAATAAACACCTCTATTTTATTTTAGAAGAAAGAGAAAAGACCCTTGAAAGTTATTATCCAGGTTGACAACTGCAAGAGTCCATTCTCCTCTGGGAAAAGCACAGGTCGACCTAGTAAGTACAAAATCCTGTTGTATACAAGAGGTATTTTCCCAGAGGACTATGCTAGAGGCACAATCCACTTGCAAATACACCTTTTCTGCCAGTAAGCTCATGAAAATAGTCCTATTCCCCTTGAATTACAAACATAACCACAAAAGCCCCTGCACAAAACAAAAGACAGGAAGGGCTACTCACTCACTACTTTCCTCATTGTTAAAACTTCAGAAAATCACAGCCACCACCTGCTCTCCCTCACCACAAAGGTGCAACCACATTACTTGAGGCAGCTCAGCTGCAATCCTAAGACCAACTTGCTCCTTGGTTTTGAAGGTCTGCACTATAACAAGAGTGGAGTGTACATAAAGGGCAATAAGTGATGTAAATTAATTAATTGAAAAACAAACTTATACTGTCGATTTCAAATCACAGCAACCCTATGGAATAGAGAAGAACAGCCTCATGAGGTTTCCAAGGAGTCATTGGTAGATTTGAACTGCTAACCTTTTGTTTAGCAATCAGTTAGCCACAGGTCTTAACCACTGAGCCACCAGGGCACTGCAGCGAAATAGTCTTTTCCTTACCAATGAAAGATTTTGCATACATAGTAATTGTTGCTGTTGTTAGCTGCCATTGAGTCAGTTCCAACTCATCGTGACCCTCTGTACAACAGAATAAAACAGTGCCAAGCCTTGAGCCATCCTCACGGTTGTTGCCTCCCGTGTGTCAGTCCATCTCCCTGATGCTCCTCCTCTGTTTCTGGCAACCCTCTACACATGCTAATTACTGTTAATAAACTTTTCTAGTATATGATTATATCCTCTGGAGATACAGCCTTTCTTGTTGAAAGTATTTTTCTTTATCTGTTCCTTATCACACCTATAAAAATCAGTAAAATTATATAAAACAGAACAATTTGATGTAAAAGGTTTTAAAAATTAACCTATACTTGAAAACTGAAACACAAAAGAAGCAGAAACTGGGAAATGAATGCATGTGTAATGGCCTGCAAGTCCCACATGCACTGAACAAGTGTAAATCAACAAGGCTCTTCATTGTCAAGGTAACTCCACAGTCACTCGGATTATGGGAACTCCAAACATGTACCTTGCACCAGACTTTCACTTTTTTATGAGAATTGCACATGCATAATATAACAAAGGTAGATTCAAAGTGAAAGGAAAAGAAGGCGAATGAGCAGATTTACCTTAGAAGTGTATCTACAAAGAACAGAGAGTTTTGTAACGACGTACAAGCATGTGCTTCACCAGACAACGGTGGCAAAGAAACAAGGAACAGAAAGGTGAAAATAAATACAAAGTTCTCTGGCTTGTCTTCTCTAGGGGGAAATAAAAGATACTGTGATCTACCTTGTTTTGATGCCCTCCGCCGAATCTTCACTTTGGGAAAGGCAGGCCAGGAATAGTTAAAAGGTGAGTCTGAGTCCGAATCCATCTTTGTGTTTTGGTGAAATCAACAGATTAAACAGCAGCAACTCAGGAAAAACTCTGGGCGTCCCAGCCAGGAGGCAACTCTCCCGTGTGATGTAGAAGGAAGGAATGAGGCTGGATGAAAGGACTCGCAAACACCGGGGAGGGAGAGGCAGTAAATGCTTTGCTTCCTTCAGGCGTTCAGGCATGCAGCCGGAGGAGGAGGCTGTAAATATTAAAGCCAAACTAGGGAAGCAGAAGCCGGATAGAGAGGGTGCTAAGCATCAGGCTGATCCACTGCAGTCCAGTTATTCAAAAGGTCACTGGGAGCAAATGAATCATTAACTCCCCTCTCCTTGTTGCTGGAAATGGAAATGAAGACGGAAGGTAACTAGGAATTGAAAGAAAGTCGCCTGTGATTCAAGAAAAACCTCCAAATAAATGCAGGCGCTTATTTTGCTCTGGAGCTCAACTATCCTTTCCCAGAAAAGCCACCCTGTGCAGCGTTAGATAAAGGTTGAGGTTTATGTGTGTAGACAGCCAGAAAGTGTGTTACACTGACAAATAAAAGCCATCATCCTCTGCGCAGGGCTTTTTCCAGAGCAAGCTATTCTTTCATACCACTGGCTGTTTGGGCAGCTTTTGGGATCTAAGAATCAAAAGAGCTCTGACAATTTATTCCAGTCCATCAAGTCTCTCCGTCTTTTTCGCCATAGAGTGGTGAAAGCTTTAACTCTCACACAAAATTATACTCAATTTATTTGATTCGTGAGTCACCCACTACTGTTTAGCACAACTGGGGCACTTTTCTTAATATGTCACCAAGTTTGGCTGACAGTCATAAAGATTTAGGCACCTTTATAGCTCTGATCTAAACTTTACACTCATCTCCATAGAGCTGGTAACTAATTTACCACAAACCACCAGCTCCTGCTCCACCTCCCTGAATGACTCTGGGTAATTAACATTCAGTAGAGGCCTATTACTGTTTCCCCACAAACTGATCAAATGGACTTCCCGCTACCTATAGATACAGACACGCACATGTCCCAAATAAGCTCAAGCACAGCAGCCTAGATCCATCAGATAAAAAGTATATCCCAAGTCCCATAGAGGAATATCTTTTTTGGCATTTCTTTTCAGGGCAGTGATACAGTAAAAAGTAATTATACCAAGTAAAATAAAAGAGAATGGAAACAATATGAGGATCCATTCCACTCTGCAGATTTGGAACATAACAATATGTGTTTTAATTAACATTCATCTCTTCAATTGTTTCCCAAATCCTTGGCACTGTTGTGCCGTGGTTATGTAAGGAAACAGATGCCTACCCTATTCTGTGACAGCTAATCCTATCTGACTAGGCCAGGATAGGGTGCAAGGAGCACATAGAAAGGTAGAAAGGGAAAAACCTACTTCATTACAAATGCAAAACACAAAGAGAATTACACAAATCACTACACCTTTCTACATGGTTTGCTACATAAATACACAATTAGACTGAAATGCAGTCAGAACACAGTTGCAAGCATTGCAACTAAGTGAAAATAAACACTAATACATTTTCTACTTTGTAGCCTTATTTGAGAAATTACATATTTTTTAATTAAACAAAAAATTTGCCGTTGTGCAGACTCCAACTCACAGCGATCACTCAGGACAAAGTAGAACTACTCCACAGGGTTTCCAAGGAGTGGCTGGTGGATTTGAACTGCCAGTGTTTTGGTTAGTAGCCAAGATCTTAACCACTGCACCGCCAGGAATTTTTTTCCTTTTGTTTGTTTTGTTTCCAAATCTGCCAGGGGCAATTGTAAGAATAAATTACTTCCAACACATCAAGTAAGAGAGTTTTAGTCAAAGATGCACAAAACTCTTACGGATGGGTGTTCCCATTCATTCTTACTTTTAGGGTCTTGAACAGTAACTGGCTCACCATAGATAGGTATTTGCTGAATGAATGAGAATTATACTATTAGATCAACTGACAGACGAAGAACCTCTCCATGACAACTACAGTATTTTTAGTATCCACTGGTTAAAAGCATGTATCTTGACAAAAATGCTGCAAGGACTAAATAAGGTGTTTAAATATACTTGCATTTTATCCATTATAACAGTCTCTACATACATTTGAAAGAAGAGCGGTGGTTACATAACAAGAAAACCTACTGCTCGTTAAAGCCAATATTGCAGGTATGGGTAGATCTACCTCCAAGATGTCTGTTGGTCAAAAGAATGGACCTCGTCCACCAAAGTAAACTGTCACTAAACTGAAATTAAAGTGTTAGATCAGTAGATATTATTAACTCACTTTCATCTCTGCTCCTGAAGAGTCCTTAATTTATAAAATGTCCAAAAAGATTAGAAATACTAAAATCCTCATCTCATATTGGTGGTTTTTATAGCTCCCTGCTTTACTAAAGGTATAGAGACGATGTTTACAACATTACAGTATCTTCCTGGCATTATGAGAAAAAAAGCAAAATACTTTTGAGTAATTACAAGCAGGATAAAAGTCATGCAGAAGCTTCCTAACTTATCTGCCAGGTTGGCCAGACTGTGACATCACAGCAACGAGGCTGCAACTGTAAAGACAACTTAGTCTAGGGCTGAATTTCTAGGAGGCCATCAGCAGGAGGGGAGGTAACTGCTACCTTAAAATGCAGATGATGAGATTCCCACTCCAGAATCTCTAAGGGTGGCCCAGAAATCTACAGCTGCATCAAGAACCTCCTCACCCCAGGTGATTCTCATGCACATAAGTTTAGAGCCCCTTAACTAGGACAGATAAACCCAATTCAGTAAGTTCTCAAAGCCAAAGTACATCAGTGACCACTCTAAAGACCTATCCATGACAGATCAAAATCACTTCAGGACCAGACAGAGAGATATGAAAGAACTTTTCACAAAACATCTTTAGGAGCTGAGATGTCTTATAAATATTGCTCTGATTTTCTCCAAAAGTTTAGTTTTTATTGACCAATTAAGTACCAGCCGGCTACAGATAAACAAATTATTCTGACTATAAAAATACTACAGATAACAACAGACTTCCCAACATCCTCATTTGTTTTACCATTGACCAGCATTTCTTAAAAGCTGAAATGAGGAGGCTGGGCCAAGATGATAGTTTAGTCAGATGCTTCCTGTGATTCCTCTAACAACAAAGAGGCAAAGAACAAATGAATCAATTATATATGATACTTAGGGAGCCCTGAACATCTAAATGGAAAGTTGAGAAACTGGACTGAGTAATGGGGAAGGGTCAGCAGGTACAGAAGTACCTAGGACTGGCTAGACCGGATTCAGTGGGAATTGGCTACAGCCAGTGTAATGAGTGGAGAGGTGGTGTTCAGGGGGCATCCTCACCAGCAGGAGGCACTGAGCAATGAGAGCCCACTTACGCCTCCAGAACCAGTGAAAAACAGCATTTGATCATCAAAAGCTGAGCGGCTTGCATCTAACTTACCCCACATGGATCTAAAACTTTACTTCAGGATAAACCTCTCTCTCTTTTTCCAATGCCCACCCCACCCTTCTCTGCAATATAGGCTCCATTGGCTGAGCCACTCCTGAGCTGGAAATAGAATCCCTTATGCATGCCTTGAGTCATTCTCCCAGATTTGGACAGTGAACAATTTAACAAACAGGGGGAAGAAAAAAAGGAAAACAACTATTGACTCCCCTGTGTCAGGAACTCAAGGCAAAAATAGTTCCTTCACCTAGGCTCAGACATAAGGAGAAACACCTTCTTCACAGACACTCAGGGACGGCTGTCAGACCCCTGCCTTTCTCTGTATATGCAGCCAGATCCCTGTACCTACACTAACCACTCTGCCCACCTAGAACTGTAGGGGAGAGTCTGCACCACACACTTGGTGATTAACTACCTGGATATCTGAGCTGAATCCATATAAGAAAAGTAAACTGACTCTTGGGCTCACATACTTAGTAACAGCTCTAACCACCTGGTAACAGGAAATTACAGAGCTTCAAAGATGCCAATAACCAAACTAGCACACATGATCAGCCTATCTTGACATTTCAAAACAAAACAAGAAGCTAGAATAAGCAAACATAAAATAAGTAAATACAACAGCTTACTGATGGCATGAAGACAACAGTCAATATCAAATCACTTAAAGAGGCAAGCCACAATGTTTTCAGAGAGCTCCCTACCCCCCCCCCAAAATCAAGAAATTTTCCAGATAAAGAGAACTTCTTGGCATTACTGAAGGTACAAAACAAAAGATTAATATTTAGAACTCTTTAAGATATCAGGAAAGAGACGAGGTAAAATGCATCAGAGCATAGTGACAAACTGAACTGGCTGCAAGAAAGCTTACAGTGTCAAAAGTAGAAACTCTGAAAATTAATAATATAGTTACCTAATTAGACAACTCAGTAGAAATTCAAAGGAGCAGAATTGGGTCAATGGAAGGCAGAATCACTGAGATCAAAGATAAAGTACCTGACGCTAACATATTTGTGGAAAAAAATCAGATAAAAGAATAAAAAAATGAAAAAACACTAAGAATTATGTGGGGACTTTATCAACAGGAATAATCAGTGAATGATTTTAGTGCCAGAATCAGGGGGGTGGTGGAACACAATTGTATAAAGAGAATTACTGAAGATTTGTTAACAGAAAACTTCCCTGGTATCCTGAAAGATAAGAAGACACCTATCCAAGATGCTCACTGAACTCCACACAAGGTAGACGGCAAAAGAAGGACACAAAGGCATATTATAATCAAATTTGCCAAAACTAAAGATAAAAAGAAAATTTTAAAGGTAGCTATGGATAAATGAAAAGTAATCTACAAAGCAGAGTCAATAAGACCAAACTCAGACTATCCGCAGAAACTATGCCAGCAAGAAGGCAATGGGATAACATATGCAAAGCCTTGAAGGAAAAATTGCCTGCCAGGAATTATATCTCCAGCAAAACTGTCTCTTAACATGATAGCAAAATTAGGACATTTCCAGATAAAAAGAAATTCAGTGAATTTGCAAAAACCAAACCAAAATTATAAGAAACACTAAAAGGAGTCCTTCAGTTAGAAAATGAGTAACATGAGATAACAACCTAAGACAAGAATGCAGAATAGAGCAACTGGATATCAACCCAGATGGTGAAATCATAAAAATAAATCAAAGGCAAAACACTGAAAAAAAGATGAAATGATTTCCACTAACACCCACACAGTTATTATGTAACGTGAAATAGGAAATACTGTGACTGCACAACACTTCCTATTTTCAGACCAGCTCATTTTCCTGTTCACAAAGGAATTTTCCTGAATGTGGTCACTTACAGTCCTTGTTTTTTATAGTAATTGGTTTTTCATTTTGTCAGTATGATTTCATTTAAATTAATTCAAGTTAATTACAAATCATTCATATTCTGTTGGTTAATTACTCTCTCTGATTGGTTAATAGCAATTGCAATTGGCAGAATTCAGTGATATATCACAAGGATACCTTCTCATCAGATACCATATAACCATTACCATGCAAGAGCATGAATGATTTCAAGACCAAATCAGTTGTTGCCTAGTCAATTTTGACTATGGTAACTCCACGTGTCTCAGAACAGAATTACGCTCCAGAGGGTCTTCAATGGTTGATTTTTCAGAAGTGGATGACTAAGCCTTTTTTCTGAGGTACTGCTGAGTGGACTTGGAATTTCACCTTCTGCTCAGCAGCTGAGTTTTGTGAACCATTTACATCACCCAAAGACTCCTCAATGAGAAAATCCTTTATTTAAAAACCAACCTTCACAAGGTTACAGTCATCAAGTATAGACGCTGCTACCTTGAAGTTTCAGCTTTCCAGAAGACCTATATAGGAAGAGAACTGTCCTTAACTATCTTCCTCAAGACAAAATGTCACCTACCTTTAAATCTTGACAAAGTTAAGTCTCCTCAGAGAAGTTTTATATTTCTCTTTGAATTATAATATTTGTACATTCTGTTATCCTCTAATGGAATCCAAAATTCGATTACAGCAAGTACTGTGTCTTATTTATATTTTTAAGGAGCCCAAGCTAAAAAGAAAATAACAGGCTCTAACTTAATTCTGTCACTTATTTACTTAGGGGCCTTAACCAAGTCATTCCAACTTTTTGAGCCTCAGTTTTCTCATATGAAATGAAGTAATATGTAAATGTCAAAGGTTTATTACAAGGATCAAAGAGGTTATCACAGTAAAAGAGTTTACATCAATAAATTTTCAATAATTTGTAGTTAAATTATTAAATGTAAATCTAGTTTCACTTCTATTACCTAACTTTTTCTTGTATAGTATAAACACAGAAATGCCCACATTATAAACATTTTTTTGTTGGGTAGATCTTGGTGGTTCAGTAGAAACCCTGGGAGTGTAGTGGTTAAGTGCTACAGCTACTAACCAAAAGGTCAGCAGTTTGAATCTACCAGATGCTCCTTAGAAACTCTATGAAACAGTTCTACTCTGTCCTATGGGGTAGCTATGAGTCAGAATCAACTTGATGCCAATGTGTGGTTCAGTGATTAAGAGTTTGGCTGCTAAACAAGAAGTCAGCAATTTGAATCCACCAGCCACTCCTTAAAAACCCAATGGGGCAGTTCTACCCTGTCCTATAGGGTCACTATGTGTCAGGATGACTTAACAGCAATGAGTATGCTGTCTTTACCCTAGAAGTAATAGCTTAATTTTCAAAACTGAGACATGGCCATGTGTAAGGAAGTTGAGAACACCTCACCAAGACTTTGAAGGAAGAAGAGAAGGGTTTGCTTTGTTTATCTGTTCTATTGTTTGACTACCACAGACCAGTCTTTAACACTTTAAGACACTGTTTCTGTAAAGTCATAAAAAGTACAGACAAGAGGAGGTAAGACCTCTGATGCCAGGACAAGCCTTTCCTGAATCACTGCAGCCACAGGAACTAAAAGTCAAACGAGTGCTGTATCACATGGAGCCTGAGATGAAAACTAGGCATGGTCTAAATTATCCCCAAAACTCCCTTAAGAAGCTACTGTATCACCTCTCAGCAAGTCTATCACAAGCAGTACATCTTCGTTACAGCTACTAATCCATTTCTTTGGTTGGGTACCAGATGTAACTGTTGATTTTTGTTTAAAGGCTACATTATACAGAAAATGAGTATAACAAGGCTCATATCCATGTACCGGGATGCTCTCACTATGAGAAGTAGGAAAAATCAAGGCCAGGGGTGAAAATAACACATTCACAACTCCAGCATCATGCTCACCTAGTGATGCACATACAGTCATTGAATAGAATAATAGGTACACCCATTCCAAAATTTAAACTATCATTTTTTTCTCTATCTCCCCTATGTATTTTTTTTTGCAGAGCTCATAAAACTAAATTTGCATAAAGCAGACATGAATTGGGAGCATGATGCACTCACTGCTACCATAACTGGCATCCCATGACATGGGATGATACTACACTTCTTAAAAATATAGAGAGAGAGATTTCTTATCTGTTTTTATTACTTTTATTTATTTGAGCAAAAATATCCACATGACCCCTCAAAGGTCCTAACACACTCCATGTACCTACGTATCACCCTGTCTTCCAGGGCTAGGGATGGGGAAGTGCGAACGCAACTAAGAAGACCAACAAGAGGAAATTATTTGTATTATTATTTATCAACTTGCAATAAGAAGAAAATACAGGTAGTCACAGACATACAATATATTGTAGTTACCACAAACTACATTTAATGTCGTCTTCTATTTTTGCACATAGTTAGCAATGTGTTCCACATAGAATACTGCAGTGAATAATTTGCTAATTGGCTCATTCTCAGATGTTCACTTGCAGATGTTAAAATTACAATTTACCCTTGATAAAGACACTGATAATGAAAGGCAATAATAACAAAAACTAAAAAAGAGAGGTATTCAATTTTAGATGAGAACCAACTTATATCACAGACTCATCAGGAAGGAGCCCATCATAAGTCAGGAGGAAATAATCTATACCTCAAACACCTCAAGGCAGAAAATAGTACATTTCCTGATTGAGGCAACATGTTAAAGGAATGTGTTATTAAAGCTTCCACTAACATTTGGTACTGCTGTGGACACAAAGCCTACTTAGATGATTCTTCTAAGGCAAAAAAATACAGGCCTATTTTTGTTTTTGAATACTGAAATTTCTGGGCATAATGTGAAAGGGAAAAACTAGGACACATTTGCTAGCTTATTCTGCCTAATAAATTAAGAAGAATTTTGAATTTATTTTGCAGTGGCAGCTTTGGATAGTGGATGTGAGAGGCCCTGTAGGCAAAGGAAGCAAGTATACAGACCAAGAGTCTGCGGAGAGAAAGGATGGAGGGGTAGGAATGCATAAAGCTTAAAGAGACACTCCTCCTAATAGGAAGAGTCAAGGGACTTAATGAGAGCACCGAGAATATATTTTAAATTGTTTCTGATTTTTCCAATTCCAATAAACTTCCAAACTTTCAGAAAAAGTTTCTTATATGCCATAGATATATTCACAAACTTAGTTTTTAATCAGTTTTCAAAACTCAAAGTTCAATTTAATATTATTTGTACTTTTAATGATCATTCACATGTAATTAACTGTGAGGTATCAACTGAGCAAAGAATTTAACTGGTTTTAGCACAAACTCCAAACTACAAATTCCATAGCTCTGATCCTAAAACTCACATGAAATGTAAATAATATCATAGTTTAAAGGGGAAGGGGGAAGTGGGCATATGTTTTCTATTTTCTGTAAAACAGGCTTGTGGGCAGTGTCTGACCTCCTCCAACTCCACAAGGAGGAAGAGGGATCAAGACCAACAGTGCAAGGCAGATCCCCCTGAGGTGGAGACCAGACCAGCCTCTTCTCTCTACCATCTTTGCTAATTCTGACACCAATTGTTCCTCCCACAGCACTCTGCTTCTCTGCTGGGTTTGATAACTCATTGCAATGGCCACACAGAACTCAGAAACTATACTCACCTTTTCGGGGTTTATTAGGGAGGTAAGAGTTATAATTCAGTCTTGGGAACACTCAGGATACAGTTCTTCCATCAGGACAGCCTCTTCCAAGCTGTGTTCTCAGGCTGCCTTTCCCTGGCCCGACGCTTCTACCCAAAGGTGCTCAGCTTTCTCCTCCCACGGGCTGGGAAGCCCAGCGCATCCAGCTCTTGCTGCTGAGTCTCTCCTGTGGTTCTCTCCTTCTTTGGTGGTAGTGGGCTCTTCCTCTCTGCTCTGAAATTGGCAAAGCTGACTAATCCTGTTGGTAGGCCACCATTACCCTATCACACAATTACCACGGTCAGAGTTACAAGACCAGGGCTGGAAGGAGCACACAAATGTCATCAACCACAGCCAATGAGGCAGCCAGTCCTTGAAACAGCCATTTCTCCAAGGAGCTCTGCTTCCTCTTTCCAGAAAATTGTATGAGAAACCAAGATCCAGGCTTGTTGCTACCAGGGTGCTATTGCTTCTAGGCCTTCTGAACTCACAGAGCAACCAAGTATATGTGTGTGTGCTAACTCACGTACTGTTATTAGGTGCTGTCACATCGATCCAACTCACAGCAACTGCACGTTCAACACAACAAAAAGCTATCCTGTCCTACGTCATCCTCATCATCACTCTTAGACTTGAGCCCAGTGTTGCAGCCACTGTGTCAATCTATCTTGTCAACCTTTTTCACTTTCTCTTTTATGTCTCACCAAGCACAGTATCCTTCTCCAGGGACTGATCCCTCCTGAAAACATGTCCAAAGTATAGGAGACACAGTATGCGTATGTAAAAAACCCACCGCTCTTGAGTTGGGTCCAACTCATGGTGACCCTAGAGGTCAGAGCAGAACTGCCCCCTAGAGTTTCCAAGGAGCGCCTGGTGGATTTGAACTGCTGAGCTTTTGGTTAGCAGACGTAGCCCTTAACCCACCATGTCACCACGGTTTCCAAATACATGTAGTATGCGTATCTATCTGTCCAAATCCAAACAAAAACATGAGTTCATACTGGTATCCACAACTCTAATCCATCACCACATACAGCCTTCTAGTTTCCTCACTTTAATTATCTGTAAACTCTCCTGCAACTGTGAAAAGTCTGGCACCCATCACCTGTCATCCATTTATTTAATTGTTGAAGTCCAGTATACAAGTAGTATCAGTAGTTAACCCATGCCTCCATGGGAAATAACACTATCAACTAGAGGACAGTGCCTATATACAGTTTCTTTTGCCTCAGTCTTATAAATGTCACTCATTTCCAAAGTTCCTAAGGTCTGCACTTCCCCCAATTCCCTTTAGTGAGATTGTTTTATACATTTGTAATAAAATTAGATTGTTTTGTGACATTCTGAATTCTATCCCAAGATCGTTTAACTTTCTCAAAGATTTTTCAAAATCTACATATAATAAGGTTTAATGTTTGTAAATTTCTATGGTTTTTGACAAATGCATGGTGTTATTAGTGAACAGTATCATAAAGAACAATTCCATCACATGAAAATGAAACCTACAATGATAGGCGTATGCACAAAGGACACAGGAATCAACTAGAAGAGTCCATTGCCAAAACTGGAAAGGTAACATTGGATTGTTACTTAAAGTATAAAATATCCATGCGTCCATACTGATATAGATGACTGAATAAATAAACAGGACTGTCTCTCATACCTAAGAATTCTAAAAACTTTATGTACACAATTCATCATCTAAGGAGCATGTACATAACTCCCTACTCCATAAACGTGTGCTGCACACAATGACTTCCTTCCAAAGATCACTGCATAGAAAGGGGGTGGGGAATAACTTTCCAGCAGAGAACCTGACAAACATTACCTCAGTCAGGTAATTACAGTCAATATCAGCAGTGATAAGTCATGTTGATAAGTGTGTGCCTTTAATGTGATGTGATAAAAATGGCATTTTACCCCAGCTTAATCACGGAGGAAACATCAGACAAGCTCCACAAATTCATTCGTAGTGTTGGCAACTGATATTCAGAGCAATCCTACAGGACAGAGTAGAACCACCCCACAGAGTTTCCAAGGCTGTAAATCTTTACAGAAGCTGACTACAACATCTTTCTCCCATGGAGCAGCTGGTGGGTTCAAATCATTGACCTTTCAGCGTAGCAGCTAAGCCCTTAACCACTGCACCACCAGGGCTCTTAGAATAGACTCCGTAGCAACAGGTGTTTTGGGGGGGGGGGGGGAGCTACTGTTTGAAAACAATTACCCATGAAAGGTTTAACCACCTCACATAGGTTCAAGTACATAGGCAAGTTTCTGATAATCTTTTCCTCAAGTTTTTCACATCCCTCATCACATTTTAAATCAAACCCTCTTGTTCTGGGTCCAGCATCAGTAATTTTGAAGCTCCAAGGTTATTCCCAGGTGCAGACAGGTTTCAGAACCACACAATAACCAAGAGTTTACATTAGCAGTGCCGAACCTTAACTGATTTTTATTTTGCTGTACTTTTTTTTCTTTTATTCTACATTTGTGAGCAAATGATAGAACATGGGACCCATCATCATGCCAAACATTGTCGTAGATATGGGATTTAAAACTGAACTTTTTTTGTTTTTAATGATTAGAGAGTAACCAACCCAGTGTGATCGAATATAACCTCCAGCCAGGCTGTAAGTTTCTTCATGTTTCCTAGGCTTACAGTATCTATGAACATTAAATATCTCAAAATTCTCTTTCAATTTATGGGATAAAAGGCTGTCCATAAATATGCCAAGGTCTAATTTAAAGAAAATGCTCTATTCTCATTCCAAAAGAAGACTTTTACCCAAACAATGATGCCACAAAGAAATATAAAAGCAGAATAGTCATGATAAGAGAAGCAAACAGAGCTTGTTAACACTCAGAAGAATTCTAGTTAAGTCAGCACTTCTCTCTACCACAGTGTTTAAAACCTCACCAACCACAATAAGAAAGTTTAACTGGCATGAACAAAAGGAGCAACAGTTGAGAATTTATTCAAATAAATTTGCATCCCCAGTGATGTTCTTGGGATATTTCTCCATCCTCATTTCCTTGACCTTAACATCAAGTTGCTGGTTAAGTTTTAGTTTGTGGTAGACAGATGATCCTCCTCCTCTCCTCCCTCACCCCCCCCAAAAAAGAGACAGAATGGAGGTGAATCAAACAGAATCTACAGCTACCTCTATAGCCCTGGGCAAATAGTAAGAACTGCTAAAAACTTGGTTTGAAAGCTTTTTGTTTTTTCCGAAGGATATGAACTATGTTAAGTTTCCCTCCCCACACCCTTTTCTTTCTTTCATGTTAAAGTAACATTTTGAGATTTCAACATAGATATATGTACATGTTGCAAAACAATAGCCAGCAGATGCAGTAAGGTCCCTGGGTGACAGAAACAGTTGGTATTAGGCTGATAACCACAAGGCTGCTGGTTCCAATTCATCCAGCAGCACTGCAGTGACAATCTGCTTCAGCAGGAGTTACAGCCAAGAAAGCCTATGGGGGTAGTTCTACTGTCTCACACATACAGAGTCACCAGGAGCTGTCACCAACTCTGGCACAAGGCAGCAAAAACAAAGACGCACAGTTTCCACTTTCTTGGGTCTAGATCTTAAGGTTCTTTAAAAGTTCTGTTGGAAAACATTTCATATTTTTATTTTTATGGGGTCTTAAAATGGCTGTTTTATAAGCTTTTATAGCTCCTCAACATTAATTCCATTTTCAAAATTTCAGTTAGTATAAGAAGAAAATTGAGACCTGACTGGTTCTCCAGCTGCCATGTTATCATGACAGAGTGTACCACCACTGCCCAGCTCGCTGCTGACATCCACGGGCTGCTTCCTCTACCAGATACACCCACAGATGGAGACAGTGAGAAGTGTTCTATATACTACACCTACTATTCTTGTTTTTTTTAATTTCCATGTTTATTCAATGTTTCCAAATATTCAAAGAAGTCAAGATTCTTACACCAATGAGATCATGCAAAGTAATTCCAAGTATATACAGTAATCACTTGTCCCGTCAGTCTTGCTGTTTTATACATCAATGTGATCAACAACATTGAATGGCATGTGCCTGCTTGCAAAATGTCACCTGTTGACAAAACATGATGGACAATTTCTATTCCTCATCTGTAAGTCTAATTCAAAATAATGGTTTGGTTTTGTTCTTTACTTGCAGGCCCACAGGACTGAAAAATTTAGCTGACAACTTTATTCAACTATCACACAAAAAGCACAAATGACATTCCCAATACTCTGTAAACTTAGGAGGGTTGAGACAGTAGACAGCATCTGGTTTCAGTAGTAGATGCAACTGTTGAGCTTGAATCTTGTTGTCTTTTTCTCTCCTCAGGATCTTTCCTATAATTTTGCTGACTGGGTTCTAGAACAGAAGTGAGGAACCTCCACCACACACACACACACACACACACACACACACACACACACACAAAATGAAATTTAAAGTGTGACAACTGTATTCTGCTGTATCACACAGACAGAAAACCTGGGCATTTTGCTAGTTGCAAAGACTGAAAAACAGTCTGCAAAACGGCCCTGAAGAAAATCCTGAGTGGAACTACTTAGCCCAAATGTTTCTGACCAAAGAAAATTATACCACAATACTTACAAGCTAACTTTTAGGAGACGGGGCCAGCAGGACAGCATTAACAACCACCACCACAACATTCTCCTCTAGAGAGGTTATTTCTTTGGGTCTTCCCATTATTTTCTACCTGTTTCCCTTTGCTGATGTTTTTTTTCCTAAGCTTCCTGTCTGGAGGCTTCGTCTGTCCCTCTTGGGTGACCCTACCATCATGAAAGAGCTATCTGTGTCTTCCATGTAGAGCAATCTGAAGGACCTCACACCCCGCTGCTTGTTTCCGTTTTGGCTTCCTTCTCTTCCCAGGTGGCCTGAATGGGTTTTCTTGGTGCTGAAGGTCCTGCTGCATTCCAGTTTGGGATTAGTGGTCATCTGTCTCACCAGTGCCCACCCTACTCCCAAGAAGTGTTCTTTTTCTTATGTGTAAGTTTAATAACCAACAATAGCAGGCACAAAGTAACCAAAAATATTGAAGAATAACCACAATTCCAGCCTCAGCCTGTGTTGACCAGGCCAATCAGCATACAGATTACAAACAAGATTTTGCATGTTGTTTGTTTTTTCCGGCTGATAAACACTTGTGATGTGGATCTATGACATTTTCCATTACTTCTTACACAAGTAATCCATGTCATTTGTAGAAAAATGAATTTGTTTTTAAGCTGTCTCTGGAAGAGCTCTTACTTACATAATGCTAAATGAAAAAAACACGACATAAAATTCTACTGTTTGCACAATTACAATTATGTAAAAAATAGATAGCAAAAATACTGGTAGGTAATACATCAAAATGTAATAGTAGCTGTCCTTTGGTGGTAAAATTATGAGGATTCTTTTTTCCATTCTTTCTAAAATTTCTAGATTTTTATACTATGAGCATGTATTATTTTATAATTGTAAAAGGTCAAGTTAACTTACTTTTTAAGTAGTCTGTTTAGCACTCTGCCAACCAGACCTGGAACAGCAGATGCAACATTGCTTCATGCTCAGAGCTTCAAGGTATGGAAACTCTCCAAGCCAGGAGAGTGATGCCAACCAATCCCATCACTACTTTCCCTAGAGTCACTCTCTCCCTCCCTACCACCTTCCTTTACAGGGCAAAGGTACGTTATGCCCACATATTTCTTGCTTTGACATGCCAGTGTCACCAACCCTTCATTTTTCAATCCAAAACATTACATAGTATTAGCAAGTAAATTTAATCTTTAGTCCCATGCTAATCATAGTTAATGATTTCCTGATACAGGAAAATCAGGTTCAGTATGAGTGTCACTCAGTCGGGCCTGTTACATCAACCTCACTCACACTCTTGAACATCACTTGCTGAGACAGCAGGAGCTTCATCTTCCACAGTTTTTCTACAATTGTCTTGAGTCACTGGCACTCTTGCTTCACAGTCCTTTAGCATGAATCTAACCTTCTACTGGAAATCTTAATTTCTAACAAAAACTACAGTTTTATTTTTTCAGATTCAACTTTCTTAAAGTGGAGTTGGTCAGCAATAAAAGCAAAGGAGTTATCAAGCTACGAAAAGACATGGAGGAGGAAGAGAAAAATGCAGAAGAAAGTTTCAAATCCCCACGGAATCCAGAATTTCTGGATCCACAGAAGTGAGACTAACCTCCAGAACTATTTCCCTGAGAAAACTTTTAAACCTTAAACCAAAAATATTCCCAGACATCTTCTTTAAACAAAATACCAGTACAGCTTAACTGGTGAAGAATGTCTGCCTTGAGCACTGTGCTCTTTTAAGAACTGTCTGTAAGAGATCAAACTGACAACAGCAACTCTGACATTAGAAAACACAGGGGCAGTAAGTTTGCTAATGATGCAGAACAATTCAGAAAAAGAGAGTGAAAACAGTTACACAACTTAAAGAATATAATCAATGTCACTGAACTGTACATGTAGAAATTGTTTAATTATAAATGTTCTGCTGTGTATATTCTCAACAAATAAGACAAATTAAAAAAAAAAACACATGGAAGAACCTTAACAGTATTTTACTGAGTCTGAGACCCCAGTCCACAAAGCTACACACTATATAACTCCATCTATATGACATTCTGGAAAGGCAAAACTATGGAGACAGTAAAATGATAAACGGTTGCCAGAGGAAGGGAGAAGGATGAATATGAGAGAGCACAGGGCATTTTTAGGGCATTGTAACCATTCTTTCTTACATTGTAAAGGTGGAGACACAACATTATACATATGTCAAAATTCATTCAACCACATAACACAAAGAGAAAATCCTAACGTAAACCATTAGGCTCTGGTTATTAATAATGTATCATTATTGGTTCATGAATTGTTACAAATACACTACACTAATACAAGCTGTTAATAATAATGATAGCATTCATGAAAGGAGAAACTGTGTGCAGGAGAAGTCTCCTCCGTGCCACAAATGGTTAACTGCTTTGCTGTTAACTGAAAATCCAGCAGCTCAAACCCACACAGAGGTGTCTTGGAAGAAAGCCCTGGCAATCCACTTCTGAAAGATCACAGCCATTGAAAACTCTACAGAATGCAGTTCTCCTCTGAAAAACACTGAGTTGCCATGAGTCACAATCAACTTGGCAACAACTGGTGATGGTATGCATGAGTCAGAGGAGGTACACGAGAATTCTCAGTACTTGCTGCACAATTTTTCCATAAACATAAAATTGCGCTGAAAATGAGAAATCAGGTCATTCGCAGTTTTGCTGATTCAGCTTTGCTGGTTTCAAGCATCTTTGTTTGCAACTGGGATTTCACAAAGGCAGTTAAGGATCCCAGTTAAAAATCCCAGTTCATAGCTTACAAGTTATGCACTTGTTCCTAAGACATGTTATTTCCTTTATCCTTGGCACAGTATTTGCTGCTGCCTATTGTTGGTCTCAACTCTGCTTAGTTTTTGTTCCATTTCTTAATCAAATTTATATTCTGTATTAAACTAGTTCATTTACTCTGTCTTCTATTCCAGAAGCCCTGGTGGCATAGTGGTTAAGTGTTATGGCTGCTGGCTAAAAGGCTACAAATTCAAATCCCACAGGCACTTCTTGGAAACACTATAGGGCAGCTCTACTCTGTCCTATAGGGTCACCACCAGTTGGCATCAACTCGACAGCAGTGAGTTTGTTTTGCTTTGGTCTTATATTCCTCCCATTTGGCTTGCCTATAACGTGAGGACTCCCACACTCCACTGTGACAGCAAACTGGGTTTTTACAGCATCCACAGCAAGTGGGCCATCACTCCTGGACTCAATACAAATGATATCTTACCATTTGATGCCTTGAGGTGGTTCTTGGATACTGGCTTGGATGAGCCTACCAGCATTTACCCATCAGAGATATTAGTCTTCTAATCAATGTCAATATGTATGCTCTCAGGGGTCAGCAGGAACAACACAAAGGGAACTGACCCTGGTTCTGCCCTATCCAATACAATAAAATTAAAAACGCAGTTTCTCAGTCACGCTAGCCACATACTTAGTACACATCTCAGTTAGACTCCATATTGGACAGCACAGGTGTAGAACATTTTCATCATTCTAGAAAGTTCTAGTGGATGGCACTGATGTAGTCTATGAGACCACAATAACTGCACAGGATGCGATTTCAAATAATACAAGTCAGTGAAGATTTACACTTCTATCCCACACACTTACATCAGCATTTCCTCAAAGGCTAGGCAGAAAACAAAACCAAAAAAAAAAGAAAACCAAGTTTGTTGCCATCAAGTTGATTCTGCCTCATAGCAGTCCTATAGGACAGAGTAGAACTGTCCCACAGGATTTCCAAGGAGTGTCTGGTGGATTTAAACTGCTGACATTTCGGTTACCAGCCATGGCTCTCAATTACTGCCCCTCCGGGGTTTCCAGGCAGAACACAGGCACACGTAAAATAAAATAGCTTATAGGCAGTCTTGGGGAGCAGTCGACTCCAGCTTATCACCCATTTGACCTCTGATCACGGCTTGTTGCCTCTTCCTCTCTGTTTCAGAAGGTTCTTTAAAAATCTAGTACCATTTTGTTTGCATAAAAGCAGGGGCTTTTTTGTTTGTTTGTTTTTCTGATTATACTCTTGGTGCTATTTTTACATGCAGTATGTGAAGTTTTTCAGTTAAATTGTTTAAAGGAAATACGATATCTTTGGATCAAATTCCTAAAGGTATAGAGTCATTCTTCAATCTTTAAATGATTCTCTACTCATAAAAAATTTTTTCCAATAAATGGGAACATGCTTTTACAGTGTCTTTTAAAGTCTGCACAAAATGTATCACATTGTCTAACATCTTTATCTTCAATAGTCATAGTCTTTCAGAGTTTTAGGTTTTCTTTCTTAGGTGATTTAGTAGGTGATTTAGTAGGTCATACAAGGTGTGACTTTTGTACTCCATGGTCATTTGAATTTTTAACTTCCCAGTGCTTCATTTCCAAAGGCAGGGCACTTTTTAACACAAAGAGCTTAAATATACAAGAAAAAAAAATGTTAACAAAAGAAACTTAATTACCCATGCTCCTTGACACAAACCACTGGATTAAGGTCATGCACATGTTTGCATCTCTCAGATGTTTCATGCCAATCCAATCTACACAATGATGTTACTGGCAAGGCACTCAGATTAGGTAAAGCTGCTACAATTCCCTAACACATGTCTCCTTACCCAATAAAGCACTGAGAATGGAGTGAGTTTTTAAAGTCTACAGTTAAAATAATTCTACCATTTAATATTTTTAGTAGTCAACACTCCTCCTCAACCAGCAATTTGTCTTGGTAAACATTCTTCAAAGCTAACATTCCTGGGAGCATGATGCAATTTATAGACAAGACATCCTGTATGCGTAAGAGCTGTGCTCCAAGCTTCCCTGGCCCTCAACAGTCATCTAGACAGAGCTGTTTGCTTTTAATTTCTCCTTCCTCTTCCTCCTTTCTGGAAGTCAATTATTACTCTTACCTTATATAGCAGAAATGCTAAAGGCACATGTTTTCCTTGGTGTGGGTCAAAGCCCCTATTCCAAGTTCAGTGGCACTTCATGCAGAGACCCCTGCAGAAAGATCCAGCAAACCACCTCTGGCTCTTGGCCAAGTTACCAGTAACATAGTCAACCGACACAATGGGTGTTTCCTCCTTGCCCTGCTTTATGCTTCGTGATTTTCAAACAGCTATTACTTCTCTGTTGCACGTCTACCCAATGTGCCAACAACACTCTGTGGCCACCTGAGAGCTCCCTGTACCATCAGGACTCTGCAGGCCCATTCATCTTCACTAAAAAACTCACTGTTAAATTTGTGAGTGTGGCTTTTCACCTTGATTTTCAGATCCGACTCGACGGCACTTGGCTTGGCTTGGCTTGGCTTTCTTAACTTTATCAGCCTGAGCCCCTGGCTGCCATCACCACCCTCCCATCCGTTGCAGCTCTTAGAACTGCTCCAACCATATGCACTTTCCAGATGTGTAAGCTGCCTCTGACTGCTTATCAGCTTCCCACTCAGCAGCCCCACTGGTCTTCACAAATTACCCTGGTGTCAACCCTGGGTTTCTCCCAATAGTCCAGCCTATGTCTTCGAACACCTGAACAGCTGCATCACACGTGATTGTTCCTGCTGTGGCTGTTCTTGCTAGCTGCCATCAGGTCAGCCCCCCTGACTCACAGTGGCTGAGTGCACAGCAAGATCAGACCTTCTTGATCCACAGGGTTTTCAATAGCTAATTTTCAGGAATAGATTTCCAGGCATTTCTTCCGAGTCTGTCTTAATTTGAAAGCTCCAGTGACACCTGTTCAGCATCACAGGGACACAAAAGATCCCACTAACAGACGGCTGCACCTGAGGTACACTGGCTGAGAATCAAACCCAGATTTTCTGCATAGAAGTGAACTCTGCCACTGAACCACCACTTCCCTCTTCATCAGGCTTTAAACCGAAAAGCTAACCATTGCCGTTGAATTGATTCCAACTCGTAGCAACCCTTTAGAACAAAATAGACTGCCCTATAGGGTTTCCAAAGCTACCTATTTTCCTCTCGTGGAACAGCTGGTAGGTTTGAACTGCTGGCCTTTTCATTAACACCTGCGTGCTCAACCACTGCACAACCACGGCTCTCATCAGGCTCTAACTTAACTGCTGTCAAGTCGATGCCAACTCATAGTGACACTATAGGGTAGAGTAGAACTGTGCCATGGGCTTTCCAAGATGCGGCTGACAGATTCAAACTGCTGACCTTTTGGTTAGCAATAGTGGTTCTTAACCACTGAACCACCAGTGACTCACTCATCAGGCTTTATTCATCTCTAAATAACTGAAGGGAAAAGTTGGGGGTCTTTAAGAAATAGAAAATGCACAGGGAGAATATTTAGAGAGGTGCTCTCAGGACTTGTGAACTGGAACCCTTGTAACCAGGTGAGCATCCTCGGGTCCAAATGAGGAAATTCCTCAATCTCAGCAAGGGAGTTCCTGCTTTCTCTGAAAGGGCACCCACAGGAGACCCAAGCCCCGGGACAAGCACTTGGTCTTTTCCTGAGGCCAGGGAGTAGCTCACATAGGCTCAGCTGTCCCAGGTCCCCACTGAGTGTTACACTGGGACAGTGGTAAGATCAGGGTCGCAGGGCCAGGTGGAACGAAGAGTCTCCATTACTCCACTTACTCTGCATGGTGGCCTCAGTTGCTTCTCCTGAAACTGAAATTGCAAGCCTTACTTTATAAGAAGGAAGGTGACACACACCAAGACCCAGGCAGCATCTGGCTCTGAGAAAACTACTCAGTAAAAGCTTTGGTTGTTCTTTTGTTTTGATTTATTTTATATTTTAGATTGTAAATAGAGTCCTGACTCCTGAAGTCATAGTATTACACCTGATGCTCCAAGGAAAATTTACATGGGCACTCTCCAAGATACGGGTAACCAGGAAGGAATATTTTATCTTCAATATTTCTTTTCTTCTTGTCCTTTTTACACCAGAGTCTGTGATCCCCACTGAGCACCAGGGAAAGCAGTATTTTGTAACATACCCAAATCTTGGCTGCTCTGGACTTCATGTTCATTCACTGGAGCCTCCAGGATTTCCGCACACTGAAAAAGATACAGTTAGCGAGTTTTCTTTCAAAATTTACATACATACTACACTAAAAATCATTTGCTTATTTTTGTAAACTGTAAATGCAGCCTTGGGAAACATCAGTAAAACTACAAGGTATTCCATTAACCACCAACATAGTAACGTACAATGCTAAGTACAAGAACAGAAACGAGATGCTATATAGGAGCTAAAAAATAAGGAAAAGATACAGCACAAGCTAAAATATGTCTTGAAAGCTGCACATAAGGTATTTTATTCTCAGCAAGTGTCTCCTAGATTTACTCCCACTGTCACAATGCTGGCAAACATCTGCAGATACCAATCTCTCATCACAAATTTGTTCTGGAAAATGCATACAGTCATCTTGCATATACAACCATATCTCACAAGAGAGAATTGAGATTGCAAGTTTGATAAAAGAAACTGAGTTTCAAGTTATTCTGAATGCTACTTAGAAAAGGTTCCTGCCCTTCCCCCATCCCCATTCTTCATAGCATCATGTCTTCATTTCTGCTTTGGCTCTCGTGGAAAGTAGAAAGAAGAAAGAGGGCTAGGCAATCATTACCTTTACATCCTCCTCCTCAGGCAAGGACCTTCTGGACACCAAACTCCTAATTTCTGTGAAAGAAAGAATTCTCATCAGGATCTGAGAGTTTTGTCAAAAAGAGAAAGAAAAAGAAGATGAATCATAGGAAAAGTCTAGATGACGAGTCTAAATGAGTTGTCAAGCTACTGTCTGCAGTGAGCTGGGTTCTTAGATGAGGCTTCTCAAAAATCAACTCTCTTCAGAGCAGATGGCTTGACTGGCCACACTCTGATATTATTTGTGTAGCCCGAGACGTAAACAAGGCCAGGCATTCTAACAGGAAATCCTGAGAAGAAAAGATCACTCAATAAACACATGCCCTTGCTTCAGAAAGAAGGCTACTCGCTGACTGAAGATGCTCCAAAATAGCACAGGCTCGAAGGACGTGACTTGTACGCACCTGAGGAAACGCCACATGTCTGTGTTCTCAAATGCCACAGATTATACATTTTTTTAATTAAAAAAAAAAACTCTTCACAAGAGTTTAATTCATTCTAGACAAGCATTCGCTTTTTCGCATGCGTGCCTGAAAGGCGAGACACCAGCACAGGCTCCAGCACTGACGCGCAGTGCCAAGCTCAGCAGTGATATGCCTCAGGCATATGCAGTACCCTCTCTCTGAATAATACTTCCTGGAAACGCTAGCCATGGGGATGTTCTGCGAGGTATTTGTTTTCTCTGTGGTCTGACTGATGGGTTCTCTTCTCAGATACACAGATGCCTACAAATGAGAGCCAATGTTGATAAAATAACCACCAGAAGCAAGTCTGAGGTAGGTAGAAAAAAAAAATTAATGGACATCCCTACCAAAAGCAAAGAAAAAAACAAAACAAACCAGTTGTCATCAAGTGTACTTCAAGATGTGAAGACCCCATGTGTGTCAGAGTAGAACTGTACTCCACAGGGTTCTCAATGACCCATTTGTCAAAAGGAGATCACCAGGCCTTTCTTCTGAGACACCTCTGGGTGGACTGACACCTCCAATATTCTGGTTGGCAGTGAGAATGTTCATCCGTACCCAGGAATGGCCTAGCTGGGCCGATAAATAAAATCTCACTGTGCATTTCTATTAGTAAACCACATAGTGGGGAGGTCCTCTTCAGAATCCTGTAGTCTAGCTTCCTAGCTCCCCACAGCCATACCCAATGCTGCTGAGTCTAGGAAAACCCTACAAGTTTTCCCACGATGTGGATTAACTACACAATCCCTACTCTGTGTTGCCACTCCTACTAACTCAAGTTACCTGATACAACAACGGAAATCCCGGTGGTGCAGTGGTTGCAGCTGTGGCTGCTAACCAAAAGGTCATCAGTCTGAATCCACCAGGTGCTCCACAGAAATCCTATAGGGCAGTTCTACTCTGTCCTATAGGGTCACTATGAGTATAACTGACTCAACAGCAACAAGTTTGGTTGGGGCTTTTGGTTAATGTGACTTTGAATCCACCAGGTATTCCTTGGAAACTCTATGGGGTAGTTCTACTCTGTCCTAAAGTTCTCCTCTGTTGCTATGATTCAGAATTGACTCGATGGCAACAAGTTCAGCTCAGTTTGTTGAGACTATGGAAATCCTGGTGGTGTAGTGGTTAACCGCTATGGCTGCTAACCAAATGTTAGCAGTTTGAATTCACCAAGCACTCCTTAGAAACTATATGGGGCAGTTCTACTCTATCCTGCTGAGTTACTATGAGTCAGAAATGATTCAGTGATAACAGGTTCAACAGACTGTGACTGTACAGATGGACCTCACCTGATGGAACACATAGGAGTCCAATTAACTACATCTGTGGAAAAAGACAATGGAAAAGTACAATGCCATTGCTCAAAACAAGGCCAGGGGATGCGGTAAAGACAACCGAGAAGACAGAGAGACCCACAAGAGTGGGTACCTACATTGACCTGGGACCGGAAGAACCGGATGGTGCCCAGCCACCACCAGTGATAGCCATGACGGAGCTCACAGAGAGGAGCCTCACCGGCAACACAAGAATAAAAAGAGGTGCATCATGAGATCTCCACTAAAAGACCTCAATTGATGGTCCAGTGGTTTTGGGATTCCTCTGAGAGCATGGCCCCCGGCCCTGATGCTGCCCGTTCCCATAAATTATAACAAAGGTCCACTCTTTGGACAGGAATGGAATGGACTTGGCAATGCAGAGTGACCACATATTGGAAGCACTTTATGGTTCTATACATCTATAGGATATCATCTTGCTGACCTCTGGCTGGAGGAAGGGGAATGGACGGAGAGGACGGGAAAGGAGACTGTTGGGAGGATGAGACATGTATGGAGCAGAGAAGAATAGTGTGCAGTCACCGGACAGGGAGAGCAGTGGAAGCTGCATATAGGGGGGCATGTAAATTTACATGTGAATGTACATTTTCACTCAGTCATGTTAAATTAAAAAAAAAAAAAAAAAAAAAGGCCAGGGGACAAATGCAGAACAGACTTTCAATTGCCCATATGCAAATTCAAGCTGAAATTGAAAAAAGTTAAAGTCTACAAGCACTGAAATATGATCTTGAATATGCCAAGCCAAAGCCTTCACCTAAATATAGTGAGCATCTCAAGAACAGATTTGACACATACACTAATGAGTGAAGACCAGAAGAATCATGGAATGATATCTAGTACATCATATATGAAGAAAGCAAAAGACAGGAAGGAAAGAAAGAAAGAAAAGACTAAATGGATGTCAGAAGGGACTATGAAACTCGCTCTTGAACAAGGAGTATCTGAAGGGAACAGAGCAAATTATGAAACGAGCTGAACAAATTTCAACAAGCAGCTTGATGCAGGGTGCATCGAAAGATGGAAGGAATACACAGAGTCACTATACTAAAAACAATTGATTGTCATTCAGTTATTGCAGGAAGTACCATATGATCAAGAACCAGTACTATTGAAGGATGAAGTCCAGGCTGTACTGAAGGCACTGGCAAAAATACAAGGCTCCAGGAACTGACAGTCTACCAACTGAAATGTTTCAACAAACAGATGCAGCTCTGGAGGTACTCACTGATCCATGCCAAAGAATTTCGAAGGCAGCGACCTGGCCAACCAACTGGAAGAGATCCATATTTGCACCCATTCAAAATTAAAGTGATGCAACAGAAGGCAGAAATTCTCAAACAGTATCATTAATGTCACATGCAAGTCAAATTTTGCCAAGGATAATTCAAAAATGGTTCTAGCAATACATCAACAGGGAACTACCAGAAATTGAAACTAGATTCATGGAAGAAGCAATGATTTCTAATGTCAGATGGATATTGGCTAAAGTAGAGAATCCCAGAAAAGTGTTTATCTGCGTTTTACTGACTATCCAAAGGCCTTCAACTACATGGATCATAACAAATTATAGATAGCATTGCCAAGAATGGAAATTCTGGAACACTTAACTGTGCTCATAAGCAACCCGTACATAGACCAAGAGGCAGTGATTTGAACATAATAAGGCAATACTGTGTAGTTTCCAATCAGGAAAGGAGTGCATCAGGGTTATATCCTTTCATCATACTTATATCCTGACAAATAACTAAGAAGCTGCACTATGTGAAATAGAAAGCAGTATCAGGATTAAAAGAAGACTCATAACACCCTGTTATATATAGACAACACAACTTTGCTTGCTGAAAATAAAGAGGACGTGACACACTTGTTTGTGAAGATCAAACACTGAAGTATGGATTGTACCTCAGTATTAAGAAAATAAAAAATCTTCACAAATGGACCAATAAGCAATATCACAACAAAGAAATAAAAGATAGCAGTTGTCAAGAATTTCACTTTACTTAGATAGGTAATCAACTCCCATGGAAGCAGCCGTCCAGAAAACAAACAGCATTGCACTGGGCAAATCAATTGCAAAAGACCTCTTCAAAGTGCTAAAAAGCAAAGATGCCACTTTAAGGACTAAGGTGTGCCTGACCCAAATCATAGCATTTTTTAATTGCCTCACTGAAGGCAAAAGCTAGACAATGAATAACAAACACTGAAGAAGAATCAATATATTCGAAACATGGTATTGGAGAGGAACAGGTAATACACTGTGGACTGCCAGAAAAAAACCTGGTCATGTAGTCGTTAAGTGCTACTGCTGTTAGCCATTCAAATCCACCAGTCGATCCCTGGAAGCTCCATGGGGCAGTTGTACTCTGTTCTATAGGATCACCATGAGTCTGAATCCACTCGACAACAATGGGTTTGTGTTGCAAGAAATACAGCCACTCCTTAGAAACAAGGTAAACAAGAAACTCCCATGGAGTTTCCAGGGATCGACTGGTGGATTTGAACGGCTAACAGCAGTAGCACTTAACTACTACATGACCAGGTTTTTTTCTGGCAGTCCACAGTGTATCACCTGTTCCTAATTAATGCATCTTCTGGTCCAAATTATGTCATAACAGCACCTGCTTTTACATTGAAGCAGGGGAGACCCCCCAGTGGGGTGCAATGGAGCATTCCAACACATGCTGCCACATCTTTCCGTTCTGCCAAGACCAAGCTGTCCATACTCCTGGCAGTCAGGCAAGTGTTTGGAGCTGGTTTTTCAACATAAGGATAAATCAACAGGCCCTCATGGAATTCAAACAGGTGTGCTTTACCTTCTGGAATACTCCTAAAGGTGAACACTGCTTCAAGGATGGGCAAGAAGATCAGGATAAAAGGAAGACTTGGCACAGAGATCCTGGTGGCCAACTAGCAGAAACAGACACAGTTGCCACCTACAGGACCCTGACCTGCCATGTCCTATCCAAATGGCCCTAGTCATGGCCCTCGTCCTTAAAGAGTGACACAGCATCTGGGCCTGGGGGCAATACAAATGTGTTTCTCTGCAAGGTATTGCTACCTGTGCCCATAGATGCTGTTCCCTTAAAAGGGAGAGTTGGTGCCAGGGGCTGGGGGGAATCAGGGTAGGCACCAACCATGAAGTTGATTCCAACTCATGGCAACTTGAAAACTAACAGAATAGCACGTGCTCCATAGGGGTACCAACGGCTGGTTTTTCAGAGGTAGACTGCCTGATCTTTCTTCTGGAGTCTGGATGGACCTGAAGCTCTATCCTTCAGGTAGCAAGCAAGAATGTCAGCCGTTTGCACCCCTCAGGGATGCATGCCCTATATTCCTCCCAGAAGTCCTAGCATAGAGCCAAACGAAGACAATTGTGCAGCAGACTCTCCGCTTATCAAAGGTCTCTGTTCCTGGATGAGTTGGGAGAAGTACAGGAAGACCTGGACCAGATGAGGCATGGGGAAGGAACCTCTCACAGAGCCCAGTAGCATGGAGGGGCCTCTGCATGGGACCAAAGGGCTCAGAGCCACTGACCAGGGCCTGGTCTTGGCAGAACAGGAAGATGTGGCAACATGTATTGGAACCCTCCACTGCACCTCACTGGGGGAACTTCCATGCTTCAGGCCTAGTCCTCCCCCTACCTAATAAACCCTCATGTAGTACGTGCTATTATGTCTTCTCTCCTTGTGAGGCTCCCCAGGCTCCTGAGTGTCAGGTAGCAGGAAATGGTAACTTTGGGACCTAACATTATTACCAGTGGTTGGTGGTTGAGGAGACTTTCCTGAGACCTAATACACAAGAGGAATCTGGAGCTGAAAAGGAAAATGAGTTATCCAGGAACAAAGATGGTGTTCCTGACCTTCAACTGCTGGCCCTGAACTCTAAATATCTTCCTGAAGGTGGAATGTTAACACTCTAACAGTAAATACTACTGTACAGCAAAAAGGAAGCAGCAGCAGCAAGGCTGGAGATAGTTCGTCTCAGTACTTTGGACATGCTGTCAGACGGAGAAGAATCAGCCAGTGAAAACCCTATAACAGCAGCAGAACATTGTCTGATACAGCGCCAGAAGAGGCTCCTGACCAGGATGCTCCTCAGCAGCAAGGATGGCAGGACTACACCTCACAATCTTGGGACATGTTATCAGGGGGGATCAGTGCCTGGAAGACATTATGCTCAGTAAAGAGTCAGTGAAAACGAGGAAGACCCTCCATAAGACAGAACGACACAGTGGCTACGACAACGGACTCAAGCATGCCAACAACTGCGAGGACGGCACAGGACCTGGCCCAGGACCCTGTTGCACACAGGGTCACTATGAGTCAGAACCAACTGAAGGGCACCTAACAGCAACAACAATGCCTCCCGTCTCAAAGCGGGCTGATTCACAGCTCTTCTGCCTACTTGGTGACCCCCAGGAGTTTTCACTGATGTTTCTTAGAAAAATGATATTCATTTACATGACTCTTTACAATGAATCATAACATGGCAAGGATGATGCAGAGATGCCAACAATTTCATTTTTCAAGATGTGGTTTTTAAAACATACATAAAGTAACTTGGAGTTTTCTTTACATCATGCAAGTAATCATATATTTGCACCCTTCAAATTACATTACTATTAAATGTAGAATGAATACTAGCTTCTACCATTAAAATAAAAAGGCAATAATTTCAAATTTATGTGCTCATGTCAACTGTTCTCAACAGGGAATGAGGACAAGGCCCTAGATGACACTCAGCCTGGGTAGCTTGTGTTCCTTTTCATACCAGCCAGCCTTTAAACGCACATCCCACACAACACCTTCAGGTGTCACCAAAGTAACACTTACAGCAACAACTGTGCCAGCAAAGTCAAGGTCAACACAGGGTCAACGGTACCCTTCTAAAGCCTGCTATTTAAATGCTCTGGTCCAAATACAGAAAAGGATAATGAAAGCACCAAACGCAGTATTTGCCACATGATAGGTACACAGGGGGTGTTGTTTTGTTTTGTTTTTGCACTGTTTTGAACATACAGATCAAATCCTAAAAACTGGGAAAAGATGAGAAGCTATCACAGAGGTTTCTAGAAAGAAGAAGAGGGTGACTAGAACCAAAGTTTCAACAGACACAACTGAAGATACAGCCAGACAACCATACACATTTTGATTTTGCCCACTCCGGGACATTCTCTAAAAGTCATCTTAAATCATAAGCTCTCAAACGATCATTCCACTGCATTTCTAAAGAACTGTGTACAGCACTTTTTCAGAAGCATAGCTTGCATGATTTCAACATTGTTAACACACAAGGTTGCATCCTCTGGTAACTCAGTTTGCAATAGCAGCGGATGTATTCACCCTGGTAGTATGTTCTACCTGCTCCCTCAAACAGTCATTAGGGTTGTACACTGTACACTGTTGTATGTTGTACCTTGCCATGCCTACATTTCCTCTTTCAGTTTAATGAATTTACGTTTGTTCATTTTATAACAAATACTATAAACTGTATTAAAACGGTCAAGTCATAAAAATTATGTCATCGTTTTAAAAATAACTTTCAAATTTATAAAGTCTTTATCATAATGTCAGTAAAAATATTTGGTTACGATGGGTAGATTCAGGGTGTTAATGTATCTTTGATTAATCTAGGACTACATTGTAAGGCTTTCAAAGATTCTGGCACTCACTCTACTGAGGTTTAATTAAATTGCTCCAGGACAGTTTCTGCTGAATTACTAGGATCCTTTTACACTAACCCAATGCACCATCTACTGCACAGTGCAATCAAACCATTCGTTGCTATAGCAATGTTTAGCAGATAATATCAGTAACTCCAAGCTATTACATTTTAGAGGCCTATTAATAATACCTTTGAGGCCCACCCAGAAGTTAGAATCATCACTCTAAATCAGCCTTAACAACCTTGATAAACTTTTTTTTCTTAATTGCCAAACTACAATGGAACAAGAAATAATCACCAATATATTCACCAGAGACATTATACCAGGAAACAAGATTTCTAAAGGCTGGTTAACAGTAAGATTAATATCAACGTCTCATTAAGAAACAAGTTCACCTAAAAGATCTCAACTCTGTAACCAGGTCTTACCAGCTACTTTTTTAAAATGACCCACAAAGTTTAGACCAAAGCAAAGAAAAAGACTTATGCCTAAAAAACAAGATGTTCAGAATTCTCCTTTAACTGTCACTTAGCTGTGCCAACTCATTCCTGCCCCCAGGAAGCAGAATGGGAAGGACCATAATCAGAGCCAGTGAGATAACACTGCCTCCTTGTCCCCTCCAGCTTCAGCAGACCACAGCCAGGTCCATTAGTGGATCAGATCTGCCAGTCAGCATCAAAAGTACAAAGAGAAAACAAAGTTCATGGCCTCGGTTTGCCTGGCCTGCTCTACAAGTACCAAAAACCCCTCGTGGCGGTTCTTATAGGAGCCTCATGTGTTTTTCTGGCAGTACATAAGACGTAGTTCATAGCCTTGGAATCAATTCTTCTTTCAATGCTGTTATTATTTTCCATCAAGTTGTCCCCCAACTCATGGGAATTTCATGCACAATGGAGTGAGATGCTACTTGGTCATATGAGTCAGTTGGGGATTGGACCATTAGGATCCAAAGAGTTTCACCAGTTGATTTTTAGAAGTAGATCACCAGGCCTCTCTTCCTCGTCAATCTTAGTCTGGAAGTTCCAAGCTTTAACAAACTTGATAAACTTTTTTTTCTTAATTGCCAAACTATAATGGAACAAGAAATAATCACCAATATATTCACCAGAGACATTACATCAGGAAACAGGATTTCTAAAGGTTGGTTAACAGTAAGATTAATATCAACACTTAATTGTGCTTATGAAGAACCTACATATAGACCAAGAGGCCATCATTAGAACAAAACAAGGGGATACTGTGTGGTTGAAAATCAGGGTTGAATTCTTTTACCATACTTAATTCAATCTGTACGCTGAGCAAATAATCTGAGAAACTAGACTATATGAGGAAGAATGCAGCATCATGACAGAAGGGAGACTTATTAATAACCTGAGATGCGCAGATGATATAGCCTTGCTTGCTAAAAATGAAGAGGAGTTCAAACACCTACTGATGAAGATCAAAGACCACAGCCTTCAGTATGGACTGTACCTCAACATAAAGAAATCAAAAATCTTCACAATAGGACTAATCAGCAACATCCTAATCAATGGAGAAAAGATTGAAGTTGTCATGAATTTCATTGTACTTGCATCCACAATCAATGCCCATGGAAGTAGCAGTCAAGAAATCAAATGATGTATTCCACTAGGCAAATCTATGAGACCACTTCAAGGTGTTAAAAAGCAAAGATGTCACTTTGAAGACTACGGTGCCCTTGACCCAAGCCATGTTATTTTCCATCACTTCACACGCATGCAAAAGCTGGGCAATGAGTAAGGAAAACCGAAGAAGAATTGATGCTGGTTAATTATGGCATTATTGAAGAAAGTACTGAATATAACATGACCTGCCAGAAGAATAAACAAATCTGTCTTGGAAGAAGTACAGACAGAATACACCTTCTTCAAAAGCAAGGATAGCAGTATTTCATCTCACGTACTTTGTACACGTCATCCAAAAGGACTACTCCCTGGAGAAGGACATCATACACAATAGAGGTTCAGTGAAAGAAAGGAAGATCCTCGATGATATGAAGTGACATGTGGCTGCAACAATGGGCTCAAACAGAACAACTGTAAGGATAGCATAGGGTTGGGCTGTGTTTCAGTTTATTGTACCTCAGGTCACTATGACTTGGAACTAAATCAATATCACTTAGCAACAACGTATGGATTTAGTTTTGGTTTATCCCACATGTAACACGAGAATTTTACCACTGAACCACCAATCCCTCCAAACTTTCTCCCAATAGACTGTGACTTTTAAGAAGCCTGGGTCTGAATCAACTATGGCCCAAAACTTGTATACGTGATACTAAGCAGAGTGCCTAGCACCTAACAGATAGTCACTAAATGTTTCTCTTGTCAGCCTAGATTTTGAGGACCAAAATAGCTGACAAGAACAGGGTGGATTATTAGGCAAGCTGTGAATTGTGACAGGGAGAGGAAAGTGTTTTACTTTTTTCAATTGCCATTTAAAACACTTCCAGTACTGGAACTATTTCAGTACAACTTCTGAACTGCCAGGCTGCTCAGACAGACAAATGCTTTTCCCCTTTTCCTCTCTCCCCTATAGCTCTGAAAGTTCAATAGCCATCTTTCTCCCCAGCTGTGAACTGACATGAATAGTACTTTCACTACTATTTTACTTCTATATGTGGCTTTAATTTTTCTCTTAGAGTGCACATCCAATTCACAACAGCCAGAGAATTAAAATGTCAAGGGGAGCACAAGAAACCACCTACCTACTGCTTTTAATTCATACACTATTATTCTACTTTGACCTTGTTTCAGCATTCAATTACTCCTTTTATTCTAAAAGTGGGAAGATTAATAATAACTATAACACTTAGTCTTCCCAATTTAAATACAGACTGAGAAAAGCAACATGGCATTTATCTACAGAAATGTCAAAATGAACCCCATTAGTCCAAGAGACCCAATATTCCATTCTATTCAAAAGCTCTCCCAGTCCCCGCTGAACAGTTCCCAGAGGAGAGGATGATAAAATAAATGTGCTCATTTACAATACCCCTTTTTAAATTTATTTATATTCTGCATTACTTCAGAAAGAGCTTAAGACATCTCTTTTAAAATACAAAGTTTTTTTCATGTAAATGATGGGCCACAAGAATAACTGACTAAGAAAACTTTTAAAAGATTGATAAGCAAAAATGTTTGTAATCATCATTGCATGGTATAACACCATTTGGGTGTCTGTTCTTCCCTCTCTGTAGTTTTATAACAGCTTTATTGATACATAATTTGTATTCTATACAATTGCTCCCTTTAAGGTATATAACCTAATACTCATAAAGTTACACAACCATTGCCACAATCAATTTTAGTACATTTTCATTACTCTAATAAGAAATACTGTACCTACCACCTGATAAGAAATTTTTTAATTCACATTTCTCCCAAGCCCCTCTGCAGCCATAAACAATCACTCATCTACTTTCTGCTTCTATAATTTGCCTATTTGTTTTTCATATGCATGAAATCATACAATATGTGTGGTTACAGTACAGTGAATTTCTTAATATGAAACTTTAAGGCATGCCTGGTTTTGTTACTCCCTCAAAATGAGTAAGTGGGACTATGCAAATACTGTATTTATGGCCCACCAAGTGTAATAATGCAAATAAGGTGCCTAGAACCCTTATAGTGTTGGGGTGGGGCTATGCAAATAATGCACCTGTGGAATGCTTACAGGAGATTGGGTAGTTTTGCTATCCTACCAGGTTTAAAAAGAGTCCATCACAAACTGGGTAGGGAGGGAGGGAGATAATTCTCACTATCATCAAGAAAAAGATCCAGGAGCACAGCATGCTTTTTGCATCCAAGGTCCCTGCACTGAGTGTCTCCTAGACTCATGACAGAGAGCACTAACACTGTAGGTGGCAGGTGTGTAAGACAGCAGGAACCAGGAGACTGGCACAGACAGTGCAGTGTGCTTCCTGGGCCACAGAGCAAGAAAGAACTGAGAGCCTTTGAACAGGAGGCTTACTGAGTGAGTGGTCTGCCTCCAGGCACTTATCAGCAGATCTGAAGGGCTCCATAACACTTTCCTGAGCAGAACAGAGGCCAGGACTAAGAGGATACTGTACTAAGGGGTCAGGAGAAGGCTGGTTCACAGGAGGCTGAGAGGAGGCCTGCAAGGTTGGCCAAAAAGAACTGAGAGAGCTCTCCTGCAATGAAGATGGGAGGCTTTGCCTACAGGCTTCCTAATCCTGATCCCAAGTTGCAACCTGGTACTTCCCTAATAAACCCTGTAACTGTAGTTTTGGTCTGTGAGTTCTGTATGGCCACTGTAATGAATTACCGGACCCAGAACAGAAGCAAAGAGTGCCATGGGAGGGATGGCTGGTATCAGAAGTGGCAAAAAGACTGAATAGAAGAGGTATATGTAACTTTTACCTAGTAGGACTCAGCCTTTACAGCTGATGACTTTGATTCTCTCTCCTCCCCTTTGTAAAGTTAGACAAGGTCTGATGCCACCATGCCAATCGTACGGCTGTGTTCTGTAAGTGGCTTCTTTCACTTAGAATAACATTGTCAAGATTAATCCATGCTGCAACATGTATCAATACTGCAACTATTTTCACTGGCAAATAATATCCCATTATATGGACATTCCACTTTATTTGTTTATTCCTTGGCTAAAAGACATTTAGGTTGTTTCCATTTTTTAGCTATTATGAATAATGCTGCTATCAACATTCATGTTCAAGTTTTTATGTGGGTGTATATTTTTAGTCTGTTGGGTATATGCCTAGAAGTGGAATTCCTGGGCCATATTTTTATAACATAGACATTTATGTCATCAGTGCCTACCCCTCAATAACATCTTAAATAATATTCAATCATGAGAAAGAAAATATCCTCTAAAATTTGGTTACAATTATCAGCTAAGCAGAAGCTCTAAATCACTACTCTTCAAACTGCAGTCAAAACATATTTTACTGAATAATCAGCTGCTTGAATAAGATAGTGGAAGACATATTTCAAAGACATAAACAAAACTCAATTTTACTTTTCTATGCCTAAGACTTTAAACTTAGATTCTATTGTACTCAAAAAGAAAATAACTCTTTTGCAATATTTTCACTTTCAGCTCATTTCAGCTCTCTTAGCAGAGTTGAGTTGAATGCCTGTCTTTTTTCCCCTAGCCTGGTAATGGGAGTCCCATAATAAAGTACCCATAGCAGATGTGAACAAAACTTGTTGTATCAAGGTGAATTCTGAGCAGCCTCTTAGTCGTAAACTCCAACCTCCAGAGGGTCCGAGAGACGATGTCTTAGGTCTTTTCCAGTTCAAAGTATGATTTCTCCATTCTGTGATAAACTGGGGAGGTGAGCGAGTGAACTTCTATCCATGTGTGAGGAAATTCTAGTATTATTTTACTAATGCACAAAAATGAACATCCTATCAGCTGGATATTCTGCCTTCCCCTTGGCTCTTTCATGATGAAACTAGTTCTTTCATGTGTGCAGAAGAAACAAGTAGATTCCCAAAATCAGTCTCCAGGGCAACTGTAGAAAACACTGAGCTACTTCGTAAAATAAAGAAATAACTACAGATGGTGCGGCTGGAGGATAGTCTCTGTGTATGGATTTTAATTGTGCTGAAAATGGCAAAATGCCTGTTTTTAGGTGAATAATACTAATCAAGCACTTGGATAGATACTCCTTTTAGAGGTAAGACAGAGCTTATTTATCCAACCAAGTAACTATCCTTGCAAAATCAGACTTCCTCACAGTTGTCCTAACTATTCAACACTCCAGGTCTTGGTTTTAAGTACCTGTATCTTGATAAGCAGAGTCTCTGGGTAGTGCAAGCGGTTAACATACTCCCAGAGGCTGTAGGTTCAAGTTCTCCCCATAGGACATCAGAAAAAAGCCTCACAATCTACTTCTGAAAAATCACTCATTGAAAACCCCATGAATGACAGTCCTATCCAGACACACAAATTATCAATGAGTCAGAATTAACTCCACTGCAACTGGTTATCTTGATTAGATCTCTGCATCTTATGTAACAGTTCTCTTTAAGAGCCCCCAAGCTAGTATATTTAAAATGAAAAAATATTGGAAAGAAAATTATGTGGATAAAAGTTCTCCTTTTCCCACTTACATCTCACAGGAGATATTCAGATAAGAAGACTCTACCTTGTAACTCCTTCATATTTCACTCACCCCAAGCACACACAGAGAGGTGCTGTTCCCTTGTCAAAAGAATGTTCCAGCAAAAAGCATGCTCACATTGTCACTATGACATGAGAGACTAATTCCTAGGGTCTCAGCACACACATCTGCACCACTAAGTCTACTAGAGTCGCAAGTAATAAAGGCAGGCAGCATTTGCTAAGTGTCCGCTATATGTCAGATACTGCTCAGGACACTGGATGGCTGTTTTCTCATGTCAGCCTTTCTATGAAGTAAGTCTGAAAAGAAAACACAGCTGAGTACCTTGCATAATGCTCAAAAGCCAGTTTGTGGCAGAGCTGAGGTTTCTAATAGAGTCTGCTTGTTGCTAGTTTGTATCACTGGGCATGCCTGCACACGTGGTCACAAATTTCCCCGTTACAGAACCTGAAGAGACAGAGTAGCTAGCCATCTGGGAGAGAGTTCATTTCAAGGCAGCGACACCAATATGTGCGCCTTTCTACCAAATACTGGCTAGAACCCTAGACTAACAGTTTAAACACTAAGCAGATGCTCTGTTCAAGGGGGGAAAGGGTGTTCTGCAGTGTGGTGGTTGAGACAGCAGACTCTTAACTAGAGTCCTGACTGCCTGGACAAGATTTCACCTTAAGTTACATAACTCTCTGTGTTGTCATTTCTTCACCTAGAAAATGGGGGAAATTGATCCCCAATTCACAGAAATGTCCCTTCTCAAGACCACTAGAATGCAGCACAAATTTTGTCAGCTTCAGCTTTTCCCCAGTGCCTGCAACAGTGCCTAACAAAAAGAGGCCACTCAATCAGTATTTACTGAATGGATGAGTCAATGAACCCTCCAGGAGGCCTGTCTACCTGCCCAGACTAAGTCCCTGGGTGGTGCACACAGGTTACACCCTCCTCTGGGCTGCTAGTCAAAAGGCTGGAGGTTGAGTCCACCCTGAGGCACCCCAGAAGAAAGACATGGTGATCTACTTCCAGAAAACCAGCCACCGAAACCCTGTAGAGCACAGTTCTACTCTGATACAAATGGGGTCACCGTGAGTCAGTCAACTCAGTAGCAGCTGAGCTACTGGTGTTTTATTTTGTTGCCTCCCACACATGATCAAAAGGAGGAAGCTGCACTGAGCCTGATGGGAGTAGTTTCCTCAGGCCTAGAGGAAACGATTCTGCCCTTCCTCCTCTGTGATGGGAATTCACATTCCAATCTTGACTGCTTACTCCCCTGTTCATTATAACTTGGAGGATAATTTATGGGGAGATGCCATTAAAGTAAGAGACTAGGGACACAAAAGTTGAGACACAGAGGGGTTTAAACTACAAAAGAACAAAAAAGAAAATAGATTCAAATGGTTTTTGATTTGTTTTACTGCAGTAGACCCCAGGAAGGCAATAGCTTCTCAAAGGTTATCAAGAAGGGGGAGGTGGCAGCTGGAACGAAGCATGAATTATCTGAATATTCAAGTTGACCATGGGTAAGGTGAAAAACATCTCCCCTGGCACTCTCCAATGTTAAGAGTTCCTGTTCTCATGCATGGCTGGATCCTACAATAGTGAAAAAGAGGAAATGAGGTCCAGAAAGGGGCAGACTGCTAATGACAAGCAAGAGCAACATTTTTCCAACATACCTTCCAATGACTAGTTGTATGAGATGTTGAAAACTGTGAAAAAGGAATTCTTCTGTGATCAGTTAAGTTGTGAAACCATTAGGTTAAACAAGGTACACAAATTTCTCAATTGCAAGGCTTAATAGAGCCCTTAAAACATTACATCTATTCTTACTTTCCAAGGTGCAGGTTTAGTATGCAGCATTTCCAATTTATATGGCCCCACAATCCTTATTTTTCAGAACATTTCCCAAGATTAGTGTTCTCTACAATACCCTTTAGGAAATCCTTGAGTAGAGAGATCAAACACAGACAAAGAAGGCAAGGAGCAAAAGGATACCAGTCGGTGGTTTAATAAATGTTAATAATTAGTAATTAACATGAGACTATTAAAAATGAGATGATATTTTGGTTGCTTAAATCATTTAGAATAATTTCACTGTATTCTGGGAGAACATTACAATTATGAAGTTATGTTTCCACAGCTGGTTCATAGGCAATAATAAAAACATTTATCATACACAGACAGCAAAGTTAATTCCGGGCTAAAGTTATTATAGTCTTTTAATTAATGACAGCTAGAAACACAAACTTAGAGCTTCTCTCTCTACCCACTGCCCCCCGGAGGAACAGAAAAGCATGATCTTTTGATTTGAGAGGTACCCTGGTGATGAAGTGGTTAAGAACCTAGGCTGGTAACTGAAAAGCCCGCAGTTGGAATCCACCAGACACTTCCTGGAAATCCTTTGGGGCAGTTCTACTCTGTCCTAATTGATTTGACAGCGCTGCTTGGGTAGGCACAGGGCAGGGAGGGACAGCTCTGGGCGGAGTGGGGCGGGGCGGGGCAGGGCAGCGCTTACTGACTTGAGGTGGAGCTCAGGTAGCAATGTTTAAGCTCAGCCATGAATCCTAAAGTCAAGAGTTAAAATCTATGAGCAGCTCCACGAAAGAAGGAGCTAGTAATCAGCTTTCATAAAGATTTACAGTCTAGGAAACTCTGTCATATAGGGTTGCTGTATGTCAGAATTGACTGATGAGCACACACAATAACAAAAATTGATTTGAGAATCATCTAGAAGATCTCAGAGGGAAAGTCTGCTGATTTAAAAAGAAAAACGGAAAAATTTTTTTACATTTAAATTCTAAGTTGAGTCTCCTACAGGCTCATGAATGAAAATTGGCTCTTTCACTTCAGTTGAATACTGCCCTCTGCTGGAAGGTGCAGGTTATTTGAAATACCTCTTTCAAGGGTGTAACTGATGAAAGCATGGTCTAAAATGTTTATAAAATGCAAACATTAATTATTTCTCTGTAAATTTCTCTGTAAATTCTTCTGTTGGTTAAGCGACTTCAGCGTAAATGGCAGCCAGTTATATTAACTGGGATGCCTCAAAGACCTGTAAGACCTATCACACTAAAAGATGAGCTCCAGGAATGGGGCAATTACTCTTCTCCTTCACCACAGACAACCAACAGATCTAACACCTTTCACACAGTACCATCTTTCCTCACCACTCCAATCTCATGACACTGCCAGGGTGCATATCTTCCTCTGGGTTAGTATCAGTAGCACTCTGACCTGTCCCTGCCTCCCCTGTGATCCCTCCAATCCAGCCTCCACATTGCCACCAGAGTGACCTTTCTAACATAATAACCCAATATAATAATCTGATTTGCTTAGAACAGCTCCCAGAATTCTCAGAACAGAGTTCCAGTGCCTTGCCTCATGTACAGGCTCTCCTTGATGTGCCTACCTCTCAAGGTTGTCCTCCTGGCACTCCTAAGTCAATACACATACAGACACACACACACACACACACACACACACACAGGACTGCAAAATGACCTGCATTTCCCTCAGGGCACCATCTGGACTCTGCACTTCATGTATTGCCACCACCTAGATTCTTTCTAGCCATTAGGTCACAGCTCCAAGGTCAACTCCTCTGGGAACTTTTCCCTGACCACCCACCCTCACAGTCTGTAGTGTTCTCATAATGCTGTTTGCATACAACTCCTGTGGCACTTATTAGGCTGGGAAAACTTGTTTGTACTTATTTAGACTTTATTATAAACTACTGGGAATGTAAATTATAAGACAGACAAAATACACAACATGATAAAATAAAAATCAGAATTTGATTTTAAAAGAAAAGAAAAAACAAGGACGGGGCTTAAATAAGAAATAAGGATCATAGAAACAAACAACCAAAAAAAAAAAAACCCAGCTAGCAGTATGCTAAGCATTTGCAATCGGCACCCCAGAAACTTAGCTCCCAGCTTTCTACCAGCCAACAAGAAGCAAGAAACCTGATCAGTTACAGTTACAGCAAGCCAAGTGTTCAAGAGAAGCCAGTAGTTCTTGACACAAAGAGCAGAAAAGGGTCTCTCGTACAGCTATCAAGACGAAAGTATGATGTAACCCGTCACCTCCTCAGGCAGCAGGGCAGGCTTTAGCTCCCCTAATGCAGCAGCAGCATCACCCACAAATGAAAGCAGTAAAGGCCACCCCACAGGGGCCCAGGGGAATATGGGCGGGGCAAGAACCTCTGCTGGACCCAGAGGACAGGCCACACAGACTTCCAGCAACCCATCACCAACATTTCTTCTCCAAGACTACTTTTCCATAAACATAGAGAAGGGTTTTTAAGATTAAAAAAAACACAAAAGAACAAAGATAAACTCAGTGCCATCAAGTCAATTCTGATTCACAGTGACCTTATAGATTATACTCCATGACAAATACTTAGAATGTAATTGTTCTACACTGCCAATTAAAAGTAGAGTCAAAGTATTCTAACCAGCTAACAACACTGGCACCTTAGGACCAAGGACCTTGTCCCACATCTTTCTCCCTAGCTCCATAGCTAGTATGGTGGTTCACAACTTACCAGAGTAATGCGTCTTACAGCAACAGATAGTTTGTGTTACCCCTACACTATCCTGAAATTAAATTAAGAGATGATATATCCCCACCCCCAAATACACATAATCTTATCCTCATGTTACAACAATAATGCTCCTTAGAAACAAGCATGGCAGGACTTTCACCCACTTACACTGGACATATCATCAGAAAGATCAATCACCAGAAAGGACATCATGGTCAGCAAAACTTAGGGAAACACTCAAAGAGGTGTACTGACACAGCAGTCAAAGCAATGGACTCCAACATAACAACCATCATGAAGATGTCACTGGACCAGGTGACATTTTATTCTGTTATCCAAAAGGTCATTACAAGTCAGAGCAACTTGATGGCACCTACTAATATCATCCTTATACAATTTCCAGAAAATAAAAATCAGGATGATATCCTAACAAAAATTATAAAACAAAAGAAATTTTTACAAAATGATATTGAGTCAACTCCAACTCATTAGCAACCCGACCCATCACAGGTGAACTGTATTCCACAGACTTTTCAATACTTGGTTTTTCTGAATGGATCACCAGGCCTTTCCTCCTAATTCGTCTCAAGTCTGGAAGGTCCACTGAAACCTGTTGAGCATCACAGCAACATGCAAGCCTCCAGTGGCAGAGGAGTTGGGGCTGCTCTTGAGATGCACTAGTCAGTAATAGAACCTAAGTGGCCTGCTGGAAAGGAGAGACTTCTACCACTGAACCACTACTGCCCTCCAAAACATGCTGGTTAAATAATGAGTGCAAAGAAACAGTACACCTTAATGCTGTCAGAAGACCCCGAGGACTTGTATTCCACAACCCCGATCTAGCTTTTGAGCCCCTTGCTTCCTGCTAGCACCAGCATCCATATCAACTATCAGCTCACTACTTCGTCCCGAGGACTTCCGGTCACATAGGTGCAGACGGCGCATGTGTACCTTCTTTACTTTCTGCGGTGCTGGAAGGCATGGTGTGTCTTTCTTCTGGCTTGGCTTCCTTCTCATCAATAGCCTACAAAATGAAGGAGAAAAAAAAATCACTGAAAACCACTTGAGGCTTCATTTAAGCAACACAGTAATGAAAATCAAAATTAAGGATGGGCCTGAACAGAAGCTGAGAAGGTCTGGAAAGAAAACACATTGCCATCAAATCAATTCTGATGCATCGTGATGCCATGTGTTATAGATTAGATGTATAAACAGCTTGAAGTTGGTATCTGACTGCCTCAAACCCCACAAGGGGGAAGGAGAACCAAGATCAATAGTGCAGGCTGACTCCTACGGGGCAGAGGCTAGACATGCCTCCTCTCTCTGCCGTCTTTAATTTTTGGTAATTTATTGCAATAGCTACACAGAACGCACAGACCATATTCACAGTTACTGGGCTTATTGGGGAAGTGACAGTTATAATTGAGGCTCAGGAATTATACAGTTCTTCCATCAGGACCACCCCTTCCCAACCAAGCTCACAGGCATGTCTCTCCCTGGCCCTAGGTCTCCCCGCAAAGGCATTCAGCTTTCTCTCTCCAGCAGTTGACAAGCCCACCACACTGTCTTCTGCTTTGAGTACCTCCTGTCAGTGCTTCTCAACAGTCTTCAGGGTTACAGCTTGCTCTCTCTTTCAGTCTCCTGCTTCCAGGAGCTTCTTAACACAGAGATCCAAGGAGAGAAGGATGTATGCTCTGCTCCTGGCTATCCTACCTTGATGGTGGTAGGATCTTCTGCTCTGGAACTGGCTGCCTTTTAAGGCAAAACTTACCAATCCCCTGGGTGGGCCACAATTATCCTATCACACAGTCTTGCCCAGTCACCTAGGTGGGATTATAAGACCACGGCTAGAAAGGCTACACACAGAAGTAATTAATCCACTGCAACAGATTTGTTCCATAGGGTTTTCTCGGCCACAACCTTCACAGAAGCAGTTTGCCAGGTCTTAACTTCCATGGAGTCACTGAGTGGGTTGAAACCACCATCCCTTAAGTTAACACCCACAGGGGAGAAAAGCTGCTAGGAGGGCCTTGGGATGATAGGTGAGAGATGTCAGAGGCATGAGTCAAACACGACCCTTATCATTAATCTATCCCTGCTTCAGTTCACAACTACCAGAAAGCCCTCAGGAACACATGCATGAACTAGACAGAGTTCAGAGAAAAAAAAAATCTTCAAAGTAGAAAGGAGGGTGGCTGTTTATTCCCTGTCAATTTAAACCAACCCCCACCCACACCCTGAGACATAGTGGTCACTGAGAACTAGAGGATGGAGGTTGACGGATCATTGCAGGAGGACCCAGGATGAGTACATGGGTCAGAAAAGTGTGACTTGGCAAGTTGCCATACACTGGTACAGCTACCCCTGGTCAAACAAGTAGTGAGCCTTTCAAAAATCTTAGAAAAACTTGCCCTCTTGGGACTGTAAGTATTTTCCTTACAAATAGATTCCCCAGTGGAAACATGAAGAAACACAGTTACATGATTTAAACAAAAATTAGAACCCAAAACTACATTAGCAAATAGCCCAAAGAAATACATTGCCATACGTGGGCAGAAAACCTTACAACTGACACAGACCCACGAATGTGACAGAATGTTACTAAATTCAGTGTGTCAAGTTACCTGTTCTTTCATTGCTTTACAATCACATCCTGAGCCAGAGCAAAAAAAGTCAAAATATACATAACTTACAAAGTCACAACAGGACAGGGTTGGGGGACAGTAAGTGCTGGGTTTGTTGCCTGCCCACCAGGGGCTAAATTTCACCTCAGTCTTGCCCTCTTCTAGACCCCAGCAGGTCTGTACTAACAGGCACCTTGAGAAGATAGCCACAGCTATACTTGGGGATGGAGAAGGGGTCACAGCACAGACTGGGTGATCTAAGACAACCAGCCGCATCTGCCACATGTTTACTGGGTCAGCCATATCCCTAAAGCCCTCAGGTGTCAACCAGGGAAATGGCCTACTCTGTGTGAAAAGGATGTCAAGCAATCTTGGTTTCTGATAACAAAACAAAATTGAAAATACGGATTTCTTTTTTTGCATACAAAAAAACAATCAAACCCACTGCTGTTGAGTCAATTCTGAATCATAGCAACCCTATAGGTCAGAGTAGTACTGCCCCATAAAGTTCCCAAGGAGCGCCTGATGGATTTGAACTACCAACCTCTTGGCTCGGAGCAATAGCACTTCACCACTGCACCACTAGGGTTTTCTCTTTTGCATATAGAATGGATTAAAGCTTAATTTTTATCCTGTAAATAACTTTGAGTACAACTTTAGAAAAACTAAATTTCTAAGTTGGCTTATTTATTTTAGTCATATTCCAGAACTAAATTATCAGCATTCGATTAATAAGAAAAGTTTTGTTATGAGATGACTAAAAAATTATCAAAAGATGAACAGTCTTTACAATGTCATGCCCTTGAACCTGCTATCAAAAATTCATATAACTACAGGTTTTTTTCCTCTGAAAAAAATTCATTCCTCTGCCCAGAGCTAAGATTCTGCCAATTGTTTATTTAACCTCCTAACACCTGTCTTTACACTTTGGAGGCTTAGCTGCAACCTGTCATTTTGGACACTTACTATTTATCACACATTGTCATGCCACCACAGTGCTGCAAGAAGAAACCTTACCACTCTGCCATCACGGTGATGCAAAGAAGAAATGCTCACCACTCTCTCACTACAATACTGCAAGAAGAAACGCTCACTACTCTGCCACCATGGTGTTCTAGAAGAAATCCTTACCATTCTGAACTAAATTCTGAATAGGTTCAAACTTAACAACACATATACTGGAAAAGCAGACTCAGGTTTCTGCAGCAAGGTTTTATGGTTGTCCTGGGGGCTACAAACAGGTAAGCACTGCCTAAATATTAAGACCAAAAATACTTCCCTGGAGAAGACTGAGTATGGCTTGTGGTTCAGTTAGAACAAATCAGTCCCTTATATCAGACTGTCTATGTTGTTCTTGCTAGGTACCATCAACCTGATTTTCAACTCACAGAAACCCCACGTGACTCAGCAGAACTCCTGTATAGGGTTTTCTTGACTGTAGGAAACCTCCAGGTCTTTCTCCCATGGAGCCACTGGATGGGGTTAAACCACCAGCCTTTCAGTTAGCAGCCAAGAACTTAAATGGGCTACTTAAACATCCACAGCTCTCACACGAACAATGCCTAGCCAAGTGTTGTCGAGAACAATAGACAACTTCATAAAACATGAATATTTCATCACTGTATATATGTTCAGAGCTCTGGTGGTGCAGCGGTTAAGCACTTGGCTGCTAACACACAGGTCAGCAGCTTGAATCTACCAGGTGCTCCCTGAAAACCCTATGAGACAGTTCTACTCTGTCCTGTAAGGTTGCTGTGAGTCAGAACTGACTTGCCAGCAACAGCTTTCATTTATGGATTTTTTTTTTTTTATATTTCATATTTGTTGTTGAAAGTTGCAAAGGATCAGTGTGGACAACCTAGGTAACTAGATAATAATTACCACCTGCTTATATTTAAAACTGAAGCAAGGATGGCAAGATGATACCGCACATATCTTAGGACATGTATGTCCAGTCCAGACATCATGCTTGGTAGAGGGTCAGTGAAAAAAGAGGAAAACCCTCAACAAGAAGGAATGACACAGTATCTTCAACAATGGTTTCAAGCACAGCAGCAATTGTGAAGATGGCACAGTGTTTCGTTCTGTTGTGCACAGTGTAGCTATAAGGTAGAACCAACTTGACAGCACCTAAGAACGAACACAGTTAAGAAGCACCACCAAAAAAAACCCTGGCGGCATAGCGGGTTAAGTGCTACATCTGCTAACCAAAAGGTCAGCGTTCAAGTCCGCCAGGTGCTCCTTGGAAACACAGTTTCTACTCTGACCTCTAGGATCACTATGAGCCGGACCTAACTGGATGGTAGTGGGTAACACTACAGAAACATCACACCAGGCAAGTAACCAACAAACCAGCCATCATCTAGTCAGTTCTGACTCATGGCAGCCCCAGGTGCTGCAGAGTAGAAATGTGCACCACAGGATTTTCAAGGATCACCAGGCGTTTCTTTCAAAGAACCTCTGGGTAAGCTCAACTGCCAACTTTTCAGTTGGTGGGCAAGCCCTTAACCATCTGCGCCACCCAGGGACTCTCTGTCAGGCAGGTACCGTGTCACAGTCTCAGCCCTTCCTCTTTTCCCAGTCTCGTTACCCGTTACACACCCACACACCTTCACGCAGGAAGAAAAAACATAATGTTGAAACCTGGAACACAAAGACATTCCATTTTCACTGATTCTTTCATCAAGTATTTTTCATCAAATGGAAATTTCAGAAACAGTAGAACACAATCCCCCCTTGATCTTTGTTATTTTATGTCCACAATAATAAATTATTGAAGCATCTAGAGTTGCCCACCATAAATCTTCCCCAAGATCAACAGCATTATCTCAAATGTGTTCCAAGAAATCATCAATCCAGCCTAGAAAGTCGGAAGACTTTACAATGAAGTGAACATTTAGTGACTTTTGCTATCCAGAAAGCACGTACTAATCTTTTTCTAGGAGCTTTGTGACAACATATCACACTGGTCTCTGAGTATCTCTCCAAGGACCCGCACACTGCTGAGCTCCCTCCGTGGAGCCTGCAGGGAGCAGAGCTCACCCTGAGAAATGCTGCTGGGCAAAGCGAAGCCTCTCCAGCCAGAATGACCACCACTGGGCGCTTCAGTAAGGAGACAAAGGGATGGCTGAAAGTTGGGGTATTTTTAGTGAAAATCAACCTTAAGTTAAATGAGGAAATACTGCATGTCGGAAGATTATATAACAAATTTCCTAAAACTCAGCAAAAGTCAACAGTTCATACTTCAAACAGCATGTTTTAATTTTTTAAATAAAAGTTTCCATGGAGTAAGCCAATAATAACATTTGCCTGATATATAATGTTCTCTGGCTATATCTTTAGTTGAATTATATGAAGCAAATATTTTACAAATGCCTAAACTGTGACAGATGGCAATAGCAGTGATCCAAACTGAAATTTTTACTCTCTTACACCTATAAACTAAAAATGCCAAACCCACTGCCATCAAGTCAATTCTGACTCGTAGCCTCGACAGTCCTGGAATCTGTGTCTGGTTAATGCATGTGCTTAAGGACACAAGGAAAAGGCCACTGAGTCTGGTTAGTAAGTCCACTCTATTCCCGAGCCCCATGCACTACACTTACCCAGGCCCTCTTCCTAAAAACAACGCTTTGCTTTATAATAACTAAAAGATGTAAATATCATGCTTTTTTTCTTTATATTCTTTCAGATTCTAAAAAACTAATAATAATGATAACGAGGTATAAATGTTTTATACCCTGAGAAGGGCAAGCTACGACAGCAGTCAAAGCTGATGTTTGGACCATAGTGAGGAAGGAAAAAATTAACTGGTTCACAGATGGTGCCCGGCCATCTCCGAAGACAGCCATGATAGGGGACACAATGTAGAGTCCCTGAGGTAGCATGAGAAGAAGATGCGTGCAGATCAAGAACTCTACTAAAAGACCAGAACTAATGGTCCAACAACATGGCAGGGTCCCTTGGGAATGTGGTCCCTAGACTTGCTGCTAGTCAAGATCTGAAACCGGTACCAACGTCAACACTTCAGACTGAGTCGGGAATGGACTCAGGGGCACAAAGTGAGCAGGTGGTGTGTGTACCTTATGGTTTTGCACATTTACAGGACACTGTCCTACTGATTTCTTTCTAGAGGAGAGAAGAAAGGGTGGAAAGGAGGGACAGGTAGTCATTAAGAGGATACTAGAAGTAAAGAGTGAAAAAGAGGAGTGTGCTGTCACAGGGTGAGGAGAGCAGACGGACTTACAGAGAGGCGGGCATGCAAAATTGACTTGGGTTATATACTTTTACTTAATCATAATAAAAAAAAGAAGAACTGGTTCAAATGACCACTCCCCATTCCAGAGGAATCTGCACAGTGGCACAACTAGGGCTGGTGTCACGGCCACCTCTTCATGGGCTCCTCCCATATCGGCCAATACAGAATCCTTAGTAACGCTTTTGTACTCCTGTTAGTCCTAAATTCTAATTCCCATCTAGCACTCCTTCTTTTCCTGTAATTTTTACCTCATTCTTCTCAAAAAGCTATTGATACAGATTCACAAATACTAATTACCAAAACATTGTAGCTGACACACCAGAAAACTGACAAAATCAGCAACAATCCAAACACCAGCTACACTGAAAACAAACAACAGCAAGTATGGGTGGCACATGCAGATGAAATCACGTGATCCAAAGACTCGTGGTAATTGGCTGAGAACGACAGCTCTGACTGAGGCATACTGACAACCAAAACCAAACCCACTGTGGCTGAGCTGATTCTGACTCACAGTGACCCTACAGCATACTAAAAAAACACACTGCCGTCGAGTCAGGGCCCAGAAGTTTCAAAATTTAAATTAACATAGAGTTTAGTCTTACAGATATATGACACATGTAACCTAGGCTTATAAAAAATGTTTTTGTTGTTGTAATTAACTACAGGGGCAATTGTACACACAGTGATTTTGATGTCACTCCCTCTGACAGTGTGACCAGTGAGGTCCACAACCCCCATGCCCTCCTACTTATGCTAATGAATCTGTAGGTAGGATAAACATTTAACGACATCTAAGCCACAAGAAAACAAACAAAATATCCCTAAATGCAACTGTTTGTGATAAGAATAATGCTATCAATACATATGATTAGAAAATAAATTCAATTATTACATTAAAACCCAACCATGAGTTTTCATGACTCATGAAAAGTACACAAGAATGTTATACAAATTACCCTTATTCTACTGCCAAAATATTATATAATTATCTTTCTATTAACCTAACACAGTTCCCACCTCTATGCACCCCCAAGGTTTCATCAGGAAATATAAAACAGCTCCCCCTAAAAACACTGTCTCCAAAACAATGAACTGATACCTCTATTTTCTTGAGATATGTACATTATTTTATATCAGAAAAACGGGGCACAAACCTGGAAAAGAAAGGCTTTATCCCAAAAGTACTTCCTGAAGAGTTTAATGTCTGCCTCTAGCAAATGTTCGGCTGTGTGGTTGAATGTCAGGGTCAAGGTTTCTGACGAGTACACATAATGCAGGAGGGCATCTTCACTGAGCTGTAATCGGGAGAAGCCTGCAGAACGTCTGCCCTGAAAACTGAAGCACCACAAATAAGCACTCACTCAGAGAGACACAAACCCAACGTCCCTGTGCCCTCACAACCCCTGAGATCACACACCCGACTGACAAAGCGACCCTGTTAAAAGTTACCTACAAACCATAAATGCATAAGATCATGTAAACACTCCCTTAAAAAAGCCATCTTGCTACCTCTTCCTAGAGAAAAATGTACACCAATTATATAAATAACAGAACTTAAAAGTTTATATAAACAATGAAGTAATACTGATTCTCAAATATAGTACTTTATCTCAATATTTCCATCTCCTTTTAATCTAAAAAGATGATTCTCACTTTAATAGGGCCACATGTAGCAGAATACATTGGTTAGCAGCCAACAGTTTATCAGGTGACTACTGTGAAAAACAGGTATCATCTCCAGGGAGCATGGCGAGGTTTGGGTGTTACAAACAAGTGAGATATTCATAACATACTGGTACCGCTGTTGTAATCCACTGCCTCATGCAAATTAAAATGTGCATAAATTCAATCATGTTACAGTCCTGAGTACACTCAAAAACACAGGCACAAAATTCCCAAGTGAAATTCTTGAATATGAGTTTATTTTCTGACCAGTTTTGGTGAAAAACAACTGCACATTTACCAGCCGCAAATAGGCTTCATGGTCAGTATCACACATTCTGGATGGCTTCTAAAATGTCACGCACAGCAACGGCAAAGAAGCCTCCAGAGTAAAATGTGAGTTCTCCCAGGTAACAGTTCACCCAAGTATGTTGTCACATCCTAATAGATGACTCCTAGATTCATCACTTCTAAGATTCCTCACTTCTAAGAATTAGCTGTATGCCTCTCTCCTCTTCCTCCATAATCTCTTTTTGTTAACGATATTTGTTTCACAAAAATATATTAAACTTCCAATCCAATAATTGTTATCTCCATCACATACCCACTGCCATCAAGTCCATTCCAACTCCCAGTGATCCTATAGGACAGAGTATAACTGCCCTACAGGGTTTCGAAAGAGTGCCTGGTGAGTTCAAACTGTCAATCTTTTGATTAGTGGTCACAGTACTTAATTATTACATCATCAGGGATCTCTACCATAGGGAGTAACAAAAAGAGATACATTAAGAACAGGTGTATTCTAAGATTTAGGGCACATTCCAATTCTTAATAATAATACACTGGCAGACATTCTGCAACCTTCCAGAAAATAACTTCAGCTAGCTCTCTGAAGTGAGAAAAATAACTCCCCATGCCAACAACCACTAAGGTGGACTCTGAGTCTGAGCACTGCTTGATTTAGCAAACAGAATCCTCATCTATCATGAAAACTTGGTTTAGAGGTTACTTCTAATTCAGTTCAGGAATGGATATTTTAGACATGTAAGCTTCTAAGGCACCTCATACCATCTGGTCTTAGACATAACAGAAAGACAAAAAGCTGCCAACAGATAAAGAAGTCAGTCTCCAGGATCTCAGTGTAATACAGAACTATCCACAATCAATAGGTCAAAAGAAGCCTTCTTGCTCCCTTTTCAGCCAAGAAAGTGGGGTCATTTTAAAAGCAAAGAAAAACACTGGTGATCTTCACTGGTGATCATTTGACCTGACAAGGAAGCAAAAAAAAAAAAAAACTTCTTAGGTCTACTCTAATGTCCACACAGTCTCTATTTAACCATAAATTAATGACATTGATTTCAATGAGCCAAACAAGAAAAACCAGTCCACTAAGACATACATATTCTAACAACAATACTTAATATATATATAACACCCTATAATTTTCAATGTACTTTCCCATTTACCTTTTCAGACCACAAGTGAAGTCAAGAACTCTCCATCTATGAATTTCCCTTTCCTGAGTAAGCTAAGAGTAATGACCAATCTGAACGACTCTAAGTAACGGACAATATACTCATTATTCATTGAAGTATTGTTAATACCATTGTCAACATAGAAAACTTCACAATTTATGTTCTATTTCCTACACATCATCTCATAAGAACCTAAGAAACACCCCATTAGCTACATAATATCATGGTTTGTCTGCTATTCAGTGGCTCAGCAAACACTTACTTTCTTTTAACAAATCCCATGTGTTGGACACTGTCCTAGAAATACTGTGATGGATAAAGCAGAAATAGGTCCAGCTTTCAAATGACTTAGGATATATATATAAAACAAATGATCACATAAACATAAAATGATAAATTATGATTAGCACTGTGAATCACTTCCTATGTTAATCATTATTAATCATAATTAATATTGTGAATTAATCTGAAACCACCGCTGAGCAAATGCCATTTAAGTTGAAATCTGAAGGATAAATAGGAGTTAGACTAGTCTGTCTCAATTTTTTTTTTTTTTTTGTTATAGCCGCTTTAATGAAAATAATCCTTAGAGGTGCTATAACTAATTGAAAAAAAAAAACACAAGTCCAACCGCTAGTAACCCTAGTGGCACAGTGGTAACGTGCTACAGCTGCTAACCAAAAGGTTCACAGTTTGAATCCACTAGGCCCTCTTTGGAAACTCCATGGGGCAGTTCTACTCTGTCCTACAGGGTCACCATGAGTCAGAGTCAATGCAACAGTGGCAGGTTTGTTGCTGTTGTTATTTTTAAGGTACATTTTTCCCACCTGCCTCTCCCCCATGAAACCTTAACACCACAGATACACTGCATATCTGTTTATGTACTGTACATATATATCTGTGCTCTATACATCAGAACCAATAATAAAGTCTGAATCAACACTAACCTGTGTTTTTAATTTAAATTTTTCCTCATTACTTAATAGACTTTATAGGAACAGATTAAGAGAAAAACTATCAAGGAGTCAAACTTACTCTGTGATGTCTTCAACCAGCTTGGAGTGTCCAACATGTAAAGCCAAGTCTAATGGGGTGGCACCCTCTTCATTGGTTAAAGTCAAGGCCTGCATTCCACCAGGGAGACACAAGAGGAACTGGGAAAGCTTACCCAAGCCCCACCTCATGGCAAGGTGGAGGAGAGACTCTTTGTGTGGAGAGACTGAAAGAAAGAAAAACATGCGACATTAGCTTCTACATTTATAAAATTTGTGTCATACATTTATCCAAGAAAAAAGGCCCTAGGACACAGTAAGAATCTTGGTGTACCTAATCCAAACACTTCATTTTACAAATGTGGAGAGGTGATCTGTCCAAAGCCAGGTGGCCAGTAGGACTGAAGCCAAGTCCACTTCATGTCTGGTAAAGTGTCCTTTCCATCTACTAGACTACATATTCACATTGCCTTTGACTCAACATGCAGTAAAGTGAAAATGGGTTCTAAGCACAGAGCATGCTATAGTAACAGACACTCACTCGACTTCCAAGGGTGTCATTTAAGGGGATACTACTGGGGCAGTGCAGATTTTTTGAGGGCAAGACTGAAGAGGAGCCTCAGTTCCCATCTTTCAGTCCCAGAGCTGCCCCTTCACGGATGAAAGCTCAAAAGTAGGATTCAAATACCCAAACAAATTTGAGACTGTCAGTCTCTCTCAAACTTCATGGCTGTACTTTCTCTCATCTATTACATTTCTGGAATTACTCTAGTATTGCTAAAGCTACCCCATAGCCTTGCTTAAAAGGCTAAGCCCATAAGCTCCATACCCTTTGCCACTGAGTGGATTCTGACTCTTAGCAACCTTATATGACAGAGTAAAACTGACCCTTAGAGTTTCCAAGGGTGCCTGGTGGATTCAGACTACTGACTTTTTGATTAGCAGCCATAGCATTTAACTACCACACTACCAGGGCTTCCATCAGAAAAACCAAATCCAAAGCCACTGAGTCAATTCTAACTCATAGCAACCCTATAGGTCAGAGTAGAACTGCTCCACTGAGTCCTCAAGGGTCACCTGGTAGATCTGAACTGCTGACCTTTTGGTCAGCAGACGTAGCACTTAACAACTACACCACCAGAGTTTCTCTAGACATCAAAAAATAGCTTAACAGAAGCCTAATTTTAACAACCCAAATATGAAAATCCCAAAACTCAAGTTTTCTTGGAATAATGATAGTGAATATGATCTAGGTTGACACAACATTTCATTCTGTTATATACAAGGTCACTATGAGTTACAGCCAACTTAGCATCACTGAACAACATCAAAGTAATATTATTGGTGGTATTGTCATCTATAAGACATTAAGAAAATGCTGTGTCATACTGGAGTAAAAGCTTCCAGTAGGTAGGGACGTCATCTGCCTTTTTTCTTGCTTTATCTCTAGCCTTAGCACAGTACCTGACGCACAGTATAAAAAAACAAACCCACCACTGTCAAGTCTATTCTGACTCATAGTAACCCTACAGGACAGAGTAGAACTGCTCTATTGAGTTTCCAAGGAGTGCCTGGTGGATTCAAACCACCAACCTTTTGGTTAGTAGATGTAGCACCTAATCACTACACCACTAGGATTTCCAATACACAATACAGGATCTATAAATATTTCCTGAATGAATGAACAAATAAATAAAGGGACACATTAAAGATCAGTGGCTCTTTCCTTGTTCAGTATCCAGAAAATTTAGCTTTTAATATATCAGCAGCTATTTGAAGAATCTATCATTAGTTAGGGGTCGACTAAATGGCAGCTAACAAAAAGGAATCATTCTTATTTCAGTCACTTATATCTCTTGACAAAAATCTGAGCATGGGAGCTATCTACCACCACACACAGCTTAGACACTGAGGATAGAAGCTACCTGTTTCCACTCACAGCTTACTGCCTTCCTAGGGTGGATAGAATTTTTAATTCTTGCAGAAGCCAGACTTTCTGGAATCACAGAAGTTGAAATGACATACACAAAACTATTGTCCTAAGGCAACCCTTGAACTTTAAACCTTGAGGCGAAATTGGTTTCAGTTGGGCATCTTTAAGTCAAACAACAGCCTAGTAAAGAATTCTTGCCTTGGGCATTGTGCTTTTTTAAAGGATTATCTATGTGCAGTCAATCCCAAAGCTCAGACCACCTGTTGCTGTAGAGTTGATTCTGACTCATAGCGACCTTACAGGAGAGAGCATAACAGCCCCATAGAGCTTCCAACGAGCACCTGGTAGATCCGAACTGCTGACCTTTTGGTAAGCTGACTTCACACTTACACCCCTATGTCACCAAGTTTTCCATAAAGATCATGTCAGACTAGAAGCTGTTGGGAATAGACTGGCATGAAACAGAGGCAGAGACACACCAGTTCGAGAGTCCAGGGAAGTTTGTTTGAAGAGAAAGAAAGTGGGGTCTGAACCAAGACGTGGTTCAGCACCCCCAGTAGCCAGTGGGGAAAGTGTTTATAGTCTTTACCTTCCGATGAAGAAGTGAAGGGTGACTGATGTAAGTTATTTACGGTTTTATAGCAGAAAGCTCCACTAATGAGATTTATGGTTTTGTAGTGGCAAGTTCTGATATGGAGGTGGGGGTAGCTAAAGCAAAAGTTATTTATGGTTTCATGGTTAGGTGCCTGTGGGGTGCACTAAGCTGTTTTCAGCAAATGGTAGGGTCTGATCATTGGATAAGACTTGTGCTAAACCTCTTTGAATTCCACGAACAGAGTTCCTCAGAAGCTATATTTTAAGGTCAGTCAGTAATTATTTGAATTGTTCTTCAAGAAAATGTTGTATGGAATCTTGCAAGTTCATGAGTTTGTAAACATGATTCTGGCTCTGTTTCTATGGTTACATATAATTACTAGTGATAAATTGGAGTATAAAATTCTGAAGACTTTTCTTCTTTGGAACATTTTTAACTCTCTAGTCAGAAATACTGCCCTAATTTGAAAATGGTATATTAAACAAATTTCAATCACTTTTTATTATCTGCTTAATATGGACTTAACACTTATTATGACATTACTAGTCTATTGTCTTTAATAGCATAACTTTAGGATTCCAGAAGACTCCTGCCCAAGCAAATGCGTTGATTGCTCATTACAGTAACTTCCCTAAAGATCCATCAGCTCTCAAGTAGGAAGCATCATGGGTCAGTTTATAAGCCCTAAAGCCAACTCTGCTATCACAATTTTTACCCAACTTAATCAAATGCTACCATCTCTCTCTGTCCTCCTCACACTGGAAAAATAAATTTAGGGGAAAAAAAACATAGCTGCTGACTTCACTCATGGTGATCCCATGTATGTCAGAGGAGAACTGTGATCCATCAAGTTTTGATGGCTGGGGTTTTTTTGGAAGTAGATTACCAGACCTTTCTCCATAGCTGCCTCTGTGGACTGAAACCTCCAATCTTTCAGCAGCAACTGAGTACATTAAACCATTTGTAACAACCAGAGACTCTGCATTGAGAGATCATCCCTCAACCAAACATCAAATTCTCAGTGATTTCAGCCTGGTCTGTCTTTCTCCACGACTGTGTCAAAGCTCTTTCAAGGTGGTGTTTTCTCTTACTGCTATACACAATCAGTCAGCTTTGTCTTACCAGCAAGTCTATGTCGAATATGTGAGGAGCCAGCACTCAACAAGGTTTTAATTTCAAAAAAGAATTATATAGGTAAACACACATCTAGAAAACAAACTGAAGGTAAGTGCAAAGTTGCTGAATTTACATTTTAAAACTTGGTTTATACTACTATTTCTGTCTAGATCAATCAATGCAAAGTCTTATATTTCAAACATGCAAAGGAGCTCTCACAGTGCAGTAGTTTGGATGAAATCTCCATACACTTATTCAATAATTTATTTGCTTAAAGCAGCACAGACCCTCACTGAGTAAAATGACAACCCGAATACTAAAACACTTGAAATCACATGAGACAGTGTAACTCATCAGACATTTTTACTGTACTTGATATCTTCATCTTTATGTAAATCAAAGTATGTTAGATATTACAGAATTCACTTAAAGGGATTATACCTCAACACAAAGAAAGCAAAAATCCTCACAACAAGACCAATAAACAGTATCATGTTAAAGTACTGAAGTTGTCAAGGATTTTATTTCACTTGGAGCCACAATCAATGCCCATAGAAGCAACAGTTAAGAAATTAAATGACCTATTACATTAGGCAAATTTGCTGCAAAAGATCCCTTTCAAGTGCTAACAAGCAAAGAGTCACTTTGAAGACTAAGGTGTACCTGACTCAACCCACAGTATTTGCAATACAGTATTTGCAGTATTGTGTCACACGCATGTGAATATGGATGAAAACGGAAGACCAGAAAAGAATTCCCGCCTTTGAATTGTGGTGTTGGTAAATACTCAACATACCGTGGAACTGCCAAAAGAACAAACAAATCTATTTTGCAAGAAGTACAGCCAGAATGCTCCTTAGAAGTGAGGATGGCAAGACTTCATCTCACTTACTTTTCAACATTTTATCAGCAAGGAGCAATCTCTGGACAAGGACATCATGCTTGGTAAAGCACAGGGTCAGCAAAAAAGAGGAAGATGCTCAAGAAGATGGGTTGACACAATAGTTGCAACAACGGACTCAGAGATAGCAATGACTGTGATGATGGTGCATGACCGGGCATCATTATGTTGTTATACATAGTATTGCTGTGAGACAGCACCTAACAACAACAACAACATATGTAATTAGTTTATCTTTTTTATGTTTTGGGCCTTTAAGCCCATTTCATTAGGAAGTAGTTTTTATTCTTACATGGCCAACAGGCCATGTTTGATAAATTTCAATTTTCCCTCTTGTAAAATAATAACCAGGTTCTATTGGGTTTAGTTAGAATTAGGCAATAAAACTAATACACATGCATACACACAAGAACACTTTCCAACACAGAACTTCACAGGTTGCATGAGATTCTGACCAGCCACATTATGACAGAAGTTCTACGAGGTCCGAGATCCCAACCTGGGTCTGGGGAGAAATATGCTATGGTTGTACAGGATACAATTTTCCTCCACGAAGAATATGTCCAAGTGGGAACATCTGAACCATCTGTTTTCCCTATCAAAATAATTTAATTGCTAAAGGCAAGTATGGTGTCAACCATTTAAAATGTACCCCCTACACTGTAGAGTGGTAAAATTCCCAGCCAATGCCCTCCATGCACAGCCACCACATGGGGGTGGAGGGTTTTACAAGTTGCTACGATAACGACCAGGTTTCAGTGGAGCTTCGAAACTAAGACAGATTAGGAAGAAAGGCCTGGTGATCTACTTTCAAAAATCTACCAGTGAAAATCTTATGGATCACAATAGTCCGATCCCCAAGTGATCATGAGAATAGCACAGAAGCAGGCAGCTTTTCATTCAGCTGTGCGTGGTGTCCTCAGGAGTCACCTTGACAGCAGTAAGCAGTAACAGTACCCTCACACCGGTGCAGTGCCCTGAACACAGTAGTGGCTAACTGAACTGTGGTGGTTCGTGTCATTCAACATGGTCCACAGCAAACGTGTAAGGCGAAGTCCTTTTTCCCGCAAGAAGAGATTTCCAAGTCTGTTCTGCCAATTCTGCTCCTAGTCCTCTCCTTTTTGGCTTTATCTTCGTATCTTATTCAACGGAAAACAACAGTAAGCATGTGGGACTGAGTTGCTCACTGCTGGCTCGCTCTCTCCCTCTCTCTCTCTCTGTTTGCCTACTTCTTAGGGAGGTGGAAAGAGGAAGAGAGGATACGCTGACGCTTAAAGAAAGCAAATAAAAAGGTGAACAAAATGTTTTAAGACAAAGGGAAGGAGACAGCTTTCTCACTCACTCAAAAGTTCAGAGCCCAGAATAAGATGAACAGCTTGAACTTGGAAACATCACGACATAGATAAATAGTTCTGCTTCTTACAAAATTTCAGATTTCTTAGCAACATCTAGGAAGACAGAAATTGTGTAAAGAGGATATACAGTCTGGCAGGAGTAGGGGTTGTTTACTTAAAATGAAATGTCTTCTCACCAAATAAATACATCTCTCCTAGTTAGCTGATGCCAGGAGTTATTTGCACTAATATAAACAAAACTGAATTACAAATAATTGCCCTAATGGCAAACATTGTAAGGCATGACCTGTAATATCCCAGGAGCAAGTTCACCCAGACACAGAGGTACTGAACAGGCTGTGTCATTCAATCAGCCACTCCCATTATGGCATAAGTGGAGGCCCATGTGCCCCAGACAGGGAGGGAAGCTCAAAGTCCAGTGCTTTTCACTCTAACGAGCTCCAGTTTCTTCACCTAGAAAATGAGGCTATCAGACCAAAGATCTAAGGTTCCTAAGGACAGCATCCCTGACCCGACTTTACAGTGAACAAGGAGCCTAGTGGCATGAGTGGTCTGCTGCTAATGTAAAGGTTGAGAGTTCAAACCCACCCAGAGCTCCACAGAAGAAAGGCCTGTAAAACTGCTGCCATAATAAATAGTACAGCCAAGAAAACCCTGGGAGCAGTTCTACCCAGTAACACATAGGGTCACCAGGTGTCAGAGGTGACTCAGCAGTCACGATTTGGTTTACAAGGATCGTGACTACCCCTAGTCACTGTGTCATAACTCTAGCAGCCTGGATGCTACTGAAATGCTAGAAGCTATTCTACTGGTATTTCAAATACCAGCAGGATCACCCGTGGTAGACAGGCTTCAGGGGAGCTTCCAGACTAAGACAGACTGCAAACAAAGGCTTGATGATCTACTTCCAAAAATAAGCCATGACCTCCACCAGCCTGATGCTCAGAAGAATTAGATGGTGTCCACCTATCACCATAGCCCTGACAGGGATCATAACAGAGACACCCAGAGAGAGCAGAACAAAAATACAGAACAGAATTGAAATTCATGAAAAAATACCAGACTTACCAGTCTGACATAAACTAGAAGAATCCTTGAGGCCATGATGCCTGGACATTAACTTGAAGCTGAAGCTCACTAAGAACAAGGATCATGGAGAACACTACATACACAAGAGAACTTTCAGAGGGTTTGAGTGCTACGGCTGCTGACCAGGTGCTCCTTGGAAATTCTATGGGGCACCTCCACTCTGACCTCTAGGGTCACCATGAGTCAGAATCGACTCAACAACAGTGGGTTTGATTTGGTTGGAGGCATGGGCATTACAGATTATCACAGTGTGGCTGTTACTAAAGAGAAGTGATTTTACTTACAGCTCGGTCCAAATCTGAGGCCACTATGGTAGTGTAGTGGGCTACATGCTGTCTGCTAACTGAAAGGTCAGCAGTTCAGATCTGCCAGGTGCTCCTTGGAAACTCTATGGGGCAGTTCTACTCTGCCCTACTGGGCTGCCATGAGTCGCAATCCACTTGACAGTGCTGTGTTCGTTTTTTTGGTATCAAACCCTGCTACCCAGAAGGTCAGGAGTTTGACTCCACCTGCTGCTCCTTGAAAACCCTATGAGGCAGTTCTACTATGTCTTCTACAGTCTTTATGAGTCAGAATCCACTTGCAACAAGAGATTTCTTTCTTTTTTTTTTTTCAACAAAACCCTGGTAGTACAGTAGTTAAGTGTCCAGCTAACTGCAAGGTCCAAAGCCAGCCAAGTGCCGTTGAGCAGTTCAAACTCATCAGCCACTCTGCAGGACAAAAATCTGGCAGTTTCCTTCTGTAGAGATTACAGCCTTAGAAATCCTACAAGGCAGTTCTACATAGTCCTATAGGGTTGCTATGAGTCAAAATCCACTTGACCGGTATACAACATCATACCTACATCAGGCCTATCTATACCTTCAAATTAGCAAGAATTCAGCTGAAAATACTAAAAAATAAATTACCAAGTCCTTAGGAACTCATGCCCACTTCAAGACGAAATGCATATTGGTATAATCACATTGGAAAACACTGTGATAGTACCTAACACATTTGAAGAAACTAGTATCTTGTGTCACAGCTATTCTATCCCTACATTTATAGCCTTGAAAGCAGCATGCTTTGTGTGCACCAGGCAACACGCACAAAATTGTGAAATGGTGAGAATTAGGAGTAATCCTAACTCATATCAACAATAGAATAAATTGTGGTATAATCCTCTAATATTAGTCTAACAATAATAAAAATGAACTATAGGCCAACAGAAGAATCTAACAAATGTAAAGCTGTGGAGAGAGAGGATCAAATCACAAAAAATATATAGAATGTGTTTCAATTAATATGAACTTCAAACAGAGTAAAAACAAAACCATATTCTTTAGGGATACATATATAGGTAGTAAAACTACAAAGAAATAGTAACTGTATGACTCACTCTTCTCAATCAGTTCATATGATCTATTTGTTCAAAAATGAAACATAGGTGTTTAAGAAAATTGCTTTCCACATTACTTGCCATTATACCAGGACATAAACACTTCATAAAATATTGAAGTTAAAATATTATAGGTACAATAATCTAGAAGCAAATGATATTTTTTAAACATAATTCAGAAGTACTTGTACTTTATAGAGTCTAATAACATTTCAAGGGAAACCCTGGTAGTGTAGTTGTTAAGAGCTATGGCTGCTAACTAAAAGGGCAACAGCTGGAATTCACCAGGCCTCCTTGGAAACCCTACAGGATAGTTCTACTCTCTTCTATAGGGTCACTATGAGTTGGAGCTGACTCAAAAGTAGTGGATTTGGTTTAATAACATTTTATAACTCCTGAGCAAAATCACTGAAATGTACTTCATACAGTAAGCTTTGAAGACCAATTTTTTTATTTACATAAATCCAATTCACTAAACTATGTCCCACTCCAATTTCCAAAGCCACTCAGTCATAGCATCTCAATTTGCACATCTATGTTATGCTGTAAACAACTTGAATGAAACTCAAAGATGGACAAGGCTCCTGCCTTTCAGAAACATACAGCCAGCCTACTTTTATTAAGGAATACAATACCTCGCCCATGAAGTCAAGAAACACTCTCTGCCTGCAGTATAATGAATCATGTCGATCCCTTGTGGCCATGGTTGAGCAGGACTACGAACATGAGGTGTCTGGAACATGTGATGGTTGGGGTTGCGTTAACTTGGCTATGCCAGGGTTCCCACTATTGTATGGTTACTTTCCATTTTATGTGTTATAGATCCTGACTTCTACATGTAGCCTAAGCAAGACTGCTGTAGGATGCCCCAGGTAGCAGCCTAGCAGGAGGGCATGACTCAAATCCTATCCCTATTCAAGTTACTCCCTTTCCTGAGGTGTAGCCTACATCTAAGATATATGAGTGTGTATTGGTGGGACTCTGTCTGGTTCATGATCAAATGGCCTTGGGCTCTTAGGACTATAGCCAGAGGCTTGTTGTCTGACCTAGCAGTTCTGGGATTCACCAGTCTCCACAGACCTTTGGGCTGGTGGGTTATTGTGTGACTTGATTTGCCGACTTCTATGGTGATGTAGAGGTAAAGTGCTACAGCTGCTAACAGAAAGGTCAGCTGTTCAGATCCACCAGGCACTCCCTGAAAACCATATGGGTCACTATGAGATGGACCCGACTCAGCACCCAACAACAACAACATACCGTTGTGGGAGGAAACCATGGTAGCATAGTGGTTAAGTGCTACGGCTGATAACCAAAAGGTCAGCTCTACCCTGTCCTATAGAGTCATTATGAGTTGGAATGGACTCCGCAGTGGGTTTGGTTTTTTGGGTTACAACCTTGCGGGAAACCCTGATGACGTAACAGCTAAGTGCTACATCTGCTAACCAAAAGGTCAACAGTTCAACTCTACCAGGCGTTCCTTGGAAACTCTATGGGGCAGTTCTACTCTCTCTTACAGAGCCACTATAATTCAGCATTGACTTGACTGCAGTGGGTTTGGTTTTTGATTTTTTTAAATAGCCTTGTGAGCCAACAGCTTTGTGGTCTAAACTGCTGGTTTGGGGTCATCACTCCCTAGAACCACATGGTTCAGGAGAAACCCACCCCTGACCCATGAATTTGGGACTGGCCAGTCTCCACAACCATGTAAGCCATTTCCTTCACACAGTTTGTGAGTTCCATGAGATGCTGTAATAAATTAGGGAACCCAAACACGGAAGGACAGTACTGAGAGAACAGGAAGTAGTTGGTATGAGAAATGATAGAGAGCTACAGGAGTTTGGAAAAGTTGGGCATTTGTGACATCTTTAACCTCTGCCTGACAGAAACCAGCTCTGTGCGAATCCTTATAAAAGAAATCATTCATTGGCCTACAAATAAATTGCTCTGCAGGTTAATTCAAGACATATCATGAATGTATCACAATTAGGGAATTTATAGATGACTAAAAATATCAAAAATGTTGAGCGAAAGTAAAGAAAATGGAAAAAGAGAAAAACATTACAACAAATTTAAAAGAAGAGTAGAAGAGGGAATTTAGCATTAGCATCAAAGACAATCTGATATTTTTCCAGGATTCTCAGTGGGAATGGGATGGAGTCAGTTCCTATGGCATAGCCCAGTTAGCTATTAGGGCCCTGGATTGTGTATACACAGATCAGCCTTTGACATGAAAAGTGAGACTCAGGAGTCCAAGGTAGGAACATGGAATATAAACATACTCACAAGAAACAGATGGAAACAAGACGTCCCTCAGAGCACAATACCAACATGGCAAATATGCTGGATTATAAAATCAAAAAGTTTAAAGGAAAACAGGTGTGTTACAGACTAAATTGTACCTCCTAAAAATATGTGTTGAAGTCCTAGCAGCTGTATCGATAAGAAAACACTGACGGTGTAGTGGTTAAGTGCTACATCTGCTAACTAAAAGGTCGGCAGTTCAAATCCACCGTGTGTTCCTTGGAAACTATGAAGCAGTTCTACTCTGATCTCTAGAGTCTCCATGAGTCAACTGAACACAATGGCAATGAGTTTTGTAAACCTGACCCTGTTTGGAAACAGGGGCTTTTGTTATGTTAATAAGATCACACCCCAGTAAGGTTGGCCCTAAACTGATCACTTCAGAGTTATAAATAGATAACAGATAGATATACCATATTTTATGGAAATAACACATCGCTTCTTTTGTTTGTCAACTGTGCCCTCCCCCTGCAAGGTATTTTCATAAGTGTGCTATACCATTTTTTTTTTTACTCCAACATCGAAAAGAATATTAGCATAGCAGCACCTGCTATATCTCACAAGCGGAAGGCACAGTTGGGAAACAGAGACGATGTGTGCTATTCGTATATAAATATGGTGTCTACAAGCCTGGGGCGACCAAGGATTGTTGGCAACTAGCTGAAATGGAATGAACACAGAAGTATCTGCCCCTAGAGCCACATCCTGAATTAGGACTTCTAGCAGAACTTCTAAGTCTGAGCCCTCATGGCACAGTGGTTTAGCAACTTGGCTAAACAAATGGTCAGCAGCTTGAATCCACCAGCAACTCCTCAGAAACACTATGGAGCAGTTCCACTCTGTCCTGTGGATTGTTGTAAGCAGAAATCAACTCAAAGGCAACCAATTTTGCATTTTTTTAACTAAGGAAATTATCTGTTTTTTAAAGCCTCTCATTTGGGATATTTCTGTTACAGCAGTACTAGATAACTAAGGCAGCATTAAATGAGCATAATGGGGATTTTAAGCTCTTTGAATCTTCCTTTCTGCATCAGACACACTTGAAACTCTAAGATAACAACAACCTATAACAGAAAATAATCTGGCAAAACACACACATGGAATTATTTCAGAAAATGCACATTGTGACATACAACACTGGAATGTACTTTCTGGATTATGTATTTTATATAACCTGGATATACTTTATTTTTTGGAACTACATGGTACTAAATCAGAGCCCTGGTGGTACATCAGTTAAGCACTTGGCTGTGAACCAAAAGGCTGGCAGTATGAACCCACCCAGCAGCTCCATGAGAGAAAGATCTGGCAATCTGTTCCCATATGTATTACAGCCTAGAAAACCCTATGGGGAAGTCCTACCCTATCAACATGGGCTTGCCCTGGGTTGGAATCGACTTGATGACACCTAATAGCTGTAACAGTATTAATTCAGTTGAAACCTTAAAAAGTCTAATAGAACTCAAAGATGGCAACACAACTTCTGGTCTTCAGATTCCAGAGACATCGCTAGACTGAATCACATAATGTTAACATCATCCAATGTTAATATAACCCACTAGAAGATATTAAGATCTACAGACACTGTACACTAACGGCTGCAAGATCTGGATTTGAGCCCTCACAGCACTGTCAACTTGAGCAGAACACTTAATTCTCAAGGTTCAAGTTGCTTCACCTGTAAAAGGGGAGTGATACCTGTGCAGCCTACTACCCAGGGTTTCCACTGGGCCGTAATGAAAGCATCACATGGAATAGGGCTCTCAAGACCCACAAGGGGCAGTATCAGGGGCACTTAGAACAATCACTAAGTATACATGTGGTCTATTTGAAAACAGTTTCTCTCTAGTTATAATCTAAAAGCCTGATTTCGGGGAACTAGCCACCCTCAAACAAAGCACTGTAATTGCTTTAGTTTAAGATGTCAGACGTGTAATTAAAACAAATATGCCTCAGGCTTGTGCCTCAGGCAGCAGACAGCCATTAGTGCTACATAGAGCAACAATTACATCTTACCCCCTTTCCAGCCCTGCTCAAGAGATTTTCTTTTATCTGCCAGTATTTCCTTAAGCTATGACTCATTCATGGCCAGGATTCATTCATTTAGTACCTGTTTCTGAGAGCCTACTACGTGCTGGGCACTGTTCTGCACTCCCCACACTCCACAGACAAGCTGGAGTTCTTCGGTATCTTCCACAAATCCCCCTCCAGGGTTCCTCTTCTGTTTGGGACATACATTAAAATGCACTGCAGTCTAATGGTATTACTGGTAAGTAGAAAAAGGGTGGGCTCTCACCTAACGAACATCAATTTGTACCAACCTACCTGTAACAGATGAAAACTGAGAATATCAAAGACATGAGGAAAAATGAACCCAGAAGACAGAAAGACCCATATGATGGGGAGATTACACCAGCAGAAGAAAAGAAGAACTAGACGGTCCTGGCCACCACCAAAGACAGCCCTGACAGAGATTACAGTGTAGAGTCCCTGATGTAGCACGAGAAAAAAGAGTGTGCAGATCTAGAACTCTATTAAAAGACCACACTTGATGGTCCAACAACCTTAAGGGTCCCCTGAGAAAATGGCCCTAGACTTGCTGCTGGCCCAGAGCTGAAATCAGTACTGAAGCCAACACTTCAGACAAAGAACAGACTGAACTCGGGGACACAGAGTGATGCAGGTGGTCGTGTACTTTATGGTTTAACATATATGAGACTGTCCCACTGATTTCTTTTCATAGGGGGGAGGAGAGGGTGGAGAGGAGGGTACGAGTGTTGTTTGAGTGGATACTGGAAGAGTGGAAAAGAAGAATGTGCTGACACAGAATGAGATCAGATAGAGTTGCAAAGAGGCAGGTGCTTGAGATTTTATATGGCAGATTTACTTAGATTGTACATTTTCACTTAATCACAATATTTTTAAAAAGTGTGGGCTTTCTTCAAGTCTTGGAGATGGCCTTTTGAAGTCTGCACTAGGAGTCTGAATTTAGCACAACCAGGAACATCCAGTTTTCTGCAGCCAGGTAGGACCCATCCACTGCCCTGACACTGAAAGCCAGAGCCTCACAACAAAAGTCCCATACTGAGAAAGATTAAACTCTATGGATGTGTGTTATGCCTCAGTAGGTGATCTCAGGCCCTCCTGCAGATTCAGAGTCACAATCAGCAAAGATCAGCAAGGAAGTGGAAGGAGAAGAAGGCAAACGAGATAAACCAAACAGGAAGTCAGTGGTCAGTATATAGACTATAACGATGCTGCATACCTGGTGCTCCATACACTCACAAGCACACACACTCAGGACAAAGCTTCAAATTAAAAACTGCTACAGCTACAGGCCACCACCCATCTGGCAGTTTGTCACACTATGGTGGTTTTCCTGTTGTCATGATGCTAGAAGGTATGCCACCAGTATTTCACATACCACCAGCAGGGCCACCTATAGTAGACAGGCTTCAGTGGAGCTTCTAGGCCAAGGCAGACTAAACAGAAAGATCTGACAAACTACTTCACATGCTTAGTCAGTGAAATCAAGAGCATATTATCCAATATAGCACTGGAAGATAAGTACCCTTGGTTAGAAGGCACTCAAAATACACAGTGACCATAACAATGGACGTGATCATGCCAACAACCATGAAGATGTGCAGGATTGTGCAATGTTTCATTCTATTGTATATGGGAGCCCCATGAGTCAGAGCTAACACAGCTACAAGTATGGGGGACAAAAGGAGGGTATGTGGAAGCCATTGTTCACTAGAACCTACAGTAGGTTATCAAACAATATCACTCACATAACACTGAGGTAAAATTTTGCTGAAGATAATTCAAAACCAGTTGCAGTAATACATTGACAAGGAGCTGCCAGAAATTCAAGCTGGGTTCAGACAAGGACATGCAACAAGGGATATCACTGCTGATGTCAGACGGATCCTGGCTGAAAGCAGTGAATATCAAAAGATATCTACCTAGGTTTAACTGACTATGCAAACACATTTAACTGTGTGGATCATAAAACATTATGCATAACATTGCAAAGAATGGGAATTCTAGAACACTTAATTGTGCTTACACGAAACCTGCACTTAGAGTCATTCAAACAGAACAAGGGGATACTGTGTTGTTTAAGATCACGAAAGGTGTGCACCAGGGTTAGGGCCTTTCATCCTATTTATTTAATCCGTATGTGCAGCAAATAATCCAAGATTCTGGACTACATGAAGAAGAACGGGGCATCAACAATGCAGGAACACTCTAACAACCAGCCTTATGCAGATGACACAGCCTTCTTGGCTGACAGTGAAGAGGATTTGAAACACCATTGAAGATCAAAGACCACAGCCTTCAGTATGGACTGTATCTAAACATAAAGAAAACAAAAATAGTCACAAATGAATCCATAAGCAATATCATGATAAACAGATAAACAGAAGTTGCTAATGATTTCATTTTACTTCAGTCAACAATCAACGCCCATGGAAGCAGCAGTCAAATAATCAAACGAGGCAGAACAAAAATGGAAGAAAAGCAGCTTTGTGTCATGGCTGTTACAACAAAGACCCAAAAAAAAAACAAATGAGTCATACATATTTAACAATCTAAGAACTGCAAGTATCAAAGACAAAGCTAACAAATCAGACTGAGCAATATATATAAAAAGAGACAATTCAAAAGCAGCAGAAACAAAAAATTACGGGTTGCCAGATTTGCGGCATTCTGCTAGCCAAACCTGCAGAGCACACAGTGAGACATGCAGCAGTTTCCCAAGCCAACAGCCATCCCTTCTGGTTTAGCTAAGCCAGGAGTGACTCTGAATACACCTCCAGAATCAAAGAGGAATGATACCGTATGTACCTGATCCATCACATGCACCACAGTCTCCCCATCAGAGCCCCACGGGCCAGTGAGCACCCCCTCCCCTTCAGCTATCCCCCCTTCCTGGTGCAACACCACTCCAGAGGCATTCAACACTGCCACGACCCCTAAACTGAGACCGTAAAACCATGGTATGGAGGTGTCCAATCCTTCATCCAGTCACTGGTGTGGAGAGTCCACAGGTTTGCAATGCCCTTCACCCCCCTCCTCTAATTACCCACACCCCCTTCAATCACTCACACTAGTGTCTTTCTGGCTGAAACAGCATAGCAGGTCTTCATGAGGACAAAGTGAGCAGGGCTCCCAGCTGAAGCCCATCTTCACCAGCAGCAGACAGGTAGGAGGTGCCAATCTGTAGTGTTAAACATGGCTCCTTTTCCTAAGCCTAAACCGGTAGCTCTTGGCCAGTCCAAGGAGCTCACACCTTTGCCCAGCCTCTGGTGTAGCAGGTCCATGGACATGAAGTGCCCTTCACCCCTTCTGATCATCCACATGACAATGCCTTGCTCACCAAGATGGCACAGTGCATCCTCATTAGGTCAAGGTGGGCAGGGCTGCCAACTGAAGCCGACTTCCAGCAGAAAAACGGGAGCTGCAGACTGTGGCATTAGTCACTCACTGCTCTGACGCCTAGAAACGGACCTCGGCCACTCCAGACAGGGAACTGAGGGCTGGAGGTATAGCCCACTTCATCTAGTCAAGCATGACAGGGGCCTAAGGATCAGTGATGTTTCCCCAATCCCTCCAGCCAGCACTACCCTCCATTATACAATTTAGCAGAAAGGAGCACATTCTTTAACCAGGGACTCAGGGACAACTGATAGTCCCCTACCACCCATCCCCCACATCACCCCTACTGCAACCAGAGATTTGTGCCAGCTCCAAACACTTCCCCACATCCTGCCTGCCCAGCAATGCAGGTTAAAGTCTCCGTACCACATACTCAGTGACTGACAACTTGAGCACATTTTTCCCAACCATCCAGCAAGTGGCAGAGTACACACATAACCTAACCCAATAACCAGGGAGAATGCCTCCTGCACCAACAGCCAAGTGACCAGCAAGGCAGATACATCACCTCACCAAAAGCATCACCTACATCCTCAGCAGCCCCAAAAGAACAGTGAACCAAGTCCCAAGCTCACACACCTAGTAGCTGCTCCACTCACCTGAATACAGAAGGGAAGAGCTTCATCATGGCAAGATTAATGACCAGTGTAGCAAGCAAGCTCAGCCTACTTGGAGATATTTAAAAAAAAAACAAAACAAAACAAGAAGCAGTAAAGAAACACACAATCAATAAATAAATATAATTAACTTCTTGATGCCTCAAAGGCAACAACAACAACAAAAAATAAAAACACCATTGCTGTTGATTCTATGCTGACTCAGAGCAACCATACGGGACAGAGGAGAACTGCCCCCATAGGGTTTCCAAGGAACACCTGACAGATCTGAGCTGTCAACATTCTGGTTAGTAGCTATAGCTGTTAACCACTATGCCACTAGGGTTTCCTCACAGGTAACACAGTCAATACTGTATCACATTAAGAAGCCATGCAAGATGGCTCCAGCATGCAATCACAATAACCAGAAAATCTTCCAGAGGAAGATGAGGCAATACCATCACCTGATAAAGAATTCAAAAGAGTAATACACAGAGTACATGTACCTCCAAGAGATCAAAAAGGAGATCAGGGAAAACAGAAACAAGATCCAGGAATATACAGACAAAGCAATAAAAGAATTCAGGAAAACAATGCAAGAACAAAACAACAGACCAATAAGCTAGTAAAATCACACAAAACAGCAACCAGAAAAAGAAGAAATTAATAATAAAATTTCAGAATTAGAAAACTCAATGAAAGTACACAGGACCAGAGTTGAGACAACGAAAGTGAAAATTAGTGAGACTGAAGACAAATTCATTGACACCAATTTGTTTGAGGAAAATTTAGAAAACAGACTGAAAAGAAACGAAGAAAGCCTAAGGATTATGTGGGACATTCTCAAGATGAATAACCTAGAAGTGATTAGAGTTTCAGAAGGCAGAGAATAATGGAAGACATGCAGAGACCTCGTAAAGATTTGATGGCAGAAAATTTCACTAATATCATGAGAGAAGACATATGTCTTAGTCATCTGGTACTACTGTAACAGAAATACCATGAGTGGATGTCTTTGGCAAAGAAACATTTATTCTCACACAGTCCAGTAGGCTACATAGGCTACAAATCTGTCAAGGTAATATTAATAAAAGACGCTTTAAATGTGGAAAAATAAAGATAAATTTCAAAGCAACCACAGAGGAAGCTAACAAATCTACTTATCAAAAAACAAAGGAGAAAAAGACTCAGTAAACACAAAGTCAACAATAAAGAAATAATAGAAAATTGATAAACAAAAAAGAACTCAGCACAGAAATTTAAGAGGAACAAAGAGACTGTTAATACCATCCCCCCAAAACATGCATCAATAAACTCACACATATTAATAATTACACTGAACATAAACAGCCTAAATGCACCAGTAAAAAGACAGAGCAGCAGAATGAATTTAAAAAATATGCTCTCTATAAGAGATACACTTTCAACAAGTATTAATCTCCAATAAATAGACTTTAAAGCAAAATTCGCACATAAAGGATAAGGAAGAAAATTATGCAATGATTAAAAATCAATATACCAGGAGGATATGCCAAGTACTGTCGAGTCATATAACCATAATATACATATACACACTCAATGATAGAGCTCTAAAATATATAAAACAAACCCTAATTGCACTGAAAAGAGACAGAAATTCCACAATAATAGTAGGAGACTTCCACACAGCACTTTTGGTGAAGAACAGAATATTTAGAAAGAAAATCAACAAAGATACACATCTAAATGCCACAATCAACCAACTCAACCTCACAGGCATATAGAGAACACTGAACAGCAGCGAAGTATGTATTCTTTCCCAAAGCACATGGAATATTCTTCAGAATAGATTACATTTAAATCTACAAAGCAAGCCTCAACAAAATCCAAAATACTAAAATAACACAAACCATATTGCTTGATTATAATGCCATAAAAGTAGAAATCAGTAATAGAAATAGCAAGGAAAAAATGAAATGCATAAAAACTAAACAATACCTTGCTTGAAAACAACTCGGTAACAAAAGAAATCAAGGATGGAATAAAAAAATTCATACAGTCAAGTAAGAATCAAAATATTTCTTAATGAGACACAGAAAATACATTGCTTAAAAGTCAATCTATAGCAATAAACATACACATGTAAAAAGAAGGGCCAAAATCAAAGCTTTAACCCTAAAACTTGAACAAATAGAAAGAGCAACAAAAGAAGCCCACAGGCACCAGAAGGAAATAATAAACATTAGAGCACAAATAAATGAAACAGAGAGGAGAAAAACAACAAAAAGAATTAACAAGATCAAGAGCTGGTTCCTTGAAAACTCAACAAAATAGACAAACCACTGATCAAACTCACAAAAGAAAAACAAGATAGTAAGCAAATAACCAAAATAAGAAATGAGAGACTCGATGGCATACTATGAAACATTGTACACCAGCAAGTTTGAAAACCTAGGAAGAAATGGCCAAATTTCTAGAAACATACTGCTATCTAAACTGATACAAATTGTTAGAAAACATAAATACATAACAGAAAAAGAGACTGAAGAGGTAATTTAAAAAACTAAAACAAAAAAATACCCAATCAAACAAAAGCCCTAGCCTGGAAGGCTTCGTAGGAGAACCCAATCAAACTTAGAAAAGACTTACACCAATGCTAATGAAACTATTTCAGAGCACAGAAAAAGAAGGAATACTCCTGAATTCATGCCGTGAAGCCAGCATAACCCTGATACCAAAGTCAGGAGAAGACACTGATAAAATCAAAACTAACGAACAACATCCCTGATGAATATATGAGGTAGGACAATTAAGCTTGCAAACTCATCCTAGATAGAGTGCTATACACCTCACTGTTACATACTTCACTGCACTTTTCTTAGGATGAGTTCAAGAACTTACTTCAGATCACCTACAACAGCTCTGATGGACCTTCCAGAAAAATAGTTCCAAAACTGCTTTGAAGGGTAGACTAGGCACTGGCTTCAATGCACAACTTCCCAAAAGGAATACGTTGAAGGTGACTATGATGATATTCAACAATGAGCTATGAAGCACTTTTTCTGGGATAAGTTCACAAGCTTACTTGCCAGATCTTCTATATGCAAAAATTCTCAACAAAATTCTAACCAATAGAATTCAACAATATATGAAAAAAATAATACATCATGACCAAATGTGATTCATGCCAGTTACGCCAGGATGGTTCAATGTTATAAAATCAATCAACATAATTCATCACATAAATAAAAGAATCACATGATCATCTCAGTTGATGTAGAAAAGGCATCTGTCAAAGTCTAAAACCCATTCCTGGTTAAAAACTGTCAGATATATAGGAATGTACATTTTCATTCAATCATAATTAAAAGAGAGAAAGAGAAAAAAAAAACTCAGAAAAAGAGGAAGAAAAGGGAAATTCTTTGACACAATAAAGTGCATTTATACGAAACTAATAGTCAATCTTGGTCTCAATGAGTAGAGACTAAAAGTATTTCCCATGACAATGAGAACCAACAAAGGATGCCCTTTATCACCACTCTTATTCATCATTGTGCTGGAGGTCTTAGCCAGAACAATAAGGCAAGAAAGGACATCCACATTGGTCAGAAAGAGGTAAAACTATCCCTACTCACAGATAATATGATCTTATATGTAGAAAACTCAAAAGAATCCACAAGAAAGCTGCTGCAACTAACAGAAGATTTCAGCAATGTAGCAGGATACAAGAGACACATACAAAAACCAGCTGGATTCTTCTACCCCAAAGTACATTAAATGCTTACAAGTAAATAAAACCGGGATATGAAAGACCTATACAAAGACAACTACAAAACACTACTGCAAGAAACCAAAAGAGACCTATATAAGTAGAAAAACATATCATACTCATGAGTTAGGACAACTCAGCATGTGCAAATACTACCCAAAGCAATCTATACAACCAATGAAATCACAATCCAAATTTCAACAGCATTCTTTAATGACATGATGAAACAAATCACCAACTTTATACGGAAAAGGAAGAGGGCTTGGGTAAACAAAGCATCATTAATGAAGAAGAAGAAGGTGAGAGTCCTCAAACTACCTTATTTTAGAACCCATTATACAGCTATGGTAGTCAAAATAGTCTGTGTCACAATAGACACATAGACCAATGAAACAGAACTGAGGACCAGGGCATAAATTCATCACCTGTGAGTATCTGATATTTGACAAAGGGCCAAAGTCCATTAAGTGGAGAAGTGACAGTCTTCTTAACAACAGTGCTGGTGTAGCTGGATGTACATCTATTTAAAAAAATGAAACTAGATCCACACCTCACAAGACACACAAACACTATCTCTAAATGGATCAAAGACCTAAATATAAACCAAAAACTATAAAGATCATGGAAGAAAAAATAGAGACAATGCTAAGGGTCCTAATACATGGCATAAATTCAACACAAACCGTAACTAACAATGCACAAACACCAGAAGATAAACTTGATAGCTCCTAAAAATTAAACACTTATGTTTATCAAAAGACTCTGCCAAAAGAGTAAAATAGAACACCTACAGACTGGGGAAAAAGCTTCACTATGACATCCAAAAAGAGTCTCTAAAATCTACAAAATACTTGAACATTTCAACTACAAAAATAATAAATAATAATAATCCATTTTAAAAATGCAAAGGATATGAACAGACATTTCACCACAGAAGACATTCAGGTGGCCCACAGACATATGAGGAAATGCTGGTGATCATTATCTGTAAGAAAAATGCAAATCAAAACTACACAAAATATCATCTTACCCCAACAATAGAAGCTCAATTTAAAAAAAAAAAAAAAACAGAAATAACAAATGTTGGATAGGTTGTGGGTGGGAATATAAAATGGTACAACCATTCTGGAAAACAATATGGCACCGCCTTTAAAAACTAGAAATAGAAATAACATACAATTAAGCAATCCCATTTCTATGCGTGTATCATACAGAAATAAGAGCCATGACGCAAATAGACAAATGCACATCCTTGTTTTTTGCACCACTACCAAAGAGATGGAAACAACCTAACTGCCCGTCGACAGACGAATGGATACACAAATTATGGTACACACACACGATGGAACACTATGCAATGATAAAGAACAATGATGACTCATAAATGAGTCTGGAGAACATTACACTGAGTGAAATAAGTCAACTGAAAAAGGACAAATATTATATGCAACCACTATAATGAGAATGCAAGAGAAAGTTTACATGCTGTGATGGACAGAATACTGTTCTCTAAAAAATGTGCATGGCAGTTTATCTAGGCCAAGATTCCTGGTATTGTATGATGCCCTCCATTTTGTAAATCCTGTCTCTATAATGTTAATAAGAGTAGATGAGGGGTAATTGTGCTGTTGGGGCAAGACTTAACGTGTAAGATGATTTTGTGCCTTGAGGCAGTCTCTGCACCAGGATGTTCTCATACTGAATCTAGATTCTTAGCCTTCCAGACTGTGATACTTTCTCATATTGAATTTAGATTTGTAGCTTATGGATTGTGACAAAATCAAATCTCTCTTTTTAAAGCCATCCACTTGTGGTATTTCTGTTAAAGCAGCACTAGATGACTAAAACACACAGAAAAAAAAGATATTTCATAATTATGAGAGTGGAGAGGGACAGAGAGAGGAAATCATTAACTAGATAGTAGACAAGTGTCAACTTTGATTAAAGGAAAGACAACATACAATACAGGGGAAGTCTACAAAACTGGACCAAGGCAAAGGTATAGGAGTTTTTGAGACAAATATGACCACTTTGAGGGATTGAGTCAGTGAGGCTGAGGGCTGGGGACCATAGTCTTAGGGGACATCTGAGTCAACTGGATAACTTAGTTCATAAGCAAAGTGTTCCATATCCTAATTTGGTGGAGAGCATCTGGGGTCTTAAAGTTTGTGAGTGGTCACCTAACATACATCTGTTGGTCCCATTCCTTCCAGAGAAAAGGAAAATGAAGAAAACCAAAGACACAAGAAAAATACTAGCCCAGAAGACTAAAAGATCATTATGAACTAAAGACTCCCACCAGCTTGAACCCAGAAGAGCTAGATGATACCCGGCTACCACCACCAACAGCTCCGAGAGGGATTGCAACAGACAGTTCTGGACAGAGCAAGACAAAAATGTAGAAGAAAACAAACTTCAAATTCAGAGAAAAGACCAGAGTTACCGGGCTGACAGAGACTGGAGGAAGCCCAGATATGATGGCTCCCAGATACTCAGCTAACACACAACTGAAACCACTCCTGAAGTACATTTTTCAGACACAGAATAAATAGTTCTCTAAAACAAATAACAACACATGTGAGGAGCACAAGACAAAAGAGGCAACTCCCACACAAAAGTAAAGACAAGAAGGCAGGAAGGGACAGAAAAATTAAAAGAATGGACACAGGAACCAGGGTAAAAAAGCTGCGAGAGTGCTGTCATATTGTGGGGATTTCAAGCAATGTTACAAAATACATGTGCAAAAATTTCTTAACGAAAAACTAACTTGAACTTCAAACTTCCACCCAAAGCACAATAAAATTTTAAAAACAACAACAACAATGTATTTCATTGGACAAATCTGCTGTAAAAGACCTCTGTAAAATGTTGAACAGCAAAGACGTTACTCTGAGGACAAAGATGCACCTGACCCAAGCAATGATATTTCCAGTCATCTCATATGCCACAAAAACACTAGACAATGAATAGTGAAGAACGGAGAAAAATTGCTTCCTTTGAATTATGGGTGTTGGCTAAAAATGTTGCTGAAGAATACTGAATATCACATGGACTGCCCAAAGAATGAACAAGTTTGTCTTGGGGGAAGTACATCCATAGGGTTTCTTGAAAGAGAGGGTCAGTGAAAAAGAAGACTCCCAATGAGATGCACTGTCAAGGGGCTGCAACAATAGGCTCAAACACAGCAACGATCATGAGGAAGGTACAGGACCTGGTCGTGTTTCATTCTGTTGAACACAGGGTCACCATGAGTCGGAACTGACTCAACGGCCCTTAGCAACAACAGACTAGGAGTAGAAAAAAATTTCTGGGCTTCTGACTACAGCTTCATACCCACATGAAAGCCCACCCATATTTCAGGGAATCAGGACAGGGTTGTGTGAATTTCACTTGGGCCATGTAAAGGGGGACCTAGGAAAGGACACAAAGATGGTCATTTCCCTGAGGACATAGCATCATTTCTGGCTAGCTACCCTACCACCCTCCCCAGACCAATCTTATGCCCCATTCTTCAACAATCAGCCTTTAAGCCTCGGTAGTTTTAAAGCCACTGTTCTATTTTTTATATTTTTTAAACAGCTGCCAGCATTTAAATTCTGTTAAAGGAGTCTATGAAAATAGCAATATTTAAATTTATTTCCCTGTAATCAGTCTTGGGAGAATCCTTAGCTACTATCGTTTACAAACTCAATTCCAGTTCCAGTGCACAATCAAAACCCACCACAGTCACCTCGCAGCAACTTCTCCAAACAAGAGGAGCAGAGACGAGAGATGGCCAACCCAGGGGTAAACTTCAATACCACCACGGCCCTGAATCCTTAGGGAATCACAGTGAAGGAATCACCAGAGACCAAACCTGAAACCTGCAATGCCAGTTTTTTTCAAACAACAGAGAAAATTAAAGTAGGCAGGTAGAACTGTCTACTTGCTTTTCTTAAACCTCCTGACTTCCTAACACTACCTGGGCCCAAGAAATCACACATTAATTTTACAGGAGCCACTTTTCTGGAGCCTTTTACAGCTTCTTCTTTAGAACTATCAAACAAGTGGTGGTGTCAGTGGAGGCACCAGTTCAAGGACCCACTGCCACAGGTGACAACCGAGAGTGTCCAGCACTTCGATTTCGATACACCTTCTGCCTGGTCTGCTTCGGGATGGACGCCCCTCCCCAAGTTACCCTCACTGTGGCCTACCTGATACCTGCTCCTGTACTGACACCAACCTCCCCTTAAGAACCCCAAGCTTGCCTGACAGCTTCAGACAGGCTTTGAGGATGAGAATACCCCCTGTCCCTCACATACCAGTATGCACATGAAAAGCTTTTGATCTCTTATCCAAAACACCTGTCTCAGAGATAGTCTTTTAGCGGCACATAGTGAGAACTCAGCGTTTCCTACGGTAACAAACCCACCACCGTCCAGTCAATTCCAACTCATAGCAACCAGATAGGAGAGAATGGAACTGCCCCACAAGTTTCCAAGGAGCCCTTGGTAATTTAGAACCAAACTGCCGATGTTTTGGTTAGTAGCCATAGAGCCTGACCACTGCACCACCAGGGTTTCCTGAAGGAATCACATCACATAAGGAAAATTTTTTTTTAATTTTCCTTTACACTTGTCCCTAAAAAATTATGAAAGAAACAGAAAGCAACGTGACTACAATTCTATTTTCTATTTCCCAGTTATGAAAGTAAATACATCATTCTCTATTCTAGTCTAAGAGCCAATGCTGTGGCACAAAACTAGGTGCTTATTTATTTTAGTGAAAATATATAGTCATACAGCATTTCAACAATTTCTGTATGCACATCTCATTGGCACTGATTACATTCTTAAAGTTCAGCAAAAATTCTCACCATTTGTCTTAGTCATCTAATGTTCCTGTTATAACAGAAATACCATAAGCTGATGGTTGTAACAGAAAGAAATTTATCTTCTCACAGAAAAGTAGGCTCACAGTCCAAATTCAGGGCATCACCTCCAGGGGAAGTCTGTCTCTATTGTCTCTGGAGGACGTCCCTTGCCATCAATCTTCTCCTGGACCGGGAACTTCTGAGGCACAGAGATCCCATGTCCAAGAGACGCGCTCTGCTCCTGGCACTGCTTCTTTACCGATTAGATGAGGTCCCCACTTCTCTGTTTGCTTCCCTTTCCCTTGTATCACGAGAGACTACCTGAAGGCACCGTACAATCTTAATAGATGGAGTCCTGCCTCACTAATGCAACCACTGCCCCACCTCCCTCATTAACATCACAGAGGCAGGTTTTACAGCCTATAGGAAAATCACACAACACTGGGAATCACAGCCTAGTCAAACTGCTATATGCATTTGGGGGGTGGGAGAGGAACATAATTTAATTGGTGACATCATCCTTCTACAAACTCTTCCACTACCCTTAAGGACTTAGACTCACTGCCCCTTAAGTTCACCTAAACTTTTTAGTTTCTGTGGTCTGGATATCACATTTTTGAAAGAGCACAATGTTCAAGGCAGATATACTAAAACTATTTTTTCAAAGATTTCAAGGGATAGTTTGAGTTTCAAGATCTTCTCAAGAGGATAGTTTCAGGGATTCATCCAGCCTCAGTAGCTCCAGAAAGTCTGGTTTATGTTAACTGTTTGAAACTCTGTTCCATATTAGGAAGCTTAGTTCTTTAAGCAAGAGTTTAAGCTGCTGTTTCTTGTTTAAAACATAGTACCTTATACAGAGAAGGTGTCAATAAGAGTTTAAGAGAATTAAACTAAAAAATAAATACAAATGATTGGGAGGGAAGGGTTTCCTTAAGAGTTCTACTCTGTATTAATTCTTTACTTTCATAAAACTTATTTCTTCAAAACAGAAAGTTAAAAAAAGAATGGCAGATAGAGCAAACATTGTAACACGAAGCATTTCAGACTTCACAAGTGATGTACGTGTGCATGGCTAAGTATTTTGAAACAATTATACCAATTTACCATAAACCAAAAACCAAACTCTCTACCATCAAGTTGATTCTGACTCATAACTACCCTATAGAAAAAGAGAACTGCCCCATAGCGTTTCCAAGGACTGCCTTGTGAATTCCAATTCCGGGGCTTTGCTTAGCAGCTGTAGTACTCGACTACTGTACCACCAGGGTAGGACCTATTCTGAAGAATATTCTCTTCAACACTAGTACTCACACAGTCTGCAGGAATACAACGTCAGCTTAAAATGTTAAAAAGGAGGTAAGGAGGCGTGTGTCCCAGAAAATACCATCAGAAGTAACAGAAGGCTATAAAACAATCTTGAGTGTATGTAACTGTTCAAAAAATGTGACGATTTCCAAGAGAAATACACCAAATCCCAGAATCAGTCATTACACCAAGTACATTAATTCAAAATTTAAAACAATACTGGAAACCAGGGTTCTGTAATCAATCTTTCCTTTATGGGATTCTTAGCACTGGTGTTTCAGCTGATGTTATTTTAAACTTGCTGTCCAGTAAAAAGCTTTGAGGCAGAAGAACAAAGCTGACATTTCACACAGTCTGTGGGCCAGCAAGCAAGCCTTATAATTCAATACATGGTCCCCTGGTTAATAATGCTTGGAACACAGCTAAGCCAGGATCAATCAATACTGCCCTACTCCGGAATCTCATTCTATTTTCTTTCTCTTTTTCTCCAGCCAGCAGACACAAGCCAAGCTCTTTTTCAAGTGTTAAACAAATCTTGTTTTTCACTGGTCATAGATCTCTTCCCTCTATTCAAGGAAAGATAAACAGATACTTTCCTCTGTTAAGCATAGCTGAGCCATGCATTCCCTTCTCTTGTTACCTAGAAAGAAGGGGATGGTTTCGGGTAGGTGGCTTAAAGCAGGACGTAAATGTCACAGATAATTGGCAATTCCACTGAGTCTTTCCTAATCAACTGTTAATGGCTTTTCTTGCAGATAATAAGCAATATTAAAACTGCTCTTTAAACTGCTTAAATGAACACTAAATAACCGAGACACATTTTAACAGTTGCTGAATAACCTCAATCAAATTTTCTTCCCAAGTCTTTTGGCTTTCTGCATTTCTTTTTCATTTTCCTACTTAGTTGGAAAGCGAAGAAAAACAAACACTCTCCTTCAAAGCAAACTGATACTAATAAGGCATCTCATTAATCACTCTTAGTAACTGCACCACACTGCATAACCATGAAATTCATGGTTCACAACAAAGTTTTCTACTTTTCTTTTAAGCCACTATTCTCAGTCTAATATTATATGCTGTGATTTGCTTTTGTAAAATAGGAACTTCTTAGATTTGCCCTTTACTCCACTATTTCTGCAACTACTGAAACATTGCTCTAAAGTCTAGATTCAAGTTTGAGACTATTATAGCTGTTAGAATTGCACTGGTATTCTTTGCCAAGTTAAGATGAAAAGAAAAAGAGCTGTTGTGGCAACCCCATGTGAGTCTAAGTAGAATTGTGCTCCACAGGGTTTTCAATGTCTGACTTTTCAGAAGTAGATCACCAGGCTTTTCTTCCGAGGTGCCTCTGTGTGAGCTCCAACCTCTAGTCTTTCAATTAGCAGCTGAGCACTCATTAACCATCTGCACTACTGTCCTGGTCAACCAGCACTCCTATAACAAAAATACCACAGGTGGATGGCTGTAACAAAGAGAAGTTTATTCTCACACAATCCAGTAGGCTGAAAGTCTGAATTCAGGGTGCAAGCTCCAAAGGATGGCTTCCTCTTTGTGTCAGCACTAGAGGAATACACTTGGGATGCATTAGTTTTCCCTTGGTCTGGGAGCACCTCAGCACAGGAACTTCAGGTCCAAAGGATATGCTCTGCTACCAGCACTTCTTTTCTTAGTGGTATAAGCTTCTCACGTCTTTCTGCTCACCTCGCTCTCCTAAATCTCAGACGAGATTGGTTCACGACACTATCCAGTCTTGTAGACCTCATCAATGTAACTGCCACCAATCTATCTTATTCAACTATAGTGACAGAGTTTACAACACACAAGGAAACCCTATCAAAGGACAAAATGGTGGACAACCTCGTAACTCTGCGAACTATGGTTCAGCCAAATCAACACACATATTTTTGGCGGGGACACAATTCAACCCATGATAATTACCCAGCTACTTAACAAGCTACAGAGCATACTCTTAACTTTATCTTTCAAATCAATAATGAAAATTAAATTCTCTGAGCCACCCTCAGTGGTCCAAAATTTACTGCTCTTCAGGACAGCTCTCCAGTCAACCATATATCCACAGAAGAAACATGTTGCCAAATACACGGGCTTTGTTAAACATGTTCAGGGCAGCTATGCAGAAACATTGCAAATGTTCAACTGGTATACTCTAAAAACTGCCTCCACTCAAAGGATAGATTATAAAGGCAGAAGGAAAATTTAACTCTTTAAACTTTATAAAGCAATCTAATAGATGATTTTTCCTTCATTTTATTTAAAATTGTAAGATTTTTGTCTGGTAGAGTCATGGTATCATCTTTACAAAACCAAGACTTACTACGTTTTTACGGACAAGTAAAAGAATCCACTCTCTTCTACAACAAACAAAAGAACTTCTGTCTATAAAATCTTTGAACATATGAGCCACTTTTATCTAGAGAACTACAGAAAACATCCAAATTTCATTTTTCAAAATAATGGAAATTTAGGAAAAAAAAAAAACCTCAAAGCTGACAAATTACTATCCAGTTGCATTGGGCAAATTTGCTGCAAAACTCTTCTCTACAAAGTGTTAAAAAAGGAAGATAATGTTTTAAAAACTAAAGCGCCCAAGCCGTGGTACCTTCAGTCACTTCAAATGCTTGTGAAAGTAGGACAATGAAGACGGAAGAGCAAAGGAAAACTGCTGCCTTTGAATTACAGTGTTGGTGAAGAATACTGAAAACACCATGAACTGCCAGAAGAATGATCATATCTGTGTAGGAATAAGGACAACCAGAGCGTTCTTTAGAAGGGAAGAAGCAAGACTTCATCTTAACGTACTTGGGACATGGTGTTGGAAAGAATCAGTCAGTCCCTGGAGAAGGATACCAGGTTTGATAAAGTAGAGGGTCAGCAAAAAAGAGAAAGACCCTCAGTGAGATGGACTGACAAAGTAATTGCAACAACAGGCTCAAGTATAGCAACGACTGTGAGAATCTGCAAGACCTGGAAGTGTTTCATTCTGTTGCACTGACTCGCTAGCACCAAACAACAACATATATGGCTTTTAATTTTTAAAGTAAGTTGATCATTTTTGTTGCGTGTTTTTCTTAAATCAGAAAGTATAATCAGGACAAGCGCTGCCTATTCCACAGATCCCAGGCAGCGCTGTTTTCACAGGGGCGATACCATCAGTTCTCCGAGACGGCATTGGCAATGTGTTCCCTTGGGTTCTCACCAAAACGGCAGCCTTAGTGGGTGGCTGGCTCGATGTCTGCCAGTCATGCTAGGCGTCTGGGAACACCAGTAAAGGGGAAGCAGTACGGAAGAGTAAGAAGAAACCAAAAAACCATACCCACTGTCATGAAGTCAATCCATGGCTGCTAACCAGAAGGCTGGCTGTTCAAATCTACCAGACACTGCTTGGAAAGTCTGTGGGACACTTCTACTCTGTCCTATATGAGTCACTATGAGTCAGAATTTACTCAACAATAAGGGGTTTAGGGAAGGAAGAGAAGACTTTTAACTCAAAAGCTCTCTGGGCATCGGCAGAATCAAGTATTAGATTTTTCCCCTAGTTAAGCTAACAGTCAAAATAATGCCAGTCTCTGAGAAAATATTTCTATCTGAAACAACCTCCCCCACAAAACCAAAGTTAATTGTGATATATTACCAGATAATTATGATGTTACTATTCAAAGCTTTTCTGCAAATTTGGGGTTCTGGGACCCTGCAGAAGCTTCTATCATAAAAGCTATTTCACAGAAGGCATGGGTTTACCTTTATGAAATAGAAATTTAATTTCATTTACAACACAAAATTAAATAAAAACTGGTATATTTCCTTCCCTCAAACACATAAGGAAGTTGCACTGAGAGTTATGACACAGAAGATGAGGCCCAAGGGAAGGCTCTGCTTGTCTCTACAAAACAGAACATTCTACTCATCCTGGCCCTTTGCCAGGGCTCCAGTCAGAAACTTCCAAGGCACAGTCATTAAGAAATCAACTGGTATTCATCCACTATTATCCATTTATACTCAAAGAAAATATAAATAGACAGGTAAAAACAAAGGAAGTTTAAGAAGATTGAATGTTGTTGCTGTGGGTAGGCACTGTCAAGTCACTTCCGATTCACAGCAAGCCCATGTGTAAAAAAAGAAAAAAAAAAAAGATGCCACACAGTCCGGTGCCATCCCCACAACAGCAGACACATTTCAGTGCACTGTTACAGCCACTATGTCAAGCTGTCTCACTGAAGGTCTTCCTCCTTCTTATTTACTCTCTGCTTTACCAAGCATGATGTCCTTCTCCAGGCATTAGTCCCTCATGGTAACATGTCCAAAGAGTGAATGGTGACTTTATCAAAAGGAGAACCCCACCAAATGGATTAGAGTAGGCAATGGGTTAAAGTACCTTCATGTAAAGTATAACTGTGCATTATAAAACTCTAATATAGCTCAGCAAGTCTAGCGCATCAACATTAGTCCCTCTCTAAATTTACTAGTTTATTCTCAACTGTACAATGATTGATCTGTGATCAATCACCTGGTTTAGTTTATATGACAAAAAAGAAAACCTTCAGATTTCTCCCCGGTATCAATTTCTAAAGCAAAAAATTTAAACTGACATGAAAGAATGTATGTTAAATTTAAGGAAACCCTGGTGGCATAGTGGTTAAGAGCTATGGCTCCTAACCAGAAGGCTCACAGTTCAAATCCCCCAGGCAATCCTGGGAAACCTTGTGGGCCAGCTACGAGGTCTGACAATTAATTGCTGAATATCACTACTCACCTTCGCAGGACTCCGCTTGGGAAGCTACATACTGCTGCCAGTGCCCAGTTCACCCTTCAAAGCAATTTTAGAATTCTTTCTGGAATGTCCATGGTGCACAGTGGCATGGCGACAAGTTCACAAACTTAATTGTATAGTTTTCTAGGAGGGAGTTTTTAGCCAGTGTCATGGACTGAATTGTGTCCCCACCAAAATGTATGTGTTGATTTGACTTGGTTTGGAGTTCCAATACGGTGCCCTTCCTCCCATGTGTTGTGAATCCTGCCTCTGTGATACTGATGATGAAGAATGGTTTGCAGTTGTGTTAGTGAGGCAGGACTCAAGCTTGTGGAATCTAAGGGAGAGAAGTGAGCTGAGGAAGTTGGGAACCTCATACCACCAAGAGAGAAGCACCGAGAGCAGAGCACGTCCTTCGGACCCGAGGTTCCTGTGTCGAGATGCTCTCACTGGATGTGGACTTAGCCTGCTGGACTGTGGTAATTTTTCATATTGAATGGACTTGTAGCTTAGGAATGGATTTGTGGCTTTCCATGCTGGGACAATAAAAGCTTCTCCTCATGAAACCTTCCATTTGTGGTATTTTCTGTTAGAGCAGTATCCGGTAACTAGGACAGCCAGTAAAGAAATAACTGTACTAGAGCACCCTCCCTACTCACCTGATGTGGCCCCCAGTGACTTTTTCTTTATCTGAAGATAAAGGAAATACTGAAAGGAAGACATTTTGATGACATTCAGGATATCAAGGGTAATATGAACAATAGCTCTGATGGCCATTCCAGAAAGAGAGTTCCAAAATTGCTTTGAAGGGTGGACTAGGTGCTGGTACTGGTACATAGCTTCCCAAAGGGAGTACAGTGAAGTTGACCGTAGATATTCAGCAATAAGGTACGCAGTACTTTTTCTAGGATGAACTCGCAAATGTAATTGGCAGTGCTAGCATACTCCGTCTTAAAGGATCACTACAAGTCAGAAACAAGTCAACAGATGCTGTTTCTTTTGTTCTGTTTAAATTCATTGGTTGAAATGCTCAGTTTACTTCTCAAAAAAAAAAAAATTACTGGAATAACTCCAGCAACCAAAACCACCCAAACCTACTGCCATTGACTCAATTCTGACTCACAGTGACCCTATAGGTCAGAGTATAATTGCTCCATCGAGTTTCCAAGGAACACCAACTTAAAATGAGTCATTAAGCTTATATGAGCTATTGTATACACATATAACAGAACTGAAATATGAAAAGACTGGTACAGGGACTTAAAATACATCATGGACTAAATCAAATCCCCTAAGTTGGTCATAAACCTTAGAGTAAAATTTAACTTAGAACATGGACGAATATTAACTCTATCCCTTAAAATTTTGCAGGAAAATTCTACTGCATGCCTACATTCCAAACCAAAAAAAAGAGAGAGAAAAACAGTTGCCACTCAGTCTAAACTCAGCCAAGTCCTCTAGATTGCGCCTAGTGAAAGTATGAAAAAGCTCCTAGAAATTTTCAAGAAAGTGTTTATATTATCAAGATTTTATTCTTTGCCTGTAGCTTCATTGTCTGGACCAACTGTAATATGCTTTCTACATACGTACATATAAATTCATAAAATACACTCTTGACATGTGGAAACTCATAGACACGTGAGTTGGTTTTTACTGAGAACTTAGAATGTTCAGGCACTATTCTAAAAGCTTCAGGTACATTAATCATAACTTCAGGCCAGTGGAGTACATATTATTACGCCTTGGTTTAGAAATTAAAATTTTGTGGTACTAGAACTGAAATAACTTGCTCAGGTCTCATCAGTAAATGTCAGAGCTAGGGTTTGAACCTGGTTCCAGAGCACATATTCTGAATGACTATGAAACCCAAACTGTTTTCCCACAGAATACACCTCCTCACCATGAAAAGTAACAACTCCAGTTTTTATCTCATGAAAATACATACAGGTATACCATATATAAATACTACTACAGGGGTCAAAAAAGGGCCCTTGGTTATATCACCCTCCATGTTATGAGAAAATGGATAAACAAAGGTCCTAACAGAGGCTGGATATGCAACTCCAAACATCAATAAAAATTGTAAAAAGACCACCCTTATCAATTACTGTCTAGCTCAAGGGTCTCCAAACTAGCAGCCAAAATAATTTTTTTTTATTTTTATTTAACATGACTGAGTGAAAATGTACATTCCCGTCTAAATTTACATGCCCACCTATATGCAGCTTCCACTGCTCTCCCTGTCCGGTGACAGCACACTATTCCTCTCTGCTCCATACATGTCTCATCCTCCCAACAGCCTCCTTTCCCCTCCTCTCCATCCATTCCCCTTCCTCCAGCCAGAGGTCAGCAAGATGATATCCTGTAGATGTACAGAACCGTAAAGTGCTTCCAATATATGGTCACCCTGCATTGCCAAGTCCAATCCATTCCTGTCCAAAGAGTGGACCTTTGTTATAATTTATGGGAAAGGGCCAGCCAAAATAATTTTGAGGATGTATTCTTAACAGATAAATATGCATGTTACAAACGCACAGGTTAAAGATTAGTAAATCTTCATTTATTTCTAATTTTTTTGGATAAAGAGCAAACATAAATAAAAACCCTAGCAAAGTACTTGGGGAACACAAATCCCATTTTGAAGACTCTTAATTTATTTAAGTGCAATTATGAGTTCTACAACCTTCAAGTACCTTTTTTCACCAACATAAATGGAGACTACACACATGGACCTCACCAGATGGTGAGGAATCAAATCGACTACATCTGTAAAAAGAGACGATGGAAAAGCTCAACATCAGCAGTTAGAATAAGACCAGCTGCTGACTATAACACAGACCATCAGTTGCTCACATGTAAGTTCAAACTGAAACAGAAGAAAATTAGAACAAGCCCAGGAGAGCCAAAGTATGACCCTAAGTATATCCCACAGGAGTTTAAAGACTATTTCAAGAATAGATTAGATGTATTTAACACTAATAACCAAAGACCACACGAATTGTGCAATAACATCGAAGACATCATTCATGAAGAAAGCAAGAGGTCATTAAAAAGACAAGAAAGAAAGACCAAATTGGATGTCATAAGAGACTTAGTCATGAACATCAACCAGCTCAAGCAAAAACAAGAAACAATTAAGCAAAGGAACTGAGCAAAAGATTTCAAAGGCCTTCTTGATAAGAGAAAGTAAAGTATTATGACATGCGCAAAGAGCTGGAAATAGAAAGGCAAAAGGAAGAAAATGCTTTGCGATTCTCAAGCTGACAGAACTGAAGAAAAAATTCAAGCCCTGAGTTGCAACAGTGAAGAATTCCACAGGGAAAATATTAAATAACTCAGGAAGCATCAAAAGAAAAGGTAAAGAATACACAGAGTCATTATACCATAAAGAATTTGTGGACATTTAACTATTTCAAGAGGTAGCATATGATTAGGAACCAACGTCACTGAAGGAAGAAGTCGAAGCTGAGCTGAATGCATTGGCAAAACCACAAGGCTCCAGGAATTGATGGAATACCAAATGAGATGTTTCAACAAGTGGACGCAACACCAGAAGTGCTCGTTCATCTATTGAGATGTTTCAACAAACAAATGGTTGTAGCACCAGAAGTGTTCATTCATCTACGCCAAGAAATTTGGAAGATAGCCACCTGACTATAAGAGATCCATATTTATGCCTAGTCCAAAATGATCTAATCAAATGAATAAATTATAAAACAATATCACTAATATCACATACACAAAAATTTTGATAAAGATCATTCAAAAGTGACTGTAACAGTAAATGGATAAGAAATTGCCAGAAATTCAAGCTCGATTCAGAAGAGGACATAGAACCAGGGATGTCATTGCTGATATCAAATGAATCTTGGATGAAAGCAGGGAATACCAGAAAGATGTTTACCTGTGTTTTACAAATTATGAAAAGGCATTTGACTGTGTGGATCTTAACAAATTATGGATAACATTGCAGATAATGGAAATTTCAGAACACTTAATTGTGTTCATGAGGAATCTGTACATGGATCAAGAAGCACTGGCCCAAAGAGAATAAAGGGATACTGCATGGTTAAAAGTCAGGAAAGGTGTGTGTCAGAGTTATATGCTTTCATCATTCCTTTTCAATTTGTGTGCCAAGCAAAATAGTCTGAGAAGCTGGGCTGTATGAAGAAGAACAAGGCATCAGCATTAGAGGAAGAGTCCTTAACAATCTGTGTTAGGCAGATGACACAACCTTGCTTGCTGAAAGTGAAGTGGATTTCAAACATTTACTGATAAACATCGAAGACCATAGCTTTCAGTATGGATTGTACCGCTACACAAAGAAAACCAGTATCTTTACATCTGGACCAGTAAGCTACACCATGATAAATGGAGAAAAGACTGAGATTGTCAAGGATTTCATTTTACTTGGGTCCACAATCAATGCCCATGGAAGCAGCAGACAAGAAATCAAAAGGAACATTGCTTTGAGCAAATCTGCTGCAAAGACATCTCTAAAATGTTGAAAGTAAAGATGTCACCTTGAAGTCTAAGGTGTGCCTGATCCAAGCCACAGTATTTTTAACTGCATCATATGCATGCAAAAGCTAGACAATGAATAAGGAAGACAGAAGAACAACTGATGCCTTTGAATTGTGGTACTGGAAAAGAATAGTGAATGTATCATAGACTGCCAAAAGAACAAACAGATCTGCTTTGTAAGAAGTACAACTAGAGTACTTCCTGGAAGCAAGCATGGTGACACAGCATCTTACATGCTTTGGACAAGTTGTCAGAAGGGATCAATCTGTGGAGAAGGACATCATGCTTGGCAGAGAGTCAGCAAAAAGAAGAAGACTGTCAACAAGATGGACTGCTACAGTGGCTGCAACAATGGGCTTAAGCATAAAAATGATTGTGGGCACAGTACAAGACTAGGCAGTGTTTCATCCTGTTGTGTATGGGGTCACTGTGAGTCAGAAGCAACTTAACAGCACATAACAACAACAACCTTCAACAATTTGTAATTCTGCAATGAATCAGTGCAGACACCAGGTTTCTGGGCAGTGAGTTATCAGGTTAGTGAACGAGCCATGGCACTAAGCTGCACCTGCTTCTCTGTGACGCTATGATGTCCTTTACTCATGGCCTTGAATGAAGTGACTGGTGAAAAACCATAAAAATTTTGTGTTCTTTGTCAAATCGGCCCTTTCTCAAAAAAGGGGGGAAAAATCCTCCAGTATTACTGTTAGAAACTAAAACAATAAAACCCAGAGGCTTAAGAAAATAAAGTTTCATTTTATATATGGACAATATATTCAAGGGAGGAATCCCTTAGTGGTGAAAATGATTAAGGCACTCACCTGCTAACTGAAAGGTTGACAGTTTGCATCTACCCATAGGTACCTCAGAAGAAAGGCCTGGTATTGTGCTTCTGAAAAACCAGCCACTGAAAGCCCTGTGGTGCACAGTTCTATTGTGACACACATGGGGTCCACAGGAGTCACAGCTGTCTTGACGGCAACTGGGTGATGATGACGATATGTGGAGGACTTGCAACAACGATTATTTGAGGATATGGGACTCCCTGAAGTCTCCAGGACACCCTCTTCATTTACCCAACAAATACTTCTTGCGCAGCTGCTGTGTGCCAAGAGCTTTGCTAGGTCCTTGGGCATAATGAAGAGGTGGAACAGATATGACCTAAACTCTCTAAGTATCACTCAGCTACCACTTAGCAAAATTCCACTCGCCATTGAATTATTAGAATTGCAATATCTCACTAGGAGTTTTAAAAAATAAAATATCTCATTAAGTGTCCAGGAGAGCTTACCTACAACTCCGATTGAAGGAACGAGGTGGAAATTCTCCCTGAAGATGAATCATGGCCTCATAATTCCTATTACAATAAGCATGCCCCTTTACCTACAATAATATACTTAATCTCATCCAGGATCAAATTAAGGCAACCCAGAACTTATAACCATTGTTTATCAGGAAGCAGAAATTCTTAAAAATAACATCATTCAACCACAAAGCCAAGGTCACAGAAGGAATACAGAAAAAAAGTAATAATTCAAGGATGTATGTGTGTTCAAGAAAAAAAAACCAAAATACCTGCGAAATTACATAATGTATAATCGGATCATGCTTCATTCGGGCCCACATACAACATCTATATCTCATCACTGTTGACACAGATTCTGAATGGTTGGTATTAATAGCGGTGATGTAATCATTAAGTGCTCATCTGTTAACCAAAAGACTGTCTCGTCTATCCCACCCAGTGGTTCCTCAGGAGAAAGACCTGGCCATCTGTTCCCGCAAAGACTGTACCTAGAAAACCCTAGCAGGCAGTTTACTCTGTCACACAGGGTCACTGTGAGTCGGAACTGACTACTGGCACGAAACAACAACAGCAGCATGCTGTCCTAAGCAAGTAGACGACATTGAGAGGTTAGTGCAAATGTAGTATGTATGTTCTCAGAGGCATTAAATGTTTTGAAGATGTCAGAGCAAGTTACGTTTTTTCCATGGTCACATTTCTCATAAATGTTTCCTACAATTGGCTGCAAGTTCTTCCTTGTCTGATGCCTTTATCTATACAAAAATAGGGCAGCAATGTCCCCTTCACACACTAAAAAACAACTAACCAAGGAAAGCAAAGCCACAGTTAGAGAACCTGCCACAAAGAATAGTATCTACCACTCTAAGCAAAGCTCACCACTGCTGAGCAGACCCTGTGTCTCCTGGAACACAGTAGCATCGACCAGCCAGAGATGAATGGATTAGGGCATCAGGGAATCCAGGCACATTAGAAGAAGGCCCAGGTAAAAAGCAGGCAGGAAAATTCACCCGGGTTATTGTTATTGGCCATTGGATTAATTCTGGCTCAGGGTAACCCCATGTGTGCACAGGAGAACACTCCATAAGGTGTTCAAGGCTGCGACCTTTCAAAAGCAGATCACCAGGCCCATCTTCCAAGGTTCCTCTAGGGAAGTTCAACCACCAACCTTTTAGCTAGTAGTTGACCACTTGACCATTTGCACCACCTAGAGAGTCTCCTATTCAGGTAAATAGGCAATAAATGTCCAGACACTTTCTGAGGTTAACATAAAAAGAAAACATATGAATTTTCTGGTGAAGACTCACCTTCAAGGGAAGAATTTCCCAAGACAGTCCACCTAAGAGGCAACTCCAGATGAGTCATGGCCAGCACCAGCTCCTCGTCCAGAGCAGGCAAGGCATCTGCTGTCAAGGCAAATGGTGTGAGCAGGGTCCTATGACTACAGGCAGTGAGACGATCAGCTTGGGTGATGAGCAAACGGGCCAGCCTGCAAGCCATGTTGTCCACGTAGGTCACCGAGCCAGAGTCCATGGTCACCGGGGAGTAACCTTCAGAGCAGAGGCACACGGACACCGTCACAGTCTCCTGAAGGCTATGGCCTGAATGACAAGACAGTGAACAATTCACCCCGAGTCTGCAGGAGACAGTCTCACACTCCAAGGAAGCCCCCTCCTGGACACATCTCTTGGGGTACTTAAGAACTGGACGGGAAAGGCAGTGGTCTAAAGTGCTAGCAGTCAACAGTCTCAGCTGTGCTGCCTACACAGACAACATTCTCGAGGGGAAGGAGGCAGAAAGGAAATCTAGACAATTACCTTTAAATGCTGCCAAGCCTGTGAGGCCACCTTCAGGCTGACCCACGGTCTTCTGTTGGCTCGTGATTTTAAAATTAGCACTGAAAAGCTCTGAGTATTGTATTGTCTTTCCTCCTTTCAGTATCGCCATATGGCATACCTTCACCTTTGACTTCTACCCTGAATCCTGAATTAAACTGTTGCCCTTTGCTCTTTTCCAGTCTGCCATTTACTTCTGATTCATGGATTTTCACATACTGACTTACATGACAATACTATGAAGTAGCACCACAGAATTACACAGGTTCATTCTAATTCTGCAGAGTTCTTTTCAATGTGAGAGGATGAAATACTTATACTTGCTGTTCATTATATATGAATATTCATACTTGCTATTCATTATCCACACTTTGGATAATAACATCTGTGCCTTGAGGTGCTTTGACTACTTCTGTTATGGATGGTCACCAAATTTTGTTATCTGTCCTTCCTTCTTACACTCCCCTTCTTTCTCCCACTCTCTTATTTCACCAAGGTTAGTGAACTTCTACTCAGGTACATTTTTACGTACCCAATCTCTTCGTAAAATTTCCAGGAATTAGTACCACCAGACCCTGTGATGATGACAGTCACAGCTTGATGGATGAAGGATTAGCAGTGAGTCACCACCAGTACAGCTCCCTCTGGCCCCCACGCAAGTGCCTAATGGGTACAAGACAAGTCATTCTTGTCCTGCCTTATTCTCCAAACCTTTACCCCAAAAAGACTTCAAGGAACAAGAGCATCCTAAATTTATCAAGTGAGAATATCTGCCATTTTCACATTACCTATTTAAAAGGTGGGTGTATGGTGTACGCACAAGACAAAACATAACGGCAGCCCCCAACTCCCCATGCCACACATTTAGCACATACTGCAGAAATCTATCCTACAGATATCTGAGAGGTCACCCTGGTATCACTGTTAACATGGGAAATTTAAGGTTCATAAAGATCGCCTGCCTCTAGGCAATCAGTTAAAAGGCAGGTAAGAGCCTTACAATATATTCAAAAATATTTTCTTTGAGACACAGAGGAGGAAGAGTGTTCACTCCTACACACATGACAAAACCTCAACAAAAATTTTAATATTAGACGTAGCATCTTAGGGATTCTTTATATTCTTCCTCTGTAAGAGCCTTAAAAATGAGAAAACTAAGTAAAAACAAAGGGGAGGAGGAAGACAAAAAGTGGAAAGGACATAAAGGGCAGAGGGAAAAGAGACCACCAACTAAAGTGATCATGTGCCACTGATCAGGCTTGCCTTTTATTTCTTGACGAGGATGGGGATACAGGGCCCAAGAGAGAAGTGCTTAGAAGTGCCCACCGTCTGAGAAATCAGACCTCACGTAAATTCAATAACCAAGCCCACACGGGGCTGAAAGATACCAGTGTCCCTCCACAGCTCTCACCTAATTTACTGCCTACCTTCTTTCCACATGTAATGGGCACACTACAGAAACACTGAGGGACATGTCTGCCTTTAAAATGAGACCAATCCTACTTATAAGAAAAACTGAAGTTTCCCTATGTCACATAATTGAAGGCAGCCCGAACAACCCACAGTTAACCAACCAATGAACAAACAGGAACAAAAACACAAAGTCATCCCTGACCTGCTGGTAACAAGAGATCTCAGTTATACCCTTAGACTAAAGTTTGATGTCTCTTAGATGTGCAGCCTACAACCCAATGACAATACAAAGCAAATGTACCTGAGAAGAACTATCAGCTCGTATCAACACATTAACATAATACATTTATTTGTCAGCATCACCATGGAAATGGGAGAAGACAGCTGGGAGAATTAACAAGATTCTGAACATGAACATTTTGGAGATGGGAAGAGCAAGTTCTTGAGCCTGAGATCCAGCAAACAGGAGTGTGGACGGACAGGGCAGAAGATGAAAAGAACCTCAGACACTAAAGGGAGCAAGTCAGGGGCGAGGTGGACCAGAGGGGAGAGAGCACAAGAGGACCGAGCCAAGGCTTCAGTTCTGCCTGAGCCATCCCTCGCAAATGGCCTGGGATTACAGGAGACAACACTGAAGACCCAGCATTTCCTCCACCGGATTGCATCTAAAGTATGCCCAACCGTTACGGATTGAATTGTATGCCCTAAAACTGTATGGTGTAAATCCTAAACCCCTATGTGGATATAATTCCATTTAGGAACAGAACTTTCTTTGTTATGCTAATGACATCATACCAGCATACAGCATGTTTTAAATTCATTACCTCTAAGATGTAAAAGCAGCAGACAGAAGTTAAACACAAAAGCAGGGACAGATACAGTCCACAGGAAGATCATCAAACCAAGGAAAAGAAATTGAAGAGACAAGGACCTTCCTCCAGAGATGACAGAGAGAGACATCCCTCTAGAGCCAGTGTCTGGAATTCAGACTTCTAGCCTCCTAAATGAAAAAAAATAAATTTCTGTTTGTGAAATCCGCTCACTTGTGGTACTTCTGCTACAGCAGCACGAAGGAGCAAAGACACCCAACCTTGCAAGTTGGGTGCAGCTGGCAGGATGAGGAGGCCCGTTCTCAGTCAAGGCTCCTACTGGGGCTGCACACATGGCTGGCAGAACCCCAGACAGGAGAGCACCGCGTGAATGCTTTTCCTGACGTCCTCCTGCCCTTGGAGCACTGTTTTCATTTTCCTCCTCATTCCCTTCCTGGCCTGTAGCCCTGGGAGAAGCTGCTTACTGAACTTAAGTCACAACTGCGCAACAAGGAGGGCCCCTCACCTGGGATGCTGGACTGGAGCACGTTGTCCTCAATGCGCTCAGCTATAGTGATGTGTCTCTGATGAGATCCGTTGTAAATAAAGTAAAACTCAGCATCTTTAGGAAGATACACATTTTTGCCAAACTTCGCATAGACCGTCATCTGCCCCTGAAAAATGAATAAGTTGGACATCATCACACTTCCTTGTCCTGGCTCTGAGAAACCACAATAACAAGGCCTGGGTCCAAAACAGTGTCATTTCTTCTATCTCGTTCATTGGTGAAGATCAAATATCAACCCTTCTTTCCAACAACAATGTTTTTGACAGCAGGGAAGATGCTTCCTGATGCATTTAGGTATGAGTGTCAGAGCTCATTTGTTCAGTTTTTAAAAGTTAAAGAAGTTTAGGCCATGAGCAAGATTTTTTTTTTAATTTACAAGATGTATAAGTGTGTTACTGTCTTTTACTTTATTCAAATTCCTACTTAATACTGTTATTCAAATTCTTGCTTAATATTTTTGCCTGAATTAATTTTTACACTGTACTTGAAATACCAGCATTGATAGAAAGACGTATATGTGTGCATTGTGTGTGCACGAGGGGCTATGTTATGTGCATGTGTGTGTGTGCACGTTTGTGTGTCTGCACGCTATGTTGTTATGGGTAGTTGCTACTGAGTTAGCTCTAGCTCAGGGTGACCGCAGGTGCAACTCAAGAGAACACAGCCAGTCCTGTGTTAGCCTCACCATCGTCGGGTATGTCTGAGTCACTTCTTGTGGCTATGTTCTGTTGTTGTTATTGTTAGGTGCCATCAAGTTGGTTCTGACTCCTAGCAACGCTATGCACATCAGAACAAAACACTGCCCAATGCTATGCCATGTTCACAATCATTACTACGTTCCAGTACAGCATTGTAGCCACTGTGTTAATCCATCTTGTTGAGAGTCGTCTTCTTTTTTGCTGACCCTCAACCACACGAAGTGGACAGAACAAATGATAACTGTTTGGGGCCTAGGCCTTCTTACTGTACTTTCTTAGAGCCAGAATAAGATAACTATATAGTTACTTAGTTAAGGCCCTACCCTATACTGGACCTTAGTAAGTTATAAGAACCCTAAATATTCACAAATATTGCTAAATCAACAAAATTACTTGTTCCCACACTTGCTGTGCCATTTCCAATCGCTGTTTACACTGGTAGCATAGTAGTTCAGTGCTATGGTTGCTAATCAAAAGACTGGGAGCTCAAATCCATCAAGCACTCCTTAAAAAACCCTGTGGGGTAGTTGTAATCTGTCCTATAGGGTTGCTATGATTTGAAATCAACTGGATGGCAAGAAGGGCTTCTTGTTATTGTTGTTGTTATTGCTGCTGTGGCTGTCTCCTTTGAAGGGGTTCCGGGTTCTCCTTCTTGTTGCCCTGGCCTCACATTTTTTCCTTGAGAATTTCTGTTTGGCATCAACCCAGAAAAAACATTATTGTTTGACCCCAAGCCCTACAAAGCTCCCTGGTCCCCAGGACAGCAGGGGCCACCGGGGCTTACAAAGCTCAAAAGAAGGAGGGCAGCAGGCTAGAACTTTCCAGTATATTTGCACGCAGAGGCTCTGTGGTGAGGCTAGGCCGGCAGTGCCAGCACAGACAGCAGCAGAGAGGGTCAGCCTGCTAGATCATCTCCAGGAGGCCAGGAGGCTCCGGAGGACTCGGGGCACTCCCTACACTCAAACACAGAAGGTAGCAGAGAGTGGGGTCCCCAGGGAGAGCCTGCATTCTCCCCCACCTAGGGGAGTGGCAGAGAAATGGAAACCAAAAGTTGGAAAAGGTCACCCACTCTGAAGGGCCTCGAGAGCTCAGCCCAGTGTGGAGAAGCATCTGGACTTTTGAGCGCTAACCTAGCAAAACAAACCTGCTCTCCTTCTGTTCCTACCCCGTGACAGGGAAGAAGGGTGAACAGAGAAAAGTCTACACATTCTCCTTAAGATGTGCTTGCCTGTGATGAATATTAGTACAACATCCCATTGAACAGCAAGACTTAGGACAGCCAGCATCAAAGAGAAAATCAGTCCAAGGTTCTTCTTTCCAGCAGCCACATGGTTATTTACTCAAATCATTTTAAATAAAAAAGCTATGTTTTCCTAGCAGTTTGCAACCCGTCACACAAAGGAAAAGTTAAATAATGAATTGGTGTAAGTACAAATGTGAAATTCTGAAACAAACACAGGTTTGCAACTTAAATCGTTCTTGTTCTGCAAGTGATCACGCCCATACACGCAGTTGCACGTGCACACACACAGACACACACAAAAACGTAATCAATAGAAAGTAACATGCCAAGAAAAATCTACCATACAATAGCCTCAAAAAAAGTTCAGGAAGGCGATCTGAAAAGCAACAAACAATGATAAATGTCTGACATGACTGAGAGAGGAAACTTAGATGAAATTCCATTTCCTAAAAAAGGAAGAACAGCTTGCTTTAGTCATGTTTCTGGTTGCAAAAGGGACTGCTAATTATCCAGACACAGAATCTGACCTGATCTGTTTTTTATTTTATTTTAACAAATGGTATAAACAGATGAAAGTTTTACATAGATCCCAGGATATCTAATAAGCGTCTATTCAAAGCACCTATTTTTTTTTAGTTCAGTTAACAGAGACAACTTACAAGAGTTTAATTACAATGCTTTTTTTTTAATTGTAATTAAGTGAAAGTATACAATCCAAATCAGTGTTGCATGCCCACCTACCTGCAGCTCCATCTGCTCTCCCCACCTGGTGACACCACACTCCTCCTTTTCACTCTGTGTTTCTAGTATCCTCTTAACAAGCATCTGTCCCCTCCTCTCCACCCCCTTCTCTCCCATCTAGAAGAAAACCAGTAGAACAGCACCTATAAATGCACAGATCCATAAAGTACACACACCATATGGTCACACTGTGTCCCTGAGTGCAGTCCATTCTTGTCTGAAGAGTTGACCTCAGCACTGATTTCTAGTTAGGGACAGCAGCAGGTCTAGGCGCCATGCTTCCAGGGGATCCTCCAAGCTGTCGGACCATCAGTTCTGGTCTTTTAGTAGAGTTCTTGCACTGCGTACCTTTTTGTCATGTTGCCTCAGGGACTCTACATTGTGTCCCCCATCATTGCTGTCTTTGGTGGTGGCCAGGCACATATGGTTCTTCTAGTCTCATGTCAATGCAGTCTCCCATTCATATGGGTCCTTCTGTCTTCTGAGCTCTTTTTTCCTTGTATTTTTGTTGCTTTCGGTCATCATCTGTTGCAGATAAGATGAGACCATTTCGTGTACCTCAGATGGCAGCTTGCTAACTTTTAAGACCCCAGATGCCACTCACCAACCTTGATGGCCCCCCAAAACATGGCCCCCAGATCCTTGTCCCTCCTAGCCTATCTCCTTGAAATGCTGGGTTGAGTTTAGAAAACCTTTTGGTTTACGGGGAATTCCAGTTATGGTGATCTCTCTAACTGTATGTTGTCACTGTTTTCACCTAACCAAGTTTCTATCAACTATCTAATCTATGCCCAACCCTCTCCGATCTTCCCTACCCCTTGTAGCAGTCAAAGAGTCTTTTCTTCTGTACCTAAGTCTATTTTTAAGTCCTTATAGCAGGGGTCACATACAGTACTGGTCTTTTTGCCTGCTGACTGATTTCAGTCAGCATAGTGTCTTCCAGTTAATCACAACCCTTTCTAATGCAATACCACTATAAACAGAATAACCTTATAATTTAGCTACGCCTCTTTTTTGTGACTCGTATTGTACTCTATGTTGGTAAAAGAAGACACATAACACCAACAGTGTCAGAAGACCTGCTCATGAAAGAGTAAAGTGCAGAAACCCTAGCACTGACAATAGTATTCAGCAAAGAAAAGGGATCTCTTAGCTGATAACCACAAGGATACCAGAAAAACAAGATGAAAGATATTATGAAAGCATAAAGGAGGGAAAGACACAGAAACCAATGGATAGAGACCCAACGAGAGAGAAGTAGTAGCCAGAGGAGGGGATTTGAGAGGAACACAGAAAAGGAAAGAAAATATGAGTATCCAAGAACAAGAAAGTCTTCACTCAGAAGAGTTCAATCAAGCTTGAAGGAGATTTAGATAAAGCTACATAGGAGGTCAAAGGAGAAATGGGCTTGTAGAAGAGTGTACACTAAAACAGTAGTAAAGAAAAAAAGAAAACCACTGCCACTGAATCAATTCCAACTGAGAGCAACCCTACAGGACAGAGTAGAACTGCCCCATAGAGCTTCTAAGGGGCACCTGGTAGATGACACTGCTGAATGCTTGGATAGCAGTCACATCTCTGAACCACAGCACCACCAGGGGTTCATAAATAACTGATGATAAGCAACAATGTTTAGTTTAGACTGGGGTCTTCTATATACGGTAGCCACTGAAAATCTGCCCTTTTCTGAAAAGGCTGTTAATTTTATCATAAATTTTTAAGAAACAGCTACCATCCAGTCAGTTTCAACTCGTGGTGACCCCATGTATGTCAAAGTAGAACTCTGTCCCGTATTGTGTTCACTGGTTGATTTTTAGGAAGTAGATCAGCAGGCTCTTCTTCTGAGGCATCTTGGGGCAGGCCAGAACTAGCAACTTCTCAGTTAGCAGCCAAATATTTAACTTTTTGCACCATCCAGGAACTATTTCATAGATAACTAAGATAAACTTCAGTTTACAGAATTTCAGTGTACCTCCTTCAATTCTCCAACTGAACTTAATTACATTTGCTTCAGGCAGTTGAAATTTGTGAACTTCCCTGAGTAAATCTGTTGGCATCAATATTAGAATCACTCCACAGCAATAATACAGATATGTTATCACCTTTCTACTATCTCACTGAAACTCAAATAGCAAACACTGAAGTATTTCTCTGAGACTTCTGGAATATGATAAGGCAGGATACACAAAATAGCTCCCCAAATTAATCTATACATTCAACATACTCTAATCAAAACCCAAACAGAATTTTCTTTCAAGTAAAACTCACAAGAAGAGAAAACAAGGCTTTGAGAAAGAGAATAAATGTTTGGGCTGCGGGAAGAGCGGATGCAGTATATACGTTAAAAACACGGTAATTTAAATAGTACGGTAATCACACAGAGACAGCCTACAAAGTGGAGACTCTAGAAATAGACTTATATATCCACGACAATTACACAATAAAACTAGCATTTCAAATCTGGAGGGGAAAGAATGGGATACACTACAAACAGCTTTAGAACAACAGCTATCCATTAGGGGCAGAAACATATCTCATAACAAATATTCAGACTCTCAACAAATTCAAAGGCTAACCTAAAAATCTATGGAAGCATAAAATTAAAACACTGTCTAAAATTTTTTTCTTTATTGAACAAACCAGACAGCTATTAAAGAAATCTAAGTTTTATAAATATGGACACCACCCTAATGTGTCAGCTTATTTCATTTTTGTATTTTCTTCCTTATTAATATGCTAATATGTGCAGATAATTATAATACAGCTATACTCATGGCATAAACATACATACTACTCTGCTTTCCTCCCCTCTATCAAAAGCCTTTTTCCACCCTATTACAATTTTTAGCATCATCTTTAATAGCATTTCATCAAATGTTTAATATTCTATAACTTAATCATCCTCCTCTTTTTCTACATTAGAGGTATTTCTGACTTTTATGTTATAAATAATATTATGATAAACATAATAAATATTTGATGTACATTCTTATGCTCTAAATTGCTGGTTTAGAATAAAATCTCAGAAATGACCCACTAAGGTGAACAAATTGTTACAAATTCCAGACTGTTTTCTAAAAATTATTCTAGCATTTTTCATAGCCACCTACGCTCATTAAGAGTATTGTTTCCAACCCAACCTGGAAAAACTGATACTCCTTTTTTTACTATTATTTAATACTTACTAAGTTAACAGATATTAAGCAGAACCTCATTGATTCAATTCATATTTTTCCATTGCCACGGAAATTTATTGTCTACTTTGATAAAAGTCTGTTCCTGAATAGTACCAACATTATTAGTGACTTTATCAAATTTCAATTTAAAGAAGTTCAGTCATTCCTTATAAGCTCTGCCTTAGATGAGTAGAAATTTTCACTTTCCTAGCTAACTGGGAACAAGGTCAGAACCCTTCCCTTTCCTCTCTGAATAGGGAAGGTGTACCACATCTTACCTGTTGTCATTGTCAGGTACCCTTGCATCAGTTCTGACTCAAAGCAACACCCCAAGATGGAGTAGAACTGCTCCATAGGGATTTCTGGGCCATAGCTTTATGGGAGCAGACCAACAGGTTTTTCTCCTGCTGAGCCACTACATGGGTTCAAACTGCCAACCTTTAGGTGAGCAGCCAGCTGATTAACCTTTACACTATCAATGCTCCTCCCATCTTAACTACTCACGTCCAGATAAACAACACTCATGAATACTCCTGTGAAACTCTGATGGCTTGGTAACACGGAAAATGGGAACAACAAGCATACTAGAAAAGCTGAACTAATTATAAAAACCCAATGCCATCAAGTCAATTCCAACTTATATCCACTCTACAGCATAGTGCAGAATTACACAATAGAGTTTCCTAGGACAGCCTGGTAGACTCGAACTGCCCACCTTTTGTTAGCAATCCAGCTCTTAACCACTGTTCCACCAGGCCTCATGTTAACCATAATTATACTAAATACATTTTAATATAAACACACACATACACACACCAAAGTCAGGTAAATCAAACTAGCATTTTTCAGCATCAAGCAATATCCTAAAGAAATTCTGCTTGCAAAATGCATCAAGAATTCTCAAAGACTAAGGCTTCTGCTAAGATGCTGAGACATCTATAGAATTCTTCTCAAAGAACCTAAAAGGTATCAGTTAATTCTGCCACCATAAACTGTATCATTCTACTCTCCTACTGCTACTCCAATGGTATTGAAAATAGAAATGGTCATTGATATTAATTTGCACATTCTAAACATTTTTTCATTAACAATTCCTGAGCAACTAAGTGGTTGGATTAGCCTAATCACCACGTTTTCTTCTATTATTGTTCTCCTGGGTTCCTTCCCTTTTTCCCTCTTTACCCTCTACATCCAATGCACCTATATAGATACTTTCTTAGTTACTATGTCATTCGTTAGACACCAGCCTAAACTACCTGGTTTCTAAAATGATGCCTGGCTGAGTGAGCAATAAATAAATACCATACATTCAAATTACAACGAGAACAAGGTGGTCTGTGTTTTTATAGTATAGCTTTGTAAGCTGGGACCAAGAGAAGACTATCAATGGATTTCAGGCATTCTGTGAACTTCCCAAAATTGTTAGCAGAAGTGCTGTTGTATGTATATTTGTCTGCAGTTCACCAAGGAAAAATCAATAGCTTTCATCACACTCCCAGAGGCATCCAAAGCTTTTAAAAAATTAAGTTTTAACTGTTAAGAATCAAACACTTTTGCTCATCTGAAGACTTTATCAATAGAATTAAAAGAACACCTACAGAATGGGAAAAAATATTTGGCAACTCTATGTCAGACTGACGCCTGATCTCCATAATCTGTAAGATACTACAAAATATCAACAATAAGAAGACAAATCATCCAATTAAGCAATGGGCAAAGGAGATGGACAGACATTTCACTAAAAAAGAGATCCAGGCAGCCAAAAAACACATGCGGACATGTTCCCGATCTTTAGTTATTAAACAAATTCAAATCAAGACGACAATGAGATACTATCTCACCCCAACAAGGTTGGCCATGATCCAAAAAACACAAAACAACAAATGCTGGAGAGGCTGTGGAGAAAGTGGAACCCTCCTACACTGTTGGTGGGGTTGCAAAATGGTCCAGCCTTTTTGGAAAGCAATCTGGCGCTTCCTTAAAAAAATGGATATTGATATACCATTTGACCCAGTAATTCCACTACCTGGAATATATTCTACAGAATCAAGGCCTTTCACACCAATGGACACATGCACCAGAATGTTTATCACAGCACAGTCCACGATAGCAAAAAGATGGAATCAATCCAGATGCCCAACAACAGAAGAATGGATAGGTAAACTATGGTATATATACTCAATGGAGCACTACGCAAAGATAAAGAACAACGATGACTCCAGGAAACACCTCATGACCTGGTTTCAACTGGAAGACATTATGTTGAGTGAAAGCAGTTAGCGACAAAAGGACAAATATTGTATGAGACCTCTACGACAAGATCTCAAAAACAGACTTGTGTATAGAAGAAAAGACTCTTTGACAGCTGCAAGGGAGGGGAAAGAGGGAGGGAGGGAAGGGAGGGAGGGGGGAGGGTTTAGATTAGATAGTTGCTAGGTATCTGGTTGGGTGAAATCGGTGACAGCACACATTAGAAACAAGAACAATATTAAGTGGACTTAAACATAACATGAGTACGCCTTCCATCTTAACCCAATATTGCAAGGATAGAGTAGCTGGGGTGGGGGGCAGGGGACCATGCTCTTAGGCAAAAGCGAGGCCAATTGGCACAACTAGCATTTTGCTAAGAGGGCTCTCTGCACCCCATGTTGGTGAGTGGCATCTGGGGTTTTAAAAGCTGCCAAGCTGCCATCCGAGGGCACAGCAAATGGTCCCAACTCAGCAGGAATGGATGCTCACCGAGGACCAAAATGACATGGGGGAAGACAACCCAGAAGACAAAGAGACCCCCTACATTGACTTGGGACCGGAAGAACCGGATGGTGCCTGGCCACCACCAGTGATAGCCACGATGGAGCTCACTAGGTTGAGTCTCACTGGCAACACAAGAATAAAATGGGGTGCACCCTGAGATCCCCACTAAAAGACCTCAGTTGATGGTCCAGCACTTTCGGGGTTCCCCTGGGAGCATGGCCCCTCGTCCTGATGCTGCCCTTGACCATAAATCATAACGAAGGTCCACGCTTTGGACAGGAATGTATTGGACTTGGCAATGCAGAGTAACCATATATTGGATGCACTTTATGGTTCTATACATCTATAGGATGTCATCCTGCTGACCTCTGGCTGGAGGAAGGAGAGTGGGTGAAGAGGAGGGAAGAAAGAGACTGTTGGGGGAATGAGACATGTATGGAGCAGAGAGGAATAGTGCGCTGTCATCGGACAGGGAGAGCAGTAGAAGCTGCACATAGGTGGGTATGTAAATTTATACAGGAATGTACATTTTCATTCAGTTATATTAAATAAAAAAATTTTTTTAAAAATTACGTTTTTATATGTACTATCACCCAAGATACTGTAACATTATATACAGCCTTTATAGGGCATGATTTTTAGGATGCAAGCATAATAAAAATAAATGGTAACTGACATGTTACATATTATAAGAAAGCTTTACTAATATAGGCTCCTTAATCACGAGAGGAGACTTTACCATGCCTCTCTCAACAGTTGATAGAACAAGCAGGAAAACTAAACGGCGAAGATATAAAAGATTCGAATTACACAGTTAACAAACTTGCTTTAAAAAGAATAATTACCAGGAATGTATATATCAGTGGTTTTTTAAAGCTACCTATTATCCAAACTCTGCATCAAACTCAGTAATTTCACAACACAAACACACAAAATCAAAAATTTTTTATGGCTTTCACACTTGGTGGAATGATTCACCACTACAGAATTAAAATATTCTTTGTTTCTGGAACACAGCTGAAACAATTCATGACAGAGGTCAGTAAATGACTCTGAATTCCTCACAAGACCAGAAGCAGGCTAAACAGAGCTTTTTAGCTTGCTTCCTTTTGAAATTACTAACATACAGATTCCATGAAAACAAAGCTCCTAGAAATTAAGCTTAAATATCTGATACTGTGAAGCAGCAGTGGGAAGTGGGTATACACATTGCCATCAAGTCAATTCTAACTCACAGTGACACCAAAGGATAAGGTTGAACTGCCCATTGGTTTCCAAAACCGTAATCCTTACTGAAATAGATTACCATGTTTTTCTCCCATGGAATGGGTTCAAACTGCCAATTTTTTCACTAGCAGCCAAAGGATTAACCCCTGTGCCATCAGGGGTCCCTGGGATGGGTATAAGAAGATTTCGGTTATAATCTCCACTGTTGCATTATGTTTGATATTACCTGAGGAATAAAGTTCTTACACTTGGTCACAAAACAATCAACTGCATAAATAAAGAATGAATCAAAATATAGTTTAGCAATAGCAACAACGCACACCAGTTGGGATTTTAGTCAATAATTAAGCATGAGTCATCACTGACACCAAACCAAACCTGTTGCCACACAGTCCATTTGACTCCTAACAACCCCACAGAACACAAGAGAACTGCCCCATTGAGATTCCAAGGAGCACCTGGTGGATTTGAACCGTTGACCTTTCGGTTAGCAGCCATAGCACTTAACCACTAGCCACCAGGGTTTCCATCACTGACAGCTACCCTAAAATGCTAATTTCACTCTTTTCTGCATTAATGAAAATTTAGTAACTCCATTAAGAAAGGGTATAGTCCAGCTCTGCACTATACAGGTCAGAATATCTGAGCCATGCAATAATTTAATCGAAACATAAGCAAAACTGATAAGACGTTTGGAGGAAAATAACAAGGATGTCAAAGAGACTCAAAAACCATGTTGTCATATGAGAAACAATTGAAGGAACTGGAACTGTTTTGCTGCAGAACTGAAGACTCAAGGATAAATGGTCACTTTTGCAAATATTTGAGGGTCTATCACGCAGACAAGGGACAGACATTTCTGCAGGCCCCAAGGGGAGAGCACAGAACAATGGAGGGAAGGACAGGGGACAGAGTTCTGCTCCACAGTGACAGCCTTCTAAGGATCAAAGCTGTCCAAGACAAGGACGGCTTTAGGCTCAGAATGAGAAAGCACTACCAGGAGACAGTGTTTTTTGTTTTTGTTTTGCTTATTTGCTTGTTCAAAGACATAAAGAGGCTAACTAGCTTAAAAATTATCTGGTCTTAAGAATCCAGAATCTATAATCCCTGGTATTTAATACTAGATGAATTGTTTCCATCTGAAGGGGGGAAGAAAAAAGAAAAGACAAGTTCTAGATAAAAGTCTTGTTTTTGTTTTAAATTAATTTATCCTTTATACTTGGCTTTAGTTTATTTTCTAACTCCTTGGTTTGAATGCTTAGTTGGCTTATTTTCACTTTCTGAGAGCAAGGGGGAACTCCTGTTTCTAATGGAAGGGCATCAGGATTTCAGAAATTGTCCATTTTAATTTGACAAAGATGTGTTCAATTATTTTAAATCCAACATGATTACATTCACTGACATATATCACTTACCAAGTTTTAATGTACTAGAGTATCCAAACTGCCAGACTAATTCATTGTTTTTGCTGAATTAATAAATGTAAAAAATTTAAGCTTGAATAAAAATACTTCTATCAGCTCTATATATGTATAAATTAAAGTCTCCCATAATACTATATAGCAACGGGGAGAGCAGAAGACGTTCACTTAAAAAGAAAAAACTTCAACACTGAGATCTTGAGGACGCTTCTGACTGACTTTCGATGCTTTCTCTTATCTATAGTGGAAGACTACAGTACAAATAGAAAATCATTTTCTGCTACCCCCCCCCAAAAGAAATATTGCCTCTTTATTCGTATTTCACATCTCAAACAAGCTTCACATCTGCAACACAGTGAAGATTACAGTCCATTAGCTAGTAAACCTGAAAACACTTCAGACTGAGGTGGAACCCACACAGACCAGTCTGTGTCAAACACATTGTTGTTTAAAGGCCAGTGTGGGTCAGCTGACAGAGTACAGAACACCTTGGACCGAAAACAAGACTATTAGGAATACAATGAGCCCCGATCTCCTTGAGCTGACTGCTTTAGGGCAAACAGCAGTGAGTCAACCATCGGTATTCTTATCTCAGGGCAGTCTACAGGAAGTCCCTCTTACCAGATTTGTACAAAAGCAAGGAGAAGTGCCCTTTGTCTCTCTCATATGACCAGCATCTGTGCCCAGGACATGCTCCCAAACTCTAATTCCAACACAAATAGGGACACACAAAGAGATACTACAGGCTAGAAAACATTCACACATAAGAACACTAAAGAGCCTGCCAAGTCATTCCCAAGATAAAAGAATCAGGGAATCCTCACAAACACAGAAACTCACAAAACATAGCACTGAAGCAAATTTAGCACTCCTTATGGAGAGCCTAAAACCACCACAGTCCTTACGTTATAGACAAGGACACCTGAGGCCTCAAACAATAAGTGAGTGGCCCTGGATCCCCTCAGGAAAGGCAGGACTCAGGCCAGACTCAGGTCTTTACACTGCATCTAATGTTCTTCCAACTGTCCCAGGCTACTAGCCAGGAACGGCTACAACCTCTGACCCCTAAAGGAGCCCTATTTCTCCCCCAGGCACTAGGAAAAGCCTTTATGGAAACAGGTCAGGGCAAAAATCAACGGACTTCCCCTGCTGTTTCTCAGCTCCCGGCACCACAATCCCTCCCCTTCCCCTCTGTTAACTGCAGGGCATTTGAAGCACCTGTTGCTCTTCTCTAGGCAGAGCAAAAGCAGGTACAAGGCAGCCGTCCCGGCATGGAAACCAGGACGTCAGAAAAGAAAGACGCAGGGAGTCAGCAGGGCAAGAAGGAAAGAGGATGCAGAGGCCCAGCCCAGTCCCCACGTCCTGCAAAGAGTGCATAGGTGGAGAGGAAACGGGAGACACAAGAAAGAGGACTCGGTGGGGACGGACACTAAAGAAATAAGCAAGGGCAAGTGGGCTGAAGAGCAATGACAAGGGCAATAGGAGAAGGGACTCGAAAACAAAACAAACAATGGAGACCTGGAGAAGGATAAGCAAAATGGAAAATAAATGGAACTGCACTGAAAGGAGGGAGGAATATCCAACCCTCCCAGGGGCCAGAATCTGGAAACACTTTGGTAAGGGAGTACCCGGGGGGTGTGGGCAGGGAGGGTCTAAATTTTGTTGCTGACAAAGAACATTTCATCTAATCAAATGAAGAGCTATTAAGGGCAAAAGAAACACTTTCAAATGTGCCTGCTTATGATGCATCAGCCCACTCACACCCTACTAACCATCACACCTCCATTCTGGTAACCCTTGCTTTCATACGCCTTCTACAGTGGTGTAGGGGGAAGGGGATCGAAAACACCGAGATTCCGTTCTCATTCTCTGACACATTTCACGCAAGATCAGCCTTGGCTTTAGGAAGCAGAAGCCCACTTTCTAGCTTTGTCCTTTCTTGCCCTTTACTTAGAACTGTCTGAATCTGTGGGTTAACTGTTTGGGGCTCTCGGACTGCGAAACACAGGACCAGTGTCCATAGAGAGATGTGAAATGCTCGTTTCAGTGGTGGTAGCATTTGGCCAAAAGTCAGTTGAAGTCCACTCACTCTTCCTAATTCAGCACAAACTCCAGCAGTCCAAGAGCAACACTTGTAGCTACAGATCTGAAAAGCCTGGGAATGCAACTAATCTTGTTAAAAATAAAACCTTCCAATTCCTTAGTACTGGTCACAAAGCACTCATATAAATACTATTCCAAAAGAACAACTCCTGGGCCACAGACAGGTAAGTGACTGGCCCAAGGTCCGCCAAGTATCCAGAAGCTGACTCTAACTCACTTCACTTGTTCACTCATTCCACAGATGTGTACTGAGTGTCTATTGGGTACCAGGCACTGTTCTAGGTGCAACGGATAAAACCAAGTACCCACCTTCATAGAACTCCCCTTCTAGCAGGGGAGACACACACAATAAGAAGTGCGTGCCTCATATGTGAGGGAGCACTAGTGATGTACTGGTTAAAAGCTATGGCTGCTAACCAAAAGGTCAACAGTTTGACTCCACTAGCCACTCCTTATAAACTCTATGGTGCAGTTCTACTCTGCCCTATAGGATTACCATGAGTGGGAAATCGCTCAGTGGCAATGGGTTTTCTATGTCAGAGATTCCTACAGACTCATAAGAAAAATAAGGTGGGGTAAGGAGAGATAGAGATTTTATATTAGATAGTACAAAAGGCCTCCAATGCAGTGACATTTTAACTGAGACCTGAACAAAGAAAGGAAGTGAACTATGCAGCTGTGAAAGAGCCTTATAAAGGTAACAGGAACAACAAGTACAAAGGCCCTGAGGTGGCATTTGTCCAAGTGCTTAAGAAACAAGGAAACACACTGGCCAAGACAGAGATAGCAAGGGAGAAATTCACGGGAAGGACAATCCGCTTGCATGTTACTATGACGCTGAACAGGTTTCAGCAGAGCTTCTAGACTAAGATGGACTAGGAACAAAGACCTGGTGGCAGATTTTTCAAAACTCAGCCAGTGAAATGCTGTAGATCGTAAGTGTCTGATCTGCACATGATCACAGGAAAGGTACATGATCAGGCAGCACTTGGTTCAGTTGGACATAGGGTCACCATAAGTCAAGGGCCAGCTCAAAGGCAGGTAACAACAGCAAATAATAATGCTACCAGTAAAGAATATTCTGCCACTAGATTCAATTGTTCTGTCTTCTCTGCTCCTTTTCAACTCACCCAAAATGGCAGCACACCCAGTGGGTGCTGGATGTTTTCCAGACGCACATGACTTTACAATACACCTAACAGAGAAGCAAACATTAATTCTCATACCATAACGATCCTATCCCTCTAAGCCACAATTCAAGGAGGAGTTTGCCAGCCCCATGATAACTACAAGTCTCATTTCGAGGCAGATTACAAGACAGTAGCCTATCAAATATGCTCATGACTGTGCCACAGTATTCAATTATCTTCTTAAACATAATGTGATCACTAGATATCATGCAAAACTAATTCAGCTCCTCCTCTCTGAAAAATAGCACAGTATGCTTCCAGACTTCTATGATGGCTAAAGTTTTTAAAGACATCTGTCTAATCGAAAATATCCTTAAATTATACTAAGCCCTGAGGCTATTGCATTCCTCTCAGGATAAACATGGTCTCATACTTGTTTTTTTAGCTGGTTATACCCTCCTTCAAAACTACACAACTCCAAAACTTTTTGACCATATAAGCAAAGCACAGGTAATTCTCCTTGAGTCAATGTAAATATGTGTCCAATAATTATAGAAATTAAGGCATTCCCAGTGAAACCCAATATGCCAAATTCTGTTGAGCACACACTTGCTAAAAACAGATTATTCTTATTTCAGGGAACATCAAGAGCTTTCTAAATTTCTGGACCAAAAAAAAAAAAAAACTGATTTTTTATTTTTTAAGCTGAAAGACAAGGAAGGACAAGACATTATGTTCCTTGGAAACATTTCAACTCATCACTGCAATAAAAATAATCCAGTGCTATAAGCTGTCCCAGAATATCCAAGACGTTGGTCTTCAATTGTTTAATTAAAGACTCAACACGTAGTCAGTTAAAAGACACAAAGATTCTAACCAGGTGTGTAATTTTTATTGTAAACTCAAGAATAAATTTCTCTTTTTCAAACTCAAAGCTTTAACTTATTAAAAATGTCAATCTTAAATAAATTTCTCTTCATAGCACACAGTGTTCAACAGTATTGATTGCAGGTTGCCTCCATTAACAAGTCAGCATTTTATTGAAACGTATTTTCTGGAAAAAGAAAAAAAAACTTTCATTCCCTTTATTTTGTCTTAAGGTACTTACCAAGGTAAGGTAAAAGAATTCATCAAGGTAACCAGGACCTCCTTACCTATCCCTGTATGGACGGCTTGCCCAGCCTTGCTGGCATGTCATGTGAGCAAGGTAAGAAGCATTTTTATCCCGGTCACTATTCTGCATCTCTGCCTGATCAGTATAGTGTTAAAAAAAACTCTGGTCTTGAGAAGTTGAGTAGGTTCATTCAATTTTACTTCACAAATTTAAACACAGAACTTAACTATAAACCTACTCAAAATAATATGCATGTCAGAGTTTTTGCAATAATATGCATGTCAGAGTATTTGCAACCAGGATTAGGACAGTGATTGATTTATTTATTTATTTTTACAAAGAGGGGTACTGTTCATTGCTAACCACTGTACACCAGGCTCTATTAGAAAATACTTTTAATCTTCAACAATAATACTGTTTTAGAATTCTCAGTTTAGATGCAGAAATGAGGTTCAGGACAATTTAAGAGATCATGGTGGAATTTTAATTCAAATCTTTTATCGATTGCTATTTCAAAAGCAAAAGAATTATTGGCGCGTAAATGGTTCACAGGTATGTACAGCTCATGAAAGACAAGCTTCAAATCGTGAGGTTCTGAGGCTGATGACAACCGAAATCCACACAATGGGGTGAATTGACAACTTATTTTAATTTGAAAAACTTTCTGAGGAAAGTATCTGCCTCCATGACATCAGAATACCAGCTCCCCTGAAAATGTGCTCAGTAACAATATAAATTTGAGAAATGTAACCTATTCTGTGTATTGAAATAAAGGGTTGCGCTATAATGAAGAAGACAAAGAATGGTGATATAAATGATTTTTCAAAATAGAAAATACGGAGAGTGAAAATTTTTCAATAATCTTTCAGCATTTTCCTGGAAACAAGGCGACCTCATCAGCATGTTTGAAAATGCATGAATATTTTCAGTACATTTCATTTGACAGAGGATTTCCAGAATAAGCACTATAACTCCACAAAACAACATTTGCAAACAGCCTTCCTTCAACTCAGCTGCTAACTGAAAGGCTGGAGGTTCAAGTCTACTCAGAGTTACCTTAAAAGAAAGGTCTGGTGATTTCCTTTTGAAAATATTAGACAATAAAAACCATGCAGAGTACAGCTCTACTCTGATTCTCATGGGGTTGCCATGAGTAGGGACTGACTCAAGGGCAACTAGCTGGTCTCCTTTAGCTCTAGGGACATGTTCTTTTTAATAAAGATTTATCTATATATTTTATTATGATTAAGTGAAAGTTTACATTCCAAGTGAATTTGCCATACAAAGCCCTGTATACACACCTCTATGCAATTCTAGATGCTCTCCTAAACCTGTGACAGCTCACCTTCCTTTCCAATGGGTACTTCCCTGTATTCATTTAATCACCTCCTGTCCCCTCCTCAACCTCCCCCCCTCTTTTATTTCTGTAGAAGAGCTGCTTTGACAGCCTCCTCAGGTCCAGTTCAATTTTTGCCTGAAGAGTTGTCTTCGGTACTAGTTTCAGTTCTGGGCTAGCAGCAAGTCTAGAGGCTATGTTCTCAGGAGACCCTCTAGGATGTCGGACCATTAAGTCTGGTCTTTTAATAGAATTCTAGATCTGCACTCAAATTTTTCTCCTGCTGAGTCAAGGAGTCTACACTGTGTTTCCTGTCAAGGCAGTCACTGGTGGTAGCTGGGCACCATCTAGTTCTTCTGGCCTCATGTAGACTTAGTCTCTGGACCATATGGCCCCTTACAGCTTATATTTTCCTCCTGTATTTGATGTCCTTCATTCTTCTATGTACCAGGTGGATTGGGACCAATTGATTTTCCTTAAACGGCAGTCTGCTAGCTTTCGAAGATTCCAGACAGCACTCACTAAGGGGGATTCAGAACACTTTAAAAAATAATAATAATAACTTAGTTATGTCACTTGACCTAGATGAGAGGAAATGCTCTTAAAAAATAAAATTGGTAATATCCACAGTCAGCCTCATTATTAGAGTAACACATACAGCCATTTACCAATCTGCCAAGCCGTGTTCTAACTGCTTTAAATATATGAATGCACTGAATCCCACAACAACCCTTTGCAGTACACGTTCTATTTAACAAATGAGGAAACTGAGGTAGAGAGAGCTTATATAACTGCCCAAGGTCACAAAGCTGGTTAGGAGGCTGAGCCATGCAGTTCTTTACACTTCTCACAGCAAATCTTTATAGGTATGCAGTTGTGCAAATTGGCAAATTTCCTGAAGGCTCCTCATATCTCTTGAAGCCAGGATATGCCTCTAGCTACCTACAGTTGTTGGTCAATCCTTCCAGGCCACATTGGTATTTACAAGGCCCTTCACAATGTCCAGAGTTCTCTGCTATTCCTAATTTTCTGCTTTATCCTTCATTTCCTTGAGTATACCCTGACCTGCTATAAAACGCACATTTTAACACCCAGCATTATACTCCACTTTTGTTTCTTAGGGCTAGGTCACATATCTTTGGTCGGCCATCCTGCATCAAAACTACTCCTTTAAAACACGAATCAAACAGTATAAGGAGCAGCCATAGTAGACTCAACATGCCTTGCAGAACATACTCAATCCAGAGTCACTTGCCACCACACTCACTGGCCAACAGTGGTGTATCATCAGGATGCCCCAGGTTTCTTGGTCAGGGCATTCAGTAATACATGCCCAGTACTTAGTCTCTGGGGCTGAGGACAGTCTTTAGCATTCTGGATAAGAGGGAAACATACTAACTTTTAAAATTGTTATTAACTCTGGATGATAATATCAAAGAAGCTCTTCCTTTTTTATTTTCTGTACTTTTCTCTACATTTCTAGTATTTCATAGTCTCAAAAAAGTTTAAAAGCTATGTTCAGAACAGATGTAAGTAACACACTTGACTTGAAATAAAAACAGAATTTCTGACTTGCAAATCTAAGTAGCTGACACAAGATTTATGGAGACACCACAAAGGGAAGCCAGCAATAGGGACTCATGATTCAAACAGCCACAAACACCATTTCTTTACTACACTGGGATAAAACAAAAAAATAATTCTGTTAATAGAGAAGCCTTTCCAAAAAAACAAGCAGAGCTGTATTCTGTTCTAAATGTTTACCAAAGGCTTCAATGAAGGCACAGATGTCCTTATCAAGTTTACAAATCACAAAAGCCAAGTTGAAAGAGTCAATTACTATGAATCAAAACTCAAAAAGAATTCAACAGGACCAAAAATAATAAGATGAACTTCCCTGTCTATCAATGAAAGTACTGTACTAAAGTTAAAAAAAAAAAAAAAAGTAGCAGCACAATGAAGGACAGAAGAGGGCCAGATTAATGGCATTCATGTGGAAAAGACCTAGAGATATAGGGTGGCAGTGTGCTTGTGACAGAGAACAGAGCAACACGGCTGCCAAAAAGAGCTAAAACCATCTGAGATCACTGGACTGTGCCCAGGATAAGCAAGGGTTTTATCCTGTCTTCTGCACTTGGCAAAGTCTTCCAAGGGCTTCTGACCAGTTGTGTTCACTGCAGTTGAGTAAGATGTTGAAGGCAACCAGGGTGGTATCAGCTCTCAAGCACACTGCCTTAGTCACCTGGTACTGCTCTAACAGAAAATACCACAAGTGGACGGTTTCACAAGGAGAAGCTTTTATTGTCATAGTCCAGTAAGCCACAAATCCGTTCCTAAGCTACAAATCCATTCAGTATGAGAAATCATCACAGTCCAGTAGCTGAGTCCAAATCCAGTGAGAGCATCTCAGCACATGAACCTCGGGTGCAAAGGACGTGCTCTGCTCTTGGTGCTTCTCTTGTGGTGGTGTGAGGCTCTCAACTTCCTCGCCTCAATTCTCTCCCGTAAAACCCACAAACTTGTAGCTTGAGATCTGCCTCACTTACACAACTGTTGCCATTCTCCATCACCAATCTCACCGAGGCAGGATTCACAACACATGGGAGGAATGGCACTATATTGGGGCTCATAGCCAAGTCAAATCAACATATACATTTGGGGGGGACACGATTCCATCCACAACATCCACCTCTTGTGAGGAAAGGCTGTTGAAATTGGGGGTTCATTCTATCATAGAGCACTTAATAGGAAACATAAAAGCTATCCTCAGTCTCCTGAAGGATCATGTCTAAAAGAAAGCAGAGTTACTACCACACATTGTCTCAGGGGGCAGAACCAGAACCAACAGAGAGACTTAACAAGGGGCAGATTTTAGCCCACCATTAAGAACTATTTGTGACCCTGTGTTTAACAGAACAAAATAATGCCAGGTCCTTTACTATCCTCATAATTGTGTCGATTGTTGCAGCCACTATGTCAATCTACCTTGCTAAGGGGCTTCCTCTTTTTCTCTGACACTTTACCAAGCATGATGTCTTCTCCAGGAACTGGTTCCTCCAGATGATATGTCCAAAGTAATAACTAAAACTGTCCAAACACAGACTTTCTTTCTTATGGGATAATGAGCTTTCTCTCTACCATTAGAAGCATTTGAGGAGTGAATAGGTCTCCACTGGTTCTATTTGTCAAAGAGAATTTACAGAAAATCTCCATCTCACGTTAAGATTCCATGATGAAATGGTTCAAACTCACACTGGATACACAGGGGTTTCCTCACTTTCTGAGATTCAGAGAATCACAAAACAGAAAATTATTCACAAAAGATCACTAAACGCAATGTACTCCTCTGACTGTGAGTACGAGATAGTAAAACTGTCCCTCCAAAGATCATTTTAAAAAGTTTTTTTTATGTGTGTCCACAAAGAGATTTTCTCATCTTAGTATTCCCACAGCCCTGGCTCTTCAGGGGGTTCTTTCTGAAATCCAGTCTGAATTTCTCCTGCTTTATTTAATAGCGAAGGAGCTCTGGTGGTGCAGTGGTTAACGGGTTCAATTGCTAACCAAAAAGTCAGTGGTTCAAAACCACAAGTGGCTCTGCAGAAGAAAGATGTGGCATTCCACTTCCATAAAAATGTACAGACTTACAAATCCTACAGGGTTGCTATGAATTGGAATCAACCCAGCAGCAGTCAGTTGGCTGATTAATCCCAAGTCACAGAAAAAACAAAATGTGCTCAGTAATGATCATCACATAAAAGTCAACCTAAGAACATACAATTAATAAAGAAAACAAATCTTTGAACAGAAAAAATATATACAAGGCAATGCATTTAGAAGTTCTTCCACTATCTGAACATCAAATGTCATTCACAACAGTTATAAAAACCATTTGGGATTAGCTTACATACTTTCATTTCTTTTTTTTTATTATTAAATAAAAAATGAAAGTGTACATACTCTGTGCTTACAATATTGGGTTAAGATGGGAGGAGTACACAAGTTGTGTCGAAGTCCCATTAATACTGATCTTCCTACTAATGTGTATTGTCACCAAGTTAACACAACTAAATTTCTAACAACTATCTAATCTAAACCCTGACCCCTTGCCCGCCCGCCTTTCCACCCTCCCCACCTTGTAGCTGTCAAAGAGTCTTTTCTGTTACGTATGAGCATGCTTTTAAGGTTTTATCATAGGGGTCTCATATAATAATTGTCCTTCTGTTGCTGACTAATTTCACTCAACATAATGGTCTCCAGTTGAGAACAAATTCAGAGATGTTTCCTGCTATCATCGTTGTTCTTTATCAATGCATAGTACTCCACTGAGTACATATACCAAAGTTTACCCATCCATTCTTCTGTTGTTAGACAACTTGGTTGATTCCAACTTTTTGGTATTCTGGACTGTGCTGCAATGAACATTTGTGTGCATGTATCAGTTGGTGTGAATGGCCTTGATTCTGTAGGCTATATTCCGAGCAGAGGAATTACTGGGTCAAATGGTATATCTATATCCATTATTTTAAGGTATTACCAAATTGCTTTCCAAAGAGGTTGTACCATTCTGCAATCCCATCAACAGTGTAGGAAAGTTCCAATCTCTCCACAGCCTCTCCAACATTCAGGGTTTTGCATTTTTTGGATCATGGCCAATCTTGTTGGGATGAGATGGTATCTCATTGTCATTTTGATTTGAATTTCTTTAATAATTAATGATCGTGAGCATGTCTGCATGTGTTTTTTGGCTGCCTGGATCTCCTCTTTAGAGAAGTGTCTCTCCATCTCCTTTGCCCATCACTTAATTGGATGATTTGTCTTTTACTGATATTTTGTAGAACCTTACGGATTACTGAGATCAGGCATCAGTCAGATATAGAGTTGCCAAGTATTTTTTCCCATTCTGTAGGTGGTCTTTTAATTCTTTTGATGAAGACTTTGGATGAGCAGAAGTGTTTAATTCTTATTAATTCCCGTTTATCTATTTTCTCTTCTGATGAATGTGTTTTGTTTGTCAGAATTTGAAGTCTGTCTATATTGTGTATTAAAATGTCCATTGTTGACCCTATTTTATCTTGGATGAGCTTTATCGTTCATAGCTTTTATATTTAGGTCTCTTATCCAATTTGAGTTGATTTTTGTATAAGGTGTGAGATATGGGTTTTGTTTCAATTTTTTGCAGATGGATACCCAATTACGCCAGCACCATCTGTTAAAGAGACTGTTCTTACCCCAGTTCAAAATCTTAGGACCTTTGTCAAATATCAGCTGTTCATAGGAGGATGGTGGCATCTCTGGGGTCTCTACTTTGTTCCATTGGTCTATATGTCTCTTTTTGTACCAGTACCAGGCTGTTTCAACCACTGTGGCAGTGTAATAGGTCATAAAGTCAGGCAGTGAAAGGCCTACCAGTATGTTTTTCTTTTGCGGTAGTGCTTTACTTACTCGGGGCTTCTTCCCTTTCCAAATAAAGCTGATAATTTGTTTCTCCATCTCATTAAAAAATGTCATTGGAATCTCTATTGGGATTGCATTATATAAGCAGATGCTTTGGGCAAAATAGACATTTTCACAATATTGAGTCTTCCTGTCCATGAGCAGGGCAGATTACTCCACTTATGTAAGTCTCTCCTAGTTTCTTGTAGCAAGGTCTTGTAGTTTTCTCAGTAAAGATCTCTTATTTCTCTAGTTAGATTTATTCCTAGGTATTTTATCTTCTCAGAGGCTATAGTAACTGGAATTGATTTGGTGATTTCTTCCTTAATAATTTCACTGTTGGTATAAAGAAATCCTATTGATTTAGTTACGTTTATCTTGTATCCTGATACTTTGCTGAATTCCTCTATTAGCTCTAACAGTTTACTTACGGATTTCTTTAGATTCTCTGTATAAACAATCATATCATCTGCAAAGAGAGTAATCTTTACTTCTTCACTGCCAATACGGATGCCTTTTATTTCTTTGAGTTGTCTAATTGCTCTGGCTAGAACTTCTAGCACAATGTTGAATAGAAGTGGTGAGAGCAGGCAACCTTGTCTAGTTCCCGTTCTCAAAGGGAATTCTTTCAGTCTTTCACCATTCAGGATGATGAAAGCAGTAGGCTTTGCATAGATGCTACCGATTACATTGAGGAATTTTCCCTTTATTCCTATTTTCCTGAGAGTTTTAAGCATGAATGGATGTTGAACTTTGTCAAATGCCTTTTCTGCATCAATTGAAAAAATCAGGTGATTTTTATCTTTTGTGTTATTAATATGGTTGATTACATTTAATTGTTTTTCTGATGTTGAACCAGCCTTGCATCTCTGGAATGAAACCAACTTGATCATGATGAATTATTTTTTTAGATGCTGTTGAATTCTATTGGCTAGAAATTTGTTGAAGATTTTTGCATCTAGATTCATGAGTGATATTGGTTTGTAATTTTCTTTCTTTGCGGGATCTTTCCCTGGTTTTGGTATCAGGATTATGCTGGCTTCATAGAATGAATTTGGAAGTATTTCATCTCTTTCTATGGTGTGAAATAGCCTCAATAGTATTGGAGTTAATTCTTCTCTAAAAGCATGGTAGAATACTCTGGTGAAGCTGTCTGGGCCAGGACTTTTTTTTGGTTGGTAGGTTTTTGATGACTTTTTCAATCCCTTCCTTTGTGATAGATTTGTTAAGTTGATCTATTTCTCCTTGTGATAGTCTTGTTGAGTCTTATGAATCTAGAAATTTGTCCATTTCCCCTAGGTTTTCAAACCTGTCAGAGTACAGCTTTTCCAAGTATTCTGTTATGTTATATTTTATTTCAGTTGGGTCTGTTGTAATATCTCCCAATTCATTTCTTAATCAGGTTATTTGTATTTTCTGTTTTTCTTTTGTAAGTTTAGCCAATGGTTTATCAATTTTGTTGATCTTTTTAAAGAACTAGCTTTTGATTTTGTTAATTTTTTCAACTGTTTTTCTATACTCTAATTCATTTAGTTCTGCTCTAATCTTTATAATCCCTTTTCTTCTGGTGCCTGAGGGGTTCCTTTGTTGCTCTCTTTCTGCTTGTTCATGTTGTGAGGTCAATTCTTTAATTTGTGCTCTTTCTTCTTTCAGGAAGTGTGCATTTATAGAGATAAATTGATCTCTGAGCACTGCTTTTGCTGTATCCCATAAATTCTGGTAGGATGTGTTTTCATTCTCGTTTGAATCCATAAATTTCTTTAATGTGCCTTTCATTTCTTTTATAACCCAAGGCTTTATGAGTAAAGTATTATTCAGTTTCCACAAGTCTGAATTTTCTGTTATTTATTTCAACTTTTATAGCTCTGTGCAATAAATCAGTGGTTTGGATTTTATGGAGAATTGTTTGATGACCTATGGTCTATTCTGGGGAATGTTCCATGTGCTTTGGAGAAGAAGGTGTATTTACCTGCTGATAGATGAAAAGATCTGTATATGTCGATAAGGTAAAGTTGGTTGATTGTTGTAATAAGATCTTCTGTATCTTTACTGAGCCTTTTTTCTAGATGATCTATCCTTAACTGAAAGGGGAGTGTTAAAGTCCCCAACTATTATTGTGGAATGATCAATCTCATTTTTCAATGTTGTTCATATTTGTTCAATGTATTTAGGTGCTTTGGTATTGGGTGAGTAAATATTTAATATTGTTAAGTCTTGCTTGAGTCTTGAACCTTTCAGCAATAGTGACCAGCCTTGTCCACAATAGTGGATTTTACATTAAAACCTATTTTATCTGAGATTAATATTGCCACACCTGCTTTTTTTCATGTATTATTAGCTTGATATATATTTTTCCAACCTTTAATTCTCAACCTGTTCTTATCTTTAAGTCTAAGATGTGTTTCTTGTAAGCAACATATAGATGGGTGATGTCTTTTTGATCCAGGATATCACTTGCTGTCTCTTTACTGGAGCGTTCAGTCTGTTTACATTCAATGTGATTATTGACAGGTATATGTTTAGTGGAGTCATTGTGATATGTTTATTTTCATGTTCATTATTTCTCTGTTGTTCTTATTAATCTGTTCTGGGACATTCTTCTTTATGGATGGTATGAGTTTTGATTTTATATTTGTTGAGACTCCTGTATTGCAATTTTTAATTTCAAATGATATACTGTCAATCTGTTTTATGACTATATACATAATTCCCCTTAAAATATAATTATTGAAATCAATTTTAACTATTTTATAAGTCATAAACTTTTGCTGCATCAAAAACAACTATAACTATTGTAGTGTATCCCTCTTTTAATGTGATGGTATTATAATTGTCATGATATGATCATGGATTCCCTTATTATAATACTGTAGCTTTCGACTTGGTTTGGTGACGTTTTGTGCGTTCCTTAACTGATTAGAAATTTGGATGAAATGCCTTGAATTATCACCTAAAACATACATCTAAGGTAGAGCTTCTTTCAATATTTCACATAATTTTGGTTTAGTTTTTATGAAGTCTTTAAATTTCTCTTTATTTTCAAAAGTTTTAATTTCACCATTATATTTCATAGACAATTTTGCAGGATAAATAATTCTAGGATGGAAGTTTTTCTCATTCAGGGCTTTGAATGTGTCTGCCCATTGTCTAGCCAGCATTGTTTCGGCAGAAAAGTCAGAAGAAAGTCTACAGGGTTTTCCTCAGAATGTTAGTTTTGATTTGAGCCTTATTTTCTTCAGAAGCATCTCTTTGTGTTTTAGCTTATTAAGCTTAATTATAATATGCCTTGGCGTTGTTCTTTTTGGATCTAACTTTTGCAGTGTTCGATAAATGTCTTGGATACCTATGTTCTCTATGTTCATAATCTCAGGAAACTTTTCTGTCAGCATCTCTACAGCAATACTCTCTATATTTTGATTAATCGCCCCTTGTTCAGGAACTCCAATTAAATGTAAATTATTCCTCTTCATGGAGTCCCATATGTTTCTTCATTTTTCTTATTTCTTTTCTCTGATTTTACCTCATAAATGTTGGTGTTAGTTACTTTGTCTTCTAGGTCACTGATTCTAACTTCCATCTGTTCAATCCTACTCTTTTGGCTTTGGATACAATTATCCAATTTTGTTATTAATCTGATGTATTTCATCTAGCATTTGAAATAGTTTACCAAATTTTTCATTTTGTTCTTCTGCATTTTGTTTAATCTCTAGGAGGATTTTATATATAACTCTTTTGTAGTCAGCCTCTGTTAGACTGAGAAAGGCTTCTTCATCTGGGAAATTTTTTGAATATTTAGGGAATTTTCTGGAGCTTTGAAGACTATTTCTTTAAATGATTAATTACGGTCTGCCGCCTGCGTGCCATCTAGATGCTATTTGATTTCTGATAATGGATCTAAGAGAATTGTTCGTCACCAGCTGTCTCTATTACTCTAGGGATTTTCCCCAGGTGGACTCTCAAAGGTGGAAGACTTCACTTATTTGGTAGCAAAGAGGCTGCTCTGTTTATGGAGAAACTGGGGGCTGTCAGCTTCTCGGTTTTTTGGCTAAGATCAAGTGTAGTATCTGTTCCTATCAGTTTAATACTTTCATTTCTGAATGCTATCACAGAACTCCTCATACAAGAGCTGTGCTTGCATTTTTCAGAACTAGCTTTCTCTCTCTCTACAGAAAAGGCAAGTCTGAAATTTTACATGTCTAGATCAGAACCACTCAAAACTGTGGCATCAGGGTCTTAAAAACTTGCAACCAGTCATCTAAGATGTATCAATTGGTTTCAGTCTACTGGGAGCAAATGAAAATGAAGGCTACCAAAGACACAAGGAAAATATTAGCCCAATACATGAAAAACCAACCAAACCAAACCCACTGCTGTCAAATCAATTCCAACTCATAGTGGTCCTATAGAATACAGTTGAACTGCTCCATAGAGTTTTCAATGAGCACTTGGCAGATTCAAACTGCTGACCTTTTGGTTAGCAGCAGTAGCATTTAGCCACTACACCACCAGGGTTTCAGCAAGAGACAAAAGGGCCACATAAACTGGAGACCCCAACAGCCTGCAACCAGGAAGAATGAGATGGTGCCATGCTACTACCAATGACCACCCTGACAAGAAACACAAGAGACAGTTCCAAACAAAGCAGAAGAGTAAAGGAGAACTCAAATTCAAGTAAACAGACCACACTTAATGGCCTGAAAGAGACTGGAGGAACCCCTGAAACTATGGCGACCAGAGGCTCTGTTAACCCAAAACTAAAATCATTCCCAAAGCCCACTGTTCAAACAAAGGCTAGACTGGACTACAAAACATAAGATAATACTCATGAAGAATGTTCTTAGTTCAGTCAGATGCAAGAGACCAAATAGGCAGCTCCTGTCTATAGGCAGGACAAGAAAGAGGAAGGGATAGAAATTGTTGAATGGATATGATAAACCTGGAATGGAAAAAAAGGTATGTGCTATCATATTATAGGCACTGCAACTAATGACACATAACAATATAAACTTTTGCATGATAAATTAACTTGAGCTAAAAACTTTCACCTGAAACATAATAAAAAGTAAAAAAAAAAAAAAAGAACTACTCAAAACATAAGAAACTATAGTTGAGTGGTAACAATACCACCTAACTGCAGGAAAGCATATATGGTGAGATTACTAAGCAGCTTCAACTGGTTAGAGACAACATTAAGTACTTAAAAATGCCTTGTCTGCTTAAAAGGTACTACAATACAAATTAAATAAAACATAGCATCCTCTCATTTGTTTAGGAAGTAAGTAAAATGCCCAAGTACAAAGTTGCCTTGAGACACTGCTTAGTATAGAATTCTGACTTGTCTTACTCCTAGCAACATATACTGTGCTTAATAAATCGATCACACACTGTGCTGAAATGCTCCTGCACCAAAGTAATGTGCCTACTAGTGAACCAACTGTTTTCCATTAAACCTCCTATCTCTCAATTAATTGGAAAGGCTATTTCAGAGTCTCCTTTAAATACTTTCCTAGCAAAAATAAAAACCAAAGCTAAACTCTAAATTAACTCAATTAAGAGAAATTATTTTTGTTACTGCTACAGGTGCTAAAGCTACATGCATTAGATAGTTTGTGTTCATACACCAGACAGCAAATTAGTCTATAGGACTTTGGTGTGCATTTTACAGCTTAGCTAGCTATATGCAGCAGATGGGAAATTCAGAGCCCAGAAATTCTTAAGACTGAATGTTTTGTTCAGTCTGTTGCTAGGTTGGCAGTACCAACAACTGGAAGTACTCCAAATAACCCCCACAGCTGAAGGATAAACAAACAATGGTATAGCCACACAAAGGAATACTAGTCAGTAATACAAAGGAGCAAACTGTTGATACATGCAACAAATGGATGAATCGCAAATGCATTATGCTGCACAAAAAGAGCTAGACTCAAATGGCCATGTTTTGTATGATTCCATTTATATGATTCTGCATAAGGCAAAACTATAGGAAGAACAGATCAGTGATTTCCACAGATTGGAGATAATGGAAGGCACTGACTATCACAAAGGGGCAGTACAAAGAACTTTGGGGTTGATGAAAATGTTTTACATTTGGATTATGGTGTGACATCCTCCATACCAAAGAGCAGGACAATATAGGACCAACCCCCTCAGCGTTCCAGGAACTTACCTAACCACAAAAGGCTAGTTTTGGGAGTAACAGGAAGAAAATGTACCCGAAATAACCGCCCTAGCCCCGAGCCCTGAGCTTATGCAAACCACGAATTGCCGAAATCAACCTCCCCAACGCGGAACCTTTCCCCAACCCCGAACCTTTCCCCAACCCCACCTTCCCCAGGAATGTAAGACCCCGCCTTTATATACTCTGTAATTCTCTTGTTCGGGGCTCATTCCCTCTACTCTGACAAGAGTATGGATTGAGCCCCAGCGCGCTGGAATAAAAACCTCTTGCTGTTTGCATCAAGAACCGTCTCTTGTGAGTGAATGCGGGGTGGCGTTCGCACTCAGGACCTTACAATGGTGCTGGTTATAAGACATTTGTCATAACTCAGACAATGGTACACTAAAACAAGTAAATACTACTATATGAACACTACAATTCAATAAACCTGACTTAGAAAGCACCCTTTGGAACTAAAAGTCTGTTCTTGTTCAGACGTCAGTAGGTCCTGTGCAATATTTTCTCCAAAGTCCATCTATATTTCCTAAAAGAAAAAGAGGGAGGGAAGGAAAGAGGGAGAGAAGGAGAGAAAGAAAGGGAGGAAACGAGGGAGGGAGAAAGAGGAGATAAAGAGGGAGAGAAGGAGGGAGGAAGGAAGGAAGGAAGGAAGGGAGGAAAGAAGGGAGGGAATGATTTTTTTTAGATTGCATCTTTGTCACCTAGTAAGGACAGAACTTTAAAGGAATGGTACACAGCAATAAGAAATCTCATTCTCATTATGGATTGGGAGAGTGGATTAAATAGGTCAGCACACCAAGGCCTTGTAGATTCTGGCAGGGACACGACTTGTGGGCTACTGGTCAACAGCTAAGGGATTCCTCTGACCTGCTGACAAGCTACTTAAAAAGCCACAGGAAACACAAGATAATGTTTTCCCGAAAGATGTTTCCAGGAAGGCCACCCCTGAATTCAAAACTCAGGATCCACTGCAGTGAGCCAGAGTTTGGGCTACAGTCAAGGACTTCTAATTCACCTCTAATGCCTGTGCCATAATCACTTCTGGAGTGATTAATGCATGACAAAGCCATCACCATCAGGCCAATTTGGTCTGCCCAATTTAGGGCTTAAAATTCCCTCCACACCTTTGTGATGTTAGCAAAGTGCTTCTGAGAGGTGACCAGAGATTTAGAACAGCTTATCCTCTTAAAGGGATTTGGAGAACAAGAAACTTTCTCTTGAGCTTAATGGAGAAACTGGTTTTGATGTCAAGTTTTGTTTTGTTTTCATTTAGAAGAACATCCATGTAAGCTTTAACTGATCCTTGTCAAGAGCTTAAAAGTGTGCAATTAGACCAGAGATATGAAAACTGTTTTTTATAAAGCAAGAAATTGTTTTTCTTAAGAAAGTTATTTTTTCTCTAATGGAAGAGAGTGACACCCTGTTTCTTGTCTGGACTGGGTAAAAGAAGAGAATGGCCTAGGACAGTATTAAGAATGATTACTGGACAACCACTACATCAATTTCTTTCATGGATACTGAAAATGGTATAAAACATTCTTAAATAAAAGTTCAGTATGAAATACATCTTCGTGTTACATAAGAAAGGCTGATTAGTTATCTAATAGTCTTTGTTGGAGAAGAATGTGGACTGTACCATGGACTGCCAAAGTACTGTTCTAGAACACGTACCACCAGAGTGCTCCCTGTAAGCAAAAGTGACAAGACTGTGTCGTACATACTTTCGACATGTTGTCAGGAGGGATCAGTCCTTGGAGAAGGACATCATGATTGGTAGAGTGGAGGGTCAGTGAAAAAGAGGAAGACGCTCAACACGATAGACTGACACAGCAGCCACCAACAATGGGCTAAAGCAGAAAAACTGTGGACACGGCGCAAGACCAGGCAGTGTTTCATTCCATTGCTCATAGGATCAGTGAGTCAGAACCAACTCTGCCTGCACCTAACAACAACACAGTCTTTAAAGAGAATGCTTTAGCTAATTAATAGGTTAAATTGTTTCCAAGGCCTTAAAAAGAAAAGTCTGCACTAGAGGAAGACTGTAATCTGTTCACTAACCAAATCACTGTTTTAAAAAAAACTTCATTCTTGTTTGTTAATGTATATAGTAATACATACTTAACTATAACTCACATTCATCTTCATCTCCATTGATTCTAAAATACAGATTAATGAGGGTTTATCATAAAATACATAATTACATGTCCAATAGTTTCTGCCCAGGGCTTTTCTGGAATTCTGATTCATAGTAGGAGTACTGCTGTTAGGGTTTCAATCAGTATCAGGCTTTCAAAAAGAAATGGGAGGAAAATAATTCACAACCATTATTTTCATGTCCTACTTAAAGCAAGAACCTTGTTGGTGCAGTGGTTAAATGCTCAGTTGCTAACCAAAAGGTTGGTAGTTCAAAACACACGTTCAATGGCAAAAAGATATGGCAATCTACTCAGGTAAAGATTTGCAGCCTTGAAAAACCTATGGAGCAGTTCTACTGTACCCTATAGGGTTGCTATAAGTTACAATCAACATGATGACAAGGAGTTACTCAAAGCAAAGTGGGTTCTCCTAAAAGATAAAGAATTATAGCTTTAAAGACATATGAGATCTGACTTTAAGTTTGTGGACTTGCCACCGTGTGCTTATGTTGTTAGCACTGTACAAACAACTTGGTAAGGTCTCATAACCTTGGTATATCAGGGTCTCAAAGTTGTGTTTGTATCGACATGTGCTGGTATTTTTCTGAACGGCATTCATAATTGTTGCATGTTTTTGTGTGCCATCACAAAAATGTCAGAGCTTGAATTAGAACAACAAACAGTACATTTCTTATTAAACTTGGCAAGAGTAGAAGTGAAATTAAGGACATGTTAGTCCAAGTTTATGGGAATAATGCCATGAAGAAAATGGCAGTGTACAAAGGGATTAAGTATTTTTCTCAGGGGAGAAGAAGCATCATTGACGAAGAGATGTCACAGTATCCAATAACGAGCAGAACTGATAAAAAAAAAAAAATTGTACAAATTCATCAAATTATGTGTCAATCATCGGCTGACTGTAAGAAGCATAGCAGACCACGTAAACGTCAATAGAGAAGCAGGAAAATCTTAACTGAAAATCTTGGCATTAGAAAGGTGTGTGCAAAAATTGTCTTGAAGGAGCTCGCCAAGGAGAGTCACAAAGGAGAGTCAAAGTTTGCCAAGACCTTTTGGAGATGCAAGACGATGTTTTGGGCTGTATTATCACTGGTGATGACGTATGGGTGTACCAGTACAACCCTGAAACAAAGCATCAAAGTGCACAGTGGAAGTCAGCCAAATCTCTACGACAAAAAAAGTTTCGTCAGTCCAAATCAAGAGTCAAAACGATGTTGCTAACCTTTTCTGATATCAGAGGGATTGTTTATTATAAATCTGTACCAACTGGACAGTTAACCAAGTCTACTATTTGGAAGTGCTGAAAAGCCCACGTGAAGATGGCAAAAACAACCTGAACTTTTCACCAACAATTCACGGCTCTTGCATCATGACAACGTACTAGCTCACATAGCGCTGTCTGTGAGGGAGTTTTCAGCCAGTCAACAAATAGCCTTAATGGAACACCCTCTCTACTCACCTGATCTGGCCCCCAGTGACATTTTCCTTTACCTGAAAATAAAGGAATTATTAAAAGGAAGACATTTTGATGGCATTCAGGACATCAAGGGTAATACAACGACAACTCCAATGGCCATTCTAAAAAGAGTTCCAAAACTGCTTTGAAGGATAGACTAGGCATTGGTAACAGTGCATAGTTTCCCAAAGGGAGTACTTCAAAGGTGACCATACTAATATTCAGCAATGAAATATATAGTAGTTTTTCTAGGATGAGTTCGCAAACTTAATTGTCGAGCCTCATATGATGAGAGACAAAATGGTAATGTGGAAAATTGCTGGGCTGCAAGTGAAGACCTTTGGGTGATTCTATTCTATTCTATTCATCAAGACTACAAACATTTACTAAGTCCTTACAGTAGGATGGAAACCCTGGTGGTATAGTGGTTAAGTGCTATGGCTGCTAACCAAAAAGATTCTCCTTAGAAACTCTGTGGTACAGTTCTGCTCTGTCCTGTAGGATTGCTATGATTCAGAATTGACTCAACAGCAAAGGGTGTTTTGGGATTTATAGTACGATAGTCCCAGGGCATCCACTAAATAACCATGTGACTTTGGACACATCATTTATAACCTATCCAAACCTCAGAGAGGAAAACCATACTTTTCATGGGGTAAGTCATGGGAATTAGATAAAATAGGTAGTGTGGTGTCCGGAATGCAGTGGATGTTCAGAATATATCAGCCACCTTTTCTCTCTCTCTTCCTTCTGGAAAGTTACTATTACACATTCTTGATATATCTTTTTGCTTAGTCTACTAAACAAGCAGTTTAGCATAAAAGCAAGCTTTTTGGTCTCTAAATTCACATATGTCAGATACATCTGTGGGCTACTACTCAGTTATTTTTCAATTAATATTGAATAGTGGTAAAAATCATAATTGAAAGGTATCCAAATACAGTCATTAGACAATGACTGCCCTAGGTTGGGGTAGGGGGCAGTACAATGACAAGGGCTTCTGACAGAACTGCTGCTAAGCCCTGTACACCAAGGCATCTCTGATAGAGAAACACAATGGCAGTAAGGTTCCTACATACCTCCCATGCACACAGCACAGCACCAACTACTAGATGTAGAGTTAAAAATCAAAGACACTAATAATTTAAAATAAATAAATAAAATAAAAGCTTTAAGTTAGGCAATTCAAAATCAAAAGCAGCGAACCTGGTATGACAAATCCAGACTCATTTGAAGCAAAGTTTCCTGTTGTTGTGTGCTGTAGAGTTGATTCCTATTTATAGCAACCCAGTATGACAGAACAGAACTGCCCCCACAGAGTTTCCTAGGCTGTGATCTTTACAGGAGCAGATAGCCAGGTCTTTTCTCCTGTAGAGCTGCTCATGGGTTTGAACTGCCAGCTTCTCAGTTAGCAGCCAAACATTTCAACAGTATACCACAAGGGCTCCATCAAAAGCCCCCAATAGCACTCAAAGCAAAGGTGACTTCTGGGGGAAAATACATTTAAAATCACTGAGTGACAAACCAAACCACAGTCACTGCCAATACGTTGGTTCTTTTCCCCCCTCTATCCACATTCAAGAGGATCTAAGTAAAGCTGTTACTTAGTTCTCAAGGGTTTCAACTACAAGTTTTCCATTTTCCCAGGAAGGCTCATGTAGGCAGGGACTGAAGACAACAACAGATGGGGGATGGTAGGAGAATGACGTCTGGCCAGCAGGTCCCACAGAGAGCTAAACCAGAAGCTCATAATATGGAGACTCCCATGGGCACTAAAGCAGGGGAATGCCTGGTCTTTCCATCCCAGGGCCCACATTCTCCCTCATACACCCTAGAAAACAGTTTCCACAGTTGTTCTTGCTCTTCAAGGCTCAGGTGGAAAATAAATAAAACCACTGCCATCAAATCAATTCTGACTCAAAGCTGCCATATAGGTGAAAAGAAAAAAGAGAAAGGGAAGAAAAGTCCAGACATGTCATCTGGAAAGGTCAATTACCATATCTGGTAAATGGCAATGAAAACAAGAGAAACCCTCAATGAGATGGAACGACACACAAACACCAACACAGGACTTAAGCACACTGATGATCATAAAGACAGCACAGGACTGGAAACCATTTCATTGTTATACATGAGGCTGCTATAAATCAGAGCCAACTCTACACCCACTAACGACAGTAAGAATAGAGTTTAAAAGTGATATAACTTAAAAAGCATATTTTTATATTTTACAAATTTATAACTAATCTTTCTTAAAAGAGTCACTGCAGTGCAGTGGTTAAGCACTCAGCTGTTAACTAAAAGGTCAGCAGTTCAAATATACCAGCTGCTCTGCAGGAGGAAGTGGTCATCAGCTTCCACAAAAATTATAGCCTTAGGAAGCCTATGGGGCATTTCTACCCTGGGCTACAAGGTCGCTCTCAGTCGGAATTGACTGGACTGTTGAAATGAGACTTAAGTAACTCCATTTTGAGGAACAGTGCAGTGAAAATTCAGGGTATTAAAGTGAAAGGCTCCAGGAACCAACTTAGCAGGAAATAACAAGAAATATCATAGTCTTGCTATATCCAGTCTTGCAAAAGACTGGAGACAGCCTTGCAAATAATCCCTGGAGCCAGCCTAGTAAAACATCCACTAATGGTTACATTTTACAACCTACGGAAATTCCATGTGGATGAAAACATTCACCAATGTGGTTGACACATGCACCCATGGCTACATTTTGCAACTTGCAAAAATTCCATATGGCCTCAGCCAATCAATGCAAAGGTTAGCTCCCCCCCCACACTTTGCGGTTTCACAGTTTAAATGCTGTGCGCTAAGAAAGCCTGGGGTCGCTTCCAGCTCTGCGTAGTTTGGAGTGCGTCCTGGTGCACCAGCCCCTTTTTTTAATTCAGCACATTTTTAATAAAACTTAACTTTTTAAAGGAAACTGCATAGCACCTTGAAATCCGGACCCTAACAGGACAACATACAACAACACCAATTTTGTTTTCAAAGCACCTTAATGTCCTCACTTGTCTACTACAATGACCTGTTTTTATTTTAACCCATCTGCCTGTGAGGCAACTGATGGTCTGTCTCACCCACAGGATTCACATCAGAGCCTGTATTTGCCCACTTGGCAGGGAGCACTTTTTCTCCACTGTAAGAGGACTGTGTAACATTCCTTCAATGACCCATGTCAATTAGTCATACCCAGTAGTCATAGACTGAATTGTGTTCTCCAAAAATGTGTACGGCAATTTGGCAGGGTCATGATTCCTGGTATTGTGCGATGTTCCTCCACTTTGTAAACCCTGCTTCTATGATGTTAATGAGGAAGGATGGATGGCAGTTGGGTTGATGGGACAGGACTCAAAGTGTAAGACTGTTCTGTGCCTTAGGCAATCTCTTGAGATAAAAAGATGCTAGCAGAGGGAGTTGGGGACCTCACACTACCAAGAAAGTAGTGCTGGGAACAGAGCACATCCTTTGGAAAGGACTGGGGTCTTTGTGCCTCAGAAGCTCCCTGTTGATGGGAAGACTAACAACAAGGGCCTGTCTCCAGGGCCAACAGAGAAAGACATTCCCTGGAGCTGACCACCCTGAATCTGGACTTTAGCTTACTGGACTGTGATGGAAAAAAAAAAATTCCTTTTAAATCCACTTATGATATTTCTGTTACAGCGGCACTAGATCACTAAAACAGAATGCCAGTACTCAGGAATACAACCTATGAAGAGTATAATCGGCCTTCTTTGACAATGTGGTTTTCATTAAAAGAGTACAACAGAGGCTGAGCTCTAAGGGCCATGCCTGCTGTAGAAAAGTCAGCATTCACCTCAGACCTACAGTATTTAGACACCTCAGTATACAAGTACCTAAAATCACAGTGCTATGCACTTATTTTCAAACTTGCACAGAAAGAGGTTTTATATTAGTTAGTAGTATGTGTTGTAACAGAATAACAGTTTGAAAAACAGCCATGTGCTCCTTGATTTTTGTTCTTTTGGAGTGTGTGACCTTTCCCTTATCAGCCTGAAGTATCCACCTGCATTGAGGTTGGAGAGAGAAGACGGGACATTTTAGAACTGGTACAGCTGAAAGGAAAAAAGAAATGTCAGCATATGACCTTTAGAATGATTTCATACCTAGAAAAGCAGGCTTTATCAACAGAGTGTGAAAAATTCAGATCATGGTCTCTTCCATAGAAGACATAGCTTCTTCCTACTAAGGCTAAGAATGAAGCTTCCTGTTCTATGACAGGAAAGTGAATAAACTTGCAGGAGAAGAACAGAGTCTGAAATTTACCCCTTTATGGGGCCAGAGGATTACAAGAAGAGGCAAGAGGTAAAACACTGGAATCCTGGTCTCCCTTCTCTGGGCTTTGGTCCCAGAGAGGGAAAAGGGATTCAAGTCCGTCATAGAGTTCTCCAAGGGTGCCTGGCATTTGACCCACTGTCTTTTGAGTGGGCTGCTCCCACATCAGCCTGGGAGATGGTCAGTGCACAATAAACACAGCAAAGGGGAGTGACCAGGCAGACAGAAGGGTGGCATCTGGCTTTCCTAAGCCAGTTTCAGTTTCAGTACAGGACTAGACATTCATATGTACTCCTGAGGTGTGAGCTGAGAGGCAGCAAGCCCAGTCTGGTGAGAAGAAAGGTATCTTCTGAATAGAAATGACAGGGTGATGCCCTTGACCATGGGCTGGATGGACAATGTGACAAATATTTGAAGGGATGTTGGCAGGTGTCAGCAAGAACTGAGAAGTGAGATCAAGGTGAGCTGAGGAACACAAATGGGCCTAACTCAGCCAAAACAGACCAAATCAGATCAGCTTCAGACACCATCTTTGGATGCCAGCAGGACACCAAGAGACAGACAAGTCCTCTGAGGACTGGTATGAAGCTAGAGGATCCCCAATCCCAACACTCCCTTCCCCATACTTGCAGAAAGCACCTTGGAAAGGAACAGAGACAGAATCAACATATATGAGAGACTGTATATTTTGTTAATATATATATATGAGTATGCGACACCTGAAGGAAGTGTTTAGATAATTGCACCAGACTAAATACACCAGAGTAGACTTATTTTGTTGTATCTCATTACCAAGTGGACAACGAATCAGGAAGACCAGATCTTTGTTATTAATAAATAAACTACATTTTTTCAGCATACTCAAGACTACTTTTAGCCAGCCTATCTCTCTGCTAACTAGTATATGGAAGAATTTCATTTTAATAAATAGCAGTTTCATCTTACCTGCTGGAAGTGAAGAAGATTTGAAACACTTATTGATGAAGATCGAGGACCACAGCCTTTGGTATGGATTGTATCTCAACATCAAGAAAACAAAATCCTCACAACTGGACCAGTAAGCAACATCATAAATGGAGAAAGGATTCAAGTTTTCAAGGATTTCATTTTACTTGGGTCCACAACCAATGCCCATGGAAACAGCAGTCAAGGAATGAAAAGATGCATTGCATTGGGAAAATCTGCTGCCAAGTACCTCTTTAGAGTACTGAAAAGTGAAGATGTCACCTTGAAGGCTAAGGTGTGTTTGACCCAAGCCATGGTATTTTCAATTACATCATACGCATGTGAAAGCTCAACAGTGAACAAACAAGACAGAAGACAACTTGATACTTTTGAATTGTGGTGTTGGAGAAGCATGTTGAATGTACCATGGACCACCAAAAGAACAAACAGATCTGTTCCAGAAGAAGTACAACCAGACTGCTTGCTGGAAGCAAAGATGGTAAGACTGTGTCACAGATACTTTGGACATGTTGTCAGGAAGGTTCAGGTCCTGGAGAAGGACATCATACTTGGTAGTGTGGAGCATCAGTGAAAAGAGGAAGACCCTAGACGAGACAGACTGACAACAACGGCTGCAACAGTGAGCTTAAGCATAAAAACAAACAATTTAGGACATGGCACAAGACTGGACAGTATTTCATTCTGTTGTTCATGGGCTCACTATGAGTCTGAACTGACTCAACGGCACCTAACAACAACATTTTCAGTATAATAGCATCATTTCCATGATCAGTAGTAACAACCCTTTTGCTGTTCTGGTTGCCACACAACAAAAATACAAATGAAATTACTTCGTAGGTTTACACATTATAACTATAAAACTGTGGTTTATTTTTCTGCCACCCAAATGCATGCTCAGAAAACCACAGACCCTCTCCCCTTAGGGTAATGCCTGGTGTGTAACTGGCACTTACTAAACTTATACTGAATAAAAGCAAGTAGCAAACGACTGAATGAAAATTCTACAACAAATAAAAACATACCCACTCTTTATATTATTATTGGTGGTGTTAAGCATACTGTATGCAACACAAGTTACTACCATCATTCCAGTTTTCCTAAATAGCAGGTTCCCGTTATATAACAAGATTTTCCAGAAAGAACTACAGGGTGGCAGCTACAGTAAGAGTGGGGAGACTAGCCACAACCTAAAGAGGATCAAGTGTATAGTAAACTGTGAAAGACAAGAGAGAATAAAGGAATTTAATATGCCAACTGACACTAACAGTTTCATAGGCAGAGTCCCTGAAGATCTGTAGGACAGGCGATCAAAGAAGAGGGGAGAAAGAAGGATAACGCAGGCCTCCAGCTGGGGTCTGCAACGGGAACAAATCAAACACAGTAAATGACTTGTCTTGTTAGTCTAGTAATCAGTCTGCATTTACAAAGTTGAGCTCCACTATGCTACCTGTGTCCCTAAGGGGTAAAACAAAGTGAAAGGACTTGGCTGCTAACCAAAAGGATGGTGACTCAACTCTATCCACAGGTGAAATACTTTGGAAGAAAATGGTAATCTACTTCCAAAAGGTCACAGCCATTACAGACCTTACAACAGGGCACTGTTCTGAAATACATGGAGTTGTCATGACTTGAAAGTGACTCAAAGGCAACTGGTTATTAGGTTAACATAAACTACATGGGCATTTCCTTGGAAGGATTTTTCAGGAATTTTCTAACTTCATTCTGGATCCCAGTACATGCTCTGAGTTCATCAACTGTTTAAATAAGCAATACACTTTATTCTAAGCATATAAACAGGTCACTTGTGACAGCAATGGTGCATTTTTTTACAGTGGGAAACACAAGGAAATGCTGAGCACAGGTCGTATGCAGCAATCTTTTAGTAATGAGATCTGTACTCTCAACATGAACTTTTTGTAACAGTCACGAAGCCTTAGAACTCACAGATTTTCTACTAGTTATCTAGTTTAAACACTTTAAAGCTAAATTCATTTAGCTGAAACAGACATTTTCTCTGAGTCATTAAAAGGTCCTTCAAATGACCTTCATCAAAAAGTATCAGTGCTAATACAGACAAAGTGAAAAGAAAAAATAATAGTAATAAATGCTCTGATAATTAAGAACCTGCAACAGCTGGGGTTGGCCAGTTACACAAGAAGTGATGTTTCCATAACACATCAAACTGAAACAAACACAAGTCCTACCCACACTCACAAGCTATTGCCTCCCTGAGGAGGCTCCCTGAGGCCACAGAGCTGTCCCACAGCAGCAAGGAACATTCTCTTTCCCCAGATTCAGGCAAGTCAAAACCAACACAGGTAAAGCCCAGACCAAAAATATGTGTATAAATTCTATCACTTACATGAGTTACAACTAAGATAGGTAAAATGAATGCTGTCTGTCAAAGCAGTCTCTTGGAACTCAAAATACCATACACCCTGATGTGGATGCTATGTAGAACTTGCATCCAAAGTTCAAGAATCACTCTCAAAGCACAGAAAGCAACAAATCTCAGTTAAGATAGTCATGACTGGTGAGATGATAACATTAATTTAGGAAATAAAGGCGCCTGATACATCAGGATGGTGGTGGTAGAGGTCAACCAGCAGGCTCAAATTCACAGTAATCTCATGCAGCACACAACGACATACATTTTCCAGGCCTGTACTGTTGAAAGGAAAGAAAAATCAGACTCCCCTTCACAGTAGTTTTCAGCTTGTTAAGGACATATTAACCAAATCTAAGTTGGCTTTCCTTCTAAAATAAAAGAGTAGTTTGATTCAGAAGCATCTACCCTCCCTCCTCCTCTTCTGTAACAGATTAAGCTGATAACAACACCTTGGCTTTGAGCACACATTGGGGCATGATAATCAATACCATACAAATACGTGAAAAGAAAACTCAGATTCACAGATGTTACTAATCAGTTACAGGACAAGGTGAACCTTCTTTGCAATGCCAGCATATTTTTGTGACAGACATCCTCAGAAAATGACACCTAAATAATTTCATTTAAAAATCCAGGCACTACAAGCTCTGTGAACGGCTCGCTCCTCCTCACAAGATACTGAAGACAGCAGTGCTCTCTGCTCTGCAGGTACATGGAATCTGCTACCAACACCTAAGTACTCCTGTAGAGAACTATGTGATCTGTAGATACAACCTGCTTTAAAATAATACTAGAAATAAAAGAAACTTGATGGGTTTTGAGGACATTTGCCTTTTTGATTGTTTGGTTTATCTCTCTTTTTGGGGGGAAGGGAGTCTAAACAGCATCCAGATTTCTTTCCTATTTTTAGGGAGTCTTGGAGGCAAGTAAGACTCTCCTACCCAATACACAAACAGGCATTTCATCTCTCAGTCCTTGGCAGCCACATCAGCCACATGGCCTAGACTCAGTGGGCTGTGCCTCCAGGCTTTGAATTTGGAGCAAGTGACACAAAGACAGAGAGAAGGTAGTGAGTATTCACAAGACCAGCAGGAGTAACCACAGAGGGAGCCAGCAGCACAATCGGCAGTGACAGCAGCACCAGAACCAGACCTCCCAGGGAAAGGACAAAACAGGCTTCAGCTGTGGTTCCTGAGACCAGGCCTCCTTTGCTTCCTCTACCTTTCGGAGCTTGGGTTTCCAGCCATCTTCCAACAACTTTATTTACTTATTTATTTTGCATCTATCAGAGTTCTGTTGCTTGTAACTAAGAGTTACAGGAAGAAATACAAGGTCAGACAATTAAGTTCGCAAACTCGTCCTGGAAAAAGTACTACATGTCTCATTGCTGAATATCACTACAGTCGCCAGTGAAGCACTCCTTTGGAAGATATGCACCTATGCCAGCACCTAGTCTACTCTTCAAAGTACTTTTTCTAGAATCAGTTTGCGAACATAATTGTCAGACCTTGTACAACAATAGCTCTGATCTCCATTCCAGAAAGACTTCCAAAATTGCTTTGAAGGATGGACTAGTCACTGGCATCAGTGCATAACTTCCCAAGGGGAGTACTTTAAAGGCAACTGCAGTGATATTCCGCAATGGGGTATGTAGCACTTTTTATCCTCATACTTTCACATGACTGTTAAATGACTAAAACCTAGTAAATTAGCATCCATTTTATATAAGTAGCAAGAATAGACTTGTGTGCTTCTTGGATCAAGTACATACAGGAGACTATGTAACTGGGCAGCTCCTGGCCAGAGGCGAGATGAGAAGATGAAAAGGAACAGGAGCTGGTTGAACGGACACGGGAAACACAGGGTGGAGAGGAGGGAGTGTTCCATCGCAGTGTGAAGGGAGCAGCTAGGGTCATATAACAATGGGTATATCAGTTTTTGTATGAGAAACTAACTTGAATTGTAAAGTTTTATTTAAGGCACAAGAAAAAATAAAACTCAGCCAAAAAAGGACAATATCATAATCTAACTCAGATTTCCCTTTATTTTTTTTCTGCTGACCTTTTGGTTAGCGGCCAAGCTCTTAACTATTGCACTCTCAGGGTTCCACTAACATGTTAGATAGATAAAAAGCTCCGTTCAAATCTCTGACTCTATGACATCAGTCTATGATGACAGCAGCCCAAACACTGTTTGCATTTAAAAAAGTTACTGACAGAAGGGGGCATGAGGGAAGCTTGGGGTGATGGAAATGTTCTGTATCTTAGTCTGAAGATCAACGGGGTATGACAAAATATAGGTACTTGTAAAGATTCATCAAGCTGTATTCTCAAAATTTGTTCACTTGACTTATTATAAATTTCCCTAAATAAATATACACACACACAAAAGTAAGCTATATCAGCAAAAAACAAAACAAAAAAAAACAGCTACAGATTTTGAGATTCAACATATCTTTGCCCTGGATCCTCAATGCCAGGCCAGTAGCCCGAGTAAGAGATATATAGAGACAGACAGACACAGACACAGACACACAAAAACACACATAGAGACAGATACAGACACATAAATGGAAACAAGGAAGAATTTTTTTAAAGCAATTATGAAGAAAGCAAGATACAGAAACCACAAGGTGTTAGAATAATGTTGTTAGCTGCCAACAAATAATTCCTGACTCCTGGAGACCGCAGGTATGCAGAAGAAAACTGCCCCATAGAGTTTTCAAGGCTGTAACCTTCCAAAAGGTGAACACCAACTCTGTCTTCCAAGATTCCTCTGGGTGGATGTAACTATCAACCTTTCAGGTGGTGCTGAAGGCCTTGACCATTTGTGCCTCCAAAGGATACCTCTTGGAAGAAAAGATGGATGCACTGGAGGGTGTAAGTTGTTGGAGGTGTGCCCCTGGTATTCACCTGGGCCATTAATGGGTGTCAGCAATCTAGCACTGGAAAACAGGTTTTCCACACTGACTTAAAGTCTTTGTGGGAGGTTAAGAATTATTTTTCACAGTTAGCATAATAACTGCATCATCATAAAAATTTGGTCTTGATGAAGTCATTTCATTTCCTTAGTGTATTCCCTCACCTGCAAATAGGGAGATCATCATAAATGATGAATAAAGAAATCCTATTCAACAAATGCTCACTGTATGTATACTTAAATAAATTTACTAAGATCAACAAACAAAACAACAATGGGCTGTCCCAAAGCAAAACTTGTATTATTATACAACTTACTTATTTCAACTTACTTACTTCCTTTCCTTCAGAAGAGATTGAAAGACAGGCAATTCATGAAGTAGGTTAAGAGTCTGGGACACACGTAGCTGGTATAACATGCCTCATCTGTTAGCTGAATGAGGATTTTCCTATTGTTCTGTATATGTAGTAGAAGCAGGATGAGAACTTCAAAGAAAAAGTTCCCTTAATTTTGTGCCCATTCCAAACATTATTTCCCATCTCTCCCTGCTAGTTTCCAACACCATCTAACCTGCATGTAAATTCTATGCAAACTGGAACCAGGTTTGGGGGCAACTTTCAGACACTTCCATTTAGAAAAGGCAAGCACAGTTGCAGCACCAAAATACACCTACACTGTCTCTGGCATGGTAGGTATTAAGCTATTTATAAAGCAGAAAAAAAAATGTTTATTTCACCAAGAGGTAGAGAAAGGTAAACAGAAATCAAGAGATCTATACTTTCACCTCAGTCAAAAACATGGACCTAGAGTTTTACAGTATTTTTTATTGTTTCACATTTCACAATCCCTGAGGAGTTATTGATCTATTATGCAGAATCTGTTTTTTCAAATGGAAGTATACTACTACCAAAATCAGACAAAGACGTTTAAAAAGAAAAAACTACATTCAGTATGCTTCTTTTTCCAATTGAAATACAGTATTTGCAATTTATTACATAAACAATGCTTTAACAAATCTATTTGATCTATTTCTACATGCAACTATTTCTTTGGAATGAAAAAAGGCCAAACCTGTTGCCACTGAGTCAATTCCAACTCATATCAACCCTATATAACAGAGTAGAACTGTTCCACAGGGTTTCCAAGGAGCATCAGGCAGATATGAACTGCTGACCTTCTGGTTAGCAGCTGTAGCATGTAACAATACCACCAGGGTTTCTCTGGTATAGATTCCAAGAATTTGAACTTCTGAGTCAATGTTTATGGACATTAATTTTTTTTCTTTTTTTAGCTTTTCATCTTAGAATAATTTTAGACTTCAAAAAAAAGTTGCAAAAATGCTACAAAGGTGTTCTTGTATAAATTTAATCTAGTTCCCCAAATGCCACATCTAAATAACCACAGAACAATGATCAAAACCAGGAAATTACAATGAATCCAAAACATTCGCTCATCTACAGACTTCACCCAAATTTTGTCAGGTGTTTCACTAATGTTCTCTTTTTTTTTTCAACAAGAGCTCAAGCCAGAATCACACATTGCTTTTGGTGACCTCTCCTTGGTCTGTTTTCATCTTGAACAGTTTCTCAGTCTGTCTTTGTTTTGAAGATCTTAATGCTTTTTAAAGAGCAGAGGCCAGTTATTTTGTAGGACACCCCTAAACTGGGGTATGCCTGATGGTTTCTCATCACTAAATTTAGGTTATGAATTTTGAGCAAGAATATCTCAAAACTGACATTGTACCTGACTGTATCACAAGATGCAGCACCCAATGCTGTTATCTCTTACAGCCATGTTAAGCTGGGTTATTTGAACAAGGCAGTGTCTGCTAAGTTTCTTCACTTTCCATTTGTAACTAATAAGGATCTTATGTGGGGAAGTACTTGTAGTCTACATAAATATTCTGCTTCCCATTCTACTTTCATCCACTCAGAAACCCTGGAAAACCTGGTGACACAATGGTTAAATGCTAACCAAAATGTATGCCATTTGAATCCACCAGGCACTCCTTGGAGACCCTATGGGATAGTTCTACTCTGCCCTACAGGGTCACTGTGGCTTGGAATCACCTCAGTGGCAATGGGTTTTCATCCACTCATTTTAGCATACCTTGATAATTCTCTGTAATAATTATTAAACGTGTTAACCAGAATACTACCATAAAAACAGCATTCTTTGTCCTCTCATTTATTTATTTAATCATTTATTTCTAGCACTATACACTCCTGAGTATTTCTTTTGTTCTGCAGGTTATGATTATTATGTTGCTCAAATACTATGATTATCTACTATGTTGCTCAAACTGTATTTGGACATTTTAAATTCATCATAGACTCTTTCTAGAGCCACCAAAGACATGTTCCATCGAGTCAGATCCGACTCATGATTCTTTCTAGAAGGCTATACATATTAATACTCACAGCAATAGTACCTGAGAGTACGCATTCTCTATCATCCTTCCCAACACTAGGCTTACCAAGTTCTTTTTCCTCCTCTAATACACCTAAAAGAAGTGTCCCTCTTACAGCAGCCTTTATTTATGAGTAAATTAAACTTCTTTTTGTATATTTATTGGCCATATATTTAACCTACGAATTGTTTGTTCATGTACCCTGCCAATATTTCTAGCGAATCATTTCTTCATTTTGGATTTAAAGTGATATTTATACATGGATAACAGTCTCTTGTATTTTAAATATATTTCAAGTATTTTCTCAGAAACTGCCATATCTTTCAGCTGTTGCAGGCATCTTTTGCCACGCAGAAAAGAAGCACTCTAATTATCACTAGATCTCAGGGAATTTCTCCTTTACAGTTTTCTTCATTTCCCAGTTTCTTCTTTCAAATATTTTTAATCTTCCTCCTATATGTTTTGACAGGATATATATGTGTATGTGTGTATACATATATATGGATATACAGACATAACAAAGTAAATTCCTAGTTGTGCGTGTGCATGTGTGCGCGCGCATGTGTGTGTGTGTGTGTGTGTGTGTGTGTGTGTGTGTGAATAAGGTATAATTAAGTTTTCAAACTCATCTGAGAAAAAGTACTACATACCTCATTGCTGAATGTCACTATGGTCACCTTCAATGTACTCCCCTTGGAAAGCTACGCACAGATGCCAGCACCTAGTCTACCCTTGAAATCAAGTTTGAAACTCGTTTTCTGGAATGGCCATCAGAGCTGTCATCGTATTACCCTTGATGTCCTAAATATAATCAATGTCTCCCTTTCAATATTTTCTTTATCTTCAAGTAAAGAATAAAGTCACTGGGGGCCAGATCAGGTGAGTAGGGAGGGTGTTCCAATACAGTTATTTGTTTACTGGCAAAAAGCTCCTACATAGACAACTATACAATTAAGTTTGCAAACGCGCCACCGTGCCACCATGTGCCATGACCATCATAGAAGGAACTCCAAAATTGCTTTGAAGGGTTGACTAGGCACTGGTGTTGGTGCATAGCTTCCTAAGGTGAGCATTTCAAAGGCGATTGTAGTGATATTCAGCAATGAGGTATGTAGCTCTTAGAATAATTAAGTTTGTGGACTTAATTGTCACACCTCACATATCTAATTTTAAATATCATTCTTTTATCTTGAACTTTTTAAGCCCAGACCAACATATCATTTAATTGTATTCATATACCCTCTAAGATACAGAGCTTAACTTTTATTTTTGTTTCTTCATTTTTTCCACTTGTCTAGGCATTGTCAAATGGGTATTCTTGATGAACATTGATAAAACTCTTCAACAAAATATGAGCAAATTAAATCTAACAACACATAAAAAATATAACACATCTTACAACCAAGTGAGATTCCTTTGAGGGATGTGAGGCTAGTTCAACATTCAAATATCAATCAATATAATTAGGCATATTAACAACCAAAGAAGAAAAACTTTATCATCTCAAAAGATGCAAAACAAAATGCACTTAGCAAAATTCACCATCTATTCATGATATTAAAAAAAAAAAAAAAAAAAAAACACCTCAGCAAACTAACAGAGATGAGAGCTTGCTACCCTAATAAAGAACATATAAAAATAAACTGAGGGGCATCGGTAGTTCGGTGGCAGAATTCTTGCCTTTCACGGGAAAACCTCAGATTCAATTCCTGGTCAATGCACCTGAAGGACAGCTACTACTGCTCTGCTCTGTCACTGCAGGCTTGCACGTTGCTACGATGCTGAACAGGTTTCAGTGGAGCAACCAGTCTAAGATGGACTAGGAAGAAAGGCTTGGCAACCTGCTTCCAAAAATCAGCCAGTGAAAACCCTTTGAATCACAATGGTCCAGTCCTGTTGTACATGGGCTCACTGTGAGTCACAGTGACTCCAGGGCAGCCAGCAACCAATCACAAAAATAAACTACAGCTAAAATCATACTGAATGTTAAAAGATGGAGTGCTTTCCTGCTAAAGCTGGGAACAAGGAAAGTGTATCCTCTCTCACTATTTGTGTTCAGTATTACACTGGAAGTCCTAGTCAGTGCAGTAGGCAAGTACAGGACTCAGAAGCAGGAGAGCTCTAGCTTGGTCATTGGCTCTGTGACCTTGCAAGACTCCTTCCTTTCTAAGGGATGAGTATGCATTCCCTAAATTAAGTGGTGGGATCAGATGTTTGTTAGGACTGGAGAACTAGAGGGGCTCTGAGGCAGATCCACAAAGGCAGGGCTCACCCCTACTGCTGCAGAAGATCAGAAGCAAAGCCATGAGCCAGAATTACTGTTCTTCGAAGTTTAAAAAACAAAAACAAAACAAAACAAAAAAACTTCAATTCTAATTTAAAAAAAAAAAAAAAAAAAACTTCAAGTCTTACTGAAGTACCAGACACAATGAAAGTTGCAGTAGAAACTTCCCAGGTTGTTCATGACTCTATGAGGCAGCCTTTTCACTTGCAGGGGATCGAGAATAAGTCATTCCCCACATCTGGTGCATGAAATAGGGTTTTTATAATTATAAAGTCAGTTTATCTTTCCCAAAGTAAAGAGGGTAAGTTTAGTGGTCTTTCCGTCTTTCCGTCCTAATCTAGGATTTCAGTTAACTCTGATCAGTAGAAGACTACTCATCTATTTCCATTTTCTAAGGATACCTTCTTATACTACAGATTACAAATTTTGTTTCATTCACAGATACAACACTTGTCTTGTTGGTTGGTTGTTTGATTCGTATTTTGCTTAATTATAGCAGAACTAATAAACTTCACTGGTTGATGGGGTGTCAGTAGAAAAAAATTTAAAATTCATATACTAAAAACAACTTTACGAATAAAGAAAATGAACAGAAGCATACGAGATTGCCTTTACATGCTGGCCAGGGGTGGTTACATTAATTTGAACATACGGTTCTATTCAACAATACAAATAACAACTGTCATGGATTGAACTGTGTTCCCCAAAAAATGTGTATGAAGGTTAGACTGGGCCATGATTCTTGGTATTGTGTGATGTCCTCCACATTTGTAAATCCTTCCTCTGTGATGTTAATGAAGGTAGATGGGTGGCAGTTGTGCTGCTGGAGCAGGACTCAGGAGTGTAAAACTGTTTTGTACCTCGAGGCAGTGAAGCTGGCAGAAAAATTTGGGGGACCTCATCCCACCAAGAAGCTGTGCCAGAAGCTGAGTGCAAAGGCCCGAGGTCCCTGAGCCTCAGAAGCTACCCATCCAGGGGAAGACTGGTAACAGTGACCTTTCTCCAGAACCAGCAGAGAAAGCCTTCCCCTGGAGCTGATGCCCCGAATTTGGACTTTTACTCTACTGGACTATGACAAAATAAAGTTTCTTTTTTAAAAACAATCCATTTGTGATATTTCTGTTAAAGCAAAACCAGATGACTAGACAATAATTTACATTTGAATATCTGAGTCTTCTTTTAATTTCTGCTGAAATTCATGACTAAAAGATAATTTGTAAGTCTGCTTTTGGAACTCCACGGTCATTACACTGCTTCCAGTTCTTCTCCTGTCTCTCTCCAGAATGCCATTCCCTACAGTAAGATGAGGCTAATATCCTAACTAATTCTGGGTGACCAAGGTGCACCCTTCTCTTACTAGATAGCCAAGCCCTGCTTCCTTATATACTTCACAGACATACTCATTGCTTTCAAGTTGATTTTGATTCATGAGACCCCACATGTATCAGAGTAGAACTGTGCTCCATATGGTTTTAATGGCTGATTTTTTGGAAGTAGATTGCCAGGCCTTCTGGATAGACTTAAATCTCTCACCTTTTGGTTAGTGGCTACGCACATAACCACTGACACCACCCAGGGACATACCACCATCACTACTGCCACAAAGCAAAACTGACCTCCAAACATTCCAAGTTTTAAATTGCCTCTCTGCTCTCGTCATAGGCAGCTACAAGAAAAGACCAGCCAGGAAGAGACAGAACCAAACGGAATCCTGACTGTGAGATATACCTCTGACCAGGGGCCTCCCTACAGTGGGGCCTGTGATGTTGTGCTACTGAGGAAACAAGGTGGGTAACCATCCAGAGAGAGGACCTAAGGTTAAGGGAGAAGTCAGATTCAGACGGAAAAGAAGGCAGTAGATTTCACATGATCTATCCATCACTCCTGGCTCTGCAGAGACCAAACAATGCAGACCAAACCACCTTACAGCCATGACCAGGGCCAGGGCTGCAGATCAAAGGACAAGAATTACCTGCAACTCCTTGTGTAGGAGGAAAGCCCTTGCTTACTTAACAGTTCTACAAGTTAAAAGATAAAAATCATACAATAGTCATATGTATTCCCTCAAATCATGCAATACTTATATGTATTCCCCAACATTGAAATTTGTTGATCTTAAGGCAAGAGTAGGAAGGAAGGAGAAAGAAAAGTGAAAAGGTGGGAGGAGCACCCTTACCGAGGAAGCTGTTTGTGAAGCTGTTTGTCAGCCTGGCATCACCTTTACTTCCTGTAAGTAATCACTTCCTCTTTTATCAAGGATCTTTATCTAAATATCTCCTTCTCCTCCTAATGAAGGCAAGTCATACCATGGAATTTTCCCCCCAAACTGCTTCGTTAACCTAGAGCTCCCTTACAAATTGGGATTTGTAAATATAAGACTAAATGTCCCCTTAAGTTTTAGTCATTGAATCAGCACGTGCTTACTGTCTTAGACTAGGTTGTCTAGAGGCAGAAAACCAGGAAAGCCAGCGTGTGTGTGTCTGCGTGTGTGTGTCTGCATGTGTGTTAGAGACAGACAGAGATTTATTTCAAGGAAATGGCTCAAGCAGTTGTATAAGCTAGCAAATCTCCAATCCATGTAGCCTCTCCTGACTCACATGGTTGCAGAGGCTGACAAACTCAAAGCCAGCAAGTCAGACAGTAGGTTGCTGGCTCACGTCCCATGACCTGAAGATCAGAGGATAACGAGTTGATAAAGAATCTAAAGAGAGGAAGCTCTGCCAGAAAACCTGTAAATATACTGGATCCAGACCGCCCTCCCAAGGAAACTTCCTTCTTAACTGACTGGCTGCTCACATCAGATCACAAAATGGAAGATGACTACATATTATCTGCCAAACCACTAAGAACCATGACTTAGTCATGTTGTTGGGCATCTACTGGTGCCAGTCATGGTGCAGGAGGATTCAGACATACAAAGTCCTCATTTTCACAGAGCTCACACTAAAGTGAGGAAAACACAGCAACTATAACATATGAACTTTAATATCTGGGCATTTTAATAGAATCATTGCACCTTTCTCTCTTAGGCTGGGTTCTCTAGAGAAGTAAAATCAGTAAAGTATATAAATATGTACAGGGTGAGATTTATATCAAGGAAATTGTTCATGTGCTTATAGAGGTGAGAATATCCCAAGTCTGTGGATCAGGATACAGGCTTCTTCTGAATCACACAGCCACAGGGGCTGGCTAATCTAAAATCAGCAAGTTGGAGAACAGGGTTCTTGCTCACAGGCTGCGAAGACCCACAAATCCCACAACTGGCACTCAAGACCACAAGGCTTCCATTGATTCATGTAGCCACAGAGTTTGGTGAACCCAAGATCAGCAGGTTGGAGAGCAGCACTCTTACTGACAGTCTGTGAAGATTGACAGATCCCAAGACTGGCATATAAACTGCTGGCTCAAGTCCCAAGAACCTGAGGTTAGAAGAACAGAAGGTAGCTGCAGGATTCAAGGCAGGCAAAAGCCAGAATAGTTGCTAACATTCAGATGCAGGCCACAGGCCCAAGAAAACTCTCTTTCAACTAATTGGCTACTCACAGCAGATCCCATTACAAGGGTGATCACATATGAGGGCCAACAATCAAGTCTGTGAACTTAATTGTTCTAAGTGCTACATACTTTATTGCTGAACATCACTACAGTCACCTTTGAAGTACTCCCCTTGGTAAGCTATGCATTGATAGCAGTCCCTAGTCCACCCTTCAAAGCAATTTTGGAACTCTTTATGGAATGGCCATTGCACACAGCGGCACAGTGGCAAGTTTGCAAACTTAACTGTATAGTTGTCTGTGAGGGAGCTTTTCACCAGTGAACAAATAACTGTATTGGAATGCCTTCCCTACTCACCTGATCCAGCCCCCAGTGACTTCCTTCTTTACTTGAAGATAAGGAAACACAAAAAGGAAGACATTTTGATGACATTCAGGATATCAAGGGTAACACAATGACCACTCTGATGGCCATTCCAGAAAAAGAGTTCCAAAATTGTTTTGAAGGGTGAACTAGGCATTGGCATCGATGCACAGCTTTCTAATTGAGTACTTCAAAGGTGACCATAATGATATTCAGCAATGAGGTATGTAGCACTTGTTCTAGGATGAAATCTCAAACTTAATTGGCAGTCCTCATAGACAGATGCTGTCGACTCTGACTCATGAAGATCCTATCTATGACAGTATAAAATGTTGCTTGGTCCTGTATTGTCCTCACAACCACCAGTTCAACTCTGTCACTGCAGCTTCCGTACCAAACCATCCTATCCAGGATCCCTCATCCTAGTAGGCCCTCTATGTCTGCACATCATGTCTATATCTTCCTCTAGCAATTAATCCCTCCTGATGACATGTCCAAAGGAAGCAAGTCAGACAGTGTCCTGTGGTGATCCATTAGATTTTTGCTGGCTAACTTTCAGAAGTGGACCTCTACGCCTTTCTGCCTAGGCTGCCTTAGTCTGGAAGCTCCACTGAAACCTGTGCACCCAACAGGTATTGGAAATACTAGTGGTCTAGCTTCCAGTACCATAGCATCATGCAAGACATCACAGTATGGCAAACTGACAGACAGGTCATAGAAATCTAATTCCTGAAACCTCTGACCAGAGACTGAATGTCCCTGACCTACAGCAAGGACTCTAGAACTAGGTCTCCTTCAAGGGACTTCCCTGCCTCCTCCTTCCCTTGCTATTTCCTAAAATCAATACATAAAACCAAAGGCCAATGCTCCCTTCAGAGGAGAGCACACAGGATTTGGAGAGAGCGGTTAACCTAACAAGGAGAGAGGTCATCAAGTGGTTTTAATTTACAGAAAAATTAGTAAGGATGGTTCTGATTGCAGTGTTTATAAGTAGTCCAACCAATAAACATTTACTGAGTGTTTACTACATGGCAAGTACTACCTGATCTTCACATCAAATGTCACATAGTTAGCCAAGACCTTAAAGGACAAAGATACTAGGGAAATAGTGACAAGCTGGTAGGTGTCAACAGAGAAGGCAGGAGCAATACTTCAATAAGAAAGGTAGTTAATGAAATCAGACTCATGTACGGGAAGGGGTGTAACTAAAATAGTGGGAGCAGTAGAGAATTATCTTTACATTAAAAGTGTTTTAAAGCCTGATGTAGTGGTCCTTGATTGCTTCTTTTCCCATGTATCAACAGCTTTCAACAGAAAAGAGATCTACCACTGTATTTAATTATTACTTGAAGACAAAATAACTCATGAGATTAACTGCCACGTACAGAAAAGAGGGAAACCCTAGTAGGTTTTAAGTGCTATGTCTGCTAACCAAAAGGTCAGCAGTTCAAATCTGCCAGGCACACCTTGGAAACTCTATGGGGCCGTTCCACTCTGACCTATAGGGTCACTAGGAGTCAGAATCAACTTGATGGCAGTGGGTTTGGGTCAGAGGCCACAGGTAGAAGCATTAGTTCTAAAGTGTCTCAAGATCTCAGTTCCCAAAACATTAAATACTTCAACACACCCATGAGAATGTTCCACCTACCCTACCAAACTATGTACATGAACCTCCTGCACCCTCCACCTTGACTCTGTCAAATATTGACAAAAGGCAGTCCAGAAACCCAAGGCATCACAACATACCGTGGTGACGTTACAATGAGTCAGAGTGTCCTGATACGCTACCGGAGAGATCATGCTATTCTGGGAGTTCTTCCACCCAGACATGGTAACACTGTGATCATCACTGAACTTGCTGGCCAGTCACAAATACCAACCAGACAGATTTAAATGCAGTGTGATGAGGTAAAATGTGTCCTTTCCAGGGAAACAGAGGAGTGGCCTTTGACCTTAAAGCATCAAATTTTAATAGCATGATAACTTGAGCAAGTCACAGAGAAACAAAGAACAATTCAGATGAAAAAAAGGAATCAAATTGGTCTAGAAACGAATCCCGTCCCCTAATTCAGACCGACACAAACTAACTGAGCAAATAAAGCTGATCAAATGAGCAAGATAAAAGAACACTAAAGGGCTGAAGTAAAAACAAAAAGCACTTGCACCATTAGAATCAAGGCAAGCTGATGAGACAATGCCAACACCTTAAACAGAACACTTTCTACTTCTCTCAGGCCACAGAGCCACACTTATCCGTCGAAACCAAGGCTTGAAAATAATCTGGAATTTGTGTTTTCCTGACTAACAGAGCTCTTAAAGGTGCTACATCTCTTAGTAATTGTGTGAGGTTTCTCTTGGAATTTAAAATTTGCTCTTATGCCACATTTTTATGTCAATTTTCCCCCCAGTGTCTGTCTCAGTCATCTAGTGCTGCCGTAATAGAGATACCAGAAGTTGATGACTTTAAAAAGAGAAATTTCATCCTCTCACATTCTAGTAGGCTAAAAGTCCAATTCAGGGTGTTGGCTCCAATGGAAGGCTTTCTCTGGTGGCTCAAGATGAAGATCTTTGCTGTCAATCTTCTCCTGGACTACGAGCTTCTGAGGCACAGGGACCCTGAATCCTTTCCAAAGGACACGCTCTGCTCCCAGCGCTGCTTCTAGGTGGTATTAGGTCTGCAAATCTGTGTCAGCTTCTTTCTTTTATAGCTCATGAGATTGCCTCAAGGCACAATACAATCTTACACACTGATTTCTGCCCTACCACAGAACTGCCACCCATCATCTCTCCTTAACAACACAGAGGCAAAGTTTACAGGATATAGAAACACCACACAATTATCAAGAACTATCACCTAGCCAAATGGCTACACATAATTCTGGGTGGACACAATTCAATCCATGACATTCAAGTGTTTGGTACATCAAAAATCACATCCTAGCAACATGCAAAATACACTTATATCACAGCAAAAGTCTTAAGTTCAAGTCCAAAATCCAGAAATTCTTCTTCAATTGTGAAATCTAGAGTGTAAGTTATTTGCTTCCAAAATACAATGGCAAAACAGGCAGACACAAGCTAGACATTTCCATTACAAATTGGAGAAACTGCAGGGAAAGAAGATACACTAGGCAACAAGCAAGTCAGTAGGACACACTACTGTTAGCTCTTAAGGCTTGGAAAACTATCCTCCATTTTCTAAGACACTTGACACAATGGCCCTGCCCTCTAGACTCTAGCTACTGGCTACACTCTCCAGATTCTGAATGGAGGCCCCTCAGCCTGGGCTACTCCACCTTCCAGGCACACTGGAACAGCAACTCTATACCCACGGCTTCAGGTGAACCATTCTACTGGTTCATCAACCCCACCCTTAGAAACACCAGGGGCCATGGCTCCTGCCTTAGAAACCCCTGGGATCATGGCCATACCTTTTGATGCTGAGATAGTTCAGCTTCTCATGTTCCTGTCTCTTCAGCTACTGCTTTCTATCCTGACCAGGACCTCATCCTCACATCTGCCCTGCTGGGGGCAAGTGTTCCAAAGCTCTGTAGCTCTACAATTCAAGTGTCAAGAGGCACTCCCCTCCTCCAGGATGCCTCTTGCACACAGGCATTCAGCTCTCTCACTCTGTGGCTTGGCTCCAGCGCTATTTCATGCTGGTCTTGTTCTGCATTGCTGCTTCTGCTTCCTACCATCTGTGGGCTTCTCTGGTATTACCAGTTCTCTTCAGTTTCTTCTGTGTCTTCTATCCATTCACAGTTTCAAAACCATGTCCACATTTTAGGTATCTCTTAGAGTAGCACCCCATTACTGGTACTACTTATTTCTCTTTTCCCCCACAGTGTCTAAGTTATTTTGAAATGCAAATTTTCATTTCAAAAGCCTTTCATTTCAAACAATAATTCCCAGTTGTTTCATAGACTGTTTTACCAACTATGCCCTGCTTTTGTTTGTATACAAAACCTCTATAGAGATTGATGTTGTCAAGGATTTGATTTTACTTAGATACACAAACAGTATCTACGGAAGTGGTAGTCAAGGAATCAAAAGACATATTGCACCAGGCAAATTGGCTGCAAAAGATCTCTTTAAAGTCTTACAAACCAAAGATGTCACCTTGAAGGGTAATGTACACATGACCCAAACCATGATGTTTCCTAGTGCCTCATATGTATGCAAAAGCTGGACAATAAATAAGGAAAACTGAAGAAGAACTGACATTTTTGAATTATCATGTTGGCAAAGAATATGGAACATAACATAGACTGACCAAAGAACAAACAAACCTATCTTGGAAGAAGTACAACCAGAATGATTCTTAGAAGCAAGAACGGTGAGATTATGTCTCACATACTTTGGATACATTATCAGGTGAAGGCCATCATGCTTGGTAAAGTAGGGTGTCACTGAAAAAGAGGAAGACCCTCAATGAGATGGACAGACATAGTGGCTACAACAGTGGGCTCAAGAATAACAATGCCTATGAGGGTAACTCAGGACTAGCCAGTGTTATGTTCTATCATACACAGGGTCATTATGAATCGAAACAAACTTGAGGGTACCTAACAACAACAAAAGCATGGAGACTGAAGCACTTCTTTCCAAAGAGGTAAATGATTTCTGTCATATATTTCCAGAAAATTCACTTACCTCCCCTGGGTCAGTAACCAGACTCAAGAGGCCAACACCATAACATTCACTAGTCTACCTGGGAAAAAGGAATTGATTAAATACCATTCCCTCACTCTCTTCCCATATACCACTCCTATACACATCTATGCAAATCCTGGTTGCACAGTAGTTAAGTGTTATATCTACTAACCAAAAGGTCTGCAGTTTGAATCCGCCAGGTGCTCCTTGGAAACTCAATGGAGCAGTTGTATTCTGTCTGTACGGTAGCTATGAATGGGAATCAACTCAACGACAGCAGGTTTTGGATATACATCTACATTTTTGTTTCTCTTACTTTTAAAAATTCACTTTCGATAAACAGAAACCAAAGGAATATGTAAGAACCAAACCAGACTTACAAGAATTATTCAAGGGAATCCATCAATCTAAGAACAAACAACATCAGACCACAGCCTGAATCTAGGATGCAAGATTGTACCAGCCAGATACCAGCCAAGGAAATGAACTCTCAAGGACAATCCAAAAGCAAAAGAATTAGAACAGGGTGCCAGAGAGGTTCATCTGTAAATAACAACAATGTCAGATCAACAGAAGAGGGAATAAATGGTACAGGTACAGAACTTTCTAATGCAGTAGAAGGCAAGATGATACCCAAGTAATAATAGACTTATTCAAACCTAGGAAGAGAAGGGTAAATTTCAAGGCAACCACAAACCAAGTTAATAAACTCATCAAAATAAAGAAGAAAAACAAAGTTCCAGTAAAAACAAAATAACTAAAAAAGAAATCCACAAGCCAAAGAAATTCAGCATAGGAGGGTAAGAGGAACAAGGAAAATGTCAGTACCACTGGGAGGTTAGGGGGGACGAATGACACCAATAAACCCACACTTATCAACAATTACACTGAATGTCCAGAAAGTAACAGAATAAATTTTTTAAAACAGTTCATCAATATGCTGTTTACAAGAGACACATCTTAAAAACAAAGACACCTCATAGTAGTACAGTAAATACCCTGACCACTGGAAAAGAATCGAGAACTCAGATGAAAATTCACCCACCTATGATCACCTGATCTTCAACAAAGGCCCAAAGTCCTTGAAATGGGCAAAAGATAGTCTTTCACAGCAGATGATTCCAGTCAAACACAGAGGAAACTACAGAGCATGATGCTGAGTTAAATGAGTCAATCACAGAGAGACAGGTGTTGTGTGAGACCACTACTATGAAAAGTCATGAAAAGGTTTACAAATAGAGAGAAACAATCTTCCATGGTTACCAGGAAGGGGAGGGCTGAGGATGGCAAAAAACAAAAATAAATAAAAAGATTGGAAAAAATAAACAAAATTCTCTTTCAAACCAAGATGACTTGTAGAAAGTGAGGTTGAAGCTTACATCTACTTCTACACATTAAAAAATCAGAAGCTGTGGGACCAGTTAAGACTCATGACAACCCCATCTACGTCGGAGCAGAACTGCGCTCTACAGTTTTCAACAACTGATGTGTGCAAAGTAGATCAACAGGACTTTCTTCTGATAGGCCTCTGACTAGGCTTTCAGTTAGTGTGTGAGCCATTTGCACCACCCAGAGACCCCCCTCTGTACACTGACAGGTAAGATTCACACACACACAGTTTTGGAAAGTGACAGGTAAAGATTTTCAAATCACTGAAGGGTGAAAGGAAAGAGATGCCTTCAAGGTAAGCAGGTACTCAATATACATTTGTTTAATTAATGATTCCTTGGACCACCTGGAACCTTGGTGGTGTAATGGTTAAGAGGTACAGCTGCTAACCAAAAGATCAGCAATTGGAATCCACCAGGTGCTTCCTGGAAACTCTATGGAGCAGTTCTATTCTGTCTTATAGGGTCACTATGAGTCAGAACTGACTCAATGGCAATGGGTCTGGTTTTCATTTTGGGGGGTTTTGTGGACTAACAGACCTCCTTCTGTCTCTGGGGCTTCTAAGGTTAGCCCCAGGACCTGAAAAACAGGATGTACACTATCTCTCAGGGAGCCCTGTTTATACAAGAAACTCCCAAGAGGAACCAGGGAGTCTCCTATTTTTTCATATATCCTAAAGGCTTGCTTTCTAGCAATGAAAGCAAATAATCTATAAAATGATGATCACCAGATTCTAGACCTGGATTTGCAAGGCATCATGGAAATTTATCATCCTCTGTTAAGCATCGTTATAGCAATGTAACCAAATGTCACCAAGTCAACCACAATACATGCAGCTGAATAAACTGACTGGTTGGGCTTTCTGCCGGGTCATTTGTGACACCTAACTACAACAGAAACAATGTCTGTTTTCCAAACCCACACTCTCTGAACTCTGACTTCTCAGTTAGATTCAAGTAATTTTTTAGAATAAATCAGTTGCTATCTCAGCTATCATTTCTCCTACCCAAAACTCAGCATCCAAACAGATCTTACATAGTTCTTTGTTACTTAAGCTCGCCATCCGAACTTCTGTTATTTCAACTAAGAATCTAAATATATTTAGGAGGCAAGGAACGCCTTTAATTTCAGTGTGATTACTAATTAACTTATAACACATCCCAAGGTACAAGTTTGAAAGGTTCAAAAAACCCCACTCAGGAATCCATCCTCCAGGATTGGCTACCTTCAAATATCTTTACCAAGTTCAACAACAGAAACCACAATACCATCACACACCTTTGGATTTTGTTAAAGAAGGGGCCCTCCTGCTTAAATATAACTTTGTTTATACCTAACTTTTCTAAAACCCCTTTATTACTTAATGAAGAATATAGTAAAGGTGCAAAGAACCATAAAAGTCACAATTCAAAATTAAAGCAGATAATTTCATAATAATGAAAACCCATCTTGGGCTTTTCACCAAAAGTACTCATTCAACTCATATTTGTTCCATTAGTCCTTGGAATATTTTTATGTTTTGATTCATGCAAAAATATTTTCAGTGTCTTGCCAAAACAAGCACTACTCCTTTCAAACAACATTTTACAATGAGTTGAAATAGCAAAATGCACGATTCCCACTTGACCTCCAAACATTTTTAATCTAATTTATGGGTGGCCAAATATACTGCAAAAGATCAATATTTTAAGGATGCAACTTTATGAAATTATCTGCTGTCCACTGAAAATGAATCACTGCATTTCTCCTGTAGATTTTTTGTCACCTATTTTCAAGAGAATACAAGGAGTTATGTGTGCTGCTTCTTTCCAGAATGTCCCTTTCAAAAGCAATTACAATTACAGCTATACTGTGAGCAGGAAACAGTTATGTCAGATGCTGAAATGCACTCTGCTTCAGTGACCTAGATGTTTCACCTCCCTCCCATCAATTTAGTCTCTGCTCACCACTTACTCCCACCCTAAATCACCCACAGAGTAGTGAGGGCTTCACAACCTGGCCATTTCAAATACCAAGACTGCACAGAAGTCTTAAAAATTTCATAGAAGATAAACTTAGTTTCCAACACAATTTCTACCAGCAACTGGTTCTGAATCGCTTTCTGAGTTTTCCCCTAAAGCAATCTCCCTCTAGTATTCCCCTTTCTCTACTACTGATTTGCACGAAAGAAGGAAGATGTTAAAGAAAAGGCCACATAGGAACTTCAGGGACCAAGCAGGAGGCTCCTTCTGTGACAGTCCCTTAAAGGGTTCAGGCATCAGGGCTACCTGTTCCATGGGCAGAATCACCCCAGTTATTCAGAAACTGTCCCCAGCAGAGTGCCAAGAGAAGAACTGGGTTGCTGGTTCTGACCCCCATAATTACACCAACTGTCAGAAACAGCCTATGTCCTTTTCTTCTACGCTTAGGAGAAAAGAGTTTGCGAAATTAAGACTAAGTGCTTGAGAATGCATGGAACTTCACATATTCTGTTACCCTGGGGTGAAGTCACTCAGCGCTGGCTCATATGTAGGCTGGCTCTCACTAGAGGTGTCCTTGTTCTAGCCTCTTCTCTCCCAGGCTCTTTCAACTGCCCCCTCCAATCCCAAAGCTCCAAACAGCACCAGGGCCCCCTCTCAGCCTGTGCCCTCTCCTCAGACAACTTTTGCTGCCTTGTGGCCTAATTCATTCCCACTCACCTTTCGGCACCCAGCTCGGACACTGGTCCTGAGGGCGTTCCCCAAGTCTCTCCTGTCGTTTCCAGAACATGCTAAGGTCATCTTTATCCTACCACTTACTACACTTTATGTGATTATGAAATTGTCTCCAGATTAGGGAAATCTTGAGGGCAGAACATCCTTCTTTACCAGTTTTGTACACCCCAAGCCTGCAGTTAGAGCTGTATAAAGCTGAAGTTCCTAGTTAGTGGCTCCTGAATTATGAGGCTCTTTCCAAAGCCCTGAGAGGGGCTCAAGCAATACAATATGCTCACACGGTCATTTTTTTTCTAATATGCAATACGAAGATACTTTTATAAAAGGTAAATAATTTGACCTGTACAGTCTAGGTTGTTTGCCAGATGATCAGCAGAGGAAAACAACAAAAACATACAATATTGGGAAACTATTTTATAATCTGGTGTTTTTCCAAAATGTGCTGGATGAAATATATTACAGAAGAATAATTAAAATAAAACTATTCTATGTTGGGGGTTAGGAAAAAAAAAAAGATATCCTAATAGATACCTTAATTGCAATTAGTTAAGCCTGCTTGTCTCCTACTCAGTTTCCCCTCAGACACACCGAAATGTTTGAGCACATTGTTACCTGGCTAGACCGGGACTTCTGTGATGTTTATGGAATTTGTCAGTTTTTTAAATTGGGAAATTTCTCATTCTAAATAAATGCTCACTTATAATCTAATTTATATTTTATTTCTTTTTCTGAAAGAGAAACCCCTCTCCCCCCCAAAAAATTGTATCAGCTTCATGTTCCACAAAAGTCTAATCTGCCCTTGCCTGTCATACCTTACTTAATTCCTGGTACAAAAAGTATCTATTAACGCCTGCATGAGTGCACCTAGTGTGAGTCACTTAACAACCCTATGTCCTCCTCCCTTAAACTATGATGTGGGGTTCCAATAAAATGACATGTGCCAGGCACTACAAGTCGCTCTAAACAGGTAAGGTACTAGTGAAACAATTTTTTTTAAAGACGCTAGTCAAAATAATACTAAAAGACGCTGATAAAGAATGCCAAAGAGGGTTAAAAAAAGGGGGTGCGGGGAGTTCACGCGGCCTAGTTCACAGGTAATCTTTCCTGAGTTAGAGAATCCTTCAGGAACCTTCAAAGAAGGTCAACTTTTCACTCAGTACTGTTTGAACAGAGTTTGTTCTCTGCTAAATTCTAATTCTCACAGTAACTGTCTACCTCAGAGAAATTTCCTTACAATTTTCTTGCACATTTTTTATATATTCCAGAGAGTATCATCAAAATTTTGTGAAGTTTCAAACACTGAGGCATGTTTCCTCCTATTTGATCTTCCCTCTAACTGTGTGTGTGCCTGGAATCCACAAAAAAAGGAAAAGAAAACTGTCCATTCCTAAGCTATGGTCACACACTGCTGGAAAAATCCTACATAACAGCATAGAAATAAGCAAACAGTGACGTTAAGAAATGCTCCAGGCTGGGTATGTGCAAGTTTTTGCGACCAACTGACTTAGATTGCAAACGTTCACTTAAAGCACAATAAAATATTTTTTAAAAAGAAAAGAAATATTCTACAATGAAACTCAACCACTGCTTAATAACTGGAACTAAATTAGAACAATTATTTATTCAACAAATATGAACTGTGCACATAATATATGCCCACCACTTAACTAGACCCCCCCCAAAAAAAGATTGTCGTTAGTTTCTCACTGTCCTCATGCCTACAAGTTTACTAGAGAAGACATTAAACAAAAACATGAAAAACATGCATTAAAATATTCAGTGGGGTGTCTTGTTACTGCTGTGTTAGGTATCATCCAATCAGTTCCAACTCACAACAACCCGCTACGTAACAGAAGGAAACACTGCCCCATCCTGAGCCATCCTCACGACACTTGTTAGCTTCAGCCCATTGTTGCAGCTGTGTCAGTCCAACTCATTGAGGGTCCTCCTCATTTTACATCACCCTCTACTCTACCAAGCACGATGTCCTTCTCCAGGGACTGATTCCTCCTGGTAACATATTCTAAATACATGAGACTTCATCTTGCAGTCCTTGTTTCGAAGGGGCATTCTGGTTGTACCTCTTTCAAGACAGATCTGTTTATTCTGTTGGGAACCTTGGTATATTCAATATTCTTCACCAGCACCACAATTCAAAGACATCAATTCTTCAGTCTTCCTTATTCATACCTCAGTTTTCACATGCATATGAAGTGATTGAAAACACCATGACTTAAGTCAGGCACACCTTATTCTTCAAGGTCACATCTTTGCCTTATAAGACTTTAAAGGGGTCTTTGAGGTGTCTAGAGGATTTTACAGTGAGCGTGACATTTGAGCTTAAATCTGCATAGCAAGTAAGAATTTAATAAAACGAAAGAGAAGGAGACAAGTCTGTGCCAGGTAGAGGGAAGAGCACACACAAAAGTCCTGAGATAGGAAGAGGCTGCAAGGAACTGAGACAATAAGGGGAAGGTGCAGAAGGAGAACACGGCTGGAGCATAAGGAGCCTGGGGTTTTATAAAACCGCAAGTATGTGATCAAGAGCCAGCTTTAACTACCATCAGCCACGTTAGTGGTTGGACTCCTCCTCCAATGGTCACAGCCATTACCTAAGATGCTCCTATAATATTCACAGGGCAAGCTTGCCGCCCCTCAATTATTCTTCAGAAATTCAATCAGCAAACATTTACTGAAAGGCTTTAGTGCATCAGACACTGCACTAAAACCAAACCAAACCTAGGGCCATTGAGTCAATTCCAACTCATAGTGACCCTATAAGACACAGTAGAACTGCCTCATAGAGTTTCCAAGGAGCACCTGTCAGATTTGAACTGTCAACCTTTTGGTTAGCAGAGACAGCACTTACCACCACACGATCAGGGTTTCCAACTAGATACTGCAAAATAAAGGAGGGCAAAAAAATCATCTGTGTCCACATGACAGTTTGATGTAACCAAGAAATCCTGGACTGAGAGTCAGCAGATGCAGGGTTCAAATCCAAATTCTACTGTGATTCAGTGAGTGACCATACCTCATTTACCTCTGTGCTATTGTCAGTGGATAAAGGTTACCTGGATTGCTAAACTACATTTCATTCCCTGTCTCATCACTGTCCCAAACCAAATCAACAGACTTACATTCCTTACCTGTCTCTGGGTAAGTAAATCAATTCAGGGAGGTAATGACATCATTCAATAGGATGTAAAGGAATCTTGTGACTCCTTGTTCTACACTGTGACAAGGTTTAACATTTTCCAGATGCAAATCCCTTTGTAATCTGGCTATAAAAGCCACTGGAATTATAACCCAACAGAACAGTCTTGGAGGAAATATTCCCACTGTTCCCCAGATTTGCATGCTTGTCTGTTAATAAACCTTTTTCCCCATCTCTGACTCTGGCTGTAGTGACAGGCAGAACGAACTTACTTGTGGTTCCACAACACTATCACACTTCCTGATCTAAAGTAAATGCATGCTTGATGATAGAAATCCCTCCACATCACTAAAGCTCAGTTTTCCTATCTGTAACCTAAAGATAACAATTCCAGCCTCACAGTGTTTTCGTAAAAATGAAGGACATTTAAGTATATATTGTACAATGCTTGGTAAATAATATGTATATTTAAAATGTTTACTTTTTTAAGCTACTTCACTGGACCTATGTTTTTCTATTTTTCTCTAAATACTTCATCCTACTTATATGTGAAGACTAGTACTACTTACTAGTGTTTTCTAATGTTTCCAAATTCATTTTTTAAAGCTGAAAGTTGTTATTTTCGCTGAATTAGCCTCACTTCGAAGCCCAATCCTGTAGGCCATAAGGCCATACTGATGATAATGAACTTCAATTATTGCTAACATACCCAAGAAGTAGGAAGCAGCTTCCAAAAGGTAACTAAATCCATAAAGCAAGAGCAATCATTAGAAAACTTCCACGATGTAAATGTACCACTGTTCCACGTTATAAGCTAGATATGACATTATCTCTCATTCCTACCTTAGGGATATTCCTGATTGTGGAACAGCTCCACTAGGCAATGTTATAGAAACAGGAGAATAACAAAAGCCCACTGGGGTAGAGAGGGACTTCTGATTAGAACAAAGAGAGGATATGTCTATAAAGCAAGGCACACGGGTTAAAAAAAAAAAACCTCACGCTTGAGGAAAAGAATAAGATTAGTCAGCTACAGAGGATAAAGGAACAGAGAAAATCAAGAAGACTGGGACTTCATGCCTGGGAGAATGGTAGTATTGTAACGGAAATCAGGAATTTGGAAAGGGGAGTTGGTTTAGAGAACTTGAGAAACGGTATACATAACTGATTTGAAGTCAGGGCTGGGTAACTCAATGGTAATGGCAAACAAGCCAGCTGGAAACATAAGAGGCCTGACAGAGGTCAGGGCTAGACAGCCCACTTGCGTGGGTTCAAGGGAGGAGTCAGGTGAAATAACAAGTCCTGCTGAGCTCTCCTAGAAAGAAGAGAGAAAAGAGAAGGCCCTGGGGAAAACCCAGAGAAGCAGATGAGAAAAAGACACAATAGACAAAGAGATAACTTGGAAAAGAACCAGCTAAGTTGCTAGACAATGAAAGCACATTTTTATAAGTAGAAATCAGATGGTGTAACTTCCCTGCTTAGACTCCCTACAGTCTTCTCACCGCATTACTGTGGTCACCAAGGTGTTATGTAAGCTGGACCTGCCCACTTCTCTGACCTTGTCTCCCCTCCCCATCTCTCTGTGCACTGGGCCATATCAGCCTTATGAAAGGAAAAAAAAAATACAGTCAAGTCAATTAGAACTGCCCCACAGAGTTTCCAAGGAGCACCCGGTAGATTCAAACTGCTGACCTTTTTGGATATCAGCTATCGCATTTAGACACTACGCCACTGGGATTTTCATTGGCCTTACAAACCACACACTTACCAAAAAAAAAAAAAAAAATTGCTGTTGAGTTGATTCGGACACATAGTGACACCGTAGGTCAGAGTAGAACTGCCCCATAGAGTTTCCAAGGAGTACCTGGGGAATTCAAACTGCCAACCTTTTGGTTACCAACTGTAGCACTTAACCACAATACCACCAGGTTTCTATTGGCCTTACACCATCTCTCAAATATGACAAATTCATTTTTACTTTAGGGCCTTTGGGTTTTCTAATCCCTCTTCCTTGGATTTCAACCTGTCAAATCACACGCACACACACACACACATCCATTTCCCTATCATACCACACCACTGTATTGTCCTAGCACACACTACTGTATGTGAACCCATATTTATTTACCTATTATCTGTCTTCCCAGTTCCAAAAGTGCGCTGAGAAAGTAGGGACCTGGAACCTTGTCTGCCTCACCCTCTGCCATACCTTCAGTGCCTGGAACAGTATCTGGCATTAAATGGGACTTAAGAAAAACCACCATAAGGAAGAGAAAAACTAATGACCCTCACAAAGATCTGCTTCAATACAAATAATAGTTAAAGCTACTGGTGATGGTGGTGGTCCCATGGAGCTGATTCCAATTGACAGGTGCCCTATTTATTCAAAACACATACATACAGACCCTCGAGGCAGCAGAGGAATCCTTGAAAATGCAGTATAGTTACACATCATACCTCCTGTAAGAGATATCTTTCTAGGATGTATACACAAATAGTTCAACTAAATCATATCTTATTTCTTCTACTGAGGATTCTCTCAGAGAAAAACCTGGCCCATATCCACTGTGCCTAAAATTCTTGTTTAAGATGGTAATGATTTTTAAAAAATCAAATGTAACAAAAGTGTCAATTAGTTCAAGTGCTGTATTGAAAATACAGGCTGCAAAACACCAAAAGTGGGAGTGCTGTCAATGAAATCCAGGAAGTCAGGCATCAGACTTTAACAACACTGGGTGCTTATTTACCCAAACCCCACAGTCCACACCCCAAAGAAATTCCTTCATAGATGGGTGTTGGGGCTAATGCCTCCTGCAGCTTCCTGTAGTTGCATGTTTTACCTTCAGGGCCACCTCCTACAACCTATCATCTCAATGATGACAGTGGAGGAGGGGAGGGTGCACCATAAAGAGTCCCTGTGTTCAAAGGGTGTTGTTCCTGTCAGAACTTGGGCAGAGATGAAGCAAATGGAGGATTTATATAACGTCTCTAAATCAAAGGTTTTTCTTGAGTCTGAGAAGTGATTTTTCCCCTATGCTCCTGCCAGAAACATCAAGGAAGCTCTCTTGCAACAGCTGAAGACTTCATAGGGTTGACATCACATGGCTGCTGGCCAGACACGTTAAAATAGTTACTCAGGACTTTGCTCAGCGACTACAGCACCCTGCTTTAGAGTTTGCCTCCTCAGAAGGAAAATAGGAGAAAATGCAAAGAGAGAAAAGCAAGTTGTCTTGTTATTAAATGCTGCTGTAACAGAAATACCACAAGTGGAACCTAGATGCAAAAATCTTCAACAAAATTCTTGCCAATAGAATACAACATATCAAAAAAATAATCCATCATGATCAAATTGGATTCATACCAGGGATGCAAGGCTGGTTCAACATCAGAAAAACAATTAATATGATCAACCACATAAATATCACAAAAGACAAGAACCACCTGATCTTGTCTATTGATGCAGAAAAGGCATTTGATAAAGCCCAACACCCATTCATGATAAAAAGTCTCAGCAAAATAGGAATAGATGGCAAATTCCTCAGTGCAATAAAGGCCATTTATACAAAGCCAACTGCCTACATCATCCTGAATGGAGAGAGACTGAAACAGATTCCTTTGAGAACAGGAACTAGACAAGGATGCCCACTCTTGCCTCTCCTATTCAACATTGTACTAGAAGCTCTAGCCACAGCAATTAGACAAGACCGAGGAATAAAGGATATCTGCAACAGCAAAGAAGAACTAAAAACCTCCCTATTTGCAGATGATATGATTGTATATGCAGAGAATCCCAAAGAATTCATAAAGAAACTACTCAAACTGATAGAAGAGTTCAGCAAAGTCTCAGGATACAAGATAAACATAAGTAAATCAGTAGGATTCCTTTATACCAACAATGAGATCATTAAAGAAGAAATCACCAAGTTAATATCATTTACTATAGGCCCTAAGAAGATAAAGTACCTAAGAATAAATTTAACCAGAGAAATAACAGACATTTACAAAGAGAACTACAAGTCCTTACTACAACAAACTAGGAGACACTTACATAAATGGAGAAACCTACCCTGCTCATGGATAGGCAGACTTAACACTGTGAAAATGTCTATTTTACCCAAAGCAATCTACTTATATAATGCAATCCCAATACAAGTTCCAGTGAGATGAAGAAACAAATTACCAACTTTGTCTGGAAAGGGAAGAAGTCCCAAATAAGTAAAGCATTACTAAAGAAGAAGAACACACCGGGAAGCCTCTCATTACCTGACTTTAGAACCTATTACACTGCCACAGTGGTCAAAACAGCTGGGAACTGGTACAAAAATAGATAGATCAATGGAACAGAATCGAGACCCCAGAGATGACATCATCTGCCTGTGAACAACTGATATTCAACAAAGGCCCTAAGACATTAAACTGGGGTAAAACCAGTCTCTTCAACAAACGTTGCCGGCAAAATTGGATATCCATCTGCAAAAAACTGAAACAAGACCCCTATCTTACACCTCACACAAAAACCAACTCAAACTGGATAAAAGACCTAAATATCAAATCTAAAATGATAATGTAGAAAGGAACAACAACAGAAAGTTTAATACACAATGTAGACAGACTTCAAAATCTGTCAAGCAAATCACAATCATCAGACGACAAAATAGACAAATGGGAACTGCTAAGAATCAAACACTTTTGCTCATCCAAAGACTTTATTAATAGAATTAAAAGGCCACCTACAGAATAGGAAAAAATATTTGGCAATTCTATGTCTGACCGATGCCTAATCTCCATAATCTATAAGATACTACAAAATATCAATAAGAAGAAGATAAATCATCCAATTAAGTGATGGGCAAAGGAGATGGACAGACATTTCTCTAAAGAGGAGATCCAGGCAGCCAAAAAACACACGCAGACATGCTCACGATCATTAGCTATTAAAGAAATTCAAATCAAAATGACAGTGAGATACCATCTCACCCCAACAAGGTTGACCATGATCCAAAAAATGCAAAACAACAAATGCTAGAGAAGCTGTGGAGAAACTGGAACTCTCCTACACTGTTGGTGGGATTGCAAAATGGTGCTACCTCTTTGGAAAGTAATCTGGCGCTTCCTTAAAAAAATGGATATAGATATACCACTTGACCCAGTAATTCCACTGCTTGGAATATATCCTACAGAATCAAGGCCATTCACACCAACAGATACATGCACACAGATGTTCATCGCAGCTCAGTCCACAATAGTAAAAAGATTGAATTAACCCAGATGCCCAACAACAGAGGAAAGGATAGGTAAACTATGATATATATACTCAATGGAACACTATGCAATAATAAAGAACAACGATGATTGCAGAAAACATCTCATGACCTGGTTTCAACTGGAGGGCATCATGCTGAGTGAAAGTAGTCAGAGACAAAAGGACAAATATTGTATGAGATCCCTATGATAAGAACTTAAATACAGACTCATGCATAGAAGAAAACTTTCTGATGGCTGCAAGGGTGGGGAGGGAGAAAGGGTGACGCGGGAGAGTTTAGACTAGATAGTTAACAGAAATTTGGTTGGTTGAAATTGGTGACAGCACACATTAGAAAGAAGATCAACATTAACTGGACTTTAACATAATTTGAGTACTCTTCCCATCTTAACCCAATACTGCAAGGACAGAGTAGCTGGGGCGGCGGGCCAGGAATCATGTTCTCTGGGGAAATTGAGGCCAATTGGCACAGCTGGCATTTTGCTAATGAGGATTCTCTGCACCCCACATCAGTGAGTGGCATCTGGGGTCTTAAAAGCTGCCAAGGTGCCATCTGAAGGTACAGCAAATGGTTCCAACTCAACAGGAATGGATGATCACCGAGGACAGGAACAACAAGGGGAAAAGAAAACACAGAAGACAGACAGACCCATGTGAGTAGGTCTCTACATCGACTCATGACCAGAAGAACTGGATGGTGCCCGGCCACCATCAATGATAGCCAAATTGGAGCTCACAAAATTGGGTCTCACTGGCAACACAAGAATAAATAAGGGCGCACCCTGAGATCTCCACTAAAAGACCGCAACTGATGGTCCACGGGCTTCAGGGTTCCCCTGGGAGCATGGCCCCTGGCCCTGATGCTGCTCCTGTCCATGAATCATAATGGTGGTCAACTTTTCGGACAGCAATGAATTGGACTTGGCGACACAAAGTGATCGTATCTTGTGGGAACTTCATGGTTCTATGCATGTATAGGATGTCATCCTGCTGACCTCTTATTGAAGGAAGAGGAGTGGGTGGAGGGGAGGGGATAGGAGACTGTTGGGAGGAAGGATACATATGGAGCAGAGAGGAACAGTATGCTGTCACCGGGCAGGAAGAGCGGTCGGAGCTGCATATAGGTGAGCACGCGAATTTATATGGCAGTGTACATTTTCATTCAATCACACTTAAAAAAAAGAAAGAAAGAAATACCACAAGTGGGTAGCTTTAACAAAAGAAAAGCGTTTTTCTCACAATTTGAGAGGTGAGAAGTTGAACTCAGAACTCAGGCTCTAGGGAAGTCTTCCTCTATCCACTCACGAGAAAAACCCTTGTCTCCTTCGTCTTTGCCTCCTCAGTTCCTAGGTGCCCTCCATGCGGTACCAACCTTTCTCCATTTGTGCTGGCTTTTTTCCACATGCTCTTTACATCTCAAAAAGTGAATGGGCTTAAAACATTCAACACTAAAATGACCTCATTAACCTAACAACAATCCCAATTTCCAAATGGGATTACACCCACAGGTATAAAGGTGAGGGTTTGCAACACGTGATTCTGGGGAGACACTATTCAATTCATAACACAAGACGGTAGGAAAATGTCAAGTTGTCATTGTAAAGTAAAGCAATCTAAGAGAGCTGATTTCAGCATGCTCTGATTAAATAAAGATGATAGAAGCCAGCCAACAGGGCAATTAGCTGAAGTGGTCACACTACTGTGTTTAAGTCAAGACACAAGTACTGCTAAAATAATTTGCTAAGCCCAAATTTGCACAAAGTAAGTAATGTGATCTAGTCTCCGGGTAGAAACCCTGGTGGTCTAGTAGTTAAATGCTACAGCTGGTAATCAAAAGGTCAATAGTTCAAATCCACTAGACACTCCGTGGAAACTCTATGGTGCAGGTGAACTCTGTTGTACAGGGTTGCTATGAGTCAGAAATGACTTGACAGTACAGGGTTTTGTTTTGTTTTGTTGGTTTGGACTTAGAGGTATCAGGACTTATATAGACAGGCAGCATTTTTAAAGGAAAAAGTGGGAAAGATAAGACAACTTATGGAGCAAGAAGCAATACCACTCTTCACATTGAAAAGCTCAAGGGAGACTGTGAGGGAGGAAAGAACCAAATGACATCCTGGTATGTGCCCAGGAAGGTCACTGAGCTGTCATGACAGAGCAATGGAGGGGTCACCTTAGTCATCCAGTGAAGGTGGGAAAACTTTGGTGTCAGAAGCCCTAGGCTTATTGTGGGCTCTCACACTAACAAGAAGTAGCCCTAGTGGTGAAACAATTACTCATCTGCTAACCAAAAGGTTGGCAGCTCAAACCTACCAGTTCCTGTAGGGGAATAAAGACCTGGCAATCCACCTCCCAAAAAACTTCAGCCTAGGGACAGTTCCATTCTGTCCTATAGGGTCACTATCAGCTAGAATCAACTCCACAGCACAGAAGACCACTACTACCACTATCAATAAATTTTCTGATGAAAAAAAATACTTTATGGATCCAATATAGCATTCAACAATCCAGAGTGTCAAACCAGTTGAATTAACTTAGCCAAGTAAAACTCTTTTCCTCTTGGAGGCTTCGTTTCCTCAGGTGCAGAGTCGAGGGCTCCAGGTACAGGTCTCCAAGGTGCCTCACACACTCAGATTCCTAGCTAAGCGCCCAGAGAGGCCAGTCAGAGGCGGCCTCTCAAGGAAGCACAGCCACCAGCAGAGAGGAGGCGGCATCTGGAAGACAGGATTTCCTTCAGCCGGAACCAGCAGGCAAAGAGGCTCTGCAGGAGTCAGGAAGGAGGTGTCTGCCAGGTGAGTGCAGAACAAAGCTGCGGAGTCCCTTGCCGCCTCAATAGGAAGCTGCCTCCTCGGGTAGGAAACGGCCCTGGGGCAGCAAGGAATCCACCCTGACAACCTAGGGTCTGTACACAGGCCCTCCTCTGCAAAGCTGGGACCAACACGCTCCAGACCATGAAAAGGCTACACCAAGTCCCAGGCATTAGAAACGGTGGAAGGAGAGAGGGTTAGCCCAGTTGCCTAAACTGAGATTAGGTCTCTAAACATCAGATAACACCTTCTGTTAATATGCACAGTGAGCCCAGCAGCAACCAACATACTTCTTATAAAACAGCAGGATATTGTGACTCAGAATAAGAGAATAGCAAAATATAAAATGAAGAATGGGAAGGCAGCTTAGAGCCAGCTGGCAACAAACTACTGAAACAAAAACTCCACTGCCCAGTTACACAACTTGCAACCTCCAGAGACAGAATGATCATGTTCTTCTCCGACAGGCATTATGGTTAGCATGTCTGCACAACATGTCTCTGGTGGAAGGAAAAATGAGCCCACACGCAGATGTTCACAGAAGCACCCTCTGCAGATGCTATGAGACTCTCCACACACTGAAAACGCTCATATTAGTCAGAACCCAAGACAAGGCAGAAATGAATCACCACGGCAAAAAAAGAGGATTAAAATAAGCAAGTGAATGTCTACTGGTTTTTTAAACATTTATCAACTTAATTTACACTATCTTCTTTTTTATACAATGAAAACGAGGACATGATCCCTCATTTCAAAATTATCAGTTATTAGGTTTAGACACGTAATATTTCTGAAAGTTCCTGAATAAAATGTAAAGTGTTACACCTCATTTGCAAAGTATTCCATTAATATGTACACCGTTCATCCAGCTGTTTCACTCCTGGGACTCTGTCCCAACAGAGCTAACAGTATCCATGTATAAACATATATGGACAAGGACAGTTTTACACGATTGCCAAGGACCAAAACAGAGCGAGTGCATATTGGCAGGGAAGTAGCTTAATCCACACCCATTCATTAAAAACAAGGAATTAGAACTCAGCCTGATGGCATGGAGAAGGTTCCTACAGAGCATAAATGAACTGGAAAAAATGCAGAAGTCTCCATAACATGATCCAGTTTAAAAAATAATAACAATCGCATTAAAGCTTGTGTATCTATATATCCGACTCAACGGCACTTGGCTTTTGGCTACCTATATATAGGTATACAGTAGGATTTTATGAATACATAAAAATACGCGGTGTGGTGGTTAAGAGCGCAGCTGCTAACCAACAGATCAGCAGTTCAAACCACCAGAGGCACCTTGGAAACTTTGGGGCAGTTCTACTCTGTCCTACAGGGTCACTGGGAGAGACAATCAACTTAACAGCAATGGGTTTAGTCTGTAGACACTACAGTTAGTGGTTCTCCAACGTGAATGCACAGCAGTGTCACCAGAAGGTTTTGTTAAACACAGATTCACGCACCTGGTACCCAGTGTCTGATGCAGTAGTTCTGAGTCAAGGTATGAGAGTTTACATTTTAATAAATTCCAAGGGGGAGCTGATGCGTCTGAGAACTGCTGCGGAAGGCGACAACAAGAGTTACATGACAGGACAGGAAAGGAAGCATGAGGTGGTGGTGGCTGTCCCAGATAACAACAGCTTTTCCATATGATTCCATTTATAAAACACATTGTGTGTGTGTGTGTACACACACCTACAGGCATATGTGCATTTGCAAAAACAAACTCCTGAAAAGACTCTCATTAAATATGAGTGAAAGTTTTCTCAGAGGTGGAAGCTGAAATAATCTTTACTCTCCTCATGATTTTACATATCATTATGTTCTTTATAATGAACAAGTATTATTTATATTATCATTTAAAATAAAGCTATTTCATTGAGAAAAAAGAAAAAAAAAACTTTGAAACCAATAATTTCTCAAGAAAGAACTTTTATCTTTTGTTTATAGCATTAAACTGGTACTTTGGGAAAATTAGTGTTAATTATATTTCACACTAAAAAACACTGTGAAAAGGAAGCATTTGGACAAACAAATAAATTAGCATAAAGTGTATTTACATTATGGCCTTCTTATACCCACCAACATTTCAAGAAAGTTCAAATTAAAAAGTTATCAAAATACTGGCAAAAAAAAAAAAACTACAGTTGGCTTGTGAAGGCAAAATACCCTCATCTCTCAAAATTTATTTCAAGATCTAGCAAGCAAAATTTCTTACGTTGTTCCTGCATAGCTCCCTACCTCCCTTTATGTACAAACTAGAGAATAACAAAAATGAGACTAAAAGCAACAAACTGTCATCTAAAAATTACCTTATGTCTTCCCGTATAGGACTTTTAACCTTCCAAGTGGTGTCAAATAGCGGGTTTTATGCCTGAAAATAAACAGCTTGTACCAATTAACTGATTGTCATTTGCACTCTTCCAGACTTGCACACTTCACATCGGGTTCTCCACTGCAGGTCTCTGCTAGCTTAACCCTGATGATGTAGTGGTCAACAGTTTCAGCTGCTGACAGAAGATTAGCTATTTGAATCTACCAGGTGCTCCTTGGAAACCCTATGAGGCAGTCCTACTGTGTCCTATAAGGTCACTATGAGCTAGAATCGACTTAACGGCAATGGGTTTGGTTTGGTTTGGTTAGCTTTAAACACACTTCCCTAGTACTGTGTTACCATTTAATGTGGTAAAGAACCCTAGGCCTCAAATCAGGTTGGAGTGCTGGGCAGTGCAAATGCTCAACACATTCAGGTACTAAGCAAAAGGCTGGAGGTTCAAGTCCACCCAGAAAAGAAAGAGATTTCCTACCCAAAGGTCAGCCACTGAAAACCCTACGGAGCACAGCTCTACTGTGGCTCCGACATAGTCACCACGAGTTAGGACAGACTCCAAAGCAACTGTTTTGTTTCTTCACACTAGCGTGCAGGCCTTTGCTACTTGATTTTTATTTTTTTTTTCAGAGGAAGAAGAAGTAAACAGCCTGGGCTTAGAGAGCTGCTCCTTTGGGGCCTCTTAAAGCACAGATAGAGAAAGCTGCCCAGAGGCTGAAAACTTGATTTGCTATGCTCACATCCCTGAAGTCTGCAAATCCGTGGTATAAAATTCTTCACTGCCAGTCTTACCAGCCTCTGATTCTCCTGTAACCTGATTCTCTCTTCTCCGGCAATAGCAACTCAGTGAAGCCTGATATTTCATTTTAAAAATTAACTCCTTGTCTGAACCTGTGGCTAAATTCAGAAATTCTACATAGACTCTCCTTCTAAAGATAAGTAAACATAAGTGGGTTACAAAATCCCTCAGCATAAGAGACTGAATCAAGTTTAGGCTTCCCTCTGAACCAAGTTATTAAGAAATACCAAAAAGAAACAAATTCATACTTTGTGCTCACAATAAAGTACAACAGAATATCTCCAAGTAAAATTATACAGACAGAAGAAACTATCCAGATTTGAAAATACAATATAGAAGATAGGAGCCATGGTGGTACAATGGTTAAGGATTAGGCTGCTAACCGAAAGGTTGGCAGTTCAAATCCACCAGCTGCTCTCAGGGAGAAAGATGTGGCAATCAGCATCCATAAAGATTACAGCCTTGGAAACTCGATGGGGTAGTTCTGGATTCATCCCACTAGGGCCATCCAGTTGGTTCCAATTCATAGTGGTCTTATGTACAGCAGAACAAAACTAAGCTTGTCTTGTGCCTTCTCCACAACTGTTGTTATGCCTGGGCCCATTATCACAACCACTGTGTCAATCCACCTTGTCGAGGATCTTCCTCTTTTTCACTGACCCTCTACCTTACAAAGCATTCACTTTCCCCAGGGACCAATCCCTCCAGTCCATGGTATCTTCAATATTCTTCATTAATCCCATAATTTAAAGGCATCAATTTCTCTCTACTTTATTCACTGTCCAGCTTTTGTATGCATAAAAGGCCACTGAAAACACTATGGCTTGGGTCAGGTGCACCTTAGTCTTCAAGGTAACATCTTTGCTTTTCAACACTTTAAAAGAGGACTTTTGCAGCAGATTTTTTCAGTGTGATGTGTTTTCTGATTTCTTGACTGTTGCTTCCATAAGTGTTGACTGTAGACCCAAGCAAAAAGAAATCCTTGACAATTTCAATCTTTTCTCCATTTAGCATGAAGTTGTCAGGATTTTTGTTTTCTTTATGTTGAGGTGGATTATTTGCTCAGCATACAGACTCAACGAGTATGTTAAAAGGATACAACCCTAATGCATATCTTTCCTGACTCTAAACCACAGAGTATCCTCTTGTTCTGTTCAAACTACTGCCTCCTGATCTATGTACAGATTCCTCATGTGCACAATTAACTGTTCTGTAATTCCCATTCTTTGCAATGTTATCCATAATTTGTTATTACACATACATTTGAATGCACTTGCACAGTGAATAAAACACAGGTAAATAAATATCTTTCTGGTATTCTGATTTCAGCCAAGATCCATCTGACACCAGCAGTGATATCCCTTGTATTACATCCTCTTCTGATTCCAGCTTGAATTTCTGGTGGTTCCCTGTTGGTGCACTGCTGCAGCTGCTTTTGAATGATCTTCAACAGAATTTTACTTGCATGTGGTATTAATGATACTGTTCAATAATTTCTGCATTCAATTGGATTACCTTTCTTTGGAACAGGCATAAAGATGGATCTGTTCCACTTGCTTGGCCAGGTAACTGTCTTCCAAATTTCTTGGCATAGACACATGAACACTTTCAGCACTGCAACTTCTGCTGAAATATGCTAACTGGTATTCCTTCAATTCCTGGAGTCTTGCTTTTCGCCAATGCCTTCAGTGCAGTTTGGACCTCACCCCTCAGTATCATAGGCTCCTGATCATGTGCTATCTCCTGACATGGGTGAACATCAACTAATTCTTCTTGGTATAGTAGTATTATGTATTCCTTCTATCTTTTTTTTATGTTTTCTGTGTCACTTAACACTTTTCCTATAGAATCCTTCAATATTGCAACTTGAGACTTAAATTTTTCCTTCAGTCCTTTCATCTTGAGAAATACTGAGCATGTTCTTCCCTCTGGTTTTCTATCTCCAGGCCTTTGCACATGTCATTATAATAATTTGTTTGTCTTCTCAAGCTGTCCTTTGAAATCTTCTTTGCAGTTCTTTTGCTTCAATATTCCTTTCATTCCCTTTAGCTACTCCATGTTCAAGAGCAAATTTCAAAGTCTCTTCTGACGTTTATTCTTGCGTCTATATCCTTCCTGTCCCTTTAATGACCTCTTGCTTTCTTCCTATATGACGTCCCCAGCGTCATTCCACAACTCATCTGGTCTTCATTCATTAGTGTCAAATCTACTCTTGACACGGTTTCTAAATTCAAGTGGGATGTAATCAAGTTGTACTTTGGCTCTCATTGGCTTGTTCTAATTTTCTTCACCTTCAACTTGAACTTAATCTGAGTAATTAGTGGTCTGTTCCCCACTCAGCAACTGGCTTTGTTTTGCCTGATGACACAGAGCTTTTATATGCCTCCTTTCCAAAGATGTAGTCAATTTGATCCCTATGTATTCCATCTGGTGAGGTCCACATGTACAGTCACCATACATGTTGCTGAAAAACGGTATTTGCAATGAAGTTGTCAGTCTTGTAAAACTCAACTTTATGATCTCCAGCATTGTTTGTTGTCACCAATGCCATACTTTACAATTACTGATCCTTGTTGTTTCCAACTTTTGCATTCCAGTCACCAGTAATTAGCAATACATCCTGATTGCACATTTGGTAAAAATCCTCAGTGGATGATGTATAAATTTGAATAACAGCCATATTAATTGGTATTCCTTGCAGGCATATGGATATTGTCCTAGCACTGATAGTGTTGTACTTTAGGATGGATGTTGAAATGTTCTTTTTCACAATGAATGTGACACCATCCTCCTCAAGCTGTTATTCCCAGTGTAGTAGACATATGATTGTCCAATTAGAATGGCCAATACCAGTTCATTTTAGCTTACTAGTGCCTAGGATATCAGTGTTTGTAAGTTCCATTTTATTTTTGACAATTTCTAATTTTCTAGATTCATGCTTGATACGTTCCAATTTTGATTATTAATGTTTGCAGCTGTTTCTTCTTATTTTGAGTCATGTCACATCAGTAAATGAAGTCCTAAAACCTTGACTCCATCCACATCATTAATGTTAACTCTACCTTGAGAAAACAGCTCTTTCCCAGTGGCCTTTTGAGTGCCTTCCAACTGGAGGGGCTTATCTTACAGTACGGTATCAGACAACATCATAAAATTTTCACTAGCCAACTCTTTTTAAAAGTAAACTATCAGATCCTTCTTCCTAGTCTGTCTTAGTCTGGAAGCTCAGCTGAAACCTGTCTGACTTGGGTGATGCAAGTGGTATTTGAATACCAGTGGCACAGCTTCCAGGACCACGGCAACATGCAAGCTCCCATAGTAGGACTGACTGACTGACAACAGGTGATGTCATCTTCCACCAACATCTTAACATCTTCAGAAGAATTCTTTACAGTGATTCCAAAACATGCAGAAAGGTGTTTTCACTGTAAAAATGCTTCTAAAGCCCAATCAGAAAAGGTTCCAGTCAAAGAGACATAAAATTGTACATAATACTATCTTATCTGGACAAGGTGCCCTTTTTGAGAGACTCGATAAAAATAGTGGAACAATTCTGATCAATATTTTTCCTCCATGATTACTGCTTCATTTACTATGCAATCAGGCCAACGTAAATCTTGTCATTTACATTTGTAAACCTCTCTAATGACATTTTTCCAGTGCATTAAAAATATAAATGCAAAGCATTATGGACTCCTCACAATTTCTAATTTCAATTGAGTTTTATCTTAATTATAGACCAGCCAGTTATTTTAATTTCTTTTTCCAAAAGAACCAATCATATCCACTAAGTAGAATTGCTAAAAGGCCATAAAAGCCATCAAAATTAACAGTCAATAAATCACAATCAGTCAATTGAGAAAACAGTTATCATCGTGTCTTAGTTATACAGTGCTGCTACAATAGAAATACCACAACTGGAGGATTTTAAAAAAAGAAATTTATTTCTTCACAGTAAAGTAGGCTACAGGACTAACTTCAGGGCAGCAGCTCCAGGGCCAGTATTGCCCTGTTGGCTCTGGAAGAAGGTCTTTGTCATCAGTCCTCCCCTCGACTGAAAGTTTCTGTGGTACAGAGACCCCAAGTCCAAAGGACATGCTCTGTTCCTGTCACTGCTTCCTTTCTTTTCCTGATGGTATGTGGTCCCTAAGTCTCTCTCCTAGCTTCTTTCTTTTATATCCCAAAAGGTTGCCTCAAGGTACAATACACTCTCATGGAAACTCTATGGGCCGGTTCTGTTCTGCCCTACAGGGTCACTGTGAGTCGGAACTGACTCAAGCAAAACAGGTTTCACTAACCCAACCACCACGGATCCTCCTCAATAATGTCACAGAGACAGAATTTACAGTGTATCGGAAAATCATACAGTATTGGGAATCATAGGCCAGTCAAACTGAGACACACATTTTTGGGTGAACACGACTGAATCCATGATACTCCACCCTGTGCCCCCCAAAAACCACAATCTTGTAATATGCCAAACATATTCATCCCATTCTATCATAACAAAAGCCTTAACTCCAAGTTCAAAATCTAAAAATTTTTCTTCATCTGTGAAATCTAGAATACAAGATATCAGCCTGTAAAGGTACAATAGCAAAGTAGGCACAAGCTAGACACTTCCATTGCAAATGGGAGAAATTGCAGGGAAAGAAGGCATAACAGGCACCAAGCAAGTCAGAAGAACACATTACATTATCCCTCAAGGCATTTAAAATTGTCCTCCATTCTCTGAGACATTTTACACAATGGCCTTACCCTCCAGACTCTAGGTATTAGCCACACTCTCCAAATTCTGAGTGGCAGACCCCTGGCCCTGGGCCACCATTTTCCTGGTTCATTTGAGTGTAGACTCTACCCTTAGAAATGCCAGAGGCCATGGCTCTACCATTTGAAACCCCATAGGTGCTGGCCATACCTTTTGAGACTGAGGCAGCTCTGCTTCTTGTGTTTCTTGTCTCTTCAGCAACTGCTTCCTGTAGCCTCTCAGCCTTGGCTTCAAGTCCACATTTGCTCTGTTGGGGAAAATGTTTCAAAGCTCTCTAGCTTCACCAATAAGTGCCCAGAGGCATCCTCTATACAGGAAGCCTCTTGCACACAAGCACCACTCAGCTCTCTTGCTCCATGAGTTGGTAAGGCTCTTTCCACTGAAAAAAGCCTGGTGGCACCCTACTCTACCAGGAAGCTTCTTGCTCACCTTGCCAATGTTTTTGGCTTGTTGTGGAACCAGCCACTGCCTCTCTCCTATCTTCTGTTATCTGGTTCCTGGGACTTGAGCTGGCAACTTATCTGTTGATTTTGGGATTCACCAATCTTCACAGCCTGCAAGTACAAGTCTTGTTCCTCTACCTGCCATTCCTGGATTTGCCAGCCCCTGTAGCTATGTGAATCAGGAGAAACCCTGCAGTCTTGCCTGCCATCTTGGAATTCACCAATGTTCACAGCCTATGAGCAGAAACCCTGATCTCCTACCTGCTGACTCTGGGGTCACCAGATACCATGGCTACATGAGGCTACATAAGGCTTGTATCTTAATCCAAGACTTGGAGCATTTCAGCCTCTACAATTGCATGAACTGTTTCCTGGATGTAAATTCTATCTGTATTTGTATGTTTACTGGTTTTGCTTTTCTAGAGAACCCAGCCTAAGACACATCTCAATAAATGCCAAAAAGACCTTCAATAAAATTCAGCACAGGTAGCGATAAAATCCTGCATGGATATATGTCAGTTAGCAGTTATCATTGATGATGAGATTAAATGTGAAGTTCTAAATTTTTTCTTTTTACTTTTCTCTATTTCTATTTTTTATGACTGCATGTTATAAGACAAAAAATAAGTGTTTAATTTTCTGAAATAAACTAATAGAGTCTACAACTGAAAGCAGAGAGGTAGTCAGCCCCCATGACACAGAAACAAGAGTAGTTTAGTTTTTGTGCCTGTTCTCTGTATAATATTGCTCATTTGATGGAACTAGGTCCAAGACTTGTTTTCATTAAAACATATCCCCTCTGACCTCTTACTGTAGGAGGCTGAATCACCAGATTGGCTTAGGTGAGTTTGCAATAGTAATGACATACACTGTTAAGTGAAAAAAGCAGGATACAGCGTATGTGTGTATGTTGTGTGTAGCTGTGCATGTATATGAATATTTGTGTATATATAGTCAGTTACATTAAACATATGAAGTATTTCATCTAATCTGAGATGCCATCAGTTATAATATTATCATTTTATTCCACTTAAAAAGAATTGCTAATTATGACATGATGCTTTATTACCTGAAATTTTATTCTTATTAAAAGATTTCTTTTAGATTTATTTAGACAGAGACTTCATTACATACACGCTATTTCCATGTCTGTGTATGCTGTAACTTTGCTTTTTAATGCCAAATCACAGTAAAATCAACTTGAGTATAAATTAATTTTTACAGTACCACTAAAGCAGACAAACTAAAGTGACAACAATACGAACCACTGTAACCAAGGTCACATATGGATAAGTAACGACGGCTACATCATAATATCTTCCAGGACACACAATGAGCATAAGAGCATCTTTATTTCAGAGATGTTAAAATGAGACAAAAGATTTTGTATATTCAAACTGATAAAATTTATTAATATCTTAATAGTATCTATAAGGGATATTTTTCTCTTATGATAGCAGAAAAATCATTTGTAGATGCTATTAAGATTATTAATAAGTTTTACCAGTTCAAATGTATAAAATATATGGAAACTCTATGGTTATTAAGTGCTACATCTGCTAAAACAAAAAAGGTCAGCAGTTCAAATGGGTCAGGCACTCCTCGGAAACTCTATGGAGCAGTTCTACTCTGTCGTACAGGGTCACTATAAGTCTGAATTGACTCAAAAGCAGTAGCCACAGGGACTCCAATTAGCATATGTCATTTGATGATTTAACACCCCCCCCCCCCTTTCTTTCTCTCCTTTGTTTGGTTCATTTAGTCTCCTCTTCTTCAGCAACAGAGACTGTTGCCTATTCTGGTCACAAACTGGTAGGTTTAAGTTCAAAATAAGTACTAACATGTTGATCAACCAGAGGATTTATATTATGATCATGTTTGTGGACTTTTTTGTTTAAGATAGGGAAGCGGGATGCAAACAGTATAGCTAAAGAGGAAAAAAGGACATACACACACACACACAAAAGACTTGAGAGTACTTTATAATTTAGCCTTGGACCAGTCTTCCTTTATTTTTAATTATGGCTAGGCCAAACCCATCTATCAACAGACACATTTAAAGATTTGCAAATCATAATCCAGCAAGATTGGTATAGACTACTGGGTAACCCGGGAAACAGCTTTGGCATTATTCTGAAAGTAGTTTATTACTACTGATTTTCTCAGAGAGTAAATGGGATGTCTACAAGTGTGTCTGTGAGTGTGTGGAGGACAGTGAGGGACAAGAGAGTGTGTTAGTTGGCTAAAGAGTGAAGTATGCAAGGAAAAGGAGATGAATATATTTTAATCAACTGAGGATTCTGATTAAACTTGTTTCACCTACTTAATGTGCTGCTCTATCAAGGATAAATTTGAATTGGCAAAGAACGCTATGTTACATTTTCACTATAATTTAAAAAGACAAAATTCCAATACATGCCACAGCACGGATGAGCCTTGCAAAAGTTAGGATGAGTAAAATAAGCCAGATACAAAGAAGACAAACATGGTATAATTCCACTTATATAAAATATCTAAAATAGACAAATGAATCAAGACCAAAGGAGGAGAGGATAAAACAGAATTGAGGTCATATCCTCATTCTCACTCCAGTATTCTTGTTGTATCTTACAAATTGATTACCCAAAAGCCACCTGAAACCACTGCCCCTATACCTCTACACACACAGACACAGACACAGACAGACAGACACACACCCCTCTACTCAAGTTCATCCCCCACCAGCAAATTCAGGTCCCCAAGAAAGAGATTTTATCAGTAACAAGCCAGAGGGCACATCTGGCCAGGATTCTCACTGAGTATCTTTGTCACCCAACCCCCACAATTCTATATGCAGTTTGTCCCTTTTCCCTTTGAATTTCTATGACATGCTTTTTGCTGACACAGTTTGACACTGAACCCTCCCCATAAAAAGATACACACAGAAAATGGTTTTGGCTATCACCAGGCTATAGTACCATAAAATACATTCATCCATACAGGTAAAGTAAGCATTCCTGTGTTCAGAAATTACACAGTTTAAAAAAAACCGCTCTGGGGGAAATAAAACTAAAACCCAGATACTGGAACCAGGAGTCAACCAATTTTAAAAGCCTCCATGCAAATGCTTGACATAGACAGCAGCATTCACTATGCTGTTTGTAAAAAGCCTCAATTCAATAGCAAGCAAAGCATTCCTCTCCACTTCAGTCTCACGAATTTTGAGTCTAAAGAAGGGCCATTTAGACTAAAGCCCAGTGACCAGGAACTTACATAAAGAGGTACTTCAGTGCAGCTCAACTCCATGGCTTCTGCATCTGTAATGAAGAGAAACAATGAGGGGCAGTTACTGTAAGAGGCCAAGTGAAGCAAGCTAGCAGAGCCCTGGGGTCCCATCCTTCAGTTAGCAATACCTCTGAGGAAGGAGTAAACTCATTAGACAGGAAAACCGCTGAGACAAATTATGAAGCCACAAAGGAACAAGGTGGTATCTGTATAAAATGTTTTAAATTAAAAATAAAAAAACCTTCCTGCCAAGGTGACAGTGGCACATGGTGACCCCATGTGCGCCACAGGAGATTTTAAATGGCTGATTTTTCAGAAGCAGATCACCAGGTCTTTCTTCCAAGGCCCCCTGGGTAGTCTCCAAAGTCCAACCCTACGATTAGCAGCTGAGAACGTGAACTGTTTGAACCAACTCAGGGACTCCTTTCTGCTTTCTCATTATTTTCCACATTTAGGAAAAACCTATAACCCCAGACATCACTCCAACTACGCCAAGAGTAGAAATAATATGTCAAAAAGCCAAGAAAAAAATAGCATAAGCATGTTGAAAAGTTCTCCTATGTTAACCACTTAGATTATAGGCTAATTAGAAGTGAAAATCCACTTTTGACTAGAACCAGGAAGGAGGAAACAGTGACATGATAGTCTTATTGCCTGTTTACAAAAATAAATATATATATATATATTGCGTCAAGTCAGTTCTGATGCACAGCAACCCTGTAGGACAGAGTAGAACTGCTCCAAAGGGTTTCTGAGGAGCAACCCAGTAGATTCAAACTGTGACCTTTAGGTTAGCAGCCAAATGCGTAACCACTGCGCCACCAGGGTCACAGAGGCCAGAAATTTCCATTCCAGAATCACACTAGGAGAATGCTATCCATGCAGACACAGCTCAGATTTGCTCCAGGTATGCTGCCTGTCCCTTTAAAGGAGCATCCAGAAAGTGACTTCCTGCTTAGGATAAAAGACTCAGTGTACTAGTCATGGATGACTTTAACAAAGAAAAATTTCTTCTGTCACAGTCCAGAGTTACAAGTCCAAATTCAGGGCATCACCTCTTGGAGAAGGCTTTCTTGGTTGGCTCTGGTGGAAGGTCCTTGTCATCCCATCCCTGGACTGGGAGCTTCTGAGGCACAGGGACCCCAGCTCCTTTCCAAAGGGAGCACTCCGCTCTTGGCACTGCTTCTTTTCTGATGGCATGAGGCCCCAACTCTCTCTGCTAGCTTCTTTCTTTTATATCTCCAGAGACTGATGACAAAATACAATCTTTACACACTGAATTCTGCCCCACCAATATAACTGCTGCCCATCCTCCCTCATTAACATCACAGAGGCAGAGTTCACAGCATATAGGTACATCACACTGAACGAGGAATCATGGCCCAGCCAAACTGCTACACACATTTTTGGGCGGGGACACAATTCAACCCATGACACCCAGTATCACTCAAAGGAGGTCCATCAAACAACTACTATCTGCCAAGTATTATAAAAAGACAATTAAGGAGGGCCCTAGTCTTTAAGTTGCTCCCAGCTGAAAACAAGAGAAAGTCAAGAATGGGTTGCACAGAGAAAGCTTGAGTGGGGCAGACAGGGAGACTCACCCACCCTTCACTTCCCAGAAGGGATCTCCTCATCTGGCCAAGTCCAACTCTGATTCCTAGGCCACACCAAGGTGCAGCACATAGAAGACACTCATAAGAAGGTAGGCACACAGTAACCTGAATTACAACATTCTGCAGTATCATCCTCAAAGGATGCACCTGGCAGGTAGGAAAATTTGAGAAGTTATATTTTTATTTATTTTTCATAAGACAATTTAAGATTTACTAATACTTAGTACATGCGCTCACACTGGTATTCTCTTATGTCACAACTTATGACCTGGGTCATCCTGAGAGCAGACCAAGAGTCCCAAAAGGCTGAGGCATTAGTTACAACGGGACACTCGCTTGGACTCGGCCCTTGTTTTCAAAATATCATACTATGTGGCAGTTTATGTGGACCACTTCAATGGATTTATGGATTGTAACTATACATTTTTAACAAAAATAACCTCACAAATTGGACAAACGCCTTAGAGTCCAGAAAAGGAACTCCAAATCCAAGACAATGTTGACAACAGAATAGAACATTACTGAGAACACTGTTCCTGATACGAATTGCTCATTGACCACATTATAAAATAGAAATAATAATCAACCCAAGTGTCTACCAGCTTAACCTCTCAAAATTCAAAATTATCAAGACAGCATTTAAGACATGAATTTATATCCATGATCATTAAAAAAAAAAACTCACTGCCGTCAAGTCGGGTCTGATTCATTGGGACTCTAGAGGTCAGAGCAGTACTGCCCCACAGAGTTTCCAAGGAGCACCTAGCCGATTTGAATTGCTGACCTTTTGGTTAGCAGACTAACATTTAATCCATTACGCCTCCAGGGTTTCCATCCAGGATCACAGGCCACAGACACCCCAGTAACGTAGTAGTTAAGTGCCACATCTGCTAACCAAAAGGTCAGCAGTTTGAATCCCCCAGGAACTCCTTGGAAATTCTATGGGGCAGTTCTCCTCTGTCCTATAGGGTCGCTATGTTGGAATTAACTCAACAGCAATGGGTTTGGTTTTGGTTTGGTATCTTATGCCATGGAGCCTTGGTAGAGCAGCGGTTAAGAGCCATGGCTGCTAACCAGAAGGTCAGCAGTTCAAACCCACCAGCCACTCCTTGGAAACCATATGGGGCCATGTAGGGTTGCTATGAGACAGAACTGACTCAACAACAATGAGTTTGGTTTTACGGTTATTACAAAAACCATTACCCTCACCCACCATGTAGACTGTGTCTTCAGATGTTAGCAATTTTACATTTATGCTTACAGTTATGCCATATACAATTCTGGTACTTTATAAAATTTCACTAAGCTTAATGATAACAGGCTTAATGATAAAATTAGAATTCTCCTTCAAGATTTTTACTTAATAGCAAAAGACATGCATTACTATAGTAAATGCAGTATTTAAAAAATGGCTGAAATAATATGCAGAAAATAATAAAGCAAGAAATTAAAATTAGTTACTTTATGAACAAGCACTGTTAAAGACATCGGTGGATATTTTTTTTAATCTCATTTTAGTCATTCATTCCATGACTCTTCTAAACTTTTTAATTTTTTTATTGTGATTAAGTGAAAGTATACAATCCAATTTTGCATGCCCACCTATCTGCAGCTCCCTGTGCTCTCTTCATCCAGTGACAGCATATTCCTCCTTTTTACTCTATATTTCTAGTGTCCTCTTAACAAGCAACTGTCCCCTCCTCTCCACCTTTTCTCTCTCATCTAGGAAGAAACCACTAGGACAGCCTCCTATAAATGTACAGAACCATAAAGTACACACATCGTATGGTCACACCGTGTCCCCGACTCCAGCCCATTCTTGTCAGAAGAGTTGACCTCGGGACTGGTTTCCAGGCCAGGCCAGCAGCAGGTCTAGGGGCCGTGTTCCCAGGGGACCCTTCACACTGTTGAACCATCAATTCTAGTCTTTCAGCAGAGTTCCTGAGCTGCACACTCTCTTCCTGGTGTTGCCTCAATGACTCTACATTGTGTTCTCCATTACGGCTGCCTTTGCTGGGCACCACCTGGTTCTTCTGGTCACATGTTGATACAGTCTCCCATTCGTATGAGTCCTTCTGTCTCCTGGGCTCATTTTTCCTCATGTCTTTGTTGTTCTCAGTCATCATCTGCTCCAGATGAGTTAGGACCATTTGGTGTACTCCAAATGGCAGCATGCTAGCTTTTAAGATCCCAGACGCCACTCACCAATATGGGGTGCAGATGACTCTCTTAGCAGTTATGCCAACTGGCCTTCATGTCCCCTGAAAACATGGTCCCCAGACCTCTGTACCTGCTACTCTATCCTTTGAAATATTGGGTTGAGTTTAGAAAACCTTCCAGTTTATGGTGTAGTCCAGTTATGCTGATCTGCTCTCTACTGTGTGCTGTCACTGCTTTTACCTAACCAAATTCATATCTACTATCTAATCTATGACCAACTCTCAGCCTCCCTCCCCACCTTGTAGCCATCAGTCTTTCCTTCTGTACATAAGTCTATTTTTCAGTCTTATAGCAGGGGTCTCATACAATACTTGTCCTTTTGCCACTGACTGATTTCACTCAGCATAATGTCTTCTAGTTGAAACCAGATTATAAGATACTTCCTAAAATCATCACTGTTCTTTATCACTGCAGTGTTCCATTGAGTACACATACCATAGTTTATTTATCCATTCATCTGTTGATGGATACTGAGAGTGGGGTACTGCTCTAGCAAATACCTAAAATGTGGGAGCCATTTTGAAACTGTGAAGGGATAGAAGATGCAGTGGAACGAAGAAGGCACAGATGGTGAGAAAGTGAGGACTGGTGGCGGCAGCAGCAGAACCAGAGGCAGTGCTGGAGCCGACCCATGGAACGAGAGAGCTTAGTGCCTGCGCAGTTTTCCTCGTGGAACAGGGTGCCTCCGGACACTTAAATCTGTGGGGCTGGCCTTGCTGACCCGCAGAGTGAGAGAGCTGAGTGCCTTTGGGCAGGACGCTTTCTAGCAAGAGTGGGGTGCCTCCTGGCACTTGAATCAGTGGAACTACAGAGCTTTGGAACACTTGCCTGGCAGGGCATATGTCGGCCTGAGGCCCGGGTCATGCTGCCACAGGACACTGAAGCTGAAGAGACAAACAGTGTGAGAAGCTGAGCTGCTTCGGTCTCAAAAGGTATGGCCATGACCTCGGGAGTTTGAAAGGGTGGAACCATGGCATCCAGTGTTTGTAAGGGTGAAAATGCCACTCAGTTGGACTTAGGGTGCTCCTAAAGCCGATGGGGCAGAGTTTCTGTTCAAGTGGGCCTTGAAGACAGAGTTGTAGCACACGATAGGGGTCTCCACTATGAAACCAGACAGTGTGGCCAATATCTGAGTCTGGAGGGCAGGGCCATTGTGTAGAATGTCTCAGAAAATATAAGAGTATTTCCAAAGCTTTAAGGGCTAATGTAATGTGTTCTACTGACTTGCTTGTTACGTGTTAATGCCTTCTTTCCCTGCAATTTCTCCCATTTGTAATGGAATGTCTAACTTGTGCCTGTTCTGTCATTGTACCTTTACAAGCAGATAGCTTGCACTGTAGGTTTCATAGATGTAAAGAAATTTTTTAATTTCGGACTTGGAACTGATTTAAGACTTCTATCCTATGGGATGGACATGATTTTGCTATGATGAATGTGTTACATGTTTCTATGATGTGATTTTTGGGGTGCCAAGCGTGGGATGTCATGGAATGACTTGTGTCCCCCCAAAATAGGTGTAACCACATGACTGGGCCATGATTCCCAGTATCTTGTTACTGTTCTCCCTTTTGTGGTTTTCCTAAGCTGTATGTTAAAGGATTAGGGTGGGGCTGTAAATCCCTTCATAGGATCACCTCTCTGCTCCACTGTAAAGGGAGTTTCTGTGGAGTATGGCTTGCCCCACCCTTAATCCTTTCATCCTGCAAGACATAAACAGAAAGGTAAACAGGCTAAGAATTGGGAACCTCGTACCATCAAGAAGGCAGCACCGGGAGAAAAGCATGTCCTTCAGACCTGAGGTTCCTGCGCAAAGATGCTCCCTGGACAAAGACTGATGCAAAGCCAGACTTTCCTCCAGAGCCGACAAGGCGAGAGCCTTCCCCTGGAGTGGACACCCTGACTACGAACTTATAGTCTACCAGACTGTGTAAGAATAAACCTTCCTCTGTTAAAGCCATCCAATCTGTGGTATTTCTGCTACAGCAGCCCTAGCTGACTAAAACAGATACCTAGGCTGATTCCATCTTTTTGCTATTGCGGACATTGCTGCAATAAACATTCATGTGCATGAACCTGTTCATGTGAACACCTTCAATTCCGTAGGTTATATTCCAAGTAGTGAGACTGCTGCATCACACGGTATTTCTACGTCTAACTTTTTAAGAAAATCCCTAATTGCCTTTCAAAGTGGTTGTACCATTTTGCATTCCCACCAGCAGTGTAGGAGAGTTCAAATCTCTCTGCAGCCTCTGCACCATTTGTTGTTTTGTGTTTTTTGGATTATTGCCAATCTCATTGGGATGAGATGGTATCTCATTGTAGCTTTGATTTGTATTTCTCTAATAGCTAATAATCATGAGCATGTATCTTCTGGCTACCCAGATGTCTTCTTTGGTAAAGTGTCTGTCCATCTCCTTTGGCCATTGCTTAATTAGGTTATTTACCTTTTTCTCGTTGGCATTTTGCAGTGCCTCGTAGATAATGGAAATCAGATGGAAGACATAGGTGAATATTTTAAAAAGCAAGTTCTATTTAAAAAATTGAAAAGTTCTATTAAAAAATGTAACTATACTGAAATACAGATGTTTCCTAGTGCCCAGCTTACGGCATTTTCTAGACTTTCTCTGATAATAAAGTACGCCTTTTGGTGAGAATATGGAGAACTAACCCCAATAGTGAATTACTTTGTTAATAATAAAAAGAATGCTTTGTGAGAAAACTATGCAAGTACAAGCATTTACAGGGCTAAACCAAAGAAACCAAACTCACTGCCATCAAGTCAAATCCAAATTATAGTGATCCCACATAGTACAGAGTAGAAGTGTTCCCCTAGGCTCTTCTTGGTTATAATCCTTATAGAGAAGAGCCCTGGTAGTGAAGTGATTAGGTGTTTGGCTACTAACTAAAAAAGAGACTGATTAAAGCCTACCAGACACTCCATGGCAGAAAGACACGGCAGCCTGCTTCTGTGAAAATGTGCAGCCTTGGAAACACTATGAAGCTGTTCTACCCTGTCCTATAGGGTCAATATAAGTAAAAATCCTCACGATAGCAATGTGTAATCTTTACAAATGCAAATCACCAGGGTTTTCTCCAATGGTATAAATGCTTGGGTTCCGACCAGCAACTTTTACGTTAGTAAGCTATCGCCACTGAGTTGATTCTGACTCACACTGACCCTATGGGACAAAGTAGAACTGCTCCAGAGGGTTTCCACAGAGTAGCCGGTAGATTCAAACTGCTAACCATTTGCTTAGCACTCTTGAGCTCTGAACTACTGAGACACAGGGCTGCTTTCAGATTACTAGTTGGGTGCAAACCATGGAGTTTGCGGATAGGGCAGCTATTTAAAAGAAACCTCATATGAAATTAATTTGCTGTGTCATGGGCACAATACCGCAACCAAGAACTTGAAGCTGAAAGCACACCAAGTTCTCCAGGACATCAATCAGTGTGGTGAATTTCATAGAAATAAGACCTTCAATCATGGTCAAATCTTTACAGTTTCTGTAGTGAAACAGGAAGTGACTGTGAAAACTTTTACCACATTGAGGTTTGTTGGTTACATTGTGGGAAAGCACTTAACAAAGTGTTAAACATGTACTGCGCAATTCTGTATTACAAAAATAGAAGCCTCCCAAACATGCTGACTTTTTCTGAGACGAAAAGTGGCTGCATTTTCCTAGCAAATGTTCTTTAAATAACACACATTTAAAAAAAAAAATAACCTGTCCTTCAAGAAAAAGGTGAAATTTCATTAAGTGAAAAAGATTATGCACTTCAAAGAAACTTAGGTCATACATAGCACATGCCATGGTAACAAACAGGATTGTGTGTAAACATTTCTATTGTTTTGTGGTTTTCTTGCAAAAATTATTTAAACTTTGCCACCTATAAAAAACTTCACTGTGTATGCTTTAAAATTTGGGGGGGAGAAAAGTTTTATAATTCATTTTTTTGCTTGAAGTAGAAGGTCAGCAACAGAAGGGGGGACTCTTCACAGGACAGATTGACAGTGGCTGTAACAATGGGTTCAAGCATAGCAACAACTGTAAGGATGGTACAGGACCAGGCAGTATTTCATTCTATTGTACACAGAGTTACTGTGAGTCAGAACTGACTCACCTGTACCTAACAACGACAACAACTTGTTTTTTTTTAATCTTCCAAAACAGGGATTTCCTATTGTAAAAATGCAGCAACTTCTGATTAATTTGCAGGAAAACTGATTGACCTCAGAGAAGATAGGAATTTATAACCTTTAAGTAAAACCACACTGCATAATTGTAGGATGAGATAAAAACATAAATTCCTGATTTTTAAGTGCAGCTAGCTGTACACTTCTACCACATTCTATATATCTTGGTGAGCTACCTTTTTCAGCAATGACATACTTGAAAACCATTTTCAAAATAACCAGATCAAAAAACAAAAACCAAACCCACTGCCACTGAGTCAATTCCCCCTCACAGAGACCCTATGGTACACAGTAGAACAGCCCCATGAGTTTCCAAGGAGCCACTTGTGAATCTGAACTGCTGGCCCTTTGATTAGGAGACATAGCATTTAACCATTAGACCAGCACGATTTCCAATAACCAGATATTCAAGCTGCAGTATTACAACCAAACATTCAAGCTGAAGTATTACAAAGTGTTAAAACTATTATACTAAACAAAGGTTTTCCAACACAAAAGTACTTGTTTTACTACCCTCACTGACATGTACATCAATATTTTTAGTAAGAATAAATGGATAATTATTAATAAAATAGTTTTCACTGTGTTTACTCTAAGCTTTTTAAATTTGGGGGTATGTTTTAGAACATACAGTGTTAATATCCTACAATTTATAAATAAATACATAAATTAAGGCTACCTGCTAATTTGCTTTTTTTTTACTTGATAAGGGAACATGGCAACATTTTGGAGATATGCGCCTAAAAAAGTAAACCTTTTTCCCACTTCTCGGGCTTTGAGTCCTTTCCGGACAGCTGGCCTCCAGATCTAATACAATAAGACACAACATACAGAATCTGCCAAACTCACTGGAGCCTGTGCCGTTACATACTTGGGCAGAGAGAAGGTGCCCAAGAGCTGAATAAGAGTACAGAATCCAACGTAAGGGTTTTATGAAGGATCAGGTTTCCCCATACATTTTCACTTTTTAGTCAGTACAATGCAACTGTATCAATGCCTGCCTTGATGAGTCAATTCTGACTCACGTGACCCTACAGGACAAAGCAAAACTGTCCCATACGGTTTCTAAGGAATGGCTGGTTGATTTGAACTGCCACTTTTTCGTCAGCAGACAAGCTCTTAACCTCTATGCCACTGGGGTTCTCAAAGGTGACACAGCAAGGACTTTATTAGATGATATTTACAATTGACCTTATTTTTTATAATTCAGATTTTCATTATCCCTACCTACTCTACCTTTTGCTATTTTCAGCAGAAAAATTTTAAAACCATTCTGAGCAACAATCATTTCATTTTTCAAAGACACTACTTTTCACTCTTTGAAAACAGAATGACATCTGTGACAATCAGAACTTGATGGGACTGCTTTGTTTTTCTGGGTCTCACAAGTTTTCTGCCTTGGACAGAGTACAGTCTTACCACTTTTCTATTTCTCTTTTTAGTGGAGAATATTTGTGTTTTCCTTTTCTAACAAGAGTCCTAGTAGCACAGTGGTTACAAACTCAGCTGGTAATCAAAAGGTCATAGTATAAATCTACCAGCTGCTCCTTGGAAACCCTATGGGATAGTTCTATTCTGTCATATAGGGTTGCTGTGAGTCAGAATCAACTTGACAGTAACAGGTTCAGGTTTTGAAGTCCTGGTAGTACAGTGGTTAAGAGTCTGGCTGTGAACAAAAAAGCTGGCAGTTTGAATCCACCAGCCACTCCTTAGAAACCCTACAGAGCAGTTCTACTCAGTCCTGTTGGGTCACTGTAAGTCAGAATTGGCTTGATGGCAAAGGGTTAAGTTTGTCTGGTTGCGGGGGTCGTTGAAGGGGTTCCTCTGGCAGGTTTCCACCTTAAATAGTTTCCAGCTTTTGTAGGTTTTACTGTATAAACTAAAAGTAAAGTCTCCACCGTTCTTGATCTCAGTCTCAATCTTTCTAAAAACTGCATAAGAATTCCCTAGATGAATTGTAGACAAAACAATCTGGAACAAATACATACTCAGTAAAACCATCTGACTTCAAACTAAAATATATTTTTAAAAAATTGTAGTTCCATCTGGGTTTCTCCAAATTAATTCCTCTTTCACAGTAAAAAGCAGTGAGTTCTGTGCTCACTTGAAAAGCTGCATGGCTCAACAAAGGCATGCCTCCTTTCACAGGGAGTTGATGATACAGAAGTTAGTATTAGCTACTCAAGCTACTGCTGCCTAATTCTTCAGCCCTTCTAGCTTTGCCCTGTGTACATGCCATGCTCTGCACTCCATTTCATTTCCTAATGCTGAGTTCTCCACCTGCAATTTCAAAATGTTTCAGACTGAAGTACGTTAAAAAGAAAAAATGATACTGCATTTTTCCAAAAATTTTTCTCGGGAAAGCAGAAGCCAAAACATTTCCCAAATCTTGCTGGCAGAACCAAGGAATGATTAGCGGGTTAATAGTAAACAGTTACAAATGTTAGGTTTAATCACAAAGTGTGTGAGGGGAATCTTATAAAAGGAATATGAAGATACAAGATGCCATATTTCAGACATATTATAAAGTACACATAACATCCAAATAGCTTTGGTTACTGTTTAGCTCTAGAGAAAACAATTAGACCATTTTCAATACAACAATTTTTTTTTTCTTTAACTAAAATAGAAAGTAAATACACATTCAACTGACTCTTCCCCTCAACCAAAAAAAATCAGTTCTTGACCATATGAAATTCCGGAATTCTCACATTTTTGCTTCTAAGTGAAATATTCTAAAACATGATTTACAATAAAGGCCATGACTAATTTCATCTTTGATCATGCTAATAATCTTTGGCTTGTGTCCTCTTTACAAAACCACTTAACAGGTAAAGCTCACAGACTGTTTATCAATATTCGTGATAACTATGCATAAACATTGATATTCTAGGCATTAGTCAGCTGAAATGCACCAGTACTGACCATTTTGAATCCAATAATCATATGGTCTACTATGCTGAGAATGAAAACTTGAGAAACAGTGTTGTAGTCATTGTCAAAAAGAACATTTCAAGATCTGTCCTGAAGTACAGTGCTGTCAGTGATAAGATAATATCCATACACCTACAAGAAAGGCCAGTTAATATGACTTTATTCAAATTTATGTACCAACGACTAAGGCCAAAGATGAAGAAACTGAAGACTTTTACCAGCTTCTGCAGTAGGAAATTGGTCAAACATGCAGTCACGATGCATTGATAATTACTGGTGACTGGAACGCAAAAGTTGGAACCAGAGAAGGAGAATTGGTAGTTGGAAAATACTGACTTGGTGATAGAAATAATACTGGAGATCACATGATAGAATTTTACAAGACTAATTGACTTCTTCACTGCAAATACCTTTTTACTACCACAAATACCAACTGTACACATATACCTCACCAGATGGAACACACAGGAACCAAATCAACTACATCTGTGGAAAAAGGAAATGGAAAACCTCCATATCAGCAGTCAGGACAAGACCAGGTACCAACAGCAGCACAGATTATCAACTGATCACAGGCAAATTCACATTGAAACTGAAGAAAATCTGAACATGTCCACAAGATACAAAGTATGACCTTCAGGATATCCCACCTAAGTTTAGAGACTATCTCAAGAACAGATTTGACATGTTGATTAATAGTGACTGAAGACCAGACGAGTTGTGGAAAGACATCACCCATGAAGAAAGCAAGAGGTCATTAAAAAGACAGGAAAGAAAGAAGAGACCAAGTTGGATGTCAGAAGAGACTCTGAAACTTGTTCTTGAATGTACAGTAACTAAAGTAAAAGGAAAGAATGATGAAGTAAAAGAACTAAATAGAAGATTTCAAAGGGCAGCTTGAGAAGACAAAATAAAGTATTATAATGACATGTGCAAAGAGCTGGAAATAGAAAACCATAAGGGAATAATATATTCTGCATTTCTCAAGTTGACAGACCTAAGGAACAAATTCAATCCTTAAGTTCCAGTAGTGAAGAATTCTACAGGGAACACAGTAAACAACTAAGGAAGCATCAAAAAAAGATGGAAGGAAAACACAGTCATTATACCAGCCATTTGAACAGGTAGCATAAGATCAGGAACCACTGACACTGAAGGAATAAGTCAAAGTTGTATTGAGGGCACTGGCAAAAAACAAGGCTCCAGGAATTGACGGAACATCAACTGAAATATTTCACCAAACGGACGCAGCACTGGAAGTGCTTGCTAGTGTCTACACCCAGAAATTTGGAGGGCAGCTACCTGGCCAACTGACTGGAAGAGATCCACATTTATTTCCATTACCAAGGAATGTGATCCAACCGTATGCAGAAATTACTGGACAATACCATTAATATCATATGCAAGTAAAATTTTGCCCAAGATCATTCAAAAGTGAGTGCAACAGTACACTGACAAGGAACTGCCAGAAAGTCAAGCTGGATTTGGAAGAGAACATGGAACCAGGAATATCACTGCTGATGTCAAATGGATCTTGGCCTAAATCAGAAAATGCCAGGAAGATGTTTACCTGTGCTTCATTGACTATGCAAAGGCATCCAGCTGTGTGGATCATAGTAAATTATGGCTAACATTGCAGAGCATGATCCAGAACACTTAATTGTGCTCTTAAGGAATCTGTACATGGATCAAGAGGCAGTCATGCAAACAGAACAAGGGGACAGTGCATGGTTTAAAGTTAGGAAAGGTGTGTGTCAGGGTTGTTTCGTTTCTCTATACCTTTTCAATCTGTATGCTGAGCAAATAATCCGAGAAGCTGGACTATATGAAGAAGAATGAGGCATTAGGATTGGAGGACAACTCACTTACGACCTACGTTACACAGACAACCCCATCTTACTTGCTGAAAGTAAAGATTTGAAACACTTACTGATGAAGATCAAAGACTACCGCCTTCAGTATGGATTATACCTCAACATCAAGAAAACAAGAATCCTCACAAATGGACCAGTAAGCAACATCTTGATAAATGCAGAAAGAAGTGAGGTTGTCAAGGATTTCATTTTACTGGAGTCTACAATCAATGCCCACGGAAGCAGCGGTCAAGAAATCAAAAGATGCATTGCATTGGGAAAATCCACTGCAAAGTACCTCTTTAAAGTATTGAAAAGTAGAGATGTCACCTTGAAGACTAAAGTGCACCTCACCCAAGCCATCGTACCTTTGATTGCATCATACGCATGCAAAAGCTGGACAATGAACAAGAAGATAGAAGAATAAATACCTTTGAATCATGGTGTTGGAGAATAATAATGAACGTCCCATGGACCGCCAAAAGACTAAAGAGATCTCTTCTGGAAGAAGTACAACCAGAGCACTCCTTGGAAGCAAAGATGGCAAGACTGTGTCTTACATGCTTTGGACATGTTGTCAGGAGGGATCATGCTCGGTACGGTGGAGGGTCAGTGAACAAGTGGAAGATTCTCGACGAGATGGGTCAACACGGTGGCCGCAACAATGGGCTTAAGCATGAAAACAATTATGGACACGGCGCACGACTGGGCAGCCTTTCGGTCTGTTGTGCATGGGGTCACTACGACTCGGAATCGACTCAAGGGCACCTAACAACAGCAGTATGTCAGGCACTATTAGTGTTTTACAAATGTCATCTCAGATGACCTCACAGGAGTCTTGAGAGCAATGCGTAAAGAAGTCCTTGACAAGAGAATACGCCAAGGCCCAGCAGTTATGCAGTTACATTGAGAAGCCGAAGTTAAACATAAAACAATTCCAAAAATGAACTGAGCCCTTATAAAACTCCCTCCTCATAAAGCAGTACCCCACCCCCAGCCCCCACTCCTCCACTTCTCCACCCCTACCCCCTAGACCCTCCCACCTCCCACTTCAGGCAGCCATCTATTCTCCAGCCATCCCATCTCTGCAAAGCAACAGGGCTTTCTGTAGCATTTTTGTTTTTTGTTTTGTTTTGGTCTTGGTATGGTTATTGGGTATTATAAAAATATAAAATAAAAATCACTTTAAATGTAATTGGAAATCTTTAAAAAGCAAGAAACTTTGCATTCAGCTGCTAACCAGAAGGTCAGCTAGAAATCACCAGCCACTCAGAGAGATAAAGATGTGGCAATACGTTTCCATAAAGATTCATTGTTGTTAGGTGCCAGTGAACTGGTTCTGATTCATAGTGACTCTATAGAACACAGTAGAACTGCCCTGTAGGGTATCCAGTGATCATCTGGTAGATCTCAACTGCTAACTTCTGGTTAACAGCTGGAAGAAAACACAGTGGGTTTTAATCTTCACAGGAACAGACTATTACATCTGTCTCCCTCTGAGTGGCTGGTGGGTTTGAATTGCCAACCTTCTGGTCAGCAGCAGAGTAGGTAACTGTACCACCTGGGATCCTGAGAATGTAGCAGGGATCCATTAACAAGTGAAAAACAAAACATCATGATAAGAAGAAGAATTTAAGAATAATTTAGATATCAAAGGAAGAAGAGCAACTGTTCCTCCTTCTTGCAAGAGAAAATAGAAGTCTTTGGGTATTTGTCATAAAAATTAACCTATTTGAAAATTAAATGTGACATTTTGGATATCCAACTGCACAATTAATCAATTTTACTTTTAAAAATGCACCCCCAAACACACACACACACACACACACACACACTCACTTTCTATTCACTCTAAACAAAAGCAAAAATAAAACCCGAACCCATTGTCATGGAGTCGATTCCAACTCAGAGTGACTTTATCACACAGGCTAGGACTGCTTAATAGAATTTTTAAAGAGTACTTGGTAGGTATGAACTGCTAACCTTTTGGTTATCAGCCATAGCACTTAACCACTACACCACCAGCATTTCATCTAACAGAGCAAGGATGAAAAACAACTTGCCCCGGTTCACACAGTTGGAACATGGCACAGCTGAGGCTTCCTGAGCCTGTCCTCTGAACTATAATTCCACGGGGCCTTTTAGTCAAGGAAATAAAACCTACATCTTAACAAATACAATACTTATTTTCATAACTTTAGTTTCACTTTCAAAACAGAATCCCAGGCAAATACTTCTTCCACCATTTCCTATGAAATTTTGATACTCATATTAAGAGGATTCATTCATCTGATATCCTCAGATAAGAGGACTTCAAACTTTACTGTCTCCACCTTACATAAGAGGAAAGAAAACCTAACCAAAGTTGTGTAATTTGACTGACATTAAGGCATCTGAAAGTGTCCCAGTGGGGGTGTGACCTCAGAGTACTGGCTTTCCTTCACCTCAGGATAAAGCCCTTTTGTAATACATGTTGCCTGAAAGACATTAATTTGCTTGGCTAATAAGCAGTGAAACACCAGAGAGGCTGTGATGAATACCAGCTCTGCCATGTTATATGTGACTTTGGGTCCACTGAGTCAGTTTCCTCATCTGTTAAGCACAATCTACTCCTTAAAACTGTTCTGAAAATTAGGAGATAGAATAAAAGCAGAAAACATTTACTGTCTATTATACCAAAACCCATTGCTACTGAGTCAATTGGGACTCATAGCAACACTATAGGACAGAGCAGAATTGCCCCACAGAGTTTCCAAAAACCACCTGGTGGATTCAAACGGCTGACCTTTTGGTTAGAAGCAACGGCACTTAACCAGAATGCCACTGAAGTTTCCATGCCTATTATAAGCACTCAATAAATGCTAGCTGTCATTATTATTATTAGGTATCTCTGGGTGACATGAGTCGGATCCGACTCGACGGCACTTGGCTTGGCTGGGTGACATAAATGATTAGCACACTCAGCTGCTAACAGAAAGGCTGGAAGTTTGGTCCAACCCAAAGGCACCTTGGAAAAAAGACCTACTGATCTACTTCTAAAAAATCAGTCATTAAAAATACTATGAAGCATAGTTTTACTCTGACAAATACAGGGTCACTGTGAGTCCTCGTGAACTTGACATCAACCAGTTGCTGGTTACTATTATTACAGATTAAACATATCCAAAAGATACTTTGAGAAATAAAATCTATTTCAAATGCAATCTTTTAGAATTTTTTAAAACTGTTTTTAGGGGCCTTCAAGTGAGTTCCGACTAATAACAACCCCATGTACAACGGAACAAACCACTGCTAGTCCTGATCCACGCTCGCAATCACTGCTGTATCTGAACACGCTGCGGCAGTCACTGTTTCAGTCCATCTTGTTGAGTGTCTTGCTCTTTAACATGACCCTCTACTTTACTAAGCATGATGTCTTTCTCCAGAGACTGAGCCCTCCTGATAATATGCCCAAAGTCTGGGAGATGAAATCTGACCATTTTGCCTTTAAAGAGCATTCTAGTTCTACTTCCAAGACAGAGTTCCTCTTCTGGCAGTCCATAGTATAGCCCATTTTGTTCACCAACACCATAACGCAAAAGCATTAATTCTTTCTCGGTTTTCCTTATTCGTTGTCCAGCTTTCATATGTAGATGAAACAAGGAAAAATACTGTGGTTTGAGGCTGGTGCACCTTAGTCTTCAAAGTGACATCTTTGTTTTTTTAAAAAACACTTTAAAGAAGTCTTTTGAAGCACATTTGCCCAGGGCAATGCTCATTTGATTTCTTGACTGCTGCTTCCCATGGGTGTTGACTGTGGATCCAAGGAGAATGAAGTCCTTGACAAGTTCACTATTTTCTCCATTTCTCATGATGTTGCTTACTCATTCAATTCTGAGGACTTCTGTTTTCTTTCTACAGAACTGCAATCCATACTGAAGGTGTAGCCTTTGATCTTTATCAGTACCACAGACCAAAACAATTGGGCCTAGGTAGGGGTGATCTGAAATGGGCCTGCCAGGTTCAGAACCTCCCTCTTGAGGGCCCAGAAGAAATCTCCAGTGATCAGGAATTCTGAAGACCTCTGCCCCATATACACATAATACTTTAAAGCTCCAAGAATGTTATACAGCTGAATTTTCCACCTACAGTTTAAAAATTCAAAGGGCAGAGCAATTACTACAGAACAATTCTACTGCTGTCAGTTTGAAACATTCTGCATTTAGGGGAAGGTATTTATTCATTTGTAACATCTTATACTAACCTAGTGGAGCAGAATTATACTGAAATTATATTTCACAGCTTTTATACTCACTGGAGAAGAAGGAAAAACTGTTAAGGAACTAAGAGGTAAGGCCAAGTCTAAGTAAAAACCCTCTATAGTGGCACAAGGGCAAAGAATAAGAAGACAGCACTCTGGAAATAAACCAAATGTTGAATACACAACGCTGTCCGTAGACCTGTTTCAAAGTAGAGCTATCTACCTGAGTTATGCGGGTCTAAGCAGCTTTAAGTAAAAGAGTTCAATTATCTGGTGAACTCAGTGCAGGGAGATGTCGGAAGATTAGATAGGAAACAACACAGAAACTATTCAATAAGATCTCATTAATTCAAACTAATGGGGGTAGGTGGGGGTGGGGAGGAAGAAAGGGGAGCCAGACAGTCTGAAACCGTGCAGGCTAAATTAGAGAATGTTTATGAAGAACAAAGAGGAACGTGAGCGAGCTGCTAACAAAATGTTCCGCCAAATCTGTCACACTCCCTTGTATTCTGCAGGATATATTTGCTGGCAGACAAAGTCATTAAGCCCCTAAAAGCTTTTTCTAAACAGCCTGAATAGCCCCTTTACAGTCTTACTTACACTGTTAAGCTGTTTTTGTATACCCTTTGTGAGTCCCTGGGTGATGCAAACGATTAACACCGTTCAGCTGCTAACCCAAAAGCTTAATGTTTCAAGTCCACCCAGTGGTACCTAGATAGAAAGGCCTGGAGATCGAGTTCTGAAAAATCAGTCATTGAAAAATCCCACAGAACATAGTACTGCTCGTACACACATGGGGTTGCCATGAGTCAGAATCAACTTGACAACAAACCTGCTACATCCCTCATGGTCAGTGCTAGGCAGGACACAGCCTCTGACGGCATAAATTTCCTCACCAGCATCAGATCTCTAAGTCTCTTCAACACCTAAAAGTTGATTCACTTGTCACTTAGTACATGCAAAGCCCAATCCAGGAGGTCATGGAAGAGACAGACTGAAATATGTAAGACATCGCCCATTCTTGATAAGCTCACAGCCTGGGTGGGATGATAAGACCTAATCCACAGAATGCTAGACAATGTAAGGAATAACACTATTGACCAGAACATGATAGTGTAAGGTGAGTGTCATGATGGGATAAATTAGTTCTGTAAATGGACCGGGATGGGGCATAACGCAGCAATGAGCATGTTGTCCTTAGGCTACTCTAAGGAGTTTGATAAGTGAAGGCACGGGGTTTTGTGAACCAGAGCGAGAAAAGGTGGCCAGGGGTTTAACACACAATCCATCCTTAAAACTCTCACAAAGTTCACAACAAAAGTAAACATATTTAAAAGGGACAAAGGTCCTTTCCCACAGACCCAAAAGTAACACCCCTAATTAAAAACCAGCTGCCACTGAATCAACTCTGATTCAGGGTGACCTGTATGTGTCAGCATGGAGCAGTGCTCCACGGGGGTTTTCAATGGCAGACTTGTCTGAAGTAGATCACCAGGTCTTTCTTCCTATGCATTTCTGGGTAGACTCAAACCACCAATCTTTCAGTTAGCAGCTAGGTACATTAATGGCTTGTACTACTCTACCCCTAATTATTGATTACCTACAATCTGAGTTTTCCACATTGTATATTGTAGCTTTTCCTACAAGTGCTTGATTTTTGCTTTCCCCTCATAATGAAATGTACAACCATCTTACGGTCAACGAAAGCCAGAACAATTGCTGATGATTCTCTGCGTGGGCACACTTAATGATTTGGGGAAGAGCCCTAGAGATACAGTAGTTAAGCATTTGTCTGCTAACCAAGCAGGAAGGCCAATGAAAAAAGCTGTCTTTAGTTGCTGCTCATAACATTTAGAATTGGTTCAAAATTTCCATGCCAGCTTGCAAGGGTAGTGGCTTTTGAAGGTGGTGTGGTTAAGTGCTAAGTCTGCTAACCAAAAGATCAGCAGTTCCAGTCCTCCAAACACTCCTTGGAAAATATGGAGCAGTTCTGCCCTGTCCTACAGGGTCACTATGAGTCAGAATCAACTAGATGGCAATGGATTTGGTTTGGGTTTTGGTACTGCTATGGGAGGTGCCTTGGTGGTACCAGAAGTTGCGCTCAACTGCTAATTGAAAAGTTTGTGGGTTTAAACCCATAGCTACCCCTCGGGAAAAAGATCAGCTTCCGTGAAGATTTACAGCCTTGCAGGAGGGGACAGGAAAACTGTTAACAGGGAACCCAAGGTCAAGAAGAGGGAGTACTGACATGTCATGAAGTTGTTAACCAGTATCATAAAACAATGTGTATGAACTGCTTAATCAGAAGGTAGTTTGTCCTGTAAACCTTCATCCAAAGCACAGTAAAGAAAAAAAAGATTTACAGCTTTGAGAACCCTGAGGGGTTGTCCCATACTGTCCTACTGTGTAACTATGAGTCAAACTGACTCAGCAGCACACACAACACCAACGATTGTATTAAGTTTATCAGACCCAGGTTTCTTTGCTCATATCTCAATTTTATTTCCCTATTTTTCCACTCATTTTTATAAGTTCAAGCAGAAACAATAACAAATGCTCATACCAGCAGAAGGGGCACGCTGTTACCAATAGTCGGCAGGTGTGAAAACTCCAAAGTGCAGTTATCTGCTGACTTCTAAAAGTCTGAATTCAATATAAGAAAGACCTTATTTGCAATGTAGGTATACAGCTTACAAAAATTTAAAGGAGTAGACAATCTGGCAGCACCTCCCATAGTAGTCAAGCCATGTATTGCTGAGCAAGGGGCACTTGAGGTAGGTTCTAGAAACAGGAAAGCCTCACTAAAAAGTTTGCTTTTATTTTGTAAGTTACAGGCTTTCCCACTTTTTTACTATGATACAGACAAACACTTCACCCTTGTGCAGGACTGCTATAAATTAATGCAGCAGAATTCATGAGCCCCATAAAATTCTCTGTGCATGCACATTTTTCTGACAAGAGACCATAGCTTCCATCAGATTCTGAAGGGACTGCTGGACCTACAGAAGGTTAAAAGGTTTTTTTTTTTTTTAATCATGTTTGATATTAAAAATTTAAACTTTTGCTCTTTGAAAGTACCTATGAAAAGGATGAAAACATAGGGTATAGACTTGGAGAAAATATTTACAAACCACATATCTGACAAAGGACTAGTATTCAGAATATAGAAAAAACTCTCAAACAATCCCGTTAAAAAACGAACAAAAAACATGAACAGATGTTTCACGGAAGAGCATATACAGACGGCAAATACTCATACGAAAAGATGTTCATTAACCACTAGGAAACTGCAAATTAAAACCACATGAGACAGCAAGACAGACCATTCAGAATGGATAAAATGAAAAAAAGAAGCAACACCAAATACTGGTGAGCATGTGGAAAATTTGGATCATTCCTGGTGGAATGTAAAATGGTATAGGTACTCTGGAAAAAGTTAGGCAGTTGCTTAAAAACTAAACATGAAACTACCATACAACCAGTACTTGTGCTACTGGGCATTTACTCCCTAAACAATGAAAGCTGTGTTCACACAAAATCCTACACATGATTGTTGATAGCAGCTTTATTTGCAACAGGCAAGAATTAGAATCAGTCTAGGTGTCCCCAGCAAGGGAATGATTAAGGAAACTCTTGGATGCATGTACACAATACATATATACACATACATACACATGTGTGATTTTCCTGCCTCTATTATGTTAATGACGTAGGATGGATGGCAGTCGTGTTGGTGAGGCAGGACTCAATGTATAAGATTGTATTGTGCCTTGCGACAATTTCTTGGGATGTAAGAGAAGCAAGCATAAAGACAGGAAAGAAGCATCACGAGCAGAGCACATCCTACCATCAGGACAGAAGCATCACGAGCAGAGCACATCCTACCATCAGGACAGAAGCATCACGAGCAGAGAACATCCTATCATCAGGACAGAAGCATCACGAGCAGAGCACATCATTTAGACTTACGGTACCTGCACCTGAGAAGTTTCCAGTCCAGGGGAAGAGTGATGATGAGAACTGTCCTTTAAAGCCAACAGAGAAAGCCTTTCCCTGCAGGTAACACCCTGAATTTGGACTTTTAGCCTACTTTATTGAGAGGAAATAAATTTCTCTTTGTTAAACCTATCCACTTGGAGTATTTTCTACTATAGCAGCACTAGTCGCCTGAGACAATAAGATGGTAGAAGTGGAGGACAGATCAGTGGTTCCTAGGGCTTTGAAGGAAACCCTGGTGACATAGTGGTTAAGTGCTACAGCTGCTAACCATAGGTTCAGGAGTTCAAACCCGCCAGGTGCTCCTCTGAAGCTCCATGGGTCAGCTCTACTCTGTCTATAGGGTTGCTGTAAGTTTGAATCTACTCAGAGGCAGTGGGTTTGGTTTGGGATTTTTTAGGGCTTAGAAACAGCAGGGAGCTGGGAGGAGCCACACTGTAGCAGGAAGGTGAGTATGGTTATACAAACCGGCAACACAAGTTATCCTCGTGGTGTTGGACCTGTTGGGTATCTTGAATGGAGCAGCAGACGCATGAACCCATACAGATGACAGAATTGTATAGAAATCAATATACATACACTATTGGGTAGAAGTAAAACTGAAAACACCTACATTAAAAAATTGAATCGATGCCAGTATTTTGGTTGTTTATTATACTATAGACTTGTGAAATGTTACCACTGGGGGAAATTGGGAAAAGTGGACTAGCTCTTTCTGTGTTATTTCTCACAACTGCATGTAAATTGGCAATTATTTCAATAAAAATTTCAATTAAAAAAAAAATCAGGCTAGAACTTACCCATCCTACTCAGTTTTCTCTCTTTTATAGCGGCTACCACAGGTGATTTTGTTTGAGGGGATTTGTTTGGTTTTGCTTTTGTCTTGATTTTTGTTTTTTTATTTTACATTTTCCAATGATGTTCCCATTGCTGGAAACATTTTTGCAATTTTTTTCACAGTTTGTGACTTAGTAGTTTGATTATTTTGTGTGGCATCAAGACTTTATCCTTTCAGAAAGAATTTGAATTTTTTTTAATACCAGAAGTAATTTAGACCCACTCTAGAGAACAAAGAGAGCAAACACAGGAAGACAGGCTATTTATGTGGGGAAAAAGAAAAGTCACCACTAAAACCATTAGACTGGTTTTGTCTTATGGAGTCATAAGCTCTGCACTTTTGAAATCCATGGGTGGGGGGGATCACAATCGTCTGGCTGAAAAGCCCCTTTTAGAGGCAGCACGGAACCTCTGAAGGGTCTAAAGAAGGAACAGTATCATACCTAATCTGTGTTCTCATGAAACTGACCAAAAGTCTGCCGAGGAGAGAGAAGAAACTAGAGGATGTGAGAGCACCTTGGAGGACCAAAAAACCAAACCCTCTGCCGTCAAGTCGATTCTGACTCATAGTGAACCTGTAGGAACAGGGTAGAACTTCCCCACAGAGTTTCTAAGGAGCACCTGGTAGATCCGAACTGCTGAACTTTTTGGTTAGCAGCAGTAGCTCTTACCCACTACATCACCAGTTTCCACTGGAAGAACCCAAAAAAACACCAAACCCACTGTCAGAGACTCAATTATTCCAACTCATGGCAACCATATACACACAGTAGAACTGCCCCACAGAGTTTTCAAGGAACACCTGGCAGATTTGAAGTGCCAGTCTTCTGGTTACTTGCTACAGCACTTAATCGCTACATCACCAGGGTTTCCACTAGAAGGACAGGCACAAGAAAAACCCTCTTGCTTCCTTCTAAGAGCAGCTAGCCAGCAAAGCATCTCAACCCGTTAACAGATATAATCAGCCTGTGGAGACAAGCACCACCTCCTCCAAGGCCTGCTTCTGTATTTCAGGCAGTGAATTGCAGCCGGTGCTATCCCCACTCCCAACCAGGCTTTAGTCAGTCTTTGAAGGAAAAAAAATATATTGCCTCTCCATAAACACTTGTAAGAAATTCTTAAACTAATATAGCTGGATTACTATGCCCAGTTCTGGACTATGAAAACAGATGAACAAACGTATAAAACATGTAAGAATTCTAGAATAATACCTTAGCACTTAGAAATGTGACTCTTCTGCAAAGATTCAAAGAGCTCAAGTGTGTTTACCTCAGTTCAGTACATTTACTCAGCACTCAGCAGTATGTAACAATCAAGTGCAAAGACAAAGACATTTAGATTTGAAATAGGAAAATAAGCTAAAGAAATAGGTAACTAAATATTGATGACAATACATATATTCTTTTCTTCCCTACTTTTTTCCACTAATTGAACCAAGATGGTTTGCATCAAATTGATTTTGACTTATGGTGAACCTATATGTGTCAGAATAGAACTGAGCTCCACAGGGTTTTTAACGGCTGATTATTTTAGAAGTAGATAGTCAGGCCTTTTTTTCTGAGGGGCCACAGACAGACTCAAACCTCCAATCTTTCAGTTAGCAGCTGAGTGTGTTCATTGCTTGTACCATCCCGGGACTTCAAAAATATTTACAAAACACATATTATATAGAACCATTGGTGATTCAATGGTAGAAGTCTTGCTTCCATGTACCTGGTTCAGTTCCCACCCCAAGCACCTTATGTGCAGTCACCATCCATCTGTCAGTGGAGGCTTGCATGTTGCTATGATGCTGAACATCCAGAAAAGCTTCTGGACTAAGACACACTAGAAAGAAAGGCTTGACAATCTACTTGTGAAAATCAGCCAGTGGAAACTATGGATCACAATAGTCCAATCTGCAATCAACCCTAGGGATGGTGCAAAACGAGGCAGTGTTCATTTCTTTGTGCACAGGGTCACCATGAGTCAGGGCTGATGAATGGTAGTTAACAACAACAACCTGTTAGATGCCAGGCACTGGGGATACAAAGTTGAATTCTGTCCTATAGAAATTTCCTGTACAGAGACAGAAGAAAACAACTAAATCACAGTATATTAGATGTGCATGTTTCAATGAGAACAGAGAGACAGAATTACTCAAAATGAGTCAGCAGCAGAGGTATCCAGCATACTTCTCACAGAGATGAGGCTTAGGCATGGCTTGGAAGAATGTAGTATTTTTTTAATTAAAAACATTCCTCACCCACAAAGATATTTGGAAATTGGGGTAGGGCAACTTTTCGGTTTTCAAAATGACTACATTGGTGGAAGCAAGGAAATGAGGCACTGTTACTAGCATGGAAACATACCCAGGTACCACGGATGCCAACTGCCCTATAATGCCAGGTAAGTCTTTCACGATAAGGAACTGTCCCACCCCAAGCTCTCTGTTAAGAATCACGGAGGTAGACAACAAGTGTTCACCAGGGAGACCACAAATGAGAGGACACTTACAGAAGACTACATAATAGGCACAACTATATGGAACCATAAAGGCCTGTCAACAGAGCTAAAAACATCTCTTGGGTTATTGGGCAGGGCACATGTATAGGGTAGTGAGACAGATAGTTTGTCTAAGTCCCAAGAATATATCATGCTAAAAATAAGAACTTCTGATTAGAGAGATGTTTTAAGTCAGGGAGAGAGATGATCCAAGGTGTAGTTTTCAAACGATCATCATGGCAGCAAGTGGAAGATGGACTAGAACATGACAGAGACCAAAGACAGACACAGAAAACAGACCACTGCCATCATTCATAGCAAAGACAACGAGAAGCTGAACAAATGCAATGTCATAGAGAGGGCAAGGATCAACGCAAGAGTTACGTAAGGGACAAATGGACAGGCCTTGGTGCTGAAAAGGATGTAAGATCCAGGAGGAATCTAGAGTTATCTCTGTGGACCTAGTTTGGGAACTATGTGGTTACTGACAAAGACGGAGACAGTGGAAGTAGGAGGTAAGGGAGTTGAAGGGAAAAAAATGAATACTAGCCATGATAGCCTTGAGATGTGATGACCATAAAGAGTTTGAGATATGATGACTGATGTCCAAGATGGGCTTAAAGCACAGATGTGGAGCTCAAGAGACAGAAGTTTAGGCTGGAGGGAAAGATTCTGATAATATGGTGCCATAGCTAAGATTATTGGGAATGAATGAGATGAACAAGCAAGTGATTACACATAAATGTGAAAAGGCTTAAACTTAGACCAGAAACTTGGAGAACATGGAGAAAATTAGAGGAAGGGAAGCTCACAAAAAATAATGAGAAATAGTCAGAGCAATAACCACCACCACAGCTAACACTTGTTGAGAACTATTTATTACACCAAGCAACACTCTGAGGGCTTCATTAATTTAATCTTCATAATCACATAGAATAGCTTCTATTATTATCCCCAGGTTAGAGATAAGAAAGTGAGGCACAGAAGAGTTGAGCATTATGCCCACGGTCACACTACTAGAATCAGAACAAAACCTAGGTGATGCAGTTCCAGGTCCCACACTCCAACCATAACACTCTGTAATTACCTCAGAAACTTAAGGGCAGTGGAACGTGACACAAGGACGTAAGGCAGTGCAACGGTTATGCGCTCAGCTGCTAACTGAAACACTGGTGATTCAAGCCCACCCAGTGATTCTGCAGGAGAAAGACCTGGTCCTCTTCTCCCGCAAAGATGACGAAAACCAAACCCCTACCATCAACTTGATTCTGACTTACAGTGACCTTACAAAGTTTCTAAGGCTACCGGCTAAAAATCCCTATGGGACACTTCTACTCTGACACATAGGATCACTCTGAGCCACAAATGACTCGACAGCACCTAACAACAATGGGACAAAATCCAAGAGAAGCGACAGTTCCTAAGTATAGGTGGACAAGAAGACAAACACTTCAGAATAAATGAAGCAAAGCAAGACAAGAACTAAGAGAAGCCCACTGGATTCATTATTGGAGAGCCTGTTGGCCCCCCTTGGCCAAAACCCTGCTGGTGAAGAGAGAAGCCTGACGAGGGCAATGGAGCAGTGACGAGGAGGTAAGGAAGTAGAAATGATCATGTTAAACAGTAAATGCTTTAACAGTGCCAGAAAAAGCTTTATGGCTTTATGGCTTAAGCCATAAGTGTTTGAGAACGGATGTCTAGTTACTTCCCTGATGAAAGCTGAGTCCAAGGTGCTTTATTACTGTGACAGAAATCTAGTTATACCCCTGGGTTCATGTGGCCTGAACAAATGTGACCTACCTCTGCTAAGAATAATAACTACAATTTCTAGTATATGCAAAACAAAGGCTGTTGTTGCATTCAGCATTGGGAAGCCAAGGCTAAAACATAAAGAAACTTCCTTTGAGAAGAAATAGAAAACACTGCAGTGAGTGACAAAGAAATCTGCAACTGGCAAAGTAAATATTTATTGAAAACTTCAGGCTCAAAATTATGAAGGGCCTAGCAAAGTAGAAGGTTCTGGCCTTGGGAAGTTTGCAGAGAGACAAGTCCAAACCAACAGTTGGGCAACAACTCAAGAGCTAAATGTCACTGTTGTTGCTTTTAGGTGCCCTGAATCAGTTCCAACTCACAGCAACCTACATACAACAGAACCACACGGCTTCATCCTTTGCCATCCTCAGTCGTTGTTAGGCTTGAGCCCACAGTTGCAGTCACTGTTGTCAATACATGTCTTTGAAGGTCTCTCAATTTTCCTAGACTCATACTTCATACATTTCATGTTCCAATTATTAATGGATGTTTGCAGCTGTTTTTTCTCATTTTGTGTTGTCACAGCATAAATAGTAGTTCAATAATAACACACAATGCTTACAGTTTACAAAGGACTGTAGTAAGATCAAGGAGGATAAGAGCTCAGAAGGGGTCGTGGTCTTTGGGAGCTAGAAAGTCACTTGTTGCCAAAGCACAATGGAAAGAGAAATGGAGTGTTTGTTTCCTGTTTGTTTTAATGTTAAAGGGGACCTGCGTATACTCACAGAAGAAAGAACTGAGGACACTGAAAAGTGTGGGAGACAATACATCCTGGCCTTTGGTGTCCACCAGCCAAGGATGTTAAATGCCCCACAACAAGGACAGTCCCTGTCCTTCTTTGAAAACTGGACAGATAGTAAATTTCCTTCTGATGGCTTAAGCATGCCTTTTCCTTAAAGCAAAGAGAAAAGGTTTGGTCATCTCTAAAAGCCTCCTGTAGAAAGGTGATTTCTCATAGGCTGCCTCCATACATTCCAGGGTGTCACACCAGTTAACTACATAATAATATCTTTGGCTATAATTCTCTATGAAAGTGGTATACAAATTCTTTTCATTTTAGCTACATATTTATCAGTAAAATCTCTAAGTATTTTATTTTAACTATAATTACTCAACTCACATTTCATCATATCAAAATTCATTGTAAATACAACATGAAAACAGCACACCAATATTATTTCAACATTTCAAAAATATCATGAAAAAACTGTAACTTCACATGCATGCCCTGGTGATACAGTGGTGAAGCACTTGGCTACTAGCCAGTGGTCTGAACTCACTGGCTGATCCACAGCAGAAAAATACGGCAAGTCTGCTTCCTTCAAGATTTACAGCTTTTCGATCCTATAGGGCCACTCTATCCGGTAAGGTCATTATGAGTTGGAATCCTCTCCAAACCAACAGGATGGAATTCTACAAAGATTCAGTTGGCTGAGGTTTTATTTTATGAGAAATAAATTCTTCATTTGAAAATCCATACCAAGAGAGTCTAATTAACAAGGCTCTGTCTTTCTAAGGGAAACCCTGGATGTGCAGTAGTTAAGTGCTACGTCTGCTAACCAAAAGGTCAGCAGTTCAAATTCAACAGGTTATCCCAGGAAACTCTATGGGACAGTTCTACTCTGTCTAGGGTGGACTGTGAGTCAGAATTGACTCAATGGCAGTGGGCTTTCATTTGGGTCTTTCTAAGCAGTCTTAGCTAAACTTGGACACATAGGTGACTCCTAACATCGAATGTGCTCCCAAACCTGCAATGCCTTCCATGGAGCAGGTAGAACTGGGGCCTTTTCCCTTTTCACAGTATTTACTTATACTCAAATCTTAAGAAACACTAAAAGTTTCCTTCTCAGATCATGTTTTCTGTGCTGCTTCCTTATCAACGGGTTTGGGCAGCAACACTGAGCTCAATATGTTAGCATATCTGGTATTACAAAGGAACTAGGAACTGAATGCTAAGCTATGCAGAACCTAAGGCAGTAAGTGCAAAACCAAGGCAGATCTTCACGTGCCAGCAACTGAACCTACTTTCTACCTATTCTGGCGAAAAAAATGTAATGTTGAAACTTAACGTTAGCATCAACAGTTGTGCCCACCAAATATACTACCTAGCTGCCTGCCAGTCAACTCCAATCCATGACAACCTTTGTGGACAACAGAAGAAAACACTGTTCAGTTCTGTGTCATTCTTATAATTGCCAGCATGTTAGAGTCTATCATTTCAGCTATTGTATCAATCCATCTCATCAATGGTCTTCCCTGCCCTCGACAGCCCTCTACTTCACCAAACGTGATGTCCTCCTCCAGCAACAAGCCACTTCTGATGAGGTGTCCAAAGCAAGTCAACTGGACAGTGTTCTCTTGTGATCCATAGAGTTTTCATTGGTTAATTTCTGGAAATAGATCACCAGGTCTTTCTTCTTAGTATGTCTTACTCTGGAAGTTCTGCTGCAACCTGCCCACTGAAACGCCAGTGGCTTTAGCTTTCAGAGTTACAAGACGTAAGCCACAATAATACAACAAACTGATAGATATATGGCCAAATATATGGCCTGTGCCTAACCAGCACTTCACATGATATTAACAGAACTAACTAGTTCATCTCAGTCGCCTCAACACACACACACATGCACACACACTTTTACCTATCTTCTATATTTGACACTCCCACTCTCTAAGTGACAGTTGACTGATGTGTGGCAGAATAAAAGTCTGTGTGATAATGGGTATAGAGCCTTGGCCTTCTCAAACAGCAGACTATGCTGTCCACTTCCTTCTCCCCTCTTCAGTCTGTGTGTGTGTGTGTGTGTGTGTGTGTGTGTGTGTGTGTGTGTGTGTGTGTGTGTAGGTGTAGGTGTGTGTGTGTGTGTGAATGTGTGTGTATCTATGTGTGTACACAGCCATATGCACTACAGATATATTTAGGTATATAGCCTACACATTTAGCTTACATGTCTGTGGGGGAAAAACCTCCTTTTAGATGACAGTTCACAGAACATTGAGTGAAGCACAAATACCAGGCAAAATCGCCCAGCTACAGAATGGCCCTGTTGTTGTTAACTGATGTTGAGTCAGTTCTGCCTCACAGCCACCCCGTACGCATACAGCAGAACTGTTCCATCGGGTTTTCCAGGCTGTGCCCTTTAAAAAGCAGTTGGCCAGGCCTGAGGCATCTCGGAGTGAGTTTGAACTGCTGGTGCTTAACTATTTGTACCACCCAGGATCTCCAGAAAGTGCCCAGGAAACTCACTTATAACAACTGAGTAAATTGTTAAAGGATTGTTTACAGCCCCAACTCCAGACTACATCCATTGTCCACGTCTCTGTCCTGGGCTCACTCTATGTTGTGCTCTACCAATTCAAGTTCACCTTTCTAATGACACTAAATGCTTAAAAGGACTACCACATTGGTACTTTCAGTTTTCCTCCATCCTTAAGACGCCACCTTGTTTTGAACAGAAGACATCATTCCCTGCTTTGAAATCAGCATCATTCATAACTGGCCACGTATCAAGTTTTTGGAACACTTTCTTTCTGGCTCTGCATCTGCCTCACCTATCTCTTCTCCTTTCATAAGGTAAACTATCTTTCTGTCCTCTGGAATTTGTTCCCAGTCACCAAAGGACTTTGTTCCCACAGCAGCGCCTTCTTCTCTGGTGTGTTCAGATCCTCTGTTTTCAGTGTTTCCCTCTCTTCTCTGCCCTGAAAGCAGCACTGAGATGAAGACGAATGAGCCAGGGCCTGTGAATTCAGGAACTCATAGTCTACCGGAGAAGTACACAGTTAAATAGCCAACACAGCACAATAAACATTATGGTAAAGACAGCCCCAGGTGCCATCAAAGAACTTAAAACCCAAGTGAAACCAAATCCATTGCCATCAAGTCAATTTCAACTCACAGCGACCCTAAAGGACAGAGTAGAACTGCTCTATGAAGTTTCCAAGGAGCACCTAGTGGTTTCAAACTGCTGACACTCTGGTCACCAGCCATAACACTTAACCACTACATCACCAGGGTTTTCCCAAAAACTTAGGTATTATTCTGCCTGCAAAGGACCAGTAAAACTAGTTAAGATGAGTTGGCAAAGAAACTTGCCAAATGAAATAAAGTGGATTTCTTTTCTGCCTGTGTGATGAATTAAATAGCCTGAAAACCTTATTGCTCAAAGCATTAGCTAAATTATTTTAAAAGATTATTCTAAATGTATAACTGTACTGTCCCAAGAAAACAGAGATTCCCAAAAGTCATAAAGGCTCATTGAAAAACAGTGCAATAACCTACTGCAAATTTTTGCCCTGAGGAGTTTTTGCTGATCTCAGGAGTCCACAAGCTTGGATTTTAATGGTCCCTGAGAATCACTGGGAAATACTCGTGACATAGTGGTTAAGTGCCATGGGTGCTAACCAAAATGTTGGCAATTCAAATCTGCCAGGTGCTCCTTGAAAACTACGGAGCAGTTATATTTTGACCTATAAGGACATTGTGAGTAGGAACTGACTCAGTGGCAATGGCTTTTGGCTAGTGGAAGGTAACAAAGTGCTGAACCCATGTGAGGCAAGGAGTCAGAAATGAAGGTCCTAAATAAACAGCACCCCAAATGGCTACATCCTTAGAGTTTATAACAGAAAATGTGCTCAGCAACAAAAGGAAAAGACAAGAAAGTTTTTCTGTCTCAGCCTAGGCTTTCAATGAGAAAGGAAAAACTGTTCCCTGGGCTCACTCAACTGAAAAACTAACACACAAAATGGTCACAGAATAGTGATTTACTTAGCTTAACTCAGAACTGTAAGACCCTTACAGTTCAAGTCTCCTTGAACATAAGCTCACAATCAACACTAATATGCTCAGCAAAACTACTTGTCATGAGAGAGAGAGCATGAACAGCAAAATTAGACCCAAAGGAACTTCAAAGAATATACTAAACAAATATATCATGTAAAATTAACTGAAAACATAAGAAAGGAACAGGACATCATACAAAAAGATTAGTCAGATTTGACAAAGAGCCAAACAAAACTGAAAATAAAAAAGCAGAGCCTTTAAAATAAAAAAATTATTGGGCAGAGAAAAGTCAAATGATAATTAAAAGGTGAAGAGATAATTAGTAAACTGGATATCAAATCTTAAGAAATTACACAGAATATAGCAGAGAATCAAATAATATGAAATAAATATTAAGAAACAAAAGAATTAAAAAGTCCAATATACTTCATAGGAGCCCCAGACTAAAAGGAGAAAGACAATAAATGAGAGGCAATACCATTTTGAAAATTTCGTAGACTGAGAAAAGACAAAAAATCTTTGACTCTGAAAATATACTGAATTCCTACAAGCCTATATCTAAATGTATCATAGTCAAAGTACAGAAAATAGAGATATTTAAAAGGCAATTTGAAAATGCATGTCCACTGCACGATTTCAGTTTAATAAACAATGAAGACAGTAAGTTATATTTTGCATGATCACAAAAAAAGGGTAGAAAACTACGCAAACTATTAATACTTATTCATTTACCATGTGGACTTGTAAGGAGTGATGAATAGGTCATTAACTTTTTTTTTTTTTTAAGATTCCTCTTTATGGTTTGGCTTGGCCTGACCATGCATTATCACTGTAATTTAAAAAAAACAGTTTTAATCTAACAAAAGAAATTTGATCTCAAAAACGGACAGTAACTTTTTTTCTCCTGTACTTTTTCAGCTAGGTACTCTAAGGCCCCAATTTTCATATCTATAAAAATGAAAGTGGAAGTATCTGATCTGCAGAGATTTTTAGAAAATCAAATCAGCTACTGCAAATAAAAGTTCCAAGATCCTGCTAAGTGCTCTGCAGCAGCCAGTCCCTTACAATTCTAGTCCATTCTGGATATTCATGCCAGATGAAATGTTCAGAATAAGTTTTTCATCATTTTACTACATCGGACCAGAACAAATGTTAGCCCCTAAGGCCTATCAGATCAAATGCAAGCACCCAAAACCCTCCACAATATTGCTCATCTCACCCATTGCCTATGAGTCACCACCTGGCAACATAATCCTCACCTGACCAAAACTGGCCTCCCAGAGGGTCTGTTTTAGTCATCTAGGGCTGCTCTAACAAAAATAGCACAGAGTAGATGGCTTTAACAAAAGAAGGTTTATTCTTACATAGTCTAGTAGGTTGCAAGTCCATATTCAGGGTGTCTCCTCCAGGGGAAGGCTTTCACCTTGTCAGCACTGGAGGCAAATCCAGTATTGCATCAATCCTCGCCCAGGGAGCATCTTGACGCAAGAATGTCAGGTCTGAAGGACGTGCTCTTCTCTCGGTGTTGCTTGCTTGATGATGTGAGGTTCCCAACTCTCTGCTTGCTTCTCTTTCCTTTCACCTCTTGCAAGATGAAAGGACTAATAGTGGGGCATGCCGTACTCCGGGGAAACTCCCTTTACAGTGGAGCAGTGAAGTGATTTATAAAGGGATTTACAGTCCCGCCCTAATCCTTTAACATACAGCATAGGAAAACCACAAAATGAAGGAGAGTCACAAGATACTGGGAATCATGGCCCAGCCACATGCCTACACATATTTTTGGGGGGACACAATTCAGTCCATGACAGGGTCCCACACCCAGCATCTATAAAGCCTGCCCCACCCAAATCCTATCCCTTACATGAAGCCTTCCCTGACTATCCTAAGGCTGTGGCACCCACACTGGGGTTTGAACCTTGATTCACACCTACCAGCTCTATGACCTGGAACTACATCTTCTGCTTCACAGTACCAGTTGTGAGGATTAAATGGAATTCACAGGCAAAATGCTTTAGAGTCAAACTGACACACACTAAATGCTCAATAAAGTACAGTACCTTACCTTCCAGTATGTTTGAAAAGACTTTCCTATAACTTTTATTTCACCCTACTCATTAACCCATTGCCATGGAGTCAATTCAGAGGGTACTGACCCTACAGGATAGAGTAGAACTGCCTCAGAGGGGGTTTCAGGCTGAAATTTTTACAGAAGCACATTGCAACATCTTTCTCCCCCTCAGCAGCTGGTGGGTTCAAACCAGCATCCTTTGGGTTAGCGGCACCTTAACCACGGCACCACCCGGGCTCCTTATTTCATGCTACAATCTCGTAATTAGTTATATCCCACCACTGTTTGCTAACTGTTGCATTTGCTTTATCTTGTGTCCTTAGCTAAATTATTCCTTTTTCACCCTCTGCTGTGCTCCATGCATTTGACATAGCAAATATAGTTAAGAAAGTAAGTCCAGTCACTACATTCCTTGACTAGGACTGAACGGCAAGAGTGGCTATTCTGAAAACACTATATAAGCACTCAGCAGTATCTAGTCATCTACCAAAAACCAAGACTATTATGCTGATACGGATACCTTACTGAATAAGAGAAACAAAAACTGCAGCCCTGCTGAAGCTTACATTACTATTTATTTATAATGAACACCATAAATAAATATTATGCACATCAGAACACAATAAAAACCAATCAAAACCCATTACCGTCAGGTCAATTCCAACTCATAGTGACCCTATACGACAGAGTAGAACTGTCCCATAAAGTTCCCGTGGAATACCTGGTGGCTTTGAATTGTCTACCTTTTGGTTAGCAGATGTAGCTCTTAATCACTATGCTACCAGGGTTTCCTCAGAAGGTAGTAGGCACTGTTTTATATAAATAAATGAAGCAAAGGAGGACGGAAGAGTGGCTGGGGTGAAGAAAGTACGATTTTCAATGGAGTGGTATGAGCAGGTCTCTCTGAGAAGGTGATGTTTAGGTGCTACAGTGCTTAAGAGCTCAGCTGGTTACAAAAGGTGGGTGGTTTGAATCCAACAGCCGCTCCTTGGAAACCTCACGAGGCAGTTCAACTCTGTTGTATAGAGTTTCCGTGAGTCACAACGGACTTCACAGCAGTGATTTGGGTTTTTTGGCTTTAGAGGAGGGTCAGATGACAGTCATATCCATATTTGGACCAAAGCATTCAGGCAGGGGAAGGAGCAGTGAGAAGTCCTGAAGCAAGATAAGCAGCACATCTGGTGTATTTCACAGAGAGACTAATACAGTCTGTCTGGAGCAGTGAGAGGTGGAGAGTAATAGATGAGGACAGAGAGAAGGACAGAGAGAAGGACAAACAGAGGGCCTGGTGACATGAGACCTTGGTAGGTCATCACAAGGGCTTTAGTTTTGCTTCCAAGTAAGGTAAGAATCCATTTGAGGGTTCTGAGTTCAGGCAAGACATGGTCCAAAGTGTATTTTAACAGGATCATTCTGGCCTCTCTGTGACAGACAGACTCAGAGGGGTAAAGGGCAGAAGCAGGAGGGCTTATTTAGAAGACACTGCGATAACCCAGGGAGAGAAGACGGATGGCTGCGAACAAGGTGGCAACAGCAAGGGTGGTCAGAAGAGATTGGACTCTGAGTATATTCCCAAGATAGAGCCAACAGGACTTCCTGACAAATTAAAAGTGGGATGTGAGTGAAAGAGGATGACTGCTAAATCTGAGGCCTGAGCAAAGGATGAAACTGCCATTAACGGAAATGGGGAGTAGTGTGGGTGGTAGAGAGTTGAGAAGAAAAACAAAAAGAGATTTCAGTTTTGGCTGTAAGTTTGAGATAGCCCAGTAAGCCCCATGGAGACAGCTGTCAGGTAGCCCTGAGAGTCACAAGTCTGTGATTTCTTCTGCCCACCAACCTCACTTAACCAATTTATTTTTTACTTTGTACAGGTCTTTTATGGCTCTGGTTAGATTTACTCCTAAGTATTTTATCTTCTTGAGGGCTATTGTAAATGGTATTGATTTGGTGACTTCCTCTTCGATGTTCTCTTTACTGCTATAAAGAAATCCAACTGATTTTTTTTCTTTTAATGCTGATCTGCACCCTAAAACTTTGCTGAACTCTTCTATTAGTTTCAGCAGATTTTTTACAGATTCTTTAGGGTTTTCTGTGTATAAGATCACATCCTCTGCAAACAGAGATATTTTTACTTCTTCCTTACCTATGTAGATGTCCTTTATTTCTTTATTTTGCCTGATTGCTCAGGCTAGAACTTCCAGCACAGTGATGACACACAGCATCCTTGTCTGGTTCCTGTTCTCAAGGGGAATGCTTTCAGATGTCTCCACTTAGATGAAGCTGGCTGTTAGCTCTGTGTTAATGCTCTTTGTTATGTTAAAGAATGTCCCTTCTATACCTATTTTGCTAAGAGTATTTAACACGAATGAGTGTTGGACTTCATTAAATGCCTTTTCTGCATCAAGTGATAAAATTAAATGGTTCTTGTATTTTGTTTTACTTATATGGTTGATTATATTGTTTTTCAAACATTGAACCATCCATGCATCCCTGCTATGAAATCCACTTAGTCACGGTGAATTACTTTCTTGACATGTTACCAATTTACTTTCTGAACAAAGCACTAGCAGGAAAATGAAAGGGGGTTAAAAAGAAGAGCAGGTGTTAGTGACAGGAGTAAAGGCTGCCTGGTGCTGTGCCACTCTCAGGATAAGCTGCAGATCAAACCATTGCAATTCACAAGGTTTTTCATTGGCTGATTTTTGAAAGTAGATCTCCTAGCCCATCTTAGTCTAGAAGCTCTTCTGAAACTTGTTCAACACCTTAGCAACACACAAGCCTCCACTGACAGATAGATGGTGGTGCGCAAGAGGCACTTTAGCTGAAAATTGAACCCAGGTGTCCCTCAAGGAAGGACAGAATTCTACCAACAAACTATCATTGCCTCCCTTCCTGCCTTTTAGGATGTTGAGGAGAGACAATATCTACACAGTACTCTACTCAAATGCGTTATGCATTTCCTCTGCAGTAGAGACTTGAAAAACTAAGTAAAACAGACACAAACATCAACCCTGGAACCCTAAGCATCAAACAAAGGCATAAAGAACTAAATCAAACAGCAGGCAGAAGAAGAAGCTAAAGGAAAACAGAGAATGAGGAGAGACACAAGTGGAGTCTAGGACACAAGACAGGATCAGCCCAATACCAACCTAGATTAAAGAACTCTCAATAACAAAACAAAATTCAAAGACTTGAAACAGGAAAATACAGACCTTGTCCTGCAAACAACAACATCAAACCAGTAAAAGAGGGGATAGACAGTGTAGGCACAGAACTCTGAAAGGGAGAGGAAGTCACTGTGATTTCAAGTAATAAAAGACTGGTTCAAACTTAAGAAGACAGGATAAATATCAAGGTAACCACAAAGAAAGCTAATAAATCCACTCATCCAAATAAAAAGAAAGAAAAACATAAAGTCTCAGTAAACACAAAATCTATCATAGAGAAAAGAAAATGCACAAACAAAAGGAATTCAGCACAGGAAAGAGGAGCAAAGAAAACATCAGCACCATATACACACAAAAAGAGCAGAACAATGTGACTGCAATAAACTTACGCCTATGATAATCACCCTGAATATAAGTGATTTCAAGGCACCTGCAAGAGGCAAGGTACTGGTTAAGCGCTATACCTGCTAACCAAAAGGTTGGCAGTTCAAATCCACCAGGCACTCCTTGGAAACTCTACGGGACGGTTCTACTCTGACCTATAGGGTCACTGAGTTGGAATCGACTCAGTGGCAGTGGGTTTGGTTTTTGGTAAGTGGCAAAGTGGATAAAAAACATAACCCATTAATATGCTAGAGACACACCTTAGGCACAAAGACATAAAGACATTAAACATCAAAGGATAGAAAAAAAACAAATCAAGTAAGCAACAACCAAAAAGCATAGGAATGGCAATACTAATCTCAGACAGAATATTGAAATCTAACAAGGGAAAAGGAAGTCACTTCTGTCATCTCTTTCACAGCCTAGGATGGACAAGCATCCTCTAGCATTAGGAAAGGTATCATAGCTAAACAAGACTGGCAGCTCCAAAAAGTCATTTTTTAAAACAAAAACAGGGCTGTATGCTCGTCATCTGGTTTCTGCTTCCAACAAACAAAACACAAGGCTACAAGGCAAGAAAATGAAAGGATATCCACCAGTTCATGAGAAAACTGCCTCCAGATTATTCCTACAGTTTGGTTGTCTAGGTAAATTTTGCCTAAAATTTTCCTTAGAAATCATGACGATTTCCCATAGGAAAACAAACCGAGGTTTTCTAACTGGTTAAGTGCTATGTCTGCTCACCAAAAGGGGGGCAGATCAAATCTATCAGCCACTCCTTGGAAACACTATGGGTGCACTTCTGTTCTGTCCCTTATGGTCGCTATGAGTCAGAACTAACTCAACAGCACCTAACAACAATAATGATCAAAGAGGAGAACTAGGCTAAGAACTAGGTGGTCCAAGATACCCCTGGCTCCCTGTCTGAAGGCCCTGCCCTGCGTTGGCCTCAGGACTTAGTTTCTCAATGTGTAAACACTGCAGCAGTGAAAAAATATTTTCCACTGCCCACACACAGGGCTTTTGTGAGGGTTAATGAATTAATATGTATAAAACCCTACGAGTTACTCAAATAAAATGGACAATGAAACTCTATTTGTAAGTTTTCCAGTCCCAGACAGAGTAATTTTAACTCTTTTCTTACAAGTCTCAATGAAAAGCAGACTACATGATTTCAGAAGTTATTCTGAATTAGTCCTTAGAGATAAAATGAGATAATGTATGAAAGCCTTTTGTGAAATATAATTCTGAGGTAAGGATTTCTAAAAATGATCACTTGAGAAATGCAATATTAAACACATTAAAATCATTTAACACACACACATACAGCTATGGCTCCCATAAGGCTCCACGTGAGGGTTAAATAGATTGACCTGTGAACCGTAGTTAGGCAAAACTCCTAACTGCTTTACAAACTAGAAGCATGACAACACCGCAGAGGAAAACAAGGACTTTTGTCTACAAGTCTTAGAATCAAGCACATTGTAAGAGCCACACATGAAAAGACCTTTGTTGGAGTCAGTTTCCCTTATTTTCTAAATGCTGTCCAACTTCACTCAAATGGTCAAAATTAACATGGAAGTAAAAAAGCCACTGTATAGATTCTGTTTATAACCCCAATGAATGCTTTTCCCTACCCAATGTGATCTGACATCAGTATTCAAGCAGCTTTTTACTCAGTCTAATTCTGGGCTCAGAACATACCAAAGACTTGATGAACACACAATCTGAGGGGAAATCTTTCACCTCACAAAGTAAGGATGTGCTCAGATTACGGTGAATATAAGGTTTTCACACACCTCATATTTTATTTCAGGGGGGAAAAAAAAGGAAGTAGTGGCTCAAAAAGTATCAGACACACTAAAAGTCGAGACAAGCACTAAGCTAAAAATGAAACTGTAATTAACCTGAATCTTAAACAAAGATTTTAATGAGTTAATCTAGACAGGGTCATCAACAGGGACAGCATAACCACCCGTTGTGGATACCTGAGGCAAGAAAAGTCTGATCACTTCCCAAGGTCAATAAATTCGAATCTCCATTCTGCCAAATGACTCACGGTAAATTCTGGATTTCCAGTTCCGCGTCCATTGCACGCCACAGGCTGACACTAATCTCCCAACTAGCCACCTTCCCTACTTTCAGCCTTGCTCTTACCAGTCCATTTAGTCCATGAGCAACAGCTTCAACTTCTTAAAATATTGCTCTAGTTGTCCATCCCTCTTCCGCTTCTCAAAACTCCTCAGTGGCTCCCCACTGCCTTAACAGTGAAGACCACATTTCCGTATCTACCATTCAAGGCCACCTTGTGTGAGGGCTCCTGTAGCATCTAACACAAACCTTCCTTTCTTCTCCAGACCAGATTATTAGTGAGTTTCTGGTAGTCTCGCATTTTTCCTCTCTCAGCACCCCAACTCACTATTTATCTGTCAGTTTGTCAAACTGTGGTGACTTACATCTTGCTGTGATGCTGAAAGTTATGGCACTAGTATTTCAAATACAAGAGCAGGGTCACCCATAGTGGACAGGCTTCAGCAGAGTTATTCAGACTAAGAGAGACTAGAAAAAAGGATCTGGTGATCAACATCTAAAAAAACTGGCCAGTTGATACAGAGTGACCACATTTTGTGGGCACTTTATGGTTCTATGCATCTATAGGATATTATCCTGTTGACCTCTTACTGGAGGAAGGGGAATCGGTGGAGAGGAGGGGATAGGAGACAGTGGGGAGGATAGGACATGTATGGAACAGAGAGGAAGAGTGTGTTGTCACCGGGCAGGGATAGCAGTAGGAGCTGCATATAGGTGAGCATGCAAATTTATATTGGAATGTACATTTTAATTCAATCATAATAAAAAAATAAAAGAAAATAAAATTGGCCAGTGAAAACCTTATGAATAGCAGTGGAACAATGTCTGATACAGTACCAGAAGGTAAGCCCTGCAGGTTGAAAGGCACTCAAAATATGACTAAGGAAGAGCTACCTTCTCAAAGTAGAGTCAGCCTTCACAATGTGGATGGATACTCATTTGCTGATGTGTCACAACTCAAAATGAGAAGAAACAGCTACAAGCATCCATTAATCAGAACATGGAACACACAAAGTACAAATCTAGGAAAATTGGAAGCTTCAAAACAAAATGGAACACATAAATATACCCTAGGCATTATTAGCTGGAAACCCTGGTGGTATAGTGGTTAAGTATCACAGCTGCTAACCGAAAGGTCGGCAGTTTGAACCCACTAGGTGCTCCTTGGAAACTCTAAGGGGCAGCCCTACTCTTCCCACAAGGTCACTCTGAGTAGGAATTGACTTGATGGCAGTGGGTTTGGTTTCTGATTTTAGACATTAGTGAGCTAGAATGGACTGGTATTGGCCATTTTGAATCAGACAATCACAAGGTCTACTATGACATAAATGGCAAATTCAAGAGGAAAGATGCTGAATTCATCATCAAAAAGAGCATTTCAATATCTATCCTGAAGTAAAATGCTGTTAGTGATAGGATAATATCTATATGCCTACAAGGAAGTTCAGTTAATACAACTACTAGTCAAATTCACACAGCAACCACTAATGCCAAAGATGAAGAAATTGCAGATTTTTACCAACTCCTATAGCCTGAAATTGGTCAAACATGCGCTCAAGATGCACTGTCAAATACTGGTGATTAGAATGCAAAAGTTAGAAACAAAGAATAAGTATCAGTGGTTGAAAAATATGGCCTTGATTATAGAAATGACGCTAAAGATAGCACAACAGAATTGTGTAAACTCACAATCTGTTCACTGGAAATGCCTTTTTTCAACAACATAAATGATGACTACCCACTTGCACCGCACTAGATAGAATATACAGGAGTCAAATCTACTACATCTGTGGAAAGAGACAATGCAAATGATCAGTATCATCAGAACGTGCCCAAGGGCTGATCATGGAACAGACCTTCATTGCTCACATGCAAGTTCAAGTTGAAGCTGAAAAAAATTAAAACAAGTCCAGCAGAGGCAAAGTACAACCTTGAGGGTACCCCACCTGAATTTAAAGAGCATCTCAAGAACACATTCGACACATGACCACAGGCGTTGTGGGATGACATCAAAGTTACCATACATGAAGAAAGTAAAAGGTCACTGAAAAGACAGGAAAAAAAAGAAAAGACGAAAACGGAGGTTAGAAGAGACTCTAAAACTTTCTCTGGAATGGAGAGTAGCTACAGCAAAGGAAAGAAATGATGAAGCAAATGGAAGAAATGACAAAGGAAAAGAGCTAAACAGAAAAATTCAAATGGTGGCTTGAGAAGACCAAGTATTATAATGAATTGTGCAAAGACTTGGAGTTAAAAAACCAAAAGAGACGAACACTCTCAGGATTTCTCAAGCTGAAAGAACGAAAGAAAAAAATCAAGCTTTGAGTTGCAATAGTGAAGGATCCTATGGACAAAATATTGAACAATTCAAGAAGCATCTAAAGATGATGGAAGGAATACATAAGAGTCACTAAGCCCAAAAGAAATGGTCAACATTCAACCACTTCAGGTGATAACATATGTTCAAGAACCAACAATACAGAATAAAAAAGCCCAATCTGTACTGAAGGCACTGGCAAAAAACAAGGTTCCAGGAATTAACAGAACACTAACTGAGACACTTAAACAAATGATACAGTGCTGGAAGCGCTTGCTCATCCTTGCCAAGAAATTTGGAAGACAGCTATTTGGCCAAGTGACTAGAAGAGATCCATATTAGTGCCCATTCCAAAGCAAGCTGATCCAACAGACTATGAGAATTATCCGACAATATCATTAATATCACACACAAGTAAAATTTAGCTGAAGAAAATTGTCTTAAACATCTATAAAAGAAAAACTACAAGTGGATGGCTTTAACAAAGAAAAGTTTATTCTCTCACAGTCTAGGAGGCTATAAATCCAAATTCAGCTCCAGGGGAATGCTTTTTCTCTCTGTTAGCTGTAGAGGAAGGTCCTTATCATCAGTCTCCCCCGGTCTACGAGATTCTCAGGCACAGGAATCCCTGGTCCAGAGGACATGATCTGCTCCTGGCACTGTTTTCTTGGTGTTATAAGCTCCCCTTACCTATCTACATTCGTTTCCCTTTTATATCTGAAAAGAGATTAGCTCAAGACATAATCCAATCTTGCAGGTTGAATCCCACCCTATTAACATAACTAACACTAATCTCATTTTATTAGCATCACAGCCAGCGAAAAAGCCAAATACAGATAGGATTTATAACACATAGGAAAATCACATCAAATGACAAAATGGTGGACAATCATACAATACTGGGAATCATGGCCTAGCCACATCGACACAATTTAGGGGACACAGCTCAATTCATAACAATAATTAAAAAAAAACAGAGCAGCAGGATATCAACAGGGAACTACCAGAAATTCAAGCAAGATTCAAAAGAAGATGGGCAGCAAGGGACGTCACTGTTGACGCCATCAGGACCTTAGCTGAAAGCAGAGAACATCAGGAAGATGTCTACCTGTGTTTCAACTATCCAAGGGCATCTAACTGTGGACCTCAACAATGATGAATAACAGTGTGAAGAACAGGAATTCCAGGATATTTAACTGTGCTCCTGAGGAACCTATATATAGATCAAGAGGCAGTTATTCAATTGGAACAAGGGGATACTGTGTGGTTTAAAATCAGGAAAGGTATGTGTCAAAGTTGTATCCTTGCACCATATTCACTCAATCTGTATGTTAAACAAATAGTCTAAGAGCCTGGACAACATAAAGAAGAACTCAGCATCAGGATTAGAAAAGATCCATTAACAACCTCCAGTATGCAATGATACAAGCTTGTTTGCTGAAAGTGAAGAGGACTGGAAGCACTTATTGATGAAGATCAAAGACTACAGCCTTCAGTATGAATTATACTTCAACATAAAGGGGGAAAAAATCCTCACAACTGGATCAATAAGCAACATCATAACAGACAAACAAAAAAAGATTGAGATGTCAAGTATTTCATTTTACTTAGATCCGTAATTAGCACCCACATAAGCAGCAGTCAAAAAAATCAAACAAGGTATATTGTACTGGGAAAATGTGTTGCAAAAGACTTCCTGAAAATGTAAAAAGCAAAGATATCACTTGGAGGACTAAACTGCATCTGTCCCAAGTCATGGTATTTTCAATCACCTCATGCATAGGAAAACTAACCCAGTGCTGTCAAGTTGGGTCCAACCCATTGCAACCCTAAACTTGACAATGAATAAGACTGAAGAATTGATGCCTTTGAATTATGGTGTTGGAAAGAACATTGAATACAAAATGGACTGCCTGAAGAACAAACAAATCTGTCTTGGAAGATGTCATGGATTGAACTGTATCCCCCCCAAAATGTGTGCAGAATTTGGCTAGGCCATGATTCCTGGTATTGTGTGATGGTCCTATTTGTTGTAAATGCTGCCTCTACGATGCTAGTGAGGGAGCATGGGTGGCAGTCGTGTTGGTATAAGATTCTATTGTACACTGTGGCAATCTCTTGAGATACAAAGAAAAAGAATCTAGCAGAAAGAGTTGAGGACCTCATACCACTAAGTCAACAGTACAGGGAGCAGAGTACATCCTTTAGAAAGGACACGGGGTCCCTATGCCTCAGAAGCTCCCAGTCCAGGGTAACACTGACAACAAAGACCTTCCTCCAGAGGCAAGAGAGAAAGTCTTTCCCCAGAGCAGTGACAGAATAAAATTTCTCATTTTAAAGCAATCTACTTGTGGTATTTCTCTTACACCTATACTGGATGACTAAAACAGAAGGCTTACAGCCAGAACGCTCCTTAGAAGCAAGGATGCAAGACTTTGTCTTAGGTACCATGGACACATTATCAGGAGTGATCGGTACCTGGAAAAGCACATCATGCTTTATAATGTAGAGGGTCAGCAAAAAACAGAATACCCTCAATGAGATGGAATGACAGAGTAGCTGCAACAGTGAGCTCACACAGTAAGGACTGTGAGGATGGCTGGACCAGGCAGGGTTTCATTCTGCTATTCACAGGGTTGCTATGAGTCAGAATTGACTCTGAGGCACCTAACAACGAAGCATCCCAATCATCCCTCTGGGGAACACTCCATTGCCTACAGCTTTGATTGGAAGTAGGATCCCACTGCCCTGATAGAGGGGATTTCATTACCCACCTCCCTGTCCCCGTGCCATGAGGATGTGGTTATACAACTGCAGTGCTTAGGCAGAGGGCCACTGTTAAGCAAGTCGGCCTGTCAAGGTCACATTCAGACAGCTTCTGTTTTGGCTTCTGGACCCAAGAACTACGGCTCTCCAACTTCAGCTTCCCTAGAACATCAAGCATTCTAGTCAGGGTGGCCTACTCAGTGTGCTGAGTACTGCATGTGCACCTCCACCCGAGAGCATCCTCACCAAAAAGACAGGACATATGCCCAGACAGGAGCGCAACAGCAGGGGAAGCCCAAAGGAGGCTGCAGGTGGTGCCGGGTACTGAAGGATGAATATTAGAAAAAAGGGAGCGACACAGAAGGCTGGCAAGGACAGGTGCATTGCAGGCAGAAGCAACAGCACCTATAAAAAGAGAGGACAAAGAACGTGTCAAACTAGCAGGGTTTCCAATTCCTTCCACATGGCTGTGTGGAAGATACAAGGAGCTGAGAGAACGTGGCAAGTGCTTGGGACTGGAGACGCATGCACAGCGTCGTTCATTCAGTATCTTGTACGCTGTGCTAGCAACTTGAAGGCTAAGGGACAGCTTGGAAGAAGATCCCCAAAGGCCCCAAAGAAATTAAAATTGTATTTCACCTAATTAGCTTTTTCATATTTCTAAGAGCCACTCATAATACACACATTTACTCCCATAAAATACAAAACATTAAGCTAAGACATTGCTTTACTTAAACTCACTCTAGAACAACTTAATTTTGTGTCCATACATTGTTGTTGTTGTTGTTAGTTGCCCTTCAGTCAATTTTGACTCAGGGCGACCCATCAATTCACTCGAGAATAAAGCAGGAAGTAGAAGCGGCAGTTTGCCCAAGTGTCAGGTGAAAAGAAGTAAGATAAACTAAAGTCACGGAGAGCTGGGTTTAGCATTCTCAGCTCTGCCTCTAGCTGGCTGTGTGACCTTGAGGAAGTTACTTAACCTCTTAGAGCTTTAGTTTCCTCATCTATAAAATGGAGCTTTTGACACTAACCGCGACAAGGCTGTTAGGGTAACGAAGTCTAATACATGTAAAGCCCCTGATACACATGAACCACTTGCTAACATCCTTCTCTTTCCAAGAAGCAATTCCTCCCAACAGTGGCCTGAGTCTCCCGAAGGCCTGTCCCCTGCTCTCTGAGCCATCACTGGAAAACTAATGGGCCAGCAGTAAAGAAATCTGGGTTTTTACATCTGCTGTTTCCTAACTGATGATCCTGAGAGGTCACCTAACCATACAGAAACTCAGTTTGCCCATCTGTAAAAGGAGGACAAGAATCCTTGCCCACTGTTGGCATATAACAACTAAATGAGATTTGCAGACATTTTAAAAGCTCCAGATACATAAAACATTATTACTACCAAGTATCTGTGTACTTATAAACGACCTTGTTCAAGAGCTATTCCTGACACCGCCTTTGAATTTCCAGTTCAACCACTTTCCCCCTGTCACTCATGAAACTACAAAGACTCTTTATTGCTTATTATGCCTCTTTCAAATTCTGTTTGGCTTCCAATCCTTCTTAATCTGGCCCCACCCCACTACCTATCTAATGTGATTTTCTCTGCTACCCCAAATTTGCTTGGTGTCCCCCACCTAGTCCATACTTCCCACTCCAGGTCTTGTGCTCGTAGTGGTCCTTCGGCCTCATCTCCGTCCATCTAAGTAGGTAAACCCTAAAGCCCAGCATTTCACCTCTTCCATGAAGTCACCTCTGATTAACCCAGTAATACTAATTCTCTTCTATTTCTGAACTCCTAGCCAGACTTTCAGTTGATACTACATGATTTACTAAATTCCCTAATGTTTCCTTTCCACTGAAACGAAACAAAAAGTTCAACTAAACAATAAGCTTCCTGATGGCAATGACCACATCATGAAGTCCTGTATACCCCCATTCTCAAGTACTGCTGGACCCACAGTAGGGCCATAACTTTCAGAACACTCAGTGCAACACAGAGGAGAAGAACATGGACTGGAGATTCTCAAACCTCTCTGCAACCCCGAAACTCCTATTCTCAATTTCCACAAACCTTTAACAAGCACCTGCTCTGTGGATGATGCCAAGGAAAACCAAGAGGGGTAGGGCAAGTTCTAGGCTCTTACAGACCTGAGAAGTAAACGGTACAGTGCAGCGTGGAAGCTGGAGCCCATGACAGTTATAGCACCAGATTCCAACTCTGACATTCACTGTACAGCCACAGTCAAAACATACAATTGTCTTTCCCTTCTAGGTACCAATCATCCATTCAAAGATGTACTTTAAAACTTAGGAGATGAGCCAAATATTGAAAATGACTTAAAAGTCCCACCTTGAGAACAGTATAGTAATATAGAATTTTATGTAATCAACAAAAATAATGACATTAAAAAAAAGTTGAAACAAAAAGTAAAAATTACAGGACATAAAGTCATATGATTTCAACTGTGTTGATAACAACAAGCGGTTACAGACCGCTGTTGACCATCGCCAGGCTCTATGTGCTACTCACTTGATACAATGACAGCCACAACTGTAGCCTGGATGAGACTTTCGCACCCCCCACACTAACCAGCACTTTCCCCCAAATAAATGCGCAATCAAAACAACACAGGTGTCTGGTTTCAGGAGAAGCCCCCTCCTCCTGTAACAGCTGCTTTCCCTCTACTCCTTCTATACCAAAAACCAGGGCTTCCTGCATTAACATGTTTCATCTATTTATTCTGACAGTAACCCCATGAAGTAATATTTTATGGATGAGCAAACAGACCAGGGCTCAGAGCTTCCAGCTAAAAAGCAGTACAGCTGGGAATTCAACCTGTTTATCTCACTCTGGAGCTTACCGTCTGGACCATGACACCGATCACTACCCTTACCCTTCGTCTTATGCCAAATCAACCAACTTAACAGCCTGTTTCGAGTCCCACATATGTAAAAAGTCCTGTTCTGAGCTCTCGTGAAATCTTACCCAATTCAAACCCTCACTCACATTGTTCTAAACATCTATGAAATAACTGCAACAACTGACTTTCAGAAAGTACTTTGTTCTTTCCAAGTTGTGGAGTTTCAAAGTTTCTACTGTTCATACTTCAGAGCACTATTTATCAAGCACCTTCATGTAAACAAGGTTTTTATTTCGATATATAATAAACCTTAGAAAGGTAATTTCAGTCATTGGAATACATCTCTCAGGCTACCAGTGGGTATGTAACAAGGAAGTTAAAAATCCACAAAAGGCTTTTCAACCCATATACCGACTCATAATATTGTCCTATTCGTATTATTCTAACCATCTGGTCAAGGGCAATGGTTGTTCAGTGGCAGAATTTTCTCACCTTCAATGTGGAAGACCAGGGTTCAATTCCCAGCCAGTGCACCTCATGCACAGTGAATACCCACATGTCAGTGGAGGCTTGTATGTCGCTGAGATGCTGTGCAAGTTTCAGGAGAGGCTCCAGATTAAGGTAGACTAGGAATAAAGGCCTGGCAATCTACTTCCAGAAACCACCAATGAAACCCTTACGGATCACAGTGGTCTGAGCCACTGTATAGGGGGTCATCATGAGTGAGAGGCCGACTCAACAGCATCGGCAACAACAGGAAGCATCATGTTCAGCTATGTTTTCACAGGAAACGGAGTACCAGTTTAAAATTCCAAGAACAAACTTCCTCCTTCTACAGCTCCAGCAGCAGTGGGATGAAATACTTTCTCCTCCCCATTTCACTGAGTCAGGAAAATGGGACATACCCAACTCAAATGAGAAACAGAGCCCACATAAGAGCTGCTGTGGAGTGTGGAGGGTGGGGTTCTGAGGGTCTATCTCTCCCTGCCTTTGCTGCAGAGGGACCCAGGGCTCGTCCTCTCCTTCAATACCACCATCCGCCATGTCTTCCTCTTTGTCACCCATGGGGCAGCTGAGGCATAGATTTCTGTCCCAGTTTCTTCATTATCCTGCTATAATTCCCCAGACAAGGATATATTCCCTTCTGGTATTTTCCAGGCACTTTTCCTACTGGTATCAAACAGATAAGAGATAGGAATCACAAACAAGTGTTGATTATAAAGTTCTCAGATGTCTCACTAAAACAGTAAAACTAATAAAACAGGTGGGCAACCGAAGAGCAGGTTCAAGCAGGCCATTCTCCTTTCACGTTACTGATAACAGAGCATGACCTCAGGAGAGTAATTTCACTTCCTTAGGCACTAGTTGGGAAACACTGGTGGCGCTGTGGTTAAGCACTACAGCTGCTACCAAAAAGGTTGGCAGTCCAAATTCACTCCTTGGAAACTCTATGCGACAGTTATACTGTGTCCTACAGGGCCACTATGAGTCAGAACTTACTCAGTGGCAATGGGTTTGACTGGTCTCTGGTTTAGGCACCTGTTAAGGAGTCCCAGTGGCACAATAGTTAGGTACTCAGTTCCTAATCAAAAGATTGTCAGTTCAACTCCACCAGCTTTGGGAGAGAAAGACTGAGTGATCTGCTTCTATAAACTTTACAGTCCACAAATCCCTGAAGGGCAGTTACACTCTGTCACATGGGGTTTTGAGTGGGAATAGTCTCAATGGCATCTTACAACAGCAAGCACCGTTTACCGATTAGTAAAATAGGAAGGCTGAACTACCTCATGTCTAAAGCTTAGGTCTTAAAGAGAGGCACAATGAAAGTTGTCCCAAATCTCAGAAGGTAAGTAGCATGAGGCCCTGATATTTCTCCTCACAAATCAGCCTTGTTCTAAAAGTTTCATCCAAACCCTCCTCCATTCTTTGTACTCTAGAGCAGAGGTACTGGGTCCCTCACCCCTCCTGTCCCTTATTCTCTCCCTATAATATGCCTAATCACCACCACCAAAAAAAAAAACCTCTTAACTGATACATTGGGCAGTGCAACTATATACGGCTAAAAGCCGAAGATTTAACGTCAGACATGGGTGTCAATCCAACTTAGCAATTCATTAGCTGTGACCCTAGGCAAGTAAGTGGCTTAGTCTCTTTAAGCCTCTGTTTCATCATCTATGAAATGAGGATTGTCATTATTCCCATTTCATAAGATTGCTGGAAAGATAAATGAACAACAGACACCAAGCCCAGAGCACAGAGCCTGGTACCAGCACGCCCTACAACGCTATTAGCATAGCGGTGGTGGTTATCACTGCTATAAATATTACTTTCCTGAAAGAAGTGTAATTCTCCCTCAAAGGATGGCCATCTGGGAAATTTATCCCAAGAGCCACTCACAGGATAGGCAAGAGAAGTTTCTGTAAGCAGTGGGACTGAGAAACAGGCTGAGTGGTGAGGGAAGTGTTGATTTTTCTTCCTCTCACCCCTCATCTCACCACACTCCATTCTTCAAGGGAGATACCTCTGGGACCAGCCCAGAAAAGGTACTCTTGCAGCCACCTCTGGGGAGGGATGCAAGAAGGCTTATGCAAAATGGGAACAACCTGTAACTTCTAGACTATAACATACTTAGGGAACAAGAAGACCCTTGATGAGACGGCTTGACACAGTGGCTGCAATCAATGAGCTCAAGCATGACAACAATTATTAGGATGGGTAGTGTTCTGCCCTGTTGTACATATGGTACTCAATACCAACAACACAGAATGTTTATCCCTCTATTTCATTTAATGAGAAGCTGCCTTCGTGATTCATGTAATTCTAGGAATCACTGATAATTTTTGCTGACAAATGGACTTCTGGTAATACTGTGTTTCACATGGAAAATATTATCCACTGCTGCTCTTCTGGCAGCAAAAGACTTATAATAATATTTCTCAGAAATGGCATATTTCATCAAACTCCAAACAGGAACACTGAGTGCAAGAGTTCTGCACAAACAGCTCCATCATGGTCTTTTATGCTGCAAAGCACCCGCCCCCCCCAACTGAAACACAGTTCAAGATTTCATGGAAAATATGGATTTTTATGGACACTGGGTGTACTACCCTTGTAAAGGGGGGGTGTGGGTGTGGGGGGGTGTAAACAGAGAGCCTACCATTATATCAAAATACAAATATCAACCAAAAGTGTCTCTGAATGTGAAAGCAGGTAACAAATTTACCAACTAGAATCAAAATAAATACATTCCACTGGAGGAAAATATACTTGCAACTTTTTATGAACATAAAAGAAAGGATCCTAAGCATTTGTCTAATAATAATAGAAAAAATTGAACAACTTTATGAAATTATCATAGTCACTTCATTCATTCGTTCAACTAACATTCAATGAGTAATTAAAATGAGGCAAATGCTAGGCTAAGAGCTGGAGAAAAGTTGACTCAGTTCTTGCCCTTAAGACGCTAAATGCAACAAGAGGAATAGACTGAAACAGATAATTTCAAGAACAAGGTATCATGAAAACACCAAGCAGTGGGCTCAGATTGGGAGAAGTGGGAGCAGAGCACAGTTAAGAAGAAATGTTAACAAAAACTACCAGCTAATCCCCAGTATCCTTTCTCCCCTTCATTTGAGCAGTAAGGCGCATCAGTGTTAGCTGGGCACATTGGCAACCAGCTCAAGATGTCCAGTAGGGTAATCGGCAACCAGCTCAAGATGTCCAGTATAGTAGCCATTAGCCACCAATGGCTTCTGAACACTTGAAACATGGTTAGTCCTACATGCTGACATAAGGTTTTGGGGATGCTGGATTAATTTTACCTGCTTATTTTTACTGTCATAATGTGGTTATCAGAAAACTTAAAATTATACATGCAACTCACATGACATTTTTTTTATTGGATAGCTACTGAGGCAGACACATCAGCCAGCCTCCTCTGAAGTTAGATGTGGGCATATGGTGAAGTCTGGGCTGACGGGATGTGAACAGAGGTAATGTGTATGATGCTCCAGCTGAGCTCTTCAAAGGAAGGGGTGTGCCCTTCACAACGTCTTTGCCTGTTCTTTCCGGCTCATCATGCAGATGAGTAATGGTGAGCCAGCTGCAACCATGCCAATCAGGGCAATGCCCCAGGAGCTGGCAGAGCAGCAGGACAGAAGGAACCAGGTCTCTGGATACCCTCAAAAAGCAGAGCCACTCTACCTTCCAGAGCACCTGCCAGCTTAGAATTTTGCATAAGAAAACCAAAAATCCAGTTACCATTCAGTCAATTCCCATTCTCTGTGTCAGAGTAGAACGGTGCTGCTCCATTACATTTTCAAAGGTTAATTCTTCATAAGTAGATTGTTAGCCCTGACTTCCACAGTGCCATTGGATGGCCTCAAACCTCCAACTTTTAAGTTAGCAGTCAAGCACATTAACCATATGCACCAGCCAGGGACTCCACTGAAGACACACTTGTCTTACTAAGCCTTTGTTTAAGTGACTTCCAAGTAGATTAAACTATACTTGTGCTAATACAGGAGGGTATAAAAGGATTCCTAAAGGAGATGATACCTTTAAAGACACCTGAAACAGCAAGCACTAGCCAGGTGAAGTGGGGTGGGATACTAGACATGTGGGCCAGGAGTGTTCCGAACAAAGGAGACAGTAGAGAAGGGCAGAGAGGTAAGGGCCAGAGGATCTATGTGATAAGCTGAACCAGGAGCATCTACTAGGTGTCAGGGAGCATCAACAGATGGAGAGTGGCAACATGAAAGATGGAGACAAGAAACATGACACAGAGAAAGGGATCATGAGAGACAGAGAGAGGCAGCACACGACAGATGGAGACAGGGAGCACAAAAGATGCCATGAGGGACCACAACAGATGGAGAGATGGAGCACAGGGGATGAGAGAGGATGCACATGAGAGACACAGAGGGAGCACATGAGATAGAGCACAATAGATGGAGACAGCACAAGAGATGAGGAGAGGGAGCATGACAGACAGAGGGAGCATGACAGACAGAGGGAGCATGACAGATGCACGGAGGGAGCATTAGCAGATGAGGATGCAAAGGCAGGTCAAACCCTGGAAACTCTCCCGTGATGGGCTGGGAATTTTGAACTTGTTTTCACATAGGAGTGGGAGTGGGAGTGGGAGGCACTGAAGACCAAGGAAGGAACAACCAAATGTCTGCTTTCAGGTCATTTTAGTGCCGGTGCACAAAAAGGATTTTCAGGAGGCTTAATCAAAGTCTTGGCAGCAGCAATCCAGAGAAGGTATAACCATGGTCCAGCCTGCAGCACCAGCAGTATGGGAAAGAGGTGACAGAACACAGGCTGAATCAGAGGGTAAATTCATCCAAGGGGGTGAGGAATAGACAGAAGTAAACACAGACCCCTGGGCTTCTGGCTTAGAGGAGGGTGCCATCAAGTAAGGAAGGCAAGGCAAGAGGCAGAACCACTGGGAACAGAACAGGAAGCCCTGGTGGCACAAAGTTAAGCACTCAGCTGCTAACAGAAAGGCCGGTGGTTTGAACCCACCCATCAGCTCTGTAGGAGAAAGACCCAGTGATCTGCTTCTGTAAAGATTACTGTTTAGAAAACCGTACGGGGCAGTTCTACTTTGTTACTTTGTCACTATGAGTCGAATCAATGCCAGGAGACAGCAACAACAGGGAAGTGGCAGGTTCAGTTTCAGATGCTGAGATGCTGGCATTTACGGGGTCATTAAGTTAAAGCAGCATTTAAATATAGTACCAGAATCAAGGATTTAGATTACAGGTGGACATTTTAAATGTAGATTCACTGTCCGCAAACATCAATGGGATCAAGCCAGGGGATGACAAATGCAGGCAGAATGTGTCACGGATTGAATTGTGTTCCCCCCAAAAATGTTACGTGTTGATTTGACTTGGCTAGGAGTCCTAATATGGTGCCATTCCTCCCATGTGTTATGAATACTACCTCTGTGATGCTGATGATGGAGAATGGGCTGCAGTTGTGTTAGCGAGGCAGGACTCAAGCTACAAGCTTCTGGGATATAAGTGAGAGAAGCGGGCAAAGGAAGTTGGGAACCTCACACCAAGAAAGCCTGACTGAGAGCAGAGTGCATCTTTTGGAACTGAGGTTCCTGTGCCGAGATGCTGTCTTTGAATTTGGACTCAGCCTACTGGACTGTGATGATTTATTATATTGAATGGATTTGTAATTTATGAATGGATTTACAGCTTACTGGACTGTGACAATAAAAATTTCTCTTTATGAAGCCTTCCACTCGTGGTATTTTCTGTTAGAGCAGTACCAGGTGACTAAGACTGAGTATGAGGAAGAGGAAAAGGAAGAGAGGAAAATTAATCAAAATCACAGGAATACAAGATACCACCGAAATCCTCTACTCTCTTCTCTGAAAAACAGACAATAGGAAGTGCATAAGACTGTGAGGGGGAATAGGGGAGTCTAAGCAATTACAAAAAACACTGCTGGTATAGTAGCAGAGTGCTACATCTGCTAACCAAAAGGTTGGCAGTTCAAACTCACCAGGCTCTCCTTCAAAACTCTATTGGGCAGTTCTACTCTGTTCTGTAGGGTCGCTATGAGTCCATATGAACTTGAGGGCACTGGGTTTGGTTTGGTTTGGTTTGGTTTGGTTTGAGCAATTACAAGAACTCAAGGTAGAACTTCAGTTCAAAATGGCTCTTCCTTTACTTTTATGGTGATTTTACTGGTAATCGCAGCACATCCCAAATGGTTTAGAACACTTCATTTTTCTAATTCATTACCATATTTGCTGAGGAATAATTAAACATATCAGAATATTACAACTCAAGTTGCTTTGTTTAAAGTTAAAATTTGTCAAAATGAGAGTGAAAATCATAGTCAGTACTCTCCTTTCACTGGAGCCCTGGTGGGACACTGGTTAAGATACTAATCGAAAAGTCATCAATTCGAATCCACCCAGCGGCTCTGTGGGAAAAAGACCTGGTAATCTCCTCTTATAAAGATTACAGACTAGACAACTCTACAAAGCAGTTCTACTCTGTCATACGGAGTCACTCTGAGTCAAAATCGACTTGATGGTACCTAGCAACAAGTTTTTCCATTTGCTATTTTCAACGACTGGCAAGCTATTTTTGCAGAACATGAATATTCACTTTATTTCTTTGGGAATCTCCCTGAAACAAATTCTACCACTTCTGAACTCTGAAAAAGGCTAGGGGTTGGAAGCCCTAATGACCTAGTTACACAAATACCATTTCAAAACATAACCCTTCAACACAAGAGAAAATAGATATATGGGAACCACTAAGAATCAAACACTTTTGCGCATCCAAAGACTTTATCAAAAGAATTAAAAGACGATCTACAGAATGGGAAAAAAAATATTTGGCAACTGTATGTCAGACCGATGATCTCCATAATTTACAAGGTATTGCAAAATATCAACAAAAAAAGGATAAATAACCCAATTAAGCACTGGGCAAAGGAGATGGACAGACACTTCTCTAAAGAGGATAGCCACACAGCCAAAAGACACATGTGGAAATGTTCACAATCATTAGCTATAAAAGAAATCCAAATCAAAACAACGAGATACCACCTCACCCCAACAAGGTTGGCCATGATCCAAAAAACACAAAACAACAAATGCTGGAAGGGCTGTGGAGAGACTGGAACTCTCCTACACTACTGTAGGACTGCAAATTGGTGCAACCTCTTTGGAAAGCAATCCGGCACTTCCTCAAAAAGCTGGAAATAGATATACCATTTGTCCCAGTAATCCCACCGCTTGGAATACATCCTACAAAAGTAAGGGCAGTCACACAGACACATGCACACAAATGTTTATTGCAGCACAGTCCACAATAGCAAAAAGATGGAATCAACCCAGATGCCCAACAACAGATAAATGCATAAACAAACTATGGTATATATACTCAGTGGAACACTATGCAATGATAAAGCACAATGACGATTTTAGGAAACATCTCATAACCTGGTTTCAACCGGAAGACATTATGTTAAGTGAAATCAGTCAGCAGCACAAGGACAGATACTGTTTGTCACTCCTACTATAAGGACTTAAAAACAGACTCACATACAGAAGAAAAGACTCTTTGTTGGCAGCAAAGAAGGGGAGGGAGAGAGAGGGTTGGTTATAGATTAGACAGTTTATAGAAATTTGGTTGGGTGAAATCAGTGACAGCACACATTAGAAAGAAAATCAATTCAATTGGACTTCAACATAACCTGAAAACTCTTCCAGTCTCAACCCAATATTGCATGGACAGTAGCAGGAACAGGGGTCCAGGGACCATGCTCTCAGGAGACATCGAGGCCAATTGGCATAACTAGAGTATTGCTAAGAGAGTCTTCTCCACCCCGTATTGGTGAGTGGCATCTGGGGTCTTAAAAGCTGCCAAGCTGCCATCTGAGGTACACCAAATGGTCCCAAGTCAGCAGGAACAGATGATCAACAAGGACAAAAATGACATCAGGGAAAGAGGACCCAGAAGACAGAAAGACCCAAGTGAATGCGTGACTACAACAACATGCGACCAGAAGAACCAGCTGGTGCCTGGCCACCTCTAGTGATAGCCATGATGGAGCTCACAAAGTTTAGTCCCAGTGGCAATACGAGAATAAAAAGGGGTGCTTCCTGAGAACTCCCATTAAAAAACCACAATTGATGGTCAGAAGGCCTAGGGGTTCCTCTGGGAACATGGCCTCCTAGACCTGATGCTGCCCCTAATCATAAATCATTACTGAGGTCAACTCTTTGGACAGGAACACATTGGACTCAGGGTCACAGTGACCATATTGTGTGTGCACTTTAGGGTTCTATGCATCTATAAGATGTCATCTTACTGGCCTCTTACTAGAGGATCGTGGAGAGGGTGGGCAGGAGGGGACAGGAGATTGTTAAAAGGATAAGATATGTACAGAACAGAAAGGAAGAGTATGCTGTTACCAGGCAAGGAGAGCAGAAGAAGCTGCAGCTAGGCAGGCATGCAAATTTAAACTGGATTGTACACTTTCACTCAGTCACAATTAAAAAAGAAAAAAAATAACCCTGAGAAAGCTGCTTAAATTCCCTGAGTTTGTTTTCTCATCCATAATGTGAAAGAAAACTGACTCCCCCTCCTACCTCCCAGAATTTTTGAGGATTAAATGCGATGTTAAGGAGAAGTCTCTGCAAACTATAAAAGAACTTACAAACTCTCAGGTGGAGCAGCAAAGTAATGAGTAGAGGGTAAGCAGTAGCAATAATCAATGGCAATCTTTATAAAAAGCTTCCTGTTGTTGGATGCCTTTCACTTGATTTCAACTCACAGCGACCCACGTGACAGTTAGAACTGCCCCCATAGGGTTTTCTTAACAGGACTGTTACGTTAACTGGAGCAGATCATCAGATCTTTCTCCTGCAGCATAGGTGGATGTGTTGGAACAACTAACACTGGTTAGCAGTGAAACATTTAACCTTCCGTACAACCAAAAGCCAAAGCCAAAGCCACTGTCATCAAGTCAATTCTAACTCAGAGAGGCCCTATAGGTCATGATCCATAGATTTTCCAGGGAGAACCTGGTGGACTTGAACTGCAGACCTTTTGGTCAGCAGACTTAACCACAACACAACCCAAGTTTCCTACCACAGGGCTTCTTAAAAAGCTTCCTGGGCAACAAAATCTGTACTAGTGGAATTTAACACAGAATCTAGGACACACATGCCCAAGACTCTAATTCAAGTGGCCTCCTCCAATGCCCAGGCACTTACATTTCAAAGAAGTCGCAGGTGGTTCTAAAGCCCAACTATATTTCAGATGCATTGCTCAGCTTTAGCTGGAAAGCAGTAACTGATCACAAACCTTTTCAGCACAGGCTGTACTCAGATGGCTGGTGACCATCTCAGTCAGTGTAGTCATTCATCCAACGGTTACTGATAGTGCCCAGTTTGCACCAAACACTGAGCTTGGTGCTGAGATCCTGTGGCATAGTAGGAATAACAGGAGTTACAGACAACACATAGATTAGTCATGATGACACAGGCAGGGACTATAGCTAGGAGGCTGTTACAGTAGCCCAGATAAATGATGAGGCCTGAACAGTAGGGAAACACATTGAGACTACAGGAAGAATGCACAGAATTCTAGAACCAGAAGGCTGGGGCTGCTAGTTTAAACCCTTATCTATAATCTAGATGTTATCTTTGCAGATAGTGCCCAATGGTGACATGCAAGAGCAACACTTAGGATAATCCTAGCATCGGGAGCCCTGGTACATCTGACATCTTGAGGGTCATTTAACATTTCCTCCTCTACATGACAAAATTATCTTCAGTAATAATCACAAAACCAAAACCACACCAGACCCACTGCTGTTGCATCAATGCCAACTCACAGCAACTCTAAAGAACAGAGTAGAACTGCCCTATAGAGTTTCCAAAGAGTACCTGGTAGATTCAAACTGCCAACATAGCAGTTAGCAGACGTAGGTCTTAAGCACTCTGCCTCCAGGGTTTCCTAATCATAAAATGAAGTGCATAACAACAATGGCCAGGAGAAAAAACAGTGAGAACTTTATTCTTTTGCAACTGTAAATACGTAATAGTTCCAGTGGAAAAGAAAAATGTAAAGAAGCAAATTGAAATAAAATCCTTAAATGTCTTCTAAAGTTACAAATAAAGTCAACTACTGAAACTATGCAACTGATAAAACATTTCATTCTCTTGACTTATTCTTTAGTTTTTAAATTCAATAAAGAAAACTCAATTTCAAATATATTATTCAAACCCAGTAAAATGTTTCACAAACTGAAATTTGCACTTCGTAACTAAAAGATTTAATGTCAGAGCTCGTACTCTGTCTTACCACTTTACACTTTAAACACAAAAACTCCAAGTGGTCACAAGAAATGACAGAATAAAAGTAAGCAACTGTTTTCTGCTCTTTACCATCACTGCACATCATTCATTTTAAATGCTCTGTTCCGCAGCATCACAGACACTGGAGATACCAACCAGACCCAAAGCCAACTTGGACAATACCAAACCTTCATGAACTTGCTCTCACAACTTACTGGAGCTGTTCAAATTAAATTCCATGTAGAATACAAAGTTTATTAAGGGATGTTATTAAAATGTGTTACATTGTCCAGTGGTAGAATTCACGCCTTCCATCAGAGAGACCCAGGTTCAACTCCCATACACTACGCTTCTTTAAGTACAGGTGTGTGAGTTGCTATGATGCTGAACAGGTTTCGACACAGCTTCCAGAGTAAGATAAACTAGCAAGAAAAGTCCTAGAGAGCTACCTCTGAAAATTAGCCAATAAAAAAACCCTACAGGTCACAACAATCCAACTGACTGTGGAGATGGCTCAAGACCTGGCAGCCTTTTGTTTCATTGCACACGGGCTGGAGGCCAACACAACAGGAGCTAACAACAACAATTTGAAACTTACATACATTATTAAAATGCTACAGTGACTGCAGCAATAGTTTAGAACTTAGCCCAACAGCCGATTTTCTCCAGGAAGCAGTAATATTAAAAGACAGTGCTTAGAATTGTTAAAAAATAGTAATAGTAAAACCCAGACTCACTAAAACTGAGTTTTAACATTTTCTGAAGTTTCTACAGAAAATGTTCCCCTTATGTACTGTCTCAGGGTGGGGGAGCATTCCTAGTACCCACTCTTGCTACGCCACTGGAAACCAAAAATGTTCAAGGGGGCAGAATCAAAGTCAACAAAGAACAAGTACAGACTGGTAGAGAGTGGGATAAAAACAAACACAATAAGTCCTTGGGAGTCATCTTCAAGTTCAAAATACAGCAACTTTAAACATGTAAACAGCTCCCATAGTGCATTACATGTGTGAGGAGCAGTGCACTTGTATTAAGAGCTCAGAGTTCTGGGTCTAGAATACTGTACCTCATATGGAGGTTTTACACTAAGCAAAGAGCTTCCTTCAGTGTTTCTTGCAGTTTTGTGGTTTTTACAGAGTATCTAAGCTTCTGTTTATCTGCGAATGTCTTAATCTCATCTTCATACTTGAAAGACAGTTTTGCAAGATATATAATTCTTGGTTGGAAGTTTTTCTCTTTCAAGGCTTTGAATGTGTCATCCCACTGCCTCCTTGCTGACATTGTTTCTGCTGAGAACTCAGACAAAAGTGGAGTTTCTACTCTAAAAAACAGCCATGAACTTGAGAAAGTCATAATTGACCAAATTACATTCTGGGGGGAAAAGTTTTTAAAGAAAATGTCTATTTTTCACCCTGCAAAGATTTAGCATGACAAAATGGGTACACTGGATCCTCAAATCTAGACAGGAATCTTACAAAGATTCTGAGAAGGTTGTTCATCATCACCACCAACGACAAATATAAAAAAGACAAGACACTGAGTTTCACTGTGTAGACACAGCTGAAAATGCTGAGGCAGTGAAAACTTTCTGAACCTCTTCTGGCTATTTTTACATGAGCAGAGACTGGGTTTTTCTCCACATCTTGTGTAAAAGGAAGGAGAGAGAAAGGGCTCTAGAGTCTCACCAATCAAGGGTCAGTAAATGAACAGGAGTACCTGGGGTGGCTCCTTAAATACTTTCTCTTTAAAAGAAAGATAGGAAGTTTGTTGTAGGGAATAAAGATAACACACAGATAGGTCCAAACACAAAGTGCCTAACAAAAGGAAAAACCAAACCTGTTGCCATTGGGTCAATTCTTACTCACAGTGACCTTACAGGATAGAATAGAACTGCCCCATAACATTTCCAACAAACTGTTGGTAGGTTCGAATGGCTGACCTTTTGGTTAGCAGCCAATTCACTTAACTACTCTGCCACCAGGGTTTCCAACAAAGGGAAAGCAACTGCAAATGGTTAGCTTCATCTCCATTACTGATATCAAATTCTAGGACCCCAAATTAAGTTATACAAAGTGGTCTTTCTATGGCTGATGAAAAATTTCACCCAACACCTTTATAACAGGGCCCTCAAATTGTGCAGGGATTACTTGGATAGTTGGATAAACTTCATAAGCTTCATTCCTGGTACTGCACAGAGGTGTTTAAGCCGTGGTTCTATTTAGGAGCTTGTGGCAATCACACACTATGCCAATTAATGTTCCTACTCCATCTGCAGTAGGAACACAATGCACCCCTAGAAGATACAAACGGTTTCTGGTTTTTTTTAAAAAAAAAAAAAAAGAGCCAGATCCTTCCCAGTAAATGATAGTCAAAACATTCCCAAATGTGGAATCAAGTGATTGAAAATACACACACACACACACACACAAGTATGTTGTTATAATTGAGGATGACTCCAAAGCCATTTAAGACAACTTAAAAAAAAAAGTCCTCTGTCCTGCTATTCCTTTTCATTATGCCCTACCAATCCAAGAAAAAAAGGTCTTTTTGTCACCACATTTAAAGGATTAGAAGATATTAACACTTTGGGTTCCTGAAACTTTAACAGAAGAGTGAGGCAGGCATTGTAAGCCATTTAAAGGTATATATTCCTACAACATATGATAAAAGTATTTACAAAAATCTTCTTTGGTGGTAATTTATTCTTCCTGAAGGGAGATTTAGCCTAATAAAATGTTTTGCTAATGCTTTTTTCCAAGTGGTTTTATACCCTAGCTAAAGAATGGAAGAAAATAAAAACTGTATTCTGCAACAATCAATACAGAACCAGGGAATGCTACAAGAGTGCGGCCACTCATTAGTCCCCTGTCCTACACAGCAGGCCCCTTTGAGAGGTTCCTGATTTGGACAGGCTCCACATTCTCATTACACTCACTCCTAAATGCAGAAGTGCCAAATTAACAAAGAGACTAAGAAGTTGGCATGATGCCAACTGATCACATTTACTGTTTTTCTACATACATATCTTTTTCAGCATTTGGAAATCTATGCCGTAAATAACTGCACAAATGGTGTTATTGGTATTTAGGTTTCTGTTTTCACACTGATATAACATTGAAATCTTCCAAATATTTTCATTATAACTTTATCTGGTTGGCAAACTACCTAGTATTTTATCAATAAGGAAATTAGGAAGGTAAAACAATTTAAGTTAAACTAGGCTTGCATGACGTCATGGATTGAATTGTGTTCCCCCAAAAACATGTGCAGCCATGTGCCTGAGCCATGATTCCCAATATTTTATGATTGCCCTCCATTTTGTGATTTTCCTATGCTGTATGTTGAAGGATTAGGGTGGGACTGTAAATCCCTTCATGAGATCATCTCCCTGCTCCACTGTAAAGGGAGTTTCCCTGGAGTGTGGCCTGCACCAGCCTTAATCCTTTCATCCTGCAAGAGATAAAACGAAAGGGAAGCAGGCAGAGAATTGGAAACTTCACACCATCAAGAAGCAGTAAAAAGCGGTAGAAGAGTGTCCTTCAGACATGAGGTTCCTGTGCCAAGATGCACACTGGACAAAGACTGATGCAACACAAGGCCTTTCCTCCAGAGCCAACAAGGGAGAAAGCCTTCCTCTGGAGTAGACATCCTGAATTTGGACTTGTAGCCTAACAGACTATGTAAGAATAAACATTTCTCTTTTTAAAGCCATCCACCCTGTGATATTTCTGTTAGAGCAGAACTAGCTCACTAAAACACACTCCAACCTCAAATTTTATTTGGGTACTCTAATTCTCAGCTTCCATGCAGGAGACCTGGGTTCTATTCCCAGCCGATGCACCTCATGCATAGCCACTACCCATCTGTCAGTGGAGGTCGATGTGTTGCTATGATGATGAAGGAAACCCTGGTGGTGTAGTGGTTAGGTGCAGTTCAAGGGTCAGCAGTTCTACTTCACCAGGTGCTCCCTGGAAACCCTGTGGATCTCTGTAGGCAGTTCTAGTCTATCCTGTAGGGTTAGTGTGCATCAGAGTTGACTCGACAGCAATGTTTTTGTTCGTTTTATTTTGTTTTTAATGATGATGAACAGGTTACAGCTTCCAAACTAAGATGGACTGGCAAAAAGGCCTAGCAATTTATATGCTTCCAAAAATCAGCCAATAAAACTCCCATGGATCCCAAAAATCTGACCGTCACCTGATCATGAGGTGGTGCAGGACAAGACAGCATCTTGTTCCAAAGTATGTGAGATCACTAAGAGCTGGAGGCCAACTCACCAGCAGCTAACAGCAGTGTGAACAACTGTATTTTAAATAAACCCATACCAGGTGCTGCTGAGTTGATTCCAGCTCATGGCACCCCACTAGTGTCAAAGAAGGACTGCTTTGCAGGGCTGCCAATGGCTCATTCTTCAGAAGTACACTGCTAGGACTTTGTCCCAAGAACTTTATGGTTCACAGATGAGTATGTTAACTATTTGCACTACCTAGGGATTCCCTGTTTATAAATCTCTAGGTGGCTAACTTGTAAAGAGAAGAATTTTTTTTTTTCTTACTTTTGTTACTTTAAGGCAGAAAAAAAGTTTTGCTTAAATAGAGTACATGATTATACAGTCTCTGCTGAGTAAAAATTTCTTGGTCTCTGTAAACATCAATGTCCTCAAACTAACAGTTAAGTGGCATTCTGATGCAAAGCACATGAAATATACTTAACTAGGCAATTAATAACTTTGTTGGAAGTTTTTCACATAGTACATAGGATTATATAGTGTTTATAGAATCAGAGAAGATGACAGACAGACAAAGAAACTGAGGACTCATGGATGAGTGTCACCCATGGGAAGGTGGTCAGGTACCTGCCTGATGCCTGCAAAATACAGACAAAGAAGACTCCAAGGAGAAGACTTAAAAGGAAGAGCAAGTGCCCAGGTCAGGAGTGTCCACCCAGACTGAACTTATCACCTTCTCCTCTGTTTTCCTTCATCACTCTGCGGACTGTAATGTTGACACCAGCATCCCAGTCTTGATGTTTTCAATAGTGCTATAGATCTCCTATCTGTGTATTTAACCTTAGCCGTATGCTGGTTCTGACAGCACATCTAGTCACAGTCACCGCACACACTACCCAGTGATGCAGCGATCTGCATCCCTCCTAAACACCAGGCACCTCACCCTCAGGGGCTGTGACAGACTATCACATCTCTCGTATTGCTCTGCATGATACCTTGCTTATAAAGAGATACCTCCCAAATATTTTACTTTCTACTGTATTTTTACTTCAAAATAGCTTATCCCATTTTAAAAAAAAAAACTGTTTTTAATTATAAATAGAAAACACAAATCCTCCCTAATCTTTGCATAGATGATTGACTGAAACATTCGTCATGGCAGCTTGGCCTTGGCAGTGGTCTGTCAACAGGAATGTCTTCCACATCTGCTCTGTGAAAACCTACCTGTTGAGATCAGGAGGATCTGGTCAATAAGCAAAGACATCCTGGCTGGACAATCTCAGTTTCCAAAAAAGCTACTTATTCTCTCTCTCTGTAATACGCTTTGCATGCACGTACAAACAAACAAAAGTACACAGACAACTCCAACAAAGGGAAACACAACTGGGAAAATGTATCAGCAGGCAAGTCAACCACATATTTGGAATTCTATAAGAATAACCTAACAACAACAAGAAGACGGACACCTGGCAGGAAAAAAAAATTTAAGGAAATTATTGAGATGTGATACATTTCCTGTCTAAGCAACATATGAGGTGGAGAGGCATTCAGTCAGTATCCTTCAATGCAGCAAACTTTAAACACTTTACGGGGAGTGATGTACTATCGTGGCACACAAGGACATTTTTTTCTAAATTTAAGCACTGAGTCGTTCAAATCATCCTGTGTTCAAAAATGAACAAAAACCAGCACGTGCTCACTGTATTCCCAACAGTAATCTTTAACGTCACCAAAGTCAGATAACACACTATAACCTGCCTCACTTCATTTTGGCTTAAGGTACAGCCTGCAAAATAATTCAAAGTCATGGGGTGTTCAGTCCTATCTATAAAAATAAACCCAATGCCATCAAGGCGATTCTAACTCACAGCAGCCCTACAGGATACAGCAGAACTGCCCCCACAGTTTCCAAGGAGCACATGAACTGCCAGCTTTCTGGTTAGCAGCAGTAGCACTTACCCACTAAGCCACCAGGGTTTCCACCCTATCTAAACAATGCCCAAACCAAACCACACCAACTACCATCAAGTCAGGTTTGACTCAGTGATCCTACCCCAGAATTCAGTAAAACTGCTTTAATTCTCAAATGCCTGGATTTAGAAAAAAAAGTAGAGCTAGGTTTTTCCAAACAAATTTAAGACATAAAGTTCTTTACCAACCTGTTGGCAAAATAAATTTAAAACAAACTAGAATACAAAAGAACAGTCTTTTCCTTTCAATAATGTCCAAGTCCTCATTATATAAGCTCCCTTCATTGGAACAAAATTTCCAAGTTGTACACCCAAGTTTTCAAGACTTTTTAGCATTATTAGAGATAGGCAAAAATTCAAAAAAGTATTTTAAAGCAAACAGAGGAGTTTGTGATGAAATCCTACAATCTGAAAGATACTTGCTCCAATTACATTTATGAACTGATGGAGATGAAGCACACAGGTTTTCATATCTCTATTTCTTAGTTCAATTATTTTTACACCATTTCTGAAGCAAATCCATCTACAGGTTAGATTACATTTAAAACACCATAACAGCAAAAGGCAAAACAACCCTGTACACTATTTTGATCCCTACTCTATCAGGTGTGTTTTCACAACGTCTTTGCACAGGCTGCTCAGGACAACTTCCTTGCAGCGTTGCCACATTTCACATTCATACTAGAGGTATGTGAATATACATTTATTTCCTTTCATGGTTGCTGGTTTGAGAGCACAGAGAGATCCTCAAAAGCTACTTCCAAGTCTCATCTCTGAACCTACAGCACCCAGCATATACCTATCTAATAGCAATTACTAGCCAAACTGAACCCAATGAAGGCTCAAAAATCAAACAGAAATCTCAAAGCTGTCTGATGTGAAAAAGAAATTTATTGGATGATAAGAGAGGTTAGAGCCCCTACAACCAGCAAATAAAATCCCAAACAGCATGATGTCCAATATCGGAGTCAGCAATACAATAATTATCTCTAGCTTGAGGTTTGGTAAGAGGAAGAGAGATACAATGCCTTAAAACGCCACCCTCCTATGAGCACACAGGAATGACATGACATACTAGGTTTATTTACCTCTTTTTGATTTTTTTTTTTTTTTTTTTTTGGTGAACTCAGAAGGAAAATGACCAGGTTTCTTGAGGGGAAAAAAAGGGAGACAGAGGAGGAGAGAATGAAAGGGGAAGATGAAAAAAAGAGATAATCATTCTAAATGTTCCTAGTTTAGCAGAAATTGTTCCTAGTTTGGCTAAAATTGGCATTCATCAAAAATACCTTACATTTAAGGGCATATTCTCCACCCAGCCTAAATGGACTTTGGTCCATTCAGTTTTATCTGCTAAAATGAAATACCCATTTTCAGTCATCTTAGAATTCAATTAAAAATAATGACTCAATTATTACTGGCTGATTCCACTTGACTGCTCATGAAGTATTCAGACAACAATAATATCAGCTGCCTTGACAGGGTAATCTCAGAGAATTAGCAATCATGTCTCCCTGTAAAGATACAACACTGAAGCACATCATCTTCAAACCCTACTTCCTGAACAATCACGTCATTGCCACTCAGGCATCTGAAAACACTCAGTGAACCACTATGTCAGAAATCTGAGAGAGGTTGAAGATACCACCCTTAGCTCCATAGAATACAGAAATACAGAACTTGAGGGATGGATGACACCACAGAGGTGAGCTGACCCCTCAAGTTTCAGATGAGGTGACAGGAGCAATCAGTGCATCAATGGCAGTGCTAAGATTTCAACCCAACTTCTGTTTCTGCTCTAAACTGTCCTAGACCTAGCCTGAGTCTTTTAACTTTCTCCTGCATACACTCTGGCAAGCCAACTTTGAACCAATGGCCCAGGCCACCAGTAATCATGTTCAGCTCACACTCAAAAGGCTAAATTTATTTGAATCCAGACATCTCATCTACCAATTTCTCATGCTGTTGGACCACAGAAATGTCTTAAGAGACAGTAAAGATAAAGCTTCCTACTAAAAGGGGAAAAAAGTGCTCAGTCTTTATTTTACTAAAAAAAAAGAAGAAACGTCCTAATAAACTAATATCCACATTATACTTAGCATCACTGTTAAGATGAGATTTTATATTGTTCATGGTAAAGCTGTATTATCTCCAGCTTAGCCTTAAGAGACATTACTTTTAGGCCCATTTTTGTGAGAAAAGCAAGTCAAGTGAAAACTTAATTTGGGATTTTGTATAAAATGAAGAGCATAACCTACACTCTTAACATTTATTATAAAATAACCTAACTTACCCACGCCAAGCCAAGTGCCGTCGAGTCTTAATATATTTCATATAAAATTTTAAAATATTTTTATAAAGAGGCTAAAATCCAAAGAACAATGATTTTTTTCACAGACTTCTTTCTCTCATAATGATAAAATTTAATTCCCAAGTAGAACATTTCTAACTGGACATTGAGGTGGAATGATCAGAATGCCCATGGCTGAGATTGTGCAGATCTGACCCTGTTTTATACTCACTGAGTACTATACCAGTATTTCTGGTGACCAAATGGGAGAAGAAATAATATACAAGTGTATCATACAACCACTTAGTATAAGAAACATGTAATATAAGAGAAACACTGCTATTTTACTTCTGCTAAGAATTCATTGATTAAAAACCTAGTAACACGTTGGTAATGGGTTTTCTGTTTTGTCCCTTGCCTTCAAGAATAGAACCCATTGCTCAATGTTGAAGCAATTCTGGCTCATAGCAAGTGGCAACTGGATATTTGCTAAGTGTCCTGGTGCCACGATAAGGAGTGTTACGGCATCTTACATAAGTCCATCCCTGAAAACTTCTTTCATTAGTTTTTTCAATGTGATTTATTTTGTTTGTTTTCTTGTTGTTAGGAAAATACACAGCATAACACACATCAATTGAACAATTTCTACACAATATGGTGACACATCATTGTTGCTGTTAGGTCTCATCACGTTGGTTCCCATTCATGCAACCCTGTGTGCAACACAACAAAACACTGTCCAGTCCTGCGCCATCCTCGCGACCTTTGCTACAGTTGAGTCCATTGTTGCAGTTAGTGTGTCCACCCACAGGCACCTCAGCAGAAAGCCCAGGTGACCTACAGCCTAAACCTCAGCCACTGAAAACCTATAGAGCACAGTTCTATTCTGACATACATGAGGTTACCGTAAGTCAGATCAACCCAAGGGCATAGCTTTCCAAAGATAGACTATGGTTCCAACAGATAACCGTATCTTTCCCTGTCACTGAAAGTATTTAAAGACAGATCAATTGATCATTTGAGATACTCTCTGTAAGAGAAGCTGCATCTGCTAGGGACGAGAGGAAAATTTTCAATCCAAAGACTCTGATTCATATTAAGAACTTTATTCAAGAACACCCACAGAATGGGAAAAAATATTTGGCAACTCTATGTCAGACCGATGCCTGATCTCCATAATCTATAAGATACTACAAAATATCAAGAAGAAGAAGATAAACCATCCAATTAAGCGATGGGCAAAGGAGATGGACAGACACTTCACTAAAGAGGAGATCCACGTAGCCAAAACAACACATGCAGACATGTTCACGATCTTTAGTTATTAAAGAAATACAAATCAAGACAACAATGAGATACCATCTCACCCCAACAAGATTGGCCATGATCCAGAAAACACAAAACAACAAATGCTGGAGAGGCTGTGGAGAAAGTGGAACCCTCCCACACTGTTGGTGGGGTTGCAAAATGGTCCAGCCTCTTTGGAAGGCAATCTGGCACTTCCTTAAAAAAATGGATATCGATATACCATTTGACCCAGTAATTCCACTACTTGGAATATATCCTACAGAATCAAGGCCTTTCACACCAACGGACACATGCACCAGAATGTTTACCGCAGCACAGTCCACGATAGCAAAAAGATGGAATCAACCCAGATGCCCAACAATAGAAGAATGGATAGGTAAACTATGGTACATATACTCAATGGAGCACTACGCAATGATAAAGAATAATGATGATTCCAGGAAACATCTCCTAACCTGGTTTCAACTGGAAGACATTATGTTGAGTGAAAGTAGTCAGCGACAAAGGGACAAATACTGCATGAGACCTCTACGATAAGATCCCCCAAACAGACTTATGTATAGAAGAAAAGACTCTTTGACAGCTGCAAGGGAGGGGAGGGAGGAAGGGTGAGGGGGGAAGGGTTTAGTTTAGATAGTTACTAGAAATCTAGTTGGGAGAAAGCGGTGATAGCCCACATTAGAAACAAGAACAACATTAAGTGGACTTCAGCATAACTTGAGTACTCCTTCCATCTTAACTCAATACTGCAAGGATAGAGTAGCTGGGGCGGGGGGCGGGGGACCATGCTCTTAGGCGAATTCCAGGCCAATTGGCACAACTAGCGTTTTGCTAAGAGAGCTCTCTGCACCCCACATTGGTGAGTGGCGTCTGGAGTCTTAAAAGCTGCCAAGCTGCCATCTGAGGACACAGCAAATGGTCCCAACTCAGCAGGAACGGATGCTCACCAAGGACCAAAATGACATGCAGTAAAGACAACCAAGAAGACAGAGAGACCCACAAGAGTGGGTGCCTACATCGACTTGGGACCGGAAGAACCGGATGGTGCCCGGCCACCACCAGTGATAGCCACGATGGAGCTCACACAGAGGAGTCTCACTGGCAACACAAGAATAAAAGGGGTGCATCCTGAAATCTCCACTAAAAGACCTCAATTGATGGTCCAGTGGTTTGGGGGTTCCTCTGAGAGCATGGCCCCCAGCCCTGATGCTGCCCTTTCCCATAAATTATAACAAAGGTCCACTCTTTGGACAGGAATGGATTGGACTTGGCAATGCAGAATGACCATATATTGGAAGCACTTTGTGGTTCTATACATCTACAGGATATCATCTTGCTGACCTCTGGCTAGAGGAAGGGGAGTGGACGGAGAGGAGGGGAAAGGAGGTTGTTGGGAGGATGAGACATGTATGGAGCAGAGAGGAATAGTGTGCAGTCACCGGACAGGGAGAGCAGTGGAAGCTGCATATAGGTGGGCATGTAAATTTATACGTGAATGTACATTTTCACTCAGTTATGTTAAATTAAAAAAAAAAGAACTTTATTCATATTAAAGTGATATAATCTCCTCAGAGAGGCCATGGAGCCCCAATTATTTTAGGGAAAAACTAGCCATATATCATCCTGAGCAGCCCTTAGCTTTTCCTGCATCCCAGTATTTCCCAGCACAAGTCACACTTTGATACGCCAAAAAAAAGAAGGAAAAAAACACCACCACTCTGCAGCAAAACTCTAAACCAGAAGGACTTGCGGAGATGACAGAAAAATCACTAATTAACCAACCAACATGTTTATTATTTTTTGAACATCTCACAGGTAGGCCACAATAACCTATATTAGAGTCCCCACCTTGAATGGGCTTAGAGTCAGTTTAGACAGATAAGACCTACTACACACAGGAACACAAAAGGAAACCAGGGGTGTGGGACAAATGGTAACAGCGCAGCAGTGAGGTCACAGGAGTTCAGAAGAGCTCAGCTGTTTCTAAATTGGTTAAAGGCATCAAAGGGAAGGTGGTTTAAGCTGACCTTTGAGATATAATAAATACAGTACAAAACAGAGAATTAAGAATCAGATGCTGTTACACTAAGTAGTAATTAGCTGAAAAACTCAGAGATTTTTAGCTAAGGAGGAAAAAGGGGCCACCCATAGGCCAAGGCAAAGAAGTTAGGAAGGGAAGTACACGGCATGTTCACCAGTAGTTACCAGGCCTGGCAATGGCAGAGGGGGGTCGATAAGGGAAGTAGCAGGGGACAGCTGACACGGCAATAGCATGAAGGGACCACAAGAAATGACAGGGATAACCCTTTTCTGGGATACTTCTGGATGTAGAATTCAAAAACACCTAAAGGCCAAATCCAGCTGTGTATTCGAATCATTTAAAACATGATGCCAGACCTATGCCAGAGGTTCTGCACCCAGGTGGTTCCAAAGAGCAAGCCAAGCCAAGTGCCATCGAGTCGGATCCAACTCATGGTAATGAGCAAGTAGGGCTGAAATCCTGGGTTACGGGTTCAAAGTAACCCAAAATTTCAATACTCACTCCATGAGCACTCCTTATCTTTGAGAAGGCTAACAGTTTGTCATACAGAAAACCAAGAGGCTAGTGGAGCAAGAAAAAAACAGTTGACAAAGAATCAGATGATAATGTGCAGACCATCAACAAGGATAATTAGGAAAAAAGATATCTGCCCTAGATATCTGCCTGAACTCTCAAATCCAGCAAAAAAACTCATTTTTCACCAGTAGTCTGAAATCCTTAATGAGATCTCCTTTGACCCATGCAAACTATTTTTAATTACAAAATTCAGAAAAAGTCAGCCAGCTGTCTTTTCTCTTTCCAAAGCTACATCACTACACGTCCATATGGGGGGCTCCATATAAAAAAGGGAGCAGGGTAATCACATGACCCCCACACGTGGGACCCAGATTTTTATGTCTGTGAAATCTCTCTGGACTAAGTCCACAAAGATAAGTCATTTAAACCTCATGATTGACTGTTTTAGTAATCAAGATGAAATCAGTCAATAGTTGTTAGGTGTCACCGAGTTAACAGTAATAATACATAGTTATATCATTCCATCAAATGTCCACTATGTACCTTCTGTGTGCAGAAAAATGACCTTGTAGACAGTACATTCCTCGGTCATGTTGACAAAAACGTGAAAGGCTGAACTGACAAACTACCTTCTTACTCTCAAATTTCATGAATTTATAGGACATCAGAACAAAGAAGATCCTCGTTGTTGTTAGGAGCTATTAAATTGGTTCTGACACATAACAACTTTGTGCCCAACAGAACAAAATATGGCTCAGTCCCACGCCACCCTCACAATCATTGCTGTTTGTTCCCACTGTTGCAGCCACTGTGTCATTCCATCTCATGGAGGATCTTTCTCTTTTTTCACCATGAGTCGGATCTGACTCGATGGCACTTGGCTTTGGCTGCTTTACTAAATCTGATGTCTTCCCCCAGGGACTCAACCCTCCTGATAACATGTTCAAAGCAAGTGAGACAAAGTCTCACTATCCTCACTTCTATGAAGACTCTGGCTATACTTCTTCCCAGACAGATCTGCTTATTCTTCTGGTAGTCCACAATATATTCAAGTTCTCTGCCAACAACATAACTCAACAGTGTCTAATCTTCTTCAGTCTTCCTTATTCACAGTCCAGTTTTCATATGCATATGAGATGACCAAAAATACCATGGCTCCTTAGAAAGCATCAAGTCAAGTTCTTTCCATTTTACTGGATGAAGAAATGGGGACCCCAAAACGAGTCATACTCACCCAAGTTTACACAGCTGGGAAGCAACAAGGGAAACTCCAATCCTACCTCAGACTCCCAATACAGGGCTCCTTCCCCTGAGGTGACACTGGCATTCCACTGCCTTTCAGAAAAACTGCTAAATCTACCACTTTTAAATCATCAGTATTTTTTGGCACTTAGTCTACCAGACATTACTGGAAGGGCAATAAACTTAACCCTCACAACAATCCTAAGGAGCAGATTACTATTATCATCTCCATTTTACAAATGAAAAGAAAACCTGAGGTAAAAAGAGGTCACAGAGGCAGGACAAAGCCAAGCTGTCTAATCCAGACAGTCTGGCTCCAAAGTCTGTACTCTTAGTCACTTGGTTATATTTCATGAAATACAATTTCTTCATATTCTAAAAAGATGGAAGAAGTAAGCTTTCACGCTGAAAGGCCATAGTAATTCATGTTTGATAATAGATCTAAGAGCTAAGCTGTAAATTTAATTAATACATGCAATATATCTCTATCATCTGTTTTACTAAGTTAAGGGAATGTTACTGTATGTTTGAAGGGAATATACAAAGCATGTAAATTTTGTAAGCATATATATTTTGAAAAGGCAAAACGTATGGGAACACCAAACGAAACCCGCTACTTCAAATAGGCAGAATGTTACCTGAGCGATTGCGATGGTTTTAAGAGGTCTCTTCAGTACGTTAGGAATCCTCGTGGCGTGGTGGTTAAGCCCTATGACTGCTCATCAAAACGCCAGCAGTTTCATCCCACCAGGCACTCCTTGGAAACTATGGGGCCATTGTACTCTGACTTATAGGGTCACTACCAGTTGAAAGCAACTCAACAATAGCAGGTCAGCAGTGGGTAGGTTTGGTGTATAGAGCCCTGGTGGTAGAGTGGTTAAGAGTTCAACTGCTACCAAAAGGTCAGCAGTGTGAATCCAACAGCTGCTTCTTGGAAACGCTATGGAGCAGTTCTACTCTGTCCTGTAGGGTCACTATGAGTCAGAAATGATGCAACAGCAACAGTTTGGGTTTTGGTTTGATCTTCTGGGCATGCTAATATCAAAAGCAAAGATGTCATGGCTAATTTCTACCTGTGCAGAGATCTTCTATTGAAAGCAAAGATGCCATGGCTGATTTTTTTCATATGGCATTCCTTGTTAGTAGAAGTACTAATAGTTGAGGAAGACATTAAACCCCCGAGGATTAATAAAAATACAATTTCTTACAAAAGTCTTCAAAACCAAGAGCACAAGAACAAATGTTCACTATTAAATTGTAACTACTTTTTCACTTTTCCTTTTATTAAAAATAATGTCAAATCTCATTACCTTGCTTATCCAGGAGATGGACTCCAGGAGCAACAAACGTTATGAATAAGCTAATTACAATTGTGCCCAAGATCAAATTTTAAGGGAAATACTGCAGTCAGTTAAGAAGACATTATGAGATTAAAAAATTATTTGACTTATTTTACCAGCAAAATGTAAAGTGTGCAAAAGCCTACTCTGGAAACAAGAAATTCTAAAAAATCTAGAACCACAGAAGTGTCACTTTAGATGTAAAATCCACTGCTCCCAAGAATTAAAGCAAAGAACAGTACCAGGCACATAGTAGGCCCTCAATAAACAACCACTGAAAGAATATAAATTGAAGAAAACATTTACAGAAAGATGTGTAGCAGAGACTGTCAAACTGGCAGAGCAACCTGGATTTGCACTCTCAAGACTTTCCCTTTAATAATCGTGATGATAGCAAAAGAGCTCAGGGTCACGGAAACTCCATAAAATGACAGAGCACTATCCAATTAGAGCAAAATGGTCTGTGGTACAAGACCTAATCTGCACTTCTTAAGCAAGGAAAATATCTCTCAGCCAAGCTTTGTCTGAGTAAAGGATCTGGACTCAAGCCCTACAGGGCGTCATAATATTTACAGTACAACACTGAACGTGGCAAAATTCCCTGAATTTGGTGCATTTCAAATGCAACACTGCTTTTAATTTAGCACTTCTCAATAGGAGTTGCCCAGCTTGACTCACCTCTTTGTAACAAATCTTATTTAAAGCCACAAAGGAAAAAAAAAACCCCATTGCTTCTCTGCCGACTGAAAGCAACACAAGTATAAATGGAATTAGAGAAAACATACACAAACCAGAGATCTGTCATATCTGATCAGTAAATTAAAGCTTAATAAAATTATAGTCAGCCTGGGAGTTTGAGAGTTGTCTGGGCTTTGTTTATAACCATTCTAGCCATGCCCCAATAGTAAAGGTTTTTCTAACATTCACATTATAAATCTTTTTTCTGGGGAGTCAGCACATGATCATAAACCCTGGCAGGACGTGAAGCTAGAGCTTAAGTGGTGACCAGTTTTATGCAGAAAGGTTAATAGAAGAGTAATATTATATTCTGCTATTTGCTTTAATACCTACTTAGAACACATTTCATTTTCTCACATGGAATACTCAAGAAGGTCATATATCAGAGCTCACCTGAAATTCCTGCCCAATTTAAGTCTTAGCCACAAGCAGTAGTTTCTTATAACAGCACAATGAAAAACTATTCCAAACTTTTCTGCAGTATTCACATTATAAAAAAGGGTGTGAGACCCAAGTGGGGCCCCTGATGAAATTTCATAGAAACTTAGTGACCAATTACTATTTTCTTCTTTACCTTTACTGTTTAACTTAAAGGACAGGATGCTTCTAAGGAAACAATAATGGAACACCTGTTATATAACCTGTTCTTGCTTGGCCAGGTTATGTGGTTTTGATAATGAAAAGAAATAAAGTGAAAAGGGCAAATGCTGATTTTCTTATCCCCCTTCTCCTATTAACCAAGATATTCATCTGAGTCAGACATCCAATAGTCAGTTGTGTGCCTCAGTTTCCTTACACACTAACCATGAGATCTGAAGCCATCCAAATTTTTATTTGACCAAAGTTAATGGGTACAATAACATATGAAATTCACATGAGAACACTACATTGAAATACTGTATATTAAAAATTCCAAAACCTTTTGCAGTATTCATTTCTTTTCTCCAGACTCTCCAAAGAGGTTAGCATAGCCATTAGTCAAGACAGCATGAATAGAAACTCAGGAATCCCTGTATGGTACAGTGCCTAACATACTAGGCTGAAAGGCTGAAGGTTTGAGTCTACCCAGGGGCCCCTCTACTTCCAAAAAATAAGCCACTGAAAACCCTACATACTTCTCCTCTGACACACATGGGTTTGCCCTATGTCAGGCTCAACTGGAGGGCAACCAGAACTAAAACATAAAAACCCAGGACAGACCCACAGAAATCCTCCCAGGTGAAGTTATCATTCTGCTTGGATTGTCACGCACAAAGGAACCCAATCCTCTTCAACCTCACAGAATCAGATCTTTGATTTCTTTTTTTTTAAACCATGGAAACAATTTCACTTACCCTGACGCCTTCAGGCCTAGGTACATAAGATGGCAACGCTTCAGAAAATCAGGGACCCCATGGGACTTCAAATGATCAGTTCTTCCTAAGTGTCTTCATTTTTCGTTTTTCTTACCCAACTGGTGCACATCAGTAGTAAACCTCCAAAATGCTGGGACGTGGGCAACTTGCCAAGACCCATGCAGAGGTCAAGGAGGGAGACGCCGCTGCGCAAACACAGATGTCGCAGCCTTTCCTCATCTCACCCCAGCTGTAACCAATAGAGGGAACACTGTGGGCTCCCGAGAAGCTGATGGCTTCTCTCCTGGAAACGGAACTGGTGTCTGGGAAACCAGAGCTGGGTTTCCAGGGCTGCCCCGGCACCCAACCTCCAGGCAGCCTTCCTCAGTAGAGAATGCTACCTATCCCTAACACATGCCCCTCATCGTAACCCCTTTGGAGACCCTACACCGGGAAGGTTATTGTCCCCGGCTCACAAGCCTTAGTATTCAAGAGGGGGGAAAAAATCCACAAAATAAACAATTAAGTCGGGCAGAATTCTGACACCACCATCCCCAACAAAATAACTATAGATTTTATTTTTAAGCACAGCAAATGTTTCCCCCTAGAAATAACAGCGCAAGTGCATCGCTAATGTTCCGAGCTTGAGCGTAGGGTCTCAGCCTGGCCAAGCACCTTCGTCCCGAGCAGATGCAAGGAGAGGGAGGGAGGATACCAGCTTTCCAGACTCTCCCTTCTTCCTGGCCAGCATCCCCCACTCCACAGCAGGTGTGCCATTTATTTCCTCAGCTCTTGAAGGGCTGAGGCTGGGCTCCTACTCGCCCAACCCCAGTCAGGGAAGTTGGACCGCCGAGGGCGAGAAAGGCCGCCGCTGCCTTGGCGATGCGCTCCCGGCCGCGAAAGCTACACCGCCAGAGCGACCTGGCGCTCGACAGCTGCCGCCACCACTCTGTACAGCCCTTTTGCACTTGTTGCCGTCCCGGGGAACGAGGAGGCGGCGTCCAGCCTGCACGCAACCAAGCGCGCCGCTGCAACCCCTTTCCACCTCTACTGACCCACGCGTCCCCTGGGACGTTGGAGAAAGGTGGCTCCAGGGCTGCAAACTCAGGTAGAGAAACTTTTCGCCCAGGGCCGCAGGAGTCGCGGGGGATGGAGCCCGAAACAGCATTTACCTGGAGCTGTGGCCCTGCTGTCTCTGGAGCCCTGGCGAGGCGCTGCCCCCCGCGCCCTGCCCAAGGGCGCCCCGGAACGTGCACCCGAACCGCTGCCGCCTGGAGCCGGGAAGGCTCTCCCCAGAGCTGCCAACGCCCGCGGCGGCGGCGGCGGAGGCGGCGCGGCGGGGGCCGAGGCGGAGGGGCGGAGCCCGGCGGCCAGAGCCGGTAACTGGGGCCGCCCCGCTCCCCCTCCTCCCGCTGCCACTGGATCCCCTGCCCGCCCACCTCCCGGCGGCTCGCAACTGCGGCATCACATGGCCAGGCCCGCCCGCTGGTGGCCCGAGCCCGGCTCCAGGAGGAAACCCGAAGCTGCCCGACTGGGTTGTCGCCACCAGCCCCCTTCCCGCGCGCGGCTGAGGCTGGCTCTCCTCAGTCTCTCTCCCCCAGCGCCCAGCGCCGAGACGCCGCGCACGCGGGGAGCCACGCCGCCGGGCCAGCCTGGGAAGAGCAAGGTTGCGACCTGGTGGCGGCGCCCTCACGTCCCGGACCCCACGGGCCTCGCCTTGGCGCCGGCTGAGGAGCTGGCCTACCCTCTCCTCGAAGGAGTTGTGCCAGGCCCGACGAAGGTTAGGGCTCTCCTCAGCCAAAAGCCACCACACCCGTGACACAATATGGCCCGGGTCTATCACAATAGGCAGTATTATTTAAAAATCAGGAGACGCCCTTTATTTTGTGAGGCTCTTGTTCCTCTCTCCCAGAGCTTTGCGAGCTGCAATTCTCTTCTAGTTTATGCACTCAAGTGGCTCCGTTAAAAGTCATCAGAATGCAAAAATTCTCATGAAAATCGTAATTGTATTTTTACAATGAAAACAATGTGAAAGAAACTCTGTTATCCAAAGTGCTCTTAGAATGCAATGTAGAAGCTTCTCCACCAGCCAAGCCTTCGTAGAAGAAAGACAATTACAGCAGCTTTAAGGAAAAACCACCTATTTAATTTGTCTGGTAATTACGCCGAGTGTCTGGTTTTATGTTGGTTTTTTTTTTTTTTTTGTCCTGTGCAGACTTGCCGCCCCAGAACCGGGACAGGGGCGTGGCCTGAAGAGCTGCCCGCCGAGACACTGGACGACTTACCACCGCCCCTTCTCACCCCGTCGCTGCTGTAGCCATCACCTGTCCTGAGCCTTGGCCATTTCGCCTGCCTCACCTTCTATCTACACCTTCCTCAGCCCGTGTTGCTGATTTGGAGCCGGAGGAAAAGGGAAGGCAGAAGAGGACAGCCTAGGGTTCTCAGTAAAAGAAGTCCTTGCATCTGGAGTCCTTCCTCCTGTTCCAGGGCAAAGGTGAAGGGCTTTTCCCACTTACCAAAAGGGCCCTGGCACTGGTCCTGCGCTCCTGGTAATCCTGGTTGATTCTACCCCACACAGCTGTGAATCCAAAGCCTGCCTCGCTTCTCCTGACCACTGCCAGGACTTCAAGGTACTCAAGATGAAAAGAAAAGCAATATTCTTTTCAGAAATAAAAGTTATTCCCAGCCCTCATATGTGTGCTGTGGATTAACTGAATCAGCACACCAGAAAAAAATGGTCCAAAGTCTGATGAGCAAATACATGGATGTGTTAGAAGCCTTTGTTGTTACTTTTCTTTTCGCATTATGAGTATTGAATATTTGTGTATTTTCCTTTTTTTTTTTTTAACCCAGTCACTTTTTTTCCCACGAATTCTGTGTGGTATGCAGATTAAAAAGAAATAAGAAGAAGAAAGATTGGGAGGAGGAATGAATATTATAAGTTACACAGAAACCCCTTCACACTAAAAAGAAACGGAAAACTAGTTAACTGTGAAACTCTCCCCAACTGAGGATATATAATCATGCTCTCTGTAGTTTTCTTGCCTTCTCACAAGCGCTGAGCTTGATCAATATTTAAATAAGTACTTGGCTTTCAACTTCTCTAGGTTCAAATATTAAACGAAGTATATCCCAGCAACCTTAAAAGAAGCCTGTGAAGCTATGAAGCAGGAAGCTAGCGGTTGTGCAAATAACCCTTTGCATCTGATTGATTTCTCAGCTTCAGATATAGGTCACTCAGGACACTGAGAGTGCTAAGCTTAGCTGGAACAGCAGATTGTCTACAATTCAAAGACACAGTAAATGCAGCCAGCAAGAAACCAGTTTGGTAATTCGTTTGGTAAAATTCTAACTTCCTGATGAGCATTATGCCAACAGCTCAGCTCAGCTCCTGTCATTTCTAGCTATTCAGTTTCCATTCATCCCTACAGACTGCATGCCAGAAAAGCCTCCTCCGTGAAACCTGTCTTCACTACCCTGGTTTCTGCGACTCTGAATTTTGACAAAGCTTAATGATGGCCTTACCACACAATTGAGCACCTGACTGTATTCACTGTCATATGTCGGGTGATTACAGGTTCTTATCCTTTCCAATTTGTCATTTCAAGGACAAAGATTGTTTCTTACCCCTGTAATCTCCACAGTCGTAACACAGAGCACAGCTAGAGTATATAATACTTGCTTTTTCAATTGAACTACCACGTTAATTCAATTAGGCATCCTGGGGACTAAGGTACACCTGACCCAAGCTATGGTATTTTCAGTCTCCTCATACACATGTAAAAGCTGGATAATGAATAAGGAATGCTGAAGAAGATTTGATGCCTTTGAATAATGATGTTGGTGAAGAATACTGAATACACCATAGACTGCTACAGCATCAAGCAAGTCTCTCTTGGAAGAAATACCGCCAGAGTGCCCCTCGGAAGTAAGGATGATGAAACTTTGTCTCACGTACTTTGGACACGTTATCACAAGGAACCAGAAGAGAATCATGCTTGGTGAGGTGTAGGGTCAGCCAGCAAGAGGAAGATCCTCAGCGAGATGGATTGGCACGATGGCTACAACAGTGGACTCAGACAAAGCGATAGTTGTGACAGTGGCACAGGACAGGGCAGTGCTTCTTTCTGTTGTACACAGGGTTGCTGTGAGTCAGAAGTGATTTGGTGACACCTAACAACAACATCAAATTAGTTATTACAGGAAAATGTATGTCACACTTTTCAAACTTCTAAAAAAAATTTATTAGCACCACGCCAGATTCTATTATCTACTTAATTCTTTCCTATCCTTTATTCTATCTCCTTTGCCAATAAGTCTCAAAAACAGAATAATTGTAAATGAGATGCTTGGCTGTATAAGTTAACAGGTTATCGATGTCTTTTAAATGAAAACATGGTATTGGGACACTGTCCATTTAGAGAGATAAAGTTGGGGTAAGCTTTGGAATTAAAACTAGATGCAGTCCAAACACCAACAACTCTCTTCACTAATGAGCCAACCTTGGGAAGATATAACCTTTCTAAGCCTCTGTGTCTCCATCTGTAAAATGGGCATAAATATAGTGTTCACTATCATTATGAGGATTAAATGGCTGAAAGTCAATACAAAACACATAATACGGATGCAGTTAATAGTGGTAGTTAATATTTTGGAGTATGGCTTTATTAGGAGAACATTTCAGAACTCTTAGAATTAATAGAGTATCAGGCTCTGAGATAGGAAACTAGTTCTGGATTATACACTTGCTGCTTGACCTAAGAAGGTTAAGGAACAGTGAGACTGAACACAGACAAAAGAGGCTAATGTGATGAAGACCAGGGAACAAATCACATGGGGAAATGCTCCCAGTAGTTCTCAATGCAAGCCTCTGGGTGGTACAAACAGCTGCTAGCTGAAAGTTTGGCCATTCAAACACACCCAGAGATGCCTCAGAAGACAGACCTGGCCATCTACTTCCAATAGGTCAGAGTCTGGAAAACTCTCTGAGGCAGTCCTGCTCTGTACCCAAGGATCTCATGAATCTGAATCAGAATCAGTTCACTGGCGAATAGCAACAACAGTTCTCATGATGGCTGCACAAGGAATGCTTTAAAACACTAAAACAAACAAACAAAAAAACTTTGATTCCCAGAGCACACCCAGATGAGTTATTTCAGAATCCCTAGCAGGTAGGGCTCAGCCTCAGTACTCCTTTAAAGCTGCTTCAGGGATTCCAGTGTTCTGCCAAGGCGGGAAACAACTGGGCTAAGGGAACGAAGTTTACTCTGAAGAAGAGGGAGGGTCAGCCCTCAGTTGTCTGAGGTTAAGGACACTGGTGGAGATCTGGTTTAAACTGTGGTGGAGCCAAGCTTCAGAGTAATGTGAATACAAGTCACTTGAGGCTCTTGTTACAATGCAGGTTCTGATGCACTAGCCCAGCTGGCCTGATACTCTCCTGACAAGCTGCGGGTCCTGCCCATGCTGCAGACCTGCAGATATACCCTCAGTAGCAAAGTAACAGTGATTCAAATGGATTTTAGTAAAAGAGAGAAATATGGGCATTTGTTACAAGAGAAGATACTTCATTTTCTCTGAATATTTTTGATTAATGACTATTGACTGAGTACCAACTAAGCACAGAGTGCCAATCTTGTAGTCTTCCAAAGAAAAGAATGAACCATTTTATAGCCAGTTTTAAGTCTGACGTCTTCCCTAGAGGGAAAATGTTGTTGGGTGCACTCAAGTCAATTCCAACTCATAATGACCCTATGTGACAGAGCAGAAAGGCCCCATATGGTTTCCTGGACTGTAATCTTTACAGAAAAAGATCACCAGCTCTTTCTCCTGAAGAGCTACAGGGTGAGCCTGAACAGCCAGCCTCTTGGTTAGCAGCCAGCCTCTTGGTTAGCAGCCAAGCTCTTAACCCATCCACCACCAGGGCTTCTTAAAGTGACCAGACAATCCCTCAAACAGGGCCAACTGAACCATCAGGCACATCAGCTACGGCCCATAAAACTTTCAGGGGCCTATGGAAATGTTCTTTTTTTTTTTATCTGGATGGGAAAAAAATGAACTTTTAGGTCAAAGAAAATATTTTATTGTACAACATTAACCTATTCGCCTTTAGAACAATGCATTAGTAAAATGCATTATTTATTTTATTTTTATGCAAAAAGGGGCTCACGAAAGTCATAAAAGTGGCCTTGGTCTCAAAGTCCATTTTAGTTTCAGGTATTTTTAGAAAAAGGCATGCATCTTATTGTGACTGATATTTGTACATTGATACTTACAAGACCAAGATGATATTGATTGGGGAAATGATAAACGTTCCTTGAGTGAAGCTGGTCCTATAAGTACAGAGTTCAAAACTTCCCACATGGGATGGAAGGGAGAGGAAAGGAGAGTCTTAGAGGGCACTGTGTTTGTGGGAGAATACCTTAGAAGTGTATAGTGGTGATGGGTTGTGCAACACAACAAGTGTAGCCAAATTCACTCCATCGTACGTGTAAAAACTGTTGAGTTGGCACGTATTTTGCTATATATATTTTTTCCACAATAAAACAATTTAAAAAAAAAAACTTTCTATGTGTGTGATTTGAAGAACATATGCTCTGTTGACGAACAAGTCATTGTTCTTCAGCTTACCCTTTGGGTTCTGGAGTTACATCAATGGCGATTTATCACACCCCCCAGAGCCGGTCTTCAGAAAGTCACACTTATGCAAATTTATATGGGAATATATATCTTCACTCAGTCATAATAAAAAAAAAAAACCTACACCAAGGGAAAAAAAAGAGAAAGTCACCCTTCCTTGTAACACTAGCCTTTCAGGCCCAATTCTTGTAACCCTCCAGGATCCAGAACCACATCTTAGGAACTTCTCAGGATGTCCTCTCTGACAAAGAAGAAAACAAAATGGAAGGAATCTACTTTCTAGAGAGTGCTTATTCTCATTAGTTCCTAAAAATGAGATGTGTCCCTGCATGTCTAAAGAACACAGCCTTCATCCCACGATTCAATGCAGTAACCCCAACAGAAATTAAGGATATTTTATTTCCCACAGAGATAGCTGCAAGCTGCATATGACTAGTTAAATTAAATCCAATTTAAAATCCACTTCCTCACTCAATACTCACACTTTCCTTTGGGCAACATGGATGTAGCACACGTCCACCCATCATTAAAGGACATTGTTGTTTTAAAAGATTCCCAGTGAAGAGGGAACCTCCCTACCTTGACTCCCTGAAAATCAAGGAATGTCTGGCACATTTTGTTCTTCTCTCCTGTCAGTTTATCTACAGCTATAAAAAAAAAAATCAGTAGCTGTTTTTTGACAAAACCTCCCCAAACCAAAATTTCTAGGACACCAATTGTTTATCCCCTCCCCTTCAAGAAACCTGACCTTCAGGACTTACCAAGGGCCGTAAATCTTATTCTTGATCCACCCAAAGAACTGCAGAGGTTCTCCCTAGTGTCTTCAGTGGTCTCCGTCTCAGAAAGTGATTGTTTACTGGCCTCACTGCTTTTGGTTTCTCCCCCCCTGTCAAAATAACTCCAGACACAGAGTGACACAGGTGTTGTGTGTGCTTTATAGTTTAGTATATATATACGAGGCTGTCCCACTGGTTTCTTTTTGGAGCAGAGGCGAGAGAATGGAGAGGAGAGGCCAAGTGTTGGTTGAGTGGACACTGGAAGTGAAGGGTGGAAAAGTGTGCTGTGGAAAAGTGTGTTGTCACAGGGCGAGGAGAGCAGATAGTGTTGCAGAGAGGTGGATCATTGGGGCTTTATGTGGCAAATTGACTTGGATTGTAAATTTTCACTTAGTGACAGTAAAAAAAAAATTTTTTTTAATGTCTCCAGGAGTCTTCAAGTTATAGCCAAATTCTTAAACTTCAGACCAACTCAAAAGCCCCTTTTTGGTCTCAGGGCATAACTTAACAAGGCAGGCCCTAAATGCGCTTGTCTGTGAATCATCAATTAACCAGCAATTTTTTATTCCATCACCAGAGTGTTCAGACACATGATGTGGGGCACAACAGTTCTATACCGGGTATGTTTCCAGTCCCCTCACATCTGCCCAACACTCCCGTGAACATGTTTTTTAGTTAAATCCCAGCTTAGAGCGAGTTTTCACAGTTATACGATAAAAGCCCTTAAAAACAGGGCAGATAATTGAGATACTAACACTATTTTAATTAGAGTGGTACAACCTGTCGCTGATAATCACGTGGGAAATAATATGCGTGCAACCATCACATGGGCTGTAATTATATTTAAGGCTGCTGGTGACATGACAGATGGTGAGAACAGAGCCTCGGCGTGCTATACATGATGTCAGTTGAAAGATTTAAAATGCATATGCGGCTTTGGGCAGCTATTACTCATTAAAGAGGATCAAGATCCTGTTTGCCCATTTACAAAGGGCAGGCAGTGGAAGGGAAATGACAGGAAAATCTATAAATATCATCTGTATGAATCAGTTTTCTTCCCCCCAAATTATCTGTATAGCAAATATTTCAATTCAGCTTTTTAAGATTAATTCAGACTCATTTGATGGCTCACAGTGTACAACCCGAAGACCAGCTCTAGACTCTTACCACTAAAGGATTCAAGAATTTTTTAGTAGGGTAAGTTAAATGTCCTGCCGTTTCCAAATCCAAATCAAGAGACTAGATAGCTAAGGTGAAGTGACATGAGTAAGAAGTGTTTTCTGCTTTCATTGTCAGTTTCAATTCTGAAAAGACCCCAGCCAGCTCTCTCGAGGCTGGATACTGTGTCAGACAGAGCTTTTTCTTTAGCATTCTACGGAGGAATGCACCTGACCTCTGCATCCAATTGCAGAGTGGAAAGGGAGACCATTTCTTTAGCAGGTTCCAGAAAACAGCAGTAGCTTGCTATGCTTACCTGCATGTGTGCTAAACGCACTCCCCTGTCTGGTTTTGATCTCAAGGGTACACACAGCCAGTGATACTTTTCAGGCCAGGGGTGTGGGCAGGCAGATCCATCACCTGGGAGCTTTTTCCCAAGACTCACGTCTGGCCCTGTCTCCTGGAGGTACTGTTCCTGTGCCATTCCAGACAGACAGGAGCACTTTGAAAACACTCTCAGGTTATTATGTCCGGCTCCTCCCAGACTCTCTTCTTGGGAAACTCCAGTATAACCTCTGCTCCTTTGTAGAGTGGCATTTGGCAATGACTTCCAGGGATCCTCTTTCTCATTGGTCACTTGCTTGTCTCAGGCACCAGGTCTCAGGCAGAATTGCCACATGATCACAGCCTCGAATCATAACAATAGCAACGAATATTTATGCTTAATATATATCAGGCACTGTTCTAAGTTCTTTATTTCCATTAGCTCATTTAATTGTCAAAACAGCTCTATGACATAAGTGTTGTCTCTCTTTTATCAGAGGAAACTGTTAAGTAGTCAGACCCAGATTTAACCCAGCTCATACACCATATGACCTCAGACAGTGAGTTTCAGAAGACCTCAGAGTCACATATTGTGTTATAGTCAAACTGCCCCCAATCGCTATGCTAAGCACCCCTACCGTGATCCGTACAGTTTCACCACCACCCCCAACCCTCTTATCACCTTTATCTACTCAGTCACATTACAAATCGCAATTTTTCCTATAATTCCCTAAATCTTAGTTCAGGCTCTTGTTCCAGAAAACTGCCCAACACCCCAACACTCCACCCCAAGCTGGTTTAGGTGCCTTTATCAATGATTTCTTCTTACTTCATGCATTTTCTGATCAACACACCACGGGGCATTTTGATGGTCTGCCTCGCCTCCACCTTCCTCCACCAAGTGTTCTCTGAGGTCAGGATTATGTCTCTGTCATCTTTCACACTTCATATAAGAACTAGGGGAAACAGTGGCTACATGGTAGAATTCTCACCTCTCACGAAGGAGACTAGGAGCCCTGGTGGCACAGTGGTTAAGAGCTTAGCTGCTCAACAAAAGATCAGCGGTTTGAATCCAACAGCCACTCCTTGGAAACCTTACAGAGCAGTTCCACCCCGCTTTCTAGGGTTACTCTGAGTAAGAACCAATGCAAAGGCAACAGGTTTGGGTTGTGCAGGAGACTCCGTCTTACCTCCTGGCCAATGCACCTCATGTGCAGTCACCGTCTGCCTTATATCTGTGCTTACATCTGCCTATGAGGCTGAACAGGTTTCAGCAGAAAATGAGCCAATGAAAACTCTGATGAGCACAACGGTCAGAGCTGCAGCCCATCCTGGGGATGGTGCAAGGCTGGGCAGCGTTTTAGTTCTGTTGTGCACAGAGTAATCATGAGTCAGGGGTCGACTCAGCTGCAACCAACAACAACAGTTCAAGAGCTGGAGAAAGGGGCACAGCAACTGTTGAATGAACAATAGCAGCTTCAGTGATACCTCCTCTGGAAAACCAAACCTGATGCTAACCAGCTGATTCCAAATCACAGTGCCCCTACATGACAGAGTACAACTATCCCATGTGGTTTCCAAGAAACACCAGCCTTTTGATGAGCAGCAATTGCACTTAACCACTACATCAAAGAAGTTTCATTAGCCAGCTCCTGGAGTCCGGCTCAAAATGTAACATCATCCAACAGCCAGCCCCTACTAAGGCTTTAGCTCTAAGAACCACAGGCTATTATTCTTTGCATCTTTTCCCGGTTTTATTTCTGAAGCACCTATCCCAATTTACTCATACTCTTTTTCTGCAGCTTAGAAGCCAGGGACCTAATCCAAACCCACTACTGTCCAGTCAAATCCAACTCACAATGACTCTATAGGTCAGAGTAGAACTGCTCCATAGAGTTTCCAAGGAGTGTCCGGCAGATTTGAACTTGGAGCTTTTTGTTAGAAGACAGAGCACTTAACCACTAGCCGCCAGGGTTTCCAGGGCCCAGTAGTGGCATTTATGACGCAAAGCACATGCTGCCACCCAAACACTGAATTTTCTAGCAGAAAAGCCCTCTTAATAACTCCTAGATTCCATTCCCGAGGTTAAGCATTTGTTGGAGAATCAAAAGTTTGGCAGTTGAAAGCCACCATTTCTACGACAGAAAAGACCTGGCAATCTGCTGCCATAAAGATTTCAGCCTAAAAACCCCAGACGGCAGATCTACTCTGTCACAGGGGTTGCTGTGAGTCACAATCAACTCAACAGCACACAACAAGAATAAGACGTGCTGGCTATGCTTAAGTGTGCAAGACCTGCCATAAGCAGATGGCGCTGATCTGTGAAACACGGTCCCTGAGGGCTCTGAGTGGAACCCCGTCTCAAATAAACAAGTAAATGCAATGACATAATGAGTTGAAATACTTCATGATCATTTTCAGAGCAAAGGCCACGGACACAACTCTCTTGTCTTCATATTTTTAAAGTTGAGATCTCTTGTCTTCATATTTTTAAAGTTGTACCTGAAGAGGTACAAGTAAATACAAAAAAAGGAGGCAAGCAGGAACTCTCAATGGAACCAAGAAAGAATACACACACAATGGCATTTGCTTTTCATATTTATTCTGTAACATTTTATATTTTGCTTTATATATTGAGAAAAAACAAAACTGAACCCATTGCCATCAAGTCAATACAAAATATTCTCTTACAATTTCTATTAAGAACTTTATTAATTTCTGTGAATCCCCTAGATACTTGTGATATGCTCCAAGACTAACAAATACATAGTCAGCAAATCTCATCTGCCATCATTCTCCCACTGCACATGCCCCCTACCCCATCACACATGCACAGCGCAGTGTCTATTTGTTTTCCCAGTCATTTTTGGTACCATTAAAACAAGTCACTGTAGTGATTTGGATGATAAGGTCTTCAAAATATTCCCTAGTATAAAGCATTGCATTCTTTCATACAACATAAGGTGTATTGAGAAATAGATTTCAAGTGTTTAAGAGAAGAATGGAACTAGAATTATCTAAAGCCTTTACCATACTAGTGCACTTCAGTTTGGCTTTCACCTTTGATACTGACCGCATAACACACTGTATAAACCACAATAAGTAAACATCACCCGGCAAGATTAAAGTCTCAAGTGAGTAAGTATCATTAATCATATCAAACACGTATTTGCTTTTCTGTTGGCATCAAAATGTAATTGTTTCTCCGTAAGTAAAATATACCACATGGCACAATGCTGATCTAAATCTGTGCACTTGGCAACATAAAAGGGAGACTTAACAAGCTTTTATTCATTGTGTGGACACGTTTTTCTCCAACCATAATGATCAACTTAAAGTTTATTCTGTCCTCCTCTGTAAGTTTGCCAAATCCAGCATTTTACGTATGAGTAAAAATAATGATCTATGTTTGTCCACTAGGTTCAATAAAGCTTTTTTTTTATCCCTCTGGGGGAAATGGGAGCGAAGGGGAAGATAATCATAAACCCATTTGACAATGAAACAAAACAAACAAACAAAACCTCAAGTCTTTATCCCAAAATAATATGATGTATATTTACTTGTCTTCACCAAATAGTGTTTTTATTTTCCAAGGAGTTCTTGGCCACCCCAAAGTCTATTCATGGTCCACAGGTTAAGAATTCACACATTCAAACATACCATCTTTATAGGCTGGAAGACTTAAACATCATGAAAGTATCAATACTTCCCAAAACAATCTGTAACTGTAATACAACCCAGACTCCAACAATATTTCATTTACTGAAATGGAAAAACTGATTACCAATTTTATATGGAAAGGAAAGAGGCTCCCAATAGTCAAAGCAAAAGAAGAAGAAAGTAGGAGGCCTCATACTCCGTGATCTTAAAATTTACTGTGCACCACAACAGTAATCAAAACAGCCTGGTATTGGTTCAGTAAGAGATGCAAATGCCAACAGAATGGAACTGAGTACTCAGAAATAAATGTTTCCATCTACGGGCAACTAATTTTTGATAAGGAGTCAGGGTGCAGTCAATGGGGAAGAAATAGTATTTTTAACAGAAGGTGCTGGCAAAACCGATCATACAGTTGCAGAAAAATGAAACAGGATCTACAACTCACACTATATACAAAAACTAACTCAAAATGGATCAAAAACCTAAGTGAAAAGTATAATAATCCTAGAGGATAACATAGGGACAAAACTATGTGACCTAATTTCTTAAGAAATAGATTTCAGACACAACTGTATGAACAACAGAAGACAAACTAGATAACTTGGACCTCCTAAAAATTAAATGTTCACCAAAACACTTTACCCAAATGTAAAAAGACACTCCTACAGACTGAGGAAAAACCATCTTCAGGACTGGCATAGCTGATAAAAGTCTAATCTCTAAAATGTATAGAAAACTTCAACAACTCAACAACAAAAAGACAATTCACTTTAAAAATGGGCAAAGGAGATTGCAAAGTGGTGCAACCTCTTTGGGAAGCAATCTAGTGCTTCCTTAAAAAGCTGGATATAGATATTCCATTTGATCCAGTAATTCCACTGCTCAGAATATATCCTACAGAATCAAGGCCATTCACACCAACAGACATGTGTACAAGATTGTTTATCGCAGCATAGTCCACAACAGCAAAAAAGTGGAATCAACCCAGATGCCCTACAACAGAGGAGTGGATAGGTAAACTATCATATATATACTCAATGGAACACTATGCAGTGATAAAGAACAACGATGATTTTAGGAAACATTTCATAACCTGGTTTCAATTGGAGGACATTATGCTGAGTGAAAGTAGTCAGCAACAAAAGGACAAATATTGTATGAGACCCCTACAATAAGAACTTAAAAACAGACTCATGCATAGAAGACAGCTGCAAGGGTGGGGAGTGAAGGAAGGTGAGGGGGGAGGGTTTAGATCAGATAGTTGACAGAAATTTGGTTGGGTGAAATCTCTGACAGCACACATTAGAAAGAAGATCTATATTAACTGGACTTCAACATAACATGATTACTCCTCCCATCTTAACCCAATATTGGAAGGACAGAGTAGCTGGGGTTGGGGGCCGGGGACCATGCTGTCAGGGGAAATCAAGGGCAATTGGCACAACTAGCATTTTCTAAGAGAGCCTTCTGCACCCCACATTGGTGACTGGCGTCTGGGGTCTTAAAAGCTGCCAAGCTACCATCTGAGGGTACAGCAAATGGTCCAAACTCACCAAGAATAGAAGACCACCAAGGACCAAAATGACATGGGTGAAAAAGAACCCAGAAGACAGAGAGATCCACGTGAGTGGGTGACTATACTGACTTGTGACTGGAAGAACCAGATGGTGCCCGGCCACCACGAGAGATAGCTGTGATGGAGCTCACAAAGTTGAGTCTCACTGGCATCACAAGAATAAAAAGGAGTGCACCCCTGATGGCCCAGGAGCCTCGGAGTTGCCCTCAGAGCATGGCCCCTCGCCCTAATACTGCCCTTGTCCATAAATCATAATGGAGGTCAACTCTTCAGATAGGAATGGATTGGACTTGGCTAGATAGAGTGACTACATCATGTGTGCACTTTATGGTTATATACATCTACAGGATGTTGTCCTGCTGACCTCCTGCTGGAGGCGGGGAAATGGGTATAGAGGAGGGGATAGGAAATTGTTTGGAGGATAAGACATGTTTGGAGCAGAAAGGAAGAGTGTGCTGTCACCGGGCAGGGAGAGCAGTGGGAGCTGCATATACGTGGGCATGCAAATTTATATGGGAATGTACATTTTCATTCAATCATAATAATAATAGATAAAAAAGGACAAAGGACATTCATGTGGCCAATAAACACATGAAAAGATAGTCGATCCTTAGTCTAATTATACAGATGCAAATCAAAACTGTAATGAGATATCATCTTACCACTGCAAAAGTGGCAGTGATTTAAAAAACAAAAAACACACAAGACAAATGCTGGTAAGGATATGGGGAGATTGAAACCCTTACCCACTGCTAGAGAGATTCTAAAATGTTACAACCACTATGTAAAATGGTATGGCACTTCCTAAAAAAGCTAAAAATAGAAATACCTATGACCCAGCAATCCCACTCCTAGGTATGTACCCTAGAGAAAGAGACTGAACAGATATGTGCACACCTATGGTCATTGCAGCATTATTCACAGCAACAAGATAGAAACAAGCAACGTGCCTATTGACTGATGAATGGCTAAACAAAATACGGTACATGCTTACATGGAATACTACACAGCCATAAAGAATAATGATGAGTCTTCAAAACATCTGAACAACATTATGCCGACTGAAATAAGTCAATTACAAAAGGCAAATATTGTACAGTTGCACTTTTATAAGAAGACAAAACAGCTATATACACAGAGACCAATGCTCACTTATAGTTACCAGGGACAGGTGGGAGAAAGAAGAGAAAAGCACTCTGGAGATAGTAGACACTTGTTATTTTTTGTGATGGGAAAGATAGCACAGAATGTGGGTGAAGTGTACCTAGTTTGACCAAAGTAAGTGCCATCACTAAAAAATATGCAAGAGAAAATGATGTTTTTGAAAAGGATATGACAAATAAGATTTTGTAACACCAAAAAATACAGTCTATGCTACACAAATATGTAAATAGACATTCACATGTATGGGTATGGAAATGTGGGTGCATATATGTACACAAATAGATGTATCTATAGCATATATACATATAGACACGTGTACATGCATGTATATTCATATGCATAATAAACCACGTAAGTGACACAGCTATGGATACTTCTTAAATGTAACCAAGCACCTCACAGGTTAATTTTCTGGGTTTAAAGTCTTAGGACCATTGTTTTATGGAACAATTCAGATAATTGGCATAAGACAACTCATATAGTATATGTTCTACATTATATGAATTATCTTATGGCAATTAACTGCATTATCACCTTGAAAACTAAGGTAAACCTAACCTAAGCCATGGTGTTTTCAATTGCATCATATGCATGCAAAAGCTGGAAAATGAACAAAGAAAACAGAAGAATTGATGCCTTTGAATTGTGGCACTGGAGAGAGTTGAATATACCTTGGACTGCCAAAAGAACAAACAGATCTTTTCTGGAAGAAGTACAACTGGAGTACTCTTTGGAAGCAAACATGGCAAGACTGTGTCTTACATACTTTGGAAATGTTGTAAGGAGGGATGGTCCCTGGAGAAGGCCATCATGTTTGGTAGAGTGGAGGGTAGGTGAAAAAGAGGAAGACCTTCTACAAGATGTACTGATACAATGGCCACAACAGTAGGCTAAAGTACAAAACGATTGTGGACACGGTGCAAGACCAGGCAGTTATGTTGTGCATACAGTCAGTATGAGCTGGAACCAACTTCATGGCACCTAAAAACAAAAACAATAATCTGGATACCTGGTGGTATAGTGGTTAAAAGCTATGGCAGCTAACCCAAAGGTTGACATTTTGAATCCACCAGGTGCTCCTTGGGAATTCTATGGGGCAGTTCTACTCTGTCCCATAATGTCACTTTGGTCTTAGAAGGCTTTCAAATCAGCTTTATCCTAAGAAGTTTTCTGAATACAACCAAACACTTCAACGGACGTGGTAGTAGGGGCAAGGGACTAGGGACCATGGTTTCAGGGGACATCTAGATCAATTGGCCTAACACAGTTTAATAAGAAAATGTTCTGCACCCCACTTTGCTGAGTGCTGTCTGGGGTCTAAAAAGTTAGCAAGCAGCCATCTAAGATATATCATCCCACTTGAAGCAAAGGAGAATAAAGAACTCCAACAATATAAGGAAAATATGAGCCCAAAAAACAGGACCACATAAACCAGAGACTGCAGCAACCTGAGACTGCAAGAAATAGGAGGTGCCTGGCTACCACCAATGGCCATGACCCCAACAGGGAACACAACAGAAAGTCACTGATGGACTGGGAAAAAGGTGAGGTGCAGAACTCAAATTCTAGTCAAAAGACCAGACTTAATAGTCTGACCTAGACGAGAGGAACCCCAGAAGACATGGCCCCTGGACTCTGTTAACCTAGAACTAAAACCATTCTCAAAACTAACTCTTCAGAAAAAGATTAGACTGGACTAGAAGACATAAAATGATACCAGTGAAGAGTGTGGTACTTGGCTGAAGTAGAAACATAAGACTAAATGGGCAGCTCCTGGAGGTGAGGCTAAGATGGCAGAGTAGTCAGACACTTCTTGTGATCCTTCTAACAACAAAGACCCAAAAAGTAAACAAATGAATCAATTGTATATGACATTCTAGCAGTGCTGAATATCAAAGGGAAAGCCGAGAAATCAGATGGAGCAACAGAGAAGGGAGAGTAGGTCCAAAAGTGCCTAGGAATGGCCAGGCTTGATCTGACTGCAATCAGAGCCCTGCAGGTGAGGGAGCTTGGTGAGCAAAGCAGTGGCTTTCAGAAAGTGTCTTCCTCAGAGGGAGAGACTGAGCAGTAGAGGGCCTAGTCACGTCTCCTGAATCAGTGAAAAATGGCATTCAATCATCAAAAGCTAAGTAGATTGTGTCTAATCTACCACACAAGGATCTCTAAATCTTTCCTGCAAAATAAATCTCTCTCCCTTTTGCCAGTACTCCACCCTCCCTTCTCTGCACTGCACTTGGGTCCAGAGTCTGACTCCATTACCTAGGACACCTTATGTGTGCCCTAAGCCATTCTCTTAGACTGGAGAGAGAACAATTTAACAAAGAAAGGGAAAAACAATGAATAAATAAAATAAGCTACTGCCTCCCCTAAGCTGTGAACTGAAGGTAGAAACACTTTCTTTGTGTAGGCTCAGGCATAAGGAAACAAGCCTTTCTCACAGATACTCACAGACTGCTGTCAGCTCTCTGCCTTTCTCAGCACACACAGCCAGAAAACTGTTCCTATGCCTTTACCGCTGCCCATCTAGTACTGTAGGAAAGAGTCCACACCACATCCCTAGCACCTGAGCTGAATACAACAAGAAATGTAAATAGACACCTGGACCTACCTGCCTAATAATAGCTCTAACCATCTGATGACAAGACATGAGAGCCTCAAGGGCATCAATAATCAAACTAACTCACAAGACTGCCTAGATGGGCATTCCAAAACAAAACAAGGAGCCAGAAACCAGTAACCAAAGATAAAATAAATAAATACAGCAACTTACTGATGGCTCAGAGGCAACAGTCAATATTAAATCACTTAAAGAGGCAGACCATGACAGCTTCAGAAATCTCCTAAAACAAAGAATCAAGACATTTTCCAGATGAAAAGAACTTCTGAAAATACTGGGGTTAGAATCCAAAAGATTAGTATTTAGAACTCCTGAAGAGATCAAGAAGGAGAGCAGGCAACATGCAGAACAGTATAGTGACAAACTGAAAAGGCTGTAAGAAAGCACAGAGAAACAGCATGTGGTGATTCAAAACATTAATAATAAAATTACAGAATTAGACAACTCTATAGAAAATCAATGGAGCAGAACTGAGGCAATGGAAGCCAGAATTACTGAGATTGAAGATAAAAACACTTGACACCAACATATTAGAGGAAAGCACAGATAAAAGAATTTTAAAAATGAAGAAACACTAAGAATCATGTTGGACTCTATCAAGAGGAATAATCTGTGAGGGACTGCAGTACCAAAACAGGTGGAGTAACACAAAATACACAGAAAATTGTTGAAGATTTGACAGAAAACTTCTCTGATGTCATGAAAGATGAAAAGACAGCTATCCAAAATGTCCATCAAACTCCACACAAGGTAAACCCCAAAAGAAAGACACTGACACATATTATAATCAAGCTTAACAAAACTAAAGATAAGGAGAGAATTTTAAAGGCAACTATGGATAAATGACAAGTAATCTACAAAGGATAGTACCTGAGACTAAGCTTGGACTACTCAGCAGAAACCATGCAGGCAAGAAGACAGTAAGATGACATACATAAAGACTTAATGGGGAGGGGGGGAGAATTATATGCCCAGTGTCATGGATTGTACTGTGTCCCCCACAAAATATATGTATTGATTTGACTTGTTTATGAGTCCCAATATGATGCGATTCCTCTCATATCTTGTGAATCCTGCCTCTGTAATGTTGATGAGGGAGAATGGGTAGCAGTTGTTCTGGTGAGGCAAGAGTCAAGCCACTAGATTGTAGGATGTAAAGGAGAGAAGTGAACAGAGTAAGCTGGGAACCTCATACCACGAAGAGAGCAGCACTGAGAGCAGAGCATGTCCTTAGGACCTGAGGTTCCCCTGCTGAGATGCTCTCATTGAATTTGGACTCCTGGCCTGCTTGATTGTGACAATTTCTCATACTGAATGGATTTGTAGCTTACTGGACTGTGACAATAAAAGTTTCTCTTTATGAAGCCTTCTACTCATGGTATTTTCTGCTGGAGCAGTACCAGGTAACTAAAACACTCAGCAAAGCTGTCTCTCAGATATTATGATGAAGTTAGGACATTTTCAGACAAAAAAGAATTCAGAGAATTTGCAAAAACCAAGTCAAAATTACAAGAAATACTAAGGGGAGTCACTTGGTTAGGCAAATCAGTAATATCAGATAACAACCCAAAGCCAGAATGCAGGACAAAGCAACCAAGTATCAACTAAGAAACGGAAGTGACAAAAATAAATAAAATATTGAAATGAATAAATATCTTAATTGAAAATAGGAAAACAGAGATGTCAATATGTAAAAGATGACAATATTATCACAAAAAGTGGGACTAAAAAAATGTAGTCACAGATCTTCCATATGGAGAGGAAGTCAAGATGATACAAAGAAATTAAAGAGGGGTTTAAGCTTAGAAAAATAAGGGTAAATATTAATGTAACCACAAAGGAAATTAACACTTCTACACATCAAAATAAAAAGCAAGAAAAACATGATGTCTCAGCAAATATAAAACCAATAACAAAAAAATTTGGAAAGAAAACACATGAAGAAAAATGACAGCATAGAAAATTAAGTGGAACAAAGAAATTATCAACAATGTCCAAAAAAAGGGCATCAAAATGACAGCACTAAATTCACACCTATCACTTTTTACACTGAATGTAAATGCATTAAATGAACCAGTAAAATAAAGTGGCAGAATGGAAAGAAAACATGATCTGTCTATACGCTGCCTACAAGAGACATACCTAAGACTTAAATACTCACACAAACTAAAACTTAAAGGATCGAATATATATATATCAAGCAACCAACATTCGAAAAAGAGCTGGAGAGGCAATATTAATTTCTGATAAGACACTTTAAAGTAGAATCCACCACAATGGATAAGGAAGGATACTATATGATAATTAAGGGGCCACGATACTCTGCAGGGTAGATTCAGGAACTGATGGTACTGAAGGAGGAAGTCGAAGCTGCACTACAGGCATTGGCAAGAAACAAAGCTCCAGGAACTGGTGGAATATCAACTGAGATACTTCAACAAACAGATGCAGTGCTAGAAGTGCTCACACGTCTATGCCAAGAAATTTGGAGGATAGATACTGCCAACTGACTGGAAGAGATCCATATTGATGCCCATTCCAAAGACAAGTGATCTAGCCAAATGCAGAAATTTCCAAACAATATCATTAATATTGAACACAAGTAAAATTTTGCTCAAGATCATTCCAAAGCAACTGCAACAGTATATTAACAATGAACTGATAGAAATTCAAGCTAGATTCAGAAGAGGCCACGGAACCAGGGATATCATTGCTGATGTCAGATGGATCTTGTCTGAAAGCAGAGAATACCAGAAAGATGTTTAGTTTAACAAAACTAAAGATAAGGAGAGAATTTTAAAGGCAACTATGGATAATGACTACACAAAAGTATTCAACTATGTGGATCATAACAAATTATGGCTAACATTGCATAAAATGGGAATTCCAGACCACTTAATTGTGCTCTTAAGGAATCTGTATATGGATTCAGAGGCAGTCGTACAAACAGAACAAGCAGACACTGCATGGTTTAAAGTCATGAAAGATGTGTCTCAGGGTTGTATCCTTTTACCGTATCTTTTCAACTTGTATGCCGAGCAAGTAATCCAAGAAGCTGGATTCTACGAAGAACAAGGCATCAGGATTGGAAGACGACTTATTAACAGCCTATGTTATGCAAATAATACCATCTTTTTTTTTTTTAATTTAACATAACTGAGTAAAAATGTACATTCACATGTAAATTTACATGCCCCCCTATACGCAGCTTCCACTGCTCTCCCTGTCCGGTGACTGCACACTATTCCTCTCTGCTCCATACATGTCTCATCCTTCCAACAGTCTCCTTTCCCCTCCTCTCCGTCCACTCCCCTTCCTCCAGCCAGAGGTCAGCAAGATGATATCCTATAGATGTATAGAACCATAAAGTGCTTCCAACATATGGTTACTCTGCATTGCCAAGTCCATTCCATTCCTGTCCAAAGAGTGGACCTTTGTTATAATTTATGGGAACGGGCAGCATCAGGGCCGGAGGCCATGCTCTCAGGAACCCCAAAACAGCTGGACCATCAATTGAGGTCTTTTAGTGGAGATCTCATGATGCCCCTCTTTTTATCCTTGTGTTGCCAGTAATAATACCATCTTAACTGCTGTAAGTGAAGAAGATTTGAAACACTTATTAATGCAGATCAAGGACCACAGCCTTCAGTATGGATTGTACCTCCATATCAAGAAAACAAAATTCTTCACAACTGGGCCAGTAAGCAACATCATGATAAACAGAGAAAAGATTCAGGTTGTCAAGGATTTCATTTCATTTGGGTCCACAATCAACGCCCATGGAAATAGCCATCAAGAAATCAAAAGATGCATTGCATTGGGAAAATCTGCTGCAAATGATCTTTTTAAAGTACTGAAAAATAAAGATGTCACCTTGAAGACTAAAATGCACCTGACCCAAGCCACGGTATTTTCAATCGCATCATATGCATGTGAAAGCTGAACAATGAACAAAGACGACAGAAGAAAAATTGATGTCTTTGAATTGTGGTGTTGGAGAATAATGTTGAAAGAACAATGGACTGCCAAAAGAACAAACAGATCTGTTTTAGAACAAATACAACCAGAGCGCTCCTTGAAAGCAAAAATGGCAAGGCTGCATTTTACACAGTTTGGACATGTTGTCAGGAAAAGTCAGTCCCTAGAGAAGGACATCATGCTTGGTAGAGCGGAAGCTCAGCGAAAAAGAGGAAGACCCTCAACGAGGGCCTGAAACAATGGCCTTAAGCACAGAAATGATTGTGGACACAGTGCAAGATCGGGCAGTGTTTCATTCTGTTGCACATAGGTCGCTATGAGTCGGAGCCGACTCGACGACACCTAACAACAGCATACCAGGAAGATGTAACCATATTAAGTATTTGTGGACCCAATCACAGGGCTCCTACAAGCATAAAATTGAAATGAAAAATAGACAGCCTCACAATAATAGCAGGAGATTTCAATACACCACTTTTGGTGAAAGATAAATAGGCAGCTTCTGTTTGGAGATGAGGTGACAAGGAAGAAGAGGTCAGAAACTGGTTGAATGGACAGTGGAAACAGAAGGTGGAACAGAGTGAGCTGTCACATTGTAGGAACAGCAATAAAGGCTACATAACATTTTGTGTACAAGTTGTTTTGGTGAGGAACTGACTTGATTTATAAGCTTTCACTTAAAGAACAATTTGTTAAAAAATCTCCTTTTTCAATATACCAATAAGTGAATAACTTGTTTTAGGTTTTCTTTTGTTTTTAAGAGGGAACTCACAATATTATCTAGAAATACCAGTTTGACTCAGAGAAAGAACGACAAAAAACAAAAACCAAGCTTCTCGTAGCTTTTAAAATAATAGCGCCACCTTGTGGACTAATGAGCAATTGTCCCAACACCCAGCTTCAATTTCATCTGCCTGAGATTCTCAGTAGGCAGAAAGCACAGGCTCAGAAAATTTTCCCAGTTATACCTCACAGAAAAATGATAATATAACCCATTTCATCTTGTACACAGTCATCAACCAAACTGCTAATGTCACGTAAATTGCCAAACTGGATCCAGTAAGCATTCATTCATGTAGTCACTCATTCCACACGTATTTACTACACACCATCTGTCTGTTGTGAATCAAGTCAAGAATACAATGGTGAATAAACACAGTCCATGTTTCCAGGATGTAAGATGCTATTCCCGTAGTGACTGAGGACATGTTCTCTCAAACCTGGCTTCCGTAGTTTAAATTCCAAATCTGCCAGTTTAAATTCCAAATCTACCACTAACCAATTGTGCGACACTGGACAAATGCCCTAAACATTCCACGCTCAGCACCGTCATGTGTATAGTGGGAATAGCAATGACTCCCACCTCGTACAGCTATTAAGTGCTCTGTGGAGCACTTCGTAGAAAGGATCGATTCTGGCTGTAGTGCTAAAGAAATGCATTCAGAAAGTGGCCCTGGTGAGCAGAGTCTGCCCTCACAGGGCAGTGTATGGGAGTTTCCCAGGGCTTCTGTAACAAATTACCATGTACTTGATGGCTTAAAACAGCAGGAATTTATTCCCTCACAATTCTGGAGGCCAGAAATCCAAAACTCAAGTATCAGTTGTGTTGGTTTTTGACAGATGCTCTGAGGAAGAATTTGCTCTAGGTCTCACAGCTTCTGGTGGCTACCAGCAATCCTTGTTGTTCTTGGTTGGTAACCAATCTCTGCTTCTACCTTGAAATGACTCTCCTGGCCTCTCTACAATGGTGCATCTCAAATCTCTCTATTTTCCGTTAGGATACTTGTTGCTGGATTTGGGGCCCACCCTAAATCCAAATTGGTATCTTAAGATCTTTAATTACATCTACAAAGATGTTATTTCCAAATAAGGTCACTGTCACAGGTATTGAGAGGTAGGACTTGGGCACAGCTTTGGAGGGAAGGGCCAAAATTCAACCCACTACAAACAGTGTTCCCACAAAAGAAGATGAACAGCAGGGACAATGCATTAGCAAACAATGACTCTGGAGTGGAAAAATAAACCCTTCCTAGCCAGGATCAGGACAGATTTATATGGTTTTATCCAACGATAATAATACTAAAAAAGAAACTAAACTCATTCCTGTCGAGTCAATTCCAATGGAGATGGTATAAGACAAAGCAGAACTGTCCCTTAGGGTTTCCAAGGAGAAGCTGGTGGATTTGAACTGCCAATCTTTTGATTAGAACTGAAAGCATAACCACTAAGCCACCAGGACTCTTTATTATAGTCAAAATGCGCAGAAACTGCATAAAACCTTGCTCTGTTTGTATTAGCAAAAGAGTGGAAACCACCTGAACACCTGTCAACAGAGGATTGGCTAAACTGACTTGTGGTGCATCCATACCCCATAAGGAACCCTGATGCCGCAGTGTTTAAGAGCTCAGTTGCTAACCAAAATGTCCTCAGTTCAAATCCACCAGCTGCTCCTTAGAAACCCTATGGGGTAGCTCTCCTCTGTCCAACAGGGCCACCATGAGTCAGAATTGACTCAGTAGCAACAGAGTTTTCATACAGCATAAACAAGAATGGTGTGCAACTCTTCACACAGAGGGAACAATCTCTAACACCTAAGTGGAAAACCGAAATGGAGAACAGCAAACATAGTGTGTTCTCTCTTGCACTTCAAAGTGCAAATACTACAGTATATCCCAATATGTGTCATGGATTGAATAGTGTCCCCCAGAAATGTGTGTAACAATTTGGCTGGGCCATGATCCCCAGTATTTCATGATTGCCCTCCATTTTGTGACTTTCCTATGCTGTAAATTCTAATTTCTGCCTGTGGTTAATAGACTGGATTACATTAGAAGATTGGGGTGGAACTGTAACACCCTCCCTGAAGTCACCTCCTCACTCTACTGGAAAGGGAATTTCCTTGGAGAGTGGCTTTTACCACGTTCTATCGTACAAGAGATAAAAGGAAACAGAAGCAAGCAGAGTTAGGAACCTCATATCATTAAGCAAGCAGCCCCAGGAGCAGAGCACATCCTTCAGACTTGAGGTTCCTGCACCAAGATGCTCCCTGACCATAGACTGACAACCTTCCTCCAGAGCTGACAGAGAGAGAGTGCTGGAGCCACTACCCTGAATTCACACTTCTAGCCTACTGGACTGTGTGAGAATAAACTTTTCTTTGTTAAAGCCATCCACTTACGGTAATTCTGTTACAGCAGCAGTAGCTGACTAAAACAGTGTGGACCTCCTGGTGGTGTGGTGGTTAGGTGCTTCAGCTGCTAACCCTGAGGTCAGCAGTTGAAAACCAGGTGCTCTTTGGAAATTCTATAGGGTAGTTCTACTCTGTCCTATAGTGTTGCTATGAGTCAGTACCAGCTCAATGGCAGTCAGTTTGGTTTTTACTGGGGGGGGCCCAACATGTATAAAAACCATTCCTCAACTTTACACAAAAAAGTGTTGGTGACCACAGGAATTATTTCCTAGGCTTTTTGAAAATTTGTAGTTGTTACGTATTTCATTGAGAACTGTAGCACTCAATGAAGTTTTGTTAAGTCAGTAATTTAGGTCACAGCCAGGCGGTTCTGAGCGCTGGGATGATGAGGCTCTATGTTTATGTACTTACATATAGAAAATTAGGGGAATAATATTGTATGGATTGGCTTGCTTTCTCTCTATTCTAACCTCTTCCTAATGTGCCTTCCAGAACTGCAGAGCTGCGAAGCCAAAAACCACAGTTCCCAGATTCCTTTGCAGATAATACTCTGGATATAGAATGAAAATCAGTTGCTGAATTGGAGTTGAGTCTAACTTAACAGCGGCATGTACTTCAGGGTTGAATTCCACTTCAATGGCTGATTTCTCAGAAAGGCTTTTTTCCAAAGTGCTGCTGGGTGGACTCAAATCTCCAAACTTTCGGTCAGCCGCCAAGCCAGAGATCTGTTTTTACCACCCAGGGACTTTAGGATGCAAAATTAAGTTCCTCCAATTACCTCTACTCACTCATGACTTGGAAGGCAGCAGTTAGGGGAAGACCAGCTTTCTGCTTATTATGTTAGGGAGCAAGTCAACAAGACCAGAGGTGACTGTAGTGATGTGACCCAGCACTCCAGTGTGTGATCCACTAGTTTCATGGTTCAGCAGGAGAGGTGCTTTCCTCTGGTGCTCAGTTGTACTGCCAGTTGTGCTTCTGAACTCTGTGGCTTCATTTGCAGTCCTGATTCCCTCTTCCTGCCTAATAGTGATTTTATAAGGACCTAATTCCCTGTATTAAGTTCTCATCAGCTTAGGCTTTCTAGAATGATTTCTGCTCCTAAACCCTATCACAGGAATTTAAAAAAAAAAAAAGGTTATAGTGCTTACCTTTGGAGAAAGTGGGCTGAGATCTGGGAAAAACGAAGATTACTTTTTCATTGCATATCCTTTTGTACTGTTTGAGAAACTTTACATGTGTATTTTACAAGCAGCAGCTCCGTATGTACTGATCTGGACTGAGAGCTAAGCTATTAATTTTCTTAAAAGCAATCTGAAGAGTAATGTATTAAAAAAAAAAATCCACTGCCATCCAGCCAATTCTGATTCATAGGATGGGGAGGAAAGGGTGTGTGTGTGTGTGTGTACATGCTCTACAGAGCTGGCTGGGTGGCTAAGGCAGAGACAGAATATGTCTACTTTGTACTTTTGAATTTTACCATTCCTGCACATGCAGTATCTAAACAAAACTATCTTGCTAATTTAAATTAGAATCTTATTCATTTTGAAAAGAATAATCTACCTTGATCAAACCATAAACATCATGTTGGGACTTCGAAGGACAGAGTGGCAGGGGCAGGGGTCTGGGGATGATAGTTTCAGGGGCTATCTAGGTCAACTGGCACAATAGAAACTTTTAAGAAAAATGTTCTGTATCCCATTTTGGAGAGTGGCATCTGGGGTCTTAAAAGCTGGCAGGCAGTCATCTAAGTAGCATCAGTTAGTCCCAACCCACCTGCAGCAGAGGAGAATGAATAACTTCAAAAATGTACGGCAAATATGAGCCCAAGTGACAAAAAGGAACACATAATCCAGAGACTACATCAGCATGAGACCAGAACTAGATGGTGCCTGACCACCAGTGACTGCTGTAACAGGGAATACAACGTCAGAGTTCCTGACGTAGTGGGAGATAAATGAGTGTGCAGAACCAGAACTCTATTAAAAAGACCAGACTTGATGGTCCAACAGACTGGAGGGTCCCTAGAAGACATGGTCCCCAGACCCTCTGTTAGCCCAGAGCTGAAACCCTTCCCAAAGCCAACTCTTTAGACAAAGATTGGACTATACCGTAAGACATACAATTATGCTGGTTAAGACTGTGCTTCTTAGCTTAAGTAGATACATAAGACTAACTGGGCAGCTCCTGTCTGGAGGTGAGAGGAGAGAGCAAAGGAGACAGGAACTGGCTGAATGGACATGAAAAATACAGGGTGGAAAAGAGGAGTGTTTTCACAAGGTGGGGAGAGCCTAGGGTTACATAGCAGTGTGTGCGCAAGTGTTTGTATGACAAACTGACTTGGATTATAAGCTTTCACTTAAAGCATGATTTTTTTTTAATCATGTTAGGGATCGCTAAGAGATAGACTAAAACAATACAGGTTGCTTCTTAGGCAAGGCAAACAGCAGCTACAAACAACCGGTAGACTGGATTAGCTTCCTTCCATCCCTGGAATCTACTGGGGATAGTCTTTCCGTAGCCCCACTAGACCAGCTCCTGCTCAACCTCTCCAAAGCTAAGGTGTCTCTTACAGAAAATTGCAGGTTTTCACTCCAATCTCTCTTACCCACTCTCTGCACGAAGGCTAGAGAAACTATCAAAAGCAGGTTTATATTGAGGGCTGGCCGTTTCTCGGCCACTTGAATTTCCCCAGATCAAGAAATTTTATTATAAATACCAAACTGCTGACTACAAATTGCTATTTAGAGAAGAGGTGAATCATGTGTCCCAGTCCTTGTCCAAGCAACTATGGCTGAGGAAACAGGCATGTAGTCTGCTACTTCTCCATAAGAGCATTTGTTCCCAGACAAGACTGTGTTTATTAAAGCTAAGCACCGCAAAATTTAACTTCTGTTAAGCTTTTAAATTGGACTTACAAATACCCCATTTAGAAATCTGGAACATCTTAATAATCACTTTCAAGGGGGTCTTTAATGTTTGATAAAGTTCACTTAAGTTGAACAGAGTAAGAAATTTTTAAGCAGTACCATTTACAATTCAAATTCCTTTAAACAATTTAATAGCATTTATACATTTAAGTTACCTGATTTTTTTCTTAAAACAACACTTTAAATGCATGACCCAACAACCAAAACTTTCACAAGTGCTTAACTCTGATAAATACAATAAATTAAAAACATAGTGACTTGCTACGTTCTTTGAAACATTCCAGTACTTCTGCAGGCTTGTTAACACTTTTTGACTATAAAACCGCAAGTGTGAAAATATTCATCATTTTAAGGCCAATGTCACATACTGTCATATGCCATCTGTTTAAATATTTGAAAGTGCAAGTACTACATTGCTTGTCCAATATAACAAAAGTATGGGTGACTACAGGAGTTGTTTCTTAGCCTTTTTGAAAGTCTATAGTCATTAGGGCCTTCACTGGAGAACTGCAGCCCTCAGTGAAGTACTGTCACAGCAACAAGTCACTGAGGTTATAGGCAGGCAGTTCTGAGTGTTGGGATGATGAGCTCAAGCTTGACTTGAAGAGCAAATAGCTACTTTAGGTAACAAAATGCAAAGTGTGAGCAGTATGATCAACCTAGGGTGGTTGCGGTGAAAAAATCAAACAAAAAAGATACCGGGAAGCCCCTAGCCCATGGTACACAATCAATGGCAGCTGGTTTGAGACAGAATTTCAGCTAGGTTTTACTAGTATGCAAGTTATAAGTATACCTATAATGTTAATTTTATTAAAAATCTTTTAAATATCCATTTAAATAAATTAGCCCTTTCTTCACCTGAAGATACAGCTTCCGGCCCTGACTAAATCCATACTTAGGACAACAAGCTCATTTCTTACAAGTGCCATATGATTGCTTCCCAATACCCCTCCTTCTCACGCTTAAATCAGTTCATGAAAGGCTAACTAGACCCCATCTTTCCACAAACGTCATTGCTAGAACATACATATCCCATTTTTTGCCTACTTGTGGAAAAAAATACAAATTTACAGAAAATAATTCATGAAGAGTCTCCCATTACAAAACCTTCCTATAACAAAGCATTCTTTTAAGCTTGAGACATATGGGGTCTGACAATTAAGTTCACAAACTTGCCACTGTGTGCCCACATTGGCAGCACTGTACAAACAACTCGGTAATGTTTCATAACCTTGGTAGATCAGTTTCTCACAGCTGTTTCCTAACCTTGGTAGATCAGTTTCTCACAGGTGTGTTTGTATTGACATGTGGTAGTGTCTTGCTGAGTGGTGTTCATTATTGCAGTTGCTGTGTTTTTGTGTGCCGCTGAGAACGTTGGAGATTGAATCACAGCAACCAACAATAAATTTCTTGTTAAATGTGGCAAGAGCAGAAGTGAAATCAGGGACAACTTAGTCCAAGTTTATGAGGATGATACCATGAAGAGAACAGCAGTGTACAAATGGATTAAACATTTTTCTGAGGTGGGAGAAAGGGTCACTGATGAAGAGAGGTCAGGGCAGCCAATAACAAGCAGAACTGATGAAAGCATTGCAAAAATTTGTTGAATTGTGTCAGAATCATCACCTGTCTGTGAGAAGCACAGCAGACCAAGTAAACATTGATAGACAAACAGTTAGGAAAATCTTAACTGACAATCTTAGCATGAGAAACATTTGCAAAAATGTTCCCACAGAAGCTCATTGATGAACAAAAGCAAAGGAGAGTTGGAGTTTGCCAAGATCTTTTGGAGAGATGAGATGATGTTTTGGGCTGTCTATCACTGGTGAAGAAACATGGGTGTACCAATACAACCCTGAAACAGGTATCAAGGTGTACAATGGAAGTCAGCCAATTCTCCAGGGCCAAAAAAGTTCCATCACTCCAAATCAAGAGTCAAAACAATGTTGCTAATCTTTTTGGATATCAGAGGGATTGTTCATTAAGAATTTGTACCAACTGGCCAAAGAGTTAATCAAGTTTACTGTTTGGAAGTGCTGAAAGCGTGCATGAAAAAGACGAAAACAACCTGAACTTTTCACCAACAATTCACCAACAATTCGTGGCTTTTCATCACGACAATGCACCAGCTCACACAGCACTGTCTGAGGGAGTTTTCAGCCAGTAAACAAATAACTGTATTGCAGCACCCTCCCTGTTCATCTGATCTGGCCCCCAATGACTTTTTTTCTTTACCTGACGATAAAGGGAATACTGAGAGAAAGACATTTTGATGACATTCAGGACATCACGGGTAACGTAACAACAGCTCTGATGGCCATTCCAGAAAGATTCCAAAATTGTTCTGAAGGGTGGACCAGGCATTGGCATCAGTACATAGCTTCCCAAGGGGAGTACTTCGAAGGTAACCATAGTGATATTTAGCAATGAGGTATGCAGCACTTCTTCTATGACGAGTTTGTGAACTTAATTGGCAGATCTCATATTTCCTTACAGATACCTGACTTGTTGTGAGATAAGAAATGGAGGAAGGAAGGAGAGGTAGCAGTTATGAAACAAATGTTAGGAGACACAAACTACCAGGAATTGATACATCTTGGAGAGCCAAAAAAGAAATAAGGATCTTTCTTTTTTTTAAAAAAAAGTGATTTACACTGAAATCTTAAAACACTGTTTTTTAGAGCTGCTCTTGTTTGGGGTGTTGAAACACAGAATGATTGCGAAGATTACATGAGAAATATCTAAAAGCAGATCAGAGAAAATAGTTTTTAAAGAGGTAGAAGATGGTCAGAAGGTAAGCTCTAAGCACATATAGGAAAGGCTAATTAGAGTAAAGCCTGCGAAAGTCAGCAGCTGTGTAAGCCAGACACTTATCAGAGAAGGAAAATTCAAACGTTTTCCACTAAAAGAGAGTGACAGAAAAATGGCAATAATGCACCCTGTCAGAAGAAGAAAACTTTCAAGACCTGGGAAAACAGGTACTCACGTCAAGCTCCAGCTCTCCTGGGTTTCACCGCATTAGAGAGATGGCACATTGTATCACTTCCCTGGCCTGAACTACACTGAAGAACAAAAAGTGGTCTAACAAGCCCACAGAATAAAGACAGTTACGGTTCAAGAAATTAAAAACAAACACCTTGGATGGGAACAACAATTTTAAGTATCAACTGTCTCATCACACTCTCTGCACACATGTCCAGCTAGTGTCAAGTCTTCAGAGCTGGCTATTATTTCCCATACTTGAAGAGGATGCAGCTTTATTACCACCTCAGTCAGAGCATGTGACCTAGACAAGCGACTGACAGCAAGAAGAGAGGAGGACGCACAAGCTCAGTAGGGGCCTTGAAATCCCCAAGTCACTGATTAGAGCGGATAAAAGGATTTTTTGTCATCGCCATCTTTGTTTGACTTTTTGTTTGCTTTTTTCCCAGGACAAAAGCAAAAAATATAAAATAAAGCCCTATTCCTCTGGCAGAATTCCTAGTTGAAGGCTTCTTCAGAAAGGGTTCATATTTGAACTGCCATCTGAATGCTCACCCAGGTTTTGATACAGAACTTTATATACATCCAAGGTGAACATATCAGTGACCAGAGCAACCGAGACTTTCCAGCTGAAGACGTTATAAAACAATTCAAATTATCACATGGAACATCATGTCTTAAAACAGGTACTTATTTTCCAATCATAATCATGTCAGTCTCTTCCACATAATTACTCTGTAAACAGTTTTTTTTTTAATGTATCAAAGAGATTCGCTTTCCCGTAGTTAATAGAGTTAAATCTATTTCAAGTTAGTTCTTATGCTATTCAGCAGATGCTATGATTCAATCTTCTGGTTTTCTAGAAGTCCATCAGATTTATGTTCCAACATAAAAGTGCTTTCTTTTGTTGTGGTCGTAGCAAAAAGCATTTCCATCATCCCCAAGGTTTCTAGCAGTTCTCTTTGGTAATCAATCTCTTTTTCTACAAGTCCCTGAAGTAACAAAAACTTTTTATCCACTACAGGTGACTGACCAATCACAGGCAGATATATATCTAGAAACAGAGAAATACATTAACTAGGAATATCTTTCTATACAATATGTGAAAAGTATTATTTTTAAAAAAGCATACAAATGCTATTATAAAGACACTGAAAAGGCTTCTTATTTTATAGTCAATTTACAATTTAAATGAAAGCATAACAATCCACTTCAAAAAAGGAAGTATGGAGTGGAGATTTTGAATGATTTTTATTTTTTTGTTATAAAATTGGCATGATCATATAAACCGATAAAAAAATATGTAATATTCCTAATCTCACTAATTTAAAGCATCAGCCCTGGAAACATTCTTTCTACTGCATTTTCAAGTGCATCTGTTTATTGCTGTGGCTGATTATATTATTTTACATTTTAACTACTTACCAATAATTATTTCAGCAACATTTATCAAAACAGGTGCAAATCTCGGCTGAGACAGATTCCTATAAAGAAAAAATTCTGCTTATTGAAACCTCCAAGTATTGTTGAAATCATTAAAATAGATTTATCTATCCCATCAGCTCTCTACCAAAGATCAAACTAAAATACGTGTTTCTTGTTTGCTAATACAGGATTTCAGATGCAAAACCCAACTGTTTCAAGAACATAAAGCATACCTTATCAAAAAATTAAGAACACGACTGAGTTCCTTTTCATCTCGACCTGCAAGAGCATTTGCAAGGACTCCTCTTCGATTTAGCTCCTTTATGATGGAAACTGTAACCTCAGGTGTCTTTATTGTAATTTCAGGCTATAAATTTTTTCAAAAAAAATCAACATGAGCAAACAAGACAACACAACAAAAAAAATCACCCTGGAGCTCACTACGAATAATTACCAAGTCTGAACAGGTTTTTGTCTTCACACTCTCAAGGTGTAGTAATGCATAAGACAAGGAATAAAACAAGTCTTTTAAAAAATATGTTCCTCACCTACCTCAAGGACTCTGTCAAGTGCCTTAGAGATGCGAAAATTTTTCAGATCTCTGTCATATAATTCCAGGTGTTTTTTTGATGGCCGATTGATTGAAATGTCATCCTATAATGAAAAGTAAATTTATAGATGAGAAAAATGAAAATTTGTAAGAAGGTCTATTCAATACCAACATTTTTACAAGTTTATGCATTTATTTAAACTAGGATGTCCCTGAACTATTTCAGAAATAATGTTCTCATGCCCATAATGTAGGTTAAATGAAAATGGAAAGAAGCAAACACATCAATGTTCTTACCTGCTATGATTTTAACATACAATGCATACATAATAACCCAATTCTAAGCAAAAATCCCTCCTTTTAATTCTCTTTACATGGCACGCAATGAGCCTTGTAAAAAAAGAACTAAAACTAATGCAGTTTAGCCCAGGATTGCTTATAAGATCAAAACAGATAGTGTGTGAAAGACACTGTTATGAATGTGGCAAAGCACTATAACATTACATTATGAGTATACTATTAACGAAAGGAGTCCTTGTTACCCACTGCAATGGGCTCCGGCACAACAGCTGTGAGGATGGCACAGGACTGTGCAGCATTCCTTTCAGTTGTACACAGGCTGCCTATGAGTCAGAATCGACTTGAAGGCACTACCAACAACAACAGCTAGCAATCTAGAGATAAATCTGAGGTAGAGGAAAGCAACATAAAGTTAAATACCATCTGAACTACACTCTTCAGTGATGTTCAAAGACAGAGTTAACTACTGTAACGCATTTCACATTTGAAAAAAGAAAAAACAACAGAGAAATATACAAATACCCGTTGCTTCACGTAGTTTTTTCCTTTAATAAAGGTTCGATACGTAGGCCTTCGTCTCCTGGAAGAAGCATCTTTCTTTGCTTCCGACTTCCGATGTTTAACACTTAGTATTCCATTGGTCATTCCTACCACTATCGTCTCATCTTCATGCTAACAGCAATTAGAAAAACAGTCTATTACTAACTCATAACTTACAGTACTTTTCTTTCAAATAACATTTATAGCATTTGCTGCTTATCTACACTTTCAGCAACAATTCCATTCAGAAATAGATAACTGCCTAACAATTATCTGTGACAAAATGTCACAGCAAAATGATTTTTTTCATCACTAGAATATCATTATGTTGATACAACTTACTATACTTGATATAAAATATCACTGGCAAAGTTTATATAATGACAATATAGTTAATGGTATCCTTGGATAGTATTTTTCTGCACTCTTATTAGGAAAAGGATTACAGGGTGGCATGACCTTCGACAGTCTTGCTAAGAAATTATTTTGAAAAACTTTTTCCTCTCCCGGAACAGGTCTCTACATAACATGTTCAAATGCCTTCTTCCTCGAATACGGCTCCTCAGGAAGCTTGAAAGCGGTCATCCCAGAAATAACTATCAACCCAAAACAGAAGTATTTCTTTCTTTAGCCAACTAGCTTTCCTACAGTATTATAATACCTTTGATCAAATATGTTAGAGATGTATCAATTTCCAAGATCCTGAATTGAGTGTTAACACTGTACTTAGCTGGAAGCTATACAGTGAGTGGACCTAAATCTGAATTAATGCTAAGTTACTAACTCGAGCAATAGTGTTAACACAAACATCCAGTGTAGCAAGAAGAAAACACCTTTTATTAAAAGCCAAAAGATAAATCTTAAAACTCCATCTTATTTTTGTTTAACAAGAAAGCTTACAAAGAGCTTTAAGAAAAACTAAAAGTACTTACTGCAAGTGCAAGACTCAAAATCGAAGCTGCATAATCAAAACTGTGGACAACTTTGTAGGAAGCTGTGCTATATACTTTCACCTTCCTAATAAAAGAGAAAGCTTTGTCATAAATCATCTCGGAAATGAGTGTAAAATACAGTTTCTATATTTTGAAAAATTAATATATAAATATTAAAATTTACACAAGTTAAGAATAATCAGCAAACACTAGCTACAACATGAATCACTTAAAAAAAAAAAGAACTGTGTATAACTACTAGCCATAATGTTTATATACACTTTTTTTTTAATTTTGATTGAGTGAAAATGTCCAATCCCATATAAATTTGCATGCTGGCCAATGTGCAGCTCCCACTGCTCTCCCTGCCCGCAGACAGCACACTCCTCCTCTCTGTTCTATGTATGTAATATCCTCCTAACAATCTCCTATCCCTTCTCTCCACCCTCTCCCCTGCCTCCAGTAAGAGGTCAGCAGGATGACAGCCTGTAGATGTATGAAACCATAAAGTGCGCACACGATATGGTCACTGGATATACACAATTTTAATTTAACCAATTATAAAATAAACAGAAGGCCAGACCATGAATCATGGTCAAATGAACATAAAACCTGCAAGTAAAGAAAAACTATCAATGAAAATACCCTGCAAGTCCAAAGGGCAGGGTTCCTAAACCTTTGCACTACCTACATTTTGGGTTGGCAGTTCTTTGTTGTGGTGGGTTGTTCACTGTAGGATGGTTAGCAGCATCCAGCACCTGCCCCCAAGTTGTAACAACCAAAACTGTCTCCAGACATCACCAAAGGTCCCCTGGGGGACGAAATGACTCCATGCTGAGAACCACTGCCAAGAGAGCTAACTTACATTTAACTTTTCATAGACACATCTAGAAATCAAACCCTAAACTGCCCAGTAACACTATTTCAGAGAATTCACCATATATTTACATAATAATTTCCTTTGTATTAAAAATATTTTCTATCCTGAGGTTTGCCCTTCAGCTGAAGATTAAATAGGCCTATAAAACAGAATGAGACTAAATGTGTATATCAGTCCAGAGGCAGGGACGAGGAGACAGGAGGGGACAGGAAAGCTGGTAATGGAAACCCAAGGTTGAGAAGCAGAGAGCGTTGACAAGTCAGAGGGCTGGCAATCAATGTCACAAAAACAATACATATTACTTGTTTAATTAGAAACCAGTTTGCTCTGTAAACCTTTAAAGTACAATAAAAAATTTTTTTTCCAGTAGAACCAAATGGTACCTGGCCACCACCAAAGACAGCCACCATGGGGAACACAACGTAGAGTTCCTGAGACAACATGGAAAAAGAGGTGTGCAGTTGAAGGATTCTACTAAAAGTCCAGAACTGATGGTCTGTCAGCCTGGAGGGTCCCCTGGGAACATGGTCCCTAAACATGCTGCTGGCCCAGAGCTGAAACCAATACTGAGGTCAACTCATCAGACAAGAATGGAACTGGACTTAGCAACACAGTGTGATCATATGGTGTGTGTACTTTACGGTTTTATACATTTATAGGAAGCTGTCCTACTGGTTTATTTCTAGACGGGAGAGAATATGGAAGAGAACAGGGGACAGGTATTCGTTAAGAGGATACGAGAAGTATAGAGTAAAACGGAGGAATGTGCTGTCACCAAGTGGGGAGAGCAGATGGAGCTACAAATAGGCAGGCATGCAAAATCTACCTGAATTGTATACTTTCACTTAATCACAATTAAAAAAAAATTAACATAAAAAGCAAGGGAAAAAATCTTCTAGCTTTTAAACTATGTAAACATTTAAATAAGCATGATGAAAGCCAAGGCTTTTCATAATAGTGAAAAAAAGAAACATGAAATAAGATGACCAATAACAGAGTAATGTTAAGTAAATTCTGGAACTACACTAATGCTACAGCAAGTACAAGCGACATGTGGCTACTGAGCATTTGCAATGTAGCTAATGAAAACGAGAAACTAAGACATTTATTTAATTTTAACTAATTTAAATTTAATAACTGAGGCAATGTAAAATACTGTTCCATGTAAACAGTTTTACTGTTTTGGTAGGACTATATTTCACCTTAATTGCTGTAATATATTATTGTATCATAATGCATGTATCAGATGCTTGTTTCTAGTACTTTGCTAATAATTTTTATATTGATTACACATTGAAATGGTGACGTTTAGATAGAATGGACTAAACAAAATGTTATTAATTTGACCTAGTCCTTTCTACCCTTCTAATGTGGCTACTGAAATATTTAAAATGACATAAGAAGCTTGTACTATGTTTCTCCAGGATGCTGCTGTTACAGAACATTAACTAATGGAATAGTAAGTACCTGTTAAAATAGAAATATTTGGACCAGATTAATGTATAGAAAAATTTAAATAACATATAATAGGATACATACATAGAGCCATTACAAAGATTTCAAAATATATGAATGTACAATAATGATTTTAAAAGAAACTTTATAGAATAATAAAAATTAAGATTAATATTTAAGTGGCTCAATGAAAGTGCTTAACTAAGTTTAAGCAATAAATTGTCAAGGGAGAAAACAAATGGCTATAAGCAAATAAAATCTCAAAATCTTTTTTTCTAGTCAACAGAATTTTCTTTAGATAACCCCTTTTCTCCAATACGAAACACCTGTACACTAATAATGAACAAAGAAAATTAAAATACTAACCTATCCAGTGACCCAGAGAGTAACCTCTGCCCAGAACTGCTCAAACATAAACACGTCACAGTTTTATGATGATTTTTCAAAGACACCAACAACTGTCCTCCTTTTAACAAGTCCCAGACTTTAACATAACGACCTCCTAAAATAAGAAGCAATCATTAATTTGATACTCTGCCTGTTGATTCAAATTCTCAATTATCTGAAAACCATTCTGCACTAGACACTCCATAGTTTAAACAGTAAGTGAGGGACCCAGAGCCAGACCACCTGGTTTAAATCCAGGCTCTACCACCACTGGGTGCATGGACTGATAATAGCATCTATCTCACAGGCTTGCTTGGGTGATTACATAATATTGTATTTGTAAAATGCATGGAAGTGTCTAAAAAAGTAAAAAAAGCATAACTATAAGTAATTTAAGAAAGTTATAATAAAATCATTCTTTAAAAAGAATTTTGTATAACCATGAAAACGAATTGAGATTTTATTTCCTAAAAATTTTGTGACTTCCAACAAAACCAGAAAAAGTTCCCTGTAACTTTTAATACATGAGTTGGAAGGAGTGTTAGAAGTAATTTAATTCAGTATTTTAGAAAGGTTTGAACATAGTACTTTTTCTTTAAACAAAATCTCAAACCAAAGCTTACTAGGTAAAGCAGAAGGGGTGAAGGGAGAAGTCTGTTCTCACTCAAGTTGAAGATCTATCCTGATTGGGAAGTAGGGTCTAGACCCCAGTTCATAGTCCCACATCACGTGCGGGAGCTCAGGAGAGGGACCAGAGTACGAAACCATGGCCCTAATCCAACCTCTCATTTCCAAGGTCCATAGAATTCAGGGATTGCCCAGTTTAGCAACTGGGCACAGCAAGGTCAGCATACAGGTTTCCATTCTCCCTGTTCAACTTAATCACGTTTCCTTTCTAAAATGAGTGTATCTGACAAGGTGATCAACTTATTTTCAAATCAAACATGTAATAAGAAGACAGTATAAAATGAGGTAATTTCTACTTGGACCTTAAAAATAAGCTAAAAAAATAAAATGGCTAGACATATAGTACAGCTATATATAAGCCATCAAGTATACATATTTACTGCCATCAAGTTGATTTTAACTCAGTGATGCTACAAGACAGAGTAGAACTGTCCCATAGAGCTTCCAAGGAGTGCCTGGAGGGTCTGAACTGCTGACTCTTTGGTTAGCAGCCATAGCACTTAGCCACCACACCACCAGAGTCTTCAACCAAGTACACATTTGAATAGCTACTACCTGCAAATTCTTCAAATATTAACATATTAACTGTGGCTTTACTGGAAAATTAAAAAACCATTTGTTTCTTCCATTGTAATTATGAAAATGCACTAGGCCAGTATAACAAAAAAAAGTTTCAATAATATTTTAACAAAATGTATCAAAGCTCCTTTGACCTCATATTACCATTCTCCAGCAACGTCAGCTATTTTTTCATAAAGGCTATTTTAATCAAGACAGTCAATAAGAGACAAGTTTGATTCTAGGTCTGAAAGAGCCTGTATTTTTAAAGCTCCCATAGAACTCTTAGACAGGAATAACTAAGGAATAAGACGGCAAGACCTACATTTCCAGGGTCAAACAAGAGAGCACAGGCTTACATACACAATACAAGTTTTTAAATTCTGGGATTTCAGTCTGCCTTCTATCAGCTTTGCCTTGGATAAATCTACAACTTTTATTTATTTCCTTATCTATAAAACAGAGAAAAAAAATCATGTCTATAATGAATGCGCAGTGCCTGGCTCACATTAGGTACTCAGTAAACAACTACCTGCCTACCCCTTCTATCGACTGTCTGATGCAAGTATATGCTGACAAATTATACACAGCAACTGATACAGAACACCTGATTCAAGCCCAACAACAATGGTGAAAGCAATTTTTAAAGTAAGTACCTGCTGACACCAGAAGACCTCCAGAAGGAAAAAGCAGGACACTCTCCACTGGCTGCCCATGCTCCACAGAGAGAACGCTCTCGTTGATCCGGGTATCAAACATCTTCACTGTATGATCATATGATCCTGAAACGTCAATTTTGTGACATGAGTTTCACCACTTGACACTACATATATATATATACATGTATGTACGTATATATATGTGTGTATATGCATATACATACACACACACATACATATTCCAGATATAAATTTTAAAAGGAGAACAACTCAGAAAAATTTTTTAAAAGACATGTATTTCATGAAAACAGTGTATCTCCAAACCTCCTGCTACACTGATTGGCTTTGAAGCAGCACTATACCATGCAGAATCTAACCCACTTGGATTGTATATTCATACTATTGTCCATTACCAAGCAGTCTGGGAATCCTTGCACAGGCACTCAAAAACTGAACTAGATTGTCAATACTACTTGGCTGCTGGGGGCTCTGTGGAAACCAAGGTACTTAATCCATTTTAACTCTGACATCAGTGCAGCCAGATATTTCCATTTGGAGGGCATTTGGAGGGCAACAGGATATACCACCAAAACAAGAAAAATAAAACAACTGGGCAAATGAACACATTTTTATAAAACTGTTTTATATCCTTTAATCCAAAAAGTAATATTAAAGTACATCACAATACAGCTATCCATATAAGGAGAAAAAAAAAAAAGCATTCCCTTACCTGTTACAAAGAGATCTGGGTTCAGTTTGCTAGCACAACCACACCTCACATAATCAGAATGTTCTTTAAACGTCAGAATTTCCTTGGCATTTGGAATATCCCATAGCTTAACAGTATAATCATCAGCCCCAGACACCACATGGTATTTGTCAGCTGTGAAATCTACCGTGTGAACTGCTCTGAAACAGCAAGGATCAGCATATAAGCAAGTAAGAAAAAATACTTCTGGCACCTTCTAACATAAACAAAATACTCCTTTTCCCAGATAACACAAAAAAGTAGCTCAGTTTCAGGAAGTAACTGCAGCTGGAAATCATGAAAGAAAAAGAAACCCTTTAAAACTGGTGTTCATCCCCAGGCATTTAAAAATTTAAATACCCCTGCACACTGAAGTTATTAAGACTACAAAACAGTAGACTTACAATTATTATTTGTCAAAATTTAGCCATTTCATTTAGCTGCTTAATGACAATTAATGTTTTAAATGCTATAGCACAGGCAATTTATTCTTTAAATTTTCAAAAAAGGAAGTTAAAAAAAATTCTAAAAACACATATCACTAATAGGATCATGTTAGTGAATTTGTTTTATTTTAAGTATTTCATTGAAGGGGTAAGACCACCTAGAAATAGACTATAAAAGACACTTTCAAGATTTTAAATTACAGCAAATTTCAGCATACACATTGGTAATCCTGAAAACAAAGTTGTAAGATAAAATTGTCCTGGTCATCCAGTTCATTAAGAGGCAAAAATACTAGATAACCAAGAAGAAAAGGGAAGTCCACCTTCCAACCAGACTTCAGAAAAAGAACCTCTGCCACAGTCTAGGCCTGCAGAGCTCTTGTTAACAGCTGTGAGGGTGCCTTTAGATCAGCTGTTCATAACTCAACTGGTCCACAGGGGAAGAGTTCATAAAAGCTCCCTATATAAACTGATACGTCCTAAAATGTTACATGCAATTCTGGGAATTCATGAGTTCCATAAAACTGGATCATAGGGTTCAGGTTAAACAACTTGTCTCAGAAAACCAAATACCAAACTCATTGCTGTCTAGTCGATTCCAACTCACAGTACTCCATAGAGCTTCCAAAAATTGGCTGGTGGATCTGAACCACCAGCCTCTCAGTTAGCAGATATAGCAGTTGACCACTACACCATCAAGGTTTCTGAAGAACTAAAGTACACCCAGGTACACAGAACCGTCCTCCATTTTTATTCAAAGCTGAGAGAAAGAACAGAAAGAATACAAAGGAACACATAAAAATCAATTGCCTCTTACTTTGTATGGCCTTCAAATTGTCTGAGAGGAGCCCTCCCACTTATATCAAAAAGTTGTACTCCACCATCTTCACTGCCAGCCACAAGCAGTTTACCATCCTGTCGAAAAGTAGCACAGTATGCCGCGTCCTTAAATCGGGAGAAAGTTTTTATAGGTTCTTGGGAGTATCGGCCATAAATATGAATCTATCACAAGATAAAAAACAGAGTTATTTCAAAACGTAACAGGTCACCAGATGGCTCAAGATCAGTATAAATTTAAACTATGTACAAAGAAATTTCATCTTATCCTTACCCTTGAGGAAGCTGTGACAGCATAATTATACGGAGGCTGTGGAGAAAAGTCTACTTTTGACACTGCACCAAACTCCTTGATCTGAACAGGGGTCTTAATGAAAAATAAAACACAGTGTCACTAAAATTACAATGGCAAGACAAATTTAAGCATTATGTAATCTCTTACCGTTTCTTTCTGTCCTTTGTAATATTTATTAGGCTGTATTTCATACAGAAATAGGAAAAGCAAGAGGTCCATAGTCCCAGCACTAGCCTATCCTTGTTGCCATGAAAGTAAACAAAAGAGTAAATAGACAGCTACACTTCACTCTTTATCTTCAGTTGTTTTCTGTGACTCCAACCAGGAAAAAATAAAAAAAGTTATGCCTGTAACAGTATTTATTTATCCATGTATCTTTTTAACTGACAGAGGTCATACCAGGCCAATCCGCACTTTGCTTTTTATTTCACTTAATAACACATACTAGTTAACTTTCCATACAAGCAAAAGATTTATCATTCATTATAAGGATGAGCCCTGGTGGTACAGCTGTTAAGGCACTGGACTGCTAACAAGCAGTTTGGTGGTTCAAAACCACTAGTGGCTATGCAAAAGAAAGATGTGGCCGGTCTGCTTTTGTAGCAATTAATAGCCTCAAAAACTGCATAGGGTCACAATGAATCACAATCAACTCAAAGGCAGTAGGTTTTCTTTTTTAATGGTCCAATACTTACAAATACAGGGTTTTAAAGATTTCTGATATTAAAAATAATACTTCAATTAATATCTTTATGCATACAAGTCAGTATACTTTGGTGAATATACCTACTGAGCCAGTTCTAACCCGAGACTGCAGAGTCAAAAGGTATGTGTATTTTTTTTTAATCATGATAAGTGTTATGAAACTGCTCTCTGGAAAGTTTATACCAATTTCCCTCCTTATACATGCGTTGTTACTTGTTCTTCAGGGCTATGAAGTCAGTTCTACCTCACAGCCACCCTCTGCACAACAGAACAAAACACCGCCCAGTCCTGTACCATCTTCACAATTGTTATACTTGAGCCTACTGTTGCAGCCACTGTGTTAATCCATTTATTGAGTCTTCCTCTCTTTCACTGATCCCCTATGTTACCAAGCATGATGTCCTTCTCCTGGGACTGATGCATCTTGATAACACATCCCAAGTTCGTAGACACAGCCTCACTATCATTGCTTCTAAGAATTACTCTGGTTGTACTTTTCCCAAGACAGATTTGTTCATTCATTTGGCAGTCCATAGCATATTCAATATTCTTTCCCAACACCACAATTCAAAGGTATCTATTCTTCTGCCTCCATTATTCTTCTTTGCTCTTCTTTATTCATTTTCCAGCTTTCACATGCATTTGAGGCAACTGAAAACACCCTGGCTTGGGTCAGGTGCCTTAGCCCTCAAGGCGACATCTTTGCTTTTCAACACCTTAAAAAGGTTTCTTCAGCACAACTGCCCAATGTATTCTTTCATTTCCTGACTGCTGCTTTCACAGGTGTTGACTGTGGATCCAAATATGAAATCCTTGACCATCTCAATCTTCTGTTTTTACCACAATGTTGCTTATTGGTCCAGTTGTGAAAATTTGTTTTCTTGATGTTGAGTTGTAATCTATATTGAAGGCTGTTCGCCTTGATCTTCGTTAATTCCTTAGTGTTTCAAGTCCTCTTCACTTTCAGTAAGCAAGGTTGTGCATAATACAGACTATTAGTGAGTCTTTCTCCAATCCTGATGCCCTATTCTTCTTGGATTACTTACTCAGCATACAGATTAAATAAGTATGGTGAAGGATACAACTCTGACGCACATCTTACCTAACTTTAAATCACGCAGCATCCCCTTATTCTGTTTGCATGACTGCCTCTTGATTCATGTACAGATTCCTCATAAACATAGTTAAATGTTCCAGATGTCGCATTCTCAGCAATGTTACCCATAATCTGTTACAATCCACACAGTTGAATGCTTTTGCATAGTCAATGAAACACAGGTAGATATCTTTCCGGTATTCAGTGCTTTCAGCCAGGAGCAATCTGACATCAGCAATGATACTGCTAGTTTCAAATCCTCTTCTACATCCATCCTGAATTTCTGGCAGGTCTCTGTTGTTACAGTGCTGCAGCCACTTTGGAATGATCTTCAACAAAATTTTGCTGTCATGACCCTGACACAGCATGAAAAAAAGGGGGTGTGCAGATCTAGAACTCTATTAACAGACCGGACTTGATGGTCTGACAACCTGGAGCCCTTGAGACCATGGCCCCTGAACTTGCTGCTAGCTCAGAACTGAGACCAGCACTGAAGCCAACACTTCAGACAAAGACTGGTCTGGACTATGGGACACAGAGTGATGCATGTGGTATGTGTACTTGATGGTTTAATAAATATATGAGGCTGTCTTACTGGTTTCTTTTTAAAGAGGAGAGGAGAGGTGGAGGACAAGGGTAGAGAGGTGGAGACAAGTACTGGTTGAGCAGATACTGGAAGTAAAAGAGTGGAAAAGAAGAGTGTGCTGTTACAGAGTGAAGAGAGCAGACAGAGTTATAAAGAGGTGGGTATTCAAGGTTTTATATGGAAAATTGACTCGGATTGTAAACTTTCACTTAATCACAATAGAAAAATTTTTTTCAAAAAAGCAACTGATGCTCACAGGCCAAAAAAAAAAAAATTTTTTTTGCTGTCATGTGATATTAATGATAATGTTCAATATCATTTGGTTGGATTACCTTTCTTGAGAACATAAATAAATATGGCTCTCTTCCAGTAGGTTGACCTAGTAGATGTCTTCCAAATTTCTTGGCATAGATAAGCAAGCACTTAACTATGCTGTGTCTGTTTGCTGAAGCATCTCAATAGGCATTCTGTCAAATCCCAGAGCCCTATTTTTTGCCAATGCCTTCAGTGCAGCTTGGACTTCTGCATTCCTGATCAGATGTTACCTCTTGAAATGAGTATCAGCCAATCCTTTTTGGTATAGCAGGGTTATAAATGAGTAAAAGAATTAATTTCATACCACTTCTTCCTTAGATTAAAAAAGGCAAAAAACATCTTACATGTGATACAAATTCTAAAACATACCTCATTTGGCACTGATAAGTCATCTAGCTTGTGCTGGGCACTTGCATGGTTAACCTATTTAAGCTATGTGGATTTTCCTATACTAATTCTGAGAAAAATACCATATTAAATTATCCATCCAAACTATAAAACTGTCTATAGATTGTTTTTAGTTATTGATTCTCTGTATCATTACTCAAAGTATAACATACACTGGGTAAACTGGGACAAATACAAATCCCGTTCCCCCAGTACTGCCCATACTTACTTTATAGTTGTTCCAGTACAGGGTATCTTGAGTGATTTTTTCACCAAGTACAGGGTATGTTTGAATAACTACAGGCTTATAACCAGCCATGATTTCATAAAAGTGCACCGCTGTCCAAAGATCAGTAGTTTAGAATTGATGTCAGAAACAATTTATAGAGATTCTGTTCTACTTCTGGAAAAAAAAAAAAAAAAAAGAAAATCCATGTACACATTTTACTGATAACCATGAACACAGAATTATGATTTTCACTCTACCTTCCTTCAAAAGGCTAAGTGGTAGCTTTTAGATTAGTGACTAATAAACTATTTAACTATAATCTAGAAGAGACCAGCTAAAGAGGAGGAAGAATACAAATCAGGGTTGCCATCCTGCAGTTTGCTCAGCTGGATGCAGAAGCTGCACACAGACATTCTCACACCTGATCAACCAGCCTGCAATACTGGGGACAAGTCTGGCTCAACTTCTTGGTAGTTAAAACAGAGAGAAGCACACTGGCATAGAGCTTTTATCTTTTGTACTGGATTAAAAAAAAAAATAAACTTTAAGTGAAACTGTTAAGTGTAAAATTTTCCTTAAGTTAAACTTATTGTAAAATTTAACCTATAATCACATAGTCTAGAAATTTGGCTTTCTGAGAGGCTAAAAAAGAAGAAAAGAAAGCTGAGCTAATATCCTAATACAGAAGCTTAAAATAAAATTGCTTAAGTTTAACGTTAATTAATTTTAAAAGTTTAAAAGGCAGGGAAGGAAAGAGGAAGAAAGCAGTTCTGAATGAAAATAACAGTAATATAAAAAGGAACTCAAACCTTTAACTACCATGTAATTAAGCCAAAATGTCTTCCCAGAACTATTCATTTGCAAAAGAGACTCAATTTTAGGTACTAGAATAAAGGTAAATGATCCCGGTGGTGCTCCTCATTATCTGCTCCTAAAGGCCTGAAAACAAAGCATCAGTAACATGTAGGTGTGACACATTTTACGACTGTTTGGATAAAATAGGACCATCAATGATTAAAAGGATGGGAAACTTTTTTTGTTTTATTTTGTTTTGCAATAAATACTAAGAAACAAATGAACAAAGTAATGAGCGCTGGCAAAGGCCACTTCAGACCAAGTAGAAAATGAAGGCCTCTGTAGGGTGACAGGAAGCTCAGGTCAAGAACAGACAGGAGAACAAGAGAGAAGTCCCCGGCCAGAGTCAAGGAACAGGTCTGGCTGGTCCAAGAAGAGAAAGGAGGTCAATAAAGCTAGAACACATCGAACCCAGTAGAGCTTATCCAGACATTCAGCTGGACAAAACAGAAATTAGACCATAAAGAGTCATGTAGAAGGGCAAGAAGTTTAGATTTGATTCTAATGTTTGGAAGCCAGCAAGTCATTTTAAGCTAAGTAGATGACACGATATGCTTTTATGTTTTCAGAAGACACCTACTGGCTGTTCTGTGAAGAATTATAAAAACGAGTCAAGTTTTTCCTTGAAGACAAACTCAGATTATTTTGATATTCCTTTCAGCGGCAGTGGTGGATCAGTGGTAAGAATCTTACCCTCCATGTGGAGACCCTGGTTCAATTCCCGGCCAATGCACCTGAAGCACAGCCACCATCTCTCACTGGAGGCTTGCATTTTTCTCTGATGCTGAACAGGTTTCAGTGGAGCATCCCAACAAGACAGATTACAAAGAAAGACTTGGTGATCTACTCCCAAAGAATTACTCAACAAAAACCCTATGAATCATAATGATCCAATCCCTTGCAGATGGGGATCAAATTCTAAAACGTCTTAATAGTCAACCTGATAAAAGTAATTAATACTAATTATCTTAACCTTCTTATCAAACTGTCAGCATAAAAGTACCTTCAAGGTTTGGGGTATAACAGGACCAGAGCCCCCAGAAGGTAGGATTCTAATCTAGATGGGCAAATTAAATGTAACACAGTCTGTATCACCACCAAATCTAATAAATTTCAGAACATGTTTCAAACCTAGCTAATTCCATAACACTTCTCCATTTATGGGAACCCTGGTGGCATAGTGGGTTACATGTTATATCTGCTAACCAAAAGGTCAGCAGTTCAAATCCATTAGGCGCTCCCTGGAAACTCTGTGGGGCAGTTATACTCTGACCTCTAGGGTTGCTTTGAGTCTGAGCCAACTCAGTGGAAGCGGGGTTTTTTTTTTTTTTTTTGGTCTCCAATTATAAGAGCTGTCAATCACAGAGGGAGAAGGGTACAGCACAAGGAGGGAACCATCTGCCCAAGGTTCTACATTCATAAAGAAGGTTAAAGGACATTTTGTATGGGTGTTAAAAGTATGATTTATAAAATTTTAAATATAACAAAATTTTTGTAGACATGTTTTGGTAAAGCTTTTATTTATTTATTTATCTTAAATGTTTATAGAGAAAAAAAGAGATGAAAGGAAAAAGTCCAGCTCACCACTATGCACACGGATTGTGACAGACACTGGGGCTACTGGAGAAAACCAAACTTACAATATCTCTGGCTTTGTGTAGCTTCCATTCTTGGGGGGGGGAGGGTCAGGGGAAACATGAGAGAAAGAATAAATAACTATATCACATAGTAAACTAGAAGCCCTAAAACAAAAAGAAAGCAGAAAAGGGATGCAGAAAATGAGAGATGGGATGTCTTTTATACAGAGTTCAAAGAAGTTCTCTCTGATAAGGTAACATTTGAGCCAAGACTTTAAAGGAAGTGAGGCAGCAAGCCACACACTTGACAGAGAAACACGCTCCAGGCACAGAAAACAGTTTAAGTGCAGGGGCCAAGAAACCCTAGACAACTCCAGAACTTTACCTTAAGTACAAGCTTCCCAGCCCCATTCCCATGATCCCACCCCTCTAACATCACTGAACATTACTTAAAAACCAAACCCAATGCCGTCAAGTCAAGTCAATTCTGACTCATAGGAAACACACAGGACAGAGCAGAACTGCACTACAGAGTACCTGGTGGATTCAATACCCAACCTTTTGGTCAGCAGCCGTAGGGCTTAACTACTGTGCCATCAGGGTTTCCAAGCATTACTCAGAAGCAGGAAAAGCAGAAGCTGTTCCTGGAGAGAGATCCACTGATCATGTGAGAGCAAGTAATACAATTTTGACATTCACAGAATGCATACTCTAGTATTTCCTTTCAGCTGGTGACCGGCACCCGCTAGAAACCTGGAAATAGCTTTGGTTTGTCCTTCCTCCTCAATTTTAACACCCAAATAGTTAATACCTGCTGATTTCCCTTCCCAAATCTTTCTGAGCTTCATGTCCTTTCCACCCCTACTTCAACTGTCCTAATTCACGCCCATTTATCTGGATTTGGGTTTGGTTCATCTACTAAAATTGCACAACATCATTCCAAGGTCTGCCTTCGCTACAAAGCCCAACACTGTCCAGAACATAAAGTCCAAGCTCCTTAAAGTGTCCAGTCGCCTGAGATCTGGCCCTTGCCTACCTTTCTAGCCTCACCTCTAGTCATTCCCAACCACTTACTGTCCCCAGTACACAAATCTCTTTTTTTTTTGCCTTAGTGTGTTTGTTCATTTGTCCCCTCCTAAGAATGACTGCACTCCATTTACTTCCTACTTATTTAAGGCTCAACCCAGGGATCATGTCCTCTAGGAAATCTTCCCTAATCCCTTAAGCTAGGTCACAGGCCAGTTTTCCATAGTCCTACTTAAATCTGCATTAATTCTGTCAATGCACAAAATCACACTGTATTGTAATAACTTCATCAAATCTCTTCCCTCATAGAACCGAATTACTTCATATCAGGAAGATAGTCACAAGTGGTGTCTACAATGTGAACAATGACAGGCAAGAATTTTTTTCTGTAAAGGGACAAATAATAAGCATTTATACTTTATGGACTAAAAGGCAAAATGAATAACACTATGAATTGGAAGTGACTCAACTGGCAGTAGGTATGGGTTTTTGGTTTACGTGGGTATTTATATATCCACTGCCATCCAGTCAATTCTGACTGACAGCAACTCTATAGGGTACAGCAGAGTGGCCCCACAGGGTTTAAAAGGAGGGCTGGTGAAGTCCAACTACTGATCTTTTTGGTTAGCAGCTAAGCTCTTAACCACTGTGCTGCCAGGACCACCGGTAATTTACACAGCAAGGAAGAAATCTCCTCCAATTTTTTTTTCCTTTTTTGTTTTCAATTATGACTGAGTGAAAAAGTACATTCCCAAATAAATTTACATGCCCACCTATATGCAGCTTCCACTGCTCTCCCTGCCTGGTGTCAGCACATTATTCCTCTCTGCTCCATACAGGTCTCATCTTCCCAACAGCTTCCTTTCCCCTCCTCTCCACCCACACCTCTTACTCCAGCCAGAGGTCTGCAGGATGATATCCTACAGATGCATAGAACCATAAAGTGCATCCAATATATGGTCACTCTGCATCACCAAGTCCAATCCATTCATGTCCGAAGAGTGGACCTTCACTATGACTTCTCCCCAAATTTTTTAATTGATGGAATAAAAGAAATATAACAAGTACAATCTCTTGTTTATAAATGAGAAGAACGTAATTATTTGGGTGAGATAACATTTTGCTTAATTGGGGTTCAAGGTTTGTATTTTCCATCATCACACATGTTGCAAAAACATTTGTAAAATGTAAAAAACTATTCTAAGCTCCCCGGCTACACAAAAACAAGCAGTCAGATTTGGCTTCCAGGCCTTAGTTTGCCCCTTAGTATACAGTATAAAGGAGAAGGAGTACCTAACTTTGCCCAACAGAATAATGTAATGCTTTATAGAGTGAAGAAATGAGGAGCAACAGCTTGCAGGATTAAAATAAGGAACTGCTTGCGGTGAGGCAGTGCGGGGGGGGGGCTGCACTGTACTACGATATGGAGACAAGAAATCACGTGAAAACGATTAAGAAGACATTTATCGGGAAGAAGAAAGAGCCTGAAAAGCTGGGAATAACTGAATAGCATATTACTAGAACACAATGCAGAGTATCAAATAAAGGCTATGATATGAGTGCTGAGGGCGCCGATGAGGGAGATTTCTTAATTCTAAACGGGAGACTCCCGGAAAGACTGAAAAACCTGTGTAACCATTTCAGAAGTAGCTCTGCTATGTACAAGCTAGCAGGTCGGCTGCACCGGTCGCTCCCTGGAAACACTATGGGGCAGATGTATTCAATCCTATAGGGAATCCACTCGACCGCAAGGTGTTTTTTTTTTTCGGAGGATGTTGGACAGATTCGCCACTTAAGGGTGGGCGCAAAACCGGAAGGGGAGGGCTAGGGAAGTGTGGATGCAAGGGGGCGGCCATTTGAAACTGAGGGACCCTCATAAGCCCAACCAGGTGTGGTAATTTGTCAGTTTTATGTTAGAAAGATGCAGATTACAACAGACAGTAGGAGAGGTGTGATGGCAGGAAAGGAAAATGTAGGTCAAGCTAATTTGGGGGAATTCCGAAAAGCCAGTTAAGGAGTTTAGCCATTATCCCGCGGAGACAGGGGAAACCCAAAGGAATATACCAGCTACCACAGGAAGGACCGGTGGGAGCTTCCTTCACGTACCTCTGCCGGGCTCTCCTCAGTACCCCTCTGGCCCACTCACGCGGACCCTCTAAGGAGCCGCCATGACACACCGCGTACGGAAAGGGCAGATTTGTCGAGTGAAGATGACGAAGTGCTCAGCCAGGATGACGAAGAGGCTGTCCGGAGGGCGGGGCGATGGGAAGGAGGCGTGGCCAGGTGACGAGGCGCGGCCGGAGGACGAGATTTGGATCTTTCTCCAGTGACCCAGAGCCGTCAACTGAGAAAACTCCTCCTCTGTTGTACTCGGGTAGTATGTACAGCATAGCGTAGCGGCGGGGAAAAAAGAAACTGGAAATTTGCCCGGATGCAAAGATGCGGAACGTCTTTTTGCCAGAAAGAGAAAAAAGAACGCGGAAGTGACGTCGCGGCCAAAACAAGCCCAGAGTTGGAGGCCTGTAGTGAAATCTGTGGCCGCAGATGGAAAGGCCTGACTCACTCTCTTCTGCGGGAGGTGGTCGCGACGCCCTGCCCTCCCACTCGGTCGGACCCCCACTTCTGTCCCTAGGGTTCGCCCACATCGGATGAGCGAGTGTTGCGGTTTCACAGTCAGCATCTGAACCGCGCTGGGACTTCTCCAGCGGCTGGTCAGTGGCGACAGCGCGGACTTGCCCAACGGCGGTCTTCCCTACGTCTGCTTCCGTCCTGGGACGCCGGGACTCCACCTGTCACCTGTGAGGCATCCTTCCTGTCCCTCCTTGTAGGACAGTTGCAGGATTAGGAAGAACCGGGTGCGGGGACCCCTGTTACTAGCATCCTTTGGGGACGGCACTAGCACAGTTAGCAGCTTTCTTTTTATTGGACCGACTTTCCCTTTATCTCTGGGCTCTGACAGGTGCTGGTGAACCTGTCTTTGGCTTTAACTCTTTTTTTCCCTCACCGCCCTCTTTTCGGTCATCTGTTTTTCCCATTCTGGTCTACTATACTTGAATTTACTAGTCAGCTTTGCATTTCATCGCTAAGGCAGTGGCCAAGAAAAGCGTTCAGTTTTCCCCTCAGCACCTTATCGTTCTCGCCTTAAACTTTTCAGACCAGTAATCCCATCTGTAATCCTCGATTTATAACGCAGAAGGTGTTTAGAGCTGAAAACAGTATTAGACAAGCCTGTTTGAACACTATTTATAGATGAAGTCACAGAGAACTTAATGTTTGTCCCTCCAGGGTTGCTCAGCTTGTCATACTGTTGGAAAATGAAAACTCATTACAGCAGTTGTTCGTTGCACATTATGTGTGGAAATTTTTGAGAGGATGGTAAAATGCTAAAATAGACAGAATATCCAGGATCATTTATCCCACCCCGGGGTAGAGGGCTCATCGAGATAGTTTTTCCCTTGAAAATAACAGTTCACATTGTGCAATACCTTTTAAGGACCCAAGGTCCTCATTGCACCTCGGTCGTCACTGAAATCACTGAACTCATTTTCTGTTCTTGTTCTGGCTGCTTTAGCTTTTTCCTTTTGCTACTACGTGATAACTTTTTACATGTTACTTTTTATTTTTTATTATTCGTTATTTCTTCAACTTTTTATCCGTGGCCATTATGGATTAGCTTTAATGGAGCAAACAGCTGCTAACCAAAAGGTCAGCGGTTCGAATCCACCAGCTGTTCCTTGAAAACTCTATGGGACTGTTCTGTCCTGTCGGGTCGCTTTGAGTCTGAATCAACTCTACGGTTTACGAGTTTTATGGTGGACGTGATGATAAAATGCCATGCAGCCTCAAGATGTTGTTATGGGGTAAACCTTTGAAAATGTTTTAAAACTGTAAAGGGTGTTCTGCTGTAATCCTAATAACTTGTTCTTTTTTAATTCCCATCTTGACACTCTACACCCTCTCAGAATTTCTAACACAAGTTAGAAATTAACTTCTAACATGAGTTAATTAACTAGATGTTAATTAATTTTCTCCCTGTCTTAGGGGATTTCTTCATTTCTTTAGAAGCAATTTTAGGTAATGACACTTCTCTTGAAATTATGTTAAGGTCAATAGGAAAGTGCTAGAGAGTTTATTAAAAAATTAGTTTTAAAATAATAGATGATTTAATAAAAGATGTGTAGGGTCGCCATGAGTCGGATCTGACTCGACGGCACTTGGCTTTTGGCTGGCTTATCATCTATGCTTTCAGATGTAGCTTTTACTGAGTTCACGTCTTAACAGTCATATTTGAGGAAAAAATTATTCAGTAATTCTTATTTCTTAATACTATGATTGGGATCCAAAAATTATGCTTTGATCATAATGACCTAGACATGCTAAGGCAAAGGATGCCAGCTCAAAATCTATATATTTTCCATAAAAACCTGTTTAAAGTTGCTAATACTTGATCTCAATAATAACTGATAAATTTGTCTTCAGTTCACCAGAACCAAAGCTTTGTAAAGACTTCCACTAAGAATCACAGATATTATAGAAAACAATGTTAATAAATTTGAGTACATTGTGAATTGTGTTTTCTTAAATTTAAACTGAAAGCCACCTATGTAAATATAGCATATTAAAAAATAAATTGTGGTTAAGAGATTAAAGTTGTAACATGAAAATTTGTTTTCAGGGTTAGCCTGATCATTTCTCCACTTAACAACATTCAGGTGTATGAAAGAAGAGGAAACGTTACTAAAATCTGTTGAAACCTAGTGAAAGTTACTGTATTTGATATCATCTTTACAGGATCCTGTGAGGTTAATTATGGTATCACCTGCAAACAGGACTTTTACTTAACAGGAAGTAATTTGCTCACACAGCTGATAAATGTTGAATCCATACCCAGAATTTCTCTATTTGTGAACACTGTGTGCTTTCTATTGTGTATAGATGCTTATAAGAGATGTCTGTTTGGATACTTGGTTGGAAATTATTAGCTTTGGTACTTTTACCTAAGTCAATACAGTACTTGTAATTTTTGAAAATTATATTTCAGATTCTTAAATACTGAAATTTCAAGATTACACTGGATGTAAAACCAAGAAGAAATCATGAAGTAAAGTTTTAATTATTGAAACTACAGCTGAAATCATGGCTACATCAACAAATTTGGATATTGGAGCCCAGCTGATAGTAGAAGAGTGTCCCAGCACTTACAGTCTAACTGGCATGCCTGACATTAAAATAGAGCATCCACTGGACTCAAATTCAGAAGAAGGATCAGCTCAGGGTGTTGCCATGGGGATGAAGTTCATATTGCCTAATCGATTTGATATGAACGTGTGTTCTCGATTTGTGAAGTCCTTAAATGAAGAGGATAGTAAAAACATTCAAGATCAGGTTAACTCAGACCTGGAGGTGGCATCTGTCCTATTTAAAGGTTGAAAGTTATGGTATAACTATCTGCATTTGTTTGTGTTTATTTGTTCTTGTTTGTTTTCTTTTTTCCTATCATTAGATTTTTAGTTTGTGAAAGCATTTGGAAATCGTCATTTAATATGATTTTCTAGAATCTAATGAAACTAAAATTAATTTCACATTATATATAAATGTCTCTTTTAAAGGAAGTATATGTTGTTGTTTTTTAATGTCTTGCCTAAGTTTTTGTTTATTTATAAACTGTCCAATGTAGTTCCTACTGTTCATTTTAAAACCATAGGAGAGAAAAGTTCCTTGTGCCTTTTAGAAATGCATTGGCTTAATATTCCCTATCACTGAATATTTGATTTCTCAAAATTGCTCAAGATTAATACCATTTTTTCTGAAACTTTCTGTAGGGTGATACAGTCTTATGGCAAAAATAACTTAATATCATCTGATAAACTGTTAAGTTAAAGCTATGATACTCATGTATTTGTTTTTTAAAGTAGGCAGTAACAAAGAACTGTTACTGAAATGCCTTCTCGTTAAGATGTTTAAATGTGTTTAAATTTATTTTACTTAGCTGAATGCAGCATCCATGCATCTCCTTCTCCGGGAATTCAAGTAAGGCATGTCTACACTCCTTCTACAACAAAGCATTTCTCACCCATAAAACAGTCAACTACCTTAACCAACAAACACAGAGGAAATGAGGTGTCTACCACACCTCTATTAGCAAATTGTAAGTATTTGCCACTAATGTATGAAAATAAGTATTACTAGTATAATTGTTTCAAGAGTTTGTCTTTGAAACGTTTTCATTAAATGTATATTCTGGTTTTGAAAACTTATGTGATATCCTAAAACCAAACCAAATCCATTGCCATCTAATTGCTATCTACTCTTAGTGATCCTATATATTTTAAACTTTTTCTTATACTATTGTATATTTCGTATTTCTTGTTTAATGTGTCTCTGTTGAGAGCAAATACAGATTGAAATATTAATTTTAAAAACAATTTTATTATAAAAACAATGAGCTGAACTTTGTGAAAATTATGACATTTAGTGTTTTTGTGTTGTATACATGTCACATTTCACTTTTAAATTAGATGATTTAGCAACAAATGATTTTATAAAGCTGAGTGACTTCTACTGTAATTTTGAATTTGAGTATAATATGACTGTTACTAGTTTTTAAAACTGAATGTATAATTTAAAAAGTAAACTTTAGAAGTAAAATGAATTGAAGTTTTTTTTTAATATGAACTAGAAAACACTGTAAGTATGGGTGTGCTATAAAAATGGTTTATTTTATATAAACTAGAAAATACTCTGTAAGTATGGTTATGCTAATAAGAGATAATAAAACCAGTTAGCAGCCATTTGATGTTACTAACCAAGCTGAGACTATAAGGTAAATATTTCTATTGGTAAAATGTTTCTCTCTACTTTGAGAACCGTATGGAAACCCTGGTGGCATAGTGAGTTAAGTGCTATGTCTGCTACCAAAGGGTCAGCAGTTCAAATCTGCCAGGCACTCTTTGGAAACTCTTTCGGGCAATTCTGCTCTGACCTCTAGGGTCACTAAGAGCCAGACCGGACTCAGTGGCACTGCGTTTGGTTTGGTTGGTTTTCAGAAAACTAAATCTCTTCTGATACTTGAATCACACACCATAGCAGCAGAGCTGGAAAGTCTCCACCTGTGACCACCTCCTACCATCTATTGGTCGTTTCTTACTTAAATTTGTATGTGCCTCCAGATAGCTTTCTTCTCTGTGTTAAGGCTACTCAGTCATATCACTGGAAACTTTGATGGTGTCATGGTTAAGTGTTACAGCTGCCAGTCAAAAGGTCAGCAGTTCAAATCCACCAGATACTCCTTAGAAACACTATGGGGCAGTTCTGCTCTGTCCTGTAGGGTCACTGTGAGTTGGAATCAACTCAGCAGCAGTGGATTTGGGGGCGTTTAATTGTTTCACTGATGTCAAGGATCAGCTGATCTAATTTTTAAGGAGAAATTTCATAGAATAATACCTGTTTGGTATGACTTTCAAATAAAGAGATTAGCTTAAAATATTCCAGCTATATGTCAGACCACCTCTCCTATAGTAATGAGATGAGAGAGAGGAGAGGTGGGGACAGGAGTAAGTTGAGTGAATATGGGAAGTACAGAGTGGAAAGGAAGAGTGTGCTGTCACAGAGTTGGTATAGCAGATGGAGTTGCACAGTGGTCTCTGTATAGGGTTTTATGTGGCAAATTGACTTAGTTTGAAACTTATACTTAATTACAATAAAATAACATATATAAAGAACATTCTAGCCATAGAATTTTTTAGCTGAAAAGAAACACCTAGAGATCATTTGGTACCATCCTTACCCCGATACGTATAAAAATACTTGATTACTTGCCCAAGGTCACACAGCTAATTAGGCACAAATAGGCCTAGATATGTTGAAGATCACAGCCTTCAATGTGGTTTATACCTTCACCTAAATAAAACAAAAATTCTCACAAATGGACCAATAAGCAACCTTATGATAAAAAAAAAAAAAAAACCCTCATTTCTTTCAAGTGACTTCGACCTCATAATGGAGAAAATATTGAAGTTGTTAGGGATTTCATTTTGCTTGGATCCATAGTCAACACCCAGCACCCATGAGACAGCAAATGAAATCAAATGATGTGTTGCATTAGGCAGATCTGCTGCAAAAGATGTCACTTTGAGGGCTAAGGTGCACCTGATCCAAGCCATGGAATTTTCAGTTGCCATATGCATGCAAAAGCTGGACAATGAATAGGGAAGACTGCCGAAGAACTGATGCCTTTGAATTATGATAGTGGTGAAGAATATTGATTTTATCATGAATTGCCAGAAGAGTGAAGAGCCCTGTCTTGGAAGAAGTATAGCTGAAATGTTCTTTAGAAATGAGGATCACAGGGACCTTGTCTCTCATTATTTGGACATGTTGTCAGGACAGACCAGTCCCAGGAAGAGTATGTCATGCTTTGTAAAGTAAAGGGTCAGAGAAAATGAGGAAGACCCTCAATGAGATGGATTGACAGAGTGGCTGCAACAATGGGCTCAGAAAATAGCAACCATTGTGAAGGTGGCACAGGACCTGGCAGTATTTCGTTCTGTGGTACATGAGGTCGCTATGAGTCAGAGCAGACTCCGTGGCACGTGACAGCAGCAGACTGAGACGGAAGAGCTTACCTTCAAGGCCAGTTTGGCAATAACAACTTTATACCTTTTGTTAAGAAAAACCCATAGAATCTTGAAATAAAGATATTTAGGACTTCATTCAATCAATAAAAAATTAGACTTGTATTCCTCATATGTTTGGATACAGTGATAGCATTTTTAAAAGTTAAGTTACTTAAATAATTTCTAAAGAATATAAGGAAAGTAGCAATTTGGAGGTATCAAAATTATCTTAAATGAACATGTAATAATGAAGTCTTAGACACAGAATATTAGGGTGCCCTTTAATTTACATTAAAACAGTAAAATGGTAGTTTTTGTTTTGAAAAATAAAATTTCTCACCAATAATGAACCATAGAATAATGCAAGTGTACCTTTCAGATGTATTTGAAGTTTTTTTGTGGTATTGTTTCAGCCTTGTCTGTACACCAGTTGGCTGCTCAGGGGGAGATGCTTTATCTGGCTACTCGTATTGAACAAGGTAATATTCTGTTTTAAAAATTTATGTAAGACATGTTTAATAGGAATTCTTGTTTACTGGTTGATTTTAATACAGAAAAATATAAAAATAAAAGCATATGGTTACATACTACCACCAGACAGATAACATAATCAAGGTACAACAGACACAGCTTCTCTTACCACCCTAGCTTTCTCCCCAAAAGCAAACACTTAAAATAGGTTTATTAACTTTTCAGAACATTTTTCTAGAAATATTTCTATTTGTATTTTGGGTTATATGTGAGAGTTTTATGTGTTATTTACACAAAAGGGAAAACATCGTACATGCTGCATTGTACCTCACTATTTTTTACTTACTATTTTGGAGAGTTTTCCATATAAACACCTAAATGTATACTTTATTCTTTTTAATGGTTCCCCAATATTGCATTTGATTACATATTACATATGTTATGTTGTTATTCTTTAACTAGTCTCCTGGTGGTAGTTAATTCCATTTTGTTACTGTTAAATAATAGTAATGCTGGCATTCTTTTTCAGTTACTGGGGATAAACTAAATTTGCTGAGTCAAGCAGTTTATGAATTTTTAACTCTGTATATATTGCCAGAATTTGTGCTCACTAAAGTAAGAGTTCCTACTTCCTCACATCCTGTGTAAAACAGGATTTTATGAGACTCTAATTTTTGCTAATCTGATAGGTGAAAAATGGTATCTCATAATCATTTCATTTGTGTTTTTTAAATTACTATGTTTGAATTTCTTATGTGAACTGTATATACAGTTAAATATATATTTTACTTATTGATTTATATAAACTCTAAATTGCTGTTGTTTGTATTTTTCTCAGTTGATCGTTTTTCCTTTGATGACATTCATGTTTTCCAATAGAAGCTTAGCATTCTTTTAAATGGCAAATTTATTTATTCTTGTGGTCTCTGTTTTAGATCCCATTTAGAAATGATTTCTCCCTTCAGGATTACAAATGTTTTATTCTAGAACTACTGTGGTTTTCTCTTTTATATTTCAGCCTTTGAGCCATATGGAATTTGTTCTGATGTAATGGGGTAAAGATTGACCATTATTTTTATTTTTCAAAAAGTGAGCTGGTTGTCTCAACAATATTTATTGAATAAGAGTATCATGTTAAGAGTTTTATTTTTTTAATCATGTTATTGTTTTACAAGAGATGCTTATGTAATAATTGTATTCTTTATAAATATTTGGGCTTTGGTTCTCAATCTACTAAATACATTTAGGTAAAAAACTATAAACGTTTCATTAGTATTCAAAGTCTAGGGAATAAAATGTGGCTTAAGGTAGAGTTGCAGAGTACTGTGTTTCAGATTGTTCAGTCTTCTGTCACATTTCATTGTGTCAGCAAACTGCAAGAATGAGAGAAATTCGAAGGTAGCAGTATTAGCTATACAGTAGAAGATTTTAGTACTATTTTAGAATTTTTACAATAACATCATGAACTTATTTAATGCTAAGGGCTACCGTGGAATCTTACTTGTATTGTCATCCTCCCATCCACATGTTGAGCTAGATAATGTGTTTATGTGTGTATTGGAGAAATTAAGTGACTTGCCAGGGGTCAAGTCACTACAAGAAAGTGACAGAGCAAGGGTTCAAATTCTGGTCTCTTGATTCTGTTCTCAGTGTTCTGCTGACTGCCTTCTGCTCAGTATTATTATCATGTCGGGTAGTTTATGCTTCTAAATAATATGGCGTATGAACCCAGCTGTGTACACTGAGGCACATTTGAATGTATTCAGACTGCAAATTCAAGTAATACTTAATGGAACTTAAGTGAACAAAGTTTGGCAGAAGATCATTTCATTAAGTGTCATAATCAACTTCTTAGATGCAAGTAATTTCATAGTGCTATTCATATGTGGTTGTTAAATGAGATCACAAAAATTGCTTTTTCTTTTAAATAGAAAATGTTATCAATCACACGGATGAAGAAGGATTTACTCCTCTGATGTGGGCTGCAGCACATGGGCAAATAGCTGTGGTAGAATTTCTACTTCAGAATGTAAGAAAAATGCCTTAGAAAATATATGTGTGTAGTTACTTAAGTTCAGTCGAGTCTTTAATATTAAAGTTTCTGTATCTCCAGTCACCTAGATATAATTGTAGAGGATACAAAAAAAAATTACAAAATGCTTTTCATATTCTGGTGAAACTTGGATGTAGTTGGGGAAGTAAAAGTAATCAGACATGAAACAGTAAAAGAGCATTTAATGCCCAGCCCCTCTAAGTTCAGTGGGTACAGAAGCTCTCTCAGCCCTACAGAAGGCCTGGCAGAGGAGGTGTGACTAGCTGCCAGGGTAAAGGCATGCTAGTGTTCAGGCGGACAGAAGGGATGAAGAAAGGCATCCAGAAAATCTTGATAAGAAGACTATCCATTGCATTGTTTTTTAGTAACCTAGACTATTATCTGAGTTAAGTACTCTTGTTTAAATGAACTGATAATCTTTTATCTCCACTCCTCACCCCAGGGTGCAGATCCTCAACTTTTAGGGAAAGGTCGAGAAAGTGCATTGTCACTGGCCTGCAGTAAAGGCTACACGGATATTGTGAAAATGCTGCTTGACTGTGGAGTTGATGTCAATGAGTATGACTGGGTGAGTCTGAATTGATTTGAAAAGTACTGTAAATAAATTTGGTATTGAGAGAACAAAATTGTATTAAACACCTGGAAGAAAAATTAGAGTTTAATACCATAACCTCAATTTTTAGTTCTGATTTAAATATCCTTCACAAGTTATTAAAATTAGATTGCCTTTTTCTTTTGCAGAATGGAGGGACACCTTTGCTTTATGCTGTGCATGGAAACCATGTCAAATGTGTAAAAATGCTCTTAGGTAAGCATATAAAAGTAAAATTTATTTAGAAAATGCCATGTGAGAACTTTATTTTTTAAAACGTGGTCCTCCTTCATATTACTCAGGAGAATTGTTGTTGGGTACCATCAAATCACTTCCAACTTGTAGTGACCCCACATGACAGAGAAGAACTGCCCCATGGGATTTTCTTGGCTGTGGTCTATAGGGCAGCAGATTTTCAGGTATTTCTTCCACAGAGCCAGCAGCTAGCTGAGTGAGTTGGAACCACCAACTTTTCATTTAGGTGCCAAGCCCTTAAGCGTTGTGCTTAATAATGTTAAATAAGTTAAATCCCTGCTGTTCTTCACTCCCAAGGTACCTACTACCACAGAGTTAGTTGCCCATGTTAGAAGCCACTCCGTAATCTACAGTTGAAGCATTCGTGCTTGTTGCCTTCACTAGAGCGATGGTGTTGGATCCACTGCTTGTTTTTCTCTGTCCACAGTGTCTTAGGCATAGATTTTGTCCTTTTGTTGTTTATTAGCTTCAACTGCACTAGAAGATGCCTTTTCATCTGAAGTGTCTTCCTTCCAACTCACCGAAGGGAATGCTGTGTACATGCACCCCTTGTACTTTCTTAGACCAGCTTGAACATACCAAATCTGCTAAAAACCTGTTCATCTGTTTGTGTATGAGCCGGTAGTACATAAACACATCCAAATTTTTGTTTTACTAATGTAGATTTTTCTTTTGGGGATGTAGAAAATGGAGCTGACCCAACAGTTGAAACTGACTCTGGATATAATTCTATGGATTTAGCTGTAGCTTTGGGCTATAGAAGTGGTAAGTATTTTAGAACTCCAGATTTTTCTATCAGTAAAGTTTTATGAATAGTACAGTGGTCTGGTTTTCATCATTTGTAGTCGTAAAACATTGCCTGCTAACTTAACTCCTGACATACACATTTAACTGTGAGCAAAGTCCACAAATTTCTGTAAAATCTAGAAATGAGTTTATTATTGTTACCTTTTATCAACCCAAATAATTAGTACTAGGGGATTAATGCATGCCTATTTACAAGATAAGAAGTCTTGGTGGTTTGATGGTTAAGGCACTCAACTGCTAACCAGAAGTTTGGCAGTTCAAAACTACCAGCTGCTCTGTGGGAGAAAGATTACAGCCTCCATAAAGATTACAGCCTTGGAAACTTCATGGAGCACCTTTACTCTGTCTTACAGGGTCTCTGTGAGTCAGAATCCGCTTGACAGCAAATAGGTTTTTATTTACAAGATATGATTAACATTTCATAGTAATTTCTCTATCCTTTAGAACAGTCGAGGCGTAATGGTTAAGTGTTACAGCTGCTAACCAAAAGGTCGGCAGTTTGTATCCACCCAGTACTCCTTGGAAACCCTGTGGGGCGGTTCTACACTGTCTTATAGGGTTGCTGTGAGTTGGAATTGACTGGATGGCAATGGATTTGCATTTTCCTCTTTATAGGAGTAGAATACCTTGTAATCTGGCTTCTCCTTCTGTTTCAAACATAGAGAAACCAAATCACAGAAAGTCTGGTAACTTGGACCAGGTTACAAAGTCAGGAGCAGACTTAGTTTTACCTTCTATAAATTTATTTAAGGGTTATGTTGCATTATTGCCCTCACACTGTTGATGTATTCTACTTAGAAATAAATTTGTTTAGGATAAAATTGGGACTCTTAAGTTAAACTTCTAGGTTTTTAATGACTTTGTAATCAATGGGCAGTGATCTTGATTACTTGTCTGTTCTAGTTCAACAGGTTATTGAGTCACATTTATTGAAGCTGCTTCAAAATATCAAGGAGTAGACGTAATTGTCAGAAAATGTTGTCTGCCCTTTTGTTTACTTTTTGGCTCTGATAAATGGTAGTTTTGTTTACTTACAAATTTTTACCTCAGTTGCAATATTTACTGATTTTTAGTAAGTTTTAATAAATATTCTTCTGAGCAATTCACTGGTTTTTAATAAAATTGATGTTGAGGCTTTTTTTATAAATATGTTTTACTGCATATTTTAAATTATAAATTAAGGTTTTATGGCATGTAAATTTTTATGGTATAGATAATTATATGTCTTTGTATTGAGTGCTATAATTTGATACTTTCGGAAATTATTCTATTCTATTCATTGTCATTCTTGTATCAACTCATTGACTTTATATACAGTTTGCTCTAAATACATAGAAAACAAATTTTGTAATTATTGAAATAAAAAATGCACAGCGTGATTGTTTACAAAATGCTATTACAAATAAAGTGCTTTTTTCTGTCAGTTTGCACTCTAGGCTTTTTTAAATTATATAAAATTATTAGATATTTTATTTCAAACCAGTCATGGCAGGACACTTTATTAAATCAAATGGTGTAATTGAGATACATGTGTAAATCAGTCAGCAGAGATTCACTGATTCTTGTTTTATAAGTAAATTTAGAATATGGCTATGTTGTAAATATGTTTTTTTAACAGGAAAAGCCTTCCATGAAAGAGAAGTTAATTCTTCAATAAATGCTAGATGCCCTGTTTCCGCTAAAGGAGCTCTATAAACTTGTGTCACACAAAATTAGCGTTGCTTTGACCACTGAGAGTGGGACTTGAATTAAGTCACTTCATCTGAAAATAGAGCTAGATGGAGCCCTGGCATCCCAGTGGTTAAGTCTTCCACGCTTTCTCAGTAAGGCACATACTTTAATTTCCTAGCACTGTTGATGGGTTTGCTCAAGCCATTCACCCTTCCATTTGGTTCCTTTCTTATTGGCACATATCCATGATGTGATGGTTCCTGTTCATATTATACAATAACAAGATCCAACTATCCATTTGGGTACATCCCTCCAAGTACAGCTGGCAAGTGCTTTCCCCGCTGAAGAGCAACCGAATACCCTCTGCCTGCATTCAGTCACAAATAATCACGTCACTCTGGGTCTGACTCCAAATGGTTGACAAAACAGCAGAGCTCTGAGAATATCTTGAGGAAAATTTCCCCATTTTCGATTCTATGATGTTTCAGCTTCAGGGCCCCTAAATCAATCCTCCCCTAAAACCTTTAAGAAATAGGTATTAGTACAAGGTAATTAAAGCAACAGTAGTGATACTTAAGGGCCAGTTGTCATGGATTGAATCATGTCCCCCCAAAAATATGTGTATCAGTTTGGCTGGGCCATGATTCCTAGTGTTGTGTAATTGTATACCCTTTTGTCATCTGATGGAATTTTCCTGTATTGTAAGTTCTATCACTATGGTTCAATATGATGGATTTGTGGCAGTTATATTGATAATATCTGCAAGACTGGACAGTGTCTTAAGTCATTCTCTTTTGAGATATAAAAGAGAGAAATGAGCAGAACAACATGGGGAGCTCACACAACCAAGAAAGCAGTGCCAATAACAGTGTGTCCTTTGGACTTGAGGTTCCTGGGCTGAGATGCTCCTGGACCAAGGGAAGAGTGATGCATCACAAGGACCTTCCTCCAGAGCTGACAGAGAGAGAATGCCTTCCCCTGGAGGCAGAGTCTTGAATTTGGACTTCTAGCCTAGTGGATAGTGAGAGAATAAACTTCTCTTCATTAAAACCACCCACTGTCATTTGTGTTATAGCAGCAGAAGATGGCTGACACACCAGTTGTCAAACTCCTCTTTTAAACATCATATAGCTCTTAGAAAGTGTTTATTGTTTGGACAAATACTTATTCAGAACTTATGCTCCAAATACTGTGATTTATGCAAGGATAGGATACTGAGCAAAAAACAGTCACAATTCTGCCATCAAATATTAGGGCAAATTCCTCCACAGTGTGAAATGCATTATAAAGGAATAAGTTTCAAAAGGTTGAAAAAAAAATTGCTCTCATAAATATGAAATGAATGCCTATTAAGTCTCTTGTTCAACCCCTTAGTTAATAAGAGAACATATAAGATGGTAAAACTAGTTCCAAGACTGTAGAGGATGTGGGGAGACTAGAACTCTTATCCATTGTTGGAGGGATTGTCAAATGTTATGGAAAACAGTATGAACCTTCCTTAAAAAAGTAGGACAGCTGCCTTATAAGCCACCAATCCCAGTCCCAGTCCCACCCTAGAGATCTAATAGCAGGCATATGCACATCTATAGTCATTGCAACATTACACACAATAGCAAAATGATGGAAACAACCTAAGTGCCCATCAACAGATGAGTGGGTGAGTTATGGTACTTACATCCAAAGGAATACTATGAAGCCATGAAGAATGATGAGTACTCAAAACATAACATGGACGAATCTGGAGGACATTATGTTGGGTGAAATGTCAAAAGGGAAGGTGTTTTATGATCTAACTTTTATAAAAAGATAAGAATAGGTGTAGATGCAATGATTAATATTCACTGGTGGTTACCAGGGATGTGGGGGGATGATCAGGGGAATCACTCTTTAGATAGTAGACAGTTATTTTTGGTGATGGGAAACACAATACTGTACATGGGTGACTGCGCACAACCTGTCCAGGGCAAAAGACATCACTAAAAGGTACACACAATAAGGGACTCTTGGAATATATAATTTTGCAACAACCACCACCAAGAAAATACATGTATGCATACATGAGGTCTGACAGGTTCATGAACACATCCTAGGAAAAGTGCTCTGAAGGGTGAACTAGGTGCTAGTGTCAGTGCATCCCTTCCCAAGGGGAGTACTTCGAAGGTGACTGGTGATAGCAGCAATGAGGTATGTAGCACTTTTTCTAGGGTGAGTTGGCAAACTTAATTGTCAGATCTCGTAAGATGTAGTCTTGCAGTCTTTGCTTCCATGGTGCACTCTGGTTGTACTTCCTTCAGAACAGATCTGTTTGTTCTTTTGGCAGTCCATGGTATATTAAACATTCTCCAACATCACAAGTTAAAGGCATCAATTCTTCTGTCTTCGTTATTCATTGTCCAGCTTTCACATGCTTATGATATAACCGAATATACTGTGTCTTGGGTCAGGTGCACCTTAGTCTTCAAGATGACATCTTTACTTTTCAATACTTTGAAGAGGTCTTTTGCAACAGATTTTCCCAGTGCTGCTTCCATGGGCATTGATTGTAGACCCAAGTAAAATGAAATAACTTGACAAACCTGAATCTTTTCTCTGTTTATCATGAGGTTGCTTACTGATCCAGTTGTGAGGATTTTTGTTTTCTTGATGTTGAGGTGCAGTCATACTGAAGGCTGTGGTCTTTGATCTTTATCAGTATTTCAAATCTTCACTTCCAGCAAATGTGGTGTCATCTGTGTAACACAAGTTGTTAAGGAGCCATCCTCCAATCCTGATGCCTTGTTCTCCTTCATAAAGTCCAGCTTCTTAACTTATTTGCTCTACATACAGATTGAAAGGTTTGGTGAAAGGATACAATGCTGATGCCCACCTTTACTGACTTTAAACCATGTGGTTTTCCCTTGTTCTGTTTGCACAACTGCCTCTTGAGCCGTGTACAGATTCCTTGTGAGCACAGTTACATGTTCTAGAATTTCCATTCTCCACAATGTTAGCAATAATTTTGTTATGGTCCACACAGTTGAATACCTTTGCATAGTCAATGAAGCACAGGTAGACATCTTTCTGGTATTCTGTGCTTTTGGCCAAGATCCATCTGACATCAACAGTGATATCCCTGGTTCCATATCTTCTTCGGAATCTGGCTTGAATTTCTGGCAGTTCCTTGTCAGTAAACTGTGGCAGCTGCTTGTGAATGAATGTTTTATTCAACAGGTCAGAACACAGGACTGTTACAGGCTGCGAAGACCAAAGAATACTAAGACTGACAAGTAAGATGCTAACTCAAGTCCAAGAACCAGAGGTCAGAAGACAAGACAGAGGCAGCTGCTGGATCCACAAGACAAAGACCTTGGCAAAGTGAGCAGAAACACTGAGGGGACCTCGAGTCACCACAGGTCCTACCCCCACTGGTATCACTCAGCGGATCCCATCATGGGGGTGATCACAACATTATACAACTGCCAAAACACTGTCAATGCGGCCCAGCCAAGGTGACACACAATCTTAACCATCAGAGATGCACAAAGAATCACATGGGATTTTAAAAACAGTACCAGTTGCCACTGGGCCAACTTCACTCCATGAGTGTCACAGCAGAACTGTGTTCCACAGGGAATCAATGGATGATTTTTTTAGAAGTAGAATAAATGCCAGCTCACAGAGTTCATCTGCAAAGCCAGGTAACCCTCCTCCTCCATGATTCATGTCCATTATGAAATCTTCATCCTTTTACCTGGAGTCCTGGTGTTTGCACCTCTGCTAAGGAGACTGTCAACAAGGTTAAGGTCAGTTGGCTTATGCTCCTGTCTCCATGAGGCCTTGTCTCAGAGCTCTCTCAGTTCTCTCAGAAAGAGATTGTTGATCTTTAAGGCACACTAGAGTTGCTTTTGGTGTGGGTAACTCTTTGTAACATGCTATAATGTTGTTGTTAGATGCCATTGAGTTGGTTCTGACTCATTGTGATTTTCTGTAACAGAATGAAACAATGCCTGATCTTGTACTGTGCCCACAATTATTGTTATGCTTGAGCCCATTGTTGCAGCTAGTGTCAGTCCATCTTCTTGAAAGTCTTCTTCTTTTTCCCCTTACCCTCTACTTTACCAAGCATGATATCCTTCTCCAGGGACTGACCTCTCCTGACAGCATGTCCATAGTATGTAAGATACACTCTCGGTATCCTTGCCTCTAAGGAGCACTCTGGTTGTACTTCTAAGATAGATCTGTTCATTCTTTTGGCAGTCCATGATATATTCAATATTCTCCTCCAGTGCTACAATTCAAAGGCCTCAGTTCTTCTGTTTTCTTTATTAACTGTCCAGTTTTTGTAAGCATATGATGTGACTGAAAATACTATGGCTTGGGTCAGGTGCACCTGAGTATTCATGGTAGCATCTTAGTTTTTCAGTGTTTTACAGCACATTTTCTACATGCAGTGTATCTTTTGATTCTTGACTACTATAGTGAGTACTGATTGTGGATTCAAGTAAAATGAAATCCTCAATATCTATGTTTCCTCCACTTATCATAATATCTATTGGTCTGATTATGAGGATTTTTGTTTTCTTGACATTGAGGTGCAATCCATACTGAAGGCTGTGGTCTTCAGTCTTCATCAGTAAGAGTTTCAAGTCCTCTTCACTTTCATTGAGCAATGTGTCATCTGCATAATGCAGGTTGTCAATGAGTCTTCCTCCAATCCTGATGCCTCATTCCTCGTCACATGGTCCAGCTTCTCAGATTATTTGTTTGGTATATAGTGTAAATAGATAAAAGGTGAAATAAGTAAATAGGTGAAAGGATACAACCTTGATGACACCTTTCCTGATTTTAAACCATGCAGTATCCCTTTGTTTTGTTTGAATGACTGCCTCTTGATCCATGTATAGATTCCTCAAGGACACAATTAAGTGTTCTGGAATTTCCAATATCGTCAATGTTATCCATAATTTGTTGTGATTCACACAGTTGAATGCCTCTGAATAGTCAATGTTCTTTCCTTTCAGCCAATATCCACCTGACATCAGCAATGATATCTTTGGGGTTCCATATGCTCTTCTGAATCCAGTCTGAATTTCTGGCAGTTCCCTGTCAACACATTGCTGCAGCCACTTTTAAATGATCTTCAGCAAAATTTTACTTGTGTGTGCTTTAGTGATATTGTTTGATAATTTCCACATTCAGTTGGATCACCTGTTTTGGGAACAGAAAGAAAAGAGCTGGAGACAGAAAACTCAAACAGAAGGAGACGATCAGCATTTCTCAAGCTGAAAGAACTGAAGAAAAAATTGAAGCCTCAAGTTGCAATAGTGAAGGTTTCTACAGGGAAAATATTAAATGATGCAGGAAGCATCAAAAGATGATGGAAGAAATACACAGTCACTATACCCAAAAGAACTAGTGGACATTGGACCATTTCAAGAGGTAGCATATGATCAGCAGCTGATGTTACTGAAGGAGGAAGTCCAAGCTTTACTGAAGGCATGGTGAAAAACAAAGCTCCAGGAAGATGAGATACCGATTGAGATGTTTAAACATGTAGATGCAGCAATGGAAGTGCTCATTTGTGTATGCCAAGATATTTAGAAGACAACTACCTGGCCAAGTGACTGAAAGAGACAGACATTTGTGCCTGTGCTCTACTGGAGTGGTACAAATATGAGGTCTCACAATTAAGTTTGTGAACTTTTCACCGTGTGCTTACATTGGCAGCACTGTATAAACAATTTGGTAAGGTTTCATAACCTTGGTATATCAGAGTCTCGCAGCTGTGTTCATGTCACTGTGTGGCAGTGTCTTGCTAAGTGAATGTTCAGTATGTTGTTACACATTTTTGTGTACTGTAATGAGAACATCAGAGCTTGAAGTAGAGCAACAAACATTAAATTTCTTGTTAAACTTGGTAAGAGTGGAAGTGAAATCAGGGCATATTAGTCCAAGTATATGGGGATAATGCCAGGATGAAAACAGCAGTGTACAAATGGATTAAACATCTCTCCGAGGGCAGAGAAACTGTAACTGATGAAAAGAGGTCGCAGCGGTCAGTAATGAGCAGAACTGACAAAAGCATTGCAAAAATTCTGCATCATCATTTAAAATCATTATGCACCAAAATCATTGGCTGACTACGAGAAGCATAGCAGACCTAGTAAGCACTGATAGAGAGTTAGGAAAATCTTAGCTGAAAATCTTGGCATGAGAAAGGTAAGTGCAAAAATGGTCCTGAAGAAGCTCACTGATAAACAAAAGCAAAGGAGAGTCAGAGTTTGCCAAGACCTTTTGGAGAGATGAGACAATGTTTGGGGCCATTTTATCAGTGGTAGTGAAACATGGGTGAACCAATATGACCTTGAAACAAAGCATCAAAGTGTACAATGGAAGTCAGCCAATTCTCTACAGCCAAAACAGTTCCATCAGCCCAAATCAAGAGTCAAAATGGAGGGCGGAGTCAAGATGGTAGACTAAGCACACGTCTCCTTATATCCCTCTGGAAACCAAGACCCAAATTGATAATCAAATGGAGCCTTCTGATCACCTAGTGAGCCCCAAGGACACAGCACAGGGCTGTTAAATTGGACTTCATACCACTGAACAAAAAACCTCTCTTTTTCTGACTCCCACTCCTGGCTAGCCCTGGGTCTCACGGACTGAAGGTAAACGCACCATTTTGACTTTTTTTTTCTCTGTCTTGGCCAGCATGAGGAGCTGGGTCTTGCCTAGCGGCTAGACTCAGATGCACTGCTGGTGTGATAGGCAGGCGAAATTGCATATTTTGAGAGCCAGTCTTAGAACACTGTTAATCTAGCCACTTTGGGCCTGTCTTTTTATCTCTGTAACAGCATGGTTCATACGGAACGGCAGTGCCTGTGTGCGGGACGCCATGTTGGATACAGAGATGTTAGCGGGGCATAATTTTTAGCCTGGGAGCCAGTGCCTGCAAATAGGACAGTGCCTCTCTGACAGAAAAGCAGTAGTTTATACAGTGTCGTCTACAGTGGGGGACCAGCAACAGAGGCAGAGAAGTCACTACTTCTCAGGACCTTCAGCCCCTCTAACTGCTGACCGTGTGGAGGGTGCCTTCTTAGATACGGTGGCCACAGCTGGACCTAATTCTTAGCTTGGGAGCCAGAGACTGCCCACAGGAGAGCGTTTTTCTACCAGAAAAGCAATAGTTGACACAGTGTCGCCTAAGGCTGGGCCTTGTCAGCAGAGGCCAACAGGGCAGTAGCATTGCTGTATTTTGAACTAGTTCGTATCATCTGGGATTGGATATACAGGTGCTTACTTTGCCAGTCGGGAAGAGGGACCTCTTCACCTGAAAACCTGACACTTGGGAAGTGGTCAGATATCTCTTGTTTTACATTTTAAGACACCCTAGAGAAACATCAGCGGTCCATCCTCATAGTATTTCTCACAGCCTCTACATACTCACAGGGGACCCAAAAAGCAACAGACACTTGTGGCATACAAGATATCACCCATGGCTTCAGAAGGCTTGCAAACAAAACAAACAAACAGTTTTCCAGATGAAGAAACTTTTCTCAAATCATCAGAAGATGCATACAAAAGGATTATATACAGAGCCCTTCTAGACCTTACACAAAGTGCAGCACAACAAAATGAAAAACTAAGCAAGCTGTCTGATCTGATGGAACACCAGTACTCTGAAATCCAACAGATCAAGAATAAAATCAAAGACATAGAAACTTCCACTCAAAGCCAAGAAGACAGAATGGAACAAATGGAAAAAAGAATTTCTGACTTGGAAGGCAGAGCTACTGATGCCAGCGTCTATGAACAGAAATCAGTAAAAAGAAACAAGAAAAATGAAGAAACATTAAGAAGCATGTGGGACTCTATTAAGAGGAACAACCTTCAATTAATTGGAGTCCCTGAACAGGATGAGACACCTGAGAACACAGAGACTATCGTTGCTGAGCTGCTGACAGAAAACTTCCCAGAAATCATGAAGGAAGAGAATATAGACATCTCAGATGCATATTGTACGCCACCCAATATAGATCTCCAAAGAAAGACTCCAAGACATATTATAATCAAGCTTAACAAAATGAAACATAAGCAGCAACTCTTAAAGGCAGCAAGACTCAAAGCAAAGCTAACATTCAGAGGGAAACCCTGTAGACTTTCATCAAATTTCTCAGGAGAAACCATGCTGGCATGGAGACAGTGGCGTGACACATTCAAAGCCTTGAAGGAGAAGAACTTCCAAACAAGAATTATATATCCTGCAAAACTGTCTTTCAAATATGAAAATGAAATTAAGACATTCCCAGATAAACAGAAACTCAGAGACTTTGTAAAAACCAAACCAAAATTACAAGAAATACTGAAAGAAGTTCTTGGCTTTGGCATAGAATAAAACCACTAACATTATATTTTAGAACGACACATCATCCAGAATTCTACTCAGTTAGGGAAGGCTCCAAACTCAATCACAGCTTTAATACTGAAAAAAACAATCCAGTGATTATCATGAAAACTATGGTGCCATCGTATTGAAAAGAGAGGTGTACTACAGTCATTATAGTCCTTCCAGATAGAGAAGAAATCAACAAGACTGGTAGTAATTAAAATGGGGTTCATATGTAGTTTATTAAGGGGGATCTTAGGGACAGCAGTAGAGCACGGCAAAGATGCAACATACCATCTCAAGAAATCTAACACAGGAGTCTCAACAACTACAAAACCAGCTCTGGAAAAGGTGAGAAATCAACTCACAAAAAAGAATGTCCCAGAACAGACTAATAAAAACAACAGAAATAACATCAACACAAAAATAAACATATCACAATGGCAGCAGTGAACACATACCTAGCAATAATTACACTGAATGTGAATGGACTGAATGGTCCAGTAAAGAGACATCGAGTGACATCTTGGAACAAAAGACATGATCTGTCCATATGTTGTCTACAAGAAACTCACTTAAGACCTAAAGATAGGAACAAACTGAAAATTAAAGGATGGAAGAATATATATCAAGCTAACAAAGAAGAGCAGATGTGGCAATTCTAATCTCAGACAAAGTCAATTTTAATGTAAAATCCACCATTGTGGACAAAGATGGACACTATTTACTGCTGAAAGACTCAGTACACAAGCAAGACTTAACTATATTAAATATTTATGCACCTAATATCAGAGCACCTAAATACGTCAAAGAAACACCGACTGCACTCAGAAAAGAGTTAGATCACTCCACAATAATAGTGGGAGACTTCAACACTCCACTCTCAATATTGGACAGATCATCTAGAAAAAGGCTTAGTAAAGATGCAGAAGACCTTGCTGCCACAATTAACCAACTAAACCTCACAGACATATACAGAACTTTCTACCCATTAGCAGACAACTACACCTTCTTCTTCAGTGCACATGGAACATTCTCCAGAATTGACCATGTGTTAGGAAATAATGCAACTCTCAACAAAATCCCTACCATTGAATTAATGCAAAGTATCTTCTCAGATGATAAAGCCATAGAAATCGAAATCAATAGCAGAAAAAACACAGATAGAAAGTGGAACTCTTGGAAACTGAACAACATCTTGCCTAAAAAAACATGGGTACATTCGTGGATTCCAATGAGAATGAAAAACTTCCTACCAGAACCTATGGGATACAGCCAAAGCAGTCCTCAGAGGTCTGTTTAGCTCCATAAATGCACACATCTGGAAGGAAGAAAGAAACCAAATCAAGGAAATAACCCTACAGCTTGAACAAGGAGAGAATGAACAACAGAGGAAGCCCTCAGGCAACAGAAGAAAACAGATCGTAAAGATTAGAGAAGAACTAAATGAATTAGAGAATAGAAAAACAATTGAAAAAATTGAAAAGACCAAAAGCCAGTTTTTTGAAAAGATCAAGGAAATTGACAAACCACCGGCTAAACTTACTAAAGAAAAACAGGAAAGGAAACAATCCAAAATAGAAATGAGAGGGGAGTGGTCACAACAGATCCAACAGAAATTAAAAATACCAAAACAGAATACTATGAAAGACTGTACTGTAACAAATTTGAAAACCCAGAGGAAATGGACAAATTTCTTGATTCATATTACCTACCCAAATTATCACATGAAGCAGAACAACTTAATAAACCCATCACAAAGGAAGAAATCGAAAATATCATGAAAAAACTGCCAACCAAAAAAAGCCTGGGCCCAGATGACTTCACCACAGAATTCTACCAAGCTTTTAGAGAAGAGTTATCTCCAATACTACTGAAACTATTTCACAGTATAGAAAGGGATGGAGTACTCCCAAACTCATTCTATGAAGCCAGCATAACCCTGATACCAAAACCAGGGAAAGACCCAACAAAAAAGGAGAACTACAGACCGATATCACTCATGAATCTAGATGCAAAAATCTTCAACAAAATTCTTGCCAATAGAATACGACAACATATCAAAAAAAGAATCCATCATGACCAAGTAAGATTCATATCAAGGAAGCAAGGCTGGTTCAACATCAGAAAAACAATTAATGTAATTAACCACATAAATAGCACAAAAGACAAGAACCACCTGATTTTGTTCACTGATGCAGAAAAGGCATTACATAAAGTCCAACACCCATTCATGCTAAAAACTCTTAGCAAAATAGGCATAGATGGAAAATTCTTCAATGCAATAAGGGCCATTTATACAAAACCAACTGCCTAAGTTCATCCTGAATGTAGAGAGACTGAAGGACTTTCCCCTGAGAACAGGAACTAGGCAAGGATGCCCACTCTCACCTCTCCTATTCAACATAGTACTAGAAATTCTAGCCAGAGCAATTAGACAAGACCAAGAAATAAAGGGCATCTGCATCGGCAAAGAAGAAGTCAAAATCTCCCTGTTTGCTGATGATATGATTGTATATGCAGAGAATCACAAAGAATGTATAAGCAAACTACTCAAACTGATAGAAGAGTTCAGCAGTCTCAGGATACAAGTAAATCAGTAGGATTCCTTTATACCAACAGTGAGACTAATGAAGAAATCATCAAAACAATACCATTTACTATAGCCCCCAAGAAGATAAAGCACCTAGGAATTAGAAATAACAGACCTTTACAAAGAGAACTACAAGCCCTTACTAAAAGAACCTAAGAGAAACATAGATAAATGGAGAAATCTACCCTGCTCATAGATAGGAAAATTTAACATTGTGAAAATGTCTATTTTACCCAAAGCAATCTACTTGTATAATGCAATCCCAATACAAGCTCCAGTGTCGTTTTTTAACGAGATGGAGAAATAAATCACCAATTTTGTTTGGAAAGGGAAGAAACCCCGGATAAGCAAAGTACTACTAAAGAAGAAGAACACACTGGGAGGCCTCTCATTACCCGACTTCAGAACCTATTACACTGCCACAGTAGTCAAAACAGCCTGGTACTGGTACAAGAACAGACAGATTGATCAGTGGAACAGAATCAAGACCCCAGAGATCACACCATCTGCCTATGAACAGCTGACATTCGACAAAGGCCCTAAGACACTAAACTGGGGTAAAAACAATCTTTTCAACAAATGGTGCTGGCAAAATTGGATATCCATCTGCAACAAATTGAAACAAGATCCATATCTTACACCTTATACAAAAACCAGCTCAAATTGGATGAAAGACCTAAATATCAAATCTAAAACGGTAAAGCTCACTGAAGAAAAAGTAGGAACAACAATGGAAGTTTTAATACACAATGTAGACAGACTTCAAAATCTGTCAAACAAACCACAATCAACAGAAGAGAAAATAGATAAATGGGAACTACTAAGAATCAAACACTTTTGCTCATCCAAAGACTTTACCACAAGAGTTAAAAGGCCACCTACACAATGGGAAAAAATATTTGGCAACTCTATATCAGACTGACGCTGATCTCCATAATCTATAAGGTACTACAAAATATCAATAAGAAGAAGATAAATCATCCAATTAAGCGATGGGCAAAGGAGATGGGCAGACATTTCTCTAAAGAGGAGATCCAGATAGCCAAAAAACACATGAGGACATGTTCATGATCTTTAGTTATTAAAGAAATTCAAATCAAGATGAAAATGAGATACCATCTCACCCCAACAAGGTTGGCCATGATCCAGAAAACACAAAACAACAAATGCTGGAGAGGCTGTGGAGAAAGTGGAACTCTCTTACACTGTTGGTGGGGTTGCAAAATGGTCCAGCCTCTTTGGAAAGCAATCTGGCACTTCCTTAAAAAGATGGATATAGATATACCATTTGACCCAGTAATTCCACTACTTGGAATATATCTTACAGAATCAAGGCCATTCACACCAACGGATACATGCACAAGAATGTTTACCGCAGCACAGTCCTCAGTAACAAAAAGATGGAATCAACCCAGATGCCCAACAACAGAAGAATGGATGGGTAAACTATGGTATATATATTCAATGGAGCACTATGCAATGATAAAGAACAATGATGATTCCAGGAAACATCTCCTAACCTGGTTCCAATTGGAAGACATTATGCTGAGTGAAAGTAGTCAGAGACAAAAGGACAAATATTGTATAAGACCCCCTACAATAAAAACTCAAAAACAGACTTACGCATAGAAGAAGAGACTTTTTGATGGCTGCAAGGGAGGGAAGGGAGGAAGGGTAAGGGGGGGGGAGAGTTTAGATAGTTGGTAGAAATTTGATTGGGTGAAATCAGTGTCAGCACACATTAGAAACCAGAACAACATTAAGTGGACTTCAACATAACTTGAATACTCCTTCGATCTTAACCCAATATTGCAAGGACAGAGTAGCCAGGCTATGGGGCAGGGGACCATGCTCTTAGGCAAAATCGAGGCCATTTGGCACAACTAGCGTATTGCTAAGAGGGCTCTCTGCACCCCACATTGGTGAGTGGCGTCTGGGGTCTTAAAAGCTGCCTAGCTGCCATCTGAGGGCACAGCAAATGGTCCCAACTCAGCAGGAACGGATGTTCACTGAGAACCAAAATGACATGGCAGAAAGACAACCCAGAAGACAGAGAGACCCACATGAGTGGGTGCCTACATCAACTTGGGACCAGAAGAACCAGATGATGCCCGGCCACCACCTGTGACAGCCGTGATGGAACTCACAAAGTTGAGTCTCACTGGCAACACAAGAATAAAAAGGACCACAACTGATGGTCCAGCGGCTTCAGGGTTCCCCTGGGAGCATGGCGCCTGGCCCTGATGCTGCTCTTGCCCATAAATCATAATGAAGATCCACTCTTCAGACACGAATGGGTTGGACTTGGCGATTCAGAGTGATCGTATATTGGATGCACTTTATGGTTCTACGCATATGTCATGGTTGGAATTGTGTCCCCCAAAAAATGAGTGCAGCCACGTGGCTGGGATATGGTTCCCAGTATCTTGGGACTGTCCTCCATTGTGCGGTTTTGCTAACCTGTATGTTAAAGGATTAGGGTGGGGCTGTGAATTCCTGCTGTGGAGGAAGTTTCCCTGGAGTATGGCTTGCCCCACCCTTAATTCTTTTAGCTTGCAAGGAGTAAAAGGAAAAAGAAACAAAGGACAATTGGAGAACCTCCCTACCATCAAGCAAGCAGCACCGGGAGCAGAGCGCGTCCTTCAGACCAGAGGTTCTTGCATGAGGACGCTTCCTGGACAAAGACTGATGCAATACCGGACTTTCCTCCAGAGCCGACAAGGGGAAAATCTTTCCCTGGAGCGGACACCCTGAATATGGACTTGCAGCCTACCGGACTGTGTAAGAATAAATCTTTCTTTGTCAAAGCCATCCACTCTGTGGTATTTCTGTTAGAGCAGCCTAGCTGACTAAAACAGCATATATATCATCCTGCTGACCTCTGGCTGGAGTAAGGGGAGTGGGTGGAGAGCAGGGGAAAGGAAGCTGTTGGGAAGATGAGACATGTATGGAGCAGAGAGGAATAATATGCTGTCCCCAGGCAGGGAGAGCAATGGAAGCTGCATATAGGTGGGCATGTAAATTTATATGGGAATGTACATTTTCACTCAGTCATAATAAAAATAAATAAAGAAAATGAAGTTGTTGAACAACAAAAAAATAAATAAATAAAAATGTTGCTCAGAAGGGGGAAAAAAGTCAAAATGATGTTGCTAATCTTTTTTGGTATCCGAGGGATTATTCATTATGAATTTCTACCAACTGGACAGTTAACCAAGTTTACTATCTGGAAGTGCTAGAAAGGCTGCATGAAATATTTAGAAGAAAACGACCTGAAGTTTTCACCAACAACTCATGGCTCTTGCATGACAACAACAAACCAGCTCACACAGCAGTTTGTGAGGGAGTTTTCAGCCAGTAAACAAATAACTGTATTGGAACACCCTTCTACTTACCTGATTTGGCCCCTAATAACTTTTTTCTTCACCTGAAGAGAAAGGAAATGTTGAAAGGAAGACATTTTGATGACATTCGGGACATCAAGGGTAACACGATGACAGCTCTGATGGCCATTCCAGAAAAAGAGTTCTAAAATTGCTTTGAACAGTGGACTAGGTGCTGGCATTGGTGCATAGCTTCCCAAGGGGAGTACTTTGAAGGCGATTGTAGTGATATTCAGCAATGATGTATGTAGCACTTTTTCTAGGAGGAGTTCACAGACTTAATTGTCAGACCTCATCTGTTTAGTTAACAGTGGTTAATGATTTCCTCTCTGGCAAAGTCAAGTGAGAATAGCTGGTATCCAGAACTTGTATTCTCACTGTTGCTGTGGGTGACTAATGGAATGGCACTAGGGAATGTACCATAATCTAGTAACCCAGTCTCTGACTGATGGACATTTAGGTTGTTTCTACTTCACATAATGCTATAATCATCTTGTACAAATCTGATTATGTAGTGGTGGGAATTCATCTGTGAAATAAATTCCTCGAAAGAGTTCTTGGACCAGTAAGTGTCATGGATTGATTTGTGTTTCCCAAAACATACATGGAGAAATTTGGCTGGCCCATGATTCCTGGTATCACGTGATGTTCTCCATCTTGTAAATCCTACCTCTATGATGTTAATAAGGGTGGGTGGGTGGCACTTGTGTTGGTGGGGCAGGACTCAGCTGTCAGACTGTTTTGCTCCTTGAGGCAGTCTCTGAAAAAGCTAGCAGAGAGATTTGGGAACCTCATAGCGTCAAGAAAGCAGCACTCAGAGCAGAGCCAGTCCTTTAGACCTCAGGTTCATGCACTGAGATGATCACTAGACCAAAGACTGATGCAACACAAAGATCTTCCTCCAGAGTCAAGAAAGAGGGAAAGCCTTCTCATGGAGTGGGCACACTAAATTCAGACCTGTAGCCTACCTGACTGTGTGAGACTAAAATTTCTCTTTTTAAAGCTGTCCACTTATGGTATTTCTGTTAGAACCATACCAGATGGCTAAAATACATATTTATAATTTTGGTAGATACTGCCAATTGCTCTCTAATTTATGACTCCCCACTTCTGCCCCTGCCAACTCTGAGAAGTACATGTTTTTTATTTTTCACCAGCATTGTATGGTTTCTAACTTTTTGATCTTCATAGCATTTCAATGTTGATTTACAGTCTTTCATTGCAAACCAGACTGAATAGCTTTTCACATCTGTATAAATCCTTGATATTTCCTTTTAAGTAGAGAGTCCATTTGTAGTCTCTGTTCACATTTCTATTAAATATTGTTTCTTCTTCTTATAAAGAAGTAAATACATAAATTCTTTATATACTAATGAAGTGTTGATACTAAAGAATACTTTATATACCAAAGAATATCTTAACAGTATACACTAATCAATAATTTATTGCAAGTATTTTCCATTGCCTGTCAGCTAAAAAATCATTCTGTTGAAAAAAGAGAACTCAACTCATTTAAATAATGAAGAACATTTATTGTCTCACACAACTGAGAAGTCCACAAGTAGTGCTTCAGCAGCTGAAGTAGTATCATCGATGATCTCATTTCTTCATTTTTCTTTTTTTTTATTTTTTTATCTTGGTTGGCTTCATTCACAGACTCCAGAAATTCCCAGACCTCACATCCTCAATCTACACTTGCCAGAGGGATAGAGATTGTCTCTTCTGGTTACCCTTGCCAAAATCAGAAGATTTTTCTCTCTTTCCCTCTCTCTCTTTTTCTTCCATGGGCTAGGTATAGCCAAGTGCCATCGAGTGGGATCTGACTCATGGTGACGCCCATTCCTAATCTAATCACTTTGTCAAAGTAGAAGGAAATTTAAGTCAATTAGGGCCCATACCCAACCACAGAATATAGATAAGAATACCAAAACCAAACTTGTTATTATGGAATCAGTTTTGACTCATAGCAACTCTACAAGACAGACTAGAACTGCTCCATAGGGTATCCAGAGAGTGGTTGGTGGATTCGAACTGCTGACCTTCTGTCAACCCATTGCATCACCAGCATCCTATAGATAAGAATGGAAAACAGAAAATTCCCCAGAGGCATATCATCATACTATTAGTAATCTCAGGAAGAGGGAGTTATGGAAGTCCATTTTATAAAAGCAGGATAGCAATAGCCTCAAAAAACCCAAACCCAGTGCCACTGAGTCAATTCCAACTTACAGCGACCCTACAGAACAGAACAGAATTGCTCCCTAGAGTTTCCAAGGAGCACCTGGCAGGTCTGAACTGCTGCTGGCAGATGGTTAGCAGATGTCACACTTAACCACCATGCCACCAGGGTTTTCATTTCTAACTTAGAACACTCTTAATACTGAGAAACTAGTTACTTTGCGGGGTTAAATTGTCCTCTCAACTACTTTTTAGAAAAGTAGGGCTGACTCTCTAAGGCTGACTAATAATCCTTGCTGATCTTAATACCTGATTTCTGAAGGCTTGGATCCTGTCAATGTTTTTGTTGTCTCTCTCCCTTCGTTCTGCCTTCTTCTCTGTATTTCTCAAGTATTCCATGAGAACCACCTCAGAACTAAACAGGATAATAAGACCTTAACTCAGCCTCTGTCATAGAATTCTCATCTGTCAAGGCATAACTACTCCAGAGCATCCTGCATCCCAAAGTATGTCCGCATGTAGCAACGTAGTCAAGGCTGTCCCTTCTCTTGTAGCTAGCAGGAGTCTCTTCTCACTCCATGCCAAAGAAAATGCCTTCAGAAATGGATCATTAAAAAGGTGACTAATAGTAAGTATAAATAAAAGGGCCATGCCAAACAGAATTGTTCAGGCATGTCCTAGGAGTCACCCAACTGCATCTTCTCTCTGTTTTGGCCAATGGCTTGTTGGTGGTAGTACCACTGAGTCAATAACGGCTCATAGGGACCCTATGTGACAGAGAAGACCTGACCCATGTGGTTTTCTAGGCTGTAATCTTTTTTTTTATGATGAAGTAGAAGTATACCTACCTCTTGCATAACCACCTCTGTGCAACTCCATCTGCTCTCCCTACCCTGGGATAGCACACTCCTCCGTTTTACTCTTTACTACTAGTATCCTCCCAATGAACACCTGTCTCCTCCTCTCCATCCTCTCCAGAAAGAAACCAGTAGGAGAGGCTTCTATAAATGTATAAAACCATAAAGTACACTCACCACATGCTTACCCTATATACTGAAGTCCAGTTCATTCTTAGTCTGAAGTGTTGACTTCAGTACTTGTTTCAGGTCTGGGGCAGCAGCAAGTCTAGAGGCCATGTTCCCAGGGGATCCTCCAGGCTGTTGGACCATCAGTTCTGGTCTTTTAGTAGAGTTCTTTATCTCCACACCTCTTTTTCTAATGTCACAGCAGGGACTCTACATGGTGTCTCCTATCAAGGCTGTTTTTGGTGGTAGTCAGGGTCCATTTGGTTCTTCTGGTCTCATGCTGATGAAGTCTCCCAATTACGTGGGTCCTTCTATCTCCTGGGCTCATTGTGACTCATGTCGTTGATGTTCTCAGTTGTCATCTTTTCCAGGTACATTGGGACCAACTGATGTTCCTCAGACGGCAGCTTGCTGGCATTTAAGACCCCAGACACCACTCCCCAATATGGGCTGTAGAAGACTCTCTTTGCAAAAGACTAGTTATGTCAACTGACTTCTATATCCCCTGAAAACACAGTCCCCACGCTCCTGTCCTTGCTACTCTTTCTGTTAAAATGCTGGGTTGAATTTAGACAATCTCTTAGTTTATGGTATAGTCCATTTATGCTGACTTGCCTTCTACTGAGTGCTGTCACGCCCTTCACCTAACCAAATTGCTATTGACTCTGCAATCTGTGCCCAACCCACTCTCTCCCTCCCTATGTTTGTAGCTGTCAGATAGTCTTTTCTTCCATGCATAAGTCCTTTTTTAAGTCCTTATAATAGTGGTTTCATGCAATACTTATCCTTTTGCAGCTGACTGATTTTTCTCAGAATAATGTCTTATAGTTGATACCAGGTTATGAGATCCTCCTAAAATCATCATTGTTCTTTATCATTGCATAGTGTTCCATTGTGTATACATACCATAGTTTGCTTATCCATTCATCTGTTGATGGGCACCTACTTGATCCATCTTTTTGCTATTGTAGACTGTGCTGTGATAAACATTTGTGTGTACGTACCTGTTCATGTGACAGCCCCTTATTTCTGCAGGATATATTCTGAGTAGTGAGATTGCTAGATCATATGGTATTTCTATTTCTAGCTTTTTAAGAAAGCTCCGAATTGCTTTCCAAAGAGGCTGTACCATCTTGCATTCCCACCAGCAGTGCAGGAGAGCTCCAATCTCTCCACAGTCTAGGCTGTAATCTTTACAGAAGCAGGTCACTAGATCTTTCACCTGTAGAACCTCTGGGTGGGTTTGAACTACCAGCCTTTGGGTTAGCAGCCACATCCTTAACTGCTGCACCACTGTGCTCCTTAAAGGCTGCTGTAGTATCGGTAGGGGTTTCCCAGACTCTGGCTCCTGAAGGCTCATCTGGAGGGTAACTGCAGGTAAACCTCACGCAGTCAAGCTGGGCTGAGTAAAATCTGTTGCCTGTATCACACCTAGCCCTACAGGGACCCTAGGAACAAAAGACTGTGCAAAGAATGGCACTGTTACATCCACTGCCAATCACTGCTAACAAACAACTTTCCATAAAGGTCAGTATGCACATACATCCAGTGTGTGTGTGTGTGTGTGTGTGTGTGTGTGTGAGTGTGTGTATGCTTATATACTTTATATAATTTGTTTCAAATCCTTAGACCACAGCTAAATAAAAAGGTCTGGTGGCAATGGTTAAGCTCTCAGATATTAGGAGGAAAGTTGGCTGCCTGAAATCACCCAGGGGCTCTTGCAGAAACAACTCCTGGAAACCTGCTTCCATAAGGAGTATAGCCTAAAAAACTCTGAGTCAGTTCTGCTGTCACATTGAGTCAATATGAGCTGGAGTCACAAATCACAGCAATAGCAAAAATAAATTATGTGTACCAGAGTAGAATAGGACTCTACAGCCATTTCAGTGGCTGATTTTTGAGGGAGTAGATGACCAGGGCTTTCTTCCAAGACATCTCTGGGTGGAATTGAATCACCAACCTTCTGGTTAACAGCCTAGCATGTTAACCTTTTACATCACTGTCTTAGTCATCTAGTGGTGCTCTAACAGAAATACCACAAGTGGATGGTCTTGACCAAGAGAAATTTATTCTCTCAAAGTCTAGCTGGCTACAAGTTCAAATTCAGGGTGCCAGCTCCAGGGGAAGGCTTTCTCTCTGTGTAGGCTCTGCAGGAAGGTTGCTATCATCAATCTTCCCTGAGCCAAGGAGCTTCTCAGGCACAAGAACCACAGGTTCAGAGGATGTACTCTGCTCCCTGTACTGCTTTTTGGTGGTATGAGGTCCCCATGTCTTTTTGCTCGATTCTGTCTTTCATATCTCAAAAGAAACTGGTTGAAGACACTATCTAAACTTGTAAATTTTATGAATGTAACTGCCACTAATCCATCTCATTAACACAATAGTGATAGGATTTACAACACATCAGATGACAAAATAATGGACAATCACACAATACTAGGAATCATGGCCCAGCCAAATTGAGATGGATGTATTCGGGGGAACATAATTCAACCCAGGACAACCACCCAAAGAGTGTATATATGAATGTGTGCATGTGTGTGTGAGAGTGTATAATCATTTGCATATGTTAAAACACTGCTACATATCTAGGGTGTAACTTGGACACTCAATAACTATTTTTCAATTTACATTTCTCTCTAAGTTAAAATCATGAATAAGATAAGAGAAAGGTGACCAGAAATAATTTTTTACATTGCTTTCAATATTCTATATGGTACAAGTATATTGCCTTTTACATAAAGAAAAAATATTTACATACACACAGAGGTTTCATTATAGAAAAGCCATCTAATAGTTATCAACATTCCTAACATACATTCCTCAACCAAAATACATAGTAAAAACTTTATGATTTTCCCCTATAAATTACAGATAAGTTACACCCTTTCACAAAATCTTAAAATCTAGCCATAATCTTCATTTCTGAAGAATATCACTTTCTGTGATCTTTACCTGAATAAATTTTTAACAAGCCACAAGACCTTGATGGTCAAATTTCCTGCATCTCCAGGTTCTAATCCCTCTTTCAGAGATTAGGTCAGGACCTGTCTGCAGATTATTCCAAGTCAGATCCATCAAAGAAAAATGGGGAAAGAATTTGCAAGGGAGAAACCAGCAAAAGAGTTCAAGGAAGCCTCTGCCCTCCCCTGCTCTGGGCAGACCCAGACATATTCCCTGCTCCTGCTTGGAGATCCCCCCACACCTGCCAGGTAAGTGCACACCTGGGAAACAATTGAGGTTGTCGAACCCTGATGGAGCAGTGGTTAAGAACTAGGGGTGCTATCCAAAAGGCTGACAGTTTGAATCCACCAGGTGCTCCTTGGAAAATCTATGGGGGTAGTTCTGCTCTGTCCTGTAGGGTTGTTATGAGTCGGAATTGACTTGATGGCAGTGGATGGTGGGTACTGGGTTCCCATGGGGTTGAGTAACCATCAGGCTGTACATCAAACTTGTGTTCTTAGCCTCTCATGAAACAGGACTTTAAAGTTATTGCCAGTAATGCAGAGTGACCATATATTGGATGCACTTGATGGTTCTATACATCTATAGGATGTCATCCTGCTGACCTCTGGCTGGAGGAAGGAGCATGGGTGGAGAGGAGGGGAAAGGAGGCTGTTGGGAGGATGAGACACGTATGGAGCAGAGAGGAATAGTGTGCAGTCACCGGACAGGGAGAGCAGTGGAAGCTGTATATAGGTGGGCATGTAAATTTATACGGGAATGTACATTTTCACTCAGTCATGTTAAATTAAAAAAAAAAAAAAAAGAGGTTATTGCCAGTGGCCTGATAGCAGTACCTTAAGGTAACAATTGGTCATCTTTGACCTCTAAAAACAGGCCGACTTCTTTACATTGTACACACTTCAATCTGATGTCTTGATTTTGTTCCTAATTATTTTAAATTCTAAGAGACATTTTTTTAACTGAAAATATTTGTTTCAACTACCACAGCACTTTCCAAAATACTCTTCAGATACTATTTCTGTTACTTACACTATGTGGTTTCATTGAGCTTTTACAGCTACTAAAATGTTTTCCCCCTTTATGTCCTTTGATTCCCTCAAAAGCCTCTCAGAGTTGTTAGGATTGGTGGTATACCCATTTGACAGGCAAGGAAACAGAGGCTTGAGGAATTGTAAGACTTGCACAGCTAGTAAATACTAAATGACCCAAGTGTCCCAAGCTTATGCTGTGCTCATGCTCAAAGCACAAAGAGAAGACTATATCTTGGCATTTTCCAGGTTGAAATACCAAGGCTCAAAGAAACATTTTAGTCTATCTTCTGAGATCTACTATTAACTTTTTATTTAGAAGAGAAGATATTAACTGTAAGCAATTTTATGTTATTTACATTTTCCAAAAAGAAAAGAATTTTAAAAAATCAACAAAACTAAGTTTGTGCATGGATATTACTATGGGGGGAGTATAAAACTTATATACCCAACAGAGTGAGGCAGACAGCACATGCATCTTCTCTGAGGCTGGCACAGCACAGTTGTGGTATCAACAGTGATACTCCATCAAAATTGTAGATTGATTAGGATGTAGCAGGTCAAATGATACCCTAAAGGACCCGGGTCATTAGTTAAGTAACTACAATAGGAAATTTACACAAGGTGAAAAACTAGCTCCTAACTTGTGTGTGTGTGTGTGCACGCACGTGTGCACATGTGCACTCTATTTCAACAATTCTAAGATGTGCTTTCTTCCCCATTTTAACCTCTCTAAAATCAGGATGCATTTTGGTTCAGTCAATGCTGCCATATAGTAACTGTCCACGAGGTGGCAGTCATGATGCAGCAATAAGGAAACCAGTTGTCACCTGTTAAAAAACCAAAAACCAAACCCTTTGCTCTGGTTATAAGTAGATTCATAATAACCCTACATGACAAAGAAGAAATGCCCCTATAGAGTTTCCAAAGAGCACCTAGAGGACCTGAACTGCAAGGATGTTACATGTCACTCTAATCCTCTTTAACCACAGGCAGAGATTATCACTTATAATACATAGAAAAATCAGACAATGCAGGACAACCACACACTACTAGCAATCATGCCCTAACCAAGTTGACACACATTTTTTGAGGGGCACGATTCAGTCCATGACATGCTGCATGTCTAAAAATGTCTTTATTGTACCTTTCTGCTTAATTGGTAGTTTGGTTAGATACAAGATTCTAGATCGGAAGTAATTTTCTTTCACTATTTTGAAGACAGAAACCCTGGTTACATAGTGGTTAAGTGCTATGGCTGCTGAACAGAAGGTCAGCAGTGCAAATTCACCAGACATTCCTTGGAAACTCTATGGGGCAGTTGTACTCTGACTGTAGGATCACTGTGAGTTGGAATCGACTTGACAGCAATGGGTTTATTTTGAAGATATTTCTCCATTATTTGTTATGGTCCAATGTTGCCCTGGAGAAGTCAGCTGCTGCTGTTATTCCTGATCTCTTGTATTTGACCTGTTATTCCTTTCTGCCCCCGCCCCACATTCCAGAAAGCTTTAATACCTTCTATTTATCATAGACATTCTGAAATTTTGTAATGATTTCCTTCTGTCTTAGCACTCAGTGGGCCATTTTAATTGGGAAACTTAAGCCCTTAGTTGTGGGAAATTTTTTATTACGTCTTTTTTTCCTCTCCATTGTCTTCCCTTTTTTTCATTTTTGCCAGTTTATCAGAAGCCATATCTTGAATTCCTTCCTCTTCTCTCCTAAATTCTGTTTTCTTGCCTCTTTGTTCTACTTTCTGGAGGAAATTCCTCAACTTTATCTTCCTATAGGTTGGCTTTCTAATCCCAGCTTTCATATTTTCTATTCCATGAACTGTGACTTGTTCTTTGAGAATCTGTTTTTGTACCGTCCTGCTTTTATTTAGGACCACTTCTCTGCTCTTGTCTCTCAGAGGCTATTAAACTACAATCTATTTTACATTTTCTCCGGTAAATTGATTCTGTCTCCTGTGAATTTCTTTTTTTCTCTTACTTATCTCTCACATTGCATCCTTTTCAAATGTCTAGTAACCACTGGCTGTCTGTTCATATTTTAAATGAGGCAACAAAAAAGCTGGGATGCTATATCCACATGGATGGAAATTTCAGTCCAGACCTCTCACTGTCAGAGCATATAAGGCAGTTCAGCTTCTGCAGAGGATGACTCTCTGATATCCTAACCATGAGGTAGAGGCTTGGCTGTTTTCATTCTGTGATCCAAGTAGGGAAAGGTATTTGGGAGTGATCTGTGGTTCCGTAGACAGGCTTTACCTTAACCTTGTTCTTGGTTTTTTACTTTCTGCCTGTATTGTGATGCACCTGGTATCCCGAAGTCCACAGACTCTCAGGTTCCATTTCTCCAGAGCACAAACCTCAGTCTTAGGTGGGGTGGAGGAAGATCAGATGCCTGGCGACCCAGAGTGGGGTGAGGTCCTGAAGTCTGTTCTTCAGATATGCAGACTTTCAATGAATACTCTCACCCTTGTCTTCTACACTTCCTGATACCTCCAGTTCTCAAGGTTTTCCAAGGTTCCGAAGGACCATTGCCTGTTTCTCTGCATATCCTCTTCCAAGGTCCTTTAATCTTCGCCAAACTCCACTCAGCCACGTTGGTTACTATTCTTTCATCTGCTTTCAGTCTTCAGAGATTGTGATTAAGTTGTCTATCTGTCACTCAATTTCATTAAAGATGGTATAATGCTTCTGTTTCACATACTCTTTGTTATTATTTAGGATACTATCCAAAAGAAAGAGGTGTTCAATTCTTTACTCTGCCTTCTATAATCAGAACTTTGATCCAGAACATACCTGAAGTGATTGCTGGACACTGTTTTCCATAACAAACACATGTGGAAACCCTTAAACTCATCTACAGTGCTACCTTAAATAATGCACGCCATTGTTTCTCCACCATTTATAGTATGGAGCATGCCTATAAATTTGTAAGTGCACACTTTGGGCTAGAAATATAATTATTTCCTTCTCCTTCCTCCAAACTGCTCATCTGTCCTCACTGCATATTTTGTAAGCACAGAAATCAGTATGATGAAAATGTCCCTGAACAGGCAGCCTGTCTTCAAAGAAGCTAATAAGGTATGACCTACTTCAGGGACCCTAAAAAAAAACAACGAAACAAAAAACAGAGGCCATTAGAAAGCAACTAAATGTCAACAAGGCTCAAAAGAGGCCAATTAACAACAAGAGATGCTATGCTTGTGATAAATTTCACTAACAATTAAGACTATTAGAAATTTTTAACTAAAACATTCTGGTGTTGAAAGTTTATCGTTGATGAGCTGGAAAAGCAAAGAAAAATAAGCCTGAACCAGTTCCCAGTTTAGGAAGGTTTTGTTTATTCTTCTTGGCTAAAGTTGGAGCCAATAGTTCTGATGATTTGGATTAGCACTTAACATTTCTAGTCTTTCTGGTGAGAGATTCTCATTTGAAAATCTGTTTTTGTACCATCCTGCTTTTATTCATGGCCACCTCTCTACTCTTGTCTCTCAGAGGCTATTAAACTATAATTTATTTTACATTTTATACAGTAAATTGATTCTGCCTCCTCTGAATTTCTTTTTTTCTCTTTCTTGTCTCTCACATTGGATCCTTCTCAAATCTCTAGTAACCACTGGCTGTCGGTGTGTATTTTAAAATGAGGCCTAAAAAAGCTGGGATGCTATATCTGCATGAATGGAGATTTCAGTCCAGACCTCTGACTGTCAGAGCATGTAAGGCTGTAAGAGATACTTGACGGGACCACGTATCTGAGAGTCAAGTAAGCTGCTCTATTAAGCACCTCAGTCACAATTTTTAAAAATTTAAAGTATCAAAGTTGAGACGAGCAAAGAATAAGAGAGAGATAAAGTCTGCATAAATAAGAGGCTTATATAATTCTTGAGAATTCCGAGGGGGGAAAACAAGCCTTTATGAAGAAAATCTATTTTAGACTCGAAAAAAGTTTAGTTGTTCACTAACCCATTCACCTTACCAGTTCACATAAATTAGAAACTGCTGTATGTAAGATGCATGTCATAGTGAAAAGAACTGAAGTTTTGGAAATCAAAGGGGCCTGCAGTCAACTCCTGGTTTTGAGTCTCTGTTTCCTCATCTGTAAAATTAAAACAGTAACTTCATCTTTGCAGGGTTGTTCTAAGAATTTGAATTAACATATATGAAGTGTATAAGTTGGCAGATGGTTGAGTCCTTATGAAATGAAAGCTACAGCTATTGCTGTTACTGACATCACCTCTGTCAAAGAAGCCCTGAGTTCAATCTTCTATGTTCCCCTAAGGATGTTTCTTCCTCTCACCTGCTTCTTTAGCCTGAGAGAAGGACCTTCACATCTCTGCTAGGTTTTTATTATCTCCTCTCAGCCATGGGTTTTCTCTGGCCCCTTCTCAGCACCTCGTCTCTGTGTATCTACTTCTGAGTAGATGGAGTCACTGCCCATAAGGACATAAAATGGAACTTGGTCTCTTACAGAATTAGGATATCTCACCAGGTGAGCCTGGTGCCAGGTGCTTCTCATGAAGACGTCACCACTAATCTCCTACATGACGGTACACTAGACATTAGCATCGCCTGGAACAGAATAACTCATCTGGCTCCTCTCAGAACCCTAAAGGAATTGAGATGGCTCCCTCTACTCTAAGAGCCCTGTTGGTACAGACGAAAGGTTGTCAGTTCAAATACACCCAGAGGATCCACTGAGAAAGACCTAGCACTCTTCTTCCGTGAAGATTATGGATAAGACAACTCTCTGCAACAGTTCTCCTCTGCCCCGCAGGGTTGCTGTGAGTCAGAAACAACTGGGCAGCACCCACTGTTGTCTAGTGGATTCCGACTCATAGCAACCCAGTAGGCCAGAGTAGAACTGCCCCATAGAGTTTCCAAGGAGTGCCTGGTGGATCTGAACTGCTGGCTTTCCGGTTAGCAGCCTAGGACTTATCTACCACACCAGCGGGGTTTCTGACCTTGAGAGTGAAACTCATTTTATTCACCTGGGTCTCTGTTTCTTTGTATGTAATGTAAGGCAACTAGACCACGCTACTGTCCCCAAACTTTGCCCGATGAGATATTCCCCTGAGGTACCTCAGGAGCTGAATATGGAGATACAGAAAGAGAAAAGTCAGGGTTGATACTGCTGAAGAAGTAGGAGGTCAAAGAATCTGAGTTCCCTCCTAGCGAAATTTTGTGGAGCAGGAAGGGAGTACAATGAGATTGTAGAGAGCAGAGACAAGGCACTGTCCACTGGTATGGGCTGCTCAGAGCTAAGTTATGAATGAGCCCCTTTGCATTCCGGGAAAATCATTACAGGCTCTCAACTTTAGGCCATGTTGTCATAATTTTAACTTTTACCATAATATTATTCTAATATATGCAACCATGGAGCCAAGTATAAGCTCCACACTTACAGACTACTACAGTAAAACCTCTGACAGGCAAGACTCAGCAGGACTGCCTTGTCCTTCCGGGCCTTGCAGTTTTCCTTCTTTGACAGTGTGCACTCTTACTGCTTTTCCGTTGTTCATTTTAGTGGAAAATATTTGAGCTTTCCTTTCTGACAGGTTTCTGCCTTACACAATCTCTGGCTCTCAGGTTTTTTCTGTATATAACTGCAGGAGAATATTAAAATCAAATACCAAATAAAATAAAATACAAATTTATATCATTAATTTGCTGCAATGAAGAGTTGGGTGATCTTGTTTTATAGAAATTGAACTGCTAACATGGCCATTAATGAAGAAGAATGCGAACTACTCTGGTCTGGTCCTTCACTGAGTCTGTCTTTGTACTGCGAGTTTTAAAATGCAGATCCAGAAAACCGTTGTTTTCCTACAAAAGCCAGAGTATTACCACATCCCAGCCTTTGTTGACTAGTTCAAGAGTAGCCAGCTGTTCACTTACCCCATACTCTGCCGGTGAGTAATGCAGATATCACTTGATGTAAAGGTTTGTAACGTTCTCACTTACTGGAAGACATCAGCATCACAGCACTGCCAACATCTGTGTTCACTGGGTAACTAACATATTTACTGTAACTGAGAACAGAACTGTTCTTCAAGGCACACCTACTCCCAACATCATTGTAAGCTGTACTGTCAGAAGTTGATGTGTTAGAAGGCCACAGTGTACATCTACTGGAAATGTGAATGTGGATGTTACAGAGAAGGCTCGTTTTCAGTCCGACCTGCCTGGATTCGGTATTTGTGTGTATGTATACGTGTGTAAGGAGCCCCGGAGGTACAGGGGCTAAAGCGGCAGTGCAAAACCACCAGCCGATTGTGGGAGAAAGCTGTGGTGGTGTGCTTCCAGAAAGGTGCAGACTTGGAAACTATGCAGTTGCTACAATTCAGAATCAACTCAACAACGATGGGCTTTGATTTCTTTATATACGTATATATATATGTATATATATATACACACATATATGTATTTGTATATACACACATTTTGAGATGACTGCATTTTCCCACCACTTTTCTATTTTCAGCTTGCTGCAAACCCTCAGTGGTAGGGAACTTCACAAAATCCACCGGACCTCACTTGGTATAAACTCAAAGATAAACATAAAATAAATGAAGACCCCAGGATGCATTCCATTTCTCAGTTGAAGCCATCCAGGTGATTCATAATATGCTTAGAATAACTTCACGTTTTATCATCCTCACAGTAAAAATAAAAATTTAAATTCTCCGAGAGGATTTTCAAGTCCTTGAGAACCTGTTCAAGAGCCAAATTTGAAAAATGTGAGTTTAACAGGAAAATCTTGATTTGCTTTTAGGAGCCCGGGATACAAGTCCAGCTCTGCCAGTAACTAGCTATGGACTCTTCAGTAAGTCCTCACATCTTTGGGCATCTCTTTTCTTATCTACTAAATGGTTTTGCAAATTACTGCTTAAACAGCCCTCAGACGGTCTCCAGATCTCTAGGTATGTTGGACTCCTAACCTAAAGGCTTGTGTTGGAATCCACCTTGCGGCACCACGGAAGAAGAGACCTAGTGATCTGCTTCCTTAAAAATTCTAGCCAAAACAACCCTACGGAGTAGTTTTACTCTGCAATATGCGCCCCCCATCAGAACTTCCATGGCAACTTGATATCAACAAACAACCCTCGCACTGTTTAAAAACGTAAGCAATCCATAATGGCAGGTGCAAGCAGCTAGAGATTTACCTCCAAACGCTTTAAAATGCCCTGGCCAGTCACCCCTGAGTAGCGTGGGACGCCCTTGCTGCCTGCTGTCCATCAGTGGCACGTCTGAGCAAGTCTGAGCGTCGGTTGTCAGCCACCGGGTGGATGGAGCCGGAGTTGAGGCCGGGACCATTCTCTGCCCTCTGCTTCCCTCTTCAGGTGGAATCTGGTATTGCAGCAGATGGGGTCTGCAGCCCGCGAGTAAAGTACTAGGCGGTACCAAAGCCTTTTTGGTCACTTACAGCTCAACATGTCAACTCACTGTCACATTGACTTTGTGTGTGTGTGTGCGCGCGCGCGTGCGTGCATGCGTGGATCAGTGCATGAGAGTTTGGTGAATCCAAGTATAGACTACAAGCATCCCCTCTTCCAGTCTTAGTCCCTCTTCAGGGTCACGATGCTGGGATTCCACTTCAGGCTCTCCACCCCTAGACCTCTGCTCATCTTTCAAACGATACATTTCCTCCTCCTTTCCTCCTGGCCATTAGGGCTCAGTTAAGATGAATCTGTCAGTTTGCCTTACTGTGCTAGTTTCTATGTTGCTGTGATGCTGGAAGCTATGCCGCGGATATTTCAAATACCAGCAGGGTCACCCACAGAAGACAGGCTTCAGTGGAGCTGCCAGACTAAGAAAGACTAGGAGGAAAGACAAGACCGTCTACTTCCAAAAAGTCCTATAGATCACAACAGAATATTGTCCAATATAAACCACTGCTGTTGAGTCAATTCTGACTGGTAGCAACTCTACAGGACACAAAAGAACCGCCCCATAGGGTTTCCGAGGAGCGCTTGGTGGATTCAAAATACCAACGTTTAGTTAGCAGCCGTAGTTCCATCTAGCTGCTATGCCACCTTTTGGTCAGCAACCAAACTCGTAACCACTGTGCCACGAGGGCTCCACGTTGTCCAATATGGTGCTGGAAAACGAGTCCCTCTAGGCAGAAGGGCACTATACAATGGCCATAACGATGGACTCAAGCATACCAACAATCTTGAGGATGGCTTGGGACCAGGCAACGACTCATTCTGCTGTCCACGGGGTTGCCATGTGTTGGAGCCAGCTCAATAATATTAGCTAACAGCTATGAGAACTTAGACTTTAAGGTCCAATAAACTTGTAAAGTTTCCCCACATCTGCTGAACTACAGTGCAGTTATTGACCTAACTTCCAATTACCCATCAGCTACCAAGGTAGCAAAGATGTGCTTTGTTGTTCTGATTCTGTTTTAAAATCATCAGACTATTTAAATGCCTAATGCTATTTTAACAATTCGTGTTTTTGTTAGGTCTGTGATGCTGACTAAACCATGGCTTCTTAAAAGTAGCCTCCATTCTTACTGGTCCTTCACGGTGTACAGTGAACAAGAAGAAAACCCTAGGTATCTTACTGACATGGTTTCCAGCAAAACTGGTAGCATGCTGCCAATTCGTAGTTTCTGATGGTCTGTTTCTAGTGGATAAACATACAAATACACACTTAACTCCATCTATAACTGAAATCTTCAGCCAACAGGGTCAATGCACAGAACCCCAAAATACCACAAAAGTACAAAATATCTCACTGGGAAATTTGAAGTAAAGAAATTCAGAGTGGTCTGAACTAAAAATAATAAACTGACATTTCCCTTTACATTTGTCCCCCTAGTTTAAACAAAGAGTTCTATACAAAAATATATTTGAGGATTATATTTTTAAAATGTATTTATTTTGTTGTTGCTGAGAATACACACAGCAAAACATATACCACTTCAACAGTTTCTGTATCTGCCATTTAGCGACATGGATTATGTTATGTGACTTTTGCAGCTGTTCTCACCATCCTTTTCTGAGTTGTTCCTCCCCCATCAACACAAATTCACTGCCCTCTAAGATTCCTTCCTAACCATTCTGAGTTGCAGTTATCAAATTAGATAGTGTAGTGGTTAAGTGCTGCATCTGCTAACCCAAAGAACAGCAGTTCAAATCCACCAGGCACTCCCTGGAAACTCTATGGGGTGGTTCTGCTCTGTGCTGTAGAGTTGCTGTGAGTGGGAATCAACTCGATGGCAGCGGGTGTGGTTTTTGGTTTTGATTATCAGTTTGATCCCATATAAATAATTCTTCAAAGAGCATAATGCTCAAGACAGACATTATTTACCAGGTAAGCTAAACTATTTTTTGGCTTTAAGAAGATTTCAGGGGATACTTGTGGTTTGTCAAGCATTATTACTTTTAAGAACAACTTAAAAATTTTGAAATTTTGGTACCAAAAGGAGAATGAAAAGGAGTGGAAGCTAAGACTCATGTTAAGAATATAGTTAAGACTCATGTTAAGAATATAGATACATGGTATTTTTCTGGCAGTCTATTTATTATTGATTTCTACCTTAAATCCATCACTATCAAAATATATGCTGTAAAAACTCTTGAAAACTGTAAAGGCTTTCTTTGTGACCTAGCTTATGGCAGATTTTGGTAAATATTCTACACACACTGAAAAAGAATGTGAATATTGTTCTTAACTACAGTGCTCAGTATGTCTGGATTAGGCCAAGTTCATTAATTGTTCAGGGCTTCTATATCCATGCTGATTTTTTATTAGCTTGTTCTACGAGCTATTAAGAGAGGTCTTCCATTATAACTATAGATTTCTATTATTTCTCCTTTTAATGCTGTAATTTATTCTATGTATATTTGAAACAGTGTTCTCAGAGGCACACAGTTTTAGAAGTGTCATATCTTCTCATTGAACTCATCCCTTTATATCTGGTTATGCTTCTTGCCTTAGAATCTACTTCCTATTATATCATTATAGTTACAACATCTTTCATTTGGAAAGTGTTTGTATGATATTTTTTGTTGTTTATTTTCAACTTTGTACCTTTATATTTTAAATCACTTGTCTCATGTGAGACAGCTCTTCAAATGTAGGATGAGATTCAAATCCAGGGACAAATCCTAAGCTCTGGCAGGCTAGGAGGACATTAGCCAGTGACCTTGTTAATCTTTTGGCTGTTGTTCCACTATTTCCAGTCATGGGCCAAACTAGTTATTGTCTGGTCTGAACCAGGACTGCACTCATTAAGAGACAGATGTGTATTTTTTTCTGAGAGCTCTTCCTTGAGTCTTCCCCATCTAGCCCTACTGTACACAGGTAGATACCTACATTCTAGAATATTGGAAACAGGTTTACAAATGGGCTGAAGGTTACTAAATGTTGTATGTGATCTTTACTAGTTATTTTTTTCTCCGCTACATAACCCAAAGCCAAAGCCATTGCCACTGACTCAGTTCTGACTCACAGTGACCCCAAGTGTTACAGAGTAAAATTGAGCTCCATGAGGTTTTCTTGGCTGAAATACGTAAGGAAGCAGATTGCCAGATCTTTCTTCTGTGGTACCACTCAGTGGATTTGAACTGCCAACCTTTTGGTTAGTAGCCGAGAGCAAACTGTGCCACGAAGGGTCCTAGTCTGAGTACACTAAATGGACAACTTCCTGACCACTGGTCACCACAGTAGGTAGAAATAGAAATGTTCTGCAAGGGCTGCTGATAACAATAACCACTAAAAAAACCCCTGCCGGCGAGTCCGATAATACTACTGACAGGGAAAAGCCAGAGTTTAAAGAGATTCTTTCTTGCTAGCTGCCAGCTAGGGAATTCTCTTTCTTGTTTATTGAACATATAAATGAATATGAATTCTTTCTCAACTGTGCAACATGTGATGCTCGTTTTTTACACTGATGGGGTGGGTACTAATTTTCTTGGCTTTTCAAAGGACAAATTATTTTATCCAAACATGTGGAATCTTTAATAAAAACCTGCAGTTTCTCTCTGGACAGTTTTCACTACTATTTTTAAGACTCCAAAAGCTATTTCTTTTGCAATAGCATCTTTTCCAGTCCACCTTCACTTTTTAACAGTTTAGTTTTAAAAACAAGTAAAATTACTCAGCTTTCTAACTGAGTAATTTCCAATTTCTCAACTGTCCTGGAGGGAGACGTGATACCGTTTTTTTTTGCTGACTGTGCCTTCAGTCCCAGAACTCACTTCAAAAATGGCATTTGAGACTGTGCTGATTGCAGTGATGAAAACTTATATGAACAGAAGACTTTTGCAATCATGGCTTTGGAAAAGCTGACATAAACACCTTACTGGAGGAAAAAAAAGAGCTAGGAAGACATCAATCCAGTGTTATGTAATGGAGAAAAAAATGACTAGTGAAGGCCATATCCAACCTTTAGTAACCTTCAGCCCATTTGTAAACCTGTTTCCAATATTCTAGAATGTAGATATCTACCTGTGTACAGTAGGGTTAGATGGGGAAGACACAAGGAAGAGCTCTCAGAAAAAAATATACATCTGTCTCTTAATGAGTGCAGCCCTGGTTCAGACCAGCCAATAGCTAGTTTGGCCCATGACTGGAAATAGTGGAACAACAGCCAAAAGATTAACGAGGTCACTGGTTAGTGTCCTCCTAGCCTTCCAGAGCTTAGGATTCTTCTCTGAATTTGAATCTCACCTTACATCTGATGATCTGTCTGACCTGAGACAAACAATTTTGCCTCTCCAAGATGGTCTCCTTACACATAAAATGTGATTCTTTCTTGGGATTGTGATAATCAAATGAGATGACATAAAACACATGGGACAGTGCTTAGCATGTAATAGTGACTTAAATTGTAAGCAACTAAAGTAAAAAATGTAAGGCTATGATAGATTTGCATTACTGTTCAGAAATACCTGCTATTCCTCCCTGGGGAAGGGTTATACTCCCCCAGTCCCGTGGCCACCGAACTCGACTTTGTTTGTGACTTGCTCTGGCCGATGAACTTGATTAAGGATGTGTGTCACTTCCCAGCAGAAGTTAAAAGGCCCAGCTGGTTGTTTGCCGTCTCCTTTCACTGTCACAAGACTTTCGGTGTTCCAATTAAAGGCTGTTCCCGGAGGAAAGCGGAGCCCAGCCACAGGCACCAACCGCAAGCATCAAGAGTGAGAAACAAATCTTCGTAGCAACTGAGATGCTTGGTCATTCATAACAGCAGAGCAGTGCTGCCCAGCCTGCAAAGGCATTTGATTGTGTAGATCATAACAAAATTATGGCTAACATTGCAGAGAAGGGGAATTCAAGAACACTTAACTGTGCTCTTCAGGAATCTGTACATGGATCCAGAGACAGTCGTGCAAACAGAACAAGGGAACACTGTATGGTTTAAAGTCAGGAAACATGTGTGAGGGTTGTATCCTTTCACCACATTTTTTCTTTTATTTTTTTATTATGATTGAGTGAAAATATACAATCCCATATAAATTTGCATACCCGCCAATGAGCAGCTCCCACTGCTCTCCCTACCAGATGACAGCACACTCCTCCTCTCTGTTCTGTATATGTCATACCCTCCTAACAATCTCCTATCCCCTCCTCTCCACCCTCTCCCCCATGTCCAGTAAGAGGTCAGCTGGATGACATTCTATTGAAGTATAGAACCATAAAGTGCACACATGACATGGTCACTCTGTGTCACCAAGTCCAATCCATTTCTGTCCAAAGAGTAGACCTCCATTATGATTAATGGACAGGGGCAGCATCAGGGCCAGGGCACACTCTCCCAGGGGAACCCCAAGGGCCCCTGGAACATCAATTTCATTCTTTTAGTGGAGATCTCAGAGTGCACCCCTTTTTATTTTTGTGTTGCCAATGAGATTCAACTTTGCGAGCCCCATCATGGCTATCACTGGTTGTGACAAGGCACCATCCGGTTCTTCTGGTCACATGTCAATCACCACAACTTTTCAATCTGCTGAGCAAATAATCTGAGAAGCTGCACTGTATGAAGAAGAACAAGGCATCAGGATTGGAGGAAGACTCATTCACAACCTGCTTTATGTGGATGACACAATCCTGCTTGCTGGAAGTGAAGGAGATTTGAAACACTGATGAAGATCAAAGACCACAGTCTTCAGGATGGATTACACTTCAACATCAAGAGAACAAAAATTCTCACAATTGGACCAGTAAGCAACATCATAATAAATGGGGAAAGGATTGAGGTTGCCAAGGATTTCATTTTACTTCACTCTACAATCAATGCTCGTGGAAGCAGCAGTCCAGAAATCAAAAGATATATTGCATCAGGAAAATCTGCTGCAAAAGACCTCTTTAAAGTATTGAGAAGTAAAGATATCACCTTGGCATTTTCAATAGCATCATATGTGTGCAAAAGCTGGACAATAAATAAAGAAGACAGAATAAAAATTGATGTCTTTGAATTGTGGCGTTGGAGAAGAATATTGAATGTATCATGGGCTGCCAATAAAAAACCAAACAGATCTATTCTGGAAAAAGTACAACCAGAGTGCTCCTTGGAAGGAAAGGTGGTGAGTCTGTGTCTTACATACTTTGGACATGTCGTCAGGCGGAATCAGTCCCTAGAGAAGGGCATCATGCCTAGTAGAACGGAGGATCGGCAAAAAAGAGGAAGACTGTCAATGGGATAGATTGACATGGTGGCTGCAATGACGGGCTTAAGCATAAAAATGATTGTGAACACGGTGTAAGCTCGGGCAGTGCTTTGTTCTGTTGCACATAGCGTCGTCATGGGTCAGAAATGGCTAGACAACACCTAGCAACAACAGCCTGATATTGAATGAGCTGCAAGATAAACACCTCCTTTCCCATTAATCCATAGTTACCCAGACTTAACAGATCATCTAAGCAGTGGGCCAAAGAAATAACATGTTTAAAGATAGTTGGAAAAAGATCCCTGGGTACAGGTATAATAAGAGTATTCCTAGCTAGCAACTACTGTAAGAAGCAAATTGTCTTATTTCAGGATAGGGAATCTATTATGCTCTCTAGTCCTTCTTTCCTGTAGCTCCAGGTCAGTCTCTGCGAAGACATTTAGATGCTGGCTTTCTTCACATGCTTGTCAATCAGAATATGTCTGGAGATGAGTTGCCGTGGTTTAGAGTTTGGCTGCTAACCAAAAGGTCAGCAGTTCGAATCCACCAGGTGCTCCTTGGAAACCCTGTGGGGCAGTTCTATTCTGTCCTATAGGGCCTCTAGGAGTCAGAATTGACTTGACAGCAATAGTTTATACTGAGGAAGATTTCTGGGATCATGGAATTGTTCAGTACCACGACTCTGGAGGCAGTGACATGATACTTGTCAAGATTCATTATCACTATATATAAACACAGCTTTACTGTTAACTTAAAAAGTAACAAATTCTAAAACTTTGGGAAAGAATATAACTTTGTATCTCTTCACTTAGTGTTACCACTGAAGGAAAAGACAAGTGCCTCAGGAGGCATTCCTACTACGCTTTTTTTCAATCGCCTTATAGAATATCTTATACAGAAGGGAAACTAGAGGTGAACTACTTACACTTTTTTTGAAATCCTACATATTGGGTAGTATTTGCAAAACGGAGCTACTAATAATTCCTGGAGCCCTGGTGGCTGACAGATGTAGTAGTCAGCATCTACAGAAGCAGATTCCAGCCTTCGAAACCCTATAGGACATCTCTGCCCTGTCCTGTAGAGTCACTATGAGTCAGAATCAACTTGATGGCAACAGGATTTAACAGTTCCACACCACTCATCTGTCAGTTTGTTGTACTGTGGTGGCTTGCAAGTTGCTGTGATTCTGGAAGCGGTAGCACTGGTATTTCAATACCAGCAGGGTCACCCATGGTAGGATACATAGAAGGACCTGGCAGTCTGCTTTGGAAAAATATTGGTCAAGGAAAACCTTATGAATAGCAGAACACTGCTTTCAGTTTAGAAGGCACTCAAAACATGTTTGGGGAGAGCTGCCCCCTCAAAGTAGAGTCAGCCTTAATAGTAGAGTAAAACTTTCAGTGATGTGGCATGACTCAAAGTGACTAGAAACAGTTACAAATATCAGTAGTAATTGGAATGTGGAATGTGTGAAGTATGAATTTAGGAAAACTGAAAGTTGTCAAAAATGCCTGCAGTTAATAGACCAGATTACATTAAAGGAAATTCATGAGGGTGGCACTGTAACACCCTTCCCAAGGTCATTCCCTGGAGTGTGACTTGCTCCATTTTTTATCTTACAAAAGAAAACAGAAGCAAGCAGAGAGTTGGGGACATACCATCAAGAAAGAAGCACCAAGAGCAAATCACATCCTTCAAACCTGAGATTCCTGTGCTGAGATGCTCTCAGATCAAAGGAAGACTGATACAACGCAAAAACTTTCCTCCAGAGCCTATGGAGAGTGCGTCCCCCTGGAGCTGGCACACTGAATTTGAACTTCTAGCATACTGGACTGTGTGGGAATAAACTTCTCTTTGTTAAGCCATCCACTGACTGTTTCTGTTAGAGCAGTACCAGATGACTAAGACAGTGGCTGTACACTAGACCTTGCTAGCTGGAATACACAGGAATCAAATTGACTACATCTGTGGATAGAGATGATGGAGAAACTCAGTATTCAAGGTTGGGACCAGCTGCAGAACAAACTATAACTGCTCATATCCAAGTTCAAGCTGAAGCTGAAGAAAATTCAAAGAAGCACCAAAGAGCCAAAATGTGACCTTGAGTATATCTCACCTGAATTCAGAAACCATATCAAGGACAGGTTTGGCATATTGAATACTAATGACAGAAAAGCAGACTAGTTGTAGAATGACACCAAGGACATCATATCTATGAAGAAAGCAGATGGTATTTAAAAGGCAGGGAACAAAGACTAACATGGAATACCAGAATAGACTGTGAATCTTGCCCTTAAATACAAGGACTACCAATAAGTTTCGAACCCATGCTAGAAAAAAGTGCTACATATCCCATTGCTGAATTATCACTATGGTCACCTTTGAAGTACTCCCGTTAGGAAGCCATGTGCCAATGCCAGCACCTAGCTTACCTTTCATAGCAATTTTGGAACTCTCTTTCTGGAACGGCCATCAGAGCTGTCATTGTATAACCCTTGATGATGTAAATGTCATCAAAATATCTTCCTTTCAATATTTCCTTTATCTTCGGGTAAAGACAAAAGTCATTGGGGGCCAGATCAGGTGAGTAGGGAGGGTGTTCCAACAATTATTTGTTTACTAGCTAAAAACTCCCTCACAGACAACTATACAACTAAGTGTGTGAACTTGCCATTGTGCCACCACATGCAATGGTGTCATGGATTGAATTGTGTCCCCCCAAAAGTACGTGTAGCCATGTGCCTGAGCCATGATTCCCCGTATTCTATGACTGCCCTCCATTTTGTGATTTTCCTATGCTGTATGTGAAAGGATTAGAGACTGTAAATCCTTTCATAGGATCACCTCCCTACTTCACTGTAAAGGGAGTTTCCCTGGAATATGGCTTGCACCACCCTAATTTTTCATCCTGCAAGAGATAAAAGGAAAGGGAAGCAAGCAGAGAACTGGGAACCTCATACCATCAAGAAAGCAGCACTGGGAAAAGGGTGCTTCTTTCATACCTGAGTTTCCTGAGCCAAGATGTTCCCTGGAAAAAGACTGATGCAAAATTGGACTGTCCTCCAGAGCCAACAGGGTGGAAAAAGCCTTCCCCTGGAGTGGACATCCTGAATGTGGACTTGTAGCCTATGGGACTGTGTAAGTATAAACTTTCCTTTGCTAAAGTCATCTACTCTGTGCTATTTCTGTTAGAGCAGCACTAGCAAACTAAACAAATGGCCATACCAGAAAGAGTTCGAAAACTGCTTCGAAGGGTGGACTAGGCACTGACATCAGTGCACAGCTTCCCAAGGGGAGTATTTTTGAAGGTGATCGTAGTGATATTCGGTAATGAGGTATGTAGCACTTAGGACAATTAAGTTCACAGATTTAATTATTGGACCTTGTATGCAGCAAGTAAAAAGAAAGAAATGATCATGTAAGAGATTTGGAGATTTCAAAAGACAGCTGGTGAAGACAGAGTATTACAATAAAAGTGTGCAAAAAAAACCCTGGAATTAGAAAGCCAAAAGAGATATGCTCAGCCTTTCTCAAGCTGACAGAACTGAAGAAAATATTCAGTCCTTGAGTTGCAATACTGAAGGATTCCATGGACAAAACACTGAAGCACCAAAAGATGAAAGGAATATAGTTACTGCACCAAAAAGAATTTGTTGACAATCAAACATTTCAAGAGGTAGCATGGGATCAGGAACTGATAGTATTACAGAAGTCCAAGCTGCACTGATAGCAGTGGTCAAAAACAAGATTCCAGGAAGTGACGGATACCAACTAAGATGTTTCAATGATTGAGCGAAACTGGAAGCACACAGTCATCTACACCATAAAATTTGGAAGACAGTTACCAGATAACTGACAGGAAGAGATCCATATTCATACCCATTCCAAAGAAAGGTGATCCAACAGACGGTGGAAATTTTTTGAACAACATCACTAATATCACACACAAGTAAAATTTTGCTGCAGATTTCAAAAGTGGTTGCAGCAGTACATCGACAAATTCAAGCCAGATTCTGAAGAGGACATGGAATAGGGATATCACCGTTGATGTCACATAGATCTTGGCTGAAAACAGAATACCAGGAAGATGTTTTATTACACAAAGATTGTGTAGATCATAAAATTGTGGATAATATTACAAAGAATGGTAATCTTACAACACTTGTGTTCATAAGGAACTTGTATATAGAACTCAATGCAGTGAGTCAAACAGAAAAAGATACTGAGTTGTATCAAAATCAGAAAAGTTGCATCAAGGTTGTAACATTTCACCATACTTATTCAATATGTATCCTGAACAAATAATCCGAGAAGCTGGACTACATGAAGAATGTGGCACCAGGATTGGAGGAAGACTTACTAATAATAATCTGTGAAACACAGATAACCTTGCTTGCTTAAAGCGAAGCGAACTTGATGCACTTATTAAGATCAGACTACAACATTCGGTGTGGATTATTTCTCAACATGAAAACAAAAACCCTCACAATTATGCCAATCAGCAACATCACAATAAACAGAGAAAATATCAAAGTTGTCTAAGATTTCATTTTACTTGGAGCCACAATCAATAACCTTGAAAGCAGCAGTCAAGAATCTGCAGCAAAAGATCTCTTCAGTGTTAAAAAAATAACAAAGGTATCACTTTGAGGAATCAAGTGCACGTAACCTAAACCATGGTTAAATTTTTTATTGTAGTTAAAGTTGACAATCCACATCAACTTGCCATACAAAACCCTAAACACCCGACTCCATGCAACTCTGCTCTCCGCACCATGACAGCACGCTCGTACCCTCCACTCTTCCAGTATCCACTCAACTTACACCTGTCCCCTCCTCTCCAATTTCTCCTCTCCTCTCTAAAAGGAACCAGCTGGACAGCCTCATATATGAACCACAAAGTATGCACACCACCTGCATCACTGTATCCCTTAGTCCAGTCCAATCTTTGTCTTTAGTGTTGACTTCAGTACTGTCTAAGCTCTGGGCTAGCACCAAGTCCAGGGGCCATGTTCTCATGGAAGCCTCTGGACCATCAAGCCTGGTCTCAATAGAGTTCTTGATCTGCACACCCCTCTTTCTTGCAGCACATCAAGAACAACACATTGTGTTCCCTGCCAGGAATGTGTGTGGTGGTGGCCAGGCACCATCTAGTTCTTCCGGTCTCCTGCTGATGTAGTTTCTCAATCCTATGTACCTGTATGTCTCCTGGACTCCTATTCTCTCATCTTTGATCTCGGTTTTCCTCTACTCCAGGTGGATTGGGACCAACTGATGTTTTTTACATGGCAGCTTACGGGTTTTTAAGACCCGAGGAACCACTCACCAATATGGAAATGTAGAACAATTTCTTCAAGGAAAACACCTAGACATGCCAATTGACTTCTATGCCCCCATAACCAAACCCTATTATTTTCAGTTGCCACACTTGCCTGCAAATGCTGGACAATGAGTAAGGCTGAAGAACTGTTCCCTTCAAATGATGGTGCTGGTGAGCAATACAGAACATACCACGGAGTACCACAAAAATGAAGGGATCTGTCTCAGAAATATAACCAATATGCTCCTCAGAAGCACACATTGCCAAGATTTCATCTCATGTGCTTTGGATGTTACCAGAAGGGACCAGTACCTAGAGCAGGTCACCATGCCTGGTAGAGGGTCGGCCAGGACCAGGCAAACGTTTCATTCTGCTATACACGGGATTAAAGCTTGGTGGCGTAGTAGGTTAAGTGCTATGTCTGCTAACCGAAAGCTCAACCGTTCAAATCTGCCTGGCATTCCTTGGAAACTCCACAGGGCAGTTCTACCATGAACTCTAGGGTCACTATGAGTTGAACCCCACTCGACGACAGTGGTTTTTTTGGGGGGAGGTGCGGGGGTACATGGGATTGAGTTGCAACCAACTCAACTGTACCTAACGATACTTCAAGAACTGAGTGACACAAAAGAAAATACATGTAAGGCACTTAGTAACTGTTTACAATAAAGGCAGACAAAAGAGAAAAACTCTTGCATACCCAGTAAGGAATTACACCTACCACATAAATCATGAAGCTCCAAGGACCACAGGAAAAGGAGGACTAAAACGTTAAGATATACTACCTGCTGTTTCCTTAAATCTTTAATCATTACCCATATTACACACCAAAATTAACTTTCTATAGATGATACTGCTTTCTTTGTACAAATCAGTGTCAATGAAAAAAAGAAAAAAAGGACCATATACTAGGCAAAGAACTTTATTAATCTTTGTTTCAAATTTTATTCCCAGGCTTGTTCAGCTTAATTGGCTGCAAAGAATGAATTATATATAAGCAAAAACTGAAAAGAGCTGCAATGTCCAAAAGGCTTGGGCTTAAAAATATTAGAGATCTAGATTTCATCAGATCCATAAACAAAACAATTTTAAAAAGCAGTCATAATATAAAACAGCAGCTCCAAGTAACTTCTTCAAGTTTTATTTTCTTCAGAAGTTGACTCACATCAGTTTGCCTCATTCTTGGAAGCTTCATCAAAATTCTCCACAAGATCTAGAAAAAGAAAAAAGATACTCAGCAAAAAACCAAGTCTACAAATAATAAGCATATCTTCCCAACGTTAAATCAGCATGTAAATTTTAACAAAACATTGGTTTTCATTTGCAATGAGACCACTCCCTGATCTGGCACATTTAGAACTGTATGGAAACAAGGACAAGGACAGCCAGTAATGTGCCAATCACGTGCACACTGTGCTTCAGAAATAGGTGTATACACTCCCTGTCCCAGTCCCACGCCAAGAATTAAAATTAAGCAGTGCTTGATACTGGTCAATGTAAGGTGCAGAACAAAAGAATACAACGACAATTTTGAAGGTTCCCTGGCTTCCTAAAAACCACTGTGTTATGTGCAGCGGGAGTATATATAAACATTAGGATTTTACTCTCCAGCTAATACCTGTTCTACAACAAAGTACACTATACCAGTATCAGCTGAGGGAACAATACCTCATGATTATCAAATGTTATTCTACCATAGATTTTAGAACAGTTATATCTCAAGATACTCCAACAATTTCTCCACGCCCTCTCATAAAACTGCAGATCTCCAAGTAGGAAAAAAGGATCCTGCTGTGATGTTCTGGTAGTTATTTAAGTCACAACATATATACTTGATTACTCAATATTTAAAGTTACACAGTTACAGGTATCCACAATCTGAGAGAAAAACAAGCCTATAAATATAAAGGCAACTGCTAATTAAACACTACAACACTATTTTTCTCGTCACCGAGTTCCCTGCCTCCCCTTTACCCATTCCCAAGTAGCAACAGTTTTTTCTATGGTAGAAATTCTTCACTCCTCACCGCTAAGTTTCTATATAACCACAAGTGAAGGTTCCTACCTGGAACCTCATCATCATCTTCCTCTCCGGTAGCAAGTGGTGCTTTTCCATCCACGGCTGTGAAAAAGAAATGTAAACATTACTCACATATTTGTGTAAGCCAGCCTTCAATAAAAACTAACCAAAAGAACACATAAAAGCCAAATATTGTTAAAACTATATTCACGATGACGAAAATGACACTTTCAATTTCACCTATACCAGTGTCAACAATATTCTGATGTCTACAAATGGACTAAAATATTAGTAATGGCCAACAAACCAAATTCCACACTCATCCTTTTAAACGCTGAGGCAGCAGGATAGCAACAGGAAGCCCCCTGGGTATAGCTGAGCCCATACACCAAGTTATGCTAAGACTGATTTTGAGAGGCAAATGAAGAGGTCATTTTCTCAAACACTGTTGGCTCTGCATACCACTGCAGACCTGATGTCTAGAACAATACATGGGATAAGGAACGTTCTTATAAATACCTACTCAGATAAAATGATTAAAAAATTACAAGCATCTTTGACTGGTAAGCTTCCACTTTCTTTTACTGTACACAAAAGCTAAAACTATAATTGAGAGCCCTAAGAACTCACAGTACTAACCTTGTATGGATTACAGTGGATACATCGAGAGCCTACTTCTATTACAAGATGTCCTAGAACTCTTATGCCTCTGAATGACAATAAAAATATAAATTTAAGCAGAGTCAATGCCTAGAAAAATAGGGATGACTAAATAATCAGCCATGTAACAAGCCTCTGACTTTCCTCTCCAGTCCTAAACAGAAGGACTCAACGTAAAGTTGATTATGTCTCCTGCTGCACTACCTTCTATCTTGAATAAATCTCTACTATAGTTCAACTGAAAAAACCCAGAACACTGGCATGGATGGCATTTCTTAAAAATTACTGATAATACCAGCAGTACAGACAACTGAAGAGACACAAAAATTAAACTAATGTATTTTGTTAAACACATTCACATGTCCCTATCTTCTTGTTCTTGTTAGTTGTTAGAGTCAATTCCAAATCAAAATTCCAAATCCAAAAGACCCCACACGTGCAGAAAATAACTACATACATCACATGGTTCCCAAGGCTATGTGACCTTTTTGGAAGCAGATCCCCAGGCCTATCTTATGAGGTGTCACTAAGTGGCATGGCAACCTTTCAGTGAGGTCAAACATTTAACTACCTGTGCAACCCAGTGACTCAACACTAATGTGTCTTTAATAATTTTAAGTTGAAAGTAGTAATCAATAAAATAAAAAAATTGACTTTCATATTTCTAAGATAAAACTGTTTTAGAAAGTGTCTGATTCAAAGCAAAATAGTATAAAACAAGCACTCCACTGGATCAAGAATAATGGCCACAGCATACTAAATTAAGAACACCTGTTTAAAACTGGTTTAATAATTAATGTTTTTCAGTTCACACTTCCCAATTTAAAGATACTCAATTATCCACTTTGCAAGCTGACATTGCAGAAATGTGCTGCTGAGTAACCCCTGCCAAAGCCACGATTAGGAAACTCACATTGTTTGGGTAGAGCTTCAGCCAGTCTTCTTAAACTAGTCAGACTGTCTGCGCCGAGCTGGTTTAAGATGCTGGGTAGCATTTCTGTCAGCTGCTTTGTCTCAGCATGGCCGGTAATGGTGAAAGTGTTCGCTGCCAAAGATGCCTGAACTTTAGGATTGTTAAAATGTATGACTGTTCCTTGGTTTGTAAACATATTCACCTGTAAAGAAATGTTTTTTAAAAATTAGTAACACCCACTAAGTTCCCTTTAAAATCAAAGTTATTTTATTAAGCAAAAACTGAAGTCCAGCTAGCTTTTCACCATCAAGCACTTTATAAAACCAGAAAAAGAAGTAAAATGGCAGGTGGAATTTCACCTGTAATGGAAGGTATGTTCTAGTAGCTCTCAGACTTAGCAATCTCCCTGATACTTGTTAACAGGGTAGGAATATGACTTAGGAACTTTAAGTCCAGAGCAATATGAAATTCTCTGCTACAAGCAGAGTGAAAAAAATCACTTAAGACACGAACATTAACTTTTTTCCCCCTAGACAAATCCTGTTTTACAAAGAACAAAAATTTGACCCTTACCTCTTCAATACCAGAGATATTGTTTACCCCTAATTTCTTTAAGGAAAACTGAAGTTTTTTATCATCTGCTGTTGCTGTTCTATGAACCACCTTCTTCTTTCTGCGAGCAGTTCCCTGAAGGGAGAGGCAATAGCACGTTTATACTTTTACAGTTTCAAATGGAAGCAATTTTCCAATTCTCTTCTGACCTTTAGGTCTTGACCATAATCACAACTTTTATGTAGTAAGTAGGCAAGTTCAAGGCAAAAAGACAAACAAAAAGGCAAGGACCTGGCTACAAATCTTTAGTATCTTCTGCAATTTTATTTGTGTCAGCATCACTTAATGATCTTTTGAAAATTCTACATTTTAAATCCTCATTTGGAAGTGCCATGTACAGTACTATTACCCTCTCTGCTGTAATATTAAACATTCAAATTACCCTTCATCAAGTAGTCTAAAAAGACTCCTATAGCATCCATGAGTAAAATCTGAGTTTTTATCTCAGCATACCAAGGCCCACATTATCTCCCCAGTCCCTAGTATGCCCTTCTTGACTGTATACTCTTCTCTAAACAAATAAACCTCCTTGCTGTTCCTTAAATAGGCCAAGCAGGTTATAAGCCTAGTGTCTTTGTATAAGCCATGCCTCTTTTCCCTAGCACTTGTATGGATGACTCTGTCCCTCACACTGCTCATGTGTCATCACATTAGACTGGCCTTTAAAAGCTACCTAATGCAAAAGAGCAATTCCCACACTCACTCATTATCTATCATGGTTTATCTTTCTTTCTAACACTTATTATTAGAGAATACATGTATTTTGTTATCTGTATTCCCCTACTAGAATATATGGGACTTTTGTTCTGTTTACTGCTATAAAATTTAAGTATGTAGGGCAATATGTGGCTTATTGACAGCACTCAGTAGCATGATCAACAAACAGACGCTTCAGGAAAACTTGTACCCCTCTTTACCTAAATGCCAAGTCTCCAATCTTCCTTTTTTCAAATCTACGCTATAAACTTTCAAAGCCAGGCAAAAATGACCATCCATTTCCTGCTTAAAATCATTTAATAGCTCTCTCATGAATTCTCTCTCACATAGGCTAAGCCCTTTACATGGTGCAAGGCTCTTCAAGGGAAGGCTACCAACCACATACCACCTCTTCAGCTTCCTGTATCACTCTCCCCAAAGCACCCCAATTCTATTCTTCCTTTAAAATCCTGCTCAAGTCATTATCACTTTTATGATGCATTCTTTAACTCTGCAACTATCCCCCCATACCAATGTATTCCCATCACTATTTTTTGAAAAATGCTTGTATTGCATTGTTTTTACTGTGTACTGTCAAAACAGATTTAAATAAAATAAAAAAGAAAAAAAAACAACCATCCCTCCCCCCAGGCTTAAAGCCTCTCCCAGTATAACTGAAGAAAATACCAATGGTTACAACAATAAAAAAAGGGGTGAGGGGGATGTTGGTTATCACCTCCTCCCCAAAACTTAAGAATAATCACCTTGAACTGGTCAGGCAGACATGTGGTCACCAAAGTCCTTTCCAAACAATTCTACGAAACTACTAATTATAAGATCCTAATGGCAGACCCAGTGACCTTTCTGTAGTTTTCATACACTTCACATTTGCAGAATTCAATTTTTACTGAAATAATCATTACCAACAATGCTTTGATTAGATAATGAAATAAAGGGCCTTTATACCATTTACCACCCAAGTACTCCAAGGTCTTCTCTAAGGCAAAACTTGTTTAATTTCACATCCTTTAACAAGTAGGTTTATCAAAATGTATAGAAAACTGTATTTCCATATTCCCACAACTACAGAAATATTCCCTATGTAATGAAACAATCATTACAATGCTCTAAGAGTCAAAGTTGACTCCTACATCATCTTTTAAGCATGCTTAAGAAAACTTCCAAGACTGTTTCCTTTACCCTTCAGTGATGCCTTTAGCAAGTTAAAGCCTAGTAACCAGAGGAACAACAAAAACAATGCACGCAAAAACACTAAATCTGAGATCTATATTGAAAGGAATGTGGCTTAAGACCACAATACCGGTACACTCAAACACTGACCCACAAAGAGCATTTGGACTTTTCCGGCACTTAAAGACCAGCATCTAACAACTGCTAAAAAGAATTCAAAACCCTTATCATTGTTACAGGGAAAACTTGAGGGTGCAGTGGTTAAGTGCTATGGTTCCTAACCAAAAGGCTGGCAATGCAAATCCACAAAGTGCCCCTTGGAAACTGTATGAGGCAGTCCTACGTTGTCCCATAGGGTCACTATGAGTCAAAACTGACTCAATGGCAAGGGGTTTGGCTCAGCGGTTAGTGGGTATGTGTGAGTCTTGAAGACCACTAGCTTCAGGGGGAAAAAAAACAGCCACCAGATAAATTCACTACTGGTAAGCTCAGTAGCTTAAGAGAGCTACGTCTTATTATCAAAGTTTAAGCACAACTCCTGGCTATCTCTTTCTTGAAGGTACATACTTAAAACTGCAAAAAACTAAGAAGTAATAAACTTGTACTACGGAAGCTTTACAAGCTTTACCAAGTAAAGGCATGCTCTGTTTCAACAGGCTACCACACCTTGTTAAATACCAGGAATGTAGACCTCTGTTTAGAATGGATATCTGATTTAAGTTACTCACAGCTCACCAGAAACCTATCAAGTTCATAAATGAATTCCCTTGAAGATGATCAGAATCCACTAGGCAAAACAAATTAACCCAATACTGATTACTTAAAACTCCACCAAGCACTTCCACTCCCTTAGCTTGAGCACAATTACACAGTTAAAAACTGAAAGACATCTCTCAGGTAACATTTTCAAATCTGTAGCCACTGCCTTTAAACTTAACATGTATTTATAAAGAGTGGTATTTTCAAATAGCCTAAAAATATGCAATTATCCTGGACTGCATTTAGCTCAGAAAACAATGGTCTTAACCGACAACAAATAAATTTCTATTAAGCACAGCAATTACCTGGAACCTTAAATTACATAGTCTAATTGGAAGGAAATGAAATTTTCCATCTTATCAATGAATTCAGAGGCATCACAGCAATATTAAAATATATACAGCAAAATCTGTAAGAGCCAAAACTTTACAGGGATTTCCTATTTTTCCAAGCCTTTTCCATCTTCGACTGGGTGCAGTCTTTCCACTTTCTTTTTCTTGTTTTAGTGACAAATATTTGAATTTTCGTTCCACTTCTGCAAGTTCTATTCCCTCTCTTTACATATAAAAACGTAAATCAAATGTTGACATGCTACATAAACCAAAATTGAAGTCAAAGGTGTGATGTCCACAATAATAATCTGGTTGAAATGACATTCTCTTACTAATTAAATTAGCATCTGTTCTACTTCAATAAAAACACAGATACAGTAACATAAAACCAGTGTTTTCAGTTTAGCCTTCTTGTAACCTACCGACTTGCTTGCTACACATTCTTTAAATGTACATCCTGCAGGTCTACTATGTATCTATTGCACCACTCCCTCCCCCATTTGCTAGTTCCGTGAATTACCCTTGCTGGCGGAACTGACTGACCAACGATGCCAGAAATGTAAAAAAGCAAAACAAAACAAAGAAAACTTAAAAAAAAAATTCACTAAAACTTACTTTTCCACCAATGCGCACTTGTGCCTGCAGTTTGGCGAGTTTCTCCTGATTCATAATAGTTTCTTTCATCTAGAAAAACAGGATACCCTCAGCGGGGAAAGGTCTAGCTCACTCGAGCATTCCACGCTCGTTATTTCCCAAGACACCAGCAGGGGAATACACGTCCTACACAGGCCGAGGCCTGGATCCCCAAAGCCACCCCGCAAAGCTCCCCATTTCAGTTTTGAGGGAGCCAACCACCACCACCTCCCCCACCCTCCCTGGGAACGCCCGGGTCTTCGTGGCCCCAGAATAAGGGCTCTAACGCGATCCTGGTCAGCACCCTCCACCCCCGGCCCTGGCCCGGCCGTGGCCCAGCCAGGGCCCGCCCGGCCCAGCCACTCTCAGCAAGCCTCGTGGTACCTGAGGCTCCTGTCCTCGGGTTCCGCCGCGAGGTGGAGGAAGAGACGGCGTCGCCTCGACCCCAGGGCAGCCGCCCCTGGCTCGACCTCGCCCCCGAGAGTCAGACTGAGTGGGTGCGCCTGTCCGTCGCATCGCCTTCCTCTCCTTAGCCCTGTCCCTCCCTGTCTTGCTCCTTTCGGGCACTTCCCGCCCCCGCTCCCTTCCTCCTCCCACGCCGGCTTCCAGAGCCTTTTTGTACCTTTTCGGAGCGGAAATGGGGCCGCGCGGGGGACTAGGGTTCGCGCTCAGAGGGTCTCTGGCAGACCAGCTGAGATTAGGCGCACACACGCGGGGACGCAAGATGGCAGCTAGAGGGAGGCCGGAAGTGACCCAATGCCACTTCCCCCCAAAAGTCAGGAAACGGACTTTGCCGCGAGCTCGGCGCTTTAGTGCGCACGCGCGGCCCTGCGCCACGGCGAGAGCGACCGTCACGCGTGTGCTTTCGTTCCGCTTCTTCAGCGAGGTTGTGTGGGCTGCAGGCTTCGCTAGTAGCCTTGGGGAAAGCTACAGAGGGGTCAGAGGCATGGTGTTTTGCACAATTAAGTTTGAGTAAGTTTGCGCTGTCTCCATCGGACCGTGATCCTGAAATTCTTTTCCCTCAGAAGAAAGTTCATGTTTTCAGGGAACGCCGGGGTCCCCGCTGTTGTGGTCACCGTTTCGGCGCTCTGCGCTCCCTGGACTGTGGACCGTATAGATGTAAGCGATCATCTGAATGTTTTAGGAGTTCCCCTTCGGCCTGAACAAGCCTCTACCAAAACATGAAAAACAATGAAGCTAGTTTTGCTTACCCGTATTGGGTGGTTTAGTAGATTCTGAGACCGTGATTCAGAATTTGGGGGATCTTTTTGTTCAGAATGCCCTCTACCCCCAGAGTCTGACACCTGAAAACAATTCAGTAGGGCTGGGGTGGACCTGGCAATTTGCATTTTGGCAAATTTAGCTAGTGGGAGACCACTTTAAACGAGACCACGTGATTTTGTCTTTTTTTTTTTTTTTTCTTAGTAGGCAAAGTGTTGACTCCTGGTGGTCAGTTTGCAGTGGATTTGACAATTGACCGTTCATTGAACAAACACTACCTTCACTAAGTAATTCAAAGGAGGATTTGATTCAGCATGATTCGGAATCTTGGTTTCTGGGTGTGAGATAAAATTTACTACATGTTTGTGCAAGCTCTAAAACAACTACAAGCCCACCAATATTAAAAGACAATTTAATAAAAATGGTACCTCAACATCCATTTTGTGGTATTAGCTAGGAAATGTTTTTTGTCTCATTAAAAGTCAGTCCAAAATCTTAGCTAGAAAGAATTGAACTTATATAGCAGGAAAATTGTTGTGCAGATTCCTCTCCAACTAAGATTAGTCTTTTTTGTTTCCGTACTTTCCACGTATGCCAAAATCAAACACACTGCCGTGGAGTCGATTCCAGTTCCTATGGACCCTATAGCCAAGTAGAACAGCCCCATTGTTTCCAAGGAACGCCTGGTAGATTTGAATGGCTGCTGACCCGGTTAGCAACTGTAGCACTTAACCACCATGCCATCAAAAACCAAGCCTCGTTACCGTCCGGTCAGTTGCGGCTCATACCTCGTACCAATGTTTGCTTTTACATGTAAGAAGTGTTAAAACGGTGTTGTCCCGATAAGATAGCTGATGAGAACAGCTGTAATGTAACAGGTGATATTTTCTCAATTAAAAGCAATTTTACATCATGTTTAGTATGGAAAAGGGTGTTGTGTTAGGCTATGTGGGTCACTATCTAAAGGCAAAGGTCGAGATGTCAATGATAACTGTTATGTGCTATGGAGATCATGGAAACCCTGGTGTTGTAGGGATTAAGTGCTACTTCTGCTAACCAAAAGGTCAGCAGTTCAAATCTGCCAGGCACTCTTTGGAAACTCTATAGGAGAGTTCTGTTCTGTTCTATAGCGTCTCTGTGAGTTGGAATCAATTCAATGGCAGTGGGTATGGAGATAATATGAAATATGGACAAATACTGCCAGTTTTGAAAGGAATGTGTGTCTTTGTTTCAGGAAGAGTTTTTTTTCCCTTTCTCCATGTTATGCTAGGATCATTTGAAATTTCCCTGGTCACCTCATGTTTTCTGAGCTTTTACATGATAAGCATCTATGTATGTAAGTTGCCACCTCATTTATTCATCTGTTTTCAGGAAACTTTTCAGGTTATTTTTATTAAGACACTTGTTGAAAATCATAGTTAAGATTTTACTTTTTAGTAATAACAATAGGCTAATAGTAATTTTCTTGAAAGTAAGAAGATAATTTTCAGTTTTGACTCCACTAGCAGTTTCTGCTTATTTTATGCTTGGACAGGAAGTTCTGATTCTGATTAAGGTCTTTTCAAAAATAACTGATGGGATTTTTTTTTTTCACTCCCCCAAAATGGTTATTAAGTTGAGATCTTAGCGCAGGGCTATCAAAAGAGATTCACCTGCTGCCTTTTTCCATGTGCCCTCAGTGTTATGTCAGATGTGGATAACTGCCTCTCACTTAGCTGCTATGCTTAAAAAACCTAAGAATAATTTACTCAGCACGCCTGATGACCTCTATCAATAGAGTTGGCAAGAAAGGTGAAATCTTTTTGCCCTCCTTGGTTTATAGTTTATGATCTAAAATTTAAGTCCAAGAATTGTTTTCACTTCTCAGATGGACTTCAGTTGGCTTCAGCAAGAACAAAGTATTCACTTTATATCATACTTATTTTTTATGGGTTTTTAAGCCATACTTCCACCCCCGTGTTGTTAGATATCACTGAGTCTGTTCGGATTCATAGTGACACGTGTGGTAGAACGAAACACTGCTCTCTCCTGTGCCATCCTCGCATTGTCATGCTTCAGGTCACTGTTGCAGCCACTGTGCCAGTCCACCTCCTTGAGGATCTTTTTCACTGACCCTCTAAGCACAATGTCTTTCAACAGAGAATGAGCCACACTGACCACATGTCCTATGTAAAACATAGTCTTGCCATCTGTGCTTTCAAGGAGCATTCTGGTTGAACTGCTTCTAAAAGTTTTTTTCATTATTTTGGCAGTCTATGCTGTATATTCAGTGTTCTCCAATGCCACAATTCAAAGGCGTCAGTTCTTTGTTGGTCTTCTTTATTCATCATCGAGCCCCACCTACAAGAGGTATGGGGAAATCACTCAGGGTGAATTTTCTCATGATGTTTCCATTGCATCATGATCCAGTTGGCCCTCTTCTCTTAGCTAGCCATCCATTGCTGTTGAGTCAGTTCTGACCCATAGCAGCCCTTTAGGACAGAGTAGAACTGCCAGGTTTCCAATGAAACTGCCAGCCTTTTGGTTAGCAGCCATAGCACTTAACCACTGTGGCACCAGGGTTTCCATATCCATCATAGCTATTTTAAATTGTAGTATTTTATTAAATGTCAGATGAAAGATGGAAAATTTTAAGATAGTGGAAAATTGAACTAAGTCTAAATAGCAATTTCCCACTAGGTTAATACTGACTGTTTACTCTTTGATAAACATTTGACCCTCATAGAAATCTTATGAGTACTTGCCATTTCTTTAGTGAGGGAACTGAGACTCAAAGGGTGTGAAAACAGATACAACCTCATCTTTCCTTCACCTGCTGACCTATATGTATTTGAACCTGTAAATACTGCCTTCAGTACCATTACACATAGAAGAAGTATTTTATTTACTTGTACTTTTGCTTATGACAGTCAGGACCTTGATTCTTCTGTTATTCTCTCCTGTAGCTCTGCTTTCCCTCTTGCCATTTGAACAGTCTGCCAGTACACTAACATACCTTAGTATTAGGCATCATAACAGCAACATTTAGAAAAAGCCCCTTTTGACCCATGTTCCCCTGTAATCCGTACTCAATTTCTATACTCACCTGAACAGCAGAATTTCTCCAGAGTCATCTCCCATTCTCTTTCCATCTGCTGCAAATATATTTTCTTTCTCTCCAGTCCTCTGAAACAGTTCTTCGGGGACACTCACAGCCTTCATCTCGCTGAATTCACGAGGTGAATTCTCAGTTCTGTTTTAACCTTAGAGCAGCATTTGACACACTTGACCACCACTAACCCCCTAACAGTAACACGAACCTGCTCTAACTTTTTCCTTTTCTTCTTTAGACTTCCAGAACATTTTGCTTCCCTGTTTTCGTCTTACCTTGCTGGCATTTCCCCAGTCTGCTCTGCATTACCTTTCTCAGTTAGAATTTTTCATGTTTCAGTCTCCATGTCCTGTTTCCTTTGTTCATAGCAACCCTATAGGACCGAGCAGAACTGCCCCATACAGTTTCCAAGGAGCACCTAGCAGATTTGAACTGCTGACCTTTTGGTTAGCGGTTGTAGCACCAAACCGTATGCCACTAGGGTTTCCTTTTCCATCTGTACTCTTCTTAAATTGTTTTATCACTTTAAATGCTATCTTTATTTTAATAACTCCCAAATTTATGACTCCAACCCTACCTTCTTTAGAACCTCAGATTGGATAGCCTTTTTTAGGTTGCCATGAATAATTTCAAACACATATAAGTGGAAAGAATGAAGAACCTCCATAGACCATCAAGAACTATTAATATATAGACTTAATATTCTTAATATGTGGTATGGTGACTCCTCTACCTCCTTCTCTTTTGTGAAGTTGGAAAATAATGTACCATATAAATTTTAGATTTTGTTCAATTGCTAATTTTTGAATTGATTGGGTGGATTAATTTGGGAAAGTTTGACTTGTTTCTAATTTGAGAAGGTTTGACTCTTCTGTGTGAATCTATGTTCAATTGTAGGAAATAGATCTGGCTATTTTGAATATCTAGTGACTTAACATAGGAAGTTGGTACTTAGAAAATTGTTCGAAGGCCTGGAGAAGTGGGCTTCATCTTGGGTTATCAGAAATGAGCCCTAGGGTAATACTGCAGAACTGGCCTGCTAAGGGGAAATGCTGGTGGTGTAGGTAAGTGCTGTGACTGCTGACCAAAAGATTGGCAGTGCAGTTCCACCAGGCACTCGTCGGAGACTGTGTGGGGCAATTCTGCTCTGTCTTAGAGGGTCATTATGAGTCAATTCTGACTCACCCCAGCAATGTGGTAATTTATGTGTGGCCTATTAAAGGAACTGCTACAACTGCCCCCGTCAGGACAATGGAGAATCAAGACCCCACAACTGGAATTATGGATGTCAAAAGCACACCACTGTAGCTACAATTCAGAGATCAAAAAAGATACTGTAACAGCAGATTCTCAACGCCCACAAAGCAAATGACTGCATTTTGAAGCCGCTGCAGAAAATACTACTTGCACAATCATGCCTGCCAGCGCAAAAAAAAAAAAAAAAAAAAAAAAAAGCAAAGAAGACTCACAAAAAGTACCAAGAAGAAGGCTGAAGCCCTGTTTCTGTTTCACATGTTTTACTTGAATGTGTCTAGTAGGCAGAAGTAGTTTACCTCTAAAACACTAACTGCAGAGGAGTCTGAAAATTGTAGTTTTTCACTTTCAGAATTGATAGTATAAGAGAGCAAGCTTGAAAGAAATTGGGATAGATGCTAATGACCAATATAACGTGGCCTGAATGTGTAATATCTGTGAATATGATACATCTGTATTTGAAAATCTTTTATGTATTTTAATAGAGTTTTAAAACTTTCTGAACAGATCCTTTGCATTTTTTGTTAGGTTGATGTCCAGTTATTTTGGTTTGTGTTTTAAATACTTGGCCTGGCTTTAAATATTTAATTTTAGACATTGCAAATATCTTCTCCTGGCATGTTAAGTTTGTCTGTAAGACCCTTGTTGAAAAGCAGTGCATCAGTTTTTGATCTAAAGGAAATCTGGCTACTAACTTACAGGAATTTCAAAGGACAGAAAAACAATCATGTTAATCTATTCCACAGAATGCAAGCAACAAAATTAACATTCTAGGAAACCCCTAACAGTTGATCTAATTTTTTTTTCAACAAATAAACTTCAAGGAAGAAAACAGGGGAAAGGGACATTTTTATATTAAAAGAGATTTAAGAGACATAGCATTAAGAACAGGCAAAACTAGGATTTAGGGATGCACACTTGGGTGATAAAACAGTAAAGAAAAGGAACTGAGCATCCTAAAAGTCAAGGTCATGGTTATTAGAGGGACGGTGGGGAATGGTAGGTGAGAGGAGGCACATGAAAGGGTTCAAGGGTGGTGAGCAAAGTTCCCCCTGATCTGAATAGTGGTGTGTGGTTTTCTGTATTTGCTATACTCAATAAGAAACCATTCTAAAGTGCATAATATAGCATGTACAATACAAGACACATGCATGTTTAAGGTTATATTTTAACAATATATTGAATACATTTGTGGGAAGGATCATGGAAGTGAGGATCAGGGAAGAAGAAAAAATCAGTGAATCAATGAGCACTTGCATGAACTGAAGATGGTGATGTGCTGATTGTCAGGGCTAATGTTCATGTGTATGTACGAACATTATATACACACATTATATAAAACCACTGCTGTTGAATCACTTCTGACTCAGGCAACACCATATGTTTCAGAACTGCGTTCCATTGGGTTTCCAATGCCTGTAATCTTACACTCCAGATCTTTCTTCACTGTGCCTCAGGGTGGGTTTGAACAGCCATTGTTCTCAGTTAGTAGCTGAGCACAAACTGGTTGCACCACCTAGACACTTTAATGTTTTATAGTTCTTAGGAAGTTTATATTAGGCACTGTTCTTAGTGTTTTACATATTGTCTTAGTCATCTAGCGCTGCTATAACAGAGTACCACAAAGTGGTGGCCTTAACAAAGAGAAATTTATTTTCTCACAGAAAAGCAGGCTGAAAGTCCAAATTCGGGGTACCAGCTCCAGGAGAAATCTCTCTCAGCCCTGGAGGAAGGTCTTTGTCACCAATTTTCCCCTGGACTGGGAGCATGTGAGGCACAGGGACCCTGAGTCCAAAGGACGCATTCTGTTCCTGGCACTGGTTTCTTGGTGGTGAGAGGTCCCCAACTCTCCACTTGCTTCCTTTTCCCAAGAGATTGCCTCAAGACACAGTTCAGTCTTAACACATAGAGAGAGCCCTGCCTCACCCACACAACTGCTGCCCATCTTCCCTCATTAACAGCACAGAGGCAGGATTGACGACATATAAGTACGTCACACAAACCAGGAATCATGGCTTAGCCAAATTGCTGCGTGCATTTTGGGAGGACGTAACCCATGACACATACACTAACTTACTTGGTCCTATACAGTAGGTACTCGTAATCTCATTTCATAGAATCATAAAATTGAGGCACAGAGAGGTTAAGTAACTTACCTACATCACGAAGTTGGAGTATGAGCCTGGGCAGTCTGCTCCAGAGTCAGTGCTCATAACCATCATTTTATGATGCTCTGTACTAAATATGATTAACTCCACGTGTGCTGCCCAGTAAAAATATATAACTACTTACTCATCTTTACCTAAGTGACTGACATTGCAAATACACCATGTTAAGACCACAAGACTGTTTCCCATCTGTAATTAACAAAACAAAACACCAAATCAGCTGACTTTTCCCAAGTAAACTACTGTTTCTCAATTCCATCAGCCAATCTTAGTGGTCCTACCTCCAAAATTTGGCCACCTGAACCTTCTACTAGTGAGACCCTAGACCAAACTACTGTCTTGACTTATGTGGTCTACTGTAACAGCCTTCTAACTTACCTTCTTGTCTCTGCTTGTCCTCCTGCAGTTTATACTCCATGGTTCAGTTTTGTTCTCTTTTGTTTTTTAGTTTTGTTTTAAGTGGAAGTTTAGAATTCAAGTCTGTTTCTCATACAAAAACTTACACTGTATTCTGTGACACACACTGCTCTCCCCAACCTGTGACAGCAAACTCCTCCTCTCTTCTCTGTATTTCCGAAGTCTATTCAACTAGCTTCTGTCCTGCTCTGTCTTCTCTTCTCATCTGTACACAGCAGCTACCCGGTTAATCTCCTGTATCTACTTAAGCCAAGAAGCAAACTCTTCACCAGTATCATTTTATGTCTTATAAACCAGTTCGGTCTATCTGAGGAATTAGCTTCTGGAATGGTTTCAGTTGTAGGTTAATCTAGAGAGTCCAGGGGCCATGTCTTCTGGGGACCCTCCAGTCTGTCAGACCATCAAGTCTGGTCTTTCATTCGAGTTCAAGTTCTCCAACTCCCATTTCTCCATTAGGGACTCTCTGTTGAGTTTCTTATAATGGCAGTCATTGTAGCTGGGCACCATGGAGTTGATGGGCTCGTGCTGATATAATCTCTGGTTTATGTGGCCTTTTATGTCTGTTGGGCTCATATTTACCTATGTCTTTGATGTTCTTCATTCTCTTTTGCTGTGGGTGGTTTGGCACCAATTGATGCTTCTTAGATGGCCTTTTGCTAGCTTTTAAGATCCCAGACACTACTCACCAAAGTGAGATACAAAACATTTTCTAAATAAACTTTGTTACTCCAGTTGACTTAGATGTCATCTGAAACCATGATCCCCAGGCCCCTGTCCCTGTCCAGACTGATGAGCTTGAAAAGAAGTGTGTGTTTTTGTAAGCTACTGAGTTCATTTAAGGCAGTTCAGTATACAGCATTATTGTGACAATAATTGACTGATAGAAATGGCAACACATAGTGCTAAGGCTCCTATTATTTGGTCATTAGCTTTCAGTGAGCCTGTTAACTGTTCTGTGTATGCAGTCAAAACTATTAAGTAGATTCAAATTGTATTTATTCTGTAAAGCATTATAAAGAACAGTATGCCATGAAGAATAGTGTTTAGAATGTGTTACTTCTAGGTAAGAAAAAATAAAATGTATTTGTGTTATTTTTTTCCAAAAAAAAAAAAAGCACTAGAAGAAGAAACCAGAGCTTTTTGTTAAAACGAAACAAAACAAAACAAAACAAAAAAACAATTACCTGTAAAAAATGTGTAGAGACAGAGGGGAGGGGATTGAGATGGAAGCAAGACATCTCAGAAACTACCTTTTCAGTTAGATTTGACCTTTGAACATTTTACATATTTAAAAAAGTGACACCAAAATGAGAAGAAACAAGCAAAGCCTAAAAATGAAAAAAAAGTACTTAACTGCATATAACGTTGTGAAAGTTTTTTCATAGACAGTTACTTGAAATGATTTTTGAGCACAGTGCTCAGACTATCCATTCTTAATGGAATATATCTGAGGACAAAAATGGAAAAAAAAGTTAAAAATCTTAGTAGTTTCATTGCTAGTTGTAATATTGGTATTGTAAGTTGGAAAACATTTTCTATACATTTGTAGTTAGGTGCTGTCAAGTCAGTTCCAACTCATAGTGACCCTGTATACTATAGAATGAAACACTGCCTGGTCCTATGCCATCCTAACAATCATTGTTAAGCTTGAGACCATAGTTGTAGCCACTGTCAATCTATCTCGTTGAGGGTCTTCCTCTTCTCCACTGACCTGTACTATACAAAGCATGATGTCCTTCTCCAGGGACTGATCCCTCCTGAGAACATGTCCCATGTATGTAGGATGTAGTCTTGCCATCCTTGCTTCTAAGGAGTATTCGATTTGTACTTCTTCCAATACATATTTGTTCTTTTGACAGTCCATGGTGTATTCCTGTATATTGTAGGATGCAGCAAATGAGTAAATATTTTAAGGTTTATAGAAACAGATTTTCAGTTTAAGGGAACCAAACCAAAAACCAAATACACCTGTGTCGAGTCAATTCTGACTCATAGCAACTCTATAAAACAGAGTAGAACTGCCCCATAGAGTTTCCAAAGAGTGCCTGGCAGATTTGCACTGTGGACTTGTTGCTTAGCAGACATAGCACTTAACCACTATACCACTAGAGTTTAAGAGAAGATGTATGATTTATTTTTTTATTTTGTAGAGCTTTTTGTTTCTAGTTTAAGAAAATGTATCCACCCTATGAAAATACTCTTTTGTGTTTTATAGTTCTAGCTTTCACACTTAGTATCTATTATTCATGTCTTATTTTTGTGTATGATGTGACGTAGGGATGAAGGTTCTTTCTTTTTCCCCTATAGGGCTTCTACCATGGAAACTGTAGTCAGAAAATCAGACAATGCATTGCATTGGGTGAATCTGCTGCAAAACACTTCTATAAAGTATTAAAAAGCAAAAATGTAATACCTGCTGGACTAAGGTCATCTGACCCAAGCCATGGTGTTTTTACTCATTTTATGTACATATGAAAGCTGGACAATGAATAAAGTAGACTATAGAAGAACTGATGCCGCTGAATTATGGTGTATTGGCAAAGAATGCTGAATACACCGCAGATTGCCAAAATAATAAAAAGTCTCTTGGAAGGAATAAGGTCAGAGTGCTTCTTGGAAGCAAGGATGGAGAGATTTCCTCTAATATGTTTTGAACATGTTATTAGAAGGGATAACTTCCTATAGAAAGACATCATACTTGGTAGAGGGTCATCAAAAAAGAGGAAGACCCTCAAGGAGAGACGGGTTGACACAGTGGTTGCAACAGTAGGCTCAAACATAACAATAATCATGAAGATGTCCCAGAACCAGGCAATGTTTTATGCTGGTGTACATAGGGTCACTGTGAGTTGGACTGATGCAATGGCAACCAAGCAGTAATGCAGATTCTAGAAAGGCCCTCTGTAAAAGACCAGAAAAATTCTCTTTCTCTGCTGTAGCTTGGCACAAACAAGTGGTTGAGGCCTCTTTGCATATAGATAATAAACAAGCAAAAATAAATAAATAAATACAAAATGAAAACCAAACCTATTGCATCCAAGTCAGTTGCAGCCTATAATAACCTATAACCAAAACCCAAAGCAAGCCTGCTGCCACCGAGTTAATTCTGACTCACAGCAATCCTTTAAGACAGAGTAGAACTGCCTCATATGGTTTATAAGATGCACCTGGTGGATTTCAATGATAGGATTTCCAAGAACAGCTAGTAGATTCCGACTACTGACCTTTGGCTAGCAGCTGAGTTCCTTAACTGCTACACCACCAGGGATCCTCATAAAGGTTATGTAAGTCAGTAGTATACAGTGGATCATTACACTTTAGAGGGTTTTATTGAACATAATAGTATTAAAGTGATAGAGTATCCATAATTCTGTTTTTTTCCAGATCCTCTATAGTAGAAGGATTTTATTTTGATACATTTGCTAAAAGGAACATTGTTAAACAAAAATTTAAACTAGAACCAAGGTGTAGTCTGTAGCATCCAGTTTTTCATTTTAGGCTCTGTAAGTACCCCTGTCAGTTTGCCCTACTCTGGGGCTTGCATGTTGCTGTGATGCTGGAAATTATGCTGCAGGTATTCAGATGCCAGCACAGTCACCCATGGTGGACAGATTTCAGACTAAGATTAGGAAGAGGGATCCAGCAGTCTTCTGAAAAGAATTAGGTAGCAAAAAACTTATGAATAACAGTGGAACATTGTTTTATTTAGTGCCAGAAAGTGAGCTCCTGAGGTTGGAAGGCACTCAGAATATGACTGGGGAATAGTTGCATCCTCAAAACATAGAGTTGACCCTAATGTCGTGGGTGGAGTCAAGCTTTTGGGAACTTCATTTGCTAATGTGGTATGACTCAAAATAAGAAACAGCTGCAAATATCCATTAATAATTGGAATGTCGCCATGAGTCGGATCCGACTGGACAGCACTTGGCTTGGCTTGGCAATGTACAAAGTATGAATCTAGGAAACTTGGAAATTGTCAAAAATAAAATAGAATGCATAAACCATTGATATCCTAGGCTTTAGGGAGCTGAAATGGACTGCTATTGGACATTTCGAATTAGACAATCATGTGGTCTACTATGCCAGGAATGACAACTTGAAGAGGAATGATGTTGCATTCATCATCAAAAACAACATTTCAAGATTTATTCTGAAGTACAGTGCTTCACTGATAGGATAATATCCATACATGTACAAGGGAGGCCAGTTCATACAATTATTTTTTACATTTACACATCAAACCTTAAGGTCAAATACGAAGAAGTTCAGGAACTTTACAAGCTTCTGCAGTCTGAAATTGATTGAACATGCACTCACATTGCATTGATAGTTATTGGTGATTGGAATGCAAATGTTGGAAACAAGAAGAATTGGTAGCTAGAAAATATGGCTTTGGTTGTAGAAGTGATGCCAGAGATCACATGATAGAATTCTGTAAAACCAACAGCTTCTTCATTGCAAATATCTTCTTCAGCAACATAAACAGCAAGTATACACATTGTTCTCACCAGATAAAATACACAGGAATCAAACTGACTACATCTGTGGAAAGAGACAATGGAAAAGCTCAATATCATCAGTCAGAACAAACAAGACTTGGGGCTGATTGCAGCACAGACCATCAATTATTCATATGCAAGTTCAAATTGAAACTAAAGAAAATTAGAACAAGTTCACGAGAGCCAAATTTTGACCTTGAGTATATCCTGCCTGAGACTAGAGACCATCTCAAGAATAGATTTCTTGAACACTGGTGACTGAAGACGAGATGAGTTGTGAAATGTCATCAGAGGCATACATGAAGAAAGCAAGAGGTCATTAAGGAGACAATAAAGAAACAAAAGACCAAATTGGATGTCAGAAGAGACTCTTAAACTTGCTCTTCAATATCGAGTAGCTAAAGCAAAAGGAAGAAATGATGAAGTAAAAGAACTGACCAGAAGATTTCAAAGGATGATTTGAGAAGACAAAGTGAAGTATTATAATGATATGTGCAAAGAGCTGAAGATAAAAAAACAAAAAGGAAGAATATGCTTGGGCATTCCTTAAGCTGTAAGAATTGAAGGAAAAAAATTCAAGCTTAAGTTGCAGTAGTGAAGATTTCTACAGGGAAAATATTAAATGATTCAAGAATCATCAAAAGAAGAAGGAAGGAATACAGAGAGTCATTGTACCAAAAAGAATTGATTGATATTCAGCCATTTCAAGAAGTAGCGTATGATCGGAAACTGATGTTACTGGAGGAAGAAGTCAGAGCTGCGTCAAAGGCATTGGTGCAAAACAAATCAAAACCCACTACTGTCAAGTTGAGTCTGATTCATAGTGACCCTAGAGGTCAGAGTATAACTGCCCCATAGAGTTTCCAGGGAGCGCCTGGTGGATTCAAACTGCTGACTTTTTGGTTAGCAGACGTAGCATTTAACCCACTATGCTGCCAGGATTTCCAGTGAAAAACAAGGCTCCAGAAATTGATGGAATATCAACTGAGATGTTTCAGCAAATGGATGCAGGGCTGGAAGTGCTCACTCATCTATGCCAAAAAATTTGTGAGAGCTAGCTGGTCAAGAGATCTATATTTATGCCTATCCCCAAGAAAGGTGAACCAATCGAATGTGGAAATATTGAACAATGTAATTAATATCATATGCAAGTAAAATTTTGCTAAAGATCATCCAAAAACAGTTGTAGCACTGTATTGGCTGGGAACTGTTGGAAATTCAGGCTGTATTCAGAAGACGACATGGAACCAGGGATATCACTGCTAATGTCAGGTGGATCTCGGCTGCAAGCAGAAAATACCAGAAAGATATTTGTGTTTTATTGATTATGTAAAGGTATTTGACTGATGTGGATCATAACAAATTATGGGTAACTTTGTGGAGAATGGGAATTCCAGAACAATTAATTGTCCTCATCATGGATCAAGAAGCAGTCATTCAAACAGAACAAGACACTGAGTGGTTTAAAGCCAGGAAAGGTGTGCATCAGGATTGTATTGTTTCACCATACTTATTCAGTTTGTATGTTGAGCAAATAATCTAGAAGCTGGACTATATGAAGAAGAAGGGGATATCAGGATTGGAGGAAGACTTACTAACAACCTGCATTATGCAGATAATGCCTTGTTTACTGAAGGTAAAGAGGAATGAAACACTGATGAAGATCCTTTAGTATGGATTACACCTCAACATGAAAACAGAAATCTTCATCACTGGACCACTAAGCAACATCATGATAAACAGGGAAGAGAGTGAGGTTATCAAGATTTCATATTATGTGGATCAACAATTAACACTTATGGAAGCAGGAGTCAAGAAATAATAAGATGCATGGAAAATTTTCTGCAAAAGACCTCTTTACAGTGTTGTAAAGCAAAGCTGTCACCTTGAAAACTAAGGTGCTCATGATCCAAGCCATGGTATTTTCAGTTGTATCATATGCATGTGAAAGTTGGAAGATGAATAAAGAGTTGAATTGTAGATCTGGAGGAGAACATTGAATATACCACGGACTGTCAAAAGAATGGACAGATCTATCTTGGAGAAGTACGATCAGGGTGCTCCTTGGAAGCAAGGATGATGAGACTACTTCTTACATACTTCAGACATGTTTTTAGGAGGGATCAATCCCTGAAGAAGGACTTCATGCTTGGCAAAGCAGAAGGTCAGCGAAAAATGGGAAGACCCTTAAGGAGACAGACTGACACAGTGGCTGCAACAATGGGCTAAAGCATAACAACAATTGTGGGCACAGCAAAGGCCTGGCTGTGTTTCGTTCTGTTGTATGTAGGATGGTTATGAGTCAGGACTCACTTGACAGCACTTAACACAACAGCAGTCACTAGATGAAAGAAAATTGTTGCCATTCACTCAATTCAAACTCACAGTGACCCTAAAGGACAGACTAGAACTGCCTCATTGATTTTCCATGGGTTTCTGATGGATTCAAACTGCTGACCTTTTGGTTAGCAGCCGTAGCTCTTAACCACTACACCGCTAGGGTTTCCAGTCAGTGAGTAGTGCCTGTGTAAATGTGTGCTACTGTATTAGTTCCTAATTCTAACTCACAGTGATGCTACAGAACAGAGTGGAACAACTCCATATAGTTTCTATGGCAGAAATTTTTACAGGAGCAAATTGCCAGGCCTTTTCTCTTGTGAGTTTGAATCACTGGCCTTTAGGTTAGCAGCCAAATACAAGGACTGCCAGTTAAGCTCACAAACTCATCCTAGAAGACATGCTACATACATACTTCATTGCTGAATATCACTATGGCCACCTTTGAAGTATTCCCCTTGGGAAGCTATGCACTGATGCCAGCACCTAGTCTACTCTTCAAAGCAATTTTGGAACTCTTTTTCTGGAATGGTGATCAGAGCTGTCATTGTATTACTCCTGATGTCCTGAATGTCATCAAAACATCTTCCTTTTAATATCTATCTTTGGGTAAAGAGAAAAGCCTTTGGGGTCATATCAGGTGAGTAGGGAGGACATTCCAATTCCAGTTATTTGTTTACTGGCTAAAAACTCCCTCACAGACAACTGCATAATTAAGTTCACAAGCTCGTCACTGTGTTACCATGTACAGTGGTCATTCCAGAAAGAGTACCAAAATTGCTTTGAAGGGTGGACTAGGTGCTCCTGTCAGTGCATAGCTTCCCAAGGGGAGTGCTTTGAAGGTGACCATAGTGATAGTCAGCAATGAGGTTTGTAGCAGTTTTTCTAGGATGAGTTCACAAACTTAATTGGCAGCCCTCATATATCTCAAGTGGTGACGGTGGTGGCTGATGCAGAGTGTGTTCTGACTCATGACAACCTGAGGTGTACAGAGAACTGCTTCAAAGGGGTTGGAGGGGTAGGTTCCAGGCTGTTACCTTTTGGAAGCTGATCCTAAGACCTGCTTTTGAGGTACTTTTGGGTAGATTTGATCTACCAACCATTTGGCTAGTAGTTGGGCACTTAACCATTTTTGCCACCCAAGAACTCCCAAATCAGGTGATAAAGAGCAATAATCATTTTTCAGTTTCCAGTCATTTTATAAAACTCAAATTTAAGTGTTATATACCCTTGTCATTTTCTTTCATCATATAGTCTGCTTTAAGCATAGATCTGATGAACATATGAAGAGGGTGACAATAAACTTCTGGCAAATTATAACCACGATCTGTGCTTTTAAGTATCTTTGGCTGCTTTTCAAACTTCATCCTTCATTGTTGATTCAAACAAATAAGTAGGTGAATTTACATGTTTGTTGTACAGTCTAGAATAAACCATTGCTTAATATTTCTACTTAAAGTAGCCTCTCAGACACATTATTAGGCCTGAATTGCAAATCTTCACAAACAATGCTGAATTATCCCAGTTTCATTTTCATTTAAGACACCTTGGGCAAAGATTAAACTCTCTGAGCCTGTTTTCTCACCAGAAAAGGCCCTCAAACATTACAGTGTATTAGAATCACCTAGAGATACAACAGAGCACCCAGAATCCCCAGCTCATTGAAACAGGACAGGGTTTCTGCATTTTACCAAGTTTCGCCAGCTAAATCTAGTGATATGCCAAAATTTGAAAACCATTGTCTCAGTATACTTCCACTGATCCATAAATTCATTTATACATATGCCCAGCAGTAAACATTTCCTGAGTGACTAGTGCTGTGGTTCCAGGCATGAAAGATCTAGCCCTGCCTTGAAGACATTCTCAGGTTAGTGGAGCAGACAGACAATACAGTGAGAATTGCCATATGATATTATATATTAATGATACAAGCAAACAAAGTATGAAGGAAGCACTAAGGAGAGCTTCAGACTTTATCCAGAAGAACTGATCAGGGAAGATACCTAGTCTTAAAAAGGGTAGAGGAATCCACTGGATTAGAAGGAGAAGAGAGCATTTTAGGCACAGAAGAACAAGAAGGTATAAAACTGCAAATAATTTGAGAAGCCTAGAGCAGTAAGTTTTCAAAGCCTGGGACACTAGCAAACATAATACTCAGATTTTAGGGGGTTCACAGCTAGCTAAGGCATTCATGGTGATAGAACTATGTGCTTTTCAATTGTTTTTCAAGCCTTCTTTTGTAAGAAGAAAGGTGCTTTTAGTTTTCTCACTTGTTTTCAGTGTGTAGTACCTTTTCACATTTGCTAATCTTTTTTTTTTTGCATTTTTTTTTATTTAACATAACTGAGTGAAAATGTACATTCACATGAAAATTTACATGCCCCCCTATATGCAGCTTCCACTGCTCTCCCTGTCCGGTGACTGCACACTATTCCTCTCTGCTCCATACATGTCTCATCCTCCCAACAGTCTCCTTTCCCCTCCTCTCCGTCCACTCCCCTTCCTTCAGCCAGAGGTCAGCAAGATGATATCCTATAGATGTATAGAACCATAAAGTGTTTCCAACATATGGTTACTCTGCATTGCCAAGTCCATTCCATTCCTGTCCAAAGAGTGGACCTTTGTTATAATTTATGGGAACGGGCAGCATCAGGGCCGGGGGCCATGCTCTCAGAGGAACCCCAAAACCGCTGGACCATCAATTGAGGTCTTTTAGTGGAGATCTCATGATGCACCTCTTTTTATTCTTGTGTTGCCAGTGAGGCTCCTCTCTGTGAGCTCCGTCATGGCTATCACTGGTGGTGGCCGGGCACCATTTGCTAATCTTTTAAGAGGAAAGTTGGGAAGAGAGAATAAACAAACTCAGAGCTTCAATAGGTAGCATCATCTAGGAAGAATTAACACCTATTTTAGATTTATGATGATTACAACTGATTTTTGTAGTGATACAAGTTTCCTTTTAAAAATTATTTTAATTGCTTTACCCCAACAGGCTGGCATTCGTCCAAAAAACACAAAATAACATTGATGAGGCTGTGGAGAGACTGGAACACTTATACACTGCTGGTGGGAATATAAAATAGGACAACTGCTTTGGAAATCAATTTGACACTTTGTTGAAAAACTAGAAATAGAAATACTATACAATTCTGGAATCCCACTCCTTGGAATATATCCTAGGAAATAAGACTTGTCACATGGATAGATACATACACGTCAGTGTTCATTCCAGCACTGTCCATAATAGTAAAAAGGTGGACTCAACGTAGGTGCCCATCAGTAGGTGAATGGATAAATAAGTTATGGTATATTTGTACAATGTAATAGCATGCAATGATACAGAATGAGTCTGTGAAATACCTCATAATAGAGAAATCTGGAAGGCATGCTGAGTGAAATTAGTTACAAAAGGACAAATACTGTATGAGACTACTATTATAAGGACTCAACAAAAGATTTAAACACAGAATAGTCTTTGGTGGTGCCAAGGGTAGGGAGAGGGATATTCACTAATTAGATACTAGACAAGAATTACTTTAGGGAATGGAAGGACAACACAGAGGATAAATCAATGTAACTTGACTAAACCAAAAGCTTAAGAAATTTAGTAAATACAACCAAACACTCTGAGGGACAAAGTAGCAGGAGCAGGGGTCTGGGACCATGGTTTCACGAGACATCTAGGTCAACTGGCATAACAAAAATTTGTTAAGAACATGTTTTGCATCTCACTTCAGTGAGTGGCATCTGGGGCCCTGAAAGCTAGAAGTGGCCATCTAAGAAGCATCAATTGGTCCCAAGCCACCTGGAGCAAAGGAGAATGAAGAATATCAAAGACATAAGGAAAATATGAGCCCAGGAAACTAGATCAGCATCAGACTGGAAGAATTAGATGGTGACTAGCTACCACCAATGACTGTGTTTACAGGGAACTCACCATAAAGTCCCTGATGGAGCAGGAAATAACAGGGGATGCAGAACTTTAACTCAAGTTAGAAGAGCAGACTTGATGTTAGGAAAGACTGGAGGGTTTCTTGAAGACATGGCCCCTGGACTCTATGTTAGCCCAGTACTGAAACCATTCCCAAAGCCAACTCTTCAGACAAAGATGGATCTGGTCTATAAGACATAAAATGATACTGGTGAAGAGTGTACTTCTTGGCTTAAGGAGATCCAAGAGACAACTGTGCAGCTCCTGTCCAGAGGCAAGATGAGAAGGCAGAAAGGGACAGGTGTTGGTTGAATGGACAGAGCAAATACAGGATAGAGAAGAGGAGTGTGCTGTCACAGTTTTGGGAGAGCAACTAGGGCCATAAAATGTGTGCATGTGTGTCTAAGTTTTTATATGAGAAAATGACTTGAATTGGAAACTTTTACTTAAAGTAAAATAAAATAAAATAAAATAAAAATGAAAGTTACTTGAGTAATTAAAATTGATCTGTTTTAAAAGTATTGAGTATATCATTCATTTGGTACTTGAATATACCAAAAATTGTGAGGGTAGCATGTGAGTGACTAAATTATTGAAGCCTTGCATGTAGAGAAGTGGCAAGAGACGAGACTAGAAAGATAAGTGAGCAATGCAAAAGACTTTGAGTTTTACCATAAAGTGAATAGGAGGGTTCTTGAAGAGTGTTTAAAAGAAGAGTGTTGAACTTGGAAAGAGGCACAAAAAATAATGCCAAAATTAAACAGAGAAGCTGAAATGGTTAGGGTGGAATGGATTCTCAAATGTCTGGCTGTACACAGTTCAAAGGTATTCTTGATGTCATGGTTTACTCATTAAATCAATAGAGATTTCTACAGTGGATGAAGTAAATCCTTTAAGAGCCTTCAACACCATTTAGGTGATAGCTGTAGCTTAAATAGGAATAAAACAGATTAGTAATATATAGCATGACAATTCTACAGATTGCCACTACTTGTGGAGATAATATTTCATGCTAAAATTGTGAATATAAAAAAGTTATGAATGCTCTATGGTAATACCTGCCAAAAATATGTACTATTAAAAACAACACTGGAAGAAATAAGTGGTTCCTGGCTATCACTACCTAGTAGTCCATGTATTGTGGCCCTGATGAGAACACTAGGTAGTGATAGCTGGGCACCATATGTACTGGACCGGTTGAAAAGGCCTCCATGGGACTGTGACCCTGAGATACTCTTTAAACCTTGAACTCAAACTACTTCCTGAGATCACCTTTTAGTAAAATTAACAAATTGCACATGAGTGAAAGACTAGTACCTGTGGAATAGCGGTGAAGAGCTCAATAGTTCAAATACACCAGCTGCTCCTTGGAAACTGCTCAGGACAGTTCTACTCTGGTTGCTGTGAGTTGGAACCAACTGGACAGGACTTAATGACAACAACATGTGAGACCAAAGGGTCAGCTGTTACTGTAAAGCAAGGATGAGAAGACAAGGTGGACAGGGAAACTAGAATATTGAGAAAGGAACAACAATGACACAACTAGAATGTTGGCACATTGTGAAAAATGTAACTAATGTCACTGAAAAACTGATGTAGAAATTGTCAAGTGGGAGCCTAATTTACTGTGTCAACTTTCACAAAAAACTTAATAAAATATTATTAAAACCAAAGCAGTGAATACTTCTGTGTAACTTGGGTGAAGTACTTCATACAGCTCACTACCCACCCCCAAAATCAGGATGAACACCTGGTGATGGCAAGCCGTCATCCCCCAGGAAGACTGGACCAGGCGTGTCTGCTAGCTTCTCTGAAACAGCGGCCATACTTGGCCATAAAACCTGGTGCCAAAGACTTGTCTTCTATCAGCAAAGATCAAAATAAAGCTCTGTCCACTGGATGACTTAACATATAACTTAAACAAAGATTTCCTGTTGCTTATTGAGCAAAATCTCAATTATAAGACTTCTTTTCCCAACTTCTCAACCACTGTGAAGATACAGGTAGTTGAAGTGTGGCCTTTTGTTCTTTGTTGTTTTGCCGGATACTGGACTGATTTATTTTTTCAACCACCTTTTTTGACTCTTCTCATTTTATCCTTAGACTCTATAGGACTCTGTACTCTTTTTGTTTCTCTCTTCCCCTTGAGAACTCAGTCATTGTCTGAGCTTTGACAACTGCACTTCTGTTTGACTTTTGAATTTGTATCACAAACCCTGGCCTCCCCTTCCCAAACCTGTATCTTCAAATGTCTCTTAAAACTATTCATTTAGATATCTTCAAATGCAGTATATCCCAAGCCAAATCCTTCTGGTGATTTTAATCTTAATCTTATTTTTTTACTATTAGTCACTGAGCCTAATGAAATGATACCCTCACTACTGGCTGTGAGTTCACCTCCAATTTTTAGTTGGTCTCTTGTTTAGTGATTTGTGTTCATAGAAAAATGGACTCTGATAACTGATTGCTAGTATCTTTGCCTTATGAATTTCAAGGGGGTTGTTTTTGTTTGAAGAAGATATCATTTGGGAGTGGGGCTGTTACTGAAAATAATTCACTGAGTTTTTGGTTTTGGGGTTCGAGGCTGTTAAATGTGGAATGCTCATGGGGAATACTGAACAGCTGTTGTTGCTAGAAAAGGTATTGGTTAAAACCTTACTGTCATGGATTGAACTCTGTCCCTCAGAGATGTGTGTAGCCCTTTGTCTGGGCCATGACCCCCAGTATTTTATGATTGCCCTCCATTTTGTGATTTTCCTGTGCTGCATGTTAAAGACGATTAGGGCAGGACTGTAAATCCCTTCCTAAGGTCACCTCCCTGCTCCAAATAAAGGGAGTTTCCCTGGAGTGTGCCTTATACCACCTTTTATCCTTTTATCTTACAAGAGATGAAAGGGAAGACAGCAGAAAATTGAGAACCTCATACCATCAAGAAAGCAGCACCGAGAGAAGAGCGTGTCTTTCAGACCTGAGATTTCTGTGCCAAGGTGCTCCCTGATGAAAGACTGATGCCACACAAGGACTGTCCTCCAGAGCTGACAGAGGGAAAGCCTTTCCTCTGGAGTGGACAGCCTGAAGTCAGACTTATAATCTACTGGGCTTTGTAAGAATAAACTTTTCTTTGCTAAAGCCATCCACTTGTGGTGTTTCTCTTAAAACAGCACTAGCTGAATAAGACACTTACAAACTGCAAAATGTATTAGCCAATATACTGTAATTAAAAAAAAAACTTCTTGAGGGACATGCCATTATTATAAAAGTATCTAAATCAGCTGTATCTTCTGTTTATCCAATATAAGTTAGCAATTGGTATTTTTTGTGGGGGTCAGAATAGAATTTCCTAAATTTCCTTTCAGTGTGTAATATAGACTTAATGATAAATGAGCTGATGATAGAATGTCACCTAATTTATATATTTTAACACATGGCAAACATTGTATAGGTGTCAGCAAAAAGGAAGTAAAGCACATTCCTCCAAATAGGAGTTAACCATTTAGTTAAGAAATTGAAAGAGGCACCAAAAATACTGCTAAAGGAGTAGTATCTCAGATTTAGAACTGTACAGAGCAAAAATTGTAACGTTTTCCCTAAAAGTAGCCCTGAGGAGGAGAGGTGCTGAGTCAGAAGCTCCAGGTGGGGTGAGTGGATTTGAATGAGGAACCTGAGAGAATTCCTGGGGTCTAACCAGTCATGGGATGAGGTAACAAGGCAGAGATGGTTTATGAGTAAAACTTGTTGCTTGCTAGTCACAAAAATAGAAGTCCAGTTGGCTTCAGCCACAAAGGATCCCAGGAAGTCCAGGAGTTCAGGTAGCTTCAGGCTTCACAAATTCTGGGTTCTCTGTGTTGTCAGTACCATCTCACTCCTTTGGTTCTCAGGCTCTACTTTCTGCTGGTGTAAAAATGGCTGTGTGGTGGAGATGTCTGATCTCTTTGCCTAACTTCACAAGGGGAAGGAGAAAAGAATGAGTATCAGCATCAGTGATTCCCAGGCTGATTGCTATGAGCCAGAGGTCAGAAATACCTTCTCTCTCCAAATTTTTACCAATCTGACACAGCACTGTACTGTGCTGGCTCAGTAATTCATTGCAGTGATCACACAGACCTAACAGACCATACTCATAATTATGACATTTTTATGGAAATGACACCTTGCAATTCAAGATCGGGAAATATTCAGGGTACAGTTTTTCAGTCAGAACAGCCTCTTAGCCCTGTACCTAGGCAGGCCTCTTGCCCTCAATCCTTTGACCCAGTCTTTGTCTTGCTCAGACAAGTGTTACAGAACTCTAACTCTGCCAATAGGTGCTTAGAGGCATGCTACTCTGCCAGGAAGCCTTGGGATGAAGGGGCTTAGTCTCTCTGTGGGCAGGGAAGCCCACCACGCAGTCTCCTGCTTCCTGGTTCTGCTGCCACTGCTTCTCACTCTGCTGCTGCATTGCTGTCTCTCTGTCTTCTGTGTTACAGCTCCTTCTCTGTTTCTCCGGGGTCCAGAAGGTTCTCAGCACAGGTATCCCAGATCCAAAGGGCATGCGTGCTCCACTCCCATCTTTTCTTCTTGGTGATGGTGATCCCTTTGCACCCACTGTGACTCTTTTTAAGCCTAGCAGGATAGCAAAACTGACCAATTCACTTGCTAAGGTTTCCTATGCTTTATTTGCATGGTCCTACCCTCACAAGGCTGCCATACACCGTTATTTACATTATTAGCAAATTGTCCAGTCCACTTGGTGGGTCACAAATACCTTATTTGCAACACCCCCCTTCCCCCAGTCATTTGATGGGAGTTACAAAACTGTCGAGAAAGGCCATATAAAAGTAATCCATTGCACTGCAGCTGGGCTGATTTTATTCTTCACATGCTTCAGGCTCACAAACTAACAAATATAACCTATATAGTAAAAGATTTCCTCTTTCCAGTTACAGCAAAAAACCCAAGGTTGACTCTGGCCTGGCTTGGGTCGCTTACCACTACTGTAGTTAGGGAGTGGAATTGTGGCTCCATAAAGGAAAATTGTGATTCTGATACCAGAACACTTAGAACAACATAGAGTGGAAAAATAGCTAGAAAAGGGATACAAGGACAAAAAGAGAGTATGAATAAATCCGTTTTCATTTTCAATTTCTGCCTGTGATTTACCCTGGCAAACCAACAACAAAAATGCTTTCAAATACTTTCAAATAGCTCTAATTCAGTGTTTCTCAACTTAAAAAAAAATTAACATCCCTAATTTGTTCCCATAATAACCCCCATGAACTTGTAATACCATAGGTACACAGTATATTTGTTTATGTACTATATGTCTGTGCTTTACACTTAAAAAGAATCAAGTTTACTATCTTTATTTAATGCAGAATGAACAATGTCTTAAATCAGCACAACTGCACTAAACCAAAAGCTAAGAAGTTTTCTAAATATAACCCAGCACTTTGAAGGACAGAGTAGCAGGAGCAGAGGTCTGGGGACCATGGTTTCAGGGGATATAAAGGTCAACTGGCATAACAAGATTATTTTAGAAAATATACTGCATCCCACTTTGGTGAGTGGGGTGTCTGGGGTCTTAAAAGCTGGGAAGAGGCCATCCAAGGAGCATCAATCAGTCCTAACCCACATGGAGCAGAAAAGAATGAAGACATCAAAGACATGACGAAAATATGAGACAAGAGACAGAAAGGGCCACATAATCCAGAGACCAGAACTAGGTGGTGCCCAGCCACCAAATAACTGCCCTGACAGGGAATACAATTAAGAGTCCTGATGAAGTAGGAGAAAAATGGGTGTGCAGAACTCAAAGTCTATTAAAAAGACCTGACTTGATAGTCTGGCAGACTGGAGAGTCCCCAGAAGACATGGCCCCTGGACTTTCTGTTAGCCAGAACTGAACCATTCCCAAAACCAACTTTTTAAAGATTGGACTGGACTATTAAGATACAAAAGGATGCTAGCAAAGAGTGTGCTTCTTGGCCTAAGTAGATACGTGAGACTAACTGGACAGCTCTTGCCCAGAGGCAAGATAAGAGTGCAGAGGGGGACAGGAGCAGCTGAATAGACACAGGAAATACAGGGTGGAAAGGAGTGTGCTGTCCCAGTATGGAGAGAGCAAGTAGAATTACATAGCAATGTGAGTGTAAGTTTTTTTTTTTAATGACAAATTGACTTGGTTGTAAACTTTCACTTAAAGCACAATAAAACATTTTTTTTAAAAAATGATTAAATTCACTTTAAGAATAAAAGCAAATTCAGTTGCTTCTGTTGTTAGCGTTCATCAAGTCAGCTCCAACCCATGATGACCCCATGTACACCCGAATGAAATGTTGCCTGCTTAATTGTTTCCTTGATGGTTGATATGCTTGAGTCCATTGTTTCAGCCACTGTGTGTTTTCAGTGCCTTCCAGCTACAGGGCTCGTATTCCAGTACCATATCAGACAAATTCTATTGCGATCTATGAGATTTTTGTTGATTAATTTTTAACATTGGCTAGCCAGACCTTTCTTCCTAACCTGTCTTTGAAAGCTACCCTGAAACCTGTCCACAGTGGGTGACATTGTTGGTAACTGAAATATCAGTGGCATACATAGCTCAAGATCCATAGCAACAGGCAAGCCACCATAGTGTGACAGACTGATAGATTAAAAAAACAAACCAAACCCACTACTGTTGAGTCAATTCCAATTCATAGCAACCCTCTAGGACAGAGTAGAACTACCCTATTGAGTTTTCATTGAGTGCCTGGGTGGATTTGAGCTGCCAACATTTTTGTTAGCAGCCATAGCCCTTAACCACTACACCACCAGAGAGAAGGGTGGTAGCAAATTCACTTAACATGTCATGAAACATAAGGGATTGTCTAGCTGCAGCATCTTCCTCCTTCCTGTCTTTCACTGCCCTAGACTGTAGGTTGCCCTTTAAAGACCTGCCTGAGAAGGTAGGACAGCAATTAAAAATTTTAAATTAAAATTTCAGTTAAATGGGCTAGTGTACCTTGGTGCTGGGATGGCTGAGACTGGGGAAAAAAAGTTACTTTAAAACTAAAAGGTGGTAATATTTTACTTTGTAACTATTTGTTGAGCGACTTTTAATGTAATTTATTTACCTATAAATTGTAGTGTATCAGATTATATATTATAAGTGTCCTGGTGACACAGTGGTGAAGCGCAGGGCTACTACATGAAAGGTTGGTGACTCCAACGCACCTAGTGGCTCCTGGCCATCCAATCTTGTAATGATTACAGGCCAGGAAACTATGTGAGACAGTTCTACTCTGTCATGTGGGATTGCTATGAGTCAGCATCGACTCGACAGCACACCACAGCGACCACAATTACATACACAAATTAGCAATTTACATAAATCAAGGATTCAAACTAGTTCTTCAAGGTTCAGTTGTGGTCAAGGACAGAACAGTTCAAAAATTTTTTAAAATTTGCTGTCCTGGAACTATAACCAGAATGGGAAAAATTATGGATAGAAGCCACCTAGAAACTTAATCTCCACCTTAGAAAACAAGGGCAGCATAGGCATTGTGTAACAACCAAATCTCTTACCCATGCAATTCTGTGCAGAGTCAGAAATAGCAGTGCCTCTCCCAAAGGTGGCAGCCAGCCAATGCAGCTTTGAATGTGTGTTGCTGTCATCGGTTCTGGCAATAATCCAGTCTCATGCATCAGGCTCCCAAAAGAGCTCACTACACCTCTTCCAGCTCTCCCATTCCAGGGCTTTGACTCATATTTTTTCCCATTCCAGTTATGGTTCTGAATCACTCAGATTTTAAAAATTTGCATTTCTTCCAGTTTTGCTTCCTTTGGCCATGACTGAACCAGTTCAAATCCCTTGATACAGATATGTAATAATAGCAATGTAATTAAGAAAAAAATTGTGTGTGTGTATGTGTGTGCTTTAGGTGAAAATGTACAGCTCAAGTTAATTACTTATTAAAAAATTTACACACATAGTATTTTGTGACATGGGTTGTAATTTCCACCTACAATGTAGCAGCTTACTTCCTCCTTCCCCAATGAACTCCACTTATCCATCTGTCCAGTTCCTGCCTCTTCTTATCTTTTCCTGCTGCTTTTGGTCCCATGTATTTGATTGTACTGAGAAGCACTTTTCTTACCTGTATTACTTTTTGTTTTATAGATCTGTCTGATCTTTGAAGACTGGGCTTCTAGAATGGTTTCGCCAGGGGCTATAGCTTCAGGGGTTCCTGCAGTCTCTTGTTGTGGGAAGCCCACATCGCAGCCGCGCCTTGAAGATGGCGCCGAGACACCCGACCGCGCCCTGAGTAAACCCGCCTCCCCACGTCAGCCCCTGTGTGACGCCCATGATGGCCTGATGTTTGCAGCCAGTTAGAAGAGAAAGCCGCCCTCACCCCATGCCAAACTGAATGCCTATTGGACATGGCTCGGTATATAAGCCGAAGCCCAGAAAAATAAAGTTGTTGTTGTTCCTCTCTTGTCTCCCTGCATTCGGTGTCTCCTGCTTGGGGCCCCGGGCGGGTTCCGGGGGTCGCAGGCAGCGACATTTGGCGCCCGGACAGGGACCTGAAGGGGATAGGACTGCAACCCTCACCGCGGGGACGCCTGGACGGGTGAGCAGGTATTTACCTGGGTCAGTATTTACTGGAGCGGTATTTACCGGGAAGATAATGGGGAATCACCCAAGCAGCCAGAGGCTGTTTGTGCCTTTAAAGGAACTATTAAAATGTAGGAGCATTCAGATTAAACAGGGGACCCTTAAAACTTTCCTCTCAGCAGTGGAAGAAGTGGCCCCCTGGTTCCTGGTCTCGGGTCATTTAACGCTGAGCGCCTGGAATAAATTGGGTGGAGATCTAACCAGAGCGGATACCCAAGGAGGCCTTGGAGGCAGCTAACCTTGTTATTGCAGCAGACAAAGTGCAAAAGACAGAGGTGGTGGAGTTTTTGGGAGCTAGTGTTTCACCTACAACTGTCGCCCCTCAAAAACTCACGTTACGAGTGGATCACTTGCATACACTCAATGATTTTCAAAAACTTTTAGGGGACATTCAGTGGGTCCGCCCATATCTCTCTCTCTCAAACTCCGAGCTAAGCCCCTTGTATGACATTCTTAAGGGCGACTCGGGGTTGGCTTCCCCTCGCGAGTTAACTCCAGAAGCAAGGGAGGCCCTAAAAAGAGTGGGGGCAGCCCTTTCCACCGCTGCCTTAAAGCGCAGGAACCCTGACGCCCCCCTCACACTCTGTGTTTTGCCCACTCCTTGCCAGCCCACAGGGGTGTTATGGCAGGGTGGCCCCCTTCGATGGGTTCACCCCCGCATTTCCCCGCAGCGCAGTATTGAATGGTACCCGGGCGCTGTGGCAAGAATGGCCTCGCTCGGACTGTCCCAAGCTGTCGAATTCTTTGGACGTCACCCCGAAAAGTTAATTACTCCCTATAACAGAACCCAAATACAGACCCTTGTGACAACCTCTGATGATTGGGCCGTCCTTTTATGTTCATTTTCGGGAGTAATCGATAATCATTACCCGAAAGACCCTCTGCTCCAGTTCAGTGCTAGCCATCCAATCATCTTCCCGCGCTGTACTTCTGACAAGCCTATACCAAATGCTCTCTCCATCTTCACCGATGGTTCCAACTCTGGTGTTGGCAGCATTGTCATTCCCAATCACTCCACCCAAACATACTTGTTCCCAAATTGTTCAGCGCAGTTGGTAGAGTTACAGGCAGTTAAGCTGGCTCTGCAGAACAATACCGACCCCGTCAACATCGTTTCAGATTCTGCATATGTGGTTAATGCAGTCAGAGCTCTGGAAGCAGCAGGGGTCATTTGCTCCAACTCGCCTGCTGCTGCTGTGTTTACTGACATCCAGAAAATTATTCTAAATCGCAACTCCCCCTTTTTCATTGTTCAGCACCGAGCACACCAAAACCTCCCTGGGCCAATTACACTAGGTAATGCAATGGCAGACCAGTTAACCCGCATGCCTATCATCCTTTCGGCCCTACAACAGGCGCAAAATTTTCATGATCAATTCCACGTCAACTCACAAACCCTTTCACGTCACTTTGGTATCTCTCGAGAACAAGCTCGTGACGTTGTGCGCAACTGTACTGCCTGTGCACCTCACTTGCCAACCCCTTCGGTGGGTGTGAACCCCCGAGGCCTTCGTCCCTGCCATCTTTGGCAGATGGATGTCACTCATATTCCAGAATTTGGCAGATTAAAATATGTTCATGTCTCTGTAGACTCCTATTCTGGTATCATTTTTGCTTCAGCCCACACAGGCGAGGCAGCCCGGCATGTTATCTCCCACTGTCTTACAGCTTGGGCAGCTTGGGGTGCCCCACTCAGTCTTAAAACAGACAACGCACCTGCTTACACCGGCCTACCGTTCCAAAATTTCCTGCAAGCCATGCGTGTGCATTGCACCCATGGCATCCCGTACAATCCCCAGGGCCAGGGAATAGTTGAAAGAGCTCACTCAACCCTCAAAGCCTGTCTATTAAAACAAAAAAGGGGAATTGGGCAGGGACACACTCCTCAGAACAGGCTGGCCCTGGCCCTGTTTACACTAAATTTTTTAACTTTGGATAAGGAGGGACGCTCCGCTGCAGAGCGCCATAGTGGTGCAGCGGAAACCCCTCCACGAACAGCTATATGGAAAGATACCCTTTCTGGCAAATGGAAGGGTCCAGCACCAGTTGTCACTATCACCCGAGGAGCTGTTTGTATTTTCCCGCAGGACTCCCAAGCTCCTATTTGGGTTCCCAGCCGATTGATCCGACTAGTCAGGCATGATGTCTCCGCTGATGACTCTCCTGAAAATCCTACCCCTGTCATTACTGCTGACACCTCTGCTAATCAATGAAGCTTCCAACGCTGATGCTGTGGACACTGATGGCGCAGACACAGATAAGTATTGGGGGCTCTTAGATGTTCTGCCCCTACCTCTCCCAGTCCACTATTCTTCAGGGTTGTTCCCCCAACTTTTTACCACTAATGACTCCCTTCAACTTCCCTCGATTCCGGTAGATGAGAGCAGCAGCTCTGAACCTCGTCCACTCAATGTCACCTTGCGGGGCCTTCTCTGCTTTCGTGTGCCCCACAACCTGTCTGATCTAGAAAACTCTATAGAGAACACCCCATGTGTCACACTGTATAATATGTCTGCGGGGTGGTTTGACCCCCCCCCAAAAAATAGCTCTAACCCCACCACGAATGGTACCTTGCTGCAAGGTCGTTTACCCCTCATGATCCCCAAAGGAAATTCTACTGTCCCCCCCCAGCCTCGCTGGGCCCCCTATTGCAAAAGCACCCGCGATTGGCCCCAGCTTTGGACTGGCTGCCAAAGCCATCGGTCCCCGTGGGCTGTCAAATCCTTTTTCACATTCTCTCCCAATATTGGAACGCAGGCCAACCACTTCTCCCCCGGGAAGAATTATACCTGGCAGTTTCCAACACAGGCAAGCCCCACTAATCCTTTGATGTTTGGCTACTTTGTGGTGTCGGTGGAGGTTGCACTGACATAACCCCAGTTGTCATGCTGACCGGTGGTACAATTAGTAACACCACTGTGAAGTGGAATTCCACAGGTGTGTTTGAGGACACACTAGAAACACAAGGAGTGGGCTCTAACCTTACCTTCCCTCCCACTCCTGTTTGTGTGCAACCACCTTTCATGTTCATGTTAATGCATGACTCCCGTCCCTCTAATGACCCCGTTTCATGTACTAATAATACTTGTTTCTACTCATTATGTTGGAATGCTTCTATGTTTCATACCGCTCTAGTTACTAGGTTGCCTCGCTACGTACCATGGCCAGTGCAGAACACCCGATCGTCACTGTCAACTCATTTGCGCTCCAAAGGAGACTTTGGAATTACCGCTGCCATTGTTGCGGCAGTTACTGCCTCTGTCGCTGCGGCAGCCGCCGCTGCAGTAGCCTTGACTCAAACTGTGCAAACAGCCGACGCCCTTAATCAAATGGCGGAAAACACCGCTACAACGCTACAAACACAGCTTGCAGTTAATGGAAAACTTCTGGGAGCCATTCACATATTAAATCACCGTGTAGACTTAGTTCAAGAGCAAGTGGACAGTTTAACCCAGCTAGTGCAGCTGGGCTGTGAGTGGCGCCTAGCCAGCGTCTGCGTCACTCCCGTTCATTTTCACAACATCTCCAGGGCTGCTTATCTCTCTAGAACTCTGTCTCAACAATTGACTGGAAATTGGTCCAAAGAGACTGAGGCGCTTATCACTCAGTTGCGTAATGCCATAATGTCTGTCAACTCCACCCGAGTGGACGCTTCGTTGGCCTCAATCATGCGAGGGTTTTGGTCTCAATTGGGCGTGCTGACAAAGGAATGGGCTGGTCTTGTGGGGATAGTATTCCTCTTCATATTGGCCATCGGTGTAGGCTGCTACTGTCTATGTCGCCATAAGAAACCACAGGAGATCAAATACTCCCTTTTGGTACAGGCCTACTCTGAAGTGGCAGCTGACACTCAGGGTAGCCAGGTGTGGTTACAGATGCTTGAAAGCAGTCAATGACGGGCAACCTCCAGCCAGGCTCCCTCAACCTAAGACAGGGCCCCTGCCTTTTGCTGCAGCCGGCCTGATGACGGGTAAGAGAGAAGTTCTGGGCTAGGATGACCCAAGCCAGGCGTTTCTTGCGATACCTTGCCTTGTACCTTGCTTTTATTAAAACAAAAAGGGGGAGATGTGGGAAGCCCACATCGCAGCCGCGCCTTGAAGATGGCGCCGAGACACCCGACCGCGCCCTGAGTAAACCCGCCTCCCCACGTCAGCCCCTGTGTGACGCCCATGATGGCCTGATGTTTGCAGCCAGTTAGAAGAGAAAGCCGCCCTCACCCCATGCCAAACTGAATGCCTATTGGACATGGCTCGGTATATAAGCCGAAGCCCAGAAAAATAAAGTTGTTGTTGTTCCTCTCTTGTCTCCCTGCATTCGGTGTCTCCTGCTTGGGGCCCTGGGCGGGTTCCGGGGGTCGCAGGCAGCGACATCTTGTCAGACCACTGAGTCTGATCTTTTTACATGAATTTGAGTCCTGCTCCACTTTTCACCTGTTCTGTCCAGGACTCTGTTGATATAAACATATCATAATTGCAATTTAATAAAGAAAAATTTAATCATGCAAAACTGTTACTTTTCCAGCAAAAGTAAAACTATTAAAAAGACTAAATTCATTTCCTAAAAATTACCTTTTAACTTTTGCTTGATATGAGAAAATAATTTTTAACTTAACTAGGCTCTGGATATGTATTCAGATACTGTTGACTTTGTTTCTTCTCAGCACTTGACGTAGTTAATGATGAGTTGAATAACTTTGTAGAATTAAGTTATGAAACAAACCACTTTTTACTTTTCAAAGCTGAAGTCATACACAAAAGCAATGAAGAACAAACATAAATAATATGCCCAAGGCAGCCAGGGACATCCATTAGGCACATTTAGGCCACCTCTCGCAATATATTTTGAGAATGAGCAACCAATAGTGAGAAAGTTCTATGGTCACAGTCACGGTTTTGTAGAACTGATCTTGCACATGTTTTGTGTTTCTTTCATGAACTCAGTGCTACTGCTGTGCATGTGATGCTTGAGAACACTTAATGACAGAAATTAAATAATAAAAATTAAGATTTTGTTAAGTGAATTTGAGCTTTGGAGGACCACAAAGTATTGGTGCACCTTAAGTTATTTATTTATTTATTGCTCCTCCAGCCAAAGCCAAGAGCCATTTTTGCCTTCCCATGGGCAGTATTACTTCCATTGAAAATCCATGTCTAATAGGTACCTTTCAGAGCACCTTTTCCCCTCTATATAGGGCTGAACTTTGTCACCCAGTAAAGTTCACTTATGGGTTCTAATTTTCCCAAATCAGAAGGAATTGTCTCTTTCATGCTGCAGGTCTGAAATATTTGTAGAGTAACTATATTTTGTCCACAACCAGTGGCCCCACTTAAATCCTAAGTTCTTTAAGTGCCATGTGATTGACTCAGTGGCTTCACTGCACTGGGACAGTCTCTATGACTTATTTACCAAGCTGGTTGCCCTGTCTGGATCCAATCCAATTTGTTGTATATCCAAGTATAACACAGAGGAAAACAAGGGTATCTCTTTCCCTGATTTGGATTACATTCATCTGTTGACACAGTTCAAGAATGCATGGAGGGAGAATCCCAGTGATTTGATGGCACCAATTGACTAATTAACTGAGATCTTTACATTCCTAAGCCTTTCATCATTTGTCCTGCTGATAATGCTGAACTTCTCCTCCATCTAGCTCTTATTTTCTGAGACCTAGGTGTGATTTGCATTACCCCTTACTACATTGCATACTGTTAGAATCTTCCCATTATTCTATCATGTTGAGGTATTTGGAGATCTTGATTCTATCATCCAATGTATTCATTCTCATTTATTTCTACATGATTTTCTAAAGACATTTACTGTTTTATTAAAACAAAAACAAAAAAACCAGCACAAGGAAGAAGGAACAAACAAATTTGCCGGTTCCTACAGTTATCATGGAAACTCTGGTGGTATAGGAGTTACGTGCTGTGGCTGCTAACCAAAATGTTGGCGGTTTGAATCCACCAGGAACTCTGTGGAAACTCTATAGGACAGTTCTACTTGTCCTATAGGGCTGTTATGAGTTGGAATCGACTCAACAGCAGGGGGTTTGGTTTGGGGGTGTAGTTAGCATGCATCCTTGGGTGACACCAACAGTTTAGTGCTAGACTACTAACCGAAATATCAATGATTTGAACCTACCCAGTGCCTTGGAAGACAGGCCTGGCTACCTGCTTCTGAAAGCTCACGGCCTTGAAAACCTTACAGGAGTAGTTCTACTCAGAACACATTGGGTTGCCATGAGTTGACTCAATGGCAACTAACAACAGCATAATTTACATATGTGAGCTGAGACTGAGCACATGAAGTTTATATGTAAGGATTGTATTTTTTGTTTTACACATCTTTTATTACAGGGGGAGAATGGATCTATGAGAGCCATCTCAGTAGTTACTGCATACTGACTTCTTCAAATTAAAATATACTTGGAAACTGAGATTTAATCACCTGTTCTGCATTATCACACATTGTAAGTGTTATCGGGTAACAGAATCTTCTAAAAATGTGAAGTATAATACATAAAGCACTTTATCATTTTGGCCATATGAACATATGATAACCATCTGATGTCAAATACTGCCAGTTGCTAGCACAATTTGGGGAAGTGGAGTATGACTTTTCTACTGGTACTCTGTATAATAAAGGCAAAGGTGTTTTTGACTTAAGTTATTTAGCCATTTGGCCCAATTTATTACTCAGTGAGAATGTCCTGGTTTATGAGAACTAATTCATACAATTTGGAAGCTGAAGCAGTTGTAACTCTGCTTTGGAATGTCCTAAATTATGCCTAAGAGACCTAGTTTCCACAGATGTGTTCACATACTTTATTCAATTGGCACATGGAATTTTAATGTAAAAGCTAGTATGAAAGTTTCAATATGTAATATTTGTTAGTGCTCCTACTGGCAAGGAGAGACAGATGGCACATACATTACAGGCAGAAGCTTACAATTGTCCTTGCAGTCCTAACTTTGCTTCACTGAGTCCCTCTCCCCACCCCTACCCCCTACTTCCACCCATCCAACTGGTCCCTCCTGATAACATGTTCAACGTACATGAGATGAAGTCTCACTATCCTTGCTTCCGAGGAGCATTATGCTAGTACTTCTAAGACATATCTGTTTGTTCCTTTGACAGTCCATGGTGCACTCAATATTCTTTGCCAACACCACAGTTTAAAGGGGCCTGTTCTTCTTTGGTCTTCCTTTTTTGTTGTCCAGCTTTCCCATGCACATGAGGCAATTGAAAACACCACGGCTTGGGTCAGGCCCACTTGATTCTTCATCACATGGGAAGAAAGCAAAAGATCATTTAAAAAGACGGCAAAAAAAGGAAAGACCAAAATGGATGTCAGAAGAGACTATGAAACTTGCTTTTGAACCTAGAGTAGTTGAAGTGAAAGGAAGAAATGATGAAGTAAAGGATTGAACAGATGATTTCATAGGGCAACCTGAGAAGACAAAGTAAAATATTATAATGAAATGTGCAAAGACCTGGAGTTAGAAAACTCAAAGGGAGGAACACAGTCAGCATTACCTAAGCTGAAAGAACTGAAAAAAAAATTCAAATTTGAGTTGCAATTTTGAAGGGTTCTATGGACAAAAAATATTGAATGACACAGCAAATGGAAATGTGCAGAGTCACTGTACCAAAAACAAATTGGTTGATGTTCAATCACGTCAGGAGGTAGCATATGATCAGTGACTGATGGTACTGAAGGAAAAAGTTTCAGCTGCACTGAAGGCATTGGCAAAAAGCAAGGCTTCAGGAATTAACAGCATATCAACTGAGATGTTTCAACAAATGGATGCAGTGCTAAAAGCGCTTACTCATCCATACCAAGAAATTTGAAAGACAGCTACCTGGATGATCAGCTGAAAGAGATCTGTACTTATACCTATTGCAAAAAAAGGTGACCCAGGTGAATGCAGAGATTGTGAAAAGAAAGTATCACATGCAAGTAAATTTTGCTGAAGATCATTCAAAAGCAGCTGCAGCAGTGTATGAACAGGGAACTTCCAGAAATTTAAGCCAGAATCAGGAGAGAATGCAGAACTGGGGATATCGTTGCTATTGTCAGGGGATCTTGACTGAAAGCAGTGAGTACCAGACAAATGCTTACCAGTCTTTTCCTGACAATGCAAAGGCATTCAGCTGTGTGGATCATAACAAACTGTGGAAAACAACGTGAAGAGTGGGTATTCCAGAACACATAGTTGTGCTGAGGAAACTGTATATAGATCAAGGCAGTTGTCTGAACAGAACAATATGTAATTTAAGGTTAGGAAAGGTGTGTGTCAGGGTGGTCTCCTTGCACCAATTTATTCATTCGGTATGCTGAGCAAATAATCCAAGAAGCTAGATTATGTGCAGAAGAATGCATGAGGATTGATGAAAGATGACAACCTGAGACACAGAGATAACACAGTCTTGCTAGCTGAAAATGGAGTGGCCTTGAAGCACTTATTGATGAAGATCAATAAGTTTGTCCGTGAAGATCAATATTTGTCTATAGAACATGGGTTACACCTCCACATAGAAAAAACACAAATCCTCACAACTGAACCAGTAAGCAACATCATAATAAAGCGCAAAAATATTGATGTTGTCAAGGATTTCATTTTACTTGGATCCACAATCAACACTCCTAGAAGCAGCAGTCAGGAAATCAAATGCCATATTGCACTGGGCAAGCCTGCCACAGAAGACCTCTTTGAAGTGCTGAAAGCAAAGATGTCACTTTGAAGACTATGGTGCACCTGCCCCAAGCCATGGTATTTTCAATCACCTAATATGCATGAGCAAGCTGGACAATGAATAATGAAGGTTGAAGATTTAATGCCTTTGAATCAGGGTGTTGGTGAAGAACATTGAGTATACTATGGAATATCAGGAAAATAAACTAGCTTGTCTTAGAAGAAATAAAGCCAGCGTGTTCCTTGGAAGTGAGGATAGTGACACTTTGTCTCACATACTTTGGATATGCCATCAAGAGGGACCAGTGTTTGGGGAAGGACACCATACTTGGTAAAGAGAAAGCGAAAAATAGATCTTCAGTGAGGTGGACTGACGCAGTTGGTTGCAACAGTGGGCTCAAACACAGCAACAACTGTAAGGATGGCACAATACTGGCAGTCCTATTGTCCCCAGGGTTGCAGTGAGTCTGAACAGATTCAGCAGCACCTAATGGCAACAATGCTCATTTGAGAGAGAGAAGTTAATTTTGCATCGTACCCCGTACCTTATGACAAGACAGATTTCAAACCGATTAAATGTAAAAAGAGATATAAAAGGAATGGAAAGATGTATATGTAAATATTTTGAGAATGTTAGATTAGGTTAGGTCTTTGTAAGAAGGACCCTGAAGGAAGAAACCATAGATTTGACTGAAAAAGTCTTGTGCTGCAAATATAACGAAAGTCAGAAGACAAGTTGGCACAAAATATTTGCTCATGTAGTATACAAAGAACTAATATCCTTAGTAAATAAAGAGCTCTAAGAAATTGGTAAGGTCCACTACCAAAAAGAATATGGATGACAAACATGAACGGACAATTCACAAAGGAAACACCATTTAAAATAATAGTGAGAATTTAATTTTTGTCCTAGTAATGGCAAAGATTTTAAAATAGTATAGCACTCAGTACTAGCAAAGATGAAATTTTCACACATAGGAGTATAGGAGAAAGGAGTAGAACTGTCAGGGAGGAGACTATAGTGCCTCTAAAGGGAGTAGATGTACAATTAGCTGGCCATCCCAGCTGGAGATGTGATGAGACAGTTCTTGAAGAGAGAATGTTTAACAGCACAAGACCTAGAAAGAGATGGATCCAAAGAGGTACTGAGAACAAGTGTAATTTCTGGTTCCATTACACGTATGTTCCCCTTCATAAATTTTTCCATGCTTATGTCATGTTTTTAATAGCATTTCAAGACTCAATTCTTAAACCCAGAAAACTTTTATACTGATTTATAAATTGTATTCCTTCTCAACATTTATAGCAGGAAGTATAACTACTCCAGTAGCAGAAACAAGCTAGGGCTGACATTTACGTGCACTACAGAGAAAAGGAATCGCTAGATGGCAAGGCACATGGAAAAGATGTAGCTGTCTGCTTCCCAAGATTACAGCCTTAGGAACCCGATGGGGCGGTTCTGTTCTGTCCTGTGGGTTGCTATGAGTCAGTTCTAGCCTGTCTTGTAGGGTTGCTATGGGTTGAGGGTAATGATTTTTTAGATAGCAGGATGGGGAACAGTGAGAGTACAGGACATGGTGAGTACAGTACAGGTCCAGGATCAGACACACCTGGACCCCAATCTCAATTTACTAGTTCACAAATTGTTCGATGTCCCTGAATATGTTTCATATATATTTGTATTTCTGTGAGTAAGAATAATAATACCAACCTCATAGTGTTGACGTGGGGACTATATAGAATTGTGTATGTGAAATCCTGAGAATGTATATGTGCTTAATGCAAGATTTTGAGAACACCAGCAGTAGAATTATTGATCCTACAGGCTTTCTCCACATGTCACTTGTGGATTGGTTCCACAAGTCCTCATGCTTCACACTACTCAAGGGTCTTGCTAACTTTCGGAATGGAGCTGCTTTCTGTTTTGTTAGCCTTGGAACTGAAAGGAAGGCCCTGGCTCCTGATAAAATACTGATAGGTTCAATCCAGCATGGCTTCTATCCAGCTCCCTGCTAGGCACACTAATGTGTTGTCACCTATAAAACTTGAAGGTTATGTGACACCAGCTGATAAGGAAATAGAGGAAGAAAGACTGACACACAGAAGCCAAAAAGAGCCTCAAAAGACACGTGGGAGCACTGGCTAATAATGTTTGGATTACCTGTGGCCACCATGTGACGAACGAAGAAACCCAAAGCCTACGTAAAGATCAGGGATCAAAACACATCACCTGGTGGAGGCTTTGAATGTCCCAGCAAACACTGAGATACACGTGGCATTAAGTCAGGTAGCTCCTTGCATTGCTGCTGCAGTTATCGTCTTCTAAGTATGGTAATGTGTCTAAAAAAAAAAAAAATGAATCCTCAGCAGAAACAGACGACCACAATCTTAATTTCCCAACTACTATCTTCTAGCAAGTGGTTCTCTAACATGCATCGGACTCACCTGACCAAACTTGTTACCGTTGAGTTAACTCCTATTAATAGCTGTTTTTGATGCATAGTGACCTTATATGATGGAGTAGGACTACTCCACAGTTTCCAAGGTGTGCCCGGCGGATTTGAACTGCTGACTTTTTGGGTAGCAGACTACTGATCATCTTTGCCATCAGGGCTCCTGAAGGATTTGCTAAAACAGACTAATGAGCTGCACCCTCAGAATCTCTGGAGTAAAAGCTGATAATTTTCATTTCTAGCAGACTCACAAGTGATGCTGATGCTACAGGCCTAGGGACCACTCCGAAAACTGCTGCTGCTGCAGGTAATTGTTAGAGGAACTCTGGTCTGGCCCTGTTCCTAGGTGATCTGTCTTGAAGACTGGTTTGTTTCCCTGCCCACACCTGTGTCCACACAATGCAGACCAAACCCATGGCCATCAGGTTGATTCTGACTCATAGCAACCATATAAGACAGAGTAGAACTGCCCTGTAGGATATCTAAGGTATTGGACCAACACCAAACTGCAGACTTTTTGGTTTGCAGCCATAACTCTTAATCACTATGCCTCTAGGATTTCCAGTGTAGCCCGCATCCAAAAGATCAAACCCACTGCTGTTGTAAGTAAAACTGTTCTTATAGAGTTTCCAGGGAGTACCTGGTAGATGCAAACTGCCAACTTTTTGGTTAGTGGCCGTAGCATTTAATCATCATGTCACCAGAGTTTCTAACTCTAATTTGTGAAAATTAAGGGTAAAGCTCAGTCTCTTTTGTTGAAGAGGGGTTTATTATCTGCAATAGAAAGGATGGCCCACAGTAGAGATAAATTCAAATCCAGATTAGTAGTCCCCAATCCTTGCTGAACTTTAGAAAAATCTGGGAAACTGGGAGTGAAGGGAGGAAGGATTGGAAGGAAAGAAAAGGGGCAAGTGAGAGTCCTAGGCCTCACTTCCAGAGATTCCAGTTTAATTGGTTTAAGGTAGGGTCTTGGCAGGTATAATTTTAAAAGCTTCCAAGGTGACTTTAATTTGTAACCAGAACTGAGAACTGCTGATCTAGCTCACTGTTCAAATTTGGCTGCACATTGGTATCACATGGGGAGTTTTAAAAATGACTGAAGTCCTAGCTGCACTTCCAAAGATTTGGGTTTCATTCAAATAGGATGCTGCCTAGGCACCACACTAAAAGAAAAAAGAAAAAAAATTCCAGGTGATTCTAATATGTATATAAGCCTGAAAACTGCCATCCTAGATTCAGCAAGTCAGGTTGGAAGCTTGGTTCCTCCCAGAAATCTCTACCACAGTGGTTCTCAAAGTGTGGTCCCTGAACCAGCATTAGCATCACCTGGGGACTTAGAAGGTGATTCTGGATTTTACTCTAGACCCACTGAATCCCAGTTCCGGGTGTGGAACAATCTGTATTTAACAAGCCCTTCAGGTTGATTCTGATGTTCTTTGGAGGCTGAGAACCGCTGCTATGCCACTGGGACTTAGTTCTCCAAGAGTCCTGCTTGCCGCCCTCCCTGAGCACAGTTGGAGCTAGAGGTGACACACTTCAGACTGTGGGTTGTTGGGCAATTTATAAGGCAAACGTCACCTCCTAATGGTAGGATTGGACCAGGGAGGGCAGGGAGGAGAGGGAGGGCCATCTAAGCTGAGAGAGTCAAGGAGAATCTTGGTTTAGAATTTTTTATTTGGATGCTGGTGCCCTTCAAGTGTAGATGAAACTTGTTTTAACATGTATGGGGACCTGCTTGCTTACTGAAAGAAAGATCCAGGATGTACACATTAAATACTGAAAGAAAATATCCCTTACCATTTCAAGGCCAGGCAGGGTAACAGAAAAAGACAAAAGTTTCATGAATGCAATGGTATCAAGCAGCTCATACAAAGACTTTTTTAACCTGCTTGATAAGGGCTCCTTAGTTGCCTCCCACAAAGTCAGTTTCCTCTAATTCATCTTGCCCCTAAGTGGTGGTAGTTGTTAGACTTGGAGTTGTTCCAACTCACAGTGACTATGTACAGAAGAAGGAAACTTTTCCAGGTCCTGCACTGTCCTTGCAATCTTTGCTGTGTTTCAGTCCATCCTTGCAGCTGCTTTATCAAACCATCTTCTTGAGGATCTTCCTCTTTTCCACTGACCTTCTACTTTACCAAGCATGCTGTGTTTCTCCAGGGACTGGTCATTTCTAATAACATGTCCAAGGTAAGTGAGATGAAATCTTGCCCTCCTGGGTTAGATGTGGAGGATATTGTAGTAATTATGACATAGACTGACCTTAAAGAAGATCACCCTTCAGCAAGACAAGGGGTGAACAAACACTGTGTCATGAGTACAGTAATTAGATTGTGTGCAAAGAAAGTATAATAATCACACAGAGAAGAGAAGGATTAATTCCAGCTGGAAGTGTAGGTGAGTAAGTCAAAGGTGGCTTCATGGAAGCAGACACTAGTACTGAATTTTGGAGGGGAAAATAGATTCTTTGGCCGTCAAGATGGGTGGTGGAGTTTCATGGCAAAGGTACAGCCTGGGTAAGGGTGCAGCAGAAAGAAGCAGCATGTTGTGTATTGTGAGCTAGTTCACATTCGTTCAGTACTTCTGGTGGATAAGTCATAAGGCAGAAGTGGCGGGGGTATAACTGCAGTTGGGCAGGGGTGATGGACTTGTATGCTAAGCTCAAGCGAAGTGAATTGTATCACACAGATATGTCATAGCCAAACCTAGCTGATCACCTAAACTATCTGGGGTGACTTCCAAAACACAGCAAAGCAAAATAAACATGCAGGCCCCATCTTTGGAGATTCTAGTTCAGTGGGTTTAGAGTGGACTCAGTGATGTGTGCTCCCCAGATAATTCTGATCATCAAATGGTTTTTGGAGCTGAATGATGGTAAAATCAAGAGGTGACGGTAATGCTGGAGGTGATGGTTTTTATGCAGGAGATTTCTCTCTTCTGTAAAATAAGAGTAATGATTCCTGTCCCACAGTAGAGGGGTCTGGTTTGTTTTAGACATAGCAGTATAGAAAACATGAGAGATGGAAGTGACCTCTGGTGGGCGGAGGGGTCAGGAAGCAGTTCCACAGAAGAGCTGGAAGCAAATTCAAGCCTGATCTAGGGCTGCAGCAGGCATGTGGGCAGGCTGGCTCCGTGGTCTGTGAAGTCATTTAGAAGGGTTCTGTGCTTGGTTTAAAGCTGAGTCATTGTCATCTTGAAGGTCTTAATAATTTTTGGAACAAGGGGATCCTTGTTTTCATTCTAGACCAGGCCCTACAAATTGTGTAACCTGTCCTGTATAAGGGAGTAGAGAGAAGCTTCAATAAATATTAGCATCCAAGGCCTTGGTAACGATCTCAGTCAAAGTCTTTTCAGTTTCAAGTAACAGAAACTTACCTGACTATCTTATGCACCTTAAGGAACCTAAGGGCAGGATATGAGACTAAGTGTAGGTGGTGACCAAGAAAGTCAATAGGCACCAAACATGGTTTTTGTGTTCCACCCCACCCCTCTAGATGTGACCAATTCTTAGAGATGGGTGCTATGAGCTGGGTAGTTGTACTTAGCGGTTGTCGAGTCTGCCCTGAAGTCATGGCGATAGCCCCTAACTCATGGAGACCCCCATGCACAATGGGATTGTTCCATTGTCATCGCTAGGGTTCCCGGTGGCTGATATTATTTTTTATTTTTTTATTTTTGAAGTAGTATCACAAGGCCTTTCTTCCTAGTTCACACCTGTCTGGAAGCTCTGCTAAGGCCTGTTTGGCATCATAGCAACAAAGTCTGTCATGCCCCCACTGGCAGACAGCTGGTGGCTGTGCTTGAGGTGCATTGGCCAGGAATTGAACTCAGCTCTCTCTTGGAAGACAAGAATTCTACCACTGAACAACCACTATGGACTGGGTAAACTACCCTAAAAGATGAGCTGAGCATCTGAGACGGGAAGAAATAAGGACGACTTACAGGGTTCCATATTTAAGATCAGTGAGTGGTGGGGTTCCTGGGAGACAGGGAACCAGAAAGAACAACACTTTGTGGGAAGGAAAATGAATGCATTTTGTAATTGTTGGATTTGAGGTGTCTTACATCAAAGACCCAGTTTATAACAACACCACAATTACCCCAACATTCAGGCACTAAACTGCATCTTCCTTGATTGTTCACTCCCCTGGGCTCTAATCCAAGCAATCGCCAAATGTTACAGAGTCTATCACTTTAATCCTGAAAAACAGTCTCATCTCGTCTTTTCTGTTCTTTCCACTTTCTACTAGGAATCAGGGCTTATTCTTACTGGTTGATTTGTGACTTCCAGTGTTCTCATCAGGAGCCTGTCTCTCTGTTAATAAAGCCCTCTCTTGTGTCCTGTTCCCAAATCCTGTGCCTTCTATCATTGAACTGCTTTTTGAATTCTGGACTTTAGTTCTTAGCTTGTTTGCAAAGTAAAGACGGTTGAAACATGCAAAATAGAGTGGATTTTCAAGTTCTTTCTGGTCCTGTACTCATCCCCAAGCATTCTTAGGTGAGCCACTAGTGATTACGGCAATGACATGTGCCAAAGTAAGGGGAAAATATTAGTCTCATATAGGTGTTCTGGGATTAAAACACAGGAGGGTATGCTCAGTGCTAAAAAAAAACAGGATGCCATTTATGAATTATGTGAACCTGACAGTTGCTTAGCTAGTTTCCTTCATTATAAATGAGGTATATGGGGACTGCCACCCCATGGAGGCCTCAGAGATGCTTTGACTTTCACATGTGATGCTATGTCGAAAGTGGTTTGAAAACAAAGTGATACAAAAGTGCATATTTAAGGTTTTGTGATACACACATTAAAGACAATGCTGGGCCAACCTGGCCATGTACCTTTCATTAACAATCCTGGAGTCAAGTGGTGCCCTCTTGTGAAATAATAGTGTCAGGTTGTGTTAACTTTGATTGTGTCAATAGCGTCAACTTTGGTCAGATTGTTGTGACATATAAGTGATGTTTGATATGGGGTGCACTCAATCATTGTAGCTATATCATTGTTGTTATTTCTTTTGTTATTCTCATTTCATTTACCATTTTAGGTAGTTTTCTACATAGAAAACTTTAGTAGATTGTTCCTTTTTGTTTGGAGGAAGCAGATGTCCTATTATTTTTTTACCGAACATACTCCCAGATTATTTTATCTACTCCCTATAATTTCCTTAATTCAGAAAGTGTGTGTGTGTGTGTGTGTGTGTGTGTGTGTATGTGTAATCAGGTGCATGGATTTGGACTATGCCAGTAATTTCTAGAATAACATTTTGCATTCACGCTCTTTGGTCAGTGGAATTGTTTGACTGATTTTCGTGAGGTCACCATTTATACTGAGTCTGTTAAAAATTAATGGCAATACATCTTGCATATTTTATGAGCCCGTAAAAGGAAGGAGGTGTGGATAGTGTTGAAGGACATAGGAGACCAGATACTTGTCAGAGAGGGAAAAGCTGAAGAAAGAAGCCAGGAAAAGTAAAACTGATAACTAAGTCCCTCACCTACAAGAGCAATGAGAGACTGGCTTTTGTACAATCATTTTTCAGTGAGTGGTGTTGCAGCAAATGTGCTGATGTGCACTGCCATAGTAAGACCGTTACTGACTTCCTTTTGATTTTGGCAGGTGCTCCACCCATGAATGAAGCTTATTTTGCAGTATCTCAAGTCATAACAATAATGGTAACAAATGAGGCATGATAATATTTATTGTTATAACAAGTACTTATTAGTATTTGTTTTTCCTAGAATTTGAAAATAATGTATGTTAAAACTTAATTTGCACATAAAATAAAACTAATATGCATGATTTCCTCCAACTGAAGACAAGAATGGTGAAGTCTGAGTTATACTTCAGCTGCTCTTAGTGAGTGTCTACTACAAATAAACAAATCAGCAGAGGAGCTTAAAGTAGAGGAAATCCTTGGGCCAGAAATAATAATTTGCTGGAAATTCTGCTAGGAAGTATTGGCTTTTGAAGCAGAACCTTTCACTGCCTTGGGAAAAAGGCAGCCATACAGTTTCCAGGTGTTTTGTTTGGGGTCAGACAGTTGGTATTTAAGCTGTCTGTCCATAATAAAGTCCCTACATGGTGCAAACAGTTTGCACTACTAAACTAAAAGCCTGGCAGTTTGAATGCAGCCAGTGGTGCCAAGGAAGAAAAGTCTAGTGATCTGTTTCTGTAAAGATTCTAACCAAGATAACACAAATGAGTGCAGTTCTACTCTGTCACACATGGTGCCATCCAAGTCAGAAATGACTCAACAGCACTGGGTTTTGATTTTGTGCTTTAATCCACTATAAAAATTCAAGATACATGAGGTTGAACAATTCAGTCTGCAAACATAGTTGTTCTAAGTGCTACATCCCTCACTGCTGAAGAGTCACCTTCAAAGTACTCCCCTTAGGAAGCTATGCATTGATACCAGTGCTTTGTCCACCCTTCAGAGCAATTTTGGAATTCTTTCTGGAATGGCCATTGTGCACGGTGGCAGAGTTCACAAACTTAATTGTATCATTGTCTGTGAGGGCATCTTTAGCCAGTAAGCAAATAACTGTATTGGAACACCCTCCCTACTCACATGATCTGGCCTCCAGTGACCTTTTTCTTTACCTAAAAATAAAGGAAATATTGAAAGAAAGACATTTGAGAACATCCAGGGTAATACAGTGACAGCTCTGATGGCCATTCCAGAAAGAGTTCCAAAATTGCTTTGAAGGGTGGACTAGGTGCTGGTGTCGGTGCATAGCTTCCCAAGGAGAGTACTTCAAAGGTGACTGTAGTGATATTCAGCAATAAGATATGTAGCACTTTTTCTAGGATGCGTTCATGAACTTCTCAGTCCCCATATATAAAAGCAGTGTTTCCCGAAATTATTCTTTATTACGTTTCTAGCTATGTGAAATGTGTAGCCAATGTGAAATGTGTAAGCCTTTCATATAGATTCTCATAACTAAACTTTTTATATAATGATGTGGCAGATTATATTTTCAAAGATGGTAGTAGCACTGTCTACCCCATGCTCTTCTTACACAGGAGCTGTGACAACCCTCCACTTCGGTTTTCAGGTCCCTTCTTACCTTCTCCTCTTTGCTTTCAGGCAAGTGTTGCCCATTTGGTCTTGCACACTAGTTTGAGCTAGGAAGCACGTTACTCTCACATGTCATTATTTCTTTTATAGCCCTGTCTAATTGTTGGCTCAAAGGTAGACTCTGGGAGTGGCTTCAGTTCTGAGTTAGCAGTGTGTTTGGGATCCTCTAGTCTCTGTCAGACCAGTAAGTTTGGTCTCTTTTTGTGAATTTGAATTTTGTTCTACATTTTTCTCTCTTTGTATCTGGGATCTTCTGTTGTGATCTCTGTCAAAACTGTTAGTAGTTGGCACTGTTTAGTGCCTCTGGGCTCAGGCTGGTGGAGATTATGGTTCGTGTGGCCTATTAGTCCTCTTGACTATATATTTCATGTGATTTTTTTTTCCTTTCCATTTTCCTTTGCTCCAGGTGGGATGGAACCAATAGAGTATCTTAGATAGCCACTGGCAAGCTTTTAAGACCCAGAGGCTACTCGCAAGCAAGCAGCAGAACATTTTCTTTATAAACTATGTTATGCCAATTTACATAGATGTCGCTTGAGACCATGGGCCTCAGCTTTCAGGCCCAGTACCTTGATACCTCAAGGTGTTGGTCTATGTCTAGAAAGTGTGATTTTTTTTCTTGGTTGATTATATGAGTGAATTTACTATACAACTAATAAGTGAGTTTCAGACAAACTAAACAGCACAGAGAGCAGTGCCTCAGGGCTTGGGCAAAATTTTCACAATAAGTTCAAAAATGGTTAAGAGTTCATTCAGCTGGGGGGGGGGCAGGGAGTCTTGGAGCCAGTAAGTCAGTAACTTCTTTATCCAGAACCCGCAGAAAAAGCAAAGGTATCAGCCTGTTAGGGAGTGATTAGTGTCGGCTGTGCTGTAAGAAGAAGCTAGAAAGTAGTTTCTGTCAGGAGCTTAAATCTTATCCCAATGTCGGTAGCACTGCCAGCATGACCCCAGCACGGGTTAAACGTCTGAATCGCTCAAGCCAGGAAACACAAATCAGTATAAGCTACTCATGCTTATATCTCTATCATGGATTATTGAACTATGTACCCCTAAAAATGTGTGTATCAGTTTGGCTGGGCCATGATTCCCACTACCGTGTGATTTTTCCCGTATGCTGTAAATCCTGCCTCTATGATGTTCATCGGGGAAGATGGAGTGCAGTTGTACTGATCACACCAGACTCAATCTGTAGGACTGTGTCGTGTCTTGAGGCAATCTCTTGAGATATAAAAGAAAAAAGTGAGCAGACTGACAGAGGGACCTCATACCACCAAGAAGGTAGTCCCAAGAACAGAGCTCACCCTTTGGCCCCCAGTTCCCTGCACCTGAGAAGCTCTTAGACCAGGGTAAAACTGAGGACAAGGACTTTCCTCTAGAGCTTACACAGAAAGAAAGTCTTCCTCTGAAACTGATGCCCTGAATTTGAACTTTTAGCCTACTTTTACTGTGAGGAAACAATTTTTTTTCTTAAAGCCATCCACTTGTGGTGTTTCTGCTATAGCAGCACTCAATGATTAAGACAGAATGTTTCTAGTATTTGTCCTTTTTTAAAAAAAGAAAATCACTGTAGCAAATAGTTTTGAACATAAATCTTTCTATGGTTGTTTCCTTAGGAGAGAATCCTAGATTGAATGAGTCAAAGGGTAGGAATACCTAAGACCTAAGCCATTCATTGCCAAACTGTTTCCTAGACAGTTTTGAGGTATTTCAACATACGCATGCACAGCTAGAAACACACACTCATCTATGCCAAGAAATTTGGAAGACAGGTACCTGGCTGACCAACTGAAAGACATCCATATTTGTGCTTATTTCAAAGAAGTGTTATCCAACAGAAAGCAGAAATTATTGAACAATATCATTAATACTACACGCAAGTAAAATTTTGCTGAAGGTGATTCAAAAGTATTGCAGCAGTACATCAATAAGGAACGGCCAGACATTCAAGCTGGATTCAGAAGAGAACATGTAATGAGGGATATCATTGCTGATGTTGGTTGGATTCTGGCTGAAAGCACAGAATATCAGAAAGATGTTTACTTATATTTTATTGGCCATGCAAAGGCCTATGCTGGTGTGGATCATAACAATCTATGATCACATTTTGAAGAATGGGAATTCCAAACACTTAACTGTGTTCATGAAGAACCTGTACTTAGACCAACAGGCAGTCAGGGACACTTGGTGGTTGAAAATCAGGAAAGGTGTGTGTCAGAGTTGCTACCTTTCACCATACTTCTTCAATCTCTGTGCTGAGGAAATAATCCAAGAAGCTGGACTGGATGAAAAGAATGTGGCATCAGGATTGGAGGAAGACTCATTATCAACTTGTGATATGCAGATGACACAACCTTGCTGCTAGAAGTGAAGAGGACTTGAAACACTGGTAAAGATCAAAGACTACAGCCTTCATTATCAATTACACTTCAATATAAAAGCAACAGAAAGCCTCATAGCTGGACTAATAAGCAACAATATGATGAATGAACATCAAGATGAACAGAGAAAAGACTGAAGTTGTCAAGGATTTCATTTTACTTGGATCCACAATCAGTGCCTATGGAAGCAGCAGTTTAGAAATCAGAAAGACCTCTTTATAGTGATAAAAACCAAGATGGTGCCTTGAGGACTAAGGTGCACCTGAACCAGGCCATGGTATTTTCAGTCACCTTATATGCACGTGAAAGCTGGACAATGAATAAGAATGAAGAAGAATTGATGCTATTGAATTATTATGTTTGTGAAGAATGTGGAATATGCCATGGACTGCTGGAAGGACAAACAAATCTGTCTTGGAAGAAGTACAGCCAGCAGCAAGAATAGTGAGACTTTATGTCACATACTTCACACATTATATCAGGAGGGATAGGTCCCTAGAGGAGGACATCAAGCTTGGTAAAAAAGAAGACTGTCAGTGAGATTGACTGACATAGTGGCTGCAACAATGGGCTTAAGCACAGCGGTGATTATGAGGAGGGCACAGGACTGGACAATGTTTCATTCTGCTGCATACAGGGTGACTGTGAGTCAGAACTGACTCGGTGGCACCTGACACCAACACTTCACTGATGGTACAGTTGAGTTCCTACCATCACTTTCATTATCTTCATATTTGCTCACTTAATAGAAAAATAACATCTCACTGTTTTCCTAATTGCATGTCTTTGATTAGCAGTGATCATTCATTATTTTTATTAACTCTTCTGTAAAATTTGAGTTCACTTCCCCCCCCTTTTGTTTTCTGCTGTAGAAGGCTATCTGGCCAAAGCTTTCTAGCAAAGGCACTCTACTCACACATGATTCTAGTGAAAGATATTGAGAATATCATCTACAAAAGTGCTGATGTTTGTACTTGAGCCAACAACCCCCAGCTTGGTGTCAGGTAAGTGCGGCCACTCAATGAAGGGACATCTATGTTGCACTGAGTGTGTTCAGCAGAGAGCCAATGCAATGCAATTTTAATCTTGGTTTAAGCCTGGATATGAGCCAACATAGTGTGTGTGTGTGTGTGTGTGTGTGTGAGAGAGAGAGAGAGAGAGAGGGAGAGGGAGAGAGAGAGAAGGTTGGTCACTCATTTTAAATGCCAAAAAAAGTTTTACAATTCATAAAAAGCTTTCTCATGACCTCATAAGCATCTCTTTTCATTTTCAGCATGTCCATCACTGAGGGGGCCCTTTTCTTCTCAAGTAGATATAGTCATACATGTGCTTAGGAGGTTCTTTTCATGGACAGCCCATGTCTAATGCACTATTTCTTTTTCATTTCTTATATTATGATTAAAAAGACTAAATGTATTAAGCAGTATAAGTAAAAGGAGATCCATGGAACTATGATCATGTACTCTTGAAGGTCTTGTACTGATGTCAGTCTCCAAAAGGGGGAATCCTCACTGGAATGGACGGGTATGTGTCTATTTTGCATTAAATTTAAAGATTAACACTTTGAACTTTTGACCTTGGGGTACAAAATTTAAGTGAATGCCACTACAAACCACTAAATGTTTTATATGTATGTTTTGTATGTATGAGTGTGTATTTTGGGTGTTGGAGGGTGAGTCCAAGTCAACTGTGGTAATGAAAATTCCTGAGTCAGTGCAAATAATTTTCCTATTCTACAACAGATTTAGACCTTTGCTGACATTCTAAATTCTTGAAGATCTCTGAATCCTGCTTAGGCCACAAAGTGCTTGTTTAAGGAGCTGCTGTGCAAGCACAGGCTGCCTATTGAGACACAGGAGGCCACTCAGATATCTCTTTCACAGGGAATGCTCTCCACCCCGACTGCCTGAAGACTCACCTTTCAAAAGGGATTAAAGCATTGTATCAGTAGGAGTTCCAGGTTAAAAATGTACCTACTCCTGGGAGAGGTATCAATCACTGTTAGTCAGCAACATCTTGCCTTGAACTAATTTTCAGATTACCTGATTGGCCTCTCAAGAACCTGGTTAGAGGTGGACAGGGCACATGGTGTCCTGTTTTGGGAGAGTCACTAGACCAACAAAGATTCTCATCTGACATCACTGCCTCTGTAACTGTTAGCAACAACTGTCAAAGCCTGTTTCCTGAGCCAGCCATTGTGGTACCCATCTCACTGGTTGTTATGGCCCTGGAATTAGCTAGTGGCACATGTGAACCAATCCCAGAGTTACACATGCAAACGAACGAATATTCCAGCACATGAAAATGCTGGTTTGGAGTCTCTGGGCCACCCAGGATAAATTTTAAAGGGCATCTTGGGCCACTAGAGTTAAGGACAGATTAAAAAAGGCATAAAAAGAATCCGAAGAGCAAGGCAATGAAGTCTCACAATTTAAGGTGGACTCTTAACTCTTCTTTGGGGGGGGGGGAGAAGCAGAAGATAATGTGCAGCAGTTGATTCTGAAAGTCTCAAAACCGTGAGAAAGTTGAAGGTTACAAATCCAGAAAGGTACACAACATAAATCTGTGTTCCTTCCCTGCAGGAACGTCACTTATGGGTGTGTTTTGTTAAAACAATTGGGTTGTTTTGAGATTTCTGGGGTGAAAAAGATTTAAGAAAATGAATAAATCAAACATTTATTGAGTACTTTCTAGATGTAGAATAGACTAGCGGAGATTTAAAAACGAACAAAGTCCGGTTTTTGTCGTTAACTGCCTTTAGAAGCTTGAGTTCAAAAAGAAGAGGAAAGATGGATATGGCCACAGAGAAGGGTAGTGAACGACAGAAAAATGGAGGCGACGGGCAGTGACCTGGAGGCACCCTGCACTTTCAGCTGGGCTGCTCTGGAGGTCCTTGCTGTTTGGCACAATACTAAAACGAAACCCAGCGCGGTGGAGCGGATTCCAGTCGATAGAGATCCTATAAGACAGAGTAAAACTGATTCAGTGGGTTCCCAAGGCTGTAAATCTTTCAGGAAGTGGACTGCCTCATCTTTTTTTTTTTTTACCAGAGTGGATGATGGATTTCAATTGCTGACCTTTTGGTTTACAGCTGAGCGTTTTTGCCACTGTATCACCAGGCTCCTTTTGGGTACAGTAACTACCTATTTACCAGGCTCCCCCAAGATCCTATCAGGGCCCTCCGACCAGGCACCCCGGTTTTGTATTTCCTCCTCTTGGTACAACAAAGAGTGCCTGGCACAAAGCAGTACCTGTGTCTGCTGGGTTTCAAACTACGTGTTCATGGTCGGGGTAACTTCCAGCGATGCGTCGAGAACCATCAGAAGGGGCTCAGGTTCCCGTCCCAGGAGCCAAACTTCCGCCACCGAAAGAAGTCTTCGGGTTGTGGTGCTCTCGCCCGGACCCCGGCCAGGCACCTAGGTGGCGCCGCTCGAAAGCCACACCACCCCCCTCAGCTCCAGGCACCTCGCGCAGGAGCTCGGCAGGCTCCTGGAACGCGTGCACGGCCACGGAATAAAGCTGCAGCTTTGAAGTCAAAGAAAACACCTCCGCACCCTCCCGGTAGCCCCGGCAAAAGAGCGGGGGTCTCGAGGAAGAAAAAGCTGGCCGTTGGAAGGCCAGAGCAAGGCAAGCAGGGACCCTTGCAGGCTGTCACCCTGGCAAGCGGCCCCCGCTGGGAGCGCTCCCGGAGGGCCCGCACGGCGCCGCCGCCAGGGGGCGGCCCTCCCCCGCGTGGCCCCGGCCCCCGCGCCTCCACGAGCCGCTTCCCGCGCCCACGCTACCCGGGCGCGCGGGGCCAGCCTCAGGGGAAGGTCTCTCGTTCCCTGTACTCGCTGGGGCGAGGGGTGGAGTGGGGCGTGGAGAGGGGGTTCCCCAGCCGCCTCCTACAGCCGGGAGCCCCTTGCGGAGGGAAGTCCGGGGGTGGGGGACCAGTGCGGAGAAAGGGACACACTTGAGAAGGAATACACATCTGTGCTGGGGCATTTCACGAGCGCTGAGTTAAAGGTCGCGTGTAAACTTGTAGCTTAACTAAAGCAAATAACGCAAGCGGAATTGGGGAACCTCGGTTAAGCCTTGCCCAAAATCTCCATTAATGCGCCGCCGCAGCTGGGTCCCTAAGGTCGATCTTTGGCTCTGACCTTCAATAAATCCCAACACTTTCCTCTGAGGGACCAGCAGATAATCTGCCAAGTATTTCAAACATTTCCAGTGAAGAACGCTTTAACCTTTTGGGGAGGGACCTAAGGACAAAGTTACCAACCGAATGCAAAGATCATCTCCGCACTCTTCGCCAGACAAGTTTAGGGCGGTGGTAAAGCTGAACTGAATCGCGGCTGTTAACTGATGGTCCGGAGTAGCTAATGGGTTGCGTGCAAATTCTCCCTTTCTGTTTTGTGTTTAAATTATCCGGTACACACCAATTTCCACTGTAGCGAAAATCGTGGTGTTTAGTTAGATACCGCCTGAGTACTTCAACTTTCCGATGTAAAAGGAGACCTTTTGGTAAGGATTCCTGGCTACATCAACAAAACTATGCGACGCCTGATTAATAGTGCTGATCCATGTTGATTCAGGTTAGCGCTGAGCCTACTACAGTAATTACATGGCTCAGTCATATATCAAACGGAGAGGTAATGAAAAATAATTTGTTTAGAATATTAAAACGTTCTCATAGATCTTAAAAAGATCAACAATGGACTTTAAGGGTCATTTATAAATGTAACTAGTGGTAGACATTCTAAGCAACAAAAACGTGGTTTTTTAAGAAAGTCTTAAATGGGGAACAGTTTATTTTTGAGGTTCTACAATTGGTAAAAGAAACATTTCAAAACCAGAAAAGTGCTTGGTCGATAACAGATACATACAAGGGCAGCTGATGATTGTCTCTACAGAAAGTCATTTCGTTTTAATCCTCAATTCTTGTTAAGTAGTCATTTTAATCAGAAAGCTTAATTTTGAGGCAAGGGCCGTATTTCGACATAGACGCTTTTAGGCAATGCAGATATTCAGAAAGCATGGCTATGTGAGTGTGGATTCTACAAATTATTAGAATTTTCCACTAACTAAAATAGTTTTCCTTGGAAAAAAATAACAGATGTACTTAAAATGATATACTAGAATTATGTTCCCTATACTTGTCAGTTGAAAAGAAAATTCAATGGAAGTTGAATCTTATAAAATTTATTTTCACCAGTAACTACTAGAAATATTTACTGAATTTTCTTAAAAATATTTTCTAAAGCAGGTCTTAAAGTTTTTGTCATTACAGTTTCTGTTGTTAAGCCTGACTGAAGGGAGAGGTGCATATGTTATTGTAAATATTTTGAGAGTACTGTGGACCATTGATTGGAATGTTCCTAGCACTGAGACCTATTAGACTCCCTTACCCACACTATGATATGTTTTTCCAGGAAAGAACCTTTTTCTGAAGCAACCTTGTGTATATTTGAGTTCTTATTAAACTTTCAAAAACATTTCTGCTCTGTATTCAATTATTACTTTCTTCTTTATTCCTAGGAAATTTGTCAGATCTTCTCATTAAGGTGGCTTAGTTAACTGTCAAGTCACTAGGGCATTCAAATATGGATAAGTAACTAAAACGCCAGCCTAACTGCATTTTTATTAACAGATGGCGGAAAACAAACGTCTACGGAGAAAAACCGAAGGAGATGGGTTAAAGGGTCAATAAACAATTATTATTGTGCTTAAACTGGAGAGCTTCTAATCAGATTCGGTGGGGGGAGCCGCTTACCAGTCTAGGGGAACGAGGACACCCCAGCAAACCCCAGGGTCATTCCCTAAGACCGCCTCTGAGGATGGGACGTTATCCCCAATTGGACGACTCCTCAAGCTCTTTGGTCAAACCTGAGGTTTTCACCGGAGTACTTCCGAGATCAGGGTTGCGGGCTAATTGAGGAGCAGGAGTCTAGAACCTCTCATTCGTGCAGCAGTCCTGGGTCTCGTAGACCTGCACGAGCCAGCACGGATATTCAGATATCAGCTTATTTGGCAAGGAATGGTGGGGTCCTCTCTCTTCACTCCTTAGTTGCTGCCCCCTCCTACAGTTGAACTTTCTTCTATGAGGAGGGCTGCTTTCCGGGGCTTTCTTCCCTTTCCTCAGCAGCGCTCTGACGTGCAAACCATGTGACAGGCCCCCTTCTGCTATAAGCCGAGGAAAGGTCCGCCCTCTCCTGGACTCAGCCCCGGCCTCGCCGAGCTCTAGTCCATAGACCCTTGCCTATCCCGCACCCTCCCAAGCACCCGACCCTCTCCCGCTCCCGCTCCCGCCCCGGGCCCAGGCACCCCCTCCTCAGCTGACTGCACGAGGGACAGTCCAAGAGGGGAAGGTCAAGTCCTCCACCCGGATCTGAAGCGCGCAGAGCGCAGCGCGGAGTCCACGAGCTGCCGCCTGGACGCAGGAGTTACAAAGTCGCAGCGCGAGCCGCGGCCGGCGCCCGGCAGCTTCTGTGCAGCTCCGGCAGAGCAGAGGCCACCCAGCGTGGCGTCCCTGGGCCCGGCCCGCCGCTCGGGACCCGGGCTGGGGCGCGGCGGGAGCCCAGTGTCCGGCGTCCCTATGCGCCGCCCCGCCGCCGCCGCCGCGCCACAGCTATGACCCTGAGCACGGAGATGTCCGATGCCTCCGGCCTCGCCGAGGAGACAGACATCGACGTGGTGGGGGAGGGCGAGGAGGACGACGACGAGGAAGAGGAGGAGGAGGACGACGAGGGCGGCGGCGGGCCCCGGCTGGCTGTGCCAGAGCCGCGGAGGCGGCGACGGCGGCAGCGGCGCTCTTACGCCGGGGAGGACGAACTGGAGGAGCTGGAGGACGATGAGGACGACGATGACATCCTCCTGGCCCCGCGGGCTGAGGGCTCTCCGCCGCCCCCCGGTCCATCCCCGGCGGCGGGAGCCGGGGGTGGTGGTGGCGGCGGCGGCGCGGCCGCGGGCGGTTCCAGCGGGAGCGCGGGCGGCGGCGCCAAGAACCCCCTGGTGAAGCCGCCCTACTCGTACATCGCGCTCATCACCATGGCCATCCTGCAGAGCCCCAAGAAGCGCCTGACGCTGAGCGAGATCTGCGAGTTCATCAGCGGCCGCTTCCCCTACTACCGGGAGAAGTTCCCCGCCTGGCAGAACAGCATCCGCCACAACCTCTCGCTCAACGACTGCTTCGTGAAGATACCCCGCGAGCCCGGCAACCCGGGCAAGGGCAACTACTGGACGCTGGACCCCGAGTCCGCCGACATGTTCGACAACGGAAGCTTCCTGCGCCGGAGGAAGCGCTTCAAGCGCCAGCCGCTGCTCCCCCCCAACGCCACTGCTGCCACAGCCGAGTCGCTGCTCCTGCGCGGCGCGGGCGCCAGGGGAGGCGCGGGGGATGCCGCGGTCACCGCCGCGCTCTTCCCGCCGGCGCCGCCGCCGCCCCCGCATGCCTTCGGCTACGGCCCCTACGGCTGCGGCTACGGCCTGCAGCTGCCGCCCTGCGCGCCGCCCTCCGCGCTTTTCGCCGCCGCCGCCGCCGCCGCCGCCGCTGCCGCCTTCCACCCGCACTCGCCACCACCGCCCCCGCCGCCGCCCCCGCCGCCGCACAGCGCGGCCGCAGAGCTGGCCCGGACTGCCTTCGGCTACCGACCGCACCCGCTCGGCGCCGCACTGCCTGCGCCCCTGCAGGCCCCGGCGGCCAAGGCGGGCGGCCCGGGCGCCTCGGCGCTGGCGCGCTCGCCCTTCTCCATCGAGAGCATCATCGGGGGCAGCCTCGGCCCGGCCGCCGCTGCCGCCGCCGCTGCCGCCGCGCAGGCCTCGCCTGCCCCCTCGCCGGTGGCCGCACCGCCCGTGCCCGGACCCGGTGGTGGCTGCGCGGCGCAGGCGGCTGTGGGCCCGGCCGCCGCGCTCACTCGCTCCCTGGTGGCCGCCGCGGCCGCGGCCGCCTCCTCTGTCTCCTCGTCAGCCGCCCTGGGATCTCTGCACCAAGGGACTGCCCTGTCCAGCGTGGAGAACTTTACTACTAGGATTTCCAATTGTTAATAGCCTCTGTTAGCGCGTGTGTGTGTGGGAGAGAGAAGGTAGGAATCTCGGCACCTTTTTTCATCTTGGTGGTTTGGTGTTTTGTGCGCTCCGCCCAGCGCGGCCCCTCCTGACCTCGCGCCTCCGTTTTCGCCGCTTCAGATTCTCACAGGAGACTGTCTGGCAGGAGTTCAGGCGGATTTCTCAGCTTTGCGGGTCCCGCTATTTATACGTAGTCGCCCAACGCAGCAGCCCCGGATCCGGGATGGAGAGAAAGGTTGGGGATGGTGGAGGGCAAGATATGTCTAGGTACCGGGAGCTTCCTTGCCACTTTGGAGATTAACATACACACACACACACACACACACACACACACAGCCTTTTTGAGGTGTAGAGATTCTCAGGTTCAGGCGTTTAAAAATCATTAATGTTCAAAAGAAGAATAATACAAAAATAGGGAAGATTCCGAAGAATGCCAGCGAAGCAGTTATTTTTTTTATTTGAGGACGCTTGTCTAGTGTACTTTTTTATGAAAAGGAAAAGTGATCAACATGTTTACACAAGGAAAGAAAGTCAAAATGATCATTTCTTATTTTAACCTGTGTTTTGTATCATAATAGACATGAGGAATTTTTTATTTTGTATTTACTGCGTATTCTTTACAAAAAGTATTGTAAAGTTTTCTGGCAATTATTGTACTATTCTAATGTAAGGTTTTTACACTTTTTCAAAAATAAAATGCTTAATTTTCAAAGAAAATACACCTACATACTTGGCTTCAGTCGTCCCCTTATTTTCTTTTCTATTCTAAAAGTTTCTATGTGAGTTAAGTAAAAATTTTAGTGAAGAAAATACTTAAGTATTATTTTCAAAGGGAATTTACCAAAACATCATGCCATGATTTTTTCACTTATATTTTGTAAGTCAAAAGCATTGCAGGATATCAGAAATTATTTTTAAATAACCACAAGTAAAAGAAGTTGTTTTGGTATATATTTTCGAACCCTGATTCAGTTTCCAAGAGCGTTGAGATTATTTAAAATTAAAAGCACAACAAAATTTAAGATAATTTTATAGGAATTTTTACTTTTGCTCTTGAGCATTTCACTTAACTTCCCCTCATTTTTTAGTAGAATATTGTACTTTTGTAGAACTCTACAGTATACCAGTGCCGTCGATATATAGTATGTACTATATTGTAGTGGAAACAACAGTAGACAATTTTTAGTTTTAAACATTCAATAGAGATGATCAGCCGTTAAATAATTTTCAAGCCCTGTGTAAGATGTTTGCATATATAAAAAGGATTGTATCTGAAAGGTCTAGCACTTGAAGTTACTGTTTTCAATATGGAAGAAATGGCAGTGCTTGTATAAATGTTTAGTTTTTAAAGGCAAACTTAACAGTGAAGTTCTATCTTAATGTGTAACTTCAGGTATGTAAGAGAAAACTTCAATTTTATGATAGCACATACTTGAAAGCATAAAAATGCATCAGGTGCTTACTAATTGTATTTATAGCATTTTGGTGATTTAAAATACCTTTTTCAAATTATATTTCTCTTCCATAACTGATTTTTGCAGACAACTCCTAGCCTGCTGAAAAACAGTGAGGCTGTAGTTTTTGATCACTACAGATGTTTTGGTGTGTTTGAAATAAAGCCAAATCTTACGTAATACCTTTTTAAAGGGTTAACATCCATGGATTGCAGTAGAGGTTAAATTGTGGACTCAGTTTCTTTAAAATGTTTGGTCTGGCATTTATGAAGGTTTGCAGATTTAACCTCACTCATTAATCAAATCAGCATTTGAGACCAGTGTTTTGCAGTGACATTCATGGTTGATGATGTATCCTTTCTTCCCTTCTGAAGGAGGAAAAACTGACTTTTATAGTCTCAAAATGAAATTACCCTTGCCCCCCAAAATTTGGAAGAGGTTGAATAATATAGTTTAAACATACTCTCAAGCCCAGCCCAAACCGAGAGCTGTCGAGTGATTCCAACTCATAGCAAAACTATAGATAAAGAGATAAAAATTGTAATACTGTAAGACCAAAAACTTACGTGCAAAGGCAATTTTATCCTGGCCGGCTGAAAGAGAGCAGAAGTTCAAAAGGATAACAAATGCCCCAAAGCCACTAATACCAGGGATGGAGCCAGGTTAGCCATCGGAACCTTAACAGCCCAGACACTGCTAGCAGGCTTTGCAGCCTTCTCTAACGTGGACTTCTCGAATTTCAATCTGAAAATAATTACAAAGGGAGTCAAAGAGCAAAAAGTGTGTGTGCATCTTTTCCCTGATGCATGGGTGTCTCGAAAGCAGGGACTCCTGGTCAATCCCTCTGTTCAGACTCTTGCTTCTCAAAAAATGCCAGGACAGCTTCACATCCCGCATCCTAGGTTGTCAGTGCTTTTAGGAGCAAGGCCAAGAGGGTCTGGGCCTCCTAGCTGGGTTGTGGGTCTCGCTTCACCCACCCCACTAGAGAGGGCAAGGCTTAAAGGTGGACACTTAGTGAGGTCACCTGGAAAAGCAAACCCTATCTGCCTCATTCTTGTGTTTTCCTTCCTGTGAATTCCATGCCTCTACCTCTTTGGGGTTCTGTCGCCGTCTTTGCTGTCCTGTGGTCCTGGCTAGATTATGGAGTAGATATGGGCTGAGTAACAGGGGTTGAGGGGTAACAAAGTCTGGGCTTTGGGCCTTGGGCCAGGGGAGGGCCGTGAGGTGGGCAAGGAGTGCATGGGCCATGGGAAGGGATGAGTGTGTGGGCTGCAGAGAGGGTGGACTGTGGGCTCAGGACTCGTCCTGTCCATCCAGGCAGGCGAGCAGGTGCTGGAACAAAGACTACTGGGCCGCCAGTCACTGGGCCACCACGGCTTTTGATGGGCAAGGATGTCTCCTCCCTGGGCTCTGCATTCGCATGCAAATCCAGAGCTTTGAAGGCACACAGAAGGATGTTTGTGTGTTTGCAGGGAAGAAGTCTGCTTGAACAAGCCTTCCCCAATAGACTGAGTCTCAAAAAATGAACCGGTTGGACAAACATTGGCCACCAGCTCTCCTCCTCCCAACTACAAAGTGTGGATTTGCTACAACTCATTAACCCGACGCTTTTCTCCTCTCCTCCTTGTTTCTCTGCTCATCAAATGCCCCGGTAGAGCCTCAGACAAATGAACGAAGAGCAATTGTGAGGGAATTGCAGTTAATGGGGAGAAGGATATATTAGGGCTAATGGTTCAGGCAGTTCCCGGAGAAGGACCACACAAAAAGGAGTCTCTTCATTCAGGGTCCTGCTATGCTACGGAGATTTAATCTGCAGCTAGATTTAGCCAAATGTTATCTATGGCGTGGGTAATGAAGCCCTCATGGATTGAATTGCTCCTTGTACCACACATGGTGTCATGACCTTAGATCATTTCTTGGTCGATTTCTTTTTTCTTTCTCTAGTAGGTAATTATTTTATTTCTTTAAAACAAGAAGCTCACGTTTCTGCTCAATTCCCAACATGTTTCCTCTCCATTTCCAACTCTTGGGTTATTTAAGTAAGAAACACTTCCTTTACTCATAAAAACAGAAAAGGAAAAGAAAGTGGGTAGAAAAAGAAGAAAAATAGAAAGGCAAGGACCTTATTTTTTATCTGCTGAGCCATCTGTGTGTTTCTCCATTTCTACTTCAGTGTCCCCTATTCAGTAGCCCTTTCTCGCCTAAACTTTCTGCTGATGGAACTGGAATTTTGGATATATTTATTTTGAAAATTCTTACAGTGAGTGCATTACACAACCTCTCAGGAAAAAGCTCCTGCTCTTCACTTTTTTAAAAACTCAGCATTTCTCCCTGTAGCCAGTTCTCTGAGAGAGAGCTGGGGGAGGTGGTTATTTTGATGGAAGGTGATTATTTTGATGGAATACCAGAAGGTGTCATTTATTAAAGGCTGTCTGAGGCCAGTGGTTGAGGCTGTGCCTGTTTTGTTTTTCTGTTCCTGGCCCTGGTGGCTCTGATTTCCTTGCTTGACTGAGGACCAAGCTTTGAGTAGCTAACAGTGTAATGCCAATTGCTGTTGGTGGGTAAGGATCTGTACTTACTGCCCAAAGCCAGGAACTTCAGTTTTAGTTCTGAGATCCCCTGTTGGCTACATATTTTACTAACACCTGTTTTTATTACTGACTGAGAAAAGTCATTTGGGGGCAACTTGAAGGTCATAGCAGCATCAAACTCAATCCAAATCAGAAAACTGCCCAGAACTGCTTTGGTCTCTGGGCTTCTCCAGGGAAGTAACCACATGTCTAATTGGAGTGCCGAGGATCCTTCTCCCTGCACCACCCCACCCCCCAGGACTGAACCAGACAGGGACAGGCCTGGAGAGCAGAGGACAAGTGACAGGGGCCCAGCATTGTCTGCATCCATTCTTGTCTCTGCCGGTTTCCCAGTGGTGCAGCTGGGTCACGCAGACACACACAGGCATGCACTCTTGTTGCCCATCAGCTGCCACTGGCTCCTTCCCTCTGTGATTCTGTAATTAGGCATATGCTTTTTCTTGGTAAATGTGTTTGATGTCACGGCCAGTGAAACGTGGTGTGTTTATAGGGCCACGAATGTAAATGTGTAAATATGTTTAGTGTAAAATCTGGCCCTTTGACTTTGGCAATAAATACCCTGCCAACTCAGATACAATTACGTTTGACAGAAAGATGGAGATTCTGATCATGACCAGCTGCTCAGGGCTCTCTGGGACTTATACTTTCTCAACTGAATTCACTTCTCAGATAATTTCTTTGCATGTCACATCTCTCTAATCATATACCTCCCTTGATGTGAACAGCTTGGGGCCTGCCTTTTTATTGCTGACCCCTCTGGCATGCAGGAAACTTCCTAGTTCTTTCCTTCTGCTTCTTTACCAGGAAGATACTGTTCGGCAACAAGAAGTAAACATACAGAGAAAACAACTCATTGTTATCACTGATTTCCTTTTTGAGTCCGGAGTCTTCTGGGTGTGATGAGATGGCTAGGCAGGGAACTGGGGACAAAGACTGAGCTTCTGACTCTTATTTATGCTTTTCCTTGTCATTAACATCATCAGCCTGATTTAAGATATTTTGAGCTACGATGGCTTTTTAAAGGAAGCGCTTTATTGAAATAAACCTACAGAAAGGTGCACCTATTATGACTTTTCACAAAGTGAACACACCAGTGTAACTAGCATCAGATCAAGAAGCAGAGAATATTACCAGCACCTCAGAAATACCTTTCTTGCCTATTCTAGTCAATACTCTCATCACACATTAATGTTTTAAAAGGGCTTTCACTGATAATTTCTTTCAGCTACTCTATAAAATAGTGTAGGACAAGAATTGTTATTGATCCTGTTTTACAGATAAAGATATCAAGTCTCAAAAGCAAATGACTTGCCTAAGGTCACAGCTACTGGGATTTCAACATGTAAATTTTATTCCCATTACACCACACCAGTTCTTTTTTGCCACTACGGTGATTTATTAAACACCTGAATCATTTATTTCATACACACCTTTTTTTTTCCTTTTTGCATTTTTGCTAGGCCTTCCTCCCTTTCACTTCCACCCATATCTTTCCAGAGACACTGTGGCCCTGTGCAGTTCACATGCCTGCTGGAATCCAACAGCTGATTATTTTAGAAGTCTCCACTTCCTCAACCTTGTTCTATATGATACCTTCCTAGTATATTCAGTCTCTTTCTTTTGTTTGCATCAGCAGTCTTCTTCAAAACAGCATGCACACACACACGCACACACATGCACGCGTGCGTGCACACACACACAACTCTCACCTAGGTACTATTTATCTATCTTTTTTTTACCTTTCTCTTGTTGATTTCTAATGGTTTTCAAATCTTTGAATTCATCATCCTCCAGTTTACAACTTTATGCTAAACCTTTGAGTAGGTTTTTACAACCAGCCCTAGGGATAGTCCTTCCTATATGGAAAACAGAAGAATCAGGTCAGAAAGCAAAGCATTTTGCCGAATATCACTCCCCCCAAGACACACCAGTAAATGCACTCCATGTTGTTTTGTTTTGATTTTACTGTCTTTGAACAGCTGCATATGATGTGGCCTGTGGTCCATTTGAGTCCCTACACAATCCTTTGCACAGGAGCTTCCCTGGTGGTAATCACACCTGGAGCTCCAACCTGCCCTGCAAGAGGTCTCCCTAAAATGCTTTCAGGAAAAAAAGAAGCCCAGACCACCAGCTAGCCATTCTTGCCTGTTGCCACCCTGAAGCCTCATTGAAGTTCAGCCTCCTTAGGCAGGGGCTGGGGCTACTACTTTGTCCAGGTAAGAGGACATCCACACTAAAGTCAATGCAGGAATTTGGGCTAATTTTGAGCTGCAGACAGCAAGGCAAAGTGTATATGGTGAACTTTCCAAGGGATGGTGTTTAGTGTAAAATAACACTGATTTTTCTAGAGAAAAGATGTGTTGCATTTTAATCAGAAACTTTTGTTTTGTTTTTTAATCCTAGACTTTAAAAGACAACATAAGTTCATTGGGGAGGGGCAGTCAATTAGCATCAGAGGCTTTATTTAGAAAACCTGGAGAATTCAAGTTCTAAATTTGAAACTAGGGGAAAGTTTGAAGGCTATGTTTCTTTTAAAGTGGTAGAAGGCTTTCTTATATGTAGGTTGAATTGATATTGCTAGGAAGAATACCTGCAGTCTGTTAAATAGAAAGCAAGCTATATGGAGATGAGCTATATAAAGATGCTCAGCAGCGAGCATCACGGGAGGATCAAGCACAACTTGGTGGTACAGCGTGGATCTGAGGCCATGAGGAGGGAAGCCAGGAAATTCTCTCTTACTTGCAGCTATTGATCAATAACAGGCTGGCTAAGAAAAAGAGGGGAGACAGGGCAAAGATTAATCATTGCAGAAGACAGGGCCACTTTACACACTTGCTTAGGAATTCCTGTTAATGTAACTAAAAGGCAGGTATTTTCATCAGTACAGGAAAGTGAAATATTTTCTGAAGTCAATATGGGAGGTTATTGTAAATGAAAAATAAATAACTTGTTTTTCTTTTTCTTTTTATTTCTTTTTATTTTTACACAGAGTTTCACAAAGATGAAAATAACTGTGACAAGACTGTGTTGTTAGATACTGACTGTGGGGATTGAGAGAGAGCACAAAACCAAAATGCCTCCAAATCCTGCAAGAGAGGAGGGAGACAAGGTTGAAATTAAATATTACATCAATTTTCACACTGGGTTTGTGAGAATACAAAAGATAATTTGTTACAATACTGTCAAAAGCATCAAAACTATAGAAATGTAAAGAATTATGATACTTTTATGGCTCCTTTTCCACATCTGTCCAGGAAAAAACAAGAACAAAACTATGAGTTTGGAGTATACCTGTATCTGTAAATTAGCTGTGAGAAACATTTAGCCATATACAGACTCATATTTCTTCAAAACTCCCATTCTGTCTATGAAATAAATTGTTACTTAACCCTTTCTAGAAATAAGGAGAAAAGAGACAGCATTGGGTTTTTTTTGTGTTTTTTACTTCAGCCAGAGGTATATTTGAACAAATAACTTGCCCCTCCTTCTAAAATAAACAAACCAATTGGTGTTTTAAATCCACTTTGGTAGTCTCTTGTTCTATTCCTTTCCTCTACTTACTTATCCACTGATCATCTCTTTAACCCTTTAAGCTTTGAACGGTGAGATTAGTCTGCAGTATTTATTGAGCACCTGCTATACTGAAAATCCTTTTATTCCCTCTTTAACGTATTAACACATTAAGGAATCCTGCCATCAAGTTGCCTCTGGTAACATAAGAATAAACTCATGAAACAACAGGAATAAACATTTTAGCAGGAAACAATGGACTTGAGAGAAAGCTAGGAACATAGTTTCATCTCATTTCTCCACTGAAAGAGACTTTTTTTCATTACCCAAGCCTCACTAGTATATCAACGGAACTGAAGTTGTCAGTTTCTTGACAGTATCTTTCTGGTGTGGCTAACTGACTCATAAAGTGCCTAAAACACCAAGGTGTCCATGTGGTATGCAGGTACTTCAGTGATAAAGGTCCTCCAATATAGAGAAGTTTCTAAGGCTTAAAAAACTCCAGCAACTTATAGATCACGTCTCCCCAGCTGCCAGCCTTAACCTGGAAAAGCAGGAATTAGGCCATTATAAAATGCTGATACCCCTGTGAACTAAGATCTATTTGGAGAAAAATTATATTCACGTGAGTTTGTAAAGAGTTAAATACAGAGATGGTAAGACACTGGAGGAAACTTTCTGCTATACTTACTTTATTGTAAAGCAAAGAAAATTAAAACATAAAGCTCAGTACATTCTCTTATAGACTTTTAAGTAGGCATTTTTCACTTGCATAAATTGTAGGTAAGTCTCCAAAATGCACACTCAGTCAGAACTCAGGTTTTGGACCAGTGAGGGTGACAGGCACCCGAGTTTTTCTTCGTTAATTAAATCTTTGACCTCACGGTATAAATCATCATCACCAAGACACTGAAGCCAGCTCAACAAGTTTGGGTGTTATTTTTTTCCTCAGAAGTAACCAGGGGTACACACGACAAAAACGAAATGCTGAAGCACTTCGTGCTGTTTTTTCTACTTAAGGGATTTTATATTTCTTTCCCACCCCCATATGCTCGTAGAAGGACTCCAGTAAGCGATCTTCCACACATCTTTAGAGGGACGTGGGGTGGGACTCCTTATTTTAGGGGTTGGCGGGTGCAAGTTGTTATTGTAACTCTACTCTGTAACTAAAGCTTTGGCATGTAATAAATCTCTCCCCAAAGACTTTTGGATCTTTGATTTGAAAAATCGGATTCCTTTTGTGGAAACAGTTGACAGGAACCTAAAAGGATTAGTTGCATTCCACATAGGATAATTTTTACTAGCAACATTTTGAAACGATTTGGTCGCTTTCAGACCTTAAACAATGTCCAGAAAAATGATCTAAGGAGACTCGTATTGTTTTCCTTTGTCTGTGAATCCATTTGCTGCTTGTGCCAGTGTCTCGATAGGGTTCTGACAGGGTTTCTCTCCAGAGCAGTGCACTGTATTAATTTCCCATTGCTCTTTCTACTTCACCTGTAACCCTTTTCGGCCAGGGCTGCGGCCGCGTTTTCTTCCTAACGTGAGCCTCTGAATAAAGCGAGAGCCGGTGGTTTGTTCGCCGGGCGCGGTTCCTGGAAATGAGACGCAGAGGCCGGCTCCTTCCAGGCATCTCGTCTAAGGCCGCGTGTTGCGCGTCGGGTGCGCAATGGCCTGGGCCAAAGTGGCCAAGGCTCTGACCTCCAGATGTCTCTGCGCGGGAGAGGCACCGCACGCTTCCCTGGCCTTCGTAGTCCAACCGTCTCGGGCCCTCTGCTAGCTGGAATGTGATGCTGGACGGGGGCGGGGGGCGGAAAGGAAGATAATTCTATTTCTCTACTGGCCGACCTCAAACAAAAAACCCAAGAGAGGCCTGCCTTCTAGCAGACGGCGGCCTTGCTGTTGCCGCTGGCCGCGGGCGGTGGCGGTCCCCGCCTTCCTAGCCCGCCCTAGCCACTGTTTATTTGGTTGTCAGCGGACTTACCAAGATGTTAGTTTGCAAGAGGTTCTGACCTGCCTGGGCGCTGTGGCTGCTCGGCCGGGCTTTCTCCTCTGTTTTTACACCTGCACAAACTCCACCGCACTCCCCTGATTTATAGCCCAATTAAAGGTTCAGTCTTCTCTAAGCCACCCGCGCTGCGCCCCTCTCCGCCTAACACTATAGGCGAGCGGAGGAACGCGCGCCAGGCTCCGAAGGCAGAGCCGGGGCAGCGCAGGTCCGCGTCCAGCCGCCTCCCTGATTCCCAGGAAAGAGTTGAGGTCAAGGAGGTAACACCAGAACAGATCAATTTTTTAAATTTGGTGTCCTGGAACCATAACCAGAATAGGAAAAATTATGGGTAGAGGGAAGGAGTCAGGACGAAAGGGCAAGACAAGGCGCCCTTATGTCACCCAACAGCTGCGCAAAATGAGGCCTGGTCCCTAATCCAGACTTGTTCCTTCCTGGGGGGTTCAGGTGGTCGATGCGCAGCCCACCTTTACACATGCCGGACTCGGTGGGCGCCAGCGCCGGAGAGTGGCCGCGGTGGCCACGTGGCGCGGCCGGAGGCGGAAGCCCTGCACCCACCTTCCGGCCACTGTCGCGCCGGGGCGCGCCCCTGCGCGCTTTCCTAGGGCGAAGGGGGAGACGAGGGGTCACCGCGGCGGAGAGGCGCCTGGCTGGGCGGCGGGGGTGGGGCCCTAGTGCAGTCGGTCGTCCGGCTGGGGCGCCCTCGACCGGCAGCCCTGCTCCCCGGCCTTTCTCGGAGAAGGCCCGGAGACGCTGCCCAGCGAAACGGGTGGTTCCCGCCACCAGGACCGGGCGCTGGGCCGGGAAAGCGCGCGGACGGAGCCCACCCGCCCGCTGGCCCCGGATGCGGCCGGAGCCGGCTCGGCCTGGGCAGGCGACCGGGCTCTGGTTCCAGTCTTCTCCCTTGCGCCCTTTTCTTTGCGGAGAGCATAAGTGGCAACTCAACGGCGATTGGCAGCATTGAGCGTCTTCCTAACCCCGATGCCGTCTTCTTTCCATCTATCAATCCACCTTTCTAATTAGACTAATTAGGAGCTCTCCGGAGTCTCGCTAGGCCCAGAGACTGCACCGCTCACGGGTTATGAAAAGAGCTCTGAATGGCCACTCTGGGGGCCAGGCGGGGGCCTATGCGACCCATTCAGCACAGAGTAACAGTGGTTACATTTATCCCTGGCCATTGAAAAGAGGCTCGATTAAAACGTTTGGGAACTAATGCCACCCTGCATCCTCTCTCTAATTAGAGGGGCCCGGGGAGACTGCCAGAGCGCCCGGGAGTCCGAAGACACCAGACCTGCGTGCTGCTGCTTTCCGCCCTTTCAGCGCAGTCCGTTTCCTTCCCCCAAGACAAAAGCCTGTCACCTCCCCACCAGTTGCGGGCCCTCGCTTTCCTACCCATCCTTTTAGCCTCCTCCCTGACTTCCCGAGCTGATGCTGCAGCCAACTGCACTAAGCAGCAGAGTTTCGCAGAGAAGTTGCGGGCAATAGAGCGGAAAAAACAGAGACGACTCCATCACTCTCAGTGTCTTGGGAAGTACTCTTGGATTTGGTAGGCTCTGTATTTTTCTCTTTCTCCCGCTGTACTTCTCACATTCTCTATGTAGCTCATCCCCTCCTTCCTCCCTTTTCACTTGAAATTTCCGAGGAAATGGTTTGGGGTCGGTCGAGAGGAAGGCCGGTCAGATGCCATCCAGATTCACTGTCACGTCTGCACACACGCTTGCATAAATTTTTATTCTTTGTCATCAGCCTGTTATGTCAGAGAAATGTGTATTGAGCATCTGCTATCTGCTTACATAGATCTGCACTGTACGTCTCAGCTTTTTAATTTTCCTTTTATCCCATCCCCAAATATCTTAAGAAGTTAAACCTAACTTGAAGTTTATGCAGTTTATCTTTTTAGATAAACTTAGTAGGGGACCCCAAACACAAGATACTGGCAAGACAGAGAAGTGAGAAATAACAGACGTACTACAACTATAGATTTTGGCGGAGGGAGGTATTTGTTTTGTTTTGGAAGTGACTGTGGCACCTGATATCTTTACAAAAAATTGAAAGATGCTTTGCCCTAGAATAAAGATGACCAGGAGTGTTCTCTACCCTCTTTTTTTTTTTTTTTTTGGTCATAATCCTTCTTTTTGGAAAAGAGCCAGATGTACAAAGAAATACCATCAGGTCGCTGTTCTTGATCTTGTTAATTTACAAAATACAATCTCAGGAAAAGACGCTTTTAGCTAAATGTCAGCCCACAGCATGCAAAATTCATTGGATCCAAACTTCAAAAAAAAGAAGAAAAAGAAAGACATCATGTGAGTGGAAAGAATCATGGAAATTTTTAAGGCCTAATCTGATCTTAATAGCATTTTATTGCTTCCACACCCTGCTTCACAATATTTTAACAGTTACAATATGCATGACATTGCAGCATAGATCTAACTAAGTAAGAAACTGGCAGAGAGGCAGAGAAGGGGACAAGCAATGAAAACAAGTGGTTCACTTGCATTGGGAGAATTACAATTTGTAAAGTTTAAAAATTTCCTGAAACTTTGAAACGAAAAACAAAATCTGCTATCAAACTTCTTATTTTTAAAATTTCCACTTATAAGTAAAGAACACATACACTGTAAAGTGTTGACAGATCCTAACCATGCAACTTGGTGACTTTTCCATATATATGCACCTGTGTAACCACCACTTAGACTAAGTTATAAAACATTTTAAACACCCTAGAAAACTCCTCACTCCTCTTCCCAGTCAATGCCACGCCCACCCCAACCACTCTTCTGATTTCTGTCACTGTAGATTAGGTTACTTGTTCTTGAAGTTCACACTCAACATTATGTTTGTGAGATTCATCTGTTCAAAAACCTTATTTCTCAAATAAGTGGGAAATCATTTTACATAGGTAAAATAAAAGGGAGACCAAGTACTGGAAAGCTTTACTTTAGTGTGAAATGAAAAACAACCCCCTCCTCAATGCAAGAAAAACATTGTCAATACTTTCTTATCAACCAGCAAAGGTAATTTTTTAATTATGAATAAGTAAATCAAATAATTTATCCTTAATCACTGTTACACCATGTGTAAGATGCAATTAATTGTAAGTGTAAAGAAGAAAAGAAGACATAAGCTGCTTTTGTAATTGGATTTTATTCTCTGCTTGCCATTCCAGCCCCTAACACTAGTAGTTTGAGTACTTTGGGCCTCTTCACAAAGAATGGTGAGAACTCGAGGAGGGGGAAAGTAAATTGCATCCAGTTTGTTCTATCTCAGATGTGCAAGCACTTAATGCAACAGTCTGTCAAGTGCACTTTTAACTCTGTTAGAAAGCAAAGTGTTCCTTTTGCAACTAACAGAGCAGTCTGTACTTTGTCTCATCTCTGAATCACCTTATAGACTGGTTAACTTTGCAGAGAGAAAAGCTGTTCTCTAGAAATGAAAAGAGGCCAGCAAACCTGCAGAATTATGACTGTTCTGCTTCACTCACAGAATCCCCTGGAATTCAGCGATAAAGCTAGCTCTGTCATGAACTCAAGCTGTGGGAACCAACCAGAAGCAACCAGTGCAGCCCATCATTAGTAACCCCACTCCCCAACCACCTTCAAAACAAAACAAGGAAATGCACTTTGTCCCCAAGGAAGGACAGCATTTTTAGGCATGGACATGTCTGAGCCACAAGGAAAAAATGAGAACACCTGGAAAAATTTGATGTATTTTGTTGTTTACACTGGGTTGGTAAATATGAAGTAGGGAACACATCTTTTTATAATCTTTAGTTTAAAAATTAGTATAAAATAAAGCTTGGGAAAGAAGAAGTTTGAAGATAAATAATTCCTACTGAGTTGTAAATAATGCAAATAAGTTGAATCAGTAAAAGATAATGAAAAGAACTACAGACCTGTGAGAACAACTAAAGTTAAAACTAGCAAAAATACTTAACACTGGCAAGAATGTAGAGAAACTAGGTCTCTCATATAACGCTGGTGAGGATGTAAAATGGTAGTCAATCTGAAAAATAGTCAGATTGTTTCCTCCAGAACTAAATAGGCACTAACATATGACCTAGTAATTGCACTCTAGGGCATTTATCCCAAAGAAATGAAAACTTGTGTTCACAGGAATATCTGTATAACAATGTTCACAGCAGCTGTATTTGTATTAGCAAAAAAAAAAAAAAAAAAAAAAGTGGAGATAAGCTACATATCCTTCAGTGGGTGAATGGTTAAAAAAACTCTGGGATATCTGTATAACGGAACGCTGTTCTTGTTCTGTCCTGTTAAGTCGGCTCTGACTCATAGTGACCCTATGCACAACAGAATGAAACCCTGCCCAGTCTTGTACCACGTCTACAATTGTTTTTATGCTTAAGCCCATTGTTTCAGCCACTGTGTCAATCCTTCTTGTTGAGGGTTCTCCTCTTTTTCGCTGACCCTCTGCGCTACCAAGCATGATGCCCTTCTCCAGGGACTGATCTTGACAACATGTCCAAAGTACGTAAGATGCAGTCTTATTGTCTTTGCTTCTGAGGAGCCCTATGGAGTACTACTGGAATACTACTCAGCCATAAATGCCAAGAAATTTGGAGGACAGCTACTTGGCCAATTGACTGGATGAGATCCATATTTATGACCATTCCAAAAACAGGTGATCCAACTGAATGTGGAAATCACCGAACAATATCATTGATATCACATGCAAGTAAAATTCTGCTCAAGATCATTCAAAAGTGACTACAACAATATATTGACAAGGAACTGCCAGAAATTCAAGCTGGGTTCAGAAGAGGATGTGGAACCAGGGATATCATTGCTGATGTCAGGTGGATCTTGGCTGAAAGCAAAGAATGCAAGCAAGATGTTTACTTGTGTTTCATTGACTATGCAAAAACATTCAGCTGTATGAATCATACTAAGTAATGGCTAATGTTGTGGAGAATGGGAATTCCAGAGCACCTAATTGTGCTCTTAAGGAATCTGCGTGGATCAAGAGGCACTCATGTGAACAGAACAAGGGGACACTGCACGGTTTAAAGTCAGGAAAGGCGTGAGTCAGGGTTGTATCCTTTCACCATAGCTTTTTAATCTGTATGCTGAGCAAATAATCCTAGAAGCTGAATTATACAAAGAAGAACGGGCATCAGGATTGGAGGATGACTCATTAACAACTGTGTTATGCAAATGACACCACCTTACATGCTGGAAATAAGGAAGATTAGAGACATTTACTGATGAAGATCAAGGACCGCTACCTTCAGTATGGATTGCACCTCAACATCAGGAGAACAAAAATCATCTCAACTGGACCAGTAAGCAACATTGTCATAAAGGGAGAAAGGATTGAGTTTGTCAAGGATTTCATTTTACTTGGGTCCACAATCAATGCCCATGGAAACAGCAGTCAAGAAATCACAAGTCACCTTGCACTTGGAAAGTCTGCTACAAAGGATCTCTTTAAAGTAGTCAAAAGTAAGGATATCACCTTGAAGATTAAAATGTGTCTGACCCAAGCCGTGGTATTTTCAATCGCATCATACGCATGAGAAAGCTGGACCATGAACAAAGAAGACAGGAGAAGAATTGGTGCCTTTAAATTGTGGTGTTGGAGAAAAATGTTGAATGTACCATGGACCACCAAAAGAACAAAGAGATCTGTTCTGGAAGAAGTACAACCAGAGTGCTCCTTGGAAGCAAAGATGGCAAGACTGCGTCTCACATACTCTGGACATGTTGAAAGATCAGTCCTCGGAGAAGGGCATCATGCTTGGTAGAGTGAAGCGTCAGCGAAAAAGGGGAAGACCCTCAAGGAGATGGATTGGCACAGTGGCCGTAACCATGTGCTTAAACATAAAAACGATTGTGGAAATGGCACAAGACTGGGCAGTGTTTCATTACGTTGTCCATAGAGTCGCTATGAGTTGGAACCGACTTGACGGCACCTAACAACAACAACTCAGTCATTAAAAGAGTACAACACTGATACAGACAACAGCCTGGATGGATCCCAAGGGCATTACGCTTAGTGAAAAAAGTCTATTTTAGAAGGTTGTGTACGAAACAATTTCATTTACATAGCATTCTCAAAAAAACAAAACTCTATAGAGATTAATGGTTGCCAGGGAACAGGAAGGGGGCAGAGATACGAATATAAAGGAGTAGCACAAGGCATATCCTTTGATGTGATGGAACAGTTCTGTATCCTGATTGCAGTGGTGCCTATATGAATTTGTATGTGAGATAAAATTGCATAGAACTACACACAGATGCACACAAATACATATAAAAGATGATCAACATTTGAAAACGCCTGTAATTTAGTTGAGTGTTATATACTGTTGATTTTCTGGATTTGATATTATATTGTAGTCACATAAGGTATCACCATCTGATGAGCTGGGTACTGGATACATGGAACTCTAGGTCGTATTTTGCAACTTCCTGTGAGTCTAAAATTATTTAAAAATAAGAGGTAAAAAATTTAAAGATTCCTGAGTCTCGTTCTTTTGTCTCAGAAATGAAAATACTGGTGACAAGACTTTCATTGGATGATTTCCCATTACTAATAAGGTCAATTAATTTAGCCCTGTCCTTGCAATAGATATGTTGTAAGCAACATTTAAAAGACATCATTTTCTGTAGCAGTGTTTACTGATGGGTCCAGTGCAGCAATCTTCTTGGAATGTAAAAAATACAGCCCATTTGTTTGAAAGTGGATTAACTTTTGGAAATAGCCAAATATCACCAAAAGTCGAATGTGAAGAAAGCAGATGATCAAGTTTGCTAAAACAAGTTTTCGGCAAAACCCAAGTGTCCTTGAATATTTACTGTCTTTCATGCTTTATAAACTGGTTCAGGAGAGTACGCCAATGGCCTCTTAGAGTGACTGGTTACGGGAAACCCTCGTTTACATGCATACATTTTGACTAAGGTTTAGAAATCTGGCTCATTTATGAAGTCAAGCTTTAGAGATAATTCTTGAAAATGTGTGGTTTTTTGGAAATAGTATGTTAAACAAATGCCAAGTATTGAAAGACTGCTGTTTTTTTTTTACCACTAGTCAGCTCTGACCTTATGTCTGACAGAACAAAAATCATCGGTAGTTTCGAGTCCACTGTTGCAGACATTGTGTCAATGTGTCTCATTGAGGGTTTCCGTCATTATTTTTTGGCTTTGGCCTTCTTTACTAAACATGATGCCCATTTGTAGCAACTGGTCACCTGACGATGAGTCCAAAGTATGTCAAAGTATTGCCATTGTTGCTGCAAAGGAATATTCTTGTTGTATTTCCTCTAAGACTCATTTGTTCATTCTTCCGGCCGCTCACAGTATATTCAGTATCCTTCACCAATACCAGGGTTCAAAAACATCAGTTCTTTTTCTGTCTCCCTTTTCTATCATCCAGCTTTGGCATGCATGTGAAAAGATTATGACATGGGTTAGTAGCACCTTCGTTGTCAGAGTGACATCTGCTTTTAAAAAATTTACAGAGGCCTTTTGTATGAACTTTACTCATTGCAGTTTTTTTTCATTGCTGCATCTACGGATATTGATTGTTGATCCAAGTGAATGATATCCTCAGCAACTTCGATTTCCTCTCTAGTTTGAAAAAGTAGCCATTTTTAACCTTTTTCTAAGGCAAAGCTGCATACATTAAGTTACCTGTTTTATGACTTTGAACTATTACTAGTGGAATTTTTATTAACTCTAGACATGGCTGTAACTTCCTTATTCCCTCTACCAAAACACAAGGATGATTCAACCAGCATAACCACTGCTTAAATGGTTACAAATGTTCATTGACCAAGAATCTGTATACAGTCTTCATGTTCAACATTACACAATTACAGCAAGAGCTTAATGCAGATCCTGCTCAAGGGACCCAGCCTGCCTATCTGTCAGTGGACCATGACATAAAAACAATCTAACTTCCTAATGTAAGCAGACCAAATCATGAATGACTGAATTTCAGACATATTTTGAGTCCTGATGCCAGTGTTTTAGCCATGATACTTGTTCTTTTCTTTGAATGTTTTATTGCTTTATTATTTTATTTCCACTAGGAATTGTGGAGTTCTAAATACTATTAGTGGTTTACCACTTGTGCACACATGTATCCTATTATTTTGGGAGATTTATATGCAAAGAGAGAGATTTGCCTCCTTTTTTTTTTCACTCATTCATCTACCTGCTCACATAGACGGGCTTTTGTCTGTTTAAAGGTGCTGGAAGGGACCACACAGAGTCTGAGAAACTTGAGCAGAAGACCCAGTACATAGGTATCTGACAGAATAGTTTAATTATGGAAAAATCTAATCTTTAGTAATTAACTTTTTTGTTCACTTCTTAATTTGCTTGAAAACAGCTTATTATTTTTTTGCTCTAACCTTTACAGAAATTCTTGAACAACTGTGAACAATTTTCACTTAAAAAGTCAATAATATATGTGAAAAATGAATAACAAAACAACTTATAAAATGCTATAAAAATGTCTAAAACTTGGGAATTTGTTAGCTGATTTTGGAGTCTCTATAGCTTATAGGGTTGCTGTGAGATGGAATCGACTCGATGGCAGTGGATTTGTTTTTATTTTATAGCATTATACCCATAAACTAGCTTGAGTTGATGAATATCTGGGGTTTCTATGACAGTGCCTAGAACTGCTATGGATTAGAAGAGCAGAACAAGAATAGTCTAGAGATCCCTTTAGCTGAGTATGTGGTCAACTGTTGAAGCATGTTTAACCCTCCCAGCATGTTTCTATGTAGTTCTCAGTAACAAAAGTCTATGGGTTATGTAATCTTCTTAATGAGGAAAGGAGAAAACGCAGATAAAGATCATATTAATACTTGATATAACTAAAATATATTAAGGAAAGTCAAAGATCTACACTAGATCATTATTCCTTCTTTCATTTTGAATTTAATGAGCACCTAATATATGCCAGGTATGTTGTAATGTTCTGTGGGTACAAAGAAAACTAACACATCTAGGTGTAGGGGAAAGACATGTAGATCACTTAAGATACATACTATGTGATGTGCTTCCACAGTAGCATGAACTGATTACTATAGGATCATTGAGAAATAAATAACTGTCTGGCAGAGCGAGAGGAGGCTTCTCAGAGAAGATGATGTTGGCTATAAGTCTGAAAGAAGGAATAGGATTTATTCATGGCAATAGAATGGATGAAAGAATAGCAGTATGAAACATCAGGATATCTTCAACAATTGAATACTAAAAACACATCACACCAAGTCAACCAAATACTTATCAGTGGGCACTCCTAGTCTCCCAGAATCTGGGGTTTCTTTGATAATGTCTAGATCTACTTTGGAATAGAAAAGCAGAACAAGGGCGGTCTAGGAAGACCTTTAGTTGAGTATGTGGTCAATTGTGGAAGCATGTTTAACCCTCCTAGCATATGTCTATGTGGTTCTCCTCAGTAACAAAATTCTATGGGTTATTGGAGAAAGGAGGAGAAGCGTGATTTAAGAAATGGCTTTCAGACATCTATACCCATGGCCATTGAATTGATTCTGACTCATAGCAACCCAATAGGACAAAGTAGAACTGATCCATAGAGTATCCAAGGAGTGGCCAGTGGATTTAAAATGTGGACCTTTTAGGGAGTAGCTGAGCCTCAAGGTTGTTAGGTGCCATTGAGTCAGTTCGGACTCATAATGACCCTATGTACACCAGAAGGAAACAGTGTCTCATCCTGTGCCACCCTCACAGTTGTTGTTATGTTTGAGCCCATTGTTGTGGCCACGGTGTCAGTCCATCTCATTGAGTTTCTTCCTCTTTTTCGCTGATCCTCTACTTTACCAAGCATGAGTTCTTCTCCAGGGACTGACCCCTCCAGATAACATGTCCAAAGTATGTGAGATGTAGTCTCACCATACTTGCTTCTAACAGGCATTCTAGTTTATTTCTTCCAATACAAATTTGTTTGTTCTGTAGTAGTCCACTGTATATTCAATATTTTATGCCAAAACTACAATTTAAAACATCAGTTCTTCTTCAGTCTTTCTTACTAGTTGTTCAGTGAAAACACCATGGCTTGAGTCAGGCACCTTAGTCTTGAAGGTGACATCTTTGTTTTTCAATGCTTTAAAGAGGTCTTTTGAGGCACAATTGCCCGATACAATGCATCTTTTGATTTCTTGGCTGTTGCTTCCATGGTAATCATCTGTGGATCCAAGTAAAATGAAATCCTTGAAAACTTCAGTCTTTGTTGCTTATTGGTCCAGTTGTGAGGACTTTAGTTTCTTGATGTTGAGGTGAAATCTATACTGAAGGCAATAGTCTTTGATCCTCATCACTAAGTGCTTCAAGTTCTTTTTACTTGCAAAAAGCAAGGTTGTGTCATCAGCATAACTTGGGTTGTTAATGAGTCTTCTAATTTTGATGCCCTGTTCTTCTTCATAGAGGTCAGCTTCTTGAATTATTTGTTCAGCATAAAGATAGATTAGGTATGGCAAAAGGACACAACCTCGATGCTCACCTTTCCTGACTTTAAACCATCCTGTGTCTCCTTGTTCTGTTCAAACAACTGCCTTTTGATTTATGTACAGGTTCTTCATGAGCACAATTAAATGTTCTGGAATTCCCATTTTTAAAAAATGTTATCCATAATTTGTTATGATCCACACAGTCAAATGCCTTTGTATAGTTAACAAAACACAGGTAAATATCTTGCCATTATTTTCTACTTTCAGCTAGAAGCCATTTGACATCAGTAATGATATTCCTGGTTCCATGTCCTCTTCTGAATGTGGCTTGAATTTCTGCCAGCATACTGCTGCAGCTGCTTTTGAATGCTTTTCAGGTTTCTATAGTCAGTTCTTAATTTTCAGCCTGTTAAAGGATAGAGGAGATAAAGAAAAGGAGCTAGTCTATGAGCTGGGGCCAGTGAGCTGGTGATTTACTGTGTAGGCTTTCTTTATGCTTTCATTTATTTGGTTGGCCAAAACGTTGACTTGCATTAAGTGAGCAAAGGTTACACTTACATGCTCATCAATCAATAATTAAAAAATAGGCATTCTATATGACTTTGGAGAATCACAGTATTTTAAATGTCTCTGCAATCATACAATAAGGAATTGTACCACTCTGTTTTTAATTAAAGAAATTACAAAACCAGATTAGATTTGCTGTCTATTTCTTTCTGAATTGTGGACTTCAGTATGATTTTCTTTTTTTCCCTTCCACACACTAAATAAGAGAGTTGGAATTTCTGTCATTTAGGCTTTGCTGCAGCACATCGTAAAGAGGAGGTGTATGCTCTTCAAAATTCAAGTTTGTATAAACCCAAAACCTTTTTCCATTGAATGGATTCCAATTCATATTGACCCTATGAAACAGATTAGGGCTCCCCCATAAGGTTTCCAGGGATCAGCTGGCAGATTTGAACTGCTGACCTTTTGGTTAGCTGTCAAATTCTTACCCACTATGCCATCAGGAGGGCCTGTGAAAACACGGCTGCTGGACCCTAACCCCAAAGTTTCTGAGTCAGTGGGTCTGGGACAGGCCTGAGAATTCATGACTCTCACAGCTTCCCAAGTGATGTCCATGTTTCTGGTCCAGGAATCACACTTTAAGAACCACTGTCCTAAGGTAAAAAATGGGGTCTATGATACAAGGCAAGAATATCCTTAATAGTCACCCGTGCTGTGATAGGCAGCCTCTACATGGCTCCCAATGATCCCTCACTCCAGGTATCTATCCCGTTCCTTTGAGTGTGAGCAGCACCTAGTGACCTGCTTTCATCAAAGAGGATGCTGTGGAAGTGGCAGGATGTGACTTCCACGAGCCCTTATGAGAGACTGTGACTTCATTTTGCCACTCTCTCTTTTGTCTTGTACTCTTGCTTGTTCGCTCTGACAAAGACAGCTGACGTAATATATTATGAGATGCTTTGTGTAAAGACCCATGGGGGAAAGGAACTGAAAGAGGTCTCTAGCCAACAGCCTCAGAGGAATTGGGGCTTCAGTCCAGCTGTCCATCAGGACATGAATGTACCAACAAACATGTATGTGACCTAGGAAGTGGATTCTTCCCAGTAGAGCCCCAGGGCCAAAGGACTCGGCTAGGGCATGTCCAGATGTCTGAGCAGCAGAAACTGAGATGGCAAATGCCTGTTGTTTTAAGCCATTAAGTTTTATGGCACTTTCTAAGGCAGCAATAGATTACTAATACAAGTGACCTCCTCTCCTTCTGTGAAATCTTAGTTGGGCAGTAGGACAAGAATGACCTTGTGCCTTCATTTGAGTGATAAGACCCTGTAGGTGCACAGAGCTGTGCTGGGTACTATACAGATTCAGCTCAAAGGTCTCTATTGTTTCTATTCTCTTTTGTACATAGAGTATCATCTTTGGATGGGGACACTTTTTAAGATAGCCTATTGCTAAATTCTCAAAAGTTTTCTTTTTGTACTCTGAGAATACTGTTGTGTGCCATTAAGCCAGTTCTGATTCATAGTGACCATATGTGACAGAATAGAACTGCCACAGGGTTTCCTAGACTGTAATCTGTATAATAGCAGATTGCCAAATCTTTTCTCCTATGGAGTCACTGGGCAGGTTTGAACAACTGACCTTTCAGTTAGCAGATGAGTATTTAACCATTGTACAACCAGGGCTCCTTCTCTACGAACAGCCACATGTAAAACAAAACCCTAAAGGAGTAAGCAGAAAACCCCATCCATTAGTCTGTAATCATTACATGCTTGAGCATCTGAATATTGTGATTTCCTTTCTTTGTCTTTGTTATAACACAGTAACATTTCTTAGAAGCTAATACCTATGAGAAGAAAAGAGCCACCCAAATTCTCATCTTTAAACATAAAATCACACATTTAAAGAAACCTATAAGAAGAGGCAAGTGATCACATCCACATGACTGTAAAAGCTACTATATGTTGTTTAGGTAGGGTTTTTTTTTTTCATGGTAGAGAAACAGATCAAAGGAAACATTCTTAACATTTTCCATGTTATCAACATGTCACAAGACAAATCTATTGATACAAGTCAATAATAGAATTCCATTACAAAAGGTAGATATATGATTCTTTTTATAATGACTATATGACTTTTGTGGATTAAAATCAGGGTGTTCTAAATATTAATAGATTAATTTATGTTGAAGAAAAGTTACAAATCATTCACTTAAAAATTGGCTTTGTGCCCACATTCTACAGGCACACGAGGGGGAATTGTAGCTGCACAGCTAATGTCTACACAGAGTGAATTTCTGAACATAATTTATGTAGATGAAGTGTGCAGAATGTTTTTATTTGTTCTACATCTCACTGTCTCACCTCTGCATGAACTTCCCAAAGCCAGATCTCCTTCAGATGCTTTACTCCCCTTCTCCGCACTTCCCTCCAACGTGTTTGCTTTGGCAACTTACATGTTCTTACAAACAATTCTCCCAAAGAAATCAATCACTCTTGCACCAAAAGAGAAATACTGTACACTCAATGCGATGACAAAATGAAACATGTCTGAGGCAAACCATGTGTTCCCGTGTGTCCGGGATTATGCTGTTTGCTCAGGGAGCATGTTCCTAATGTGTTTGGCTTCTGTTACCCCTTGTGATTGCAACTTCCATTGTCTTTTGGAATTTATGATTTCAAAAGCAACTGCTTGGACTCATTTTAATGGGACATTTTTGGAATGTGAAGCCTGGGGGATCAATTCACTGGGCAACGTCATTCTGTTCTCCTTTTAAGGCAAGCCTGACCCATAGAACGTACCTCACGTTTGAGGAAATATAGGGAATTGATTTTCTTATCCATTTGGAACCCCAGACAAATTGCTTATCTAAACTACATGGAACTATCATGCTTTGAAAGTTATTCGGGTCATCCATCACATTATTTGGGAAGAAATACCTCTGGCCACTGAGTGAAACAATGTTGTTTGTAAAAATGCTTTCTTCAGTGCTTTCCTCAGAGACACTCAAGGTAGTTGACCAAATTTGTCCCTCATTTTGGCAGCATATTTACTTCGAAGAGAAGCACCGGCATTACCAGCTCCATTTTATATAAAGGAAAACAATTCATTCCGTTTGAGGAATGAGACCCAGGAGCTAAGCAAGATCCCAGGTCCTGCTCTGGCTGATAGATGTCTACCTCACTGCCTCAAGGGCTATGATAGTGGGAGACCAGTTCCTGGCCCCTTTGGCATTTGAACTGGGTTTTCTGTATCCTCATCCCTTGGAGCTCTTCAGTAAGCCTGGGTTCACTTCCTGCCCTGACTCCACCTACCTGTTGGTGGTCTTGTGAAACTCAGCTTCCTGTCAGCCTGATTTTTTTGTCTTCCTGTATCTCATCAGTCTTAGATTTTTTTAGACCGATAAACGAGATAAGTAAATTTTCTCATCAGTCTGGGGTCTAATATATTTAAAAATCAAAGCTACTCGTGACTCTCATTGCAGCAAATGAGCTGATGTAGATTCAGGGAAGGTGCGCAATAAAACCCTGTCATAGATTATGGAAACAGACCTTTGCTTAAACAAAAAAGGGCAAGAATTGATACGTTGCTGGAAGTATTTTTTTTTTAGCCAGTAAGAAAAGTGTAGGTACTCACAATTTTAGGCTTTCTACTAAAAATACCACAGCCAGAAATTTCCTTAGAAGCAAGGATGGTGAGACTTCATCTCAGACAGTTTGGATGCATTATGGACAGAGTAGAACTTTCTATGTGGTAATATTATGTTACCGACAGAGTAGAACTACCCCATAGGGTTTCTGAGGAGTACCTGGTAGACTCAAACTGCCAACCTTTTGGTAGCTACCAAAGCTTTTATTTTTTTCTTTTCACTGTGAATTAAGAAAAATTTTACAGTCTATTTCATGTTGCTAACATCCAGAGCTTTCACCTCTATTCCACTCTAGGTGCCCGCCCCATCACGTGACAGCACACCTCCCCTTTTGTTCAGAACTTCCTGTGACCTTTTGATCAAGGTCTGGCGCTCCTCCCCCGATCAACTTGGCTCCAGCACAGTGTTCCTCAGACAACCCCTCATACATTTTTGAAGGTTTATTCACCTCCTGTGTCACTCTATGTTTTGTATGGTCTAGGTGGGAGATGGCCCAGTAATGCATGCAGTTTAGGGTTAGAGAGTCTGGAGGCCATGCTCCCAGGGGCCATTCATTCAGAAGGACCATTAAATGTGATCTTGTGGTACAATTCTAGCTCTGCTCTCTACTCCATCACCTGCTGTGCCAGAGCTCCATTCCACATACCCTATCTGGGCTGTCATTGGTGCCACCAAAGCTTTTAACCACAGTATTACCAGGGTTTTCTCAGGACGACCAGTCCCTGGAGAAAGACATCATACTTAGGAGAGAGTCAGAGAAAGAGAGGAAGACCCTCAATGAGTTGGACTCACATAGTGGCTGCAGCAGTGGGCTCAAGCATAAGAATGATTGTGAGGATTGCCCAGGTGCAGGCAGTGTTTCTTCCTGTTGTACATGGAATTGCTATGAGTCAGAACAAAACTCATGGCACCTAACGAGAGCACAGGCTCCAGAGCATATAGACCAATGGTCTGAGACCTCGCTCTGCCACTTACTAACCTGGCAAATAAGGCATTAAACTGGGAGCCTCAGTTTCCTCATTTTTAAAATGAGCAACAAGAATATTTACCTCTTAGGTTTATGATGAAAATTATGTAATGCAAGTAAAGCACTAGCACATGATACAGGCTAAATGTTAACTGCTATCATCATCATTGTCATCTTCATATTATTCATTGTTATTAATGTAACATTCTGGTTGGGATCATGGCATATATATTAATCCAGAGTAGGTTTATGGCAGGAACTAAACAAGTAGTACAAAAAAATAAATGCTGTAATTTTTTTCAAAACTCAAAAGTCCTTCACTCATCTATTAATTTGATTACATTTCTTCATTCAGTTTTATTAAGACTTTTCAATGATTAAGGGAAAGTATACAATACGAATCAATTTTGCATGTCCACCTATCTGCAACTCCATCTGCTCTTCTCACCCTGTGACAGCACACTCCTCCTTTTCACTTTTCTAGTATCCTGTTAACGAACACCTGTCCCCTCCTCTCCACCCTCTCCTCTCCCATTTAGAAAGAAACCAGGAGGACAGCCTCCTGTAAACATATAAAACCATAAAGTACACACACCACATAATCATTCTATGTCTCCGAGTCCAGTCCATTCTTGTCTGAAGAGTTGACGTTAGTATTGGCTTCTGGTCAGGGCCAGCAAAGGTTCTAGGGGTCATGTTCCCTGGGGACACTACAGGCTGTCAGACTCTCAGTTTTGGACTTTTAGTAGAGTTCTTGAACTGAATACCTCTTTTTCTTGTGTTGCCTCAGGGATTCTACATTGTGTCCACCATCATGGCTGCCTTTGGGGGTGTCCAGGCACATTCTGATTCTGATCTCATGTTGATGCAGTCTCCCATTCCTATGGGTCCTTCTGTCTCCTGGGCTCATTTTTCCTAGTGTCTTTCATGTTCTTGGTCGTCATCCCTTTCCAGATGGACTGAGACCATTTGGTGTTCCCCAGATGGCAGCTTGCTAGCTGTTAAGACCCCAGATGACACTCACCAATATGGGGTACAGAAGACTCTCTTAGCAAAAGACTAGTTATGCCAATTGACCTCGATGTCCCCTGAAAATGTGGTCCTGTCCCTGCTGCTCTATCCTTTGAAATGTTAGGTTGAGTTTAGAAAACCTTTCTGTTTATGCTGTAGTCCAGTTATGCTGATCTGTCCTCTACTGTGTGCTGTCACTTGTTTTGCCTAACCAAATTCCTATCGACTATCTAATCATGACCAACCCTCTCCCTCCCTCCCAACTCTTGTAGCCATCAAAGAGTCTTTTCTTCTGTACATAAATCTATTTTTAAGTACTTATAGCAGAGGCCTCATACAATATTTGTCCTTTAGCCGCTGACACGTTTCACTTAGCATAATATCTTCTAGTTGAAACCAGGTTATGAGATGTTTCCTAAAATCATCATTGTTCTTTACGATTGTGTAGTGTTCTGTTGTGTATATGTACCATAGTTTATTTATCCATTCATCTGTTGATAAGCACCTAGGTTGATTTCATAGTTTTGCTATTGTGGACTGTGCTACAATAAACATTTGTGCGCATGTCTGTTCATGTAGGATATATTTGTGTTTCTGTAGGATATATTCCAAACTGTGGGATTGCTGGAGAATATGGTATTTCTGTTTCCATCTTTTTAAAGAAGCACCAGTTTGCTTTCCAAAGAGGTTGCATCATTTTGCAATCCCACCAATAATGTAAGAGAGTTTCAATTTCTCCACAGCCTCTCCAGCATTTGTTGTTGTGTGTGTTTTGGATTATGGCCGACCTTGCTGGGGTGAGAAGGTATCTCATTGTAGTTTTGATTTGGATTTTTCTAATAACTAATGATTATGAGCATTTCCTCATGTGTCTTTCACCTGCCTAGGTGTCTTCTTTGGTGATGTGTCTATCCATCTCCTTTGTCCATTGTTTAATTGGGTTATTTACCACTTTCTTGTTGCTATTTTGCAGTATCTTGTAGATTATGGGTATCAGATGTCTATTCAATATGTAGTTGCAATAGATTTTTTTCCATTCCGTAGGTAGTCTTAGCTCTTGATAAAGTCTTCAGATGAGTGTAACTGTTTGAATTTTAGTAGTTCCCATTTATCTATTTTCTTTTCTGTTGTTTGTGCATTGTTGGTCCGATTTTGTAGTTTGTCTAAGCTCTGTATTAGAACTTCCATGGCTGTCCCTATTTTTTCCTGAATGATCTTATGTTTTAGGCTTGATATTTAGGTCATTGAACCATTTTGAGTTAGTTTTTGTGTAAGGTGTGAGACATGGGTCTTGTTTCAGTTTTTTGCAGGTGGATATCCAATTTTGCCAGTACCACTTGTTAAAGAAATTATTTTGACCCCAATTTAAAATCTTTGGGCCTTTGTCAAATATCAACTGTTTCTAGGAGGATAGCGATATTTCTGGATTCTGTGTTCTGTTCCTTTGGTCTTGTTCAGTTGGGTCTTGTAGTTTTCCCTTACAGGTCTCTTCTCTGGTTGGATTTTTTTTTTTTTTACCAGTACAAGGCTGTTTTAACTACAGTAGCAGTGCAGTAAGTTCTAAGGTCAGGCAGTGTGAGGCTTCCCACTGTGTTCCTCTTCTTCAGTAGTGCTTTATTTATCCAGGGTTTCTTCCCTTCCCAAACAAAGTTGGCGATTTGTTTCTCTTCTCATTAAAAAATGACACTGGAATTTGTTATGGGATTGCATTGTATATGTAGATTGCTTTGGGTAACATAGACATTTTCACAATGTTAAGTCTTCCTATCCATGGGCAAGGAAGATCTCTCCATTTATGTATCTTTTGGTTTCTTGCAGTTGGGTCTTGCTGTTTTCCCTGTACAGGTCTCTTCTCTGGTTGGATTTATTCCTAGGTATTTTACCTTCCTGTGGGCTATAGTAAATGGTATTGATTTGGTGATTTCCTCTTTGATGATGTGTTTGTTGGTGTAAAGGAATCGTACTGATTTGTTTATGTGTATCTTATATCCTGATACTTTGCTGAACTTTTCAATTAGTTCCAGTAGTTTATTTACAGATTCTTTAGGGTTCTCTGTTTATGCAGTTCTATCATCTGCAAATAAGGATATTTTTACTTCTTTACCCATGCAAATGCCCTTTCTTTGTCTTGTTTGATTCCTCTGGCCAGAACCCCTAGTACAATGTTGAATAGAAGTGGTGACAATGGGCGTCCTTGTCTAGTCCACATTCTCAAAGTGAAGTCTTTCAGTCTCTCTTCATTCAGGATGATGTTGGCACTTGGCTTTGCATAGACGCCCCTTATTGCACTGAAGAATTTCTATTCTTATTTTACTGAGAGTTTTTAACGTGAATGGGTGTTGTACTTTGTCAGATACGTTTTCTCTGTCAGTTGACAAAATCTGGTGATTTTTATCCTTTGTGTTGTTATGTGGTTGATTCATGGGTGATATTGGTCTGTAATTATCTTTTTTTTTTTTTGGTGGGATCTTCCCCTAGCTTTGGTATCAGGGTTATGCTGGCTTCACAGAATGAATTTGGGAAAATTCTATCCTTTTCTATGTTATGAATAACTTCACTAGTATTGAAATGAACTCCTCTCTAAAAGTTTTTTTTTTAGAATTCTCCAGTGAAGCTGTCTGGGCCAGAACTTTTTCTGATTGGTAGGTTTTTTTTTTTTTTTAATTACTTTTTAAAATCTCTTCTTTTGTGATGGGTTTATTAAGTTGTTCTGCTTCTCCTTGTGGTAATTTTGGTAGATGATGTGAATCTAGAAATTTGTCCATTTCCTCTAGGTTTTCAAATCTGTTGTGATACTTTTAATTTTGATTGGGTCTGTTGTGACATCTCCTGTGTCATTTCTTACTTGGATTGTTTCCTCTCCCATTTTTCTTTTGTACATTTAGTGAATTCTGCTGATCTTTTCAAAGAACCAGCTTTTGGTTTTGTTAATTATTTTAATTGTTTTTCTCTTCTCCACTTCATTTAGTTCTGCTCTAATCTTTATTATCTATTTTCTTCTGGTACCTGAGGAGTTCTTTGGTTGTTCTCTTTATATCTATTTAAATTGTAGGGTTAATTCTTTGGTTTGGATCCTTTCTTCATTCTTAATGTGTACATTTAGAGAGATAACTGACCTCCAAACATCACATTTGCTATATCCCATAGTTTCTGGTAGGACGTGTTTTCATTCTCATTTGATGCCACTAATTTCTTTATTACATCTTTGATTTCCATAACACATGAATTTCTGAGCAAGGTGTTGTTCAGTTGCCATGAGCTGGAATTTTTATCCATTTTTTTTCTGCTACTGATTTCAACTTTCATAGCTTTGTGGTCTGAGAAGATGCTTTGCAATAATTCAGTGGTTTGGATTCTTTGAGACTTGCTTTATGGTCTGTCCTGGAGAATGTTCTATGTGCATTGGAAAAGAAGGTGTGTTTATCTATTATTAGGTAAAAATGTCAATAAGGTTTATATGGTTGATTGTCACAACAAAATCTTCTGCATCTTTATTGAGCTTTTTACTGGATGATCTGTCCATTACTGAAAGTGAAGGGTTGAAGTCACCTACTATTATTTTGGAGTAATCTATCTCATTTTTCAATGTTGTCATCATTTGTTCAATGTATATAGATGCTCTGGTATTAGGTGTATAAATATTTAATACTTTTATATCCTCCTTATGTATTAAGCAATGAATAGTGTCCATCTTTGGTCACTATGGTGGATTGTCCTTTAAAATATATTTTATCTGAGATTAGCATTGCCACTTCAGCTCTTCTTTGCATGTTGTTAATTTTTTTTGCATGCTTTGATTTTTCCATCCTTTGATTTTCAGTTTGTTCATATCTTTGACTCTAAGGTGTGTTTCTCATAAGCAGCATATAGATGAATCATGTTTTTTGATCCAACCTGTTACTGTCTGTCTCTTTATTGGAGCATTCAATCCATTTACATTCAGTGTAATTATTGATAGATACATGTTTAGTCCTATCATGTTGGTGCCTTTACTTTTGTGTTGTTGGCATTTTCTTTGTCCCATTTAATATTCTGTTCTAGGTTGTTTTTCTTTATGGATTTTCTTCTCATCCTTGTTAATGTTGATTTTGTGTCTGTTGAGACTCCTGTATTGTGTTTCTTGTTTTGATAGGTAGTCTTGTTAGTTTGCTTTGCAGCTATTCCTTTGTTCCCACTTAATGTTCTAAGTTTAAACCAACCTTTAATTCTGTGTATCTCCTTAACATCCTTTCCATTTGAAAGGACTATGAATACTGTAATATGTCGCTGTTATAGTGTGAAGATGTCATAGTTTACATGTTAAGATCTCTGTTTCCCTAATTTTAATATTTTAGCTTTGATTGAGCTTTGCAATTTCTTTAACTGAGTAGGACTCTGGACACCGTGTCCTGCATTGCATCCTTGATGATATATCTGATGTTACTGATTTTCAAACTGAAGAGCTTCTTTCTGTATTTCTTGTAATTTTGGTTTGGTTTTTGCAAAGTCTCTAAGCTTCTGTTTACCCAAGAATGTCTCAACTTCACAGTCATATTTGAGACAATTTGCAGGATATATAATTCTTGGCTGGAAATGTTTCTCTTTCAAGGCTTCGTGTGTGTCATCCCACTGCCTTCTTGCAAACATAGTTTCTGCTGAGAAGTCAGAAGACAGTCTACAAGGCTTCCCTTTGTATGTTAGTTTTGATTTAAGCCTTGCTGCCTTTAACAGCATCTGCTTATGTTTCGTCTTATTTAGCTTGCTTATGATATGTCTCGGTGTCTCTCTTTTGGGATCTACCTTTTGTGGAGTTCCATAAGCATCTTGAGTATTTATGTTCTCTTCTTTCATGATGTTAGGGAAGTTTTCTGTCAGCCATTCTTCAGAAATTCTCTCTGTATTTTCTGCTCTCCCTCCTAGTTACTCGTAAGTTATTCCTCTTGACAGAGTCCCACATGCTCCTTACTGCTTCTTCATTTTTCTTGATTCTTTTAGCTGATTTCTCCTTATAAGTGCTCTTGTCAGTTGCTTTATCTTCATTCTTGTTAACTCTGCATTCTATTTCCTTAATCTTGCTGTTTTGGCTTTGCATTGAATTGTTTAACTGTGTAATTTTATTATTGATCTGCTGAATTTCAGATTGTTGACATTCTGGCTGTTCATATAGCTTGCTTAATTTTTCATTTTGTTCTGCTGCACTGTGTGTAATCTGTAGAAGGGCTTTACACATAATTATTTTGTATTCTATGTCAGATAATTTCAGGAAGATTTCTTCATCTAGGTGGCTTTTGAGTCTTTATTTTAGGGGTTTTCTGGGGCTATGGTGGTCTGTCTCTTTAAATGGTTAGATACTGAATGTTGTCTTCACACCATCAAAAATATGTTCAGTTTCCCCATTGTTGCAATAACAGGAGCTCTGGCATAGCTCTAAGAAGGGAGTGAGTAAGGACACTGCTAGACTTGGCTGCCAGCCACTGCTGCATTCTCTAGTGCAGCTGACTTATGTACAGTTTCTCTGCTCTATAAAGTATCTTTAGAAGGAGGAATATGGGATCACAAAAATGGAAGACAGGGCAGGAGACAACTTTAAGAGGGTAGTGGCACTTTAAGGGGCTTGGTCTGGGCTTTGAAGCAGAATTTTCTGCCCATCTTCCTGTTCTGCTAGTTCTGTGACTGCTCTCAGGGATCTGGAGGTGAGGAGGACATCAGAAGCATCAGCTTGGGCATGGGAACATGCCACTGTTATGGGTTGAATTGTGTCACTCAGAAGGCTATGTTGAAGTCTTACTCTTTTCCTTCCACCCTCAATACCTGCCAATGGGACCTTATTTGGAAATAAGAATTTTTGCACATTAAAGATGAAGTCATCTGGATTAGAATATGTCCTCATGCAATATGGAAACCCTAGAGGTGTGGTAGTTAACTGCTAGGGCTGCTAACCAAAAGGTCAGCAGTTTGAATTCACTGGGCACTCCTTGGAAATGCTATGGGGCTTTTCTACTCTGTCCTACAGGGTGATGTTGAGTCAGAATTAGGTCATCCAATATGATTAGTCTTTATAAGAAGAGAAGAAGTGTAGACTCAGGGAGAATACTGCATGACAATGGAGGCAGAGACTGTGGTGGTGGTTCATAAGCCAAGAAATGCCAAGGATTGTAAGCAGCCACCAGAAGCGAAGAAGAGGCTAGGAAGGATCCTCTGCTAGAGCCTGCAGAAAGAGCATGGCCCTGTGAACTCCTTAAATTTTGGCATTCTAGCCTTAAGAACCATTAGAGAATAAACTCTTCTTTCAAGCCACTTTGTGTTACTCTATTGTGGCAGCTCCAGAGAGCTAACACAGCTGCCAGTGAATTCAAACTGCCAACCTTTTGGTTAGCAGCCCTAGCAGTTAACTACCACACCTCTAGGGTTTCCATATTGCATGAGGACATATTCTAATCCAGATGACTTCATCTTTAATGTGCAAAAATTCTTATTTCCAAATAAGGTCCCATTGGCAGGTATTGAGGGTGGAAGGAAAAGAGTAAGACTTCAACATATCAAAATCAGTCTTACTGATTTGCTAGACACCCATGTACCTTACTGATGTCTTTCTCTTGACTGGTGGGACCAATCTGTCCTCTTCTAGTTGAGGTCAGTATTGAGTAAGAAAAATTTGAACTGGAAATGTTGAAAGCCATTCTCTTCTTTGATTCCCAAGAATTTAAATTCCTTAGCTATTACATATATATGTATACATATATATAAATATATATATATTTGGCTCTCTGAAAATTTTACTTTCCTTAGTCCTTTCATTTCTGCCAACCAGTTACAAAATAATGTAAAATGTAGGCAATTTTGACTTGTGCTGCCTTTCCTTTTCTGTTTTCTGTTTATGGCCATGAACCACTTTGATTTCAGCAAACAAAAAAGCCAGCCACCAGCTGTTTCTACACTTCATGGAATTGTAGATAATTCAGTTTTGATTTGGGGAGCATGTGGGCCAAAATTAGACAGGTGACCACTCACTTTACATCATTAAAATCAGGACACTTAATGGTCAATATCAACCAAGCAGATGAAGGAAGTACAGAGAGAAGCCCGTTATAATTCTCCAAATCTCTTATTTATGGCTCCCCAAACTGAATAAAATCCTCTAATATAAACATCTCTACTGAGAATAAAGGGAGAAATGGGCTCATGGTTCCCAACAGTTCATTGTACTTTCCATGTCCCATCATTAGCTTGCTTTTTAAAGCTACTACATTGCATTGCTAACTGACACTTAGGTTAGGATTGGTATTACTTTTCAAGGTTTTCTGCCTATATCTGAATCAGGACTGGCTCATCTCACACTTGAGAAGTCATTTTCTTTCTGGATTGGTAAGTTTACTTTCTGTTTCCTTTGATCCAACTTGATATTTTATGTATCTGTCAATTTACATTTTTCAGAAACCCTGGTAACCTAGTGTTTGAGTGCTACGACTGCTAACCCAGTGGTTTTCAGATCAGTTCCACTACGGGCTCTCTGGAAACTCTATGGGGTAGTTCTGCTCTGGGCTATAGGGTCACTATGGGTTGGAATCGACCAAATGGCAGGGCGTTTGGTTTGGTTTTGGTTCTTTACATTTTCTGCAGGTCCCTGGCAGTGTCTTCTTCCTGCCCTCTGGCAGAACTCTTACCCAATGCCTTTTACCTCCAAGACAAGCCTTGAGAAGTTTCTTTAGAAGGCACTCTTTAAGGGTTTATTAAGTTGTTAGAGGTTAACAATCAGTTTACACCATGTTAGTTCATTTCCTTAATGAATAATACTGCTATGAGTGGGGATACTTTTATCTGGCTCTCAGTCGCTCATGTTTAAAAACATTACAGTCTAGTATTTTTTTTCAGGTCTTCTTTATATTTCAATCTTATTTTCCGTTTTCGAGCTTCATTTTACTTGATGTCTTTTGAGTTTTCCTGAACAACAGTCAGTGGCTTTGTAGTGACTTTAAGGAAGTAGTTGTTTAATCACTTTCGGACTGGACTTACCAACTTCAGTCTAGTTTAAAATGACTCTTGGGTGAACGCTAAGAGATAGGAGAAAGAGGACAAAACTTATGGAGAGCTGGGCTGCGGTGGTGGGTGTTGTGTTGTACTAATTCAGCGTTGTAGTTCGTTGTTTCAGTTTACTCCGGTATCTCAGAGCTCTGCCTTTCCTTTTTCCAGGCCGGGACATTTCCCGCTATTTTTCCTTTTGTTGGCTTGGATAGGGATGGGCGTGTGGTCCCCTTTTCATTCAGCCCAAACATAATACGTGAAGTCTCCCGTGATTTCGGGGTCATGTGGTTGTGTTCTAAGCGCCATCTGCACAAAGATGGTCTTGGGAATGCTTCTTCCCCAGAACAGAGAAACATCTCCGTAGCGAGTCATCTGCAGCGGGCAGATTCAATAATCCCAACCACACTTGGCTCCGTCACAAACCTAATACGGCAGCCCATATTGTTGTTCGGGAAGTCTCCAGCCAAACCAAGCTCTTGTAAAAATAAATACTCATCAGCAAATATTTTGATTAGTTAAAAATGTTCTAAACGTCTAACCCCTCCTTTACTCCCTCCCCCGCGTTGCAAACGGGGAGTAGAGACTCCCCCCACCCCCACCCCGGGGCAGTGAGCGCGCGGAGCTGCTGATTCCTGGGCCCGGCGATTCCCCGCGCCGCGCCCGCTGCGCTGCCCGCCCGGGCCAGCGCGTCGTCCCCTGTCCTCGTTGCGACTGCAGCCTCCAGATCCCGCGGTTCCGAGGGGCTGCTAGACGTGGGCTGCTGGATCTAGGCTGCCTCGCCCTCCCCGTGCCGCCTGCGGGGCCCGCACGGAGCCGCTGGCACAATCGCTACGGGGACTCCGCTTAAGCTCTTTATTAACTCCCCCGGAGGAGTGCGGCTGCGGCCGCGCCTCCTGCACCCCGGTGGTCTGGCTCCTCCGCGCAGCGCACATGCTAAACAGATTAACATGCCTTGGCTGACCCACGCTTCGCAACCCGCGGATAGGGTTTCTGCAGCTCCATGTGGAAATTAACCTATCTGTACCCGTGGTCAGCTGCGCGGGCCGCTCCCGCGCTGGCCGGGCAAACCAAACAAACCCATGCCGCTGGCTCCCTTTGTTACTCTTGGCCTCCCTTTCCCCTGCCCAGCCAAATCTTTATTGGAAAACAGGGCTCTCCTCTTTGGCCCAAGGTAGGGCACCTTTCTAAGAGATCTTTATTTGTAAATGATTTTTGGCAGGGTCAGGCACCCTTAGCAGAGGATGGCAGGAAACCCAAACTGCACAACGGGAAGGCTTCTTCTAGCCCTCCACAGATAGGAAGGTGTTTACTTTTACGCAGGACACCCTAGTCCTGGTCATTAAAAAGACGTGTACTTGTCTCTAGTCTGCTTTTGTAGCAGCAGCCTGTCTGTTTAACACGGCTGCGTACCAGTGCAATTGGTTCTGACGCACAGCGACCCTGTAGAGCAGAGCAGAAAGGCCTCGGAGAGCTTTCTAGTTTATTCTCTTTCCGCGTCCGCATTCATGGTTAGTAAGCACAGTGAGGAGATGCTTCTTTCCTTCTCAGGGGAACTGAAAAGGCAAACTCAGAGAATGGCAGGTGACCACCCTGAGGCTACATCCAAATCGCAGCGCTTTCTTGTGAACTGTCCCTTGCCTCCTCCACCAATTCAGAGGGTTCTGGTGGTGCAATGGTTAAGCTCTGGGCTGCTAACTGACTAGCAGGAGGTTGAACCAATCAGCCCCTCCAGGGGAGAGAGATGTGGCAGTCTGCTCTTATAAAGATCACAGCTTTGGACGCAGGGACCAACTACCCAGAAGGTGAAGGCAAGGTCAGCAAAGTGCTTACCTTGCTTGCCAGATCTTCGGATTTTCGATTTTTGTAGTGAAGAATTTCAAATTTATCACACACCGAAGACTTTGTTTCTAGGAACGGCTGGCGTCTGTCACTCTCTGAACCCTACAGCATCTTTCTACAGAATCAAAGCGTCTTTTCCAATTTACAACCTCTAATGGGGCTTATGACCCAGTAAGCAAGGTAAGCAAGGGCTTACTTACTAATCTGTAGTGAACATCACCACCCGTGTGAAATTGTTTCCTAGAGATAGTAAGTAAGCACAAGTAAGCCTATGCTTACCTTGCTTGCTCGGTCATCTGCCCTTGATTGGAAATCCCATGGTGCAGTTCTGTCCTGTCCTATAGGGTTGTTATGAGTCAGAATTATCTCAATGACAATGGGTTTGTTTTTGGTTTGAAGGATGGCTAATGCATCTCTTGTTTACTTGCTAAGCTTTTTATCCCTGTATCCTACTTACTCATTTCATAATTATAAATACAGTTTTTGCTTTTGTTAGCTATAGATTGACGAGGTCTATGTTAGTTGGAAAGGTTGCTATAGTGCCTACTGGTACCCGGGAGATAGAGATGACTTGTTCGTGTTCTTTTCCATCATGTTTGGAAACCACAACGGCTATTTCCAGGTACTGTTGTTACTTGTGACCCACCTACGCCCGGCTGCCTTGTCCCATTACTCGTAGTGAGGTTGCCTATGTGCCGTCGTTCCTCAGCGGCTTGTAACTGTGTTGACTCACTTGTGGTGGTTTGGGTGTGTCCTTGAGTGTTTCTTCTTTAGGCCTGAGGCATAGCTCACTGGAGTTGCCTCTCCAGTCAGCCTTCACTGTAGTGCCTGTCTCTATCTTCCCATCAGTGATCTGTGTCAGACTCGCAGGTGGCAGTGATCAAATTGAGGGATGGCAGCGTCAATGTGACAGGACCACAAAGAACCCACAGTCAGTGAGAAGACTGGGCACAACTACCCCTCAGATCACTCTCCCAACCCGCTGAATGACATACAGGCTCTGTTCATTCATCTTACCGTTTCTTTGCAGCTAGAGTATTTCTTGGATGGATGGCACGTTCCTGAGGCAGAAGAAGGTTTCAGGGCTGCAAGCTTCCATAAAAACAATCAGGAATCAATTGCCGGCACATTTTAAGTGGTTTCAATCTGACACCAAGGAGATGAACTAGAATTGGCACTGATAATGTACCAAAAGCATTGAAACTGAGTTATAAATAAATATACTGAAAAAAGAAAATATACTGAAGGCAAGAGAAATCATGCCTCTCCCCACCACCACCTGTATGCCTTGCCATGATAAACCTAGATTCACAAGCAAAGGCAACGAAAACCACTGAGATTGAAAACAAAAGATTTAGACTCAAGGTCCAAGACAGCACAAGACCAGTCAAGAGCTGGTAGTTCTCTGCTCCCCACCCCTCCATTCTGGTTATGGACAACATCTCAGGATTCCTTCCAGCTCTGGAATTGTGGTGTTTGATCAGAGGCCAACAGTGAGAGCATTGCTGTGTCCCTCGTAAGGTGGCTGGCATCTCGCTTTCTGGCAATCTGTTTTATTTTTCCCCTCTTCACCAGCACCTATACTCAATATTGTCCATATGAATCTTGTGTAGGAATACACAAATTACAGTAACTTTTGTCTTGTGTCGTGGAGTACTGACAGGGCAGTAAACACGCACAGCTTTCCTCCTCCAGGAATTCCTAATCCTCCCTGTGTGGCTCTAGCCCTGTGGATAATATCATTACAGGCCTAAACAAATAAACAGTCCATCCAAATCAACCAGGAGGCACTGGGGACTACAAAGTTCCTCTCTGCGAAGATGATACAAGTAACTTTACACTCCCAGCCTGGAAGAGCTCCAGCAGCCATGAATAGCTGTTCAGTGCTGTCAGGCCTGGGGAGAGCAGGGGTACTGGGCCGACACCCCGGCTCTGTCTTTGCTGCAGTCAATGTGAGCTTTCAGGGTTCTGTTTTCCTTACTATCCTTGACTGGAAACATCAAGGACCAGTAACACTTTTTATGAATCCTGAGCTCAAAGAAAACGCTTTCACTACAAAGTTAACGCATTAAACCCAATGACTTGGATGGAAGGATAACCCGCTTCTGCCAGCCCAGAGCTTTCTACGTGATTTTCTGTGTTTGGGCTGCTGCTGGCTGCCTGGCCATCGCCGGGGCCATAGCCCCGCACTATAGGGGACAGGCGTACAGTCCACTGCAGGAACCAGCCGTGCTAGAGCGGTCACACTCTTTTATGGTAGTCAAGACCAACAAATTAATTAATATAATACTATTATTTCTTTGAAAAGAGTCAGTTACAATGAGTCAGCCTTTGTCCATGTTTGAAAATGAGGCTTTCTGTTTCCACGTCTTCACAAATGTCTCCGCAGTTTCTAGAGTGTGTGGGCCTCTTGTCTTGCCTTCTACCAGGACCTGAAATTTTCATTCTTTCTTTAACTATTACACTGCCTGCAACTATATGACACGTGTGTGTGTGTGTGTCTGTGTCAGGTGGTAGGTGTTAGAAAGATGATTGAAAGGGAATAACACTGAGAGGTTAACAGTGGTGGCAAGGGTACATATTTTTTAATTTTTACTTTTTCTTTTTCTCCCTCATTTTGGCCCAATAAGCTTATACTACTTTAGACCTGGAGTCCCTGGATGGGACACATGGTTAGTGTGCTCACCGCTAACTGAAAGCTCCCAGAAAGAAAGGCCTGGTGACCCACATCTGAAAAATCAACCCCTGAAAGCTCTGTGGGGCACAATTCTGCTCTGACACATGCGGGTGCTGTGAGCTGGTATTGACAGCCTCTTCTGTTTTTGAGTCAGATTAAGAGAATGTAAAAAAGATTGTTCTTAAGCAAAGTTTATCCACTCAAGGTAAGCACCAATTTCCGTTCAGTAGGACCCATGCTTAGTGCAGGTAACCCCAAGGTATGCAGTTACTGGATTTTCTGGTTATTTGTTAGAAACCTAGGGATCACATCCAGAGAGTCTGTCTGCAGTTATTCAGAAAGGTGGAGAGGGGACAGAGTAAGTAAAAAATTAAGAGATGAAGAGAAGACACCATTACTCTCAATAGGTGGTTTTTGGTAACGGTGATGCACCTGGGACCCAGCAGACAGCAATTCTGCCTTCTGCAAGTTCTTGGAAATACAGGCAAAAGGTGACCCAGGCTTGGGTTAAATGACGTGGGTTCCAGTCCCGGCTCTGCCACTGGGTCACTGTGAGAGCCTGGATAAGTTACAGCCTTTAGTCTCAGCCTTTAGTTTCCCATTTTTGCAAAATGAAGAGATTAGTCTGCTGCTCTCAGGTCAGGCCTAGGAGCTGCTGATGTTACTGAGTGTGTAGGACTCTCGGTTTATGCGGGAGGGGTTGAAGACCTCTAATAAGCAGAACTGTCCAGGGTATGAAGGAGGAACTTTTCCAGAAGGAAAAATCATAAAGCGCTTCAGAATTGTGTGGAACAGATAACGTGAGTCATGAAACATCAGTATTCAGGTTGTCTGTCATTACAACTCCAAAAGTTGAGGGAAGTATGGCCCGAGGATTAGAAATTGGAACAGAACAGGGAGACTGTGTGTTACTCCCATCATTTGTATTGAAGTATTATCCAAGAGACATTACACTGAGCCTCCACCATGTGCCAGGTACTAGGCTAGACATGAATGCAAAAAAGAATAATCCCTACTCTCTCCTGATAGTGAATGATCATGGAACCTGCAGAACCCCTGGCTTACGAGACTGGTGTCTTTTGGTTAGTGTTTAGAAGCCAGTTTTGTAGGTAAGGGTCTTCTATTTATTCAGGGCAGAACTAGCTTGGCCAGGTGCCTGGAAGTTAGAAGGACAAGCTATGGTAAGAGGCTACCTGGCAAAGATGGCACGGAGTTTGGAAAGAAGAAATGCAGCAAGGTGTCTGTGACATTGCCCTGTCCATCCCCTGTTGTTTGTGCTGGCTCAGAATTCTCTCTATTCCTCAGAGACCTTACTATCATTATGCTGCTTATATTTTCTTTACTTCCTTTTGATTCTAACACAAGAAAACAGCCAGCTGATTTTTAAGTGCTAGCCTGTTTTCGCTACCTGAAAGGAGACCAGGCAGAATTTTAAAGGGAGAACTGGGTACTTCAGGGAGCTGGGCACAGCAATTGTAGCTAGAATCCAAGTGTGATACTTCAGGCAATGTCCCCAGTTTGGTGACACAGGGAGGAGTGGAGATCCACTTGGACAATCTCTTCTCTTGCTTGGAGAAATTCCTTTCCAGACAACTTCTTAGTTCACACTACATTTAATAAGGAATGCCATACATTTTTAAAGTCTCATCCAGTCCAGAGATTCGGCAGCCAGTCTTCCCACCCCACAGTTTTTACATGTCTTCCTGATTCACTGATTGATTTAAAATCCCAGACACCAGAGCAGTCTGGGGAAAGTGGAGAGATACATCCTTTTTTATACCTCTAGGTCAGTCCCAGAAAACCTGATATTTAAAAACACAGTATGTTAGTTTCCTCAGGCTGCCTTGAACGTTACTACAGGCTGGTGGTCAGGTGCCTTCAGGTCCGTTCTGACTCACAGTGACCCTGTGTACAACAGAGCAGAACCTCACCCAGTCCTACGCTGTCCTCACAATTGTTGATATGCTAGGGCCTACCGTTGCAACCACTGTGTCAGTGGTTGTTGAAAGTCTTCCTCTCTTTTGCTGAACCTCTACCAAGCATGAGTACCACATGCTTAGTATCACAAACTATGTGGCTTCAACAACAAAAATTTATTCTCTCACAGTTCTGGACGTTAGAAGTCCAAATGCAGGTGGTTGGCGGTTCACACTCCCTTTGAACTCTCTAGGAGAAGAGCCTTTCTTGTCTCTTTCAGCTCTCAGATACTCTAGGTGTTCCTTGGCTTGTAGCAGTGAGACCCCAATTTATGCCTCTGTCTTTGCATGGCCGTCTTCTCGTCTGTGTGTCTTCTGGGAACATCAAGGAAATCAGTCACATCTGAATAGGGCCCATCTTCCTCTAGAATAAACGCACCTTTACTACATCTGCAAAGACCTTATTTCCAAATAAATTCACGTTCAACAGGTTCTGAGGGTTAGTGCTTCAACCATTTTGGGGACACAGTTCAACATCTAACATAGGGATTTCCCCTCAATGATTATTTTACAAGACCACTGAGTTGCAGGTAAGGTAGAGACTGCTAATTACCTCCCCATATCTGCCCTTCTCCTCTTCTTTACACAGACAGCTCCCGTGAGTTTTAGCTGTGTACACGGTCACCGCTAGTGAGTGGATTTCTCAGCCTCCTTTGCAGCTGGGTTTGGCCTTGCAACCTAGATCTGGCCAACAGGATATGAGTGAAAGCGCCACACGCAGTATCTGGAAGCTGTTTGCCCCTGCACCCTCTTTCTTTTTTCCTGAGGACTGACACAAGGGTAAGTGGTGTTGAGCTGTCTTTGGTCCTGCAGATGAGGACAGCATCTGTAAAGGGTAACAGAGCAGTAAGTAGAAAGAACTTGGGCTTATAAATTTACATAAGACAGAACCAATCTATTTTATTAAAACCATTGGTATTTGATCTTTTCTAAAGTAACCAAACACATATCCTAACAAATCCTACAAATTTTCTTAGTATATTTAAATCATGACCTGATTTATAAAATCTGCATTACACACAAGTTTTCTGGAAAACGTTTATTGCATAAATCAGGTCCACTTCCATTTGTCAAAGGCATTGCTATCCTTCTAGTCTCTAGGTTCAAAATTTTGCGTTCATGGTAGACTTCGCTTTCTTTCTTCACCTGTGTTCCGTTAGTCATCAGATCTTGCTAAATTTTTTCCTTCACAATGCCCATGAGATGAGAGTCTTTCCGTATTTTAGTCAGCTCAAGTTCAGATTCTGACTGTGTGATGCCAAGGTCACTGACATGGTTCCTAACTGTCTCCCAGACTCCAGTATGGCCAAGATCAAGCCTATCTACCTCCAGAAAAACTTGCCCAAAACATCAGCTTCTTCACTTCATGCTTTCAGGAACTCTGTATTTCCAGTTGAGCTATATGAATTTCCCAATAATTAATTGTACTGACTTATAAGAGGGGCAGATTCATATGGCCAACCTAGTATTTTGACAGATCTTCAAGGAATTCCGTCACCTGGGCCCACTTTTTATTTACAGCTCTACTTCCATTCAATGATCCCTTGATTCAGTTTGTCCAGATGTTTTATTGTCTTCCTCACACTTCTCACCCACTCTTTCTGCTGTGCCTTTGCTTATGTAGCTTCCCTTCCTAGTAAGCCCTTCCTCTTTCTCTCTGCCAGTGCTACCCTCTTTAAGACTCAGTTCTCAACTCTCTTTTTACAGTTGTCCTGGTCAGTCATGCTTCACAGGCAAAAGAGTCTTCAATTTGAATTCCTACAGCATTCTCTAACAATACAAGTAACTTCTTTCCTAAATAAAGTATAAAACTATCAAGGGCTGACTGTGTCCTTTAATCACTTAAAGGGCTGTCAGTGTTCCTAGTCTGGCCTGAATGGGAGCTGTATGAATGCCATCAACTTAGGTGACTTCGATCTCTCTCTTTCCCTCTTTCTGTCTCTCTGACAAAGGGACTTCCTGGAATCCTTTCTGAGGAACACTGCCTATTTCTCTCCTCTCCTCTAACCAAAGTTGTCTTTTGTTCAGAAATCCTCTTATTCATAGCTTATTATAACTCTGATTTTACATGTCTATTTCCTCTGCTAAACTGTGGGCACTCAGGGGATGTTGTCTGACGTTTGATGAGCGCATACATGAACAGCATGGAATTTTATTTCAGGAGAAAGCAAAATTAGAGGTTGAGAACTACCAGGTGTCAGGGTGGGGTCTTTCAAACTTTCTGGCTCTAGTGAAATGAGAATTCTGTGTGTGACCTTTTCCACGGGTCACTTTTTGTGTTGATTCAGAAAGTAATGCCTTGGTTTTGGTGAATAATTTCAAGTTCTCCAGGCTTGCAGACCCTTCTGTTTGTATGACAAGGTGCTCTGACCGTGACTCTGGCCCCACCGTTTCCTTGCATTGTCCTTTACTTGTGCTCATGTTACAGGGCTCAGAACATAGATAGCTCTTGATTTTTCTTAAAGTAGCCAAACCGATATCCTAACAAATGCTGCAAGTTTTCTTAGTATATTTAAATCACGATCTGATTTATAAAATGTGCTTCACACACAGGTTTTCAGGAAGATATTTATTGCACATATCAGGTTTGTTTCTGCACTGATAAAAATTAACACAAAAAAGCTAATATCAAGGTAGACAGAATTAGAGGCCTTCTGTCTAAAGGATACTGCCTACTAGGCTATTAAAACTCATGTATCTTTTTTATAGTTGTATAACTCTTGTTACCACGGTGGCTTCAGTATGACTTCAGATTTTTCTAACCTGACATATGAGTGTTATCTCTGTCTACAATCAAGGGTATTCTCTGTGAATACGGAGATGAAATGAATTTGATCAGTTTGTAGATGATTTAATGATTATATCCTATCAAGACTGAGAAGTAAATATTAGTTTAATTGATATTATTTGTCCTAGAGGGAAAAAAAAGGAAAGAGGAGTACATTTATAACGGTGTTCAAATATGAGGAAATTTCTTGAGCAGCTGTTCTTAATTTCACCTCAGAACAGGAAAAGGAAAAAAGAAAAGGAATGAATTTAAGAAGCACCAAGGGGAATGTAAGGCAGACTTTTTGGACACTATAGATCAGTGGTTCTCAAATTATAGCATGCAAATCCTACACTACCCCTGGAAGTTTGTTTAAAATGTAGGTTCCTGGCCCTTACACTTAGCGGTTCTGGGGTAGAGCCTAACAAGTTTCATTTGGAATAAGCTCTGCAATGGAACTGAGGCAGGTGGCCCTCAGATCAGAACTGAGGAACCCTAGGGTAGATGGCTGAATGTCATAGTTTCTTGGGGGATTCACTGAGCTTTTCTTCTTTGGTATACTTCCTAAAGATGTTTTTGTTTCCTTTTATTTCACTTAAAAACAGGAAGGATTTTCATTTGTTTAAGGTAGTTTGGACACAATTCTTCCACTAGGAGAAGAAGTAGTTTAAGCTCTCAATAGAAGACATTTAGTTTTTTTAGACTTGTTTGCTTATACTCTGAAGTATTTCAAATATTTGGACTTGCCATTGATTAGACAATGCCCTACCAGTGTTTATAAGATTTTTTTGCTTAAGCTGAACATACATGATTTTCAAGGCCCAAGAAAAATAGGCTTTATTATTTTTTCATAATATAAAGGAAAAGACAAAATGCACTTGTTTGTAATAAATACAATAGATTAAAGTTTTATCAGAGAAAATAAATTCATTTTGAGGTTGGGTTGTAAGTCATGAACAGAGCAGAAGTCATTTTCTTGTCTTAAAATTCTAGAAGTTAACTCCAAGAATAAATCTGGTTTCCCATTGGTCTGAAATGATGGTGAAATTTTTTACAATTCCTTTATCTCTGTCAATAAGGAGACTTCAGTGACTTGGACTTATTAGAAAAACTCGTGTGAGAAATCAAATTTTTATCCTTGCTAAGAAGTGTTAGGAGAATTCCCCACCACGACTTCTTTGTAGTTGCATTATGATTGCTAAATTATACAAATAGATTTCACTTTTCAATGTTGGAATCTCTTTATTATGCTTTTTTGGTCAGAGCTTTAGTGAATCGAAGATCTAAAACACCACTGATTTGCTGACATGTAAATTTGCCATCCTCTTGCTAGAGAGGTGCTGTGTATGGTGTAACATGATAGAAAAGAGGCAGAGAATTTGAATTGTTGCTGGTATTTCAGTTCTTTCCATTAAGAAAACATTCAACTGAGTCATTTTCTCTGGCCACTTTTCCATTGTGAAAAAACCTAAATCAAAGAACGTGACTGCTTTTACTGGCAAACAGTAGATAAATCAGGGATGTAAAAATGCAAAAAGAAGGATTCAGTACAACTGCTACACAGAGTGGACTCGCTGGGTGAAAGGTTTACTCTGTCAGTTTTCCTCTTGAGACACTTAAGTTTAAGGAAATGTTTGTACTGCTCTAGAGAAAAAGTTGGCTGTGTGTTTTTTTATGTGCTTGGGCCACTCTGGAAGTAATTCCTTTGGGCACAATTATCTAACATGTGGTGATTTAGAAAAATCCCAAAGCAAAGGTCATCTGGATATTTCAGGCAGGAAAGAAGAATATTCATCTTGGAGAATGAAATGCTGTCAGGAAGGGCTAAGGTACAACTCATGGTCCAAGGAACGTAAAAAGGAGAATGAGATAGATTTCAAGCAAAAAATGCACTTCAATTTTTGTCTTCTTTTGCATGAGGACTGTGCAGATAGAATGAAAAAAAGAGCTTGGTATCAGAAAAACCTGGTGCTGGACAAGGTACACAGGCTTTCAAGGCCAGCATACGACCTGCACGTTTGTCCGGGCTCCTGTGCTGAGAAGGAACCCAGGCTCCGGTTAATGGTTTCCTGCTTCCGTCTTGAAATTTGTAATAATGTTTGAATTCAGGCCTCTATTAGCTTCTTGGTGGCACAGCGGTTGAGCATTCAGCTGTTAACCAAAAGACTGATGGTCTGAACCCACTCAGTGGCTCCCTGGGAGAAAGACCTGGTGATCTATATCCATACGGACTACAGACAAGCAAACCTTATGGGACAGCTCTGTTTGGATACACGCAGGGTCACTATGAGTCACAATCAACTTGATGGCACCCTACAACAACAACATCATATTGGGCTGCTGTAACAAATATCACAAACCGGGTGGCTTAAAACAACAGAAATTGACTCTCCTGTAGTTTTGGAGTCTAGAAGTCTGACGTCAAGGTGTTGGCAGGTCCATGCTCGCTCTGAAGCTCTAGGGGAGAATGTGTTCCATGCCTTTCTCTTAGCTTCCAGCATTACTGACATTCTTGGTGTTCCCTGGCTGGGAAGTGTATCACTTCTGTCTCTTCCTCAGTCATCAGAGCACACGGCATTGTTTCTGTGTGTTTTCGGTTCCCTTTTCTGCTCTTCTGATAAGCTCTTCTTGTAAGGCCTGATTGGATTTGGGCCCACCCTGATGATCTCACCTTGACTGCATCTGCAAAGACTCCATTTCCAAATAAAGTCACAGATATAGGTAGACAGGGTTAAGAGTTGAACATGTATTTCTGGGGACACAATTCAGCACATAACAAGGCCCTGCATTTGTATTTTGCAGTTGGACCTGCAAATTATGTAGTTAGTTCTGCAAAATATGGTGTACTCTAAACCCCTCATTTTGAAGATGAGAAAATAAGATCTGACTAGAATGACTTTCCTGGCAGAGCCAGAAACAGAGTCCAGATTCTCTGGACTAAAACTGCAAATGAATTCACACAGTGTCCAAACAGAGAAATGCATTTCACCCTCATATTGAAAAGAAATTTATTCATGCATTGTTAACAAGCCAAATAAAAATCTAAAGAGTCTGAAAGGAAGAGATCTCTGGATGTGACTGTGACACAGATAAAGACAACCTCACATTGCGTTTTGAAGTCACTTCTAAAAACCACTAGCTGCCTTATTGATTTTCCTCACTTCAGCATCAGACTGCCCATTACTCTCGGAAGTAACGCCTCACAAAATTCAGGCAGACACTCATTTTCTTCTAACCCAAAGAGCCATGTTACAGGGGTGTCTGAGAAGAGGATCCAGCTAAACTGCTGTTTGTCTTCTGTGGAGAATGCCCTGTTCCATGCATCTCCACGGTTGGTGCTATACTAGTGAAAATGGATTGACCTTAATAACGGCACATTTCTCTTCCTGAAGGGCCATTTTGATAACTAAGATCAATCCAGCATCAGTCAAGCCATGAATACCATGACAAATCATTGAGCATTGTGTAGTAGAGGCCACTGTCTAATGCTCCCCTAAAAGGAACCAAACTCAGAGGAAATCAGCCTGAGGAGCATTCTCACTGATCTGGGCAAGGAATGTCTCTCATAAGTAAATGTGATGCTGGTATCTCCAGGCTATCATTGCTACCAGAGCTGTGTATTCTAGATGAAGTGATTGCTGCCAGAACAAAAGATACCACAAGTAGATGGTTTTAAAGGACAGAAATTAATTTTCTCACAGTTTGAGAGGCTAGAAGTTCAAATCAGAGCATCAGCCCTAGAGAAGTGTCCCCCTTTCGTGGCAGTTAAGGGAGTTCCTGAGCATTATAAGGAAAGCCTAGGTGGTCCTAGGCATCTGTTTTCCCCTTGTATATGTCTCTGTATCTATTTTGCTCTTTTTATAACTCAGCAGTGATTAGATTCAGGACCCATCTTACTCTGGCATGACCTCATTAACATGACAAAAGAAAAACTGAAACAGGATCATATCCACAGATACAGTAGCCAAGACTTTAATATATACTTTAGGGGAGAGGGTGACACAGTGCAATCAATAACAGTAGGTTGTATTAACTATACACCCCCGCAAAACTAACCCACTGCCATCCAGCTGATTCTGACTCACAGCAATCCTATAGACAGCGAAAACTGCCACACAGAGTTTCCAAGGAGCACCTGGCAGATTCGAACTGCGTACCTTTGGGTTAGCAGCTGTAGCAACTAACCACGATGCCACCAGGGTTTCCATTAACTGTATAGTTGATGCTTAATTTCCTTCTAAGACTGGGACAAAAGAGCTGCTTTTAACCACCGCCTCCCAACAAACTCCCCATAACTTTCCGACAATAAATGTTTATCACAATAATAACGTAGGTTTGCAACTTTGCCAGGGTTTGTCAGCTAGTGTTCTTTTGGACCAGAATAGGAAAATGAATTTAAAAAATCCACAATTTTCCATGAGAAACATCCCACTTCAACTTCCCTCACAGTATATCAGAGACAAACAACTAGACCAGCATCAGTTTATACACAGGGAAAAAAATTTCTCAGAAATAACCAAATTTGGTATAAGATTCAAGCAATGGAGGAGAATCAGCTATCTTTCTGATGCAATGCTCGCTCATTACGATTTAAAGAGGTGCTAGGGATTTTAGTGGCCAAATTTTACAGGAGCCAAGTGTGTAGAAAATATGACTCAAGCTCTTTTGTAAAAGAAACATTCAGATTTTCTCAAGTGTTTGGTGAGGGTGTAGAAGGGTGAGGCATCAGATATTTTCCATGTGCAGGTCAAATATAAAGAAGGAAATGTGGAATTACAAGAAAACAAACTTAAGAGGTTTGTTCTGGCAAGATCTTACATCATAACATCTTGGAGCTGGAAGGTCCTATAATCTTCCACCTGCATTTTATAGTTGAGAAACCTGAGGTCTGGACAGACTGTGACTTACCTGAAGTCTGTTGGCCAGTCAGAAATAAAACCGGGTCACTCAGCTCCACGTGTAGACTTCTTTCCATGAAATGTGAAGCTTGGCTGAGCTCCACTTGTGGAGACGTCCTGGGGAGGGGAAATGGGTCTCCGTTCCTCCCTGAGTGACGTTAATTATGAATGCCTTGATAGGCCAAGGTGCACAACCCTATGTCTAGGGACTGAGTTTCCAAAGTGCCTTGGGTTCTGGCTCTAGCAGTAGCTATAGGAAACTCATTCAAAGCACCTTCCTCAAACTACTCTGCACCATGACCACAATGGCAGGCAGCAAAAGGGAAAGAGAGCTGATTGCCCTGAACCACTTTGGAAGTATAAGACTGCCATAACCACAGAAGCAACAGCGGCCTCAGCGATCCTAAAGGAGGTTCAGGAAGACCCACTGAAGTGTTCTGTTACTGACAGCTGGCGTTTTCTTTGACCTCAGAAACCTCGAGCCCCTTAATCTGCCCATGTTTGGATGAGGATCTCAGAGGAAAAGACTGAAGAAATAGATCACCAGGCAGGAGTTACAACCATGTACACGTGGAATCAGCATCTGCAAGGTAGCTGTCACAGATCAGTACACTGTGAAACATGAGAATCTAGAAGGGTAAATGAATTTGGTCCACCAACATAGATAATAGTAACAACTACTGTTTTCCCAAGGATTATTTTTTCATTTAGTTGAAAATAATGATATAGCCCTAAAAGTACTACTATTTCTGAACTTGGCTAGTGGACTTCCTTTTGAAGAGAATCAAATTTTGTGTATAATCTGTAGTTACCGCGAATGCTGTTACAGTAATGTAAATGGTAAAGATTAATAGTGGGTTAGCATTTTTTTCTTTTTTTAATTTCCAAAGCAACTTGGATAGGTTGTACAAAATACTTCACTTCTTCTTCCTGTGAATGCTCATCAATTTCTGTAGAGTTGAACCTAGGATAAAGTACACTGTATCTTAAATTGAGTACTTTTCAAATTGGCTGTGGTACGCACAGTTTGTGTTACTCATTTTGTGCCAGAAACACTTCACATGAGGGGTGTGAAGATTAATGAGTCATAGTTTCAAATTCCCTTAAGAGACTAGGATGGAAGGTATTTTGCAAATATATGGCAATATATTTAGTACTAGACGTTGCCTTATTTAACTGAATAAATGTGATTTGGGGAAAATGCCTTGTCCAGCTAAGCCCTGAATAGGATGAACTTGCTGCAGCGATTCTGCACGCTGATAGTGCAGGCTACTGCAATACTTCCATCCATGCATCCATATGTCCATATGCCTGTCCATCCACCCATCTGTCCATCCACCCATAAACATTTATTAAATATATATCATGTGTTAGCAACTCTACCAGCCCCTACACATAAAAAGAGAAGTTACCTTCAAGTTGCTCACCTATCAGTATGTGTGTGTGTGGGAGTGGGGCTTTTGACAGTACACAAATCAGTATAACATGTAGGTAGTGTTTAAAGAGGAAACAAAATGCCACAGGGTTTAGAAGAAGGAAAGCTCACAGTAAATGGGGGCTGGGGGGAGGGAGGGTGTTAGGGGGCTGAGTAAAGCTTCACAAAGGAGGAGCTATTTGGATGAAGTTTGAAAGAGAAGTAGAATTTTTAAAAAATAAACTTAATTTTGAAATAAGTTTAGATATATAGTGAAATTGTAAGGACAGCATAGAGAGTTCCCACATACACATTAATTAATGTCTTCTACCCTTGGTGTCCTTGACCTATAGGGTCACCATGAGTTGGACCTGACTTGGCGGCAGTGGGTTTTTTTTTTATTCTTAGTATCTTACACTTTCACTTGTCAAAACTAAGAGATCAATACTGGTACATTTTGTTAAGTAAACTTCATACTGTATTTAGATGTCACCAATTTTTCCATTAATGTTTCTTTCTGTTGCAGGATCCAATTCAGGTAACCACACTGCATTTAGTTGTCATGTTTCCTCAGGCTCCTGTGGTCTATGACAATTTCTCAGTCTTTGATTGTCTTTCATGATCTTTACAGCAGGATTATTTGCCAGATATCTGGTTGAATGTGTCCCAGTCTGAGTTTGTCTGATATTTTTCTTATGGTTAGACTAGGATAACAGGTCTTGGGGAAGAATACCACAGAGGGAAGATTCCCTCCTCATCACATCTTATCTCAGTATCCACAAGACATAAATTATTTATTTATTTATTTAACGTAACTGAGTGAAAATGTACATTCACGTATAAATTTACATGCCCACTTATATGCAGCTTCCGCTGCTCTCCCTGTCCGGTGGCAGCACACTATTCCTCTCTGCTCCATACATGTCTCATCCTCCCAACAACCTCCTTTCCCCTCCTCTCCGTCCACTCCGCTTCCTCCAGCCAGAGGTCAGCAAGATGATATCCTATAGATGTATAGAACCATAAAGTGCTTCCAATATATGGTCACCCTGCATTGCCGAGTCCAATCCATTCCTGTCCAAAGAGTGGACCTTTGTTATAATTTATGGGAATGGGCAGCATCAGGGCCGGGAGCCATGCTCTCAGAGGAACCCCCAAACCGCTGGACCATCAATTGAGGTCTTTTAGTGGAGATCTCATGATGCACCCCTTTTTATTCTTCTGTTGCCAGTGAGACTCCTCTCTGTGAGCTCCATCGTGGCTATCACTGGTGGTGGCCGGGCACCATCCGGTTCTTCTGGTCCCAAGTCGATGTAGGCACCCACTCTTGTGGGTCTCCCTGTCCACAAGACATAAAATTTTAATGGTGGAAATTGCTTCTTAGGTAAAAGGATCTGTGTGAGCAACGTGTGGCTGTACTTAAGGGTTAGGGGAAAGTCCAGATGGGTTGGCAGACGGAATAGTCACAAGGAAGCAGTGGGATATAAGCCATGTGGTAGTATGGCATTTTGAAGCTTCTAAAAGATTTTGTGGAAACTGATCAATTTCTTCACAAAGCTTAACACTGAACGGCCAATTGATTGGATGAGAATTAGTTATTGTGGGCTGCTGTCAAGTCAGCTATTATAGGCCCCTTTAAGAAGTAAGAAGAATTAGGCCTAAGGTAATTAAAATTAAGAGGTCAGCAGAAGATCATACAAATAGTGCCAGGACTCAGATGCAAATATTTTTTTTATTTGAGACAACCAGATCTGCTGCCAATCAGACAGCACCCGTGCATCAACTAACCTTACATCCTAAAAGAAACATTGGCATCGTTAATCAGCGTGTACAGGAGAATCCATTTCAATCAGCTTCTGCCCAAGCACAAGAACTGGGGCCTTCATCAACCACAATTTGGCAGATTTTGCATCTGGACTTGAAGCTTTACCCTTACAAAGTCTTTTAACTCAAGAACTGAAGTCCAACAACCATAGATTGATTGTGCCATATGTTTGTTGACTGGGCTCTGGAGCAATTGAAAGTTGACCCTGCTTTTGGCCAAAGAATCATTTTTAGTGATGAGGCCCAGTTTTGGATGAATGGTTTTGTTAACAAACAAACTTGTCACATTTGGAGCAATGAGAACCTAATGGAGATTCAAGACTCCCCACTTCATCCCCTCAAAGTTATCATTTGATGTGAATTTCGGTCTGGTGTAATTATTGGGCCTTATTTTTACAAAAGTGAAGGAGGAGAGGCTGGGGCTGTCAGTGGCAAAAGATATTGGGCTATGGCAACTGATTTTTTTTTTTTTTATTTAACATAACTGAGTGAAAATGTACATTCACATGTAAATTTACATGCCCCCCTATATGCAGCTTCCACTGCTCTCCCTGTCCGGTGACTGCACACTATTCCTCTCTGCTCCATACATGTCTCATCCTCCCAACAGTCTCCTTTCCCCTCCTCTCCGTCCACTCCCCTTCCTCCAGCCAGAGGTCAGCAAGATGATATCCTATAGATGTATAGAACCATAAAGTGCTTCCAACATATGGTTACTCTGCATTGCCAAGTCCAATCCATTCCTGTCCAAAGACTGGACCTTTGTTATAATTTATGGGAACGGGCAGCATCAGGGCTGGGGGCCATGCTCTCAGAGGAACCCCGAAACCGCTGGACCATCAATTGAGGTCTTTTAGTGGAGATGCACCTCTTTTTATTCTTGTGTTGCCAGTGAGGCTCCTCTTTGTGAGCTCCGTCATGGCTATCACTGGTGGTGGCCGGGCACCATCCGGTTCTTCCGGTCCCAGGTCGATGTAGGCACCCACCCTTGTGGGTCTCTCTGTCTTCTCGGTTGTCTTTACCGCATGCCATTTTGGCCCTCGGTGAGCATCCGTTCCTGCTGAGTTGGGACCATTTGCTGTGTCCTTGGATGGCAGCTTGGCAGCTTTTAAGACCCCAGATGCCACTCACCAATGTGAGGTGCAGAGAGCTCTCTTAGCAAAACGCTAGTTGTGCCAATTGGCCTGGAATTCGCCTAAGAGCGTGGTCCCCCGTCCCCCGCCCCAGCTACTCTATCCTTGCAGTATTGAGTTAAGATGCAAGGAGTACTCAAGTTATGTTGAAGTCCACTTAATGTTGTTCTTGTTCCTAATATGTGCTGTCACCGCTTTCTCCCAACTAGATTTCTAGTAACTACCTAAACTAAACCCTCCCCCCCTCGCCCTCCCTCCCTCCCTTCCCTCCCTTGCAGCTGTCAGAGTCTTTTCTTCTATACACAAGTCTGTTTTTGAGATCTTATCGTAGAGGTCTCATACAGTATTTGTCCTTTTGTCGCTGACTACTCTCACTCAACGTAATGTCTTCCAGTTGAAACCAGGTTAGGAGATGTTTCCTGGAACCATCGTTATTCTTTATCATTGAGTAGTGCTCCATTGAGTATATGTACCACAGTTTACCTATCCATTCTTCTATTGTTGGGCATCTGGGTTGATTCCACCTTTTTGCTATTGTGGACTGTGCTGCGATAAACATTCTGGTGCATGTGTCCGTTGGTGTGAAAGGCCTTGAATCTGTAGGATATATTCCAGGTAGTGGAATTACTGGGTCAAATGGTATATCAATATCCATTTTTTTTAAGGAAGCACCAGATTGCCTTCCAAAGAGGCTGGACCATTTTGCAACCCCACCAACAGAGTAGGAGGGTTCCACTTTCTCCACAGCCTCTCCAGCATTTGTTGTTTTGTGTTTTCTGGATCATGGCCAATCTTGTTGGGGTGAGATGGTATCTCATTGTTGTCTTGATTTGAATTTCTTTAATAACTAAAGATCGTGAACATGTCTGCATGCGTTTTTTGGCTGCCCGGATCTCCTCTTTAGTGAAGTATCTGTCCATCTCCTTTGCGGCAACTGATTTTTTTTTGACCCCATTTGGAAGGTGCTGCAGCCTCCACCTACCCAAAGTTCTTTTCCACACATGATGCCATCAAATGCACTACAAGATAATAAAACAATTAACACTGCATCACTTACACAACTTGTTTCATTCAAATTCATAGAGAGCACACTTTTATTGGAAGACCCTTTACATTCCATGGGAGATCAAGGAATACAAATAACAAAACTCTTCTAGCAACTGGGAGCTAACTGTTGGTCTGGTTTGACCCACATCCAGATTGAGGGAAGAATGTGAGAAAAGATTAGAGAAGTTTCTCTTTCTTTCTACTACAGTAAATTATTAGATCGGTCCTTTTCTCTGTCAGAAAGGGAGCCTTGAATTGGCTTATCAGGAAGTTCCTTTGTCTTTAATTTTTAGACTCTGCATTCAAATATCCACTTTGCAAACACATAGCATGTATCCACCGTCAGTCTCGATTTGTGTTAGGCAGTAGGACAGCGAGATAAACAATATCAATAAGGCTTCTTGCTTACCAACAAGGCAAGCTCACTGGCTGGGGAAACGGGAAAAAAGGGAGAAAATAATGAACAGTCTGAGCTTCCTGGCTTCACAGAAGAGGTGATACTGAAGCTAGGTCTTTTAATACAAAGGTGAATTTCAATGGTGGAAAGCAGTACAGAAAAAGAGAGAAACAGCACTGTGCATTGGAGAAGTGAATTTTTTGGTATTGCTGGAGCATAACAGGGTGGTAGAGACAACGGGAGATGGAGCAGGGGAACGCAACTCCTGCACCAGGCTCTGGGCCAGAGCCATCCTATAGAGGGAGCGGATGTAGAGACCTCCAGGTAGGAGGCTCCCAGCATTTTACCTTCTCGGATGCCACTCTTCCAACAGCCAGCCAACTGGATCCTAAGTGTTTTGCCCGACTCCCCTATTACTGCGACTTCATCTTGAAAGTGCATATTCATAATGCCTAATCCCTTGAAATGTGTTGAAAGCATAACAGCACTTGGTCTGTGTTGGATAACAGATTCTCTTGCAACGCATTCTGACACAACTCAAGACTGAGTAGAAGCATCTCACCAGCTTCATACAGTGTTCTGTAAAACTGAAGTGCTCTTTTGCGGGAAAAAGGATTATCTGTTGATCTTTGATATTCACGTGTTCACAGAGCTCTATCATTATGCTGTGTCACATGGCTCCCTTAGAGTTTCCAAAGCCATTAAATGCTAAAGAAAACAGGATTTTTCCAGCTCTGATCTCATTATATGTACAAATTCCAAGAGCAGCCTCCCAGAAAATAAAAGTTTTTATACAGCAGAGTGGATGTGTTCATGAAAGATATATTGTTTATTTTCTTGGCACAGAGTTAACTCCAAAATAAGATTACTTAATTGAAGAAAACATTTCCTGACATGCTGAGAAGTAACATTTGAACCAAATCTCCTCTCTCTTAGATTAAGTCTAGGATAGATGTGTTCTAGGCTATTTAATTCATGTGAATATCAAACAAAATCATTTTAACTACTGAGGCATTTAGTCAGTCAGGCAAAATGTAACTCAATATTGTAGGCAACAGCTTGTAATCAATTATAATTCATAGTTGGGTAAGTTCCTGAAGTTTGTTATTACAGTAGTAGTTTATTTATTTATTTATTGGCACAAAAAAGTCTTAAATCTGGAAGCATTCAATTCAATTTTTCATAGCACTAGGCTGCTCCTGGCATTGATTCACAGGGTATTTCAGCTCATTTTCAGTGACTCTTTTATGTTATTTTTAGGACTTTGGGATCAGTATCACACTGTTAAACTAGTCTACATGTGTGTGGCAAAGACAGCTACTTGTTTACCAAAACACGCTTTCATTTTTTTCCTTCCTTCCTGGGTACATGGCTGCCTTGCTGGAATGGGTTTCCCAGTCTTCCTTGAAGTTGAGTGAAGCCGTGAGATCAAGTTGGGACCCACGGAATGTTATCAGAGTGATACGTGCCACTTTCAAGCCTGGGCTTTCAAAAATGGCTCTTCCTTCTCCATGGACTCTTGCCCCTTCACACTCACTGGAGTTTGGTTGTATACCTTCATCTTTAACTGTGTTGCTGACAACAATGCCCTTGGACAGAGGTACAATACAATACAAGGAAGCTGGGTCCCTGAATATCCTTGTGGAGCAGAGCTGCCCTGTTACTGGGGATTGCTCACCTTTGAACTCTTATGGTGAGGGAAATAAACTCTTACATTTGTTTTTAGGAAACCCTGGTGGCCTATTGTTTAAGTGCTACATCTGCTAAACAAAAGACCAGTGGTTCAAATCCACGAGGTGCTCCTCGGAAACACTATGAGGCAATTCTTCTCAGTCCTATAGGGTTGTTACGAGTTAGAATTGATTCCATGGCATTGGGTCTTCTCAGATTTGTATTCTTCTTTAAGTCACTATGCCAGTCATGGTTTAGTCAGAGAAACAGAAGCAGTAGGAGGTAAATATGTAAGGGTAGAGGGATTTGTTACAGAATTTGATTTTTAAGAGACTCAGGGAGCTGCTTAACCTGTCTCAGTAAGGCCGTTGTCTTTGGGACTGATGCTAGAAATTGAAGCCCAGAGGGTAGGCAATTGGGAAAAGAAGGTAAGTTTAAAGGACAGGTGAAAAAGGACAAGGAGGAACCCACAAGCTGACAGTTTATGCTGCCTCTGACCTTCGTGTTACAGTGTCTGAACTGGAAAAGCTGAAGGAGGAGCCAGGAGATAACAGTAGCTGCTGCACCAAACCAGCAGAGTAAACCAGCTGATCGACTCAATGGCTGATGCTGACTTCTACCCTTCAGGTCTCACACAGTAGTGTCTCTTGTCATCCACCTTAACTGCAGACATACAAAGAATGAAATTCTGGGAAATATAAACTCAGTATAACCAAGCTGATAAATTACAAAGTCAACATAGTCAACCCCTTGTCAGTTTGCACCATACACAGTTCCTTAAGCCATACTTCATATCAAATGAAAATCTTAACAGTCATGCCTGATATAATACAACCCTCGCACAACCAAATCACATTAATCAAAATCCTCCAAAGAGGATGCAATATCGTTTTCTGTCTTTGGGTGATGGTAATTCTTTTTCTTTTCTTTTTTTTAGCAGATTTACAATCCCCTTTTGATATTTTGTAACTTAAGTATTGATATATACAGTTAATTATTATGTAACATTTTATATTATGTGATTGAAAAGCAAAGCTGTCACTTCGAGGACTAAGGTGTACCTGACCCAAGCAATGATATATGTGTTGTCTCACACACAAGTCAAAGCTAGATGATGAATAAGGAGGACTGAATAATTGATGCCTTTGAAGTATGGTCTTGGTGAAGAACACTGAATATTTCATGGACTGCCAGAGAACAAACAAGTCTGTCTTGGAGACGTACAGCCAGAGTGGCATCCTTGAGGATGGTGATATTTCCCATATACTTGGGATGTGTTGTCAGGAGGGACAAGTCACTGGAGAAGGACATCAGGCTTAAGGTATAGAGTCAGCAAAGAAAAAAAAAAAGACCTTCTATGACATGGGTTGACACAATGGCTGTAACAATGGGCTCAAACAGTGTAAGGATTGTAATAATGGCACAGGACCATGCAGTGTTTTATTTTGTTGTATGTACTGTTGCTGTGAGTCAGAACTGACTCTATGGCACCTAACCACCACAGCAAGGAGAATTCTTTCTAGGAGGTCCTTGCTGCTCTTGCATTCAGGAGATCAAGTCTTGAAACTGGCTGAGTAAGTTGCTTTTTTTTGGTGATTCAGTCAGACTTCCGTTCATTAGACTTAAGCTTTACAACTTAAACAGGTTAATTAAGACTGTAGACTATCCATCAATTTTAGTTCTTAGGACACTATGATCAACTGGCCAAAAGATAAAGATTTCTTCAAGTTAGATTATTTTGATTATTTCTTTGGCTCCTCTGCCCATTATGGTAATCATGGCCACTTTGTTTTTGATGATTTAATGCTACTACTTTGCCCCTGTGATGTCATGATCCTATCATTACCTCTAAGTTTAGGGGCTCCAGTTCAGTGACAGTAGTTTGTGCTGTCCCAGAGAGAAGAGCCAACACTGAGCTCTTGAAGGATGCTGAGGCTCCCTCACAAATTATTTCTCATAAGCATGGTGAAAAGCATGTCTTCTGGACTCTCCCAGGGTGAGTGAACACGTCTCACCTGATAAATTCATGCTAGCATTTCAACTCCCTAAGGCTTTGAATATCTGATTCTGTGGCAGTCTAAGAAGTTCTGGCATTTCGACTTCATTTTGTGCAGGCCACCTTCAAGTCCAGGTGCACATTTTAGTTAACCCGTCCACCAACCAAACTGTTAGAGCCTTTTTGAACCCCTGGGGCTAAAACATGGAATCCAGAATCTTTACTTAGTAGGCTCATATCAATAAATTCAGCGTAGTCCAACTTTATATTCCATCCACTTTCATCCTAACAAAACCAACCAAACCCACTGACATGGAGTTGATTCTGACTCATAGTGACCCTATAGTACAGATTAGAACTGCTTTCAGAGTTTCCAAGGAGTGCCAGGTAGATTTGAACTGCTGACCTTTTTAGTTGGCAGATGTAGGTAGCACGCAACCAGTTCACCACTAAGGTTTCCACCTTGATTCTACATTCCTTAAATCCATTCCCATACACACCCACCTAGGTTTTTATTGACAAAATTGAATAAAATGGTGCAATTATTTTGATGTATATCACAGCTTTTCACTGGCCACACTTTGTATCTCATCCTCTGGAATCTGTTGGGATTTTAGTGTAATTATAATTCTAAAAGCTAGGAGAAGTGGTAGGAATAGATCCAGTGTAGTATTAACAGTATCCTACAAGGCAATCTTCAGGATCTCATTTCTTCTGAATCAGTGTTTTAGCTTTAACGAAAGAGACACGATGAGTCTGGAAATTTGCGTTATTATTTACCCACCTGAAGGAATAGCCTTTGGGCTGAAATTTCAGCACTGAGGTTACAAGAAACAAGGGCTTCCTTCTGGTAGTTGGAGCCCTGGAAGCTCAGCGGCTAGTTGCTCCTCAGAAATTCTATGGGGCAGTTTCACTCTGTCCCATAGGGTTGCTGTAAGTTAGAACTGACTCAGTGGCAATGGGTTTGGTTTTCCGACAATTGAGAAACTTTTGAATGCCAGATGTAGATCTTGGGCTAAGAATTTAAAGTCCTGTGCTCATGATTTTAGTTTCTCACATTTCCAGGGCAGTTAGAAACAAATAATAAACCAGACCAACTCTGCTCCTTATTTTCATTTGTTTTATGGTAGCAAATACTTGGTCACTCAGCCTTACATTTTGCAAGCAGTCGATTACCAGGACCTACCAGTGATAACTGGAAAATTAGAGCAAGTTGATGAGAGCCAAAGTACAGCCTTGAGCATATCCCACTTAAATTTAGAGATGATCTCAAGAATAGATTTGTTGCATTGAACACTAATGACCAAAGAACAGATTAGTTGTGGAATGACATCAAGGAGATCATAAATGAAGAAAGCAAGAGGTCATTAAGAAGATGGGGGGTGGGGGGGTGGGAAAGAAAAGAAAAGCAAAATTGATGTTAGAAGATACTCTGAAACTTACTTTTGAATGTCGAACAGGAAAAAATTATCAGTGAAAGAGCTGAACAGAAGATTTCAAAGGGTGGCATGAGAAGACAAAGTAAAGTATTATAAGGAAATGTGCAAAGACCTAGAGATGGCAAACCAAAAGGGAAGAACATGTTCTGCATTTCTCAAGCTGAAAGAACTGAAGAAAAAAATTCAGTCTTTGAGTTGCAATATTGAAGAATTCTACAGTGAAAATATTAAATGATTCAGGAATCATCAAAAGAAGATAGAAGAAATATACTGCATCAAAAAGAATTGGCCAATGTTCAGACATTTCAGGAAGTTCCTTATGAGCAAGGACTGATGGTACTGAAGAAAGAAGTCTAAGCTGCACTGAAGGCATTGGCGAAAAGCAAGGCTTCAAGAACTGATGGAATACCAACTGAGATTTCTCAACAAACAGATTCAGCACTGGAAGCACTCACTTGTCTACACCAAGAAATTTGGAAAACAGCTGCCTGGTCAACTGACCGAAAGAGAGCTATGTTTATTCCTATCCCCAGGAAAGGTGATCCCACAGAATATGGAAATTATCAAACAATACCATTAATATCACACACAAGAAAAATTTTGCTGATGATCATTCGGAAGCTGCTGCAGCAATATATCAACAGGGAACTGCCAGAAATTCAGCTGGTTTCAGGACAGGATGTGGAGCCAGGGATACCATTGCTGATGTCAGATGGATCCTGGCTGAAAGCAGAGAATAAGAGGAAGATGTTTGTCTTGTTGACAGGATGCAACAAGGATACGCACCTTTCCTGACTTGAAACCACGTAGTACCCCATCTTCTTTTCAAACAACTGCCTCTTGATTTCTGTACAGGTTTCTTGTGAGCACAATTATGTGTTATGGAATTCCCATTCTTCACCATGCCATCCATAATAAATTATTATGAAGAACAGGAATTCCAGAATACTTAACTTTGCTCACAAGAAATCTGTACAGAGATCAAGAGGCAGTTGTTGGAAAAGAACAAGGCAAACTCGAGTCAGAAAAGATGTGCATCAGGGTTATATACTTTCACCATACTTATTCAGACTGTATGCTGAGAAAATAATCCAAGAAGCTAGGCTACATTAAGAAGAATGGGGTGTCGGCACTGAAGGAAAACTCTCCCAAATTGATATGCAGATGACAACTTTCCTCGCTTGCTGAAAGTGAAGAGAACTTGAAGCACTTAACCGATAATGATGAAAGACTACAGCTTTCAGCATGGATTACACCTCAGCATAAAGAAAACTAAAATTCTCACAACTGGACCAATAGGCAACATCATGACAAATAGGGACATGATTGAAGTTGTTAAGGATTTCATTTTACTTGGATCCACAATCAACACCCATGGAAGAAGCAGTCAAGAACTCAAAGACTCATTGTGTCAGGCAAATCTGCTGCAAAAGACCTCTTTAAAATTTTGAAAAACAAAGATGTCACCTTGAAAACTAAGATATGCCTGACCCAAGCCGTGGTGTATTCAATCACCTTCCTTGCGTGTGAAAGTTAGATGATGAATAAAGAGCAAAGAAGAATTGGTACCTTTGAACTGTGCTGGTGGCAAAGAATATTGAATATACCATGGACTGCCAAAGGAATGAACAAATCTGTCTTGAATGAAGTGCAATCAAAGTGCTGCTTAGAAGCAAAGATGGCAAGACTTCATCTCACATACTTTGGACATGTTGTCAGCAGGGACCGGTCCTTAAGAGAAGGATATCTTGATCTGTAAAGTAGAAGGCCAGTGAAAAAGAGAAAGACCCTTTATGAGATGGACTGACACGATGGCTGTAACACGGGCTTAAGCATAAGAATGATAGTGAGAATGGCGCAGGAGCAGGTAGTATTTTGTTCTGTTGTACGTAGGGTTGCTATGAGTTCAAATCAACTCAACAGTACCTAGCAGTAACAATGATATAGATGATAATTTAGGTAATTATTTTGCCATAGAATGCCATAGGCCACCATTGCTACCTTTATTACTGGAAACAGGATCATTCATGCCTTTAAATTTAATTAGGCCAGAGAATCAGGTGCTGAACATCCAGAACCAATTCAAAGACTCATGTTTAAGCTTCTGTCTCTGGAATCACTCTTGGAACAAAATTCTTCAGCAGTTAGTGATCAATCAAGAAGCATAATAGTAGAGAATGTGTATTAGTTGTAGGCAACAAAAATTAAACATAAAAGGTATCTATCGGAAGGCTGTGAGAGAGTTTACAGAGTAAAGGGAAAGCTGAAGAATCAAGACTGGACAGACTGAAATGTGGAGCTTGAGGAGGTCTCCACAGAAGGACTTGTCTGCAGTATCTCTCAGGTACTGCTATTAGAAGCTGTAAACTCCAGCTTTATCTTATGTCCCTGTATTTCTTGGCTCAAGAGAGAACAGAGTCTGATGGGTTGAGCGTATGCCATATGCCAGCCCCTTGGCTAGAACACCTTAATGAAAGGAAGGAATTCCTTGGGTTGGGAATTTGAGGGAAGTTGGGGGGGTTAGAGGGGAAAGGAGCAGCAGCAGGTGGTACAGACTGAACTGCTGACTTAGGAGACCTAACTGTGGCCGTTTTCCAAAGCATTCTATTGTACCAGGAAACTCTTAAAAATTACTTTTTAACTTACTTCAGGTTTATAAATACTGATTCTCACTGCACTTTCGTACATGCTTTAATACAAAGGTGTCAGTTGATGTTTGTGGAATGAGTTGACAGCCTGACATTGGACCATGCCACTGCTGAGCCTTGCTTTGAAAAGAGCCAAAGGCAGAACACACTGACTCCTGTTCATGCATCTGCTCGGTAGTTGAAACTGCCTGATACATGGACGTCTACTGTCACTCAGTCAACAAGTATTTCTTGAACATCTACTGTGCATCCAGTTACTGTTCTAATCATTTTATACCAATTGTTGGGCTAGGTTAATTTTCAGGGATACATGGTATCAATTGCAGAAGATTAAATCAATTTCTCATCCAGGTATGTCTGGGCCTGGAGAATCATAACCATTGCCTTGAAAGTTCTCAAAGGGGTAAAAAGGAATTTATTGTTTCCCACTACAGGGTCACTGTGAGTCTGAATTGACTCAGTGGCAGTGGGTTTGGTTTTGGGGGGGTACTATACATTTAGACTGCTGCAGCAGTGTACTTTTAAGCCAGGAAAGTTAAGGTCCACTTCTGACATTGATTTTGTTCAATACTTTCAAGTTTTCTTCAGTGTTTGGCACATCATAGGCCAAAAAAGCACAAGCCAGTTGATTCTGACTTATGGTGACCCCACACGTGTCAGTGTATAAGGTCTATACTGTTTCAGTGGCTGACTTTTCAGAAATAGATCACCTAGCTTTTTTCCTGAAGCACCTTTGGGACTTGAGCCCCCAACCTTTTTGGTCAACAGCTGAACACATTAACTGTTTGGGTGGCCCAGGGACTCCTTGACACGTGATACAAAAAACCAAAACAAACAACACCCCAAACCCACTGCTGTCAAGTCAAATCTGACTCACAGTAACCCTGCAGGACAGAGTAAAACTTGCCTCATGAAGTTTCCAAAGAGCACTTGGTAGGTTTGAACTACCACCCTTTTGGTTTGCAAATATAGTGCTTAACCACTAAGCCAACACATGACAGTTGTAATTGTTGAGAAAATGCATGAGGTTTTCACAGAGGCCGTGTCAAATACGAGTAATGTCCCCAGATGTCTCAAAGAGCTGAACTCTGGGGCTGGAGAGAGCACAGTATGGTAAGAAGGCAGCACTGGGTTGGGGACAGAGCCACTGTGGTTGAGCTTTAGCTTTGCCCCTGCCTAGTTACCTTGGCTTTGAGCCAGGGCCTTTCCTTTCCAGGGCCCTATTTTTCTGTGAGAAGACTGCTGAGATCTGAAAGGTGGCCAGAGGAGAACTCTGGCTCTCAAAGATGTTTAGCGTAGATTGTACAGCATTCTAAAAAGCTCACTTTGGATGTCTTTTGGGACACGTGATTGCTATAGTTGCCATATTCCTCACCACCTTTGCACATTTTTACCACCAGTCTGGCCCCTGTAGGCGTCTGAGTTTGAGACTGCTGAGCAGGACAGACGAGAGCTCTGACATTGTCTGAGCTCAAGTCACTAGAGTAGAAGTACCAAGTGGGCGGGAGCTTTAGCCTTTTCTCACCACTGCTGAATGTTAGCTCCTAAAACAGCATCTGAAACAGAGAAAACCCTGTTGCTGTTGACTGTGACTCATAGCAACCCTGTAAGACAGAGTAGAACTGCCCCATAGAGTTTCCAAGGAGCACCTGGAGGATCTGAACTGTTGACATTTTGGTTAGCTGCCATAGCGCTTAACTACTACACCACCAAGTGTCCTAGAACTTAATAGAAAAAAGGTTGTGAATACTTGTTGAAGGAAAAGATGAGTGAATGAAGGTGTGAAAATGAGGCAATACGAGCAAAGCAGACCTGAGTAGAAAGGGAGGTTGGGGATCACGACAGCAGATGTCACCTTTCAGTTTAGATAAGTCTGTTTGCAATAGAAATGGAAGAGGAGGCTCTGTGGTCCTCTCTGTCTCCTTAGCTTGCCTTAGGTTTACTCTTAGCCTAGTTGCCAAGGGAACTAACACCATGGCAACAAGCTTCCATCTTTGAATAATTCAAGTTGGTTTAAACATTAGCTACCGCTGTTCTGAGCCCTTGTTACACAGCTACGTTGCTGTGAGCGCTGTCAGGAGACCAACTCCGGATATCCAAGCTAGAACTTCTAGCTCATTTCCTCCCTAACTCAGTATTCTCTTCCTACTGTATCCAGTTAAAGAATTTCCTGTGAGCTTCCTACTGTGCGTTTTTTGAAATTCCTTTCTGAGAGTGCAACCCTACAGCCCTGCTGTTAACACTCAATAAAACTTTTTTTTTCTGGTAGCTGTTAAAGTTTAACATCAGATTATACTCCCCACTCAGCAGAATATCCTGCACAGGCCTTCCTTGCTAGACATAAGTAGTTCTCTCTAAGTGTCAGCTTTGGGGAGAGTACAAAACCAGGCTCTCCTTCATAGCCACCTGTGAAACCCCACTAAAACAACACACTTTGTCCTGCAGAAATAGCCCGGGCAGTAGCAACATTGAAATAACCCTCATACAAATAAACGAGATGAAGTTAGACTTCAGATTTAAAAACACATTATTTTAGAATCAGAAATAAACACTGGATTTCTTGTAAGTACATACGCTGTTTTCTTACTTTTTTTTTAGCTCTAATAATTTGTAGCACAAAACTTCAATGTTGAAGTTTAAAATATAAGCAAGTTGACCAGTTTTGTCTGACAAACTCATGTAAATACACTTCTGGATTCAATAAGAAAAAAATCCATGTTCGAACTTCACACAGAGAGGACAAAGCAAAGAACTCTCCTGGTCTCTTGTAATTTAAAACAGCAACACTGACCAAGGCCTGGAAACTCAAGGACTCAGTCTGAGCTCCAAACCTCATGGGTGTAGTTGCTGTTTATAACTTGGACATGAGGGTTATATCCTGTCTGAGCTGACAGAGACAGTGGTGAGTGGAGCACTTATCTCAGAGTCCTCCATGGAGGCTGACAGCCGGACATTCTCCACAAACACACAAAGGAAACTCTCCTTTTCTCTGCGATCATAGGTGTTTTCACTGGAAATACCCAGACAGACTTGCGACTTTTGATTTCACTTGACATTTGTAGACAAAGGAGCCCAGGTGCTTTCACTCTGCACTGCCCATCACTGCGTGAAGCCTGAGAAGTCTTGGGAAGATAAACACACAGAAGAATCTGGGCCCACAGGGTCACAAGTTTTGCCCTTGCAAATGAGACTCTAGATAGCACAGTACTGTGTCATCCTTACAAACGATGAGCTGTGAACTGCAGAGCAGCAAGCTCTAGGTTTATTTACTCATCTCTGGAGTAATTGGCTCATACTTTGTATGTGATTATCTTTATCCAGCCCATCTGAGTAAAAAATAAAGCTGCGACATTCATTTTAACAGGGAGGAGAATTGTTCAGTGAAACTAAAATTTAAAACCAAACTGATCATCTATAATTATTCCAAGAGACTTCAGCACGACACCATAGAAGCACCAAGCTGTCCCTCCACGGCAAAGACCTGAAAAACTAAACAATAGAGAAAACATCAATCCTGGAACTTGAATCATCAGATAAAGAAATAATTATTTTAGCCAAACACTAAAGGAAACTAGAAACTAAGAGAGAGAATGAGAAGAGATATAAGAGGAAATCCATTATCAGCTAACCCAGCATGAATTCATCATCTGGGACTCCTATTGGAGACTGGCAGACAGACAGCATGGGAAAGCAGCTTCACAGAATTCTAGCAAGAGACAAAGTAACTGGTAATCATGGATACATGCCTTCCCACACCCTAACTTCTCCCTGCTGCTCTACCTCCAGCACCCCAGGCTAGCTATGGGTTGCTCCACAGATCAGGAAGTACAGCCTGGGTGCCACTTGGATTTGAGATCTAGTCCCATTGGAGATCAGCAGACTGGGAGTACACGAAAGCACCTTCAGGAGCCCCGAGCAGGATACAAATCATCTGGTACCCAGTGATACAGGAGGATTGCCAATGAAGTTCTCAAATGCATCCTAGAAAAAGTGCTACACACTTCATTGCTGAATATCACCACAGTCATCTTCGAAGTACTCCCCTCAGGAAGCTATGCACCAATGCCAGGCTAGTTCACGCTTCAAAGCAATTTTGGAGCTCTTTTCCTGGAATGGCCATCAGAGCTGTCATTGTATTACTTCTACTGTCGTGAATGTCCTGAAAATATCTTCCTTTATCTTCAAGTAAAGAAAAGTCATTGGGGCCAGATCAGGTGAGTAGGAAGGGTGTTCCAATACAGTGATATGTTTACTGGCTAAAAACTCCCTCACAGACAACTATACAACGAAGTTTGTGAACTTGCCACCATGCACAATGGCCATTCCAGAAAGAGCACCAAAATCGCTTTGAAGGGTGGACTAAGTACTGGCATATGTGCATAGCTTTCCTAAGGGGGAGTACTTCAAAGGTGAACATAGTGATGTTCAGCAATGAGATATGTAGCACTTAGAACAATTACACAGGCAGACTTGTCAGACCTCATATGCTTTCCTAATCTCACCCTTTATACCTCAGCTCTAGTTGCTTGGATTTCCTTCCTCCTCCACCACGGACCAATAGCCAGCTCCTTGAGGGTTCCATTTGTCTGTAGCTGGTGTTGCTTCTTTTCTCTCTCTTCCTTCCTTCCTTCCTCTCTTTTGCTCTCTTTCTCTTTCTTGCTCTCTCCTTCCCTCTTTCCTCCCTTTCTTTTCTTTTTTTGTTTGTGCCTTCCACTACCTCCTCCTCTTTTCTCTTGAACACTTGGGTCCATGTGCCATCTTTGCCTCTCCTTGAAATGCTGTGAGGTGCCACTCAGCTGAGGAATCTATGATGCCATGCTGATGGAATCTTAGGGGAGTTTTGTTTGTTTGCTTTGTTGTATTTTGTTTTGTGTGTCTGTTTTTCTCTTCATTGCTTGGGACTTCCTGCAAGACAGACTGTATTGCATAGCTTAGGACTCACATCCCAGTCTACCCACCTGTATCAGAGGGATCCCTGGAGGCATTTATTTATTTTTCTTTCTTTCTTTAATCTCTTTTTTCCCCTCTTTTTTGCTTCTTGGCTTTCTTCATTTCCTGATTCTCATCTCCCTATACTTATCTTTTTTCCCTGTCTCCTGAATATCTGACACTGGGTGACATCTATACCACTTTGAGCTCAGTTATCCAGCATAGCCTTCCAAACACTTCTCTAGTCTGTGCAGTGGTGGGACCTCTGAGGGCATTTCATCTTGTTTTCATCCCAGTTTTTAAATGGTTTTCTTGTCTTTCTTTATCTTTTTCTCCATTCCTTTGTTCCTCATCTCTATTCCAGTGGTAAACTCCCTTAGTACTCTTTTCATTTGGGGCTCCTGTTTCTCTCTCCCCTCTCCCATACCTATTTTAACTCCACACTATTACAGCCTCCCTGTTCCTTTTTGCTGACCTGTACTATGTTTTGAACATCACACCCCCAAGCAGCACAGGCATGACTACTGGAACCTGCTCAGCACTGATTCCTGGCTCAACCTATCAGCCCTAGTACGTGCCCCAAACAACCCATCCCAATCCTGCCCCTTCAGCTGGAGCTGTCCTACAGTGCCACAGCTGAGTGACTGGTCCTGTCCATTGGACAAGGAGGTGAAAGGTATTATGATCACAGATGAGCAAACAACAAAGAATGCAAAGCCTGCCAACTCTGACACAACTAAATAAAGCAAATGAAGCAGGATGAAACAACAACAAAAATCTACAGTCAATAAATGAAGAAAATAACTATTGAATTCACTGAAGACAGCAGAAAATAGCAAAACATATTAAAAAAAAGAAGGGGATGCTTCCAGCAGGCATCCAAAATAAAACACCAGATGATCCCAACAGAAGAGAGAGCACTAGAACTACCTGATAGGGAGTTCAAATTTCTCATATTCAGAGCTATTCAAGAGTTGAAGCAAAATGAGGAAAAAAAAATAGACAAATTCATGGAGGAATTCAGGAAAATATTACAGGAACAAAATGCCAAAATAAATTCACAACTAGAGATTATACAAAAACAAAAATTAGAAATCCAAAACATAAACAACAAGATTTCAGAAATGCACAGTGTTATAGAAGGGCTGAGAAGCAGATTTGAGACAACAAAAGACAGGATCAGGGAACTCAACAACAAACACTTGACTACACCTCTGGGGAAAAAAGAAGAAAAATGAAGACATTCTGAGAATTAGGTGGGATACAATCAAAGACAAAAATTTGTGAGTGATTGGAGTTTGAGAATAGGAGGAGAAAACTGAAAGCATACAAAGGATCATTGAAGAACTGCTGACAGAAAATTTCCCTGTTGTCATGAAAGATGAAACACTGACCACCCAAAAATGTCAATGAACTGCATATAAGATAGGCACTAAAAGAAAATCACTAAGGCTTATTGTAATCACACTCACTAAAACCAAAGACAAAGAAGAAATTCTGAGAGTCACTCAAGAAAAATAAAGAGTCACATAGAGAGGAGAAACAATAAAACTAAGCTCTGATTATTCAGCAGAAACCATGCAAGCAAGAAGGCCATGTGGTGATACATATAAAACTTTGAAAGAAAAAAAATGCCTGTCAGGAATAATATATTCTGCAAAACTGTCATTCAAATATGACAGTGAAATTATGACTTTCTCAGATGAACAGAAGTTAAGGGAATATGTAGAAACTAAAACAAACTTACAAAAATTATTAAAGGATGTCCTTCAGTCTGAGAACAAACATCAGACCACAGCCTGAATGTAGGATGCAAGATTGTGCCAACAAGATACTTAGGAAATAAACTCCTAAGGAGTATTCAAAATCAAAAGAATTACCACAGGGAACCAGAGAGGTTAGTCTGTATATGACAACAACATCAGAACATTAAGAAAGAGAATAAATGGTGTAGGTATAGAACTTCCTAATGGGGTGGAAGGCAAGACAATACCAAGTAATAATAGACTAGTTCAAACCTAGGAAGATAAGGATAAATTTCAAGATAATCACAAAGAAGGTTCGTAAACCTACTCTTCAAAATAAAGAAGAAAAATGGAAAATCTCACTAGAAACAAAATCTACACATATTAAGAAAAGAGCTCCACACACCAAAGGAATTCATCATAGGAAAGTAAAAGTAACAAAAAAATGTCAGCATCACCAAAAAAAGTACTACAAAATGCCAGCAGTAAACTAATACATATCAATAATTACTCTGAATGTAAATGGCCTAACTGTATACATAAAGAGACAAGAGTGACAAAGTGGATTAAAAAACAAGATCCATCAATATGCTGTTTATAAGAGACACATCTTACAAAAAATGATGTAAATTTATTAGAAATCAAAGGATGGAAAAATATATCAATTAAACAGCTATAAAAAAAATAAAAGCACACATGGCAATACTAATTTCAGATAAAATAGACTTTAAACCAAAATCCATCATAAAAGACAAAGGCACTATGTCATGATTAAAGGGCAGAAGTCATCATGAAGACTTAATCATAATAAATATCTATGCACCAATGACAGGGCTTCCAAATACATAAAACAAACTCTAACGACTCTGAAAAGAGAAATTGACAGTTCCACAAATTATAGTAGACTTCAACACACCACTCTAGGTAACGGATAGAACATCCAGAAAGAAACTCAGCAGAGTTACAGGAGAGCTAAAGTGCACAATCAGCAAACTTGACTTCACAGACATATACGCAACACTCCATTTAACAGTGGCAAAGTACACATTGTTTTCCAACAGACATGGAATGTTCTCCAGAATAGACCACATCTTAGGCCATAGAGAAATACTCAAGAAAGTCCCAAATACTGAGATAATACAAAGTATCTTCTCTCACCACCACAACATCAAAGTAGAAATTAACAACAGGAAGAGCAAGAAAAAATAATTAATTACCTGGTAACTCACTAAAGCCCTGCTTAAAAAACCACTGGGTAATAGAAGAAATGAAAGATAGGAACAAAAAAAATCCTAGAATAAAATTGTCCCAACTCTGGCACACTACATGGTTACCTGGAAGAAATTCATGGGAGAAATACAGAGGCTTATTTATAGAAATGCATCTTCAAAACTCTGCACTGAATTTAAACAGATCTAGACTTATACAGATAGAGTTGTCAAATAACAGCTTTATCTTTTTATTTAATGTATGTGGAAACTTATTCTTCATCATTCACCTTCACCATCTTCAAAACCAACAGGAAAATATCCCATCCTAATTAATTTGTACGTGTTCTCTGAATCAGTCTGACTTTGCAGCACAAAGAAGACAGTAGTAATGGAGATGCCCATGTAAAGTGCACAGGATGAAAGAACGATTAGTGGAAGTACGTATCGAGGAAAAGTCAACTTTCAGAGATTGGCTGACAGATGTTTCAGACCTGGTGAAATTCTTCTTTTTTAAAAAAAAAAAAATTAAAAAATATTTTATTCTGCTTTAAGTGAAAATTTACAATTCAAGTCAGTTTCTCATACAAAAACTTACATTGTTATGTGACCTTGGTTTCTCTCCCCGCACTGTGACATTACACTCCTCCTCTCTACCCTGTTATTTCCCATGTCCATCCAACCAGCTCCTGTCCCCTTCTGCCTTCTCATCTTGTCTCTGGATGGGAGCTATCCAGTTAGTCTCCTGTATCTACTTAAGCCAAGAAGCATACTATTTGCCGGTATCATTTTCTGTCTTACATACCAATTAACCTTTGTCCGAAGAGTTGGCTTGAGGAAATGTTTCGATTCTGGTCTAATGGAGTCTGGAAGCCATGTCTTCTTTGGACCCCAGTCTGTCAGACCACCAAGTCTGGCCTTTTTATTAGAATTCGAGTTCTGTACCCCACTTTTCTCCCACCACATTAGTGACTCTCACTATATTCCCTGTCAGGGCAATCATTGGTGGTAGCCAGACACTATCTAGTTCTTCCTGTCTCATGCTGATGTACTGTCTGGTTTTTGTGGCTCTTTTTGTCTCTTGGGCTCATATTTTCCTTATGTTTTTGATGTCCTTCATCTTCCTGTGTTACAGGAGAGCTGGAACTAATTGATGCTTCTTAGATGTCCTCTTGCTAGCTTTTAAGACCCTGGACACCACTCACCAAAGTGGATGCAGCACATATTCTTAAGAAACTTTGTTATGCTAGTTGACCTAGACGTTCCCTGAAACCGTGGTCACCAGACCTCTGCGCCTGCTACTCTGTTCCTTAAAGTGTTTCATTGTATTCAGAACTTCTCAGCTTTTGGTTTAGTCCAGTTGTTTTACTTCTCCTGCACTGTGTGTTGTCCTTTTCTTCACCTAAAAGAATTCTTGTCTACTATCAGATACGGTAAAATTCTTAAGGCAAGTCTATTTTTAATTCATTTTTTATATACCCCACAGTAATCAGCACAATGGTCTTGCACACAATTGGTGTCAGGAGGGTTCTGTGAAGAAGATACAATGTCTGAATGTGTTTGAAAAATGGGATGAAGTATATCTTTGAAGTTTATCTCCAATATCTCTTAAAGAAATGGCCAACTTCAAGTGGGTGCCTACATCGACTTGGGACCGGAAGAACCGGATGGTGCCCGGCCACCACTAGTGATAGCCACGATGGAGCTCACAGAGAGGAGTCTCACTGGCAACAGAAGAATAAAAAGGGATACATCATGAGATCTCCACTAAAAGACCTCAATTGATGGTCCAGTGGCTTTGGGGTTCCTCTGAGAGCATGGCCCCTGGCCCTGATGCTGCCCTTTCCCATAAATTATAACAAAGATCCACTCTTTGGACAGGAATGGATTGGACTTGGCAATGCAGAGTGACCATATATTGGAAGCACTTTATGGTTCTATACATCTATAGGATATCATCTTGCTGACCTCTGGCTGGAGGAAGGGGAGTGGACAGAGAGGAGGGGAAAGGAGGCTGTTGGGAGGATGAGATAAGTATGGAGCAGAGAGAAATAGTGTGCAGTCACCGGACAGGGAGAGCGGTGGAAGCTGCATATAGGTGGGCATGTAAATTTATACGTGAATGTACATTTTCACTCAGTTATGTTAAATAAAAATTAAAAAAAAAAAAAGAAATGACCAACTTCAAAATTGAGGCCAATTGGCACAACCAGCGTTTTGCTAAGAGGGCTCCCTGCACCCCACATTGGTGGGTGGTGTCTGGGGTCTTAAAAGCTGCCAAGCTGCCATCTGAGGGTTCAGCAAATAGTCCCAACTCTGCAGGAACAGATGATCATCGAAGACCAAAATGACATGGGATAAAGTGAACCCAGAGGACAGAGAGATCCACATGAGTGGGTGTGTACATCTACTTGGGAATGGAAGAACCAGGTGGTGCCCAGCCACCACCACTGATAGCTATGATGGAGCTCACAAAGTTGAGTCTCATTGGAAACACAAGAATAAAAAGGGGTGCACCCTGAGATCTTCACTAAAAGACCGAAGTTGATGGTCCATGGGCTTCAAGTTCCCCTGGTAGCATGGGCCCTGGCCCTGATGGTGCCACTGCCCATAAATCATAATGAAGTTTCACTCTTTGGACAGGAATGGATTGGATGTGGCGAAGCAGAGTGACCATATCTTGGGTGCCCTCTAGGGTTCTATGCATCTGTAGGATATCATCCTGCTGACCTTCTACTGGAGGAAGGGAGGTAGGTCGAGAGGAGGGGAAAGGAGACTGTTGGGATGATGGAACATGTATGGAGCAGAGAGGAAGAGTGTGCTGTCACTAGGCAGGGAGAGCAGTGGGAGCTGCATATAGGTGGGCATGCAGATTTATATGGGAATGTACATTTTCACTCAATCGTCATCATAATAATAAAAAGAAATGGCCAACTCTGTTTTTATGTTTTCTCTCTAAACTTTTCTCTTTAGAAACAAAATGAAACAAAACAAAAGCCCTTCCTCAATTTGTTCCCAGGTTCTTCTTCCTAAACCGGGAAGCAGTGGTGGTCTCCACACAGGAGAACTCAAAACAGCTCAGGGTCACCAGTCCTTGGAAACTCAAATACGTTGTCATTTGGATTATTTTATGTCTGAATCATATCGTCCGGGCAATTCAGACTGAAAAACTTCACAGAGACTTTGCTTTTGATTAAACTATTTTGGAATGCTGAAAATTCTTTAAAAAGTCATAAACAGCTCGAATTTTTAGTAGGACTTCGAGAATGAGATTATTAAACTTGAGAAATTAATTCCTAAATTTTCAGGCTGTCTTCACCTCATCATTGCCCTGAGGAGAGATGTGTGCTGTGAGTTCCCACTCCATCTTTCCCTAATTAGCCTTGCCTTGCAGAGGGTTCTGAGAAGCAGTATGATAGATTATGAAATTATGAGACTCACATTAGTTTCCCTCTAGAAGTAAAACAAATGGATGTATCAGACCACCTAGGCCTTTGTAAAACAGAGCTTACCAAGCTGTGTACAATATCAAGGAGTTTTCAGGAATGTGCCAAGCATAAGCTCTATGATGATGTAAATTTAATTTAGTTTTTATTTTTATGAAAACTACATATGCACACATTCCAAGAGTCAAAGAGCTATACAAAGTTTGTATGAAAAAGAGGAGTCTCCACGTCTATCTCCCCTGTTTCCTATTCTCTGAAGGCAACCTCATTCAGTTTTCCCTAAAGGTTATCTCAGTCTTAGGAACAAAATCAGTTCCTATGTCTTTACATCTTTAAATCACTTTTGTAGGTAAATATGGTGCACATGGCTTCTGTTTAGCCTGACTGCAGTGCAAGAAGGAGCCCTGGTGACACAAGGGTTAAGAGCTCGGTTGCTAACCGAAAGGTAAGTAGTCTGAATCTACCAGCTGCTTCTTGGAAACTCCATGGGGCAGTTCTACTCTGTCCTATAGGGTTACTATGGGTTGGAATCAACTCATCAGTGACAGTTTTTTGTTTTAGTGCAAGAAAAAGTTCAAAGCCTTTTCAATGATTTAAAAGCTGTTTATAAAGGCATGTGTGATGAAGAAGCTGTTATGAGGAGGAGGTGTTGGTTCAATCATTTCAAAGTGAAGGCAAATTTACATAATGTTCAAGGGCAAGTAGAGTTGTCCATTTGTAGAACATTCATAACCTGGGGACTTCCTGTATTTATGTCCACATCTCTAGATCACAGGCTTCCAATACTACTTCTCAAATTTACACTTTAAAATACTAATACTACTCACCGACTTCACATTATAGAACACAAAGATTTCATGCCCTTTTTCACTCCCTCCTACTACCCACATTCAGATGACCTATCACCTTTCAACCCCCTACTCCCAAATAGTGTTACATACTTTTAGTTATACTAATGTATTTGTCCTTATTTTATGAAGAGTTAATATGCTACTGAAAGCCTACCTAGCTATATAAGATAATATGTTTGCTTTCATTTTATTTACAAGTTACTGTTTCCTCCAGCAGTGATAACAATGGCCTTGTTTCTTCCTTTGGTTGGTTTTCTACATATTTATCACCAAATAAATCAAAAGGCGCATTGCATTGGGCAAATCTGCTGCAAAAGACCTCTTTATAGTTTTGGAAAACAAAAAGGTCACCTTGAAGACTAAGGTGTGCCTGACTCAAGCCTTGGTGTTTTCAATTGTCTCATTCATGTGTGAAAGCTGGATGATGAATAAGGAAGACTGAAGAACTGATGCCTTGGAATTGTGGTGTTGGAGAAGAACACTGAATATATTATGGACCACCAAAAGAACGAACAAATTTGTCTCGGAAGAAGTACAGCCAGAATGTTCCTTAGAAGCAAGGATGGCAAGACATTGTCTTACATATTTTGGACATGTTGTCAGGAGAAATCAGTCCCTGGAGAAAGGGTATCATGCTTTGTAAAACAAGAGGATCAGTGAAATAGAGGAAGAACCTCAAGGAGATGGGCTGACACAGTGGCTGCACAATGGGCTAAAGCATAGCAACGATTGTGAGGATGGGGCAGAACCAGGCAATATTGCATTCTGTTGTACACAGTGTTGCTATGACCAACTCAACAGCACCCAGCAACAACAGCACCAAATAATCCCCAAACTCTCTTCTAGTCATGGAAGTCTCAGTATGCTCAGATGTATTAGATACCCCATCAGAAGTCATTCTAAGAACTTTGTGAGCTGTTCCAATCTTTGCTGGTTTATCCTTAGTCTGGTTACACTTCTGCTGTCTTGGAATTTCCCTTTATCAGCATCTTGGGAATGACCTTAGCCTCTGTCTTCTGTTTCCTGGACTTCCTATGGTTCTCTCTCTCTCTCTTTTTTTATGTACTCACTCGTTTTGGTGGAGCACATCCTCCAGAAGCTTTCTGAGGACACAAGAGGTAAATGTTTTGAGAACTTGCATTATGAAGATGCCTTCATTTTACCTTTCCACTTGATTAGTAATAGAGCTGGGTATAGAATTCTATCTTGGAAATCATTTCCCCTCAAGTTTGGAAGACATTTCCTCTTGGCCTTTGAATCTCGACTGTTGCTGCTGAGAAGTCCGATGCCATTCTGATTCCTGATACTTCATGCCAACTTTTATTCCCTCTTCTAGAAGCTTAGGATCTTCTCTTTGTCCTAAAGTGTTGAAATTTCAAAATGACATTTGCTGTGCACTTATCTTTATCTTTTGTGGTGAGCACCTAGTGGGACCTTTACATCTTTTATGAGATTTTCATTGCTTTCCCTAACTTTTAAGGAGCCCTAATGGCACAGTATCAGGAAATCCTGATGCTGCAGTGATTAAGAGCTAGGGCTGCTAGCCAAAGGTTCAGCAGTTCAAATCTACTAGGTACTCCTTGGAAACTACAGGGTAATTCTAATCTATCCTATAGGGTCACTATGAGTTAGAATTGACTTGATGGCAATGGGTTTCGTTTTGGTTTTAGTTTTGGTTTTGGTGCAGTGGTTAAGTGCCGGAGGGCTAATTGAAAGACTGACAGTTTGAACTTACCAGCCACCTCACTGAAGAAAGATGTGGCAGTTTGTTTCTGTAAAGATTTACAGCCTTGGAAAACATATGAGAGAGTTCTAGTCTGTCCTATGGGGTTACTATGAGTTGAAGATGACTAAAGGCAATATGTTTGATATTTTGGTATCCTACTTTTGATGTTCCCTGAATTTTCTTGTTTCATGAATGTGATCATCGTGTTTTTAAATACTTTGTATCTCTGCATTGTACTTATCTGAGTTGTTGATATTTATTTATTTTTTGATCTCACCTTTTTCTTTCCTTTTAGAATTCTCCCTCAGATTTGGATATTCCTTGACTACTTGTTGACGTGTAAGAGGAGAGCACTGCAAAGCTGATCAGAAGTTCCATATGCAAAGCTGGGTCAGATTAACCTAATCACAGTATATACCAGTTTGCAGTAAGCAAGGTATGCATAGGTTTAATTGTCCATACTGACTAATCCATAATGCGCAAAAGGAAAACAGGAAGACATCAGAGCAGGCACAGCTGTGCTCTAAAGATTAGTAAGTCAATACAATTAAACCCCACATACTTTGCTTACTGGATAATCTGTCCCTGATGCAAAAGCGGGGTTTGTCAAACTCTGAGCTCTGCAGTGTGGCAGTATGGCTGGGCCACCTCATTGGTGAGTCTCCAGTGGCAGTCTCCACATCCTTTCTGTTAAACTGATCAGTTTCCCCAGAAAAGTCTCTTCTGATATCATCCTTGAAGAGGTTAACCCTGGAATTGCTGTTGCTGCCAAGCTGATTCTGACTCACAGCGACCCTATAGGACCGAGTAGAACTGCCCAGAAGGGTTTCCAAGGAGCAGTTTACGGATTTCAACAGCTGACCTTTTAAAAAGTAGCTATAACATTTAACCACTACACCACCAAGGCTGCAGGAAGATAGAAGGCAGTGGGAGAAGGGGAAAGAGAGTGATTTCATCATTCAGCATGTTGACTTTTACTTCTTCACGCAGTTTTTCCATTTCTGCTATACTTGGTGTTTCCCTGTCTGAAAACCCTTTGTTTTATCCTTCCCAGGGAATAAACTTCCAGTCTTCTGCCAGAGCAGTGGAGGAGATACAGGGATCTTTCTGCTTCTTAAACAATCTCAACCAACCTTGTCTTGGCCCCATCATTACCCCCACTTCTAGAGGTAACTGGTAGTGCCAGTTCCTGGGTCTACTGGGGGTCTGTGATGTAAACCAAATGGCCTCTTGGCTTTTCTTACTTTCTTGAGCCTGCTAAGCCATTCCTACACTTTCAAATGCTTTTCAGCTTCTGAAATTGTGTTACTTTTTCTCTTCTTTTCATTTACTTTTTTTTGTTTACCTGTTTAATCAATCCCCCCTTAATCGCCATTCTAGTGGAATTTCTGCAGGGTGTGGAGGCAGACGTATGCATATAAGCAGTTATATTTAGCTGGAAGTTCACTAAGCAATCTGGCATATTTTTTAAAGGAAAAAAAATGTGACGTTCTACAGAGAAACTTCCTATGCTCACCTGACATGTACAAAACAAGGGTATACTGTAAGTTGCTAAACTGAAGGGAAAATAAGACCATTTTTCACTTCTCTCCAGTGTCTGGCCTGTAGGTTGAACCCTTGATCATACATATGACTGCCATGGTGGCGAGGGGTCCTAAGGAAGTGCTATGCCCTTGGATGTGAGCTTACAACTCAAAGAGAGTCTGAAGGTGGATTTCTGCCTCTCACTTCACATCGCTGTCCTAGTTACCTGTGACTGATTGCTGGGTAGTGACAGAGAGGCCACAAAGGGTAGAAGGTGAGACCTTAATTGGAAATGGAAGAGAAGAACCTGAAACTCTGAAAAACACACTCCACTCCCTCCCCTACCTTGTGGGGCTTGCCCCTCTGGCTTGCCCTTTTTGACCTCACCTCCCTCTACTGTCCTTTGGAACTCTGTGAATGATGAACTTCCACTGGTGACCAGGAACTACCTAGCCTGGGGAGCCAGGGAGTAGAAGTCTGCCAGGCCACTTTTCCCAGAAGCCGAGTGGACAAACCCAACTTACAAAAGAGACAGTTTAATTTGCCTCCCACTTACATCACTGTTTTGAAAGAGAAAAAGGAAAGAGAGAAGATTTGAAAATTTTGAAAGCTACAGTCTCTCAACGGAGCCAGTTCTTAGTGGGAGAGTTTATGGACAAAGGAGTCAGAACCCTTTCCCAAGGCCCATCACATGGAAGGATTGATTCTAACTACCCATCTTCCCTTAGTAATCTCATTATGGGACACTGGAAGTAGCTCAGACCGGGACTGAGCCCTGAACACTGTTTAGGCCAGCATCTCGGAAAGACCTCTAGACTCCATCCTCCTACAAGTTCAGGATGAGCATCTCTCAAAGCCAACAGCATTTTCTGCATACGTGTCTTCCTACATAATTTTCAGTAATGCTTTGCAGGCGGCTGCCTTTCAACATAGGATCAGCTGCTGGAAACACAGGAAACTACACAGGCCAGAAACAAAAAAGACACTCGAGGTATTGTTTAGAGAACACATGTGAGAAGTTAGAAACCACAACATCCTACACCTGTAGCAACATCCAGTGCAGACGGGTCTGTGTTTCACAGCCTGCTGCAGGCCTCAATGTGGACTGCTTCTAAGAAACAAACTCTGGCTGCCTTCTTGCCAAGTTCCCTCTCGCCAATGCTTGTTCTTAAAAGGCTGCGTATATTACAACTTTACTACCTCTGCAGCAAAGAGCAGGCTTCCTTTGCAAGACTTTGTGCTGTCTCAAGCCAAGGTCATAAACTGAAGTTTCTGTCAGAGCAGTTTTGGCCCTTGAGACTCTGCTTGCTCTTTTAAAGTAAACAGGAAACCAAAACAAGCTCTCTAAGTTTTATGCCTAACAAAAAGCAGATTCTGCTAGTCACTCTTTCATTCATTCACTCACTCCTTCACTCACTCACCCATCCACTCACTCCCCCACTCCCTCACTCATTCGCCCACTCACTTGCCGACCCACTCATTCATTGGTGTTCAAAAGTAGCACTTACCACCTCAATACTAGTTTTAAGGAAAACACACTAGCTCTGCGAGTTGGAACTTCCTCCTCATTGTGTTTCCCAAGAGAAGACCCAGAGCCCCATGGAGGAGTCAGAGGCCTTGCTGTGAAGGAGGAAACTTTCCATTGACTGTGGTTTGAGCACCTTATCAGACGGATTTTTATCTCTGTTAGTTTCCCACTTATCCAAGCTATAAACTCCTAACCATGGACAGTCTCACTGTTCAGAATATATGAATGTTCTCAAAATTGATGACTATCTACAATCTTGGACAAGATCCAAGACCATAAACTCTCATGTACTATGGGAACCAGAAGGGCCAGTGAGGCCAGGAACAGCGGGAGTGTTGGGTAATGCAGACTGCTTCTTAGGAAATATGTTGAAGTAGGAACTCCTTGGGGAGTTTTAAATCTATGTTTCATTTCATAGTGACTCTCAGGGTCTTTCTGCCTAAGCCAGTTTCTCAACACGGACATCTTGGTGAAAGAGATCCTGAATCCCTCTTAGTTAATTTTGTCCCTGTCTGACTCGGGCACCTTGGAGCAAGCCCATCTGGTGAGCTCAGATCTCCCATGTGGAAGGTAAGAATTTGACCACTGGACCACCGATGCCTCTGTATCCAAGTGCTCTAACTGTATCTGAGTTCTGTCACCTACTAGAGGACTTGTTCTTGAGAAGTCCACTCTCTCTCAGAATCAGCACCATCTGGAGGAAGCCCAGGCCATGTGTCCTGGGACAGTCACCTGAGTCCAGGCTTTCAGACATCTCAGTCCAGGTGCCAGATGCAGGACTGTAAAAGCCTCCAGGTGGCTGCAGCCCTAGTTTGAGCAGGAAAACAGGATTAACTACTTTCCAGAAGCTCTGCTCTGCTGTACCTCGGGAAGTAGACCCCAAGTTTCTATAAGGAAAGCCAGTGTTTGGGCCCAGAAGAGGCAGTATCTCAGTGATTTGGTCTGAGTGGGTTAAGTATCATCTGCCCAGAGGCTGCTTGCATCTTAGCAGAGATGCTTCTACCCCTAGTGCTTCTACCTTAAATAGGCTCTGATGGAGGAATGGAGATACAGGTTAACAGCCAAGCCTTTCTTCCTAATCTGTCTTTGTCAGGAATCTCCACTGAAACTCCACCAGCATAATTGCAGCAGGCAAACCTCCAATGACAGGTGGCCACTTTACTTGAGGGAATCTACCCTGGGTCTCAGTCTACCCTGGGTCTCTGCATGGAAGGCAAGAATTCTATGACTGACACATGAACATCCCCATGTGGTTGTTGTTAGGTGCTGTTGAGTCAGTTCCGATTCATAGAGACCCTATAACAAGTCATACAAGGGCCCAACATTAATTCCACGTACTTGATTGTTGTAAGTGCTAGCCTACCTCGTTGCTGAGTGTCACCACAGTCACCTTCGAAGTCCTCCCTTTGGGAAGCTGGGCACTGATGCCAGCCCCTAGCCCATGCTTCAGAGCAATTTTAGAACTCTTTCTGGAATGGCCGTTGTGCACTGTGGCACGGTGGCAAGTTCGCAAACTTCATTGTATAGTTGTCTGTGAGGGAGTTTTTAGCTGACAGCTCTGATGGCCACTCCAAAAAAAGAGTTCCAAAATTGCTTCGAAGGGTATGCTATGCACTGGTATCAGTGTACAGCTTCCCAAGGGAGACCTTCAAAAGCAACGGTAGTGATATTCAGCAATGAGGTATGTAGCATTTTTTTTTAGGATGAGTTCGTGAATGTAACTGTCAGTCCTCTTAATTTCCATGGTATCTTACAGTTAGACCGTTCAACCTATTTGATAAGGGAGTAAGCAACGCCAAAGCATGAATACCATAAAGTGAGGATCTTTAGGAGGTGATCCTAGTTTTCCGGTAGTGCTGTAGCAGAAATACCACAAGTAGATGGCTTTAAAAATAAACATTTTATTCTGGTACATTCCAGTAGGCTATAATTTCAAAAGTCAGGACATCAGCTCCAGGGCAAGACTTTCTCAAGGGGAAGGTCCTTGTCATCAGTTTACCCCTAGACTGTGAGCTTCTGAGGCTCAGGGACCCCGAGTCCTTTCCAAAGGATGTGCTCTGTTCCTGGAACTGCTTCTTGATGATATGAGGTTCCCAACTCTCTGCTTGCTACCCTGTCTTCTATATCTCAAAGAAATTGCCCCAAGGCACAAAACAGTCTTGTAAATTAGATTGATTCCTGCCTCACTAACACAGCTACTACCCACCCTCCCTCATTAACATCACAGAGGCAGGATTTGCAGCACATAGGAACTCCACATAATATGGGCCAGAATCGTGTCCCAGCCAAACTGCTACAGATATTTTTGGGGGGACACAATTCAGTCCATAACAGGGACCATCTGGAGGCTGATCTTCAGAAACTTGAACTATAATGACATCTAACTAGTGGGTTAAAAGCTGTTATTAAGTACCCGTTCGAATTCAGCATATTGTTTCTAAACAGTTTCCCACATTTTGGTCCTCCAGGTGCCTCCTAGAAGTCCTGAGCACTGACTCAGAGCTAAATACTCAGTTCTTAGAGCCAGTGAGTGATGAGCATGCATCCTGGCTCACTTCCATGTGAGTAGAAGCTGATAGGCTATAACATACCTAACTTACAGGCCTTAGTTGAGAAGCCATAAAACTGTACCTAACTGTTCAGTCAATAATGGGCATTTGCATTAATTATTATCGCTTTGATCATAGAAGCAGCCCTGGTGGCAAAGTAGTTAAAATGCCGGGCTGCTAACCCAGAAGTCAGTGGTGGGAGAAAGAGATGGCAATCTGCTTCCATAAACAGCCTTGGAAACTCTATGGGGCAGGTCTACTCTGTCCTATAGGGTCACTATCAGTCGGAGTTCACTGCATGGCTGTGGGTTCATCATACAGTTGAGTGATAAGTGCAAGGGCACAGAGTTTGCATTCTGGACTCCTTTATAGTTCAAAACAAGGAGAAAACAAGAGAGCCTTCTGTTTTTGTTCAGAATAATAATGCTCATCCATAGCTTATGAGAGAATAGGTGATAGCCAAAAGCAGAGTGTTTTCCTGACCGAGACAGAGCCTCCTGTCCCCGCATAGGTCCCTGGCCACTACACAGTGCTTGTTCTTGGCCACAGTGAAATCGGAGCAGTGAACCTCAGGTTCCCATGTGAAAAGTTTAGTTGTGAAGCAGTAGCTACCACCTAGTTCTTTGACAAGGGGAAATCTGACACATTTTGGATATCTTTTTTTTTTTTTGGTTCATTCCCTAAAATGAGGTTTGCTTTGAAAAACTAAAAGCTTAATAATTCTGCAAAATTACTCATAGAGGAAAATTCACCATTTACATATTGGTGGATCCATCTTGAGCTCCATGAAAGTAGGAACTGTTTTTAACTATCTTTTCATCTATGAAAGACTTAAATAAAATAGAATCTGTTAAATTGTACTGGAGTAATTTCCTATCCCATTTTACTTGCGTTTGCAATGGAACAGGTCCAAACACTGTTAGTTCTTACCCACCCCCCTTTGTAGACATATCATTCAGGAGTCCTCTGTTTACCTACTCTGTTGTGGGTTAAATAGTCTCTAGGCTTGCTGTAAAGCAGACATCCCATAGGATGTCCCATAGTTTAGTGAGAACAAACACTTCTGGCTCCAAATAACAGAAAGTCTAATAGTTTATTTTGTTTAAATAATAAATATCATCTACTAACTCATTGTAATAGGATGTACCTCACACCCCTGCAAAGATGTCCAGGTCCTAATCCCCAGTGCTTGTGAACGTTACCCTACATGGCAAAACAGGCTTTGAAGATGTGATTAAGGATAAGTACCTTGAGATGGGGAGATTATCCTAGATAATCCAAGTGGGCTCGATCTAATTACATGAATACTTGAAAGTATAGAAACTTTCCCAGTTGTGGTTGGAGAAAGACAACAGATACAAAGATAAGCCAAGGAATGCGCGTAGCATCCAGAAGCTGGGAAGACAAGGAAATGGATTCCCCCTATAGCCTCCAGCAAGGAATGTGGTTGTATCTGCTGACGTCTTGATTTTAGTCCAGTGAGCAGTGTATCAGATTTCAGATCTTCAGAACTGTAAGATAATAAAGTTGTGGTTTTTTTTTTTTTTTTTTTTTTTTTTTTAAATTTGTGGTAGAATAGAAAACTAACACACATAACAAAAAGCCTGGATGCTAGCCAGTTTTAGGTTGATGAAGGCACAGGGCCAATGACATAATCGAATACCCAGGTTCTTTTCATCTTTTTTTTCCCCCTGCCACCTTTGGCATTTGGTTTCTCCCCTTGGGGTCGTAAGATAAAAACAGCAACTTGGGGCAGCATGTCTTCACACAACTTCACCCCAAATCCAGAAGAGTAGCCCATCCTTTGGCTTCTTTTCTAAGGTCAAGAAAATTTTTTACACATCTAGTAGGCTTTTCCTTAGATTTAATTTATTTGAATTATGTTACATGTCCATTTTGAAGTCAGTCACAGGAAAGGGATAGAGAATCACTAATTACTGGCCTAGACAAGGCAATTGCTTGGGACTGAGAAGAGGCTTGGCTTCTGGGAAGCACATGGCTGTATGATGCTTGAATACAAATAGTATGAAAGAAAGGTAGGAATAGCTGTCAGGTGGACCATCAGTGCTGTTACAGGGTGCATGGGAGTTACACTTTGAGAACTCTCATATTTGATGGGTAGTTTAGTTTAGTACACAATTTTAGACTGGAAATTCATATTGCTTAGAATTGTAAAGGCACTGCTGTGTTTTCACGTCGTTATTTTTGACAAGTTCATTGCCATTTTGTGTGAGCAGGCAGTCTTTTGGACAAGCCTGGAGTCTATGTCTTCATCATTCTTCCCCTTGCTAGCATCTTTAGGCTTTGGAATGACCACCACCACCCATTACCCTTCTGGAGCATAATGGGTTGTCTAAATACCATCAGGGTAAAAGAAATACAATTCCAGGTTAGGTGCCAAGATGCCCAAGCCACCTCCTCCTGGGGTGGTCTGGCTGGAAAAATCCCTGTAATGGGTCACATAGGCTGCGGTTATGAAACAACTGGAGGAGGTTTTTCTGTCTCCTCAGCTGGTGGGAGACGCATGCCACCTGATTGGATCTACAGTCCCCCTAACTGCACCTACAATCCATCTAACCGGACCTACCTGGCCACGGGGAGATCAGCAAGCAGAGGGTAAGCTCCTGTTTAATTCTTCATTCAAGATGTCAGGTAGCGAGCACGTGGAAAAGTTACCTCCATCAGGACAGCTTCTCGAAGCTGGGGTAGGGTAGTGATAGGGGTGGGCAGTACTAGCCTCTCGTAACTGTCCCATTTAAGTTCGCGTCTATGGTGTGTAGTAAAATAGATATAGAAGTTCTCCATCTCTGCCTGGCCTGCTTTTGAGGCAGCGGGGAATTGCTCGTATGTTGTATGCTTCTTTTTGTAAGTAATGAAAGTTACTTTTCATGTGTTATCATGTGTTTAGGCTCTGATCAGAAGGACATGATATCCATGGAGGAATCACATTTAATTACTGGTACTCTATTACTAATAGCCTCCTGGCTATCTAGAAATTAGGTACAGCTTGTGAGTATACTGCAGATCTACTGTGTCTCATCTCAGATTTGGCTCTTTGAAGCAGGATCTGATTGTATATCTCATTCAGATGCCTGACTTTTGGAACTGGATCCATTTTTGTTTCTAGAATACTTTTGGAGTTTTTACTTAACAGTTTCTGAAATACAATGCTGATGTATTTTGGTAGAGATTTGAGCACCTGGTTGGAACTTTTAATCTGGAAACTCATCCTAGTAAAATCTGGGAAATTTTCTTGTATTATTTCTTTAGAAAACTTTCTCCCCTATATTTTCTGTCATTTCTTTTTGAAATTCACTTTGAACATTGGATCTACTTATTGATTCTCTAGGTTTTTTTTTTTTTTTTTTTTGGTCTTTTTTTCTTATGTTCTGTCTCTTTATATTTTTGTTGTTTTCAGAAAATTTCTTCAACTTCATCTTGACACTTTTACTTCTACCATATTTTCTAAATTCTAAAATCTCTTTTTCTCTTAATAGTTCTTTTCAAGAATATCCTTTTCTCCCCTTTTACACAGATGCAATGCATTTTCTCATCTCTCTAAGGATTTTATTTGGATGATTTGTTTGTGTATGGGAACTTTAACATTTTCTCAATTTCTTCTCACTTCTTTTTCTCTTTCTTTTGGTGTCTGTCTTTTATTAAATGATTTGCTTAAAATGTCTGATGATGTTTCATTGTTTTTCTCATATTTCAAAGAAAAAAAGCAGTTTTCCCACCCTGCTGCTCAGCTGTGATATTGTGGGTTGGAATTGACTTGATGGTGACAGGAAGGAATCCAAACAGCCTTCACATTATGACATAAGACTCCAAGCGACACTGAGAGCCATACTGCTAGCATTTTGTCATGCTAACATAATATCCTCGAACTCTGTGCTGTAAGTATTATCACTATTTCCATTTTATCAGTGAAAACACTGAAGCTTATATAACCTATCTGATGATATACAGTCAGAGAATGGAGAGGTTTTCTTAGTCACACTACTTTACTGCCACCTATTAGACAAAATTCATCCTTGGTGTTGGCCCACCTCCTCTTTCTCTCTTTTTGGCCTGAAGATGAGGTTCTTGCTCTCTCTCTGACACCTTAGTGACCTCCTGAGGGCTCCCCGACTTTGGAATGATACCTATCCGTTTTATTCCTCAAAGTCCTTTGTCTGTACATGTTTCTTCTCCTTTCCCCACTCTTCTTGCAATAAAAATTTCCATTCTTTTATCCTGATCAAAAGGGGAAATGCAGAACAGAATTTCAAATTCTCATGGACTCCAGACTTTCTGGAGCCATGAGAGTCATGGAAGCTGGATGAACCCCTGAAGCCATTGCCCTTATATAATCTTAAAACCTTCAACTAAAATTATCCCTAAAGTCTTCTTAAAACCAAACAATAATCTAGTTTAACAAGTAGAAAAAGTGCCTGCCTCGAGCATTACACTCTTAAGAACTATGTATATGGGATTGAAAGATTAGAAAGGAACCTTAGGGATGTGTCTTAGTCATCTAGTGCTGCTGTAACAGAAATACCATAAGTGGATAGCTTTAAAAAGAGAAATTTTATTCTGTCACAGTCTAGTATATAGTAAGCTACAAGTCCAAATTCAAGTCATCAGTTCCAAGGGAAGGCCTTCTTGTCCCTGGAGGAAGTTCCTTGTCATCAATTTTCTCTGGGCCTGGACCTTCTGAGGCTCAGGGACCTCGAGTCCAAGAGACATACTGTCCTCCTGGCATGGCTTCTTGGTGACATGAGATCTCCCACTTTTTGCCTGCCTTCCTTTCCTTTATGTCCAAGAGACGGGCTCAAGGCATAATACATTCTTACAGACTTGAATCCTGCCTTGCTAACTCAACCACTGCCCATCCTCCTTCATGAACATCATTGAAGCAGGATTTACAACATATAGAAAAATTACTAACTAGCAGGAATGATGGCCTAGGCAAATAGCTACACACATTTTTTGAGGGATACAATTCAATCTGTGATTGCAGGTGGGGTGGGGTGGGAGTGAATTGATGTAAATAGAGGAAGGACAGCTCAGAAAAGGAGAATAAGAGTGGCTGTACAACCTGAAGAGTGTAATCAATGCCACTGAATTATACATGTAGAAATGGCTGAATTGGTATATGCTTTGCTGTGCTATTCTCAACAAGAACAACCAGAAAAAAAAAAAATCCATTCTTTTAATAGGTGTATCTCAACTGGGTTTTAGAAGAAAAACAAGTACACTGGCATAATTTAGAATGAAGCAGGAATGAATGAGGAAAGAGTTGGTACCTTCCCCAGCACAACTGTAGGTATTAGCTTTTTTGAGGGGCCACGTTAATGCAGACTAATTGTGGAATCAATATAGATAATGTTTCTTGAGCTCTTATTGTGTTGTGAGATAATATAGAAAACTAGGCTTGCTTATTGTCCTCAAGGAGTTTAAATTTTAGTTGAGGAGATAGACCATGTACCAAAAAAAGATTTTCCTGAGGAAAATACATTATAGTTTGTGTGTTCTCTCTAAGATACTCAGCACCTTAAAGGTAATGACTGCTTGACTTCCTAAAGGCTACCTGACCTTCTAAGAACATATTTCAGAGCAAGGCATGGGCTCGGGAGAGCACAGCTTCATCTGCAAGGAATGCAAGTGCCCCTAGGCCTGGGGAAGGGAGAATGTGGGATCTAGGCAACAGAAACCCAGGAGTAAGGTGGGGAATTCCACATGGGTATAAGAAGTTAGATAGTATTGCTTAGGTCACCAGAAGAACTGGGACCAGCTTCAGGGCCTGTCATTTCTGGAGGCCCTTGGAGCAAGGGTGAGGAAGATGCAGGCCCGACCCAAGAATCAGAGTCCACATCTACAGCAGTTCTTCCGGGTTCTTAATCGTCTAGTGTCTCAACAGCAAGGACACAGGGAAAGGGCTTCTACAGAGCGTTACTCTTCTGACCTTCAGAATGCTTTTAAATGAAAAATGCTTTATTTTAATAAGTTTGAAAAATTTGGAAGGAATTCTATAAATCAATGTCTTAAATCAGCTTCAAGCTTAGTCACTTCCTTGAACCAAATTCTCCACAGCGTTTAAAGAGTAGTAAGAAAACGAACTCATCAGCATCAGACAGCCAACCTTTCAGACTTCCGGATGATTTGCCAAGTAGACTTTTCTTTGAAACAAACACCAAATTCAATTTTTATTTCTGTTACAGTTTATCGCCGGCTTTCAAAATCTGGACCCTGACAACAGACTGAAAATGCCTCCTGAGTCTGCTGTCTAAACTGTTGTCCCTGGAAAGGGTGAATGGTTCTGTGCCCCAGTTGGGGGCACACTCTTTGGGGGCAGCCAGTCTTCCAAGTTGGGGAGGAACAACTCCTGGGAACGAAAGTTGAAGCCCCCAAAGCCCTGGAGCCCGTTGGAAAGCTGGGCACTGCAAAGACACTGAAGTGTCAGCAAGCCCCCGACCCAGTGATGCTGTCAAGCAAGGACGCCTGGCACACTGGTGGTGGGATGTTAAGTGTGGGTTTTGTGTTGTTTCAGTAAGGCTGGACGGACCCCTTTCTCACATACCAGCCTACTTCCCTGGGCCTGGCTTGTGTTCCTGTAGGACACAACTAAGGAGAACATTGCTAGCGAGGGCGGAACCGGCCTTCAGGGCGGTGGGGACGCCTGGCACTCGTGCGGGACTTCCCGAGCGGCCCCAGGCTCATTTTCCACTCGGCTGCTCCCCGGTCGAGCTGTAAACCCAACCTGACGTGGGCTCATTAATTTGGCAGCGACTGGAAGGCTGGGCCGAGGCGGTGCACCCAGGAGGCCTTTGTGCGCCCCGGGTCAGGTCAGAGGGCAACCGAAACACGGCTGAACTCTGCACGCGGCTCCGGGGCCCGCGGCCGCCCCGTCCGAGCCCCGCGCGGCCCCGAGGCCTGGTCCCAGCCATCGCTACTTCTGGGGCTGGGGACCCAGGCCCTCGACAGCGACCAGTCAGAGCTCAGGAGCAAGCCCAGCCGGCAGGTCCATTCTCCCCTGTCCCGGTCCTGGCGCTAGCCTGACGGTGTAAGGCTGGGGCTGGCCCGACGCCCTTGGAGGCCTCCCGCCCCGGTGCCTCCCAGGGCCACCCGCGGACCCCGAGTCCTGAACTACTGTCCCATGTGGGAGCGCGGTCCTCCTGGGGCTTGGTACCCTGCGGGCTTGGGCGTGCTCCTGAGGGTTCTGGCTGGGCAGCCTGTCCCGCGCTTCCTCATCGGTCTTTGTGCACGTGCTACAGCTCTGACCTGGTCAACCAGATTGGATGGGCTGCCCTGTCTTCTGGGTCCATTCGCCACCGGGGTCGAGACGGGGGCGCGGGAGGAAAGCCGTAGGCATGGGGGGCAGCCAGGAGCGCACGGTCACCCTGGCGGGGGCTAGCGCTTGGAGGCCACTGGGGACCTCCGGGCTTGGGCAGAGCCACTACTTCTCACCTGGCGGAACCCAGAGAGGTTCCTCGACTCTCCTCAGCCTGCTGAGCACCCGTTGGGTTTTCTTTCTTTCTCAATTCCCTCCTTGGCCGGCGGGCTGAGACCTGGGAGCCTGAGTGCCGAGGTCCCCCGACTTACCTTGCTTTCACAAATGCTTAAAACCCGGCTGGAGGTAGTGGTGTCTGCTTTTTACAAGTGGCTACGGTCCTGATTAATTTTAGCAAGTTTCATAAAAACAAAACGGCCTCCTTCTGTGCCTTTAGGTGACTTTTGTGACATTTAGCAGCAGAGAAAACTATTTCCTCTGCCATTCAGAGCTAACCACGTGTAATTGGCCCAGAAGTCTGTTGTATTTGGGGGGACTGTTTGCGATATCTCATCTGTTTTCATCTAGGCCGTTCAAACGAGTCTGTGTTTACCCTTCTGTCGGGGAAATTGGTTTACATGCGCAGCAATTTCAGTGCGACACTGAAATATTCCCTTGAACTAATGCTAGGGTCCGACAGGCTTTGTACTGTTAATAACCCTCCATTATGTCTGTCAAGAGACGTTTACACAGTCCTGGGGTCAGCCCCATAAAGAAAATTAAGATCTTAGGTTTATCACAATGATTCGAAATCCAATTGGACTATGGTAAGAAAGACACTGGCCCAAGGGTCGAGCGGTGGAGGGTAGCTGGGGGGGGGGGAGGGGGTGAAGCCTCACACCTTTTGCCATCTATGGGGCAGATTAGACTGGCACTGAGCAGCTCCCAGCAGCTTCCTGCCTTCTCTGTTCAGCCTTGATGTTTTGTCTCTTTTCCCAGTACTGAGATTCCAAGCTGGTATCCCCCAGTGTCAGGTCTAAAAAACACCGGGAGCGTCAGGTCGGGAAACCACAGGGAAGTGGGCACTAGTCCTGGATGCTTGTGTTGCTTCTCCGGCGCGTTTGGCAGATTGAGGATGTACAGAGGGCGTCAGGGGGCTCAGGGGCCGTCTGGAGGTCGTCGGTGTGGGGCGAGGGGTGGGGTCTCAGGGAGGGAGATTGTTCCTGTCTCCTGGGAAAACGTCTTCTGCTGGAAAACTGGGGGCGTGGAAAGTGACCAGATCAGTACTGTGAAACGCCATGGGGCCGAGGCACAGGTGGGTAGCTGTGTCATCTTGTTACCCTGCGGGCGCCTGCCAAGCCTCGTCTACAGTGGGGAGTTCAGATTCTGCCAGGGGGCTGCGCAGGGGGCTCCGCATGCCCCAGAGTGTGCTCCGGAGCCCCGCTCCGAGCAGTCCCCTGACTGAGTAATCGGAGAAATTGCTAAGAAATCGCCTAGGTTGCGTTGGCTGGAAGGCCTGTAATTAGCCCCTGGCATTTGTGCAAATGCTGATTTTGTGGGTGTTACTTCATCCATATCATAAGTGAAAAGCCTCAGGATGGTGGCGGGTTTCTTCAGAGCCTGGGGTGGGATGGGGTGAACGGTGGAGGTGTGTGTGTGTGTGCGATGTTTGGGGCTTCTCTGATTAGGGATTGGGGACTAGAAAAAGTAGTGTGGCATGAAGCTGTGCTATGTCTGTCACTTTAATGCCTGCTCATTACCCCAGTATCCTGACTGAAATTAGCCATTTCCCTGAATCCCATTCTAGTTTGCTTTTTCTGAGTGCTCTTCTTAATAAAAGTTGGTAGGGGGAAAAACCGTAAAGATATGCACATATTACAGAACTTGGCCAAAGCTGTCTTAATGAAGATGAAAAGGAAGCAATATTCAGTGGTTCATTTAAACCACATGCTAAAAATCACCATTTTTTCCCCCAATTACGGAAGGTCATAAACTCAGTAAAGGACTCGATTACAAAGGAGGAGTCACTTTTGAGTCTTCGCAGTTTGGGAAGTGACTGTTGCTAATGCCACTATGGCCAAGGCTTGTTCCTGGGTTAAATTCCAGAAAACTAAAATCTAAGTGTGAGTCCTCACTGATAAACCCCAAGCTTTTCCAAAAGAAGGAGGCAATAAGGTCTTCCCACCCCTCGTGGAGTAGTAGTTGAGTGCTACGGCTGCTAAGCGAAAGGTGACCAGTTCACATCCACCCTTGGAAACTCTAAGGGGTGTTTCAATTCTACTCTGTCATATAGGGTTGCTATGAGTCAGAATTGACTCAACAATAGGTTTGGTTTTTGTTTTGTTTCGTCGTTTTTGTTTTTTACTGTCTCTCCTACCCCTTACTGATCGATTCTGAATTCAAACTCTCACCCTGAATTTCCTATTCTGTGACTTATGTAGACAATAGCAGTAATTTTTAAAAATCAAAACATTTTGGGGTGGAGGATGAGTTATAACTTCGCCTGATAGCTGAAAAAGCAAAAGAATCTGTTAATTCCTGAAACTCCCTCCAAAGGAATGAAAATTTATATTAACTACTTGAATATATGTTTGAATGAAACAGGGGCAATCTCTCTTTCAGATCTCTTAAGTTTATTAATTTGTGACTTTTTCAGTACTTTCCACTAAAAGCACATCCACAGAGGATTTGGAGACCTTCACTCTAGAAAGCAGCTTTCATCAATTACTGAGGATGAGCTGGAAAGTTTGTTCTGACCTAATAAAGCAATGATGTTCAAGTTAAGATTCTACTTTTTAATGCATGGCCACAAGGCTTGAGCAAAGACAACAGAGTTATCTCATATATACAGGCCAATCATCAAAACAGGGTTTTGGTTGAATATGGTTTCATAGCAGTGGTTAACTTTGCCTTACTCATTGTCATTCCTGATGTTCGTTTTCTTTTTTACTTTTTACACATCTGTTACAACTGACTCACGCTTATGCCAATGAGACTTCTTACCCAGTTCCTTCTTGAGTGACTGCTATTTGCCTAGCACTGTGATAACGATGAAAGCCGTGGTGACGTAGTGGTTAGGTGTACGGCTGGCAATCAGAAGGCTGGCAGTTCAGATGCACTAGATGCTCTTTGGAAACCCTATGGGGCAGTTCTACTCTGTCCTATAGGGTCGCTGTGAGTCAGAATTAACTTGACGGCAGAGAGTTTGGTTTTCTTGGTTTGGCGATAGCAGCAGTGAAACAAGTGGTGTTTTTTGCCCCTTAGGAGTCTAATTTGTTTGGTCTTTCCTGATGACATGTCCAAAGTAAATCAGTCGAAGTTTTATGATCTCGTTTTGAATGAGCATTCAGGTTGTATATATTCTAAGACCGATTTGTTCAAGGTTCTGGCAGCTCATGGTATATTCAGTATTCTTCCCAACACTGTGGTTTGAATGCATCAGTTCTTCTTCTGTCTTCCTTTTTCATTGTCCAGTTTTCACATGCATATGAGGTGATTGAAAAAATATGGCTTGAATCAGGTACACTTTAGTCATCAATGTGACATCTTTGCTTTTTCATTGGGAAAAGACCAATCAATAGAAAAAGATTGGTCAAGTAAAGGATTAGTGAAAAAGGGAAAAATCCTGGGTGAGCTGGACTGATTCAGAGCCAAACAATGGACACAAACATGTCAACAATCAGAGAGGTGGTGTAGGACTGGGCAGTGTTTCGTTCTGTTGTACTTAAGGTCTCTATGAGTCTCAGTCAATTTGACAACAACTAACAACAGCAATTTTGGGAGAAAAGACTTAGAAGGCTTAGAACGTGAGGGTCTATTAAGGAGTAGAAAGCATCTACATAGCACTGTCAGGGAACGGAGGAAGGGAGCCTGGCTTTTGGTAACAAGTCACAGGAATCTTTCCTAGGTCATTCAAGTGGTCCTCAGCATATGAGAGAGAAGTCTAGGCAAGAAGACTAGAAATGAGCAGCCAGAGGGGGCCCAGCTCAGACTCGTGCTTTCTTTCCTTCCCTCTCTGCTCCTAAAGTGGGCACAAGGAAATAACTAAAGGGCAACCCTAGAATCCATTAAGTGTGAATGTATGTGCATAGCAGATATATTGTCTGGATTATATTCTACTGGTAGTGAGATAAGAGGGTTTCATTTTCTGATTGTTGACTCAGAACTATGCATCTCAACTGTTAGCAGGAATATGAGGCCTGAGTGTAATCTCTGGAAAACAAATGAACTGAATCAACTAAAGATCCACATGGCTTTTTTCCTGCTCGAGTCCCGACAATTGTCCTAGGGCAAACAATGCCCAACAAGACTTGATGACGTGAAAGGACTTAATTGCCTGGGAGTAATTTACAGAAAGGATTTAAAGTTTTGTATCCAGTAGAAAGAACAACCAAAGTAGAACACTTGCTACCTTTCTAATCAGTTTGAGACCATTTTGAAAGCAACATAGGTCTCTCTGCTTGAAAAAACATTTGATTCTGTTTCTTCACATGCATTTGAAAGAGTTAAATCAGGATATAGGTACTGATTTGCTTCTATACCCTTCCTTGTCTGTTTTGTTTGATTTTTCAGACTACAAACACACATACACACAGAACTGAATGTTTCCTATGTAGTCATAGACTTATCAGTTCTAGGGTTCGCAGAAGACTTGACCTTGGAACACAGTCCTCTTCATAGTAGTGCCTCGTGGGAAGCAGCACCCCTTGATAATGTGGGATATGGTGAAACAGTTCCTATGGCCTACCTGCTTTGTCATTTGAAATGTAGCTACTCCAGTTGGCCTGAGACCTGCCTCCTTCTTATCTTGTCCAAGGTCATCAACACTGTAATCAGCTGTAAAGAGCCTACTTAAAACCAACCCAAACCCACTGCAGTCAAGTTGATTCAGACTCATAGCAACCCCATAGGGTTCTTAAGGTTATAAACCTATAAGGAAGTAGACGGCCACATCTTTCTTCCACTGAGCCACTGGTGGTTTTAAAAGCTGACCCCCAGTTAACAGTTGATCACTTTAACCACTGAGCCACCTGGGATCCTTAAAGAGCTGACACTGCTTGCCAAACCTGGCCAGTCCTTGGTGCTGGTAGAATGGGTCAGCACCACGGTTGGGGGCAGAACAGAAGAGCCTAGAGGAAGCCCGAGGGTGTCCAGGAGCCCCTGTGATGCTGTTTGTACCCTCCACATTCATCTCTCTGCCTTCCCTTCCCAAAGAATTCAGCCTGAAGTCCCAAAGCCAGGCCTTCTCCTACAATATCTGAAACAAAATACAAAATTTAAAAATTTTGTCAACTTGTAAGTAGTTGAATATTAACCCATTAATGAAAGGACCAAATGCTGGATTTACATTTCCTGCCCATATGCATTCATCTGTGGATTGAGTTTTTGCCCAGCACACCTAACATTTAACAATCAGCTTGACTTCTTCCATTTTGCAAAGCCATCTTTGTGAGTTTTCAGGGATGTTCAAAGAAGCCTAGGATTAAGTTTGTAGGTACTTGATGAAGCCTGCAACTATTAGAGGGCACAAGTAGGGTAGATAGAGCAAGGGGGAGAAAAAGCGGGTGGGCAGATGATCCAGAAATTGTAGTTCTGACCTTTCTCAGTAGGTTCTATTCTTTACCTCTTCTCCTTGGCCTTCAGATGTGGAGTGAAGATCATAAATATTAAATAAAAGAACAAAAACAGCCACTTTTTCTTTTAGCAACTTAAAGAGAAAAAATTATCATGTATGTTTTGATTCTAGAAGAACAATCATTACACATAAATAGACAACATAGTAGTTCTTACCTGTGTTTAACATTTAATTTTTCCCTCTATATTTCTTTACTCTTGAGAGCTCACGTAGTAAAGATATAAAATTTACACCTTATCATATTACTCATGTATTTTCCCTTAAAATATAGAGGATTTTTATCTGTGGATTTTTTTTTTTTTAAAGCATGAAAGTGATTTTAGATTCTAAAGACACTTTCAACTCATTTCTTTTGGTTGTGCTAGTTTTGCCCATTTTACTAACTGTGCTTTATATACATTTATTTTACAAAATGTCCCTGTCATTTTAATAGTCACCCCTGGGTACGTGGGCAGTGGTTTACAAAACTCCAAAATATGGTAATACTGCTATAGAAAAACACCATTAAGGCAACAAAAAGTATGAACCCACTGAATGCTAGCCCAGAACAACATTCCCTCAACTATCTGGGGAAAATAAACCAAAAAGAGCTATCTTTCATCCTGCTCAAAAGGTCAGTTAGCCAGGGCTCTCAGGAGAACAAAACGAATGGTATTTTAGAGAGGAGTGCTCTGCATGGAAGACACTCTGCTCTTCCATCTCCCCAGAAATGCACTCCAAGGAGGGGCGTGGAGACTGATCTCGTTGATGAAGAAAGGTGAGAGGAATAAAACCACATCAACCTCTGTTCCTAGTGGGGGAGCTCTGGGCTGCACGGATGCATAGATAGAACATGCTCTTGTCCCAGATGCTGGACGTAGAGGTTTTTTCTTGTTGGTGGTTATTCCTTTTATTGTATTTAGAAGACTAAAGAAAAGGCTAATGTTTTAGGTCTAGAAAAGTCTGTTGGGGTAGTGGTTAAGAGCTACAGCTGCTAATCAAAAGATCAGCAGTTCAAATCCACCAGGCTATCCTTGGAAAATCTATGGGGGAAGTTCTCCTCTGTCCTATAGTGTTGCTATGAATCAGAATCGACTCAACAGAAATGGGTTTTTGATAAGTATATCGCGATATAGACATGGAATTTGAGTTCTACCTGTGCCTGTTACTAGATGTATGATCTTGGGCAAGTCACATAATTTTTCTTGAATTGTAAGTATTATTCCTACTAAAAAATCGCAGACACCAATGGCCACTTTGAGTTGTAATGGGAATTAGTGAAATAACATGAGAAAATACTGCTTTTATGTATTGAAACTCATTGCCATCGAGTTGAATCCAAACTCATAGCTTCATTATGTCAGAGAACTACCCCATCGAATTTCCAAGGTTGTAATCTTTATGAAAGCAGACTGCCACATCTTTCTCCCACAGAATAGTTGGTGGGTTCCAACTACTGACCTTTTTGTTAGCAGCTGAGTGCTTAACCACTGCGCCACCAAGGCTGCTTTATATATTGAAAGTGCTCTAAAAATGATTATGCTTGTTATCCAGGTTTTTCTTGAGCAGAATTATCAAAGGAATTGCTTGGACTCCTGGTTTTGCTTGGATGTGCACAGCTTTCAGCAACTGTGAATCAGATTTGAATGACCCCTGATTAACCATGAGGAGGGAAGTAGAGTCTGGTGCCAGGGCCAAGACATGTGACGGCATCCCCAAACAAAAGCCAGATCACTTACCATCAACCACCAAGTGGTTGTGCTTGAAGGTTGTGCCAGAAGGTTGGTAGTTAAATGCCACCCAGAGGTTTCGGCCTTAGTCATTTAGTGCTGCTTTAACAGAAATACCAGAAGTGAATGGCCTTAACAAAGAGAAATGTATTTTCTCACAGCAAAGTAGGCTGAGTCAAAATTCAGGGCATCAGTTCCAGGAAGTCTTTCTCTGTCAGCTCTGGAGGAAGGTCTTTGTGGTGAACCTTCCCCTGGACTTGGAGCTTCTAAGGCACAAGGACCCTGGATCCAAAGGACACTCCGTATTCTTGGCACTGCTTTCTTAGTGGTACAAGGTCTCCAACTCTCCACTTGCTTCCCTTACCTTTATATCCCAAGAGATTGCCTCAAGATACAATACACTTTATAGATTGAGTCCTGCCTCACTAATACAACGATGATCCATTCTTTCTCATTAACATCACGTGTTGTTGCTAGGAGCCATTGAGTTGGTTCTGATTCATAGCGACCCTGTAGGTCAGAGTAGAACTGCCCCACAGAATTTCCAAGGAGTGCCTGGTGGATTTGAGCTGCTGACTTCTTGATTAGCAACAAGTGGCACTTGACCACTATACCACCAGGGTTTCCCATTAACATCATATAGGCAGGATTTACAACATATGGGAACATCACACAGTGCCTGGAAATAAGTTCTAGCCAAATTGCTACACACATTGTTTGGGAAACACAATTCAAGCTATGACAGTGTCCTAAAAGAAAAAGCCTTAGTAATTATGCTCCATCTGTTAACACAACAGTGATATCATTCTGGGTCTGTAGGAGCAAGAAGAATGAGATTATAGAATTAATTAATAACCGACAGGGCCTTGAATCTTTTGTGTTGCTCCGTTATTCATTTCCTGATGATTTTATAAGTCTTGAAAACCAAATAGAGTGCAATTCCAACCTGCACACAAAGGGTCTCCATGAGATACAACAACATAGGGGTATGCAAATAAAAAGTTAGTCACCTAAGAGTGTAAAGGTAGTTCTGACAGAGCTTGGGGTTGGTGAGTGTAATGGGGCAGAAGAAAAGGGACACCAATATGTTAAGTTGGTTTTTGCCAAGTATGTCAGGAAGTAGTATGGAGTCACAGTCATGAACAGAAGCTCTAAAGCCTGTCTGTAACACCTGTTTCTGTAGGTGACAACTACTACCTCTGTGTCACCTGTCATTGTTTCAGGTCTCGTGTCTGCAGAATGGGAGAATAGTAGCATCTACCCCACAGCTTTGTACTGAAGATAAACAAGTGAGGACATGTGAAGTACTGACAACACTGATCAGTATTCTGGGTGGTAAGGCTTTATTTAGAAAGGCAACAGAGAATCATGCTCAAGTGCATGAATTATACTCAGCAAGCTGCCCCAATCTAGATTTAGACTTTGTTGGCTGTTTGACTGTGGGTAATTTGCTCACCTCTGTGCCTCAGTTTCTTCATCTGTAAAATGGCAATGGTAATAGTAACTTCTTCCTAGGGTGGTGGTTGTTAAGATTACACCACTTAATAAATGTGAAGTGCTTACAACAGTGCCTGGCAGGTAGTACATATTTGCTGATACATTATTGTTGTTCTTCTTATTATTATTTTAGGCAAGCTGTCATTTCCTTTTCTTTTCAGCTCAGAGAAGTATAGATTATTCCACATCTAGCTTGAAGAAGAAGACCAGGCACTACCCAGAGATCTTTCTATGATGCCGACCAGGACCACTAGCCGTAACCTCTGTCTTCAACAATCATCTGCAGAAGAGACATATGTGACAGTTAACTCTCCCAGCAGATTACCACAGCCTCACTCTATCCCTGATAGATTCTCCATTTTTCACTCAAAGTTTTTCACCACCTTCAGTTCTTTATCTTCCTTCTTGGTCTTGAGAGTGATCTTGGGTTCTGAGTCCTGCAGAGCCTTGCTGTGGGGGCTAGTGTCTCTCACCAGTCAGACAGAGCTGCTGTTGATCTGGATGCATAGGTGGGTGCATGGACTTGATGGACAGTGCTTGATTTCTGATTTTTGTAAAATCATCAGGAAATGAATAATCGAGCAACACGAAAGATTCAAGGCTTTGTTGGTTATTCATTAATTCTATAATCTCATTCTTCCTGCTCCTGTAGACCCTGAATGATACTACTATTAGGTTAACAGATGGAGAATAAATCCTAATGCCTTCCCCAGACAATGCTGCAAGACTCTGCAGTTGCTTTTAAACATGCCTTTCTTTTGGGGGATAGACTTGAGCTCAACACAGGAAAGAGCATCCCTTAGCATGTCGCCTTCTTTAGCAGTCTTTAGTCCAACAAGGGTTTATGGTGTTCCTTCACAATACACATTGCCAAACAAATTGGACACATCATTTAGGACTGAGCTCCAACTCTCCAGATCTTGAGTACTTTAATTCAGACCCTCCATGTAGCTTTCCTATTGACATTTATTAGCAGAGAGTGTTGCTGCCAACACAAGTTTTGAGTAGATTGTGGTATAAACAGATTTCCTCTTTACACATTCTAATCAGTGCAGAAGGACTGTTTTTATTGAAACCGTATCTCAGCTCAAGCTTCTCCACATGTGCAGACACACACATGTACAGAGTTTAAATCTTATTTATGGTTGGATAAATGTTCTAATTATGGAACTGGGTGTGTTCAGAGAGGAAAATTAAATCAGTGAGTATGGGAGGCCAGGATGTCCTTCCGCTCTGGTTTGGGTTCTTTAGAGACATGGGCTTCGAGAAATCAATCCCATGAAATGGTATGTGACATTCCAGGCAGACATTTGTCTGCTGGCTGATTTACAGTGTTGTCTGCAGGTTTTTATGTTCCTTGATGAGGTGAAGTTTGATTTCTCATTGCTAGCTTCATCCTAACATATCACGAGCGATTTCTAGTAAGTGACTCTTCTGGGTGATATCCCGAGCTTCATTTTCTATATTGGAACACATGAAATGCTAAAATAGAGGGGGACATAATTGACTCTGTGCCCACCAGCCCAGTCCCATGTTAGTTCGCAGTGTTAGCTATGATCCTGTTGCCGTTGATTGAGCAGTGCCCATGCTTCTTTGGAAATTGCCAAACAAGGACTTTTGATGTCTTTCCCAACACCACCGGTGAATTAAGTTTTGGGCACACCAAACCAGTGGGTGCTAAAGGGTTTCAAAGGTAGCTGCTGTTATTGCTGTTAGATAAAGAAGGATTTCAGTTTGCAAAAATGGGCAAAATATGCACTCAAGGGTAATCTATCCGGGTCTACCTAACCGCAGTAATTTTGCTGCTTTAGGCAGAATGCCTTCCTGGTGTCGGTTTGAGTTGACAGATTACTGAAGGAAATTTTTGTCTTGCCTGCACTCCCAGATTATTCAATATATTTATTAACACACCACTCAGCTCTTCATGTACATGGTGTGGTGTAGACCTGACATCCAGAACCAAGTGATCTCTTTGCTGACAGCTGAAAAGTAAAGGCATCTGTGGCAATCAGATGGGGTGCATTAGGCTGGATCCAGATGTCAAGTTGATTAATGTTGGAGTTGGGACTGCCAGCAGACAGGCCTCTTGAGTGCACTGATCCCTAGGAAACAGCCCTGGTGGCTTTGGCATCTTTGGGTAGAGACATGTGTGCAGATTACCGCACTGATGCCATCCCTTCTATGTCAGCTTAGTAGAATGCACAGAAACAGTGGGCTTCTCCAGGATTCCAACCCAACAGGTAAAACTTCTCAGCTGTATTTCGTGTTCTCTAACCTGGGAAATTTGTCCACTTAAATTAACATTATTATTTCTGTGTTGAAAAATTCAACCCAGGAAGATAACGAACCCAATACAAAAGTTAGGTTCTGCCTAGTTGGGATTAGGAAGGGCAAAGAAGAAAAAAAATTTTTTTTTAAAAATAAGATTGTCTGGAAGAGCAGGATGATGAAACAGAACATTGCTATAGTACTTCTGATCTTCAAAAGCATCAGTGTATTGATTTCTTGTTTTTAACTGATATCCCTGTAAAGAAGGTTGGGAGAGGCATGAGTGATCCAGGGCAAATGTTTTGAGATACTCTGTGGGTATCAGGAGCCATCGTTATTCCTCATCTTTATCAGATGTTATGAGATGGATATATGGTGACTATTGAAGAGCATGCAGGTTAGTCAATGACAAAACCAGTGCAGGAACCACAGACTCATCATCTGTCCCCCTGCTCATGCCTTCAGACCAATGTTTCTCAAAGTGTGGTCCCTGGCCAGGACCCTCAGCATCCCTTCACATTTACTGAATCAGGATCTCTGGGACTAGAACCCAGCAGCCTGTTTCAATAAGCCTTTCAGGTGATTCCAAAGCATACACAAGTCTGAGAATGAAAGAACCACTGGGCTAGACCAAGACTTCCCAGTTTAGGTTTTTTGGTACTCAGGGCCCTGTGGACATGAGGTAAAACCCTGCAAGTTCCTTTCAAAATTCCATAAGACTTGCTAGAAATCATACTCTTAATATTGTTTAAAAAAACTATGTATTCCATGACACATGATTGATAAATGAAACTTGGGAAATGAAATTGATTATTAAAGCTACTTGGCATTTTTTTCATTCATCTGATAACTCATTTTGTTATTTATTGGTTATCTAATAAGCTGTGTCAACAAGCCGTCTATCAGTTTGTCATGCTGTGGTGGCTTGCATGTCATTAACATTCTAGAAGCTATGCCACTGGTATTCAAATACCAGTAGGATCACCCATGATGGACAAGTTTCAGCAGATCTTCCAGACTAAGACAGACTAGGAAGAAAGCCTGAAAATTAGCCAATGAAACCCCTGCGAATCACTGTGGAATATAATTCGATATGGTACCAGAAGATGAACCCCCTAGGCTGGAGGTTACCCTAAAAACACAGTGGCCACAACAATGAACCTGAGTATACCAACAATCACAAAGATGTCACAGGAGTGGGCAATATTTTGTTGTATTGTCTATGGGGTCACCAAGAGTCAGAGCCAACTTGATGGTCACTGGCAGTAACAAAATAAACTCTGTGCTAGATGTGTTGGAGATCCACAGATGGCATGAGGTTCCTATCACTGAGATACCTATAGGCTAGTGTGAGGAGACAGCGATGTAAACAAATTATTACAATATAACTTAATAAGTATCCATGGCAAATTTAAATGGCACTATGATAGAAATAAATCTGTTGAAAATATGGGAGAAATACTCTTCAGATGAGTCTGCATTACTTCAAGACTCGTCGATTGAGAGTGAGAGGTGGCACAAGGAAAGTGCCATGATGGCATGACAAGTCTTGGGTGAAAACCTCCCATTTTTCTTCATCCCTTGGCTACTCCTGGAGGACTAGCCAATACAGGAGCCCTCTCTTGGCTCCTCCCACTTTTTCCTGGGCAGAGACATTGCTGGTTATGGAAACACTGATAGAGCAATTGGGACAGGCTCACAGAGGCTCTGCACTAGTGAGGGACCTTTAAAACAAAACCCTCAGCTTACACTGTAATAGGCCTGCCTCATCTTTTACTGTGATGGACAATTATTTAAAAGCTTCTTCTCTATTTAACCACGGGCTTACAACTGAATGAAAAGTCGGCTTGGTTCAGAGTCTGTTTGGAGACTGTTTCAGAAAGTTTCAACTACATTTGAAAATTCATAGATGTAATTTCAGTTCAACTGTTCCACAGGTTTTTGTCATTAAAAAAAAAAAAAAAAAAGACCTGATGATTACTGTGTTCCAGAAAAGAAGAAAACAATACTCTCTGGGTTAATTTTGTTTTCTTATTATAGTAAGGATTGTCCGTGTTTGTTAGGTTCTTGGTTCTAGAGCCCTAAGCCTAAGGGGCTGCCTGCCGTGATGCTTATGACATAAATGGAAGCAAGGGGGTGGCCCTTTGTGCCTCCTCTCAAGTGTGCTTTCTGTCTGCCCAGAATTCCACTTTGGAATGTCCCTGTGCACCGAGTGCACACAGTTTAACTAAACAAGAAGGCAGGGGGAAGGGTAGATGGTAACAATACAAGGCACCTTCATATACCATATACAACAACTGAAAGGTATATATTGAGAACATTAGCGATTGCTTTCTTCTGTTGGTGGGGTGGGTGCTCCTGGTTCTCAATGAAGTGTTAGTGTTTATGAGGGTGATAACCTTGTCCCACTGAATTATGATGAGAAAACAATACAGTTACCCACAGAGCCAAAACCAGACCTCGGAACTGCTTAATTCATCCGTCAAACAAATTGTACTTTAGGAAATACAGGACAGAGAAAAATGTGCAAAAGAAAAGGAGATTTATTTATTTGTACAAAAGTAGAATGACAGGCATTTGAGTGGATCCAAATAGTGCTTAGGGAGAAAAAAATGTGGTTCATTGCCAGCTATTAAATCTTGTTTATTCTTCTTTAGACTAACCCAAAACACATTTTGGAAAAAAGTTAGTTAACAGTTGAAGCAGTGAAGGCCCCCCGTCGGCGCTGCCTCTCCTCTCCCTGCCTTTCATGGGGCAAGTAAGGAGGCAAAGTACGTGAACACTGCTTACAGAGTCCAGGAGCAAGGGGTGAATTTCCTGTGCCACTTCTGAAGTTTACCCTCAGACTCGGAGGAAATTCCTCCAGCTGCCTCCAACAGCAAGGCTCACCTCACAGCAGCTGTAAGAAGGTTGGTGCTTACATGGTGGTTTCAGAGGAAAGACTTCAAAGGACAGAAAGCAGTACTCTAAGAACATGATCACTGAGTGATGTGTCCTTCAGAAAATACCATTTTCCCAATAACCAGCTACTGTCATAGTATCCCCAGGTCAACAGCTAACCTGAGCAATGCCAACTCCTAACGGAACTATATGACTGACATTCTTCACAGCGTTTGACAAGTGTCTGAAACATTTGATGGCTTCCTAGCCAGGTGGAAGAAATCCCTACAGCCTGCACTGTTGTGGTGACCCCTTCCAGCCTGCCCGACACTCTTCCTGCTACAGGGGACCCAGTGGGAACAGCTTTTATAGATGTTTCTACTCTCCCTTTAGAACCTCCCTTGATGACATTTTTAGGAGAAATACTTGTGTTGTCACTGTCCTTGGAACTGGAGGCGAGCATTTCTACTATGTTGCCATTGAGTTAGTGTCTGTATGATTTCTTCCATGCGCAACAGAAGAAAAAGTCCTGGCCCGGCTCGAGTCCATTGTTGTGGCCACTGTGTATCTGAGTACCTTCCAACCCATGGGGCTTGTCTTCCAGAACTCGGTTGGACAATATTCTATTGTGATCCATAGGATTTGAATTGCCTTAGCTTTAGGAGTAGATCACCAGACCTTTCTACCTCGTCATTTGTTTTGAAGGTTCTGCTGAAACCTGTCCACCATGGGTTGACCCTACTAGTATTTGAAATACTGATGACATAGCTTCTAGTATTGTAGCAATGTGAAAGCCACCACAGTACAGCAAACTGACAGGTAGATGGGTGGTAGGTACCTACCATAAGCCGTTGGAATTAACTTGATTTAAACTGTCAGAAAAGTATATAGATTTCGGGGGCGGGGGGGAGTGCAAAATAACCTTTCCGGAGCAGAAACCCCCAGGATCCTTTTGTTTTTACCACAGGGATCATCTAAGGCTTGAAGTCTCAGTGGCGTCTATTGAAGAGATTCTCTATGGAGTTTAAACCACAAGAAAAGGCCTAAGTGGACTCATTAGATTCAAAGGACCAGTCTCCCCATCTCACTGTGGCAATTTGAGTAGAGGGCTTTCAAGCCACAGAACACTCAAGTGAAGCAAAAGGCTCCATGCTGGCTTCTGTATGTCTTTTTCCCCTCATAAACCTTTAACTTTTTTCTTTTTCCCAACACTGTAAGTTCCCTCACATTTCTATTATAAATTTCTTGAGAGCAAGAACTGTGTTGTAGTCATTTTGTATCACCTTCTCTTACCTATCACATTAAAGGAGACATTTGAAAGCAGTGGTTAAAATATGTGCTCCTCAAGGCAGCTATTGCCTTCTCACCTTCCTCGGTGGGAGCCCTTGAGGCTGCACCTATGCAGGTTCAGAGCAGAGCAGAGGTCTATGTTCATCCCTGGTGAACTACAGAAACAACATTAACCACGATGAGAAGGACAAATTGATTTCAGCATCATCCCCTGAAGTCTCCTCAGGATCTGTACCTTTAGGCTGAGAATCCATTTGAACTGTTGCGGTTGTACCTGCAAGATATATTTAGACAGAGGAAGATATTTGGGGGTCAGAAGAAGAAAAATGTAGAATAAAAGTATGACTTTCCTTCCAGCTGTTTGGCAGGGTGAAGTTTACTAAAGGGATAAAGAAAAAGGCACAGAGTAACGTACTAGTTCACAAATGTCATAGCATGCACATTCTTCCAGAAGCTGCAAGTACTATCACTAAGTTCCTCTTGTTTCAGGAGGAAAATCTGGACAGGAGGATGGAGGCTGCCTGCATGAGTAAGGCAGATTGTCAGCTGGGGTTCAGCATAGTGGGTTTGTGATTTTCACCACAAGACAGATTAAAACAAACAAACAGATGGAAAACCCAAACAACAACAATCCAAAAACCCATTGCCATCTAGCTGCTTTTGACACATGGCGACCCTGTGTGATGTAGAGTAAAACTGATGCTTTTAGTTTTCTTTCTTTTTCTTTTTTTAAATCGTTCCTTAGGTAAAAGGAAGCTCTGGTGTGTATTGGTTAAGTCTACAGCTGCTAACCAAAGGGTCAGCAGGTCAAATCCACCGCGTGCTCCTTAGAAACTGTATGGAACAGTTCTACTCTGTCCTATACAGTTGCTATGAGTTAGAATTGACTCAACAGTAATAGGTGTGGTTTGTGTTTTTTAGGTAAAATTTTATAGAGCAAATTAGTGTCTCATTAAATAACCAGTGTACAGATTGTTTTGTGACATTGATTGTCAAACCCACAATGTGTCAACACTCTCCCCCGCTCCATCCTGGGCTCCTGGTTTCCATTTGTCCCATTTTCCTGTTTCTTCCAGCCGTCTTGTCTTGGCTTTGGAACTGATGTGCCTATTTAGTCTCTTACACATGCTTGAGCCATGAAGTGTGTTCCTTACGTGCATTAGTATTTGTTTCATAGACCTGTGTAACGTTTGGCTAAAGGATGAACTCCAGGAGTGACTTCAGTACTGAATTCAGAGGATGTCTGAGAGCTTCTCAGGGTTTCTCCAGTTTCTGTCAGAACAGTAAGTCTAGTCTTTCTTTGTGAATTTGAATTTTGTCCTACATTTTTCTTCCTCTCTGTCTGGAATCCTGTCTTGATCCTCGTCAGAGCAGTTAGTGGTGGTAGTTGGGCACCACTGAGTCGTTCTGGTCTCAGTCTGGTGGAGCTGTGAGAGTTGTAGTCCATTAATTCTTTGGATGGGACCACAGGCTTGGGGGAGGGGACTGAACTTGACAGCAAGAGGCAGTAGGAGCTCTCCTTACAAAGTCCTTGCCTCTGGCCTGGCTTTCTGCCACAATATTCTCTACTACCTCTTTCCAGAGAGTCTGTGGTCCCAGCCACATTCTTGCAGGCACCAAGGCCTCACACTAAACCATCACGACACCCTCTGTACCTAGAGCTTCATATCTCTCAGTGTGGTTCGAAGGACAACACTGTGGTGATTTTGCCCCACGCTCCTGCACCAAGGACAAGAATTCCAAGAAGTAATGAAGTCTGAAATCCTCACAACTGGACCAATAAGTAACATCATGGTAAATGGAAAAATTATTGAAGTTGTCAAGGATTTCATTTTACTTGGATCCATAATCAGTGTCTATGGAAGTAGCAGTCAAGAAATCAAATCACATATTACATTGTGCAAATCTGTGGCAAAAGACCTCTTCGAAGTGTTAAAAAGCAAAGATGTCACTTTGAAGACTAACAGGTACCTGACCCAAACCATGGTATTGTCAGTTGCCTCGTATGCATGCAAAAGCTGAAAACGAATAAGGAAGATTGAAGAACTGCTGCCTTTGAGTTATGGTGTTGACAAAGAATACTTAATACACTGTGGATTCCCAGAATAAGCAGATCTGTCTTGGAAGAAGTACACCAAGAATGTTCCTTAGCAGAGAGGATGGTGAGACTTTGCCTCACATGTTTTGGACATGTTCTCAGCAGGTTCCAGTCCTTGGAGAAGGATGCCATGTTTGGTAAAGTAAAGGGTTAGCTGAAAAGAGGAGGACCCTCCACAAGATGGGCTGACCCAGTGGCTGCAGCACAACAATGGGCTCAAAAATGGCAATGACTGGAAGGATGGCACAGACTTGGGCAGCACTGCGTTCTGTTGCACACAGTGTTGCTGCGAGTCAGGACCAACTCGCTGGCCGCTAACAACAGCAATAAAGTCTGTGGTTCAGTAATTTCACTTCTGAGTATATGTCCAAGAAAACTAAAACATATGTCTAAACAAGAACTTTTACACAAATTTTTGTAGAAGCATTATTTGTAATAACCCAAAAGGGAAAACAACCTAAATGCGTATCAACTGATGAATGGATAAACAGAATGTGGTATATTTACACAATGAAACATTATTCAGTCATAGAAAGGAACTGAAGTACTGATACATGCTACAATATAGACGAAACTTGAAGACATGTTAAGTGAAAGAAACCAGACACAAAAGGCCATACATTGTATGATTCCATTTATATGAAATGTGTAGAGTAGACAAATCCACAGAGACAGAAAGTAGATTAGTGTTTGCCAGGGTCTGGGGTTTGGGGGACAATGGAGGGTGGCTGACAATGGATACAAGGTTTCTTCTTGGGGTGATGGAAATATTCTGGAAGTAAACAGTGGTAATGGTTGTACGACATTGTAATTTTACTAGAAACCACTGAACTGTACATTCTAAAATGATAAATTTATGTTATCTGAATTATATCTCAATAAAAAACACAATTAAATAAGAAATAATGGAGTCAAAATTTCCTTCCACTTAGAACCAGCTGGGACTCTGGTTCAAATACATGCCTACCTCCCAACCTGCGTCACGTCTTTCTTCTCCTTCCAGCCACGCCCCTGTAACTCAGTGATCCCCCTTCAGGACTTGAACAGCTGTCTTCAGTTCGGAATAGTCCTTTTTGTCCTCATCGAAGTGTTGAGTCTTTTGGGTTGGGTTGATCTAAATAGAGATCTCAAAATGCCACTCTGTCCATGGGAATCCTGCTCCTGGGAGCAGTTCCCTGTGGAAACCGGATTCCTCAGTTGCCAAGGAATCAGCAGGGAGGCTGGTTTCTGAGACTGATAAACAAGCCTTGGCCAAATGCCAGGTTGGGCAGTCTGTTGCTTTTTGCTGCTGTCATTTTTGCTGCCACAACACAAAGCCTTAGTCAAAGAGATGCCTCTATCCTGAGGATCCTAGGAAAGGCTCAGTTTGCTTTTCTTCTGCCTGTCCCCCTTCTCAGAAGTGCCACCATAAGCAGCTTGCTCAGGTGTCTGCATGGAACTCACACATCTTTTTAGCTGTAGTGTGAGGGTTACTGACAGTACAAACCTCATCAAAGTAGCAGCGCCAGCCCTGCCTGAGTCCCCTGCCGACCTCTCACACATTACCTGCTTCCTGCCCTGCTCTCCAAGATGATACACACCTTCCTCTGCATCACAGGTGCCTCAGTCTAGGTGTGCCCAGTCCTTGTTTGTCTCTTGGCCATTTTAGATCAGCTTCCAGGGGCATTTTTATTCTGAAAGACACAAAATGGGAAACTTGGTACCACACTAATTCTGAGAAGGAAAGGGAAATCACAATCCACCTTTAAAAGCTTATAAGCAGGCATGCTGAGACACAGTACTGTCTCAATTTGGTTACGATAGTTTAAGTCAATTAGTAAAAACAAAGGCTTTTTTTTTAACTGATGAATAAACCCAGAACAGCAAAGTGGGTTGAAAAAAAAATTCACGTGATTCACATCTGAACACAGGCCATTGTTTATGGTCTAGGAGTGCCAGCAGAACAAGGCTGACGTGCATGCTTGATCTGCAGAGTTAATGAAAGCAAATTGCCCTAACAATTAACTGCCCTAACTTACTGAGCAATTCCCTGCATGCTAAAGAGACAATGAGGGAGTCAGAAACATGTTTTCTTCAGTTGTGTCGGTGGGTCAGTCAGAGTGCTGTGATGTAAGCAACAAACAAGATGCTGGCTGGACTAAGCAAAAAGGAGTCCACTGACAGTCTGCTGGGTGTTCAAGGGGAACCAAGTGATGGTGGGCAGAAACCAAGATTTGTGCAGAGTGAAGTGTGCTGCAGTATAGAAGTGTGCTGTGGGTGGAACAGTCTGGATGAGGCAAAGCTGCTGCCAACCTAGATATGAAAAACTGTGCACCCTTTGAGTTATTCAAGATTCAAAGCTTTTTAAAGACACAACCAAATACCTTGGGGGGCAAATTTCCTAGTCTTGAAGGACAAGGACCATAGAGTTTGGGATCATTTATGTCAACTGGCTCAAAGTAGTTCATAAAATTCTGCATCATACTTAGATATGCAGCATTTGGGGGTCTTAAAAATTTGCAAGAAGCCATCTAAGATACCTGTGTTTGTCTCTTACCATTCAGAGAAAAAGAGAGAGAAGAAAACTAAGTATTCAAGGGAGTTACAGTCCACAAGACCAAAGTAGAAGGTGAACCCCAGCCTACATTACTCTGAGACCAGAAGGTGATGCCCAGCTACTACTACTGATCGTTATGAATGGGATCACAACAGGCGGTCTGGGACAGATTGGGAGAAAAGCTGTAGAACAAAAAATCAAATTCACAAAAAAAGACCAGACTTACTGGCCTGACAGAAGCTGGAGGAACCCTTGAGACTACAGCCCTAAGACACCCTTCTGATCAAGCTGAAGCAATTCCCAGGGACAACTTTTCAGCCAAACCACAGACAGGTTCATAAAATAAATAATAATGCCCAAGGCAAACAGGCCCCTTAGAACAGTAAATTGCTTAAGATGTAAAGGGCAACATTTGCCCAAAAGCCTAGATAAAAGAGCAGAAAGGGATAGAAAATCAGGATGAAAGGCAATAAGGAAGTGAGGATAGGAGTGAGAAGAGTATGACACAATGACAAGTGTAGGGAATGAAACCACTGTTAATGACCGTACTGCGTTCAAACTGTCAAATGGGAAAGTAATTTGCTATGTACATTTTCACCTAGCACACAATCAAGATTTTTGAAAAATACTCAAAATGTCAAGAGGGAGCATCCAATACACTGAATTCTTAGTACAGGTAAATCAGTGACTACATCAATGTAAAACCAAACCCCATTGGCACTGAGTCAATTTTAACTCACAGCAACCCTAGTACGGAGTAGGACTGCCTCACAGTGTTTCCGAGGAATGGCCGGTGGATTTGAACTGCCGACCTTTAGTTTAGCTGCTGTTATCTCTTACCCACTACACCACCAGGGCTTGTTGTCCTCATGATAAGAGCATCCCTTCAGTTTCTGTGATGAGAGACAGGTGTAATCCCAACAAAACTAAACCCAATGGCAAGAGGCTGTTCCCTAAAAGGACATCAGAATGCTAATTAAGAAGAGGGAACAGATGTGAGATGGAATACAAACCAAACAAATAAACAGATGTGGTTTTCCTCACTCAAAGGACAGACAGGAAATTGGGCAAAGGTGAAAATTTTGGGTTTCAGCTAAAGGAATATATTAAATAGTTACACTGATCAGCTTGGTTGTGGAGACTTGGTTGCAGTGGAGACAAATGGAACATTTGTAGAGTCAATGTGCATCAAATTAGGAGAGTTCACTAAATAAACTTACTTTTTGGAGCCTTCAGCCAGCTTTTTATCAAAAGATTTGAAAGGTGGTTAGAACATCAGTACCAAGCAGGGGTAGCACAAAGAGAAATAACAACACAGTTAGAACGTATATGTAATTTGTTAGTGTTCCCAGTGAATATAGTCATTTTCCTGTCACACCCACTACAAGCCAATGAGAGCAACATGGTAACCAGCCATCAGTAAGACATCATCCTGCCCCGGCTGTCAATCACTAGGGGACCTGCAAGTTACCCTGGATGGAGGGAGTGTGTTGTGCATCATTACTAAGTGGACTGTTGACCTGGCTATGGCTCTTACACTTTGTTCTGGCAAATACCATCGAATCCTACTGGCTGAAAGAGGCCTACCGTAACCATGCTGGACCTGTTCCAAAGAAAATGAGAAGAGGATCACTCTAAATCACGATGCAAGTTTTGTAGCAGCTCTTGCCCCTCTATAGATATGATTGAGCCAACATTGGGTAGAGTACAGCAGGCAATTTGGCATCGGAGGAAGTCCTTTAATACCATGGAGGAGATCACAAGTATCAGAGCAGCTTCAGAGAACTTAGCAACAACTGCATAAACAGGAGCTGGAAGAATGGTGTCCAGAGGCATGCCATGCCTTCAGGAAACTTGAAAGAACAAAGGTGTGATTGCCAAGGCAGAGTCTGCTCATAAGTTTCAGAGGGAAGACTCAATAGTGCTACCTCTTCTGGGAATGCCTCCTCCTCAGGAATGGAGGACGTTGGCGTACAAGACTTGGCCTACCTCAAGGAGCTGCTCTTTCCATATTGTTTTTTGAGAAGTGACTCAGCTTTTCATCTTGCAGAAGAGTTCAGCAAGGATTTAGGAGAAGGAAAGTCTGTTTCCAGCTTGTCCCTGTAGTATTCAGCGTGGTTTTATGTTTCTAGTGGATATTCCATCAGGATTCTTGGTGATGGTGAACAGATAATCTTCTCTATGTTTCTTTGCATATAATTGTAGTAATAAAATACTTGACTGATATTTTATTGATGATTGAGATCTATGAATATTATAGATTTTGCTTACTTGAGGACTTTTGAGGAAAGTAGAAACGGGTGTATTTCTGTGATGTCAGCGACAGTTTCATTAGTTTTAGAGGAATTCTACAAGAATTAGGATTGCTTCTTTTTTAAAGAATGCTTTTAAAATAAAGACTGTGATGTAATGCTGAAGACTTATTTGCTTAGGCAACTCGGAAATTAGTTTTCGAGAAGAAATATTATTAGCAACACAAAACTAAAATATAAGTTATGTTTATATGAGATCCCTGAGTGGCAAATGATTTGTGCTCATCTGCTAACTAAAGGTTGGCAGTTTGAACCCAAGCAGCACCACGGAAGAAAGGCCAGACACTGTGCTTCAGTAAAGATTACACCCAAGACAATCCTATGGAACAGTTCTATTCTGTAGCACACGGGGTCATCACGAGCGGGAACTGACTGGACAGCAACGGAATTTTTGTTTGATTTTTTTATGTTTAAGTATCCCTACCCCACAAAGTTTGGTTTCAAGGAATAAGTACTGAGTTTAATTCAACTAAGCAGTGTTTCTCTCATATCTTTGGGCTGCTACTCGAAATACAATCACTCATTTTAATACAAGTTTATAAAATCTTTAAAAATATACAAAGGCTCTGTTGGTATAAATAGCATTGCAATCACAGTGACCATATTGTTTCATGTATGACAGTAATAGCTGTTATAACTTAGAATGATTATATATCTAACAATAATTGTATATTATGTAATAATAAACAATATAAGATATAACGTGCATTATTTATGCAAATAGTATATGATAATTATAGGGTAACCAAAAAAACAAACCCAATAGTGTTGAGTTGACTCTTATACCTAGTGACCCTGTTATACAGAGTAGACTGATCCACAGAGTTTCCAAGGAGCAGCTAGTGGATTCAAACTGCTAACCTTTTGGTTAGCAGCTAAGCTTTTAATACAGGCACCGCAGGGCTCCAATTATAATATAGCAGTTTTTTTTTTTTCTTTAATGGAGAATTGTGGACGTATGATTTCATGGTCTAGACAACTCTGTAGGTCCAGACACATCCTAGGATGGATGGATAGAATATTAGAGTCAGTGAACGCCTGTGACCTAGTATATTGCTCTAGGAGTAGATCAATGGGGAAAATACTTTCACATCTCCCTGAATATGTGATTCTTTACAGTCTCTCAAGCTTTGGTGTAAAGATGTAGAAATCGCAGCATTTCAGTATGGTGGAAAGGATCACTGAAAGGAGAAGGAGGGTGACTTAGGAGGCTGTTGAAAAATTCAAGCAAGAAATGGTACCAGTGGAGATCACAAGAAGTAGCTGGATTGTAAATCATTTTTTGAAAGAAGACTCAACAGGATTTGCTGTTAGATTCACATGTGTAAGAGGGAATACTAAAAAATGACCCCAAGTTTTGCTGTGAGAAGCCAGGAGAATGGAATTGCCATTTACTGTGCTTTTGGAAGGGCTTGTAAGGAGGCTTTAGGGGAAGGGTTAAAAGATTTGGCTTGGGACTGCTGTTTGAGGTGCCTTTAAATGTCAAGTAGTCGTATCTGTCTGGCACTCAGGTGAGAGAAACCTGTGTATAATCCATTGCCATCCAGTCTACTCGTAGCAACCCTATAGGACAGACTAGAACTGCTCCACAGTGTTTCCAAGGAGACCGGTGAGTTCAAATTGCTGATCTTTTGGTTAGCAGTCAAATACATAACCAGGGCTCCAGGGTATAGTGGTATTGAAAGACTTGGGAGTGAGTAAAGATGAGAGGAAGACTGAGGACAGAGAACCCTGGGGCATGCAGGCAGTCAGAGGTTGGGCAGATGCACGGAATCAGCAAAGGAGACTAACAAAGTAGCCAGAAAAGGAGAAAGACAGCCAAAGGACAGCCTTGTCCTGAGAGGCAATTCACAGAGAAAGGAGTCATCACATCTGTCGTTGCTTTTGAAAAGCTGAGAAAGATTAAGACTTGAGAAACAGGGCAACCAAGTATACCTACTTGCCCAGACTCTCCCAGTTTTAGCACCGGAAGTCCCGTGTCCTAAGAAACAACTCAGTTCCAGGCAGACTGAGAGGGTTGGTCACTCTGCCATGAGATATGACCTTTGGGCTTAGCAACACACTGGTGATCTAGGCAGGAGTAGTTTGTAGTGGGGCTAAAAACCCTGAGTGGAATCAGCTTTTAAGAGGGAACAGGAGAAATTGTTATATAATGCAGATTGTTGCATTGCTATTTTTACGTTATATTAAGATTATGTATCCTGAAGTATTTAAAGGTGAAATGTAATGTTATCTTGGACTTGCTTTAAAATACATCAGCAAAGAGAAGAAACGAAGCAAGTACGTATAACATCTCTAATTACTAAATCCAGATGGTGTGAATATGGAGGTTCCTTGAAATATTTGCCACTTTTATACATGATTTAAAATTTCCATAATAAAAGATTTAAAATTCTTTCAAAGTGAACTGATCTTTGACAAAGGAGCAAAAGAAATTCAAAAAACAACTCAGAAAAGATGCTGGAATAAATGGGCAAACATGTTTCCCCCGCAAAAAAGAAGAACCTATTCATAGACCTTATACTTCTCACAAATACTAAACCAAGATGAATTGAAATCCTAAACAAAAAATGCAAACTGTAAAACTTTCAAAAGATATTATGGGAGAATATCTAGGTGATCTTGGCTTTGGCAGTAACTTTTTAGTACAACACCGGAAGCACAACTCATGAAATAAAACATTAATGGTTTGGACTTCATTAAAATGAAAAACTTCTGCTCTGTGAAATATACTGTTAGGAGAAGGACAAGACAAGCTACAGACTGGGAGACACACATAGATGATAAAGACTTATATCCAAAATATACAAACAACTGTTAAAACCCAACAATAAGAAAACGATCAACACAATTAAAAAATATGCAAAAGATCTGAACAGACACCTTATCAAAGAAGATGAGTAGATGGCAAATAAACATATGAAAAGATGCTTGTCATGGATTGAATTGTGTCCCTCCCAAAAATGTGTGTCACAATTTGGCTGGGCCGTGATTCCCAGTATTGAGTGACTGCTCTCCACTTTGTGCTTTTCCTATGCTGTAAATCCTAATCTATGCCTGCTGTTAATAGATCGCCAGCCAGCTGTTAATAGATAGGATTATGTTAAAAGAGGATTGCAGGGAGTGCAACACCCTTACTAAGGGTGTTCCCCTCGGTGTGACTTGCACCATCTTTTGTCTTACAAGGAAGGAAGCAGAGAGTTAGGGACTTCATACCATCAAGAAAGTAGCACAAGAAACCAAGAGCATCCCTTGGACTAAATATTCCTGAGCCTAGATGATCTCAGATCAAAGAAAGACTGATGCGGCACAAGAACCTTCCATCAGAGCCAACAGACAGAGCATTCCCCTGGAGCTGGCACCCTGAATTCGGACTTCTAGCTTAGTAAGAATAAACTTTTCTTTGTTAAAGCCATCCACTTGTAGCATTTCTGTTAGAGCAGTACCAGATGACCAAGACAATGCTCAACATTATATGTCATTGTTGTTAGGTGCTACTGAGTTGGTTCCAACTCACAGCCACTATGTGCACAGAATGAAATGCTGCCCAAGTCTTGCACCACTCTCACAATTGTCATTATGCTTGAGCCCATTGTTGCAGCTACTGTGCCAATCCATCTCATGAAGGATTTTGCCCTGGACTTCTTCTTTACCAAGTATAACGTTCTTCTCCAGGGACTGGCTCCTCCTGATAAGATGTCCACAGTAAGTATCTGAGATGGATTATTGTCTTTCTTGCTTCTGAGGAGTATTCCAGCTATACTTCTAAGACAGATTTGTTAATTCTCTTGACCAATGGAAGGCTTCCTTTGATTCTCTTGACTGATGTTTCTGAGGGTGTTTGCTATGGATCCCAGAAAAATGAAATCCTGGACAACTTCAGTCTTTTTTCTGCTTATCATGATGTTGTTTACTGGTCCAGTTGTAAGGATTTTTGTTTTCTCTTTGTTTAGGTGTAACCCAAACTGTAGGCTATGTTCTTTGGTCTTTATCAGTAAGCACTTCAAGTCCTCTTCACCTGCATATCGCAGGTTGTCAATGAGTCTTCTTCCAGTCCTGATACCCTCCCTGTTCTTTAGCTGGTCCAGCTTCTCAGGTTATTTGCTCAGCATACAGATTGAACGGGGATGGTGAAAGGCTACGACCCTGATGCACACCTTTCCTGACTTTAAACCATATATTGTCATTTCTGCATCATAGACTGTGTATTATCTTATCCAAAATGACCAATACCAGTTCATTTCAGCTCACCCTGTTGGCGTAGTAGCTTAAGTGCTACATCTGCCAACCAAAAAGTCAGCAGTTCAAATCCTCCAGGCACTCCTCAGAAATCCTATGGGGGCCGTTCTACTCTGATGTATAGGGTCACTATGAGTTGGACCTGACTCGATGGCAGTGGGTGGGCTTTTAATGCCTAGGATATCAATGTTATACGTTTCACTTTGTTGATGATTTCCAGTTTTCCTAGATTTTTGCTTTGTATAAATAATTAAGAGACATTGGCAGCTATTTCTTTTCATTGTGAGTTGTGTCACATTAGCAAATTTAAGTTCCAAAAACTTGACTCAATTCACATTATTAAGGTCGACCCCACTTTGAGAAGGCAACTCTTTCCCAGTTGTCTTTTGAGTGCCTTCCAACCTGAGGGACTCATCTTCCGGCCCATATCTCACATTGTTCTACTACTATTTGTAAGGTTTTTCACTGGCTACTTCTTTTTGGAAACCGTACTTCCAGGTTTTTCTGTATTTCCCAGTAGGATTTCCCAGTTGCCCACAAAGGTAATTTGTTTGTTATGGAACCCTTTATTGATTCTCTTTTCTTCTTTGTTTCACTGACTCCTCTGGTTCCTAGTCCATCTTAGTCTGAAAGCTCAACTGAAATCTGTCCTTCTTGGGGGGCCCTACTGGTATTTGAATACTGGTAGCATAGCTTCCAGCATCAGAGCAACATGCAAGCCCCTACAGTACAACAAACTGACAGATGTGTGGGGGCGTATGTTATTAGAAAACTGTAAATAAAAAACAACAATGAGATATAAACATTTTAGGATGAGTAATACACAAAACATTGATTACAAGATTGTGAGACAGCACTGATGGCCAATCTGAGGTTAAGACCTGGCAGTAAGTATAGAAATTGGTGACTATAGTGCCCTGTCCACATCCTCTAGACATTCGTCTGTAAATAATGAAGGCTATTTACTGAGACTACCTCCAACTCTCTTCCCGAGGGTATTTGTATAGAAACATGCTCTGACTGAACATCAGTAATCAGGGAGTGCTTAAGAATTACTGCTGTCCTGAAGCAGCCTTCCACTGATGATGGACAGGATGTTCAGCTGGAGAAATCTAAGGCATGTTCCACACGTTTTTCTGTATTTCCCAGTAGGATTTCCTAGTTGCCCACAAAGGTAACTTGCTTGTTATGGAACCCTTTATTGGTTCTCTTTTCTTCCTTGTTTCACTGATCCTCTGCTGGTGTACCCTAGAATCACCTCACAAAAACTGCTAGTACTCTAACCGTTATTTCAGGGGTTGTTTCCTGAAAGTTAAATCTAAGACAGTATAATGTGTCAGTTGTTGAAAGCAGGTGCTCAGTGGAGGAATTTAACAAGGACTGAGGTTTTTCCAGGTGAGTTCTAAGCAGGGTGAGGAGTTGAAGGTTGATGAAGGGATGTGATTTAAATCTGGATTATGGAATCTGTTCTAGGTAAGCAGGGAAGTGAAGCTGTGTGCTGGATGAGAGTTATAAAAGGGATGTGGATTTGAGACCCCAGTGGGTTGTAGGAATTGTCTAAGTTACAGAAGATATAGGACATAGTAGATGGAAAGTGGTCGAAATTGAGAATGTGGGCACGTGGGAGTTATTAACGGGGACATTCCAAGGTAGGAAATCAAGGAACTGAGACATCGGCATTTTGTGTAATTATGAGAGGATAGTGTTAGGGACAGTGATTGTGAGCACGATACAAAACCCTTAAGGAATGAGGCATGTGGTATGGAGGCTCACAGATGACTGGTTTGGTTACCTGAGAAGGAAGGTGAGACAGATCTCAAAGGGAAGATGAGGAGCAAAGAGGACAGCTTCTCCAGCTTCAGGACCACACGGGAGGACTACAGGAAATCAGTGTCCTCAGAGTAGGTCAGAGTTCCTTTGCAGACAGAAGTGAAGGAATCCTCGGAGCAATGGTAGAAAGTACTGGGATTTGTCAGTGACTGACTGTGTTTTGAAGGGCATCTAGTGGGAAGGTTCAAGTTTAGCATCCTAAACTGTGAGAAAATAAGTTTCTGTTTGTTAAAGCTACCACTTATAGTTGGTGAGAATGAAGAAAGGATTAGGAGGATATACTGAGCTCTATGGGGATAAGTCCAAATGACAGGAGTGGTATTATGCATGAAATTGTGTCCCCGAAAAACATGTGTTTAGTTTCCTAATGTCTACCGGTGGTTGCAATCCCGTTTGTGAATGCAGTGGTTGCTGTTGTTGTTTTTAGGTACTGTCAGGCCATATCCAACTCATTAGGTTCCAACTCAGTCATCCCTAGGCTATGTTTATTATGCTAATAAGGCAGGATTATGGTGTATCTTGAATCAATTTCTTTTAAGATATAAAAGAGATTAAACAAGCAAGCGAGAGAAGCAAGGATGGGGAAAGAGAGACGCCAAGCGACATGAAGAGTGCCCGGGAGGAAATGCTGAAAGAGACGAGGTCCTTCCTCTGAGCTGACAGAGAGACAACACCTTCCCGTAGAGCTGGTACCCTAAACTTCTAGCATCCTAAACTGTGAGAAAATAAGTTTTTGTTTGTTAAAGCTACCCACTTATAGAAATTCCGTTACAGCAGGACTAGGTAGCCAAGACGGTTGTTCGGGGTCTTGGACTTCTTGTGGTCGTGGGTAAATACTCAGCAGTAAACGCACGTGTGGGCACCATAGGATTAGCCCGGGTGGTCTCTCAGGCAGACACGGGGGTGAGTCTGAGGGTTGTGAGGAGAGGGGTGAGTCCATAGGAGCCTGGGGGTCTCTGCAGGCGTGCACCCACCTCATCAAGTCCCAGCTTGCCCTGTTGCTCAGCCTGCAGAGTTTGGGATCCACAGACAATCCTGTCAGGAAGACGAGAAAAATCAAAGAATGGAGAGAAAAGTCCAGAGTCATGCTGAAGAAGATCAAAGAGCAGTCTGTCACTTCCAGACCTGGTAAGGTCAAGGTGGGAGAGCTCTTAAAACTGACAGGGGGCTGGGGTTCTTTGGGATTGTAAAAATGCCTGTAAATTTGCTAGTGGGTCACAAACCCACAAAGTTCAAGATCAGTTTACCCTCTCCTTTGCTCGTTCTACAGATTTTCCAAGGGCAAAAAACATATCACGTGGAATAGATTTTTCTTCTTTATGAGGTTTGCAGGACGGCTGATTATGAGAGTGTGGATTTCTTTCTTTTTGTCAGCAAAAACCCAGAAAGTTAGGCGACTGTCCATTAATTTCTCAAAAACTTGTGAGCATATCAAGGTTGTTAGTTGCTGTCAGGACATCTCTTGCTAATGGTGACCTGATCACCCCAGTATAGCTTGGCCCTGGGGTGCTCTCATGACTACTGGTACATTCGAATCCATTGTTGTGGCATTAGTCCATCTCATTGAGTGTTCCCTTGGTTTTTGACCCTCTACTTTACCAAACATGATATCCTTTCCTTGTGATTAGTCTTTCCTAATGACAAAAAGCAAGCTGAAGTCTCACCATCATTGCTTCTAACGAACATTCTGGTTGTACTTCTTCTAAGACTGATTTGTCACTATTTTAGGATTCCAAAATAATCTTACTAGAAGAGTTACAAAGACCTTTGGACATGGGCCTCTTATGGTGTGCCCTGGTGGTGCCCATACTTGAAGGTGCAGGAGGCCCAGCTCCATGCCTGCTTCGGTAGACACCCTCCCTAGCCAATCTAATCCTACAGTCTCCCCGTTGTGTTAAGTTTTGTGTTGACCTTGACATCATCCAATGTTCTTCACACAACCTGGAAGCAACCTTTATTTATTTTGCCTCATGCATCTCATCTCAACACACCAAGATGGTATCATGTGGTTCTTCACTTGTTATCTGTTGAGTTGATTCTGGCTCATAGTGACCCTATAGGACAGAGTAGAGCTGCCTCTGTACAGTTTTCAAAGAACGCCTGGTGAATTCGAACCACCAAGCTTTTAGTTAGCAGCTGTAGCACTTAGCCACTACACCACCAGGGTTTCCCATGGTCCCTTGGATGACCTATTCTTTTGAGTCTCTCACCTTGCTTAGCACAATGCTTAGCTCAAGGTAGGCATTAAATGAGTATTTGTTACACGAACCCTAGAGAATGAATGAACTTATTTACTTACTGAATACTTTATATGTGGCCAGCATTGTTCTCAACATTGGGGAAATGGTTGTGAATCAAGGAAATGACAGCCCCTGCCTCGTGAGTCTTACATTTCAGAGGGAAAGCAGTAGCTATTGTATGAAGCCACAGTTCCTGGGCAGGTAGCAAGAACCACGGTACAGAATAAAGCAAATTCTAGTGACTGATTACAAAAGCCTTGTCATGTGTCAGTTGTTTCATGTGTGTTATCCAGCCTCACTCACAGCTGTCCAGTTGTTAGATGCTATCAAGTCATTCTGACTCATGCTGACCCAGTGTGACAGAGCAGAACTGCCCATGGTGTTTCCTAGGCTGTAATCTTTATGAGAGCAGATCACCAGGCCTTTTCTTTCTCAGAGTGGCTGGTAGGTTTGAACTGTTGACCTTTTGGTTAGTAGCTAAGCACTTAACCATTGTGCCACCAGGGCTCCTTGACTGTCTAGCAGGTAACATTTATCCCTATTTTTGAGATATAGAAACCAAGGCTCAAAATGGGTAAGTGAGTTTCCCAAGACAATGGTGTTGTGTTGGCAAAACATGTGTCTCTGACTTCAGGGCCTGTACTCCTAACCACTACGCTACATGGTCTCTCATTTTATATCACGTGCTAGTAGGTTAAGGTATGCTGAAAAAATAGGAATACTGATGAAATTTAGAATGTGGTCTGGACTCTTTATTCCCTCTGTCTACCTTAATCATGAACTAACGTGATAACAGATGCCCCACTTAAAGCCAACATTTTCTCTGTAGCTGCTTGGTAGCCTCCAGCTCAATAGAGCCCACCCAGAGCTACTTAGGAAGAAAGGCCAGACCATCTACTTCTGAAAAATGAGACATTGACAGCCCTATGGAACACAGTTCTACTCTGACCCACATGTGGGGGTTGCCCGAATCTGAATCGACTCAACGACAACTGCCGTTGTTTTGTTTCATATAGATGCAATGCTAGGACCCCACATCTGGGAAGCACCAGTGCCCATCATGTAAGGAAAGAAAAGAAGGAAGAAGCTCAGCAATCTATAAAATCATCTGAAAATCAGCTACAACAACCTCACAAACCTGATTGTCTGAATCACAGGCAACACTCCTATGTTATTCTTTTAAAAACTTATTTCCACGGAAAATGAATTAATAAATACAGTTTTTAAAAAAACAAACATCAGCAATAAAATGCAAAAAAAAAATTGTATTTCTGTACAAATATGAACATAAGAGAATTGCTTTTGTGAAAGAGAAGTAGGAAACGGAGGACCTGCACAGAGGAGAGCCTGATTTATTTGTAAAGAGGCAGAAAAGGAAATTCTAGAGCCGAGGATTGCTGTGAGGCCTCAGCTCTGTGGAACTAAATTGTGTATGTGAGTAGTGGTTACTTCCACACAGATATTTGGTTATACTCTGCCCTGTTCTCCAGTCCCAGGACGTAGTGAATGGTGGAAGGTCCCCGTTTAAAATTCTGCACGAAGTATGTCCACAAGACCTGCTGCCTCCCAGGATGTGGCCCCAGAAGTATGCCATCTGGGAAACATCTGCAATAAGCAGGACTTCAAATCTCTTCACTCAAGTTTGAGCCCCTAATGAGAGTTTGCATTTCTACCCCAGATATACTGAATCAGAATCCACAGTTTAAGGAGAACCACAAGTGATTCTTCTGTATGATACATTTCAAGAATGGCTGCTCATTGAGTAGCATTCTCAGCGTCTGGGAGCTTATTAGAAATGCAGATTCTCAGCAGGGGTTTAAAGAGGAATGAACCAGTTGAAAGCCCTGACAAACAAGTGCCCATAAGCCTGCTGCTTGCCTGGGAGCAGAGCCTTTGAGTCACATCTTTCAGTCATTTCAAATCATGTGTTTTCCATTGTGCTCGGTGGTCTAGGGCATGGCATGCTGGCATGGGTGCCCTAAGGTGTGGTGCAATGGCCCCAGGACCTAAAGTTCTATCACCTCTGAAAGGGTAGTAAGCCCCAACATGTTTGTCTCTCATTAACCAACTCAGAGGAGGCTGGCCCTGGTCACCACATGCAGAGGACATTAGGAAAAGAGGACTTTTTAAAACACTGAGTTTCCCAATGGAAGTTAAAACAAGAAATAAAGCAGCAGGGGTTTGCTCCACATGGTTGAATTAGAACAGCTGCTGACCAGTGACTCCAGCCCCAAGTGCGGAGAAAGCAGAACTTTGCCCTGGGTTGGTGCTGCTGCCATCCAAACCAAACTTCCCCTCAATGACTTCATTGAAAGCTGGTTTACATCATGAAAAGAAACTGCATTTATTTATTTGTAATAACTTCAGGATTTTATGGACCCACAAGAGGATGTAGTTTAAGAAAACATTAGCAAGCTATTCCAACTACCAAGGTTTTGAAACCTGCTCAGCCAAATAATTATCAATGGAAATATTTCAATATTAAAAATGAAAAGCTGTAGCTAAACTCTTTTTGAGCAGGGCTTTGGAGGTGGACTGGTTTTGAAATGTATATTTCTGGTCACAACATCCTACAATCCAAGGAAAAGGCAACTGGACTTTCAGGAACCCGTGATGAACAACATATGACCTAATAGAAGTTGGGCCATTGAATGCTTCCCTCGTGGGACATTAGTCTTATAAATAATGGAGAAAATACATGGGTCTTCTCCCTGGAGCCTCACTTTGAACATAGTGTTGGAGGGAATTACATGATGTTTTTATGAGAGTTTTAAAGATAGACTCATCAAAAGATTGCCAGAGAAGTGGTGAGCTAAGAGTGGCCCCCTGCTGTGGAAATGTGATGTATTCCTCAGTTCCATTCTATTAGCTACTATAAGTGATGCTTTTATTTTCTGAACTAACCAACATCTTAAGACTTTATAACTCTTTTTGAACCTTGTTCAGCCCTCTCATGCCATTGGAAGCACGCAGGATCCTGTGGTGGGAGAAGCAAATACCCCCCTCATTGAATCCTCACATTTTACTTACAGATCTTCACATGAGCTGTCACCTACCCATCTCACTGCAATTATATACTTAGGTATCTGTCTTCCAGTGCATCCCAGTAGACTGACCATCTTAAGGGCACAATCAAATCTTCAGCTATATAGCCCCAGACTTTCACTGGTATTCAACTGTTGAGTGAATTTATGGAGGATCTACTGAATAATAAAACATCAAGGGCCAGGTGGCATGGCAGAATTTACAAAAGTGACTAGGTCACTCATAAACAATTCAAATTTTATGGAAAACAAAGTTGTCACTTCAGAGAACAATTCAAGACCTTAAGATTATAGCCAACATTTTAATAGCAACTTATAGGTTATAAGATGCATTCAGGAAACTCTGGTGACGTAGTGGTTAAGTGCTACATCTGCTAACCTGACGGTCAGCAGTTCAAGTCTGCCAGGTGCTCTTTGGAAACTCTATGGGGCAGTTCTACTCTGTCTATAGGGTTGCTATGAGTTGGAATCAACTTGACAGCAGTTGGTTTGGATCTTTCAAAGATGCGTTCAAGGAGTCCCAGGTTGGTGTAATTAACATGCTTAGCTATTAACTGAAAGGTTGGAGTTTTGCGTCTACCCTGAGATGCCTCAAAAGAAAGACCTGGCAATCTACATCCAAAAAATCAACCACCAAAACCCAACAGAAGACAGTTCTACTCTGATACCTATGAAGTACCAGGAGTTGGAATCAACTCAACAGCAAGTGACTTAATTTTATTGAAATGTGATTTACAGTGTAAAATTCATCATTCCAAAGTGTGTAATTTCAGTGGTTTTTAGTGTACACACAAAGTTGTATAGTTATCATCACTATCTAATTCCTGAACATTTTCATCTCCTGTAGGAGAAAGTTCACACCTGTTTGAATCACTATCCATTCATCCTTCTTCCAGCCTCTTGCAACCACTAATCTACTTTCTGTACCTATGGAGTAGCTTACTCTGAACATTTTATGTAAATGGAATCATACAATATGTGGTCCTTTTTAACCAGGATCTTTCACCAGCATAATGTTTTCAAATTTCATGCATATCATAGCACTTATCAGAACTTTTTAGAGGGAAACAACACTCCATTGTATGGACACACCACATTTTGCTTCTTCATTCACCAGGTGTTGGGAAGCAACAATGGAGAAGCTCAATATCATCAGTCAGAATAAGGCCAGGGTCAACTGCAGAACCAACCATTAATTGTCCAAGTTCAAGCTGAAGTTGAAGAAAACTAAAACAAGTCTATGAGAGCCCAAATATGACCCTGAGTATATCTCATTTGAATTTACAGACCATCTCAAGAATAGTTTAGACACACTGAACACGAATGACCAAACACAGGTGAGTTGCTGGATGACATCGAGGATGTCACACATGAAGAAAGCAAAAAGGTCATTTAAAAGACAGGAAAGAAAGAAAAGACCTAAATGGATATCAGAAAAGACTCTGAAACTTGCTCTTCAATATGGAGTAGCTAAAGTGAATGGAAAAAAATTTAAGAACCGAAAAGAAGATTTCAAAGGGTGGATCAAGACGATAAAGTATTATAATGAAATGTGCAAAGAGCTGAGGTTAGAAAAGGAAAAGGGAAGAACATACTTGGCATGGCTCAAGGAGAAAGTACTAAAGAAAAAATTCAAGCCTTGACTTGAATACTGAAGGACCAGTTAGCATTCAATCATTTTAGAGTGTAGCATCTGAACAAGAACCAGTGGTGCTGAAGGAAGAAGTCCAAGCTGCTCTGAAGGCTTTGGCAGAAAGCAAGGCTCCAGGAATTGTTTACTGTAGATTAGTAAATAAGCACAAGTCAGCCCATGCCTTGCTCATTGGGTGATCCACTCTTGCCGTCAGTCACACATTTCTTTCTAAGAGATGCTTCATGACTGCCTTGAGAGTTTTAATATGTGGCATTTTTTATTTTAATTCATCATCTCAAAGTATTTTTTAAATTTTCCATGTGATTTCTTCTTTGGTCCATTAACTCCTTATAAATATCCACATACTTGTGGATTTCTCTTTTTTTCTCTCTCTCTTATTGATTTCTAATTGTACTGCAGTTGGAGAACATACTTTGTATGATTTCAATCCTTTTACATTTATTGAGGTTTTTTTAAGACTTAACTTATGGTATACACTGAGATACATACAAACATATATATATATATATATATGTATATATATATAAAATATCTCAGTTGGTACTTTGTCAGTTCCTGGAGGCTTGTTTTTCATCAAGACCTTCAGTGCAGTTTAGACCTCTTCCTTCACTACCATCTACCGTTGATTCTTGATCATATGCTACCTCTTGAAATTGTTAAATACAGATGAATTCTTTTTGGTACAGTGACTCTGCATTTCTTCCATCTACTTTTGATTTTTCCTGTGTTGTTTAATATTTTCCCCACTGTTTTTGTTAGGTTCCATCAAGTTGGTTCCAACTCACAGTAACCCTTTGTACCATAGAAGGAAACACTGCCCACTCCTATGTTGCATTGACAATCCTTGTTATGCTTCAGCCCATTGTTGCAGCCACTATGTCAATCCATCTCATTAAGGGTCTTCCTCTCTTCTACTGACACTGGACTTTACCAAGCATAATATCCTTCTCCAGGGACTCGTCCTTCCTGACAACATGCCCGAAGTATGTGAGATGTTGCCTCACCATCCATGCTTCTTAGGAGTACCCTAGTTGTACTTCTTCCAAGACAGATATATTTATTCTTTTGGCAGTATGTGGTATATTCAGTATTCTTCACTAACATAACAACTCAGAGGCATCAGTCAGTCTTTGGTCTTATTCATTGTCTGGCGTTCACATGAGCATGATATGACTGAAAATATCACTGCTCGGGTCAAACACACTTTAGTCTTCAAAGTGACATCTTTGCTTTTCAACACTTTAGCTTGAGAAGTGCCAGGTGTGCTCTTCACTTTGGGTTTTCTATGTTCAGGTCTCTGCACATTTCATTTTAATACTTTGCCTTCTCAGGCTGCCCTTTGAAATCTTCAGCTCTGTTATTTCATCATTTCTTCCTTTCACTTTAGATACTCTACTTTCAAGAGCAAGTTTTAGGTTCTCCTCTGACAGACATTTGTCTTTTTTTCCTTGTCTTTTTAATGATTTCTGCTTTCTTTGTGTATGATGCCATTCCACAACCTACCTGGTCTTCATTCATTAGTGTTCAGTGCATCGGCTCTATTCATGACAGTCTGTAGATTCAAGGTCATACTTTGACTCTCATAGACTTGTTCCAATTTTCTTCAACTTCAGCTTGAATTGTTCTAAATGCTACATACCTCACTGCTGCATATCACTATGGTCACCTTTGAAGTACTCCCCTTGGGAAGCTAAACACTGGCACCAATGCCTAGTCCACCCTTCTGATCAATTTTGGAACTCTTTCTGGAATGGCCATTGCACACGATGGCAGCCAGGTGGCAAGTTTGCTCACTTAATTGTATAGTCATCTGTGAGAGAGTTTTTAGCCGGTAAACAAATCACTGTATTGGAATACCCTACCTAGGTACCTGATCTGGCCCCTGATGACTTTTTTCTTTACCTGAATATAAAGAAAATACTAAAAGGAAGACATTTTGATGGCATTCAGGACATCAAGGGTAATACAATGACAGCTCTGATGGTCATTCCAGAAAGAGTTACAAAATTGCTTTGAAAAGTGGACTAGGTGCTGGCATCAGTCCCTAGCTTCCCAAGGTGAGTATTTCAAAAATCATCATAGTGATATTTAGCAATGAGGTACGTACCACTTTTTCTAGGGTGAGTTCTTAAACCTTAGTTGCCAGTCCTGGTAGTCTATTCCAAAGTTGGCCTCCGGTCTCGTTCTGACTCATGACACCGAACTTTTCCATTGTGTCTTTCCACAGATGTAGTTGATTTGATTCCTGCGTATTCCATCTGATGAGGTGGTTACCATTTATATTGTTGAAACAAGGTATTTGCAATGAAGAAGTCATTGGTTTTGCAAAATTCTGCCATTCAGTCTGACACCTTGCTATCACTAAGGCTGTATTTTCCAACTACCCGTTCTTCTTTGTTTCTAACTTTCAAATTCCAATTGCCAGTAATTACTAATACATCTTGATGGCATGTTTGATCAATCTTACACAACATAAGTTGATAAAAAATCTTCAGTTTCTTCATATTTGGCCTCAGTGGTTGCTGCATAAATTTGAATAATAATCATATTAACTGGCCTTCTGTGTAGGCATGTGGATACTGTCCTGTCACTGACAGCACTGTACATCAGGATACATCTTGAAACATTTTTTTAAACAGTAAATGAGGTGCCGTATTTCTTCAATTTATTGTTCCTGGCATTGTAGACCATATAATTGTTCAATTTAAAAATGGCCAGTACTAGTACATTACAGCTCACTAAGCCTGGGATATCAATCCTCATGAATTCCAATTCATTTTTGATGACTTCTAATTTTCAGAGATTCATACTTTATGCATTTCTCGTTGTGATTATTAATGGATATTTGTAGCTGTTTCTTCTCATTTTGCATCATGGTATGTCAGCAAATGAAGGTCCTGAAAGCTTGACTCCATTCATGTCATTAAAATTGACTCACTCTGAGGAGGCAGCTCTTTCCAAGTTGTGTTTTGAGTGCCTACCAACCAGAGAGGCTCATCTTCTGGCACTATACCAGACAATATTCTGCTGCAGTTTGACAGAACTGACAGGCACATGGTGGAATATATGATTATATATGGGTTGTGGACTGAACTGTGTCCCCCTAAAATATGTTAGCTTGGCTAGACAGTAACTAGCAGTACTGTGTGATTGTCCCCCATTTTGTTATCTAATGTGGTTTTCCTGTGTGTTTAAGTCCCACCTCTATGACATTAATGAGACAGGATTAGAGAGAGTTGTGTCAGTGAGGCTGGAATCAGCCTAGAAGATTAGGTTATGTCTTAAGCCCATCTCTTTTGAGATATAAAAGAGAAGCAAGTGGATACATGGGGACCTCATACCACCAAGAAAGAAGCACTAAGAGCCCAGTGCATCCTTTGGATCTAGAGTCCTTGTGCTGAGAAGCTCTTCAACTAGGGGAAGATTGATGACAAGGACTTTCCCCCTGAGACAACAGAGAGAGCAGCTGTACTGGGAGCTGGGGCCCTTAATTTGTACTTCTAGCCTCCTAGACTGTCAGGGAATAAACTTCTGCTTGTTAAAGCTCTCTACTCATGGTATTTCTATTGTAGCAACACTAGAAAACTAAGACAATATGTTTGTATGAAAAAGGTAACTTTTACTGTATGTATATTAAATCTCAATTAAAAAAATAAATGCATAAAGGTAAATGTTATACAAAAAAATAAAAGCTAGAAAGAAGAACCTTTACTGCTCTCCATAGACATAAAATGTTGAGCACCAGTGTCCTGGCCATTTCCTGAGCAGCTGATCTGTGCATGGGGCTGCTTAACCCTGACCCTCTGTATTCCCTCTGCGTAACTGAAGACCAACAGACTTGCAGAGATCTGGGTTGAAAGGGACCTTAGGACTTGTCCAGTCTAACCTATGTCTCTCTGCTTAAATCACTCTATTCCAACAGCATTTTATGACTAGCAGTTCCTTCTTCTAGTTTGTGCTGGAGGCAAGAACCCCTGGAAAGCTACTAGAGCTATGAGATGTTGAGTGACACTCTAGCATTATTAAACATCCATGAAAACTTTGTTAACACATCACAATTCTGATTATCCATAGCTGGAGCTACTTAAAGCTGTTGGTACTCCCTTACTAGCTGGTCAGTTTTGTTAAACTGTAGGTATAACATAATGCAAAAAAAAAACAAAAACAAACAGGCCAGAGACATCACTTCTTCTGCCTATGAAATCCTAAAGATTACATTCAGGTAAAAATGTAGATGTTAGTTAGGCTACAGTTTTGAATCTCATGTGAAAAAATGATCAGTTAACACAGATGAGAACAAACAACAGGTTATACTGGTGAAGGAAAATGAAACTATGGTCAATTCCAACTCATCGTGACCCAATGAACAACAGAGCAGAACCCTGCCCTGTCCTTCACCATCCTCGCAGTTGCTACTAGAGTCTGAGCCCACTGTTCAGTCATTGTGTCCGTCGATCTCTCTGAGGTTCTTCCTCTGTTTCACTGACCCTCTGCCAAGCATGATGCCCTCCTCCAGGAAATGGTCCTTCCTGATAATATGCCCAAAGTTTGTGAGAGGGAGAGGAAGTCTTGCCATCCTTGCCTCTGGCTGTGTCTCTTCCAGGACAGTTATGTTTGTTCTTCTGACAGTCCATGGTGTACGCAATATTCTCTGTCAGCAGCACAGTTCAAAGGCATCAATTCTTCTTTGATCTCCCTTATTCACTATCCACCTTTCACATGCATATGAAGCTACTGAAGCCACCATGGCCTGGGTCAGGCGTACCTTAGTCCTTAAAATGACTTCTTTGTTTTTCAGCACTTTAAAAAGGTTTTTTTTTTTTTTTTTCCTGCAGATTTGCCCAGTGCAATTCATCTTTTGATTTCTTGGTTGCTGCTTCCATGGGCATTAATTGTGGATCCAAGTAAAATGGAATATTTGACAAGTTCAAGCTTTTCTCCATTTATCATTATGTTGCTTACTGGTTCAGTTGTGAGGATTTTTGTTTTCTTTATGGTAAAGAGTAATCCATTCTGAAGGCTGTAGTACTTGATCTGCATCAGTAAGTGTTTCAAGTCCTCTTTCAGCAAGCAGGGTTGGATCATCAGCATAATGCAGGTTGCTGATGAGTCTTTCTCCAGTCCTGATGCCCCCATTCATCTTCACACTGTCCAGTGTCTCACATTATTTACTGAGAGTACAGTTTGAATAAGTACGGTAAAAAGGTGCAACCACCCTGATGCACACCTCTCCTGACTGGAAACTGTGCAGTATCCCCTTGTTTTGTTTGAATAACTGCTTCTTAATCTGTATAAACTTTCCTCATAAACACAACTAAGTGTTCTGAAATTCTCATTCTTTGAAATATTATCCATAATCTGGCATGATCCACTCAGTCAAATACCTTTACATAGTCCATAAGCCACAAGTGAGTGTCCTTCTGGTATTCCTTGCTTTCAGCCAGGATCTAGCTGACATCAGTGATGATATTTCTTGTTCTACTTGCTCTTCTGAATCTGGTTTGAATTTCTGGCAGTTCCTTATCAATGTACTGCTTCAACTGCTTTTGAATTACTATCAGAAAAACTTACTTGCTTGTGATATTAAAGATACTGTTTGATAATTCTGACATTCTGTTCAATCACCTTTCTTTAGAATGTGCACAAATATGGACTGCACCCAGTTAGTTGGCCTGGTAACTGTTTTCCAAATTTCTTGGCAGAAATAAGTAACTGTTTCCAGTGTCACTTCCATTTCTTGAAATATGAGGTTTGACAATTAAGTTTGCAAACTCATCCTAGAAAAGGTGCTACATACCACATTGCTGAATATCACTACGGTCACCTTTGAAGTACTCCCCTTGGGAAGCTATGCATCAATGCCAGCACCTAGTCCACCCTTCAAAGCAATTTTGGAACTCTTTTTCTGGAATGACTGTCAGAGCTGTCGCTGTATTCCCCTTGATGTCCCGAATGTCATCAAAATGTCTTCCTTTCAATATTTCCTTTATCTTTGGGTAAAAATAAAAGTCATTGGGAGGCCAGATCAGGTGAGTAGGGAGAGTGTTCCAATACAGTTATTTGCTTATTGGCTTAAAACTCCCTCACAAACAACTGTACACTGAAGTTTGCCAACTGGCTGCCATGCCACCGTGTGCAATGGCCATTCCAGAAACAGTTCCAAAATTGCTTAGAAGGGTGGACTAGGTGCTGGCATCAGTGCATAGCTTCTCAAGGGGGGTATTTCGAAGGTGACCACAGTGATAGCCAGTAATGAGGTATGCAGCACTTAAAACAATTAAGTTCGTGGACTTAATTGTCGGACCTCGTGTCTCAGTTGGTATACTGTCAGTTCCTAGAGCTTGGTTTTCATCAATGCATTCAGTGCAGGTTTTACCCGTTCTTTTTGCTACAGGGACTCTGTGTATTTCTTTCATCTTCTTTTGATGCTTCCTGCTTCATTCAATATTTTGCCATATAATCCTTTGATATTGCAACTCAAGTCTTGATTTTTTTGTTCGTTTTTTTTCAGCTTGCGAAATGTTGAACATACCCTTCCTTTTTGGTTTTCTAACTCCAGATCTTTGCACATTTCATTATAATACCTCAATCTGTCTTCTCAAGCAGCTGTTTCAATGTCTTCTCTGGTGATGTGTCTGTTCATTTCTTTGCCCATTTTTTAATTGGATTCCTATGCGCCAAAAAGAGAACACCAAAAAAGAAATCAGGAAAACAATGCCATTTACAATAGCCCCTATATTTAGGAGTAGATCTAACCAGAGATGTAAATAACCCATACAAGGAAAACCATGTAACACTAATGCCAAAAAGCAAAAAAGATCATCACAAATGGTAAAACACACCATGTTGTAGAGGTCTTAGGTTTTCCTGCAGATTTTAGAGATTTGAACTTTGCTAGTTTGTCATAGCCAGATTTTTTGTCCCCCAGTCTGTAGGTTCTCTTTGTATTCTTGATGAAGTCTTAATGTGTATAAGTGCTTAATTTTTAGAAGATCCCAGTTATCTAACTTATCTTCTGGATTTTATGTGTTCTGATTTGTTTTGTAGTTTCCCTTATATAGGTCATTTACATCCCTGGTTAGATCTATTCCAAAGTATTTTACTTTTTTAGGGGCTATTATAAATGGTATTGTTTTCCTGATTTCCTTTTTATTGTTCTCTTTTTGGTGCGTAGGAATCCAACTGAGTTTTGTATCTGATAATTCTTGTAAGTTTGGTTTGGTGCCGTGGATTGAATTGTGTTCACCCCCCAAAATCTGTGTAGCAATTTAGCTAGGCCATGATTCCTGGTATTATGTGATGTTTTCCACATAATCCTGCCTCTGTGATGTTAATGAGGGTGGATGGGCAGTAGTTATGTTGGTGGGGCAAGACGCAATGTATAAGATGTTCTGTGCCTCAAGGCAATCTCTTGAGATCTAAAGGAAAGAAGCTAGCAGACAGGTTTGGGGACTTCACACCACCAAGAAGCAGTGCCAGGTGCTGAGTGTAGCCTTTGGAAAGGACGGGGACCCCTGTGCTTCAGAAGCTTCCAGTCCAGGGGAAAATTGATGACAAGAACCTTCCTCTTGAGCCAACAAAGAAAGCCTTCCCTTGGAGCTGGCACCTGGAATTTGGGCTGTAATCTACTGGACTGTGACAAATAAAATTTCTCTTTTTAAAGCCATCCACTTGTAGTATTTCTATAAGAGCAGTACCAGATGGCTAAGACAATTTGGTTTTTACCTATTTCTTTAATTTATGTTTCTCTGGTAATGTCCTAGTTTTACCATCATATCTGAGAGAGAGTTTTCCAGGATATATTATTCTTGGTTCACAATCTTTTTTTTTATTCTTTCAAGGTTTTATGTATGTCATCCCATTGCCTTCTTGCTTGTATGGTTTGTACTGAATAATCAGTGTTATTGTTTCTCCTCTGTACGTGACCTTTCAGTTTTATCTAACTGCTCTCAGCTTCTTTCTTTGTCTTTGGTTTTAATGAGTGTGATTATGATATGCTTAGGAAAACCTGGTGGCATTGTAGTTAAGTGCTATGGTTGCTAACCAAAAGGTAAGCAGTTTAAATCCACCAAGTGCTCCTTGGAAACCCTGTAGGGCAGTTCTACTCTGTCCTGTAGAGTTACTGTCAGTTGGAATTGATGCATAGCAATAGTTTTGTGTGTGTGTGTTCTAACCTATAAGGTTCTAACCTATAAGAGGGTAAATTGAGCTTCTTGGATGGTCAGCTTTTCATCTTTTGTGACATTAGGGAAGTTTTCTGTCAGCAAGTCTTCAATGGCCCTCTGTATTTTCTATTTTCTTGCCCTGTTCTGGCACTCTGATCGCTCACAAATAGTTCTTCTAATTGTATCCCACATTATTCTCAGAGTTTCTTCATTTTTTAAGTTCTTTTCTCTGATTTTTCCTTGAAGTAGTATCCAAGGATTTGTCTTCAATTTCTCTGATCTTGTCTTTCTTTGTTTCAGACCTACTCCTCAAACCTTCTATGACACTATCCATTTCTGAAATCATGTTGTTTTCTCTTTTGTATTTGTAATTGCTGTTTTTATATGATTTTTAGTTGTGTATTTATTCTGCCATTTTATTCCTGTATTATTTTTCTGAATTTTTCCATTGTTTTGCCTCTTTTCCATGATTTTGCCTACTTTTTTCTTCATTTTTGTCTGCCTTTTACTTCAACTGTTGGATTGCTGAAAATATTAGAGATTTGAATTCCTTATCAGGTAGTTTCAGTGCCTTTTCTTCTACTGGTGTTATCTGATATTTTATTTTGAATGCCTACTGAAACCATACTGTCCTTATTTTATTTTTTCCCCTTTTTTAGTATGTTTTGATATTGTCTGTGGTCTTTGGGACATTCAATAGTTCTCTTTCTTCACTTGTTGATTGTTTTGTTCTGCTTTTTTTTCTTTAATTCAATTATGTCTGAACAGGTGGGCTGGGCATTCTTTGTTGTTTGCTCATCTATGAGCACAATACTTCTCATCTCTTTGTCCAGTTGGCAGGACCAGTAGCTCAGCTACGGTACACCAGGGCAGGTCCAGTAGAAGGGGATGGGGTGGAATGGGTCATTTGTGGCACATACTGAAGCTGACAGGGGTCAGGGCAGTTTCTTGTAGACCATGCCTATGCTACTCCTCAGTGGTGTGAGGTTCAGTCCACAGTACATACAGGCAGGAAGGAGGAGGAAGGTTGTGATGTGTGGAGCTAAGTGGGTGTGGGAAAAAAGGAAAGAGGAGAGAGAAATGGTGAGAAAAAAAACCCAAAAAACAAGCACTGAGGGAGCCTGCTTTGGAGTGGTGCAGATCCAGGGAAGCCACAGGCCATTGGCTTTCTAGCCAGCCGGTGAGGCTCTGCCTGTCAAGAAGGGACAGATATGCACATGCAGCGAGGTGGGCAAGAGAAAGGAAAGGAATAGAAATAAGAAACTAGATGTTTTTGTAAAAAGAAGTGAGGACAGCACATGTGACTACATGGTCAACAGAATGGAATGGAAGAAATGTGGTGAGAAACAAGAAACTGAGTGAAAAAAGAAGAAAAAAAACAAAAGTGCCCCAATCGAGGCCACCAGAAGTGGTTCCCCAGCTGATTAGTTCTGGCAGCCAGTCAAGAAGAAGCAGAGATGACACATGACACCAGGTGTTCAGGAGAAGGGAGGAAGATTGAGAGATAGGACATAAGAAAAGGAGAGAGAAAGGAAAAAAAACCCTGGAGGAAGCCCTCGGGTGTGGTGGCACAGACTGGGGAAGTGGCTCCCCAGCCCCACAGCACAGCAAGCCCTTCTAGAAGAAATGGCACAGGGCATCAGGGCTTAGTAGAAAAGAAGGGAAGAATCTTAGAGAGACAAGAAATTAAGAAAAGAAATTATAAAACAGCCCCAGTGAGCCCCCAGGGTTCCCAGAAGTGGCTCCTAAACCAAGTGACACCTCACAACCTGTCAATAAGGAATGGAGGTAGCAGATAGCACCAGGTGCTCAGGAGACAGGCCAAGAAGGAAAGGAGGAAGAGACAAGGCAGTGAGAAATGAAGAAAAACAGGGATCGTGCCAGCATGTTGGCAAGGACTGGGGTGTGGTCCCCCAACTGGCCATGGCCTTATAGTCTGTCGAGGAGGAGCAGAGTTGGCACCTAGAACCAGGTGTTTGAGAAAAAGGAAGGGGAGGAGGTGAGAAAGAGAAGAAACCCAAACAAGCCACACATGTTAGTGTCAGGTATCCAGGAAGTCTGCTCATAGCGCTCTGGCTCAGGGAAGTTACATTCTGGATCAGGGTGTGAAGGTGTCATCTGCAGTTCTTGCAGTAGCTTCTAGGATACTGTCAGGTGAGTCAGAGACTGTGGTCTGTTGTGAAAGCTGCACTAAGAGAAAGCAGCTACAAGTAGGTCCAGAGGAACAGCTGTGACTTTGGTGGGATACCTTTACATTGGCAGTAGGTATGTGTTTGAGGGAGATGAGGGTTGTGCAGTGGGCATGTCAGAGGGGAGACAGTGCCCTGGTCAAGTCACTTTCGAAAAGCAAGCTTTCAGCATGACTGGGCTGAGCACTGAGGATGTTCAGAACCTTGGCGACATGAGAGTGAGGGTCAATGCCTCCACTGTGCTGGGAGGCTGTGCTCTGGGCCTGATCATCAGAAATTCTCCCTTTAACAGTGGGTGAGGTGACAGAGATGTCACAAAAGCAACACGGAATCATTAAGAGGCTCCTGGATGTTGCAGTCTTTAAGGACTCCCTGCCTTTCTTTGGCGCTTCCTACTCAGCCAGTAGATGAGACTGAGATAGACTGGCAACAGGGGATGGCAGGCTGGGGTGCCACTGCTGAGGACTGCTGCAACGCTGTGCCAGTGTGAGCCCTGGCTCCTCGGAGACCATTTTGGAACTCTGAGCATCTCCCCAGAATCATTCCATACTCCACTGCTATCATCCTTTGTTATTATTCTCCGTAGCCTAGTCAGTTCCCAGTATGGCTCACTCTTTCCCCTCCCTTCCTGAGAAGGAGCTTCCAATACCTCTGCCCTCTTGATTCAATTTCAGTCTAGCTCAGTAGGTTGTTAATACCCAACTGACAGCCTGCCTTTTGCTTATTTTCTTTGTTCTTTTCTTTCCCAAAACAAGGTCAGGACTGTGGGCTTTTATAGCTTTTAATGATAAATTTTTTAAGCCTTACTAGCCGTGTAACAGAATATATGGATAGTTCAAATGGTAAACATGCTTGGCTGCTAACTGAAAGACTGGTGTTTCTACCTTACCCAGAGGCCCCTTGGAAGAAAGATCAGGCAGTCTACTTCTGAAAAATCAGTCACTGAAAATGCTGTGGAGCCCAGTTTTGCTCTCCCATGCATGAGGTTACACCAGGAGTCACAATCAGTAGCAACTGGTTTTTGTTGGAAAAAAGGCCTATTGCCATCAAGCCGATTCTGACTTACAGTGACCCTCTAGGGCAGAATAGAACTGCCTCACAGAGTTTCCAAGGAATGCCTGGTGGATTAGAACTGCCAACCTTTTGGTTAGCTGCCATAGCACTTAACCACTGTGTCACCACAGAGCCATGTTTTGGTCATCTGGGACTGCTCTAACAGAAATACCATGAGTAGATGACTTTAACAAAGACAAGTTTATTTTTACACAGCCTAGGAGGCAGGAAGTCCAAATTCAGGGCTCCAATGCCTGAGGAATGTACTCTGTCAGCTCTGGAGGAAGGTCTTCATGTTGCATCAGTCTTTCTTTGGTCTGAAGAACCTCTTGGCACAGGAACCTCAGGTCTGAGGGATGTTGCTCTGCTCTCAGTGCTGCTTTCTCAATGGTATGAGGTCTTTCAACTCTCTGCTTGCTTCCCTTTCCATCTGTCTCTTGTAGGATACAGGGTGGTGAAAGCTATACTTCAGAGAATTTCCCATTGCAGTGGAGCAGGGAGCCTACTCTAGGAAGGGTATTACAGTCCACCCTAATCCTTTTTAACAAAATCTAGTCTATTAACCACAGTCAGAGATTAGGATTTACAGCACAGGAAAACCACAGATTGGAGGGCAATCACAGAATACAGGGAATCATGGCCCAGCCCAGTTCTACACACTTCAATCCATGACAACCCATGATGATATTGGTCACTAAAAAGGAGCCTTTACTGTGTACCTGTCCCACTATATGCCTTGTATACATTATCCCCATTTAATTCTGAACACAAAACTATGCAATTTTCCCCATTTACAGATGAGCAAATGGAGTGGTAAAATAAATAAGTGCTGGGATTTGATCTCTGGTCCACTGGCTGCAAAGCACACCTAGGTTTTATAAGAGTTTGCTTCAAAGGGAAGTGTGTGGCCCAGGATGCCGTCAGAGAGATGGCTGGTGGAACAGCCACTGTTCACCACAGGAAGTCAAAAGATACAAGCTCTAGTCCTGATTCTGCCGCTGAGACTATGAGGACCTCCAGTGGGCTGAGCTGTCCCTCACAAACAGCTTGCATCCTAATCCCTGGAACATGGGAATGCTACCTTATATGGTAAAAGAGCAAATGATTCCTTATAAGGCAAAAGATGTGATTAGGTTTAGGGTTTGGGGAGGAGGAGCTTATTGTGAATTATCCAGTGGGCCCTAAATGCCATTGCAAGTGTCCTTGTAAGAAAGAGGTAAGAAGAGAGAATGCAGAAAGAAGACATGGCCACACAGAGGAGAAGACAATGTAAAGACAGAACAGAGAGAGATGTGGCCACAAGCCAAGGAATGCAGCCACCAGAAGCTGAAAGAAGCAAGGAATGGACTCTCCCCTGAAGCTTCCAGCAGTAAGATGAGTCTGCTGACAACTTGATTTCAGACTTTTGGCCTCCACAACTGTGAGACAATGTATTTCTGTTGTTTTAAGCCACCCATTTGTGGTAATTTGTTAAACCAGTCGCAGAAAACTAATACATCAGTTTACTCATCCATGAAATGGGCATGTTGTGTGAGACCAATGGTTCTGAAGTTCGGCTGAGGCACTAGCCAAAGCCAAGTGCCGTCGAGTCACTAGAGTCACCTAAAACAAACAAATAAAAACAGTTGCTATTGAGTCACTTTTGACTTGTGGAGACCCTGTGTTGTTTCAGAGTACAGCTGTGCTCTGTAGTGATTTCAGTGACCGTGATCATTCAGAAGTAGACTGCCATGCTTTTTGGAGGGAGGGGGCCACCTCTGCATGTATTGGAACTGTCAACTGTTCAGTTAGTTGCTGAGTGCTTAATTGTTCGCGCCACCCAGAAATCACCTAAGGTGCACTTTAGAAAACATTTAACCAGAACTAGTTCAGTATAGGCTCCGGACAGAAATTTTTAAAGCTCTCTAGGTTGATTCTAACAGTGTCCAGGCTGCAGTGTCCTTTGTTTCCATAGCTAGGTCCTTACAGCTCTGAGGGTCTGTAACGTTAGATGGTTATTGCAAAAGAAAACTCAGCACTCCTTGCCGTGTTCTTCCCCACAGCCGCAAGGAATGGCATGAAGTTTTGGGCAGGGAGAGAACTAGACTTCTCCAGAACAGAGACGGGTGTCCAGGGAGTCCTCCCAGGGTCATAGAGGGGAATGAAGAGTTTAGGGAGAAAGGGAAGAGGCCAGCAGAGCAGTGGGTGGAAACAAAAACGTCTGGGAGGTCTGGGGAGCCTTCAATAACATTGGCTTGGACAACGGAGGTGGCTGTGGGGCCGCGGGAGGCACCTGTGAAAATAGCCTCGAGGGGAGCTGGAGACCGTACATATCCTGCCCTGGTTCCCTGGGGTTTCCCACAGAGGCGAGGATCATGGGGTGAGGGGATGTGTCTCCCACGATGTCAGAGTCCCTCAGGGCCCCGTCAAGAATTCAGCTGGGGAACTTGCGAAGGGGCTGCTGCGACATCTGAGAACAGCTCGAGCGAGAGGTAGAGGGAGCAGCGGTGGCCGGCCATTCCCAAAGATATCACTTTCACCTCTAGCGCTCCTGTCTGCAGGCTCCGGCAGGTCCTGCCAAGCCGAGAAACGTTCTCTAAAAAGGATGGGTGTGGAATCCAGGGGGAGCCTGGACCCTGCCCGGCGCCGTCTTCTCCCCTCCACCACGCAGCCGACAGACACTTGAGAACTTTCCTTCCCAAGCCTGTATCCTGCTGGTTTAGGGCAAAGTGTGCAGCTTTCCCACCAGGATCAGTGAGGAAATGGCCTGGTTTGGACTCAAACAGCCTGATTTGTTTTTCCAGCAAGGCCTGGGCTCAGTTCAGGGAGCCCCAGTCATGCCCAGTTTTCCAGGGTGTCTCGCCTCCCCGCCTCCTCTCCCACTCTGAGAACACATCACCTAGTGTCTGTAAGGCTTCTGCTTCTTGTTTGACATCCCTTATTTACAAAGCAAACAGAATGTTCCTTTTAACACACATCATGCTAAGTTTATTAATGCAGAAAACAATCCCAGGGGGCCGACCCAGGGGACCGTTGAAACCTGCCAGCACAAACTCTTCAAACGCTCAGCGCGTCAGATCCTCCAGGACAATATTTCACACAATGGAGTAAAAATAATATTTTTCTTTGGGCCTTTCCAGCCGCTTTTGTGGCAAGTAGACAGAAATTATTTTCTTACTCTGCTCCCAGAGCAGAAATCTGGACGAAGCTGCGTTTATTTGTTTAACACAATGATTTCATCCTAAATGTCTTGACAGCAAATAGTTGGTGGTTTAATAAAGGGCCTTTGAAAAGATCTGGAGCTGGGGAAATGGGAGGCATGCGGCTCTCGGGAGCCAAGAGGGCTCTGAGCTGCGGGGACTGGGGCGAGGTGGGCTGGCTGTCCCTCTTGGGTTGCTGAGGAGAACTGAGTAGCTGTGCCCTATTGCTGCTCCTTGGCTCCGTCATCTAACTTGTGCTGCTGCCATCACAGAGAAGGGAAGGATTGACCCTTTGGTCACAAATGCCAGGCGTTCCCCCACGATCAGCCCTGCCAACTGTACTCAAAAGTCCAAGAGCAGATGCTCAAACCTACTGGGGAAAAGAGGTCTTTTGTGTGTAAGTCTGCCTTCTCTGATTAAAAATTACCTCCAGTGTCAACCGAACGTTGGCTGCTGTTCTAATGCCAGCAGAGAGACGTCCAGCCCAGAGTTCTGCAGCCAGGACTGTGATTGCTGGTGGAAGGGAGGCAGGACAGGGCCCGCTCAGGCCTACCAACTCCCGACCAGCAGAAGCTTCACGCCTGCCAGTCAGGGCCAAGGTCCTCAGAGTCTTCCAGCCTGTAATTAGAAGCATCAGCACAAGCTTAGGAGAGTTATTCGTGTTTCTCTTCTCCTCAGGAGAGAATTATCAGGAGGTGTGGAATGGAAGGGCTAGAACACACAGGAAAAGAGCTAGAAGGCAGAATAAAGTGGTATAAAAGCTGCCCAGGCAGACTTTGGATCTTCTGAGTCAAAGCTCCATTATCTGACAGAGGAGGAGAGAGGCCCAGAGAGGCCCAGAGGCTTGTCTGAGGATACACAGCCATTAGAGGTAGAGGTGTGACTAGAGCTTAGCCCAGAGCTGAAGGGAAAGAGCCTGGTCTAGTCTTACAGCTGACAAGAACCACCTGACTGGCAGGTCGCATTTTTGCCAGTTTGCATGCAGATAAAAATTTGGTTTGGTTTTAAACCAGTTCCCAGGCAGGATGCAAGAACCCACGAAGGGAAGAATGTCTGTTTACACAGTGCACACACACACACAATTTTCAATTACAGTGAAAGCAGGTACTCAGTGCGACTGCCTTGGTTTTCTGGGTCTCACAAGTTTTCTGCCTTTGACAAAGTGAAATCTTACCCCTTTTCTATCACTCCTTTTAGTGAAAAGTATTTGTGTTTTCCTTCTCTGATAGGGTTCCACTTTATACAGGTTCTAGATTTCTCAGGTTTTACCGCACAGCAGTAATACTCACTGAAGATTGTAGATAATGTAAATGCTTGTCTATATAAAACATGTTGTTAGATGCCATTAAGTTGGTTCTGGCTCCCAGTGATCCTACAGGACAGAGTAGAATAGCTTTAGAGGGTTTCCACAGCTGTAAATCTTTATGGAAGCAGACTGTCTGATTTTTCTCCCAAGAAGTCACTGATGGATTTGAACTGCTGACCTTATGCTTAGCAACTAGAGTTCTTAACCACTGTGCCACCAGTGCTCCATAGGAAATACCAACCAAAAAGAATCAAACGTGCTGCCACTGAGTCAGTTTCAACTCAATAGAGATCCTATAGGACAGAGTAGAACTGCTCCATAGAACTTCCAAGAAGCATATGGTGGATTTGAACTGCTGACCTTTGGTTAAAAGATGTAGCACTTAACCACCACACCACAAGGGTTTCTATATAAAACACAGTAAAAAAAACAAAACCAAACCCAATTCTGTCCGGCCAATTCTGACTCATAGCAGCCCTATAGACAGAGTAGAACTTCCCCCACAGAGTTCCCAAGGAGTGCCTAGCAGATTTGAACTGCCGACCTTTTGGTTAGCAGCTGTAGCACTGAATAAGTACACCACCAGGGTTTCCATATGCCAAGCCAAGGATTTCCGTATAAAAAGAGAAGAAAATGAAAATTACTCATAGTATTATGATTACTTATAATAGCATCACTGTTCATTGATGTATCAGCACTTTGTCTTTTTTCCTTGTCTACTTATGCTTTTTTGTTCCTTCAAAATTAAGTCATAATTGTTTTATTTAAAAAATGATTTATGTATTTTATAAAATATCTCCCCATGTTGTTGACAGTTTTTCTGAATCATAGCCTTTGAAAGGAGTCCTGGTATGGTATGACTGTATCGCAATTCCTCTCCTCAATACCCTAAGACTGGTCACAGGAGAGAATATTTCAGAGTAGGTCTTTTAAAAAAACAGTCCCTGGAAGCCATGAGAATGTGCAGGAAGCAGCCCTCAGTTCTAGCAGCAGTTCTAATCTCCTTCTCTCTGAGAGCCTTCAGATTGCTTTGCAGTCCAAATACCTTGCCCACCACTAGCCCTCTTTCACCCTTCCCATTTCTTTCTTCTTCTTACTTCCTGCCCAGACCTTAACAAGCAGATACTAATTCCCTACATCTTCATGGTGTTTTATAGCCTCAAGGAGTTTTTATAGAAATGGCCTCATTTGATCTTTCAACAATCCCACAACACGGGCAAAGGAGAATCATCCCAATTTTCCACCAACAAATGTTTCTTGATGCCAACCCTTCAAAAAGCACTTTAGTAGTCACTACAGGAGAGATGCAAATAAGCAAATCCTTGATTCAAGGGAATTTTAGCCTAGTGAGAGCACTGGATGGTACCCAGCAAGTGATGGTTGTTGTTATTATTGGCTTATGTGACTTGCTGTCTGTCATATGGCTAACTAGTGGCCCTAGGAAGTGATCCAGCACATCTTCTCCACTTTTGAGTTCTGTATTCTGTCCCCTGACCACATGACAGCTAGTTGAGAGTAGGTTCAGAAAATGTGATGTGGAGTACAACTCTGCCATAAAGAAAAATGAAGTCCTGATACGTGCTAGAAAAACGATGACCCTTAAAAACATTATGCTGAGTGAAATGAGTCAATTACAAAAGGATAAATATTGTATGATCCCACTTAGAGACGGAAGTTCATCAGTAGTTACTAGGGGCTCGAGGAAGGGATAGGGAGGTTTATTGCCTGAAGGTGGTTTCTGCTGAAGGTGGTAAAAAATTTTTTTGCAAACGGTGGTGATGACTACACAACACAGTGAATGTAAGTAAAAATTTTTTAAAAAAGAAAAAAAAAGAACAGATTCAAAATTGGGGGAAATTGAGAGAAGTTGGGTCAAAAAATTAGGGCTGGTGGATGATTAGAAACCATTAGAATTTCTGTTGACTACATCTCAAGCCCCAGAGAAAGGTCTTAACATTTAAGATGCTGAATTTTCGTAAGAGAATTTCCATGGATTAAAGCTTTCTTGGTGTTGGAGGTGGGAATGATATGATTTATCATTCTGTTGTTATTGTTAGAGGGTTTAGGTGAAAGTTTACAGTACAGATTAGTTTCTTCTTCAAAAACTATACATGAACATATAATTTATCTTTTAATAAACTAGTGGGTGCTTCGAATTAAGCCACTTTGTCATTTCTAAAGGATAAAAGGAAAAAGGAAAAATATGTATTAATTATCTTTCATGTACCATTCTCTGTACTGGATACTCTGTACTGGTGCTGTAATGGTTAAATGCTATGTCTGCTAACCAAAAAGTCAGCAGTTCAAATCGGCCAGGCACTCCCCGGAAACTCTGCGGAGCGGTTCTGCTCTGTCTGTAGGGTCACTATGAGGCAGAATCCACTCAACAGCAGTGGGTTTGCTTATTTTGGTTTATCTACTTAGGATCTGTCAAAGGACTTGCCGCGTAACAGGCATTAAGTAATTGTTAAATGAAAAAATGGCCACTTTATAGATAGGAACATGGAAATTACGAGAAATTGCATCTCCTGTGCTAGATTTTATAGCTAGTGTCTTAGGCTGAGCTGTCCAGAGAGGCAAAACCAGTAAAGACTATAAATATATAGAAGGAGATTTACATCAAGAAAATAGCTCACACAATCGTATGGGCTGAAATATTCCAAGTCTCTGAGTTAGGACAAAGGCTTCTCCTGATTTGCATATCCTTAGGGGCTGGTGAGCCTAAGATCAGCAGTTTGGGGAGCAGGGCTCTCACTGACAGGTCATGAAGATAGACAAAGCCCAAGACTGGCAGACAAGACTGTAGGTAAGCTGCTAGCTCAAGTCCCAAGAACTGGAGGTCAGATGCACAGGAGCCAGCTGCAGGATCCAGAATGAGCAGATGCCCCTGAGGCCTGCCGAAATGTCCACCCACACTCATTGCTGGCTACATGCCCAAGGAAACTCCCCTTCAACTGACAGGCTACTGACAGCAGATCCCATTGTGGGGCTGGTTACATATCAGATCTCAACAGGGGAGTGATTACATCACATGACTGCCAAACCACTCAGAATCGTGTCCCAGTCAAGTTGACATAGAATCTTAACCATCACAGCTAGTAAGTAATGGAATGGGGATTGAAACCCAGTCTGAGTGGCTCTAGAGTTGTGCTGTCTCCACCAAACCACTCTGTGTCCCTTGGGAAGCTGTGTGCATGCATTAGAGTCATGGAGGCACTCTTCAGTAGGGATGAGTGTGGTGGCTAGGGAAATCTCACTGTGCAAAGACTGGGAGCCCTGGCGGCACGGTGGTTAAGTGCTCACCTGCTAACTGAAAGGCTGGTCATTTGAATCTGCCTGCCACTCCAAAGGGAGAAAACATAGCAGTCTACTTCCGTAAAGATTACAGCCTTAGAACTCTACCTGGCCATTCTACCCTATCCTACAGGGTCACTGTGAGTTAGACTTTGACTTAATAGTGATAAGTTTGGTTGTTTGGCTGATGCAGACTTTATTGCTGTAGTTAGAGGACACTGCTTCAGTTTTTAACTGGGATGCAGCTGCTTTATATTGATGCTAGCCTTGGGGGTCTGACTCCTTGGGGGTGGAGAGCACAGTTATTTTAGGTACCACAGGAGATATAGTTCACATTCTTTTTTAGAGACATGAAGAGCACTAGCCTCCAAACAAGCTAATGCAAAAAACAAAGTCATCTGTCCCTTTACTAGAGATCCACCAGGCAGGACTAGCAAACAGCTAAAGGCACAAGCCCCATTTAATCCTGGATGTGAGTGTCATCCTTTACCTGGACTGCTTGGTCCTGGCCAGGGAGCTACCACTAGATCCTGGAGGATGGGCTGTTCGAAGAAGACAGACCACCTGGCATGCATATCTTTAAATCCCTGGTACGGGCCATTGTGTAGATATCTGTGCAGGAACTGAGAAAACAGGCTCTTATGTTTCATTCATTTCCAAAGTGTAATTTTAGATAAGATTTGAGAAAAAGAACCCCATGAAATAGAATCAGAGTAAATGATTCTGAGGTTGGATGCCATTTGATTTTTTTCTTTTTGAAAAGTGAGATTGTTGCTGATAATACAGATATTGACATAAGAAAAACAATGATCACTGGGGGTCACTGGGAATGTTGAGTGGGTATTAAAAGCCCCTGTCAGCCCAGCTTGGGAAAGAAAATTGATGTATGTGGAAAATTGTTTTTAGCTCTTTGTATTGCTGTATTGTGCCCCCTTTCCCTGGTCCCAAGACTCACACTCTTTGCTCAGGTACATGGTACCCTGATGAACCAACACCAGCAGTGTTCTCCAGTGTCCATCCGTTTTTTTTTTTTGGTCTTTCTCCCTGCCTGACTGCCTTTCTTTTCTTTTCTCTCTCTCTCTCTCTTTCCTGCTTCCCTCCCTTCTTCCCTCCATCTTTACGTCCCTCTTTCCCTTCTCCCTCCCTCACTTCCTTCCTGCCTTTCTCTGTCTGTCTCTCTCTCCTTCTTTTACTTTCTTGTGCTTTAAGGTGAAAGTTTACAGTCTGTATTAGTTTGTCATGCAAAAATGCATTCAGAAAGTGTTCTGTGACATTAGTTGCAATTCCTGCATGCATCAGCACCCTCCCCCTTTCTCTTTTTATCCCCGCTTCCCCTAGTCTCCTCATCCAATTTTCTTGTCCCTTCCTGAGTTCTCTTCTTGTTTTTGAGCAGATGTTGCTCCAGCATGATTTGTCTTCATCACCCAAGTGTGAGAGTCTCACCTGAGCAGTTCCTCAGTCCTTAAAAAAAAAGGGAATAGGGGCTTTCTAAAAGAGATGGTTTTATTTTGCAACTTTCAAAAATAGGGTCCTTCTTGAAACATTTGCTTTGAATCCAGAACTTAACCTGACACTTCTGATCATCACTTTTGTTCCATGGAATTTAGACTATTTTCTGGGGGCTGTTTAACTGATCTGGTCACTCTGTCCATTTCCAGCCTGAGCCTCATTGAAACGATTCCAGATGGAGGTGACCTGGAGATTTTTTTCCCCCCTCACCTTTTGTTGCTTAGGGGTGTGTATTTCTGATGGTGTAGAAATAAATTATGTAACTGGTTGGGGATACTGAGTAGACCACTCAGATGTAACAGAACTTACTTTCTAACGCAAAGCAACCAAGAGGCAGAAGCCTCCTAAAATCTCAGAATGGTACTGAATATAATAATGTCTCCTTTACTCAATATCAAGTCATTGTAAGCTCAGTGACAATCTGGCACTTATGATATTCTTTTTTCATGACATGTCATATCTATTACAGGTTGAAAGGGGTCCCCCAAACAAAATAATAACATTGAGCGTTGTGACCTATCTATTAGAATAGTATCTCTCTACTAGATAAGTTAGTTTGTGTCCCAAACATCAACTTTTACAGGTTCCTACAAAATCATGGCCATTTCCTAGCAGTAGGATTTTTCAAATCAATAGAATTCTTAGTTATGCTAGCTACTTTAAAATGTAGAGTGAGTGACTTCAGCTCCAGTGAAGATGGAACAGATATGCTTTTCCCTGTTCCCCTCACTAACTATAACTAGAAAGCCTCGGCATTGTACATGAAACCAACACAAAAAGACTCTGAATGATAAAGAAAGCATATCAGCTTAGGTATTTCAGGACCAAGGAGTGGCATGGTGGTGAGTTCCCTGGGTATTTCTGTGTGTGTGTGTGTATAACTCATATATCCAGTACTTGGATGAAAGCCCCAATAGATAGAGACATAAAAAGCCCCAATTCATGCCTGCTGTCTAGGCATGGTCTACATGGCAAAACAGAAAAGCTTTAGATAGCAGCCACTCTGCTGCTGTTATTAGGTGCTGTCAAGTCATTGTGACTCAGAGCCACATCCTGCGTGACAGAACATAACACTGTCCAGTCCTGTGCCATGCTCACACTAGTAGGTACGTTTGAGCTCATTATATCAGGCACCAGGTCAGTCCGTCTCATTGAGGATTTTCTTTTTTTTTCCCACTGACCCTCCACTTTACTGAGCATCCTTTCCCAGGGATTTGTCCCTTCTGATAATATCCTCAGTGAGCCAAAAGTCTTGCCATCCTTGCTTCTAAGGAGCATTTTGGCTGTACTTCCAAGACAGATTGTTCATTCTTCCAGTAGTCTGTAGTATATTTGACACACTTCACCAGCACTATAAGCTAGATGAATTGCTTCTTCCACATTCATTGCTTAGCTTTCATATGCATATAAAGCTGTTGAAAATATTATGGCTTTGGTCAGGCAAACCTTAGTACTCAAAGTGAGTCCTCTGAGGTCTTTCTGTAGCAGATTTGCCCAATACATTGCAAAATTAGAGTTGAAGGGAAACAAGTAACCATTCTACTCCAGTAAATACCAAGAGGTAGGGGAGAGGGGGTCCCACAGCTGCACCCCACCCATGCCCTGAATGGAAAGTCTAGACTTCCACTCTTTGCAGGCTGCAGTGAGGTACCTGAAATCCGCTGCCAGGGTAAGGTCACCCAAACCCACTGCCATTGGTAGAACTACTCCATAGAGTTTCCAAGGAGTACCTGGCAGATTTGAACTGTTGACCTTTTGGTTAGCAGACATAGCACTTAACCACTATGGCACCTGGGTTTCCAGGGTATGGTCAGAGAAGGCTAAATAGAGGACCAGGACAGATGATTTAAAAAGGACTCCAGAAACTGCCACAGATTCAAACCAAATTCAGAAGAGAATGTAAAACAAGAAATATCTGCTAATATTAATACTTAAGAGTGAAGTAATAGGTGGATAATACATGAGAATGCTATGAATCTTTTCTGCTGCTGAGCAGGCTTACAGGCAACCCTTGTGGTTAATTTTTCTTTGAAAATTTCTTGAATTTATAGAATCCAGAATCATGCCTACCTCCCTGATTTTAGCAATTGATATATTACCTATCATAGTTCAAAGATTAACAAAAGCCCCAACTGCAAATTGTAGCCTTAAGCAAAGATGAAATCAAGAATGAAGAAAGGATAGTTTTGAAAGGATAACAAACAAAAGGATATGTTCAGGAAGAGGTAATGAGAGAAGAATCTTGATATACACAGTCTTTGTTTCAGTCAGCTAGTGCTGCTGTAATAGAAATACCAGAGAGTGGATGGCTTTAACAAGAAAAGTTTATTCTTACACAGTCCGGTAGGCTACAAGTCCAAATTCAGGATGTCTGCTCCAGGGGAAGTCTTTCCCCCTTGTCGGCTCTAGAGGAAGGTCTGATATTGCATCTTAGTCTTTGTCTAAGGAGTGTCTTGGCTCAGGAACCTCAGGTCTGAAGAACCTGCTCTTCTCCTAGTGCTGCTTGCTTGATGGTGTGAGGTTCCCAACTCTCTGCTTGCTTCTCTTTCCTTTTGTCTCTTGCACAATGAAAGGATTAAGGGTGGGGCAAGCCACACTCCAGGGAAACTCCCTTTACAGTGGAGCAGGGAGGTGATCTTCTGAAGGGATTTACAGTCCCACCCTAATCCTTTAACATACAGCACATCAAAATCACAAAATGGAGGACAATCATAGAATACAGGAAATCATGTTCACATGGATACACCTATTTTTGTGGGGGGACACAATTCAATCCATGACACCCTACCCTTTGGCAACCCAAAAATCACATCATTTGCCCCGGCCCGCGGGACAAATCAACGAAAGGACGAGGGAGAGCCTGTGAAAGTAAACAGGAAAGGCGGGAAAATGAAGGCAAGACAAAATTCTGATCAAGCCTCCGTTTTATTATCAAAATGAGGTATATTTATAGCGGTAGGAATAAAGGGAGGGATCAAGTGACGTAGGGATGGAGTGACATTTGGAGTGAGGTAGTTGTCGGCTGGGGATTGGATATACATAGGACTAAGGCAGTGACATCAGGCAGGAAGTTTTTCGCGCGCGCGGGCCTTTTGAATTTCGCGGGCGCGGGCTTTTTCAAACTTGGCGGGCGCGGGCTTTTTCAGCCCTACAAGCTTCCTGTATGTCGGGGCCTGGGGGCTCACCCACGGCTCCCGACAATCATTGAAACATGTAACGCATTCATCCCATAGGATAGAAGTCTTAAATCAGTTTTAAGCCTAAAATACAAAAACTCTTCTACATCTGTGAAACCTAGAAGGTAAGCTATCTGCTTCCAAAGATACGATGGCAGAACAGGCACAAGTCAGACATTCCCTTAAAAATGGGAAAACTTGGAAAGGAAGAAGGCATTAACAGGCAGCAGGCAAGTCAGCAGAACATATTACATTAGCCCTCAAAGCTTTGAAAATAATCTTTCACTTTCTGTAACATTTTACACAGTAGCTTTGCCTTCCAGACTCTACATATTGGCCACACTCTTGAGATTCTGAGTGGAGACCCCAGTCCTGTGCTGCAACTCTGCCTTCAAGGCCCCCTGGGACAGAAACTCTGCCCCATCGGCTTTAGGTGCACCCTAAGCTCAACTGAGCGGCAATTCCGCCCTTACAAACACAGGATGTTATGGTTCTACCCTTTCAAGCCCCTGAGGTCATGGCCATGCCTTTTGAGACTAAGGCAGCTCAGCTTCTCACACTGTTTGTCTCTTCAGCTTCTGCTTTCCATTGCCACATAGCCCCGGCCTCAGGCCCACATATTCCCTGTTAGGGCAAATGTTCCAAAGCTCTGTACCTCCACTGATTCAATTCCTGGAGGCACCTCACTCTTGCTGGAAAGCATCCTTCGCAAAGGCACTCAGTTCTTTTGCTCTGTGGGTCAGCAAGGCTAGCTCCACCAATTCGAGTGCATGGATGCACCTCATTCCACAAGGAAAACTCTGCACAGGCACTTAGTTCTCTTGCTCCATGAGTCGGCTTCAGTGCTGCCTCTGGTTTAGTGGCTGCTGCTGCTGCTGCCTCTAGACCTCTGTTGTTTCTCACCATCTGCACCTTCTTCACTCCTTCTGAATCTTTTATCTATTCACAGTTTCAAAACGGCTCTCACATTTTAGGTATTTGCTAGAGCAGCACCCCACTCCCAGTACCAAATTCTGTTTCAGTCAGCTAGTGCTGCCCTAACAGAAATACCACAGAGTGGGTGGCTTTAACAAAGGAAAGTTTATTCTTACACAGTCCGGTAGGCTACAAGTCCAAATTCAGGATGTCTGCTCCAGGGGAAGTCTTTCCCCCTTGTTGGCTCTGGAGGAAGGTCTGGTATTGCATCAGTCTTTGTCCAGGAAGTGTGTTGGTGTAGGAACCTTAGGTCTGAAGGACGTGCTCTTCTCCTAGTGCTGCTTGCTTGACAATGTGAGATTCCCAATTCTCTGCTTCTTTCTCTTTTATCTTTTGTAGGATGCAAGGATTAAAGGTGGGGCAAGCCGTACTCCAGGGAAACTCTCTTTACAGTGGAGCAGAGAGGTGATCTTCTAAAGCGATTTACAGTCCCACCCTAATTCTTTTGTAAAGTCACAAAGTGGAGGACAGTCGTAGAATACAGGGAATCATGGTCACATGGGTACGCCTATTTTGTGGGGGACACAATTCCATCCATGACAGTCTTTATCTCTGTTGTTCATTGTAGGAGCACAGTCTGCCTCCCTGCTCCCCCCAGCAATGTGACCTGATTCATGAATATTTATTGAATTGAGTTGCTTTTCTTTCCATCTCTCATTCTTCCCTTCTGTTAAATAGTAAATCATTAAGAACATTTTCAAGTACCTTGAAGTGATGTTACATGAAAGACTATTTGAACCTGTTTAGTGTGGATGTGATTTGGCAGAACAATTATTCCATGCCAGGCATTGTAAAACTCTATGTATTTATTTTATTAAGTCTTGATGAGAACTGTATAAGGTGTAAAAGATGCTGTTGTTGCCCTCTGTGTATCCCCTCTCGCTTTCGCTCTCCTCTGCTCTGCACAATGTTACTGTAAGGACCTGCAACTCTGCTTGAATCAACTCCTTGTCCATCCTCAGCTGTAGGAGCACATGTAGCCCAAATGCAGCACACTGGAGATACTAATATTCAAGACGCTCAGAAACAGCCCTCAAGCAATGACAGACGGGACTCGGTGGATGAATATTACAGCTTCTTTCCTTCCAGATGGAGTAGCTCTGGGTGTGTTTTACACACTCACTCAGAATTTTCCAGTGGAAATACGCTAGAGCAGCCTAGAGAGGTAACCCTTCGTCGTTCTTTCCCTCTCCATTTGACCTCCCCGCACCCCTGCCTGGATCTCCTTGGAGCACTTTTCAAATAAACTCCTCTCTGTCCAATTCTTGTCTCAGGATCAGCTTCTTGAGGCACCCAAACCAAGACAGGTAGGGAATATTGTCCCCATTTTGCAGACAGAAAACCAGAGGCCTTGAGAGGCTGGTTAGTTGGCACTAATCACAGAGTCAGTGGCAGGGCCAGGATGCAGAGTTGAACATTGTAATGCCAGGATGCCAACTATATGCCAGGTACCACGCTAAATGCTTCATGCAATTTATTTTACAATGATTAAAGAAGCTCAAATAGGTGACATAACTATCCAAGTTCATGCAGGTAGCCAGTGGGAGCACCAGGACTCTACCACACTGCCCCGTGTCAGCCTTCAGTGTTTAGCAGCATTTTCTACCAGATGGCTCCTTAGTGGAGGTTAGCAGGGTCCAGCGGCATGTTTAAGGGAACAGTGACTTATAGTCCCCAAATGGCTGGGTTCCTCATCTGAAGTCTTAGTGCTGCCTCCTGGTCATAAGTGGAAGTCTTTCTCAGTCGGGGTTTCTAGGCTGTTCTCTTCCCTTTGGTAATGCTTTCTGGTCCTGTCTTTTTCTAAATGTAGGTTCATTTCTGGATGCTAGTCTTATCCACGTTTACAAGCCCAGGAAGCACCTGAGCACCATGGAAAAGCAGAGATAGACTTCTGGGAGAGGGAAAAAGGAACTGCCAGAGGGCGGGGGTGGGTGGGGTAGAGTGACAAGCAACAGCTGAGCCTTGTCTCTGCACCAGAGGCTTTGAATAAGTTATATGATTTCCTTCTCTCAGAAATCCCTTCAGGTAAATGCTCTATGCCCCATTTTAAAGTCCAGGAACATGAGGATGAGCGAAGTCAAGTAATTCCCCTAAGGACTTCATCCAAGTCTAGGTAACACACAGCCCAATGTCTTGTCCTCTAAGACAGTCTCCCCCGAGCCAGGTGAGGGTCTGGCAAGATGAGGAGGACGTAGGAAGCTGCCAACAGTTCTAGAGCTCTCCTTGCCCAGCACTGGCAGACACCAGCTAGGTAATTTCCACCTAGGATGCTTCTAGCATAAAATCCCAGAAGCTTTGTACTCAAATCACAGCTGGCTGGTCATCAGGAGTGGACTACCCAATAAGCAACATAAGCATGAACTTATTTGTGTTTACTTTCTGTAGTGAAAAAGTACACGAGGTAGTGAAAACCAGGTGAAATTGTTCACCACTCATTAGTAAGTAAGAACCAGTAAGCACAAGTGAGCCCATGCTTACGTTGTTAACTGGGTTCTGTGTCCCTGTCAGAGATTATAAATTTAACAGGCTTTGATTCTGTAGAACGGTGCTGCAGGGTTGGGAGATACCATACCTTTGGATACGATAAAAAAAAAAAAAAGGTGAAATTGTTTGCTAGAGATGATCTGATAAGCAAGGTAAGCACCATGCTTACCTTGCCTAGCAGATAAACCACTCCTGCTGGGTATTAATGGCCATCACCACAGCAGAACTGTTCTTGCCCAGAAATTGTTTCACTGCACATCTCTCTTCACATTTATGAGCCTTCTCCAGGGGCTAGGGCTTAGTGTTACAGGATGGAGACAGAGAACAAGGAAAGGATCTAGCTCTTACTTACAAGGAAAAACTAGACCCATTGCCATCGGCCAGCCAGCCAAGTCAGCCAAGTGCCGTCAAGCCGGATCCAACTCATGGCGACCCTAGTTGATTCTAACTCAATGATCCTGTGGGACAGAGTAGAACTGCCCTACATGGTTTCCAAGGAGCACCTGGTAGATTAGAACGGTTGACCTTCTGGTTAGCAGAGGCAGCATTTAACCACTATACCACCAGGGTGTCTTAGGAGGACCCTAATGCACAGCTGGGAACCCTGGTGGCACAGTGGTTAAAAGTTCTCCTGCTAATCAAAAGGTCAGCAGCTTGAAGCCACTAGGTACTTTTTGGAAAACTTATGGGGCAGTTCTACTCTGTTCTATAGGGACTGTGAGTTGGAATTCACTCGACAGCAATGGGTTTTGTTTTGTTTTCTGGTAATGGAATGGTCTGGAAAAGTAGACTGCATGCAGACGAGACAGCCATGTGCAGATGGGACACTTGTTCATAAGCTACAATCCTGTAAGGGATCTGAGTCAGATCCCACAGTTTGAATAGGATGGGAACTTGTGGAAAGGGGCCAGTATAAGTGTATGGTATGAATTATGCTGTGACAAATTGTAAAAAGTGGCATGTTATTTTTTAAATTAAAAGAAATCTGATACAGGTAGCCACTATCATGGTGCCTTAGCTATCTAGTGCTGCTAAGAAAAAAAAAAAAAGCCCACAAGTAGATAGTTTATTTTCTTATAGTTTAGGAAGCTAGAAATTGCAGTTCAGACCACCAGCTCTAGGGAAAGTCTTTTCTGTTGGCTCTGAGGAATGGTCCTTGTCTCTTTTCAGTTGATCTTCCTCAGTTCCTCAGCAGGTTTCATGTGGCGTGGTGTCTACAGTCCCCTGGCTCTGTGCCTAGTTTGCTCCTTTTGTATTTCATATGTGATTGGTTTAAGATATCCTCTACACTGATAGGGCCTCATGAATATAACAAATAAAACTCTGTTCTGTAATGGGATTACATCCACAAGTATATGGTTTAGGACTTAACAACACATATTTGGGGGGCACACACAATTCAATCTGTAGCACTTAGGTTGTGGAGAGTGCCAGGGCCACTTGTTGCTGGAGTTCCACGTTGTGTCTCTGGTCCCCACCTTTCAGTCACCACTATCCATTGAAAGGAAAGTGGCTCCCTGGCTTCTTCTTCCCTCTGGGCCAGGCTCGGCGTTGGGAGCTGTCATCAAGGCTCCTGGAGTCCCGGGGTCAGGGTCTCCCTCCACAGGCACTGGGTGTTCTAGGTTATGCCTCCTGAAGTTCCCCGTATGGAGGTAGGTTCAGGCCCCTACCACTCTATATACTCTTCCCAAGGCTTAGGAGACCACGCCAGGGGTAGTCCTGCTTCTGTTAAGTCTCGAAGAGGTCACAGTCTCTATCTTGTCCCTGTTACTAGGCCATTTAGCGAAGTTCCTAGCCCCTGCAGTTTTGAAACCAAAGGCCTAACAACTGCTTTTCTCCCAGGCACGTTCCCTGAACCACGCTACACAAAACAAAACCTAACGAAGCAAGGAGTAGTTTATCACCTCCCCCACCCCCAACATAAACACACACTCAATGCTGCAAACCAAGCCAAGAAAGTCTCTCTCTTTTGTGGTCTGCTGTAATACACCCATCAACTGCAAGGGGCTTTCCTAGCGGGGAGTGGCCTCCAGCATATAAACAGATGTTTTAGCAAAACTCACTCCCTCACCTTGTACTTTTCTTGCTACCTGCCCTTTGGTTCCAGAGACATAAGCCTGCGAGAGTCTCCATCCTGCCTCCTGACCTGTGGATGTGGGACTTGCCAGACCCCACAATCTGGATCTGCAGCCCCTGAGCCAGATGACTTCTAGTGTCCCATCTGCTGCTGGCCTCCTGTGGTTCTATGACACCTTCTGACTTTTGCTGCCTCTCACCCTTACCTCACACCATCTTTCACAAATATTTGACACTCCAGCTTCTCGAGTCAATTCTCCCTTTCAGAAAACCAGAGAAATAAATGGCATAATTAATTTTCTGAGAGAAAATTAACCGAGGCAACAGCTATAAATATCCTGAGCCACAACCAAGGGCTGAAACCCAAGGCCCCTCTTAACCTGGTCTGATACCTCAGTGGTGGGAAGGCATCCGTCAGGCCAAGGCTGATTAATGTAGGAGCCACTGCCTTCGCACAGCAGTGCAGGATACAGCCTCAGCTGAGCCCTTCCACTACCCTGGGGTGCTCAAGCTAGGGAGCACCACCCTTCCCCCCTCCAGGCGTGTGTTCACCAAATAGCCGGGATCTGAGCCCAGACCCCAGAAGGGCACATCCTTTCCTCACCCACTTGTGCCTAGGAAACAGATGCTCTGACCTCAGTTTGGGACACAGGCACTGTCCTGTCATCAGCTCCTTCCACTGCATCCCCTAACCACGGACCAGATAAATTGAGTTGAATAGACTTCAAAGCAAAAGTTGAGCAGAACCATCTGTGGTTCATTCCTGAGAGCGTCCTTCTTTAGTTATGTAACCAGAGAGATCCAGACAGAAAGACACAGATTGGAGGGACTGGGTTTGTTATTTCTTTTAACCTCAGAGCTTAACAGTACAAGACCCTTGGTTAATAAGGAGGACCGGCACTTGGCTGGCTTGGCTTACTTAAGAAGGAACTGCCGTAAAGCTTATTGCACTAAAAATCTGAGTCAAATGAAATGGTCCAAAATAATAACAAAGGCACGTATTTCTGTGTGATGCTCGTGAAAACATTGTGAGGCTCCTTGGCTAAAGGAAGGAGAATGCCTTCTGCCTTTTTAAGTCAGATCACATTGCAGTTAGCTCTGTGATGAGTGTATAAGCGTATTTGGCTTAAATTTTCCTCTTAGTTACCCTTGTAACCGTGCTTCTAAAGAGTAAATCCCACGCAAGTGTGGGTGGTACGTCAAAGAAAGGAAAATGATCATGATTGAAAATAAAGTGGAAATAATAAAAATTATCAAAAAAGGGTGAAATGCTATCGGTCGTTGGAAAAGTGTTAGGCTACAGCCCGTCAGCAATCAGAACAATTTTAAAGGATAAGGTGAGAATAATGGAGCCTATGGAAGGTTCCGCCCTCAGAAGAGCTACAGTTATATACTGGATACCTACAGACAGATTGTCTTCAGTACAGTACCACGTGTACTTTTATCGTAACTGTATTACTGTTATTACTGTGCTATTCTGTTTAAGATGCTTTTGTGTATTTGGAAGGTTTCTTAAGTGTTTTATATGCATAGAAAGGTAAAATATATACTAAGACAAATATTTGACTGACGCTAAATAAGAACTGTTACTACCTGTTCTGACTTACCTACAGATTTGACTGAAAGACAAACCTAGGAACAAATCTTGTTGGTAATCCAGGACTGCTTGTATTAGGATAATTACAGCTCTCATAGCATTTATTACTTTAAGCTGTCAGTAATTTGAGTCTTCTTGTGGAGTTGATGACTAACTTTTTGTAATAGCAATCTATTTTCCCACTCCTGTCCCCCAGTAAAGGAAACCAAATCCTAAATTCACAGGGTCTCATGCCACCATGGACATGCCTTCCCAAGACCTCCTGGGCTTGTCAAGCTCCTACTTCCCACCAGGTCATCTTATTAGAGAACGTCACAAGAAGAAATGTGAAGCTTTAGGTTGGCCAGGGCTTTTCTTTCTTTTAAATTTTCTTGTAGTGAAATACATATGAGGTCTGAGAATTAAGTCCACAGACTTAACTGTTCTAAGTGCTATACACCTCATTGCCAAATATCACTAGCGTGACCTTCGAAGAACTCCCTTTGGAAAGCTATGCACCAACACCAGCACCTAGTCCACCCTTCAAAACAATTTCAGAACTCTTTCTGGAATGGCTGTTGCACACAGGAGCAAGGTGGCAAGGTGACAAAGTGGCAAGTTGGTGAACATAATTTTATAATTGCCTATGAGGGAGTTTTTAGCCAGTAAAAAAATAACTGCATTGGAACACCCTCCCTACTCACTCGATGCAGCCCCCAGTGACTTTTTTCTTGACCTGAAGATAAAGGAAATATTGGAAGGAAGATATTTGGATGGCATTCAGGACATCAAGGATAATATGATGACAGCTCTGATGGCCCTTCCAGAAAGAGTTCCAAAATTGCTTTGAAGGGTAGACTAGGCGCTGGCATCAGTGTCTTCCCAAGGGTAGTACTTCAAAGGTGACCGTAGTGATATTTGGCAGTTAAGTATTTGCACTTTTCTAAGGATGAGTTCAAAAACTTAACTGGCAGTCCTCATATAACAAACACAGCATTGACCGTTTGAGTCATTTTTGCCTGTGCAACTCAGTGACATTAATTACATTGACTGTGTCATGCAGCCATAACTACTGTCCTTTTCTCCATCACTCTAAATAAAGCCTCTGTACCCCTTAAATGCAAGGAGCCCTGGTTGTTAAATGTTTGATTGCTATTGGAAAGGTCAGTATTTAGAACCCACCAGCTGCTCCAAGGAAGAGAGATGTCACAGTTTGCTTTTGTAAAGATTTACAGCCTTGGAAACTCTATGAGGCTCTTCTACTTTGTCCTTTAGTGTCACCATGATTCACTCTGAGTAGGAATTGACTTCACGGCAACAGATTTTTACCCCTTAAACAATACCTCTCCCACCAGCACCTGCTAAACACTGACACAGTTTGGTTTCAATGCAGTTGCCTATTCTTGAACAGTGCTTTTAATGTAAATCATTTATCAATCACTCAAGCTATTTTGGCTCACGGGAAAAGGGCAAATGACAAATATGAGATACTTGAAACTGTATTTTCTACATATTTGCAGTTTTTAAACATTTTATTTTCTGTTAATAAATGGAGTACTCTTAGTTGTCTAGTGCTAATGTAACAAATATCACAGATGGATGGCTTTAACAAAGAGAAATTTATCTTCTCATTGTCCAAGAGGTGAGAAATCTGAATTTGGGGTGCCAGCTCCCAGGGGGAGAATTTTTCTCTGTGTTGGCTCTGTAAGAAGATCCTTGTCTTTAATTTTCCTCTAGCCCAATAAGCAACATCATGACAAAAAGAGAAAACATTTAGGCTGTTGAAGATTTCATTTTACTTACTTTCACAATCTAAAAGCAAATATGCCACTATAAAGAATAAGGTACTCCTGACCCTATCTATGGTGTTTTCAGTTACCTCATATGTATGTGAAAGCTGGACAATGAATAAGACCAGAGAAGAATTGATGCCCTTGAATTACAATGCTAGCAAAGAATGCTGCATACACCGTGGAGTGCCAGAAGAACAAATAAATCTGCCTTGGAAGTAGTACAGCCAAAATACTGCTTAGAAGCAAGGATGGAGAGACTTTGTGTCACATACTTTGGATGTATTATCAGGAGGGACGAGTCCATGGAAAAGGACATCATGCTTGCTAAAACAGAAGTTCAGCAAAAAAAAAAAAAAAAAAAGAGAGAGAGAGAAAACTTTCAGTGACATGGATTAACACAGTGGCTACGGCAATGGACTCAAGCATAATAAAGACTGTGTGGGTGTACAGGACCAGACAGTGTTTCCTTCTGTTTTACACAGGATCACTAGAAGTTGGAACCAACTCAACAGCACCCAGCGACAATAGGAACATGTCAGCACAAGGATCCTGGGTCCCAAAGATGTACTCTGCTCCTAGCTGTGCTTTCTTAGTGGCAGGAGGTCCCCCATCTCTCTGCTTACTTCTCTCTTCTATATCTCCTCTAGAGAGACGGCCTCAAAATACAACCTAATCTTGTAGACTGAGTCCTGCCCCATTAGTACCTGCCTCTGATCTCCCTCATTAACACCCTAGAGGGAAGATTTACAACACATAGAAAAATCAAACCAGATGACAAGACAGTAGATCATCACACAATACTGGGAATCATGGCCTAGCCAAGTTGACACATATTTTGGGGGCAACATAATTCAACCCGTAACACCTGCAAATGTGAAAATTCTGAACAGCATGGGAAAGAAAATAATTATCCCAAATCCTTACCTGGGAGGATCATGCAAACAATAATTGCAGTTAATACTTGAGCATGTTTTTCCTTATTCTTTGTTTCATCTATGTTTATATTTCTAGAGTTGAGACTATATGGCCCATATAATTCTGTATCCTGCATTTGCACTTAAACGTTTGCCCATATAATAAAAATGCAATAATAAAATTATAAAAGCTGTCCACTTAATCAAGAATTTTAAAATGGCAACACAATTTTAGATGACATTGGTGTAGCATATTTTTAAGTATATGTGTGTGTCAGTTGGTGTGATTACTAAAATATACACAACATTAGCAAAAACAAAGTTTTTGACACCCATGCTCATTTTAGATGTTGGAAAAATCAATCATATTAGCTCTTCTCTCCATACACTGTCCCTTGGCAGTTTCATTGAGTCTTGTGTTGACTCCAAGACGTGTGTTTCCAACCATGTTGTTTCTCTCTACCGCATTGCCAACTTCCCACTTGACGTCACAGCCTGGTTGGCTTGTTAGCACTTCATGTGTACAAAGTGGCACTTATCTTCTCTCCAAAGTCTACTCTTTCTGTCATGTTCCCTATTTTGATAAATGTACCACCAAACTTCTAGCCCTAAAATCTGAGACAGGAAAGCAAATGTATTGCATAGATAAGGGATTTTGTAAAGTGGTGACTAATTTTTGAAATTCACGTGTGAGTAGAGGTGGGCAACAAGCAACAACCAACCTGAGTAAGTACATTAACTGACTAAATATTTATTAAGCATCTACCATGTTCCCAGAAGCATGGTTCTAGGAATTGAAATTGACTGGCAAATAAATAAGGCAAGATTCTCTGCACTCATGGAATCTTCATTCTAGAGGTACCAGGCTTTTGGTTTGGACCCTGAAGCAGCAAACTGTGCCTTCTTACTAGAACATCAAGAAAAATCAGGAGGGATAGATCCTCTGAATTGTCCTGCCATTAGCTACAGTGTGCTACTGTTAGCACTCCATTTAGGAAAAGGAAGCAAGGATAAGGAGTAAGAAGCCCCGTCTCCTTTGATTACCCTCAGAGACAGATTATCCAATAGGCAAGGTAAGCAAGGTGCCTGCTTAAAGATGTGGCGAAACCCATGTGAAGTTGTTCACTACAAATAAGTAAGTAAACACAAATAAGCCTGTGCTTACCTTGCTTACTGGGTCATTTGCCTCTGTCAAGGATTGTAAATTCGGAGAGACTTCAGTTCTGCAGGAAGGTGATGTGGGATTGGGGAGAGACAGATGTCAGCCATACCTAGAAGAAGAACCTTTGGCGAAAAGTCTGAAATTGTTCACTACAAATGATCTGGTAAGCTAAGTAAGCACTGTAACAACCTGTCCTGTTGGCCAATCTGCCCGTGGTTATCCTACATGTTTGGTTATCCTAGATGTTACCCTACATGGCAAAAGAAACTTTGCAGGTGTGATTAAGGGTCTTCAGACGGTGAGATTATCCTAGATTATCCACCTGGTCCTGATATAATCACAGAGTTTTTTTTAAAAGGAAGGTAAGATCAAAGATGGGAGAAGGACAACGGAAGCCGTGGCAGAAGCAGAAATTGGAGTAACACACTTTGAAGATGGGGAGGGGCCATGAACCAAACCATGCGGGTGACTTTTAGAAGCTAGAGAAGTCAAGAAAAGAAGCGCTGCCCTGGAGTCTTCAGAAGGAATGCAGCTGTGCTGACGCTTTGAGACTCACTTCAGACATCTGGTTTCCTAAGCTGTAAAATAGTCAAGGTGTGTTAAACCACTAAGTTTGTGGTGATTTGTTACAGCAACAATAGGAAACTTACACTGCAAGCAAGGAGATTGGCTTACTGTAATTCCATATGTACCAAAAGTAGACAGGGAGACCCACGTCAGCTTAGTATTCAGAACACAGCCAACAGCAGGAGCCTGCACATGTAGAGCTGCTTCCCTTGCCCCAAGTCCCATGAAGATGTAATAGACCCAGATGGTAGCTATGTACAAACTGAACTGCGCCACAGCTAAGGAGCTCAGTGCTGAAAGCTTAGCACCTTTCATAGCAAACAAGCCAATCCCTCTACCCTGGAGAATAAATTATCAGTACTGTGTAGATTCATACCAGGGTCACCGTGATCTGTAAAGTTGTCTGTGTGACTAGCTACAGAAATGCCTCAGAAGATTGTCAGGCCTTGCACTACAGCACACTGAGCAGGGCTGTTGCTGGAGCAGTAGGGTCTAGGCTGAACTCCCTCTTTCACATGAAACCCTGAACCCCTCCACTCTTCAGGCTGCTCCCCCAACCCAGGTCCGGTGCTACCAAGCCTCAGAAATTGCCTTGGTTCACCTAGGGGAGGTTGATTTTTTAGGAGCCAGCGAATGCCTCTTTGTCCTCAAAGCAATTCAGTTTAGCATTTGAGCCGGAGCTTGAAAATCTTCTGACCATGCTTGAGAAACGGGCAGAGGCGTTCCCACTTGGGACCACAGAAATGTCCCCAAACAGTACATACGGGGCCACGCAAGGTCAGCAGGAAGTTGTAAATGCCACTTGGAGAAGGTCTGCAGCCCAGCCAGAGCTGAGCTTCAATCAGATATCTGTGCACAGTTAGGTGTTTGAATCTGGGTGCCCAAAGGAGAGGATTGACTAGCCAGCAGCCTCAGCAGACCAGTCTCTTCATCAAAACCAATCAGATGTGTGGGGCAGACACCATTAAAAATGGCCTCCCAGATACTTCGCTTAGAACAAAGCTTTCATTTACTCTCAGAGGTGGCTACTGAGACCTGGCAGTGATTGTAACGATGCTAACTTCAGGGTTCTGAAGACAGAGACAATAAAGGACTTGAGTAGTCTTTCTCTCTCCTTTTTCTCTGTCTCTCTAACACACACACACATGCACACACACATGCTCATGCAAACACATTTTCCCTTGGCATGCTCTCTCTCTCTCACACACACAGACACACACACTCATGCACACACATACACTTTTTTCCCCCTTTGGCATGGAAAAATATGGAACAAAAAAATCCAGAAGACACTTGCACTTTTTTCCTCCTAAGACATTGCTTTTGAAGATGATCTTCCCATTCCAGAATATTACATAAGACAGGACAACAGTTTCTCTGTGGGGTATGAGAACAGGCTTGCTTCCTGCTGGGGAATGTTTTCCTTGTGGTTGGTGGCATAATTTAGGCATAGCTTGAATATTAAAATCCCTCAAAGACATGTAAGAAATATAACTATTTAATATTGCACATGGAAACCCTCGTGAGGTAGTGATTAAGAGTTAGGGCTGCGGTTTGAATCGACCAGGCACTTTTCAGAAACTCTGTGGGACAGTTCTACTCTGTCCTTCAGAGTCAAAATGAGTCAGAATCAACCCAACAGTAATGGATTTAGTTTATTTTTTTTAATGTATTTTGCATATACAAAACCATACCGAATGTTGTCAAGTTGAGTCAAACTCATAGTGACTCTATAGGACAGAGTAGAACTGCACTATAGAGTTTTCAGCAAGGTACCTGGTGGATTTGAACTGTCAATTTTTTGTTTAGCAGCTGTAGCACTTAACCACCATGCTACCAGGGTTTCCATATTTGCTTATCAGTGATACTCAAACTCAACAGCAGAAAAACGAAATAAATTTTCACCTAAACTCTAAGAGAAAACCATCTTTGGGCTTCATAAAATTATACAAAATATGCGTGTAATAAAGCACTATGAGATAATACATTTCTTTCTTTAAATTTTAGAATTTAATACAAAGCACCCCCTGTTGAAGATTTGCGACTGGATGCTTCTGTCAGTAACCAAAATGTGTGTTCTTCAAAGATTCACAATTAGACTTGAGTACTGACCCAGGGGCGTCAGCCATAAGAGCAAGGACCTCTTTTCCCTGCATGCCTTGCACCCAGAACAGTGCCAGGTATACCACAGACTCTCAGCAAATGTTTGTTGATTGAATTAGTGAACAAAAGAGAGGCTTTTCTTGGAAAGGTGGCCGGTACCCTATCCTATTCCAAGAATTTTTAAAAGTTTCACTAAGAAAAAAGGAAAGTAAACAAACAAAAAAACAGTGTGTACAGAACAATAGTATTTTTTGTTCATGAATTATTATTTTTTTTTTTACAGCTATGTACTTTTGGAAGAGCCTAGAAAAGTCTTGAAAGGACACACTGTGCACTACTAACGATGATTACTTTTGTGGACTAGGACTGACTTTAGGTGAAAGGACTATGACATTTTACATAGTTTATACATCTCCGCAATGTCTGACCTGGTGAAACAAATTTGTGTTAATGTATTCGTTAAAAAAATATGGATTTTTTTTTTTAGACCTCACTGAAAATGTGTAAAGTACTCTACTATATGACGTGATAATAAAGAATGAGAAGCCAAGTGTTTCAGTCAACTAGTGTAGTGCTGCTCTAACAGAGATACCACAAGTGGATGGTTTACCAGAAAAGACAAGTTTATTCTTACACAGTCCAGTAGGCTACAAGTCTGAACTCAGAATGTCAGCTCCAGTGGAAGGCTTTTCCTCCGTTAGCTCTGGAGGAAAGTCCTGGTGTTGCATCAGTCTTTGGCTGGGGAGCAACTTGGTGCAGGAACCTCAGGTCTGAAGGACACCCTGTACGGGATCCCAGTGCTGCTTCCTTGATGGTGTGCACCTCTCCAGTCTCTCTCCTTGCTTCCCTTTCCTTTTATCTCTTGTAAGATAAAAGATAAAGGGTGGTGTGAGTGACAATTCAGGGAAATTTCCTTTTCAGGCAAGCAGGGAGGTGACCTTAGGGAGGGATTTACAGTCCCACCCTGATCCTCTTTCACATAATCCACTCTGCTAACCATGGGCAGAGATTAAGATTTATAGCATAAGAAAATCATAAAATGGAGAGCAATCACAGAATACAGGGAGTCCAGAGCCAGCTAAATTGCTACACATATTTTTGGGGGACACAATTCAATCCCTGACACCAAGGTTAATTAGGAAGGTCTATTGTTTCTGGGTATCATAATAATTTCCTGACTTTTGACCACATGATCTCCATGTACCAGACCAGAGTTAAGTTATAACAACCATACAAAGAAACGAATAATGTGGAAAAAAAAGAGAGTAGAATGTTAAGAACTGCATTAGGTTCAATATGGATTCACGTGACAATTACCGCAGAGTGCTAAGCTTCAAAGGAGTGAAGCAAATGGTTAGGGCTCAACTAACAGCCCAGAGGCTGGGAGTTCACACTCACTCAGAGGTGCTTCAAAAGACAGGCCTGATCATCTGCTTCTGAACAGTCACAGCCCTGAGAACTCTACGGAGCAATTCTACTCTGCACACAAGGGGTCACTGTGAGTCGGAGTTGACTCAGCATCAACTAACACCAACAAATGTAACTTAGGAACTTGCAAGTCCAACAGGAAAGATGGCTAAGAGGGTAACACAGTGGAAAGGAGTCGGGGTTCTAGGTGAATGCCAGAAAGTCAGTGAAAGATCCTGTCAGAACCAGAACCTCAGATGGTGGAATTTCCTTTGTCAAGGTTGGTTGTTATAGACCGGTCTCCGTCTAACCCCTATGCTTTATTGTGTTTCTGCTTCTTTGTAGAACACTCATTTAACATGCTGTGGTCATGTGATGTTTTTCCTGTAAATTTATCATAATTGCAATTGTAGATATATAATAATCTATAAATGCAAAGAAAATAAACCTTCTAATAAGGACTCAAACTACCCACCTTAGGGAATTTCTCTTTTTGATTGTATTTGAAAGCCATTAAAATGTTTGTTTAGTGATTTATTCTTCCTGCAGACAGATGAAGGGATCAGGCTATTTTTCACATTACAGTGGAGTTTTCTTTTTAAATACTCTACTTGGCCTTGTGGTGAAATGTGCATTAGAATACTTCCTCATAGTGACACACATAAAGCGTTATTCATCAAACAGTATTTTCAAGCATACTTCTCATTATTCTTTCAAGTATATAAACACATGAAAACCTTTTACTCTTTCCACAATATAAAAATAATAAAAGATGTGGTAAAATTGCTGACACATATGTACTTCGATTTTAAGGACAGGGTCACCATGTTTCACATAAAGTTCTCTGTTGTTCTCCAGTCTTCTCCTCCCTCTCCCAAGCCAAATGCATAACTGTACTATGTCTGATGCTAAATCAAGGTAAATGAGACGTGACCTATTGAAAAGGAAATGAATAATTCGAATGAGGGAAAAATTGCATTCCTGGCTAAAAGCATGGACGTCATGGCTTGAATGCGTAGGTTTATTCTACCTCTTCACCAGATGATTTTGCATTTTGGGTGGCATGTCTTCCATCATGAAAATTACCTCATGAAGTCAGCAAAATAAGTCAGACCATGTTTTGGTGCTATCTACTTCATTTTTTTTTTCTTTTCTTTTTTCCAAGAGTACATGCTACAGATTCTTTTTAATGGATGTGTTTATAGCAGATTTTTTCTTTAAAGGGTCCTGGGAATCATTCTTATTAAATTCCCTAAAACTTGATCTAAATCAGGAATTAAAAGATCTGTGTGAGCAGGCACACAGGTCGATGTTTCCTAGGTAAAAGTATTAGTAGAGTCCCTCACGTGTTCTAGGTACAAGTGGAATGGACTTGGCTGCCTGCTCATGGACTGTGGAGGAGGTAGGGGATGGAGGCTAGAAGTCATCACCAGGTCACCCCTTCACTTCCCTGGGGTGTCTGAGCAATGCAGGACTCATCTGCTGGAGGCTGAGTGTATACACATAGAACAAATGTTAGTTGATGAATAAACAGAAGGTTTTATACGGTTACCAGTTGCTGTCGAGTTGATTCTGACTCTTGGCGACTCCAAGCATGTCAGGGTAGAATTGTGTGCCACAGGGCCTTCAATGGCTGAATTTTCAGAAGTAGATTGGCAGGCCTTTCTCTGAGGTGTCTCTGGATGGATATGAACTTCTAATATTTCTGCTAGCAGAAGACCACGTTAATTGCTTGTAGCAATTACCAGGGATGGTAAACCAAAACCAAAAATCCAAACCCACTGCCAGTTAGTCAATTCTGACTAATAGTGATCCTATAGGATACAGTTTCCAAGGATCCCCCTGGTGGATTCAAACTGCCGACCTTTGGGTTAGCAGATGTAGTACCTACACCACCAGGATTTCTCCAAGGATGGTAAATGTTAGCTGTCAGTGACCAACATGGCTTTGATGCAGCACCTCCAGTGGAGAGCAAAGACCGTCTGATAGCCTATGAGTTCCTGTATGCCACATCACTCTCTCACTAGCTGCTGTTCGCTGGTGGTTGCACAGGTTTTTGTGGGTTTTTTTTTCTTCTCTCTCTCTCTTTCTTTAGAACAAGGAGGGAAAGGGAAGGAAAAGAGTTTTAATACATTATCACCAGTATTGTTTCCTTTCTGAAATGGATAAAAAACAAAGCAAAACCTGTTGCTTTCCAGTCAGTTATGACTTACAGCAACACGGATGAAATGAGTGTTGTTATTGTTGTTAGGTACCATCGAGTCACTTCTAGCACATAGTGACCCCATACGCAACAGAACGAAAGAGAGTTCCATCCTGCGCCATACTTAGGACTGATATTACGTTTGAGCCCACTGTTGCAGGGCCTGTGTCACTTGTTGGGGGTCTTCTTTTTCACTGACCCTCTCTACTCTACCAAGCATAGTGTCTTTCTCTAGGGACTGACCCTCCCGATAATACATCCAAATTATGTCAGACAGAGTCTTACCATTCTTGCGGCTACAGAGCGGAGCATTCTGGCTGAAGACTGTCCAAGGCAGATTTGTTTGTTTTTTTGGCACTTCACGGTATATTCAGTGTTCTTTACCAGGGCCACAGTTCAAAGGCAGCAGCTTGTCTTTGGCTTTCCTTTTTCATCATCCAGCTTTTGCATTCATATAAAGCAACTGAAAATATCACAGCTTGGGACAGGTGCACCTTAGTTTTCAAGGTGACATCTTTGCTTTCCACACTTTGAAGAGATCTTTGCCCACATTTGCCCATGAATACCGAAAAACCAAACTCATTGCCATTGAGTTGATTCTGACTCACAACAGCTCTACTGGACAGAGTAGAACTCCTGTTATTTCTAGTTAATCAACATCAATGTTGAGACAAATAATAAACTGCTTGTACTATGATTGAAGTGATCACTGGAAAACAGACCATGATAACAGAACTGTTAAAGGATTAGGTTTTCTTTTTATTCTTTTTTTTTAAAGATGGGGGTGTGACAGGGAGAATAACCTCCTTCTCCCCCCTTCCCCTCCAGTCCAGTGCTACTGTAGCAGACATGCTCATTTCAACAGGAGAATTCTCAGGGTTCTTACTTCCAACTTAAAGAGTTAGGTGCATGAAATAAAGAAAGGAGATGTGCTTCCAGGTGTGTTGCAGCACCTAAAATTGAGGATCAGGTAGTGAGTCACCTGTAGTAGGCAAAAGCAAGGTCCAGGTAAACTCCTTAGCTTGCTCTTTCTCAACTCCAAACCACAGTAACAAGTTCAGGAAAAGCCTGTTCTCCTAGAGAAAGGACCTAATTGTTTTCTTTTCAAGACAACAATCCGTGATCCTTGTTGTATCCTTTATTCTTGATGCAATGTCCTTACTTTTTTTTTGAACTGAGGTTTATTTAAATAGCCTGGCATTTATAGGATTACTAAACAGTATCAAGTGATTACCAGAAATCATTTCTTAGATTAGAGTCTGCACTTTGGAAATCTCACGTAAGCATTTGATGTTTAGCATTACCTTCACTATACTCATGATTAAATAGTCTATCTGCATTTTGCTAACTCATAGCCACCCTATATCAATGGCACTGGGGTTTTTTGGGGGGACACTTTTGCTCATGTAAAGATGGTTGCCTCAGAAACTCCAGGCTGATTCTGACTCCTAGTGACCTCATGTGTTACAGGGCAGAACTACTCCATGGGGTTTTCTTGGCCATCACTTTTATAGAAGCAGATCCCCAGGCCCTTCCTTCCGCAGCACCACTGGGTGGATTTGCCTTGCCTACCTTTACGTTAGCAGTCGAGCAAAAGTCCATTTACACCATCCAAGACTTTTGCCTTAGAAATAATGCCTGTTAAGACACTATGAGTTGGAACTGACTCAACAGCAATGGGTTTGGGTTTGGGTTGTAATTATCAAGCTCTGAATTATAGGTCTGAGCTAAATTTGGATCTATTCTCTCCCTCTTCATAACCAAAAACAATAATATAGGAGTTTGGGGGAGACTACTAAGAGTAACCCCAAACTGGAAACAACTCAAATGTCCAGCAGTAGATGAATGAATAAACCAATTATAATACATCCATAAATGGTACACCACTTAGCAACAGAAAAGTGCCAGCTAATGACCCACACAGCAACATGGATGTATCCAAGAAACATGCTGCTGAAAGACCTGGATGTAAAAGGGTGCATACTGAATATTCCATCAATATGACATTCTAGAAAAGGTAAAACTAATCTTAAGGACAGAAGGCGGATCAGTGGTTGCCTGGGGCCAGGGTGAGGGCAAAGAATCAACAGCAAAGAGACACAAGGAGATTTTCTGGGTGATGAAAATGTTCTGTATCTTGATCATGGTGCTTATGAAGGTATGCTGTATTTTTACAAAAATAATATGTACCTTCTATGTTTGTTCGCCAGTTATACCCTCCTCCTGTGAGGTATTTTCGTAAGTGCTTTATTGCCAATATATTTTTACTTGTTGCTGTACTGAAATTAGCAGAGAGTGCTTATGAAAATACCTCATGGGGGGCAGGGGATGTCTGGCAAATAAGCAGAGAAGACACACATTATTTGTGTAGAAATATGGTATACAGTTATCAAAACTCATTAAATTATACCATTAGTTGAGGACATTACTATATATAAATTGTGTCTCAGTAAAGTTAATTTTTAATATAAGAGCTGAAAGCAGCAACCAAAGCAAGGTGGAGCTCCGTGACTGACTGGATCAGTCATGTCTGTGACCTGAGAGGGTGCATATCAAACTGCTAGAAATGGTTTTCCTGTGGAACTGGATGTGGGGAGCAGGAATAAATTTTGCTTTATTTTGTTTATATTTTATGCCCTTCTTACAAGTAGGTATTACTTTTGCAGTAAGAAGAAGAAGAAAAACAGAAAGAAAAAGTCCTAGATGGAGAATGGTACACTGAGAGACGCCACACTGCATTCTTCAGGTGCTTATTTGCGTTGTGGGTGTAGCTCGATGTGTGATTAAATTAATACCAGGCCGTAGGCTTCCAAGAGGGTAAATTTTTAGAACATTTCCTTGTGTGAAAGCTGGGGTTTATAATCTGGGCTGGGATATTTCAGGGGTGGGCACATCTCCCCAAACAGAAATAATGGGGAATCCGCCAAGTAACCACGAAAAAGACTATGCTAACCCCATGGAGGTCAGGATGTAAGCAATCAGGACTTGGGGCTCATTCAGGGGCTTCAGAGACTCTGTATTCCCAGTTCTCCCACCCCCTGGTTTTTAATATTTGTTTTAAAAAATGCTAGCTCATCTCAGCAGGCTTTAATACACAGAGACACACACACACACACACACACACACACACACACACACGCACACAAACCCATTGCCGAGGAGTTGATTCCAACTCACAGGTTAAGGGGGACCAAAAAGCATTTTTTGTTGTTGTTTTGCTTGTTTTGTCACTGAGCTTCAGAGAAAAAAGATCTGGGTGGCCTGGATGGTCAGACTTTGTGGTGACTGAATGCACAAAATTGAGGAGCATGCAGCCACAGCCGCTTAAATAGATGCTCCCCCACCCTTCCCCCACTCCAGCCTTTCTTCCAGAATTTTCTCTGAAAACTGGTGGGGGTAGGATGGAAGGAGGGAAGGGTGCTTGATTATAATAACATGTACCCAGCAGAAAACAATAATTTAAAGATTAGCCTGTATTGCGACGTACCTTTCCACATGGCAAGAAGCAAGTATGGTTGGCCTCCTCTTGTCAGGGTGATTGAGAGAAGTCTTTGAACACCGACGCTTGTGGCCCTGTGACTGACTGACCTGTCTGTGTACGCTCCACTTCGGAAACAGAAACTTCCCCGGTGGCATGGGAAAGAAAACACCGACCTAATCCTGAAAGGGTAACTTTAAACCAAAGCCCAACCAAGAGAGAGAACGGGAGAGAAACTGCCAGCTGAGCCAGACCAGAAATAACAGCTCCATTGTCCCGCACAGGATGGCTCACAGCACACACTCCTGCGTTCTTTGGCATTCTCTATACAGACACTTCTATAGCACTAGAGAGTGCGTTCCAGTGGGAGACAGCCTTCACCCAAAACTACTGCCAGGGCAGAAATCGCTCTGGTGGCATGGGATGTCAGGTATGGGGAGGTTGTGAAGTGAAAAATCATTTGATATGAATAGAGCTAACACCAAATCTCCCAGAAAATGGAAACAAGGGGCCTGGGAGTGTCGGGTCCATGGGATGGGGGCAGAGGTGGATCTGAAATAGTGATGGTGACAAAGGATGAGCACAGAGAGCCTGCAGCAAGGAGTGAGTCCAGGTCCCAAAAGAATGTAGTGGCCTAAGGGCCTAAATTCCTCCCAGGCTCCTATGAGCCGTGAGGAGGATGAGGGCTGCTCAGAGCCCAGGCCAGCAGTGTAACCTACCCGGGGCAGGGGCTGTCTAGGGTTCTCCATTTATGGAATAAAATATAATTCCATAAAAAGCCACACCACAGAGTTAAAAGTAAAGGAGTAGACAGATAATTGCCAGAATGGCAAAGGGCAAGGAGGCTTTGGTGGAAGTCAGGAGCCATGGGTTTTAGTGGACGATGCTGGGTAAGTCACCCTACCTCTACCAGCTTTGATTCTGACCAGGGCTTTCAACAGGTTTGGAACAGTGTGATCATGGCCAAGGAAGTGAAATTGGAACGTGCCCAAATTTTTAAGATCTGGGCAAAGCAGAACAATAAGCAAAATTAAAATTATAGGTCAAAGTCCTGGAATGGCAGACTGGGTTACTGCTCGGGCTGCAGAACGACAGGCACTCAAAGTGGCGCTGTTGACAGCGGTGTCTGAGCAGGGCACTGCTGTTTCTGACTCTGCCTGTCAAGAGATTTGGATGCAGTGCAATGTTCCCACCGTCTTTGTTTTCTAAAAGGAAGATTAAGTTTCTAACACGGCTGTACCCATAATTTTTCCTGTGCTGCTTACCATCCATTTCACACACATTTTAATAATTCAGATCCATTTGAGTTTTGCTTCATCAGCCACGACTGAGCTGGTCAGAACTTGTTCAAAGCCCTGGTTTTGATATCAGCCAGTGAGTGGGTTCAAAGCCACCAGTGGGAGAAAAGATGTGGCAATCTACTTCTGTGGACATTTATGGCCATGGAAACCCTGTGGAGTTGCTGTGAGTTGGAATCAGTACAACAACAGTGGGTTTGGTTTGGATTTTGGTTTAGTGAGCACATAAGGAGCTCTGGTGGTCCACTGGTTTAGCACTCACTTGCTAATGGAAAGGTCAGCAGTTGGAAACCTTCAGCCACTCCTCAGCAAAAAGATGTGGCAGTCCACTTTCATGAAAAGCATAGCTTTGGAAACTCTATAGGGCGGTTCTACTCTGTCCTGGGAAAGAATTGGAATGGACTCCACGGCAGTGGGTCTGGTTTGGAGTGATGTAGCATAGGTGGCATGGCTGCCATGCGTTCTGTCTGTGCTCCTCTGACCACAAGCCTCCTTGATCCAAAGAAGGGAGTCTACCTATCCGCCTTCTCCTTGCCTCTTGCCGGTCCATTCTCATAGCTTTTTCTAGGGATCTCTTAGGTTTCTTCCAGCTGAGAAATTACTCTGTTCTGTAATAAACCCATTCAGACCGGAAGTTTCAAGGGAACGAGTGGTGCTTGGAGAACATGAGGGTTCTGAACTTTGGGGAGGGAAGATGTTGCCACTACAGTGACAGGGGACAAGAAAAGGAGCCTGGGCTTGCTGAAGACAGACTCAGAAGACTCTATGCCTTTACACACTGGGTCCACCTGCCTCACCTCCAGTTGGAAGAGGACAAATGGGAGAAGCTGCTATTGCTTTTACTAAGCTAGATGGCAAATACGTGCAGGGTTGTTTCTAGAATTTAAGAACATTTAAAAAACATATCTTTGATTATAAATGGGTTGTATTCCCAAAGGCCTTGTTAGTCTAGGCTTGGCAATGTACGTGTTAGAGGAAAGTGCCTTGGTGTTTCCAGCTGGGTACTGGTCTCAGCTTTGTCATTAACTGGAGTTCTTGGCTGATACAAATGGTTTATGCACTGAAGTGCTAACCCAAAGGCTGGAGGTTCAAATCCACCCAGAGACACCTCAGAAAAAGTCCTGGCAATCTAGCTCCCTAAACTTGGCTGCCCAAAACCCTATGGAGCATGGTTCTACTTGGACACACAACAGGTCACCGTAAGTTGGGATCAACTCATTTAATCAGCTCTGAAGCCATGTGGTAGAATACACTTCTCTTGACCTCAGTTTTCTCATCTATTAAGCTAGGGGATGGATGACCTGATCTCTGACAGCTCCTGCTGACATTCTCTGATACTACAAGCACAGGTCATCCTTGGTGTGTGCTGCTGTGCCATTCTCTCTTGTTTTTCCATTTTTTGTCAGCCCGCAAAGCTAAGGGTGGCAGGAACTTGAGCTCATGGCAAGTGACAGTGAACCGGTAGCCTTGGTAGAGCCTCTTAGAAGCACAGCTGTGCTGAGAGAACGGGGGTACCTGATCAGCAACCCTTTGCCCCAAACCATGCCCTCTGCCAGCAGCACAGACAGAAAATGCAGACAGCAGGGTCAGTTCAGGGGTGCACTTCTTTTAACGTTCTGCTGTCACCATTTTGAAGTTCTTCATGATTTTTTAACAAGGGGCCTCACGTTTCCACCTTGCACTGGGCCTCACAAATTATGCGGCCATCCTGACAGGGGGCCCTGTCATCAGGCAGGAGGAGCAGATAGGAGAGGGCACTCTTGCCCTGAGTGCTGGCTCCACAGACTATGGGGCCAGAGATCCCTGGGGTGTGGGGATGTGGTTAGTATGTGGGGTACCAACACGTAACAGTGAAGATGTAATGCTTATGGAAGTAGGCTTTTTTATAAAAAATAAAGGGCACACATATTTGCATATATCCAGTTTGGGTTGATATACATGTGTGTATATGAGTACAAGCACACACACACATACATGCACACACACACACATACTACCTTAAAATGTCCAGAGAGATCTTAAACAATTTAAGGTTAATAAAGAATCAAATCTCAACCTGCACACACTATAAACTGAGAAAATTTTCTAACTCAGTCCAAAGTCCTTGATAAGACATCTGTGCTTCAAAAATTTACAGAGATGAATCTAAACCAAGTATGATGGAGAATCAGGACTATCCCTTGGGCAGGGGTATATGCCTAGTCTGTGCTCAGATCAGAGGGGGTTCACATGGTCATTACAAAGGAGGTAATGAACATGTACATGCCACTGTGTTTTGTGGTCCTCTCATTGCTCTTATATATGAATTTAGGAAATATTTGAATATCTACAGATGTCTGAGGATAAGTGAGCTCATCTTTGGGTCTCACAAAGTCTAGCAGTGTGACTGCCATGTGGAATTTGTTCAGTAAGTATTTGCTTGATGAATGAATAACTTGTTGCTGTCAAGTTGATTCCAACTCGTAGCAACCCTATAGGATGGAGTAGAACCACTCCATCGAGTTTCCAAGGAGCATGTGGTAGATTCGAACTGCCAACCTTTCGGCTAGCAGCCATAGCACTAACTTCTACACCAACAGGATTTTCTAATGAATGAATGCCCATTTGTGAATGGACAAGACTTTTTCTTACAAATAACACATTTAATTAAAGTATATGAATACATGTTTAGCCATGAAATAATACCATGGATTCTTAGAACATGAGGCAGCAAAGGGCCTTGGCTATTATCTATTCTATCTGTCTAATTTTATAGATTAGAAAACCAAGGCTCAAAGGGTCTAAATAAGTGATCTGTGCCAGATAGCCTATCTGTGCCAGAATTTAGCTGTTTTGGAAAGCTAATTTAGCGAACTTTTCCACAAAAGCACCCTGGTTAAGTACCACGAAGCTTAAATAAAGGCTCTTAAATGTTTACTCAGCATATATATATAGTCTTCATAACCCTTCATTACACAGGGAGACGATCTCAAAGGTTTTAATTGCCACCTGCAAAAGTACATCACAACTCACTCTAGTTACTTTGGCAAGTCCCTGTGAAGGACAGTTTGAGATCTAAGACTAAAGGAGAAGAAAAGAAGATCTAATCAAAGCTTTTCGTTTGCAGATTGGAATTAAGTGCTCTGTACCCAGGCTGTTGGCTTTATATTGACTTCAGAGTTGCTGTTTTAGTGCTTCAGCAAGCAGAAAATTGGAGAGCAAGCACGTCAATCACTTAGTCCTGCCAAGCTCCTCCTCCTCAAACCCAAGCTGGACACAAGTAGTATTTGGCTTGCTCAGACAGCTCCCAAACCACCTCAGCTTCATTCATACCACGAGTTTTGAGGAAGCTGGGCTATAGTTATTTGCGATGCCAGAGTTGGTGCCCCACTGTGTGAAGGATTGTCTGGATCCTAGGTGCCCAATCAGATGCAGCCTTGAAGCTCCCAGCAGCAAGCTGCCGGGGCAGATGCTGCGTTTAGCCCCTGCTTTAGGGGAGGGTGGAGGCAGGGTGGAGCAGTGGCCAGACAGCCTCAGGGTCAGCCAGGAAATTTGTTGAGGTGCAAATGGCATGGTGGTGGCTGCAGGGCAAGAGGAAAATTGCAGGTCTTGGCCTGGAGACAAAGAGAAATAGCAGGGTGGTATTTTTGGGCCTGGTGGACAGAGAGCCACTGGACATGCTCATCATTGCCTTAGGGAAAAACGTTTTTCACTGAAGCAGAAGACGTAAGCAGAAAGGTGCACAAAGCATACCTGCACAGCTCAGTGAACTTTTACAGCCCTAAAGCACCCCCAAACCTACACCCAGGTGAAGAAAGAAAACAGCCCATCCTGTCCACCACCATCTCTGATGGTAACTGCTATTCTGATTTGTCCTTGTCTTTTAAATGTAAACCAAGTAGCAACTAAGGAGGAGACAGTGTACTGGAGTTTATCCACATTCTTCTCACAACTCAAGCGTGGAAGGCTTGAGACCGGCACCTCCTGGGCTGCAACTAGCTCCTGGACAGGGTCACACTGGAAGGGAAGGGGTGAGCAGGCCGTGGGAGGAGAGAAGGCCTGAAAACAAGAGAATAACCACTTGCCATCTAGCCAACTCTGACTTGTGGTGACCCATGTGTGTCAGAGTGGAACTGTTCTCTGTAGGGTTCTCAGTGGCTGATTTTTCCAAGGCACCTCTGGGTAAACTTGAACTTCCAACCTCTGGGGTATCAGCACCACCCAGGGGCTAGTAAAGGAGGAGGAGACAGCCCTGAGGATTATACTGCCTGGAATCCCCTCCTGCCATCCTGCAGAGTTGGTTTCTGTCCTGAAGAGCTGGGTGAGGTGAGGCAGCAAAATCTCCTCACAGCCTCGAGCTTCCTGGTTATCCTTTACAGCCAGCATAGGGCTGTTCATATAGGGCTTCTTCGGTTTCTTTTTTGGTGTTTTTGTGGGCTTTTCTGTCACTGTAGCCTCTGTAAGTTTCCTTATAGTGGTCAACCATTCCGGGGGAGGAGTGTAGGTTGTTTTCTCCGTGGGTTTCCTGTCAGGCAACAAAGTCAGGCCTCCAAGGCTTGGCAGCACTCACTCTGATTTTTGTGGCCTGGAGTTGTGGCTTGTTTTGCTTAGTTTGCCACCTGGCTGCAGCAGACTGTTTTACCCTGAGTTCGACACTGTTTTTGAGAAGAATCAAGCATGTGTTAAATAGGTTTTGTATTCTGGCTCAGAATTTTGGTTTGGCTTCCTCGTAGCCTTGTGTGCTTGTGTACAGTCTATATCTGCGGGGAGAACCCCATTTATATCTGAGCTTCAACAGTAACAGCCCAGTTCTTTTTATATTTCTGTGGGCTGGTGAAAAGAAGCTTCCATTCTCGGGGGAGCTTTCTCTCAGTCATAACTGCATCTTTGCTTGGTAAGAGGCATTTCATTGTCTCTCTTGGCTCACTGCCATCCACCTCTCAGCTCACTGCAGTTTGGTTCCCTTGGCCCCATCACTGCCCTCTTCTTGCTGAGGCCACCCAGGTCTTCGTAGATGTTGAGTCCAGTGGAGACTGTTCAATGCTAATCTTAACTCAGCCTCTTATTGGCATCGGCCCCATGCACCTCTCTGTCCACCATGACATTTCTTTGTTCCTTGGCTTGGAGGCCATTCCTTCAGGGTTTTCTCATGTATCTTAAGTTCCTCCAATTCAGTCTCTTCTGCAGTCACTTCCTCCTCCATTGACCTTTATTGCTGTTGGGCTGTCCTATGGTTCTGTCCTTAGCTCTCTGATTGTACACCTTTTCCCTGGGCAAGCAGCCCTTAACCCATATGACTTCAGCCTTAGATATGGATCTCCAACTACATTTGTCTCCTTAAGCTCCAGGCCTGACCGTTGATATCTCCATGTGGATGCTTTATAAGCATCTGTAACAATGGATCTCTAAGCTGAGTGCACATTGGCATCATGGGCAAATTTACATACCCACACACACACACACACACACACACACACACACACACACACACACCCCTGGCTTCACCCCTCTGAGATGCTTATTTAAGAATCTGAATGCAGCCTGGACGTGATTATTTTTAAAGCTCTTCAGGTAATTCTAACGAGGAGTCAGACCTGATGGCAGCGGGACACAGGTACATGTGTGCAGACAGCTGCAGCACTTGGGCTAGGAATCTCTTTGGATGCACACACTGGGCCTGCCTCCAGGGTAATGAATCACAACTCTGTCTCTTAAACTTTACAAACCTCTTTCAAAGGCAGTAACCACTAAGTTCTGTGACCTCACTGGGAATCAGGATTGAGCCTTAGGTGAAAAATTTGAGATTGGAAAAAAAAGACAAATTCTGAAGACTATTTGTCCACCTCTTCACCCCCTTCCCAAACACAAAACCTGCTCTGACCCTGCTCTGCTTAAATCCTGGGGCTGATTTACATGTTTTTAAGGTCCTAGCTCAGTTACTCATCTGCCAAGTTGAAAAACTTGTTTCATCGGTAAAAAAGGTGAGGTCTACATGCCCTAATCATCAAAAGAAGCTTAATAATTCTTATTTTCAGAAAAGATCTAAAAGTCCAGTGAGAGATTATGTATATGCTAAAATATTTCCATTTCCATTTCCAATTTGAATCCAGGGCTGAGTTTATTCACACCAAGGCTTAGACTAACCATAAACCGTGTGAGCAGGAAGCCACTTTAGAGATAATCCTATCCAACAATTTGGCTTTACAGGAGAGGAAACCAAGCCTGGAAGTTTAGTGACTTGCCCAAGGTAACACTGCCAGTCATTGTTACCTGAATTAGACTTTAGGCTTCTTGACTCCTAGCTCGGTGCCTATTTCACTACTCTAAGTCGCCCAAGAAGCCATAATGTACCCCTGGGGCAGGACTTGGTCTTTCTATATAGTAAAACCAAGGCATTTTTCTGGGGCCTGGGATCATGTTAGGACCGATCTTTTCCAAAGAAAACTGGAGCTATTCTTGTCTCCCTCTCCCCATCCTTCTCCCCTCTCTACTCAAGACTCTGAATTTAGATAGTTTGATTGTCTGTCTAAAACTGTGAAAAACTAGTCCCTTCCTCTTCTTCTTGCTGTGATTTTGAGGTGTCTCTCCAGTGGAGTAAGACTTTTCAGAGGCTAAGAGGAGTAAAACTAGGAGCTCTTAGCCCAAAGAGGCTGGCTGGATGCCTGTACTCTGGCATCAGAGTTACTTCTTTCCCACTCTGGACTGACCTAAGACCAAATGCAGAGGCATTTTAAGCCTCAGCCTTTTTATCTATGAAACAGACACAACAACGGTATTTACCTTGTTGTGAGGATTTTATGAGACAATTTTCTAAACAGCCAAGACAAAAGCCCATAAAACCAAACCCACTGCTATTGAGTTGATTCCAACTCATAGTGACCTCATGGGTTTCCAAGCCTGCAATTCTCTGTAGAAGCAAACTGCCACGTGGTTCTTCCGAGGAGTCACTGGTAATTTCAAACCTCTGACCTTTCCAGCTGGCAGTTGAGTGCTTTAACCACTGCACCATCGGGGCTCCTTCCCCAAAGCAGTGGCTCTCTAACACGGCTGCATAGTTGAGATGTTACCTAGGCAACTTTGAAACACACCCATGCCTGCTATTACTCATAGAAATTGTGACTGAATTGCTCTAGGGGCTGGCCTGGGCATCCATCGTTTTAAAATCCACCCCCCTCAAGCTATTCCAGTGTGCAGCCAGGCTGGAAAACACGGCTAGAAGGGACTCAGCATCGCGCCAGGCAAATGATCCACACTCTACTTATTAGCTTCTCACATAATGTGGTCACAATTCTTCAAAGCTCTCTTCCCTGTTAGAACTCTGAAGCCTTTCTAAGGAGATTCTTCTTCCTTCTGGATTTTCTGGGGAGCCTCCTCCCCAACCACTTCCAGTTGTGCCCAAAGCTCCTGCTGAGTTTTTCTGAAACATTGTGCTGGGATTTCCTGCTCCAAGAAGTCAGCGGGGAAGGGAAAGGTGGCCTGATGTCTAGTGACTGTCTACTGTCGCACTGCAGCAGGAAATCTGAAGCACCTGTTGGTTCCTGTCCTCCTCTTGGTGTCTTCCTCTTACAGAACAAGGAGTCCTGATGGCCTAACAGTACAGCCTAGGAGAAAGACCTGACCATTTGCTTCCCTGAAAGTCACAGCCCAGAAAACTCTATGGGGCAGTTCTACTCTGCCACATGGGGTTGCTCAGCTCATGGCACCCAGCAACAATACAACAGAGGTGCTGAGCCCTATACTGAGCAACTAGGACAGAATGTCTGCCCAAGAGGGATCAAAGAATTGCTGTGGGCAAGAAGTGTGACTACGGCCACTGCAAAGAGCCTTGCCACAGACCTGCCTGTCGGGCATGCCAATAAATGGGAACAGAGGCTGAGGTGGTGCAGATCTGCAAGCCACTACTGACTCCACCTTGCAGAGACGATGAAGACCCAGAAGTCTGAGGGACTCTTGTATGTCATTACCAGCAGTTCTGGACACAACCTCTAAACCGCTCCCCCCTGGCCAATTTGTGAGATCGTTCTCCACTCCCTCCCATCTCTTGGTTGCACTGATTTGAATTCAAAACCATCTCACCAAGGATACTTACACTGGTGAGTGGTACCAGGGCTGTGACCAGCGTGGGACATCACGTGCCACCCTGGGGTGTGCGCAGCATGTCCTTGAGAGGACCCCTCTGAGGACTCGCTCTGTGATGGGAAAGCAATCTCGGTTCTGAAGCAAGTACCACTGCGCACCCCATAAGCACGTAGGCAGCTAGGCACCCTCCCACAGGTCTCCAGTAGGGCACACCTGTCCAGCTGCTCCACCAGCCCCTCCAGTGGCCTCTCCACCTGGCAGGTTGGATCCTTGAGACCCTACGACAGTTCTCATGCTCCAGAGAGTCACAGACTGGACCCCAAGCTCCTTGACGCTCCTCAGATGGATCTTTGCTTAAAAAAACTGGTAACTCGGTTATGGGAGGTCTCCCAGCCCTGAGTTCCTGGCACAAGCGTGGTTCACGCTTACAGTTCTTTGCCCAGACTGCACTGCTAGTCCAGAGCACTGTTCCCTGACCTCTGAACATTTCAGGCACAACCATCCCTGGTCATTTCCAGCTTGGTTCCAATCTGCTTCTCCAGAATCCTAGTGGGAACCTCGGATAACAGCCTCAATTCAATTTACCCAAGTTCTAAGTCACTGTTTTTTTGGTGGTGTAGTGTGCTGGCCAAAAGCTCAGATTCTGGATTTCAGTTCCAGCTCTGCCACCTGTGACCAGGTGTCCTAGGACAAATTACATAATTTCTGTGAGCTTCAGCACTTCATTAATATTTCTACCTGTGTGAGAATTTTGTGAAGAACACGTGAGTGTAAAACAACACAGTGCTAGTTATGTAATAAACACTTGAGTATTTGATATTATTAACAGAAATTGTAATGTTGGCTTTGCTTTAAGTGTTTAAAAAAATAAAGTAGATAAATTGCTTGCATCAAGTAGGCACTGAATAAATAACACTTATTAATGTTGGTCTTTAGGTGTCACCAGGTGGCCAGTTAGTAATAAGCACTCAGCCACTAAGTGAAAGGTGGGCAGTTCAACCCACCCACCCGAGGTGACACAGAAAAGGAGTCTAGTAATCTGCTTCTGAAAGGCCACAGCCTTGGAAGATCCATGGAGCACAGCTCTAGTCTGACGAGAAGTTCACCGTTAGAATCCACAGAAGGCCAATAACAGCAACGTTTCTGTTACTCCCAAAGCGTACCATTCTTCGTTTTCTTTTTTTAAATCTTGGCTCCTTAGGTGTTCATCCAGAAAAAGAACTGTGCGAATTGGGTTTCAGGCTCAATATACAATGGCCTTGGAATTTGTGCCCAATTGCAATTTCTTTGGGACGTTTGAAAGGGGCTCGTCAGCATTACCAGCCCAGCGCAGCGCTTTTGTTTGCAAGAGGGCATCAAGTACATTACAGCCTGGGTTTACCAAACCAAAAAATAAACATGTTCACAGTAGGACTCTTCGGATGAACTATTTTATTTCTCTTATGCAATTTTTCCGTCGTTGATGGTCCGCTGCAGACTAATGCGATGCTGATGTTCCTTAATATTAATGGAGCTGAAGGCAGACTCTCGCCTCACGCCGGTGCAGCCTCCAGGGCAGGGCTGGGAACGGCCGTGAGGCCCCAGACAAGGGCACGGGAAGATTCTTCTCTCTGTCTCCCCCTCCTGCCCAGTACTTACCTCTGAGGTTCTGGGGAAGCATTTCGGATTGCGGGGGAATGTAAACATCGCTGCCTCTGCGACCAGAATTATCTGCTTGAGTAAGAAGCCTGGTTAACTGAGCAGGGATACCCGCCATCACCGAGGTGCCCCTAGCTGCCGCGGTTGGAATGGGTGCATTTAACGCCTTATATGCGAGACATGGCTGAGCCAGGTACCCGCACTCAAACCGCTCTCATACAGGCACCTGCTGTGAAACACAGAAGGCAGGAAGAGGCAGCTGATGGTGGGAATGTTGGTGACAGTAGTCTCCTAAAAACCAGCCTTGGAGGGCGATGAGGACAGAATCAAGGATTATGTTCCTCCCTCGGTTCCCAGGGAGCTGCTGGCTTCACAAAGCCCGGGCAGTAAAAAGAGGTGCCGGCCATGAAGGAGCCGGGAAAACATAATCAGCAACCCGTACCTGTGGAATGCATTCGAGGATTTCAGTCGTTGGGCTGATTCCAAATGCTTTGAGATTCAGTGCCCGGACCCAGCATCTCCTCCCTAGGGCTCTAGTGCAACACTCCAGTCCAGGACCGTAAGGGGAGACGGATCGGCTTCCAGAGCCAGGTCTCTGCTTCTTCAGCTGTACACAAGCTCTGTGGGCGCATAAGAACAGCAGAGAGAAAGATGCGCGTAGGTACGCTCAGGGTGTAGCCAAACTTCTGCCTTTCAAAGAATCGGGCGCCTGCCCCCAGCCTCACTGGAAAGACAAACTCACACGCAAAATTAAGTCGAGGGGCAGCTTTCAGGAAAGGTGACTTCAGGCGAGGAAGAGGGTGCAAGGCCGAGTGCGCACTCCGCTGGTGCGTCCCAGGAACCAAGGGCGCGGGCAGTGGCGCACCTGGGCTGCTTACCCAGGCCACAGATACGCTCTTGTTTATAGACTCTTCGCGGGCCATCAGGGCAGCCACGACCCCGCTGGTGTTGGATGCCTTTCCTCCTGGAAAGGAAGAGCAAACAAAACCATCTTTGGCAACCCTCGACCTCCCCGTGGCATTCGGATACAAGGCGGTTTCAATATAAATACATTTCGTAAATTGACCAAACAACAAGTCAGTTTATTTGTTTTGGTGTAGAAAGGTTAGCAAACGCATCCAGAGCTCTCAGCGCTTCTCTTTGATTCCTTCACAGATTTATGGGCGTTTACCGGGCAACACCGCGCGGGCACCCGCCTGCCAGCCGCTGCCCTTGGCCCAGGCAAAGCGAGCCTCAGGCCCTGGTCCTCGCCACAGACTCGGAGGAAGGCGATTGCTGAGTTTACCAGCTCCCTCACCAGGCCCTCGGATTTGATCTCTTTCTTTTCTCTCTGCATGTTCAGTTTGTTTTCTCAAGACCTAAGCAATTTTTAATGTACTCTATACTTCCCGCTTAATCCTCATCGTTTATTGTATAATTATAGTTTCAAAGTGATTTTGTAATTAAAATCATGTTTCGTTGCAGCAGGACTTCAAAAGGGCGGCAGATCCCCGCTCTGGCATTATTTTCTGGTGATGTAATAATTTCCCTGTGATATTTAAAATAAACACATTAGTTCAAGAATTCTAAACATGTCTCAAAGTATATAGTAGGCTTGATTGGCACGAGGCCGGGTTGTAAAGAAATGGTAAAACCTATCACTAGTTTAATATATTTCTATGCTCCCATGCAGGGTAAATTATAGGATAATGGGGCACAGGCGATGGTAAGCTCTGTTTATATAATCCATTTCTTCACACGAGTTCCCATTGCTTTCCCTTCCCTTTGCTGTATGTGGTGGTTCTCTGATCCCTTGACCTCAGCCATGTGTTTTCACTTTTTCTTCTGATCTCAATTCCATGACCAGCGGGGAATAAAATACAAATTGAATAGTAACCATTCACAGGCCGCTCTTTTCAAACTGTTGTTAAAACCTCTTTGTCTTGTCTAGCGGTTGATAGATAAATGTGTTGTGTTTTGCCTGACTTTTTTTTTCCTTCTTCCCCTTTTTTTCTCAGTGAAGAAGAAGAAGAAGAAGAAAACATAAAATAACCCTCCTCAGCCCAATTATGCTCTTTAAAAATTAAAATCACACCTCTTTTCAAACCCTCTCCGGAGCCATTCCCATCGTTCCCTTGGTTTGGCGGCGGATGCAGAGGCTGAGGATTCACCACGTGGAATAAAGAAGCGGCGGGAGTCGAGCGCGGCTGGGGGAAGTCTCGGTGCCCCCGTGTGAGGTCCGTGCCATTGTCCCTGTGCCTAAAGGTTCATTTAACACCGAACCTGTATGGCCTCAGATCTCCTAGCTGAGCGCCCAGAATCCATCCGCTCAGAGGCTGGGGCCTCAGGAAAACGGAGTGGGTAGGGGGTGAGGAAGCGCGGGAGAGGGAAGTAATAGTGATCCGAAAAGACAACACCTCCTTGGCCTGCCTTCTTTTCTTGGCCTGACCTGCACTGGGGCCAAGGTAGAAAGAGGCCAAGTTGCTGGCACAGCTTTTCTCCAAAGCCAGAAAAAACAACAGTCTCTTATTTCTGGGCCATCTTCTTCCTTTCTCTCTCTTTCTCTCTCTTTCTCTCTTCTGCCTCCTCCCCTTCTTCCCCGAAACGAAAAGGCAAAATAAAATGATTACAGAAATTTCTATTGCACAGCCTGCCTTCTTTTTCATGAGCTTTTTCGTGGGTCAAAGACACGAGAGTGTCTTTGTGTTACTACATTGCCAACCTCCGAGGGCTTAGAAGGGGCTCCTTTGGGCCTTGAAGGCGGGAGAGGAAGCGTCTTCCGTGGGCCCTGGACCCACTACTTTGCTTCTCTAAATTGCTACGTGCCCCCCACACTGGAGGCTATTTTAAAGCGGCTAATTCTGGTTCTTCCCAGGAGGGAAAAGTATTACCCCAGAGTGGCTATCAGCACCCTATTCTCCACGTGCCGCGCCCAGGGCGCACGGCTCTGCGCGGAGGCTATGTACCGGACCACTGGCGGGCTCCGCGGGGGCGCCTAGCGGCGGAGACGGGAGCTCGCAGCCAACTGCTCCCGAGCCGCACCGCCAGGCTGCTGCACGCGCTTGGGTAGGATTTCCAGGGAGGCGCAAACCAACTCGAAATCGGCGAGGCTTGCTTGACAACGCTCTTTGCCGTCCTCCTGCGTACCTGTAAACTGAGCCCGCCTCACATGCTTCGCATTAAACCTCCGTGCCGGGTGCCTTTTCTCTTTTTTTCCCCAGAAAGGGTTCTTATAAACTTCCCTTCGTTTATTTAGCCTGGTTTTCATTTCTCCAGTTTTGCATGGGTTGCCTTTGTTTAGTTTATTAACCCACGGGGTTAGTTTAACTAAACATTTGGGCTGAATACTTTGGGGTTGAATTTCAACGTTTTCTAACGAAATTACTGAGTTTTTTGAAGCCGCACAGAGAACGCTGTGTTGAGTTTATTAGTCAATTTAACAGACTGTAAGGGTGGGAGGAAAATGAAATTAGGACAGTCCGGGTTCGTACCCACAGAGGGGAACCAGCTTGCGAACCCTCGGGGTTGGAGCTTCAGCCGCGCGCACCACCGCAAGCACCACCACTGCCCGGGTGCGCTTCCCGTGCAGCAGAGCGCGCGCCCGAGGCCTCGGTGCCTTCCCCACCCGAAGGCAGGGCTTCTTGAAGCGCGCGCCTGATTTGGCGGCGCTGCGCGATGGTCGGCCCGGCTCCCAGCTCCGCCGGAACCCCCCGCAGGCGCCAGACGACTAGCGGGGGCCACGAGCGACGGCTGGGTGAGCATGAGACTGCTCGGACTCTGGCAGTTCCCTCTCCAGCCTCACCAATCCCCCTTCCAGTCGGCTTGTTTGGTGCCAGCCTGAGGCCTGGAGAGTGCTGAGTCCTGGGCCTTTCAGACTTTCTTTGTGGGAGCTCTACAGCCCTCCTGGTGGCATGGTCCAGGCAGGGGAAAGAGGTTGTGGAGGGATGTCGAGACAGGAGATGAGCGGGCAGTAATGGGGATGGACGGAGATCAGGCTGTCGGCTCCATCTCCTTGCCGGTAGCGCTCGGGGTCTGCCTGGAGGCAGTGCGGACGTCGTCCCAAATTGGAAAAAGACCGGGGAACCCCTGAAGTTGGACATACTGGTAGGTGGGTGAACAACCCTCAAGAAAGCAAGGCTCAGAGACGGAACCGTGGGCATCCCACTGCATCTTTGGCATAAGTGAGCAGGCAGGATGCAAATAGAGACACTGATGCTGCACACGCACCAGTCCGTCAGAATTGTGTAGGTGACAGGGGCCTCTTTCCACCGTTTCCTTTCACTACCAGACAAACCAGCTCTTTTCTTACCCACTCTCATCTTCCGCCAGACTTTGGCGCAGGGATGCCCTCCAAGAGGTGGCCTAGCTAAAATGTCCTTGGCCTCGAGGCATCTCCGATGAAACCAAAACCTTTGTTTTGTTATTTCCTCAGTGGAGGTAATAAAGCGGAAGTGCAAACACAGACAAAACCCTCAACTACCAGGTGGGGCCAGGCGTGGGAGGAAGCAGAACACAGAGATTCCTCAATGCATACACCAGCCCGGGCCCTTGAGCTACACGTAAGTGAAAAGCCGAGTTTCTTTAACAAAACGTGCAGCTCCCACCACCTTGGACCGCTAGATATTAAAATTTATTTGTAAAAGTAATAATGTGCATGAAATTCGACATTCAAATACACACAGAGAGAGAAAACAAGAGGATCTCACGTGTTGAGGAGAACTGCTGCATAGGGTTTCCCAGGGTGTAATCTTTAGGGAAGCAGACTTTTCTTCCACAGAAGAAAGGCTGAGTTCGAACTGCCAATCCTTAGGGTAGTAATCCAGTGCAAAACATACAAAGGGATCTAAACAGGAAAAGTCTCCCACCTCACTCTCAGACTTCAGAGGGCTCAAACCTTCACCCACATAGGCAACTTTGTTGCAGGTTCTCCTGTACCTTCTGAGAAAATCCAGGCTTTGCACAAGGCTTTCCCACTGCCTTCCTTGCACTGCTTCCATGTCTAACACTCCCTGTTTACAGACTATTCAAAGTCTCCAGGAGAACCTCCCACCACCAAGGTTATTGCTTGTCCCCTCCCCTTTTCACTGTCCTGTCCAAGACACCAACTTTAGATTCTGCTAGGCTTTCAGACTCACCACCAGGTTTTCCTTGGTCAGATAAAGCCCCTAAAACCTAGCGCCAAAAGACTTACCATCTTACCTTCTCAAGGTGAAGCCTGGTCATCTTTGCAGCCTGTTCTCCAAGTCATTGCCTTTCCTCTTCTGCAGAACTACTGTTTGCTATTCCATTTCTTCTGCCACTACTCTGGGTCAGTCCCTGTTCCTCCTCATTTGTACCAGTGACATCAGCAGTTGGGCATGGGGTGCGGACTGTACCAGGTGACGCTTAGAGGCAGTGACTATGAAATAACTATCTACGAAAATATCCCTGTGGTTAGTTTTAACAACAAAAACTTTTTTATAAATGCAGCTTACAGGTATCAACACACCTACAAAACTAGAATGCTATGCTAATTTACTTTTTGAACTTTCTAATACTCTAGGGTAGAGCTGTCATTGTCACCCAATTATAATGAGACTTCCAACCAGTGGTTTCATCTCTATGCTGTACAAACTGCCTGTTTGTTTTTGTTGCTGTCAGTGTCTTTATAGTTGTTGATCTTGTCAAATTTCCTTGTGTTATAGCTACAGTGTTGTAGTAATTAGTGTTTGAGAATCTATGTCAATAAATTTTTCGGGAATGAAGTAGTAATTAAAGGAAGGGAAGGCCTGATATAGGAATTAAGATTTATAAGCAACTTCAATACAAAAAAAAAATGTATGAAAGATTCTGTCTGGCCTGGTCCAGAGATCCATGGGGACTAATCCTAGGGACACCGGTGATTTGGACCATTGGAACTGCCTCTCAGCCAGTTTCCTGTTCTTCCTTTCTCTTCCCTACAATTCACCCTGCAATCACCACATCAATCACCCAAGCAAATTTAATGTCTCTTATCTAATGGCATAGTGGTTAAGTGCTACCGCTGCTGACCAAAAGGTTGGCAGTTCAAGTCTACCAGGAACTCCTTGGAAACTCTATGGGGCAGTTCTACTCTGTCCTGTTGGGTCACTATGAGTCAGAATTGGCTTGATGGCACTGGGTTTGGTTTTTAGGAGTTTCATCTGACTGAGGAAACCCTGGTTGTGAGCTATAGCTGTTAAAAGCTGTAACTGCTAATCAGGAGGTTAGCAGTTTGAATCCATAAGGTACTCCTTTGAAGGCCTATGGGGCAGTCATATTCTATTTATTAGGGTTGCTGTGAGTCAGAATCTACTCAATGGTGATTTTTTTTTTTAATATTTCATTATGATTGAGTAAAAGTATACAGTTGCATCCTTAATAATGTTTTCTGGTCATGGGCAGCAGCAGGTCTAGGGGCCATGCTGCCAGGCTGCCAGACCATCATTTGTGATCTTCAGTGGAATTCTTCAAGTGCACGCCTCTTTTTATGTGTTGCCACTGGGACTCAGCATTGTGTGCCCCATCACAGCTGTCTTTGGTGGTGGCTGGGCACCATCTGGTTCTTCTGGTCACACACTGATACAGTCACCCATTCACATGGGTCTTTCTGTCTCCTGGGCTCTTTTTATCTCGTGTCTTTGTTGTTCTTTGTGATCATCTGTTCCAGATGAGTTGGGTCCAGTTGTTGTACCTCAGATGGCAGCTTGCTAGCTTTTAAGACCCCAGATGCCACTCCCTGATATGATGTGCAGAGGACTCTCTTAGCAATAGGCTAGTTATGCCCGTTGGCCTTGATGTCTCCTGAGAGCATGGTCCCCAGGCCCCCGCCCCTGCTACTCTATCTATCTTTGCAATATTGGGTTAAGATTAGAAGAGTTTTCAGTTTATGTTGAAGTCCAGTTAAGTTGATCCTCTTTCTACTATGTGCTGTCACTGCTTTCACCCAGCCAAATTTCTGTCAATTGTCTAATCTATGACCAACCCTCTCACTCCCTCCCTACCCTCGCAGCCTTCATAGAGTCTTTTCTTCTGTACATAAGTCTATTTCTAAGTGCTTATAGTAGGGATCTTGTACAGCATTTGTCCTTTTGCCGCTGACTGATTTTACTCAGCATAATGTCTTCCAACTGAGACCAGGTTATGAGATGCTTCCTAAAATCGTCACTGTTCTTTATCGTTGCATAGTGTTCCATTGAGTATACATACTATATTTTGTTTATCTATTCATCTGTTGTTGGGCATCTGGGTTGATTCCATCTTTTTGCTGTTGTGGACTGTGCTGCAATAAACATCCTTGATTCTATAGGATATGTTCTAAGCAGTGGGATTACTGGATCAAATGGTATATACATTTCCAGCTCTTTAAGGAAGCACCAAATTGCTTTCCATAGAGGTTGTACCATTTTGCAATCCCACCAGCAGTGTAGGAGAGTTCCAATCTCTCCACAGCCTCTCAAGCATTTGTTGTGTTGTGTCCTCTGAATCATGGCCAACCTTGTTGGGGTGAAATGGTATCTTACTGGTTTGGTTTTTATCTGACCAAAACTTGCACAACTTTTTATGTTCACTTTGTGACTTAGCTGCAGACTACTAATTGAGTAAGAACCCATCCTATCCATCATCAACCATGGTGGCCCCCCACCTCATCGATACAGACCTTGGAATGACCTCAACTCCTCTTTTTGCCCCATCCTCCTTGTCCTGTGAGTATTTGTCTAACTCAGGCTCTTCTCTGACATCTGACCCCTTCATCTCTCCTGCTCCTGGGCCTTTTCTCAACCGTCCTCACATCTGTGGTAGCTTTGCTCAATCCTCCAAGGCCTTGTTCAAATGCTAGCCCCCACCCTCAAACATTTGAAATCATTAAGTTCCCTTAATCTCAGAGTAATTTGTTTTAATGCTATTTATTTGTTGCTGTTGTTATGTGCCATTAACTCAATTTTAACTCAGTGCAGCCCAAGATGACAGAGTAGAACTGCCCCATAGGGTTTTGTAGGCTATGATCTTTATGGGGGCAGACCCACCAAGTCTTTCTACTAAGGAGCCACAGGTGTGTTCAAACTTCTGAGCTTTTGGTTAGTAGCCTAGCACTTAAGCATTTAGCCATCAAGGGTCCTTTACTATTTATATAAATGCATTTTATAGTCAGAAACCCAGTGGTGTAGTGGTTAAGTGCTACGTTTGCTAACCAAAGGTTGGCAGTCCAAATCCGGCAGGTGCTTCTTGGAAAATCTGTAGGGCAATTCTGTTCTTCCCTGTAGGGTCACTGCACTGTGAGTTGGAATCAGCTCAACAGCAGTGGGTTATTTAATAGTCAGAGCGCTGGTGGTACAGTGGTTAAGTGCTTGCCTGCTATCTGAGAGACAGACTTCACCAATCTAGACTCCCATGAAAGCAGCAGTCAAGAAATTAAAAGACACATTGCATTTGGAAAATCTACTGCAAAGTATATCTTTAAAGTGTTGAAAAGTAAAGATGTTACCTTGAAGACTAAGGTGCGCCTGACCCAAACCATGGTGTTTTCAATCATATCATATGCATGTGAAAGCTGAAAAATTATCAAAGAAGGCAGAAGAAGAATTGATGCCTTTGAATTGTGGTGTTGAAGAAGAATGTTGAATGTACCATGAACCACCAAAAGAGCAAACAGATCTGTCCTGGAAGAAGTACAATCAGAGTGTTCCTTAGAAGCAAAGATGGCAAGATTGCATCTTACATGCTTTGGACATGTTGTCAGGTGGGATCAATCCTTGGAGAAGGACATCATGCTTGGTAGAGGGTCAGTGAAAAAGAAGACCCTCAACAAGATGGATTAACATAGTGTATGCTTCAGTGGGCTTAAGCATAAAAATATTGTGGGTGTGGAGCTGGACTGGACAGTGTTTTATTCTGTTGTACATAGGATTGCTTAGAACCAACTTGATGGCACGTAGCAAAGTAATAACAGTAATCAGAGCCCTAGTGGCGCAGTGGTTAAGGGTTTGGCTGCTAACCTAGAAATCAGCAGTTGGAACCCACCAGCTGTTCCTTGGGACAAAGATGTGTCAGTTGGCTCCTATAAAGTTTTAAAGCCTTGGAAACCCTGTGGTGCCATTCTACCCTGCCCAACAGAGTTGCTATGAGTTAGAATCAGCTTGATAGTCAAGGATTTGGTTTGGTTTAATCATCACGTTGATGTTTGTCCTATTTCCCCTTCTAGATTACAAACTGTTGATTCCTGGTACACACAAAACAAGCAGTAATTTTTTTTTCAGTTAATAAGCACCAGCCTCCCAACTATTTCTCTTCTTTCCTTAAAGAAGGAGAAGGAGGAGAGGAAGAAGTGAAAAAGCAAAGAAAGGGGGAGGAGAAGAAGAAAAACAAGAGAAGGAATTCATCCAAAATTAAAGTACCTTTCTCTTTTCATATGCTAGTTCAGATTAGCTGTCAGGTTATGTTATTCAAAGATCTCACTGAGGCGTGCCTAACTTATAGAATTAAATAATCCAGACAGTTTTTTTGATGATTCCATTGAATTTCCACATTAGTTATGGATGAGGATGGGCCACCTTGAGCTGTTTCTAGCAGGACAGTGAAGAGTAACTTAGGACTCCACTTCTGCATGGCTTGAGATGCCCAGTAAAGCTACTCTCACTCAAGAATGTACAAATATTGTAACTGAAGTTAAGGTGCTGTTGCTGTGTTAGGTGCCTCACAGAGGTTCCTAAGCAATAATCTCTATGGGAGCGGGTCACCCAGGCTTTCTCCCCTGGAGTCACTGGGTAGGCTCAGACCATCACCTGTTGTGTTAGCAGCCAAGCTGGGGGAATTTATAGAGGCTCTTGTTCAATGCTTCCTGCTTTTTGTTGTTGTTGTTGGGTGCCATTGAATTGGTTCCGACTCATAGAGACCCTAATGTACAGCAGAATGAAACACTTTTTAAGAGCTAGGAAAGCAGCCTCCTGGAAATAGAATGGATATCCTCCCAAGCCTTGCACTTTATGTTCACATGCCACAGAGTCCCCTTAGCACAACTTCATTCCTGTAGTCTGGATGTAGATGCGAGTCAGTGGGGTGCCAGGGAGAAGCAGGAGAGTTTTTGTCCCCCCATGGACTCCATCAGGGACTCTAAAGCCACTCCAGAAATTGCAGTGGAAATTAAACCATGTTGACTATGCCCATAGCTCCTCAAGTCCCCAAGCCTCCCTCTTCAGCCAGATTGCTGCCCTTAAACTCCTTTTAGAGCTGCCACTGGTCTGGCCAGAGTTTTCATGCTGAGCAGTCCTGCTTTGCACAGAGATGCTATGAAGTAAGCCCTGCCCCCACCAATCCTGCTACTGTAAGGGGTGGCAAAGAGGAATTCATTATTCAGCAGGTCTATGCTGCCTGCCTGCTGTTAGACCACACCCAGAGCCTGTCTGGGGCTACAGTGGTGAACAAGATAAACAAAGGCCCTGCTCTCAAGGGGCTTACTTTCATACTAGAGGGTCTTTGGTGATGTATTTTAGACTTAACCCCATGGTACTTGTCTTAGCTATGGAGAGAACCCTCAGCTGGGAGTCAGCCTCAGTCACATTGTGTCCATCTGGCCATTTGTGTTCTTAGAATGATTGGCTCAACCTTGTGGGTCACTTTCTCACCTAGAAACTTGGAAGGTTTTCTAAGATTTACCAAGCCATTGTGCATTCAGCTCTTCTAAACATGAAGCCTTCATCCCATCAGGTCTGGAAGTTTAATTGTGATTATAAAAGGAAATCTGATCAGTTCTGTATAATAGCAAAAACAGACACTCACTTCTTTCTCCTGCTCCCCACCACTAAGAAAAAAAAAAAAAAAAAAAACACCCTGGAAAGAATCTGAAGTTAAAATAAAAAGCAGCTGGCAATAGGCCCATCACGTGTGATGATAATTAGACAAATGTTTTCCAAGTATGGGACGATCTTGTGAAGACAATGGCTGAGGGGTGGGAGGGAGGCTTAGGAAAGAGAATTCAGTAAAGCCGTAATCCCTGCCTGCCAGCAGAAGATTTAAACAGCACACGATGTCACAAATTTTCCAATTTGGTACCTTTTATTATTTTTTTCATGTGTCCTGGGAACATGTCTTCAGCAAGAAGAGTGAAGAAAAACGTGAGGCTTTGATTTACAAGAATTAAAGCCATGACTAGGCTTTGGATCAAGGTTGCATCCCAGGCCTGGAAAGCCTCATCCTTCATTGTCTCAAACCTTTCCTGCCTTGAGGAAAAAGAGTCAAGAGTCTTAAGCTAAAGCAGCTCTCTGCCATCTGGGGGTCTGACTTGGTTGACCCTCTCCCAAATTATTGTAATCCTGAGTCTGGAATGGTTATAGATGCTTGTTGGGTGATGGGAGTCTGTCTTCTGCTTCTGGGTGGCTCAAATCCTCTCAGCAGGCCTCAGGTGGGAGCAGGGTTTATGGTGGAAGGGAAGCAGGTACATCCCGCAACTTGGCCAGCACGGTACAAGATTGGTGCCTCTGTTCCCTGCATCCTCACCCCCGCCAACCCCATCAAATTTTACTCTTTACAAAATTATGTTAGACATTTACACTTTAGTGTGAATATTAAGGCTGTGTGTTAACTCACTCAGGGTTATTTACATTTTAAGCTTGGGCTTTGATTGTAGAAGAAAGTAATTTATCCCCAGTAAAAGAATTCTGAGTATGTGAACATGTGGAGGAGGCTCTTTGAGGTAAAAGGAGTTAAGGGAGAAATGGGAAACTTGACTAAGCTATGTGATGCAGGGCTGGGGATAAACTGGTAGAATTCCTTTGACCTGAGCAAAGGAGAGGTAGCACAGTGGAACGCCTGTGGATTAGAGGAAAGATGAATGGTAGAGTATTTTCACTTAATAAACAGACCCATCTGCTCTCTGCTTCAAAGAGAGAACAGATAGCCTGAAATTTCTGCAGTATTTACCATGAACTCTTGGTGTCTCTGACCTCTGTTCTTCACCATCACTAGATTTTTACCAAAGGTGTGTATCCTCTGTTAATAGGAAGGCATTGGCTGATCTATTCAGAACCAGCCCTGGGAGTAGTTACAAGTTAAAGAGCCTACTAGACACATGCAAAACATGTTATGTCCCAGGTTGATAAGCTTTCTTTTTTTTTTAAATATATTATTGTGCCTTAAGTGAAAGTTTATAATCCAAGTAACCTGGACATACAAAACTCTGTGCACACACAGCTATGCAACTCTAGCTGCTCTCCCCACTCTGTGACAGCATTCTGTGACTCCTCTTTTCCACCTTGTCCTTCCCACATCCATTTAGCTAACTCCTGTCCCTCTCCAGCCTCTCATGTCACCTCTAGATGGGAGCTACTCAGTCAGCCTCACGTATAAACTTAAACCATGAAGCACACTCTTCACTAGCGTCACTCCAGGTATGTCTTATAGTCCAGTCCAATCTTTGAAGAGTTGACCTCAGTACTGGTTTAGACTTTGGGCTAACAGTCTGGGGGCTGTGTCTTCAGGGGATGCTCCAGTCTGTCAGACCATCAAGTCTGGTTTTTTAATAGAGTTCTCATTTCTACACACCAATTTTGGTCCTGCTGTTTCAGTGACTCTGTGTTGTATTCTCTGTCAGGGCAGTCCCCGGTGGTGGCCGGGCACCATTTAGTTCTCTGTTCTCATGTTGATACAATCTCCAGATCATATGGCCTCTTCTGTCTCTTGGGCTTGTTTCCCTAGTTGATAGGGTTGTGGTATTTACTGGTTTGCTTCTAAAGAAAATAAAAAGCAGATTCTGTTTCCTTTTAAAGCAAGGAGGGGTTTCAAAAATAATACACTAAGTAGAAAATAATACAAATACATAAAGGGAAACAGATATAGGAAAGTATTATAAATAAGAAAACAAAAGTAAAAATCATCCAAAATCCGACCCAGAGTTAAGTGTGGCTAGTTAGCATCCAGGAGAACCATTTTCCAAGTTACTTTCTTTGGTTGTAAGTACTGTAGGTACTCAACCACAAAATCAAATCCACTACTGGCGAATCAATTCTGACTCATATGCCTTTAAGAGTAGGGAACTAGAGCCCTGTTTTAATATGCAAGTGGAGTTTTTAACCCTTTCTTACCTTTTGAATGCAAAAGGTAACGTATGGTCTGCTATTCCGTGCCTTTCTTTTTGGTTTAACTCTATATTCTGAGCTCCCTCTGTATCAGTACATACATAGACACACAAACAAACGTGAAAACCAAACCCATCACCTTTGAGTCAATTTCGACTCATAGTGACTGTATAGGACAGAGTAGAACTGCCCGATAAGGTTTCTAAGGAGTGGCTGGTGGATTCAAACTGCTGATCTTTCGGTTAGCAGCCAAGTGCTTAACAACTGTGCCACTAAAAATCCTGGTGATTTTGTTTAATGAAGGCATCAGGCAGCTGCCATATGGTAGAAAACTTAAAAGATATTTGAATACATGCTTGCTACTTTCTAGTCCCCCCCCCCCCATTTAACATGTGTACACAATTTCACTGGAAGCAACGGAAGTTGAGCCAACCTTCCTCAAGGAATGGAGATGAACTATAAAACAACTAGGTTAGAAAATGGATCATCTTAGCTGTTTCTTCTCACTTTGATCTAGAAGAACACTTTTGGGGAGAGCATATTCTCACATTGACTTGAGTTCTATTTTAGGATTGAGCCTCTAAAGAAGCAAAACTAGTAAAATACATAAATAGATACATGAAAACCCAAACTCACTGCCATCAATTCTAACTCATTGTGACTCTATAGGACAGAGTAGGACTACCCTATAGGATTTCCAAGGAGCAGCTGGTGGATTTGAATGGCTGATGTTTTTAGTTATCAGTTGAACTCTTAAATATATACAGAGAGTTATATCAAGGAAGGAAACCCTGGTGGCATAGTGGTTAGGTGCTATGGATGCTAAGCAAAAGGTCGGCAGTTCAAATCTGCCAGGTGCTCCTTGCAAACTCTGTGGGGCAGTTCTCTGTCTCATAGGGTGGCTATGAGTCAGAATCGACTCGATGGCACTGGGTATTTTGTTTTTATATCAAGGAAACAGCTCATTCAGTTGCAGAGGCTCAAGTGTCCCAAGTCCATGGGTTGGGCCGGAGGCTTCTCCTGATTCATGTAGCCGCAGGGCCTAGTGAACCCAGGATCAGACAGCAGAGCTCTTGCTCACAGGCTGCAAAGACTGAGGAATCTCAACGTTAGCTTGCAAGGCAACAAGTAAGGTGCTAGTTTGAGTCCCAGGAGCTAAGATCAGACAAACAGAAGGCAGCTACAGGACCCAGAGTAAGCAAATCCCATGAGCCTTGCCAAACAGTCCGCCTATATTAGATGTAAGCCACATCACTGAGGAAATCCCTTTCACCTCATTGGCTGCTCATAGCCAGTCCCATCATGGAGATGATATATCAAATCTCATCATGGGAGTGATCACATCATCATAGAACTGCCAAACTTTTCCATAACAGCCAAACTAGTGAGAATCACGCCCAGCCAACTTGATACACAGTGTTAACAATCACAAGGTCATTATCTAAAATTGATCATAGAAAGAGAGTTCATACATGATTTTGGTTTTGTCAGTCACACTTGAGTCTCACGTCTTCAAACCACACCGTTCCCTGAGCTGTAAGCATATATTTCCACTGTGAGCCAGACATCACCACCTGAGTGCCTTCTCTGTACCAGACACTGGTCCCATCTCTGCAGACACAAAGTGGCCAAGGGGTCACTCAGAGCTCTCACTGTCAACATGACTATACCGCGATAAACAAGCACATGAACAAGAGAACTTCAGGGATTACCAATACAGAGAAGGTACAAGAAACTAGATGGCTACTTCAGATTGTGTGGTTAGGGAAGCCCTTTCAAAAGTGTTCATACTGAACCTGAGCTGACTATGGGAAGGTCTGGAAGATGAACATCACAGAAAGAAGGAAAACTCGTTGCCTTTTGGTTGATCATAACTCACAGTGAGCCTATGGACAGAACTGCCCCATAGGGTTTCCAAGGCTGTAAATCTTTATGGAAACAAATGGCCACATCATCTTGTGAAGCAGCTGGTGGATGTGAATTGCTGAGCTTTCAGTTAGAAATTAAGTGCTGTAACTGCTGCACCACAAGGGCTCTAGAAAGGCAGAAGAGCTAGTGCAAATCCCTAAATTAGAGATGAGAGCGACATGGCAGGGAAGCAAGCAAATGGTTGATGTGGCTGGAGGGTAATAAACCTGTATTAAAGGAAGTACAAGTCATCATCTTTCCTTCTAAATTAACATGATCCTCATTCTTCTCTGATTCTGTCATCAACAGTATCAGACTCCTAGTAGCCTCATCAGAAATCCTGGCAGTCCCTTTGTCTTGTTCTTTATTCCACCCTTGTATCCAGCTAATCCCAGAGTCTCTGTCATTTGTTCCTTCCTCTCTCTCTGTTCTTTGCTTACACCAGTTTTGCTTGCCTCAGATTCCTGCGTGGTAGTACTCCCAAGTTTTAAAAAGAGAGAAACCACAAAGTGATTGAAAAGAAAAAATGATTGGACAGTAATTAGGGCCCAAAGGAGACTTGGTAGCACAGTGGTTAAGAGCTTGGCTGCTGACCAAAATGTTGGCAGTTTCAATCCACCAGTTGCTCCTTGGAAACCCTATGGGGCAGCTCGTCTTGCTGGGAACAGGTTTGGTTTAGGGCCCAAAAGTCTTGGTTTTGTTTTCATTCTTTTCATATAGCTATGACCTGGGTTAAAAAAAAAAAACAACAAAAAACAGAAAACCAAAACAATTTGAAATAATCAATTTAGGGCTTTACTTGGTGGCTGATTGTGTTTAAGGGCAGGATAACTGCAGGAGAGAAGCAGACAAGAAATAGGAAGCCTCCAGGTCTCCCAAATCTAAACAGGCAAATTTGGCATCAATGTGGGGACCTTCACTTCTATTGACTTTTTTCTGTCTGAGTGCTGTTCTGTGAATGAAGTTGAGTCAAGCAAACCAGCGTCTTTCAGGTTCGTTCTCTCACAGTATTAGCAGTTCCTCATACTTAGTGGCCACTTGTCCTAGATTTCTTCATTCGACAAATATTTTACTGAACAGTTACAGTTTGAATTATATTCCCTAAAAATATATGTTGTAAATCCTAATCCTTGTAATATAGAAACAATCCCATCTGGGAATAGGGTTTTCTTTGCTGTGTTAATAAGCTATGTCAGTGTAGCATATGTCTTAAACCAAACTCTTTGAGATATAAAAGGAGAAGCTTATGTACAGAAACAAGCAGGAAAGTATCAACTGGGCAAGACTGATGCCATATGGAGATTGTTGAAGAATGAAGGAACAGAAGCTGAGAAGAGACAAGACGCTTGCCTCAGAGCCAACAGAGAGAGAGCCTTCCCCGAAGACCAGCTCAGACTTATAGCCTCCTAAACTGGGAGAAAATAAATTTCTGTTGGTTAAAATCATACATTGGTGGTATTTCTGGCATAGCAGCACTATCAAACTAAGATAACCACCTACTGTGAGTCAAGCACTGTTCTGGGGATACACCTGTTAACATAGGCAGACAAAAATCCTTATTCTTGGGGAGTTTACTTTACAGAGGAACTTATGCTTTTTAGGTATATTAGGGTGGTTCTCATTGTGCTGTTTCAGAAATAACCCCAGAAATGCTACTGATTTTCTTTTTACTTCCATTTTCTTTTATCTATCAAAATATTTTATTACAGCCTTAGTAGGCCACTGATCTGATTTTAGACTTCAGCCCTTACCAGCAATATGATCTGAATTAATTTCTTACTCTCTCTGAACTTTGGTTCAGCTGAAAAATAGAGATGATGATGCTTTATCAGAAGTATCGTGGGTATTAAATAGATAGCATAAAGTACTGTGTCTGGGATACAATAAGGACTTAACACATGGCCACCAATATTATTACTATAAGTGATGTGGGTATTATACAAATACATAAAATATGGTTTCTACTAGGGTTCTATATCTACTCAGGGGACCAGGCTAAAATGCAAGAAATAACATACACAGGAATATATAATTAAGTGGTTCAGTAAATTGTAGGGGGCTAACTATAAATGCCATAGGAATTTAGAGGAGGAAAAGATTGATTTGAGCTGCAGGAAGGTTGGACTTGTGCCTGGCTTTTCAGGAAAGGCATAAAGGGGAACTCCAAGGGCCCCGCCAGGCCCAGGAATGAGGCAGGAATGAACATCACTTTCTTATGGTTGGTGAGAAGGTGGACCAGATGGAAAGGACAGAATCCAACCTGAACAGGCTTGGAAAGCTGGAGAACAGCGGTGAAACTCAGCGCCTGGTTGATGTGCTCATCTGGTAACAGAAGGGTTGGAGAATCAAGTCTACCCAGAGGTGCCTTGGAAGAAAGGTGTAAAGGTCTAGTGATCTATTTTTGAAAATCAGTCATTGAAAAGCTTATGAAGCACATTTCTACTTACAGTGAACTGGAGCTGACTTTACGGCAACTTCTTATTTTTTTTTCTTAACCAGAGCAGAGAATAGGTATCAGTCTTAAAAATCCCACTCAGGTCAGTCTAGGTCATGTGAAGGGAGGAGAGTACTGCTCCTGTTCATCCTGAGACCTCACTCTGAGAAGGGAAAGCTGTGGGTGGGTCACCGGTTGGTCTTATTTAGGGCTGGCACAGGGAGATACAAGACTCTGGCAATTCCGCACGCCACCAGTGGAATTAAGGTAGCTGGCTTATGAAAAGCACTTTAAAAATAAGCAGTTTGGGTTTTTATTTTAATTTCAGGGTATAATGTAACCTACAAGTTTTAGCCCACGAGGATGGCATGTACTATTTGGTTTCCCAGCTTGGGCAAGTGTGTTATAAAAGTATTTGGCAGGGACATTGACAAAGAGGACATGAGCCTTTTTGGCCTCTTCCCTGCCGCCCTGCCACCTTTCTCACAGAACCAAAGGTGTTGGGGGGCACTCAGGACATTGACTCTGCAGTCTGCTCTCCAGGTCTCTGGGTGTCACCGATGGTTTCCTTTAGGCTACCAACCAAAAGATTAGTGGTTCATAATCCACAGAGCTGTGCTCTAGAAGAGAGTCCTGGTAATCTGTTTCCCTAAAGATTATAGCTGAGAAAACAGTATGGGGCAATTCTGCTCTGTAACTCTGCAACATGGGGTTACATCAACTCAGTAGCAATGGGTTTGCCTTGGTTCGGATTTGCACTTCAGTACCAGTTGCACAAATTGGCCAGAGGATTCTGTGTTCTCTTCTTTCTGCTTCCCTGCTTTGTGTACAAATGGCCATCCAAAACAGTGTTAAAAAATACAGAGGATCAGGTGAGCCCAACAGACAGAAGGACCCTTTTCTATTTAGCCTTATTTAAGTCTTAGGGCTGAAAACATTTCCCAAATATTAACTCAGTAGCTTCCTTGAAAGCCTAGGTAGAAGATAAGGTCACAAATGAGATTAGACAATCCCAGAGGGTTGATTTTATCTTAATGACCAGGAATCTGAGTGGAAAAGCATCAATATAGAATAATCCAATTAAGGTACCAGGGTTGGGAAACTGCGTTGCCACTTTTCAGATTAAACAGAAAAAAATGAAAGCAGAGAGAAATCAGATAATCTGGCCTTGGTAAAGCCAAGAACAGGGCCACAGAGAAAACACAGACCCTTGAGGCTCAGGACCCTTGAGCCCTTGAACACATCACAAACCAGCCAGCTGCAATCAGAACATCCATACATTCATCAGGACATTTGATTCACCTCAACTGAAGCAAGTCTTCCTTAGTTTTTAAGGCAGATATTGTTTTATTTAATTTAACAGGTTGTACATTCACACGTTTCCAGGTTCAAATAGTATAAAAGAATAAATGGCAAGAGTTTCCCTTCTTGTCGCCAGCCAACCAATTCCTTTCTACACAACCACCAATGCAGTCCCTAAAGGATCCTTAACATGTATATAATGTGTGTATGTGTACTTGTGTATACACGTATATATACACAAGTGGTAGTGTTTTATACGTACTCTTCTGCCACTTAATTTTTTGACTTAACATTTTTAAAAGATATTGATATACATATAAATGCAGCTAGAGTATTAGTAGTATATTGGTTAAGAGCTCAGCTGCTAACCAAATCCACTAGCCACTCCTTGGAAGTTCTGTGGGGCTATTCTATTCTGTCCTGTAGGATTGATGAGTCCTAATCAACTTGATGGCAATAAGTTTGGTGTTTTAGTTAAACCACACACACATGTATTCACACACAGACACATGGAAGTACACACATGAATTTACTTAGCCACCCACTAAGGGACATTTACTTTTTTTTTTTTTTTTACAATCTTCTGGAATCGCAAATAATTCTGTGCTGAATAATGTTGTACATGGATCATTTTGTCACATGAGTGTGTCTCTATAGTAAATTTTTAGAAGTGAAATTGCTCCATCAGGTGCTCATTTGTCCAGAATGGACATGGAGAATCCAGGGTGAAAGGGAGGAGAGTGCTGACACACAGCAAGGATTGCAACCAATGCCACAAAACAATGTGTCTACATTTTTAGTGAAAAACTAATCTGTGCTATAAACTTTTGCATAAAACACAATACAAAATTTCAGAAATGTTGAACTGTCAGAATGTGAGATTATACTACAGCAAAACCAAACCCATTGTCATTGAGTGGATTTGGACTCACAGTGAAGAGAGAAGTGCCCCACAGAGTTTCTAAGAAGCATCTGGTGGATTTGAACTGCTGCTTTGGTTAAGAACTGTAGCAGTTAACTGCTACACCACCAGGGTTTCTGACATTGATGGACATTGCCAAATTGCCTGTCATTGATGCTGCAGCCATTTCTACTACATCAGAAGTGTGCATGGTGAATCACTCATTATTAATATTTTTTGACCTAAGTAACTCATACTTGAAAAGCATTGTAAACGAATGCCATAAGCCCAGCAAAAACATACAGAAAATTTCTTTCTATTTCTTTGTCTTTTCCCTCAGGCAATTGTCAGCCTTCTATGTGTCTGACTCCTGTCTGGTGTTGGTACTGAGGTCTGAAGTGTTTCACCTGGGTCATCTGCTCAACGGCGGTAGGTCAGCAGTAAGTGAATGCCCTGACCATCCAATGAATGTTCTGTGCCCTGCCTCCCAAGCAGGTGTTCACTTCTCAAAATTGTCTCTGCAGTCAGTCCTAACTGGCCACCTCCTTAATCTAAGCAGAAAATGTGCCACCCACCTCGGAACCCCCAGGCTGCTCTTCCTTACAGTGGGCCAGGAGCTGGGTCTGCCACCACAGTGGCTTGAAACCTTCTGGGCAAAGCCTGAACAGCTGCAGTCTGGCTGGGCTCTCGCTGGGGTAAAGCGCACCACCTTTAATGCCTTATTTTTGATGAACACTGGCTTCTCATTGAAAGCCATTTCACAGAGGGGCATTTTCAGTTTCATCGTTTGTCTTGACAACTGGAAGCTCCCGTCCCGCTGTGCACATAAACCCCCAATCCAACCCGTTGCCATCAGGTCAATCCCAACCATAGCAACCCTTCAGAACAGGGTAGAACCACCTACCGAGTTTCCAAGGAGCATCTAGCGGATCTGAACTGCCAGCCTTCTCGTGAGCCGCTGAAGCACTCAGCTGCTGTTGTAGTCACCTGGTACTGCTGCAACACAGAATACCACGAGTGGACGATTTCATGAGGAGACACTTACTATCGGCCATGTAAGCCAAAACCCACTTACCAGTTACAAATCCATTTAATAAGAGAAAGTATCACAGTCCAGCAGGCTGAGTCCAAATTTAACGAGAGTATCTCCGCACAGGAACCTCAGGTCCACAGGACCTGTTCTCCCCTCCATGCCACCTTCTTGGTGGTATGGGGTTCCGGACTTCCTCTGCTCACTTCTCTCCCTTACATCCCACAAGTTGATAACTTGAGCTCTGCCTCACCAACACAACTGCTGTCCATTTTTCTCATTGACATTACAGAGGCAGGATTCACAACACATGGAAAGAATTTCACCATACTGGGACTCACAGCCAAGTCAAATCAATACATACATTTTGGGGGGGGGTGCACAATGCAATCCATGACACCCACTAAGCCACGAGGACTTCCAGCTGTGCACACAGTAGGTATTTATTAGGCCTTCGCCAACTCTGCTTGTTCTAAGTATGCCCATTTGAATTTAAGCGAAGTGAAGCAATTTGCTCCAGACTACAGAGCTAACAGATAGAAAGGGTCTGGGTTGTAAAGTTGGTGCTGAGTCCACACCACCATAAGGCCTTCCTGTTTGCAGGCTTGCTTACACAACTTCTGCCTGCAGTTCCGCTGACTTCCATCACCCCCACCCTGTGGAGTTCACTAGGAGGCCTGGACCATCCTGGCACAGATGCTGTCAACTCAGGTCAACTCCAGATTCCCTATTTTGGGCTCCAGGGAATCCCGGGTAGGTTTTGGAGCAGCTGGAGGTAGAGTGAGGGAAAGGGCCAGAATGACAGTGTTCACAAAATGTGGCTGGTGTCCCTGTCCCTACTGCTATTTCCCCTGGACCCCACCCCTGCTTCCTGGTCTGGATTCCTCCCATTCACCCTTAAGAGTCAATGACCTCTCTCCACCTGAGGCCCAGACCTCCTCTGTGCAGCCACTCTCAACACCGTGAGTTACGTAACCTGTTTCCTGGTCAGTCTACCCACCTAGGAAGCTGCTGCTTTTGAGCAAGGTTTAACTGTGTTTTAGGTGAAAGCTTACACAGCAAGTTAGGGGCTTCCTTAACAATGTTTGTGGGAGAATGATGTGGCTGTCTGGATTTGTAAATACAGCCTTGGGAACTCTGCAGGCAATCTTTCTCTGGCCTACAGGGTCACTATGAGTAGGACTGGCTTAGCAATTGGTTTAGTTTAACAATTAGGTTACAATTTTTAGAATGTTTTGGCATTCTCATTAGTTTCATTCTGTTCTGTTTCCATTAATCTAGCTTCCCTTCCCTTCCTTGCCTTCTCATCTTTGCTTTCGGGTAAACGTTGACCATAGGTCTCACATTAAAAATCCTCAAACCCACTGCTGTTGAGTCGATTTTGACTCATAGCAACCTATAGTAGCTTGTTGACCTGAATTAAAATTTCTGACCAACAGTGCATGGACAAAAGCTTGAATCACAATGAAACAAAAATATCACGGAAGAGGTGAAAAGCAGAGGTGGGGATCCAGGACTTTTGCTGTGGGTGTGGGAGAAGATACCTGAAGTCCTCCTTTGGAGTGGTGGCTCCGCATTTATGGGTGGTCAGGATCACTTCTAAGAAATTTGTTCTGCCTTTTTCAACCTTATAGGTGGCTTTTTTCTTTCTCTTTTTTTTTTTTTTGTCCATATCCATTGGACTTTTCCTGCACATGGCCTTGCCCTTACTAGATGTGACTTTAGTCATGTATCTTATCTAACTCTTAGGTAACACAGTCTATATGTCAGGCACTATCCTAAGCCTTGACACATGTGCAATCACCAAATACTTACCATGACTCTGTAAGGAAGGTACTATTATACTCTTTAAGGAAGAGGACAGTGAGACACACTAAAGCTTAAGTAATTAAATAAGCTATTCTGTGCAAATTGATCTTCTGTAGAGAGTGAATAAGAACTATGAGCTGTGGTTTAAAATGAAAGCAGGTGTACATGAGGTTGTATCCTTTTACCACATATATTCAATCTGTATGCTGAGCAAATAATCTGAGGGAAATAAGCTGAAAAAAATCATATAAGAATTATATGAAGAAGAACATAGCACCAGGATAAAAGGGAGACTAATAACAACCTGTAATACACAGATGAGACAACCTTGCTTGTTGAAAGTGGACTTGAAACGGTGATCTGCTTTCATAAAGATTACAGCTAAGAAAACCCTACAGACAGCTGCTCTATTATGAAGCTCATTTTGTCACCATGAGTCAAAGGTGACCTGGTGACTCCACGTTTGCTTTGGTTTTAGTAGGGACAGTAAAACAGGCTCTTTTCTCAAGATGTGTATGTGCTTATTTATCAGTAACGACATGGTAAAAGCTGTGTCAGCTGGAGTTTTGTCAACCCAAAAGGCATTGAATCAAGCCCTTCCATTCTGGAAAACTTCAGTCTGGAAAGAGGGTACCAGGAGCTGAAGATGATGGAGCGAGTGGGCTTTGTGGGGCTAGAGGTGTCCTGAGCTTGTGGGAGACCCTGGAGTTACTACTCCCCTTGCCATAGGTAAGGTGCGGGAAGTAATTCTTTAGCTTTGCAAACAAAGGGAGAGTTGCACAGTAAATTACTACCCTGTCATTCACTTACAATTCTTAGAGGGGAGAGGAAGAGAGGTAATTTTTTTTTAATGGACCTCCTGGGGCAGAATGAATTAACCCATTGCCTGAAGTCAATTTTGACTCATAGAAATGCTACAGGACAGAGTGTAAGTGCCCCATGGGATTGCCAAGGCTGTAGTTTTTACAGAAGCAGAATACCATCCTTTTCTCCTATGGAGCAGCTGGTGGGTTCAAGCCACTGACCTTTTGGTTGGTGGCTGAGCACTTAACACTGTGCCTTCAGAGCTCCTTAATGTGAATTAAGTCTTGGTTAACAGGGAGTTCATTTCCCCAAGGCGTAGCATGTCAGAACTTTTCCTCTACAGGATTAGGCATTAGGTTTTGATTTGCTCTAAGCACAGAGCTGGTGCTGGGAGTGGGTTTGCTCTCATCTGGAAGTAGATGGTGGCCTTCTACTGTCATGAAGGCAAACCAGCCCAGAACACCACACTGGTGCCAAGGTTCCAACTAGCCCTTATGCTGGGTCTTGGCAGTCACTTCTGCACTCTCACCTCCCTCAGAGTCAGCCCTCAGTGATTGATGCCAGGTTCCAACTAAAAGCAGCTGCTTCTCGTTATGTCGCTGCATGTGCCTCCTGCAGGGTGGCCAGCTGGGGAAAGAAATGCCTACCTGCGTGGGCTTACTCAGGTTTTCATCTTGATTTGCAAAGGCTTTCACTGATCCAAATGTCATAGCTGGTCTGGTATTCAAAGTTTAAATTCCTTGATTCAGATCAACTGTTTTGTGCAAACTAAGCCTGAAGACAGTTTGTGCAGAGAGCGTTAGTATGGACTGTGATCATAAGATGACATGACAGGTTTTCAGACAAAGAAATCAAAACTTGCATATTTTGCATGGTCACCTGTGAGGTCAACACTGACTTTTTTTCTTTCTGGCTCACAGCATTTTGCAAGGGTTTTGTAAGGCCAGAAGTTAGAGAACCTTCTTTTGCAGATGTTAAGGAGCAGCAAAGTTCTATTTTTCTGGAAAGTGGATTTGATTTTTAGAAACTGTCAAAAACAATTCAGAGCCAAATCTGAGTCAGGCCAGTAGTTGTGCTGGATAATGCCATTTGGGGCTTGACTCAGAAGGCATAATTACTAAGTAAGGTATCTAATTTTCCTCCTGTACTAGCCTTTTAGGCCTCCTGAAGATGTTAGAAGGCTTAGGCCATAACAGAGTCCTGAAGTACTGGTATCAGCTTTGAAGGGCCAGCATTTACTGGGCTAACTAACTAGGTTGTGATTTTTTTTTTCTTAAATCAATCCTATTACTTAAAACCATACACATTCATGTTAAAAAACTCCTCCTGCTCTTAAATAACCATGTGATTTTGTTGGCGTACAAGCTTATTAACTAGCACTGTTTCCCCTGTGTTGATCATAGGCCATTAATTTATTTCCATAGTCATACCATTGCTCCTGTGTTTTCTTTGGCAGCAGGCCAGTTCCTGAATGTACTTCCAGCCAAGGAGCAAGTAGTTTATCATAACAAGCGGCTGGGATGATTGTCGAGAAAAGCAGAGGGAGGTCCCATCTGCACTCAGGCTCAGGACCAGCTGAGTCACTGAAGACAGGCCAGAACTTTCTTCTTTTCTGACCAGTGGAGTCTTGCAGGGGAAGACATCATGCATCTTTCAGTCAAAAAGGTTGGCAGTTCAAATCCTCCAGCTGCTCTTTGGAAGCCCTATCAGGCAGTTTTACTTTGTCCTGTAGAATCTCTATGAGCCAGAATCGATGTGATGGCTATGGATTTGGTTTAGTTTGATTAAACCTGTTTGGAGGACCTGATAGCACAGTGGTTAAGTGCTCAGCTGTGAAACAAAAGGTTGGTGGTTTGAATCCACCCGTGGCCCTTTGGGAAGAAGATCTGCTCCATAAAGATGGTAGCCTGGGACAAGCTAAGGGGCAGTTATACACTCGATGACATACAACAGTAACAGAGGGAAAGATCTGACAGCGGCGACAAGGAGAAGGTGCCATGAAGGAGGTGGCACTTGAGACACAGCAGGCAGAGGGTGATGAGGGCCGGGTGGCTGGAGCCCAGGCTGGCACTATGTCTGTGACTACCCGTCCTTTTGAGAGCCAAACTTCCAGCCAAGCACTGACAGCTGGCTGGTTCTGCATTTGGGATTACAGAATTAGGTGAGAAGTTAATCACAAACATGAATCAGCCTTGTTTTTCCCTTCTTGGCTCAGCTTCCCAGCTCTGCAGGGGAGTGGGCAGGGCCCTGAGCTGTATGTACAGGAAATCATACTGGGGGGAAACATGAAGCCAACCATTTCTCACTGGGCCCAAGCTGTTACCTGCATCTTGAGATTACAGAGGAATTTATTATGTTACATAGGAGGAGAGTCCCCTCAGCATGGCAGGCAGGAAGAAGAATGGTTTCATGGGACAACTGGCTTATTTGGTTTTACCCAGGCTGTAACCACTGGGCGGTTTTCATTCTAGGGTCACCCCCACCCCCTCCTCTGGCTTCTCCTGTGTCACATAGCACCTAGGTCAGAAACTCCCTTCCTCCTATTTTTTTAAATAATCTTTAACTTCCAGGAATTGCTCATCACATAGCAATTTATTTAAAATAATTAATCATGTTAATATTTTATTTATTAACACATTTTTTTACCAGGAAGAAATTCTTGAGTTACGTATACATTCATTGATTCAATACAATTATTATTATTATTTGCAATCATTCTCCCTTTTCCCTTTCCTCAGTCCCACTAATTTACTTTGGTCTCTGTTGTGAGTGGCCCTAGAGTCGGCTCCCAACTCATGGCTACACCATGTACAGTGGGGTCACACCGTTGTGGCCCACAGAGTTTTCACGAGCTGATGTTTTGGAAGTAGGTCGCCAGCCCTTTCCCTCTGGTCTGCCTTAGTTTGGAAGCTCTGCCAAAGCACATTAAGGAGTACAGCAACACACAAGCCTCTGGGTTTGAATGTCACTGTACACTTGCCTATTTCAGATATTTCATGAACGTGGATTGTGTAATATTTATACTTGTGTGACTGGCTTATTTCACTCAACATAATGCTTTCGAGGTTGATCCATATTGCAGCATGTTTCAGAACTTCATCTTTCTTTACAGCTGGGTAATGTTCCATTGTATGGAAGTGCCACCTCTTCTTCACTCATTCATCTGCTGGTGGACACCTGAGCTAGTCCCACCTTTTGCCTGCTGTGCAAAGTGCTGCTGTGAACAGTGGTGTACTAGCATGTTTGCATCCTTGCTTTCCAGCCTTTTGCCAGAGACCCCTTTTGCTAAAGTGTTTTGCCCCTCTTCTTTCTCCCAGCTCTGGACAGCCAGCTTACACAGGAAACCTACTTTTTGTCCAAACCAGCGGGACTGGGTTAGGACCTGCAGTTCTGCCAAAAATCCTTCCCTTCCCAACCCTTTTCTGGAATGTCCCACATTCTCAGTTACTCCTGTGTTCCCTCGCATTCTTATGACTTCAGCTCTAGACTGTCCCATTTATCCCCTAACATTTGTGGGGTGGGTTTTACTTGCAAAAATCAGTGGTGATGCCTCTCTTCCTCCTCTGCAACTTCCCTTGCCCTCAGGTTTGAGGCGTGCTGCCCCTCTACCGAGATGCTGACCTCACCAGGCAGCCGTTTACTGAATGCTGTGCTTGGCTCAGAGTCACGCCATCAAGAAATGTTTTCCTCCTTTACAAATTCTCTTTGCAAAATCCTTACTTGTTAGCAGTTCCTTATAAAGAAAAGGCTTCGGTGTTATCAGAGGAAATGAAACCTTACTGGATCTTAGTAAGTCTCAGTAGGTAGCCACTAGTACAAAGTGTTTCTTTCTTTTGTTCCTTTTTCCCCGCCCCCCCAGCATTAAAGTTACGACATGCCACTAATTAATCAGAAAACTTTAGTGACTTAGACTTCAGAGGTCATTGCACAAGCCTACGAATGTTCAAGAAATTCCATTTAACTCTGGGTTTGAATGTCACATCTATTTATGTAGCAAATGGAGTTTGAATTTTTTTTCCCCCTTTTGCTCCAAGAAAGTTTTGTCTGTGGAACAGGCACTAGGAGAGTGCTAGAACCAACAGGGCTTCTTACTGTTAAAATTTAAAGCAAGGCTGTCCTGCTGCTTGAGTCACAACAAAAAATAGTCTTAGGCAATTTGATCCAGGAAGACAGAATTTGGCGAGGGAGTGTGATGGCTCGGATGATGGTGACAGCGGAGGCAGAGGGGGTCAGAAGAGCACACAGGAAAAGACATTGGTGGAGCTATTGTTCCTTGTCCCGAGGTGTAGAGCTGCCACAGGGAAGGACCAAGATAAGGTGCATGTCCAGACAACAATGTGTGTCCTCTCAACTCAGCAGATACACACCAGATGTTAGACACACACGTTGTTCCTCAGGGTCAAAATCACCTCTTGACTACAAAATCATACTTACCTCTGGGCAAAAGCAAGTGGAAACGCATGATCCCACACAGATAAACACATGCACATAGTCACCTGGGACATAGATAAATGAGCATGCTGTCCAAAGCTGTCACCTCTATCTGTAACCAGGCCACATGGGTTTTCTCCTGATGTCTTTCAAGGTTAATTGTTTTCTCAGACCTCTGTCTTTATTTTCAACACCATCCAACTTATTAACAGACTGCAGCTCAGTGAGCACTTGCCAGGAGTTGAGGTGGGCATCCCTTAGCAGGGGAAGAGGAACAAGACAGTGAGCAAGGAGATGGGGATTAGTTTCTGGGGACAAGGGTGGAGGGGAGGGGGAAGTTGGAGTACAAGAACTAGAACTGGCTTTTGGGGGGTCTCTTTTTTATGGTGCTTTAAATGAAAGTTTACAATTCAAGTGAGTTTGCCATATAAAAATTTAAATACACATGTTGTATGACCTTAGCTGATCTCCTTGCAATGTAACAGCACGCTCCTCTCTAATCTGTATTTTCTACATCCATTCAACCAGCTCCTGTCCCCTTCTGCCTTCTCATCTCACCTCTGGACAGGAGCTGCCTGTTCAGTCTCATATATCAACTTGCATCAAGAAGCACACTCTTCACTGGTATCATTTTAAGTCTAATCTTTGTCTGAAGAGTTGGCTTCGGGAATGCTTTTAGTTCTTGGCTAACAGAGATCCTGGGGACCACATATTTGGGAAACCTCTAGTCTGTCAGATCATCAAGTCTGGTGTGTTTACTAGAGTTTGAGTTCTGCACCCCACTTTTCTCCTGCTCCTTCAGAAATTTTTGTTGCGTTTCCTGACAGGTTAGTCACTGGTGGTAGCCGGGTACCCTCTAGTTCTTCTGGTCTCAGGCTGATGTAGTCTCTAGTTTATGTGGCCCTTTCTGCAAGAATGAACTTTTGAAAACTCTCAGTGCCTCAGTGAGCTTAAGGCCAACCTGAGAACCAAATTCACAAAAAGTCTTCCTAGGGGCCAACAGCCTCCTACTGTGGTTATCTCTGCCTCTCTGGCACTCAGTTTATTGGCCTGTGGAATGCTTCGTGATGATGGTGAGCAGGGAGTTCCAACAGTGACAAGAGTTTTTAGCTTGCACCTGAGACTTGAAAACAAGTCCCTAGAAAACTGCAGTCATTCTAGATTATTCAAAAACTGTGGCTTGACCAACTTCCAACCAAAATTCTTACATCTGCGTGCCTTGAAGTCCCCAGAAGGATGACCTGAATGCAGTGGTTTTATACTGCTCAGCAGTTGATGAAGTCCAGCGCAGCTGCAGTTCTTTCAAGGTAAGTGAAGAGATGTATGAAAATACAGACAATTTCCCTCATACCAATTCAAGTGAAAGAAACTAACTCTTTAGTCACTAAAGACTGATTTTAAAATGCTAATGGATTTTTTTTCAGAAAACAGAAACAACTTTCATGAAGTTTTCTGTCTGTTGTTCCTGTTAAGGCACCAATCAGTGCAATCATTCACATACCAAGGGTAGTTCTTCAGACATAAAGCATGTATTTAAGTAGACCTCATTTTTTAAATTGTGCTTTAGAAGAAGGTTTACACAGCAAATTAATCTCTCATTAAACAATTAATATAGATATTGTTTTGTGTCATTGGTTGCCAACCCTGCAATCTGTCAACCCTTTTACCACTTTGACTTCCGCATTTCCATTCATTTAACTTTCTGTCCCTTTCTACCATCCTTGCCCCTGAGTGATGTGCCTATTTAGTCTTGTATACATGGTTGAGCTATGTGTATTAATATTTGTTTTATGGGCATGTTTACTCTTTGACTGAAGAGTGAGCCTCAGGAGTGACTTCTGTACTGAGTTAAAAGGCACGTGGCAGCCATACTCTCAGGGTTTCTCCAGCCTCTGTCAGGCCGATTAAGTCTGGTCTTTTTTTATGAGTTAGAATTTTGTTCTACATTTTTCTCTAGCTCCATCTGGGAACTCCCTGTTGTTGTTGCAGCCAGTGGGGGTAGTTGTGCTGGGTGCACTCTGGTAGAAGCTGTGGTAGTTGTCATCCACTCTTAGATGGTCACTACAGACTTTTAAGACCTCAGAAAAGTGGCCTTCATTTAAAGCGAACAACATACACACAGGCTGTCTCTAGGTGGCAAAAGCAGTTAAGCACGTGGCTGCTAAGAGAAAGATCGCTGGTTCAACCCTCCCCTCAACCCCTGAGGCATCTTGAAAGAAAGTTCTGATTATCGGCTTCTGAAAGGTCACAGCCATGAAAATCCCATGAAGTGCAGTTCTATTCTGGAATACAGGGGGTAACCATGAGTTGGAACAGATTCTGTGGCAACTGATAGGCAGGTAGGTACACAGAACCCCGTGTTTAAAGGGTTGGTGGTGTGGAGCCATCGTGTCCTGCAGACTCCTACCACTGAACCGCTATGGCACCGTGAGACTTAACGTGTGTTTAAATGCTGATGAGACAGAATTAGCAGAGAGAGAGGTTGAAGATAATAGAAGAGAAATGAGATACTTAAGAGAAAGAGATTTGTGAAGAGGCAGAAAGATGGAATCCAGAGCACAAGCAAAGGAGCTGATCATCAATATGTAGAAGGAAACGTCTTTCATTGTCACTGGAGAGAAGCAAAGATCCAGCTGCAATTAGCTGTATGGATTTAGTGGTGGACGTAAGAGCCTGAGGCAACATGTCGTCACCATTCCAATTCTGAGTGTAGGCAAGAGTTTTATGACCTAAGTATTTTTGTAAAGGTAGACTTGCCCGGAATTTGAGCAGAACAAGACAGAAAGACAGCAGTAGTGACAGGTCAGGGTTCTAAATGTAGCCGGGTTGTGTCACAGAAATTCCTCATGTTTGTGTGGTATTTTTTTCAGTTTCTTAAACTTTTGTCTTTAGCATACTTAATCAGGGACTGAAAAATGTCCAGTGGGAAGTTTTACCTCACAGAGATGCCCAGAAAAGAGGAAGGCCCAGCAGCTTCTGGGGCAAAGGCCTCTTATCCAGGAAAGTTGTAGGGGCCACAGAGGAGTAGTTTCAGCCTGGATCAGGGTGGAATGTCTGATGCTGTGTCGGGAAGATAATTGGAGAGACTACTGCATAGCACATACTGTGTTCCACCCAGAAAATCCTTTAAATGTGATTATTCACAGTGTTTCTCTGCTCTATCAATTTAAAGATGAAACAGTATATACCAGTTTATCTCCAGTGCAGCTGCTTAGACGTAGGTCTGGGGCTTAGTTTTAACAATGCAGTCTCTAGTTCCTCACAGAACACCTGGCACATAGCAGTCACACAGCAAAAACTTGCTGAATGAATGAATGTATAAAGGATGAGGAAACAGGTTAAATGAAAATAGAGAATAATTTGGAAGTGACCAAAAGTCCACTAAAGAAATTTCTACCTTCCCTCAATCATTAGCAGTTAAAGAGCTAATTTTCTATCTGAATTAAGGATTTTAAACTGTAATTCCACCATCTACTTTTAATATCTTGTTTATATACTTTTCTATTTATACATATATTTTATCCGTCCCATTTTGTAGAGATGGAATCAAACAGTGCATCTTACCCTGTGAGCTGACCTTTCCTCAGCAGTACATCACTGACTTCTTTGCCAAGTGTCAACTGATACCATTTTGGTACTTGATTCTGGTGATGGTGGAGCCCCTGGGTAACCCTAGCAACACATCTGAGAAGTGTGCGATGCTAAAAGAAAACCCTGGGGACATATGCATTTAAGGGGCAGGCAGAGGAAGAGAGATCCCTGAGAAACTGGAAAGTGAGCCAAAATGATGAAGGACAAGCATGGGGTTGTATCAAGGAAGGAAGGAAGGGAGAGTTCAAGGTGGAGGGAATGGCTAATGTCCCAAATGTTGCCGAGGTTGTAGAATTAAAAGTTGAGAGGTAGAATGTAACATAGCATGAAGGAAGTTATTCACTTTATACTTTTCCATTGCTTCAATTTCCTCATGCTAAAAAATGGGAAAAGAGATTCTTGAGCTGTCTACTCATTGCGCAGGAGCACTGACTTAATATTATGATGTGGTGTTTGGGTTTTAAAACTATTTTGGTTAGGAATGCCTTTAATTGCATTCTTAAGAGAAACTCAACTACAAAGTCTTAACCAAATGGTTTTTATTTTGTTCCACTGAGAAGTTTTGAGGTAGAAAGTCCAGGACTGTTGCAACTGCGCCAGGCAGTCTTCAAGTACTCATGTCCCTTTTAGGTTCTTATTCTACAGTTCTTAGTGTGGGGATTTCACCCTCATGGTTGCAGGATGGTTGCTCTACCTCTAACCATCATGCCTATATTCCAGACAGGAAGAAGAAAGAAAAGGGATGTGCAGAATTTACCTATTATCTGAGTCTGTTCATTTGCATCAGAAACCTCATCCAAAAGATTTTGGTTACATGTCATTGTCCAGGAGTAGGTGGCATGACTGCTCCCATCTGTAGGAAAGCCTGCAGATGTAAGTATTTTCACTATGCACATTGTCAGTCATTTCTTCTGGTGAGGAAGAAGGAGAGAAAGAATACTGAGGAAGCAGCCGACCATGCCTTCTGCAGAGTGATTATGTGAGAAAGGTTAGGATTGACTATAGCAGCATGCAGGCTTTTTAGATTTATTGCTTTTATTTGTGAGAGACAAAAATATTAAAGCCATCTATTTGGTTCTAATTCTAACAGGAAGTAGAGAATAAATCAAAAGCAGTCCTCAGCCAGTTTCACTCCTAAACTGGGGTGGTTAGAGGGATGAGTGTCAGCTCAACCTCTGTGTTCCAGCCCTTCCAGTTTTACTGACAGGGCCCTCATACTTTTTATTAAATTCCACCTTGCAAAAATAGTTGGAAAAACACAAGGTCAGCAAGTTGCTAGGAGGCCTGAGGAGTTTTATTGGGTGAGCCGTTTGAGGCCTGTTGGACTAAATTTCTCTCGCCTGATGACAGACATGACTGAATATTTAATCTCTGAAGTTCCGTGGGGGGAGGTGGCAGAGTTTCTGCAATAAACAGAGAGAGAGATGCCCCCATCACCAGGCCGCAGCAACTTCTGCAGGGGAAGAGCTCCTGCCAGTTCTCTGAGGTAAAAAGAGAAGCCAGACTGCTGAGGTAGAGAAAAGGTTTAGCGACCTTTCTTCATTAAGCGGTAACCCTGCTACAGCAGTTCCATTTTCTCCAAGAAGCCTCTGCCCTAGCCCTGTGAAGGCTTTCTCCCCATGGTGCTGTCTCCAAACAGCGTGCTACTTGGGATAAGGATCGTGAGATGCAGCCTGCGGTATTTGAGGCAATCCGTAGATGCCAGGGTGGATTTGCTTTCCATGCAAGCCCCCTCCAGGTCTCTGCTCCCGTCTCCCTTCCCCCCACATGGCTAGAATAATATCTTTGTTAGCTACATGTGAACGCATGCCAGAAGCAGTTCATCTAAATGAGCAAGTACTTTCTGGGAATAGGCCTGATGAAAGAAAAGCTAAGCAGAGCTCAGTAAGCGTGCCAAACCCCAGCTGCTGAAAGGAAAACCGTATTATTTTAAGAGGGCTGTGTGTGCCAGCCTGTGGTCAGACACCAGGAAGAAGCTGATGTGTTTAGCGAGATCGAGATTGTTAGTCCCACCCAGCTCTCCCTGCCTGGCACCCTCCAGCTGAGGAGAGATGGCTCTGGGGAAATTCCATCCTGTGATTCATTTTATCAGGATAAACACAGCTTCTGCTCTGGAAGACTTGGTCCTGAGCAAAATGTACTTAAAGTTACATAGGGGCTCGTACTTCCATGTGAAACAAAAGGAAAACCAGGAGTCAGATGCGGCTGGCTCCAGCACCAAAATGCGGGCATAAGGCTGGAGTAGGTGACTTTACTTCTCTGAGACTTGGTCTCATCTGCAAAAGGATTGTTGTGCTTTGTGGAGCTAGAACGCTTAGGGGCAGCAAAGATTTTGTCGAGTTCCCACAAACATTTATTTTAAATGTCATTTCAGTTTTTTGCAGCTACTTTAAAGTCTCCTTCCATGGAGTTTAGGTTCTATGCAGATGAAAGAGATAATAATCAAATACATTATGTGCCAAATGTCGACTCACCAAAGACTGCCAACATGCTGGTAATAATGACATGTAAACTCCTCTTTGTGGGTAACCCTTGGACAAAAGCTGCTCCTGCCATCTGTTTAACAGAAGCATGTCCTGAGTTTGCAAGGAAAGGTATTAAAAAAAAAAAAAAAGATACCATGTGCAACTACTAATCCATCTGAAAGAGGATTTTCCCAACATTGTGCAACCAACCATTCCAGAAATAAACTGTGTGCAGGGACTGACCTGACTACCCTTATCCATCTAATTTCAATTTGGGGGGTCATTTAAAGAGCCTTATTATATTCAGTGCTTAACCCATAAATACCATCATTTTAACTTCAAAAAACATATTAACACTAATAAACAGACAAAAAACCATTGCCATCCGGTTGATTCTGACTCATGGAGCCCCCACGTGCTACAGAGTAAAACTGCTCATGGAATTGTCCTGGCTACAATCTTTCCAGACACAGATTGCCAGATCTTTTTTCCACAGCACTGCTGGGCATGCTGAAGCTGGCAGCCTTTTCAGGTTAGTGTTCAAACACACCCTGTGTGTGTCACACAGGGCCTTCACTCACACTAACAGTATACTGCTTTTATGTCATTTTCTGTATCAGTGTTCCAGTATGTTTATATTTCTAAAGACCTTGAGAATCACTCAAGCACGTAACTACTAAGGGGCCTTGCAGCCACAGCCTTTTTGGTTCAACAACCCCGAGTGTCTGCTATGGGTCAGGATGGACAGAGAAGGTTTTATGGAGATGGGAGGGTTAAAGCTAGCTTGCAAGAATCCAATACAGAATAAATATGTGCCCACTGGCAGAACCAAGCTTTGGGAGGAGATGTGGGTGAGTCCTAGATTGCCGGAGACCCAGGAATCCACAAAGGAACAACGGCAGAGGTGAGGGTGGGGCAGAGCTGGTGCGTTTACAGGACGGTGAGCTAATCAGACTGTGGCTAAAAAGTGCTTGTGGGGGGAAAAGGAGGTAGTGGAGACAGGGTCAGAAACTTGGGGATAACAGAAACATCTGAATAGCAAAGCTTGGTCCTTAGAAATTGCTGCTGATGCTAAGTGTCTGTTTAAGACCTGGGGTGGGAGTTTTTGCCTGTTGGCAGAAGAAGCTTGTAACCGGCTGCCAGGGTATTTGATTCACCTTCCCCTGGTAACTGGGAAAAGTACCGATACTCCCCCATTAACACCGCCTAATTCACATAGCAGACAGTTGAGTCAGTGGGATCACCTAGGGAGCTTGTTAAAATGTAGATTCCTGGGCCCCAGTCTCAGAGATTCTGACTTAGTAGGTGTAGATGGGGCTTGAGAGCATTAATTTCTAGCAAGCTCCCGAGTGAGACCAATGCTGCCAGGTTGAACAACACTGAGGAGCATAGGCTTAAATGTGGGGGAGACACTGAACACAGCCGCAGCACGGTGCAACGGCTGCAGAGACAGGAAGAGACTCTCTTCGGTAAAATAACCGTGAGAGAGTGCCTTCCATCGTGACTGATGGACAGAGGGGCCTCAGCTCTGACTCCACAGAAGGCGGAGGAGGTAAGTCCGAGGGACAGAGAAAAATAAGGTGAGATTCCAGCCTCCAACCTATATGCCACACAGTTATCTATCCCATAGAGCAAAATGAAGAGCAAGATAGGGTCAAGGGCATACACTAGTAAATGGGCATGAAAAATAAAACCCACTACTTTGCTGAGCCAATTTCGACTCAGAGTGACCCTATAGGACAGAGTTAGAAGTGCCCCATAGAGTTTCCAAGGAACACCTTGTAGATTTGAATTGCTGACCTTTAGATTAGCAGCAGTAGCACTTAATCACTACACTACCAGGGTTTCCATGAAAAATGAAGGAGAAACAGAAAGCATTCACAAAGCATTCTTGCAGAAGCTGAGGCTAACAGGCTGAGATTGTCTGAGCAGTGTGATGAGGCACTTTTGTTACAGTTCTGTTGTGGAGAAGAGTATTCACGTGATGCCAAGACCAAATCTTACCAGTGGTTGCAAACAAAGCCAGAATAATTTGTATATTCACAGACTGCTTACTCACTCCATTTTCTCTACACTTCTCTTTTTATTCTCACAATCAATACCTTCTTTTAGCAAAAGATGTCCCTCTGCCCCCATCCCTGACTGAAAAAATTATGCTTTTGCTTAATGTGATCCCATCAACAACTAGCATCTGTTGCTGTAGTGGTCCAGGGATAAAAGGCTTGGGACCTACTCTTTGCCAATACGGTGGTGAGTGGAGCTCTGTTATTTTCAAATTGCTGCTAAAATGCTTTTCTAAACTTTTTGAGAGAGACAATTAGATGCGTTTCAGTGCAGAGTGTTGTGTGTTGTGATTTTGTTTCTCCATTCTTAAAAACGTAAGAAAATATTTTCTTTCATATTTTAGCCACAGCACCAATTAAAGCATCAAAGAATATTTGTTTGGGCCTATAAAAACCTTCACAACCACTGTCTTAAGCCGGGTTCTATATATAAATGCTTCACTAGACTCGACGGCACTTGGCTAGCTATCTTTATACACATGTGCAGACAGAGAGAAAGATTTATATCAAGAAAATGGTCTATGCAGTTGTAGAGACTGGAAAGTCCTAAACCTGTGGCTCAGGCACCAGGCTAGAGGTTTCTTCTGCCTCAGACAGCAGCAGGGTCTGAAAAGCCCAAGATAAGAAGTCAGATAGCAGACTGCTGGCTCATAGTCTGCAGAGTCTGATGGATCCCAGGATCACCAGGCAATGACCCAAGCCATGGTATTTCATTTGTGTCATATACATGTGAAAGCTGATCAGTGAACAAGGAAGACAGAAGAAGAATTGATGCCTTTAAGTTGCGGTGTTGGAGAAGAATATCGAATGTACCACTGACTGCCAAAAGAACAAACAGATCAGTTCTGAAAGAAGTACAACAGAGTGCTCCTTGGAAGCAAAGATGGTGAGACTGCGTCTTATATACTTTGAACATGTTGTCAGGAAAGATCAGTCCCTGGAGAAGGACATCATATGGGTGAGTGAAGGGTCAGAGGAAAACAGGAAGACCCTGCACAAGATGGGTTGACATAGTGGCCGCAACAATGGGCTTAAGCGTAAAAATGATTGCGAGCCTGGGACAGGACTGAGCAGTGTTTTGTTCTGTTGTGCATCACGTCACTGTGAGTCAGAGCGACTGGACTGCACCTAACAACAACATGGTAAGTGACTGGTTTGTGTCCCCAGAATTAGGGGTCAAGGGATGAGCCAGATACAGGATCCAGGGTGAGCAAAAGCCAGTGAGCTTTGCCAGAAAGACCATATACATCGGATGCAAGCCATGCCTCTAAGGAAACTCTTTTCAACTGATGGGCTGCTCACAGTAGATCTCATTATGGAGGTAATTAAATTCTATCATATCTCATCACAGAGGTGATTATATTATTAGGTAACTACCAAACTACATCACAGCTGCCAAATCACTGAGAATCATGGCCCAGCCTAGGTGATGCATAACCTTAACCATCCCAACCACCAAAACAAAAGGAAAAACTAAGGAGCATTTGGAACTTTAAACATGCATTTTTGAAATGACCATATTGGAGTTGAATACTTTTCTTTAGCTAAATTAGACTGTAAAATGGAAAACAAAAGCTAAAGCATAAACCAAATTGCCTCCAAGAATCATCCTGTGACAAGGTTATTTATTTTATTTGGAAGAGCCAACTACTATGGAGTAACTCATATTTACATATGGTAGAGACAGTCTTCAACTTGGAAAAAGAAAAAGTCCAAAAGTCATCTTTAACTTGGCGATAAAACTTAAGAATTCATTTTTTCACAGATGAAGTTATTGATGCATGTGGAGGAAAGGGTGCCTAGGTGGTATACACAAAAGCTCTATGGCCCATGATTACACTGAATAGTAGGGCAAAGGATGTTCACTCAACCTTATGAACAGAAAGCTATGGGGAAGAGAAGAACACAAAGGGGAAGATAGTCCATACTTACACCCTCACCTGTCCTTTCCTGGCTGTCTGAATGTTGGAAATAGGTTATTTTAAATTTTTCCACTAAAGGCATTTGTCCTACTGAGCATCCTAAATGGCGGACATTGTACTGGGCTGAAGGATATAATGAACAAGACACAAAGAGCCCTGCCCTCGTGGAATGACACTTTAGTGGGAAAGACCAGTGATTTAATAAGAAATCCTAAGCAGAAGTGTATGAGACTATAGGAGACATAGCAAGGGTACCTGACCCAGATTTGGGATATCAGAATGATTTCCCAGGAGAAATGAAATCTGACCTGAGACGTAAAGGATCAAGGGTCCAAGGGTCAAGGGGAAAGGAAAGCTTTCCAAGTAGAGGATTCTTTGCATATGAAGTCCCCAAGACATGAGACATCAGGCTGTTGGGGTATGGAGATAATGTGGGGGTTCTGTCTTGGAAGTGTTGACTGGCATGTCTATGAGATGTTAAGTTGTCCCACAGGCAGTTGAGGATGGTGGTGTGGAGTGTGGGAGGGACATTTGGCTAAGAGAACAGATGTGGGAGTCATCAGCATACACAGTTACCCAGGGAAAGTGGGACCAAAGAAACCAGGGAAAATACTCTGTCCTCAGAGTAAAGGGCTATGGGGGGGGGCACGTAAAATAAGAACGGAAATTTTCACTGCATTTTGTCACAATGTCGTTGGTGGCTTTGGCAAGATGAGCAGAAGACAAATGAAGTGGGTGGAGGAGAAATGGGGAGGAGCTGAGGAATTGGAAAACAAGGAGTGCAAGATTGTAAGATTGCCAGGATGGCACAGGACTGGGTAATGTTTAGTTCTCTCATACACAGGATCACCAAGAGCTAGAAACTCCTTGCTGGCAGCTAATAACAGCAACCATCTAACTCAGATAACATATAGAGCAATACATAATTTACTATTGGAATTGACCTTGTAGTTGGTGTCCACAGATAACAATGGTAAAAATTTGTAATGGGTCAGCTCTACTGCACTTAATGTAGCCTGGGGCATGGGAACTATTAAGGGATTTTCGGCTAGAATATTCTGTACACCCACCTGCAAGCTGTATGCCAATGAGTGAGATCTTACATGGGTATTTCCTGTCCCCATGGACTGGGATTCATTAACACATGTAGAAACTCTGCCATTGACAATCAACCCTGAAATCCTTTATTTTATGTGGTCAGACATGAAGTTAAATATCATTTATCATTGCATTTTGAGTGCAAATCATCTTCTTAATGCCAATTGATTTTTACCGTGAGAAAAATGCACGCTCATTTTGCAGTCTAGAAAACACAGAAAGCCCACAAAACAAAAAGAAGAGGTGTCATCTCCATTTCCAGAGATAACTCAGTGGGCTCCACTCCAAGCCGTTTCCTTTCTCTCTCCTTCTCTCCACCTTCCTCTCACCCCATTTCCCTATTTCTTGTTTGGGATCACATCCTCTATACAACTGCATATCCTGCCTTTTTCACTTAACTAAATCAGTAAATGTGAAACCAACAGCAGAACCTTTTTCTTTCCACATTTTCTCCTTTATTTCTGCCTGCATCTTTCCTTCCTGCTGTGCCAGTATTTCTTTATTTTGGATCATTTCCATTTTTATCAAAGTTCAATTCAAAATGTAAAACAGTTTATGCTTTTGGGGTTTTATTTCCTCCCTATACTTGACGGCACTTGGCTTAGCTATACTTGTTAAAACAGACCAGTAAAAGAAAATCTTTCCAGATTAGGATAGATCCACCTCCAACTATGTAACTGGTTCAATTCAGTCTTATGATAATCATCTGCCACCATATGTGGGTTATAACTTGAGGTTTTCATAAAAATGTGCCTTGGATTAACTGGATATGCCTTAGTGCCAAGTAACTGGCTTGTTTCTAGGAAGTTGAACAGCCTGACATTCATTGGATGCCATCCTTAGAGCTTTCTGATGAAGGCAAAGCAAACAACCAATTAGGGATGGACTTCAGGTGTGGTCTCCCCAGAATGGAGGTGCTCTGTGTTCAAGAAGATTTTTTACAAGGGAGGCATAATGCCTTAGAAAGCAATTATCTTATTTAAGCCTACACTTGTCTGGGGAGCTGAGGTCAGCCACAAAGCCATTGGAAAAAATGAGCTGTCTGCTATAGAAAGCTGCTTCTTTAGGTGGGGTCAGTTTGAACAACTTTGCCTTTGAGTTGAGTGACCTCCCGAGACCACGAGTCTGTGTAGGATTAAACAGAGTAAACCTCAGGACGCAGCTGCCCCCTCTCTCTTCAGTCGCTCCCATTTCAAAACAAAAACAAAAGCAGAAATACTTTAAACTTAGTTTTCCAAAGCTGATACCCTCCCCCGCAAACTGTCTGTGACTGCTCCTGCTTGGATTATTTTCATTTGAGTTGTATTTTTCTGACCGAAGGCCAGGGCTCTTCTTGTCTTTGTGTATTTGCAAAGTGCCATGTCTACTAACCAGCCTTTAGAAATGGTAGACAATAACAGGAATACAAGAGACACTGGCAGCTAAAACCTTGCAGCTTTTCTCAACTAATGCTCTGCCCAAGAAGCAGACGGGAATACTTTTATGAGGCAATATTGAAACATTCTAATCCCAAGAAACTGAATTAAGTCTACATTAGCTGTGTGTAAAGCCTTCTGCTGTGTTGGCACGGCGTCTCTGCCACTTGCACGGTTAGTCACGATGCCACATTAACAAGCTGTTGCTTCACGCTCAATATGAAAGGGAGCGCATCCCTCCCAGTGAGGGCGCCTCGCGGCGATTTCATGACAGTGACGGTTGGTTTAGACTTCACCGCCTTAGACTACACCGCCTTTGTACTGTTGGTGCCAGGCTAGTACAGACCCTGCACTGACCTGGGCGTGATGGTTTTCATCTTGTGATGTGTATCCGACTTCATTCAACTTGCAGAATTTAGGAGCCACAGAAAAGAGAGTCTGTCGCTGGAGAAACAAACTTGAATGTTTGGATTCCGTTGAGAGGTGCTACGAGGTGAGTACAGCAAAAACAAAACGGCAGCAAAGTGGAAAACAAAGTATCTTCCTTCTTTCCCTTACATTTCCTCTTTCCTTCCTCCCTTCTCCTTCTCCTCTTTGCCCACTTTCTCTTTCTTTCTTTTCTTCTCCTTCCCTCTGCCCATTCAGCTGTTTTCTTCTTCCCTTTTCCTCCTTTCTCTCAACTGAATGTTGTGGTAATTTTCTCTTTCTCACTTTGACTATAGGCAAGACTTCAAAAAGGCAGCTATCTGAAAGTAGCATTTGAGAGTTGAATGTTATAAACTGTCTTGCTCAACCACATTCAGAAGATACTTCACAAGCAAGGTGTGGGCTAGACAACAGAAAAGACCTTGAAGGGGTTTGTACCCAAACATCTCCTCTTCTAGAATACAATGATGGCATTGGGATCTGCGGAGGAGCAGAGCAGCCTAACAAAAGTTCCTCATCAGCTGGAGGTATTTAAAGGACTCTGCTTTTTTTGAGGGGGGTGGTTATAAGATCAGTATTGGCCCCTAGAAAGTGTTCCTTCCCCTTCTGATTACCATGGCCCTCATCGTGACACATGTGACACACTGTCTCAAAAAGGAGCTGGGTGGCAGCTTCTGGGCAGCTTATGTCACAAAGGTGCTAGACTAGGCTCCCTTGAGGCACAATGAGGCCAGGAAACTTTTAGTCGGAAGTATAAGTATATTGAATTTAATGACCCAGGCAGTGGCAGAGGTCGTTTCAACAGGACAGTAAAACTAAATCACCCCACATGGAACACTGCTGTCTTTCTTTTGAAAGCAGCCTGGGAAAATCATAAGACAGAGCCCAGTCAGAACATAAACTTTAAAATTTCATTTTTTATTTTAGAGATCAATAACTGAAACATTTAATGAAACACAAATCTCACCAGAGTCAGGTTTGGAAACTTACAGTTAACTTTTCATCACAGATTTATTTCCAGATTTACAATGCTCAGGAAAAAGCAGTTAAAACATGTTTTCAAACAGCTGTTCCTATTATAAGAGGATTTCTTTATAAGGACATTGTTCAATGTAGCCACTTTACTAAAAATAGACAAATAACAAAATGACTCACAGATGTTGATTTATGAGGAAAATAGTGAACTATATAAACTGAAATGTATTTGAAGGAAGAGTAGAAGCCCTCATTAGAAACCATTCTGAAAAAAGCACCTCCTTCTCCCTAACTTCCAAAGGGTTTCCACATCTTGGCCAGTGCACGGCAGGTGGGTATGAACATGCACACTGGCCTCCGTGAGGCTGGCACTGAGAACCAGAGTGGCAGGAATTCTGATGATGGAGTGCCAGTGAAAGGCTAGGACTACAACACGGGAGAGAGCCCTGGAAACGCCGGGTCCTCTGAGGTGGCAGCTCTCAATAGTCAGTCTATACCACAGTCACCTGGAATGCTAACTACATGCTGATTCTTGGCCCTGACTAAATTAGTGTCTAGAAATTTCTATGTTAAACCTGTATTCCGGGCCCTGATACAGCTGGTGGCATGGTGGTTAAGTGCTACATCTACTAACCAGAAAGTCAGAAGTTTAAATCCGCCAAGCGCTCCTTGGAAACTCTGGGGTGATTCTAGTCTGTCCTATAGGGTCACTATGAGTCGGAATTAACTGAGCGGCAGTGGGTTTGGTTTGGGTTTCTGACACTGCTGAAACATGGAGCACACTCTGAGAAACATTCCTTTAAGCTTATGACACTGTTGAGTTCAGTATTCTCACTCTGTGAGTCAGAATCCTGCCTGCAGTTGCCAGTTGGGGTTTATTTGGTCCATCCAGTGGTTTTTATTACTATCTGAAGGGCTCTTTAGTATCCCACTATTCAAAAGCCACAAATAGGAGTAACTAGAAATGACGAGCCCAATTATGGGCTATAAACTGTTTACTATACCATTAACTTAAACGTAGTCATATACATCAGACATCGGAGAGTGCCTTCCTGGAACTACAGCCTATCAGTACCAGTTGCCTTTAAGTCAGTTTTGACTCTTGATGACTCCAAAGTGTGTCAGGGTTCAAATGTGTTCAAGGATTTTCAATGGCTGATTTTTTGGAAGTACATCTCCAGATCTTCTTCCAATGGACACGAACTGTCTTTCGGTTAGCTGCCCAGTGTAACTCTTTGCACCACCCAGGAACTCCTAATCTCTGCTGTATGTATTATTGTCAGAATATTCACCATCCTTCCTGACTCAACCTCACCTTAGATGCCTGTGCCCAAGAGGGTTGGTTGAACTTTCCACGCTATTGAAGGCAAGCTTGGCCATGTGACTTGTTTTTGTCAATGAAATATAAGTAGGAAGCAGTAGGTACTGTCATGAGCAGAAGTTTTAAGACCATCTTATGGTTCTGCTAACTTTCTTCCCTCTTCCTTGAGAACAGCGAGTCCCAGACTGGGGCCACTCCTTTCCTCTGGAACTGAGTGGAGGGTACAGGGGACAGAGCTACGGCAGAACCTGCACTAGACAAACATGGCGAGTGAGAAAAAGCCCTTGGCTGCCGCACACCCCTGAGACAGCACGATTAAGCAAGACCAGCCAGCTAGCACCACTCCTCATTAGCAGCGGTGACATTCTAAGTTGGGTGTAGCTTAGGGACACATCTGAGTCCTGGTTGTGTCTGAAATTTTCTTTTGTCATGTGAATGCTTGGTGTTCCACACCACTGTACACTTTGTTTTAATGACACACTTAGTATTAACTTCAGAAAATTATGAATCTTCTTGTAAATGCTCAAAGGTCAGAGTTTAAATACCAGAATTTCATCAACTGTGTTTCTACAAGTTAATTCTTAATTGTGGAGCAGTGAGGGAGTTCCTTCTGTCTTGGATATATTTTACAGAGTGGCCTGCCACAAACTGCTAGTTAAAAAAAAACAAAAATCTGTTACTGTCTAGTTGTTTCCAACTTTTAAGGACCCTCTAGGAAACCCTAGTGGCATTGTGCTTAAGAGCTATGCCTGCTAAGCTAGAGGTCCACAGTTCAAATCCCTTAGATACTCCTTGGAAACCCTATGGGGCAGTTTTACTGTGTCCTCTAAAAAAACCAAACTTGTTGCTGTCATGCCAGTTCTGACTCACAGCAACCTCACAGGACAAAGTAGAACCACCCCACAGGGATTCTAAGAAGTGGCTGGTGGATTTGAACTGCTGACCTTTTGCTTGGCACCTGAGCTCTTACTGCTGGTTAGCAGGACCATAATCTATTCATGTGATATTGTAGCCTCTGGTCTTTACAGAATCTCTATGAGTCAGAATTGACCCAAGAGCAATGGGTTTGTTTTTTTATTTTTTTCTAGTGTTCTACTATTTATCTCTAGGTTCCAGTGGGACAGAAAAACTCTGCTGGAATATGTGCTCTTAGGGATCCAGTGTGGGCTCTATCATATTTCCTGCAAAATATTGTCAACCATCTCTGAAAACTGGGGTTTTATTGTTGAACCATTTCACACCCCCACTGCATAAGCCAGTGACTTACTGTGCATCAGCATCAAAACCTTCTTGTGAATTCACACTGGCAAGAGAATGGGGTTGGTGGGGCTGTTTTACTGAGGCTTTCCCACAAGCCACAACCATCTTAGCTACATGCCAGTGGGAATGAAAAGCCCACTTTTCTGCTCATTGCACCTAGAATTTTGCCATGCTAACTTCCACGTTTTCTAAACTACCTTGGACTAACACCTTAGAGCTGGTTTTAACACGGAGAAAGGCGTTCATTTGTATTTTATTGTGCTTTAAATGAAAGTTCACAAGTCAAGTCAGTTTGGCATCTAAAAATTACAGGCACATTGTTGTGTAACCCTAGCTGCTCTCCCCACACTGTGACAGCACATTCCTCCTCTCTACCCTGTATTTCCCATGTCCACTCAACCATCTCGTGTCCCACTCCACCTTCTCATCTCGCCTCCAGACAGCAGGTGCCAGCTAGTCTCATGTACCTACTTAAGCCAAAACCATACTCTTCATCAGTATCATTGTGTCTTAGAGTCCAGTCCAATCTTTGTTTGAAGAGTTGGTTTCAGGAATGGGAGAAAGGAATTTATTTAAAGTAATTTGCCGCTAGGACTCAGAAAGACCTGGTAGCAAGAACTAGAGAGTTGGGGGAGCCAGCTCAAGCTTTCACTCTCCAAATCGCTCTCCATGTCACTATGTCTCTACAGACAATCTTTCTTTAGGCCCAGCCCTCAACAGGACAAGGCTGCCCATAGCTCCAGAGTCCATGTACTGCAATTCTGACCTCAACCAAGAAGAAATCTCTTCCTTCCTGCTAAACCCAAATATGATCAATTCAACTGATATCTATTAAACGCTTATTATGTGCCAGGCACTCGTGTGTGTGGTTGGGAGCAGTGAAGGAATGCAGACAAACTCTGAAGGATGAGAGATGGAGACCATAATTATGTACATAAACATGGTGCCGGGAGCTCTGCCCTGGAGATCTTGCTGGAGGCCTCAGTAAGGAAGGTTCTTAGTCATCTGGGAAGACGTCTCAAAATGAGCCCCTCGCACATCCAAAAGGAGAACTTCAAGTGGGAAGGCTGTACCTTTTCAGGTCACCAACATGGATGTGTTCTCATGCAGCATTTTTCATTCAGGTTTCCTCAGGGCATTGCAAGCCTACTGCTATCCTTCCCCTTTAGTTTCCTTTACTCAGAGCCAGCTCAGTGACTCATGCTGTTAAGTTCATTGTACAGAAGAATGGAGCTAATAAAAGGAGTTAGATGAAGTCAGTGTTGCTTGGGCATCATTCCTAAGGATTCTTCTAAAACTGATGATTCTTACAATACAGTCAATTGAACTCCATAGTTCACTTCTGGAATGAATTAATACCTTGTCACAGCATTTCCCAAAGCCGTCTTATCCAAATCTACATTATTGTTATGATACATCCTATTCAGATCATTTAGAGAGTAAAAGTAGGAATAGGTGGTGGAATTCATGTGGGCCAAGGGCCACTGTTCTAAATGTGTCTTCTATTCCTCCCTGGCAGGGTATAGGCCTCCAGTTGGAAATCTATAAAGCTATAGTATGAATGGCTATTTTGTAAGTGAAAATACCACTTGACTTTGGGATAATACAAACAACCGGACATAGAGCAACTCCTGAATGAAGGTGCCCCAGCCCTGCAGGAGAGATAATGCAGCCAAGAGGCATAAATGGAATCTATAGTGGAATAGAAATTAGGCCTTACACAGTACTGCCATAGAAGTTGGTAAGAAAATCTCCAAGATTTGTTTCACTGGGATATCCTATTAACTACACCACATAAAGAGTAGTTCCATCTGAAGAAAGAATAAAGCAGGTGCAACCGGTAATATCTGTCCAATAAAAAGTTAAGATTGCTGGTCTCACATCCCCAGAGACAAATATTAATGTACAGCCCCCAGAATATATGAATACAAGACAGAGACCACGGCATGAATGACAATCTTTTATAAAGACGGCACACAAAGAGGACTTCGAAGGGCATCAAAGGAAAGATTTCCAGGGACAAGGAAAGAGGAATTCAGGCAAAGAAAATGACCTGAGACAAGAGCTGGAGATAAGAATGAACACAGATTGTTTGGGGCTGAAGTTCATTGCTGGTTCGTTCCAAGGAAGGGAATGTGAAGATGAGGTTGGCGGTGGCCAGGTTCCAGCAGGCCTTGTCTGTAAGCTTCTGGAACTTAACTTTAATCTGCATGTATGGGGAGCCCTTGAATAACCTGATTTGGATTTTGACTGTTGCTGGGAGACCATTTTCTATAGTTCCCTCACTTTTCTGCACATATTGTAAGTAAGGTACTAACTGTCTTTTTGTTCTGGGTTTTTTTTTTTTTTTTGTAGGACATCTTATAGCAAGTATCATTAGAAGAGAGAGATAATGACTCCGTCTGGGACAAAGGGCAGGCAGTTTTACCTGTAGCCCATTATAAAACATTCAGGTTCCCTAAATGTATAATTTTTCAGCTGAGACACAAGCCCCCTCACTGCCCATGGAGTGTCCACATCGGTAACTCCATGCTGCCCTGTGGGACTTGAGAAGCAAGGGAGAACCAAGACAAACGTGAAGTTCATGCTTCTTGCCATGCCGAGAGTAATGAAGTCCTTCATCTCTGAGCCAGGAAACTCATGTCTTCTGTCATCATCTACGAAACTGTGAGCATCTAGGATAACTTGTTACTTGCAAAACTACCCAGACCCTTCAAAGTTGGTCCAATAGTCTGGAGGCTGTTGCAGTTTTTTGGATGAGATATTAGAAGTTTCTTAACTGAGGCCATGTAAGTAATATACAGAGGAGACAACACTTTCTAATTATTTAGAAAGTGAAATTGCTGAGACTAATGATGATTCGGATGGAAGAGTTGGTGAAGAAAAGTAGTCATAGATGATCACTAGGTTCTGGTTTGGGTAATTGAATCATTGTGGAGCTTCTAACTAAGATATTAGAGAAAGCATCTGACTTAAGAGAAGACTGAAGAGTTAGCTTTAGGCATGTTTCCTTTGAGGTGATCATGGGACATGCAAGAGAGGATAACCAGAAGACACCTTAACTATAAGAATCTGAAGCTTGGAGGAAGAGATCAAGATTGAAACCAAGATTTGGACTGGTAACCAGCTTCCAATATGGCCCCTAATGATCCTTGCTCTGTCCTGTAGTGTGGCTGAGTCAGAATTGATTCAAAGGGAATGGGTTTGGTTTGGTTTTAATCCTTCTCATCACATCATAGTGACAGGATTTACAACACATAGGGAAATCACATCAGATGACAGAAGAGCAGACAATCATACAATGCTGGCAATCATGACCTAGCTGAGTTGACAGATATTTTGATGGCACACAATTCAATTCATGACACCATGTAAATAAGCCATAGTGGAAGAACTTTCTCCAGGCATCATCAAACCTTCAGATGATGGAAGCCCTGACCAACATGTTGATTGTGTCTAATAAGAGAGTTTGAGCCAGAACCACCCAAATGAATCACCCTGTTTTAGTCAGCTAGTGCTGCTCTAACAGAAATACCACAGAGTGAATGGCTTTAACAAAGAAAAGTTTATTCTTACACAGTCCAGTAGACTACAAGTCCAAACTCAGATGTCCACTCCAGGGGAAAGCTTTCCCTCTGTCAGCTCTGGAGAAAAGTCCATGTGTTGCATCACATTTGGTCAGGGAGCATCTTAGCACAAAAATCTCAGGTCTGAAGGATGAGCTTTACTTCAGATGCTCCTTTCTTGATGTTAATGAGGTTCCCAACTCTCTTTTTGCTTTCCTTTCCTTGTATTCCCTGTAGGATAAAAAGTAGCACAAGCCACACTCCAGGGAAATTCCCTTTAAGATGAAGCACGAATGTGCTCTTAGGAAAGGATTTACAGTCCCATCCTAATCCTCTTTAACATACAACATGGAAAATCACAAAAGGGAAGGCAGTTGCACAATACTGGTAATCATGACTCAACCAAATTTCTATACATATTTTTGAGGGGACACAATTCAATCCATGGTATACCCCCAGATTCCAGACTCTCAGAAATTATGTGAGACAATAAGCTTATTGTTATAAGCTTTTAAATTCTGAGGTTATTTGTTATGCAGCAATAAGCCAAGCCAATAGATAACTAATTAAAGTTATGACTTCCTTCAGTCCTTTCACTCTCAATAGATAACTGCTATCCCTGACTTCATAGAGAAAAGGATGCCAACAGGCTATAACTCTCTCCATTTCTCACTTTGTTATTCTACATCTATAAACTTACCAGCACCTACACTTACCTTCTTCCCAATCTTAAAAGAAGACTCACCTGTCTGAATTTACAGTGAACTGATGACTCTTCAACTTTACAGAGAACAGACGAGAGGCCCTTCCCAGTTCTCATCTTACACCCCACGGCAGCATTTGACACAGTTGACCCTACTTCTCTCAAAATTCTCTCCTCCCTTGATTCAGTGCATCATTATTTCAGTTCTCTTACCGATATAATCATTCTACAGTCTCCTCTACTGCTTCAGGCTCCTCTTCTACTCATCTCTATTGCTAGATTCCCTGAAGTTCAGCACTTGGTTTTCTTTCCTTCTAAAGCTGCATCCTGTGACTATGTAATCTCAGTCATGCTCATGGCTTCAAAGTGCACCTGTGATTCCCACACCTTTGTTTTTCATTCAGACAACAATTCTGAACCCAAGAGCTATGTATCCAAATATTGTCTAGACAGAGGAACCTCAGGAGCCACCTGTCCAAAACTGACCAGACTCTTAATTTCCCCTCCATGCCTGCGTCCCCTCTTGTAATTCCCTTTCTCTGTTAATTTCTCCTCCATTGACTTGATGGCAGTAGGTTTGATTTTTTATTTTAGGTCCCCTAAGTTGAATATTTGAGGTTCATTTCATAGTCTTCCTATTTCACAAATGTCTGCTAAAGAACTCCTGGATAAATCTAGTCCCTCTGCATGGTTTGGGTCCTCATCATTGCTCATGAGACTAAGACCACACTCTCCTTCTTAGTCTCCCTTTGCCTCCGTTTTCTGCCCAACTAATCAGTTTTCCACACTACTTCCACAACCCTCTTTCTATAACTGATTTAATCTAGTCTTACTATTCCCTTGCTTAAAATCTCTCAATAACTTTTCTTTGGCTTTGGGATAAAATCCGTGTCTTTCGCTATGACTCACAAGACCCTGTGCCAGATCTTGACCCTGAATATTCTCTTAAGTCCACATCCCTTGTTCCCTCTATCACTTAGCGCAGCCTCTAGACAAACAGGATTACTTACATCAAACATGCTCAGTTCTTCCATGCCTCTGGGACCCTCTGCCTTACACTTTTCACCTCTTAAGACCTAACGTACCTACCTACCTACTATGAACAGCTCTCCAACTACAGGGTACATAACTGACCAAGGACCCCAACTGTTATGCTTTGAAATCTATTGCCATATTTACACTGAGGCCATGCTTCTCATGGGCTGCTCCCATGTATAAAAATGATGTATAAAAATAATTATATGCCATAGTTAAGTATGATTGCAGATATCCAAGGCTGGTTCCACATTCAAAACTCAATCAGTGCAATCTACCACATCAACAAACTAAAGAAGAAAAGTCATATGATCAATTCAATTGATCCAGAAAAACCATATGACAGAATCTAACTCCTATTCATAATAAAAACTCTCAGTATAGTAAGAATTGAAGAGGAACAATGTTGCATTCATTGTCAAAAAGAATATTTCAAAGATTATCCTGAAGTACACTGCTCTTTTGCTCTTTGGAACCCCTATGGGGCAGTTCTATTTTGTCCCATAGGGTTGCCATGAGTTAAAATTAACCTGATAATAATGGATTGGGGTTTGGGGTTTTATCCTGAAGTACAGTCAAAGTTATGTCTAAGTTAGTCAAAGGTATGTACCAACCACAAAAGTCAAGGTGAAGAAACTGAAGATTTTTACCAACTTCTGCAGTATGAAATTGATCAAACATGCATTCAAGATACACTGATAACCAAGTTTACTGGTCTCACAGGGACTAAAAGAAACCCTAAGACTATAGTCCCCTGACTCTCTTCTGACTCAGAAGTGAAACAACTCCCAAGATTCACCCTTCCACCAAAGATTAGATAGGTTTATAAAACAAGCAATAAGGCATGTGAGGAACATGCTTCTTACTTTAATCATGCCTATGAGATGAAATGGGTAATACTTGCCCAAAACTAATGATAAGAAGCCAGGAAAGGACAGGAAAAATGAACAAATGGAAATGGGGAATCTGGGAAAAGGGAGCATGTTGACATATCTGAGAGATTACAACCAATGTCACAGCACAGTTAGTGTATAAGTTTTTGAGTGAGAAACTAATTTGCTCTGTAAATTTTTACCTAAAGTATACTTTGAAGGAAAGATGCATTGATAATTACTGATGACTGGAGTGCTTAAGGCAGAAACAAAAAAGGATCAGTAGTAGGAAAAAATGACCTTGGTATAGAAATGATGCTGGAGCTCCATGATAAAATTTTATAAGACCAACAGTTTATTCACCGGAAACACCTTTTTCGATATCATAAATGGTGATTATACACGTGGACCTTTCCAGATGGAATATACAGGAATCAAATACACTACATCTGTGGGAAGAGATGATGGAGAAGCTCAATATCAGTCGTAACTATTCCAGGGTCCAACTATGGAACAGATCATCAATTGCTTGAATGTAAGTTCAAGCTGAACCTGAAGAAAATTACAACAAGTCCACGAGAGCTAAAGTATGATCTTGAGGGTATCTCACTCGAATTTAGAAACCATTGCAAGAATAGCCTTGAGGGGTTGGACACTTAGGATCAAAGACCAGAGAGTTATGGGATGACGTCAAGAACATCATAAAGAAAGAAAGCAAAAGACATTTGTTTGTCATTAAAAAGACAAGCCAACAAAAAACAGACATCTGAAGAGACTCTGAACTTACTCTTGAACATTGAGTAGCAAGTGACAGGAAGAAATGATGAAGCAGGAAAGCTGAACAGAAGATTTCAAAGGGCAGCTTAAGAAGACAAAGTAAAGTCTAACGACAAGTGCAAAGACCTGGAGTTAGAAAACAAAAAGGGAAGAACACACTCAGCTTTTCTCAAGCTGAAAGAACTGAAGAAAAAACTCAGACTTTGAGTTGCAGTATTGAAAGGTTCTATGGGCAAAACTCAAACAACACAAGAAGCATCAAAAGAAGATGAAAGGAATACACAGAATCACTGTATCGAAAAGAGTTGGCCAATGTTCAACCATTTCAGGAGGCAGCATATGAACCAGAATCAATGATACTGAAGGAAGAAGCCCAGGTTGCACTACAGGAATTGGCAGAAAGCAAGGCTCCAGGAACTGACACAATACTGGTGGAGATGTTTCAACAAACAGATACAATGCTGAAAGTGCTCACACACCTATGCCAAGATATTCGGAAGACGGCTAGGTACAGAGAAAAGATCTGTATTTATGCCCCTTCCAAAGAATGATGATGCAACAAAACATGGAGAATGTCAAACGATGTCAATAACACATGCAAGTAAAATTTCACTGAAGATAGCTCAAAAATGGCTGTAGCAGTACATTAACAAAGAACTGACAGAAATTCAAGGTGGATTCAGAAGAGCATGTAGACTGAGATATATCATTGCTGACATCAGGTAAATCTTGGCTGAAAGTAGAGAATACCAGAAAGATGTTTACTTGTGTTTTATTGACTATATAAAGGCATTTGACTCTGTAGATTGTAACAAATTATGGATAACACTGAGGAGAATGGAAATTCCAGAATACTTAATTGTGCTCACATGGAACCTCCATCTAGACCAAGAGGCAGTTGTTGAACAGAAAAAGAGGACACAGTGTAGGTAAAATTCAGGAAAGGTGCTCATCATAGTTGCATCTCTTCACCATACTTACTCAATCTGTGTGCTAAGCAAATAATGCAGAAGATGGACTACATGAAGAAGAATAGGGTATTAGGATCAGAGAAGACATATTAATAACCTGTGTTATGAAGATGACACAACCTTGCTTGCTAAAGTGAAGAGGACTTGAAGTACTTACTGATGAAGGTTGAAGGCTACAACCTTCAGTATAGATTGCAGCTCAACACAAAACAAAAATTCTGACAACTGGACAAATCAAGCAACATAATGATAAATGGAGAAGAGACTGAAATTGCTGAGGATTTCATTTTACTTGAATCCACAATTAATGCCTATGGAAGCAGCAGTCAAGAAATTCAAGGATGTATTGCTATGGGCAAATCTACTGCAAAAGACCTCTTTAAAATGATAAAAAGCAAAGATGTCACCTTGAGGGCTAAGGTGTGTCTGACCCAAGCCAAAGTATTTTCAGTCACCTCATATGCAAGTGAAAGCTGGACAATGAATAAGTAAGGCTGAAGCAGAATCAGTGTATTTGAATTACAGTGTTGGCAAAGAATACTGATATAACAAACTGCCAAAAGAATGTACAAATTTGTTTTAGAAGTAGTACTGCCATAATGTTCCTTAGAGGTGAGACTAGTGACATTTCATCTCATGTACTTTAGACATGTTATCAAGAGGGACCAGTCCCTGGAGAAGGACATCATGCTTGGTAAAGTAGAAGATCAGTGAGAAAGAGAAAGACCTCAACAAGATGAGCTGATACATGACTCCAACAATAGCCTCAGACATAGCATCAACTGTGAGCATGGCGCAGGACTGGCGGTGTTTGGTTCTGTTGTATATAATGTCACTCTGAGTCAAAACCAGCTAGACAGCACCTAACAACAGTAACAACATAATAAGAATAGAGGGGAACTTCCTCAACTTGGTAAAGAACACCTACAAAAAACCTACAACTATCATCATACTAAGGAGCCCTAGTGGCATAATGGCTAAGCATTCACCGGCTAATGAAAAGGTGGTTATTCAAACTCACCCAGAGGGTCCTCAGGACAATGACCTAGTAGTCTGTTTCCCTAAAAATTACAGCCAAGGCTGTCACATGAACAGGTACATGCACACAAATGTCTATTGCAGCACAGTCCACAATAGCAAAAAAGATGGAATCAACCTAGGTGCCCATCAACAGATGAATGGATAAACCAACTATGGTATATTTGCACACTGGAACACTATGCAATAATAAAGAACAATGATGATTTTACAAAGTATCTCATAAGCTGGAATCAACTGCGGGACATTATGCTGAGTGAAATCAGCCACAAAAACACAAATACTGTATGAAACCACTATTACAAGGACTTAAGAAAAAGCTTATGCACAGAAGAAAATACTCTTTGACAGCTACAAGGGTTGGGGGGAAGCATTACTCACAGATTAGATAGTAGATAGGAATTCAGTTCAGTGAAGGGAGTGACAGCTCACAGTAGAGAGCAGGTTAAGACCACTGGACTCCACCATAAGCTAAAAGATTTTCCACATACAACCCAACATTTTAAAGGACAGAGTAGCAGGGACAGGGGCCTGGGGACCGTGGTTTCAGAGGACATTGAGGTCAATCAGCATAACTACTCTTTTTCTAAGAAATTGTTCTGCATCCCATATTGGTGAGTGGCACCTGGGGTCTTAAAAGCCAGCAAGCTGCCATTTAAGGAACATCAATTTGTTCCAACCCACCTGGAGCAGATGAAAAATCAAGAACATCAAAGACATGAGGAAAATATGAGCCCAGGAGACAGAAGGGTCCATAGGATATTGGGAGACTGCATCCTTATGATATCAGAAGAACAAGATGGTGTCCAGCCACCACCAAAGACAGCCCTGTCAGGGAACACAATGTATAATTCCTGACATAGTGGGAGATAAAGAGCTGTGAAGATCAAGAACTCTATTAAAAAAAAGACCAGGCCTGATGGTCCATACCCTGAGAACACGGCCCTTGAACTTGCTGCTAGCCCAGAGCTGGTACCAGGGCTGAAGCCAACACTTCAGACCAAGATTTGACTGGACTAAGTGACAGTGTTGTAGGTAGTGTGTGTACTTTATGGTTTAATATATATAAGAGGCTGTCCAACTGGTCTCTTTTCAGAGGGAAGAGGAGCAGGTAGAGAGGAGACAACAAGTGTCGGTTGGGTAGATTCTGGAAGTAAAGAGTAGAGGGCGTGAGTATGCTGTCACAGGAAGAGGAGAGCAGATGGAGTGGCATAGAGGTGGGTGCTCTAGCTTTGGTATGACAAATTGACTTGGATTATAAGCTTTCACTTAATCACAATTTTTTTTTAATTACAGCCAAGGAAACCTTCTGGGGCAGCTCTACTTTGTTGCGTGGCATTGCTATGAGTCAGAACCAATGTGACGGCACCCAACAACAACATCAGCGTGATTAATGGCAAGAAACCAGTCATCTTACCCCTCAGCTCAGAAATAAAACAAGGATGCCCCTCACCACTCCTATTCAACATCATGTGGGAAGTCCTGACTAATTCTAGGACAAGAAAAGGAAATAAAAGGTACAGAGACAGAGAAGGAAGAAATAAAACTGTTGCAGATGACATGATTGTCTCTGTAGAAAATTCTAAAGATGTGACTATTAAAAAATAACAATAACAACAAAATTCCTGGAACTAACAAGCGAGAGTAGCAGGGTTGCAGGATACAAGGTTAATACATAAAAGTCTCCTCTATGCTTTTTCTCTGACGCCTCTCAAGGAATTGTAATCACTCCTCCTTGGAGGCCCCGGTGTACTTGTTCAGCCCTTTATTCTAGCACTCTCCCACTGTAAGATTATAGCTCCCTGACTTGCCAGTCACCTGCACTGGCTAGCCAGGTCCTTGAGAACAGGAAAAAGGATGGCTCATATCTCGCAGGCACCCAGCACCTTCCCTGATACATACAAACCCTAAAGTGTTCACATAGCATTATGTGTTCATGAACAGAGAATAACTCCTCAAAAAGCCTCCTGGCGAAAATCTAAACCCACCTTTTTCCAACAAATTCTTTTTGTTTCAGGAAGTGGGAAGTGTATATAATATTCTCTCTTGGGTCACTTACCTTTTGAGAAGTGTTATTTTACTTCTATATTCAGAAATGTCTAAAATCTGTGCTAAAACCAATGCATGTCACATTTCTGTTGGATATATATAATGTCCTAAAGACAACAAGCAAACCACTAGAATTCAACCCTAACTTTACATGTGATGAATAGATGACATCATACCACATCTGGATTCTAACATGTGTCAGTCCTTATATCAACAAAATGTTTCTTATATGATCTGTGGTAAAATGTTGGTAAGTGCCATATGAGATAAACCACCAAATACTGTGAAGACATGCAACAAGCTGTTGCAAATGACAGAAATGCTGAGTAGGTGACAATGTGAAGAAGTTCTGGGGGTACAGGGGTTAAGTGTTCAGTTCAAACCCATCAGTGTCTCCACAGGAGAAAGATGTGGCCATCGGCTTGTGACTCAATGACAATAGATACTTTTGGTGTAGGTGGATCTTGTCAAAGAGATCCAAAGAGGTACAGTGGTCACATCTGTTGGAATAAGAGGTGCAATGAAAATGAAAATGTAAGAGTGCTAAGTGACAACTTTATGCATTGACTCTTGTCCTGTCAAGAGCTTTGAGTAGACAGATCTGGATATTACACTCACAAGGGTAGACTTTTGTTCATTTATCTTTGAAATTCAAGGCCATATTGGTGGAGAGGGAAGAAAATACCAAGAAGAGAATCATTCTCTTGAAAGTGAACTACTTCATGACAGCTTCACAATGTCCCTTGCAGCTTTAATTTGGGTCAAAAGTAGGAGAAGTTTCTTTCTTTCCTCCTTTCTGGACTCAATTCCTCTTTTGTCCTTACCCTAGAATTACTTTCTTCAATACCTGCTACATACAATACTTACTAGGCACTGGGCGAAATGAATTTTTCACCAAAAGAACAGATTTTTTTAAAATGCAATATACTGAAAAATGTCATTATAATACTTAATGCATTGCCCTATGTCATCTCGGTTAACTCTTCTTAGCTGCTGTTGAGTTGGCCTCTGACTCATGGTAACCCTGTGTACGCCAAAATGCTGTCTGGTCCTGTGCCATCCCTGAAGACTGAACCGTTGCGATCCACAGGATTTTCATTGGCTGATTCAGCTGTACCTGAGGTTAACTCAGCGTGACTAACTGTGTATCTGCAAGGAATGTTGTGGTATCTTATTCTCCCTGGTAACCACATTACCTGGTACGTAGCTAATATTGGATACATTTTTTAATGAATGAATTTGATCTACTTTTACCTTATCTGCAAGAAACCTGAAAGTCAGGACTCATCTTCTAACTTGGCCACATCTGAGATATCTCTACCAGCAGTTTATGAACACCCAGAGAAAGGGAATTAATTTTAATAACACTTTTCAAAATATAAGGATGAGAAATTTTCTGTTCTGCAGGTAAAAGTAAATTTTTGTCTCAATGAATCCCTGTTGCCTCGTGTGAGTGCTTTTACATTATCTGTGGACTGAAGTATCTGTGGCACACAGTTTGCCCTGTTGGCCTGTAAACAGAGCACTGACTGAGCCGTGTACTTGTGGGCTTAGACAGAGGTCTTCTGGACCTTGGCAGAAGATTGGGTCCAATTTAAAAACTGGTTGCAATAAAATAAATGAGGTTTACCTTCTCTTTAAATCCTAATCCAGCACTCTGAATGAGAAAAGGACCTCACATTAAGAAACAGTGGAAGCTGCTTAGAGGGCCATTTGCATTTTCTGTGAGCGCCAGTGGGGAGGGGCTGCTAATGGGTCTACACAAGGCTGGTTTATTTAGAGTGTCATGTGTTTGAGAGCTGCCTTGGTGAGGAACTGTGCTAAACTTAGAGATACACGCTCTGTGCCCACTGGGCTCACATAAAAGGGAAAAAATACGCAATAGGGGTTTACCTCAGTGGGGTGAGGCTTGATGTTTTCCAGATGCTGACACCACAAATGAGTTCAATCAAAATATCTTTAGAAAAAGATGCACGAATATTAAATAAGCAATGGATATACATTGAGCCATGTTCTGCTGCATCCGTTTACATCTGGGCTGGGAGTGTCTCCTGTCCCTTGCTGCAGATGGGGTGGTCTCAGCTGTCAGTGGGAGGCCCCATTAGATTTCCCATTAGGAAGATAATTCTGGCAGGGTGAGTTCGAGAACTGGAACATTGTCCACAAATACATCCAAGGCTTCTCTTGGGATCAAGAGGGGGGAAGGCGAATACAGCCACAAAGGAGAAATTTTTCTAGAATGCAGGAGTCAAGTTGTCTGCATCACATGTGGAAACCAGGCATTTCCTCCTGAGTCTTGGGAAAGGTCAGTAAGCACAAGTCAGAAAGCACAAAGTGGAGCTGGCCCAAGTGATGACCATGAAGCAGCTCAGAAACAAGCTGGCCAGAATTCCACAGAGCCAAAGATTAGAGAGGAAATGAGCAAAAGGGAACACAGGGTCAGCTCTTTGGGAAGGAGGGCCAGGAAAAACGGCTGCCTGACATCAGGTGTTTAGTAAGTTTATATCTAAGGAAATCACTGCAGTAAAGACAGTCTCCCTGCAGTATCTTTGCTGTGTGTGTGCAGATGCAGGTGTAGCCAAAGAGGCCCCTTAAAAAGAGGTGGAGATGGAGAAGGCTTCAGCCAGCACTTCCCTGGAGCCTGGGTTCTCTCCCGTTCTACATTTACTGGAGAGTCACGGGGCCTCTCTTCCAGCTTTTAGCTGAAGTATGTGGAACGCTCAAGACACATGAGTATTGCCAAAATTCTGAGTTTTGATGTCAGAAGATATCAGTGGACAATTATAGAGATGCCTACTGGTGTAGCGCTAGTAGCTTTCAGCCCAGTCTCCTCCCAAAGGAAAAACCAATGATATTTTAAGTCTGATCCACATGATGACAAAATAAAATGTGACAGCTCTGCTCTGTCCTGTAAGATCACTATGAGTCAGAAAGGACTCAAGGTGAATGGTGAATACATATATGTGTGTGTACGTGTCTGTGTGTATGTACGCATGTACGTATACATTCCCTGTGTCCACTGTGCCCATGTATATATTTAATAAATGCTTTGGGTGATTCCTTTTGCATGGGTTCTCAACACTGAGGGGCTTTTGAAAAATTATATGCCTAAATTTGGTGGTTTGGTCACGTAGTTGTTGTAGGATGTGTCTTGGCATCAGTGAGCTGTCAGAGCTCCTCGGGGTGCCTAAGAAGCCGTCAGGGTTTGCTCTGGGAAACACGATGTGCAACAGCTGGGTCCAAACAGGGCTCTGCTGTAGCCCGTTACCTGTACACTCCACGCAGCTCATTTAACTTCTCTAAGCCTTGGTTTCCTCATTTCTAAAATAGAAACCACAATTTGATTATTTCCTAGGATTATTTCGAGGGTTAAAGAAGGAATTTTGTAAGATGCCTGACAGTATTGCAAGATCTCAGTAGAGCTTTGCTTTCACTATTAATTTCATATGTGTCTCCACATTAAGAAACGGGGACACAAAGATTAATAAGCTCGGACCCTTGTGCCCTTGGGGTGTTTACCATCCCTCTGCAGAAACAAACATGTGGATCCTAATAGGTAATCAATCTGCAGGCTAGGTTATAGGAGCAATAAGAACAAAGAGTTGTTTGGCTCAGGACAGTGAATGCCTCAAGCAGGAGAAGAGTATCAGAGACATTCAAGGGAGGAGACATTTGAGCTACAGTTTGAAGAATGGGGAGGATCTGGTTGCTCCAAAGGTCACAGATATCCAATCCCAGCAGGGAGAGCAAAGTGTGAGCGGACAAAGTATGCAGTGTCATCAGAAAATTTCAAAGCAGCTGGGTTTGGAGTTTGGGAGATAAGTCTTGAAAGGCAGACTGGGATCAAATTCTAAAGAGCCTTGAAGGTTATCATGAGCGTGTTTTTGTTTTGGTAGCAGGAACTAATCATCATAGAATTTTTAGGGTGATAAGTGATACAATTGGACCTCTGTTTTAAATCCACAATTCCAATAACAGTGTGCAGAACTGGCCTGCAGTGTAGGATTGTGGCAGGTGAAGATGAAGACTGGAATGGACATTGTATTCCTCATTGTACTCGTTCATGCATCACCTGCTGGATGCAGACTCTGGAAGCTGGAGCCGCAGCCATGAACAGTTATACACCCTACAGTCAGAAGGCAGCTACAGTAGTCCGGGTGAGTGTTGGGGTGGTGGTGCTGACTGGACCATCAGCTGTGGGACAGGACAGGGAGATGTGGAATGGCAGAGAAATGGTACAAGTCCAATCAACTGATATGGGCACAAATAATCTAGATAAGACAAATCCATCAGAAGAAGAGGGAAGTTACATGGTACAGTTCCCAGTGTGGAACTCCCACTGATAAGAAAAGTCTATGGACTATTTTCAATATTTTAGAAAGATGAATGTAAATTATGAGTTTAGCCATTCATGTTAACACTTCAAATCTTTTGTGTTCTGGCTATAAGTGACTGTGTAACAAACTACCCCAAAACCTAAACAACCTTAAACCAGTAGCATTTTATGGGTCAAGAATTCAGGTAGGGCTTAGCTGTGCAATTCTTCTGCTCTACATGGCATCATCTGGGGTCAGGTAGCATTATTCAGCTGGTGGACAGCCTGGTCTGGAAGGTGAAGTCAGTTTCACTCACATGCCTGCCACTCTGAGACTCAGCTGAGTCCCTCTCCTTTTCCATGTAGTCTCAGGCCTCTCCACATGGTCTCTCTAGGAGGTACTCAGACTTCACACAAGGCAGCCCAGGGCTCTAGTGTCTTAGTCTGAAACAAGCTGGGACTTACTTAGAGAGCTTCACGCCATGAATAACAAGCAGTGTCATAGGCATCCAGGACTCTAGCCCTGACTCCCTATGACCTTTGAACCATCACCCTCCACCAGCAAAAAGCTGACTTGGTCTCTGTCTCCTAAAGTAAATGCTCTTGGAAAGATGATTGGCTCCACTGTTCTAAAAGTTGACTCCCCATTAAGCCAGGTGTCTGTCCCTGATCCAATCAGCTCAGGTGAGATCTTGAGTAAAGCAGGCAGCTCTGGCAGGAAGGGGGAGGATGTAAAGAGACCAAATAAAACAAATCTATCCTGAATGTAGTATATAGTGTTGCTATGAGTCAGAATCAACTCAAGGGCAGTGGGTTGGGTTTTTTTGGTTCCCCCCCTCCCCCCCCATTTATCTCTCATGTCAATGATAGGAGAGGGAGAAAATCAAAATAGCATTGCCATACTGTAACAACAGTTTCTAATATTGCCGAGATCTTAATAAGTCCAATGAAGTCTTCATTTAAAACAGCAACTGAAATCTATTGAAGCAATCCACTATTCTTTGTGATTCAAGCAAGGCCCATTATAACCTTCTATGATGACTTTCAGGTTATATATCCTAAAATATCTTTCAACTGCCTGAATGGCTCAAATGAAAACAGGTCAGGTAGCACTTAATTTCCCTTAAATATTACATGGATTCTAAGTGCTTGGGTTTGTTAAATGAAATATATTGCATCTTTTATATGCATTTGTTCAGTAAGTATATAGACCCTGTGGCCTTTTTTTAGAGTAAACCAAAGCCCTAATGATTAATTCTAGTAGTTTTTATAAGTTGGTTTTCTAACAATTGCTTTGGAAAAAATGAAGTCATGCATCAAATTAAGCCATAAGGGCTCCACAGATTTCAATAGAGATACAAAGCTGGAAGGTGTTATAATTTCTGCTTCCTTGACAATACATCCAAGGGAAAAACAAAAGAAGAAAACATTGTAAAGACGAGAGGCTTTTGGTCTGGATGAGTAGACGGCAAAATATGAGTCTAGTTTGCTTTACCCAAGTCAACAGAGCATACTATAGAGAGGTCCCTGTCCCAGCTGTCATGTATTTCCACAAGCACGAATTGTGATAGTATCCTAAACAGCAAAATGTAGCAGACTGTTGTCATTAATCGAGTCCTGGAAGGTTACTACCAATCACCGTTCCACCGTCTTGAAACAGACCTGATAAGTAACCGAAAGCTTGGGGAAGGAGCAAATAACCAAGACAGAGAACAGCAGAGGTGGTAGAAAACCAAACTCACTGCTGCTGAGTGGATTCTGGCTCAGTAACTCTATAGGTCAGAGTAGAACCGCACTACAGAGTTTCCAAGGAGCACCCGGTAGATTTGAACTACCAACCTTTCGGTTAGCAGCTGGTAGCACTTAACCACTTTGCTGATTGCTAGTTGCATCTTTTGGATAAATTAACTCTTAAATTATCTATAAAATAGGGGCAACAATACCCACCTTGTAGATTTGTGAGGATTGAATGAAGTTATATTATTGACGTGCTCAATTAATGATAGATATTGCTACTAGGACAAGGAAAAAACAAAAGTTTCAGCCACCCCTGTATTCAAATCCTTTGGTTAATAGTTTCTGTCAGGTCCCTCAGTGACTGTATATCTAGGCCAAGCCTCTTTAATCATAGTCTGTTCTTAGAAGCATACTACCCTCCCTCCTGCATCAGAGTCTTTACCCCGCTCAGTAGGCTGTTGGTCTGAATACCCTCTCACTGGTCCACCATCATCCCTTGGGACTCAGGCCAAGCCACAGAGCCAGGGGTATGCTGGGAAACCAGCTGTTCACAAGGAGCCCAGGTTGGTAGTTAGCTGATTTCCATGTGTAAATATTCCTGCCACGACTGATTTCAAGCTACCATAGATTTAACGAGCAACTATAAAAATTCCTGACTATTCTTAGTGTGAGCTTTGCCTAGTGACTTTCTTCCACTATAGAAAGGTATGGGAAGAGTACCTTGATGGTAGAGAAACCTGACAAAAATTACCTCACCCAGGCGAACAAGGTGAACATCAAGGGTGATAAGTCATGTTGACATGACGTAATGCAAATGGCACTTTACCTCAGTGGTCTTCCTTCCCCAGACTTCTAACTCCAGTTTAATCATGACAAAAACGTCAGAAAAAATATCTTAAATGGGGCAACACTGTACAAAGTACTTAACAAGTACTCCTCAAAACTATCAAAGTCACCAAAAACAAGTCATGTGTGAGAAACAGAGGTTCCAGAGACATCTAAGGAGACATGACAACTAAATGTAATACAGTCTCTGGGATGGGATGCTCAACCAGAAAAAGGATATTAGGTAAAAATTAAGCAACTCCAAATAAGGAGTTACTGTTGTCAGCTGCCACTGAGTCTCAGCCCGACACACGGTAATCCATGGTGATACACAGGGCTTCCATTGACCTGTTTTCAGAAATACAGTAACAGGCCTTTCTTCCTAGTCTGTCTTATTCTGGAAGCCCCTAAGAAACCTGTTCAGCATCACAGCCACACACAAGCCTACACAGACAGATTCATGGTAGCTGTGCTGGAGATGCATTGGCTAGGGGACAGACCCCGGTCTCCCTCGTAGGGGGCAAGCCTTCTACCACTGAACAACACTGCCCTCAGTACTAGTCCCTGAACTGTAACAAACAAGCCATATTAATGTGCAATCTCAGCAGTGGGAAAAACTGGGTGTGGGGTATATGGGAACTCTCTACACTGTTTTTGCAATTTTTCCTTAAATCTAAAGCTATTCTAAGATAAAAACTTTAACTTTAATTCTTGAATATTTAACAGTCGCCACTGACAGGCAGTTACGGGCTGGATCCAGCACTCCCTGCATCCTCAGTTCAACTGGGCCTGTCCATTCCACCAGGATATAAGATTCAGGAAGCAAAGGGCAAGCTTTACTCAGCTGTGTGGCCCTGTAGCACCTGACAGTAAGGCACAGTGCAGCTTCCCTAAGCTCAGGATCCCTACCCCAAACTGAAAGACACCTGGGAATAATTTACCAAGAACATTGTCTCTTTTCTCCTCATCCCATCTGGTTTCTGGTCAAATATTTGGCACTATAGCATTGGAATTAAAAGCATGACTTCTAACTAGCATGTCTGGTGAAAGCCTAGCTTTGTTGCTTCCTAGCTGTGTGGTCTTGAGCAAATTATGTAATCTCTCTGGGCCTCAGTCTCTTTGCCTATAAAACGGGAGTATCATGGATTGAGTTGTGTCCCCCCAAAGTATCTGTCAGCTTGGCTAGGCCATGATTCCCAGTATTGTGTGGTTGTCCACCTTTTTGTCACCTGATGTGATTTTCTTACATGTTGTAAATCCTGCCTCTACGATGTTAATGAAGTGGGGTGAGCAGTAGTTATGTTAATGAGGTAGGACTCAATCTACAAGAATAGACTTTGTCTAAAATCAAGCACTTTTAAGATATTGAAAGAGAGAGGTGAGCAGAGAGAAAGGAGAACCTCATGCCACCAAGAAACAAGTCAGGAGACTAGTACAGCCTTTGGACCCAGGGACAAGCTGAGAAACTCCCAGACCAAGGGGAGATTGATGACAAGGACTTGCCCTCAGAGTGGACAGAGGGAAAACCTGCCACTGGAGCTGATGTCCTGAATTTGGACTTCTAGCCTACCAGACAGTAAGAGAATAAACTTTTGTTCACTGAAGCAATCCACTTGTGGTATTTCTGTCATAGCAGCACTCGATGACTATGACAAAAAAAAAACTAAACCCACTGCTGTCAAGTTGATTCCTACTCAGTGTCACCCTACAGGACAGAATAGAACTGCCTCAAAGAGTTTCCAAGGAGCACCTGGTGGATTTAAACTGCTGGTCTTTTGGTTAGCGGCCACAGCACGTAACAACTATACCACCAGGCTTTCTGATGACAATGATGGGGAGTGTTAATTGTACTAAATTAAATGGAGAAAATATTGCATTTGTCAAGGGTTTCATTTTACATGTATCTACAGTCAACCCACGGAAGCAGCACTCTAGAAAACCAACATGTCACGTTGGGCAGATCTACTGCAAAAGATCTCTTTTAAAGTGTTCAAAAGCAAAGATGTCACTTTGAGGACTAAGGCGTGCCTGACCCAAGCCCTGGTATTTTCAGTTGCCTCATCTGTATGCAAATCTTGACAATGAATATGGAAGACCAAAGAATCGATGCCTTTCAATTATGATGTCAGTGAAGAATACTGAATATGAATACCATAAGAATTAATGAATGCATCTGGGAAGAAGTACATTGAAAATGCTCCTTAGAAGCAAAAACGGTAAGACTTTCTCTCATGTACTTTGGATATATTGTTCAGAGGGGCCATTCCCCAGAGAAGGACATCATGCTTGGTAAAGTAGTGGTTCAGCAGAAAAGAGGAAGACCCTCAACAAGATGGATTGACACAGTGGCTGCAACCGTGGCCTCAAACATAGCCATGATTGTGAGGATGGTGCAGAGCCAGGCAGTATCTTGCTCTTTTGTACATGGGTTAGAACTGACTAGAAAGCACCTGACAACAATAACAATAATACTATCTTCGGGGATGGCTACATGAGCGAATTCCTGTAACGTGCTTAGAACAGTGTTTGGCACGTGATACAGCCCTGGGAGGGTTGACAATTAGTATTCCATATCAAACCAGTTGCTGTCAAGTTGATTCTGATTGACGGCAACTCTATGTGTTTTAGGGTAGACATACACTCTACAGTGTTTTCAATGACTGTTGTCTTTTCCTAAGTAAATTGCCAAGCCTTTCTTCCAAGCCTTGAGTGGATTTGAACCACGAGCCTTCTGGTTAGTAGCCAAGTGCTAAACTGTTTACACTCCCCAGGGACTCATTCACTCCCACATTTGAGCTGAAAGGGTTTCATCTAAGTGAAACACCTGTATGAGCTCTGAGCTTATCTTTAGCTTGTCTTAGCTCCAGCTAACTCCTTTGATACTCAGCCTTTGGTATCCTGAATCCTTGCCTGTTAAATCAAAATACTAGATACCATTGAACCTGCAAACTGCCCACTTCCCTCCTATTTCTCTTTGAAATCACTCCTAGGCATGTATTAGTGAGACCTGTCACACAAACACGTCTCTGTTTACTCATGAACTCAGATATTTAGATTCTCAAAGGAAGTTTTTCTGTGCTGTACATCTTTTCAGCCACTCTGAGTGGGGGTTGGGGGATGAAGAACCCCACAGAAGAAAGGAATCCTAAAGAAACAGCTTTAGGAACTGAGGCGAGGCAGAAATGCAATATATTTAGGGTTCCCTTGTGAAAACGCAAAAACAAAAATAAAAATGCCTCCTGCCAGTTCAAAATCTCTATTCTACAGACATCCCTCCCACTATCCTTCTCCCACTCTCTTTAAAAACAAATAAGAAAAGCGAAGGGTTGATGACAGTCACTGGGGGATTAGAGTGTGTCCCCAAATAGTAGAGGAGTGCTCTTTCACAGATGGCGGGCTCTGCCTTGACTAACAAGCCCTGAAGAGACAAAAACCACAAGTAAACTCTGTGTGTGTATGCATGCATGCGTGCATGCGTGTGTGTGTGTGTGTGTGTGTGTGTGTGTGTGTGCGTGTGCTCACACGGGTGGTAGATGGGAGGTGGGGCTCGGCTAGAGTCTGGATTTGATTTTTAGAATTATGAATTCACTTGAATGTTTTGAGAAAAGCTTGAGGATTTAGTGGATTTTTGAGAATTAGAAGTTTTATTTGAGGGCATTTAAGGATTAAGCCTTGGTTATTGAGGAAACATTTAGGGCCAGACTCTGCCCTTAGCTACTTTCCCGAGTCTCCTTTGTTTTCAGGAAGCTTGGAGTTCTTTTTAAGAGAGATGTGTCCCTGAGATTCAAGAGTGATGGTGAGTACCATCTTAAGTCTAGCAAAATTAAAAAGCAAGTGAAAAATCTCACATGCTGCTTGAAGTTCTTGCACTAGTTGGCCATGTTTGCCACTCTGAAAATTTAAGACATTAACCTCTGGACTGTGTAGGATAATTATTATTAAGAAATTGAATAGGTGTGATTACTATCTCTTTTAATCTTGACTTCTTTGACTATTAAGGAGAGTAAACATCTATATGTGTGTCTTTCTTGTAAATTGTATATTCATATTGTTTTCAAATTAATTTTAGTCTTAAGGGTTTTTTTCTTAGCTATTTATATTACAGAATATTTCAAACACGCAAAGTTACTGATACATTAAAAGTCCCCCTTTTAACCCTGTCCAATCTCATGTGCCACATTATCTTCCAGAAGTAATCACTTACTGAAGAAAACAAACAACTCTTGGGATGATTCTGATTCATAGCAACCCTACAGGACAGAGTAGAATTGCCCCACAGAGTTTAGCAGAATTTCTGCTGGATTTGAACTGCCTGTTGTGTGGTTAGCAGCCATAGCACTTAACCACTGCACCACCAGAGTTTCCTGTAGGATAGAGCAGAACTGCCCTGTAGGGTTTTCAAGAAGCAGCTGGTGCATTCAAACTGCTGACCATTTTTGTTAGCAGCTGAGCTCTTTGAGATGGAACCGAGTCAACGGCACCTAACAACAACAGCTGAGCTCTTATCCACTAGGATGCTAGGACTCCTAACCACTTAAGACTGGTATCTATCTTTCCTTTTCATATTTTAATATTTTTACCACTTGGTCATATCACAGACCCCTAGTGGCCCAGTGGTTAAGAGCTATGGCTGCTAACCCAAAAGTCAGCAGTTCAAATCCACCAGGTGCTTCTTGGAAACCATATGGGACAGTTCTACTCTGTCCTAGAGGGTTACGGTGAGTTGGAATCAACTCAAAGGTAATGAGTTTGGTTTTGGTTTGGTCCCGTAAGACACACACAGACACAGAGAGAGAGAGAGAGAGCGTATTCATGGAGTATTCATTTGCGTGTTGTAAAGCTCTATACAAATGATAGAAATCCTGGTGGCTTAGTGGTTAAGTGCTACCATCTACTAACCAAAAGGTCAGAAATTCAAATCTACCAGGTGCTCCTTGGAAACTCTATGGGCAGTTCTCCTCTGACCTATAGGATCACTATGAGTTGGCATCCACTCAATGGATTTTTGTTCTGTTTTATACAAATAATAATATAATAAACATCATCAAACAATTTCCTACTTTTAAACTAAATCTTACATTCCTGAGATTTATCCATTTTGAAACACCATAAGATCCCACACATTCAATTTAACTCCTAAATTGAATTCCATTGTGTGAACATACCATAAGTTATTTATCCACTCAGAATGAGTACTTTCTATAATTATATAAATTAAACCATTTCTGGTTGGTGTGTGTGTATGTGTGCATTACAAATGTATTTCCCGTGTTTTTTAATTTTATTTTCATTTGTACAGAAAAGTAAACATTTTTGTAGTTAAATCTGTTGATCTCTTCTATTGGCTGTGGCTTCAAAGCGTAGAGCTAAGAAATGTTCATTTGTACTTTCTTCTACTTTCTTGGGAACACACACATAATTTCCCCTCTCCCCAGTGTCGTAATCAGTTAACAGGGTTTGTTAAACTGTGCTTTTGTTAGGTCATTACTTCTTTATCACATATTAAATTCTTCTATATGAGAAGATTTATTTCTGGGCTTTCTATTCTATTTAATTAAGTACCTATGTTTATTATTATTTCAGTGATAGGATCATATTTAATGTTTTAGAATATATTTTCAGAGCTGGTAGTCCCCATTGCTCTTCTGTCTCAGAAAAAAAAATGTACATTCTTAGCCATTTACACTTTTTATAAATTTTATTAAAATTTCACATAGTCTCAAGGTAAATCTGCACTGGAATTTTTTTAACTGAGATTGTGTTGAAATTACACATTAATTTGGGGGAGAACTGCCTTTATTTTCTTTTTCATTGTTTTCTATTCACTCTGTAAGGTTGTTACTGTTGTTGATAGCTACTGCTGAGTTGTCACCAACTTGCAGCAACCTTAGGTGTCACACAACAAAATGCCATCCATTCCTGCACCATTTTCATGACCATTGTTATATCGCAGTCTGTTGTTTTAGCTTTTGTGTCAGTTCATCTCACCGAGGACTTCTGTCCTTTTCACTGGTTCTTTAGCAAACACGATGCTCTTTTCTCGTGACTTCTAGTGATTCACTCCAAGATCGTTTCCAGTTAATTCTCTTGTTTTTTCTTTATTAACCTTTATATCTTCTACCAAAAAAAAGTTTTTTTGACTTTGTTTTAAATATTTAGTTGGCTAGTTCTGGTTTATGATCTTCAATTATCCAAAATTTCCATAACAACTGTAACATTATTGAGGCCAACTTTGTTCTGGACTTTCAAGTGAACATGTCAAATACATCTTTGTATAATTTAGATGCTGTCATTGGGAAGTAGATTTCTTTTCTGTTGTCCTTTTTTTTTAATTATAAATGAGCTGAATACCATATGCCTTTTCGATGCTTATTAAAATGATCATATTGTCTCAGAGACTCTTATTAATACACATTTATAGCAATGTATTTAATATACTTCTCTAAGTTAAAATATCTTTAAATTCTTACTTGAAACCTATGATATTTTATGTACTGTTCTTCATTTTCAACATGTAATCTTCAGTTACATTTAAAAAAATTTTTTGTCTCAAAATGCCTATAAGTTTTTTAAAATTTATATTTATTGGATTTAGTATCAGAATTGTGTTTGCTTCACAAAATAATCTGGGTAGCTTTGTTTGTAGAGGGACATCAGTCAGGGTGACGGTTACGGCTTCCTTCTGTCAGAGTGCCCTACCTTACTGGTGAGTTTGGGGCAGGCCAGGTCTCTGCCTCCTGCCTGCCGTCTCTTTGAATTCAGCCTGCTCACAGAGAATATGCGTTCGGATTCTACACCTCTCAGCCATGCATTTCACAAGGACAAGCTCCCATGTGGGGAACATGTGGTAGTTCAGTGTTGCCTGTGGCAAAGGCTGAGGATAATTTCAATTCTGGGATATTGTTTTAAGAGATCTATGGTTGTCATATATCTAAGCCACATCCTCCAGTCTAGCATTTATTAGCAATAAAGCTGTTATTCTGATTTCCGTCTGTGCAATTTTCTTGCCCATCTCTCAATTGATTCTTTTAATGGGGGAAGGGAGTATTATATACTGGACCTTCTCAAACCCCAACAGTTCAACATATGTTTAAAGGGGTTTCCAAAAAGAGAATAAAATGAGTGTTGGCCAAAAAATATATATATATATATTGAAGAAAGGTCCCCATGGATAGTGACCGTGATAATCATAGACTGTGAATGCACTAAAATCATTGAAATGTACACTTCATATGGGTACATTTTTTGACATATGAATTGTATCTCAAAGATGTTAAGTATATACAATGGCTGAAAACTTTAGAATTAGTGGAAGTCATAAATCCTAGCTTCAGAAATTGTGGTATAAATTAAAATGAAGGCATGCCCAGAGGTATCATAGGGAAAGTGAAAAACTCTTTGAACAGAAAAAAAGTCTTAAAAGCAAGTAGGGAGAAATATAATCTATAAAAGAATGCCAATTAGATTAGCAGACTTCTCAACAGCATAACAGAAGCCAGAAGATAATGAAATAATATCTTCAAGGTGCTGGCAACTAGTATTCTATACCCAGCTAAGCCATTGGTCAAAAGCCAAGGTAAAATAAAGACCTTCTCAATGTCTGAGATAATCTACCATTGACACATCCTTAGTGGATAAATCCAAAGAGAGTCAAAGAAAAAAAAATAGTAAGTTCAGATCAGAAATAAATGAAAGATGCATCCAACTTATAATAAAAACAATCACAAAGGCCAGTAAGAGGATCTTCAAAAAAACTAATGAAAGTCCTTTCAAGACTGATCAAAGAGAGAAAATGCACAAATACAGAAATTGTGAGTAAAAAGTAAGCATAACTAAAGATGAAAATACTATCAAAAGTATAAGATAATTTTAATCTTTTCACTAAATTTGAAAAGTTCAACAAAATGGTAAATAATTTTAGAAAAATATAAGTTATCCAAACTAAGGGCAAAATAAAATAAAAAGCCTGAATAGCACTTTAGTCATTAGTTTAAAAACTTGTGATCTAAGAAACAGGTAATGCAAGTATTACACAAATTGTTCCAAAGAATAGGAATAAAAGGAATTCCTCCAGAAGTTATTTTATCTCTTGGTTACTGGACCCTCATTCCCATTTCTGCTTTCTTGCCTCAATGTCACTCTTTCTAATAAATACTATTCCCATCTTAATTCTTGATAATTCCAGTTTATACTTAGGTAATCCTTCCAACAACCCGAACTTTCAGTTTCTGGAGTTCCTCTTCTAGGGCTCTTGCCCTGTCCTGTTTAACTATTCACCTCTATTACTACACTTATTCACTCTAAGTTTTATACATCCCTCTTCTACCATCACCTCCTCTTTCTAACTCACTCTTCCTAGTACTCCAAAAATTCAATAAACTCTTTAGCTTTCCAGGGCCTCATTCTGTTGATTCTACCATCTTTTCACTGTCCATTTCTTTCCTGATGTCTTCATCTTTCCCTATCTCAGCTAGCTTGAATTCTTCAATGTCCTTGCCCCTTCTCCTTTTGTCATACACATCTGACAAAATTACAGCCCTAGCTAAATTCCACTTTCCACTTTCTCTGAATGTGAAAAACACAACCAACTTGACCAACCCATGAACAAGAGAAATAACCACGCAAAAAACAGTAACAACCCAAATGTCTATCAACTGATGAATGAATAAAACAAAAATGGCATATGCATATGTCAGATTGAATTGTGCCCCCTTCAAAATGTACATCACATTGGCTAGGTCATGATTCCTGGCATTGTGTGATGTTCCTCCCCATTGTAAATCCTGCCTGTATGTTAATGAGCAGCTGTGTTGGTGGGGCAGGACTCAGTGCATGAGACTGTATTGTGCCTTGAGATAATCCCTTGGATATAAAGGAAAGGGAGGCAAGCAGAGGGTTGGGGACTTCCTATCACCAAGAAGCAGTGCTGGGAGCTGAGGGTGTCCTTTGGAGAGGATCTGGGGTCCCTGATAAGCAGAAGCTCCCAGTCCAGGGCAAGGCTAACAATAAAGACCTTCCCCAGAGCCAGCAGAGAAAGTCTTCCCCTGGAGCTGATACCCTGAATTTGGACTTTTAGCCTACTGGACAGTGACAAAATAAAATTTCTCCATTTAAAACTATCCACTTGTAATATCTGTCATAGCAGCACTAGCTGACTAAAACACTACACAAAGAAATATTATTCAGCCATAAAAGGAATTAAATTCTGATACTACTATAACATGGGTGAACCTTGAAAACACAATGTTAAGCAAAAGAAACTTGTCACAAAGGATCACATGTTGTATGATCCCATTTATATGAAATGTCCAGAATAGGCAAATTGACAAAAACAGAAAGTACTTTAATGGTCACTGAGGACTGGTGGTATTGGTAGGGAATGGGAAGTGACTAAGTGTCAGATTTCTTCTTTCAGGGTTGACGAAAACACTCTAAATTTGATTGTTATGATGGTTGAACAACTCTGTGAACATGCTAAGCCCTTTGAATTAGGCAGTTTCAATGAAAGATTTATGTGCTATGTGCATTACAGCTCAATATAAGTATCTTTAAAATTACAGCAAGGTGTAGGTGATAAGGAGAGTGGCAACCAGGCACTACTGTTCTTTTCAAATAGGAACAGCCTGTTGAGAACATGTATTTGAGCAAAACCTCAAAGTGAGGAACATTACCCATACCTGTGCAGCTACCTGTGGAAGAACATCGTAGGTAAAGGAAAGAGACAAAACAAAAGCTCTAAGGTGGAAAAAGCCTTGCTATTTGAGAAAGTGAGTAGATTGCACAGCTGGAATGATACCATACAGGAAAGTAGATAAGCTCAGGGATGAAAAGGAGGTAAAGTGTGGGGGAGACTGTGAGGTCAGTCTAACCCTTGTGTCTTACAGGTCTGTGGGGATTTGAAAAGAAGAGGAACATAATTGGACTTTATTCCATTGATGTGATGCATTACACTGATCTTCCAGTGTCTCATTGACCTTGCATCCTGGGACAAATTCCACTTGGTTATGCTGCATAATTCTTTGTGTATGTTGCTGGATTTGCAGAAGTTGTAAACAAAGAAGAAGGATAAACAGTTGGAAAATATGGTCTTGGTGACAGAAACAGTGCAAGATAGAATTTTGCAAGACCAGTGACTTCTTCATTACAGATACCTTTTCAACAATACAAACAGTGACTATACAAGGATTTCTTACTCTTGTCCGTTTCTCTGTGTAACATAAACTCCATGAGGGCAGAGATTTCAGCCTTCACCAATTAGTGTTCTGTTGCTAGTGCCATCAAATCAGTTCCAGCTCATAGTGACCAGATGTAGAACTGAATGAAACACTGCCTGGTCCCGCACCATCCTCATCCTCATTGCTATGCTTGAGTCAGCTGTTGCAGCCGCTGTGTCAGTGCATCTCATTGAGGATCTTCCTTATTTTCACTGACCTGCTACTTTGCCAAGCAGGATATCCTTCTCCAGGAACTGGTCCCTGCAAATAATATATCCAAAGTGTGGGAGATGAAGTCTTGTCATCCTTGCTTCTAAGGAGCATTCTGGCCATATGTCTTCCCAGACACATTCATTTGTTCTTCGGGCAGTCCATAGTGTGCCAACACCATGATTCAAACACACTGATTCTTCTTCAGACTTTCTTATTCACTGTCTAGCTTCATCACGCATATTCAGTGATTGAAAAATACCATGGGTTGGGTCAGATGCAAGTTAGTCCTCAGGGTGACACCTTTGCTTTTTAACACTTTGAAGACATCCTTGTAGGCCATTTACCCAATTCAACAACAAAAAGAAAAATACCCAGTGTCATTGAGTCAATTCCGACTCATAGTGACCCTATATGACAGAGTAGAACTGCTCCATAGAGTTTCCAAGGATTTAAATTGCCAATACCACCCCAGCTCAATGTATCCTTTCATTTCTTGACTATTGTTTCCATGGATGTTGATTGTGAATCCAAGTAAAATGAAATCTTTGGTAACTTAAGTATTTTCTGGTTATCATGTTGGCAGTTTTGTTTTCTTTATGTAAAGATGTAGCTCACATGGAAAGCTGTATAGTCTTTGAGCTTCATGAATAAGTACTTCAAGTCCTGTTGCTTTCAGGGAGCAAGGTTGTGTCATCTGCATATCACAGGTTGTTAATAAGTCTTCACCAAATCTTGATGCTCCATTCATCTTCACAGAACCCAGCCTCTTGGATTACTTCCTCAGCTTTCAGATTGAATTAATATGGTGAAAAGACACAACCCTGACATACACCTTTCCAGATTTTAAACCAAGCAGTAACCCCTGGTTTTGTTTGAATGGCTGTCTCTTTGTCTGTGCATAGCTTCCAATAAACTCAATTAAGTGTTGTGGGATTCTCAGTCTTTACAATGTTATCTATAATTGTTATGATCCACACAGTCAGATGACCATACACAGTCAATAAAACACAAGTAAATACTGTTCTGGCATTATCTTCTTTCAGCCAAGATCCATCTGACATCAGCAATGATATCCCTGGTTCCATGTCCTCTTCTGAATCTGGCTTGAACTTCTAGCAGTTTCCTGTTGACATACTGATGCAATTATTTTGAGATTATCCTTGCAAAATTTTATTTGCATGTGATATTAATGATACTGTTTAGTAATTCTATATTCTGTTGGATCACCTTTATTTGGAATGGGTGTTGTCTCAGTTGTCTAGGGCTGCCATAACAGATACAAGGGAATGGCTTTAACAAATACAAATTCATTTTCTCACAGAAAGGCAGGCTAAAAGTCCAAATTCAGGGCATCAGCTCTACGGGAAGTCTTTCTCCTTTGGCTCGAGAGAATGGTCCTTGTGATCAGTCTTCCCCTGGACTAGGAGCTTCTGAGGCACAAGGCCTTCAGGTCTTTTACAAGGGACTCACTGCTCCCAGTACTGCTTCTTAGCGATATGAGGTCCCCAAACTTTCAGCTTGCGTGCCTTTCCTTGATATCCTAAGAGACTGCCTCAAGGCTCAATATAAACTTACATATTGAGTCCTGCCACACAAACACAGGTGCTACCCAGCCCCCCTCATTAACATCATAAAGGCAGTATTTACAACATATGGGAACATCATACAATACTAGGAATCACTGCCTAGCCAAATTGTTACATTTGGGTGGGGGAGGGCACACAATTCAACCCACGACAAGTGTAAACACTGATCTCTTCAGTCTGTTGACCAGGTAGCTGGCTTCCAAATTTCTTGGCATAGACAAATGAGTGTTTTCAGCATTATATCTGTTTGCTGAAACATCTCAATTAGCATTCAGTCAGTTCCTGGAGGTTTGTTTTTCGCCAGTGCTTCCAGGGGACCTTGGACTTCTTCCTTTAGGACCACAGGTTCTTGATCGAATGCCACTTCCTGAAATGAATGAATGTTAACTAATCTTTTTGGTAAGTGACTCCATATATTCCTTCCACCTTGTTTTGATGCTTCCTTCATTATTCAATATTTTGCCCATACAGTCCTTCAGTGTTACAACTTTTTTACAATTTTTTTCCTTAGTTCCTTCAGCTTGAGAAATGCTGGGTGTGTTCCTCCTTTTTGATTTTCTACCTCCAGGTCTTCTACACATTTCATAATAATGTTCTTTGTCTTCTTAACCAGCCCTTTGGAATCTTCAGTTCAGTTCTTTTACTTCATTTTGTCTGCTCACTTTAGTTACTCTACGATCAAGAGCAAAATTCAGAGTCTTTTCTAACATTCATTTTGGTCTTTTCTTTCTTTCCTGCCTTTTAAATAACCTTTTGCTTTCTTCATGTATGATGTCCTTGACATCATCCCACAAGTAATCTGGTCTTTGGTCATTAGTGTTCAGTGTCCATTCTATCCTTGAGACAGTCTCTAAATGCAGGTGCAATCCAATCAAGGTCATACGATTGCTCTCATGGACTTGTTCTATTTTTCTTCAGCTTCACTGTGAACATCAGTCTGAGCACTTGATGGCAGGTTCCTCAGCTGACTTGTTCTGACTGCTGATACTGAGCTTCTCCATTGTTTCTTTCCACAGATGCAGTCAATTTGATTCCTGTATATTCCAGCTGATGAGGTCCACATTTATAGTCACCATTCATGTTATTGAAAAAAGGTATTTCCAGTGAACAGCTCATTGATCTTTCAAAATTCTACCATGAAATCTTCTGCATCATTGCTGTCATCAAGGCTATATTTTCAATCTTTGCTTCCTTCTTTTTTTCCAGCTTTCACATTCCAAGCATCAGTAATTACTAATGCATCTTGATTGTTTAATGAATTTCAAACTGCAGAACTTGGTAAAAATTTTCAATTTCTTCATCTTAACTAGTGGTCAGTGCATAAATTTGAATATCATCTTATTAATTAGTCTTCTTTGTAGGCATGCGGATATTATCCTATCATTGACAACACCATACTTCAGAATACGAGGACTGCCAGTTAAGTTTGCAAACTCATCCTGGAAAAAGTGCTACATACCTCATTGCTAAATACCATTATGATCACCTTTGAAGTACTCCCTTGGGAAGCTATGCACTGCTGCCAGCACCTAGTCCACCAACCAAAGCAATTTTGGAACTCTTTCTGTAATGACCATCAGACCTGTTGTTGTACTACCCTTGATGTCCTGAATGTCATCAAAATATCTTCCTTTCAATATTTCTTTTATCTTTGGGTAAAGAAAAAAGCCACTGGGGGCCTGATGAGCTGAGCAGGGAGGGTGTTCCAATACAGTTATTTGTTTCCTGGCTAAAAACTCCCTCCCAGACAACTATACAACTAAGTTTGCAAACTTATCACCTTGCCACTGTGTGCAATGGCCATTCCAGAAAGAGCTCCAAAATTGCTCTGAAGGATAGACTAGGCACTGGCATCGATGCATAGCTTCCCAGGGCGAGTACTTCAAAAGTGACCATAGTGATATTCAGCAGTGAGGTATGTAGCACTTAGAACAATTAAGTGTGTGGACTCGTCAGATCTCATAGATCTTGAAGTGTTCTTTTTGACGTTAAAGGAATGTGATTCCTCTTCATTTTGTCATCTGTAGTATAGTAGACCTTATAATAGTTCAATTCAAAATGGCCAGTATAAGTCCATTTCAGTTCACTGAGGCTTCCTTGAAAACCCTCGTGGCATAGTGGTAAAGTGCTATGTCTACTAACCAAAATGTCTGTAGTTCAGATCTGCCAGGTGCTCCTTAGAAACTTTATGGAGCTGTCCTACCCTGAACTATGGGGTCACTACGACCTGGAATCAACTGGATGGCAATGGGTGTGGTTTTGCTGAATGCTCCCGTGGGTGTTGGTTGTGTATCCCAGTAAAATGAAATTCTTGATAACTTCAATCTTTTTTCCATTTACCATAATATTGCTTATTGGTCCAGTTGTGAGGATTATAGCAACTGTGTGGGTACTGAGTCAGGCAGTCAGCTCTTTTAACAACCTGATCATTGTTCAGTTTGAAATGGCCGATGCTAACCCATTTCAGCTCACTAATGCCTAGGATATTGATGTTTATACATCATTTTGTTACACACCATTCCATTTTTGACAATGTCATAGATGGAATTATGTTTCCAAACAATGTGTACGGAAGTTTGGCTTGGCCATGATTCCTGGTGTTGGGTGATATTCCTCTACAGTTGTAAATCCTGACCCTGTGATCCTAATGAGGGTGGATGGGTAACAGTTGTGTTGGTGGGGCCCAGCAAGTGTAACACTGTTTGATGTCCTAAGGCAGTCTCTGGAGCTGTAAAGGAAAGAAGCTAGCAGAGAGATTTGGGGACCTCATACCATCAAGAAAGAAAGCAGTGCTGGGAGCTGAGCAAGTCCTTTGGAAAGGACCAGGTTCCTTGTGCCTCAAAAACTCTGGGTCCAGGGGAAGATTGATGGCAAGGACCTTCCTCCAAAGCCTCAGAGAAAGCCTTCCCCTGGAGCTGACCCCCAGAATTTGGACTTTTAGCCTACTAAACAGTGACAAAATAAAGTTTCTCTTTTTAAAGCCATCCACTTGTGGTATTTCTGTTAAAGCAGCACTAACTGACTAAAACAGACAGCTTCCAATTTTCCCAGATTCGTACTTCATGCCTATGTGTTCTGATTATTAATAGATATTCGCAACTGTATATTCTCATTTGAGTCATGCCGCATCAGCAAATGAAGGTCCTGAAGCTTTACTCATCCATGTCACTAAGACTGACTTTAGTTTGAGGAGGCAGTACTTCCTCAGTCATATTTTGAGTGCCTTCCAACCTGCGGTGCTCATCTTGCACCTCATCTGATAGAGAAATGGTGGTAAAGTGCCTAGAACATAGGAAGTGCCTAATAAATGTTTGTGGATTGGAATAGAAGGAGGCTAATATAAATGATACCAAAACCAGACAATGAAGGGAAAATGTATGTCTCATTTTTGAATGTAGAATCAAATATTTAAATAAAGTTTTACCATGAAATGGATTATGATCATAACAACTAAGTGTACTTACAAAAAATGCAAACCTGGTGCTGTTGAGTCAATTTTGACTTATCTCAGAGGAAAGAGCAGAACTGTTTCATAGCATTTCCAAGGAGTTGCTGGTGGATTCAAACTGCCGATTTCTGTGTGAGCAGCCATAATTCGTAAACACTGTGCCGCTACAGCTCCATGTGTACCTCAGAGAAAACAAAAATAAATTAAAAAAAAAAAAAAGACAAGGCTGCATATTATAGCTAGCTACTGGGCAAAACACGGCCAAAGATTCCAGGTGATTATAAAATAAAAAGTCATAATTCAATTTTTCTTCCTATAGGGCCTGTATCTCTTTAACTAAGGAAGAAGCAAAAAACTAAATCATGGAGCCAGTTTATCTTTCAGTAAGCCAGCATGTGAAAGTGGGTGCCAACTTGGCAACAAGTGTCCTTTTAACTTCAAAAGGCTCGAGACAGGGTCCCTCTAGGCAAGGCAAGAGAGTAGGGAGGAAAAAGCAAATAGAATGGGGAAGGTGGGGAGGGACTAACAGGCTACAGGCTTGATGCAATTGCAGGATTCTAAGGAAACTTTGGTGGCCTAGTGGTTAAGAGCTGTAGCTGCTAACCAAAAGGTCAGCAGTTTGAATCCACCGGGCACTCCTTGGACACCATTCTACCCTATCCTCTAGGGTCATTATGAGCTGGGAGTAAATCAGCTAGAAGGTCCAATGAATGAATATAGCCAGCAGATGTCTGTGATGGGATCTAACACAGGGATGGGCTGTGAGTACTGAGTCAGGCAGTCAGCTCTCCTACCAGCCAGTCCATTCCCACCCAGCAGGGCCACAGACACTAGCCAAGGCACAAAGAACAGGATGCTGCAGTAGCTTGTTCCCACCCCGAGGGAGACGGTGTCAGACCAGACAAGGTGTCCAGTCCAGGTGATTGGGAATGGGTAAGCAGGTAGTGGTGGTGGTGACAGCCTGGCTGGCTGAGAAGAGGAGCTGTGGAAGATGGCGCAGCACATTTGGTAAGAGTAGGGGCCGGGGAGGAAGTGAGGACAAGATACACTATCATTATGAGTTTCACATATTTGACACTTATTTTACTAATACATTCCCTCATGGGGAGATGTCTATCGAGACCCTGCAGAACAGAGACCGTGTCAGTTTTGTTCTTGCATTTCTCACTGCCCCTAGTAGGACCCAGTTGGAGTACCCAATAAAACTTTGTAATTTATCATTGAACCCCATTTGCTGAGTAGAGAGACTTTTTTACAGTGCAGAGTCTGCAGCCACAGAGTCCTGCAAACACTTGCTTTCTGTCCTTTCTGTCCTCTGAGCATACTTCCAGATAGCCCCCAGAACAAAACCGTGAGATTCGCAGGACATCTGAACTCTGTCAAAAACACTTTTTAACCCTACGGCTTTCCCAGTGACTCCGCTGACCTTTGAGGGGGAAGGCAAGAAAACTCTCCTTCCCTTACTCCCCCGTATCCTGCCGTGTCACCTCACTTTCCACAAAACACAAGTGTGTTTGGGGAAAGAAGGGGGGAAAAAATCTTTCATCTGAGACTTGTTTTCTTTTTAACCAGATCAAGTGTGTGGGTGAAGAACCAGGGAGGAGTACCTGCCGAAACAATCCTCTTCGGGTGAGGCACCGAGAGAAAATCTTGCTGAGGGAAGGGACTCGCAACTCCGGGAAGGCTGGGCGGCTCACCGCGGGCAGTCCTTGGCAGTTGTGGGGGGCGGTGGGATGAAGGGAAAGGAGATGGAGAGGGGCTAAGGGGGAAAGGGGAGGGGGAGGGGGAGGGTGATCCCGAGCAATTCAATGGCGCTTTGATTTAACAACTCCAAGCCCTTTGAAAACATTTTGCCAAGAAAAGCTTGCCATCAACACATATAATCTCTTATCAGAGGCCCCTGAAAGCCGGGGCCCCGGGGTTAATTCTCCCATCGCAATGAGTTTGAATCAGCTCTAAACCCGCACTGACATAAAAGCGCCGAGCCTCGGGCCGCACAGAGCCCACTGAGCTCCGCCGACCGGGGAGGATTACGGGGCCTGTTCCGCGGCGGCCTCATCGGCGGGACAGGCAGGCTCAAAAGAAAAAGAATAATTAGGGATAATTGCTTGTGTCCAAACACAAGCATTAAGGCCCCCTCTTCCCCTTTGGGACTTTGTGAGCCAGAATGAAAGAGACACCCCCTGTTTTGACAGCTGGACCAGCGGCCTGGATCCGTGACCGAGGGAGGAAGCTCTCCCAGCTGCTGGGAACGCGGCCGAGCTGGGGGCGCTGGGGCAGGGGCCAGGCGGCCGACCGGGGTGCGCTGGGGCGGGGGCCGGGAGGCCGAGCGGGGTGCGCTGGGGCGGGGGCCGGGCGGCCGAGCGGGGTGCGCTGGGGCGGGGGCCGGGCGGCCGAGCGGGGTGCGCTGGGGCGGGGGCCGCGCGGCCGAGCGGGGTGCGCTGGGGCGGGGGCCGCGCGGCCGAGCGGGGTGCGCTGGGGCGGGGGCCGGGCGGCCGAGCGGGGGGCGCTGGGGCGGGGGCCGGGCGGCCGAGCGGGGGGCGCTGGGCCGGGGGCCGGGCGGCCGAGCGGGGTGCGCTGGGGAGGGGGCCGGGCGGCCGAGCGGGGTGCGCTGGGGCGGGGGCCGGGCGGCCGAGCGGGGTGCGCTGGGGCGGGGGCCCTGCGGCCAAGGCGGCGTCTACCCGGCTTCCGCGCGCAGTCTGCCCCTGCTCCGTGACGTGCTGTTGTCCCCGGCTCTGCGTTTGAGGCCCTGCAAGCCTTTTGTAGTCCCCGAGGACTGGTGAGAAGTTTGGGGAGCCTAGGCCTGCGCTCAGCGTGCAGCAGCAGGATGGCACCGGGTGCCGCAGAGACCCGCACTGAGGTTTACACGCTGAGCCCCAGCCTCCTCCCCGGTGTTCACAGAGCAGATTATCTGGCCCTACCTCATTCGGCATCGTGCGTACTGGGTGCATGAGAGCGGCCTGCAACACATTTGGAGACCTCCGAATCTTAGCTTGGTCACAGCCACATGCGCCTGAGCCATTGAAGCTTCAGCCGCGTAGGAGGCCTCCCTTTCTGGATTGCAAATGTCGAGATTAAACTCAAGGAGATAGGTTGATCACTGGCCGCTAACCGAAATGTCCTGGTTCGGATAGAACCAGCAGTTACTCAGTGGGAAGCCGTATGGGCAGTCAGACTGTGACACGAATTAGCTTGTGCGCCTACCACAATAAGGGGGAAGGGGCTTAATGAACCGGCGCTGGGTCAGATCTCAAATTAGGGTTTGGGGCCAGGGCTTTCCAGAGAGCAGACTGCACAGGCCTCAGCCACCAACCTCCGTGGGACTTGAACTTCCAGGAAACGAGGCTACTTTACTCTCAGTCCTGGAAGCTAAGGTGAGGGAGAAGACCAAACCATTTGTAGATGGATGCTTGAAGGAGGGGCCTGAAGAAGAAAAGGAGAGGGGGGAGTAAAATGTGGGTCGTGCCAGCGGGATGCCAGCTCCTAAGGGAGGGGAAGGGGTAGAGAAGAGATGGGAACTTAAAGAAAGTAAAGAAAATACGGTTTGTGGACCACCCGGTACACCTGGACCACCCAGGCCGAGGCCTGGAACTTCGGAGACCTGCCTGGCTAACCAACCAGTCAGAGTCCAGGAGGGGGAGTGAATGGTCCAGAAGGCTGACGGTGCAAAGACTCACCCACCGGCTTCTCCCTCTGACCACCGGCAGCCCCGCGGCCGTCGGAGTCCACACCCTCACCCCTCTCAGATGGCCCTGCAGCGCGGGTGCTGCCGCCGGTCCTCAGGGTGCCGCATTCGACCCACCGCCGCAGCCGCCGGCGCTCCTGCTTACAAATAGGGATCATATGCTGGGCTGAAGGAAAGAGTCGGGAAGCAGCGCGGAGGACACGCGGACATGAGTGATTAATTAAAGGGAAACCACATCCGACAAGAAAGGAGTTTTTCTGAAAGCAGCTGAGTCTGTGAGGAGCTCCCGACTCTGCAGCTGTGGCCCAGACAAATCGGACAGCAGCAGAATCCTACTCCTCACGGAGCCAAGACGCCTGCTGTGGCCTGACTGCCTAGCCAAGGGGAAAAGGGAGGTGAAACCTGGGTGCGTTAAAGAAGGCTCAAGGTTGAGCGACTGTGCGAACTGGCCTGTGACTAGGCAGCAAGGTGGCTAGGGAGATGCCAGGGCTGCCTGGTGCCTCCTGGGTTTCCCTGACTGCAGCATACAGTGTGGTTAGTGTAACAGCACCTGTCACCTAACTTACCCAGAGTTCTGAGTGTTCACAGCAGATATCCAAGTTGCACATAATGCCAGAAAGACACGGCTGTGGTGGAGACTTAAGATTTCACAGCCTTCATGCCTGTCTTGTGGCACTGGGGAAAACCCAGAACGGCCGCAATGCTGCCACCAAAGAGGAAAACAATGCTACTGAGTATCTCTTCATTTTCATTTTAGTTTTCCTTATTAGTGTTCATTAAAATACACCCAGCCTGTTAAGGATTAAAATACAAAATAATGCATTTATTTGGAGGTTTTGTTTTTGGTAGGTGGAATCTCCTAATTTTCTTCACTAGCAGCATCAAGTTGGGAAGATTCTAAATGGGGAAAAGAATTATGCTTCTCTGTCTCACAAGGATGTCTTCCCCTACCTCCCTCTTGTGAGTATAAAGTTCTGGAAATTGAAAAAGTGTGAATTTGAGATGTACTGAACTGGTTCCTTGGGCAGCTCGAAGTCATGCTAAGTGAATCTTTGGACCACATTGTATTTGGGGGTTAGGCCCCAAGTTTAGAGGCACTCGATGTTTATTTGTTCTAGAAGATGGGGTTGAAAAGAATACTCTGGTAACAACAAGGAGGATCTTTCTGTTTCTTTCTCATGGTGATGCCACCATGCTCCTGCCCTCCTCCTGCTCCAGCAGCTTAATCAGGCACCTTGAAAGGAAAGCTTTGGTTTAGGTTTACTACTACATATATTTTATCACACCACAGCGGTTTCAGCAATATATAAAAGCCATGAAATTTGGCATTCAATTTCACAGCCTTGGCCAAGAGATGACATTATAATTCCATGGTCAGGAAAGTGAGACCTTCCATTGAATCTTTACACCATTAGAATTATAACTTTTTTGCTTAAGGTGCTGTGTGGGCCTGTTCTCAAAACAGTCCAGACAGCCTAAAAAGGAGGTGTGAAAATGACGTTATGAATTTGAATCTTTGTCGCATGAAAGTTAGTTAGGCATCTCAGGGTTACTCCACAGATGCCTTCAGACCGCACCCTAAACAGGCCCATAACCAAAGAGCCCAGCCCATGCAGAAGGAGGGCCGATTCCCCTAGTGACTACCGGGTATGTTGGGGCACCAGTGAGCTTAAGTTTAGACTGTTGGGGCTGGGGGTTGGGGGGGAAGTGGTGACTTTAAGACAAAAACACACGCACACAGCAACCTAAATGGCCAGCTTCCCCCCAGGCTTGCCTCAGTTTCACGTTACATTCGTTTTTCCGATTTAAAAAGTAGATTTTGCACCACGAATGCCTGCTAGGAAGGCAACCAAACTGCTCCAGCGTGGAGTCCTCGTGGACACGGGTAGTTGGACCTTGAGAACCATTCCACTTAATCACAAAGACTCTGACTGCCCTTGAAGAATTGGGAACTTTTTAAGGAGCTCTCCCTTGCAGGGGAGTCTAAGTTGGAAGCCCCAGGGCCGCGGCACCTCTCCCCTACCCGCCAGAGTCGTTACCCATAGACAGCGACTGCACCCAGCACCGGCCTCCTGCTGGCATCGGCACCGCAGGGGCTCAGCGCGGCCGGGGGGAGGCAGCACCCCGCGGCCCCGGGCCCCGGGCTCTGAATGTGGGTCGGGATCTGCGCCGCTCGCGTGCTCACGCGCTCTCCCGCGCTCTCCCGCCCTCTCCAGGCCCGGCCAGAAGGGCGCATCTTCGAGATCGCCCTGCCAGCTAGCTAGAGAAGGTGGGCCTGCTCCTGCTTCCCGGCCAAGAGGCGCGGAGGACGCTGGTCTCCGTGTTTACATCACTGAGTTGGCCAGGTCACTGAGTTGGCTCAGGGTGACAGGCAGAGGGCCTTGCTGCCCACTGGGTGCTGGGGCAACCGGGGGTGAGGACGCACACTGGAATGTCCCGCGTTGGGAAATAGCCCTCTTCGCCCATACACTCCGGGTACAGGTGAACAGGCCACAAAAGTCTTCCCATGAACTAGATGCCCAGGGAGATTATCAGTGGTCACCTGCCCAAGCCAAACGGCGTTAAATTGAGTTGCAAAGGAAATTTCAGTTTTGACAGTTTAGCTACTGGCTTCAGCTTCTACATTTAAGAAGCAAATCAAAGTTCGGATGGAAAACACTAAAAGATATTCTCTATCCTGGAGTGTCCCTCTTTCTCCAAAGAGCTGCACATGCAGGAGTCCCAGCCCCCCAAGCCCCGGAGTTGTCTACACTACTATGGCAATGTAACTTCTGTATTGGTGAATATATTAAAAACAGATTACAGTAAAAGCTATAATAATAATAGTACAGATTTTTAAAAACCAGTGTCCCTATCTCTCTCTCTCTCTCTCTCACACACACACACACACAGTGGACTTAACAATTTTTAAAACTACATTCTAAAAACTTCAAAAATACAATTTTATACCCTACCTTATGCCAGGCTTTAGCATGTGTTGTCCTCTAAACAGCCAAGTAAAATGTTTTTAAGTTTCTAATTGTTGTTAATTGCCTTTGAGTCAATTGAGATTCATGTCAGCCCCATGTGTTTGGAGTAGAACTGCTTTGCAGGGTTTTCAAGGCTGTGACCTTTCAGATGCAGATCACCAGGCCTGTCTTCTGAGGCACCTCTAGGGGAGCTCAGACCAGTGGAGCTGTTCACTGTCTGCGGCACAGCAGGGATTCCAGTGTTTTTGGTTTGTGTGTTTGTTTGTTTCCCAGAACCCCTGCAAATAAGACAAATTTTGTTTTTAGAAGGAGGCCACTATGCTGGTGAAAAGATGGCATGTACAAATTGCATTCACAACAATGTTTAAAATTCATTTTCTTTTCTAACCTAACCTGACTTCAAGACTCCAGTTTCTTTGTGAGGCCTTTGGACAGGCCCATTCTTTGGCACAGACACCACTGCTGAAGCTGTGAAAAACTAAATCTATGCAGATTTACACCAAACCAAAGTTTAATTTCATTCTTTGTGATTCCAGTCAAGCACCTTGGGGAACTTTTTATGTTCTAAACCCCTTGTTTTTCCAGGTTGTATGCTTGAATCCCAGTCTTTAACAGCTCACCCCAAATCATCACATTATTAGACATGTGTCCATGTTGTGGCACAAATACATTTTAAAGATGAAACTACTATAACATTGAAAAACAGTGTATGAATACATGATAAAAATGTAGACATGGGTTGCCAACCTCAGATATGTTGTTATATTTATAATCCATTGCTTGAAATTATCTTAACATGTTTATTTTTGTTTTGTCTTTGTCTAAATGATATTTCTGTGAAGACAAAAGGTAAAGAAAATATTGAAGAACATTTTTCCAGAAACTGCCTGAATAAGACTTTCTCTTGAGATAATTATGGACTTTGCTCTAACTTTGAAATCCTCTACTCCTAACGAAAAGTGTGTTGTGTTTCACCCAAATGAAACCCAGAATTCTTTAACCAAACTGCCATTGGCTCTCTATTAACAGTATTTAAGTGCTTTTACGGAGGAGAAGGGGCTCCTCTTCTCACCTCTGGACATGCTGACTACACAGTGTTTATCCCCAAGATGCTTATAACTTAAGATAATTAGAACTGAGAACACATTTTGAGAGAAAACATGCAAGTGAAATAAATACAGGCAAAACCTGAGAAAAATAGAACCAGTATAAGATGGAAACCTACCAGAGAAGGAAAACCTAAATACTTTCCACTAACGAGCAAAAGAAAATTGGTAACACTGAACCCTGTCAAAAGGTGGAAAACTTGAGAGACCTGGAAAAACAAGGCAGTCCCATCGGGTTCCAGCTCTCACAGGTTTTGTTATATTTACATTCTTGAGGGGAGAAAAGAGAAAGAAAGAATGAATGAAAATTGCATTATCTGAATTAAGACAGAGAATAAACTTGGAATAATTCTCCCTGGTGCCAAAACCATTCACAGCTGGTAATATAATTAAAGACATTGTCACCACCCAACATAAATTTAGTTGTGTATGTTTGAAACACAGTGTAACCATAACATGTACCAACGCTTCTGCAGGGTACTCTATCCCACCCAAGCACCTAAGAAGGCTAAAATAGTTAAGGTACCCCTTGCATCTCTCCTCCCCTACAGGCCTTGCTTGTGCAGAATAGTGAAAAGTACAATGTACTGAGTTAAACAAATATTTAACTTGTTCCATGTCCAAGACAAATCAGATTTCAGGCCAGCATATGGGCTGCAGTTCAGGGCTGGAGCACGTGGCCTCAGGTTAGGCCTAGGAGGGAATGAAGTAGGTGTCATTGTTAGAGGCCAGGCAGACTCTGGGTCACTGGCCTTCCCAAGGACCATGAAGGGAGTGTGTTCTACTTATTCCAGAATGCTTCACCCGTTAGCTCTCTCTGAGTTGAGTCTGCTGTTGGTCTAGATTCAGAATTTAATTTCTTTCTTGCCTGTCTGAGTACCTTTAGAACAGGCATTATAATTTATATTGTACTGGTATTTCCTCTGTCCGACTCGACGGCACTTGGCTTGGCTAGTACATGGTAAATGCTTGATACATGCCTGCTAAATTACCTAAATCTTTTAAGCCTATGGTGAAGAAGATACCCTTACTTAGGGTCCTTGGGCCATCAGTGGTTATAGACTTGTCTAGATCTGTGCTGTATTAAAGTAGCCACTAGCCATAAACAACTATTGATGCTCAGAAAGTCACTAGTCCAAACTGATATATGTGCAGTAAGCATAAAATATATACCGGATTTTGAACTTAGTACAAAAAAAAAAGGAATGTTAAATAGCATTGATAATTTTGATAATAGCTGTATGTTGAATACTGTTTTATATATATTAAACCCACTGCCATCAAGTTGATTCCAACTCGTAGCGACCCTATAGGACAGAGTGGGACTGCCCCATAGCGTTTCCAAGGAGCACCTTGTGGATTTGAACTGCTGACCTCTTGGTTAGCAAACAGCACTTAACCACCACACCACCAGGGTTTCCTTGGATATATTGGCTTCAATAAATGTATTTGTGATAGGCAGTCTCTAAGTTAGGCAGCCCCCAAAACCTTAACCTCCTGGAATGCATATCCGCAGGTAATTCCCTCTCCTATAGTATAGGCTGTATTTGATAATGCAATTCCAGTGTCAGAAGCGATGGGATATAAGGTAGTCCTTGGGTATTGCAAATGGTTTGTGCTAGATTGCTAACCTAAAGGTTGGTATTTTAAACCCACAAATACAAGGCAGAAGAAAGGCCTGTTGATTTGCTTTCTTAAAGATTAGGGCTAAGAAAAGCCTATGGAGCAGTTCTACTCTGTAACATGTGTAGAGCCTCTTGCACCCCTCCCACTCACCTACCTGAGCACTAAAGGAAACCACAGTAGTTAAGGTACCCACTGCATCACCCCTCTCCTACGGGCCCTGCTTGTGGAAAAGAACGGAAACTACAGTATACTGAGTTAAACAAATACTTTAAATATTTTGACTGCATGACAGTCAATGGGTCTGGTTTTGTCTTTGGATGGAATATGACTTCAAGCATTAGATTATAGGGAGACAGTAACTCCTCCCTTTTGCACTCCCTCTCTCTTGTTAGCTGGCTCCCTGTCTGTCTCTGTCTGTCTCAGAGCCCAGTCACCAGTAAAGACAACCCTGCTACCAAACTGGGGAGGTCACGTGAAGGAAGTAGGCTTTGGAGGAGGAGAGGCCCTCAGGAGGAGAGCTGCGGCCCCAGCTGCCAGCCATGTGTCTGAGCCTTCTCAGAAGTAGAACCTTCTGCCCCAGTGAAGGCACAGTCCCAAGACAAAGCCTGCCTCACAGTGTGACTGAGGCCTCATGAAAGATTCTCAGCCAGTTAAGGCACTCGTGGATTCCTGACCCACCTGTGAGATAGAAAAGTATGTTTTAAGCTGCTACGGTTGGGAAGAATTTGTTTTACAGCAATAGATAACTAATAGAACATATGACAGTTAATTTCACCAGTTTCTTTTTACTTTTTTAATGTGGCTGCTGGAAAATTTTAAATGACATGTGTGGCTGACAATATATTCCTGTTGGCATGTGGCCTCATAACAACCTTGAAATACTTAGCTACAAATCTAACATAATTTGTGAAAATTGAATATCCCTTGGCAAAACGAGTTTCTGATATTTAACATATTAAATACCTGTGGATTGAGAGTAAGAATTTAGCCCCTAGTTAGCTAACACTGTACCCAGAGGGAACACTTTTAATGTCCCTGCCAATGAACATTTTATGAAGAACAATTGCTTGATTCAGCCATTACTTGCTTCTGAGAAGTGATTAGGGCATTGGCAATAGCTGATGCATGTTTCTTTTGATAACAAATCCAGCATTAACAGCTCCCCTTCTCCAAAATGGTCTTTTAGCAAACAGTGGTGAATAAGTTAGGGTGAGGAGTGGACAACCTGAGACCAAGGGGTGTTCTTCACCAAACCAAACTGACTGCCATCGAGTGACCCTATAGCCCATAGCCCATCATAGTGGTCCTATAGCCTACCCTTAATTGCTTCCTAAATCCTCCACCATCCTTCACGGACCCCCTTGGAAGTTTTGGAATCTCTGTTCTTCACCATTCCTGACTTCTCAGAAAGTCAGAAAACTGTGTTTTCATTTAGGAGTTTTTGTCGCTAAGTTTGAAGTTGGGAAGAAACGAAGGACGTCGTAACTTTCTATTTATTTGTATTTGCAGAACCACAGACAGCCAAGGTGATAATTAGAAAAACATTTAGAAATCATCCATGTTTTCTATTGAATTATTCTTCTAGTACAGTGACAAGTTCTCATAAGCGTTCACTGTCTAAATATATCTGAGTTTCCATCCTTTGACCAGAAAGCCACTGATACAACTTGCCCTTGCTTTGGGTATTTACCTGAAAATACTGGTGGCAGAGTGGTTAAGAGCTACATCTGCTAACCAAAAGGTCCACGGTTCAGATCCACCAGGTTCTCCTTGCAAACGCTATGGGGCAGTTCTACTCAGCCCTGCAGGGTCACAGTGAGTCGGAATTGGCTCAATGGCCATGAGTTTTGAGTTGGGTATTTACAGACAATCATGGGTTAGGACTATGTTACAAAAATGAGCATTGTTTTTGTGATTTTTTCATGCATTTAATTAGGAAATATACTAGAATCTCTCCCTTTGTTGTGTGCCACCTCTCCTTTGCATATCTTAAATGCATTTTTTATTTGGACAACACGATTGCAGATGTAGCACATGCTGCTTCTCAGACAAATGACTTCTATTATTCTTTTTCTTGGGCTTTTATTTTAAAATGATTATAGATTCACAAGAAGTTGCAAAAACCATACACAGAGAAATTCTGAGCACCCTTCACCCTCCTTCATCTAGGGTAACATCTTAGGTAACTAGAACACAGTATCAAAGCAGGGAACTGGTAGTGTTACCTCAGGGGTTACATCTGACGTAACTACAGCACCATATCAAAACAGGGAACTGACACTTGGTGTCAAAGCAGGAAACTGACAGAGCCTACAGAGAGTTCACACTTTTTACACGCAGTTGTGCACATGTGTGTACTTTTTATGCTACTTTATTATATACGGTTATTTTGACCAAAAGTAGTCTTAAACCAAAACCAAACTGACTGTTGTCAAGTTGATTCCAACTCATAGCATCTCTGTGGGACACAGCAGAGATGCCCTATAGAGTTTCCAAGGAGCACCTGGTGGATTTGAACTGCTGAGCTGTACAGTTAACAGACAGTAGCATGTAATCACTATGGCACCAGGGTTTCCAAAAAGGACAAATACTATATAATCCCACTCATATGAAATATCAGGAATAGGCAAACGCATAGGGATGAAAGTTTATTATAGGTTACCATGGGGTTTGGGGAATGGAGAGTTATTGGTTAAGGGGTACTGAATTTCTGTTTTTGGTGTTAAAACACTTACGGAAATAGGGGTGATGGTTGCATCATACAGTAAATGCAATTAATGTCCTTGAAGGGTACACTTAAAAATGGCTAAATTGGCAAATACTTACTGTATGTATTTTATCATAATAGAATTATTAAAATAATGTCCATAAACCTTATTCAGAAATTCTAGTTCTGAAAAATCTATCTTAAATCATGCAAAACATGTGAGGAGAGAAAGCTCTATACAAAAAACTGTTCATCGTAATATTACTAACAGAATAGAGAGCAAACTAAATCCCTAAATCTGGAAGTTTGGTTTTGTGAAGGTCCTGTAGCTGTTTAAACTCCTGGTGACCTGGTTTGGGTTCTGGTGATCACACTAGCAAGTCTAGTCTCCCAATAGGTGGCAAAAAGGGCTCCCCCTCCCCCAAAGCACATGAGGATGGAACCTTTTGGTAGCAAATGACAGAAAAGTTTATTAAAGGAAAGTACTTTCCAAAGAGGGAAGGGGTCAGACTCCATGAATGGAAGAGGACTCTGTATAGATTTTTGGGGTCCCTTTTACTGTCATAGATGGGAGGAGAAGCTAGTGACATGGCTCTTGGTTGGGTGTGAGGCTAAATGTGGCCATCGGACAACTGCCAGGAGGAACTGTTACATTTGTATCACAACTGCCAGGAAGAACTGCTGGTAAGTGGCAGATCAGGTTCTCTTGGTAACCTTATCAGTTTGGTCACAGTACAATCCTATTAACAATGACAACAACAAAATTGCATTTAAAAAAACGGATAGCTTACCGAAAGGCTATCATCAATAGTTTCAACCACTTAAAATGGACTCTTGCTAAATGTTGCTGAATACATTTCAACTGTGAATGTGTTGAGTAATTTAGCTGAGGTGGCATGGCTACGTAGGCCATCATTTTGTAAACATTAGTGTGTAAAGGCTTCTCTGAAATTTATACAATAGAATATAACAAGTCATTAATACAAATTAGCATTATTTTGATGAGATGGCATTTATTATTTCATCATATTGACTCCAATTTTGTTTTTAATTGTCCAACCATTCTAACAACATTTTAACAGATTTTAAATTTCCTATTAGAGATGAATTTTAGAAAACTATAGACTGGGGTCTGGGGATCATGGTTTCTGGAAACTCTAGGTCAATCGGCATAACAAAGTTTATTAAGAAATGTTCTGAATCCCACTTTGGTGAGTATTGTCTGAGTCCTTAAAAACTATGAACAACTAAGATGCATCAGTGGGTCCCAAACCACTTGGAGCAAAGGAGAATGAAGAATACCAAAGACAGAAAGAAAATATTAGCTCAAGAGCCAAAGGGCTACATAATCTGAAACTCTATCAGCCTGAGACCAGAAAAACTAGATGGTGCCCAGCCACCCCCGACGATTGCACTGACAGGGGACAACAAAACAGAGTCCCTGATGGAGCAGGAGAAAAGCGTGGTGCAGAACTCAGACTGAAGTAAAAAGATGAGATTTAATAGTCTCACTGAGACTGGAGGAACCCCCAAAACCATGGCCCCTGGATGCTTTGTTAACCCAGAACTAAAACCATTCCCAAAGCCTCCACTTCAGACAAAGATTAGACTTAGTTCAAGCCGGTATCTGTGACCAAATGGACAGCTCCTGCCTTCAGGCAGGTTGAGAAGGCAGAAAGGCACAGAAGCTGGTTGGATGGATACAGGAGACTAGGAAACTCGGGCTGGAGAGCAGGAGTGTGTTGTCATATTACAGGGATTGCAGCTAGTGTCACATGATAATAAGTGTACAAACATTTGCTTGAAAACTTTAAAAAAATTTAATTACTTGAGCTGTAAACATTCCCCTGAAGTACAAGAAAAAAGAAAGAAAGAAAAAGCTACTGAGGTAATTTTATGAGGCAATGGTAGAACTATGTCACTTACAGTCAGAAAAACCATTACAAATCAGAGCTCTGTATCGATCATTCTAATTCTGGATTTTGTTTTTCAGTTTCCTAAATCAACACATTTTTTCCCCTAAATAAATCATTAGTGCTTGTATAAGGACACCAAATACAATAATCAATCATTTCAGATGATTCCAAAGATTTTCCATGTTTTCAAAACAATGGAATTTAAGTACTGGGCCTACTCCTCTGTTTTCTACAGGCACTAATTCCTGACACTGCTTCAGATAACTGAGTAACTTTGCTCCCCCAAATGCATTCAACATACGCTTCTGACAACTTTCTGAAACAAGTAATGAACGGTGCAGCACATTAGAGCATGCTTAAATCACTATTCAAGAAGTGACAGGTCTTGATTTCCAGTTTTTATTTTTGTTTTAAAGTGATTTTTCTTGGCCTTAGCTTTCAATAGTAATAGTCACCAAATTTTGGACAGCTTTTTTTTTTTTTAATTGCAAAGTGCCCTTCCCCCTCCTCCCTTTTTAATGAAGAAACTCATTGCTTTACCAACGAACTTCTGTTACCTTCTTCAGGAAATGATGATGTCTATTACAAAGGTTTGAGATATGGAAATTTAAATCATCAGCTCTCAGAATCCAATCAGACCATTTGGGAGCTTTTCTTTCCCTTTCCTCCTTCTCCTTTCTTCCTCCTCTTCACATCCTTCCCCAGCCATACACAAGCTCTTTATTCTTCCCTGAACATCATTTGCTGTACAGCTCTCTCCCCCAGGTGGACTGTCTGCCGTTGGTGAGGCTCCCACATCAGCGGAGCCGTCCTGGTTTCTAAGCCTTCCACTGACCCGGCCACTCATGAATAAGTCATTGCTTCCCTTCCTGTCCTGCTCTCCCATCACCCTGAATCCATGCCACACTCAGCAGCACTGGTCAGGCACTCTCTTCCTTGCTGGTCCCAAGAGGACTCCCCAGGGAGCCTGCTCCAGACCCAGTGTGGGGCGGGGGGGAGGAGAATAATTAAAAAACAGGAGTTCACAGGATAAGGAGAGAGAGCTGAGGAGGTTGTCAGGACTTGGCTTTACCTTGAAAACAAGCAGAGGAGTGGACACGCAGCTCAGAGCACATGCCACTGCTTCTTGTTGTCTTCCTCGAGAGTCCTGACTGTGACTCGCAGAATCCCCTCTAGCAATGCCCACATGATTTTCTGTTACCAGCCATGCAAATATTTTTCTAATTCTCAATTAAAACGCTGCTTCACAAAACAAGTGCCTTTTAGTGCCATCAGGGTAAACCGGACGCGTGGCAATTACTGTCTTACTTTGAAGGCATGATGCAGGGCATAGGGGACTGTTAGGCCAGGCCATCCCTGAGTGATGTGTCATCCTGAGCCCCTGTATGGATCCAAACCCTCCCTTTGTTTGAGGTCAGGCATGGCATTCCTGCCGATGATTGACAAGAATGGACTTGTAACAACATTTTTTCAGGGAATGATAAGCAGCCATCATAAATTCCTTTTGTAATAGTTTATTGCAGGTTGTAAACTATTGACAATGACTTTACTGCGTGAAGTAAAATAGTTGCTTGTAGCCTCTAGTCTCTAAAACTACTTTAGGACTTTTTAGTACCCTCAGAAAAAACCTTGCCTTTCATGAAATGAATCATAAATAGTTAAGAAAACCACTGTCAAATAGGAAGAGAAGAGAAGAGAAAAGAAGTATCTGTCTGGGATGCAAAAGAGATGCTCTGGGGACCCTTTCAGTACAATCAGATGTCAACCAGTGTTTATGATCATCCTTTCCTGGGTGATAAATGAAACTGAACAAAGAAAAAGCCTTAAGGGTAACTCTGTAAAGAAATGAAAAGAAGCAGCTCATTTGAGAGTTGAAGGAGGAACCTGGGGTTTCATTTCATTGCTTGCTCTGCTGGGGCATATCACTTCATTACTAATTTCTATCAGTGAAAAAGACCGTTACAACTTTCATAGACAGTCACATATTCAGTTAGGATTTCTACATCCTGACTTCGGATTCTGCTGTCATTCTCATAGCTTATGACCAAGCCAATACCAGGGCTGCAAATCACTAAATAGAAAATAATTTTATGGACATTTACTTAGAGAGTTTGTAAGGATGTGTGCACCTTCATTTTCTTTCCCCTTAAAGATATACTGCCTTTTATTAAAAAAGTATATATGTAAGCTCCAAAATAGCTTTTTAAAAAGCAGTTCTTATAAAACATGCATAGTTTGAACTATACAAGTCAGATACATATGCAACTAATCATATTTTTGCTGTATCTCTCTGCCTAATCATTAACTTTAAATGCCATATAAGAATTTCTAATCCACAATAAATTATTTCACAGAAATAATTTAAGAGGGCTGTTGACTAATGTGAAACATTCTTATTTCCACCAGCAGTTGGCTGCCAAACATTGTAAAAAAAAGTCCCAGATATAAGTTGACATAAATTATAGTGAATATAAATCTCCAATGATCAAGTGGTGGTTAGAAATTATTACCTTGAAGAGCCAAGGAAAAAAGAAAAAAAAAAAAAAAACACAAATACTGTGAAGTCTGTCTTGGTTGCATTTAGATACAGAAAACTGTATCTAAAAATCTTCCTCAAAGACTTAACTTCTTTGTTTAATGTGCTGGATGCATTGTTCTACATTTCAAAATTTATTGTAATAGAGTTTATTGAGCATACAAAGTAGAGGAGAAATTATATTTTAATTACAAGAAAGTCTGGCCAGTCTTTATTTTTAAAATATAAATCAGGAAATTAGCTTTTAAATAAAAACTTTTAACTGTGTGCAAAGGTTGCTCTCAGAGTATCCTTTTCGTAGGAAAAAGCAGAATAATTCAAAGTGATAATCACTCAAACAATAGTGAAGAGGGCTTCCCCTCCCACCCACCTCCATCTCCTTTCAATCAAATTTCTTAGGTTTTCTGCCAAGCTGGAGACATTTGAGGGGAAATCATGTTCAGATTAGAAAAAGCAGCAGCACGTGAGTGAAATCAGGCAGAAGTGTACGGCCAGGGGACTCAGAGACTCAGACAGCAGAAACAGGGACATGTAGCCATTCAAATGGCAGCATTATTCAGGTAGAAATCCATAATTAGTGGAATTTTTGGAGTTTAAAAGATTGCTATACAGTGCAAGGGGAAAACAGTAAGTCTGGTTGAGAGAATTAATTCCCTTCTCAAATCTCCATCCTTTCCTCCAAGATGTGGTTCCAAGAGAGACAATTACGTCAAAGCAGATTGGGGCCTAATTCTGAACACTGCCTTTCAAGCACATTCTGCAGGCCTGTTAGACATACACTGTAGACAGCAGCGTTTCTACCACCCCAATACCTGACATCTGTACACCAGCTTCTTAGGAACAGAAATGGAGACATATGCATTTTAACATATTCCAAGAACACAGTCACAGGGGAAATCTACCTTTCACCATATATGGCCATTGCACAACCCTGTCCAAGAACTCAATACAGATATTTATGTAACATCTCCAAACTCTCCCCGCTACACAGGTTGGCAGGGGTTTAAGAAAATTCTTGGATGAGGCTCCTGCAAAGACAGCCTTCTAAAACACAAACGGTGCTGATGGAAAAAGCTCAAACACTTTTCCAGGCTTGGGCTGCTCTATCAGCATAGAAGGTATGTGAGAATATTTGTAATGATATTTCTAAAAATGCATATAGATGTAAGAATTTGTAGTTATTGCGTATACTAAACATTCTATTTACATTTCAGCTTTTTGGTCAGTTGTGACCCTGCCTGATTTCTTTGAGGAATATCCCAACACCCGCTTGGATTCTAGTCATGGAAGAAAAGAAAATCCAAGTGAATCCTGCGTGATATTTTATAAGTAAATTTAAATGATTTGGGGAATTGTCCAACCCAATTAGATTAAAATCTTCCTGATGATGGGGGGGGGCGGGGCGGGAAACGACAGTGGCATTTCAAAGGAAAGCTAGTGTTTAAAGAAATGGAACCTCACATATTTTCACACATAAAAATTTAGTACTTAAACCAGTGTAAAATTTACATGCTCAAGTGTGGTGGCCATGTAAGGAATATATACCACAAATGATGACACTGTCAAAGAAAAAACTATATAGTTTTACTACAAAACTTCAATGGTGTGTAGAAAAGCGGGGTCAGAAGGCCTGGGTTCTTTCTAGTTCTCCTTTGCTTCTTACTAGCTTTCTGACTATAGCCGAGTCTCCTCAGAAAGACATACTATCTCTTCTGCCTACCTTATGGTTACTGTGAGGATCCAACAGGAAGACAAATATAAAGTGGCCCAGCAAATGGTCAAGTACTACAGAAGTACGAGATACCAATATTATCATATTCCCCACCCCCCTGCAATAATCAGGTACCATTAGCTTGTCATTGCTAATGCAAAGCTCCCACTGGGCATTGAGGAAGGGGCCTGTGTTCTCTCTAAGCATCACCAACTGCTGATGCTCAGAGTACTCGCCAGGAGGAGGGGCAAGCATGCTCACGTTCACAGAAGGGGTGTTATTTCCTTCACCTGGGCCCCACTGCTCCAGAATCAGAATATGCCTTTGGAATATGCCTCTCCAAAGCTTCATGCCCCACTCCCTCTTAGTACAGCAACAGTACATTTGCTGCTTTTCTACATGGCTCACTACTTCCCCAAAATATTTTTTAAGATGTGTTTAAAAACTTGTTACCTAGGAGTAGGGAAAAAAAAGGCCCTAGAAATGTTAATTATTTGGAGCACAGAGCTTAACATTCTGGATCTCAAGATGGTATTTAAGCCTATTTAGATTTTCTCTAAATTCTTTGAAGCTAGAGCAACTTCTGAATGTGCCTAGCAGCCTCTAATTATTTGTGGAAATGGTAGATGTGAGAAGACCAGATTAAATCCACAGATAATCCCAAAATCTCATTTGAGCCAAAAGCACACCTCTTTCCCACCAGGCCCAGCACTAGAAGTATTACTAGGAAATGCAAGACCGATCTTAGTTCCACATTTTCATTTCTCCTGCCCACCCTCTGGTGGAGATGTCAATGAACTGGCTACACTGCCAGAGAAGGAACTACCAGAAAAGAAAATGGGAAATCAGAAGCCCGGACCACTGCCAGGAGTCCCGAGAGTGAACAGTTTAGGACTTGACTACTAGCCCAAAAGGTGGCCGTTCACACCCACGAGAGGCACCTCAGACCTGGCAAATAGTTCTATTCCTGCAATATATGGTGTCACCTAGAGTCACCCGTGACAACTGGCCACTGCTGAGCTATGAAAACAGACCCTAAGAAACTGAAGACACCGTTACCAGAGTCCTAGCTTACAGGGGGAAACCACATGTCCGTCCTTTAGGCACCTTGGGCTCTATGCTTCAGGAAGCTACAAGGCTGTCCTGGCGGGCCACGATGCTGTGCTTAGATCATTGCTCTCTGACCAGTGTGGCTGGCTTACGCACTCACCAGAAGAGGACACAACACATGCTGGTGATCTGCTGTCACCCCTGCTGGCTCATAGCACCAGGCAAAGGCCAGAATGGACTGGCCTCCAGTGGTCCAAGTGCTCTCAACTTAGTGAACACGATTTATAACAGGATAGGGAGAGAAAGACAGGTTCTTTATTTTAAGGAATACTCTACAAATCCCACTGGCCTTCCCTTTAGTGTTTCTCCCTTTTGGTGCTTTTTATTTTTTCTGTCGGAATGAACAGCCAGAGCAGCGATGCTTCACAGTCTTTTGAATCCATGTCTAATTTCGATGAGCATGAAAGATTCGAGTTGTCCTTAAGATTATTTGAAATTTCAAAATAAATATCAGTGAAACAACTCAACACAAGTAATTTTGTTTTTCAGACTACACTCTCTTAAGGTGGCCTCCTTGAGAATATTTTACCAAATGATTGAATGTTTACCGATTGGCATCAACCCACAAATGTACAATTCGATTTGTAGCAGGCATGTTTCACCACCTGCCCCTCTTCCTGGGTCATTTTTGTTTATGTTGGAGCCCTATGGATCAGAACTTTCGGCTTGTTTTTGGTTCAGATAAGTCCAGACTTTAGTCTGGGAGCAGGGAGAAGACAAAGGGAGGAGACATGTTGAAAAGAAGAGATCTGAGTGAACTGTCAGTTCTTGGGGTGGAATGTTGGAAACGTATGAGGTTCCATAGGAAGAGACAAAGAGCTGGTGCAGAGGGTCGGTGGTGGGAGCCGACAGAGAAAGGGAAAACGTTCATTAAGTCAGATACAAAAAGCTAGCTCTTGAATTTAACTTTCTGAACCGCAGTACTCGGGATTAGTACAATTAATTTCTCTTCTAAATTTTGTCTTTAAGTCTGGTGCACTCCGGGCCTCAGTATCTGCAAAACGCAAGGGAGGTCTCCAGATGCAAGGAGGAGGACATTAGGAAGACAGGACTGAAGGGAGCCCACGCAGAAGCTCGCCACATTTCTTCCGAGGGCGGAATTCCTCTCTTGAGGGTTGGCGGTATTTTCCTCCCGTCTCTTACAGGCAGTGGGGCCTCCTCGGCCAGCACAACCCTCTTCCCATTAGAGGGTCCCTCTCTGGAAGCACGGGCAGGGGCAGTGTCTGCGGCCAGAGTAGGTGCCCATTCCTGAGTTGCTGCGGACGTAGGAACCGGGGTGCTGAGGTGGCCGACCCCTCGAGGAACTGGTCCTGGGAGTCGAGGGCTTTTCCCACCAAAACCCCTCATTCCAGCCTACTCGCAGCCCGCCGCCCGCCGCAGACCCCGCGGCCTCGCGCCTGCCAGCGCCGCCTGCCAGCGCCGCCTGCATCCCCTCTCCCCGCAGCGTCCCCGCTCCCCGCAGCGTCCCCGCTCCCCGCAGCCTCCCGCGCCCTCCCGCCGGACGGGCTGCTCGGCTGCCGGTCGTCCCGCGTCCGTCTTTCCTGCCCTCTTGCGGCCATCGGGGGTGAAACAGCGCTGGCTGCTCCTCCGCCCTGGCCGTCGTGTCCTTGTGGTCAGCACTGCCGCCGTCCAGTGCCACCTTGATGGTGTACACTTGGGTCGCGCGCGAGTGCACCGCACTCTCAGCCTCGTTTCGCCAGGGCAGGCAGGCCTGCGCTCTGAGATGGACGGAGATAAGTCCTTAGGGGCCCAGCGTCTCCAAACTTTTGGAGACAGTTCAGGCAATTTTGCACTGTCGTCTTATTTGCCCATCTGAGGCTGTGTGTCCTGAACAGTAAGGACAAGGCAGAAACCTCCTCCCCAGGGCCAGCGCCGGCTGCTTGGTTAACAGTAACTTGACCATTGACTGAGAGGCGGCTGTGCGTCTCCAGGGGGAAGGCAGGAGACAGCTGTTTTAAGTCCTCACGGGAACTAAAGGAGTCACCACTTTTGCAGCTCCAGCCTCAGGCGTTTATTTCAAGTTCCTCCATTCCACTACTGAACAAGCTTAGAGGGACATACAAATAACTTCCACATTCGGTAGTGTGTGGGTCCTATGCCTTTCCTTAGCCAACAAGTCAGCCAGGCTTCAGCTGCCAGAAAACGTGTATCCCAAACACCACTTCTCACATACAGACAAGATGCAATGTAGCTAAAACTGGCGATCTTTTTATCTGGACACTTTTCACCACCCTGGCTCCCTACTTAAGAGTAAGACTTGAGTAGCAAACATTAGTTAGAAACCTATTTTCCTTAGTACATCCCAGATTTCTTCTGGTTCAATCTCACGTGTCAGGTGAAATTATTCATGAGGCGCTGAACAGAGTTGATAAGTCTTACTCCTTCCTCCTAGAAATTCCAACTGGATTTAAATCACTGGCTGGTTGCTGCAGAGAGCCTGTGTTTTATGGGCATTCTCCAGGGGGCTTTGAAGTATTTGCTTACCAAATGTGTTTCTCAGCTTCTAGCTTGTGAATAAATTACCCATCCTTCCTCTCTGCTGTCCTTCTGTACCTCCACCCCCAAGTGTGAACAGCAGAGGTATTCTCTGAATAATGGCTTGGAATTAGGGCTCCTATCTGTCAGTTACTGGTCCTGGGACACTCATTTGCTATATGCTTGGTGGCGAGATTGCAACACCTAATGGAATACGCAGAGGACGGCGGTCCTAGGCCATTCTCCTGTTCACACACATATCCCTGGCTCACAGGATCACTTGACCAGTGCACCTTTTATTATCTTGGGCCTGGTTGCCTTCTCAGGCAAATGGCCATTCAGATACTCAATTGTAGAAACACTGACATCCTCCTGTTGAAAACATGTTGGAGCATCTTTGAGGACTGCTGCTTGCCAGGGGTTAGTGTTAATTAATGTCAGGCAGGACTGTTGCAGAGACGGTAGATGTTTGTTTTGCTGCTTGTAAAAGGGAAAATGGGCAGCTCAGACACACTGGTGAGCCAGCAGGCAGTTTGCCCTATCTGCCAGGCTGCTGAAACACATTGTCACATTCCCGTCTAGCCTTCAGTGTGTGAGCTGGATGGTGCATGGTAACATTGTCCACTAGGTGCCTGCCAGGAGGATGCTTCCCTTCCTGTCACCCGTGCCTAAACTGTCACCACCATCACCATTTTTCTTGTTCATGTAGTGTGTTGAAGTGGTAACTAAAGACTCCCCAGAAGAGGAGAGCAGCCAGTTCTGGGTGTTCATTTGTCGTATGTCCATGAGTCACCTCACCAGGAGCCTCAGTTGACAAGGATTCCTGGATTGTCCCGCTGGGCCTTCCCAGGCAAGGACAGGTACCCTGTTACCCTTTTCTTATTTAAAGTTTTACTGGGGCAGGGGGAACCCACAACATTGACAACAACAAAAAGCTAAACAAACAAGAAATTAAAATACATAAAAGCACAGACATCTGGCGTGTTTACCCCACGCAAATTTCTTACCCTACAATAATTAAAGCCTGTCACAGGCTTGGCTGCTCCTGCTTCTGGCTGGGCTCACGGCTGCAGACTCCTCAGCCCCTCAGTACTGCTGCTTCGCTGGAGGGATGCCTTCCTGCCACGCTGCTACCTGATTTTCCTTCTTCTGAGGCCTCTGGCTGGGCAGAACTTCCCCTTTAGTGGCCCCTGTGTCCCCTCCGAGCCTGGGCAGTGGTCCTCTGGGGGAGAAAAGCACTTCCCAGCTGAGTCTCTTGGCAGTCCCAGGCCCTTCGGCGCTGCGCCCGGCAGTTCTGAGCCCTCACCTGCCGCTCTGCTCTCAGGCAGCCAGCCAGGCTGCGGGCGCCGGCCCCTTCCTCCCAGAAGCCTGCCTGCTTTCTATTCTCCCTTCCTTCCCTACCTCTCCCCTCAGTGAGCCCCACCGAAAACCACCTGTTTTGTGTTTTGAAAGCCTGGAAGCACCCCCATCCTCCACCCTCGCAGACCTCCCACAGAGTTCCAGTTTCCTGTCCAAACTCCAGACTGGAGTTCTTGACTCATTTGAAGAACATTTAGAGTGTCACATATCACGAAGCCACTGCATATTCAAGCCTTTTCTTCCCAGCTTGGATTACGGAGGGTCCCTCTCCCAGGGGAGGAGTTGTCTTGTAAAATTGTAGGCCTGGCAGCCCCAGAGGTGGTCCTCAGACTTGTCAGAGGCCAGAGTACCTGCAAAGTCTCCCTCATCTCTGCAGGGTGCCATGTAACCTGCTAAGGCCCTCAAACATGCCAGGAACAGTTTTACTAGTAAAAACTGTGACCCTGTTATGTCATGTGCTATAAAATCACAACCATAAGTAAACACGTTCGTAGTAGCACAAAGAAACTACTGAATTCCACAGCTGCCTCTTTATGATTTTTTTTGGTAATACTAATTTGCTACCAGCTCAGTTTTTAGCCTTCTGCCAGTATTTGCTACTAAGCAGGTGTCAAAGGCTGGAGAAAAACTTTTGGAAGGTAAAAAGTTTAAAATTGACAGAATTTTCTCCATGCAGTTGGCAGAATAATGCATGCTGTACCCCTCACCCCACCCCATGCCAAGACATCCACATCCTAATCCCTGGAACCTGTGAATGGTTATGCCTTACATAACCAAAGGGACTTTACAGATGTGTTTAAAGGCACTTTAAATAGAGAATGTTATGAATTGAGTTGGGTACCCACCCCACCCCCCAAACATCTGCTGTAAATCCCAACCCCTAGACCTGTGGTTATAATCTCAACCGGTCATGTTAAAGGGGTTGTATGAAAGCAAGGCATGTCTTAAACCAATCTTCTCTGAGACACAAAAGAGCAGATTAAGGAAGCAAGCAAAAAGCACAGAGGGGCAGAAATGTGCCACATGATCACCAAGGGACCTGGACTAGAAGCTAAAGAAATAAAGACCATCCTCTAGAGCCAGCACACAGAGAGAAAACTTTTCCTCTGGCCTGCGAGAAAACAAATTCTGTTTGTTAAAGCCACCCACCTGTGACATTTCTGTTAAAGCAGCATTGACCATACCAGGCTTGTTGCCACTGAGTCAATTCTGACTCATAGTGACCCTATAGGTCAGAGTAGAACTGTCCCATAAAGTTTCCAAGGAGTGCCTGGTGGATTTGAACTGTCAACCTTTGGTTAGCAGACGTAGCACTTAACCACCACATCACCAGGGTTTTCAAAAGCCAAGCCCATCACTGTTGAGTTGATTCCAACTCACAGTGATGCCATAGGACAAAGTAGAACTGCCCGTAGGGTTTCCAAGGAGCAGTTGGTAGATTTGAACTGCTGACCTTTTGATTAGCAGCCAAATGCTTAGCCACTGTACCACTAAATAGCTAGATAACTAAAACAGGGAGATAATCCTGTATTATCCAGGAGAGTCCACTATCGTTACAGGGTCCCTATAAGTGAAGTTCTACTCTGTCCTATAGGGTCACGATGAGTCAGAATTGACTCAGTGGCAGTGGGTTTGGTGTTTTGGGTTTTGTAAGTGAAAGTGGGAAGTAGAAGAGTTAAAGAGAGATTTGACAATGCTACACTCTAAAGCTTTGAAGCTGTAGGAAGAGGCTGGGAGCCAAGGAATGTAGGTGGGCTTTAGAAGCTGAAAAAGGCAAGAAAACAGATGCTCCCCCGCGCAGCCTCTGGAAGGGATGCAGCCTGCTAATACCTTGATTTTGGTTCTGCGTGGCCTTCTGACATTCAAAACTATAGGATAATAAACTTGTGTGTCCTTATGCCACTGAGTTTGGTGGTAATTTGTTATAGCAGCTGTGGAACTGACTCTATTAACTGACTTGAGGAAAGACCACTTTCTTTTGAATTTTATGGAAGTGCTCTAATAAAACATAAAGAGTTAAAATGAAATAAAAACTTGATTAAAAAAAAGAAAACCTGTCATTTTTTCATTTAGTTACCATCCACATGAAGCCAGGCACTGTGCTCCTGACTGATAATGCTTGTGAGAACACTTTGAAATAGAATTATTCACTGTTTGATAAAGAGGAGGAAACTGAGACTCAGAAAAGTTTAGTAACTTCCCATAGTCATAATCAGTAGGTGATAAAAAGCCAAACCAAACACACTGTCATCGAGTCAATTCAGACTCATAGCAACCCTATAGACAGAGTAAAACTGTCCCATAGAGTTTCTAAGGAGCATCTGGTAGATCTGAACTGCTGACCTTCTGGTTAGCAGTCATAGAACTTAACCACTACACCACCACGGTTTTTAGTTGCTGACAGGTAGAGGGAAAAAGGAGTCTAACTAGTGTAGCCATTAAGCACTCAGCTGCTGACCAAAGGCTAGCAGTTGGAACCTACTGAGTGACCCACTCCTGTAGAGAGTACAGCCATAGAAAAAAAAAAACCCTGGAGCAGTTCTACTTTGTCACACAGGGTCTCTATGAATCAGTACCAACTTGATGGCACCTAACAACAAGTAGAGAAAAAGGATATGAATCCACTTGAGTTCATTCCAGAGTCCTTGCTGTGTTTGAGAGCGTGTCTGTGAGTATGTGAACCTCAGTGGTGTAGTGATTAAAGAGCTTGACTGCCAACCAGACGGTCAGTAGTTGGAATCCACCAGCTACTCCTTGGAAACTCTGCCGGGTAGAGTTCTACTCTGTCCAACAGGGTTGTTGTGAGTTAGAATCAGCTTAACAGCGATGAGTTTGTTTTGGAGGCATTATGTGAGTACGTGTGTGTGAGTATGAAATGTGTGTGTAAGTGTGTAAACCTGTGTAAGTGTGTGAATGTGTGTGCACATAAGTGGATGTGTGTGTGTATAACTGTAGCCATTCTGGGGCCAGTGGGCCTTGTCTCACCCAGAGTAGCTATACTAGCAGTGGCCTGTAAACCATCTGAGGACACACACTACTCGAGCTGGCCCTGAATTGCGCCTGACAGCAGCCCAGAGGAAAATTTACCTTGAGGTTCAGTGAGCTCAGGGTAGAAATTGTGAATTTATTTTGCTCTATGACAGAATAATTAGCTTTTCCTATTGCGAGGAATGAAAGGGCAGTGTGCTTTTCTGGCAGCTGTGGGAGCTGCCTTCCTGCCTGGATAAATCTGGTCTCCACTGATATTGTTACACCTGTTTAAACAAGGAACAGAATAGGTATTTATTTGAAGTTCAACAGGCCATATGAGCTATGGCCTAAATATAGGCCTGGATATAATTATAAAGATACTTAATTCTTTGTTCTGAAAGATTTTGCAACCCACCGTGCCCTCAGAGGCTTGGGCAGTTTTTTAAACATGTGTACCTCCCAGAATGAGTAAAGGCAGAGAGGGAGGAAACCTCTCAGAGTGGAGGGCGCAAAGCTGGGAGCAGGAGAGTGCTCTCCAGCCCTTGCTCAGCAGCAGAATCCCCAACAGGGGCGGCAGCATGATAAAGATGCAGTGCTCTAGGCCCTCTCCCCTAGAGGTCACTGTCCCTCTGTGTTTGAACAGAGCCCAGAAACCTAAATTTATAGCCCTCTCAGGTGATTTTAATGGTTACCCGAGCTTGGGAACCCCTAGCCTAGGAGCGGGGGACAGGTGGTAGCGCTTCTTCCTCCATCTGTGGGAGGAGGTCAGAGATACTCAAAATTGTCATTCACTGAGCATCTTCACATGTAGGCACCCATCATTATCCCCATTTGACAGATGAGACAATTGTCTTCTGTTCGTTTCTCTACAGTGCCCTAGAGCACCTTAGGGCAAGAGCTCACAATGGTCTGTAGGGTGCAGGTGGTTTTGAGACTCTGGTGAACACTACACCCCCTCTTGCCATAAAGTTGCATGTGCACAGAAGATTTTGCACAATTTCTGAGGGTTAACAAGAGTCTCCTAAAGCTGATCAGCCCCGAGGGAGGTCTAACAGTAGGGGCGTCCTAAAGGCTGACTCAGATTGCTTCTTAGCAGCCTGAGGAGGGACTTCTCAGGCACTTACCATGTGCAGAGTACCTTCCTGAGACTCAGTCCCTGACTTCCAGATTAGTTGGCAAGACAAGACTGCACAAAAAGATAATCTGAAGTTCTAAGTAGTTTACATCAAGCCCCAACATGGACGGACAACATGTATTGCAGTTCAGCGGGATGAGGCCTCGTGGGCTGCTGGGCCCAGAGGTCTGTGGTGAGGGTGCAGCCTTGCAGGGGCCTGGCCTGAGCGCAGCAGGATTCTGGGTGGGAGAGCTGTGCCAGTAACTCCTCTAAGGAGGTGACACCTGTGGGATGGTCGCTGTCAGGTGCTGTCAAGTTGATTGTTTAGTCTGAGTTTTTCACACAGGGAGACACGAGGTGGATCTGAGCTGCTGCTCACCGACCTTTCGCTTAGCAGTCAGGCATCTACAAACTCTGCGTCACAAGGGCTCGTCGAGGTGGGGGGGTTGTGGTGAGAAAGTCACATCAAGGGCAGAGACAAGGTTTTCAAAAAGGGGTTCTGTATACTAAGAAATGGAAAGAAGAACAGAAAGGAAAGGAAGTTTTTTTTTTTGTTTTGTTTTTAAAGCAAAATGAAACGCTCGAACAGGGTACTAAAACTTGTGGTCATTAAAAAATACATGTTTACATTGCAGTTGTTTAAATATCAAACATAATGCTATATAATTGTGCTATTCACACACACACAAATACAGACAGAATCTATTAAAAATATTAATGTATAATTCCCCACAGGCAAGGGTGGCTCAGTAATGGGGTTTAAGGTAGAGTTGTGTGAGAACTTTTACCAGTTTATCTCTGAGACTGTAGGTATAACCTACCTTGCAGATCCTATTAGAAACCTAAATATGAAGTTCTTTTTACGGATGGAGTTTGAGCCAATCAGCCCTCCTGCTCCCCCACCCTCCACCTTGTATTTAAAAAAAAAAAATAGACCTGTTGCCACTGAGTCAATTTCAACTTCTACCACCCTGTGATAAACTCTGCCGTAACAGGCTGAAGGCCTGTGCTGGGAAAAGTGGATTAACGCAGACCTGTCGGAGGCCTGCCTAGGGGTTTTGTCCTTTGTCCTGTAGGGGGAGCGCCTATAGTTTTCAGGGAAGAGCGCAAGACTGAGGACTGCAGGTGTGGGAGAAATGAGAGGCTGGGAGACTGGCCAGGAAACGATCATAGTGGGACAGACGTGAAAGGAGCCAGGACAAGGGCCAGGAAAGGCAGATTCCAGAGAAGGAAGGATTATCCAGCCCTAGTGGCCTGGGAGAGAGATGAGGCAAAGAGGACCCCCTGGCTTGCCTAGGAGGTGACTGGGAAATGGTAACTCCATGGATGGAACTGGAAGATTCACTGGGTCTGGTGGGTGAAGACAACAAGGCAGCACCCCACTGGTGAGAGATATAGAAGGGCACCCTCAGACCAGGACACAACTGCATCTCAGCTGTGCTTCTTTCCAGCCAGAGGACCTGCTGCTGGCCTGGCTCTGTATTCCTAAAAAGTGTTCACAATCTGGGGAGAGTCAGTTTTTTTCTTTCAGCTAGAGATGTTCCTCTTTTTGCTGTGTCCAGGACATTGCATCATAACATGAGACGTGAGTTCTTTAAATAGACAAGGGATTTTAGTCATACAGGACAAGATGCCTGCAGACATAGGCAGAATGTTTCAATAGCACCTAAACTTTAGAAGGAAACCCTGGTGGTGTAGAGGTTAAGAGTTACAGCTGCTAACCAAGAGGTCAGCAGTTCAAATCTACCAGGTACTCCTTGGAAACTCTATGGGGCAGTTCTACCCTGCCCTGCAGGGTCACTATGAGTCAGAATCAACAGCAACAGGTTTGCTATTTTAAACTTTAGTAAAGGAAGCCTGGTGGCACACCTGTAAGCTTGTAGCTGTCGAGTCAGTTCCACCTCACAGCAACCCTGCGGCCCAGAGCAGAACTGCTGCCTACAGTTCCCAAGGAATGGCTGGTGGATGGGAACCGCTGACGAACCGTTGACGATTGGCTGCTAACCTGAAGATTGGCAGTTCAAATTCACACAGCAGCCCCACTGAAAAAAGGCACAATGAACTGCTTCTGTATAGCAAGGTAAAGCCTACGGAGGGAGCAGTTCTACTCCGTAATACATGGCGTCACCACGAATTGGAATGGACTCTACAGCAATGGGTTTTTGTTTTCAGTTTTAGAAAGTTAGTAATAACCATTCCCAAAGCCAACTCTTCAGACAAACGTGGGACTGGACTCTGAGACATAAAATGATACTCGTGATGAGTGTGCTTGTTGGCTTAAGCAGATACATGAGACTAACTGGGCAGCTCCTATCCCAAGGTGAGATGAGAAGTCAGAGGGGGGCAAAGGCTGGTTGAATGGGAGTGGAAAATACAGGATGAAAAGGAGGAATGTGCTGTCACAGGGTGGGGATAGCAGCTTGAGTTACATAGCCATGTGTGTGTTAGTTTTTGTAGGGCACATGAACTTGGATTTTAAACTTTCACTTCAAGTACTATAATATATTTTTTAAAAACCAAGTTGATAATAGACAGCAAGGCCAAAAGTGAATCTGTGTGGGCATAAATGGTGAAATGTGCTAGCCGGAATGGACTTTTCACTTCTTAATTCCTTTGTGAGAAAAATGGATAGCACCATAGAAACTAACTCAGGTGCAAGTAGGAGAATGTAAAATGAGATACCTATTTCCCACAGTAAGCCAATGTGAGTTTCAGAAATTTGCATTGCCACTTCCGGGGCTAGTGAGACAATTTCTTAGGCAAATAAGGGGGTCTCTTGTTTTTAAAAGTAATTTCTTTGCCTAAAAATGAGCATAGTAAACGGACCCAGAAATTACTACAGGACCCTAAATCCATTTTTTGAAAACATGCTGTGAATCTGCTTTTCACTATTTAGATGAAGCTATACACGATCACTTTTAAAGAATAACACAACTTAAAGATACATTGGCTCTATTCTCATTTAAAAGGACTTTACTATTTTACTGAATGAAACTTCATTGCTGGATTTCATTATCTTTTGGGGGCTGTGACTCCCTTAAACTCAGAATGATGGCATTTTAATTGTGTTTTTGTATTCACTGGTGAAAAGAACCAAACCTCATTTTGTCTTCTCTAGATCAATTTAAAAAAAAAAAAATGATACTGTCATCTTTAATTCTCTTCTGTTATAAGTTTAGCTCAGAAAGTCTCTGGAGTCTGCTATAATCATCTTAATGGCTGATGTCAAGCTTGTCAGGTGATGCTCTAAACTGTATACAGGTTAACTGATTTAATTCTCAAAACAACACTTGTAGGTGTATTATTATAACATGTAGAGATGAGGAAACTGAGGCAAGACATGGTGGAGTGGAGTCTCTAAAGTCGCTGGATATGTGAATGGAACAACTAAGACTGAAATCCAGGCAGTCTGGCCCTCAAGCCCGTCTTCTTAACCTCTCTGCAGTCTGCTGAAATAGTGTCTATCATTTCAGAACTCAAGAGATGCTCTTTATTTGGTGAAGAATGGTGTTCTCAGCTATGGGAATTAAAGCTGATTAAATCTCAACCTAGGGCCAAATGTCAACACGTTTTTTTCCCTAGATTTTAGAGGCTGTCAATCAGATACAGCTGTCACCTGGGGCATTAGGGACAATCTGATCAGACATATGACATCTCTAAACCCAAAAATCCCGCTGTGACGGAGTCAGCTCTTAGTCACAACAGCTCTACTGGACAGAGTAGAACTGCCACATGGGGTTTCTAAGGCTGCAGGCTTTACAGGAAGGAGCCCTGGTAGCACAGTGGTTAAGTGCTCAGCTGCTAACCAGAAGACAAGTGGTTTGAATCCATCAGTCATTCTGCTTGAGAATGATGTGGCAGTCTACTTCTGTAAAGATCTACAGCCTTCAAAACCCTCTGGGGCCACTCCACTCTGTCCTGTAGAACCATCATGAGTCAGAATCGAGTCAGCAGCAGTGGATGCATCTAGACTGCCTCATCTTTCTTCCATGGAGCAACTAGTGGGTTCAAACCACCAAACTTTCCATTAATAACCAGTGCTTAAGCAAGCATTTAATGATTGCATCCCCGGGGTCTCTAGCATGTATCAGCTGTGTTGCTCATCAAGGGCTCAGTTAGTATTTACCGGTTAAACTTCTTTGGGTGTACCACCCTGTATCATACATAGGGACAGCATTCACCTTAGAAGCAAGAAAAAGCAGCAGCTAGAAACAAGGAAGTCAAGGAGCAGCTAATAAGGATTGCAAAGGGGGAGAGCAACTTAAATCTGATGGCCTGGGAGCAATTTATTTATCAGGAGGCCTTAGATTCCTTCCTGGAGGAGGCACGCCTACAAATCTACTGTCAGGGAGCTGACTCCGACACACGGGTCTCATCAATATCCTCACTTCCTCTCCTTCTCTGGCATGCAAGAGCTTCTACTTCCCACATCCCTTGCAGCTTGTTGGAGACATGACTACCCGGCCAATAAAATGTGAGTAGAAACACATTACTTCTGGGCTGAGACAGTCAAACGCCCTTCATGGTTATTCAGTTTCTTTTTCTGGTACACTCCAATGAGAAGGGCTTAGGCTGAGATGGTAGAGCCACAGGATGAGCACAGTCTGAATCACCACTTGGATGACAACTGCCTGGAGTCAGGTGGATGCCCAGTAGTCCCTGCATAAGCAACTGAGATTCAGGGGTTGATTGTTATTACAGCAAAATCTAGCCTACCCTGACTGATACGTACTTATCTCTCTTTGTCTTTTAGTTTTCCTCATTGTGCACAGGCAATTTACCAACACTTTACATTCTTGGGTTTGCTCTCAACTGCTAACCTAAAGGTTGGCAATCCAAACCCACCTTGTGGAGCTGTGGGACAAAAGCCTGTTGACCTGCCTTCATAAAGACAAAAAAATAAAAAACGCTGCCATTGAGTCCATTCCAACTCATAGGAACTCTGCCCTGTAGAGTTTTCAAGGAGTACCTTCTGGTTAGCAGACCTCGCCCTTTACCACTGGGCCACCAAGGCTTCCTCATGAAGATCACAAGAAGACTTTATCGAGCAGTTCTAGTCTTTAATGCATGAATTGGAATCAACTTGACACCAATGGGGTAAAAAAACAATAGTTCTCAATAGAAAGGGCATATTAGTACTAAAAAAAATCATTTTTTTCATACTCCTGTCGTGCATGAATTTTTTCTTTACTTCTGGAGCCAAGAGGTATGGAGTTATATAATTATATATGGGAATATATGAATTATTATATAATACATAATAATATATGTATTATTATTATTATTTTAAACCATAACTGGTCTTCTTTTTCCCCTTTCCATTTTGAGGGGGAAAAAAAGATATAGAACAGGACCAAAAAAAAAACCCAACACTTAGGATTCCTAATTATTAACAAATTTCACATTTGCTTCATCTTCTTTTTTTATAAAAGAAATAAAACATGGTCATAGAGTACTTAGCCTTGAGCTCTAACCACCACTGTCAGTCCTATTCTCCTCACATACAAGGCCCTCTCCTCATGTCCTAGGGTAATAGTGCATATGAATGTGGGGTGTTTCCTCTGAGTCCTTTGTGTATTTCTACATATATATGGATGTGCATATATGCCATGGTTTGTGTTTCTAGTATACACAATGGACATCCAAAATTAATATGTGGACTCTTATAGTTTGAGATTTTGTATGCCTGCCAAGTGCCGTCGAGTCAGATCCGATGTATAGTGATACATTTTTTACTTTTAATAGTCTATCACGTCAATATGGAGGCCTTGGTGTAGCAGTGGTTAAGGCACTCAGCTACTAACCAGCTACTCCTTGGAGAAAGATGTGCCAGTCTTCTTACATAAACTCTGTGGGTAGTTCTCTGTGGAAACTCTGTGGGTAGTTCTATTCTGTCCTATAGGGTTGCTGTCAGTTGGAATCAACTTGGTGGTAATGTTCTTTTGTTTTTGTTTTTTAAATGTGAATATGCCTTTACTATCTACTTTCTTAATGATGGACACCATTTGAATTATTTCTAGCTTTTACTATTGTGTACGAGGTCTGAAAATGAAGTTCACAAACTTAATTATTCTAAGTGCTATATAGCTCATTGCTGAATATCACTGCAGTCACCTTTGAAGTATTCCCCTTGGGAAGCCAGGCACAGACACCAGCACCTGGTCCATCCTTCAAAGCCGTTTTGGAACACTTTTTGGAATGGCTGTTGCACACAGTGGCATGGTGGCAAGTTCATGAACTTAATTCTATAGTTGTCTGGGGGGAAGTTTTTAGCCAGTAAACAAATAACTATTGAAACACCCTCCTTGCTCACCTGATTGGGCCCTCAATGATTATTTTCTTTCTTTCTTTTTTTAACTTTTTGCTTTACCAAAAGATAAATGAAATTTTGAAAGGAAGACATTTTGATGACGTTCAGGACATCAAGGTTAATATGACAACAGCTGTGGAGGGGCCATTCCAGAAAAAGACTTCTAAAATTATTTTGAAGACCGTACTAGGCCCCGGCATCAGTGCATAGCTTGCCAAGGGGAGCTCTACAGAGGTGACTATCACTCTAGGATGAGGTCACAAAATTAACTGGCAGTCCTCGGGTAATGCTGCCTTTGACATGCTTTCACGTAATCGTGTGCTCATGTGTGGTGAGAAGTTCTCTCGGAAATATAACAAGAGTAGAATCAAGGTCATGGGGAACATGTATTTTAAATTTGACGTGATATCGCCAAATGCTTCTCTTAAGAGGCTGGGCCAGTTTACACTGAAAGTAGCTATTTCTTAAGCTTGTACTTCTCACCCACATCTTTGTCCTGTGGCCAGCACAAAGCTATGCATGTCGTGTTTAAAGCTTCTTGTCCTAGGTGATTGTGTTGTACATTTTTAATGCTGTAAGTTTTTGCTAAAAATAAAATAAAAAGGATGCATTTATTGTAAAAAATTAAAACAACTCAGAAAAGTACGCAAACCGAAATAAAACACAAGACTTAATATTTTGACTCAGAATTGTATTTTGAAATTTCGGTAATAACCACCCCAAATCCTGTCAGTCAGAAAAATCACCATTGATGTTTTGGTGAATAACCTCCTAAACATTTCTGCAGAAAATGGATATGTGTACAGTTTTATATAAGCGGAATCAGGCTATTCTTTTTCTACTGACAGCCTTTCACTCAACCATGTGTTATGAGGAAAACTTGGTGGTGCAGTGGTTAAGTGCTACAGCTGCTAACCAAAAGGTCAGGAGTACAGATCCGCCAGGGTCTCCTTGGAGACTCTATGGGACAGTCCTACTCTATAGGGTTGCCATGAGCTCGAATCGACTTGATGGCGACGAGTTTGTGTTTGTTTTGGTATGTTATGAACTCCTTGGGATCCTTTTCTAGATCGGTAAAACTCTTCTGATTACCTTGGACTTGGAGTTGCTACCCGGATGGAAGATAACAGGGAAGAAAGAGAAGAGCTGCAAAGTGCCTGGGGCATGCTGAGCCTGATTTTCTTGTCTAACCATCCTGAGAGGCAAGTGTTGCTGTTGGTTCCACAGACGAGGAAACGAAAGCCGCAGCAACAGACAGCGGTGGAGCCAGCGTTCGGGAGGTCTCCCACGTGCTCTCTGCTTCAGTCGCACCCTGCACAAAGAGTGAAGGGGGTTTGAAGAGCAAGAAGATGTGAGTCTTGGACCTTGTCACAACCTTGGTGAAGTCAGCCTTGGTAAATCTGTCCAGCTGAAGTTTTCTATCCGCTTTTCTACCTCAAGAAAAAGATGGCAGCAGCATCCTTTGAGCGGTCCTGGGAGGGGGATTGGTACGGAAAAATTGTGGAAGGGAAAGTGAAGGGTCATGCCTTGAATGGGAGGAAGAAGGCACTGAGAGAAGGTTCTTACTTCTCCAAGAGTTGGGGAGGAGGAGGAAAGTGCAAGGAGCATGACAGGCAAAGGCCTGGTGGCTGGTGGTGCCACGTCTGCAGTCAATGAGGAGGAGAGCTGTGAGGCCTCTGGGAGCCCCTGGGAGTGCGCAAAGACAGGTGTCCCGGGCCAGGGATCAGCTGCAGCTTTGTATAGCCCAGGGAGCCACAAGAAAGGGACAACAAGCAGGGATCAAGGACACGGCCTCCATTCCCCGCAGTGCATTGTCCAGCAGCACATACACCTGGGATTCCTGTATGCTTCCAGGACTAGAAGAGGGAGCCCTCTAATTCCTTAAAGACTAAGTACTGCTTTGGAGAAAAAAAGGAATGTGGCATTTCTTGAATTTGATATTGTGGCCTAAGATGTAGGGTGACATCACAGGCTCGTGACCCAGGTATCTGCACAGGACCTGCACCTAGAAGAGCCCTGTGCTGGTTTAACGTTCTGCTGGGGCCACTCTCCACTCCTAATATTTTGAGCAAGGGGCCTCACATTTTCATTTTGCACTTGTGTGCCAGTTGTGTAGCCAGTCCTGTAAAAATGCTTGCCCGCTGCAGCCCCACCTGGCAGAGTCAGTTTCAAGAGTCTTATATGTCTGTGGCAGAAATCTTCCCTCGAACAATTAGTGGGCTGGCGAGCTCCTGGCCCAGCCCGCTCCATCGCAATGCACATCCTAACCACCTCGTTTGTTTTATAGCACTTGTTCTCCAAGGGGGTCTGTGGCACACATCTTCTACATGAAAATAAGAGCTAAATATAAACAGAATATGTGTTATTATGAAACTGAATATGAAAACCATGGTGGTACACAGAAGGGGTAGCTGGGACGAAAGCAAAGCTGCTTGGGGGGCCGTTTTGGGTAGATGTCGACGGAGAGGACTGGAGAGTAACACATGGAGGGTAGCATGTGTCACCAGCACCCCCAGCCCCCTCCCAGGAGCAAGCACTTGCCTTGCACAGACAGTGGGGAGTCTTTCTCCTCACAGAGTCCCCACATTTTCCTTTGCCTTTCACAGCTTTCCTTTCCTTACGTATCTGCAGGAGTTGTAAATCAATCTGGACTCTGTATATATTTGGAACTGAATTATTTGCTTTCGAAGCTGTCATATCCTGATGTGCGTGATGTGTCTGCACTCTGATCCCAGGTTCTAGGGGCTTAAAGGGTGACTCCGTGTGGTAAAAAGGGAGCCCTGGTGGTACAACGGTTAAGTGCTCGCTGCTAACCAAAACGTTGGCGGTTCAAACTCACCTGGTGGCTCCTTGAGAGGCAGACCTGGCAATCCACTTCTCTAACGAGTCCAAGCCCATGCCCACTACCTTGGAGTTGATTTCCAACTCATAGCCACCTTCTGAGACAGAGTAGGACTGCCCCATAGAATTTCCAAGGAGATTCTGCTGGATTCAGACTGTCACCCTTTTGGTTAGCTGTCAAGCCCTTAACCACCACGCCACCAGGATTCCCTCTAAGGAGAACAGCCAAGAAGCCCCTGTAGGGCAGCCCTACTCTGTCACATGGCTTGCTGTGAGCTGACAGCAACTGGAAGGCTCCCAACAACAACGTGGAATCAGGACTCTTTCCTCAAGTTATCAGAATCATGCTCCTGCAGCCTGAGGCTTCCAGAGGGACAGCAGGTGCCTACGTGTGCTGTGGGCGCTGGTAGGAAATGCATCTGGGGAGGTGAGGTTTGTGTGTGTGGTGTGACCAGGACTGGGACCGTGGAGCAGCTTCATCTGGCATGGACTGTCGTGCACCCTCAGACACTCACTTGTCCCCCACCTCACCCCGAGCAGTGGTTTCCTTTCTGTGTAGTTAACACAAGAGCAACCACCTCTGTCCTGTTACCACCACCACCAGCTGCCAACCAGTTGACTCTGAATCGTGCCAAACTCACATGTGTCAGAGCAGAACTGCACGCCGTAGGGTTTCAATGGCTTGTCTTTTGGAAGAAAGTGGGTCATTTTTACTTTCTTCTTTCTGCTCGTCTGTAATTTCTAATTGTTCTGTAGTATATATGTATTGAAGAGTCTGGAAGACACAAGGGTGAAGTACCTGGTTGCTAGCCAGAAGGGTGGTGGTTCAGACTCACCAGTCACTCTGCAGGATAAAGGACCTGGAGGTGGGCTTCTGTAAAGAGCACAGCTCAGGAAAGCCTTGGGGGCAGTTCTACTCTGTCCTACAGGGCCGCTGTGAGTCAGGATTGATTCAACAGCACACAATAACAACAACATGTGTGTATTTCTTGTATAACTATTTTTAAGGATAAAGAATAAAGGTGTCCTGGTGACACAGTGGTTACTGCACTCAGCTACTAACTGAAAGGTGTGAAGTTTACACCTACCAGCTGCTCCTCAGAAGAAAGATAACGACAGTCTGCTCTAGTAAAGATGACAGCCTTGGGACCCTATGGGCCAGGTTGAGTCTGTCCCACAGGGTTACCATGACTCAGAATTGACTCACCAGTACTGGGTCTGGTGCTTTGGTTTGGGTTTAAATCCTCCCAAGGTGTCAGATGTTCCATGTACTAACGTACTAAGTGACTGCGAGTTAGAGTTCTTTCAGTATATTACTGAACTAATAAACTCGTCCAGCTTTCTCTAGGTCTTAGTACATTAAACAACAGGAGAGTGGGTTCTGTGGGTTTGGTTCCCTCTCCTTTAAACCTGTTGCCATTGAATTCATTCCAACTCATAGCAAGCGACCCTCCAGATAGAGTGAAACTGCCCAATAGGGTTTCCAAGGCTGTGAGTCTTTACAGAAGAAGACTGCCACACCTTTCTCCTGAAGAGTGGCTGGTGGCTTCAAACTAGCAAGCTTGCAGTTAGCAGGTGAGCACTTAGCTTCTGTACCACGAGATCCCCTTCTATCTCTACTACTTACTAGATTACCAGTTGCTGTTGAGTCAGCTCTGACTTATGGTGTACCTGTATGTGTCAGAATAGAATTGTGCTCCACAGCATCTCCAATGGCTGAGCTTTTCAGAAGACGATCACCAGGCTTGTCTTCCAAGGCACCTCTGGGTCCCCTTGAACCTCCAATCTTTCGGTTAGTAGGAGGGCACATTAACCGTGCGCACCACCTGGGAACTCCGCTTAGCAGGCAGCAAGACAGAAACACTATCTACTTTCTAGGATCTTTATGAGCGTTTAATGAGATAGCATGCTCGAAGCAATGTTATGTGGTATCACTCAAGAAAAGTTGGCCATCATTGGCTCCTTTCTCTCTCTTTGGTTCTCTGTCTCTGTCTCTCACACACCGTCAGCACCATGTAATGTTAACTAGACTAGTGTTCGTCACACATTAATACTCATAGGAATGGTTGGGAACCTTGTTAAAATGCAGATTCTGATTCAGAAGGTCTAGGTGGAGAGTGAGATTCTGCATTCTAACGAGCTCCAGGTGATGCCGTTGGTCCATGGACTGCAGTTTTGAGAAATGATTAGCTAACATCGGTTTAGGATGTCTAAGGATAAAATGCCCTGAAATATGTTAGATATCACCTGTAGTATGTATTCCCTCATTCTTGGGCAGTCTTACATCATCTTGTTCATCCACAATCTTTCATAAACGCTTATTTCTGTATATATGATTCTATGCCGGATTCTGCGAAACCAAAATATTTGTCCTAAGACAGGATTTCTGCCCTTAAGATGTTATTTTCAACATCTAAAATAAAATGTAGGTCACCATACCAAGAAGGCTTTGCTGGGTGCTCTCTTAGGGCCACAGACAATCCATGTGAGCAAAACTCCAGGATGTATTTTAAATCCTAGAGAACTGAAGTCCAAACCCTTACTTTGAAATGTTGGGAATTAACACATGTTCCAGATGCAGGATTGGGTTTATTAGTAAGTCTTAACTACTAATGTGACAGTCATGTCCATATGTATCAATATGTACACCCGTGGGATACATGATGTTGTGGCATATTGTCAAGTTTTCACTGCTGCAAGTTTTGCTCAGTACTCAGTAGTGAAGCAGCCTGGGGTTAAGATACAGATGTCATCTGGAACATAAATGCACAGACTCTCTGGCCCACCTCATCATCATAGCCATTGTTTAAAGAACATGTTTGTCTCATTTTCTTGCATTTTGTGAGGCTTTCAGCTCCTGCTTTATTCCATTTGAAGATTATTTGCTGTGGAAACAGTGATGTCAAATTGATGTGGGTGGGGCTTGGGACTATGAATAAACACAAAATAGCTCATGCCACAGGGAACGCTTTATTATTAGGTATAGGAGTGTTTCTTCTAAGTCCTGTGTTTGGATGCAGCAATCTGGTAGGCTATGAGGTGGCATGCTTGGAAGCGCCCATTTGGTGGTGCAACAGAGAAGTACTAGGTGCTAACTGAAAGGTTAGCAGTTCAAACCCACCCAGAAACTGCAGAAAAAAGACTTGGGAATCTGCTACTGCAAAGATTGTATCCAGGAAAATCCTATAGGGCAGTTCCACTCTATTATGTGGGGTCACTATGAGTTGAAAATGACAAGGCAGCAACCAACAACCCATCTCTTATACATGGCTGTCAGTGATACCAAAACAGAAGCTCATCTCATGCAGGAACGAAGAAGGATGAAGAGAAAGGTAACTTAAAGTGTCATTAATGTAAGTGGTCAAATACAGAATCATTTCTTGAATTGCTACTGTCTTGGAAACCCCGGTAGCATAGCAGTGAAGTGCTCCAGCTGCTAACCAAAAGGCTGGCAGTTCAAATCCACTAGGCACTCCTTGGAAACTTTATGGGGCAGTTCTACTCTGACCTATGGCGCCACTATGGGTTGGAACCAACTCAACAGCAGTGGGTTTGGGTTGGTTTAGGGAAGCAAACACTCTTCTCAAAGGTAAAGAATTTCTATCAGGTGGGGACACTTTGGAATAGGGACCCTTGGAAAATGGGGTTCTCTCAGTGGAGCAGACCTGAAGGTGAGCTGAGTTGACAACAGGAAGCCATGGGGCTAAGAGAGAGCCTTAGGCCTGGCTTGTAGGATGTAAATAGGACTGCCCAATAATAGCAACTATTTCTTAAAATCAGGTGCCAATTACATTTGAAGGAGCTGTAGTGGCATAATGGTTAGAATTTGGTTCTACTGAAAGGTTGGTGATGCATACCCACCCAGCAGCTCTGTGGGAGACATTACAGCCTAGAAAACCCTATGAGGTGCTTTTACTCTGTCACATGAGGTTGCTAAGAGTTAAAAACTGGCAGGAGCTAACACCAAGAATGCTCCTCTTGATAAACTCTTTTAGTGAGTGTGTTTAGACTGGTTCAACCTTTTTCTTTGTTTAAGGACATAGATTGGTGATTAAGAGAGTATGCTTTGGACTCAGAATGAGCTCAGATTCCCACTCTACCACTCTGTGATGACTTTTAGCAAGGTTCTAAACCAAATCAAAAACAAAACCCCTTGCCATAGAGTCAGTTCCAACTCATAGCAACCTTATAGGACAGAGCAGGACTTCCCCATACAGTTTCTGAGGAGCACCTGGTAGATTCAAATGCCAACCTTTTGATTAGCTGTCATAACCACTGTATCACCAGGGTTCCTGGCAAGGTTCTAGACCTCTTTAAATCTCAATTTCCACAACTGTGAATTGGAAGTGGGGGGCATTGGTGGTTCTGTGGTAGAATATCTTGCATTCCATACAGGAGACCTGAGTTCAGTCCCAGGCCAATGAACCTTGTTCACAGCCACCACCTGCTGTCAGTGAATACCTGTGCATTGTTATGGTGTTGAATGGGTTCCAGCAGAGCTCCCAAGGATAGGCTAGGAAGAAAGGCCTGGTAATGTAGTTCCAATCAACAGCCAATGAAAACCATATGGATCACAACAGTCTGATCTGCAACCCATCATGGAGATGGCACAGGATTGGGCAGTGTTTTGTTCCCTTGTGCATGAGTCACCATGAACTGGGGCCTGACAGCAGCTAACAACACAAAGAAGATCTAAGTAACAATACCATTTGTTAGGACAATCAAAGGAGGTAATGTCTGGAGCATTGTTGTTAGTTCCTGTCAATTTTCAACTCTTAGCAACCTTGTGTGACAAGAGAGCATGTATCAAGAGATCCATGAGACACACATGGAGGCCAGGTGAGCAGAGAGCCACGCTGACAAGAGCCCGGGAGAACAGGAGAGGGGCCAGGCTCCCTCTGCTGGTTTTCACTGGCAAAGGCAGTAAATCCCATCTGTAAAATGCCACTGCCTCCCCATTTTTTTATTATGATTGAATGAAAATGTACATTCCCATATAAATTTGCATGCTGACCTATATGCAGCTTCCACTGCTCTTCCTGCACTGTGGCAGCACACTCTTCCTCTCTGCTCCATGCATGTCTTATCTTTCCAGCAGTCTCCTATCTTCTCCTCTTCATCCATTCCCCTTCCTCCAGTATGAGGTCAACAGGATGACCTCCTATAGATGCCTAGAACCATAAAGTGCCCACACAATATGGTCCCACTGCGTCACTAAGTCTAATCCATTGCTGTCCAAAAAGTTGACCTTCATTATGATTTATGGACAGGGGCAGCATCAGGGCTAGGGGCCATGCTCCCAGGGGAACTCCGAAGTCCCCGGATCATCAATTGTGGTCTTTTAGTGGAGATACCACGGTGCACCTCTATTTATACTTGTGTTGCCAGTGAGACTCAATTTTGTGAGCTTCTTTGTGGCTATCACTGGTGGTGGCTGGGCACCATCTGGTTCCTCCGGTCACTAGTGGATATAGACATACACTCACGTGGGCCTCTCTGTCTTCTGGATTCTCTTTCCCCCATGTCATTATGGACCTTGGTGATCATCCGTTCCTGCTAAGCTGGGACCATTTGCTGCACCCTCAGATGGCCCCCTGCCTCCCTTTAAGCAGGTCTTACCAGGGCTGCAGATCAAACCAGACCAGTTGCTGTGGATTCTGACTCATAGTCGCTCACAGCAACCCTACCAGACAGAGGAGAACTGTTCCATAGGGTTTCCAAGGAGTGGTCAATGGATTTAAATTGCTGACCTTTTAGTTAGCAGTAGAGCTTCTAACCACTGAGCCATTAGGGCTGCAGGTGTATGCTAAGCAGAAGCAGAATCTCACAGAAACAGTAAGAGGTTGGACTATTAAGATTTGTAATGGAGTGTCCTCCAAGGAGGTATGTTGAAGCCCTGATCCCTCATGCCTATAAATGTACACTTGTTTGGGAATAGTGTCTCTGAAGATGTCATCAGTTATGTTAATATGAGCTCATATTGGAGTAGGGTGGGTCCTGACCCAATCTGAATAACATCCTTATAAAAGTGGGGAGTCACAGAAAGACAGAGGGAAGACTCTAAGTGAAGAAGTGGCTGTAAGCCTGGGAATGCCTGGGGTTACCAAAAAAATTTAAAGAAAAAAAAAAAAACACTGCTGTTGAGTCAATTCTAACTCATAGTGACCCTACAGGACAGAGTAGGACTGCTTCATAGAGTTTCTGGGGAGTGCCTGATGGATGTGAACTGCCGACCTTGTGATTATCAGACACAGCACTTAACCACTACGCTACCAGGGTTTCCAGAACCAGGGATCAGAAGCTGGGAAAAACAAGAAGGTTCTGCCTCCAGAAATTTTAGAAGGAGCATGGCCCAGACAACGCATTGATTCAGACTTGAGGCCTACAGAACCGTGTGATGCAGTAATTTCTGTTCTGATAATCCACTCAGTTTGTAGGAAAGGACTTTGTTATGGCAGCCCTCGGAATCTAAGATAGCCCCATTAGACAGATGAGGGAGACCAAGGTTACAGTGACTTTCAGGGAAGTGCTCAAAGTCAGCTGAAAACTGGTTGAGTTCTTTGGCTATAAGGAGTCTGCTCTTAGTCCTGCATTTGGGTCAGGAATCTGTGACTGCAGGCGAGCGTGAGAACCACCTGAGGACCGAGGCTGTGACCTTGGCCTGCACACTGGCTCACCAGTATAGCTCAGAGAGGCCATTTTGACCATTGACTTAGACTAGACTGAGAGCAGACTGAGACCAGAGTAACCCTCAGTCAAGTTTAAAAATGTTTAAGCACAGCATTCTGTAGTCTTCTGCATGGCCCAGTCTCCCTGTCAAAACCCAGTACCTTTGTCTGATCTGTGACCTCCTATTGTGGTCTGCCACCACTTCACTGGCCAGGTAATTGTTTCAGTATTCCTGAGTGTATGTCTCCCTTGTGCCAAACACAAGTCTTTTGTTGGGGGGGCGGGGGGGATGGATGGGTCATTGACCCCAGCTTGAGGGCAGAGTTTGGCTAGGATGAAGCCTCATCACAAACTTGGATTTCAAACTTCAGCTCTACATTCAGGAATTGTGGGATTGATTAGTGAAACTGAAAAACTGATGTTGAGTCGATTCCAACTCACAGCGATCTATGGGACCAAGAAGAACTACTCCACTGAGTTTCCAAGGAGTATCTGGCAGATTCGAGCTGCTGACCTTTCTTGGTTTGCAAATGTAGCACTTAACCACTACACTACCAAGGTTTCCAAATCCCACAATGCCTTCATTTTTTAATTCAGGTTAAGGGACAGCCCTAGTCATGAGTTGCCCATTTGAGGCCATTTTCTAGATTTCCGCTGGCTTTCTGCAAGACGCTCCATCTCCCTGCTGTCCTCGCCAACTCTGCTTCTCCACCCTCACCCAGGGCTATGACATATGACTGTGTGGGTTGTGTCCAGCACAGCTGCAGTGGGTGCCATTCACATCAAGGCCTGTGTGAGTCAGATCATTGGTTCTTCAACTGGGCTGCATACTGCAATCCGTTAGAGAACTTTAAAAATCATTGACACCTCGGTATCTTCTCTAGAGTCTGATTTAATTGGTCTGAGGTGCCACCTGAGCATGGGGTATTTTAAGTTTCTCAGGTGATTACAACATGCAGCTCTGTTTGAGAACCACCAAATTAGACTAGTCTAATAGTCACTAACGAGCTTAAACATACCACTGATTGTCAGGATGGCACGGGACCAAGCAACGTTTCATTCTGCTATCCGTAAGTCATTGTGAGTCAGAGTTGACTCAATGGCAGCTAACGACAACAATAAATTAGACTACATGTTGAGAATGGCACCCACAAGGGATGTATGGTATACAATCCGCTGAAAACCCAGTGCTGTCCAGTCGATTCCAACTCATAGCGGCCCTATAAACAGGGTTGAACTCCCCCATAGGGTTTCCAAGGAGCACCTGGCAGATTTGAACTGCAGACATAGCATTTAGCCAGTACACCATCAACCCACATAGCTTTACAAATTGGCCCTGACTGTCCCTATGCACGATCCCAATGTCTTGAAATTGCTAGTAGCTGACATTACAGACTAAATATGGACTTCTCTGCTTTTTATTCATATTTTGCCTTGGATTGGGATTGGGGTTGAGAAGAATATGCGGACTGACCTCAGAGTTAAAGGATCTCTTACATTTCCTGCCTCCTGCTGAGGGTCAAGGGAGAGGCAGGTGGGGACTTAATCCTGCTGAAGATTGGGAAGTTTTTTGAGCCCCGTTTTGGAGGCAGCCCAACTCTGCTGCTCTTCTCCGGGTGAGCATGCTGTTTTGATAGCCTGACTGAGAGTGTGATTTAGGCCTTCGGAAGAATCTGGCTGGTTTCCCTGTGTGCCTAGGTCACCACCTGGTTATAAATCAGCCACCGTTAGCAGCTGCATTTTACTCTCTCTGGCCACAAGGGAACTGTTTCGTTTTTACTGAATTAGCAACTTAATTGCATCAAATATAGTTCTAATGCCCTAAAGAAGATATGACAACTCCCAAAGGTGTCTGGCTTGTCCCTGCCTCAGCCCTCTGTTCACCCCCCCACCCCCTTCCTCCTGCGTCAAGGAACAGGCTAAGATCTGGAAGATTTGAGCTTACTAAATTACAGCCCCGGAATGGAACATACTTTATTTTGTATATGTCAATATCATCAAATCTTGCCATATAAATTTAACAACACTGTTTCCATAACAAGAATACTCTCAGGTGGAAAGATCAGGAAAATCAAAAATCCCACCAAACACCCGTGAAATGAGATGATTATGTGACACAAAGAAGTCCTCCGTGTCAAGGTACAGTGGAAAGCTTTGCTTTTTTACAGTCTGTGTGCTCTGTAACTCATTGACAGTAACGATGCCAATGAGTGCAGCTGTCATCCTGAAATTCCAAGTGAAGTGTCTTTGGCAGAATCTGCACCTGGCATGTGTGTTTATACTTGGCATTTCAAAGTTAATACTTTTGTTTCAGCAGAGGGATTCAAAACAAACATTTTTTTTAAAAACAGCTCCAAATTACTGTGCAGTATCTGACTCCAGACTGAAATTAAAAAGAGAGAGAGCACGAAGTCTGGAAGAGTCTGGTAATTGCCTACCCAATATTTGTTCTACTGTTTTCTTTTGATTTACCACCACAACAAAAAGACTGCATTTCCCAGTTTCCTTGCAATTAGCCATGTGACCAAATTTTATTCAGTGAGGTATAAGAGGAAGTATAGCACTGAGCTTCCAGGAAGGCTTTCTTCAAGAATCTTGAGTCAACTGTGAATGTGCCTTGTTTTCCTATCTATTTCCTCCTTTGTGCTACCACTCCAGCAGCCAGCTTGGCCCATGGAGTAACACAGAAGAGAAAAATCACGTGGTGAATAAAAAGGACATTTGAAAGATAGGAGCCTGGAACTCCTAATGATAGAGGTGCTAGCCTCATGCTGCCTACTTTCAGATTTTTCACATGTGAGAGAAGAATTACTTTACTTGCTTAAGCTAATGTTATTTGGTCACACAAAACCAAACCTAATCTTAAATGACACATTATGCTAAGGTAAAACTGATAAGAAAGCCATTTCTTAAACAACATTAGCACTATTTTTCATGTTAGGTCAGTTGCTAGAGCCAAGAGCATTAGTGCACTAAGACTAAGTACACCCTCTCCTTGGCATCCTTAGACGACAAATACCAGGTCACTATGCCAAATCAATGTTGTGTGAAAACAGAGGATGACTACTTCATTATACAACTGACAAATTTTGTCATTACGTAATGATCACATTTCATCTCTGTGTACATAACTGTCAAACCACTGAGAATTCGGGCCCAGCCAAATTGACACATAGCCTTAATCATCACAACTAGTGTTACTTTCACCTCACATCTTGCTCAGCAATTATTACTGCCAGACATACACAATTAATGCAGAACTTCACTAATTTGTTATTTACTGTTGTCATAAATGTGTAATGTCAGATAAACAGTCAGTGAGAATAAGTTGTAGTTATGTAACCAATTGTGGCAGCTACTGGAACAACTACTAGGAGAAGCTATTAGTTGCTTACCCAATATCCATTCTGGTCTTTTTTCCTTTGTATCAGAACAGAAACAACAGCAAACACTGTATTTTCCAGCCTCCTTTGCAGCTACTATGGCCACGTGATACACACATCTCAGCAAACTGAAGCAACTTGCCTAAAGATACCCAGCTAATAAATGGCAGAACCAATATTCTAATTTGGTCTCTGCTTTTACTTGGCCCTGCTTTCTCACCTGGGAGACAATGAATTAATACCTACAGCTGACATTCATCAAGCTCTGTAGGGTTTGCACAGTTCTTTATCAACACATATTATCATGTTTAATCTTAACAAGCAGACATGGTTCCATTCTGATTCCTGAATGCATCCCAAATCTGAGGAGCCTCATAGACATCTGCTTACCTTGAAGACCCTAGCTGTTTTAGTCAGCTAGGGCTGCTCTAACAGAAATACCACAGAGTGGATGGCTTTAACAAAGAAAGATTTATTCTTACACAGTCTGGTAGGTTGCAAGTCCATATTCAGGGTGTCCGCTCCAGGGAAAGACTTTCCCCTTGTTGGCTCTGAGGGAAAGACTTTCCCCTTGTCGGCTCTGGAGGGAAGTCCAGTATTGCATCAGTCTTTGTCCAGGGAGCGTCCTCACGCAAGAACCTCTGGTCTGAAGGACATGCTCTGCTCCCGGTGCTGCTTGCTTGATGGTAGCGAGGTTCTCAAATTCTCCTTTGTTTCTTTTTCCTTTTATTCCCTGCAAGCTAAAAGTATTAAGAGTGGGGCAAGCCATACTCCAGGGAAACTCCCCCTACAGCAGGAATTTACAGCCCCACCCTAATCCTTTAACATACAGGTTAGCAAAACCACACAATGGAGGACAGTCCCAAGATACTGGGAGCCATATCCCAGTCACGTGGCTGCACACATTTTTGGGGGGGACACAATTCCAACCACGACACTAGCCAAGCCAATATGAAATCTGCTGAGCCTTTGTAAATAAGGCTTTTGTGTAACCAATAGGACCGTGTAATAAGAGGGAGGAGATTGCCTCACATTCCACAGGAAATTATCATTGTTTAAAGGATTTGTAAATTTTCTATAAATTTACCATATAGGTAGTAACAGTTACTATAAGCCAGTTACTATATAGGTAATGGTAACATGAGAAACAATGACTGACATGGCTAATTATAGAAGTTACGTGTGCTAACCTACCAACATTAAGGAGAAAGAAGCCTCTTTGCTTATTTGGCACAATCTGGTTCCTTGAACATCGGTAACAATGAAATTTACTCAACGGAATTTTATTGCTTGCCCCCAAAATACTAATTAAGTGACAAACTGTTTGCTTCTTTTTCCATATCCAGGACAATCTGTTATCTGTCATAGAACGGTGAAGACTTCGCAAGGCTGTGGAGTGAGATGCCTCAGGACGGAGGTGATTTCTTCCACCAGCTGTGAGGGCTGTGAGGCTATGTATGCCAGGGCCTGGCTCTGTGAGAGGCTTCACCAATGTTTGTTGCCCAACGAGCTGAACTAATTTCTGAGTGCCTATCATGCTAACCCTGAAGAATAAATTTTGTCCTACATTGTACAACAGTGGTCAACATGGGAATAAAATCTAATCTTTAAAACATGTAATAGCTACAGTATCCATCACGGCTGTCTCTGGTGGTGGCTGGGCACCATCTGGTTCTTCTGGTCACATGTTGATACAGTCTCCTATTCACATGGGTCGCTCTGTATCCTGGGCTCTTTTTTCCTCACATTTTTGTTGTTTTTGGTTATTATCTGTTCAGATGAGTTGGGACCAACTGGTGAACCTTAGATGGCAGCTTGCTAGCTTTTAAGAACCCAGATGCCATGCACCAATATGGCATGCAGAAGACTCTCTTAGCAATAGGCTAGTTATGCCAACTGGCCTCAATGTCCCCCAAGAGCATGGTCCCCAGACCCCACCCCTGCCACTCTACCCTTGCAGTATTGGATTGAGGTTAGGAGAGTTTTCAGTTTATGGTGAAGTCCAGTTAAGTTGATCTATTTTCTATTGTGAACTGTCACTGCTTTCACCTAACCAAATTTGTATGAGCTATCTTAGAGTAGTGGGTTAAGTGTTATGTCTGCCAACCAAACGGTCAGCAGTTCAAGTCTGCCAGATGCTCATTAGAAATTCTATGAGGCAGTTCTGCTCTGACCTCTAGGGTCACTATGAGTTAGACCCAACTCTAAGGCAGTGGGCTGGGTTTGAGGTTTTTTGGTTTAACCTATGACCAACCCTCTCCCTCTCTCCCCTCCCTTGTAGCAGGCAGAGAGTCTGTTCTTCCGTATATAAGTCTATTTTTAAGTTCTTATAGTAGGGGTCTCATACAATATTTGTCCTTTTGCCACTGACTGATTTCACTCGGCATAATGTCTTTCAGTTGAAACCAGGTTACGAGATGCTTCCTAAAATCACAATTGTTTTTTTATCACTGAATAGTGTTCCATTGAGTGTATGTACCATAGTTTGTTTATCCATTCATCTTTTGATGGGCATCTGGGTTGGTTCCATCAAAGACTGCCGTGATGGTGCACACAATGTTGAGTCCCTGTAGTAACATGAGAAAAAGAGTGGTGCAGCTCAAGAACTCTACCAAAAGACCACAGCTGATGGTCTGATGGCCTGGGGGATTCCTTAGGATCATGGCCCTTAGACCTGCTGCTGCCTCTGACCAGAAAACTTTACTGAGGTCAAGTTTTCAGACAAAAATGCACTGGACTCAGGGCCACAATGCGACCATATGGTTTGTGTACTTCTTGGTTCTATGCATTTATAGGATGCTGTCCTACTGGTCTCTTTCCAGATGGAAGAGAAGAGGGTGGAGAGGAGAGCACAGGAATTGTTGGGAAGATATAACAAGTATATAATGAAAAGGAGGAGTGTACTGTTCAGGCAAGGAGAGCAGAAGGAGCTTCAGAAAGGTGGGAACGCAAAATTGATTCGGATTGTACTCTTTCACTTAATCACAATTTAAAGAAATAAAAAAGTTAGATAATTCATATAAAACAAGGCCTTTGTTGCTGGTCTTAGCAAAGTGGCACATTTAAAGGAAAGAGTAGAAGTAGGTTCTGCTACATCTAACAGAAAAAAATAAAAATAATAGTGGCTTACTCAGGTTGATGGTTTGGCCCCATTCCCTGACCTAGGGGGTGGGACGAAATGTGACAATAGGTCAGCTTCCATAAAAGTTAAAAACCCTTTGCCATTGAGTCAATTCTGACTCATAGTTACCCTATTACACCCTTGGAAATCCTAAGGGGCAGCTCTACTGTCCTATAGGGCTACTATGTATCAGAATCAACTTGATGACAATGGGTTTTTGACATGGGTAAACAAGATTTAAAAGTTTATTTCTCTCTTATGTAAGAGAAGTCCAGAGTAGGCAGGCAGCAGCACAATTCTTGGAGATCAGACCTTTTTCTAACTTTCTTTTCTGTCTTTGCAATGTATGGTCTCTATCCTTAAGGTTGCCTCATGGTGCAAGGTGGCTGCTGGGGCTTCTGCAATCACATCCAAGTTATGCTCTTCAAAAATGAGGAAAAGAAGAAAGTCAAACTAAGAGTTTCTTCAGTAATCTGTTCTCCTTGAAGGATGGCTTACAGGAAAGAACTTAACCACAGGGCTTAACTTAGCTGCAAGGGAGGCTCGGAAATGTAGCTTTTTTAACTGGATATGTTGCCACTCCCCACTTCATTCCTCTTCAAAAATGCAGGTCGGTAGTTCTTGACTTATTTGGCCTTGGAAACCCTTTATATTCTTAAAATTTATTTGGATCATGAGGAAGTTTTGTTTATGTAACAGTTATTGATACTTGTCACATTAGAAATTAGAAACAGAAAAATTATAAACTATTTATTTAAGAATTACAATTTCAAACCCTTTATGTGTTAAAAAACTTTTCCAAAGCAAAAAGAAACAAACAAAAATAGCAAGGAAGGTGACATTGTTTTATGTTTTTTCAACTTTCTTTTACGTTTGATTTGACAGAAGACAGCCAGATTCTCATATATGCATGTGCATTTAATCTGTTTCAATATGTTGTTTTGACTGAAGTACATGAAAAATTCTGGCCTCACATATATATGTAGTTGGAAAAGATTGGGGCTTTTTAAAAGCTTTTTAAAATAATCGTGAACATTATTGTTTGATACAACATCGAAATTTAACAAGTTGCGTTTATTAAGGATAATTTACAACGTGGAGTTTCAACCATATCAGTGACAAAACACTGTAATCTGTTACATTAAGATCCATTGATTTATTTTATAAATTTTGTTAAGAATTTCTTTGTGGCATAATATACGGTCAATTCCAGAGAATGTTCCACGTAGATTGGAAAAGAAAGTGTGCTGTTGGGTGTACTGTATACATCTGTGAGGTCAAGTTGGTGGACTGTGGCATTTAGATTTTTTGTGTCTTTACTGAACTTTTTTCTGGATGTTCTGTCCTTCACTGAAAATGGTGTGTTGATGTCTCCTACTATTATAGTGGAGCTTTCTATTTCTGTTTTCAATGCAGTTGGTGTTATGCATTTTGGAGCTCTGTCATTGGGTGTGTAGATATTTAATATGGTTATACCCTCCTGTAGTACTGATCGTTTAATCATTACATAATGTCCTTCCTTATCTAATGAGCAGGAAACTGTGGTGGCGTAGTGGGGTAAGTGCTACGTCTGCTAACTGAAAGGTCAGCAGTTCAAATCACCTAGGTGTTCCTCGGAAGCTCTATGGGGCAGTTCTACTCTGATCTCTAGGATTGCTATGAGTTGGACCCGACTTGACAGCAGTGGGTTTTTTGGGTTTATCTAGTGTCATGGATCAAATTGTGTCCCCCCAAAAATAGGTGTAGCCATGTGGCTGGGCCATGATTCCTGTATTCTACAATTGTCCACTATTTTGTGATTTTGCTATATGTTAAAGGGTTAGGGTGGGACTGTAAATCCCTTCATAGGATCACCTCCCTGCTCCATTATAAAGGGAGTTTCCCTGGAGTTGGACTTGCCCCACCCTTAATCCTTTCATTCTACAAGAGATAAAAGAAAAGGGAAGCAGGCAGAGAATTGGGAACTTGACGCCATCTAGCAATCAGCACCAGGAGAAGAGCTCATCCTTCAGACCTGAGTTTCCTGTGCCAAGGTGCTCCATGGGCAAAGACTGATACAATACTGGACTTTCCTCTAGAGCCGAAAAGGGGGAAAGCCTTCTCCTGTAGCAGATACCCTGAAATATGGACTTAAAGCCTACCGGACTGTATAAGAATAAACTTTCCTTTGTTAAAGCCATCCCTTCTGTGGTATTTCTGTTAGAACAGCACTAGCTGATTAAAACATCTAGTGAGGCAGATTTTAATTTGAAGTCTATTTTATGAGAGATGAATATTGCTACTCCTGCTCTTTTTGAATGTTGTTAGCATGATATATTTTTTTCCATCGTTTGAGTTTCAGTTTGTTCATGTCTTTGAGTCTAAAGTGTGTCTCTTATACGCGGCATATGGATGGGTTGTGATTCTTATCCAATCTGCCATTCTCTGTCTCTTTGTGGTGCATTTAGTCCATTTACATTCAGTGTGATCATTGATGGGTATGAGCTTAGTGCTGTCATTTTTATATCTTGTTTTTGTGTGTTGTAGACAATTTCTTTGTTCCATTTAATTACCTGTGCTAAATATTTTTTCTTTATGTATTTTCTTTTCCTCTTTTTCAATATTGGTGGTTTTGAATTTTTTCTTCCTTTTTTTTTTATTTTGATGCACAAGAATGATAGTTTCCTTTGTGGTTACCTTGATATTTACCCATATTTTTCTAAATTTAAACCAGTCTTTAATTTCTTTATATCACCTTGACTTCCTCTCCATAAGAAAGATCTACCGCTACATATTCTTTTGAGTCCCTCTGTTTTGCTATAATGAATCACTGTTTCCCTATTTGCAGTGTTATGCCCATGATTATTTTTGTGATTCTTCTGTTGTTGCTGTTAGGTGCCATCAAGTCAATTCCAACTCATAGCGACTCTATGAACAACAGAATGAAACACTGCCTGGTCTTGTGCCATGTCCACAACCGTTTTTATGCTTAAGCCCATTGTTGTGGCCACCGTGTCAACTCATGTCCTTTAGGGTCTTCCTCTTTTTTGCTAACCCTCCGCTATACCAAGCACCATGTCCTTCTCCAGGCACTGATCTTTCCTAATAGCATGTCCGAAGTATGTAAGATGTAGTCTTGCCATCTTTGTTTCTAAGGAGTCCTCTGTACTTCTTCCAGAACAGATCTATTGGTTCTTTTGGCGGTCCATGGTACATTCAACATTCTTCTCCAACATCACAATTCAAAGGCATCAATGCTTCTTCTGTCATCTTCTCTCACAGTCCAGCTTTCACACACAGATAATGTGACTGAAATACCATGGCTTGGGTCAGATGCATTTTAGTTTTCAAAGTAACATCCTTACTTTTGGATACTTCAAAGAAGTCTTTTGCAGCAGATTTTCCCAATGTAATGCATCTTTTGATTTCTTGACTGTTGCTTCCATCGGCGTTGACTGTGAACCCAAGTAAAATTAAATCCTTGGCAAGCAACCTCAATCCTTTCTCCAGTTATGACAATGTTGTTTTCTAGTCCAGTTGTGAGGATTTTTGTTTTCTTCATGTTGTGCAATCCGTATGAAGGCTGTGATCCTTGATCTTCTTCAGTAAATGCCTCAAATCTTCATTTCTAGCAAGTAAGGTGGTGTCGTCTGTGTAATGCAGGTTGTTAACAAGTCTTCCTTGAATCCTTATGCCTCGTTCTTCTTCATATAACCCAACTTCTTGGATTCATTGCTTGGCATACAGATTGAAAAGGTATGGTGAAAGGATACAACCCTGACACGTGCCTTTCCTGACTATAAAACATGCAGTGTCCCTTGTTCTGTTTGCATGACTGCCTCTTGATCCATATACAGATTCCTTAAGAGCACAGTTAGGTGTTCTGGAATTCCCATTCTCCGCAACATTAGCTATAATTTAGTATGATTCACACAGTTGAATGCTTTTGCACTGTCAGTGAAACACAAGTGAACATCCTTCTGGTATTCTTTGCTTTCAGCCAGGATCCATCTGATATCAAAGACGTTATCCATGGTTCCACATCCTATTCTGAATCCAGCTTGAATTTCTGGCAGTTCCTTGTCAATATACTGTTATAGTTGCTTTTGAATGATCTTGAGCAGAATTTTACTTGCATGTGATATCAAAGATATTGTTTGGTAATTTCCACATTCAGTTGGCTCACCTTTCTTTGGAATGGGCACACATATGGATCTCTTCCAGTCACTTGGCCAGGTAACTGTCCTCCAAATTTCTTGGCAGTGATTTCCCTATTTAGGTGGATATCCAATTGCTCTATTCTGTGTTCTGGTCTTGGGTTGTTACCTTGGTGTTATTGATTTTATAACCAAAGGATTTCCCTTAGTATTTATGGTAATTTTGGTTTGATTTTTTGCAGATTCCCCAAATTCCTGTTTATCTAGAAATGTCCTAATTTCACCATCATATGTGAGAGACAATTATCCTGGATATATAAGTGGTGGCAGGCAATTATTTTCCTTCAAGGTATTTTATAATTTGAATGGCTTTTTTACCTATGTTTGATTTTATAGTATTATATATTGGTCATGTAGAAAACATTTATTCATTGAGTTATTCAGATCTTTCAAACATTGATGCATTTCTTTACATTTTTAAAATCACTGTATTTTATATAATGGTAGTATTTTCATGCTGCTTGTTTTAATCATCTAGTGCTGCTCTAACAGAAATACCACACAGTGATGGCTTTAAAAGAGAAATGTTTATTACACAGTCCAGTAGGCTACAAGTCCAAATTCAGGATGTCTGCCCCAGGGTAAGGCTTTCCCTCTGTTGGCTCTGGAGGAAAGTCATGTTGTATCAGTCTTTGGTCAGGGAGCATCTTGGCACAGGAACCTCAGGTCTGAAGGACCTACTCTTTTCCCAATGTTGCTTTCTTGATGGTGTGAGGTTCCCAACTCTCTGCTGCTTTTATCCTTGTAGGATAAAAGGTGGTGCAAGCCACACTCCGGGGAAACTCCCTTTACAGTGGAGCAGGGAGGAGACTTTAGGAAGGAATTCATGGTCCCACCCTAATAATCTTTAACATACAGCACAGGAAAATCACAAACTGGAGGGCAATCATAAAAGACTGGCAATCATGGCCCAGCCAAATGGCTACATACATTTTGGGGGGGACATAGTTCAGTCCATGACACCACTACTGAAAAAAGAAAAGTCTGCTTCTCAGAAAGCTGTTAAGTTCACAGTGACAGATACAAGTTCTACTTTTACTTGAAAGGTTGAATGTTATTATGGACAACAAATATTGCCAGTTGTTTTCCTTGAAGTGACAGGATTGCTTTGTTCAGTTTCAAGAAAACGTTGCCCAGTAAACAACTCTGCATAACCACAGTGCATCTGTCAGTCATCATTTCAAGCAAAAAGGATGTTCTATGGGAAATGTGTCCAAATTTGGCTCACGGCACAATCGCACAAGATCTTTTCTCTAAGACGTAATGTACTCAAAGACTAAGATTTAATAAAATTAAAGTTTTTTACTATTTCACTAAGGAAATTCTGGTGGGATGGTGGTTAAATGCTATGTCTGCTAACCAAAAAGCTGGCCGTTTGAATCCCCCAGGTGCTCCTTGGAAGCCCTAGTGGGCACTGCAACTCGGCCTTACAGGGTCACTATGAGTCGAAATCAACTTGATGGCAGTGGATTAGGCTCTAGTCTCTTGGGTTTTCTGGAAGGATATTTTTAAGAGAACTGTTGCCATCCAGTTGATTCTACCTCATACTGCGAAGACTGTAATGATTGCTGAAACATGGGATACTTTGGTGCTTGTATTCATTTCCTTTGGCTACTATAATAAATTACCACATACCTGGTGACTTAAGACAACAGAAAATGATTCTTTTGTAGTTTTGGAAGCAAGAAGTCCAAAATCAGCTTCAGGGAACTGAATCCAGATGTTGGCAAGGACATTGCTCTCTTCTGAGGCTCTGCTGGAGAACCCGTTCCTTGCCTCTTACAGCTTGGGTGGCCGCCAGCATTCCTTGACTTATGGCCGCATCTCTCTAGTCTTTCCCTCCATCTCCATATCAGCTTATCTTCCTCTGTCTGTAAAATCTCTCTCTCTCTCTTGTAAACATGTTTGTGGTTGCATTTAGGGCTCAGCTGGACAATCCAGAGTAATCTTCCTTCTTGAGAGTCTTAAGTTAACCACATCTGCAATGACCCTTTTTCCAAATCAGGTAACATTTACAGGTGCCAGGAATTAGGCTCTAATCTCTTAGGAGAACAATCTTTCAGTCTACTATGGAAGTCGTTACTTGAGTTGTGCTGTGGCACCAGCAATTTGATCCACTACCGCTTTTGCATCATCAGTGCAAATGTCAACACTATAAAAACAGTAAACAATGTTCTAGGCTTACTGTTTAGTTTTGACTTTGTAGGCCCCCAAACAGGTCTCAGGGATCTGCGTACTACACTTTGAGAACTGCAGATACAAGTGAACAGCTGCTGACTATGCAAATAAATTGTTCTACCACAAAACCTCGAAAGGGAAGCTAATCTTTCAAACCTCCAAAGTGGGTTCACTTTTGGAAGAATGGAGAACGAGCTTTAAGCCTCATCAGTCTCAAGTGAAGAGTAAAACCTTGAGACTGTTACACCCTTTGGAGAAGAGGCTTCTGCAAGAGTTCTGCCCCTGAGATTCACAAAAAAGTAAAACCAAGTGCCTTTGAGTTGATTCCAACTCAGGATGATCCCACATGTGTTAGAGTAAAACTGTGCTCCATAGAGTTTCAGTGGTGCTTCTTTCTTCCAGAAGCTGATTATGAGGTCTTTCTTATGATACACCTCTAGGCAGATTCAAACTACCAGCTTTTCATTTAGTAGCCAAACACTTAACCATTTGTACCAAGATTGATAGCCTTGGATCCATGAACCCCCGAAATCTTGTGGATGTGCATTGTTCCGGGGATGGAACAGAACTCTCCTTTGATTCTTTAAAAGCTACAGTCCCTCCAGCAAGAAGGAACCACCTGTGTGAGGAAGAAGCCTGGGGCCTCACAGAACCCAAGAGAACTAGACTGGGTTTGGGATGGGAAGCCAGCAACACAGTGTGACAAAGACTTGCAGTGGGAAAGAACTTTGGCCAAGGTCACTGAGTTTGAAATGGGCAGAATATGAACGCAGATTTCCTGACTCCCTTCTCAGGGCTCCCTCTGGCCTTAGGCTAACAAAAGCAGCTAATGATTGCTACCACTGGACAAGAACCCACAGAGCTATGCAGGGAGAGTCAGAGCGTCCTGTGACAGGGACCAGAAAGTTGAACCCGAGGCTAGGCTGCAGCCCCTGGGGTACCAGGGAGGCAAAGATGCCCTCTTGTCTAAGCCTGGCCATTGGCAGCTCTGTGGGCTGAGCTCTTTGTTTTCCCTTCACAATCTGTTTCCCTTCTGACAAGTTCCAAACATGTTTTTGCAGGTCCTATTGAGGCTGTTGAGGGGTTAGGGTGTCCTTCAGGCTGTGGTAGGATCAAACCACCCCCAAAGGCACAAACCAGATAGCCAGGAGGAACCAGGCAGGAAGGGGAACAGACTGCTTCTGATGCGACAGGAGCCATTTGCACCCACACAGAGTGGAAAATGGTGTAAAGTTACTATCTGTAGTTCTTCTGATGAGGAGTTAGGTAACTCAGGCTGCTCCATCTCTCAAGGTGCAAAGGTGGTAGCTCTTTGGTAGGTGGATTGCCATCTGCTGTGAATAGTTTTTGCAGGTGTGGCTGTGGGGCTAGGCTGGGGAGACTTTCTGTCCAAGGAAGAACAGAGCGGTAACCTGATTCCTAGGTGTGCTGCTTTTACTTTAGACATTGGTGGCTGTTTACCTGCCATTAGCCAGCAGAGGACATTAAGAATAACTCACATGTATGTATTTATGCAGTCTTTCATATGTGTGATGAAAGCTCTGCTCCCCCTCAGAGGCTTTATGTGAGTGTGTGTGTCTCTGTGGAAGAACGTTAATTGATAATACAATGTATTTGTGTATTTATGTCCACAGAGTTGTATGGAAACCCTGGTAGTGTAGTGGTTAAGTGCTATGTATGCTGACCAAAAGGTTGGCAGTTTGAATTCACCAGATACTCCTTGGAAACTCTATGGAGCAGTTCTACTTTGTCCTACAGGGTCGTTGAGTCAGAATCGACTTGATGGTACTGGGTTTTAGGGTTAGATGTGTATATGGGAACCCTGGTGGCATAATGGTTAAGTGCTATGGCTGCTATCCAAGAGGTTGACAGTTCAAATCTACCAGGCACTCCTTGGAAACTCTGTGAGGTAGTACTACTCTGTCCTATGCAGTCGCTGTGAGTCAGAATTGACTCAGCAGCACTGGGTTTTCGTGTATGTATGCATGTTGTTGTAAAGTGGCATGGAGTTGATTCTGACTAGGAGTGACCCTGTAGGATAGAGTAGAACTGCCCCATAGGGTTTCCTAAAGGAACTGTCATAGCACAGTGATTAAGTACTACACTGCTAACTGAAAGGTTGGTGGTTCCATCCCATCAGCCACTCCAAGGGAGGAAGATGTGGCAAGCAGTCGGCTTCCAAAAAGATTGCAACCTTCAAATTCCTATGGGAAGAGCTTCACACTGGTTCTTTCTGACTTACTTATGACCAAGGAAACAACTCTGGAACCGACTGGAACTTATAAAACATGGGTGAACCAGGATGATAACCAGAATGGGAAAAATTACAAGTCAGCACCCTGCTAGAAATGTAATTTCCATCTTAGAAAGCAAGGACAGTGTGTGTATTGCATAGCAACCAAATCTCTTGACAGGCAGAGTCAGAAACAGTGATGCCCCGCTCCAAGATGGTTGCTGACCGCACTGCTTTGAACATACGTCGCTTTCTACAGTTCTAGCAATAATTCGGTCTCTCACATCAGGCTCCTGGAAGAGCTCACTACACCTCTTCAAGTCTCCAGTCCTAGGTTTTCCACTGTAACTTTTCCTGTTTTAACATGGCTCTGCTTCATCCAAATGTTAAAAATTCAAGTCTGTTCCAGCTTCACTTTGTTGGCCATGACTGAACCAGTTCAAAGCCCTGCCTATGGGGCAGTTCTACTCTGTCCTATATAGGGTAACTATAAAGTCATCATCAATTCAATAGCACTCAGTTTTATAGGTTAATATTTATAGGAGTAGGTCACAGTTTTCTCCCACAGAGCCACTGAGTGGATTAGAACCACCAACCTTTCAATTAGCAGCTGAATTCTTAACCATTGCACCACCAGGGCCCCTTTGTAAGCATGCTATGTGTGTATCTACAAGCCTTATGTGTATCAGTTACTATGTAAGTGGTGGCAATTAAAATCATTTTACAAAGAAGATGGTATTGATGACAGAAGCACATGGAGAGAGATAATTTCCTTCTCTTCCTCCTCTATTCTGCAAATAATTTTGTAAACAGGTAATATACGAACTTGCTAAGAAAAAAAAAATCATCAACTACCATGTTGTAGTAATAGCTGCAACAGTGGGCTAAAACACTGATCACAAGGATGGTGCAGAGTGGGCAAGATTAGCGCAAATTGGAGCTGACTCCCTGGAACAAGGCAAAAATGAAAAATAGGTCATCCATCCTCTTCCCAAAAGTGATTGTTATCACCAGTTCTCATATATTCTTAAGGAGGTAGTACACACATAAAAAAGAGAATGAGTATACCTACATATGTATCTTCATCCACCTTTATTACACAAAGCTTATTCTTTTAAACTAATGAACAGTAAATTTAGATCAGGATAATCTCTATCTTTTTACATACGCTCCATTTGCATTCCTTCACACGTACGTATAGACTCCTGTACATGTATTTGTATGTATGATCACTTGTGTGTAGTTTTTGTGAACAGGGAAAATTCTTTGTTGTAAGACAACGTCTAGAACCTAGAAAACTGACTATATTACTAGTTCATCTGATTATTAATCTTTTTTAAAGCTCAAGACAACATTCCTGTGTCTGAGACCTTTGTGGTATCCCAGAGGCAGGTGAAAATCGCTCCCATGGAGCTGTCTGCAGGTCCTGATTTGTCATCAATTCTCTGTGAGCAAACACATCAGTAATCCAGTAAGGTTTATTTAGTGCAGCTCTCTGTTGATGTTATAACCAACTGCTGACTGCTTAGGGCGTAAAACTCATGATGATTTACAAGTAGTAAGTGGGCAAGAAATTCATAAATCACGTTCTTTAAGAGTATAGATGAATAAAAATATACACTTATACATATCCACATTCAAGGGAAGAGTTGTAGACATGTCCAGAAATTGCATACATTTTTAATTCAAGGAGCATTGATGATTTATCGGTAAGAGGCCTACAGTAAATAATATCTAAGAGTTAAATATTACCTGGTAACATTTGAATGTACAACAAAAGGTTTTACGCCTTTGTTTCTTAGAGAAGAGATTCTGGCTCCCACTTCTGAAATGTTCAAAGAAGTTTTTATGGTCCCTGAAGGAAAGAACTTTTTTTTCCTGGAAAGCTTTATGACCAAGCCAAATATACTGAAGGTTGGCTAACTTTGCTGATGCTTATGAAGCTATTCCGCCAACAAGTAATTATCTGCTAAACACCAAAGGATTTCTCTGTCCTCATGTATTATTTTTTTCCCTAGGTATGTGTTTGGGGGGATCTCTAGTAAGATACTAAAAATAGCACCAAATATGTTTCTAACTCCAAGGGCATCTTCAAGTTTCAGGGAACAGACAAAGAGGTACAAGATGAAAAATCTTGAAAAATACCTCTTATTTGGAAAGTGAAATTCAATAAACATGAACTGACAACCATGAATCATTTGCCAACTGCCTACCCCCTAACATGTAAGTTAAGATGGTAGAAACTTAGTGTGCATTTAACAAAAGTTTATATTCTAATTGAAACAAATGAAAAAGTTCAGTATAAATTAAGAAGCGAGAGACTGAGAACTGGGGAAAGTTTAACATCAACTCTTGTTGTTAGCTGCCAAAGAGTTGGCCCCAGACTCATGGCCACACATGTACAATGGAACAAAACATCACTATGCCACTTGCATGGTTGGTTTCAGGAAGAATCATTGTAATCCACTGGATTTTCATGGGCTGATTTGCAGAAGCAGATTTCCAGCCCTTTCTTCAAAGTCTGCCTCATCTCCCCTGAAACATGTCCAGCATTGTGGCAACATGCAAACCTCTACTGAGGGATGGGCAGTCATTACGCATGAGGTGCACGGGCCAGGTATAGAACTCAGGTCTCCTGCATGGGAGGTGAGAATTCTGCCACTGAACCACCACTGCTCTCTAACACTGACTAAATATCTTTATCAAGAAATTGAGATAAAAATTTTAGTTGTCATAACATTGTTGTGTATTTTAAGTCTCATCTTTTAAAGATGCATAACTTAGTACTTTCTGATGAAATGATTTGATGTCTTTGATATACTTTTAAAATTTCCAGTTGTGGGTAGGGATACAAGTGAAACATCATCATCTAGGAGTTGAGAATTGCTCAGGTTGGAAAATGGGCATGTAGAGCTTCATACACTATCATTTTTTTTTCTGTTTATTTGAAATTTTTCATAAACAACAAAATATCTATGGTCCTAAACCACCTGGAGCAAAGGAGAATGACAAATATCAAACACATAGGAAAATGTGATCCCAAGAGACAGAAAAGGTCAAATAATCCAGGGCCTGCATCAGCACGAGAACAGAAGAACTGGGTGTGTTCCACTACCACCAATGACTGCCTTGATAGGGAACACAACGAAGAGCCCTTGATGGAATGGGGTGCACAACTCTCTCGTAAAAGACCAGATCATCAAGTCTGTTCTGACAGACTGGAGGGTCCCCAGAAGACACTGTCCCCAGACTGTGTTAGCCTAGAAGAGAAACCAACTCTTCAGACAAAGTTTGGTCTACAAGACTGGTGATGAGTGTGCTTCCTAGCTCAAGTAAACACATGAGGCTGAGTGGGCAGCTCCTGTCCAGAGGCAAGATGAGAAGGCAAAAGGAACAGAAGCTGGTTGAAGCGTGTTTCAGTCAGCTAGTCTTGCTCTAACAGAAATACCATGAATGGACAGTGTTAGCAAAGAAAAGTTTATTCTTACCCAGTCCAGTAGCCTACAAGTCCAAATTCAGGATGTCTACTCCAGGGAAAGGCTTTCCCCCTTGTCGTCTCTGGAAAAAAATCCTTGTGTTCCATGTGTCTTTGGTTGGGGAGCATCTTGGCACAGGAATCTCAGGTCTGAAGGATGCACTCTTCTCCCAGTGCTGCTGTCTTGATGGTGTGGAGTTCCCAATTCTCTCCTTGTTTCTCTTTTTATCTCAGTAGGATGAAAGGATAAGTACAAGCCGCACTCTAGGGAAACTCCCCTAGCAAGGGTGTTGCAGTCCCACCCTAATCTTCTTTTAACATAATCAGCCTACCTTTCAGGCACAGGCGGAGAACAGGATTTACAGCATCAGAGAATCACAAAACGGAGGGAAGTCACAGACTGCAGGGAATCCTGGCCCAGGCAAATTACTACACATGTGTTTTGAGGGGCACGATTCAATCCATGACAAATGGACATGGGAAATAGAGGGCAGAAAGGAAAAGGGTGCTGTCACACTGTGGGGAGAGTGTTTAGGGTCACATAACAATTTGTGTGTAAGTTTTTACAAGACAAACTGACTTGAATTGTAAACTTTCACTTAAAGTACAATAAAAAATTAATTTTAAAAATCTAATGAGCAAGAATGGCCATTTTCTATTTGAATTTTTTTGTTGTTGTTTATTTCACTTATATTTGTTGTTAAACAAACTGGGCTTCAGTTGTGTACAGGGCTCTGAACAAGGCGCTTTGGCAGTGCTCGGTGGTAAGATGTTCCCTGCTCTTCGGTCACTTGCAGGAGGAGAGGCGAGCACAGCTCCACAGCAGCACCCAGGTGTGGCAGGCAGAACATCTCTGAGATCCAGGCTGAAACAGCCTCTGTGGGTTGTGCAGGCACCTCTCTTCTCTTGGTTGGTCAGACACTTCTCTCCCCTATGGTCACTGTGGGGAGTGCTTCCTTGGGAGAAACATCAGCCACCCAGTGGGGTTCAGCTTCAATGCAATCCTGCTCCACTGGTCTCAGTAAACAAAGCTCAGGAAGAGCCCCAGAGTCAGCGGCTGAAAACAGACACCAGAGGCCCAGCTCTTCATAAACAAGAAGCTTTATTTTTATACTGCACCAAAAAAAAGAAAAGAAAAGTAGATAGAGCATTTAAAAGACCGGTTTTGTGGAGTCACCTTGTGAACTGGAATCACAGGCTTGTGCCTGGCTAAATGGGGCAGAGGGAATCAGAATTTCAGGAAAGGGTTCCATCTGCTCAGGCAGTTGAGGAGCCAGAGCTCCAGGGAAGAAGTGAAAAGTAGTCTCAGGCTGCACAATAGGTCAGCCTCTCTGTTGCCCTGAGGGGAGAAAGAAAAACTCAGGAGAGTTTTGTGAGAGCTTCTTCCCCTTGGAGTCTGTGAGCCAAATAATCCCTTCCCTGCTCCATTTAGATCATCAGCTGTTAGCTCTCACTGGAGTCAAATGCTTGGCCCAAATCAGCTCACAGATGTTTCCAGATACTGTTAGGTTCTTAAGAATCATGTTTCCTTTGATCAGCAAGGCCCTTTGGCTTTATTTTCAGTTCTACATAGATTGAGAGAAATTGCTCATCTACAAGGTACCACTGAGGTTGAGGGTAGAAATGAGGGTAGGGACTTCACCTGATGCTCTGGACACTTAGATCTGAACTTCCCTAGCAAGGTCAGCACAGCATCTGAACAGATCCTAACCCAGTCTTTCGGTTAGTAGCCATGTTCTTCGCCACGTGTACCACCCAAAATCAAAACCAAAACCACAGCCACATCAGTTGCCATTGAGTCATCCTGACACATGGTGACTCCTTATATTTTGTAGAGCTGTGCTCCACAGGATTTTCAATGGCTGTGACTTTTCAGAAGTAGATCACCAGGACTTTCTTCCAAGTTACATATGGGTAGAGTGGAATTACCAACCTTTTGGTTCATAGGCAAGTTATTAACCATTTGTGCCATTCAGGGACTCCTAAAAGACCTCAACCTGAGCACTTTTTCTTTGTCTAGGAGAAACTTTAACAGAGATAAGTAGTCACAGGACTCTGTTGCCTGAGCTAAAACCTCCCGGCAAAGCAAGGCAAACTTGTTGTCCAGTCCTCCCAGCTTGCACACATGGGAAACTTTCCTAATACATCTCCCTTTAGAGTTATCCTCCTGTTCATTGTAATCCAAATCCATGAATATAAAATTGTCGGTGGGTGGGTGAGGGTGGGAGACAGGTTTGATGGGCCTGAGTGTCATCTGCCTGTGGGCATGTCATTGGCAATGCTCAGTCATGTCCCTGTCACCAAACTTCCTCCCCAAAACTGATGGCCTTCACTTCAGAATCCTTGTTTTCATAGATATATTGAATATAAATTTCTGTAAGCTGAATCATATTTTCCCATCAGCTTCTATCATCAGACACAGAAATGAATTCTCTTATAAAAGCTTTTGTTCCCAAGATACAAGTCAAATCATAACAATATCAAACTTTTAATCATATCCTTGAAAAACTAAAGATTTCCAACCAAGTTTAGTAAAAAGTACTCCAAATGTAAACACGGTACCAAAACTTTGAAGAATTGCTAAACCCTATATTATTTTGGGACGCTGATGGTGCCATGGTTGGGAGTACGGCTGCTAGCCCAAAGGTCAGCAGTTTGAATCCACCAGTGACTCTTTGGGAATCCTATGGGGCAGCTCTACTCTACCATCCTTCGGCCTTGAGAAGCCATATCTTAGCTTATGATTTTCTTTGAAAATCTATTGTTTTAATCTATTTCTTCTAAAGTTTTGCAGATCTGTTCTGGTTGTTTATTACACGGTCCAGATTATGGGAGATTAACGGCATTGTTGGGGGCTCTCAGTAAAGTCTTCTGTTTTTTTTTTGTAATGAAGACAGTCTTGCCTCCCACTGGTACCCTCTCCACTGTGGAAACCACCAAGGTCTTAGAAGTGGCAACTTGGTTTCCATGATTCCTGACTTCCTTGGTGGTGACATAGAAGCTGTACTCTGATTCAGCAGAATTCCTCTAGAAGTGCCTATGCTGTGTCATGTGGGACCACCAGGCCCTGTGCCTTCACACCCAGCACAAATCCCAGCCGTGTACATCACACATTAAGCTTCTACCTTGTAGAAAACAGCAAAGCAGCAGCACCCAAGGTTCACTGTGGCCCAGTGGTGACTTGTGGATTTATTCACATCACAGTCCTGGTATTTGGTATTTTGGGTAATTTAGCTAGCTATCTAATACTATTCTAACAGAAGATACAATTTTGTTTAATTTAGCTTGTTTTTATTTATTGCTGCCCTTAAGATACACAGAGTCCTAATGGGACACTAGATGGCAGCCAAGTCTTCGGTTATATGCGAGTCCTCTTTCGGGCTGAGGGCAGGCACTGGGAAATATCCAGTTGGGCTGCTTTTTACTTCCTGGCTTCCTGCCACCCCACCCTCACCACTGTGGAAACTCCCAAAGTCTTAGGAAGGTGATTTTTGTCTTGGCTGCTGAAGTTAATTAATATTGAGATACCAATGCCTTCCTATAGTGAAGGGGATGAACAGATAAACAGGTGACATTCCTGTTCCTTAACTTTACTCAGAGAATTTCTTACATGAGGGAATGAGACACTGTGCCAGAAGGGAATTTCCTGATCCCGTCCTAAGTGTTACCAGGCTGAGTCATTTTACCCCCCACTTCCTTTTACCCCCCACCTCCGATACTCGAATAGCATCCGCCTGAGCAGCTCAGCTCTCTGACTTCTGAAGGGCGCAGCACAGAACAACTCGGTTGTCATGTAACAGTGACTAAGATGACTTATTTCTTAGCATTGCAGTCTCTAGCGAGGTACTGAGTATACGTCCTCATAGGGAGGAGGAGAGAAGTAGGTACAGTCCTCATCTTCCAGCCGTATGTCTTCTAGCTGGTCCACGTTAGCACTTGACCTGGAATGTCAATAGAAATACAGATGCATCGCAACCCAGAGAGCCATCTGGGGCAGCAGAGATTTACACATCCCACCACCTTCCTTAGCAGCACAGCCATAGACCATGAGTGACACAGCTGGAAGGGGAGCACCCTCCATCGCACACGTCCTACCTGTCATTCCCACCATCCACATAAGAAAGGTAGTCCTCCTCGTCCTCAACAAATGCAGCATTATCCTGAGGGTAGATGGCGTAGTACTGAGGGGGACTTGGCATGGCAGACCCTGCCCCTCCAGAGGGTATAAGACCACATGGGTTCACCACTTGTGGCAGGTAGGCGGTGCTCATTCCAATGGGCTCCTGAGAACCATAAGGAGGAGGGATATACTGTACCACTGTGGCCCCATGGAAGGTGATGGGTTGGTTGATGCCAGTAAAAACAAATGACGGTCCACCTGGCGTCTGTTCCAAATCCAGGATCCTTTCCTCACTTTCTTTGCACAGTTGGCAGGACAGCATTTTGAATTTGCACACGGCAATCAGGATGAACGTCACCCCAACTGACAGCAGGATAGGCCCGAGGAGCTGGGTCCATTCAAAGTGTGATACACCTTGGTATTTGATCCAACCCATGATGGTGAATGTGATCCCCACCAGTCCTAGGAAGATGCCTGAGAAGAGCAGGGTGGCACCTGCCTTGTCATCATCTGACACTTGGATGTCAGCAGTACTGGGTGTGTAAGGAGTAACTGAAAACACGTTGAGAGGGAAGTCCTCCACGCGGCTGCTTCCCTGCTCCATTGTTCCTCCCGCGCCTACTCTGCTTATTGGAGGGCAAAGGGGTTGTGAGAGTGGCTAGACCATGGAGGAAAGGAAGCCTGAGTGCAGATTAGTTATAGAAGAACTTTGGGCACTGTGGTTAACAGAGTGTAACATGCAGGGGGCTGAACTTTGTTTAGAAGAATAAAGGTCTGAGAAACGAAGCCTGAAGTTTTCTCATGTATCACCAACAAGTGAAGGTGTTTGCTTCACAATTCAGTGACAGTTCATCTCTCTGACACATATTCATTCAAAAGTATTTCTCAAATCCCTCTCGTAGGCTTCCAGCACCAGCGAGGCCAGATGACCCCCATAAGCAAGGTGTGCATGTGAAATTGTGCACTATAGATTACTGTACAAATACAAGCAAGCCTGTACATACCTTGCTTATTGGTGTAATCCATCCCTGTGAATAACTGGAGGATTCAAAACAGATCCATGAATTTCCTCCTTCATAAAATCATAATTCTAGCCCTCTTCTGTTTCTAGTCAGGTTTTATCCAAATAGGTGTCTCTTTTTAGTGGTTAAAAAGTATATGAATTCCATTTTTCAGTTAGGCAAATGATCCAGAAGAAGAGTTGTCCTTTTGCCTTAACTCAGGGCTTCACAAATTTCCCTAATTATCAAAATCACCTGGGCTCCTTTATTTTTATGGTAGTTAACATAGGTAGCAAAACATTTGTCATTTCTACTTTCTTTAAATGTACAGTGCAGTGACAGTGTTCATCATGTTCAACCATCACCATCAACAGCTCCTGAATTTTTCCACCACAGAAGCTCAGTGTCCCAAATGAGTCACTTCTTAAAGAGGCAAAATCATGGTTCCCAAACCAAGAAGAACAGAATTAAAGTTCCAAGACAGAAGGTGAGAGAGTGCTCTCAATCATCAGGGGATCTTAGTGAATCCTGCCCCAAGTCAATCTCAGATGCTTTTAGGAGATCTGGAAACTCATTTCCATAGAGCCGATTCTGATTCAAAGCAACACTGTAGGACAGAGTACAACTACCCCACAGGTTTCCCAAGAAGTCGCTGGTGGAGTTGAACTGCCAATGTTTTGCTTGCAGCCAAAGCGCAACTCTTAACGACTGTGCTTCCAGGGCTCCTCTAGGTGACCAAGAGACATTTTTCCCTACCAAGATGCCTCTCCCAGCTACAGGTCAAGGCTTGTCAATTAGGAATGTATTATTACTCAGTAAGCAAGAAAACCAACCCATGGCCATCGAGTCAATTCCAACTCATAACGACTCCATAGTGTCTTCAAGGCTGTAAATCTACTGAAGCAGACTGCCACACCTTTCTTCCAAAGGGCCACTGGTGGTTTCAAACTGCTCGCCTTTCAGTTAGCAGTCAATGGTTTAACCACTGTGCCACCTGGGTTCCTTAAGCAAGGTACACATGGGCTTCGTTGTGCTTACTTACTAGTCTGTAGTGCAGAATTTCACCTGATTTCATCAACTATGTGGTGGAACCCACGTGAAGTTGTTCACTAGAGATTAGTAAACTGAAAAACAAAACCTGTTGCCTTCAAGTTGATCCCAACCCATAGAGACTCTATGGGACAGAGTAGAACTATCCATAGGGTTTCCAAGGAGTGGGTGGTGTATTCAAACTGCTGACCTTCTAGTCAGCAGGTGAGCTCTTAACCACTGTGCCACCAGGGCTCTAAAGATTAGTAAGCAAACACAATCAATCCCTTGTGTAAGTTACTTACTGTGAGCTGGTGCATAGCATGCTACTGGTTAATCCACCTCTGCTTGTCATCTCGGAAGTCACCATCAAACGGATGAGAAAGCAAGCAGGTGACTCATCCATGTGTCCTCCCAAATGTGTATCAGAGCATCAGGGCAGAAGAAGGGCTGCCATAGATTGGCCCATCTCTTCTTCCACTGGGCAAGATGAGGGAGCAAGGTAAGCAGCTCTTTCCTTCAACCTCAAACATTCTGGTTCAGCTAGCCTGATATTCTTTACAAACTCTTGCCCCTGAGTCCCTGGGTGGTGCAGATGGTTAGGCACTCAACTACTAGAGGGAAGGCTAGTGGTGTGAACCTACCCAGATGCCTTGGAAGACAGTCCTGGCCATCTGCTTCCCATTAAGTTGGAATTTGCTTGATGGCAGCTAACAGCAAACAGTGTGACATTCTTTTCAGACTCTTGCTCCCTGAGTTAACAGTTAAACCATTCCTGGCATTAAGGAAAAAAAAAGCTAGTTGCTCCAAATTGTTCTTTTATACACGCAGTTTTTGCCTTTCATTTGTCTTTGGCTATGCCCACTGGGTGCACTGGAAGAACCAAGGAGAGAGAATGCAGAACTGGAGTGGCTTTCAGAGCAGGAAAGTCATGAAATTCTCCTTTACATTTTCAGTCACCTTGACTCAGCCTTTCTCTCCAAAAGCTCAGACTCTGTGAATATGGTATATAGCATTTTCAAAAACAAAGTTAACATTTATTGAGCACATAATATAGATCAGGTACAACTCTAGACATTAACAAATGAGATATCATTCCATTCTCATAACAACTAGGTGTTCAAGTCCCCACATGGTACACAGAGTTAAGCACTTAACTGACCAAAAAGTTGGCAATTCAGATTCACCCTGAGGAGCCTCAGAAGAGAGAGCTAGTGTTCTACTTCTGAAAGCTCACAGCCACTGGAGTCCTATTCTGAAATACATGAGGTTGTCTTGAGTTGAGATCAACTGAACACTTCTGTTCCTCAGTTCCCTGGCAATCATCATGTGGTGTGACATCTGTCTTCCTCTGTTTGTGCCTCCTTGCTTCTGTGCCTATGCTGCTCCTTTTATGCCTCAAAAGTGCTTGAATTAAAACACATCCTACACTGATAGGCCTCATTAACATAAAGAAAACTATTCTGAGATAGTACTATATCCACTTATATAGAGACACAATTTACAACATATAATTTTGGAGGACACAGTTCAATTCATAATACCTATATTAAATTCCTTCTATTAAAATAACATGTATAGTTTTTGTTTTCCTGACTGGGGACTCTGATTGATACATGATCTTAATTATTGGGGCCAGTAAGTCTCTTCAAGACGGGATTCTGGATTTGGTTTGGCCGTATTCTTGGCTTCAGAGTGCTTCACACCTCATCAATGGAAAATAGAATATTAGTAATTCAGAGTAAGCATTAACACCCAGATTGATCAGATGTACCCCACGATGGACGGTGATGAAATGCCTAATGAAGCAATTACCTTGAGTAACCAATAATTGCTATACCTAACTATTACAGTAGTAATGATAAACTTCAAGGATAGTAGATGGGGATGGTTACTTGCAAAAAGGAAAAAAAGATAAATTCAACTCTCAGCTCAAGTCATGGTCAGAGAACTGGACAGCCTTCTGTGCTGGCCCCAAGAAATCGGCTATCTCTGGTATCTGTAGGGCAGAACTTGCTAAGAACCAAATACAAAATTTCAATGTGCAGTGTCTTCTGCTGGTTCCACAGAGAAGGAAAACCAGTAGGGGATATAAATATAGAGACAGAAATTTACATCAAGGAAACGGCTCCTGTGGTGGTAGAGCCTGGAACATTCCAAGTCCATGGGTCAGGCTGGAGGCTCCTCCTGATTCGCATAGCCAAAGAAACTAGTGGATTCAAAACCAGCAGATCAGAGAGCAGGGTTCTGACCCACAGGCTGCAAAGACCAGTAGGCAAGACTGCAGGTAAGTTTCTAGCTCAAGTCCCAAGAACCAGAGGTCAGATGAAGAGGAACCAGTTGCAGGATCTAGAGCAAACGAAAGTTCACGAGCCTTGCCAGAAAGTCCACCTATATTGGGTACAGGCCACATTCCAAGGAGATTCTCTTTCAACTGATGGCTACTCAGCAGATTTCATCATGGAAGTGATCATATTATATCAAATCTCATCATCTGAGGTGATGACCTCATCATGTGACGGCCAAATTGCGTTGTAACTGCCAAACCACTGAGAATCATGGCCCAGCCAAGTAGACACACAACCTTAATGATGACATGCGAAGTACAGACATAAGCTTAATAACATCAATTTAATTCATGGCCTGAATACATATCTAGTGTTACAGTTAGGCATTTAATTGCAAAGGATAGGGATCTTGAGGTTTGGAATTAGGACACCCTTGTAAACTTAAAGCTGAGAACCTTGAACTCCCAAGTCATTGTGAAACTTCCTTGCTGGGAGAAGCAATTCACCCCACTTATATTGCTGAATATATACTAAAATAATTTCATATGAAGCAGTAAGAGGATACCTGTTCTCCTCAAAGTTCTCACCAACCATTCCTGATCAATAACTAGGGTCAGATTTCAGTACGCCCTAAGAGAACTGTACAGGTTCTGACTCAGGAAAAGATAGCTTATTCTCCTAAAGAATTATGGGATTATGAGGCAAAAAGAGGAAACCCTGGTAGCATAGCAGTTAAGTGCAATGGCTGCTAAGCAAAAGGTCAGCAGTTCGACTCTATGGGACAGTTCTACTCTGCCCCATAGGGTTGCTATGAGTTGAAATTCACTAGACAACAATGGGTTAAGACACGAAGGGAGAGAGAGAAGTTTCCTACCTGTCTTATAGCACTCTATATCATAATAACTCAGGATACTTGTTAAAGCTGCCAATTTTCAGGCTCCATAGGAAACAAGTGAATCATGAACAAATTTATAAATTCTTTTAGGTGATAGTCTGGATGGTTTGTGCTCAGCTGTTAATTGGAAGGTTAGAGGTTCAAATACACTCAGTGGTGCTGTAGAAGGAAGGTTTGGCGATCTATTTCTGTAAGAGTACAGCCAGTGACGATAATGAAACACATGGATTCACCATGAGTTAGAAGCAACTTGACAGTGCTGGGATTTTTGTTGCCATTGTTATTAAGTGATTCTTTAGCATGCTGAAGAGTGAGACTCACTGGGGTAATGGTGAGATGCTACTGCATTTTCTGTGTCAACGTGGGAATCTTGTCCAGTAGCCAGACAATTTCTCTGACTAATGTCTCAGTATCCTGAGAATCAAAACTCCCATTAAAGTAGTTTTATATTACTTCAACAGCTACTGCAGGACACTATCATGGGAGATGACCAGAATATGCTGAAGAGGGATGAATAGGGTTTTCATATGACATTACTGGATATTTTAAAAGAATAGTTTCTTACCAGGAAGCTAAGTCACTGGTGTCATTTGGCAAGCTGAAAGTCTCTAATCTGCCAGACAGTGTCTCTTAAATACTTAGGGAAATGTTCATGTACTGGGAATTTTCATAGATGCTAGCAGATGGTTTGTTCAGGGATCTAGAAATATCCAAATACTGCCCTGCACCCTGCCCAACCCTCTCCATGACTTCCACAGGGGAGGCAGAAGTATAGAACAACTTCACTCCGAATCCCCAGTACAGAGAAAAAAAACTCTGAATCCCCAGTACAGAGAAATTTAGGTATATTTGGCTGTAACACATGATCAAGGTTAGAGGCATCCCTTGAACTTCAACGTGATCACAAAAAAAGTGTAGAAGTGATTACCAGACCGGGCCAGGGCAGGCTTGAGGTTGAAGACCCACAGAAGAGAGAATGTGTGAGAGACGATTTGCCTCCTTCTATGTCCCCAAAAAGCCCCAGCCCCCCTCACCCCAGCAGTCATGTAAAAGAAGGAAATAAAAATGAGATCCCTCCACGGAGCTGACCGTTTAGAGCACAATGTTCCTACCTTTTTACAAACATAGTCCAATTAATCTCTTAGAATCTGAGCAAGGAGATTCATAACTACTACTTCCGGAAAAGAGCTTAAGACTTAAACCTACATCATCAAATAATTTCTCTGTAGGGGGCGGGGAAGACTTTACCACAAATACTGAATTACTTATTACCGCATGTAAACTAACAGGAGACCTGGTGGTGCAATGGTTACTCACTGGCAGACAGGTGGTTAGAGTCTCCCAGTGGCTGTGCAGGGCAAAGAGCTGATAAATGGTGAGAAGATCTGCCACTGTTAAAGAGCAAGGTAGGTCTATATGGGCAGATATGGAATGGTTTCTGAGATACATTGTGGACTGAAAGAAAGCAAAGCGAACAGCGTGTTTACTATGCTTTCATTGGCAAGAGGAAGAATTATACTTGTCATTGCAGATACGTGCGTAAGACACACTGAAGTGATGCACAATAAACTTTGAACTGAGAGGGCGTTCCAGTTATATACTGCTGTATAGCAAACCACCTCACAATTCTGTGGATTAACTGAACTTTGCTCGGTAGTTGGCTGGGCTGCAGTCATCTGAAAACAGCTGAGCCGGACAACCAAGATGGCTCAACTTACACGGCTGGCCTTTGAATCTGGCTATCTGCTAGGAGTTTAGCTGGTATTGTTGACTGGAACACCTAACTATAATTTCTCCATGCGGCTTGGGCTTCTCCAGGATATGACTGGGCTTTCAGAGTGTCCAAAGAGTGAATGTTCCATGAGCACCAGGTGAATGTTTCAAGGTATCTCACAACCTAGCCTTGGAAGTCTTGGAGTATCACTTGCATTCTATTCTATTGCTTAAGCAAGTTACTAGATACAAAGGGGAGAACATTAGACTCTGTCTTTAAACGGTGGTTGTCAAAATCACACTGTCAAAGAATACATGGGATAGGGGATATAATTGCTGCTAGAAAAAGAAAACATTACCACTGAGTCAATTCTGACTCATAGTGACCCTATAACACAGAATGGAGCTGCCCCATAGAATTCCAAGGAGCCCTGGTGGGTTCGAACTGCCAAACTGTTGGTCAGCAGCATAGCTCTTAACCACTATGGCACCAGGGTTCCTTATTGCTGCTATCTTGGGAAAATACCATCATCTACAAAAGGTTACTTGTTTTCCCTTGCACTGCCTTTTTTTCAGGTGGACATTTAAATACATCCCAAGGTTTTAGATCAACCATGTTTATGCACTGATTCATGTGTTGTTGGTTTGTAATCTTATTCTTGTTTACTGGCAAATTCCTGATAGAAACTATGGAGACAACGCTGTCATGTTATTCTTGTCGTTAGGTGCTGAGGGATCAGTCCCAACTCATAGCAATCCTGTGCACAACAGAATGAAAAACTGCCTGGTCCTGTGCTGTCCTCACAACCATTGCTATGCTTGTGCCTATTTTTGTAGCTACTGTGTCAATCCATCTTCTTAAGGGTCTTCCTCTTTTTGCTGATCTCTACCGGTCCCTCTGCTGGTCCCTCCTGATAACACGTCCAATATACATCAGACAAAGTCTTGCTGTCCTGGCTGCCAAAGAGCACTCAAAGTGTATTTTTTCCACAACACACTTGTCCGTTTTTCTGGTGGCCCATGGTATATTCAGAATTCTTCACCAACAGCACAATTCAAAAACATCAATTCTTCTTCAATCTTCCCTTTTCATCCTGCATGTGAGGTGAATGAAAATACCATGACTTGGATCAGGCACACCTTAGTTCTCTAAGTGACATCTTTGATTTTAAACACTTTGAAGAAGTCTTTTGCAGCAGATCTACCTAATGCAATATGTCGTGTGATTTCCTGACTGCTGCCTCCATGGGTGTTGATAGTAGACCCAAGTAAAAAGAAATTCTTGATAAAGTCAGTCTTTTTTCCATTTACCATCGTGTTGCTTATTGTTCAAGTTGTGAAGATCTTTGTTTTCTTTAGGTTTAAGTATAATCCGTAATGAAGGCTGTGATCTTTGATCTTCATCAGTAAGTGTTTCAAGTCCTCTTCAATTTCAGAAAACAAGACTGTGTCATCCGCATATCACAGGTTGTTAATGAATCTTCATCTAATCTTGATGCAATACTCTTGTTCATATAGGCCTGTTGCATTTATTGTATTTGCTCAGCACACAGACTGAGTAAGTATAGTTAAAGGATACTACCTCAACTCACACTTTTCTTGACTTTAAACCATGTAGTATCCCCTTGTTCACAACAAACCACTGTCTCTTTGGTTCTCTACAGGTTCTTCGTGAGCACAATTGTTATGGAATTTCCATTCTTCACAATATTATCCATAATTTGTTATGATACACACAGTCAAATGCCTGTGCATAGTCAGTAAAACACTGGTAAAAGTCTTTCTGGTATTCTCTGCTTTCAGGCAGGATCCACCTGACATCAGCAATGATGTCTCTTGTTCCATGTCCTCTACTGAATAGAGCTTGAATTTCTGACAGTTCCCTGTTGATGTACTACAGCAACTCCTTCTGAAAGGTTTCCAACAAAATTTTACTTGCATGTGATATTAACGATATATTTTGATACTTTCCCCATTTCATTGGATCACCTTTCTTTAGAATGAGCACAAATGTGGATCTCTTCCAGTCAATTGGCAATCAGCTATCTTCCAAATTTCTTGGCACAGACAAGTCAGCACTGTATTTCTTTGTTGAAACATCTCAATTGATATTCCTTCAGTTCCTGCAACCCAGTTTTTCACTGATATTTCCAGTGCACCTTGGACTTCTTCGTTAATTACCATCAGTTCTTGGAAACATGCTACCTCCTGAAATGGTTGGATATCAACCAGTTCTTTCCATCTGTTTTTGATTCTTTGTGCATTTTCCAATATTGTGTTCAAAGAATCCTTCAGAATTACAACTTGAGGATTAGATTTTTTTCTTCAGCTCTTTCAGCTTGAGAAAAGCTGAGCATGCCATTTGCTTTTGGTTTGCTAACTCTAGGTCTTTGCAGATGCAATTACAATACTTTGTCTTCTCAGGCTACCTTTTGGAATCTATTCAGTTCTTTTATTTCAACATTTTTTCCATTTGCTTTAGCAGCAAGTTTCAGAGTCTCTCCTGACATCAATTTTAGTGTTGCCTTTTTTTCCTGTCTTTTTAATGACCTTTTATTTTCATCATGTATGATGCCCTCGGTGTCTTCCCACATCTCATCTGGTCTTCAGCCATTAGTGTTTGATGCAGCAAATCTCTTCTTGAGATGGTCTCCAACTTCAGTGTGGAATATTCTTAAGACCATATTTTGACTCTCATGGACTTGTTCTAATTTTCTTCAGCTTCAACTTGAACTTACCTACAAGCAATTGGTAGTCTGTTCCACAGCTGACTCCTGCCTTCTTCTGACAGATGATACCAAGGTTTTCCATCATCTTCTCCTACAGATATAGTCAATTTGATTCCAAGGTTTTGTATTCAGTGAGGTGGGCATTTATGTTGTTGCAACAGGTATTTGCAACGAAGTCACTGGCTTTGCCCAACTCTGTCATATGACCGCCAGTGTTGTTTCTATCACCAAAGTCGTATTTTTCCAGTTACTGGTCCTTCTTTTGTTTCCAGTTTTCAAATTCCAATCACTAGCAATTATCAAAGCATCTTCATTACAAGTTTGATCAATTTCAGACTGAAGAAGTTTGTAAAAAAAAAAAAAATTCTCAACTTGGGCAATAGAAGTTGTTGCATAAATTTGAATAATAGTTGTATTAGCTGAACTTCCTTGTAGGTGTATCAATATTGTCCTATTATTGACAGTGTTGTCCTTCATGATAGGTCTTCAAATAGTCTTTTTGACAATGAAAGCAACATCATTCCTTTGCAATTTGTTAGTTCAGGCATAGTATACTGCATGATGTTGTTGCTAGGTGTCATTGAGTCAGTTCTGACTCATGGCAGCAACCCTATAGGTCAGAGTAGGACTGCCCCATAGAGTTTCCAAGGAATGCCTGGTGGGTTTGAACTGCTGATCATTTGGTTAGCAGACATAGCACTTAACCACTACACCACCAGGACTTCCATATGGTAGTCTAATTCCAAATGGCCAACAGCAATCCATTTCAGCTCACCAGTGTCTAGGATATACATCTTTCTGTGGTCTATTTCATTTTTGATGACTTCCAGTTTTGCTAGATTCATACTTCATGTGTTCCATGTTTCAATTATTAATGGACATTTGAAGCTATTTCTTCTCATTTTGAATCGTGTCACATCAGCCAGTGAAGGTCCCCGAAAGCTTGATTCTGTCCACATCATTAAGGTCAACCCTGTTTTGAGGAGGCAGTTCTTCCCCCATCATATCTTGTGTGCCTTCCAACCTGGAGGACTCCACCTTCCAGCACTAGATCAGACAGTGCTCTACTGCTATTCATGAGGATTTCACGGGCCAGGGTTTTTGGAAGTAGATTGCCAGGTCCTTCTTCCTAGCCTACTTGGTCTGGAAGCTCCACTGAAACCTGTCCACGAAGGATGACCCTCCTGGTGTTTGAAACCCTGGTGGCAAAGCTTCCAGTATCACAGAAATATGCAAGCCACTATCATAAGACAAACTGACAGACATGTGATGGACACTATCATAATCATCCACAATGCCAAGTTGTTCTGAACTTTTCTGAGTTTTTTCCATACTTGCACTGGCTTTCAGACTTACATATCCAACTTTCTGTTTTTAGCCACCAATTCACATTCCCAGCAAAAATTATAATTTTGTAATATTATAGTATAAACAGATGAGTGAAGAATGACATGAAGGCCACCAAAACAGTTTTCCAGTGTTATCACAGAGATCTGTGGTTGGAAGTGAAACTCAGTATGGTCATGTATTTGTGAATAAAATGTTAGATTCCACACATTGTGGTAGGAAATAAGCTGCTTTGTGAGAAGCCAATTGCATGTGTTTTGCAATCAAATTTTTCAGTCACTTTTTTTGTTTTTGTTTTTTAAAGTTTGGTAAAGTGACAATTCATTTTTCAAGATTCTAGCTGTTCAGGCCATGATCCTGCAGTATAATTTGTTTCCACAACATTGTGGGCCATGTTCACTTTTACTTCACTACAGACCAAATACAACCGGGTTTCTGATATCATAAAAACACCAAAATTTAAACCGCTCATAGCACATGTAAATCAAAACAGTCGTGAATGTGGATGACATGGAAAAACAGGAACCTGCTAGCTTTGCCTTCCACTATTTGTCTCCAAACCCTTCAAGATTCCCCAAATTATATATATGCACACACACACATATATATACATAAACCCATTGCCATCAAATTGGTTCCAACTCTTAGCGACCCTCTAGGACAGAGTAGAACTGCCCCGTAGATTATCCAAGGAGTTTGATGGATTCAAACTGCCGACCTTTTGTTTAACCACAGTGCCACCAGTGCTTCTACATGAAGTCTGACAATTAAATCCGAGAACTTAATTGTTCTAAATGCTACATACTTCATTGCTTAATATCACTATAGTCACCTTCGAAGTCCTCCCCTTGGGAAGCTGGCACTGATGCCAGTGCCTAGTCCACCCTTCAAAGCAATTTTGGGACACTTCCTGGAATAATGGCAAGATGGCAAGTTCAAGAACTTAATTGTGTAGTTGTCTATGAGGGAGTTTTGAGCCAGTAAACAAATGAGTGGATTGGAACACCCTCCCTCCTCAGCTGATTTGGCCCCAGTGACTTTTTTCTTTACCCCAAATAAAGGAAATATTGAAAGGAAAACATTTTGATGACATTCAGATATCAAGGGTAATACAGAGACAGCTCTGACAGCCATTCCAGAAAAAGAGTTCCAAAATTTCTTTGGAGGGTGGACTAGGTAACTGGTATTGGTGCATAGCTTCCCAAGGGGAGTACTTTGAATGTGACCATGGTGTTCAGCAATGAGGTATTTGGTACTTTTTTTAGGGTGAGTTCATGAATTTAATTGGCAGTCCATATATACATATATATTTATATTATATTTGTATAATATTATATATTATAATATGTAATATGTTATATAATGATATATACAATTATATATAATATAATATATTTATTTATATATATATAAAATTCTATTTTTCAAACCTTTGGGTAAAAGTCATACCACTTGGCTTCTACTATCCCTGGTACACTGCTTGGAAGAAGGAGGAAGATCAATAGGGGACAGCTGGAGGAGAAAAGAAAGAAGTGGAAGATGGGGGCTAGAAGTTCTGCAATACACAGTAGAACCTCCTATTTGTAGCCATCCTTACCTTACAATTCTGAAAAGATCAACAAAATCAGAAAATGTCTAGATGCATTGATTGAACTCTTGAGGAAAGTGGCTCATGGCTAAACCTGCATACAGGTTGATGGAAGGTGAAAACAGTGTCAGAATGCACAACTCCTGACGTTTCTTTAAAAACCCAGAAGCTAGAATGTCCTTAGTGTCTACCACAAGGTAAGCACTTCCTCCACAGTGTGTTTGTTAGGGCTGGGTTCAGTGAAAGCAGACAGCTGTCATAGAGAGAGCTTCTAGGGTAAAGAAGCCATGCTCCGCTCAGCTCAGCATCTTCAGAAGGCCAACGTTGTGGACTTGCAAGGAACATGAGCAAGGATCGGAGGAGGATAGGCCGCTTGTCCACTCAGCTCGACTCCCTCAAAGATTTGCGGTAAGGACTCAGCATGAAACAGACACGGAGCCTCAAAGGGATTCATCCTAAGGGATTCCCTAAGGAATAAATCCTTACATGAATGTTAAAGTCCTTGCCATCGAGTCGATTCTGACTCATAGCAACCCTATAGGACAGGCCCCACATAGTTTCCAAGTAGTGCCTGGTAGATTTGAACCGCTAACTTTTTGGTTAGCAGCTGTAGCTCTGAACCACTATGCCATCAGTATTTTCCAAACGAATGTTAGGTATCTATATGTTGGTTGTTATCAACCACCATCGAATCAGCCTCGGCTCATGGTGACCTTACAATGAAACAAAATGCTGTCTGGTCCTATACTATCTCCATGGTTGGTTGTGGATCGGACTGGTGATCCATTGCGTTTCCCTTGGCTGATTTTTTTGAAGTAGATTGTCAGAAATTTCTTTCACCTTAGTCTGGAGGCCTCACTGAAATCTATTTAGCATCATCACAACACCCAGGCCTCCCCTGAAAGACAGGCTGCAGCTACACACGAGATGCACTGGTCAGGGATCAAATCAAGAGCTCCCTCGTGGAAGGTGAGAATTCTACCGCATAGCCACCACTGAACCACCACTGCCTCCGCAGTAAGTCGGTTATGGTGAGATATTTGGAGGAAGTCTCAATAATAATAGGAATTACTTGTGGCTAACATGTTTCATTTGTTTGAATTATTCCTATCATCAGATGGTTAAATTAACCTTCTACAATAAAAAGACAGCAAGAGGTTGACTCATAGCTCCAGTGCAATCATACTGAGAATTAAAAATGCTTCCCTTGTGTCTCAGTGTTTACTTTGTTCCAAGAATATTTGCGAGTAAAGGTCATTCTGTGTGGATTTGGCACAGTTCTGCCATCTCCTAGCTTGTACTTCCTGATATCCTGGTGAGGAGCACAGCCCCTGTTCGATAGATGATTAATTTCAGGAGTAGGAAGGTACGTGATCTGACTGAGTGGCAGCACAGAAGGACAACTTGTTACCCTAAATAGTTTTTAAATTGCTCTTCCATGAAGGGCATGTGCTCACTGATGAGAGCTCAGCTTGTGTTCTTGAGCCGTGCTGAGGGGTCATTGGCAAACAGTTTGCAGGGTGTTCTAATAATTTTTTTTTTTTAACTGGACAGAACATTACCCAATGAAGCTGGGATATAGGTCACAGTCACTGCCCTTTCAGCAAACAATGAGGTGAGCCTCTGGTGGACCCCAGCTCCTGGCCTAAGGATCTTCTAGATGGAAGAGGTCTCTATTGGACAGTGGCTATCTTATGAACTCCCAGGAATTTATGTGCTTGTGTGTTTCTTTTTATTGCTGGGCAACAAATTGACACAGACTTGTTGAGTTACAGCAACATTCATTTATTAGCTCACAGTTCTGTTGTTCAAAGTCCATTGTGGTTGAATTGCATTCTTTGCTTAGAACTTCATAAAGTCAAAGTCAGGGTGTTAACCAGGCTGGGTACTAATCAGAAGCTCTAAGGAACAATCTGTTTCCAGGTTCATTCAGGTTGTTGGCCAAATTCAATCCTGTGCAGCTGTAAGACTGAGGTCCCAGTTTTTTTTTTTTTTTTTACCAGGGGTTGCTTTCTGCTTCTAACAGAGCTTAGAACATATTCAGGCTGATTCAGCAATTGCCGGCATAAACTGAGGCAGTATATGTGTTGCCCAACAACAAAATCTGTTGCCTGTAGGATTTTGACTGGAGTAGGAAACAAACAGCAATGCCCACTCACAGACGGTGGCCTATCTTGCTACTTTGAATGTATGTCGCTCTTCACAGCCCTGCCAATATTCCAACACCCCATAATAGGTATCTGAAACTTTTGAAATCCAAGGGTGAGACTGATTACGGGCAGGACTGTGGAAAAGGACACACATCAAAAGCAGGTCAGTCTTTGAATAGGCACCACTGTTTATTTCCTAAACCAAAAACTTGTTACCCAGACAATTAATGACCCTACAGGACAGAACAGAAGTGACTTATAGGATTTCTAAGGTGGGGCAGGTGGATTCAAACTGCCACTTTTTTGGTTAGCAGCCAAGCTTTTGGCCAGGGCTCTGTTTCCCTCTCTGTTCAAAATAGGCAACAGATTTGGTTGTCGTGCAACATATATGCTGCCCTTATTTAGGTGTGCAATTGCTGAGCCACTTGGGTTGAAGCTCTGTTTCCTAGAAACCACCCAACTTTCTTCTCATACCACCATTCTATTTTTAAACTAGCAATAGCACTTCGAGTCCTTCTAATACTTTGAATTTTTCTGACTTCCCTTTTACCTTTCCCTCCTGACTTCTGCCACCACCAGCCATAGAAAATCCTCTGCTTTTAAAGGTTCATGTGATTAGACTGGTTTAATCATTTAGGTACTCAGCTACTAACTAAAAGGTTGGTGTTTTGAATGCACCCAGAGGCAATGGAAGACAAGCCTGGCAATCTGCTTCTGAAAGATCACAGTTTTGCAAACTCCACAGAGCGGTTCCACTCTGTACACATTTGGTTGCGATGAGTTAGAATCAACTTGAGGGCAACTAGCAACAATGACACTGCATGTCCACTGAGTTACAACTGTCACTGTGGAGTTCTAAGAGCTATGTTTTGGTCCTCCAGGTAATTCTGATCTTGCTAAAGTTTAAAAATGATTTTTCTACAGCAAGTCCTATTTCCATTTTGGTGCCAATTAAAATTGGGTAGAGGTGAAATAGACTAGGTGATCTCTAAGATGACATTGTCTTCAAACAACCTAAGTCTGATACTAAAAAATCATTATACTGTGCAAATCAAAGAGTAGAATATACATGAACTGATAATTAAGTTAACAAACTCATCCTAGGAAAAATGCTATGTACCTCACTGCTGAATATCACTGTAGTCACCTTCAAAGTACTCCTCTTGGAAAGCTATGTGCTGATGCCAGCACCTAGTCTACCCTTCAAAGAAATTTTGGAACTCTTTCTAGAATGGCCATCAGAGCTGTCATTGTATTACCCTTGATGTCCTTCATGTCATCAAAATGTTTTCCTTTCAGTATTTCCTTTACCTTTGGGTAAAGAAGAAAGTCACTGGGAGCCAGATCAGGTGAGTATGCAGGGTGTTTGAGTGCAGTTCTTTACCAGCGAAAAACTCCCTTACAAACAAGTATGCCATTAAGTTTACAAACTTGCCACTGTGCCACAGTGCACAATGGCCATTTCAGAAAAAGTCCCAAGATTGCTTTGAAGAGTGGACTAGGTGCTGACATGAGTGCATAGCTTCCTAAGGAAAGGTGAGCATAGTGATATTCAGGAATGAGGCATGTAGCACTTAGAACAATCAAGTCTGTCAACTGAAGTGCAGACCTCTTATATTATTGTGTCTGTAGGGGAATCATTGCTTACACATGTGCTGTGGTCAAGAGCATAGGCTCTGGAGTATCTCCTGGGGTCAAATCCTGGCTCCCCAATTGCTAAGTTCATAATCTGGGTCCGTTTCCTACTCTGTGAACCTTGGTTTCTTCATTTATGAAAGACTAATAATAATTCCTTCTTCAAAAGGTTATGATACTCAAGTGAGATGATAGAGAGAGCACTTAGACAGCAAGATCAATGACTATCAGTTATAATAATTTTATCTTGCTAGGTTTCCTTGAACTTTCTCCTTGAGTACTTGAGGAGCTGGGTCCATGGTTGGACTGAACACCCGCGCCCCTCTTAAGAGGCCTGGAGCCAGCCCAAACAAGGCAGTGCCTGGGTGCCAGCAATAAATTCTTACTAGACCCGAAGGCAAAGGTGAACCTCCTCTGGCTCTTCCTAGTACCAGTTGCCATTGAGTTGATTCTGACTCACAGTGACCCACATGTTTCGGGGTGGAGCTATGCTCCATTGAGTTTTCAAGGACCAGTGTTTCCAAAGGAGATCTCCAGGCCTTTCTTCTGAGGCGGCTTTGGATGCACTCGAACCTTCAACCTTTTGGTTAGCAGCCACACACAGTAACTGTTTGTGCCATCCAGGGACTACTGCTGTGACTCTTCAGGTTAGTTTAACTCTTAACACAGGAAAGTGAGTTGTTTAGGTAAAGTGTGTGCATAATCCTATAACTGCATTGACCTTCTCTGGGAAGCTCATAGAACACCAGGTGGAAACCACACATCTGAACACTGAAATCAGCAAGATGTAGAGAGTGGTACTGGAAATACAATATGTCTTTGTTGTATCTCTATTTTGTTTATATTTTGCTTTTGGTATTTGTGTGTGTATGAGTCTGGTATTTTGTCATTCAGGTTTTGTTTGGTTCCATCTTTAAAGCAACAGTAATAGTTAAAGCAGAAAAAAGTCAAGACATACCTCTATGTAGGGTTTAGGTGAGGAAGTGCATCATTTGAGGGAATGTGGGATCACTATGGGTCAGCATCTACTTGATAGCGGTGGTTTTGTTTTAGGTTAAAGTGCCCTGACTTCTGGGCAAGAAGGATCTTGCCAGGGTTTGCTGACAGTTCTGAATGGAGGCTAGATGCTGTTGAGCCAGAACATGGGACAGAAGAAAAAATGCCTCCTTCAGAAGGGCCTGTATCCTCCAAGGGGAGCTTTGCTTTTCCCCTCCTTCTGGTGTAAGCTCCCTGACAGCTGTGATCTTGGTGGGGCTGATGTGGGAAGGGTAGGCAGAGGCCACCCAGCATGAATGGTTGCTGCCTGAAATGGAATCCATTCTCCCAGCTGTAAGCAAGCAGTGACATGAGGGGCTGAGTTCCACATCTGCTCCCCACCCACAGACTGTTCCTAGGCACCACATGGTTTCTTTAGCCTCAATGCCACCAAGACAGCTTCTGAGCCAGTGACACACTGCTTTGCTAACAACCACAGGAACTGTCTAGGCAGGATGCCACCTTCTCTGAGCCACATCAACTACTAGCTATGGTGAGAGGAGTCAGAGCTGGAGGATATAACATTATTTGAGGTGGGGTCTTAAGTAGCTGCCATGTTTTTCTGTTCCTGATGAAACACGAGCAAGACCAGTGAACTTCTCCTCCTGCCTCCCTTTGGAGAATGTCTACCAGTGACACCCTGCCAGTAAGTTCTCCCACGAAGTCTCACGGGACTGCAGATCTGGTTGATTTGGGGAAGGCCTCAGAGCATGAGAGTTAGAGGCCCAGAGACATATTCACAACTGTTCATGACCTCCAGTACTTTATCCTCCACCTATGGCCTCTGCATAGCCTGGGTGGTAGAGCTTAGCTGCTAACAAAAAAGCCAGCAGTTCAAATCCACTAGTTGCTCCTTGAAAACCCTATGCAACAGTTCTACTCTGTTCTATAGGGTTTCTACAGGTTGGAATTGATTCCCTGACAATGGATTTAGTTCGGTTTGTTTTTTAATGTCTTCTATATTTTAAACCATTTGGGCCCCTTCATGTAGACCAAAGTTTTGCAATGCTGTGATGATTAGAGATACTTTCTTCTTCTTTCTGTAATTCTCTCACCGATAATTTGATGCATGTTAGCAAAAACTTTGGATAACAGAACATACTCCGATATTAAACAATGATCCTAGCATGTCACTATTGAAGGAAACTTGGAGACCAACACCCAGCACCATAGAGATATTCTAAAAATGATGTTGAGTAAAAGTGTTGGGAACAAAATGAAATCTATAGCATAACACGATCAATGTATTTAAATTAAAAATCTATGCAGAGCCAATATTTATGCCTTATAAAATGACTTACATGTTCAAAGATAAATATTCACGTTGATGTGGTTGCCTGTTATGCAGAAAGGGATTAGTGTTGGCAATGAATAAGGAAGGGATGGAGGGAGGGAGATGAGGAAAGGGAGAGAAGAGGAAGGAGACACCTTGTTCCAACTTGATGATAGCAGACTAGGTCTTGAAGAGTTCAAGTAACTCAGTCCTCTGTACTTGAAGTTCCAAAGCAAAGGTAAAAAAGGAAGCAAGCAAGCCCTCTTTTAAACCTTTCATTTTATAGATGGGGAAACTGAGGCTCAAAAAGATGAGCTACTTGACTTCAGGGTTTTTTTGCCTTGTTGTCAGTGGCAGATACCAAGTGCTTTGGCTCTTACTTCACTGCTCTCTCTACCATATTGTTGTATACAAACAAAACTTCAAAGCAGAAACCATGAGTAGAAGACACTGGTTGGCCAAGAGAAGAAAAAAGTAATTTATCTTTGTTCAGAGAAATAGATACCTGTCCCCAAGAGAATGACCATGCAGCTGAAGGGATAAAACCCTCACAGCAATGTTTGAGTAACCCCTAGGTCTCGGCCTTCCTCTAAGCTCTGCAAATGCACACATTACAACAAACCCTCCTTCTCTGAAACTACCTTCACTGGCTTTCTGTTACTTGTCATGAAATGAATCTGACCAGCATGATGATATATTGGGAACACTGGCTTTCAGAGCTTCCTTAAAATCTACCATGGCCAATTCTTCCTGATCCTTGCAGAGACTCTTTCCAGATGCTTCTGCTTGCTGCTGCTGCTGCTTTTATTGCCAGGGAAAGAGTTCTATCAGAAGCTGCTTCTCCTCTGTGTTAAGCCTACTTATATCCAGACCAGTGCTTCTAGTCTTTCAAATAAAAAAGAAATGAGAGGGTGGAGTCAAGATGGTGGACTAAACACACATCTCCCTAAATCCCTCTGGAAACCAAGGCCTGAATTTATAATTAAACACATCCTTCTGGACACCTAATGAGCTCTAGGACATGGCACAGAGCTGTCTATTTGGTCTACATACCACTGAGCATGAAATTTCTTCTCTTTTGCCAACCCCCATCCTTGTTGAGTCCCAGCTCTTGCAGATTGAAGGTAAATCGCCATTTTAACTTTTCTTTTAATCTGTCTTAGCCGGTGGGAGGGGCTGAGGTGACTGACAGCAAGGCTCAGATGCACTGCTGATGAGATAGGTGAGTGCAATCACCACATTTTGAGAGTCTGGCCTTGGAACCTGTGCAACTTGGCACCTCTGACCTCTCTCTCTTGGAATCTCCAAATCTCTGCCATTGAATAGTCTTTTCCAAGGCAGCAAGGGGAGCTTGTGGGGGACACCATCTTGATTCACTGGGAAATAGAGTTTCCTATACAGAGGTCTCAGCTAGACCTAATTCCCAGGCTGGGAGGCAGTCCCTGCCTGGAGAGTGCTTTTCTGGCAGTAAAGCAGTCTTTGATATAGAGGTATTCATTTTGCTAGCTGGGAATTGGAACTTGCACACCTGAAAGCCTGACTAATTTTGGAAGCTGTCAGATACCTCTTACCTTTCAACAGAGAAATAACTGCAGTGCAACCAGATGGCTTCTTTTCCAGACTTTACTGTTTCACATCATAGAGTCAGCTGACAGCTCCTCAGTGACCTATAAGTGGAGCTGTGTCTTAGCCAATCAGGAGGTAGAGCTTGCTACCCTAGAGATTCCACTGAGCCAAGTCACTGGAGTACATAGCGATGTGTGGTGATCAACTTCCTTTTCAGACAGATCCCATTAAAGTAACACCGGGGAAACAAAACAACCTCCAGATGCCCAAAAAGTAACAAATTTTGGACCAGGACATTAGGAAGAATTCACCTATGGCTTCAGAAGGCCCACAGAAGAGACATTCAAAGAACTTCCCAGACAAAGAAGCCTTTCTGAAATGGTTGGAGGGCAAGTACAGAAGGATTATATAGACAGCCCTCTTAGACCTTATACAAAATGCAGCAGGCAAAATGAAAAATTAAGCAAACTGTTTGATCTGAAGGAACATCAGTACTCTGATATCCAACAAGTTAATAACAAAATAAAAAGAGACAGAAAATTCTGTTCAAAGCCAAGAAAAGTGAACAAATGGAAAATAGACTTTCTAACTTGGAAGACAGAGCTACTGACTCCAGCATCTATGAGGAGAAATCAGAAAAAAAGAAACAAGAAAAATGAAGAAGGATTAAGAAGCATGTGGGACTCTATTAAGAGGAACAATCTACAAGTAACTGGAGTTCTTTAACAGGGCAAGACACTTGAGAACACAGAGAGTATTGTTGCTGAGCTGCTGACAGAAAACTTCCCTGAAATTATGGAATAAAAGAATATAGATATCCAAGATGCATATCAAATGCCACTCAGCATAGATCCCAAAAGAAAGACTCCAAGACATATTATAATCAAGATCAACAAAATGAAACACAAGCAGAAACTCTTAAAGGCAGCAAGACTCAAAGCAAAGCTAACATTCAGAGGGAAACTCTGTAGGCTTTCATCTGATTTCTCAGCACAAATGATGTTGGCATGGAGACAATGGGATGACACATTCAAAGCCTTGAAGGAGAAGAACTTCCAAACAAGAATTAGATATCCTGCAAAACTAGTTTTCAAATGAAATCAAGACATTTGCAGATAAACAGAAACTCAGAGACTTTGTAAAAACCAAACCAAAGCTACAAGAAATACTGAAAGAAGCTCTTGGCTTATAAAAATAAAACCACTGATTTTATATTTTAGGAGAAAATACAGGACACATCGTCCAGAAACCTACTCAGTTAGGGAAGGATCCAAACTTAATCAGAGCTGTAATATTAAAAGGAGTGATCCGGAAATCAAGGATGAAATAAAGAAATTCATGGATTCCAATGTGAACGAAAACACTTCCTACCAGAACCTATGGCATACAGCCAAAGCAGTGCTCAGAGTTCTGTTTATCTTCATAAATGCACACATCTGGAAGGAAGAAAGAAACCAAATCAACGAACTAACTCTACAGCTTGAACAAGTAGAAAGAGAACAACAGAGGCACCAGAAGAAATGAGATTATAAAGATTAGAGCAGAGCTAAATGAATTAGAGAATAGAAAAACAATTGAAAAAGTTGAAAAGACCAAAAGCTGGTTTTTTGAAAAGATCAACAAAATTGACAAACCACTGGCTAAACTTACTAAAGAAAAGCAGGAAAGAAACAAATAACCCAAATTAGAAATGAGAGGGGAGTTGTCACCACAGATGCAACAGAAATCAAAAACATCATAACAGAATACTATGAAAGACTGTACTCTAACAAATTTGAAAACCTAGGGGAAATAGACCAATTCCTTGACTCATACCACCTACCCAAATTATCACAACGTGAAGCAGAACAACTTAATAAACCCATCACAAAGGAAGAGATTGAAAAGGTCATTAAAACACTGCCAACCAAAAAATGTCCGGGCCCAGAGGGCTTCACTGCAGAATTCTACCAAGCATTAAGAGAAGAGTTATCTCCAATACTACTGAGACTATTTCACAGTATAGAAAGGGATGGAGTACTCTCAAACTCATTCTATGAAGCCAGTATAACCCTGATACATAAGCCAGGGAAAGACCCAACAAAGAAAGAGAACTACAGACGGATATCACTCATGAACTAAGATGCAAAAATCTTCAACAAAATTCTTGCCAATAGAATATAACAACATATCAAGAAAATAATCCATCATGACCAAGTGGGATTCATACTAGGGATGCAAGGCTGGTTCAACATCAGAAATACAATCAATGTGATTAACCAAATTACACAAAAGACAAGGATCACCTGATTTTGTCCACTGATGCAGAAAAGGCATTTGATAAAGTCCAACACCCATTCATGCTAAAAACTCTTAGCAAAATGGGCATAGATGGCAAATTCCTCAACACAATAAGGGCCATTTATACAAAGCCAATTGCCCACATCATCCTGAATGGAGAGACTGAAAGACTTCCCCTTGAGATCAGGACCTAGACAAGGATGCCCACTCTCACCTGTACTATTCAACATTGTGCTAGAAGTTCTAGCCAGAGCAATTAGACAAGACGAACAAATAAAGGGCATCCGCATCGACAAAGAAGAAATTAAAATCTCCCTGTTTGCAGATGATGTGATTGTATATGTAGAGAACCCCAAGGAATCTATAAGTAAACTACTCAAACTGATAGAAGAGTTCAGCAAAGTCTCAGGATACAAGATAAACGAAAGTAAATCAGTAGGGTTCCTTTATACCAACAACGAGACTGTTAAGGAGGAAATTATCAAATCAATACCATTTACGATAGCCACTAAGAAGATAAAGTACCTAGGAATTAATCTAACCGGAGAAATAATAGACCTTTACAAAGAGAACTACAAGCCCTTACTACAAGTAACTAAAAGAGACTTAGATAAATGGAAAAACCTACCTGCTCATGGATAGGAAGACTTAACATTGTGAAAATGTCTATTTTAACCCCCAAGCAATTTATTTACATAATGCAATCCCAATACAAATTCCAGCATCATTTTTTAATGAGATAGAGAAACAAATCACCAATTTTGTTTGGAAAGGGAAGAAGCCCCAGATAAGTAGGTTACTACTAAAGAAGAAGAACACACTGGGAGGCCTCTCATTACCCAACCTTAGAACATACTACACTGCCACAGTGGTCAAAACAGCCTGGTACTGGTACAAGAACAGACAGATGGATCAATGGAACAGAATTGAGACCCCATTGATGACACCATCTGCCTATGAACAGTTGCTATTTGACAAAGGCCCTAAGACATTGAACTGGGGTAAAAACAGTCTCTTCAACAAACGGTGCTGGCAAAGTTGGTTATCCACCTGCAATAAACTGAATCAAGATCCATATCCTACACCTTATACAAAAACTAACTCCAACTGGATAAAAGACCTAAATATCAAACCTAAAACGATAAAGCTCATCCAAGAAAAGGTAGGAACAACAATGGAAGTTTTAATACACAATGAGGACAGACTCCAAAATCTGTCAAAGAAACCTCAATCAACAGAAGAGAAAATAGATAAATGGGAACTATTAAGAATCAAACACTTTTGCTCATCCAAAGACTTTATTAATAGAATTAAAAGAACATCCACAGAATGGGAAATAATATTTGGCAACGCTATGTCAGACCGACGCCTGGTCTCCATAATCTATAAGATACTACAAAATATCAATAAGAAACAAATAAACCATCCAATTAAGTGATGGGCAAAGGAGATGGACAGACATTTCACTAAAAAGGAGATCCAGGCAGCCAAAAAACACATGTGGACATGTTCACGATCTTTAGCTATTAAAGAAATTCAAATCAAGACAACAATGAGATACCATCTCACCACAACAAGATTGGCCATGATCCAGAAAACACAAAACAACAAATGCTGGAGAGGCGGTGGAGAAAGTGGAACCCTCCTACACTGTTGGTGGGGTTGCAAAATGGTCCAGCCTCTTTGGAAGGCAATCTGGCGCTTCCTTAAAAAAATGGATATCGATATACCATTTGATCCAGTAATATATTCTGTAGGAATATATCCTACAGAATCAAGGCCTTTCACACCAACGGACACATGCACCAGAATGTTTATCGCAGCACAGTCCACGATAGCAAAAAGATGGAATCAACCCAGATGCCCAACAACAGAAGAATGGACAGGTAAACTATGGTACATATACTCAATGGAGCACTAACCAATGATAAAGAATAATGATGATTCTAGGAAACATCTCCTAACCTGGTTCCAACTGGAAGACATTATGTTGAGTGAAAGTAGTCAGCGACAAAAGGACAAATATTGTACGAGAACTCTACGATAAGATCTCAAAAACAGACTTGTGTATAGAAGAAAAGACTCTTTGACAGCTGCAAGGGAGGGGAGGGAGGAACAGTGAGCGGGGGAGGACTTAGTTTAGATAGTTGCTAGAAATCTGGTTGGGAGAAAGTGGTGATAGCACACATTAGAAACAAGAGCAACATTAAGTGGACTTCAGCATAACTTGAGTACTCCTTCCATCTTAAGCCAATATTGCAAGGATAGAGAAGCTGGGGCAGGGGGCAGGGGACTATGCTCTTAGGTGAAATCGAGGCCAACTGGAACAACTAGCATTTTGCTAAGAGAGCTCTCTGCACCCCAGATTGGTGAGCGGCATCTGGGGTCTTAAAAGCTGCCAAGCTGCCATCCGAGGACACAGCAAACGGTCCCAACTCAGCAGGAACGGATGCTCACCGAGGACCAAAATGACATGTGGTAAAGACAACGTAGAAGACAGAGAGACCCACATGAGTGGGTGCCTACATTGACTTGGGACCGGAAGAACCAGATGGTGCCTAGCCACCACCAGTGATAGCCACAATGGAGCTCATAGAGTGGAGTCTCACTGGCAACACAAGAATAAAAAGGGGTGCATCCTGAGATCTCCACTAAAAGACCTCAACTGATGGTCCAGCTCTTTCGGGGTTCCCCCAGAGCATGGCCCCCAGCCCTGATGCTGCCCTTACCCATAAATTATAACAAAGTTCCACTCTTTGGACAGGAATGGAGTGGACTTGGCAATGCAGAGTGACCATATATTGGATGCACTTTATGGTTCTATACATCTATAGGATGTCATCCTGCTGACCTCTGGCTGGAGGAAGGAGAGTGGGTGGAGAGGAGGGGAAAGGAGGCTGTTGGGAGGATGAGACACGTATGGAGCAGAGAGGAATAGTGTGCAGTCACCGGACAGGGAGAGCAGTGGAAGCTGCATATAGGTGGGCATGTAAATTTATAGGGGAATGTACATTTTCACTCAGTCATGTTAAATAAAAAATAAAAATAAAAGAAGTGATCCAGTGATCATATCATGAAAACTATGATGTCATCATATTAAAAAGAGGGATGTACTACAAGATAGATCACTCCACAATAATAATGGGAGACTTCAATACTCCACTGTCAGTATTACACTGATCATCTAGGAAAAAGCTGAATAAAGACACAGAAGATCTTATTGCCACAACTAACCAACTAGACCCCATTGACATACACAGAACTTTGTATCCATTAGCAGATAACTACAGCTTCTTTTCCAGTGCACATGGAACATTTTCCAGAATAGACCATGTGTTAGGACATCAAGCAAATCTCAACAAAATCCGTACCATTGAATTATTGCAAAGTGTCTTCTCAGAGCACAAAACCATTAAAGTTGAAATCAATAGCAAAAAAAAAACTTAGATAGAAAGTGGAACTCATGGAAACTGAACAATATCTTGCTCAAAAAGCCATGGGTTATAGAAGAAATCAAAGAAGAAATAAAGAAATTCATGGATTCCAATGTGAATGAAAACACTTCCTACCAGAACCTATGGCATGCAGCCAAAGCAGTGCTCAGAGTTCTGTTTATCTTCATAAATGCACACATCTGGAAGGAAGAAAGAAACCAAATCAAGGAACTAACTCTACAGCTTGAACAAGTAGAAAGAGAACAACAGAGGAACCCCTCAGGCACCAGAAGAAATGAGATTATAAAGATTAGAGCAGAGCTAAATGAATTAGAGAATAGAAAAACAATTGAAAAAATTGAAAAGACCAAAAGCTGGTTTTTTGAAAAGATCAACAAAATTGACAAACCACTGGCTAAACTTACTAAAGAAAAGCAGGAAAGAAACAAATAACCCAAATAAGAAATGAGAGGGGATTTGTCACAACAGATCCATCAGAAATCCAAAATATCGTAACAGAATACTATGAAAGACTGTACTGTAACAAATTTGAAAACCTAGAGGAAATGGACAAATTCCTTGATTCATATCACCTACCAAAATGATCACAAGGTAAAACAGAACAACTTAATAAACGCATCACAAAGAAGAGATTGAACAAAGTTCTAAAAACTACCAACCAAAGAAAACCTGGGTCCAGATAACCTCACTGCAGAATTTGACCAAGCTTTTAGAGAAGAATTATCTCCAATACGACTGAGACTATTTCACAGCATAGAAAAGGATGGAATACCCCCAGATTCATTCTATGAAGCCAGCATAACCCTGATACCAAAGCCAGGGAAAGACTCAACAAAAAAGGAGAACTACAGACCAGTATCACTCAAGAATCTAGATGCAAAAATCTTCAGCAAAATCCTTGCCAATAGAATACAACAATATATCAAAAATATAATCCATCTTGACAATTTGGATTCATACAGGGATGCAGGGCTGATTCAACATCAGAAAATCAATTAATGTGATTAACCACATAAATAACACAAAAGACAAAAATCACCTGATTTTGTCTGTTGATGCAGAAAAGGCATTTGATAAAGTCCAGCACCCATTCATGCTAAAAACTCTCAGCAGAATAGGAATAGACAGCAAATTCCTCAATGCAATAAGGGTCATTTATGCAAAGCCAACTGTCTACATCATCCTGAATGGAGAGAGACTAAAACAATTCCCCCTGAAAACAGGAACTAGACAAGGATGCCCACTTTCACCTCTCCTATTCACCATTGTACTAGAAGTTCTAGCCAGAGCATTTAGACAAGACGAAGAAATAAAGGGCAACTGCATCAGCAAAGAGGAAGTAAAAATCTCCGTATCCGCAGATGATATGATTGTATACACAGAGAATCCTAAAGCATGCATTAGGAAACCACTCAAATTGATAGAAAAGTTCAGCAAAGTGTCAGGATACAAGATAAACATAAGTAAATCAGTAGGATTCTCTTATACCAACAATCAGATTATTAAGGAAGAAATCACCAAATCAATACCACTTACTGTAGCCCCCAAGAAGATAAAATACCTAGGAATAAATCTAACCAGAGAAATAACAGACCCTTACAAAGAGAACTACAAGACCTTATTACAAGAAACTAAGAAAGACTTACATAAATGGAGAAACAACCCTGCTCATGCATAGGAAGACTTAACATTGTCAAAATGTCTGTGTTGCCCAAAGTGATCTACTTATATAATGCAATCCCAATACAAATTCCTGTGACATTTTTTTTAAAGAGATGGAGAAACAAACCACCAGCTGTGTTTGGAAAGGGAAAAAGTGCCAGGTAAGCAAAACACTTCTGAAGAAGAAGAACACACTGGAATGCCTTTCACTACCTGACTTTAGAACCTATTACACACTTACAGTATTCAAAACAGCCTGGTACTGGTACGAAAAGAGATAGATAGATAAATGGAACAGAATTGAGACCCCAGAGATGATACCATCCTCCTATGAACAGTTGATATTTCACAAATGCCCTAGTACATTAAACTGGGGTAAAAGCAAGCTCTTCAACAAATTGTGCTGGAAAAATTGGATATCCATCTGCAATAAATTGAAACAAGACCCATTTCTCACACCTTATATTAAAACCAACTCAAACTGGATAAAAGACCCATATATCAAATCTAAAACGCTAAAGCTCATCCAAGAAAAAGTGGGATCAACAATGGAAATTTAAATACACAATGTAGACAGACTTCAAAATCTGACAAACAAACCATAATCAACAGAAGAGAAAATAGATGAGAACTGCTAAGAATCAAACACTTTGCTCATCCAAAGACTTTATTAACAGAATTAAAAGGCCACCTACAGAATGGGAAAAAGTATTTGGCAGCAATATGTCAGACAGATGCTTGATCTCCATAATCTATGAGGTACTACAAAATATCAACAAGAAAAAGATAAATCATTCATTTAAGTGGTGGGCAAAGGAGATGGACAGACATTTCTCTGAAAAGGAGATTGAGGCAGCCAAAAAACACATGGAGACGTGCTCACAATCATTAGCTATTAAAGAAATTCAAATCAAAACTACATTGAAATACCATCTCACCTCAAAAAGGTCAGCCATGATCCAAAAGACACACAGCAACAAATGCTGGAGAGGCTGTGGAGAAACTGGAATCCTCCTACACTGTTGGTGGGATTGCAAAATGATGCAACCTCTTTGGAAAGCAATCTGGCACTTCTTTAAAAAGATGGAAATAGATATACCATATGACCCAGTAATTGCACTACTTGGAATACAACCTGCAGAATCAAGGCCATTCACACCAACTGATACATGCACACAAATGTTTATTGCAGCACATCCCACAATAGCAAAAAGATGGAACCAACCCAGATGACCAATAGCAAAGGAATGGATAGGTAAACTGTGGTATATATACTCAATGGAACAGTGTGGAATGATAAAGAGCAATGATGATTTTAGGAAACATCTTATAACCTGGTTTCAATTGGAGGACATTATGCTGAGTGGAAGTAGTCAGTGACAAAAGGACAAATATTGTATGAGTTCTTACAGAGCTTAAAAACAGACTCATGCATAGAAGAAAAGACTCTTTGATGGCTGCAAGAGTGGGGAGGGAGGGAGTTGGAGGGGGAATAGTTGATAGATTAGATAGCGGATAGAAATTTGGTTGGGTTAAATCAGTGATAGCACGCATTAGAAAGATTAATTTTAACTGGACTTCAATGTAACATGATTACGATTCCCATCTTAACCCAATATTGCAAGCACAGAGTAGCCGAGGTGGGGAGATGGGGACCATGCTCTCAGGGGAAATCGAAGGTAACTGTTACAACTAGCATTTTGCTGAGACAGTCTTCTGCACCCCAAATTGGTGAGTGGCATCTGGGGTCTTAAAAGCTGCCAAGCTGACATCTGAGGTACACCAAGTGGTCCCAACTCAGCCGGAACAGATTATCTCCAAGGACCAAAACGACATGGGGCAGAGAGAACCCAGAAGACAGACAGACTCATGTGAGTGAGTGACTAAATCAACATGTGACTGGATGGTGCCTGGCCACCACCAGTGATAGCTGTGATGGGGCTCGTGAAGTTGTGACTCACAGGCAATATGAAAATAAAAGGGGATGCACCCTGAGATCTCCACTAAAAGACCACAATTAATGGTACAGGGGCCTCAGGGTTCCCCTGGGAGCATGGCCCCTGGCCTTGATGCTGCCCCTGTCCATAAATCATAATGGAGGTCAACTCTTCAGACAGAAATGGATTGGATTTGGTGACACAGAGTGACTGTATCATGTGTGCACTTTATGGTTCTGTGCATCTATAGGATATCATCCAGCTGACCTCTTAGTAGACATGGGGGAGAGGGTGAAGAGTAGGGGATAGGAGATTTTTAGGAGGATAAGACATATACAGAACAGAGAAGAGGAGTATGCTGTCACTAGGCAGGGAAAACAGAGCCGCTCATTGGGGGGTATGCAAATTTGCATGGGATTGTATATTTCCACTCAATCATAATAAAAAGAAGAAGAAGAAGAAGAAGAAGAAACAAGTCAGTTATGAGTGCTCAGGACAGACAGAAGGGCTAGATAGGTAGAGTACAGGATACGTTCAGGCTAGTGAAACTATTCTTCATGATATTGCAGTGGTGGACACATGACATTATCCTTTTGTGAAAACCCATAGGACTATGCAACATAAAGAGTAAACCCTAATAGAATCTATAGACTTAGTTAATGATTATAATGTGTCAATATTGGTTTGTTAATGATAATAATGTATCAGTACTGGTTCATCAGTTGTAACAAATATACCACACTAATGCGAGATGCTAATAATAGGGGGAATTTGACATGAGTGGAGGAACTCTGTAGATTTTGCTTATTTTTTTTCTGTAAACCTAAAACTTCTAAAAAAATTCTATTAATTAAAAAGTAAAGAAATGAACAAAGTCTAGCACACTGAGAAATTTCAAACTGAGAAATCAAACAATTCTTACTGATTCTCGCCTTACGTTTTCTTGAGCTTATGAAATGCTTAATTGGCCAAAGCTAGTGTTGTGTGCCATCAAATAGATTTCAGCTCATAGTGACCTAGATGACAGAGTAGAACTGCCCCATAAGGTTTTCTTGGCTGTAATGCTTAGGGAAGCATGTCACCAGTTCTGCCCATGCAGCAGCTGAGTAGGTTTGAATCACCAATCTTTGTGTTAACAGATGAGCCGTTAACCACTAGCATCACAGCCTGTAGTTTCCACAGGGAGCTACAGCAGTATCTCTCACTTTACACACTCATCTTACATGTTATTTTGGCACTCCTCAAGAGGTGAAGTCTATGTCTCCAGCTCTTGAAACTGGTGAGCTTTTGTGACTCTTTCATACGGTAGGACAGAAGCAACACTTAGTGCCCTCCAAAGCTAAGAGAACCAAATTCACCTTCTTCACTGGAACACGCATTTCAGACATCTTCAGTTACTGTGTAAGCTGTCTGACCGCCCTGGGGCTGCCATGCTGTAATGAGGCCCCAAACAATCCACACAAGAGACCATTTAAAGAGGTGTTGAGATGTGAACAGACAGCTTCCTGGCTAGTACTTGTTGCTTCAGCCCCAGTCTCTTACAGCTCTAGCCAGTATCTGATTACAACTACCTGAGAGATCCTGAGCTCAAAGTGACTGGTCAGCTCCTTTTTTAACTCCTGATCCATAGTATATAAAAGATAATAGAATGATTGCTGCTGTTTGAAGTCCCTTAGTTTGGAGGTTACTTGCTATATGGCACTAGCTACCTGGAACAGCTGGTCTTGAAGATGTAATAGATGGCCTAGTCTCTCCTCAGAAACAAGGCTGTCTCCAGTAGAAACAGCAGGACCTAGCCAAGTGCACTAATAGGCTGCCCCACACCAAGCTGGGAGTGTAGTGCTGTATCTACATGGAAGACAAATCAAGGAATGTCTCAGCTCTTGAACATAATTCTTCAGATTACCAGAGGATTCACAAAAATATTTCTTTACAAATGCAAGTCTTTAAGTAAGTTAAAGAATGTTATTTTTATTTTTCAAAAAAAGAAAAAGAAAGAAACATATTAGTCCTGACTAAGTTTGTCTCAGATATGGTTAGGGTGAGCAATTTCTTTTCTTTGTTTCTTGTACTTTAGATGAAGGTTTATAGAACGAACTAGTTTCTCATTAAACTGTTAGTATACATACTGTTTTATGACAATCGTTAACAACCCCACTGCATGTTAATACTCTCCCTTCTCCACCTTGAATTCCCGATTAGCAGCTGTCACTTCCCTTCCTGCCTTCTAGTCCTTGCCCTGGGCTAATATGTCCCTTTATTCTCATTTTGTTTCACAGCCTGTCCAATCTTTGGCTGAAGGGTAAACCTAAGGAATGACTTCTTTACTGAGCTGAAAAGTTCACTGGAGGCCATACTCTCAGGGTTTCTCCATTCTCTGTCAGGCCAGCAAGTCTGGACTTCCTTTTCCGTTAAAGTTTTGTTCAACATTTTTCTTCGGTTCTGTCTGGGACCCTCTGTTGTGATTCCTGCCAGCCTAGGCAATTTCACTAGCTGTGAGCTGAGTCTTCTAAGCAACAAGTAGCCTAGTCAAGCACATACTTAAAAGACATGTGGACAAATGAACCAACCCAAGACTACACAAAGAAGTGAAGAGCAGAGCCATGTTGAGGATGGAGGGCACAGAGGGAGATATTAGGTCTGTCTGTTTTCCCTTTAGCCAGAGAATTTTCAAGTTTTAGCTGGGCACACAATTTTATGGGAGAGAATACATGAGATATAGCCATGTGGCTAGTTTCTGAATAATGGATATGTGTGAAAGGGATCTGTGGCTCTTCTGAGTGATGACCACAAAAACAATGGGCACTGTTACCCCTTTGCCCTTCCCTGACTGCAGAATAGACTGAAAACTAGAGTTGTCACAGCAGCAGTGGAGCCAACATACCTCTATAGACAGAAGCACCATGCTGTCCCTCTGAAGCAAAGACTCAAGAAACTAAGTAAAATAAAGCATTAAATAAAGATATAAAAAACTCAATTAAGCACCAAATAGAATAAGAAACTGACAGAGAACAGAAAACGTGGAAAGGTATGGTATGGAGTTCCCACACCAGCCAACATGGCTAGATTTACCATCTTGGGCTGCCACCACAAAAGAACTCAGACAGGTAGTATGGGAAAGCAACTTCACAGAACTCCCAACAGGAGACAGAGCATCTGGTACCCAGGGATATATGCTTTCCCACCCCATGCCCTTTTTTCCTATACAAGGCCACAGCTGCTTGCCTACAGGCCACAGTCACTCAGCCAGAAAGATGCCAGCTCCTTGCCACCCAAATTCACCATCTTAGAACTGAGCTACCAAAGACTATGGGCAGGAAGTATGGGAAAACAACAGAGATCCCAGCAAAAGACAGAGCACCTGGTAGCCAGATATATGCTTTTCTACCCCCATCATTCTTCCCTCTGTGTGGCTTCCACTGCTTGCCATTGGGTTACGGTTGCTTGCCTGGACAGATACTAACTCACTGCCACTGAGGTCCACCTGTCCCCTCCATTTTTTTCTATTGAGGGAGTACTTTTTTTTGTTGCTTCTCTCTCTTTCTCTCTCCCTTCCTTTCTCCTACCTAGCTGTCCCTGTGTGTACTATCACTTCCCCTTTTTAACCTGCTGTGATTTTTCTTTTTGTTTGTTTCTTCATATTTTGATATTATCAGGCTTTTCTTACTGCTTTTCTACCCCTCCCTTCTTTCCTTTCCTTTCTCCAGCCTTTTTGAAGAGCTCTGACTCTTTGTATACTTTCTTTTCTTCTTACTTTCTGCTTCTTCTCTCTCGTTTCATTCCTCCTTCCCAACCAACCCTGTGCACCACCAACTCTACTGTAGGGGCCATACTGTACAGCTTGGTCGGAGAGTCACTGTGCATGGCCTCCCCAGGTCTGTGCCACTGTCATTGACTAGCTTCCTCAGAGACAATCATTAAAGATTTGCTGACAGAAAACTTCCCTAATATCACAAAAGATGAAAAGCCAGCTATTCAATAAGCTCAATGGAACCTCATGTAAAACAGACCCCCAAAAGCAAAACACCAAGACATATCATAATCATACTCACTAAAACCAAAGACAAAGAAAGAATTCTAAGGGCAGCTCAGGAAAGACGAAAAGTCACACACAAAGGGGAAACAAGACTAAGCTCTGAGTATTTGGCAGCAACCATGCAGGCAAGAAAGCAATGAAATGACACCTATAAAATCTTTAGAGAAAAAACTGCTGACTAACAATAACGTATCCTACAAAAGCTTCACTCAAATGTATTGGTACAATTAGGACATTTCCCAATAAACAGAAATTAAGTGAACATGTAAAAACCAAACAAAACTTATAGGAATTATTAAAGAGAGTCCTTTGGTTAGAGAACTGACAATATCAGACGACAACCTGAATCTAGCACAAGGACAGTATCAACCAGATACCCACCTAGATAATGAATTCTCAAGGATAAAAATAACTAGAAAATGTACAGCAATGACAAAAAACATCAATTTTAAATCACAACATCACAACAATAAGAGGGAATAGATAGTGTAAGGATAGAACTTTCAAATGAAGAAGAAGTCAAGGCATTATCAAGTAATGAAAGACTGGTTTGAACTTAGAAATATAGGGATGAATTTCATGGTGACTAGGAAGAAAGTTAACAAATGTACTCACCAAAATAAAGGAGAAAAACAAACTCTCAGTATACTTAAAATCCACACAAATGAAAGACATGAAAGAAAACCTACAAACAAAAGAACTTTAGACGGAAGAGTAAGAACAACAAAGAAAACATCAACACTACAAAATGAAAGCAATCAACTCATACCTATCAATAATCACACTGAATGTAAATGGCTTAAATGCACCCACAAAAAGATGAAAAGTGACAGAACAGATGAAAAACAGGATCTATCAATATCTTCAAGAAACATATGTTAGAAACAATGACATGAATATACTGAGACTCAAAAGGGTTGAAAAAAAAATATCAAGCAAACAAGTAACAAAAAAGAGCAGATAAAATACACTTTAAAACAAATCTACCACAAAAGAAAAAGAAGGATATTATATGATGATTAAAGGAACAATCCACCATAAAAACATAACCATAATAAACATCTACATATTCAACGACAGCACTCAAAAATACATATAACAAACTAACAGCACTGAAAAGGAAAATAGATAGTTGCACAATAATAGTAGGAGGCTTCAACACACCACTCTTGTTAAAGGAAAGAACATCAAGAAAGAAACTCAGCAAAGACACAGAAGATCCAAAGGTTACAATCAACCAACTTGACCTCATAGACTGATTTGGAACACTCCATCCAGCAGCAGCAAAGTACACATTCTTTTTGAACCCACATGGAACATTTGTCAAAATAGACCACATCTTAGGCCACAAAGTAAAACACTAAAATAATAAAAATATTTTCTCTGATCACAATGCCATCAAAGTAGAAATTAATAAAAGGATGAGCAAGGAAAAAAACCAAGTACGTGGAAATTGAATAACACTCTGCTTAAAAAACAGAGGATAATGGAAAAAACCAAAGACAGAATCCAAAAATTCCTAGAATCAAATGAAAGTGAAAACACATCATACCAGAACCTTTGAGACACAGTAAAGGCAGTTCTCATAGATCAATTTATACCAATAGACACAAACATAGAAAAAAAGGAAGGGTACAACATCAAAACATCAGCTATACAATTTCAACAAATAGAAGGAGAATAGCAAAAGAAGCCCACAGACACCAGAAGAAACAGCAAAACTCAGAGCAGAAATAAATGAACAGACTCATAATAAGGACTGAAAAAGTAACTTAAAAGAAACTTCCAACAATAACAAAAAAGCCCCGGTCTGAATGCCTCACTGAAGAATTACACCAAACATTCAGTGAAGACCTTGCACCAGTACTACTCAAACTATTTCAGAGCACAGAAAAGGAAGTGATACTTCCTAGTGCATTCTGTGAAGTCAGCATGAGACCAAAATCAGGCAAAGAAACTCACAGACCAATATCTCTCATGTATATAGATGCAAAAAGTCTCAACAAAATTCTAGTCAACAAAATTCAGCATCATATAAAAAAAAATAATGGTACACCATGACCAAGTAGGATTCATACCAGGTAAGCAAAGGTGGTTCAACATTATAAAATCAGTCAACATAATCCACCAAATAAATAAAAGAATCACATGATCATCTCAATCAACACACAAAAAAGGCACTTGACAAAGTCCAACATCTATTCCTGATAAAATAGGTGCAGAAGGGAAATTCCTCAATAAAGAGCATGCATACGAAACCAACAGCCAATATTATTCTTAACGGAGAGAGGGCTGAAAACATTCTCCTTGAGAATAGAAATAAGACAAGGATGCCATTTATCTCCACTCCTGTTTAATACTGTGCTGAAAGTCCTAGCTAGACCAAGAAGAAATACAGGACATCCAAGTTGGTAGGGGATAAGTTAAACTGCTCCTTTTCAGAGATAATATGGTATTATACATAGAAAACCCAAAACACTTCACAAGAAAACTACTGGAAATAATAGAAAGATTCATCAGAGTAGCAGGAGACAAGATAAATGTTCAAAGATCAATTGGATTCCTATACTCCAATAAAGATATTAATGAAAAGGCAATCAGGAGAACAATATCTTTTATAATTAGTCTCTAAAAAAAAATAAAACACTTAGGAATAAATATAACTACAGATATAAAAGGCATACATATAAAAATGAGACACACAAAAACCTACAAAACACTACTGAAAGAAACCAAAAGACACTTATGTAAAAGGAAAAACATACAACTCTCATGGGCAAATAGACTTAACGTGACAATGTGAAATCTATCCAAAGCAATTACAAATATAATGCAAACCCAATCCAAGTACCAACACCATTCTTTAAAGAGATGGAAAAACTAATAATTAATTTTGCATGGAAAGGGAACAGACTCCAGATAAGAAAAGCACTATTGACCTACCCATGGCAGTGAGGTTGATTCCAACTCATAGCAACACTGTAGGACAGAGTAGAACTGCCCCATAGATTTTCCAAGGAGCACCTGGTAGATTTTAACTGCCAACTTTTGGTTAGGAGCTGTAGCACTTAACCAGTATGCCACTAGGTTTTCCAAAGTATTATTGAAGAATAAAGTAGAACTTACATCATCTGACCTTAGAAACTACTATACAGCTGTGGTAGTCAAAACAGCCTGATACTGATACAATAACAGACACATTGGTCAATAGAACAAAATAGAGAAAAATCCATCTACCTTGAGTCACTTCTGAAGGCCCAAAGCCCATCAAATGGAAAAATGACCGTCTTTTTAACAAATGGTGCTGGCAAAAGGTACTGGACATCCATGTGCACAAAATGAAACAAGACTCATATCTGACACCAGACATGAAAACTAATCCTCAATGGATCACAGACCTAAGTATAAAACCCCAAACTATAAAGAACATAGAAGAAAAATACGATCAACACTAGAGGTGCTAATACATGTGGCTACTAGCTGCTTAAATGTCTTCTGTACTTGTTCATATCTTTTGCCCATTTTTTAACTGGGTTGTTTTTCTTTTGGTTACAGAGGTGTTGGATTTTCCTGTAGATTTTAGAAATCAGATCTTTGCCAAATTTGTCATAGTCAATGATTTTTTCCCAGTCTGTAGGTCCTCTTTTACTTTTTTGGTGAAGATTTTTGATGAGTATAAATTTTTAGAAGATCCCATTTATCTAGCTTACCTTCTAGGATTTGTGGACCATTATGGTTTATATGCTATTTATGCCATTGGCATTAGTGACTCTAGTGTTGGTCCTATTTTTTGTTTGCCTTCAATCTTCCCTTAGGCTAGGAGCTTCTGAGGTGCTGTGACCCTAGATTCTTTCCAAAGGACGTGCTCAGCTCCTGGCACTGCTTCTTGTTGCTATGAGGTCCCCAGTTCTCTACTTGTTTCCCTTTCCTCTACATTCCAAAATATTGCCTCAAAGCACAATATAATCCTACACGTTCTGTCATGCCACATCAATACAACCGCTACCTAGCCTCCCTTACTAACATCATAGAGGCAGTGTTTACAGAATATAAGAATATCACACAACACTGGGAATCAAGGACTAGCTGAATTGCTACATGCATTTTTGTAGGCACACAATTCAATCCAAGAGAGTGCCTATCAATGCTATCAATGAATGGATAAACAAACTATGGTACTTACAGACAATGGAGTACTACACAATGATAAATAACAACGGTGAATCTGCAAAGTATCTCACATGGATGAATTCAGAGGGCATTGTGCGGCACTGACTTCGGTGAAGGATCAGACAGTACACAGTACTGAGGAAGGGAGCCCAGTCTGTCCAAGGCAAGGACATGGAAGCTCCTTAGATACACCCAGACTCCATGAGGAATCCAACTACTGGGCTGGCTGTGGATATCATGATGTTGGAGAACATCTAGCTCACTTGGTGTAATACAGTTTAGAAAGAAAATGTTTTACATTGTACTTTGGTGAACACCATTGGTAACCTAAATGCTTGTGAGTGGCCACCTAAGATGCTGCACTGTTCTCACCCCACTGGGTGCAAGAGAGAACGAAGAAAGCCAAAGACACAAGGGAAAGATTAGTGCAGAGGATTGATGGACCCCAACTACCACAGCCTCCACTGAACGGAGTCCAGCACAATTAGAGGGAACTCATCTATCACCACTGACTGCTCTGGCAGGGATCACAGTAGGGAGTCCTGGACACAGCGGGAGAAACAGGTGATCAAAATGCTAACTCACAAAAACGGCCAGACATACTGGTCTGAGAGAGACTCTTGAAACCCCGAGAGTATGGCCCCTAGACACGCTTTTAACTCCATACTGAGGTAACTCCAGAGGTTCGTCTTTTAGCCAAAGATTCCCATTGCCATCTGTCGTGAGCACCCAGAAAGTGCTGGGGGTCATGAGAGGGAAATAAGTAACTACAAGGCTTGGGGTCAGTAATAAGTTTTATTTAATCAAACCACACACTCACAATTAAGCAAGGGGAGGGAGGCAGTGCTAGCACCAGAATGTAAAGCACTCTTACATTCCTTAGGAACTCCTATCTACGTTTGCACTAGTTGAGAACTCCCAGTTACGTTAGTTAAGACGCACACAGGGTCAGTAGGGTCCCACAGGGACTGCAGTTAATCTTAACATCATCACTCGTACTTGTTATGCTGGAGACCACTGTTGCAGCCACGGTGTCAATACATCTCATCGAGGGTCTTCTTCTTCTTTTTTTTTTTTTGCCAACCCTCTACTTTACCAAGCAAGGGGTCCCACTACGTGGACTGACCCCGCCTGATAACATTTCCAAAGTATGTGGGACACAACCTCGCCATCCTTGCTTCTAAGGAACGTTCTGGTCGCACTTCTAAGGTTTGTTCATGTTTTTGGTAGTCCATGGTGTATTCAGTATTCTTCTCCAACACCGCAAGTGAAAGGTGCCAATTAGTCAGTCTTCAGTCGTCTTTCTTCATCGTCCAGTTTTTGCACGCATGAAGCAATTGAGGACATCGTGGCTTGGGTCAGGCCTACCTTCGTCTCCAAGGTAACGTCTTTACTTTTGTAATACTCTGAAAAGACATTTTGCAGCACATTTGCCTAATGTAATATATCATTTGATTTTTTAACTGCTACTTCCAAGGGTGTTGGTTGTGGATCCAGGTAAGACAAAATCCTATGAACAGCTTCAATCTTTTCTCCGTTTATTGGGATTTTGCTTATTGGTGCAGTTGTGAGGATTTTTCTTTACTTGATGTTGAGATGTAACTCTACTGAAGGATATGGTCTTGGGTCTTTATCAGTAAATGCTTCAAGTCTTCTGCACTTTCAGCAAGCAAGGATGTGTTATCTGCAAAACGCAGGTTGTTAACGAGTTTTCCTCCAAGTGACTGCCTCTTGATCCATGTACAGATTCTTTATGAACAGTTAAGTGTTCTGGTATTCTCATTCTTCACAATGTTATCCGTAATTTGTTATAATCTACACTGTCAAATGCCTTTGTATAGTTAACAAACAAAGCTAAAACATCTTTCTGGTATTCTCTGCTTTCAGCCAGCAATGATATTCTTGGTTCCACGTCCTCTTCTGAGCCTGGCTTGAATTTTTGGCAGGTCTCTATTCCCTGCTGCAGCCACTTTTAAATGATCTTTAACAGAAGTTTACTTGCATGTGACATTAGTGTTATTATTCAATAATTTCCACATTGGGTTGGATCGCCTTTCTTGGAAACAGGCATAAATATAGATCTCTTCCAGTCAGTTGGTCTGGTATCTGTCTTCCAATTTCCTGGCATAGAGGAGTGAACACTTCCAGTGCTGCATCTATTTGTTGTAACACCTAAAATGGTATGCCATCAATTCTTGGAGCCTTAATTTTTGCCAATGCCTTCAATGCAGGTTGGAGTTTTTCCTTCAGTACTTCTGGTTCCTGATGATATGGTATCTTCTAAGATGGTTGAATGCTGAACCAGTTCTTTTTTGGTGTAGTGACTGTATTCCTTCCATCTTTTGATGCTTCTTGCATCGTTTAATATTTTCCCGTAGAATCCTTCAGTACTGTGACTAGAGGCTTGAATTTTTTCTTTACGTCTTTGAGCTTGAGAAATGCTGAACATGGTCTTCTATTCTGGTTTTCTATCTCCACATCTTTGTCCATGTCATTATAATACTCTACTTTGTCGTCCCGAGCCACAGTTTGAAATCTTCTGTTCAGCTCTTGGACTTCATCGTTTCTTCTCTTCACTTTAGCTATTTGATGTTTAACAGCAAGTTTCAGAGTCTCTTGTGACACTCATCATGGTCTTCTCTTTCTTTCTTTCTTTCTTGTCTTTTTAAAGGCCTCTTGCTTTCTTCATGTTTAGTGTCCTTAGTGTCTTTCCACAGCCTGTCTGGCCTTCAGTCATCAGTGCTGAATGCGTCTGTTTTTGATGCAGTCTTTAAATGATCTGAAAAATCAGCAATTCAAAACCCTAAGGAGCACGCTTCCACTATGACACACACGGGGTTACCATGAGTCAGAACTGACTCAACAAAAATTGGTTTATATGGGACTAAAATATTACCTTGTACTATTGTACTTGTACGTAAGAGGTCAATAAATGTTTAGAGAACAAAACTTACTTTGTCTCCTTTGATCCAGCTGTTTAGCTGGACTCTTGCCAATAAAAATGCATCAAAGTTAAGTTAGAAACATGTTTTTGAAGCAGATGGATAGAACCTAAATACATAAGTTCATTATAATGGCTACAAGCCATGTAATTTTTTCTTCCCTCTAGAGACATGTCTTAGTTATGTAGTACTGCTAACAGAAATACCACAAGTGGGTGGCTTTAATGAGCAGAAATTTCTTTGGTCATAGTTAGGAGATCAGAAGTCCAAATTCAAGGTGTTGTCCCCAGAGGGATTCTTTTTCTCTCTGTGGTCTCTGGGGAAAGTCCCTGTTTCTTTTCGGCTTCTGTTTCTTGATTCCTTGGAGATCTTTTGTGGAATGGCATCTACATTCCCCATCTGTACTTGTTGTTTGCTTAATCTACTCTTTTATGTCTGAAAAGACATTGACTGAAGAAACACTCTATACCATGTGACTTAGTAGTTAAGAGCTCAACTGCTAATCAAAAGGTCAGTAGTTCAAATCCACCAGCTGCTTCTTGGAGACCCCTGAAGCCAGTTCTACTGTGTCCTACATGGTCTTCATGAGTCCAAACCAACTCAGTAGTACCTAACAACAACAACATCTATACTAATATTTATACTTTTAACACAGCAAAGAATACCCTATTCTTGACTGGTAGTATAACCACATATGGTAGGATTCGCAGCACATATTTTGGAGGTGTACAATTCAATCCACAACAGGATACAAGAAAACAATAGTACTTTAAAAGTCAAAAGCAGCAGTAAACTAACAAAATCCTAAAAGGGAGTGTTATGAATCGTTGATTGATCAATCAGACAATGATTCACCAAGAGAGACAATCTTAGTCTGTTTTGTCACAAAAGGAACACGTGTGTGTGTGTATGACAGTATCTATCCATTTCTTGGTATTTTTGTGTGTTTTCCTCTTTGTATCTCTCTCCACTTTTCTCCTTTTCCCGTTTCTTTAAGTCACTCCAGCCTATCCATATATCTGTCTATTTCTCCTCTACCCCTTCTGATTTTCATCCTGAATTAACTGCCGTTAGAAGACAGTGAGTATAGCACAGGGTCAGCTAGTGTCTCCTTCAGTCATACGTAGGGTTCTCTGTGAGTCAGAACCTACTTTACGACATCTAATGGCAACAACAAAAGTAGGTCTAGGTGTACATCCCTACAGAAAATAAAGTTAATGTTTTCTAGCCTCATTTCTACAGAGGTGTAAGTAGAATGCTTTGTAGACAAAACTAGTTGCACTGTGCTGGTATCCTACACAGGGCCTCCAAATGCCCATGTGCCTGCCCCATCTCTTTCTTCTCTCATGTCTCAGAGAAGCCTCTTGCTAAGCTGCACTCCACAAGTTACTATGATCTCATTCCCTTCCTCTTTAGTTAGTTTTTCTCTTTCATCACTGACTCTCCACTCAGCCTCCAAGTGCTCTCAAATCTCTAAGACATTGAACATAAAGCCCTCTCACTTTTCCCCAAACTTGATGTCTTCTTCAGTAGCTATCATGGTATATTATACCAAACTTAGACCAAACTTCTCGAGTACATGGTTTGGACTCTAGCCCCTTTCCTACCCTCCTCCATAATCCGTAAAACCTTCCACCCCATACCCTAGGAAATCATTCTGGCCCTTATCCACAAGGCTTAGCAAGTTCCTTGATTCTGCGTTTTGGTTTTTTTTTATGTTTTTCAGTCCTGATCTTCCAGGGTATTTGTGTAGTATCTCCCACCATCTGCCCCATGTTCGACTTGAACTCTGAACACTGCCCCCTCGCCCATCAAGGTCTCACTTTCCCTTTAAGCTCTCATTTCCCTTTCTCTTCATTCTTTTTTTTTTCATCAAGTCAATTCCAACTCATGGTAACACATGAGTGTCAGAGTGGAATTGTGCTCCAATGACTGGTCTGTGGTTCTTGCTTTTTCTGTTTCTTTGCTGTGAGATTTTAGCTTAGCTGGCAGAATTCAGTCAGGCAGCACCCTGTGCAGGTTCAGAGAGAACGGTTGAAGAATGCAGGGGGTGGGTGATAAGTTAACCATTCACCTAGCTCCCAAAAAAGGCAGCAGAGAAGTGACGCCAGCTTCTGCCCACATGTGCCCACCAGCCCTGGGGGCTTGTCACCTGATGTTCCTAACACAACATGCTGAGATCCTCCCTGGCCAATTTACCAGCCAAAGAAGCCAGGAGTTCGGCAAAGTGCCAATCAGGTCCTTCCTCACAACATATTATTACCACTAACATTCATGATGCTGTTAGTTTCTGGAATCTTGTTCAAAAACAAGCACTTAGAAAGATTTGGAGAAAGTTATAACCTCAACTATGTCTTAAAAAATGTTATCTTCTAAGGAAGAATTTGTAGACTATGGGGCAAGCCAAAAATCTCGATGTTAACTTTCCTTCCTCAACTTTTTATTATTATTCTGAAGATCTGAGGAAAATGTGGAAAAGTCAGAAAAGTTACATGTGCAATGAAAATTTATATCCTCTTCACCTCCTTCAACAATCACTGATATTTCCCAGGTTGATTTCATGTCTCTCTGTATGTGTATGTATATGTGTAAATTTTTGTTCTTCTTGAGCAATTTGAAAGAAAATTGCAGACATCATGACATTTCATTCCTAGTACATCAGCACACATCTCCCAAGAGTAAGGACATGCTTCTACCTAACTACAAAGCCATCACCGTAACTAAGAAGACTGACGGTCGTTTTACGATAGTATTTAATAATCAGGCCATAATCACATGTTTTCCAATTATCCTAAGAATGTCTTTGTTTTGCCGAATCAAGTTCCATTTGAGGTTCATATGTCACATTAGTAAAGTTAACATTTAATGTAATGTATCCGTTTAAGTATACAGTTGGATAAGTTTTTTTTTTTTAAAATGTGTCTAACAACTATCACTCAAATCAAAATATAGGCACAGTTTCCGCATGTTTCCTTTGTAACCAATCACCTTTCAGCATCATCCCAAACCCAGGCAACCACTGACCTGGTTTTATCACTAGCGGTCTCTTTACTTAAGAACTTTGGAAATGCAAAAAAATATAAAATAAAAAGTTTATACCCTTTTGTGTCTGCCTTCTTTGCTAACATAATATTTGTTGGATACATTCATGTTATTGGATATACAAGTAACTGATTCCTTTTTACCGCTGAGTTGCTTCTATTGCAGGAATATGCCACAATATCTTTTCCCCCAGTGGGAAACTTTGGATTGTTTTCAGTTTTAGGCTGTTATGATTAAAGCAGCTATGCACATTGATACATACCTCTTTCTGTGGGTTAATGTTTTCATTTCTTTTGGGTAAAAATCTAGAGATAGAATTGCTGGATCGTGCTGCAAGTGTATGTCTAACACGAATATAAATATAACTTTTCTAAAGCCTTCAGTCTGGAGCAGGGGTTAAAAGTTTTTTTCTAAAGGGACACAATAGTAAATATTTTAGGCTTACAGGCCATAGTGCTTCTGTTGCAACTATTCAGCTCTGCTTTTGTAGCATGAAAGCAGTCATAGACAATACATCAGCAAATAGGCCTGGCTGTGTTCCAAAAAAAAAAAAAAACAACCTGTATTTGCAAAAACAGGCACTCTAGTTTGCCAACCTTTGATCTAGAACAGAACCCTTGCCCTTTTTTCTGTCATAATATTGACTGTTTCAGGAGTTAAAGCCAGTTGTTTCACTGAATGCCCCAAATTCTGAATTCACCTAATTTTTTTCTGAAGTTATCCATTAACTTCTTCCTTTATCCTCTATATTTTCTATAAACTGTAAATTAGGTCAAGAGGATTCATGAGAGCCAGATTAGATATTTTTGGCAAGATTATATCCTAGATCTAAACCATAAGTTAAGAAATTTCCTGAAACAACCCAACTCTTCAAGGGACAGAGGAGTAAGGGCAGGGGTCTGGGGACCATAGTTTCAAGGGACAGATAAGTCAATTGGCGTAACAAAATTTATTAAGAAAATGTTAGCCAAGCCAAGTGCCGTCGAGTTGGTAGGCATCCCATTTTGGTAAGTGGTGTCTGGGATCTTAAAAGATAGCTAGCAGCCATTTAAGAAACATCAATTGGTCCCAACCCACCTGGAGCAAGGAGAATGAAGAACATCACAGAGAAGCGGAAAATAGGAGCTGAAGAGACAGAAGGGGTCACATAAGCCAGAGACTACGTCAGCATGACACTGGAAGAACTAGATGATGCCAGCTACCACCAATGACTGCCCTAACAGAAAACACAGCAAAAAGTCCCTGAAGAGGCAGGAGAAAAGTGAGGCACAGAACTCAAACTCTAGCAAAACAACCAGACTTGGTGGTCTGACAGACTTGAGTGTTCTTGGAATGCGTGGTTGCTGAAATCTCTGTCAGCCCACGTCTTAGTCATCTAGCGCTGCTTCAACAGATTACTTTAAAAAGATAAATTTTATTCTGCCACAGTTCAGTAGGCTAAAAGTACAAATTCAGGGCATCAGGGGAAGTTGTTCTCTGTTGGCTCTGGAGGAAGGTCCTTGTCATCAATCTTCTCCTAGACTGGGAGCTTCTGAGGCTTAGGGACTCTGGGTCCTTTCCAAACGATGTGCTCTGCTCCCAGCACTGCTTCTTAGTGGCATGAGGTACACAACTCTGCTTGCCTGCCTTTCTCTTATATCCCAAAAAGATTACCTCAAGGCACAAAACAATCTTACACACTGAGTCCTGCCCCACCAACACAACTGCCACCCATCCTCCGTCATTAGAGGCAGGGTTTACAGCCTATAAGAACATCGTAAAATACCGGGAATCATGGTCTAGCCAAATTACTACACACATTTTTGGAGAACAATTCAATCCATGACAGCCCAGAACTAAAACCATTCCCAAAGCCAACTCTTCAGAAAGATTAGACTGGACTGTAAAACATAAAATGATACTGAAATGTGTGCTTCTTGGCTCAAGTAGATACATGAGACTCAATGGATGGCCCCTGTCTAGAGGTGAGATGAGAAGGCAGGAGACAGGAATTGGTTGAATGTACATGGGAAACACAGGGTGGAGAGGAAGAGTGTGCCATCATATTGTACAGAGAGCAGCTATGGGTCATATAACAATGTGTATGTAAGTTTTGTATCACAAACTGACTTGAATTGCAATCTGTCACTTAAACCACAATTAAAACAAAAAAGATTTATGTTCTAGGTGATGTTGGGAATATTAGCTTTGGAAAAACTGTCAATAAAGTCAATGCAATTGATCTTCAGCAATTCAGAAATTCATTCATTGAAAGATTATCCATCATTCATCCATTAAGCATTTATGTTGCACTTAACCTCTGACAGGAGCCCTTGTGGCATAGTGGATAAGTGCTTGGCTGCTAACTGAAAGGCCAGTGGTGCCAACCCACTAGCTACTCTACAGGAGAAAGATATGGCAGTCTGCTTCTCTAAGTTCTGCAGCCTTAGAAACCCTGTGGGGCAGTTCTACTCTGTCCTATAGCATCACTAGGACTTGGAGGTGACTCACTAACGATGGAGCAACGGGTCAACCTCTGACAGGTATGGTGGTGAGTTCTCTAAGGGCTACAACGATGTGGTCCAACTTGCCTTCACTGGAGTAGGAACTGAAAGAGTGTGGGGGTGAAACAGAGGCACAGTACAGGAGAAGCCAGTGTCTCACTCTTTGTGGGCCAGAGACACAGGGCTTAACTTATCTGGAATTCTTGGAAACATGCAAACTCACTAGCTCCTCAAAACAAACTAACAAACAGGAAGTTGCCAGTGAACTGACTCTGACACAGTGGAACTGTGCTACCCAGGGTTTTCCAGGCTGAGATTTTTTGGAAGCGTGTCCCTGGGCCTCTCTTTCCAGGAACCTTTGAATGGATTTCAACCACCAACTTTTAGTTAATAGTCAAGTGCTTTACCATCTGCCCCACTCAGGAACTCCTAGTAGACCCTTTGACCTACTAAGATAGAATATCTCAGTGGGGACTAGAAACTTCATTTTAACCAGTTCTACTGTTACAAGTCAGAGGACACTGAAAGCAGGCACTAACAAGTCAGTTCCTAAGAGGGGAAGCCATCTCCCTAGGAGGATGCTGCATCTTCCTTCGACCTAACCACTGAGTCTCCTAGAATAGTCACAATGTGCCTCACTGCCTGGAAGTCAGGCAGCCCTTCAGATATAAGAGAAAAGCAACCTGCTTCAGGGACCATGGTGGTCTTAAAGTACGTCCCCTACTTCTTTGATGCTCCTTCCTTCAAAAACCAAACCAAACCCACTGCCGCCAAGTCAATTCTAGCTCATAATGACCCTATAGGACAGAGGAGAACTGCCCCATAGAATTTCCAAGGAGCACCTGGAGGATTTGAACTGCCAAACCTCTGGTTAGCAGCCGTGGCACTTAATTGTTACACCACCAGGTTTTCCTTCAAAAGGTGGAGCCTAATTCCTCTCCGTGTAAATGTGAGACAGCCTCATGGAGCCACTTCTAACACTAAGGCTAGGCCCTTGCAGCTTCCCCCTTGCTGTGAGGGAAGCTAACCATCATACCAGGAGTGCCAATTAAGTCCATGAACTCATCCTAGAGAAACTGTTACATACTTCATTGCTAATTATCACTACAATCACCTTTGAAGTCCTCCCCTTGGGAAGCTATGTGCTGATGCCAGCACCTAGTCCACCCTTCAAAGCAATTTTGGAACTCTTTTTCTGAAAGGGCCACTAGAGTTGTTGTCATACTACCCTTGATGTCTTGAACATCTTCAAAATGTCTTCCTTTCAGTATTTTCTTTATCTTCAGGTAAAGAAAAAAGTCACTGTGTGCCAGATCAGGTGAGTAGGTAGGGTATTCCAATATAGTTATTAGTTTACTGGCTAAAAACTCCCTCACTCACAACTGTACAATTAAGTTTGTGCCACTGTGCCACCATGCACAGTGGCCATTCCAGAAAGACATTTTGAAGACATTTAAACAGGCTTGCAGAGAAGAACTGAAGCCTTCTAATGTGAACTTACTGTCTGGGAAGTGGTTCTCTAGCCCAGCCAAACCCTCAGAGGATGTCATCTCCAAGCGAGACCCTGAGCCACAACACATCATTCAGCTAAGCTTGTCCAGAATTCCTGACCCTCATAAACATGTAAAATTATATATATTTATTCTTTGGAGCCACTAACTTAGGGATGATTCACTTTGCAGTAATAGATTACTAATACAAGGAACTTTCTGCACAGTTCTGGGGTTTGAGGTTATTGCTGGGATCACGCAATGAGAGTCGTTTGTGCTCCTTTTGGAGCAGCCACCTTGGGAACAATATGATTGCTGTTGGACACGTGTGTTTCCTTGACTAGCTGCTGACCCTGCAATGAAATTCCCACGCGGAACCCAACATCAGGCCTCCACAGAATCAGGAGCAGAGGCATCCACCCCCTGGGTGAGCTATGTTTGGAAATGACGTCAGTGCCCTTCCTTACCCACAGGGTGTTCTTTAGAGAATTCTCTGTAAATGCAAGGCAGCTGGGCAGCCGCCTTCTGGCCGAGGAATGTGTAATGCCAACAGCCCATGTGGGTATCAAAACCACAGTCTTTCTTTCATTAACACCACATTCGAGCCAAACCAGCTAGCTGGCCAAGATGTGGAGAAGTAACAAACTAGTTTTTTTAGTGTCAAATACTCCAGTCAGCACAAATGGAGCCCATGAAGAGAGGTTAGAATTTAAAGGATCACCAAGACACTTTGCTTTAGAATGAGTTGGTAGGTAAGGAAGCAAAGTTCAATATGGTGATGTTTCCTTGTTAGTTTGATTTTGTATTTTATCTTGCTCTTGTCAGGACAGGGGTAGATTACCCAATAAGCAAGATAAACCCGGGATTACTTTCACTTACTTACTAAGCCGTGGTGAAGAATTGCACATGGTTTTATCGGGTTGCTGAGTCGCACTCAACTCAACAGCAGTGGGTTGTTGGGCTGCTGTTTCACCACAAAGCCGGTGCTTATCTTGCTTACTGGTTCTTTTCCTCTGTCAGGGATTACAAATTTGAGAAAAGGCTTTGATTATGTAGGAAGGTGAGGCAGGCTTGGGAGAGGAAGAGATGCCAGTCATACCTAGAAGCAGAATCTTCTGTGTGGTTAAAAAAAGGTGTAAAATTGTTCACTACGGATTATCTGGTAAGCAAGGTAAACACTGTTCTTACCTTGTGTGTTTGCTAATCTGCCCCTGAGATACAAATGGAAAGTGACTTTGCTTGCATCAAGAGAGGTTTGGGTTAAATTAAAACACACAATCGAAAAATTATGCTCCAACTTAGTAGATAATGAACGACAAATATAAACAGTTCACAGAAAATTGAAAAGGCTGGTAACATTTGAAAATATGCTGTGTCCCAATCATAGAGAAAGGTAAATTACAACAGAACTAGAACATGTTCTCTTATCTATCCTCTTGGCAAAAATCTGAGAGTTAGGTTTTTAATAACACATTGCTACTGACAAAACAGTAAGGAAAAATACTTTTATATTTTGCTAATGGGAGTACAAAATGACACAGCCACCATGGAGGAGAATTTGGAAATACCTAACAAAATTACTCCTCATGTGTCTGTCCACTTATACTGTGAGGACTTGTGTGCTGCTGTGATGCTGGAAGCTATGCCACCAGAATTCAAATAGCAATAGGGTCACCCATAGTGGATAGGTTTTAGCTGAGCTTTCAGACTAAGGCAGATGAGGAAGAAAGACCTGGTAGTCTACTTCTGGAAAGAACTAACCAGAGGAAATCCTAGGAATAGAAGCAGAACATCGTCTGATACAGGGCTGGAAGATGAGCCCCTCAGGTTGGAAAGCCAAGCCAAGTGCCGTCAAGTCGGATCTGACTCATGGCACTCAAAATATAATTGGGGAAGAGCTGCCTCCTTGGAGTCAACCAAACGGCATAGATGGAGCTAAGTTTGGGGTACATTTACTTGCTGATACTACTCAAAATGAGAAGAAAAAGATACAAATATTCATCAATAATTAGAACATGGAATGTAAAAATTATGAACCGAGGAAAATTGGAAATTGCCAAAAAAGAAACGGAATGCATAAACACCAATATCCTAGGCATCAGTGATCTGAAATATGATTAAATGAAAAAAGCAAGGTGTGGAGCAACTGAATGCATAAACACCAATATCCTAGGCATCAGTGATCTGAAATATGATTAAATGAAAAAAGCAAGGTGTGGAGCAACTGAATGCATAAACACCAATATCCTAGGCATCAGTGATCTGAAATATGATTAAATGAAAAAAGCAAGGTGTGGAGCAGCATAAATTAGTATTATATATACACTGATACGTGTGTGTGTGTGTGTGTGTGTGTGTGTGTGCATATGTAAATGTACATACGCATGGAAGCAGCAATCAAAAACTCAAAAGACGCTTTGCACTGGGAAAATCTGCTGCAAAGGATCTCTTGAAAGTATTGAAAAGTAAAGATGTCGCCTTTCGAAGACTGAAGTGCACTTGACCCAAGCCATGGTATTTTCAATCGCGTCATATGCATGCAAAAGCTGGACAGTGAACAAAGAAGACAGAAGAATTGATGCCTTTGAATTGTGGTGTTGGAGAAGAATGTTGAATGTACCATGGACCACCAAAATAATAAACAGATTTTTTTTTCTGGAAGAAGTACAACCACAATGCTCCTTGGAAGCAAAGATGGCAAGACTGCACTTTACATACCTTGGACACGTTGTCAGGAAGGATCAGTGCCCGGAGAAGGACATCATGCTTGGTAGAGTGGAAGGTCAGTGAAAAAGAGGAAGACCCTCTACATGACAGATTGACACAGTGGCCACAACAATGGGCTTAAGAATAAAAATGATTGTGGACATGTCCCAAGATCAGGCAGTGTTTTGTTTTGTTGTGCATGGGGTCGCTGTGAGTCAGAACAGGCTCAATAGTACCCAACAACAGCAACATACACATATGCAGGCATACATATAACAGTTGTACCAGTTGCTGGCAATCCAATTTCAACTTAAGGAGACCTCACTTGTTTCAGAGTAGAGCTGTGGTGTACAGGATTTTCACTGTTGATATTTTGGAAGTAGACCATCAGGTCTTTTCTGAGGCGCCTCTGTGTAGACTTGAATCTCCAATGTTTTGGTTAGCAGCTGAGCATGTTAACCATTTGCATTACCCAGGAACTTACTCACTAGATAGATGGGAAGATACAGAAGAACTGTGTATCCTGAGCAGTCTTGACCCTGAATTGTAACTGTTAACTTCCCTAATAAACCCTGTAGTCCTGAGTATGGTCTTTGAATTCTGTGTGGCCATTTCAATGAATTATTGAACACACCAGAGGAAGAGAATGCTGTGCAAGGGACAGTTGGTGTCAGAAGCAGAATTCTTTTTGTTTTTTAATTTTTTAATTTTATTTTTTTATTTGCCATGATTAAGTGAAAGTTTACAATCCAAATTGGTTTTGCATCCCCAACTACCTGCAGCTCCTTCTGTTTCCCCATCTGGTGACAGCATGTCCCTTCTTTCCATTCAATACTTCTAGTGTCCCCTCAACAAGTGTCTATCCCCTCTTCTCTTCCCTCTTCTCTCCCATCTAGAAAGATATCAGTAGGACCACCTCCTATAAAGGGATAGAACCATGAAGTATGCACACCATATGGTCACACTGTGACCTTGAGTCCAGTCCATTCTTGTCTGAAGAGTTGACCTTGTTAGTGGTTTCCAGTCAGGGACAGCAAGCAGGTCTAGCAGAGCCTCCAGGCTGTCAGACCATAGGTTCAGGTCTTTTACAAGAGTCCTTGGACTGCAGCCTTCTTTTCCTTGTGTTGGTTCAGGGACTCTACATTGTGGCCACCATCACAGCTGTCTTTGGTGGTGGCCGGGCACCATCAGGTTCTTCCACTCTCATGTTGATACAATCTTCCACTCACATGGGTCCTTCTGTCTCCTGGGCTCTTTTTCCCTTGTGTTTTTGATACTCTTGTTGATCATCTGTGAGGCGGGATTCTTTGCAATGGCTCCAGACTCCTGGAACCTTGGAACTTCATAAGAGAAAAAAGCAAAAGGACTTGGGCAGGGAAATTTTTGATTCTTAGCTGTTTACTTTGGTTGTTGTTGCCTGTAAATCTGAAAGGAAGGTTATGATACACCTGCAAGGAGAAAAGCCCCACCTGGAGTGGCCTGGGGCAAAAGTTAGTTCAGATAAACAGGGTGACTGATAGGAGGGCAGAGCCTTGTGGTTCTACCCAGCCAGAGGCCCAAGGCCATGTCCGTGTGAATGAGAAGATAGTTATGGTGTTGTTGTTGTTGTTACTGTTATTGTTGCTGCTGCTGTTGTGAGGTGCCCTTCAGTCAATTCAGGCTTATAGTGACCCTATGAACAACAGAACGAAATACTGCCTGGTGCCATGCCCACAATCATTTTTTATGCCTAAACCCATTGTCGCAGCCACTCTGTCAATTCATATTGTTGAGGGTGTTCCTCTTTTTCACTGATGCACTACTTCATCGAGCATGATGTCCTTTTCCAAGGATTGATCCCTCCTGAAAACATGTCCAAAAAATCTAGGATGTGGTCTTGCCATCTTTGCTTCCAAAGGTAGAACACTCTGGCTGTACGTCTTCCAGAAAAGATGTGTTTGTTCTTTTGGCAGTCCATGGTACATTCAATATTCTTCTCCAACACCACAATTCAAAGGCATCAATTCTTCTTCTGTCTTCCTTATTCCTTATTGTCCAACTTTCGCAAGCGTGTGATGCGGTTGAGAGCACCAGGGCTTGGGTCAGTTGCACCTTAGTCTTCAAGATGACATCTTTATTTTTCAACCCTTTCAAGATGTCTTTTGTAGCAGATTTTCCCAGTGCAGTGTATCTTTTGACTTCCTGACTGCTGCTTCCATGAGCGTTGATTGAGGAACCAAGTAAAATGAAATCCTTGACAACCTCAATCCTTTCTCCATTTATGACAATGTTGCCTCCTGGTCCAGTTGTCAGCAGATAAGATGTAAACCCAAAATCCCAAACCCACTGATGTCAAGTGAGTTCTGACTCCTAGCAATCCTATATGGGATAGAGAAGACTACACTGAATATTTTTAAAAGAGTTATGTGTTTAGGATCATGCATTTATTTGAATGTACTATGGATATTGAATGTTTCTCCTCCCTAAGGTTGTAAAGCAGACTTAAATATATGCTAGAAATGAATATTGGGTATTATGGATCATAGAGAGCATGTAACTCCACCTTCTGCAAATATTTGATTGGATGTGATAGAAGGAGAACTAGGATTTGCCTAAAGGAAACACAGATTGCCGATTTGAATGCGTTAGCCTTGTGTACAGAGTAGGGGGCTTAGGCTGCAAACCTTAGACTCACCCAGACTTGTATTTGAAAAGACGTTAGGAACCACCCAGAACTGATGAGCGAACAGAAGAACTGCATTCTAAGCAAGAATCTGTAGGGGAAAAAAAGACTGTTTGCTTTTTTAAAGTCAATATCCATCAGAAAAAATCCCCTTCCAGGACCCGAAATGGAAAGAAGCCAGCAAGTGCACAGTTTGGTCTGCTGCCGTGTGCTGGCCACCTGGGTCCACTGATGAGTGGAAGTGGGAGAAACGCAGCAGGGAAGACAGCGGCTGAGTTTGGACGTGCTCTGTGAGCATCTCTTGGCCCAGCCCATGGGGGCTAGAGATGAGAGAGAGAGGAAGGGCTGGCTGGTCACAAGTAAAAGGAGCTGTTGGACTCTTGAAGTTTACAGATGGGACCTGCTGACCTAGCCCAAAGGAGCGAGGGATGAGAGGGTGAGAAAGGGCCAGGAGCTGTGTGTGAACTCTCACACCTGAAGCTGCTAGTCATTGGGACCTAGCTTGGATGGTGAGGGATGAGCTGGCCAGAACCCAGCCAAATGAAGAGACAGATGGTTGACACCATAAACTGGCAATTTGATGGCTTGCTCAGGACCGCACTTTGCATGTGGATGCAGATGCCCAAAGTCTCAACTGAAAAAGAAGATTCTTAAAGACCAAGGAACATGCTTGTCTCTTCCAAGTACTGGTTTGATAGTGATGGGCAATCTAAACACTGACAACCTGAGACAGGGAGTCGCTGAGGGCATGAAGGGCTGGCTTATGTACCTTCACAAATGTGCTTACTTAGTTGAGGGGGACAAGGGAGGATCCTCACTGAATAGGGGTCTGGGGAAGAGATAGTGTGGGAAGGTGCTGACAGAATTATGTGATTCTGCTGTGAGTATTGGTTGTTAGTAGGGTTAATCATAACTGTAGAACCCATAACCACGAAAAAGCAGACTAAGGTGGAGGTGCTGCTGGATTCCAGTCCAGTAGCTGAACCTGAAGTCCCTTAAAGGTTTTGCAGCTGATAACTCATGAGGTTCAGAGCAAAGGAATAATTTTCTCTCAGTTAATTTTGTTAGAGCCAGAAAGAGCAAAGCTGAGATGGCTTTGGGAGAACCTGGTCAAATCAGATAAACACCAGCAGCAAGCCTGAATGACTGGCACTTGAGTAACTTCACCCTGTAGACTCTGCCCCATTGGAAGACTAATTGTAAATGATGGTTTGGGACAGGTAAATGATTGAGAGGGAGAAGTTATCCCCCAAATGTGAAAGAACCACAGCTAGACAAGTCTCGGGGTAGCCTGTGGTGGGATTGTTTACTGTTGGGTGGTCTTTCTAACCATGGTTTTGTCACTTCCACCCAGGTAACTGGGCAGGGTTGTGTGGCAGGGAAATTGTGGCCTTCCAAGAAGATTGGTCAGTTTTGCCTTAAAAGAGTCAGTTCCAGAGCAGAGAGGAGGATCCTACAACCACCAAGAAAAATGGCCGAGAGCAGAGAGCACAACTTTGGACCCAAGGTCCTGGGCAGAGAACCTCCTGGAAATAGGAGACTGAGAAAGAGTCAGCTGTAACCTGATGATGGTGAGAAGCAGTGTTAGGAGAGACCCAGTAGCAGGTTTCCTGTTCATGGAGAGGGAAAGCTGAGTGCCTCTGGATGAGACACTCTGGAGAGGCTGCCCCGATGGAAGAACTATATCCTAAGTATACCTGAGCCAGAATTGTAACTGTTAGTTCCCTAATAAAGCCTGTAATTGTCAGTACGGTCTGTGGGTCCTGTGCGGCCACTGCAATGAGCTGTGGGACCCAGCAGAGAAGTAGAGAGTGCTGTGCGAGGGACAGGTCAACATAATACTTAGAGGAGGCAGCTCGTTGCCAGTCACGTTTTGAGTGCTTACCCTGGTGGCATAGCGGTTAAGTGCTAGGACTGCTGACCAAAATGTTGGCAGTTTGAATCCATCAGGTGTTTCTTGGAAACTCAATGGGGCAGTTCTACTCTGTCCTGTAGGGTCACTATGAGTTAGAATTGAGTCAACAGCAGTGGGTTTGGGGTTTTTTTTGGTTTTTCCAATCTGAGGGGTTCATCTTTGAGCACTCTGTCAGTGTTCTGCCGCTATCCATAAAGTTTTCACTGACAGATTTTGTCAGTAGATCTACAGGTCCTTCTTGCCTGTCTGTCTTAGCCTGGAAGCTCTGCTAAAACCTACCCACCATACCTTGCTGGTATTTGAAACACCTGCGTCAAAGCTCCAGCACCACAGCAACACAGAAACCACCACAGTGCCACAAACGGACAGACAACTGGTGGATATTCAACGTAGTAGACCAAATCCCCACCTCCAAGGAAAGGAAGGATTCCTGGTGGTGCACTGGCTGAGCCCCTGAGCTCACTGAAAGGTCGGCACTCAAAACCACCAGCCATTCCGCAGGAGAAAGATGTGGCAATATGCTTCTTTAAACATTTACAGCCTTGGAAACCACACACGGCTGTTCTACTCTGTCCTCTACAGTCTCTATGAGGCAAAATTGACTCACTGCTGACAGGTATAAAGCCAAAAAAACCCCACTACCATTGCATCAGTTGCGACTCACAGTGGCCGTACAGGACAGAGTAGAACTGCTCCATAGAGTTTTCAAGGAGCACCTGGTGGATTTGAACCACCACCCTTTTGGTTAGCAGCCATAGCACTTAACTACTACACCCACCAGAGTTCTGTCACTCAATAAAACTGTCCTTTATAGTATTTCCTGTGATTTTTTTCTTGAATCCTTGTAGTTGAAGAAAAAAAGTCCTGTGGCTAAGACCTCCCCTACAAGTGAATTTTGCAGATCTCTTATTAGTAAGGCTATAATATTTTTCCTAATTCTGCAGAGGCTAGTTTTAAGGAGGCTAGGAAGGAAGAAACAGGAAGCCGACTTCCAAATTCTGAAGACCTCTGGATGAGTTGTCCAGGAAGCTGTAAAAATTTCAGCTTCTTTCCTTTCTTTTTACTGTTTATGGGTAATTACCTAAATATTCTATAAATAAGTGAATGGTTAAATTATTACTTATCCACAACTTGAAATGCTACAACTCTATGTACACGAGTGGTTTATTTTTTTTATTAGGCACTTTTATTTTAAAATTTTAAAATTTAATGTTATTTAAATAACATTAAAGTCCACAAAGTCCCTCCACATTAAAGTCCCTCCACAGAGTCCAGGGTTTCCTTGACAGGAATGCCAGGCCAAAGTTCCAACCAAGCTGGGCAGGTGTCCCAGCCCCTCCCCCACCATCAGCAGGCTCAGTGTCCAGCCCCTCACACCTAGGGCTCTCATAGCAGCTCTGGGACTTTGAAAGAAGGAAGCAGCTGACGTTGACAATTTCCCAGTGGTACCAGGAGTATCCTGAGAACAGTTCTGTCCTGCAAGGGCTTCTATCTCAGACAGACTTACACACATATACACTCTCACACCCTTCCAGACGCAGGCTCTGCTGTCCAGCCCACCTCCACTACAGAATGGACCACGTAGTGCCCCAGGTGCGCCTCTCCCCGGCCCTCCCAGTCTGACTATTCCCACCAGGGGTTGGTATTAGAGCTATTTCTACGGGAGTAACAGGTGTTCAGGTGATTCTTTTGCCCAGGTTGGGGACTTGAAATTTCTCAGACAGTGTTATACAGAATCTTGCTTCTGGTTCATTCTCCAGCCTGGTAATGAACCTGAAGTCTCCCTTTGAGACTTTGATAAACAGCTTGCCTCCTTACTGTTCTAGTCCCTTTCTGACCCAGTAGGACTCTGCCACGGGCCTGCTATGGAAAGGGACACTTCTGCCCTCACCCCGCTCCACATCTAGGGGCTATCTCCCATTCTGTACCCTCAGAGAAGAGCAAGTCGAAGTCACCCCACATTCCCCAGTTTTGGCCCAGCGTTACAGACAGCCTGCAGTATACCTTCTCAATTGAGGTCACTGTACCAAGCAGACAGCATTGTTAAACGGTCACATGCTGGACAGAGCCAGCCAAATCTCCCCCACCTGAAGCATTACCTATCAGGAAAGCTGAATTTGAGTCCTCCCCTTTGCTCCTCTTGGGGTACTTGGGCTGGTGGCAGCATGCATGAAATACCAGGAATTCCAGGAACGCAAGGTCTCAGGCAGATTCCTGTGCGGGAAGCTTGGCTGACCATGCGTGTCTCCCCACCAACAGTCAGAGGGTGTTACTCCCCTCTGACACACTCCCCCGAAGTGTGTTTACTGACTCTTCTGTCCTGTGGAGAAGCTCCCACATCACCGATCCCAGTGTCAAGGTTCCTGCACCCAGGCTGTTGGCAGGCAGAGCCCAACCCACAGTATTCACTGGCTGAACTTATTCTATTTAGCCTACGTTGGCAGGGAGTCTCTGAGAGGGAGGCCTGGCTAGGATGCTTTCCATATAACTCTCCTCTGGGACAATCACAAGCATTTTCCATTTCAACTCAAGTAACTTCTTCTCCATTGCTGCCTTGTCTTTGACAAACACCATTAGTACTCCCAACTGTAGACACTCGGCAGTCTTGGACTCTTCAAACACAGAAAAACAGAGAAAAAAACCAACCCAAACCCAAGATGAAACCACACCTTCCTCAATTAAAAAATGTGAGATTCCCTAGTCTTAAAATAGAGACTCACCCTGGAAATTGTGAGAGAACAGGTGGGAGGGTATGCCTTGACTTTGTTTCACACTGTTCCCTGCTCCCTCTGGGCCCTCACAAGTCACTGCCGGACAGGCTGGGTAGGGGGTGACTGTAGGAGGCACCCCATCAACACTGGCCCTAACAATAAGCCCACATCCCTCCCCTCAAGTCCCTTGGCACACACTGGGATATGTGAACAGGACTTTCAGAGGTCTAAAAGACAGAGTGAGGACTCAAACCCAGGGCATGTGTATCATCCTTTCAGTCAGCATTTCCCAGGTTCCCAGATGATAAGTAAATTATCCCCTTGGTGGTCCTGACTTATTGGGCCTGTCTGCTATGGAACTTTGGAATTTTCCTGCTTTCAAAATTACCCATGTTTTAGTCATCTGGTGCTGCTCTAACAGAAATACCACAGAATGTATGGCTTTAACAAAGGACAGTGTATTCTTACACAGTCTGGTTGGCTACAAGTTGGAATTCAGAGTGTCTGCCGTGCTCCAGGGGAAGGCCTTCTCTTGGCTCTGGAGGAAGGTCCTTGTTGTTGCAACAAGCTTTAGTTGGGGGCGCGTCTTGGTGCAGGAACCTCAGGTCTGAAGGACACAGTGCTGCTTTTTTGATGATGTAAGATTCCCAATTTTCTGCTTGCTAACCTTTCTTTTTATCTCTTGTAAGACAAAAAGATAAAGGGTAGTATAAGCCACGTTCCAGGGAAACACTCTTTACAGTTGAGCAAGGAGGTGACCTTAGGAAGGGATTTACAGCCCCACCCTAATCCCTTTAACATCCGCCATAAGAAAATCACAAAATGGAGGGCAATCACACAATACTGGTAATCCCAAACCCAGCCGAATTTCTATACATATTTTTTGGGGGACACAGTTCAATCCACGACACCCTAGGTGATTCTAGGCATAATGGAAGTTTAGGAAGTATCACGGCCTCTGCCTGACAGAGCCTTTACCTTGGGTGCAGATCTTTGCAGATACAGCCAAACTACCAAGTCTCTCTTCTGCCCACCTACGGCCACTTTCTGAGATCTCATTCCTCTCTCTGGACTCACTACTTTCCTACAACCTAGCCTGAATTGATGGCCCCCTTCAAGGGAGAGCTACTTGCCCACACAGCTTCAGTCCTTTGCACAACCACCATACCAGAAGATCAATAGTCACACGCACACTGAAACCGATTGCCATAGAGTCAATTCTGACTCATAGCAACCTTATAGAACAGAGTAGAGCTACCCTCAGCATTTCCAAGGCTATAAATCTTTATGGAAGAAGATGGCCACAGTGTTCTTCCACTGATAGCTGGTGAGTTCAAACCTCTGACCTTTCAGTTAAAAGCAAGAGCTTACCTATTAGACCACCAGAGCTGCTAAGACACACATTAGAACAAAACAAAAATGAAAACCTGTGCATAAACCAAGAAGAAGTTGTTAGAACAGAAAAAGGTGATACCACATGGTTTACAATCAAAGAAGTATGTGTCAGGGTTATATCCTTTCACCATACCTATTTAATCTGTAAACTCAGGAAATAAGCCAACAAGTTGGATGATACAAAGAACACAGCATCAGGATTGAAGGAAGACTCATTAACAGCCTATGACATACAGATGACACAACCTTGCTTGGTGAAAGCAAAGAGGACTTGAAGCACTTACTAAAGAAGATCAAAGACCACCGCCTTCATTATGCACTACACTTCAATATGCAGAAAAAAAAAATCCTCACAACTGGACCACAAGCAACATCATGATAAAGCTAAAAAAAGATTCAAGTTGTCAAGGATTTCATTCTCCTTGGATCTACAATTAACACTTATGGAAACAGCAGTCAAGAAATCAAACAGTACTGCATTGGGCAAATCTTTTGCAAAAGATCTCATTGAAAAGAAAAGATGTCACCTTGAAGACTACTGTACAGCTGATACATGCCATGGTGTTTGCCATCACTTCATGGGAATGTGAGAGCTGGACAATGAATAAGGAAGACTGAAGAAGAATGCATGTCTTTCAATTATGGTGATGGTGAAGAATATTGAATACACTATGGACTGCTAAAAGAAGAAACAACTCTCTCTTGGAAGAGGTACAGCCAAAATGCTTCTTGGAAGCAAGGATGTCAAGACTGTCTCACATACTTTGGACATGTTATGAGGAGGGGTCAGCCTCTGAAGAAAGACATCATGCTTGGTTAAGTAGAGGGTCAGAGAAAAATTGAAAAGGAGATTCAGCGAGATAGACTGACACAGTGGCTGCACAATGGGCTCAAGCACAACAACGACTGTGAGGATAACACCGAACTGAGCAGTGTTTTGTTCTATTGAACACAAGGTCACTATGAGTTGGAAATCACTCAACAGCCCCTGACCAGCAAATCTGAAAGAAACTGATTTTTAACGACAAAATCTGTAGCAACTTAAGTGTTTGGGGCAATAATAAAAGTGAACTCACTGTATCTTTTACATAGGTAGTAATCCCCGTAAAAATCAGTATTATCAAACATTGAATGCCTGAAGGCAGATCTTAAGGGCATTAATGCTCCAACAGTTTAACTGAGTAATGACTGATTTCTTGGGAATTGTCACAACAGTAAATTAGGAGTGGCCGTAGTACCAATCTGTTTTTAAATTGTGCACTTACTGAAATAAACAGCTTTCAAAGTACTACTTTTTTTCCCTGAAAGGTTAATTATTTACATTTTAAAATTAGAACAAAGGGTAACTATCACTTCCTTCTGCTATTAGTTAAAAATAGTTAATCTGAAACTGAAACCTCTAGGCAGAACCAGTGTTACACATTTATGAAGGCTGTTAAACCAGGACTAACAATTAAGTTCATGAACTAATCCTAGAAAAAGTGCTACATATCTCACTGCTGAATATCACTATGGTCATCGTTGAAGTACTCTCCTTGGGAAACTATGCACTGGTGCCAGTGCCTAGTCTATCCTTCAACACAATTTTCTAGAGTGGCCATCAGACCTGTCATCATATTATCCTTGATGTCCTGAACATCATCAAAATGTCTTCCTTTTAATATTTCCCTTTATCTTTCAGTAGAGAAAAATGTCACTGAGGGCCAGATCGAGTGAGTAGGGAGGGTCCCGATGCAGCTGTCTGTTTATTGGCTAAAATCTCCCTCACAGACAGCTATACAGTAAAGTATGTAAATCTGTTGCCTTGCCTCATTGTGCAATGGCCATTCCATAAAGAGTGCCAAAACTGCTCTGAGAGGCGGATTAGGCACTGGCATCAGTGCACAGCCTCCCAAGGGGAGCACTTTGAAGCAATGAAGTATGCAGCACTTAAAACAATTAAGTTCACAGACTTGTCAGACCTCGTATATAACCAAAATAACTTGAAGTTTGAATACATAACTGCGAATTTTACTTGCATGTGGTAACAAATATAAACAAGTGATGGAATTGCCTAGATATAAGTTTGACCCTCTGGTCATGGACGTATACTCCTAATCCGCTGCCTTCCTCAGTCTCTGTGTTCAGCAAAGCAGGGAGTTAGGCCAGCATCTGTAAACCTTCCAGAAGTGGTAAGAGTGAAAAGGAGACCCCGGGTGGTAGGAATGGATAAGCACTTGGCTACCAGTCAAAAATGTTGATGATTCAAACCCACTGGGAGTTGCCTTGGAAGACAGGCCTGGAGACAGACTTCTCAAAGGTCACAGCCTTGAAAACCCAGTGGAGCGATTCCACCTGACACGCATGGGATTGTCATGAATCGGAATTGACCTGATGAGAGCTAACAACAACAGGAAGTACAAAACCGTTTGTTCCAGTGTGGCACAGTGAACTGCTTTAACATGGCTGTTCTAGACGTGGTCTTGTACCTCCTATGGAATGACTCAGTGGGACTGTCCACACAGTGAGGTGGCAGCAAGGTGCAACGAGGATCTGGTGGCAGCAGGCCCAAACCAAACTGTACTGATAAAAGAATTGTGTCTTGATTTGTTAGTGTTACTTCCAAGTAGATCCTGATCCTAAATTTTATCCTCCTACTTCTGTAATAAACCCCGTAATCATCAGTATGGTTTGTAAGTTCTGTGTGGCCATTGCAATTGATTCTCAAACTCAGAAGAGTATTAGACAGTACTGGAGCAAAGATCACTGGTGTCGGAAATGGTAAGATGGTTGGCAACTGGAGATATGTCTGATCACCACGTCATAGGAAGCAGCCTGGCAAGAGAGACATCAGCTTACTGCCACCTCAATTCTACCTTGCCCCCAGTGGCCAGTTCCCCAACCATCACGTTTTTCTTTGTTTTTGCTGTTTTTCTTCTTATTATGTATTTATGTGATTGTTGGCTATTTCCCTTTCATTCCCCACTTTTCCTCTCTCTCACCCACCTAGCCTTGTGAGCCATTCATGACCCTTCTCCACAGGAAGCACCACACCACTTGGTACCATCAGGTGTACCCTGTCCCCACCTGCCGAATCTTAACACATCACTTGATTTACATTTTTCTTTATTTCTTTTTTTGCTTTTCTTTTCACTCACCTACTTAGCTCTGCACATCACATTCACTTTTTTCCCTCCAGCCTATCAGCACTGTGCAGAGTACCACATCTTCAAACAGTGCCAATATAGTACCCTGAACTCCACCCTGCACTGCCCCCTAGGCCTGCCCCATCAACCCCAATTCATGCCACAAACTACCTACTCATGGCCCTTCACCCCTGCTGGACCTGCACTGCTACACTATATCTAAGTGACCAGTCCTGCCTGCTTGTAAAAGGTGGTGAGAAATGTAGTGCCCTGCGGTGGTTAAGATTATGAGTTAACTTGTCTGGACCATGATTTTCAGTGTTTTGGCAGTTGCATAATGTGATCACTCCCCTGTTGAAATTTGATGTGATCTCCCTCATAATGGGATCTGCTATGAGTAACCTATTCGTTGAAAGGAAGTTTCCTTGGGCACGTGACCTGCATTGAATATGAATGGACATTCTGCGCATCCGACTCGACAGCACTTGGCTTGGCTTGGCCAAAATTTGGGTTTTTTTTTTTTTTTTTTTTTTTTGCTCATGCTGGATCCTATAGCTGGCTCCTATTAATCTAACATCTAGATCTTGGTACTTAAGCTAGCAGCTTACCTGTGGTCTTGCCTACCAGTCCTAGAACTCATCAATCTTCACAGCCTGTAAGAGCCCTCCTCTCTGGCCTGCCAGTCTTGGGTTCATCAGGCCTCTATTGTGACCCACAAACTTAGGACATTGCAGACTCTACAGCCCTGTGAGCCATTTCCTTGATGTAAACCTCTCTCTATATATTTTTAAATGCTTTACTGGTTTTCTTTCTTTAGAGAACCCAGCCTAAGATATGCCCACAGGCAAGCAAGCAACTACAAAAAAAATCCTAACCTGCTTACCTAAACAATTCCCCACCCCCACCCCCACCCCCGCCAAAAAAGCAGGATGAAATAATCAAACCTACAATTAATAAAAGAAGAAAATAATTTGTGGATGTCCTGGAGACAGGCCAAAAAAGCCAAGTGCCGTAGAGTTGGGTCACAACAGTAAAATGTATTTAAAAAAAAAATAGGGGAAAATGGCTTCAGAAAGTGGTGAAACACCAGATAACCTCCCGCTACAAGAAGGCACTGGAACTGCCTGTTAAGGAACTCAAAATTCTAGTATTCACTATTATCCAACAGATGAGGGAAAATGCAGACAAAAATAAGGAAAAAATAGACAAAATCATGTAAAGTACAGACAAAAATTATGAAAAAGACAGAAAAAACAATGAAAGAATTGAAGAAAATAATACAGGAACAAAATGACAAAATAAATTAAAAAACTAGACATCATCCAAAAACAGCAATCAGAAATTCAAAAGGTAACAACATTTCAGAGATGGACAGCACAATAAAAGGTTTTAGGAGCAAATTTGAAACAATGGAAGATAATTTCACTGAAATTCAAGACAAATCCTTGGTTACCACTTTCTTAAGGAAAAAATCAGAGAAAAGAGCAAAGAAAAATGAAGAAATATTGAGAGCGATGTGAGACGCATCAAAAGAAAAAATTACGTGCAAACAGAGTTCCAGAACAGGGGTAAGAAACAGAAATAGAGGAGAGGATCATTTGATTTGCTGACAGAAAACATTATTATTATTATGAAAGATAAAAAGCTGATTATCCAAGAAACTCAGAGAACTCCATACAGACACCCAGACATATCATAAGCACACTTACTAAAACCAAAAACAATCCCAAGAGTAGCTCAAGAAAAATGAAAAGTAATATACAAGGGGAAACAACAAAACTAAGCCCTGATTACTCAGTAGAAACCATGCAAACAAGAAGACATATTTAAAATCTTGAAATAATTAAAAAACAAAAAAAAAAAATACCAACTAAGAATCACACATCCTACAAAACATTGGCTCAAGTATGATAGAGAAATTAGGACATACCCAGATTAACATAAATTAAAGGAATATAGGTAAAAACCAAGTCAAATTTACAAGAACTATTAAAGGGAGTCTTTCAGTTAGAAAATCAACAATATCAGACAACAGCCTGAATCTAGCATGTAAGACAGCATCAACCAGACACCAACCCATGTAATAGACTGTCAAGGATTTTAAAAAAACTAAAAAATTTGTAATAGGTAACAAGAGAGGTCAGTCTGTAAACGACAACAGCATCAGAACAATTAAAGAGAGAACAAATGGTGTATGTATAGGACTTTCAAATGGAGAGGAAGTCAGGGCAATATCAAATAATAAAAACTGGTTTAACATTAGGAAGATAGGAGTAAATTTCAAGGTAACCACAAAGAAAGTTAATAAACCTACTCATCAAAATAAAGAAGAAAAACAAGTTCTTAGTAAACACAAATCTACAAAAATGAAAGAAAACAAAAAAAGAAACCCACAAACAAAATAAATTCAGCATAAAGCAATAAGGAACAAAGAAAACATCACTGCTACAAAATAACAGCAACAAATTCACACCTATCAATAATCATACTGAAAGTAAACGGTTTAAATGCACCCATAAAGAGACAGACAGTAAAAGAAAGGATTAAAAAAGATCCATAAAATATGATGTTTACAAAAGATGCACCTGAGATACAAAGACATAAATATATTAAAAATCAAATGATGAAAAAGAAATACATCAAGCAAACAGCAACCAGAAAAAGATCAGGTGTGGTTATAACAATCTGAGTAAAAATAGACTTCAAAGAAAAAAATCTACCTTAAAAGACAAACAAGGACATTAAAAAATGATTAAAGGAGCAATCCATCATGAGGACATAACCATAATAAGTAACTACACATCCAATGACAGGGCTCCAAAATGCAAAACTCCTAACAGCACTGAAAAAGAAACTGACACTTCCACAATAATAGTAAAAGATTTCAACATATCACTGTCAGTGAAGGACAGAACATCTAGAAACAGACGCATCAAATATATAGAAGATCTAAAAGTCAATCAACTAACTTGACTTCATAGACAAATATAGAACACTCCACCCAACAGCAGCAAAGTATATATTCTTTTCCAGAGCACATGAAACTTTCTCCAGACTAAGCCACATCTTAGGCCATAAACAAATCCTCAAAAAATCCTTAACACTAAGATAATATAATATTTCTTCTCTGATGACAACACCATCAAAGTAGAAATTGACAACAGGAAGAGAAAAAATCAAATACATAGAGACCAAACAACACCCTTCTTAAAACCACTAGGTAACAGAATAAATCAAAGATGGATTAAAAAATTTCTAGAATCACATAAGAATGAAAACACATCATACCAAAACCTTTGGTACACAGCAAAGGCAGTGCTCAGAGGTCCATTTACAGGAAGAGATGCACGCATTCAAAAAAAAAAAAAGAAGCGAAATGAAAACATTAGCTACACAGCTTGAAGATATAGAAAGAGAATAACAAAAGAAGCCCACAGCCTCCATAAGAAAGAAAATAATAAAGACCAGAGAAGAAATGAATGAAATAAATAACAGAAAAACAACAGAAAAAAATCTACAAAACCAAAAGTTGATTCTTTGAAGATTAACAAAATCAACAAACTGCTGGCCAAACTGACAAAAGAAAAACAGGAGAGATACAAATAAGAAATGAAATGAGTAACATCATAATAACTCAACTGAAATAAAAAGGATCGTAACAGTACTATAAAAAACTATACTCTGGCAAATTTGAAAACTCAGAAAAACATGGACAAATTTCCAGAAACACACTGCCTACCTGGACTAACACAAACTGGGGCCAGAAATCTGAACAGACCCATAACAAGAGAAGAGACTAAAAAGAGTGAAAAACAAAAAAATCTCCCAACCTAAAAAAAACCCTAGCCCAGGAGGCTTCACTGGAGAATTCTACCAAACATTCAGAGAAGAGCTTGCACCAGTACTACTCAAACTATTTCAGAATGTAGAAGAGGAAGGGATACTTCTGAATTCATTTTATGAAGCCAACATAATCCTGATATTGAAACCAGGCAAAGACTCTGCAAAAAAGAAAATTACAGACTAATATCTGTCACGAATATAGATGCATAAATTCTCAACAAAATTCTAGCCAATAGAATTCAGCATCATGTCCAAAAGAAGAAAAAGATACATAGTGATTAAGTGGAATTCATACAAGGGATGTGAGGATGGTTCAATAGAAAATCAATCAACATAATCCGTAACATAAATAAATCACATAATCATCTCAATTGACACAGGAAAGGCATTTGATAAAGTCCAATATTCATTCCTAATTTTAGACAAACTCAATAAAATAGGTACAAAAGGGAAATTCCTCAACATAATAACGGTTATCCATACAAAATCAACAGCCAACATCATTCTTAATTGAAAGGCTGAAAACATTCCCCTTGAGAATAAAAACAACACAAGGATGCCTTTTATCATCGCTCCCATTTGTCGCTGCCTGCGACCCCCGGAACCCGCCCGGGGCCCCAAGCAGGAGACACCGAATGCAGGGAGACAAGAGAGGAACAACAACAACTTTATTTTTCTGGGCTTCGGCTTATATACCGAGCCATGTCCAATAGGCATTCAGTTTGGCATGGGGTGAGGGCGGCTTTCTCTTCTAACTGGCTGCAATCATCAGGCCATCATGGGCGTCACACAGGGGCTGACGTGGGGAGGCGGGTTTACTCAGGGCGCGGTCGGGTGTCTCGGCGCCATCTTCAAGGCGCGGCTGCGATGTGGGCTTCCCACATCTCCCCCTTTTTGTTTTAATAAAAGCAAGGTACAAGGCAAGGTATCGCAAGAAACGCCTGGCTTGGGTCATCCTAGCCCAGAACTTCTCTCTTACCCGTCATCAGGCCGGCTGCAGCAAAAGGCAGGGGCCCTGTCTTAGGTTGAGGGAGCCTGGCTGGAGGTTGCCCGTCATTGACTGCTTTCAAGCATCTGTAACCACACCTGGCTACCCTGAGTGTCAGCTGCCACTTCAGAGTAGGCCTGTACCAAAAGGGAGTATTTGATCTCCTGTGGTTTCTTATGGCGACATAGACAGTAGCAGCCTACACCGATGGCCAATATGAAGAGGAATACTATCCCCACAAGACCAGCCCATTCCTTTGTCAGCACGCCCAATTGAGACCAAAACCCTCGCATGATTGAGGCCAATGAAGCGTCCACTCGGGTGGAGTTGACAGACATTATGGCATTACGCAACTGAGTGATAAGCGCCTCAGTCTCTTTGGACCAATTTCCAGTCAATTGTTGAGACAGAGTTCTAGAGAGATAAGCAGCCCTGGAGATGTTGTGAAAATGAACGGGAGTGACGCAGACGCTGGCTAGGCGCCACTCACAGCCCAGCTGCACTAGCTGGGTTAAACTGTCCACTTGCTCTTGAACTAAGTCTACACGGTGATTTAATATGTGAATGGCTCCCAGAAGTTTTCCATTAACTGCAAGCTGTGTTTGTAGCGTTGTAGCAGTGTTTTCCGCCATTTGATTAAGGGCGTCGGCTGTTTGCACAGTTTGAGTCAAGGCTACTGCAGCGGCGGCTGCCGCAGCGACAGAGGCAGTAACTGCCGCAACAATGGCAGCGGTAATTCCAAAGTCTCCTTTGGAGCGCAAATGAGTTGACAGTGACGATCGGGTGTTCTGCACTGGCCATGGTACGTAGCGAGGCAACCTAGTAACTAGAGCGGTATGAAACATAGAAGCATTCCAACATAATGAGTAGAAACAAGTATTATTAGTACATGAAACGGAGTCATTAGAGGGACGGGAGTCATGCATTAACATGAACATGAAAGGTGGTTGCACACAAACAGGAGTGGGAGGGAAGGTAAGGTTAGAGCCCACCCCTTGTGTTTCTAGTGTGTCCTCAAACACACCTGTGGAATTCCACTTCACAGTGGTGTTACTAATTGTACCACCGGTCAGCATGACAACTGGGGTTATGTCAGTGCAACCTCCACCGACACCACAAAGTAGCCAAACATCAAAGGATTAGTGGGGCTTGCCTGTGTTGGAAACTGCCAGGTATAATTCTTCCCGGGGGAGAAGTGGTTGGCCTGCATTCCAATATTGGGAGAGAATGTGAAAAAGGATTTGACAGCCCACGGGGACCGATGGCTTTGGCAGCCAGTCCAAAGCTGGGGCCAATCGCGGGTGCTTTTGCAATAGGGGGCCCAGCGAGGCTGGGGGGGGACAGTAGAATTTCCTTTGGGGATCATGAGGGGTAAACGACCTTGCAGCAAGGTACCATTCGTGGTGGGGTTAGAGCTATTTTTTGGGGGGGGTCAAACCACCCCGCAAACATATTATACAGTGTGACACATGGGATGTTCTCTATAGAGTTTTCTAGATCAGACAGGTTGTGGGGCACACGAAAGCAGAGAAGGCCCCGCAAGGTGACATTGAGTGGACGAGGTTCAGAGCTGATGCTCTCATCTACCGGAATCGAGGGAAGTTGAAGGGAGTCATTAGTGGTAAAAAGTTGGGGGAACAACCCTGAAGAATAGTGGACTGGGAGAGGTAGGGGCAGAACATCTAAGAGCCCCCAATACTTATCTGTGTCTGCGCCATCAGTGTCCACAGCATCAGCGTTGGAAGCTTCATTGATTAGCAGAGGTGTCAGCAGTAATGACAGGGGTAGGATTTTCAGGAGAGTCATCAGCGGAGACATCATGCCTGACTAGTCGGATCAATCGGCTGGGAACCCAAATAGGAGCTTGGGAGTCCTGCGGGAAAATACAAACAGCTCCTCGGGTGATAGTGACAACTGGTGCTGGACCCTTCCATTTGCCAGAAAGGGTATCTTTCCATATAGCTGTTCATGGAGGGGTTTCCGCTGCACCACTATGGCGCTCTGCAGCGGAGCGTCCCTCCTTATCCAAAGTTAAAAAATTTAGTGTAAACAGGGCCAGGGCCAGCCTGTTCTGAGGAGTGTGTCCCTGCCCAATTCCCCTTTTTTGTTTTAATAGACAGGCTTTGAGGGTTGAGTGAGCTCTTTCAACTATCCCCTGGCCCTGGGGATTGTACGGGATGCCATGGGTGCAATGCACACGCATGGCTTGCAGGAAATTTTGGAACGGTAGGCCGGTGTAAGCAGGTGCGTTGTCTGTTTTAAGACTGAGTGGGGCACCCCAAGCTGCCCAAGCTGTAAGACAGTGGGAGATAACATGCCGGGCTGCCTCGCCTGTGTGGGCTGAAGCAAAAATGATACCAGAATAGGAGTCTACAGAGACATGAACATATTTTAATCTGCCAAATTCTGGAATATGAGTGACATCCATCTGCCAAAGATGGCAGGGACGAAGGCCTCGGGGGTTCACACCCACCGAAGGGGTTGGCAAGTGAGGTGCACAGGCAGTACAGTTGCGCACAACGTCACGAGCTTGTTCTCGAGAGATACCAAAGTGACGTGAAAGGGTTTGTGAGTTGACGTGGAATTGATCATGAAAATTTTGCGCCTGTTGTAGGGCCGAAAGGATGATAGGCATGCGGGTTAACTGGTCTGCCATTGCATTACCTAGTGTAATTGGCCCAGGGAGGTTTTGGTGTGCTCGGTGCTGAACAATGAAAAAGGGGGAGTTGCGATTTAGAATAATTTTCTGGATGTCAGTAAACACAGCAGCAGCAGGCGAGTTGGAGCAAATGACCCCTGCTGCTTCCAGAGCTCTGACTGCATTAACCACATATGCAGAATCTGAAACGATGTTGACGGGGTCGGTATTGTTCTGCAGAGCCAGCTTAACTGCCTGTAACTCTACCAACTGCGCTGAACAATTTGGGAACAAGTATGTTTGGGTGGAGTGATTGGGAATGACAATGCTGCCAACACCAGAGTTGGAACCATCGGTGAAGATGGAGAGAGCATTTGGTATAGGCTTGTCAGAAGTACAGCGCGGGAAGATGATTGGATGGCTAGCACTGAACTGGAGCAGAGGGTCTTTCGGGTAATGATTATCGATTACTCCCGAAAATGAACATAAAAGGACGGCCCAATCATCAGAGGTTGTCACAAGGGTCTGTATTTGGGTTCTGTTATAGGGAGTAATTAACTTTTCGGGGTGACGTCCAAAGAATTCGACAGCTTGGGACAGTCCGAGCGAGGCCATTCTTGCCACAGCGCCCGGGTACCATTCAATACTGTGCTGCGGGGAAATGCGGGGGTGAACCCATCGAAGGGGGCCACCCTGCCATAACACCCCTGTGGGCTGGCAAGGAGTGGGCAAAACACAGAGTGTGTAGCCCTGCAACGATTGCGGCGGCTAATTTAGAACTAGTAGGATGAACTTCTCTGCATCTACGCAGCCAATCTTCCAAAGGCTTATCTTTATGGCCCTGCAATAGTTTTCTATAATCACTGGTACACTGCTCAAAAACTATTTGTTTCACAAAGGCGGCAGTATTGCGAGACTCTCCCATTGATCTAACTACAGCCTGATTCACTCTGGCTACAAAGTCAGAGAAAGGTTCGTCAGGCTTCTGATGCAATTGGGTTACTTGCCCTCCATCGTCCCCTCGGGAGGGGATACGCTTCCAGGCTCGTAAGCAGATGTTATTAATTTGCTCATACACCACTGGGTTATAGTCTGTCTGATTAGAAGTATACGGCCCATAACCCATCAACATATCAAGGTTCCAGTCGGGCTCATGCAGGATGGTGGCATTCCTATGAGCCTGCTCTTGGGCAGCGTCATGAGCTAGGGACTTCCAATCTAAATACTGTCCATTAGACAGGCAAGTGCGGGCCAAGTGCTGCCAATCACTAGGCGTTAAAGCCATATTTTGCAAAGTGCCCAAAAGACCAACAACATAGGGGGAGTTCGGACCATATTCTTTAACTCCTTTGGCTAGATTTTTGACATATTTGAAATCAAGGGGTTCATGAACTCTGTCGCCGTCATCATCCAGAAAAACAGGAAATAGCTGCTTAGAGAAGGAGCGCCCGCCAGGGGGCGGGTGCGAGGGGTTATAGGGCGGCGGGGCCGTGGGCTGTCCTGTGGACAGCCCACCCAGGCGACGGGATAACGCCTTAATCTGAGGGTCGGGAGACTTTTCTGGCCCGACCCCTAGTCCCCCGCACGCGCCCAGAGTCTCCTCTTCGTCGGAGTCGCTGCTTTCGCTTTCACTCCCTAGCTGCTCTCGGCAAGTGCTTCCCTGCTGTGACCTCTCTTCTTTAACCTTTTCTAGTATGTCTGCGCCCCGGACTAGTATTCTCTCAACCACCTCAGACTCGTCGTGCAAACAAGTCAGGATTAAGACCCAGATACCCATAACTCCTGGGGGCAGGCCTCCTTGGGTATCCGCTCTGGTTAGATCTCCACCCAATTTATTCCAGGCGCTCAGCGTTAAATGACCCGAGACCAGGAACCAGGGGGCCACTTCCTCCACTGCTGAGAGGAAAGTTTTAAGGGTCCCCTGTTTAATCTGAATGCCCCTACATTTTAATAGTTCCTTTAAAGGCACAAACAGCCTCTGGCTGCTTGGGTGATTCCCCATTATCTTCCCGGTAAATACCGCTCCAGTAAATACTGACCCAGGTAAATACCTGCTCACCCGTCCAGGCGTCCCCGCGGTGAGGGTTGCAGTCCTATCCCCTTCAGGTCCCTGTTCGGGCGCCAAATGTCGCTGCCTGCGACCCCCGGAACCCGCCCGGGGCCCCAAGCAGGAGACACCGAATGCAGGGAGACAAGAGAGGAACAACAACAACTTTATTTTTCTGGGCTTCGGCTTATATACCGAGCCATGTCCAATAGGCATTCAGTTTGGCATGGGGTGAGGGCGGCTTTCTCTTCTAACTGGCTGCAATCATCAGGCCATCATGGGCGTCACACAGGGGCTGACGTGGGGAGGCGGGTTTACTCAGGGCGCGGTCGGGTGTCTCGGCGCCATCTTCAAGGCGCGGCTGCGATGTGGGCTTCCCACACCCATTTAACATTGTGCTGAGAGTCCCAGCTAGTGCATAAGTCGAAGAAGAAGAAGAAATACAGGGCATCCAAGTTCACAAGGGAGAAGTCAAACTATCCCTATTTGTGGATGATACAATACACATAGAAAACCTAAAAAACTTCATCAGAAAACTACTGGCCCTGAAAGAAAGATTCAGCAGAGTAGACAGATACAAGATCAATATACAAAAATCAGCTGCCTTCCTATACACCAATAAAGATATGACAGAAAGGAAATCAGAAAAGCAACACTATTTATAATAGCCCCTTTAAAACGAAACAAAAAACCTAAGAATAAATCTAACTATAAACATAGAAGACTTGTACAAAGAATTACAAAACACTATTCCAAGAAACCAGAAAAGACCTACATAAGGCAGGAAAACATACCATGCTCATGAATAAGTAGACTCAACTTTGTGAAAATGGCAGTTCTACACAAAGAAATTTGCAAATACAATGTATTACCCATCCAGATACAACAGTGTTCTTTAACAAGATAGAAAACTAATCATTAACTTCATACGGAAAACAAAAGACCACTGAGAAGTAAAGCACTGGTGAAGAAGAAAAAAGTAGGAGGACTTGCACTACCTGACCTCAGAACCTACTATACAGGTACAGTAGTCAGAACAACCTGGCACTGGTACAGTGACAGACACACTGACCTATGAGACAGAATAAAGAACCTAGATGAAATCTGTCTAGCTACAGCCACCTGATCTTCAACAAAGACCAAAAATCCACTAAATGAGGAATAAATGGTACCGGCAAAACTGGATGTCCATCTATAAAATATGAAACAGGACTCATATCTCTTATTCTACACAAAGACTAATTCTAAATGGGTCAAAGACCTAAATCCAAAACCAAAACTTATAAAGACCATAGAAGGAAAAGTAAGGTCAACACCAACACGTTTGGCAACAGTACACATGGACTTCATCAGATGGAATACACAGGAATCAAATTGATTACATCTGTGGAAAGAACCGATAGAAAAATTCAATATCGTCCATCAAAAACAGACCAGGGACTGAATGAGGAACAGACTATGAATTGCTCACACGCAAGTTCAAATCGAAACTAAAGAAAATTAGAATAAGTCTATGAAAGCCAAAGTATGACCTTAAGTATATCCTACCCAACCATCTCAAGAATAGATTTGACACTTTGACCACCAATGACTGAAGACCAGATGAGTTGTGCAATTACATGAAGAACTTCATACATGAAGAAAGCAAGCGGTCATTAAAAAGACAGTAAAGAAAGACCAAAGTGCATGTCAGAAGAGACTCTGACACTTGCTCTTGAATATCAAGTAGCTAAAGAAAAAGGAAGAAATGATGAAGTAAAATAACAGAATAGAAAACTTCAAAGGGTGTTTCAAGAAGAAAAAGTATTATAATGACTTGTGCAAAGAGCTGGAGATGGAAAACCAGAAAGGAAGAAAACACTTGGCATTTTACAAAATAAAAGAACTGAAGAAAAAATTCATGTGCTGAGTTGCAATAGTGAAGAATTCTACAGAGGAAATACTGAACTATCCAGGAATATAGAAGGAATACACAGAACATTTATGCCAACCATTTCAAGAGATAGTATATGATCAGGGGCTGATGGTACTGAAGGCACTGGAGAAAAACGAGACTCCAGGAGTTGGTGAAATATCAGTTGAGATGTTTCAACTAATGGATGCAGCACTGGAAGTGCTCACTCCCCTATGAAAGAAATTTATAAGACAGCTACCCAGCAAACCAACTGGAATAGGTCCAACCAAATGTGGAAATCATAAAACAATATCATATGCAGGTAAAATTTTGCTGACGATCATTCAGAAGTTGCCAGTATACTGACAGGGAACAGCCAGAAATTCAGGATGGATTCAGAAGAGGACATGCAACCAGGGATAGCATTGCTGATATCAGATGGATCTTGGCTGAAAGAAGAGAATCCCACGAAGATGTTGGCCTATTTTTTATTGACTATGCAAACACGTTCAACTGTATGACTTATAAAAAAAACTATGGTTACCATTGTAGAGAATGGGAATTCCAGAACTCTTGTGGGTATGAGGAATCTGTACATGGATCAAGAGGCAGTCATTCAAACAGAACAAGGGGGCACAGCAAGGTTTAAAGCCAAGAAAGGAGTATCTTTTCACCATACTTATTCAGTTAGTATGCTAAGCAAATAATCTGAGAAGCTGCAGCACATGAAGAGGAATGAAGCATCAGAATTAGAGGAAGATTCATTAACAATCTGAAATAATGCAGGTGACACAACCTTGCTTTGCTGAAAATGAAGAGGACTTGAAACATTTACTGATGAAGATTAAAGACCACAGCCTTCAGTATAGATCACACCTCAGATAAAGAAAACCAAAATCTTCACAGCTGCACCAATAAGCAATATCATGATAAACAGAGAAAAGATTGAAGTTGTCAAGGATTTCACTTTACTCAAATCCACAATCAATGCCCAAGGAAGCAACAGTCAAGAAATGAAAAGATACATCACTTTCAACAAATTTGCTGTGAAGGACTTCTTTAAAGTGTTGAAAAGCAAACATGCCACCTTGAAGACTAACGTGAGCTTGATCCAAGCCATGGTATGCATGGTATGCATGCAGAAGTTGGATAATGTATAAGGAAGACAGAAGAAAAACTGAAGCCTTTGCACTGTGGTGTGGAGAAGTTTGAATATACCATGGACTGCCAAAAGAACAAACAGACCTGTCTTGGATGAAGTACAACCAGAATGTTCCTTAGAAGCAAGGGTGGTGAGACCATGTCTTACATACTTTGGATGTGTTGTTATGTTACCAGGAGGGATCAGTCCCTGGAGGGCATGATGCTTGGTAAAGTGAAGGGTCAGTGAAAAAGAAGACCCTCAACTAGAAGGGTTGACACAACAGCTGCAACAGTGGGCTCAAGCACAACAATGTTTGTGAGGATGGCACAGGACTGGATGGTGTTTCGTTCTATTGTACATAGGATTGCTGTGAACTGACCTGAAGGTACTTAACAACAACAATAGGGCAGGGAGTGGTGGAAAGGGAAAAACTCAAACTAGACAATAGATAAGTGAGAATTTTGGTGAAGACTAAAACTGTTCACAGTTCTAGGGATGTCAGCACAGCTTGCCCAAGGTAAAGCCATGGAAGCTCTATAGATGCATCCAAACTCGCTGAAGAACTGAATTACTGGGCTGAAGGCTATGGGAGCCATCATCTCAGGGGACATCTAGCTCAACTGTCATAACACAGTTTAGAAAGAAAATGTTCTACCTACTACTTTGGTCAGTAGCATCCGGGGTCTTTACATTCGTCACTGAAGATACTCCACTGGTTCTACCCCATCTGGAGCAAAGGAGAATGAAGAAAACCAAAGACATAAGGTAATGATTAGTCCAAAGGACTAATGGATCACAACTATGACAGCCCCCACCAGGGTGAGTCCAATACAATTAGATGGTACCCAGCTACCACTACGAATGTCTCTAACAGGGATCATAGTAGGTCCCAGACAGAGCTGGAGAAAAATGTAGAACAAGATTCTAACTCACAAAAATAGACCAGACTTACTATTGTGACAGAGACCTGGAGAAACCTGGAGAGTATGGCCCACAGACACACTGTTAACTCAGTACTGAAGTCACTCCTAAGGTTCACTCTCCAGTCAAAGATTAAATAGGCCTGTAATACAAAATGAGGTTAAATTGGCACACTAGCTCAGAGGCCAAGATTAGAAGCCAGGAAAGCTTGTAAGGGGGAACCCAAGGTCAAGAGTGGAAAGTGTTGACACTTCGTGGGGTTGACAACCTGTGTCACAAAATAATATGTATATTAACTGTTTAATGGAAAACTAATTTACGTTGTAAACCTTCATCTGAAGTACAACTTAAAAAAGAAATAAAATACTGTCATCAGTAACACCCAAAATATTACTTCAGATTTTCCTCCTAGAGTATTAAGAAGTCTGAGGTCCTAACTTATATAAAATATTGATGAGGGAGACAAATCTGAGTGGGATTATTCAACCACGGCAGGAAGTCCCATCATGCTGCCTCTTGACTTTGCAAAAACTTCTTGTGAATTCTTTGTCCTTAGGGTGAGGGGAATGGACTAATCCAACCAACCAACTTTACTGAAACTAAATAAGTGATTTTTGATGGGGTGGTACAAATGATTTGATTTGTGCTCAACTATTAACCTAAAGGTTGGGAGTTAGAACCTACCCAGCAGAGCTGCAGAAGAAAGGCCTGATGATCTGCTTCCATTAATATTACAGCCAAGAAATATTAATTAATATTAATTAGTTAATTAAATATTAATTAATATTAAAGCCAAGAAAGCCCTTTAGAGCAGCTCTACTCTGTAATATATAGAGTTGCTGCAAGTTAGAATCGACTCAACAGCAACATTTTTTTTTTCATTTTTTTCCCTGGAGGTACTTTTAGTACTCTTTCATCAATAATGAGACCAAAGGGAATAAACAAGGTAAAGGAAGAAAGTGTACAGAAGATGAGAACCAAGGGGGAAGACACACGTGTATATGTAATTGCCACCTGCGAAGTTATAATAGGGTTGGGCAAGGGGGAAGAGGAGTTACTGTGGACCTATAACAAAAGCACAACCTTGTTTGGAAACTAGGTCTTTGAAGATGTTATCACTTAAATTAACAGGAGATCACACTGGAGTAGGGTAGTCCTAATCTAATCTGAGCACTGTCCTTGTTCAAGGAGAAGAAACACAGAGATAGACTGAGAGGGATGGTGGCTACATGAGGATACGTTATCTGTGAGTTAAGGAATGAATGTTTGGCGCTACTAAAAATCAGGAGAAACAAAAGATGGTCTATCTAAAGGAGTGTTGGGAATAGGAGGAGGAAACAGAATGTATGGCTAATTGCCTCTGTAAACAACTGCTTTCTTGGCCATGAGACCAGAACTGGGTGGTGCCCAGCTACCATTACTGAACATTTTGATCAAAGATTCAATAGAAGATTCTTGATTAAAAGGGGTAAAATTGCAGAACAGAATTTCAAAATGTCATGGATTCCAGATGTTCTGGAGTCAGTAGTCAGTATTGCCCTGAGATAATTTTGAAACCTTAATTCAAAAATATCCCCTGCAGACTTCCTAAAACCAAGCAATCGTTTAGCTTAACTAGTAAAGAATGTCTGCCTTGAGTACTATGCTCTTTTAAGAACTATCCATAGGTGACCAAATTGACAACATCAACTCAAAAGACTAGATGGGAAACTCAGGGAGCAGGAAATTTATGTTAATAGGGAAGGAACAACTCAGAAAAAGTATGTGAGAATGCTTGACAGCTGGAAGAACATAACCGGTGTCAGTGAACTAAGCATGCAGATTTGGTTGAACTGCTGTATGCTGAACCGGTAATTTTGCTGTGTATATTCTCAGCGACAATATGATAAATTTTAAAAAAGATCTTCCAGAACTTTTAGAAAGAACAAGAACCTACTAATAGCTTGAATTCAGACTTCCAGCCTCCAGAACTGCAAGGTAATAAATTTCTGTTTATATGTGTCACCCAGTTTGTGGCTGACAACCAAAGAAACTCACACAACAACCATGCCATTCTTTTCCCTTGACCCCTGCCCAGGTCTCCCTATGTCCTGGGATTCAGGTCCTTTTTTATTTGTGAATTGCTTGTTCATATATTCATTCATCTCAACATCTCTGCTGGGCCAGGTGCTAGGTGGAAATAGAAGTCACAGTCAAGTGCTGGCCAGAGTAAACCTTCCCTGACTTCACAAACCTTCATGAGGGACACAGACTTGGCCAAATAATCCCAGAAATAAACATACATACTCTCAAATACTCTGAGTGGCTGACGAAAATAGAAAACTAGCAGGGAATTACAGAGGAGGCTTGGTGTACATTAGAAGTAGGGCAGCGGGGCAGGAAGAGACACGTGGGTGTTACTGTTCATGTGGGTGTTACTTGCAATAGTCCAGAGGTCACTCTAAATGTTTATCAGTGACTTCCTGAGAGGTTTACACTTCCACAAAGCTCTGGCTGCTGATTCTGATCAGAATATTCGCCTATTGTGTCCTCTGCCAAAACCACTGCTTGCTGTGGGGTCTAGGAGGTTATAGCTGAAAATAAATACTCCACACTTTCCAGAAACATGAATGTGCTGAGAATCCCTCTGCCTGCCTTCAGTAACTGACTCCTCTTCCCCTGGTTGTCATGGGTGACACGTTTATGCTCCAGGAATTCGCTCAGTTTCACTCAACTACTAACCTAAAGGTTGGTAGTTCAAACCCATGCAGTAGTGACCCAAAGGAAGGCCTGGCTATCTAATTCTGTAGACATTTCAGCCAAGATAACCCTATGGTACAGTTGGTTCTGCACTGTAATGTATGGTGTGCTGAGTCAGAACCGACCTGGCAGTTGCGTTCTTCATATACAAACTTCTCAGATTATTTACTCAGCATACAGATCGAGTAAGTATGATGAAAGGATAAAACTCTGATGCACATCTTTCCTGATTCTAAACCAACCAGCATCTCCTTTTTCTGTTCAAACAGCTGCCTTTTGGTCTATGTACAGTCTCCACATGAACACAATTAAGTGTTTCAGAATTCCCATTCTTGCTATGTTATTTATAATTTGCCATAACCCACACAAATGCCTCTGTGCCATACTAAAAGCAAAACTCGTTGCTATGGAGCTAATTCCAAATTATAGCAAACCTGTAGGTCAGGGTAGAGCTGCCCCATTGACTTACCAAAGAGCTGGTGGATTAGAACTGCCAACTGTTTAGTCAGCAGCCAAACTCTTAACCTCTGTACCACCAGGATTCTGTAATCAATAAAAAAGAAGAAAACATCTTTCAGGTATTCTCTGCTTTCAGCCAAGATCTCGCTGACCGCTGGCTAATAATCTGTCATTGTTTCTTAAGGTTTACATCAAGAACTAAATAATTATTGCACCCAACTATACCAAAGCTTTTGCTTAGCAGTATTCCTCTAATAACTCAATTGTTCATTTTGTACCAGTACCTTATAACAGAAAAAGGCAAATCCTTCCTGCACCTCAAGAAGGGAATCTAGTTACCCAAATATACCAAGAAATTTCACTTCTAAGACTCCAAACTATCAATATGCTTTTAAGTGTCCCCATACAAATCAACTAGCTGCTGTCGAGTCAACTCCACTCATGATGACCCCACATGTCACTGTAGAACTGTGCACCATGGAGTTTTTGGTGGTTGTTTTGAGTAGTAGATCACCAAGACTTTCCTCTAAGGCACATCTGGTTAGACTCAAACCTTCCATTAGCTACTGTGCACATTCACTGTACCACCCAGGAATTTCAGTATAAAGGCTTCCTAGTTAACTTTCAGAATGAAAGAAGGGAAAGGATAAAGGAAAGAAGGTGCAGGGGAGAGATGGAAGGCAGAAGAAATAATGAAGTATAAGAGTAATCTTGTTTCTTTGCCCCAGAAACAAGTAACATTAGAGATAGACTAGATCAAGCTAACAACTACTTCCGGTTGTTCTTTGCACAACGTAGCTGGTAGGATCCTGGCTTTTAGAAACCTACTGAATGAGTTCAAATCTCAACCTCATAATTTAGAGCTGTGACCTTAAATAAGTTAAATAGCCCCTCTGAGCCTTTGTTTGTTTCTTTTTTTATTATGATTGAATGAAAATGTACACTCGCATATAAATTTATATGCTGACCTACATGCAACTTCCACTGCTCTCCCTGCATGGTGACAGCACACTCTTCCTCTCTGCTCCATACACGTCTTATTTTTCCAACAGTCTCCTATCTTCTCCTCTCTACCCATTCCCCTTCCTCCAGTATGAGGTCAACAGGACAACCTCCTATAGATGCCTAGAACCATAAAGTGCCCACACAATATGGTCACTCTGCATCACCAAGTCCAATCTATTGCTGTTACCAGTTTCACCCAAGCAAATTTCTAACAACTATCTAATCTAAACCTTCCCCCTCGCCCTCCCGCCTTCCCCACCCTTGCAGCCGTCAAAGAGTCTTTTCTTTTACACACGAGTTTGCTTTTAAGTTCTTATCGTAGGGGTCTCATACAATATTTGTCCTTCTGTTGTTGACTACTTTCACTCAACATAATGTCCTCCAGTTGAAACCAGGTTAAGAGATGTTTCCTGCTATTATCGTTGTTCTTTATCATTGCACAGTGTTCCATTGAGTATATATACCATAGTTTACCTAACCATTCTTCTGTTGTTGGGCATCTGGGTTGATTCCATCTTTTTGCTATTGTGGACTGTGCTGCAATAAACACTCACATGCATGTATCATTTGGTGTGAATGGCCTTGATTCTGTAGGATATATTCCAAGCAGTGGAATTACTGAGTCAAAAATGGTATATCTATATTTATTATTTTAAGATAGCGCCAGATTGCTTTCCAAAGAGGTTGCACCATTTTGCAATCCCACCAACAGTGTAGGAGAGTTCCAATCTTTCCACAGCCTCTCCAGCATTTAGTGTTTTGTGCTTTTTGGATCATGGCCAACCTTGTTGGGGTGAGATGGTATCTCACTGTCATTTTAATTTGAATTTCTTTAATAGCTAATGATCATGAGCACATCCTCATGTGTTTTTTGGCTGCCTGGATCTCCTCTTTAGAGAAGTGTCTGTCCATCTCCTTTGCCCATTGCTTAATTGTTTGATTTATCTTTTTCTTATTGATATTTTGTAGTACCTTATAGATTATGGAGATCAGGCATCAGTCTGACATAGAGTTGCCAAATATTTTTTCCCATTCTGTAGGTGGCCTTTTAATTCTATTACTAAAGTCTTTGGATGAGCAAAAGTGATTGATTCTTAGTAGTTCTCATTTATCTATTTTCTCTTCTGTTGTTTGTGGTTTGTTTGACAGATTTTGAAGTCTGTCAGAGACTTTGTTTCTTTACCCATCAACAAGAACAACTCTACTACCACTACCTCCTAGAGTTCCAGGACCAAATGCATAGGGCCCATAGGACAAGCTCACTAGAATTTTTGCTTCTTCTGTTGCCCTGAAGTGCTAACCACTGGAATCTCACTTGGGAGACTTGTTACCATTATTGACACTGCCACACTAGGAAAAAACAGAACATGGCCAGTGCTGTTGTATCTTTTATTAAAAAAAAATTTCAATAAAATAGTGATCAACTACATATAAAACAGAACTGGAGTCCACAGCTCACGGTGGGGAAGGCTCGGAAGATGGAGACAGGGATGTTGCTGCAGTGATTTCTTTTTCTTCATATCTGGGAGGTGGTTCAGACGGAAGATGTGGAGTGCCTGATATCTCAGAGGATGAACTAGTCCCAGAAATAGTGTATACAGATCCATGCTCTCTCTCAGAGGCTGCTGCTTGGCCCTCAGGACTTGGGGTCCTACTAAAAACAAGGAGAGATGGAATGAAATGGAGGGGTGGAAAACAGCCCCCAGGCTTCAGAGCTCAGCTATTTGAAAATTTTTTATTACATGCATTTAGGAGTATTTGTGAGGATCTAACTCGACGGCACTTGGCCAAGGAGCAACTTCTTTCAAAGTCTGTTTTTGATAAATATGATTTGAGTGCTTACTTTGTTGTTATTGAGTAGATTCCAATTCATAGAAACCCTATGGGACAGAGTTAAACTGTCCCATAGGGTTTCTTTAGGCAGTAATCTTTACGGAATAAGGCTGCCACATGTTTCGCCCATACAGCAGCTGGTAGCTTACAACTGACAACTTTCTGATTTGCAACCAAGCACTTAACCACTGAGCTACTGGGGCTCTGCTTCAACTGCTTGCCCCTTACTTTTCTCAGAACTGATCCTAACATTAAGACAGTCTCACTCACATTGCTATTCATTTCTCTCGTCATTGAAAAGACCCTGAGGGTAAGTACACATATGCCATCTGTAATGGAATGAAAAAATGTGTATCAACTTGGCTGGTCTATGATTTCCAGTACTATGTGACTGTCTACATGTTGTCAGCTTTGTGGTTTTCTTATAGGTTGTAAACCCTACTGCTATGATCCAAATGAAGTGAGACACAGAACCATTATGTTATATTAATGAAACAAGACTTAATCTACAAGATTAAATTGTTTTAAATCAATCCTTTTGCAATATAAAAGAGGGAAGTGAGCAGAGAGAGAGGGAGGTCATACCACTAAGAAACAAGAGCTAGGAGAATAGTATGTATTTTGGACCTGGGGTCCCTGCACTGAGAAGCTCTTTGACCAGCATATGATTGATGACAAGGACTTTCCTCCATAGCCAACAGAAAGAGAAAGCTTCCCTTGGAAGTTATGTCCTGAATTTGGACTTGTAGCCTTCCAGACTATGAAAGAATAAATTTCTCATTGTTAAAGCCATCCACTTGTAGTAATTCAGTTACAGCAGCACGAGGTAGCTAAGGCATCATCTAAGGAACACACGCACACACAATTACTGTTCTCTGCTCTTCTGTCTCCTGAAACATCTAGCAAATGACAGACTAACTTATACAAACAAGGGGCAGGAATGCACAGCAGTTAAGGGAGTAGGTTCTAGCATTAGGCAGACCTACATTTGGATTTCAACTCTGCCTCTTTCTAACTGTGTGACCTTGGGCAAGTGATTTAACCTCCCTTTGTTTCCATTTCCTCATCTGTAAAATGTAAATGGTAACAGTGCTTTCAAACTGTGAGAATTCAATGAGGTAATACAAGGTAAGCCCTCAGCCCAGATTCTGCCTGTCACAAAGCACAGCAGTCAACAACAGTGGTCACAGTGAAGACATTTATGCTAGATCTTGGGGAAGTTCATGGCTGGGGAAAAATGGAATTCTACAAACCATCCAGTGTGAACCTGCCTTCATTCTTGCAAGTAGTTTTGGGATTCGTCACAAGTCAGATCTCCAGCTTACCACTCAGCTTGAAGCTCTTAGGCATCCCACGCCCTTGTCAGCTACTTAGTCCTCTCTCTCTTCAGATAAGCCAGTTCTCTACTTTTGTGGGAACATGAAAGTCTTTACACAGCATCATTCCTTGCAGACCTCAAAGTAAAAGGGGTTCTCACAGCCCCCATTAAAGGGGTTACATGCTTGCAACTGTCTGGTTGACAGGTACCAAGGAGCATCCATGTGGTGGCCACTCCATGCAGGGCAGCAGAGGACAGTGGATTCCCAACCTTCCATCATGGCCTGGAGTGGAGAAGGTGGAACACGTGCTTTCAAACATAAATGGCAAGGTAAGTTCGCACTGTCTTCAGTGGATTCGTTGCATCTCTTGGATGCTCTTCGTCTCTGCTTTCAAAACTACATAGGCTTCTGTGTCCTGAAAGTAGACCTTCACTGAGTCCCATGCAATCCTCCAATTGTTCCCTGTGAAGTCTTCCAGCAATCCTTCCTTCATTGGTGTCTGATTCAGGAAGGTGCCAGAGCCCTGCTCCCTGGGTACTCCATCCCTGAGGTCTGCATAAGCCCCTCTCCATGAGGTGCTGAGGCCCATCAGCACCTCCCCCATCTCCTTCCTACTACACCTTCCTCTCCTGTGGGTTTTCGACAGGTCTCCGGCCTTTGACTCTCTTCCCTCCAGGTTTCACAACCTCTACAGCTCCATCTCTAGCACTTCAGCTTTCTCCCAACATCTAGCCCCATCTAGTCTACCTCAAAGACCCACATCTCACTACTCCTCCCTACAAGCCAGTTCACTGTCATCTCCTGCTTAAACTCAGATCATCTCCTGCAGCCTCTTTCTCAGTGAGGACATCTCCACTGGCCCTGCCACTCACCCTCAATATCATTCTCTCTGCCTCTTTCTCAGTGTCGCTTTGTATTCCAGATTCCATCTCCCACTATCTCCTCTCTTCCAACTGCCACCGTTCCAGGTTTCTGTCACCTCAGGCCTGTTCCCATGACCTCAATCTTCTAGTTCCCCTAACTCCAGGCTTTCTCTGCTGTTAACTAACCACCACTATCATCCTATCACTTTGACTCAAAAATCTTCCATTGCACCCTCTGCCCAAGAGAATCACTACTGGGTGGTGCAAACAGTTAACACATTCAACTGCTGATGAAAAAGTTTGAGTGCAACCAGAGATACCACATAAAAGGGCATGGTGATCTACCTCCGAAAAATCTGCTATTGAAAACCCTGAGGACCATAGCTCTATTCTGACACACATGACTTGATGGCAGTGGGTTTGGTTTGGTTTCGGAGAAATGGTTGACTGTTGACTAGCTCTTTTTTGGTATAGTGACTCTGTGTATTACATTTTCTTTTGATGCTTTCTGCATAGCTGAATATTTTCCCTGTAGAATCCTTCACTATTGCAACTCAAGGCTTCAGGTTTTTTTGGTTCTTTCAGTTTAAGAAATACAGAGTGCATTCTTCCCTTTTGGTTTTCTACCTCCAGCTCTTTACACATGTCATTACAGTACTTCTGTCTTCTTGAGTGCCCTTTGAAATCTTCTGTTCTTTCACTTCATCTTTTCTTCTTTTGGCTTAACTACTCAACACTTCAGAACAAGTTTCAGAGTCTCTCCTGACATCCATTTTCAACTTTTCTTGCTTTCATCTCTTTAATGACCTCTTGCTTTCTTCATGTAAGATATCCCCGTTGTCATTCCCCAGCTTGTCAGTCACATCTTCCTTCAGTCATTAGTGTTCAGTGCATCAAATCTTCTCTTGAGATGGTCTCTAAATTCAGGTGGGATATGCTCAAGGTTGTATTTTGGCTCTCATGGATTTGTTCTAATTTTCTTCCATTTCAGCTTGAATTTGCATATGAGCAGTTGACGGTCTGTTCCACAGTTGGCCCCTGACCTGTTCTGAGTAATGATATTGAACTTTTCCATTGTCTGTTTCCACAGATATATTCAATTTGATTCCTGTGTATTCTATCTGGTGAGGCCCATGGGTATAAGCAACATTTATGTTGGTAAAAAAAGGCATCTGCAATGAAGAAGTCATCGATGTGCAAAATTCTATCATGTAATTTCTGGCATTGTTTCTATCACCAAGGCCACATTTTTCAACTATCAATCCTTTGTTTCCAACTTTCACATTCCAATCACCAGTAACTATCAATACATATTGATTGCATGTTTGATCAATTTAAGACTGCAGAAGTTGGTAAAAATCTTCACTTTCTTCATCTTCGGCCTTAGTGGTTGGTGTGTAAGTTTGAGTTACACTCGTATTAACTGGTCTTCCTTATAGGCATATGAATACTATCCTGTCACTGTGAGCATTGTACCTCAGGATAGATCTTGAAATGTTCTTTCTAATGATGAACATAATGCCATTCCTCTTCAATTTGTCACTCCCAGCATAGCAGACCATATGATTCCCTAATTCAAAATGGCCAATACCAGCCCACTTCAGCTCACTGATGTCTCGGATATTGAAGTTTGGATTCCATTTCATTTCTGATGACTTCCAATTTTCCTAGAGTCATGCTTTGTGCATTCCGTGTTCTGGTTATTAATGAATGTTTGTAGTTATTTCTTCTCATTTTGAGTCATGTCATATCAGCAAATGCAAGTCCTGAATGCTTGACACCATCCATGTCATTAAGGTCCATTCTACTTTAAGGAAGCAGTTCTTCCCCACTTGTATTTCTACTGTCTTCCAACCTGAGGGGCTCATCTTCTGACACTATATCAGATAATGTTCACTGCTATTCATAAGGTTTTTACTGACTATCTTCAGAAGTAGACCACCAGGTCTTTCTTTCATCTGCCATGGGCCACCCTGCTAATACTTGAATATCAATAGCAAAGCTTCTAGCATCACAGCATCACACAAAGCCCCGTAGTACAACAAACTCACAGATGTCAGATGCTAGGGGACCAGGAGTTACAGAAGAGAATTACTATTGACAGAAGAGGACCAGGTTGTTAAGATCATGATGCAAGGCTGCCAAATAGTCATACAAGTATACCCACAAGTAGAATCATGGAACAATTCTGTACATATTTGTGATCCCCTGGGATCCAGTAATGCTGAACATAGCAGGGCCTCCTGGTTCTGGGCCAGCATTCAGCCTAATTCATTGGTTGTTAAACACGTTGAGTATCACCTTGTCAGGAGCACATAAAAATACATGGGTAGAATTTGTGGGTCGCCACGAGTCGGATCTGAATCGATGGCACTTGGCCAGGCGTACCCATTCTTACCAGGAAAGACTGATTGCTAGAAATGGATGTCATGTTAAGTAAAGCAGAGGGTAAGTGAAAGTGAGGGAAACCCTTAACGAGATAAACTGATACTATAGCCACAACAATGGACTCAGGAATACCATGGATCATGAAGGTGGCGAGAACTAGGTAATACTTTGTCCTGTTACACATATGGTCCCCATGAGTCGAGGGCAACTGACAACAACAACTACTTTTATAATTTTTAACTTACGTTCTTCCCAAAGTTTCTTGAAATGATCATTATTACTAAAGCAATAATTCTGACATCACCATAAATGAAATTCACACTCTAGTGTCTATGATTATATCACAGCCTTAAGAAAGCTAATTTGGCCTTCCATGGACCTGAAACATTAGACATGTCTATTCTTGAAAAGTTCAAATAGTAAGTCTTACCCGTGGTTAAAAATACTGTAATACGGAGGTGGACTTTCATTCGGAAGCAAACTGTTAGCTGGGAGACTTTGTGTTACTGCAGAAGCCGAGGAGTCAGGAAAGTAAGGTGGAGGGGGAGGTGGAAATATTATCACCGCATCACCTAAAGAAACACATTTAGTCAAATATACATGGGTAATAAAGGGAGGCAATATAGCAAGAGCAAAATAAATTAATTCTATATTTTCCCCATTGATATAAAAGATCAAAACATCTGCTACTGGCCCAAGAATTACAAAGTGGGCTGATTTTTCATAGCAAGTCTGAGCTCAAGTACACATCTGCGAGTAAAGTAATTTATCTTCCTCGAACACCTCCTGTAATTTTTTTCATTTTCAACTTACAACTTAGACTCATGAAAAGTTAACTGCTGGGTGAAGTCACTTTTACCTCAAATGCAGTTTTAAACCCTGAATGAATGACAAGTAAGCGATGCTACAGGACGGCACTGTTCGTCACCATTAGAGCTGTGCGCTTGATTAGCTGCTACTAAGTGGGCTTTGATTTGTAAAGAGCCCATGTACAGCAGAAAAGAATGCTGCCTGGGTGTGCGTCATTTCCACGATAACTGGTATTCTCAAGTCTATTGTCGTGGCCACAGCACAGGACAATGTTGTGTTGTCATCCATAGAGTTTTCGTTGGCTAATTTGGGAAAGCAAATTGCTAGGCCTTTCTTCCTAGACTGTCTTCGTCTGTGAGCTCTGCCAAAACGTGTCCACCATGGGTGACCCTGCTGGTATCTGTAATCCTGTTGATTGAGTTTACAGCATCATAGCAACACGCAGGCCACCACAGAACATCAAACTGACAGACAGGTGGTGAAGTTGTCATCTGTTGGCTTTCACGGCCTTTTATTCATTAAAATTTTGTCCAAGCTTCCCAAATGCAAGTTCAGCTCAAAGAAAAGCTTGGCTTTGCATCTCTGCTGCTACTGCCCACTCAAGAACACACACCCCTGGGTTTGGGGAGGAGAGATTAGGAACCGGATGCAGGTTCCAATTTGTATTATGATCCCAATACCAAAGTCACCATACAAAGTGCCAAGAACAGTCTAGGCATGAGGCCACACCAAGGTGGTAAGGTCTGAGGAAGGCTGCTGATAAACTGGTGGCACTGACTCAGGAGGACTGAAGGAGATGTCTTGTGCCCAGGGATTAAAACAGTGCTGGGCACAAAGCAAATCCACCCAACTCTAACACACCAACAAAGGCACTTTCTTTATGCTCTGTCAGCAAATGGCACTTATTTGAGTGTTTAAAGAAGCTCCTCCAACTGACAGTTTGGCTAGTGGCTTCACCTTCTACCCTGAAGCCTCAGTGACGTCTCCTGAGTTCAAGTCACCCTTCAGAAAAATCTCCACTCCTTGTTCTCTGAGGAGATGGTGATCAAAGTTTAAAAAATCTAAATTAGATAGGGTGTAATGGTCATCTAGATATGACTCTATCAGAGGAATTACGGCTAAGCGTTCACTTTAATTACATACTGTAGAATACGGCTCTTGCAAAATACACCTCTAGGACAGGCCAGTCACCTGTCAAAAACAAACAAGGAAATGTTCAGAGTAACCACAGTTATGTCTAAGTTATGTCCAGTCTTCCACCTCATCAGCTCCTGGATCTCCTGAATCACCACCCTTTCTTCCTGGAGTATTCCTGTCATAACCAGCCTTTGGAGCTTGATGTCCTTTGTAAGGTGACAATACACATCCAGTGAAGGAGGGCTCTGTCTCATATACCTGCCTGTGTATCCAGGGTCCGGCACTGAGCCTGCAGGCAGCATGGACCCATAATGGGGCTATCACTGTTCCTTGATTTCTCCTTTCTAGGGTTATCTTCTTTTCTGGGAATAACTGAGCTAACAAAGAACTGCCTTCCATCATCCCACCTCCCTAAGAGATTCAAAAAGCCAGAACTGACAATTAATAGACTGTCTAGATGATTAACATCTATTCTACTAAAGAGAAGGCATGATTTCTAAAAATGTACATCTTATCCTACAAAACCAAAGCAGAGAAAAACAAGGAGTTCAATGCTTGTAGATTTGGTAGACCTTGAGCAGATAACTAGGCAAGATTTTTAACTATGCAGTACTCTGGGGACTGCCCAGGGGTCACTGTGCCCCACACCAGCAGCTCTGCTGCCCCCTGCCCCTTATTCTAGCCAGTCCTACCAGGTCAGCCAGAAACTCCCTGCTAGTAAACCCAAGCGCACAACTTGGAATGTCCTCAGCTAAGTGGAAGAATCTGTCTTGGAAGAAGTACAGCCAGAATGCTCCTTAGAAACAAGGACGACAAGCTTTTGTGTCACGTGCTTTGAAGGTGTTATCAGAAGGGATCAGTTCCTGGAGAAGGACATCATGCACGGTAAGACTGAAGGTCAGCAAAAAAGAAGACGGCCCTCAAGATGAGGGATTTACACAATGGCTACCACAATGGGCTCTAGGATGACAATGACTGTGAGGATGGTGCAGGACCAGGCAGTGCTTCATGCCAATGCATACAGGGTCCCTGTGAGCTGGAACTGACTCAAAGGCACCTAACAACAACAAGTGGAAGAATATGAGCACTCAGTGGATGTACTCACTTGGAGCCTATCCTACTTCTCAAAGGCCTGGGAACATCTGTAACCCTGGCTGAGCCCTTTGGTCCTCCAGCAACTGCCCAGAACACTTGGTGAAGAACAAAGCTGGGGTGGCAGCAGGAGCCATGCAAGGGTCATGCTTGGCTCTATCACTTGCTAGTTTATGACCTTGGCCAAGTTATTTATAATCCTATACCTAAGTTTCTTTACCTGGCAAATGGAGAATTTCAGACTAGCCCTCAAAGAACATATGCTAAAGTATTTATATGGCCATCTGGCACAAGAATAAGCCCTACGTGGGGTTGCTATGAGTCAAAATTGATACAATGACAGTGGGTAAGAGGTAGTTGTTATTAGGTGCTGTCCGGTTGGCTTTGACTCACAGTTACCTCCTGTGACAGAGTAGAACTGCCCCACAGAGTTTTCTTGGCTATACTCTTTACAGAGGCAGATGGTTCAGTCTTTGTCCCATGGAGACACTGGGTGGGTTAAAAGGGCCAGCCTTTCACTTAGCAGTCAAACACTTATCTGTGTGCCACCAGGGCTCCTTACATAAGTGCCAGATGTTGCTAATATAGAATTAATATTGATGCTATCACATACAAATATATACACGTACAGATAAGTGAGCGGGAAGCATCAAACCAGCCTCAACACCAGAAATATCTGTAAATCTATATCTGCTTCCTTGTCAGGGCTGGCCCTATGCAAGGCCCAGTGAGCTTTCCCAGCCTGTGCCTATGAACCCTGCTGGCTCCGGCAGACAGCCCCAAACATGAGAAACAAGTCCTTGTTGCACTCCTCCTCTGCCCCCTCCACAGTTTCTACTCAGTAATCCTCTGGCCGAGCTTTTTAGATGTCAAGTGTGTACCCTGGAAGCCTTACCCTTTCTAATATAGGAGACTGAACAAAACTCAGTAATTTGCAAATAGGAGTCCTTGGGTGGCACAAATCATTAAGTACCTGACTACTAGTTGAAAGATCAGCAATTTGAACCTATCCAGAGGCACCCTGAAGACAGGCCTGACGATCAGTTTCCAGCAGTGTCTAGCCCTGGGAATGCTGTGGAGCACTATACTCTGCAAACATGTGATGTCATTGGTCACAATCGACTCCATGGCAACTGACCACAATGACAATTCACAAATGAGTAGCAATGGCATTTCTTTTTGGGTGCCTTAGAGCTACAAGGCTAAAGGGACTAAGGTTCTGTGAGGCCAGTCCATGTCTTCTGCAGAATCTGGGGGTTCCCAAAGGAATTTTTGACATTTCATGGGAAAAAAACCAAAAAAAATCAAACCCTTTGCTGTCAAATTGACTCAAACCCACAGGGACCATATAGGGTAGAGTAGAACTGCCTCACAGTGTTTCTGAGGAGGTCCTGGTGGATTCGAACCGCTGATCTTTTCGTTAGCAGCCATACAAATACCACTGAATTTTGCCTTGGTCTGTGCTACTACTTCCACTTTGGTCTACGTCATTTCACCTCACACCTGCTGTCAAGGACGAAAGTTACAGGAAAGGAAGAGCTATGCATAAGACAGTGCAGAAGGCCCCCTTCCAAAGTATCTGAAGACTAACAACTGAGACAGACTCAGAAGCCTAGAATGTTAATGCTGGAAGGAAACTTAGAAATTCACTGCTTTTCTCATGGATGTATAAACTAAGACCAGGAGAGGTTAAACTTAAGCCAGATGAAGTTTAGGATTAGTCAAGGGCAGCCAGCTAGTGACAGCCAGGTAAAGAGACCCATGTGTTCAATCGCCCACAGTGTCACATAGTTTTGGTACAAGAATAACAGGGGAAGCAGGGTCACCTGGCAAGTCACTTGCGACAACAGGCTCTAAGGCTATCTCCAAAGTTCTTTCTTTCCCCTCATTTGCTATATGATCTCCCAAGAAGGGAGTGATGAGTATAAGGATTCCTACAAGTTGACCACACCAGCAACAGGGTTGTGTGTGTGTGTGTGAGAGAGAAAGAGAGAGAGAGAGAAAGAACGAGAATCAAGAACTGAGGGCAATGGAGACTTAATGCAACAGCCATTGTGACATGACATGAGCCGGCACACATGACAGCCACCTACCTACAGTGACCTGGACGGACTCCGTGCTCTGGGTCTGTGTGTCTTCACTTTCTAAGGCATCCTGATCGGCACTCAGGCGTTTTCTTTTTTTAAGATGGGCTATCACGAGGAAACACAATCCTGCAAGCACAACCAAGGGTCCCATGATTTGCAGAGTCAGGAATCCACAGACAGGGTATTCAGTGTCAGACATGTCTGTCTCATTTAGCGGTGCATGTGCCCAGCCTGCACCACATCCAGGGACCCAAATGCCCAGTATGCTGATAAGCAGTCCACTTGTCAGGAAGAGAAACCCAAACACGAGGTACTGGGCAAACTGGCGGGTCTCTCCACACAGGAAGGCTCTGTTGTGGTCCACGGGGTTGCCTCGCAGTCGCCCCTGCAAGAACTGAAGTCGTGCCCAGGAACGGGCCAGAATCACAGACCCCATCCCAATCACGGCACAGGTGGGCCCAGCAGCTTTCAGCACGAGGCTGCAGTTGAGGAAGGCTTTATACTGGCACACCTGGAATCCAAAGACCGACAGCAGGACTCCCACACACAACAGCACAGCACCAAAGACAAAGAGGAAGAAAATGAGCTTGCTGACGTGCCTCTCTCGCTGGTCCCCATCAGACTCAGCAGGCACCGCAGGAGACATGGTCAGGAGAGACGCCTTCCTTGAAGCAGGGTGGGATGTGCCTCCTTCCTGCTGCTGCTTTCAACAGCTCTGCAAACACAACCAGACACTAAGTTAAAGTGGGCACAGGTGCTCCAACCCACCTTGATCCTTTGCTAGCCATTTCAGAAATCACACAGAATGAAATCATAGGGGGACAGAATTTCATGCAACTGATTTACACTTCAGAATATGGAGTTGGTTTATGAGTCAGAAGAACGAGCATTCCAAAACTCCTTGATACAAATGTAATTTTATGAACATATTCAAGAAAAGGAAATGCAATTACTCTGCATCTGAGATAAGAGTGTCTTTGAAAAGCAAAACAACAGAAGTAACTGGGTGTAGCTTTTCCTGTTGCGAGCCTCCCAAAGTCACCTCCCCAAGCAAAAACCAAGGCAAGCCAGGGAAGAGCTACCAGGATTGTTTCTGATTTCCAGATGCCCCGCATTTCACTACAGCTGTTCTGAGCATTTTTCCTTCAGTAACTAACTTTCCATTTCCTGCTTTAGGCTGTGGCAACTTTCCATTCGGTGCTTTATTTCCAGGCAACATCTACAGGAGTCTCAAGCTCAGCAGTTTAAAACGAAGTTGTAAATGGAAAGACAATTAAGGAACACTACCATGGAACGGACTAACTAACTCTGTCAAAATGGAATTCTCAGGTTCTCAACAGGAACAACCTTGGGGCTGCCATGCCTGAAATGGGGTAACCCAGCCAAGCAGCTGGGATGACCCCCTTGTTTGCAGTCTGGCAGAGCCATCAAAGGGAGCTATCCCCAAGGCAGGTAGCTTTCATTCACTCACTCTCCTCCATGGTGTCACAGCTCCCATAAAGAGATGAGGCCCAGTTAATAAGCAATGGATGGACAAAATCATGAACTTTTACAAAGCACTAACCACCAAAGGAACTGGACTTGGAAAGAAGAGGGGAAGTTAAAGTAACTGGAAAAACACCTTCCATAAAACCACCCAAACTCTTGACTTCGGTAATGGGAAGCAAGGGTATTATATATATCAAACTCACATGAGCAGTTTTAAAGTGTTGCCTTGTTTACACAGAACTGCCTTTCTTATTCTGCTGTCTTGTCTTTTTCTAGTGAATGGAACATTAGACCAGGAATCTGTAAGTTGGGGCACCCTCAGAAACAACTGAGGTTGTGCAGATCACTCACGCTGACTTGAGAAGAGAAGCTTTTAAATATTTTGCGCCACTAGTATCCGTTGTTACTTGAAGGAGCTCCAGACGCAGGCTGTAAAGCCAAGGCCATGTTGACAAAACAATCTTGTCACTATAAAGTCAGTTTAGGTAAAGGAAGCAAACAGATGGTCCGATATTTAAAAAAAAAAAAAAAAAAATTGCTGTGGAGTCCCTTCTGACTCATAGAGACCCTATAGGACAGAACAGAACTGGCTCCACAGAGTTTCCAACGTGTCTCTGGTGGATTCAAACTGCCCACCTTTTGGTTAGCAACCATAACACTTAACCACTTTGCCATCAGTGTTTCTAGTCTTATAGTACCAAAAAAAAAAAAAAAAAAACCACTTTGTCATCTAGTGGATTTCTACTTAGAACAGCTCTATGGGACAGATTAGAACTGCCCCACAGAGTTTTCAAGAAGCACCTGGTAGATTCAAACTGCCGATCTTTTGGTTAGCAGTGGTAGCACCGGTAACCACTAGGGTTTCCATCTTATACTAGGAAGTATTTTTTCCAAGAAAAAAATGACAGAATCAGAAGAAAGTTTGAGAATAAAAAGTAAATATAGCTGAAGGAGGAATAAGCTCTCACTTCAAATATGGCCAAACTATAGTTCATGAACCTGCAATTAAGCTGAACAACAAAGACTTTAGTACTGCACCAGTTAAAAACTCTCAGTCGTGTAATCTGTATTGCTGGTTTCCAAGATAAGGGTGGATGGGCTACAAAGTCCCATCAGGAATTCATTGTATTCCTGGTCTACCTTGAAATGAATCACAAGGTTTAAAGCACTTTTAAGACAAATTCTCAAACACTAGTTGAGCACATAGAAGCAGCCCAGGGATGGATTTGTAGCTTCTTTTCTATGAACTAATGAACTAAGCCGCTAGCACGTGTGTTAATTCTCCATCCAAAATCAGTAAGGGCAGCTTGTTTCTCACAGTTGCACTCAGAAACGGACAGAGCAATACCTACACTAACAGTAAGCTAAAAGTTTTCCATATACCAGTCTAATTTACCCAAAGATAAATCTACGTCCCCAACATTCGTATTGGTTTTTCAAAAGGCATTTCTCATCTAATAACATCTAACCACTTCCAAAACTCAGGTGAGTCTGGGGATGGAGGCAGAAAGACGGAAGTGTCTTGTATGGGAAATCGACTGGCGGATTTTAGGGAACCGAGCGCCAACTAACTGGCTTGAGTAGCTCAGCACGCTCCCGGAAGCGCAAGTTTAGCGCAGAGTCCTCTACACCCCCACCACTCCTTGCAGTCACCCTCGGTCGCAAAACCGCAGGGCCCGCGGGCTCCCTGGCTCGGAGTTGCGCGCTAGCGCTGGCGGAGCTGCTTACCTCAGGGCCCGTCCTGCGTGCGCGCTGTCCGCGCCAGGGCGCGCAGCCCCGGAGCCTGGAAGCGGCCGCCGCGAGGAAGGCACGGACTGTCCGCTTGGGGCTCTTCACCGCCTACGCCGCCGCACCTCACACTCAGCCACCTGCGCGCCAGGCAGAGAGGGGCGGGCATCCACTTTATTTAGAGAAGGAGGCGGTGCTGGGACAGTGCTGCGGGGAGTGCGGCCGGCAGGGCAGGGCAGGACAGGGTAGACCGGCGGGAGCTGGTCGCCACCAAGCGATGCCTTCGGGACCAGAAGCGCGTCCGGCGCGGGAGAAGGAGGCTTCGGCCGCTCTGGGGCCGAGAGTGGGGGTACTCAGCCGCTGCCGCGCACATGCCTATGCACGTAAGTGGTCCAGGAAGAGTAGACACCACTACCACCTCCCTGGACTGCAGGCCCGGCGGCCCTCGGCAAGTCAAGATTCTCCTCTTGGCGCCGGAACTGCGGGCTGCCCCAGTGGAGGTCCGTGTAACGAACAGAGGACCGATCTCCTTCGGTGCCCAAAGCCCAGAATTTGGGGGTAGGCGGGCGAGGGGGGTAGGAAAGCGGTCTGAAAGGGAGGTGTTTGTCTCCTCCCCTTCTACGGGGCCGCGGCCGAGGTAGATGGAGTCTCCATGCTCCAGCCTTTGCTCCCTACGGTCAGGGCGCATGCACTTGGGTGGCCGTGTGGCTCTCCTGCCACTTGGGAGACAGGCTGGAGTCTCTGGAGCAGGTGCCTCTTTGAGAACTCCTTGATTAACAAGATACGAAGACAGTCGGCCTCAGAAACTTGGGGTCTGTTAGAATGTGAAATCAGAAAATCCTGTTGGGGTCGAGTGGATTCTGACTCAGTCATCACATAGGATAGAGTAGAACTGCCCCCATAAAGTTTCCAAGGAGTGGCTGGTGGATACAAACTGCTGACCTTTTGGTTACCAGCTAAGCGCTTAACCACTGCGGCACCAAAATATGAGACAGTGTCTGCATATCTGAACGAGTCAGGCATGAGGTACTGGCTTCGAGACTGAAGCAGGCCCTCTAGAAGACCTCGTGTCCAGTCAGTTTTGTCCCCTTCACACTCACATGTAGAGACACAGTCTGCCTTTGCCACAAAACTGACTTGCTGGATCTCATCCACTAATGATCTCCCGGAATTGAACTGGTCACTTTTCCTGACCTTGAACCAGGAGTTTCAAGACGGGTTAGCTAATCCCATGCTATTTGTAACCTACCCCGTGACACATGACAGCTCCAGTTGTGCCAGCTTCCACTCTAGAGGTGAGGGCTCTGCAGAAGGTGAGTCAAAGTCTCTGCCCAAGCACAGAGGGGACTTCTCTACCAATGTCCCTTCTTCCTGGCTTGCTGCCCACCTGCTGTCAGTCTAGTCGAGAGTTAACTCTGTTGCATTAACCTTTTTAAAGTGCAAGCACCCAACCTAATTTTGTTGTTGGTGCTAGTTCTACTGAGGGTAAAGTGTGAGTTGTTCCTGTTAGCTGTGGCTGTATGTTGAAAGTTAGCTAATTATGAGAGATGGGAACAAGAGTGTTAAAGAAGGGGTCAGAGGGAGGTAAAGTGGGAAGGGTGGTTGCCTGGAGTACTGAGGGCTGGAGGGGTGAGGTGGATGGAATGGAGGAGGTTTACCAGAGGGATTCTCTGGACTAGTTCCAGCTGTTAGAATTTGGTAAGTAACTTGCCCAGGTGACCAAATAGGGACTTTCTCACAGCGTGGGTCACTTACCTCGGTAAATCCTTGCCATAAGTAAATAGCCACTGCTGACTATGACTATAATGAATAATACTGTATTTCTTTCCTAGGTGTGCCTTACCCAAGCCGTGATTGTTTCAATCATTGCCTCATATGCATGTGTGAAAACTGGGCAATGAAAAATGAAGACAGAAGAAGTGATGCATTCAGATTGAGGTGTTGGCAAAGAATACTGAAAAAACATCATGGATTGCCAGAATGAAGAAATCAGTCTTAAAAGAAACACAACCAGAATGTTCCTTAGAAGTGAGGACAGTGAGACTTGGGCTTGCTTACTTTGGACACATTGTCAGGACAAACTAATCACTAGAAAAAGACATCACGTTTGTAGAAGGTTAGCAAAAATGTGAGAAACCCTCAGTGAGGTGGATTGACACAATAGCCACAACAATGGACTCAAACATGGCAGGGATCATAAGGGTGACACAGGACCAGGCATTTCTGTTATACCCAAGGTCCCCATGGGTCAGAGTCAACCTCATGGCGTTAACAGCAACTACAGTTTCCTAAGGCTGCTGGAACAAGTTACCACAAACTGGGTGGCTTAAAACAACAGAAATGTATTCCCTCATAGTTTTGGAGACTAAACAAAAACAAGCAAAAGAAAAAAACCTGTTGCCATTGAGTAGACTCTGACTCATAGCAGCTCTCTGGGGACAGAGTAGAAGCTACCCTGTAGAGCTTCAAAGGACATACTCATAGATTTGCACAGCCATCCTTTTGATTAGTAGCTGTTTTAGGCTTGGCTATCTAGAGAAGCAAAACCACTAAAGCAGATAAATGTATATAATAGAGATTTCTATCAAGGAAATGGCTTATGCGGTTGTAGAGACTGGAATAGCGTGTGGGTCAGGCTGAAGGCTTCTGCTATTCACATAGCTGCAGGGGCTGGAAAACTCAAGACTGGCAGGTCAGAGAGTAGGGCTGTTGCTCACAGCCTGCAAAGATTGACGAATTCCAAGATCAGCAGGCAGGACTGCAGATGAGCTGCTAGCTCACATCCTATGAACCAGAGATCAGATAACTAGGAGCCAGAGCAAGTAAAAAGCCACAAGCCTTGCCAGAATGTCTACTGATATTTGATGCAGGCCATCCACCCAAGGAAACTCCCTTTCTAATGATCGACTTTTTACAGCAGATAACATCATGAGGGTGAGGACAACATCATGGGAGGACTACCAATTAAGTTCACAAACTCATCCTAGAAAAAGTGCTACCTACCTCACTGCTGAATTTCACTATGGTCCCCTTTGAAAAAGCGATGCACTGACACCAGCACCTAGTCCACCCTTCAAAGCAATTTTGGAACTCTTTTTCTGGAACAGCTGTCAGAGCTGTCATAATATTACCCTTGATGTTCTGAATGTCATCTGAATGTCTTCCTTTCAATATTTCCTTTATCTTTGGGTAAAAAAAAAAAAGTCATTGGGGGTGAGTAGGGAGGGTCTTTCAATACAGTAATTAGTTTATTCACTAAAAACTCTCTCATGGACAACTATACAATTAAGTTTGCAAACTTGCCACCATGCCACCATGCACAATGGCTATTCCAGAAAGAGTTCCAGAATTGCTTTTAAGGGTGGACTAGGTGCTGACATCAGTGCACAGCTTCCCAAGAGGAGTACTTCAAAGGTGATCATAGTGGTGATATTCAGCAATGAGCTATTGTTTTAGTCAGCTAGGGCTGCTCTAACAGAAATACCACAGAGTGCATGTCTTTAACAAAGGAAAGCTTATTACACAGTCTGGTAGGCTACGAGTCAAAATTCAGGATGTCCACTCCAAGGGAAGGCTTTCCCCCTTGTCTGCTCTGGAGGAAAGCCCATTATTGTGTCGGTCTTTGTCCAGGGAGCATCTTGGCACAGGAACCTCAGGTCTTCTTCCAGTGCTGCTTGCTTGATGGTGTGAGGTTCCCAATTCTCTGCTTGCTTCCCTTTCTTTTTATCTCTTGCAGGATGAAAGGATTAACAGTGAGGCAAGCCATACTCCAGGGAAACTCCCTTTATAGTGGAGAAGGGAGGTGATCTATGAAGGGATTTACAGCCCCACCCTAATCCTTTATCCTACAGCAAGGATAACCAGAAAATGGATGACAGTCACAAGATACTGGGAATCATGGCCCAGCCACATGGCTACACCTATTTTGGGGGGACACAATTCAATCCATGACAGGTATGTAGCACTTAGAACAATTTAGTCCATGGACTTTATTATCAGGTCCCATCTGACTTTCAAACCAATGAGAATCATGACCCAGTCAAGCTGACACACAATCTTAACCATCGCAGTCTACCCCTTGTCAACTTGGCACCTTTACACAACTCCTTAAATCATACCTAATCATGAACTGGTCTATAATACAGATTGATACTAGTGAAGAGTATGCTTCTTAGGAGACTAACTGGGCAGCTCCTGTCCAGAAGTGACATGAGAACAAATAAGAGGACAGGAGCTGGCTGAATGGACATGAGAAATTTGAGGTGTAGGGAAGAATGTGCTATAAAAGTGTGGGAAGAGCAACTAGGGACACATAACAAAGTATGTGTAAGTTTTTGTATGAGAAACCAACACAAATTGTAACTTTTCACTTAAAACACACAAAGAAATCATACATAACCTATGAATAAAGACAATATAGTCTTACTTGTGCCTAACAAGATACAACACTTAAAAAATTAAAAGTTTATTACCCCATTTACATCTTATTTTTCTAAGTGAAGAAAACAGTATCTGATAACACATACAAAGCAGAAATATTCATAACAATTACAGTCTCCAACTGGTCACATGGCCATAACTGGTAATTAGAACTACCTTCTTCCACCACCCATTGCATATTCCCTTTGCCTTCAGCAAGCTCCTCAGCTGGCTGTGGCTCTTTGCCTAGTGGAGTGACCCAAGCCTTCCTTCCTAAGGTGTCTGGGTCATTAGAAGTCATGTTGGAATTGGATTGCTATAGTTCTCCATTGACTTTAATCACAGGGCATAATAGTTCTAAGAGGTACACTAAGGGATCTCCTGCATTCCAGATGTATTCTTCTTTACCTCCATTATGTAACATCAATCTGATTTTCTCTTAATAGTCAGGATCAATCACAGTAGCCAGTATGATAACTCCCTTCTTTGCCTATTGATCCAGAGGCATAAGGAGCCCAAAGTGTCCAGGTAGTATTCTTAGCTTCCAGTTCAATAGAATCAATGACATGTCTCCAGGTGGGTGCATTCTTCCTTTTGAAACCAAGACGTCTAGACCTGCAGAGCGTAATATCATGGGGAGAGGAAGCAAAAATATTTTGAGAGATGTTTGAGTCATCTAGTGCTGCTGTAACAGAAATACCACAAAGTGGATGGATTTAGCAAAGAAGAGTTTATTCTTACACAGTCCGGTAGGCTACAAGTCCAAATTCAGAGTGTCCATTCCAGGGAAGGGCCTTCTCTCTGTGAGATCTGGTTGAAAGTCCTTGTGTTGTGTCAGTCTTTGTTCAGGGATCATTTTGGTGCAGGGACCTCAGGGCTGAAGGAACACTCTACTCCCGGTACTGCTTTCTTGATGGTGTGAGATTCCTAATTGCTTGCTTCCAGCTTGCTTCCCTCTCCTTTTATCTTCCATAGGATGAAATGATAAAAGGTGGTACAAGCCACACTCCAGGGAAACTCCCTTAGCAAGGATGTGGCAGTCCCACCCTAATCCTCTTTTAACATAAACATCCTCTCTATTAGCCACAGGCAGAGAATAGGATTCACAGAATCAGAAAATCACAAAACAGAGGGCGGTCACAGACTATAGGAAATCCTGGCCCAGCCAAATTACTACATATTTTTGGGAAGACACAATTCAATCCACGACAAGGTGCTTACTGGGGGTCGTAAGGAGTGGTGATACTTCCATGTCCACCCTTTGATTCCTGGACTCATGAATCTTGTCTATGGGAGAAATAACGCCATATATTGGATGCTGGTTTAGAGCATACAGAGTTTCCTGGAGAACACTACCACAGCCCTGCAAGGTATTGCCACCTGTTGGCTCCAGCCCTTAACCACTGCACTGCCAGTTTCCTCCTGGAGGCTGGAAGTCTGAAATCAAGGTGTCATCAAGGCCACATTCCCTCTAGAGGCTCTAGGTAAGAATCTTTCCTTGCCTCTTCCAGCTTCCAGTGGTGGCCAGTAATCCTTGACACTCTTGTTTATAGCAGCATGTCTCTGCTCTCTGCCTCCATCATCACCTGGCCAGCTTCCCTCTGTGTGTCAGGATTTCCCCTTTCTTATTAGGGCACCAGTCACTGGCTTAATTGTAGTTAGGCGCCATCAAATCAGTTCCAATTCATACTGATCCTAGGGGAATGAAACACTGTCCAGTCCTGCATCGCCCTTACAATTGTTGCTGTGTTTGAGTCCATTGTTGTAGCCACTGTGTCAGCCCACTGAGGGATGACCCATCTCATTGAAGGTCTTCCTGTCTTTCACTGACCCTCTACCTTACCAAGCACAGTGTCTTTCCCCAGGGAACTGATCCTTCCTGATAACATATGCAAAAGTATGCCAGATGAAGTCTCACCATCCTTGCTTGAAGGAACATTCTGGCTGTACTTCTTCCACAACAGATTTGTTTATTCTTCTGGCAGTCCATGGTATATTCATTATTCTTTCCCAACACCATAATTCAAGGGCATCAATTTTTCTTTGGTCTTCTTTATTCACTGTCAAGCTTTCCCATGCACATGAGGCAACTGAAAATATCACAGCTTAGGTCAGGAGCACGTGAGTCCTCAAAGTGACATCTTTGATTTTCAACATTTTAAAGATACCTTTTGCAGCACATCAGATTAGGGCCCTCCCTAATCCACTATGGGAAAACCTGATGGCATAGTGGTTAAGTGCTATACCTGCTAATCAAAAGATCAGCAATTGGAATCTACTGGGTGCTCCTTGGGAAACCCTGGTGGTGCAGTGGGTGAAGTGCTACCACTGCTAACCAAAAGGTCGGCAGTTCAAATCCACCAGGCACTCCTTAAATACTCTAGGGGGCAATTCTATTCTGGCCTCTAGAGTTGCCGACTCGACGGCCCTCGGTTTTGGGTGCTCCTCGGAAACTCTGTGGAGCAGTTCTACTCTGTCCTACAGGGTCGCTATGTGTGGAATCTACTTGATCGCAGTGGATTTGGTTTTCTGGCTTAACCCAGTATGAACTCATCTTAACTTGATTATACATCAGAGACCTTCTTTCTAAATAAGAGCACATTCACAGGTTCTGGGTGAACATGAATTAGAGGGGCCATCCTATTATTCACAGGCCCTTTCTCTGTGCCAGGTTCTGTGTTACATGCTTTGCCTATAGTCAAGGTTCAGCTCAGAGAAGGCTGGAGACAGAAGGCAACAGGCGACCTAGAAGAAGAGTCTTTTTTCAGTAGACAAAATCATGGTGCAACGAAGTTAGCACAGAGCAAGGGCCTGAACCAGGTGTGCTGACTGCTCCTCCCTGTGTCCATCTGTTGCCCGAAGACACACACACTGTGAGCCCAAGGAAGTACCTTTTTACACACCTCTTAGATGCCAGGAAGGGGACCTGGTACAGATCATTGCAACAACACAGTCACTATATTTCAGGAACATCGCAATAACAATCTCTTGGTCATAGTGTCAAGACATACCACCTTGTGGAAGGAGACCAAAATCCATCCAGCTAATAAGCAGATAACCAGCAGCAACCACTGCACAAGAACAGTGGGCAATGGACAAGGCACATGGGTCTCCCAGGTTTGCTTTCTAAGAACACAGGCCCTGACTATAGGCTTTGTCCTCTAACTCAGCCCTGTTAACAGCTTTTCCTTGTACTAGGAGGTTTCCATTTCCTTTCCAACTCATTCTTTCCTCCCTTATTTGAAACTCAATCTCTGGCCATGTCATGCGCAGACCTGCAAGGCACCTGTTGATACAGCTGCCTCTCTGGTGCTACATGACTGCAGGCTCGCCACACATGACGAGACTGAATGCTCTGGCACCAGGGACAATCAGATTAGCTTCCACTTAGGGTATCTGCTGCTTGGACTGTTTGCGTCTTTTGGAACCAGTTTGACTAAATCAAGCTCCTTGGAAACGTATTATCAGTCACGTATGAAAGACATACCCACCAGCCTTCAAGGTGCTTGTCTCCATAGCAAACCTGTTCTTAGGAAAGAGGATGACCTTGTCACTGTCTGAAATCAAGTCATCATTTCTAGCTTGTGTGGCAGTGAAAGCAGACAAGCGCAGACTGAATTCTTAGAAAAACAGCATCAGGATAATATTAAAAAAATGGATGAACTTTGAATCCAGGAAGTGAATATAGCGGGCTAGAACTGAGATGTGCATTCATTTGCTCATTCAGCACACTTTTGCCGAGTGCTTAGCGTGGGCCAGTTCACAAAACAAAATTCCGTGCCCTCGTGGAATTTAGGTTTTAGTAGGGAGGAAAAAGTCACTAACACAAATATGTAAGTTATACATAATAGAAAATGAAAAATGCTATGAGAAAAATAAATCAGTGTTGGAAAGTTTCCAATTTAAATAGGGTAATTAAGGAAAGGGAGCTGTGGTAGCATAGCAGTTAAGTGTTCTCTCTGCTAACTGTTAGCAGTTTCTAACTGCCCCTTGGAAACCCTATGGGGCAGTTCTACTCTGTTCTAGACATTTGCTGTAAGTCAGAATCAGCTTGACAGTAGTGGCTTTGGTTTAGTTTAGTTAATGAAGGAGTCCTTGCCAAAGCCATTAGGTGGTGCAAAGAGTTGCTGTCCTCAAGTTTGGCTGTCTGAACCTACCCAAAGATACCATGGAAAAAAGGCCTGGTAGTGATCTGCTTCCGTTAAGATGACACCCCAGAAAACCCGACGGAGCAGTTCTACTCTGTGACATACGGGGTTGCCATGAGTCGGAGCTAACTTTGATGGCAAATAACAACAACAGTTAAGGAAGGCATCACTGAGAAGATAACATTAGAGCAAAACCTTGAAGGGAATGAGGAAGCAAGTATACTAATTATCTCTTACTGCCTAACAGATTATCCCAAAACTCAGCAGTTTTTAAAACAACAGAGATTTACTAACTCTCATGGTTTCTGAGGATCAGGAATCTAGGATTAACTTTGTTAAGTGGTTTGTGGCTGGGACTCTTTCATCAGGTGCCTTCTTGCAGTTGGCCGGGGTTGCAGTTACCCAGAGGCTGGATGAGGTTTGGAAGATCCAAGGCACCCCACTTCCCTGCCACCACCTCCCTCCATCCCCCAGTTCCAGGGCTATTGACCAGAGTCCTCACTTTTCCAACTCATAGACCTCTCCACTGAGCTGCCTGAGTGTCCTCATGACACCATGGCTTGCTTCCTCTGGGCTGAGTGATTTAGGAGAGGGAGAACATATGGAGAGCTACAGCGCCTTTTATGAGGTAGTCACTACAGCCCCACACTATTACTTCTGTTTTATTCTATTTGTTAGGAGTGAATCACTAAATGCAGCCCACACTCAAGAAGTGAGGAAGTATTAGGCTCCACTTCTTGAAGGTAAGAGCATCAAAGAATTTGTCAACATATTTTAAAACTACCACAGAAAACTACAGAGACATTTGGGGGAAGAAGGGAAGAGCACTTCAGGCAGCAGAAACAGTAAGTGCAAAGACCCTGTGGCAGCAGCATAGGTAGCATTTAAGGAAGAACAGATTGTCCAGGGTGGCTGGAGCATGTGAGCAAGGGGAAGAGAAGGTCAGAGACGAAATGTATGTATGGTGAGGTGCACAAGATTGTGTTGGGCTTCATGTGGCATTGTAAGTACCTCGAAAGATGTAGAAAGCCTTTGGAGGGTTTTTGAGATGAGAGTAACCCCATGTGGCAGTTGTGCTCTGTCCTACATGGTTGCAATGAGTCAGAATTGACTTGACACCATGGGTTTGGTTTGGTTTTTGAGCTGAGATTCATATGATCTGACTTACTTTTTCAAAGGAATACTGTGGCTACTGTGATGAGAACAGCCCACAGAGGGACAGGAGAGGAAGTGAGGAGACTAAGCTAAGAAAGCAAAAACCAGCCGCTGTCCAATCATTTCTGACTCCTGGTGACCTCACATGTTAGAATAGAAGTGTGCTCTGTAGAGTTTTCAAAACTGACATTTCGGAATCAGATCTCCAGGCCTTTCTTCCAAGGCACCTCTGGATGGCTTCAAACCGCCAGCCTTAGGGTTAATAGTTGAGGACTTAAGCATTGATGCCGCCCAGAAACTCCAAAGAGGCCAGGTGGAAGGTGTTACAACAATCCAAGACAGAGATGGTGGTGGCTTGTGTTTAAAACAAAACAAACCATTACCATCAAGTTCTGACTCATAGCAACTTTATAGGACAGAGCAGAAGTGCCCCATAGGGTTTCCAAGGAGCGGCTGGTAGATTCAAACTGCTGACCTTTTGGTTAGCAGCCTGAGCTCTTAACCATTTCGCCACCAGGGCTTCTTAGCTTGTTTGTAAACAAACAAACAAAAAAACCCACTGCTGTTGAGTCAGTTCTGACACATAGTGGCTTGCATTTAAAGGTGATAAAAAGTGAACAGACTGCAGGAATATCCTGAAGGCAGAGTCAAGAGAATTCGAGGTGAATTGAGTGTGGGTTATGACGCCATGGTTTTTGGCCAGGGCACTGGAAGGCTAGTTCTGGCACTGACCATGGAAAAGACTGCAGGTAAAACAAGTTTGAAGGGAAAGATGTGGACCTCAGTTTCAGGCTTGTTAGCTTTGAGATGTCCATCAGGCATCTAGGGGAGAAATTGAGTAAGCAGTTGGATATACAGGTGGGGAGTTCCAGAATTCCGCATTCTGCCAGCAGTGTGTATTGCACAATAAAAAAGGCTGTGCCCTTCCTCTGGAAGAGTTTGTAAGTTCCTATGTGGCTACACCTGTCTATGACCAATGCAGCCTGACTGACGGCTCCAAACTCTCACAAAGCAACGGGCAGACTGGTGCCAATGAATGTGCAAATTCTAGATGTTTCCCAGAAAGGTAGGGCAGCAGGCAGGGGTGGGTGCTGGGCTTTTGCTGCTCTGTTCCCAAAAGTAGGGCCCTAAGGGACATGATCACTCTAACAGGACAGGTCACAGGACACTTCCCAGGACACTGCTAACTCCTAGAAGTAGTTTAGGATGCATGGCATGCCTTGGCTTTCAGAGTTCAGTTTTACAATTTTCCAGAAATCACAAAATTGCAGAAAGACTAATAACAAATGTGAGCCATCTGAGCCTTTGATCTCTGGTTCTCTTTGGGCCTTGTCCTGGTTCTGAGCCCCCAGCTCTTCTAATTTCTGGGTCCTGGCTGGGGCTGCCTTTACAGAATGTGCTTTCAAGAATTCAGTCTTCAGCCCATGTTGCAACTAGTATTCCCATGACTCTCAGCACTGTCTCTGAACTTGCCTGGGCCCCATCCAGCTGCCAGTCCTGCAAAGGCGCTAGGGCATTTTATTCCTTCCCCCACCCCTTTGTTGGACTTAGACCAGGGGCCTGGAAGACATGTTCAGGGTGTGGTTGACTCCTCAGGCAAGCTGGAGCTGAGGTTTTAGACTTGACCCTCAGTACAAAGGCTAATCTTTTGCAGAGTCATTTTATTGCTTGATATGGCTATTTGATTTTGCATGGTTGATAACAGCTCAGCCAGAGTGCAGTCTGGACTTAGCCAGGGGTGTGGAAAGCAAGGAGCTGTTTCAGAGACAGTGGGAACTGCTTGGAGCACAGGTTGCCTTATCAGAAGAAGCTTCATGAGGCAGAGGGAGGAAGACCACTTCACCAGCAGTGGCAGTGCCCAGGCAGCAGGCTAGAGGAATGGAGTATGCAGATAACACAAGTTTCATGGGAAAGTAATGATTTCCTAGCCTCTTGTGTTGGCTTCATCACTTATTCACCATAGTCAGCAGCCAAACAGTGTTTAAGTGTTTGGCTGCTAGCCAAAAGGTCAGCAGTTTCTCTACCAGGCACTGTTTAGAAATTCTATGGGACAGTTCTACTGTGTCCTCCAGGGTTGCTGTAAGTCAGAATCAACTATGGCAATGGTTTCATTTTTGTAAGATGGTGAAAATGGTTTGCACTCATCTATTAACCCAAAAATGTTGGAGGTTCAAACCCACAAGTTGGTACCCCAGAAGAACGGTTTGGCAATCTGTCCAAGAAAACCCTATGGAGCAGTTCTACTCAGTAACACAAGGAGGATTACCATGAGCTGGACTTGATTAAACTGCAATGGGTTTGGATTTGGGGGTTTACTGGATCCCAAAGCCTGAATAATTTCTCCCGACAAGTAAAAGAGGCTGAATAAGACATAAGTTTAGATCCTGACTCTGCCACTTCATGACTCTGTGACCTTAGGAAAGCCATTTGTCCGTAATACAGTAATAAGCAGACTTACCTCAAAAAGTCAGAGAGTCAGTGAGAAAGATGATCCTCAGTGAGATGAGTTGACACAATTTCTGCAACAACGGGCTCAAACATAGCAACACTTGTGAGGGCAGTGCAGGACCAGGCGATGGTCACTTTTCTGTCTCTATCAGTCAGAATCAACTTAGTGGTACCTAACAACACAGGGCATCTTGAAGAGTATCTGGTACATTGAAGAGCCAGTCTGGTACCTGGTAGACCAACACCATCAATAATAATGTTTCTCTTCATCCTTTCTAGTAACTCACCTCATCTTCTGCCTGTGGCCTGTTCCTCACAACTTTCAGGAGGGTTGCTGGGATAAGCTACGGAGACAGTGAAGAGATAAAAGAGGAAGGAGATCAGGATGCTCAGAGTTCAATGTCCTATGAGATGAAAATGAGGTCATGTTGACTTCTAATGCTGAAGTTGCAGTGGTTTGAGTGCTCACTAGTTCAGCTGCACGTCTGTCTGCAGCCAATCGTCCAGTTATTTCTAAGTGTCCTCACAGGAATGCCAAGTCCCTGGCTGGTACGAATAGTTACTGTGCTCAGCTGCTAACTGAAAGGTTAAGTTGACCCAGAGATGACTCTGCAGAAGAGCCTGGCAATCCAGTTCCAATGAAACAGCCTCTGAAAACCCAATGAAGCACAACTCTGAAGGCTGCCATGGACCAGGGGCAACTGGTTGTTCTCAAAGGGCTGCACTGTATGTTCCCACAAGTCAGCCTACCTAAGCAGTCACCTGTGGTGTCTGCAGTGTTGTTGTATCTCTGCTCCAGTTCCCCATTCATGTCTGCTGCTTCTAAACCCTCCTGAAGGTACCTCAGTTTTGGTGAGGTCCCTGGAGAGATGTTGGTGGCCTATGGAGGGTAGTCCTCCAGCGAGTCAGGGCCAGTGCTGTGATTCTACCTCCTAACCTCTGCTGGAGTAGCAGAGGTAGCCCAGGTGATTCTGTAGGGACTGCTTACCTAAAGGCTGGTGGTTCCAGCCCATTCAGCAGCTCCTTGGAAGAAAAGCCCTGGTGATCTGCTGATGCCATAAGGCTAAGAGAATCCTCTGGAATAGTCCTAGTCTCTAATGTATAGGGTCACTGTGAGTAAGAATCCACTCCACAGCAACTAACAAAGCCACCACCACAGAGCCTAGTGGATCCCTCCACATGCCCCTTCCATGTCACTACCCCGTGGTTCAGACTCCTCCACCTCTGAGTTGCCATTAATAATTCTAAAAAAGAATTCAGATCAGTTCAGTGACCCCAAAATAAAGCAGGGCAAAATATAAAAACAAAACAAAACAGAAACCTATTGCCAACCAGTTGATTCCCACTCATAGCAACCCAAGTGAAAAACAAATGAGTAAAAGAAAAAATGAATTTACAGTCTTTCCTGCCTCTTTCAACCAGCTTGCCTGTAATGGGCAGTATGGGGTTGGAATCCTTTTGATGTTATCCACATGGGTGACTTACTTGTTTTAGGGTCAGATGTGAAAACTTGCCTGAGACACTTGGCAATTCCTTTGAAAACAGTCTGACCCCCAAACTGCCCTCTGATTGTCCTGGGTGCTGTGTTTGGGGAATACAGTACCCGGTACTTGGCTGGGAGTCCTCGGGCTGGCAGGGGAGTGGATGTCCCCGTTTCCCACTGGTCATCTCTCACTCACACACTTGAGCCCCTTGGCTTCTCTCCTCAGCCACTTTGGTCCTAAAAATTAAGCAACAACAGACTACACACAGGAGAGCTGGGAGTCTTTGATAAATTAAAAGGCCGTTTGGCAGGAAACCAACTCCTGAATGCCCTAGATTTTCACAAAAGGCCCTTTGTCATTACAGAATACAGGTAAAGCCAGGCCTCAAGGCAGCACTGATTCAGGAGGAAGGAAAACTGCTCTTCAGGTTTCTTTCATTTTAGCCTGCCTCATAGGGTTGTTTAAAGGATTGATTTCTCTCTATGGAGACAGAAAGATCAGCTATAAGTTGTGCTCAGCTATAATTCCAGGAGAAACATTTTCTCCTAAATAATACAGTAAAACCAGAGAGAGTCAGAACCTGTGGAAGGTGGAAGGAAAACATGTATATCTTCCACTAATAGAGAGTGACTGAAGGAAAGGGAGACTTAATCTAGTAGGAGGCACATGACAATTCTTTCTCTGTAGAGTCCTTGGACCAAATCAAAGAAACTCATTAACGTCCAGTGGATTCTGACTCACTGTGACCTTATAGGACAGAGTAGAACTGGCCCATAGATTTCCAAAGAGCACCTGGTAGATTCGAAATGCTGACCTTTTCATTAGTAACCATAGCATTTAACCACTATGCCACCAGTGTTTCCAGACCTGTAACAATAACATACATACCTGCTACAAACCACTGAATAAGCACAGGCTTCCAGTTGAGACAGGAACTGAGAGCTTGGTGGGAGGCTGTATTTCTGCAGTGCAAGGAAATTACAGAAGTGCCAGCCCTAGTCCCTGCAGACCACCACCAGTTAGTCAGCCCCACCAGTTCTGCACAAAGGGTTTCTGGATGTTGGTGGGCTGTATCTACAAGGTTTCTGCTGCCTCTCGGAGACCCAGCTCTCCCAGTCAACTTCTGCTGGCTCAGCTAGGAGACCTGACCAGGTAGAAAATACAACAGCCGCAGCCAAGCACACCTTGTGCTGTTAGGCTGGGTAGATGTCTATCAGACACTGATATCTCACTGGTCTGGAGACAAGAAAATAAAGTCAGCTCACATTTCTGATATTTATGCCTAGCCAAGTGTGCAGTTTATGACTCCCTCCAGGAGGACTGAAAGCTGTAAAAAAAAAAAAAAGCATCATGGAAATAACTGCACAACTTCACAGATCATTAGCAAATCTGACTTCCTGTAACAAACCCTGGAGTTGTAATATCAGTTTTATTTATCTGATTTGTGATTATTGTTTTGTCTTGTTTTAAATCTACCCCAGTGTCTCATACTCTGTAATCAGATTCATTTCTCCCACATTCAGCAATTGGAAGATTACCAGAGAAAAGTACCCATTCAAAATACAAACTGTAACCACTTCACACCCACTAGTTCTGAAAATAACAAGTGTTGAAGATATGGAGGAACTGGAACCCTCATGGCACTGCTGATGGTACAGTCACTGTGGAAAACAGTTTGGCAGTTCCCCAAAAAGTTAAACATAGACCCACCGTCTCATTACTATCCAGTTGATTCTGACTCATAGCGACCCTACAGGACCAATTAGCACTGTCTCAAGCTTTCTCAGGCTGTAAGCAGACTGCCACATCTTTCTCCCATGGAGCAGTTGGTGGGTTCAAATCACTGACTTTTTGGTTAGCATAACTCTTTAAGTACATAACCACTGTGCTAGCCAGGCTCCCTAGAATCAGTTTATGACTTAGCAATTCCACTGCTAGATATATGTAACCATTAAGATTGTGTGGCTGGGCCAGGATTCTCAGTGGTTTGGCAGTTATAAGGTAGTTCGGCAGGCATATAATGATGTTACCAGTTTCATGATGAGATCTGATATAATGTGATCATCTCCTTAATGGAATCTGCTGTGAGAGGCCAGTTAGCTGAAAGGGAGTTTAGCTGGGGGTATGGCCTATATCAAATATAGGTTGGCTTTCTGGAAAGACTCATGGACTTTTGCTTCCTCTTGCTGGCTCCTGTTCATCTGACCTCTGGTTCTTGGAACTTGAGCTAGTGGCTAGTGCTATCTTACCTGCTGATCTTGGGATTCAGCCTGTGAGCCAAATGCCTGCTGTCTGACCTTCCGACATTGGATTCATCAGCCACTGCAGCTCCCTGAGTCAAGAGAAGTCTCCAACCTGACCCATGGACTTGGGACTTCTTGGCCTCTACAACCACAGGAGCCATTTCCTTAATATAAATCTATCTGTCTAAAACCCTGGTGGCATAGCAGTTAAGTGCTATATCGGCTAACCAAACAGTCGGCAACTCAAATCCACCAACCATTCTATAGAAACGCTATGGGGTAGTATTAGTCTGTCCCATAGTGTCGCTGTGTGTTGGAATAGACTGGATGGTAATTTTTTTTGTTTTGTTTTAATACCTACAGTTACACACTGTACTGGTTTTGCTTTTCTAGAGAACTCAGCCTAAGGCAGTATGTACCACAAAGAGCTGAAAGCAAGGACTCAAACAGGTACTTCTACACCAATATTGACTGCAGCATTATTCAGAATAGCCAAAATGTAAAAAAAATCCAACTATCCATCATGGATGAATAGATAAATAAAATGTGGTGTGTATATTCAATGGAATATTATTTAGCTATTAAGAGAAATGAATTCCTGATTCATGCTACAACATGGATGAACCTTAAAAACACTATGCCTACTGAAATGCTAAGCATGAAAGGACACAGTATAATGCCACTTCTATGACTATCTTAAATAAGCAAATGCGTAGAGCCAAAGTTTACTAGGGATTACCAGGGCATAGAGGAAGGGAGAAATGGAGAATTATTGTTTAAGGGGTATCAAGTTTCTTTTTTGGGGTGCTGAAGAATTTTTAGAAATAGATAGTGGTGATGGTGCCACAACATGGTGAATACAACTAATATCACTAAAGTGTACACTTAAATATGACTCAAATGGTAAATCTTTGTTATGTATATTTTACCAGAATAAAATAAACACAGTAAAAAATCTCACAAGCTATAAATCAATGAATATAGCCATAGTCAAAGAGAAAATATGTATATATGAGGCATATTCCTCATCAGGGAGATTTTTAGACCTACTGTAGTTGGACATTGGGTCATGCATTCAACTCTCAAACATTTTTGAGTTGTGTTAGTAAATATCAAATAATAAATATAAATATAATAAATATTATATTTAATATTGTTATTTAATATAAATATTTAAGAATAAATATTGTGTTTAAAGATATAGTAACAACCCACTAACTGGGAACACAAAATGGTACAACCTCTTTGGAAAGCAATTTGGCACTTCCTTAAAAAGCTAGAAATAGAAATACTGTATGATCCAGCAATCCCACTGCTTGAAATATAGCCTACAGAAATAAAGGTGGTCACATGAACAGATACATACACACGAATGTTTATTGCAGCACTGTCCACAGTAGCAAAAAGATGGCATCAACCTAGGTGTCCATCAATGGATGAATGGATAAACAAACTATGGAACATATACATAATGGAACACTATGCAACAATAAAGAACAATAATGTCTTCTGGTTTCACCTGGAAGACATTATGCTGAGTGGTATCAGCCAGCTGCAAAAAGACAAATATTGTATGAGACCCCTGCTACTTAAAAATAGACTTATGCACGGAAGAAAAGACTCTTTGATGGCTACAAGGGTAGGGAGGGAAGGAGAGTGATGTTCATCTATTAGATGTTTGATAGCAATTTGGTTAGGTGAAGGGACTGACAGCACACGGTAGAGAGCAGATCGGCATAACTAGACTACACGATAAATTGAAAGGCTTTTTAAACTCAACCCAATATTTCAAAGGATAGAGTAGCAGATACGGGGGCCTGGGCACCATGTGTTCAGGTGACATTGAGGTCAGTCAACATAGCTAGTCTTTAGCTAAAACAGTCTTCGGCACCCCACATTGGTAAGTGCTGTCTGGGATCTCAAAAAATAGTAAACTACCATCTGAGCTATACCAAATAGTTCCAACCCAACTGGAAAAGATGAGAATCGAGAACATCAAAGACATGAGGAAAAACAACCCCAGGAAGCAGAAGGACCCATATAAATGGAAGAATGTATCAGCATGAGACCAAAAGAACCAGAGGGTGCCTGGCCACCACCAAAAGCACCTGTGATGGGAAACACAATATTGAGTCCTTGAGACAACACGAGAAAAAGAAGTGTGCAGTTCAAGAACTCTTCTAAAAGACAGAATTGGTGGTCCAACAGCTTGTAGGTTCCCCTGGAAACATAGCCCCTAGACTTGCTGCTGGCCCTGAACTGAAACCAGTACTGAGGTCCAGACAAGAATGGACTGGACTTGGGGACAGTGTGAGCACACGATGTGTGTACTTTATGGGTTTATACATTTATAGGTGGTTGTCCTACTGGTTTCTTTCTAGGCAGAAGAGAAGAGAGAGGAGTGGACAGGTGCTCATTAAAAGGATACTAGAAGTATAGCGTGAAGAGGAATGTGCTGCCACAAGATGAGGACAGCAGACAGAGCTGCAGATAGGTGGGCATGCGGAATCGATTTCAATTGTACACATTCACTTAATCATCATAAAGAAAATTAAAAAAAAAAACACTAACTGGAGGAAGGAAAATCTGTTCCTGAATAAACTGAATTAAAAACTATATTAAAAAGAAATAGTTTTCTTGTCTTCAGACAACCAGCATTCATTCATTCACTTATTCATAAATACATCTCATAATTCACTATATGTCAAAGTCCCTTTCCCATGCTGAAGATACAAAGGCGATAGAAGTCCTGCACTCAATTTGTATTGTAAATGAGAACACAGTGCATAAACAAGCAAATGCATAAATATATATAATTTCCAGTGGAGATGAGTATTATGAAGGAAAAATAAAAATCAGATGGAGGGAACAGAGAATGATGCTGGAGGTAGTATTTCAGAAAGAGTGGTTTAGAAAGGATTCTCTGAGGAGGTGATACTTGGGCAAGGAACTAAGTGAAGCTAGACACTGAGCAACACCGATACCTGGTGGGAAGTTCTGGAAAACAGAATAGCACGTGCGAAGACTGTGAGGTGGGAGTGAATATAACTTGTTCAAGATTACTGTGGCTGAGGCTGAGTGAGCAAGGCAAGACCAAGAGGAAAGAAGGCATGAGACAGGCCCATCAAAAGAGTAGAATGGGGAACTCTAGTAGGTGGTGTCCAGATCTATGGGGTTCACTTGAGGTTTGTTGTTACATATTTATAGCATGACTAATAGGTATGATTTGTCTCTTTCTGCAGCAATGGCTAGTGGAGAAGCAAGTAACAGTGGCAGGAAAGTTGGGTTTCACCAAGATTGGTGTTCTACCAGCCCAGTAAGAGAGACAAGGGAGTTGAGGATTTTGTAAAAGAGCAGTTACAGTGGTGGATCACAGTGTTGGACCCAAGTAACATGAAACATGAGGGTGAGAGGAAGGAAGGGGGTGTCAACCAATGGCTGTAGGACCAATGCAGTGGAGGAATTGTCCGGTATGAGGTTCTAGATAGAACAAACTGGAAAAAGAGAAATTGCTGGTTAGAGATGTTTAACATGGAGATAATAGAGGAGTAGAGTTGTAATGACAAGCTCTGGAGCATGATCGAGGGAGCTGGTGGGTGGTTGATGTGAAAAAGTCAAGGAATAGAGAGGTCAGTGTGTTGGTAAGACTGCTGACATGGATGTTGAAATCACCAAGACTGATGAGTACTGAGGAAGGGAAACAATGATGAAGGGGCTAAAATTGAGCAGAGTAAAACAGGAAGTTAGTAAATGATTGCAACAAGGAGAGATGGTGGATGGTATGTTCAAAGGGGTAGGATTTGTGAGGGAAAGAGAAAAAGTTCGAAAATGCAAGGAGCAAGGTCCTCCCATTACATGGGATGCAGAGGAAAAGGAGCTACATCCATTATTGCATCCACCCATGAGCCTGTTCCAGGATGAGGAGATTTGATTAGCTTGTTCATTTCTCACACTGACTCCCTACAGCAGGTATTGCTTCAGCCTCCCTCAGGCAGAGCAAGCATAGTCTTCTTGCTTCTGTGACATTTCCGTGATAACCTGGGGGATGGCTGAAGAGCAGCCATCTTTGGTGAAAGCTGGTGAAACTCAACTTTCCTACCACTGTTACCTGCTTCTGTTACCTGCTTTTGTGACTATCATCTTTGGCTGGACTTTCTCAGAACACAGATCTTCCCCATTTTACACCTGAGGAAACCCAGGTCCAGAGAAATTATTGGTCACTTAGGGTCACTCAGCTAGTCCATGACAAGCCAGAACAAGATACAGACAGTCTGGAGTTCTTCTCCCACGTTGAAGATGGATTTCAGAATAAATCAGAGAAATAGGAAGGCAGAAAGAAGAGGCAGCTGGCAATGAGTGAGAAGGAAGGGAGACCCAGAGGAAAACGAAGGGAAAGGGAGCTGGTGGCAGGAAGACAGCAGTTCAGCTTTCCCACTTCAAGTCAGCTCCACCAGTGGAGGGGAGCCAGGACCATTGCCAAGGGAGAGTTCTTGGACTGTTACTATCTCAAGCAAATCTAATTTAATTTAGCCAGCAGTGTTTTCTGACTTTAAAAATTCTCCATGTAGATTTCGGAGTGGGGGGTGGGAGAGAAGATTTATTGTGTCCCCCCAAGTGCAAATCTAGGAGAGGAATGGAAAGAGTAAATTTGTTATAATTAACATCTTTTTTAAAAAAACAAAAAACAACTTTTAATTCTATTGATTTTGAATTTTTATTCTGAAAATGTTTGCCATATTTACTTTTCTCCAACTAACCGATTTCTAGAAACATTCACCATATTGTTTTCTTTGGAACACCACGACTTCAGTTTTCATTTACTCTCCATTCTGCTGCACATCTTTTTCTCTTTATACCCTTGCAGCCTTCTAATTGTTTATATTGTTTCTCATATTTGTATATTTTAAAACATTTTATCATATAATAAACTTTAAATTTAGAGAAGCAAAATGAGTAAAAAACAAGCGTAATTCCAACTCCTACATATGTAATCTTTAAAAACAAAAACCAAATCATACTGTATGTACTTTCTAGAAGCTTGTCTTCTGCCACTGCTTTTTCTTCCTTCTTCAAGGTGTTAAACTATTTCTCTGGAAGTTGAGCCAACATGCCTGCTATAGACAAAAGCACTGTGCTGTCCTTCTGCAGCAAAGACCCAAAAAACTAAGTAAAACAGATACAAATGTCAATGCTGGAACTCTAAGCACCAAACGAAGGAATAAAGAACTTGATCAAGCACCGAATGGAATAAAAAACTGACAGAAAACAGAATGACAGCTATGGAGTAGAGGACCCCTGCCAGTTAACATGGCCACATTCACCATCTTTTGACTACAGCCACTAAAGGACAAAGACAAGGAGTTTAGGAAAGCAACTTCATGCAGGTCCTAAAAGGAGACGAGTACCTGATAACCAGAGATCTATGCCTTCCTGTCCCCACTCTTCATCCCTGTATGTGGTCTCCACAGATTTCCAACAGGTCATTATTGTTCAGCCAAAAGAACGTAAGTTCACTGCTGTCAGGGTTTGCTCCCACCACCACCTCCCCCCCCCGCACTGGCCAGTCCCTTCAGCGCCATTTGTTTGTTTATATTGGTTTGCAGTTTTATTTTTTAAGTATTGTTTTGTTGCCTGTCTCTTCCTTCCTTCCTTTCTCCCTCCAAGCTAGCCTTTGTGTCATACCCTCCCCTTCTCGATAGGCAGTGATTTTTTGGTTTATTTGCTTTATTCTTTTTTCTTCTTCTTTTTTTCTGTTTATTCTGTCTCTCTTTTTTCATTCTTTTCCTTCCTCCTGCCCACCCAGCCGGGGGAACTGTTCCCATGCCTCCTGGAGGGCCATGCTGCACTGCTCAGTTGCAGGGTAATTGTGAAGGCCTCCTTGGGTTTGCACCACCATCACCAATCAGCTCCCTCTAGATCATGTTATTTATTGTTTGTTTCTTCACTATTTTCCTTTTTCCCATCCACCCAGCCCCGTGCACTGTTTCTGGCTTCTTGGAGGGCTGTGCTGTACTGCTTGGCTGGGAAGACCAGCCCCCACAAGGCTGCCTCTCTCAGCACCCTGTTTTTATTTATTTCTTCTTTCTTCCTCTTACCTAGGCATTCCACTGCCTCCACCTCTTCCTGACAGGCTGTGTTGTGCTAGTTGGTAAGAGGTATCAGCTTGCCAATACCACAGTTTCACCCTGCCCTCAATGGCTAGTTCCTGTACCACCATATTTTGTTTTTATTGCTTTTATTTATTTGTTTGGTTGCTGGTTTCTTCGCTCTTTCCTCTTTTTCCTATCCTTTTTCCCACCCACTTAGCCCCATATACCACCCGCACCCTTCTCAACAGATAAACCACAGTGGTTGGCTAAAGAACCATAAGTTCATGCCCTTGTCAGCTCTGTCCCACCACACCCACAAAATCCTACCATATTGCCAATTTAATTACTTTTATTTTCCTTTTCTGGGTTTTGTTTCACCTCTTTCTCTTCTTTCACCTACCCACTTAGCTCTGCACACCACATTCTCTCCTTTCCCTCCTGCTTTTTTGCACTCTGTGCCAGGTACCACACACTTGAGCAGTACCAACACAGTCCCATGAACCCCCAGGCCAAACCTGCACTGTCCCCAACTCTGCCCCATCACCCCCAGTTCATAGCACAAAGTACCCATCACCACCCTTCTATTTTCACTGGACCTCCCCTGTTGCACCATAGCTGAGTAACCATCCCTCCACACCAGAAAATGCACACCTGGAAAAGGTGATGAGAAGTATCATGCCCATAGCTAAGCAAGCAACAAAACACACCCAGCCCACCTGCCAAGATAAAACCAAACAGAACAAAAAAGTAGGCTGAAATTATCAAATCTATATCAATAAACAAAGAGAGTAATTTCTGAATATGCTGGAGACAGCAGACAATTTAAAAACATATTTTTTAAAAAAACAGGAGAGGATAGCTCCAAAAAGTAACCAAAATAAAATACCAGATAACCTTCTGTTAGAAGGAAACACACAGAACCTACCTGATGGGAAATTCAAATTAATATTCAGCATCCTCCAACAGATGAAGGGAAGTGCAGACAAAAATAACAAAATAGATAAAATCATGGAAAATACAGACAAAATCATATAAAAGGCAGGCAAACCAAGAGAAGAACTGATAAAAAACAATACAGGAATGTCTTAGAATGGGTTTTCTAGGGAAGAAAAACAAGTAACACGTGTAGGTACAAGGAAAGACTTATATATAGATATAAGAAACAGCTCACACAATTACAGAAGCTGAATGTCCCAAGTCCTGGCACAAGCCTCATGTGGCCACGGAAGCTGAGGAACCCAAGGTCAGCAGGTCATAGACCAGAGTTCTAGATCACCAGCTGTGTAGGTCAGTGGATCCCAAGCTCGGCGAGACGGAGTGGCAGAGGCCTGCAAACCCAGAATCAGCAGGTCAGGGAACAGGACTCTCAAGTGTCGACTGTAAGGATTGATGAATCCAACAGCTGCTAGTTCAAGTCCCGGAACCAGACTACAGAAGAAGAGAGCAGGAGCTCCTGGCTATGTGAGCAAGCCAGAAGTAGTAGTGGGAGGTCGAGAGACGAGAGCTGAGGGGCGGGAAGCCACCACAGATCCCGCCCTGCCACTTAATATAGCAGCCAAATATAAAGTAGCCAAGTTGGCATAATCCTGACCACCACAAGGAACAAGATGTCAAAATAAAAAACAATTAGAAATCATACAACACCAGCAACTATAAATACAAACAATAAACAGCCAAGCCAAGCCAAGTGCCAGTGCAATGGAAGGTTTTATAAGCAAATCTGAAAAGATGGAAGACAGGATCACAGAAATTAAAGATGAATCCTTGCATACCACTTTGAGGATAAATCAGAGTAAAGAACAAAAGATAAAAATGAATAAACTCTGAGAATGATGTGCAATGCAAGGAAAAGTAAAAATTTGCATATGATTGCAGTTCCAGAACAGGGAAAATACAGAGAGAATCACTGAAGATTTGCTGACAGAAAACTTCCCCAGTATCATGAAAGATGAAAAGCCAACCATCCAAGCTCAACAAACCCAATACAGGATAGACCCCAAAAGAAAAACACCAAATTATGCCATAAACACCCTTACGAAAACCAAAGACAATCCTGAGAGCAGCTCAGTAAAAATGAGAGCCCACGTACAAAAAGAAAACAGAAAGACTAAGCTCATTACACAGCAGGAACTCTGTATAAAAGAAGGCAATGGGATGACATACATAAAATCTTGAAAGAAAAACTTTCAACCAAGAATAATATATCCTGCAACATTCTTGTTCAAATATGATGGCAAAATTAGTACATTTCCAGATAAACAGAAACAAAGAGAATATACAAAAACAAAACCAAACTTACAAAAATTATTAAAGGGAGTCCTTTGGTTAGAGGAAAAAAGCATCAGACAACAACTTGAATATGGCATATAAGACAGCATCAGCCAGATACCAACCTATACAATGAACTGTCAAGGATAAAACAAAACCAAAAAATTTACAACAGGGAACAAGAGAGGTCAATCTGTAAATGAGAAAAATGTCAGTACAATAAAAGAGGGAATAAACAGTACAGCCATAGAACTTTCCAATAGAAAGGAAGTCAACAGCATTATCAAATAATAAAAGACTGGTTTAAACTTAGGAACACAGGGGTGAATTTCAAGGTGATCAGAAAGTAAGTTAACAGAACTACTCATCAAAATAGAGAAGAAAAACATAGTCTCAGTAAACACAAGATCTCCAAAAATGAAAAAAAAATCCACAGACAAAAGGAATTCAGCAGAGTAACAAGAACAAAGAAAACGTCAGCACCACAAAATGACAGTAATAAACTCACACCTATGAGCAATCACACTAAGCACAAATGGCTTAAAGATACTCATAAAGAGACAGAAAATGACAGAATGGATTTTAAAAAAAGGATCTATCAATATGCTGTATACAAGACACACATCTTAGAAAGACAGACAAATACATTAAAAATCAAATGATAGAAAAAATACATCAAGCAAACAGAGTAAATACATCAAGCAAAAAGGAGTAAAAGTGGCAATATTCATCTCAGTAAAATACGGAAATAGACTTTAAAACAAAATCCACCATAAAAGACAAGGAACCATATTATATAGTGATTAAATAGACAATCTACCATGAGGACATAATCACAATAAACATGTATGCACCCAATGACAGAGCTTCAAAGTACATTAAAAAGCTAGCAGCACTGAAAAAAGAAATCAATAGTTCCACAGTAACAGTACAAGATTTCAGCATACCACTGTAGGTAAAGAACAGAAGATCTAGAAGGAAACTCAATAACAATACAGATATAAAAACCACAATCAACCAACTTGACCTCACAGATATAAACAGAACAATACACCCAATATCAGCAAAGTACACCTTCTTTTCTAACACACATGAAATATTCTCCTAAATAGATCACACCTGAGGCCACAAAGTAACCCTTAACAAAATCTAAAACACTGAAATAATACAAAACAACTTCCTGATCACAATGTCATAAGAGTAGAAATGAAAAATAGAAAGAGCAAGGGGAAAAATTCAAATATATAGAAACTGAATACCATCTTGCTTAAAAACCACTGAGTATCAAAAGAAATTAAAAATGGAAAGAAAAATTTCTTAGAATCATATGAGAATGGAAGCACATTATACCAAAATCCTTGGGGTGCAGGAATAGCAGTGCTCAGAGGTCAATTTCTAGCAATGCATGCATGTATCAAAAAAGAAGGGACAAAACCAAAATATTAGCTACACAACTTGAACAAATAGAAAACAGCAGAAGTACACAGCCAGAAGAAGGGAAATAAAGATCAGAGGAGAAACAAATGAAAAAGGAAATAGAAAATAACAGGAAAAACTCAACAAAACCACAAAACGGACAAACCACTGGCAAAGCCAACAAAAGAAAAACAAGAGAAGACATAAATAACCCAAATAAGAAACAAAATAGGGGGCATTACAACAAACCCTACTGAAATAAAAAGGATCATTTAACAGATTACCATGACAAACTAGACTCAAACAAATTTGAAAACCTAAAGGAAATGCACAGATTTCTTGAAAAATATTATTTACCTAAATAACCCCAAACTGAGATAAAAAATGAAGAGGCTAATAATAAGAGAACAAACTGAAAAGGTAATTTAAAAACTCTCAACAGCAACAAGCCCTGGCCCAGCTGGCTTCAGAAGAGCTTTCTAACAATTTCTCAGTAATATTCTAGCCACTAGAATTCAAGAGCATGAAAAAAGTGTGCATCATGTCCAAGTAGGATTTAAACCAGGTATGCAAGGATGGGAAAACATTAGAAAATCAATAACTGTAATCTACCACATAAATGAAGCAAAAGAATCACATGATCATCTCAATTGACGCAGAAAAGGCATTTAACAAAGTCTAACACCTATTCCTGGTAAAATTCTCAATACAGTCAGTATAGAAGAGAAACTCCTCAACATAATAAAGGCATTTATACAAAACACAGGAAACCCAAGTACTATGGCTGCTAACGAAAAGTTCAGCAGTTCAAATCTAGCAACTTGGAACCTCTATGGGGGCAGGTCTACTCTTTCCTATAGGGTTGTCAGAATCAACTTAACAGCAATGCTTTTTGTATGTTTGTTTTAAATACAAAATCAATAGACAACATCATTTTTAATGTGAGAGAGACTGAAAACATTCCTCCTGCGAACAGGAACAAGACAAGGATGCCCTATATCACCACTCTCATTTAACATTGTGCTAACAAGAACAATAAGGCAAGAAATGAAGGGCATCTAAATTGGTAAAAAAAAAGAAGTAAAACTATTCCAATTTGTGAACGATATACATAGAGAACCCAAAACATTCAACTCCACTAAGAAAACTATTCGAACTAATAGAAAAGATTCAGCAGAGTAGCCAGATACAAGATAAACATATAAAAGTCACTTAGATTCCTATACCTCAGTAAAGAGAAATACAAAAAAGAAATCAGGAAAACACCATTTATAATAGCCATAAAAAAAAACCAAAAAAGGAACAAATCTACTAGGAATGTAAAAGATGTATACAAAGAAAACTATAAAACACTGTTTCAAGAAACCAAAAGAGATATACATAAATGGAAAAACATACCATGCTCACCAACAGGTAGACTCAATACTGTGAAAATGTCAGTTTGTACCCAATCTACAAATACAATGAAACCACAATCCAAATACAAACAACATTCTTTAATGAGATGGAAAAAGTAATGATTACATTTCTACGGGAAGGGAAGAGGGCCCAGATATTGTTGTTGTTAGGTGCCATCAAGTCAGTTCTCACTCACAGTGAACCTATGCACAACAGAATGAAACACTGCCTGATCTTGTGCCACGCCCATAACTGTTTTTATCCTTGAACCCATTGTTGCAGCCATTGTGTCAATCCATCTTGTTAAGAGTCTTCCTCTTTTTTGCTGACCCTCTGCTTCACCCAGCCAAGCCAAGTGCCGTCGTGATGTTTTTCTTCTGGGGCTGATCCCTCCTGACAACATGTCCAAAGTATGTAAGATGTAGTTTTGCGATCTTTGCTTCCAAGGGGCACTCTGGTTGTACTTCCTTCAGAACAGATCTGTTTGTTCTTTTGGCAGTCCATGGTACATTCGATATTATTCTCCAATACCACAATTCAAAGGCATCAGTTCTGTCTTCCTTATCCATTGTCCAGCTTTTGTGTGTAATACGATGTGAGTGAAAATACTATGGCTTGGTCAGGTACATTTTAATGTTCAAGGCGACTTCTTTACTTTTCAACACTTTAAAGAGATTCCTTGAAGGAGATTTTCCCATTGCTATGCATCTTTTGATTTCTTGACTGCTGCTTCCATGGGCATTGATTGTGGAGTCACGTAAAATGAAATACTTGACAACTTCAATTTTTACTCCAGTTCACGGTGTTGCTTACTGTTTCAGTCGTGAGGATTTTTGTTTTCTTGATGTTGAGGTGCAATCCATATGGAAGGCTGTGGTCTTTGCTCTTCATCAGTGTTTCAAATCCTCTTCACTCCCAACAAGCAAGGTTGTCATCTGCATAACACAGGTTGTTAATGAGTCTTCCTCCAATCCTGAAGCCTTGTTCTTCATATACTCCAGTATCTCAGATTATCTGCTCAGCATACAGATGGAAAAGATATGGTGAAAGGATACAACCCTGACACACACCTTTCCTGACTTTAAACCATGCAGTGTCCCCTTGTTCTGTCCTCTTGATCCATACACAGATTCCTCATGAGCACAATTAAGAGTTCTGGAATTCCTATTCTCCACTATGTTATCCATAACTTGTTATGATCCACAGAGTCAAATGCTTTTGCATAGTCAAAAAAACACAGGTAAACATCTTTCTGATATTCTCTGCTTTCAGCCAAGATCCATCTGACCGCAGCAGTGATATCCATGGTTTCATGTTATCTTCTGACTCTGGCTTGAATATCTGGCAGGTCCTGTCAACATACTCTTGCAGTCACTTTTAAATTATATTTATCAGAATTTTATTTGCATGTGATTGCATGATTGTTCAATAATTTCCACATTCAGCTGGATCACCTTTCTTAGGATTCACATTCAGTTGGATCACCTTTCTTGGGAACAGGCATAAATAGGGATCTCTTCTACTAGGCTGGCCAGGTAGCTGTTCTCCAAGTTTCTTGGCATAGATGAGTGAGCACTTATCGCTGCATGTGTTTTTTTCCTTTTCTTTTTTTTTCATTTATTTGTTGAAACATCTCACTTGATACTGCATCAGTTCCTGGAGTCTTGTTTTTCACCATGACTTCAATGCAGCTTTGATCAGGTACCATCAGTTCCTGATCATATGCTACCTCTTGAAATGGCTAAAAGTTTACTAGTTTTTCTGGTATGATGAGTCTGTTCCTTCCATCTTCTTTTGATGCTCCCTGAGCCATTTAGTATCTTCCCTGTAGAATGCTTAACTATCACAACTTAAGTGTTGAAGTTTTTCTTCAGTTCTTTTCAGTTTGAGAAATGCAGAGTGCATTCTTCCCTTTTGGTTTTCTATTTCCAGCTTTTGTATATGTCATTACAGTACTTGATGCTGTCTTCTCGAGCCACCCTTTGAAATCTTCTGTTCAGTTCTTTTACTTCATTATTTCTCCTTTTTGCTTTAGCTACTCGATGTTCAAGAGTAAGTTCCAGAGACTCTTCTGATATCCAATTTGGTCTTTCCTCTCTTTCCTGTCTTTTTAATGAACTCTTGCTTTTTTCACGGGTGATGTCTTCGATGTTATTCCACAAGTCATCTGGTCTCTGGTCATCAGTGTTCAGTACATCAACTTTGTTCTTGAGATGGTCTCTAAACTCAGGGGGGATATACTCAAGGTCATACTTTGGCTCTCATAGACTTGTTCTAATTTTCTTCGTTTTCAATTTGAACTGGCATGTGAGCATTTGACCTTTGCTGCTGTTAACACCTGGTCTTGTTCTGACTGATACTGAGCTTTTCCATCTTTTCCTTTCACAGATGTAATCGATCTGATTGCTGTGTACTCCAAGCAGCGAAGCCCATGTGTATAGTCACCGTTTATGTTGCTGAGAAAGGTATTTTCAATGAAGTCATTGTCTTGAAAAATTGTATCATGTGATCTCCAGCATCATTTCTGTTGCCAAGGCCATATTTTCCAACTACCAATCCTTTTTCTTTGTCTCCAACTTTAGCACTCCAATAACAATCTAACAGGTAATTATTCTTGATTGCATGTGAGATCACAGAAGCTAGTAAAAATCTTCAGTTACTTCATCTTTGGCCTTAGTGGTTGGTGCATCAATCTGAGTAACAGTCATATTAACTGGCCTTTCTTGTAGGTGTATGGATTTCAGTATTTACCTATCACTGACAGCACTGTACTTCAGGATAGATCTTAAAATGTTCTTTTTGACAATGAATGCGATATCTTTCCTCTTCAAGTTTTCATTCCTGGCATAGTAGACCATATGATTATCACATTCAGAATGGACAATACTGGGTCATTTCAGCTCACTAATGCCTGGGATGTTGATGTTTATTGGTTCACTTTCATTTTTGATGATTTCCAATTTTCCTAGATTTATACTCTGCACATTCCACATTCCAATTATTAATGGATGTTTGCAGCTGTTTTTTCTTATTTTGAGTCATGCCACATGAGTAAATGAAGGTCCCAAAGGCTTTACTCCATCCACATCATCAAGGTAGACTCTACTTTGAGGAGGCAGCTCTTCCCCAGTAGCCTTTTGTGTGCCTTCCAACCTAGGGAGCTCATTTTTGGACACTATATCTGACAGTGTTCTGCTGCTACTCATAAGGTTTTCCCTGGCTAATTCTTTTCAGAAATAGACTGCCAGGTCTTTCTTCCTAGTCTGTCTTAGTCTGGAAGTTCAGTTGAAACCTGTATATCATGGATGACCCTGCTGGTGTCTGAATACTGGTGGCATAGCTGCTAGCATCACAGCAACATGCAAGCCCCCATAGTGTGACAAACCGGCAGACAAGCACTACTGAAGAAAAATAGTAACATGCACTACCTGTCCTCAGAACCTACTATACAGTTAGGGTGGTCAAAACTGCATGCTACTGGTACAGTGACAGACACAATGCCCAGTGGAACAAAATGGAGAACCCAGATGTAACTCCATCTACCTATGCTCACTTGATCTTTGACAAAAGCCCAAACTTCCTTAAATGTGGAAAAGATAGTTTAAAAAAAAAAATGATGCTCTTAAAACTAAATATCTACCTGTAAAAGTATGAAACAGGACCCAAACCTCAAGCCATACACAAAAACTAATTCAAAATAGATGAAAGACCTACATATAAATTCCAAAACTATAAAGATCACAGAAGAAAAAATAGGGTCAACACTAAAGGCATGGCATTAGTAGGATACAAACTATAACACCACACAAACACCAGAAGATGAGCTAGATAAATGGAATCTTCTAAAAATTAAACACACTTATCAGAAGACTTCGCTAAAAAGAGAATATAGTGACTAGAATTCGACAAAGTTCTATTCCCTAAAATCTGTAGAAAAATCCAACACCTCTAGAACAAAAAGACAAATAATCTAATTAAAAACGGGCAAAGGATATGAACAGACACTTCATCAAAGATGACATTCAGGTAGCTAACAGACATGTGAGGAAATGCTCGAGATCACTAGTCATTAGAGAAAAGTAAATCAAAACGAAAATGTGATACCATCCCTACACATGAATCAAAAACATAAAATAACAAATGTTGGCGAGGATCCATGGAGCTTGGAACTCTTACACACTGCTAGTAGGAATATAAAATAGAATAACCATTTTGGAAAACAATATAGCACTTCACTGAAGAGCTAGAAATAGAAGTACCACATAATCCAGCAATCCAACTCTTAGGAATATAATCTAGAGAAATGTGAGCTGCCACATGAATAGATATGTGCACACTCATGTTCATTGCAGAACTGTTCACAAGAGCAAAATGATGGAAACAATCTAGATGCCTATCAACAGACAAACTATGGTACATATAGAGAAGGAAATACTATGTAATGGTAAAGAATAAATGATGAATCTGTGAAGCATCTCCAGCATAGAGGGCATTATGCTAAGTGACATAAGGCCCCCAGAAAAGGACAAATATTGCACAAGTACACTACTATAAAAACTTACAAAGAGGTTTACACACACAAAAAAACATCTTTGATGATTATGAGGAAGGGGTGGAGTGGGGATGGAAAAACACTAACTAGACAATAGGTAAGTGGTAACTCTGGTTAAAGGTAAGGCAGTACACAATACTGGGGAAGGCAGCACGATTTGTCCAAGGCAAAGTCATGCAAGTGCCACAAAAACCCATTGCCATCAAGTCAATTTTGACTCATAGTGACCCTATAGGTCAGGGTAGAACTGCTCCTTAGAGCTTCCAACGAGCGCCTGGTGGATTCAAACTGCCAACTTTTATGGTTAGCAGCTGTAGCATTTAACCACTATGCCACCAAGGTTTCCTCCATGACATATCCAAATTTCCTGAGAGACCAAATTGTTAAGCTGAGAGCTGAGGGGACCATGGTCTTAGGGAACATGTATAGCACAACTGGCATAATGTAGTTTATAAAGAAAATAATTCTACATCCTACTTTGGTGAGTAGCATCTGGGGTCTTAAAAGCTTGTGAAAGGCAATCTCCACTGGTATCACCCTATCTGGAGCAAGGGAAAATGAAGTAAATCAAAGACACAAAGGAAAGATTAGTCCCAAGGTCTAATGCACCACAACTACCACAGCCCCCACCAGGTGAATTCAGCACAAGTAGATGGTGCCCTGCTACCACCACAAGTAGTGCTGACAGGTCCTGGACAGAGCTAGAGAAAAACAGAGAAAAGGCCTTAACGCAAAAACAAACAAATGAAAAAACAGACTACTTCCAACCAACTTGGTACCGTAGACAGAAGCACCAGGCTGTCCTCCTACAGCAAACTCTGGAATAACTAAGTAAAACAAATTTCAATCCTGGAACCTGAAGTACCAAATGAAGAGATGAAGGTCCCTGCCACACACCAAATGGAATAAGAAACTGACAGAGAACAGAGACAAGAAGAGGTATGAGAGGAAGAAGTCCCCCATCAGCTAATCCATCACAGACTTGTCCTCTGGGGCTCCTGTCGGAGTTTGGCAGACAGGGAGCATAAGAAACGAGATCCATGGAAATATCAGCAGAGGACAAAGTATCTGGTAACCAGGGAAACATGCTCCCTTCTTCTCCCCACTGCTCTCCTTCCTATGCCTCCTGGCTAGCTGCAGTGGCTCAGCTGGCCCAGGAAATGCAATGTTGGTGCCTCTTGAATTTGCTCCATCCATACTGGAGATTGGCAGACAGGCAGCACTCCAAGGTAGCTTGAGGAGCTCACAGCAGCACATAGGTCCCCTGGTAACTATCAATACAGGCTTTCCTAACCTCACTCCCACACCCTCCCCTTCTCACTGGTTGCAATCTTTCGGCCGGGAGGAAACTCGTTTGGTCCCAGCCACTTGAATTTACCTCCCCTCACTGGTTGGCTCCCTGAGTGCCATTTGTAGCTGGTGTTGCTTCTTTCATGTCTTTTGGTTTCTTCTGTACCTCCTACCACCCCTCCCTCCTTCCTCTTGAACACCTGGTTCCCTGTTGTCTTTGCCTCTTCTGGAAAGACTGTGAAGCACCACTCAACTGGGGAACTACTCTCTTGGCCCATTATGGCACACTTACTCTCGGAGGTTTTTCCCCCTCCTTTATTTTATTTTGTCTGTTTGCTTTTTATTTTTATAGCTTGGAAGTCCCTTCTAGCCAGATTGTACTATGCAGTTTAGAACCCATATCCCCAGTCTTGGCATCTCAGTCAGTGGAATCCCTATAGGCATTTTTTTTCTTCTTTTTTCCTTCTTGTCTGTCATCACTTCCCAGTTTTCATCTCTCTATACTTGCCTTCTTTTCCTATCTCATGAATACCTGACACTGTGTGACACTTACACCCCTTCTACTCAGGCTTCCTAGTCTTTTGCAGCAAGACAGGTGGGACTCCTGGGAGCCTTTATTTCCCAAATTTTAAAATATTTTTTCTTTCCTATCTTTTAAAAAATATCTCCTTGTTTTTCTCCATTTCTCCGTTTCTCATCTTTTCACTCCAAAGGCAAGCTCCCTTAGCACTCTTTTGTTTGTTTTAGGCTTCTATTTCTCTCTCCACTTCTTTTCTTTTCCACACTCAGCTCCACACACCACAACTTCCCTGCTTCTTCCTACTTACCCGTACCATGTACTGAACATCACACCCCGAGCAGCACAGGCACGGCTTACTAGAACCTGCTCAGCACTGATTCCTGGTCCGCCTGGTCTGTCCTGGTCCATGCCATGAATGACCCATCCCAGATGCTCTCTTTCAATTGGACCTGCCTTACTGTACCAGAGCAGAGCAACTGATCCTGCTCATTGGACAGAAAGGTGAGAAGCATGGTGACTACAGACAAGCAAACAACAAAGAATGCATAGACCACTTGCTCTGACACAACCAAATAAAAAAGCAGGACAAAACAAACAGATCTATAATCAATAAATAATGAATGACCCAAAGACAGCAGGTGATATCTATATTACACACACACACACACACAAAAGGACAGGATGGTTCTAGTAGGTGTTGAAAATAAGACACCTGATGACTTTCTAGTAGAAGAAAAGGCACTAGAATTACACAGGGAATTTAAATCTCTAATATTCAGAGCTATCCAAGAGCTGAAGCAAAAAGCAGACAAAAATGAGGAAAAAATAGACAAATTTGTAGAAAAGACATAAAATCATGGAAGAATTAATGAAAATAATACAGGAATAAAATGGTAAAATAAATTCACAAGTAGAAAACATGTAAAAACAACAATTAGAAATCCAAAAGATAAACAAGATTTCAGAAATGGACAGTGAAACGGAAGGGTTGAGGAGTAGGTCTGAAATGATGGAAGATAGGGTAAGTGACATTGAAGACAAGTACTGGATACAACTCTGAGAAAAAATCAGTAAAAAGAATGAAAAAACCCTGAGAATGAGGTAGAACACAATCAAAAGTGACTCAAGTTCTAGAATGGGGAGAAAATGGAAAACACAGAAAAGATCACTGAAGAATTGCTGACAGAAAACTGCCCTAATATCATGAAAGATGAAAAGCTGTCTATTCAAGAAGCTCAACGAATCCCATACAGGATAGACTTGAAAAACACCAAGGAATAGATCATGATCACTCTCACTAAATCGAAAGTTCCAAGAGAAACAAAAAGTCACATACAGAGGAGAAACAGTACGACCAAACTCTAATTATTCAGCAGAAATCACGCAGGCAAGATGACAATGGGACATGTATAAAACCTTGAAAGAAAAAAATGACAACCAGGAATAATGTATCCTACAAAACTCTTGTCCAAATATGATGGTGAAATTAGGACACTTCAAGATAAACAAAAATTAAGGAATATGTAAAAACCAAACCACATTTACAAGAATTATTAAAGAGAGTGCTGTGGTTTGAGAATCAACATGAGACCACAGCCTGAAACCAAGATGCAAGACTGTACCAGCCAGACACCAGCCTAGGAAATAAACTCTCAAAGACTATCTCAAACCAAAAGAACTACAACATGAAACCAAAAAGGTTAATCTGTAAATAACACCAACATCAGAACAATAAAAGAGGGAACACATGGTATAGGTATAAAACTTTCTAATGGAGTGAAAGGCAGGGTAATGGCAAGTAGTAATAGACTGGTTCAAACCTAGGAAGATAGAGGTAAATCTGAAGGGAACCACAAAGAAAGTTAACAAACCTACTTATCAAAATAAAGAAGAAAAAGTCTGAAGAAAAGCAATATCTACAAAAACAAAAGAAATCCAAAAACCTAAGAAATTTAGCACAGGACAGTAAGAGGAACAAGGAAAATATCAGCACTACACACACACACACAGATACACACACACAAAACACTACAAAATGACAGCAGTAAACTTACACCTATCGATAACTACACTGAGTGTAAATGTCCTAAATGCACCTATAAAGAGATGGAGAGTGACTGAATGGATGAAAAACATTCCACTAATGTGCTGTTTACAAGAGACACACCTTAGAAACAAAGACGCCTGGTAGTAGTACAAGGACAGATACATTGAGCAATATAACAGAATTGAGAACCCAGATGTAAATCAAACCACCCATGGTCACATGATCTTCAACAAGAGACCAAAGTCCATCAAATGGAGAAAAGACAGTCTTCTTTTTGGCAAAAGAGGATGTCATTTCATAACATGGAGGAAACTGGAGGGCATTATGCTGAGTGAAACAATCATAAAAGGACAAACATTGCAGGAGGCCACCACTGCAAAAACTCACAGGGAAAAAAAAAAAACTCAAACATAAGAAATAATCTTCGATGGTTACCAGGGAAGGGATGGGTGGGGAGGATGGAAAAACCCTAAAGACTAAATAGATAATGGTTAACTTTGAAGATGGGTAAGACAGTATGCACTACTGGGTAAGCCAGCACAACTTGTGCAAGGCAAAGTCAGAGAAGCTCCATAAACACACAAATTCCTCAAGGGACTGAATTGCTGGGCTGAGGGCTGTGAGGACCATGGTCCCAGAGAACATCCAGCTGAATTGACATAACACAGTTAATAAAGAACATGTTCTACATTCTACTTTTTAAAGCAGTGGCTGGGCTCTTAAAAGCCTATGAGCAGACATCTAGGATACTCCAATGGTCTCACTCCCTCAGGAGCAAGGAAAAAAAAAAACCACTAAAGAAACAAGGGAAGGATGAGTTCAACAGACTAATGATCACATCTATAACAGCCTCTACCACACTGGATTGACTACAACTAGACAGTGCCACCGCCCAGTGCTTTGACAGAGTTCACAACAGAAGATCCTGGACAGAGATGCAGAATAACGTAGAATAATACTCTAACTCAGTCAGAAAGGCCATACCTGCTGATCTGACAGAGCCTGTAGAAACCCTGAGAACATGGCTTCCACACACCCTTTCAGCTCACAATGAAGTTGCCATTGAGTTTCACCCTTCCGTCAAAGACATAACAGACCTATCAAACAAAAGGAGACTGAAGTGCCACACCATCACAAGGGCAAAAACCAGAAGGCCGGGTGGGATGGGAAAGCCGGTAATAAGGAACTCATGGTTCAAACGCGGGAGTGTTAACCTTTTGTGGGGTTGTTAACCAATGTTATAAGACAGTATGTGTACTAATCATTTAATGAGAGAACTAGTTTGTTCTGTAAACCTTCATCTAAAGCACAATTTAAAAAAAACAAAACAAAACCAGATTTACCGGTCTGACAGAGACTGAAGAAACCCCAAGAGTATGCCTTGTAACTCAGTCCTAAAGTCACTTCTGAAGTTCACCCTTCACACAAAGATTAGACAGGGCCATAAAACAAAAACATCAGCTCAGGGGTAGGAATGAGAAGGTGGCAGGAGGCGTCTCAGGAAGGAAACCAGTGTCGAGAGTGGGAGAGCGCTGTCTTACCATGGCCTTGACGACCAGTGTTACAAACAATAGGTGTATTGATTGTTTAACAGGAAACTAATTCACTCTCTAGACTTTTATCTAAAAAGTACAACAAAAGAAAAAAATTCCTCTTTAAAGCTTCCTATAATCTGTCTCCTTTTAAAGTATTACTGAACCTTCTCTGATTTTTGCAACATTTCCAGTGACTTCTATTTCGAACCCACTTAGTAAAAAAAAGCGACTGCTTCTAAAGAAGAGGAAAAGTTAACCCACCCACTTAAAAGACAGGACTAGTCCTAGGTGACAGGAGACACATCAAATGACTCACTTTGACACAGAGTGGATAGTGAAAAGAAATCTGCCACAGCTGCCCTCAGTTTGCTGGCAATGGCCCCACAGACGGGGACCGCTCAGCCTGCACACCCCAGCATTAGTTCTGCCTCTGCCACCTGCGAGGCTACTTCCTAGTTATTTCCCGGGAGATGCTCTGCTCTCACTTCCCTAGGAGACTGACGAAAGTCCTGTCTGTACAAGTCAGCACTTTAGAACTAATTTTACATTCAGTTTAATTTGATATCATTAAACACAGAAGACAAGTGAAAAAGTTCACATGCTCAAATTGTGAGTAACCCAAGAGGCTGCCCCTCAGAGATGTTTCCTAAATGTTACCAATCATGCCTAGGATGACTAGGGTGAGAACTGCCATTTTCTTCACTGAATAACCACTTTGCTAAGAAGTCATTTCATATTTAAAAGCAGATGTCCTTTAACTGTATCCAGTAATGCTGGGTTATTGCACTGTGCAAATCTGCTACAAAAGACTTCCTTAAAGTTTTAAAAAGCAAAAATGTCACTGATGACTAAGGTGCACCTATCCCAAAAGATGGTCTTCTCAATCACATCTGAAAGCTGGACAATGAACATAACACAATGAAAAAGAATTAATGATACATTCAAGTTACAGCAGTGAAAAATGCTGAATATACTGTGGATTGCCAGAAAAACATATCAGTCTTAGAAAAAAATATGTCCAGAATGTTCTTGAAGAACAAGGATGGCAAGACTTGGGCTTGCTTACTTTGGACACATCATTAGGAAAGCCCAATTGCTAGAAAAAGACATCTCATTTGGTAAAATACAGGGTCAGTGAGAATAAGGGAAACTCTCAAGGAGATGAACTGACACAACAGCCCCAACAAGGGAGCCAGACAAAGATCATGAAGATGGCACAGGACCATATAGTTCTGGTCTGCTGTATACCAGGCTACCATGAGTGAGTCAGGAGGAAAGCTGGCTCCACAGCAACAACAAATGTGCTTCAACTAACCCCATCAAGAGATTGGGCCCTCAGATGATTAACTAGTCACATTTCTAGAGCAGAGAATGTTTGTCACCTGGGCTCTTGGACAAGGAAGTGGTATTTGTTGCAACTGAAAGGAGTTAAGTTCTGGTTAAAGTTGCAAATTAACAGAAGATTACGAAAAACCTATCTAGCTGTAAAAGCAAAGTATAAACAGTGTGATACAATTTTCAATTAAATAACTCCACGGCTCACTGCTGTGGTACCTACCACCCATAATAACCTAGTGCTTAAGAAGTAGAAGCTAATCTGTGGAGTCAGTCCCATTGGCTACTGGTAATTTAATACCTCACTGGGAAAAACAGATACTCACCAAGATTTCTTTTGGGAAGCTGACCTTAGAAACATTAATGGTATCTAGACATTTTTCCTTGACTGCTCTAAGCAATTCTAGATGACACGCAGGCTATGCAGTCGGGAAAAATAAAAAAAAAGACATTTCCAGGACTTTTATAGCCAGGTAGATAGTTATCTGGAAAGCTTACTGAAGCCCTATAAAATATGCATGCTTTGGAATGTCTGACATGCTACAGCATTACTTTTGGTTAATTACTGAACTTTAAAATATTTTTATTTTAAAACTCTCATTTAACATTGCTCCCCCACCCCCAGAGATTGCAGGAAGTACATGGGTATGTTCTCTCTTTCACAGTCTGCCTACAAATCAAACTCCCATTTTTCAGTCATTATTAGCAATGCTTCACAGTTTACATTTTTCAAACAGTGACTTGTTTTCTTCCAGGAAGGGGGAAAAAAAATGATACATATGAATATAGTCTGTATTGCCCTCTTCAAAGCCCCCTATTTTCTGAAAAACTGATTGTTACTGGGTTGATGTATAATACTTGCATGTTTTGAGTTGCTCACTAAATCGTGTCCTAATGAGCTGGCAATTTGAGGGGATCTTTCCTAATAAAAACACCATCTCTTCACTTGGCTTGGCTCTGATCAGAGAAATACCTGGGGTCAAAGACACTAGAGCCATTAAATACTGTGGGTGCCACCAGCTGGGATCATAAGGAAGTTAAGCAAGCAGCTACACTTATGCACTGACAGGAGCAAGGCTTCTCCTCAAACTTGCGTAGGACTGTGGTATGAACAACACAGTATTAAGCCCCTAGATCTTAGAAGTGTTTATTACAGCAGCTAGCAGGAGTTACCCTAGTGAAAGGGAGAAGCGGAGGACGAAGAGCAGGGAATAGGAGGAGAGGAGGAAGGACGGGAAAGAGAAGGAGGGGAAGGGGAAGAAGAAGAAGAAATTATAAGCATATGTTATAAACCATAAGAGACTACCTACTCTTTCCACAGGTTCCCTAGCTCTGACCTAGATTCACCAAAGTCCTCTCTTTTATAACACAGATTTTGTAAAACTTGCTATACCTGAGATGAATTCATCTTTCCTTTTTTTGTTCCTTTCTAAATCCATTGTTTTGCAGGGAATCTTGTTCTTAATTATTTCTTTAGAAACATATGATCTTAAATTTGTATAATACAGTGTTCCTGAGCTACTGACTAGGAGAACGGTCTTCACTAAAGCTTAACAACAATTTAAATATACATCAAAACATACATACGGAAGTATTTTTTTTAAAGAATTTCTATATTTTTGACATATTTTACAATTAAAATTTTTCTATACAATCAATTAAAATGAAACTACATAGTTCAATGTGTATGACTGTCCAATAGTGGTACAAAGTTAAAACCAGTAACTCATCTCATCTGGCTTGCACTGTCCTAACGTATATGGCATGGCCATTACTTTCACTAGGTATAAAAAGACACAGAACCAATTGATAAATTATATATTACATGTTTATTAAGGGTACAACTTTTATGTAAAATTTACATTTTATGAAAAAAAATCAAAAATATTTACAAAATTTTGTAAGATAGATTTGCATTGTTCTAATTACAACCCAAAGTAGTAAATAACAACCCTTAAAAACTCACATTTGTTAGAGTTCTGTGTTTACAAAGTCTTGGTTAAAGAGAAGCTACAAAGTTTATCACTATACATAAGCAAGAACCAGCTTGCTGAATACACTTCCCACTGAAAATCTACTGTCTGTTTTATACCATTAGTGGATCTTTTTTTAAATGAAAAAAAAAATCAATATAAACTTATATGGCTTCAAAATTGTTACTTGCACCCAACAGAAATTTATGTATCAAAATTGGTATGACGATTGTGGAAAATTAAGAAAGTGCAGAAGTTTAACCATTTCATTAATTTATACATTTGTAGGTAATACTTGATTGAAAATAAACATGGTGAGTATAATAATGTCTGGATTTCAATAGTAAAATATTAACTGCCTGATAAAAGCAGTCTGACTGCAAAGCAGATTACAATTATGATTCTAGTAAAGGACAATAATTGGCATTAAAAAAAGCATAATGCAAGAGTTAGAAATTCTAGTTTTGCACACTACTTTGTAAAAATTAACACGCTAACAAATGGTCTTATGTGTTGTTTCAGTCAAATCTAAATTTAGAACTGGGATAACACTGAATATATTTTTTAAAAAAGCACACACCATATTATACTGCTAAAGAGTAGATTTTCTGCTGTAATTTAGTATAGCAAGATTTTATATAAATGTAGAGTAAAAGGGGTTTTCTGTAAGCTTAATGGAACAATTAGTGGTTTTATATAAATTATCATATATAACACAATTTATCACTTCTATTATGTAAAATGAAAGACACTGGCATTATTACCATAAATAAAATTCCCATTTGTAAATGAAAATTTGTCCAAAAGATTTCAGGGCTACAATTAATCAGGACTTGTTATTAAATTAGTTTTTGTTTGTTTGTTTGTTTTTTTACTATTTAACATTAGTAGTTTAAGAACTGTGTACTCCAAAACATCACTTCAAGTAAAGTTCTCTATTTTTAACAAGTGGCGATTAAATAATACATAAGTTGCTAACTTTTCCAGCTGTTGAAAAAACAAATGGTAGCATTTCTCTATTTGTTGCCTAAATCAATCTTATCTAAAATGCTATTCTTCAGCAAGTACAACAGAATTCATGTTTACAATACAATCAGTGAATGAATGTATTTTCAATGATAAATGGAGTAACTGTGGAAATGTTACTGACAGTAAAAATACCTAACTTCCAATTTATCATTTTAGTGTCTCAGAGTTTATGTTTAAAAATTCACATACTCTGATGCAGTTTATGTCAAATATCTGATATTAATTTTTTTCCATATAAACATACGCCATTAGGTAAAATTTTCTTTCTAATGGCTACAGTGTTTCACCAAGGAAAATAAGCCAGAAATCTTAAGTATAAATTATCTTTTAGTTACTCTGAATTCCCTTTCCAGCTGCAATCAAAGATTCTTTAAGTTGCTCAACCACTGTAAGATTCTGAATAGAAAACTCACACTAAGAAAAAACAGGTGAGACGTATTAATGAACACAAACTAGACAGGCACATTTCTGGATTTTGTTATTGTTTTAAAAGGCACCCATAATGCAATCCATATAAAAATAAATTAAATCTACAGCATTAATTCATCAAAACAATCACAAATTCTATAAAGTTAACTAACTGCAGAAGTAAATATCTGCTGTCTTTTGCAAGCTTATTTTAAAACACATTGCACTTGAGGATTAAAAAATATATAAAACAACATTTACACTTTATTAATATGTTTATATGAAAATCAAATCATAAATTTTTTGCATACAACTAGGATTCTAGTCTGATTATTTTATGGCACATAACTCAATCTGATTGAGTATTCTGATAACTTTGTCCAAAACTTAGAATTCATGTCTGTCTGTATCCATATAATATTAAACTTATGAAATCTCCAAACTACCTCTACTCTAAAAATTTATGGAAAGCTAAATTATTTTGTGCTTACTCTCCTGAAAGCTTTGACCTGATGTTTTCATCATAACCTTTTTTCAATGTAGACAGTGAAGATAATTTTAAATTTCACTGTTAAAACTTTTTACTGAAATTCTAAATAAATGTGTTTCCTGAATATGCTGTTAATCATTTATAGCACTGAAAATTGTCTCAGTACTATTTCTTCAAATGACTCACTTTAAAAGTGCAATTTATGTTTGTAATTAGCTCTCAAGTGTCTAGAAGACATAAGTTGGAATAGTGTTTGGAAAGAATAGATAATGCAGAGTGGTGGGTCTGTATTACTTCCTTGAGCCAACCACTTTCCCAGGTCCATCAACAATCGGCCAGATACCGCCCTGAAAAACACCAAGCAGACCCTTGTAGTTACAACTACAGATAAACCCCATGGAGGACATTTTTCATCACAATTACAGATACAGAACCTCAGTTCCCACCTGCTGTTTACAATACATTAAAAATCAGAACACAGGTGTTCAGTCATCCTGACCATGGATCTTCTATCTCCCAGGTGTGTTTCCACCTGGCACGCTGTACCAGGGGTCAAAGAAAAAATGTCTATGTCTTTAGATTATAAACTGCTTGACATTTGTTTAGTAACTCTTAGAAACAACTGTTCCCCAGAGATACAAAAAACCTGGAACTCTCCCAACTTACCAGTGGCAAATCGTTTTTTCAGTAAGGAAAGCCTATAGCCAGTGCCTACAAGCTCAATATCTGCTCCTGAGAGGGTACTTCCCTCACTGAGAAATTGCACTGCAAGTGTTGTGGGCTTACTGGGTCCTTCAGAAAGATCAAACTTTGCTCTGAGGGACCCTGAACCTGTAAGGAAAAGAATAAAAAACTTACATGAGGTTAAAATACCTTCCACAGCAAATAAAATTAAATGATCATGTAAGGTAAACATCAGATTCACCAAATCCAAAAGTCATAGACAATAAATGTACCACTGTCCTGTTTCCAAATCAGACTTTATACAGTGAATATGAACTAACTTTCATTAAGTAAACAATCTTAATTCATACTTCTCTTTAACTTCAAAGACGTTTCATACTGAGACACTTATGCTATAAGCCTCTTAAAGTAAGCCACAAGTTCTCTTTTTGGCTCAGTCAGTCATTGAGGACAGCTTAGAAGGAAGCTTTTGAAAGGATGAGTGAGATAAAGAAAGAACAAAATGACTGCAAGGTACCTATATCATGGCAATGGAAGAGGTAAAGAAGGAAAAGCAGCTAAGGTTGGGGAGAGTTGTATTAAAATGAGTATTTTCTATTGACTTTTCTTTTAAAAGATTTACTAGTCTAACATGCTAAACAGATACTTCAGTCTAACATGCTAAACACTTACTCAACATACTTAGTCTAATGGTATAACAGATACCAGTAAACTAAGAAATATAATGAATGGGATAAATGCTGTAAAGGAACTCTCAAGAACTAAGGGCACACAAGCACCTAGCTCTGCCTGAATTTATAGATGGTGGTGATGATGATCTATTAGAGACAGAGGTAACTATGGGTAGAGAGATGGGACACTCAAGAGAGTACAGTGAATTTAGGAAACTGCAGTTACACCAGAAAAACTGGAAAACAGGGTAAAGTGGGAAGAGACTGACAGAAGATGAGACCAGAGATGAAGCAAGAACTAGGCTCTGGATACCCTTACATGTATGTCATGGCAAGAAATTTATGATGCAATGACTGGAGAGTCACCAAAGATAAGGAAGACATAAACATTTCTGTTAGTGCCTTAGATAGGGAGAAGGAAACAAGACAAAGGATGGGTAGGACCAAATTAAAGTCAATAAACAGAACTCTAGGTGACAGAATGGTGAGGTTTAAACTGGCCCTAAGGGTAAGGAAAGAGGTGAATGCATTTGAAAGACACTGTATTGAGGAACTGGACTCCAGAAGTGAGAAAGAAGGAGTCGTCTCAGAGGGTTCCCAGGTTTTTGGTTAGGGCAAGTGGATGGAACTACTAACTGAAGTGATGTTCTGTGTCTCCTCGAACAGAGTTTAACACTACAGAGAGAAATCTGCAAAGTGTCACAACACTGATCCTTCCTGCACTATCGCGTCTGGTGGTGTAGATCAGGAAGGGAGATGAACCACTGCCTAATTGTTAATCGTTGTCCAAACCCTCCTAAACTCTTAAACTCCCAATACACTACTCAGATCTGTGGAAGTCCCACCACAGGCAAGAGCATCCACTTTAGCAATCCTTCAACTTTAGAATTATTTCTTCTCTCTCTTCTGGGCACAGAGCCAAAAACAGAAACAATTCTATTTTACACTATTCTAATTTGAATATTTCTTTTTATACCTTTGACTAATACAAAATCAGAACCACATTTATAACGGTTTTCCATTTCGTTTTATAGACTTTCTGATAACCTAAATAACAGAAGAAAATATCTGGCTAAGAAAACTTATATCCAATTCCTTTCTTGCTAAGTATTTACAATAGTATAATTTCAGTAAATCAGAGAAAATTACACCCTTCTTCCTTGCTAACTGGTTATAAGACCTCAATTCTAGTTGGATTTCTGGTTTACTTCTAGTTTAAACTAGGAATTTTAGTACAGCCCCATAAAAAGTCATACACCTAGGGTAAAATTCAGTGTACCTGGCCACCTCAAAAGAGACAATCTTTAAGTGCTACACAGAAGCAGGAAAACTGAAAGTGAGCTCAGTTGTTTCACTCAGTGAATGGCTCTCTAGCAAAGAACTCTTGATTCTGCATGGCAGTGCACATGAATCAACAGCACACGTGTTGATGGTCCCTTATAAAGAAATACCTACAAAACTAACTACTGACTTGTTTTATCTTTTCACTACATTGTACTTAAAGTGTTCAAAAAGATAAAGCTGAGCAAAACATGAAAAACAAAAAGCCTAGTCAAGGAAAAGTTATGGATAGTTAATTAGGCATTCTAAAGAAGGTAGGAGAATTCTCCTTTGATTAAGAAAAAATGAGAATAGCTAAAATGTATAATGCTTCATTGTGCTGGGAACTGTAACATAATTACAAGATGAGTTAGTAGGGGAAATACTAGTAGGCAGCAGCTAGGAGAGACTTTTCATTTTTGTTCTGAACACAAAGAGGGACAGACTTAATGGCAAATGGCAATTAACTTGTTTCTCTTTAAATAATCATCACAGAACCGAAAGCCGCTGATGGTTCCTTTTAACACTGTTAAAAAAAAGGGGGGGGGACCCCTTTAAAGTGTTAAAAAAAAAGAAAGATACCAGTTTGAGGTCTAAGGTGTGCTTGACTTAAGCCATGATGTTTTCAACTGCCTTATATGCAAGTGAAAGCTGGGCAATGAATAAAGAAAACTGAAGAAAAATTAATGACTTCAAATTAGGTGGTGGCAAAGAATATTGAACTGAATAAACCATGAGCTGCTAGATAAATGAACAAAACCTGTCCTGGAAGAAGTACAGTGAGAATGCTGTAGAAGCAATGATGGCAAGACTTCGTCTCATGTACTTTGGACATAGTACCAGCAGGACTAGTCCCTGGTGGAAGACATTACACTTAGTAAAGTAGAAGGTCATCAAAAAACAGGAAGACCCTCAGTGAGACGGATCTGACACAGTGGCTACAACAATGGGCTCAAACATAGCAACGACTGTGAGGATGGTACAGAACTGGGCAATGTTTCATTCTGTTGTACACAGGATAACTGTGAGATGGAACCAATGACAGCACCTACCAACAACAACAAAATAACCAGGAAAGGTTTTCTTAGGAAGATGGAGGAGGCAAGAGGGCTTTCTATGGCCTGGAAGCTTCTACGTGATTTCTGGGAGGCCAGGAGGACACCATTAACAGAACAAACTAAGCTGATTTAACGCACTTTATTAGGGTGTTTTCGTTTAATGTTAATTTGTAAACATAGACTCATTTACACAACATTTGTAAAATTACACGGAAGCTAAAGTTTTTTTTTTTTTGTGAACAGAGAAATCACATTCAATCTAGAGAGAAAAACGTGTTCTTAATTGCAGCTGGTTCACTCTTATTTAAGGTATTAACTTCCACCTAGTGGCCAATTCCAGAACGGACAGAAAGCATGAAACTCCAAAAGGAAACTTTCAACATGTCTAAAAACACTATTTTCAGTGATACCATATTACTTAGAAAAAAGCATATACATACCTCCATTTTCTGATTTTTCTGAAATACCAGATAATTTCCAAAGAGCTTTCATTTGTTCTGCATTCCTGTAATAAACACAAATGTCTTCAATGTCTAGTATAGTCTAACTTCACACAGATTCAGCATTCAGTAAATAAATAAATTTTAAATTTGTCACTAGAGGAAGCAGGGTCAAGATGATGGAGTTGTCAGGTGCTTCCTGTGGTCCCTCTTACAACAAGGACCTGAAAAAAGCAAGTGAATGAACTATATATGACAATCTAGCAATCCTGAACATCAAAGACAAAGTTGAGGAACAAGACTGACAGGCAGAGGGAGGGAGAGATGGTTCAGAAGCCACAAGGAACTGCCAGACTTGATCTGGAAAGAACTGGCACTTGCTAGACTGAGTCAGTTGGCATGCGGGGTGAGGCAAGCACTGGCATTTAGGTTGTGTTTTCCACACTGCAGGGGCCCTTTGTCTGTCTAGGACTGTACGTGAGAGTATACACCACACACTTGGTGACTGACTACTGGACACCTGAGCTGAATCCATGCAAGAAAAGTAAATGGACTGCTGGGCTCACATACCTAGTTAACAGATCTAACTACTTGGAAAAGAGAGCTTCAAAGTTACCAATAATCAAATTAGCTCACAGGATTAGCCTATCTGGACATACCACAACAAAACAAGAAACTAAGACACAGTAAGCAAACATAAATAAACAAAGTAACTTACTGATGGCTTGGAGACAACAGTTACTATCAAATCACATAAAGAGGCAAACCATGAATGGCTTCAGCTGGCTCCCAAAACAAAGAATCAAGAAATCTTCCAGAGGTAGTATACTAAAGATTAACATACAGAACTCTTCAAGAGATCAGGAAGGATGTTCGGTAAAATGTGAACAACCAAATGAACACAAAGGAAAAACAACTGAAAGAAGCCGTATTAGAGAAGAGCATGACACATTTAACAGGCTGCAAGAATCCAGAGAGACAGAATGCAGAAATCCAGAGGATTAACAATAGAATTTAAGAATTAAGCTAATAAAATGCCGCAGGAGCAGAACTGAGGCAATGGAAGTCAGAATTAATTTAGGCTGAAAGACGAAGCACTTGGCACCAACTTATTTGAGAAAAAAAGTGAGATAAATTTAAAAAAAATAAAAAAGAAATCCTAAGAATTATGTGGGACTCTATCAAGAGAAATAACTTATGAATGACTGAAGTACCAGAATGGGAGGGATAACAGAAAATACAGAGTTACTGAAGATTTGTTGGCAGAAATCTCCCCTGATAGCATGAAAGAAGATACCTATTCAAGATGCTCACTGAGCCCCCAGACAAGATAGATCTCAAAAGAAAGTCACCAACACATACTATACTCAAACTTGCCAAAACCAAAGATAAAGAGAGAACTTTCAGAGCTGTTAGGGATAAGTGAAAAGTCATCTACAAAGCAGAGTCACTAAGACTAAGGTTTAAGATTGGACTACACAGCAGAAATCACAAAGGCAAGAAAGCAATGGGATGACATGTACAAAGCCTTGAAGGAAAAAAAAAAAAAGCCAGGCAAGAATTATATATCCAGCAAAACTGTCAAATGTGATGGTGAAATCATGACATTTTTCCAGATAAACAGAAGTTTAGGAAATTTGCAAAAGCTGAACTAAAATTACAAGAAATACTAAAGGGACTCCTCTGGTTAGAAAAATCAGTAACATTAAGTAACAACTCACAACTGCAACTTGGAACAGAACACCTAGCTATCAACCCAGAAAGGGAAGACACAAAAATAAGTCAAAGCTAAAACACTGAAAACAGGGAAACAGAGATGTCAACATGCAAAAGATGACATTACATAAAATTTTCACTAGAACAACTACAGTACTAAATTTAAAGTTTCCCATGATGAAAACATGTCTATAATTAGTATAAATATAATGCTCCATGTTTCTCAATTAACAGAAGTTTACCAAATTATGAAATTCTCATTTCTACTGATCAGAAAAGGGAAAACTAAATGTGCATAGTTTTCAGTACCTTCATTATCCAAGTTTTCACTGTCAAGCAAAACAAGCTACTATTACACAGTGAAGGAAATGTAACAGTGATTAAGAGTGTAAAACTACTAACAGAGACAAGAAAAGTGATTATGGGATCAGAGTTACTAATACTATTGTACACCTAAACATATAAATTCTGTAAAATCAGTAGTATTATTTGTATGTGTTTTAATGGAAAAAAATAAATAAATGAAGCCTACAGAGGTTAACAGTTTACCTGAGAGTCAAGTTAGTATAGTGGTGATAGCAAAGCTACTTCTGTTTATTTTGGATTGAGGTTGTTGTTGTTAGCTGTTGCTGAGCTGCTTCCAACTCAGCGACCCTGGGTACAACAGAATGAAACACTGCTCGGGTCTGCACCATCCTCACTGTAGCTGTTATGCTGGAGCCCATTGTTGGAGCCACTGCATCAATCCATCTCCTTGAGGGTCTTCCTTGTTTTCCCTGACCCTCTACTTTACCCAGTATGATCTCCTTGTTCTGGGATTGATTCCACCTCACCACATGTCCAAAGTATGCCAGATGCAGTCACACCATCCCTGCTTCCAAGGAACACTCTGATTGTGCTTCTTCCAAGACAAATCTGCTCTTTCGGCAGTCTATGGCATAGTCAATATTCTCTCCAATGCCACAATTCAAAAGTATCAATTCTTCTGTCTTCCGCATTCATTGTCCAGCTTTGGCAAGCATATGATGCAACTGAAAACACCATGGCTCGGGTCAGGTGAACCTTAGTCTTCAAGGTGACATCTTGCTTTTCAACACTTGAAAGGGGTCTTTTGCAGCAGATTTGCCCAATGTAATGTATCTTCTGATTTCCTGACTGCTGCTCTGATGGGTGCTGATTGTGGAGTCAAGTAAAATGAAATCCTTGACAACCTCAATCTCTTCTGAATTATTTACATTATTTACTAGTCCAGTTCTCAGGATTTTTGTTTTCTTGATGCTGAGATGTTATCCACACAGCAAGCTGTGATCTTTGATCAGCATCAGTTAAGTATTTCAAGCCCTCTTCACTTCCAGCAAGCAAGGTTGTGTCATCTACAGAATGCAGGTTGTTAATGAGTCATCCTCCAATCCTGATGCCCCATTCTACTTTATATAGTCTAGCTTCTCATATTACACGATCAGCATACAGACTAAACAGGTATGGTGAAAGGATACAACCCTGACACATATCTTTCCCAACTTTGAACCATGCAGTGGTCCCTGTTCTGTTTGAATGACTGCCTCTTGATCCACGTACAGATTCCTCATGGGCACAATTAAGTGTTCTAGAATTCCCAGTCTCCACAATGTTATCCATAATTTGTTATGATCCACACAGTCAAATGTACTCGGATAGTCAATAAAACACAAGTAAACACCTGGTACTCTCTGCTTTCAACCAAGGATCCACCTGTCATCTGCAATGATATTCCTGGTACCATACTGTCTTCTGAATCCAGCCTGAATTTCCAGTAGTTCCCTATCAATATACTGTTGCAGCCACTTCTGAACGCCTTTTAACAAAATTTTACTTACATGTGATATTATTCAATAACTTTCATATTCACTCAGGACATGTTTCTTGAGAACAGGCAAACACATTGATTTCTTCCACTCAGTTGGCCAAGAAGCTGTTGTCCAAATTTCTTGGCAAAGACAAGGGAGCACTTCCAGCACTGTGTCTGCTGAAACATCTCAATTGATACTACACCAATTCCTGAAGCTTGCTTTTTGCCAAAGCCTTCACTGAAGCTTTGACTTTCTCCTGTCCTGTCAGTTCCTGATCATACGCTCTATGATATGGACTGAGTTTACTGTAGCTTAACTAGTAAAACAAACAGCATCTTTTATAGCAATGCACTAAAACTTTTCAAACCTACAAACCAACTTTCAGAGGGTGGGTTCTAAAAGTTGTGGATTGCAAAAGAACTTTGGCAAGAATTCAGAAATATATTTAATTTACCATGTTGCAGGAGGAAGGGACTGCATGTTTGTAACTCCTCCATCCACTGGTACTACCACCTGTATATTGGACAGCACACTTGGTCCCACCATAGCTTCTGGGTTATACTTGTAATCCACTCTGAGGTCTGTGGTACCAGCACTACATTTCCAGTATGTTGCAAGATTCAGAGGAGTGGATTGAATACCATTTGATGATACCTGTACAGAGGAAAAACAAACCATTACCTTTGGCTTGACAAGTAAACGCATGTTAATTACACAGACTTGAACTTCAGGGTTCACAGAATCAAAAATATCTAATGTGGGGGCTGTCTGTTCCTAGGTAGGCTAAGGCAGACTCATATCGAAGTGTGGCCCTGGGATTACCTACATAAAGTCTTAGTAGCGCTTGTTAAAAACATATATTCCCCTGGCTCCAGCTGCAGAAAATCACATTTACCTGCAGGAGGACAGGGCCCAGAAATGAGCATGTAATCAGTTGTTCTTGCTGATATGGGTAAAGTTTGAGAATCTCTCAATACTCAACACAGGAATTCTATGACTCTCTATGAATTTTAAGAACTTAGATTTAAAATGGTAAGAAACAAGAAAGGTCACCATGAAGTTTCTCATGCCTGGAGTTACAATGTTCCCAACTTCAGATGTTTAACTCCAGTCACATGACCCACCCAAAGGTTTCAGCAGTTTTGCTCAAATAGCTCCTTTTCACTGAGACCTACTCTGATCACTCTGTTTAACTTTACGGTGAAAAATTGCATTTGCAATCTTTTTACCTTATCCTACACCTTTCCTTTTCTCCATACCATACAATTGTTTATTATATTGACTGTCTCTAATCCACAGTCCTGGCAATCAGCCAGCATCAAATAATTTCTGTTGAACGAATGAACAGATGAATACTAGAAATAAAGTTTAAATCAACTTAAGTGGCAGCACTTTCTTACTCTTTAAGTCTTTACTTCCTAGAAATACAAACCATTTTAATACATTGCCATTTTAAAAATTCAAGTATGTTGTTGCTGTTAGCTGCTCACAAGTCAACTAACTCATAGTGACTTTATGTACATAAGAACGAAATGTTGCCCTATCCTGTGTCATCTTCACAGTCATCAGCATGTTTTAGTCCCTAGTTGTGAATACTGTGCCAATCTATTTCAGTAAGGGTCTCTCACACGGCCCTTCACTTCACCAACCTGACAGTCTCCTTTAGCAATTCATCTTTCCTGATGACACATCCAAAGCAAGTGAGTCCAACAATGTTCTGTTGTGATCCACAAGATTTTCATTGGCTCATCATCAGACGTAGATTGCCCGAACTTTCTGCCTAATCTATCTTAGTCTGGGTGCACCAGTGAAACCTTTTTAGTATTTAGGCAACCATGCTGATATTTGAAATGCCAGCAGAATAACATCTATCCTCATAGCAACATGTAAGCCACCAGAGTATGACAAACTGACAGACAAGTGGTAGCCAAACAATGTAGATGTATATAAAATAGCAATTTTAAACCCTGACAATCTTACTCTCATGGTTACCTATTAACATTTTGATATATATTACTCCAGAGTTTTTAGGCATGTGAAAAAAATTGGCTGCAGTAACTTATTTAATTCAGCTCCTCTACTGGTACGTACGTAAGTGGTTTCTAAACAATGCTACAGTGAATATCCTTTGTATCTTTATCTTTGCCTACCTTTGTGATTTCTGAAGAGTAAATTTTTGGAGTAGAATTGCTGAATTAAAGATTACAGCCATTTAACAATGTAAAAGAATTTCCTTCAAAGAGGTTCTTTTAAATTGTACTCATTAACACAGTGGTCACATCCCTCTTCATACTAGAAGAGCAATTTTTTTTCATTTTTATCAACCTAAAGTGGCAATTCTTCGTTGTCTTAATACGAATTGTTTAATGCTAACATGAAACATCTCTCCATATATTGCATTACTCACCTTACCTACTGATTTGTAAGAGTTCTGTGGGGTAAGTTCTTTGGTCTATCTTACGTGTTGCAAATACTTTCCTCTCAGATGGAACACTGATTCTCTTTAAGGGTTTGTTTTACAAATATTTTACACACACACACACACACACACACATATTTATTTTTGCATGCCAAATATCTCAATTTCTTATTGCATGACTTCTGGTTTTGTATGGTACTAAGAAAGGTCTTCTACACTTCAAGATTAAAACATATGGTAAGTATGTTACATGCATACATCTTCACTTATATTTTAGTGCCTTTAAGCACGCAGATTTTATTTTGGTTTAAAATGTGAATTAAAGATTCAGCTTAATTTTTTTTCAAATGTCTAGCCTGCTGCCCAACTCAACATCATTTACTGAACAATTCATCTTTTCCACATTACCTTGAAATGCTATTTATCATAGAAACCATTTTCTGTTTATTCTTATATCTATTTCTGGATATTTTAATCTGCTTTACTCATCTGACTATGTCTTGGTGTGCTGGTTCCAAACTATTTTAAATACTGCTGTCTTATGATAAGTACAGAGAAGCCCTCATAGTACAGTGGTTAAGTGTTCAGCTGCTAATCAAAAGGTCAGGGGTTTGAACCCACTCCAGGAGAGAAACATGTGCAGTTTGCTTCCAAAGAGATTACGGCTTTGGAAACCCTATGGGGGCAGTTCTACTCTGTCCCACATGGTCATTCTAAGTCAAGATTCACACAAAGTCAATGGATTTAGTTTATAATAAGTATTTCTACTACAGTAAAAAAATTATTCCTCATTATTGTTTAAGACATTTTCTGACTTATTCTTCCGAAGAACCTAAAAATTATTATCAAACCTCTAAACACACATACACCCACATACAGACATACCCCTTTACTGGGTTTCTGATCATGGCCACATTAAACTTACAGGTAGAAACAGCTAACTTTTTCACAACATTGAGTCTTCCTTTCAGTAATCAAAGTAACCTTTGTAACTATATTTGAGTCAGCAGGAGTTTTGTTATGGATCTTCCTATTTTTTTTATTGTAAATGTTTTTATCCATTAGTTTTACTAACTAGTTGTTTTAAAAGCTATTAGTTTTTAAACTGACTACCTTATCAAATTCATCTCTATCAAATAGCTTTTTTCAGGTGACTCTCTTACATTTTCCATGAATGTAACATTACTTGTACATAGTAATAACTCTGTTTCCTTTTTTCCAATTTTTTTACTGATTACTTATTCTGTTGTCTAACCGCTTGGCTGAAACATCCAGAAAAATCTCACATGTTAACAGGAATAATAGGTATCTTTGCCACTCCTACCACTAATTGATTGCTTTAGGTGTTTTACTATAAAGCCTGATTCTGCTGGTCTATATCTGAGATAAATATATTTTTTAATTTAAGGAAGCATTCATGTATTTATATTTACTCATTATTTTAATCAATGACAGACCATATATTTAATTAAAGTGTCAAAATGTCTACTACTTTATTAACAGATGTTCTAATTTAGAAATCCTTACATTTCTATAACTTCAGTTGGCTTTGCTATATTACTTAAAAATCTGCTATGCTGCATTTGTTATTGTTTTAATTTAGGGTTCTTAATAACATGGAACTCACCTGATACTTTAATACATCTATATTATAATAAGAAGCAGCTGGATTTTGCTCTGACAGCTTCTTGAGGTAGACAGTAACAGCTTGCATGTTCATCCAAAAATCTTTTGTGTTGGAATCACACTGTGATGGATCACTATAGATAGAAGAAATATTTTTGTCATTTTGTCTTGTCTGTATCCTTTACCTCTTGTTAATTACGACCTAGAAAACACTAGCAGAAACAAAGTAAAAGGAGGATGAAGGAAAAGTTAACATTAGAACAGAACGCAGAAGCTTGCCTGAAAGAAGACGAGATGGAGAGGATTTCACAACTACCAAAATCAAAAAACGAAACAGAAAGGCTGTTTAACTGTACATAACTTTGGTATGATCTTCAAACTGAATATTACTGTTTCAAAGAAGGAAACAATTTCTTAAAAAAGAAATTTCACCTACTTAATTAAGACAATTAAAAATACACAGACCTGAACACAAGTTGTGCATTAGGAAGAATTTGCTCTAGTCTGCTGATATTTTTCACCCTGAAGCAGAGCACGGCTGGAGATGGATTACTAGTGAAGACTTTAATAATTCCACTTGGAAATGATATTGTCACATCACCAGTGATCTTCACAATACACCTGAAATTGGGAATTTTGAAAAGTGCTTAAATAAAATGCTTTAATCTCCAAAGTACATTTGGTTTTAAAAGGAATACACATATACACATCATATTCTGTGTGGATATGTACACGTTTCATCCTGTTAATGAATTATTTTTTCAACTTAATTTTAAAAAATGATACTACATGAAAGTAGCATACTTACCTAGTATTATCTTTTACTGAAATTAAACTCCCAATACAAATGCAAGGGTGCTAATGTTCCTTTACTTTTTCTCTGGTAACCATCCTCTGGCTGCTGCCCCCTAAAGGTACTGCTGCCCCAGTAACAATCCCTGGTTATAGTTTGGTTTCCCCTCCCAAATGCCCCAACATACCACGCCTGATGGTGGTGGGAGAGGCCATTCTTGCTCTTCATTACCTATTCCAATTCTTTTGAAATCCATGCCATTGAACTACATGACCTGCTACCCATCCCCTTCCACTCCAATCCTCAGGGGTCATCAACACTCCCTTTTCTGAAAATTTTAGCTCTAGCGGTCAGTCTGTCTGCACCACTATTCCCATCATAATTTTTAGTGATTTGGGTAATCAGAGAGATGATCCTTTCATTACCCTGGCTACCTCATTTTTCACCTTATGTCCAGTGATCTTGTCTTCCAGCCCACCTCAGTCATACTGCACCCCTTCCATAATCTCAATTTCAGAATCTCTGTTCATCTAACCACTACTTGCTATTCTTCCAACTGATTCTATCTAGTCCCATCTCCAACAGTTCACTTAGTCTCACTGGAACTTTCACTAATCTTCACTCATCTTCTCTGTATCCTCCACTTTCTTCCTATCCTTCCACTGCGTAGTCCACCATTGTACACACTCCTTCACACTCATCTTCCTTTGCCCCTCTTTCACTTGACTGTGCTCACCTGGCAAAACATAATCTTGGTTAAATCCAGCTCCTCACATACATCTATACAGTTAAATATAACTAGAGAAGAACATAGACATGCTAACTGGTTTCAGTATATATACAAATGTATGTATCCATATGTATGTGGATACAGATATACACATATATTAAAAAAAAAAGATCAAATCTGTTACCACTGAGTTGATTCCAACTCACAGTAACCCTATAGTTCAGAATTCCTCCATAGGTTTTCCAAGGTGCAGCTGGTAGATTGAAACTGCTGAACTTTTGGTTAGCAGCTGAGCTCTTAACCACTGGGGCTCTAGATATAGACCTAGACATATATATGTGCAAAACCTTCAACTGGGCCTATGTTACCCGGCAATCCTGTTACAATCCCTAGTCTATTCACTCCTCTGTTCTTTCATACCTTCTTTCTCCTAATTTACCTATGTCAATACTGTATTTTCTGACTTCTCTCCCGTTTCAATAGATGACTAGCCATATACTGGCCCTAACTAAGGCCGATCTCACCACTTCTGCACTGGATCTCATTTGCTATCACAAACTAAGGAACTTCACTGTTTCCTACATAAAGACTTTTTCCCCTAATTACTGGGTCCTTTCCATCAGCATATAGACATGCTGAAATATATGTTATCTTAAAAAAAAAAAATAGCACTGAAGTACAAAGTACAAAGTACTCCAAGGGGAGTACTTTGAAGGTAACTGTAGTGATACTCGGCAATGAGGTTTGTACCACTCTTTCTAGGATGTGTTTGTGAACTTAACTGGCAGTTCCTGTATAGCTGTCTGCATTTCCATCATCTCCTGATCCTGAGCTCCCTCCAAGGAGGCTTTCATTTCCACTAATCTGCTGAATTTTTCTCTTGTGAGTCACCAGTGACTTTTATATTGCCTATGGTAAATTTTTCTTGACCTGTCAGCAACAATGGATTAGCTCTACAACTTTGTTCTTGAGATGGGATGCACTTAAATTTGAAGAAACTGTTCTACTGGTTTTCTTTTTAACTCTCTTGCTACTTACTATCTCAAACTCTTCTGCTGGAGCACTCTTATCTTCCTGTTTTCTAGACCCTGGAGGGCCCGAGAGTTTAGTACTTCAAACTTGTCCATCTACTTGCTAAGGCCCACAGTTTTAAGTATTATAAACTAATGACTACAATTTTTTTTTTTTTTTTACCTCTAGCCTAGACCTATTCCCTGGACAATGGAAACAGGTATCTAACTATCAATGTGATTTCTCCACAAAGATGCCTTTACTAGTACTTCATATTTGGCATTCTAATCCTTCATCAAATACTGACAATTGTTTTTTCAAAACATATTGACAACCACCTCCTCTACCAATACCTTCATCCAAGCCACCAACATCTGTCACCTCAACTTCTATAGCTAACACTTTACATGTCTCTGCAAACACTGCCTTGCCCTCCAGTTTGCTCTCCAAGTAGCAGCCAGAATGTGCCTTCAAAAACACGAGTTAGCAAATCACTCCTCTACTTGAAGTCACTACCAACCTCCTACCTCACTCAAAATAAATTCAGAACTCTTTAGCATGGCCTATACTGCCAACCTTATCTAGTATCTCTTTGGATTCATCTTCTACTCCTCTCTCCCTTGTTCACTCCCACCCAGTGTAAGAGGTCTCCCTGCTGTTTCTTGAATATGCCAAGCAGGCTGCAACTTAGTTTCTTACATTCACTGGTTCCCGCTTCCTGGAATGCTCTTTCCTCAACTTTGTTCTTTGCTTGCTCCTCCATGTCTTTTAAGCAGCAGCTTAAATTAACCTCATCAAAGAGATCATTCTATCTAAAACAAAAGCCCTCTATTGTTATTTTCTATCCTCTATGCTGCTTTACTTTTTTCACAACATATATCAATATCTGATAAGCCCCACCCCACTAAAAAATACCTACTGCTGTCAAGCCAATTCTAACTCACAGCAATATGATGGGAAAGAGTAGAATTGTCCCATAGGGTTTCCAAGGCTGTAATCTTTATGAGTGCAGACTACCACACCTTCTTCCCATGGAGTGGCTGGTGGGTTCAAACCACTTGTTTTTCAGGTCAGTTTCTTTGATAGTTATATTTCTATGCAAATAATGTACAACTTCTAGTACACCTTCTACATTGCTTGCCAATCACTCCCTCTCCTTATGAAATCATCATTGTAAGCACTGTTCCACAAACATGTTGCTGTAAAAAAAAAGTCAACATACTGCACATACAAAAATGGGGGGTGGGGGGGTGGCGGGGAGTTGTGACTGGCACACAAACGTAGATGGTGTACATTATTTGCATAAAAACACAGTATTAGCTTTCCCTCATTATAATGCAAGCTCAGGAAAGAAGAACTTTGTTTTGTTCACTAACCAATCTCCCCACACCTATAATAGCAATCACTCAAATATTTGAAGAATGAATGCATGTTGAATAAATAATGTTAAGTAAGAAAAAGAGGAGACATCATTCACCCAGATGTAACTCTCTTTAAAGACAGAGGCTCAACTGGGTCTGCAAGGATCATTTTTGAAAATGTCATACTTTCACCAATAACATACATGAGACCAAGGCTCAAATTTTCATTCCAACCTAGGCCAGCTGCCATTATCTTGCCCTACAGTATGCTAAACAACAAATACATCACATTGGTTATAAAGCATGGGCAAGAAGGAAGACAAATTGCGGGACCAGGCACTACTACTGTTGCTTATAGCAAATCCTTTAATATGAAAGACAATCCCCAGATTACTGTATTAGATAGCAAAAAAGATAAACAGAAGACCCCGACCAAAATATATCTTCAAATTTACCACCAAACTCTCCACACAGACACAGACACAGACACAGACACAGACACAGACACAGACACAGACACAGACACAGACACAGACACAGACACAGACACAGACACAGACACAGACACAGACACACACACAGACACAGACACAGACACAGACACACACACACACACACACCCCTAGTTTATGTGCATATTTTAAAAACTAACTTGGTGGGATCTGCTCCTTTAAAGTACGCATTAACGGACTCTGTAAGGGCGATTGCCACAGGTAAAGTGTCCTGACTTCCAAGGCTGACAGGGCTGGGACCTCTTGATATACCTAGAATACAGACAATTCATTTGTTAGATCCTTAAGACACTAAATACCAAGACAGAAGACTGACAATGTCAAGTTGTCATAAATGACTCTATTACTGGTTTTAATGATGCTCAAAATAAAAACCTGGAGGTTAAGAAATATAACAGAAGTGGGGCAGGAGAAGCTAGAGAGGAGGGGACAGATGTTCATTAAGAGGATACTAGAAGTAAAGAGTGGAAAGGAGGAGTGTGCCATCACAGGGTGAAGAGAACACATAGAGTTGCAGATAGGCAAGCATGCAAATCGATTTGGACTGTATACTTTCACTGAATCTTATTAAAAAAGAAACATAACAAAAAACAAATTGAAACATACTACAAAGGGCACACAAAAAAATCAAGAAACCATGTTACACTGACTTTTGTTTTTAATGGAATAACACAAAAGGATTAAGTAACGTCAAAAGGAAAAAGTCTTTAAGTGGAAGAACTAAAATTACTAAAATAAAGCTTTAGTAAAATTAAAATCCTAAATTCTTCAAAGTTCTAACAATCACATACTTCAAGGGCAGTAGCCTAGAGTTCTGTATTTACGCTACCTCCATCCAAGCAGTGATTTTTACACACTACTCATTATTAGTACAATTCTCTTGGCTTCCTCTGTCAGATGTCACAGAGTCAACCCCACCTCAGTGTAACTCCATGCACAATAGGATCGGGCCACTGTGATCCACAGTCACTGGGTGATTTTCTGGAAGCAGACTATCAGATCTTTCTTCAGAGTCTATCTCAGTCTGCATACTCTGCACTCTGCTGAAAACTATTCAGCATGAAAGCAACAGGCATGCAACGAACAGTTGGGTGGTGGCTGTGCCTGAGATGCACTGGCCAAGAAATGAACCTGAGTCTCCGATATGGCAGATATGGTCAGCAACGACACCGCACATAATTACTCCAATTCTACCAATAAATGTTGCCCCCTATGTAATTATTCATTCTTTTTTTTTAAGAAAAACAATGTATAACTTAGGTCATCATGTATCTCTGAAATCTAAATGTATGCTTTTCACATGAATGTTATGCAATGTTCATAGCCGCCAGATGTTTTTATTTCAGGTGTGGTTATCTACAGTGAAAGACTGAGTTAATTTTGAGGTGGCAAGAATATAGATCTGATAAAAATCATTCCCAGTTTTCTCAGACTCATAGCTAAATGTGAGATCCTACAAACACTGAGAAAACACATTAGCATTAAAAGCAAATTTTAATTCTTGATTTCAAAGAAATTTTGACTTTGAAAATTCTTTAGAGCTGGAAAAAACTGTTCAGTATTTAAAAATAAACGGGAACAAGAACCACTGCTTCTAGTTCTTGCCACTGGGAAAAACAAACCCTTGCCAAAACAAAACAATTTAAAATTCAAGTAAAAATAAAGAACTAAAGAATATGAAATGTTATTCATAAAATTACAAAAACTGTGATTTTTTTATCCACTAACATGCGCCACATACTTTGCTAAAGAGGCAAGCCAAGCCAGAGAGGCAAGGGAAAAACAGAACGGTGCCTTTCCGAGCTATGAGTAGCTTTGTAAGTAGAGTTGGGCTGAGGTAATGAAACAACAATGAGGATGGACAAGTGCTTATGATACGGAGATCACTGCATGGAGGACCTCTGATCTTATCCTCTTGGTACTGAAAACATTTAAGAGAAACATGAGGTTTTCCCATTTAGTCAGATTACTCTGAGACGGAGTGGAGTCTCTACTGAAGGGAAAAGTGATTGCAAAGATTCAGCTCTGGATCAAACGAGAGATGATTAGGTAAAAGATGGAAGAACTAGAAAGCAGAAAAAGCAGATTACAAATACACTGACTGATTACAACTGTGCAAATCCATGTTTGTACACTGGTGTAATGTCACAGTAAGTCTGTATTAGCTCAGTCACATTTTTTTTTCCCTAATATATTGTTCTACGCTACAAGGTCATCAGAGATTCTGGAAAGCACATTTTCAGAGAAAAATGAAAGCTATAATAATCTTTCTTTACTGAAGCACATTATATGCAAGTAATTATCTTCCCTTGAACAGTCCATCCAAATGGGTATTTCCACACAGTCAAAGGTACTGCTTTGACATTAAAAATTAAATGAAATCTACAAAGTTAATTATTCTTTTGAAAGATCTGATCTGAGCATGTAACATCAAGACTCCTGTAACAGTTCCTTTGTAAATTATTACACTGCTTATTGAAATATCATCAACTACAAACAAGTGTTTGAAAGTAGAGGAAAAACTAAAATACCTAACAGTTTTGCATACTTTTTCCTATATTCTGATTTTGTTTTCCTTTTAAAGTGATATGGCACATGAATACTTCAAAAAAAAAATGTACTGATACAGAATACATATGCATAAGTCCCTAAAAAGTATAAATTTACAATGTATCATTCAAAATAAAATTTTTAAAGACACGTTCTTTATTAGGATAGCATTCTTTCCAATTCTGGCTTAATTGTATATTTAGACAACTGCATGCACTGAAAATGCAAAGAACTTAATAAAACTGAGGTGAGCAAGGGTCTGTACAGGGGTATCTTCCTATAACAATCAACAGATAGACAGAATTCATTTCAGCTCAGGAGTGAAAAGACGTTCAACCCATCTCCTACATCTGAGCCACCTATTTCATTTTTTTAAACTCATTATTCTTTCTCCTCCTTGTCTAATCATCATTTCTCTAATTCTCATATCTTTAGTGTTAAGATTGACATTTCTTATTGTTGAAGGACACGGAAAAGTGTGACAGAAGAAAATGCAAAAATAATTTTTTTTAATAACTAGGGACTTGATTTCAATGTATCCTAGCATAGCTTCTGAACACAATTAGTACAAAACTGAGATAGTTAAACTTTAAAAGTTACTCCTGTTTCCGAGACACCATACATTTCTGGAAAAGGAAAAGGTAGGTAACAAAGTGTTTTAGATACACTTTAGAGTCATTAGTCAACATACACGTTTCCTTCTAATACAATACCTGGTGATGTCTCACAGTGCTTTTCAATTTCAGAGAGTGTCCCAATCAAATTATCATCTTCTATCATATTTAAATAAAACAAAATATTGTAGGAAAAGAAAACATTTTCAAGAAACAAGCAACATTTTAAATCAAAGGTAAACGAGCATCATAACAAAGAAAGAGAACTTTTCAGGCTGATGTAAAGAAACCCTGTTGTACAAACTCCTCACACACCTTGCCTGCTTATACCATATCACTGTCACGTACTTGTGGTTCTTCCACTGGTTCAAATGGTGAACAAATTAATACAAACCAATCTAGTCAAAATGAAAGTTTCCAACTCAAACAGAAAACTTCTGAATAATCTAGAGACAGTGGAAAAGAACTAAAGCTTATTTTGGTTACCCAGACCACTTGCCTTGTCTGATTTCTAGTAGGATCATCTATACTTTTATGCCTAAAATACAGCTGTGTGAAAACAAAAATTAATGAAACTGTATGTATGAACAATGACAATGAAGTTCTCATCAAAGCAAATAAAAAAATTACTAGATACACTCATTTTTTATAAAGTTAATAATAGGGAAAAAACACTATGTTCACAATGGTATATAAGATAGTTACATCACACTTAGACATTTAGAAACCAAACCACTTTATGTTTCATTCCAACCTATGTTCTTTATGCCACTTTAACAATGGCCACACATTTATTTCTCCTAAGTGAGTTTTGATAAGCGAAGCCAAGTACTGTCATTAAGTTGAAATATCAATCAATCAGCCAATCAGGGCTGTGGTTCTTAAACTTAGTATGTATCAGAATCACTGGAAAGGCTTATAAAAACAGACTGCTAGCTCTATCCCCACAGTTTATGATTTAAAAAGTCTCTAATAAATTCTCAGGTAATGCAGACACTGCCAGTCCAAGGACCATACATAGAATACAACTCCTTTAGTGCTCAATTAATGCAAATCAGTAGTTTGCATTATTAAAGACCACTCCATCACACCTGCAACTAGCAGCAATAAGGACAATGAGTTATTATAATTTTAATAAGAAGCTGTTGCTCCAGAAATACAATGTTTTGTTTAAGTGGTCTTGTGATTTGTTTATTACACTAACAATGGAGTAGAAGAAAGGTCCTAAGAATTTATGGAAGGAAAGCATAAAGGTGGTAACAAAAACAAATTTTAACCAAAATCTAGCTATAACAAAAAACTGGATTTGTTTGGTAATGCTTAGATTTACATAGCTATGCCCAAATAGTTATTTTAAAATCTTCATCATGTAGACTCTTACAGGGGCAATAAATAAATAAATAAATAAATTCGCCGTGAACAGAAAACCCTTTTCTTCTATTCAATCAAATGCTTGTTTTTAAAACACAAACTTTCTTAGAAATGCAACTATCTGTTCACAGGAAAAAGGACTGCATTATATTTTGCCTCCAACTATTTGTTATGCTCAGCAGTTCATAACCTTGAAGCTCTCATAACAATGCTGTGATTAAAATTCCTCTATCTATATAATACAGACCATGAAAGAGAAAAGGAAGATGTGACTAGTTTGATAATGTGGTTCCAAACACACAAAATCTCTAATGCTACATTCTTCACTACCCTATTCAAGTAATAATAATCTTGATCAGGCTTTAAGTGTTAAATTTCACATGTATTTGATAATGACTTACCTACTGTTGGAGTATTGGCTGCACTGAATGAAGCAGATGATGAGATAGAGGAAGAACTTTCTGCCCGGGCTAAAGGAGCAGCAGGAGGCGGGCTGGTGTTAGAAGTTACAGGTGGACTGAATGGCCTGGGCTTAAAAACAAAAATTTATTTATCAAAATGCTAAAATAACTCCTCCACTGTCAAAAAAAGATTTTTAGCTATCAGTACATTTAATTTTAATACACCAAACCAAATTTATTGTGTCTTATAATTCAAAATTGGAGACGCATAGGTCAAATAATTTTCAAGAATGGATTGGAACATTAAAAAAGGTGATTTTAAAATAATGCTGTAATGAGGGTCTTTATGCATAAATTTTTTTTTTGTATATCAAAATTCGGCTTAACACAGACTCCAAGAAGTTAAATTATTAAACACTATTGAAGTTCTTCACACATACTACCAAACTGCTTCCCAAAAGGATTCTTCACTTTACCTTACTGCCTATAAATACACGACACCTAATATACGAGAATACCTATTTTTCTTGCCAGAAATGAATGGACAAACCTCAGGAGCAAACATAATTTAAAAACAAAAACCTCAGCAAATCTGATAGATTAGAAACAGAATTTGCATTTTCTCTTTTATGAATTGTCCCCATTAGCTTTGCCTTAGTTAGTGGAGGTCCTAGTGAGACAGTGGTTAAGAGTTTGGCTGCTAACAGTTCAAATCTAGCAGGCGCACCTTGTAAACTCTATGGGGCAGCTCTCCTCTGTCCTACAGGGTCACTATGAGTCAGAACCAACTTGACAGCAGTGGGTTTGGTTTGGGTTTGGTATTCTGGTGGCATAGTAGTTAAGTGCTAAGGCTGCTAACCAAAAGGCTGGTAGTTTCAATCCACCAAGTACTCCCTGTAAACTCCATGGGCAGTTTTACTCTGTTCTATAGTACAGGTTCACTACGGCTCAAATCAACCTGACAGCAATGGGTTTGTTTTTGTTGTTGCTGCTTTATTTGCTGCAAATATTTTCTCCCTAAATACTGCTTGGTGTTCACAAATCTGTCTATGTTATTACTCCTTATAATTCCTTGCAACACTTCCTCCTTAATAAAGTTCAGCCCTTATACAGACATATGAAAAGATATTAACTATATGGGCTTCTACTTAAACATAAAACAAATAGGAAAACTATAACTGTGGCCCATTAATCTTTTACTTTGGTGCATAGGTCTTTAAATATTTGAGGAACACATTAAACAACGCTTTTGAATGTGTTTCACTTTTTTAAAATTAGGCAGAGCTAAGCTTAATTTTAAAATAACCTTCTCATACATTTAAAAGTATTAAGTAAATATGACATTTCTTTAGTGCCTGTTATGTATCAGGCCCTGTTATGTATCAGGCCCTTCTAGCTAAGCAGTGACAAAAGACACTGTTACTGTCCTCATTTGAAGAGCATGAAAAACAAAAGGCAAAAAAATTTAAATTTTCACATACTAAAATCAGTCTATCCTTTACCATTATAACTGTAAACTTAAAAAATCAGATAATACACCTGTTCCTCACTTAGCAACTGCCTCACTATCATACTCTGAATTTACGACAACAGTAAAAAAATCTACCATTCAACTATTTTGCTCATTAATGAAGCATGCCTCACAGTAACAAATGCCAAAGTGCAAAGTGAAAGTAATGCTAGCTGCTATGGTTAAGGTTATGGTTGGGTCATGATCCTCAGTGGTTTGGCGGTTATGTAATAATGCAGCATCTTCCGTTTTCACATAACAATCCAGTCTTTGGAACCTAGCAATGCTGATAAATGAGAAGTGGTATATTACTTAAACATGTTTCACAATTTGCATACCAGCCCCTATATTTAACTGCTTTTTAATGTCTCATCATTATGTAGCTATGTAGGCAGATAAACATAATGCAAGGCATGGGGATGAAAAGATAGTAAATCGATCAGCTCATCTGAAGTTTACATGCTTGGGAAAAACCTTGAGATCAGCTATTGCGTGGGACATTTCATGGGTAATATAATGTGACTTTTTTTTTTACAGTGAATTTTACAATATTTTAGAAAAAGGTTAAAAAAAAAGGCACTGTCCAGTACAGTAGCTGTTAACCACATGTGACTGAGCATTTGAAATGTAGCTAAGTCCAAATGGTGATGAACTGTAAATATAAAATACACACTGAATTTTGAAGACTTAACACACAAATGTAAAACAGCTCATTCACAATTTTTATGTTGACTGCATGTTAAAATAATACTATTTTGATTACTGGGAAAAATAAAATAACTTACTAAAACTAATTTCACATTTTTTAATGTGGTTACTAGAAATTTTTACACTATACATTACTTGCATTATATTTTTATTGTACAGCACTGCTTTCAAACAATGCTTCTCGAACATGAGCTTGCAAGAGAATCACTATGAGGGCTTGTTAAAACACAGTTTGCTGGGCCTCTGTCTACAATTTCTGATTTGTCTGGGGTAGCGCCAGGAAAACTGAGTTTCTAGTAATTTTTCAGGTGATGGCTAGTACCCCTGGTATGGTGACCACATTTTAAGAACCACTGATCCAGAACAATGAGGAGTTCTAGGTTAGGAGTGGGTGTGCATAGATTTCTTCTGAGTGCCAGTGGAAGCCACGAACCCTCTCCAGAAAAACGCACACATAAGTATGCGAGGAAAAAAGGCATTCCAACATAGAGTTAGAGAGAATTAAAATCAGCATAACCTTTTCAATAGAGACAAATATCAAGTATCTTAAAAGGGTGGACATTCCTTAGTGCATGAATTTCACTTTAAATTTTTTATCTACTAGTAAAATAACAAATGTCTACAAAGAAGCATAAGTATACTCATGAAGAAGTTGTTTATGATAATAAAAAATTGGAACTAAATTGCCAAACAAAATTCTAAAACAGAACAAATTTTAGAAATGTAATTGTGGAAACAGTGTTGAAGACAGAGTAATTTAACTACTACTTTGCATCTGGTAATTTTCTAAGTGTTTGTTATATATACATGAACATATGTATGTGCCAATTCATTTAAGTCTCACAAGACCCTGTTAAGTATTATCACCCCTATTTTACCCCTAAGGAAACTGAGACTCCAAATAAATAACTTGCCCAACATTGCTCAGCTAGTAAGCTGCTAATAAGCCTATGCTTTTAACTACTACATTTTACTGGCTCTGGAAAATAAATATTTATGCATTAAAAATAATGAAAGGACATCTGTCAAAATGTTAACAGTCAATGTTTTTGCAAGGTATAATTTAGAAGAATTTATTTTCTCTATATATTGTTTTCTAAATTTCACATGATCATGCATTGCTTTTGTAACCACAAAAAAATGTTTCCTAGATGCAGAAACTTTCCTATCATTTAAATAATAACCCTCTCTTTGGCAGCTTGCCCCTAATCTTTCATATCACTTGTTAACTTTGTTCCCTACGATAAACAGGCAAAGAAAGATGACACTATTTCAACATCACTTTTTCAACAATGAAAAGCCTTTTCATTCATTCACTGAACATTTCCTAACTGTACTGTGTAACAGACATTATAAAAAATACTGAGTATATGAAATTACTTAAGGCCTAGTCCAGTAACGGGAATACACACACAAAGAAAGTATACAAGAAGTAATATGCACACTAAAAGAAATATAAGCAAAGCATTACATAAGGAAGAGAATGATTACATCCACGGGGGAAGAGTGACTGGATGACCCAAGGGGGCTTTACCTAGGTGGTGACATTTAGCTGGGTCTGAAAGAAAGATGTCAGTTTGCTACACAGAAAGCAGAAAGGCATTTAAGATAGAAGGAAAGAATAAGAAGACACAGATGTATAAAACAGCATAATGTATTTGCAGAATACTGGAAAGTTCTGAGAGGCTAGAGCATAGCTTGCAAAGAGGAGAATGTTGGGCAGTTAATCTGCTAATGAAGACTGCTGGGACAACTTTATGAAAAGCCTTACATATTTAGCTAACACATTCAACCACATAGATTACGGGGAACCATTTGTGATGCATATCAAGGGGAAAAAAAAGATTAAGTTTGAATTTTAGAAATTTAATATTTAATTCTAGCCACAACGTAGAAGCTGGAACAAAACTGAACAGACTACAGGCAAGAAGACTGGTTTGGGAGGGCCTCATTCTGAATTACTTCTTTCATCAGCTGATTACCTTTACCAACCAATGCTTCTTGTAAAAACATGTACTTATACAAGTTACTTAACTTGCATGAGCTCCAGTTTTCTCACATATAAAGACTAGGACTCTCCTGGTATCATGCTTCAAAGGCCTAAGAACAAGCCACCATTTCTTCCTTAATGTCTGACTTACACAAAAATACATGAAAACTGCTTCTTCGCTGTCAAACAATGAGTCCTGAATGGTATGTTTGTAATTTGTCAACTTTCTTCAGAAATCTCTTCCACCCTGAACAATATCCTGCTCAACAGGTATGATAACTGAGATAATAAGGGGGTGTGATGGTGTGCTTGTTGGGGACATTTTTCTATACTTTTAACGACTCAAGGAGAAAACTTCAAGCACTTAATGGTAAAGGGGCATATAGAAAGATATCATTTGCATCTTAAATCAAAACAATTACATAATTAAAAAAAAAAAAAACCTGAGTACATACTATTTCATTAATCCCACTGAGTTTGCCTGAAGTAAGCTTTGGTCTGGAAGCAGGCCTTGGAGGTGGGACAATGGTGCCCACAGAAAGAGGAGTTGTAGGCCTGGCTGGTGGGGGGAAAAATAGAATTTGAAGAAAATCATTAGTATGTAGCAATGTTTATTACATAAAGACATTCTATTACAGAAGAACTATTAGAATTCAAAGTTTGTTTTTCTGGAGGTTTTATTTCTTTTTATAAATGTTATCACAGGTATTTGTTGAAATATTGGGGCTCTATTGAATAGTCTCTTTTTTTGAAGTTACCAAAAATATTCCTGAAAAAAAAATTGTTAACCTTTTTAAAAAAGTTGATAAACACAAAATTTTATACCTGTTCCAGTCATTTATACATTTAAAAGATTAAAGCTGATAAATTAGCTGATAAAAATAAACAAATTTAAGGCCTAAGGTCTTACGCCAATGGCCAATATACCTACCTTACAGGCAGTAATGCAAAACCAAGCCCTTGAAGCAATACCTTCACAATAACAATAAAGTACTAAATAACTTACCTTAATTAAATTTGCTAATCTGACTTTTAAATTGAACAGCACTGTAACATTCTTTTGGATAATTAAAATCATTAAAGCAAACTCTTAGCAGTTGTTATGAACTGAATTATGCCACTCCCCTCATATCCCCCCAGTATGTGTGTAGCAATTTGGTTGGGCCAGATTTTATGACTGACCACCATTTTATGTGATTTTATATATGCTGTAAATTCTAATCTCTGCCTGTGGTTAACAGGGAAAGACTGAATTATGTTGGAGAGGATAAGGGTGGGACTATAACACAATTATTAAAGTCACATTTAAGACTCAATATAAAGGGAGTTTCCTTGAGGTATGGTCTGCAACCTTTTATGCTATTAAGAGATAAAAGGAACAGGAAGTGAGCAAAGAGTTGGCAACCTCACGTCACCAAGACAGCCAGTGGTAGGAACGGAGTGTGTCCTCTGGACCTGTCTTGAGATGCTCTCACACCAAAGGATGACTGATAACAAAGATCTTCACCCAGATTCAAGAGAGAGAAAAGTCCCTAAATTTGGACTTATAGCCTACTGGACTGTGAGAGAATCGACTTCTTTGTTGAAGCCATCCATTTGTAGTTACTTCTCTTACAGCAGTGACAGATGACTGTGAGATTAGTTTATTAAAGATACTTCCCCAAATCACTCAAATTAACTTTTGATAAGTACTCAAAATACCACCTTAACTTTTCCAAAATCCTTATACAGATTTAGTGTTAACTGTTTTTCAATACCATTTGGGTGTTCACAATTTTATAAATCAGGAATATTAACCTCAGTAGTCTTAACTACAAATGATTCTTAACTACGGTAGAAATCACCAAATAAAAATCAAGTATACGACATCAAAAGTCACACATGTATTAACATAATCAAAACAAGAATGAAGAATAAAGAGAAGTTTAAATCATCTTTAAATAATTAGAATGACTTTCAAATCTCTCACACCCATTCCAGTTTGCTTCTACAGAGACTCAAGAACATAATACAGCTACGAAGAAACATATTGAGCAAGTTCAGTAAGTCTGCATATACACAAAGTTACAAGTATATTAACGGGCCTTAGTATAAACAAGGGGAAACCAAGAATAAAGCTGAGGGTCCTTGGTCCATAGCTAAAGGAACACAGGCAGGAAAGGAACAAGTATGGAGACAGCTGACGAGAACTAAAGAGGAGGCAAATCACAGGATTAAAAGTGTAGTGGGCTGGGGAGTGGGGAATCCATCAGAAAGTGTGTCATACAAAGGAATAAAACAAGCAATATAGTCAGGTGGCTTGAAGAAAATGGTAAAAAGCTGGCAAGATACCAAGTTTAGATTTTATGGCTGCTGCCTTCTCCAGTTAGCACCACCTACCTCCATCTGACTCATACTTTATGTTGTATTCTGGAAGAAATGTGTACCAACCTGAGGACCATAACACTTCCCTGTGCTACATGCCTATTTTAAACATTCACTACCCATGAAACCATCACTGACTTCTACTGTTACTTCAAGGCTATGAGAGTGTAACAGAGCAGAGGCATTTACACATGGAGCTTTATTACTCAGGAAGTGGTCTATTCCCATGACATTTAGACTGATTCAAATCAAGGCTGGTGGAAGTGTCACATTTAGCGCCTTCAAACAAAGCAGAACTTTTTGAGGGAAAGCTAATAATGGTACTTTTAGATACTACCCGGAGCCAGCCAAGTGCCATCTGAATCTTTATTATACCTGCATATCAATTAGCCACTTCTTCTAGAAGTCTCTGGAGGAAGTGACATTCTTAAATTGTCCAAATTCTATTTTGATTTCTGGCTGTGGCAGTGGCAGGAGTTTACTAAGAAGCATCAATCAAATGCAATATCTCAAGAAACATGAACTGACTAGTAAAGCATAAAAACACAGGCGTTAACAACAAAGGTATATCTGCCCTATGACATTACCTAAGAGGAACAGAAAATACTTTTCCCACGCCGTCTGTCTTCATCATCTAATGCTGCTTTAACAGAAATACAAATGGGTGGCTACAGAAAGAGAAACTTTATCACAGTCCAGTAGGCTAAAAGTCAAAATTCAGGGTGTCAGCTCCAAGTGGACGGCTTTCTCTGCTGGCTCTAGAGGAGGGTCCTTGTACTTCAGTCTTCCCGACTGGGAGCTTCTGATGCTCAGGAACCCCAGGTCCTTACCAAAGGATGCGCTCAGCTCCCAGCACTGCTTCTTTGCTTGTGATATGAGGTCCCAAGATTTCTGCTTGATTCCCTTTCCTTTATACCCCAAAAGATTACCTCAAGGCACAATACAATCTTACACATGGAGCCCTACCCCAACTGCCTTCCACCTTCCCTCATTAATTTCATAGAGACAGGGTTTACCATGTGGAGGAATATCACATAATACCATGAATCAAGGACTAGCCAAACTGCTGCACACAGCCTTGTATACTATTCTACCCTTTGCTCCATCCCCCTTCCCCAATTCATGTCTTTTTCACATGCAAAACACATTCACCCCATCACATCATCCTAAAAGTCTTAACTTCAAATCTGAAATCTCATTGCCTGAATCATCTAAATCAAATATGGATTTGACTTTAGGTGTATTCCATCCTGAGGCAAAATTCCTCTTTCTCTATGAACTTGCGAAATCTTAAAATACAAGTTATCTGCTTTCAAAGCACAATGGTAGAACCAGTACATAATAGACATACCTGTTACAAATGGGAAAAATTAGAGAAAAAGAAGGGACAACAGACACTAAGTAAGTCCCAAGCTCAGGAGAACAAATTACATTAGCTCTCAAGGGTTGAAAATAATCCTCTGATTTCTGAGATTATCTGGACAACAGCCCCACCTTCTAGAATCTGGGTGTTGGCCATGGTCTCTGGATTCTAGGTGGAGGCCCTCAGCACTGGGCAGCTTCAGTCAGCTCTGCTTTTCAAGCCCCCTGGAAAAACAACTCTTCTCCCTCAGTATTGGGTGACCCCATTCTCTTAGTCTGAGTGGTGACCCCACTACCTTGGCCCCAGCAGGCCCCACTCTTCTGCCTTTGGGGATGGAAGCTCTACCCATTGAGCTTTGGGCAGCAGCCTAATCTCCCTGGTATACCTTAACTGCAACCTCATACTCTGGAACTGAGTAGGTAAAGATCCAACTCTGAAACCTAGGAGGTGGTGGCTCCACCCATTGAAATCCAGTAGACTATGACCTCACCCTTAAAATGGAGAAGGCTCTGCTTTCCACACTCCTTTCAACAGTTCTACTGATCCTCAAACTTTTCCAGAGATAGCCCTTTTCTTTTCAAATGACAAAGAGATGTAGCTCCTTCAGCCTGCTTCCAAGAGACAGACAGTCTTCTTACCTTTCATTCTTTTTTCTGCCCCCTTCGGTCTAAAAAGATGGGTTTCCAGCTGTGGTAGCTGATTAGGTCCATCAATCACAGGCTTAATCTCTTTAACAAAAGACTGTGTAGCCATGTCCTTGGTGAACATTCTAGGACACATATCCTCAGCTGGCACAACAGAACTCAAGTTCTGTTTTTATATTGCACAGTTCATTTTTAAGTCCATCTCTTTCCCTCTCACATTATACTACAAATGGCAAGGAGAAAAAACACAAAGACCCTTTATAATCTTGCTTAGAAATCTCATCAGCTAAATATCCAAGTTCATCACATACAAGTTCCACCTTCCACCAAACATCTGAACACAATTCAGACAATTTCTTTGCTACTAAATAAAAACCATCACTTTTCCACCACTGTCCAATCAGATGTTCATCACTTTCTTCTAAATCATCACTTACAAGTTCCACTTTCCACCAAATATTTGAACATAATTCAGATAATTTCTTTGCTACTAAATAAAAACCATCATTTTTCCACTACTGTCCAATCAGACATTCATCATTTTCTTCAAAATCTTCACCAGAAGCACATTTCACATCTAGATTTCCAACATTCTGTTGCTGGTGCCATAAGTATTTTTTACAACAAAGAACACTGACAGCTCTCCTCTACTTCCTTCTGAGCCCTCACCTGAATTGCCCTTGACATCTGTAATTCTACAAATGGTCTCTTCAAGGAAAGCTAGGCTTTTACTATTTCCTAAATCAAATAAGACCTGCTGTGATCCAGTCCATTCTGACTCATAATGACCCTACAAGACAAAGCAGAATTGCCTCATAGGGTTTCATGGAGTGGCTGATACATTAAAAATGCTGACCTTTTGGTTAGCAGCCCCAGCTCTTAACCACTGTACCACCAGGGCTCCCTTTTACTATCAAAAACCAAACCAAATCCCCTCTGGCAAGCTGATTCTGAACCACAGCAACCCTACAGGACAGAGTAAAACTGCCCCATAGCATTTCCAAGGAGTACCTGAAACCCTGGAGGCATAGTGGTTAAGTGCTATAGCTGCTAACTTTTACTATTAAGCACCTTAAAGTTCCTCCAACCTCCTCATACTATCCAATTCCAAAACCAATTCAACAGATTAGTTATTTGTTAGAGCAGCACTCAATTCTTGGTATCAAACGTCTTAGACTCAGGTCTCTAGAGGAATAAAACCAGTGAAGCACATGCATATATACATATACACTTAAATAAATACAAATAGAAATTTATTTCAAGGAAATGGCTCACACAGTTGTGGAGGTGGGTTAAGTCGCAAATCTGACAGCCAAACCTCTGGCTACAGGCTTCTACTGATGCACATGGTCACAGGGGCTGAAGAACTCAAAATCAATAGGCGAGACAGCAGGATCCAGAGAAGGCAAGCTTTGCCAAAATATCTGTATACTGGATGCAGGCCATACCCCCAAAGGAAACTATCCTTTCAACTGACTGACTGCTCACATCAGATCACCAAATAGAGGATGATTACATAATGCCCGCCAAACCATTGAGAATCATGGCCTACCCAGACTGACACAGAAACTTAACCATCACACAGAGACTAACCGAGAATCTAGAAGCAATGATGATGAAGCACTGTTGGCTTCTTCAGTCACTAATCCTTCATGGCATAAACCATTTTGATCCTCAGAGACACAGTTGTGGGAATATTGCCAACCCAGTCTTTGTTAGCTTTACAATAACTAACTAACCGTACCGTAAAGCTAACTGGAGTACTTAACTAACAGGTTCACCAATAAGGGAAATCCACTGGCTTTGCAGCTATAAAGCAAAAGGAAACTTGTTTGCAAGCTCTGATGATACTGTTACACAAGAGAGCATAAAAAGTCTGTGAAAAAGTACAGTGATAGCCTTCTAGACCCAGCATCTGACTGGGTTTCCAGTAAATATTCAATTACCATGTTGCTGTTGTTCTTAGGTGCCAGAGTCGGTTCCAACTCACAGGAACTCTAGGCACAACAACATAACAACACAACAACACAACCATTTTTATGCTTAAACCCACTGTTGCACACACTGCATCAATTGATGTCCTTAAGAGTTTTTCCTCCTCCTTTTCACTGATCCTCTGCTTTACCAAGCATGATGTCCTTCTCCAGGGACTGATCTCTGACAATACGTCCAAAGCATGTACGATGCAGTTTCAACATTTTTGCTTCCACTGAGCACTCTGGTTGTACTTCCTCTAGAATAGATCTTTTGGCAGTCCATGGTATACTCAATACTTTTCTCCAATGCCACAATGCAAAAGTATCAATTCTTCTGTCTTTCTTATTCACTGTCCAGCTTTTGCATGCATATGAAGCAACTGAAATCACCACGACTGGAGTCAGGCCTCCCTCAGTCTTCAAGAAGACATCTTTACTTTTCAATACTTTAAATAGGTCCTTCGCAGCAGAGTTTCCCAATGCAATGCTTCTTTTGACTTCTTGACTGCTGCTTCCATGGGCGTTGATTGTGGAACCAAGTTAAATGAAATCCATGATAACCTCAATTATTTCTCCATTTATCATGATGTCGCTTACTAGTTCAGTTATGAGGATTTCTGTTTTCCTGATGTTGAGGTACAATCCATACTGAAGACTGTGGTCTGTGATCAATTATTATACACCCTGTCAAATCAATGGGAGAGGAAGAGAAGTTCCTATCCTGCTCTTTAAGGATAGCTGACAGAGAGGAAAACAAGTGAAAACTAGAAGCGAAAGGAAAATTCTAGAATTGAAATATACATCTATTTTGCCAAATGATTCTGTTTTTTCAGTGAACTGTCCTTTTCATTACTCAGAAGTAGGAAATTTTAATAAATGCATGGAACAATAACATGAGCTCGAATGTTATATTCATTGAGGAAAGCAGGTATGAGCATAAGACATTTAAAACATACATGAATAAAACTGAAGGTCCCGAAGTATATACACCCAGAATTATTTCTCTTTCCCCAGAGGACAAAGGTCACAATTGGAACATGGTCTGAAAAGATGACAAAGTGCAAGGTTCTGTGTATCCATGGTATTCAAAAAACTTCCTGGCTAGCTAGTAATGAAATTTGACAGTGTCATAAAAAGTAAGTTAGGCTAAATCAGTGTTTCAGTTAATACAAAAAATTGCTGAATATTTTTCAAAATATAATTTTAAGAATTTTTTTACAAAACACAGCAACAAATTTAATCCCTGGCAGGGAAGAAAATAAATTTTGTTAAGTCATATCAAAGGGGAGGACAGTCTGAACTAATATGTTCAATAAAAAGGTGCCTGTATTGAAACGCGCTTACAAACAGTAGCTACATAGTAGAAGAAGCAACTAATTCACATCTCTGCAAAGCTCCAAGGATCCTCTTTAAACACACAACAACACTGTGAGACTTAACCTATTAGTAATTACAAAACTAAGAAATCACTTTTATCTGAAAGTTATTAACTGGTTAGATTTTCTTAGACTGTTTTCTAATAACAACTGAGTTCAGGTCACTGATAAAAATTTTGAAAGAAGCAAACAGGACAAGTGGACAATTGGGACCTTGCTAAAATTTGAAAATATATCTGAGCAGAGGATTTTAAAATGGGAAAGGTGCACACTGTATTATAGAAATAAGACAGCAGAAAATTTAAGGCAAAATGTCTGTTTCAAAATTTCACTTAGGTCCAATGTCACAAAAACTGATAATATCAATAATATAATGCTGTTTGATCAATAACTGCATTCTGTTCAAGTGAGGACTTAGTAATAATTACTATATAACAGAATAATTATCTTTTTTCAACATTACTAACAATTTTGTAGGGCAGAATAATTTATGGCATTTTTCAAAATATATGAGGTTTCAAAATACACACTGCAATGGATTTTAAAACTAGCAAAAGATTAAAATCTCCTGGCTGTTAAACATCTGAGTGAAAGTGCATAATTTTTTTAGCTGAAGTTAAGGCAATATAAGCAAAACATTCTTGACACAGGAAGAAGAGAGAGAAGATTTTTGAAAAAGATTACTGTAAAGGAAACAGCAAGAAATAAAGCACAGAATTACGAAGAAATTGCTATATAATGTAAGCCTCTGTGATACCAATTTTAAAAATTTATTGATTTGGTAATTTACAAAATGATACTAATAAAGATTAAAAATATTGTTTACAACTATCTGTGATAAATACAAAACATCATCTGCCATTAGAGCAAGTCCACAAGAGCCAAAGTATGCCCTTGAGTGCATCCGACCAGAACTTATAGCGACTACCTCAAGAACAGACCTGACTCATTGAACACCGATGACCGAAGACCAGAAGAGTTGTTGAATAACATCAAGGGCATTATAGATGAAGAAAGAAAGAGGTCATTAAAGAAAAGAAAAGAAAAGATGAAAACAGATGTCAAAAGAGACTCTGAAACTTGGTCTTGAACATTAAGCAGCCAAAGCGCAAGGAAAAAATGAAGTGAATGAGTTGAACAGAAGATTTTAAAGGGTAGCTCAAGAAGACAAAGTATGATAACAACATGTGCAAAGAGTGGGAGCTAGAAAGTCAAAAGGGAAGATTACACTCTGCATTTCTCAGTCTGAAAGAACTTAAGAGAAAACTCAAGCCTCGAGTTGCAATAGTGAACGATTCTACAGGGAGAATATTAAATGACATAGGAAGCATCAAAACAAGATGGAAGGAACACACAGTCTACCAAAAAGAACTGGTTGATGCTCAACCATTTTAAAAGGTTGCGTATGATCAGGAATCCACAGTTCTGGAAGAAGAATTCCAAGCTGTACTGAAGGCATTCGTGAAAAGTAAGGCTCCAGGGACTGACAAAATATCAATTCAGATGTTTCCACAAATGGATACAGCCCTGGAAGTGCTCATTCATCCAGGCCAAGAAATGTGGAAAACACTTACCTGGCCAACAGACTGGAAGAAGTCCGTATTTATGCCTATTCCCAAGGAAGGTGATCCAACTGAATGTGAAAATTATGGAAGAATATCATTAGTATCACACGCAAGTAAATTTTGCTAAAGATCATTCAAAAGCTGGTTGCAGCAATACATTGAGAGAGAATCGCCAGAAATCAGGCCAGATTCAGAAAAGGACATGGAAACAGGGATATCACTGCTAACGTCAGATGGAACCTGGCTGAAAGAGAATACCAGAAAGATGTTTACGTGTGTTTTACTGACTATGAAAAAGCATTTGACTGTGTGGATCATAACAAATTACAGATAACATTGTAGAGAATGAAAATTCCAGAATATTTCATTGTGCTCACGAGCAATCTGTACATGGATCAGGAGACAGTTGTTCAAACTGAACAAGGGTCAGGGACACTGCACGTGATTTAACAACAAGAAAAGTGTGAGTCAAGGCTACATCCTTTCACCATATCTATTCAATCTGTGTACTGTCATGGACTGAATTGTGTCCCCCAAAAACTGTGTACAGCAATTTCACTGAGTCATGATTCCCAGTATTTTGTGATTGCCCTCCATTTTTCAATTTTCCTATGCTGTAAACCCTAATCTCTGCCTGTGGTTAACAGACTGAATTATGTTAGAAGATTAGCATGAGACTGTAAAACCGTTCCTACAGTTACCTCCCTGCTCCAACATAAAGGGAGTTTCCATGGAGCGTGACTTGCACTATCTTTTATGGTACAAGAGATAAAGGAAAGGGAAGCAAGCAGAGAACTGGGGACTTTATACCATCAAGAAAGCAGCACTGGAGCAGAGTGCATCCTACAGACCTGAGGTTCCTGTGCCGAGATGCTCTCAGACCAAAGAAATACTGAAGCAGCAGAAAGACCTCCCTTCAGAGCCAACGAGAGAGTGTTACCCTGGAGGTGGCACCCTGACTTCAGACTTACAGCCTACTGGACTGTGTAAGAATAAACTTTTCTTTGCTAAAGCCATCCACTTGTGGTATTTCTGTTGGAGTAATAGTAGATGACTAAGATATATGCCCAGGAAATAATCAGACGCTGGACTATATGAAGAAGAATAGGGCATCAGGATTGGAGGAAGACTCATTAACAACCTGTGTTATGTAGATATAGTCTTGCCTGCTGAAAGTGAAGAGGACTTCAAATACCTACTGATGAAGAGCAAAGACTACTGCCTTCTGTATGAATTATACCTCAACATCAAGAAAAGAAAACTCCTCACCACTAGACCAATAAGCAATGGATGATAAACAGAAAAAAGACTGAAGTTGTCAAGGATTTCATTTTAGCCACAACAAACACCCATTAAAGCACCAGTCAAGAAATTAACACATGCACTGCACTGGAAAAATCTGCTGCAAAAGACCTCTTTCAAGTGCTGAAAAGCAAAGATGTCACCCTGAAGACAAAGGCATGCCCAACCCAAGCCATGGAATTTTCAATTGCATCATATGCATGCAAAAGCTGGATAACAAAGGAAGGACAGAAGGAAGAAAACAAGTAAGTAAGACAGAAGAAGCGTTACCTCTGAATTGTGGTGCTCGAGAATACTGAATACAGCCCGGAATACCAAAAGAACATATAGCCCTGTCTTGGAAGAAGTACAACCAGAATGTTCCTTAGAAGCAAGAATGGAGAGACTATGTCTTAAATACTTTAGATATGTTGCCCAGGAGGAATCAGTCGCTGCAGAAGAACACCATGGTTTGTAAAGAGTCAGCAGTGAGGAAGACCCTCAACACGATGGACTTACACAATGGCTGCCACAATGGGCTCAAGCACACCAACAATGTAGGCATGGCACAAGACCAGGTAGTGTTTCATTCTCTTGTACACAGGGGTCACCATGAGTCAGACCTGAGTCAACGGCACTTAACAACAAAAACAACAATTCATAAAGACTGAACATACTGTTTAGAACTCTCTTCATGCTAAATGGAAACCCTAGTAGCGTGGTGGTGAAGAGCTGCTACATGTGCTAACCAAGATGTCGGCATTCCAAATCCATCAGGCATTCCTTGGAAACTCTATGGGGCAGTTCTACTCTGCCTATAGGGTTGCTATGAGTCAGAATCAACTTGATAGCAGTCTCTCTCTCTCTCTCTCTCATGCTCAATACAAAACACCAACTGACATTTTTCTAAACAAGAATGAGCCTTACCAGTTTTAATTTTCATATACCATTACTTCCCTCATACAATTTATTTGCACAGTTAGTTTTATAAAACTTGTTACTTTTTTAGCTGCCATCAAGTTATACCCCAACTTATGGCATGGCTAAGTACAATGGCATCATACCTTTGTGATCCACAAGATTTTCACTGGCTAATTTTTTGGGATTAGATCACCAGGCCTTTCCTCCTAGTCTGTTAGTTTGGAAGCTCTGCTGAAATTTCTTCAGCATCATAGCAAAAAACCAGGCCCCAGTGACAGAGCGGTAGTGGCTTGTTTAAGGTACAGTGGCTGGGAACTGTACCCAGTCTCCCATGTGGAAAAAATTCTACCACTGAACTATCACTGTCCACTTCATAAAACTAAACAGAAACAGGCATCTGATAAGAAAACTATATTGTCACTACGGATAATGTTCATCTATCTGTTTCATGCTGTCTTACAAGTACTAAGTAGAGACTGCTCTCCCCTCAAACTTTCAAATTGTTTAAAGTTTCCTATAGTCCATTTACAATTTATTATAAAATATTTAATTTCTAGAGTCCAGTTTTAAATATTACTATTTATTTTATTACTAACAGTAAAATGTTTCCACATGGCTGTTTTTTGTTAATCCAAGAGGGTGTAATACATATAGAACAAAATTTTAGAATTAGCAAAATCCAGGTTCGAATATTGGCTCCTTTATTGCCTAGTTATATGATCTTAGAGAAGTTAGTTACCCTCTCTGACAGTGTATTCATTTATAAAATAAAGACAATAATTAAGGACGAAATGCAGCTATTAATGGGTCAAGATTAAACAGAATATATATAGCTCCTAACAGTGACACACATGTAATTCCCCCCACCCTTCCCCTAATTCTAGTGATTCCATAACCCAAAATAACTCTATAGAAATTCTGAAACCCCAGAGAAGCACAGGGCATTAAAGATCAATTTAAGGAGATTTTATTTTCTTGTTCTGAAGAAGCAAAGGATTTATTAAATGTGCATTTTTGGTCCCTTCTCTGATTTTTCAACTAATGGTGAAGAAAAGAGAAAGTTAACTAATGCACTCTTATCAAAACAACTAGAAAACATCAAGTTCTTCATACAACATTGCTTAGAAAGCACTAACAGCCTTTCTAGAAAGCAGTTTGGCAATAGGTATCAATGTACATACCCTGTGACCCACCAATTTTATATTGTTAAATTATTATAAGGGTAAGACATGAGTAAAAAAAATTTATAATATCTACGGATGTTCATGTTATTAAAAAAAATAGATACAAGTTGAATGCCCATCAAGAAAGTACTCAGTACATTAATGTATGTGTATGTTGTTGAATTCTCCCCAGTTTAAAAGAATGTACATGCTGATGTGGAATAAAGCACCTTAAAAAAAAAAAAACCTCTGATGTTTGATAAATGTTTACTGTTTAAACCATGGGGTCTTTAAAGTAAATGAACACAAAAATCACTTTTATCTAGCAATATTATCAAAGAACAAGTTAATAAAATTTTGACCATTAAGTACAACAAACAAGTGGTGAATAAATCAATTTTTTTTAAAACAGTAACTACCGTACTCCTCAGCGGAAAACAACCAAAAAATACACATATATATACTCACATGTATATTTACCTGATGATGATGAAGTTAGTGAGGCTGACGATGATGAATCAAGACATGGTCCAAACAGGGGGTCCCAAGCAAGTAAATCACTGGTCCCTTTCCTATCGTGACATTTAAAAAACAATGAATTTTAACAAAGGACTGTTTCATTAGTATAAAATTTAGCCACTTACCTTAATTTCACAGAGGGAATTACAAAAGCTCAATAAAGATGATTAAAAAGATGGCTACTCTTCCAGTGGCATACAAAGAAACTTTACAGATTTAATAAACCAGTATTTGGTAAGAGCTACAAGCAAACTCTACAGTAACATTATGTGAAACTGGTAGGAGACAGTCAGGAAGACTAATGCCCACTGATTGCATCTTGTTATATTCTAATAATTTCAGGGGATATCAGAATAGGAGTAACAATTTCAGCTTCTTAATGAAGAATAGCCATATAGACCCTAAGTGAGCTGTTAAGGACATACAACTAAAACAGTCTCAGATTGGCTGATTCACAGTCTGGCACCTGGTCTTGGACAGAACACTTCTTAAACACTGTGAAGCTGGGTAGAAATTTTTATAAGGCTACACTAATTTTCAAAGATGAAGAGTAAAGGATATATATTTTTTACTACTTCTAAAGTTGAAAAAATACGTTAAGGAATCTTAAGTCGCAGACCCAGCAATAATGAAAATGTTCTAAACATTTTAAACATTAAATAACTTATCTTCAAAAATGATAAATCAAATGAATACCAACACAGTGTTGAACTGGTACCAAGCTTCAAAACTGTGAATCTTAAACTATCTATTTAATTAAATGTTTTTTTTCCCTTTTTTATTTAATATGACTGAGTGAAAATGTACATTCCTGTATAAATTTACATGTTCACCTCTACGTAGCTTCCACTTTTAATTGATGTTAAAAAAATTAAATCAAAGATGTCATTTTTACTATTGATAGACACAGAATGTGAAAAAGGGCCCATACAACACCAACTTAAATTTTTTCTTTTTAAGAAGAACTGGTGACATAACTTCTAGCCACTTTCCACTTAATTAAGGCACCTTCTCATTTTCAACATCATAACATATACTCTACATTTTACAAGGTCACTGTCAAAGCTGAAGCAAAAAAAGGAGAAAATTTCCATGTACAAAACTAGTGAACTTGGGATTACCACCATTTATTTAGAAGTATTCAGGGCACCTATGTAATTTAAAAATTATTGTAAAAAGAAATACAGTTAAGTAAGAAATAATTCAAAACACCCAAAAACTCTACCATGGCATTTCCCTGCTTAGCAAACAGGATGACTGACAACACTCTACTGGAATCAAAATTGCAGAGGTAATAAAGACATTCTAGTAAACAAGACAAAAACAGCACATCTAAAATTTAAAGTGGAACTTACTCATTGCATGAGGCAGGTAGCTTTGATTTTGTTAACTCTTCACCTAGTTAAGAAATTATATTAGGAAAAAAATTCATAATTTGAGTAACATAAAAAGAAACACTACACACACAAGCACTAATATAAATATAACTTAATTACGAAGAAAAGGAAAGTAACTTTTTAACATGTTTTTCACTGTGATTAAGAATATTAAAATAATAACTGAAATTCTGCTACATCGTAATTCCAACAAGTTTGGTAAGAAATTACTTAAGTCAACTAAACTATGCCAAGTGCCATCAACTAAACTATACTATTCATTTAAATAAAAATGTTCAAGAGAGAGAAAACATGGGTTTTAACTTTTATACTTAGATGACATGTTTATTTAAATCTGACTGAAGAATTTTACTGATACAAATTATGAAAAAATATTACAAGTTCTAAGAATATTACTAGCAGTTAGTATATTTACCTAAATTAGTTGTAAACTGCTAGAGGAAGTCTTACTTTGGAAAATTAAAATTTTATACCAAACTAGAGCCAACAATCTCCTTAAAAGACTATTTCGTGCCCCTCTTTTTTAACTTTGTGGTAAAATATATACATTAAAACATGCACCATTTCAACCATTTTAACATGTATGATTCACTGACATTACTTACATGCATCATGTAGTGTAACCATTACTATTCATTTCTAATATTTTTAAGTCATTCATAACAGAAACTTAGTATCCCTTAAGCAGTAACTCCCCCTTCCATAAGCTCCTGGTAACGCTAATAAACTTTGGTCTCTGTGCATTTGCTTATTCCAGACATTTTACGTAAGGGGATCCTACAATATTTAACCTTCCATGCCTGATATTTCACTTAAAATGTTTCCAGGGCTCATTCACATTATAGCAAATATCTGTACTTCACACCTCTTTATGGCAGAAAAATACTCTACTATATATACAGACCATGTTTTGCTTATCTATTCATCTGTAATGGTACCTGGATTGTTTTCACCTTTCGGCTATTGTGAATAATGCTGCAATGAACACTGGTGTAGGACTGTTTTGAGTCCTTGCTTTCAAGTCTTTGACATATACACTCAGGAGTAGGTAAAACAGTAATTCTGTGTTTATGTTTTTGACGAACTACCAAACTGTTTTAAATAGTGGCTACACTATTTTACATTCTCACCAGCCAATGGATGAGTGTTCCAATTTCTGCACATCCTCCCAAACATTTGTTACTTTCCATTTTTCTCAAAAACAGCTGGAGTGAAGTAGTATCTCATCGTGTTTTTCATTTGCATTTCCTTGATAACTAATGATTTTGAGTCTTTTTTCATGTGCTTTCTGGTCATTTGTACTATTTTTTTCGGTGAACTGCCTATTCAAGTACTTTGCCTATTTTTCAATTGTGATTTTTTTGCTTTGTTGTTTTGTTATATAGTTTAGATATTAAACCCTTGTCAAATGTATGATTCTCAAATATTTTCTCTCATTCAGTAGGTTGTCTCTTCATATTTTGCTACCTTCTGCATATGCAACATTAAGTTCTTCATTGGCAACTTATAAACCAGAATGGTGTCAGTAATGCAAAAGTCATAAGCAATTTTCTCTGCATCTTACTGTCTTGCATCACAAAATAGCTGACTACGCAAAGTATACCAATATGAGTAACCATGGCAAATCATGAAGAAACACTACACTGTACACAATGCCCACTCACACACCACATTCTTCCTTTTGGCTCAGTCTGGCCATCTGCTGTGCCTCAAAATCCTAACTGTGCTTTCTCCTCCATCTTTGTACATTTTCTCCTCATCTCCATAACTCAAGTGCCACTTTTTATCCTCATGTTCCTCACATCTCCTACAATCAAAATACTTTTACCATTTCTTTTTAAAAGATAAAATTGTTTACTTTGACACTAATGAATTTAATAAAAGCCTTTTTAATTCCACTACAATTGTTACGATTGCTTTTATTACAGGTTTTATTAAATGTTCTATTTACAAAATTGCATAGGTTTTGAGTGAGGTGCCTCAACCCTATTTTTCCCATAAACCTTGTTACTTTTAATGCTTGACTTATGTAATAAAGTTTAAGGAATATTTCTTAATACTGAAATAAAAAATATAAGTAACTGCCTTCCATTTAAAATAAGCATCCTTCTATTTTCTCTTTAAGACTCACGAGGAAAAAGACCACTTATTTACAGTTACACAGACTGAAAGGTTAACTGTCTAATAAATAGACATAAAATAATCAATTTAAATGTCAAACTTACTAGATGAATTCCGATTCATCTGCACCTAAAACAGAAATTCAGAAACTAATTTAACTCGACAATAAATTTTGGTTAAAAAAAAAAAGTTAATACTAAGAACCTAATTTTTAGGTTGTCTTAAGATACCTGCTCAATCATGAACTATATTCATATAAAAAGATGTATAAAAATAACTTTGAACAGTTTCTGTTGTATAGTAAGAAATAATACACGTAAATTTAAGAGCCAATGTTTTAAAATATTCACATCTATAAAAGATACTGTGACTTGTTACCTTAAGTAATTTAACATAAACTCTTTGAAAATCAATGTTCAAACAGTGAAGACTTTCGAAAAATCAATAGGTAAAAACATAAAATCTTACACTTACCGGGCTGTGTCTCTAGCAGTATAAAGAAAAAAAAAAGAAAATTAGAGTTCAGTTTAGAATTTAAAAATGGAATTTTCCTACTCTAATAATTTTTCTATTCTCTTCTGAATCACACCTAACTATATACACCTTAAAATAGGCACACAGCGGGTGAGGGGAGGGGTCTTAAGCTAGATAAGCGATAAGCAAACCAGGCAACCAGGTTTACTCAAAAATATACTTTCAAATCCAACGTTAACTATTAATTTTTTATTTCTATTCATTTTCTGAGTATGAAGTTATAATGCTTTCAACTATTTCTTTTTAAAAAGCAAGTCAAATTAAGTTACATCAAAAAATTCATTTTCTGATATAAATATTGTACACTAAACATCCTATTTCCATTAATCTGACACATCAGTAAGAGGCAAATAAAGGCTTTGCCATAAAGAGAATAAACTTGCTTATTTTGCTACTTACAGATACTGCTGGGGAGAGTGTTATATTCCCTATAGATACTTTTAATTCATCCAAAGAAGCCACTGTGTGATGTGAATTATTTGGATGCATAGGTTTGATTTCTATCCGATACTTCTTTGGTTCTTCATCTTCAGAGTCAGAGTCACTAGATGAGTAGAAATGGTTCTCTTTGGTATGTGAGTGTCAGTCAAGGAATTTCATTCTTAAATTACCTTAATGCATAAACAGTTTCACATATTTATAAAAAGGAACAAAAACCTTTTAAGATGTAAGACAGAATTTAACAAAAATAAGGCTAACTTTTATTAATAAAAATTTGCCAAATGAAAAATGATGAGTCATTTTATCAGAAGTAACTAAAAACTTGAAGAGACTTTAGCTAACTAATACAGTATTCATGAGAATATCCAGATGACGCAAGGATATCATTCTGATTTGCTTCTGGCTTAATACTATAGCCTTCTTCATCTACATCAGGAATGTTCTATGTGAAAAAGAAAAAAAGAAAAAACTCTTGACAACTACAATATACAAAAACATTAAGGATTAGCAAAACAGCCTTAACTATTACTTGAGAAATGTATCATTTATCAAACACCAAAAGGTTAATAAAGTTATCAAAACTACTATGCAAATTACATTTTCTCAGCTAATTAGCCTCAAATCATACTCCATGCTTCAAACATCTGAAAGAGAAAAGCAATGAAAAATATAAATATAACTCATAATTTCAGAGCAAGAATCTCCCAAGGTTAAAATCATCCAGATTGCTCAAAATCTACAGTACTATCAAGTTATGCTTGTTTTTTCCACAAATCAGCAAGAAATAATCTCAATACTTTAAGAGGCCATATGGAAATAAAAGCTCTAATTCCTTGTTTTAAGCTGCTTAAAATCTGGCTGAGCTCATGAACCACTCTAGAAGTGAACATCTATGGCTACCCACATCCTATAAAGAGAGACAGACATCACATCCCTTCTGAGAGAAGCAGCCTGGACAACAAACGAAAATAATCCAAAAACTTTTATTTGAATTTAATGAACCTGCTAGATCCAAATACCAATGTACAGAACATAAGTGAGACATAATAAATACACTATGGAATATAACTGGCAAAATCCAGATTGAAGGTAAAAAACGACAAATCACTTGGGTTCTTTAACAAATAAATGGAAAGCTAGAGAGAGAGAGGGAGGGAGAAGAGAGGGAGGAACTGACTTAAAAGACATTATAAATAAATTCTGAGAAAGTGTAAAAAATGACATTCAGACAATGAGAAATTTGAACAATAAGTAGATACTTAAAAACAATAAGGAACTGATGTAAATTATTTTTACATATGATATAGAAAAGTGATTAAGCTATATATATGTATATACATACAAAGTATATTCAAATAAAATTACTTTATTCTGGAGTTTGGGCAGGGAAAATGGGCAGTAAGGACTGGCTAAGGGGGACAGTTACTGGGGCTGAAAGACAAGGAATTGTAACAGTATTTTGCATAAGCTTTGCATATATTTGAAAGAAATATTTGTAACAGAAAGTTAAAAGCAATTTAGCCGGGAATTTAAGACTATGTAGAACAGTAGAAATTGCTAAATATTATGATTCAGACAAGAATTTTCACACATTAGGACAGAGCTTTCCATCAACATCATAAAATTCCCAAAGGTGAAGAGAATGGCATTGAAATTAGTAAGGTAACATGAATGAAGGTGCAGAAAAAGAATACACATTTAGGTGTTTAGGAAAAGGTTTTTGCATATTAATGGAAACTGAGCACACCTAAAAGGAGAAGAGGAAACCAAAAAAATACCACACACAATGACGAAATGAGAGGCAATAAAATGGAAGCAAGTTAATAGCCAACAAAAGACAGTATAAAACAAAGAGATTAGTATAAACAGGGCCTCCTGTTCCTCAGTGACTAAGGGGGAAAAAACAGAAAAAAGAGAACAGGTGTTTGTGTAGAAATACCAATGGTTGTGTGGATAACCAAATATTCCCTCAAATCTTCAAACTGAAAAAGATCAAACTGAAAAGAGCATGTGTGTGCAGGAATGACAGAAGGTGAAGGGAAGGAGTGAGAGCTTATGGAAACAGAAAACGCCTGGACTATCAGCAGAGGGACTACTCAGAATTGACTAGAGCATCACCAAGGCGACTAAATAAAAGGACTACCAAGAAAATTAAAACTACATTCACATAATATTTCTCACCCATAAACTTGGCAAAATTCAGAAACTTAAAAATAAACTCTGTTGATGGAGGTATGGAGAAATGCACTCATTTTCTAGCATAAATACAGAATCACACTGGTCTTACACTTTAATAACAAAGTAACTTCGCAAAGTACAGAATCTCTAGAAATTAGAAGGGAATTTTTTTTTTCAAAATACCCCTATTCTAAGATGCTATTTCATTCCTAATAGAATGGCTAAGATTTTTTTTTAAAAAAAACCCACAGAAGTGTTGAAGTTAAAGAGAAAATGAACCCTCATCCACTGCTGGTGGGAGTACAAAACTGTACAGCTGTTGTGGAAAAGAGTCTGGCAGTTCCTAAAACGCACAAAATATGGTTAGCTGTCAAATGCCTAACGACAAAGCCAGCAGGGCACCAAAGTTGCCATACGACTCAGCAATTCTATTCCCAGGTGTGTACCCTAGAGATCTAACAGAAGTGACATGAACTGATTTTGCCTATCTGGGCTTGTTGCAGAACTAACTGCCCACCAATGCATGAATGGGTAAGTAAAAGGCAGTACACACAATGGAATACTACTAAGTAATAAAGAAACATGAGTTCCATAACATAGTAGAATGAACATGGAGGACATAATGTTGAGCAAAGTAAATTAATCACAAAAAAACAAGTAGCAGGTGTTCTCACTTTTATGAAATGACGTGAGTAGGTAAATATACAGAAATTACTGTTCATCAGTGGTTATCAGTAGGAAGGGAGAGGGATAACTATTCCCCAGACAGCAGTCACTTTTTGCGTATAGAGATGGGAATGGTAGCACTGAATATGAGTCAAGTTTATACAGCATGACTGACACAGCTGATGTCAGTAAGCTGAACACAGGGAAAAGTGACAAACAGGCAAACACTACCCTGTGTATAGTTTTATAACAATAACAACAACAAAAAGGGGTGGACTAATATGAGACAACCAAGCACTTCACATTCTCTTTGCTTAGGGGCTTCTGGCTGTGGTCTCCTGTGACAATCCAATCAGTTGGCATGATATAGTTCTTAAAAGTTTATATTCTACCTCCCAGGATGGTGAGTAGCACCTGGGTCTTGAAAGCTTACGAGTGGCATTGTAAGATACAACTACTGGCCTTTATTTGTCTGGCACAAAAGACAAAGAAGGAAACCCAAGAATCAGAGATGGAACTGGACTATAGGACTAAGTATCTGCATAAGCTACTTTCTCCTCTGCTTTCAAACCAGAAGAACTGGATGATGCGTAACAGTCTGCTCTGAAACACAACAGATAAATCTTGATAAAAAGGGAAGAAAATGTAGACCAGAACTTCAAATTCTAAAAGAATTCAAGCTTACTGAATCTAATGAGGCTAAAGGAGTTCCCAAGACTATGGACTGGCCCTAAGTGCTTTTCAAATCTTGAACTCACCTTTAAACTAAGTAACAGTTTAGCCCAAAGAGCAAAGACTGCACTGGTGAGGATTGTGTTTTAAAAAAAAAAGAAATTATCCACTCAAGATCAAAGGGCCAACAGCTACTTTAAGCACAGAGAAGGTTGTGGGTAAGGAAATGAAGCAAACAGAACTGAAACAACTAGAATAGAAATAACCAGAATGTCTATACAATGTGACGAATGCAATCAATCCTTATGTCTAGAAACTGAAATGGGAGCAGTTTTTGCTGTATTTTCCAAAAAACAAAAAACTCCCTATTGTAAGTACCCTAGAAACTTACAAGGTATTCAGTTTCCTAGAAGTTCTATTTGTGAATCAATCACTGACACTACAGGCAGTCTGCGTTATGAACATCCAATTTAGTGTCGTATCAGCTGCAGTTAAAAACCTCTGTTATCTGAGGTACATATGATTCATAATAGCAAATTGGCGCTACTATGCAAAACACATCAAAACATTACTATTACTTTATTATTATGTTAAAGATGTTTCAGTGTACCTGGAATTATCTCCTTAATATTTTTTATGCGTAGGAAAGGTACACTACATACCACATACTGTGATAACCATTTGACAAACTGATGTTAGACACAAAAGTCATACCTAACTGCTCAGACATATGTATAAATTCTAAACAGAACTTGTTCATAATCCTGGGATGTCTTGTACTTTTAAATTTGTTTACAATATTACACGTATTTTATATGGCTAAGTAACCTGCCTTTGGACCAACTTCCTATTGATTAAAAGTGTATGTTCTGGTCAAAACAGAAACACAACTACCCAAGGTAGGCAGATTTTGAAGGAAAGCTGACATAAGGAAGGAGAGCTGCCTATTTTTACCCCTTGTAGTATGTGGACATACTCCAACTTGAACTACATCAGACAAAATAAAATCCAACAGAAAACATGTAGCCTTTCTAGCCTACAGAACTAGTAGACAGAGTGAAGGGCAATCACAAATGGTGAAAAACAAAGGGATAATCCCACCAAGGGGAAGAAATAAATTCCATGCAAACTCTCCCCAAATCTCTGGTAGAGCCCTAAACACAAATACACAAGGCAGGCTGGAAGCAATACAACTAAGGTTAAAAGAACTGAGCTACAGGCCAAAAAACAGAGTCTGCAGTTCAAATCTGTTAACTGCCTTATGAAAACCACTTTCCAGAGGAATAAAACAGAAACTAAAATCTCCACCACATGAATTCACAATTTTCAGGATGTTATCCAAAATTATTCAACATATGAAGAAAGGGTAAGTGAGGGTAAGGTAAAAGGATATAAATTCCACAACCACTTAATCTGCTCCCACTGAGTTGATTCTGACACAATGTCCCACAGCGTTTCCAAGGAGCACCTGGCAGATTTGAACTGCTGACCTTTCAGTTAGCAGCCAAAGCACTTAACCACTGCACCACCAGGTTTTCAAAGGACATAAAGGGAGGTGACATTTCTCTTTGCTTGAACTCATAAGATATTGGTTATCAATAGACTGTAGTGTTATGTGTGTATAACGTAATGCCCAGAGTAACTATTAAAAAAAGCTACATCAAAAGACACACTTGATGGAGCACTACGCAATGATAAAGAATAACGATGATTCCAGGAAACATCTCCTAACCTGGTTTCAACTGGAAGACATTATGTTGAGTGAAAGTAGTCAGCGACAAAGGGACAAATACTGCATGAGACCTCTACGATAAGACCTCAAAAACAGACTTGTGTGTAGAAGAAAAGACTCTTTCACAGCTGCAAGGGAGGGGGGGAGGGCTTAGTTTAGACAGTTACTAGAAATCTAGTGGGGAGAAAGCGGTGATAGCACACATTAGAAACAAGAACAACATTAAGTGGACTTCAGCATAACTTGAGTAGTCCTTCCATCTTAACTCAATACTGCAAGGATAGAGTAGCTGGGGCAGGGGACGGGGGACCATGCTCTTAGGTGAATTCCAGGCCAATTGGCACAACTAGCGTTTTGCTAAGAGAGCTCTCTGCACCCCACATTGGTGAGTGGTGTCTGGGGTCTTAAAAGCTGCCAAGCTGCCATCCGAGGACACAGCCAATAGTCCCAACTCAGCAGGAACAGATGCTCACTGAGGACCAAAATGACATGCAGTAAAGACAACCGAGAAGACAGAGAGACCCACAAGAGTGGGTGCCTACATCGACTTGGGACCGGAAGAACTGGATGGTGCCTGGCCACCACCAGTGATAGCCATGACGGAGCTCACAGAGAGGAGTCTCACTGGCAACACAAGAATAAAAAGGGGTGCATCATGAGATCTCCACTAAAAGACCTCAATTGATGGTCCAGTGGTTTTGGGGTTCCTCTGAGAGCATGGCCCCCAGCCCTGATGCTGCTCTTTCCCATAAATTATAACAAAGGTCCACTCTTTGGACAGGAATGGATTGGAATTGGCAATGCAGAGTGACCACATACTGGAAGCACTTTGTGGTTATAAACATCTACGGGATTTCATTTTGCTGACCTCTGGCTGGAGGAAGGGGAGTGGACGGAGAGGAGGGGAAAGGAGGTTGTTGGGAGGATGAGACATGTATGGAGCAGAGAGGAACAGTGTGCAGTCACCGGACAGGGAGAGCAGTGGAAGCTGCATATAGGTGGGCATGTAAATTTATACGTGAATGTACATTTTCACTCAGTTATGTTAAATTAAAAAAAAAAAAGACACACTTGAAAACACTATTGATAAATCAAAACAAAATTCTAAAAAAGCCTCAACCTACCAACAGGAAGTCAGGAAAAAGAAAAACCAGAGGGAACAAACCAAAAAATAAGATGGCAGAATTAAGCCTTAAGCCCAATATGCCAATAATTATATTTACTTTTATTTAGTAAGGGCTTCCACATCAGCAGACACCTTCAACTTAACTCTTTGTAACACCTGATAACTATACCCCAGCTGACTGACACCATGGCTACAGCAATGAGCTGAAACACAGCAGTGACTGTGAGGACAGCCCAAGACCAGGCAGTGCTTTCTTCTGTTGTACATAGTGTCATTAGGGGTTGGGACTGACTGGACAGCACCTAATAATACACCCCATCAAAGGAAAGTTAATAATTGATTTAACCAACCCTCATTTTGATGGGTGCTTTATTGTTTTCAGTTTTGACACAAACATTTTTTTCTCAGGAGAGATGTTTATTTCAACATTGTGGAATATATATATGTAGAGAGGGAGTCACACCAAAGAGAATACATAGAAATATTACATACACATTCAGTCTTATGTGTGTAAAATCGTTAGAAAGTTTTTGTGAACACTGTCATAACATTAAATTCCTACTAAAGAAATAGCTTAGTCAAAAGAACAGCATTTCTTATTTGGGGAGATACTACCAAACTATCTACGGAACAGAATGTGACCACTGACATTTCTACCAACACTATGAATGTATCAAACTTAAAAATTCCTGCCTACATGAGAGAGTAACCAGTAATTTCATTCTGCTTTGTACCAGAATGAGACTATTTTGAGCATGTTTACTATGTGCCTGATCACTTTTATTTTTTTCATGAGAACTGTTGTTATCTTAGGTCTACTTGTGTACTTTGTGTGCCAATCTGTATAAAAACTTAACAAATGTAAGTAATCAGCCCCCTGTAACATGCCTTACAAATATGCCCTGCCAGCTGGTCTCTGGTAAGGAAAATCCTTTCATGGTGGTTTTGGTTTTTCAATTATATGTTTTTCACTGTTACACAGTCCAATCTATCTATCATTTCCTATACAATATTAATTCTTGTGTTCACTTTAAAAGACCTTTCCTAACTCTAGCTCAGTGCTGATTAAAGTACAAAATTGGATAATATTGATTATTACAGAAGAGTATCGATGAGAGAATTTTACATGTTTTTATATAAAGCGAGTATATCATAAAATCAAAGTACTAAAGAATTTTATTCAAAGTTGCAACCATCAAATACATGCCATAAATAATTTGAAAATAAAGTAAATGGCAAGTCCATAAATCAAATATCAAACATATTTTCTGACTTTTTCATTAATCAGTAAACCAAGGGTATGAAAACAGGTAAATGGTAAGGTAAATATTATCTCAAACACACTGATAATTTTAATCCAAGAGCTCATTAGACATCTATTTATTTTCACTAAAATTTATTCATAAATTAGTATTATTATATTTTAGAGCTGAAATATGAAGCAAAAAATATTAATTTTAAAGTAACATAACACACAATGTTCACAAATATCTTAAGTTCTTTATTTTTATACATTATTATGCTGTCAAAGACCAAAACATCTTCTGGGCCAAAGGAAACAATGTTTATGTACGCAAGAACAAGCAAAGAAAGGTAGTTTGATCTCCCTATCCTTATCAATATGACCAGTGTCTAAAGAAAAGTTTGAAAAATGTGTACACTACACATTACTTAACTGGTAAATCTATCTCCCAATAAAACAAAACAGAGCTCTATTTGTGTCTTATTATACATGAGAAGTCAGGTTTAAACAAGAAACACAAACTTTTCATTTTTAAAGCAAAACAAACAAAACAAGAAAAGTACTGATCATGGTTCTTGCTGCTCTTTCTAAAATGACAACCTCTGAACAAAACTTCAGATATATAAAGAGATAAAGCAGTGTTTTCGCAGAACTATAACAAGTACTTAAAAACCACAGTTTAGAATGTAGCCATGTAGATTTAATTATCTGGTGTGTTTCCCAAGAAAAAGCAATATAATATAGCACCATTCCAATTGTAAAAGTAAAATATCTACAAGTGAAAGATAGTTAGAAAAACCTTCTGTTCAACAGGAAAGATTCTCACAATGAAAGTAAATTTACAATAACATGGTTATGGTCAGATCTACTTACAAGTGAATCTGCATCATGGCATTCCCTATTAAGACAAACAAAATATTAGAAATAGTCAACTGTTAGAGCTGTAGATTAATTTAAAGTATTTAGCTTATTATTTAAATATAACTTTCTTATTAAATTGTACAAAAAAATTAGAGAAACAAAACATGAAGATTAAAATTGTTTTAAAATTCTTAAGTTTTCCTATATCCATTAATTCATTACAAAATAAAATACACACAGCTTACAAGTGTTTTTAAACTACTTTCAAAAGTACAACCATTCCTTTACCATCCAGAGACTGCAACATCACCAGACCAGAACTAGATGATGTCCAGCCACCACCAATGACTGCTCTGACAGGTAACACAATATAAAGTTCCTGATCTAGCAGGAAAAAATGGGTCTGCAGAACTAGAACTCTATTAAAAGGCCACACGTGATGGTCTGTCAGGCTGGAGGGTCCCCTGAGGACACAGCCCCTGGACTCTGGGTTAGCCCAGAGCTGAAACCAGTACTGAAGCCAACTCCTCAGGTAAATATTGGACTGGACTATAAGGCAGAGTGATGCTGGTAAAGAATACGCTCTTGGCTTAAATATATGCATGAGCTGCCTGAGCAGCTCCTCTCTAGAGGTGAGATGAGAGAGGCAAGTAGAACAGGAGTTGGCTGAATGAATACAGAAAAGTACTAGACATAAATCCAGGAGCATGTTGTTATGGGGTGTGGTGGGGACAGCAGTTCAGGTTTTATATGGAAAATTGATTTGGATTGTCAACTTTTACTTAAAGCACAATAAAATATTTAAAACATATATATACCCATTTCTCACTTATCAACACAGTCAGGTTCCAAGATCAAGTCATTATACAAGTCATTTCACATAACATCAGTGTTATGTGAAAATGGAGGATTTTTTTTCCCCAATCTCTCTCTAATTTAGAGAACAGGATCAGAGAAGCAGTGACAGATAAAATTTACAGATGTGCTTATCACTGTGGTGAGTACTGCTATGGATTATTCCTCTGCAGAGAAGGCAGCTAGGAAATAACAAAGCTACATAAAGTCCAGTGGTGTGATTGGTGGATTCATGGCTTAACCATTTCACCTTCCTCCTGTGCTGGATCAGAAGTTCCCTTGTGGGGCCACCTTCACATCTACACAATTGTGAATTCACAATTCTGGTGCCTGTTCTGCCCCATGAGCCTGGCAAGTCACCAAGGCTCAGGGCTTCCTGCCAGCATGCTGGAGCCTGGCTGACTACTCTGCCCATTGAGGCAGAAGCTTAGGCCCAGTTCGGGTCACCATGGATTATCATTAAACTCACATTTATTTCTTCCAAATATCCTCTATGATTCCTCCTTCTTTTGTCCTTTCCAGCTTTACAGCAATTTTGAGCTGCAAGACCTCAGGTATATAGTAGCTGTGTACCCAGAACAAGTACCAGCTAGATCAGTGCTGCCTGTGTGGTGGTGGTCACGAAGACAGCCAGCCCTGTGAAGCAGCTAGACTGATGACTCCACCAAAAAGAGAAGTGGAGGGCAAGGGGGAGCAGAGGGCTTAGGGCAGCACAAGGTGATCCTCCGCAAGGGGATGCTCCCCAGCCATTACCACCATGCCCACCACTTCACTAATGCACAAAATAATTGGATAGTACATTTTTTACAACTGCCCTAAATGTGAAATGTCAGATAAGACAGTCGATAAATGAGAAGCAGGTATGCTTCTTTTCGATCAATATACTTAAGCTTCACATCAAGAAAGCTTTCATAGGATTTTAGGGTTTTTTTAATTCATAAATTACAGCAAGTAAAATAAAATCTTTTACATTCTCTTCAAGGGTGGAACCCCACTAGCTTTCAAAACTTCTATATTAAGTCTCAAACATAACACAAGCAGATATATCTGTTCATTGGTAAATAATACGTCTAAATATATTTTTTAATTTGTTGTTAAAAAACTTTTATAATCTAACACACACATAAATCAAAACCATTGGATCTAAACATATTAAATGAGTAATTAATTAGACTCCAGTTGGAATAACTTTCTAGCCTAGTGTAATTAGCAGTGAGAAATGGTATTACTTAACTGAAATGAAACACTGGAATTTGATATAAGATAGTGAACACTAATATTTTAAATGTAAAACTAAAATATAAAAATGACCAAGTTCAACTAAGAAAACATATACATATAAAACTAAGAACACTGGGGATAGGAAGAATAAGGCTAGAAGAATTGTTACATATACACTCCAAAACAAATCTGCCAACAACACTGAGAGTGCAGATTTAAGACACTTGATTCAGTTACATATTCTTGGCCTGACGTAAGTAATACATGTATCAGAATCTACCACTTTAATGGAATGGAAACATGCAGGCACTGAGTACCTTACCAACTGTTTGAACAATAAAAGACACTAAATTAGTATACCTTGTTGTAATGTGCCATTGGGCCGATTTGACTCACAGAAACCTTAAACGACAAGAGTAGAACTGCCCCATAGGGTTTCCCTAGGCTACAATATTTCTCCTGTAGAGTAACTGGTAGGTTCAAACTTCCAACATTTCTTTTTATAACTAAGTACTTAACCACTGTACCACAGGGGCTACTTAAATTAGTACAGAGAGGTGTTCAACAAGTAATATTTCTACCTACCCAGATCAGAAAAATCTACCACCTGCTTTGCTAAAGGAAGGTAGGATCTAGAAGACTAGAAAAATTAAAGAGGAAGGAGATGATGACACTGCTCTTAACACAAACTGAAGGCTATCAAACAGAGTAAATGCACAAACCCTGCGTCGTCATACCACCTAAAACTGCAAATTTTGAAATACAGCTTCCTTATCACTGGTACATAAAAAAATACTGTATCAAAAGCATATTCATATCCTGAGGAAATGTTCCACAAAAGGCATAGATGATAACAAATTCAAATCCTCTAGAGAATCCATTAAAATATTAGCACACTTCCCTTTTCTTCTTGTTTTTAAGATACAGTTTAAATATAAAATTATATGTTAAAGTTCCAAACAACGTATTTCCTGGTTGTATGTATGCCAGAACTCTCCAGTCTTTGTGGTGAAGCACTCCTTCGTTCGCCTTTCAAGCGGGCTGCATGGGACCTGCAGGTGAAGTTCCAGCAAGAGTAGCTCCAAGCAGGACCCCTCCTCTACAACTCCGGCAAAAACCTTTTGGTTACAAGACAAGAGGCATCCCAAGAGACTCTGGCATTTCATGCAGAGCTAAATTCTAACATTTTTCTCCCAAAAAGTATTGAAAGAAGGTGGTGATGGTCCAGCAGTTTAAGTACCAGCTTTTGTCCTTGTTTTCTCATTGCTAAAAATGTGTAATATTCAAGTGGCTTAATTATCATACTGGTCAACTGCTGATCATTAAAAACTGCTTTAAAAGCATGTAATAAACAAAGATATAATAAATCCCCCAAATAAGCAGTCTGAAGGATGTACTTTATAAAAACACTTTAAGGCTACCACTCTTCAAAATAGTCATTAGGATATTAATTGGTTACATTTAAAAAACTCACAAATCAACTGTTCAGACTTCAATATGTATCTCAATGTTATAAAAAGAGATTACAACTATGGGTTACCCAGCTGGTATCTGAAGCACAGTTTCCAGCGTCACAGCAACACGAATGCCAACACAGTAAGACAGGCAGTAGTGGAAAGATGATATACAAATGACAGCACATGAAAAGTGGCTAAAATTATTATGGAAGTATATATCAAAAAGATAACGAGATACCACCTGACTCCTACTTGAAGGGTATTATCAAAGAAGCAGAAAACAGCAAATGCTGGTGGGGATGTGGAAAAACTGGAACCCTCACCCACTTGGGGGATTGTAAAACGATACACTGCTACAGGAAACGGTTCAGTAGTTCCTCAAAAAAGTTAAACACAGAAGTACCATGTGACTCAGCAATTCCACTTCTAGTCATAAACACAAAAGCAGTGAGAACAGGAACTCAGATACTTACTTGCACACCAATGTTCACATTCACAGCAGCATTACTTACAACAGCCAGAAGGTGGAAACAAGGCTAGTGTTCACTGATGAATGAATAAACAAAATGAAGTACATACATACAACAGAATGTTACTCAGCCATAAAAAGGAATGAAGTTCTGATACCTGCTACAACATGGATAAGACTTGAAAATATCACGCTGAGTGGATATAAGCCTGATACAAAAGGAAAATATAATCCCACTTATATGGAATGTTTAGAACAGGCAAACGCATAAACACAGAAAGTAGACTAGAGGCTACCAGGGGCTGAGAGATGTAAACCTTGGTGGCACAGTGGTTAAGAGCCACGAATCCACTAGCTGCTCCTTGGGAACCCTATGGGGAAGTTCTACTCTGTCCTATAGGGCTCCTAGAAGTTGGGATAGACTGGACAGCAATGGGTTTTGTTTAGGAGCTGCGACAGAGGGAAAGAGCAGTTATCGGGTTAACAGCTACAGAGTCTTGGGGTAATGATAAAGTTTTGGGAGTAATGATAATAACGGCACAATTTTGTAAATGGAATTAATGCCAACGAATTGTACACTTAAAGTGGCTGAAATGGCAAACTTTATGCTATATATATTTTACAATAAATTTTTTGCACTCGAGGACTTTTTCCCTCAGGCGAACCAGCAACCTGAGATGATTTTGCATATATTAGGCAAGTTTCTTACAGCTCCTTTAAAATGATTTTATACTCAAACAAATGCATACAAATAATATATTTTAACATTTTATATAGCTCTACATCTTACAAAACAAAATCTTCGAAATACTACATTCTGTAATTGGTTTTTGTATGGTATTTTACGAAACAATCCCCGAGGTGCATCCTCGGTTTGTCAGGGCACGTATCACAACAAAAAACACATGACATTAGCCTTCAAAGCTTTAAAAATACGCTTACATTTTCTGAGACATTCTACATAATGGCCCTGCCCTCCGGACTCTAGGTATTGGACACACTCTCTGGATTCTGAGTGGAGACTCCTGGTCCTGTGCTACAACTCTGCCTAGAAAGGCTCACTTGGACAGCAACTCTGTAAGCCCAAATGAGAGGCAATTCCACCCTTAGAAACCACAGAAAGCCCTGGCCCCACCCTTTGAAATCCCTGAGGTCTTGGCCACACTCTTTGAGACTGAGGCAGCTTCTCACACTGTCTTTTCAGCTTCTGCTATCTATGGCCGCATGGCCTGGGCCTCAAGCCTACATTTGCCCTGCTGGGACAAGTGCTCCAAAGCTCTGTAGCCCTACTCTTGCTAGAAAGCCTCCTGCACAAAGGCACTTAAAGATTTTCACAGAAAACAGTAATGTCAAGGTACACTAATCTTCTCAATCAATGCCACCCATATAGTTTACGTAATTTATTATAATATTAGGTTTCTTGACAATAACTTCCACACCACCTCATAAAATCTTTTTTACGTTAATCATTCCTGTATTATCCCAAGTGGCCACACAAGTGACAGTCCTTTTATCTTTCCACCCTAGAAGTAGTGTTACCTTTTCAATATGCTACCGTGGAATTTTTTTAGGAATTTTGTTTTTTTATTTCTCTAGGTAATTCCTTCCTATTCATTAAGATCACCCCAGTTAAAAACAACTGTCACTGCTCGGTCACCTGAGACATGCCTCTCCAGTTATTGCATGAAACGCCCTGGTGCCTGAGAGGGGCCTCTCAAATGCAAAGAGTTACATAACAAAAGAAAGCAGTCCTCTTGGCCAATCCTGCCATCTTCCTTAAGCCTAACCAGGTGGTCAGTATTCAGCACAGCTGATATATGCTGATTTTATGGTGAGATGATGTTACTGTTGTTAGCTGCCCTCAAGTTGGCCCCAGATTTGGCCCCCAACTCGTGATGAGTCCACGTAAACAGGATCAAACTGTTGTGATCAACAGTGTGTTTTTTTTTAATTGTAAAAAGTCATAAAGCTTTACTGGCTGATTTCCAGAAGTAGATCACATAGATCAAAAGCCTGTAATGTTCTGTATATACTAAGTCAAATAAAATACATTGCTCAAGTTAAAGAAAGATCAAGTTCCATTCCCTCAGAAAAGTACTCCCTTCTTGAAGTTCAAGAAAAACATTTGCACAAGAAATGTGTACTAGAGATATAAATCATTTCAATCTGAATTTGTTAACCAAATACCACCTTGAAGAAAGAAGAGATATACATATAGAACTGGGAAAAGGTCAAATGACACAAATACAACATGGGAGGAGGTAAGACCACCATTCATCTGTTCATCTATCTTACACTACTACTACGATGTTGGAAGCTACACCACCAGTAGTATAAATACCAGTGGGGTAACTCACAGTGGACGGCTTCCAGCGGCCCTTCTAGACTACGACAAACTAGGAAGAAAGGCATGGCAATCTACTTCTGAAAATCAGTCCATGAAAACTTCACAGATCTAAACAGACTACTGTCCAATATAATGCTGGAACCTAAGCCTCCTAGGCTGGAAGGCACTCAAAACACACAATGGTCACAACCATTGTCTAGAACATACCACCAACTGCAAAGACTGTATAGAATCAGGCATTCTGTTACATGTAGGGTCACCATCAGTTGGAGTCAACTCTAACTTAACAAGAAGCAAGAATATCCAGAGCAAAAACTGTTTTCCAAAGTAAAAATATGAAGGCCCATCAAAATACTAAATGTCTTGATATTTCCACTAATCATGCTAGAGAAGGGAGGAATTGAAGTTAATGTTTAGCCCATTTTACTGGGTCAACAAATCACTTAAAACTTTTTATTAGCATCTCTGCAGTCTAAATGGGTTTAGTATTTATGGGAAAAAAGATTCCTTCAATGCTAGCTTGTCTCTGATTAATCATAGCTCAATGATTCTCAGCCCAGATACATATAAGGAATCACACAGGCAGCTTAAAAATAAATAAATAAATTAATAATAATGATGATGCTGTAGCTTTACAGAGATGGTGATTTCACTGTTCTGAAGAGGATCTTGGGCATAGATATATTTAATTTTCCTTTATTTTAGCCTTTATACATAGCCAAGGTTGAAAACTCTGTTTACTAGCTGAATTTCTTATGTGCTAGTTATATATTATTTGCAAACTAATTTATTATTTTTTAAAAAGGCAAATGTGACTTTTAAATGGATCAAATAATCCACCTAAAATTAATCTAGCTCAAACAGTAAAACATGTTAGAGCTCTCTTCTCTCTCATTTAGTATTTTCCATTTATGTATACATACATTACTGTGTGTCCACACACTTAGAGTTGTCAAGAAGGATTTTCACCACATTGTTGACCCATTTTTTTTTACTCTTAGGCATCAAGATCTTGAAAAGTTTTAGTTTTTTCTGCACTTTTAAGCTTTAAAATATGCATATATTATTTTATTTTAAAAAATTTAATTTCAAGATTCTTAAACTTTTACCTATTACGTTTAAACTTTTAAAATAATTATTAAGGTAATATTTTGAACTAAAGGCAGAGAAACTGACAAATGTTTACATTTCTTCACATCTTAGACATAACTTCTAGTTATTTCTGAAAGAATTGCTTCCCAAATTCAAAAGAATTATTCTTAATGATTTCTAACAATGAAAATGACTTTGATAGTATTTAACATACTTACACAGATTCTGCATCTTTTTCCTTTTTAATTATTCCTGGCAAAGCAAAAGTCTTTCTTTTCCTTGGTTTTATACCTTTAAAAAAGTGCATATTATTATAAAAACATCAACTGTTCCTGATAACTATATTAAGCTCATTGACTGCATCTTGTATTTTAACAGATAATTTTCTCATAACCATTGAAGGCAAGTTTAGTTGAAAAGAAATACAAAGTATCAACTACTAAAACCCCAATATTTAAACCAGTTACAGACTACTTTGATTTTTTTAAAATAAGCATAATATACTCTATTAGTCATCAAAAGATGTCACTTGATCACTCAAATTTTTTGTTCTCCTACATCTTCCCTAAGTCACCTCAGGCAAAACAAACACATGCAGATATCTTAAATCTTCAAAGACAGCACGTTGTTCATTGCATTATATTTTGTTCCAAATGTAGGTCAAATTACATTTGTTGTCTACAGGGTTATATAGAACATCTGTATTTTAAATACAGAGATGACCAGCCACATCCAACTAGCACATAACACGGCATTCTTGTGTATACATGTTATATCCAACATAAACAATATTATAAATGGGTTACCACAGCTGAGGAGTAAGTATCATCTTTGTTTTTCCTAATATGGCAACTCTTCATCCTCTTATTCTATGACAAATTGTTTTTTAAAGGTCAGTCATGTTATTTACTCTTGATGGAAGTCAACAATTTAAACTTAGCTGCTTACTCTCTGAAACAGAGCAGTAGCAGACAGATCATATCTAGGCTGACCCCCTCATTTTAAAGGTAAGGAAACTTAAGGCTTTTTTTTTTTCTTTTACTCACCATTAAGGGACTGATTTCCAGCCAATACCCCTCATGCACAGCCACCACCTGTCTGTCAGTAGAGGCTTGCATGTTCCTATGATACTAAACAGGTTGCAGCAGTGCTTCCAGACTATAATGAACTAGGAAGAAAGGCCTGGTGGTCCACCATATTTTTACACAAATAACAAGTGCCTTCTATGCTTGTTTGCCAGCCTCTTTCTACCTTTCATGGGATATTTTCGTACGTGCTGCTAAGTCAATTTTTTTTTTTAAACACTGCTATGAAAAAAATCAGCACAGAGTGTTTCCAGAAATACCTCACTGGGGAGGCAGCGGCTAATAAACAAACACAGAAGGCTCAAATTATTTGGCTAAAATATGGTACTTCCAAAAACCAGCTAATGAAAGCCCTATGGATCACAATGGCCCAAACAGCAACCGACAGTGGGCACCGCACAGGGACACGCCAGGACCAGGAGCATTTTCTCCTGTTGTGCAAGAGTTCACTAGGAGTCAGGCAGCCAGTGTGAGGCAAGTAACAACAGCAGCAGTCTAACTAGCAAATAATACCGCTAGGATAAGAATCCAGGTATCCTAAGATAATGTACTTGCTAGCACTTAGGGGAAACCCTGGTGGCATTAAGTGCTATGGCTGCTAACCAAAAGTTCAGCAGTTCAAATCTACCAGGTACTACTTGGAAACTCTATGGAGCAGTTCTACCCTGTCCTGTAGGGTCAGTTACTCTGAGTTGGAATCAACACAATGGCTGTGGATTTGGTTTTGGTTAGCACCGAAAGTTGCTTTCCTAAACTATAGAATTGTACAGCACATTAAGATACTTTTTAATCAAATATATTTTTATTCTCAGAGTAGGCATTATTTATTGTCCTCATCTTACAACAAAGAAAACTGAAGTACAGAAAATTTAAATAATTACTATTGTCAAATAGCTAGTGACTGTAAGAAGCCTAGACCCGAGAACTCCTGACTGTTCCAATAATCCAACTTACACACTGTAACTTGGAGAAAAAAAAATAGGAGATTGCTTCCAAATTATTTATAGTAGCTCACAAAGTGGGATACAGAAAACACGAACAGAAATAGCAGGCAACTCTTGGGTTTCATATTATTAAATATAAACATATATATTTAAAATGAAGTCAGGCTGGTTGTGAACCCTTCCTCCAAATCAAATCAACACCCATTTTAAATTGTGGTAAGTATCAACATTAATGCATTAGCTCATTAATTACTAAAACATTATCCAGCGTAAAATAAGCAGTATACATTAATGTGTAGTGATGAATTTCACATACATATTAGAAGGCTTAAGGATAGATGTCAACAGAGAAAGTAATTTCAATGTGTACTTGAAAACAAATACATATTATATTTAGCTTTTTAAAATATACACTCTAATATACTGATATGCCTTTGGGCAAATCTATTACATATTTATTAAGCAAATATTAGACCTTAAAATTATACCAAGGTCTGACTCCAAAGAAGAGTAGCCCCTCTTTGTTCAATAAACAGAAGCTATCAGCCAATTGTCATGTGCACTGATGCACTATAACTTGTCAACTTACCTTCAACTGCACTAGAAGGGTCACATTCTTCAAATTCAATAAGGCCTGAAAAAAAAATACCAACTTCTAGTAGAAACCAAATAGCTGGCTGAAAACAAATATAAAATTAGGTCCCACTACATATTTTTTTAACTTTTTGTGAAACATAGTGTTATATGATAGTGTTCTTAAAATATCATTAACAAATTTATATTTGCACCAAAAAACATATATTTTTATATAATCAGTAATAATTTAAGTAATCATTATTTCATTGCCAAATTTTACCAAAAAACCTTTTATATGTGAAATCACAGAAGTGGAGACACAAGAGATCTAATATACAGTTTTAGCTTTCAAGAAGTTTGCAGCAGAGTTGATAAGTGAATACAAGCATAAAGACAACTGCTAGATCCTGGCTGTATCCATGGAAACAGGAGGGGCATTAAGTACTTACTACCCTACTAGAATGCAAGCTTCGGATCTTGTCTGTCTCGTTAATCACTCTGTTCCCAATACCCTGAATAATGCCTGGCAAATGAAGGTCTTCAATAAATGGTTGCTCGTCAAGTAAACAGATGAACTACCTATGAACTCAGTCCTGGTGCTAGGACTATAACCCAGATCTTCCCAACTGTAAAGCCCATGCTTTCTCACATAGTAAGGCTCTGAAGAGCAGACCAAGGAAACTGAAGAGTACTTTGCAGGCAATGGGAAGATTTTTCATGTTACAAAGTTATATACACATATACTTGCAAAATGCTTTTAAAGGAAAATTCACTCAGCACTGCTAAGTAGGATATACAAATAAAACGATCAAGAATCAGTTAAAAAAAACAATTAAAATCACCTTGAAACAACAGGACTGCTTAACCTTAAATACCATAAAACATGGTATATTTCATATATGTGGACTACCAAATTATTTAGATAGTGTCATGGTTTGAATTGTGTCCCCCCAAAAATGTGTGCAGCCACGTGGCTGGGATATGGTTCCCAGTATCTTGGGACTGTCCTCCATTGTGTGGTTTTGCTAACCTGTATGTTAAAGGATTAGGGTGGGGCTGTGAATTCCTGCTATGGGGGGAGTTTCCCTGGAGTATGGCTTGCCCCACCCTTAATGCTTTTAGCTTGCAAGGAATAAAAGGAAAAAGAACCAAGGACAATTTGAGAACTTCGCTACCATCAAGCAAGCAGCACCGGGAGCAGAGCGCGTCGTTCAGACCAGAGGTTCTTGCGTTAGGACACTCCCTGGACAATGACTGATGCAATACCGGACTTTCCTCCAGAGCTGTCAAGGGGAAAGTCTTTCCCTGGAGCGGACACCCTGAATATGGACTTGCAACCTACCGGACTGTGTAAGAATAAATCTTTCTTTGTTAAAGCCACCCACTCTGTGGTATTTCTGTTAGAGCAGCCCTAGCTGACTAAAACAGATAGTAAAAATAAAACAAATAAATCTACTGCCGTTGAGACAATTCCAACTCATAGTGATGCTATACAACACAGTGTAACTGTCCCATAGGGTTTTAAGAAGCAGCTGGTAGATTCTAACTGACGACCTTTTGGTTAGCAGCCAAGCTCTTAATCATGTTAACCCTGAAATATACATAAAAATATGAAAGTCTAGCATTTTTATGAAATATTTTTTAAGGTATTAATGGTAACTGGCATAACCTACTACATCAAAATAATTTAAAAACAGAACTTTAAGAAAAAAGTGAAAAAGAAGATTTCCTTATTAATTCTTTTGAGATGTCAGGCTTAACTACAACCACGGGCAAATCCATGACCGGAGTTCTTACAGATCACTCCTTTAAGAAAGAACACCATTAATTAAAAATAAAGGTATTTCTGTAAGTAGGAGCATCTAAAAATATTGGTTAAATGCTCCTTCCTCACTTTTCTAAGATTTCTTTCTATTCAATCCTAGTTTCTATTCAAACATAATAAATTAACATTTAGTGACAAGCAGAATAACCAAAGCAGATCTAAGTGAGCTGATTACATAGTCCTAATCAATTATCAGTATCTTCTCCACCTGAGGATTTATATATATTTACACACATATATATATCATATGACTGAAAAAACAGAAATATATTTACCACTTTCTGAAAAAGCCTTAATGAGTCAGAAAATTGTCCAATTAAAAATGTAAAGACTTTATTCAAGTCGAGTCTGCATATCTGGCAGCTGAGAAATCAGGAAACTAAAGGGTACCGATTGTACTCTTAGAATCCCTTAGAGGCACAGTTTTACCACATTTACAATGACATGAGGATAGAATGACCATCAGTAAATGTACAGACCTTAAGATATAGGCACCTGATAACTAACAACTTTTTACTTGGTCTAAAAGTTGTGAGAAAATTATCAATAACTTACTGTGTATTATTAACTTTCCCACTTATTAATAAAGCTTCAGAAAAGACAAACCTCTGTCAAATAAAACTGAAGAAGAATTTAACAAAAAAGGCAACCACAAATGCATTACGTGGAAAGCTCTCTCAGAGCTACACTGCACATAATTTGTACCCAGTAACAATTTACAAAACCTCTAATACCCAGGCTATGTGCAGAGAGGAAGAAAATATCACAAAACAAAAATGAAATAACTGTGCTATAATATGGCGAACCATCACCAGGATCTAAAACGAACTGTTTTTAAATCCATCACACAACAATTTATGGTATTTTGGTGCAAACTGCACTGTTTACAGATATCTAAAAACCACAGTATCTGACTCTACATCATCTTAGTAAAGTCTCCTTGCTTCAATATGGTAAATATAGAAAAACTAATGCTGTCAAGACCTTTAGATGATTTCATATATGTGAAAATAAGTCATCTCTTAATGCTACAAAAACCAATTCTTTAAAAAGAATCTATGTATTCTTTTGCCTATACCAGACATTTCTTGATTGCTATTATCTTTTGTAAACATCTGCTTACAATCCATTCAAAACAGGAAATATCCAATGAAAATAAACTACTTGAAACAAAAAAAAGTCTTAAAACACTAATCCCCTTGAAACCATAAAACATATTAAAAATTGTTTTTCCATTAAAGACAGAATACTAGCTTCTGGTATAATGAAACTAAATATACCTTTAAAAATATATTACATCATGCATTCATGCATGGAAAATGTTTTCTTTTTCAAATGGCATATGCTCCACATGCTACTTCACATGGCAACACTTTGCGTGCCTGGCTCTGAGCCAGCCGACAGCTCAGATGGAGATGAATGCACATTGTGACACTCCCTGTTAGCATGTCACTTCTGAACTATTTTACAACTAGCAAGTTTATTCAACATCTCCTTCAAATGTAGTCTACTGCTCATCATTCTGCTGGTTAATCACAGGCAAGCTTTTTTTTCCCCAGTCCTAATGAATAGTTCCCTACAACTGGAATTTCAACCGTTTTAACCTCAATTAATTCTATTGTCAAAATAAACAGCTGCTCTTAGTGTCAGATTTTACCCTGGGTTATAAGGACAATTTAATTTATATAAAAGCAAATAAGACCATTTTCGCCCTGTGTCTTGATGCTCTTTCATGCATTAACTAAAAATAACCACAAGTTCAATTAAATGCAGAAGACTAACTCCAAGAAGTCAACCATCCAATGCAAACCAGTGACTTAAATATGACCCGACCCTTAAAAATTTTTAAATATGAAATATCATGTGTTCCAGCAAGCCCACTTCTTGGAATATATCCTAGAGAAACATGAGTCACATGAACAGATACACACACACCAATGTTTACAACAGTACTGCCCACAATAGCAAAAAGATTAAATCAACCTATGTGCTTATCAACAGTGAACAGATAAACTATGGTATCAGTAACACAATGGAATACTATGCAATGGTAAGCAGTGGTGATCTCAGGAAACTTCTCATAACACAAGTCATGTGGAAGACACTATGCTGAGTGAAATTAGTTGCAAAAGGGCAAATATATGCAACCACTATTATAAGGACTCAAGAAAAGGTTGAAGCAGAGAAGAAAATAATCTTCAATGGTTACAAAGGTGGGAGGGAGGGAGAAGGATATTCAGATTAAATATTAGACAGGAACTGGACTTAGGTGAAGGAAGTGATGACGGCAAACAGTAGAAGTGAGGTTAGCACAACTGAACTACACCAAAAGCTCAAACAGTTTTTTCTAAATACAACCCAACATTTGAAGGACAAAATAGCAGGAACACAGGACTGAGGACCATGGTTTCAGGGTACATCTACATCAATGGGCATAACTAACTTTTTTTAAAGAAAATATTCTGCATATCACTTTGGTGAGTGGCATCTGAGATCTTAAAAGCTAGCAAGTGGTCATCTAAGTAGCACTGTTGGCCCCAGTCCATCTGAAGCAGAGGAGAATAAAGTGAATCAATCAGAACATGAAGAAAATATGAGCCTAGGAGACAGAAGGTGCCATATGATCCATTATACTACATCAGCAGGAAATCATATGAACTAGTCGATGCCCGGTCACCATCAATGACTACCCTGACAGGGAACACAACATCAAGTCCCTGATGTAGTAGGAGAAATGTGGGTGTACAGAACTAGAATGCTATTAAAAGATCACATCTGATGTGTGTCAGACTGGAGGGTCCCAAGGACACGGCCCTGGGACTCTCTGTTAGCTCAGAGCTGAAAACAGCACCAAAGCCAACTCTTCAGACAAAGATTGGACTGGACTATTAAACACAGTCATGCTGGCAAAGAATGTGCTTCTTGGCTTAAACATAAACATGAGTCTGTTTGAGCAGCTCTTGTCCAGAGGCAAGATGACAGGGTGGAGGACAACAGGAGTTGCTTGAATGGATATAGGAAATTGAGGCTGGAAAGGAAGGGTGTGCTTTAATAGTGGAGGCCGGGGGTGGTGGGAGGGCGGGGAGACAGTTAAGAGTTGCACAGTGATATGCTCAGGGTTTTATATGGCAGATTGATTTGAACTGTAAACCTTCACTTAAAGCACAATATTATTTAAAAATTTTTAAATATGTAATGAACTCAGGAAAACCATGAACTTTTTAAGATAACTACTTAGTCAAAAATACTGTGTAGCGAATTACTACCTATTTCTAGTTCTGTTCTTTTAACAGTTGAAATTTATTAAGATGCCACTATTTTTATTTTAAATACTGCCTAAACATTTTGGATAGCACTAATGCAGTGGTGAAATTTTCTCCAAAGGATTAAATAAAATAGGACATACACCTTTTCATTCAGAGTTTTGCATATCACTGTTTTTTAATAAAAATATGCTAACATGGCTTTTTTATATTACTAAAAATAACTTTGAGACCTAGACAAAATCAGTAACTCTTCTAAAGTTCAAAAATATTCTTAGATATGATGCTTTAATCATCCACTAGGAATGTATTACTGCTATCAAAAAAATCTACTGGATTTATCCAAACTTAATTCATGTCAAAACTTTTGAGAAATGATACGAGGGTGGAAAATATAATAGTAATTTTTAATCATCACAAATGTTTTTTGGGATAAGGTATAATATAAAAAAATACAAGAAATGTTAATACTTCAAATTACTTTGGAGTAAATCCCAATTCTCCCCAATAACAAGGCAAGTTTGAAACTTCCTCTAATTAAAAACCGGCCTCAAAAGCCAACAGTTGGGCTATCCAAACTCAACATATTTCTGCATATTCCTACTAAAACCAATAAGCACTTGATCATAATTACAGCTAATGTTAGACACACAAACACTCAAACACACCCAAAATCTAATAAGAAGAAAATGATAATGAAGATACGTGGGTGTGTGTGGAAATGGCAGATGACTCTTAATAATAGGAGTCACTGACAGCATTTTAAAAGTTGTAGTGGCCAAGTAGAATGCAATGCTGCCACATTCCTAGGTGACCAGGATAATGAACCAGGCAAGCTCAACATGAAAAAGAGCATTAAACTTCACTTGGGGTGATGTGTAAAGGACACGGAGGTTTGAGCTTAAGTTCCAGTTTTGCCCCTTGCTTGCTGATTGCTGTTATTGTTGCTAGTATGGACTAATTACTTCCCTTAAACTCGGATGCATTATTCATAAAAGGAAGACAACAATATCCAGCTGATAGGCTTGTTGTAAAGATTAACTGAAGTAAATATTTATTCAATGCTCTACAATCTGTTTTCACCTAGAAATTCCAAATTGCCTCCCCATAGCTCATAATCTAAAATACTAATAACTTATTCATGTATTATATGTATGTCCCTTCCTATATCACTAGAATATAAGCTCCAAGAGGGCAGGTATCAAAGTCTATTCTATTCAGTAAGGCATCCCTATGATATGACACTGCTTGGCACACAGGCAGCTCAATAAATACTTGTTAAATGAGTAACTAAAAAGGGGGTTAAAACCTGTTAAAAAGTATATAAATTTATCTTGCTGTTAATCCTGTTAATTACCTAATTAATTGAAGTTACTAACTAAAAATCAAGAGTATAGTACCTTTCTTAATGGACTACCAAATGAGATTATTTAAAAAATTCCAAAATTCCAGTCAAGACACTACAGATGTAAATTTGCTACTGATTTTGGAGACAACATTGGAGTCATTCCTTGTCCTAAAATGTGACCCAGAAGACACATCAACTGGGCAATAAGGTACAAAGACAACAGCTAGGACAATCTTCTTGGGAGTCTTTGACATAAACAAATCATAAAACACAGCACAAAAGACCCACACACTGTACTCTTACCATCTTCTTGTAGCAAATAGCAAGATTTGTGGGACCAATGAAGACCCTCCTGACTACTGTTATTGAAACCTGTACCAATGATTGTTAAAATCACAGTGATTTAACAGTTTTCAGCCAACCCATGAACATGTAAAGCTTTCACTGGCTTTGCCCATTTGTAAGGTTAACATATGATGATTCTGCAAGGTTCTTTAGACTCAGACAGACATGGCTTTGATAGCATGTTTGTCTATGTCCACTTTAGATTTTCTGAATACATACCTTCTTTTTGCTTTACTGAATTTTGTGATATAGTGGTTAAGTGTTACAGCTGCTAACCAAAAGGCTGGCAGTTCAAATCTGCCAGGCACTTCTTAGAAGCTCTATGGGGCAGTTCTACTCTGTCTTATAGCATCGTTATGAGTTGGCATCAACTCTACGGCACTGGATAGGTTTGGTTTTTGTTTTGTTTTGTTTTGTTTTACTCTAAAACACCATATAAAATATCTATGCAAAAAAAATACAAATACTGATGATCATAATCTTGGAGACAGGGATATTAATGATGACTGTTTAAAAGAAGCTTTTAACTCCTGAAAGTATTTTAGAAGATTACGATTACGTTTATTACACATATGCTTTATCCTACTGCTTTTTTCACAGTAATGAATAAAACATTGTTTTGGTCTTTCTACCACAAAAGCAAAAACAAATTTAGGTCAACCATAAATTACATAAAATTACCTGTAAGACTCTCCACACTATACCTTCCTTTCTATATTATTCTTACTTATTATGGCATTCTTCTCTTGTACTCTCACACTTCTTACTAGACTTGAGCTACCCTGCAGCAAAGCAAATATGAGTTCCCAGTCTTACTTTTTCATCCCATCACTATATCAAAGACTGCTCTAAGTCCCTGTTTATGAGAACTATGATAATTCATACCAAGCATTAAAAGCTGACTGACTTTATCATCACCTTCTTCATGGATCTTTCCCCTCAACTTTTCATTCTGTATTATTTTATACCTTCAGAACGCTTGGAACAACAATACAATGACCATCTCTGTGCCCTTCACCTAGACACATCAAATGTTGGTGTTTTGCCATGTTTGCTTTCTCTGTCAAATACAAGGTCCACAATTAAATTTGCAAACTCATCCTGGAAAAAGTGCTACATACCTCATTGCTGACTATTGCCAGGGCTACCTTCAAAGTACCCCCTTGGGAAGTCATGGAACCAATGCTAGTGCCTAGTCCACCATTCAAAGCAATTTTGAAGCTCTTTTTCTGAAATGGCCACTAAAGCTGCCATTGTATTACCCTTGATGTCCTGAATGTCATCACAATGTCTTCCTTTCACTGTTTCTTTCACCTTCAGGTAAAGAAAAAAGTCACTGGGGGCCAGATCAGGTGAGTAGAGAAGGTGTTCCAATACCGTCATTTGTTTATTGGCTAAAAACTCCTTCACAGACAACTATATAATTAAGTTCTTGAACTTGTCACAGTGCCACTGTGCACAAGGGCCATTCCAGAAAGAGTTCTAAAATTACTCTGCAGAGTGGACTAGGCACTGGTGCTGATGCACAGCTTCCCAGGTGGAGTACTTAAAAAGGGCCACAGTGATACTCAGCAGTGAGTTTGCAGCACTTGGAACAATTAAGCTGATGAACTTAACTGCTGGACCTCATATCACTGTCATTTCTCTGTTGGGGTTAGTATCTGTTTGTTCTGTCCTGTGTTCTAGTCTTGAGTTATTATCTGATGTTACTTTCTAACCAAAGGACTTCCTTTAGTATCTCTTGTAATTTTAGCTTGGTTTCTGCAAATTCCCTAGAGTTCTGTTTATCTGGAAATGTCCTAATTTCAACATTATATTTGAGACAGTTTTGCTGGATATGTAACTGTTGGTTGGCAATTTTTTTCCTTCAAGGTTTTGTAGATGCCATTTCATTGTCTTCTTGCCTGTATGGTTTCTGCTGAGTGGTATGAGATTGATCTTATTAACTCTCCTTTGTAAATTATTTTTCATTTATCCTTAGCCACTTTTAAAATTCTCTCATCTTTAGTTTCAGTAAGTTTTATTATAATATGTCTTGGTGTCTTTCTTCTGGTGTCTATCTTGCATGGAGTTCAGTGAGTGTCCTGGACAGGTATCTTCTCATTTCATGATATCAGGGAAATTTTCTGTCAATAGATCTTCAACAATTCCTCTTTGTTTTGTGTTATCCTGCCCTGTTCTGGTATTCCAATTACTTGCTGATTATTCCTCTTGATAGGGTCCCACTTACTATTTTACTGGTTTTTATTCTTTCATCTTCCCTCAAATATGTTGGTGTCAACTGCTTTATCTTGAATTTCACTAATTCTGCATTCCACTGCCTGAAATCTGCTCCTCTGACTTTCTATTGAGTTGTCTGATTCTGTAAGTTTAGTATTAATCTCATGAACTTGTTTGTTACCTCTAAGGATTTCTTTCTACTGGTTCAATTTGTCATTATGCTTTGCTGTGTTCTGCCTAATGTTCTGAAGAGTTGTAAATGTTAATCCTTTGTATTCTATCTCCAATAATTCCAGTAAGTTCTATTCATCAAGAAACTTTCTTGTTTCTTTTGACAGCTTTATGAAGGCATCATGGTCTACCTCTTTAAGTGATTTGATACTGACTGGTGTCGCTGAGCCATTAGCCAAAGCCAAGTGCCATCAAGTTGGGGGGTCAGTTCTACCCTAGGGTCGCCATGAGCTGAGCCATTAATGAAGTTTTATATTTATGTTTACTTTCTGTATCCTAGCTTCATTTTTGTTTTGTTTTGAAATGCCCAAATAGGCTTATTGTGTGAACTACTTTGATTACTGAGGCTTTACAGGTTCTAACATCCTGTCACCAGGTGGTTAGGGCTACTACTAGGCACGTGGGCCTAGGCGTCCATTTACTTTTGTTGCATGCACTCAGCTCACATGTCCAGGTAGTTTATCAGCAAGTGTGTGGTACAGGATCTCCCCTATAGTCTTCAAGGACAGGAATAACTGGTGTAGGCACAGGTAACTGGCTGTGCACACTGAGAAAAGGACGGGGGGGGGGCCACTGACTGCTGTCCAAGAGTCTTTGTGAGCAAGTCTTGTCCATGTTCCTTAATACAACTAGGTGGATAGCTTTTGCTGCAAGATGATGGTTGTACTGCATGCCATTTGCAGTGCTAAATGGCTTTCAGGGTCTGGAGACCCATATGTCTGGACCTAGGCAAAAGACCTGTTCCTGCCATGGACTTCTGGCTTAATGGAGCCAAATTCTCCTCCCTGGTCCCTCCCCCTACTTGTTAAATTGTTTCCTTGCCAAGTCTAGAAGAATAGCTCAAGGTATATGTAAGAAGTCCTATTTCTGGCCCAGAATATGGAGCCCAGCCCAGTGCAGAGAAGGGAGGGTGAAGCACTGAGAAAAGTAAGAGTAGTTTAGCCCAAAGGAATGCTACAGATCCACACTTGGAAAGTTAGATGCAAGCTACTCAACTTTTGAGGACTAAATGCTTCCTTTCACTGATTCTGGAGGCATGAGAGGGCTCTTCACTGCTCGGTCTCCCACTGACAGAGATGCTCTGTGAATGCCACCACTTTGCTCACCATGTTGGCCACTGCCAAACCCCCTCCTGAGGGGTGCTGATTACTGCTGGATAAGGTATGACCAGTCCTAAGTACTTCTGGATCTACTCTCCCTTCTCTGTCACCCACTCTGATTTCTCTACTTCCCCTTTGATGTTCAGAGCTCCCAGAATGTCACATATAATTGATTCTTTTTCTTTCTTTTTTTTTTTTCAATCTTTATTGTTAACAGGGACCACAGGCCACATCTGACTACTCTATCATCTTAGTCTTGCCTCCTACATATACATTTTAAGTGTTTGTTTCACCTCAACCTGGTAAAAACAAACAAACAAACAAACAAATAAAACAAAACAGTGTCATCGAGTCAATTCCAACTCATAGTGATCCTACAGGTCGGAGAAGAACTGATCCATAGTGTTTCCTAGGAGCGCCTGGTGGATTCAAACTGCCAACCTCTTGGTTAGCAGCCATAGTACTTATCCATTATGCCAACAGGGTTCCCCCACCGTGGTAGCACAATGGTTTACATGCCCAGTGGCTAACCAAAAGGTCGGGAGTCCAAATTCACCCAACGGTTCCATGGGAGAAAGACCTGGCAACCTGCTTGGGTAAAGACTAAAGCCAAGAAAACCCAATGGCGCAGTTCAACTTTGTCACAGGTAATGATGAGCAGAAATCAATTCAACTGCACACAACAACAATTTGTTTTATAATAATGTATCTAATACAGAAGCTATGCTATTCAAACAGATAAACAACGAATCTTATTTAAATAGTCTGACCACAGAAATCCACTTTTTCCCTTTCAGTATGTGGCTGATTATACTTATGTTCACCTTTGTCAGGCTTTTCTATAAGTATCTTTAAACACAATATACATCCCCAAAGTCTTCAAATGGAAACTATATTATCATATAAAGAAAGTACATAAGTGTTTCATCAAAATACTTTATCTAAGTATGTTATATATTAGCCTATCAACTTTTGATTTTCTTTACACTAATCTTTTATTTCCTATAACTGGAAAATTACTGAACTTTTATGAATTATAAATAGGATACAATAAAATTAGCAGAACAACTGTAAAACAGGAAACACCAAAATGTGTACTTTAATCTCTTTAAAAACAAAATCAAATCCATTGTCCTTGAAGTCCATTCTAACCTACAGGAACCTTAAAGCACAGATAACTGCCCCACAGACCTTCTAAGTAGCACCTGGCAGATTCAAACTGCTGACTATTTGGTTAGCAGCCACAACTTTTAACCACTACACCACCAGAGGCTCCAATTTCTCTTAACAATTGAAATACATAAGACTATATAACACTAACTGGATACTACCATTAAAACACACAAAAAGAAATCCAAACTTAGAAAACACTTGTTTATTGGTGGCACTTTCAGAGCCGAAGTGGCTTTGGTATTCAAAGCATTCACTTACAGTGACTCAAATTCAAGAGGGAGAAGTCAGTACTACACTAAAAGTAATGATAAAAATGCCACTATATATAAGTAGTAGTATAAAATAGCTTCAATGAGTAGGAAAAGGAAAACTTTAATGCTGTCGCATTGTTTCACTTACAGAATAGAATTGGGAGACATTAATTTTTAAAATCAGTAGCATTAACTTAGAGGTTCTACCTTTCAATAGATAACTGACGAAAAACAGAAAGTACACTATCCATTTTTTAACACAAAAGAAACTTTTAGGTACACAAATTTTAAAAAGAATCAAGCCTTTAGTTTTTTATTTTTAAAATGTGTCTCATAGAATTTTCCTATTTCAATAAAAAATCCACCTTACAAAACAGGAGAAATAAAATGTTAAGAACAAACAATACTGTATCTACACTACTCAAAGTGAGAATACACTTTATAACACAGAATCCCTTCAGGTTATGAATTCCATGCAATTACATATAAAATTTTACATTTGTTATTTTCCTGAGAAACACAAAATCTACATTATTTGCAATGATATAAAAAGCTAATAACACATGCTGTTTGCTTTAAATTGGCTTTCTGACACTTGTAAACAAATATCTCCACAAGTTTCAACTCAAATACTGACCCTTAATACTGGCACTGTCTACCTGCAGTACTGTGATGAGTGGGATTTTAAGGTCTCCTCTGGACAAAGGGTACAATGACCTAGAATAATATATGCCATTAGCAAGGAACAGAAATGATGGAGCACACATATGGGCCAAGTCTTCGAAAATGACATTGGCATACAAACAGAGAAGCAATAAAAGAGCCCAAGAAACAGTGAGTTATCAGCTACATGAGAAATGAGAGATAAAGTGCCAATACAAAATGTCAATCAAAGTAAAAACTGCCTCAATTCAGAACACTTTTCGGTATTTCAATTTTTCTCTGGTTTAATACTTTAAGAAAAATATTGACTTGGTTTCACAGCAAGCAGACTGCTTTTTTATGCTTAAATATACACTTTGGACCATTCACGACTCAAGAGGTTCATACTTCAGCTCAAGCCTCCTCGTTCTAAGGCATTTTTTAAATTGAAATTTTTATTGAGATTGTACCTTCACATACTAAAACCCAGAATGAAATCTGTTGCCATCAAATCGACATACAGTTGTGAGAAACAATACAGGAGATCACCAGTATACTTTGCCTGGCTTTCCTGAATGGTAATATTTCACAAAACTACAATATAACATCACAAACAAGATATTAACATTTATACAATTTATTAATCTTATTCAAATTTCCATCTAAGGCATTCTTAACCAGCTGATACATCTTTATTTCCTTTCTATCAACATCTCCAAGTATTCTGTATAAAAATTCCTTTTGTCTCCCACCTGTTTTTACCTAGGTCCCTCCTCTGTTAGCTGGCCTTTACTTCTAACTCAAGTCTCTTTACAAGGAGTTTTAGGGTTTCATGCTATTCTGTATCTATGCATCCAAACAGCCTCATATACATCAACAGAGTGAGTCCATTAGTTCTAGTCTTACTTCTCAAAAAACAGACCTTTGGGTCAACAATCCTGGAAATGAGTTAATGCACGGGAGCTTAAACAAATCATTACACCTCTCAACATTCCTTCATCTATAAAATGGATGTAACAGTAGCTACTTGAAAGGGTTGCTCAATACCAAATAAGAGAGCCTACAAAGTACCCAACATAGTACATGGCACAGGGTGCTTACTAAACATTAACTATAATTATTTCGTATACACTAACCAAGACCTTTCTAGCAGCAAATCCATCCACTCCAACTTCTTGTAACAACTTAACCATAGTATGCCCATTTGTTCATTCAGTTCATTCAACAACAATGTATTGTTCACATATAAATACAAATTGTAGAACATAAGCATACAATTATTAAATTACTAAAAGTTAAATAGCAACAATACCAGAAAAAAAAAGTGTAATTAAAGTCTACAGAACTTTTGGTTGAGAAAATAATACATGACCTGGCTTTTCAAAAGTTCTTCACTGGACAAATTGGAAACATAGAACAAGAAAGAAGTGGAATATGGCATCTCCTAGAACAAGGACCTTAAGCATAAATTGTTGGAATGGCACAGGACTGAGCAGTGTTTCCTTCTGTTGTGCTTGATCGGAAACCCTGGTAGCGGAGTGGGTTAAGTGCTACATCTGCTAACCAAAAGGCTGGCAGTTCAAATCTGCCAGGAGCTCTCTGGAAACTCTATGGGGCAGTTCTCCTCTGACCTCTGGGGTCTCTATGAGTCAGACCCGACTTGACGTCAGTGGGTTTGTTTTTTTATGAGTGGGAAGTGACTTGATGCCACCTACCAACAATATAGTAAGGACACAAAGGTACCAAGCCAAAACAGGAGTACTTGGAAAGCACGCAGCAATTAGGTGGGCTGCAAACAAAGAATACTAGGAAAGGAATAATGGCAAGTAAAATTAAAGATTGGTCAGGGCCAGATTGTGAAAGGCTTTGAATTCAAGTTCAGAGTCTAAATTTCATTCTGGCTATGATGAAAAGCCAAAGATTTACAAGCAGTGCAATTATATGTTCATAATTGTACATTTAAAAGATGGATGTGATACACACATAAAATAAACTTCTACTATGCCAGTGTATGAAACCTACTAAAAGTCTGCTGTGATTAATCAGGCAGATAGAGAAGCATGGAAAGTAATTCTAAAGGGACAAATACTAGCACAAGTGAATCAACAAGATCTGAAAATTAATGAAATGTGGGCAACAAGGAATCGAAAATGATTTAGATTTCAAGCCTCAGTCTGTGAATTGTGATGGAAAAAATGGCTCCCATATTTCACAAATCCACTATCATTTTCCTGAATTCCATATTGTATTTTAATTTCTTTACTGGACTAACTATACTTTTACCTGTAGAGTAAGATAATTATCCAGCCAAATATATGATAGAGTAACTAACACTTTCAGGAGATGTGGAAGACTGTAAGTATGCTGAGTGGTCGGGGGGGAGAAGAGATTATCATTACGTTTGACACATCTTAATGTGTTTACTGAATGTAGTATTCAGCATTCCTGTAATCATTTATTCATAAAAACAGGGACCAAGGGCCCCCATGAGGAAAATAGGGAGATAGAAGGGGCCATATTATAGGGAAACTACCTCAGCACGAGACCAGATAAACTAGATGGTCCTGGCCACCACCAAAGACAGTCCCGACAGGGAACACAATATAGAGTCCCTGACACAGGACAAGAAAAAGGGGTGTGCAGATCTGAAACTCTACTGGAAGACTAGACTTGATGGTCCAACAACCTAGGGGGCCCCCTGAGTAGATGGCTCCTGGACTTCTGCTGGCCCAGAGCTGAGACCAGTACTGAAGCCAACATTTCAGACAAAGACTGGATTGGACTATGGGACACAGAGTGATGCTGGTGGTATGTGCACTTTATGGTTTAATATATACATGAGGCTGTCCAACTGGTTTCTTTGTAGAGGGGAAGGAAAAGGTAGAGAGGAGGCGCCAAGTGTTGGTTGAGTGGATACTAGAAGCAGAGTGGAAAGAAGAGTGTGCTGTCACAGGGTGAAAAGAGCAGATACAGTTCATCACAATAAAGAATTAAAAAAAAATTAGGAACCAGGGTTCCCATATTCATACGTTAACTGGAACATACTCAACATATGCTGGTATACTGTCAACAATCAATAAGTACAGTTGAATACACATGTAAATTAAACAAGAAATAAATTATTAAATTTTAAGAAAGGTTCTATTTGGCCTTAATGCTCTGAGGGTTCAATATTCTTCCATCTCTCACTTATTAAAGTGAGATTCTGTTGCTAACTCTACTTCTAAAAATATAAATCAACTGTAGAATAATTTAATAAAGGTAACAATAATTTTAAATAACACTAAGTTATTAATTACCAAAGGCAAAATCTTAATGTAGCATCAGAAAAGAAAAAATACTTAACAATTTACACAGATTTCCAGACAAATATTGTATGAGAGCCCTACGATAAGAACTTAAAAGCAGATTCGTGCACAACAGAAAAGACTCTTTGACAGCTGCAAGGGTGGAGAGGGTGGAAGGGTGAGGCGGGAGGGTTTAGATTAGATAGTTGTTAGAAATTTGGTTGGGTGAAACTGCTGACAGCACACATTAGTAAGAAGATCAATATTAATGGGACTTCAACACAACTTGTGTACTCCTCTCATCTTAACCCAATATTGCAAGGACAGAGTAGCTGGGACGGGGGGCCTGGGACCGTGCTCTCAGGGGAAATCGAGGCCAATTGGCACAATTAGCATTTTGCTAATGAGGTCTCTCTGCACCCCACACTGGTGAGTGGCGTCTAGGGTCCTAAAAGCTGCCAAGCTGCCATCTGAGGGTACAGCAAATGGTCCCAACTTAGCAGGAACAGATGATCACCAAGGTCAATAATGACATGGAGGGAAAGAGAGTCCAGAAATCAGAGAGACCCATGTGAGTAGATGTCTACATCAACTTGTGACTGGAAGAACCAGATGGTGCCCCACTACCACCAGTGATAGCCACAATGGAGCTCACAAAGTTGAGTCTCAATAGTAACACAAGTATAAACAGGGGTCCACCCTCGGATCTCCACTAAAAGACCGCAACTGATGCAGGGGCCTTGGAGTTCTCCTGTGAGCAGGGCCGCTGGCCCTGATGCTGCCCCTGTCCGTAAATCATAATGAAGGTCAACTTTTCAGACAGCAATGGACTGGACTCGGCGACACAGAGTGACCATATTGTGGGGGCACTTTGTGGTTCTAGGCATCTACAGGAGGTCGTCCTGTTGACCTGATACTGGAGGAAGGGGAATGGGTGGAGAGGAGAAGATAGGAGACTGTTAGGAAGATAAGACATGTATGGAGCAGAGAGGAAGAGTATGCTGTCACCGTGCAGGGAGAGCAGCAGAAGCTGCATGTAGGTCAGTATGCAAATTTATATGGGAATGTACATTTTCATTCAATCATAATAATAATAAAAAAAAGAAATGTTACTCGGTTCAGACATGTGATACTAAAAATTACTCTCCACATACAAGAATTTAAAGGCAAATATATTTGATACTAGATAGGAAATATGAAAATATTTCTTGCAGAGTTTATCTTCTTACCAGGTCTTTCCTTCCCAGTTCCTTTTGACTCAACAAATTTTTGTATCAAACTTTCAACTGTGGTATTAGCCATATTGTTTATAAATTCTTCATGGACCTATTAAAGTGGAATAAAGATAACTGTTCTTTTCTTTTTTCCATAATTATAAACAATTAAAATTCACTACACCAAAACAGTATTTTTCTGACTGAGAGGTCTCTGAGGGATTTCATTTAATAACATGCTTTGCTACCTCACTTACAGAGGTAGTCGATCTGTGGGGCCAACTACTGCTTTCTCTGACTGTATAACCTCGTAAGATACAGCCTTACAACCTTAGAATTCAAGCAATTTCTCTTTCCCATATCTAAGTATTTCAGATAGAATTTATACAGATAATGAAAGCAGTTTTAGACTTTTAAAAAGGAAAAAGAGTTTTCATTTTTCTCTGCTGAATTTCAATGCAGAACAAATTGTTATCATTCAACTTCTATATTTTTGAAATATGTATAGCACAAGTGCTATAAATTTACTACATCTGTTCTAAATTTAAAAATAGTACAATTTGAAAAACGAAATATTCAAATATTGATAGCTTCAGAATTTTTATATCAAGACTACACACAGTTCATTTAAGAAACTAATCTGAATTACCACCTTCAGTGCCAAACAATAAAACAAATCTGGTTTTATACTTAATAAATTTAAACATATTATTAAATACATTAAATATATTGGGCACAGTAATAAAGATTTTCAACGAGCTATAAATGAACACTAAAATTTCATTAACCAGTTCAACATAAGACACTTACCTGGCCTATTTGCAAATAAATTTCCTTTATAGCATTTGACAAGGATTCTATAATTTCCTTCATGTGAATAAGATGAGTTTCTTCAATATCCTGAAATTTCTGGGTAGAAATACAAAACTTTATTATACAGACTCATACATACATACATAATTTTCTGCTATCAAAAGTGCTTACCGATACCACCTTCACAGAACTAAAGTTGACCAGTTACTATTATTACATAATATTTAACAATGCTTCTATGCAAATCGATAGAGAAGAAATACTGAAATACAGTACTGACAAAAAATGACATTTTGTTATGGCATTTCTCAAGCAAATATGAACCTTCTTTGCTAGAAAGAACTTTTATTTGCTAGAATTGGATGATATCACAATGATAAACTCTATTACCAAGGTACAACAATGAAAATGAGACCCAGAAAACAATGGTGTCACAAGTGTCAAGAAGTGTTTCAAATACTGGAAAACAATTAGTTGGTAAGGTAAAATCTACAGTTTACTTCTAAAGACTTCACAATCCAGGAATCTAGACATTAAAAAATATCCTTTCTAATTCTTAAAATCTTATCACATAAGCTTCAAAAGAGGTAGTCTACAAGTAGAGAAACTTAGGAAAGCCTGTATATTCAATCAAGGAAATCTGGGAAAGCCTTACACTCAAACTCAGCAAATCTCAACCAAAGAAGGTATGGATCAGAATCACCTGGGGAACATTTTCAAATTACAAAACACACAGTCTCCAATACTACCATATTTCTATGCAAATAATGCATGCATGTCACATACTTTTTGGCCAACCACGCAACCCTCACACATTATTTTCCTAGGCATGCTGGGCACACTGTAATTGTGGGCACATTATTTACATGTGTGCACTATTCGCGAAAAAGAGATACTTGAGAAGCAGAGGTAGAACTGGTGAGAACACTGTTTGGAAAAAATTCTCTGGTTATTCTCACATTCTCCAGAGTGAAAACACTGCTAGCCTTGGCTTCACCACAGCACATTAAAAAACACAACTGACTTTGATTATAAACTTTCACTTAATCACAATAAAAAAAAAGAAAAAAATTTTAAAAACTCAGGGAAATATTAAAATAATCTTGTTTTACTTGGCTTAACCCAATGTCTTTCAGGTTCCCTTGACCACACAACTCTATTCATCCTCTTCCCTGAACATCTATTAATATCTCACAGAACAATAATATTTCTCAAAAGACTATAAATGCTAAACTAGTCCAATTTCTAACAAAGTACATTTCTCATTTCTACCACCCAAACCTGATTACACAATTTTTTGACTAATTATAGCAACTTAAAAGAGTGGGCCTAAATGCCTTGTTTTTCTCTAACTACTTCATCACTAAGTTAAATGAACAGAAATCATGAGGCCAAATGATCAAATCCCTATCTGTGCATATGACAAGAACTTAACATTAAAATCTGTTAACGATGAAATTATTGTTTTGGCAGTAATACAAGAACAGTCTGAAAAATTGTATCAATTTTATTTTTTAGGAAGAATGGAGCTAACACTGAGGGTTGTCACAACTTACTTCTGACCAAGTCAATGACAACAGCAATTATTTCAATGGACAGAGTTATTCTCTAGAACTGAGGGATATTCAGCAAAAGCAAGATTCTATTCTAAGTCCACATTATAAGCAGTGGCTCTCAGCTTAAAATGCAGCAATTTGATAAAATAACATATTTTCCCCATGGATAACCAGTTAATCAGCTGCTGCTGAGCAAATACTGACTTGTGGCAAGTGCACTCCATATGTTTTTCCCAAGTTTTACATTAGTTAAAATGAAAGAAACAGGCTCTCTAATTCTAGAATTTCTTAAACTGAAAGTGTTGCTGCTTAGTAAATCTCAACGTTTCCATCAACTACTCATACTACTGCTATAAATCTCCAAATGTCCCACTAGTTAATAGTGATAAAAATGCATGAACATAAAGGGAAGTCAAAATTTTAATCATTCTTATTCCAAACCTAAATGAAATAAACTTAAATCACAAATGTTCCATGTAAATTCTAATCACTTTCACCTTAGAAACCCAATCTTTTCCCACTAGAAAACATAGGTCCAGCTACCTAAATTAGGTTTTCACTAGACTGACAGGATCCTGCCCCATGGGATGAGGTCCACCTCCTTGGCCTAGAACAAAAGGAAAGAGAAGTAAAAACATTCTTCCCATTTCTAAACCCGAATGACAGGCTACTTTCTATTAAGACACAATAGTTAACCTGTTCTGCTGTATGTGTTGTGTGCTGTCACAGAGACAGAGAAAAAGCAGAGAAGAAACAATACAAGAGAACACAAAAAAAGAAAAAACAGGCACACATTATCTAGATATACTATTACCATCATCTCTGTTTAAAGGCAACATGGCCACACATCTGCCCAATAAATTAATGTTCTCATCTTGAAAACTGCGGGATGGAAAAGTTACAATGCCATTTTGAAAATAAAAAGGTAATGAAAAAGCAGAAAGATAGTAGGAGATGGAAAGATGGGGGCTGACAATTCTTTAAGAATAATTTTATACAGTAACAAAAACAAAAAAGACCCTGATTCTAACAGATTCTAATTCCTGTTGTTCTTTTTTTGCAAATCAATCAATTGAAAGACAAGCATTTTCACTGATAGAAGCTAATCATTTTAATGTTGAAATCAACAAATCATTCAGCTGTCTTTTAAGCGTTCCTAAAAGCACTTGCTGATGTCTATAATGGCTTTATTTGCTACAGAGATTAAAATGCTTTATCTCACTAGATTTAGAAAAGCATTTAACATAACTAAACCACTCTTCTTGAAACACAACTTTCCTCAGCTTCTATGACATTACTCTGCCTACTGTTCTTCCTCCTCCTCTGGATTCTGCCACTTGATTCTCTGTCTCTTCCTCTACCAAACTGTCAATGATGAGTCCCTCACAGCCTGGTTCTCAGTGTCTGTTCCTCTACCAAACTCTCAATGATGAGTCCCTCACAGCTTGGTCCTGGGCCCTTTGTTCTCCACAGTCTACACAGAGGTATTGTAACCACAACTATATGCACTGACAACACCCTATTTTATACAGGTTCATAATCCTTTACCTGGAAACTCTGAGAACCAGTGTGCTTTGAAATTAATTTTTTTTCTTAATAAAGACAACAGGAAGCCCTGGTGGCACAGTGGCTTAACTGCTATGTCTGCTAACCAAAAGGTCAGCAGTAGAAATCCACCAGGTGTTCCTTGGAAACTCTATGGGGCAGTTCTACTCTGACCTCTAGGGTCACCATGAGTCAGGCCCAACTCAACAGCAGTGGGTTTGGTGGGTAACAAAGACAACACGGTGTCATTACTATTTCATACTACTAGCAGACTCTCCAGTGACACCTGTTTCTCAAACCTGTTAATATTTCTACGAGGAAACATATGCACCTGTACACATGTGTACACACCTGTATACATGTGTGTATATATGTATGTATTTACATGTGTGTATATGGATATATGGATATATATCTACCTAAATATTCACATATATATAGATATATATTCACATGTATATAGATATACAAGGACCACCAATGAAGTTCACAGACTCACCCTAGAAAATGGGCTACATACCTCTCTGCTGAATATCACTACAATCACCTTCAGAAGCTATGCACCGAAGCCAGCACCTAGTCCATCCTTCAAAGCAATTTTGGAACTCTTTCTGGAACGCCTATCAGAGCTGTTGTACTATTACCCTTGATGTCCTGAACATCATCAAAATGTCTTCAAGATTTCCTTTATCTTCAGGTAAAGAAAAAAAGTCATTGGGGGCCAGATCAGGTGAGTAGGGAAGATGTTCCAACAGTTATTTGTTCACTGGCTAAAAACTCCCTCACAGAAAACTATACAATTAAGTTTGTAGCCATGCCACAATGAGCAATGGCCATTCCAGAAAGATTTTCAAAATTGCTCTGAAGGGTGGACTAGGCGCTGGTGTCGGTGCATAGTTTCCCAAGGGGAGTACTTCAAGGGTGATTGTAATAATACTCAGCAATGAGGTATGTAGCACTTAGAACAATGAAGTTCACAGACTTAATCATCAGACCTGCATATATATATCCCTAGATTTAATGGGATAAATAAAAACTATAAATACCTTCATATCAGTTCAAGTCAAATTTTGTTACCATCAAAAAAAAGTTTGTGTTTTAAGTGAACGTTTACAATTCAAGTCAGTTTCTCATGTTAAAATGTACAAATTTTGCTACATGACCCTAGCCGCTCTACCCACACTCTACCCAACAACACATTCCTTCCCTGCATCCTACATCCATTCAGCCAGCTCTTGTCCTTTCTTATCATACTGCTGGACAGGTGCTGCCCAGTTATTCCCACGTATCTACTCAAACCAAGAAGCACACTCTTCACTAGCATCATTTCATGTTTCACAGACCAGTTCAATCTTTGTCCAAGGAGCTGACTTCTGGAATGGTTTCAGTTCTAGCCTAAAGAAAGTCCAGGGGTCATGTAGTCCAGGGATCCTGGAGTATGCCAGACCATCCATCAAGTCTGGTCTTTTTAGTTACTAGAGTTCGAGTTCTGCACCCCACATTTCTCCTGTTCTATCAGTGACTCTGCCGAGTTCCCTGTAAGGGGAGTTATTGGTGGTAGCCAGGCACCAGGCTCATGTTGTCATCTCTGGTTTATGGGGTACTGTCTGTCTCCTAGAAACCCTGATGGGATACTGGGTTATGTGAAGCATCTGCCAACCAAAAAGTCAGCAGTTCAAATCCTCCAGGTGCTCTTTGGAAAGTCTATGGGGCAGTTTTATCCTGACCTACAGGATCGCTATGGCTGGACCCAACTCAACAGCAGTGGGTTTGGTTTTTTTGTTTGTTCGTTTCTGTCACCTAGGTTCACATTTTCCTTATGTCTCTGATGCTCTTCATTCTCTTTTGATTCAGGTGGGTTGAGACCAACTGATACTTAGATGGCCACTTTCTAGCTTTTAAGACCCTAGATGCTACTCATTAGGTCAAGCTTTGCTGCTAAATTAGTTACAAAATGAAAAGTTAAAAAACAAAACCAAAAACATCTTTTGGTTTCTCTGAGATTTTGGGATTCAGAATTTTGAGTAAGGGACTGTGGCTGAATATCTCAGGTCAACATTACTTCCAGTAGACACTGCCCATTTGATAGCTCCACTTAACGATCTCAAAATTAACTTATTCAAAATTGAATGTCTGACTCCCTCCTGATCCTTCAAACTGTGTTTGTGCAAAGTAGTCTCTGACCTCTGCCTACACAGGCTTACAAATCAAAATCTTTATAAATGCCTTCAATTTATCTCCAAGGGTACCACACTGGCCTGTATCATTTCTCATTGACTACTATCTACCATAAACTTGACTCTTGATTCTCCTGTGGCTTCACTATAATCCACTCTTAACACAACTGCCAAAATAAAACTTCTAAAAAGCAAATCATATTAAGTAATATCCTTGCTTAAAACTTTAGTAGTGTCCCACTGTCTTAGAAGAAAACCTAAATCCTTACTAAAGCCTATAAAGTTCTAATCATTGCCCAACTCTCAATCATTTCTCACTACCAATTCTCCATGCTCAGTGTTAGCAGCTTTATCGTTTCTTTTGTTTTTCCTTTCTGGAATGTGATGGTTCATTTACACCTCTGTCCCTTCATGCCCGCAGTCCCCGATGCCTGGGACTCTCTTGCTCTATTAGTCTATTATTCATTTCTTCATGTCAGAGTTTTAAATGTCATTTTATTTCAAAAAGGACCCCCTGACTCCCTAAAGGCTACAGCTCCTACTAAAAGGTTAGCAGTTCAAATCCACCAGGTGCTCCTTAGAAACTCTATAAGGCAGTTGTGCTCTGTAATATAGGGTAGCTATAAGTTGGAATCTATTCAATAGCAGTGAATTCGGTTTAGTTTGACTCCCCAACAAAATAATTAAGTCACTTCTATTATTCTACATTACATGATTATTGTAATTTATAATTAAATAATTAAGCATGTATTTACTGCCTGCCTCCCCACCTATACTGTAAACTTCACCTACAGTAGAAATATTTTTTTAAATTTACATACATACCAGCATCTAGCTCAGTGGCACAGCATGGTAGATAAAGACAGATGGATGCATGCACGCACACTAGCATGCAAGTCTTTTTTAACTGCATGGTCAGATTCATAAAGTCTTTCCTTCATTTAGTAAATATTGAGTGCCTACCTTGACTACCTTGAGCTAGGAACTGTTTTAAGCACCTCAGAGACTGTAGCAAACAAAACAACCAAAGATCCATGTCTCAGAGAACTTACATTTTATTTGGGCAAGACAGACAATTTAAAAAAATATGGGTAGTGTGCTTTATCTAATTTCTAAACCTTCAACAATGATGACTAGGAATGATCCAAATAAAGGTTCTGCCAACAGCCTCAGTATCATAGTAACGATGTAGTGACGCACAGAGTGACCATATCATGTGTGCACTTTATGGTTCTATGCATCTATAGGATGCTGTCCCGCTGACCTCTTACTGGAGGCGGGGAAGAGGGTGGAGAGGGGACAGGAGATTGTTAGGAGGATATAACACGTATAGAACGGAGAGGAAGAGTGTGCTATCACCAGGCAGGGAGAACAGGTGAGCATGCAAATTTATATGGGAATGTACATTTTCCCTCAATTATAATAAAGAAAGAAAGATTACCAGTGAGCACTTTAAAAAATAAATAAAGATGTTGTGAGGCAGAGCTACAGTTGACCCATGATCAATACACTGTACAACCAAGAAGCTAAACCTTGATGTTATAAGCCACTGAAAATTTGAGGAAGCCCTAGTCTATCCTCAATGATCCAGAAATAAAATACAGGGTATATTAAGATGATGATAAGTGCTAAGGGGAAACCCCAGTGGTGTAGTGGATTAAGCATTACGTCTGCTAACCAAAAGGCTGGTGGTTCAAATACACTAGGCGCTCCTTAGAAACTCTATGGGGCAGTTCTACTCTGACCTATACAGTTGCTATGAGTCAGACCTGACTCAATGGCAGTTGATTTGGTTTGGGTGGGTAAGCGTAGGGGAGGAAAAAATGTAAAAAAGAGGACAAGACGGTAGATGTAAGGATTTCCAGTATGATCCATAAGAGATACATATCTTAAACCTAGGCCTTTAATTAAAGCTTTAAGACTACCAGATCAAACATAATTATCCAAGACTCATGAGTTTCACTGCATCATCTCAGTTCCATTCTAAAGCACAAGTCAATTTTAAGGCCCACATATAAAGCTAACAATCAGCATTGTCTTCCTCATCTTCTGGTACTCCCATTTTCCCCAGTTATCTTTAAACAGTCTCTTCTGATTTACCCAAATAAATCCTTTACATTATTATTTCTACATCGTGGTCCTCAATCTCAAAATAAGATGTATATTTTTAAAATACTATTTATTTTATTTTAAACGATATTAACAATAAGACTGCACAATGTAACATCTTACGTGCAAAAAATTATGACACAAAAATTATATTAATAAATACATACAAATATATACTCTATTTCTCTGATCAAGTCTATATTTAAACACAAAACTTTAAAATACCAACCTGAGCTGTTTCTGTCATTTTCTGTTCAAAATCAGCTTTTGCTAATGCATATTTTTCTACATAGAGTTTGTAGGTATCTGTAGCTTTCTTAGACTTAACAGCTGCCTGTAACAAAATAAAAACATTTTTAACTGTACAATGGCCATTTTTCTTTCCTAATATAAGTTAATATAAAATAATAAAATATGACTCAACGGCACTTGGCTTGGCTTTTAGGGGATGAGACCCATGTATTAATTTTAACACTTTTTGTCAAATCCTTAGTCTTTCTTTTATGTTGTAGTCATAATAATTAAATAAATGTTGATTTTCCTTTGTCTGATGGAAAGTGATATGAAAAGTTAAAATATTCTCATTTTATAAACTACAGTAAGATTGTGTGACCAACATTGCAATGTTCAAGTTACTGACAACATATTAACCTGTGAAAAAGAAATTTCCAACAATGTATACAAGTGTGATTACCATCAGAACATTCCTGACATTCATTCCGCATCAGTCTTATTTCCTTCTCCCCTCCATATTTTATTTAATGTGATCAGACTACACAGGCAGTTCAAAAGTTGAGAAAAATCATTTTTCCTTATGTTCCCTATATCCATTGTGCTCCCATAAATTTATAAACTTGTTTTTATCCTCTCTCTGGTTTTTCAAGTTTTTTATCTAAAAACCAGTTATTATATTATTATAGTTTTAGTTTTATCAGTTACTTATTCAATAAAAAATTTAGTAATATTACATATTAGGCAGTGAGACCTGAAGAAGGAGTACATATGGATTTTTTTTCCCCTCAAAGACCTTAGAAAAGAGGTAAAACCAATTAAAAAAAATAGCTAGACATTAGTAGAAAGTAAAACAGCCACAGGCATCCCATGATCTCTCTAACAACAAAGATCCAGAAAACCAATGGATAACATAGGATATTCTAGGAGCCCTGAATATCAGGTGGAAAGTTAAGAGATTGGACTAGATGACAGAGAGGGGACTGTAGATTCAGAAGCACCAAATTTGGTCAAGCTTGGCCCAGTGGGAATCCATACCCCTGTAGGGAGAGTCACTACTGCCAGCATGGTTGTTTAATAGAGTGGTGTCATTCAGGGAGTATCTTTCTCAACAGGGGCAGCTGAGCTTCAGCGGGTTGCACCTGCAGAATCACAACACCCATTTTGAGTGTCAAAAGCTAAGTGCTCACAGATTCATACGGATTTAAAACTTCCCTTCAAATTAAACATCTTCCCTTCTCGTAGTGCTTCTGCCTCCCTTCTCTGCACTGAACCAGGCACCAAACCCTGATACTCTACCTGGGCTGAAAGTGGGATCCCTTACCTAAGCCCTGAGCTGTTCTCCCAGACCTGGAGAGGGAACAATTTACCAAACAGAGGGAAAAGAAAAAAAAAAAGATTTGTAAGCCCCCTGGAACTCCACGGAGAAACAGGTCCTTTGCCTAGGCACAGAGGGCTGGATCAGCCCCCTTCCTCTCTCAGCACGCGCAATCATCAACTTATGCCTACACTAATCTCCCTTCCTTCAACCAGAACTCTGGGGTGGCTAACTAAATGCACTACCAAGCAGAATACATACAAGAAAAGTAAACTGATGCCTGGACCCATGCACACAGTAACAACTCTAACGACCTGGTGACTAGATGTTAGAATGCTAGGGTTTCAATAATCAAACTAGCCAAAATCAGCCTATGTGGACATTTAAAAACAAAGTAAAAATACGTACATATGTAATTTAGCACACAATAAACAAATAAATTATAACAACTTTCTGACGGCTTAGAGACAATAGTCAACAACAAACCACTTAAAGGAGACCACTATGGCTGAACAAAACTCTCAAAAGAAAGAATTAAAAATTTTTCCAAAGAATACTTCCCAGAATTACTGGAGGTAGACTATAAAACATGAACATGTAGAGCTCTTCAAGAGATCAGAAAGGTGATGGGGCAAAGTGAAGCAGAGCATAATGAAGAATTAAACAGGCTGCAAGAAATACTCAAGCAACAATGATGTCAAATACAACAGATTATCAACAGAATTACATAATTAGACAATTCAACAGAAAGGAGCAGAACTAAGGTAATGGAATGCATAATTTGTGAGATTAACGACAAATCAGGGGACACCAACATATAAGAAAAATCAGATAAAAGAATTATAAAAAAATGAAGGAACACTAAGAGTTATGCAGAATTCTATCAAGAAGAACAATTTAAGAGTGACTGGAGTAACAGAATAGGGGAGAATAATAGAAAATACAGACAGAATTGCTGAGTATTTCTCAAAGGTGTATGCTATTACATAAAACTCTGGCAACTCTAGCTCAATCCTTTTTTGGAATTTTTATGACAGAAATCAAGAATTCCAGACATAAGTATAATAAACTCCCACGAATCCATCATCTAGCTTTAAAATTTCGTCTATTCTTCACCTCGAAATTTTTTTTTGGCTAAACCTCATAAACCCATTGTCATCAATTCCAATTTGTACCAAACCTATATGACAGAGTAGAACTGCCCCATGTGGTTTCCAAGGAGCACCTGATGGGTTTAAATGGCCAGCCTTCTGGTTAGCAACCAAGTTCTTAACCACTGTGCAACCAGGACTCTTAATTTTGGCTAGCATATTTTAAATCACATCTTATTCCACAAAGTCCCTTTATGTGAACTGCTGTTTGGTGTATCATCATACAAAACATTCTCTTATTGCTAAACAATTAAGTTTGCTTTACCTAGTGAGAATGTTTTCCAATATGACAAGCCAGTATTGGAGAAGTCTGACTCATTTATATGCATTACATTTATTGGTGAAAGGGAGTGATGGGCCGGTGGTAGAATTCTCAACTTTCCATGCCACAGAACAGGTCTGATTCCCAGCCTACACAATGCAAGCACAACCACCACCTGTCTATCAGTGAAGGCTTTTGTGTTGCTACAATGTTGAATGGATTTCACCAGAACTTCCAGACTAACTCACCTTAGAAATAAAGGCCTGGCAATCTATTTCTGAAAATCAGCTGACAAAAACCCTATGAATCATAATAGTCCAACCCCACTGTGCACTGAGTCATCATGAATCAGGGGCAACTCAAAGGCAGCTAACAAAACCAATTACATGATTATTACTATACTTGGTGTTATTTCTCCCAAGCATTTTCTGTTTATCATTCTTTTTCTTTGTCTCTGTTTCCTCCATCGATTCCTATGGATTAATAAAACATATCTTTTCTCTTTGCTAATTTAGAATATTAAATTACACCTCTTTCTTTTAGTTGTTGTTGCTGTTAGGTGTCGCTGAGTCAGTTCCAACTCACAGCAACCCTATGCACAACAGAATGAAAAACTGCCTGGTCCTGCACCATGCCCACAATTGTTTTTATGCTTAAGCTCATTGTTGCAGCCACCATGTCAATCCACCTCATTAAAGATCTTCCTCCACGGGGGGAAAGAGAACCCAGAAAACAGAGAGACCCACATGAGTGGGTGTCTACATCAACTTGAGACCAGAAGAACCAGATGGTGCTTGGCCACCACAAGTGATAGCCGTGATGGAGCTCACAAAATTGAGTCTCACTGGCAACAAAAGAATAAATAGGGGTGCTCCCTGAGATCTCCACTAAAAGACCACAACTGATGGTCCAGGGGCTTCAGGAGCATGGCCCCTGGCCCTGATGTTGCCCTTTTTCATAAATCATAATGAAGGTCAACTGTTGAGACAGCAATGGATTGTACTTGGCAATACAGAGTGGCCACGTCTTTGTAGGCACTTTATGGTTCTATTCATCCACAGGATATCATCCTGCTGACCTCTTACTGGAGGAAGGGAAGTGGGTGGAGAGGAGGAGATAAGAGACTGTTGGGAGGATAGCACATGTATGGAGCAGAGAGGAAGAGTGTGCTGTCGCCAGGCAGGGAGAGCAGTGGGAACTGCATATAGGTGAGCATGCGAGTTTATATGGGAATGTACATTTTCCTTCAATCAAAATAACAAATAAATAAAATAAAAGCACTATTACAATGTCAAAAAAAAGGATCTTCCTCACAGACCAGTATTTCTAAGAACTTAGATGCAAAAATCTTCCAACAAAATTCCAGCTAATAGAAATTAACACCGTATCAAAAACAAACTTAACCATGATCAAGCAGGATTCATACCAAGGATGCAGAGATGGTTCAACATTAGAAAAACAAAGTGATCAACCACATAACCAAAAAAACCCAAGAACTACTTGATTCTATTAATTGATGCAGAAAAAGCATTTGATAAAATCCAACACCATTCATGTTAAAAAAAACTCTCAGCACAATAAGAACAGAAGGGAAACTCCTTAACATAAAGGGTATCTACACAAAATCAACAGCCAGCATCACAGTAAACAGACAGAAGTTGAAAACATTCCCCGTAAGAACAGGTACCAGACAAGGATGTCCACTGTTACCATTTCTATTAAATATCATTCTAGAGGTCCTAGCCAGAGCAATCAGGCAAGATAAATAAGGGGCATCCAAATTGGCAAAGATGAAGTATCCCTATTTGTGAATGAATGATCCCATACACAGAAAACTCTACAGAATCCATCAAAAAACTATTGCATTTAATAGAAGACTCAAGGGAAGTATCAAGAAACAATATAAACCAAAAATCCACTGCCATCAAGTTGATTCAATGTAAACACACATAAATCACTTGGATTCCTTTACACCAAGAAAGAGACAAAGAGGAAATCTCAAAATCATTACCAGTTACCGTATCCTCCAAGATGATAAAATATCTAGTGTCATGGATTGAATTGTGTCCCCCCCAAAAATATGTGTAGCCATGTGGCTGGGCCATCATTCCCAGTATCTTGTGACTGTCCTCCATTCTGCAGTTTTCCTATGCTGTATGTTAAAGGATTAGGGTGGGACTGTAAATCCTTTTATAAGATCACCTCCCTGCTCCACTGTAAAGGGAGTTTCCCTGGAGTATGGCTTGCCCCTCCCTTAATCCTTTCATTCTGCAAGAGATAAAAGGAAAGGGAAACAGGGCTGAGAATGGGGAACCTCACACCATCAAGAAAGCAGCATCAGAAGAAGAGTGCATCCTTCAGACTTGAGGTCCCTGTGCCAACATGCTCCCTGGACAAAGACTGATGCAATACCAGACTTTCCTCCAGAACTGAAAAGGGGGAAAGCCTTCCCCTGGAGTGGACACCCTGAATATGGACTCATAGCCCACCAGACTGTGTAAGAATAAACCTTCCTTTGTTAAAGCCATCCACTGTGGTATTTCTGGTACAGCAGCCCTAGCTGACTAAAACACCTAGTGATAAATCTAACCAGAGAACACCTATGCAAAGAAAACTCCAAGAATCAACTGCAAGAAACCAAAAATGACTTAAACAAGTGAAGAAACATACCTCACTCTTGAATGGGAAGACTTAACATTGTGAAAATAACTACTCTACTCAAAGCTACCTAATACATACAATGCAATCCCAACACAAATTTCAATGACATTTTTTACAGAGCTGGAGAAACAAATCACCAACTTCATACAGAAAGGGAAGAAGCTGCAGATAAGTAAAACATTACTAAGGAAGAACAAAGTAGGAGGCCTCATTTTACCTGACCTTAAAAACTGCAATGCCACAGAAGTCAAGAAAGCTTCATGTTGACACAAAGATCAATGGAACAGAATTGAGAATCCAAATATAATATCATCCACTAATATCCGCTAAAGGCCCAAAGGCTGTGAACTGGGGAAAAGACAAACAGTATTGGCATACTGAAACAAGACCTTTATCTCACACCATGTACAAAACCTAAGGCAAAATGGATCAAAGACCTAAATATAAAAGCTAAAACAATACAGACCTTGGAAGAAAAAATTGAGATGACCCTGGAAGCCCTAACCCACAGCATTAACTAAGTCTTCAAAAAAATCACCAATAACCCGTAAACACCAGAAATGAAAACAGAAAAATGGCAACTCTTAAAAATCAAACACTGATGGTTGTTCAAAGCCTTCATCAAGAGTAAAAAGCCTACCTACAGGCTGGGAAAGAAGCTTTGCCCACCATGCTTCTGGTCAACGTCTAATCTCTCTAATCTACAAGACAACTGCAACACTTCAAAAAGAAAAAGACAAACAATCCAATTAAAAAATGGGCAAATGACATAAACAGGTACTTCACCAAAGAAGATACTCTGGATGCCAACACATACATGAGGAAATGCTCACAAACACTAGCCAAACCATAATCACTAGAAATCCAAATCAAAACTACGAGATACCATCTCACCCCAACAAGCCTGAAAATAATCCAAAAAACACAAAATAATAAATGCTGGAGAGGATGTGGAGAGACGGGGACTCTTTTACACTGTTGGTGGGAGTGTAAAATGGTACAACCACTATGGAAATCAATTTCGCACTTTCTTAAAAAACTAGAAATAGACATACCGTATGATCCAGCAATCCCACTCCTTGGAATATCTTGCAGAGAAACAAGGGCCACCATACATGGATACATGGACGCCAGTGTTTACTGCAGCTCTCTCCACAGCAGCAAAAAGATGGAAGGCAGCCTTCTTTTTCATCAGTGTTTATAGCGCAGTTGGACTTCTTCCTCCAGTACCATCAGTTCCTGATCACATGCTATCTCTTGAAATGGTTGAACACCAACCAGTTCTTTTTGGTATGACTGTGTATTATTTCTTCCCCCTTCTTTTAATGCTTCCTGCGTTGTTTAATGCTTTCCCTGCAGAATCCTTCACTATTGGAACCTGAGGCTTAAATTTTTGATTCAGTTTCTTCAGCTTGAGAAATGTACAGTGTGCTCTCCCTTTTTGGTTTTCTATTCCCAGCTCTTTGTACAAACCATTACAATACTTTGTCTTTTGAACTGCCCTCTGAAATCTTCTGCTCAGTTCTTTTACTTCTTCATTCCTACCTCTTGCTTTGGCTACTCAATGCTCAAGAGCAAGTTTCACAGTTACTTCTGACATCTGCTTTGGCGTTTTCTTTCTTTACTGTCTTTTTAATGACGTCCTGCATTCTTCTATATCATATCTTTGATGTCATTCCACAACTCGTCCAGTCTTTGGTCATTAGTGTTCAGTACATCAAATCTGTTCTTGAGGTGATTTCTAAACTCAGGTGGGATACACTCAAGGTTGTACTCTGGCTCTCATGCACTTGTTACAATTTTCTTCCATTTCAACTTGAATTTGCATATGTGCAATGGATGCTCCATGCCACAATCGGCACCTGGCCTTGCTTTGACCAATGATACTGAGCTTTTCCATTGTCTCTGTGTACAGACGTAATCAATTTGATTCCCGTGTACCCTACCTGGCAAGGTCCATGCAATCAGGATGCATTGATAATTACTGGTGATTGGAATGCAAAAGCTGGAAACAAAGAAGAAGGGTCGCCAGCCGGAAAATATGTGGAAAATATGGCCTTGGTGACAAAACAATGCTGGAGATCACATTCCAATCACCAGTAAATACAAATGCATCCTGCTCGCATATTTAATCAATTTCAGACTGCAGAAGCTGGTAATAATCTTCAACTTCTTCATCTTTTGTCTTGGTAGTTTTTGTGTAAATCTGAGTAACAGTCACATTAACTGGCCTTCCTTGTAGGTATATGGGTAATATCCTACCACTGGCAGCATCATACTTCAGGACTCATCCTGAAATGTTCTCTTGATGATGAATACAACACCATTTGTCTTCAAACGCTCACTCCCAGCGTAGTAGACTTTGTGAATGTCCGACTCCTAATGGCCAATACTAGCCCATTCCAGTTCACTAATGCCTAGGACACCAATGTTTATGCATTCCATTTCAGTTTTGATGACTGCTAATTATCCCAGATTCATACTTCACACATTCCACTTTTTTAATTTTTTTAATTTTTTATTTTTTTATTATGACTGAGTGAAAATGTACACTCCCATATAAACTTACATGCCCACCTATATGCAGCTTCCACTGCTCTCTCTGCCCAGTGATAGCACACTATTCCTCTCTGCTCCATACATGTCTCATCCTCCCAACAGTATCCTTTCCCCTCCTCCCCACCCACTCTCCTTTCTCCAGCCAGAGGTCAGCAGGATGATATCCTATAGATGCATAGAACCATAAAGTGCATCCAATATATGGTCACTCTGCCTCGCCAAGTCCAATCCATTTGTGTCCGAAGAGTGGACCTTCATTATGATTTATGGGCAAGGGCAGCATCAGGGCCAGGGGCCATGAATGGATGTTTGCAGCTGTTCTTTCTCCTTTTGAGTCATTCCATATCAGCAAATAAAAAATCCTGAAAGCTTAACTCCACCCATGTCATTAAGGTTGACACTATTGCTTTTTAGTCAGCTAGTGCTGCTCTAACAGAATTACCATAAAGTGGATGATTTTACCAAGGAAAGTTTATTCTTACACAGTCCAGTAGATAACAAGTCCAAATTCATAGTATCCACCCCAGGGCAAGGGTTTTCCCTCTGTCAGCTCTGGACGAAAGTCCTTGTGTAGCATCAGTCTTTGTTCAGGGAGCATCTTGGCACAGGAACCTCTGGTATGAAGGACACGTTCTTCTCCTGGTGCTGCTTTCTTGATGGTGTGAGGTTCCCAACTCTGGGGTTGCTTCCCCTTCCTTTTATCTCTTGTAAGATAAAAGGATAAAGGGTGGTACAAGCCACATTCCAGGGAAACTCCCTTTACCCTGGAGCAGGTAGGTAATCTTAGGAATGGATTTACAGTCCCACCTTAATCCTCTTTAAGATACATGTAGGAAAATCACAAAATGGAAGACAATCATAAAATACTGAGAATTATGGCCCAGCCACATGGCTACACACATTTTGGGGGGACACAGTTCAATCCATGACATCTACTTTGAGGAGGCAGCTCTTTCCCAGTGATCTTTTGAGTGCCTTGCACACTGGGTAGCTCGTCTTCTAGCACTATATCAATGTTCTGCTACTATTCATAAGGTTCTCACTGGCTAATTCTTTTCAGAAGCCAACTGCCAGGTCCTTCTTCCTAGTCTGTCTCAGTCTGGAAGCTCAGCTGAAACCTGTCCACCATGGGGAACATGGGTGATTCTGCTGGTATGTGAATATTGGTGGCATTGCTTCCAGTATCACAGCAACATGCAAGCCCCCACAGCATGACAAACTAACATACAAGTGAAGGATTCTTCTAGTAGTTATCATTAAATTAACATGTATACTTCACTACTGTTTTTCCATCAACTCTATTATTGATTGAAAGGAGTATCATCATCTTACATACCACTAAAAGACAAAATGCTGTCAATTAAACTATGATACAATGCTTTCTTATTACATGGACTCTTTATCTTACACTTACTGAAAAAGCTCTTTAAACTTACAAAGAGATAAAATTTTATTCTGTAGCACTCCTTTCTGATATAGAATAAAAAGGAAAGTAAGTGAAATGAATTGCTAGTGAAAACCTGAATCATCTTTATATTTAGATTCCTTCTGAACTACTTTCCCAGTCAGGGATCACAAAGGCCTTATTTTTTTTCCCTGTAATATTATCCTCCATTTTAAAGAGTATTACTGAGTATATGCTGCATGTATATTAATGTATATAATACAGCACACAGGGGGTGCACTCATGGAAACAACCTCGACAAACACCTCATGGGACTGAGTTACTGGGCCTACTGGCTAAGGCCCACAGTCCTGAGGGACATCTAGATCAAGTAGCATAACATAGCTTATAAAGAAAATGTTCTGATCACCTACAAGTAACACGTGGGGTCGTAGATGGCCTTGTAAGAGGCCATCCAAAATAGAGCTGTCGGTCTCTTTCCATCTGATGCTAAGGAGACTGAAGAAAACAAGACTGAAGGAAACAATCAGTCCAAAGAACTAATAGATCACAGGAACCACAGCCTCCACCAGCCTGACACCTGACTACCACTAGTGGAACACAATAGAAGGTGATGTTTTGAATGAAGAACAAAAAACTGTACAACAGAAGTCAAGTAAAAGACCAGACTTACTAGTCTGAGAAAAAGTGGAAGAATTCCCAAGACTATAGCCCTTAGACACTTTGCTAACTTGGAAATGAAGCCACTCCCAGAGATCAACTCTCTCCAACATCACTGTACAGTCCATACCTACTTGCCATACTGGGTCTCTGCTCCACAGAGATAATACTCTTCTTACTGAATTCTGTTTATTTTGTTTTGTTCTCCTTGGTGGCGTAGTGGCTAAGTGCTATAGCTGCAAACCAAAAGGTTGGCAGTTTGAATCCAAGGAGTTTTCAGGTAGTCCTTGGACACTGTAACAGGCAATTCTACTCTGTCCTACAGAGTCACCAGGAGGCAGAATTAACTCGACAGCCATAGGGTTTTTTTTTTTTTTTTTTTTGGTCTATTTTATTCATAATCGCTATGCCTGAAATAAAGGGTGCAACAAGTCTCTGGGTGGCACAAACAGTAAGGCCTCAACTACCTAAACACAACTCAGAGGCACCTCAGAAGACTGGCCTAGTAATCTGCTAAGGTCACATCCTTGAATTCTACTGTACACACACAGGGCTGCCATGTCAGACTCAACTCAATGGCAACTAATAACAAAATACACATTTTTAAAACTATAATCACAATACATGTATAATTCATGATGCTTTTTACTAGATATTTCAAATAATTTATCAGTCCCTATGGCTCACACTTCTAAATGAGATATACCACATGAAACACGTAAATAGTTAAACTGCTTTAAAAGGTGTGAAAAAAACTTTCAATTAAAACACTAAAAGTTTGTGGTTTACCACCATATTACATAAGGATTACTCAAAGTTAGCAATAAATTTCCCACAATATACATATGAAGCTTATCTTCAAACACCTGCATCTTTCTAAAAACAGCAAGAACTTGACTTCCAAAGAATGTACACATCACTGTGAAATCTTATACCAAGAAGCATCTCAACAGTTATTACAAAAACATTCTGTAAATGTATTATTAACATAAAGACATAGTTTATATGTGCTGCTAATATATTTACTATACACAATGTATTTTACAAAATTAACTTCTGTATTATTTAGGTAAATCACTGAGGTGCAATGATTTCATCTTTAAAATGAGATCATTATTGAGAGTATAGAATAAATGTACTTTTGCATGTGAAAGTGCTTTGAAACCATAAAGTGATTTTTATTATGATTACCTTTTCTATTTCTCTTTGTGTAGCTCCTTCCTTTTTCAAACGCTCCTGTTCTACACATTTGGCATTATAATTTTCCTTGGATTTCTGGAGAGCCTGAGTTATGCTCTGAATAGTTTGGACAGCTTCCAGAGTTCCAGCAACTTCTTCTTTAGTCTGTTTGACATAAAATGATTCATCAAAATGACTACCTATAATCTACAACACTCAATGAGACCAATCAATATATCAACAAGAAAAGTCATACTTTTTTATGAGATTTTACTTGTTCTTCTCCATACTTCTGAATTTCCTTTATTAATTCTTGTAATTTTCTAACAAGATCCAGGTGACAATTTGCTAATTTCTCCGTAGATGTTTTGAACACATCCCACATTGCTGCAAATGTTCTAGTGGAAAGAATTTCACAGGTGAATAATTTATTAAAATAAGCTTCAGGCTCTCAGATGGAGCCAGTGGCAATAATAACACTACATTCAGCAATTTTAATAGGCAAAAAATGAAATTAAGATAAATCATGAATGAAATGACTGTCAGACTGTTTGATTTCTCAATTCATGGCTAATTATTTCAAATATTTTTGGACCTCAGAAACACAGAAATGGGTAGACTATCACAGCTCTTGCCAGGTCTTCTCTATTTAATTATGCTATATTATTCTCTGAGTTGACCTGCATCAGCAAACTTTCTAACACTGCTGATCAATTTATTGATACAATTTAATTGTATCCCCTCACTACAGTACCAACATAATTGCACTAGCAATTTCTAATGTTAGACTGCTTAGTACTCTATTAAAAACGTTTCATCAAAAAGTTTCTCTGAATTTAAATACGCAAAACTAAAACTTATATATGTGATTTTAAAAATGTCTTAATTAATAACTGTATTAAGAATTATTTTAGAATAGTTATCTGAAACCTTTGCTTGGACATCATAACTTTACCTATCTGTGTACCTCAACAATATACTCGTAGATTTGTTTCCATTCTTACTAAAGGATACATGATATATGACATACTTTCCTACGCCTTTTTCTCAATACTGAGGATATACAATTTTCAGCAGGCTCAAATATATCCAAGGAGTACTACATTATCAGATCATGGACAGTACCTAAGATGCAAATGACTAGTTTAAAATAATTTGTTCAGCAGAAAATAATCTAAAGATGAATTTATCCCATGCTTTGTTCAGGTACTTCCTCCGATATTTTCACCACCACTTGCTTTAAAGAGGTCGGTTCTACCCTGAACCCTAGGGTCGCCATGAGTCGGATCCAACTGGATGGCACTTGGCTTGGCTGGCAATAAAATTCATGATTAAAAAAATTTTTTTTCAGTAATGATCACTAAATCAAGTGGGTAGAGAAAATAATGACTTATTCTAATAGAGTTGTCTCTTGGTATCCACAGGGGTTTTGGCTCCAGGATCCCCTTCCCATTCCTCAGGCACCAAAATCCAAGGATGCTCCTATCTTTTACATAAAATGAAGTAATATTTGCGCAGAACCTACAGACATCCTCCTGTATACTTTCAATTATCTCTAAATTACTTTAATACCTAATATAAATGCTATGTAAATAAATGTTATACTGCATTGTTTATTGAATAATGATCTGAATAAAAATAAGTCTGCTTTTTCCCTTGAATACTTTCAACCCACAGTTGGCTGAATCTGCATATACAAAACTCATAGACACAGATGGCCAACTGTATATACTTTATTTTAATTACCACATTTCCTACCCAGTGTAGGAAAGCTAACTGGTCGACAATCATCTTATATTGTGATAAAGAAGTTCAAAGTAGATACTTAAAATTCAGAGAAAAGAACTGTTTTGATTAGATCTCATCTCACATTTTAAAAATCTAGTCATCACTAAATATGTCAAGTACTTGGACGGAATATTTCAAGAGGAAAAGATGTCTGAGAAGTATCCCCTCACTACCGTACCAAAATAGATTCACTTTACTTCAAGTAAATCTGATACAGGATCATCTACACTATAAAGCAGATGAGTGTTCCCTCCCTCACTTTTTCAAAGGATTCTTGACACTGCAAAAAGGTTCAACATAACATTTCTTTTTTCTTAGTGAATTTCAAGTACCATACAACTTTTAAAATCTGATATACATAACTTTTTGACTGATCAAGTAATACACATTAATGTAAAATAAGCACTAAGAACAGTGACAAGTAAAACACGTTTAAATGTAACTAAATACAGAAAAAAATTCAATTTCCTGCTACAACATACATCAGTAAACAAGAATATTAACAGTTATAATCCTTACTATCTCAAAAGAGATAACAACATAAAAACTAAAATACTACCTGTTATTTATGAAAAACACCACTGCAAAGACAAAAATCTAACTTTGTAATACAATGTCACAGCTGAAGTCAATCTATGTTCTATCTACCTCCCATCTGGTAACTAAGAGTAGAGTCAAATTTTCTGTAACAAAATCATGGCCAATTAGTTAAAGCAGCCTTTTGTTATTTAAGCTACTTTCTGGCTCTTCCACTGTGGTCAGTAAAGAAGAAATTATGTTTGAAGAACAAGCATGTCAAAAACATGAATCTCTAGAAATATGAAGCTCCCAGAAAAGCTAAGAGATTGATGGACAAAGCAGGAAGAATTGAGTTCTGGTTAAGAAAAGGAGACACAGGGTTAGTAAAGAAGTGTGAGACAACTGGGAGAAAAAAAACAAAAATAACAAACAACTACCATTCCCCTCTCTAAGAGAAAAAGGTGGTAGCCTATGAGCCTTTCCAGCTATGTATATAGTACAGGTAGAAGCAGGTCTTCCTCGCCATGGCCTCTCAGCACTTAGATGACGGACACCACCACTACCCTGATAATGAACTGAGATTTTCATCCCTCTTTGCCCATACCACAAACATAAAGGCTTCTGTTTAAACTCATTCAACCTCACCACAGAAGATTTTCTACAAATTAGTCAATCCTGCCCATTTTTTGGTATCATGGAACTGTAAATCTCATAATTGTTATAAATTCTCTTCAATAAAATTAAGTATTAATATCTACACAAAATTTCACATAGAATTTCAGGAGACTGATACGCATCAGAATCCCAGATCTAGAGGAGCCACGAACTCTACATCACTGTACAAATCTTTCAAAATAACTTTATTTCAGTGTCTTAGCTAAAATGTAACCTCTCCTCAATGTATACATTAAATCAGATTATAAAACTATTCCTTCCAGAATTCTTGTGTTCAGATAATTATTCTCGCCATAGTTGTCATGCCTATGGTTACACCACATTTTTAATATATTATTATTTAGTTTCATTTTTCAGAGAACAATTTCTTCAATGAAACTTTCTAAGATTTAATGACAGTCCATAAAATAACATGCTTTAATGCATTTTAATGAGTTTCAATGAAAATATTAAACTTTTAAGTGAGTTTTAAAGATCACTGTTAAAATGTCACAGAATTTAAATACTTTACAAAAAAGTACTATGCATATTTGTAACTGACAGCATTTATAATCTCAAAATTACACTAATGAATGATCATATAGCTTAAAAAAGGGAAAAAAATAAGTTTCAGTGGCTTTTACCGTTTTAAATGATTCAGCAAATTCAGTTGTATTTTCTACCCATTCTAAACATCAAAAGCACATTCACAAACAGAGATACATTTTAAACAGGTACAGAATGTGTTACTGAAAGTATACATTACTAGATTCTGAATGATAGCCTAATATTCCCAAGAATTCTGCTAAATGAACATTTAAAAAGGAAGATACTAACTCACCCAAGTTGCGAATAATTGCTTGCCGATTTTGCTAGTTTTGTCATTGACCTGGAATATGTCTCTTCTATTGTGGCTCTGTTAAATCAAAGTTCCTTATTATATAGTATCTCTTGTTTTGTGACCAAAAATGTAATTAAGTTGTCAAAATTAAAACTATAGAAGCAAAAAGATATCTTAAGCTATATGCTAAAAACAAGCAGATAGGCAGTTATGAAGTTCCGGCTTACCTTTAAATCCTCTTTGTACATACACACTTTAAAGAACTAGCCTGGTATACAGCTAAGAGAATTTACACCACCAAAGAAACTTAAATGAGTTCACTATCCTTTTCCTCTTTAGTACCAGTCGTTTTTTTGAACAGAAAATACAAGATTGCTGCATTTTGTGTTCTCTTCTTTCTCAGTAAACTGTGGATGTCCTTTGTATTTAACATTTTCTTTGTGTTTTATTAAGAACATGGTTTTATTATTCCTCAGTATTCTGATGTCTTATGATGAATATTTAACAGTATGAGACTGATGATACTCATTTGCATAAAACTAAATATGAATCATAAGCAAGTTGGAGATTCTGAATTTCAAGGATCAATTTATTTCACAACTAGATCTAAAACAGGTAGCCTAGAAAAGTGTTTTATGTAACTACTATAAAAGTCTGCTGCAAAAGACCCTTTAAAGTTTTGAAAAGCAAAGAGGTCACCTTGAAGACTAAGGTCCAAAACATGGTGTTTTCAACTGCCTCACATGCATGCAAAAGCTGGATGATGCGTGAGGAAGACCAAAGAACTGATGCCTTTGAACTGCGGTGTTGGTAAAGAATACTGAATTACCACAGATTGCTGAAAGAACAAATCTATCTTGAATGCTCCTTCGACTATGTCTCACATACACTGGACCTGTCATCAGAAGGGATCAGTCCAAGGAAAAAGACATTATGCTTAGCAGAGAACCAGCAAAAAAAGAGAACGACCCTCAGTGAGATGAACTGATGCAGTGACTGGAACAAGGGGCTCAGCATAACAACTGTGAAGATGCTGCAAGACTGGGCAGTGTTTCATTCTGTTGTACAGAGAGTTTCTATTAGTCATAAATACCTTGATAGCACCTAACAACAACAATATTTGGCATATAGAATTTGGGGTTTAAAATTTTCAACCAAAGCTATAAAATACAGAATAAAACCAAATTTTATTCCATAGATAATTTACAAATATTACATATGAGACTATCCTGGCCTTCCTAACACTACAAAACTTAAGTTCTAGCTTACATTTTCCATACTTAACCTTGACTCTTCTTTGGCTGCACCACCTTTAACATTGTATGACCACCATTACACTTCTATTTACTTCGTTAGGTTCAACTAACAACTATCTCCTTTCTAAAGTCCAAATTCATATCTCCAGACTACTCTTGCACCAAACTGTCTGTTCAATATCTCTAACTGCCTCAGTCATAACTAGGATATCTTAATCATGTCATACCCACGTCATCCAAACTAAGCTCATCTCCAAACTCTTCCCCAACCCCATTCCCACAAAAACGAGCTCTCTAAAAAGAAATATTAATCATAACTGCTTCTTACTTGTGACATTCTGGCTTTTTTGTGTTCCTTTAAACTTTTCTGTACTTTTGAATATACTATAAGACAACAGAAATACTTGGATCATTTTAAAAACATACAAGAAGAAATGTTAGTATTTTAATGGATAAGCTCTAAGAAAAGGTTGTTTAATTTCCAGTGATACTGAACCAGAGAAGTGAAACTAAAGCCTCTCACTGAGAATACAAATTAAGGTGCTCACTAAAATGCTTCAAAGTTAAAAGGGCAGTTAAAAATCAGCAGACCAAGATCCAACTAAAAGAAGGGAGATCCAACCAGAGAAGGGAGAGTATATGGGGTAGCTCTTCCCTTGGGGACACCTACGAGAGGTAGCTGAGAGGCTAAATAAGTAGTTCATAGCTTCTGATAGCCTTAAGGAGTAACACAGACACTTAAGAGTTCAGGCCAAAGGTAGGAACCATGGTAAATCCACACCCTTTAAATTCAGACTCCAAAAGGCAATACCCCAGGAGAAAGGTTGAACCATGGGTAGCAAGCCCTCAGAGACTACAAAAAAAGATCTTTTTAAACCTTGCTGTTGGATGCTTATGGACATCCTACAAACACTCCTTAAACAACTAGGCACATAAGGAAACAAGACAACATGAACACCCCCCACCCCCGGTAGAAACAAGTTAGCAAAGTTCTAAACTGTGAGAACCAAAACGTCCACCAACAGATTAACAGACAGACAAAATGTGGTACACACATACAGTGAAATACTCAGCCACAAAGAAAAATAAAGTTCTGATACATGCTACAAGACTGATGAATCTAAAAGACATTACACTGAGTGAAGTACGTCAATTACAAAAAGCCAAATACTGTATGACCTCACTTACATGAAATGACAAGAGGCAAATGTAGAAACCAAAGTTTATTAGTAGTTAGAGATAGGAAAGAACGGGAGAGGTAAGCCATTGTTTGGGAATAGTTTCTATTTATAGTGATGGGAAATCTGGCATTGATTAAAGGTAAGGTTGTACAACATTAATACTGTAATTGGTATCACCAAAACATATACTTGAAAAAAGCTGAACTGGCAACTGTGTTAAATGCATATGTATTTTTACAACAACAAGAGCACAAAACAAACAAAAGAAAAGCAGGTACTGACACAGGTTATATACAACCGAACACCTTATGGGGTTTTTTTCTCTTGGCTCAGAGATTTAGTGTCATGGTTTTGTGGGGCATTTCAGTCAACTGACCTAATATTGCCTTTAGTGCTTCTTTTCTACCTCCTAGTTAGTCGTGTACTGTCTGGGGTCTTAAAAGTTTATAAGCAGCTATCCAAGGTCTCTATCCACATGCAGCAGTAGAAAAAGGAGAATCAATAATCAGAGCAGCAACTGAAATGTGCGTCTAATTGTCTCCATGAACAACTGCCTCCTTTGCCTTGAAACAGGAACTGGATGTTGCCTGGATACCATTACTGAACATTCTGTGTAAAAATTATAGAGAAGAACCCTGATCAAAGAGGGAAATTTTTCAAATTCTCATAGAATCTAGACTTTCTGGAGCCACCAAGGCTGGAAAACTCCCCAAAAATATTACCCTGGGAAATCTTTAATCTTTAAACGAAAGCAATATCCTGAAGCTACCTTTAAACTAAACAACATTGTTGTTGTTGTTGTTGCTGTTAGATGCCGTTGAGTCAGCCCCATGTACAACAGAAGGAAACACTACCTGGCTCTGTTCCATCCTCACAATCACAATCACTGCCTGAACTCATCACTGCAGCCACAATGTCAATCTATCTTAGTCAAGGTCTTCTTCTCTTTCACTGACCTTCTACTTTACCATGCATGATGTTCCTCTTGACAACATGTCCAAAGTACACGAGACGAAGTCTTACTATCCTCACTTCTAAGGAGCACTCCAGCAGTACTTCTAATTTAGCTTAATCAGTAAAAAATGTTCACCTTGAGTACTATGCTCCTTTAAAAAATCATCTGTAAAAACATGTTGCCATCACATCATTCAACTCCTAGTGAACCTACAGAGAACATGGCAGAACAGGTCCCATACGGTTTCTAAGAAGCAGCTGATGGATTCAAACTACTGACTTTTTTGCTTAGCAGCCAAGCTCTTAACCACTGTGCCACCAGTGCTCCTGAATTATCTGTATTTGATCAAATTGACAACGACAACTTTAAAGGTTAGATGAGAGTCTTAGGGAGCTGTGAGTTGATGTTAATGGCACTGAAATAATTTGGAAAATGATATCAACCAAGCTGACACAACTTGAAAAATCTAACAAATGTTACTGAATCATACAACAGAAATCACTGAATTGGTGGTTGGTGGTTTGTTTTATTGCATGCATTGGCATCAAAAAAAAATTTTAAGGTAACATTTTATCCTACAAAATTCTTCAATTTTTCTATTGTGTTATAGTACTAGAACATTTAATGAAAAACATATAAATAATTTTCAAGTAACGATTTGCAAATCAGGGGCATAGATAGCAATGCCACCATGCTGAGCCACTTGTATATCCCTTATATGTGTAACCACTGCTTAAAAATATAATTACAGTGTACCTTTAACAATTACGGATGATTACTTTAACCCAAGCCCAATTAAAAATTATCTCCATTATTTAAATGCTATAATTTAACCTGATAATAAAGAAATAAATAAAGCTATTTTGTTTTTAAAAAATAAATACATACCTTTCTCTTATGAAATCTGCTAGTTCTTTTGTTGATATCTGTCCATGTTTCATATTATGATAGAGGACATCAAAGCCACTATTTTTTTCCCCCTAAAATTAAAAAAGATTTTTAGTCTAACAAAAAACAAAGATCAAAATGACTTGAGAACACAACCAGTATCCTTTAACTAATACGCAATTCTAATGCTCAGGTGAGTTGTTTTTCATCATACCATGCTGGGAATCATGGCCTAGCCAAACTGGTAAACATATGTCGGGGGGGGGACACAATTCATCCATGACAACCTCACAGACATATACATAACACTCCACCCAAGAGCATCCATGCACACTTTCCTTCTGAACACACATACTCCAGAACTGACCATGTATCAGGCCATAAAGCACTCCTTAACAAAATTCAAAGAACTACAACATTACAAAGCATCTTGCCAGACCATAAAACCATAAAATTATAAATCAATAACAGAAAAAGGAATGAAAAACAAAAAAAAACCCATGGAAGCTGAACAACACCTTGGCTCAAAAACTATTATACTTCCAGCAAAATAGGAGCAGAAATGAAATTACTCAACATAATAAAGGGCATTTATACAAAGCCCTATACAAAACAGCCAAAGTCATCCTAAAGGGAGAGTCTGACGGCAATTCCCCTCAAGAATGGGAGCCAAACAAAGATGCCCTTTGTCATTATTTTTATTCAACACTATGACAGACAGTCTAGCCAGACCAACTAGGCAAGATAAAGAAAAAAAGGGTATCCAAATTAGTAAGGAAGTAGCAAAATTATCTTCAATTTGCAGATGATATGATATGATATTATACATAAAAAAACCCTAAAGAATCCACAAAAATACTACTGGGACTAAGAGTCCAGCACAGTATCAGAATAAAAGATAAACATACAAAAATCAGTTGGATTTCTTTACACCAACAAAGAACATGTCAAAGAAATTGCCAAATCAATACAATTTACAATAGCCCTGAAGAAGAAAAAAATACTTAGAAATAAATCTAACCAAAGATATAAAAGTCCTATACAAAGAAAATTATAAGGCACTACTGCAAGAAACCAAAAGAGACCTACATAAGGGAATAAACCTATCCTACTCATGGACAGAAGATTCAGCATCATGAAAATGTCTGTTATATTTAAAGCAATCTATAGATACAAAGCAATCCCATTACAAATTCCAATGGCATTTTTTAATGAGATGGAAAAACAAATCAACTTCACATGAAAGGGAAGAAGCTGTAGAGAAGTAAAGTACTACTGAAGAAGAACAAAGTGAGAGGCCTTACACACTACCTGTCTTCAGAACCTATTACATTGGCACGTTAGTCAAAACAGCTGGTACTGGTATGAAAACAGATACTTACACCAATGGAACAGAACCGAGAATCCAGATATAAAACCATCCACCTATGAGCAGCTGGTATTTGACAAAGGCCTAAAGTCAGTAAAAGGCCTAAAGACAGTCTCTTTAACAAATGGTGTTGGCATAACTGGATATCCATCTGCAAAAACAAAAAAGACCATCTGAAACAAGACCTACATCTCACACTATGCACAAAAACTAACTCAAAATGGATTAAACATCAGTCTAAAACAATAAAGATCTTGGAAGAAAAAATAGGGACAATGCAGGGAGCCCTGATACACAGCATAAACATACTATAAGACATTATTAACAATGTACAAACACCAGAAGAGAAAATAGATAACAAGAAACTCCTAAAAATCACACAATTATGCTCACCCAAAGACTTCACCAAAAAAGTAAAAGAAAAACCTACAGACTGGGAAAAAAATTTTGACTACCACAAATCCAATCATCCTCCAATCTCCATAATCTACAAAATACTTCAAAACCTCAACCAGAAAAAGACAGTTAACCCAATTAAAACATGGGCAAAATATATGAATAGGTACTTCACCAAAAGAAGCCATCCAGGTAGCCAACATGAGGAAATGCTCACAATCATTCACCAGTGGAGAAATTCAAATCAAAACTACCATAAGATACCATCTCTCAACAAGAAGCCTGGAATTAATCTAAAAAACAGGAAATAACAAACGTTGGAGAGGCTGTGGAGAGACTGGAACACTTACACAATGCTATTGGGAATGCAAAAGGCATAATTACTTTGAGAATCCATCTGGCACTTTCTCAAAAAGCTTAAACTAGAAATACCATACAATCCAGTAATTCTACTTCTTCAGATATATTCTAGAGAAATAAATGCTGTCACACAAATATATACACATTAGTGTTTACTGCAGCACTGTCCACAACAGCAAAAAAATGGAATCAACCCATGTGCCCATCAACAGATGAATAAACAACTATGGTATATTCACACAATGGAATACTGTGCAAGGATAAACAACAATGATGAATTTAGGAAACATCTCATAAAAGGGAGGTACCTGTAGGGGAATACGCTGAGTGAAATTAGTCAGTTGCAAAAGGACAAATATTGTATGAGACCCTATCATAAAGACTCAAAAAAGGTTGAAACATAGAGAAAAACAGTCTTTGATGGTTACAAGGGTGGGAAGACATGGACGTGGTATTCATTAAATGTTGTTGTTAGGTACTGTCAAGTAAGCTCTAATGCATAGCAACCTTATAGGTCAGAGCAGAACTACCACAGAGTTTCCAAGGAGATCCTGGTGGATCAGAACTGCCACCCTCTTGGTTAGCAGCCACAGCACTTCAGCACTACACCACCAGGGTTTCTGTTAATTAGATAGTAGATAAGAACTAAGTTAGGTGACGGGAGGGAGAACACACAGTAGAGAAATCAGCATGACTGGACAAAATAAAAATCTAAGATGTTTCCTAAATATAGTCCAATACTTCGAAGGACAGAGTAGCAGGGACAGGGGTCTGGGGATCACAGTTTCTGGGAATATCTAGGTCAATTGGGATAATACAGATTTTTAAAAAATGCTCTACATTCCACTTTGGTGAGTGGCATCTGAGGTCTTAAAAGCTAGCAAATAGCCATCTAAGTAGCATCAATGGGTCCCAACCCACATGTAGCAGAGCAGTACAAAGGACATTACAGCCTTAAGGAAAATACAAGTCCAACAAAAAGAGCCACATAATCTAAGTACTACATCACCATGAGACCAGAACAACTAGATGGTATCCAGTCACCACCAATGACTGCCCTGACAGGGAAACAAAACAAAGAACCCCTGACAAAGTGGGAGAAAAATGGGGTACAGAACTCAAACCCTATTAAACAGACCAGACTTGGTAGTCTGACATACTGGAGGGTCCTCAGAGGCAATGTTCCTGGACTCTTCAATTCTAGACTAATACAGCGTACGAGGACCATGTATTTCTCTAATAGCTAAAGATAGTAAGCATTTTCTCCTGTATCTGTTAGACACCTAAATGTCTGTTTGTATTCTTTCCCCATTTTTTAACTAGAATGTCTTTCTGTAGTTCAGGTTTTGCAGTATCTTGCAGATTTTGGAGATTAGATGATGACTCGATTTGTCATAGCTAAAAATTTCTTCCCAGTCTGTAGACAGTCCTTTTACTCTTGGTAAAGTGGTTGCATAACCATTAAGTGTTTGATTTTTAGGAGTTCCCAATTATCTCTTTTCCAATGTTTGTACATTGGAATATTTTGTATTCCTTTATAACTTGTATTAGGGCTTCCAGCACTGGTCTTTATCATTTGGATTTGATAACTAGGTGCTTGATTCATTCTGAGTAAATTTTTGTGTATGATGAGACATACGGGTTTTGTTTGTTTTTTTCACAGATGGGTATCCAGTTATAGTAACATCATTTGTTAAAGAGATTTTTTTACCAAATTTACGGACTTCAGGCTTTTGTCAAATATCAGCTGCTCATAAATGGGTGATTTTATACTGGATTCTCAATTCTGTTCCATTGGTCTATGTTCTGTTTTTCTACCAAAACCAGGCTATTTTGACTACTGGGGCAGTGTAAAAAGGTCTAATATCAGGTAGTGTGAGGCTTCCCACTTGGTTCTTCTTCAGTCACGCTGCACCTATCTGGGTCTTCTTTTCTTTTTATATGAAGTTGGTGATTTATTTCTTTATCTCGTTAAAAAAATGTCATTGGAATTTGTATTGGGGTTGCACTGTATATAGATCACTTTGAGTAGAACAGGTTATTTTCACGATGTTGAGTCTTCAATCTATGAGCAAGGTAGGTCACTCCACTTAAGTAGGTCTCTTTTGGTTTCCTGAAGCACTGTCTTGTAGTTTTCTTTGTATAGGTCTTTTACATCTCTGGTTAGGTTTATTCTTAAGTATCTTATCTTACTGGGGTCTACTGTAAATGGTACTAATTTGGTAATTTCCTCTTTGACATTCTTTTGTTAACGTAAAGGAATCTAACTGATTTTTGTGTGTTTATTTGTATTCTGTGTATGAAATCATATCATCTGGAACACAGATACTTTTACTACTTCCTTACCAATCTGGATGTCTTTTTCAAAAACATTTTATTGTACTTTAAGTAAAAGTTTACAATCCAACTTGTCATACAAAAAGTTACACACACATTGCTATTTATCTCTAGCTGCTCCCCACACTGTGACAGCACACCTGTCCTTTCACTCTGTATTTCCCGTGTCCATTCAACTAGCTCCTGTCCCCCGCTACCTTCTCATCTCATCTTGTAGAGGAGCTTGTAACAGAAGCTGCCCAGTTAGTCTCAAGTACCTACTTAAGCAAAGAAGCACAGCCTTCATCAGTATCATTTTGTCTCATAGTCCAGTCCAGTCGTTGTCTGAACAGTTGGTTTCAGCAATGGTTTCAGTTCTAGACTAACAGAACTTCAAACGGGCTGAGACCAACTGATGCTTCTTAGATGCTTCTTGCTAGCTTTTAAAACCTAGATGCCACTTACTAAAGCGGAATGCAGAACATTTTCTTTAAAAACTTTGTTATGTCCATTGACTTAGATGTCCCCTGAAACTACTGTTCCCTGACTCCTGCCCCTGCTGTTCGGTCCTTCAAAAGGTTAGGTTGTATTTTAAAAACTTCTTAGATTTTCATTTTGTCCAGCTCTGCTGATTTCTCTTTTACTGTGTTTGTCCCTCCCTTCACCTAACTTCTTATCCACAATCTAATTAATACCCTGTCCCTGTCTTTCCACACTTGTAACCACCCAAGACTGTTTTCTTCTGTGTTTAAGTCTCTTCTTGAGTCCTTGTAATAGTAGTCTCATACAATATCCATCTTTTTGCAACTGACTAATTTCATTCAGCATAATGTCTTCCAGATTCCTCCATGTTATGCTTCCCAGATTCATCATTGTTCATTATCATTGCTGAGTATTCCACTGTGTAAATATATCATAGTTTATTCATTTATCTATTGATGGACATACCTAGATAGATTCAATCTTTTTGCCATTGTGGACAGTACTGCAATAAACATTCATGTGCATGTATTTATTTGTGTGACAGCACTTACTTCTCTAAGACATATTTGAAGAAGTGGGATTGCTGGGTCATCTGGTGTTTCTATTTCTAGCTTGTTAAGAAAGCACCAAATCTTGGGTGAAATCGGTGATAGCACACATTAGAAACAAGAACAATATTAAGTGGACTTCAGCATAACTTGAATACTCCTTCCATCTTAACCCAATATTGCAAGGATAGAGTAGGTGGGGCAGGGGGCAGGAGATCACGCTCTTAGGCGATATCAAGGCCAATTGGCAAACTAACATTTTGCTAAGAGGGCTCTCTGCACCCCACATTGGTGAGTGGTGTCTAGGGTCTTAAAAGCTGCCAAGCTGCCATCCGAGGACACAGCAAATGGTCCCAACTCAGCAGGAATGGATACTCACCGAGGACCAAAATGACCTGGGTTAAAGACAACCCAGAAGATAGAGAGACTCACATGAGAGGGTGCCTACATAGACTTGGGACGGGAAGAACCGGATGGTGCCTGGCCACCACCAGTGAGCTCACTAAGTTAAGTCTCACTGGCAACACAAGAATAAAAAAAGGTGCACCCTGAGATCTCCACTAAAAGACCTCAATTGATGGTCCAGCGGCTTCGGGGTTCCCCTGGGAGCATGGCCCTTGGCCTTGATGCTGCCCTTGCCCATAAATCATAATGAAGGTCCACTCTTCGGACACAAATGGACTGGACTTGGTGACGCAGAGTGACCATATACTGGATGCACTTTATGGTTCTATGCATCTATGGGATATCATCCTGCTGACCTCTGGCTGGAGTAAGGGGACTGGGTGGAGAGGAGAAAGGAGACTGTTGGGAGGATAAGACATGTATGGAACAAAGTGGAATAGTGTGCTGTCACTGGGCAGGGAGAGCAGTGGAAGCTGCATATAGGTGGACATGTAAATTTATATGGGAATGTACATTTTCACTCAGTCACAATAAAAAAAAAGGCACAAAATCAACTTCAAAAGTTGGTATACAATTTTGTATTCCCAACAGCACTGTATAAGTGTTCCAGTCTCTCTACAGCCTCTCAAACATTAATAATTTTCTGTTGTTTTGGTTTAATCCCAGCCTTGTTGGAGAGAAAGGGTATCTTATTGTAGTTTTCCCCTAAGTTTCTCCAAGAACTAATGATCATGAGCATTTCCTGCTGAACTTATGCATGTTCTGCTGTGTATATTCTCAAAAACAAAATAATAAAGAAATATTTATTAAAAAGACTGCAGCTTTAAAAACTACAGACTTACATAGATTTATAAGTAACAATAAAAATTTTAAACGCTTCCTAGAAATACCATCAGTGTAATAAAGCAAAGTGCAAAATCTGAAGAATGTAATCAATGTCACCAAACTGTATGATAGAAACTGTTGTGATGGCATATTTTGTTAGATAAATTTTTACCACGATGAAATTTTTTTAAAAGAGAAGGTATAATTATCCACAGTAGCCAAAAATAACCCTGGTGTTGGAAAAAAATCTAAAGGGTCACTAACTAATGGACAAAATGAGACCTTGATATAATGGACCATTATTGAGCAATAAAAAAGAAATTGCTGACACCTGCCACAATGTGGAGGAACCTCATAAACATTCTGCTAAGCAAAAGACACAAGAGATTCCATATTGCATGATTTCATGCATATGAAAGGTCCAGAATACACAAATCCATAGAGAAAGACAATGAACAAGGAAGACAGAAAGAGAACTAACATATTTAAATTGTAGTGCTGTGAAGAATACTGAATATACCATGGACTGCCAAAATAACAAACAAATCTGTCTAGAAGGAAGTATAGCCAGAATGCTCCCTAGAAGCAATGACATATACAAGACTTGTCTCCCTTACTTTCTAAACCTCATCAAGAAAGGCCACTTGCTAGAAAATGACATCATGTTCAGTAAAACAGTTGTTGTGTGCCATCGACTCCAACTCATAGAGACCCTGTATGATAGTCCTAAACCTATGCCACAAGTCCTCCTAGGCTGTAATTTTTAAAAAAGCAGATTGCCAGTCTCTTTTTCTATTAAAAAAACCTGCTAGTTAGATTTCCTAACCTTTAGGGTAGCAGCAGATGCTTAACCACTGCACCACCAAGGTTCCTTTTGGTAAGGGGGTCAGTGAACACAAAGGAAGCCCTCCATTAGATAGACTGTTACAGTGGCTAACACAATGGGCTCAAATATACCAAAGACTGTGACAGATGGCACAGTCTGAGCCATGTTGCCTTCTATCATACATAAGGTTACCATGAGTCTGAGACAATTCTAGAGCAAATAACCACCACCCAGAGAAAAAAAATATCAGTGGTTGCCTAGGACTGGAGGTGGGAAAAAGGGTTACCTGTAAAACGGCATGAGGAATCTTATCAGGAGAGAATAAAAATGCCCTAACCCTGATTTACGATGATGGCCGCAACACTAGGTATAATTACTAAAAAATCAATTAATTGCATGCTTAAAATACTTCTTTTCTGTAACAGCTTTACTGACATAGTTCACATAACACACAATGCATCCATTTAAAGTATACAATGCAATAATCTACAGTATATTTACAGAAGTGTAGAACTGTCTCCAATCAATTTTAGAACTTTTTTGTTACCCCTTCGCTTCCCCAAAAAAACTCATATCCAAATGGCAAGATTTTTTAAGAGTACTTATTTACTCGTCAGCGAAAAGCTTGTTTTGGACTGGGTTATGTACTGGTTTAAGCATCCAACAACTAGGCAAACAATACTTTTTTACATATTCTCTCTCTTAGGTTCTTGTGTTAAGGATCTGACAAACTTCTACTGCCTGGGTATAGCTGAGGAGTTCAGCTTACCCTTTTAATTAGTAAACCCTTTCAGAGAACTTTTCATTACTAACTGACAGGAGCAGTTATTATATTGTTGCTGGTGTTGACAAAACCACAAGGAGGACAACTACAATGAAGAGTTGTACTTAAATAAAACTTTTTAACTGCTGGTCTCAAAGCACTACAAGTACATAGCACTCTCATAGGGGTATCCAACTGAATGGATCTAGGGAAAGTACAATCTCATTATAACTCAATACAAACATATTTAAATCTTTATGATAACTCCTAAGGTGAAGCAGGAAAAATACTTTTATCATCTATTTAAAAAATAAGTCCAGAATCACAAGGCTTTTTAATAGAACACAAATTTTCCAATATTCTCGATTGCCTCTTGCTGCTCTGATTTAAGCAAGATGACTGCTGTTAACAGTAAGATGTGCATCAGTCCAGATTCCTTTCTGTGTGCATACACAAAGATGTCAATTTTTAATACAAAATTTAAGAGCATATCATATTGCTTCACAGCTAAATTATCAATTAAACTGAATTTAAATTATAAAGGCACCAAGTCAAGGACAGTATTTTGTTTCTGTCTAATCTAATACACAGCCTACAACACAAGTGAGTCATCCTTGAAATTTCAAATATAAGAGTTTAATTAAATATGTCTAGGCATTCAAACCTATCGTAAAAACCATAATCTGGCTGATTTTCTAACATAATTTTATATTTACAAAATAAGTATAAAATGCAACTGAACATATCCCCACTTGAAAAAAAGTATGTCTCTATTAACAATGTTATGAAATTCCTACTGTAATGAAAATGGAACTGTTAACAGAATTGTGTTTAAAGAGCCATGAAAATTAATAGCGGGAAAGTACACAAAGAAAAAAACCTCTTACAATTTAGTCAATGGTTTGAAACCTTTTCCATGAATGTTTTAAGAACAACAAACACTAAAAACCTGGACATTATCTGAGTCCAAAAACTGAAAAAAATGCAGAAGATAGTGTGTATTCTGCATATGCAAATTATATATAAAAACACTGATTTTAGATAGTTTTGATTCCTTCCTCCTGCTGTCCCTCTCACCTACCTCTTCTGGGTCTCTTCTCTCTCACTCTCTAGCTCTCAGAGGTCATGAAGTGCTGTCATGCAAACAGATATAATATGCCTAAACTTCCTCTCAACTCCAAAAACTAAATAAATTATCTTCTTCTCCCATTGTTTCTACATCTTCCTTTTATTCTAGCTTTTACTAACACTAATTAGATAACAGCAGTATGCATCTGATACAGTCTCAGTTCATGTTGCCTTCTCTGAAAAGAACCATAAAATATTTATCTAATTCAAAATACATCTCTCTTCTCTGAAGAAGACGCCCTCTAGTGAGGCAACTGCTACAAATACTTTGCCAGGAAATCCAACGAAAACACAGGGGCAGTCTTCTAGTGCTATTTTTGCTTTGGAAACTGCCAGAAAGAAGAGAGTAAAATATATGTAAGCAGTTTTTCCATAAGTATAGAGGAGGTTCAACCAGAAGTTACAATCACTTCTATTTCTCTGTACCTTAAAATTTTCTGATAGGATTACTTAAACTATCCTACAGAGCCATCTGTGAAAATATTGCTAAAGTAAAACAGTCATTCAAGTACGTGGAATGACAGTGTGACCATATCATGTGTGTACTTTACGGTTCTATGCATTTATAGGATGCTGTCCTACTTGTCTCTTTCTAGACAGGAGAGAAGAGGAGACAGGAGCTTGCCAAGGGACAGGAGCTTGCCAAGAAGATACTACAAGTACAGAGTGAAAAGGAGGCGTACGCTGTTACTAGGTAAGGGGAGCAGAAGGAGCTATAGATAGGCATGCAAAATTGATTTGGATTGCACACTCTGATTTAATCACAATAAAAAAAATACACAGGAAAAAAACATGTAGCGTGAGCACTGTTTGGTATCAGTCAAAAAAAATCAAGGCCCACAGAATGAGAAAAAATATTTGGCAACTCTACGTCAGACTGACGCCTGATCTCCATAATCTGTAAGATACTACAAAATATCAATAAAAAGAAGATAAATCATCCAATTAAGCGATGGGCAAAGGAGATGGACAGACATTTCACTAAAGAGGAGATCCAGGCAGCCAAAAAACACATGCGGACATGTTCACGATCTTTAGTTATTAAAGAAATTCAAATCAAGACGACAATGAGATACCATCTCACCCCAACAAGATTGGCCATGATCCAGAAAAACACAAAACAACAAATGCTGGAGAGGCTGTGGAGAAAGTGGAACCCTCCTACACTGTTGGTGGGGTTGCAAAATGTTCCAGCCTCTTTGGAAAGCAATCTGGCACTTCCTTAAAAAAATGGATATTGATATACCATTTGATCCAGTAATTCCACTACTTGGAATATATCCTACAGAATCAAGGCCTTTCACACCAACAGACACATGCACCAGAATGTTTATCGCAGCACAGTCCACGATAGCAAAAAGATGGAATCAACCCAGATGCCCAACAACAGAAGAATGGATAGGTAAACTATGGTACATATACTCAATGGAGCACTACGCAATGATAAAGAATAACGATGATTCCAGAAAACATCTCCTAACCTGGCTTCAACTGGAAGACATTATTTTGAGTGAAAGTAGTCAGCGACAAAAGGACAAATATTGTATGAGACCTCTACGATAAGATCTCAAAAACAGACTTGTGTATAGAAGAAAAGACTCTCTGACAGCTGCAAGGGAGGGGAGGGGGGGTTAGATTAGATAGTTGCTAGAAATCTGGTTGGGAGAAATTGGTGATAGCACACATTAAAAACAAGAACAACATTAAGTGGACTTCAGTATAACTTGAGTACGCCTTCCATCTCAACTCAGTATTGCAAGCATAGAGTAGCTGGGGCAGGGGGCAAGGGACCATGCTCTTAGGCGAAATCGAGGCCGACTGGCACAACTAGCGTTTTGCTAAGAGGACTCTCGGCACCCCACATTGATGAGTGGCATCTGGGGTCTTAAAAGCTGCCAAGCTATCATCCGAGGACAGAGCAAATGGTCCCAACTCAGCAGGAATGGATGCTCACCGAGGACCAAAACGACATGGGGTAAAGACAACCTAGAAGATAGAGAGACCCACAGGAGTGGATGCCTACATCGACTTGTGACCGAAAGAACCAGATGGTGCCTGGCCACCACCAGTGATATCCGCGATGGAGCTCACTAGGTTGAGTCTCACTCGCAACACAAGAATAAAGGGGTGCATCCTGAGATCGCCACTAAAAGACCTCAATTGATGGTCCAGCGGTTTCGGTGTTCCCCTGAGAGCATGGCCCTTGGCCCTCATGCTGCCCTTGCCCATAAATTATAATGAAGGTCCAATCTTCGGACACGAGTGGATTGGACTCGGCAATGCAGAGTGACCATATATTGGATGCACTTTATGGTTCTATACATCTATAGGATATCATCCTGCTGACCTCTGGCTGGAGGAAGGAGAGTGGGTGGAGATGAGGGGAAAAAGGCTGTTGGGAGGATGAGACATGTATGGAGCAGAGAGGAATAATGTGCTGTCACTGGACAGGGAGAGCAGTGGAAGCTGCATATAGGTGGGCATGTAAATTTATACAGGAATGTACATTTCCATTCAGTTATATTAAATAAAAAAAAAAAAGTCAAGGAACACATTTGCTGGTTGACTGAAGGAAAGAAAGCCTACATTAAAAACAATGTTCCCACTCTGCAGATATTCGTCCTTGATCTTTTAAACTACAACTGACCTATTCCAGCTAGTTTCCGCAAGTTAATTCTTAAATCTTTCTAAATATATATTACATGGGTTCAACAAAATAGCAGAAGCAGTGACAGAAAAGTAACTTTTAATTCTATGCCCTTCACATTATCTATAACAATGGTTTTTACTTTCAAAATAAAAAAATTACAACTTAATTTCAGCTTTCTCAATACCAGGTTTCCCCCAACTACCACAGTAGAACATCTCTATGACACATTTTGTAAGTTAAAATGGCATGAAGCAATTACCATTAATTCACATAAGAAATTTTTTTGAGCATTCCCAGACCCAAGGAATAATCTACCAAATCATACTAAGTAACAAATAAAACCAGAAACAATACTAAGATATAGTAAAAGCAGGAATAATATGATAAATGATATACGTAACAATCTTCCACACATCTGTCAGTTTGCTGTACCACACAGGCTTGTATGCTGTGGAAGCTATGCCACCGGTATTCAACTACCAGCATCTACAATAGGATAAACACATGGCCTACACAAAGTAGATGCTGGGTGTACTTTTCAGGGAAGGAGCACAGCACTACCACTCCAGCTGCGAGGGGTGCATGTTGCCTCTTTAGTGGTTCACTGCAAAACAAAGGCTGAACAATCATTGAACACTATTTCCATTTTTCACCTTTTTTCATTAAAGCAAAAATCATCTTCGGATTTCTTTCAGTTAGTGAAAACAGGCACTGATGTAGTTCTCCAGGCCATACTGTTAACAAATTTAAAGAGAAAAAAAAAATAATCTAAATACGCACAAGAGGAGTGGCTTGAAAAAAATTATAGCCTAACCATTCCATGGAAACCTATGCTGTTGTTGCTAGGTGCCATCAAGTTGGTTCCAACTCACAGAGACCCTATGCACAACAGAACTAAACACTGCTCAGCCTTGCACCATGCCCACGATTGCTTTTATGCTTAAGCCCATTGATGCAGCCGCTGTGTCAATCCACCTTGTTGAGGGTCTTCCTCTTTTTTGATGACCCTCCACTCGACCAAGCATGTCTTTCTCCAGGGACTGATCCCTCCTGACAACAGGTTCAAAGTATGTAAGATGCAGTCTTGCCATCTCTGCTTCCAAGGAGCACTCTAGCTGTACTTCTTCCAGAACAGATCTGTTACTTTTAGCAGTCCATGGTACATTCAATATTCTTCTCCAACACCACAATTCAAAGGCATCAAATATTCTGTCCTCCTTATTTAACATCTAGCTTTCACATGCGTATGATGTAATTGAAAATACTATGGCTTTTGCTGCTTCCATGGGCGCTGATTGTGGAACCAAGTAAAATGAAATACTTGACAACCTCAGTCCTTTCTCCATTTATAAAGTTGTTGCTTACTGGTCTAGCTGTCAGGATTTCTGTTTTCTTGATGTTGAGGTGTAACTCATACTGAAGGCTGTAGTCTTTGATTTTCATCAGTGTTTCAAATCCTCTTCACTTCTAGCAAGCAGGATTGTGTCATCTGAAGAATGCAGGTTGTTAGTGAGTCTTCCAATCCTGATGCCTCGCTCTTCTTCATACAGTCCAGTTTCCTGGATTATTTGCTCAGCATACAGATTGAAAAGGTATGGTGAAAGGTTACATCCCTGATGCACACCTTTCCCAGCTTCAAACCATGCAGTATCCCCTTGTCCTATTCGCGTGACTGCCTCCTGATCCATATGCAGATTCCTCGTGAGCACAGTTAACTGTTCTGGAATTCCCATTCTCTACAGCATTACCCATAATTTGCTATGATCCACACAGTCAAATGCCTTTGCATAGTTAATGAAACACAGGTAAAGCTTTTTCTGGTACTCTCTGCTTTCAGCAAAAGATCCATCTGACATCAACAATGATATCCCTGGTTCCACATCCTCTTTTGAATTCAGGAAGAATTTCTGGCAGTTTCCTGTCAATATACTATTGCTGTAACTTTTGAATGATCTTCAACAAAATTTTACTTCCATGTGGTATTAACAACATTGTTCAGTAATTTCCACATTCAGTTGGATAATTTTCTTGAGAATGGGCATAAATATGTCTCTTCCAGTCAGCTGGCCAACAGGGTTTCAATTCTATATATTAAAACTGATTTTTAATTTTGTATTTCTTTCAGAAATCTTACAAGAGCTATATGTATTTTTTATTTTCTACTGTATTCTTGTGACTTTTAACTATTATACAATAATGCTTATAATTTAAAAGGGGACAGTCATCACTAGTTGTTGTTTCAAACAACTAAAAATTCACTCTCCTTGGTTTTAAGGCCTCACTTCTACCAATCTGCTTTACTTACGTTTTCCTTAAAGTCAAACAAATTTGCTTGTACCTTCCAGGACTGTTACCCCTCCAGTTCCATCAGGGAGCACAAATATCTCTTCTACTTCACCACACAGTTCACTTCCCAGTATAGTCCAAACACCACCCATTCCAGAAACATCTTCTAGAGCACTGTTACTAACAAATTACAGGTCTTAGTCGCTGTTGTACTAAACGAGTAATTTATAAGAATCAGTATGGTGCTCATTCCTACAAGTCGAAAGTTATAGCTGTCCCTAATGTCCAACTTTCCCAAACTGCTGTACCAGTCCATCTCTAAAGACCCTTCTGGTCTTTGGAACTCAAGTATCATACTGAGAGGCAAGTAACAGCATACAATCCAGGATCGGGCTCAAACTCAAGAACAAATCAGGACAGAGCTGCTTGATGAAGACAACTTCTTTCTGCCCTCTGTTACTAGGCCCTGCTGTGGGCTATCTCGGGCAGGTGTTATAACTCTCAGCTGCATGGGTTGTCAAGCCCCACTGTGCTGTCTCCTGCCAGTCTCCTCTTGGTTCACCACTATCACTCTTGTTACTTCTGTGTCATTGTCTCTCCCTGTCTTCCATGTTACTGCTTCTCTCTTTCTGTCTCCCTCTAAGCCTAGTGGAATGGCATAATAGACCAATCCCCTCCATACACATTATTTGCATGGTCCCATCCCCACAAGCATGCTATTAATCCTACTTATGTTATCATCAAGCTATCCAATCCCCTGGTGGGCCCCAAGTACCGCATCTACATAGTCCCATCCAGCTTTTTGGTGGGACTTACAAAGACTATGGTTAAAAACTCATGGGCACTGAGTCAATTATGACTTATAGTGACCCTGTAAGATACAACCCAACTGCCCCACAGTTTCCAAGGAGTAGCTGGTGCATTTGAATTGCTGATCTTTTGATTAGCAGCCATAGCACTTAATCACTACACCAACACGGTTTCCAAACTATGGTTAAAATTGCTGTATTAAGTAATTCAGTACATGAGTTTCTCCCCACATCTGACCAGTTTATACTTATCGTAGTATACCAGGTGGTTACTAAATTTCTTCCAACTCTACTATTCTTTAATTTTTGTACAGTTGACACCCAAACCTGCATTCCTGTTCTTTTATAAGTATCCATGGCACTATATACCCATAAGGACTTCTTAGGGTGCTTCAGTTAACTGCTCTAAAATATGAAATCAGGATGGATAAGTTCACGGAGATACCTCATGACTTCAAAAATTCTTTCCAAAAGGCCTATGTTGAGCAAATGAGAAGTACAACTTTTCTTCCATGCCTTTACTGACATGATTAAAACAGTTAAAGCATTTAAGAGTCCATATGTAGGGCTTCAAAAGAACCCAGACATCAAATTTTTATCCATTTCACAGTGCTATAAAATCCTCTCCCTAAATTGAAGTTATGCAGAATAAATCAGTATCAATTTTTCACTTCCAAATTTCTCTTACTATTAAGGCAAACATACAAAACAAACAATACCCTCAATTAAAAACAAAGGGAAAGAAAACACCCGAAGAGCCTCACAATAAATTTTAGTAACATTTGAAATACTGTAATTATATAATGTTTATCAAATCTACTTGAACCAAGTTAGATGAATCTATACTTCGTGTTTTCATAACTGGTTTCTTGAAAACAATTTGGGCATGACTAACAATTACATATTAATGTAGTATGCAATATATTACATATTAACACATTTAACAGCACACATTGCTTGTTTGTATATATACGCTGTAAATCTTGAAAGCAATATAAAAAATCAGTAATAGTGACTACTTCTAGGGAGAGCTTCATGGCTAGGAAAAAAGTGGAGATGTTACACTGTATTCACCCTCCTATCTTTTGAAGTTTGAGCCATATAAACTTTGAAAATCTCTTAATATACATTCATACACTTTTTGGGGGTTTCAGTATACTATCTGATTAGATTATATCTTAAGCATGCACATACCCCAAACTATGATATCTGGAAATTTCAAGTAATAAAATGACAGCGTATATTGTGGGTCTTTATGGTCAGTAAAGCTAAGTATTTTAAAGACACTGGTTTTTAATTTTCATATGAATAACCCCAATGAGACAGAGAGTGGGGGGTTGTTAGTCTTTTATCAAAACCAGTTGCCAGCAAGTCAATTCCAACTACATTTAGATTAACCAAGCAAAACTATAACATTCTGCATTGCAAGTCCTATTAACAGCAACTGCAGGTTTTTAAAAACCATTTTAACCTTCCCAGTTTTATCCATGTAACAACAGGTTCTTTTCTGGATATATAACCAACTGCTCCATTAAAGCGTAACAGTACCAGTGTAATCAACAGACAAATGGAATGAGACTTCTGCACTGTTTAGTCAAAGAAATAGGAAAAACTTCTGCAAAAAGGTACCAGATAATTGTTGCTCATTCGTTTTTTTTGTTTTTATTACTGTGATTAAGTGGAAGTATACAATCCAAGTCAATTTTGCATGACCATCTCTCTACAACTCTATCTGCTCTTCTCACCCTGTGACCGCACATTCCTCCTTCTCACTCTTACTTCTAGGGTCCTCTTAAAGAGCACCTGTCCCATCTTCTCCTCTCCCCTATAGAAAGAAATTATTACCTTATAGAAATGCATAAATCCATAAAGTACACATACCACATGCTCACTCTGGTTCCCTGAGTCCAGTCCATTCTTAGTCTGAACAGTTGACCTCAGTACTGGTTTCTGTTCATTCATTCTTTGATGTGCTGACTAGATATGCTATCACTAGCCATAGAGTCACCCCCAATTCACAGTAAAGCTACGCACGATGAAACAAAACTCTATCCAGTCCTGCTCCACTGTCATGATAGGTCGGAATGGTCCACTGCAATCCACTGCACAGGAACCGTATGGTTTTTATTGACTTATTTCCAGAAACAGATCACCTGGCTTTTCTCCCTAGTCCATCTTAGTCTGGAAGCTCCATAGAAACCTACCTAGACATGCAAGCCTCCACAGACAGATGAGTGGTGGTAGCACTTGAGATGCAGTGACTGAGAAGAGAACCCAGGTCTCCAGTATGCAAGGTGAGAATTCTACCAATGAGCCACCAATGCTCCCATGGAGATAATCTCTAATTAAGAGGCATCTAACTAAGTGGGAATGCAAAACGGTTCAATGTCTTTGGAAAGCAGTTTGGCGCTTTCTTAAAAAGCTAGAAGTAGAAATACCATATGATTCGGCAATCTCACTGTGCGGAAAATATCCTACAGAAATAAGGGCTGTCACACGAGCAGACACACACACAGGAATGTTTACTGCAGCACTGTCCACAACACCAAAAATATGAAATCAACATAGGTGCCCATCAACAGATGAATGGATAAACAAACTACAATACATATATACAGTGGAACACCATGCAATGATACAAAACAATGATGATTTTAGGAAGCATTTCATAACCTGGTATCAACTGGAAGACATTATGGTGAGTGAAATCAGTCAGCTGCAAAAGGACAAGTATTATGAGACCCCTATTATAAGGACTTAACAAAGGACTTACGAACAGAAAAAAAATAAAGTCATCTAACTAAAATGCTGATTCATGGCAATTCTTAGAGTTTTGGGGTGACTCTTTCTTGTGCTACATACACCCACCCCAACTTAACATGGTTAGGTTCCAAAGACCAGGCCATTATGCATAAACTGGTGTTATGCAAAAATGGAGGATTTTTCTGCTTTGTTTTCAGATCATCCATTTGTCTGATTTTTTTACTTCAGAAAACATGATCACAGAAACAGTAACAGCTGAAATTTACTGACATGCTCATCACTGTGATGAGTCCACTTATGGATTATTTCCCTGCAGAGAAAAGAGGCTTGGAAGAGACAAAGCTGGATGAAGCCAGGCTGTACGACCACGGAGAAGAACCATGACTTAACCATTTCAGTTTCCTCCTGTGCTGGGTCAGAGCTTCTCTGGAGGAACTGCCTCCAAAGGCTCCACTTGCGCTTCTGCAAGCCCTGTACTCAAGATCCCTGCTCTGCCCTCCGGGCCTAGTCATATAATCAGCCCAACCAAGGCAGAAGCGTCAAGGCCCAGTTTTGTTCACTTTGGGATGTCATTAAACTGACACACGTTTCTTCCTCTCGATGTCTCTTTCTTTCCTCCCTTCCCACCAGACAGCTATTCTGAGCCGCAGGGCCTCAGGTTGCTTAGGAGATGTGAACCCTGAACAGGAGCTCATTGGCTTGCTGCTGTCTGCATGTCTGACCTTTGGCCATCACCATGGAGAAGAGCAACCTGTGCAGCACCTGGACTCACCACCTTTGCCAGCAAGAGTGAATGGAAGACAAGGGGCAACATAGCCCAGCTACCCAGAGACCCACTCTCCTTGAGGGAAAGGATGCTCTGCAACCACGCTGCCATACCTGCCACCATGTTAATGTGGAAAATAGCTGAACAGTAATTGCTTTTATTACTACAGTTTTAATTTTTGTTTATTTTATTTTATTACTATTGCTTTTATTACTACAGTAGATGTTTTTTACATATATATACATGCACACATACAAAACAGTAAACATTAATACATACACATCCAGAGATTATCCAAAATAAAGCTTATGAGGTAATCAATTCAAGCATTATGAGTACTTATCTCTTTGCCTTAAATAGTTATCACTTATGAAACCCATTCCTTTTTCTAATTCCTAAACTAAATAATTTTACCTCACATAAACATGCAAAGCAATTTTAATTATTGTAGTGCAAAGGTCACAGAGATAACCTCAAGGATGTACCTTCTTAAAATCACAATCTTTTGAAGGGCTGTGTATGTGAAAGGTAATGATGTAATTTTCTGTTACCAAATTTCTTTTTGCTGTACAGTTTTATTAGAAAATAAAAACATTTTCAGCTTAATTACCAATGGCACAATACTATGTAGCAAAAAACTGACTTAATAACCAACAAAACACCTGTTGAGTAAGTTTTTTCTCTTCAGAGTATAATATTAAGGATTTCTACCTTAGTATATAGTTTTAGTTAAGAAAAACTACAAAGTAAAAGGCAGGATGTGTTGTTTTCAAGGAAACCCTGATTAAGTGCTAAGACAGCAGTCTGAATCCGCCACATGCTCTTGGAAACTCTATGGGACAGTTTTACTCTATCCTACAGGGTTGCTATAAGTCAGAATTCACTCAAAGGCAGTAGGTTTTGGTTTTGGATGGCTTACCTGGAAACCCTGGCAACATAGTGGTTAAATGCTGTGGCTGCTAACTAACAGGTCAGCAGTTTGAATCTGCCAGGTGATCCTTGGAAATTCTGTGGGGCAGTTCTACTCTATCCTATAGGGTCACTGTGAGTTGGAACTGACTCAACAGCAGTGGGTTTGGTATCGGTTTGGGGGTTGTTTTCAAATGAGCCTGAAGGGAGACTGAGTGATTTAAACTTTCCTGTAACAAATGCACAATGTAAAAGCTTATCTATATACGGAGGGAGATGGAATTAATAGACTCTTTTGCTACAAACTGAAAAGTTTAAAGGTCCTATTACATCTGATTTGTTAGTCTGATTTCATTTTGACAGTGCATTTTAAATACTAGAGAAAAAGTGAAATGAATAATTTGAAATTTTTATTTTAAGAAATTATTTTTAAAAATTATCCTGAAATTTATAAATTCCTGTAAACAACTATCAAATTCTCAGATGGTGGTTACGTAGTTACTTCCTAGGTTTTCCTAAGTTAGTTTACTTAGCCCTTCTTTAGAATTTTTTAAGGTCCAATAGAGGGCTTTCAACTGCCCATTTCAGGTAGAAAATAAAATAAAATGCAGTCTATTTCACTGTCTCTTTCCAAATACAAGTTCTGTTCCAATACAACATTTAATGGAAATGAAGGCAAATATTGAAACATGAGTTAGATTTTGGAATGTTCCCCTATCTTTCAGGTACCAAGGTTTATCCTCATTCTTTTACTAACAGTGGCAAACACTTGTACAAAAGTGTCTATAGGAGCATTACTATAATAATCAAAAAAACATCAAACAGGCTATGCTTAAAGCTCAGTTAACAGAAACACAACATGGTGTTAAAATGTTAAGATGCAATTAAGAAGTAATATAGCTACAAAAACACATTCACAAATCAAAACAAATGTAAAACATTTACAAAAATGTTAACTTTTGTTGTTAATAATCTTCAAAAATGTTTTTAAAAACTGCAACTGTAGATCTCCACTAAACGACCTCAATTGGTGGTCCAGCGGTTTGGGGGTTCCTCTGAGAGCATGGCCCCCGGCCCTGATGCTGCCCTTTCCCATAAATTATAACAAAGGTCCACTCTTTGGACAGGAATGAATTGGACTTGGCAATGCAGAGTGACCATATATTGGAAGCGCTTTATGGTTCTATACATCTATAGGATATCATTTTGCTGACCTCTGACTGGAGGAAGGGGAGTGGACGGAGAAGAGGGGAAAGGAGACTGTTGGGAGGATGAGACACGTATGGAGCAGAGAGGAATAGTGTGCAGTCACCGGACAGGGAGAGCAGTGGAAGCTGCATATAGGTGGGCATGTAAATTTATACGTGAATGTACATTTTCACTCAGTCATGTTAAATAAAAATTAAAAAAAAAACTTGCAACTGTAAAAGCTAACAGCTAAAATTGACAAACTAATCCTGAAATTCACATACATATGCAAGGCACCCACAATAGCCAAAATAATCTTGCAAAAGAACCAATTGGGAAGATGCACACTTCCCGATTCCAAAACTTACTACTAAACTACAGTAATCAAAACATTGTAACACTGTAATAAAGGCAAAACAATAAAACTGAGAGTTCAAAAATAAACCTTCATTTATGATTAACTGATTTTCAACAAACATACAGGGACAATTCAAAAGGGAGGGGGGATGTCTTTTCAACAAATGGTGCTGCAACAACTGGACAGTCATATGCAAAGGAACAAAGTTATACCCCTTCCTTGCACCCTACACAAAAATTAACCCCAAGTGGATTAGAAACCTAAATTCAAAAGCAAAAACTATAAAACACATCAAAGAAAACATAGGAATAAATCTTTGCAATCCTGGGTTACGCATAGGCTTTTAAACAGGACACCAAAAGCACAACTCATATCTAGCTATACGAGATTAGATGGACAACTGCACCTGGAGAAATTAGATGGGAAACTGAGGAGGCAATAAGTTTATGCTAAAGGGATAGGAACACCTCAGAAAGGCAAGTGAGGATGGTTGCACAATTCAAAGAATATAATCAATGTCACTAAATTATACATACAGAACCAGTTCAAATGGTTATGTTTTGCTGTGTAAATTCTCAACAACATAATTTTTTTTTTAAAGAAAGCACAAGTGATAAAAGAAAAAAGATAAACTGGATTTAACATTAGTGTTTCCAATTGCAACATCATGAGAGTGAGGACAACCCATGGAATAAAAGAAATATTTACAAATCACATATCTGTAAGAAACCTTTAACCAGAATATATTTAAGTCTTATAACAAAATAATGAAACAGGACAACTCAATTAAAATATGGGCAACGAATCTGAACAGTCATTTCTGCAACGAAGATACATAAATAGACAAAAAGCACATGAAAAGATGTTCAACATCTTCAGTCATGAGAGACTGCAAATCATGATGACAGTCATCCCAGCAGGATACTATTACGGAAAAGACTGGAACCCCAGACACTGCTGGTGGAATGGTAAAATGGTGCAGCCATCTGGAAAGCAGTTTGGCAATTCTTCAAAATGTTAAACATAGAGTTACCCTGTGACCTAGCAGAAACCCTGGTGGTGTAGTGGTTATGTGCTACATCTGCTAATCAAAAGGTCAGCAGTCTGAATCGGCCAGGCGCTCCTTGGAAACTCTGTGGAGCAGCTGCTATGTCCCACAGTCACTATGAGTTAGAACCGACTCGAAAGCACTGGGCTTTATGAGCTAGCAGTCCTGCTCCTTGTTACATATGTCAAAGAAACAAATGCACACGTTCACTTAAAATCTTGTACATAAATGTTTACAGTAGCATTATTCAGAGCAGTCAAAAAGTGGAACTAACCCAAATGTCCATCGAATGGTGAATGAATAAATAAAATGTGGTAGGATCCTCACAATGGAATATTATTCAGCAATAAAAAGAAGTCCTAATTCATACTACAGCATGGATGAACTTTGTAAACATGCTAAGAAGCCTGTCACAAAAGACCATATATTATGAGATCTCAATTATATGAACAGTCCAGAATAGGCATATCTATAGTGACAGAAAGTAGATTAATGGTTGCCAAGGACAGGGTGGAGAAGAAATGGTATGTCACTGCTAATGTCTAATGGGTAAGAGGTTTCTTCCTAGGGTGATGAAACTGTTCTAAAATTGATTGTGGTGATGGTGACACAGCTCTGTGAACATATTAAAAACCAGCGCAATGTACACTTTAAACGGGTTTATTGTACAGTTCATGAATTGTATGTCAATGAGACTAAAAACAACCTAATACCTACTATTCACGTTGCTTCTTCAAAACAAGTAAAATTTACGACAAAACCACTGTTAGTTGATTTGATCACCTCGCAAGTCCAAGCTTGAGACATTTAGAATTAAGAATTTAGGATACATTCCTTACGTACAAATAGTTCTCCTTTAAATATTCCTAAACCTTAATTAAAATCTGAGTGTAGTATTTACAACTGTCAGGACATAAAAATAAGATTCAGCCAACATACCTAAGTAAACAAGCTACTTTCCTGTACATGGCTCAACTGTACTTCCCATTACAACAAACAGTAAAACAAAAACACTCCACAGAGAACATGAGAACTCATTCTCAAAAAAACGTAATACTAAATTAAGAAAAGGGATGTGAAAAGAATGAGGAACGGGTACGAGCACAGGGACTAAGGGTAAGTCTTAGTACCTTAATTCCAAGCAGTTCACTTGTATTAAACTCAGCTTCTGTATTGCTTTGTGAACAGGCCCAAAGGCAAATCTTGGGCGCAGACCCAGAAGCTGAGCTGCGAGGCCGAGAGGAAATGCCTAAGCAGCCAACCTCGCACGGGATTCCGTGTGGAAACGGTGGGGGCAAAGGGAATAAAATGGGGGCCCGTAGTGCGAGAAGTAGGGTAGTCGCCCTCCCCCCGGCGTTTCCAGGTTGCGCGCAACCGGAGGCGGCCGCGTCGCCAGCCCGTCGTTCGCGTCCGAGCCGCCAAACACACCCTTGCGGAGCGCGCCCGGCGCCCGGCGCCCGGCGCCTCCGGTGGGGCCGAGTCCAGTCTCCCGCCCTATCCGGCGCTTTGTCCTGAGCCCTGGCGGCTGTCGGCCCCTCGGCGTCCACGCCGCCGGCGGTAGAGCCGCGCTGACAGCGCTAGTCCCCAGCGAGACAACGTACCTAGGTGTCCTGGTCGCCTGCCGACCGATGGTCGGCCAGACGACCCACAGCCGGCCGGGAGAACCGCAGCCAGACAGGACCCTGGAGAGGGCGGTCGGAGGACGCTCGTCCTGCCGGAGTAGCCTCCTCCGCCTCAGCCCGAAGCGCACACAGGCCGACGCGAGACATCGAAAGTGTCCGACACCGAAACCCGCACAATTTCCAACCCCTTCTCTTACCCAAAAATTCTCGACGAAATGCGCCATGACCATTGTGCCGCCGCACTGGGTTCTACGTCCGCGCCCGTCCGCCTGCCCGCCCCTGTGTAAACAGCGGACCGGCCCCCACGGCGTCCCAGTCTTTAGCTGCCGCCGCCGCCGTCTTCCTCTCGGTGACCGGCCAGCAGCCTTCAGGCGCATGCGCCACCTAGCGGCTACTGCCGCCGGGCAAAAACTTGGACTCCTGAGCCTGGCTGTGCGCATGCGCCCTGGGATTCTTTCCCGGGTTTTGGTCGCATTTTTTTCCCAGCCTGGGCGCGGCTAGATTTGAGTATTCTGTTGGGAATGGTGGAAAACCGGGTCCCTGAGGAGTTACCGAGGATACTGCACACTCCCTCTGCTTGTGTCTGATAGTGGCCAAGGATCGAACCAACAGAAGGGCCAACTGGCGGCAGTAAGCCTAAGACCCTGCTCGTTTCCTTTCACAGGGCTCGTTTCCCCGGCCTTCAAAGATTCAGGATGAACCAAAGTGTACGCAAACTGGAATGGAGGAAACTTGGCTTCTAGCCACATGAGGCCACGCTGAGAAACTTCTTGTCAACAGGGTGCCTTTGCTTGACAGGGAACTAAGAACCAAAACAAAATTTTCCGAGGCCGGAAAAGGAGGAAACGCCCACTGTCGCCTGAGAGCCACAGGAGCTGTGCGAGACCCGGAGCAGCCAGAGTCCCTGACCTCTAGCGCGTCTAGCGCGCCTGGAACAAACCAGCTAAGACAGCCAAGAGCCGGAATGTGACCCAAAAGGAACGAGTTTCGCTGACCCATTCAATTAAAAAAAAAAAAAAAAAAGGCAGGACTTGTTCTTAAGAGTCCGTGGTTCTTTTAGCAACTTGTACATTTTGGAAAAAGAAACAAGTTTTAACATGCCTCGACCTCACAGAGAAACTAAATCTTCCCACGCCTTGCTTTCCAAAGTCTAAATAAAAAAACTGGTAGAGATCTCACGATCACTATCAACAGATCATTTGCCAAAGGTGAAGGAAAGACTAGTTCTATTAAAAGCTAAATTCAAAATGTGCATTCTTTCAAGATGCAGATGGATTAGTGTACCTTTTACTATGTAGGTACATGCACTCTGCCTCTCAGATCCTGTGACTTTAAACTTTGAGAACTCTGTAACACTATTGCTTCATAGGAAATTGCTTTCAGCCCCAGAAGTAAAGATAGTGCAATGCCTTTCACACAGATGAAACGAACAAGTGTTTGTTAAATTGGGAATGATTGTGATAATAGTTTTCTGGCTATAGCTTTTAGAGAATGTCTTTTAAAGATACATGGGATATAATGATAAAACATCTATGGTTTGCTTCACAATAATTCAGCGAGGGAGAAAGCATGAGTAGGAGTATAGATTAAATAAGATTGACCATGAGTTAATAATTGTTGGAGGTGATTAATGGGAATATGGTGGTTCATAATATTCTCTCCATTTTTATACATATTTGTTTCCACAATAAAGCCAAGCCAAGTGCCGTCGAGTCAGAGCCAACTCACGGTAAGCTTTGTTTTTTTTTAAGTTTGTAATACATTGGAAAATGCTGTTTTTCTCATGAAGACTCTTTAAAACATTCTTCTGCCAATGTCATTTATACTAGTGCCCTTTCTTGATGTGGAAGAAACTCTAAAAAGGTAACAGCTGTGTAGATTACCCTGCAAGTGAGCTTGACATTACATTCCTAATATGCTAACTGCTATCACCCTTAGTTGAAACTCTAGTGGCACAGTGCTTAACTGCTATGACTGCGAACCAAAAGGCTGGCAGTTCACCAGTACTCCTTGAAAACTCTATGGAACAGTTTTACCCTTTCCTATAGGGTCACTATGAGTTAGAATCAACTCAGCAGCACACAACATCACTCTTAGGAGCACACAAGAAAGGCCTCTGTCCTTGGCCGTATTGATGTAAATAACTATATGTATCACAAACACGTGAACATATACACATTAATTTATTTTTAAAAAGTAGAGAGTTGCAGTCAAGATGGTGGACTAAACACACATCTCCCTAAATTCCTCTGGAAACCAAGACCTGAATTGATAATTAAACGGAGGCTTCTGGACACCTAGTGAGCCCTAGGACATGGCATAGGGCTGTTAATTTGGACTTCATACCACTGAACGGAAAACTTCCTCTCTTTTGCCATCCCCTGCTCTTGGTGAGTGCTGGCTTTCATTGACGAAAGGTAACTCACTATTTTAACCTCTTTTTCCTCTGTGTTAGCCGGCAGGTGGATCTGGAGCTAGGCTAGCGCCTAGTCTCAGACACACAGCTGGTCAGATCAGCAGGCGAAATTGCCGCATGTTGAGAGCCTGGCTTTGGACTCTGTACATCTCAGCACCTTTGGCCTCTCTTTCTACTTCTGCCATTGAATACCCAGTACCGAGGCAGATGGAGAGCTTCTACAGGACTCCATCTTATTCTACCAGGAGGCAAATTATCCATATGGAGGCCTCAGCAGGACCTAATTCCTGGAGTGGGAGGGAGCGCATCCCCAGAGGAGAGCGCTTCTCCAGCAGAAAACCCATATTTTACACAGTGCCACCTATGGGTGGGGTCCAGCAGCAGAGGTCACCAAGGAAGTAGCGGTTCTGTATTTTGAACTAATTTTCAACATCTGGGGTTGGATATAGAAGTACTTACATTGCCAGCTGGGAAGAGGGACGCATGCACCTGAAAACTTGGCTGACTTTGGAAGTTGTCAGATAGCTTTTACCTTTCATTTTAAGACACACTAGAGAAATGACTGCAGTTCATCCTCACAGCACCTCTCTCAGCCTTGACTGACTCACATAATACCCAAAAAGCAATAAACTCTGGAGAAAAGCTTTAACTAAGAAATCACCTATGGCTTCAGAGGGCCCCTAAAAGAATGAACCAAACAACTTTCCAGATGTAAAAACCTTTCTGAAACTGTCAGAAGGTGAATAAGGATTATATAAAGAGCCCTCCTAGAATTATACAAAATGCAGCAGAGCAAAATGAAAAAGTAAGCAAGCTATTTGATCTAATGGAACACCAGCACTCTGAAATCCAACAGATCAAGAACAAAATCAAAGACATAGAAGCTTCAATTCAAAGCCAAGAAAGCAGAATGGGATAAATGGAAAATAAAATTTCAGACTTGGAAGACAGAGCTACTGACTCCAGCATCAATGAAGAGAAACCAGAAAAAAGAAACAAGAAGCATTAAAAATATGTGGGACTCTATTAAGAGGAATAATCTACAATTCCTGAATAGGACAAGACACGTCAGAACACAGAGAGTATTGTTGCTGAGCTGCTGACAGAAAACTTCCCAAAAATTATGACAGAAGAGAATATAGATATCCAAGATGCATATCGAACACCACTCAATATAAATCTCAAAAGAAAGACTCCAAGACATATTATAATCAAGCTTAACAAAATGAAACAGAAACTCTTAAAGGCAGCAAGACTCAAAGCAAAGCTAACATTCAGAGGGAAACCCTGTAGGCTTTATCAGATTTCTCAGCAGAAACAGTGCTGGAACGGAGACAGTGGCATTACACATTCAAAGCCTTGAAGGAGAACTTCCAACCAAGAATTATATGTCCTGAAAAACAATCTTTCAGATATGAAAATGGAATGAAGACATTCACAGATAAACACAAACTCAGAGACTTTGTAAAAAGCAAGTGAAAGCTACAAGAAATACTGAAAGAATCTCTTGGCTTAGAAGAACAAAAGCACTAACTTTATATTTTAGAAGCAAGTTCAGGACACATCACCCAGAAACCTACCCATTTAGGGAAGGCTACAAACTCAATCAAACCTATAATAGTGAAAGAATTATGTAGTGATCATATCATGAAAACTATGATGTCATCATATTGAAAAGAGGGACGTACTACAGTCATTACAATCCCTCCAGATGGAGAGAATGTTAAGACTGGCAGTAATTAAAATTGGGTTTATACATAGTTTATTAAGGAGAATCATAGCGGCAGCTGTAAAGCACAATAAACGTGCAACACATCAAATCAAGAAATGTAATACAGGAGTCACAACAACCACAAAACCAACCCTGAAAAAGGTGAAAAATCAACTCACAAAAAAGAATGTCCCGGAACAGATTAATAAGAACAACAGAGAAAACATCAACACAAAAATAAACATATAACAATGACAGCACTAAATGCATATGTAGCAATGATTACATTGAATGTGAATGGACTTAACGCTCCAGTAAAGAGACATCGAGTGACATTTGGGATCAAAAGACACAACCCATCCATATGTTGCCTACAAGAAACTCACCTTAGACTTAGACTTAAAAACTGAAAATTAAAGGATGAGAGAACATATATCAAACTAACAATGAACAAAGAACACCAGGTGTGGAAACTCTAATCTCAGATAAAACAGATTTTAATGTAAAATCCACCCTTGTGGACAAGGATGGACACTATTGCTGAAAGGTTCAACACACAAGCAGAACTTAACAATATTAAATATTTATGCACCTAATATTAGAGCAGCTAAATACATTGAAGAAACACTGACTACACTCAAAAATGAGAGAGATCACCCCCACAATAATAGAAGGAGACTTCAACACTCCACTGTCAATATTGGACGGATTGTCTAAAGACACAGAAGACCTTACCGCCACAAATAACCAACTAGACCTCATTGACATATACAGAACTTTCTATCAGCAGACAACTACACCCTCTTCACCAGTGCACATGGAACATTCTCCAGAATAAACCATGTGTTAGGACATAAAGCATTTCTCAACAAAATCCATACCACTGTATTAACGCAAAGCATCTTCTCAGATCATAAAGTCATAAAAGTCAAAATCGATAGCAGAAAAAAACATAAATAGAAAGGGGAACTCATGGAAACTGAACAACATCTTGATCAAAAAACCATGGATTACAGAAGAAATCAAGGATGAAATAAAGAAATTCATGGATTCCAATGAGAATGAAAACACTTCCTACCAGAACCTGTGGGATACAGCTAAGGCAGTGCTCAGAGGTCAGTTTATCTCCATAAATGCACACATCTGGAAGGAAGGAAGCAACTAAAGCAAAGAACTAACCCTACAGCTTGAACAAGTAGAGAGAGAGAACAACAGAGGAACCCCTCAGGCACCAGAAGAAAACAGAGCATAAAGATTAGGGCAGAACTAAACTATTTAGAGAATAAAAGAACAATTGAAAACACCAAAAGCTAGTTTTTTGAAAAGATCAACAAAATTGACAAACCTCTGGCTGAGCTTACTAAAGAAAAACTGGAAGCCAAGCCAAGCCAAGTGCCGTAGAGAAAGGAAACAAATAACCCAAATAAGAAATGAGAGAGGAGTTGTCATAACAGATCCAACAGAAATAAAAAATACCATAACAGAAAACTATGAAACTCTGTACTCCAACAAATTTGAAAAAGTGGAAGAAATGGACGAATTCCCTGATTCATATCACCTGACAAAATGATCACAAGGTGAAGCAGAACAACTTAATAAACCCATCACAAAGGAAGAGATTGGAAAAGTTATCAAAAAACTACCAACCAAAAAGGCCTGGGTCCAGATGGCTTCACGGCAGAATTTTAACAAGCTTTTAGAGAAGAGTTATCTCCAATACTACTGAGACTATTTCACAGTATAGAAAGGGATGAAATACTCCCAAATTCATTCTATGAAGTCAGCATAACCGTGGTACCAAAGCCAGGCAAAGACCAAACAAAAAGAGAACTACAGACCGATATCACTCACGAATCTGGGTGCAAAAATCTTCAACAAAATTCTCACCAACAGAATACAGCAACATATCAAAAAAATAAACCATCATGACCGAGCTGGATTCATACCAGGAATGCAAGGCTGGTTCAACATCAGAAAAGCAATTAATGTGATCAACCACATAAATAACAGGAAAGACAAGAATCACCTGATTTTGTCTATTGATGTAGAAAAGGCATTTCATATAGTCCAACACCCATCCATGCTAAAAACTCTCAGCAAAATAGGAATAGACAGCAAATTCCTCAGTGCAACAAGGGCCATTTATACAAAGCCAACTGCCTATGTCATCCTGAATGGAGAGAGACTGAAACACTTTCCCTTGAGTATGGAAATTAGACAACGATGCCCACTCTCACCTCTCCTATTCAACATTGTACTAGAAGTTCTAGCCAGAGCAATTAGACAAGACCAAGCATTTGCATTGGCACAGAGGACATAAAAATCTCCCTATTTGCAGATTATATGATTGTATATGCAGAGAATCCTAAAGAATCTATAAGTAAACTGCTGAAACTCATAGAAGAGTTGAGCAAAGTGTCAGGATACAGGGTAATAAGTGAGCAAGTAGGATTCCTTTATACCAACAATGAGATTATTAAAGAAGAAATCACCAAATCAATACCACTTACTATAGCCACTAAGAAGATAAAGTACCTAGGAATAAATCTAACCAAAGAAATAACAGACCTTTACAAAGAGAACTACGAGACCTTACTACAAGAAACTAAGAGAGATTTACATAAATGGAGAAACCTACCCTACTCATGGATAGGAAGACTTAACATTGTGAAAATGTCTATTTTGCCCAAAGCAATCGATTGAGACAATGCAATCCCAATACAAATTCAGTGACATTTTTTAATGAGATGAAGAAACAAATCACCATCTTTGTTTGGAAAGGGAAAAAGCCCCAGATATGTAAAGCACTACTGAAGAAGACGAACACACTGGGAGGCCTCTCACTACCTGAGTTTAGAACCTATTACACAGCCACAGTAGTCAAAACAGCCTGGTACTGGTACAAAAAGAGACAGATAGATCAATGTAACAGAATTGAGACCTCAGAGATGACACCATCTTTCTATGAACAGTTGATATTCGACAAAAGCCCTAAGATGTTAAGCTGGGGTAAAAACAATCTTTTGAATAAATGGTGCTGACAAAATTTGATATCCATCTGCAATAAATTGAACAAGACCCATATCTTACACTTTGTACAAAACCCAACTCAGACTGGATAGCCAAGCTTAAAAGACCTAAATATCAAACCTAAAACAATAAACCTCATCCAAGAAAAAGTAAGAACAACAATGGAATGTTTAATACACAATGTAGACGAACTTCAGAACCTGTCAAACAAACCACAAACAGAAAACAGATAAATGGGAACTACTAAGAATCAAACACTATTGCTCATCCAAAAACTTTATTAATAGAATTAAAAGGCCACCTACAGAATGGGAAAAAATATTTGGCAACTGTATATCAGACCAACACCTGATCTCCATAATCTATAAGATACTACAAAATATCAATAAGAAAAAGATAAGTAATCCAAGTAAGTGATGGGCAAAGGAGATGGACAGACACTTCTCTAAAGAGGAGATCCAGGCAGCCAAAAAACACATGCAGACATGCTCACGATCATTAACTATTAAAGAAATTCAAATCAAGACTACAATGAGACCCCATCTCACCCCAACAAGGTTGACCATGATCCAAAAAACACAAAACAACAAGTGCTGGAGAAGCTGTGGAGAAATTGAAACTCTCCTACACCTTTGATGGAATTGCAAAATGGTGCAACTTCTTTGGAAAGCAATCTGGTGCTTCCTTGAAAAGCTGGATATAGATATACCATTTGACCCAGTAATTCCACTGCTCAGAATATATCCTATAGAATCAAGGCCATTCACATCAACTGATACGTGCACACAGATGTTCATCACAGCACAGTCCACAATAGCAAAAAGATAGAATGAACTCAGATGCCCAACTACAGAGGAATGGATAGGAAAACTATGGTATATACACTTAACGGAACACTGTGCAATGATAAAGAATAATGATGATTTTAGGAAACATCTTATAACCTGTTTTCAACTGGAGGACATCATGCTGAGTGAAAGTAGTCAGTAACAAAAGGACAAATATTGTATGAGACCCCTATGATAAGAACTTACAAACAGACTCATGCATAGAAGAAAAGACTCTTTGACAGCTGCAAGGGTGGAGAGAGGAGGGGGGAGGGTTTAGATTAGATAGTTCACAGAAATTTGGCTGGGTGAAATCTGTGGCATTAGAAAGAAGATCAATATTTACTGGACTTCAGCATAACACGATTACTCCTCCCATCTTAACGCAATATTGAAAGGACAGAGTAGCTGGGGTGGAGGGCCAGGTACCATGCTCTCAGGGGAAATTGAGGCCAAATTGGCACAACTAGTGTTTTGCTAAGACAGTCTTCTGCACCCCACATTGGTGAGTGGCATCTGGAGTATTAAAAGCTGCCAAGCTGTCATCTGAGGGTACAGCAAATGGTCCCAACTTAGCAGGAACAGATGATCACCAAAACAACATGGGGGAAAGAGAACCCAGAAGACAGAGAGACCCACATAAGTGGGTGACTACAGTGATTTTTGACCAGAAGAACTAGATGGTGCCTGGCCACCACCAGTGATAGCCATGATGGAGCTCACAAAGTTGAGTCTCACTGACAACACAAGAATAAAAAGGGGTACACCCTGAGATCTCCACTAAAAGACTGCAACTGATGGTCCAGGAGCCTCGGGGTTCCCCTGGGAGCATGGCCCCTGGCCCTGATGTTGCCCCATCCATCAATCATAATGGAGGTTAACTCTTCGGACAGGAATGGATTGGACTTGGTGACACAGAGTGATCATATCATGTGTGCAATTTATGGTTCTATGCATCTGTAGGATGTCATCTTGCTGACCCTGTTACTGGAGGCGGGGGAACGGGTGGAGAGCAGGGGATAGGAGATTGCTGGGAGGATAAGACATGTATGAAGCAAAGAGGAAGAGTGTGCTGTCACCAGGCAGGGACAGCAGTGGGAGCTGCATATAGGTGACCCTGAAAATTTATATGGGAATGTACATTTTCACTCAATCATAATAAAAAATACATTGAAATATAGGGTGCCTCCGTCACTCAAGATCTGGGCTTGAACACCAGCACAGTATGACCCATAACCCTAAGTAGTCTCCCGTGAAAACACCATACAGGTCCCAGAGAAACACTTGGCTTCACATCTCTGTCTTATGTCCCCCAAAACAAAAGTAGATTCCAAATGCAGTGAGTTTGTGGCATATGGCTGCTATCAGAGATAGACTGTTTTGGACTTCAGATAGAATTGCAGCAGAAATGTTTTGGTAAGGAAAAGACTTATTACTACTTGTCAAATCCTTTCGCTCAGCTTGAACAGAATAGATTCTTGTGTAACAAAGTATAGTTGCTCAGCAGTGTCAAGCATAGATTTTCCTTCTCTTAAATAAAAAAGAAAGAAAAGAAAGCCATTGTTATGGAGTAGATTCCAACTCACAGGGACCCTATAGGACAGAGTAGAACTGCTCCATAGGTTTCCAAGGAGCGCCTGGTGGATTCAAACTCACAACATTTTGGTTAGCAGACACGGCACTTAACTACTACACCACCAAGGTTTCCCTTCTGTAATGTCCCTTTTAGAAGCCCTAGTGATGCAGTGGTCAAAGCATTCTGCTGCTAACCAAAAGGTTAGATTTTGAACCCACCAGACCCTCTTCAGGAGAAAGTTGTGGCAGTCTGCTTTTGTAAAGATTCATATCCTTGAAAACCCTTAGGCTCAGTTCTATTCTGCCTCTAGAGTAGCTATGAGAGGGTTGTATGAACTCTATGACAGTGGGTTTTGGGGTTTTGGGAGGGGAGAGTGTCCCAATTTGGGGCATTAGTGGTTCAGTGGTAGACGTCTCACCTTCTATGAGGGAGACTGGGCAACATGTCATTGTATTGTCCATAGCATCACCTAGAGTAGGGGGAGAACTTGAAGACAGCTAACAACAGGGTCCCAATTTGTGGTTCCAGGGTTTATAATTTAGGTTAGTATTCTCATTAGTTGCCTCTTTGCACACATACTTACCTCTGGCCCCACAAATATTAAGAGCATACTTGTCAGGGAGTTAAACATTCTGTGTATTTCAGGTATTTGCAAGGTTCATTAGAGCCCCAACCACATAGTCTATTAAGTCTAGTGGTTCAGTTGTGGGACTTTATGCTAAATAGTGGCTAGGGTGGCTACATTTCAGATACTTTCTTCTGCACACAAGAATGTGGGTGCTATCAACCAGCTACTGTCTACTCAAGTGAGATTTCCATGGATACACATACTCTCTGGCAGAGCATAAATAAGGCTCTGAAGGCTAGCTCGTCCAGGTGCCTTAAAATATTAGTGCTACACATATTTAGCCTTTCTTATCCAAACACATTTTAAAGTTTTTAAAACTGACATAGGCAACAACAGTGCTTATGTTCCTTGCCACTTCAGTCACTCGGTAAATGTCTAGTGAAAAGATGGATGAATGATTAAGCCTACCACAGAAATCTCAGTTGGATGTATAATAACTCTAGTCTGTTTTTATTCATGTCACTAATCAGTACTAGATCTGAGAGCCCATAAATTTTTCATTATTTTCTCACATTACATATTGTCAAAAGAATTGCTCTGGACTTGAATATGTACCTTAAAAGTACTAAATTACCATTTGTAATAAAATAAATTGAAATAATAATATTTAAGATTTGGCTCCAGCAGATTTCCTGTTAGGAAGGGAGACCTAAACAATTAGACCTTCAAATTTTTGGATGGCTCCACCTCCAGGCTTCATCTTCTTCATCTTCATCTTCTTCATATGATCTCTCTCTAATTACACCTCCCACCACCATGTTGATTTCCAGGATGCTGCTGTGCTCCATTAAACTCTGGCCCAAATATGTACATCATAGCCTATACCATACATGAACTGTTAAAATGTAACGTGATAGAAGTGGTAGCAATTAAGAGGATAAATTAGCACAAAATAAATCTACATTCTCTGGATTATAAAATATGGCATGTCTGAAATCACCAATTTTGTTTGGAAAGGGAAGAAGCCCTGGATAAGTAAGGTACTACTAAAGAAGAAGAACACTCTGGGAGGCCTCTCATTACCCGACCTTAGAACATACTACACTGTCACCGTGGTCAGAACAGCCTGGTACTGGTACAAGAACAGACAGATCGATCAATAGAACAGAATTGAGACCCCAGAGGTGACACTATCTGCCTATGAACAGTTGATATTCGACAAAGGCCCTAAGACATTAAACTGGGGTGAAAACAGTATCTTCAACAAATGGTGCTAGCAAAATTGGATATCCATTTGCAATAAACTGAAACAAGATACATATCTTACACGTAATACAAAAACCATCTCCAACTGGATAAAAGACCTAAATGTCAAACCTAAAACGATAAAGCTCGTCCAAGAAAAGGTAGGAACAACAATGGAAGTTTTAATACACAATGTGGACAGACTCCAAAATCTGTCAAACAAACCACAATCAACAGAAAAGAAAATAGATAAATGGGAACTATTAAGAATCAAACACTTTTGCTCATCCAAAGACTTTATTAATAAAATTAAAAGAACACCTACAGAATGGGAAAAAATATTTGGCAACTGTATGTCAGACCGACACCTGATCTCCATAATCTATAAGATACTACAAAATATCAATAAGAAAAAGATAAATCATCCAATTAAGCGATGGGCAAAGGAGATGGACAGACATTTCTCTAAAGAGGAGATCCAGGCAGCCAAAAAACACATGCGGACACGTTCACGATCTTCAGTTATTACAGAAATTCAAATCAAGACGACAATGAGATACCATCTCACCCCAACAGGGTTGGCCATGATCCAAAAAACACAAAACAACAAATGCTGGAGAAGCTGTGGAGAAAGTGGAACCCTCCTACACAGTTGGCGGGGTTGCAAAATAGTCCAGCCTCTTTGGAAAGCAATCTAGTGCTTCCTTAAAAAAATGGATATTGATATACCATTTGACCCAGTAATTCCACTACTTGGAATATATCCTACAGTATCAAGGCCTTTCACACCAATGGACACATGCACAAGAATGCTTATTACAGCACAGTCCATAATAGCAAAAATATGGAATCAACCCAGATGCCCAACAACAGAAGAATGGATAAGTAAACTATGGTATATATACTCAATGGAGCACTATGCAATGATAAAGAATAATGATGATTCCAGGAAACATCTCATAACTTGGTTTCAACTGGAAGACATTATGTTGAGGGAAAGTAGTCAGCGACAAAAGGACAAATATTGTATGAAATCTCTAAGATAAGATCTCAAAAACAGACATGTGTATAGAAGAAAAGACTCTTTGACAGCTGCAGGGGAGGAGGGAGGGTTTAGATTAGATAGTTGGTAGAAATCTGGTTGGGTGAAATCGGTGATAGCACACATTAGAAACAAGAACAATATTAACTGGACTTCAGCATAACTTGAATACTCCTTCCATCTTAACCCAATATTGCAAGGACAGAGTAGCTGGGGTAGGGAGCAGGGGACCATGCTTTTAGGTGAAATCAAACCCAATTGGCACAACTAACATTTTGCTAAGAGGGTTGTCTGCACCCCACATTGGTGAGTGGCATCTGGGGTCTTAAAAGCTGCCAAGCTGCCATCCAAGGACACACAGCAAATGGTCCCAACTCAGCAGGAATGGATGCTCACCGAGGACCAAAATGGCATGAGGTAAAGACAACCCAGAAGATAGAGAGACCCACATGAGTGGATGCCTACATCCACTTGGGACCAGAAGAACTGAATGGTGCCCGGCCACCACCAGTGATAGCCACAATGGAGCTCACTAAGTTGAGACTCACTGGCAACACAAGAATAAAAAGAGGTGCACCCTGGGATCTCCACTAAAAGACCTCAATTGATGGTCCAGCGGCTTCAGGGTTCCCCTGGGAGCATGGCCCCTGGCCTTGATGCTGCCCTTGCCCATAAATCATAACGAAGGTCCATCTTCGGACATGAATGGATTGGACTTGGCGATGCAGAGTGACCATATACTGGATGCACTATATGGTTCTATGCATCTATGGGATATCATCCTGCTGACCTCTGGCTGGAGTAAGGGGAGTGGGTGGAGAGGAGGGGAAAGGAGACTGTTGGGAGGATGAGACATGCACGGAACAAAGAGGAATAGTGTGCTGTCACCGGGAAGGGAGAGCAGTGGAAGCTGCATATAGGTGGGCATGTAAAGTTATATGGGAATGTACATCTTCACTCAGTCACAATAAAAAAAAAGCACAAAATCAACTTCAAAAGTTGGTATACAATTTTATATTCCCAACAGCACTGTATAAGTCTTCCATTCTCTTCACAGCCTCTCGAACATTAATAATTTTCTGTTTTTTGGTTTAATCCCAGCCTTGTTGGAGAGAAAGGGTGTCTTACTGTAGTATTTCAAGAACAAATTGTCACCAACTAGTTTTGTTTTATTTCTATTTAAGTACAGAAATTATATGCTAGTTTTCTATTCTTACTTCCCACCTGCCAATTCTTTCCTTATTTAAAGCTATTTTCAAATATATTTTCCAAGGCAGAAAAATTGCCAAACCATTATCATCTGCCTCATATCACTTAACATTTATTTTTTCTTTCATACTTGTTGATGTATCTTTTAGATTGAGTTATTTATATCATATAAAAAAAAGTGTGCTAATTTATTTATGGCTTCTTTTTCTTTTTTTGGAGGAGCAGGTATACATGTATATACATATGTATATGTACAATGTGTATTTGTGTTGATGGTGACTATTGGAGGGGTTCATCCTCATTTCTTAATTCTTAAAAGACATCACTGAATGTACTGGCAGGGACAGCCAAGATAGCAACATAGCTAGATGCCTCACAATATCACTGTTACAATGAAAACTCCATAAAACAAGTGAATTGGATAGAGATGACAAGTTTGGAACCCTGATCATCAGAAGCAAGGCTGAAGAATCAGACTGAGAGCAAAGTGGAAGCGGAGACAATGCTCTGCCAGCAGAATTTACATAGTGTGGCCATATTGAGACAAAGCAAGCACACTGCTCCATACTCCTCCCATAAAACCAGAGGCCTGTGCCCATTCTGACCACCTTCACACAGTGGTGACCTGATAGAATCCTCATTGAGAATTTTAGTACCACCAACTTGGTGACCAATGATCCAGACATCCTCACTGTGACCACTTAGCAATCTGCACTGCACACACACAACACTCAATCTAGCGAACAATCAGAATACTTACTGCACCAATGCCCAGGTGACTCCAGAGAGACATATCACCTCACTGGCAACAGCCACATCCTCAGATGCCCTACAAAGCCAGCAAACAGAGACCAGCACTCACAAAAACAACCACTGTCCTGCTTAACCAGAGACACGTGACAAGAGCTCCAGGGTGGCCAGACTAGTGACCAGAGTAGCGCACATGCCCCACCAACTTGAATATATCAGAACAAAACAAAAGAAAAATTCAGAACACAACCAACACACATACAATAAATAAATAGGATAACATCTTAATGCCTTGGAAACAACAGACAATGTCAAATCACATGAGAAAGCAGGACAAGATGGTTCCAGCAAGTGACTGAAACAAAGAACTGGAAAAAGCTTCCAGAGGAAAAATAGTAATAAAATTATTTGATAAGGAAATCAAAAGATTTATAGGACTCTGATAAAGCAAGACAGAGATCAAGAAAAACAGACAAAACCAAGGAAAACACACAAACCCAATAAAAGAATTTGGGAAAACAATACAAGACGACAAAATAATGGACCGCTGCTGCAGCCACTGTGTTAATCTGTCTCATAGAAGGGCTTTCTCTATTTTGCTATCCTTTTGCTTTACCAAGCATGGTGTCATTTGCCAGGGACTGATCCTTCCTGATAATGTGTCTAAAGTATGAAAGACATAGTCTTACTATCCCTGCTTCTAAGGGGAACACTGGTTGTACTTCTTCCAAGACAGATGTGTTCATTTTTTTGGCAGCCCATGATATATTCAGTATTCTTCACTCACACCACAATTCAAAGGCATCCATTCATCTTCTCACTTCCTTATTCCTTGTCCATCTTTCATATGCACATAAGATGATTGAAAACATCATGATGTGCATCAGGCACACGTTAGTCTTCAAGGAGACATCTTTGCCTTTTACCATTTTAAGGAGGTCTTTTGCAGCAGATTTCCCTAGTGCAGTGTGTCTTTTGATTTCTTGACTGCCGCTTCCATGGGTGTTGATCCAAGTAAAATGTAATCCTCAACAACTTCAATCTTTTCTCCACTTATCATGATGTTATTTACTGGTCCAGTTGTGAGAATTTTTGTTTTCTTGATGTTGAGTTATAATCCATTCAAAAGACGATGGTCTTTGATCTTCATCAGTAAGCACCTGTTCACTTTCAGCAAGCAAAGTTGTGTCATCTGTGTGACACAGGTTGCGAATGAGTGTTTCTCTAGTCTGCATGCTGTGTTCTTCTTCATGTAGTCCAGCTTCTTGGATTATTTGCTCAGCATACAGGTTGAATAGATAAAGTGAAAGGATGCAGTACACACACACCTGATGTTAAACCACACAGTGTCCACTTGTTTTGTTCAAATGATTGCCTCTTGATCTGTGTACAGGTTTGTCATGAGCACAACTAAGTGTTCTGGAATTCCCATCGATCATAATATTATTTGTAATTTGCCATGATTCACAGAGTCAAATGGCTTTGCATAGTCAGTAAACACAGATAAACATTTTTCAGATATTCTCTGCTTTCATCTGAGATCAATCCGACATCAGTAATGATATCCTCGTTCCATGTCCTCTTCTGAATCCAGCTTGAATTTCTGGTAGTGCTCTGTCAATGTGCTACTGCAGCCACTTTTAAATAATCTTCAGCAAAATTTTGCCTTTTATGGTATTAATAATATTATTCAGTAATTTCCACATTAGATTGGAACATCTTTTGTCATGGATAGACTCGAGTTCCTCTCCAAAAAATGTGTGTACCAATTTGACTGGATCATTATTCTTGTTATTACGTGATTTTCCTATATGTTGCAAATCCTGCCTCCATGGTGTTAATACAGGAGGATGGATAGCAATTGGGTTGGTGAGGTAGGACTCTGTCTATAAGATTGATAAAACACTTCCAAATTCATTCTATGAAGCCAGCATAACCCTGATACCAAAACCAGGGAAAGATCCCACAAAAAAAAGAAAATTACAGACTGTCTTAGGCTGGGTTTTCTAGGGAAGCACAAAACCAGTAACACATGTTGGTACAAGGAAAGATTTATAATATATATAGATAGGTAGATAGATAGATACAGATACAGGATACAGCTCACATAATCACAGAAGCTGAAGGTCCCAAGTCCTGGCACAAGGCTCACGTGGCCACGGAAACTGAGGAACCCAAAGTCAGCAGGTCGGAGACCAGAGTTCTAGATCACCAGCTGTGTAGGTCAGTGGATCCCAAGCTGGTGGCGAGACGAAGCCACAGAGGCTGGCGAACCCAAGATCAGCAGGTCAGGGAGCAGGAGCGGCAGAGGCTGGCAAACCCAGGATTGGCAGGTCAGGGAGCAGGACTCTCAAGCGCCGACTGTAAGGACTGATGAGTCCAACAGCTGCTAGTTCAAGTCCCGGAACCAGATGTTGGAAGAAGAGAGAGCAGGAGCTCCTAGCTACGTGAGCAGACCAACAGTAGTAGTGGAAGGTCGCGAGATGAGAGCCGAGGGGCGGGGAGCCACCACAAACCCCACCCTGCCACTTAATACAGCAGCCAAATATGGTGTAGCCAAGTTGACATAATCCTGACCACCACACAGACCAATATCACTCATGAATCTAGATGCAAAAATCTTCAACAAAATTCTAGCCAATAGAATTCAACAGCATATTAAATAATTCATCATGATCAAGTTGGTTTCATTCCAGAGATGCAAGGCTGGTTCAACATCAGAAAAGCAATTAATGTAATCAACCATATTAATAACACAAAAGATAAAAATCACCTGATTTTGTCAGTTGATGCAGAAAAGGCATTTGACAAAGTTCAACATTCATTCATGCTTAAAACTCTCAGAAAAATAGGAATAAAGGGGAAATTCCTCAATATAATCGGTAGCATCTATGCAAAGTCAACTGCTTTCATCATCCTGAATGGTGAAAGACTGAAAGAATTCCCTTTGAGAATGGGAACTAGACAAGGATGCCCGCTCTCACCACTTCTATTCAACATTGTGCTAGAAGTTCTAGCCGGAGTAATTAGACAACTCAAAGAAATAAAAGGCATCTGTATTGGCAATGAAGAAGAAAAGATTTCCCTCTTTGCAGATGATATGATTGTTTATACAAAGAATCCAAAGAAATCCATAAGTAAACTATTAGATCTAATAGAAGAATTCAGTACAGTATCAGGATACAAGATAAACATAACTAAATCAGTAGGATTCCTTTATACCAACAGTGAAATTATTAAAGAAGAAATCACCAAATCAATTCCATTTACTATAGCCCCCAAGAAGATAAAATACCTAGGAATAAATCTAACTAGAGAAATAAGAGATCTTTACAGAGAAAACTACAAAAACTTACTACAAGAAACTAGGAGAGACTTACGTAAGTGAAGTAATCTGCCCTGCTCATGGATAGGAAGACTCAATATTGTGAAAATGTCTATTTTGCCCAAAGTAATCTACTTACATAATACAATCCCAATACAAATCCCAGCGACATTTTTTAATGAGGTGGGGAAAAAAATTATCAGCTTTATTTGGAAAGGGAAGAAGCCCCGAATAAGTAAAGCACTACTGAAAAAGAAGAACTTACGGGGAGGCCTCTCACTACCTGACCTTAAAACCTATTACACTACCACAGTAGTCAAAGCGGCCTGGTACTGGTACAAAAAGAGACATATAGACCAACAGAACAAGGTAGAGACCCCAGAGATGCCACCATCCTCCTGTGAACAGCTGATATTCCACAAAGGTTCTAAGATTTTGAACTGGGGTAAGAACACTCTCTTCAACAAATAGTGCTGGCATAATTGGATATCCACCTGCAAAAAATTGAAACAAGACCCATGTCTCACACCTTATACAAAAATCAACTCAAATTGGATAAAAGACCTAAATATAAAAGCTAAAACGATAAAGCTCATCCAAGATAAAATAGAGTCAACAATAGACATTTTAATACGCAATATAGACAGACTTCAAAATCTGACAAACAAAACACATTCATCAGAAAATAGGTAAATGGGAATTAATAAGAATCAAACACTTCTGCTCATTCAAAGACTTCATCAAAAGAATTAAAAGACCACCTACAGAATGGGAAAAAATATCTGGCAACTCTATGTCAGACCAACGTCTGATCTCCGTAATCTATAATGTTCTACAAAATATCAATAAGAAAAAGACAAATCATCCTATTAAGCGATGGGCAAAGGAGATGAACAGACACTTCTCTAAAGAGGATATCCACGCAGCCAAAAACCACATGTGGACATACTCACGATCATTAATTATTAAAGAAATTCAAATCAAAACGACAATGAGATACCATCTCACCCCAACAAGATTGACCATGATCCAAAAAGCACAAAACACTAAATGTTGGAGAGGCTGTGAAGAGGTTGGAACTCTCCTACACTGTTGGTGGGGATTGCACAATGGTGCAACCTCTTTGGAAAGCGATTTGGTGTTACCTTAAAATAATGGATATAGATATACCATTTGATCCAGTAATTCCACTGCTTGGAATATATCCTACAAAATCCAGGCCATTCACACCAACGGATACATGCACACAAATGTTCATTTCAGCACAGTCCACAATAGCAAAAAGTTGGAATCAACCCAGATGTCCAACAACAGAAGAATGGATGGGTAAACTTTGGCATATCTACTCAATGGAGTATTATACATTGATAAAGAACAACGATGATAGCAGGAAACATCTCTCAATTTGGTCTCAACTGGAAAACATTATGTTGAGTGAATCTATTTAGCGACAGAAGGACAGCTATTATATGAGACCCCTACGATAAAAACTTAAAAGCATACTCATATGTAACAGAAAAGACTCTTTGATGACTGCAAGGGTGGGAAGGGTGGGAAGATGAGAGGGCAAGGGGCGAAGGTTCAGATTAGATAGTTGTTAGAAATTTGGCTGGGTAATTGAGAAGATCATTATTAATGGGACTTCGACACAACTTGTGTACTCCTCCTATTTTAACCCAATAGTGCTAAGCACAGAGTATGTACACTTTCATTTTTTATTTAATAAAAAAAAAGATTGTGTAGTGGTCAGGATTATGCTAACCTGGCTACTCCTTGTTTGGCTGCTGTATCAAGTGTCAGGGCCTGTGGTGGCTTCCCACCTCTCAGGTCTCATCTCTCCATTATCTACCACCTACTGCCAGTCTGCTCACATAGCCAGCAGCTCCTGCTCTCTTCTGGCATCTGGTTCCTGGACTTGAATGTGCAGCTGTTGGATTCATCCACCCTTACAGCCCATGCTTGAGAGTCCTGTTCCCTTACCTGCCGATCCTGGTTTTACCAGCCTCTGCAGCTCCATCTCACCACCAGCTTGGGATCTGCCAACTTACACAACTGGTGATCTAGAACTCTGGTCTCTGACCTGCTGACCCTGCATTCACCAGCTCCCTTGGGCACATGAGGCTTGTGCCAGGACCTAGGATGTTCAGCTTCTGCAATTGCATGAGCTGTTTCCATGTATATAAATCTTTCCTTGTCCATATATGTGTTACTGGATTTGCTTTCCCAGAAAATCCAGCCTAAGACAGATGGTATTATATCATCAGGCAATTTTTTAGGATATAAAAGAAAGAAGTCAGCAGACAGGTAGGGGTGCCTGACACCACCAAGAAACCAGTATGGGGAGCAGAATGCATTCTTTGGACCCAAAGCCCTGTGTGGAGAATCTCCTAGTCTAGGGATAAGATTGACAAGACCAACAGAGACAGGCTTCTCCTGGAGCAACACCTTTAATTTGGACTTTTAGACTACTTTACTAGGACAAAATAAATTTCTCTTTGTTAAAGTCATCTTCCACTTGTGGTACTTCTGTTACAGCAGCCCTAGATGGCTAAGATGCCTTTCTTGGGCATAGGCATAAGTGCAGATCTCTTCAGTCGGTTGGCCAGGTAGCTGCCTTTCAAATTTCTTGCTGTAAATGAGTGTGCAACTCCAACATTGCATCTATTTGTAGAAAAACCTCAGTTAGTGTTCTGTCAATTCCTAGAGCCTTGTTTTTTCCAATGCCTTCTGTATAGCTTGGATTCTTGCCTTCAGTGTCATGAATTCCTGATCATCCACTTAATCCTGAAATGGCTGAACACCAACCAATTCTTTTTGTTATGGTAACTCTGTGTATTCTTTCAGCCCTCTTTTGATACTTCCTGTATCATTTAATATTTTCCCTGTAAGACATCCAGGACAATTCACATAGCTAAGTTTTTCTGTTTTTCTTTTTAAGAAAATGTACTGCATACCATTTTGTTGAGTGGTGTCTAGAGTTTTATACGCTATCAAGCTGCCATCTAGGGAGCATCAATTTGTCCCCATCTACCTGAAGCAGAGGAGACTGAAGACATCAAAGACATGAGAAAAATATAAGCCCAGCAGACAGAAGTGGCCAGATGATCAGAAGACTACATCAGCATGAGACCAGAAGAACTAGATGATGCCCAGCCACCAGCAATGATGGCCCTGACAGGGAACACAATACAAAGTCCCTGACATAGCAGGATAAAATTGGGGGTGCAGATCTAGAATTCTATTGAAAGACCAGACTTGATGGTCCAACATAGTAGTGTATCCTCTAAGAACAGGTATCCTGGGCTCACTGCTAGCCCAGAGCTGAAATCAGTACTGAATCCAATTCTACAGACAAAAATTGAGCTGGACTATAAGACATAGAGTGATGCTAGTGAAGTGGATGCTTCTTGTCTTAAATATACACATGAGGCTGTCAAAGGAGGGTGGAGAAGAAGGGACAGGGGCTGGCTGAATGAATACCAAAATTAGAGTATAGAACGGAGTGTGTTGTCACGTGTTGCATAGCAGTATGTGAGGGGAGGTTATAAGGCAAACTGATTTGGATGGTAAACTTTCACTTAAACTACAATAAAATACTATTTTTTTCCCTATAGAATCCTTCACCATTGAATTCAACATTTGAATATTTTCATTTCTTTCATATTGCAAAGCACTGAGCATGTTCTTGTTTTTTTCTAACTCCAGATCTTTGCAGGTATCATTATAATACTTTACTTTGTCTTTACAAGCCATCCTTTGAATTTCTCCGTTCAGTGCTTTGACTTCATCATTTCATTTTACTTTAGCTAGTGAACATTCAGAACAAGTTTTAGAGTCTCTTCTGACATCCATTTTGTTTTCTTGTTTTTTTCTTTCTTTCCTTGATATAAATATCTCTTTCTACATGTATTTATTTGCTTTACTGGTTTTTCTTCCCAGCCTAAGACACTGAGATAGAAAAATGGAACAGAATCATAACAAAAGAAGAGATTGAAGAGGATTAAAAAAAAAAAAAATCTGCCCAGACCACTTCACTGGAGAATTCTACCACTCAAAGAAGAGCTTACATAAATACAACTCAAACTATTTCAAGAGTATAGAAAAGAAACATTCCTGAGTTTATTCTATGAAGCCAGCATAATCTTGATACCAAAGCCAGGCAAAGACATCACAAAAAAGGAAAACTACAGACCAACAAAGTAGCAGAATACAACATCAACATACAAAAATCTGTTGGATTTATATACATAAACACAAAGAAGTTTGGAAAGGCAATCAGGAAAACAATTCCATTTACAGTAGTCCCCCAGAAGATTAAACACTTGGCAGTAAATCTAACCAAGATGCAAAAGACTTAAGCTAGTGAAACTGCAAAGTGCCACTTCAAGAAACCAAACAAGATCTACATAAATGGAAAACATACCATGCTCATGGATAGAAAGACTTAACATTGGGATGATATCAACACTAACCAAGGTGATCTGTAGGTACAATGTTTTCCCAGTCCACACTCCAATAACACTCTTTAATGATATGGAAAAAACTAATCACCAATTCTATACGGAAAAGAAAGAGACCTCAGATATGTAAAGCATTACTAAAGAAGAATGAAGTAGGAGGCCTCACACTACCTGATCTCAGAACCTACTATACAGCCATGGTAGTAAAACTGAACCTTGTTTTAAGTTGGGAACTATGTGTATACAGTTCTATAGGTATACATACCAATTTAATGATTCAAGAAACGTTTTTAAAGCAATAACTGTATGTTAGCACTGTGTTAGAAGTGTAATGTACACTAATGAAGAAAACAAGTACAGCCTGTCTTCACAGTATTTATAGCAATCATTTCAGGAGGCATCTTCTGATCAAGAAACTGATATTATTGAAGGAAGATATCTGAGATGCACTGAAAGCACTGGCAAAAAACAAGGCTCCAGGGATTGATGGGATACCAACTGAAGTGTTCACCAGATGGAGGCAAAACTGGAAGTACTCACTCAGCTATGCCCAGAAATTTGAAAGACAGCTACCCGGTCAACTGATGAAAGAGATCCATATTTATACCTGTTTCAAAGAAGGGTGATCCAACAGAATGTACGAATTATCAAACAATACCATTAATATCATCAAGTGAAATTTTGCTGAAGATAGTTAAAAAAACAGTGGTAGCAATAAACGGCAGGAAACTGCTAGAAATTCAAGATGGATTCAGAAGAGAATGTGGAACAAGGGATATCATTGCTGATGTAAGATAGATCATGGCTGAAAGCAGAGAATGTCGGAAAGATGTTTACCTGTGTTACGTTGACTATCAAAAGGCATTCAACTGTGTGGATCATAACAAGTTAGGGATAATATTGAGAAAAATGGGAATTCCGGAACATTAATTGTTCATGTGTAATCTGTACATACGTCAAGAGGCAGTCATTCAAACAGAACCGGGGGACAACTCATGTTTTAAAACCAGGAAAGATGTGTGTCAGGGTTGTATTCTTTCACCTTATTTATTCAATCTGCATGTGGAGCAAATAATCTGAGGAGCTGGACTATATGAAGAAGAATGCAGCATCAAGATTGGAGGAAGACTCATTAACAAGTAGATGATACAAACTTCCTTGCTGAAAGTGAAGAGGACTTGAAACACTGATAAAGAACCAATATCACAGCCTTCAGTATGAATTTCAGTTCAACATAATTAAAACAAAAATCCTTACGTCTAGCCCAGTAAGCAACATCATGGTAAATGGAGAAAAGACTTAACATTGTCAAAGATTTAATTTTACTTGGGTTCACAACCAATGTCCTTGTAAGCACTAGTCAGTAAATCAAATGACATATTGCATTGGGCAACTCTGCTGTAAGAAAACCTCTGGAACCAAATGACAACGAAAATACATATCAAAATCTCAGAGACACAGGGAAGTCAGTATTCTGAGGTCAACTTTTAGCAACAGAGGCACATAACAGAAAAAGAAGGGAAGGTCTCCTTAACAAATAGTGTTGGCATAACTGGATATCCATCTACAAAAAATACAAACCAAGGCATATATTTCACACTGTGCACCAAAGCTAACTCAAAATGGGTCAAAGACCTAAATATAAAATCTAAAACAACAAAGTTCATGAAAGAAAAAATAGAGATGTCACTAGAAGTACTAATACATGGCTTAAATAGACTACAAAAAATTGCTAACAATGTACAAACACCAGAAGAGAAAATAGATAAATGGGAACTCTGAAAAATCAAACACTTAGGCTCATCCAAAGACTTCACCAAAAGAGTAAAAAGACTGTCTACAGACTGGGAAAGATTTTTGGCTACCACGAATCTGATCAGCATCTAATCTGCCTAATGTATAATGTACTGCAAAACCTCAGCAAGAAAAAGATGAATAACCTAATTAAAACAAAGTCAAACATTATAACAGGCACTTCATTAAAAAAGAGATCCAGGATGCTAACACATACACGAGGAAATGCTCACAACCATTAGCCATTAGAAAAATCCAAATCAGAACTACAATGAGTTACTATCTCACCCCAACAAGGCAGACATTAATCCCCAAAACACAAAATAATAACTGCTGGACAGCTTGTGGAGAGGTTGGAACTCTTCTACAGTGCTGGTGGGAATGTAAAATGGTACAACCATTTTGAAAATCGATTTGGTAGTTTCTAGAAAAGCTAAGTAATAATATCATATGATCCAGCAATCCCGCTTCTTGGCATATATCCTAGAGAATATAAGGACTGTCGCATGAACAGATACATGCGCAGCAATATTTATTGCAGCACTGTCCACAGTAACAAAAAGATGGAATCATCCTAGGTCCCCATCAACAGATGAATAGATAAACAAACTGTGGTATATTCACACAATGGAATACTATTTTAGTCAGCTAGTTCTGCTCTAACAGAAATACCACAAATGGATGCCTTTAACAAAGAAAAGTTTATTCTTACACAGTCTAGTATTCTACAAATCCAAATTCAAGATGTTTGCTTCAGGGCAAGGGAAGGCTGTCCTTCTCCTTGTTGACTCTGAAGGAAGGTCCTTGTGTTGCCTCAGTCTTTAGTCAGAGAACATCCTGGTGCAGGAATCTCAGGTCTGGAGGACACACTCTACTCCTGGTGCTGCTTTCTTGACGTATGAAGTTCCTAATTCTGCTAACTTCCCTTTCCTTTTATCTCTTGCAGGATAAAAGGACAAAAGGAGGTGAAAGCCACACTCCAGGGAAACTCCTTTAGTAAGGGCATCCCGGCCCCACTCTAATCTTATTTTAACATAATCTCATCTATTAACCACAGGCAGAATTAGGGTTTACAGAACAGCAATATCACAAAATGGAGGGTGATCACACAATACTGGGAACGATGGCCTAGACAAATTGTTATGCACAGTTTTGGGGGGAAACAATTCAATCTGTGACAAATACTATGCAAAGATAAAGAACAACAATGGTCTTAGGATGTATCTCATAACAGGAATCATCAGGAAGACATTATGCTGAGTGAAATTGAAAAAAGCAAAACAAACCCACTGCACTTGAGTCAGGTCTGACTCATGGCAACCCTAGAGGTCAGAGTAGAACTGTCCCATAGTGTGGGACAGGAGTGCCTGGCAGATTTGAACTGTCAACCATATCGTTAGCAGTCAGATGCAAAAGGACAAACATTGTATGAGACCGTTACTACAAGGATTTAAGGTTTAAGCACAGAAGAAAATTAATTTTGATAGTTACAAGGGTAGCGAGGGAGAAGGGTATTAAGAGATTAGATAGCCACTACCACTGAGTAATTTCCAACTCATAGTGACTCTATAGGCCAGAGTAGAACTGCTCTATAAAGTTTCCAAGGAGCACCATGCAGATTTGAACTGCCAACCTTTTGGTTAGCATATGAAGCACTTACCTACTGTCATGGATTGAATTGTGTCACCCCAAAAATATGTGTATCCATGTGGCTGGACCATGACTCCCAATATTTTGTGACTGTCCTCCATTTTGTGATATTCCTGTGCTGTATGTTGAAGAATTAGGGTGGGACTGTAAATCCTTTTATAGGATCAGCTCCCTGTTCCACTGTAAAGGGAGATTCCCTGGAGTATGATTTGCCCCACCCTTAATCCTTTCATCCTACAAGAGATAAAAGGAAAGAGAAACAAGCAGAGAGTGGGGAATCTCACTCCATCAAGAAAGCAACACGAGGAGAAGAACGCATCCTTCAAACCTGAGGTTCCTGCACCAAAGATGCTCCCTGGACAAATGATACAATACTGGACTTTCCTCCAGAGCCAACACAGGTGAACGCCTTCCTCTGGAGCAGACATCCTGAATTTGGACTTGTAGCCTACAGGACTCTGTAAGAATAAAGTTTCCTTTGTTAAAGCCATCCACTCTGTGGCATTTCTGTTAGGGTAGCACTAACTGATGAAAACACCTACTATGCCACTGAGGTTTCCCATAGATCAGATGGTAGATAGGAATTGAGTTAGGTGAAGGGTGTGACAGCATGCAGTAGAGTGGAGGTCAGCACAATTGGACTACACCAAAAGCTAAAAGGTTTCCAAATACAACCCAACATTTTGAAGGACAGAATAGCAGGGACAGGGATCTTGCAGTCACAGCTTTACAAGAGCAGAACAGAGAGTGTCTTTTGGAAAGGACAGGGGTCCCTGTGCCTCAGAAGCCCCTGATATCCTGAATTTGGACTCTTAGTCTACCAGACTATGACCCAGTAAAATTTCTCTTTTAAAAGCTGTCCACCAGGGATATTTCTGTTGTAGCAGCACTAGATGACTAAGACACCAATGATGAAGCACCCGTAATACTGAAGGAAGAAGTAGAAGCCGCACTGAAGGCACTGGCAAAAAATAAGGCTGCAGGAATTGACGGAATACCAACTGACATGCTTCCACAAATGGATGCAGCACTGAACGTGCTTACTGGTCTAGGCCAAGAAATTTGGAAGACAGCTACCTGGCCAACTGACTGAAAAAGATCCATTTTTATGTCTACTCCTAAGAAAGGTAATCCAAGTGAATGTGGAAATTATCAAACAATATTGTTAATATCACACACAAGTAAAATTTTGCTAAAGTCCTTCCTGGCTGCAGCAGTACACTGACAAGGAACTACCAGAAAGTCAGGTCAGGTTGAGAAGGGGATGTGGAAACAAGTACATCATTGCTGATGTCGGGTGGATCTTGGCTAAAAACAGAATACCAGAAAGATGTTTACTGGTATTTTATTGACTATGCCACGGCATTCAACTGTATAGATCATAACAAATTGTGGATAACACTGTGGAGAATGGGAATTCCAGAACTGTTAATTATACTCATGAGACATCTCTTCACAGATTCAAGAGGCAGTCATTCAAACAGAAAAAGGGGACACTGCATGGTTTAAAGTTAGGAAAAGCGTGCATCAGGGATGTATCTATTACCGTATCTATTCAGTCTGTATGTCAAACAAATAACCTGAGAATTTGGACTATATGAAGAAGAACATGGCATTAGGACTGCAGAAAACTCATCAACAACCTGCATTATGCAGATGACACAACCTTGCTTGCTGAAAGTGAAGAGAATTTGAAACACTTACTGATGAAGATCAAAGACCACAGCCTTCACTATGGGTTATACCTCAACATCAAAAAAAAAAAAAAAAAAAAAAAAATCCTCCCAGGTAGACTAGTAAGTAACATCATGATAAATGGAGGAAGTATTGAGATTGTCAAGGACTTCATTTTAGTTGGATCCACAATCAACACCCATGGAAGCAGCAGTCAAGAAATCAAAAGGTGTACTGCATTAGAAAAATCTGCTGCAAAAGACCTCTTTTAATTGCTGGAAAGCAAAGATGTCACCTTAAAGACTAAGATGCCCCTGCCCAAAGCCGTGGTGCTTTCAATCACTTCATATGCATGTGAAAGCTGGGCAACAAATAAGGAAGAGAAAAGAACAGATGCCTTCAAATTGCAATGTTGGAGAAGAATATTGATCATATCATGGGCTGCCAAAAGAACAAACAGATCTGTCTTGGAAGAAGTACAGCCAGAATGCTCCACAGAAGCAAGGATTGTGAGACTACATCTCAAATACTTTAGACAAGTTTGTCAAGAGGAATCAGTCCCTGAAGAAGAACATCATGCTTGGTCAAAAAGAGGATCATCAAAATAGAGGGAGATCCTCAATAGTATGGATTGACACAGTAGTTGCAATAAAGATTGTGGACATGGCACAGGATTGGGCAGTGTTTCCTGCTCTTGAACATACAGTTGCTAAGGGTTGGAACTGACCTGACAGCACCTGACAACAACACAGCAATCATCTACAACAGGTGTTCCAGATCACAGGGTCGCTCTGTTCTACACAGTGATTCAAGAACTCTAGCCACGTGTCCAGCTCTTTGGAAGAAAGGGAGGATACATTTTGTCACACAGCAAGAACTTTTTCCCATATGTTGTGTCTCTTCAAACAACGGCTATATCTTTTAATTCTGGAGTGTTCTTTTGAATTACATGTTAAAGATTATTTCCTAAATGTTCTTTTGGAAGCCCTGGTGGTGTAGTGCTTGCACTGTACCACTGCTAACCAAAAGATAGGCAGTTCAAACCCACCAGGCACTCCTTGGAAACTCTATGGAGTAGTCCTACTCTGTCCTTTAAGGCTGCTACAAATTGTAATCGACTTGATGGCAGCTAGTTAGTTTACATGTTCTCTTGAATGCTTAACCTTAAATATCTTATTTCAGTGTTCAGCTTGAAAGATACAAATTGAGCATATGTAGATTTCCATGTCTTCCATAATTATAATTTTTCTCTTCGATCCTTTTTAACTTTCTGAAATTTTTGTTTTCTCCCTTGTTTTTTCAATCCTGCCCTTTGTGTACTTCTCTGCATTTTCAGCAATATCTATTTTCTTTCATATTACTTCCAGTGTCATGCTCACATCTGTAACTTTGATTTTCTTTCCACTTCTCTCCAGGCTGTGCTGTCCTGTAACTCATCACCTTCTGTGCTTTTATCATACATTCTCAAAACACAAATATCTCTGATTTGTGCTGTCATTTTATAGAATTATATAGAGATCAATTTCTTAAAATGTATGTCAATTTTTATCTGTTCCATGGTAAGAATACTTCATTTGCAATTTGCTTTTTGTTTCATTTTTCTCTTGTCTCTTTTCATAGTTTCTATGTTAGCTCCTTTGTAATTATTTACTGTTTTCAATGAGGTAAGTTCTTCAGATTGACTGTTTACTGGAGGCTTATATGAGAGAAGCCAAGATGGTATTCCCTGTCAGCAAGAATTCTCCTCACAACACAGGGTTGTGTGTGTCCGTTAGTTCCTTTAGGTTTTACTCCTCTGCAGCCTCCAGAGGTCAGCACCGAAAGACTGTCACAATTCAGTCTTTCTCCTCCTTCTTCCTCTAACAGACTGCTTCCTGAAACATATGATTAGTCTATGAAATTTCTTGCTCAAATCCACTTCCTCAGCTTTTTCTTCCTACCAAACTTGTCCAGGGAATTTCCACCAGAAAACTTCATTCCAGTGTTGCAAAGAAAGGATCATATTAGTTTTGCATCTTAAGCATGCACTTTAGTTTGGAATTATGGAGTTCTCTGGCTTTTTCTGAAACCTGCAACCCTAGGCTTCTTGCTTTCCTGTATCTCTGACCTTTGTTGCTTTTAGCAGCCTTTTCCCTGTTTTAGTTTGAGATCTCTCTGAGCTTCATGAGATATGGAGTTGGCATTACTATTTCTCATTCTCCTTATTTTTGGATGATTTCTAGAAGGCGGGGTTAAAAAAGACCACTTTTCTTTGCCATTTTAAAACCAAGTTGCCTTCAGAAGATTATTTTGTGTTGTTTCTTCCCAGCATTTAACAGATCCTTTCAATCCAAGTCCCTTTTTTAGTTCTGAAAATGTTCTTTCTTTACTTCTTTGATAATTTCTTCCCTTTTAGGCCCACAGTTCTATACCTTGACAACTTTAGTTAGATCCACCTTTCACGTCTGTTAGGTTTACTGTAATTTTATTTCTCCTTTGCTTTTTGTATTGTGGTGGGGAGGATTGAATACCATACTGGAAGACTGGCTCAGTTTAAGTTTCTAACTCCCTAATTGCATCTTCGGATCTGACTCGACGGCACTTGGCTTGGCAATTGAATCTTCAGCACAACTACTCAGTTTACCAATCATATTTAATTCCTGTAAATTCTGATTATGTTTATAGTAGCTTCCCTTTTTTATGAATGAAATATTCTTTCAAGTAACTGAGGATATTAATACAGACATATTTAATTTATAGTTTTTAACTGTTACATTGACTCTAATGTAGAGGGGGTAGTCCTGTTTATTGAATTCAGTGTTCATTCATGCTGTGGATTTTCCCAAAATATTTGTTGGTTCTTGGTTTTCTGTTCTTGTTTGTTGGTACAAGTCTAAACTGACCTTCATTCATAGCTGAAATGTATTCCCTCCCTCACTTCAAAGAAGAACTCCTGTTTACCTGACTGAATGCAAGTTTTGATTTCAGGAATCAGACTCATGGATTGTGCAAGGATAGACAGACTGTGTAGCTAACGTCTTTTCTTGGTACGGTTTCCCCGGCCCTTTGGGCATTGTCCTGTTTCTCTGACCTTAGCTTACTCTGCATCAGTGGCATGTTGGCCAATGTTTAACAACCAGCTCTGGGGTGGAGGAAGGGAAACTCCTGATTTGCAGTGTTTGCTAATTTTGTATGGTGTGAATTCTATTGCCCCATACAAATTTCAAACGAGCAACATGACATCACTGAACAGGATGTTGAGAAGTGATATGTACAATATAACCCCACAACCTTGGGTTCCAACACATCACTGCTCTGGAGCTGCTGTGACAAGTAACTACTTCAGAAAACTGTACCTCACCCCAGCCCAAACAGTAGAGCCAACTACTCTTAAGAGCTAGAGCAAGAACTTGGTGGGATCTTAGGGGTATGGTTCAATTTCTTTTTTTATCCCTTTAGCTAGCTGCCTGAGTGTCCTGTTCCTTACAGATGTTTCAGGTTCTTCTACCCTGTTATGTTTTTCTGTCACTCAATTTCCGTTTCTTTCATTTCTCTTAGAAATTCCTTACTACATGCCACCCTGCTGGAGGCAATTATTCTGCTTTTCCTGTGTGACTTTGCATCTATTTTTGATGTTTACTTTGCCATTTCAATGGGATTTGGAAAAGGAGAGGTAAACCTGAATTGCTTTCCTATTTCCTGACTCATTTTCATTAGAAGTCAGTTTCCCTTATGTCTCAGAGACTGATTCTACTCCTACAACCAGTAGTTTTCCAGTAAGTTTACTGTCCTGAATGATGGCTTCATCAACCAGGCCCACTGGCCTATGTAGTTTGATTGTGGCTGTCTGCCTTTCCACCCAAGCTCCCTTTGGGGGGCACAGTGCTCTGCTCCTGGATACCATATACACTGGCCAGAGATGAACAGCCAGGAGGAGACAGTGAAGTGTGGAGGCGGCTGTCTCTCTAAGGTGTTTGGCAACAAGAGGATCTAGATGAACATCTTCCACAGGTCCAGAGAGAGAGGCTGCTCAGATAATACTGAAAAAGCAATTGAAGGTGGTCAGCTCCAGAAGTCCTCCAGTTTCTCTTTGGTTGATGTTACCTGGAACCCTAATACTTGATAGTCCCTCTTTAGTCAGAATAAACTTTCACTTCACTTTTTAGAAAGCAGTTTAGCGGTTCCTCAAAATATTAAACATAGAGTTATCATAAACTAAAACCAAACCCACTCTGATCAAGTCTATTCCAACTCATAGTGACCCTATAGGAGGAAGGAGAACGGCTTCATAGAGTTTCCCAGGAGAACCTGGCAGATTTGAACTGCTAGCTTTTGGGTTAGCAAATGTAGCACTTAAGCACAGTGTCACCAGGGTTCCCATAGAATTATCACGTGATCTAGCAATTCTACTCCAGGTATACAACCAAAATAACAGAAAACATATACTCACACAAAGACTTCTACATGAATGTTCATAGTAGCATTATTCATAATAGTAAACATGTGGAAGCACCAAATGTCTATCAACTGACAAGTGGATACAAAATGTGGTATATCCATGCCATGGAATATTTTTCTTTCACCGAAAGGAATAAAGTTCTGGTACCTGCTACCATATGAAGGAAACTTGAAAACATTATGCTAAGTGAAAGAAGCCATATAAAAAGGCCACTGTCTTAGGCTGCATTCTCTAGAGAAGCAAAACCAGTAGATTATATAAATATATAGGGAGAGATTTATATCAGGGAAACAATTCATGCAATTGCAGGGGCTAAAATACCCCAAAACCTGGTTCAGGATGTAGGCCTCTCCCTATTCCCCTAGCCACAAAGCCAGCAAAACCAAGGTCAGTAGGACAGAAAGCAGGGCTCTTACTCTCAGTTTGTGAAGGTCAATGAATCCCAGGATGGCAGGTAAGACTGCAAGCTTTCTCCTGATTCACACAGCTGCTGGGTCTGGTAAGCCCAAGGTAGGCAGGTTGGGGAATGGGACTCTCACTTGCAGGTTGTGAAGATTAAGGATTCCCAAGATTAACGGGTAAGCTGTTAGCTCAAATCCCAAAAACCAGAGGTCAGGATCCAACAGAGAAGAAGCTGCTGGATCCAGAACAAACCAAAAAAGTGAGCGGGCCCCACCCCAGTGGTACCACTCAGCATATTCCATCACGGGGGTAAATCGCAACTGCCCAAAACACTGATAGCCCTGGCCCAGCCAAGTTGACACACCACCTTAACTATCACAGCCACAGACTGTATAATTCCAAGGCTTTCTAAGGCTGTAATCTTTACGGAAGCAGACTGCTACATCTTTCTCCTGCAGAGTGGCTGGTGGGTTCAAACCACCAAGCTTTCAGTTAGCAGTTAAGCTCTTAACCACTGTGCCATGAGGGATTCCTCCTTCAACCTTCAGTAGTCAACTAAATTTTATACACGAGCAACAACCAGCTAGGAAATGTAATTCAAAGAAATACTGTTTACAATAGCTATGTGTGTACATAAAATCTAAAAATAAATCTAATAAAGACATTCAACTTTTTTATAAGAAAAATTATACAACTTTATTAAAAGCCATTAAAGGTGTAAATCAATAATCATGGTCTCAGTTAGGAAGCCCCAACACTGTAAATAAACCTATTGTTTACAGAGTCAATACACTTCCAATCCAAATGCCAACACACTTTATCACAGAACTTCACAAGCTAGTCTTAAAAATCCTACAGAAGAGCAAAGAGCCAAGAATAGACAAGATATCCCTGAAGAAAAACTAGGGGGGAGGTGGGGGAAATACTTGTCATCCTAAACACTGAAGCTCAGTTATGAAGCTTAGTGACTAAATCCCTGGAGGCACAGTGATGAGAGCTCAGCTGCTAACAACAAGACCAGCAATTTGAATCTATCGGCCACTCCTTGAAAACCTTCAGAAGCAGTTCTACTTTGTCATGAAGCGTCATTATAAGTCAGAATTGACTTGATGATAATGGATTTGGTTTTATTTTTATTTCTATTTTTTGTTTTTCAGAAGACTTCAGGGGATATTCTTAGTTTAAGCCTTAAAGATCATCTCAGGGCAATAGTTTTAGAGGCTCATCCAGTTCCATGCCTCCAGAGTCTGGAGTTCATGAGAATCTGAAATTCTGTTCTGCTTTTTGCACCTTTTGATCAGGATTCTTCCCTAAAATCAGCAATAAGCCAGGCACCGTCTGTTCTGTTGGTCTCATTGCAAAGGAGGTAATTATTGGTGGACATGGTGAGCTACACATTTCATATTCTCTACTTATTCCCCATTAAATAAATTTTTTATTGTGATGCCTTTCATCAGGTTAAGCAAAGTACACTTCTATTCCTAGTTTGCTAGTTTTTTTCTTAAATTTTAAATCATGAATAGCTGTTAGATTTTTCTACATTTATTTACATGAACATATTTTCATCTAACAGGTTAGTGTGAATTACAATTACATATTTTTAATACTAAATTATTCTTGTATTTCTAAGACAAATGCAGCTTTTCATGATGTATATTTCTGTTGTCCAGCTAGCATTTTGTTAAATACTTTTGCACATATTTTTATAGGTAAGACTGGCCTGTACCTTTACTTTCTCATAATGCCCAGATTCAATGTGCATCTCAGGGTTATACTAGTCTTAAAATATCAGTTACAGAATATTATTCTTTTTCAGATCTGTAGAGCAGTTTCTACAAAATGATCTTAGTTATTCCTTGAACATTCAGTGAAATTTACTTATGCATCAGGTGGGATTGTTTTGGATAAAGATTTTAACTACTGATTTATTTCTTTAAAGTTTATAGATCTATTAAGCCTTTTGGATTATAAAGTAATATTTTCTAGGATATCTTCTATTTTGCATATGTTTTTATAGTTTTAAACCTATTAGTAGTTTATTACTAACATTTTTTAATTGTTTTCATTATATTTTGAATAGATAATACTTTCACATGCATTAACTTCAGGGGAGTCAAAAGAATATACTTGTAAGTTTTTTTCTTCAAATTCTACCAGCTACGCAGTGATCCTCCTTGGAAGTAACCAATATTATCAGTTTCATGGGCATTCTTCCAGAGACCTTTAATCCATGTTTAAGAAAATAAATTCTTTTCCTTCTTCCTGTTAAGCACAAATGTTGCTGTAGTAGTCACACTAGTCAGTGCATAGTAAGCCCTAGAGATTGGTTTTCCAGCAAGACAGATGTCTTAGTCTGGGTTCTCTAGAGGGACAAAATCAGTGAAGCATAGATATATAGACAAAATCTTACTTCAGGGAAGTGGCTGATGCAACTGTGAGGAAATGGTTATACAACTGTAGGGGCTGACAAGTCTCAAGTCTGTGGATCAGGCAACAGGCTCAAGAATTTCTTATGTTCAAAGAACCCAAGGTCAACAATGAAAATGGGGAAAGAAATTCAAGAATATCCATCTGTATTCTGAAGGCAGCCCCCACTCCCTTTCAACTTACTGGCTACTCACATCAGATCATAAAATGGAATATGATTACACAGTGTTTGACAAACCATTGAGAATCATAACCTAGACAAGATGACACATAGCATTAACCATCACATGTGAGAATGTCTGCTCCCCCCACATCCTTCCCATCACAATATGACAGTTGTTTGTATTGTGGTTAAGTGAAAGTTTACAATCCCAGTCAATTTGCCACATAAAACCCCAAATACATGCCTCTATGCAACTTTGCTTTCCTCACCCTGTGACAGCAAACTCCTCCTTTCCACCCTGGACTTCTGGTTTCCACTTAACCAACACTTGTCTCCTCCTCTCCACCCTACCCCTATCTCCTAAAGAGGAACTAGTTGGACAGCCTTATATATATATATCAAGCCAAAAAGTACACATACCACCTGCATCACTTTATGTCCCATACTACAGTCCAATCTTTTTCTGAAAAGTTTGCTTTGATACTAGTTTCATCTCTGAGCTAGCAGCAGGTCCAGGGGCCATGTTCTCAGGCCACCCTACAGGATGTCAAACCATGAAGTCTGGTCTTTTGATAGAGTTCTAGATCTGTACTCCCCTTTTTCTCATGCTTTGTGTTCTCTGTCAGGGCTGTCTTTGGTGGCGGCCAGGCACCGTCTAGTTCTTCTGGTCTCAAGCTGGTGTAGTCTCCCAAACATACAATGTGACTTTTTTTTTGTTAAATAAAAAATGAAAGTGTACATACTCTGTGCTTACAATATTGGGTTAATTAGGAGAAGTACACAAGTTGTGTCAAAGCGACAGCACTTGGCTGGCTTACTAATGTGTATCTTTTTTTTTTACTTTTATTACACATTAAAATGTTTATTTTACTTTTGGTGAAAATATACACAGCAGATCACATGCCCATTTGATAATGTCTTGAGGCACAGTTTAATGACATTGGTTACAGTCCTCATGTCGTGCCATCACTGTCATTATCTTTCCCCAAATTGTTTCACACCAGTTGACTCAGTGCCTCATAAACTACTGATCTATCCTTTAGATTTATGGCAAAGCTTTTGATATTTGCCTATTTGATGGGTAAATATCAAAATATCAGTACAGCGTAAATTCATGTCTTTCTTACTGCGAATGAGTTGAAATCTTTTTCATATATACAACAGCCACTTTTTTATATTGTCTTTTGTATATCCACTACCCATTTTTCATTTGGGCTCCTTTTTTGGTTTTTGCTGATTTGCAGAGACTTTTATATTAACTAAATATCTACATAACTACAGGCCTCTGCTGTATCTCTAGTTATGCCTTTCTAAAATTCTAATATTTTTTCATCATTCTTGCTATATATTTACCTACACGTGAATCTTTTCAAACAACCAATTTTAAAGAAATTCTCTCAATTGTGTCGTTGCTTTCTATTTTTATCTTTTTCTGCTCTTATTTTTGCTAATTCCTTTTTCTTTGGATTTATTCTGTTCTTCATTTTAACACTTTTTAAATAGGATGCTTGCTTAGTCCATTAACTTTCAGTCTTAGTTAATATAAGCACATCAAAATATAAATGTCCCTGAAAACATAGCTTTTAGCTGTACCCACCAGTTGCAACATTTAGTATTTTCATTTTCATTCAGTTTCAGATAATTTAGATAATTGCAATCTACGAGTTACATGTACATAGTTTCAGAAGTCAAATAGCTCTCTCTAGAAGACTTATGTGCTATATGGTATATTAGCATTCACTGTTTATTTTTGGAAGCCCTGCTGGCATAGTGGTTAAATGCTCAAGTTGCTAACCAAAAGGACTGCAGTTGAGTCCACCAGATGCTCCTTGGAAACTCTATAGGGGCAGTTCTACTCTGTCCTATAGGGTCACTAGGAGTCAGAATCAACTCAATGACAATGAGTGTCGTTTGATTTTATCCATTCTTACCATTTGGTGTGTAAAATCTTGATTTATGGGGGAGAAAGAGCTAAAAACTACATTTCCCAGAAAACCCTGCAACTAAGACTCGATTCTGGATGTAATTAGGTTCTGATAACGAGATGAACCCATGTGAGATTTGGAAGCTCCTCTGCCTCATTTCGGTGACGTTTGCGCTGCTATGACTGCTTCTGGCAGCCACCCCTTCTGTTCCTGTCTAAGTTCCAGATGAAAGGAGACGAGTAGAGAGCGGCAGCTGTGGAAATGAAAGCAGCAGGCGAAGCAGGAGCAGCAGCAGCCCCTCTGGATCATAGGAATAATGGGTCACTGTTGAAATTTGTAGTGATTGACTTCCTCCACTCCTCTGTTTTTTACAATAACTTCTTAAAAGACTCTAATCTGTATTAAATTCCTTTTGTTTTTTGCTAAAAATATCCAGAATGTTGTCTGTTTCCTACCCTGAACTCCCTTCCATGGGACAGTATTTATACCAAAACAGATGTCAGGAGACTGTCAACAAGGAGAAACTGAGACTGGTTTTCAGACTTAGCTGGGTTGAAAGCAGTGATGGCTTTACTATCTTCCAAAACTAGGCTACAGGTATCCACTGTATGTAGTGGTAAAATATTAAATTATCATCTGTGTTCCCCTGAAATAATGTGACTGCTGCAATACATCATTATCATGGGAATTAAAACCAAACAAGGATTCTGGAGTATACTGACTGCTTTTAACTAGCCTGGAGAACTTACAATGATAAATTCAGGGGGTTCACATGCTCAGCTCAAGTAATGGTGAGAAGACTAGAATTCTTTGACCACCCTAAATTAACTGTTTCCCATTATACAAACAGGGTGAATATACCTGAAAAATCAGACATAGAATATGATCCTCAGGTTGCAGCATTAAACCATAAATAAATTTGCAACCTTGCCATGTACAAGTTAGTGTGTGGATTGGGAATATGTGTAACCCTGAAAACTATTGGGGACCTCCAGGAGGATTTGGATGACTCTGAGTACATAGAGCTTCCTTTGCCAGTAGAAGCAGCCCCTGGTCCTATATAGGGCTAGTTCTGTCTCACTTGAAGATTATGTAATGATGAGACCTAAGACAGGTGACTTGAAAAGGGAAGCAAATTCCTTTCGCCTCTAACCCCTAATCTCGGTCATGGCCTCTAGACCCCTAGGAAGAGTCAGACCTCAGCTATCCCCAGAGAGACGAGTACTAAGTCTCCCAGGAAAAGGGAGTTCAGAGACTCCAATTACTCTAACATAGCTACAGAAGCTTAGAGGACATAGAGATAGACTCCAAGCATTTCACATCACGGGAGCAGGAAGATAATTTTAGATCATGCTGAATTTATCAAATTGAGTTCATTTACCAGAGGTACTTATTATTATCCTTATATCAAATAGCTGGGGATGGTTTTAGCAGTACTCTTGATCAGTTGCCTACAACCTGGGCTCAGTGGTGGCAAAAATTAAGTGAGGATGCCAGCCATTCCTTAGTATGAGGAACAGGAAGGACTCCAAAAACTTGGGAAAATAGAAACGTTGAAGTGGATTTATCACCCAGTTTCTAATTATGTCCCCTAAGAAGGCCCAAGAAACATTCTTTCCCTCCAGAAATCAAGAAATACATTGGTGAGGGGTTATCATCATCTTTGAATGTAGAGTAGTTGTTGTTCTCAGGGACAAACACAGAGAATGCTGCAACTGTAATGGGATTCTTAGTTATAATGAGGACAAATCGATATCAGAGTGGCAGAAGAGTATGACAACACCTAAGTATTGGAGTTAAGGGTGGCATGATTACTGTGACAGTAGGAGGGCTGTAACAGTCACAAGAAGAGTTTATGCTGCAGAGATCTTAGGCAACAGCCACCTGATCATGGTGACCCTGGAACTAAGATAGATAAGCAGTTAACAAAATTCTTACTTCGTGTATGTCTGTGTGTGTATGTGTGTTCTAGGTCTGATTAAGTACAACACATACTTTCTTCTGACATTTATCAGGATGAGTGTACAGTGGGGAAGAGGAAATACTTCAGCTTGGGGAAAATGCTGGACTATGAACTGCTAAAAACAATTCTGTCTCCTGATAAGCATGGTCAGTTAACCCCGTCTGTAATGTTTTTTTTTTTTTTTTTTCCTGGATGTCTATTGGCACAGAAAGTCCAAGTGAACAAGCAGCTGCCTTAGCTTGAAGTTCAGTGGGACCCCTCTTGTGTGCCCTGTGGAAATATCTCCCCCTTAGGAAACAAGACCTGTAGATCCAGAGTCTAAAATTGCGGGGACAGGTTGCACAAATGGTGCACAAGGCTGCTTCTCTGTCTTCTGCTCTGTTGCTGTATATCACCTCAGGAATTTCTGGGTGTGGCAGTGCCTATCAGCCACAGGCAATGCTCAAGAGAAGGGTGTAGCTGCCGGCTGTTAACAGCCTACATTCCAGAAACTGGCAGAAGGCAGCACATGCTACGTGAAGGGAATTTGGATGGTACCAATAGGGTCTGTTACACTGACCAACTGCTGAATAAAGTTTCACTATTTATTATTTTAAAATGTTTTGACTATGTGTCTTAGGTATCTAGTTGCTATAACACAAATACCACAAGTGAATGGTTTTAACAAAGAAAAGTTTATTTTCTCACAGTCCAATAGGCCAGAAGTCCAAGTTTAGGGCATCAGCTCCAGGTGAAGACTTGTTCTCTCTGTTGGCTCTAGAGGAAAATCCTCACCATCAGTCTTCCCTTGTTTGGGGAGCATCTCATCATGGGGACCTCAGGTCTAAAAGATGTGTTCTACTCTCAGAACACATGGTAATATAAGGTCCCCAACTCTCTGCTTGTTTCCATTTCTTTTTATCTCTTGTGGGATAAAAGGTGGTGCAAGCCACACCCCAAGGAAACTCCCTTTACAGTAGATCAGGGAGGTGACCTCAGTAACAGTGTTATGAAAAAAACAAAACAAAACCCACTGCCATTGAGTAGATTTCCACTCACAACACCACTATGGAGTAGAACTGCCCAATAGACTTTCCAGTGACTGCCTGATGGATTTGAACTGCTGACCTTCTGGTTAGCAGCCATAGTACTTAATTGCTAAACCATCAGTCCCACTCTAATCCTCTTTATCGTGACCCAAAGTTGCCCTATTAACCACAAGCAGGGATGTAGGATTTACATCATAGGAAAATCACAAAATGGAGGATGCCACACAACAGTGGAAATCATAGCCCAGCCAAATTGATACATATATTTTTGGGGGGACTATAATGGATTGAATTGCACCCCCCAAAAATGTGTGTAGTGATTTGACTAGGCCATGGTTCCCGCTGGTGATTTTCCTATATGTTGTAAATTTTGCCTCTATAATGTTAATGAGGGAGGATGGGCAGTAGTTGTGTTGGTGAGGCAGGACTCTGTGTAAGACTGTATCCTGCTGAGAGGCAGTAAAGGACAGGCTGGCTGGAGCAGATAGTTGGAAACCTCACACTACCAAGAAGCAATACCTGGAGCAGAGCATTTTCTTTGGACCTGGGGTCCCTGTGCTTCAGAAGCTGGAAATCCAGGGAAGGATTGATAACAAAAACCTTTATCCAGAGCCAAAAGAGAAAGCCTTCCCGTGGAGCTGGTGCCCTGAATTTATAGTTGTAGCATACTGGGCTGTGAAAGACAAAGCAGCAGCAGCAGTAAATGACTAAGAAAGGGACATAACTCAATCCAGGACGTGGTGCATTAGGTGAAAGTTCACAGAATAAATTAGTTTCCTGTTCTGCAGCTTGTACATAAAGTGTCCCATGACATTGGTTTCATTCTCTAAAATATGCTAGCACTCACCTCTGTATTTCCACACTGGCTTCCAACTTTGCTTTCATCGTGAATCGCTAACCCTTCCTGTTTTCTAATCTTTGCCCTTGTGCAAATGTTGCTGTTTTGATCTAGCATAATTGCTTGTACCAAAAAGCACATCAGTGGTCTGGCTGAAGAATAGAGTTATTGTTTGTTTTCAAATAATCTGTTTTATTCTTTGATGTTGAGAATATAACCAGCAGAACATACACTAATTCAACAATTTCTACATGTACAATTCAATGACATTGATTACATTCTTCAAGTTGTGCAATCACGCCCACCTTCCTTTTCTGAGTTGTTCTTCCCTCATTAACATAAATACATTTCCTATCTAATCTTGAATTGGTATTATCAGTTCGAACCCATATAGAAAGTTCTTAAAAGAGCTCAGTGCTCAAAGCAGACATTCTTTGGAGTTACATTACACTATTGCTTGGTTTTAAGAAGAGTTCAAGGAATATTTTTGATAGAAGGTTTATAAGGTTATCTCAGGGAAGTAGTTTCAAGGTTTTACCCAGCTTCTATGGCTCCATAAAGTCTGGATTCCATGGAAATTTGAAATTCTATTCTGTATTTTCAGCCTTGTGATCAGGATTCTCCTACAGAATCTTTGATTAAAAGCTCAATAATGGTGCTCTGGCAGGGATCACAACAGAGGGTCCCAGACAGAGCTGGGGAAAAATGTGAAAGCAAACTCTAACTCACAAAAAAGATCAAATTTACTAGCCTGACAAAGACTGGAGAAATCCTGAGAATATGGCCCCCAGACACCCTTGTAGCTCAGTAATGAAGTCATTCCTGAGGTTCACCCTTCAGCCAAAGATTAGACAGGCCTACAAAACACAACAAAATTGAAGGAGAACATCAGCCCAAGGGCAAGGACTAGAAGGCAGGAAGGGTCAGGAAAGCTAGTAATGGGGAATCCAAGGTCAAGAAGGCAATGTTGTGGAGTCGCTAACCAATGTCATAAAACAATATGTACTAACTGTTCAATGAAAAACCAGTACATTCTGCAAACTTTCATCTAAAGTACAATTAAAAAAAAAAAAAAAGACTTAGTAATGGTAGACCGGGAAACCCTGTTAGTGTAGTGGGTTAAGAGCTATCACTGCTAACCAAAAGGTCGGCTGTTAAAATCCACCAGGTGCTCCTTGAATACTCTAGAGGGCAGTTCTACTCTAGCCTCTAGGGTCACTGTGAGTCAGATCCAACTCAACGACACTGGGGTTTTTTTTTGTTGTTATTTTTTGTTTTTGTTTCTATTTTTTAATGGTAGATAGGCCCCATCTAGTTTTTCTGGTGACAAAGGAAGCAGTTGCTCATAGAGGCAATTAGCTGCACATTTCATTTCTCCCTCCTATTCCTGATTTTTCTTATTCATCTTTGGTCCAGGTGAGTAGAGACCAATAGTTGTAACCTTAGACAGCCACTTGAAAGCTCTAAAGACCACAGACACTGTGCTACAAAGTAGCAGATAAAGCAGAAGCAATAAACATAGCGCTAGGCCAGTTAACTGGGAAGTCCCATGAAACCATGATCCTACGCAAGAAACCAAGAAGCCAAATCAAGTTTTTTTGGCTTATAAGTGAGTATGGTTGCAGGAAAAAAGATTTGATTAGCCTTACTCACCAGGTAAAGAACCCCAACAAACTGATGTACTAGTTGAAAGGAAGAAAATGAAATGCATAAAGGAGGAAGAATGCTGTTAAGTATCAACTAATGCCCCATAACTGGTTGCAGGAAAGAAAACAGCAGCCACCAATGGACTCTTCCTTGCCTTTTTATTAATACACTGTATTTATTAACTAATTTTCTTTTTCCTCCCCTAGACTCACTTTTTGCTACTAATCTATACAGAGCAAAACAATGGTGGTGGTGGTTGTTCTTAGGTACCCTTGAATGAACTTTGACTCATAGCAACTCTATGTGACAGAGGACAACGGCCCCATGGGGCTTTCTAGGCTGCAATCTTTGCAGGAGTGGATCATCAGGTTTTTCTCCTACGGAGATACTGGGTAGATCTGAACTACCAACTTTTTGATTAGTACCTGGGCACTTAAATATTACATGACTAGAGTTCCTTAAATGTAGTGGATGTTGTTGCGTGCTACCCTTTAAAGGTAAAGATACTCTTTAAATTTAGGCCTTGGGATAATATCTCAACATATGATTAAGACTAGAAATTAAAAAATAATTCTGTTCATAAATTCAGTTGACTTTGTGTTGGCTCTAGTTCTTTGAGCTCTTCTCTGAAGCAAATAAATGTGGTGGTACAAACAGTTTGCATTTGACTGCTAACCTAAAAGACTGGTGTTCAGAACCCACCCAGCAGTGTTGTGGAAGACAGACCTGGTGATTTGATTCCTTAAAGATTACAGTCAAGACAATCCTATGGAGTAGTACTATTCTGTAGCATAACATATGGCATCTCCACGAGTTTGGAACTGACTAGGGGACAACGGATTTGTTTTTTCGTTTTAAGCCTCTGAAGCTTAGGGGTGGGAGAGAGGAGGTGGGAATAGCAGAAGCAGAAGAGAGGAGATGATTATGGGGCAGAAAAGAAAATCCTATGTTTAACGTTACCACATTTCATCCTAACACATTTTTCATACTGACACAATGAATAAATGCTAGGGAATGAAGTCCATTCCTTATACTAGCATGATTCCAACTAAAAAAAGTGACGCTTTTGACAATCTTCATAGTAATAACTAGCCCATTCAAGAATCATCAATAAATACTAAAAGTAGAGGGTAAAAGTTGAATCAGAAACAGGATACCTGAGTAATTTCAAAGTATCATAGTACTACATACTAATTACAAGAGAAAATAGCCACTTTATAGTTGAGAAATGTAGCAGACACCACCTTAATCAAGAGTTCAAAGCTGACATCACTAAGAATTGTGCAAATTGACATAATGGGTCTTCAGAGATGATATGTATTTCAGTCAAAGATGTTATTTCTGAATCCAATAATAAGGAAACAGTAGATAAACACAAACTGTGGAACATAAACAGAATTAATTGGTTTATCCTTTTAAAAATGTCGATGTGGTGAAAGACAATGACTGAGGAAACTTTCTAAATTAAAGATAAAGAACTGTGATAGTGGAATCTAACAGATGACCTGGGATTTTCCTTTTGTTATAATTGGCACTATTAAGACAGCTACCAAAATTTGGGTAAGGTTGCAAATTAGATACTAATTTTGATAATTTTACCATAGTTTTACAATGGAATGTCCTATACTGTAAGATGTATACACTGAGGTATTTCTTGTAAATGGCATCTGTAACTTACACTCAGATGATTGAGAAAAAAAATAGTATTAGTTATTAATAATAACAAATTAACCTGTAATAAATTACCGCAAAATTTAGAGGCTTAAAACAACATTTACCCAAGTGAACTGAGACATTATGTTCATACAGAAACTGTTATGTGATGGTTTACAGCAGCTTTATTCATTATTTCAGAAATTGGAAACAACCATTGGTTTCAAACAGTAGATGAATGGATGAACAGTGGTATATCCATACAATAGGATACTTCTCAAGAAAAAAATCAGCTATTGATTTCTGCATCAGGGATGAAGCTTAAATGCACTTTGCTGAAGAAGCAAGACCCAAAAGGCTACATATTATATGATTCCATTTATATAATATTATTGAAAAGACATAACTATAGGAATGGAAAACAGTTAAGTTGTTGCCAGGGGCTTGAGAAAGGAAAAGTGGTTGACTACAAAGGGGCTGTATGGGGGAATTTTGTCAGGTGACAGAATTGTTCTATATGGTACTGGGTAGTGAAGGCATGATTTGTTGCATTTGTCAAAATCTGTAGGACTTTTGCAATATTCAGATTTCAAAAATCTACCAGGAAATAGGGGAGGTTGCAATCCCAGCATGAAATGCAGACTCAGACAAATGAATCTAACTGTATGATAAGTATGTGACAAAACCTCACTGAAGGAGCTGACCTCAGTTACTTCGGAAATGATGTTTTCACCAGATACTTTCATGTTAAAAAACTATATACAAACATTGTATTATAGTCTGCAAATTTGCTTCTCATAGTGGTAAACGGGTTAGTAATTCTGAAACTGTTTTTTTACTGGGGTTGAAAAAACTGAAAACAAGAGCTAGGTTTATTAGAGAAAGAAGTTACAAAAACACAAGGGGAGAGGACTAGACTGAACCATGTAGTTCTAGATTGAGTTGAGGTAGTCATATTAACTTATGTTTATTTTTATATATCAGTATACAAATATAGATATTTGAGTAAGCATAGACTAGTATACATACATCTGAATTAATGTACATACATTTATTTCCTTGCTCTGCACACTGAAAGCATGAGGAATATAGATACCTGGTAGCAATGACCACAATCAGTGCCCAGCTATTGATTTCTAAACATCATTCTCCAAAGAAAGGAACTCAGACTCCTCAGGGAAATAGATGATTCTAGGGTAAGGAGCAGAGGAAATACAATGCCACATGGTGCCAAAACATAACAAAGTAATAAAAATAAGTAAGTAGAGGCAGAGCCAAGATATCAGAGTAGCCAAACACTTCTTTTGACCCCTCTGAGTCAAAAGAACAAGTGAATCCATTATATATGACACCCTAGGAGCTCAGAACATCAAAGAGAAAGTTGAGAAATTGGACTGAACAATGGAGAAGGGAGAATAGGACTCACCAGACCTGATCCTCTGAAAATGGTGGTGGTCAGCTTGCTAAGCTGAACGTAGTAGTTGGAGAGCATTCTCCCCAGCAGGAGAAACTGACAGGAGAACCTAACTGTATCTCCAGAATCAGTGAAAAACAGGAAAAGATTGTCAAAAGCTAAATTTTTGTGCGTAGTCTACTGTGTAGGCCTAAATATTTCCCTGGAAATAAACCTCTCTCCCTTCTCCCAGTGCTTTCCCCTTCCCTTCTCTGCAGTGTTCCTAGCTCTGGAGTCTGATGTCATTAACTGAGCTGGAATTAAGACTCCTTAAGCCCACCCTGAACAATTTTCCAAGATCAGATAGGGAACATTTTAAAAATAAGGGGAAGGAGGAAAGAACAAAAAATCTGCTGACTCTTCTCAGTCAGAAATTGAGGGAAGAAACAGTTTTTCACCGAGATTCAAACATAAGAGGGGAACACATCATTCTCACAGATACTTAGGGATGGCTGTGAACCCTCTGCCTTTCTCAGCAGCTGCAGCCAGATACTCGTGCCTATAGCAGTCACCCATGCCCATGTAGGACAGTAGTTGAGAGCCTGCACCATACACTTAGTGACTAGCTACATGGACATCCGAGCTGAATTCCATAAAAGAAACATAAATGGACTCTTATGTTCACAGGTCTAGTAACAGTTCTAACCACTTGGAAACAGGACATTAGAGCTTTGAAGGAAACAATTACCAGCTATTACATACCGCCAGCCTATTTGGACATTTCAAAACAGAGTAAAACAAGAAGCTAGAACACAGCAGGCAAACATAAAATAAATAAATACAACTTACTGATGTCTTGAAAACAACAGTCAATTTCAAATTACTTAAAGAGGCAGATCATTATGACTTCAGAAAGCTCCCAAATCAAAGATTCAAATTTTCCAGAACAAAGTAACTTCCTAGGATACAATAGATTAATTATTTAGAGCTCTTCAAGAGATTAGGAAGGAGATGACACAAAAGGTGGCAGAATATAAAGACAAACTGAACAGGCTGCAAAAGAGCATTGACTGGCAAGAATTAGAAATTAAGAAAATTAGTAATAAAATTACAAAATTAGACAACTGAATAGAACTGAGACAGTGGAAAGGCCAAATTTGTGAGGATGATGAAAAAGGACATGACATCAATGTATTTGTGGAAAAACCAGATACAAGAATTAAGAATCAAGAGCCAGCCAAGAATCAAGAAGCACTAAGAACTATGTGGAACTCTATCAAAGGGGATTGTCTACAAGTGATTGGAGTACCAGAAGAGGAGAGGATAATGGAAAACACAGACAGAATTGTTGAAGATTTGTTGACAGAAAACTTCACTGATATCATGAAAGATAAGAAGATATCTATCCAGCTCTTGATTTCTAAATGTCATTCTCCAAAGAAAGGAACTCATCAAACTCCACAGAAGGTAGATTCCAAAGAAAGACACCAAGATATATTATAATCAAACTTCCCAAAACTAAAGATAAGAAGACTATTTTAAAGGTTGTTAGGGATAAACAAAAATAGAAAGAAAAATCAATAAAACTAAGCTTGGACTACTCAGCAGAAACCATGATGGCAAGAAGGCAATGGGAGGTCATATGCAAAACCTTGAAGGAAAATAATTGCCAACTAAGAATTATATATCCAGTAAAATTGTGATGGTGAAATTAAGACATTTCCAGATAAACAGAAATTTAGGGAATTTTTAAATACCAAACCAAAATTACAAGAATTACTAAAGGGAATCCTTTGGTTAGGAAATCAGTAACACTGAACACCAAAATGAAGAACAGAGCTACTGGATATCAGCTCAAATACAGGAATCACATAAATATCTCAAAAGCAAAACACTGAAAATAGGGATGTCATTAAGTAAACTTGATTACCAAAAAAGAGAGATTTAAAAAGAAAGTGTAGTCACTGATCTTTCATATGGAGAATAAGTGAAGGCAATATAAAGAAATCAAGGTTTGGCTTAAATTTAGAAAAACTAGGGTAAATACTAAGGTAACCATAATGGAAACTATCAATCGTATGTACTGAAATAAAAACACAGGAAAAAACACACAGTTTCAGGAGTACAAAGCCACCAACATTTAAAAAGATTAAAACACATAAAGAAAAAAGACTCAGCACAGAATCCATAAACTGGGGAAAAGACAGTCTCTTTAACAAATGGTGTGGCATAGCTGGATATCCATCTGCAAAAAAATGAAATGAGACTTACATCCCACACCCTGCATAGAAATTAACGTGATACAGACCAAAGACTTAAATATAGAATCTAAAACAGTAAAGATCATGGAAGAAAAAATGGGGACTACGTTGTGAGCCCGAATACACAGCTTAAACAGACTACAAAATATTACTACAGTGCACAAAGAGCAGAAGAGAAAAAAGACAAATGGGAACTGCTAAAAATCAAACACTTAACTTATCCAAAGACTTCACCAAAAGAGTAAAAAGCCTACCTATAGACTGGGATAAAAATTTTGGCTACCACAAATTTGATCAGCATCTAATTTCCCTAATCTACAAGGTATTTCAAAACCTCAACAACCAAAAGACAAATAACCAAATTAAAACATGGAAAAAGCAGACATCCAGGCAGCTAACAGATACATGAGGAAATGCTCATGATCATTATCCGTCAGAGAGGTCCAAATCAAAACTACAATGAGATACCATCTCACCCCTATAAGGCTGGTAATAATCTAAAAAATACAAAATAATAAATCTTAGGAAGGTTGTAGAAAGACTGGAACTCTTCTATACAACTAATGGGAGTGTAAAATTGTACAACTACTTTGGAAATCGATTGGTACTTTCCTAATATGCTAGAAATTGAAATGCCATATGGCTCAGCAATCTCACTTCTTGGAATATATCCCAGAGAAATAAGAGCTGTCACATACATAAATATATGGACACCCATGTTTATTGCAGAACTGTCCACAACAGCAAAAAGATGGAATCAACCCAGGTGCCTATCAACAGAAGAATGGATAAACAAACTATGGAATATTCACACAATAGAATACTATGCAATAATAAAGAATAATGATCTCAGGAAACATCTCATAATGTGGAATTATCTAGAAGACATTATGTGGAATGAAATTAGTTGCAAAAGGACAATTTCTGCATAAGGCCACTATTGTAAGGACTCAAGAAAAGGTTAAAGTGCAGAAGAAAATAATCTTTGATGGTTACAAGGTTGGTGGAGAGGGAGGGAGGCAAGTATTCATAGTATAGATAGATACAAATTGAGTTAGGTGAAAGGAAGGACAGCACATAGCAGAAAGAAAATTAGCACACCTGGACTATACCAAGAGCTAAGAGGTTTCCTAAACACAACCCAACATTTTGAAGGCAGAGTAGCAGGGCAGGGGTCTGGATACTATGATTTCAGGGGACACCTGGATCAATTGACATAACTTTTTTTTTTTTTTAAGAAAATGTTCTGCATATACTTAGATGAGTGGAGTCTGAGGTCTTAAAAGTTAGCAAGTGACCATAGAGGTAGCATGAATTGGTCCCAATCCACTTGGAGCAAAGGAGAATGAAGGACATCAAAGACATAAGGAAAACATAAATCTATGAGACAGGGGGGTCATATGATTCAGAGACTACATCCGTATGAAACCAGAAGAAATAAATGGAGCCCAGCCACCATCAGTGACTGCCCTGACAGGGAGCACATTAAGTCTCTGATGTAGCAGGAGAAAAATGGCTGTTTAAGCTATAACTCTATCAAAAGGCTTAATGCGATGATCCATCAGACTGGAGGGTCCCCTGTGGACACCTCCCTTGGATTCTGTTAGCCCAGAACTGAAATCAGTACTGAAGCCAACTCATCAGACAAAGATTGGACTGGACTATAAGATACAGAGTGAAGGTGGGGAAGAGTGTTCCTCTTGGTTTAAATACACACCTGAGGCTGTCTGAGCAGCTCCTGTGTAGAGGCCAGATGAGAGTGTGGAGAGGGAGAGGAGCTGGCTGAATGGAGTGGGAAGTACAGAGTAGAAAGGAGAAGTGTGCTGTCATAGGGTAGGGACAGCAGCTACAGTTGTATAATGGTGTGTCTGGGGGGGTTATATGGCAAATTGACTTGGAATGTAAGTTGTCATTTAAAGCATTTAAAATACTTTTTTTAAGTTAAAAGAAAAAACGGGGTGTCTAATGCCATGAGTCCGATTAGACGGCACTTGGCTTGGCTAATGTACAAGAGATCCAACCTGAAAAAACTCCTAACAGTTAAAACTCAGACAAACTGAGCAACAAAATAATCACTGCATTAGCTTATAACTCAAAGAATAATATAAAATCCAGGAGTGGATACAGATAAGAGTGATTAAATAAACAACAAACTAGGGAGAAAAGACATATCTTCTTTAGAGAAGAATTACAAATAATATACATGGATACTCCACCTTGCAGCTGAGGTTTAATTCCTCTTCCCTTGAGTGTGGACTGGACTTGGTGACTTACATTCAAGGTAGAAAACAATAACTTTACTACAGAGAAACCTGGCAGAGATCACCTTAACTAAGTGATCAAGGTGAATATCATCAGTGTTCTGATGTTGAAATCATATATCCCTTGATATGACGTGATGAGGAGAGCATTTCATCTCTGTGGTGTTCTTCCCAAACACCCACAACCCCAGGTGAATTATAAGAAAACATTGGATCATCTCAAATTGTGAGATACTTTTCAAAATATCCCATCAGTACTTTTCAAAACTGTTACAGCCAGGAAAGGCTGAGACACTGTCAAAGGTGAGCAGAGACACAGGAGACATACTAATTAAACAAGTGTCATTCTGAAAAATAGCATTTGCTGATGTGGCACAACTGAAAATGAGAAGAAACACCTGAAAATATCCATTAAAAATCAGAACATGGAATGTACAAAGTATGAACCTAGGAAAATTGGAAATCATCAAAAGTGAAATAGAACATGTAAACATCAATATCCAAGGTACTAGTGAGCTGTAATGGACTGGTATTGGCCATTTTGAATTGAACAATTATATGGTCTACTATGCTAGGAATGGGGGCTTGAAGAAGAATGATGTTGCATTCATCATCAAAAAGAAGAGCTATCTTGAAGTAAAAATGCTGTCAGTGATGATATCTATATGTCTACAAGGAAAACCAGTTAATATGACTATTATTCAAATATACACACCAACCACTAAGGCTAAAGATGAAGAAATTGAAAACATTTGCCAACTGCTGCAGTCTGATATTGATTGAACATGGTAGTTGACAAATGTAGCCTTGGTAATAGAAATGATGCTGGAGATTGCATGATAAAATTTTGCAAAATCAATAGATTCTTCATTGCAAATACCTTTTCTCACCAACATAAATGGCTATACAGATAGATCTCACCACATGGAATACACAGAAATCAAATTGACTACATCTGTGGAGAGAGCTGATGGAAAGGCTCAAAATCATCACTCAGAACAAGGCCAGTGGCTAGTTGCAGAATAGATCATCAATTGCTCATAAGGAAGCTCAAGTTGAAACTGAAGGAAAATTAGAACAAATTCACAAGAGTCACAGCATGACCTTGAGTATATATCACCTAAATTTACAAACCATCTCAAGAATAGATTTGATATGCTGAACAATAATGGCTAAAGACCAGACAAGTTGTGGAGTGACATCAAGGACATCCCATATGAAGAGAGCAAGACGCTATTGAAAAAATAGGAAAGAAAGAAAAGACCAAAATGGACATCTGAAGAGACTATAAACCTCTTGAATGTCAAGTAGGTAAAGTAAAATGAGAAAACGATAAATGAGCTGAACAGAAAACTTGAACGCATTTCAAGAAGACAAAGTTAAATATTATAGTGACCTGTGCAAAGACCTGGAATTAGAAAACTAAAAGGGAAGAATATGCTGGGCATTTCTTAAGCTGATAGAGCGCAAGGAAAAATTCAAACTGCAAGTTCTAATAGTGAAGGAGTCTATGGGGGAAATATTAAACGACACAAGAAGCATCAAAAGAGATGCAAGGAATATCCAGAGTCACTATAACAAAAAAGAATTTGTCCATGTTGGGTCATTTCAGGAAGTAGTGTACAAATAATCAGGAACGGATGGTAACGAAGGAAGTCCCAGCCGCAAAAGCACTGGTGAAAACCAAGGCTCCAGAAATTGATGGAGTACCAATTGAGATGCTTCAACAAACAGATGCAGCACTGGAACTGCTCATTTGTCTATGCCAAGAAATTGGGAAGACAGCTACTTGGTCAGCTGACTGAGGAGATTCATATTTATGCCTATTCCCAAGAAAAGTGATCCAAACAAATGGAAAAATTATCAAATAATAACATTAATATTACAACAAGTACAATTTTCCTTCAAAAGCAGCTGCAACAGTATATCAACAGTGAACTGCCAGAAATTCAACCTGAATTCAGACAAGTGGAACCAGGAATATCACTGCTGTCATCAGATGGATCCTGGCTGAAAGCCCAGAATGTCAGGAAGATGTTTCCTTTTGTTTTACTGACTATGCAAAAGCATGCGATTGTGTAGATCATAACAAATTAGTAATAACATTGTGAAGAATAAGAATTCTAGAATACTTAATTGTGCTCATGAGGGACCATACACAGATCAAAAGACAATTGTTTGAAGAGACCCAGGAAATATTGCATGGTTTTAAGTCAGGAAAGGTATGCATCGGAGTTGCATCCTTTCACTATACCTATTCAGTCTGCAGGCTGAGCAAATTTTTGTAGAAGAACGGGGCTTTAAGATTGGAGGAAGACTCATTAACAACGTATGTTATGCTGATGATACAACTTTCTTGCTAAAAGTGAAGAGGACTTGAAGAACTTCCTGATGAAGATAAAAGGCTTCAGTATGGATTACACTTCAACAGTTGTGAGCAGAATATTCACAACTGGACCAATAAGCAACACTGTCAAGGTATTCATTTCACTTGGATCCACAGTCAACAGCAATGAAAGCAGCAGTCAAGAAATCAAGAAAAGTATCGCATCAGGCAAATATGGGGCAAAAGATCTCTTTCAAGTGTTGAAAAGCAAAGATGCTGCCTTGAAGAGTAAAGCACACCTGACCCAAGCCATCATGTTTTCAATCGCCTAATATTCACCTCAAAAACTGGACAAGGATTAAAAAAGACCAAGTAAGAATTGACACCTTTGAATGGTGTTGGAGAAGCATACTGAAGATACCATGGACTATTAAAAGAACAAATAAATCTATCTTGTAAGAAGTACAACCAGAACACTCTTTAGAAATCAGGACAGCAAGACTATGTCTCACATTTACTGGACATATTATCAGGAATGACGAGTCCCTAGAGATGGACATCATGCTTAGCAGGTCAGTGAAAAAGGAGAAGACCCTCAATGAGATGAGATGACACAGTGGCTGCAGCAATGGGCTCAAGTGTGTCAGTGACTTTGAGGATGGTGCAGCACCAGATGGTGTTTAGCTCTGTTGTGCTTGGGGTGTCTGTGAGTTGCAACAGACTTGACAGCACCTAATACCAACAGTTCAGAAAAATAAAACAGGGAGACATGATGAAAAACTACTTGTAGGTTAGAGTGGTAGGGAAGAAAGGCTTCTGTGGCAAGGTGACATTCAAATTAAAACATGAATGACTAACTGGTGCCAGCCATGTGGACAAAAAGGGAAGAGCAACTCAAACACAAAAAAGATGGTAAAGACACTAGGTCTTCCCTAACTTGGTGTAGACACTAGGTCTTTCCTCACTTTGTGTGTGTAGGTAACAGAGAGGTCAGTGTGGCAGGAGCTTTGAGTGAGAAACACAGGAGATGAGTTGAGAGATGTAGGAAGGGGCTGGATGACAGGAAATTGTGATTTGGTCCAAAGAATTATAGAAGGAAGAAAATAATTTTAGTATGTCAAATACTTTCTTCAAAGTACAGCACTAGTTATTCATTATGGGAGAGGAGACTACAGAATATACATTCAGGGGACTTTGGGATCATAAGGAAAACATCCAAAAGGTAGGGACATGGTCTTCTATAAATTTGAATTTAAACAGGCTGTTTTCTAAGACGACAACAGGTTTCTAAACTATCCATGGGTCTTCCTGAACTAGTCAAAAAACTTAACTGTTTTTCAAACTTGGATATAATTCAATGCTAAATACAAGGGCACAGGAATTTAACTTTCAACCACAGAGTATATAAAATAGAACTTGTGGGAAACAGAATTATTACTCAAATTGAAAATAAACTGTTAATACAACCCACCCACCCACCCCACCCACTGGATGCACCACTATTTAGATTACGTAGCGATTTCTGCTAAACACAAGAATTTCAAATATCCATTTTCTCTTTTATCAGATTTGCAAGTGAGGCTAAATGGTGACTCTTGTAAAAATCAGAAAAAATGAACAACATGCTGATCTAGCTGGAATGATATCTCTGAACAGGAAGTTAGAGAAGATGGCTCAGCACTGAACTCTGGCTCAGTAGAGGGCCTGAATTACAGGAAATGTTAAAGCACTCCATATAGCTGATTGCCAAGATGTACTTAAGGAACTCCTTTCCTGACTATCATCTCTAATTTGGGATCATGACAATTCATTCCTTTTGCTGATGAAACTGTAGGATTTATTAAATCAGTAATAGAAAATGTCTAAAGGGTATATACTGAATAAGGACGAGAGATAATATGAGAAATAGTATCAGTGGATGTTTTTCTCAGTGAATTAAGATGTATGTAATCTGTAAAACTTGAAGTGATCAGGGCTTAGTGTAATTATGTCTCTCTTCTACACTGTGTAACAGCTGGTGGCATCTTGTTTCTGCATGAACACTGAGTGGGTCTTAACTGAATATCTCTCTTGTTCTTTTGCACCTCTAATTTGTGAGGCAAGTCAGAAAGCAGGCAAGTACTCTTACACTAACAGTGTACAGTCTGGACTCCAGTCAGTGAGACTGTGTTATGGAATGGCAAGCCCCACAATCTGACAGGAACAACTGATAATAAACAGATACATACTATCAGGCCCTTGGATGGTAAGTACCTGTAACAGTGTAGGACTTGATTTTTGTTGGTGACAGTTACCTAAAAACATGCAGCTTTATAACATTCTTGATAAAAACATGGGTTCTGGAGCCAGCCTAAAAAGTCCAACAACTTGGTTTCACATTCTGGTTACCCTGCAGAATTTTCAGTTATGTGAGTCGTAACTCATAGCTTATGAGTTGTCTGATCTCGGTTAAGTCCCTGTGTCCTGAGGAGAGAACTGTATTGCAATGGAAAAATTGCTTTAAAGGAAGATGATTTTCAAGATAGTTTTTATGTGAAAATGCCATGTTAAAGGAGGTAAATGAGTTTAAGGTGTGAAAACCTGATCATTATCAAGCATTTGCCTTATATCACCACAAAATATTAACCAGGGTTAATACAAGTAAATGGCTCCCTCTAGTGGACATATTTTAATTTGTAAGCCACAGTCTTAAGAGGAATCCAGGGGGAAAAAAATTTAAACTTCAATATAAGAATTTTAAAGAAAATTTACATGCTTACAATTGACAAAACAAGTCTTAACAAACACAGAAATTCTTGTAAAATTCTAACATATTTGGAAGAAAAGACTTCACAACCCTCACCTTTTTCCTTTTCTCATACAAAGACTGGGCCTATTTCTAAGTCTGTGAGTTGTGCAAAGTTAAACAATAAGTGTTGAGAAGGCAGCATCTTCTCATTCAGAAAGTGTTCCTTTGAGTGACATCAGCAAGACAGTGGTGCAGGCAGCTCTTAGCTTCTGTCCCCTGACCAAAATACCAAGAAACCCATTGCCATTGAGTTGATTTTGATTTACAGCAATGCCTGACAGAAACATCAAAAAACAAGTAAAAACTGACAAAAGCAAAATTGTCAGAACTCTGAAAAACAAAGATTTACAGCAACCAAATGAATACTGGCTAAATGAATACTGACTCAAAAAGAGAAAAAAAAAAGGCAACTTCAAAATGCTCCTCCTCGAGTTCAGGGAAAATAAAACGAATGAACAACAACCAGCTGAAGACAAGCTAAAGACACAGAGACTTCAGTTAACACACACGTCAAGAAATAAAAGTTTTGCAAAAAATAGTTTGGAAAAGATACCAAACCAACAGACCACTATACCCTTCAACAATGAAACAAAACAACCCTGGGGAAGAAAGAATCTGACTTCAAAGTTGCTACATTATAATATGCAGTTTTCAACAAAAAATTACAAGACATACAATAAACAGTTAGAGATCGTACATTCAACGGAATAAAATAACAGAAATTGTCCCTTAGGAGGCCTAGACACTGGGACATCCTAGACAAAACTTTAAAACAATCATCTTAAACATGCTCGAAGAGCTACAGGAAAACATGGAAAATAATAAAAATACAACATGCCAAAACTTAGGAGATGTAGAAAATGAACTGCTCAGATAGAAATGTATAGGTGTATATGCCTATATCGGAAATCCTAGCAGCACAGTAGTTTACACTTTTGCTACTAATGAAAACGTCAGCAGTTCAAATCCACACCACTACTTGGCAACCCTGACGTGGATCTACTCTGTCCTATAGGGGTGCTATGAATTGGATTCAATCTGATGGCAATTTTTTATGACTACATTAAAAAAGAATAATAATCTCAAATCTATAACTTAACTTTATACTTTGAGGAACTAAAAGAAGAGCAAATTAAAATCAAAGCTAGCAGAAGGAATAGTGAAGATGAGTCAATGTAATTGAGATAATTAAACAAATAAAATTGAAGAACTCAAAATTTGGTTCTTTGAAAAGTTCAATAACTGATAAACCTGTAGTGAGATTGACAAAGGAAAAAAGAGAGTAGATACAAATAACTAAAATCAGAAATGAAAGTGGGGACATTACTACCAACCTTACAGAAATTATACACACACAAGATCTAACAATTAAACTTGAAAACTCGTATTAGAAAAAGTGCTACATACTTCACTGCTGAATATTACCATAGTCACATTTGAAGCACTCCCCTTGGAAAGCTATGCACTGATGCCAGTGTCTAGTCCGCCGTTCAAAGCAATTCTGAAACTCTTTTTCTGGAATGGTCATCCGAGCAGTTGCCACATTACCCCTGATGTTGTGAATGTCATCAAAATGTCCTTCTTTCAACATTACCTTTATCTTCAGGTAAAGAAAAAGTTACTGGAGGGTAGATCAGGTGAGTAGGGAGGGTGTTCCAATACGGGTGTTCACTGCCTAAACCCCCCCTCACAGACAACTATACAATTCAGTTTGTGAACTTGCTACCTTGCTACCATGTGCAATGACCATTCCAGAAAAAGAGTTCCAAATTGCTTTGAAGGGTGGACCAGGTGCTGGTGTCAGCGCATAGCTTCTTAAGGCAAGTACTCTGAAGGTGACCCAATGTAGTGATATTCAGCAATGAAGTATGTAGCACTTAGAACAACTAAGTTCATGGACTCAATTGTCAGACCTCGTACATATGGCTACTATGGGCTGGAAGCAAGTGGGTGGGAACTAACAACTAAATGTGTATCGACTTGGCTAGGTCATGATTTCCAGTAATGTGTGATTGTCTACCACTTTGTCATCTGCTGTGATTTTCCTATGTGCAGTAAATTCTATCATCTTAATGAAGCAGGATTACAGGTAGTTATGTTAATGAGGCAGAACTCAATCTAGAAAATCAGGTTGTATGTTGAATCACTTTCTTTTAAGACATAAAGAGAGATACCAGCAGAGAGATGGGGGATCTCCTATCACCATGAATGAAGAACCAGGAGGGGAGTGCATCCTTTGGACCCACAGTTCTTACACTGAGAGAATTCTAGACCTGCAAGAAGATTAATGACAAGGACCTTCCCCAAGAGCTGACAGAGAGAAAGCCTTCCCCTGGAACCGGCACCCTGAATTCAGACTTCCAGCCTTCTAGACTAAGGGAGATCAAACTTTTGTTTTTAAAGCCATCCACTTGTAATATTTACATTGCAGCAACACTAGATAACTGAGACAGGAGCATTCTGGGTATACTTCTTCCAAGATAGATTTGTTCATTTTTCTGGCTAACTTAAAAACAACAGAACACCACACCCACTGCCATCCAGTTGATTCTGACTCATAGTGACCCTGTAGGGCAGAGCAGAACTTCCCCATAGGGTTTCTAAGGAACACCTGGTAGATTTAAACTGCTGACCTCTTGAACACTAAGCAAAGTACATCCAATTACATACTTTTTAAAGAATGCAACAAAATAGTCACTCAGGTATCCACCATCCAGCTCATTCAGCTCTCAAGATATTTCACTTTTGTACTGTACCCTACTGATGTACCCCTATTTGTGTATTTTTAGATGGTGTCTGTTTCTGAACTTAATATAAATGGCTTCTTGGTAAGCAGTTTTCTGAGACTGGCTTCACCTGCTCAGCGTTTTGGGGACACTCATGATAATTAGCTGAAGTTCTTCCATCCATTCTGTCAGATGTTTTGTTGTTCCTTTTATTTTGCTATTACAATGCTGCTTTGAAGAGTCTTGTAAATTTTCTGCAACACATTCTTAAGTTTATACCTATTTGTGCAAATGCTGAATAGTGTATATATGTGTTCAACTTTTGGGACACTGGTTTCGTTTCCAAAGTACTTACACTAAACTAGCATTCTAAGGGTTTGCTTCTCCATGTTACACCCTCGCTAACAGTTGGTATTGTTGGTTTCCCAATTTTGCAGATTTAGTTAAAATATAATTAGCAGCTTTTCATTTGTTTATGGGCTATTATTCATGTGGAAACCCTTGTGTCTAGTGATTAAGAGCTACAGCTGCTAACAAAGGGTCAGCAGTTCAAATCTGCCAGCTGCACCTTGTAAACTCTATGGAGCAGTTAGCATCGACTTAACGGTAATTTTTTTGTTTACTCCTGTAGGATAGTTATGGAGTGAAATGTAGTCCAAAAGATGTACATTTGTAGTTCTGATAATTTCTAAGTTGTGTTTCATAGTTATAACTTACACTCCAGATATGGTGTGCATGTTTGCATATTCCCTAAATAGGAATGTGTCTCCCAGTTTTTTTGTTCTTTGCCAACAGGTAGAAACAGTTTAACTGCACTTAAGATTTTGATGGAAGTATTTTAAAAATTTCTCTTTACTCTTCTATGAGCTGTTCATCCTTTGCCTATTTGTCTATTGGGCTGTTACTGACTTACGTAATCTTTTTATAAACTAGGGTAAATTTTTGTGAGATCTACAAAACTTCTCAATAATTTTTAGACTGTCATACGGAATTATTTTTAAGTATCAGTATTTTCTTTCAAGATTCCTGGGTTTTATACACTTTGAAATGCCTTCTCTCACACACTGTTTACACAAAAAAGAACTGAGGTTAAATATAGAACTCGACATTCTTTGAGCCATTTAAAATTAACTTTGGTACATAATATGAGGTGGGATTCCAATTTTCTTTGTAAATGTCTACCCAATTTCCTTAACACCTTTCAAATAATCCACCTTTCTTCCATTGATTCGAAGATCCATATAACAAAGTCTTCTGTGTGTTTCCAGACTTACCTCTTTTGAACTGACCATGCATCAGTAAGTTTTAGTTCCTGCAACTATTAAGTTTTTAGTATCTAACTAGGACTGTCCCATTCTCGTTACTGTTTTACAGAATTTTTCTGGTTTCTCTTTTTAATATGAACTCTAAAACAATCTTGTCCAGTTAGCAAAATCCTGCTGGTAGTCTTTTTGGTATATTAAGTTTGTAATTTTTAAACACTACCAAACTGGCAATCAATCATTCAACGGAGTAATCTATCACAGGCTACTCTTGACAAGCTTCCAAATTTCTTGAACAACTCAATTTTTAGAAAACAAGGACACTTAACTAGGTTTAGAGGAAAACAGAATGTGAGCTTCTACGAGTCCTTGGAGGGATGAGAGATGAGCATTTTTGTTGTTTCATAAACCCAAACACATAGCTGTCAAGTCGACCCTGACTCATAGCGACTAAAGACAGGGAATTGCCCTGTAAGATTTCCAAGGAGTGGCTGGTGGATGGGAAATGCTAACGTTTTTGGTTAACAGCTGTAGCTCTTAATCACTGTTCCACCAGGGCTTCTGATAAAGACATGCGATTCTGCCAAAACCAATCTGCCTTCTTACTTGTTCTGCGTCACAACACCATGCTCTTCTAGTTTTCTTTGCCACTCAATTCTTAGATCTCAGAGCTGGGAGTGCTCCTAGATCAGTCCTGACATCTTTTCGCCTTCAGCTAGGCCTGAGATCATCCTATCAAGTACCACTTATACAGTGATAATTTCCACTTTTCAATTTTAAGTACAATCGTGGCCTACTGTTTTTTGCATGGGTGTGTCAAATCAAATTCCAGATTTCTTGAATTGCAGTTAATGGTAGTTTCATCCTTCCAGCTATTCAGGTCATGTCATGTCATACAGCCATTTGTGACCCTCACAACGCCCATCTATTATTTCAGCTTATTTTGTTCATTCCTTCTTTAAAATATATCTGGATATTAAATAACTTTTCACTCAACCCACCTCCACCCTGATTCAGGCCTTCATAACCTTTTCCCTGATAATAGCTGGCTTCCTTCTGTGGATACATGGTCTATTCTTTTCTAGTCAAGCTTCCAGCGGCCTCCCTGCTTCACTCAGTTGTAAAACTGATCTATATCACTTGGCTTGGAGTTACCTCTTGTGTCTTTATCTCTAAGTCTTCCCTCTTGCTCATTGTGCTCAAACCACACTCCTCTCATTTGCAACACATCCTGTATTTGCCCTTTTTTATTCTTTGCCTAATACTCTTCCCCAGATACGCATTGGCCCAATCTTTTTGCTGAAATGACACCCTCAGATCTTCCTCTATCTCCTTGATACCCTGTTTACAACAGCCAGCCTCCTGATCATCAACACCTTCCAATTCCTGCAATTTTTCTCCCCGGAACTTGACACTATGTAACACAGTATGTTTCCTAGTCAACTCCCTGCAATAGAAGATAAGCATCATGAGACCAGGGGCAGTATCTATGATGTAGCACTCAATTATTAAATACAGACTATGAAAACACATGTATTCCCTAAATTTAGAGTTAAATCACAACTTAAAGCCCCACATACAGCACCCAGAAACACTGAAGTTGCTGCTGGGAATAAACATCTGTACTTTCCTGCATTTGCATTGGCTGATTTTTCGAAGTAACACTAGGACTTTTTTCCTACTCTGTCTGAAACCTGTTCAATGGTTACACTTGCAGTGTACTGGTCAGGAATCAAACCCAACCACTGAAGTTACTACTGCCCCCATTCGATCCTAATCACTTCCTTTTGACATGGCTGTTTCAAGAAATCCCTACTAATGTAGGTGAACATTCAACCATATAAACAGTTTTAATCAATGTCCTTAAGAATCAAAGGGTCTTCCAAAAAGGTGTCCTATCTTTGGACTTCAATAAAACAAGTTGTATAAATGATGCAGTTCTAATTTAGTACGTTGAAGTACATTTGATGGCATTACGTGTGGAAAAGAACTTCAGGTTAATGGCAGCCATAGTGCCTTCCAAACGGGGCCAAAAATTATTAGTTACCACACCTAGTATTTTCTGCCACCGACAGTCACAGCCTCTCGTTTCTAATTTTCAAAAAAACAGGGCCCAACGACTCCACTGGACCACAATCCACACCAAATGGTACCTTCCTAAAGTGCACATTTTTGAATGTCCATTGTATTCTCATCACTCCAAATCCAAGTTTTGTTAACAAAACCATCCCTCCAAAAATGGGCACTCACAGATTATAAAAAAGCAGGGTCAACCTCCCATTATTGCTCCACAGCCCTGTCAGCAAACACATGGTGCAACCTACGGTTGTGCTGGACTTCAGTTATTCAATTATAATTTTTTAAGGGAAAATCTTCAAGTCCACGTGCAAAATTGTGGTTGACCAAAGGCCCAGTTCTTGCATTTTGAGAGAAACTGAGATGGATTCTCACGTATACTCAGATAAACGGTGGCGATGTTGTAAGTCAAACATGCGGTTCATCAACACACAGGCATTGTCTGGCTACACACCTGCTGGTATCAAATCTTTTGATGAAACAGCCAACTGTTTTCTAGGTGGGATAACTACGCACACTGTAAATCTGATGTATTGCATGAAATGCTTGATAAACATAACACCAATTCTGATGATAAACTATTAATTTCTATGCATTGTGGAACTGTGTAAATTTTCATGGCTATTTATCAAGACTAATAAAAAAAGTATGATAAATATGGCTGCTGTAACTTCGCAGATAGCCACCGTGAATTGTCGAAAACAGAACATCCTTTTTGGAAGACCCTTTATTACAAATAACTGCTGAATGTCCAACAGTAAAGACGGTTGTTACAATGTTTACATAAAGCACCCATAAAGTCTTAAGTGCCTTTGTACGAGTAAAAACAAAATACAGAAATACACTATGTACATTCCTATGTGCCAGAAATACCAAAAGTAGTAATTACATATTGGATAGTTATTAAAATTCACTAAAAACTGTTAATTCTTCTTTGTGGCCTCCTTGCTAATGGTTAAGACACTGAATTTTTTGGTGTGCCTGAGTATACAGTCCAAATTCATTTTGCATGCTCACCTATTTGCAGCTCTTGCTCTCCTTGCCTGGTGACATCACACTCCTGCTTTTTTGTTCTATACTTCCAGTATTGTTGTAACAATCTCCTGTCCCCACCTCTCCACTCCTCTCTCCTTTAGGAAGAGACCAGCACAGCATCATATAAATGCACAGAACCATAAAGTACACACACCATGTGGTCACATTTCATCCAGAGTCCAGTCAATCTGTCTGACGACTTGAGCATTATTTTCTGGACAGTGGTAGCACTATGTGTAGGAGCCATGCTCTCATGGGATTCCCCAGACTGTTAGACCATCAGTTCTTGAGCTGTATCCTTTTCTCATGTTGCCACAGTGACACATTTTGTGCCCCATCACAGCTGTCTTTGGTGGTGACCAAGCATCATCTCGTTCTGGTCACATGCTTATAGTCTCCCATTCCCATGGGTCTTTCTGTCCCCTGAACACTCATCTCCTTTGTTGTTCTCAGTGATTTGTTTCAGATGAGTTGGGACCCATGGTGTTATCTCAGACATCAGCTTGCTAGCTTTTAAGACTCCAGACCACTCACGAATATGGGACACGTAAGACTCTCTCAGCAACAAGCTAGCTATGCCAAACGGTGTTGATGTCACCCAAGAACATGGTTCCCAGAACCTGCCCCTACTACTCTATCCTTGCAATGTGACTGAGACTAGATTCCCACTATCTTGTGTCTGTCCTCCACTTTGTGGTTTTCCTAGCTGTGTGTTAATTAGGGTGGGACTGTAAATCCCATTATAACGGTATGCCCAATCTTAGTCCTTTCTTTCATCCTGCAAGAGAGAAAAGAGAAGCAAGCAGATTTGGGAACTTCGTACCATCCAGTAAGCAGCACCAGAAGGGCGTGTCCTTCAGACCTGAGGTTTCTGGGCCAAGACACAATACTGGACTTTCCTCCAGAGCCGACAAGGGGAAAAACTGAATTTGAACTCATAGCCTACCGGATTGTGTAAAAATAAACCTTCCTTTCTTAAAGCCATCCACTCTGTGGTATTTGTTAGAGCAGCCCTAGCTCACTAAAACATGTAAGTGCTTTCAGTTTATGAAGTCTAGTTAAGTTGATCTACTTTCTGCTGTGTGCTATCTCTGGTTTTACCTAACCAAATTTCTATGAACTATCTCATCTACAGATTGTCAAATTTCTAAATTGAGATTTGTAAACTGTGTTCATGACCGGAGATCTATACACATCTGTATAGATGTTTGAAGGTGTTATCAGACTTGGACATCAAGTTAATACAAGATTTTGAGATTATAATCACAACCTCAGTAACTTGTATTCAACTATTAGTACACATGAAATTCAAATTTGGAGCTATGTAGCTTCAATTACTAATAGCTTCTCAAATCTCATTTCCCTTTAAACAACTTTTTATCTGAGAGTTCTCATCAGTGCAAGACTACACAGGAGCTCTATACTAGGTTTGTTTATACATAAACATGGCAACACACATATTCAACACTGAAATGTATTAGGACTTTCTCATGAGTACATGGACATTTACTATCTGTTAATATATGCTGCTTTCTTCTTTTTGTTAGTCCAATTTGGAAAAGAAACTTGCAAAAAGATCGTTTACTAAAGACTGCAGTTTTCCAACTATTCCTGAAGAACCACATGTAAATTACTGCAGTAGATTATGAATTCATTACAAGACAAAAGTGCCCATCAATTAGAAAACAGGTATAAACTGAGATGATCTTAAAAGGCTTGTAAAACAGACTCATCTGTTTAGATGGCTTAATCACTTCAATTAAAAAGACCATTCCTATAAAACAAAATTATTTAACACGTTAAAGGCTCACATAAAAAAATTTTTAGGTTTAGCCACAATTTAAGACTGTAAGAGCATACCAGAACCCTGAATAAATCATCAGGCTGACGGTAAGCATCTCCTCTCAGAACCGAAGTCCTAAATTCTGAATTCTGAAAGATCTACCTGAAAAATCTATTCTACAATGTCACAACTGAAGTTCAATTCTTCTTCCTTTTCAAAACCTGCAGAGGTATTTCAAATTATCTCAGGTGCTCACAACAAAAGAAACCCAAGTCTCACTTCCCTAACATCATTTTGGGTTGTACTGAATGACCTCTAAAGACTTGTCTGATTCTCAAAACAAGACTTGACAGTTACACAGCTTCCCTGAAATGTATTAGTACATTTAATTTTCACTTGTAACATGCAACTATAACAATGGATTACAATGTAAAGAGAAAGCCCCTATTTTTCTAAAAGTTTTCAAGAATTACAAAAGACACCTTGTTTTTCTGAAGTATAAATATGAAGCTTTCTCTCAGACACACACACACAGTCGCTCTCAGGCAATTTGACCCTACATCAATCTTTTAATCATGATTTCATCTTTTTTCTTTTTGTAGAATAGTATCTCCATCTCCCCACCCAAACAGCGGAACCTATAATCAACTATTAGAAATGCACCAAATTGGTATAAAACACTAGCAACAGGAGGTTAAAAATTGGGGAAAAGGTTTCCACTTTACTACATACGTAAGAAATTTCAACTTTAAAAACAGGTGAAACTAAACTACCAGAATGCATTAATGTATAAGCTAAGGGTTACAACTAACAAATGCCTTCAAACCAAAAAAAACCAAACAAGACTTATTTAACCCAAAACGAGGGGGCTTGGAAGCTCGTTCTTTTCATTAAAAATCAGAGTGCAACATCTATAGTTAAACAACTTTATTAACATAGTCAAGCAGTGATTAACATTCACATCTATTATGTCACATCATACAAATGTAAATACAAAATTACTACAGTACAATATATATTCTCTGCATGATCCAAAATATTTGGTGGCCCCAAAAAACTCTCTTTAAAATTCAGCAGCTTATCAAAAATTAAAACCGTATTCTATTTAAAATGAAGATCTGTTAGCACAGAGTTAGACTTCAAGAAATATCAATTTAGTACAGTTTGAGAAGTTGCAGGAGGGTATGTTTGAAGGACATATTCTAACATAGTGTGGCAGGTACAAGAAACATCAGATTTAAAGCTTTTAAGCATAACTCATACAACCTAAGTTGTCAGCAGAAAGATCCAGTTATTTTTAACTAAAGCTAAAACTACTAAATTATTGCACCCAAAGTTAACATGAATATTGTGTAAAACTGCTTATATTATGAAGTGATTTGTTTAAACATCTCACAAGATAATCGATTATGTAAAATTTACTATACAGTACTGTCTAATTAATATCTCTATAAAACTACCCAACTTTAGTTTGGTTATATACCCAACAGAGAGAAAAAAACCATGAAATGAAATGGGGAAAGTACAGCAAAACCCCTTTGTGACGCTGGAATTAGGAGGGGGCCAACGATGCCTTATAGGCTAACCATGTTATTGTAGGCCAGACCTAAAAAATAGCAAATTCCCCATAATACCAACCCATAATATAAAAGGATTCTCTGGTAGATGAACAGAAATAGTAATAAAAAGGGAAACTACCGGTTTTCTAATTAGTGACATACAGCTTGGCAAATAGATTTGGCTTGGCTTTAAAATGCCTAACAAATGGTGAAAATCATTTTAACCTTACTCAACAGCATGCATACATTCAGCTATTAAGCATCTAAAAAACAAAAGACATTCTATACAACTCACAATAAGCAGTTGCTGTAATTTAAATGTGTATCTTAAAATTAATGTGTGTAATAATTAAGCTTAAAGGTAAAAGAACTCTCTACACAAGTAACACTAATGGGGGAAAGACCTACACTGAGAATGCAAATATTAGTAACAAGTCACCATGGAAAATATACACTGAATGTTTTATGTAAATTTTAATTTTTAAGAGGCATTTGAAGTAACTCCATATTTAATACAGTGTGAAACGCACTAACTTGGTATACAATACTATTGTATGGTATTATTATTAAATAATATTGTTAAATACACAGCTCTTTACTGTTCTAATTTTTCATCTAGACTATTCAAGGTCCTTGAAAATCTGAAGACAAGGTTTTCTTAAAGAACTTAATGCCTACAGTTTAGTAACAGTACTAGTAGAAACAGTTAGTGTTTTTCCCCCTTTTTATTATTTGCAAAATAAATTCAGTAAGCAAAGTTGTGTGTTGTGTTTGAAAGTACTATCAAAGAAAGATTTAAATCAAAGTTATGCATGATACACTCTTCTTTTGGGAAGAATGTTTTGCACTGTTATCTGTTAATACATTCAATATGAATAATACAGATTAAGTATATGACGCAAAAAACCACTTTTTTCCTCATGGCAAAAGATTTAAATTTAGACTAAAGGGTTTAAGACATAATTAGTCTAATTCTGGCATTTCAGCTATGCAGGGTGACTTATATAGGGGAGAAATTCTTCTACTTTCCTCTCTTGGCAATTTGGAGAAAAAGAGGACCCAAATGACTCCCTGTCAGGTAAACCTGCATGCAAAAGGCTTGCCAGGAGGGATTGGACACTCTGATGTGCTACAATAAGGGTTGTAAAATCAGACTAAACTGAAGATACTCAATAAAATACACCAAAAACAAAAGACTACAAAAGTATGATGACCCTTTATAAGCATGTCACCAAAGCAAAACCGATACAAGAGTATTCACCTGAGATAAAACTTGTATCTGAATATTTTATAACTGAGTAGACAAAGCATTTCAAGAGGAAAGTCAGTTGAAATTACTTTAAAATATACATCTGATCCTATTTTACAATATATGCAATTTAAGCAATTCAGATCAATGAAAAAGTCTTAACAAAAAATAATCACAGTGTTTATCAATGTTAATTACAAAATGTACGCTACTTGTTTTGTTTCAAAGATGTAATGGCTTAGTTAAGTGTTTTAAAATCTATTTCTGAAATCTAACCTGCCTCACAAAATCAAGTAGCAGTAATGTAAAGCATCAAAACTGGCTCTTAAAGATTATTTACATGTTGATTATTTGGGAAATAACCAACCAAAATATGTTTTAAAAAAAAAGTGATTTTTTTTTAACAGAGTATGAAGTCATTAAAGAGATCAGACAATACAAAAACCAGAATTCTTTCCTGAATAAATGAGAATCTGTGGTACTAAGTTGACTTACTAATAGACTACAACATTGAACTGCCAAACATGCATTTAAATTATATTAAATACACTTTCTGTTTCCAACTTAGGTTGATCAGCAGCTTTTGTTCTGTTAGAATCCTTCAAAGAGAGAAGCTCAAACAGGAAAAAGAAGGCATATATAAAACAGTAAACACTGACCTCCTGAGGTTCCTACAACATAAAAATATTCAAGTAGAAAATCTACATCACTTAGCAGCGGCTATTTCTGTAGTTCAGCACACTAACAGCACTTAGTGTGTAAGGAGCAGATGAAGTAAGCCGTGCTTTGAAGCATGCCAAGAGGCAGAAACACTGGAATGTAACAAAGACAAACTCACAATTCCATAGACATTCAGTCAACATTCTAAACTATTAAAGACTACACCACAAGAATTAAGTTGCTTTATATATATATCCCATGATGTATTAAGTTTTACCAGAATAATAAATGCTGTTTCAGATAGAGCTTACCTCAAAAGAGAACTTAAATGGCTTCTGCAAATTCCTGTGCTATATACTATGTATCTGAAATACACTTAAGAAACAAACTAACTTACAGAGGGAGAACATGTAACAAAAAACTAATGTTTATTTTCTATTCTTAAACTTTCTTTTGTGGATCAAATGACTTTAAAATGGGCATATTCTTCTAACTTTATTTATCTGCCTAATTGAAAACTCATTTTTAATCAGAGATGATAATATGTAATTGTTGCTTATAGGCCCAGGTAGCTAGGTTTTTACTTGTGTTTAGAGAAGAATTTTGTCATTTCTATTTAAATATTTACTACTTGTTCCTGAATATTAAAATATTTTCTACATTAAATCCTAAGAAGTCTTGGAAGCACTACTCTGTATTATTACAATTTAAGGATAAAATAGCTACCACCCTACTTAAGTTTTGCAGACTTACTAAACAGCAAATTTTGAGCCCCCGAAGAAGCAATGGTCATAGAAAATGCCACATACTTTTTGGATCCAACTTATAATTTAAAAAAAGAGGGGAGGGTATTATCAAGTATAACGCAACGTGGGCTCTAGAGACTGAAATTTGCAAAGCCAAAGTAGAGTAAAGAAGGTGAAAGAACATATTAAAAAAAAACAAAAACAAAACAAGAAACACAAACACATACACAAACAACAAAAATCTTTCTGCATGCTACCATGCATTTTTGAAATTTTTTGAACCGGTATCTATCAATTCACACATGAACAGCTCAAACTTCAGTGCAATGGCTGTATCATTCAACACCTTTAGAGAATAGAACCATGCAAAGAGGAGCAACTGCTTATAAAAATGGTTATCATTTATTCTGCAATGCAAAGGTGACAAACTAAAATATAAAAAAGGTTGTTATGGCTTAACATTTCTGTTGCAGATTAAATATGCAGCATTGAAAATGGAAAGGTGTGGCTTCATCTCTGACCAGCAGAGTTAAAAAGAAAAAAATCTCTCCATTTTCCTTCATCATCATGGGATACACTGTTCAGGCAATCCAAATTAATAAAGACTTGCACTTTCAAATGGACACAAAATCAAGTGTACCAGTTAGGTGTTCACATTCACAGTATATAAGAAAATACACATGGAAGGAAAAGTAAAGGGTTAACTTAACAAGGATTTATTCACAGGAATACATGTAAGTAGAGAAAAATAACAGAAAAGCTCAACAAATGAAATGAAGAGGATCCAAACCAACTTTCACTCTGTAGCTTTTAACTTGCACCCTGTGTGCATATATCTAGGGCACAGAGGGCCACCAACATGCGCCAATACAGTGTAGGAACCCTGCATTACATCCATTAACTTAAACGTATCTTTAAGATCATGCTTTGAACAGAAAAAGAAAGCTTAGAAGGCAATTATGTTGAGTGGGAATAAACATTGAAATATAGCAATCATGTCTTCAACTTCTACAATTGTCTTTATGTGCCAACTAACATTTATGCAGCCTTTTACAGATCTTTTACCATGTAATTTAATTTTAGAAGTTTTGATAAAATCACTAGTAGTATATAACCATGCAGAAAGCACATCACACTGACAGCACGGAGGCAAAGATTTTGCACAGGTATATCAGCTTTCCACATTGTGCAGGTTACACACAATACAATACCAATCTTATTCCTAACAGATCCTAAAAAGATATTTCAAGGCCTAGCTGTAAACTACAGTACTTTATATCTATATTCTTAATAAAATTAAAACCCACAAATCTTAAAAAGGAATTTTAAATGCAGGGCTATATTGAATTGGTAAACTGCAACACAAACTGGCGCAACATAGGTAAATGAATACCAATCTCACTCTATGTGATGCAAGCATGCTACTTTCCCACTAATTTAAATTACTTTCAATCACTACGAGCCAGAATGCATGCCTGAACCTTAAACTGCACATTAAAAATGATGTCTTGGCCTATAAATTAAATCTAATGAAGTACAACCATCAAATTATACCCACTACATTAATGTTTTAATGTAAAATAAAGATGTCAATCTTTAGTTTGATATGCCCAACCCCATTTATTCCTCCCTCCCTGCCCATCCCACAAAGGTAAAGGAGTTAACTCATTTGGCATTTCACAGGGTGCTTCATTGTTCAAATTTGTTTCATTTGTTTTATTTCCAACTTTTTCTGGGGTACCTTAAATTGTAACTTGCAAGAACCTGCTTCTACTATGGGTAGGCAAGCTGATTAGCTTCATTTGTGTAGTTCTTCATCAGCATGCAAAACAAGGCCCCACCACGTGGGAACTTATATAATAAACTTTTAAATAAAAAAATAATAATAATAATAAAAATAAAAAAGAAGCCAAAAAAAAAAAAAAAAGCTTCTTTTCTGTTAACTCCCATTCTTAGGTTTCCTTTATTGCGCGCTATAGAATTTATCCTTTCTTAACCCTATGCATCATTTATATGGTTCTTGTTTTGATACAATTCCCCGTAATATTCCAGAATGTACTGTTTTGTGAGTAGACTGAAAAATTTTTTTTTTTTGCTTCTTCACATCCAGTGCAGAGTTGTTTGGAGACAGATTTCCACCCACAAAGGCTCCAGATGTTAAAACGTTTCCCAACATCGACTTAATACAGTGACGGCAACACCTCCCTCCCGCCCCTCCCAGTAGGGTTGGGATTGTACTGTATTCCCTACTGGTTTACCCTTCCCCCCTGTAAAGGGTAACATTTTCCCTGGGTGCAGAGGCTCCCTTATAGTCTCCAAGACTGAAGGACCTGTAAAAACAAAAACAATATTACATTTAATAACTGTTTTCTTTCCTAGTCACTAGAATGGAAAATTAATCAAGTAATAATACCTATTTCTACCTATAAAGAAAATGAAATATTAGACAACTTGCCTAAGATCATGCTAGTCAATTATAACCATGCTGCTTCCTTCTTCTATGGCTTTGATTTACTATCTGCATCAGACATGAAAAGTGAGGGGCAAGCTGGGGACAAGCATATACCAGTACATAGATGAAACATAACTTACAGGATGCTGCTATCAGTCTCATTCTTCATTACTCCTTTTGCACAACATGATCCATAGGAACCACTTATTAAAGTCAACTTATTTTTTTCTAAATTAAATGCCTTTTTTTAAAAAAAAATGACAATCACTTTCTTTAGTGAGAGTTAATAAACATACTTTTTCCTGATAATCCCAGTAAACGAATCCATCAAATAACAAGCAGCATTAGACACTCTTGTTTCTCTCATGCTTCAGTCTACAAAGTACTTAAAATTAAGTGCTCAATACCAACTAGGGTAACCAGATTTAGCAAACATCAAAAGTAACCCGTAACACTGGTCCTCCTCAATGTTCCTGATTAACAATTCGAACTTCTAACTCTACTCTTACTTGGTCATTTTTATGCTCTTAGGTCATCTGATACTCCTGGTAAGGACTATTCTCAGGGTTAACATAGTTTTAATATGGAGAAGAACACTACGATATAACGGTAGGTTATTAGGAGATGTTTAACTAGCACTCGATAAGAGTCTTTCCACAAAACTCTACACACTACCCATGCATGTGGAATTTCAGACATTCATGCAAGTTTGCAGGAATTCAGATGGTAATTAAGTCTCTTTATCAAAGTACAAAGCAACCCTTTTCTCTTTCCTCTGAAAAATGAAAGAGTGTAAAAGGGCAGGAATAGAAGTTATGTATCTACTTGTATCTCTAATTCTAATAGTAAGAATCCTTTGATGCCTTGTATTAGAATGGTGATTTCCACAGCTAATTTATAACTAGTGTTATGATAGAGATGAAAGAAGGTAGTAAATCTGAAAGTGCTCAAGGCTTGGCCCGCTGTGGAACCTTTCAGCCGTGTAAAACTCAAAGCCATTTTTATCTACTACATGCTAAACCCACAAAACAGCTCTGAGACATTCCATGGGTGCTAGCCCACTCCTAACGCCTTCTAAGATAACTTAAACACTGCCATCTTTCAAGGTTTAAAAATTAGTTCCGTGTAGGTAGATACCTGAACAACTAAACACAAGGTACATCTTAATGTAAAAAGTAATTCAATTTGGCGTATAGCCTCTATACATGTTGCATACACCCTCTATTTCCTAGATCAAACACTTTATAATTCATGTATGAAATATAAACAAGGGTTTCAAAACACTGGTTCACTGTACTTAGCCTCATGTTGCTAACATTTTATTGAACTTACTGTGCACCAGGCAATCTACTAAGTTGTAGCACCACATATATGTTTTAGTATCTAATCCTCACAATAACACAATGAAGAAAATAAAGCTAAGAGATCAGAATTGTTGGTTCCAGTAACCAACTTACAGAAAAACACAAGGAACAAGAGTCTAGGTAGACTTACCTGAATCAAAAGAGAATCTTCCATTACCCAACTAAAAGGACTGTGCTAGGCACCTTGCAGTTGCTTAATCATTAACATGTGTTGAAGAATTAATGCTAAACGTTCTTACCTGCTCAGTTCCAATATTATAAAGCCTATTAAGAGACTATAAATGCTGGAACTGTTTTTACCCCATCTCTAATGCATGCTGGTGTCCTTTAGCAGACACAGTGCTGAGAAATTCGACCAGAGTACCACTTGGATTTCTTTTAACCTACGATCCAGAAGCGAAGCCATTCATTTTATTTTGCTTGCTAGTTCTTTGCACAAATTCTCTAGCTTTCACTGAAGTAATTTTAATCTTAAAATCTAACGTAGCATGATAAGAGATTGTCTATTATTTAATTGTACGGTTCAACCGCTACAGAAAAGAAATACCTTTTATTCTATTTAGTGGTTCTTAGAATATAGCCTTAACTAAATTTATTCATCCTGAAAATCCCCAGACCTCTTGTAACTTACCCCTAATTATGGGACTGCAGCTTCAGTGTGCAAGATTAAACACCATAAAAAGCTGCAAGACGTTCTTTTAAGGGAAGAGGAAACTGGTCAGAGAAACGTCTCCAATTTTCATCCCCAACTTGATTTTTAAATCCATGAAGGATCTGCACAGAATAAAAACATTAGTTAACCCAGCAACAAGACAAAATTTTATACATTTTAAAGCAGTTATTTTTCTCAAATTTTGTTGGATTTGATACCACTGCCTTTCTTGACTAATAGCAACTAACTACTTATAACTTTGCTTTGAGAAGTTTAGAATTCAGGGAGTGTCCTATCTGACAATTTCAGACATCATACTAATGAAAAACACACACAAAGGTACAGAATTCATCCAAGGGAAACAATTTTTATGCCATGTGAAACTTTTTGAAATGGTAAATATGTTAAGTTTTGGGGTCATGGCTGCAACTATACTTCATTAGTTTTAATGGTGAGTCAAATGTATAACATTTTATTTATTGTTATGATTAATTACTGATCAGAACAAATTAAAAGGAGATACCAACAAAGGAAAGAAGTTACAGGGGCTTAATCCCTGGGGAGCCCAAGTGATTTCCTCTGCTCAAAAATTTTGAGGGTATATGCCAAACCACAGTCAGCCTTCTTTAAAAAAAAAAAAGCTATTTTATTTTACATAAGTGGAATAACAAAGCAATATGAATTTGATAATGCTTGGGAAAGTATTTTCAAAGTGACTGATAAGTCACTGTTGTTAAGATCACACTAGCTTCTTTACTAAAAACAAAGGTAATGCACACAGCCTAAAATGTTTATAATGTAAACCTATCTAGGATTGTAATAGTCCGAAAATGATGTACTGGTACCCTAGAGGCAAAGTGGTTAAGTGCTTGGGTACTAACCAAAAGGCTGGCAGTTCAAATTTACCAGCAGTTCCACTGGAGAAAGATGAGGCAGTCAGCTTCCACTAAGACTTATGGCCTTGAACACTCTATGGGGTAGTCCTATTCTATCTTATGGGTCAAAATCAATTCAATGAGAACTGGTTTAAATGATATGTTATAATTAGTTACCTTACAGAACATGTCTCTGAGATCATCTTTTGGGCTAATCCATGATGCAACAGCATCACAAAAAAATATAAAATCCTGTAACAAGAAATGCATCTTAAGAGTAATAGTGTATTTTGTCAAAGGCAGAAACAAGAGTTTTACGACGTGCCATGATAGAACCTTAAAAAAGAAACATATTTCATACTGACTACGATTACAAAAAATTAAAATCATTACTTAATGGCAGTCTTTACCATCTCACTATTAAGGAACCTCCACTCAATCAGTTTACATTGGAAGCTTTAATGTGGCTGTATTTTTATAACACAAAACTATAGTCTAGCACGAATCTAGCACCAGCAATGGACTAAAAGCACCAAATGAGTACCAATTTAAATACAAACAAACCATTTGTTAAAATAAAACACTATTTAAATTTAATAACTTCATGTCTCTGACTAGCCTGGAAATATTTTAAAGTGAGCTTACTATATACCAAAGAAGCACAACCTGAAGTGTAAGACCTAATACATTTGAATTTCAAAACCCATCTTTAAAAAGAAACTCAAATGAAATGATGAAACGTTAGAAGAAAATTACGCAGTTATACAAATATCATTGAATCCAACCCAACTCAATCGAAACAACAGAAAAAGATAATCAGGTTATTCTTACTGTATGACAACAGGTATATGCTTTTAACTTATTACATAAATGTTTTCTTCAATTTTCAGTATCATACTAGAACATCAGCAGTGCAATACAGAACATCTAAGACATTGCTCTTTACACGTACTTAAATATTACTATTAAATTCAGAGAGCGTCAATAATTTCAAAATTTACTAACTTACAAAATACTTTTATATAAACAAAGGCCACTTGATTGAAGTTCATGGTTTACTCAAATTACGAATTTGCTTGTGTTTCAAATATTAGTCTAATGTTAAAAATCTGCAATGCCTAGAATTTGCAGTAAAACATTTAAACATAAAAATAAAAACACTGTCTTTTAACCACAATTCACAGAAGGTATGTCAATAAAGTTAAAAAGTAGAAATTTCAACCAACTTTTAAGTTGGTAGGGATACCACTACCACTTACTATTTTTACTGTCTTAAATATTAACTCAAAAAAGAAAAATAACAAAAATCCTGGTAGGAAGGTGTTCCTCTTTAACAAGGTAGGTTACATACGATACTGCTAAAACACATTTTGTGATGACAAAATTCTTAAAGTAGTGCAAAAACAAACTGAGTAACAGGTTATTTTTCCTTAAGGTATATTTATCTTGTTCTAAAAACAGAAGTTAATGTTTCATAATATAAAAAAAAAGACCTATTTGTACTTTGTAATGCTTTCAACGTCTACTAACTTCAGAAGCCACAATTTTTTAAGCTAGTAATTCATGTTTTAAGATAGGAAATATCAAAAGGTCTCAACTTAAAAATGTTCAAAACCTCTTTCTCTAAGAAGTCAGAAAGTTTTTATTTTCAAGAAATAAAATTCTCAGAAAATAAATGCTAACAGGAAACCTATATGGAATATCACTTAAAACACAGTTTAATTACATATTTTAGGGCTACTGGACTCATATCTTTTCAACTGTGACACAGATTAACAAGTAAAACTTTGCCAATCATTAGCAAAGTCCCTTTACATGCCCTATTTCAATCTCAACTGCTTACCTATCTTCCTAAACAAAGTACTGCTGCTGCTAAGCAAAGGCTGGCAACTCAGATCCACCAGGTGCTCCTCGGAAACTCTACGTAGCAGCTCTACTCTGACCTAGAGGGTCACTATGTGTCGCAACTGACTTGATGACAACACATTTGTGTTTTTTAAAATATAATTATCCACTATTTCAACTTTTTACAGTAATCATTCCTCTGTTATTTCTTCACAGTTTCAGTGCTCCAGTATGCATCTCTAGGCAACAAAATTTAATTTGGCACGCACCAACATTTTTAATTGATTTATCTTAGGTTTCCTGGAAACCCTGGTGTTGTAGTGGTTAAGTGCTATGTCTGCTAACCAAAAATTCAGCAATGCAAATCCTCCAGGAGATCCTTGGGAACTCCTTGGGACAGTTCTACTCTGTCCTATAGGGTTGCTGAACTGGAACTGACTCAACAGCAATGGCTGTTGGCTAGGTCTTCCGGAATCTATACATTCCCCTTAATTCCTTTCTCTTCCTTACAATCTGCTAGACAAACTGAGGCATTTAACCTACTTCCATACAGCCTACATTCTGACTGTACACGTGTTCTGTGTATCCTGCATATTAGTGTCTGGATACCATAGTTTGGTAAGACTCATGTTTTATTCCCATGGTGAAATAAAGAAAAAGAAAAAAAGCTCAAAATATCTACATATAACACATGCTGTGGCACGGAAGCAAAGTAAAGATGAATAACTGAAAATGAAAGCAATTTCAATGGTGGTTGAGTATTTTATTCATTACTGATGTTTTAAGTTTGATTTTGGATAGTATCCTACTATTTGGTCACTCTTTAAATGTAGATACCTTTAAATGTGGCAAACTGATAAGGATGGGAGGTATATATGAAATAAATCAGTGGGATCCGAACATAGATGAATAAAGCTCTGGCTTAATTTGAGACCAAAATTTAGTCTTACTTACCTAAATCTGCTATTTACTATCCTACTTCCCAATAAAGATTTAAGATATAAAAACAGGCATTACCATTTCAAAATATTGAGAAACATGCAATACTTTAAATATGCTTTAGTATTTAAAATTATAATACATGTAACATTTTATAGTATTTCCCCCTTTAAAATTTTATTCAGGATATTAAAAGTTAAAATACAATAAAACTCTGTGAGTATCTTACTTGGATTACTCCACTGGGATTCACACTGATCATGGTACAAATCCCACGGAATGCTGAATCCTTTTCCTCATTGTCCCTTATGTTTCTCAGAGAGGTGCACCTATCAAATTACAGGACTGAGCTTAGTGTTGAAGTAAAAAGCAGTTTAAATTAAAATAGTATGGACAGTATTTAATGGAATAAGCACAGCAGCATAAATAATGGATATATTCATTCACAGAGTTTTCAGAAACTTTAAGTTTCTGAAGTTACTAAGTTGTTTCCTATGTATTTAGGCCCTGTATGTTTCCATATATTAGAAACAGTGAAATTCACATTCCTTAATGATAGATTGCATCTATGAAAAGGACAACTGATTGAATCTCCTGTTTAAAGTATATTAACAGTTTTGAGCTGTAATTACCAAATTAATTTTTAAAACTATATTATAATTTGTATTCCATTAAACACTAAAAATAACTTGAACTGAAAGATTATCAATTGAAAGCAGAACACAGAATATACTGCCACAAATATAAATTATTATACAACTTATGATGTAGATGTTTAGCTTTTACATTAACAAGCATATAAGATTTTTGTACATAACAAATTTAAACATGTATTTTTTAAATGCAATCCAAGTTTTCAAATTAATTCTAAGGAAAAGTAATGCAAAACCTAAATTTTGAGAGTATTTGCATGCATCTTTATTTTTCTGGTGGATATTTAAATGCTTTTTATGTATAATCAAGCTTTTAAACACAGCAAGCATGTGACAATCTTATCCCATGCATCAATTAGTCGTTAGCCACAACATAAAATAAATATACATGACGATGCTACTGAAAAAACCTCACAAACCTGATAGGACAAGATTAGTCACATGGTTGGCAATGATTAAGGATTGTGATTTTTGTAACCAACTGAAAATATATCTAAAAGTGAGATAGAAAGAGAAAGAAAGAGTGAAGGAAAATGAATTAAAAAAAAAGATTGAATAATACACACCAGGGTCTTATAAACTGCTGTAGCATGGGGGCCACCTCTTGAGGACAAACGTAACCAAGACGACCAATTGTTATTGCTAAGGTAACGCAATCACGGTTATACACCACCAAACGCCAACCAAGACATGAGCAAATGAGGGGGAAGGAGAAAAAATAAAGAAAAAACAACAAATAACTCAGAAACAGAAACCAACAGAATCTGTGTATGATAATAAACATAAGATTTCACCAGTGCTGTTTATTACCACCCCCTAAAACAAGGGGCAGCAACATATATGGCATACTCTTGGAAAAAGAAAAACAAAAGAATTAAAAGAACTTTAAAGATTGAGAGAACACCAAAAACCATGATAAATTTGCTTTTCTCGCCAAATTAAGTGCCAAGGCACTGTTAATAAAAAGGCAAGTGATTAAATGGATGAAATTAGAGAATCTTCATTCAAAACCCATCAAAATTTCAGAATTTAATAATGAAACTGAAGTTTTTCTCCAAGAAATATCAGTAAATGTGGTTCAATTTCTAAATGGTCTACTCAAATATAATTCTTTGCAGTTAAAACAGTTAATTTCTCAATTTTCCTACATCTCTTTACAATTCAACCCCAATTTTGGTGCAGTCTTTTTTCTTTCTGCTAACATTTCCAAAATAAACCAGTGGACCATTTGGCAAAAATGAACGGTCAAGTCTTAATGTCAGGGTGCCCGACTGAATGAATGTATTGGAAAACGGCTGTGCTACGTCAGAGCCCTTTCCAGCAACTTCCTGAGGATGGTAATTATTCAGGTAATAGTCCAATAAGTTCACATCATATTTGAAGTAACTCTAAAAAAAGGAAATGTAGACAGTCCACTGCAATGAAATGTGTTATGTGGACTAAAGGAAATAACAATAGTCTGTTTTGCTATAAAAGGCATAGCACAAAATAGATGATAAAACATTGTATTGTTTACATGCTAATATTTTGAGAAATTTTGAAGTGGGAATTAATTAGACACATATATTCACCATCAAAATTCAGGAAATCAAACTTACAAAGAGCTAAAACAAGTGCAACTCAGAACTGCATTCTGCAATTCGAAGGTACATACACATAAATACATTTATACACAACAGGAAAAAATACAAACAGAAAACAAACCATGAGGAGCTTTAATGGTGTTCTCTCAAAAACTTACAGGTCAACCTTTCATAAAAAAAGGGTGGGGGCAAAGAAAATGTTTAAGGATTACTTGAAGCAAACTACACAGATAATACTAAAATCCAGCAGAATTATATGAAGCAAGAGAAAGAAAACCTATGCTCAAAAGACACAAACTATGCAACAAACATTCTCATTAAACAAGCAAGTATGAACAATCCAATGAAACATGCGATAAAGCAGATGATGTCCATTTACAAAGTTCAGTGTAGGATATACTAATTGAAAAAATAACGAATAATGGCATACTAGGGAATTGGCTTTATGAGAGTTTAAGATAATGATTAAGCTGTCAAAATCTATAGATGTTAGCAGTCAATAATGCTTTATTTTAGTAATTAAAAAAAATTTTGGGGGGGTAAAAAATATGGGGAACAGTGTTACGCAGCCACTGTGAAAGAAGCAATCCAATGAATTCGAATTGTGGTTCTCAGTTACTGTCAATTCAAATCCATCAACTTGAAGGGCAGTATCAACTATCTTACTATTTACTTAGGAAATAATTATACTTAGAACATAATCTTATAAATAAAGCCGACTGGTTAAAGGAACTATAAAACATTTACCAGCTGATATCCCACAAGAAACTTTAATATACATTACACTCAACATTTATTTGCAGTTATGCATTCACATTTAAAAATAAATAAGAAGTTTCCTTAAGTTCAACAGTAATTTCAAAATGGCAAGTGTTTCAAATCTGAATGTCATGTACAGGTACTGCATTCTAAAAAGATAAAAACCTGCTAAGACTTAATAAGTATCCTATGCATAGATTTTTGTCTTTTTCAGCAACACAACCTAAATTCACTTTGTGAAATAAACAGTACCCATACAGCCAAACAGCCAGATAACTGCATCGTAATTAAAAGATTTCCTTCCATACCAGTAAATACTTCTATTTTTAATCACATTAGGGTAAAATAAAATTTCCATAATTTAAAAATACCAAAATTAAAACTTTCTAATTTAAAAATGTTAATCTCTGCCCATAAATTTTGGTGAGACCCTCATCCAGTATGAATAAACCATTGAAACTATCTTTAATAAAGGAAGGAATGTGTTTAATTAAAAATAAAATTTAAATCTTGTGTGATTATCATCATCAGGGATGATGGAAAGAAAAGGACCCAATCACTCCCTAATGTATTGGATAGTATGGAAGGTACTCTTTAATATAAACATGCTCTCTATAAATGCAAAAGAGAAACAAGCTTCCTAAATATAATTCCCCTAAAGTACTGCTAAAGCTTCTCATCTGAAAGAAATTACCAAAGATATATGCCACACTATTAACCAATTAGCCACTAAACTTCTGTCTACACTTAGCCAAAAATTTTACAGATGAGTAACCAGAATCCATTTTATGGACTACTGAAAGAACACAATGAAAGAAATAGGTGGTTTTGTTTTTTTCACGTTTCTGCAAGTTGGCTTGGGAATACAGCTAAAACCACATTTTATTACTGACAATCTAAAAACAGCTGTTAATTATAAGCTGGGTTTTTAAAGCTAGCTTTGCTTTGGTTTCTCTGCACATCTTAATTTAAAATCAAAAAGTAACTCATTTTCTCTTCACTGTAACAGATCAGTCATATGGTACCTGTATTCTCTAACAACGTCTTTGGTGTGTTGGGTCTGTTAATGATTTCTACAAGCTGGTGCAACACCATAGGGATATAAGGCTGCATCTCTATTCCTAGATCATTCCGAAAAGAGAGAACAAAAAAGAAAAATTTGTATGTTAAAGTATCTGTGTAAAATACTTTGCTGCGTTTACTAACTGTGATTACGCTATACAAAGCTCAATTTGAAATAACAGAAATTATGAAACTGTCAAGATACTGAAAATTTATACACTTAAAAGGTGGAAAAAAAAATCCTACCCATTTGGATGGAAATTTCTCCAATTGCCCATGTGGCATTGTTGCAAACAGAAATGAACTCTGGATTTAGGTTGGTTCCCAATATTGGCATGAAATCAGCTAGGAGAAAAAAAAAAAATGAAATTTAAACACTGTATAGTCAACTAGTATTATGTTTAGAAGAAATCTACTGGGTGAAAACTGAAATGCAGGCAAGAAATAGCAAGTTTCACTATTAAACAAGGTAACAAAATATAAAAGAAAAAAGAAAAAAACAGGCAAGTATACTAAAAAAATGGTGGCATAGCAGTTACAAGCTTGGCTGCTAACAAAAAAGATGGCAGTCTGAATATATCAGCTGCTCATCAGAAACTCTATGAGGCAGCTCTACCCTGTCCTATAGGGTCAGTGTGAATTAGAATCAACTTGGCAACAAGTCTGGTTATTCTGGTCTATTTAAAAATATTTCTTAAAGGCACGGGCAATATTTGTCTCAAACTGAAGGGCCAAGGGGGATTCAATTATCTGGCCACTGAATTTTCACATGAAGCAAACCACAGAGGCAAATTTGGGTATATTTCAGGTATTACCAAAAAGTGTTTGGTCAGAATAATCTTTTCATTAGACTGAGCAAATTCAAAATAAAAGCAGTAAAAACTAAAACATAATGGAATTTTATGCATTCATACTGACTTACAAAAAACACAAAATCTGAATGTCAGAAAACCAATAGGTACCTCTGAAGGATGCCAGGAATCAATTTATTTAAAAAACTGGTAAGAGAAAAGAATCAAGTAATCATCCTTCTCTCCTAGATGATTTGTACCTCAGAGCAACAACTTGAAAACAGGTGAAATGTCTTTTTATACAAATACTCTCAGTTAAAAAGATGAATTAGAATATTCAAACTTAATTGCTACATACCTACATACTACCACAGTCAGTTTTGAAGTATTTCCCTTGGGAAGCTATGCACCCATGCCAGTGCCCAGTGCACCCTCCAAAGCAATTTTGGAACTCTTTCTGGAATGGCCATTGCACACAGAGGCAAGTTCGCAAACTTAACTATATAGTTGGTCTGTGAGGCGTTTTAAGCCAGAGAACAGATAACTGTATTGGAACACCCTCCCTACTCACCCCATCTAGCTCTCAGTGACTTTTTTCTTTAACTGAAGATAAAGGAAATGTTGAAAGGAAGATATTTTGATGAGTTTCAGGACACGAAAGGTCATACGACAACAGCTCTGTCTGGTGGCCATTCGAGAAAGAGTTCCAAAACTGCTTCGAAGGACAGACTAGGTTCTGGCATCAGTGCATAGCTTCCCAAGGGTAGTAGTACTTTGAAGGTGACCGCAGTGATACCCAGCCATGAGATATATAGCACTTCTTCTAGGATGAGTTCACAAACTTAACCGACAGTCCTTGTATTAACATTTTTGAATTTGAAAACATTAAGAGACCAAAGCTAGGATTCTTCCACTTTGGCAGTCTGAGACACATCTGTCTTGTATACAGCAGCACTCATAGCCTCTACCCACTAGGTACCAGCAGGAAGCCCCCCAGTGTCAACCAAAAATAATCTGCTGATGGGCAGTATCAGCCCTGACTGAGAAGCAGTAATTCAGGCAACGATCATGGATAACATGAAATAATTAAAAAAGAAAAACTAGGCATTATCTCCGGAAAAAAGTAATTCAAATAAAAAATGCTGGATCTCATTGACACTCTCAGTCTCTAAAATCTACCCACCAATTACGACAACTAGAACGAAGAGAGAAATATGCTCAATGACACCAAGGAGATGTAATCAGTAAAATCTAGACTTGGACTAAAATCCTTTCGGAGAAATGACAAACAATGCTACGGCAGGATCAGGTAACGAAATACCAAGAGTTGAAATGACATCTGTCTCAGACTTGCTCCAAATTATCTGGAGTCTTTACATGGCTGGTAGTACATGTGAAAAAGACTGGAAATGCACTGACCACTGGTGAAGCTGAATAGAGATAATATACTATTTTCCCACTTGTGCATAAAAACTTGTCTTGTAATTAACAGCTCAGTAAGTGGTGAAATGCTCTTTCACACAAGCTTGAACTCATAAAAACTAAATTAAGTGGTAAATAATGTATGCCAAAAACCAAAACCACTGCTGTTGAGTCAATTGCAACCCACAGCAATGGTAAGTATGACAAGGTTCCCTTAATATTAAGAACTCATTACACTGTGAGTAGGAAAACAGCCTGATGAGTAATTAGGCTTAAATGTACTGGTTCTAAACTCAACACAGAAATCCTGGTGGAGTAGTGGGTAGTGCTACAGCTGTTAATCAAACAGCTGGCAGTTCGAATCCGCCAGGTGCTCCTTGGAAACTCTATGGAGCAGTTCTACTCTGTTCTACAGGGTCACTATGAGTCAGAACTGACTAGACACCAGTGGATTTGTTTTTTTTTTTTTTGGTTTAAACTCAACATGGGTAAGGGATATTACTCAAAGTTCAGAAATATAGCCATTATTAAAAGTATGAGTATATCAAATGAAAAAACTACATCAAGCCATCCGAGGACACAGCAAATGGTCCCAACTCAGCAGGAACGGATGCTCACCGAGGGCCAAAATGGCATGCAGTAAAGACAACCGAGAAGACAGAGAGACCCACAAGAGTGGGTGCCTACATCGACCTGGGACCGGAAGAACCGGATGGTGCCCGGCCACCACCACTGATAGCTATGACGGAGCTCACAGAGAGGAGCCTCACTGGCAACACAAGAATAAAAAGAGGTGCATCATGAGATCTCCACTAAAAGACTTCAGTTTTACTTCAAATGAGGAACAAATTGGGGAGAATTAGGTTCCCAACTTGCCTGCTTCCATCAGAGCAGCTTTACTTGACACAGTAAAATCAGCATTCATAAATGCTTAGATTCTGGAAGATTTCAGCCTTTGAGCAGAAAACACAGCTCATGTACAAATCATGCTAGAAAATCTTATTCACAGTAGAAAATATTCATACCTATACAAGGCTTAACATGTTGAAAGCAAGCTTTAGTCAGGTCACCTAACAGAGCAAAGGAACTCTGCCGAACTTCAGGCATTTTATCCTACAAGAAATACAAAGAAATTAATTTCAATGTAACAGACAGACAGATTTCAACTAAGTTTAACTTAACAAATCTCACCTGCATACACTGATACATTAGTGTTAGAATGTTACTTCGTGCTACTAGTTGTTCGATGTTGCCTCCAAGTCCTTCAGCCAGGCCACTGAGTAAATCAAGAGCCACTATCATAAAATCTTTATCTGGAGCCTCATATTGATCTGGTTGAGCATTGTTCAGCTGAAATTAGACAATTTTTTTTGAAAGAATACTTTAAACTCAGTTACTAAAAAAGCTTCTATACACTATGCCTATCCCCAGGACACTGTTCATAATGTTGAGAAACGTATAAAAAAAATTAAAAATACCATGGCTTGTGCAAGAGTCTTCTGCACTAGGTTAACACAACGCTGATACACAGGTTCACAATACGGAAGGAAGCCAGACTGCAGGGCTGTGGCAACTGAAGACAGGCACTATAAAGAAAGTATATATGCTAAATGTTGGGAGTATATTTATTATTACAATAAAAGCTGAAACTGTATTCAGTTAAGACGGATCATTTAGGAGCCTGCTCTAATACTCTACAAAAGATTTATCTTTTCAAATCTCTCCTGTAATGCCACTGCTATCAGTTTACAAACCAGTCAGGAAAGGTTTACTCAAACAAAAATGTAAAACGTTCCTGTAACTAAAGGACAGATCTGAAGTGTTATGTGTGTTGTTTTCTCTTAAATTTACAACAGTCCCTTATGCTGCCATCCTGGTCCAAGATGTGGGTAGACTTTACGAGGCACATTCTCAGCCCCTACTTGAATACAATTTATCTAATGAGCTATTATGATACTTGTTTTTTCAATGGTCCAAAATTAGTCACCACCATTGGTCACAGAAGTTTTTATTTTTCTAGCTGGGGCAATAAATGCCAGTGGCAGAAGTTGGTGACCCCATAAATGTCAAAGGAAACAGAAATGACAGGGCTGAACTGGCTCTAACAATGTCAATCTAGCACATTTCACAGTGTGTTCAGTCACTTGAAGATCACATGCCTTTTTGGCTATAAAATAAAAGTAATGCATACACACATAAGAAACTTGAAAGTAGACAGAGAAGGTATAAGTGAAACCCCCTTTCCTAACACCAAACCCCAATCCTGCTTCACTTATGTGTATTTGTGTATGTACACAATAGATAACATGCAACAGGGGCTATATATATTAATTACACTATACCAATATATTTATATAAAGAAATACCACTGAACAGACACATACGCTGATATGGAAAGTTCTTCAAGATATTATCAATTAAACAGAGCAAGTCAGGAAATACCACATGCAATACGATTCTTCGTGTAATTTTTAAAAAAGCTTAACATGTCCATCATAATTTAAGTTACATTATTTCTCATTTCAATAGAAATGGTTCAGTACATCAATTATGTAAATTAACTCTTTAATATCACACATATCTATTGTACATTAAGAGTATATGTTTCCAGTGAAACACATCATTAGATTAAATGTTACCAACTTAGCATACCTCAAGTAAAGGAAAGAGATCTTTATCTTCATCCTTTAACATATTCCATTTCTGGATCAGTGGAGGCATTAACATCTGAATATATTCCTATTTACAATGATGAAAAACATGTAAGGCTCCACTATTACATGTAAATAAGTCCATTTTGAGTCAATGAAGATTAAAACCCATTTAGAGTAATTATATAAAATCACTACAGAATGATCTCACTAAGACACATTCTTACCTCTACTTTAGTCTGTTTAAAAACTTTTCGTTTATACTTACTTTTTATTTACATAGCTTTATTCTATTTTTAAGTAATCTTATGTCCTTTCTGCAAAACAACACACGTTAAGTATATCACTACATAAAGACAAAGGAACCATGGTGCACTAGGGCTAAGCGCTAGGCTGCTAAAGGAAGGGACAGTGAATCAAACACACCAACAATGCTTTGGAAGAAAAGACCTAGTGATCTGCTTCCATAAAGACGTTAAGTCTAAAAAACCTCATGGGTGCAGTTCTATTGTATCAAAGGGGTCACTGTAAGTCAGAACTGACCAGACAGGACACAACACAAACATGTATCACTTGTTAAATCACTATCAAGGATGAAGCTACCTCCCTTTGTACATTTTTACTCCATCTTTTAGCCCTCTCATATATAATGAGCCTCTGTTTACAGTACTTAATAAACTGAAAAGTAAACTTATGTTGAAACTTTTCATGAAATAAACACATGGATTTGTTTGCAAATGCAAACACTTGAGATTCATATTATTTAGATGACCTGATAAACTGTGGAATGACACATAAAATCAAGTTAACAGGCACAGTAATTATTTAAACAAGCTGATTCTGAAGGGCCTTCAGAAAATGAGCAAAAACCAAAACAGACTCAACAATAAAACACCAACACCAAATAAGACCATAAATCAAGTGTCTTTTCTACCTCTAAACAAACATAACTAAAAAATAAAAGTTTCCCTAGTGTTTACGAAATAGCACATATGAAGATACTAGGAGTTAATAAAAACAGAAACTAGTATTTTTACGTACTATTAACAAAAGTGGCTGCACTTGTCTCCTCTGTATGACCAATGCTCTTTAAGCAATGTGCACTATCCCTAAAATATTTTAATTTTGAAGTATTATGTGCTAACTTACTGATTACAGTACATTGTGTTGTTTTTTCCATAACAGTCAATCACAGATACTTACTGGTTTGTTTAAATGATGTCCTACAGAATCTGCTAATGTTCCTATGGCATCATAAAGAATGAGCAAGTTCTTATGCTGGTATTTACTAAACGCGAAGACCAGGGTATCAAGTATATAAGCAAGGTAAGGAACAAGTTCTGTACAAGCCTCCTCTTCTAGGGTAGCAAAGGCACTATAATTAAAAAACAAACAACTTAATGTTGTAAAAAGGAGTAATTTACAAGAGACAGGAAACCAAGTCTACAGAATTTATATCTACACTTTACATACCTATCTGTTTCCCTTACCACTCCAGATGCTTATTTTTATTGCTTGTCTCCTTTTTCTTATCACTTCTTCCTTTCCAAGAAGCTGCCACCCAGCATTTAACCACAGTGCACTTAAGACAAATATTGGCAAACCTTTACTTGATTTGATAAATACTATTTATTTACTCAGAATGCCGAAGTAAAGCAATTAGCAAAACAAAGTCCACATTATCAGGGAGATTACACTGTAGTAATTGCTCTACACTACTGAAAATGGAATTAAAACTCTTAGGCTCTAATTTACTGTCCACTCTTTACATGCACATCAATAATCACAAACAGGTATTTTGAGACTTCACGCACTCAGCAACATCACTACCCCTCAAAAATTTCTGTCGTCCCATACTACATTTATTTCAAATCTGTCTTATCATGATTTGTCTGTTAGAAGAAATACATAAGGAAAAAAAAAAAAAAACCCAGAGTCTTAGTGTAAATAGTTTCAATCTGAGACCTAAATTTGACTGTTACATATACACAGTTCTTAATTTCTACAATGTCTTCTTTATCTTCTTTTAGGAAATTCCAATCAGGAGTTTCCTAAAATTATATGCTTAAACCATGGGTTAATGAACGCCTTATCATTAGCAGGATGAACTATTTATTCATTTCTTTCACATCACCTGCCATACACTATAATTAAGCTGTTTTTCATTACTGGCAGTAGTTACATTGTATAAAGTCCCTGACCTACCAGCTATAAAACCAGCCTGACTTTACCCAAGCTGGGAATTTTTCTGGGATCTGCACATGCATTTGTCTGTTACGGACTATGAGTACTTTTGGTGAACTGGCAAATATGCAAACACAGAGCTGACCAATCATGAGTTATCAATTGTAGCTGTCTGCATTCCCTACAAGCCTGTAAAGGATGCCCTGGTGGCAGAGTGTTCAGCTGCTCAAAATGACCAGTGGCTTGCAGCAGAAAAGACCTGGTGACCTGCTCCCATTAAGATCAGTCTGGGAAACTCTACAAGGCAGCTGTACTCTGTCCTACAAGGTTGTTACAAGTCAGAATCAACTTGATGGCATGCAAACAATCAGCCTGTAAAATCTAAGATGGCAGGGACTGTAAGCCTAGCAACTAGTATACAATAACTGCATCAAGTGAGAGCGCAAAAATTTTGCTGAATAAACAAAAAAGCCACAGAAACTCAAACATAACTGATGTTCTTCCCGGACTTAAAAAATTTATTTCACCTTTGAAGGATGGTTTCAGGGGCTATCTAGGTCAACTGGTATCATCAAGTTTAAGCAAATGTTCTAAATCCCACTTTGGTGAGGGGCACCCAGGGTCTTAAAAGATGAACAAGCGGCTTGCTAACCCACTGCCATCAAGTCAGTCTGACTCATAGTGACCTTACAGGTCAGAATAGAACTACCGCATAGTTTCTAAGAAGCACCTGCAGCCTTGAACTGCTAACCTGTTGGTGAGCAGACACAGCCCTTAACACACTATGCCACCAGGATTTCCTAAGCAGCCATCTAAGCAGCATCAATTGGTCCCAATCCATTCGGAGCAGAGGAGAATCAGAGACATCTAACAACATAAGGAAAATATTGAGCCCAGAGACAGACAGGGTCACATAATGTAGATACTATGTTACTAGATACTGCCTGGCCACCGCCAATGACTGCCCTCTCAAGGAATCCAACACAGAGTCCCTGATGCAGTGGAAGAATTATGGGTGTGCAGAACTTGAACTTGATTAAAAAGATATATAAACTTAGTGGTCCAACAGACTGGAACATCCCTGGAAGACATGGCTCCCGGGCTGTCTGTCAGCCCAGAACAGAAACCATTCAGCCAACTCTTCAGACAAAAAACGGACTGGACTATAAGACATAAAATGATAGAAACACTCTTGGCAACTGGTATTTGAAACTTGAAACACTCAGCAATATCACCACCCCTGAAGTACTCTGAGCACTACACTACATTATTTTAAATCTGCCTTATGTATGATTTGTCTACTAAGAGAACTATGTACAAAAGGAAAAAACTACAGAGTCTCAGTGCAAATGGTTTCCACCTGAGACCTCAATTTGACTGTAACATACATGCAGCTCTAGTTTCTAAAATGTCTTGTTCTTATAGGAAATGAAAGTGTGCTTCTTGGCTAAAGCAGATACATGAACCTAACTGGACAGCTCCTGTCCAGAGGTGAGATGAGAGGACAGAAGGAGACAGAGGCTGGTTGAATGGATGCCGGAAATACAAGGTGAAAAGGAGAAGAGTGCTATCACAGGATGGCGAGAGCTGCTAAGATAGAGCTACAGAGTAGAGTGTGTGCAAGTTTCTGAATGACAAACTGACTTAGACTGTTAACTTCCACTTAAAGCACTGTGTGTGTATAAATCAGTGTTGTTAATCACTATGACACTATGGTCTTCCTGGATAATTTTATTCCATCTCTCTGAGAATTATAATTCTTCCAGGTATTACTATTTTAGATTTGGTGAAGTCTAACTCAATTTAAATTCACTTTCCTCTTTCAATAGATTTTTCTTCCTACTAACAAAGAAAATAATAAAAGTGACTGCATTTAAAGAAATATGATCTTCTAATCTCAACCCAGTATTGCAAGGGCAGAGTAGCACGGGTAGGAGTCTGGGGACCATGCTCTCAGGGAACATTGAGGCCAATCAGCGTAACTAGCCTATTGTTAAGAGAGTCTTCTGCCCCCTGTATTGGTGAATAGAAACTGAGATCTTAAAAGCCAGCCAGCTGACATCTCAGGCGCACCAAATGGTCCCAACTCATCAGTAACAAATGATCACTAACAACAAAAAAACAAACAAAAAAAGAGCTCAAGAGACAGAAGGACCTCTGTGAATGGAAGACTTTATCTACATTTGACCAGCAGAACTAGGATGCTGCTCGGCCATCACCAAAGACAGCCACGATGGGGAACACAATGTTGAGTCCCAGTGGCGACATTAGAAAAGGTGCGTTGCACCTCAGGAACTATTAAAAGACCAGAACTGACGGTCCAACAGCCTGGAGGATCCCCTGGGAGCATGGCCCTTGACCTGCTGCTGCCCCTGACGAGGAAACACTACTGAGGTCAACTTTTTGGACAAAAATGGACTGGTACAGTGTTACCATATGGAATGTGTGCTTTATGATTCTAAGCATTTATAGGACGCCGGCCAACTGGTCTGTTTCTGTATGGGAGGGAAGAGACTAGAGATGAGGACACAGGAACTTGTTAAGGGGATATTACAAGTACATAATGTTAAAACAGGAGTGTGCTGTCACCGGTCAAGGAGCAGAAAGAGCTGCAGATAGGCGAGCATGCAAAATTGATTTGCACTGTATACTTTCACTTAATCACAATTAATAAAAAAAGAAATACAAACAATAGAAAGAATGAGCAGGCCCTTCTGTAACATAAAGGTTTGTCCTAGGAGACCAGAAAAATGTATAATGAAACTACTGATTATTAAAGACAGCCCTAAAAACCCAACCAACAGAACAACTACTAGAAAACAGCCACTAAGAATTGAGGGCCACAAGAGATAAATGACAAAACAAACTCACCCTGGGAATTTCGGTGGAGTCAGGGTACTGACTAAGGAGCTAGACTGTTAAGATGTTAATCTGCTTCAACTCTGCCATTTCTTTGAGACTGGGATTCAGAATTAGAGATGATTCTACTGCTGTATAAGCACTGAGTGGAAAACGTGAGGTAAAGGAGAACTAAACAGACTAATGTTTAGTTATTCAGATTTGGATTTACAAATTTATCAGGTGAAACTGCAGATGACACAACTGTGCTGGCCAAACACAATGTGATCAATTATGGTACACTCTGCAAATCCAACAGCAACTATCAGTACCTCAAAAACCCAACTAGCAAATAAAAGCAAAGAAAACTAATTTTCTGACACAGCTAGAAAACTTCATCATGAAACTGTTAGTGCTTTGATAACAACATCAAAATCATTTCCCAGTAATTACCCACTTACTTCCCTAACAATTAACCCTCTATTATGGATTAGTCCTACCTGCAGGCAGCTTCCTGTACTCTCTTGTTGCTATCCAGGATACGTTTCAGCAATTCTGTCATTAATGGCTTCAGGTACGTGTCTGGGGGCTGGCTGACTACCCAGTGTGCATAGCGGCTAAGAGTCCAGCACGTTATGGAACGCACAAGAGCCTTTTTATCAGAGAGGCACTGAATAAGGTGAGGAATGAGCTCAGGCAAGTATGGAATCATGCCCTGCATGCAACCTAGAAACAAACAAAAAAAACAAATTTTTCAAAAAGTGCAAAATATTGGTTAAAACAAAATTACTTCAGGTGAATACCGACATGTACCACAAAAAACAGGCACACCATTTCCTTTACAGCAAATATCACTGTAGTAATCTAATTCAAATTTATAAATAAATGGAATTAGAGCTAACTGCTCCTAGGTATCTTCCATCTGGGAAAGGACCTCACTTTACCTCTGCTTATAGAAATTTATGACTTTCAGAAATACATGTATAATATTTCCATTTCTTGGAGACAGCTGTTTACAGGAATGTTTAACAAGAGGGTCTCAAAACAAATCCTTTCTAGAGAAAAAAGACACTCTTAGGGAACATAAATTATTTTTCTAGCGAGAAAGATGCTTCGGCCAGAGTTCTCTTACTCTGTTCCTTTTAGGGTAACAGAAAACATTTGCAAAATATTTGGCTATAGTTAGGAGTACACCCCCCCGCGGCTGTTTAATTAACAGCAGCTAACTAGTTAAAAGTAGACATTCACCCTAAAAGGATTTTGGGATTCAAGTGTTTCTTATAAGCTCAACATAAATCACAATCTTGTTTACCCCACACTAACATCACAAAACAGAAAAAACTAAGTGAATTCAACTCTGACTTCACTTACAGAGTAACAATCCCCTAAAAAAGGAGCCCAAGCCTTATCACAGTGACAATTAACGACTTTACAATTCAAACTTGATTTAGACATACCTTCAGCAATTGCTCCTAAAACCAAGATGCCTGATTCTTTAACAACCCACTCATGATGAAAAAGTAACTCTTTCAAAAGAGGCAAAATATGTGGCAGAAGTTCATCACGATACACATTTGCAAGCACATCGAGGGCAGCAGCAGAACATTTCCCTAAGAAAATATTTAATCCAAAAATATTACATTAACATTTATTATTACTAAGTTATATGTACAAAAAATGATATTTACTGCATATACAATACTCTTATTTGTATCTCCACAGTTTCAATGTAGACCTTAAAGAGATCAGTGTGTTCTACTGAAAAGGGTACTTATTCAGTGCCTTATGTATCACAAAACCTTTCACTTAACCACTTCCGTCTATGTTCCTGAGCAAATCACAACCACTAGGATTATTTTCCTAGTAAACTGGTGTTCACTTATTTACCTGTAAAAATTATCTATAGAGTATTTGTGGGCCTGAGCATTACTAAGATTCGGAGATTCCAATATGAAAAAAACTCATTGTGTTCTGGAGGATACAAGAGTCACAAAAAAAAATAACCAGAATCAGACATAATATATACGGTAGCATGTAAAGCACTGTTGCAACACAGTATGATTAAAACGTAGGCAATGCCTGCCCTACCCAACCTGCTGTTAAGTAGTTATGGAGAATAATTACTAAAACATAACGTTCCTCCCAGAAATGTGTGGCTAGGATACTATTAGTAAATAATCTGATTTTTGGTGTTTAAAAGATGGACACTTTATAAGGAGCCATAATTGTAGGTAAAGAGTAATTGTTGGGGGGAAAAAAATTTCTCCTACATGAGAATTTAACTTTCTGTTAACTAGTTCTACTCTTTCCAGTAATTTGATAAAGATGGTATGTGTTAATTATGCTGCTAACCAACAATCTTTATGACAAAAACAACTTGTGTTTGATATACCCAGATTGAGAATTCCAGGTCTGAAGTTTACACAGTCCAACCTTTCCTGAATGCATTAACTCCTATAATCGTGTATGCACCCTGCAGAACCCTTCTAAGCTGTAGCTATAAAATTTGGCTCTTAAGAGTTTAAAAACTCCTGTGTTCACACAAGGAGACCTCGATGCTGAAGAACCTGCACCAAAGAACTGTTGTACAGACTGCTGCCAAACAATCTTTCAGAAGAAAAAGCTTGATGCTGTCCAGATAGTAAGCTGTGAATCCTGTCCTATATACTTCTACGTCAACTACTGATGAATGTGGCTGGTGATAGCCTTGAGTCTAAATGTTTCTTGGTTCTCGTAGCGTGGGCCAGGGATGACTCCTAGGGGTCATATGAGACTTTTGGAGAGCAGTTAACAAGGCCAAAACTACTTTATTATTAGTGCTGAGACATTCTCTGTTTCATCACAACCACTTTTGACTAATAGTACAAAAGCAACAGTGGGTTAAACTGCTGGTACCTTCTGCATAAATAAGGCTGCAGCACAAGTTATACCAGTCACTGTATTCGTCACTGCCACATACCTATATTAAAAAGTCTATTTCACTTAAAAATGTCCTTGTTGAAACTTGCTTTTATTACACATTTTCCATACAGAAATGTCTTTTTAGTATAGCAACATAAAATGGGAAGTACACATGAAGTACTTGTGTCACATACAGAAGTATGATGGTTACCATCAAAAGCACTGTACAACTGTGTTCAGTCGCAAGCTGCACTTACTGCTTTTTTCCACACACTATTTTCAGTAGCAAGAAGGACAGACACACTGTTCCACAACCGGAATAAACATTACCAAAACATGATACTTAAAAAACACAATGAAAAATATTCTTTAAGGTAAAGGGACTCTTAACTATAGGGCTACAGAAAGTCAACTCAGATTTTACTTAGCATAGTGATCTTGAGAAGAACAAAAATGTATTTAAGTACTACGGTTTTCCCCATTGTGAATCAGGCACACCAAATGCTTAATGGCAGACTATTAATGTTTAAAAAAAAATAAAATCCTGCTGAATTGGTCAGAATACTTTCCCCATCACATGAACTTGTATATGAATTCTCACAGTAGCATTACTCTTAACAGTGAAAAACAGAAATGCAAACGTCTATCAACTGGCGAATGAATACGGAATAAAATACTGACACATGCAATAACATGGATAGACTTCTAAAACATTATTCTAAGTTAAAGAAGTCAATCATGAGGGCCATGTGTTACCTGATTCCATTTATATGAAAGGTTCAGAATAAGCAAATCTATAAAGACAGAAACTATACTTGTCCCAAGTTAGCGAGGAAACGGGGAGTAAGTGACTGCTAACAAGCACAGATTTCTTTTCCAGGAGACAAAAATGTTCACAATCAACTCTGGTGATTGCTGCATACGTGGATTGTATCTCAATGACCAAAAAATAAACCAAATTCATTGCTATCAGGCTTATTTCAACTCGTAATGATGCTCTTAGAATAGCCCCATAAGGTTTCCAAGGAGTAGCTGCAGGAATCAAACTGCTGACTTTTTGGCTAGCAGACATAGCTCTTAACCACTCTGCTACCAGGAATCCTCTACACAGATGTCATTTAAGCAGGACACTACACTTTTCCCTCTGACTTACTCAGATTCCAGTCAGAAATGGTATCGTCATCATCAATTTCATCATCATCATCATCTTCCTCTTCAATTCCATCTTCATCATGCTGCTGAGCCACTGTCCTTGATCGATGAAAACGTGGCCTAATATCCTGTTCACTATCAGGAATTGTCTCATCTTCTTCAACATCACCCTTTTTATAAAAAGGAAGTTTTTGGTGACATTCATTAATAAGCTAATAGTATATATATGAGCAACAACAACAAAAAAGAAACACAAGATCCAGGAGTCATGGATATCTAGAAAAAATTCTAGAAGGTTCTGAAGCATACTTCCTGATTACAAACTACTCCTCTGTGCAGTTAATATTCCTTTCTTTCCTTTCCAACTGTTACATATTGGGCACTTTCAGCCATACCGTGTTGCCTTTCAACGGCCAGCATCATCTAGTAACCTCTATCAAATTCAAATTAGCATATTTAAGCAGCAGTATTTTAAAATAAGCACCAAATAATTTAGGCTACATTTAAAGAAATGGGAAATTAATGATAATTAATTAGTGTAAGCACACACTTCCAATTACGCTAGACTTTAGTGCCACCCAAATTTATGATGTTTGTATCTTTGAACTTTTCTAGCGTATTTATATAGCCAAGCCAAGTGCCATAATTGGACTATTTGCATATAGTTTATTCTAAAAGAATGCCTTATTGCCCAAATTCAGATTCTACTGTGTCAACACAGAAACCATCTTCTCTATTCATTAGAAAAGCTTACTTACCTTCAGTAGAATGATATCAATATCTGAGTACTTCATGCCATTCACTAACACAGGAATCAATCTATAAAAAACGAATTCCAGAAAGAAAAATTTGAAGATCTGAACAGAATTAACTGGTCTCAAAAAATGACTTGCATTAAAAACTCTACCCAAAATCCAACCTGCTGGCACTGAGTTGATTCCGACCTAGAGTAACCCTAGACCAGAACTGCTCTACAGTAACAGGTAGTGGATTCGAAAAGTCAACCTTTTGGTAAGCAGCTGAGCGCTCAACCATCTGGACAGTGGTACATATACCATTACCAAAGAGACAACCACGGGTAATGCTGTCTTAAATTCAACAGTGACGTTTGCTCTTCTGAAATGATTACTCCTGATACATCTCTTGGGTCTTTTACATACTCATTTATGGAATCCACTAGATGAAATCTGAGCAAGGATAAGGCAACTTGCCAATGGTGCTATCAAATGACAGGAAAAAGAAAAAAATAACAATTTCTCCCAAACAAATCAATCAACACTCTCCCCCCTTTTCAAAAATTACATTTCTTTCTATTGTGATTAAGTATACAATCCAAATTAATTTTGCATGCCCGCTTGTCTGCAGCTCCTTCTGCTCTTCTTCCCCCATGGCAGCACATTCTTGCTTTTCACTGTATGCTTGTCATATTCTCTTAATGATCTCCTGTCCCCTCCTCCTCACCCTTTTCTCTCCCATCTAGAAAAAGACCAGTAGGACAGCATCTTATAAATGCACTGAAAAACAAAGTACACACACTGGTCATACTGTGTCACCAAATCCAGTCCATTTTTGTCCAAAGAGTTGACCTCAATAGTGTTTTTGGGTCGGGGGCAAGAGGTCTAGGGGTCATGTTCCCAGGGGATGTTCCAGGTGGTTGGACCATCAATTCTGGTCTTAGTTGATTTCTTCAGCTACATCTCTCTTGTGCTGCCACAGGGACTCAACATTGTGTCCCCCACCATGGCTGTCTCTGGTGGTGGCTGGGCACCACCTGGTTCTTTTGGTCACATGTTGATACAGTCTCCCATTCACATGGGTCCTTCTGTCTCCTGAGCTCTTTGAGCTTTCTTTGTCGTGTCTTTGTTGTTGAGTCTCCTGAGCTTTCTTTGTCGTGTCTTTGTTGTTCTTGGTGATCACCTGTCCTGGATGAACTGGGACCACTTGCTGTACTTCAGACGGCAGCTTGCTAGCTTCTAAGACTCCAGATGCCACTCACCTACATGAGGTACAGAAGATGCTCAGCAATACGCTACTTATGCCAACTGGCCTCGATCAACCCCGAGAGCATGGTCCCCAGATCCAATCACTGCCTCTCTATTGTTGAAATACTGGGTTCAGATCAGAAGAGTTTTCAGTCTATGGCTAAGTCCAGTTAAGTTGGTCTACTTTCTACTGTGTGCTGTGACTGTTCACTTTACCCAATTTCTATTCATTATCTATGACTAACCCTTTCCCTTCCTCCCCACCCTTGTGGCTGCCAGTCTTCTCTTTTGTACCTGTCTTATTTTTAAGTCCTTACAGCCAGCCAGTGAAATGCCATTGAGTCAGATCCACATAGCAGGAGTCTCATATTTGTCCCTTTGCTGCTGAGTGATTTCAGTCAGCATGATGTCTGCCACTTGAAACCAGGTTATGAGATGCTTCCTAAAATCATCATTGTTCTTTATCACTACATAGTGTTCCACTGAGTATATGTACCACAGTTTATCCATTAATCTGTTGGTGGGCATCTAGGTTGATTCCATCTGTTTGCTATTGTGGACTGTGCTGCAATAAACATTCGTGTGCATGTACCTGTTCACGTTGACAGCCTGTTTCTGCAGGATATATTCTGAGCAGTAGGATTACTGGATCAAATGGTGTATATTTCCAGATTTTTAAGGGACTGCCAAACTGCTTTCCAAAATGGTTGTACCATTTTGCAATTCCAGTAACAGTGTAGTAGAGTTCTGACCACTCCACAGCTTTTTCAGCACTTGTAGTTTTGTGTGTTTTGGGTTATGCTTGGGTTAACCTTGTTGGGGTGAGATGCTGTATCTCACTGTAGTTTTAATTTATGATACCTAATGATTGTGAGCATTTCCTCATGTATCTTGGCTGCCTGGCTGTCCTTGTTGGTGAAGCGTCTGTCCATCTCGTTTACTCATTGCTCCATTGGGTTATTTACCTTATTCTTGTTGACATCTTGCAGTACCTTGTAGCTTATGAAGATCAGACATCAGTCCAAAATGTAGCTGTCAAATATTTTTTCCCATTGTGCAGGCAGTCTTTTAACTCTTCTGATTGTCTTTGGATGACCAGAAGTGTTTGCTTCTTAGTACTTGCCATTCATCTCTTTTCTGTTGATTGTGCTCTGCGAGATTTTAGCAGTCTGTCTAAGCTGTGTATTAGAACTTTCATTGTTGACCCTATTTCTTCTTGCATGACCTTTATCATTTTAGGCTTGATTATTTAGGTCTCTGATACATTTTGAGCTAGTTTTTGTACACACTCCCATTTTTAAAGACCGTCCCCCTTCACCGAATTGTAAAACTGGCAACAATGTAACTGTTCATCACTTAAGACATAAATAAAAATAAGCCAACGATGAAGTGAAAAAACTCAGATGTAAAATACATACAGCACCCTTCTATGTGTATTTAAAAACTATCCATAAAACTACTTGTATACACAGATTAGGAAGAACACATAAGAACCTGCTATCTAAGAGACAGAAAGTTATTAGGCTTCAGAGAGACAAAAGCCATCTCTTCCCTTTGTTCTATCCAGTGTAATATTTTTACAATGAGTCTATATTCAGTACTTGTATTTCTTTCATAATAATTAAAAAGATGAGTGTTTAAATAGAAAACTAGAGTTTATCCAAAAGAAATCATGCAAAAAGGAAAAAGATTTCTATAAACAAAGTTATGAACAGCTTCAGTAATGATTTAAACCATTTTAAATTTTCACTTCTTAAGGAAACTATTAACAACCTAAATTTCTTAGAAGTCGTTCCATCAGGACATTATACCTACTCGGGAGCATCATACAGTCATCAAAACAACCATGACCACCAACACAGAATTTGAGATATACCTGTAATACGTATGATGTCTAGTTAAAAAAAAGAAATGTACTGAAACACTTAAACTTGCTGACATTGAGCTGATTCAGATTCATAGCAACTCTACAAGGCAGAGGAGAAATGCCCCATAGGTTTCCAAAGAGCACCTGTTAGATTCAAACTGCTGATCTCTTAGTTAGCAGCACAGGAAGCATGCCACAGGATTTTCCAAAACACCTGAGGTCAAAACATAACTTAATGCCTCTTGTAGCTCTGACAATTTAAAGCTCTGACAGCTTTCTTAAGCTTTGATGGTCTGTTTTCGCAGTGGCTTACCACACACCTGGAAGATTCTTTTGAGAATAAAAGGTATAGAACTACTTTGGAAACCTATTTAAGAACAAAGTTAGCAGTGCCTGCTTCCAAACTCTGCCCTTAATTTAACCCCCTCTTACCCATTTTTTCTGCATGGCCTGGAAAAAGAAAACAGGTAAAAGAGCTCATACCCTTTGAGTATCAGGTGCAGGTTTTTAGTAAGTTCCTTCCTTGTAATCTCATGAGAAAGGTGTGCCAATCCTCACTTGACAATGAATAACCTAAAGCTGAGAGGGACTGCCTTATTTACTTAAGATTGTGTTAAGTAAACAGGACAGTAAAGATTCAAAACCAATCGGGCCTAACACCATAAATAATTCTCTTTCCTCTACCACCCAATTATTAAGAAACCCTTACTTTCAACATTAATGCCTTTAGTCTTTGATAAGGCCTTACTTCAGAGTTACATGCTCTAATAATGTCAATTAAAATAAATGTATGAGACCAAACTGGAGTAAAATTCTAAGATCATAGAGTTAGTTTGCAAGCCCCCATTATCTAACAGAATACTAATAGGGAAAGGAAGTATTGCAATGAAAAATTTCCTGGAGAAGTTTAAGATGTATCCCACTCAAATTTTCATGCTGAAAGCCTTCTAAATTCTAAAATAAAAAGATTAATAGTAAATATCATTGCTAGCAAATTTAAAATGCACAGAACCACATTTTATAGGTTACAGGAATTTGGCAGGAGAACCAAATCCATCCCAATGATCAGTACTTAAAACACTGACACCCTCATCAACAATTTCAGGGAACTGGTAAGAATAACTGTAAGATACTGAAGAGTTAACGTGAGGTGTCTAAGTGAGTTAGCCCTGTTGATGCATCATGGTTCAAGTGTTCAGCTACAAACCGAAGTACCAGCAGCTCTGCAAGAAAAGGATGTGGTAATTTGCTTCCATAAAGATTACAGCCTTGGAAACGGTATCTGGCAGTTCTATGTTCTAGCCTGTCCTACAGGTTCACTATGAGTTGGAATCCACTTGACTGATGGTGGATTTTGTTTTTTCAAGTTAGTAAGTGAAAACAGTGAGCCCATTCTATGACATTTAATCACAAACTCATTTATATGTCAGAAAAAAGTGAACTAGGCTAAAATGTTACAAAGATGAAACAGGGAAAAAAATGAGAGTATCTGATAAAGTGAGGCCCGTGAGGGTAAGAAAAAGTTGTTACTCAAACCATAAGCAGAAAGACTGGTTAGGAAGAAGACAACTCACATAAAATTGTAAGTTTTGAGTCAAAATGAAGTGTTTTCTTACCAAAGCAAAAGTGCTCCAAGTGAATAAGAGCTTCAGAACATTGATAAAAGTTTAAAATTGCTGTTCTAACAACTGGGAGATAAAGCTGATCTTTAACAAGGACTGACAGATAGCAGGGAGGGTCCAGTTGAAGTTGAAGAACATGGATTTCTACAGCCATCATTGTTCTGGCTGTGTAACTTTTCCCAACAGTATTTAATAACCTGGTTACAGAAAAATAGTTCAACTAACACAGAGCAGGAAATGTATGGCAAAAGATGGTAAGTATGGTTGATTTGATGTCTGTACAAGAGAACCTAAAGCAAAAAAAAAAAAGATGAAATGTATAGTAGCTGATGGTAGATCAGTACTGCTGACTTGAAGACCATATCATCTGGGCCACAAGGAAAATGAATTAAGAAACAAAAACAAAACTGTGTCAGACGCCGAAACACCAATAATTCAAAAGCCTTGCTTGGCATGAAGTAGTAGATGTGTTTAATAAGCTGTACAGGAAATGAAGGGCTGCTGTGTATGCTGTTAGGTACTACTGGGCTAGTTCCAACTCACATAACCCCGTGGGTTTCCAATCAGTGCCTGGTGGATTTGAACTGCCCATCTTTTTGTCAGCACGTCTTCCTAATCACTGTGCAACTGGGGCTCCGCCATGGTGCACAGGGTTTCCTAAAGTAGCCCTGGTGGTGCAGCACTTAAATGCTCTAATGTCAGCTGAAAGGTTAGCAGTTTCAGCCCACGAGATCCTGAGACAGAAAAATGTGACATTCTGCTTCTCTAATGATCACAGCCTAGGAAATACTGTGGGGCAGTTCCACTCTGTCCTGTAGGGTTGCTGGAATCAGAATCAACTTGATGGCAATGGTTCTGGTTTGTGGTGCAAGAGGTAAGTGCTGAAATGCTAACCAGAAGCTTGGCAGTTTGAACCTACCTAGTAGCTCTGCAGGAGAAAGAACTGGTGATCGGCTATCATTAAGATTAGACTAGCAGGGCGGAGTCAAGATGGCGGACTAAGCACAAGTCTCCTTATATCCATCCCTCTGGAAACCAAGACCTGAATTGACAATCAAACAGAGCCTTCTGAGCACCTAATCAGCCTCAGGACAAGGCACAGAGCTGTAAACTGGGACTTCATACCACTCAGAAAAAAACCTCTTCTATTTCGATGACTCCCGCTCCTGGCTAGCCCCGGCTCTCACGGACGGAAGGTAAACGCACCATTTTGACTTTTTTTTTCTTCTGTCTGGGCTACGAGCGGAGCTGGGTCTTGCCTGGTGGCTGGACTCAGACGCGCTGCTGGGGGTATAGGCAGGCGAAATTTCCATATTCTGAGAGTCAGGCTTGGGACTCTGTTAATCTAGCCATTTTGAGCCTTTCATTTTGTAGCTGCCTCAGCGGGGTTTGTGCGGAGCTTCGCAGTCAGTGTGCGGGATGCCATGTTGGTACCGAGATTTTAGGGTGACCTCGTTCTTAGCCTGGGAGCCAGCGCCTGCAAACGGGACAGCGCTTCTCCGTCAGAAAAGCAGATATTTTGCACAGTGCTGCCTACGTTGGGGGCCCTGCAACAGTAGCAGAGGAATCACTACCTCTCGGCACCTTTAGCCCCTCTGTCTGCTGCCTGCGTTGAAGACGCCATCTTGGATACGGTGGCTGCAGCTGGACTTAATTCTCAGCTTGGGAGCCAGAGCCTGCCCACAGGAGAGCGCTTTTCTATCACAAAACCAGTACTTGATGCAGTGTTGGCAGAGGCTAGGCTCTCTCAGCAGAGGCCAACAGAGCAGTAGCACTGCTGTGTTCTGAACTGGTTTGTTATCATCTGGGGTTGGATATAGTGGCGCTTACTTTGTCAGATGAGCAGAGGGACCTCTACACCTGAAAACCTATCTGATTTGTGAACTGGTCAGATACCTTTTGCTTTACATTTGAAGACAGCCTAGAGAAACATTTGCCGTCCATCCTCACAGTACCTCTTCCAGCCTCTATATACTCACATGGGACCCAAAAAGCAACAGACAATTGTGGCATACAAGCAATCACTCACGACTTCAGACGGCTCCCAAACAAAGCAACCAAGGAGTTTCCCAGATGAAGAAACTTTTAGGAAAGCATCAGGAAGTGAATACAAATTGATTATATACAGAGCCCTTCTAGACCTTATACAAAATGCAGCAGAACAAAATGAAAAATTAAGGAAGCTGTTCGATCTGATGAACACCAGTACTCTGAAATCCAACAGATCAAGAAGAAAATCAAAGACACAGAAACTTCCATGCAAAGCCAAGAAAACAGAATGGAACAAATGGAAAAAAGAATTTCTGACTTGGAAGACAGAGCTACTGATGCCAGCGTCTATGAGCAGAAATCAGAAAAAAGAAACAAGAAAAATGAAGAAACATTAAGAAGCATGTGGGACTCTATTAAGAGGAACAACCTTCGATTAATTGGAGTCCCTGAACAGGGTGAGACATCTGAGAACACAGAGAGTATTGTTGCTGAGCTGCTGAAAGAAAACTTCCCAGAAATCATGAAGGAAGAGACTATAGACATCTCAGAAGCATATCATACGCCACCCAATATAGATCTCAAAAGAAAGACTCCAGACGTATTACAATCAAGCTTAACAAAATGAAACACAAGCAGCAACTCTTAAAGGCAGCAAGACTCAAGGCAAAGCTAACATTCAGAGGGAAATCCTGCAGGCTCTCGTCAGATTTCTCAGCAGAAACCATGCTGGAATGGAGACAGTGGCACGACACATTCAAAGTCTTGAAGGAGAAGAACTTCCAACCAAGAATTACATATCCTGCAAAACTATCTTTCAGATACGAAAATGAAATTAAGACATTTCCAGATAAGGAGAAACTCAGAGATTTTGTAAAAACCAAACCAAAACTACAAGAAATACTGAAAGAAGTTCTTGGCTTTGGCTTAGAAGAACGAAACCACTAACTTTATATTTTAGAACGACACACTACTCAATACTCTACTCATTTAGGGAAGGCTCCAAAGTCAATCACAGCTTTGATGGAAAGAAGCAATCCAGTGATCATCATGAAAACTATGGTGTCATCATAATGTACTACAGTTGTTATAGTCCTTCCAGATGGAGAGGAAGATGACAAGACTGGCAGTAATTAAAATTGGGTTTATAAATAGTTTATTAAGGGGGTTCACAGGCGCAGCTGTAAAGCACAACAAAGATGTATCATACCATTTCAAGAAATCTAACACACGAGTCTCAACAACTATAAAACCAGCTCTGAAAAAGGTGAAAAATCAACTCATAAGAGTGTCCCAGAACAGGCTAGTAAGAACAACAGAGAAAACATCAACATAAAAATAAACATATCACAATGGCAGCAGTGAACACATACCTATCAATAATTACATTGAATGTGAATGAACTGAATGCTCCAGTAAAGAGACACCGTGTGTCATCTTGGATCAAAAGACACAACCCATCTATATATGTTGTCTACAAGAAACTCACTAGAGACCTAAAGATAGGAACAAACTGAAAATTAAAGGACGGAAGAATATATATCAAGCTAACAATGAACAAAGAAGAGCAGGGGTGGCAATTCTAATCTCAGACAAAATCAATATTAATGTCAAATCCACCATCATGGACAAAGATGGTCACTATTTATTGCTGAAAGGTTCAGTACACATGCAAGACTTAACTATATTAAATATTTATGCACCTAATGTCAGAGCACCTAAATGTGTCGAAGAAACACTGACTACACCCAAAAGAGAGTTGGATGACTCCACAATAATAGTGGGAGACTTTAACACTCCACTCTGATTACTAGACAGATCATCTAGAAAAAAGCTGAGTAAAGATACAGAAGACCTCACTGACACAATTAACCAACTAAACCTCATTGATATATACACAACTTTCCACCCCTCAGCAGACAACTACACCTTCTTCTCCGGTGCACATGGAACATTCTCCAGAATGGACGACATGATAGGCCATAATGCAACGCTCAACAAAATCCATACCACTGAATTACTGCAAAGCATCTTCTCAGATCATAAAGCCATAAAAGTTGAAATCAATAGCAGAAAAAACAGAGATAGAAAGTGGAACTCTTGGAAACTGAACATCTTGCTCAAAAAAACATGGGTTATAGAGGAAATCAAGGATGAATTAAAGAAATTCATGGATTCCAATGAGAACGAAAACACTTCCTACCAGAACCTATGGGATACAGCCAAAGCAGTGCTCAGACGTCTGTTTATCTCCATAAATGCACACATCTGGAAGGAAGAAAGAAACCAAATCAAGGAACTAACTCCACAGCTTAAACAAGTAGAAAGAGAACAACAGAGGAACCCCTCGGGCACCAGAAGAAATGAGATCATAAAGATTAGAGCAGAGCTAAATGAATTAGAGAATAGAAAAACAATTGAAAAAATTGAGAAGACCAAAAGCCGGTTTTTGAAAAGATCAACAAAATTGATAAACCACTGGCTAAACTTACTAAAGAAAAGCAGGAAAGGAAACAAATAACCCAAATGAGAAATGACAGGGGAGTTGTCACCACAGATGCAACAGAAATCAAAAATATCATAACAGAATACTATGAAAGACTGTACTCTAACAAATTTGAAAACCTAGGGGAAATGGACCAATTCCTTGACTCATACCACCTACCCAAATTATCACAACGTGAAACAGAACAACTTAATAAACCCATCACAAAGGAAGAGATTGAAAAGGTCATCAAAACACTGCCAACCAAAAAAGTCCGGGCCCAGATGGCTTCACGGCAGAATTCTACCAAGCATTTAGAGAAGGGTTATACCCAATACTACTGAGACTATTTCACAGTATAGAAAGGGATGGAGTACTCCCAAACTCATTCTATGAAGCTAGCATAACCGTGATACCTAAGCCAGGGAAAGATCCAACAAAGATAGAGAACTACAGACCGATATCACTCATGAACCTAGATGCAAAAATCTTCAACAAAATTCTTGCCAACAGAATACAACAACATATCAAGAAAATAATCCATCATGACCAAGTGGGATTCATACCAGGGATGCAAGGTTGGTTCAACATCAGGAAAACAATTAATGTGATTAACCACATAAATAACACAAAAGGATCACCTGATTTTGTCCACTGATGTCCAAAAAGCATTTGATAAAGTCCAACACCCATTCATGCTAAACACTCTTAGCAAAATGGGCATAGATGGCAAATTCCTCAACACAATAAGGGCCATTTATATAAAGTCAATTGCCCACATCATCCTGAATGGAGAGAGACTGAAAGACTTTCCCTTGAGATCAGGAACTAGACAAGGATGCCCACTGTCACCTCTCCTATTCAACACTGTGCTGGAAGTTCTAGCCAGAGCAATTAGACAAGACGAAGAAATAAAGGGCATCTGCATTGGCAAAGAGGAAGTTAAAATCTCCCTGTTCGCAGATGATATGATTGTATATGCAGAGAACCCCAAGGAATCTATAAGTAAACTACTCAAACTGATAGAAGAGTTCAGCAAAGTCTCAGGATACAAGATAAACATAAGTAAATCAACAGGATTCCTTTATACCAACAACAAGACTGTTAAGGAGGAAATTATCAAATCAATACCATTTACGATAGCCCCTAAAAAGATAATTAATCTAACCAGAGAAACAACAGACCTTTACAAAGAGAACTACAAGCCCTTACTACAAGAAACTAAGAGAGACTTAGATAAATGGAAAAACCTACCCTGCTCATGGATAGGAAGACTTAACATTGTGAAAATGTCTATTTTACTCAAAGCAATTTATTTATATAATGCAATCCCAATACAAGTTCCAGCATCATTTTTTAATGAGATGGAGAAACAAATCACCAATTTTGTTTGGAAAGGGAAGAAGCCCCGGATAAGTAACGTACTACTAAAGAAGAAGGCCTCTCATTACCCGACCTTAGAACATACTACACTGCCACAGTGGTCAAAACAGCCTGGTACTGGTACAAGAACAGATAGATGGATCAATGGAACAGAAGTGAGACCCCAGAGATGACACCATCTGCCTATGAACAGCTGATATTCGACAAAGGCCCTAAGATATTAAACTGGGGTAAAAACAGTATCTTCAACAAATGGTGCTGGCAAAATTGGACATCCATCTGCAATAAACTGAATCAAGATCCATATCTTACACCTTATACAAAAACCAACTCCAACTGGATAAAAGACCTAAATATCAAACCTAAAACGATAAAGCTCATCCAAGAAAAGATAGGAACAACAATGGAAGTTTTAATACACAATGAGGACAGACTCCAAAATCTGTCAAAGACACCTCAATCAACAGAAGAGAAAATAGATAAATGGGAACTATTAAGAATCTAACACTTTTGCTCATCCAAAGACTTTATTAATAGAATTAAAAGAACACCCACAGAATGGGAAAAATTATTTGGCAACTCTGTCAGAATGACGCCTCATCTCCATAATCTATAAGATACTACAAAATATCAATAAGAAGAAGATAAACCATTTTGTTTGGAAAGGGAAGAAGCCCCGGGTAAGTAAGGTACTACTAAAGAAGAAGAACACACTAGGAGGCCTCTCATTACCTGACCTTAGAACATACTTTATTAATAGAATTAAAAGAACACCCACAGAATGGGAAAAAATATTTGGAAACTCTATGTCAGACCGACGCCTGATTTCCATAATCTATAAGATACTACAAAATATCAGTAAGAAGATAAACCACCCAAGTAAGCAATGGGCAAAGGAGATGGACAGACACTTCACTAAAGAGGAGATCCAGGCAGCCAAAAAACACATGCGGACATGTTCACAATCTTTAGTTATTATTGAAATCAAGACAACAATGAGATACCATCTCACCCCAACAAGACTGGCCAGGATCCAGAAAACACAAAACAACACATGCTGGAGAGGCTGTGGAGAAAGTGGAACCCTCCTACACTGTTGGTGGGGTTGCAAAATGGTCCAGCCTCTTTGGAAGGCAATCTGGCACTTCCTTAAAAAAATGGATATCGATATACCATTTGACCCAGTAATTCCACTACTTGGAATATATCCTACAGAATTAAGGCCTTTCACACCAATGGACACATGCACCAGAATGTTTACCGCAGCACAGTCCACGATAGCAAAAAGATGGAATCAACCCAGATGCCCAACAATAGAAGAATGGATAGGTAAACTATGGTACATATACTCAGTGGAGCACTACACAATGATAAAGAATAACGACAATTCCAGGAAACATCCCCTAACCTGGTTTCAACTGGAAGACATTATGTTGAGCGAAAGTAGTCAGCGACAAAGGGACAAATGCTATATGAGACCTCTATGATAAGATCTCGAAAACAGACTTGTGTATAGAAGAAAAGACTCTTTGACAGCTGCAAGGGAGGGGAGTGAGGGAGGGTCAGGGGGGAGGGTTTAGTTTAGATAGTTACTAGAAATCTAGTTGGGAGAAAGCGGTGAGAGCACACACTAGAAACAAGAACAACATTAAGTGGACTTCAGCATAACCTGAGTACTCCTTCCATCTTAACTCAATACTGCAAGGATAGAGTAGCTGGGGCAGGGGGCAAGGGACCATGCTCTTAGGCGAAATCGAGGCCAACTGGCACAACTAACATTTTGCTAAGAGGACTCTCTGCACCCCACATTGGTGAGTGGCGTCTGGGGTCTTAAAAGCTGCCAAGCTGCCATCCAAGGACACAGCAAATGGTCCCAACTCAGCAGGAATGGATGCTCACAGAGGACCAAAATGACATGCAGTGAAGACAACCGAGAAGAGAGAGAGACCCACAGGAGTGGGTGCCTACATCGACTTGCCCGGCCACCACCAGTGACAGCCACGATGGAGCTCACAGAGAGGAGTCTCACTGGCAACACAAGAATAAAAAGGGGTGCATCACGAGATCTCCACTAAAAGACCTCAATTGGTGGTCCAGCGGTTTGGGGGTTCCTTTGAGAGCATGGTCCCCGGCCCTGATGCTGCCCTTTCCCATAAATTATAACAAAGGTCCACTCTTTGGACAGGAATGGATTGGACTTGGCAATGCAGAGTGACCATATATTGGAAGCACTTTATGGTTCTATACATCTATAGGATATCATCTTGCTGACCTCTGGCTGGAGGAAGGGGAGTGGACCGAGAGGAGGGAAAAGGAGGCTGTTGGGAGGATGAGACATGTATGGAGCAGAGAGGAATAGTGTGCAGTCACCAGACAGGGAGAGCAGTGAAAGCTGCATATAGGTGGGCATGTAAATTTATACGTGAATGTACATTTTCACTCAGTTATGTTAAATAATAAAAAAATAAAAATAAAAAAAAAGAAAAAAGAAAGAGTGGTAATCTTGCATGTATATGACCAACTCTAGCTATCACACAAGGCCAAAATAGAAAAAAAGAAAAAAAAAAAAAACCTACCAACCAACCCAAACCAGTTGCCATGAAGTCAATTCCAGCTCACGGCCACCCCATGTATGTCAACAGCAGAAATGTTTTCTGTGGGATTTTCAATGGTTGTTATTTTCAGAGTAGATCACTACTAGGCCTTTCTTCCCAGGTGCCTCTGGTTCGACTCAAACTACCAACATTTCAGTTAGCAGTCACTTGCTCCACCCAAGGACTCTATTCCACAAGGCCAATCATTACTTCCAATTTCTGAACAGATCTGTTTTGAAACTTTCTCCTGAAGCCACTTCACACAGGCTTTAAAAATGGATATTTTTTGATGTAGTATCATGCAAAAGTGATGATATTAGTTATCAATAAAGTGTATTTATTGAGTATTTACTATGCACTGGGTATTGGGCTTCGCTGCTTCACACGAATCATCCATTCAACCATGTATACAACAACTCTGTGTGATACAGTGACTGGCTCAAGATTACTTAGCCAAGTTCAATGAAACTGAATCCAGTGACTGTAAACTCACCTTCAAGAATAAAGATATGGGGGCAGAAAAAAAACCAAAGTAATGTTGAGAAAAAAGAGGTCATTATTAAATGTTCAGTATTTTATGTGTCCGGGTTTAAAAAAAAAAAAAAACAAAAAGCGACTATATATAGCCCAGAAAGGTAACTGAACTTAATGTCATTTCTTGCTATATGAGAGCTTCCTAGGTGTTAATATAATCACATTATATATACAATTCTGATTCATAAGCAAACATGTCTGATTTATGATAAGCAAGAGTCTGATTAACTCAGCAAGGGAAACCAAGTCTTTTTATCATGATTTTGATGTGAGCACCAGACTGATGTTGATGCTTCCTATCCTTTTTATTTGAATGTAATCTGAAAGTAATACCTACTTCCTTCTGAAAATGTTTACACAAGCTCATGGGAAAACATAACAGCCAGTGTACCTAGCTATAATTGCTTATTGTCAGTATCATCTCCCTAATGTTATACCTTTGGTTTTCATTAATGGAATCTCTGCAACTTTGGACAATAATGTAAGCTTATATAACTTCTAGAATTATATGACCCCACAGCAAGAAACACACATATCCAAAAAGTAGGATCACAAACCTGGGAGGAAAGGAAGATTAACACATACACTTCATGAAGAGAAAAAAAAGTCCAGTTTTTATAATTTACTCCCAAATAAATTCCTAACTGACTAGAACATACAGGTGGAAATCACTGCTTTTATTGGTGGGGGAGGCGTTTACTGGGAAAGACAGATAGAGGAGGAGGACCAAAACGACTACACAAAATCTAACTCTGTCTATCTAAAAACATACTCAAATAAGTTTTTGTTTTTGCCCACCCAACGACCAAGATTAGAAAAGCTATAATTAACAAATGGGAAATGTTGTATTAGTATTAGGACAGACACTGTTAGTGGAGTGTCAACTGGCACAACTTTCCTGGAGAGCAATTTGGAGTATTTATAAAGAGCTTTAGAAAGTTCACACCCTTCGATAGTGGGAAAAATCATTCCTAAGACTTGTACCTGAAGGAAACAACCATTCATGATGAGGAAATATGAGTAAACGACTTAAGTCACAGGAAAAGCCATCAATATAAACAAGATATATAACCACAGAGCCCTAGTGGCACAGTGGTTAAGAACTTTTAGGTTAGCAGCTGTTCCTTGGAAACCCCATGGGGCAATGCTACTCTGTCCTATAGAGTTCGTATGAGTCAAATCAACTTGACAGCAGAACAGTTTTTTTTCTTTCTTTTTAATATGTAACCAACGTGCATACAGCGTGATGGACTATTAGTCACTAAAGACAAATGACACAGAGGGATGCTCACAACATCCAGAAACTAAAATGAGCAAATGAGAAAATCATATATCCAAATTCTGAGCACTAACTATGGGCCAGAGACTACATTAAGTGCTTTACATATTAACTAACATAATCCCTTTCAAACACTGATAAGGTAATTAGTATATGGTATTTACACACCAAAAAAATTAAAAGCCAAGAGATTAAAAAACATACTAATGATTATTACAGGATTGTGAAAATTCAGATTTGAAATATTCTGTGTTTGTTTTTCCATGAGGTTGTATAACTTTATTTTCAGAAGTAACTAAGTATTACTTTGAAAAGTAATTCATTTAATAACATTCTTTGAGTTAAAAGATAAGTTTAGCAATAGGTCAATGTAAAGTTTCATAGCACCACTTTGGAGGAAAAGCAACAGAGTTCATGGCCAAATTATAAGAATAATAATAAACAGAGAACTATGTCATGAATTATCCAAAATGTACATTTCAGAATATACCATCTCCATATATTTAAAAAACTGTAACTGCCTCTTAAAAAGTATTTTTACTTATGCTGACTTTAGAAATTTACTCCCTGATGACAGAAGAGCCAACCTAAATGGAGAAAACGAGGAATCACTGTTGACCGATTAGCCAGCAAAACCAAAAACCCAAACTCATTTCCATCCAGCTGATGCCAATTCACAGAATCACTCAAAAGGCTTCTTTCAAGTCTGTTGCTTTCTAGAAGTCGACCAATGCCATCTCTCTATCACAGAGCTGCTCGGTGGGTTCATGCCACCCATCTTTTGGTTTGCAGCTGAGCACTTTAACCACTGTGCCAATAGTTTCCTTAAATTTAAGACCACTAGCATTTATAAAAAGGAATACTTACTTAGGAAGATGTCTTACGAGTACATCTTTACATATTGGTTGCTCAGCCAAAGTGAGCCAAAATTCACAAGCTTCTAAAGCAACATTCTCATCTTGATCTTGGGTCCTCTGCAGCATGTACTGTAAACAAAGGAACTTTAATATTAATCATTCAGTTTAAACCATACAATTACAGTAACCTCAATCGTACACCAGCAAGTTAACAGTCCTTGGTGTAGCCTTACACTGCACAGTGGTTCTCCACACAGGCGATGGCTGACCGAAGCAAGCACGACTTCTGAATGCTGCCTAGTGCCAAGTATCCAGAGGCTGCCGCATTTATCTGCTTCTGCAGTGTTGTTTTATAAACACTGAGATTTTAAAATGTATTGACAAGTATTAAGCCTTCTTAGAAATACCAAAAATAAAGAACTCCATCATAATAACGTTCTCAAAATGAAGTCTCTTTTATAACATACCCACTCACGATTTCTTTTGAAACATTAGTCAGAGACTTTCATGTATTTATAGACAGATATTAAAATTATAAAGTTAAACAACATTTAAATAATTTGGAAAGTATTAATGACATTTCTTTACATGGAAATTTCCAACAAAATAGGTTTATCATGTCCTCTGAATATCTCAAGCCAAATTCACTTTTAGTTGGAGGACCAACTATCTAAAGACAGGTATCTACCCCTTTCTAAGAACCTCCCACATACACATAACGGCAAGTATTTACGTGATTTGCAACACAGCTGGGGCTAGAACTGAAGTGAGCTGATGACTGCCTCATAAATATCCTCTGCTGGACACAATTATCTCGCACGACAAAACATAGCAACATGCATTGTCCCATTACATGCCATATCATGTTCTATTTCTATGCTAGAGTATTGCTGGAGAAAGAAATTGTAGCACTGTAAATCAGGTTCCCCAGCTGTGACTTGGTCCTAGCAACAGACTCTAGTTAACTCCATACATCACAAAACTTTCAACCAACCCTAACTGACTCTTTTAAGTATTTTAGAGAAAAAACTGGGTTAATCAAGAAAAACCCATTCATTTATCCTTCTTATACTGCTGGATGTCCTTTTTCTATAACTCTTTCCAATGTTTTAGAAGGTGTGTTCCTTCACATCATGGATGTGAATTTTCTTTGGATAAGTCTTAGACCCCCCATCCTTTAAAAAAGCACCCTCATTCTCCATTTACCCCCTCCTCCACACCATATGGACCTCTGAAGTGAACAGGAGGCTCCAGATAAACTATTTAAAATACTTGCAAACCTATGTAACATTCACATACAAATATTTCCTGTAATGTGCTGCAGTCAATGCGAATTCATAGATCCTACATGGAAGAGCAAAACTGTCCCATAAGGTTCCAATGAGAGATTGGGAGAAGTGAACTGCACACCTTTCAGTTGGTAGCCATACCTCATAAACTCTCCATCACCAGGGCTCCATGATTACACTCAGCAATTTGAAAATTATGCACCCCAGTCGGATTCTAGCAGTACTTAACATTATCAAAACAGTTAAATTATTCTGTTTTAATGATAACTACACATTCCGTCACTATGTATTCCTTTCATCAGATGTGGTTTAAACTCTGATTAATATACTCAGAATTTCTTAATAAAATTACTGTAATTCCCCACTAGGGATTGAAACAGACCATTTCAAAATCTCAATGGTCTGCTCTAACTATCGCAGTCATGTCTCTTCTACTAAAAAATTAATTCAATGCAACAAATTATAAATCATTCACATGAATTTTACCAGCAATGGACAGAAAATAACTCTGGACTCTAAACTCCAATGACACCACAATATGCTACCTATATCTAGTAAACAAAAGTAATCCATTTCCTAAGTAGTCTAGGCTAAGAGCTAGCTATTCCTTTTAAATGACTTTCTTCCCTATACCATGTTAAATCACATGAAAGAAAAATTATCATAATTTATGTACAATTTTTAGATAATCATTAAGCATTCAACTTCCCTCTCCTGCTAACCCATCAAATGTATTAAATCACTTAGAAAACAATGGTTTCACAATATACATCTTGTGTTCAACACTTTTCTTGGGAAAAGGCTTTAAGTTGCTTGAGTTACCTCAACTATATTATGCATGTGAGGGAGCAGGCGATCCATTCGAACTTCAAGCAACATCACAAGAGCCCGGCAGACATTTTTCCGTACCTCTGGTTCTTCATCGCCAGCCAATGCAAACAAATTCTATTGAAAAAAAAACATTTTTAATTCCTAGTTTGAAAACTGATACATTAGAAAGGTGCATATATATAAATGAATAATCTTCAAGTTGGTGACATTTAAGGAAAGCTAAGAAGATATAGTACAAATGATGACTGACATAACTGGCTTATATTAGGCTATAAAATAAGACAATTACATGTAGGATACTGTAGGATAATAACTGTCCCAAACTAATTTTAGTCAACAATTCAAAATCAAGTAATATAGGACAAAGGATTATTTGCAATTATCCAACTCACCCAGTAAAAGAAACAATCAAAAAAACAGAACTTGACTAAGGTACTTTGACCCACATATGTTACCTCCCGGACTTACAGAAAAGTAGTCTAGTATTTCTGCAAAATGCTTCTAAAATATAAAATGTTTACTCTATTTGGGTTTATGTAAAAACATACTTCCCAAATTTTCATGGTTAAGAATTAGTTTTCATTTTATTTTATTTTTTTAAGTTTGTTATCTGTTGCTTACAAAAGTTGCTCAGTGTTTCCTTCAATTTTTGTTTTTATTCCATGATGGACAGCTCACTGACTGTGGAATGGCCTTAGTCCCAGGAGCACACTTTCAGGGGCAATGTTACAAAATACAAGTAGAATATCATGCACCCAAGATCATCATGCCCAGACGTCAAAAAGAGCAGAGTAGTACAAAAATGAATGAAATGCAGAAGGCCTCTCTCAGAATCCTCTGCTGCATGAGAATCCGACTGTTCTTGTAGAATGGTGAACTAGCTGAATCTCACAGGAGTAACAAGAAGCAATAAAGTGCTCACATGGTATTTAACACCAAAGCAATTTTTTTAAACGTTGGGAAATGGTCTTGCCCCACCTACTGAATATGCCTCCGTAAAATTTCTGTTTTCAGATAGAAATTAATCTCTTCTAAACAGTACTTCCTTATAAGATACTGGTATGTCTACTACTGCTCCTTTTATTTAACAATGAAGAATACTAAGAAATACTAATATAATTACTATCACATTTAAAATTAACAGTAATAGCAGCTAACAGAGTGCTTTCTCTGGTAATAACTATTCCAATGTATGTATACAAACTATCTTTGTAACAATCCAAAACAAAGCAGACCTATGATTAGCGTCCATTTACAGATGATGAAACTGAAATCATCCTTTAAATAAAGTGCACGAGGTTACATGGCTACTTAGCCAAGAAACTAGGATTTCAAACTAGGCAATCTTTTTACTGTGATTAAGTGTAAGTGTACAATCCAGTTTAAATTCACAGGCCCACCTATGTGCAGCTCCTGCTGCTCTCCTTGCCTGGTGACAGCACACTCCATCTTTCTATTGTGTACAAGTCATATCCTCTTAAAAATCACCTGTCCCTTGTCTCCACCCTTTCCACTCCCCTCTAGTAAGAGGCCAGCAGGATGACATCCTGTAAGTGTACAGAACCATAAAGTGCACACAAGATATGGTCACTCTGTGTCAACGAGTCCATTCCATTACTGTCTGAGATGTTGATCTCAGTAATGATTTATGGTCAGGGGCAGCATCTGATCTAGGGGCCATGCTCCCAGGGGAACCCCCAGGCCTTCGGACCATCTAACTGTGGCCTTTTAGTAGAGTTCTTGAAACCAGGCAATCTTCCTCTTACTCCAGATCCCCAGGTCTTACTCACTAAACCATACCATCTCTAACCCAAACCAGATTGAAAACACTCTGTAGCCATAAAAATGTATTATGTATCCATGGCATGAAACACAGGAACTGATTCATAGCAGTTACTCTATAAAACCCACTGCAACATGTAAACGGTTTGAGAAGGCTTTCGCCTATTCTCCTCAGCCCACCGATAAAGGAAGCTCAGAAAGAAGCTGGTCAATTTACAAAATGAAGAAAAACGAAACAGAACATGAAAGAACTTTTTTCATGTTATAATTTTCCAACAGTACGAAAAGCAATTTGACCTCTGAAGGACTGTTAAGAATAGCTGAGGACAAGTGGAATATTTAATTAATTTCATTGGTGAAAATGCTTAAGAAACATTAACAACCCTTGCAATTGCTATTATAAAACTGATGTTCCAAAAAGGAATTTTACTACCTATGATTCATGGCCAGAAAACTACGCTGTCTTTCTGTTTTTATAAAACTGTTAAAAGTGCTTTTAGAGATGCTTGCTGAGATTTAAAACAACACTGCGTCTATACTTCTAATAAAACTCAGTAACAAAAAAGTGTTTCACTTAGTAAAAATTGCAAAGTCTACACTGTATTTAATTTTAATGCTATCAGAAAGAATTTAAGTAAATGCTAGCAATTTAACACTGGAATTATATATTACTATAGCAGTCAGAATTACCTAATCTTCTGAAAAACAAAGGAGGAGAAAAATCTTACCTCAATGAAAGAATCAATGTGCAACATCAAAGCTTGAGTCCTACTGATGATAAACTGATTAACACATGCAACTGCATGAGATCTAGAAACAAAGACAAAATTTAATATAAGCTCAGTGCACCTTTTTTCCTATTTACAGAAGACCGGCAACAATTAAACATTCCTCCATAAAAATATTATGGTATATGTTATCTATAAAGGTACTAATTAAAAAGGATAAAAATTACAGCTAATCTCTTTCCTTTTTAAATAACTTTACTCCATATATGTGCAAAAGTCATAGTCATCTTTATCTTTAATTATATAGAAAGGGTATTATACATATTTTTGGTGACTTTTTTCTGTTAGTATTATGTTGTGAAGACTCATCTATATTTGCCACTATAGCGTAATTGTTTTGACTCTATTTCATTGCATGACTGTCCTACAGTTTAGTCATATACTTTCTCCCTATAACTTGTGGGTTGTTCCTAGTTTTTTGCTGTTGTGAACAGTCCCACTGAAAATAATCTTGTTTTCCTTTTGTCCAGAGTTCCTCACATACATATGGATGGTAAAATTTGTAAGGTGAAAAAAAGTAACCTTGCTCTTAAACAAAGGAACTGCAAAGCAGTGTTGTTCACTACCACAAATACAATTAACCACACAGAAGGTAGAGAATTACATCATATTTAATGAAAATTCCACTGGAAAGAGTCCTTTGTTATTAAGGAGTAGATTTCAATTATGTAAGTTTACCTCTGTGAACGTCCCCATAACCTTTGTTACTCATAGAATATCAGATAATGAAAAGTAAAGGAGTGGTCAAGCTGCTATCAGAGCTTATAAATTAATATTGGATGTATAAACACCTTATTTTTGGACTACTGTGCTTGAAGAACTGTAAAAACTTGGGAATCATGATGTTCAGAGGACGATCTAAAACATCACTATCTAAAATCTCAGCAGAATCTTCGCATATCTTCTGAAGAGCTCCAAATGCTCCCTGTAAAAGACACATATTTAAATTCCTACATCAAAAGAGAAGCCATTTAAAAAGACAAAGGTGAGGAATACTAACATGCAGATTACTGCTCTTAGCATATAAATTTTGATAAAAATCCATTTAATTTTAAAACAAAAACCACTATACTATTATCTGAGGTTTGTTTAAATATAATAGTACGTTTTCATGCTAGCATTAAGTGACTTACATCTATCTACAGGATTATTTCGGCTGACAGGGATTATAATAAAAACTATTAAAAAATGAAACTCCTCTGAAATATCTTCAATCTTTAGTTTTCTCGTCAGATACCAGTTAAAACTGAATGTAAAACTTTACATTTACATTAAATTTACATAGCCATTCTAAAACTTGAAGTATATAAAGATGTCTTTATGAATGCTACTAAAAAATTATCTGCATGTAAATTACTCATTGGATAACTTATATTTGCTTTCAGTTACCTCAACCACCTCTACTTTATTATTTATAATTCTATCAGCAGCAACTTGGTACTTATTCTTCATTCTACAACTAATTTGAAAAGCACTCAACAAAGTAGAATCTGTAAGGCAATTATCCAGTATCTTTTTAAAAGAGTTTATAATACTTTAAAAAATACTGCATTTAGAGATTTTAGAAAACAATTTTATTGTGATTAAGTGAAAATTTTCAATCCAAGTCAATTTTCCATACCTGCTTCTCTGCAACTCTATTTGCTCTGCTCACCCTGAGACCTCACACTCTTCTTTTTCACTCTTTACTTCCAGTATCCACTCAACCAACGGTTGTGCCCTCCTCTCTCTCTCTCACACTCACACTCACACTCACACCTACACCCATAAAGAACACACACCACATGCATCACTCCGGCCCTGGGTGTTGGCTTCAGTACTGATTTCAGGTCTGGGCTAGCAGCAAGTCTGGGGGCTAAGTTCTCAGGGGACATTTCAGGCTGTCAGGCCATCAAATTCTGGTCTTTCAATACAGTTCTTGATCTCACACCTTTTTCTTGTGCTGCATCAGGGACTCTACATTGTGTTCCCCCTGTCAAGGGTGTCTTTGGTGGTGGCTAGGTATCATCTGGTTCTTCTCGTCTTGTGCAGATGTAGTTTCCCAACCACATGGGTCCTTCCATCTCCTGGGCTCATTTTACCTTTTGTCTTTGATGTTCTTGGTTATTATCTGTCCCAGATAGATTGTGACCAATTAATGTTCCTCAGATGGAGCTTGCTGGCTTTTAAGACCCCAGGCACCGCTCACCAATATGGAGTGCAGAAGACTCTCTTAGAGAAAGACTAGTTACACCAACTGACCTTGATGTCCCCTGAAAATATGGTTCCCAGACCGCTGTCTCTGATATTCTGTCCTCTGAAATGTCAGGCTTAATTTAGAAAATCTTTCAGCTTATGGGGTAGTCTAGTTATGCTGACCTGCCATCTACCGTGTGCTGTCACACCCTTCACCTAACCGAACTCCTATCAACTATCTGTGAGTAAACCTCTCCTCTCACTCGTCACCCCTGCAGCCATTAGAGTATTTTCTTCTGTGCTTTAGTTCTTTCATAAGCCCTTGTAACCGTGGTCTCATACAATATTTGTCCTTTCGTGGCTGACTGATTTCACTCAGCACGTCTTCCAGTTGATTCCAGGTTATGAGATGTTTCATAGCATCATCACTGTTCTTTATCATTGCAGTGCTCCACTGTGCATACATACCATAGTTTGTTTATCCATTCATCTGCTGATGGACAGCAGATTGATTCCACCTTCTTGCTCTTGTCGACAGTGCTGCAATAAATATCCGTGTGCATACATCTGCTCATGTGACAGCCTATATTTCTGTAGCATATATTCCAAGCAGTGGGATTGCTGAATCATACACTATTTCTATTACTAGCTTTTAAAGAAAGCACCAAACTGCTTTCCAACGAGGTTGTACCATTTTACATTCCCACTAGCAGTGTAGAAGAGTTTCAAGAGTTTCAGTCTCTCCAACATGTTTCCGGATTACTGCCAACCTTGCTGCGGTAAGACAGTAAACTGATTGCAGTTTCCATTTGGATTTCTCTAATGGCTAATGACTGTGTGCATTTCCTCATGTGTCTTTTGGCTGCCTGGATGTCTTTAGCGAAATGTCTGTCCATGTCCTTTATTCACTGTTTAACTAGGTTATTTGTCTTTTTTTTGCTGGTATTTTGCAGTAGCTTGTAGGTTATAAAAGTCAGATGTTGACCCGATACGTGGTCACCAAAACATATTCTCCCATTCTATAGATGGTCCTTAACTCTCTTGATGAAGTCTTGGAATAAGCTATTTAGTTTTTAGTGAATTTAGAGATTTTTTAAAAGCTCACATTATTAAAATTCAGTGCTCAGATTTAACATGCATATAATCAGTATTAGGAGTTTGAAAACTATCATCTTAAAGGTATGATTTAATGTTAAGATTTTTTAAATAAAAGGCTTAGTTCTGAAATTTTATTAAAGTAAAACTAAATGTACATGTATTATTACCTGTTGTGGTAATGGAAACAATTTCAACTAGGAGCAAACATTCAGTCAATAAAACTTCAAATATCTACAGATCCACATCTTCAGTTCAGGTAGATAAAAACGTTATTTAAATAAGTGTTCTATACAGAAGCATGATTTATGATTTCTGAAGTTCAATTATTTTGTTTTTTTGGATGGTGCTTGTTTAAGTTTATCTCCTATTATCAGTATACCAAAACAATTTTAATCAGCTGTTAAATGATGAATAAATTGTAATATTATTTTAGTTTTTTAGCATCGTATTAGTGCATTTTCAAAAAATGTGTACGTGAGACTGTAGGATGCTTTCCTTTAGATAGGGAACATGGGTAGGTTAAGGAGTGCTTTCCAACATCCTTTTGTGAACTCTCCCTCCTCCTATCTTCCTTTGTCTTCCCCTGAGGTAAGTAAACAAAGTCCATGTTGTAAGACAACCTGATTTCTTTTTATTAGGTTATTCCTGTGCCAGCCTGGCCTCCAACCTCAGATCTTTACAGAGGGAAAGGAGTCTGCCTTAGAGAAGCACAATGTCTAAACTGGTTTTTACTTAAAAGACTTGTATTTAAACTAGAAACCTAGTAATGAAAGACATACTGTAAGTACTTATCTGCAGTGAGAAACTATAGGAAAATAAATCTATACACTTTCCTACCTTTCTAAAAGGACAGGGTGCTACTGATATGATCAGGAGGAAGTAACAGGAAAACGGCTGATGTATGAATTTGTTGTTTGGCGCTGCTGGATTGGTTCCAACTCACGGCTACCCTACGAACAACAGAACATAACGCTGTCTGGTGCTACCTACATTATCCTCACAATTGATGCTAGGCTTCAGCCTATATGTTGCAGCCTCTGTGTTAAACCATTTTGTTGAGCGTTTCCGTCTTTCACCCTGACCTTCAAATTTACAAGGCATGATGTCCTTCTCCAAGGACTGATCTCTCCTGACAACACATCCAAAGTATACAAGATACACACAGTCGTCTATCCTTGCTTCTAATCAGTATTTCAGTGGTACTTCTTCCGAGACATTTGTTCTTTTAGCAGTCCATGATATGTTCTTTGCTAATGAAGGGTCTTCCAATAAGGATGTTCTATTTTTGATAGTTCACAGTGGCAATACTTGTGAAGCTATGGTGGTCATATTTACTACATTTTTAAAATTAGTCTTTACAAATAACCACACGGAGTTACACGTTTCCACAATGCATAGACATTATTAAAGTTTACTACCAAAATGGGTGTTCCATTCGCCCAACATTACACATCTTACATGAAATTTATGATGCGCGTAATCGTCCCACTGAGAGAACAATTCAACGTTTCATCACAAAACTTGAGACAACTGGGTCTGTTGCCAATCAGACAATGCCTGTGTGTCAATGAACCACATGTTCCAATCAATGAAAATACTGCCACTGTTTATCACACTGTATGAGAGAATCCATCCCCATCAATTTCTCACCGAGCACAAGAAGTAGGTGTTTCAGTAACCACAGGTTGGCAGATTTTGCATCTGGACTTAAAGCTTTACCCTTACCAAACTTGTTTTAACTAAAAAACTGAAGTCCGATGACTGCACTGTACATTTGCCGACTGGGCTCTGGAGCAATCAGAAGCTGACTATGTTTTTGACAAAAAAAAAATCTTCGGTGACAAAAGGCCCATTTTTGGAGGAATGCTTTTGTTAATAAACAAGCTGTCCCATTTGGAGCTATAAGAACCCAATGGACATTCAAGAGCATCCACTTCATCCAAAAAATTAGTTTGGTGTGGATTTTGATCTGGCAGAATCATTGGCCCTTTTCAAGACGCACGAGGAGAAGCTGTGACTATCAATGGCGAAAGGTATCAGGCTATGACAACTGATTATTTGTGGCCCTTATCTGGGAGATGCCACAGCAGCCATTTACCTAAAGTTCTTTTCCACACATAACGCTGTCAAATGTACCTCAAAATAATAAAATAATTAAAACTGTATTATTTACACAATTTGTTTTATTCAAGCTCATAGACAGGACATCTTTACCTGAAGACCCTTTACAATCTGAAGGTGTCGATGTTTCACTAGTCTTCCTTATACACTATCCTGCTTTTACTAACATGAGGTAGCTGAAAACACCATGGCTTGGGTCAGGCACACAGTTTTCAAGGTGGCAGGTTTGTGTTTCAACAATCTGAAGAGCTCTTTTATAGGTCTGGAAACCCTGGTAACATAGTGGTTAAATACTACGGCTGCTAACCAAAAGGTCAGCAGGCTCCCTGGAAACTCTATGGTGCAGTTCTACTCTGCGCCTATATGGTTGCTATGAGTTGGTATCAATTCAATGGAAATTTTTTTTTTCTACTTTTTGTACATTTGTCCAATGCAATTCGTCTTGATTTCCTGACTGCTGCTGTGGGTGCTGAGTGTGTATCCAACTAAAACAACATCCTTGACAAACAACTCAACCATTTCCCTATTTATCATGATGTTGCTTACTGGTCTAGATTTTCCTCATGTTGAGGTTCACTGCATACTTAAGACTGTAGTCTTAATCTTTATCAGCAAATGCTTTAAGTCCTCTTCACTTTTAGCAAGAAAGGTTGTGTATTATCTACATAACCTGTTGTTCTTAGAGCTCAGCTTCTCAGATTATCTGCTCGGCAGACAGGTCAAGTATGGTGGAAGAACACAACCCTGATGTACAACTTTCCTGACTTAAAACCATACAGTATTACCTTGTTTGGTTCAACGATTACCTCTTTGTCTATATATAGGTTCCTCGTGAGCACAATTAAGTGTTCTGGAATTTCCATTCTTCATAATGTTACTCATAATTCGTTGTGACCCACTAGTTGCATAGTCAATAAAACATAAGTAAACATCGTTCTGGTATTCTCTCTTTTTAGCGAAGATCCACCTGATACCAGCAATGATACCCCTGGTTCTATGTCCTGTTTTGAATCCGGCATGAACTTATGGCAGTTCTTTATCAATATACCACTACGGTCACTCTTGAAAGATCTTCAGCAAAATTTTACTTGTGTGTGAAACTGATACAGTTCTGTAATTTCTCCATTAAGTTGGATTACCTTTCTTGGTTAACAGGCACAAATATGGATCTCTTCCAGCTGGCTGGCCAGACAGCTGTCTGCCAAGTTTCATGGAACAGACAAGTGAGAATTTCCAGCACCCCAGTGTGGTTAGTGAAAACACCTCAACTGACATTCTGTCAACTTCTGGAGTCTTGTTTTTCACCAATGCCTTCACTACTATTGGTTCCTAATCATGTTACCTCCTGAAATGGCTGAATGCTGACAAATTCTTTTTAGCATAGTGACTCTGCAGTCTTCCTATCTTCTTTTGATGCTTCCTGCATCACTCAGTATTTTCCCCAAGGAATCTTTCTCTATTGCAACTGAAGGCTTACTTCTGTCTTCTGTTCTTTCAGCTTGAGAAATGCAGAGGATTTTCTTCCCTTTTGGTTTTCTATCTCTAGTCTTCACACGTCATTATAATTCTTCACTTTGTCTAACTGTGCCACCCTTTGGAATCTTGTGTTCAGCTCTTTTCATTATTTCTTCCTTTTGGTTTAGCTACCTGAGGTTGAAGAACAAGTCTGAGTCTCTTCTGACATCCACTTCGGTCTTTACTTTCCTTCCTGTTTTGTGAATCATCTCTTGCTTTCTTTATGTATGTTGTCCTTAATATCAATCTACAACCTGTCTGGTTTTTGGTCATTAGCATTTGATACATCAAATTTATTCTTGAGATGGTCTCTAAATTCAGGTGAGTCACAATTTGGTTCTTGTACCAATCTGCTTCAGCGTCAACTTGAATTTGCATATGAGCAATTGATGGTCTGTTCTGCAGTCAGCTCCCCAGACCCTGCTACAATACTGAGCTTTTCTATAGTCTCTTTCTACAGATGTAGTTGATCTGATTCTTGTTAATTCCATCTAGCAAGGCCCACCTGCATAGATGCCATTTATGCTGGTGAAAAAAGGTACCTGAAATTAAGTAATTTGGTCTTGGAAAATCCTGTGTTGCAATCTCTGGCATTGTTTCTATCACCAAGACTGTATTTTTCAACTTCTGATCCCTCTTTGCTTTAAGCGTTCACATTCTAATAACCAATAATTATCAATGTATCAATTTCTTATCTTTGGCTTTAGAAGTTGTATTAACTGGTCTTCCTTGTAAGGCATATATAGATATTATCCTATCACTGACAGTGTCACACTTTAGGACAGATCTTGAAAAGTTCTTTTTGATAATGAATGCAACAACATTCTTCAACTTGTCATTCCTGGCACAGCAGACCTTATGACTGCCTAACTCGAAACAGTCAATGCCAGTCTATTTCAGCTAAGGCCTAACATACCACATATCAATGTTTATGCATGCCATTTCATTTCTGATGATTTCCAATTTTCCTAGATTCATACTTTGTACTTTTCACGCTCCAATTATTAATGGGTGTTTAAAGCTGTTTGTTCTCATTTTGAGTTGTATCACATCAGCAAATGGTCCCAAAAGTTTGACTCCATTCACATCTTTAAGGTCAGCTCTACCTTGAGGAGGTAACTCTTTCCAGTTGCACCTTTGAGTGTCTTCCAACCCAGAGGGCTCATCTTCTGGCACTATGTCAGATTATGTTCCACTGTTATTCATTAACGTTTCACTGGCTAATTCTTTTAAGAAGCACATCATTCAGTCCTTCCTATCTGTCTCTGTCCAGAAGCTGAGCTGAAGCCTGTCCACTGTAGGTGACCCTGCTGGTATTTGAATACTGAGGCATAAATTCTAGCATCACAGCCCACACAAGCCCCCACAAGTAAGACAAACTGACAGACACGCAGAGAGATGTATGATTAAAATTAGAAAACTAGACATACCTTAACACAGCACCCAATGAGACATAGACAAAATTTAAGAAGTACTTATGCTCTGTGAATTGAGGAAATTTCACTCTCTTTGAAAATATCAAATCATCTAAGCCTGACAACAGTCTCATAATAACATATATATAAATATATCCAAGAACAGTTTCAGAATATAAAAACAGAATATTCTCTTGAAGGAAATACAGTAAAGAGGTTTTACAACTTGTTGGACTTAAGTATGTATGTAGATGTATTAAAAATAAAACAGTAAAATAAATGATAACAAGTTTACAAGACAAAAGGCAATTTTTAGTCTCCTAGGTTCTGACTATGTTTCAGAGACTAAAATTTTCCTCAAGAGTGCTAACTGACAAAACGACATGAGACACAGCAAAGAAATTTTATATATGAAGCAAGTATCTCTACCTCACAGGTATTATAATCTTCAGAATCCAAAAGGCTACAGAGTTTTGGTAGGAGGTCAGGCCAATTCTGTAGTTCTCCCTTGGAGGCTATCGTTGTAATCAAAATACCTTGAAAGAAAACACACATCTTTATGAAATCTGACTGCATTTTGTTAGGCACTACCACATAAGCAAGTGTGTGCACTTACACACACATACGCACACATATTTTACTGTCTTAAATCAACCATACTTGGGGGGGGCGGGAATCACAGCAAAAAGCCGACATGTTTCTAATTTTGTTTTCTAGTATTTCATCTTTTTTTTTAAACCAAGTATCTGTACAAAAGACTACAACCTGCTCTTCTCCAACAACATCAAGGATAGCATCACTAATTAAAATTACTTGCACTAAAAAAAATTACATATAAAAAGCACAGAACTGATAAACCAAAATGTTACTAGTACTTATTACTGTGCAATGAGTTTATGAGTCCTTTAGGAAGGTAGATACATTTAGAAGTCAGCTCTATGACAATCTGTAATTACAGTCAAGTGCCCTAACAAGGGAAATAAAGCATATAAGCAGCAATTAAGATCAATGCTATGTAGTTACTGTGTTTGCAACACTTCTACAACAGTTAACCACTTCCTGTATCAAGGATCTTCCATCTTGGAGGCTGAGTGACACACACTGACTGGTAATGTTGCCTTGACTAAATGGATTATTTCAAGTGTGCTGTGTAGTTTAGTGGTAAAAGTGCATGCACTTGCAACAGATACACAAAAGTGTTACATTAATACAAACAGTGATACAAGTTTTACATGAGTATTTTTAATAAACCAAACCTACTGTCATCAAGTCAATTCCAACTCACAGCGATCCTACAAGACAAACTGTCCCATGAAGTTTCCAAGGAGCACCCAGTGGATATGAACCACCAACCTTTAGGTTAGGAGCCATAGCAGATTAATCACTATGCCACCAGAGTTTCCAGTATTTTTAATATGCCTTACTAAATATAATGTTAGTAATATAACATAATATGCTTGGTTACTATGGATCTTGTACCATGATTAAACGCATAGGTTGTGACAATGGGCACAGATGTACTGTAGGCTTCTAAATACTAATCTGTAAAATATGAAAAAAGATACTCTTTTCAGAGGATAATTTTGAGAGTTCAGTGAGATATGCACATGATATGCCTCCACATACTGAGTATTCAGTGATTATTATTAAGCAGAAAATGTTAAAACAGAAACAGTTGGATTTTCCTACTGTTTCTGTGTAAAAGTTTTTGAGTTTTCCACCTTTAGTTTTGTAAATGTTGCTTCTAAGAGATAAATTAAAGAGTAGCCAATACACCCACTGCCACTGAGTCAATTTCAACTCGTAGTGTCCCTACAGGACAGAGGAGAACTGCTCCACTGAGTTTCCAAGGAGGGCGTCGTCGATTCAAACTGCCTGGTGACAAATTCTTGACTAAAAAAATTAAACTACATAGTAGGAGTAACACACTGACAGCACAACGGCATAGTGTTAAGTGCTACATCTGCTAACCAGAAAGCCGGCAGTTGAAATCCACCAAGTGCTCCTTCAAAACTCTATGGGGCAGTTCTACTCTGACTTACAGGGTCACTATGAGTTGGAATCGACTTGACAGCAGTGGATTTGGTTTGTGTTTTTTAAAGTCAATACACATGGGAACTTTCCTCTTTCTATGTAATGAAAGAGACAAAAAGATATGCATCTGTCTGAAAGAAACCAAGCAAATCTTAAATAAGATTATAAACAATTAATAATTAATAAAAAAAAGACAATCTACATCTTGTCCACCGATATTCATTCCTTTGGCTAGGAGACAAAGAATGTTTACAGACAGAAAAATCGCAACTCATCTGGCCTTATCATTTAATCTACTCCCATCTATGTTCTAGTACAGTTATAAGAAGTAAAAAAACAGATAATTTTCAGTGTATACAACAAATGTGGTATTGAAAACTGGCGTTTGACAGTACCTATTAAAATATACAATGGTTAAACCACATACATGGACCCAGTAATACCACTACTAGAATCTACCCTGTAAGAAACATTACCACAAATACATAAATAGCATACACAAAAGGCTGTTCACTGAAATACTGAAATTACAGATTATTCTTTAACAGAAACATTTTATATTCACCCAGTGGATTACCATGTATCCTTAAATGTGCTCTGTCCATACAGACTTACTTGACAAGACTCCCAGTATTATTATTAACATTAAAAAATTTTTTAAAAGGCTAAGTTACATAAAAATATATAGCATGATTGATTCTATTTAGAAAGCAAAAATTTAAGTAGTTGCCAGGTATTACAAGAAGATGCACCAATACTCCAACTGCTTGCCTTTCATAATATACTTACTTCTGTAATGTTAGAATTTGTAAATAGGTAGCAAATTCACTTGTATATTCAGAAATGGTTTTAATACATGACCCTTGCCCCTAAGGAACTGAGTAAGAGCAGTGGTTGCGAACCTGGTTTCATTTTACCCATCACCTCCACCCCTGGGACAACAATGGACAGTGTCTGGAAACATATCTGGTTGTCACACAGAGGTGACAAGTAGTGAGTAGACGCTGATTAACATCCTACAAGCACAAGACAGTCCAACAATAACAAATTATGTGCTCCAAAATGTCAGCAGAGTGAAGGTCAAGAAAGCCTAACTTAGAGGTATAGGGACCTACTTAAAAGAATGTAGCACTTAATGCTATTGTTGTTTTTAATATGCCGTTCAGCTGGCCATGACTCACAAGCCTATGCCCAATAAAATGAAGCTGAGTCTGGTGTCATCCCATGACTGGCTACAGGTTGGACTGCTGTGATCCACAGTTTTCACTGGCGAATTCTGGAAAAGAGATCACCAGGCCCTTCTTCCTAGTCTTTTTTAGCCTGGAAACTCCACTGAATCCTATCCAGCATAACAGCAACACAAAACAAGCCATATACTAAAATACGTGTAGTTGCTATGCATTAGGTGTATTGGCCAGGAACAGAACCCAAGTCTCCCTCATTAAAGGCAGCAATTCTACCACTAAATCACTAAAAGTCCCAGTTTTTATCCTAGAATACATGTATTAAGAATTTTCTATTAAGGCTAACGAGTGATGAAGAGTCAGTATCTAATTCTCAGAGATGCTTTCCAGAAGGCTATTATGTTACTTTCAAAACATATTCCTAAAATTTGTTTTCTGAGTTGTACTTTATATAAAGTTTTACAGAACCAACGTCTCGTTAAACAGTATACACATTGTTTTATAACACTGATTAAATCCCTTCTTCACCTTGGGTTCCCTACCGGCAGCTTTCCTACTCTCTCTCCTGCCTTCTAGTCTGCCCTTTAGTTTTGTTTTGTTTTGTTTTATGGGCCTGTCTAATCTGGGTGAAGGGTGAACCTCAGAAGAGACTTCCATACTGGAGTATCTTCCTAAAATTTTTTTTTTAAAAAACATTTTTAACATCAACCAAAATGGCCAAACAAGTTAAAAGATCACGTTACAACATTAATGCTAAGCCCCCTCAAGAGGATTTCGCCTCCCTTTGGGAAGAATTTGTGTGTGTGAACATGTTAGTCACTCTTCATTACCTTCTCCAGTCTATATCCAAAAGCAAGGGAGCAAGAGAGAAGTTCTGTTTTCAATTAACTTTGTAAAATAACTGTTTAACTTCTTTCATGCTGAGTGTTTCATTTTATTGAGTTACATTACGAGCTTTTTTAAACAGAAAACCTCAAAACATATATACAACCAAAGAAATATGGTATAATTACTCAGCTTTAACAATTGATCAAGACATGGCCAATCTTGTTTTATCTGTACTTCTCCCACCTCACACTTCTACTCCAAACTGTTTTAGGAAAAAAAGCCCAGACATGATGCTTTATTTGGAAATACGTTGCAGGTATTTCTGCAGCTCCCAAAATTTTATTTTTAGTGAAGCAGAATAAAGCAAAAATTTCTTCTGTTTAGTTTCTGTACTCAAAATTGCAACAGTTCCTCACAATGAGAATATTTAACTACATAATAAAAACTACAACTAAAGCCAAGAACTTTTCATACTCTATTAATAGACACCAAGAGGTAAGCTGTGCTTCTTTATGTCATTTTCACTTATCTCTTTCTAAAAGACGCTAAGTCAGAAAATACTTTTATTAAATAATTCCCTAAACAGACATGTTCAAAGGCCTTTATAAAGATTTTTTTTAAAAAAAAATAAACTAGGACTTAATGAGAGAGAATCCGAATTCTTCTCTCCCAAATACTATTAATTCCGATCTTTCCAATTTTAGACAAAAGTACTGCGGTTCAGAACACATAGTAAAGGTTTATAGCAAAACTCAGTTTAGGAAGAAAACAATCTCACTTTTAATTTCTATACCCTGTCCTCTCAGCAGGGTGCCTTTTCTCCAAAAGAAACTCGTTCTTTCCAAACCCCATTCCACTGTATCTATGAGGCTTTTTCTCCTTGATTTTAAACAAAATGCTGACTTGCACTCATCCTTCTTTTAATCACTGTTAAGATTTGGTAGAGCCTTAGGGTCCACCAGAATAGCCTAGGGAGTCCCCTTTCTTAAATTACACATCCTAATCCATTCCATGTACAATCAGTGTAAATTATGATAATGCTTAATAGGAAAATGCTTGGAAGGGTGTCAGAGAACCCTTGCTTTATAAGCAAGAGAGATAACTTGGCCACTTTTCTCGGTGGTGTAGTGGTGAAGAGCTATAGCTGTCAACCAGGTTGGTGATTTGAATCCATCAGGTGCTCCTTGGAAGCTCTGTGAGGGCAGTTCTACTCTGTCTTATAGGGTTATTATTAGTAGGAATCAACTTGGCAGCACTGGGTTTGGTTTTGGTTTTTGATTTCTTAGGTAACACAAGTCAAACACACAATGAAACAAAATACAAAAAGATTAAGAAACTTTTAATTATACAGTAGGACTCACTATGTAGATTTATTAATTGATTTCCATTCAATCAACCTGTTAAGATTTAAAAAAAATTTGGAGTTCTTACAAAAGTAACCGCTTTACATTTTAAACCCATGACATACTAAATGTTGCTCAGCAGCAGGCTACTCTGCAGTACACAGAAATCTGAGCTACAGCTGTTAACCAAAATGGTCAGGAGCTTGAACCCTGTAGGTACTCCTCGGAAATCCTAAATGCCATAGGGCAGTTCTACTCTGTTGCATGGGGTTTCTATTGAGTCAGGACTGACTTCATGGCAGCAGCTGCTGTAGCACACCTGCTTATTTCTACTTCTATCAATGGCTAAGTGAGTACTAATAGTCAGCTGCATCTGCTCCTATGCCTACTTACACCAGTCGCTATTAAAATTAACCACTGATTTAGTATTTAACATAAACTGATAAAAAGCTGTTTTTTATTGAAAACAAGCTGAATGCTCTAAAAAAAGGCCTGAAAGAATTACTGCTGAATAAGGTGCAGACTAAGCAATTATAAAAAACTAGGTGGAATAATGCCCCAGGCATTATTAAAGGCAGACAGACAATAAACAACTCTATGTAAAATCAACGAAATGCTCAAGGTACATATCACTTGTTGATGCCTTATTTTAACCAATTCTGAGTTAAACCCTTTGTCATTGGATAAGTGGGCTTTTACAATAGCCACCATCCACGTATCGGTGTGTTGTACCGTAGTGGCTTGTTGTGTGGCTATAATGCTAGAAGCAAAGACACTGTATCTTAAATATCATACCATGGCAGATAGGTTTCAGTGGTACCCCCATACTAAGGATTAATGGGAAGAAAAGGCCTGGCAATCTACTTCCAAAAATTAGCCAACAAAAACCCTATGGAACACAACAGAGTACCTGATACAATGCTACAAGAACCGCCCCCTAGGTCAGAGGGCACACAAAATAGCCAAGCCAAGCGCCGACCACAACGAAGGAGACAAGCATACCAACAAGTGAGAAAAAGGAATCAGCAACATTCCATTTTTTTGTAGATGAGTCACCATGAATCACAGCAGATTTAATGGTAGCTGAACAACCCTCTAACTGTAAAACTATTTCAAAAGCATGTAAGTGTCAAAAAAATGTACTCTCTATCACATGTCAACCTGAAATGGATAACAGACATTCTTATGGAAAGGGTCTAACATATCTAAAATCAGCCCAGTTGTTAGCCGGTGAGCAAAACTGTTACAGTGCAACTTACCTACAGTGGCTCTAATTAGAGGAGAGGCATCACCAATATTATTCAAACATTCACTTTTAATAAAGTCTGTTACACCATTTGGGAAGTTCTGAAAATGAGCTTTCACGTTATTCTTCAAGATGAGACCACTCAAGGACCTTGTAGGTTCATCTGTAATAAAGTAATAGTAGAGTTTTAAAGTAGTTTTCATTTCAAAATATAACACAAATAAATTTTTTTTTAAATTTCTATTGAAAAGCTGATTGCAACATTCTAATAATTTTGCCATAATCAAGATAAAATATCGTAAGGGATTACTAAAAGATTAACTCTGTGATTTAGTTGAAACTTTCTCAATCTTTGCACTATTGGTATTTTTGGGCCAGATGATTCTTTGTGGAGGCTGTTCTATACTCATTAGAATGCAACATCACTGGCCTCTACCCACTAGATAACAGCAGTAGTCCTTCAGTTAGGACAACCAAAAAAATTTCCAGGCAGTTCCAAGCATCCCTTTGGGGCAAAACTGTCCTGGCTGAGATGCAGTGATTTCATTTAATAGCTTAATTTATATAAGAGCCCTAACAGTACAGTGGTTTAAGAGCTTGGCCACTAATCAGAAACCCTATGGGGTAGTTCTTTCTACTCTGTCCTATAAGGTCACTATGAGTTGGAACTGACTTGACATCAACAGGTTTGGTTTTTTGGTATTTTAATTTATAAAGGGCCACCATACTCAAGCTTTATCGCAACTTTATAAGAACACCCAATTACAGATCAGAAAGTTATTAGTCATTAAAAATATTCTATTAAAAAATTGTGAGAACAAAAAACGTAATGGGGATCACTTTCACATAACAAACTATAACCAGCAGTAGTTTTCATCTTCTAAATGCATACTACGTACTATATAATGCCAAATGCTTCCTAAAAAGTACTGCTTTTTAACTGTTACAACTTTATGAGACAGGTGTTATTCCCATTACAAAAGTGTGGAAACTGAAGCCTTTGGTGGTGTCACAGAAGATTATGAAGTAGGGAAGTCAAATGCCAACTTCAGGTATCTGGCTCCAGAGTAAACCCTGAACCACTCTATGGTATCTATCTCTCAAAGGGCTGTAAGCCACAAATGGTGTCTTCAACAGACTATGCTACTATATATAGCACCACTGTTTTATATCTTATTAAAAAACAAAATAACTTGTTCTAGTTAGTACTACATTCTTCAAGTTTGATTTAGCATTGAAATATTCAAGGATGACAAACGGAGAGGCAAAAAAATAGGGAAGTTGCTCTGGATATAAACCCTATCAGGCCACCACAGAATACAGCCTAAGAAATTTTATATCACCATCTAAGAAGTTCTTTTCAATTTCATTTATAATCCTTTCCAGTGGGTAACTTAAAATGAAACAAAGGATGCTACTTCTCACTTTAAATCCTCTTTAAAATTTAAAACTGGCACAAAAAAATGAACCAAATATTTAACTCCCTTGAGTAATAAGCTTTTGTATTATTAAATTAGGTCTTAAAAACTCATAACCCTGTAATTATATTTAAATAGTCTATATATGTCTACATGGAAAACATACTGTTTTTACAATGAAGGTTGTAAAATGAAGTTTTAGTAATGCACAGATGAAACCATAAAAATGAAATATATCCCTCATCCAAAACTCATTTTTTCTATCTATCAGCTAACCATTTCCTTTTTCCAGATCCAAAATTTTATTCCTCCATTCAGTGTATAAAAATTCACAAGAGAAATGAGTGACAAGATGATCAAAACAAGCATTTTTATCTTAAGATGTTACCCATGTTCCTTCTCTGATATGAATGGCCAAAATGCTCAGTTTTTTTTTTTTTTTTAACAGAACACTGAAGATATCAAACATAAATGTCCGTTTTCCTTAGGGAAAAAAATTTAAGTGGGAAAGTGCAAGAACTATTCAGTATTAAACAAATGTAAAGGTAGTACTATCTTTAAGTGCAAAAATTATTAAGTATTAAACAAATGTAAAGGTAGTACTACCTCCTTTGAGAAACTGTGCAAAAAAACACATTATAGGAGTTAACAGAGATCAAATAAAATCTTTTGAAACATTTTATGGTTTTGTAATCGGTAAGTCCCTGGGCAGTCAGTTACACCCAGTTATCACTCGCTGTTATGTGTATCATACGTTTATTTTCACACTTCTGAAACATTTTTATATTCCAAGCAAGCCTGGTAAGAGTGCAACAGTGTAGCAATCATAAAATTTGGAATTTAGGATGGGAACAAGACAAAGATGGCTTAGTGAAATTACATTTCAATTTTTCAAGTAAAAACAATTAGATTTGAAAAACTAATCCTCTAAATATTTCCATAATTTAAAAAACAGCCTTGACTGCTGATTACAAATCACTGTGTGGTGAGAAATACAAAATTTCTATATTAAATAATGCATCGTAAACACATTAGACATTTTTATCAAGCTGGAAATAACTACTGAACTAAAAGAAAATTTCAATTTTCTTAAACCTGATTTAAAGCTTTAAATTTTCTACATCTTTCAATCACATAAGTCCCCAAATTGACTAGAAATTATGTGAAAAGAATTCAAAACAAATCACTATACTGTGTATAGATTAAAAGTCTAAATAAATGTAAGATTTATCAGCAAGATTTTGCTCCATATTAAGACCATTAACCTGACAATTTTGGAGCTGAAATCTTACAGCTGATCTGGTAGTCTAACATTGGCATTTTATAGCTGAAAGACGCAAGAGAAGTAACATGACTTAGTACCAAAGTAGAGGCCAAAGCTCATTTCCCAACTGTCAGTACAATGTTTTCACTAACTACACCAGTGCTTCTAAAACATAGATCACTGAATAAGGGACAGTATGTTCATTTAGAAAGTCCATCAGTCATATAATAAATAGCTGAGTGTCTTCTTAAGTGTCTGACAATATTCCAGGAAGGGAATATTCAACACTCAATCAATGCTATGGAGAATAACTCTCTTACTACAATACAAGCTCCATGTGGGCAGAGATTTAGTGAATACCTTCGAATTTTTTAAGTTACTGAAGTCAGTGAAGAGAATGATCCCATTTTTGCTTAAATTTTTTTAAAAAAACAGCATACAGTCATACAAGTATGCTGTCATACAGTTCAACAGAGTAACAATAATTACCTTTGGATGACAGGATTAGAAGTGGATTTTTTTTTAAACAACACACACAGCTTTACTACCGTTAAAGGCTTATAAAAGACACTAAAACGAAGTTTGTATTAAACTATGCATCACAATCTGTGTATTAAATCAAAGACATTTACAGAGAAGGATTGAAGCAAAGCACGAAAGCACTTTGCACACTTCTCACTTGCAAACAATGAGGGAATGAATTCATCATACAAACACCCAATTAACCTCATGCTTATTAAACATCTAAATGCCTAGGTAATAGGAACGCTAAGTCTCTGCCTATCGCACAATACTCAAGAATGTGATTATCACAAAACACAATTCTTTGAAGTGAATTAATTCCCCATATATATACTAACCACAAAAACCCCACTGCCTTGAGTCAATTCTGACTCACAGCAAACCTGTGTGTGTATTAGTACGTATTAAAAAACACTTCAAATATTTATCAATATAAACCCACTTACCTTCAGATTTTAACTTCGTAAGAACAAAAATCAGGTAGTTGTTAAAATCTGGATATTGATTGAGCTGTTCCAGTTTCTAGAACAAACAGTAGTTAAGGAAATTTCTCAGTGTATTCCAAGGGAAAAAAACCAAGCATTTTATAATACGAAAATCAATTTTGATACCATAGATTTTTGACTCATAGCAACACTACAGGTCACAGTAGAACTGTCCCACAGGACTTCCAAGGCTGTAGGTCTTTACCAAAGCAGACTACCACAGCTTTCTTGTAAAGAGGAGCTGGCAGGTTTGGAACTGCTGACATTCCCATTAGCAGGTGAGCCCTTTAAAACACTACACCACTGGGGTTCCTAAGAACACACTAGTACTCATCAAACTTCCTATGTGCTTTTATTATTGAATTACTAAAACCACACTAATACATCAACTCTAGTCAAGAGAACATAAGCAAGCTCTTGCTTCTACATGCTCAATACAACAAAATTTTCAAACCAGGATTCTTAAGTAAACTTCAACATTCTGATCAGAGGTACTAAGTAGAAATAATGACAGTAAGAAGCATTCCAAAGAAAAAAGCAAATCTTTTAAAGATCATTTATGGAAATTAACTTTATAGAACTTATTTTGAAATAAAACAAAACATCCTTTCATTAGATTCAGTTGTTCTTTACAGGTCAAAAATTAAGTTATGCAAAAGTCCACATACCAACTATTATAAAGAACCAGGATTTTAAAAAACACCAACTGTTTTACCCCAGGTACCTCACTGCCATTAGCAACAACAACGATATAATGCTCTATTACATCTTTTTTCACATCCTGATTCTCAGTCTCTTGATACACTTGCCAATTGTGTTTTCTAACACAGAAGATTCAAATGTTCTTATTCAGTGGACCTAAATGTCTGATTAAATCCATGGTAAACACATTAGACATCTGCCCCATATTTAAATACCCTCAACGTTTATAGAAATCAGAATGTAATTAATTATTAAAATATATTATTTGGTAAAATTCCAAGGTATAACTACTTTCTATGACCAGAAAAACACAGACAAGTGATTTCTTGTTTTAGTGACTGGCTAAGGTTAACAGCATGCTGGTGAATGACTAAATTTTCTCTTTACATACTTTCTGACAAGGCTTACTTCCTTACATCTTTGAGATATCTATCCATAGTATTATAATGGTCTGTATCAGAAGTGCTCAAAACCTACATAAAAACAATAATTACATACATGTTTTCCTAAGAAGACACAAAAGAACAATGTCATCATTAGGCATTTCAAAAATAGAAAGCATTGCATACTTTTAAATCCTGACCCATAGCCACCTGTTAAGTCAGAGCAGAACTGCTAAGGTTTCCAAAGAGTGGCTGGTGGATTTGAACTGACTTTTTTGATTAGCAGCTGAGCTTCTTAGCCACTGTGCCAGCATAGTTCCAGAATCTGGGCCAAAAAAGATGATACCCATTAAATACACACTGAGAAAAATTATGATGCATAGTACAATTACACTATGGTTTTCGGTTTGGTGAACTTTAGAAATGAATAGTTGTCAGATAATACTTATAATTCACTAAATATCTACTGTATTCAGAGTTTAGACTGCTCACCAAAGAAAGGGCTGCCTATTCGAATCCACAAGCTACTCCCTGGAAATGTTATAGGGCAGTTCTCCTCCTACCTACAGGGTCACTGAGTCACAGGACAAAGGGTTTTGCATCATTCCTTGAGCTGCTGCCATGAAAGTACAAATTAGGACTGACCCATAGAAAGATTTTAGATACGAGTCCAAAATCGTTATTCTTTCCTGAGTACCAGCAGTATTCAAACAAAACGACTTTAAAAAACAAAACACACACACAAAACAAAAAAACCAAAAAACCATACCCACTGCTGTCTAGTCGAGTCAGACTCATAGCCACCCTACAGGTCAGAGTAGAACTGCCCCATAGAGTTTCCAAGGAGCACCTGGTGGATTTAGAACTGCCAACCTTTTGGTTAGCAGACTAGCACTTAACCCACTATGCCACCAGGGTTTCCACAGACAAAACGAGAATACCTAAATCCTTAACCCTGAATTTCTGAATGGGCAGTATTAGTCAAGGAACTAAGTACTTATTTAACTCATCTATTATTGATGGTTTTAAGCTATAGCAATGCATTATGTCTTAGAAATTTTTATCTGAGTTTCTCATATAGCCAGCCAGCCAAGTGCCGAACTGCACATAACTTCATCTTCACAGTATTTTCTGGTTAACAAACATAAAAGACAAATAAATGCTTAATTAACAAATTCCGTATTAAGTAACTTACTAACAAAATCAAGGGATTTTTTTCTACACAAGTAACAGACTTAGAATTTTTTTTTCTGTAAGAATTAACTTCTGTCTTCTGTGAGCATAAAATAAATATAAAAAGGTTAAGTACATGACAGGAAGGGCAAATCTGTTTCCTTCTCTGGATCCAAAAAGCAGGGTTCTTCATTTGCCCAGTTTAGGGTACCACAGAAAGCACATGCAACAGTCTCCTGCTACTTAACTTTCTGCCAGTAAAACCTTAAGAAGTACGGCTGCTACACCAGCAAACTATGTAAAAAGACTTAATTTAGCAGTCAGTCTTGAGCCCAAGTTTAAAAAGAAAATCTTGTTGGGAGCCAAGGTGTTCGCAACAGGTGTTAACAAGAGCAGTCCCGGGGCAAGGCCTGAACAGAGATCCCCTTCTACCACCGCTAAGTCTGCAACCCTTTTAGGGCAAGGCAAGGGGCAAAAACAAAACAAAAAAAAAACAAAAAAAGATGCCGACAAGGCGACAGTTCAAATCCCGCGCCAGCTCCACCTCATCTGATGGACTGGCCAGCGGGCTGCGTAGCGCACACAGCGCCCTCCACCCAGCCACTGGCTCAGCACAGTCCCCACCCTGCGGGGTGGCGTTTGCATGGGCGCAGGGCGCCCAGAGCCCACGCCAGCACCCGGGCCGCCCCGGAGAGCTCTGTCCTCCACACCCTGGGCAGGCCGGTGGCGGGAGGGGACGTGGCGGCCCATCCTGCGCACATGTCGTGATCGCGGGCTGCGGGCCAGAGCCCCCGCCTCCCGGAAGCCAAGGTCCCGGCAGCGCGAGTCCCACGCGGCGGCGCTGCCGCCGGCCCCGACACCAGGGCCTCGTGCGCCGGGAATCTGGCAGTGGCCGCCGGGCGGCCAGGCCTCTCCCCTCGGACCGAGGGAGGAGGAGCTGGGACCGGGAGGGGGGAGGGGCGGCGGGCCACCGGGCCGCGGAGAGCCGGCCCAGCGCGTGGGGTGAACTGCGAGGGCGGCGGCGAGGCCTCAGAAAGGATACTTGTTGCACGGTTCTCTGGATGGTGGTGTCTGGAGATTGGGACTCCTTCAGCAGCTGCAGGATTTGCTGAAGCCCTTGCTCGTCAGGTTTCCACTCATACTCCATCTTGGTTTGCTGCAAATAAAAGCCAGACACAGGAAGAGACGGAGCAAATGTTACACCCCATGCAGAGGCCCGAGGGCTTCCCCCGCCGAGCAACCCCCTTTCACTCGCTAGAACGACCCTTGTCCTCCCCAGAAGCCTCAGACCTGCCTGAGGAGCCCAGAAGGAAGCCTCGGAAGGTGAAACCCACTGAAACTGCTCCCAGCAGCTCCGCCGCCAACGTCTGCTGTTGCTGCTGCGGCCGCCGAGCGCAAGGAGCCGACCAGACTGAGTCACCGCGAATTTGCAATCTGGCCCCAAGATCCGCTCACGGGAGCCCCCTGGGTCCTAGTGCCACGCAGTTTCCACCAACCCAGCCCAACCCGACCCAACTGTAGTTCTGTCCACAAGACTTCACCAACATAAGGGCTAATCAAAAGTCCACAGGTCCTTATCAAAACCACTATGAAACACCTGTAGAGATCTCAATTTGTTTGTTCATTATTTTAAGTAAACAAGGTGAATGAGAATGACTGAAATAGGGAGAAAAGGCCGACATTACTCCAAAGGCTCAACAATAATCAGCAAAAAACAATAAAAATGTTTATATTTCAATTCGATACAAAAGCACTAAATATTAATTTTAAAAAATCCAGTACCGTCCAAAACACTAATGATGCAATGCAATCACAATGCACACCTCACAAAATATTAAATGCAACACTGATAGAACAGTCTGAGAAAAAATGCATTATTTTATAAACTCAACTTCTAATCACTTAAATATTATTTCATCACGAAATAACTACACTCCACAACTATTGGTTTTCGGCTCAAAGACAAGAAGAAGAAATTTACAAATGGACAGTGCTTAATTCTATTAATGTGTCTTCACATACATTTTCTCACTACAACCTTGTGAGATACTATTTGCCTTCACTGGGCAACTGAAGCACAAAAAGATCTGAGCAAATTACCACAGTTAATTAGTGAAGATCATAGGTTTGAGCTACGATCAGCTGCATCTGCTATAGTTAATGGAAACTATCACACCAAGGACAGAGGCACTTTAAAGCTACATGTTTCAACAAAAAAACAACAAAATTTAAGTATCCAGTGCATGCGATTTGTAAAAATCAAACTGAGTCTGCTGAAGAAGACTTTTAAATAAGGCTCTACTACTACAAGATGGTTTGACAGCTGAAATTTGTACAACCCCTCCCAACTAGGAGTACAAAATAAAACCTGACCTGATTGTGCCTGTCTAGTTAGAATTGTTTTTCTTTTTTAATGCCTATTCCACTCTTTCTTCATTTCTCTATTTAATATTCTGCAGTCAGACTTTGTTCATCACTTACTATTGACTTCCTAAACAATCCAACACAGCAAACTTCCTACTACAAAAAACAATCACGATTTGTAATAACACTTATTAATAATACTGTACTGTTTTTATGCCAGTCTTCACTCTGTGTGTTTGAATATAGATTCTATTCCATATAATAGTGGGATCATTTTGGATATTGCCTATATCACTCTTTATCACTAAATATTCACGAAAATATTTTTAAAACATAATAGTACTCCACTGTATTGCTATGTCCATCTTATTTTTATAATCTCAGTACTGATATATATATCACACGTATTCAAATCTTAAGCATACTACTAGACAGATTTTTACAAAGTGAACACACACCAGTGTAACCAATACACAGCTCAAGACTACCAGCACCCAGAGGTCTCTCGTGTCCGCTGCTAGTCATCACCCTTCCCAAAGGTAATCCCTATTTTAGTTTCTACCATTATATCTCTCCCCTTCCCTTTTTCTTTTTACTTCATTTTTTTAAAAATAAATTACACCATCATACACAAATCAAGCAACATGGTTGTACAAGAGAAGTTAATCTAATCATGCCCCCAAACTTACCCTAAGAGGATCAGTTTTATCAGTTTTGATGAGTGCTCTATACAGTTCTCTATTCTTGAACATCGTGGTTTTTCGTTTTTTACTAAAAACATCACAGCACATTACAAACTACATTACATTGTCTTTTTGTTATAAAAAACATTTTATACATGGCTCAGCCATCACATAATGGATGCATACTGGTCTTTAGACTTGGACACAGCATTATTTGTTCAATCATTCCCTGATGGGTTTCCACATTGCTTCTACTCTTTTGCCACAATGAGCAGTAAAGCAAAACGCACTGTTGTACCGATGACCCTAAAAGCTAATGGAAATCCAGTATGTTTATTAACCAAAAAGTATGTGTGTTTAAAAAATTTTGTTACTACTTACTAAAAGCAGTCATACAATTCATACCTGTAAACCTATGGCCATCAATTTCAATTCACAAAAACTTACAAGACTGAGCCTCAGTGCCCTAGAAGGTTTCCAAGGCTGTGATCCGTACAGAAGCAGGCTGCCCCATTCTCGTCCTGCAGAGCTGCTCATGAGTTTGAATTGCTGACCTTTCCATGAAAGGTGAGCACTTAACCATTGTGTCTCCAGAGCTTTCTCACCTTATTTAAAGATCTAGAGAGAAGACAACACTTGAACTTTTTTTTAGCCTTTTAGGAGACTAAAATTTACTCAAGAATCCCAAACTGTTAAGAAGTTAAATTTATATGACAACTTCGATTTTGCTATTTGCTAACTGAGAATGATGTGAGGTTAAAAAAAAGCCAGACTGGTTGAAAAAAGTGTAGTTTCCTTCCTACTCAAACCTGAATCTACTGCCACTGAATCCACTCCAACTCACAGTTACCCTAAGGATCACAGCGGAACTGCCTCACAGATTTCAAGAGTCTGTAAAATTTAAAAAACAGACAGGAGCTCTGGATGCAGCAGACCTAAGTTTGAATCCTTGTTTTTCCACTTAGTGTCTGTGAATACCTAGTCAAGGTCAATTCTCTCTGAGCTTCAATTTCTCCACTATAAAATGGGATATGCTGTTGTCACTTGGTACTGGTGATGGCTCAGACTCATGGTGACACTCTCCAGTCCTGTGTTGTCTCATCATCATTGTTACGTTTGAGTTCACTGCCGCAAATACTGTCAATCCATCTCATTGCGGGTTTCCCTCATTTTCACTGACTGTACCAAACATGGTATCCTCTTTTCAAGTGACTGTGCCAATGATGTGCCCAAAGTGAGCCACCAAAACTCTTGCCATCCTCAGCATTTTGGTAGTTATTTCTTCTAAAACTTATTTGTTGATGCTTCTGGCAGTATACTGTATACTCTATTTTTTGCAAGCCACTATGTGAATGCATCAATTCTTCTTTCTTTTTCATCATCCTCAAGAATAACACAAGCTCTGTAATAGGATTACAGGTATCTTGCACTCAGTATGATTTGGAAAATGGTATTTTAAGTGTTATATTACTTGCAAGAAAAAATGTCAACTCTTTTTATGGAAAACGACTCTTCATGATGAGGCCCATGATCTTCAAGGACAGCTACACGTCCTACAATTCAACTTCCAACTTCATGTTCTAGCCGTATTACCTGTACCTGTTACACTTACGAACATTTAAATGGGGGATTTCCTGTCTGGAATGCCCTCTTTTAATGACCATCTAGCAAACCTTTTGTCAGTCTTCAGAGCTATGCTCATTTTCTCAATTTCCAAATATTTACTGAGAGTCATCTTTGATACTATGACTGGCACTGGATACTAACCTTATTTTCAGATCTCCCCATAAGACTTAAGTGTTTCTCTTAGTATGGATCTAGGGTTTATACATATGTCCATCCTAGAACCTGTCCATATTATAATTATTTGAATGTTTGTCTTGCAGCACAGGTTTTTTGAGAGCAGAGGACCATGTCTTTTTGTCGTCTTTGTCTAGTAGTCTCACTCAGTATTTGTTGAATAAATACTACTGTTTCAATTAATTTGTTGAACAAACATTAGGTTGGGTAACTACCACATGCTCACTAGGCACTGGAGATTCAAAGGTAAGTAAAATATAGTTCTTGCCCTCAGAAGTTGTCATCTGGTGAAACATAACTAGGCTGTACCACAGATGTATACAAAGTACAACAGAAAGAAGAAAGCAAATACACTGCGCCAGGGAAAGAAGTGCTTCTCCAACCCCAATCTGGTTCAGTTTTTTCTCCTTCTAATTTCAGTTAAATTCAAACAACTATTTACTGAGTCATCAGGTGTTTCCACCTATATTGTTAAATCACTATGAATGCAATAAATGTTGTCATTGGTGACATAATCTTCCAAAGTGGTGAACAACTCTTGGTAGCATTCCAAACAAAACAAAGTACAATCTTCCTTCAAGAACACAGCAGTTTTATTCCTGGAGTATTCAACATACATGAAAACATTGCAAAAAGTTCCACATTTATATGTAAAACTGAGCTAGGTTATTTTTAAAAAAACAAAACAAAACAAAACATAAACCTATTACCATAGTCAATTCTAACTCACAGTGAGCCATCCTGTAGGACAGAGGGGAACTGCCCCTACAAGATTACCAGGGAGGGTCTAGTGGATCCGAACTGCTAGTCTTTTGGTTAGCAGCCACAACACTTAAGTACAGTGCCACCAGGGTCTGCAAGCTAGGTTCTAGAGGCTCTGAAAACTATGAGCAGATTTTTTACTTATGTGACTGTCAACTAGGGCATTCAAAATTCATGTGGGGCTTAGGACAATTCTTTATGGGGAACATCTAGCACCTCTGAGCCCTACTAACTAAATGCCAATAAATAAACAGCCGCCACAGAGTCATCGCAGACTCTGGGAGACCTTGTCTGCGTCAGAGCAGCACTGTGTACCACAGGATTTTCTTTTTTTCCTCCCTTCTTTCTTTGGCCTTTTTTCAAACAAAATATTTCCAATGTAACAGAATTTATCATTTTCCTTTATGACAAAAAGATGTGAATACCAAAGTTAAGGCTCTTCCTTATAACCATTTTATAAAACAATGAATCCTTTTCTTCCCTTATTGCTTATGATTCTTTTACATTTATATATTTTTTAACATTTTTAGTGTGTTAACAACAATTTTACAGTATATATCAGGTTACCATATAACACCCAGAACTTTCACTATTCTATTCCAGCTGCCCACCTCTCCGCCCATGTTAACAGCACACTTTCTCTTTTGCTTAGGACTTCCTGTGACCTTCTGACCAAGGTCTGGCTCTTCTCACCCATCTGGTCTCCAGTGAAAAGCCTCTCAGACAACACCATGTGCATGTTTAAAGGTTTGTTTGTTGTCAGCCTCACTCTGTTTCGTATAGTGCAGCTCAGTCTTCGTCTGGGGAGCTGGCCCCGGTGCTGGAAGCAGTTTAGGGTTATAAAGTCCAGAGGCCACACTCCCAGGGGGCCCTCCATTCAGAAGGACCATCAGAAGCAGCCTTTTGGTAGGGTTCTAGCTCTGTCCTCTACTCTACCACCCACTGTGTCCAGGGTTCTGTTCTATGTATCCCATCCAGGCTATCACTGGTGTTGGCCAGGCACATCTAGTTCTTCTGGTCCCATGCTGAAAACAGGCTACGGCTCATATGGACCCTTCCATCTGCTGGGCTCATACTTTCCTCCTGTCCTCAATGTCCACTGTTTTGGGGATGTCATGGATTGTGTACCCCCAAAATATGTGTAGCTATGTGACCATGATTCCCTGTATTCTACGATTGTCCTACACTTTGTGATTTTACTGTGCTGTATGTTAAAGGATTAGGGTGGGACTGTAAATCCTTTTATAAGATCACCTCCCTGCTCCACTGTAAAGGGAGTTTCCCTGGAGTATGGCTTGCCTCACCCTTAATCCTTTCATCCTGCAAGAGATAAAAGGAAAGAGAAGCAAGTAGAGAATTCGGAACCTCACACCATCAAGCAAGCAGCACTGGGAGAAGAGCATGTCCTTCACATTTGAGGTTCCTGTGCCAAGATGCTCCTTAGACAAAGACTGATAACAATACCTGACCTTCCTCCAGAACCAACAAGGGGGAAAACCTTCCCATGGAGTGGACATCCTGAATTTGGACTTGCAGCCTACCAGACAGTATAAGAATAAACCTTCCTTTGTCAAAGTCATCCATTCTGTGGTATTTCTGTTAGAGCAGCCCTAGCTGACTAAAACAGAACTTGGTACCAGGAGCGGTATACCGCTCTAGTAAATACCTACAGTGTGGAAGCCATTGTGAAACTAAATGGATAGAAGATTCAGAAGGAACAAAGCAGGCGCAGATGGTAAGAAACAACAGAGGACTGGTGGTGGGGGCAGCAGCGGCAACAACAGGACCAGCGGCAGCGCTGGAGCTGACCCATGGAGTAGGAGAGCTCAGTGCCTGTGCAGAGTTTTCCTTGAGGAATGGGGTGCCTCTGGGCACTTAAATCGGTGGAGCTAGCCTTGCTGACCCACAGAGTGAGAAAGCTGAATGCCTTCAGGCAAGACGCTTTCCCCCAAGAGTAGGGTGCCTCCAGGCAGTTAAATCAGTGGAGCTACAGAGCTTTGGAACACTTGCCCAGACAGGGCAGATGTCGGCCTGAGGCCCGGACCAAGTGGCCCTATGAAACAAAAGCTGGTCTCAAAAGGCATGGCCATGACCTCAGGGGTTTGAAAGGGTGAAACCATGGTGTCCTGTATTTGTAAGGGTGGAACTGCCACTCATTTGGGCTTAGGGTATTCCTAAAGCTGAGCATGTGGCCAATACCTAGAGACTGGAGGGCAGGGCCATTGTGTAGAACATCTCAGAAAGTATAAGAGTATTTTCACAGCTTTGAGGGCTAACGTAATGAGTTCTGCTGACTTGCCTGTTAATGTCTTCTTTCCCTGCAATTTCTCCCATTTGTAACAGAATATCTAACTTGTGCCTGTTCTGCCACTGTACCTTTGGAAGCAGACAGCTTGCATTCTAGGTTTCATAGATCTAAAGAAATTTTTGCATCTTGGACTTGGAACTGATTTAAGACTTCTATCGTATGGGATGGACATGATTTTGCTATGATGAGATAAATGTGTTACATGTTTCAATGATGTGATTTCTGGGGTGCCAAAGGGTGGGGTGTCATGGATTGAGTTACGTCCCCCCCCAAAAATAGGTGCAGCCATGTGACCATGATTCCCTGTATTCTATGACTGTCCTCCATTTTGTGATTTTACCGTGCTGTATGTTAAAGGATTATGGTGGGACTATAAATCCCTTCAGGAGATCACCTCCCTGCTCCATTGTAAAGGGAGTTTCCCTGGAGTGTGGCTTGCTCCACCCTCAGTCCTTGCATCGTACAAGAGATAAAAGGAAAAAGAAGCAGGCAGAGAATTGGGAACCCCACACCATCAAGCAAGCAGCACTGGGAGAAGAGTGCGTTCTTCAGATCTGAGGTTCCTGCACCAGGACACTCCCTGGACGAAGACTGATGCAATACCTGACCTTCCTCCAGAGCCAACAAGGGGGAAAACCTTTCCCTGGAGTAGACACTCTGAATTTGGCCTTGAGCTAAGACTAAGCCATCCACTCTGTGGTATTTCTGTTACAGCAGCACTAGCTGACTAAAAACACCTTCCATTTGGTGGGCTCATTCTTTCCTCCTGTCCTCAGTGTCCACCACTTACCTCTGGTCCAGGTGGACTGGGACCATTTGGTGCTACTCAGATGGCAGCGTGCTAGCTTTTAAGACCCCAGATGCCATTCACTCAGGTGGTATGCAGAACATTGTCTTAAGAGAGAGAGAAAACCCTTGGGTATTCCAATCAGTCTGGATGTCCCCTGAGGGCATGTTTTCCCCAATCCCAACCCCTGTTTCTCTGTCTTTCCAAAGTGGTGGTCCACAGGAAGGGGACAATTTGGTTCTGAAGTTGAATAATTGTGGGTACCCCAGTTGTAGTGTGTGCTGACACATCCTATACCCAACGCTAATCCTAACCACTATGTAATTTGTAAAAAAATCCCTCTCCCTCCTTCTCAATCCTTGTAACTGTCAAATACTGATTTCTTCTGTACCATAGTGTTTTCGACATCTGATTTTTCAGAAGTAGATCCTCAACTTTTCATTATGTGAAGCCTCAGGGTGAACTGGAACCCTACCCCCTTCCGGTTAGCAGCTGAATACAATAATCATTTTTACCACTAGGGACTCCTCCCAAATCACTGCAACCTGCAGAGAGCAACACTGCTGCAGAGAGCAGCATTGCCTCAGCAAACATCCATGATAGAAAAAGCAGTAGGGCTTGTGAGAGTATTAAATTAACCCTATTAGGAGGTCTGGAAAAGGCTTCTTTGAGGAAGAGATGTTTCAGATAAGATCTAACAGGAATTAACAAAAAGCAATGATGGAGAGGAAGGCAGGTGCTAGAAGGACCTCAGAAACCATTCTAAAAAGTTTGGATTTTATCCTAAAGCCAAAGAAAACTTGTAAATGATTTTACACTGATAAAAGAGGTGATAAAATACAAATCTGAAAAAAAAAAGGGTAATAGAAAAAAGGTTGGGTAATACAGGCAGGAAGGTTGGTCATCTTCAGCATTATATTAAGTTTTACAACAAGCACAGTATCATCATAATAAATCCAAGATGTAAAAAAAAAAAAAAAAAAAGACCATAATATGGGAAGTCACTAGAGGGGCAGGAGTCAAAGGAAGACCTAACTGCCCACTCTACATTTCAATTGGAGTTCCAGTCTGTCAGACAAGACAGTCAGGCCTGACATCAAAGAAAAATCTAACCCTTTGCCATCTAGTGGATTCTAACTCATACCCTGTATGAGCAGAACTGTCTCATACAGTTTCCAAGGCTGTAATCCTTACAGATGCAGACTGCCACATCTTTTCCCTGCAGGGCTGCCTGTGTGTTCAAATCACTGAATTTTCAGTTAGCAGCTGGGCACTTAACCACTGCACCATGTGGGTTCTCACATGCTTCACAGACAGCCAAAATATTACCAGAACTTCCGGTTAAATATTGAAGACTTAAACCCATGTATTATGTTGTCAATAATAATAAGAGCTAGTACTGTAGGGTCTAACCATAAGGTTGGCAGCTCAAATCCACCATGAGCTCCTTAGAAACTCTACTGGGCTGTTCTACTCTGACCTCTAGGGTCACTATGAACCTCTTTCCACATACACACCCAGTGCTATTGAGTCGGGTCCAACTCATAGAGACCCTAGAGTCAGAGTACAACTGCCCCACAGAGTTTCCAAGGGTTGCTATAAACGGAAAGCCCACCACTCTTAACATAAATATCTAAAATGTGCCGTGGTTTTCAAATTGGTAGTTTTAAGATGTATAGGCCTAGATCGCCTTAAGAGTGTGCTGGTAAAATTATGAATGTCACAGGTAAGTCTGGTGAGGGCTGAGACGGAAGTGAGGAGAGTCATAAAAGTTTCATCTTAGGGAATACATGTGGAGCTATCAAAATAATGTTGCTAGATATGTGTACATTAAATGTACTTCTGGTAAGGCTTTAAAAGGAAATGGCCATCACGTGTTTGGACAGCTGAAGAAGGATGATGCTTTTTAATGTAGTAGCAAAGAACTTGTCTGAATTATGTTCAAATGTCTGGTAGAAGGTAGAACTTGTGTAAGTGATGAACTTCGATATTTGGCTGAGGAGATGTCTAAGCAAGATCTGCAAGGGGCAGCACATTTTTCTCCCTGTTGCTTCAGAACAATGTTGGTAAAGAGAGATTTAAAAATGAACTGTGCAAAATGGAAGCCAGAACTTACAGACTTGTACAAACTAAGGACATATAACCTAAAACTCCCACCAATAACTTGGTGACTCTAGCTTTTGTTAAAAGAGGTTAAGCCTGTGATGGATGTAACCAACTACCACAGCAGAAAACACATTCATTTAGACTGAAGGGGGCAGAGACAGGACAAAATCAAGCAAGGCTGTCTGCCTCTTGGGGCTCTACACACAAGAAACAGATCAGAGGAGCTACAGCTGCTGTCTTCGAGAGAAGAAAAGGATCACCCCTGGGGCAGCTCAAAGATCAAAAATGTCAGAAGGAACACTGGAAGCAAAGTTTCAAATGGCAGAACCAGGACCTCCTAGATTTCAAAAGGTGAATCCATAGACTTCTAGGTTTCAAAGACTGGGGGCATGTCCTCTTGGGTTTCAACAGGTGGGGTCATGGTCTCCTACATTTCACAGAGTCAGAACTCCACCAACTTAGTTGCAGAGTATGGCAATTCTGTTCATGTGAGTCCAAAAGGATGTGGACACAGCCCAAAACCAAGGGAGCAGGGCTGACATGTTCAAAGGCCAAGAAACCTAAGCTAAAGGGGCAGACAGGGTTGCCATTTCCAAGGTGCAGAAGAACAGAGCTTACTGGGCCTTAGGAGTTTGGGTCCACTCAGATGGACTAGGAGAATAGGGCCCCAAAGCCCAGGGCTTACACTGAGAATCCAGAGATCATGGCAACACCCAAAGTCCAGACAGCAGGGCCATGTGCCAGATGATTTCAAAGAAAAGAGAGTTATTTTAAATCCTTTAAAGCTAATGTAATTTGTTCTGCTTGGTTTAGGACTTGCTTGGTACCCCTTATCCCTTCTTTCCCTCAAATTTATCCCACATGTAGTAAAAATATCTATCTTGTACTTACTCCACCATTGTACTCTGGAACCAGATAACTTGTATTCTAGACTTCACAGGTTCACAGATGAAGAGGAATTTTGGTCCAATACTAAATATGCCTAAGTCTTACTCCTCTTTGATTTATGTGATTCTAAAGATGAGAATTTGGATTTGGAGTTAAAACCTTTGGGATGATGTGATTGGGTAAATGTGTTTTGCATATGGAAAGCACATGACTTTTGAGGGCCCAAAGGATGGAACATTATGGATTGTACTGTGTTACCCCTGAAGTATGTGTTGTAATTCCTAATCCCTGTACTTGTGATTATAATCGCATTTCGGAATGGGTTTTCTTTACTATGTTAATGTGGCTGTATTAGTGTAGGGTGTGTTTGAAGTTGAAATACAAAAGCAGATTAGGGAAGCAGAGATGAGGGAAGATAGATACTGCAGGAAGATTACCAAGGGAATGAGGAACAGAAGCTGAAACAGACAAGTGCCTTCTTCCAGAGCTAACAATGAGAGAAAGCCTTCCACCAGAGCCAGCACTCTGAATTCAGACTTCCAGCCTCCCAAACTGTGAGAAAATAAATTTCTGTTTGTTGAAGCAACTCACTTGTGGTATTTCTATTACGTTTCACAGCAGCACTATATAACTAAGACAGCTATGGAGTGCAGGTCTACACTGCATACTTTGGTTAGCCATAAGTATGAAATGACTCAATGGAAACTAACATCATTTTTGAATACCAGGTACTGTACTAAGCACTTACATATGTTAAGTAATTTAATTCTCACAAGCCTATAATGTAGGTATTAACCTTATTTTACAGATAAGTAAACTGGGGCACACCGAAGCTAAGCCATTTGCCCAAGGTTATTCTGCTAATAAATGACAGAACTGTGATTCAAACCTAACTAATTTGGATCCCAAGCTGAGTAATAATCTCTAAATCCTTAACATACTGCCTTACCAATGAAAACATCACTTTGTATAAACTGGGAAAAAAGTGGTATCACAAATCAAACCATTTTTATACTAAAGAAATAACCTGTATTTGAAACCTTTGTAGTGGTAAAAGAGAAATATAGAAATCATCTTTCATTATCACAAAAACTACAATAGAGCTAAAGAAGCAGTATGTAGTCTAAAAATATAATAAAAATAAGATATATGAATAGCATTTTGACTAAATTAGTTTAAAGCATTCTAATGTTCACAACTTCCCTTTGTTCTAAAACCAAAATCACTGTTGTCGAGTTGATTCCAACTCATAGCAATTCTAAAGACTGAGCAAAACTGCCCCATAGAGTTTCCAAGGAGTGCCTAGTGGATTTGAACTGCCAGCCTTTTTGGTTAGCAGACGTAGTACTCAACCACTATGCCTCCAAGGGTTTTAAGTAGGTGGCAAATACCATCCACCTGACAAACAGATAAATCAAAACACAGAGCTTAAGTAATATGCTAAATCATTCACTCGATGTCAATCATACCTACAGACTTGCAAAGTAAATGTCTTCTATATACTGTTTCATTTTTTTTTTTTTTAAAGATGCTATGATGAACAAGGAAGGTGAAAAAAACAAAATAAAACACATGCATGATACTGAAAGGGCTATAAAGAGCATGCTATTACTTAACAAGAAAAGTTATTTAATGCTTTCAGGAGAAATTGAACCGAAGTTAAGGTATGAAGGAAAAGCTGAGAAAGTCTAAAGGCAGTTGATTATTAGTAATTTTTAAAAACTAGTCTTTTTAAATACAAAAAAGCCAATATAAGTTTGTTAAATAATAGCTAATAGAGCTAGAAATTCTCCTAAAATAATTCATATAGTAATCAAGTCAGAGTTATAGACCAAGAAATATTAAAAGAAAAAGCAAAACCAACTGCTTAGCCCAACTTAGTTGACATAATGAACTTAACTACATTAGAAAGGCAAAGACCACAGCAATATGGACTTTTTGATGTTACATGGCATTAGGCACATAATGGATTTTAAATGATCCTTGATTTATTGATTAAGGTGAACAGTCTAGTTTACCACTCAAAAAAAATTATGTTGACAGATTAAAATTATAATTTTCTAGCACTACAAATATTTTTGTCATTATCTAACAGCTTACGATTAAGAGAACAAAGAGAAAATAGAAATCAGGGACTCAAGACAGCTTAAACATATATCTTAGAGGCCCTTTTAGGAAGACTTTTGAAGATGACTGGACATGTTACTCAAATGCTAGTTGACAAATTAAAAAAAAAAAAAAAGTCTGGTGCTGAGTGCCACTGGGTGCTGAAAACAGTTAACGTGCTTGGTGCTAACAGCAAGGTTGGAGGTTTGAGTCCATTCAGAGATGGCTCTGAAAAAACATCTTGTGACCTATTTCCAAAAAATCAGCCCCTGAAAACTCTAGAACACAGCTGGACTCTGACACACACAAGGGTGCCATGCCTTGGAATCTACTTGACAGACACTAGTTTTTGACCACTGGATGATAGGAAGAAAAGCTTTATCTCAAAACCTAATTCAATATAAAAACCAAGCACTTTCTGTACTTCAATTCATTTAATATTCACTGCAACACCATGAAGTAGGTAACTTCATTTTACATTAACTGAGGTTCAGAGAGGTTAAGAGGCTTGCCCAGCTAGTATGTGGCTGAGGGGGCATGCAAAACCACATCTGTGATTTCAAAGTCTATACCCTGTCTAGTAATAACGGTAACCTTGTTAAGTATCTATGGAGTGCTTCCATGTGCTGGGTTATCATGCCACGTCATTTAAATGCACCATGTCACCTGATTTAACGAGCCCTGGTAACAGAGTGGAAACCCTGGTGGCATTGTGATTAAGGGCTATGTCTGTAAACCAAAAGGTCAGCAGTTCAAATCCATCAGGTGCTCCTTAGAAACTCTATGGAGCAGTTCTACTCTGCCCTGTAAGGTCACTATAAGTCAGAACTGACTTGATGGTACTGGGTTTGGTTTGGTTTTGGTGGAAGAGTGGCTAAAGCACTTGGCTGCTAACTGGAAGGTTGGCAGTTCAAATCCACCAGCTATTCCACAGGAGAATGACATTAAGTCCATGAACTTAATTGTTTTAAGTGCTATATACCTCATTGCTGAATACACTACAGTCACCTTCAAAGTAATCCCGCTGGGAAGCTATGCACTGATGCCAGTGCCTACTCTACCCTCCAAAGCAATTGTGGAACTCCTTCTGGAATGGCCATTGCACACAGTGGCAAGTTTGCAAACTTAATTGTATACAGTTGTCTGTGAGGGAGTTTTTACCCACTAAACAAATAACTGTATTGGAACACACTCCCTACTAACCTGATCTACCCCCTAATGACTTTTTTCTTTACCTGAAGATAAAGACAATATTGAAAGGAAGACATTTTGATGACATTCAAGACATAAAGGGTAACACGACAACAGCTCTTATGGCCATTCTAGAAAAACAGTTCCAAAACTGCTTTGAAAGGTGGACTAGGTAATGGCATCAGTACATAGCTTCCCAAGGGGAGTACTTTGAAGGTGACCATAGTAATACTCAGCAACAAGTATGTGGCATGTTTTCTAGGATGAATTTGTGAACTTAACTGTCAGTCCTCATATGTGGCTGTCTGCTTCCATGAAGATGTATGTAGCCTGGGAAACCCCATAGGGCAGTTCTTTTGTGTCCTATGGGGTTGCTACGAGTCAGAATCAACTTGACGGCAGTGGGTTTGGTTTTTATTACAAGAACAAGCTTTAAAAGAAGTAGTATGTCCAAGGTAACACAGATACTAATAAACAAAGCCAGGACTCAAGCCCAGGTGTGCGTGCCTTCCAGAGCCTGCACAATGAATGACTCTGCCAGATTATTCTCATTCTGCCACCTCTACAAACATGTGACTAACCCTTAAGAGAACTTCTGGGCAAACTGAATGCTATTTGGTATATGTCTCGTTTCTTTGCTATTTCATATATTATTAAGAATTAACCAGCTCTCTTGCTGAGTGGTTTCTTTCTTCAATTCAGTGATTTCAGATGTAATAGCTGTACCTTTCTTTTCAGAATTCAAACTTTTCATTTTTAATCAAAACAAAAGTCTGGGAGGAGTAATGTATTTCATATATTTAACTTTTGGTCACATCATCGTAAACTTAAAAATATCAAGTCTTTGTTGACTTCTACAATGGATTTAACAATCACAATCAGTCTTGCGTTTCATGTATGATTAAGCTACTAAAATCAATGGTTTTCAACCCTGGCTACATCTTATAACCATCTGGAAATTAAGGGAAAAAAAAGCCTGCTGTCCATTTCCTCCACTGACATAATAATAACATGTATGGGGTCTAGGCACTTAAGTGTGAGTTTCTTTAAACAGCTCCTAGGTGATTCTAATATACAACCAGTTGATAATTACTATCTTAAACTGAATAAACCTATTCCTGCCAATTTTCATTATTTTTTAATAATACGCAGCAATGTTCTAGGAAAGTGAAGAATAGAATGTAGACTACACTAACTAATACGGAAACATCAGTAATCGAAATCACCAGTAAAGTGTCCTTGATGAAAACCAAAAGAATATATTGTTTACAGTCACATGATAATTTGCACTACTTCATAAGAACTGAATGTAGTTAGATGCCAGTAAAGCTAATGTTAATTTATTTTGTAATTTAATACTGACAGTCTTGGTAAGGAGTTGCACTTAAATCCTAAGAGAGAAATGGAAACTTGGGAAAAGTTTAAGATTTGGGGAAGACCATAAGTGTTTATTTCCAGCAACTTTTAAGTAAGCAGTAGTACACAATTATAGTCCTTGACTGGTCAAATATGATTTAAATTCATGTATCAAAGCAACTTATCTTGCAAAGGATAACCGTATTTTCCTTCAAATGACAATATTATGTCATGCATAAGCCTAAAGTAAACCCTCCTAAATAACAAACTGGAGGCACCAAGTAACATACAAAACACTTAAGTTCTTCATTCTTTCAGCACTGTAGGATTCAGGTAAGCTTTATATGAATCTTCCTGTTTATAAATTCGACTTGAAGATTAATTAGTAATACTCACTACTGTTACCGCCTATATCAAGTCCACTTCAGCAGTTTTTATTTCTGCAACATCAGTTCAGGAAAAAGCTATTTTAAGTTTGCTCTGAGTGTTACATAATTATAAATTCCATTCCAGAACACTGACCACTCCCAAGTGGCTTCAAGTAAATATAAAACCTATAGAACAGAGTAGAACTGCCTCACAGAATTTCCAAGGAGCAACTGGCAGATCTGATCTGCCAACCTTTTGGTTAGCAGCTGCAGTTATTAACCACTATGCTACCAAGATTTCCCAGTAAATACGGTACTTAATACTTTCCAAACGATGCTAATATTTTATCTCATTTCATTTTCAAAACTATCCTGTGAGGTGAGGAAATCAGTTCCATTGATACTAAGTAACTTGCCAAAAGTTGCCAAAAGTCACTCATTATGTTTTCCTACTCTTGGTCCAATGTTTCCATCACTCCAAACTGCTTCTTAATTCATGGTTCATTGATATTAATTATGACCAATTAAAAGAGTAGCTTTAGTTTGTCTTTGACCCTGCACTACTGATTGACCGCTGATTTACGTGTGGACATAGAAGGTCTGACAATTAAGTTTGTGAACTCATCCTAGAAAAAGTGCTACATACCTTATTGCTGAATATGACTGCGATCACCTTCCAAGTAATTTCCTTGGGAAGCTGTACATTGACGTCAGCACCTAGAACATCCCTCTCAAAGCAATTTCGGAATTCTTTTTCTGGAGGGTCCATCAGAGCTGTTGTTGGACAAGCTCTGACAATTGTTTACGAAGTCATCCTAGAAAAAGTGCTTTGAAGGGTGGACTAGCCATTGGCATTGGTGCACAGCTTCCCAAGGGAAGCACTTCTAAGGTGATGATAGTGATGTTCAGCAATGAGATATGTAACACTTTTTCCACAAAGAGTTCAGGAACTTAATTGTCAGACTTCATCCGACAACAGCTCTGATAGACATTCCAGAGTTTCAAAATTGCTCTGAAGGGAGGACTAGGTGCTGCCTTGGTGCACAGCTTCTCAAGGGGAGTATTTCAATGGTGACTATAGTGGTATTTGGCAATGAAGCATGTAGCACTTTTTCTGAGATGAGTTTGGGAATTAACTGTCAGACCTTGTACACGCAACATGGAGACAAATTTCTGTGTACTCTAGCTAGACTATGACGGCTTATGGTAAAATACTGGCATTGAATGATTAAAAACATTAGCATCACACACACTAGTGATTATACCAGTACTTAGTGTATTCAGGAAACCCTGGTGGTATAGTGGGTTAACTGTTACATCTGCTAACCAAAAGGTTGGTAGTTCAAACCCGCAAAGTGCTCCTTGGAAACTCTACAGGGCAGTTCTACTCTGACTTCCAGGGTTGCTATGAGTTGGAACTGACTCAGTGGCAATGGGTTTGGTTTTTGGTTTACTGCATTTAAACCATTGCTGTTGAGTCATTTCCAACTCACAGCAACCCTGTAGGATTTAGCAGAACTGAGTCACAGGGTTTCCAAAAAGCAACTGGTGGATTCGAACCACTGCCCTTTTGATTAGAGCTGAACACTTAATCACTGTGCCACCAGCACTCCTAGTGTAAGGAACTGATAAAAATGGCTACTATACAAATAGTTAAATAGTTGCCAGTGTAACACATCTAAAATTTTAAAGCAATAAAATGTATGATTCAATCCTTTAGAATCCACTTTGCAAATTTTACAAATAAGACATAACTGTACATACAATTTTTGACAGAAAGCCAAGCTGTTAATTTTCTTGAAATTATGATAAATGGAGAAAATACTGACATTGTCAAGAATTTCATTTTACTTGGACCCACAATCAATGCCCAGGAGGCAGTACTCAAGAAATCAAACAACATACTGCATTGGGCAAATCTGCTGCAAATCAACTCTTTGAAGTGTTAAAAAGCAAAGACACCACTTTTGGGATTAGGGTGCGCCTGACCCAAGCCAAGGAATTTTCAATCACTTCATATACCTGTGAAAGCTGACAATGAATAAGGAAGACGGAAAAAGAACTGACCCTTTTGAACGATGGTATTGGCAAAGAATCTTGAACATACTATGGACTGTCAGAAAAACAAAGTTTTCTTGGAAGAAGTACAGCCAGATACTCCTTAGACGTAACAATGGCAAGACTGTCTCAACTACTTGGGTCATATCAGTACAGACCAGCTCATAGAGGACATCATAGCTGGTAAGGCTGAAAGCAAAAGAAAAATGGGAAAATTCTTAATGAGATGAACTGATGCAGTGCTGGCACCAAGTGTCTCAAACATAGCAACCACTGTGAAAATGAGGCACACATAGCTGCTGAATCAGAACCAACTTAACAGCACCTAATAATGCAGAGTTTTTCTCCTCTATTTCTACACAGTACACTGACTTTGTAATGCATGCCTAACACTACACCCACAGGCCTTTTCTAAAAGGAAACTAACTAAGTAGCCTACAGTCTATGTCTAAAGGATGGGCACAGTGGCAAGGGTTATACTTTGTGACCTCCTTTGCTGAGTACTTGATGAATTCTGGTACAAAAAGATGCCCTAAATCAACTGAGTTTCCTGTGCTGGGAATATAAGATCATTTACCATTTACTAGTTCTGAAGGCAGAAAGCAGTAAGCAGGTGATCACTATTAGATTTCATGTGTTAAAATTACAAAGGGACAGAAATTTTACGCAAGCCGAGTGACGAAAGGACCAACACAGAGAAAAGCAAGGAAGCACTGAAAAAGATCACTGCCTACCAGAGTGAAGAGTAACTAACCGCTATGGGGAGTTGTCTTGTTTCCTGATGGCTTTCTATGTCTTCTAATCCATGAATGACTTGACATAAAACTTCCCCTTTCTCTTATGGGAGTCCTGGTAATGCAGTGGTTAAGAGCCATGGCTGCTAACCAAAAGGCTGGCGATTCAAACCCATCAGTCGCTCCTTGGAAATCCTATTGGGGCAGCAGTTGTACTCTGTCTTCCAGGGCCACTACAAGTTAGAATCCACTCAATAGCAATGGGTTTAGTTTTCGTTACGACAATCTGAACGTGTTCCTCTTTCTAGGAACTGTAGGGTTGGTACAATGAAGGCTGATGACTAACTATCCTAAGTATTAATTATAGACTGAACATCAGTATAAATCTGAGAGCTGCCATGGAAGTTTCTGAGAGGTACTAAGTATGACAAATATACTTTAACAGGTAGCAAGTAAACTGAGTGGGAAGAATAGAAAAACCAAGAATGAAGTCAGCTGCCAGTTCAGGTGTGTACCCTTTTTACGAACAGATTTCCCTACTCATCTCCTACCACCCTTCATCCTTGCCTCTTTCAAATCACAGAGGACTATGGTTTTAAGGACTAGTGATCACTGTCACTGATGTCATCAAGGGGGAAAAGTTCACAACATTCATTTACTAATAGTGGGATGCGTAGGGATAATGGCAATTTACCCTCACTGTGATGCTAATTTTTAGGTAATATTTGCTTCTCAAGATTTAGACTCTACAACTCAAAGGAGCCAAAACATCTCTTATTACGTAGCTCTGGGAAGTACCACTGTTTACAAATACAGCGGATAAACATCTGCTTTATTTACACAAATATAAAAAGGAGTTCTTTGCATATTGCGGCAATACATAAATCAGATATTCTGACAAAACAGTAATTCTTTAATAACTATCTGGAAAACTCATTTATAACAGATAGCACGTGAAAGAAAATTCATAGGAAGAAATACCATGGTAAACAAACATGGGAAAATGTTGAACCTTATTAGTAATCAATACATATAATAATGAAGTAACATTTTAGCGTAATTAGCAAAGATCATTTAAAACCAGTACTATCCTATCTTATGCTACAGGGTTGTTACGAGTTGGAATCAACTCGGCAGCATACAAAAATATCCTATTGCTGCAGAATGTATAATGACTGATTATTGATGCTATATAAACTAACTTACTGGAAATCAACTGAGAAATTTATATCAAAAGTTATATAAATTTTTATACTCTTTGCCCCCAAGATTCCAATTTTGAGACTTTGTATCCTGAAAAAAAGAATACTGGAAAGAAAGAGCTCTTCTCAAGTATTTCATTGCAGGATTATTTCTAATATCAACAAGTACATGAGCAAATAACAGGACATTCAACTGATGGGTTACTATAGCAACTTAAAAAATATATAGGTACTTTTGTAAAGTCAGAATATTTATAACTAAAAAGTAGAAAACATGATTAAAAAAGATAGATGGTGTAATTACAAATGTGTAAAAACATACGTTTTTAAAACGGATGAATGACAGAAGCGAAAAAGAGTGCAAAGAAAAAAGCTAGCAGTGTACTCCAAACCCCAAACCACACCCTTTGCCGGTGATGCTAACTCACAGCTACCCTACAGCACAGAGTACTGCCCAACAGGGTTTCCAAAGCTGTTTACAGAAGCAAACTGTCACATTTTTCCCTTGTAGAGCAGCTGCTCAATTTGAACTGCCAATCTTTTGATTAGCAACTAAATGCTTAACTACTGCTCTAATAGCGTACGGTAGTGTATTAGGGTGTTAGAATTACGGGTCTGTTTTTCTTCTTTTTAAATATTTTCCATATTGTAATTGTTGCCTTTGTAATATAAATAACAAAAACGTTCAACAGAATAACTGAAGTCACGTAAAACACAGGGGCAAAAGGCCTCAGAGAATGATACTATTTCATAGCACAATGCTTGCTGTTCTTAATAATGCCAAGTCACTGACACTTTTAAATTACAATCATTTTTACTTTTTCAGAAGGTAGGAAATTGAAAAAATTTTTTGTAAAACTTAGTTTCACAGAAGAGTTAAGTTTTAGTTACATGGAGAAGTGGAGCAACTTTTTTCCAGGTTATACCATTAAATGAACAGACAGAATGATACAAAGATAACATTGAAAATAAAAATCTTTACATAGAAAAAACTTGATTCAACTCTTGAAAGCACACAAGTTATTCCAGAAGTGTTTTATCAATCCAGCGACTTAGTCTGAGACAAAAGCCAGCCTGAAAATTACAGAAGTTTTACAGTACCTTACATAATGAGTTATTAGATTCTACATTTGTGATTGCTGTTTTATCGTATGTGTACAAAAATAATTTTAACAATGTCATAATAATGTGAAGTCATTTAAATATGAAGTAAACATTAAGACACGTATAAAATGTACTGAATCTCAAAAGAAACTATTGCAAACATCTTTTATTAAACTTCCTAATTATTGAAAAGAAATATACAATTCTTTTTTTTTTATTGTGATTGAGTGAAAACAGTATACAATCCAAGTTAAATTTGCATGCTTGCCTATCTGCAGTTCCCTCTGGTCTCCTTGCCCGGTGACACCATACTCTTCTGTTCTATACATGTCATATCCTGCTAACAATCTCCTATCCCTTCCTCTCCACCTGATCCTCTTCCTTCTAGCAAGAGGCCAGCAGGATGGCATCCTATAGATGCACAGAGCCATAAAGTGGACACACCATATGGTCAGCTTATGTCCCCAAGCCCAATTCATCCCTGTCAGAGTTGACTGCAGTAGTGAATAACGATCAAGGGCAACAGCAGGTTTAGGGGCCTCGCTCTCAGGGAAAGTTCCAGGCCACAGGTCCACCAACTGCAGTCTTTTAGTGGAGTTCTTGAGGTGCACCCCTCTTTTTCTGTGTGTGTTGCCACTGAGACCCAACTCTGTGCGCCCCTTTGCGGCTATCATTGGCGGTACGCCCCTTCGCAGGTGTCACTGGTGGTCGCCAGGCACCATCTGATTCTTCTGATCACATGTTGATACAGTCAACTATATACATTGGTTGTTCTGTCCTCTAGGTTCCTTTTCTTGTATGTCTCTGTTGGTGGTGGTGATTATCTGATTCAGCTGAGATGGGATCATTTGGTGTACCTCAGATGTGCGCTTGCTAGCTTTTAAGACCCCAGACACCACTCACCAATATGGGGTGCAGAAGACTCTCTTAGCAATTCGCTAGTTATGTCAATTGGACTTGATTTCCCCGGAGAGCACGGTCCCAGACCCCCGCCTCCCCACCCGCTACTTTATCGTCGCCATATTAGGCTAGGAAGAGTTCAAAACAGACATATAATTTTGAAACTATAATTTAAGGAAAAAATTAATATATACCTCAACTAAACCATGCACTGCACTACAATAACAACAGAAGTCAAAGATGTAAAGCTAAAAGCAAATTAAAATAAACTTTAGTTTACAAGAAAAATAAAAAGCCACTGCTGTAGAGTCAATTCCGACTCACAGCGACCCTATAGACAGAGTAGAACTGCCCCATAGAGCTTCCAAGGGGCACCAGGCGGATTTGAACTGCCAACATTCTGATTAGCAGCTGTTAACACTTAACCTCATGCCACCAGGTTTCCTAGCTTAGAAAAGAGAGCTTATAATTTCTCTACGGTGGTTTTGCAGACTTCTATGTTAACAAATTCTTTCCCTAAATATTTTAAGCAAAAAGTTACATACCACTCCATGATTTAAGAAAATTTCTAGTGAAAAAAATAAAGAACTTTAAGTTAAATAAATGAGTATATACCACTAATTTTAAATTTGTCATGTAGCATACACTAAACTGGAAACTCTAGTGGTGTAGTGGTTAAGTGCTATGGCTGCTAACCAAAGGTTGGCAGTTCAAATCCACCAGACACTCCTTTGAAAATCAATGAGGCAGTTCTACTCTGTCCTCCAGGGTCACTGAGCTGGAATCCACAACAGTGGGTTTTTTTGTTTAAACTGGAAAAAACAAAAAAGGTTCCCATGCTAGTACTTTTTACCTGACTAATCAACCATTTGTGTTAGTATTTAATACTTACTCTAAGAAAATCCATAAATCATTTAAAATTAAGACTTTTACAAAAGGGCAAATGAACACTGTTTAAGGTAAAAATAAATTTCATTTTTCTTTATACTTTCAATCGTTTCTGTTTGACTCTAGCAATTTCAGTTATTTCAAAATATACTTAATTGACGCTTGGTAAAGTAGAGTAACGAAAAAGAGAAAGGCCTTTAACAAGATGGACTGGCACAGTAGACACAACAATGGGTTTAAGCACAAAAAAAGACTGTGGGCATGGCACAAGACCAGGCAGTTGATTCCCAGTAAACGTCAGAGCTGACCTAATGGCAGTGGGTTGGTTGGTTGGTTATATTAGTTTATACTACCATTAATAATTTGTTTGCTAGATGCTTCTCGGAAACTTTATGGGACAGTTCTACTTCGATCTATAGGGTCACTATGAGTTGGACATGACTCAATGGCAGTGGGTTAATAATTTGTTAAAGTCTACTCATGATACACTCTACAGCAACGGTATGTTGTATGCCACTGAGTCAATTCCATCTCATAGCAACCCTACAGCATAAGAGGATATTATTGTTTGTAAATCAGCTTGTACAAGGGGTTGCTATGAGTCAAAACCGACTATAAGGCATCTAACACCACTTAATCAAAGAACCTAATGTTACATCAAAATTAGATACTACTGAAAGGAGTATTTACTAATAAAATTTCAAGCCTGTAAATATTTTGTTTTCATAAGAGAAAGTTATTTTCCCTGTGATTAAAGCAATTTTGTTTTCATATACATCACCCCAAAGACAAAGTTTTATAAAATGATTTGTTTTTTGCCATCTTAAGATATGATAAAAAAGAAAGAGCACTGATCAAGATGTAGTTGGCAGTTCAAATCTGCCAGGTGTTCCTTGGGAACTCTATGGATCAACTCTGCTCTGCCCTTCAGGGTCACTGTGAGTTGGAGTCGACTCAACGGCAGTGGGTTTGGTTTTGGGTTTGGGGCTTTAGTGAGCTAAGGGACTTCTGTTGCAGTATTGACATTTATTGATCAGGTACATGGTTGGCAATTTTAATTTGAAAAACAAAATCTACATATTCATAGTTCAGTGTGATTCCAGTTACTTGAACTGCTAAACAGCCAGGGCAGTGTCTCAGATAAGATTATCTTTTTTTTTACTCTGGGAAATATAAACACCTTGGGGTCTCAAAATGCTTTTGGATCAGATTTAGCAAGTGCCTAGCCACATACTGAATTGCTGAATGTAATAACTTAAAGAAATTCAGAGTTTAGTAAGAAATTTCCTAACTCATATTGCTTATTCCAGACTTTTTCTTGTGTTTGTGGTTTCTAATTATACAGTCCTGCTACTATACAAGCATTTAATAAATGCATGCCTACTGAAATAATTTCTACAGTTCCTTTCTTCAAAGTATGTTTACTACCATAAGAATGTATAATCAAGAATGGGCTGTAGATTGCAAGTTTTTATTAACTGTAAATAAAATGGAAACCCTGATGACATAGTGGTTAAGACTATGATTGCTAACCAACAAGTCAGCAGTTCAAATCCACCAGGTGCTCCTTGGAAAGCAGTTAGGGCAGTCCTACATTGTTCTGTAGGGTTACCCTAAGTTGGAATTGGCTCAATGAGAACAGGTTTTTTCGTTTGGGTAAATAACATGGATTGTTTGCTATGTTAAATTATTTTTTAAATGGAAGTATCACTCTGTAACACTTGGCTGCTAACCAGCAAGTCAGCAGTTCAAACCCACCAGCCACTCTACAGGACAAAGATGTGGCAGTCCTGGACTATAAAGATTTACAGCCCAGGAAACCTTACAGGGCAGTTCCACTCTATCCTACAGGGTTGCTGTCAGTTGGAATTGACTAATTGGTAGATGGTTTGGCTTGGTTTTGGGATTATTCCATACAATCTAAGGCAGTGATTCACTTTTTGTGTCTTCAAATGATTTAGGAAAAGTTCTTAATAAATGAATTTACTTCTCTCTAAGAATTATAGTTCAATACAATGGAAGTAGTGTATGCTTTTGAGGCAGTTCATTAGAATCTTATGTTTACTGATTATAACTATATGATACAGGTGGTACTGACCTCATAAACTAAACACGCACACAGAACTATGTCATTAGTTTCAAATCAAGGTAATCTGTACCTTTACATTTTCTTTCCATCCTTTCTTAGCTATTCTATTAATGTCATCAAGCAGAAAGACATATTAAGAATCTTATTTCTACACAACTGTTTTCAAGATTATTATATTTCTTAATCAGAGATTTCAGTCTCCACAGCCTTCAGCCCTGTAATTTGGTCCCTCAAGGAATTTGGATATGTCTATGGAACCTCTGGAAATCCTGGTGGCACAGTAGCTAAGTGCTACGGCTGCTAACCAAAAGGTTGGCAGTTCAAACTTGCCAGGCACACCTTGAAAACCATGGGGCAGTACTACTCTGTTTATAGGGTCGCCATGAATCGGCATCAACTCGACATCACTGGGTATGTTTTTTTTTTGGTATGGAGCCTTCATGACCTATCCTTGAATAAGCTGTGCTGGCATCCCCAGTACTGTGTACTGTCTTAACTTTCACCAAAGTTACTACTTATCTGTTACCTGTTTAGTATTTTTCCCTCCCCACCTACCCCCTCTCTTATAAGCACCAAAGGCGGTTTGGTGTTATAGTAGCGATCTTATACAATATCTATTCCTGTGATTGACTTACTTCATCAGCATAACGCCCCCCAAATTCATCCATGTTGTAAGATGCTTCACAGATTCGTCATTCTTTATCATTTGATAGTACTCCATTGTATGTATGTACCACATTTGTTTATTCATTTATGTGCTGACAGGCATATAAGTTGTTTCCACCTTTTTGCTATTGCTAACAATACTGTAATAAACATGGGAGTGCACATGTCTATTCATATGATGGCTCTTATTTCTCTAAGATACATTCCTAAGAGTAGGACTGCTGGATCAAATGACATTTCTATTTCTAGCTTTCTAAGGAAGTGCCATATTGTTTTCCAAAATGGGTGTACCATTTTACATTCCCAGCAGCAGTGCATAAAGTCCCAATTTCCCTGTAGCCTCTCCAACATTTGCTATTTTCTATTTTTTTTTATTCATGCCAATAATGCAAGGGTGAGATGCTATCTCATTGTAGTTTTTATTTGCATTTCTCTAATGGCTAGTGGGAAGTCCTGTTAGCACAGTGATTAAGAACTATGGTTGCTAAGCAGAACTATGGTGGCAGTTCAAGTCCACCAAGCACTTCTTGGAACACATATAAGGCAATTCTACTCTGTACAACAGGGTCACCATGAGTCAGAATTGACTCAGTGGCAGTGGGTTTGGTTTTGATTTGGAATGGCTAGTGATCAGAAAGAAGCATTTCCTAAAGTGTCTGTGAAACAGACTCTTTTGGAAACACACATCAGGACTCTTCAAACCATCTTCAAAAGTATTAAAAAATGAAAAGACTACTCAACCCACTGACTCAATTCCAACTCCTAGAGACCCTCTAGGATAGAATGGAACTGCCCCTGTAGAATCTCCAAGGCTGTAAATCTTTACAGAAGCAGGCTGCCACATGGTTCTCCCAAATAGTGGCAGATGAGTACAAACTACCAACCTTGTGATTAACAACCAATTAAGCACTTAGCCACCGCCCCATCAGTGTTTTTCTGTAAGCATACTGCTAACTAAACTCTACCACAATAGAATTAATCCCATTATTTTATTTTACGTTCTTAACAATCAGCACCAGTAGCTAAGTAAACATACACCATTTATGCCAAAGTGTAATAAATTTTATATACAAAGTTTAAATATCATCAATTCTCTTACTCCTTCTATCCTGATGCTCATTGGGTAACAAATTAAACACTGATCTACCATTCTGAAAAGTTATAATCCAGGTCTAGAAACTTTAAAATTATCCTTTTGATATAAGAAGCATGGCTGCTGATTTATGTATGTTTGATTTCTTTTTCTATTTCAGATTGGGAACTTCAGATTTTTCCACATACTACATGGAAGGCACTGTAGTATGCAGCATTTATTACTGCAAGCCTTGGAGTCCCTCTGTTTAGCTCTGAGTTCTAGATCTGCCATTACTGGTCATGAAAAGAAGAATTAACCTGTGCTTTATAAAATGAGGATAAGTAATAGTACCTCTATCTCATGGGGTAGTAAATAAAATGACACAGTTCCAGCTTCAAAAAAGAAAACTCCTTTCTCTGTCTAAAACAGCATGACAACCATATGTAATATAAAACCCTAGACAGAAGCCTAGAGGGATATAAAGGATATTACTGTGACAACTGACTAAACTATAATATGGACTATTAAAAGTCAAATTTTTTTAATTTAATAATTATACCGTGATTTCATAACAGAATAGCCTGGCTCTTAACATATGCATATTAAAGGGTTAAAAAATAGTATGAGGGGGTTCCAAAATGTTACAAATTGGTGAATCTAGATACAGCCTATATTTGAAACTATTTTATCAGAAAAATCATTTCTTAAAAGTTGTGTACTTTATCCCACTGAGACTGAGATTTCTTTGATTCTAATCCAATGACTTCTTGGCCTCATTTTAATTTCCACACAGTGCTCAACAAAAGTGACTACTCTTTCTTTCAACCCCATCTCATCTCTTAGCTTGTGGCACTACACCTCTCTGGTTTTCTTTTTATCTCAGTCTTGTTTGCTGGTTCCTCTACTCCTCAACATTAGTTTATCAGACTGTGCCATTTAGTAAAACCCTGAATTATACTGTCAAGAGTCTGACTTCTTGTATGACGTATCTACTTGTTTGTGAAACAGACATCTCAAACTTTGCTGGTTATAGCACAACTCTTGATTCCCCTTCTCACCCCAACTCACACACCAAGCTCCTCTCCAGTTGGCTAGTGTCATCAAATGCTACCAGTGTTCATCTGCTTGTTCAAACTAACCATTTTTGACTTCTCTTTCCCACATATCCCACATCCAAACCATCAGCTATTCCTGTCAAAATGTATATACCTTCAAAACACTCTGAATTTGATCACTTCTCATTGCTCCCACCTTTGGCCCTGGTTCAAATACCATGGTCTGCAAACACATGTTCTCCAAAAACAGCTTTCCCTTCCTCATCTTTTGCTCCCTTACATCCCATGTTTCACAAAGCCTTGAAAATGATGCTGCAATTAAACTGTCTTTCCTCTATCCAAACCTTTCAGCGGTTTCCCATTACTGTTAGAGTTTATTTTTTCCTTTTTCTTTGCTTACAAAAAGTCCTGAAATGCATAGTTAATATTGGAATGCTTCTCACTGTTTGAAAAATAAGATAAAGAAAACAGATAAATTTCAAGTACCATTTACGTTTTTTATCAGCACAAATGTGTCATTCATTTAACAAATATTTACTGTTTACTATACGTAGAACAGTAAATAAAGCAAAGACTGCTGCCCTCTTACAATTTACATTCTTACAGGAGAAAAAATTATTCAGACTAATTACTAAAGGAAGCTTATTCAGACAATAAGCAGAATAAAATATATAGTGCAAACTTTCTCTGTAAAAGGCCAGAGAGTAAGTACTTTAGGCTTTGCAGTTGCTGTCACATTTTGTGTTTTGTTTTAAACCTTTTAAAAATATAAAAACTATTCTCAGTTCACAGGCTGTCAAAAACAGGCCCACCAAGCCATATCTTGCTACTTCCTGATATGTTAGAAAGTGTTAGAAGATGGTATGTGTTAAGTACAAAATAAAATGATATACAGGATGAGGAGGAGGAGATGGGATGCAGTATTAAATAGTATTTAAAGAAAGTGAGATCTGTGCAAACACCTAGAGGTAAGGCGAGTGAATCAGGCAGATATTTAGCAAAAGCCCTAAAGTAGGAGCATGACTGATGTGTTTAAGATAGAGCCAGGAGGTCTACGAGCTAGCAGGGAAAGGAGTGGTAGGAAATGAGGTCAGATTACACAAGACCTTACAGGACACTGCTAGCTTTTCTCAGTGCAAGGTGATGAGCTACTACTGCAGGGTTTTGAATGCAGAAGTGACAAGAACTGTCTTAATTTCCAAAAAGTGTACTCTGGCTACTTAATTCATAAAAGATTGTTGAGTGGGATTTGGGCAGACTAGGACATCAAGGAGTAAGCTGTTTCAATAATCCAATATGATCTTAGTGGCTTGGACCAGGATGATGGTAGTGACAGGGAAAGGATGGTACAGTTCTGGAAGTAACTAATGATACAGAAACAGGCTGTCCTCGCAGAACGAATGTGGAGAGTGGAAGAAAAAGAGAAATTAAGAATAGCTCCAAGGTTCTGGCCTGAGCTACTGGAAGAATGGAGTTGCCACTGACAGAAATACGGAAGTCTACAAGCTGCAGGGAGGGAGTTTAGGAGTCTTGTTCTGAGCATTCTGAGTTCAAGGCCTACAATTAAACAGAGATGTTGTACATAGTGAGTTGGAGTCAGGAGAGTAGTTGCGGCTCAAGATCTAAACTGGGGCACTGTTGGCATTTATGTGGTTTTTAAAGCCATGAGACTGAATGAGATTACCAAGAAAGTAAGTATAGAGAAAGAGGAAAACCAAGGACTGTGTACTGGGGCCCTCCAGTATTAAGGCAGTCAGACAAAAAACTAAGGAGAATTACAAGAAGCCAAACACAGACTCCAAGAATTCATGGCCCACAAAGCCAAAAACATTTACTACCTGACCCTGTACAGGGAAAGTTTGTGGACTCCTGCTCCCTACCCTCAGGACTCATGAACTGCTCAGTGTTTCAAGAACACAGCAGGAATTACACAGGTCCCTATATTTACTGCCATATGGCAGATACAGGCAACTCTGAAATGGCGCTCCCACACCCTGACATGCCCGAATCATCTCCCTCACTGTTTTCATGAACTCTATTACCATCCCTCTTTTAGTGCCTCCACAGGTTTATATCATAAAATTGTCACCATACTACACTGGGACTCATGTATTTGTTGCCATTTTTTTCTTTCCACTAGCATGTCAAGTTCTTGAGAATAATTGACACTGTAAACATTTAATAAATGTTTAGTCAATGTTTTTCTTCATTTCCCTGTTGTAACCAAAATAAACTACTTATGTTATCTTAATTCCTTAAATATTTTCAAAAACATTGTTTCTAAATGACAGCATAAGGATCCGTGGTTCTATAATTTTGTATCAGTCATTTAAAATTTCAGGTGGGTATCACCAATTCCTAACTTTTTAGTGCATTCATCATGCCTTGATGAAATACTTCTTTTCCCTAACTCCTTCCTCAGAAGAAACAAATGCAATACAATTTTGGCCTTTCTGGGATCACCTTTTTCATCTATGGCATTAACTACTGCACCTGAGGATGAAGAGGCTCCAATGGTACTGTAGTAACCGCTTTTGAGTTAATTATAAAATGCAACTCATGTGGTTTTCTGTTTTGATTTTTGCCTTAATCTTCAGTATAAAATTACTCTGTCACAACTTGGTGGTTAATCTTTTTTCCTTATGTAGAATACTGATGTTCTTTTTGCTTCTTCTGCATTTCTCCATTAACACAGCTTACTTTGCCAGAGGTTTTACTAAGTGCATCTTCCAATTTACTTATCAGCTCTATTCACTTCTCTTAACTCTCAAATTTGAAAATACAGTTCCTTCTACTTCCGATAGAGTTCTTTAATTTTCTCCCATTTGTGTTGAGATCATTACTGACACAGGTTCACTCACAAACACTGCTGCACTTGTTTTATGATCCATTTTACATATTCATGATCCTCACATCAAGGTAAGGATTTTTCTTTCCCTTTTCTAAAATACTTGTGAATAATTAAAGCCCTGTCTACTTTAATTTTGTAACTTTCCAACTTAGTCTAACTATCTTAATATTATGGTCTAAGATCTAGTTAACCACATTTAATAATTTTCCATATACATATTACACTAAAATGTTCAAATAGAACAGCATAGGCTTTATAATCAGATTCAGACTTAAACACTGAGCACCTGGACAAATTACTTAACGATCTATACTGCAGTTCTCTTATCAGCACAATGAAAATAATGTCAATATACAACATAGGACTATGATAACAAGTGAGAATCATGTACATAAAAGTAGCAATATATGCTAAAATAATGCTTCACACATGGAAAAAAAAAACTGATTCACTCCCTCGTTCCTTCTTCCATCTCAAACAGTAAGAACAGTAAGTACTATTCCGCCCCAGTTTATGAAAAGTCCATTATTAAATTCCTGTAAGTGAAAGCAATTTGGCAATAAGGGTCATGAATTATGCATGTTCATATACTTTGTTTCAGTATTTTCACTTTGGGGAATCTACTGTAACAAAACAGTCCAAAATGCAGAAAATGCTTTTTATGCAAGAATATTTACCATAGTATTCATTCTAGCTCAAAAAAATATTAGAAATTTGTTTAAAAAAAGTTGTTGTTGAAAAAAAGTTTAATTACAAGAAATTCAGGCATTCTGAACACCGTACCTGAGAAAGACCCATCATGCCATTCCTCTGCAGCAATGACTTGAAAAACTAAGTAAAACAGATACAAACATCAATCCTGGAACCCTAAGCATCAAATAAAGGGATAAATACATAGATCAAACACTGAATGGATGAAGAAACTTAAGGAAAACAGACAACGAGGAGAGATACGTAGTGGAGGTCCCCTGTCAACGAATGCCGCACAGTGTCACTATCTTGGAGCACACCATCAATGACCCTAGACAGACAGTACAGGAAGCCAGCTTCACAGAACTCCCAATATGAAACAGAGCAGCCACCTCATACCTCATTTCTACCCTTCCCTGCTGGTGCTTAACATACTGTTGTGGCTTAAGTGTTGCCTGCTCGGGCATACTAGAGCACTGCACCCACCCTATCCTGCCACTCGACCATTTACTGAATGGTGGGAAGCAAGTTTGTATCACTGCCCATTTGATACCTCAGCCTATCTGGCAAAGGGGTGTAAGTGCTCCACATCACTGGGCTATGAGGAGTAGATAGTGCCCACTCAGTAAACCCTCAGCCACCCCCTAAACAGTGTACAGTGAAGTGGGCTCATCCTGCCTGCTGCTGCCCAGTCCACCTGGATTATCTGGTGCGAGCTATCAGGCTCACAGATAAGCAAGCAGCAAAGCACGTCTGGCCTGACAACCCTGAAATATCAAAGCAAAACAAAGAAGCAAGATGAATAAATAAACATACAACTGATAAAGAAAATAATGCCATAATGTCATGGAGATAGCAATGTCAAAACACACAAAAAGGAGGAAAAGACAGAACCAGCAAGTGGCCAAAATAAAGTGTCAGGTGACTTTCTGGTAGAAAAAAGGCAGTGGAACTACATTATAATGGAATCGAAAACATTAACATTCAGAGCTCTCCAAGAGGAACAGGAAATACATTAAGGAAAATACAAACGAAGTCAAAGGGTAAAAAAAAAAAAAAAAAGGCAAAATCATGGAAAACACAGACAACCAGCCCAAATCAAGGGAAACAAAAAGAAATAAAAGAATTCTGGAAAAGAACACAAGAAAAAATCATCAAAACAAATAAACAATTAAAGACCATACAAAAATTAGAAATTTTTAGCAATTAGAAATCCAAAAAGATGAACAATAAAGCTTCAGAAATGGAAAACTCAATGTCAGGTTTTAGGGGAAAATTACAACAATGAAAGTCAAAACAGTGAGACTGAAGACAAATCTATGAACAGTCCTTAGAGGAAAAATCAGAGAAAAGAATGAAGAGAAATGCAGAAAACTTCAGAAGAATCAAGAAGAAAAACCTGCATGTAATTGGAATCTCAGAACAGACAGAGGAAAAGTGAGAAACAGACAAGACTGCTGAAGATGTGCTGGCAGAAAACTTACTGAACACCATAAAAGATGAAAAGCTAACTATCCAAAAGGCTCCACCATCCCCACATTGGACAGACCTCTAAAGGAAAGTCACCACTTGCCAAAACCAAAGAAAGAATCCTGAGAGCAGAATTTCTCTAAAAAATGAAGTAATTCACAAAGAAGAAACAGTAAGACTAAACTCTGATTACATGGCTGAGACTACACAGGTAAGAAGGCAATGGGATGCCACACACCTAATACTAAAAGAAAAAAAAACAAAAAAAAAAACCAACTGTCAATCAAGAAAATATATCCTGCAAAACTCTCAAATAGGATGGTAAAATTTGGATATTTCCACATAAACCAGAATTAAGAGAATTTGTAAAAATCAAAACAAATTTACAGGAAATATTAGAGGCTTTCAGTTAGAGAGCCAACAACATCAGATAATAATCAGAGGTCAGGACACAGGATAGCATCAGCCAGGTAACAACCTAGGTAAAAAACTTATTTGCAGGATAGGACTCTCAATACTAAAACAAAGATAAAGACTTAAAACATGAAAGTAGATGTTAATCTGTAAATGAGTAAGGCATCAAAACAAAGAGGAGTAAACAGTGTGAATACAGAACTTTCAAATGGAGGGGAAGTCAGTAAGAAAAAACTGGGTCAAACTGAGAAAGATAAGTAACTACAAAGAAAGCTAAGAAACATCATCATCAGAATAACAGAAGAAAAACAAAGTCTCAGTAAACCCCAAATCTAATAAAAACAGAAAGAAAATCCACAAACAAAAGGAACTCAGCACAGCAAAGTAGAAAAATGAAGAAAATGTCAGCACATGCACACAGACACACAAAGCACAACAATATGACAGCTATAAATTCATACCTATCAATAATTATAATGAGTGTAAATGTCCAAATGCACCCGTGGAAAGGATAAAAAAATCAAGATCCATCTATTGATATGCTGTCTGTAAGAGACACGTTAGACACAAAGACACAAATATATTACAAATCCAAGAACAGAAAAAAAATCAATCACACCAACAATAACCCAAAACGGGGAGGAGTGGCAATACTAATCTTGGATAAAATAGACTTTCCAGCAAAACAACCATAACACACAAGGAAGGACATTACAAAAGGATTAAAGGGATAATCCACCAAGATGTAAGTTTAATAATAGCTAAACACTCTACAATAGGGTTCCAAAATAAATAAAGCATTTAACAGCACTGAAAAGAGAAACTGACAGTTCCAGAGTAATAGCAGGAGACTACAATAAACCACTCTCAGTAAAGGACAGAACATCTAGGAAGGTACTCCACAAAGATACAGAAAACCTAAAGGCCACAATCAACCAACCTAACCTCAGAATATATAGAGAATACTCCACTGCAAAGGAGCAAAGTACACATTCTTTTTTAACACACACAGAACATTCTACAGAATAGATGACATTTTTAGCCTCAAAGCAACCCTCAATAGAATTTAAAACCTCAAAACAATACAAAGCATTCTCTCTGATCACAATGCCATAAAACTAGAAATGAGTAACAGGAAGAACAAGAAAAAAAAATCAAATACATGGAAAATAAGTAACATCTATTCTTAAGCAGATTATTTTAAAAAAAGGAAAGAAAAGAAAACAGAGAGGAGAAAATAAAATTCCTACAACCAAATAAGAATGAAAACACATCATACCAATACCTTTGGGACACGGCAAAGACAGTGTTCAGAAGTCAATTTATAGCATAAATGCACACATTCAAAATGCAACAAAGGGCCAAAATAAAAATGTTAGCCCTACAGCTCAAAGAGAGAACAGCAAAAGAAGCCCACAGCCACCAGAAGAAAGGAATACAGCTAAAAGCAGATATAAATGAGATAGAGCACAGAAAGACAACAAAAAAAATCAACAAGCCCAAAAGCTGGTTCTTTTAAAAGACAGACAAAATCAACAAATCACTGGGCAAACTGACAAAAGAAAAATAGGAGAGGAAGCAAATAATCCAAATAAATGAGACTGGTGACACTACAACAGACTCTATGGAAAGAAAAAGAATCATAACAGAATACTATGAAAAACTGTATTCCAGGAAATTTGAAAACCTAGAGGAAATGGACAAATTTCTAGAAACATATTACCTACCCAAACTAATACAAACTCAGAAAATCTGAACAGAAAGGAAGGAACACTCCCAACTTCATTCTGTGAAACCAGAATAACCCTGATAACAAAACCTGGCAAAGACACTACAAAAATATATATATATATATATATACACACACACATACCAATATCCTTCATGAATACACACAAAATTCTCAACAAAATTCTAGTTAACAGAATTCAACAGCACATGCAAAAAGAATCACGATCAAGAGTCATACTACATACGCAAGGATGGTTCAACATGAGAAAATGCATAATTTACCACATAAATAAGACTCCCATTATAACTTCAGTTGACACAGAAAAGGCATTTGATAAAGTTCAATAATTATTCCTGATAAAACATAAGAGACATTCTTCAACACAATAAAGTACACCTATATAAAACCAACAGCCAACATCACTCTCAGTGGAGAGTGCCTGAAAACATCCCCCCTGAGAATGGCAACAAGACAAGGATGCTCTTTATCATTACTCCTGTTTAATATTGTGCTGGAAGTTCTAGCAAGAGCAATGCCAGAAAAAGAAACAAAAACATATAAATCAGAAAAGAAGTATAACTATCCTTACTTGCAGATAATAAGATTCTCTACACAAAGAACCATAAAACATTCCACAAGAAAACTCCTGAGTCAGCTGAGTAGCTGGTTACAAGATCAACATACAAAAATCAGTTAGATTCCTATATACCAATGAAGAGAACTCAGAAAGGGAAATAAGAAAAACAGTATCATTTATATGAGCCCATAGGATAAAAAATACTTAATAAATCCAACCAGGGATGTAAAAGACCTATGCAAAGAAGACTATTATAAGAAACCAAAAGACACCTATATCAATGGGAAAGCATACAATGCTCATAGATAGGTAGACTCCTCATTGTGAAAATGTCAATCCTATTCAAAGCAGTTTTCAGACACAATGTAATCCGATGCAAACACCAACAGCATTCTTTAATGAGATGGAAAAACTAATCACTATACATAGAAAGGAAACAGGTCCCAGATAAGCAGAGCAATACTGAAGAAAAAGAACAAAGTAGGAGGCCTCATACTACCTGATCTAAGAACATACTTCACAAGTACAGTAGTCAAAATAGCCTAGTACTGCTGCAGTGACAGACACAAAAACGAATGAAACTGAATTGAGAACCAAGATGTAAATTCATTCACTAATGGTCAGCTGATCTTTGACAAAGGCACCAAATCAGAAAAGACAGTGTTTTTAACAAATGGTGCTGGCAAAACTGGATGTTCACCTACAAAATAATGAAGCAGGACCCATTCTGTCCACTACATATACCAAAAAGCCAACTCAAAATGGATCAAATGCCTAAATATAAAATCTAAAAGGAAAAGATTATGGAAGGAAAACAGGGACAACACTATGGGTCCTAACACATGACTCAAAATACAAACCATAACTAAAAATACACAAACACCAGAAGATAAATAACTAGGAGCCTCTAAAAATTTAATACTTATGTTCATTTAAAGACTTCACCAAAAGAGTAAAAAGACAAACTACAGACTGGGAAAACAATTTTTGGCTAGCACATATCCAAAAGAGTCTAATCTCTTAAAACTAGGATACTTTAACACCTCAAAATCAAAAAAACAAATAATTCAATTAAAGAATGCGCAAAAGATATTAACAGACATTTCACCAAAGAAAACATTCAGGCAGCTAAGAGACACAAGAGGAAATACCCATGATCACTAGCCATTACAGAAATGCAAATCAAAACTATAATGAGATACTACCTCACCTCAACATTACTTGCATGAATCAAAAACACAGAAAACAGCAAATGTTTGGAGAAGTTGTGGGAACCATTAAGCACTGCTGGTGGGAAGTGAAAATGGTACAACCACTATGGAAAATGATATCCTTAAAAAGCTAGAAGTAGAAACATGATATGATCCAGCAATCCCATTCCTGTATCTCAGAGAAGAACCGTCACACGAATAGACTATGCACATCCAGGTTCACTGCTGCATTATTCAGAATAGCAAAAAGATGGAAACAAGCTAAGTGCCATCAATATAACAATGGGCAAATAATGGTACAAATACACAGTGGACACAGAAATAAAGAACACTGATTAGTCCATGAAACATCCCACAAAATGGATGAATTTGGAAGGCATTATGATGAGTGAAGTCAGTCAATTACAAAACGATAAATGCTGTTATGAGACCACTATTATAAAAAATCATTAAAAAATTTACACACACGAAAAAAAAATCTTCAATGGTTATGTAGCAGAGGATTAGCCAAAGCCAAGCCAAGTGCCATCGAATTGGGGAGGTCAAATCGCTACTGAGGTAGTATACAAGTATTAACTTTGGAGAAGGGAAAGACAACACACAATGTAGGGAAAGTCACACAACCTGACCAAGGCAAAGTTACAGAAGCTTCCTACACACAACCAAATACAGGGGCTGAGGGATACGGACCATGGTACTCGGTGGTCATCTATGTCAATTGGCATAACATAACTCCTACAGAAAATGTTCTACATCCTACTTTGGTGAGTTAGCATCAAGGGTCCTATAAGCTTGCCAGTGGCCATCAAAGATACAACTATTGGTCCCATCATGTTTGGAGCACAGGAGAAGAAAACCAAAGACACAAGGAAAATATAAGTGCGGAGGAATAAGGCATCACATGAACCACAGCCTCTACCAGCCTCAGCTGGTAAGAACTAGATGGTGCCTGGTAACCATCACCAACTACTCTGACAGGGATCACAATAAAAGACTGAGTGCTGAATGAAATGCAAATTCAGACACAAAAAGGACCAGACTTACCGGTCTGATGGGGAGCTCTTGGGACATCCAGACACTCTGCTAACTCAGAACTGAGGCTACTCCTGAAGTCTACCGTTCAGTCAAAGATTAAAAGCCAAAGCCACTGCCATCAAGCTCATTCCTACTCACAGTAACCCTACAGGTCTGAGTAGAACTTGCCCACAGAATGTCCAAGGAGGGCCTGACAGATTTGAAACTGCTGACCTTCATTAGCAGATGTAGCATTTACCTACTACACAATCAAGGTTTCCAAGACTAGACAGGCCTATTAACACAAGCAATAACAAATGTTTTAGTGAACGTGCTTCTTAGTTTAATTAAGTGTAGAGAGGTCAAATGGGCAACACTTGCCCAAAAGCAAAGATGAGAAGGTAGGAAAACTTGAGGAACAGACACTGAGAACCCAGGGTGGGAAAGTGGAGAATGCTGACCCAACTGTGGGGACTGCAACTAATGCCGTGGAACAATTTGGGTATAAAATTTTTGAATGAAAAACTAATCTGTATTGTCAAGTTGCACCTAAAACACAAATAAAATAAATAATTAAATAAACCAACATTATGAGATCATTTAAAGAGATACTGAAAAATATTATAATAGCATGAGAAAATGTTTATGGCGGCAGTTGGCAAAAAAGCAGAACACAAAATTATTCATACAGTAAGGCCTCAAATTTGCAAAGATCAAATACACTCAGCAAAAATACTGGAAGAAAATACATGAGAGGCTATACAACAATTATCTCACAGTCCTGGTATTACTAAGGATTTTTATTATTTTATGGTTGCTTCCTATAATTTTCTAACCAAGACGACAAACCCAAAGCCCACTGCCATTGAGTTAATTTCAACTACTGAACAGAGTAGAACTGCTCCAAGGAACAACTGGCAGCTTCAAACTGTCAACCTTTGGTTAGCAGCCATAGAACTTAACGACTATGCCACCAGGGTTTCCTGACAATAGTAGTTATTATTTATGTAGTGCTTACTACACACCAGGCAATGTTTTAAGACCCTGCATATTAATTCAGTCAATGCTCATGACATGAGATGAAAAACTGAGACCCAGTGAGATTACATAATGTATCCAAGGTCACATGGTTTCAGGAGAGGCCATAATTGTTAAAAAAAAAAAAAAAAAAAAAACATCAACCCAAACATGGTTCTTCCACAGTTCTCAGCCTTCTTTGAGCTCAGAGTTTATGTACTTACTCTGCCAAGTGTCATTTTGGAATAAGATGTAGCTACCATTATTGTATGGGTTCTACGCAAGACTTAAAACCTGTTCAGTTATGGCCAACCAAGCAAAACCAGAAGAGATCCAAATTTTTTATATTTGAGTTATCTGGAACCATATCTTTAACCAGAAAAACTATGGGAGACACAGAAGCGGCAAAGCCAGCCCTCTTGAGGAGCCCCAGGCATGAGACTGGATTATTGTCATGCATGAGGAGAGCAACACTCATACAAAGCAGCACATCAATTGCCATTTCCACTGCTGTTTCCAATTCTGCACAAAATCCAGTGGGCAACAGATTTGGCTGCCATATAATGCATATGCTGTCCTTGTGTTTTACAGAGGAGGTTAAGTTTCTATTTCTAGCAGGGCTTTCATTCTTACTCTTCTAATTTTGGTTACGGTTCCAGTTCCCTCAAATTTAAGAAATTCAGGTCTGTTCCAGTGTCACTACCTTGGCCTTGACTGTTTCAGGAAGAACCAGTTGAAAGGCCTGGTTCTAGCTAGTCAAAAAAACTCAAGAGACAAATTTGTTCCCAGTTCCAGTTCCAAGTCTCATTTATCCACTAAGACTCCAGAATGCTTCACATTCCTACTTACTATATCTAGTGACAATACTTTAAAGCATCCTAGTGTGGAGTGCTTAAACCACTGCCATCAAGTCGACTCCAACTCACAAGGACCCTAAAGGACAGAGAACAATTGCCTAGTAGGAGCACCTGGTAGATCTGAACAACCAGCCTTTTGGTTGACAGCTCTAGCTCTTAACCACTATGATACCAGGGTTTCCATGGAGGACAGACCTACAGCAACCAAATTTGGCTGTCAGAACACCCACTCTTTAACTACAAATCAGTTTTAACCTCTGCAAACATCCTGTCTTACCCGCTGTGAAATTCACTCCCTTTATAATCCAGGAGACCCTTTCATCTGCCAACACTCTGAGATACCTGCCATGGGATACCTGCCATGGAACTGGATAAGTGGGACCAACTAACAAAGATTCTCAACATCTGGGGGATATCCCTTCAAAGAACCTTGTCAGAAGGCTTTTTCCTCTTTCTTTCTTTCTTTTTGGAGATGCCATTGTTTTCTACTGTTTTTGAAATTCTCCTTCCTCAACCAATCACTTTAATTCTCTCAACTTTCTCACCCTTCTGCTGGTAAACTTTTTCAGGTGTGTAGGGTGAGGAAACAAGATCCTTTTGGGACCAAAATATATCCAAGAAATCAATTCCAGGGAGAAATATTCATAATTTATACCCTCAGCAATAAAAATAACTCCCGCTTACCGCTGTGCTCCTCTCTGCAGCTTACATTTGATAAATTTATTTCATTCCATTTCACTTAGCTTAACTTTCTTTATAAAAAAATTTCTTTTCTTAAAAAATGTCTCCAGAATCCAACATGGTAAAAATGCAAACAATTCTTCTAAATACAGGATGTTTACATTTCAGTACAGTTTATTACAGTATTTACAGAAACTGAGTTCATATGATAGCTTTAACATTATGTAAGTAAAAAAAAAGACAACCACCATCTTTACAAAAAATGAATACATTATCGAGTATTCACTGGATACTAGAAATATTTACAGCCAGAACCATTTATCATATTTTTCCAAAACCTTATTCTGCTCACATGCTTTAATAGTAATAACTTTCATTACTTTATTCCAACCTTATTTATCAAAGCTAATTCAGAATGATGGCCCCTTTTACGAAAAAGAAAACAGAACACTAATATTACATTAAGCTCACATTAACTTACATGAAATAAAAGCCATTCTGCCAAACAGTATCCATATGTACTGGAGAGGCAGGACAGTTAAAAAACCAAAAAATAAAGAGAGAAAGAAAGAAATCTACATCTTCAAACTACTATTTTTCTTTTGCCATTTCAAGTTTTCAACTTGGTGTAGTCATTCGCTAAGAACAACTGGAATACAGGGCAGAGTAAAAGTGGAAAAGAGAACTATTTTCCAAAAAACTGAATCCTCCGTTTCACTCTGTATTCTTAACTCCGTCATTCTAATATGAAAGCTCTGGTATAACACGGAAACTTAAATTCCTAGAAGAACTTTTGTTAACCTAGAAATAACGCACGTTAAGACAGCCATCTTACCTAACACTTGCAAATACCTATTACACCATAAATCTTGCATTTAAAAGCCATTTCATTGGGGGCAGGGAGAAGTACCATTTGTGTAACTATCACTGAAGTTACCACTGCTTGAAAACAGTACTGTTGTACGCTTCTTAATACAATTGTCAAAATCAATTAGTAGATAGCCTCCAACTTTAAAGTTCTACATTTATATTTACAGATGGGCCATGATTAGTGATTGTTACGATAACATAGTTATACCGTAAACAATCCTTGCAAAATCCAGCTGATTTTTAAAACAATGAACAAACGACACACGAACATTTTTAAAGGAAGAATGCAAATTTCAAAACAGGCTGATAATGATAGCCAATGTGTTCCTGTGTAGCTGTTCCCTTGTTGCAAAGACGCGTGAGTGGAGAGTTGAATGCGAAAAACAAACCCACACAAAATACGCAGTTACAAACATTAAAAACACGTAAATACGTCGTGAGGCCAAGAAACCCCAAGGGGAAAGAACCGTCTGGAGGAAGACAACAGTTAGCTATATGGAAAGGCTCTGGCGTGTGCGGAAACCAGGCAAAGGAAGCCCGAAATGGACAAAGACAGACCTATCTGGGCCAGCGCCCGAAGCCTCCAGAACCCGCAGGAACCAGGCAGTCCTCGGGACCGCGGCCTGTAGCACCCAAGGGCCTTCAAAAGCCGTGGTGTAACAGGCAGGAGCAAACGCTACCCTCAGAGAGCCGACTTTCCCCTTTGCGCCGGCACCACAGACTCCAGTCTCCGACCGCGGACACCTGAGGACCGACCGGCGCCCGCACCCCGTCCCAGTTTCGCCGGAGGCCTCGGCAGCTGTTAGGCTTAGAACCGCGCCACCGTCGTCCGGCTCCAAACGGCCGGGCAGGCACCCGGAGGGTTGGCGGGCCGGGCGCCTCTCCCCGCCGTCTGTCAGGCAGCTTCCGAACTCAGCGTCTTCGATCCCACCCCTCCAGTCAGAGGCCGCGTATCCCACGCCACCTACCCGGTCCCACACCATCCCAGAGGCCTCCGGCGTTCGGGCCCTCTGCCGAAGCAGCGCTGTCTCCAGTCCGGTGACTGAAATGGCTGCGGAACAAAGGGAGTCTAGGCTCCAGAGAGCGCCGGTCCGATTGGCCAGGGGGCGGGGCCCGCGGCGGGAAGGTTCGGTGTCGGTCGCCCTAGCAACGGCAGCAGGGCTGGGAAAACGCCGCGCGGGCTTGTGGGACGTGCTCTTTGCGGCGCAGCGCCGCGTTTCCTGAGGGGTTCAGCAGTCGTAGGCCGCAGCGCGCCGCAGTGCTTACAGATGCTCGCGCACCCTGGGGTCTGCGAGCTGGCCGGAGCCTCCTACCTAAAGACGCTGCGCTGAGCTATGGGTCCCGCGAGCAGCATGGCCCCATGTTGTGGTTGTCCAGGGGCTGTGTGCAAGGCCCTCCCAAGATGATGACCCTCCCCCAGCCTAACTTCTAAACAGCAGAGGAACTCCCCAGATGACTGCCCTGCCCTGGGAGCGCAGACAACACGAACAAGCCCGTGTCCCATAGTGCAATTCCAACGCCAGTGGTTAAAAAAATGGCTTCAGTGGCTAGCCGTGGGCCTTCGGCTGCCTGCTTGTTACCTAACAGTCTTCTGAGGTATGCTGTATCTAATGTATAAACTTCTTCACAGTGACAATCAAATAACTTATAAAATTAAATTTTACATCTCCAGATGTGTAGTTACAGAAAACTGTGATCGCTTGATTTAGAAATAATAATTCCTTAACCCTGTCATCAAATATCTGCTATTTTCTGAAGAAAATATAATTCAAAATGGGAGAGGTGGGCTTTTGTATTCGATTAAAATAATGGTAATAAATCAGTATCAGTTCCTTTCCCTCAGATTATTGTAATATGTAAATTCACTGCATATGAATGGGAAACCCTGGTGGTATAATAGTTAAGTGATGCATCTGCTAACCAGGTCCGCAGCTCAAATTGGCCAGATACTCCTTGGAAACTCGATTGGGGCAGTTCTACTCGTGTTCTATAGGGTCACTCCCCTGGAACAGACATCCTGAATTTGGACTCATAGCCTACAGGACTATATAAGAATAAATGTTCCTTTGTGACAGCCATCCACTCTGTGGTATTTCTGTTAGAGCAGCCCTAGCTAACTAAAACAGAATTTGGTACCATGAGAGTGAGGTGCTGCTCTAGCAAATACCTAAAATGTGAGAGCCATTTTGAAACTGAATGGATAGAAGATTCAGAAGGAACCGAAGATGCAGGTGGTGAGTCTCGAACAGCAGAGGACTGGCGAGGACTGGCGGCGGCAGCAGAACCAGAGGCAGTGCTGGAGCCGACCCACGAGTGAGAGGGCTAAGTGCCTGTGCACAGAGTTTGCCTCGGCACAGGGTGCCTGAATTGGTGGAGCTAGCCTTGCCATCTCACAGAGGGAGAGAGCTGAGTGCCTTCGGGCAGGGCGCTTTCCAGCAAGAGCGGGGTGCCTGCGGGCGTTTCACTCAGTGGAGCTGCAGAGCTTTGGAACACTTGCCCTGGCAGGGCAGATGTGGGTCTCAGGCCCGGGCCATGCGGCCATGGGAAGCAGAAGCTGAAGAGACAAACAAGAGAAGCTGAGCTGCCTCAGTCTCAAGAGGTATGGATGGCCATGACCTCAGGGGCTTGAAAGGGTGGAGCCAGGGCTTTCTGTGTTTTGTCTGAGTGGAATTGCCACTCAGTTGGGTTTAGGGTGCACCTAAAGCCGATGGGGCAGAGTTTCTGTCCCAGTGGGCCTCAAAGGCAGAGTTGTAGCACAGTGGGTCTCCACTCAGAATCCAGAGAGTGTGGCCAATACCTGGAGTCTGGAGGGCAGGTTCATTGTGTAGGATGTCTCAAAAAATGTAGGAGTATTTCCAAAGCTTTGTAGGCTAATGTAATGTGTTCTGCTGACTTGCCTGTTGCCTCTTAGTGCCTTCTTTCCCTGCAATTTCTCCCATTTATAATGGAATGTCTAACTTGTGCCTATTCTGCCATTGTAACTTTAGAAGCAGATAGCTTGTAGTCTAAGTTTCACAGATGTAGGAGACTTTTTGTCTTTTGGACTTGGCACTGATTTACGACTTCTACCACGTGGGATGAATGTGTTACATATTTCAGTGATGTGATTTTGGGGATGCGTGTGGCCACATGTCTGGGCCATGATTCCCAGTATCTTGTGACTGTCCTCCGCTTTGTGGTTTTCCTATGCTGTATGTTAAAGGATTAGGATGGGGCTGTAAATCCCTTCATAGGATCACCTGCCTGCTCCACTGTAAAGGAAGTTTCCCAGGAGTATGGCTTGCCCCACCCTTAATCCTTTCATCCTGCAAGAGATAAAAGGAAAGGGAAGCAGCTGAGAGTGGGGAACCTCATACGTCAGGCGAGCAGCCCCAGAAGAAGAGCGTCTCCTTCAGACCTGAGGTTCCTGCACCAAGATGCTCCCTGGACAAAGACTGAAGCGATACCGGACTTCCCTCCAGAGCCAACAAGGGGGAAAACCTTCCCCTGGAGCAGACATCTTCAATCAGAACTCGTAGCCTACTGGACTGTGTAAGAATAAACCTTCCTTTGGTAAAGTCATCCACTCTGTAGTATTTCTGTTAGAGCAGCCCCTAGTTGGCTAAAACAGTCGCTATGAGTGAGGATCAACTCGATGGCACTGGGTCTGGGTTACATATGAATAACTCAGATTTGCATAGCTAGATAATCACTATTTGCTAAAATAATGCCACCGAGAATATTCTTCATATGTAGCAATGTGTGTAAAATTGCAGCTTTTTCCCACCACCTGGCTTGCAAGTGTCATATGTTTTCAAAATGTGTAGCAGTTGTTGCCTTCCAAGCATATTCTAGATAAAAGTACAGTATCTAATACTAGAAATTGTTTCTTGTATTCATTTCAATTATTTATTAATAAATTCGTTACTCTTGCAACAGCAGTCATTTTACAGAAATAGTTTATTTAACTTAAGAGTTTAAAGGATCCTTTTGTATCATAAGGAAATGGAATATAGCAAAGAAAAATATTTTGAATAACTAAAATACTCATAAGATTTCAGCATTTTCTAATGTTAATTTAATAGCACTTGAATACAGTAGTGTACATCAAAAAGAGCCCCCAAATTGACACAGAGTGCCCATATCATGTGTGCACTTTATGGTTCTATGCGTCCGTAAGATGTTGTCCTGTTGACCTCTTACTGGAGGCAGGGGAGTGGGTGGAGAGATGGGAATACGAGGTTGTTGAGAGGATACGACATGTATGGAGCAGAGAGGAAGAGTGTGTTGTCACCGGGCAGGGAGAGCAGTGGGAGCTGCATACAGGTGGGCATGCAAATTTATATGGGAATGTACATTTTTATTCAATCATAATAAAAAAAAAGAGCCCCTAAATAGGAATAAGTTACTAACAAAAAAATGTAGCAGAAACTTTGCTAAATGGTAGTTTTGTGTATCTGCACAGAAGTTTGCCCAGAATAAGGATATTATCCAAATTATCAGACTTATGTATGCATTTGAAGACTTAAATCATGGGATAACAAGCCCTGATCCATACATACAAGTATCTTGAGATGTGTATCTGTGCATTCTAGTTTCTTACAGAAAAGCAGAGGAGCCCTGGTGGCACAGTGGTTAAGTGCTCAGCTGCTAATTGAAAAATGGGATTTGAACTCACCAGCTCCTCCAGAGAAAGATTTGGCACACTGCTTCAAAATCACAGCCCTTCAAGATTAGTCTTGCAAACCTGATGGGCAGTTCAGCTCAGTCATATCAGGTTTCTGTGATTCAGAGTCAACCTGAAGGCACACAGCAACAAAGAAAAGCAATAAGAATACTTTTAAAATGTGGAAGACTTACTGACTAAGCAGTTGGTAAGGAATTCATCTGGTTAATAGTTTGGAAATAATTTAAATGAATTTTAAGAAGAGAAGCATTCATCCAAGTCTGTAACAGGATTTATTGACCAAAATCTTTGGGGGGAAAAAAATCTTGATGGTCAAACATTGTGAAATTGAAGTTACACAAATTAAATATCCATTCTTTTAGGAAATTTAAATGAATTAGCATGTTGGTATGTTATCCATTCAATGAGAAGATTTTAAGACATTAACCTTTTGGTCTCTGTTCAAAGTGAAATTAAAATGTATCTTTGTTAAACAGTAAATCTTAGGAAGCAGTGAGTTTACTTTTATTGTGGAGAGGAGTACAGCCCAGAAAAGGAAGATGAGAAAGATTGTACAATATAACCAGTGTCACTGAATTGTCCATGTGGAAATGGTTGACTTTATACATGTTTTGCTGTGTAAATTCTCAACAACATATATAAAAAAAAATACACCCATGAATATCTCATAATGTCATGGTAGATGGATGGACAGACAATGGGTATCTGAATGGATGATGGATAGATGTGTGGATGAAATTGTCTTCCAACTGAAACATCCTCAGGTTGGCATTAAGAAAAAAGATTATGTATGATTTAGGTAAAAGTTTATGAAGCAAATTAGTTTCTCAGTAAACAGTTAATGCACATTGTTTTGTGACATTGATTGCCAACCCCACAATGTGTCAACACTGACCTCTTATCTACCCCACTTTCCATTCGTCCACTTTTCCCATCCCTTTCTGCCTCTTGTCTTTGCTTTTTGGTTGCTATGCCACTTAATCTTACATATACATGATTGAACTGTGAAGCATATCCCTCATGTGCATTATTGTTGGCTCTATAGAGCTGTTTAATGTTTGGATGAAGGGAGCCTCAGGAGTAACTTCAGTACAGAGTTAAAAAGTTGTCCAGGACCATGCTTTTGTGGTTTTTCCAGTCTCTCTCGGACCACCAAGCATGGTCTTTTCATATGTATGTGTGTGAATTTGAATTTGAATTTTGTTGTATATTTTTCTTCTACCTTGTCCAGGAACCTCTAATGTGATCCCTGCCAGAAGGGTCAGTGGTAGTAACTAGTCTCCATTAGCTGTTCTGGGCTCAGTCTGATCCAGTTTATAGTAGTTATGGTACATTAGGCTTTCCCTTGTGCCTGTGATCTTCTTGATTCCCCATTGCTCCAGCTGGGACGCAATCACTGGATGTATCTTAGGTGGCCACTCACAGGCTTTTAAGATCCCCAGTTACTACTTACTACAGTCAGATGTAGAACATTTTCTTTATGGACCATATTATGCCAATTGAGTTAGATGTCCCCAAGAAAATGTTTTCAAGTAATTATTTAAAACTCCAAATGCATTGCCGTTGAGTCAAATCCAATTCATAATGACCCTATAGGACAGGGTAGACCTGCCCCATGGGATTTCCAAGGGTATAATCTTTATGAAAACAGACTACCACATCTTTCTCTTGCAGAGCAGTTCATGGGTTTGAATCACTGACTTTTCAGTTACAGCTGAGTGCTTAACCACTGTGCCACCAGGACTCCTTAAATAATTATTTAGAAGAATTTAATCTGTATTTTGAAAGAGGACAGGTAATGATCAGTGTTCAGAAATGTCTAAGTAATCTATATGCATTTGTCATTTAAAGCAAACCCAAAATACAGGATATAATTAGCTTCAAAATTCCTTTAAGTATTAATACCTTCCAGCATTTAAAATATGATTCCATTTACAATAAAGTATATTTAGACTTCCACTGTGGGAAGAAGAGGTAAGCATACTTTCCCCCATTCCTCCCACTAAGTATAGCTAAAAATCCAGGACATTACGTATAAAACAAACACTAGAAGAATCAGAAAGGCAAAGTGAAGGAGCAGGTCAACCTTGGACCAGGAAAGGAGCAACATAGCTGACAGAAAACTCTTAGACAATAACCACGCCCACTCCTCTCAATCCAAATATCAAGGAGACAGCTTGTGACCTCATCCCATTCATGCCAGCAAAAGCCTACTGGACAACCTAGACTTTTACCTTCAGGAGACTATAATGAGGTACCTTAACTATCTTCTCTCTCAGAGGCAATGTCACAGAACACCTAATAGGGAGCCTGGACTTTCACCTGAACTCTTAAGGAACAGCATCTTAAGGAACAACATCCTGATGTAAATGGAGGCTGGGAGGGCAACCTGAACTTCTCATCTGACCTTGCAGTAACTAGATGACCCTCTTATCCCCCACAACCACTGCTGCCCGCATCTCCTGTTGGAGCTTATCAAGAAAGCCTGCTAAAATAGGTTTAAATATTGAAAGCTTTGTAACATAATACCCATAATGTCGAGTTTTCAAATGAAAATCAATACATCAGTAATCAGAAAGATCGCAAACTGAAAACTATCAGTTAACAGTTGTTGCCCAGGACGATGGAGATGTTAGAAATATCTGACACAGATTTCAAAGTAGACATTAACAGAGCCCTGGTCACATAGTGATTAAGCACTTAGCTGCTACCTACTTACCTGTGATATTAATGATACTGTTTGATACTTTCTGCATTCAGTTGGATCTTCTTTCTTGGGAATTGCAAAAACACTTGAAACAAATGAAAAAGTAGGTTTCAGCAAAGAGAAGATAAAAAGAAACAAGTTGAAAATTTAGAACTGAGAAATGTAGTCTTTGAAGTAAAAACTCAAAATATGGGCTCAAAAACAGAATGAAGGGAAAGAGGAAATCAGTGAGCTCAAAGATAGAACAATAGAAATCATACAATTGTACAACAGAGAGAGAAGAGACTGAAAAAACAAAATTAACAGAATTGTGTGACTCTAACAAAAAATCTAACATTGATGCTATCAGAGACCTGGAAAGAGATAAGAAACAGAGTGAAACTAAAAATAAATAAATAATGTCTCAAAACTTTTTAAAGCTTTTTTTTTTAAGTTGGCAAAAGGTGTAAACATACAGATTCAACAAACTACCGATTTTCAACAAAGGTGCCGAGATAATTAAATGGGGAAAACAATAGTCTTTTCAACAACTGGTGTTGGGGCAGTTAGATATTCATATGAAAAAGAATGCATCTAGACCCCCTACCTACCTCACTGCCGAGGCCCGTTACCCACAAAGGCCTCTATGAGCAGAGCTATATGCCTGTGTGATGACAAGCAGATGCATTTCTCCCTTGATATATTTTTGGCCAACTCTCCCTAAAGATATTTTGTACCCTAAGTAAATCTTCCTCAAAAATACCCTGTTATCTCCCGGCACAAGGATGAAAGAAGACACTTTCTGAGAAGGGTTTTGCAACCCCCTCAGCTTAATGAATTGCAACACAGCATGCCCAGCCTAGGAATACTGAGGCCGGCCTGACTCCGCTGGCTTTCCCCAACTGCACTTAACATAAGATTACAGGAAAGCCCCTGGGAAGCTTCCCAAGGACAACACTCCACACAACTTTTAGAAATAGACATCTCACTCCCTACAGCAGGAAGATAGATAGGCTCCCAAGTTTATTATAATTGGTATGACAAATGAATAAACACTAAAGAAATATTCTTCTTAGAACAATTTAAGGTTGGGGGACGGTAGGCACTTACTATCCTCACAGAAAGAGAAAATAACAACATAGGAGGAACAAATAGAGACAGCTATAATGAGCTTTGAGGAGTCTACCCTTTCTGTGCCCTTGACCTCGAGACATGAATAGAACCATTAAGCTCAAAGCACAACTTTGTTTTCACTGTCAATTATCACCGCAACACACCTGCCTCGGGACATTATCTAGAAGGACTTGACAATTAACAAGAAAAAGGAGAGCACGAGGGGTCAGTTTCTTGCTAGCCAATAGCTTACATGATGAAAAAAATAGGGTGACAATCACGTCACCTCAATTATAAAAAATAAAGACAGACCTTAGCAGGCTGCCATTCTTCAGACTTCTAGTTGTCTCAGTCTCCTTTCTTTTGCCGACACCGCTCCCTACCTTCGTGGTCCCAAAACCCTGCTGGAGCTGGCTCCCGGCACCTCACACCATATACAAAATTTAACTCAAACTAGATCGTAAAATTAAGTGCATAGGCTAAATTTTTAAAATTCTTAGAAGAAAACACAGAAGTAAATCTTTATGACATTGAGTTAGACAAAGCCCTCATAGTCTGTTGCATAAGCAGCAAAAGGGAGGTGGGAAACTTTGTCAAAAATGAAAAACTTTCATGGTTCATAGAGAGGAAAATTAAAACTACAATGAAATATCTCACCCCTACTCAAGAAGGCAAAGTACTATAATGACATGAGCAAAGACTTGAAGATAGAAAACCAAAAGGGAATAACACACTTGGCATTTCTCAAAATGAAAGAACTGAAGAAAAAATTCAAATCTTGAGTTGTAATATGGAAGGTTTCAATGAGAAAAATATTAAACAACACAGGAAACACCAAAGAAGATGGAAGGAATACACAGCCACTGTCCTTTTATTAAAAATAGTTGGTCCCATGTTCAGCCATTTCAGGAGGCAGCATATGATCTGAAACTTATACACTTGAAGGCGCTTATGAAAAACAAGGCTCCAGAAATTGAGGGCATACCAACTGAGATGTTCTAGCAAACAGATACAGTGCTGGAAGTGCTCAACTGTCTATGCCAAGAAATTTGGAAAACTGTGACTAGAAGATGAATCAATGCAGAAATTATCAAACAGTGTCATTAATTTCACATGCAAGTAAAGGCCTGCTAAAGATCATTTGTCAGTGTGTCATACTGTGGAAGCTTGTGTGTTGCTGTGATGCTGGAAGATATGCCTCCAGCATTCAGATACTGTCATGGTCACCCATGGTGGACAGGTTTCAGGTGAGCATCCAGACTAAGACAGACTCAAAATGAGAAGAAACCGCTGCAAACATCGATTAATAATCAGAACATGGAATGTAGTAAGTATGAATCTAGGAAAATTGGATATTGTCAAAAATGAAATGGAATACTTAAATATTGATGTCCTAGGCATTAGTGAGCTGAAATGGACTGGTACTCGCCATTTTGAATTGGACCATTACATGGTCTATTATGCTGGGAATGAAAACTTGAAGAGGAATGGTATTACATTCATCATAAAAAAAAAACCATTTCAAGATCTGTTCTGAAGTCCAGTGCTGTTAGTGATAGGACAATATCCATGCATCTACAAGGAAGGCCAGTTAATACAACTGTTATTAAAACATACACAAAAACCACTAAGGCCAAAGATGAAGACATTGAAGATTTTTACCAGCCTCTGCAGTCCAAAATTGATGAAGCACACAGGATGCATTGTTAGTTATTGGTAACCGGAATGCAACAGTTGGAAAAAAAGAATGATCAGTAGTTGGAACACATGGCCTTGGTGACAGAAATGATGCTGGAGACCACATGATAGAACTTTACAAGACCAATGACTTCTTTACTTCAAATGCACTTTTTTCACCAACATAAATGGCCACTCTACACATGGACCTCACCAAATGGAATACAAAGGAATCAAATCAACTATGTCTGTGTTAAAGAGATGATAGAAAAGCTCCATGTCAGTCAGAACAGGATGAGGTGCTGACTGTGAAACAGACCATCACTTACTCATGTGCAAGTTCATATTGAAACTGAAGAAAATTAGAACAAGTCCACAAGAACCAAAGAATGACCTTGAGCATACCCCACCTGAGTTTAGACGATCTCAACAGTAGATTTGATACGTTGAACACTAATGAGCAAAGACCAGACCAGTTATGGAATGACGTCAAAGGCCTACATGAAGAAAGCAAGAAGTCATTAAAAAGGAAAGAAAGGAAAAACCAAATTGGATGTCAAAAGAGACTCTGAAATTTGCTTTTGAATATCGAGTACCTAAAGCTAAAGAAAGAAATGACGAAAGTTAAAGAACTGAAAAGAAGATTTCAGATGGTGGCTCAAGAAGACAAAGTATTTGAATGACACGTTCAAAGAGCTGGGGAGAGAAAACCAAAAGGGAAGAAAATACTTCACATTTCTCAAACTGAAAGAACTGAAGAAAAAACTTCAAGCACTGAGTTGCAATAGAGAAAGATTCTATAGGAAGAATATTAAACATCTCAAAAAGCATCAAAGAAAAGGGGAGGGGAATAGACAGAGTCATTATACCAGAAAGAACTGGTTGATATTCAACCATTTCAAGAGTTAACATATGATCAATAACCAATGGTACTAAAGGAAGAAGTCAAAGCTGCATTGAAAGTACTGGTGAAAAACAAGGCTCCAGGAATTGATGCACTGTTAATTGAGATGTTTCAGCAAGCGAATGTAGCACTGTAAGTGCTCGTTCGTCTATGCCAAGAAATTTGGAAGACAGCAACCTGGCCAAGCAACTAGAAGAGATCCATATTTATGCCTGTTTTCAAGAAAGGTGATCCAACCAAATGCTGAAATTATCATACAAATATTATTAATACCACACACAAATAAAATTTTGCTAGAGATTACTCCAAAGCAACTGCAACAGTATATTAACATGGAACTGCCAGAAATTAGGCTGGATTCAGAAGAGAAAGTGAAACCAGAAGATATCATTGGTGATGTCAGATGACTCATGGCTGAAAGCAGAGAATACCTGGCCCCTAGGGTTGCCATGAGTTGGATCCGACTCGATGGCTCTTGGCTGGCTGTGTTTCATTGACTATGCAAAGGTGTTGGATTGTGTGGATCGTAACAAATTATGGATAACATTGAGGAGAAGGAAATTCTAGAACACTTGATTGTGCTCGTGAGGAATCTGTATATGGATCAAGAGACAGTTGTGCAAATAGAACAAGGGGACACTGCATGGTTTAAAGTCAGGAAATGTGTGCATCAGGGTTGTGTTCTTTCACCATACCTTTTAAATCTGTGTGTCCAGCAAATAATCGAGAAGCTGGACTGTATGAAGAAGAACAAAGTATCAGGATTGGAAGAAGACTCATTAACAACCTGCAGTATGGAGAGATACAACCTTGCTTGCTGAAAGTGAAGAGGATTTGAAACACTGATGAGGATCAAAGACCACAGCCTTTGATAAGGCTTGCACTTCAACATCTAAAAAAACCCAAAGTCCTCACAACTAAGCAACATCATGATAAATAAAGGACTAAGGTTGCCACAAGGATTTTATTTGACTTGGTTCCACAAAGCAGTGCCTATGGAAGCAGCAGTCAAGAAATCCAGAGTCATTGCATTGAGAAAATCTGCTGCAAAAGACTTCTTTAAAGTGTTGAAAAGTAAAGGTGTTACCCTGAAGATTAAGGGGTTCCTGACTCAAGCTATGGTATTTTGAATCACATGATATGTATGCAAAAGCTGGACAATGAATAAGGAAGGCAGAAAAGAATTGACACGTTTGAATTGTGATGTTGGAAAAGAATATTCTCTGTACCACGGACTGCCAAAAGAACGAACAGGTTTGTTCTGTAACAGGTATAACCAGCGTACTCCTTGGAAGCAAGGATGTGGAAAATGCATCTTATATACTTCGGATGTGTTATCAGGAGGGATCAAACCCTGGAGAAAGTCATCCTGCTTGGTAAAGCAGAGGGTCAGTGAAAAAGGGGAAGATCCTCAGCAAGATGGATTGACACAGTGGCTGCAACAATGGACTGAGTATTAAAAGCACTGTGGTTGCTTGTGATCCTGGTACAGTGCTAGGCAGTGCTTTGTTCTGTTGTGCACATGCTCGCTATGAGTTGGAATCAACTCTACGGCACCTAACAACAACAAAGATCATTCAAAAGGGGCTGTAGCAGTATATCAGCAGGACACTGCCAGAATTCAAGCTGCATTTAGAAGAGGCAGTAGAAGCTGGGTTAATACTGCTGGTGTCAAATGGATCCTGGCTGAAAGCAGAGAACACCAGTAAGGTGTTTACCTTGTGTTTTATTGACTATGCAGAGGTATTCAACCACGTGGATCATGACAAGTTATGGAAAACATTTTGAATAATGGGAATTCCAGAACAATTAATTGTGCTCATGAGGAACCTCTGCTTAGATCAAAAGGTAGTTCAAACAGAACAAGGAATACTGCATGGTATAAGCTCAGGGTCTATGACAGAGTTGCATCCTTTCACCACACCTATTCAGTCTCTGTGGTGAGCAGATAATCTGAGAAGATAGACTATATGAAGAGCGTGGCATCAGGATTGGAGGAAGACCGATTAACAACCTGCAATATGCAAATGCTATGCAACCTTGCATGCTGAAAGTGAAGAGGACTTGGAGCACTTACAGAGGAAGATCAAAGACTACAGCCTTCAGTAAGAATTGCACCTCGAAGTAAAGAGAACAAAAATCTTTACAACTGGACCAATAAAACAACAGCATGATAAATGGAGAAAAGATGGAAGTTGTCAAAAATTTAATTTTACTTTGATCCACAATCAACTCCTATGGAAGCAGTAGTCATGGATTCAAATGACACATTGTATTGAGCAAATCTACTGCAAAAGACCTCTTTAAAGTGTTAAAAAGCAAAGATGTCACCTTGAGGAGTAAAGTGTACCTGACCCAAGCTATGGTGTTGTCAGTACCCTCACATGCATGTGAAAGCTGGACAATGGATAAGGAAGATAAGAAGAATTGATGTGTTTGAATTGTGGTGCTGGTACAGAATATTGAATATACTATGGCCTGTCAAAATAATGAACAAATCTGTTCTAGAAGAAGTACAGTCCCAATGCTCTTTAGAAGCAAGGGTGGTGAGACTGCATCACAAATACTTTGTACATGCTATCAGGGGGGATTAGTCCTAGGAGAAGGACATCATGGATGATCACTGAAAAAGAGGAAGACTCTCAGTGTGATGGAATGTCACAATGGCTGCAGTAATGAGATCAAGTATAACAACAATGGCACAGGACCAGGCATTGTCTCATTCTGTTTTGAGGTCACTATGAGTCAGAACTGGATTGACAGTATCTAGCAACAATAGCCTGCTAAAACACCCTGATTAAACACACACAGAAAGAAGGAAATGCTGGTGAGGAGGTAGGGCAATTAGAACCCTTATACAATGCTGATGGAGCCACTATGGAAAACAGTATGGCAGTTCTTCAAAAAACTAGAAATAGAACTACCTTAAGATCCAGCAATCTCATTTCCAGGTATATACGGTAGAGATCTAATAGAGGATACATGAATAGACATAGGCACTCCTATGCTCATTGGATAGCCCTGGTGTGGTAGTGGTTAAGAGCTTGGCTGCTAACCAACAGATCATAAGTTCAAATCCACCAGTCACTTCTTAGAAACTTTATAGGGCAGTTCTACTCTATCCTGTAGGACAGAGTGACCCCTAACAGCAACAACTATAGGCTCATTGCAACACTGTTCACGATAGCAACAAGAGGGAAAAAATCTAAGTGCCAGTCAGTTGATGAATGGAGAAACAATATGATGCATATGTACAATGGAATACTATGCAGCCATAAAGAACAAAGACGAGTTATCAAAGCATAATGTGGATGAACCTGGAGGACATACTGACTGAATTAAGTCAATCACAAAAGGACAGATATTGTATGATCTCACCCTTATAGGAAGACAAAAATAGGTATGTGTATAGAGAACAGTATTCATTGGTGGTTAGTAGGGATTGGTGGATAGAGAGAAAGGGAAGATCACTCTCTAGCTTGTAGACACTTGTTATTTTGGGTGGTGGGAAAGGTAGCACCAAATGTAGGAGAAGTGCACACAACTTGACCTAGGTAAGTGGTGTCACTAAGAAGTACAAAAGAAAGATGTTTTTGGTAAAGGGTATGCCAAATATAATTTTGCAACAATAAGCAAAAAATGTATATATGGTTACATCTATGTGTATTGGTACAGATAAACCTATATGTACACATGTAGGTTTATCTGTATTTATGGATATTACCACACACCTGTCAGTGTAACATACTGTGATGGCTTATATGTTGCTGTGGTACTGGAAGCTATGCCACTGGTATTTCAAATATTAGCATGATCACCCATGATGGTCAGGTTTCAGTGGAACTTCAGATTAAGACAGACAGGAGGAAGGACCTGGCAATCTACTTGTGAAAACACTGGCCAGTGAAAACATCATGAATAGCAGCAGAACATCGTCTAGTATAGTGCTGAAAGATAAGCCCCTCAGGTTAGAAGATATGTAAAATATGCCTGGAGGAGAGCTGTCTCTTCAAAGTAAAACCAAAAAAACAATAGCTATTGCGGTTGAGTTGATTGTGACTCACAGCAACCCTATAGGACAGATTAGAACTGCCCCATGGAGCTTCCAAGGAGTGCTTGGTGGATCTGAACTGCCAACATTTTGGTTAGCAGCTGTAGCTCATAAGTACTTTGCCACCAGAGTTTACTTCTCAAAGTAAAGTTGACCTTAATACATGGATAGAATCAAGCCTTTAGGACCTTCATTTGCTCATGTAATGCAACTAAAAATGAGAAGAAACAGCTGCACACATCCCTTAATAATCAAAACACGGAATGTACTAAGTATGATTCTAGAAAAATAGGAAGTCATCAAAAAAGACATGGAATAAATAAAGACTGATGTCCTAAGCATTAGTAAGCTGAAATGGACTGGTACTGGTCATTTTGGATCAGATAATCATATGGTTTGCTATGCCAGGAATGACAGTTTACAGAGGAATAGTGTTGCTTTCATTGTCAAAAAACATTTCACTATTCTGAAGTCCAACACTGCTGATAATAGGATAATATCCATATGCCTACAAGGAAGACCAGTTAATAAACTATTATTCAATTCAAATTTACACACCAACCCCTAAATGTCAAAGAGTAAGAAATTGAAGATTTTTGCCCACTCTGCAGTCAAAAGTTGATCAAACATGAAATCATGATGCATTGATAATTATTGCAAATTGGAATGCAAAGGAACAAAGAAGGATCCGTAGTTGGAAAATGTAGCCTTAGTGATCGAAATGACTGTGGAGATCACATAGTTAAAGGTGGCAAGACCAGTGGTTTCTTCATTGCAAATATCTTTTTTCAGCAACATAAATGGTGAGCATATGCATGGGTCTCAAGGGATGGGAAACACAGGAATCAAATCAACTACATCTATAAAAGAGTTAATGGAAAAAGTAGATATCAGTCAGAAAAAAGGCAAAAGATAGTCATTTGCTCCTATTGCAGATTCCAGGTGAAGCTGAGGAAAATAAGGCTTTGAGTATATCTTACCTGAATTTAGAGACCATAGATTTGACACATTGAACACAAGTGCCTGGACGCGGGTGACCTGTGGAATGACATCAAGGACATCACATATGAAGAAACCAAGAAGTCATTAAAAAAGACTGGAAAGATATACTTTCTTTTCCAATGCACATGGATCATTCTCCAGAATAAACCATGTATTAGGTCATAAAGCAAGCTTTACAAAAATCTAAAACATCAAAATATTGTAAATCATCTTTTCAAGACATAAAGCCTGAAAGTAGCAATCAGTAAGAGAAAAAGCAAAGGAAAAACATCAAACACATAGAAACTGACCAATACCATGGTCAAAAACTACTGGATTTTAAGAAACTACTGATTAGAAGAAATTGAGGACACAATAAAGACATTAACATAAACAAATGAAAATGAAAACACATCCTACCAGAACCTTTGGAAAAGAGCAAAAACAGTGTTCAGAGATCAGTTTATTTCAATAAATGCATACATCCGCAAAAGAGAGAAGGCCCAAATCAAAGCATTAACCTTATAACTTGAACAGGTAGAGAGAGAGCAGCAACAAAAGAAGCTCTCAGGTACTAGAGGAAAGTGAATAATAAAAATTAGAGTAGAACTAAATGAATTAGAGACTAGGAAAAGGATTGAAAGAGTTAACAAGACCAAGAGCTTGTTCTTTGAAAAGACCAGCAAAATCAGTAAGCCACTGGCTTACTGAAAAAAGAAAAACAAGAAAATAAGCAAATAGCCCCAATAAAAAATGAGGTAGGAGATATCACAGCAGACACAAGTGAAATTTAAAAAATCAGAATACTAAGGAAAACTATAACAAATTTGAAAGCCTAGAGGAAATGGACAAATTTCTACAAACACACTACCTAAACTAGCACAAACAGAGAACAATTAAATAAATTCAATCTATTGAAAAAGTAATTTAAAAACTCCCAACAATAAAAGCTGTGGCCCAGACAGCTTCACTAGAGAATTCTACTAAACTTTCAGAGAAGATTTAACACCACTATTACTAAAGGTATCTCAGAATGTGGAAAAGGAAGGAATACTTTCAAACTTACTCTACTAAGCCAGCACAAAAAAAGAAAATTACATACCAATATGTCTCATGAACTTAGATGCAAAAATTCTCAACAAAATTCAAGCCAACAGAATTCAACAATATATCATTTAAAAAAAAAGTTACCATGACTAAGCGAGATTTATACCACGGATGCAGGGGGATGGTTCAGCACTGGAAAAACAATGTAATCAGCCACGTAAATAAAATGAAAGACCAGACCATTTTATTTTATCAATTGATGCAGAAAAGTCATTTGACAAAGTCCAACACCCATTCTTGTTAAAAACTCTCAGCAAAATATGAATAGAAGGGAATTCCTGAACATATTGAAAGGCATTTGTATAAAGCTAACAGTTAACATCATCTTAAATGGAGAGAGTCTGAAAGCATTTCCCTTGAGAATGGGAAGCATACAAGGTTGTCCTTTGTCACTGCTTTTGTTCAGCATTGTACTGGAGATTCTAGCCAGAGCAGTCAGGCAAGAAAAAGAAATAAAGGGCATCTAAACTGATAAGGAGGAAGTAAAGGTATCTCTATTTGCAGATGATATGATCTTATACACAGAAAACTAAAGAATCTGTAAAAAAAATTACTGGAACTGATAGAAGAGTTCAGCAAAGTATCAGGAAACAAGATAAACATAAAAAATCAGTTGGATTCCTTTACACCAACAAAGAGAACATCAAAGAGGAAATCACCAAATAAAATTTACAGTAGCCCCAAGAAGATAAAATACTTAGGAATAGATTTAGCCAGAGAAAAGACCTATACAAAGAGAACTACAAGACACTACTGCAAGAAACCAAAAGAGAGCTGTGTTGTGGGGAAACTCACCTAGCTCATGGATAGGAAGTCTCAACATTGTGAAAACCTCTACTCTACCCAAAGTGATCTGTGGATACAATGAAGTGCCAATACAAATTGCAATGGTTTTTTTTATTGAGGTAGAGAAACATATCACTGACATACAGAATGGGAAGAAGCCCAGATAAGCATTACTGAAGAAGAAGAAAGTGGGAAGCCTCACAGTATCTGATGTTAGAATCTGTTACACTGCCATTATAGTCAAAACAATCTGATGCTGGTACAACAAGAAATATAGAGACTAATGGAACAGACTTGAGAATCCAGACATAAAATCATCCATGTATGAGCAGCTGACATTTCATAAAGGCCCACAGCTCTTCAACAAATGGTGTTGACAAAAAAAAAAAAGAAAGAAAGAAAGAAACAAGACCCATATCTCACACCATACAGAAAGACTAACTCAAAATGGATCAAAGACCAAAATATAAAATCTAACAGATAAAGATCATGGAAGAAGAAACAGGGACAACACTGGGGAGCTCTAATACATGGCATAAACAGAATGTGAAACATTACTAACAATGCACAAACAGCAAAAGAGAAAAGAAACAACTGGGAACTCCTAAAAATCACACACTTAAAGGTTCGTCCAAAGATTTCACCAAAGCTAAAAAGACAGCCTATAGACTGGGAAAAATTGGGGGCTCCAATAAATCTCATCAGTGTCTAATCTGTAAAATCTACAAGATACTATAAAACCTCAACAACAAAAAGACAGCCAAAAGCCAAGTGCCGTCGAATCGGCACAAGCTAAGACATTTCCTAAATACAACCAAACACTTAAAGGGCTAGAGTAGCAGGTGCAGGGAACATCTAGGTCAGCTGGCATAACAAAGTTCATTAACAAAATGTTCTGCATCCCAATTTGGGGAGTGACGTCTGAGGTCATAAAAGCTAGCAAGTGGCCATCTAGGAAATATTAATTGGTCCCAACACATCTGGAGCAAAAGAGAATGAAGAACATCAAAGATGTAAGAAAAATATGAGCCCAAGAGACAGAAAGGGGCACATATCCAGAGACTACATAGCATAAGACCAGAAGAATTAGAGGCTGTCTAGCCACAATCAATGACTGCCTTGACAGGGAACTCAACAAAGAGTACCTGATGTAGCAGAAGAAAAATGGGTGTGCAGAACTAGAACTCTATTAAAAAGACCACACTTGATGGTCTGACAGACTGGAGGGCCCCTGGAAGACATGATCCCCAAACTCAGATAGCCCAGAAGTGAAACCATTCTTGAAACCAATTCTTCAGACAAAGGTTGGACTGGACTATAAGACATAGAATAATACTGGTGAAGACTGTGCTTCTTGCCTTAAGTAGATATCTGAAACTAACTGGGCAGTTCCTGTCCACGAGGGAGATGAGAAGGCAGAGGGGAACAGGAGCTAGTTGAAGGGACACAGGAAATGCAGAGTGGAAAGCTGTGTGCTGTCACAGTGTGGGGAGAGCAAGTAGAGTTACATAACAATGTATGTAAGTTTTTGTATGACAAGCTGATTTGAATTGTAAATGTTAAGCTGATTATTTTTTTCTTTATAAGGCAAGAAAGAAATACTAGAATGGATATTTGAAGAGAGTGAAACTTGCTCTTGAATGTCAGGTAGCTAAAGCAAGGGGAAGAAATGGTGAAGTAAAAGAGCTGAACAGATAATTTCAAAGGGCAGCATAAGAAGACAGAATATTATAGTGAAATGTGCAAAAACCTGGGATTGAATAACCAAAAGGCAAGAATGTAGTCAACATTTCTGATGCTAGAAAAATTCAAATCTCAAGTTACAATATTGCACAGTTCTATGGGGAAAATATTGAATAACAGAGAAAGCATTAAAGAAAGGTGGAAAGAATGTAGCCCTACAGGGTCGTTATGATTTGGAATCGACTCAATGGCAGTGGGTTTGGTTTTTTGGTTTGGTAGTAGATCCTGATGGTGCAATGGTTAAAGCATTTGACTGCTAATTGAAATATCAGCAGTTTGAAAACACTAGACATGCTGATGGAGAAAGATGTGCAGTCTACTTCTGTGGAGAATTACAACCTTGGAGACTATAATCTTGCTGTGAGTTGGAATTGACTTGATGATTGTGTGTTTTTAGAGCCCTGGTGGCATAGTGGTTAAAAGCTCAGTTGCTAAACGAAAGGTCAGAAGTTCAAATCTACCAGCTGCTTCTTGGAAACCCTATGAGGCTGTTCTGTTCTACTCATGGCCACTATGAGTTGAAATCGATTTGAGGACAACTTAGTTGGTTGTTTTAGTACTAAAAAAGAATTGGTTGACATTCAAATATTTCATGAGGCTATCATATGACTAAAAACTTATGGTACTCAAGGAAGAAGTCCAAATGCACTGAAGGGCATAACAACAGTAAGCCTTCAGGAATTGACAGAGTACTGACTGAGATTTTCCACCAAGTGAGTACAGTGCTGGGGGTACTCACTTGTCTATGTCAAGTTAGAAGACAGCTTACTGGCCAGCCAACTAGAAGAATTTTGCATATATGCCTATTCCAAAGACAAGTGATAAAAAAATGTAGAAATTATTGAACAATATCATTAATATCACACACAAGAAAAATTTTGCTTAAGATCATTCAAAAGTGGTTGCACCAGTACATCGACAGGGAACTGCCAGAAGTTCATGATGGAATCAGAAGAGGTTGTAGAACAAGAGATACCACTGCTAATACCTGATAGATCTTGGTTGAAGGAAGAAAATACCAGAAATGTTTTACTGACTGTGCAAAGCCATTCAATCATGTTGATTATAACAAATTATATATAATATCGTGATGAATGGGAATTCCAGAACATTTAATTATGCTCATGAGGAACCTGTACATAGACCTAGAAGCAGTCATTTGCACAGAGCAAGGGGATACTGCATGGTTTAAAGTCAGAAGGTCAGGAGAGGTGTGAGAATGTATCCTTTTTCTATACTTAGTCTGTATGCTGAGCAAATAATCTGAGAAGTTTGACTATAAACAAGAAAGTGGCATCAAGATTGGAGGAAGACTCTTATCAACCTGCAGTGTGCAGATGATACAACTTTGCTTGCTGAAAGTAAAAAGTATTTACTGAGGAAGATCAAAGACTACAGCTTTCAGTATGGTTTGCATCTCAACATAGAGACAACAAAAATTATAATGGCTGGGCCAATAGCAACATGATGATAAATGAAGAAAAGTCAAATGCTGGCAAGACTTTAATTTTACTTGGATCCACAATGAGTGTCCATGGAAAGTAAGCCAATAAGACCCATTAGTGTTGAGTTGATTCCAACTCACAGTGACCCTATAGGAGAGAGTGAAACTGTCACATAGAGTTTCGAAGGAGAGCCTGGTGGGTTTGAATTGCTCACCTTCTGGTTAGTGATGAAGCTTTTAACCACTGTGCCACCACAGCTCCACTAGTCAAGAAATCAAATGACACATTGCATTGAGCAAATCTGCAGCAAAAGACCTCTCTAAAGTGTTAAAAAGTGAAGATGTCACTTTGAGGAATGAGGTGCATGTGACTCAAGCAATAATATTTTAAGTTGACTCGTACGCATGCAGGAACCTGATGATGTGGTGGTTAACAACTATTGCTGCTAAGCAAAAGGTCAGCAGCTAGAATCTACCAGATATGTCTTGGAAACCCTATGGGGCAGTTCTACTCTGTCCTATGGCTTCGCTATGAGTCAGAATTAACTCCGTGGTGATGGGTTGGTTTTTTGTTTTTTTTTCACATGCATGCAAAAGCTGGGCAATTATAAGGAAGAGTGATGAACTGGTGCCTTTGAATTATGGTGTTGGTGAAGAATGTTGGATATACCATGGACTGCCAGAAAAGCAAACAAATCTGTGTTGGAAGAAGTACAACCAAAATCCTCCTTAAAAGCAAAGATGGTGAGACTATGTCTTACGTCTTTGGACATGTTATCTAGAAGAACCAGTCCCTGAAGAAGGACAATGTCATGGGTTGAATTGCATCCCCTCTGAAATGTGTGTCAGTTTGGCTTGACCATGAGTCCCAGTATTGTGGTCCTCCAGTTTGTGATTCTAATTTTATGTTAAAGAGGATTAGGTGAGATTGTAACACCCTTATTACTCAGGTTGTTTCCCTGAGTAGTGCAAAGGAAATTTCTCTGGGGTATGGCGTGTACCACCTTTTGAGCTTACAAAGGATGAAAAGGAAGCAAACAGAGAGTTGGGGACCTCATACGACCAAGAAAGCTGTGCCAGGAGCAGAGTGCATTCTTTGGACCCAGGGAACCTGAACCTGAGAAACTCCTTGACTAGGGGAAGATTGAGGACAAAGATTTTCCTCCAGAGGTGAGAGAGAGAAAGCCTTCTCCTGGAGCTGCTGCTTTTAGCCTATTTTTAGCCTGCTTTACTGTGAGGAAATAAATTTTTCTCTGTTAAAGCTATCCATTTGTAGTATTTTCTGTTATAGCAGCACAAGATGACTAAGACAGACATCATGCTTGGTAAAATTGAAAGTCAATGAGAAAGATGAAGACCCTCAATGAGATGGACTGACAATGAAACAGTGAGCCCAAAACACAGCAATGATAGATGGCACAGGACTGAGCAGTGTTTTGTTCTGTTGTACATAGGGCCTGTATGAGTCAGAACCAACTACAACAACAGTTGTCATGATGCTTAGCGTAATGTACCCAAGCCAAACCCACTGCCATCAAGTTGATTCTGACTCACAGCGACCCTATGGAACAGAGTAGCACTGTTCCATAGAGTTTCCAAAGAGCATGTGGTGGATTCAAACCACTGACCTTTTGGTAAGCAGCCTTAGCATTTAACCACTATGCCACCAGGGTTTCCTTTAGCATAATGTGGGCATTCAGTAAATGCCAGCTATTAGCACTATTGCTTGTAGTGAATAATAATTTGTGTTAAGTGAGTTGAAAATAATGATTATAAATAACGATTATTACCAGTATAATAAAAATAGAGAAATTTTGTCTTTTTTCCTTTTACAAATGTCTAGGTTTTGGTAAATGTGTTGTTTTTGTTACTTGCTGTCACACTGGCTTTGAATCATGGCAGCCTTATGCAGAACAGAATGTTGCCAGGTCCTGTGCCGTCTTCATTTTGTTGACGTATTTGAAGACATTATTGTGACTCTCTCATTGAGGGTTTCCCTCATATTTGTTGAACCTCTGCTTTACTAAACATGCTCTTTCCTGATAATGTGTCCAAAATGAGTAAGCCAAAGTCATGCCCACCCTGCTTGTAATGCTTCTAAGACTCGTTTGTTTGGTTTTATTAGTCCATGGTATATTCAGTATTCTTCACTTCTGTTCTGTCTTCCTGTTTCACTGTCTTTCACAGCATATATGGTGATTGAAAAGACATGGCTTGTGTGAACTTTGGTCATCATTATGACATTTTTGCTTTCTGAAACTTTAAGGAACTTAGTCTTTTGCTGAGGATAATGCCTTGATTCTTGGTTGCTGCTTCCTTTGATACTGATTATTGATCCAAGTAGAATGAAATCATTGACACCTTCAATTTTGTCTCCATTTATCATGTCATTTATCAGTCCAGTTGTGAGGATTTTCATTTTCTTCATGTTCAGGCATAGTCCATAGTGAATACTGTACTCTACCAAAAATAAACATGAATTGAGCTTATTATCTAATCTCAACAAAGTGTAAATTATGGCAAATAGTGACAAAGCTTAGTGAAATGTCATCAAAAACTGTCTCAGCACCAGGTCTCTTGTGGAGGGTATGGGAAGAAAAGACTGATAAAAATCTTACATCTGAAGAGTTTATATTAGCATTTAAAAGCACAGTTGTCTTCTATTACCTGCATTCTTTTTTGTATTTGGTTTGTTTGTTTTTTCCAAGTTCATTTTCTTCTATTTGTTTTTTATTCAGGAGTCTTTCCTTAAATGTCTGGTGAGGCCTGGAAATCCATTCAGACATTTTGAGAGAAAGACACTAAAAAGCTGATTGGAAGCTCTGGTGTGACAGAGGAACTTGAGGCTTGTGGGTGTCTCCATGGGGTGACAGGATATTGAGACAACTTTTGGGTTGGAGAACTTTTCAGGATCTCTGGAGAAGAATCCGCTGATCTCCTGACTGGTAGGTATTAGACTGATGTCTGGTGTTCTGGAACCTGGAATGGGTTGGAGGGCTGGAGGCAGGAGGTCTTGCTGTTCATTATGTGTAATTCTGATTAGTCTCTTATTTTCAGTCTGGTGCCTTGTCTCTATTTTTTGCCTTACTGTGAGGCCCCAAGTCTGCATCCTGTCAGATTCAAATACCATGGAGAATAACCCTGTCATGTCCCTAAGGCTGATAAAAAAGGTAGCTCTCTGGTATCACAGAGTAGAGTTCCGGTGCTCTTTTCAAATGTTTCTTTTGTTGTCAATCCCTTTCCACTTCTCTGCCTTTTTAGTACCATCAAGTCCCGAAGCCCTTCCTGGGATCTATGGAGAGAATTGACTTGCTTCGGAATTAGGCAGTTATGTTTCAGGTTCCTATGCTCTTCTGAAAAGGAGCCATGGTGGCACAATGGTTACGAAATCAGCAGCTAACTGAAAGGTTGGCAATTAGAACCCACCTAGCATCTCTGCAGTAGAAAAGACCTGGTGATCTGGAATCGTAAAGACTGTTGTTGCTGTTATCTTTTTGTATTGTTGAGTCAATTCCAATTCATAACTGTAACCCTATAGTACAGAGTAGAACTGCCCCAGTAGGTTTCTAAAGAGCTGCTAGTGAATTATAAACTGCTGACTTTTGGTCTTAACCACTTCACCACCAGGACTCCAGTAAAGATTCTAGCCTAGGAAACCCTATGGGACAGTTCTGCTTTGTCATATTAGGTCATTATGAGTCACAGTCAACTTGATGGCACCTAACAACAACAAACGCTGTTTTAAGCCAGTTTTTACGTCTCTATCAGCTGTTCATCCTCATGAATCTGCCAACATTCCTTGTCTACTGTAGTCTCTCTTTAGGTCTTTTTGTACTTGTAGATTTATAGTGTTTGAAAAGTTTCCTTTACTGTCATTTTCAAGACTTTTCAGAAGTAAGAAGAAATGAAAATATATCTAACAGGCAAAGCAGAATGTTTGGTACTAATTTTTAAATATAGCTGTTAAATGATATTTTGGAAATAGTTTCATTTTTAACCTTGAGTAAGAAAAATTCTTTGATTTATATAATTTTTGAGTCAACAGTTCCATAATTTAATGGAAAATTTCATATTTAATTTTATTAAATTAATTTAATTCAGGTTTAATTCTATTAATAGTTTAGAATTCAGTGTTGTGATTTTATGACAATTCCTGTAAAACTACATGAACTCAATGTCATATAATCCTTTTATGTTTTATATGCTATGAAATTCTGCACAAAATTAATTTTCAAATGAACCATCAGGTTTCACAGAACAGAGACATTCTATCCAAAAAAATGTATATTTTTAAACACAAATTGTTATAGTAAAACTTATGGATTAAAAAGTCAAGGTGTCTATAAGCATATCTTCTAAAATAAATTACCCAGGAGACGGAAACCAAATGAGAACAACAGGAAAATCTTTTTTAATTTTTGCACCAGAAATTCTCAGGTCATCTTACCCAAGCATCCCATGCATTCCACTAAACCACAGAGTCTTTCTTCTCTAAAGATATTTATTCAGAAAATTTAAAAAAATAAAAGATTTATGAAGTATTAATTTGGGGCTTTGAAATTACAAATATGTCAGACCAGCTCTCTGCACCTTTTCTTTCTTTCTGTGCATTTTTAGCTCAATTTTCAACTGCATTTTTCAGCTGCTACTTCTGTTTTGTCATTAGTGTTCACTATAGTTTTTCCTTTAGAATTGACTGATTGGCAGAGTGTCAAAAGACTGTGATTCTGTCTATTATGCTTTTCCTAGCACTCCTGTCAGGGAGAATTTAAAGAATTCTAAAATGAGGGCTTTCTTTTCTCTGGGTGGCTTAACGTGTAAGTAGTGATTTGGATTTGCTTTCTCTATACTGGTAATGATTATTCAGTGAGAGAAATGAATCTTAAGACATGAAAGCTCTGCCTCCATTTCATAGACCTTGTGGAGCCCCTGTGTCGCGCTGGTTCGGAGCTGAGCTGCTGACCAAAAGGTCAGTAGTTCGCATCTGCCAGCCACTCCTTGGAAACCCTATGTGGTCGTTATGAGTCAAAATCAACCCAATGGCATTAGGCTTAGTTTGGCTTGTGTCTGGAGTAGGGGGTGGCCTGTGGGGCAAAACATATCTCTTTGTTCCTTAGGACTAAAATAGAAGGCAGTTTTCAAATCTTGGAATTGAACTTTTCTCAGTGTGATGCATATTCACATAAATTAGAAACCAAAACTTGTAGAGAATTTTATTATAAAGAACATATAGATCAATAACCAAAACCAAACCCACTGCCGTTGAGTCAGGTCCAACTCACCATGACCCTAGAGGTCAGAGTAGAACTGCCCCATAGAGTTTCCAAGGAGGATTTGAACTGCCAACCTTTTGGCTAGCAGATGTAGCACTTAACCCACTATGCCACTAGGCTTTCCATAGATCAATAAAGCACATAAAACATCAAAACAGAGGAAAATTCAACAATAGCTGTCAGTAAGCTATTCATTTATATTCATAATATCTTTCCTATTTCTTCATTAATCTTTTTTTGTGCTGGTTAGTTACATTTATGCTCATTTTTCCTTAACTGATTTGTGTTCTTTCCTCAAAAAAATATTCTAACATATGGAGTATATAAAATATTGTTACGAATAAATAGAATTCTAGAGTTTGCATTGCTGAGGAGGCAGGATGCTACTGTATTGCTACTTTGAATTATTACCATGATTCTAGCACATTGTAGGTTGTTTTGTTTCAAAAGATTATTTCTTATAAACTGTCACAAAACTTTTATTTTTTTTCTCACTTCAAGATCTGAGTTGATGAAATTGAGGCCCATTTATATATGTGCAGTAAAAATATGTATAGTTTACTGATCTGCTGTCTATAAAGAAATCCAGTGTCATCAAGTTGATTAGGATTTTCTTTTATGGGAAACTATAATGCTCTGTGTGAAAAGAGCTGGAGGAGAAGGGCTAAAAAGTGACAGAATCAGGGCGAAAACATCTCTAAGCCATACAGGTCAATTTTAGCTGGAAAAAAGGACTTAAGAGTTAAGCCAATGGAATCTTCAGTTTCAAAAAAAGAGTATTGTGAGCATATAACCCAAGGCATTCTCACAAAAGTCACAGACATGGACAGGGCTAATAGAGAAGGAATCGTCCCCGGCAAGGATATTATCCAAAGATGTCAGATTTCATTTTGTTTGGGTAGAAGTTGTATTACTTCAGATTTTAACAGGGATGGGTTACAAGCAACAAAGCGAGACTCTGGCTGGCCTAGTCAAACAAAAGAAATTATTGGATGTATACTCGGGTGTATCTCAAGGAAGAGTTGAACAACCTTTGATAGGGATAAGAACACAACTTACCTGCTGGAGTAACTGGCAACAGTGACCAGTGGCAAATCTTCTGCTTGTCTTTTGTTAATACAGACCATCTTTCCTTGGGGAATATGGCTGCTTGGTGTGCTCCAGATTTGGGTTTTATGGCTTCAAAGTATTGAGGACCAACTTTCTTTTATCCTGTTTATGTCTCAGAACCCTGGGAATGGAGCTCAGTGGCCCTGACTGTGAGGTGCCCACACCTAGATCATAGATGATTGACTGTGCAGAAGGAGTCGTCATGTTGCAACAGGACTGCCCTACAGTGGCTGCATGGTAGCAGGAAAAGGCAAGAGAAAATGAAGGAATAGTCCTTACAATCAGCAAGGGAGCCAGAGAGAATATCCTAGAGTTTTCCACTGGAGAAGTACTTCTTCAGATGATTCAACACAGGATATTTAATTGGGAGAACTGATTTGGTGTTCTGATGCAAAACCCCCATTAAGCCACCATTGTGTACTAACAAGATAGCAGTACCTGAAGATTTACCAAGGTTTATTTTAGCAACTTAAAGAGTAATTTATTCATATTGATTTTATAAATTTTCTCTATTCATTTTGAGTTGTAGCTGGAAAGCATCAATAAATCTAATGCAGTTCCTTCATTTTGCACAGGTAGAATCAAAGAGGTTAAATACTTGACCTAATTCACATAAGTAAGTAAGTGAAAACATCTGACCTGGGACCTGGCCTCTAAGTGTTATTTCTTATTTAGTGCTGATACTTTAATCTTATAATTTCCCAATAAAGCCTTCTGCCATCAGGTCAATTCAGACTCACAGTGATCCTATGGGACAGAATAGAACTGCCCCTTAGGGTTTCTGGGGAGTAGCTGGTAATTTCAAACTGCCATCCTTTTGGTTAGCAGCCGTAGCTCTTAACCATCGCCACCAAGGTTACTGTTATTTACGTAGAAATAGTTTATCTTTTGCTAAAAATATCTGATGATGCCAAGTCCTTATTTGTACAGTATTTTAATTAAATTGTACATAAATCCCAGGCTTTACTATATCTAGTAGCATCAGGACTTAACAGCAAGTCAGAATATTAGCTGAGAAATTGAGGAACCTAAATTCCATGCAGTGCTGTGTCCTGAGAGAAAGGATACTTCTGCACAGAGATAACTTAGAAAGAGAGTTGCAGGAAAAGGCAGAATATATGAAGCAGCTGTGGATTTTGTTGGCTCTAAATCAGTAAAGAGGCAGGCAATACCAGTAATGGCCCCATGTAGTGAGGGCAGGCAGTAGAGAAGTCACCAAATAAACAAGATAATTTCAGGTAGTAATAGGTGCCATGAAGAGAAAAAAATGGGGAGTGGGGTGTGATAAGGAGGAATGAAAGGCTAGTTAAGGTTGGAGGATGAAAGAAGGTCTTTCTGAATCAATGAAGAAGCTATCAAAACAAAACCCCCCTAACAGTAACTTCAGTAATAAAACTGTATAGTTGTATCGAAAAAAGCTCTAAATGACATTTGATAAAATTCAACATCCAGTCTTAAACACCTGAAAATGGAGATATAGGATTGCCTTCTTGACAACTCTGTATCTGGAAAAAGAAAATACAAGCCAAGCCAAGTGCCATCGAGTCGGATCTGTAAAAACAAGAGTTGACATTGTAAATGGTAGAACAAATCTAGCAGCAGCATTTCTCTTCTAAAAAATTAAAGCAAATATGCCCTTTGTGAACGTGATTCTCATATATAATACTAAAAATTCTTTTTATCACAATTAGCCAAAAATCATGGAGCCCTGGTGGTGCAGTGGTTAAGCGTTCAGCTGCCAACTGAAAGGTCAGTGGTTTGAACCTATCAGTGTCTCTGTAGGAGAAAAGACTTGACAATCTGCTCCAGTAATGATTACAGCCTAGGTAACCCTATGGGACAGTTCTACTCTGACCTGTACAGTTGCTCTGAATAGGAATCAGCTCCATGGTACACAAAAATAGTAAACCAGAAACCAAAACCGTTGCCACCGAGTCAGTTCTGACTCATTGCAACTCTATGTGTTATACAGTAGGACTGCTCCATGAGGGATTGCTTGGCTGTAATAGTTATGGGAGCAGATCACCACCCCTTTCTTCCGTGTTGCCACTGGGTGGATTTGTACTGCAAGCCTGTCAGTTACTAGATGAGCATAAAAGAGAAATGAAGACTAAATTTTGGGGAGAAAAAGTATTATTTGAAAAATCACCAAACTAAATTCATTCCTGTGTTGCTCAAAACTATTCAGTGACATATAGGCAAACACAAGGTAAATCGGTATATGCTCATATCATTCCTAAGTATTAGTCAGAACCAACTAACCAGACAAAACCAAACTCATTGTCATTGAGTCAATTCCAATTCACAGTGGCCCTAGAAGGGATAATTCAAAACAGATCTTTAAAGGTATCTATGCAAAACCAACAGCCAGCATCATTCTTGATGGAGAGATGATAAAAACACCTCCCTTGAGAACAGGAAGAAGGGAAGGATATCTTTTATCACCACTCTTATTCAACATGATGCTGGAAGTCATAGCTACAGCAGTAATACATGAAAAATAAAGAGCATCCAAATAGGTATGGAAGAAGTAGAAGTGTCCCTATTAGCAGATGATAGGATACTGTTCATAGAGAACCCAAAAGACTCTATGATAAAACTATTGAAACTAAAAAACTACTGGAACTAATAAAAAGACTCAGCAGAGTAGCAGGATACAAGACAATATATATATAAAAAAAATCAGTTGGATTCCTGTACACAAATAAAAAGAACTATAAAAAGGAAATTAGGAATGCAATATCATTTATAATAACCTCTAAAAAAATAATTAGGAATAAATCTGTGGATGTAAAAGATCTGTACAAAGAAAACCCACAAAACTCTACTGTGAGAAACTGAGACACTTTACATAAATGGAAAAACATACCATGCTTATGGATCGGTACTCAATGTTGTAAAAATATCCAAAACAATTTATAAATATAGTGCAGTCCTAATCAATATACCAACAGCATTCTTCAACAAGATGGGAAAACTAATCATTAACTTTATATGGAGAAGAAAAAGGGCTTAGATAAGTAAAGCACTATTGAAGAAAATGAATCAAGTAGGAGACCTCATACTACCTGACCTTAGAATGGACTATGCAGCTGTGATACTTAAAGCAGCCTGGTACTGGTACAGTCACAGACACACCGACCAATGAAACAGAATTAAGAATCCAGATGTAAATTCATCCCCCTGCATTCACCTGATTTTTGACAAAGGTCCAAAATCCATTAAATGGGGAAAAGACAGTCTTGTTAACAAAAGGGGCTGATGAAACTAGATGTCCGTCTGTAAAAAAAATAACACAGGATCACATACATCACATTATACACAGAAACTAATTCAAAATGGACAAAGATCTAAATATAAAACCCCAAACTATAAAGGTCTCAGAAGCAAAAATAGGGTCAGTGTGAGAGGACTTAATACACAGCATAAATAGAATATGTACTATAACTAACAAACACCAGAAGACAAGCTAGATAACTGGTATCTTCTAAAAAATTAAACACTTATGCTCATCAAAAGACTTCAGCAAAAGATTAAAAAGAGAAGTTACAGATTAGGAAAACACTTTTGGCTATGACATATTTGACAAAGGTCTCATCTCTAGAATCTATAGGAAAATCCAACATCTCTACAACAAAATGACAAATAATCCAATTTAAAATGGCAAAGAATGTGAACAGATACTCCACCAAAGAAGACATTTAGGCAGCTAAGACATATGAAGAAATGCATGTGATTATTAGCCACTAAAGAATTGCAAATCAAAACTAGAATGAGATACCATCTCATTCCAACATTACTGGCAGTAAGCAAAAAAAAAAAAAAAAAACCCAGAAAATAACTACTGTTGGATTCATTCTGGGGAGCTTGGAACTCTTATGAATGTAAAATGGAACAACCACCGTGGAAAATTATATAGTACCTCCTTAAAAAGTTAGAAATAAACATATGACATGATCCAGCAGTACCAGTCCTAGGAATATGTTCTAGAGAAATGAGAACTCACACAGATAGACATATGCACTCCCATGTTTACTGCAACATTATTCAGAGTAGCAAAAAGATAGAAACAACTCAAGTGCAGCATCAACAGATTAATGGATAAACTATGGTGCATACCTGTAATGCAATACTACAAAAAGTTAAAGAAGAATGATGAATCTGGGAAACATCTCACAATGTGGATGAATCTGGAGAGCAATGTGCTGAGTGAAGTAGTCAGTCATAAAAGGGCAAATGTTGTGTGACACCATTGTTATAAAAACTCATGTAAAGGTTTACACACAAAAAGAATCTAGGTTACTAGGGAGGGGGGAAAGTGGTAAGGAAAAAATACTAACTGGACAATAGATAAGTGGTAACTTTGAAAGGTAAGACAGTATACAGTACTGGAAAGTCAGCCCAATTTGATTAAATGAGGTCATAGAAGCTTCATACACACACTGAAACTGTCTGAGGGCCTGAATTACTAGGCTGAGTTCCGGGGAGCAAGGGAGCTTACAGGGGAGAAGGAAGTAAACCAGACTCAGGGAGAGATTTGTCCAAAGGGCTAATGGACCACAAGACCATATCGTCCACCAGATGAGCTGAGCACAGTTATATGGTGCTGGCTACCAACACTGACTGATGTGACATAGATCACGGTAGAGGGTCTCAGCCAGAGCTGGAGAAAAATGTAGAATGAAATTCTGACTCACAAAAAGGGCCAGACTTACTGTCTGACAGATACTGGAGAAACCCTGAGGGGATGGTCTTTGGACACCGTTTTAACTCAGTACTGAAGTCACTCCTGAGGTTCATGTTTTGGCTGAAGATTAGATACACTCGTAAAAGATGAGATTAAATTTATACACCAGCTCAGGGGGAAGGACAGGAAGGCGGGGGTGGTGGGAAGCAGAGCTGGGGGAGTAGGGAGCATGGGGGGTTGCAGGAGTGAGGGAGTTGGGAAATGGGGGCCAGGGAAAGGAAAGCCAGTAAATGGGGCTTGAAGGTCAAGAAGGGGAAAATGTTGACATATAGTGGGGGGTTGGCAATCGATGTCACAAAGCAACAGTGTATTAATTGTTTAATAACAAACCAATTTGCTGTATAAACCTTCATCTAAAGTACAAATTAAAAAGAAAAAAAAAATCAAGTTAAAGTAAGAAGGAAAGAACCAGAGCTTCCTTCATATGTTTCTTCCCAGTTCATCCCTGACTGAGAAAGCAACACAGGAGCAGACCTGCAATTTTGAAATTTTAGTGAACAGGAACCAGAACAGGAAAAATTACTGGTCAAAGCCCTGCTAGAATCTCAATTTCCTGAAAACAACAGCAGCATATGTGTTTCATAGCAACCAAATATCTTGCCTGTCATATTTTGTACAGTCAACAGCCGTCTCCTGCTCAAAGATGATGGTACCGGATGTGTGTCAGTTTCCTCTGTCCTGACAATAATCCAGTCTCGTGTATCAGACTCCTGAAAGGGCTTACTATGCCTCTTCTAAGTCTCCTGTTTCAAAGTTTTGACCAGTAATTTTTCCTGTTCCAGTTATGGTTCTGCATCACCTAAGTTTCAAATGTTCAGGTTGTGTTTTAGTTTTGCTGTGTTGGCCGTGACTGAACCAGTTCAAACTGGTTTGAAGGCCTGGAAAGAAGCAGTTCTTGAATTTAGCCCAGTAAAACTGGTTTTGGATTTGTGACCTTCAAGACTATGAGAGAATAAATGTGTGTTGTTTCAAGTCACTGTGTGTTAACTTGTTACAACAGTCATAGAATTCTAATATACTTATTGATTAAAAAATTAGTAGATGAATTAAACTTATTACAAAAATCAGAGGATATGAGAACAAGTCAAGGAACACAGTACTGAAGCAATCTGATAAAGCCAGTAGGTGAGACAATTCTGGGACAACTTACATAATTTTCTCCACAAGAAAAATCATGAATAAAAAGTAAAAAGATAAGATGGTTCTAGATTTAAAAAGACTTAAGAGACATAGCCAAATGCAATGTGGAGACTTCACTGTACTCTGTTTTAAAGAAATAACCTTAAAAATGCCTTTTGGGGACATCTGTGAAAATTTGTATGAAATGGATGTCACACTGTATTACTGAACCCTTTCTAATTTTGTTAAGTATTTCTGATGGTTAAGATTGTGTGTCACCTTGACTGCCATGTGTCTGAGTGTTTTGGCAGTCATATAATGTGATTACTTCCCTGATGAGACTTGATATGTGATCACCCCCATAGTGGGATCTGCTGTGAGCAGACAATCAGTTGGAAGGAAGTTTCCTTGGGCATGTGGCCTGCACTGAATATGAACAGACATTCTGAACACTTGAGTGCTGTTTGCTCGTGCTGAATCCTGCAACTGGCTCCTGTTTTGTCTGACTTCTGCTTCTTGGGACAAAAGCTAACAGCTTACCTGCAGTCTTATCCACTGATTCTGGGATTCATCAATCTTTGCAGCCTCTGAACAAGAGCTCTGCCCTCTGACCCGCCAGTCTTGGGTTCACCAGCCTCTGTGGTTGCACGAATCACAGCGGAGGCCTCTCTTCTGATCTATAGACTTGGGACATTCCAGCCTTTGTAAATGCGTGAGCCATTTCCTTCATATAAATCAATCTCTCTGTATGTATATTTGTACTTTTACTGATTTAGCTTCACTACAGAATGCAGTCTAAGACAGTGTTATAATGGTGTTATGCTGTGTGGGAAAATGTCCCCATCTCCTAAAAATTACAAACCTGAGTATTTAGAATCAAGATACCTATAACTGACTTTTAAATGGTTTTAAAAAAAGATGAAACAAATATGAAAAGTAATACAATAATTAGATGCAGGCAACATGTATGTGGGAGAGTCACTATACTGTTATCTACCTTTCTATATGTTTGACATTTTTAGTAACAAAAGGTGAGTTATCCTAAATTCTCAAAGTTTCCCACAGGGACACAGAGTTTGAATCATGTCACTTGACTGGAGTGAAGATCCCATCTTAAAAATAAGAAATCTTATTTACAATGTCAGTAAACTATAAAATTGTATAAAAATTACTGTGGAATATTCAAGGTATATAAAAGAAATTATAAAAAGTTAATTAAAAAACAAATGAGGTATAATATGATTATGACTAGCAAAGTTAAATGTAAATATGATTACATTTTCCAAGTTAATGTGTAGATTTCACACATTCCAATTAAAAACTGAAAGAGTGCTGAGATTGATAAAGTACTTCGAGAATTGTTTGGGCAGACTTATCAACTATAAAAGGAATAAAGAACAATGTAGAAGAACTATACTTGCTAGATATAAGAATTTTAAAAGAAATTAATGGAAACAATGTGAAGCTAATTAAAAATGAAAGAAAGAATAACCAAATGGATTAAAAACTCTAGTTTATGTATAAATATATAATGAACCCTGCCTAACAAAATAATCGAGAAAGGAATCATAATCTAAGAATTAAGAAACCAAATATTAAACTGCAAAAAAAAAAATATTAATTTAAACCTTCAGACTACATTTTTGTTCATTCTTCAAGAGGCTGCCCATTGAGACTTTAATTCTTTTTGAAGCTGGAACTGAATCACTTAAAAGTTAGCAGACGTTTTCCTTTCATAGAAGTAAACTCATCAATTCATCTTTGGAGCTGACTTCCTTTTTGGGGGAAAAATATTAGAATGGATCTTTTTTATTACAGAAACGTAGAGCTCTAGTACTCACCTCCTTCTGGAGAAAACTGGAATCTTTAGCATGCTGACAAATTTGATTTAGAAGTGTATGTTGGGTTTATTGGCTGGCATATGTCCTTTCAGAATTGTGGGGAGAAATATATCCGCCATATATGGATAAACTAAACTGTCATTATGAAGAAGACCTGGTGGTGGAGTGGTTAAGAATTCTGCTGCTAACTAAAAATGTGGCAGTTCAAATCCCGCAGCTTATCCGTGGAAACCCTTTGGAGACAGTTTTATTCTGTCCTATTGGGTTATTATGTGTCAGAACTAGCTCTGGCAATGGATCTAGTTTTTGGTCCTTGCAAAATATTTTTTGTTTAGTTTCGAAGAGTGTATGTTTGTGTGTTGCTCAAGAAATTGCTCACAGGATATTATCACACTGGAAGAGAGATGTGTAGATCTGATCTCTTTGTCTTGGAGAAAATAGGTGAAAGGGAGTCAGGAATGGACTTAGTATCTAACACTACTAGGGTGGGACCACTATGCATTTTACATGGTGCTGTTTAAGACAGAATAACTCAGATCCTTGAAAAAGTACTGCTGACCTTATCATTACCTTGTCTAGTCTCCATAGGGCTTGAATGTATACCCTACATGTGTGTTTGCACTGTCAGTGGCTTTGAGGGTACAATATGGATCAGACCATGAACTTAAAAAAGGAAAAATTACTGAATGTCCCTGTCAGTTTCCATCTGTCTCCTACCTACCTACACATACATGTACACATGTACATGCATTCCCACCACAAAGGTTCTTAAAGCCAGTGCTCCAAGGTGTAAAGATAGCTGAAGATTTCCTGTACCATACTGTGCTTCCTTCATTCCCAAATCTGTAGTACATTTTTGTTAATTGTTTTAACTTTGTCTTATCTGTGCTTTGCGGAATTAAGAAAGGGATTAGTGCCCATGAGTGGAGATAAACTGCCAGGGCAGAGTGACATTCTGGAGAAGCTGGTTATCAGATGGCAGGAGTGACCCTCTGGACTCTTAACACTGGTGATAAACCATGACTAGTACTGATTTAGTGGAACATGTAATAGGTTGAAAGTCCATAGAAGAACAGTATTGTTGCAGCTTATGGAGTGTTGGCTGATGGTTTTCATAATTTGGTTGTTAAAGGAAATGTGACTTTACCTTGTTAATCCCAGGTGTGTGTGATCTGGAAACTACTGAGGCCAATCCACTTGTGTTTTTTTTGTTTGTCACTCATTTCACAAGTTTTGTTGTTTGTCCACTGTGTGTTGGTACTATACCATGTAGTCAGATATTTACAGAGATGACTAACAGAGTATCTGCCCTTTAGAAGAAAACTCCGTTTAGATTAGGAAATTTGAATATTAACAAATCAAATTGTAAAAACAAGAAAATAAAGGAGAGCAAATACAGAAATGGAAAAAAAAAGATGGGTATATATGAGTATATATAAACATTTTAAATGTCTATAAAATGAAAACAACAAAGGAAGATAAAAAGAGACTGAGAGAATGATTGTAATAAATATGACAGATGAAGTAATGAAATCTTAAATATGTCAGTTTTTAGTCAAAGTTACTGTAATATCAAACTCCTGAAGAGCAAAAGGACATCAACAGTTTTCAAATATGAGGCAATAATCAACTTAAAAAAAAACAAAACTTCAGTAGCAAATAAATTCATTTTTAAAACAATAATAAGGTAATAACCTCTCATTTCAAAATTTAGAAGTATAGGAAAAGTCATAAAATTTTGAATGAGGCTATGGAAAACTGAGCATCCAGGTATTGCTGTTGTCACTATAAGTGGATTCGATGTGATAATCTTTAAAAATAAATTTAACATTAAATATTAAAAACACAAAAATATAAATGCTCTTTTACTTCAGAGAATTTATCCTGAGACAAAACTACACTATTAATAGTAATCACCACCTAGAGTGTTTACTTTGTGCCAGGCTAAGTGCTTCCCATATGTTAATTCATTTGATCTTCACAATGGCCATAGGAAGTAGGTGGTTTGTTACCCTTGTTTTACAGATGAGAAAGTAAAGGCACACAGAGATTAAATGAATTGCTCGAGATCACATGGTTTGTCAAGTGGCTGAGCTGGTATTTGAAGCCAGATAGTCTGACTCTAGAGTGTGGACTTGTAACAGTGCTGTTTCAATAGAAAAGCCCTATATACATAGATGCTTGTGGTATCATTAGTTAAAATATTTTTTAAAATATTTTTTACAATAGACTGAGAGAATGATTGTAATAAATATGACAGATGAAGTAATGAAATCTTAAATATGTCAGTTTTTAGTCAAAGTTACTGTAATATCAAACTCCTGAAGAGCAAAAGGATATCAACAGTTTTCAAATATGAGGCAAAAGCCCTATATACATAGATGCTTGTGGTATCATTAGTTAAAATATTTTTTAATGTGAAGAATAGTTATGTGCTTTATGGTACATTCATTTAGTAGACAGTCATTCAACCAGAGTCCCTCAGGACTTTGTTTCCTTGGGGGCCAGGGGGATTTGGGGGTTGTTGGTTGGCGGTGGTGCTCAAGTCCACAGACTTCACAGAAGCATCACTTGTCCTTTTAAAGCCATTTTTCTCTATGTCTTTATGTTTAAGCCATTCATAAGGGTCAGGAAACCCTGTTCCAAGTGAGTACTTCACCATTTTCTGCTACATAGGTCTATAGGTCCATATATTATGTTATTAGGTGGACAGAGGAAACCTTGGTGGTATCATGGTAAAATGGACAAGTGACAGTTCTCTAGGAGTATAACTTATCATCTTACCTGTGTACCTGAGTCCTATTTAATTAACTTGTGCGTTTCTTTGACATCTTATTTCCATCCTTGTTATATTATCCAAGTAACGTGTCTTCTTACCACAAATCTACTAACATATTTATCAATATATTTCTTATCATAAAGGACTGTGAAGATCTAAGTAGGTTTTTGTGTTGTAAGTGTTAGGGAGATTCTAAATATTAAAAATATTTTTTATTAATGCAGAAACAAACCAAAGAACAAAAACACGTAAATTATATATCTTGAAATAACCATCTTCATACATTTTTACTATGACTTAATTACAAAAATAATACCTCTAATTTATTAAATGTCTGCTATGGCAGGCATGGTGGCAGCTCGTTACATAATTTATTGCTTCTAATTTTCTCAATAATCGCAAAAGTAGCTATTATTTATTATCACCATTTTACAGATGAGAATACAGATACTTGGAGAAGATTGAAAATTTGCCCCAAGTCACCCTATTCATAAATGGAAGAGACAGGATTTAACCAGATCTGTCTGATTCCAGAGATTAAGCTGCTAATTATGCTAATATTACCTCTTTCTCCTTATTGTTTTCAAAACAAACACAGCGTTATTTCCTCTGATACTTTAGTTCTGTGATAAAGTTCTAACCCTGTGACTACAAATATTCTAACCAGTTGCCTTGGGAATGAAGAAAGTACAAATTAGAACTAGAAGTGATTTACAATACTGAGTATGGAAAAACAAAGGCTAATTTATGAAAATTTCTTTTGAAGAAGTCCCTGCCATAATTATCAAATAAAGAAGAAAAGCAAGCAGAATAGGAAACACTGTCAATGAATTTACATGTATTAGTATGTTTTTTTTTTTTAAGGAAGGTTTTGTACAATAAGTGCTAATGCCTGGAGAGATTAAAAATTTGAAATTTCACTTATTATACATAAATGAAATCATATGTACGTATTTCAACAGCAGTGGTTCTTCCAGAAGAATATCCTTTCCCCTGTTTTCCTACTGGTTCAGCCATATGTAGATGAACCTCACTGGTACCCAAAACTTCTACACTTAACTCAGAGAATGGCATCCTTTCCAGAGTAGTGAACTGCTGTTTTTGACTGAGCTCTACTATGAGTAGCTCCCAATGTTTCTATTGCTTTTCCTTCCTTCCTTTATCCAGTTCTTGACCTTGAGGGTAAAAAATATTTTTACAAACTTAGGAAAAGGTCGGTTATTCTGACACTATCGTAACAAATCATCACCAGAGCTGGTTTTGGACCTATTTTATCCATCAACAAGCACATGCATCAGTAAACACCCGTTTACAAGCCAGCCATCTGAGTCAGCCTCTCAAGTGAGCCAATCAGAAATAGACTCACTACAGTAGGCAAGTCTCTGAGTGCTACCCAACTGACAAAAACCACCCATGCAGGCATGCTTCTGCAGATGATGTCAATCCACTAAATGCCCTGAGAATCCACCAGTTCCTGAACTCCATGCTTTCCCTTGCCCCCACCCCCATAAGGTCAATAGTTTGTTCTGCTGGAATGAACTGTGCCTGACCAGTATAGTTCTCTTTTGCTCTAACAAACAGTAACTTGGTTTTGTCTTTTTATTTCAGGTATTGAAAATCAGATATTGATGGTTCTGAAGGTTCCACCAAGATCATGTTGAAGACTAATTTGGCAGCATGCCAGGGATCTTTGAATCAACAAGTACAATAACTGGGTACCTTGCGCCAAAATTCTATTTACCCTCCAGATGTGCTATCTAGTGAGTCAATCTCAACAATTTGAGCAACTCTTGTCATTCTAGGGTTTGTATTCAGGTAAAGGTCTTTGTATGAGGTCATTGTACCTTTTGTTTCGGAGTATGGCATTTGATGAAAGTTGTTGCCGTTAACCTGCTTGTTCTCCTGCTGCTTGCCTTACTTTTCCTGCTGTTTGTCTCTGTGTACAAAGTCTTGTTTTACGAGACTTTTGTTCTTGAATGGTTTGTTTCTGTTGAATGTATAAAGGAGTATTTCATAGGGAGCAGAAGAAAGTGTAGACCTGATAAGTTTCCAACTAGTTGAAGTCAACCTTGAGGGCTGGTTAATAGCAAGAGGTTCATTAGATCAGCAACCAATTTCTGAAAAAAGTATTGGTCAAACATTGTCTAGGGTCTTCTATAAAACCTCCATGAGGATACTATTTTTCTTGAAATTTGTGAAAGAGGGTCTCTTTGTTTAGTCCATACTCAGCAGTTAATTACTGTCAGATTATTAACTATAAGGTCCCTTCCTAGTTTCTGCTAGGCAACGCAAACAGCTCTTACAAGCCCACACTCCAGAGTAATTGTAGCTGCCTCTCTCTGTTTTGGGTTTGTCTATTCCAAAGACTCATCCTCCTTCTGGAAGAGTTTTTCTTTTAAAAGTACATCTTTTTAAAAGATGTACTTTTCTTGATAAATGGCAAAAAAAAAAAAATTTTTGACCTAGAATAATAATGGCTACTATGGGGAAGTTTTGACATGTCCAAATCCTTAATATGCTTAAGAAGAACTCTGAAGTATTAGGAAAGAAAATAACAAATAGTTAACAGTCATCTTCTTTAATTGGTATCTTGAGGCAAAAACAAGAACAAAACTCAACTTGAAAATTACTTCTTTTCATTTTTCTTTTTACTCAAGCTTTACCTAACCTAAATGAACATCATATATCTACAATACGTGTTAAGTTGGCTGGCCACGATTCCCTGTATTGTGTGATTTCCACTGTTGTGTCGGCTGCTCTGAGTTTCTTACATGTATAAATCCTACCTCTGTGATGTGAATGAGACAGGAGTAGAAGCAGTTATCTTAATGAGGCAAGATTCAATCTACAAGGTTAGGCTGTGTTTTAAGTCAGTCTCTTTTGAGATATAAGAGAGATGAGCGGAGAGCCGTGGGAACCTCATATCACCAAAAAACAAAGAGGCAAGAGAATAATGTGTCCCTTGGGCCTGGGGGTCCCTGTGCTGAGAAGCTCCTTGGTCAGGGAAAGATTGATGACAAGGACCTTCCTCTAGAGATGACGGAGAGAAAAAGCCTTCCCTCTGGAGCTGATGGACTGAATTTAGACTTGTAGCCTACCACACTGTAAGCCAAGCCAAGCCAAGTGCTGTTGATACCACACTGTAAGAGAATAAATTTCTCTTAGTTATAAGAGAATCCACTTGTGGTATTTCTGTTACAGCAGCACTAGATATCTAAGACAAGCTCCATCAGAATAAAATTTTAAAGTTATTTGAAAGCCAAGAAAGACTTTCAGAAGAAAAGAGAGAAATTTTGTGTTAAAAATGACTGGTTATGTCAGATGGGGAAAGAAAGATTATAAGACAAATTCAAGGGTGTACAATAAATTGTAGAAAGCTTGAGAAAAAAAAACATTATTTGCCTTGGTTTATAGGAATCAAGTAAGTAGTGAGAATTTCAGTAAATCCTAAATTCTTTTCTTGTCCTATTCCCTTGTGATCATTATCAGAAAATTACTTTCTTCTCTAAGACACAGCTTCCTGCAGATTTGCTGGTAAAGACTTTCTTTGCAAATAGAACTGCCAGATAAAATACACTACAAAAGGATTATTTTTGTAAATGCCAGAACTTCTCTTTCATATAAGATTTACAATTGATATGGCTATTAATATATCTACATTATGTATGTTCAGGAGTCCTTGTGTGGTACAAACAGTTAATGCACTCAGCTGCTAACCAAAATGTCGGAGGATCCATTTTAAGATCTATGTCTTAAAAATCAGCCATGGAAAACTCTATGAAGCACAGTTCTACTCTGACACACATAGCGTTGTCATGAGTCAGAGTCCCTGAATGACAACTAGTATATATGATTCAAGAAGCAACTGAAGAAATAATTATAGTCCCAGAAGCTCTTTGGGAAAAAGACTTCCTGGAGATAGGCAGATTAATTACAGACCTTTAAAATCTAGATTGATTCTTCCTAAATTATATAAACTCTTTTTAAAAAATACAAATGTGAAAAAGGCTGTATTCTAGAGCTCTTAAACAACATGGAACATACTGAAGACCTGTTGCCTATTAAAGCCTATTCCTTAACCCAAGAGCCAAAGCTTACTGCCTTTCCTCAGGGCAGTATACCAAAAATCAAAACCAAACTCACTGCCATGGAGTTGATTATGACTTGTAGCGACTCTGTAGGGTGGAGTAGAACTGCCCCATAGAGCTTCCAAGGAGTGCCTGGAGGATTTTTTTAGCAGTAGCACTTAACCACTATGCTACCAGAACAATATGTTGTTGTTAGGTGCCATTGAGTTGCTTCCAACTCATAGCACCCCTGTGTATAACAGAACGAAACACTACCCAGTCTTGTGCCATGTCCATAAATGTGTTTATACTTAGGCCCTTCATTGCAGCCACTTTGTCAGTTCATCTTGTTGAGGGTCTTTGTCTTTTTCACTGACCTTCCATTCTGCCAAGCATGGTGTTTCTCCAGAGATTGATCCTTCCTGATAGCATGTCCAAGGTATGTAAGATGCAGTCTCACTATTTTTGCTTCCAAGGAGCACTCTAGTTGTACTTCTTCCCGAATAGATCTGTTTGTTCTTTTAGCAGTCCATGGTTCATTCAGTATTCTTCTCCAGCACCACAATTCAAGGCTATCAGTTCTTCTTATGCCTTCTTTATTCACTGCCCAGCTTACACATGCATATGATGCAATTGAAAATACCATGGCTTGGGCTAGGTGCACTTTAGTCTTCAAGGTGATGTCTTTACTTGTCAACAATTTAAAGAAGTCCTTTGCAGCAACTATTCCCAGTGCAATGTGTCTTTTGATTTCTTGACTGCTGTTTCCGCGGGCATTGGCTGTGGAACCAAGTAAAATGAAATCCTTGACAACCTCGCTGCCAACTACAAAGTCGACAGTTCAAATCCACCAGGCGCTCCTTGAATACTCTGGGGGTCAGTTCTATCCTGGCCCCTAGGGTCGCCATGAGTTGGATCCAATTCGATGGCACTTGGCTTGGCTTTGGATTGGCAACCTCAATCCTTTCTCCATTTATCATGATGTTGCTTATTGGTCCAGTAGTGAAGATTTTTGTTTTCTTGACATTGAGGTAAAGAAGGCTGTGGTCTTTGATCTTTATCAGTTAGTATTTCAAAACCTCTTTACTTCTAGCAAGCAGGGTTGTGTCATCTGCATAACACGGGTTATTAGTGAGTTTTCTTCCAATTCTGATGCCTTGTTTTTCTTCAATAGTCCAGCTTCTCAGATTACTTGCTAGGTGTACAGACTGCAAAGGTATGGTGAAAGGATAGAACCCTGATGCACACCTTTCCTGACTTCAAACCATGCAGCGTCTTCTCGTTCTGTTCACACAATGTCTTCTTGATCCATATGCACATTCCTCAATTAAGTGTTCTGGTATTCCCATTCACCACAGTGCTGTCCATAATGTATAAAAATCCACAAAGTTGAATGTCTTTGCATAGTCAGTGAAACACAGGTAAACATTTTTCTGGTATTCCCAGCTTTCAGCCAAGATCCATCTGATAGCAATGATACTCCTGTTTCCATGTCCTCTTCTAAATCTGGCTTGAATTTTCAGCAATTCCCTGTCAGTATACTGTTGCACAGTCATTTTTAAATGATCTTGAGCAAAATTTTCATGTGCTATTAAGGATACTGTTTAATAATTTCTGCTTTTGATTGGATCACCTTTCTTGGGAATGGGCATAAATATGGACCTCTTTCAATCAGTTGGCCAAGTAGCTGTCTGTCATGGATCAAATTGTGTCCCCCACAAAATAGGTGTAGCCATGAGGCTGGGCTGTGATTCCCTGTATTCTATGATTGTCCTCCATTTTATGATTTTCCTATCCTGTATGTTAAAGAGTAAGGGTGAGATTATAAATCTCTTCATAGGATTACCTCCCTGCTCCACTGTAAAGGGAGTTTCCCTGGAGTATGGCTTGCCCCACCCTTAATCCTTTCATCCTACAAGAGATAAAAGGGAAGAGAAGCAGAGAGTGGGGAACCTCACACCTTCAAGAAAGCAACACCAGGAGGATAGCTCATCCTTCAGATCTGAAGTTCTTGCACCAAGATGCTCCCTGAACAAAGACTGATGCAATACTGGACTTTCTTCCACAGTCGGCAGGAGGAAAGCCTTCCTCTGGAGTGGATATCCTGAATTTGGACTTGTAGCCTACCGGACTGTGTTAAGAATAAACCTTCCTTTGTTAAAGCCATCCACTCTGTGGTATTTCTGTTAGAACAGCACCAGCTGACTAAAACACTGTGCTCCAGATTTCTTGGTATAGAGGAGTGAGCACTTCCAGTGCTGCATCCGTTTGTTGAAACATCTCAACTTATAGTCCATCAATTCCTGGAGCCTCGTTTTTTGCCTTCAGTGCAGCTTCAACTTCTTCCTTCAGTGCCATCAGTTCCTGACCATATATGTGCTACCTCCTGAAATAGTTGAGTGTTGACGGTTCTTTCTGGTGTAATGACCATGTATATTCCTTCTATCTTCCTTTGGGGCTTCCTGAGTTGTTTATTATTTTCCCTGTAGAATCCTTAACTATTGCAACTTGAGGCTTGAATTTTTTCTTCAGTTCTTTCAGCTTGAGAAATGCAGACTGTGTTCTTCCCTTTTGGTTTTCTATCTCTGGCTCTTTGCATCTGTCATTATAATACTTTACTTTGTCTTCTTGAGCCACCTTGTCTGTTTAGTTCTTTTACTGCATCGTTCCTTCCTTTTGCTGTAGCTGCTCAACATTTGAGAGCAAGTTTCAGAGTCTCTTCTGACCCAATTTGGTCTTTTCTTTCTTTCCTATCGTTTTAATGACCACGTGCTTTCTTCATGGACTATGTCTTTGATGTTATTCCATAACCTGTCTGGTCTTTAGTCATTAGTGTTCAATGCATTAGAACAATATAGGCCTCAAATTATTCACAACATCTTCAGGTCTTGTACTGTGATCAGTTTTGTGTCTGATATTATCGTATGTAGCCGCTCCTTTTTGCTAATGAAAAAACATCCACACTTCTGTACTTTCAATTAATTATAAAATATTGATACTTTCTTTTTCCTATATTACTGAAACACTCTTATTTTACAGCCTTATTACCCTTAAATAATGTAGGAGAATTGTCTGATTGTGTTTCTGTAGTTCAAGAAGTGTTCTTAACCAGAATACAGTTTTTGGACACTCCAGTACAAAATGATGACTTAATATTATTTATTGCTGCAATGCTAAATGCTGACAATATTGTTTATTGGTGAGTCTTATAGTTTTTAAAAAGGACCAGGGTTGTTGTATAATAAGTAATCAGTTTTTTCTTGTAAAATGCAGTTCCTTAATAAATTGTTCAAATGACTGAACTTTGATCTTCTCTAGGGCATTTCAACTTACTGAAATAAAAAATAAGTATATGAACTAATAGCTGATATGCTTTAAAAATAATTCACTCATTAAACTGCTATGAAAAATAAGATTTAAAAATCTTACTGGAGTACTCTTTAAAAATGAACAACAGATACATTAATTACTTGATGCTACTAAAATAATTTCAGTAATAAAGGTAGAAGATCACATTAAAAGAGGTACTATAGAAGCAGAAGGACCTCAAAAGACAGACCTTGTTACTTACTTCTGAAAGAACATAGCCTTGAAAAATCCTTGGAGGCTGACAGCTAGCATCGTTGTCTCAATAGACATCCAACTCAATGTTAACATAGTTTATAAAGAACATGTTCCACACCCTACTTTGACAAGTAGCCTCTGGGGTCTTAAATGCTTATGAGTGAACATGTAAAATACCCCACTGTTCCCACCCCATCTGGAGCAAGAGAGAATGAAGAAAACCAAAGACATAGTGGCCAGAAAGATTAGTCCAAAGGACTAATGGACTGTAACTACCACAGCCTCCAGGAGACTGAGTTCAGTATAACCAGGTGGTGCTCTGCAACCACCACTGACTCCTCTCACAGGTATCACAATAGTGGGTCCTAGACAGAACTGAAGAAAAATGTAGAACAAACTTCTAACTCAAGAAGAAAGACGAGACTTGTTGGCCTGACAGAAACTGGAGAAACCCTGAGAGTTGATGACCCCTGGACACCTTTTCAACTCAATAATAAAGTCACTCCTGAGGTTCGCCCTTTAGCCAAAGATTAGACAGGCCCATAAATCAAAATGAGATTAAATGGACACACCAACGTAGGGGCAGGGGCGAGATGGTAGGAGGGGACAGGAAAGCTGGTAACAGGGAACACAAGGTCAGCAAGGGGAGAATGTTGACATATCATGGGGTTGGCAACCAATGTCGTAAAGCAGTACATTATTAGTTGTGTAACGAGAAACTCCTTTGCTCTGTAAACTTTCATCTAAAGTACATTTTTAAAAAAGTCAGCCATTGAAAACCTTGTGGGACAGAGTTCTACTCTGACACACATGGGGTCAACATAGTAAGACTCAATGATGCCTGGTTTTTAGTTTATTATTTGTTTGCAGGCAAGCGCTTGGTTCAATCATGTGAAAATCAGTTTTATTAGTCTGCCCCTATTCTTCAATGGGAAGACAGTGCTTTATAGTGAAGAGCAGAAGAAATCTGTCCCTCTCAACAATTTCTTCTAAGAAGCAGCAGAGAAAAGGCATGGCAAGGATGAAAAACATGGATTCATGAATCTTTAATTTATTCACAATAACTGTGACAAGGCCAGCAGGTTAATAAAACTTCCTATAACAACTACTCTTTTCTACGTATTCTTACTCTTTGTCTTCTGAAATCCTGCTTATCTCTCTCACAATCCTCATCCAAAAGCAAGTTTTATCCTGCTTCTAAACAGAACTTTTTTCTATGTTAGCAGGAAGTTTGGCCTCAGGCCATGGCTGTGCTCCACTTGACTAAAGTTTCTCTGTTCCTGGTACACCTCACTCTTGTGATCATAAGAAGTAAATGTTCTGCATGTTCCTCCTCATTATCTTGCTTGTATCTTCAGATATCTGGCTAACCCAGATCTGTCTGTACTTCTAAACTCCACAGTTTACTACATTGTATTCAAATAGAATTTCATGCTTTGCCATAAAAATTGAACAGTTACAAACCTGCTAACCAGACAGATTTTAGTCTAATGAGTAAATGTTATTTAGTCTAATAATTTTTTTCTTCAATACAATGATTTTTTTTCTTGACTAGTGTGCAGCCTAGTACAATCAAAGAGAAAGTTGCTGCTGTATGTCTTGTTTGGCCTAGCTTATTAAATTATAAAAAAGAGTTTAAATCCTTAATTCTCACAAAGTGGAACTACTTTAAAGAAGAAAAAGAAAAAGAAGAAGAAGCCAAGGATATGTGGACTGTTGAATAAGCAGACTCGTTCCTTCATCCCTATCCTTAACTCTACTGAAGCAGACATTTGGACACTGAAGATAGAGGAAGGAAGAGACCGGAGGACATGCCTTGCTTTTCTGCCTGAGGCTAACTACAGTAGTACCAGAACTCCACTGTGATGAGGAATTGAGATCTTTAAACCATACAAGGACCATATATAATAAAACTGAAGTATAGTCAAATAAATATTACCAGAAAGAGCTTTTAGAGCATTAAAGGAAGGAAAGAAAGGAGGGAAGGAGGGGGGAGGAAGGGGGAGGGATGGAGGGAGGAAGGAGGGATGGAGGGAGAGAGGGAAGGGAGGAGGAATGAAGGTTGATCCTAGGAGCAGTTCTATTCTACATACACAGAATGGTCATGTTTTAGTCATCTCTACTGCTATAACAGAAATACTGCAGGTGGATGACTTTAACAAAGAAAAGGGTATTCTCACACAATCCAATAAGCTATAAGGCTGAATTCAGGGTGCTGGTTCCAGGGGAATGTATTCTCTCTCTGTTTGCTCTGAAAGAGGGTCTTTGTTTAGTATTAGTCTTAGTACTAGTCTTTGATCTGAGAGCATCTTGGTGCGGGAACCTCAGGTCTGAAGGATGTGGTGTGCGCCTGGTACTGCTTTCTTGATGGTATGAAATCCCCAGCCCTCTGCTTGCTTCCCTTTTCTTTTATCTCTTTTAAAATAAAAGGATACAAGGATAAAATGTGGTGCAGGCCACACTCCAGGGAAACTCCCTTTAAACTGGAGCAGGGAGGTGATCTTAAGGAGAATTTTACAGTCCTGCCCCAATAGTTTTTAACATAAATCCAGTCCGTTAACCACAGAGTAGGATTTACAGCATCCAAAAATCACAAAATGGAGATCTATCATATATTACTGGAAATTGTAGCCCAGCCAAGTTGCAGCACACATTTTCTCAGGGACACAATTCAGTTCATGACAGGCCATGAGTTAGAACTGAGTCTGTAACAACTAAAAACAACATCCTTCATGGTTTATGAAAGTGTACTAATAAGTGTGTATTTATATTCTGGGTGGATTGAAGCATTCCCCTATCAAAAATATATAGCAGTCACGGTAGCAAAAAGACAAAAACAACACAGCAACAAAAACATGAACACAATTAGATTTTATATTATTTAGAATATTCCAACTTATCTATCCAGTGAAAAGGAGATACATTTAACTGGTATGTTTACATGTAGACTATGTAAAGCTTTGTCTATTACTTATAAGCCTTATTGTGTGCATCACTCTCCATCCTCTGAAAAGAAGAAAGAGTCCTTCCCTGAAGTTATATCCACTAACCAAAACCAAACCCACTGCTGCAGAGTCAGGTCTGACTCATATTGACCAGATAAAACAGAGTAGAACTGTCTCCATAGGGTTTCCAGGGCTGTAAATTCCTATGGAAGCAGAGTGCTGGAGGGGCTGGTGGATTCAAACTACTGACCTTTGGGTTAGCATCCCAGTGCTTAACCACTGTGCAATCAGGTCTGCTTCTGCATCTGTTACCCACTGAAAACCAAAGCCACTGCTGTCGAGTTGATTCTGACTCATAATGACCTTACATGACAGAGTAGAACTGCCCCATAGAGTTTCCAAGGAGCACCTGGTGAATTTGAACTGCTGACCTTTTGATTAGCAGATGTAGCACTTAATCACTTTGCCACCAGGATTTCCCCTGCATCTACTAAACCATAAAAACCAAACTCACTGCTGTTGAGTCTTGAGTGCCCTGAGGGCAGTGGGTTTGGTTTGTTTGGGTTAGAGAGACTCCAGAAGTACATGGTTCAAGAAGCTGACTGCTAAGGTGAGATCTTCAGAAGAAGTTGATGACTACATGGGGGAGACAGTTTTGGCCCAAGACATCAGAACAAGATTCTTGTATATTCACAATGTCCACTGCATGTACTTATTATCTTTTTTTGTAACATATTTCTGTTTTTCTTGTTTAACGTTAGGCAATTCTGACTTAGTCTATCATATTCTCCTTACTAATAATAATGACTTGCTTAAAGCTAGACCAGCTTTGGCAGCCTATAGCCTGGAGACCAAATCTGGCCTGCCACCTGTTTTCGTAAATAAAGGTCTATTGAAACACAGCTACACCTGTTTTTATTTTTATTACATATTCTCTATGACTACTTTCATGCTATAACAGCGGAGCTGCGTAATTGTATCACAATACGTAATAGAGAGTGTATGGCTGATAAAGCCAAAAATATTGAACATCTAGGTTTTTACAAGGACATTTTGCTGACCCTCAGTTTAATTACCATCATAGCTCTATAATTCAGCTTTCCCAAATTATAGTCATGACATTTTAAAAATTATGTAAGGGTATGTTACTTTAGTGTTACCAGTAATGATACTCTTTATTTATAGTACATAAATGAAGGAAAATATCCTTACACCAAAGAACTGAAAAAATAGAAGCCATAGTTACTTGTCACAATAATCAGAGATGTATCTGGAGCTCCACCAGTGTTACCTTATCTGTCCCACATCTGTTCACAATTTCCAATATGGGAAGCAGGCTCTTCAATTCCAGTCCAATAACAAGATTATTTATTCTGTTGAATTATTTGTTAGGTCACTCTAAAGACATGGCTCCTTTAGTATTCAGCCCCAAGATGCTCCCTAATGATACCTGCCTTCTTGAATTCTGGCCCTTGTTCATTGCACTTCTGTCAGTTGTACCAGAGTTGTTCTGCGTGACCAACAGAATATAAGAATAGTGATGGTATGCCCCTTCCAAGGCTAGATTATAAAAATCCTTGTGGTTTCTGCCGTGCTTTCTCTCACATTATTCACTCTAAGTTAAATCCGCTGTCATGTTGTAAGTAGCCTTAGTCAAGATTCTGTAGAGAAACAAAACCAGTGAGAATATCAATATCACATATACATAATGAGTGAGGAAGCAAGAGAGAGAAAGAAAGAGAAATTTACCCCTCAGGAATTGACTCATGTAGTTGTGGGGACTAACAAGGCCAAAATCTGTAGGTAGGATGACAGACTGGAGACTCCAGCAGGCTTGTGCCCTAAATCCATAAACCATAGATCCATAGATCTAAACGGGAAGAGGGAAAAAAACAGCAAATTCTGACAAAATGTCTGTTTGTAGCCTGGAAGCAAAACATACCCCAGGGAAACTTTTTTTTGTTCTTAAAGTCTTAGAATGAATGGCTGAGGGGACTAACGTTAAGGAACTAACATTAAGGAAGACAGCCAGCTTTACTTGGGATCAACTGACTTAATCATGTGTAACTATGTCATAATAACAACTTGACTAGTGTTTGATTAAACAAATAAATATCATAGATGTTGTTACATGAAATTAACCCTACAAAAGTATAAAACTCTCTATGGGAAGAGAATCTTGAGCATAATGACCCTATTCATAGGAGTTAAACTACTATATGCATTCATCAGGCAAGGATGGTAACAGCATCAGGTAAGGAGGGTAACACCACAGCATCAGGTAAGGAGGATAACGGCATCAGATGAGGGTAACACCATCTGGTAAACAGGCTAACACCATCAGGTAAGCAGGCTAACACTGTTTGGTAAGTAGGCTAACACCATCAGTTAAGGAGGGAGTGAGCAGACCCCACTTGTCTGTCAGTGGAGGGTTGCTTGTTGCTGTGATGCAGGAAGTTATGCCACTGGTATTTAGATACCATCAGGGTCAACCATGGTAGATAAGTTTCACCTGAGCTTCTAGACTAAGACAGACTAGGAAGAAGGACCCAGCAGTCTACTTCTGAAAGGAATTAGCCAGGGAAAACCTGATGAATGGCAGCCAAACATTGTCAGATATGATGCCAGAAAGTGAGACCCCCAGGTTGGAAGGCACTCAGAAGACTACTGGAGAAGAGCCACCTCCTCAAAGTAGAGTCGATCTTAATGACATGCATGGAGTAAGACTTCTGGGATCTTCATTCACTGATTTGGCACAACTCAAAATGAGAAGAAACAGCTGCAAACATCCACTAATAAGTGGAACATGGAATGTATGAAGTATGAATCTAGGAAAACTGGAAATTGTCAAAAATGAAATGCAACGCATATGCATTGACATCCTAGGCATTAGTAAGCTGAAATGGACCACTTTTGTCCACTTTCAATCCAACAGTCATGTGGTCTACTATACTGGGAATGAAAACTTGAAGAGTAATGGTGGTGCATTCATCATCAAAAAGAACATTTCAAGATCTGTCCTAAAGTACAGTGCTGTCAGTGACAGGATAATATCCATATGCCTACAAGGAAAGCGAGTTAATTCAACTGTTATTCACATTTACTCACCAGACACTAACACCAAAGATGAAGAGGTTAAACATTTTTACCAGCTTCTGCCGTCTGAAGTTGATTGAACATGCAATCAGGATGCGTTGATAATTATTGGTGACTTGAATGCAAAAGTTGGAAATGAAGAAGGATCAGTAGTTGGAAAATATGAACTCAGTGATAGAAATAATGCTGGAGATCACATTATAGAATTTTGCAAGACTAATGACTTTTCATTGCAAATACCTTTTTTAACCAACACAAACGGTGAGTGCATGCATGAACCTCACCAAATGGCATACACAGGAACCAAATTGACTATATCTGTGGGAAAAGATGATGGAAAAACTCCATATCTGCAGTCCAAACAACACCAGGTGCTGACTGAAACTGAAGAAAATTAGAACAAATCCATGAGAGCCAAAGTATGACCTTAAATATATCCCTTCTGAGTTTAAAGACCATCTCAAGAACAGATTTTATGTGTTGATCACTAATGACCGAAGACTGGATGAATTGTGGAATGACATCAAAGACATCATCCATGAAGAGAACAAGAGGTCATTAAAAAGACAGGAAAGAAAGAAAAGACCAAATTGGATGTCAGAGGAGACTCTGAAACTCGTTCTTGAACATCAAGCAGCTAAAGCAAAAGAAAGGAATGGCAAAGTAAAAGACCTAAACAGAAGATTTCAGAGAGCAGCTTGAGAAGACAAAATAAAGTATTATAATGACATGTGCCAAGAGCTGGAAATGGAAAACTAAAAGGGAAGAACATGGTCTGCATTTTTCAAGCTGAAAGAACTGAAGAAAAAATTCAAGCCTCGAGATGCAGGAGCGAAGGATTCTACAAGAGAACTATTAAATGAGTCGTTATACCAGAAAGAACTAATCGATGTTCAGCCATTTGAAGAGGTAGCATATGATCAGGAACCAATGGTCCTGAAAGAAGAAGTCTAAGCTTCATTGAAGGCAGTGGCAAAAAACAAGGCTCCTGGAATTGATGGAATATCAGTTGAGATATTTCAACAAACTGATGCAGTGCTGGAAGTACTCACTCATCTATGCTAAGAAATTTGGAGGACAGCTACCTGGCCAACTGACTGGAAGAGATCCATATTTATGCCCATTCCAAAGAAAGGTGATCCAATCGAATGTGGAAATTACTGAACAATATTGACACGCAAGTAAAATTCTGCTGAAGATCATTCAAAAGCGACTATAACAATATATTAACAAGGAACTGCCAGAAATTCAAGCTGGTTTCAGAAGGGGACGTGGAACCAGGGATATCATCTCTGATGTCAGATGGATCTTGGCTGAAAGCAAAGAATACCAGCAAGATGTTTACTTGTGTTTCATCAACTACGCAAAAACACTTGACTGTGTGGATCATACTAAGCTATGGCTAATGTTGCGGAGAATGGGAATGCCAGAACACCTAATTGTGCTCTTAAGGAATCTGTATATGGATCAAGAGGCAGTCATGTGAACAGAACAAGGGGACACTGCATGGTTTAAAGTCAGGAAAGGAGTGCGTCAGGGTTGTATCCTTTCACTATACCTTTTCAATCTGTATGCTGATCAAATAATCCAAGACGCTGGATTACATGAAGAAGAACGAGGCATCAGGATTGGAGGAGGGCTATTAACAACTTGTGTTATGCAGATGACACAACTTTACTTGCTGGAAATGAAGAAGATTTGATGCATTTACTGATGAAGATCAAGGATCACAGCCTTCAGTATGGATTGCACCTCAACATCAGGTAAACACAAATCCTCATAACTGGACCAGTAAGCAATGTTGTTATAAATGGGGAAAGGATTGAGGTTGTCAAAGATTTCATTTTACTTGGGTCCACAATCGATACTCTTGGCAATAGCAGTTAAGATATCAAAAGACACAACGCACTGGGAAAATCTGCTGCAAAGGACCTCTTCAAAGTATTCAAAAGTAAGGATGTCACCTTGAAGACTAAAATGCACCTGACCCAAGCCATGGTATTTTCAGTCGCATCATGTGCATGTGAAAGCTGGAGTATGAGCAAAGAAAACAGAAGAAGAATTGATGCCTTTCAACTGTGGTGTTGGAGAAGAATGTTGAATGTACGATGGACTGCCAAAAGAACCAACAGATCTGTTCTGGAAGAAGTACAACTAGAGTGTTCCCTGGAAACAAAGGTGGCAAGACTGTGTCTTACATACTTGGGATATGTTGTCGGGAAAGATCAGTCCCTGGAGAAGGACATGATGCCTGATAGAGTGGAGAGTCAGTGAAAAAGAGGAAGATCCTCGACGAGATGGGTCAACACAGTGGCCACAACAATGGGCTTAAGCATAAAGACTGGGCAGTGTTTTATTTGTTGTTCATAGGGTCACTGTGAGTTGGAACTGAGTCAGTGGCACCTAACAACAACAACATGCATTCATCATAATTTTGTTCCATTTGGCTGACATAGTAAATAATACAACTCAAGCCCTGAGGCACAACAAACCTATTTACATTCTTTAAAAGAAATAGTTATAGATAACAGATTGGCCATGGCTTTTCCTTTGACCTGCTGGGGAAGAACTGAATCATTGCTACCACTATTTATTATACCTACATACTACCGGTGAATTGGAATAATCTATAAAAGCCATCTGGCTATCTAAAATAGACTTAAAGAATGTTCCAGATTTGTTTTTATGATCAAGTCTGGGAGATTTAGGGTCATTATTCTGAAATGTCTCCCAGTCTCTTCAGTTATACTTGTTTGTCTCACTGTTATTCAGTGTCTCACTATTGTCCAGAGTTTTAGATGCTTATGTACAGATACTGTCCTGATAGATGGCTCAACACATAATTAAAAAACAAAGAGTAAAATCATGCTGGTAAACATGTAAACAGAAAATCAAATCTTCACAGGTAAAAACTCATTTTCAAGGAAAATCAATAATAGTGGTAATTATTTTTAGTTATAAATGTCTTTGATGGTTGATACCATGTGTTGTCTTGGCTGGTCTGTCATTCTTGGTGGTTTGGCAGACACTATATAATCATCTTCCATTTTGTGATCTGATATGAGCAGCCAAGGAGAAAGGAGGGTTTCCTTGGGACTGTGGCCTGTCTCCAGTATATAAAAGAATGTTCTCCAAAGCTCACTCTCTCTTTCCTTCCCCCTCCCTCTCAACCCTGTATGCTTCTTGTCATTTGACAAGAATGTGGCTGTTGGGATGTAAGTTTTCAGAAATCCTCAGCCTGCCACCTCACCTGCAGATACTAAACTTACCTGTGAGCTGTCAGAAATCTTCAGCTGGTTGCCAGAACTGTGCATTTGGAACTTGCCAAGAATCATTTCCTTACAATTGGTTGAGTGATTTCCTTGCAGAAAATCACTCTCTGTTTTTCCCTTTAAATTTCAGCTTTAAAGACAGATATTTATTTTCTTGCTGTTCAGGAGGCTAGAAGTCAAAATTTAGGATGTGGCTCTAAGGGGAGGTCCTTTCTTGTCTATTTCAGTTTCTCGGAAATTATCAAACAATATTATTAATGTCACATGCAAGTCAAATTTTGCTAAAGATCATTCAAAAGTGACTACAGCAGTATATTGACAGAGAACTGCCAGAAAAATTCAAGCCAGATTCAGAGGAGAGTGTGGAAATAGAAATATGCTTGCTGATGTCAAATTGATCTTGACAGAAAGCACAGAATCCCAGAAAGAAGTTTACCTGTGTTTTATTGATTATACAAAGGCATTTGACTGTGGATCATAACAAAATAGAGATAACACTGTGGAGAATGGGAATTCCAAAACACTTAATTGTGCTCTTGAGGAATCTGTTCATGAATCAAGTGGCAGTCATTTGAACATAATAAGGAGACACTGCATGGTTTAAGGTCAGGAAAGGTGTGCATAAGGGTTGTGTCCTTTCACCCTGTCTATTCAGTCTGTATGCCAAGCAAATAATCTGACAAGCTAGACTGTATGAAGAAGACTGTGGCATCAGAATTGGAGGAAGACTCCGCAACAACATCTGTTAGGCATATGATACAGTTTTGTTTGCTGAAAGTCAGGAGAACGTGAAATGTTTACTGGTGAATATCAAAGACCACAGCCTTCCATATGGATTACACTTCAGCATCAAGAAAACAAAAATTCTCACAACTGGACCAATAAGGACATCATGATAAATGGAGATAAGATTGAGGTTGTCAAGAATTTTATTTTATTTAGATCCACAATCAACACCCTTATATAATGTTGTTGTTAAGTGCCATTGAGTTTGTTCCGACTCAAAGCAACCCTATTAACAACAGAATGAAACACTGCCCAGTCTTGCGCTGTGTCCAAAATTGTTTTTATGCTTAAGCCCATTGTTGCGGCCACTGTGTCAACCCATCTCATTGAGGATCTCCCTCTTTTTTGCTGACTTTCCACTCTATCAAGCATGATGTCCTTCTCCAGGGATGATCTCTCCTAACAACATGTCCAAAGTATGTAAGATGCAGTCTTGCCATCTTTGCTTCCAAGTAGTACTCTGGCTGTACTTCTTCCAGGACAGATCTGTTGGTTCTTTTGGCAGTCCATCGTACATTCAGCATTCTTCTCCAACACCACAATTCAAAGGCATCAATTCTTCTGTCTTCTTTGTTCATAGTCCAGCTTTCAATTTATATAATAAGTAAATTATAATTTATTAAGGTGTTATCTTTATTGTTCTAAAATTTTTCTGGATTACTTTTCTGAAAATTTACTGGTTCATCAAAATTTATCCATTCAGCAATTTTGTTTTTCCATGAATACAATTGAAAGTGACATTAGCTATTCTTGGAAAAGTAAGATTGCAAGTAAGTTCTGATGATACTCAGTTTTGACAATGGTCTTCCTGCAAACACATCTGTTATTGGAGCTACTAATAGTATTTCGTATACTGTGAAAACATTGGGACACATTTCTGATAAAATATTTTGAAATAAAAATTTATGTACATGTAGAGTTCATGCTTCTCATGGAAAATTTTTCTAGAAGTATTTCATTCTTCATATAATTAAATTTCTTGTAAATCTAAATTTAATTTTAAGTGTAAATTTATACAGTAGCATTTTAATTCTTCTGACATGTTTTATAACTTGTGGATATTGTAAAAAAAACTGAATTAGATGATTAATGTATCATTCATAATGCTGGCTTATGCATTCTCTCATTGCTGTATTAGTAGGAAAACTTTAATTTTAAAATTGTGGATCTGACTCGATGGCACTTGGCTTTGGCTTCTCATTACCAATTGGTTCATCTAAAGCCTCATATGAAAGTAGTGTACTTTTTGATCAGATGCCACAATCTTTAAATTTAATTTCTAGTTTTGAAGCAGTTTTCAAAACCTAAGATTCTAAACTCTGAAGAATTCTGTTAGCTCCTGAGATGCTTTATTGCAGTGTCCATGTGTAAAAATTTACTGTGTTCTATCAGTTCCTACAGTAGCCTCCCACTGTGAGCAGATAGTTAATATTTGTGCAGATGGCAGAGGGGACAGGCTTCAGGGACTGACTGGCAAGCCAGCCTCCCACTGTGAGTCCCAGTGCTGCCTTCCTGCAGAGCTTCCTTCTCCCATGACTCAAGCCATTGATACTGTTGCCGCTATTTTTGCTGTGGCTGTCACCATCACAGCTGTCCATCTGGACCCAAGCCCTAATCCAGCAGTTTTGCAATCCCACAGGGATTGCAATCCCACAGGTGCTGCCTGCTGTGCCTATAGGCCCAAGTGTGTGTGTATGGGTGCTGCCACCTGGCCTACCTTTGCTGCTCATTTGCGTGCTCCTTTGTCCCATTGAACTTCACCTACAAAACATAAATTCAGAGATAAAATTATTAAAAATTCCAGGATGGTGACATCAGATCATTGGACTGAGTGCTGGCATTTTAGAGCAGGGCCCTGTGCACAGGTTATCTATGTATGAAATCTAGCCCTGTCTGTGAATTTTCTCTTGGGTACAATTAATAGTTAAGGTTTGGGCTTATATTTGAATTATTATTTTCTTGCATGCAATATGTCTTTTTATTTCTCTCTACACCTATAAGCTTTCCCTAAGCTCCTTTTAGCTTTCCTTGAGAAGATGATTTTAGTGAAATAACGTTATTTTGTCAAAATGTGCCATATACTGAATCTAACAGATTTACTTCTCCAACATCTCCCAACCACTTTATTCAATGCTAACTTTTTTAGTACTATAACTTTTTCATCTTCCCTTCCCTAAATCTTTAGTTGTCCTTTTCCTATATCAGTTTTGCAGAGTGAGTTTTATAGATCCCCAAACTAAGAATTATGAAACTGATAAAACCTCCAGTGGAAATTTCCATTCAGTCTGTGCTCAGAGAAAAAGCCCTGATTAGGTTAATCAAATTGTTTTATGTGCCTGAGTCCTTAGAGATGAGAACGATCCTGGAAAAAGGATCCAGGGATCTTAATCTTCTTTGGGAAATTATATAAGAAAACTTTTACAACCTCAAAATGTGAGGGACCATGTTAATCAAGACTTCTGGCACCAGCATATCTAAAATAAAGGGGCCCAGACAGAGAGATAGAGTCTCAGCAGAAACAGGGGACTCACGAGGATGACCTTAATTATTTCCAAGATGTGCCAACTGACATAATTAGTACTATAGATGACCTGAAAATCTTCCAGAAGTAGTATTACACAAAGATTTGTTTGTCAGGAGAAAACCTGTTCAAAGGTGCATTTTTGTATAGAAAGTAGAAAAAAGTGACTTTGTATACTTCCTCTAGGTGATTAGATGCCATCCAGTCAGTTCTAACTCATAGAGACCTTGTGTACAACAGAATGAAACAACACCCAGTCCTGTGCCAGCTTCACAATTGTTTTTATGGTTGTGCCTGTTGTTGCAGCCACTGTGTCAATCCATCTCATTGAGCATCTTTCTCTTTTTCAATGACCCTCTACGTTACTGAGCATGATAGCCTTCTCGTGTGAGACGCAGTCTTGTCATCCTTGATTCTGAGAAGTGTTCTGGTTGTACTTCTCCCAAGGAAGATCTCTTCTTTTAACAGTGCTTTATATATTCAATATTCTTCTCCAATACCATAATTCAAAGGCATCATTTCTTCTTCCATGTTCCTTATTCATTGTCCAGCTTTTGCATGCATGTGAGGTGATTTAAGACACCTTAGTCTTCAAGCTGACATATTCTTTGCTTTTGAATACTGTTAAAGGGTCTTTTGCCACAGATTTGCCCAATGCAGTGGATCTAGGTTATAGTGTTCTTAATCTCAAAATACGGGACTACCTTGAGAAACTGAAATTTACTAATATGATGCGTGCTATGTCTAGTACTTTTTGAGAATTCTACATGATTTGTTCATTGCTAATACTCAGTGCATGTAAATTATGTTGTAGTTTTCTATTTTTTTGGCAGTAATACATTTTTTAAACTATATTAGGGAAAATTGTAAACATATATTGAAGTCAGGAGGATAGTATAATGAACCTCCCCTTAAATATCCATTACTCAGCTTCAAAAATTTCGTGACTGATGGACTTTTATCTGTCCCTTACCTACTTCCATTTTTCCTAGATTCTTTTGAAACAAATCTCAGACATCATATTTTATCTGTAAATATTTCAAGATGTATCTTTAAGAGATTAGATACCATTATCTGAACTAAAAATTTAACAATAATTCTTGTACAAAAGCTATTAATTTTTCTAGTTATCTCATAATTTTTTTCAGAGTTTATATGACTCATGGTCCAAAGATTTTAATACTTTTATTAGTTGATAAGCCTCTTAAATTTCATGTAGCATATGGTTCTATCCTCTTTCCTTTGCAGATTATTTGTTGAGGAAACTGGGTCTTTTTGTCTGGTAGAATTATGTGTGGTCTAGAATTTATTATTTGTGTCCCTATGGTATTTAACACATTCTGCTGAGCCCTGTATTTCTGTAACCTGATACTTAAATATAGGCATTTGATAGACTGATGTTTGATTATTTGGCATGTGGTTTCTCATAGGGGGTCTCGAACACTTCTGTTTGGACTTAATAATTTCCTTTTTCTCTGATGTTAGCTGCCATGGATAATCTTTCTTCAGATCCATTATTTCATGAGGATTTTGCAAAATGGTATATTTAAATTGTGTCACTCTTTCCTTATTTATTACTGAATTTTTTCTATAAAGAGAAACTTGTCCTCATAAAAATCATTACTGTATTCAGAGATAAGCATGCATTACAAAGATAAGACATCTGCTTGATTCTTTTCCTTTATTTTCCAGTTTATAAAATGACAAGCTGTTTCTCCAGCATCCTCCAAATGTGACCAATGAGATTTTTATAGCTATCATTATGAATTATTTGATTTAACTTATTTGATGTTTTAGTTATTTTTGCTCACATTGTCTCCACTTTGGCCAGTGGGAGTGTTTTCAAGTTGGCCCTTGAGTCCTTTGACAAGATCCTATTAGTTTTATAGCTTCCTTGCTTTCCAGTAGGAGAGGATACTCAAGCTTCATCTTGAAGCTTTTCTGCCCCAGACCTTGAATCAGCTATTTCTCCCAGGAGCTCTTTTGTTTAAACTGAATATGGTATTTTGGAACTGTGATCAGGTTTCAGGGTTTTCCAGTGAACAGAGCTATGAAAAAAAAAATTATTCATATTGATACTTTCAATTCAAACTCAAGATTACAGAGTTTTTATGTAACGTTACTGATGTTACATCATCTATAGCTCCTTTCTTCCATGCTGAAATTGATAGGTTCCCAAGAAGACCAACAACTACTTGTTTGCTTTATCCCACAAGACATGCCCAACAGTTTCAAAGTAACTGTTGATTATATCAATAATATGTTTAGTAAAACAATTTATAATTATTTATAGTTTTTTTGTCTTCTACTAGGATGGTCAAGTCAAATTTCTGTGTTTTAAAGTCACTCGAAATAATTTGTGATTAATTTATTTTATAGGACTTAAAATTTTATTTTATAGTTACATAAAATATTTTCACTGCTCCAAGCTAAAAAATTTACAATATATTCAGAATATTGTAACTTTAGCCCCTGTCTTTATTCTCTTCCTCTTCCATATTTTTAAAACCTTATTTTTTTGGTTTATGATTCCATTATTTTTGTTTTTTCTAGTTATTATAATATTTTCAACACTATAGTATATGTAGTTAGTCAGAGTTATTTGCAAACTAGCTATTATAGTGTGAAGTTGTAGAGTTTCAGGCAGGGGCGAGGAGGAAGGATAGTTAGAGGTAAGTCCGTTTCTGATCTTCTGATAGTCATAGAAACAGTATTTAGGGCTGGGAGCTTAAAAAAAAGTCTGCTTTTTTTTTCTTGAAAAAAAAAATACAAGGGAAAATGCTGCAACTATCTGGTGGAATATTGGGGAAATTAGGATGTCAGTGAGAAGCAAGGTAAAAAAGATCCTTTATTCAATAGTATTGAAGAGCTATTGTTTGCTGGGTATTGAGGATTGTTGAAATGGTGATGGGGCAAGACTAGAACAACTTCAGGAAAGCTCTAATTTCTTCATCAGGCTATGCTTGGTTACAGTGCTTGGGCTCTCTGATGTTCATAAAGTAACAATACTGAGGAAGGTTCATTGTATTTGAAGAAAAACATTTATACATAGCTCCATTTTAATTTAACGCGTTTCAGCTAAAATGGCATTTAATTACTCTATTTAGGACATTCTGTTAAGTGTTGCAGTGATTCAGATATACAGAAGATCTGGTGCCACCCTTTAGGACTGTCAAAGACATTAAGAGGAGATGGAAGTGCTGCTAAAAGGTAATTGTGGTAGCTAAGTACTGTGATAGAAGTACAGCCAAAGGGTAAAGGAACCTCAGGACGGAAAAAGTTTCTTTTGAATAAGGGATATCAGGAAATGTTTCAGTCCAGTTCCAAAGTTCTCTAGTTTTGTGTTTCAGTAAACATTAAACATGACTCATTGATTCATGTTTGTTCTCATGTGAATCATTTTTTAAAACCAGGAGTTAGACTAAAACAACTCAACCTGCTTAGGAATGCTTGATGATTTGGCACTACTAACTACTATGGTCTAAGTAGAACATTTTTAAACAAGAGGAACATAATTTCTCTGACAGAGTTATATCATCTGGACTGACAATTCATTTTTTAAAGAAATAGGCTTGATTTTAAAATAAAAGTGCTTTGAAAAAAAGCAGTAAGAGCCCTTTTTTTTAATAGATGCTGCTATTTCACAAAAACCTCAGTTACTCTTTTTCCAGTTCTAAAATTGGCAATGTAGAGTGAAACAGGGAAAGATTGTTCTCAATTGTTCTAAGTAGATGTATAAATTGATATAAAGCACAGTCCATTGTAGTGCTACTTTTACTTTTGCTGTGTGGTTTGTCTGATTTTGCAGGGGATGGGTAATTCATGGAGACTGTGGTAAAGGAAGAAAAAAAATACTGCATTTCCTCAAACTTACAGTGTCAGCTGTAAGATGTATTATTATTTTATACATATTAAGAAAGAAAACAGATGTCAATTAAATTGTGATACAGCATAAGGCTTATCTCAATTTCTTAAAATGTAAAATAAATGTTCACTTTAGGATACACTGATGACCTATAGTGTTCATTGAGTGGCTGCTATTTGCCACACTCTGCTTCTTATCCTCAACAATTATTTAAATTCTTATAAGAACCCAGTGAGATAGATATCTCTGTCACCATCTTACAGAAGAGTGAAAAAGAGGCACAATGAAGCTAAAATAATTGATTTTAGATTACAGAGCTAGTAAATAGAACAAGATACCCATAGCTTCCTTTTCTCAAACTTCTATTCTTAATCTGTGACTCTCTAGTCAGCTTACATCTTGATAAATTAGTTATTCTTGGGTATTTTCTGCAAGATACCTGTTTTCAGCATTTACACTTTTGTGGCAAGCCATTATTAAGGACTCCTGCTGTAATTTATAGTGGTTGACCATGAGAAAAGTTAAGATTTTATCAGCCTACGGAGAAAGTAAAGAAACAGCAGGGTAGTCTTGGACCCGGTGGGATAAGCTGGTGGTCAGCACCGAGGACCCAAAGGACTGAAGCAAATAATTCTAACATGACATAGTCAGGAATCCTTGTGCAAGGGAATCCCCCTCATGGATGGATCAGCTTTGTAGAAGTTTCCAGCTGGTGGGAATGTTCAAAGCCTGTTGAAGATCTGTATATGGGTTGAAGATGGCCCATCAGATTGTACTGGAATCCAGCTGAACAGCTTCAGTTGCCTGGCGGAGGTCTGTGAGCTGAGGTCGGGACAGTCCTGTAACTGAAGCAGGGGCATGGGTAGTTAGGAGAGCCTGACACAACCACAATTAGAAAACCTGGACAGCATGCTGTAACAGGGGGGAAAAGAAAAAAAAACCACTGTCGAGCAGAAGGGAGCTATAATTCAGTACGTCTGCTCAAGAGCAGATCCGCCAGACACTAGAACTGCAACTGCACACAGACTCCATGTGCCAGCCCTCCAGCAGGCATAGGATGGACCCATGGGCTGACTATTCAATAAGCAAGGTAAGTACAGACTTAAGTGTGCTTACTTAACTGTAGTGAACAATTTCACATGAGTTTCGCCACATCTTTGATCATGGGCCCTGCTCACTGCTCATGGCCAGGGTCCAGCCTGCTTGGGAAGGTCTCAGACTGAGGCTGAACTGGCAGGGCTGGGAAAGGAAGGCCCTCACTTTCTCCACTTAAGAGGAGAACCAAGTGAGTTTCGACCTACAGTGAGATGCTAGTGTGAGTGATCACTGATTCTTTGTGTATGCTTTGTGAACCCTCCCTTTTGGGTGTAAGTCCTGCTCATATTCTTATTACTTGTGTGGCCATAGGACAAGTCACTTAACCTGTACATCCTCAGTGTCTTTGTCATAAAATATAAATAATTTTTAACTCATGGACTGGTTGTGCAGATTAGGTAAAACAAAATGATTATAAAGTTGAGCTCAATACATAGTAGTTCCTCTTCCAGTATTCCCAGGCTATTTGTATAGTTAAGGTTAACTGTCTTCCAACCAACTTATTCTTGTTAGATGTCATCCAGTTGATTCCAACTTGTAATGACCGAAGTGTCACAGAAAAAAAAAGTGCCCAGTCTGATGCCATCCTCACAATCCTTGCTGTGTTTGAGTCCACAGTTGCAGCCACTGTGTCAACCCATCTCATTGAGGGTCTTCCTGTTTTTTGCTGACCCTCAATTTTACTAAGCATGATGTTCTTTTTTAGGGACTACTCCCTTCTGATAATGTATCCAGAGTACTTGAGACAAAGTCTCATCATCCTTGGTTCCAAGGAGCTTTCTGGCTGTATTTTTTTCAGCACAGATTTGTTTGTTCTTTTAGCAGTTCATTTTTTTTTTTTGGCCAACACCATAATTCAAAGGAATCAATTCTTCTTTCTTCCTTATTCATTATCCAGCTTTCCCATCTGTATGAAGTGATTGAAAATATTATGGCTTGTGTCAGGGGAACTATAGTTCCCAAGCTGACATCTTTGGTTCTCAACACTTTTAAAAGCTCTTTTCCAGCACATTTGCTAAATGCAGTGCATCACTGGATTTCTTGACAGCTGCTTGCATGAGTAGTGATCATGTATCCAAGTAAAATGAACTCCTTGACAACTTCAATCTTTTCTGTTTATCGTGGTGTTGACTGTTAGTCTAGTTGTGAGAATTTTTGTTTTCATTTTTTTTAATTATGATTGAGTGAAAATGTACGTTCCCATATAAATTTGCATGCCCACCTATATGCAGCTCTCACTGCTCTCCTTGCCTGGTGACAACACACCCTTCATCTCTGCTCCATATATGTCCTATCTTCCCAACAGTCTCCTATCCCTTCCTCTCCACCCACTCCCCTTCCTCCAGTAAGAGGTCATCAGGATGACATCCTATAGATGCATAGAACCATGAAGTTCGCACAAGATATGGTCACTCTGTGTCACCAAGTCCAATCCATTCCTGTCCCAAAAGTTGACCTTCATCATGATTTATGGACAGGGGCAGAATCAGGGCCAGGGGCCGTGCTCCCTGGGGAACCCTGAAGCACCTGGACAGTCAACTGCGGTCTTTTAGTGGAGATCTCAGAATGCACCCCTATTTATTTTTGTGTTGTCAGTGAGACTCAATTTTGTGAGCTCCATCATGGCTATCACAGGTGGTGGCCGGGCACTGTCTTGTTCTTCTGGTCACAAGTTGATGTAGAAACCCACTCACATGGGTCTTTCTGTCTTCTGGGTTCTTTTTCTCCCATGTCCTTCTTGGCTTCGGTGATCATCCATTCCTGTTGAGTTGGGACCATTTTCTGTACCCTCAGATGACAGCTTGGCAGCTTTTAAGACTCCAGACGCCACTCACTGATGAGAGGTGCAGAGAGCCCTCATTAGCAAAATGCTGACTGTGCCAGTTGGCCTCAATTTCGCCTGAGAGCATGGTCCCCAGCCCCCTACTCCAGTTACTCTGTCATTGCAATATTGGGTTAAGATGGGAGGAGTACTCAATTGTATTGAAGTCCAGTTATTATTGATCTTCTTTCTAATGTGTGCTGTCACCAATTTCACCCAACCAAATTTCTATTAACTGTCTTATCTAAACCCTCTCTCCCCCACCATCCCTCCCTCCCCACCCTTGCAGCCATCAAAGAATCTTTTCTTTTATGCATGAGTCTATTTTTAAGTTCTTACTGTAGAGCTCTCATACAATATTTGTCCTTTTGTCACTGACTAGTTTCACTCAACATAATGTCCTCCAGTTGAAACCAGGTTAAGAGATGTTTCTTGCAATCATCGTTGTTCTTTATCATTGCATAGTGTTCCACTGAGTATATATACCATAGTTTACCTATCCATTCCTCTGTTGTTGGGCATCTGTGTTGATTCCATCTTTTTGCTATTGTGGACTGTGCTGCAACGAACACTCATGTGCATGTATCCATTGGTGTGAAAGGCCTTGATTCTGTAGGATATATTCCAGAAATTTCAGAAATTACTGGGTCAAATGATATATCTATATCAATTTTTTTAAAGCACCGCCAGATTGTTTTCCAAAGAAGTTGCACCATTTTGCAATCCGACCAACAGTGTAGGAGAGTTCCAATTTCCCCACATTTGTTGTTTTGTGTTTTTTGGATCATGGCCAACTTTGCTGGGGGGAGATAGTATCTCATTGTCATTTTGATTTGAATTTCTTTAATAGCTAATGATCGTGAGCATGTCCGCATGTGTTTTTTGGCTGCCTGGATCCCCTCTTTGGAGAAGTGTCTTTCCATCTCTTTTGCCTATTGCTTAATTGGATGATTTATCTTCTTCTTATTAATATTTTGTAGTACCTTATTGATTATGGATATCAGGAGTTGGTCTTATGTAGAGTTGCCAAATAATTTTTCTCATTCTGTAGGTGGCCTTTTAATTCTGTTAATAAAGTCTATGGATGAGCAAAAGTGATTCATTCTTAGTGGTTTCCATTTGTCTATTTCCTTCTGATGATTGTGATTTGTTTGACAAGTTTTGAAGTCTGTCTGTGTTATGTATTAAAACTTCCATTGTTGTTCCTGCTTTTTCTTGGGTGAGCTTTATTGTTTTAGATTTGATATTTAGGTCTTTTATCCAGTTTCAGTTGGTTTTTGTATAAGGTGTAAGATATGGGTCTTGTTTTAATTTAGTGCAGATGGATATCCAATTTTGCCAGCACTGTTTGTTGAAGAGATTCTTTTTACCCTAGTTTAATGTCTTAGGGCCTTTGTCGAATATCATCTGTTCGTAGGCAGATGATGTCATCTCTGGGGTCTCAGTTCTGTTCCATTGATCTATCTGCTTGTTTTTGTACCAGTTCCAGGCTGTTTTGACTACTGTGGCATATAATAGTTTCTAAAGTTGGGTAATGAGAGGCCTCCTAGTGTGTTCTTCTTCTTTAGTAATACTTTATTTATCCCAGGCTTCTTCCCTTTCCAGACAAAATTGGTAATTTGTTTCTCCATCTAATTAAAAATGTCTCTGGAACTTGTATTGGGATTGCATTTTATAAGTAGATTGCTTTGTGTAAGATAGACATTTTCACAATGTTAAGTCTTCCTATCCATGAGCAGGGTAGGTTTCTTCATTTATCTAAGTCTCTCTTAGTTTCTTGTAGTAAGGGTTTGTAGTTCTCTTTGTAAAGGTCTGTTATTTCTCTGGTTAAATTTATTCCTAGGTACTTTATCTTTTTAGGGGCTATAGCAAATGGTATTGACTTGGTGATTTCGTCCTTAGTAATCTCATTGTTGGTATAAAGAATCCTGTCTGTCTTGTGTCCTGAGACTTTGCCAAACTCTTCTATCAGTTTGAGTAGTTTCCTTATGGATTCTTTGGGATTCTCTGCATGTACAAGCATATCAACTGCAAATAGGGAGATTTTTGGTTCTTCTTTGCTGATGCAGATGCCCTTTATTCCTTGGTCTTGTCTAATTGCTCTGGCTAGAACTTCTAGTACAATGTTGAATAGGAGAGATGAGAGTGGGCATCCTTGTCTAGTTCCTGGTCTCGGGGGAAGCTGTTTCAATCTCCTTCCATTCAGAATGATGTAGGCAGTTGGCTTTGTATAAATGACACTTACTGCATTGAGGAATTGGCTGTCTATTCCTATTTTGCTGGGAGTTTTTAGTATGAATGGGTGTTGGACTTTATCAAATGATTTTTCTGCATCAAAGGACAAGATCAGGTGATTCTTGTCTTTTGTGATATTTATGTGGTTGATCACATAAATTGTTTTTCTAATGTTGAACCAGCCTTATGTCCCTGGTATGAATCCAGCTTGGTCATGATGGATTATTTTTTTGATATGTTGTTGTATTCTTTGGCAAGAATTTTGTTGAAGATTTTTGCATCTGGAGTCATGAGTGATATTGGTCTGTAGTTCTCCTTTTTTGTTGGGTCTTTCCCTGGCTTTGGTATCAGGGTTATGCTGGCTTCATAGAATGAATTTGAGAGTATTCCATCCCTTTCTATACTGTGAAATAGTCTTAGTAGTACTGGAGATAACCCTTCTCTAGAAGCTTGGTAGAGTTCTGCAGTAAAGCCATCTGGGCCTGTGCTTTTTTTTGGTTGGCATTTTTTTTATGACTTTTCCAATCTCTTCCTTTGTGATGGGTTTATTAAGTTGTTCAGCTTCACGTTGTGATAATTTGGGTAGGTGATATGAGTCAAGGAATTTGTCCATTTTCTCTATGTTTTCAAATTTGTTAGAGTACAGTCTTTCATAGTATTCAGCTATGATATTTTTTATTTCTGTTGGATCTGTTGTGACATCTCCCATCTCATTTCTTATTTGTTTCCTGTTTTTCTTCAGTAAGTTTAGCCAATGTTTTGTCAATTTTGTTGATCTTTTCAAAAAACCAGTTTTTGATCTTTTCAATTTTTTCAGTTGTTCTTCTATTCTTTAATTTGTTTAGTTCTGCTCTGATCTTTATGATCTGTTTTCTTCTAGGGCCTGAAGCATTCCTCTGTTGCTGTCTCTCTACTTGTTCAAGATGTAGGGTCAGTTCTTTGGTTTGGGTTCTTTCTTCCTTCTGAATGTGTGCATTTATAGAGATAAACTGACCTCAGAGCACTGCTTTGGCTGTATCCCATAGATTCTGGTAAGAAGTGTTTTCATTCTTGTTATAATCCATGAACTTCTTTATTTCCTCTTTGATTTCTTCTGTAACCCATGGCTTTTTGAGCAAGATGTTGTTCAGTTTCCATGAGTTCCACTTTCTATCTATGTTTTTTCTGCTGTTGATTTTGACTTTATGGCTTTATGGTTTGAGAAGATGTTTTGCAATATTTCAGTGGTATGGATTATGTTGAGATTTGCTTCATGTCCTTACACATGGTCTAGTGTGGAAAATGTTCCAAGCACACTGGAGAAGAAGGTATAGTTGTCCACTGATGGATAGAAAGTTCTGTATATGGCAATGAGGACTAGTTAGTTAATGGTAGCAATGAGATCTTCTGTGTCTTTGTTGAGCTTTTCCTAAAAGTTCTGTCTAATATTGAGAATGGAGTGTTGAAGTCTCCCACTATTACTGTGGAGTAATCTATCTCATTTTTGAGTGTAGTCAGTCTTTCTTTGATGTATTTAGATGCTCCAGTATTGGGTGCATAAATATTTAATAGTGTTAAGTCCCGCTTATGTATTCAACCTTTCAGTAATACATAGTGTCCATCCTTGTTCACGATGGTGGATTTTACATTAAAATCTAATTTATCTGAGATTACTATTGCCATGTCTGCTTTTCTTTGTGTATTTTAGCTTGGTATATATTCTTTCATCCTTTAATTTTCAGTTTGTTGATATCTTTAAGTCTAAAGTGAGTTTCTTGTAAGCAACATATAGATGGTGTTTTAGTCAGCTAGGGCTGCTCTAACAGAAATACCACGGAGTGGATGGCTTTGACAAAGAAAGATTTATTCTTACACAGTCCGGTAGGTTGCAAGTCCATATTCAGGGTGTCCGCTCCAGGGAAAGACTTTCCCCTTGACGGCTCTGGAGGAAAGTCCGGGATTGCATCAGTCATTGTCCAGGGAGTGTCCTAACGCAAGAACCTCTGGTCTGAACGACGCACTCTGCTCCCGGTGCTGCTTGCTTGATGGTAGCGAGGTTCTCAAATTGTCCTTGGTTCTTTTTCCTTTTATTCCTTGCAAGCTAAAAGCATTAAGGGTGGGGCAAGCCATACTCCAGGGAAACTTCCCCATAGCAGGAATTCACAGCCCCACCCTAATCCTTTAACATACAGGTTAGCAAAACCACACAATGGAGGACAGTCCCAAGATACTGGGAACCATATCCCAGCCACGTGGCTGCACACATTTTTGGGGGGACACAATTCAAACCATGACAGATGGTTCGTGTCTTTTGATCCAAGACGTCACTTGTTGTCTCTTTACTGGAGTGTTAAGTCCATTTACATTCAATGCAATTATTGATAGGTATGTGTTTAGTGCTGTCATTGTGATGTGTTTATTTTTGTGTTGATGTTTTCTATGTTGTTACTATTCTGTTCTGGTACATTCTTCTTTATGTGTTGATTTTTCCCCCTTTCCAGTGTTGGTTTTGTGGTTGTTGAGACTCCTGTATTGTGCTTCTTGATTTGATATGTTGCATCTTTATTGTGCTTTGTGACTATCCATGTAATTCCCTTTAATAATCTATGTTTAAACCCAATTTTAACTACTACAAATCTTATTAATTTCATCTGCATCTGGAAGGAATGTAACAACTGTAGTACATCCCTCTTTTTAATATGATGATATCATAATTTTCATGATATGATCACTGGATCACTTATTTTAATAATAAACCTTTGAGTTTGGAGTCTTCTCTAACTGAGTAGGTTTCTGGATGATGTGTCCTGTATTTCCTACTAAAATATAGGGTGAATGACTTTTTTTCTTCTAAGCTAAGAGCTTCCTTAAGTATTTCTTGTAGCCTTGGTTTGGTTTCTACAAAATCTCTGAGTTTCTGTTTATCTGCAAATGTCTAAATTTCACTTTCATCTTTGAAAGATAGTTTTGCAGGATATATAATTCTTTGTTGGATTTTCTCCTTCAAGGCTTTGAATGTGTTATCCCATTGCCTCCGTGCCAGCATCATTTCTGCTGAGAAGTAAGACAAAAGCCAATAGGACTTCCCTCTGAATGTTAGCTTTACTTTGAGCCTTGCCACCTTTAAGAGTTTCTGCTTATGTTTCATTTTGTTAAGCTTGATTATAATATGTCTTGGAGTCTTTCTTTTGGGATCTATATTCAGTGGCATTTGATATGCATCCTGGATATCTATATTGTCTTCTTTCATAATTTCAGGGAGGTTTTCTGTCAGCAGCTCAGCAACAATACTCTGTGTTTTCAGGTGTCACTCCCTGTTCAGGAACTGCAATTAATTGTGGATTGTTCCTCTTAATAGAGTCCCACATGCTTCTTAATGCTTCTTCATTTTTCTTGTTTCTTTTTTCTTATTTCTCCTCATAGATACTGGACTCAGTAGCTCTGTCTTCAAAGTCAGAAAGTATATTTTCCATTTTTTCCATTCTGTTTTCTTGGCTTTAAGTTGAAGTTTCTGTCTCTGATTTTGTTGTTGATCCATTGAATTTCAGAGTACTATTGTTCCATCGGGTTGAACAGCTTGCTTAACTTTTCACTTTGCTCTGTGGCATTTTGTATAAGGTCTAGGAGGGCTCTCTATATCATCTTTTTGTGCTCACCCTCTAATAGTTTCAGAATGGCTTCTTCATCTGGGAAGTTCTTTGGTTCTTTCTTTTGGGGGCCTTCTGATTTTTTCTTTATGTTTCTATCAAAAGTTTGTTGCTTTTGGGGCATCTGGAGGTTGTGTTGTTTCTCCAGTGTTACCTTAATGGGATCTAAAGCTCAGTCTGAACATGAGGGTGATCATCAGTGACCTCTATGTACTCCAGTGACTGGACTCAGTGGAATCTCTGGGATAGCAGACTCCACCTCCTGAGTAGCACAGACACAGCCTTACTTATAGAGTCACTGAGGGACCATTAGCTGACCCAGTGATGTGAATCAGCAAAGGCTGGAAGAGATGCCGTCAGGATACACTGCAGTTATTTCTCTAGGCAGTCTTTTATTGAAAGGTAAAAGTTATCTGACAGCTCCCAAGATTAGTTAGACTTTCAGAAGTGCAAGACCCTCTTCCCAGCTGGCAAAGTAATCATGTCTGTATCCAACCCCAGATGCTGTAAACTAGTTGAAAATACGGAAAGGCTACTGCTTTGCTGTCATTTGCTGTTGGGCCCTACTCCTCGGGCCACACTGTGGAAAACACTGCTTTTCTGCAAGAAAAGCACTCCTTGGGCAGACACTGCCTCCCAGCCTGGGAATTAGTTTCTGCTGGGGCCTCCATGTGGGTAACTCTGCCTCCAAGTTGAACAAGATGGTATCCCACACATGCTGTCCCACCGTCTGTGAAATAGCCAAATCAATTGTGGAGGTTCTGAAAGAGAGGGTGGAATGGCCTGTGTGTGTGCAGAGTCCAGAACCAGGCTCTCAAAATGTGGCTATTCTGCCTGCTAGTCCTGTCAACAGTGCATCTGAGGTTTGCTGCCAGTTAAGCCCCAGCCCCGCCCACCAGCTAAGACAGAGAAAAGTTAAAATGGAGAGTTACCTTCAGACTGTGACAGCTGGTACTCAACAAGGGTGGAGGTTGGTGAAGGAGAAGAAGTTTCCCATTCAGTGGTAGGTAGTCCAAATTGACAGCCATATGCTATGTTCTAGGGCTCACTAGGTGTACAGAAGTTTCTGTTTAGTTATCAATTCAGACCTTGGTTTCCAGATGGAATTAAGGAGATGTGTGTTTAATCAGCCATCTTCTTTATGTAGTTCTTTTAGCTTGAGAAGTACAAAGTGTGTTCTTCCCTTTCAGTTTTCTAAATCCAGCTCTTTTCACATTTCATTGTAATACTTGTCTTTTTAAGCTGCACTTTGAAATCTTCTGTTCAGCTCTTTTATTTCCTTCTCCATTTACTTTAGCTACTTGACATTCAAAAGCAAGTTTCAGAGTCTCTAGTGACACCCATTTTGGCCTTTTCTTTCTTTCTTGTCTTTTTAATGATCTTTCACTTTCTTCAGGTATGATGTCCTTGATGTCATTCTACAACTCTGCAGGTCTTTGGTCATTAGTGTTCAATGTGTCAGATGTATTCTTGAGATGGTCTCCAAATTCTACTGGGATATAGTCAAGGTTATACTTTGGTTCTTGTGGATTGTTTTACTTTCAGCTTGAAGTTATGTGTGAATCATTGATGGTCTGTTCTGCAGTTGGGCCCTGGCTTTGCTCTGACTGATAATTTTACTCTTTTCCATTGTTTCTTTCCACAGATGTAGTTGATTTGATTACTGTGTTTTCTATCCTGTGAGGTCCATATATGTAGCTGACATTTGTATTGTTGAAAAAGGGTGTTTGCAATGAAGTCACTGATCTTGCGGAATTCTATTATGCAGTCTTTAGCGTTGTTTCTATTGACAAAGCCGTATTTTCCAGCTACTGATACTTCCTTTTTCCAACTTTCTCATTCCAATAAACAAGAATTATCAGTGTATCTTGACTGCACATTTGATCAATTTCAAACTGCAAAATTTTGTAAAAACTTCAATTTTTTCATCTTTGGCATTACTAGTTGGTGTGTAAATTTCAATAATAGTTGTATTGACTGATCTTCCTTGTAAGCGTGTGGATATTTTATCAGTGACAGCATTGTACTTCAAGATGGATACTGGCATGTTCTTTTGACGATGAATGCAGCACCATTCCTCTTTAATTTGTCATTTCCAGCATAGTAGACCATATGACCATCTGATTCAAAGTGGCCAGTACTAGTTCATTTCAGCTCACCAATGCCTAGGATATCAATCTTTATCGTTCCATTTCATTTGTGATGGTTTCCAATTTTCCTAGATTCATATTTCATACATTCTATATTCCTATTATTAATGAATGTGTGTAACAGTTACTTCTCATGTTCTTTTTGTTGTTATATTGTCAGATGCTGTTAAGTGAGTACCAACTCATAGCAGCCCTATGTACAACAGAACAAAACACTGGTCCTGGACCATGTCCACACTGTTTTGATTGAGCCAATTGTTGCAGCTACTGTGTCAGTCTATCATTTTAAACATCTTCCTCTTTTTTGCCAACCCTCTACCAAGCATGACGCCCTTCTCAAGGGATTGATCTCTCTTGACAACATTTCTAAAGCATGTAAAATGTAGTCTCACAATTCTTGCTTCTAAAGAGTACTCTGATTATAATTCCTCTGATGCAAATCTCTTCATTCTTTTGGCAGTCCATGGTATACTTAATATTCTTCTCCAACATCACAACTCAAGGGCATCAGTTTTTCTTCTGTCTTCATTATTCATTGTCCATTTTTCACAAGCATGTGATGTGATTGAAAATACCATGGCTTGAGTCAGGTGTGCCTTAGTCTTTAAGCACTTTAAAAGGTCTTTTATAGCAGATTTACCCAATGTGATGTGTGTTTTGATTTCTTGACTGCTGCTTTTATGAATGTTGATTATGGCTCCAAGTAAAATGAGACGTTTGACAGCCTCAGTCTTTTCTCCATTTATCATGTGTTGCTTATTGGTCCAGTTGTGAGGATTTATGTTTTCTTGATGTTGAGGTGAAATCCACACTTAAGGCTGTGGTATTTGATCTTCATCAGTGTTTCAAGTCCTCTTCACTTTCACCAAGCAGGGTTGTCTCACCTATATAATGCAGATTGTTAATGAATCTTCCGCCAATCCTGATGCCATGTTCTCTTTCATATAGTCCAGCTTTTTGGATTACATATTTGCTTGGCATACCAATGCAATAGGTATGGTGAAAGGATACAACCTTGATGCACACCTTTTCTAACTTTAAATCATGCAGTGTCCACTTGTTCTGTTTGAGCAACTGCCTGTTGATACCATGTATAGATTCATCATGAGCACAATTAAGTGTTCCTGAATTCCTATTCTCCACAATGTTATCCATCATTTGCTATGATTCACACTGTCAAATGCCTTTGCTTAGTCAATAAAACACAGGGAGACATCTTTCTGGTATTTTGCTTTTTTGACCAGGATGCATCTGACTTCAACAGTGATATCCCTGGTTCCATGTCTTCTTTGAATCTGGCCTGGATTTCTGGAAGTTCCCTGTCAGGAAACTGCTGCAACTGATTTTGAAGGATCTTTACCAAAATTTTACTTGTGTGTGATATTAATGATGTTGTTAGATAATTTCTGCATTTGGTTGGATCACCTTTCTTGGGAATAGGCATATATTTATGGATGTCTTCCTATGGGTTGGCCAGATGACTGTTATCCAGATTTCTTGACATAAATGAGTGAGCACTTCCTGCACTGTATCTGTTTGTTAACGTATATTGTTGATGCATGTCGGGTTGTGGCATATCAGCAAATGAAGATCCTGAGAGTTTGACTCTTTTACATCGTGAAGATCTACTGTACTCTGAGGAGGCAGCTCTTTCCCACTCTTATTTTGAGTGCCTTCTAACCTGAGGGACTCATCTTCTGGTAGTGTATCAGACACTGTACCACTGACATTCCTAAGTTTTCCCTTGGCCAGTTTCTTCAGAACTAGACACTAGGTCCTTCTTTCTAGTCTGTCTTAGTCTGGAAGCGGTACTGAAACTTGTCTACCATGGATGACCTTGTTGGTATTTGAAATACCGGTGGCATAGCTTCTGGCATCACACAACAAGAAAGCCATCACAGTATAATAAACAAAGAGCTGTGTGGTTGCTTCCTCCCTGTCTTATCAAGGCAATAATGATAATAATTTGTATATGTCTGCAGTTTTCTGAAAGTTGTTTTTTATTGCCTTATTACCTCAGCTGAGTTTTTCAACAGCACAACAAAAATGAATAGCAAAACATTACTTAAAAGTTTAAAAAATAGTAACACTTAATACAACAAAAATACGTTTTCTAAAATTCCTCCATTACATAGAAGCAAAGCAAAACTTGGCATAATAGTGGGAAAATGAAGATACCTGCCTGTCTGAAGTACAAAATTGGAGAATGGGTGATTGAAGATGGTCTGAATTGTACCTATGATAGTATAACACTGGAAACATATTAATGGCTAAACTTTTCAATCATTGTCAGAGAAATGTATATAAAAATTTCTTTGTGTACACTTTTCCTAATATGCTTACATGCTAAATGATTCTTTACTATCTCAAAAGTGGTTATCCCTGGTTTCTGAATTTTTATGTCTAACATCATTGGAGGTATTTTTAAGTAAGGATATTGTGTTCAGTAGCAGCAAAATGCTAAAATGGCATTCAGCATGCCAGAGTACTCTGGGCTGTTTCCATTCTAAACCACTGAAGCATATACTTATAGAAAATCAAAGTATACCTAAAAATGTAATTAGAGAATAACTGTGAGGGAATAAGATGCTCCTGAGTAAAAAATTATCTTTGGAGAAGAAATTGGTTTTGTTTTGGGATAGACCACTTACACCTTTTAGTAAATATTTGTAAGGTATATACCTATCCATTTTCCCCAGGGAAATCTACAACATACCATTATAACCCACCAAAAAAATGCTTCAAAGTAAAATATCAAGTGTTTTGTTTAACAATATAAATTTCTTATACTAATAAGTTAATGAAAAATTCTTGTATGTCTGGATTTAGTCTGCCCTTTGTGCTGTGAGTTGGAATTGACTAGACGTCAGTAGGTCTGGGTTGTTTTGGTTTGCTTGAAAATGATTGTGTCAGTGGAGTTACATGGGTCTTTTTATCTAAGCAATGTTCATTGAACACTGGGAACCAAGCTGAGGTGATAGTAGAAAGGTAGTGCAAGTCTCAGCGTCCTTCCACCTGGAGCCAGAGCTACATCTGTGGTTGCTTAGCTTGGAGCAACACTAGACAGAACAGATCATTTGGAGTCAAACTGATTTTTTTAAGATGGACTAACCTTGATTTGGGGAAAATTTTGAGGCCTCCTGTGCCTGTACCAGGTGTATCTTTGGGATGAGGGGGCAGTATCACCCTGAAAGAAAGGAATACTCTTACACTTGCCATCCTGAAGTAGGAAACAAAAGACCTTAGATGGAGAGAAGGCTTTACTTTCTTCTTAGGGGCAAAGAAGAAATTGAGCTTGGATACTGAAATGTGCAGGTGTCTGAAAATGCCTGTGGATGCAGCTGGAGCTGGCCCCCATCTACCATCAGGAAACGATTGGGTAGGAACTGGAGGAAGAGAGTCAGCATGTGTTTGAGCTGTGGCTCCGGAATAGTCACCCTTCGTTATAGTTACAGAATGCTCTCTGGCTGTACTTATGTTTTCCCCGATCCTTCAGTGAAATCTTTTCAAAGGGACAACCCCCTCTTAGACGTGCCTAGGGATATTAATGGAGGAGCCTACATCTATGCTGTTGAAGGGGACGGGAGGCAGAAACGGCCTGCCAAAACTTGTTAGGAGTGAGCAGAGGTGCTGTGCGGAGAGTATAGCAATAATCCCAAGAGAGTGTATGGCTGGGGAACTAGAGGATTTGTGGAACATGTCATCATTTGAAAAGTGTTTACTGTTGCATTTCGGAGGTAACCCAGTGAAGGACAAGATTTCCTGCTTTTACAGGGTTGTGGGTTAGATTATCATTATTTGCGCATTAAAGAGAAAGTGGGCAAATTTAGGGGAATATCTGAGCTACACTTCTTCAACACTCAGTTCAGATACCATTTCTTTTGTAATGCCTTCTCAGCCTCTTGTCAAGGTTCGTTGTCCTTCTTAGTGTACCTTTCGTCCCAAGTGATATTGTTTATACAAATAGGTAAGGATAACTAATAATTATTATGTGCTTATTTTACCTAACAGTGAGTCCAATCCTTTATATGGATAATCTCATATGGTCATTTTGTTATGCCATTTTTGAGATGAGGAAACTGAAGCTTAGTTGTGAGATTGTCCCCAGTCTCATAGCTGTGTGTTCCCAGAACCAGGATTTGAACCCACGTGATCCAGTCCAGAGCTCATCAGTACAAGAATTCAACTGTACTCATTTTGTTTCTCCATGTATGTATTTTTAAAGAAATATTTTAAGTTCCCTTGAGATAGTGTCTGTCTCTGATCCCTGTATCCCTATTCTTTAGCATAGGGCTAGGCAAATAGTGAGTTTATGGAAACAAATGAATGCCAGAGCCCAAGGAACAAAATTTTAAGGAAATGGAGTGAAGTTGTTAGGAATCACTAAGATAACATATTCAACTCTGTATTGGCACATAGTATTATTTATTATTATATTGGAAATCTTGGTGCCATTGTGATTAAGTGCTATGTGTATGAGCCAAAAGTTCAGCAATCTGAATCTGCCAGGCACTCCATGGAAACTCTATAGAGTAGCTCTACTCTGTCCTTATAGTGTTGTTTTGAGTTGGAATCGATTTGGTGTCTGTGGGTTTGGTTTTGGGGTTTTACTATTATTAAAAATAAAAATGTACTTATTCAGAAGAAGAGTTGCTGTTGCATAGGACTGAATCATTAATTTTTTCAAGAATTCTTTAAATATTTCAATACAATTTCAGAAAGAGGTGAGCATGTAATTTCACATATTACTTTGAAAATATAGGAGTTAAATGTTATTTTTGATAAATTTTCTCTTGAAATTTGAGCAATGCTTCATGAAATATGAATTTAGTTAAGTAGAAAAGCAGACTGCTGCAGGTTCAATTTAAGCAATCTGCAGTGTGACAATCTGAGCATACAGATAACACTAACCATAGAAGGACCTCTTATCATATGCTTTCAGTCACTATAGCCTGAGGACAAAAGGCACTGGCAGATTAGAGGAATACTGTGATTTTGGTATAATAAAATCTCAGTTTTCTCATTTTTTGCTTCACAGCCAATTCATTCCTAGTATTCTTACTTAAAAATTATCTAAATTGATTTTGCTTTAAAAATTTTGTAAATAGAAAGTCAAAATGTGATGCCAATTTACTTATTTATACTGTTGCTGTCAGATGCTGTCAAGTCAGTTCTGACTCATAGTGACCCTATTTACAGCAGCACAAACATACTGCCTGGCCCTCTGCCATCCTCACAGTTGTTATGCTTAAGCTCATTGTTGCAGCCATTGTGCCAGTCCATTTCATTGAGATTCTTTCTCTTTTTCACTGAGTCTTTAATTTATTAAGGTTGACATTCTCCTCTAGGGACTGCTTCTTCCTGATAACATACCCAAAGTATGTGAGATAGTCTTGGCATCCTAACTTCTAAGGAACATTCTAACTATATGTCTTTCAAGGCTTTGTTTTTCTGGAAGTTCATGGTATATTCACTGTTTTTCAGGAACACAGTATTTCAAAGATGTCAGTTCTTCAGTCTTCCATATTAACTGTCTGGCTTTCACATGCATATGAGGCAATTGAAAATTCTGTCCTGGGTTAGGCAAACCTTAGTTCTCAAAGTGACATCTTTGCTTTTTAAAACTTTATAAAGAGGTCTTTTGCAGCAGATTTGCATATTGCAGTGTGTCATTTGATTTCTTGACCTCTGCTTCCATGGAGGTTGATTTTGGATCCAAGAAAAATGAAGTCTATACCAAAGGAGACATTCAGGACTCTAACAGACATACGAAGAAACTCTAGTAGTCACTAGCCATTTAAAAAAAAAAAATCCTTTGCCCTGAGTCAATTCCAACTTATACTATCACTAGCCTTTAGAGAAATGCAACTCAGAACTCTGATGAGATACCATCTCACTCCAACAATACTGGAAGTAACCAAAAGAACAGAAAATAACAAATGTTGGAGAGCCTGCAGGGAGACCAAAACTCTTACGTACTTCTGGTAGGAGTGTAAATGGTACAACTATTTTGGAAAATGATATGGTGCTTCCTTAAAAAGCTAAAAATTGAAATACCACAGTATCCACCAATCCCACTCTTAGGATTATATCCTAGAGCAATAAGCTGTCACATGAATAGACATATGCACACTCACATTCATTGCAGTGTAGCAATGGTAGCAAAAAAGATAGAAACAACCCAACTGCACATCAACAGATAAATGAATAAATGATGGTACATACGTATAATGGAATACTAAGAAAGAATAAAGAAGAGTGTGACTCTGTGAAACATCTTACAACATGGACCAATCAGGGCATTATGCCCAGTGAAATAAGTCAGTCCCCAAAGGACAAATACTGTGTGGGAACATTATTATAAAAACTTGTGAAAAGGTGTACACACAGAAAGAAACAATCTTTGATGATTATGAGGGAGGTGTGGGGTAGAGGAAAGAGAAACACTAACTAGACAATATAGATAGTTGGTTAACTTTGGTGAACAGTAAATCAACACACAATACTGGGGAGGTCAGGATGACTTGACCAAGGCAAGGCCATGGAAACTTCACAGACACATCCAGGCTCCCTGAGGGATTGAATTACCGGACTGATGGCTGGGGACCATGGTCTTGGGGGACACCTAGCTCAACTGGCATAACATAGTTTATAAAGAAAATGTTCTGCATCCTGCTTTGATGACTACTGTCTGAGGTCTTAAAAGCCTGTGCGTGGCTGGATTACTGTAGCTGGCTCCTGTTCATCTGATCTCCAGTTCTGGGCCTTGAACTATCAGTTTACCTGCAGTCTTGCTGGCCAATCTTGGGATTCATTGATCTTCATACCCTGGGAGCATTACCTATGCTCTGTGGCCCTCTAGTCTTGGCTCTGCCAGTCCCTGTGGCTACATGAATCAGGATAAGCTTCTTTTCTGCCTATAGACTTGGGTATTACAGCTTCTTCAACCACATGAGCAATTTCTTAATTGAACTCTCTCTCTCTCTCTGTATATATATATATCAAAACCCTGGTGCCATAGTGGTTAAGTTCTACATCTACTAACCAAAGATGGGCAGTTTGAATCCACCATGCACTTCTTGGAAACTATGGGGAAGTTCTGTTCTACCCTATGGGGTTGCTATGAGTCAGAATTGACTCGACGGTAGAGGGTTCAGTGGGTACGTATTTGAAGACTGCTAGTTAAGTTCATGAACTCATCCTAGAAAAAATGCTACATACCTCGTTGCTGAATATCACTATGGTCGCCTTTGAAGTACTCCCCTTGGGAAGCTATGCACAAATACCAGTGCCTTTTGGAGCTCTTTTTCTGGAATGACCATCAGAGCTGTCATCATATTATCCTTGATGTCCTGAATGTCATCAAAATGTTGTCCTTTCAATATTTCTTTTATCTTTGGGTAACGAAAATAGTCATTGAGGGCCAGATCAGGTGAGTGGGGAGGGTGTTCCACTACAGTTACTTGTTTACTGGCTAAAAACTCCCTCACGGACAACTGCACAGTGAAGTTCTTGAACTTGCCACTGTGCCACTGTGCATCATTCCATACAGAGTTCTAAAATTCCTTTGAAGGGCAGACTAGGTGCTGGTGTGGGTGCATAGCTTCGCAAGAGGAGTACTTTGAAGGTGACCACAGTGATATTCAGCAGTGAGATAGATAGCACTTAGAACAATTAAATTCACAGACTTAACTGTCAGACCACCCTGGCCCCTAGGGTCACCATGAGTCGGATCCGACTCTATGGCACTTGGCTGGCTTGTGTGTGTGTGTATCCATATGCTTTCTAGTTTTGCTTCTCTAGGGAACACAGCTTAAGATGTTTGGTACTGAGAGTGGTTCTAGAGAAACAGAGTTATAAAGATGAATTTTCTAAATGGGTTCTGAAGCCTGGTTAGTCTTAAAGATGTAGACGACCCTGCTTCCAGTAGTAAAGTGGGCACTGCTAATTTGTGGTGTGAGATAGCAATTCAAGCATGCAGAATAACCCCACTAATAGACCAGGTCCTGGTGAAATGAGGCTGTGGGTGATTGCATGTGTGATGCCTATCCTTGCTTTTGTCATAATGAGAAGTATAAGGAAGATAGCTGGTTGGTCTGTCACTGGACAAACTGGTGAAAGAAAGATGAGTTTAGGGTTTCCAAATCAAAGCTCAAGACTACATAAGTGACCTAAAGGTTTCCAGTTGTGCCTTGAAAGAAAGCCTAATTTATTGTAGTAACACAGGTGGTATTGCCAAAAATCAAACTGGGAGTCTTCTTGTATGAGTGAGTGAATTACAATGCCAACTCAAGTGCCAAACTCGAGAGATACCTGAAGTTAAAGTGAGGATGTGGCTTGGTCAGAAATAGGATCCTGAACCTTGGGATAGGGATATAAGGACAAATAATCAGGAAGCTGGAGACACTGAACCCCTAAGTTCCAGTAAATCACTACTGCCAACAGAACCTTTAGCCTCGTCCACTCCCATCTAATTAGATTAAGCCAGCTGGATCTGAAGTGCCTTTTTCTGACTCATTGCTGAGACATTGCCTGAGGAAGATGATTTACAATACAATGCTGATTGTTCTTAAAACATTTCCCTACTGATTTTGGCTTCTAAATCTATAACTAGATTTAAGTCCCAATAAGCTCTAAAAAGTAAAGTACAATCCATGAGGAGGTATACTACACTCTGAAAGAAGTGCTGACTTTTCTAATATATACAGACAGAAATCTGGAGAATATGTGTGGGAATGGCTATTAAGGAAGCCTCAAATGCCACCTTTTGTGTAATGGAGACAAGGACTGTCTTCATGGCTCTGATGAGGATGACTGTGAAGATATCAGGGTCACTGACAACGGTTGCAGCCAATATGATCCAATCCCAGGATCAGATATGGCAGCCTTGGGGTGAGTTGCTGCAAGGAACATAAAGTTAGATTTGTCTGAATTTGTTGATATGAGTTCACTAAGCCCAGGTTCTTCATTCAGTGTTTCATCTCAAGAATTAGGAAAGAATCTAGTGATTTACTTGTTTGGGTTGCTGAAGCATAGATTACAAGTTGAAATACCAGACCTACCTTAACATGCTGTAGAGAAAGGTATCCAAAGGCTTAGGGACATTGACACACTAAAGTAGATTTATCAGGTTAGACCCACAGATCCACACATGGAGTGGACTGTGATGATTTCATATTCTGAATGGACTTGTATCTTGTTAATGGATTTGTGGCTTATTGGACTGTGACAGTTAAAGCTTCTCCTCATGAAACCTTCCACTCGTGGTATTTTCTGTTAGAGCAGTAGCCGGTGAGTAGGACAAGGCCCTTTAGACTCAGGAGAATGATAAGGCATCTTGGAGGTAGATCCACCAACAGGGACAGCACAAGAGGCTTAGGCAGCAAGGGGAAAACAGTCACAGCCACTTGAAGGAACTTTTGAGGGTGAAGTGGATGAGGTCCCAGATCAGGTTACAGCATAGCAAACCAGTGGGCACAGACTCTCAGGAGGAGGCTGCGCCCTAGGCCTTTGAAGATGAAGCACAGCAACTGACCCCAGGCACAGACTCCCAGAGGGAGCCTGTGCTCCCAGGCCTTTCAGGATGAGGCAAACTAGGTCACAGCAGCAGACTGTGGGCACAGACCCCATGAGGGGACTGTTGCACCCCAAAAGCAGAGTGCTGGGTTTTTAATACAAATTATTTATTTGGTTCTGGTTGTTCTCAGTCAGTCTGTAAGTCTTATCTTCTGGTACCTCAGGTGGTTGACTTCTTTCTGACTGGTTATATCTTTATCATCTCTCTGACCATCTGTAGCCATGTCCATTTGGCAGTTGTTTTTCTTGCTTTCGCTTCTTCACCATGACTTTACTTTTCTAACTTTTACTTCTATACCCATTACTTCGTATTTTCTCACCGTCTTACTTATCTCAAGCACAACCATTTTGTGCTTCATAGTTTAGCCAATTCATAATTTAGCCAATTTTAACTTATGTTTATGACAAGACTCCACTTTACTATATATTTTAATATATATACACACATACACATGTATATACATATGCATATCTGTATACTTAGATAAGATACATACACATACATGTCCTCATTTCAAATTGCTATGTTACATAAGTCAGATTTGACAGTAGGAACTGCCCTAACTAAATTAATACACCTAAGTGGTAAAAAGTGAAGAACATGCTTGGGATTTCTCAAGGTGAAAGAAATGAAGAAAAAATTCAAAATTTGACTTCCAGTATTGAAGTATTGTATGGGAAAATATTAAACAATGCAGAAAGCATCAAAAGAAAGTGGAAGGAGTACACAGATCACTATACCAATAATTGATCGACATTCAACCATTTCAGGAGATAGCATATGAATAATGACTAATGGTACTGAAGGAAGAGGTGCAAGCTGCACTGAAGACACTGGTGAAAAACAAGAATCCAGGGATTGACAGAATACCAACTGACATGTTTCAGTGGAAGGAAGTAGTGCTGGAGGTGTTCATACATCTATGACAAGAAATTTGGAAGACAGCTACCTGGCCAACCAAAATAAGAGAGGTCCTTATTTATGCCTATTCCTGAGAAAGGTGATCCAACCAAATGCAGAAATTATCAAACAACATCATTAATTTCACAGGCAAGTAAAATTTTACTGAAGATCATTCAAAAGCTACCACAGCAGTACATCAACAGGAAACTGCCAGAAATTTAAGCTAAATTCAGAAGAGGATGTGCTGGTGTCAGATGGATCCTGGCTAAAAACAGAGGATACCAGAAAATTTTTTCCTTGCGTTTTAGTAACAAGAAATGTGAGTGGGCTCTCTGCCACTCAGTCTCTCCCACTGTGTAAGATACTTTCCAAATACCACTGTTCCCCTCACCACACTCACTGCTGACAATCCACCTTTGGGCTACTGAACCCACTGGATCAGGTCTGGCCGTTCTTAGGTACTTCTAGATCTACTCTTCCTTCCCTGTCACCCATTGTGATTCATAATCTTTCTTTTTGATGTTCAGGGCTCGTAGACTGTCACTTATAATAGACTCAATTGGTTTCTTGGTCTTAGTCAGACGTGTCTGACTACCCCACCATCATAGCCCCACCTCTGACCCTTAGGATTTTGGAGCAAAGCTCTGCCATCCTGTACAGATAACTACTCTCCTTTTGAGAAAGAGCTTTTGGCTGTACTGGGCCTTAGTAGACAATGAACCCTTAAACATGGGACACGAGGTCGCCATGTAACCTGAGCTGCCTATCATGTACTGGGTGTTGTCCTACCCACAGATCCATAAACTTGGATGTACACGGCAGCACTCCATCATTAAATGGAAGTGGTATATGCAAGACTGGACCCAGTCAGAACCTGAAGATGCAAGTAAGTTACATGAGGATGTGGCCCAAAGCATATGGTCTCCACTGCTGTTACATTACCTTCTTTCTCCTACTGTGTACCTGTGGTTTCATGGGGAGTTCCTTGTGATAGATTAGCTGAAGAAGAGAAAACACATGCCTGGTTTCCACCAGTTCTGTGTGATATGCAGGCATCACTTGAATAGTACACTACAGCTCCTTTTTGGGTCTCTGTGAAGGACAATGATGAAGGGATATTCTTCCAGTGGGCAAAACTTCAAGCAATATACCTGTTTGTTCACTTTGCTTGGAAGGAGAAATGGTTAGATGTGGACTGTGGATTGTGCACTTATTCATGGTTTGTGGCTAATGGCTTGTCTAGATGGTCAGGGATTTGGAAGAAACTTGATTGGAAAACTGGAGGCAAAGAGGTATGTGGAAGAGGTATGTGAATAGACTTCTCTGAATGGGCCAAAGAAGTGAAGATATTTGTGTCTCATGTGGATGCTCACCAAAGGGTGACTTCAGCAGAGAAGGACTTTAACTGTCAAATTGATAGGATGACACATCCTCTGGAAACCAGTCATCTTTCTCCAGCCACTCCCATCATTACTCAATGGGCTCATCAACAAAATGGCTATGGTAGCAGGCCGGGTGGTTATGCATGGACCCAACAACATGGACTTCCACTCTCCAAAGCTGAGTTGGTGACAGCCACTGCTGAATTCCCAATCTACTACCAGCAGAAACCAACCTTGAGTCCTCAATATGGCACCATCTCTTGAGGTGATCAGCTAGCAGCTTGATGGCAACTTAATTACATTGGACCACTTCCATCATGGCAAGGGCAGCATTTTGTTCTTACTGGAAAAGACACTGTCTCTAAGGATTTGCCTTCCTTGCATGCATTGCTTCTGCTGAAACTGCCGCCCATGGACTTACACAATACTTTATCCACCATCATAGTATCCCACACAGCATTGCCTTGGATCAAAGGATTTACTTCACAGCAAATGTAGAGTGGTAGTGGGCCCATGTTCATGGAATTTACTGTTCTTACCACGTTCTCTGTCATGCTGCAGCACCTGGCTTGATAGAATGTGGAATGGCCTCCTAAAGACAAAATTACAGTACCAGCTGGGGCAGTGCTTTGCAGGGTTTGGGCGGTGTTCTCCAGGAAGTTGTATATGCTTTAAACAAACATCCAATGTGTGGTACTGTATCTCTCATAGCCAGGATTCATGGGTTATCCAGAAATCAAGGAGTAGAAATGAGAGTGGTACGAGTCACTATTACTGCTAGTGATCCACTCACAAGACTTTTGCTTCCTGTGTCTGCAATGTTATGCTCTACAGGTCAAGAGGTCTTAGTTCCAAAGGGAAGAATACTCCCACCTGGTGATACAACACTAATTCTATTAAACTGGAAGCTAAGAATCGACCTGACTGCTTTGTGTTCCTTATGCTTCTGGATCAACAAAGAAGGAAGCTACCATACTGGCTGGTGTGATTGATCATGGTTATCAATAGGAAATCAGATTGATATTATTTAATGGAGATAAAGAATAATGTGTCTGGAATGCAAAATATCCCTCAGGGTGCTTTTTTTTTTTTACTACTAGGCAACTCAATTTAACTACAGCACCTCAATTACAGCGTGACTACTAATAGTCTAAGTCCTTCAGGAATGAAGGTTGTGTAACCCCATGTCATGGATTGAATTGTGTCCCCCCCAGAATATATATAGTTGTGTGGCTGGGCCATGATTCCCAGTATCTTGTGACTGTCCTTCATTTTGTGGTTTTCCTATGCTGTATGTTAAAGGATTAGGGTGGGACCGTAAATCCTTTCAGAAGATCACCTCCTTGCTCCACTGTAAAGGGAGTTTCCCTGGAGTATGGCTTGCCCCACCTTTAATCCTTTCAGCCTGCAAGAGATAAAAGGAAAGAGAAGCAAGCAGACAATTGGGAACCTCATGTCATCAAGAAAGCAGCACCAGGAGAAGAGTGCGGCCTTCAGACCCGAGGTTCCTGTGCCAAGATGCTCCCTGGACAAAGACTGATGCAATACTGGACTTCCCTCCAGCGCCGACAAAGTGAAAGCCTTCCTCTGGAGCGGACACCCTGATTATGGACTTGCAGCCTACTAGACTGTGTAAAAATAAACTTTCCTTTATTAAGGCCGTTCACTCTGTGGTATTTCTGGTAGAGCAGCTGTAACTGACTAAAACACCCCACTGGTGAAAGAACCACAACCAGCTGAGGTACTTGCTGAGAACAAAGGAAATACAGAATGCATGATGGAAGAGGTAGTTCTAAATATAAGTTATGATGCATGGCCACTTGCAGAAATGAGGACTGTAATTGTTATGAGTCTTTCTGCTTTGCGTATATGTATCAAATATTTTTGTTTTCTTTCTTTATAAACTATAGGGTGTAAACAAGTCTATTGCATTTTCAGTTGTATATGCATTTGCTGTAACATAGTAGGCCCAAGTATGACTTTATAATTGTATTTACTCAGAGATTATGTATGGTTTATGGAAATTATGTACAGTGCCAAGTTGACAACGGGTGAACTACAATGGTTAAGAGTATGTGTCAACTTGGCTGAGCCATGATTCTCAGTGTTTTGGCATTTGTATAATGTTGTGATCACTTCCCTGTAAGATTTGGTACATGATCACCCCTATAATAGATCTGCTGAGTAGCCAGTCAGTTGAAGGAGTGTTTCCTTGGGCATGTGGCCTACACCAAGGGTGGGCTTACATTCAGGCAGGGATCAGGGGACTTTTGTGTGTTCTGGGTACTGCAACTGGCTATTGTTTGTCTGACCTCCAGTTCATAAGACTTGAGTGCAGCTTGCCTTCTGATCTTAGGATTCACTGATTTTCACAGCCTGTGAACAATAGTTCTGCTTTCTAGGCTACTAATCTTGGGTCTGCCATGGCTACATGAATCAGGAGAACCCTGTTTCCTGATCTGTGGACTTCATACATTATAGTCTTTACCACTTGAGAAGCCATTTCCTTGGTGCAACTCTCTCTCTGTCTCTCTGTATACATTTACACATTTTACTGGTTTTGGTTCTTTAAAGAGCCCAGCTTAAGACAGTCTAGCTGCTTGGATTCTTTGCTCAGCATACAGATTGAATAAGTATTGTGAAAAGAGACAACCCTGACATAGACCTTTCTTGCTTGTAAGCCATGCAGCATCCCACTGTGTGGTTTCAATGGCTGCTACTTCTTCTATGTAGATGTTTCCTCATAAACACAGTTAAGTGTTCTGAAATCCCCCTTCTTTGCAATGTTATCCATAATTTTTTGTGATCCACATAGTCGAATGCCTTTCCATAGTTGATAAAACACAGAGAAACGTCTTTCTGGTGTTCTCTGCTTTAACGAATGTCCACCTAAGGTCAGCAGTATCACTTGTTCGATATATTCTTCTGAATCCAGCCTGGATTTCTGGCAGTTCCTTGTTGATGTACTGTTGCAACCGTTTTTTAATTACCTTCAGCAACATTTTACTTGTGCGTGGTATTAATGATATTGTTAAATAATTGATGTATCCCATTGAATCACCTTTATTTGGAATGGGCACAGATGTGGATTACTTCATCCAGTTGGCCAGGTAACTCTTTTTCTAAATTTGTTGTCATATATCAGCAAGTGTTCTCTTTGCTGACCCCCATTTGTTAAACCTTTGCAATTGCCTTTCCATCAGTTCCTGGTGCCTTGTTTTTCACCAGTGCTGTCAGTACAGCTTGAGCTTTCCTTCCACAATGGCAGTTCTTGATCATTACTACCTCTTGAAATGGTAAAACATCAACCAGTTCTTTTTTGTCCAGTGGCTGTGCATTCCGTCCATCTTCTTTTGGTTCTTCCTGCATCATTCAATATTTTGCCTGTAACTGGAGAATTGAATTTTTTCTTCAATTCTTTCAGCTTGAGAAATGCTGTGTGTGTTCTTCTCTTTTGATTTTTTTTATTTTTATTTTTTATTTAAAATAACTGAGTGAAAATGTACATTCACATGTAAATTTACATGCCCCCCTATATGCAGCTTCCACTACTCTCCATGTCCGGTGACTGCACACCATTCCTCTCTGCTCCATACATGTCTCATCCTCTCAATAGTCTCCTTTCCCCTCCTCTCTGTCCACTCCCCTTCCTCCAGCCAGAGGTCAGCAAGATGATATCCTATAGATGTATAGAACCATAAAGTGCTTCCAACATATGGTTACTCTGCATTGCCAAGTTCATTCCATTCCTGTCCAAAGAGTGGACCTTTGTTATAATTTATGGGAACAGGCAGCATCAGGGCCGGGAGCCATGCTCTCAGAGGAACCCCAAAACCGCTGGACCATCAATTGAGGTCTTTTAGTGGAGATCTCATGATGCACCTCTTTTTATTCTTGTGTTGCCAGTGAGGCTCCTCTCTGTGAGCTCCGTCATGGCTATCACTGGTGGTGGCCGGGCACCATCCGGTTCTTCCGGTCCCAGGTCGATGTAGGCACCCACTCTTGTGGGTCTCTCTGTCTTCTCAGTTGTCTTTACCACATGCCATTTTGGCCCTCGGTGAGCATCCGTTCCTGCTGAGTTGGGACCATTTGCTGTGTCCTCGGATGGCAGCTTGGCAGCTTTTAAGACCCCAGACGCCGCTCACCAATGTGGGGTGCAGAGAGCTCTCTTAGCAAAACGCTAGTTGTGCCAATTGGCCTGAAATTCGCCTAAGAGCATGGTCCCCCGCCCCCTGCCCCAGCTACTCTATCCTTGCAGTATTGAGTTAAGATGGAAGGAGTACTCAAGTTATGCTGAAGTCCACTTAATGTTGTTCTTGTTCCTAATGTGTGCTGTCAGCGCTTTCTCCCAACTAGATTTCTAGTAACTACCCAAACTAAACCCTCCCCCCCTCGCCTTCCCTCCCTCCCTCCTCTCCCTTGCAGCTGTCAAAGAGTCTTTTCTTCTATACACAAGTCTGTTTTTGAGATCTTATCGTAGAGGTCTCATACAGTATTTGTCCTTTTGTCGCTGACTACTCTCACTCAACATAATGTCTTCCAGTTGAAACCAGGTTAGGAGATGTTTCCTGGAATCATCGTTATTCTTTATCATTGCGTAGTGCTCCATTGAGTATATGTACCACAGTTTACCTATTCATTCTTCTATTGTTGGGCATCTGGGTTGATTCCATCTTTTTGCTATTGTGGACTGTGCTGCGATAAACATTCTGGTGCATGTGTCCGTTGGTGTGAAAGGCCTTGAATCTGTAGGATATATTCCAAGTAGTGGAATTACTGGGTCAAATGGTATATCAGTATCCATTTTTTTAAGGAAGCGCCAGATTGCCTTCCAAAGAGGCTGGACCATTTTGCAACCCCACCAACAGTGTAGGAGGGTTCTACTTTCTCCACAGCCTCTCCAGCATTTGTTGTTTTGTGTTTTCTGGATCATGGCCAATCTTGTTGGGGTGAGATGGTATCTCATTGTTGTCTTGATTTGAATTTCTTTAATAACTAAAGATTGTAAACATGTCCGCATGTGTTTTTTGGCTGCCTGGATCTCCTCTTTAGTGAAGTATCTGTCCATCTTCTTTGCCCATCGCTTAATTGGATGGTTTATCTTCTTCTTATTGATATTTTGTAGTATCTTATAGATTATGGAGATCAGGCGTCGATCTGACATAGAGTTGCCAAATATTTTTTCCCACTCTGTGGGTGTTCTTTTAATTCTATTAATAAAGTCTTTGGATGAGCAAAAGTGTTTGATTCTTAATAGTTCCCATTTATCTACTTTCTCTTCTGTTGATTGAGGTTTCTTTGACAGATTTTGGAGTCTGTCCTCATTGTGTATTAAAACTTCCATTGTTGTTCCTACCTTTTCTTGGATGAGCTTTATCGTTTTAGGTTTGATATTTAGGTCTTTTATCCAGTTGGAGTTGGTTTTTGTATAAGGTGTAAGATATGGATCTTGATTCAGTTTATTGCAGATGGATAACCAATTTTGCTAGCACCACTTGTTGAAGATACTGTTTTTACCCCCGGTTTAATGTCTTAGGGCCTTTGTCGAATATCAACTGTTCATAGGCAAATGGTGTCATCTCTGGGGTCTCAATTCTGTTCCATTGATCAGTCTGTCTGTTCTTGTAGCAGTACCAGGCTGTTTTGACCACTGTGGCAGTGTAGTATGTTCTAAGGTCGGGTAATGAGAGGCCTCCCAGTGTGTTCTTCTTTAGTAGTACCTTACTTATCCGGGGCTTCTTCCCTTTCCAAACAAAATTGGTGATTTGTTTCTCCATCTCATTAAAAAATGATGCTGGAACTTGTATTGGGATTGCATTATATAAATAAATTGCTTTGGGTAAAATAGACATTTTCACAAAGTTAAGTCTTCCTATCCATGAGCAGGGTAGGTTTTTCCATTTATCTAAGTCTCTCTTAGTTTCTTGTAGTAAGGGCTTGTAGTTCTCTTTGTAAAGGTCTGTTGTTTCTCTGGTTAGATTAATTCCTAGGTACTTTATCTTCTTAGGGGCTATCATAAATGGTATAGATTTGATAATATCCTCCTTAACAGTCTCATTGTTGGTATAAAGGAATCCTACTGATTTACTTATGTTTATCTTGTATCCTGAGACTTTGCTGAACTCTTCCATCAGTTTGAGTAACTTACTTATAGATTCCTTGGGGTTCTCTGCATATACAATCATATCATCTGCAAACAGGGAGATTTTAACTTCCTCTTTGCCAATGCAGATGCCTTTTATTTGTTCGTCTTGTCTAATTGCTCTGGCTAGAACTTCTAGCACAATGTTGAATAGGAGAGGTGACAGTGGGCATCCTTGTCTAGTTCCTGATCTCAGGGGAAAGTCTTTCAGTCTCTCTCAATTCAGGATGATGTGGGCAATTGGCTTTATATAAATGGCCCTTATTGTGTTGAGGAATTTGCCGTCTATGCCCATTTTACTAAGAGCTTTTAGCATGAATGGGTGTTGGACTTTATCAAATGCCTTTTCGGCATCAATGGACAAAATTAGGTGATCTTTGTCGTTTGTGTTATTTATGTGGTTAATCACATTAATTGTTTTCCTGATGTTGAACCAGCCTTGCATCCCTGGTATGAATCCCACTTGGTCATGATGGATTATTTTCTTGATATGTTGTTGTATTCTGTTGGCAAGAATTTTGTTGAAGATTTTGGCATCTAAGTTCATGAGTGATATCGGTCTGTAGTTCTCTGTCTTTGTTGGATCTTTCCCGGGCTTAGGTATCAGGGTTATGGTGGCTTCATAGAATGAGTTTGGGAGTACTTCATCCCTTTCTATACTGTGAAATAGTTTCAATAGTATTGGGGATAACTCTTCTCTAAATGCTTGGTAGAATTCTGCCGTGAAACCATCTGGGCCCGGACTTTTCTGGGTTGGCAGTGTTTTGATGACCTTTTCAATCTCTTCCTTTGTGATGGGTTTATTAAGTTGTTCTGCTTCATGTTGTGATAATTTGGGTAGGTGGTATGAGTCAAGGAATTGGTCCATTTCCCCTAGGTTTTCAAATTTGTTAGAGTACAGTCTTTCATAGTATTCTGTTATAATGTTTTTGATTTCTGTTGCATCTGTGGTGAGAACTCCCTTCTCATTTCTAATTTGGGTTATTTGTTTCCTTTCCTGCTTTTCTTTAGTAAATTTAGCCAGTGGTTTATCAATTTTGTTGATCTTTTCAAAAAACCAGCTTTTGGTCTTTTGAATTTTTTCAATTGTTTTTCTATTCTCTAATTCATTTAGCTCTGCTCTAATCTTTATGATCTCCTTTCTTCCGGTGCCCGAGGGGTTCATCTGTTGTTCTCTTTCTACTTGTTCAAGCTGTAGAGTTAGTTCCTTGATTTGGTTTCTTTCTTCCTTCCCGATGTGTGCATTTATGGAGATAAACAGACCTCTGAGCACTGCTTTGGCTGTATGCCATAGGTTCTGGTAGGAAGTGTTTTCGTTCTCATTGGAATCCATGAATTTCTTTAATTGATCCCTAATTTCCTCTATAACCCATGTTTTTTTGAGCAAGATGTTGTTCAGTTTCCAAGAGTTCCACTTTCTATCTCTGTTTTTTCTGCTGTTGATTTCGGCTTTTATGGCTTTATGATCTGAGAAGATGCTTTGCAGTAATTCAATGGTATGGATTTTGTTGAGCATTGCATTATGGCCTATCACGTGGTCAATTCTGGAGAATGTTCCATGTGCACTGGAGAACAAGGTGTAGTTGTCTGCTGATGGGTGGAAAGTTGTGTATATATCAATGAGGTTTAGTTGGTTAATTGTGTCAATGAGGTCTTCTGTATCTTTACTGAGCTTTTTTCTAGATGATCTGTCTAGTAATGAGAGTGGAGTGTTAAAGTCTCCCACTATTATTGTGGAATCATCTAACTCTCTTTTGAGCGTAGTCAGTGTTTCTTCGACATATTTAGGTGCTCTGACATCAGGTGCATAAATGTTTAATATAGTTAAGTCTTGCTTGTGTACTGAACCTTTCAGCAATAAATAGTGTCCATCTTTGTCCACGATGGTGGATTTGACATTAAAGTTGATTTTGTCTGAGATTAGAATTGCCACCCCTGCTCTTCTTTGTTCATTGTTAGCTTGATTCTCTTTTGATTTTTTAACTCCAGGTATTTCCACATTTCTTTATGATACTTTACTTTGTCTTCAAGAGCCACTGTTTGAAATTGTCTGTTCAGCTTTTACTATATCATTTCTGCTTTTTGTTCTATCTACTCTATGTTCAACAGGAAATTTTGGAGTCTCTTCTGATGTTCTTTTTTTTTTTCATTTCTTGTCTTTTTAATTTGCTTTCTTCATGTATGATGGTCTTGATGTCATTCATAATTTGTCTGGTCTCTGTCATTAGTGTTCAGTTTGCCAAATCCATTCTTGAGATGATCTCTGAATTCAGGTGGAATATACTGAAATATACTTTAGATCTTACTTTGACTCTCAAGGACTTGCTCTAATTTCCTTTAGCCTGAACTTGAACTAGTATATGACCAACTGATGGACTGTTCCACAGTTGGCTCCTGACCTTGTTCTGACTGATAATATCTGAAGTCTCTTTCCACAGTTAAATTGTAGTCAGTTTAATTCCTGTATATTCCATCCAGTTCCATAAGTATAGTAGACATTTTTGTTGTTGAAAGAAGGTATTTGCAATGAATAAGCCTCTGGTCTTGCAAAATTCTATCATGGGCTCTTTGGTGTCATTTCTGTCATGAAGACCACATTTTCCAACTACAGATCTTTTTTGTGTGTCCAGCTTTCACATTCTAATCATCAATGCATCTTGATTACATGTTTGATCAATTTCATACTGTACCCCCAAAACCAAACCCACTACTGTCAATTTGATTCAGAGTCATAGTGACCCTATAGGACAGAGTAGAACTGCCCCATAGACTTTCCAAGGAGCACCTGGTGGATTTAAACTGCTGACCTTTAGCATCTGTAGCACTTAACCACTACACCACCAGCATTTCTTCATAATCTTTAATTTCTTCATCTTGGGTAAGTTTCAGCAGAGCTCCCAGACAGACTAAGACAGACTAGGAAAAAGGATCTGGTGATCTAAAAAAAAAAAAATTGGCCACTGAAAACGTTACAAATAGCAGGAAAACACTGGTACAGTTTTGGAAGATGAGTTCCTCATGGAAAGGCACCTCAAAATATGACTGAGGTAGAGCTGCCTCCTCTAAGTAAAGTCAACCTTAGTAAAGCATCTAGATCTTTGTTTCCTGATGTGGCATAATTCAAAATGTAGAGAAATAGCTGCAAGTGTCCATCAGTAATTAGAATGTGGAATACTTCTAGCAGATCGCAGATCACCTGCTAAATAGTGATATATACTTTCCTAACCTCATCTTTCCCCTACCCTCAGCTTTTTCTGCTTCCTGCTGCCTCAGTCTTTTGGCTAGAAGCAAACTCCTTCAGCCCTAGCTGCTTGGATTCACAACCCACCCCCATTGGCTGGCTTCCTGAGTGCCGTTTGTCTGAACTGGAGTTCTTTTCTTTTCCATTTCTTTTGGTTCCTTTTATGTCTCCTGCCACCTCTCCATCTTTTCTCTCTCAAACTTCTGGCACCATGTGCTATCTTTTCCTCTTTGTGAAAAGCTATGAAGCACTGCTCAGCTGGGGCAGAACTCCACTGGCCCATGCCGCCACGCTGGTGGAATCCTTGGGCTTTTTTTTTGCTGTGATTTTTTTTTTTTTGGTCTGTATTCTTTTTTTTTTTTCCTTTTCTTTTTTGTGGCTTGGGAGTCCCTTCCAGCTGGGCTCTAGTGCACAGCTTAGAACTCCTGTCCCTAGTCTGCCCACATTCATGTCAGTGGAATCTCTGGAGGCATTTCTCGCCTTACAGAGGCTGGAGAAACCCTTAGCATATGGCCCACAGACACCTTTTCAGCTCAGTAATGAAGTCACTGCTGAGGCTGACCCTTTAGCCAAAGACTGGATGGGCTCATAAAATAAAACGAGGCTTGAGTTGCACACCAGCCCAGGAGCAAAGACTGGAAGGCAGGAGGGGGACAAGACAGCTGGTAATAAGGATTCTAAGTTTGAGTAGGGAATGTTGATCCACTATGGGGCTGTTAACTAGTGTCAGAAAATAATATCTGTACTATTTAATGAGAAACTGTTTGGTAAACCTACATGTAAAGTACAATAAAAAAAATTCAGGGAAATTTGAATTATTTTTAGTTTTATGAACAAAATGTACCTCTACTAATACTTCAAATTAACAATTAGTTTCTTCATATTAAATCTTATGCAAGCAAATGAATTAATGTAGGCTGCTACCTAGGACAAGGCTGAATTTTGGGGATTCTGAGGGCAGCATAAATCACTAAGAAGACTTAAGAAGATCAGTTTGACCAAATTCAGGTAGTTGTTCCTGAAAAGATAAAACTTAAAAGAACACTTACAACAAAAATTTTTTGCCTCCTAGCCCTAGTCTATGAGACAGTGGTGCCTTGCTGGGATGGGGGCAGAGATAGTCTGGAGCTCACTAGATAAGATGGTTGTTTATGTTTTTATGTACCACTGAGTGGGTTCTGACTCATAGTGGACCTATGTGCAACAGAATGAAACACTTCCTGGTCTTCAGCCGTCCGTACTATCCTTGTTGTAAATGAGGCCATTATGTCAGCCACTGTGTCAATCCATCTCGTTGAAGGTCTTCTTCTTTTTCACTGACCTCTGACTTTAAGAAACACAATGTCCTCTAGTGACTGGTCATTCCTAATATAACTTGTCCGAAATACGTAAGAAGAAAGTGTTGCTATCTTTTTTTCTAAGGAGCATTCTGGCTGTACTTCAAAGACAAGATGGATTTATGTGTAAAACTGGACATTGTAAGTGTACTGAGTACCCGTTATTTTCCTGTTTATCATTTAGACCACAAGAAGGCTCTGTCCACAGGTATCTTTCAGCATTGATTGTACTGGAACATTCTTTCAGCCTTACCTGACACTTAAATCCTCTGCTACTTGCTCTGCCATAAGCCACTGTGGTGAAGGTCTCTTTGTGCGTCCATGCATTTTCCCTGTCTGAGTCCGATGCCTGGAATCTCTGGTTACTCTTACCATTTTCGGATTTGTATAAAGTCTTAGCCATAGGGTATAGGATATAGTTTTCTCAGTGGCTGCTGAGGGGGCCACATGACATACCTTAGGAGCACAGGGTAGTAAACTCCTGATAGAGAAAGCTTTGATGAGGCCGAAATGGGAGTCAAGAAGGGTGATAAATTCTATGTTTCCCTTTGATAGATTGTTCTGAGTTATGGTTTTTCCGTATAGCCTTCCCAGATGCATGCTGCTTGGCCAGGTAGGAACACCAGTCAAGTGACAGCCATGTCTTGTAGTGGGCTACTGTGGGACAGGGGCTGGCACAGTCTGTCCATTACCTGGCATTTGCTTCTCATGCTCTTTTGCCTCAGTTGTCTTTTCCCTCACTCTTACTGCACTGGAATTGCAACTGCCAATAAAGTCTTGTGTCAGACTCATCTTTCCAGGAAATTCCGACTAATACACTGACCGTGGGCAGTGAATCTCTATCTTCTTGGCTTATAATTCAGGCCAAGAAACAGATATGTGACACATGAAACACAATACAAAACCATACGTGGTAACAGCTCACGAGCTCATGTTAGAGATCTCACATAACTTGGTAATTGTCTCTAGTTCTGATGACTTATTTTTATGCTAATTGTCTAGAATATCTTGGTTTGTTTATAACATTGCAGTTAGTTCTCCAAGATTCCCTCAAGCTCCTTACTTTATACGGAGGCCAGCATTTTCCTTGCATTTCCAGTAAGATATTCTGAATGCATTCATGTTTCTGTAGGCATTTTGCTTATGAAAACACGCCATTCAGTTTTTCTTTAATAATAGCATTTTATCGTAATTTTCTTCCAAAATGAAATTACCATTAGATTCCTTTTTGCCTTCATTCTCCAGTCAGATAATTGAATGTAATGATGTTTACTAACAGATACTGTCTAGACTAATTTTTTGCCTGCTTTCTGAAATCCATTTAAGAGGCTTTGCCGTGTAACTGGCTACCTATATGTTACTATACCAGATGCTTTGGGCATAGACCTTAAGATTTATCAACACTTATTATCTCTAAGTGGGGACAAAGAGGTGACTGAATTTGAAAAGTGCCAGAAATTTGCCTTAATTGATTCTAAATGGGGAAGGTAAAATCTACTTTGAGCACAGTCTCTTTCTTTGTTTTGGTGACCAGTGTTGTTCATGTGGATATAAATTAAATACATGAGTTAAAATTGCTGCTTAATAAGTCATCTTTAAGTTTTCCAAAATAATGTTGTGTGCCATCATGTTGATTCCAATTTGAAGTGACCTAATCAATAGTGATCCTACAGGACAGAGTAGAGCTACCCCATAGGGATTCTTTGGTTGTAATTTTTATGGGAACAGATCATCAGATCTTTTTACTCATGGAGCCGCTAGTGGATTCAAGCTGCTAACTTTTTGATTAGCAGTCAAGCACTCAACCACTCAACCACTGTACCACTAGTGCTCCTTTGCAAAAATAACACTAATATAATAATTCACAATGTTTCTGAAGGTCAAGAACTCAAGAGTAGCTTAGCTTGGTTATTCTCGCTTGGGAAATCTAGTGAGTTTGCAGTCAAAATGTTGGCTGAACCTCAGTTTTTGGAAAGTTTCACTGGGATTGGGGGATACACTTACAAGGTGGTGCACTAATATGACTAGCATGTTGTTGCTGGTGATTGGCAGAGATATTGGTTCCTCATCACTTGGGACTCTCCACTGGACTGCACTAGTGTCTCTAGAGTGGATGATTCAAGAAAAAGCAATGAGGAAGTGGCAATATTTTTTATAACTAGCCTTGAAGTTCTACATTGTTACTTTTACTGTACTCTGCTAGTTATGCAGACCAAACTTGATATATTGTAAGCAGAGGCTACACAATGGTACAAATACCAGGGGGTGAGGATCAAGGCACTTGCATGCTGACTGCCACATTAAGTAGTGTGGTTATTTTTCTTGAAAGCCTTTAAACTGTGAAGTAAACAAAATACAAATATACCAGACTGAGGTAAGGCTAACTTGATTAGTATATTCCACCTGAGTTTATAGATCACCTCAAGATTAGATTTGATATGTTAAATACTAATGACTGAAGACCAGATGAGTTGTGGAATGACATCAAGGCCATCATACATGAAGAAAGGAAGAAGTCATTAAAAGGACAGGAAGGAAAGACCAAATTGGATGTCAGAAGAGACTCTGAAACTTATTCTTGAATGTTGAGTAGCTAAAGCAAAAGGAAGAAGTAAAGAAGTAAAAGAACTAAATAGAAGATTTCAAAGGGCAGCTTGATAAAACAAAGTTAAGTATTATAATGCCATGCGCAAAGAGCTGGAGATAGAAAACCAAAAGGAAAGAACGCATTTGGCATTTTTCAAGCTGAAAGAACTAAAAGAAAAATTTAAGTTTGTGTTGTAGTGAAGAACTCTAGTCAGCCAAGGGCCATTGGGTCTAGAGAGAAAATATTAAATGATGCAGGAAGCTTCAAAAGAAGATGGAAAGAATACCCAGGGTCATTATACCAAAAAGAATTAGTTGATGTTTGACCATTTCAAGAGGTACCTTATGATCAGGAATTAATGGTACCGAAGAAGTCCAAATGCATTGGTGAAAAACAAAGCGCCAGGAACTGACGAAATATCAATTGGGATGTTTCAACAAACAGATACAGTGCTGGCAATGCTCACTTATCTATGGCAAGAAATTTGGAAGACAGCTACCTGGCCAACTTACTGGAAGAGTTCAATATTTGTGCATATTTTCAAGAAAAGTAATCAAAATGAATACAGAAATTGTCAAATAATATCATTAATATCCTGTGCAAGAAATTGTTGCTAAAGATCATTCAAAAGTGGCTGCAGCAGTATACTGACAGGGAACTACTAGGAGTTCAAGCCAGACTTAGAAGAGGATGTGAAACCAGGGATATCATTGCTGGATAGCCTTGTGGAGAACGGGAATTCCAGAACACTTAATTGTGCTGGTGAAAAATCTGTACATGGATCAAGAGGCAATTGTTTGAACAGAAAAAGTGATACTGCATGGTTTAATGTCAGGAAAGATATGCATCAGGATAGTATCCTTTCACCATACCTATTCAATCTGCATGCTGAGCAATAATCCCAAAGCTGGCCTATATGAAGAAGAAAGTGGTATCAGGATTGAAGGAAGACTGATAAACAACCTGTGATGTGCAAATGACACAACTTTGCTTGCTGAAAGTGAAGAGAACTTGAAACACTTACTGATGAGAATCAAAGACCTCAGATTTTGGTATAGATTATACCTCAAGATAAAGAAAACAAAAATCCTCAGAACTGGACCAATAAGCAACATCATAATAAATAGAGAAAAGACTGAACTTGTCAAGGATTTTATTTTACTTGGATCCACAATCAACCCTCTTGAAAGAAACAGTCAAGAAATCAAAAGATGCATTGCATTGGGCAAATCTGTTGCAAAAGACCTCTTTAAAGTACTGAAAAGCAAAGATGTCACCTTGAAGGCTTAAGATGTGCTTGACCCAAGCCATGATGTTTTCAGTTGTATCATATACATGTGAAAGCTGGACAATGAACAAAGAAGACAGAATTGATGCTTTTGAATTGTGGTGTTGGTGAAGAATGTTGAAACACCACGGAGTGCCGAAAAGGACAAACACATCTCCCTTGGAGGAAGTGCAAGAGTGTTCCTTAGAAGCAAGGATGATGAGACTGTGTCTTACATACTTTGGACATGTTGTCAGGAGGGATCAATTCCTGGAGACAGACATCATGTTTGGTAAAGTAGAGGGTCAATGAAAAGAAGACCCTTAGCAATGGCTTCAACAGTGGGCTCAGTCATAACAATGATTGTGGGCATGGCGTGGGACTAGACAGTGTTTTGTTCTGTTGTACACCTATGGTCACTATGAGTTGGAACCAACTCGCTGGCACCCAACAACAACTTGAGTAGAGATCAGCATGTATGTCTGAAGAAATTAATTCAATGTTAAGGAATTTTTATCCCTCCTCTCTGGTGGGCAGACCAACCACACAGGGAAATGAGGTTCTAAAATGGAAGATACTCATCAGGAGGACTCATGGAGATGGGGTAAGATCTTAAGTTCTTTTTAGTTAAAATTTATAAACTCAAAGTTCCAGTAACTCATCTTGGAAAAGTTCTCTAGGGAAATTTCTGTGACCTGACATGTGCCCATAAGTCAGGACATGATAAACAATCACTAATGACACTGCTTTTGTTCTTCCTCTTCTGTGCTAGTTTCTGCAGTTCTGTCTGCAGCCTCTACTTGGCCTATGCTAATAATGCCCATTATAAGTATGCTAGTCTTTCTCAATACGCTTTACCTCTGCTGCCAAAAACCCTCTAGGAACTGAAGGGATGCTGTATCCAGCAAAGAAGTGGAGAACACAACTCTCTCCCTATCTCTGTGTCCTATTCATTGTGGGGGCCCTGAAGGTGCACAGCTTGTGCCCACCTCATTACAGTCTTCCATGAAGACAGGTCCTTTTAGGCTTTGAGTAAATTTCCACCAACAATACACAAGGATAAGCAAAGATTTTTGAGCACAGTTCAGCCCAAGAGCACAATCCAAAGAGGAATATTCCTCTAAAGGAAATAAAATTTGTAGAATTTTATTTCTATAACACAGATGACATTTTCTCTTCCCATCCAAGCATTTATGTTTCCTTTGAGAGGTAGTGTCTCAAACATTTCCTTTTTTATTATGGCCTGTGCTTTGCAACCCCAAAAGCCCAGAATGCTTTCCTAGAAGAAAGGAAATGCCCTATCAAAGCGTCTATTTCTCACAAGTTAAAATATTTTGCATACCTAAAATAAACCTGACTTGGTCATGGTCTTTTCACACATTGTTGGATTTGATTTATTAGTATTCATTTGTTGAGAAGTTTTATGTCTCAGTTCATGAAAGATGTAAGTTGTTAGGTGCTGTCAAGTTAGTTTCCACTCACAGTGACCCTAGGCCCAGCAAAAGGAAACACTGTCTGGTCCTGCACCATTGTCACAATCGTTGTCATGGTTATGCTGACCTTTGCAGCCGCCCTGTCAGTCCACTTTAAGGGTCTTCTTCTTTGCTGACCCTCTACTTTATGAAGCGTGATGAGATGTAGTCTTGCCATCCTAGCTTCTAAGATGCATTCTAGTCATACTTCTTCCAAGACAGATTTGTTTGTTCTTTTGACAGTACATGGTATATTCAATGTTCTTTGACAACACCTCAATTCAAAACTGTCAATTCTTTGTTCTTCTCTTATTCATTGTTCAGCTTTTGCATACATATGAGGTAATTGAACACACCGTGACTTGAGTCAGGTGCGCCTAGTCTTCTAGGTAACATCTTTGCTTTTCAACACTTTAAAGAGGTCTTTTGTAGCAGATTTACCCAATGCAGTGCATCTTTTAATTTCTTGACTGTTGCTTCCATGAGGGTTGATTGTGGATCTAAGTAAAATAAAATCCTTGACAACTTCAATCTTTTCTCCATTTATCATGATGTTGCTTATTGGTCCAGTTATGAGAATTTTTGTTTTTCTTTATGTTGAGGCTTAATCCATGCTGAAGGTGGTGGTCTTTGATTCTCATCAGTAAGTGCATAGAGTTCTCTGCACTTTCAGCAAGCAAAGTTGTGTCATCTGCATATCACAGGTTGTTAATGAGTCTTCATCTAATCCTGATACTGGGTTCTTCTTCCTGTAGTCCAGCTTTTTAGATTATTTGCTCAGCAGCAGATTGAATAGGTATGGTGAAAAAATATAATCCTGATGCATACCTTTCCTTACTTTAAACCACTAAGTGTCCCCTAGCTCTTTTTAAATGACTGCCTCTTGATCTATGTGCAGTTTTCTCAGGAACACAATTAAGTATTCTGGAATTCCTATTCTTCGCAATGTTATTATGATTTGTTATGATCCACACGGCTGAATGCTTTTGCATTGTTAATAAAACACAGGGAGATAACTTTCCAGTGTCTTCTGCTTTCAGTCAGGATCTGACTGACATCAGCAATGATATCCTTGATTTCTCGTCCTCTTCTGAATCTGGCTTGAATTTTTGACAGTTCTCTGTTGATACACTGCAACAGCAACTTTTAAATGATCTTCAGAAAAATTTTACTTATAAATTTTATGTGACATTAGTGATATTGTTCAATAATTTTTACATTTAGTTGGGTCACCTTTCTTGGAAAGAGGCATAAATATGGATCTCCTCAGCTAGTTGGCCAGGTATCTGTCGTCCAGATTTCTTGGCACAGATGAGTCAGTACTTTCAGCACTACATCCCATTTGTTAAAACGTCTTGGTTGGTGTTCCATCCATTCCTGGTGCCTTGTTTTTCGTCAGTGCCTTTAGTGCAGCTTAGACTTCACCCTTCATTACTTTTGATTGCTGGTGTTATGCTGCCTCCTGAAATGGCTGAACGCTGAGCCATTTTTTTGGGTATAACGACTCCAGGTATTCCTTTCATCTTCTTTCGATGCTTCCTGTGCTGCTTAATATTTCCCTGTAGAACCCTTCATAATTACAACTTGAGGTTTGGATTTTTAGTTCATTCGGCTTGAGAAATGCTGAATGTGTTCTTCCCTTTTGGTTTTCTACCTCCAAGTGTTAGCACATGTCACTAGAATACTTTTCCTGTTTTCTTGGGGCTCCCTTTGAATATTTTGTTCTGCTCTTTGACTTCATCATTTTTTCCAATTGCTCTATTTACTCAGTGTTCAAGAGCAAGTTCTTCATATGTTTATTTTGGTATTTTCTTGCTTTCTTGTCTTTTTAATGACCTCTTGCTTTCTTCATGGATGATGTCCTTAATGTCATTTCACAACTCATCTGGTTTTCAGTCAGAAGTATTCATTACATCAAATCCGTTCTTCAGATTGTCTCTAAATTCAGATGGGATATGTTGGAGATGGTATTTTGGCTCTCATGAACTTTTTCCAATTTTCTTCAATTTCAGCTTGAACTTGTGTATGGCTATTGATGGTCTGTTCCACAGCAGGACACTAGCCTTGTTCTGACTGGTGATATTGAATTTTTCTATCTTCTTTTTCCACAGTATATATGTTGTCTTCTTTCATGATGTCTGGGAAATTTTCTGTCAACAACTCTTCAGCAATTCTGTATGTCTTTTTTGTTTCCCTCTGTGTTCAGAAATGCCAATTACTCATAGATTATTCCCCTTGATAGAGTCCCATGTGGTTCTCAATGCTCCTTCATTTTTCTTGTTTCTTTTATCTGACTTCTCTGCATAAATGCTGGTGTCAGTTACTTTATCTTCAGTCTTGCTAATTCTGCATTCCAGTTCCTTGGTCCTGATCTTTGGCTTTGCATTGACTTGTCTAATTCTGTAATTTTGTTATTGAGCTACTGGATTTTAGATCATTGTTACTCTAGTAGTTCACATAGCTTCCTTAATTTTTCATTTTATTCTGCTGCATTTTGTTTGATCTCTAGGACTCTATACATAATTCTTTTGTATTCTACCTCTAATTTCAAAAAGACTTTTTCATCTGAGAAGTATTTTTTATTCTTTATTTTGGGAGTTTTCTGGAGCCATGGTGTTCTGCTTCCTTAAATGGTTAGATATTGATTGTTGTCTTCACACTGCCAAGAAGCTGTTAGTTTCTCTGGTGTTACACCAATGGGAGCCATGGCATAGTTCTAACAACAGAGTGAGTAAAGGTATGGCTAGATTTGGTCACCAGCTGCTGCTGTGCTCTCTAGGCGCAGCTGACTTATGTATAGCTTCTCTGGCAGTATACATTGTGTCAAGCCCCATAGTGCTGCTCAGCTATGTGGCTGGCCCCAGCTGGGCCCTCAGGGGTGCCAGGCCCCATCTCCTGACTGATAAATATAGTGAGCTACTTGTGCTGGCTCTCCAGTGTCATGCCAGTTGAGACCATGGTGTAGCTCAGGGAAGGGAGGAGAGAAAGATAGCATTACACTTGACTGCCAGGGACTGCTGCATTCTCTAGACAGCCTTGTCTTAAAAACTGCTTTTCTGCTGAGAGGGGTGCTGTCCAGTGGCAGCCAAAAGCAGCCAGGACCTCAGGGATGGCAGGACCCACTTCCTGGCTGACAAAGGTGGTGCCCCACTTCTGGAGTCTCTGGGAGGCCATCAGCTGACTCTAGGATGTAGTTCAGTGTAGGGTGGTGGAAATGGCCTGCCACACTCAGCCACCAGTCACTGCTGCAATCTCTAGCTGCTCCTATCTTAAAAGCTGCTTTTCTGTTGAGAGAGGTGTTGACCAACCATATCTGATAATAGCCAGGCCTTCAGGGGTGGCAGGCCACACCTTCTGGCTAACAAAGACAGCGCCCTGTGGGCCATCCACAGAAGCAATGGCATGGCTGAAAGAAGGGAGGAGTTAGGGTACCACTGCACTTGGCCACCAGCTGTCCTTATGTTCTCTAGGTATGATTGTTTTAAAAACAGCTTTCATGCTGGGAGAAGCATATCCAGACAGGCACTGTTGCTCAGCATGGGAGTTAGCTCCAGCTATACCCTCAGGCATAGCTGACTCTGCCTCTCAGCTGACCAAGATGGCATATCACTTGAGCCGCCTTGCCTGTCATGAGTCAGCAGTATCTGAGGCATAGCTCAGAGAAGAGATGAGGGAGGAGCACTGCCACACTTGGTGACCAGCTATTGTTGGTTTCTCTACATGTGGATGTCCCAAGCATAGTCTCTCTGCTGTGGGATGTGCTGTTTAGTTAGGCACTGAAGTTCAGCATAGTAGCTGGCCCGTGCCAGGCTCAGAAGCTTGGCAGTCTCAGTCTCAGCCTCCCAGTTAACAAAGAAAGCATCTGTACCTGTAATGCTCTCAGCTGATGCACCAGCAGAGGTGGGACTCAGTATGCCAATGTCTCACTGTCAATAAGGTAGTTTCCCCCTTCCTGTTGCCCAGTCCGATCTCACAACCCTATGCCTGACCTTGGGGCTCCCGGAATGTTGACACTGCTGTTCATTTATTTTTCTGGGCCTTAGTTCTCAGAGAGAATCAAAGGGACATATGTCTAGCCCTCCATCTTGGCCCTGCCCCTGGTTTCTTGAAAAGAGATTTAAATTCTTTTAAATTTGATGAGGTCCGTTTTATGGTCCAAGATGGGGCTGATCTTGGTGAATAGGTCATAGACATTTGGGAAAAAAAGTGTATCATGTGATGTTGGGTGTACTGTCAGTGGATTTCTGTTGGTTCATTGTATTGTTCACATCAGCTATATACGTGATGATTTTCTGTCAGCAGTTTTCTCAGTTGTTGTGCAACCAGAAGCTCTGAATTTCAAAAAGATGGTTTTTGGAAGAACCACCATTCCCTAAGATTACAGTTGAAGCTCAGTTTCAATGTAAAATATGCTGTCCCTCTGTTTTAGTCAGCTAGTGCTGCTCTAACAAAAATACCACAGGTGGGTGGCTTTAACAAAGGAAAGTTTATTTTTACATAGTCTGGTAGGCTGCAAGTCCATATTCAGGGTGTCTACTCCAGGGAAAGGCTTTCTCTCTTGTTGGCTCTGGAAGGAAATCAGGTATTGCATCAGTCTTTGTCTGGGGAGCATCTTGGCCCAGGAACCTCAAGTCTGAAGGACGTGCTCTTCTCCCAGTGCTGCTTTCTTGATGGTATGAAGTTCCCAATTCCATGCTTGCTTCTCTTGTAGGATGAAAGGGTTAATGGTGGGGCAAGCCGTACTCCAGAGAAACTCCCTTTCCAGTGGAAAAGGGAGGTGATCTTCTGAAGAGATTTATAGTCCCACCCTAATCCTTTAACATACAGCAAAGAAAATCACAAAATGGAGGAGAGTCATAAAATATTGGAGATCATGGCTCAGCCACATGGCTACACATATTTTTGGGGGGACACAATTCAATCCATGACACCCTGCTTTCAAGAATTTCTCTGTTATTTCCAAACTCAGGCTAGAATGAATCAGCAGTCACTTTCTTTTTGCTGACAACCAAAATTATTTTTCAAGCTCTTTTTATCTTGAATGAAACTAACTTTCCACCCTGACTTACATTAATAAGCTGCTACTTCCTCCTTATATATCTACATAGCTTTCTAGTTTCTTCCCGTATTAACAATGTCTTCTAACACAGTCAGCTGTCAGAGCTCTGAAATCTATCAACACATCTATTACATAGCACAGAACGGTGATAAGAATTGATTTTAACTACTAAGAATTCAAACTGTCCTTTTCTATCTAAACTTTGAACAAGTGCTAGTCATCTGCCCCAAAGTTGATGGATGTTGCCAGATGTTCTGCCCTTTCGGCCTTTTTGTGATACATTTCACTGCTATGCCATTTGCATGAGTCTCTTGCATGCTATACAGATAATTTAATGTGAAAGTGGTATGTAAACTGTGCCTCTTATTTTAGCTTCATCCATTAAGATTCCTGAGCCGTAACCCTGGGAATTTCTACTTGGTTATTTCTCTGATGCTGTATATATTGCACTTACTATCTGTGGACTCTGCCTCCTATATACTTTTGAAATCTATCCTTTCTTCCTCATTTCTAGTGCCACTGGCTCGGTTCAGGCCATCATCAGGACTTTTCTGGATAACTCTAGTGATATTCAAATTGGACTCATCTTTCTTTAATTTCTCCTCCATGTCACTGATGCTAGAATAAGTTTTCCAAATAGAAAATGAAATATTTTTCTCCTACTTAAAATCTTCCATATGTTGCCCTCAGGTACTAAAATTAAATTCAAGTTGTAAGTTAGCCCACAGATTTTTGCTTATCTCCCTGACCTCATTTCTACCATCCTTCTTCCTGTTTTTTGTCAGTCCCATGATGTAATTATCTTAAGTTTATTCTCGTTAATGCTGTATGCTTTTGCAAGTATTGCTTATACTGTTTTATGTACATTTCCTCTCCTTTTTATTCATTGTTAAATTCCTACTCGTCCTTCAAGACCTAGGTCAAATGTCATGTCCTCTAAGAAGATTTTCTAGTCTGGAATAGATGTCCCTCCCATATTCGAAGTTTTCTTCTACATGTTTCTGTTCATGTGTGTTGCAGCATTACATTGTGTTTAAATTGTGGGCTCTGCAGCCAGAGTATGTGGGTTCAAATCCCTGATTTTTATTATTATTATTATTATTTTTTATTAATACTTGTGTGGCTTCTGGAAAGTTTATTAGCTTTTTTAATGCTTCAGTTTCCTTGACTGTACAATGATGGGATTCTCTCATATGGTTAACTTGGCTTTATATTGAGTTTACACTTAACAGAGTACTTGGAATAATGTCTACATCAGAGTAAAGACAAAAATGTTTGTCTGCTGATCTTAATACCTGATTGTTGATTGTTTTATAAAATTTTAGAGTTTTAAAGAGGACTTTTCTTGTCTCTGTTTTCTCAGCAATTAAAGAAGGCATTCAATGTTCTGTATAAACAAACTGTAAGCACCATATGTAAGATATTACTGTATTTCATGATACTTTGATATTTCCAGTACTTTCTGACACATTTGGTTCATAGAGGAACAAGTTAACAGTGTTCATAGCATGCCTTTAGACAATTATAGTAAATGGCAGCATGTATGTTATATAAGACATTACATAATTTATTCATTTTCAAAGTAAAGTTTCTAAACTTAAAGATAGCCTCAGTTTCCTAGTGTTTTGCATTGGTAATTTACATTACAAAATGAGCATCATTCTTTCTTGCTGTTGGCATGTGACAACTTTTACAATACTGTGTATTACCAGTATCAAAATTTCCACAAAATTCATATATCGCTCATGTTGTCAGCTTACTTGAAAATTCTCTTTCCTGTGTTCTGTGTCTCCCTTACATATTCTCATATTTTAAACTGTTTCAAAATTACATCATGTGTCCAGTAGACTAATAATGTGCAAGCTCTTGCCATCTCTGCATTGCTTATCTCTGAGCAAGGGTTGCAAAATAGCATGAGATTCATTTTCCAGCTCATCGTCTGGTAGATGCACAAGACATTTATCATCCTCTGTTTATAGACTGACATGTTTTTATTTAATAAATGTACAATCATTTTGAGTCTAACTACATTGTTCAGCTGCAAATAATCATCTGGATGTCTACAGTAAAATTAGGTTTGACTATGAATAACAACCCAAATAACAGTGGCTTAAACAAGATAAAAGTTTATTTGTCTCTCATAGGCATCTCTGGACTGGAATGGGTAATTCGTTCATCAGAGACCAAAGCTCCTTCTAGCTTGATTCTCCACTATCCTTAACATTCTTCACATGCAAGTTGTAACTTCTAGTTTAAGATGATCAGGTCCAGCCTCCACATTCTCAGTCCAGCCAGCAGGGGAGAGAAAAAGGGAAAAAGCATTTTGCTGCTATTTAAAGACACTACCTGGAAGTTACATATGAGTATACCTATTCATTCATCAGAAGTTGGTTACACAGTCATCCCTACCTCCAAGGAAGGCTGGGAAATGTAGTGTTTTCTCTGGGTAGTCATGTGCCTAGCCAAAAACTGGGGGTCTATTTATGATAAGAAGGGATAAATGTATATTAGAGGACTACTTCTGGTTTGTACCCCTTTTTCTTTGCCATTTAACTGTCTCAGGTTAATTAGAGTTGAAGACTGAAAAAAACAGAGTTGGTAAAATAGTCCTATTGATGTAAAAAATATGCACTGAGATAATTTTGGTCCTTATTCACAATGGCAAAAAGATGGAAACAACGTGTAAGTGCCTGTCAATGGATTAATGGATAAACTATGGTGCATACATACAAAGGAATGTTATGTTTGATTGTTATCAAAAGCAATGATGAATCTGCAAATCATCTTATAACTTGCGTGAATCTGGAGGACATTATGCTGAGTGAAGTAAGCTAATCACAAAAAGACATATATTGTATGAGACCACTATTATAAAAATTTGTGGAAAGGTTTATGCACAGAAAGAAATAATCTTTGAAGTTTACAGAGGGGAGAGTGGGAAAGGAAAAACACTAACTAGACGATAGTAAGTGATAACTTTGGTGAAAGGTAAGATAGCATCTAATACTGAGGAAGTCAGCATGACTTGACCAAGGAAAGGTCATGGAAGCTTCATAGACACTTTCAGACTCCTTGTAGGACTGAATTAATAGGCTGAGGCCTAGAAACTGGTCTCAGGGAACATCTAGCTCAGTTGACATAATTTGTAAAGAAAATGTTCTACATTCTACTTTGGTAAGTGTTTTAGCCATCTGGTGCTGCTCTAACAGAAATACCACCAAATGGATGGCTTTGACAAGCAAGTGTTTATTCTTATACAATCCAGTAGGTTACAAGTCCACATTCAGGATGTCTATTCCAGGGGAAGGACTCTCTCTCTGTCAGCTCTGGAGGAGAGTCCTTGTGTTGCATCAGTCTTTGATCGGGGAGCATCCTGACACAGGAACCTCTGTCTGAAGGATGCACTCTTCCCCTGGTGCTGCTTTCTTGATGGTGTGAGGTTCCCAACTATCTACTTGCTTTCCTTTCCTTCAATCTCTTGTACGATGAAAGGATAAAGGGTGGTGCAAGCCGTATTCCAGGGAAACTCCCTTTACGGTGGAGTAGAGAGGTGATCTTATGAAGGGATTTACAGTCCCACCCTAATCCTCTAACACACAGCATAGGAAAATCCCAAAATGGAGGGCAAACACAAAATATTGAGAATCATGGTTCAGCCACATGGCTACACACATTTTTGGAGGGACACATTTCAATCTATGACAGTAAGTAATGTCTGAGATCTTAAAAACTTATGAGTGACAATCTAAGATACTCCTTTGGTCCCACCCTGTCTTAGTCATCTAGTACTACTATAACAGAAATACTACAAGTAGATACCTTTAACAAATAGAAGTTTATTCTCTCATAGTTAAGTAGACTAGAAATCTGAATTCAGGACATCTGCTCAACGTGAAGATTTTATCTCTCTGCCGACTCTAGAGGAAGATCTTCATCAGTCTTCCCTTTATGGGAGCATCTCAGTGCAGGAACCTTAGGTCCAAAGGACATGCTATGCTCCTAGTACTGCTTTCTTGGTGATATGAAGTCCCCATGTTTCTCTGCTCACTTCTTTTTATCTCAGAAGAGATTGGCTTAAGACACCATCCAGTCTTGTAGACCTCATCAAATAACTATCACCAATCATTCTTATTAAATCATAATGATAAAATTTACAACACTGAAAAAAACCCATCAAATAACAAAATGGTGGATAATCATATAACACTGGAATCATAGCCTAGCCAAATTGGCACACATGTTTTTTTTTGGAGAACATAATTCAATCCATGACATATCTCATCTGGAGCAAGGGAGAATGAAGTAAACCAAAGACATAAGGGAGAGATTAATGCAAAGGATTTATGGACCCTGAGTACCATGGGCTCCACCAGGCTGAGTGCTGCACAACAAGGTGGTACACAGCTATCACCACTAATTGCTCTGACAAGGATCATAATAGAGGGTCCTAGAAAGATCTGAAGAAAGATGTAAAACAAAATTATAACAATAAGAGACCAGACTTACTGGTATTACAGAGACTGGAGGAACCCTAAGACTGTGGGCTGCTAACTCAGAACTGAAGCCACTCCCAAAGAAAGCCTACTTTTCAGCCAAAGATTAGACAGGCCTATAAAGCAAAAATAACACAGTAGAGGAACACGATTTTTAGTTCAATTAAGTATGCAAGACCAAATGGGCAACACCTGCTAAAAAACAAAGATGACAAGGCAGTAAGGGACAGGAAAACTGTACAATTAGACGCAGAGAAGCCAGAGTAGAAAGGGGGAGAGAGAGAGATTATTGACACATTGTGTGATTGATTACAGCCAGTGTCACAAACAATGAAAACTAAGTTGCTCTGTAAACTTTCATCTAAAAAAATAATAAAAACATACACAAAAATAGAATATGTAGAGAACTCCTTAGTTCCCTTCACCCAAATTTAACACCTTATTTATAGCAAAAAAAAATTGTTTTTTGGAATGTTTAGTCAATTGTCCCAACTGCAACTGCGTACCATTTGCATTTAGTGTCCTTACGCCAGTAATCTGAAATGCTTACTTAAAGAAATTAATGCATGTAAAAGGACCAGGCACATATGAGGTGTTATAACCTAACTATTGTCATTGATTGAATTGTCTTGCCCCCACAAATATCTGTTAACTTGTCTAGGTCGTCATTTCCAGTATTGTATGACTGTGTACATTTTTGTCTTCTGAATGTGATTTCCATATGTGTTGTAAATTCTATCACTATAATGTAATGAGATGGATTAGCGGCAGTTATGTTGATGACACCTACACTATTAGATAGTGTCTTAAAGCCAATTCTGAGATATAAAAGTGAAAAGCCAGCAGAGAGAGATGGGACCTCATACTGACAAGAAAGAAGCACTGGGAGCAGAGCCTGTCCTTTGGACCCACGGTCCTTGTGCCTGATAAGCTCTTGATCCAAAGAAGAGTGATGACCAGACCTTCCTTCAGAGCCAACAGAGAAAGCCTTCCTTGGCAACCGATACCCTGAATTTGACTTCTAGTGTACTAGACTGAGAAAGAACAAACTTCTGGTTGTTAAAGCCACATGTGTATGGTATTTCTGTTATAGCAGCACTAGATGACCAAGGCAGCTGTTATTGCATCTCTCATTGTCATAGCAGCATTGTTTATGATAGCAAAAAATAAAATAACTAAGCAAACCTGGAAAAAGCCTAAACCCCCATGAGAGAGGATTGATATACACTGTGGTGTGAAATAATCTGTGACAGCTACATGTATCAAGAGATATGATTCTTAGTAACATATTAAGAGAAAAAGGCATCCAGAGAAGAACACATATAGTGACTCCTATATCACAAAATAAGAAAAACTCTATTTAGAAATACATTTTAGTGTAGTGGTTAAGCACTCAGCTGTTAACCAGAAAGTCAGTGATTGAAACACTCCAGCAACTTCTCAGGAGAAAATTGTTACAATCTGTTTCCCTAAAGATTACAGCCTTCAAAGCCCCTCGGGGCAGTTCTACTCTGTCCTATAAGGTACATGACAAAAACAACACATAGGTAGAAAAAATATAAAGGAAAGCAAGTCTATGAGGAAAAAAAACCCTCAGAATAGTATTTAGGGAGACAGCACTGGGAAAGATATTTCATGACATTTGTAAAGTTCTTTTCAAAAATTGGGTAGTAGGTTCATGGATGTTCTTGTAAGTGTAGAACAATAAGCATCAGTGAACCAAATCTGTAAGATAAAAGTTACATGGAAATGAAGCGAGCTTCTTGAAAATAAGTCAAGAAAATACAATCAAAACAACAAAAGGAATTGCTTAACATACTAAATTGGTTAAATGGAGTTTGCTCTAGAAAACACTTTTTATAAGAATGGATCATTGTTATTATACTTCTGATTAAAATATTTATCTTCAGAAATTTGGAGTCACTGTTACCTGTGGGTCAGAAGAACTGGCTCAAATCATCCTATATATAGTTAACAACACCTTACCTATACAGTAAACATTGAATTTATGTAATGAGATTTATGCAACAGTAAGATAAAGAAGAGTTCTAGGTCAGAGCCTGGGCTGGAAGCAGATGCTGGTAAAACCTAAACAGTGAAAGAGTTAAAAGGTAAAGTATCAAGAAAGTAATTTAGCTCTAGAGATAAGAGAAACAGGTAAATATTAAGAAATAACAGCTGTGCTATTTAAAAAATATTCAACCATATGAACATCTTATACTTTGTATATTCTTCTGTGATTTGATTATTGTGTTTGAAATTATTTTGAAATTCACCCATGTCCTTTCATACACACAGATGTTGCCAAACATTTGATATTGTCAGAATTTTTATTTTTTCCTTTTTATTGTGAACAACTTCAAGCCTATACAAAGACAGAGAGTAAAATACAGTGAACTGCTGTATACACATCACTCAGCTTAAACAAGTACCATGGAGAATCTTGTTTCATTTATACCAGCACTACCTAATAAAAACATAAAAAAAAAAAAAAAATTCAGTTGATCATTTGTAAGTTTGGCTTACTTTCCCAGATTCAGTTACGCTAGTATACAGAGTTCAGGAGTGGACGTATCTGTTGACTGCTTCACTTCCATAGGCCACTGCACGCTTAGCTAGTTCCCCAGGCAACAGCAAATACACTGCCCTCTGGATATGTTCTGGGGTGAGAGTGCAACGATTTCTGTAACGCATTATGTTGCAGGCTTCCGTAGAAATGCAGTCTAAGATGTTGTTGATCAGAGAGTTCATGAGGTCCAAGGTGCAAGACCACATGCTCCTCTGGGGATCCACTGCCTTTAGGATCCTGTGCACATAGAGTGAGTAATTTCTGTGGCCAAAGCTGGTGCTGGAATGTAGTTTCTTTCTGGAGATTGAGTTTAGATGTCTTCTGGAGTACCTGTACTTCTTGATGATGCGTCTGGCCATTGTAGATGTTGTTCCCTTTGACAGTTGTGAATGGAGATGTGAAGGGCCCAAGAGTTGGGGGAACTCTCCTATTTATACTGGTATGTCACAGTCAGACTACTGGTCTTCTTTCTGATTGGAGGTGACTCTTCTATGTCACAATCACGCTGAGTTGTTAAGGCCAAAACTTTTTCTGGGCTGTCCTAAAAAGGGAACGCTGCAGAAGGATTGAGGCTGACTTCAGGGCAGAGACGAGCAGTGCTTACTTTTTCTACTTTGTTTCCTAACAGTTTGGAAGGGTGATATCAGAATTGAACAAAACCTTACCAAACTGGGGTGCTAGTGGCAGGAAAGTTTAGGAAATTGTTTCATAATCCCTTTATGAGGGATTGCCAAGCCAAGTGCCGTCGAGTCGGATCCGATTCATGCAACCTTACTGTTCATATGAACATTCATAAATCTGTTTTATAAGAAAAGAAATGATTAAACAGGTTTTTCAAATCTCCTAATGATTATTTTATGGTAAGATAATTATAAATGACTTGTCTGATTTTTAAAATTGTGACCTTTGTATTAAAAATGAAATCTCAATTTTTTCTTGTACTCCCAACTCCTCAGAAGCAAGTACATAGAACTGAAGAATAAAATAAACTCTCCTCTATTTCATTGTTTGGAAACCCTGGTGGCATCGTGGTTAAATGCTATGCCTGCTAACCGAAAGGTCAGCTGTTAGAATCTGCCAGGCACTCTTTGGAAACTGGAGCAGTTGTACTCTGACTTACCCGGGTCAACTTGACTGCAGTAGGTTTGGTGGGTACTTCATTGTTTAAACTGATATATAGACTGTTTTCATTAACCTTTTGTAATTAATGTCCTTTCAAATATTATAAATTTCATTATATTGTCTTCCTTTTACTTGGTATGTAGTTCTTTAGTCATTATTAACCAAAAACGTGGGGCCGTTCTTGCCCATGTATCATGTCGATATTCGTGCTCTTAAAAGTCTCCATTTGCCTTCTTAATCAAATATATCCCTGGGTGAAATAGACAGGAAGTAAGACTAACTATGAAAATCATGACTTTTGAACATTTTGATAATTCACAATTGCCGCAAACATTAATACTTTAATTGAAGATCTTTCACTATGAACTTTTTCACAGATAAGTAGGCTAACTTACTGGAATGTTGTCTGTAATTCCTTCTTTCCCACTCAAGAAAGGACATCTGAAATAAGTAGAGTAAGAATAAGGTTATTATAGGGATAATGTTAAATGAGGTCTAATTTTTAAAAAACAAATATTGTTAGTAGATGTCTGTATACTTTATCACTAGTTACAGCCTCAGACACAGTAACATGGAAGCTGCTGCTTCCATATATATTTTTGGGTGATGAGTCTTTAGTCAGCTTCTGCTAATTTTGCTTTCAATTTTCTCTACATATAATTACTTAGTTTGCTTAATTATAGCATAGCTTTATTTGCTACCACTTAGAGTTACCAGGTGGAAAAGGCTGATTCCGCATACCTCACGCATCCATGCTGAAGAGCTTTCACTAGTGCAGCACTCCTGGTCTCTACCTTGCTCCTCCCCAAACAAGTGACTTACCTGACTGGCAAATTAAGAAGACAGGCATACCCATCTTAGCCTCTTGTGTATTCTTATTGGGATCTACTTCTGCCTCTGAGAGTGGAACACTATTCCACTGCTGCCTGTGACTGAGGAGGTCATTCTGCCTCATTCCACAGTGTCATATCAGGAAATGTTTTGCTGCCTCACACTAATAGTATGTCAGTAATAAAGCTGGTGTGTTGATCTCTGTCTTTGATGCCTGTGACTCTCTTTGTTTCTGAGCATGGGTGGGGAGAAAGGAAGAGAGTACTCTATCACAGTGGAGTTCCTAGGTGCTGCTCACAGTCAATGCCTGTGACTGCTAACTGAAAGCTTGGAGGATTGAGTCCACCCAGAGGTGCCTTGGAAGAAAGTCCTGGTGATCGACTTATAAAAAATCAGTCATTGAAAACTCTGTGGACCATAGTTCTATTCAGCCACTCATGAGTCAGAACTGACTTGAGGGAAACTGGTTTTAATATACAGCTACTAAAAGAAAAACCAGAACCAAACCCAGTGTTGTGAAGTTGATGCTGACTAATAGTGACCATATAAGGAAGGACTTTATAACCAAAACAAGTAAGCTGAATGCTAAAATAACGATTGATCAGAAAGTTTAGAATATGAGGAATAATGCTAAAATGCTGATTGACCAGAAAGCTCAGAATATGAATATCGATTCTGTAAAACTTCTCAGTGTTAACTTGAATTCCCTTTTAGGATTCAATTAATCATTGTAAAATGTGAGTTCACCACTGATATGGTAGGTTTTCTTTTCCTTCTTCCTTTCTCTGTCTTTCTTTAATATTGAGCAAAAGGCAGATATCTTTTAGCATAATGACCATTAGGATAAGCACATGAACTACTAATCTGGGCAATACATCAAAACTCTATTTTGCATATACTATACTTTTTTTTGGTTTATACTCTAAGAGTGCACATGTCTATTCTTTCTTTTCTGCTCCCACTCTCAAGGTGCTGCTAGCCTTAGATGCCTAATGTGCTTCAATGCAAAACACAACATAAGTGAAAGGACTCTTGACTTTCTCCTTTCATATATATGTATGTATACATAGCACAAAAACCAAACTTGTTGCTGTCAAGTTGATTCTGACTCTTGGCAAGCATACACGACAGGGTAGAACTGTCCCATAGTTTCTCCGAAGTGCGCTGAATTCAAACTGCCAGCCTTTGGTTAGGAGCTGTAGTACTTAACCATTACGGCACTAGGGTTTCCACCAGAACTCCTATGGAGATGAAAACAAAAACAGAAACAAAGCCTGGGCCAGGGTTGTTAGGTTGTGTTGTTAGATGCCGTTGAGTTGGTTCCAACTCATAGCAACTCTATGCCCAACAAAATGAAACACTGTGCACTCCTGTGCCATGCTTACAATTTTTTTTATGTTTAAGCCCATTGTTGCAGCAACTGTGTCAGCCCATCTTGTGGAGAGTCTTCCTCTTTTTTGCAGACCCCCTGCTCTACCAAATATGATGTCCATCACCAGAGATTGACTCCTTCTGATAACATGTCCAAAGTATGTGAGATACAGTCTCACCATCCTTGCTTCCAAGGAGCATTATGGTTGTTCTCCTTCCAGAATAGATCTGTTTGTTTTTTTGGCAGTCCAGAATACCTTCAATATTCTTCTCCAACACCACAGTTCAAATGCATCAATTCTTCTGTCTTGCGTGTTCATTGTACACTTTTGCATGCATATAATGTGACTGAAAATACCATGGCTTAGGTTAGGCACATCTTAGTTTTCAAGGTGACACATTTACTTTTCAGTGTTTTAAAGAGGCATTTGGCAGCAGATATTGCCAATGCAATGTGTCTTTTGATTTCTTGACTGCTGCTTCTATGGGCGTTGCTGGTGGAACCAAGTAAAATGAAATTCTTGACCACTTCAGTCCTCTGTCTGTTTATCATGTGGTTGTTTGTTGACCCAGTTGTGAGAATTTTTGTTTCCTTGATGTTGAAGTGTCTTATTGAAGGTTGTGGTCTTTGGTCTTCCTCAGAAAGTATTTCAAATCCTCTTCACTTTCAGCAAGCAAGGTTGTGTCATTTGCGTTATGTATGTTGTTAATAGGCAGGCCAGGGTTAGACCCTGCTAATTGACTCAGATAGTGTGGTGATGAGGTGCAAACTTCCCCTTCCCCACCCTTTAAGTTTCCTCAAACCAAAAAACCAAGTTGCCCTCTACTTGATTCAAACTCATAGTGACCCTGTAAGACAGGACAGAATTGTCTTGTAGGGTTTCCAAGGCTCTAATATTTATGGGAGCAGATTGCCACATTTTTCTGCTAAAGAGTGGCTGATGGGTTTAAACCGCTGACCTTTCAGTTATCAACCAAGTGCTTTACACATTGTGTGACCCGAGCTTCTTATAAGTTCCCCGGGTGTTTTCAATGTGAAGCTAGGATTTAAAGTTGCTGGTTGAGTTCAAAAGACAACAAAACTTCTGAAGGTGTGGGGGAGTTTAAACAATGGATGGAAGTTGCAAGGGAACTCGGCAAAGGGGGAGGAAGGAAAAAGGGGAATTAGAAGAAGGATAATGTGGCCAAGGATGGGTAGATGAAAGGACTGAGGACTGAAAGAGTGGTTTCTGAGGATGAGACGTATCTCCCATTACTCAACTCCAGGTTCAGGGACATGAAGAGACACAGACTTTGATGTGAAGTTGTTTCTGTGAATTGTAGATGGAGGTCAGCTTTGTTCAGTGCTTGGCATAAGAACAGATCTTAGGTGGAATCAAGTTGGTACTGTCTTTGTTGTGGCGTCATATACTTGGAAGCCCAGCTTAGCTTTACCAGTCTGATATTTTCATGTTTGATGGGAGTAAAGCAAACAAATGAGCAAGCCAACAAACAAAAAATGAAACAAACAAACTTGCCATGCTGTTCTTTCCTGATTTGTTGACTGTTCTCTGGTTAAGATTGTTTCTCTGACTTCATTCTGTCTCCTTACATTGGATTCCCAAGACTGATACTTCCAATGTCACTGGTGCAGAGCTCTCTTCTACCCATTCTCGAGTCACCTGTGTTTGCCTAGGCTAATTTGAAATCTGGGTCGTTGTTCTCTGGTGACCCAAGAGAGGGAGAGTAATTAGATTAGCTGTGTGCAGAGTAAGAATGTAATAAAAGTATTAACCTTGAAAGTAAGTAGAATATTATCAATCCCTGGTGAGGTTCCTGGTAAGTCTGATACTCTAGAAGGACGCAGAAAATATACCAGGACAACAGAGAGAAGAAGAAAAATGATTTTGTTTTGAGTTCTGGTTCACATATTACAGGAAAAGATTCATATTGAAAACTTTGACACCATGTAAACCTAGAAATATGTAAACGGAAAATACACAAAGACCTGAATAAGCAGGTCAAATGATATGAGTAGATTTCATTTAACTAAAAAGCCATGGAAAGTTCCATTTAACCACTAAGTTTGTCATTATAAAATGAATTTTTTTTTTTACCTTGCAATAATAAAAAATTGAGTAACCACATATATGAAATTTACTTTTTGGAAAAATAGAACTGATTATTCCTCTTTGCTCTGTCATGTCACCATTGAACTGCCTATTTCTGTACTAATGTTGTTTCTGCTTTGTTTAAAAAATATTTTGGTGATTGTTCTGGGTATCTTCCATTTATTCCTCCAGCTCACTCTCCACCTTTCTCTTCTTTGCTCTTTGTTCTTAGAGATTGACTAAATCAGTGGGCTATTTTGCCTCTGGTGTCTTATTGGGTTTAACTAGTGGGATTTTCCAGTTGTAGACCAGAAGGAACAAGAAAAGAGAGGTCAGGGTATTAGTTCTCCCAGTTCTCTTCCCACGGATCATCTCAGGCTGGTTGTGTCCCCCAGCTAGATAGCATAGCTCCTGTCAAGGTGGCCCTATCCGTACTACTTCACCCTCTTCCACCTTTCTTCCCTTCAGGCTTAGGTATGGTGACAGTCCCCAACAGTCTCTACCCTGGGTACTTTATATCCTTACATCTTGGCCACACTTTTATAAATGATTCCTTAATGAAACTCTCCTCAAATGACCCAATTTGAGTGTGAGTTTCCATACTGAGACCTTGATTGTACACTTGACAAAAAATTATGATGATCATGATGCTACTTTAAACATGTAACAAATATTAACTCAGGACCTAGAAAGAAAATTTCTGAAAACTGAGTTACATGCTCTGAAAGACACAAAGACACATGGACATGGTTCCTGTCCCCCTGCAGCTTGATAGCTCTCTGGCAGGGGTGGATCATAATTACATGAATAAGTATGTGAGACTGTAAAACAAAAAATGTCACAGGAAAATACATGATTGACAAATGAATGGAAGAAAATTCAGAAAATGATCAACTTAAGGAGACTTTGTGGTGCAGTGGTGAAGTGCTCAGTTACCAACTAAAAGGTTGGTGATTTGAACCCACTAGCCTCTCTGTGGAAGAAAGATGTGGCAATCTGCTTCCATAAAGGGTACTGCCTTGGAAACTCTGTGGGGCTGTTCTACTCTGTCCTATAGGATTACTGTGAGTTGGAATTGATGGCAATGATCAATCTAAGCCATTGTACTCATGGAGAAGTTGGAGTTTAATCTTGAAAGATTAAATAATAATAGTCAATAGTCATTAAATAATAATAGTCAGAACTTGCTGGGAGTCCATGGGTGGTGCAAATGGTTAGCATGTATGACTGACAACAGAAAGGCTGGAAATTTGAGTCCAACTAGAGGTGTCTCAAAAGAAATGGTTAGTGATCTATTTTCCGAAAATCAGCTATTGAGAACCCTATGGAGTTCAGGTCTATTCTGACACATGTGGGCTCACCATGAGTTAGAGTTGATAGCAGTAGTTTTTAAAAAAATGTTATTGAGCTTCTCCTTATTCTTACACATTGCTTTGTACATACCATCTCTTTTAATATCCACAGCAACTCTGTGAAATTAGACATATTGTTACTCCCACTTTATAGTTAAGAAAGTTGAAAGCCTGGAAAAACCCAAGATCACATATCTGGGAAGTTGTGGAGCAGGAGATAAATGGAGACCTATTAGTCATCCAGACTGGAGCTCTTAACCATTACTCTACCATTAGGGGGCCAAAAACGAAGAGGAAAAGAATGAGTAACAATGTGGAGACATGCAATCATGAGCAGTATCAAGAGCTAGGGGAAAACTGTTTTGCTAGAGTGGAGGATTTATCTTTGAGACCACTGAGATACGGTTGGAAAGTTATGTTGGGCTTAATTTATAGAGCATCTGAAATTGTAATTTGTAGATCTTTCATCACCTTACTAACAAAAGCAGTTTGGCCATTTGGTTCTGGTTCTAAAGCACCACCCAGTAGTTGACCATTACACAGTCTGACCTTTTCTATGATTGGTTGGGGTGGTTCTGCCCACTAGTTGACCTTTCTTAGGATTGGCTGGTGGGTGCCATTCACTCTGACCTTTACTAAGATTAGCTGAGAGGCCCTAGCCCGTATTTGACTTTTATACAGATTGGCTGGAGAGACCACTGATAAAAGTTCTAGAACACTGAGGCTCACCTGAGGCCTACTGATCTGGAGCAAGGAGAAGAGTCTGTAAGACATGGGGGCTCTGTACTGTGACCCTCCCAGATTCATGGAGGCAGCAGTGGTAACGGCACAAGAAGAAGCAGAGACAAGTGAATTCAGACTGTGGCAGCAGTGGGTAAAGATCAAACTTGGCCTAGAACTGGCAGTAGTGACCAGTAGCTTACCCAGCCAACTGACATCATTGCGTTTCTTCCTTGAAAGTTTCCTGATCTGTGACTATTAGCATTGCTTTTGGGGAAGAGTGAGCAGATCCCCTTAGAGTTGTAAATGAATCTTCTTTTAGACTTTGAGGCCTTGTGCTGGGACTCCTCCTAAACTTACCCTTTGTGCATCTTCGTATCTGTTTATATCCTTCTCTGTTATTAAAATTGTTACTGCAGTTATGTTGTTTTCATGAATTCTCTGTGAAACTTATGATAAATTGCCATACCCAAGTGAGGAAGAGAGGCTTGGGGAAAGTGGCTGGTATCAGAAATGATGGAGATGCTGGGGAACAGGAGTGTATTTGATTGCTGCTTCGTAGGTACCAGCTTGGTGATGAGTCTTATAGCAGGGTTGTCCTTTTATGGTTTAGTGAAATTATCCTATGGGTCCGACTCGACGGCACTTGGCTATAGATATTGAAGAACCACTGAGAATTGGAAGCATCTAAATGACCTGCTTAAGATGATGTCTTGGGATAATTAATTTGGTGCTGAATGCAGGAGGAATTGTAAGAGGAGACAAGGCCAGGGAGCCCAGTAATGCTACCCAAGAGTGAAACAGTAGCAGCCTGAACTGGGGTAGTGGGAACATCAGGAAGAAGTAATCTTTGAAGGAAGAATTGGAAAGATTCAATGATGGATTTCTAACATGGGGCAAAGGATACTATGCTAACATTTACTAAGCACTGACTATGCATTGAGGCACTGTTCTAAGTACCTTCCAGGTATTACCTTAGGTAGTTCTTTCAACAACCGATAAAACAGGTACTATCATTATGAGCATCTCCTTTTTACAGGTGAGGAAACTCAGGCACCAAAAGTTAAATAAATTGTCCCAAATTACACAGCTGATTAGTCACAGAACCAGCATTCAAGCACTTCAGGACCCATGCTGCATACTCTTTGAAATTACTCTCATAATCCCTATGTGTGGGTACATACTGTTATAAAACGTTTTGACACTTACATTTCATTTGATCTTTGCAAAAGTCCAAGGATATAGGTAGGGTGGTAGTACTTCATACCTCACAGCTGTTAATCTGAGCTTTGTCAACAAGTAACAGAACTGCACTTGAACCTAGATCTTCTAACTTCATCTCCAGCATTTGGACCACTAGGGGGAAGAAAAAGGAGAAGGAAAATCCATTAACCAAAATAGTAAGGTTAGCATAAGAAGAAGATACGACTTTAGGATTTAGGATGAAGAATCTGCTTTTAGGCAACCTCAGAGACTTTTCTGACTTTATATTCAATAGAAACTATAAGGCTGCAGTATATATGAAGGATAAATCATTTCTGTCTTCAACAAGGGAGAAGATTCTGACAGCCATCACATAGCTTTGCATTCTAGACAGGTCAGAGAGAAACTACATTTTACCTAGAGGAAAAGGGTAATTGATTCTAAACTGTGAAAAAAGGATCTAAGGAAGGGAGTTAACGCTCTGTGAATTTTAATAAGATTGTCAAACCATATCTCTTCTTCAGTAGTCCTGCAATGCCTCTTTAAAAACTGATTTATATGGAAAAAAGCCAGAATGACAAATATCTTAAACATCACAAAATTAGAGGCTGATAAGCTCAACAAGATTATGCCCACTGAAAAACAGCTAGACTAGAAACCAGAGGCTGACAAGTATCTTTAAGAACATAAAGCTGTTCCTCATTTTAAGTGATACAGTAAAGTCTTTCCTTGGTTACACTCAATGAAAAAACAAAAAAACAGAAAACTATTCAGTGTTCTTAGATTTAATACAATCCAAATACCTAAATGTGTGTGTCCAAGGCCTACTGAGAAAATATAGTTCTCTCAGAAGCTCATTCTGAAGGCATTAGTTCACCAGTGCCACTTTCCAGCATTGTAGCATTGACGTTTATTTAGGAATAGTATCCAAAGTAATGCAGGTCTCCTTAATCTCTTCTGAGCAAGGCCATGCTGCTATATACCTCTTGGAGGAATGGTTAGTGAGACAGATTTACTTTGGAATGTGCTGGAAGCACATCTATTCTATTGTCCCCTGAAATCATGATATGTGATTAACACTCTAAATGTTTCCTTCTTTTCAAAGTATTAGGAATTTATTGATTAAAATAGTAATACTATGCCTTGTAGTTGGTCTTGTTAAAACAAATAACCCAGTTGCTGTGGAGCTGACTGTAACTCATGAAACACTTAATTGTGCTCCTACAGAACCTGTGTGTAAGACTTTCCTATAGAACAAGGAGATACTGTGTGACTTAATAATCAGGAAAGGTGTGCACCAGGGTTGTGTTCTTTCATCATATGTATTCAATCTGTAGGTTGTGAAAATAATTCAAGAAGGTAGCATGTGTGAAGAATTAGTGAAAGACTCATTAACAAACTGTTAAGTCAAGGATATAACTTCCTTGCTGCAAGTGAAGAGGGCTTTGGAGCACTTACTGATGAAGATCAAAAAGCACAACTGTCAGTATGGATTACACCTCAACATAAAGAAAACAAAAACCCTTATAGCTAGACCAGCAAGGAACATTGTGATAAATGGAGAAAATGTTGAAGATGTCAAAGATTTCATTTTAGTTGGATCCACAGTCAATGCCCAGGGAAGTGGCAGTCAGGAAATCAATTGACAGCTGCAGTGGGCAAATCTGCTATAAAAGACCTCTTTAAATTGCTGAAAAGTAAAGATACCACTTCTGACCCAAACCATACTGTTTTCAGTTATCTCATATGCATGCAAAAGCTGGACTATGTATAAGGAAAACCAAAGAAGAATTGATGCCTTTGAATTATGGTGTTGGTGAAGAACATTGGATATACTATGGACTGCCAGAATAATGAGTAAGTCTGTCTTTGAAGAAGTACAATCATAGTGTACTTTGCAAGTGAGGATGACAAGACTTTATCTCATGTACTTTGGATATGTTATTAGGAGGGACAGGCCCCTGGAGTTGGATGTCATGCCTTGTAATGTAGAGGATCAGAGAAAAAGAGAAAGACTCTCAGTGAGGTGGACTGATGCAGTGGCTACAACACAGGGCTCAGATATAACAATGATTATGAGGTTGGTGCATGATTAGGCAGTACTTCATTTTGTTGTACATAGAGTTGATGTGAGTTAGAACCAACTAAGCAGGACATAACAACAACTACAGCAACAATATGTGAATGAATCGGGTTTGGTGTGGGGTATATTTTGAGTTAAAGCTTTATAAGAGCATGTGAATCAAGTGACACTCTTTCTTAAATGACATCATTACCTAAATCCCACCCTAATTTTAATCAAGTCACACCCCTGCTTGAGTCATACCTTTTATCTACCAAGAGTATGTTCAGGTTCCAAGATTAAGGCCTCTGACTTGTATCCGAATGATTGCCCAGCTTTGAGCCCTGAGTCCATCTCAGCATTTCATCTGCCACTCTGAAATCTCTAGACAGACTTGTATGTGCATAACAAAGTATTTCTTCTGCAAAAGTCAAACCCTTAAATGTAAGTACATGACAAAGTAAATGTTTTTTCTCTGTGGTTAAAGATATAGAAGAAGTGTTCCTAAGGGAAAGTCTTGATACAAGGCCTTTATCAGAAATCTCCTTGGCAGCCCTCAGGAAATACTTTGATTACTTGTGACAACCCTGTATAATCCACCTTAGTTACATATCTAAACCAATCCAAATATCCCACATTGGTGTTGCAAACCAATCCCTGTAAAACCCATGCTTTGAGTTGTTTGCCTTTTGCTTCCCTGATCTTTTAACTTCGAGTACAAATGTTCTACCATTAGTTCTTGATTTTACCCCATAAATATGCCCCTGTAGCTCCTTGTTTTGGAGGATTTACTTTTAAGTTGTGAAATCAGACTTTTCCCTGGTTTAAACTTTAATAAATTTCTTTCTTTTATTTGAATAGAGTACACATTCTTATTCACTGACAAGTGATAGAAGAAAAGGAAGTGATTAGATAGGGGAGGGACTTTACTACTACCAAAAAAGAAGAACTAGGACCACAGCATATCCTTTGGACCTGGGGTTCCAGGCCTGAGAACCTCCTAGATGCAGAGGAAAATGGAGGTTAAGATACATGGAGATCTCCAAGGAACGCTTAGAAATGCTCATTATTTCTCATCTGTACTGATGCTGCATATTATGATGTGATAGAAGATTCTGAAACAACACTGTCGTTTTCTGAATGGTGCTTCCAACAGAGCTAGTTCAGGTAATGTCTTGACTTCATGACATTTTATATTCCCTGTTGAGACAAAAATAAGCTTAATAAGACATATTTTACTTTTAAGGCCTTCAACTGATTGGAAGAAGTCCATCCCAATAATGGACGATGATCTTCCTTTACTTAAAGTCAACTGATTGTAAATGTTAGTCACATCTACAAAACACTTTCACAGCAACATCTATACTGGTATTTGACCAAACAGTTAGTTGCCATGGCCTAGCTAAGTTGAAACATAAAAGTAACCATCACAAATTAGAACCCTGACCTATCAGTATTGCTGTCGTGTAGCCTTAAGTCAATGCTGACTCACAGTGACTTCACAGGGCAGAGCTGAACTGCCTGATAGGATTTCCTGGGCTGTAGTCTTTACAAGAGCATATTGCTGGGTCTTTTTTCTCCATGGAGTTGCTGGTGGGTTTGAACCACCAACCTTTCAGTTAGCAACTGAACACTTAACCACTTTGCCACCAGGTCTCCTTGACATATCAATATCCCCTTCCCTACTTAAATATTGGCAGAGACAACCTTTCAGATAGAATCATGGGGAGGTAGGGCCAAGATGGCAGACTAGTCACATGTCTCCGTGATTCCTCTGAGAACTAAGGCCCAGAAAAACAATTGAATGGATTAGAGTGGACATTCTGGGAGGCCCAAGATCAAATGTAGGGTAGTGAAGTCAGACTGGGTGACAGGAAGGGGAAAACTACATTTGCCAGAGATGAGGCAGCAGTCCAGAGTCCCAATACTGCTGGCGCAGCAGCTGAGAGGCTTACAGGCACAGATACCATCTTTGTTAACTGGGAGACTGGGACTGGGACTGGGACTGCCGGGCCTGAGACCCTGCCAGGTGCCAGCTGCCATGTCTAAGTAAACAGCATCAGCAGCACAGAGTGACAGAAGGTACTGGTGCCTCTCCCCTTCTCTTCTCTGAGTTGCACCACAGGGGCTCAGTGCAGAAGAGGTGGCTCAGGCAGGATGCCATCTTAGACAGCTGAAAGGCAGAATCAGCCATGTCTGAGGGCTTGGTCGTGGCTAGCTGTCCTGCTGAGCAACAGTGCCTCAATGGACAGTGCCTCTCCCAGCCAAAAAGCTGTTTTTAAGGCAGTCATACCTAGAGAACTTAGTGGTGGCTGGCAGCAGAGTGTGGCTGTGCCTTTACCACTCCCTTCTTTAAGCCACATCATAGCATCTGCAGATGCAGACTCTCAGAGATTCCACAAGAAGGTCTCCATCTTTATCAGCTAGGAGGTGGGGCTGCCACCTGTGATGGCCGAGCTGTACCTGGCTGTTCCTGGACAGTACCTCAGTGAGGAGAAAAGTAGTTCTTAAGAAAATTACATAGCATCTGCTGACAGGCCCATGAGAGACTTAAGGCACCGTCTTTATCAGCCAGGAGACAGGGCCTGGCACTGCTGAGGGCCTGGCTGCTACTGGCTGCCACTGGACAGTGGCAGTCTCAGCAGAAAAGCAGTTTCTAAGGTAAGCACATCTAGAGAATGCAGCGGTGGCTGGAGGCTGAGTGTGGTGGCACCCTTCTCCCTTCTCTGAGCTATGCTGTAGTGTCTGCTGGCATGACTCCAGAGAGTTGGCAAAAGCAGGGTGCCATCTTTATCAGCCAGGAGGTGGGGTCTGCCACCTCTGAGGGCCCAACTGGATCCAGCTGACAAGCCAAGCAGCATCGTGGGGCTGGAAAGCATCTTTTTCACCAGAGAGACTGTACTTAACGCAGCTACACCTAGAGAATGTAGGAGCATCTGGTGGCCAAGTCTAGTAGTACCTTTACTCACTCCCTTCTTAGACCTATGCCACAACCCATTGGTGCAAGAGCAGGAAAGCTGAACAAGCTTTTTTTTTTTTTTTTTTTGATGGTGCAAAGACAACAACAGTATCTACCCATTTAAAGAAGCAGACCACCATGACTCTGGAAAACTCCTAGAATAAAGAATCAAAAAACTTCCCAGATGAAGAAGGCTTTCTGAAATTGTTGGAGGTAGAATACAAAACAATTATGTATAGAGCCGTGCAGCAGAACAAAATGAAAAATTAAACAAACTATATGAACTGCTAGAATATAAATGATCTGAAATTCAGCAGATCAGTAACAAAATTACAGAGTTAGACAATTCAGTGCAAAGCTAAAAGAGCAGAACTGAGGAAGTGGAATGCAGAATTAGCAAGACTGAAGATAAAGCAACTGACACCAGCATTTATGAGGAGAAATCAGATAAAAGAATCAAGAAAAGTGAAGAAGCATGTGAGGCTCCACTGAGGAATAATCTATGAGTAATTGGAGTTGCAGAACAGGGAGGGATAGCAGAAAATTTAAAGAGAATTGTTGAAGAGTTGCAGACAGAAGTTTCCCTGACATCATGGAAGAAGAGGACATAGCTATTTAAGATACTTATCCATAAAAGGTAGACCCCAAAAGAACACCAAGGCATATTATAATCAAGTTTAAAATAATGAAACATAAGGAAAGGCTCTTAAAGCTATCTAGGCTTAAATCAAAACTAACATACAAAGGGAAGCCTTGTAGGCTGTCTTCTGACTTCTCACAAACCATGTTGGCAAGAAGGTAATAGGATGACATATTCAAAGCCCTGAAGGAGAAAAATTTCCAACCAAAAATTACATATCTTGCAAAACTGTCTCCCAAACATGACAGTGAAATCAAGACATTCTCAGATAAACAGAGGCTTAGAGACTTTGCAAAAACCAAACCCAAACTACTAGAAATACTGAAAGAAGCTCTTTGATTATAAAATCAGTAACATCAAATGTATAGTCAAGGACACAGTGAAGGACACAGCATCTGGAGTCCTATTCAGTTAGGAAAATTGCAAAGCTCAATCAAAGCTAAAATATTAAAATTAGGGAAACAGAGATCTTAACAGGTAAACTATGACATCATCACAGTATAAAGGGGGATAATAAAAAAATGATACCCACTGTCATTGACTCATGTCTGACTCATAGTAACCCTATAGGTCAGAGTAGATATATTACAGTATTTATAGCCCTTTCAGATGGAGAGGAAGTTAAGGAGATATACAGAAGTTAAAGATTGGTTTAAACTAAGAACATTAAGGGAAAACAGAGTGGGTAGCCGCAAAGCAGATTAACAATGCTACACATCAAAACAAGAAACAATGCAAGAGTCTGAACAGACATAAAACCAACACTGAAAAAGATGAAAACAAAATCTGTAAAGAAAAATAACCCAAAAGAGGATATTAAGTGGAAAAAAGAAAAATGTCAACAGCACAAAAATAAGACACCAACAGCACTAAGCACATGCCTATCAATAATTACACTGAATGTAAATGGATTGAATGCACCAATAAACAGAGTAACAGATTGGATCAAAAAACACGATCTGTCTACATTCTGCTTACAAGAAATACACCTTAGACTCAAAGATATGAACAAACTGAAAATCAAAGGATGGAAAAATATGTACCAAGCTAATGACATGCAAGGAAGAGCAGGAGTGGCAGTACTAATCTCAGATAAAATAGACTTTAATGTAAAATCCACCATCCTGGACAAGGATGGTCACTATTTATTGCTGAAAGATTCAAAACATAAGCAGGATATAACAATATTATACATTTATACATCTGATATCAGAACATCTAAATACATCAAACAAATGCTGACAACACTGAAAAATGAGATAGATAACTCCACAGTAATAGCAGAAGACTTCAACACTTTTAGTAATGGACAGATCATCCAGAAAAAAGCTCAGCAAAGATACAGATGATCTTATTGCAACAATCAATCCACTAAACTTCACTGACATATACAGGACCTTTTATCCAACAACCGATAAGTATACCTTCTTTTCCAATGTGCATGGAACATTCTCCAGAACAGACCATGTATTAGATCATAAAGCAAGTCTCAACAGAATCCAAACCACTGAATTATTGCAAAACATTTTCTCAGACCATAAAGCCATAAAAGTTGAATCAATAGCAAAAAAAAATGGATAGAAATTTGAACTCATGGAAACTGAACAACATCTTGCACATAAATTTGTGGGCTATGAAAACAATCAAAGATGCAATAAAAAAATTCATGGAATCAAATGAGAATGAAAACACATACTACCAGAACCTATAGGATACAGCAAAAGCAGTGCTCAGAAGTCAAGTTATCTGTATAAATGCACACATCTAAATGCAAAGAGGATCCAAACCAAAGATTTAATCCTACAACTTGAACAAGTAGAAAAAGAACAATAAGATAATCCCTCGGGCACAAGAAGAAAATGGATAGTAAAAATTAGAGCAGAACTGAATGAATCAGGGAATAGAAAAACAATAGAATTAAGAAAACCAAAAGCTGGTTTTGTAAAATGATCAACAAAATTGATAAACCATTGGCTAAACATACAAAAGAAAAACAGGCGAGAAAACAAATAACCCAAATAAGAAATCAGATGGGAGATGTCACAAGAGACCCAACTGAAATTAAAAGTATCATTACAGGGTACTATGACAAAGTGTACTCTAACAGATTTGAAAACCTATAAGTAATGGACAAATTTCTAGATTCACATCACCTACCAAAAATATCACAAGGAGAAGTAGAACAACTTAATAAACCCAGCACAAAAGAAGAGTTTGAAAAAGTAACCAAAAAACTACCAACCAAAAAAAGTCCTGGCCCAGATGGCTTCACTGGAGAATTCTACCAAACTTTTAGAGAGGAATTAATTCCAGTACTACTGAACCTATCTCACAACATAGAAGAAGACAGAATATTCCCAAATTCATTCTCTGAAGTCAGCATAACCCTAATACCAAAACCAGGGGAAGAGCCCACATAATAAGAAAATTACAGAGTAATATCACTACTGAACCAAAGTGTGAAAATCTTCAACAAAATTCTAGCCAACAGAACTCAACAATATATCAAAAAAATAACCCATCATGACCAAAATGGATACGTACCAGGGATGCAGGACTGGTTCAACATGAGAAAAAAAATTAATGTGATCAATGACATAAACAATGCAAAGGATAAGAATCACCTGATTTTATCAACTGATGCAGAAAAGACATTTGACAAAGTCCAGCATGCACTCATGTTAAAAACTTTCAGCAAAATAGAAATAGAAGGAAAATTCCTCGATGCAATAAGGGGCCTCTACATAAAGCCGACTGCCAATGTCATCCTGAATGGAGAGAGACTGAAAGAATTCCCCTGAGAACAGGAACTAGACAGGGATGTCTGCTGTTACCACTTCTATTCAACATTATGGTAGAGGGTCTGGCCAGAGCAATCAGACAAGACAAAGAAATAAAGGGCATCTGGATTGGCAAAGAAAAAGTAAAAATATCCGTATTTTCAAATGATTGTATACACAGAGAATTCTACAGAATCCGTAAATAAACTACTGGAACTAATAGAAGAGTTTAGCAAAGTATCAGGATATAAGATAAACATAAATAAATCAGTAGGATTCCTTTCAACTTACAAACAGATCACCAAAGGGGGAATCTCCATATCAATACCATTTACTATAGTCCCCAAGAAGATAAAATACCTAGGAATAAATCTAACCAGAGAAATAAGAAATCTATACAGAGAAAATTACAAGACCCTATTGCAAGAAACTAAAGAAGACTTACATAAATGGAGAAATCTACCTTGGTCATGGATGGGAAGACTTAACATTGTAAAAATATCTATTTTACCCCAAGTGATCTACATGTACAATGCAATCCCAATACAAATTCCGTGTTGTAGTGAGACAGAGAAACAAATCTCCAACTCTGGAAAGGGAAGAAACCATGGATAAGTAAACACTACTGTAGAAGAGGAACACAGTGGGAGGCCTCACACTAACCAATCTTAGAACCTATTACACTAGTCAAAACAGCTTAGTACTGGTACAAAAACAGACATGTAGACCAATGGAACAGAGTAGAGAACCCAGAAGTATCACCATCCTATGAACAATTGATTATTTGACAAAGGCCCAAACATTGTAAACTGGAGTGAAAACAGTCTCCTTAACAAATGGTGGTGGCAAAATTGGATGTCCATCTGCAGAAAACTTAAACAAGACCCATACACACACTTTACATAAAAACTAACTCAAAGTGGATCAAAGACCTGATTATCAAACCTAAAATGATAAAGATCGTGAAAAAAAAGGGAGAAAATGGAAGTTCTAATCCTTAGTCTGCAAAGTCTAAGAAAAAAAATGCATGAATAACAGAAAATAAAATAAATGGGAACTACTAAAAATCAAACACTTATGATCAGCCAAAGACTTTTTTAAGAGGGTTAGAAGACTACCTACAGAATGGGAGAAAAATATTTGTCAACTGTGTTATCAGATCGGTGTGATTTCCATGATCTACAAGATACTGCAAAATATCAACAAGAAAAAGATAAATTACCCAGTTAAGTAATGGGCAAAGAGGGTGGACAGACACTTCACCAAAAACATCCAGGCAGCCAAAAGATGCATGAAGAAGTGCTCATAATCATTAGCTATTAGAGAAATCCAAATCAAAACTACAGTGTGATACCACCTTATCCCAACAAGGTTGACTGTAACCCAGAAAACACAAGACAATAAATACTGAAGAGGCTGCAGAGAGATTAGAACTCTGCTACACTGCTGATGGGAATGCAAAATGGTACAACCTCTTTGGAAAGCAATTTGACACTTTCTTAAAAAGCTAAAAATAGAAATACCTTATGATCCAACAATACCACTGCTTGGAATATATCCAACTGAAATAAAGGTGGTCACATGAACAGATAATTCACAAGTGTATTTATTGCAGCACTGTCCACAATAGCAAAAAGATAGTATCAACCTAGGTGCCCATCAACAGACGAATGAATAAACAAACTATGTTACATATTGTTCACAATGGAACACTATGCAATGATAAAGAATGATGATTTTAAGAAGCATCTTATAACTGGTATCAGCTAGAAGACATTATGCTGAGTGAAACCAGTCAGCTGCAAAAGGACAAGTATTGGATGAGACCTCTGCTATAAGGACTTAAAAATAGGCTTAGGTACAGAAGCAAAGACTCTTTCATGGCTACAAGGGTGGGAAGGAAGAGAAAGGGATGTTCATAGGTTAGGTACTTGATGGGAATTTGGTTAGGTGAAAGGAGTGACAGCATGCAATAGAGAATAACTGGACTATACCATAAACTGAAAGGTTTTCTAAACAACCGAGCATTTCAAAGGATAGAGTAGCAAGGACAGGGGCCTGGGGACCATCTTTTCAGGGGACAGTGAGGTCAAATGTCATAACTATTTTTCTGCTAAGAGTCTTCTGTACCTTATATTGGTGAATGACATTCGGGGTCTTAAAAGCTAGCAAGCTGCCATCTGAGGTACACCAAATAGTCCCAACCCATCTGGAATGAAGGATGACTGAGAATATCAAAAACATGAGGAAAATTGAGCCCACAAGACAGAAGGACCCATATGAATGGGAGACTGAGTCGGCATGAGACCAGAAGAACCATCTGCTACCTGGCCATCACCAAAGGCAGCCATGATGAGGGACACAATGTAGAGTCTCCGATGCAGCACAAGAAAAGGAGGTGTGCAGTTCAAGAACTGTACTAAAAGGCCAGAACTGATGGTCCCAAAACCTGGAGGGTCCCCTGGATACAAGGCCCCAAGACTTGCTGCTAGCCCAGAGCTGAAACCGGTACTGAGGTTAACTTTTCAGACAAGAATGAACTGGACTCGGAGACAGAGTGTGACTATGTGGTGTGTGTACTTTGTGGTTTTCTACATTTATAGGAGGCTGTCCTACTGGTTTCTAGATGGGAGAGGATTGGATGGAGAGGAGGGAACAAGTGTTTGTTAAGAGGATACTAGAAGTAAAGAATGAAAAGGTAGATTGTGCTGTCACAGGGTGAGGTGAGCAGATGGAGTTGCAGATAGGCAGGCATGCAAAATTGATTTGGATCATATACTTTCATTATATCATAATTAAAAAAAAAGAATCAATGGGCTGTCTTCCTTGTGGCTTTTTTGTAGATAAAATTCAAACAGTCTTAACAAGTAATTAAAAAAAATTCTTACTTTATTGTAATTATTGAGAATATATATGGTGAAATATACACCAATTCAACAGTTTCTATATGTACAGTTCTGCAATATTGATTACCATTCTTAACTTTTTTATTCCTCTCTGATTAACACAAACTGATTGCCCCCCACCCCAAATTTCCTCCAGTCCAGTCTTTTGAGGTGGCTGTTGTAACTTGCATCCTGTGTAAATAGTTCTTTAAGGAGCATAATACTCAAGGCAGAAATTTTTTATTAGTTAACTAAACTATCATTTGGCTTTAAAAGAAGACTTCAGGGGATAATTTTGGTTTAAGGTTTCAAGATTATCTCAATAGTTTCAGAGATTTGTCTAATCTTTATGGCTCCAGGAAGCCTGGAGTCTATGAGAATTTGAAAGTCTGTTCCACATTTCCCCCTTTTTAATCAGGATTCTTCTGTGGAGTCTTTGATCAAAATGTCCAATAATGTCAGTTAGTCACTGTCTAATTCTTCTGGTTTCATGGTAAAGGAGGTGGTTGTTCACGGAAACAATTAGTCGCATATTCCATGTCCTACTCCTTTTCCTGCCTCTCCTTGCTCTGTTGCGCCAAAGAGATCAATTTTTTTGCCTTGGATGGCTTCTTCAATAAATAACTTTTTTGTAGAAGAGATAGATCATCCATTTTTCTTTGATATTGCTGAGGTATCCATGGCCCTTATTTTGTTCTAGTGGTTTTCTTCACTTCTTGGAATTGAAAGTCATTCAGGGATTGTTTATCAGGTGCTATTCATGTGCCAGGCAACAGTGCTGACCAGGAATAAAAGGAGAAATGACATGTTCTTGCCCCTGATGTACTGTGGAAATCATTTTTAAGGATAACTGGAAATGTTGGGACAGTGGGCCAGAGTTTTTTAGTTGTGATTAAGTGAAACTATACAATCCAAATCAATTTTGCATGCCTGCCTGTCTGTAGCTCCATCTGCTCTCCTTACCCAGTGACAGCTCATCCCTCCTTTTCACTCTATACTTCTAGTGTCCTTTTAACAAGCCCCTACCCCTCCTCTCCACTTTCTTCTCTCACATCTAGAAAGGAACCAGTAGGACAGCCTCCTATAAACGTATAAACCACAAAGTACACACACCATATGCTCACACTGTGTCCCCGAGTCCAGTCCATTGTTGTCTGGAGTTGACCTCAGTACTGATTTCCAGTCAGGGGGCAATGTACCAGATTTAAGAAGCTGATTCAGGTAAGGTAAATCTCAGTAAATAACAAAGATTTTTTTTTTTTAAATAAATGCAAGCAAAAGACACCTGTATATATCACATTATGATGAGGAAGTAATTGGATTGGAGAACATTTAGCACAGAATCATAGTTCTATGTGGGTGGATGCAACCTGAAAGTCCAGGCGGCCAGCTTTGCACTTAAGCCACTATAAAGTGACAGGGATCACTTTTACTATTTCTTAGTATTTTCAGAGATGCAATTTCTACATTTTTCTCACAAGACTTAAGAGTATTTTCTAATGTCTACCCTAAATCCCTTCTATTGGAAGTTAAGCCCGCCCCGTCTTGGAGAACAGTTGTCAGCAGTTTCTTCATATATCATGAATGATTTGAAAGAACTTCTGAGTGTATCCTCTTCTTTCCCAAATCTGTATTCCACTTCAAAATCTACTGTTGCCAGCACCTCTGGTCATGAATTCTGTCGTGCCTTTTTTTCTTTCTTGTGTTTTTTCTATCTTAAAATAGCCTACTTTGTTTCTTTAATGTTTCTTCCCAACTACATAAACAAACTATATAACATAAATTTCCTTTGACTGATTGTCTGTTCTCCTGAATTTCAAATTTCTTAGGTCTCACACTCTCCCTTCTCACATTTTCAATTTTTTCTTCAAATTTCCTTTCTCCTATACATTCTAAAATTTCATTTTATTTAAAGTCCAAGTCCTCTTACCATTTAGTTGGGTTTCATTTCCCTCTCAGGGAATCAGTATTGCCTTCCTTTCCAAGACTCAGAGTGTATTTAGCCATGTTCACTGGCATTGCTCTCTCTCCATACATAATCTTCAGACTGAGGCCTGAAAGAGAAGAATCCTTGCTTAATGGAGGTCTGTAAGGATGGACTGAGAAGGAAGTGAAAATGCTTTCTCTTGGGCACCCACTGTACTTGGACCACCACATTAGGAACTAGTATTGGGCAATTGGAAGTCTCAAGTTATTTCTTCCCTCTGGATGAGAAGAAACGTGGACTGTGGTTACCTCTCAGCCATTTTGTGCACATGCATCTTGACTGAATAAGGGAGTTCACTGGTTGGAATTAGGCTTTGCTGTATCCTGAGGAAGGACCTCTGGTGGTGCAGTGGTTAAGCACTTGGCTGCTAACTGAAAGGTCAGTGGTTCAAACTCACAGCCACTCTGTGGGAGAAAGATGTGGTAGTGTGTTTCTGTAAAGATTATAACCTTGGAAATCATATGGGCCAGTTCTGCTCTGTCTTGTAGAGTTGCTATAAGTTAGAAACAAGTTGAAGACAATGGGTTGGGTTGGGTTTGGGTGTCCTGAGGACTGGGATCACACCATTCAGTGTGTGAGAATCAGAAGGAGAAAATTATACCTCCGTTGCTTTGAGCACTTTTTCTGGGTTGTAATTTCCAAGAGCCGAATCTTTAGGGGAGCATTAATACTGTTGCTAGCAGGTAGGGAGCAGATGGAAAATAAATATACTCAAGGGCTCAGAGGCTATTACTGATGCTGGAGGCAGGTAGTTAAGCAACAGGAAGTAAATACAGCTAAGCAGTGGGGAAAAGATATTTACTTTTGGTTCCCTGAGCGACACCTGGGGAAATGCTTGAGATAGGAGCTGGGGAATGATTAGTCCCAGGGCTTTGTAATGGAGCGATCCTAACAGGGGGCTTGTAGAACCTTCTAGCCATATGGTGATTAATTCCGAGCAACTGCATCTTACAGATCTGAAAATAACCTGAAAATGAGATATTCAGATCCAAGGCTGCATAAAGCAGAACTGGTGAGAATGACAGCTGGGTATCACTGGTATCTGAACAGCTTTTTACAAAGTACATTATACCTACTACCTGAAGGGAATCTCAGAACAGCCCCATGATGAAGAAGGAAAGCACTCACTGATACTCAGCTTACACAGATGAAGTAACCATAGCTCAGGGAACATAAACAAGTTACCCAAAGCGATGCACTTAGTTTTCAATAATCCCTGGCTTCGCAGAGCACAGCTTGAGAGTAGAATTGGATCCCAACTACAGTTCCTAAGTAGTACTGCCTTAACCTTTACTCACCACTTATCAATTAAACCTCACACCTATCAGACAGGAAATGTTACTATCCCTAAATAATTGATGAAAAACAAAATGCAATCCAGCGAGGTTTAGTAATCTGCCCAAGGTAATGCAGCTAGTAAGTGGCTGATCTAAGATTATCACCAAAGAATATGTAACTTCTTCAGAGCCCTGGTGGTGCAACAATTAAGTGCTCCTCTACTAACTGTAAGGTGGGTGGTTATAAGCCGACCAGCAGGTCCATGAGCGAAAAACCTGTTAATCGGCCTGTATAAAGATTGCAGCCAAGAAAACCCTACCGGACAGTTCTACTCTATCATAATGGATTGCTGCGAGTTGGGATTGACTCTGTGCTGCCCAACAACATATTTAATTCCAAAGTCTGAGCTCATCAGCTGATAATATTTGCATCAGGACAAATTTGGGGACTAATTCAGGGAGTCCTCAGGGATGTTTTACTATGCTCACAAGCACAGCGTTCCTGGCTACGAAGGCGTTCTCTCCTCTCCCACATAATGACCCCTGGGGCTGCTCTGACTCTTGGCGTTGTCTGCTGTGGACCTGTGTCCACAGGTGGCTCTGGCCGCTTTATTCCTCTTCCTCTTTCTGTTCTTTGTTACAGTGTGCTCCAGCAGTTATCCCAGTGAAAGGCGCCCAGCGTGAACCACTTCTGGAGTTTTGGTTTCTTACAGAGATTTCAGCAACTAAGCTCTTGCGTTTTAACATTACTGTGATCTTCCTAACTTATTGTCCAGCTTTTGTATGCATGTGAGGCTATTGAAAATAACATGGCCTGGGTCAGATGCACCTTAGTCCTGAAAGTGACGTCCTTATGTTTTAACACTGTGAAAAGCTATTTTGCAGCAGATTTTCTCAATGCAATGTATAGTTTGATTTGACTTTTTAATTGTACTTTTTAATTATACTAGGATTTATAGAACAAACTAGTTTCTCATTAAACAATTAGTACTCATATTGTTTATGAGTAATAACCCCACAAGTCAACACTCTTCTTTCTCAACTCTGGATCCCCTATTATCAACTTTCCTGTCCTTTCCTGCCTTCTAGTCCTCATCCCTGGGCTGGTGTGCTCTTTCAGTCTCCTTTTGTTTTATGGGTCTCTCCAATCTTTGGCTGGAGGAAGAATCTCAAGAGTGACTGACTTCACTGCTGGGCTGAAACAATGTCTGGGGTCCGTATTCTCAGGGCTTCTCCAGTCTCATCAGGTCAGCTAGTCTGGTCTTTCTTTTTGAGTTAATTTTTTTCTGCATTTTCTTCCAGCTCTGCCCAGGCACCCTCTGTTGTGGTCATGTTAGGGTGGGGGATTCAAGAAGCGATGTAGATTTTCTTTTAAGGTTAAATTTTATTAAAAATATGTCCAATAGGATAGATAGGGAAAGGAATGTAGATCTGTTAGTCTGATCTAAGGGAAGTTATTAAGGCCCAGAATAGAAGGTAGCCTAATAACCTAAGTGACCTTTGTTAGGCCTTTACATTTACCATCAGGGTGAGACCAGTAGAGTCTTTTAGATGGCCACTTATAATAGGCTGGTAAGATCCCAGATGCTACTGACCAAAGTGTCATGTAGAACATTGTTTAAATGCATGGTTTGATTTCTTGATCCGTGCTTTCATGAACATCGTGGATCCTAAAAGTAAAATGAAATTCTTCACCACCTTAATCTTTTCTGTTTACCATGATATTGCTTACTGGTCCTGTTGTGAGTATTTTTGTTTCTTTATGTTGAGGTATAATACATACTGAAAGCTGTATGTAGTCTCTGATCTTCATCAGTAAGTGCTTTAAGTCTTTTGCACTTTCAGCAACCAGGGTAATGCCGTCTGCATATCGTAGATTGTTAATGTGTCTTCCACCAAACCTGATGACACATTATATAGTCCAGCCTCTTGAATTATTTGCTCAACATATAGATTGAATAAGTATGGTGAAAGGATACAGCCTGACGCACACCTTTTCTAATTTTAAACTGCCCAGTATCCCTTGTTCTCTTTCAATGACTGCCTCTTGGTCTGTGTACATGTTCTGTATGAGCACAATTAAGTGTTCTGGAATTTCCATTATTTGCAATGTCATCCATAATTTATTATGATTCATAGTCAATAAAATACAGGTAAACATCTTCCTGTTATTTTCTGCTTTTAGCCAATATCTATCTGACATTAGCCATGCTATCCCTCATTCTACATCCTCATCTGAATCCAGCTTGAATTTCTAGCAATTCACTGTTGATATACTGCTGCAACCTTTTTTGAATAATCTTTGGCAAAATATTACTTGCTTATGATTTTAATGGTAAAATCTTTATTCCTGTGAATTATCTTTCTTTGTAATCTATATGTATACGAGGACTGCCATTTAAGTTCATGATCTCAACCTAGAAAAAGTGCTACATATCTCACTGCTGAATATCAGTATGGCAGCCTTTGAAGTACTCCCCTTTGGAAGCTATGCACTAGTGCCAGTGCCTTCAAAGCATTTTTGGAACTCCTTTTTCTGGAGTGACCATCAGAGCTGTCGTATTACCCTTGATGTCCTAAATATCATCAAAATGTCTTCCTTTCAATATTTTCTTTATCTTTGGGTAAAGAAAAGTCATTGGGGGCCAGATCAAGTGAGTAGGTAAGGGGTTCCAGTACAGTTACTTGTTTACTGGCTAAAAAGTGCCTCGTAGAGAGCTATACAGTTAAATTTGTAACCTACCACTGTACCACTGTGCACAATGGCCATTCCAGAAAGAGTTCCAAAATTGCTTTGAAGGGTGGCCTAGATGCTGGCGTCAGTGCATAGTTTCCCAAGGGAGCTGCTTCCAAGGTAACCATAGTGGTATTCAGCAATGGGGTATGTAGCACTTAGAACAATTAAGTTTACAGACTTAATTGTTGGACCTTGTATATGGATCTCTTCTAGCTGATTTGTCAGGTAGCTGTTTTCAAAAATTCTTGGCATAGATAAGTTAGTGTTACCAGCTTTGTATCTGAAACATTTCAGTTGGTATTCTGTCAACTCCCAAAGTCTTGTTTTTTGATGCCTTCAGTGCAGCTTGGACTCATTTCTTTGTTATCACTGGTTCTTGATCATGTGTTACCCCCTGAAATAGTTTAACATTGAACAATTCTTTTTGGTAGAATGACTTTTTATATTTATTCCATCTTCTTTTGATGCTTCCTGCATAGTTCACTTTTTTTTTTTTGCCCATGAATACTTCAATACTGAAACTCGAAGCTTGAAGCTTGAATTTTTCTTCCAGTTCATTTGGCTTGAGAAGAGCCAAATGTGTTCTTCCCTGGTTTTTCCCTTGGGAAGCTATGCACCAATGCCAGCACCTAGTACACTCTTCAAAGCAATGTTGGAACTCTTTCTGGAATAGCCTTTGAGCACGGTGGCATAGTGGCAAGTTCATAAACTTACTTGTATAGTTGTCTGTGAGGGAGTTTTTAGCCAGTAAACAAATGATTATATTAGAACACTACCTACTCACCTGATTTGGCTCCCAATCACTTCTTTCTATACCTGAAGATAAAGGAAATATTAAAAGAAAGTCATTTTGATGACCTTCAGGATATCAAGGGTGTATGACAACAGCTCTGATGGCCATTGCAGGAAACAAGTTCCAAAATTGCTTTACAGAGTAGACTAGGTGCTGGTGTCAGTACATAGCTTCACAAATGGAGTACTTTGAAGGTGATCATAGTGATATTTAGCAATGAGGTATGTAGCACTTTTTCTAGGGTGAGTTTGCAAACTTAACTGGCAGACTTCTTATTTTGAGTGACTTCTAACTTGAGAGGCTCATTTTTCAACACTGTATCAGACAGTGTTCCACTGCTATACATAATGTTTTCACTGGTTAATTTTTTTGGGGGGGAAACAGATTGCCAGGTCCTTCTTCCTAGTCTGTCTTGCTCTAGAAGTTCTGTTGAAATCTGTCTACCATGGGTGGCCTTGTTGGTGTTTGAAATACTGGTGGCAAAGCTCCCAATAATACAGCAACACACAAACTATCACAGTATAATGAACTGACAGGCAAGTGGTGGCAGTATTTCTTATAGTTGGGCAAAATTAGCTCTACTGTTAGTGCTGCTGTGGTCCATCTTAACAAAGGTCAAAAACTGAAGTTTCCAAGTATTTTAACCATGCCCCAGAACACCAGGAAAACTTGGATGGCATAGTGGTTAAGTGCTACATCTGCTAACTGTGAGGTCAGCTAAAATTTACTATGTCTGATATCCAATCAAATATTACCAGGCATGCACAAGAACATAAAAATATGATGTTTATAAGGTCAAAAAAATCATTTAATGGAAACACTGAAAAAGGACACATAGTGTTAGAAGTAGTAGACAATAGCATTAAAACAGCAATAGCTGTATACCATATAAATTCAAGAAACTGAAGATTAGACATGTTAAGCAGAAACATGGAAGATATAAAAAAAAGTCCCAATTGAACTTCTAAAGATAAAATTGCAATGAGATGAAAAATACATTAGACAGGGTTACTGGCAGATTAGATATTGCAGAAGAAAAGATCAGTGAATTGAAGGCATTGCAATAGAAACTATCTAAAATAAAACAGAGAAAAATAGACGTACCACAATTATAATAAATACATATTTGCATGAATTAATGATAGCCTTTGTTTTCAAAGGTCTTGTGTTGGGTGTGGTTATGTTTTAGATAATGAAGTACCTAAAATACAGTATTTCTTCACAGGATATTTTCTAGTAACATCAGAAATCATGTTAGATATTTCAAACAGAGAGCATTTAATATACACATTGATTACTCAAGTGTTCAAAGGTTGAAATAGCACAAAGGGGCTGATGAGATACCCCAGAGGTTAATACCTCTGGCAAGTAGCCGCCTCATGACACTATGTTGGCATGCAAAAGGAGAGAGATCGAGTTACCAGAACCTACAACTGCAGAGTGGTGGTTCTACAGAGTTGGTATGTAGATCTCCGGAAGTAGAAGAGGGCACCTCAAAATTGGTCTTCTGAATTCTGAGGGGCTAGTCATTAGGCTTCTTAGGGCATGGCACAATTGTTGCTGGTACCTCTTGAGGGTGTGTGATAAGGTTGGTGCTGGCAGTACCGAAAGATGGTAGAAGCTGCTGGAGAGACGCACACTAAAGCTGGAAGCAAGAAGTAAGCCTCTTTTCTCATCTTACTTTTCAACTTCCTGCTACTGCCCTGACTGAGAGAATTTAATAGGAGGCCAGGTGGCAAGACAGTCTAGGAAATGTAGCTTACAGACTCATCCCTTGTTCTACACAGAGTTTAACTTGCAGCTGGGAGACAGCAGGTAAATAGCTGGCAGTTGAGGTATATATGAGTATATATTATATTATATATATATATGTTATATATATTATATTATATATATATTATATATATTATCCTTCAGCAGAGGATAAGTCTATATCTTTTTGAGGCTTGGTCAGCAAGCATTCTCTAGTCAGTGCCTTCACTGAATAAATGAATGATTAAATACTTCTATAACTTCAAATATACTGTCTTCTTTTTTGTCCCTGCCTGTAAGCTGCTTATCTTTCAATGTTTTTTATTTTTAGGTGTGTTGCTCTGTGGGATCCCACCATTGCTCATGGTGATGGGACATTTAGAGACAAGACTCTAAGGTGTTAGCCACACTACATTGTGGGCAACTAAGTCGTGGAGATGAAAGGAACAGCAGTGTAACTGCTGTGGAAATACCATGAACTTTGCTTCATTATTGGCTGTAAGCTTGTGGAAACTGGAATGATTTTTGTTTGCCAAGCAGATGCCCAGATATTTTTATATTTCTTTTTCTCCTTTTCACCTTCTTGCAAGTTTTAAATGATTTTTTCTGCCCCTTTTTATCACTTACTTTGAATTCAGCAAGGCTTTCTTTACAGATTTGATTACAACTTCTTACTGAACTTTTCTGAAAGCATGCCTGGTAATGACATATTTAATGTCAATATGAGTCCTTGATTTGGGTTTGAGATACTTGCTGGATCATTTTGCCCTGAAAACAATGTGAAAGTGTACTAAAATATTACTTGGAACCCCTAAGGCTATGGCTGTTAGATAACTTTCAAACCTGGAACTGAACCCACTCCTGGAGATCTACCTTTCAGCCAAACAATAGACAGGCCTATAATGCGAACAGTAGTGCCGTGAGGAACATGCCCTCAGAACAGCCAATCTTTCTAGACCAGAAGGGAAGTATTCACCCAAAAATGAAGTTCAGGAGGTAGCAAGGGGCAGGAAAGATGTGCAAGTGGAAGAGGGGAACTTAGAGTGGAAGTGGGTAGAGTGCTGTCAAATTCACATATTACAACAAGTGTCATGAAACAAAATGTGTATAAATTGTTATTGGAAAACTAATTTGCAGTGTAAACTTTCACCCAAATCACAATAAAATATCCAAAAATAGGTAAATAACATGTAGATTGGAGACTGAATATTTAACAGTCATGAGAGAACATATAATCCAATTATTTTTTTCCCCTGGAGTATATAGAATGTGGAAATTTAAATATGGAGGATCAATTCTTATTAACAAGTGATATGTTTAAAGAAAATTTATTTTTAGGAATAAACAGAGGATATTAATAATGGCATATGGGAAGTTGCTTATTAAAATTGCTCTAAAAGTTATAATACATATAATAGGAAAAGTCATTTATTGGCTGGACATAGAAATAAATTTTTTAAATATGAATTAGTTTAGTACTGCTGCTATTCTAATACAAACTGGAAAAAAACAAAAACCAAAAAACCCAAACCCACTGATGTTGAGTTGATTCAAGCTGATAGCAATCCTGCAGAAATACACTGAAATAATAATCCTTTTGGGGTTGATGGCTTACTTAGTCTTTTTTTCATTTTGAAAATGATTGTTCTACTATTAATTTAAGAATCTATGTTCAGAAATACTGAAATAATAAAACAAAAGTAAGTTTTCTTTTCCTTGAAGCAAATCACAGCATTGGCCCTAATCCTTCAATCTTCCCTGTGTCCATGTCCTTTGTTATGTGAGTTTATAGTTCTCCTCATCTCCGCTGAGTATATTTTCTCTACCCTATGGCAGTGGGTTTGGCTGAAGAGAATAGGAAGGAAGTGATAGTTTACTTGTTCTGAATTGAGATCTTCTGTGATTATACTTCTCTTTTGCCTGTGCCATTGCCACAGAAAAACATGCTCAGCTCAGCCTGCTGGTGATAGGAAGAGGATGTGGAACACGTGGAACAAGGCCACTTAAGTGGCGCCCGGACCTAGATCAACTGATCTTCAGCTAACTCACAGGTCAGTGAATTAAATAAATGTCTACTGTTCCATGCCATTGAGATTTTGGGTTTGTTTGTTACACAGCATCATTGTAGCAATTGCTAATTTTGTTCGCAGATAATTTGAGTGATAGCACTGTTTTAATCATCTGGTAATGCTCTAAATAGAAGTACCGTGAGTGGATGGCTTTAACAAAGGAAAGTGTATTCTTACACAGTCTGGTAGCGTACAAGCCGGAATTCGGGTGTCTGCTCCAGGGGAAGATTTTCCTTCTGTATGCTCTGGAGGAAAGCCTATGTGTTGTATCAGTGTCTGGTTGGGAAGCATCTTGGTACAGGAACCTCAGGTCTGAAAGAAGTGCTCTTTTCTTGGTGCTGCTTTCTTGATGTGTGGGGTTTTCTTGATTCTTTGCTTGCTTCTTTCTCTTTTTATCTCCAATAGGATTAAAGGATAAGTACAAGCCACACTCCAGGGAAACTCCCTTATCAAGGGTATCGCAGTCCCACCCTAATCCTCTTTTAACATAATCATCTATTAGCCACAAAAGTAAACACTCAGGGTTGCGTACTGTGGTGGTCAACATTATGCCAACTTGATTTCTCCATGTTTGGCTGCAGTATTAAGTGGCGGGGCAGGGCCTGTGGTGGCTCAGCCCCTCAGCCCCTCATCTCCCCGCCTTCCAGCATCTACTACCGGTCTGCTCATGTAGCCAGTAGCTCCTGCTCTCTTCTGGCGTCTGGTTCCGAGATTTGAACTAGCAGCTGTTGTATTCGTCAACCCTGACAGCCGGCACTTGAAAGTCCTGTTCCCTGACCTGCTGATCCTGGGTTTACCAGCCTCTGGAGCTCCATCTCACAGCCAGCTTGGGATCCACCAACCTATACATCCGGTGATCTAGAACTCTGGTCTCTGACCTGGTGACCTTGGGTTTACCAGCTCCCATGGTCACCTGAGGCCTGTGCTAGGACTGGGGACGTTCAGCTTCTGCAACTATGTGAGCGGTTTCCTTATATATAAATTTTTCCTTGTACATGTACATGTTACTGGTTTTGCTTCCCTATAAAACCCAGCCTAAGACTTCTCCTTTTACCATACCTTTTCAATCTGTATGCCAAGCGAATAATCTGAGAAGCTGGATTACATGAAGAATAAGGCATCAGGATTGGAGGATGACTGATTAATAACCTGAGTTACATAGACTGACACCACCTTACTTGCTGGTAGTGAAGAAGATTTGAAACACTGATAACGATAAAGGACCACAGGCTTCAGTTTGGACTGCAACTCGACAGTAAGAAAACAAAAGTCCTACAGCTGGACCAGTAAGCAACATGATCATAAATGGAGACAGGATCGAGGTTGTCAAGAGTTTCATTTTACTTGGGTTCACAATCAGCACCCGTGGAAGCAGCAGTCAGGCTATCAGAAGACACATTGCACTGGGAAAACCTGCTGCAAAGAACCTCTTTAAAGTATTGAACAGTAAAGATGTCACCTTGAAGACCAAAGTGCACCTGACTCAAGCCATGGTATTTTCAATCACATCATACACATGCAAAAGCTGGACAATGAACAAAGAAGACAGAAGAAGACTTGATTGATGCCTTTGGAGAAGAATGTTGAATGTACGATGGACCGCCAAAAGAACAAACAGATCTCTTCTGGAAAAAGTACAGCCAGAGTGCTCCATGGAAGCAAAGATGGCAAGACTGTGTCTTACATACTTTGAACATGTTGTCAGGAAGGATCAGTCCCTGGGGAAGGACATCATGCTTGATAAAGTGGAGGATCGGCAAAAAAGAAAGGCCCTAGACAAGACAGACACAGTGGCTACAATGGGCTTAAGTATAAAAACAATTGTGGACATGGCACAAGACCAGGCAGCATTTTATTCTGTTGTGCATAGGGTCGCTATGAGTCAGTACCAACTCAGTGACACCTAGCAACTACATTAGCCACAGGCAGAGATTAAGATATATAGCATAGGAAAATCACAAAATATTGCGAATGATGGCCCAGCCACATTTTTTTGCAGGGATACAGTTCAGTCTATGACAAACACCATAAATAGTTGTCCACAGTAAATTTTCTAAACGCTTGCAGCAAAATGATATATATATATAATGTTCTGGCTGTGAATTGAAATCCTAGATTAGAAATAATTCTCGTATCAGTCTCTTAGAAACATAGATGCTGATCAAAGCATGATAATATGAAATTAACAGTATGAAAAGCATGAAAATATAGATGATGACTGTCTTATGTATTGTCATGGATTGAATTATGTCCTCAAAAATATCTGTCTATTTAGCCAGTCCATGATTGCCAACATTGTGTAATCCACCGTTTTGTCATCCAATGTGATTTTCTGGTGTGTTATAAATCCTGCCTCTGTGATGTTAATGAAGTGGGATTAGTGGCAGTTATGCAAAAGAGCCAAGACTCAATCTACAAGACCAGATTGTGTTTTACCTGGTATCTTTTAAAATATAAAAGAGAGAGGTAGGAACCTCACACTACCAAGGAGTAAGAGCCATGAGAATAGAGCTTTCCTGCTCTGACCAGGGAAGATTGATGACAAGGACCTTCCCTGAGAGCCAATGGAGAGAGAAAGCTTTTTCCCGGAGCTGGCACCCTGAACTGGAACTTCTAACGTACTAGACTGTGACAGAATAAATTTCTCTTTGTGAAAGTGATCCACTCGTGGTATTTCTATTATAGCAGCAGTAGATGACTAAGATGCCTATTCACTTCTTACACTACTGACAGTGGAATGAATAAATGACTGAAAGAGTTGAGTTTCTCTTCTTCCTTAATTATCATCCTTTTTCTTCCTTTCACAGTTTATTGCAAAAGACAAACCAGAGAAAAATCTTAATAACCAACAAATCAATAACAAATTCAGTAATCTATTGTCTAAGTAAATCATTCTGAACTGGATGTGACTTTGCCCACACTGAGGTTTTTTTTTTTTTTTTTTTTTTTCCAGAGGGGATTGCTACTGGTATCTAATGATAGATAGAGCCCAGGGGCATTGCCAAATATTCTACAATGCACTGGACAGACCTCTACAGTAAAAAATGATCTAGTTTAAATGTCAACAGTGCCAAGGTTGAGAAACTGCTTTAGGTGCTGCAAGAGATACAAATATGAAATTTATTTTATTGTTATGATATCTTTGAATCTTGAGTATCTTAAAAGACATCAAGAGCTGGATTCAGGGAAATGATTGATAATATGAAGCTTGTATTTTTGTTTACACTTCTTTCTTTCTTGAATGTTTTAAAAATGCTATTCTAATTTGCCTTGTTTTGTATGTTTGAATATTTATGCCAGTCTAATTCTCTTGCCCTTGTAATTTCTTTGACCTTTTTACCTTAAGTCTCTGATAATATGTCTGAGAATCTGTCTTGGAGCTGATCATTCTGGTTCAGTTTTCGTATGTATTCAATGGGTCTGTTTAATAAGAGATCTATTGTTTTTGGAATGTTTCCTTTAATTATAGCTTTAAATGTAAGTTTTACTGTTTTGAATTTCACCTTTAGTGAATCTGGTTATGTGTGTGCTAGGTGTTCTTTTCTCATCTTCCCTTTTGGCCACTTTTTCTTTGACCCTTTGGTTTCTTTACCTTATTTTCATTCTCATTCTTGTTTTTCTCCTTTTCTTTAATGACTCTTATGAAATGTTAAGGCAAGTTTATTGACATCTTGTAACTGATCTTAATTTGTAATGAAGTCTTTACTTTTACTTCTGTTTTTTACTTAAGACATTTTATTTGCTTTTGTCTTTCTTTAAAAAATCCATTTCTGTTCTTAGTTTATGAATTTCTCATGCAAGATGTCCCATCCTGTTGCCACTCCTAAATGCTTCCTTGAGAATATTTTATTCAATTTAGATTGTTATATTATAGTTTTTCTTCCTCATAATAGTTTCTTTGGAGATACTCATCCCATGAAGAGTTTTAACATTGATTTTCTGTTTTTTCATCTAGTAACTTTGTATAGAAAGTTACTTACATCTCTCCATTGCTTGGAGAGGACAGATTGGTGGAGTCATTTATGAGGAAGCTAGAGAGAACCCTCTTCTGTTGGTGTAATTAAGCATACTTTTGGGGGAGGGTGTGTGACAGACGAACCTGTATGCTTTTGATTTTTTCTGTTGTTGTTTTCTCTTGCCCTCCGGGAGCTAGAATCTTTCTTGCTTCTTTTTGCCTTCCCCATGTAGTGTCTAAAGAAGGATTCTAGACTTTTTATTACCCACTTCTTCCCCAACCTTTCCAAGAAAGCTTCCTTAAATCCATGTCAATTTAAAATATTTCCTTATACTTAATGTGTTCATCTATTGGAACTCTTTTTTAATATTTTCACACTTCATGTAGAATTTCTATTTCAGGAAGTTGTTTTAGCTTAATTCCATCTTCTTTCTCCCACACACATTTTTCTGGACTGCACTAGATCTCTGCAAATACTTTTGGTGGGAGGCTTAGAGCTTCTGTAGATTGATGTTTTGTAATTACAAATAATTATAAATCTGTGGTGTTGTTTGTTTTCCTGTTATGATGGAGTTGTGGGACTCGTGTGGTTGTATTTATACTTTTGTTTTTACCTGTGTACTATTTTGGAAGATGTGTGGAGAGATTAGATTTACGTGCTTACCATTATCTTGGCTATCCAGAAATTATTTGTCTTTTAACATTGCTTTATACAGTAAGTACAGAAAGTTTGTAGTTTTGTGTAGTCAAATCTGTCTTTAATGCTAGGGACTTTTGTCATGGTTGAGAAATGTCTCCTCCCCCAAAGATTTTAAACATGTACTGACATTTTTTAGTACAAATTTTTAAATAATAAAAAGTTTTAAATCTGAAGTGTATTTATGTTGTTTGAGGTAGGAATCTAACTTTATTTTTCTATGAATAACTACCTTAACAAGTTAATGCATTATTTCCCAGCTGATTTGAGACGCTCTGTCTAAGGAATCTGTTTTTTTTTCAGTGTAAGCTATCTTGGCTGAAACTACTTTCCAGGTGCTATAAACAAAAGGAATCTGGCAAGTGATTTCGTCTTACTTGATGAGCCTCTACTGTCTTGAATTTACAGACATTTTTAATGGCCATTTTTTTTTTAGTGGTCATTTTTTCCAGGTTATACCTTGGGCTGTAATTAAAGGTAGTTGTTTCCTCAGTGTCTCTGTTGTTGCTAGGTCCCATCAAGTTGGTGCTGACTCATAGCCACCCTGTGTACAATAGAATGAAATGCTGCCCAGTCCTGTGCATCCTCACAATCATTTTTGTGCTTGATCCTGTTGTTGCAGATACTGTTGTCAATCCATCTTGTTGAGAGTCTTCTTCGTTTTCACTGACTCTTTACCAAGCATGATGTCCTTCTGCAGGGACTGGTCCCTCCTGATAACATGTCCAAAGCCTGTGAGAAGTGTAGTCTCCCCATCCTTTCTCCTAAGGTGCATTTTGGTTGGTCATTTGCAATTAGTTTACACTGGATTCATGTGGGTGATAATTTTCAGCATTACTTTGCAGTATCTATCATGCATTATGAAAACATTTCTAAAAATAAAGGTGAGGGATAATGTGAGTCTATTTGCCAGATGAAGTTAGAGAGTTTTAGTAATTGATTCAATGTCACTGTGATAGGCTATAATACTGATTTATTAATTTTTCATAAAATAAGGCACAAATATATGCTAATTAAACATTATGATTCTAGGAATTGTTTAGAACATCAATCCCTGCTTTACCACACAAGTAGCCAATGCACAAATAAATAAAACAGAGTAGCTACAGAGGGCCATTCAACGGACTTAAGGTTTGGTCGGGAGCTGGAACACATCAGGGCTTTTTTCTGATGATAAGTTCAGTAGTAGAGTGAGTGGTAAGAATAAAGATGCTTCTTCAAGAATGATAGACTTTGGATAGGCAGCAAGAGAAGAGAAAAGCATGACTGTAGACAGGGAGGTAGGAATGAATTTTGGGTGTGCCAAGGAGACCAGGTTGATAAAAGGCAAAAAAAGTCAACTAAATTGAACCAGAATTTAGACTTTATTTTTGTGTAGGCAATAGAATGATACATACATGTATGTATGTGTGTGTGTATATGAACATATATGTCTATAGATAGATATAGATATAGATATAGATATAGATATAGATATAGATATAGATATAGATATAGATATAGATATAGATATAGATATAGATATAGATATAGATATAGATATAGATATAGATATAGATATAGATATAGATATAGATATCTTCCAGTTTCCTGAGAGTGTCCTTGTTCAGATCCGTATTATTTTAACCCTGGACTATTGCAAAGACCTCTTACTGAGCTTTTGCTTCCTATCTCTCCCATTCTTACTCCACGCCCTACAAAATCAGTATTCCTAAACATCATTCTTTTGGTTCTTCCTTCAAGATCCTGTAACAGCATCCAGAGGCTTTTGTGAGCTAACCTCATCATCTCTATTTATTCAGCGCTTACTACTTCTTAACTTAGACCTTAATTCCACTCAAGGCAAATTAGCCATGTGCAAACATTTACTGAATACGTACTGTATGCAAGGGTGCTAGAAATAGGAGGACATATAAAATAAGGCTACTGGGGCACAAAGAAATATATGACTTTGCCACCATCATGTGATAGATGAGTACAAATGAGTCAAGAATTAAATATATGGGTGCCTAAACTTGGGGTATTTTAACCTTCTGTTGCTGATAGAGGAAATGAATTGTTTTTTAAAACCAGATGATGTCAGTCTGGAGGAGGGATATGTGAGAAGATAATTCAGACTCAGAAAGATCCAAAGCAGATTTTCCTGTTGACTGGTATATACAGCATATGCATACAATAATTTCATGTACTATTTCAGGGTCTTTACAGACCCTTAACAAATTCCTGTGTTATAGAAAGACTAAATAAAGCCTACATAGGGCATTTGTAAAGGATTTTTTTTATGTCAAACTGCTCAAAAACAGAAGCTAAAACTTCAGATTTATGAATGAACAAGAAAGAGTTATTTGAACAGAAGTTGAGATCAGTAAGATATTGCTAAGAAAAGTATCCCATTTTACACAGGTATTTAAATTAATGTTCAGCGTATACCAACTTGCAAAAAACTGCTTAACATATTACAGGTTAATATCTAGTCTTTAATTTTTCTGCAATTTGTGCAAGTAAGTATTAAGTTGTCTTTGTTAGTTGCTGTCAAGTCAGCTCCAGCTCATGGTGATCTTTTGTGTAACAGAACAAAATGTCTCGATCACCATTGCTGAAGACGGAGTCCAGCACGTGACAGTACTTGGACTCAAAACTTGGCTCTCTGGATTTGCATCCTGGCTCTGCCATTTACTAGCCTTGTAATCTTGGATAAATAATTTGTTTAGCCTCACCCTGTTTCATTTTATTTATTCTCTAGAGAAGCAAAACCAGTAAAACATCTATACACAGAGAGGCAGAGAGAGATTTATATTAAGGAAAACGCTCATATAGGTGCAGAGGTTGGAACATGGATCAGGCTGGAGGCTTCTGGGTAAACCCAAGATCCACAAGTCGGACTGCAGTGCTCTGGCTTACAGGCTGTGAAGACCAACAAATCCCATGATAGGAAGGTAAGATAGCAGGTAAACTAGCTTATATCAGCTGAACAACAGGCAGTTACAGAATCCAGTGCAATCAAAAGCCTGAGAGTCTTGCATGAAAGCCCACTTATATTGGATTCAGGCTGTATCCCCAAGGAAACTCCTTTTCAGTTATTTGGTTACTCACAGCCGATGCCATCATGGATGTGATTGCATTATGTTAAATCTCATCACAGAGGTGATCATATCATTATATGACTACCAAACTATGTCACAACTGCTAAATCATTGAGAATTGTGGCCCAGTCATTTTGACACATACCCTTAATTATCACACAAGGACTCTGTACAACAGAGTGAAATCCAGTTGTGCACAATCCTCACAGTCATTGCTATGTTTGAGTCCATTGTTGCAACAACTGTGTCAGTCCTTGTTGTTGAGGATCTCCCATGTTTTTTGCTAACCTATTACGTAACCAAGTATGATGTCCATCTCTAGGAACTGGTCCCTCTTGATAACATGTCCAAAGTGTGTGAGACTAAGTCTTGCTATTCTTGGTTCTAAGTAGCATTCTGGCTATACTACTTCCAAGACAGATTTGTTTGTTTTTTGGCAGTCGGTGGCATGTTAAATTCTCTGCCAGCATCATAATTCAGAGATGTCAGTTCTGCTTTGGTCTTGTTTATTCATTTCCCACCTTTTGCGAGTTGGGTCAGGTGCACTTTAGGTACTCAAAGTGACATCTTTGCTTTGCAACACGTTTTAAGAGGCCATTTGCACCCAATTTGCCCAATAAAATGTGTCTTTTGATTTCTTGACTGCTGCTTCCATGGGTGCTGATTGTGGATCTGAGTAAAACGAAATCCTTCACAACTTCAGTCTTTTCACCATTTATCATGATGCTTCTTACTGGTCCAGCTGTGAGGATTTTTGTTTTCTTTATGTTGATGTTATCCATGCTAAAGGCTGTGGCCTTTCATCCTCAACAGTAAGTGCTTCAAGTCCTCTTCACTTTCAGCAAGCAAGGTTATGCAATCTGCATATAGCAGATTGTTAATAAGTCTTCCTAGAAAAGAATAATATCCACTTTATATACAAAAAAAAAAAAAAAGAAAGAAAGAAAAAAATGGTGCCCTGGTGGTGCAGTGGTTAAGTGTTTAGCTGCTAACCAAAAAACTGGCAGTTCCAATCCGCCAGCCAGTAGGTCTATTCTATCCTATAGGGTAACTGTGAGTCTGAATCTGCTTGGTAATGACTTTGATTTTTTTTGTTGTTATAAATTACTAAAAGGCATAATGACATATGTAAATTGCTTATGTTGCCCAATTTGGGTCCGTGACCTGAAACAGTCTAGCCAATGAAACATACTCCAAGTTAGAAAGAGCAGGAAGGTTTATTAGGAGGTAGGATACCACTGGAGACTAGACAGCAATACAGGCTGTTCTCCATGGAGTCTCAAAAGATAATTTTTACATCAGAGTTTATGTATCATTTCAGCAAGGAATACTTCATGTTTTAAGCACATAGCCCACAGATAACTGTATACATCACAAAATAGTCACAAGAAGCTCTTTATTAAACTACAGATATGTGTGTCAGACACCTGGACTCTAATCTGCATGTTTGTGACAGGCAAAGACAAAACATACAAAAATTTCTCAGCTAGTGAAACTAGTCTGCCATTTCCACTCTGACTGAGATAAGGAGCAAGAAAGAAAGTTGTGGATACAAAAAATGCCAGGCAGCCTTCCTAGCTGCTGTTTTTCAGGCTGAAGGCCATTTCTCAGGAGAGCAAAGAAGAGGAGGGAGACCAAGGTCACAGGAGCTGAGAGGCCAGTACAGAGATCAGAGTAGCTGGTGCACTAAAAAAAAAAAAAAAAAACACTTGCAGATTAGAGTATCATTCTGGCATTAGTTATGCAAAGCTCTCAGTTACCTGTTTTGAAAATGAGAAAACATGTTGCAAGGTATTAGGGTTACACTTAGCCTATGATTTGTAATAAACATTATACCAAGAAACCAAACCCACTACCATCAAGTTTATTCCGACTCATAGCAACCTTGTAGGACAGAGTTGAACTGCTCCATAGAGTTTCCAAGGAGCACCTGGTGGATTTGAACTGCTGACCTTTTGGTTAACACTTAACCACTACACAATCCAAGTTTCCATAATAAACAATAGTGATTATTAGTTTCAGCATTATTAGTATAGTTACTACATAAGTATCTGTGGAATGGATTTATTCCATTTTTTTTTTTTTAATTATTCTGTTTGTGCATGGGAAATTTGGCTAATTTCTGAGATTCAATTACCAGTGCTTTTGGAAAGCTTAGTTATGCTCAGTAAGAGAACCACATTCACCACAGCCACAGCAATGATTGTGAAGATGGCCCAGAACCAGGCAAGGTTTTGTTCTGTTGTAGATAAGGTCACCATGGGTCAGAGCTGACTATCTGGAAAAGATCAAATAAACTTAGTATCTACGTATCCGAATTGCAGAAAAATTTAAGAGTAGGTATTAACCTTGTAAATGCATACCTACAAAGTGTGCCTTTTCCTCAACAAACTCAGAGAGGTTAGTGGCTGGGTAAATAAGAGGGGTAATGTGCTCCTCAGAAAAAAAAGCAACTATTAAGCACACGGCCCTAGTACCACTTAAATTTTTGACAGTTATCTCCATAGATGAATCTGTAGCTAATAATTTCAAAAAAAGTTAGTTTAATAATAATTGAAGTATTATTTAAGTATGTCATATTTAAGTAAATTTTGTACAGCAGGTGCTGTTGATGAGCAAATGAATTTGGATCCTATTCTCAGGAGGATGATTTTAAAAATAATGAGAGCATATTTTGATTTGTTAATGTACATTTACTTCAAGGAAAAAGCCAGGTGGTCATCAATAGTGCAGCTGGGGCAAAATATTGGATTTAAGCTTTGCTTTAAATAAATCTGTTTGTGTTCTGTTTTGGATCATTTCCTACAGTGCTCATTGAACTTAAAGATCTCTTTGAGATCCAAAAATATGTCTATCCATGGAAACAACATTTACGGAGACTATAATTGCATTTTAAAATTAATATCTAAAATAAAGTTTTCTTTAAAAAATAACCATTGCTATCTTTTAGGGGAAAAAGTTACGTGAAATTATATTTTCCAAGTGCCGTCGATAAACTATGTTTATATTAACATTTGAAAATTTTAGAGGCTATTATTAAGATGATGTATGCCCAGTGTGTAAACTTCAGACCAGCATCATCGGCATCACCTGGGATGCAGATTTCTACCTAAATGTCATGCAGAATCTTAATCCCCACTGCAGACTGGCTAATCAGAATCTGCGTTTAACAAAATTCTCAGGTGATTTGTGAATGCAATAAAGTTTGAACAGTGCTGCTATATGTAGTTGGACAATTTAATGAATAGATACTTTGGGTACCATCTGGTAGGTGGGGTAGCCTGTTACATAATTTAGGCTGACAGTCACATGTGGTCCAACAATTAAGTCCATGAACTTCATTGTTCCGTGTTCTACATACCTGTTCTACATACATGTTCTACATACATGCTGAATATCACTACAGTCACCTTAGAAGTACATCCTTTGGGAAGCTATGCACTGATACCAGTGTCTAGTCCACCCTTCAAAGCAGTTCTGAAACTCTTTCTGGAATGGCTGTTGCATGCGGTGGCCCACTGGCAAGTTTGCAAACTTAATTGTCTAGTTGTCTGTGAGGGGATTTTTAGCAAGTCAAAAAATGACTGTGTTGGAACACCTTCCCTGCTCATCTGATCTGGCCCCCAGTGACTTTTTTCTTTCCCTGAAGATACAAGAAGGCATTTTGATGACATTCAGGGCATCAGGGTAATATGATGACAGCTTTGATGGCTATTCCAGAAAAACAATTCCAAAATTGCTTTGAAAGGTGGACTAGGCACTGGCATCGGTGCATACCTTCCCAAGGGGAATACTTCGAAGGTTATCATGGTGATATTCAGCGGTGAGGTTTGTAATACTTTTTCTAGGGTGAGTTCACAAACTTAATTGGCAGTCCTTGTGTAGCTAAATGCAAACTGGGTATGGCGGGAATAAGTGTTTGCTCAAATGGCATGTCAGTTTCTGTGACAAGTTATCATCTGAGTGTATTAAAATGAAGGAAGGCATTTCTGATCACTGTGCATCAGGTTGCTTTTTGTCCTGTTACTTACAGAATTAGAAACATTATTATGTCCATATAAATGTCTACATTTATAGCCAGATGTGCAATGTCAATGACATTCAGGGCATCAGGGGTAATATGATGACAGCTTTGATGGCTATTCCAGAAAAACAGTTCCAAAATTGCTTTGAGAGGTGGACTAGGCACTGGCATCAGTGCATACCTTCCCAAGGGGAATACTTTGAAGGTTATCATGGTAATATGTGATATGTGATGTCAATCCATCACATTTGTTTAGTAATTCAGGGGCTGGATTTTCATGGGAGAAAGTTACCTAATGGTAGCATTACTAAACTCATACTAATTTCACAACATTCATTTTTCAGCTCTCCTTGGAGAGTGAGATTAGGAAACATCCAGAAGGGGCAAATCAAATCTTCTCAACATGAACAAATCTGTCTTGGAAGAAGTACAATCAGAATATTCCGTCGAAGGAAGCATGGTGAGGCTTTGTCTCATGCGCTTTGGACAGGAGAGATCAGTCCCTAGAAAAGGACATTATACTTGGTAGAGTAGAGGGTCACCCAAAAAGAGGAAGACCCTCAGCAAGATAGATTGACACAATGGTTGCAACAATGGGTTCAAACATGGCAATGATTGTGAGGATGGCGCAAGACTGGCAAGCATTTCGTTCTGTTGTACACAGTTTCTATGAGTTGAAATGACTTGAGGCTAACTGAAAACGATGTGTCTCCTGTGCAGCTGAGGGCTAACTTGAAACAAAACAGCTGTGCAACCCACTCCACGTGCAATCATCTCTGTTGCCTTCTGCAGACTTCGTTTCTGTCAAAGCTGATATTCAAGGACATTTATTCTCTCCTTGTTGGGCCTCAAGCACTGACAGATTTAAGTCTTTCTTTTGTATAGTTTGTCAGGCAGTAATGCTAACTGATAGATGATCTCTCTCCTCTCAGACACAGAGCGAGCTAATGAGATTTGATGCCCACATTTAGTTAAAGACCCAGGTCTGATGAATGCACTAGTGACTCTACCGGCCCCAGTAAATGGATTTTTATTGACAGTTTGTTGACTTAACAAACTAAGGGTTTGTGGTTTAACCAGTTTCTAAATCCTTAAATAAATAAGGCCTTTTCTAATAGTACTTATTTGTAATTTATCTTGAATAAGTACAGCTACCACCTTCTGGGGAGATCTCTTAGTATTTTTTTTTTAGTTATTTACAAAGTGAGCTTTTGTATAAAGAGAATTTTACGTGTGTGTGTGTGTGTGTGTGTGTGTGTGTCTCCTTTCAGCAAAACTCAACAACAATATAAAACCTGGGGACTCTAATTGATTTTCAATTTCAGTGTTGTTGGGAGAAGGGAATAAAAGGGTTGTATGAGAATCTCTCTAGAAACATTGTGCACTAAATCACACTAGCTGGTGAGTAACAGTTGTTGATCTGGTGAGCTTTATTGCTATTTGCTGATGCAGCTTGCTTCAGCCATCCTACCACAAGGGACATATAAGGAGACACTCATATTCAAGCCCCTTTTGGAAAAAATCCATAAAAGAGCAGAGAAGTGATCTGAGTAATAAATCCTAGAGGCATTTGTGCCAGTTCCATGAAATAATGTCAGTAACTCCTTAGCAACACATTATAAGGGCAATAAAGGGAATTCACCAGGTTTTTTTTTTATTGGTGTATTAGTGCTACTTTTAATTGAAACTCATCGAAGATGCAACCGAGTATGTAACAGCAGCTGTTTATCCATTGTTTTTCATGTACTTCAGATTTTATCATAAATTCTACTTTAGTCTTGCCACTTATAGCTCATTATTTAAAACAACCGTGAGGATTGATTTGGCCATATTCATATCTGGTATTCCTCAATAAATCAGTTAAAGTGGTTGGCCAATCATTGCATCTGAGATAAAGAGCCCTGGTGACAAAAAGGAAACCCTGGTTGCCTAGTGGTTAGGTGCTATGTCTGCTAACCAAAAAGTTGACAGTTCATGTTTGCCAGGTGCTCCATGGAAACTACAGAGTAGTTCTACTCTGACCTATAGGGTTGTTATGAGTTGGAATCAAATCAACAGCAGTGGGTTTTTTGGTTTGTGTGGCAAAAAGTGTTGAGCACTAGCATGCTAACCAAAATCTTGGAGGTTTGATCCATTCAGCAACTCCCTAGAAGAAAGATCTGACTACCTGTTTTTGTAAAGAGTATAGCTAAGAAAACTTATGGAGCAGTTCTGTTCTGTCACATGAGGTCGCTTTGAGTCAGAATTCACTTGACAATACCCAATAACAATGTAGTTGAGTTCAAGGCATCCATGGTTCAGTGGTAGAGTTCTTGCTTTCCATATGGGAGACACCAGTTAGATTTCTTGCCAATGTACCTCATGCACACTCAACACCTGTCAGTGGAAGCTTTATGTTGTGTGATGCTCAAAAGGTTTTCAGCAGAGCTCCCAGACTAGGAAGAAATGCCTGGTGATCTACTTCTGAAAATCAAGCAGTGAATTCCCTGATCCCAACAGTCTGATATTGTTGGCAGTGAGACTGCCATGAGTCTGGGGCTGACTAGATGGCCATAACAACACGTGTTAAGTTGCGTTCCTGCTATTTGTCTAACATTGTGTTAAGTGTCACAAAGGCTATGAGGAAGGAGAGATCACTGTCACAACCTTCAGGAGCTCAGAGTGTATCTAGAGAGGCTCAGAATAAAGTGCTAGGTGTAGAATACTGCAAGGTAAAATTAAATGGTAAATTGTTTAAGTAGAGGAATACTCACAGTGGTCTGGAATAGCTATGGAGGGCTTCTCAGAAAAGAAGGACCTGAACTGTGCTTTGAACAGGAAGCACTAGATTAAGTGGGAGCCACTGTTGTTAGTAAGGCAGTCAAGGCAGACTGCCCTGTCGGAAGCAGAAGCTTTGTATTGGAGACTGGTAGAAAACTTGGATGGCTTAGGGATGGTACACAGGGTGGAGAAGACAATAATGTAAAAAGACTGCTGTTAGGGAAGACCAAACTGGAGTCAGCATTTTGTAAACACATCCGTGTGTGAGATGATAAAGGTAATGGCGGGAGAGACAGTGGAGCAAGGGCAGCTGAGGAAACACTGTAAGGGGTTTGGGGCCCTTCTGCCCATTTTACAAACCCTTCAGGCTTCTTCTTCTTCAGTGTTTCTCAGAATATTCTCTTTGGAACACTTATGTGGACATACCAAGAAGGTAGACTTCTTTGTTCTACCCCGGACCTAATAGACCTAGAATCACTTAAAATCTGGGTTTTTGAGTCTTTTTGTATGTTACATCTGACGACGCTGAGGCTCAGGGAAGCTAAGTAAGTGGCTCAATTATCACAAGGCTCGGAAAGTCACAGAGCTGGGATTTGCACCCAGGATCTTTAGTCCCTTCTGTGTCTGCTTTACCAGTTGCCTCTCTTATTCTCTCTATTGTATAGAAGCTAGGCTGGAAACATTTTTTTAAAATTGTGTTTTTCGTGTTTTTATTTTTAAGAAAATATTTGTGTCTCTTTTGGTTTGTGTTTTTGTTTGTAAGGCAAACAGCATTTTAACAATAAGTAAATTAAAAAAACCTCCACATTTCATCTTACCAAGTCAGTGCCTCGAGTTGTAATGTTTCTCGGTGGCTGGTTGATCTTCTCTTTATGTTGGTAAGAAATATTCACTTGTTTGAATTCCACTTTTTTCCTGGATATATAAAGAGAGGTAAAACAAATATGGCATAATGTGCCCAATTCATAAATCTAGAAGAAGGATTCTTTGTTCTATTTTTTTTATTTATTCTGTAGGTTTGATGTTTTCAAAATTAAGAGTTGCCAGGAGAGAAAAAAACTGCTTGCTGTTCTATTACTGTTTCTACCTTCCTAGTGACTGTGAAGTGGCAATTAGCTGAGCAGTCACCTTGGGTTTAGAGACAAAAGCCAGTGGAGTCTTCCCAGGAGCATTGAATCTTGTACATCTGCACTATTACACAAAACAGAAACATACTTCTGTCTTAGTAAAAACCCCAGGCAAACCATGTGTGCATGAGTGCGGTTTCTGGAGCTACACTGCCTGGGTTTGATGCCATTGCACTACCAGTTGCTTAAACCTCTCCATGCCTCAGTTTCCATATTTAAGATGGTGATAATAGTATCACCAAGTCCCCGTGTGGTGCAGATGGTTAAGCACTCAAACACCAACTGAAAGATTGTCATTTCTACCACCAAGAGGCACCTTGGAAGACAGACCTGTAGATCTGCTTTTAAAAGGTGACAGCCTTGGCAATCCTTTCAACTGTTTCTACTTAGTACGTATGGGGTAGCCATGAGTTAGAATCAAGCCAATGACAAATAATAAGAATAATATCATGTTTCCTGTGGGATTTGTTGCAAATATTGGATGATAAGTCCATATAAAGCATTTAGAATAGTATCTGGCATACAGTAATTGGAATACCTGAGTGGTGCAGTTTGTGTACTCAGTGACAATCTACTTCCAAGAAATCAGCCACTGAATACCCTATGGAGAAAAATTCTGCTTTGACACACGTGGGATTGCCATGAGTCAGAACTGACTCAAAGGCAACTGGTTTTAATAAATTATTATTACATGTATTTAATACATGTAGCACACATATTTAAATGTCATTATTAAATGCCGAGAGAAGTTGAATGATGATTGAATCAGAATATAGCTCTGAGGACCACTGGGAGAGTTCATGAGTTAAAAAAGGCAAAGGAAGAAAATGATTGACATTTTTGTTTGGGATTTGAGACGTTGCTACAATAAAAAGAATGTTGGTGTTAAGCTAGGTAGAAATCTGTATTTTAAGTAATAAACATCTCTATAAATGGCGCTGGAAAACACTATTCACTTATTTTCAGACTCCTGTGCTAGCAAAACCATAAAGAATTTGTGGGGCTATTGCCTCCCAATGCCTGGGCTATATTGCTATCACACTGGGGTCTGTAAGGGACAATTGAGAGGGTGTTGGCCTGGGCTTCACCTCCACCACGTGTGGGCCATATGATCTCTCTGGTTTCAGTTTCCCTGTCTATAATAGAGCAGGCTTGAGTTTAAAAGTCTGTTTTAGCTCTAGCATTCTCAAGGAAGCACTACCCTGAAGAGTTCTTTACGTTTAAACTGAAATGGGATTTTTTCTAACACATTTGGCAGACAGTTATTGATACCAACCCTCTGATGCTTAGTGCCTCATCCCTGCCCTCACCTTCATAGCCTGGTGCTCCTGACTCTGTCTTTGTGAAGATATCTATCTACCTTCCTGTATGATTCTGGTGCATTCATTTATACAGCTCGATGAATTCATGTTTATGTGTAGACTCTGTCAGGGATTGAATTATGTCCCCTGAAAATATCTATCAAGTAGGTTAGGCCACAATTCCAAGTATTGTGTGATTGTCCTCATTTTAGTTTTCCCTATGTGTTATGAATCATAATCTCTGAATGTGATTAAAGAGAATTAGGGTGCGGCTCAACACACTTGCTCAGGTTATATCCCTAATTCAATGTAAAGAAAGTTTTCCTGGGGTGTGGTCTGTACCACCTTTTATTTTACAAGAGATAAAAGAAAGTGAAGCAAGCAGAGAACTGGAAACCTTATATCATCAAGAAAGTAGTGCTGGGAGCAGATTGCATCCTTTCGACCCAGGGCGGGTACCTTTGCGGAGAAGCTCCAAACATAGGCAAAGATCGATGAGAAGGTGATCAGAGAGAGGAAGCCTTCCTCTGAAGCTGATGTCCTGAATTTGGACTTTTGGCCTACTTTACTGTGAGAAAATAAACCTCTCTTTGTAAAAGCCATCCACTTGTGACATTTCTGTTGTAGCAGCGCTCGGTGACTTAAGACTCTACACTGGCCACTGAGTACACTGTGATGAACAAAGCAGACATGGTCTTTGCTTCATGGCACTTAGAGTCTCATGGAGAGATGGCCACTACACAAGGAAACACAAAATAGAAGAATAATTACAAAATGGTGTAGGGTGCTATGGAGGAAACCAGTGAGTTCAGCTGGTGGGATAGTTCAGGAAATAATTTCTGAGGATGTGCTCTTAGGCATATTTCTAAAGATGAGAAAGAACCAGCCATTTGAAGAGGTGATGGTAGAGGAGGGAGAATGACCCAAATGGAAGAGATACCCAGTGCAAAACTAAGACAGAGTATAGAGTCAATTCTTTGTGTTTTTAACATGAATATTGCACCTTAAAACTTTTCTAATATCTTTTTAAAAAATAAAATAAAAGTAAAAACTAAACTACATTTAAAAAATGTAGAAATAAGCAAGTTCATTATTTAAAAAATTGGAAAATATAGATAAACCACAAAGGGTGGAGAAACCTTTTACTATACTCAGATGTAATCATTTTGACATTATTAGATATCATATCTACCTCTATCTCTGCATCTCCTTCTCTGTTGCCCTCTATACAATTATTCACATCCATTTCCAGTTTTATATCTACCTCCAAGGAAACGTGTAACTTATATTGTTTTAAAACCTGTTTTAAAATTGTGAAGCAAGTCCCAGTATCATATCATCTGTAAATATTTCAGGATACACATACCTTTGTTTAAGGGTGTTTATGCTGCACTGTGGTTGTAAGGGAAGTGACAATAATGTCAGTAATAGTCACTGTGTTTTTTGTTGTTAGGTACTGTCGGTCCTGATTCATAAAAACCCTGTGAAGAAGAGGAAGAAACACTGCCTGGTCCTGTACCCTCCTCACAATTCTTGCTATGTTTGAGTCCACTGTTGGAGCCACTGTGTCAGTCCATCTCATTGAGGGTCTTCTATTCTTTGCAGAACCTCTGCTTTACTAAGCATGATGTCTTTCTCTAGGGACTGGTCCTTCCCAATAATATGTCTAAAGTACGTGAGAAAAGTCTTGCCATTCTACTTTCTAAGAAACATTCTCGCTGTACTTCTTCCAAGACAGATTTGTTAGTTCTTCCAGCAATCTGTGGTATATTTGATAATTCATTGCCAACACCGTAATTAAACCAAAAATCCTGAACCCACTGCCACTGAGTTGATTCCAACTCATAGCGACCATCTGGGACAGAGTAGAACTGCCCCATAAGAGTTTCTAAGAAGCACCTGGTAGATTCGAACCGCCAACCTTTTGGTTAGCAGACATAGCAGTTAACCACGATGCCACCAGGGTTTCCACACACCATAATTAGAAGGCATCAATTGTTCTTCTTTATTCATTGTCCAGCTTTTGCATGCATGTGAGGCAATTAGAAAATACTGTGGCTAAGTGAGGCACACCTTAGTCTTCCAAGTGACCTCTTTGCTTTTTAACACTTTGAAGAGGTCTTTTGCAGGAGACTTGCCCAGAGCAATATGGTATTTGATTCCTTGACTGCTGTTGCCATGGCCATTGACTGCGGATCCAAATAAAATGAAATCCCTGACAACTTCAATCTTTTCTTTATTTATCATGATATTGCTTTTGGTCCACTTGTAAGGAATTTTGTTTTCTTTAAATTTAGGTGCAATCCTACTGAAGGCTGTAGTCTTTGATATTGTCAATAAACATTTCAAATCCTCTTTTCAGCAAGCAAGGCTTGCATATTCCAGGTTGTTAATAAGTCCTCCTCCAATCCTGATGACCCATTCTTCTTCATGTAGTCCGGTGTCTCAGATTATTTGCTCAGCATATAGATTTAATTAGCATGATGAAAGGACATAATCCTGACACAGCAGCTTTCCTGATTTTACATCATGCAGTACCCCTTTGTTCTGTTTGAACCACTGCCTCTTGGTCTCCATACAAGTACTTCATTAATATGATCAAGTGTTCTGGAATTTCCATTTTTCTCAGTGTTACCCATAATTTGGTAGGGTCCACCCAGTGGAATGCCTTTCTATAGTCAATAAAACACAGACAAACATCTTTTTGGTATTTTTGCTTTCAGCTAAGATCCATCTGACATCAGCAATGATAGTCTTTGTTCCACATCCTCTTCTGAATTCAGCTTGAATTTCTGGCAGTTCCCTGTCGATACACTGCTTCAGTGGCTTCTGACTGATCTTCAGCAAAATTTTACGTGTGCAATATTGATACTGTTCAATAAATTTTGTATTCTATTGGACAGCCTTTCTTTGAAACAGGTACAAATATGGATCTTTTCCAGTAAATTGCATTTGGGCCACTGAGCATAACTGAGTAGGCAGTTCTTATTTTAACAGCTTTCTGTTAAATTGTGTCAACAACAATCACTAACATTTATATAATAATTACAACTTTTTCACCATGATTTCTCATTTTCTGTTCAGAAACATTTTCATTCATATTCTACAGATAAGGAAATAGAGGCTCAGAAAAATGACACAGGCTTCCTCAAGTTCTTGTAACAGGTGGCCCTGCTTACATGTTGTCAGTCTAAGTCTGATTTCTGCATGCCTTTAGGTTACCACAATGCTTTCTGAAGACCAGGACATGCCCAAAGCTCTCTCAAGTCCCAGTTTAAAAGATACTTTGGGATTTGAACTGGATTTTAATGAACAGATTGGATCCAAGGTATTCTATCATTTAGAGAGAAGACAAAAGCCGAAACAAGTACTGTTGGGGTTCGGATTTCAAGACGTGACCCAGAATTTCTTTAAAGGTAAAATTTTATTAAAAATATGCCCAATAGGAGAAAGACTGGTGCACCAGGGACACACCCCAAACTATGCAGAGCAGGGGGCGACCATGAGCTTCCTCAGCACCCAGTATTTAAGTAGTGAGATTACAAAGCAGGAAGGGGGAACTGACCTTTACATTGATTGGTTAAGGCCACCTGGAATTCCTGTTAGTTGTGAAATGTGGTCAAGGTCTAGGGGTCACTTGCAAGACTGTCCCCAGGCTTTGTCTTGTGACAGATGTTTTGTAAGACAAAGGTGAGATTACTCTATGGTATTTTCTGCTATTAAGTTGTTTCCTGGGGCTTTCTTTACTACCTTGAATTTTTACTGCGCCCTTCCTCCAAATGGAGTTACTTATGCCTCATTTCAACAGTACTTGATACATTTAGTAGGATTCTATATTGAAGAATCTATTGCCACATACACCATATGAAAAATTATTCCCTCCACCAAAATATTAACATGCTGTTAAATTATAGAAATTACTGCATGCCAACTGAGCTGGCTGACCTCCTTTGTGCCTATGATTTTTCTGCAGAGGAACTAACACACTCTTTCCTAGCATATAAATTTTGAACACAAATTTCAAGCCTCAAGTCATATTGTTAAGTAAGAACAAAGAGCCAGACGTGTGACCTATAGAAAGGTAGACAACAGTGGACGTGCCTCCTCTCCAGCTGGGAAATCAAGCCCTCCTCCTTGTTATTCCTGTCTATCAGAGCAAACCGATTACTAGAATGTGGTTTGAATAGTTCATCTAAAATGGCTTGAGGCAAACAGACACTTGAGACTTGAAAATCAAACTTCCAGGCTCCTGTAGATCATTCGTATGCACTGATGTCACCTTTGAAAGGTTATCCAGCCCTGGTTTTACTGGAGATTAAGTTGGTCATTTTTGTACGCCGTTAAAATAGGTTTTCTGTCTAGGTTGCCAGACTGAGACAGGGAAACAAATACGTTTTTAGCTTGAATAAATTTCATCACTACTTGGCTGGCTAATGTTAATAGTAATTACCATTACCATAGCACTTCAGAGTTTATCAAGAGCTTTTAAGTTATCTTTATAACAATAGCTCATGGAATTTGGCGTTATTTTCATTCTTACTTTTTGATGACGAAACTAAGACTAGGAGGCATGTGCTGTTGTTGGTTGCCATCAAGTAGACCTGTCCCACAGAATTTCCTATACTAAAATCTTTACTGATCACAGACCCACTGGGTGGGTTCATACTGCCAGCCTTTCCGTAACCAGCTAAGTTCTTAAGCACTGTGCCATCAGGGCTCCTTAAAAGACATGTAGTGATGGGAAACCAAGTCTTCTCAGTACAGGTGCCAGCATATTCTGTTCCCTCTTTTGGCTGGCACATTTAGCACTCACAGTGGGCAATATCACTTCAGCACAAATGAATCAAAGGTAGTTTCTTTCTTTACTGATGATTACTCAAAGAGGAAACCATCGAATCTGTCACCTTCTCATGCTTTTTTGACCTTATTGAGGTGAAGGCCTGTTGGTTCTAGGGCAGAGTGTCTAAATGCTGCTTGGCACTCCTCAGAGCTATAAACACACTGAGCCTCTTGACTCATTTTCTTCTCCTTCATTAAAACCAGTTGCCTTTGAGTCAGTTCTGGCTCATGAAAACTCCCTGTGTGTCAGAGTAGAACTTTGCTCCATAGGATTTTAAGTGGCTGACTTTTTGGAAGTGGATCACTGAGTCTTTCTTCCAAGGTGACTGCATTGTTGATCCTTCAGTTAGCAGCTGAGAGTGTTAACTCTACCACCCAGGGACTCCTTCCTCTCCATCAGGAGCTCCCAAGTTGCCTTCTATTTGAATGGTTCTGTAATTGTGGGCCTGGGAGTGGTTGCTGGGAGTCTGCAAGAGAATAAGGGCAGCAAGAGTGGGAGAGATAAATGAAATATCTCCCTTGTGTTACTATTTTTCAAGTAAATGAAGTTGCTATTGGGCTTAATTAAGATAAAAATTTAGAGCAGTACTGAAAGCTCAGAAAATTTGTGCCATGATGCGTTTTTGTAATCAGTGATTCTGAAAACTATGCCACTATCATGTGGGGAACCACAGAATTGTTTAACAAGAAAATATCTTTTTATACAGGGAGGCTAGGAATAACTGGTTACATCAGAGAAGCAGGGAATCAATACGCACTTTATTATGTTCTTTGTTCGTATCACTTAAAACTGTGATGTCCCTCATTATTGACATGACATGGATTGTAGGAGGTGAGTGTCACAGGAATGCTCAGGGGTTACTTCATCAAAGTCTTCATTTTAACAACGAAGAAACTGAAGTTTGGAGAGGTAAAGTAACTTACGTAACATTACACAGTCAAGACAGGCTTGATCTGAAAATCTTTTGACTCTCTGAGTCCACTCTGCAGCCACTTCTTTCTTTTTTTTAGTTGAGCTTTTTTTTTATTGTGATTGAGTGATAGCTTACAATTCAAATTTGCATGCCTGCTTATCTGCAGCTCCCTCTGCTTTCCTTGTCCATGACAGCACATTCCTTCTTTCTGTTCTACACATGTTCTATCCTGTTAACAATCTCCTGTCCCCTCCTCTCCATCCTCTCTACTGTCTGCTACTAGGAAGCCAGTAGGATGATATCCTATAGATGCATAGAACCATAAAATACGTACACAATAACTCACTCTATGTCTCCAAGTCCATTCCATTCCTGTCTGAAGAATCACTTCTTATTATTTTCTTTTTCAAGTTGCTTTCAAATGGAGTCAATTTCAGTTTATAGTAAACACTACAAAAAGGAATTGTCCACTGTGGAGTATGACATTTACTGTAGGTTTTTTAGTAGTTTTGCAGATTAAAATTTTTACTTTTATGCCAAATCTGCTAAGTTTTTAGTGAGAATAAATATAGTGTTGTATCAAATAATTTTCTCAAATATTTGTAGGTCTGATTCTGTTATATGTTGTTATTCTTGATTCAAATTAATGGTGGCATGTGTGCTTTGAGATTGTGTATACGTATGTGTGTCTGTGTGATTCAGATTTTGCTTGAAATTCTTAGAATCTTAGACTGTCAATGTAATTCTTCAGGGAAGACTTGTGTTTATTTTTGTCAGATGGCTGGGGGCATGAAAAACTAAGGATCACTTGAAACCTTGACCCTTATTTTGTTTTTTAAGATTCATGCCCTGTATCTGCTTAAGGACTAGTTATGAGGTACACATTGCAAGGCGAGACTTTTCCTCCCTGATTTTAGAGCCACGATAGAGGCAGTATTATTTTTCCTGCTGTCTCTGTGGCTCTTTTCTTTCCTGCCTTCATTTACCTTTCCCGTGATAGTCTATTTATTCCTAGATTTCAGATTGTCATCCTTTCACCCAAATGCCCAGGAAACTGTGTGCTGACCTAAGGCTTTGTTTGTAGTCTACCTGTGCCCTGCTGATATAAACTGCCACAATCTGTCAATGTCTACAGGTATCTAGTGAATTCTCAACTAACTGAGCTTTCTCTACTCACGTTCTGGGCTTTGATAGAATACCTTCAGCTTCTTGTAGTGTCAGGCATTCAATTACAAGTACCTATGGAAACCCTGGTGATGCAGTGGTTAAGTGCTACAACTGTAAACCATAAGTTTCCCTGGAGTGTGGTTTGTACTACCTTTTACTCTTTCATCCTATGGGAGACAAAAAGAGAGGAAAGTAAGCAGAGAACTGGGAACTTCACACCATCAACAAAGCAGCAACCAGGAGGGCATCCTTCAGACCTGATGTTCCTGTACCAAGATGCTCCCTGACCAAAGACTGATACAACACAAGGACTTCCCTCCAGAGCTAACAGAGGGAAAGCCTTCCCCTGGAATGGACACTCTGAATCAGGGCTTGTAGCCTACTGGACAATAAACTTCCCTTTGTTAAAGCCATCAACTTGTGGTATTCCTCTTGCAGCAGTACCAGATAACTAAAACAGTAAGTAAGCACTGCACTTGCTGCACATAATTGCTATCAGTTTGATTTAGAGTTGGTTCTGTTTACATACTGGTACTATGTTCCACGAAACATATCACACGTGTAGGACATAACAGCCTCATGGCTCAGAAAGCACATCACACATTGTTTTCACTCCTAAAGTCACTCATTTACTTGAGGATTTTTGAATGTCAGTAACTGTACCTTCCCAACAACCCAAAAGAAGGAATACACGAGTGTGTCTTGCAAGCCTTATCTTGCTGTATAGAAGCCAGAAGATACAAAAGTTTCACACAATCTGTCTTCTGGAGAGCATCCCCTCATACCAATGGCTTTCAATGCTCAAACATGGCAGAGACCAACTTCCTTGTTTTTCAAGCAGTTGCAGTACCTGCCATGATACCAGAATGCTCTAAAGCAGCTCAGATGTATGTCAATATACCTGTTGGGGCAGAAAATGTAACACAGGCATATATATCACATGGTTCCACATGCTGTTTACCCTTCTGTTTTCCCTAAATGCAGAAATTTATTTCAAGCTTGAAAAGACTAAACTCTTATTTAGTTACTCCGTTTTGCTGCCTTGGCTAGCCTTGGAAGTGTCACTGAACTGGTGATATTATGGAAAAGACTCTCTGGAGCCTTAGGGTTCAAATCATCAGAGAGGACACAGAGACGTAATAGAAGAGGGTGGGCATAGATTGGATTCTGCCATTGCTATTTTAACTCTCTTCTTTGCCCTCCCTACTCTCTTTACCTCCTTTTCCCTTGTCTACTCTCTCCTATTTCCTTTTCTCCAAGAATTATTTATTGAGCATATGCAGTGTGGTCGGGAATACAGTGGTGAACAAAGTAGATATGATCCTTGCTATTAACAAGTTCACAATCAAGTGAGGGAGATGGATATTAGATGTAACTGGTATGAATTTGTGTCATAACACTTGGGCACAAGAAATATCACATCATTATTTTAAATTAAATATTTTGGCTCTGCCAAATAATTATTTGGACCAGGGAATACAAAAGTAGTTATTGGGTAGCCTTTCTTCCTTCCCTGTGGCTTGCAAAATCCAGGAGTTTATGAAATCTGGGATTTAAGCAATACATAAAATTTGAGAAAAGACCTCCAGCTTCAGCTCATTGATTGGCCATATAACAATCTCTGTTTAAGTCTGCAGTGTCCGTTGGAAAGTGGGTAACTCTGCTGCTTTTGGCACCCCTCTCCCTCTAGGCCACAGTGTTATATTAGATTTTTGGTAACTTGCCTGGAAATACTTAAATACAAGGAATGTGATACAGACACTAATAGACTAATCTAAACCAGCACCTTGAAGCTGGTTAAGAAACAAACGGGATGTTAGAAATAATTTTTGGTGAATGATATTAGTGGTATTTAAGATATCTCAATGGTCAGGAATGATGTGACAAGAGCCATAGCTCTGGCATAAATATGGCATATAATCTAAGCCAATAGCTCAACTTTGTCTGCTTTGCAAAGGATCCTGTGGATGCCCTGTAGCATTCAATGTCTGCTAACAGATGTCAAAAAGCCCATGACATCTGTGTTCTGGCCAAGCTGGCCTAGATTTGTTTCCCACATGCTTGCTAATAGTTTGTTGGTTGAGGCCCACAATGCCAGGGTGCTTGGCATTCAGTTTCTGGCTTCACAGAGACTCCTCCTTGGAGATCCTGCTGCATTGAAAGTACAGTGTGGGAAGAGGTATGGGTCCTGGTTTTCCTATGACTGACCATGCCTCCAATCTCCTTCACCTGCTGCTTCAATTCTTTCTTCGAAGTCTCAGATGATCTGGTCCTTCTTGCTTTGAGATGTAGTATTCAACCTAGCCAAGCCAAGTGCCATTGAGTCGGATCCGACTCATGGCGACCCTAGGGGCCAGGATAGAATTGACCCCCAGAGTATTCCAGGATCTAAAGTCTTGGTACTCTGCCCTGGGGAAAGGGAAGCCCTTACCACCATGAAAGGGGAAGGGAATAACATCAGTCAGATTTTCTTCACTAGCCTGTTGCTGAGACAAGGGAACCCAGTGCAGTTTCCTAGTCAAGTTATTCAGCCCCACAAATAATCATAAAAATACAGATTTTTGTCTTTAATTTCCAATATCTCTGAATTGTCCATCCAAGTTCAGTTAGTTACTTTGTAGACACTGATTAAATCTATATGAGATAAAAATTTTGTTTAGGCACATACAACCTGAACAGTGTTGGGGAAGCATATTTCAAAGGAATCACCAATGATCTTGGGATTGTAGTAATTGTTTTATCTAGAATACTATAGAAGGTTGAATCTTATATGTGTTTGTATTATTCTTCAAGTTGTTCTATTTGGGCCCTAGGGTGGGGGGTATTTTGTTCTATCAGCTTACATTTAACCACATATATGTATTGCAAAACAATTTTTTTTTTCTTTTTTAAAGAGTGTATGTTCTTCTGGGTTTTATACTCAGAGTGTCTTTAGTATGCATGCTGTTGTTAGGTGCTACTGAGTTGATTCCGACTCAGAACGACTCTGCGCAATAGAATGAAACATTGCCCTGTCTTGAGCCATGCCCACAATCTTTGGTATGCTTGCTGCAGTCATTGTGTCAGTCCATCTTGTTGAGGGTCTTCCTCTTTTTCACTGACCCTATAGTTTACCGAGCATGATGTCCTTCTCCAGGGATTGATCCCTTCTTACAACATGTCCAAAGTAATTCCATTGTTATTTGTACAGTTTTTACTGGCTAATTCTTTTCAGGACTAGACTGCTGGTTCCTTCTTCCTAGTCTGTCTTAGTCTGGAAGTTCAGCTGAAACGGGTCTGCTATGGGTTATGCTACTGGTATCTGAGTACCAGTGGCATGGCTTTCACAGTATGACAAACTGACAGATACATGAGAGTCAATACATATCAACGCTTGTTTTTTTCTTTTGGCTATGCAAACAGAGGTGAGCCTGGTTGTGCAGTGCTTAAGTGTTCAACTGTTTGCTGACAGATCTGCAGTTGAAACCCACCAGCCATGGAAGAAAGATGTAACAATTTGCTTTTGTAAAGATTTACAGCCTTGGAAACCCTATGGGGGCAGTTCTACCCTGTCCTATAGGGTCACTGTGAGTCATATCAGCTCCATGGCAACAGGTTAGGCAAACAAAAAGGATCAAGTCCTTTGAAAATACAAGATATCTGCTCTGCCTATGGGATATACATGTTCCCTGTGGATGTTTATTCAATTGGCATGATAAAAACATTAAACCAGGAAAAGACATACTGATTTATGCTTCTGCTTTATGTCCTCCAAAATGGTTTGAATACAGCTGACATAAATACAGCACTCATACAACAAGCTGAACAAAATATATAATAAACAGGACTGAGCTTTCCCGTTAGCATGTAAAACTTTATTATATACTCCTGGCTTTACAGTATTTACATATCTTGTTATGAACAGGATGCTCAAAATGGTATTGAGAATTTCATTTCATTCCTTTTGTGCAATACAAGGTTTGCAAGAAATATTAATGAGATTATCTCATAAATCTCTATTTACTGACTCTAGCATTTCCCCTAAATTTGCATTTGCAAACTGTGATTGTATTATATTCCTTGAAGACTGGGATATTACGTGGGCAGGCGGCTTTGTTAAAGCCTCCTTTATTGAAGAATGTTGAAGGAGGAGAAATAGCCACTGATAAAGACGTGTTTGGAATTCATCTGAGCATAATCTCTTACAGCAACAACAGAAACCCAACTTGCAAAAAGATTACATTTGTGTATTTTTTTCTTTTTTTTTTCATTTCAAGGACAGATCCTTTAAATTTCTTGAATTTATGCTCTTTGGAATATTATACATACTTTATTAACTCTAAAGCTCTTAAAATGGTTGAACTTTTAAAGGAAAAAAGAATTGGGCACTGGTAACTCCAGTCTCCTCTGAAGAGACCACAATAATTTCAGCTGACAACATATTTGCATTGGCAGTGGTATACGTGTATGTGCATAATCTGAAGATAAGCTGTTCTGATTCTTCAACCTCTGATAAGCTGTGCCCTATTTAGAAGGAGATCAAGAACTTACTCTTGACTGGGAAAACAGAAATTTTTCTTTAAAAACTTTATTGGTCCTAAAGAGTGGCCATCACAAAGAATTACCAAGGGAAGGCACACCATGCTGCCCACCTTCTAGAAGCTCATAGTGTACAGGGATGTTTTCTTAAGGATAGTGATTTCATCATGGTAGTGCTGCAAAGACTTGTGATTGTTAGCTGCCCTACAGTAGGTCCCTGACTCATGGTGACAACATACACAATGGAACGAAATGCTAGCTGGTCCTGTGACATCTACATGATTGGATGTAGATCAGATTGCTGTGTTTTCATATTGTATGATTGGACTGATTTCATATTGTATAATCTCATAATTTTCATTTATATGAGATGTTCAGAATAAGCACATCAATAGAGACAGAAGTATATTTGTGGTTGCCTAGGGCTGAGGGTAGAAGCCCTCATAATGTGGTGGTTAAGAGCTATGGCTGCTGATCAAAAGGTCAGCAGTTGGAATCCACCAGATACTCCTTGGAAACCATATGAGGCAATTCTACCCTGTCCTATAGGCTTGCTATGAGTTGGATTCAACAGCAATAGGTTGGTTTGGGGTTTTTTTTAGAACTGAAGGAAATGTTGGGGAAGATGAGTAGTAAATGCTGAAGTATATAGGGGTTTCTTTTGGGGGTGGTGTAAATGGTCTAAAATTCATTGTGCTGATGGTTGCAGAACTCTTTGGATATACTAAAACTTCATCTACCTGTACACTCTAAGTGGGTGCATTATACAATATGTGAATTATATCTCCATAAAGCTGTTATAAAATAGTGTGAGGCTAGGAGGGAGCTCCTTTAACGAGAGGAATGGAATTTGGCAGTAAACTGTTAGAGAGTCATTGAATATGTTTTTTTGAAATACTTTCTTTATGTTTCCAGTGAAAGTTAACACAGAAAGTTTGTCTTTCAACAATTCAGGTACAAATCATTCCATCACATCGGTTGCTATCACTGTAATGCATCAGTACTGTCCCCCTTTCTGCCCTGCCTTCCTTGTTTTCATCCCTCTAGTTTTCCTGCCCCCATTTACCTTCTCATCTTTGTTTTTGGCCAGATGTTGCCTGTTTGATCTCTTATAGTTTGTTGTTTGAAGAAGCACATTCTTCACAGATGTTGTTGTTTATTTTATAGGCCAATCTATCATTTGCCTGAAAGATGACCTCCGGGAGTGGCTTCAGTTCCAGGTTAAAAAGCTGTCTTAAGGCAATAGTCTTGAGGGTTCCTCCAGTCTCTTTCAGTCTAGTAAGTGTGATCTTTTTTTTGTGAATTTGTGTTTTGTCATACATTGTCTGACATTCTAACCTGGACCTTATATTGTGACTCTAGTCAAAGTGGTAGCCAGGTACCATCTAGTTTTCCTGGGCTCATGTGGGCCATTATTCCTCTGGATTACTTACTTCCTTGAATCCTTGGTTTCCGTCAGTCTTTTTTGCTCGAGATAGAAAGAGACCGATAGTTGTTTATTGGATTCACAAGCTTTTAAGACCCTAGATACTACTTACCAAATTAGAATGTAGAACATTATCTTTATGAACTATGCTATGCCAGTTGACCTAGATATCCTCTGAGACTACGGTTCTTAGCCTTCAAACCCAGTAACTCAGTCCCATAAGGTGTTAGGATATGTCTAAGATGTTTCTATAATAGTGTTTCCATGTGATCTCTGAATATATGGACATTTCTGTAACTGTGTCCCCATGTACTCTTTGAATATATATGTAGTACACACAAATGCTCACAACTATGCCTATATGTACATGCTCGTGTACTCCCATATGCCCTTCCTAATCTATATAACACACGTATCTAACTATGCAACCACTCACAAATTTTTGGTTGTTATTACTGTTGGTGGAAACTCTAGTAGTGTAGTGGCTAAGAGCTGCCAAGTGCTCTTTGTAAAGTCTATGGAGCAGTTCTACTCTGTCCTATAGGGTTACTATGAGTTGGAATCGACTTGACAGCACTGTGTTTGGTTTGGTTTTGGTTTGTTACTGTTGGTACAGAATTGTATATGTTAGAGTAGAACTGCCCCAAAGAGTTTCCAAGGAGTGCTTAGTGGATTTGAACTGCCTACCTTTTGACTAGCAGTCATAGCAGTTAACCACTATGCAACCAGGGTTTCCACATGTACTGTAGTTGTCTTTTATTCTTGCATACCTCTCAATGTATTCATTTACCCAAGTCATGTTGTGCTGACTTCTCCTATGTTGTTTATTGCCTTTCCCTTCACTAGAATTCAGACACCTCTACTATTTAGTGATTGATTCTCTCTCCCCCCTCCCTTTCTGGATAAGCATCTAAGAACATTACTTTCTGTGTGTAAATCTGTTCTTGACCTTTTATAAAAATGGTATCACATAATGTTTGTCATTTTGTGGTTGACTTAATGTCCTCAAGATTTCTGCATGTTGTATTTCATGACTTATTATTCTTCATCATTGTGTAGTATTTCATTGTATGTATTTATTGCATATTGCTTGTCAAGTCATCCACTGAGAGACACTTAGGTTGTTTACATCTTTTTGCTAGTGTGGATTATCTTCAATGAATATGGGTGTGCATGTGTCTATTCATGTCACTGCTGTTATTTCTCTAGGATACATACCTAGGAGTGGGATTACTGGATCATATGGTATTTCTATTTCTAGTTTTGGAAGAAGTGTGATACCATTTTCCATAGTGGTTGTACTATTTTATAGTTGTACCAGCAGTGTAAAAGAGTTCCAGTCTCCCCACAACTGGACAACATTTGTTGTTTCTGATCAGTATAATTTATGAAGATATGAGGTAGTATCTCATAGTTTTGATTTGCATCCTCTGATGGTTAATGTGGAAATCCTGGTGGCATACTGATTAAGTGCTACATCTGCTAACCAAAAGTTAGGCAGTTCAAATCTGCTAGGTGCTCTTTGAAGTGCTGTGAGGCAGTTCTACTCTGACCTACAGGATCACTATGAGTTTGAACTGACTCAGTGGCAGTGGATTTTTTTGTTTTAATCATTAATGTTGCTATGAGTCAGAATCAACTCAATGTCAGTGGGTTCAGTTTGGTTTTTTTAATAGCTAACAGAAAACTGGAAACCCCACTGGAGTAATTATAAATTAATACAATTTACAATTTACTAACAGCTGTAAGTGGTACAACTGTTAACCAGAAGTCTGCAGCTGAAATTCACCAGGCACTCCTTGGAAACTGTATGGATGGTTCTACTCTGTCCTACAGTGTTATTATGAGTCAGAATCAATTCAGCATCAGCAGGTTTGGTTTTTTGGATTAATGGGAAAGCTTGAGGGAGTAGTAGTTAAGAGCTACATCTACTAACCAAAAGGTTGGCAGTTCACCAGGTGCTCGTTAGAAACTGTGTGGGGCAGTTATACTTTGTCCTGTAGGATCACTGTGAATCAGAATCAACTGCTTGGCAACAGGTTTTCAACAGGTAAATGGCTAATGAGAAGCTGGGGGCGGAGGGGGTGGGTCGGTGCGGAGACTGGCTAAGTGCTCAGCTGCTAAACAAAGGGTAGGCAGTTCAAATACATCAACCACTTTTTGGAAAACTATGGGGAGGTTCTACTGTGTCTTATATAGATTGTTCTCAGTTGGAACCAATTCAGCTGTAGCAGGTTTAGTTTGATTTTTAACAACTAATAAATGCAAGCATCTCTTCATGTATTTGTTAGCCACCTGAATATCTTCTTTGATGAAGTGTCTATTCATGTCATTTGTCTGTTTTCTGTTTGGATTGCTTATTTTTGTTGTTGAGGTTTGGAAGTTCTCTATATATTTTAGAGATTTGACATTTGTGAGATATTTCATTGCCAATTTTTTTTTCTTCCCAGTATGTAGGTTCTCTTTTTACTCTTTTGGTAAATTCTTTTGATGAATAAAAGTATTTGATTTTTAGGAGGTCTAAATTATCTAGTTTATCTTCTGTTCTTTGTGCATTTTTAATTGCGTTTGATAGTGTATTTATGTCATAAATTAGAACCTCTAACTTTGTTTCTATGTTGTCTTTCAGGAACTTCATAGTTTTAAGGTTTAAGATTTAGATTTTTGATCCATTTTGAATTAACTTTTATATGTGGTGTGAGGTATGGTTCTGTTTCATCCTTCTGCAAATGGATATTCAGTTTTGCAAGCACCATTTGTTAAAGAGATTATCTCTTCTCCACTGAATGAACTTCACCCTTTGTTGAAGATTAGCTGACCACAGCTGGATAGATTTGCTTCTGGGTTTTCAGTTCTGTTCCATTGGTCTATGCGTCTGTCATTGTACCACTATCAGGCTGTTTTGACTACTGTGGGTATATAGTAATTTCTGAGATTGGAAAGTATGAGGCATCCTACATTGTTCTTTTTCTTCAATAGTACTTTAGCTATTTATAGCCTGTTTCCTTTTCATATAGAGTTGGAAATTAGTTTTCCCGTTTAGTCAAAAAATGTGGGATTTGGATTGAGATTGCATTATACCTATAGGTTAATTTGCATAATATTGACATTTTAACAATGCTAACTCTTCCAAACCATGAGTATTATATGTTTTTCCATTTACGTGGGTCTCTTTTGGTTTCTTGTGGTGATATCTTTTAGTTTTTCTTGTATAAGTCTTTCACGTCCCGTGTTAAATTTGGAAACCCTGGTGGCATAGTGCTACAGCTGCTATCTAAAAGGTCAGCAGTTCAAATCTTCTAGATGTTCCTTGGAAACTTTATGGGGTAGTGCTCCTCTGTCCTTTAGGGTGATTCTATGATAGTAGGGTTTTTTTGTTGTTGTTAAATTTATTCCTTTTAGGAGCTATTGGAGATTGTATTATTTTCTTGGTCCTTTTCAGAGTCCTTGTTAGTGTAGAGAAAGCAAAGTGATTTCTTGTATGGTGATTGTGTACCCTGATACTTTGCTAAAGCTTTCTATTAGTTCAGTAACTTTCTTGTGGAATTCCTGGAATCTTCAGTGTGTAGGATCATGTCATCTGAGAGTCAGGATAGTTTTATTCCTCTTTACCAATTGTATGCCCTTTATTTTCCTTTCTTGTCTTAAACTGCTCTGGGTGGGACTTTCAGTATAATATTGAATTAAGTTGGCTGCTAGTTTTGTATACATGTTGTCATGGATTGAATTGTGTTCCACCTAAAATGTGTGCAGCAATTTAGCTGTGCTGTAATTCCCAGTATTGTGTGATTGCCCTCTGTTTTGTGATTTTCTTATGCTGTAAATCCTAATCTCTGCCTGTGGTTAATAGACTGGATTATGTCAAAGAGGATTCAAGTGGGACTAGAATACCCTTCCTAAGCTTACTTCCCTGCTCCAATGTAAAGGGAGTTTCCCTGGCATGTGGCTTGCACACCTTTTATCCTACAACAGATAAAAGAAAAAGGAAGAAAGCAAAGAATGGAACTTTATTCTATTAAGAAAGCAGCACTAAGAGCAGAGTGCATCCTTTGGACCTGTGCCAAGATGCTGTCAGACAAAAAAAAAGACTGATTGCAACACAAGGACCTTCCTTCAAAGCTGATAGAGCGTGAGTTCTCCTGGAACCAACAGCCTGAATTTGGACATCCAGACTGCTGGACTTGTAAGAATAAACTTTTCTTTGCAAAAGCTATCCACCTGTGGTAATTCTGTTAGAGTAGTACAAGATGACTTAAGACATATGTCTTGTTTGAGTCAGCTAGGGCTGCTGTAACAGAAATTCCACAGAGTGGATGGCTTTAACAAAAGATTTCTTCTTACACAGTCCAGTAGGCTGCAAGTCCATATTCAGAGTGTGTGCTCCAGGGGAAGGCTTTCCCCTAGTCGGCTCAGGAGGCAGGTCCGGTATTGCATCAGTCTTTGTCCAGGGAGCATCTTGACACAGGAACCTCAGGTCTGAAGGACATGCTCTTCTCCCAGTGCTGCTTTCTTGATGGTACGAGGTTCCCAATTCTCTGCCTGCTTCTCTTTCCTTTTATCTCTTGCAGGCAGAAAGGATTAAGGGTGAGGCAAGCCATACTCCAGGGAAACTCCCTTTACAGTGGAGCAGGGAGGTGACCTTATAAAGGGATTTACAGTACCACCCTAATCCTTTAACGTACAGCATAGGAAAACCACAAAAGGAAGGACAGTCACAAGATACTGAGAATCATGGCCCAGCCACATGGCCACACATATTTTTGGGGGGACACAATTCGATCCATGACACTCTGTTAGGGTCCTGATGTCATGATGCGACGCTATTACCTTTTGAAAGTTAAATTTTATTAAAAAATGTGCCCAATAAGAAAAAAACTGGTGCACCAGGGATGCACCCCAAACTACGCAGAGCAGGGGGCAACCCCAAGCTTCCTCAGTACCTCAGTTGTGAGATTACAAAGCATGGAGGGGGATCTGACCTTTACATTGATTGGTTAAGGCCACCTGGAATTCCTGTTAGTTGTAAAATGTGGTCAAGGTCTAGGGGTCACTTGCAAGGCTGTCCCCAGGCTTTGGCTTTGTTTTGTAAGACAAAGGTGAGATTACTTTATGGTATTTTCTGCTACTAAGTTGTTTCCTGAGGCTTTCTTTACTACCTTGAGTTTTTACTGCACCCTTCCTCAAAAATGGAGGCACTTATGCCTCATTTCAACATTCCCCCCTTGAGTTTTTGTTCCAGAGTCATATCTTAAGACTCTGAGTGGGGAATGGCCTGATCAAGGTCCTGGCTGTTTAGGGGGTGGTAGGTCTGGTGCTGGGGCAGATGTTTTAGGACTAGGAGCTGAACTGTGGCTAGTTTTTCTCGTATGAATTTAAGTAGTTTATTTAAAATGCAGGGACCCACAGTTAAAGCTAAGATGAAGAGGACAAGTGGTCCTGTTAACACAGTGATGAGGGTGGTCAGCCACAGAGACCAGGAGAACAGAGACTCAACTGATCCTAATGAGGTCCCTATTTTCCCTGATCCAGAGTGCATTGGTTTCACAGCCCCATGTATAACAGAAATAATCATTTGTTCCTCCACATGTTCCATAGTCATTAGCCCCGGGACAGATGTAAAATTGTTTCTTAACCAGTTGTTGCATGAGGCAGTTAGTAGCACACCCCCACCCATCAGCATGTATAGATCCCCCCGACCCCCTGAGTCCCCAGTGATGGCCCCTCTGCGTGTACGAACCGGGTATGGGTCTTTCTTAAGTTGTGAGCCTATAGAACCCCCCACAAGGTCATATAAATCAAGGTGAAAAACTGATGAAGTCACCTCGGGAGGGCTGGTTAGGGTCAGTTCTTGAACTTGCTGGCCGAGGTTTCTTGGAGTGCCTCAGGACCAGTATGTTGTCATACCTTCCATTGAAGGTCAGGGTTTAGTGTTGTCTTTTTTAGATGGGAGTGATGGACCCAGGGCTGGATCCCGTCAACCTTGACGGCAGTTGGAGTTGTCAGGATTACCGTGTGGGGTCCTTTCCAATGGGGCTTCAAAGTCTCCTTTTGATGCCTCTGGTCACAGACTAGATCCCCCGGCTGAAACTGATGTGGCTTTATAGGAGGGAGATCGTGGAGGCATCTCAACAAGGGGAAAAGTAGATCTTGAGTTTTCTGCAGGGCCTGGAGGGACTTAAGCAGGTCATGATTAGAGATTTCAGCAAGTATGTCATTCCTTGGTTTAGGGCAGAGGGGTGGTGGCCTCCCGAAAACAATTTCATAGGGCATAAGGCCTTAGAGGTAGGTAGAATTATGTACACGCATCAAGGCAAAGGGGAGCAGGGCCGTCCAGTCACCTCCAGTTTCTAGGGTTAATTTAGTTAAGGTCTCCTTAAGGGTCCGGTTCATTCTTTCTACCTGTCCTGAACTCTGGGGGTGATAGGCACAATGTAATTTCCAATTAATCCCCAGAACAGACGATACTCCCTGAGAGACTATGGCCACAAAGGCAGGCCACTGGGACACTGTTTGATCCTAGTGTCAGTGGAACCCCAAACCTAAGTATGAGTTCTTCTAGGAGTTTTTTTTTTTTTTTTTTTTTTTGAGACTACCTGTGCTGTCTCTCTCTTAGTGGGAAATGTCTCAGTCCAACCAGAGAATGTGTGGATCTGGCGGACAAGTTTCTCTCCCAATTTTTGAGGGAGAATGGGGAGCCCCCCGAAGTATAGCTTCACCCTTTCTTCTCTTCTATTTTGGGAATCTTCTTGTGCAGGAGGGTATCCTCTTGGGTGTAGGTGGGCTCTTCGGGAAGGGTCAGCTCGGGGAGCTGGATAGCATTGATCTTGGGGAGGCTGAGGGCAGCTTCCTTAGCTGCTTGGTCCGCTAGGTTATTGTCTCGAGTTTCCATTGTTTTGGCCCGCTGATGTGGGAGGCATCTTCGTGGGCATTGTGTGTCTGGGGCACAGTGAGGGGTGGCGGATCAAGGGGCAGGCTGGCATCAGGAGGCTCCTTGTGATCTGAGAGGCCAGCATCCAGTGGGTAGGAGCTGTCAGAGTGCAGGGAGGAGGACAGATCCTGGCACAGGCTCAGGTCTTGGCACAGGTGCTTGTAGTCCTGGATTGACTCATACAGACCCCACAGCTGGCACAGCAGCAACATGTCCAGTTGTTGCAGTCTCACCTGTAGGCAACACCTCCTTGCGCAGCGCCGCTAATGCAGAGTCAAGGTTGACTGGGCAGTGTGAAGCAGCAGGGCCGGCGATGGGGCCTGCATTGGCAGTGCCAGCACTGTGGCAGGGTCTGTCCGGAGCACAGGCTGTGCGGCTCAGCTCATCATGGATGTGGCTGTGCTAGCTGTAGACGTGCTCCAGCTCCTGCCACGAGCCCCTGCTGGTGTTGAGAAGGCTTTTGAGGCTGCACGGCAGTGGTGGGAGCCCGGCTAGGGAGCAGCCCGTGCCCCTGGCACCTCAGCTAAGGGCAGCCCATTGCGCTGATATTCCCAGTCTTCGGCTACCACCGCTGCCCCTGTGTACCTGGTGCCATCACTGATAAAACTGCTCCCATCAATTGGGGTCCCACAAGGGAATGTCCATAAGATCTTGGCAAAGGCTATGCTGTTGGTCAAGCACCTCAGTGTAGTCGTGTGGTTCGGCCTCCAGGTCTGGGTCAGGTAGCAGTGTGGCTGGGTTGAGGGCCGAGATAGAAGCAAACACAACTCGGGGCTGATCTAGTAATAAAGACTGGTAGTGGGTTAGCCGGGCATTGGAAATCCATCTATGAGGCGGGCTACGCAAGACTCCCTCGACGGCATGAGGGGTAGTAATGATCAGGGGCTGTCCCATAGTCAGTTTATCAGAGTCTTTTGCTAGTTGAATGGTGGCTGCAACAATTCTAAGGCACTTTGGCCATCCTGAGGCCACTGGGTCTAGCTTTTTAGACAGATAGGCCACCGGCCTTTTCCATGGGCCGAGTGTCTGAGTAAGGATTCCCTTGGCTATTCCTTTATTTTCATCAATGTATAGTTGGAAGGGCATTTCCAGGTTGATGCCAATGCCTCCAGGAGTGACTTCTTTATAGTCTGGAAAGCTTGTTCTGTTTCTTTAGTCCATATAAAATTCTTTTCCTTCCCTCGGGTCAGCTCGGATAGGGGGTGCACTATCTCTGCAAATCCTGGGATCCAGAGTTGGCAGAACCCAGCGGATCCCAGGAACTCCCTCACCTGCCGCAGCGTACACGGGGTGGGAATCCCAAGGATAGTCCATTTTCTTGCTTTGGATAGGGAGCATTGTCCCCCCTTGAGTTGGAAACCCAAGTAACTCGCCTCCCAAACATAGACCTGTGTCTTTTTAGCGGAGACTCGATATCCCAATTTCACCAAGAGAGTTAACAGGGACTTGGTGGTCTTTAAACAAGTGTCCTCATCAGGTGCCCTGAGTTATAATTCATCTACATATTGTAGAAGGGAAATGTCAGGACGTTGATGCCTGTACTCACATAAGTCCCGATGAAGGGCCTCATCAAAGATGGTGGGAGAGTTCTTGAACCCTTGTGGCAGGTGGGTCCAGGTCAGCTGCCTGCTGAAGTCATCTTCCGGATCCTGCCATTCGAAGGTGAAGAGCGGCTGACTCTGCGGGCTCAGGGGTATACTGAAGAATGTATCCTTTAAATCTAGCACTGAATACACCCGATGTTCTGGTGACAGAGAGGTCAGGAGAGTATACGGGTTAGGACTGGTCCATAGTCCAGCACTCCTGCCTTCCTCACCGGCAGGAGGGGAGTATTCCAGGGCGACTGCGGGGCACCAGTATTCCATGTTTTCTGAGTCTTTGAATGTGGGCCCTGATCCCTCTCTTTGCTTCTGGTGCAGTGGGGTACTGCTGCACCTGAATCAGGTTGGCAGATGGTTTTAAAGTCACTATAACCGGTGGTTGGTGTTTGGCCAGTTCTGGGGAGTTGTTTTCAGCCCAAACCTGAGGAATCTCTTCCACTGGAGAATAGAATGGGGGCCCCTGTCAGAACCATCATAAAATCTGTATTCTTCCTCTAAAGGGGCTATCCCATTGACTTGGGGTGTCAGGTAAGCATGATCCCCAGCAAGGTGGATAGTCGCCTGCATTTTTGATAACAAGTCTCTTCCAAGTAAAGGGTACAGGCATTCAGGCATTACTAGAAACGAGTGGGAGACAGTCTTAGCCCCCAGATCTACCTTTCGTTCGTCAGTCCATGAGTAGGCACTAATCCCAGTAGCTCCCTGTATCAAGGTCTTGGCTTTGGTTGTAGGCCCCAGGGGTTTAATCAGAACTGAGTCACTAGCCCTGGTGTCGACCATGAATTCTACTGGGTGTCCCCCTAAATTTTAAGGTTACCCTGGACTCAGGGGGGATCAGTGAGCCCTGACGCCCTCAAGCCTCTAGGTTTGACTGACTCTGCGGGCTCAGGGGTATACTTTGGAGGGGGTTTTCTCTTGGGGCACTCATCCTTCCAATGTCCAATCTCCTTGCAGTAGGCACACTGGTTTCTCTGCAGGGGAGGCATTCCTGGCTTCCTCATCTGATCCAGCCTTTTTTTCCCAAGGGCACAGTGGTGCGTGGCCCTGGGCTTCTGCCAGGAGGATTCTGCTCACCTTTTTGGCCTGCTTATCCTCCGGCTGTTCACGGTTGTTGAAGGTATTCGTGGAGATCTCCATCAGTTCGGACAGATTTTTTCCTTCAAATACTTCTATTTTCTGGATCTTCTTTCTAATGTCAGGGGCTGACTGGCCCGTAAAGGTGATATTGATGGCTTGCTGGTTCTTGGGGGATTCAGGATCAGTGGGAGTATATGTGTGATATGCCTCCATTAACTGCTCTAAAAAGGATGCTGGGGACTCTGAGGGTTCCTGAACTACTTGGGTTACTTTAGGCAAATTTGTGGGGTACCCAGCGGCAGCCTGGAGACCCCCATTAGAACCTGGTGGTAGACAGGGGTGTAGGGAAGTGGGAGAACCAATAAATCATCTACTTACCTGTAGTGGTGTTCGGGTCCCAATCTGGACGGGTTAGAGGAAAACCATGATTAATCTCATCCAGGTCGCTCGAGAAGCGGCTATCTACTCCTGGTACCTGCTTCCTGGCCAGGGACACAATCCTATGCCTCTCTTCAGTAGTGAAGAGAGTCTGGAGGAGCTGTTGTACATCTTCCCAGGTTGGCTGACATGTCACAAAGATGGTCTCCAACAGGGAGATCAGGATTTGGGGCTTCTCAGAGAAGGGAGGGGGTTTGCATTTTCCAGTTATAAAGATCGGAGGTAGTAAAAGGAGTATAGACTAAAAAAGGGGATCCCTGCATCAGTCATGTGCCCTATAGTACGTAAGAGGAGGACGTGAGAGGTGGGCTCTGCAGATGGCTGAAAGGACCGACCCGAGAGAATATGGGCTGGGCTCTGGAGGTCAGAGGAAGGCGGTGCTGTAGAAGTGTTGGGGATCAGGGGAGTAGTCGGGACTTGAGGGTCTGGGGGGACTGGCTTCGGCTCCCTCGGTCCTGCCGGCGGCAGGAGGAGGAACAGGAACTGGGGTGTAGGGAAGTAGGAGAGCCAATAAGTCATCTGGGTCAGAGGAATTGAATGGAGGAAGGGGAAATGGAGGGGGTTTTGAGGAGCCCTGAACCACCAGGGTTGTAGGAGGCTGTTTAGGGTGAGCATAGGGCTATAGCCAAGTAGGTGGCTGCCTGAGGAGGTCCTGCCAAGTAACAATGTATGGCATCTGATCAGGGTGACCAGGATCGCCAAAGATAACCTGGAAAACAGAATGGGTTTGATTAATGTCTAAGGATCCTGTGGGCGGCCAGCCAGTACCGAAGGCTGGCCATTCCAGGTTACAGAGGGTGTGGAGCTTTCCTGGCTGCTCCTTGCCAAAATCTCAGGCTCGTTTCTGGAAACCTGAAAAGTGGTCAAGGAAGAGGTCTAGGGGTGTTACAGAGTGAGAAGAAGATTGCCCCATGGTGGCAAGAGTAACAATCAGGACAAATAGTACAATCAGACGGACAACGGAACAGACACGGACCGGTCGTGGAGCAAAAGTAACAATCAGGACAAATAGCACAATCAGACAGACAACGGAAAAGATACAGACTGGTCAAAAATGAAACAAAAACCAGACCAGGACGTTACTTTGGGTCTGTGGGACTTCGTGCTGCAGAACCGAGAAAGGAACTAGTGGTGCCCACCCAGATGGAGAGCTGGAGCGTCCCGCAGTCTCTGACTCAGAGAGTGATTCTGTGTCCAGATTCTTTCTTGTGAGTCCCAGAAGCAGAGCTCGAGCACAGAGTTTAACAGAAAATATCCAGACTCACTGGTGAGGTTCAAACCAGATCGGCCGGCTGCGGAGGTCACTCTTGAAATCCTGGGTGAGCCCCCAAATGTTAGGGTCCCGATTTCAAGATGTGCCACTGTTACTTTTTGAAAGCCAAGCCAAACCAAGCAAAGGTAAGTTTTATTACAAAATGTGCCCAATAAGAAAAAGACCGGTGCACCAGGGATGCACCCCAAACTACGCAGAGCAGGGGGTGACCCCGAGCTTCCTCAGCACCCAGTATTTAAGTTGTGAGATTACAAAGCAGGGAGGGGGAACTGACCTTTACATTGATTGGTTAAGGCCACCTGGAATTCCTGTTAGTTGTAAAATGTGGTCAAGGTCTAGGGGTCACTTGCAAGGCTGTCCCCAGGCTTTGTCTTGTGATAGATGTTTTGTAAGACAAAGGTGAGATTACTCTATGGTATTTTCTGCTATTAAGTTGTTTCCTGGGGCTTTCTTTACTACTTTGAATTTTTACTGCACCGTTCCTCAAAATGGAGGCACTTATGCCTCATTTCAACAACTCTTTTATTATGATGAAGAATTTTCCTTCTATGTTTACTTTGCTGAGAGTTCTGAATTAGGAAAGGATATTGGATTTTATCCTGTACATTTTCTTTATTGATTGAGATGATCATATAGTTCTTTCCTTTTGTTTTATTTATGTGGTAAATTACCTTGATTGATTTTCTAATGTTGAAGCATCCTGGCATCCCTGGTATGAATCCTACCTGATCATGACACATTACTGGTTTTGGTATCCAGCTGTATTCTGTTGGCTAAAATCTTGTTGAGAATTTTTATATCTATATTCATGGAGGGTATTTGGTCAGTAATTTTCTTTTTTTGTGGTATCTTTGCCTGGCTTTGGCATCAGGGTTATGTTTGAGTAAGTTTTCCTTGTGTAAGTCTTTTATGTTCCTGGTTAGATTTATTTTTAGTATTTTATCTTTTTTGAGGGCTGTTATAAATGATATTGTACTGACTGAAGGCAGTGGTAAAAAACAAAGCTCCAGGAAGTGATAGAATAACAGTTGAGATATTTCAACACACAAATGCTGCACTCAAAGTACTCATCCATTACAAGAATTTAGGAAGATGTAAAAGACTAGCCAATGGGTTAAAAGAGATCCGTATTTATATGTATTCCAAAGAAATGTGATCCAAAAGAATGCAGAAAATATTGAACAATAAAGTTTGTGTTACACACAAGTAAAATTTTGCTAAAGATCATTCTAAAGCAATGGTAGCAGTACATTGACAGGGAAGTTCCAGAAATTCAAGATTGATTCAGAAGAGGACATGGAACAAGGCATATCACTGCAGATGTCAGACAGAACCTGGCTAAAGGCAGAGAATGCTAAAATGATGTTTATATGTGTTTTATTGACCATGTGAAGGCATTTTACTATGTAAATCATAACAAATTGTAAATAACATTGCAAACAATGGGAATTCCAGAACACTTAATTGTGCTCATGTGGAACCTATACATAGACTGTAAGTACTTAGAACAAAGAGATGCTGCCTGGTTGAAAGCCAAGAAAGGTGTGAGTCACAGTTTTGTCCTTTGATCGTATTTATTCGATCTTTATGCTGAGTAAATAACCTAATAATTTGGACTATATGAAGAATATGGCATTAGGATTAGAGGAAGAGTCATTAACAACCTGCATTATGCAGATGACCCAATTATGCTTACTGAAAGTGAAGGCAACCTGAAGTACTTGTGATAAAGATCAAAGACCACATTCTTCAGTATGGGTTACACATCAACATAAAGAAAATAGAAATCCTCACTACTGAACTGAAAAGCAACATCTTGATAAACAGAGAATGGATTGGCATTGTAAAGGATTTCATTTTACATGCATCTACAATCAATATCCATGGAAGCAATAGCCAAGAAATCAAATGACATATTGCTGTGTTACAAGGCAAAATGTGAGCCTGATCCAAGCCGTGGTGTTTTCAATTGCTGCATAAGCATGTAAAAGCTGGACAATGAATAAGGAAGACAAAAGAGGAATTGACTCCCTTGAATTATCATATTTGTGAAGAATATTGAATATACCATGAACTGCCAGAAGAACAAACAAATCTGCCTTGGAAGAAGTTCATTCAGAATATTCCTTAGAATTAAGGATCGTGAGATTCGTTTCACATATGCTGGACATATCATCAGGAGGCACCAGTCCTTGGAGAAGGCCATCATGCTTGGTAAAGTAGGAGGTCATTGAAAAAGAGGATGACAGAAAGGAGAAACAGAGAATCATGGAGAGACACACAAAGAGAGAGACACAGAGAATGGGAATTCAGCCACATTCTAGATGATACGTGGGATAACAGTCAGGTCAAGGATTGAGATTCTCCCACCTCAATACTCCTAGATTGTGCTCTTTCCTGCCTCTGCTGAGTTCCTTTAAGAATGGCAAAGGTAAGTGCCATGCACACTTTATTCCCAGTTTTGGCTCTTGCTTCAAATCCTTACCTGCTTTCCTGCTTTGTTAAGCTGAACACAGGTGAGCTTCACGGCCTATCCTTCTATTCAGCAATGAAATCCTTCCAACACTCTTTGTACTTGGGCATAGTGTGGCTACTTCAGAAGTACACTCTGAGTTCTCCATTCCAAATGAGTCAGTTAAGAGAAAGAATTTAATTTGGCCTCTCTTATGTAGCTGTTAAAACTTTGATCTGATTTGCAGAAACCGCAATTTGTATTCTTTAGAGTAGAGAATATGTGTGTGTGACTATCATGCTTTTATGTTAATAATATGTGCCTTCTAAGTTTGTTTGCCAACCATTCTCCTTCAGGAATTTTTGTAAACCAGCTATGCTAATTGCTGTAAATAATTAGCATAGTGTGCTTATGAAAATACCTCATGGGGGTGGGAGGGCATGGTTAGCAAACACACCTAGACGGCACACATTATTTGTGTAAAAGTCTAGTAACACTATTGTGTTGTTTATAAAACCTCAAAGTAATCAAAAAAAAAAAAAAACTACAACAAAACCTTGGCTTTGTTTCAGAATAATACTAATTACATTCATTTACTACATAGCAGAATGATTGTCAGCCCTGGAAAATTTGAGTCAGAGTAACTTCATCGTGCAGTTTGCTTACTAACCTCTCCTTGAGTGCTTTAGTTTTAGAGAGAGCAATGTGTAATATGGTCATGACTTCACATAGCTGAAGACAAAATTAAAAGAAATAATTGTGAAATATTTTTAAATAAAACAATGATTTTTTTTTTTCTCCAGTATTTCAGGACAAAGTCTCAGTGTGGTCCAATTTATACACTTATTTATCTTATTACAAGGAATGGATTTATACTCTTACTTATCCTATTACAGAAATAGATTCTATCTGACTAATTTCTATGATACATATGATCAGTACCACATAATGGAATTAAGGGATAGCCTATTTGGAAAATGCATTCTTGAGGATAGAAGCTCTAAGTGAAATTAGTGCTATTTGGTCTTCCTGGCACATTCCCAAAAAATGCATTCTCAGTGGGGAGCATTCTCATTAGGGTATTTAAGCCATTGCTCTCCCCTTCTTTTCAGTTCTTTCTGGAATTATTGATCAACCCTCTCTGGCTGTAGTGGTGTCTTAATGTTCTTTTTAATATGAAAGAACTACCAGTCCCTTATTTCCTGTTGATCTGTGCTCTTGATTTCCTATCTTTTTGTATGAAAGTCTTGAGCTACCATTAGCCTTGCTTTTTATATACAGAAGAATTTTTTTCTTTCTTAATTTATTCACTTGTACATCATTTTATCACAGCCCTGGTGGTGCAGTGGTTAAAAGCTATGCCTGCTAGCCAAAAAAGGTCAGCAGCTTCAATCCAGCAGTGCTTCTAGAAAACCCAACAGGGAAGTTCTACTCTGTCCTATAGCGTCTCTATGAGTTAAATTCCGCTTGACTGCAATGTTATGGGTACCTTTTTTTTGGCTGTTAGTAGTCAAAATTATTCACTGAGAAGACAATAGTGGCAGGAGGAAAGACGTTAGCTGAGTGAGCAGAATGGACAGTGTCCTTTAAACTCAAGAAAATGGACTATACCATGTTAGAACCTGCTGGATATATGTGAAGAACAGTAAAGTGTTTGAAATTTTACCTTATTTTCTGGAAAGCTAACAAGTTATCCCACTTTAGTTTCATGGGTACTGGTAGAAGATGTGAGACTCCTGGCAAAGAACAATTCATTATTCGCAGCAAGAATAGTCGAGCATTAGCGACTTTGGACAGGTTTTCTGAGCCCTAATTCTCAATGTATGATACTAATTAGGGCCAGATGGCATCTGCATAGGTAGCAGTGAGGTGCATTACAGAGAGGAACCCTAAGCTTAAAGAATACGAATTTTTATAGTAACCATGCCTGCCCTTTATTTTGGAGGGATACACTTGAGTCTTCCATGGCTGTTTGTTATACAGACATCCTGTAAAGACAGTTTGGAGCAAACAGCAGTCAGTGTCTTACTTGTGAGATGTGCAGAAATACAACAGACCCATAAGTAGTTGTCTCCCAGCATTGAGAACCTACTACAGCATGCTCTTCACTGTACTGGCTGTGAGAGAAATGTACATTCAGCACTGTAATGAAGTAATACATCTTGAGATAAATAATGCTATAATGATTCAGTGTTACATGAGCAGTCCTAATATGTGGGGGCAGTGGTAGTTCAGTGGCTGAATTCTCACCTTCCGTGCAGAAGACCTGACTTGGATGTCTGGCCATTGCAACTCATGCACGTTCACCACTCATCTGTCAGTAGAGGTTTGTGTGTTGCTGTGATGCTGAACAAGTTACAGTGGAACATCCAGACTAAGGCTGGAAGGCCTGGAGATCTACTGCTAATGAAAATCTACAACCCATGGAAACTCTAGAGATCACACTAGTTTGATTTACAACTGATAGTGGGGATGAAGCAGAACCAGGCATCATTTTGTTCCATTGTGCCTGGAGTCTTTGAGTCAGGGGCTGACTCAAAGGCAGCTGATGACAACAATAAGAGAAGTGTATGGCTTCCTACTTAACTGATGCCTTCTTCTTGTCTCTCCAGTTGGCTTATAAACTCCCTGTGTATGTTTGTATATCTCTCACAGAACAGAATAGGAGCTGAGGTGATTTATAATAATATTATAACAGTATAGAAATTTAATTATTGCTTATTCTGTGGGGATTTTTTTTGCTTTAGATGGAAGTTTACAGCTCAAGTTAATTTCTTAATCAAAAATCTATACACATACTATTATGTGACATTAAAAAAAAAAAAAAAGGAAACCAAACCTAGTTCTGTCGAGTGAATTCCAATTCATAGTGACCCTATAGATCAGAGTAGAACTGTTCCACAGAGTTCCAGGGAGCATCCTATAATATGGCAGCACACTCTCCCTTTCCACCTTGGGTTTCTTGTGTCCATTCAGTCAGTTCCTCTCCAGTCCTGCCTTCTTATCCTGCTCCAGACATAAGCTACCTTTTGGGGCTCTTGTGTCTGCTAGAACTAAGAAGTATACTCTTCAAGAATATTTGTTTCATACTCCAGTCTTATTTTTGTCTGAAGACTGGGCCTAAGAAATGGTTTTAAATGGGCGTTAGCATAGTGTCCACTGGTCCCCGCTTCAGGGGTTCCTCCAGCCTTAGTCAGACCACTAAATTTGGTCTTTTTCTATGAATTTGAGTTCTGCTCTGTATGTTTCTTTCTCTCTTTCCGGGAGGTCATTGGTTGTTGCTGGGCATCGTCAAGTTCTTCTCATCTCAGGCTGATGGAATCTCTGGAATCTCGTGGCCTTCTGTCTTTTGAGTTAATGTTTTCCTTGTGTTTTTGGTTTTCTTCATTCTTTGCTCCAGGTGGATTGGGACAAACTGATGCATCTTAGATGGCCTCTAGAAAGCTTATAAGACCCCAGACACCACTCACCAAAGTGGGATGCAGAATATTTTCTTAATAAACTTTTTTATGCCAATTGGATCTAGATATCCTCTGAAATAAAGGTGCCCAGACTCCAGTCCTAGCTATTCTGTTCCTCAAAGTGTTTGATCATGTTCAGGAACTTCTTGACTTTTGCTTTAGGCCAGTTATTCTCACTTCCCCTGTGTTGTGTGTTGTCCTTACCTTCACCTAAGATGATTAACTGACCAATTTCACTCAGTATAATACTCGCCAGATTTATCCATGCTGTGAGCTATTTGGCTGATTCATCACTGTTCTTTTCTGTTGTATAGTATTCTACTGTGTGTATGTATCAAAATTTGTTTATTCATTTGTCTGTTGAGGGGTACCTAGGTTGTTTCCATCTTTTTGCTGTTACAATATTCTAAGGAGTGGGATTGCTAGATCGTATGGAACCTCTATTTATAGCTTTTTAAAGAACTGCAGAATCAATTTCCAAAGTGGTTGTACCATTTTACATTGCCACCAGGAAACCCCCAAAACAAAGCCCATTGCTATCTATTTGATTCTGACTCACAGCAACCCTATAGACAGAATAGAACTGTCCCATAGAGTTTCCAAGGAGTGCCTGGTGTGTTCAAATGGCTGACCTTTTTGTTAGTAATCGTAACTATTAACCACTATGCCACCAGAGTTTCTACATTCCCGCCAACAGTGCTTAACTGTTCCAGTCTCTCCACAACCTCCCTAACATATATTGTTTTGTGTTTTGGGGGGGTAGTGCCAGCCTTGTTGAGGTGAGATGGTTTCTCATTATAGTTTTGATTCACATTTCTCTAATGGCTAATGACTGTGAATGTTTTCTCATGTATCTTTTAACTGCCTTATGTCTTCTTTGATTAAATGTCTGTTTGTATCCTTTGCCCATTTTTTAATTGGACTTTGTATTTTTTGTTGCTGAGGTGTGGCAGTATGCTATAGATTTTAGAGATTAGACCCTGATTGGATTTTGCTATTATCAAAATTTTTCTTCCCAGTCTGTGGGTTGTCTTTTTACTCTTTTGGTGACGTCTTTGGATGAGCACAAGAGTTAGATTGTTAGGAGTTTCCAGCTATATATTTTCTGTTTTGTATTCAGTTTATGCTATGTATTAGGGCTTCTAGCGTTATCCCTATTTTTTCTTCCATGATCTTTATTGTCTTATATTTTATATGTAGGTCTTAGATCCATTTTGAGTTACTTTTTGTGCATGGTATGAGATGGGTCTTTTTTTTTTTTTTTTTTTGCACACAGATATCCAGTTACACCAGCATCGTTTGTTAAAGACAGAGCAGAGTCTTTTCCCCCCACAATGGGCTGGCCTTTGTCGAATACCAACTGCTTGCAAGTGAATGAATTGTCATCTGTATTCTCAGCTCTGTTCTGCTGATCAAGGTATCTGTTGTTGTACCAGTACCAAGTGTTTTGATTACCATGGTGGTATAATAGTTTCTAAAGTCAGGTAGTATGAGGCCTCCTACTTTGCTATTCTTCTTCAATAATGCTTACTTATCCAGAGCCTCTTCTCTTTCCATGTGAAATTGTTGATTTATTTTTCCATCTCATTAAAAATGTTGTTGAAATTTGGGTAAAAGTTGCATTGCATCTGTAGATAGCTTTGGGTAGAAATAACGTTTTCACCATGTTGAGTCTTCCTATCCATGATCATGGTATGTTTCTCCACTTGTGTGAGTCTCTTTTGGTTTCTTGCAGTAGTCTCTTGTAGTTTTCTTTGTGTAGGTCTTTTACCTCTCTGGTTGGATTTATTCCCAAGTATTTTATCTTCTTGGGGGATATTGTAAATGATATTGATTTGGTGATGTTCTCTTTGTTGGGGTATAGGAACCCAGGTGATTTTTGTATGTTTATCTTGTATCTGGATACTTTGCTGAAATCTGTTAGTTGCAATAGTTTTCTTGTGGATCCCTTGGAGTTTTGTATATATGAAATTGTATCGTCTGCAAATACAGTTACCTTTACTTCTTCCTCACCAATTTGGATATCTTTTATATCTTTCCTAGCCTAATTTCTCTTGCTTGGACCTGCAGAACAGTACGAGTGGTGATAAAGACCATCCTTGTTTAGTTTCCATTCTCTAAAGGAACATTTGCAGACTCTGTTTAGTATGACATTGACTGTTGGTTTTGTATAAGTGCCCTTTATTATGATGAGGAATTTCCCTTCTATTCCTATTTTGCTGAGTTTTTAACGTGAATGAGTGTTGGACTTTGTCAAATGCCCTTTTGGCATCAATTGATAAGATCATGTAGTTATTTTGTTGTATTTGTGATGATTTACATTGATTTTTTTTTATAATGTTGAACCATCCTGCATAGCTGGTATCAGTACCACTTGGTCATGGTGAATTACTTTTTAGATATGTTTTTGAATTCTAGAATTCAAAAATTGTCTAGAATTTTGTTGAGGATTTTTGCATCTATGTTCATAAAGGCTATCGGTCTGTGATTTTCTTTCTTTCTTTTTTTTGTGTTGTCTTTACCTGGCTTTGATGTCAGGGTTATACAGGTTTCCTAGAACAGGTTTGAGAGTATCCCATCTTTTTCTGTGCTCTGAAATGCGTTTAGTAGCACTGGTACTGGTGTTATCTCTTCTTTGAATGTTTGGTAGAATTCTCCAGTAAAGCCATTGGGACAGTTTTGTTGTTGATGTTAGCCTTTTTTTTTTTAAATCTCTTCAATCTCTTCTTTTGTTACAGGTCTACTTAGTTTTCTGCCTTGCTTTGTGGTAGATAGTGTTTTCAGAAATTTCACCATGTTGAGTCTTCCTATCCATGATCATGGTATGTTTCTCCACTTGTGTGAGTCTTTTTTGGTTTCTTGCAGTAGTGTCTTGTAGTTTTCTTTGTGTAGGTCTTTTACCTTTCTGGTTGGATTTATTCCCAAGTATTTTATCTTCTTGGGGCATATTGTAGGTAGATAGTGTTTTTAGAAATTTGTCCATTTCCTCTACATTTTCAGATTTGTTGGGGTATAATTTTTTGTAGTATTCTGTTACGATTTTTTAAAATTTCAGTTGGGTCTGTTATGATATCACCCATCTCATTTTTTACTGGGATTATTTGCTTCCTGTCCTGTTTGGTCAGTTTGGTCAATAGTTTATCCTTTTTGCTGATCTTTTCAAAAAAACCAGCCTTTGGTTTGGGTGGCTCTTTCAATTGTTTTCTGTTCTCTATATCATTTATTTCTGCTTTAATCTTTGTTATTTCCTTTCTTCCTTCACCAAAGGGCTTCTTTTGCTGCTCTGTTTCTACTTGTTTGAATGTAGGGTTAATATTTTGAGTTTGGCCCTTTCTTCATTTTGAATGTGTATGTTTATTGCTACAAATTGATCTCCGTGCACTGCTTTGCTGTGTCCCAAAGGTTCTGGTAAGATGTACTTTCATTCTCATTTGATTCTATGAATATCTTTATGCCATCCTCGATTTTATTCTATAACACAGTAGTTATTCCATTTCCAAGCATTTGACATTTTTCCCCCCTTTCTTTTCCATTTATTGATTCTGCCTTTATGGCTGTATGGTCATAGAAGATGCTTTGGAGTATTTTGATGTTTTGGATTCTGTTAAGGCTTGGTTTGTGACCTAATATGTAATCTATTCTGGAGAACGTTCCATGTGCTTTGGGGAAAAAAGTATACTTGGTTGCTGTTAGATAGAATGTTTTGTATATATCTATGAGGTAGAGTTGATTGCTTGTGACACATCTTCTGAATCTTTACCAAGCTTCTTTCTAGATATTCTGCCCTTTACCAAATGAAGTATGTTGAAGTTTCCTGCTGTTATTGTGGAACAGTCTGTTAGAGTTTGTTTTATGTATTTTTGAGTTTTATCTTTGGGTGTATATATTTATTACGGTTGTGTCCTACCAGTATATTGACTCTTTAGTTTTTTTTCTTTAGTCTATTTTTTCAGAGGTTAATATTGCCACTCTTGCTGTGTTTTGTTTGTTTGTTTGATATGTTTTTTCTATCCTTTGGGTTTTAGTTTGTGTCTTTGAGTCTAAGGTGTGTATCTAGAGGTACTGTGTAGACAGATTGTGTTTTTTAATCCAGTTTACTACTCTCTGTCTCTTTATTGGTTCATTGACACCATTTATACTCAGTGTAATTATCGAGAAGTATGAGTTTAGTGTTGGCATATATATGTATTTTTTGTAGTATTGACAGTTTCTTGTTCCACTGAATTTTCTGTGAGGAGTAATTTTTCTTTATGTATTTTATTTACATGTTTTTCATTATTGTTGACTTTGTACTAGCTGAGTCTTTATGTTTTTTTTTCTTTTGATAGGTAGATTTGTGAATTTCCTTTGTGAATATCTTAAATTTACCTCCACAATGTCTGACAGTTAAGTCCACAAACTTAGTTGTTCTAAGTGCTACATACCTCATTGTTGAATATCACTACAGTCACCTTGAAAGTACTGTCCTTGAGAAGCTATGCATTGATGACAGGTCACTGTAATGATATTCAACAATAGATGTGTACCAGTTTTTCTAGGATGATTTCATGAACTTAATTGGCAGTCTTTGTATTTTTCTAAATTTAAACCAATCTTTTTTTCTTGATGCACTTAACTTTTCATATGAAAGTTCCATGACTACACTATTTAATGTCTCTCTTTTGTTTTAATGCTGTCATCATGTACATATTTATGTCTCTGTGTTCCTATTTTTAGTGTTAGAGATTTCAGTTACTTTTGTGACTTCCCTATCTGATATATGATTATTTTGTCCTGTGTTCTAGTTCTGGTTTGTTATCTGATATTGTTGGTTCTCCAGCTGGAGGATTCCCTTTACTATGCTTGTAATTTTGGTTTTATTTTTATAAATTCTCTTGACTTCTTTTTATTAGGAAGTGCCCTAGTATCACTTTCATACTTGAGAGAGATTTTTATTGCATATACACTTATTGGCTGTACTTATTTTGTTTCCTTCAAGACTTTGTATATGTCCCTCCATTGCTTTCTTGCTTGCAGGGTTTGTGGTGAATAATCAGAGCTTAATCTTATTGACTCTACTTTGTAGGTAACTTTTTGTTTATCCCTAGCTGCTCTTAACATTCCTCTTTATCTTTGATTTTAGCAAGTTTGATTGTAGTATGTCTTAGTAAGTTTCTTTTGGGCTCTACCCTGTGTGGGGTTTGATGAGTTTCTTCTTGTCTTGCATAATGTCAGGAAAACATTCTGTCAGCAGGACTTCAACAATTCTTTCTGTATTTTCTGGATCCCCTCCTCTTCACTCCTTTTCTGGTACTCTAATCACTCATAGGTTATTCCTCTTGATAGTATACCATATACTTCTTAAGGCTTCTTCAGTTTTTATAATTATTTTATCTGTTTTTTCCTCAAATAAATTGGTTTCAAGTACTTTGTCTTCAGTCTCACTAATTCTAACTTCTGTTGCCTCAGTTTTGCTCTTATGACTTTCTATTGAGTCGTTTAATTCTGAAATTTTATTGTTAACTTTTTAGATTTCTCTTTGCTGTCTCCCTATGAATTCTGGAAACTCTGGTGGCATAGTGGTTAAGAGCTATGTCTGCTAAACACAAAGTCAGCAGTTTGAATATACCAGATGCCCCTTGGAAGTTCAAATCTACCAGGTCCTCCTTGGAAACTCTATGAGGCAATTTTACCTTATCTTACAGGGTTTCTATGAGTCAGAATTGGCAACAGTGTGTGAGGTACGTGAGCTAATTAAGAAACCCTGGTGGCATGGTGGTTAACTGCTATGTCTGCTAACCAAAAGGTCAGCAGTTCAAATCTGCCAGGCACTCCTTGGAAACTCTATAGAGCAGTTCTACTCAGCTGTGTATGGTCACTATGAGTTGGAATTGAGTCAATGGCACTGGGTTTATTTTATTTTATTTAACTTATTGCTGAATATTAGTGTAAGACATGAGATTCCTGCTCAGGATTCATGGCACAGCAAGCAGCAGGAGTGTGATGCTGGGTCAGTTCCCCTTGACCTCCTATTCCAGTGGGAGCCTGAGTGAATCATGTGCACATAGATGTAGCTCTTAACCACTGTGTCACTAGGGTTTTCAGGAACCTCACGGGAAAGCTAAATAATATTGCCTCGTTTAACAGTTGAAGAAATAGACACAGAGATATGAAATGATTAACCAAATACTGAAGCCAGGACCCAGCCTCAGGAGAGTCATATTAAGTTGGTTTTGGATGAGGCCCAGGCGTCAGTATTTTTAAAAGTTTATTCTTTTGTTCAGCCAAGGTTGAGAATCATTCCTCTGAAGTCTTCGAGCAAATATATATGTAAATTAGTTCATGCACATGAGACTTTAGTCAACAATTATAAGCCCTTTATGTCTTCCTTCTGTAGATTCCCTTGATTTAGTCACTACAGTCTTGTGCTTTCTTTATCCCAGCTTCCTAAAGGATACAATCATTCACAGCATTGTCCAGTTTTCCTTGTGCTGATCTTCTTTTGCCTCCTTCTAATAGAAGTAAAAGAAAGTTTCCCAGGGATTATGCCTTAGGAGCCAGACTCAGATGACTATTTGCCTGCAGGTAGTTTACTAGTGGTATACTAAGGATGAAACCCTGTGAGAGTGAAGTCAGTAAGAACAGGCAGAGGGAGGAGTTGAATACCATCATAGTTACAACAAAGGCCATGACTGATCACATGGGAAGCTCTTCAGTTGGAGAGACCCTTGAGGGTCATCTTATGTTGAGGCGAGGGACCTGGGCACTTATTAGTCATTGGATGAACTCCAGCCCCCAACTAGGGGGATGTAATATCAAGCAAGAACAGTTCCTGGGAAAGGACTCAGGTGAGAGCTGAATGCTTCTAAAATTTCCAGCTGCTGGCAGAATGAATCCTGAAGAGGTGGTGGGGACCAGGTTGGGGAAATCCAGGGCCCACCACAGTATCCACTACAGAGGGGAAATAAAAAGAAGAGGAAAATCTGCCTGACTGTGAGTATTGTATCCCCTTTGTTGTCAAATTCCCCAAAAGGCAGCTGTGCCTGTTTACCTCTATTGCTGCTTTTGGAGGGGTACTTCCTTTTACTAAAACATGCTCATATTTTTGCATTGGAGGATTCCCTGTAAGATACAGAGATTGTCCCAAGGAGAGAGAATCTGAAATGAAAAGTATTTCATAGAAGCCCGTAATCTGATGCCAGGCATGATTTTTGCCTTCTAATAAGGTTCTAGGTACTTGGTGAGTCTTGTAGCAAGTATAGGAATCACCTCTATCCCACTGTTTCATCATCTGGCACATTTGGGCTACATGCTTACAAGGTTGTTTCGGACTTATTTTGTAGCTCTCCCTTACCATACTGCAGGTTTTAGTTACTAATTAGTCAGTGAGACATCATATAGACACCACTCAGACACAGTGAAACTTCCTACTGTGACAGTTTTAAAGATTGCCTTTCTTAAAGGCATTGCAATCTATTCAGGGTGCCTTGCTGCATGGTAGAGACTAGTATTCTAAAGACTGTACACTCTTGTAGATTTTGGCTAATGCTTAAGACCTAGCTTCCACCAAAGAGGTGTGCACTGGTGAGATCTGGAATGTGGAGATAGATTGTTACCAATGTCTGGGGGTTCAGCTACCTGCTGCAAAAAGCCAATCCACCGAGACAGAAGATTTTGGGCTGAGATCAAAGGTTTTATTTGCAAGCTAGCATTACAAAGGGACAGGGAGATATTCTCATCCTCAAATCCTGTCCAAATTGGTCAGGAGAAGTCTTGAATATTTAAAGGGAAAGACCACATGCAGATGTAGGGAACAATGTGGGCAGGTAGGGGCGAATGGGGTCAACTGAGTGGAAGTCATCAGGATGGAGGCTGAGTGGGCAGAGGAGATCAACTAGTGCAGGTCTGCTTCACAATCTCCCTGGCCATCAAGAAAAACAGAGTGGTATTAGTTGTCATCTGGCCAGTAGCCTACAAGAATAATGCTTAAACACAAGTTATTTCTGCGTCCTCCCAGCCTCCTGCTTGTATTCTTTTATCATTGGTTTTATCAAGACAAAATGAGTCACTTATTATCTGTAGTTCACAGAATTTATAGTGGAGTCTACAGAGGCCCCCACCCTAGCATCCCTGCCTGGGGCTTGTGCAGTGTGGAAGTCATGTCTTTCCTTTTGTGTCAGGAATGATCTGAAACAATGGGTCAGGACAAGTATTGGGAGTTAATGGAAATAGTCCTCAGGCCATTATGGATGAGAGCTGGGGGATAAACAGCCTGGCTTCCTCGTACTTTGTGTAGGATAACTGTAAGCCACATTGTTTTAGTCAGCTAGTGCTGCTTTAACAGAAATACCATGAGTGGATGGCTTTAACAAAGGAAAGTTTATTCTTACACAATCTGGTAGGCTACATGTCTGAACCCAGGATGTCCGCTGCAGGGAAGGACTTTCCCCACTGTCAGCACTGGAGGAAAGTCCTTGTGTTGCATCACTCTTTGTTCAGGAAGCATCTTGATTTTCTCCCGGTGCTGCTTTCTTGATGGTATGAGGTTCTCAGTTCTCTGCTTACTTCACTTTCCTTTCATCTCTTGAAGGATGAAAGGATAAAGGATGCTGTTAGCCACACTCTAAGGAAACTCCCTTTACAGTGAAGTGAGGAGATGATCCTATGAAGGGATTTACCAGAGCCAAGTGCCGTCGAGTCGGATCCGACTCAGAAGGGATTTACAGTCCCACCTTAATCCTTTAACATATAGCGTAGGAAAAGCACAAAATGGAGGACAATCACAAAATATTGGGAATCATGGCCTAGCCACATGGCTACACACATTTTATAAAGCATTCCAGAGTTTCCCAGTGGGATTGATTTCCAGTTACCCACAGTGGTAACCTGCTTTATAACACACCATTTATTGGCTTTGTTACTTGTCTCACTTCCGTACTCCCCTATCTGCAGTTCTGGGGTCACTACCCAAATAAACAACTTGCATACAAATCCTTGTCTCAGGATCTGCTTGTGTAGAAACTAAAAATGGTATCCATAGCATCTGTCCATCCATCCATCTGTCCATCCAGCCTCCCTCTTTCCCTCCCTCCCTCCCTCCACCCATCCACCCTTCCCTCCCTCCATCCATCCATCTACCCATCCCTCCATCCAATCAACCAACTTTGCCAACCTACCATATACCAGGCAACATATGAGGTACTCAGGACAAAAGATATACAAATTGTAGTCCTTGAACTAAAGTTGCTTGATTAAATTGCATTACGTTTCCCATATCACCAAGCAGAAGTATTCCATACACTGAATATCAAAGCAGCATTAGGAAGGTTGGTTATAAAAATGGTGTGGTGGCTGCATCAAACCTACTCTAATGTAGGGGAGAATCATTATCAGTAGTCCAATGCTGATTCCTATAAGGAGGTCAGACATACCTCAGCCCTCTAGACATTTTACCAATTCTGACATCAGACTTACCTCCCATGGCACTTTATACTTCTCTGCTGGGTTTGCTAATTCTTGTAGTGGCCTCACAGAACTCACAAACCATGCTCACAGATATGGAGCTTATTAGGGAAACAACAAGTTAAAGGTCAAGATCAGAAATGACTCAGGATACAGTTCTTTGATCAGGATAGCCTCCTTGCAGCTGTACCTGCATGCAGGCCTCTGTCTGGCTCTTGGCCTCTTGGGATGGTTTGGCCTCTACCCAGTTTGGACACATGTTACAAAGCTTTTTTGACTCAACTAGTAAGTGCCCAGAGCACCCTACTCCACCGGTAACCCTTGGCCCAAAGGTATTCAGCTCTCTCACTCTGTGGGTTGACATGGTCACTGTAACCGCCTTACTATGTGGACCAGGAAGCCCACTGCACCATTGATTCTACTGTTCGGGTCCCGATTTCGAGATGTGACGCTGTTACTTTTTGAAAGTTAAGTTTTATTAAAAAATGTGCCCAATAAGGGAAAGACTGGTGCACCAGGGACACACCCCAAACTACGCAGAGCAGGGGGTGACCCTGAGCTTCCTCAGCACTCAGTATTTAAGTCATGAGATTACAAAGCAGGGAGGAGGAACTGACCTTTATATTGATTGGTTAAGGCCACCTGGAATTCCTGTTAGTTGTAAAATGTGGTCAAGGTCTAGGGGTCACTTGCAAGTCTGTCCCCAGGCTTTGTCTTGTGACAGATGTTTTGTAAGACAAAGGTGAGATTACTCTATGGTATTTTCTGCTATTAAGTTGTTTCCTGAGGCTTTCTTTACTACCTTGAATTTTTACTGCGCCCTTCCTCAAAATGGAGTCACTTATGTCTCATTTCAACACTACTGCTGCCATTTCTCTGCCGCTGCTTCTCACTGTCTTACATCATCACTGGTGTTGCAGCTCTCTGTCTGTCTCCTGAGTCTAAGAGGTTCTCAGCACAGAGACCTCAGATATGAAAGATGTGTTTACTCCTAGCTCTTCTTTCTTGGTTGTAGTGAGCACTACCCACACCTGCTTCTGCCTTTGGGATTATTATTTTAAAAAGCCTAGTAGGATGAAAAAACTGACCAACCCTCTCATTAGAATTCTAGACACTTTATTTGCATTATCTCACACAAGGGTATTGTATTATTAGCAAGTTGTCCAATCCCTTTGGTGGGCCACAAGCACCTCATTTGCAAAGTTCCACTCAGTCATTCCGTGTAAGTTAGAAGACCATAATGAGAAAGACCACGTGTAAGTGATCCATTGCATTGCACCACACTGGTGAACCTTACTTTTAGAGGCTTGAAGAGGGCTATCCCAGCAAGAGTCATCCATGCTGGGAAAACAGTGCCTGGCACATGGTAGGTGTTCAATATATGTTTAGTGAGTGAGTGTGTAGATGGGCAGAATGAACAAAAAGATGGCTACCTTCTCCCTGTGTTTCTGAATGTTTGTTCCCAAACATTTGAAATTCACAGCTGAAAATCTGATCTCAGAAACTCAAGAAACTCATTCAGGTAAGATGAGTATTAGACCTTTTGCAGGAAAGATCGTACACTCGAGAGTGAGCAGGGCAACAGATGAAAAAGTGATCAACTCCAAATTTGAAAGTTAAGGCTCTCTACTTCAGTGCAGAGAGATCTGGGGCAGCAGTCTTTTCTGGTACTCTTCAAATCATAGAACACAGATAAAGGTTACTTGCAACTGGAAAAATGAATACGGCTATGTTTTGAATTATGCCTTATCAGTTACTGTGTGTAACCCGTGGGCCATTGTTTGTGATTCCTATACATTTGGAAGTTCTAAGAATAGTGACTTTAACTCTTACCTCCCTATGATAAGGACATGCTAGATAAGACCTGATCCTCAGCATGTTGCCACAGTAATGAAGGATGCAAGTTATCAGTGCTGTGGGAGAGTCCATAATGGGCTGTAGGGTCCTGGAGGACTTCATGGAGGAGGAAGGTCTTGAGCTTGGTCTTAGAAGATAGGTAGGACTTGGCTGGGTAGACAGAATGATAGTAATCATTCACATTTATCAAGTTACTATGTGTAGACTGTGATAAAGATTCACAGCCAATCTTGTTTAAATGTCCTAAGGCCCCAACAAGCATTTGTTATTATTCTCATTTTAAAGATAAGCAAACAGAGACTTAGGAAGCCTAAATATTTTGTTCTTATCAAAACAATGATGAAAAGGCAGAGTCAAGATTCATATTCAAGGAGTCTGCTTCTGGATTTTGCTCATTAACAACCATTTTGGACCACTCTACTGCTGTGCTATTTCTTGAGGGCTGGGTAGGAGGACAGATTGCCTTCTGCAATGATCACAACCTTGAATGTTAGAATGAGATTTAAAAAATACGTGTATTTTATTGTGCTTTAGGTGAAGGTTTACAGATCAAAATAGTTTCCCATTTAAAAATTTGTACGCAGAATGTACTAAGCCAGTGTCCACAGTTTCCTCAGTGTGACAGCAAACTCCCCATTCCCCATTCCCCATTCCCTTTTGTTTTGTTTTCGTACCATTTCCTGCCTTCTTGTCTTTGCTTTTGGGCAGATTTTGCTCTTTTGGTCTCACATAGTTAACTGTTCTAAGCAGCTAGTTCCTCTCAGGTGTCGTTTATTTTGTAGGCCTGCCTATCATTTGTCTGAAAGGTAGTCACCAGGAATGGATGGCTTCAGTTACATTTTAGAATGGTGTCTCAGGGTCATAGTCTTAAGGGTTCCACCAGTCTCTGTGAGATCAGCAAGTCTGGTCTTTTTGTTGTGGATTTGAATTTTGTTCTACATTTTCTTCTGCTCTGCTTAGGACCCTGCATTGTGATCCTGGTTAAAGTGATTGGCAGTGGTAGCCAGGCACCATCTAGTTCTTCTGGACTTGTAGACTGTGTTTCATGTGGTCCATTTGTTCTTTAGATTCCCTTGAGTTTTCCTTCTACTTCATCCTCTTTTGCTCTGGCGGGGATGAGACCAATAGTTGTATCTTGCTTATATGTTTTCTTTTAATTAGTGCCAGTAATGTTGGGGTGAGATGATATCTCATTGTAGTTTTGTACATCTCTCAGATGGTTAGTAATAGTGAGCATTTCTTCATATGCTTGTTAGCTGCCTGAATGTCTTCTTTGGTGAAGTGTCTATTTATATCTTTTGCCTATTTTTAATTGGACTGTTTGTCTTTTTGTTGTTAAAGTGTTTAAGTTTTCTAAAAATTTTAAAGACTAGCCCCTTGGTAGATATGTCCTAACCAATTTTATTTTTATGTTTTTCTACTAATAGTAGATATTCAGTCCTGACAGTATCATTTGTTAAAGAGACTGTCAGTTCCCCATTTAATGGACTTTGGCCCTGTATGGATGATCAGCTATCTAGAAGTAAATGAATTTGCAATTTGGGTTCTCAATTCTGTTCCATTGGTTGATCCGTCTGTTGTAACAGTACCAGCCTATTTTGACTATTGGGCTGTATGGTGGGTTCTGAGATCTGAAAGTATGGGGTCTCCTACCCTGCTGTTCTTTAATATTGCTTTATTCTCTCAGGACCTCTTTCCTTTCCATGTAAAGTTAGTAATTAATTTTTCCATCTCATTGAAGAATGCTGTTGGGATTTAGATTGTGAGTGCATTATATCTGTGTATCACTTTGGCTAGTATTTACTTTTTTACAATGTTATGTCTTCCTATCCAAGAGTATGATGTGATGGTTAAGATTGTGTGTTGATTTTGCTGGGCCATGATTGTATCAGTGTTTATATGGGATCACTCCCATGATTGCATTTGCTGTGAGTAGCCAATCAGTTGAAAAGGTGTTTCCTTGGAGGTGTGGCCTGCATCCAAATATAAGCAGATGTTCTGGCTTTTTCTCTCACTCTGGATCCTGCAGTTGCCTCCTGTTCATCTTACCTCTGGCTCTTGGAACTTGAGCTATCAGCTTATCTGCAGATTTTCGAAGTCATAGATATTTGCTGCCTGGGAGTGGAGCCCTGCTCTCCAACCTACCAATTTTGGGTTTACCAGCCTCCATAGCTACATGAATTGAGAGAGAACTCATCCATCCATTTGATGTGCCAACCTCTACAATCATGTAATAAATCTCTCTATATACATATTTGTCATAGATTGAATTGTGTTTCCCCCAAATCTGCAGCAACTTGGCTGGGCCAGGATTCCTGGTATTGTATGATGTTCCTCCATGTTGAAATTCCTGCCTCTATGATGTTAGTGAGAATGGACAGGTGGCAGTTATGTTGGTGGGACAAGTCTTAATGTGTAAGATTGTTTTGTGCCTTGAGGCAGTCTCTTGGGATATAGAAGAAAGAATCTGGTGGAGAAATTGGGGAACCTCGTACTATCAAGAAAGCAACACCAGGAGTAGAGCTTGCCCTCAGACCTGAGGTTACTGTGCCAAGATGCTCCCTAACCAAAGACTGATGCAACACAAGGACCTGCTTCTAGAGCCTCCAAAGAGGGAAAACTTTCCCCTGGAGCAGACACCCTGAATTCAGACTTGTAGCATAGTGACTGTATAAGAATAAACTTTTCTCTGCTAAAGCCATCGTGGTCTTCCTGTTAGAGGAGCACTAGATAACTAAGACAACATTTATATACTTTACTGGTTTGCTTCTCTAGAGAACCTGGTCTGTTACGTGTTGTTGAGTTAGTTCTGACTGATAGTGACCCTACCTACAACAGAACGAAACACCTCCCAGCCCTGCACCACACCCAGAATTATTGTTATGCTTGAGTCCATTGTTGCAGGCACTGTGTCAATCCATTTCATTGAGGGTCTTCCTCATTTTCACTGACCCTCTACTTTACCAATCATGTCCTTCTGTAGGGATTGATCCCACCTGATAACATGTCCAGAGTATGTAAGACATAGTATCATCATCTTTGCCTCTAAGGAGTGCTCTAGTTGTACTTCTTCCAAGATAAATCTGTTCGTTCTTTTGGTGGCCCATGAAGAATATTGAATATTGAATATTCTTCTCTGGCACCACAATTCAAAAGCACCAGTTCTTCTGTCCGCCTTATCCTTTGTCCAGCTTTGGCATGCATATAATGTGATTGAAAATACATGGCTTTGGTCAGGTGCACTTTAGTTTTCAATGTGACATCGTTGCTTTCCAACATGAATCCAGCCTAAGACATGCTTTCCCATATACATAGGTCTTTTTTTTTAAATTGTGTTTAAGTGAAACTTTACAATTACAGTTTCTTGTACAAATATTTACATGTACTTTGCCATGTGACCCTAGCTACAATCCCCAAACTGACCCCATACTCCTTCCCTCCAACCCATATTTCTCATGTCCATTTGACCAACTCCTGTACCCTTGAGACATCTCTTCTCACCTCCAAGCAGGAGCTGTCCAATTAGTCTCCTTTAATGTGCCCGAGCCATGAAGCACACTCTTTGCCAGTATCATTTTATGGCTTATGTATCAACAGAGTCTTAGTCTGAAGAATTGAATTCCAGAATGGTTTCAGTTCTGAGTTAGCAGAGAGTTTGGGGGCTATGTCTTCTGTGGACGTTCCAATCCACCAGACTGGCAAGTCAGATTTTGAGTTCTGCATTCCTCATTTCTCCCACTCCGTCAGGGACTCTTTGTTGAGTTACTTATCAGGGCAGTCTTTGGTGATAGCTGGGCAACATCTGGTTCTTCTGGTCTCATGTTGCTGTTGTCTCTCTTGTATGTTGCTGTTTCTGTCTCTTGGGTTTGCTCTTCTTTCTCCTTTGCTCCAGATGGGTTGAGACCAATTAATGCCTCTTAGATAGCTCTTGCTAGCTTTTAAGACTCCGGATACCACTCACCTAAGTGGAATGCATAACATTTATTTAAACAATTTGTTATGCTATTTCACCGAGGTATTCCTTGAAGCCATGGTCCCTAGACCCTTGACCCAGTTACTCTGTCCCTGGAAGTATTTTGTTTTATTTAGAATACTTTTAAGATTTGAGTTTAATCCTTTGGTACTGACCCACCATAATGATCAAAGAATGTTTTCTGTTTTTAAACTATTTCTTGAGCCCTTTTAATAGTAGTCTCATACACTATTTGTCCTTTTGCAATTGACTAATTTTGTTCATCATAATATTCTTCAGATTCTTCTATTTCATGAGATGATTCCCAAATTCATTGTTGTTTTTTATCATTGTGTGACTATACCAGTTTGTTTATCCAATCTTCTGTCAAAGCACACCTAGGTTGATTGCTTCTTTTTGCTATTGTAAACAGTGCTGAACATTGGTATGCTTATATTTATTTGCGTGGTAGCTCTTTTTTCTCTACAATAAATTCTAAGAAGTGGGATCCCTAGATCACATAGTATTTCTAGTTCTAGCTTTTTAAGAAAGTGCCAAATTGATTTCCAAAGTGGTTCTCTCATTTAACATTCCCACCAGCAGTGTAGAAGTGTTCCAGTTCTGCTACAGCCTCTCCAGCATTTATTATTTTGTGTTTTTTTGGATTAGTGCCATCCTTGTTGGAGTGAGGTGGTATCTCATTGTGGTTTTAATTTGCATATTTCCGATGGCTAATGATTGTGAGCATTTTCTCATGTATCTGTTAGCCACCTGAATGTCTTCTTTGGTGAAGTGTCTGTTCATGTCCTGTGTCCAGTTTTTCCCTGTACTGGATAATTTATCTCTTTGTTGTTGAAATTTTGAAGCATCTTGTAGATTATTGAGATTAGATGCTGATTGGATTTGTGGTGGACAAAAATTTTTCCTAGTCTCTGGGTTGTCTTTTTACTCTTTTGGTGAAATCTTGGGATAAGCATAAATATTTGATTTTTTAGAGTTCCCAGTCTATTTTCTCTTCTATTGTTGGTGTATTTTGCGATCCTTTTATGCCTGTATATGGCTTCCAGCATGTTCCTATTTTTTTCTTCCATGATATTTATCATTTTAAGTTTGTTATTTAGGTTGTTGATCTACTTTGAATTGATTTTTGTGTGTGGTGTGAGATATGGGTCTTGTTTGACTTTTTTGCAGGTGGAAATCCAGTTATGATAGCACCATTTGTTAAAAAGACTGTCTTTTTCCCAGTTTACAAAGTTTAGGCCTTTGTCAAATACTGACTGTGCATAGGTGGAAGATTGGTCTTATGTCTGGATTCTCAATTCTGTTCCACTGGCCTATATGTCTGTTGTACCACTACCAAGTTGTTGTTTTTTGTTTTTTGTTTTTTTTTAACTACTATAGCAAGTAATAGGTTCTAAAGTGAGGTAGTATGAGTCCTCCAACTTTGTTCTCCTTCTTCAGTATTCCTTATCCAAGATGGCTTCTCTTTCCATATGATGTTGGTGATTTGTTTCTACATCTCACTAAGAAATGTCATTGGAATTTGGATTGGGATTGCATTTGTTATCTATCAATCACTTTGAGTAGAATAGATATTTTCACAATGTTGAGTCTTCCTACTGATGAGCAATGTAGATTCCTCCACTTACGTAGATCTCTTTCGGTTTCTTGCAGTAGTGTCTTATAGCTTTCTTTGTATAGGTCTTTTACATCTCTGGTTAGATTTATTCCTGAGTATTTTATCTTTTGGGGGCTATTGTAAATGGTATTGATTCGTGATTTCCTCTTTGATGTTCTCTTTGTTGGTGTAGTGGAATCCTACAGATTTTTGTATGTTTGCCTTATATCCTGAAGTCTTGTCTTGTCTTATATGCTGAAGTCTTCTGTTAGTTCCATTATTTTTTTTGTGGATTCTCTAAGGTTTTCTGTGCATAGAATCATACCATCTGCAAATAGAGAGAATTTTAATACTTCCTTACCAATTGGGATGACCTTTATTTCTATTTGTAGCGTCATTGCTCTGGCTGGAACTTCTAGCACAGTACTGAATAGAAGTGGTGACAGAGGGCATTCTTATCTAGTTCCCGTTTACAGAGAGAATGCTTTCAGAATCTCTCCATTTAGTATGGTGTTGCCTGTTGGCTTTGCATAGGTGCCCCTTACTATGTTGAGGAATTCCTCTCTGTTCCTGCTTTGCTGAGAGTTTTTATTATGAATGAGTGAGTGTTGGAATTGATCAAAAGCCTTTTCTGTATCAGTTGATAAAATCAAGTGGTTCTTGTCTTTTGTTTTATTTATGTGTTTGATCACACTGATTGTTTTTCTAATGTCGAACCATCCCTGAAAGTTTGGTATGAATATCACTTGGCGATTGTAATTAACTTTTTTTGGTATGTTGTTGAATTCAGTTGGCTAGAATTTTACTGAAGATTTTGCATCTAGGTTCATGAGACATAGTGGTGTTTCTGCCTGATTTTGGTATCAGGGCTATGCTCGCTTCATAGAAAGAGTTTGGGAGTATTTCATTGTATTCTATGCTCTGAAATATATTTAGTAATAGTAGTATTAACTCTTCTCTGAAAATTTGGTAGAATTCTATAGTGAAGTCACCAGAGCCTGCACTTTTTTTGTTTTGGGGAACTTTTTAGATTACTTTTCAATCTGTTTTTGTTATAGGTTTATTTAGCTGTTCTACTTCTGTTTGTGTTAATTTAGGTGAGTAGTATGTCTCTAAATTTTTGTCTACTTCCTCTAGGTTTTAAAATTTGTTGGAGTACAATTTGTCATAGTAGTCTGTTATGATTCTTTTAATTTCACTTGGGTCTGTTGTGATATTGACCATCTCATTTCTTATTCAGGTTATTTATTTCCTCTCCTGTTTCTTTTGTCAGCCTAGTTATTGGTTTATTGATCTTTTCAAAGAACCAGCTTTTAGTTATGTTAACACTTTCAATCTTTTTTCTATTCTCTAATTAATTTAGTTCTTCTCTAATTTTTATTATTTGCTTTCTCCTGCTGCCTCAGGGCTTTTTTGCAGTTCTTTTTCTACTTGTTTGAATTGAAGGGTTAATGCTTTGATTAGGGCCGTTTCTTCTTTTTGAATGTGTGCTTTTATTGAGGTAAATGGACCTCTGCTTTTGCTGTTTCTTGAGAGTGTTGGTAGGATGTGTTTTCATTCTCATTTGTTTCTGTGGATGTCTTTATTCCATCCTTGATTTCTTCTATAACCTAGTAGTTTTTCAGCAAGGTGTTGTTCAGTTTCCACATGCTTGATTTTTTTCCCTTTGCTTTCCCTGCGGTAGATTTTGACTTCTATGGCTTTATGGCCTGAAAATGCTTCGTAGTATTTCAGTGCTTCAAATTTTGTTAATGTTTGCTTTATGGATTAATATGTGGTCTGTTCTGCAGAACATTCCATGCATACTGGAAAAGAAGACATACTTATTTGCTGTTGTATGTAATGTTCCATATGTATATCTGGGAGGTCAAGTTGGTTGATTGTGGTCTTTAGATCTTTTGTGCTTTTATTGAGCTACTTCCTGGATGTTCTGTTCATTACTGAAAGTGGTGTGTTGAAGTCTCCTACTTTTATCGTGGAACTGCCTGCCTCACTTTTCAATGCTGTTAGAGTTCGTTTGAATTATTTAACAGACCCTGTTGCTGGCTGTGTAAATATTTGGTATGGTCATGTCCTGCTGATGTATTGACCCTTTGATCAGTACATAGTGTCCTTCCCCACCCACTGTGGTAGATTTTACTTTAAAGTCTATATTATCTGAAATTAACATTGCCACTCCTGCTTTTTTTGAATGTTGTTTGCTTGGTATATATTTTTCCATCCTTTGAATTTCAGTTTGTTTGTCTTTTTAAGTGTAAGGTGTGTCTCTTATAGGCAGCAAATAAACGGATTCTGTTTTTATTTTAATCCATTCGGCTACTCTTTTTTCTCTTTATTGGTGCATTTAAGCAATTTACATTCAGTGTAATTATTGGTAGATATGAATTTAGTGCTGTTATTTTGTGTGTATGTTTGTGTGTTGTTGACAGCTTCTTTATTCCAGTTAATTTTCTGTGCTTCATCATTTTTCTTTATGGTTTTTTTTTTCTTCATCTTTTTCATTGCTGTTGGTTTTATATTATATTTGCTGAGACTGGTTGGTTTTGTTTTGTGTTTTGATGTGCAAAATTGTTAATTTCCTTTGTGGTTACCTTAATATTTACTGTTATTATTCTGAATTTAAGTCAGTCGTTAATTTCTTTGGGAAATCCTGGTGATGTTGTGAAGTGCTACAGCTGCTAACCAAAGGGTCAGCAGTTCAAATCTACCAGGCACTCCTTGGAAACTCTATGGGACAGCTCTACTGTGTCCTATAGGGTACCTGTGAGTTGGAATTGACTTGATGGCAATGGGTTTTGTTATTTACTTTTAATTTCTTTGTATCTTCTCAACTTCCTCACCATATGGAAGACTTATGATTACATTATTTAGTCCTGCTCTTTGATATAGTGTTGTCATGTTTTACATAGTGACATCTCTGTGAAATGTCTTGCTCCAGGATATAGGGTTAAAAGGGGCAGATCTAGTAGTATGACTGTAAGTTTCTTTCTTCTGTCCTGCAGAGCCTCCCCTAAAAAGATCAAGATAGCAACACAGTCTCAAATATGACAAACCAGGTGTGATAAACATAAATTTTCATCAGGAATGAGGGTATTATGAGGACACATACTACTTGGAGAGGTAATAATAGGTGCAGGTAAGAGATATGAAATTTGCCTTTGTACAGTTTAGGAGACAAATCTTTCTGCAATCTCTTTGTGATTAATTAAGCCTTCACTTTGCAAAGAGAGTCCATATTCTTTGGTTCCATTTAATTAATCTCTTGTGCTGAACAAATATCCTTTGTCATGATCATCCAAGTCCTCTTCTGAGACTGAGATTTTATAAATTAAAAAAAAAAAAACTTTTTGCTCATCTGTCTTCTGTTTTTGCCTTCATCTGCTTCATTATAATGTGGAAACACTTGACCTGCTCTGGAGAAGCCAGGTCAGCACCTTTCCCAGTGACACAGAACCTCCTACACAGGACTTGAACCAGCAGTAGGTTCAGTAGTAAGCAGTGTACTTTGCTTATTGAGTCATCTATTCCTGGTCTTAACCCTCAGGACAGTTCAGCTGTTGCCAACTCTTGAGTGCCTTGTATGTGTTAGTGTTACATGTATTAGCCTTAATCTGCCTAACAGTTCTAAGTGACAGCTATAGTTACCATTTTATAGATATGGAAACCAAGGCTGAGACACTCTGACTTGCTCAATATTCTAAGATAAGAGACAGAGAGGATATTTGTGCATGGGCCTACTGTAAAGCATCTGCTCCTACTATGTCCCAGCATTGCTTGGTAGAAAAGTCTTTTGTGAAGTTGGCTCAGCAGCACATGAGACTCCAGGGTTCATGCTGTTTGTGAAGTATTTATTAAAAAAAAAAAAAAGATGTTATTTCTCAAGGCTGCACTTTGAGAACTGAGCTTTAAGCTGATCAGTCATGAAAGCAGTTATTTCAGCTACCTGTTTACCCTGTGATTTCTAAGGGGATTAGAGAGGAAGTAAATCTGCCTGCATCAAATATCTTCCCCCATCGGAAGGACAGGAGCCTAAAGGGGGCACCCACCATCTCTCCACCATCTCTCTGGGGATGATGTTCTTGTTTTCCAAGGATGCAGCAGTATCACCTATGCGTGCCTATGCCTCAGCAATGTGTCCATGAGGGAGTTGTGAGACACTGGGCTGTAGAGACCATAGAGATGATCCAGAACAGTGACTTTTGAATATGTCTTTAAGAAGAAGACTTTATCCAGTCTTATAGGGAAGCTGTAGCAGATGCTGTTGGTGCCCCACACATGTCCCCTCAGCCTATCCTAGTGGTTACTGCAACAACTTCCAGATGCTTCAAAGGCATACTCAGGTTTCTGGAGCAAGCTCAGCCTGCAGGAGGGTCAGGCTAGGGGTGCTGGAGCGTTAACACCAGCCCATGACCCAGAATGAGTGAGAGATGGCAGTGTATGGGTAAACAGTCCAGTTACCGTGCCCTTGCCGGGAAATTCTGACGTCTACACCGTCTCTCATGCAGCCCTGGCAGGACTAAGCTCCAGTTATCCCTGTAGTAGTTCCTTCATTGATGTTCCCTTTATTGACTTTCCTGCTATCCCTGTCTGTTTTTCTGTACCCTCACTCTGCTTTTTAAGATCACTTCCTGAGTAAGCTAATTACATGCAAATGCTGTCTCAAGATCTGCTTAGGGGAACCAAACAAAGACAGAAGCCCAGATCTCACACATCCAGAAGCTTACAGGTTCTAGAAGAACTTTGAGTTATCCTTAGGCTAACATTTGAGTGTCAAAATATTTATATTTCTTCATTCCCAGGACCTTCATGTGATATACATAGTAGGATCAAGACTCTTTTAGTTATAAATAAAAAAATAACTCAAACTGGCTAAAGCCAAAAAGAGAATTTTGAAATTCTTATGACATTCAAAAGTCTACTAAGAGTTGAACTTGGGCCAGCATGAGCCCAAATGGTGCCTTTCTGAAGTCTACACAGTCTTTCGTGCAGCCCCGGCAGAAATGAATTCCAGTTATCCCTTAAGGAGTTCCTTCATTAATGTTCTCCTCATTGACTTTCCTATTGTCCCAGTCTCACTTTCTAGAGAAAGATGCATCCCTTCCTCAGGGCATTTTCCTGTTATCTGCCAGAAAACATTGTAATAAATATGCAAACCTGAATGGCTGTGAGGTAAGTGGCACTCCTTATAGTGATATGGTGCACTGAGGGAACAAAGGAACTGAGCAGCCCTGAGGTGGGCCAGCTTATGCCAGATCCAGAGCTCCTTGTCATTCTCCCTCTTTCAGCAATGCCTTTCTTCATGTGGAGATCATTCTCAGACGGGTCTCCCCTATTGGTAATGAAGCTGCCGGCAGTAATAGGCTTATGTGCCATCATCTTAGCAATTTTTGTGTAAAAGAGCATGCCTGCCCCTTCTTACTGTCTCAAATAAGTCCTGGAATTAAGTGTCATTTGCTGATCACCATGAGTGATCAGAATCAACTTAATGGCAGTGGGTTTGGTTTGATTTATGGCCCATCTGGAGCACTGGTGGCACAGTGGTTAGGGGCTACAGCTGTTAACCAAAAGGTTGGGAGTTCAAGTTTGCCAGCTGCTCCTTGGAAACCTTACCTGGAAGTACTACTCTGTCCTGTAGGGTTGCTGAGAGTCAGAATCAACTGAAAAAATTTTGTTTTTTTAAATGGCTGGTTTGATTTTGTGCTTTGCCAGCTAAGAATGCGAGCAGGGGTGGTTTCCTAAGACAAACTGGGGAGTGTTATGGGAGAAGAGTAAGTGGGTGCTGATTAGGCAAAACAGTATCTGTTAATTCTAGCATTGTGTCTGAAACTTTAATGTGCTGTACAAAACATCCAGCATCTTGCTTGTCTTAGACTTTCTAATTCTGAAAATGTGAGGTGGGGGTCCATGAATCTACATGTTCAAGGTCATTCCAGGTGCCCGACCCACATTAAGTTGCACTACACTTTGGTGCCCAGTGACCGTTAATTATCTCAAGCTGCTGTTACAGCTCCCAAAGTAGTGTACCCCTGGAGGCAGGCTGCCTTGAGGGATTGGCAGCGATGACTCAAAGAAGGTTACTAAATTGTATTTTCCTGGGTATCATCATCCTCTTTGCTTTTCCTTTACACCAGAATTTGATGGGGCTTGTCCAAAGTATGCTTGTGTGAAGTATTCAAAGCTGTTACATAGAGGATTTTCCCTAGTTCCTTTTGGGAAGAGTCACTTTCCCCTACCTATCCTTCCCTAGGTTGTGGCTCAGGGAGAGGGACTGGAAGAGGAATGCAATGGAAGGACCCAGAGTTAGGATAGGATATGTGTCCTTTAGGGATGTAGATGGAAAATTTCAAACTTGCAGGCATTCCTCTCAGGACGGGAATGGTGAGATCACATGCACTCCCAGGAACCAAAAGGTTAGGATGTAAACAGTTGATTTCTGTAAAGAATGTTTCAGGAAGAAAACAATTTGTTCCTAGGAAGAGCATGTAAGACCTAATTGACCCATGCCACTCACTTAGAATGTAAAGTTCCTTCTTCCTCACCCCAGCTAAACAATTGAACTTCTCATTTCAAAGGGCCACAAAGCTGAAGCTGAGCCAGTCACTAACCCCTTGCCTCTCCTTTGTTTGCTACACATAAGAATCTCTAGTTTCGTAGATACAGAGGAGAGCTTTGTGTTTTTATTTAGGCTGCCTCACTTGAGCTGTGTTATTCCTCAATAAAACTTCTCTTTCACTCCTAAAAGGGTACAAGATTTTTTTGACATGAAGGACTGAAAGTTTCAAAAGTGAAAATAACATTTTGACCCCACAGCGAGGGCAGGAAGGTGTTGGAATTTTAAGAAATCCAAGAAAGATCAATTCCATGGAATTGCTGGAAGAAGTCTTCTTCCAAACCCAACCAGATGTATTTAAGAACTAACCAACTGAAATAGAAACTGGATTTGAGATCAGGCCTGACTGGCCTCATGGCTGCACTAGCAGAGGCAGCTAACATGAATCCTATCTTACCTACTAGAGCCAGCAGAAATGCTAATTACTGTAGTTACAGTCCTGTAGAAGTGTAACAGAAATGTAATGTGAGTCATGCACACAGTTTTAAATGTTTTAGTAGCCAGATTTAAAAAAATAAAAAGAAACCAAACAAACAACAAAAAAAAACCCCATTGCTGTTAGGTTGATTCCAATTCATAGTAACACTGGAGGACAGAGAAGAGCTGCCCCCTTAGAGTTTCTGGAGAGTGGCTAAGTGGATTGCAACTGCTGTGACTTTTTGATTAGCAAGCAAAACACTTAACCAGTTTGCCAACAGGTGAACATAATTTTAGTATGTTCTATTTAACCCAGTGTACATAATTTAACTTATCATTTCAATACATAGCCACTGCCGTCAAGTTGATTCTGACTCATAGGGACCCTATCTGTCAAAGTAGAACTGCCCCATAGGGTTTCCGGAGAGCATCTGGTGGATCTGAACTGCTGGCCTTTTGGTTAGCAGATGTAGCACTAACTACTATGCCACGAGGGTTTCCTTTCAACATGCACTCAATTATATATACATAAAACTATGCTATTTTATGTTCGTTTATTCATACCAGGTCTTTCAAAACTATAGTATTTTACATTTACAGTGCAACTCTGTTTGAACTTCCATGTCTGAAGTACTCAGTACCACATGGAGTTATCGCAGGGACCCAAAGCTATCCTCCATAACGTCCTCATTTTCTGTGTTGCAGAAAATGTTGGCATTGCTTAGATGTTGAACAGAGATCATTTTAGGTCTTGCAAAGACTTAGCTGTAATGGTGGTAGTGACTGTGGAGAAGGCTTAGACTGAAGGGACAGTGACTGTCTTACTTTGTGATGAGTTCCTTACTATGTTGGTTGCTCTGCACAACGAATGAGTCATCATGGAGGGGTTTGGATGCAGAGTGGATGAGATTCCCCCTATTCTTAGACCTGTTTGTGGGCAGTCATGTAAGTGGGGGCAGGAGGGACAGACTGATGCAGTGCTGAAAGGGATGGCCAGGGAATATGGAGGGATATGTCTGGATTCATAAAAATGGATCTTGGTAGGTTAGTTACAAAAGCTCCAAATATCATTTCCCCATGCGTGGAAGGAGCAAGATGAGGGAGAGATTAAAGAGCTGCATGCTTTTATGATTAAAGCACTCAGGAAAGATAATGAGGACCAGAGCCATTGGAAATGTCAGGATCTGGGACTCTCCTTTTGATTGGATCATTGAGTCATTTCTATTTTTCCAGAGTTTTGTCTGAGGAGGTTGTTTTTCACTCATGTGTCACACATCTGTTTTCAGTACTTCCTGCTTAATTCGTACATTACAAAATCTGCCTAGTGTATGAATTTCCATGGGCTTCTAAAATGGACAGATGTGTTATCTTTGAAAAGCAGCTGATGGAATGCTCACTCTCTCACAGAAAGTAGGTAAAGAGCTTACAATCTTTTGGGAAGAGTGCTTTTATACTAGTAAGAGTGGTGGCTGTCTCCAAGGATCATCAACACAGTGGCTGTGACTGAGTTTGAATCCCATCCTCTGCCAAGTTTTTTGACGTCTCTGAGCCTCCGTTTCCTCTTCCACAAAACACACATAATAATAGTTCATATAGCAATGAAATGTTGGGAAGATCCAACAAAATAATGTATGCATAGAGCTAGCACCATGCCTGGCTTGTAGAGGCGTGACTACGGTATGGCAGGCGGGGGCGTGCCCTGGTCACTGTTTAAGGAGGGGCGCTAAGGAGCAGTTTCTATTGGCCATCACATTTTCTGTCAACAGCTGTGGGGGATCCTTCAGCAACTTAAAACTAATTGGCGTAGGTGCTGTTTTCCATAGATAGGCCCCTGCTGGTAGGTAGACAGCCCTCAAGAAATGTTAGCTGTCATGAGACTCACTCTCTGTTAGCAAACACTAGCTCTTCTTTAACCTAGGCCAGGCATTGTACCTCATTGCCATGGATGGCCAAGTGAAATACTCTCATTTGCCAAACTGCCATATGTTTAAATTAGACAGTGTAACATAATAGGTGTGGACAATGACCTACAGACAAGAGTGATATGGCCAGTAGCTTAGGGAATTGGTGACAGAATTCTGGACAGATAAAACCCAGAAATTCTGTTTTACAGTGCTTGCTTAGTGTCTTCTGAGTCTCAAAACCAGCATTTTGAATTTCAGAAAGAAAAGAAACTGATGGGGCAGGGTTTTAATAAGAAACCACAGAGAACAAACACAGCAGCCCAATATAAAGGCAAATATAAACCTTGACTAAAAATTCAAGCACCAGGAGTTCAATAGGATGTATACTTAGAATGAATATTGATTCGACACGGGAAAATGCTTCTGATCTACAGCAAGTGAAAAATGCAAGAAATAAAACCACATAGAATTTAATACTAAACATGTGTACTCACATGTGCACACATGCACAAAGCCACGCACACACACACAGAGGAATGCTGTAAACCAAATGTTAGATGTTAATTTTGTTACCTATGTAGGATAATAGTGTTTTACTTTATGCTTTGTTATACTTTATACGATGAACATTTGCTACTTTCATAATCACAAAAAATAGCAAAGCTTATAAAGAATTTGCCAGCCCTGGTTTACACCAGGGAGCCTGCAGCTCATTCTCATCTCCCTCAGCCTTGCAGGACTCCTAGTGGCTTCAAAGCCTGCTTTGTTTATGGAAGGATTATTATGTGGGGAGTCCAGGGAGAATGACTGATAAAGAATAAAGTGAAACCTGTTTTATTGAAGACACTAACTAGAGTCAAGACGCTCTCACAACAAAATCCTTCATGAAGTCAGTGGATGGCTGTTTACAGTCATAGACAGTTGGGTAAATAGTGAATGGAAATATTAGGATGCTATGTGATGGAGTGTGATAGACTTCTTAATCTCTACTTATGAGGATGAGACTGTCATGATTTTCATTTAGACTGAAGTAAATTAACTCAGTTTATCAGGACTTGATGAGGTCAGTGTCAGGGCTTCATCTGATCTCCTCTTTCCGGGTGGCCTACTTAAAGCTTCTCTCCAGACCATGCATGGGTCCTGCTTCCACTCAGGATCTCCCTTGTGACTATCTTTCCAAACCCACCTATTCTGTCTTGCTGCCCAGGTTGAAATCCTTCTGGCTCTAGACCCAGTTCTTCCCCTTTGTCAGACCTTTTTGCCCTGAATCTAATTGTTCCTCCTTGCCTAGAAACTATTAAGTCTGTTAATTGTCTATACATTCTTTGTGTATCATCTGACACTACATTTGACCCTTTCTTTATTTCTCAGGGCCAGTCCCCTTAGTTTCGATGCAATTAATCTTGTTCCTCTCCCGTGCCCAGTCTCAGCCACTAGAGCCTCTATTGAAGGCAAAGCCTTGATCCTCATATAACCTCAGGAAGGATGTCTGGATGTTACTTGCCTTGCTCTGTGTCATAGCCACAGAATCTCTGTGACTCTGTTATTGTCCATAGTAATTTTACTACATACTCCATAAATGTATGGAGACTGGGAGATGGACTACTGGTGGATGGACCCAGGCAGGCTCGCTTTATGATATTGGTTCTGTAACTTCCTAACTGTGAGACTTGGCAAGTCACTTAACCTCTCTCAACCTGTTTCCTGTTCTGCAAAATGGTAATGATAATTTTCTATCAATATTCTATCTATCTGTCTGTCTGTCTGTCTATCTATAATATATAAAGTGCTTGGCTGCAAAAGAGTATTCAACATAAATTATTAGTTGTTTTGGTATTATTTTATTAATAAACAACAAAACCTATCATGTGGTAAAAGCATGGTCTTTACAGTCAGGCCAAACCCATTGCTACTGAGTGAATTCTGACTCATTACCCAATAGGACAAAGTAAAACTGCCCCCTAAAAATTTCCAAGGCTGTAGTCTTTATGGAAACAGACTGTCATGTCTTTCTTCTGTGAACAGTCAGGCAAATCTGGGTCAAATTGCTATTCTGACCCTAACCAAGTGTGGCATATCTCTATGCTTCAGTTTCTTCTTCTGTAAAATCAGATAATACGGAGTATTATTTCCAGGGGTTGCTGAAGGGAGTAAGTGAAATAATGTATATGAAATATTTACAAAATACCAGGCACATAGCTAGTACTGCAATATGTTTACTATTGTTTGTCTTATGGATGATGCACAGTCTCACCAACCTTTTCTAGGACGTTATGAGGAGGTGCTGTTGAATTGGTTCCAACTCATACTGACCATATGTACAGCAGGACGAAACACTGCCTGCTCCTGCATAATCCTCACAAACATTGCTATGTTTGAGGTCATTATTGCAGCCAGTGTGGCAAGCTGTCTCTCTGAGGGTCTTCCTCTTTTTTGCTGACCTTCTACTTTACCAGGCATGATGTCGTTCTCCAGGGACTGAACCCTCCCAATAGCATGTATACAGTACATGAGATGAAGTGTAGCTTACAAGGAGCAGACTAGATGTATTTCTTCCAAGACAGATTTGTTCTTCTGGCAGTCCATAGTATATTCACTATTTTTTCTTAATACCGTAATTCAAAGGCCTTAATTCTTCTTCGGTCTTCCTTCTTCATTGTCCAGGTTTCCAATGATGATGATGCAATTGAAAATACTATGAGTTGAGTTAGATGCAGTGTAGTCCTTAAACTGACATCTTTGTCTTTTGACACTTCAAAGAGGTGATGTTGCTGTTGTTAGGTGCCATCAAATCAGTTCTCACTTACAGTGACCCTATGTACAACAGAACAAAACACTGCCCAGTCCTATGCCATCCTGACAGCTGTTGTTATGCTTAAGCACACTGTTGCAGCCTCTGTGTCAATCCATTCCATTGAGAGTCTTTCTCTTTTTTTGCTGATCCTTTACTCTGCTTTACTAAGCATGATGGCCTTCTCCAAGGATAGATATGTGAGACGTAGTTTTGCCATCCTTGCTTCTAAGGAGCATTCTAGTTGTACATCCTCCAAGGCTTGTTCATCATTTTGGCAGTCCATAGTATATTCAATATTCTTCTCCAACAACAAAATTCAAAGGCATCGGTTCTTCTTCAGTTTTCTTGATCCATCATCCAGCTTTCACATGCATAGGAGGTGATTAAAAACACCATGGTTTGGGTCAGGTGCATGTTAGCCTTTAAGGTAACATCTTTGCTTTTTAATACTTTCAAGTGTTCTTTTGCAGTGGATTTACCCAGTACAATGCATCTTTTGATTTCTTGATCGTTGCTTCCATGGGTGTCAATTGTGGATCCAAATAAAATGAAATCATTGATAACTTCAGTCTCTTCCCCCTTTATGATGTTGCTTATTGTGACAATTTTTTTAAGGCACAGTCCATACTGATGGCTGTAGTTTTTGATCTTCATGAATAAATGCCTCAAGTCCTCTTCATTTTCAGCAAGCAAGGTTGTGTTATTTGCATATTGCATGTCATTGATGAGTCTTCCTCCTGTCATGATGTCATGTTCTTCTTCATACAGCCTAGCCTCTCAAATTATTTGCTCAGCACACAGATTGAATAGGTATAATGAAAGGATACTACCCCATTTCTCACCTTTCCTGATTTTAAACCAGGTGGTATCCCCTTGTTCAGTTAGAACAACTGCCTCTTGATCCATGTACAAGTTTTGCATAAGTACAACTAAGTGTTCTATAATTCTTATTCTGTGTAATATTATCTATAATCTGTCATGATATACCCAGTTGAATGCCTTTATGTAGTCAATAAAACACAAGTAAATATCTTTCTGGTAATCTCTGCTTTCAGCCAGGATCCATCTGACATTAGCAATGATATCCAGTTTCCTCTATTCTGAATCTGGCTTGAATTTCATGGCAGTTCCCTGTCAGTATACTGCTGTAACCGCTTTTGAATGATCTTGAGCAAAATTTTATTTGAGCATTATATTATTGATACTGTTGGATAATTTCTGCCTTCTGTTGGATCAGCTTTCTTTCAAATGAGTATACAAATATGGATCTTATCTAATTGGTTGGCCAGGTTGCTGATTTCCAAATTTCTTGGCACCTGCAACACCTCCAGCACTGCCTTCGTTTATTGAAATGTTTCAATCGATATTCTTTCTATTCCTAGAGACTTGTTTTTTGCCAGTGAGCTCAGTGTAGCTTGGACTTCTTTTTCATTGTCATCAGTTTTTGGTCATATGCTGTCTCTTGAAGTGGTTGAACATCAACCAGTTCTTTTTGGATCAGTGACTCTATATCCCTTCCATCTTTTTTGAATGCTTCCTGCATCATTCAATATTTTCTCCATAGACTCTTTCACTATTGTAACTCAAGGCTCGAATTTTTTCTTTAGTTCTTTCAGGTTGAGAAATGTTGACCATGTTCTTCCCATTTGGTTTTCTACCACCGAGTCTTTGCACACTTCATTATAATACTTTATTTTGTCTTCTCTAGCTCCCCATTGAAATCTTTGTTTAGCTCTTTTATGTGATCATCTCTTGGGTTTCCTTTACCTACTCTCCCTTCGAAGAGCAAGTTTCAGAGTTTCTTCTGACATGCATTTTTGTCTTTTCTTTCTTCCTCGCTTTTTAAATGACTTTTAATTTTGGTACTTCTAATTCAAAATGGCCAAATCAAGTTCATTTCACCTCACTAATGCCTAGGATATTGATGTTTATGTGTTCCGTTTCATTTTTGACAAATGCTCATTTTCCTAGCTTCATACTTTGTACATCCTTGTTCTGATTATTAGTGGATGTTTGCAGCTGTTTCTTCTCATTTAGAGTTGTGCCACATGAGCAGATGAAGGTCTGGAAATCTTTACTCCATCCAGGTTATGAAGGTCAACTCTACTTTGAGGAATTGACTCTTTCCCAGCCTTATTTTGAGTGCCTTAAAATTGAAAGTCCTGTCTTCTGGAACTGTATCTGACAGTGTTACACTGCTATTTGTAAGGAGTTAACTAGCTATTTTTGTCGGAAGCAGACCACCATCTTTTTCTCCCTTGTCTGTCTTAGTCTAGAAGGTTCCCTGAAACCTGTCTACTGTGACACTGATGGTCCTGAAATACTGGTAGCATAGCTTCCAGCATCACAGCAACATGTAAGGCCCCACAGTAAAATAAACTGACAGATGAATGGTGATTTCTAGGAAAGGTCTTCATGAAATAAGAATTAATGGGTGATTCATTTAAATGATAACAATATTTACATTTAATAAAGCATATTTCCTTCAAAGATGAAAGTTTTCCTTCTTGAGTTTCATAATCATTTGTAAACTAGGGAGGGTTTGTAATGATGGCGAAAGCTGACTGTCTCTAGAAGATGAGATATTCAGTTGACTTTATGAGATCATATTTTCCTGTGCCTAGCAATTCTAGGACAATTTTAATGACGGCACTTGGCGTTTGGCAGCCTTAAACAAAAAATCATTTTATAAAAGAAATCTCACTTGTATTACATATTATATGGAACCAAGAAACTATATGTTTAATATGATCGTTGTGTTCATGCATACATATCATTTTTCTTGAAAGGATCTTGGTTACTGTTATGATCTTATACTCACTGGTAATTATCACTACTTTTGTAGTACTTGAAAGTTGACATTTCAATTCTACAGTAAATCAAGCTTTCATGACATGCAGAAGAATCACAACAGTGTGAGAGTGAGATTAGATCTGTAGTTGGCAAACTGGGTTTTCCCTCTGTCAAGGGGAATGAGCTCACTGTATTCTAAACCAGATTATGGTTTTCTAAAATACACATGAGCTGAAACCAAGGAGCTCTGAAAGGATGCATCTGCTGTCCAAAGGCAGTATGTTTTGATGCACATGAAGATCATAATATTGAAGATATAGTTTCTTTGCTTCTTATATTATAAAATACAAGCGAGGATTCTTTCAGGAAAATTTTGTTTAAGGCTACAAAAGTACTTAAAATAGGCTCAAAATCACTAGGTATTGGAAAATATCGATCTTATGGAATCAGCTGAATAATGGCTAGTCATATAGAGACAGCCAGCTTTTGACATCATTACAAACCTTCTCTAGCTTAGCAATGATTATTAAACTAAAAGAGGAAAACTCTCCTCTTTGAAGGAAACATGCTTTATGATAGCTAAGTGTTGTCATCACTTAAATGAACCACCCATAAATTCTTATTTCACGAATGCCTTTGTAGTGAAATCTACCTGCTGGAAAACATCGTAATTGAATTCTAGGTTTGCCAAAACAGATCACTCAAGTAATAATGCAATAAGAGTGTTGCCTTGTACGTTAAACAGAACTTTCACAACAGATATTGAAAAGCTTTTTGTATTATCTGGACGATTAATGATTACTGGGCTTTATGAACCAGACGTTAGATACTTTTCTAAAAAAAATCCAAGATCAACGTTAAGTTCTGAATATGTCAGAGGAGGGTTGAGTACTGAATTGAATATTGAATTCTGTATTCAAACTCAAGTTTCAGGGCTGTGTTATCCCCAACCCGTCACCTAGATAATTGGTTTATGTAGCAGGGAATAAATCCTCTAGCTTAAGCCTGTTTACAAAGAAGCTCAGCAGAGACCAGTCTGTTGATCTTGACCTCAAGATTTATGTGGATTCAATTGAAATGATTAAAAAATAAAACAGAACAAGTAAAAACACCTATTCGTCAGCTATCATCACGAGTGGTTTGCTTAGTAGGACTGTGAAATAAAAGTGGAAGAGTAAAGCTTTTTCTTAATTTTTTATACCAATGTAAGATCTATATGCAAATGCAACCACACTGTGTATTTTCACAATGGCAGTGATCAGGTAGTGTTATTAAACCCTTGTGCATGCCTGCTGCTATGGCGTTATGGTCAATGCAATACAAATAAGCCTAAAAGTCAGCAAGTCATTTCCTGTTTGCTTAGTGTGCTTATACATCATTGTAGGCGCTTGTTAAAAGCACTGCCTGTAGAGGCTCTGAGCCAGTTGGTCTCAACTGGGTCTGGAAATCTTCCTAAAATTTTTCTAAAAGAATTACATTAGCTAGTTCTGATGAAGATAGTGATAGCCTATACACTGCACTTCGAGAAACACTTGATTTGGAAAAAAAAAAAAAACCCAACCCCCAAACAGTAAATTATAAACTAAGTCAGAACACTAACATTGCAGAAGGAGAAAGACTGATAAACTCAAAAATATGATAATGTTGCAGTTCTGTGAGGAAGACAATATATGTTTCTGTTTGAAAGTTGTTTTTAAAAATTTGTAGTTAAATGTTTTAAGGAACTGGTTTGCTGTTGTGAGAGGTGTGAAAGTCAAAGTGAAATACGTTATTTAATATATGACTTTGATATGATGCATGTTATTATTTGGTGATATACTGTTGTTCTCCATCCAAGATGTACCTTTGAATCATTGGGGAACTTGTAGTAAAGAATCCCTGGCTCTCAGCTCCAGAAATGGACTCAGTGGATCTGCTGAGGCTCAGAGATGAGCATATTTATAAAGCTGCTCAGATTATTCAGTTCTGCTTTGTCCTTCAGAGTTGCCATGAGTCAGAATTGACTTGACAGCAGTGGGTTTGGCTTTTTTGGTTCCACTCATCATCAGAAACCCTGGTGGCATAGTGGTTAAGTGCCACAGCTATTAACCAAATGGTTAGTAGTTCAAATCTACTAGGTGCTCCTCAGAAACTCTACAGGCCAGTTTTACTCTGTCCTAGAGTCACTATGAGTTGGAATTGACTTGACAGCAGCGGGTTTGGGTTTTTGGTTTCACCCATCATCAGAAACCCTTGGTTGCATAGTGGTTAAGTACTAATCACTAACTGCTAACCAAAGGGTCAGCAATTTCAACTGACCAGATGCTCCTTGGTAACTCTATGTTCTTCTCTGTTCTACAGAGTCATTATGAGTAAGAATTGACTCAAAGGCAATGGATTGGTTTGATTTTGGTTTCCCCCATCATCACCACACACATCTTTTTTTTTTTTTTTTTGAAAGTCAGGTAAGGAAATTACAGTGCCCAGAGATTAAACAATTTAGGCTCCAAAGTCAGAAAATTACACAGCATAACAGCCTGGGGAAAGGGTAATACCCTGACTGAGCAGAGAAGGATAGAAATCAAACTGCTTCTGGTCTCCCCACAGCCTAGGAGGCGAGACATCTGTGTTGAGCAAGGAAGTTGCAGGAGACACTGTTACTGAGTACAGCTGCTTCAAGGAAGGTGTATTTTTGTTTGATGCTAAGGGGTAGGGAAGCACTAGATGGTGTGAAAGAAATACTATAAGGAGACAAATTAATCCCTTCTCTCCGGTGAGTACAAAGTAGGTGGTAAGGGTACTGTGATATGTGGGAGGCAGCTTGGCATACCAGCACTCTGCCTGCCTCCCCCATGCACGTTGCAGCATTATCTCTCCCCTGAGTCTAGGCCCCACCCCCAAACACTTCTTAACACAGCACTCGCCACTGCCAATCAATCCTATTGAGCATATGAGTTGAGATCTATTTGCTTTTCTGATTTAGTAAAAAACAGTATGGTCTTTGGATTCGTTGGATTGAGACCTAACTTTGAATAGCAGCTTGGCCTTTACTAGCTGTGTGGTCTTAGGCAAGTCATCCAATTTTCTGAGTCTCAGTTTCCCCATAAGTTGAAAAGAACAGTTCACTGAAGAAGAAGAAAAAAGAATATCTGTCACATAGAATTGTTGTATTATGTGAGATAACAAACAAAAATGACAAGTAGAATTTTGGATCCATAGAAAAACCTCACTGCATCAAGTCAGTTCTGACTCACAGCAACCCTGTAGGACCAAGTAGAATTGCTTTATAGAGTTTCCAAGGAGCAACTGGTGGATCAAACTGATGACCTTTGGTTAGCAGCTGTAGCACTTAACTACACCACCAGGGTTTCCATATGGCCCATAGTAGGCTGTAAATAATGGTAGCCAGTATTACTGGGTGCCTATAAAGTCATGAGAGTGAAGAAAATTACCAACAGCCTTGAGATAGAAATACAAAAATAGGTAAGACCCTAAAATGGAGCCTTGGAAGACTTCATCCAGTAAGAACCACAACCATGGGAAATCCTGTATTTTACAAAGAAGTTTCCAGCTGTGCATAAAATAAACAGGACTTGCCAAATCATGTGGATTCACTGTATGCCCTGCTGACTGCACATGGGAGCAAATGCTTTTATCACAGAGCAGTTCCCTGCTCTGCAATGTCTGCAATAAGGCTGTGGATTATGAGAGCAGCAGGGAAACAACAATAGGATGAGACAGTCTCAGCAGGCCAGAGCCTGAAAAGATGAAGCAAAGGAAGGGAGGTCATTGCCCGCCCCAGCCTCCCTCTGCCTCCAAACTGTCATCTCCTTCAGTCCTGACCACAGTCCCAGGAGGTTACCTTATGGATGATGATAATGCCAATTTCACAGTCATATATTGTGATGATGACAATGTCTAGTTCACTATTAGGAGATGGAGGTCAGAGAGATGAGCAGCCCTCCTGGCCACACATTAGGGAACGGTGGGGCTAAGCTCTGAGTTCATGGAGTTAGACTTCTGAGTTTGAACTCTCCGTTAGGTATCAGATGTGTTCATCAAGAAGCCTTGGCCACAAAATTCTTTTAGTGTAGTATTCTTATCTTTTAGAGGTACTCAGATTATTGAAGCAATTATCAACAACAACTGTTAAATAAGAGCATTAGTGCTTCCCTATAAGCTTCGTCTAGTTCAGCTAGAGAATTATAGAGAGCAAAGGGTTTGTAAGCTAGTAAACAGTAGTTATTGTGGGTTTTTATGAATTTGCTTTGTTTTGCTCAAACTAATGAATGAGTGATCCGTATTCACCCATTATTCAATACTCTCCCGTGCAAGAATCTCCTAAAGTAACGCTTCAGTTTTTTTAAGAGTTAAAACTGATATCGTTGGCAGGGAACACAGGACCTAGTGTAAAGTAATAAAATAAATGCAGTATCTTTATAATCTGTGTTCTACAGAAGCCAGATGAATTCTCAGGGTATAAAAATAATTTAAGATCAATAAATAAGTGTGCACAATGACAGTTCTTTTTTAAAAAGCAGATCATTACAGGCTTCTTGCATCTCTAGAATGGTGGCCATGAACTTGAGCCTTATTGCCGCTGAGATAGGCGAGACTGCAGAAAGGCTGGGATTTTGGCAGGTGTCTGAAAGAGAATGGAACTGGCAGATGCTCAGTAACCAGTGGATTTTAAGCTTGCACAGAATGCACTTTCCTGTCCTGCAGATATGTGAGAGAGAATTTTATTTTAGAGAGGATTTGCAGTATGAATTAGAATAGCACTATTGTGACAATGTTGGCTTTTGGCTGAAGTGATACATTTGCTGAAAATTTTATCTGTGCTTTCAGTGGAAACTCCTAGTGGGTTACAGCTTACAACTATGTTTTAAAGATAAGTCCATAAGCAATAAGAGAGCAGAACTTCTTTAGAGTGATACAGATTTAAATGTAATTTTCTGTCAGAATGGAAATTATAGTGTTATAGAGTTTGTTTCTTGGGTGGATATGGGAGATAGTTCATTAGTATAGCAATAAAATTTTGGATGTTTCCAGGATGTCATTATTGAAAAGAAAAAAAAAAAAGAAGAGAGAGAAAGAAAGGTATCTGATCATATTTGGAACGTAACCTTAAAATGCTTAAATATGTGCTGGGAAATTTAGACCAAATTTTCTGAAACGGTGTCTTTTTCTCTCTCATAAAGCCGCCTTTCAAAAGGTGAAGTGAAATGTCACATTGGATAGATCAGTGATTACTCATTTGGAAAGTTTATAAGATGATATGGTCCAGGCAACAAATAGGATTACATATTCAATGACACCCAGAGAAACATCAAAGAGAATCAGACCAGAGATCTCAGAATACTAAATAGATCTTCAAACCTATTGGTTTCCTTTGAGATTTAAAATGCATGGATTATGTGACCTGACAACTGTTAATAATGGCATCCAAGAACATTTCCACCTGAATTCTCCAAGTCCTGTACAGTAGACTAGGAAATAGGCAGAGTTTGAAAGGCTTAACTGGCATTGCTTAAAGAAAAGATGCCCAGGAATTCTCTGTATGTTTAAAATAATACTTTGTGCATCAGGAAATTAATGAGGCAGTAGCAGTCATAGCCTTTAAGTGTTCGGGAATTATTAGGGAAAAACAAGGCTAAATAATGGCTATTGTAAATTGCAAAGGCAGAAGCCAGGAATTACACCATTGGAAACATTTGACTCATAAATTCTAAGGACACAAAAGAAAACCAAAACTAACTGGTAATGAATTCAGTAAAAATATAAACATTATTCTAGAAATGAATTATGACCAGTCAAATTAGGAACATCAGGAAACAAGTAGATTATAGTATTTTGCTTCCTCTATTTTACTATTTTCAATATTATTAGATTTTTTCTCAGTTCTTTGTATTTTTTTAATGAGGCTAATCTGTCATGTTCTAATTCAATTTGAGAAATGAGTAAACAATGAAATATTTTTGAAACATTTTAGTAATAAGATTTTGGTGGGGGAGAGTAAGAGAGGGAATAGTAACAAAGGCAATAAATCACATATTGCTGGTACCCAAATGAAATCTTGGTGGTGTAGAGGTTAAAAGCTTAGCTGCTAACCCAAAGGGCAGAAGTTCGACTCCACCAGCCTCTTCTTGGAAACCATATGTGTCAGTTCTGCTCTGTCTATCAGGTTGCTATGAGTCAGAGTAGACTACATGGCAACAGGTTTAGTTTTTAGGTTTGTTAAAATATCTAGAGTTTAGTATATATCTCTGTATACTTAAAAGTTTGAATTTATTTTGCTTTCAAACACTAACTGACAATGGAAATTTCTTTTAAACAGTTCCATATACATTTCTACTACATAATTAAGTCAACAGCTGATTTAATTAGATTTGCTCCTATTTCAAGAACTTTGCAAAAAAGTCTGTAAAACAATAAGTGGGAAGAGAATGCTAGCCAAATAATTATTAGCAAAATAAAATCTGATGAATTTTGAGTTGTTCAGAGACTCAAGAAAGAGATAAGCGCCACAGGGAGATGGACCTTGAGTGGAACAATCCGAGCCTCTAATATTGCCAGATATTTCACATGTCTTTAACTTTGCATCACTTCCGGACTGGGTAGACAACAACCATGTTCTATCCTAAGTGCAACATGCTCTGTAGCTTCATGGCATTCAATAGAAAAACTTGATAATTATGACTAGAGAAAAGAAATGGAAACATTTGAAGTCCTCACCACTTGTAGTCCAAGTTTAGAATTGTTGCTTTGGCTTTCATTTTCAGAAATGACATGTTCTTGGGCTATTCCTTAGCCTGTAATAGCAGTTATAAGGTACAGACAATGCTGAATGGCTCCCACTGTGCCCTGTTTTCCCAGCTCCAACCCCATTCACTGGGAATCTGGAGAAAAATGACCTTGTCCCTTGGTAGTTGTTATCCTGCATCATTCTTATCCAGTTGCTCAGCAGAAAATAAAAACAACTTTTAAAAAAGACAGAACAACGCACATGGTAAACATAAAAGGTTAAAAACAAGCTCATTTGTCCAGTTTCTTGATCAGTTTCTTCCACTGGACTCCTTGATGAACCCAATCTCTTGTGTTTCAGAAAACAGTCTCTGCATCTCCGTTTAAAAACCTGCCAAGTCTCCCGTTAGTTATTTTGGATGTCACTTTAATTGACAGTTTCTCATTATTAGCTGCCATTGAATCAGCTCCACCCATGGTAACACTGTGTACAACAGAACAAAACGTCACACCATCCTGCATGGGCTTCGTGTTCATCAGCAAGTCTGTTGTTGTGGCCACTGTATAGTGCCTTCCAATTTAAAGGACTCATTTCCCAGAACTGTATTGGGCAATATTCTGTTTTGATCTGAGGGATTTTCATTGGCTAATTTTCAGGCATAATTTCTGGGCCTTTCTTCCTAGTTTGTTTTATTGAAAGTGCTGCTAGAATCTGTCTACCATGAGTAACCCTGCTGGCATTTGAAATACTTGCGGCATTGTTTTTAATGTTATAGGAATGTACAAGCCACCCCAGTAGAACAAACTGACAGAAAATGGTGGTCTTATAAACTAGAAATGTGTTGTCCCTGCTATTCCCTCCACCCCCATAACAGACGACCCTTGTCCTGTGTATTCTCAAACGTGTCTCTCAAATTCATTTTCTTCTCTCTATTCCCACTGGCAGTGTATTCATAGTCCAATCATCACTCACTTGTGTTTGTGTGATATTCCTCAGACATTTCCTCTACTTTTTATGCTGTCACTAGTGGGATTTTTGTTTAAAAGCTCCAGAAGATCCAGGACTGTTACCTCTCCTGTGTCTCTCCTGGCTCCACCATTTACCTGTCTGTACAGATCTCAAGGCATAGTAGAAGGAATAGGTTGTGGGGCGAGGCCAGACTTCTAAATCTGGCTGAGCTACCTACTTACTGAATAACCATGGACCAATTCTGTATCTATATTGTAGGCAGTGTCCTGGACACTGGGGCAGGGTGTATAGTGAACAAAGTAAACATGTCTGTGTTCTCATGATGTATACTGTCTAGGGGAATAAGTAAGTACTGAACCATACTAGTTAACTAGATCTACCAGGAAATAGATCATCGGCCTTTCTTTTAAAGTGTCTCTAGGTGGAATTGAACTTCTAGCCTTCTGGTTAGTGGCTGAGCACGCTAACCATTGCACCACCCAGGGAATCCATTAAGTACTTGTTGTGAGTTGTTGAGTCTGTTCCACCTCATGGTGATCCAGGTGTGCAGAGTAGAACTGCAGTCTACAGCAGTTTCAAGCCAGTGGACTTTAAGAAGCAGATCACCAGGCCTTACTTCTAAGGCATCTCTGGGTGGATTTGAACTCCCAGACTTTCCGTTAGTAATCCAAGTGCTTAACAATTTTGCTAAGGAAGGTAGACCACAAAGATAAAAGATGACCAGATTCTGATGACCGGAAGCTCCATATCTGCTTACATTGCCTGTCTTTGATCATCCATGGGGCAGAAAAGTAAACTATCTGGTTTTATTTGTGTTTCTGTTCCGTGTAGTTGAACTAAGTCTAACTTGTACACAGTATAACCATATGCCGTCAATTGCTAAAATGCTGAATTTGGAAACTCACCACTTTAAAGGGTGGATCAATTCACTTACTTGCAGTCTTGACAATAATCTCTTGCTCTAGGATTATTTAAATCACCATGGTGATGATGATGACTTCTAGTGAGGCAATACTTGTATAGGTTAATCTTTCCTTGAGGTGATCTGCTTTATAGCAACCTCAACTCGTCTCTAATTTGATTAACCAGTTACAACAATGTATCACTTTCCTGGTTAAAAATATCTTCATTTTTTCTCACATCGATTCTGATTTTTGTATTTATTTCAACTTCTGAGTGCGGTACATACAAAATGTCAAATATTAGCATCCATACCACCACTTTCCAGCCCTGTGTTTGTGTCAGACATGAACAGTTCATGGTAGTAGCATTTTCTTTTATCTGGAGTTCCTTCTCATAAACCTTCTAAATGTAGGTGCCAGGGAGCTCCTATTACTTGATCAGGATTGGCAGTAAATATGTTTCTCATAAGCCACTACCAATAATTTTTAAAATGTGGGACAGAAGTATGATAATTTTTTTCTGCAAATTGAAACATTGAGGAATTTTCTTTGAGCATGATAAACTCAACAAACTTCCAGCTCAGCAAGCAGAAACTGAGTTTATGTCCCAGATATTGAAGAAAAAGGAATGGGACACATTTTGCTCACAGTGGCTTTGATATCAATCTAGATTAATGAACTTTAGAGAACAGGCCACACCTCTGATTGCTCGCTGTTTACAAAGTTTTAAATAATGAGATAGAAGGGAAATAAATGGCACTTTTTCTCCATGAATTTATAACCTAATGAAAGATAGAGATTATTTTAAAATGTGTAAGTATTAACAGCAACTCCTAAAGATTTGCAAAAGATCTTCAGGGGGAAGAAACTTAATTTTTTTTCTTCTAATAAATAACATACAATATATAAAAGGCCATATAACATACATGCACAGTTTAATGAATAACTCTAATCACCACCAAGTCAAGGAAGAAACTTAAATTTTGAAATGTTGCCTCTGTCACAACCACTGAAGTAATGATAGCTAGCACCTCATAAGAATGTCTATGCATTTTGGCTCATATGCTGTGACTTTCCATTGGTGGTAGTGGTTGGGTGGCTCACTGTGACTCCCCCTTCCAGAAAGAAACTGCCATCCAGACACACAAAAATGGACTTGCAGTAGCCATGTCCACTGTATTATGATGGGACCCTTTCCAACCCTAGCCATGGTGGAGTGGTCAAGTTGATTCAAGGCCCAACTCAAGCTGAACCAACAATATTCCTCCTCCCTCCCTGGAATCTGGATTTGGAATGATGTGGCTGGGGGCTGTAACCATTGCAAGTAAGCCACATACCCACATGTTCCAGAAAGAAGGTGAACAGCTGCCATTGCTGAAGCCTCCGAGTGGTCCCAGTCCCTACCTCCTCAGAGGCTTCTCGTTGGTGTTACTGGCCAGTGAGCTGGCTCTGACTCGTGGTGTCCCCCGTGCACAACCAACCAAAGTGTCGCCCAGTCCTGTGTCATCTTCACAATTACTGTTGGGCTCCAGTCCACTGTGATGGCCTCTGTGTATTTTGAGTGCCTTCCAGCACTACCTCAGACAATATTCTGTTGTAATATACAAGGTTTTCATTGGCTGAGTTTTGGAAGTAGATCACTGGATCTTTCTCCTGGTCTGCCTTGGTCTGGAAACTCCACTGAAACTTGTCCAACGTGGGATATTTGAAATATCAGAGGCAGGGCACCACAGTATCACAGCAATACGCAAGCCACCACAGTATGACAAACTGACTGGTGGTGGCTCAGAGGTTTATCAAGCCTGAAATCGTTAAGAAATACAAGATCTATATGTGATAAGAAAATCTGTATCATACCCATTCTCTTTATTCAGTTTTTCTGCTGAAACACACCAGTGTCTTTTTGATAAATCTCCACTTTTATTACTTCTTTCCTTCTTTGACTCTTCCTTTTTTTCTCTTCCTTAAGCTAACCAGAAGCAGATGCAATTATTTGTGGCAAAAGAACTTGTACGAATGGAGACATGATATATTCTTTAATCCTCACTGCAGTTCTGTGGGGCAGGTGTTATTGGCCCGAAATGTCAAATGAGGAAGCTAAAGCTTGGAGTGGTTACAGAACTCGACCCAAAGCTTCACAGCTATTAAGTGGCAGAGCCAGAATCCAAACCCAGTTGCGCCTATGTAATTCTGTATGTCTTGTAGTTCAAGAAAACATTTGGCCCCACATGCAGGAAAGGAACCTCTTCGTCAAGGCAAATTGACAAATCCCCTTTAGGTGACCACTGTTCCTGACACAGTGTTATGAAGTACAGGAAAAGCAGCTCCCTGAAATAGATACTTACCTTGTCTTTTCTTTTTGGCCTCACTGGTGCTACTTGCCTTTGAATATGATAAAAACTATGTTGGAAATCATAGCAACATCAGTAATCCCTTCTCAACTATACCTTACCCACATTCACTTTTTTTCTTAAAATGTTGCTTAAGAGCTACTTCCAGGAAGCTTTCCTTGGTTAATTTTATTCCAGTGCTTCCTTCCCACCCCCCAACCTTATTCCTTCTTTAACATAGAAAGAAAGAAATAAGGAAAAAAATACATATACTAATACTCAAATCTTGAGGCATTGCGTTATGGGTATTGTGATTTTTAGGATATGGGGGGGGCAGAGGGTATAGGATGGAGGGGTGGTATCTTCCTTTTGCCCTTTCAGAGTTTCTTTCTCTACCCTGTTCTCTGGCCAGGAGATTGCCCTGTTGCCCTTCTTGGACTGCATAAAGGGGCTCCATTTGGTTTCGACTGATGAGGAGCAAACTTTTGTTCCTTGCTGTGTCCCTGATTGATACTCATTATACGTGCTTCTCCTAATTAGTTCCATTTTCCTGTGTGCACTCATCCTTCTTCATTTTCCTTGGCATGCTGTTCTCTGGTCAGTATTCCCTGGAAGAATCAGTCTAGTCATTCAGAACTAACAGCTAACCCTGCTATCCAGCAGGCAAACACTAGATATATATCACATTAGTACAACCAGGAATCATAAATTCACACTCAGCAGGTAAGATTACTAATGAGTCTGATTAACAGAAAAAAATCTGTTATATTTCTTTCCTACTCCTGCCAGTTTCTAGGTACACGCCCTATGTCTCTCTTTAGAAAGGACAGGGACTGTGGATGGGGATGTTTTTTGAAATCACTTTTTTGGTTTACTGTGAAAACTCAGTTCTGTCTGAATTTCTCAGACTACTTGAACAAATATGCACAACTCATAATATGAGGCAAATTAGACTTTCATTTGGGAGCAGGGGCAGATTATCCAATAAGTAAGGTAAGCATGAGCTTACTTGTGCTTACTTGCCAATCCATACTGAAAAATTTCGCACAGGTTTCACCACACTACATCAAAGTGAACCCATGTGAAAATGTTCAACATAGACTAACAAGTAAACGAGCACAGGTAAGCCTGCGCTTACTTTGCTTACTGGGTCATCCGTCTCAGTCAGGGATTATAAATTTGAAAAGAGGCTTTGCTTCTGTAGGAGGGTGCTGTGGGGCTGGGAGAGAGACAGATGCCAGCCATACCTAAAAGCAGAATCTTTGATGTGGTGAAAAAAATGTAAAACTGTTCACTACAAATGAGTAGTTAAGCACAAGTAAGCCTGTGCTTGCCTTGCTGATTGGATAATCCGCCCCTTTTCTGGAATCCTCTCCAAATTATGTGTCACCATTTGCACTTGTCACCCTCATAATCAAATGTGAACTGACCTGATCTTTAGATGTTGGCACAGACTTTTAGGGAAGCAATTAGACTTCTTTTTGTCGTGGGTTGCATTGTGTCCTCCCCCAAAATGTGTATCAGTTGCGCTAGGCCATGATTACCAGTGTTCAGTGATTTTTCCCATGTGTTGTGAATCCTGCCTCTGCAATGCTGAAGATGGAGAATGAGAAACAGTTATGTTGGTGAGGCAGGACTCATGCTATAGGCTTGTGGAATATAAAAGAGAGAAATGAGCAGAGAGAGGTGGGAACCTCATACCACCAAGAGAGCAGCATTGAGTGCAGAGTATGTTCTCAGACGTGAGACTCCTGTGCCAGGATGCTGTAACTGAATTTAGACTCTTAGGCTACTGGATTGTGATAATTTCTCATACTGAATTTGGATTTGTAGCTTACCGAACTGTGACAACAAAAATTTCTCCTTCTGAAGTTATCCACTAGTGGTATTTTCTGCTAGGGCAGTACCAGATGACTGAGACACTTTTCATATCTGCTAACCTAGAGTTAAAAATGCACAGACTCAAAGGACCAGGCAATACCAGCCAATGGTAACTTCCTATGCACAACAACTGTCTTTGCATTTGATGTGTGTTGCCCATGGTACAGATGGCTTGGTTGTCTATAACATTAGATCCTGAGTAATGCCATTTATTATGGAAATCTTGAAGGTTGTAGCATGCTTTAGGTTATAGCTTGTTTTGTGCAGATTTATTCAGATTTTGTAAAGGAATAACTTTTTCTATTAAGGGGAAAAATTTCACAGCATAAAAAGCTGATTGAAAGACAAATGTGAACTTTAGGATAGAGAATTCAAGCAGAAAATACAGCATCAAAAAAAGTGATTGCTGCTGCCTTGTTAAAGAGAGCTGGACTGTGCATTACATCACACTGCAGTTGACATGGTACAGCCTACGAATGTGGCCCCTTAGGCAGAAGTCAGACAAGACTTAAATTTCTCTGGCTAAGATACTTCAGTGTGTGGTAGAATCTCCTTTTAACTTGCTTGGTGACATTGTTTTCTTTATGTCTTATTTCTCCTGCCAAATCCTTTGTTCTTTGTGTGGCTTTGTCTGGAAAGGCAGCTCCCAATTTTGAGCACTGTATGTACATGTGAGTTGGTACAAGAACAGCTGTGCTGAGCCCCCGTCTCTACTGGGGCCCACCTCCAGAACCCTTGTGAGAAGGGTTGTTCTTAGCACTTAAAGAAAAATAAAGGGAGATTTTCAGAGTCTGTTAGCTCAGGACTCAGAGAAAGACGTGTGTGCAGGTCATGCTTCTGAGTGGCAGACTCTGACACCTAGATTGAGGGGCTGTACATTTATGCCGTGGTGTGGGAAACAAGAGGGGGTAGAGGGAAACTTGGCTGTGGTATAACCACAGCAAAAACCTTAACCAGCCTCCCTGAAGGAGCCCTGGAGCTGGGCTGGACTTGCAGGGTTGTCCCCAGTTGAAGCAAAGGGACCCGGCCCTTATACAGCTGTAGCAATCATTCTTTGGAAACAAGCTGCCTTGGGAAGAGAGGTGTGACCCTGGGTCAGGCGTATGCCTTCACTTCAGGCCTTCGCTATTAGGGGGCTTAGCTACCAGCTGTCAGGAGTCTATGCGTCCAGTTTCAGAGGGAAATAAGTGCTTCAATACCGAGGACGGGGTGAGCAGATGTGATGGCTGTGGGTAGATCCCACCTACTTGCCCTAGTCAAATTATTGCCTTTCTGCCTAGTTGCAGGTTTCCTTTCTCTATTACTTAGCAAGGAATGTGACCAAGGATATTGGGTAGCAAATAGTCTCTTCCTTTTTAAAGTAGGCAAGAACTTCCTAAGATGTAGATGAGCATTGTGTTCAGCATGGAACTTGGCTTAAAAATACAGTGGTATAAGGAAAACGTTTCCAGGGATACCCCCTTTACATGGGCTAAATGTGGAGGTATATGTACATGGCTTGTGCACTTCCTATAGTGGTCTTTTTCAGGGAGTTTTAGCTTCTACTGAGGTCAAGGCTTATCCTTCTCCAGAAGGAACTCGTGTTCTGACCCTTGGAAAGGGACTGCTTTTGACTGACTCCAACACACAGATTGGCAAACTTGAGAACTCATCTGTTTTGTTTGAACTGTTGTTGAAAAATCTTACTTTTCTACCACAAGAAGTAAAAGTATATAGGGTCTGTCCATCAGAGGCAGTTGGGTTGTGACACTGAAATGCGTTTTGGAGTGAGAAACCTGATTCTCAAACCTGGATTTTCTATCTATTAGCTCTGTGACATTCTCCACCCCCTCTGCAAATCCCTTATCTTTTCTGTGTACCAGTCTCCTCAACTTGTAAGACCAATTGTGACAATTGGGTTAATAGGTATGAAAACACTCAGCAAATCACAACACCCAGTGTCAATATATTGTTATACAATATTAGGGCTGAAAGGGGTTTAGCCATCATTTTGACAAATTCTTTGGGGGCAAAATGATCAAATGGAGTCCCAGGGAGGTAAGAAAACTTGCTTAACATCTGACCAATGGCAGAATCCTCCTGAGTCCAGGCTAGTACCTCTCCACCATAATACAAGTCTGTCTTCAGTCTATCTCCCCAGAAAGTTCTCTTGCTGCATCTCGGGAGACTGTGTGTATTACTTACTTAAAATCAATGTGAGGATTTCAAAGTGGCATAATATTTGCCAAAGATTTGAGTCTAATCTGGAAGCAGCATGCTCTTCAGATCTGAAAAACTATTATTAAATAGTTGTTACAGAAGTCATTATGTTAAAACCTACCTTGGACTAAGTAAGGAGGAACTCATCTCATGTTGGTAATGGAATTACTTAGCATGTGTGTGTGTGTAGCTAGTCAGAGAAAGGAAAACAAGGAGTGGAGGGGAAGGAGAGAGAAAGAACTTCATTTAAAAACAAATTATTGTACCATATATTTTATGTTATTTCCTGCTTCCCTCATTTAATAAGTGTAAATTCAGAGTTCTTGTAATTCCCTTGCATCAGTTGCTAAACCCTCTGCATCCTCAGGCCTTGCAGTTTTTCTGGCTTTCTCTGGGTATTCATTGCCACGATTTTATTACCACCTCACATGTGAGTCATTCACTCCCATGCAATCCATTTAAAACATCCTGTGCACTCAGGGGGCAGGAGAAAGCCCAGAAAAGGCCAAGCCTATTCATCCGTCAGGTTGAGAATTTGACAAAGTGAAACACGATCAGAGGCCCACAGGGTTCCCTAAAGGTAGGCAGAGAAAAACGTGGTGCTTTCTGATCCTACCCTCTTCTCTCTCCAAATGTGTCCTTTTATTTTGCTGCATGGTTCATGTACGGAGAGCCTGGAGACAATAGCAAATCCGTAAGCAGGTTAGTAAATACTTAAGCTGAGTATTGTTGAGAAATGATCAGGGTGTGTATGTGCAAGCACTTCTGGTCGGGAATCAAAAGACCCAGGTTCCCACCTGACTTTGCTATCAACTGGCTGTGTTGATAGCAGTTATTTAACTGCCCTGGTACCTCAGTGTCCCCAGCTATCAAATGAGGATAATAAATTGTGCTCTAGATATTACACAATAAATAAAGAAGTGCTTAGAAATGTGAACAGCTTTATGTAAATGTAAATTAATTGCATGCATTAGCCATGAACTACTTACCTGATTCATTAAGATTCTTCTATATCTCAGGCAAGTGTGTTGATCCTAATGAGATCTTTGTGGCTCCCATTGCCTTCAAAAGCATCCAGAAGCTCAGCATTGCTAACTTGTTTTTTTCTTAATAAGGAAGTCATCTAAGGAGTAAACCTGAGAAGCCCCATGGAAGAATTTTCTCGAGCTATTGCCTTGGGATGTATTAACATCGGAGTCAGTCATCTAGGGTTGTGAAGCTACCTAGGCCAGGAGGCTGTGCATGCAACAAGGGTCACCTAACAGCAGGTGCACCCTGGTGGCCTTGGAGCATCGTTCATTTCCTGCTGTGTTTAGGAAAGCTAATCAGTTCCTCATCTTCCCTTGGGAGTGCCAGCTTAAAAATCAGTATTAAAAATGCTCAAAGAATTGCCAGCCTCTGCCTTCTTCCGTGGAGAAGGTCCATACAGAGAGTCTGGCTGTCAGGAGAGGTTCCTGCAAATAAGCTATTGTGTCGAGGAGGTGGTCATGAAGAAGGATGGGGCAAGGTGGGGGGAACGGCTCCTGTGTTCTTAAAAGCAATTTTCTGAAGAAGAATATCCCCTCTTGGCTGAACTGAACACTCCGACTCGCGTGATCGCTTGCTGCTCTCAGATACATATTGCATTACCAGCCTGGTGTTCGCTACCCTCAGGACTGACTCAACTTTTTCAGAGGTGGTTCTATTCGTGTACTTAAATATTTTCTCTGTCCTAAAAAAATTCCTCATGTGGGTAAGTGGAATGCTTCCCTATATTGAGGACATTCATATATAAATTGAAAGACTACTGAGGACCAAAGACACACACACAGTGTTGCTGGATGTGAGTTTCCATTTCACATTTGGTGGTGAAGAGGTTCTTGCGTTAAGTTCTTCCACCTCTGAGCACTGCATCAGTTTTATCTTGGAGGAAGAAAATGGAGTTTGTGACCTGGGATAAAATGAAGTTTGTAACCTAAACTTGAAGAGAGGGAGGAAATTTCCAGCAGAATTAGAGGCTGCAAGGGAAAATATAACAGAAACAAAATAAGCTGTAGGGTTTCAGGTAATGAGACTGGAGGCTGACAATCCTAGTTATAGGCCTGACTCTGTGACTCATTAGTTCGAGCCAAGTGCCGTCGAGGGCTCTACAAAAATCATCGGAACTTCTCTGAGCTTGTTTCGCCTGAAAAACTTATCTTTTCTCTGTACCTGCCTTCTCTTCCAGCACTCTCTCCTTTGCCCCTCCCCCCATATCACCCAATACATCACAGGTATTAGAATGTATGTGAAAGTATCTGGCAATTATAAGTCACCGTTTTTCTAGGATTGGACACATTTTGCTTATGTATGGACATGTAAGTATGTGTAAGTGGATAGCAGGAAAGCATTTTGTTCATGTATGGGTTTAAGGTTTCCATTTTAATGTTTTATTTTGTGCTAACGGGATAAATTGGGTGTCAGCATGTTAAGGAAGGGAGATGGTGTGCTGTTGTTTGTGGTGGGGTGGGCACATCATCCATTCTGCGCTACCCTGTGGGTTGAAAACCTAGAACTGCTCCAGTTGCGTCTCTGTTAGACTGTGTCCTGGGAAAATGCCAACTAGTGCTCTGCGATGGCCACCAAGAGTCAACTCCCTCCAGTAAGAGAAGAATGTTGAAGGTATATTGCTTTTTATTCCTAGAAAGTCCAGTGACTGTGTGTGTTGCCAGATTGAATCCAGGTTTGTCTGCCTGTCACTGCAGCTGAAACATTCAGAGACAGTGTGGGGTTCAAGGAATAATTTATTTACAGGTCTGCAGCAGCCTGGGGGACAGCAGCCGAAAGCTGTCCCACTTGGGTGACATTTCTAGTGGCTTTTTTATAGCTAGAATTCAAAGGGGAGGGAGTTTGTCACATAACAATAGTTAGGAGTCACAAGATTTCATCACGTCATAAGGTTTGATTACATCTAACAAACAGTGTGAATTGTCCGAAGTTTGTCAAGGATAATCAAACAGAGTAAACCCAAAGGTTTGTCACAGGATAATCAGTCAGAGCAGACCCAAATGTTTGTCACCCCATAATTAAACAGAGCAAACTATCTGAAGTTTGTCATGGGATAATCCAGCAGAATAAACCATCTAAAAATCTTTACCTCTCTCTGAGGTCTCAATCAACTCTATATCCTCAGAGACAGGGAGAGGTAGAGACAGAAGGAGGAAGAGATAGGGAGAGAAATGCAGACCTGTTAGTCTACTTATTAAGGCAGAAAATAGAATGTAACTTAATAATCTAAGTGACCTTTGTTAGGCCTCCAACATGTAGAATATTCTTGCAGCTTTACCTGGCCTGGAAAAAGTCTTATCTAGCTTCAAAAAAAATTAACTGAAGAGCTATTCATTTGTTTGTTTCTTTTTTATCATACTTTAGATGAAGGTTTACAGAAAAAACTAGCTTCTCATTAAACAATCAACATATGCATACTGTTTTGTGACATTGGTTGCCAGTGCCACAACATGTCAACTCTCTCCCTTTCTCAACCTTTGGTTCCCAATTACCAACTTTCCTGTCCCCTTCTGCCTTCTCACCCTTGTCCCTGGGCTAGTATGTCCAGTTAGACTCGTTCTGTTTTACAGGACTGTCTAATCTTTGGCTGAAGAATGAACCTCAGGAATGACTTCATTACTGAGCTAAATAGGTATCCAGTGGCTATACTCTCAGAGTTTCTACAGTTTCTGTCAGACCAGTAAGTCTGGTTTTTCCTTTTTTGTTTTTTTTTTTTGGTGACTTCAAATTTGGTTCTGCATTTTCCTCCAGCCCTGTGTGGGACCTGCTGTGCTCCTTGCCAGAGCAGTTGGTGGTGGTAGCCAAGCACCATCTAGTGCGAACTCAGTCTGGTAGAGGCTGTAGTACTTGGGGTCCGTTAGACCTTTGGACTAATTTTTAACTTGTGTCTTTGGTTTTCTTCATTCTCCCTTCCTCCTTACAGGGTGATAGATTGCCACTCACAAGGTTTTAAGACCCCAGATGCTACTCACCAAAGTGGAATGTTTTATATTATCGAGCATGTTATGTCAGTTGAGCTAAATGTCCCCCAAGACCATGGTCCCCACAAACCATCAGCCCAGTAAGTTGGTCCTTCGGGTAGTTCGTATGTGTCTGAAGAGCTTCCATGACCTTGCCTTGGACAAGTTAGCTTCCCTAGTGTTGTGTAGTGTCTTACCCTTCATCAAAGTGACCACTTTTCTATTGTCTTTTTAGTGTTTTTTCCATCTGCACCCCTCGTGACCATCAAAGATCATTTCTTTTCATGTATACACTTTTTTTCTTTACTTTTTATTGTACCTTCTGTGAAGGTTTACAAAACAAACCACATTCTCATTAAACAGTACAGATTTTGTTTTAGGACACTGTTTAACAACCTCACAACATGTCAACCGTCTCCTTTCTCAGACTTGGGATCCCTATTACCAATTTTCCTGTCTCCTCTTGCCTTCTAGTCCTTGCCCCAGGGCCTGTGTGCCCCTTTAGTCTCATCTAGTTTTATGGGCCTGTCCAGTCTTGGGCAGAAAAGTGAACCTCAGGTGTAACGTCACTACTGAACTGAAAGTGTGTCTAGGGTTGTACCTTCCTGGCAAGACTGGTCTTTTTTTTTTTTTTTCTTTTCAGTAAGAATTCTGTTCTGCTTTTTTTGTCCAGCTCTGTCTGGGACCCTGTCAAAGAAGTCAGTTGTGGTACCCAGGCATCATCAAATTGTACTAGACTCGGACTGGTAGAGGCCATTGTAGAAATGGTGCATTAGCCCTTTGGCTAATCTTTTCCTTGTTTCTTTAGTGTTCTTCATTCTTCCTTGCTCCTAAAGGGGTGATAACAGTGGAGTGTTGTAGATGGCTGTTCACAGGCTTTTAAAGCTCCAGATGCTACTCACCAAAGTAGAATATTTTCTTTATCAACTGGGTTATAACAGTTGAGCTAGATGTTTCTTGAGGCCATGGTCCCTGCAGCCCTCAGCTCAGCAATTCACTCCTTCAGGGACTTTGGATGTGTCTATGTAGTTTCCATAGCCCTGCTTTAGACAAGTTTTCCTGGCTTCTGAAGTATTGTGTACTGTCTTACTCTTCAAGCAAAGTTCCCACTTATCTATTGTCTAGTTGGTGTCTCTCCATCCCCACCCCTCCCATCCCTCATAACCATCAATGATGGTTTCTTTTTGTGTATAAACCTTTTCATGAGCTTTTATAGTAGTAGTATCATACATGTGTCCTTATGTGACTGACTTATTTCACTCAGTGTAATACCTTCCAGATTCATCTGTGTTGTGAGATGCTTTGCAGGTTCATCACTGTTCTTTATTGTTGCAGTATATTCCATCATGTGTATGTACTATGATTTGATAATCAATTTGTCTATTTTTGGGCACCTACATTGTTTCCATTTTTTTCCTGTTGTGAGCAATGCGGCAATGAACTTGGGGATACATATGACTATTTGTGTAATGGCTCACTCTTATTTCTCTAGGATATATTCTTAGGCACGGGATTGCTAGATCATATGATATTTCTGACTTTTTAAGGAAGTACCATATTGTTTTCCAAAATAGTTATTCTGTTTTGCATTCCTACCAGCAGTGCATAATAATTCCAGTCTCCCCATAGGTTCTCCAACATTTGTTATTTTCTTTCTTATCTTGATCGTCTCCTCCTCTGTTTGTTAGCCTCTTGAATGTCTTCTTTGGGTAAAGTGTCTGTTCATATCCTTTGCCTATTTTTTAATTGGATTATTTGTCTTTTTGTTGTAGAGGTGTTGGATTTTCCTATAGATTTTAGAGATTAAACCTTTGTAAGATTCGTCATAGCCAATTTCTTCCCCCAGTCTGTAGGTTCTCTTCTTTATTCTTTTGGTTTCATCTTTTGATGAACATAAGTACTTAATTTTTTAGAAGATCCAAGTCATTTAGCTTATCTTCTGTGCCTGTGAATTGTTAGTTATGGTTTGTATTCTGAAGAACTACTTTAATGTTTTGTTTTTGGTGAGATTCTTAGGGGGAAATAAGCTTCAGTTTTTCTTTTGTTTTCCTTTTAAATGTCTGTTTTTTTATTGTTTTTTATCTTTTATTTAACATGACTGAGTGAAAAATGTACATTCCTGTATAAATTTACATGCCCGCCTATATGCAGCTTCCACTGCTCTCCCTGTCTGGTGACAGCACACTCTTCCTCTCTGCTCCATACATGTCTCATCCTCCCAACAGCCTCCTTTCCGCTCCTCTCCACCCACTCTCCTTCCTCCAGCCAGAGGTCAGCAGGATGATATCCTATAGATGTATAGAACCAAAAGTGCAACCAATATATGGTCACTCTGCATTGCCAAGTCCAATCCATTCCTGTCCAAAAAGTGGACCTTTGTTATAATTTATGGGTAAGGGCAGCATCAGGGCTGGGGGCCATGTTCTCAGGGCAACCCCGAAACAGCTGGACCATCCATTGAGGTCTTTTAGTGGAGATCTCAGGATGCACCCCTTTTTATTCTTGTGTTGCCAGTGAGATTCCTCTCTGTGAGCTCCATCGTGGCTATCACTGGTGGTGGCCAGGCACCATCCGGTTGTTCCAGTCCCAAGTCAATGAAGACATCCACTCTTGTGGGTCTCTCTGTCTTCTAGGTTGTCTTTACCGCATGTCATTTTGGTCCTTGGTGAGCATCTGTTCCTGCTGAGTTGGGACTGTTTGCTGTTAAATGTGTGTTTTTGTATGAAATTTTATTTTATATGAAATTAAAAGGGAGATGTTTATATGGGGAGAAATCACTATGCTCTGCAATGGGAATTGTGGAAGTAGTTATAGTTTTCTATGCAACTTAAAACAAAAAATGAATTGTCTTTACTGCAAGGGAACTAACCAATTCCAATATCACCCTATTAAATGGCCAAGTTCACTCTATAAGGCTCTCAGGCACAACAAACAATTAAAGCATTTAATAACTCTCTCACCAGCACTATCCTAAAATTACACTGTTAACCTTGGAAGCTAAAGCAGTTGAAATTAAACAATAGGTCAAATACAAAGACAACCTATTGTGTTTTCATGAAAAAGATGCCCTCAGGCTTTCTTCAAAAGTTCCAGGCCAATGAAAACTTAAAAATGTTTCCCTAAAACTAAGATTTTTAAAAGACAAGAGTGAAAAGTCCCTGAATTTTGTGACAATTGGTAGTAGCTGCATCAGTTTGCATTTTTATAGTTTGTATTTTATTCAGGTAACTCAGTGAGCCACAAGTATTAAGCACTCAGTGATTTCATATTCCTTTTGTGTTTAAATTAATTTTACTCATGGTTTTGCATAGTTTTTTGTAAGCTTTCTGGATCAGGAGGCAGGGGTAAGGATGGGGCACAACATTGGCCTTGGGGCTGTTTGTTGATCAGGATGGATCTCAGATTCTGAGGAACCTTTCTGCAGCTTCTGCTGAGTCTGTTGTGAAACAGGCTACAAGTTTGTCGGCAGCAACCTCCAATTTGTTGATGTAAACTCTGGGTGGCCTTTTCAAAAGTATGTTTCTGTATAGTAATACGTTACTTAAACCAGGAGATTTTCACTTAATGTTCTCTTTCATTTTCACTTTCTTGATAACCAAAGCTCTTGACCCACTGTCAGTGAAATAGAAGAGTAAAGTTGCCTTCTCCAGAGAATTCCATTGGGCTTTGAAGTGTGGCTGAAAATCACTGGAATCTGGTATCCTGAGTTTCTGCATCTGCATTTTTAAGTGAACACATTGTTCTCATTCAGCTTGCAGATAGGCGTAGTAAATAAATCATTGTGATGACACAATAAAGCAGGAAATGTAGCCTGAAAAATATAATATTGTATCTTATAAAGCTCTTTGAATTGTCTGTCAGCACACTTTATAACATCTTGCAATTTTAGTAGGAGAAAAAATGTTAGCCTGTGTTTTGTTGACTAAGGCCTTGTCTCCACTATTTTGTAATTGAAAGTCTTTAAAATGTTCCCATTTCAGCATTACTGTACATTGAGATCACATTCTAAGAAGTAAATCAAAAGAGGTGCTAAGACCTCATTCCAACATTATAAAGAGGCTAGGGAAAAAACAGGACCTGAGAAGCCATAGTACCTGCCCCCAACAAATCTGTAGAAATGAAGGCACAAGTTACCAAATTAGCAAAAAACCACGTTTGGATTGCAACCACTTGGTTCTTGACCTTGGGGCCAAGTTTCAGAATGGAAACACTGATGGTCTTTTTTCAATATACCCAATTCACTCTAAGCCCATGGATGATTGCCATAGTGCATGAATTTTGTAATCAGCCTGTGAAATTTGGCTGCTGCCACATGGCCAAATTTGAGAGAGGTTCCTGGGCCTGGTCCATGGATAACCATGCCGGCTGTGCTTGTAAATCACTCAAATGTTGTGAAAGAGTCTCTGTAAGAGGCTGGATGCTTGGATCTCTTTTTCTGTTTGGATACTGCTGAGAAACAGATATGCAAAGTTGAACCTGTTCTATTCAAACTAGGGTGCCAGTATTGGACATTCTGTCTTCTCTCCAATCTCAAGCCCATCCTCCCTGTCCCTGGTACATTTTCAGAATGTCTGTGTTCTCTCACCCTGACAGTGGCTGCCTTGGATTTTAAAGAACATGACATTCTACCATGAATACAGTTCTTACCTATCTGTCTATTTATCTAGCTACCTATCTATATCTTGTTGTTAGGTGCCATCAAATTGGTTCTGACTCATAGTGATCCTATGTACGATAGAGCTAAACACAGCCTGGTCCTAGGCCATCCTCACAGTCTTTGCTATGTTTGACTCCACTGTTACAGCCACTATGTTATTTCACTGCATTGATGATCTTCCTCTTTTTTGCATACTCTCTACCTTACCAAATGTGAGATCCTTATTGAGGTACTAGTCCTTCCTGATAACATGTCCAAAGTAATTGACTTGAAAGGAAGGCTTACTCTTTCTGCTTCCAGGGAGTACTCTGGCTGTGCATTTTCCAAGACAAACTTGTTCGTTCTTCTGGGAGTCCATAATAGGTTCAATATTCTTTGACACCATAATTCAAAGGCATCCATTCTTCTCTAGTCTTCCTTGTTCATTGTCCAGCTTTTGTATTTATATGAATCAGTTGAAAACACCATGGCTTGCATCAGGAACACCTTAGTCCTCAAAATGACGTCTTTGCTTTTCAGTACTTTAAAGAGATCTTTTGCAGAAGATTTGCTCAGTGTGATATATTGTTTGATTCCTTGGTTGCTTCTTTCATGGGTATTGTTTGTGGATCAAGTAAAATGAAATTATTGACAACTTCAGTCTTTTCTTCATTTATTCCGATGTTGTTCATTGGTCCAGTTGTGAGGATCTTTGTTTTCTGTGACGTTGAGAGTAATCCATACAGAAGGCTATAGTCTTCAAGCTTTCCATGCCTTTCCAAATGTAGAACCGCATGGTATCCCCTTGTTCTACCTCTTGTGTAAGTTGCACATGAGTGCAATTAAGTGTTTTCAAATTCTCATTCCTCACAATGCTTTCCATAATTTATTATGATTCACACAGTCGAATGCCTTTACATAGTCAATAAAACACAGGTAAGCATTTTGCTGGTATTCTGTGCTTTCAGTCATGATCTTTCTGACATCAGTAGTGATGTCTCTAGTTCCACATCCTCTTCCGAATCTGGTTGGAATTTCTGGCAGTTCCTTGTCCATGTATTACTGCAATTGTTTTTGAATAAGCTTCAGAAACATTTTACTTGTATGTGATATTAATGATATTGTTTGATAATTTCCTTATTTTTCTGGATTAGCTTTCTTTGGAACAGGCCCACATACAGATCTCTTCCTGCTGGTTGGTCAGGCAGCTGTCTTTGAAATTTGGCATAGATGAGTGAACACCTCCAGTGCCGCATCTGTTGAAACATCTCAGTTGGTATTCTGTCAGTTCCCAGAGCCTTGTTTTTTTTCTTTTGCCAATAACTTCAGTGCAGCTTGAACTTCTTCCTTCAGTTTTCCACCATGTGCTTCCTTCTGAAATGGTTGAACATTGGCCAATTTCTTTTGGTACAGCGACTCTGCATATTCCTTCCGCTTTCTTTTGATTCTTCCTGCATTGTTCAGTATTTTGCCCATATAATGCTTCAAAATTTTCTTTAGTTCTTTCAGCTTGAGAAATGCCAAGTATGTTCTTCTTTTTTGGTTTTTTAACTCCCAGCCTTTGCACGTTTTATTATAATACTCTGTGTTCTCAAGCAACCCTTCGAAATTTTCTGTTCAGCTCCTTTACTTCATCATTCCTTTCATTTTCTATAGCTACTCTACATTTAGGAAACCCTGGTGGTATAGTGAGTGTCATGAATTGAATTGTGTCCCCCCCAAAATAGATGTAGCCCTGTGGCTGGGCCATGGTTCCCTGTATTCTATGATTGTCCTCCGTTTTGTGATTTTGCTGTTCTGTGTGTTAAAGGATTAGGGTGGGACTGTAAATCCCTTCAGAAGATCACTTTGCTGCTCCATTGTAAAGGGAGTTTCCCTAGATTGTGGCTTGCACCACCCTTAATCCTTTCATCCTGCAAGAAATAAAAGGAAAGGGAAGCAGGCAGAAAATTGGGAACCTCACACCATCAAGATAGCAGCACCAGGAGAAGAGCACATCCTTTAGACCTGAGGTTCCTGTGCCAAGATGCTCCCTGGACAAAGAATGATGCAGTACTAGACTTTCCTCCAGAGCTGACAAGGGGAAAAGCCTCCCTCTGGAGCAGACATCCTGAATTTGGACTTGTAGCCTACCGGACTATGTAAGAATAAATCTTCCTTTTTTAAAACCAACCACTCTGTGGTATTTCTTTTAGAGTAGCCCTAGCTGACTAAAACAGTGGGTTAAGTGCTACGTCTGTTAACCAAAAGATTGGTGGTTCATATCTGCCAGGTGCTCTTTGGAAACTCTGTGGGGCAGTTCTACTCTAACTTCTAGGGTCACTGTGAGTCAGACCCAATTTGACAGCAGTGGGTTTACTCTACATTCGAGAGCAAGTTTTGGAGTCTTCTGTGACATTCATTTTTGTCTTTTCTTTCATTCCTATCTTTTTAATGACCTTTTACTTTATTCATGTATGATGTCCTTGATTTCATAGTACAACTCATCTGATCTTCGGTCATTTGTGTTCAGTGTGTGAAATCTGCTGTTGAGATGGTCTCCAAATTTGGGTGGAATATACTCAAGGTCGAAATTTGTTCTTAAGGGCTTATTTTAATTTTCTTCAATTTCAACTTGCATATGAGCAGTTGATGGTGTTCCACTGTTGGCCCATGGCCTTGTTCTGGCTGATGCTTTTCCATTGTCTCTTTCCACACATGTAGTTAATTTGATTCCTATGTTTACCCTCTGGTGAGGTCCATGTGTACAGTCACTGTTTGTTTTGTTGAAAATGGGTATTTGCAATGAAGAAGTTGTTGGTCTTGAAAAATTCAATCATGAGATAGTCAATGTCATTTCTGTCACGAAGGCCGTATTTTCCAGCTACTCATCCTTCTTCTTTGTTTCCACCTTTTGCATTGCAATCATTGGTAATTACTGATGCATCTTGATTGCATGCCTGATCATTTCAGACTGCCAAGTTGGTAACACTCTTTAATTTCTTCATTTTTGACCTTAGTGGTCAATGCATATATTTCAATAATAGTTGTATTAACTGGTCTTTCTTATAGGCCTGTGGATATTGTCCTGTCACTGGAAGCTTTGTACTTCAGGAAATATCTTGAAATGTTCTTTTTGATAATGAATGTGATGGCATTTTTCTTGGTGATTCCCAACATAGTAGACCATATGATTATCTGATTCAAATAGTGAACACCACTTCATTTCAGCTTACTAATATCTAGGATATTTATCTGTATGCATTCCATTTCATTTTTGACAACTTCAGATTTTCCTAAATTCATAGTTCATGCATTCTATTTTCTGATTATTAATGGATAGTTGCAGTGGTTTCTTCTCTTTTTGAGTCACACTACATTAGCAAATCAAGGCCCTGAAAGCTTTATACTATTTACGTGTGTCATTAAAGTTGATTCTATTTCAAGGAGGCAACTCTTCTGCAGTCCTATTTTGAGTGCCTTCCAACCTGAGGAGCTCATCTTTCAGCACTGTATCAGAGTGTTCTGCTGCTCTTCTTAAGGTTTGTACTGGCCGATTTCTTCAGAAGTAGGCTACCAGTTTGTTCTTCCTACTCTGTCTTAGTCTGGAAGCTCCACTGAAAACTGTCCACCATGGGTGACACTGCTCATATTTGAAATAATGGTCACATAGCCTCCAGCATCACAGCAACATGCAAACTATTACAGTATGACAAACTGACAGACTTGTGGTGGATCTATCTTCTCATGTTTCTATTAATTCTAGAGAATTTGACTGATGTGGCTGGTGGTTTAAGGAACATGGTCTTCTGTATGGAATAAATTTCCTGTTTCCCTAATAGGAAATTAACTCAATCATAACTGTGGTGCTGAACTCTTCAGGTTGGAGATAGAGAGCAATGTCTACAGCTAAATTTGGAAATAATGCTTAGAAATCATTTTTTGAATCCCTATGAGAAGAAAGAGTGTTACTGACTCACTGATTCTATTTCCTTAGGATTCTAAATTCAGGATAATATTGCTTGTAATTGTTAATATGGTTAGTTGTCATCAAATCGATGTCAGCAAATGGCAGCATAGATTAGTACTTCTTCTCTGAGGCGTCTAAGTCTGTGACCTTTCAGATGCAGATTGCCAGACCTGTTTCCCAGGGTGCCCCTTGTGGAGTTGACTCACCAGCCTTTCAGCTAGTAAGCATCAACACTTTGTGTTTTACTGTATCAATGACAATCAGCATTGTTAAAATTCAGGACAGTGTAATTTCATCTAATTTTAGAAATGATATGTGCTAAAATGAATTCTAAAACTAAAGAAAAAAATTCAAGGGAGATAACAAAGAGAAGCAGATTGACAATGTAAGGTCCTATGAAGTATTTTGTGCAAAGAAACAGCCCAAATGTTTGTATTTTTAGCTTTGGGTAAAGCAGCAGTGCTATCTGAAACTTGGGAAATCATTGTAGAGAACTGAAACAATACAAAATAAAACAAAGAACTGCAATAAAAATTTCACCAGTTCTATTACCCCCATAACAGCCAAATGTAACTTTGAAACCTGATGCCAGTCCCCAAGTGGTCCAAGTTACTGCCTTTGCTCTTTTTAATATGTCAGCTGATTATGGAGCTAATAATAAATATAATTGAAAATCACTGTTGGATCCTTTGATGTTTGCTGCCAAATAGATATCTTGTGGAAGAATTGGAAAAAAAAATAAAACTCTGAGGAAAACTCTTGAAATGATATTTTAAGTACTGAGAATCCACCGACGTAGTGTTAGACTTACCTCAAGAAGTTCATGCAATTAAAGAATACAATATTAAGAGAACACTCTAATTTTTCCTCTCTAATAATATCACCATTGTAGCCATTTTTCTAATTATTTAATTTATGCCTGGTTTTAGCTAAGTGTAACTTTTTAGCTAAAAAGTTTTATGGCCAGAACAAAGTACCCAAATTATTTAGTTATTGTCATTCAACTTTGTCCATGACTTTGGAGATGACACTGCTGAGACAAAATGGCTGTTTAGCAGAAATAATGTCATGCTGTCCATACTTTCATTTTAGGACAGAATTTCTGCAGTGAATTAATATTTCCTGAAAATGGTGCAGAGCTACAATAACAGCTTTCTGGCTTTGATTATAAGGCAGAATGATTTCTGGTCTGTAATATTTGCATTGTGAATGGAATTCCATTTTTTCTCATTTAGATTCAATGATCAGGTAAGAGAAATCTGAGCCTGTGCCATAAAAGCCTTCTACTGTGATCAGAATACAAATAGCTTGCTTCTGATTCTTTACGATAGGAAAACTTGTTTTAGAGCAGGGAGAGTTGGAGAACTTGAGATGGTGGTCATGAAGGCGTTGTGGCCAGCAGCATACCTCTCCACCAAAATGCTTTCTTAACACTCTTGTAGGGATTTAAATTTTTAACATTAAAGTATAAAAATAAAATACAACTAAAACAGAAGCAGTGTGATGGGGAAGAACGTTATCAGAAATCATCACCACAGTCATAATTACAACCCACTGCTGTCCAGTTAATTCTGACTCAGTGAACCAATAGGACAGAGTACAACTGCCCCGTGGGTTTCCAAAGAGTGGCTGGTATATTTGAACTGCTCAACTTTGAGCAAGCAGAAGTATCCTTAATAGCGTGCCACCGGGATTCTGCATTCATAACTTCAAAACCAAACCCACTGCTACTGAGTGGATTCTGACTCATAACAACTCTGTAGACAGAGTAGAACTGCCCTATACAGTTTCCAAGGACTGCCTGGTGAATTTCAACTGCTGACTTTCTGATCAGCAGCCGTAGCACTTAGGCACTACACCACTAGGGTTTCCCATAACTTCAAGGAGGCTGCTAATTAGGATAAGGGGCATAAATGACCATTTATTTTAGCAGGCAGAGGTTCTAAGAATGAGAAAAATGGAGTTGTGAATTCTAATTTCCCCCCAGACCCAGAGTGTCTTTCTTTTATTTCATTTTCTTCCCCAGAAAATGAGAAGGTGATGGTATGTACCTAATCACAAGGCTAATCAAAATCTCTAGAAGAGAGTTTTTAGAGAGAAGATGCCTCATGATTAATGATAAGAAAAATGGCTGAAGGCTGAATTTGACTTTCTTCAAGATTGAATGAAACCACTTTTATTATTATTATGGCTTCTACTTTCAATTAACTAGTGCCTTTTCCAAAGACCTGGCATTTCCTTTGTAGAAAGCTTCTTCATACCAATCTGGCTCCACCCTGAGCAACACTAATTCCTCTCCCATGTGACTGTCCTAAAAATATTTGAAACAGCTGTCATGATGCCTTTAAGTATTCTTCTCTCCAGTGTAAACAAGTCTGGTTCTTCACAGACATTGGCTTTAAATGCTTTTGCTGTCTTAGGTTCCCTGAGCTGGATGGGTTTCAAGTTACCAAGGTCCTTCCTAATGGGGAGACACTGCGAGCAGAACATGGCTCTGTCTGTGGTCTGTCCATGTGGAATCCAGCAAGAATTGCCACTCTACTTCCTCATCCTGCCCTGACTCGTTAAAGACAGCCAAGGTCCAATCAGTTATTTTTGGAGGCCACAACACATCACTGGCTCATGTTGAACTTGGAGTCTATTAAAACCACAAGTCTTTTTTCACACGTGCTCCTACTAAGCCACCATATGTATATAGCTATATATAGTTATTATCTCTTGAGCACTTATTACAGGCAAGGCAATGTGCTAAATGCTTCACATCCTTTGTATTTAATTTAATCTTCACATCAACTCAATGAGGTAGAAAGTATTCTTAGCCCTATATTAAACACTGTATTGTGGATAAGCTGAAGTGCCTAAGAGTAGAGAATTGTTTAAAGAGGTCTGATTTCAATGTAGGTGCTCTTGAACTTGATACTATTCTCCCTTCTGTACAGGAATGATGTTTTTCTTGGTAACTTTTCTTGGAAGGGAGACTCAGAGGAGCCAACATAAATGACAGAACTATTAGAAATTAGTCTAGTTACAGCTTCCTATGCTTTTAGTCTGCTGAGATATGCTTGGATCCTGATCTTATCCTCAAACATATTAGCCATTTCCTTGGAGCTTCATGCCGTCCATAAGTTTCATCAGCTGCCATTTTTATTCTTTATTTTTCTTTAAATTGTACTTTAGATGAACGTTTGCATAGAAAATTATTTTCTCATTAAACATTTAATACATACATTGTTTTCTGATGTTGGTTGTCACCTCCATGGCATGCCAACACACTCTCCCATCTCAGCCTTGGGTTCACTATTACTTCTGTCCTGTCCCCTCCTGCCTTTTCATTCTTGCCTCTGAGCTGGTGTGTCCATATAGTCTTGTTTTGTTTTATGGGCCTGTCTATCTTTTAACTGAATGGTAAACCCCAGGAGAGACTTCAGTACTGAATTAAAAGGGAATCTGTGAGTCACACTCTAGCAGTTTCTTCTGTCTCTGTCAGATGAGTAAGGCTTTCTGTATTTTTGTTTTAGAAATTTTTTCTACATTTTTCCCTAGTTCTTTCTTGGACATCTATTGTGATCCCTGTCACCGCAGTCAGTGGTGGTAGCCAGGAACCATCTTGTTGAGCTGGACTCAGTCTGGTGGAGGCTGTGGTATTTGTGGACCATTAGTCCTTTGGGCTAATCTTTGCCATTGTTATTTTTGTTCAGGTCATTACTACAAAGAAAAAAAAACAGACCCAGACCAAATCCACACCTCAGCATCCCTCCGGGTTGACTGATCACTGCTGGATCAAATTATAAATCCAGGGTACCAGGATCCATCTCACATGTTTCCCTTTCATTCATCATAAAGATCTTGCCAAATCCCTTGCTAAAATTCAAACGCAGAATTTTAAAGCATACTCATAATGAGTCTGGCATCACTCCCACAGAGAGCTGGAAGGTCAGTGTAGCAAGATTTATTCATAGTGAACCCATGCGTCTCTAATTTATCATTATCTGCTATGCTAAAGTGACGGGATCCAGTCCTAACTCTATTCTAGACTCTGGTCTAGGACTTATGGTCACCAGTTTCCAGCTTAAAGAACCTTACATCTTCCTATCTTTAAACACTTGTTCAGCATGTGGTCGTGTTGAGTTTTCTACCACAGTGGGCCTGATGGGTGGCTGACAATTCAGTATGCATCCCTTACAGGAAATGGGGTTAGCTCATGAATGACATGTGCGACCCTGCTCATACATGTTAACCTCTACTCCCAGAATCCAATGTGGAAACTAAGGTATGATGTTTCCTTTCCAGTTTCTCCAGGATAGGAAAACAAAACAAAACAAAAACCCAGAAATTGAACTCTTTGTCTTTGAGTCAATTCTGACTCGTAGCAAAACTATTGAGAAGAGTCAGCTGGCATATAGAGTTTCCAGGGAGTACCTGGTGGATTTGAACTGTTTTAGGAAATCTCTCTGAGCTTACTCCTCTGGGTTGAGTTGTTGATAGGCTAAGGGGGAAGATAAGAGAATGTGAACACTCTTTTCTTGAGACAGTGAATGATTTGACTTACAAGGCTACTGTCCTACTGTTTATTCTTATGAAAAATCTGTCTATTTATGATACCTATATTTATGATAGAAACCCTGGTGGCATAGTGGGTTAAGTGCTACATCTGCTAACCCAAAGGTCAGCAGTTCAAATCTGCCAGGTGCTCCTTGGAAACTCTATGGGGCAGTTCTACACTGACCTCTAGGGTCACCGTGAGTCAGACCTGACTCGATCGCAATGAGTTTGTATTTATGACATGGGGAAACCCTGGAGATGTAGTGGTTAAGTGCTACGGCTGCTAACCAAAAGGCCAGCAGTTCAGATCCACCAGGTGCTCCTTGGAAACTCTATGGAGCAGTTTTACTCTGATCTATAGGGTCACTATGGGTCACAATCTTCTTGACAGCCCTGGTTTTTATATTTATGAGGTATATTAATTTATTATGTATACGCCATGAGTTGGAACCGACTTGACGGCACTTGGCCTTGGCTTGGCATACATATATATAATGCAACTGTGAGGATGATGCAAGGCCAGGTAACAGTTAATTCTGTTGTACATACAGTTGCCATGAGTCAGAGTCAGCTCAGCAACAGCTATGAGTCTGTCTGTCTGCCTACCAATCTAATTTATGTAGGTGTGTGTGTATAAACAGGTTGAAAGGTGGTCTGTTCTCTTGCATGAATACACCAAGTTTCCTTACTGTGACTCTGTCTGGTCCCTCTAATTTGGTACATGGCATTGAATGAGACATTTAGGTTGTACGCTTCAGTTCTGGAGAGTCTCCTTCATTAGTTTAGGAGTTGTTGTAATTGCTGTTAGATGTGGTCGAGTTAGTTCTGACTCACAGTGACCCTGTGTATAACATAATGAGACGCTGTCAGGTCCAGTGCCTGAATACATGGATACGCATACATATGAGACTGTATCACATATTTACCTAGGAATAGAAAACAACAATTGCTGTTAAATGTAAAATTCTAGTGTCTTTTTTAAGAATGGTTTTAAAAAATGCATTTTAGTCTCATAATTCAAACTCTTGGAGAATGTAGTTTAAATTCTGAGGATTCACTTCCACACACCCCGATAAGTTGCACTTGATTAAAGAGGAAGCAATTGTGGTTCATGGTAGCAGGAAGAACGGATTTGAAGTTAGGAGGGTTGGATTCTCAATGCTGGTAATAACTTGCTGGATTGTCTCATGCTGATCACTTAATCACTAGCTGCTGGAACTCCCTGTGTCTAAAGAGAGGCAAGAAATGCCTACAAATTTAACACTTGCAAAGTAAGATGACACTATGAAAGGAAGTGACTGCAAGTTGACTACACTTTGCCTTTATCACTTTTGACCTCTTTTCCATATATACTTTGCCAGTTGCTTCTAAAAATATAAATCTGCTGATTCTACAGTTCTAGAACCACTTGACTGTAATCCAACTCCTGGACCAAAGTGAAGAAAGTGGAAATATTCTCTCTCACTATCCTTTGTCTCCCATCAATGACGTGGTGGATAAGCAAGGCCAAAACTGAGGGACAGAAGCTTCTGGATGATAAAATTAAATATTTTCCACAAAATACTAGGAAAATGTGTCATAACTATTTTTACAAAATATATACTTCATCTATTTCATTTAATTAGTTAAAATTTGTGCTTGCTCTACTTGTAAAGATTCAGAAACAGGAGGTATTTTTTAGTACTTTCCCCAAACCATCATAATCCTTTGGTCTTATTGAACCTCTGCATTCTTCCAGCAGTCTGGGTCTGTCACTAAGTTTGTTTATAGCTTCTGGAACGACATCTTTAATAAGACAAGAATTTTACTTCCAGCAGGACATCTATGCTCCATCTTAGAATTCAGCAGTGTCTGAATTAATCTAGAGCTGGTGGTGCCTGACTTCGCTACCGGAACACTGGCAAAAGGCCTAAGCTCCTGAGGGTACAGAGTTTGAGGTTACAAATACATGCCTTTTTTTTTTTCTTTCTCGAAGTAAATGTTTAAACGTTGATAATAACCCTAGGTTACATGAGTTCAGAGCAAATCTCAGACAAAATGTAGATAGAATATGTATTTCTTTCATGTTCAGAAATACATTTTTATGTTTCTCGTCTTTAGGCAAAGTCCATCCAGAAGCCATGTGTCCTAGTGGAATCCAGAGTGGAAACAATCCAAGTACTCTCAGATCCCAGTCTATGCACAGGGGCATTGTATTAGTGATTAATGAGCCTGTTCTTTTTACGTCTCTCAGTTGCTCTTCAAGCTTTGATTATGGCAGGGAGAAGGAAAATAGTAGATGTGTATTTTCATATTTTTCTTTCTTTGCTCAGATCTCCTTATCCTCTCGTTTCTCCCCGCTCAAACAAGAGTCTTTCCCACTTTTTACATCTAGTGAATGTCATTTCTTTATGAGGCCTTATTTGACTACTGTAGCCCTCAGTAAAATATCATTTGTTCAATACTCTCTAACTCATTCACTCATTAACTTTAATTTTTTAATTTTAATTTTTTCTTGAGATATAATTACATACAGAAAAAATGCACAGTTATATGTGTTTTGAAAAAAAATGTGTGCACTTATGTACCCAGGACCCCAAATATGACTTAGAATGTTGCCATTATCCTTTCCAATGAATCTCCATATTCTAGTTTGAATCTGCCAGTCAAACTCTATGCATTGAACAGTTCTATTCTGACCTATAGAGTTGCTATGAGTTGCAATTGACAGCAGTGGATTTTGTTTGTTTTTGTTCCCATAAATTCATTTTGCCTGCTCTTATAGTATCTCCGCCAGTCATCTGTCAGTTTGGTGGCATGCTAGAAGCATTTCCTATGCTAGTCAGGTCACCCATACAGGACAGGTTTCGATGGAGCTTCCAGACTAAGACAGACAGGGAAGAAGACAGTCTACTTCTGAAAAAATTGGCCAGTGAAAACCTTATGATAGCAACAATGGAACATTGTCTGATACAGTGCAAGAAGATGAGCTCATCATGTTGGAAGACCCTCAAAATAAGACTGGGGAAGAGCTGACTTCTTAGAGTTGATCTTGGTGATATGGTTGTAATAAAATTTTGGAAACCTTTCTTTGCTGATGTGCAACACTTTAAAATGAGAAGAAATAGTTGCAAACATCCACTAGTAATCAACATGTGGAATGTATAAAGTATAAATCAAGAAAAATTGGAAGTGATCAAAAATGAAATAGAGCACAAGGATCAATATCCTACAGGTCTGTGTATAAGATGATATGAAATGAGGGAATCATGACTGGTGTCAAATGAATCTGGCCTTAAAGCAGAGAATTCAGAAAGATGTTTACCTCTGTTTTATTGACTTGCTAAGGCATTCAGCTGTGTGGATCATACAAAATTATGAATAACATTGTGAAGAATGGAAATTCCAGAACACTTACCTGTGCTCATGAGGACCCTGTGCATAGACCAAGAGGCCGTTGTTCAAACAGAACAAGGGATAGTGTGTGATTTAAAATCAGGACAGCTGTGTGTTAGAGTTGTATCCTTTCACCATATGTATTCAATCTGTAAACTAAGCTAATAATCCCAGAAGCTAGACAATATGAAGAAGAACATGGCATCAGAATTGGAGAAAGACTGATTAACAACATGAGATATGTGGATGACACAACCTTGCTTACTCAAAATAAGAGGACTTGAAGCACTTACTGATGAAGATCAAAGACTGCAGCCTTCAGTATAAGTTACATCTCAACATAAAACACAATTCCTCACAACTGGACCAATAAGCAACGTCACGATAAATGGAGAAAAGACTGAAGCGGTTAAGAATTTCGTTTTACTTGGAAACACTATCAGTGCCCTTGGAAGCAGCAGTCAAGAAATCAGATGGCATGCTCATTGGGCAAATCTGCTGCCCAAAACCTTTTAAAAGTGTTGAAAAGCAGAGATGTCACTCTGAGGAGTAAGGTGCACCTGATCCAGGCTGTGGTAGCATCAGTCACTTGATGTGCCTGTGAAAGAAAGCTGGACAATAAATAGAAAGACTAAAGAATAGCTGATGCCTTCAAATTACAGTGTTGTTGAAGAATACAGAATATACTATGGACTGCCATAAAAATGAACAAATGTTTCTTGAAAGAGGTACAGACAGAATCAGTGGCATTTCTAGGGTTGAAGTGACCTAGTGTGGTAACTTATGTGCCACTCCAACCAGTGGCAGGATCCTCTCCAACCAAGCGCCACCCCAGGTGGCCCCATGCCTCCAAGTCTCACCCTCTCTTGCTCCCCGCAGATCCTCCCCTTTCCTGTTGCCCAGTGGAGCAATCTTCCTCTCGGCTCAAGGGTGGGCACTATCAACTCCATAACTGCTGGGTGATGAGTTAGAGGAAGAGGGTGGTGGGTGAAGAGTTACTGCACTGGGTCACCTGTGACATTAAGCGTAGTGACACCATCTGGTGGTCCATTCCTCAGCAGCGCCAGCTAGCCGCTGCTACCACTGTTAGGGTCATTTTGGTGTCACCCGCTGTGACAGTGGCAGGAGTAATGGTATGTACACTTGTAGTGATGCAACTAATTAGAATGCTCGTTAGAAGAGAGGCCAGGGAGACTTTGTCTTGCTTACTTTGGACATGTTATCAGAAGGGACCAGTCCCTGGAGAAGAACATCATTGCTTAGTAAAGATAGAGAGTTCCAGAAAAATCAGAAGACTTACAATGAGATGGACTGACACAGTGACTCCAACAATGGACTCAAACATAGCAAAGACTGTGAGGATGCTGCAGGACGGGCAGTGTTTCCTTGTCTAGGGCACCGAGTGGCTACAAGTCAGACCAACTCCTTGGCACCTAACAACAGCAATGGTTTCTTAATGTAATGTTTTTTAGACTAATCCATATCTATGTGTGTATCATTCCTTTTTATTACTGAGAATTCTGCTGTATGAATTGTCCACAATTTAATTATTCTCACAGTAGGAGAATATTGGCATAGTTTGTAAATGTCTGCTACTGTAAATAAAGTGCCAATAAACATTCTTGTACAAGTCTTTTTGTGAATATTTTTTCTCATTTCTCTTGGGTAATTTTATAGGAGTGGAATTACAGGATCATAAGCCAGGCATGTTTACCTTTATAAGAAACTGCCAATGTTTTTCAAAGTGCTGATACCAATTTATGTTTCTACTAGCAATGTATGAGAGTTTTTGTTGCTCTATGTCCTTGCCAACACTTTGCATGGTCAGTCTTTCAAATTTTAGCCATTCTAATGGATATATAGTGGTGTCTCACTGTGGCTTTAGTTTGCATGTTCGTTTTGGCTAGTGATGTTGAACATTATGTTACATGTTTATTGACCATCATAAACTCTATTTGTTAAGTGTCTGTCCAAGTCTTTCAACCATTTTTATTAGGCTATCTGTTGTTTTCTTTTTAGTTTGTAGTTCTTTTTATATTTTGAAGATTATTCTTTTGTTAAATGTATGTGTTGCAAATGTTTTCTCTAAGTTTGGCAGCTTTTGGTGAGTAGAAGTCCAGTTTATCAATTTTTATCTTATGGTTAATTTTTTTTCTTGCATTCTGTAACAAATCTAAGCTTACCCTCTGGTGGAAAAATATTATATGTTTTCTTTTAAGAGTTTTATAGTTTCAGCTTTTATGTTGGGACCTACATTCCATCTTGATTTAACTTTTGGGTACAGTGTGAGATAGCGGGTCAAGGTTCATTTTTTTAGATTGCTATCTGGTTTTCCCAGCACCAGTTGTTGAAAAAACTTTCCTTTCCCTCACTAAATTGTATTGGGATACTCTGTCAAAAAGTGACTAACTGTATATATGTGGGTCCATTTCTGGTTTTGGTATTGAATTCCAGTGATCTATTTGTGTATACTTATGTGAATACCATACTTTATCAATTACTATAGCTTCGTGGTGAGTTTTAAAAACTGGTAATGAATGTCCTCCAACTTTCTTCTTTCTTAAGATTATTTTGGCTATTTCAGGTTCTTTACATTTTCATATAAACTTTAGTTAGTCAGTTTATCAATTTTACAATAAAGCTTGATGGGATTTTAAGGGGAAGTGCATTGAACCTATAGATAAATTTGAGGGCAATTGACATTTAACAATATTCAGTCTTCTAACCCACAAGTGTGATAGAGCCCTCTATGTTTAGGTCTTTTTACACTTATTTCAGCAATATTTTGTAGTTTTCAATGTAGAACAAGTGTATTTATTTTATTATATTTATTTGTAGATATTTTATACTTTTGATGTTATCATAAATTATATGTATTTTTATTTCATTTTCCAGTTGTAGCTATGAATAATTTTACTGATTTGCTGATCTTACTAATTAGATCTTATTTCCCCTTGCAAATTCCTTGGAATTTTCTAGATATACAACTAAGTTGTCTTAAAGTAGGACAGTTTCACATCCTTTTTAAAAAATTGCATGCTTTTTATTTATTTTTTCTTGCATTTTCATGTTGGCTGTGACCTCTGATGCAATATTATATAAACATGATGAGGAAGACCACTCATGCTTTGTTTTAAGTCTTGTGGGGTGGGAGAAATTTACTATTTCATCATTGTATATGATATTATCTGTCAGTTTTTCATGATTTCTTTTTATCAGGTAGAGAAAGTAGCCTTTTATTCCTACCTTGAAAAAGAGTTTTAATCAATGGTTTGACTATATGGAACCTATGTCTGGTTAAGTTTTCATGAAAGGGAGAATGGGAATTCCAGAACACTTAATTGTGGTCATAGGGAACCTCCATACGGAACAAGAGGCAGTTGTGAAAACAGAACAAGGACACACTGCATGGTTTAAAGTCAGGAGCGGTGTGTGTCAGGCTTATATCCTTTCACCATACCTATTTATCTGTATGCTGAGCAAGTAATCTGAGAAACTGGACTATATGAAGAGGCATCAGGTTTGGAGGAAGACTCATTAACAACCTGTGTTATGCAGATAGCACAACCTTGCTTGCTGGAAGTGAAGAGGATTTGAAATCATTCTGATAATGATCCAAGACCATAGCCTTCAGTATGGATTGCACCTCAATATCAAGAAAACAAAAATCCTCACCACTGGACCAGTAAGCAACAACATAAAAAAATGGAGAAAGGATTAAAGTGGTCAAGGATTTCATTTTACTTTGCTCCACAGTCAACACTCATGGAAGCAGCAGTCAAGAAATCGAAAGATGGATTGAATTGGCAAAATCTGCTGTAAAGGACCTCTTTAAAGTATCAAAAAGTAAAGATGTCACATTGAAGACTAAGGTGCACCTGACCCAAGCCATGGTATTTTCAGTTGCATCATATGCGTATGAAAGATGAACAGTGAACAGGAAAGACAGAAGAATTGATGCCTTTGAATTTTGGTGTTGGAGAAGAAAATTGAAGGTACCATGAACTGCTAAAAGAGCAAACAGATCTGTTCTACTACCAGAGCACTCCTGGGAAGCAAAGACAGCAAGACTGCACCTCACATAGTTTGGAGATATTGTCAGGAAGGGTCAATCCCTGGAGAAGGACATCATGCTTGGTAGAGCAGAGGGTCATCCAAAAAAGAAGAAGACCCTGAACAGTGTGAATTGACATAGGGGCTGCAACAATGGGCTTCTAAGTTCTGCCAATTAAGTTTGCGAACTCATCCTAGAAAAAGTGCTGCATACCTCATTGCTGAATCACTGTAGTCACCTTCAAAGTACTCCCCTTGGGGAGTTATGCACTGATGTCAGTACCTGGTCCACCCTTCAAAACAATTTTGGAACTCTATTTCTGGAATGGCCATCAGCGCTGTTGTGGTATTACCCTTGATGAACTGAATGTCATCAAAATGTCTTCCCTTCAATACTTCATTTATCTTTGGGTAAAGAAAAATGTCACTGTGGGTCAGATCAGGTGAGTAGAGAGGGTGTTCCAATCCAGTTATTTGTTTACTGCCTAAAAACTCCCTAAAGTTTGCGAACTTGCCACCATGCCACCGTGTGCAATGGCTATTCCAGACAGAGTTCTAAAATTGCTTGGAAAGGTAAACTAGGTGCTGGCATCAGTGCATAACTTTGCAAGGGTAGTACTTCAAAGGTGACTGTAGTGATATTGAACAATGAGGTATGTAGCACTTAGAACAATTAGATTTGTAGACTTGTCAGAAGTTGTATAATTAATTGTACTTTAGTTATCTCATACTGTTCTAACAGAAATACCACAAAGTAGATGGCTTTAACAAGGGAAGTTTATTCTTACACAGTCCAGTAGACTACAAGCCCCAATTCAGGTTATCTGCTCCAGGGGAAGGGCTTTCTCTTTGTCAGCCCTGGCGGAAAGTCCTTGTTTTGCATCAGTGTTTGGTCAGGATGCATCTTGGCCCTGGAACCTCAGGTTTGAAAGTTGCCCTCTACTCCCAGTGCTGCTTTTTCATGGTATGATGTTCCCAACTCTCTGCTTGTTTCCTTTCCATTTATCTCCCCTAAAATGAAAGGATGAAAGATGGTACAAGCCACACTCTGGGGAAACTACAATGGAGCAGAGAGGGAATGTTAGGAAGGGATTTACAGTCCCACCCTAATCTTCTTTAATGTACAGCATAGGAAAATCACAAAATGGAGGGCAATCATAAAATATTGGGAACCATGACCCAGCCAAATGGCTGCATACATTTTTGGGGGGACACAGTTCACTCCATGACAAATAGGCTAACCATTTTCTTCACTCAAGGCTTTGTGTCATCCCATTTCTGCTTGCCAGTATTTCTGCTGAGTTGTCTGAACTTAGTCTTACTGACTCTGTTTCGTAAACTATTTTTTGTTTATCTCTGGCTTCTCTCCTTACCTTTAGTTTTGGCACCTTTAATTGTAATATGTCTTGGTATCTTTCTTTTGGGATCTAGCTGGTGTGGAGCTCGAAGAGCGTCTTAGATAGATATCACCTCATCTTTCATGATACCAGAGAGGTTTTCTATCAGCAAATTTTCAAGAATTCTCTCTGTATTTTCTCTTACAACTCCCTCATTCTGCTACTTCAATCATTCATAGAGTATTGCCCTTGATAGAGTCCCACATAATTTTTAATATGTCTTCACTTTTTTGGAAATTGTTTTATCTGATTTTTCTTCTAACACATTGGTGTCAATTGCTTTATGTTCAGTCTCACTAATTCTGCCTTCTATTGCCTCAGTTCTGCTCCTGTCACTTTCTATTGAGTTGTCTAGTTCTGTAGTTTTGTTATTAATCTGTGCTGATTCCCGCTGAGTCAGGTCTGGCCAGTCATAGATACTCCCGGACTTCCTGTCCTTTCTCTGTTGTTCAGCCTGATTTCTCAAATTTCTCTTTAATGTTTAGGGTTCCCAGAGTGCCATATATAATTGATTCTTTTTTTTTTTTATTTTGGCAGGATGGTCTTTGTTTCTAGAGGGATCACAGGAAGTGTCCAACTACTCCACCACCTTAGCCCCACCTCCTTTTTAAAAAAGTTGTCTTATTTTATTGCTGTTTCCTTTGTCTTGAACTTTGATTGTATACTTTGTGTATAGTCAAACAATAGAGATGGAGATTTGCAGTTGTTTCATTTTCCCAGAGAGAGCAAGCTCATGTCTATGTTTGTCAGCAGATGCAAAGATGTGACTGTACATGTTTTACCAAGTGTGAGTTTTTGTGGCTCTGGGCAACAGCTTTAAGACAAGTGAGTTCACCTGTGGTAAATTGTCTTCCCTTGTTAGTTTCTCTTGTCAGTGTTTGAGGCTTGAACTTGGAGTGCCGGGTAAGGTGCTACCACTGAATTCAATTGTTCCACGTACCATAAGAATGTGAATACATGAAACTGTGATAGTTGTTTCTGCTGGTATCACTATACTTTTCTCAGAAAAAAGTGAGTGGGGACACAGGGGAAATTATTATGCTAAGCCCTTTATTATGGTATGTTCAGATCTATGACTCCAATCTCTCCTGCCTGCTCCCATCATTACCAGTGTCTTCTCTGGCTTCTTTTTGACTGGGTTTTTAGTCTTTGTCAGGTCTTTTCTTCTACCTATCCACTGAATGAGTCCTGTATGCCAGACTGTCTCTGAATCTTGAGTACACTGAGGTGAACAAAAATTTATAATCAGTGCCTTTATTTCATTATCTCATACCTTCATCATTTATCATTTGTACGTTTTTTACAAACTCCATCTTCCATAGTACCATTGTGTATATGATTTGTCTTTCACCGACTTAATCTTTGATGGTTTTCTGCCTCCTTCCAGTTTCCCTAAGTAATAGTGGTTAACCAGTGTTAACACTTATGGAACACTCATTATGCGCCCAACCCTATTCTGGAATCTGTGCAAGTATTACCTCATTTAGTCATTACAAGAATCCTATGAGACAATAACTATTATCTCTGTTTCATAGTCTTCCAGGCTCTGTTTAATTCTTCACTTTCAGTTTTTGGCACTCCTGCATGTTCCCAGTACTTGAGCTCTGTACTTGTAGGTCTTTGTTTGCATCATACTGACACTTAAATGTAAAATATTGATATAAGGCATGGTTCTTGGAAATAAACATACACTCATTTGCTACTTACTGAATGGATGATTGAAAGACAGGCTAAAGTTACAGTAAAGTTTCCCAGCAGGTTATTGATGTGGCTGGCTCTCTGGAGAAGCACATGGTACATGTTTGCTTTCAACTCCTGGTTCATGTTGCCACTTCTACCAGATTTTGTAGGCTAGAGCCTCCAGCCTAGGGAACAGTTACGAGGTAGAGGATATTATTCTCATCCTTTACTGTATAGTCAAGTTAACCATGATGTCTCCTTTTACTTGGCTCACTCTCAGTGCTTTCCTTGGAGGGAAAATAATTGCCTCTGCATACCTAAGCTTCATAAAGGAAGGTGTGAGCCAGTTAGACAGAGTGTGGCAAGCCCTACCCAAGGTGGTTCTCTTAGGATTTGAAGTGGTGATGTCTTCCAGTATAGTGGGCCACAGAAGCCATGACAGGCTGAGTTGTGTAAACCAAGTAGTTTTCTACTCTTACCTCTATCCCATCTCCACACAGGACTTTTTAGTTTGGTTTGAAGGGTGATATTCTCTGTGTAAGACAAATTCTTTCCATATTTAATCACCAAAGCTAGGTTACTATTCACACAGCTGATGTGTAATTTGAGATTACCTGCACAGCTATGAATGAGTGTCTCTCAGTATCTCCTGCTAAGAGTCTCCGGTAAACCTTCTCAGATCTCCTTGCTTAACTGATTAGTATTTCCCTTGAGCACCTTAATAGCAATGTTGGAATTTAAAGTAAAGGTAGTTTTATTTTGTGGCAGAGTATAGTAAATAAAGGATTGGGGAAAAGAATTTGGACTTGAGTCTTACTAATTTGCCAGTGATTTTTGTGGCAGGGGGTAGTGCAACTGGTGAATGGACTTGGCTGCTAACTGGAAGGTAGATGGTTTGAGTTCACTTAGAAGCACTTCAGAGGAAAATCCTGGAGATCTACTTCAAAAAAATCAGCCATTAAAAACCCTGTGGAGCATAATACGACTCTGACACTCACGGGTTCACTGTGAGTCAGAATCTACAACGGGTGGTGTTGCGGACAAGAGGCCAAAAGCACCAACTGTGCTCTTCTGGAGCCCCAGTGGGCACAGTGGTCAAATGTCTGCTAACCAGAAGGTCAGCAATTCAAATCCACCCACTGTTCCTTGGGAACCCTATGGAACAGTTCTACTCTGTCCTACAAAGTTGCTGTGAGTTGGAAAAGGCTTCATTGGAACAGGTGTTTTGGAGGGGGAGTGAGGGTGGGGCTGTTCCAGCTGCAGATACTGAACTATGTCTATCCTTAAATCTCCCTGGAGGCAGGATTTATTTCACTGACCTAGCAGAGAAGGTGGGCTCAGTTCCTTTACTAGGAAAATGTAGAAAGGAAGGAATGTGCAGAGTGCTTGAACTTAACCTTGTGCACCGGCACTTGGACATGCTCTACCCTTCCTACATCTGAAGTTTCCATAACTTATTTACCTAAAGCAGGGCATCGGAAAGAGGAGAGGATGATTAATTTAATGAGCCCAAATTCAAATCTGTTGCTGGAACTGACCTTCTCAGTGCCAGTTTCTGAATCTTGAATCCAATTGACCAGCAGTTTTTTAGTTGTGGGCATCATTAGCTTGAATCACGTTTTGGGGCTTGATAATTCTTCACACTTATGGGACCTTTAAATCCTAGTGCCATGGTGGTTAGGTGCTATGGCTGCTAAAAGGTCAGCAGTTCAAACCCACCAGACACTCCTTGGAAACTCCACAGAGCAGTTCTACTCTGTCCTATAGGGTTGCTAGGAGTTGGAATTGTCTTGATAGCAATAGGGGTATTTTTATGGGTATAGGACCTGAGCTAGGAAAATACTTGGTTCCAATGATAGTGAAGAAGATAGTGAAGAAGATTCAATAGGTTGCATTGTAGTACAGATTTTCCTTTGTTGTATCTTTTTTCCCCTCAAATTACAAAAGAACTGTTTCAGGCTTAAATGCATTCACCAGCCATTTAGTACACTTAGACATATTGCATATTAAATATTCCACTTTATTGCTTACCGAAACAACTCAATCCCTTTACAAAATGCTTTGAAAAATGCTTATTTTTCAACTGTTGATTTAATGTGTAATGGTTCCATAAGGCAATGAATCACCTTGGTCTATAACTACTGAAAAGTAGAAAAATGATCCAAACTGGTATCTTGAATCTGTGAATATTGAGTTTGTCAATGTAATTTATGACTCCGCAGGTAATATACCAGTAATTTGCATACTAATTGCTGTGGAGGAAGCCCAACAACTTACAGTAAATTAGTCTGCCTAAGCAGAAGCCAGCAATGCCTTGCTTCATTGGCGATAGCGTTTAAGCTTGTTTCCCAGCGGGAGAAGGGAAGGAACTACGCCAGCCGTCCTTTTGGAGCTGCTGAGGCCCCCTGCCGGCAAGCAGGCCATATGGCTGAGAAGCCAACCTCAGGCTGACCTGCAGCCTTGCTGGGAGCCTACTGTCTACTCTTCTCTCATCCAAACCCTGGTGGATTTTCCAAGTGGTTCAAATTCGGAGAACAGAAGACTGAGGTCAAGGGAGTGCACTCTGGTCAAAAACAATACATGTCTGTGTGTCCAGCAACAGAAGCAAATAGAAATTTGAAGATAGAAAAATAATCCTTTCCAGCTTCCTAAAAGGAACTAAAAGGAGCTCTTTTAGTGATATGCATGTATTCTTTGATTCTTTTGAAAATAGATTTTTTACAATGGTATTGTTTCTGGAGAGTTTTGAGGGAATCAAATTATATTTTAATTGCAATGGGAGCAGTATGCATATGAAAAAATGTTCAACCTTCTCAATAATAATCGAAGAACAGCAAATCAAAACACAGAAGTATAATTTTCTAGCTATCAGATTGGAAAAAATCACGAAGATTCAAAATTTGTATTAGTGTCAAGGGCATGCAGAAATGTGCACAGTGTAAGTTGTCATAATAAACTAGGAGGGCAGTGTATTCATACTCATTAAGTAAAATACGAACATATCTTTTGACCACCAATCCTCCTTCAAGGTGTATATCCTATAGCAATACAAATGTGTAAGGTGAACTATATGAAATTATTGTTATCTGACCATTTTTTCTTGTACCAAAACAGTAATCTCTTATGATTCAGCCAAACACAAGGATGCCCATCATAGCATTTTGTAATGGGGACAGTTTGGAAAAGCCTAAATTTGCAGCAGTAGGAGGATGATTAAATAAGTAATGGTAGATATCTTATGCTTGTGATGTGATTGAAAATACCATGGCTTAGGTCAGTTGCACCTTAGTCTTCAAGGTGACGTCTTTACTTTTCAACACTTTACAGAGGTCTTTTGCAGCAGATTTTCTCAATGCAATGCATCTTTTGATTTCTTGACTGCTGATCCCATGGGTCTTCGTTATAGGACTAAGTAAAATGAAATCCTTGACAACCATACTCCTCTCTCTATGTATCATGATGTTGCTTACTGGTACAGTTGTGAGGACTTGTTTTCTTGATGCTGAGTTACAATCGATACTGGGGCTATAGTCTTTGATCTTCATTAGTAAGTGTTTTAAACCCTTTCTTCAATTCAAAGTGTTGAAAAGTAAAGATGCCACCTTGAAGATGAAGGTGCTCCTGACCCAGGCTCTGGTATTTTCAATCGCATCACATGCATGTGAAAGCTGGATGATAAATAAGGATGATTAGAAGAACTGACATTGAATTGTAGTACTGGAGAAGGGTATTAAATATACCATGGACTGCCAAAAGAACAAACGTATCTGTTCTGGAAGAGGTACACCGGAGTGCTGCTTGGAAGCAAGGCTGGCAAGACTGTGTCTTATATACTTTGGACATGTTGTCAGGAGAAATCGGTCCCTGGAGAAGGCCATCATGCTTGGTAAAGTAAAAGCTCAGCAAAAAAGAAGAAGACTCTCAACAAGATGGATTGACACAATGGCTGTAACAATGGGTATAAGCATAAAAACAATTGGCATGGTGCAGGACCAGGCAGTGTTTCATTCTGTTGTTCGTAGGGTTGCTAAGAGTCAGAACTGACTTGACAGTACCTAACAACAACAAAACATCTTATGCAGCTTTTAGAGAGCAGGAGATAGAGTCTCACGTACACTGATATGAAAAGATGACTAGGAGATACTAAATAAACCAACCAAGTTGTATAACTATGCATAATCTTATTCTTGTTTTATAAGTCTATCTAAATATATATATATTGATTTGTGTATAATATAGATGTTGAAAAAGATTGACCAGATGTATCCTAATAATTAAATGTAGTTACCTTGAGAGAGGGGCTTAAGAAAATCTGGGAAAAGACACATTTTCTTTAACTTTTTTGTTTTGTTGGAATTTAAAATAGCCAATGTGCTCTTTTTATGGCATAATAAAAAAATAAAACACCAGATGATGAAAACAGAACATAAAAGCCATAAGACTGATCCAATTAAATTAATATTCAATTATGTATTTAATCTGACATGTTAAGACTTCCACATATCAAACATTTTTAAAAAGTAGGGTATACCTTTACTTCATGTGTGTATAAATGTGTTTTAAGAGTGGTAAAATTAGTTATCTGTTCAATTTTTTTCAACATCTGTACACAAAACAAAATATGCATATTTAGATACACCTCTAAAACAAAAGTAAGATTACACATCGTTATACAACTTGGTTGGTTTACTTAGTGAACTGAATGAAGCTCGGTGGCCAGCTGTTTAATATAGTCATGAAGATCTTCTATTTAGAAGCTGAGACTCAGAAGAGATTGAAAAGTTGCACAAATCTTCAATAGTCATAAACAAACAGCTGGACTAACTCGGCAATTAAAGATGCTACCTTATTCTCCTCCCTTCCTTTTTGCTATTAGTATTTTATCAAGACACAATTTATATACAATAAAATTCATACATCTTAAGTGTACTGTTTGATGAAGTTTGACCAATGTACAGGTAGTCCTCAACAGGTTCTTTCTGACAACTCTGTCAAAGGCAGTCCTGATATAAGTTGAATGCTTTTTCTGTTTTTTTTTTTTTGAGTCTTCATTGTTAACGGCCTCTTATTATCACTATCTTTATAAATCCTCTTTTGGAACACCTATGACTGAGTATGTGAAAATGATAACATCAGCAATTAGGTTCTGCAACACTGTATGTACAAGATCTGACAATTAAGTCTGTGAACTTCATTGCTCTAAAAGCTGCATACCTCACTGTTGAATATCACTACGGTTGCCTTCGAAGTACTCCCCTTGGGAAGCTGTGCACTCGCACCAGCGCCTAGTCTCCCTTTCAGAGCAGTTTTGGAACTGTTCTTGCATTCAGTGACATGGTGGCAAGTTCGTGAACTTAAATGTATACTTGCCCATGAGGGAGTTTTTAGGCAGTAAACAAGTAACTGGATTGGAGCACCTTCCCTACTCACCTGATCTAGCCCCCAATGGCCTTTTTCTTTACCCAAAGATAAAGGAAATATTGAAAGGAAGACATCTTGATGACATTCAGCACATCAAGGGTAATACTACCACTCTGATGGCCCTTCCAGAAAAAGAGTTCCCAAATTGCTTTGAAGGGTGGACAAGGTGCTGACGCTGGTGCATAGCTTCCTACAGGGAGTACTTTGAAGGTGACCATAGTGCTACTCAGCAATGAGGTAAGTAGCACTTTTTCTAGATTGAGTTTGCAAACTTAATTGTCAGACCTCATAGTGCATATTACTAATGATAAAATGTTAAAAAAAAATGAACAAACAAAACAGAAAATCCCAGACAGTAGTAAGTGGAGTTCTTTGTGACTTGAATGCATAGTAAGTTGAGGCCTACTGTATGTTGGTAAACCAGTTGTCTAGAAACATCCTCATTTATAGCGTTTGCTCTTTTTCTGTTCTGTTTTGTTTTTTGGTTTCAGTACTCCCACTATTGTTGCTCCAGGCTGCTTGTTGTTAGATGCCACTGAGTCAGTTCTGACCCATAACAAATCCAGGCACGGTAGAACAAAACACTGCCCGGTTTTGCTCCATCTACCCACTAATGGCAAATTTTGAGTCTATTGTTACAGCCTCTATATCAATCCATTTCATTGCTGACCCACCCCTTTATGAAGCACAATGTCAACTTCCAGGGACTGGTCCCTCTTGATAACATATTCAAACTAGCATTTGCAAAACTTTCTGAATTATTTAGGAATTGCCTCTCAGGAGTCTCAGAGTTGGATCCTGCATCACTGAATGTATTCAACTATTTGCCATCACCAAATCAAGATATAGAATATTTCCACCAACTCAGAAGATATCTTCATGATCTTTTAACCTTGATATACCCCTTAAACTGCCCAAGACTACCACAGTTCTTACTTTTATTCCCAAGGTTTATTCTGGACTTCATATAAGTGGAGTAACAGAGCAGGTATTCTTTTGTTTCTAGCTTTTTCTGATCAATTTAGTATTTTTGAAATTTATCCAAGTTGTTGCTGAAAACTTTTTTTAAAAAATCATTGTTTTATAGCCAATCTATTCTCTATGTGTTCTTTTCTATTGATCTTTGCTCTATTACTGAAGTAAAACCTGCATTCTAAAACATAGTTCTCCACCTTTAAAACTATTCCTTAATCACTTGATTTGGTTGCTTAATGTATCATGCTGGGCACATCCTGCACACAAGCTGTAAGGGAAAGAAGGAGGAACTACAATTCTTAATATTTCTAAATCTCAGAATTCACATGTTATGTGAATGAGAACTAAGTGGAAGAAAATAATATAAGTATCATTGGAAACTCTTTCCTAGTTGATTAATCATTTTGTGCTAAGCGTATAAGTTATGTGTACATGTGTGTGTATGCCTATGTGTCTCTGTGTGCGTGCATAGATGTGTGTCTATGTATATGTGTGTCTATGTGTTCATCTGTGTGTTGTGAATCTCTGAATACGGTTATGGCAAAGGTTACATGCACCAGCCACATTCAAACCTGAAGAGAGCATGACTTTGGTTTACCAGCTATGAATGCTTACCATGGTAATCATAAAGGTGGTATCAGAGACCAGAGGGTGCAAAGGACTAGGCATAAAGGCCTATACTGTCAGAATTGACCCTATGCCAATGGGGACAGAGATCCCAGGGCTTGAATGTCAGAAGCTTTGTGGATAAACTGAGGAGTCTGACATCCATGATGCCCTACACTGTACTAAGAATTTCTGTAATACTTTACAATTTCTTGGTGTAATTTAGCCATATCCTCAAAGTTTTCCAAAATAGGTATGCCAGCTGGCCTAGAATTACTGTTTTTACAAAAGAGGAGGTAACAAATGGGACCTTAAAGCAATGAGCATTTCAGATCACCCATTCCCACTAGGAACATACTCTCCTAAGTATTGATCAGCATTTATTTAAATGTGTCAGTTGAGACTAGGTGAAAATCGGGATTAGATTTCAGGGAAGAATTTCTGGGTACTTGCACTGTTTGGGTTTTTATTATAAAGAGCTACACTTTTAGATTAAAATGGAATTCCGTAAATGGTTAATGGTAACCACTGAACAGCATGAACATGATTAATGTCACTGAACTATATGTATGAAAACTAGAAATGGCAAATTTTTTGATACCTATATGTTTACCACACAAATTATTTTTTTTAAAAATGCCAAAGCCAAGTGCTGCTGAGTTGGAGTAGAAATACTATATATCCTGCATATATTCCTTTTGACTAGGACAAGGCCTGAGCCTTGTGATTCATAAACTTTAGCACCAGGTGTACAGCTGTCCCAGTGGCTGGCCGACTGGGAGGCAGATTTGAGTTTCTGCATCTCCCTGGTATCCAGAGTTTGCCTGTCTCCTTTGCTATGGTCTAACTTCACTCAGACATCCTGTTGTGTGCCCTCCAGTTCTAGGAGAGTGGTAGGCTGAGACAGGGTGCAACTGTGACTATAGGAGCCCATAGAGTCCAGATAGGAAGGGAAGAGCCCACTGTCACTGCCTCTGCAATGAGTGCATTCCTCCCATAGGTCATTCCTGCCAATAACTGTGTGTGACAGCAATACTAAAGCAAACCCAGACCCAGCAAACATGGGATTCCTACGTCAGATGGCTTTGGGCTCAAGCACTCCCTTGAGTCTTTCTCTGAACTCATGACAATCTAGGATGCTCCCACCCAAACTTCTTTCTCTTTGGTCTTCATTTATGACTTTCCCAGCCTTCTCTGGTTCCTTCCTTATTTCTTTTGTGCAGACATTTCCACTTATAAAATCTTTGCACTTTTAATCTTGCTTCAACATCTGCTTCTCAGAGAATCTGGACCAATGCAGGCTATTCAAGCAAGTCCTTCATGGCTACTCACAAAGGGCAGTGTAGTCAGGACCCAAATGTCAGGTGAGTGGTTACTTGCTGATAGGTTCTCCTCAAACACTGGCATCTATAACCTACTTTGTAAAATTCCCAAGAAGTATCCTCTTGTCTCTGGCCAAAGAAAGGCTTCCCAAAAGTAGTCAGGAGGGGGCTGTCAGAAAGCAGCCCTTAACACTGCATGACTTGCTGTGCTGGCATTCTCATCTCTGTCTTTTCCTTGAAAGACACCTCTTAGCATTAAAAGGAATTCTGGGCTTTCAAGAAACAATGGAGGTGAGAAGGAAGGCAGTGAGGATGGAGGTGAAACAATGAACTGATACCTTCAGTTGCTCTGGGATCAGCCAGGACAAAAAGAGAATACTGTTCAGATATTGCTTCTTTTACACATCACAGAGGGCAAGGAGAGAGCTGGCCAGCCAGGCCCAGCCTAAACAGTGGGCTGTATATTCTGGAGGAGCCAAAGAAGGGAGAGGAGAAATGGGATCTTTGTCTTTCTCCAACATTTCTACCTCCAATATTTAGCCAAAAATTGAAAATCATATAAGAAAGTAGCAGAACAAAGACCTGAAAGACTTTTTCCTCATTCCTTCCACCCTCGAAGGGCCACTGGCTTACTTCAGCCCTAAGAAGCTTACTACGCTGCATTCCAGATCTTCTCACAAACTGGTTTGTTCCAAGTCTGGAAAGGAAATCCAGTTCCTTGTGGGGCCAGCCCAGAGTGCAGTTGTATCTAAGGTCTTGCTGAAGATGATCAGAGCAGAGTCATGCTGGATCTTGCTTGTGAGACCAACCCAATCTAGATGACACTCTGGGGACTGGATTGAGTCATGTTAACATCTGAGAAATGGAGCAAAATTTGAGACCAGAAATGGGAGAATGATGTTTTCCAGGGCTTTTGCTTGGTCCTTGACATAATAGGCTTTTCTCGACCTTCGATCTCTCTTATTCTCAAAGTATCTTCATTAGTATAAAGAAGAGATCTTTGTGTTTCAGGCTAGTACCTTCACCTTTCCTCACTAAGGGTACCATTAGCACTGAATCTGTACACTGCTAAATAAATGTATTCAGTGAAGTTATTAGATTTACTTCATTTTGGGGAACAAGTAGGCATCTTTTCATCAAAATGGTAAATTGGAAAGATGAAGCAGCTGGAGAAATTTCCAAACTTTGGAGGACAGAGAAGGGATATAGAGAAGCCATGGCAGCTTGACATGTTTGTTAACTGTCCTTTTGACCCAACTCACAGGACAACCATAAGCACTCAGAAATACACAACTAACAGGAACTAGACAAATAGGCTGGAGAGAGAACTAAATTAGCTCCCAGATGCACAGTCAAAAACATAGGCATATGATTTGAATACCAATTGTCACTGCCAAACCTAGCAAATAACAAGTATTATTGGGGAAGAGGGACTCATTTCAGTTCATTCTGCTCTCAAAATCTTCACAGCCAACAGAGACTCAATATATCTCTCTTTCCTCTTCTCTGAGGAAAAAAGTCATTCCTAAAGCTAAGTCTCTGTGACAGGGTCTTCTCAGATTGCTCTACCGTGGGCTGTGAAACAGGAATTAATTCTCTCATTTCTATTCTCAACACGCTTGCATGCATATGAATTCCACAGGTACATTTTTATTTTATTTTTTTATTTAAGAAAGAAATGGAAAGGGACATGGAGTTAGGCCTTAGAACAATTTGTTCCGTAGAACAGAGTGAATCATCTCTCATAATGAACAGTGGCAGCCAGAGCTTCTGCAAAAACTGAAAGGTCTCATTCATCAATTATTCAAAGGCCCTCTGCCATCCAAAGAGATTCATTAGTATGTTGAAGGTGGATTGACTCTTTGCCCTGCTACTCAGTGTCCATTAGAAGGAACTGGACTTGCTCTGACTCAGCAGTGGTGTGCATTTCCATTCATGATGAGAGGTTTAGACAGAGAATTTTCTTTTTTATTGTGGTGACAGTATACACAACAAAACACAATAACTTCTCCATAACTTTTACATCTGCAACTCGTTGACACTGACTACTTTCTTCAAGTTGTGCAACCATTCTTGCTATCCAAGGAGAATTTCTATCCTTCTGAATTTAATCCTTCTGTTCCAGCCCTTGACTGAAGACTGAATGGCACAGGATGTGGAGTCCTTTTGTGAGGACCAGGAAGCAGAAGAGGGATTTGCCTACGTTACAGGATTGAGTTTCTTGCCCACACAACACATCTTTTTTGACTATTTGCTAAGCTCTTGCTTCTCATAGGGTGGTCTGTATTAGAAACGCACTTACAGCCAACCGGAGCTCACTGCCTGGTCTCTGCTACACTGTAACAGTATCTCCTAGAACTCCAAGAAGCTGCTAGTGGGCTATGACAGTGTGCCTGCACTCAGGCACAGCCACCACTTCCCAGCCATCAATGTGAAGGTCAGCATCTAGGCACTGTTGTCCATATGTCCCAGATGTACTCGGGTGCCCCTCCTTTCCAGACTGGCTGGTGATTGCATTCCTGCCCTCCGTGGAGGTTTCATCAATGAGAGTATTTCCTCTAAACCTGAAAGAGGGAAGTCTGATTCTCAGGAAGTCCTTGCTGAGGATGCTGGTCCTGTCCATCCCAGCCACTTCTCCCTGACCAAAACAAATCTCTTTACTGATAAACTCTCAGGCATGGGGGTGGGAAGGGGAAGGAAAAATGTTGACTTCAGCTCACCCTAGACCTACCGTATCAAAATCTGCATTTTATTAAGAGTTGGAGGAGTGCCGGCACTTGGCTTTTGGCTTGGCTGGAGGAAGTGACAAGGTACTGAATGATAGAGACATCAGGTATCCCATCTTCTGCTTTCCCAGAGCTGTAGTTTGGAGACGGGGTAAAGACTGATGGGGGTGTGTTTAGGAAGAGGTCTGTATCAAGTGCTGAGAGAACAAAAGAAGCAGTGGTTAGTTCCGCCAGGGGTAAAGGGAGCTCTCTGAGAAGCGTTGGGTTGCCAGGTGAGTCTTGCTGCTTCATTGCTTTTGCAGTATTGTCCTCATCAACCCTTTGTCCTCTCTGACATGGACTCTGGTGAGAGTCTCCTTGCATCAACTTTTGCTTCCTCAAATCTACTTCCTTCTCTGTCTCTAAATTACTAGCTAAACACAAACTACCTCCCCCTACCCCTCTTAAAACTCTCATGACTTAGAGGCAAGTCATAGATCAGAATGGAAGCCTTTCCTTTGGCCTCCACATACCTTTCTAGGTGTTTCCTCTAAACCCAGGTGGAGATTGGCATCCACAACCTTTCTAGGTGAATAGATCCCGTGCCACTCTCCAGCCAAACTCCTTTGTCCCCAGCACTACAGAACTGTCCATGAATTCACTCTAAGGTCTGTCTGTTTTTGCTGTTCTGCTTTTTCTGTTATCATTCTTTTTCTGTGTATACTTGGTGACCTCCTCTTCATTCTTCAGTGCCCTGCTCTGTCATTATGTCCTCTGGGAAGTCTTCTATAGACTATTCTAGAGAGCTATTACCTTTCTACTTTGCTCTACTTTTGGACTTTGTGGGCATTATTTTATGTGTCAGATTCTATTGTTATTTTTTACACAATGAGAACTTCACCTACAATGATGTTTGTGAATTTGTTCTTTGAAGGCATGCAGTATGCTAATTTGAATCCCCTGAGTGGCATATAGAAGGCTCTCAGTATTGCTTTTTGAATTAAGTATACTGTGGAAAAATCTTGAAGCATAAAGGTGCTAGACATGTTGAGAGAACTCAAGTTTTTGGCCTGCCTTGAACACAGAGCAATGTGGTTGATTTTTGATATGATGCAAATGTTCTGCAAGTAGACTGTGGTGCTCGTAGCACAATATTGTCAACACACTAAAACCCACTGGGCTGTACACCTTAAAATGGTAAATTTTATGTTATTTGAATTTTCTCAATAAACAATTTGGAGGTTAAGTGTGTCTCAAAGATTTCTTAAAGTTCTAAAACCTTGTAATTTAACGGAACCACTGATGCGCACTGTAAATGCTTAGTAAATAGTTGGTGAATTCAGTTGCAAGAAACATCAGAGGGTGATGCCTTAGGCTAGAGACAATACCTGCCTAAATTTAGAGATACCTGGATCAGGTGACATCTTCAGGTCCTGCTGTAACTCATGGGACAGAGTTACCTTCAAATGAAGGTGCTGGTAAAAGTTTAACAGCCAGCTCTCCAGGTTAAAAAAAAACAAAATGCAATATATATGTACATACTTATTGACATCAAGTTGATTCTGGCACATAGCGACCCTGTATGACAGAGTAGAACTGCCCCTTAGGGTTTCCAAGAAGCAGCTGGTGGATTTGAACTGTTTAACTTTTGGTTACCAGCCAAACTGTTAACCACTATGCCCCTAGGGCTCCATGAGTGTGTAGGTTTATCATAAATCTTCCTGACATAAAGGTTGTGCTGCACACTCACACAAAACCTCTTACTGTAAATTGCATATAGCTGATTGATTCTCACAGAAAGCTTTCATTAATTTTTTCTGAATTCTTGTATCTGGAAACCCTGGTGGTGTAATGGGTTAAGTGCTACATCTGCTAACCCAAAGGTCAGCAGTTCAAATTCTGCCAGGCACTCCTTGGAAACTCTTTGGGGCAGTTCTACTCTGACCTCTAGGGTTGCTATGAGTAGGACCTGACTCGACGGCTCTGGGTCTGGTTTTTAGTTTGGCAGCCAAGCTATGATTGCAACTCAACCATGCGTAACAAATAGAATTCCATCTCAATCCACTCTTTTTCCAATAAACTTATTGTCATTCATCTTAATATTAATCTTTTACTAAACTATTTCTTACTCTTGCACAGATGATTATCTATTAAACTGAAACCTCTTTCAGCTCTGGTGCTATGTATGACAGATCTGCACTTGTTCATCAGTGACGTGAAAAACAACTTTGCTGAACTGGATCATAACTTTTGAATATTCCTCATTTTTTTAATGTGTGTTCCAGTGTATAAACTATAGAACTACACACTTGTAAGATTAATCTATGTAATCAACATTTTCTCCTTAGCCTTAAGTCTAGACCATTAATAAAAGAGTAAATAAGACTTTAGTTATGGCATTTACTGGTTTCTGTGGTGTAGCTCCTCCCATAATGACTGATGTCAAGCTACCAGTGTGACATCACTGATTGTAAGACAGAGAAAGGATGCGAAGCAGTACACCATTGTATAGTGTGTATGTTCATCATACAGGTGGAATAGATGTAAATAACCTCAAGAATATTGATAATAATAAACCAATTAGGTATTGAAGAGTATTGCGTTTCTAACACCATTGTTTTAAAACATTTAATTTTAAGATTATATTATCTAATTTTTAACAATGACTGTTTAACAACCTTACCAAAAACTAAACTTATTGTCATCGAGTCTATTCCAACTCACAGCAGCCCTATTGGACAGAGCAGAACTGCCCATAGGGTTTCTAAGGAGTAGCTGGTAAATTTGAACCGCTAAGCTTTTAGGTAGCAGCTGAGCTTTTAATCGCTGTACCATCAAGCCTCTGTTTAACAAACAACTCATAAAATTCCTGGATATTTAAAATTGACTCTCATGAGCCCTTGCAAGCTGGCTCCAGCACACTGGTGGACTTGACTGTATTTAGTGGTCTATCCAACTTTTCTTAGTTCAAGACCCCACTAGAAATTTTATAAATATACCATACTGGAGATTTTGACACTATTGTAATGGAAAATTTTGTACAGTTTCTTAAAGTTTCTTCTATGGAATACTTATTCCATGAGATTGTTCTGGGTACCTTAAAGTAATTGCAACAGGCCTCCACTTAAAAAAAAGTGAGAAGTGGAGTTCTAGAACAAAAGGATTTTTGAGAAATGGTGTAGGACTTCTCTGTGCCCCTAATACGCTAACACACGTGTGAACCTTCAAGAAGAGTATATAATATCCAGTTGTTATGTTTATTTAGATGATGCTGCACTGAGAATTGAGATAACCTTATCCAGCATTTCTTTTACTGTACATGTATGTAGGAGGTGGCAGGGGAAGCTGATTATGGATCTTTAATGTCATTTTAGGCCAGTTTGCTTTCTCCAGATGCATCCCTTGCCCTTCCCCTGCTTTGCTCTGTATTAAGGGGAATGGGGAGAATGACTGAACCCTCAGGCTCCGTTTTCTAGCTCCTCCATTAGCTGGCTCCCAGCGGGGTTAGGTTCTTGGTGAGAAATTTAAGCAAGACTTTGAACTGGTTTTTCCTGTTTCAATCATGGCCAAAGAAGTAGAGAGCAGAACAGATCTGAATTTTTAAAAACTGAGTGAACTGGAATGGAAACCAGAACAGGAAAAACTACAGGTTGAAGCCCCGCTAGAAAACCTAATTTTCCTTTTAGAAAACAAGGGCAGCATACAAATTGCATAGCAGTCAAATCTCTTGCCAGTCAGATTTTGAGCACAGTTGGAAACAGCAATGCCCCCCTCAAAGATGGCAGGCGAGCAGACTGCCTTGAACCTGTGTCTTTCTCTACAGTCCTGCCAATAATCCAGTCTCATGCTTCAGCCCCCTGAAAGGGCTTACTGTGCCTCTCTGAGTCTCCCATTCCAGGGCTTCAACCTATAATTTTTTGTTAGCCATGATTAAACCAGTTTGAATGGGTTCAAAGTCCTGATTTTAAGGAAGGGAGAGAGGGAGAAGCCCAGGTGTTTCTCCTCCTGCTTCTGTCCTGAGCAGTGGTATGGCTCCACCATTGCTTCAGCTCCTGCAGTACTGTCCTTTATTCCCTGGTTCCAGCTGCTGCTACGTGGCTCCAGACCCTATGTTTCAGGAACATAGCTTCCCACCCTTGTCTTTCCAGCCTAGAAATGGTAGGAACTTTCTGCTGTTGCTCAGCTCTGGATTGCCTCACTGTCTTTTGTTTGCTTTCTCATCATTTCCATCACCTGACATAGCAGAAACTGTTGTGCCCTGCCCTTGTCCTTTAGATATTATTCACCTTACAAGCTAAAGACTGCTTGTTGGAACACTTGAGTCTCTCTCTCAGAGAGCTTTTGTCCTGGCCTATGGAGAATGCTTGGCCTGTGTTCACAGAAAGCCTTAAAGCAGTCTCAATTCCTGAAGGGTGTTGACAGATAAGCTTCTTTACATAGACAAATTCTGTACTGGCTCACAGCAGGGTCGGTTCCTGGTTCCGGTTCAACAGTGGAAGTATGCTTGATAATGCATCCTCTAGGTTAGTTTCTGTTCTGGGCTGGGTTCTCTAGAGAAGCAAAACCAGACAAATGGGTGTGTGTGTGTATGTATGATATATATATGTGGAGAGAGATAGAGAGATTTATATCAAGGAAATGGCTCACATGATTGTAGAGGCTGGAATGACCCAAGTCTGTGGATCTGAGGCTTCTGATTTACACAGCTACAGGGGCTGCTGAAGTCAAGATCAGCAGATCAGAGAGCAGGAGCCAGAGGTCAGACAAACAGAGGGTAGCCGCAGGACCCAGATCCAGCATAAAGCCAGAAAATCTGCTTATATTTGGATGTAGGCTATACACCCAAGAAACTCCCTTTCAACTGATTGGCTGTTCACAGCAGATACAATCATGAGAGTGATCACGTATAAACACTGAGCATCTTGGCCCAGTCAAGTTGACACACAGTCTTAACCATTACAGCTTCCTTCTTCCCTAGCTCATGACTTCTCATATTTCCTGGATCACCTCCCAAATTAACTGCTTGCACTTGAATCCTTGTCTTTGGGTCTGCTGAGGAACCCAATTAAGACACCTGTGTAACCTACTTCCTGCATCACGTCCCCTCTATTTTAAGTATTTACAGAATTTCCGTTTTCCTGGTGAGACTCCAACTGATATAACTCTGCACTGACAGGGGACCTCTGCTGTTGCTCCACTTTACTATCTTCTCTCTACCTTGATGGGAAGGAGATAGAGTGTCTCTTTGCTTTTCATGGCCTGTCAAGCCATTGTTTCTCACGGCAAGCCAAAAAGTGGCCTACGGCAAACAATGTAAACCAGGAATCTATAAAATACAGAAAAGCTGCATTACAATGATAGAGGATGTCATATAACAGCTTCACAGAGTTGTTGCAAGCTGTTTTAGTCCAACCTATTTTGATTTCCGTTTCTTTCAGATACTCTTCTATGGTGATTTATTTTTCTAGAAAGCAAGTCTTAAGTGTTCATCTTGTGTGTTTTGTCTTAAGATTAATGTCTATTCTGGTGTTCTGGGCACAGTTGCACTGATTGCAGCAAGAAGGTGTGAGGAGTCTTCTGGTGGGTTTGTTCAGTCCTGGGCTACTCAATAGATGACCTACTCATGAGCTGATGGTAACCTCCTTCCCCCCAAATGTAGGGGAATTTGTATTCAATATTTCAAAACAAACATTAGTCGTAATGAGGCAAACAATAAAAATAAAAATACAGAATTTTGTTGAACCTGATTACATTTGTTTTACTGCTTAGTATTGTGTTTATCTTAAATGGCATCTGTGCATCACATTGAATGACTCTCCTCTCAGGTTCATACTCTTTGTGAAAGATGCCCCCCTGGAGTTGTGCAATGCAGCAGCCCTTAAAAAAGGAGGGTGTAGTGATAAGTTTGATGCTGATGGCCTCCATAGATTTCAATCTAATCTTGACATTTTAATATACAGGGGAAGTAGAAATCAAGAAATTACCAGTGACTGCCTGGCAGCTTGACTCCTAGAAGGTCACAGGAATCAGAGCTCTAAAAACAAAACAAGGTATCTGTTTAAAAAGAAACCCTCCAGACCAAGGGAGCAGGCTTGACAGGAAGTACCCCAGAAAATCACCTGCTTGGAGTGCTAGCATTGGGAGAGCAGAGGGGTGGGAGAGAGCTGTTGGCTCATATTGCTAATTGCAGGCAGAAGGAAGAGAAAAATAACATGATTAGCATGTTTCCCTCCTTCTCTCGATTAAGATGACAGAAGCAGGCAATCTGCTGTTTGTGCAGAAAGGGCACCGGGAAGGAGGGAAGAAAGCATCTGTTCTGAGAAAGTGCTGTTTAAAAATGCAAGAAGACAACAAAGCAAAGGAGGAAGTCTCCGTACAGTGGGCCACTAGCTCTGAAAACGGGTGAGAACCAGAGGTGCATGCTGACAAAGCTTCTGGGTCCCCAGATTCCAGGCAGCCAGTCCGTGGAGCACAGGCTTATGCCTGGGGATCCTGGGCTCTGACATCTAAGGCACACCATCACCCCTACCTCTGCAGGCCATCTGTCTTCACCCTCACTCTAGTGCCATGCTTCTGTCGCAAAGATTGAGTCACAAGCCCCATCCAACATCCTCTTCCTCCTTCTCTACCCAAAGGTGATGGTATCTATTTTTGACAAAAACAATAAAAGCCACTATCTCTACTTGAGTAAGTTTACTGTGTGAAAGGCTGGCATGTTGCTAGAGGAATCAGGAAACACATTCTCAGGAATTCAGAAAACAAGCATACCAGAAGGACCAAACTGTCTGAGGCCCTATACTGTGTCCCTTATCCTTTCCTCTCTTGAGAAAAGCCATTAGCTGTAAGATTCCTCTTGTCACATATCTCTAGGCTGCTCTTGATATTCAAAAAAGCTCTTTGTCAGAAGGGATGTAGAGAGATCCAAAAATGTGTAGATACTTCCCTGATGGCAAAAAAAGTGGTTTTCAAGTCAATTCTGACTCATGGTGCCACCATGTATGTCACAGTAGAAATGTTTTCAGTGGCTGATATTTTCAAAGTAGATGGTCAGGCCTTTCTTCTGAGATGCTTCTGGGCAGATTCCGGCTGCCAAGCTTTTGGTTAGCTGCTGACTGCTATTCACTGTACCACCCAGGGACTTCAGTTATTTATAGACTACACTGATTTCTCCTAAGTCAATTGTAAGCCTTTGTGGAGAGCAGCCATCTATGCAGTCCTCTAATTGATTACTATAGTGCTATCTCATACCCATTACAGTCAAGTCTATTCTGACTGATAGCAACCCTATAGGACAGAATAGAACAGCCTCATAAGGTTTCCAAGGCAATAAATCTTTGCCATGTCATTTTTGTCCTGCTAAGCAGCAGGTGGGTTTGAATTGCCAATCTTTCAGTTGGCAGTCAAGTGCTTTAACTACTGTGCCACCAGTGCTCTTTGCTATCTCGTACCAGAAAAAACAAAGAAACCATTGCTGATGAGTTGAGTGACTCCTAGCAACTCTCTAGGACAGAGCAGAAGTGACCTGTAGTCTGAACTACCGATCTTTTTGGTTAGCAGTGAAGGTTGGAACCATTGCAACCACCATGGATCCTGCTGTGGTGCTAAATTGTTATTTAAATTTGTGAATCTTTGGCTTCTCCCAGTCATGGTAAATCAGACTTGCGAGTAAGAACAGAAAATCCTTTTAGAGTTTCCAAGGCTGTAAATCTCTGTGGAAGCAAACTGCCCCATCTTTCTCACATGGAGTGATTGGTGGTTTTGAACCGTTGACCTTTCATTTAGCAGTCAGTCACTTTTCTTGAGTCCTAGGAGTCTATTTTTCTCCAATCCCCCAGCAGGAAAGATCATTTTCAAACTTGTTTTCTCCTAGTAAAGTGGGAGTAATACTAGAAGCTTTCCACTGAGGATTTAATGAGAGCAGGTATATGAAACAGCAGCACTTAATAATATTATTATTATTAACAACATTGATTAATGCTGTTATTTTTCTAAGAAGAAGCATATTTTCGCCAAGCATTTTGAGAGCGAGGGAAGAAATCACCATACAGACCTGACCAATGTGTAACATTTCTGGTGATTGCTGATGGTTGTTGATTCTGTCTCATAGTGACCCCAAGTGTGTTAGGAGAGAACTGGGCTCTGTGGGGTTTACAATGATTGATTTTTTTCAGAAGCAGATTGTCTTCTGAAGTGCTTCTGGGTGGGTTTGAACTGCCAACCGCTAGCACTTAACTATTTGCACTACCCAAGGACTCCTATTAAAAGGAAACTAGTGGTACAATGGTTAGGTGCTAGGCTGCTAACTGAAAGGGTGGCTGTTTGAACCCAGTTGGTGGCTCTGAGGCTGAAAGACGTGGCAATCTGCTTCTGCAAAGATTTCAGCCTAGAAAAGCTATGGGTCAGTTCTACTCTGTCATATGGAGTCACTATGGATCAAAAAATCTACTCTATGGCGTTGCCGAACTGAAGCAAGTTAGTTCTGCCTGTCACTGTGGGAGAAAATCCAGAGACAGCGTAAGTTTCAAGGAATAATTTATTTACAGATTTGCTAGCAATCTGGGAGACAGTGAGCCAAAAGTAATGTAACCCTTTGGGTTACATTTCTAGTGGTTTTTATAGTCAGAATTCAAAGGGGCAGGGATTCATTACAAAACAATAGTCAGGAGTCACAAGATTTCATTACATCATAAGGTTTCATTACACCTTATCAAACAGTGTGAATTACCCAAAATTTCATTATCTCTCTCTGAGGTCTCAATCAATTCTGTTTCCTCAGGGATAGGGAGAGGAATGCAGACCTGCTAGTCTGGTATGAGGGTGGTAATTGAGGCAGAAGATGGAATGTAGCTTAATAACCTAAGTGACCTTTGTTAGGTTCTTACATTTACCACCAATGGAACCCAACAACAAACAACAGGCAGTGCTGATACTGATATTTTCTTGGCTCCTGGCAGGCATTTCTCAGTGACTAAATGTTTGCACTTTATAGCTTATAGCAAATCCAGTGATATGCAGAGACCAGTATCTTTCCTTCTCCTCTTACTGGTCAAACATTGCCAATTCCTTAAGAGCAGTACCCTCTGCAGCCTTGTTCTACGTTTGGATGGTCTTTCTCATTGTGCTTTTACTAGCTAGTTAAGTCAAGACAATTGATTTCCAGGTACCAGGCTGGGTGGGTCATTTGCAATGGTGAAGGAAGACTGGTGAATGTCTGTGCTCTGTGAAGCTATAGCAGTCACAGGCCTGAGTTTTACCTTGCCTGAGATATTCAAGAGCCAGGATGCCTTTGGTTTTATGACCTAACCTGTAAGACAGGCCTTTGCTGAATGACATTTTAGGGTTGCATTCCTTTTTAAAATCAAGGGTTAATGTAATAATGATTGTTTAAAGAATGTTTATGTGTCTTTTATAAAGTCACTGCAGAAGTTGTTATTATTACTAGTGTTAATATCATTAATCCTAACACTAGTGACAATGTCTTATATTTATAATGTGTTCAGTAGAGCCAATTGTGGTATAGATAGGGTAGAAGGTTAGAGAAATAAATGATGGACTAAGCACAGTGGACTGGAGGTTCAGACCCAGGTGTTTCAGCTCCAAATCTGCCGTCTTTTTGTACTACACCAACTATCATGCTGTTTTATAGCTATAGAATTATATATAATGAATCATAAAATAAAGTCCTTTAAGAATTAGGAAAAAACTAAGATACTCCACTGATCTCGTGCATTCTGGAGCAAGGGAGAATGAAGAAACCAAAGACACAAGGGAAAGATTAGTCCAAAGGACTAATGCACCACAACTACTATGGCGTCTACCAGGCTGAGTCCACCACAACCAGATGGTGCCCAGTTATCACCACTGACTGCCCTGACAGGGATCACAACAGAGGGTCCAGGGCAGAGGTGGAGAAAAAGGTAGAACAAAATTCTAACTCACAAAAGAAGACCAGACTTACTGGCATAACAGAGACTGGGGAAAACCCAAAAGTATGGCTCCAGACACCCTTTTAGCTCAGTACTGAAGTCAATCCTGGGGTTCTCCCTTTAGACAGGCCCATAAAGGAGAATAAGACTAAAGGGGCACACTAGTCCAGTGACAAAGACTAGAAGGTAAGAGGGAATAGGAAAACTGGTAATACAGAACCCATGATGGAGAAGGGGAAAGTGTTGACTTGTCATGGGGTTGGCAACTAAACAGTATGTGTACTAATTGTTTCATGAGAAGCTAGTTTGTTCGGTAGGAAACCCTAACAGTATAGTGGTTGGGAGCTGTCTTAGGCTGGGTTTTCTAGGGAAGCAAAACCAGTAACACGTGTAGGTATAAGGAAAGATTTATAATATATATATATAGACAGATAGATAGATAGATACAAATATAGGAAACAGCTCACGTAATCACAGAAGCTGAATGTCCCAAGCTCTGGCACAAGCCTCACGTGTCCACGGAAGCTGAGGAACCCAAGGTCAGCAAGTCAGAGACCAGAGTTGCAGATCACCGGTTGTGTGGGTCAGTGGATCCCAAGCTGGCGGCGAGACGATGCAACAGAGGCTGGAGGTCGGTGGATCCCAAGCTGGTGGCGAGGCGAAGTGACAGAGGCTGGAGAACCCAGGATCGGCAGGTCAGGGAGCAGGACTGAGCAGAGGCTGGCGAGCGCAGGATTGGCAGGTCAGGGAGCAGGACTCTCACATGCCGACTGTAAGGACTGATGAGCCCAACAGCCGCTAGCTCAAGTCCCGGAACCAGACGCTGGAACAAGAGAGCAGGAGCTCCTGGCCACGTGAGCGATCAGCAGCTGTAGTCCAGGGTCACGAGATGAGAGCCGAGGGGCAGGGAGCCACCACAAACCCCGCCCTGCCACTTAATACAGCAGCCAAATAGGTAGTAGCCAAGCTGACATAATCCTGACCACCACAGGAGCTATGGCTGCTAACCAGAAGGTAAGTATTTGAATCTGTCCAGCTGTTTCTTGGAAACTCTATGGGTTACTTCTAGTCTGTCTCATAGAGTCACTTTGAATTGGAATTAGCTTGAAGTCACTGGGCTTGGTTTTCGGTTTTAGTTTGTTCTGTAAACCATCATCAAAAGTAAAATTAAAAAGAAGAATTAGGATCAGAAGAAAGTTTTAGCTCTCTGTTACCTTATATCAGATAGAGTTTTCATTATGGCTTTGGGCTGCCAAGAAGTGCAGAAGCAGATGCAAACTGATCTACAACCTTATCTGCCTGGGCTTTGGGAATTGAAAACTACTCCCATCTTTCTATGTCTTTTGATTTTCTATTTTATTTTAATAATGTTTATTGTATGTGACTTTTATTGTATGCTGCTTCATTTTAGGAAATAAATAGGGAATACATTGTAAGGAAAGCAAATCAATCAGTCATTTCAGCTCTACACTGTAGGACACAGGACCACATAACTTTTACTTTGTTCCACATGTTTTGTTGCTCTGTCTCTGTAAGAGAAGATACACTCAGAGTAAGGGTGCCAGATAAATCCAGGACCCACTGTTACATTTAAATTTCATATAAATGATGAATAACTTTTAGTTATTTGTGCCAAATATTACATACTCATTTTTTATGCTAAAACATTATTCATTTATTTATATGAAATTTAAGGTATTTTTTGGCAACCCTAATTCAGAGCTACAAAGATTCTAGTACAATACCTGGCTAAAGATACAGATACAAAATTAAAGCAAGTTTAAAATAGTGATTAATGCCCCGTAGATGCTCTGAATACCTTTAAAGTCAAATTTTGAACATCTGGCCTTTGTAAACAGTTAAATTCACTGGTGGTAAGCTCATGAGTCATGCCCAGGGATAGAGTTCTCTGGGCACCACGGTTTGCTGAGACTCACTCTGACATGGGTTGGGATACTTGATGATCATGTGGATCTGCCCTGTGGTTTCCCAGGGGCTGGCAACAAGCACCCTTCTGGATCTGCCTCTCCAGGACAAATCAATACAGCTTTCAGCCAGTTTCTCCAACCCTGGAGGTAGAAATTTTTAAATTGCAAATTTAGCTTTCATTTGCCTGGATGTCTCATGGATACTCACATTATCACAGATTCCTTGCCTCTATTCTCTTCATTTCTGATGCTACCAGCAATTGAGTCAACCTTGACTCATGGCAACCGCATATGCCACTGAACAAAACACTGCTGTGTACTGCCCCATCCACATGACTGGTTGTTGACCAGACCCTTGTGATCCATTGGGCTTTCAATGGCTGATTTTTGGAAGTGAATCATCAGGTATTTCTTTCTAGTTCACCTTAGTCTGGAAGCTCTACTGAAATCTGTTCAGCATCACAGCAGCATTAAATCCTCCACTGATGGATGGTGGTTGTGCTTAAGGTGCATTGGCAGATATTTAAACCTGGGTTTTCCTCAGTCCTACCTTCATGTCAAAACCATTGCTATCTGTTCTGATGCATAAAGACCCCAAAGGACAGACTAGAACTTCCCCTATGGGGCTTCCAAGACTATCAATCTTTACAGAAGCAGACTATCGTATTTTACTCCTGCAGAGCTGCTATTGGGTTTGAACTGCCAAACTTTTGGTTATCAGCCAGGTGCTTAACCAAGGTGCCACCAGGGCCAGTGTCGTCACTAGGGTAATGTCACTCATGGTGTCACACACCACATAGACCTCCTCTCATACCAAACCATACATAATCTTTCTTTTCTTTTTTTCATTGTGACTGAGTGAAAGTTTACAATACAATTTAAATTTGCATGCCTGCCTATCTGCATCATCATCTGTTCTCCTTGCCTGGTGACAGGATGTCTTACAGAATCTTTAATAATGTTTTTGGTATTAACTTTATTCGTAAATTGTAATTGCCATCTATCACTGAATGCCGTGCAATAATAGGAATGTAAACTAGAAAAATTAAAATTACACCTTTAAATTAAAACATCATAAATATATTTCCATTTACATAATTTCATAAATTCAGTAAGAATATGATAGAATTCAAAATAATAACATTTAAGAACTACATCAAAATTATGTTCTTTTTAACATTAAACTTTACCATTATTTGGGGTACTTTAATGGATTATGTTTGCACAATCAATACCAGTCCAAATAATGTAGATGTTGTAATCAAATGCATATGGAAATGTTCATAAATTAAATCACCATAAAAATAAACAAGAACAAAGATGCAAACATCTTGGAACTTGATGAACAGCTCTACTAAACCAGAACTGTCTTTCCTGGCTTTCAAAGCTATTAACTTGCTTTCACCAGTCAACCACATCTGTAGAAAGAGACTATGGAGAAGCTGAATATCATCAGTAGGACAAGGCAAGGGGACAAATGATCAGATCATCTATTGCTCATATCCAAGTTCAAGTTGAATCTATAGAAAATTAAAACAAGTTCACAAAAACCAAAATATAGCCTTGGGTATATTCCACCTGAATTTAAAGGCCATTTCAAAAATAGATTTTATGCATTGTTATACATCAAGAACATTATACTTGAAGAAAGCAAAAAGTCATTAAAAAGACAGGAAAGAAAGTGAATGGATGTCAGAAAAGTAGCTATAGCAAATGGAAGAAATGATCACATGAAAGATTACAAAAGGCAGCTCAAGAAAAAGTATTAAAATGAAAGTTGCAAAGAACAGGAGTTAGAAAATCAAAAGGAAAGAGCACACTTGGCATTTGTCAAGCTGAAAGAACTGCAATATTAAAGGCCTGTATGGACAAAATACTGAATGATACAGGAAGCATCAAAAGGTGGAAAGAGTACAGTCACTGTACCAAAAGGAATTGGTTGGCATTCAGCTATTTCAGGAGGTATCATGTGATCAGGAAGTGACGGTCCTGAAGAAAGAAGTCCAAGCTTCACTGCAGGCACTGGCAAAAACAAGCCTCCAGGGGCTGATGAAACAGCAAGGTGTCTTCAGCAAACGAATGTAGCACAGGAGGTGCTCACTCATCTGTGCCAAGAAGTTTGGAAGACGGCTACCCGGCCAACCGACTGGAAGACATCCATATTTTTGCCCATTCCAAAGAAAGATGACCCAACAGAATAGAGAAATTTCGAACAATATCATTAACCTTACCCACAAGTCAAATTCTACTCAAAAGTGGTTGCAGCAGTATGTAGAGAACTGCCAGAAACTAGTCTGGATTCAGAAGAGGGCATAAACCATTGCTGACATCAGATGGTTCCTGGCTGAAAGCAGACAAGGCCATAAATATGTTTACCTGTGTTTTATTGACTATACAAAAGCATTCTACTGGTGGGTCATAATAAATTATGGATAACATTAGGGAATGGGAACCTCAGAACATTTAATTGTGCTCATGCTGTACCTATACACAGACCAAGAGACAGTCATTCAAACAGAAGAGGGGTATAATTCATGGTTTAAAATCAGGGAAGATGTGCATCAGGGTTGTGTCCAGTCATGGATTGAATTGCATCCCATCAAAAATTTGTGTGTAGCCATGTGGTTAGGCCATGATTATGGTATTGTGTGAGTTCCTCTATGCTGTAAACTCTGTCTTTGTGATGTTAGCGAGAGAGGATGAGAGCAGTTGTGTTGATGGGGCAGGACTCAAGGTATAAGATTGTATGGTACCTTGAGGCAATGTCTTGGGGTATACAGAAGGAAGACAGCAGAGAGATTTGGGGCATCTCATACAACCAAGAAGCAGTACAGGGAGCAGAGCACACCTTTTGGAAAGGATCCAGAGTCCCTGCACCTCAGAAGCTTCCAGTTTAGAGGAAGATTGTTGACAAGGACCTTCCTCCAGCATCAACAGAGAAAGAATTTCTCTGGCACTGACGGCCTGAATTTGGACTTGTAGCCCCTTGAGCTGTGACAAAATAAATTTCTCTTTGTTAAAGCCATCCCCTTGTGGTATTTCTGTTACAGCAGCACTTGATGACTAAGACATATCCATATCATTTCACTATACTTATGTAATCTGTATGCTGAGTCAATAATCTGAAAAATTGGACTATATGAAGAAGAATGAGTCATCAGGACTGAAGGAAGATTCCTTAACAAGTGAAAAGGACTTGAAGCACTTACTGATGGAGATTACATATCAACATAAAGAAAACAAAAATTTTCAGAACAAAAATCTTCACAGCATCATGATGAATATAGATTGACATTGTTAAGGATTTCATTTTGCTTCGATCCATAGTCAACACCTGTGGAAGAAGTGGTCAAGAAATCAAAAAATTCATTGCATTAGGCAAATCTGCTGCAAAAGACCACTTTAAAGAATTAAAAAATAATGATGTTACTTTGGGTATTAGGGTGCCTGGTGGCATAGTAGTTAAGTACGATGGCTGCTAACCATCTGCCAGGCACTTCTTAGAAACTCTATAGGGCAGTTCTACTCTGTGTGAGTCAGTGTGAGTCAGAATCAACTTGACATCAGTGGGTAGTGGGTAACACAAATCATAGTATTTTCAGTTGCCTCCTGCACATTTGAAAGCTGGACAATGAATAAAGAACACCAAAGAAGAATTAATGTCTTTGAATTATGGTGTTGATGAAGAATACTGAATATACCACAGACTGCCAGAAGAACGAACAAGTCTGTCTGGGAGGAAGTACAGTCAGCATGCTCCTAAGCAAGGATGGTAAGACTATGTCTTACATATTTTGGACGTGTTATCAGGAGGAACCAGTCCTTGGAGAAGGACGTCATGCTTGGTAAGTTAGAAGGTCACTGAAAAAGAGGAAGACCCTCAATGACATGCACAATTTCATGTAAATCAGATATATATTTGCAAGACAGTGATGTTTTTAAAGACATTTTTAAAAAGACTATAATTTTTAAAAAAACTGAATGCAAGGTTTAAGTTATATCTCTACATGTAGCAAGAGAAAGGTAGCATTTCCCTCACCTTGTATTTTAAACTGTCATTATCTCTGTTTAGTTTTGTATAAGTTGCATAATCAATATTGGTCTCCTTGTTTTATTTGTAAATTTAGTATCACTTTTAATCATAGAATAATATGTGATATAGTTGTAGATTGTTTAATCTTCCTTAGATTATAGAAATATTAACAACAAACTTATTTTGTAAAACTTTTCTACATTGAGTTTCAACATATTAATTACCACATTATTAGCAATTGAATGGAAGCCTTTTTTGATTTTTCATATTTTCCTTTAGTTACTACTTCATTCTTCAAAAAGTTATTGATACAGATTTGCACACATAATAATTGCCACAATATTGTAGCTAAAACACCAGAAAATTTGACAAAGTCAGTGAATCCAAAAACACCAGGAGCAAAGACAATGACAGTGCTTGTAAGGGTAGTGCATGCAGATGAAGTCACGTGATTCAGAGAGGCACTCTGATTGGATAATAATGACAGCTCTGACGGGAGTGCATTATAAGATTTAAAAAGTCAATTAAATTAGCATGGAGTTTTAATCTTGTAAGTATGTTGATACATATAAACTGGCTTGCAAAAGTATTTTTGTTGCGGTAACTAACTACAAGGATATTTTTATAAATAATAATAAATTTCTGAACCAAAAGTTTACAGACAGTCATTCTGGTGCCACCTCCTCTTGACAGTATCATCCAGTGAGGTCCACATCCCCTGCCACTTCTAGTGATCCTACTGACCAGGACCCCCTTCAGAGAGGCCAAATTCTTTCTCTGCCCCAGTTGAAGATGTCTGTCTGTTAGCCCAGGGGTCTAGGGGCTCACAGAGTTCTCTCCCAGTCACTCCTCCAGTGCCTGCATCATAATCTACTACCCTCATTTGTGTAAGGCGGCCGGCCACTATAACACTGCTGAGGAACCTAGTGACAGATGGCTCCTTTCAGCTGGGCTCCCAAACCTGCCAGCCTCAAGAGACACACAGAGCCCCTCATTTCTCCCAGCCTCATTTCCCTGCAGCCATGATGTGTCCCAGGGAGAAATGCAGCTGGCTGAGTCCCCTACTCTGTCACAGTGTTCACATGTTGCCCCCCATGTGGCTCTCCTTGTGTCCCCCACAAGTCACAGGCTGTTCAGACAACAGCTCTGTCTGCCTTCTCCTAGTTATCTCCACAGGGCTTAAATGGCCCATCCCTGGGGCCTGTCAGGGCACAGATGTCATCCTGTCTGCTTTCTTTCTCCTACCCTCCCTTTGCAACAATAAAAGACTTCATGCAAAGCAGCGTATGCCATGGGCTGGGCTGGAAGCTTTTCCAACAGCTGGTTAAACAAGCTTGAACCTAACTGATACTCAGTGATGTACATAGCCTAACACTCAGGTTTCAATCCTCACAGCACAAACTATGTCTATCTAGTAAGGGGCAAGTAGATGGCTTGGAGGAGGTGGTGACTGTAAACCTAATCTGCTAAAATTCATGTTTCAAGGTCACTGGTGAAGAATAACATTGGGCTGCCTGGTAGACATACCTACAAGGTGATTGAATCCTTTTCTTTCTTTTTTATTGTTTGTTATGTGAAAGCTTATAGTGCAAATTAATTTCTCATTCAAAAATGTGTACATAAATTGTTTTGTGACATTGGTTGCACTCCTCACAATCTGTCAGCATCTTCCCCCTTTCCCTTTGTACCCTGAGTTCCACATGTCCTTTTGTCCAGGTTCCTGTCTCTTCCTACCTTCTCCTTTTTGCTATTGGGCAGGTGTTGCCCATTTAGTCTCATATAGTCGGTTGAACTAAGAAGCCTGTTTCTCACTATGTTATAGTTTGTTTTAAAGTCCTGTCTAATCTTTGGCTGAAAGGCAGATTTCATGAGTGGCTTCAGTTCTGAGTTAACCTAGTTTCCTGCGTCTGTAGCCTCTGAGGTTCCTCCAGTCTTTGCCAGACCGGTAAGTCTGGCCTTTTGTTGTGGATTTGAATTTCAGTCTACATTTTTCTCCTGCTCTATTGTAATCCCTGTCAGAGCAGTCCGTGTTGGTAGCCAGGCACCATCTAGTTCTGGGCTCAGGCCAGTGGACGCTGTGGCCCACTAAGTCTTCGGGGTGATATTTTCCTGCCTCTTTGGATCCCGTTTCCTTGATGGTGTTCTCTTGGGATGATGAGTCTGTATTTATTAACTTTCCTCCAAACAGACCTATGTACAGGTCCTCTTAGTTCAGAGCATGTGTTCCTCATTGAAAACAAAATGAATCACTGGCTAAAATAAAGGGCATTCCAAGGAAAGCTATGGTTTGCTCCTCTCCTTTTCTTCCTATACTCCTTTTTCCTTTCCTTTTCTTTTTTTTTTTTTTTGCTGGTGATGGATGACGTTGCCTGAAGAATACTTACAAATGTCATCTCCATGTCCCAATGTATCTCTTCTCAGTGCTGTGCTTTGACCTGGCTTGGCCCTACAGGCATTCTGGGTATCTTTGCTTCTTGTTAGATTCTGAACTTTACGCAGTGAAAGGGCCACCCAGGCAATGCACTTGTCCTTCTTGCGGAAGGTGCCTCTGCTTTTCTCACTGTAATTTGTTCAAGTAAATCTGAGGCCTCAATAATAATCTGTCCTGACTGCTAAGGTGGAAGCCCCTTATGGGCAGACACCCTGAAAGCGCATCCTGGGAAAAGGATTTCGGAACACATATTAGTCCTGGGTGGTGAAAATGGTTCACATACTTGGCCGCTAACCAAAAGTTTGGAGGTTTCATTCCACTCAGAAATGCCTCAGAAAAAGGGCCTGGTAATCTATTTCTAAAAAATTGGCCATTGAAAACCCTTTGGAGGAGAGTCCTAGTCTCATATACACAGGTCAGTATGAATCAGAATTGACTCCATGGCAACTGGTTTGGTTTTTAGTTTATTTAGGAAGTGATCTCAAGAAGCACAATGGGAGAGTGAAGAAGTGAGACCAGGGAGGAGGGAGGGACATTGAGAGGAGCACTATTGGAGGGCAACTGGGAGCTCAGTTTTGGCAGGGGGCCTCCGCGAGACTCCAGAGAGCACACCTCACGTTGACCCATTGGGGGCAAGGCAGCTGTGTGTTTATTCGCCAACTGCCTCCCTTGAGGGGCTGAGAGGCAATTCAGTGAAGAGGCACTCTCAGACACATGTTGGAAGCCTTCAGCCTTTACGGGAAAGACCTACAGGACCTCTTGGATGGACTAAGAGGACGTGAGTGGGAAACTGACAGGCCTGCTGCACGGACTATATCTTCTTACTCTGTGTCCTTAGCACCTAGAAAGTGCCTGGCGTTTAACAGGTGTTCAATAAGCGTTAGTAAAATGAGCAGGTGAGCGCATGGAGGACATACGTGCAGACATACAGCTTGAAGGATTCAGCAAATACTACTCAGTTGTGAAAAAAATGCAGGGCCTTTTGAAAACAAAGAGAAACCTCAGTGACGGGGTAGTACCTGAGCGTGTCAAGACAACCCGTTTGCTTTCAGTTTGAAGCCTTTGACCAGGGTAGATTGGGAGGGACCAGAAAGGCATCAAACTGCAAACCGGTGAAGGGAGCCTCCCTATAAAACACTTTGGAAATTATGAAATGTGATATAAACAAACAATATGATCATCACCTCCTTTTCCTGGATGTTTCTGGGTTTGGGGGACTCAGAACTCCTCTAGGCAGTCTGTCATGTTGCATAGCTTTGGTAGTTCGATGAGGCTGTTTATACTGAAACACAGTTTGCCTTCTAATTGTTCACTGGCATAGCAGTTAAGTGCTATGTCTGCTAACCAAAAAGTTGGCAGTTCAAATCCACCAGGTGCTCCTTCGAAACTCTATGGAGCAGTTCTACTCTGTCCAATAGAGTTGCTATGAGTCAGAATTGACAGCACTCGGTTTTGTTTTTTTGTTTTTCCTGATAGCTTCCAGTTTCAGCTTCGTTACTATTAGCTCTGTGACTGTGGTTCAGTGGCATCTATTTTCTGTGCCTTATTTTCCTCATCTGTAAAATGTCTGTGATAATATCGTACAATGTTGTATTTATGAGCTGGACTCTGATTTCCAGCTATTGAACTCTAGTTCCATCACTTACTGGCTTGACATAAAAAAGGTTTTCTAACCTCTCTGTGCCTCAGTTTCTTCATATGCAAGATGGAAATTATAAAAGCACCTAACTCATGAGATTCTCGTTAAGCACTTAGTAAGAGATGTGCACATGTTAGCTACTATTTCTCTCTTATTAGTGTTGCAGGTATTAAATGAGATAATACATGTAAAGCTTATGTAAAGTACAGTGCCTGCTATGTAAAGTGAAATAAATGGCATTCATGATTATTTTTTAAGCTACAAATGATATAAAAATACTTTGCCAGTTATTTATTCATCCCATTCCCTGTCTTCTCCAGCTGTCTTAGTCATCTAGTGCTAACAGGAAGATCACAAGAGGATGACTTTAACAAAGAAAAGTTTATTCTCTCACAGTACAGTAGGCTAGAAGTCTGAATTCGGGGCACCAGCTCCAGGTGAAGGCTTTCTGTCTCTGTTGGTTCTGGAGGGAGGTCCTTGTAAGGTATTGGTCTTCCCTTGTTCTGGGACCATCTCAGAACAGGAACCTTAGGTCTGAAGGACAAGCTCATTGTGCTGCTTTTTTGGTGGTACAAGGTCCCCACCTTTCTGCGTGCTTCCCTCCCCTTCCTTTTTTAAAATCTCTTGTAGGTTAAAAGCTGGTGCAGGGAATCTCCCTTAGTAAGAGTGTTATAATCCCACCCTAATCCTCTTTAACATAATCCAGTCTATTAACCACAGGCAGAGATTAGCATTTATAGCATAGGAAAATCACAAAATGGAAGGCAATCACACAATACTGGGAATTGTGGCCCAGCCAAATTGCCACACACGTTTTCAAGGGGACACAATTCAATCCATGATACAGGCTAGCCATCCATTCCTGATAACACACCTGGTAAAGTTCCTACCCCTACCTATGATCTGAGCTGCATAAATGCAGTGTAACCATCATCCTGCCTGCTGTGCCTGACTGTGCAACATAAGACTCCTTTGATTCAAGTGAACTTAAGTCCTTTCAACTGCTTTCTCTGCAACCATAGAAACATGATTATCATCAACATATGAGGTCAAATTTAAGTATGTTCTAAAAGACTGGAAAATACCACCACACCCTTCAACCTCTGCTGTGTCTTTAGGGTCGCAGCTCTATCATTTCATCAAATACCTTCATTTTCTTTCCACCAAACAGAGCCCCAGTGGTAGAAGCTGTGTTGGGAATACATAGAGAGATTGCGTGCAAGCCTGAGTTAGGCTGTGGTTGAATTGTGAGATGATGGGAGAATGAGATGTGAATAAAAAGAAAAAGGAAAAAGGAGGAAGTTCGAGAGTCTGATGAAGAGTCACAGTGCAGGAATGAAGTTTCAGAATTTAAAACTTGAATAATCTTCTCCCACGGCCTCATCTAGCACACAGTCATGTGCCTGAAGTTAGCTTTCTCTGAGTTTTAATCACTAATAATCCACATTTAGATTTCTCTTTCTCCAGATACTTGATCTCAACACCTCCCTAGGCCTTTGGTTTTGTCTTCCACATGTGCAAGTCTTCAGGTGATCATCCTGGTTTTCCTCCTAGTCTTCCAGTAGTTCTTTCTCAAGTTCTTTCATGACCTAGCTTAAATGTTCACGTTCTCCTCTTTGCATTCTCTGTACCTTCTTCTTGGATGTTTGTATTTTCACACGCCCTCATGCCTTCAATTACTATTCATGCTCTGAAAATTCTGAGGTCAAAACTTCCTTTCTCTTTGAAATTGGCCCATATATTTTTAACTTCTAACTAGATATAGTTCATCTAGATTTCCAGCTGGCCTCCAAACTCAAAACATGCAACATGAAACTTTTTATCTCTTTTTGATGTGATGGATCACTTTTGTGTGGCCTTTTTTGCCATAGCCTTGTAACTCTCACCTAACTGATTAGGTGGGACTGTGCAAATGAGGTAATTGTGGTCCACTGATGGGAATGATCAGTTTTACCATCCAGCTAGGCTTGAAATGAACCATCCTGGAAGTGGGAAGGAGAGCATCTCACCACCATCAAGGAAGAAGAGCCAAGAAAGGAGTGTGTCCCTTGGACCCAAGATCCCTGCTCTGAGAAGGTCCTGAAACCAAGAGACTAAGAGCAAGAGTTCTAACACTGAAGATGGCAAGATACAGTGTCACAGCAGCAGTGGCAGAGAAACAATGACAGGAGATGGTGCTGTGGGCTTCCTGGCTAACAAGGTGAGAAATCTACCTTTTGGCAGGAGCCTCACTGGTGAAATAGAGTGCCTCCTGGTATGTGGTGGAGCTAAGTTTGCTGATCCATGGAGCTATATATAGTAGAGCACTTTGAGGCACAGTGGGGTGCCTTTGGATACTTATGAGTAGAGCTAAAAGAGCTTTATCACACTTGCCTAAAAACAGGGCAAAAGCTGAGGGCCAGCAAGGTGTACCTACAGGCTTGGCTGAGAAGAGACTGTCCTGATAGAAAAACTATATCTGTAGTGTTCCTGAACCTGAATTACAACTTGTTACTTCCCTAATGAATCTCATGATCATGAATTTCACCTGTGAGGACATTGCAATGAATTACCAAACACAGCAAAGAAATGGAGAATGCTGTCGGGGGGTGGTTGTCGTTAGAATTGGTAAAGATTAAGGGGAGAGGAAGCCTGTCTCTTCTCTGCCTCATAGGAGTCAGCTTGGGCTGTTCGTCTTGACACTCTTCCCCTTGTGATACTGGAGGTCAGTTGTTTTCCCCATTCCTAACCTCTTTGTCCTGCTGTGTGTCCTATTTTGGATAGCGACACAGTGGTCTAGCCCTAAATCCAGCAGTCATTTCAGCTTCCCTACTCCTCACCCCCAGAAAGCTCCACTGACTGTATCTCTTGCGTCCATCTCATCTTTTCCACGTCCCGTGCCGTTGCCATTCTCATTGCCATTGATTAGACATTTTTCCATCTGGACTATTCCAAAGCTTCCTAAAAATCTCCGTGTTTCCATCATCTCTCCTTGTTTTCTCTCCCAGCTTCATCCTCCAAACCACCATCGGAATCATCTTCTTTGACATGTCATTCACAGCTCTTCATCAAATGGTGCCCCCTTGCCTCTTCAGCTGTTTTTTTTTAATACTGAAGAATTAATATTTTATCTGTTGAAATCAACCATTAATAAGTATTTATTGAGCATTTTCTATATGCTTAGGATTGTGATAAATCTTGTGACGACCTAAAAGAAGTTTAAAATCTCATCTTTGGCTTCTGAGGCTTTCAAAACGAAGATTTGGAAAGAAGTATTACATAATTTAATGCTTAATTATGTGGTATAGACCACAGAAACAACCTAAGGTCTACTTGCAGTTTGATTACAGGATTCATGAAAATCCACAAATATGTGCACTCATGTAAATTATATGAACTATAAGTCCTTGGTTAAAAGTTTGTAATACAACTTAGCTTTGGTAATGCTAGCTTATATACATTATGAAGAGGAAGGGAGATCGCCTTCATTAGTCTGAGTGATCACAAAACTACTCAGTATTTTATTATGTATTCATTCTATTCTTTTTAGTAGAAAGGATAGTGGTCTCTGTAATTGGAACAAAAAAATAAAGTGCTGCTTATACTTCTTAGGAGAATATAAATGAGAGTCAACAGCAAGTGAGGAAAAAACACTCATAACTCTTCTACATAACAGCCTAAGTCAGTGTATTGCCCAGGTTTAAGATAAAGGAGAAGTCTCTGGGTGGTACAGGTTGTGAGTATGCTTGGCTGCTAAGCTTGTGGAGGTTCTAGTCCCCCAGAGGCACCTCAGCCAAAAAGGCTTGGCCATCCACTTTCAAAAATGCAGCCATTGAAAGCTCCATGGAGCTTAGTTCTGCTCTGACATACACTGGGTCACCATGACTTGATGGCAACTCTTAAAGATAGACACAACTTAAGGTAGATAACCTCTTAAACAGATGGATTTAACTCACAGTAGAACTCCATGGGCAGGCCAAAGGTACTCCAGTTTTTCTCCCCATGAATATAGACCCACTCAGTTTTTTAAAAAAATACTGTATTCTGTTTTAGGTAACAATTTACACAGCAAATTGGGGTCCCATTTAACAATTTTTATACAAATTATTCTGTGACAATGGTTATAATTTTCATAACATGTAGAACAACTCGGTTTTTCAGAAAGAAAACCTTTTTAGAGAAAACATGGTGCCCGTTAGTTTTCTCGTGTTTGGTATTGCAAGTTCAGGGAAGCACTGTTGTCTCTCCAACTTCTTGTTCTTTAGAGTTTACAGATTTGAAACACAGGAAGCTGGCTGCATTGTTTTTAAATCGTGTTCAAGGGTTTTCCTGAAGTGACCAGAGTGTTAGACTAGGAGGCTTGAGCTCTCTTCCTGGCCCTAGTATCAACTGCTTGTGGGAAGGGGCGCCTGATTCCTTGTAGGGTCCTAAACCAAATGAAACACATTGCTGTCAAGTTGATTCTGACTCATAGCAAACCTACAGAACAAAATAGAACTTCGCCCACAGGGCTTCTAAGTCTGTAACTCTTTGCAGCGCAGACTATCCCGTATTTTCCTGTGGAGCGGGAGGTTTGAACCGTAGAGGTTGTCCTTAACAGCTGAGTGTTTAGCCATTGTGCTGCTGGGGCTCCTCTGTAGGGCACTGCTTGGAGTTCAGACAGGTTGTGTGACAACATTTCAGGATGTCAGGAGTTATAAGAGTGTTCGGGACTATTACTGAGAATCCTTCAATTGTCTACAGCTGTTTATTTACCCCGAAGCACTGTAATTCCTTCATGGCCTGCCTCTGTGCTCCACTGCCACAGTTAGCTTTAAAATGATCCATTGTAAGAAATAGTGTTTTGGAGTTTTCAAACACATTTTCATGGACACTGTTTCATTTACTCCTCACAACACTTCATTTAATCCTCGCAATACTCCTTAGCTGAGTAAGGGTTATTCTTATTTTAGGGATGAGGAAACTAAGGCTCAGAGTCCAGGAGGATTCCACTTCCTTCAGCTCTCCCTAATCCCCCATTTCTCTCTCTGCTTCCCTTGGGTTCACATGTCAGTTTTTCGGATCCTTCTCTATTGTCTTTGCCTCTTGGATTAGAGCCTAGAAAATTGGGGAGGTCTTCTCACTTCACTGCTCACCTCCAAGAGCAAGTTCTTTCTCCTGCTCCTTGAAATGTTTTTTTTTTTTGTAAACTTTACTTTTCAGAGCAGTTTTAGATTTACCAAAAAATTATGGCAAAAGTACAGAATTTCCATGTACCTCCTCCCCTCTGCACATCGTTTCTCCTACAAACATCTTGTATGCCCATGTATATTTGTTGCAACTGATGAACCAGTATTGACATATTATTATCAGTTAAAGTCTATTGCTTACCTAAGGGCTCATATTTTGTGTTGTGTAGCCTTACGGGCTTTGACAACATATCATTTTATGTGCGCACCACTTACAGTATCATGTAGAATAGTTTTACACTCTAGAAATGTTCTCCCACTTGTTTTAATCTCAGCTTTTCTGTAAATCTTTCACTACATGGGGGAAACAGAAAACCTTCAGCCCTTCTATAAGTGAATATTGGCCCTTGCTGTGGGCCAGCTACTAGCTGTGTCTGTTTCCATGCTTTCCTCCTTGTTTTTACACCCCATCACCATAAAAGTCATTTTCATCTAGTCACATAATTTTAGGAGTCTTAGTGGCACAGTGGTTAAGCATCTGGCTGCTAGCAAAAAGTTCAATGATTCGAACCTACCAGACCCTTTGCAGGAGAAAGATATGGCAGTCTGTGGCAGAAAGATACAGCACGTCTCTGATGGGCTGAACCTGTGTGAAACTGTTCACTACAGGTCAGTAAGTAAGCACAAGTGAGCCTGTGTTTACCTGATGTACTGGGTCATCTGTCCCTGTCAGGGATTGTAAATTTAAAAAGGGGCTTTGATTCTGTCTGTAGGAAGGTGCTGTGGGGTTGGGAGAGAGAGATAGATGCCAGCCATACCTAGAAGCAGAATCTTCAGTGTGGTGAAAAACATGAAATTGTTCACTACAAATGATCAAGTAAGCGAGGTAAGCTTGCTTACCTTTCCCATTGGATAATGCTCTCCTGAGTGGAGGCCCTGATCTTTGTTTTTGTTTTTAAAAAACTCATCCCTACTTGTCATATGGACAGAGAACTCAAAAAAGACATTTGGACAGCCTCACTGATTTCTACTGATAGCAAAAGTCAGGACCCATAGAAATACACAAACCAATCTGTTTTATCTCAAAAGTTGGAGAAATGATGGCAAAAACAAATCCTTTTAATTATTGAATGGTATATGCTGTTTACTCATTATTTATGAGACTACTGAGATTCTGTGACACCCAACAGCTGGGTTAATGGAAATTTTCTACTAAGAATCAGCTCCACTAACAAATGCTCATTTGTATTCCTTACTACAGGAGCCGTTAGTGGCCTGTAAGTTCAAGACCTTCTAATTCATTAGCTGGTCACTTTATTGATTCTGAGAGCAACAGACTGTGTGCCTTGTCATCAGTTTCAGAAACCATTCCTCTGGGTGGTGATCACTGTAAAATATTGAGCTTATTAAGAGTTTTTGGACCTCTGATTAACTTTCACAGCAAAAGCTATGTTAAGTAAATCAAGTACCAAATAAATCTAAAATGACTGTGGAAAGTCATCAACTAAATTAAGACACTCACGGCTCACGTAACAAGATGCAAAGCAGTGGTAATTAAGAAAAATAATCACCTTTGCTGCTGAGAAGACAGGTTTGATGCCCAAGAAAGTAATTCCCAAGGCGCCTGTTTTCCAAAAGGCCCTATCTTGCTGTTTTGTGCTACTAGAAGAGAGGAGAGGCAGGGCATTGCTTTCTGATGTCCAATATTTACAACCTACCAAAGGAGAGAGTTATTTCTGAGTCAGAACAGACTTGGAGAATTACCCATAGTCTCATATTTCTAGGTGTGGCAGACACTGTGTACTGCCCAGTGGCATTTACAGCACTCTTCTCCCTTCTTTCCTCTATTGGAAAGGCAAGAAAACTAATAAATTCACCTAGTTCTAGCCAACAAGATCCAGTGGGAGTCTTTGAGTACAGCTTTTAGGAAAGCTTTTCAGAAGAGACGGATGTGAATGGCATGTCCCTTCTGCATTTTTTCCCCGTGCTGTTCTCTCTTTCCTGCTTGGAGTGAAACCAGCATGAGACCTGGAGGTGCAGCAGGCACCCTTGATGGATGGCAGAGCAGGAAGCCAGAATAAGTCTAAATTGCCCGCTCCCTACTGCCTTCTCACTTGCAAAGAGAACCCCTGTCTGTTTCAGTCATGGTCAGCAGGGTTTTTGCTACTTGCAGCCAAACATGAGCATCACCTGAGTATTCTTTAGCTCAGAGGATAATTCCTCAGCAGTTGTGTTGGGCTTTATCAGAAATAAAACAAGAATAGTTTTGTATCCTCTGGGTATGAATTTACATGAGCAGTTTTCAGACATTGACAAGAACCTCTCTGGAGAACTCTGGGACCTGACCTGTGAATGCAGGCTCAGTGCAATAATATATTTTCCATGCTGGCCCCCTTGTAATGATCTATTTGTGTTAGCTATCTTGGGAACTAACATCTAAACCATACCTGCTCCAAACAATACTTTCAAAGGTATAAAAATAACAAAGGGTTTCTTGGCTATATCCCTTTGACCATCGTATCAATTTGTTGCTTTCACATAATCTCGGGAAATGAACAATGACCATAGAGATAATTTCTGACCTAGAGAGGGAGACTGAGGAACTGATGAGCCTTTTTTCCTGTAGAATATGATTGCCTAGATTATAACCTGTTTCCAGTGCCACTGCCTGTGTATTTTGGACACTCTCTGCACATTCAGTTGATATACGATTTCCACTGGCCAGCAGTGAAGTGAATCACACTTCTGTTTGATTCTTTTTTGTGTTATACATCTACACAGATGAAATACTATGACTGTTATAAAAGTTAACTTTTCTGCCTGACAGAAGCCCCTGACATATAGCTTAAGAGTTTTTTTGGCACCTAATTACTGAGCAAACTGAGGATTTGATTATGTTTCTTCCTGCTGTATGGTTTATTTCATTCCTTCAAAGAATGTTTACTGCATGATAAATTACCCTGAAACTTAGTGGTATAAAACAGAAGTAAACATTTATTGTCTTCCACAGATTCCTGTAGGTCGGGGATGTAGGAGCAACTTAGCTAGGTGATTTGGTTGCACTCAGGACTTCTGCTGGATTTGCAGTCACCTGAAAGTTTGACTGAGGCTAAAGGCTCCACCTACAAGATCGCTCACTCATGTAGCTATTGTTAGGAGGCCTCAGATTTTCACAAGTTGTCAGTAGAAGACCTCCCTAGTCCTTCCTAGTCAGTCATCAGGATGATTCTCTATGGTTCTTGCTTCTACCTTTCAGGTTCTTGGTCTCATACTCTGGATTATATCTCCTTTTCCTTAAAAGAGATCTTGTGTATGCAAATGCTTAGTCTTCTCAGGTTTTTCCTACCAGCAGAAGTTTGGGGGTCCAGAGGTCTCTTTTGCTTTCATACCATGTTACCACAAAATGGCTTTATGCTGCCTGCTGCAAAGCCAATACTGAGATGAGGGGTGAAGTGAATGATCAAGAGGGTTTATTGTGTATTGATACACAAGAGACAGAAGGGAATAGCTTCCTCCAAAATCTGTCTGTCTCCAGCCGAACCAGAGAGGTTTATAAGGGGAAGCTACATGCAGATTCAAGGGTGAGATAATCACAAGGAATGTGGCAGAAATGGTCAGCAAGATGATCTGTGTTTCAGCTTCCTTTCAAGTCAGTTATTGGAGCAGGGGTGCTGACACCTGGTACCATCTGGTTCTGCTCAGTGATCTTAAAAAATAACTAAAAAACAAGCAGTTATCAGACTTGCCTTGACCACTCTGGTGTTCTGTTCCCGAGGCAGTACCAAGCCATGAGTTAAAGCATAACTCTTCAAGGAGGAAAGATGTTGCTCATTCAAGACAGAGTCCCAGTGCTGATGTTATGTCTTCCATCTCACCTGCCTACCTCACTATCTTTGCCTTTTTTAAACGCAAGATGATCCCGTTTCACTAATACAGTTCTCTTAAAAATGCTGTGAATGTTTTGTGAATCCTGTTAAGATTCACTCCGTTGAACAAAAGCCACATTCACACATCGCTTTCACATCAGGTCTTTTCCTACCTTGCACTTCTCGGAGGCTGCTAAGGAGCAACATTCTTAAACTTCTTAGAAGCCCTTTTGTTTAAGTGAGTAACTTCCAAGACACAACTGTGAACTTTTTCTATTATATTTATTTTAAATTGTGTCTTCTTGTTGAGAATATGCACAGCAAAACATACACCAATTCAACATGTATATTCAGTGACGTTGATAACATTCTTCAAAATTATCAGCCAGAACAAGGTCAGGGATCACCTATGGAATAGACCTCGATTGTTCATGTAGAAGTTCAAGTTGAAACCAAAGAAAATTAGAAGATGTTTCTTTCTATTGTACTATGAGGCCTGACAATTAAGTTCATGAACTGATCTGAGAAAAAGTGCTGCATATCCATTGGTGACTATTACTATGGTCACCTTTAAAGTACTGCCCCAATGCCAGCACCTAGTCCACCCTTCAAAGCAATTTTGGAACTCTTTCTGGAATGGCCATCAGAGTCGTTGTCATATTACCCTTGATGTTCTGAATATTATCAAAATGTCTTCCTCTCAATATTTTATCTTCAGGTAAAGAAAAAAGTTATTAGGGGGCAGATCAGGTGAGTAGAGAGGTGTTCCAATAATGTGATTTGTTTAGTGGCTAAAAAACTTGCCACCATGCACAATGGACATTCCAGAAAGAGTTCCAAAATTGCTTTGAAGGGTGGACTAGGCAGTGGCATCAGTGCATAGCTTCCCAAGGGGAGTACTTCAAAGGTGACTGTAGTGATATTCAGCAGTGAGGTGTGTAGCACTTAGACCAATTAAGTTCACGGATGTAATTGTCAGACCTCATATGAGTACAGCAGTAAGAAAATAGATTTGGTTAAAATTGTATGTTAATAGTGTCGACTTATGGTATTTGTGTTATACCTTGTTGTTGTTGGGTGCCATGGAGTTGGTTCAGAGTCACTGTGACCTTATGTAAAATGAAACATTACCTGGTCCTGCACCATCCTTGCAGTCATTGCTGTGCTGGAGCCCATTGTTGCAGCTCCTGTGTAAAGTCATCTCCTTAAGGGCATTCCTCTTTTTCACTGACCTTCTCTCTATTTTACCATGCATGACTGCCCTTCTCCAGTCCCTCCTGATAAAATAGTGTTCTTTGACAACACGGTGATACAATGGTATCAGTTCTTCTTTGTTCTCCTGTATTAATTGTCTAGCTTTCTCATACATATGGTGATTGAAGCTACTATGGACATTTAGTCTTCAAAGTGACATCATTGCTTTTAAACACTTGAAAGCGATCTTCTGCAGCAGATTGCCCAGTGTGATATATCATTTGATTCTTGATTTCCATGGTGTTGGTTGTGAATCCAAGTAAGATATAATCCTTCACAACTTCAGTCTTTTCTCTGTTTATTATGATGCTGCTTATTGACCCAGTAGTGAGAATTTTTGTTTCTGTTATGCAGAGAAGGCTGTAGTCTTTGATCTTTATCAGTAAATGCTTTAGTCCTCTTAGCTTTCAGCAAGCAAGATTGTGTCATTTGCATGCCACAGATTGTTAATGAGTCATCCTTCAAACTTGATGCCCCACTCTCCTTCATATAGTCTTACTTCTTGGATTATTTACTCAGCATAGTTTGAGTAAGTATGGTGAAAGGCTATAACTGTGATGCACATTTTTTCTGAATTTAAACTATGCAGTGTACTTTTGTTCTGTTTGAAGATTGCCTCTTGGTCTATATACAGGTTTCACATAACCAAACCAACAATCAAACCTGCTGCTGTTCAGTCAGTTCCAACTCACAATGACCCTATAGAATGTTGTAGAACTGCTCCATAGAGTTTCCAAGAAGCACCTGTTAGATTTGAGCTGCTGATCTGTTGGTTAGCAGCCACAGTAATTAACTACACTTAACAACTACCCACCAGGGTTTCCAAGGTTCCACATAAGCACCATTAGTTGTTCTGGAATTCCCATTCTTCAAAATAATCCATCATTTGTTATAATTCATATAACTGAATGCTTTGTATAGTTAATAAAACACTGTTGAAATGAGGAAGGGCGTGGTAAAAATTCGAGGTATTAAAGAAAGCCCCAGGAAACAACTTAATAGCAGAAAATACCATAGAATAATCTCACCTTTGTCTTACAAAACACTGTCACAAGACAAGCCTGGGGGCAACCTTGCAAGTGACAGCCTGCAAGTGACCCCTAGACCTTGACCACATTTTACAACTAATAGGAGTTAACCAATCAATGTAAAGGTCAGTTCACCTTCCCTGCTTTGCAATCTCACGACTTAAATACTAGGTGCTGAGGAAACTCATCGTCGCCCCCTGCTCTGTGTAGCTTGGGGTGCGTCCCTGGTGCACCAATATTTTTCCTATTGGGCATACTTTTTAATAAAATTTAACCTTTAAAGTAACAGTGTCACGTCTTGAAAATCATGGACCCTAACAACACAAGTAAATATCTTTCTGATATTCTCTGCTTTCAGCCAAGATTCATTTGACATCAGCAGTGATGTCTGTTTTAGTCATCTAGTACTGCTTTAATAGAAATATCACAAGTCAATGGCTTTAAAAAAAAAAAAGAAATTTTATTTTACAGTCCAGTAGGCTACAAATTCAAATTCAGGGCATCAGATCCAGGAGAAGTCTTTCTCTGTTGGCTCTAGAGGAATGTCTTTGTCATCAATCTTCCCCTGGACTGGGAACTTTTGAGACACAGGGATCCCAGGTCCTGTCCAGAGGACCTGCTCTACTTCTGGCACTGCTTCTTGGTGGTCCCCCAAATATCTGCTTCCCTTCCTTTCCTTGATATCCCGAAAGATTTTCTCAAGGCACAATATAATCTTACATATTGAGTCCTGCCTCACCAACAAAATTGCCACCCATCCTCCCTCATTAACATCATAGAGTCACAATTTACAACATGAAGGAACATCACACAACAGTAGGAGTCATGGCTTAGCCAAATTGCAACACAATTTTTTGGAGAGACACTATTTAATCCATGACAATGTGCATCATTCCAAGTCCTTTTCCGAATCTGACTTAAATGATGTTCACCAAATTTTACATGCATGATATTGTTTGATGATTTTCAAATTCTGTCAGCTCATCTTTCTTTGGAATGGGAATGAATATGGGTCTCTTCCAGTCAGTAACTTTCAAATTTCTTGGTATAGACCACTGACTGAGCACTTCTGCGGTTGCATCTGTTAATTGAAGAGTCTCAGCTGATACTCTGTCAATTCCTAGAACATTGTTTGTTTGCCAGTGTTTTCAGTGCAACTTGAACTTCTTTCTTTAGTACCCTTGGTTCTTGATTATATGGTACTCTCTGAAATTGCTGAATGTCAACCAGTTCTGGTATAGTCACTCTGTATTCATTCCATCTTCTTTTGATGATTCCAGCCCGTAGAATTCTTCAGCATTGCCAGTTTTTCTTCAGTTCTTTCAACTTGAGAAATGCTGAGTGTATTCTTCCCTTTTGGTTTCCTAACTGCAGGTCTTTGCATATGTCATTATAATGCTTTACTTTGCCTTTTTGAGCCACCCTTTGAAATCTCTGTTCAGCTCTTTTACTTTGTGATTTCTTGTGTTTACTTACTCAGAGTTCAGAAACACATTTCAGAGTCTCTTCTGACATCTATTTTTGGTATTTTCCTCCTTTCCTGTGTTTTTAATGGCCTCTTGATCTCTTCATGTCTGATGTGCTTGATACCATTCCATAACTTTTCTGGTCTTCAGTCATTAGTGTTCATGTCATCAAATCTATTATTTGGATGGCCTCCAAAATCAGGTGGGATATATATACTCAAGGCTGTACTTTGGCTCTTGAGAATTTGTTTTAATTTTCTTTGATGTCTGTTTAAACCTTCATATGAGCCAGTTGATAGTCTGTTCCACAGTGGGCTCCTGGCCTTGTTCTGACTGATGATTTTGAGCTTTTCCATCATCTCTTCTCATAGATGTAGTCAACTTGATTCCCGTGTGTCCCTTTTGGTGAGATTCACATGTATAGCTACCATTTATGTTGTTGAAAAAGGGTATTTGCAATGAAGAAGTCACTCATCTTGCAAATTCTATAATATGATCTCTAGCACAGTTTCTATTACAAAAGTCATATTTTAAAACTATCTATCCTCCTTTGTCTCCAACTTTCACATTCCAATCACTAGTAATCATCAGTGCAACTTGATTTCATGCTTGATCAATTTCAGACTGCAGAATTTGTTAAAAACCTTTGATTTCTTTACCTTTGTCATTTGCGTTTTGTAGGTAAATTGGAATAATAGTCATATTAACTAGTCTCCCTTGTGGGTGCATGGATATTACCCTATCACTGACAACATTGTACTTCAGGATAGATCTTAAAATGTTCTCTTTGGCTATGAATGCAACATCATTCTCTTTCAATTTGTTATTTCCTGAGTAATAGACCATATGATGTCTGATTTCAAATGGTTAGCTCACTAATGCCTAAGATATCAGTATCTATACATTCCATTTCATTTTTGATGACTTTCAATTTTCTTAGATTTTTACTTCAACACATTTTGTGTTCCGATTATTAATGGATATTTATAGCTATTCTCATTTTGAGTTGTGCCCTATCAGCCAATGACGGTCTCAAAATTTTTACTCCATCCATGTCATTGAATTCAACTCTATTTTGGATAGGCAGCTCTCCCTCAGTTACGGTTTGAACTTCCACTACTTATCTGTCAGTTTGCCATATTGTGGTGACTTATATGTTTCTGTGATGCTAGAAGCTATGTCAGCAGTATTTCAAAAACAAGCAGGGTGACCTGTGGTGGACATGTTCTGGAGTAGTCTATAAATTAAGACAGTCTAGGAAGAAGGAACTTCTAATATATGTACGCATCCAGGAAAAATTAATGAATAGAAGGATATTGTCTGTTAAAGCAACATTAGAAAACTGACAGATACCAAAATCTGAATTAGTTATCTATTGTTGTATAATAAATTATTAGAAAATTTGTCATCCTAAAACAATAAGCATTTATTATCTCACAGTTTCTGTGAGTCACTCATGATCGTGGCTTCTTGAGATTTTCTTCCTTGGATTCTCTCAAAGTGTTTCCATCAGTATGTCAGCTAGAGCTACAGTTGTCTGAGGACTGAAGCTGGAGAATTTGCATCCAAGATGGCTCATTTACATGACTGTTGGCAGGAGGCTTCAGTCATAGGACTGCTTCAGTCTTCTTATGCAGGATTCTTCCAGAATGCATGATCCAAAAGACAACAAAGTAAAGCCACAATGTTTTCTACAACCTAGCCACTGAAGTCAGAAACCATCATTTCTGCATTTTTCTATTGGCTGCATTGTTGTTAGGTGCCACTGAGTTAGTTTTAGTACAGCAGCCCTATGCACAATAGAATGAAACACTGCCTGGCGCTAAGCCATCCTCACAATTGTTGCAGCCACTTTGCGGTCTATCTCATTGAGGGTCTTCTTCTTTTTTGCTGATCCTCTACCAAGCATGAGGTCCTTCTCCGTGGACTGATTCTTCTTGATAATCTGTACAAAGTATGTGACACAATACAATGCAGTCTTGATCCAAATACCAACAACATTCTTTAAAGAGATGAAAAAACAAAAACTTATCATTAACTTTATATGGAAAGGGAAGAAGCCCTGGATAAGTAAAGCACTATAGAAGAAAAAGAATAAAGTAGGAGAACACACATTACCTAACCTTAGAACCTACTATACAGCAATGGTATTACAGAGGGAAGACCCTCTGACCAATGAAACAGAATTGAGAACCCACATATAAATCCATTCACTTATGGTCACATGATCTTTGACAAGGGCCCAAAGTTCATCCAAGGGTGAAAAGGCAATCTTTTTAACAAATGGTGCTGTCAAACCTAGATCTGCATCTGTAAAAAAATGGAACAGGAACCATATAAAAAAACCAATTAAAAATGGATCAAAAACCAAATATAAAGCAAAAACTATAAAGTTGATAGAAGAAAAAATAGGATAAACACCGGAAGCCCTAATACAAGGCATTAGCATGATACAAACCATAACCAACAGTCCACATACTCCAGAAGATAAGCTAGATAATTGGGATCATCAAAAAAGTAAACAGACTTATCAGAAAACTTCACAGAAAGAGTGAAAAGAGAATCTACATACTGGAGAAACATTTTTCAGCTAACAAACCAGACAAAGGTCTAATACCTAAAACCTGCAAGAAAATTCAACACTTCTATAATAGAAAGACAATCCAATTAGAAATGGGCAAAGGAAATGAACAAACACTTAACCAAAGAAGATACTGAAGCCACCAAAAGATACTTAGAGAAGTGCTCGTAATTACTGGCCATTACAGAAATGCAAATCAAAACCACAATGAGATACACTAGCTCATCCAGCATTACTGGTATGAATCAGAAAAACAGGAGATAACAAATGATGAAGAGGCTGTGGGAAGATTGGAACTGCTGGTAGGAATGCAAAATGATACAACCATTTGGGAAAACAATATGGTACTTCCTTAGAAATAGAAATAGAAATACCATATGATCCAGCAATCCTGTTACTAGGAATATATCCTAGAGAAATAAGAGCTGTTGCATGATTAGACATATGCACATCTGTGTTCATTGCAGCATTATTCACAACAACAAAAAGTTGGAAACAACCTAGATGCCCATCAAAAAATTAATGGATAAACAAACTATGGTACATATACACAAAGAACAATGATGAATCTGTGAAGTATCTTAACATGGAGCAAACTGGAGGGCATCATGCTGAGTGAAATAAGTCAATCGCAAAATGACAAACATTGTGTGAGATTGCTACTGTAAAACCTCATGAAAAGGTTTACATGTAAAAAGAAACAATCTTTGATAGTTATGAGGAATGGGAGAAGTGAGGATTGAAAGACACTAACCACACAATAGGTAAGTTAGGGGAAGGGTGAGACAGTAACAGTATTGGGGAAGCCAACATAACTTGCCCAAGGCAACGTCATGGAAGCTCCACAGACACATCTAAACTGCCTGAGGGACCAAATTGCTGGGCTGAGGGCTGTGTGGACCATTGTCTTGGGAAACAGCTCACTTAGTTAGCATAACATAGTTTAAAAAGAAAATGTTCTACATTCTACTTTGGTGAGTAGTGTCTGAGGTCTTAAAAGCCTGTGAGTGGCCATCAAGGGTACTCCACTAGTCTTACCCCTTTGGGAGCAAGGAAGAATGAAGAAAACTAAACAAACAAGGGAAAAATTAATGCAAGGACTAATGGATCACATCTACAATGGCCTCTACCAGGCTAAGTCCAGTACAACTAGATGATGCTTGGCTACTACCACCGACAGGGATCACAACAGAGGGCCCCAAACAGAGCTGGAAAAAAATGTGGAACAAAACTCTAACTCAGACAGAAAGACTGGACTTGCTGGTCTGACAGAGACTCAAGAAACTCTGAGAGTATGGCCCCTGGACACCCTTTCAGCTTAATAAGGAATTCATTCCTGAGATTCACCCTTCAGCCAAAGGTTGGACAGGACATAAAACAAAATGAGACTAAAGGGGCATGACAATACAGGGTCAAGGACTGAAAGGCAGGAGGGGACATGAAAGCTAGTAATAGGGAACCCACGATTGAGAAGGGAGAATTTTGACCTGTTAACTAATGGTCGTAAAACAATATGTGTACTAAAACAAACAAATGAAAAACAAAGGATGTGAGAAATAGTCTCATTATCTTTGCTTCTAAGGAGCATTCTGGTTGTACATCCTCTAAGACAGATTTGTTCATTCTTTTGGAGGCGCATGGTATATTTAATATTCTTCACCAACACCATAAAAGGCATCAGTTGTTCTTCAGTCTTCTTTATTCATCATCTAGCTTTTTGCACATATATGGAGTGATTGAAAACACCATGGCTTGAGTCAGGTGCACCTTAGTCCTCAAGGTGATATACGTACTTTTTAACACGTCAAAAGAGGTTTTTTGCAGTCAGTTTGCCCAATGCAATGTACTTTTTGATTTCTTGACTGCTGTTTCCCTAGGTGTTGACTGTGGATCCAAGTAAAATGAAATCTTTGACAACCACAATCTGTTCTGTTTATCATGTTTATTGGTCTAGTTGTGAGGATTTTCATTTTGTTTATGTTAATGTATAATCTATGCTGAAGTCTGCAGTCTTTGATCTTCATCAGTAAGTGTTTCAATTGTACTTCATTTTCAGGAAGCAAGGCTGTGTCTTCTGCATAATGTGTGTTGTTGGTGAGTCTTCCTACAATCCTGATGGTCTTCCTACAATCCTGATGGCCCATTCTTCTTTACAGAGTCCAGCTTCTGGGATTAGTTGCTTGGCATACAGACTGAACAAGCCTGGTGAAACAATACAAACCTGTTGCATAAAGGTCACCTTATTCACTATAGAAGGGGCCTATACAAGGCCGTGAAAATTAAGAGGAGAGAATCTTTGAGGCCATCTCAGAGTCTGACTACCTTCCATGGTCAAGACTGTATGCAGAGTAGAGCTGGGATACAGAAGGTGAGGTCCATTCTCTTAAGGAACTTTAACTTGATATATGTCATGGAATTATATAACCAAATCACTATGGAACTGTAAAGAGGAAGCACTTGCTTGATTCACTGCTGTAATTATTTCTTCTACTTGGCTGTCAGCTCCTGGCAGGGCATAACTCATCTTTATTCCACATAGGAATAAAGATAAACTCACACATGGATAAAAATGAAAATAAAGAGTAACATCTACCTTGCCAAAGTAGATGCTTAGTAAATATTTTCCAAGTGAGCAAAACCCTGCAAGAATGTCAAAAGAAAAAAAAAAAAAAAGAAAGAAGGAAAAGCTGCAAACTCAAAATAGGCCATTGGGTTTAATGACTAATTGTTTTAGTTCTTGAGAAAAGTAATTTCAGGAGACTATTAGAACAAAGTGAGAGTATAAAGCATTAAGGAGGCTGAGATCGTAGATCACTTGTTCAGTAAGTTTGACAATAAAAAGGAAGAGTAGAGACTGGGTTTGGTTTGAGAAGAACTAGGCACAAGAGTTTTTTGAAAGTTTAAGGGAAATTTGAGCTTTTTTTTTTGGAGGTAAGGGGGAAGTTAGAGGAGGAGAAAATGAAACTGAAGAAGACAAAGTTGATAAGTGTTGATAAATGTCCCAGGAGAGAGGATTCACAAACACAAGTTGAAGATGAGTCTTTGAAAAGAAAAGGAACATTTGTTTCTTTGAGAAAAGATAGAAAACACAAGGATACTTCAGAGTGACAAGCAGGGAAGTTTTGGTAGGTAATATTAAACTATAGTGATTGTTTTTCAGTGAGTGGAGGTTCAGATTATTCTATAGACTGAGTGAATCCAGTGGGATGGAAGCTTGAGGACAGTGGAGTGTGAAACAGTTACTTGAATGAATTTAGTAGTGACCTAAATACTTCTGGGTGATAGTGAGGAGCCATTTGAAGTTCAAGTGTCTGGGTCTATAGGAGGACCTTTGGGCATGGTGGCATGATGTCCTTTGTCATCATCCAGCAGGCTGTGAGCAGGACAGGAAATGGATACAAAATAACAGCTGCTGACACAATTGACCATACTCAGGAATCTAGGAGTCTTGGTTCAACCTGGTTTCCACCCCAGTTACATGATATAATTTCTTTATTTTAAATATTGTTGTGAATTTGGGGCTGAGAAGACAAGAAATGGCATAATTTGTTCCCTAAATATGTTAATGGAAAAACTATAGAAAGAGTTTTAAATCTTTTTAACAATCCTTAGCATGAGCAATTGGATTTAAAATTTATTTACTGATTAGTGCTGCTTCAGATTGAGTAAATGATGTCAATGACTTTCTTTGTGATTTGGTCCAAGTAAAGAAGTAAAGGGGAAGTGAACACTTAGTTTTCATGTTCCTACATGTTGTTGAAGCCTGTCCCCAAATCACGGCAGCCCCCCACACAATGGGATCAGACTGTTGTGATCCATAGGATTTTCATTGACTGACTTTTGGAAGTAGACCCCAGTCCTTTCTTCTTAGTCCATCTTAGACTAGAAGTTTGCAGTGCAGTTGAATTATTTAATAAGATGCTTCTAGCCATAATCTTGTAACTCTGACCAAACGACTGGGTGCGGCTATGTAAATGAGGTGCTTATGGTCCAATAAGGGGATTGGATAGTTTACTAATAATGTAAATAAGGTGCATAATATCCTTGTGGAGATGGGACCACGCAAATAAGATGTCTGAAACCCTAACAAAGGAACTGGTTAGTGTTGCCATCCCACTAGGTTTAAAATGAGCTAGGCTCACCAATCCATGGAGTGACAGAGCTGAGTGCCCTTAGGTAGAAACTTTCTGGTGGAGTAGAGTGATTCTGGGCATTTATTGGCAGAGTTGAATGAATTTTGTAACACTTGTTCTAGCAAGGCAGTGACTGAGTGGCCAGAAAAATGTGTGCTTCAGGGCACAGCTGAGAAGAGCTTTTCCTGATCAAAAAACTGTATCCTGAGTATTCCTCAACCAGAATTGTAACCTATTTCTGCCCTACTGAATGTTGTCTATGAGTTCTGTGTGGCCACTGCAATGAAACAGCAAACCCAGAAGAGAAGTAGAGAATACTGTGGGAGGGACCGGTTGGCGTGAAAATTGGTAAAAAGTTTGGAGGGTAGAGGGTCTGATCTTTGTTTCATAGGAATCAGCCTCGAGCTATTAATCTTGGTTCTGCTTCCTCCTTGTGAAGTTAGAGGAGGTTAGATACCTCTACCATACAATTTTTAGAAAGTTCTACTGCAGTCTATTCAGCATCATAGCAACGTGAAAGTTTCCACTGACGGATGAGTGGTGGCTGGGCTTGTAGTACTTTGGCTATAAACTGAACTCAGATCTCATGCATGGAAGGCCAGGGTTCTACAGCTGAACCACTCTTCCCCTGTTTAGTTCTATAGTTAGGTCCTATAATGAACTATACACATCCAACTGCATTTTATGGAACATATTCTCAAGAGTATAGGAAGTACTGGACTGTGCTTAGAAGACCTGGCTTCAGTCCAGCTCTGCTACTACATAGGTGACCCTAGGCAAGTTGCTTAATCACCCATGGCCTTAATCACGTATTTGTAAAATGAGGAAACTGGATTAGATGCTCTCTAATCCATTGCAATTTAAATATTCCATGGGTCTATGATTCACAGGGCATCAAATTACCAAGATTTTCCTCTGTGAGTGCCACACAAGTTGGAAACTAGGGGTCGTATTTAGATAACAACTCACATACAGGTGTGTCTTAGTCTGGGAAATGTGCCTAATTTCCTTCAGGAGGGGACCCTCAGCTGCTAGGTGATGATTGGCCTAGTTTCTCACTAAAAATGTCCTTAACTTAGGGTCATGTTATTTCCCTTTTTGGTCTGCTGGGGACTCTGTAGCAAGTGGAAAATACAAGTTTCTCTGACTCAGAGCTTACCCTTTGGATTAATGCTATTTTCTTTCCTTCACACACGACCCCAAATCAGGCCAGTCTTATCTGTCCATTGGGCGGATAATTTTTTTCTGAAGCTTTCATATGTTTCCTCCATCAGTACACTTTTTTAGGCTGGGGGTAGTGTTTCTAACCTAGCCACCTTAAAAATAATCAAAGCTGGCTTAAGGGAAAAGAATTTTTGATAACTTCGTATTGAATGATCAATATTTCTTCTATAACCTGTTTTCATGACCTACTTTATTTTTTGGAGAAGAAAGAGAGATGTGTTTCCTCATCAATGTCTTGGCCAGTAATCTCTGCAACCTTTTTTTTTTTCCATATCTCAATATGAGCATTCTTCTTTCTAGCCCATATAGCTTTACAGTCTACATATATATACAAATGTATATATAGCATCTATATAGCGTTACTGTCTTCAAAGTATTTTTATGTATATTATTTCCATGTGTTCCACTCTTACTGATTCTTGCCTCCCCACCCCATATCTCTTTTTTGTGAAATAATAAAATTCATAAAGGAAAAAAGAAAAGAAGTTATACCCACGAAGTCAACCAGCCTGGAGAAGAGAGTTAAACACTAGTCTTGGCAACCTGGATTGTAGACCTGACTTTCCATCTTTGGGTAAGTCAAACCCATCCAAGCCTGATGTCCTCATCTGAAAATTGTGGATATGAATGCCCATTTGGCCTATTCTATTCAATATAACCTTCTTATATCCAATCTGCATACTACCTTCCCAAAAGGGATTTTAAAGGAAATGCCTGTCACAGGCAGAGTATTTAGTGTTAGGCAGAGCTACTGTTGTGGTTGCTTCCTCTCTTCTTGGTCCTGGTTCAATGGGCTACATGTGCCATCTGGCAGAAGGACCCTTTACTTTTTTTTTTCTTCAGGCATAGAGACAGCCAGGACAACAGAGTTCCTGCAGCCTGTCCTTTGGGGAACTACCTCAAAAGCACAAAAGATAAACCTGTTTCCCTCCTCTTTCTTCCCGAGTAGCCTAGTACCTTCTCCTGAAAATCATCTCCCTGCTCGAAGTCTCTGAGACCAAGGGAATCTCAGGTGAAAAGGCTGGCATCTACCATGGCCCTGGTGGCATAGTAGTTAAGTGCTATGGCTGCTAACCAAAAAGTCAGCAGTTCAAATCTACCAGGTGCTCCTTGGAAACTCTATGGGGCAGTTCTACTCTGTCTTATAGGGTCTTTATGGATCAGAATTGACTTGATGGCAGCAGGTTTATTTTTGTGTTGTTTCTCTAAATGACTTACAAATTCTTGCTTCTTCTATTGGTGCTTTAGTAGTAGTTTTATAATAACTCTCTAAGGGTAGAGAATTGTTCAGTTTCCTCCAAATCTTTTCTAGACTCAGGATATCTACTTTTGCAGCAAAACCAGACAGAAAACCATCAGCTTTAGAGTTAGGAAGACTTGCTTTTGAATCCCAGATCCCTAGATTACTAGATGAACAGGTTATTTATCTCTGCATCTTGGTTTCCTGCTAGTACAGGATGTGACATATGAGGTCTGACAGTTAAGTCCACAACTTTAATTGTTCTAAGTCCTACATACTTCATTGCTGAATATCACTATAGTCACCTTCAAAGTATTCTCCTTGGGAAGGTATGCACTGACCTCAGTGCCTAGTCCACCTTTCAAAGCAATTTTAGAACTCTCTGGAATGACCATTGCTCATGGTGGCAAGGTGGCAAGTTCACAAACTTAATTATTCTATAATTGTCTGTAAAGGAATTTTTAGTGAGTAAACAAGGTGTTTTGGAACACCCTCCTTGCTCACCTGATCTAGCCCTCAAAGACGTTTTTCTTTACCAGAAGATAAAGGAAATACTGAAAGGAAGACATTTTGATGACATTCAGGACATCAACGGGAGTATGATGATAGCTCTGATGGCCATTCCAGAAAAGGAGTTCCACAATTGCTTTGAAGAGTGGACTAGGCACTGGGGTTGGTGTACAGCTTTCCATGGAGAGTACTTCAAAGGTGACAGTACTGATATTCATCAGTGAGGTATGTAGCACTTTTTCTAGGATGTGTTCTTGAACTTAAGGAACTTATAAAAGCTCAGCCTGCAAGGTGAATGGAACTTTTCGTGTTGTCCCAGAAATGTGGCTAAAGCAAAGCTGTGGGCAAAAGGCACTAGGCACTCCTCACTTCAAGTTCAATGAGCAGCCAGCATGCTTGAGTGGAGAAGAGGAGGAACTTCTAACCTAGGCCGGTTTTCTATGCAGCTGAGGGATGTAAGGCAGACCACTGAGACCATGTGAAAACTTGGAAATTAGGGGAGATGCAGGAACTGTGTGGTTGCCAGGGGGCTTCTGCTTTATAGGATGGGATGCCCAGCTCAGGAGAGGAATCCCAGTGGGCTCTGCCTGTGGGTCTGCAGGAAGAGGAAGCTGCTCCTTGGAAAAAGGTGTTCAAATTGAAGGAGCTGGAGGGAAGTTGAATATGGCCATAAGAAAAACTTGAGTGTCATCCTTGAAGTGACCACCCAGAGTCTGACCCAGAATCTGAAGGGTAGAGAAGAGGAAAGGTCAAAGAGGACAAAAAGGAGAGGGTGGCAGGGTGAAGTTCAGACTCCATTTACTGTTATCCCAGAACTAGAGGTAGAGATGAAATATGAATGAAGTTTTAAGAGAAGTAAGATTGCGTATCAATTACCAAAGTGAGGCAATTCCAGTAATCCAAAGTAGTAACAGTACTACAGGATCTGGCCAAGAGGTCCTTATGGGACCAACCGTCCAATGGAAAAGGGTGCCAAGAGAGGCTATTTGGGAATCAGTAATTAGGGAAGTTAACATTTTAAAATAGTTTTGTGCAAGTTATGTCAGTAATTGGTGGTTTAGTCTTATGGGGTTTTGTAAACTTTCTGGCTGGTATTTTCCCCACCATTGAGGAATTCTTTTCTTACTTTAATGAATATATGTTTTCATTTTAGGCTTGCCATTTGCTTATCTTTCATATCTGCCTGCTGTTTTCATCAAAATGCCCCATTTTCCCTAATGAGTCCCATTCCTTTCCTCATCTTGATGAACATTTTAAAAGTACTTATTTTAAAACTGCTCTCAGATTGATTTAATATTTTTAGTTCTTTGGGTATAATTTCTCTAGTTTTTGCACTGGTTGATTATCTATTAAAATTTGCATTTCCTTATTTGCTGTAGGCTCACTTGCATTGGAAATTATCTTCTTCACATTTCTCATGCAATACCTGGCTTATAGAGAAAGCCTTTTGTTTGGTTCTGTGATCCCTCTGACAGCCCCTCTCTCTTTCTGTGTCTGTCAGTGTGTGTGCATAATGCAAACTTTCAACCACACAGCTGCCTCGGTGTTGAGAACTTTCAAGGCTTACTCTTTTACCAACAGTAGGGTTTGGCATCTGCTTCAAATGCAGGTCCTTGAACTGTAGACAAAGTTTCCCCAAGTCCCAGCTTTATTCAAGGAGTCAGTATAGCTTCCCACACGTGCAAGGCTTATGGGTCCCTCTCTTCTCCTCTTTTCCTACGTGTCCCATTCCCTGTACATCATGGAACCTCAATTCTCACTCTCCATCAAATGGTTCCACTTCATTTCTGTCACCTAGAGTTTTCTCTTTGTTGTTTTGGAACTTGAAAAATATTGTTAAGATATTAATCTAATGTTTCTTATATTTTAGAGGAGAACGGCTTCCCTCCCACCACCTATCTTAGCGTAGTTCCTCCTTTACACTCTGTGTATCTCCTTCCGTGTTGGGCTCTGGGTGCTTCTGAGGGCTCCTTCCTGGAGAGGTTGATGTGGAGGTGACCGTGGATTGAAGGACTTTGTGTTTTACCTGAGAGGACCAGCTGTGATCATAAAGGTTGTGTGTCATCTTAGCTGGGCAATGCTTCTCAGTGGTTTGGCAGTTATGAGGTAGTTGGGCAGTCATATCATGATGTAGTCACTTCCATGATGAGGTCTGATACAATATGACCACATACCTAATGGGACTTTTCTGTGAACAGCCAGTCAGTTGAAAGGGCATCTCCTTGGGGGTGTGCTCTGCATCCAATATAGGAGAACTTTCTGGCAAGGCTCATGGGCTTTTGTTCACTGTGAATCCTGCACCTGGCTCCTGTTCATCTGACCTCTGGTTCTAGGGACCTAAGCCAACAGCTTACCTGCACTCTTGCCTGCCCTTCTTGGGATCTGTTGGTCCCTGCAGTATGTGGTTCATCAGCCCTTTCAGCTATGTGAGTAGGGAGAGGCCTTCAGTCTGACTCAGTGACTTGAGACTTGCCAGGCTGTACAACAATGTAAGCTATTTCTTTGATGTAAAACCCACACTAACCTCATTGCTATCAAGGACTTCCACCTCATAGTGGCCCTATAGGGTAGAGTAGAACTGTCCCATAGAGTTACCAAGGAGCACCTAGTGGATTTGAACTGTCAACCTTTTGATTAGTAGCTGTAGCTTTCAACCATTATGCCACCGGGGTTTTCTTCCTTGATAGAAATCTCTCCCTATATTTATATATCTTAACAGTTTTGCTGCTCTAGAGAACCCAGAAATATGATACCAGCCATCTGTGGCTTGCTTGCAAGGGACACAAGGGTGTCCTTTTCTATGAACTCCTGAATCCAAAATCTGCAATGGCTCTTAGCAAAAAAGCATGCCTCACTTGGGTAATTTCAGGAACCAGAGAGGAGCTTATCTGAGAGAGGATAGCAGGGTTAATTAATGAGCAGATGAAAGGCAAAACAGGCTGTGATGAGGGGTAGCTCTTCTCTATATCAGAAATTTTTAAATTTCAGTGTTCATAAAAACCACCACAGGGATTTGTTTCTTAAAATGTTGATTCCATGGCCCTGTCTGCAGACACAGGTAAATTTTTTGATGTGTACTTTTGCTGATTCTAATACAGGTTGCCGGTGGGCCACATGTTGAGAAACACTGACCCATGAGACTGCAACATCTCTTCAGAATGAGATGAACTAAAAGAAAAAAAAAAGGAATTAGCTCAAAACCAAATTCTAGGCAGACATTTAAAAGGCATCTGGACCCTTGGACTTTGGCTATCAGAGCAGTCTGCAGAGATGGGAGGTATGGAGAAGGTTTCAGGATGATGTTGGATAAGCAGAAAATTCTGACATTCATGAGTCTCTTGGCTTTGGATCTGGCAGCAGGAAAACACCAGAATCAGAGAAAAATAGGAGCCATTTATTGTTTCCTGACTGTACTTAAGGCATGAACCGTGAGAAGAAGAAGGGAAAGAACGGAGAGATGCTCAGCTTAATAATTCTAGAAGATGAGTGGGTTAACTGAGGAGTGGACTAAATGCTATGACTATGATTGAGAGGTCCATGAGGGGACACAGATGAGGCTGTTGACTGCTGCATTGTTCGTGGAGGTGAGAACTTGGAGGCAACCTGGTGTCTGTTCCTGGGAGACAGGAGAGAGGTAGGGTATAGTGGGTGCTCCTGGCAGGGTGCTTTGCACTTCGTAAAAGATTAGACAGGAATATGAATGGCTTTACAAAATGATAGTGCTTAGTGAAAAAAAGTAGGAAACTGATGATCTGTAACTTAATACTATTTATGCAAATTAAAAACAGATACCTGGAACAGTGATTTCTAGAGGTTTGGGGGAAGGGATGAAAAGGTAGAGCCTGCAACATTTGAAGGGCAGTGCAACTGTTCTGTATATCGTAATGGTGGATACATGACTTTATGCATTTTACAAAATCCATAGACCGGAAGACATGCAGAGTGTACCTTAGTATAAAGTATGGAATTTAGCTGATGATAATACATCAATATTGGTTCATCAATTTTGATGTATTACACAAATACAAGAGGTTAATAGGAGAAACAGTATACAAGGAGGGAGGGAGTAGATGGGATCTCTGTGTACTACATGCATTCTTTTTTCTGTAAATTTTGAACATCTCTAAAAAGAAATTCTATTATAAATCAAATACACACAAAATAACAGTACACATTTTGCATGCAAGAATAAAGTCAAACTGAAAGACATACATTAAGATTATTAAATTGGTGCCCTTAGACAGAGGAGGGGGTAGGGGAACCTGTAAAGAAAAGCATTCATAGGAAGCGGAGAGAAGGTGCTTCTCAGGGATCAGTGATGATAATGTGCCATGTATTCAGGTTAAAAGCAACAGGAGCAAACACTGGGAGGGACTTCTTGTGCCATCCACAGGTTGTGGAAGGTACCCAAATGGCAGAGGAGATAAGTCCTCCAGGCTTTGTTGAGAGGATCAGCATGGGGAAGTTCTCAGTAGATGATTGAGAATCACATACTCTGGGGTCCTCACCTCTAAGATGAGACAGCTTCTCTCTTGTTTGGGAGCAGCCTTCTCTGGCCGTCTAAACATGGAACCAAGGGAGTAATAAGGTAGTGATCTGCCTTGGATGGTGGGTTTGAGCAATCTGAGATGCTGGCTAGAGGAGGAGAACCAATGAAAGCAACCAGAGCAGTAGAAAAAGCAGAACAGTGCTAAGAAGGTCTGGAGGGTCTGTGAGCAGGGACAAGCAGACGAAACGGCAATGAGCTGAGAAGGTTGTCTGAAGATAAAGTGTAGTGAACCTGGCTTCGTGGTGTGCCTGTGTGTAAGCTGTATCAGCCCACCAGAATTCAAGATTGGGACATCAAAATCTGGTAAATTAGGGAGAAAATGAAAAACTCTCAAGTGTCTTGAAAGAGAAACAGAGAGGAGCTAAGCAAAAGAGGAAGTCACTGAAGAGAAAAGGAGAATCTGAGCAAAGACTTGGTGCAGACCGTAAGAGCTGACACTAGGAAGTTTGAAACGTGGTGATGAGGGAAGCGTGTTTCAGATTTCCCTTCGGAGGAAGCTGCTTGTAGAGGTAGTCGATATTTTCTTGAGAAATACAGACTTTCCAAATGGTAACAGGAGAACCAATATTCTCTTAGGAGGGGTGAATTTCTCTCATTGTGTTGCATATATGACCTCCAAGTAAATGAACCATTTCCAAGTTATTTAGTCATTCTACAAATATTTAATGAGTTTTCAATATGTGTCAGGACTGAATCTAAGCCCTGGGGATAACAATAAAATTATTATTTTTCTAGAGCTTGTGTTTTAGTGTGTATGAGAGAGAAGATATAAAATTCTCACTATAAACAAAATGAGTATGCAAGCTATGCAACCTTGTTATTAGGCCACATTGCAAAAAGTGCTTCTTGGGAAACACAAAGTGGGTAAGGGAAGAGATAAAATTGAAGGGGTGCACGATTAAAAGGATGGTAAAGAAGGCCTCCCTGAGAAGACTGTCTTAGTCACCTAGTGCTGCTATGACAGAAATACCACAAGTGGATGGCTTTAGAAAGAAAAATTTTCTTTTGTCACAGTCCAGTAGACCACAAGTCCAAAATCAGGATGTCAACTCCCAGGGAATGCTTTCTGTGCTGGTTCTGGAGGAAGGTTCTTTTTGTTGTTTTCCTGGACTGGAAATTTCTGGAGCTGACTATCCCTGTCCAAAGGACATGCTCTGCTCTCAGAATTGCTTCTTGGTGTATGAGGTCTCTAACTCGCTGCTTACTTCCCTTTCCTTTATATCCTAAGAGATTGCCTCAAGGTACAATACAATCCTAAATACTGAGTCTTGCAGCACCAACCCAACTGCCACCCATCCTCTCTCAATAACATCACAGAGGCAGGGTTTGCAGCACAGAGGAACGTCACACAGTATCAGGGACCATGGCCTAGCCAAACTGCTACCACATTTTTTGGAGGGTCACAGTTCAAACCATGACAAAGACTATAAGAAAAACCTGAGGGAAAGAGATAATTGAGGAGACTGGTATGGCAGTGGTGAGCAGGAGTAAAGTCAGTACCAAGGGACAAATAGAAGATTATGAGGGTCCCTGTAGGTCATAAAGCGTTTGACTTTTACTTTGAAGGAGATTAGGTAGGGAATTATTGGAGGGTTCTGCCTATAGGAATTAGATGATCTGACTTATATTTTAATAGGACCACTCTGGCTGCTGTGTTGAGAAACTGCAGGGAGGCACGAGCATAAGAAGGGAGGCCACATAAGAGGAAACTCCAATAATCCAAAAGAGCCATAATGGTATTTTGGACCAATACCAGTAATGGTATTTTGGACCATGTGGAAACAGTGAGAGAGCCTCCCAGGCCCTGGTGTGGGCCAGAGTAGATTCCTTGTAAAGAAAAGGTCTGTGGAATGGAGAAAGCAGAAACCAGAACATTATGAAAGTCCTCTTTTAACAATCCTACAGGTAGTTGCAGCACCATCTGCGAGCTGGCTAACTTTGATGACTCATTTGTCACCTGCCTTCCTATCTCCTTGGGGCATTAGATAGTACTTTTCTAAATGGGGAAACAGAATTTTACAAAATTCATTCAGCACATCATTTAACTAGAAAGGAGACTTTGAATATTTCACAGACTTTTATCTCTGTTCTAAAAGTAGTCGATAATGCCTTCCAGGAGCCCTGTAGTTGTCCTGTTGATATTAAGCAGCTCACAGTTGCCCTGCTGGGATGCCAGAGAAAGGCTGGGCTTGGAGGTATTAGCCCCTCACAGACCTCACCAATTTATTTCGTTGTTACAAAGGGCCCTGAGTTAATTTTCAGAACTTCTTTCCATCTTATCTTAATAAGATAAATGAAACGAACTGAAATGTTGGAAAACTTATTAAGATTGTTTGAGGATTATTGTAAGTGGAAGAGTAAGATAACCTCCAAGAATCTCACTTTGGAGTACTCATTCTTCACATAACACAATGTACTTCTTCCCTTTGTGTACACTAGGGCCTCTCCAGGAACAGAGGAAGGAAGCTATGTTTCCTGGTAACACATTATCTTCACGGCTCTTATGGTTAAGAGTGAAGCTGCTTCTGTTCAGAGCCTTAAACGACAGAAGGGACCAGATCTGGCTCTGGACTTCAGATGTTCCAAAAGTCTGTAGCTGATTCACAAGGTTACCCCCAAAACACTTCCAAGCCTTGGAGTTTTGGAGGAGAAGGTAGGGAGCCTGAACAAGACTTTGGAGCCTTGTTAGTTATAGGTTTGTCACTCAGTATTGGCCAGGGATGGGCGTCACATTGGGAGAAAGAAGTCAGCCCATCTTTTCCACAGTGCCCACCACTGCATTAAGGATGAAAGGCCGGCAAGTTGCCTCCAGGTTTCTGCTTCTCAGACATGTGAGTATTAACATTGCACATGGCAGAAGAGGCAATGACAATTTTTCACTGGCTGTATTCTGTTCATTAATACGCAGTCTGACCAGTCTGCAAACTTAATTGTTTTAAGTGCCCCATACCTCATTGCTGAATATCACTATGGTCGGCTTCAAACTACTCCCCTTAGGAAGCTATACACTGATGCCAGTGCCCAGTCCACCCTTCAAAGCAATTTTGGAACTCTTTCTGGAATGGCCACTGTGCATGCTGGCAAGTTGGTGAACTTACTCGTATAGTTGTCTGGGAGGAAGTTTTAGCCAGTAAACAAATAACTATATTGGAACACCCTCCCTACTCACCTAATCTGGCCCCTAATGACTTTTTTTTTACCTAAAGATAAAGGAAATATTCAAAGGAAAATATTTTGATGATATAGAGGACATTAAGAGTAATACAAAACAGCTCTGATGGCCATTCCAGAAAAGAAGTTCCAAAATTGCTTTGGAAGGTGTACTACTACTGGTGTCAGTGCATAGCTTCCCAAGGAGAGTACTTGAAACGTGACCATAGATATTCAGCAATGAGATACATAGCACTTGTTCTAGGATGAATTCACGAGCTTAGTAGTCAGAACTTTTATAAACTAAGTTGAAGGAGTACACATTCTCATAGGAATCAATGAAGTCCTGCTCATTTTGAATGAAATATAACATAGGTTGTAGGGATACGTAACTTTCCTAAATTGACCCTAGAGCAGAAAACAGTTTCTCATTCTGGGCTTAAACAAAGGCACTGAAGATCACTAAGGGGACTCAGGATGCCATAGGGCCAACAGTAGAGTGTAAAGCTACCTATTCTGTCTCTGGCATCTATCTGTTTATGGTAGAGGGGTTTTCCAGGCCCATCTCTGGTCTAGACGGAGAGTTGGTTGAGATACTAGTTTCAGCCTCCATGTACTGAATACAGCTTGTACACAGTGACTATGATTGTCAAATGAGCTGAAGGGACAGTCTGTCTATGGCATTGTATCCTACAAGAAAAGACCTAAGATGACTATGAAAGGAGTGCTAGAAATTTCTGGGACAGTTTGGATACAACTGGTAGCAGTCTCTTTGTTTGGGTGAGAAAGACAGAAAGTGGAAGAGAGAAGCACAGTTTAAATACTGTGGCCCAGCTCCAGCTTCTCATTTTGGGTTGAATAACAAGGCTAAGCCTAAGAGGAAGGAGAAGCTTGACTTTCATCTGCTGGGATGACAATTTATGTGGCCATAATAAGTACCCACAATACTTTGGAACTGATGATAAGGATTAAAATAAAGTTATTTATGCAGCTGTCATCCTCCAAGACAGAGGTTTTCCTTTCATTTGAGCTGAACAAGTCCCTTGTTCTGAGAAGTGTATCTTGAAAGATAATCTGCCCTGTCGTCCTTGGAAGGAGGTAGAGTATCTCTTTTGCATAGCAGTTGTGGCTCAAGGCTGTGAGAGGTCATCCCAGAACTGCCTTCAGGCTGGAATGCTGCTACTAGAGCCAGAGGAATACGTTTGGACCAGTTCAAAGCAAGCACGCCTGCGGTACATATGACAGCAATTTGAGGATGTCTGAAAGACGGAAGAGGCAAGAAAGAAAATTATGTGAGCAGGCAAGTGGGGGTGGGGGGTGCTGAGACAGCAGACAAGGCCCCTGGCTGAGTTTTACATGCTCCTAAGGGTAGCCATGAGTCGGATCCGACTCGACGGCACTTGGCTTGGCTGGCAAGAGCCTGGCTAAGTGAGTGGTGCAGTCTGTTTAAAGGCCAGGGGCCAAACCAACAGTGGTCTCATATTCTTCTTGTTTAATAGGGTGAGTTACTAGGGACAAAACCATACTGGTCTCAATGTCAGTCTTAACCCTCACCTCGGGGAAGAGAAACCAGAGTCACAGATCTAAAAGTCTGAGGAGTCTTTGTCTGCATCAGAAGAATTCCAGTGTACATGAAGTATACACCACACATATATGCATGTACACAAAAGGAGAAGCTGGAGTTGGAGCTGGTATAGACTAAGCCTGGAGTTCTCCCTTCCATGTTCTTTCTCACCCAAACAATGCGGCTACCACTCACATGTGTGCACACACACGTATGTATGCATGTGTATGCGTACCTACAGACCAGTGGGAGAAAAAAGAAAGAGTTTTTTATTTTTCTACTCCTCTTAAAGAAGTTTAAACTGAGTCGTCTTTCTGGAGGATTGAGGGTAAGCTGTTGAGTGAAGCAAAAGTGCCTAGACCCCAGGTAGAGCTGGGGGAAATCCCTGAAACTAGGAAGATGGAGGAGAAGCAGACAGGGATTGCAGCAGGGGACAGCAGGCTGAATTACCATTCGGTTACCAGACTCCGCTAGCTTTCCTTCCTTTTGGGACACTTTCAAATATCATGCCAGACTAATCCTTTCTCTGACTTGTAACCGAGTATTCAGGTTCCTCAATTTAGAACTTCAGGAAATAGCTATGATCTCCGAACTACCAAAAAGCCACTGCTGTCAAGTCAATTCCAACTCACAGCAACCCTATAGGACAGAGGAGAACTGCCCCATAGAATTTCCAAGGAACGCCTGATAGAGTAAACTGCCAACCTTTTGGTTAGCTGCACCAGGGTTTCCATTGCTTTGTCCAGACTGTGAAAGACTCTGCTTCCACAACCAGGTGTCAGTACCCAAGATGCCCTTTACAGGGTAACTATCCCTTGGAATTAAAACTCTTTTGTTTTTATTATTCTTTTATTGTACTGTAGATGAAAGTTTATAGAACAAACTAGCTTATCATTAAGCAAAGTACTTATATTGTTTTACAACATTGGTTACGAACCCTACAACGTGACAAAACTCTCCCTTCTCAGCCTTGGGTTCCCTATTACAGCTTTCTTGTTTCCTCCTGCCTATCCCCTTCCTATTCCTTGGGCTGGGTTGGTATGCCCTTTTGTATTTCTTTTATTTTGCGGGCCTGTCTCATCTTTGGCTTAAGTGTGAACCTCAGGAGTGACTTCATTACTGGGCCAAAAGTATATCAGGGGGCCACACTCTCAGGGTTTCTCCAGTCTCTGTCAGGTCAGGAAGTCTGCACTTTTTTTGTTAATTAAACTTTTGTTCTACATCGTTCTCCAGCTCTGTCTACAACCTTCTGTTGTGATCCCTGTCAGAGCTGGGCACCACCTAGTTGTGTTGGACTCAGTCTGGTGGAGGCTGTGGTCCACCTTGTGTCTTTGGTTTTCTTCGTTCTCCCATGCTCCTGATAGTGGCTAAGAGCTCACACTGCTAACCATAAGATCAGTAGTTCAAATCCACCAGCTGCTCCTTAGAAGGCTGTGGGACAATTCTACTCTGTCTTGTAGGCTCACTCAGAGTCAGAATTGACTCAGTAACAATGGGTTTGGTCTTTTGGTTTTATGGGACTTGAAAGTTACGGCTTCTAAATTTTACAGTATCGTTAACAAGTGATTGTGTGTTTCAGTTGTATCTGAAAGCCCAAAGTTACCACTACTTCACCTATTGTCTTGGACCAGTAGGTACCACACTGGTTCTTACTCATCAGCATCAAAGTGTGGAGAAGAATCTTATTTGTTCTTTTTTCTTTCATCTTCCTCATGTGAGTTCTGTTTTAACTGAAACATTATCCCTGCCTACTCCATAAGCCGATCTTTTCTCATCACAGCTTTTTTGAAAAATCTTCCTCAAACTTATTCTTAGCCCCACTATCTCTTCTTGGGTGATATTTAATTCAAAAGCTTTGTCACAGTTTTTCTCTCCAGCTTTCAAAGCTATTTAAAATCTGCATGCTAGTGACAATTACCACTGTGCCCTTATGTTAAAGGCAGTAATTGAAATTTACTCTTTATTGGCTTTTCCCAAACTACATGCCACAGAACGCTAGTTCTTCCAGATGTTAACCTGCATTATGAAAAAAGACTCCATATTTACTATGGTCTAGGAAGCCTTGGAGAGTTATTATATTAATATATTAAAGGCTCTGAGAAGTCATGTATTAAAAAAAATGTTTAATTTAGCTTAACTCAGCATTTTCCAAGTTTATTTGCCATAGATTCTACCTACCTGCTTTTATGAAATAGAGTTTGGGACATAAATATTCATGGGTCTTATAGACTACTGAGATAGACAGTCATTATCCAAATGACACAGATGAGGATATACTTACAAACCTAATAGTTGTAAATATATTCTCATCTGTGTCATTATGGAAGGGACAGTGGTTCTATAAGAACATATAACAAAAGCCTAATTTAGGCCGAAGGTTGAAGATTATTTTGCCAAGAATACTTTTGTTGAGACATGAATCATAAAAGAAGGTAGCTCTCTGCTGGTGTGGATGGATTGGGGTAAGGAACCTTCCTCATGGCATGGAGTCCATTTTCCTGTCTCAGAGGAAAGGTGTCTAGGTCAGCTCAGATGACAAGTATTGGAAAAAGATATTTCCTTTCAGTGACATATGGCTGTCCATTTTAGTCTCAGTTAATGCTGAAATTTCATTATAGAGTGAAAAGGAAAGAACAGAGAAGCCACTGAAGCTTTCTGGTGATACAAAAACTCTCAAAGGATTAAGAGACGGCTGGGACGTGGGAGGTGGTAGCTGGAAGGAGTAAAGAGGAAGATGCCAAATAAAATGCCCATTTTTGTAAGAAAACTTGGTTATTTTTACAAATGATTGTACAGATTGTTCAACTGTGATCTAAGAAACATAGACTGTCTATCACTTGTCAGTAGTTATAGGATATTGTGTAGTAGAAACCTCAAGAGTTTAGCATATTTCCCACCACGCACTTGTTAACTGAATGCCAAAATTATCCACCTTCACTCATGAATGGACTAAACTTAGTGTCTAAAGGATTGAGACCAGGTGCAGGAGGCATTCACAATTAGGTGGGCAATGAAAGGTTTATTTAAAGACTGCTTTGTTGATGTTTCTTTCTTTGATTTTTTTTTTCAGACTTCCATAGAAGATGGTCTGAACATTTCGCTCTGTCTGACAGAGCATCTAGTCCTGAAAATCCTGGTATCTGTCCTCTTTTAGGTTTTCATAAATGTAACATAATAAGGCAAGCCAGACCTTAAAACAACATCAGTAAGTGATGATGGCTTGTCAGGAGTCACACAGATCCTCATGACAGTCTAACATGAGACTGTGGATAGATTATTTGCTATGGCAGTTACTTCCTTCCTTGAGATGTCAGATGGAGATAGAAACCCAGGAGTCTAGAGGGAAGAGGGACAGAACAAGCAAGAGCCAGCAAAGCACTTAGAGTACAGGTGTGAGAAGTATGGATTGTCACAAAAGGATAATGTTTCCAAGCGTTGAGGTGAGAAAAAAGGCAAGAAAGCAGCAGCACCCGGAAGAGACTGTCTGTTGCCTTCAAGCAAGTGCAAGCTTATTGAGCGATGTGGTAAAACCCATGCCTTTATGTGGCCTTTGCTTTGGTTCTTTGGAAAAACATCTTGGGAGATTTTCCCCCTAATCCCTTATGAATTACTTTTGCCTTAGTTCTTTTAGGTACTCCTAGGTTGTTTTCTACTCCAGAGGAACTGTTACTTTTGTCTAGTTTGATTGGCATTTCCTGGGTAAGCTGTAAAAAACTTGATAGGTTGATACTTTCTGTCTACTCCTGAGTTGTACTCTGTCCTGTGATATGTCTATTTGATGCACCTTACAGGGACTGGTTGGTTTACTGTGCAAACTGAGTGACCTGTAGTACACTGAGGGGATTGGTCAGTTCACTGTCCTGCTGGTCAGGGCCATACCTTGAAGCTGACAAGGAGTTTACTTATACAAGCTGCCAATTCCACAGAGGTTTTCAGAAGCAAAAGAGAGAAGAGAGCAGAAGCACTAAAAGAGGAGGCAAAGAACCTCCTAAAAGCTCTAATATGGGTCAAAGACTATAATACTGAAGACAGTGAGAGATCTGGAAGGGTCCTTGCAGCCGAACTGATGGCAATAGGCAGAGAGCTGACCAAGCTGCTGTGCTGGCTCTGAGCTGGACCAGTTAGCACTTGTCTTACGCTGGGTTTTCTAGGGAAGCAAAACAAGTAACACATGTGTGTACAAGAAAAGATTTATATATAAAGGAAACAGCTCACACAATTGCAGAAGCTGAACGTTCCAAGTCCTCGCACAAGTCTCACATGGCCACAGGAGCTGGTGAAACCAAGGTCAGCAGGTCGGAGACTAGAGTTCTAGATCACTGGCTGTGTAGGTCGGCAGATCCCAAGCTGGTGGCGAGACGGAGCTGTAGAGGCTGGTAAAACCAGGATGAGCAGGTCAGGGAGCAGGATTCTCAAGTACCAGCTGTAAGGGTTGATGAATCCAACAGCTGCTGGTTCAGGTCCAAGAACCAGATGTCAGGAGACAGCAGGACCTGCTGACAGTGTGAGGAGACTGGCTGTAGGTGGTGGAAGGCAGAGAGATGAGATCTGAGTGCGGAAGCTACCACAGGCCTTGTCCTGCCACGCCACATGATACAACAGCCAAACGTGGAGTAGCCAAGTTGACATAATCCAGACCACCACAGCAGTGCAGAGGCTAATGGTGGGGAGGCCACAGGCAGACAAACTTGCCTGACTAAGAGGAGGCCTACATGGCCGGGGGTGGGCCCGGGGGAGGGGATAAGTGGCTGTGTTGTGGCCAAGAAAAGAGGCTGATAGTATGAACAAGAAAAGCACGCATGGCTGAGAGAGGACACTCTCTGATTCGGGGGTGCCTTCCAGACCACGCTTACAGGTTTCCTGAACGTGATCCTGAGTTTTCTCTATTACTTTCAAGTGGATCTTAGTCCTGATTTGTAGCCTGTTAGTTCCCTAATAAACCACATAACTATGAGTATTGTCTATGAGCTCTGTGATGCCATTGCAATGAGAAGTATGGGGTGCCCTAGAAGGAACCACTGGTGTTAGAAATGGTAAAAAAGTCAAAGAGTGGAGGTATGTCTAACCTCCACCTCATAGGAACCAGCTTTTTGCTGATCCTGATTCTTATCCCTTGGAAAGCTAGGTGATTTCTTGTGCTGGAACACAGGCAGCTTGGAATTTCAGTCTGCTTCCATGATGTAGGCTTAAGGTGCCATGAGAATTCCTCATCTCTTAGCAAACTTCAAATCTTCACTTAGCCACTTAGTAACTGCTAAACCAGTCAGGCTTCATTCAGAAAAAAAGGAGCTCTGTCAGTTAATAGATGGAATTTATTTAACTGTTCTTTGTAGCTTTATTTGAAATCCTGGTGGTGTAGTGACTACATGAACATGACTGTCCTCAGGGAGGAGAGTCCTAATAGAGCAACAGAATTGTAGCACTAGAGTAGCCCCTAGAAATTAATTCTTCATATCCCATTTTGATTTCCAGGTGATGGCATTATAAAGTTAACTCCTAGCCACAAGCAGTGAAAACGCTGTGTGGGAAGTCTCTATGTGATTTGCCCCAGGGGAACCTCATCACCGGTTTGTAGTTGAAAATCAGAGAACACTCTGTAATTTAACTGCTAATGTAGCATGGTATTAAAAGTGTGGGTTCTCAAATCAAAGAGACTAAACTTCAAATCTTCACTTAGCCACTTAGTAACTGCTAAACCAGTCAGGCTTCATTCAGTTAATAGATGGAATTTATTTGAAATCCTGGTGGTGCAGTGATTAAGTGCCACAGCTACTAACCAAAGGACACACCAGGCACTCCTTGGAAACTTTATGGGGCAGTTCTGCTCTGTCCTATAGGGTCACTGTGTGTTGGAGTTGACGCAGTGTATCTCAGCTTTATTGAGATACAATTCACATGCCACACAACTCACTCATTTGAAGTATATAATTCGATAATTTTTAGTGCATCCACGGAGCTGTTCAACCAATAGATGAAATTTAATGTAGAAATCTAATTACTACAGATGTGTTGGAAATGTTGAAAGGGCTAATAGGAGACACTGAGGCCACAGATTAGCAAAAGCAGAAACACTCTACCCTAGGTCTGATGGTCCAAAGAGAGGATAAGGATTCTTGGCAAGAGCTGCAAATGTGGAGAAAAGGCTTGCTAGTGGCATCTGGGACATGGAAAAGGTACAGTCATTGCCAGAGATGCTGCCCAAAGCACAGGGAAAGGGGGCTCCTGGAAGTTCTGTTCTTCCTGCTATTCAATTTCCTGCCTGGTCCTGCTTCATTCTCATGATTGGTTGCTTATGAGACTGTTGTGATCCATCAGATTTCCACTGGTTAATTTTAAAAGTAGACCACTAGGCCTTTCTTCCTAGTCTGTCTTAGTCTGAAACATCCACTAGAGCCTATGTAATGTCATAAATGAATTGCCATCAAATAGATTCTGACTCACAGTGATCCTATAAGACAGAGTAGAACTGCCCCATGGAGTTTTCAGGGAGTATGTGGTAGCTTCAAACTGCTGATCTTTTGGTTAGTAGCTGTAGTTGTTAACCACTATGTGATCAGGGTTTCTGTTCAGCATCACAGAAACATGCAAACTTATGGACAGATGAGTGGTGGCTGAACTTGGAGCAGGGTTATGTGGTCTAAAATACAACTGCTTGCTGTATTATGTTAGAACGGACTGTAGCTAGGTAGTTAGCCAGGAGTCTGTTTCTGTCTACAACTCCTTTGGTGTACTCTTGTTCCCCTGACCCCACCGGAGTCAGAACTGCTGACTTTGGTTCCAGTTCAAAATCCAGTAAGTTCACAGTTTGAGGTCCACTTTCCACAGTTTTATTTTTATTTTTATTGTTTTAAATCTCTTCTGATTATAGTACATCGAGGTATTTATGTACATGGCCATATTTTTTAATTTTCCTTTTCTGTTTCATAGATGACTACCTTAATTCTGAACTTGCAACACCATTTTGACTGGAATTCATACACAGAATTTCTTAAATTTATGACTAAGGCTAAGCTGGAGTTTACCCAAGTTTCACCCTCATGAAAAATCCTTTTTAAGAAGAAGAGGAAAAAAATTGACGATAAACTAACTCATAGATTTGCGAGAATGTGAAGATGATGACGTCACCGAAGGAACCAGAAAAATCATTCCAGCCCGGTGTCTTGGTCCTCTAGTGCTGCCATAACATAAATGCCACAAGGTGGATGGCTCTAACAGAGACAAATTTATTCTCTTACAGTATAGTAGGCTATAAGTCCAAATCCAGAGCTTCAGCTCCAGTAGAAGTCTTTGTGTCTCTGTCGGCTCTGGAGGAAGGTCCCTGTTAGTACTGGCACAGACACTGACGACAAAGGAAGGAAGAAGCAGGTGGGATCCCTGTCTTCCTGAGACTTAGGGTCATGTGGGGAGGGGACCACACCTGGAAACAGGACAGCAGAAAAATAAATTATGTACTGTGATAAGAGCTGTGAGACAAAGAGCTGAGGTAGAAAGCAACAGGGTGATGGTGTGCCCCTCTGTGTATGGGGGACCTCCCTGGGGCACATAATCAAAGACGATCTCTTGGTAGAGGTAGCATTTAGTTTTAAACCTGATAAGTTATTCCAAAAGTGGGGAGAGATTCCAGGCAGAGGAAAAGTGCTGAGGACTCACTCTGGTGGACAACAGGGACTAGTGTGAAGAAGTGCTGAGTCCCCGGTGTGACTGGGGAGATGGCTACTTGTCCTCTTCTCTGCATACTGGAATACATGGAACTGTTACAACTTAGTTTAGCTGCAGAGAAGAGCGTGTTAAGTTCACATATCTAAAACACTGGCAAATACACCTTAGGCAAATTTGAAACCACACAGTGTGGCTGACTGACCTTTAACACAGAATCCAGCAAAAACAGCAGCAGTGTGTTGTTTTTTGAGTGGTGAGGACCAACCAGCTGGATGTCTTCCTTCAAGCAGGGATACTTGTTTGTAAAGTTGGAGATGAAGAAAATCTCTAACTTAATTTTTAATCCTTTCATCAGTAGGAGATGGAAGAATGGACAATGAATTCAAATAACAGTAGGTAATGTTTGTTGGCCCCAACATGTGCCAGCCTCTTTCTCAGTATTTTACATGTTTTCCCTTTAAGTCTCACATTATCCCTGGGAGATAAGAATTGTTGTTGTCCCAGTCTTATAGGGAAAGCTAGTGAGGCACAGAGAGGTACATGAGCTTGCCCCAGGTGGCACAGCTTTGGGCTTCAGGGTCTGTACTCTTAACTGGGCAATACTGCTCGCAGGGTTCAGTATCCCATCAGAACCTCAGGTATCATAGCATTAGAAAGGAAGAGATGGAGGTTCTCTGTCTTTTTGGAGTTTCTTTAAGAGACCTGTCAATTTTTTATCCTCATGAGAGATTTCTAGGCTTCATCATAGCTGCTAAATCAAAATCTCTGAGAGTGGAATTCAGTAATTTGGATTTTAAAATTGCCACCTAGATGACTCTAAATACCACAAATGTTTCAGAAGCCCAGTCAAGAGGAGGATTCTGAATTCCTTCAGTGTAACAGTAACTAGTAACAAAAATAATGATAATGGTGAGAATCATGCTGTTCTTAAGTGCCTTCTCTGGTCCAGACATTGTATTAAGCACTTCCATGTGTGATTCTATTCAATCTTAATAGCTCTGCAAGGAGTATATGACTTTCTTACAATGAGGAAATCTAAACTCAGAGAGAGAAGCCATTTGCCTAAAATCATGCAGACAACTGAGCTGCAGAACTGATATTCAAACCTATACTGTTTACATTCCATAGCATCATATTTGGATCTATTTATACAGGGTAGCCAGGTCAACCCAAATTTCCTTTCTTTAGTTTAATCGAAGACTACAGATAGTGGTCAAAGGCAATCTTTCTAAGGTATATGACCACTGACAAGTTGTTAGCCTCTCATTTTCTTAATTGTGGAATGGAAAGAATGCAGTGTCTACTTTATAAACTTATTACAAGAGTTAAAATGAGGTAATGTAGGTTAATTCTTTAAAAAAGTACCTGGCATTTAGTAGGCACTCAATAAACATAGCTGCTATTACTATTAACAGGAGCAAGCTGCCCAGTTCTTTTCCTCGAATAGTATTTTTCCATGATCAGAATTTCTAACGACTTTTATTGATTTCCTCTTGGTCCTCTTGAACTGACAAAAATAAGCATACTTCCTGAAAAGCAAAACCAAGCAGAGTCCTCCTACGGTGTTTTTGACCCACCCTCAGTGTTCACAATTCTGACTTTCTCCTAACTTTTTCATTTCTGCCACCCCTCCTCTATCCTTTTGCTGGGAGAACTTAGACTTTTAACTGATAACTAACATCCTCTTCAACGGTTCAACAAATACTTGTTGAAGATGTGCTATGTGCAAGACATTCACTATTCTAGGCACTGTAGGTATAGGAGTGGACAAAACAAAGATCCCTGTCCTCCTAAAGCTTACATTTTAGTAGGGAGTCAGGAAAAGACAATAAACAAGTATAAACTATGTTAGATAGTGGTAAGTTCTAAAGAGAAAACTAAAGCTGGGAAATGGGTTAAGGAATGCCAGGGGACGATGAGATAAATTTGAAATAGCTTCATCAGGGACATCTTCAATGAGAAGGAATATTTCAGCAAAGGTCTGATGGAGGTGATGAAGTGAGTCATGTTGGTTTCTGGAGAACACTGCAGGTAGAATTTCAGCAAGTGAGCTGTCCTTGAGACAAATCTGTTTGAGTGGCTGCTGCAGACTGAGTGAGAGGGATGGTAATAGGCGGTGTGGTCAGAGAGAGCTGTGTAGGCCAATGCACGAGTATCTTTGAGTTTTACTCTGAATGAGAGGATGCTCTGAGTTAGGTTTTGAGCTGAAAAATGTGATGCCATGATTGATGTCCTCACAGGAACACTCTAGCTTCTCCATTGAGAAGAGAGTATAGAAGGACAATGATTGTGATACAGTTATAACTACCTGACTCTTACAATAATCCCATGTAATTTAAGGAGAAAAGAAAAAAATAAAAGAATAGTAGGTAGTTCATCAAATATCTGAGCTACTTGACAACCAGCTCCGTCCTGGTGCAGAACTCATCTGATCTGCCCACAACAATGCTACCATAGGGACCCAAATATTGCAGCTTGCTCCTCTATGTCATTGAAGCTGGATCCAACTGCTAGAACCATGACGTCTGCTGCAACTGAGAAACACAAATAGATGCCATCACTCATCACTTCTGATCAATGGGACAGGTTCTCATGCCTATATGCCCAGACAGCTACGAGGGCAGCAGGTAAAATGATTCAGATTCTGTAGTGAGAGGCAGAGGCTCTGCCACTTTATGTGGGCAATACCCTACTGCAGAGTAGGGATTCAAGTGTTAACTGGCCAAAAGTGAATGACAAATGTTCACCACCCTGTTCCTTGGACCTTCTGTGTTTCTGCCTGGCAGTGCACCAAATGGCAGTTTCTGGAAAGTCATCTCATAGTTTTTAGCCACAGTAGAAGCAATACAAGAGTGTCATTGGTTCTTACAGCTGTCTGCCACACATTCTCACAATGTTGGTGGTTCATACACACCATGTGAGTCACCTTGAAAAATTTTTCCGTGTTTTTTACGTTGTTCTATTTTACCTCTTCCACACTTTAGGCCTATTGATGCCCTCCTTCTGCTTCTTTCTATCAGTATAATTGAGAGTTCAGAATAGTGGGTGGATGGGAAAATTAGAAGGAGATGTGTGGCACCAGGGACAAGTAATAAGGACCTAACGTTCTTACAGCTGTTAGTGTTTTTACCTCAATCACTTTGTCATCAGATGACTCATGTTACTGAAAGAACCAAACATTTCAAGTAAGCGGAATTAAGACTCTGTCATTCCTCATTTAGAGAGACTGAACAACCTGCAAGGGCAGATTGTCCCATGTTGTGTTGTTAGGTGCCATTGAGCTGAATGCTGCAGGGCGCCACAGTGACCCTGTGTCCCACAGAATGAAATACTGCCTGCTCCTGTGCCGTACTCACAGTCTGTGTTGTGCTGGAGCCACCACTGCGGGTGCTGTGTCAGTCTGCCTCACTGACGGGCTTTCTCGCTTCTGCTGACCCTGTACTTCACCAGGCATGACGTCCTTCCCCAGGGACTGAGCCCTCCTGAAAACATGTCCAAAGTATGTAACACATAATCGAACCATCTTTGCTTCTGAGGAACACTCTGGTTACACATCTTTGAAAACAGATTTGTTCTTTCTTCTGGCAGTCCATAGTATATTCAATATTCTTCACCAACACCACAATTCAAAGGTGCCAATTCTTCTTTAATCTTCCTTATTCATTATCTAAAATTCACGTGGATATGATGTGACTGAGAATACTATGGCTTGAGCCAGATGCACTGCCATGGATTGAATTATGTCCCCCCAGATATGTATGTGTCAGTTTGGCTGGGCCATGAGTCCCAGTATTGTGTGATTGTTCAGCATTAGATGGGAGTTTTCTGTCCATTGTAAATTCTATTACTATCATTTAATAAGATAGATTAGTGATAATTATGTTGATGGAGTCTACAAGATTGGATAGTGTGTTAAGTCAATCTCTTTTGAGATATAAAGGAGACGTGTGAGCAGAGAGACACAGGGACCTCATACCACCAAGAAAGCAAAGCCAGGAACTCAGCATGTCCTTCAGAAGTGAGGTTCTTGAGCTGAGAAGCTTCCAGACAAAGGAAAGACTGATATACCACGAGGATCTTTCCCCAGAGCTGACAGGGAGAGAGAAAGCATTCCCTGGATCCAGCATCTTGAATTCAAACTATTAGCTTTCTGGACTTGAAGAGAATAAATTTCTGTGTGTTAAAGCCATCCACTTGTATTTCGGTTATAGCACCACTAAATGACTAAGACATATACCTAAGTCTTCAAAGTGACATCGTTGCTTTTCAGCACCTTAAAGAGATCTTTTAATGCAACACATCTTTTGATTTCTTGACAGCTGCTTCCCTCAGTGTTACTGTGGATCCAAGTAAAATGAAATCTTAACAGCCTCAATCTTTTCTCCATTTATCATGATGTGACTCATTGGTTTATTTGTGAGAGTTTTTGTTTTCTTGGTGTTGAGGTGCAATCCATAGTGAAGGCTGTATGTAGTCTTTGATCTTAATGAGCAAGTGCTTCCAGTCCCCTTCACTTTCAGCAAGGAAGGTAGTATCATCTGCGTAATACAGGTAGTTAATAAGTCCTCCTCCAGTCTTGATGCTCCAGTTCTTCTTCACATAGTCCAGTGTCTCAGATTACTTTCTCAGCATATAGATTCAATAGGTTCGGTGAAAGGATACAACTCTGACACACATCTTTCCTGACTTTAAACCATGTAGTATCCCCTTGACCTGTCCAGACAACAGTCTCTTGATCTATGTACAGGTTCCTTATGAACACAATTAGGTATTCTGGAATTCCCATTCTTTGCAATGTTATTAATAATCTGTTATGATCTACACAGTTGAATGCCTTTGCATAGTCAATAAAACACAGTTAAACATCCTTCTGGTATTCTCTACTTTCAGCCAGGATCCATTTGACATTAGCAATGATATCCCTGGTTCCACCTCTTCTGAATCTGACCTTAATTTCTTATGTTTCCCTGTCACTATACTGCTGTAGCTTCTTTTGTATAATCTTCAGCAAAATTTTATTGGTGTGTGATCAATCTTTATTTGAAATGTACATACATATGGGTCTTTTTGTGTGTGTGTGATTGATCTTTATTTAGAATGTGCATACATATGTATCTTTTCCAGTCAGCTAGCCAGGTTGCCGTTCTCCAAATTTCTTGTCATAGACAAGTGAGTACTTTCAGTGCTGTATCAATTTGTTCACACGTCTCACTTGATATTCTTCCACTTTCTAGAGCCTTGTTTTCACCAAGACCTTTACTGCAGCTTGAACATCTTTCTTCATTACTACTGGTTCCTGATCATATGTTACATCTTAAAATCGGTTAACATTGATCAATTCTTTTTGGTATAATATCTCCGTGTATTTCTTCCATCTTCTTTTCATGCTTGCAGCATCATTTAATATCTTCCCCACAAAATTCTTCATTGTTGTGACTTAAGCCTTGAATTTTTTCTTCATTTTTTTCAGCTTGAGAAATGTACAACATGTTCTTCTCTGCTGGTTTTCTATGTGTAGGTCTTGGCACATGTAATTATGATACTTTATTTTGTCTTCTAGAATTGCTCTTTAAAATCTTCTGTTCTTTCACTTCATCAACTCTTCCTTTTGCTTTAGCTGTTGAGTGTTCAAAAACAAGTTTCAGAGTCTCCTCTGACATCAATTTTGGCCTTTTTTTTTTTCCTTCCTGCCTTTTAAATGACCTCTTGCTGTATTCGTGTATGATGTCATTCCACAACTCATCTGATCTTTGGTCATTAGTGTTTAATGTGTCAAATCTGTGCTTGAGATGGTTTCTAAACTCGGGTAGAATATACTCATTGTTATACTTTGGGTATCATGGATTTGTTCTAATGTTCTTCAGTTTCAGCTGGAACTTGCATAGAAGCACCTGATGGTCCTAGCCACAGAGAGCTCCTGACTTTGTTCTGACTCATGACACTGAGCTTTTCCATCTACTCTTTCCACAGATGTAGACAGTTCGATTCCTGTGAGTTCCACCTGATGAGGTCAATTTGTGTAGTTGCCATTTGTGTTGGCGAAAAAACTTATTTGCCATGAAGAAGTCATTGGTCTTCTAAAACTCTGTCACACAATCTCCAACATCATTTCTTATCACCAACACCGTGTTTTCCAACTATCAATCCTTCATTGTCAACTTTTGCATTCCAGTCACCAGTAATTACCAGTTTATCCTGATTGAATGTTTGATCAATTTCGGATTGCAGAAACTGGTAAAAATCTTGTTTCTTCATCTTTAGACTTTGTCGTTGGTGTGTAAGTTGAGTAATAGTTGTAATAACTGGTCTTCCTTTTATGAATACGATCCTATGACTAACAGCGCTATACTTTAGGATGAATCTTGAAATGTTCTTTTTAACATTAAATGCAATGCCATTCCTCTTCAAGCTGTCATTCCCAGCATAGTAGGCCATATGACTATATGATTCAAAATTGCCACTACCAATACATTTCAGCTTACAAGTGCCTAGGATGTTGCTTTTTATGCATTCCATTTCATTTTTGATGATTTTTAATTTTCCTACATTAGTACTTTTTATATTCCATATTCTAACTATTAATGGATGTTTGTAGCTATTTCTTTTCCTTTTTGAATTGTGCCACATCAGTGGTTGAAGGTCCCAGAATCTTGACTCCATCCATGTCATAGTGATTGACTGTATTTCAAGGAGGCCACTCTTACCCACTGGTCTTTTGAGTGCCTTCCAACCTGGGGGGGTGGGGAGGGACTCATCCTCCAGCACTATATGTAACAATGTTCCACTGCTATTCATAAGGTTTTGACTGGCTAATTCTTTTCCAAAGTAGACTAGGGGGTCCTTCTGCCTAGTCTTTCTTAGTCTGGAAACTCAGCTGAAACCTGTCAACCATGGGTAACACTGCTGGTTTCTGAATACTGGTGGCATGTATTTCAGCATCAAAGCAATACACAAGCCCTCATAGTACAACAAACTGACAGACATGGTGGGGATGCCGGGAGATTATCTAATAGGCCAGATAAACACAATGCTTACCTTGCTTACCAGATCATTGGTAGTTAGGGATAGATTACTAAATAAGCAAGATATGTGCAGGCTTACTTACTAATCTACAGTGCACAGTTTCTTTCTTTCTTTTTTTCTAGATGTGGCTGGCATCTATCTCCTTCCAAACCCCACAGCACCATCCTAGAGTATCAAAGCCTCTTTTCAAATTTACAATCCCCAACAGGGGTACAAGACCCAATAAGAAGATAAGCACAAGCTTACTTATACTTACCTACTAATCTGTAGTAAAATCGTTCACTACAGATGATCTGGTAAGCAAGTTAAGCACCATGCTTACCTTGCCTTGGATAATCCTCCCCTGACAACCAGGCATTGTGTCACATCCCTTAAAGACTTTTTCTCACCATTTTTTATTTAAATTCAATATTAATAGCTAGACAATGACCTGGTGCTCAGACCCAGAAGCTGAAATGGCCACAAAAGTTGAATTACCAGTTCAAAAGTTAGTGTTTGCAGATGGTTACTAGAGGTTGCAAGTATATTACCTTCTTCCTTTTTTTTTTTTAATATTGTGCTTTAAAATTCTGCTGCTTTAAGTTTTCAGTGTTGTAAGCAAAACCTTGATGGAATTTTAGGAAAAAAAAGTTGCTCTTGTGAAAACAACCTGGGAGCTGTTAAAAACTCCTCTATGTGTGCTCACTCAAGACCAATTAAATCAGAAACTCCAAGTCCCAGCACCCCATCCTCCTTGATTCTACCAGGTGGTCAGGGCTGAGAACCACTGAGGAGGTGGATGAATTCAGGGATTGAAGCGAAGAACAGCTAGGTGGTGGCTCAGGTGGTAAAACTCAAACTTGAGTGAAGCAAGACATGACAATGACCAGGTGGGCTGAAGATAGTGTAGGCATTAGAAGAGGGAGGGATAAGGCTAACTTGCAGCTGTGAGAGTGTGAAGTTGAGAGGTTTCCAGAGAGAGCCAGTGCTTCCCAACAAAGGCATACTGTTCTACTTCTGAAAAAGACATTAAAAGCTGAATTTCACATAAGGGTAAAATCAGCCTTAAAAATAGGCTGATAACTATGTCATCAAGTATGTTACTTATTGATCAAGTAAAATGGAGAAAATGGGTTGGAAGGCCACAGAGAAAGAGAGAGAACTGCAGGAATGATAACCCAACCAGCTGCTGTCTAGTTGGTCCCTACTCATGGCAACCCCATGTGTGTCAGAGTAGAACTGTGCTCTAGAGGGTTTTCAATAGCTGGGATCTTTCAGAAGTAGATTGCCAGGCTTTTCTTCCAAGCACTTCTGAGTAGATTCTAACCACTAGTCTTTCAATTAGTAGCCAAGTACTTAACAGTGTGAACCTCAGGAACTCTGGGAATGGTAACAGAGGTGACTATAAAGTTGAAAGGGACTTTGATCTGAGGACAGTGCTGGTCTGAGAATTCCAACTTCTAGAAGAAGCAATGGCAGAGCTCTACTGGAGGCTTTGCAGGCTGAGGACCTGTAGTGCCAGCTGTAGGGCCTGTGCCAGCTGCTGAGGCAGGAGGTTCTCCCGGGAGCATCTGCTGGTACAATTTTGGACGGCTTCCAGCCTTCGTCGCCTGCAGGCCTTATTCTAGCTTTGTTAGGGATTGTGGTCACCGGTATCCCTTAGTAAACTGCTGTCATGTTTAAACCAGTGGGAGAAAAATTCTGTGTTTACAAAAAACTCTGGGCAATACACTTATTTAACCAAATGGAATAGAAGATTCTATTCCCATTTCATGGAAAAGACTGAGAATCAGAGACAGCTTGTGCAAGGCCAGAGAGTCAAAAAGAAGGCAGAAGTGGAGACTGACTGACATGGGAATGACCCCCAAACCCATGTTCTTTCCTCTGTACTGATCCTAGAAAGGGGCCGCCACACGTGCTGCCAGTGGTAGTTTGCGTATCTGCAGCTGGCCAACTTCTCCTTCTTGGTCCACATGAGGGAAATGGCCTGGGGCTCAAGGGTGCCTAAAATTTGCTAACCAGTGCCGATCATTTATTAGACATTAACATTATTCCCCAGAACATGGTGTCTGCTTGGATATTTCTATGGTTTTGTTTTTGTATTCTATTACTTTATAGTAAAAAGTCTTTCTGAAGATTTTCTTCCTTTTCAGAGTTGAACTTAGAGGAGAAGGTATTTTTCATACAACTCAGCCAGTAGTAGGGTGGTCACACATGCAGGTGGCCCAGGGTCTCCCGTATAGAATTGGGGTAGGCATGTCCAGGTGGGAAGGAACCAGGGTCACTGTTGGCCCTTTCTCCTAACAGCCCCTCACAGATACCACTCGTTCCTGACCCCGCGTAACAGTGTATTTAGACCCCAAAGCCGCTGTAATCAAGGCAGATCGACCCAGTAAACCAACTCCAGTTGTCTTTGGAAAGCTCCCAAATTTAAAAGTTGGAAGGAACTTTAGACATTTCGTTTTGCGCAGGAAAAAACTGACCCAGAAAGGAATTCCCTGAAGTCACATAATTAGCGGCAGGCAGGGTGATCGCCTTGAGTTCAACACAACGGAAACTACGGAAGCACTTTTACAATCAGAACAAAAAGTTTAAGAAAAATAGTGCATATGGCTCTTTATGTGTTTTACAATTTCAGGGGAGAGACAGTTTCCATGCTGAGAGACGACAGACCCTGTGAACTATAAAGGTTCTGCAGGAATTCAGGCGGGGTCAGAGCCCTCAGAAAGGGCTTCAGGGTAAGCGCAGGAGCGGGGGAGGGGAATCGGGGGTTCGACCAGGAGGGGCTGGCAGCTGGATGACCCAGGGGTAGTGCAAGGACAGATGTGTGTGCCTCTGTGTGTGTATATGTGTGCTGAGGGTGTCCCTCTCTAGGTGGGCCTGCGGTAGGAAAGGAATCTCTCTTCTTCCCTGAACCCATGTTCAAAAACCCCGGGTCCTAGAGCAAACGTGGAAATAGTCTGCAGGGGAGCCAGCCTACAGGTGGACCGGCAGTCCAGGGAGTCGGCAGAGCCGGGCAGGAGGCCAAGACCCCGACCCGCCGCAGCCCACCCCGCGCCCGGCGCCTGTCCTCCCGCGGCTGCGCTTGCTTCTTTGGGCTCCTGGTTGCTGATTTCCCCTGGTGCCTACCCCACCCACTTCGTTCACCTCCTGCTGGTCTTTAAGCCAGCAGAACACGGCGAGAGGCCACTGGCCGTCTCCGTCAGCTGCGGGAGAGGGACCCACAGGGGCCGGGCCGGGCGCGGCTGGCCCCCGGTCCGCACGCCCCTCCCCTGGCCCCTGCCTCCTCCGGGCCCCTCACCCCTGCCCTGCACTGTCACCAGCAGGCCAGCGCGCCGGGTGCAGCCGTACAACAGGGCGCCGCCTCGGCTCGCTGTCGGCTACCTCTTGAGAACATGGTCTTGTTTCCGAAGGTGAAGCTTTCGGATCCCAGTTTTGTGTTTCTTTTTGTCTTTTTTTCCATTGACTCGTACTGACTGCTATTGTTAACCCGTTACCCTTGACTGGATTCTGACTCATAGTGACTGTACGGTTGCTGCAGAGAAAAAAATGTGCTCGCCCCTTCCTCAGGTTGTTCATTCACAGTAGCCACGGTGTCAGATGAACAAGTACACAATCTAAAACCCAGGAATACATCTGGTGAAAGAAAGAGGAAAAGATAACGGAGACGCACCAAGCCGGTTTCCCAGAGATCGGAAGGGGCACCGCCCTCGTGGTAAGCCTCAGCCTCTCCTCGGGGGCAGAAGCGCAGACCCCTCAGGTGCTCCGGTGTTTTCCAGCTTGCATGACAAATAGTCTCAGTTGTCCAGGTTTGGGTTGGTTTTGCCTTTTGGAGCCCTTGTTTTGAGCTGCAGAGGTCTTTCCAGGATTGATACAAAGGAATTTTTTCCTCTGAAGTTTTCCTTCATCCATTCAACTCATTGTTACTGAATGCCTGACACGTGCCAGGTATTGTTTTAGTGAACAAAGCAAAATCTTTGCCCTGGTAAGTATTTACGTTCTTGAAGAAAGAGAAAACAAAGAGCAAACATAGCAGATGATTTAAAAATAAATAGAGGAGAATATAAGAGACCAGAGTGTGACAGTTCCAATTTTAAATAAGGTGGGTAAATCCTAGGAGGATGGCCTCAAGGGAGAGCTGGTAGGCAGGAATTAGGAAATCCCAGATTATCTGCACAGGCCCAGAACATCCCCCTTGGAGGTACTTCTATACAGTTTGCATTGAGCTGGAGTTCCTTGAAGAAGTGGGTTGTCTTTTAGTGTTAGAGTAGGATGGCAGGTGGAGCATCAATTATTTACATTGTAATAAAGCCTTAGAGCACTGACTTCCTCTGCTTCCATCCCTTACCTCAGGAGAGCTGTGGAAACAGTTTTGATTTTTTCAAACAAGTAGGAAGATGGGGAAGGGGAAGATAAATTAAAAACACAAGGAGATGGGCACAGAGGTACTGAGGTGGGCTCCAGAGACAGCATTAGTGGGAAGTGGGTCCATCCGGCTTTTACGTGAGCAACAGCTATATATATGGAGTGAAATCAAGAAATGGTCTTTTAATACTCCTGGATTAGATTTTTTAATGGGCACAAAACATTACTCTACCACTAGCTAAACGGTCAGCAGTTCGAGCCTACTCAACCGCTTGACTGGAAAAAGACGTGACAGTCTGCTTTCTGGGAGGCCTTGGAAAGCCTATGGGCCAGCTCTACTCTGTCCTACTAGGTTGCTGTGAGTCAGGATCTACTTGATGGCAATGAGTTTTACTTTTGGTTTTTACAGTTTCTTGTCTTTACTGTGTATCCTAGTCATCTAGCGCTGCTATTACAGAACTACCACAAGTGGATGGTTCTAACAAACGGAAGTTTACTCTCTCACAGTTTAGTAGGCTAGATGTCCAAATTCTGGGTGTCAGCTGCAGAGTCTAGAAGCTTTTCCCTGTGGACACACTCTGCGCCTGGCCCTGCTTTCCTGGTGGTTTGAGGTACCTCATTCTCTTCTTGCTTCTGTTTCATTTTATCTCTTGTAGGATAAAAGGCAGTACAGGCCACAGCCCAGGGAAACTCCCTTACAATTGGATCAGGCATGTGACCTTAGTAAGAGTGTTACAATCACACTGTAATCCTCTTTAACTACAGGCAGTGATTATTATGTGCAAAACATAGGAAAATCACAAAATGGAAAACAACCACCCAATGCTGGGAATCATGGCCTAACCAAGCTGACACATATTTCCCCTAAGGGGAACACAATTCAACCCATGACATTGTGTTTACCATCCTCTCCGTCTCCATGGTAGAAGGGTAGATACAAGAGGAAAATATGGATGAGGGGAAAGAAAACTTATCTCGTCATTCAAACTTCAGTTCATGTAATTCTTACAACAACCTATTCTACAGAAGAGTTCACTGGGACTTAAAAAGACTAAGTAGCCAAGACTTTACTGCAAGTTAATGCTAAAGAGCCTCACTCTCCAGATCTGTGCTGTTACCAGGTACATTAGCTAATAGGGCAAGAATGCAAGCTCACTATTGTTGTGTTGTTGTTGTTAGGTGCTGTCATGTTGTTTCCAACTCATAATGGCTGTTTTAGTCAGTCAGTGCTGCTCTAACAGAAATACCACAAGGTAGACAGCTTTAAAAGACAAATGTTTATTCTAACACAGTCCGGTAGGCTACAAGTCCAAATTCAGGATGTCCATTCCAGGAGAAGCCTTTCCCCACTGTCAGCTGTGGAGGGAAGTCCTTGTGTTGCATTAGTCTTTGTTCAGGGAGCACCTTGGTGCAGGAACCTCAGGTATGAAGGTTGCACTCTTCTCCCGGTGCTGCTTTCTTGACAGTGTGAGGTTCCCAACTTTCTGCTTGCTTCCCTTTCCTTTTATCTCTTGTAGGATGAAAGGATAAAGGGTGGTACAAGCCATACTCCGGGGAAACTCCCTTTACAGTGGAGCAGGGAGGTGATCCTACGAAGGGATTTACAATACCACCCTAATCTTTTAACATACAGCATAGGAAAATCACAAAATGGAGGACAATCATAAAATATTGGGAATCATGGCCTGGTTACATGGCTACACATGTTTTTGGGGGGACACAATTCAATCCATGACAATGACCCTATGCATAACAGAACAAAACATTAAATTTTCCCATTGTCCAATTACCCCACCTCCAAGGAAAGGTGGGGCAATGTTTAGGGTAGGCTCCTTGCTGTTTAAAAGCATGCCTTATCATTTCAATAATTAATTCAAAGTAAGAAACCCATTTGTTTACTCTTGAAGCAGTGAATTTGGTTGAGTCCGCTGTTCCTTACAGTTGGCCCAGTGCTTGGAGGGTTCTGGGCCACAAAGCTTATCTCTCATCCAGGGCCGGGTGTGCCTGCCCTGATGGCTTCCAGTCCGCTCTGCTAATTGGGCTGCTGTAACTTGTCCCTCATTTTGTCTTCTCTGCCAAACCCACTGCTGCTGAGCCAATTCTAGCAACCCTATAGAACAGAGTAGAACTGCCCTACAGTTGCCAAGGAGTGCCTGGTGTATTTGAACTGCCAATCTTTCGGTTAGCAGACATAGCTCTTAGTCACTACGCCACCAAGATTTCCTTTATCCTCTCAGTTCCCCTAAATCCTTTTCTCTTCACTCTTAACTAGTCTATCGCTTTCTGAATCATCAATATTTCTAGGCTATGCACTAGAGTCATGACATTCTCACTGGCTGGCTTTTATAGACTTTAGAGGCCCTGCTCTCCTGAATTTTCTCTGTTGTCTGAGGTAAGAACCAGTTGCCTCATGTCTCCTGTAACCTTCAAGGTTTGGATCTTTCCAGAGTGAACCACTACTCAGTCCCAGAGGCCTTTGAGGGTATTTTCAGGTTTGCAGCTGTTCAGGAGAATAGATTGTGCCAGATGTCAGAGGGATACCAGTTGGCCCTTAATGCATTATGTTACTATTTTTTAATTTTTGGCAGCTCACAGTTGCCTCTTAAATCTCTTGCTTATTTTAAAATTAGTTTGCATTACATGAATTCAGACTAGTTGAGCTGTGGGGGGCAAATGAGCCAAGATGTTTGTTTTGCTAAATTTCAGGGAAAAGTCAATCCAAATTAAAAACTGATCTCCAGTAATAAAGTAAATATTGTTAGATAATTAAAAACTGATGATAGTACTGATACTAATACTACCAAAAAAGCTCAAAGGAGAATATAAATAAGCAAAGTAGAATGGCAATTCAGAGGGAGCATTTTAGACTTGTCAAATTCCAGTAAACATCTTTCCCAAGAAATCTCTTACTTTCGATTATCTTGAGTGATTGGAAAACCTATCTTCTGTCTAGCTTCTGGATTCTCTAGGTCTTTCATATCTGATATAGATTTGGAACCAAGGATCATAACTTGGTCTAAAAACATGAGAAAATAAAGTAACCCACCCCCCTTTAAAACACCAATCACTTCTTTGGTATAATTTTAGAAAGCATGGAGCAAATTGTTTCAGTGCACAGCTTACTGCCTCCATTTCCCCTTCACTCACTTTGGAAAAGAAGAAAAAATACAACTTACCTATTGTGAATCTCACTATGGAACATTATTACCACGTACTTTAAAAGGCTTCTGGGCAACAAACAAAAGAACAATTTAGGAATGTATCTCTTTTGAAGCAACAAAGCAAAGAAATCTTTGGGAGGAGGTATTGAAGGTATGGCATTTTGTTTCAAGTAGATAAAAAACTCAAGTAAGGATCCATGTCACCATGGTCCATTTGTGTATCCACCTACCCCCAGCCCACCCACCCATCCATCATCCATTTACCCACCCATCCACTCATCCATCCATACATCTGCCATTCCATCCATCCATTCACCCACTTAGGTAGCTTAGAATTAGAATTTAAAAGTAATATGCTTGTTAAAGGGTGTGGATCAACATGTTTATCTGAAATGCTAAAAAAAACAAAAAAAAACAAAAAAAACCAGGAAGTTATATCTGAGTGAGTCTGATTTTGTTGGTTGATTTAACAATGGGGATAACTCTGCAATTATGTTGTATGGGAGACATTTTCTATAAATTGTATGAGTTAAATTTGTAGTTTCAAAGTTCTAAACAAGAATTTAAAGTATTAAACAATTTACAATATGAAAAGAAATGTGTGACTGGGTATAGAGTTCTCCATCATTGTTTTACCCTGGTAATATTAGGACAAAAACATTTGTCATTGCTGTAAAAACAGTCAAGGGAGCTATCTTAGTCAACTATTGCTGCTTTAACAGTAGTACCACAAGTGGATGACTTTCAAAAGAGAAATTTTATTTTGCCACAGTCCAGTCCAAATTCAGGGTGTCAGCTCCAGGAGAAAGCTTTTTCTGCTGACTCTGGAGGAAGGTCCTTGTCCTCAGTCTTCCCCTGGACTGGAATCTTCTGATGTTAGAATGAGATATAAGCAACATTGTCAAGGAAGAGAGCAGTAAAGATTTAAGTTGTTAAGATAAAATGCCCCAGGAAACTTAACAGAGAAAAGCAAAAATTACCATAGATTACTTAACACCTGACAGAAACAAACCCAGGAAAATAGCCTTGAAGCTTAGAAACGACTTGACAGATAACCTCTTAACCCTGGACCATCTGCAAAGAAAACATTCCCAATGACTACATTTTACAACCTACAATGCTCCAGGTGGCCTCAACCAATTGGTGAAGGGGTCTGCTTTCTCTCCCTGCTTTCTTTCCCTGCTTTGAAGTTGGACTATAAAAATGCCAGATGGAAAGTTACCCGGGTCGCCCCTGGCTCAGTGTAGTTTAGGGTGGGTCCCTGGTGCACCAGTATTTTTCCTACTGGACATATTCTTTAATAAAATTTAACCTTTAAAGTAATAGTGTCGCATCTTGAAAACTGCGGACCCTAACATTTGGGGGCTCTACTGGGATTTCAAGAGCGACCTCCACGGCTGGCCGATCTGGTTTGGACTTCACCAGTGAGTCTGGATGTTGTCTGTCTGTGCTGCAGCTCTGGTTCTGGGACTCACTAAGAGAGAATCTGGACACAGAATTGCTCTCTGAGTCGGAGGCTTGGGACGCCCCAGCTCTCCATCTGGGCGGGCGCCGCTGGTTCCTTTTTCAGTTCTGTGGCCTGTAAATCCCGCATCTGGTTTTCATTTTGTTTTCTCCCCTGACTGGTCCGAGTCTGTTCCATTGTCTGTCTGGTTGTGTTGTTTGTCCTGATTGTTACTTTTGCCACCATGGGGCAGTCTCCTTCTCACTCTGTAACACCCCTAGACCTCTTCCTTGACCACTTTTCAGATTTCCAGAAACGAGCCCGAGACTTCCGCAAAGTGTGGTCAAGAAAACTCCGCACACTTTGTAATCTGGAATGGCTGGCCTTTGGTCCTGGGTGGCCACCCACAGGATCCTTGGACATTAACCAAACCCATTCTGTTTTCCAGGTTATCTTCGGTGATCCTGGTCACCCTGATCAGATGCCTTATATTGTTACTTGGCAGGACCTCCTCAGGTGGCCACCTACATGGCTACGACCCTATGTTTCCCTAACTCACCTCCTACGACCCTGGTGGTTCGGAACTCCTTAAAGCCCCCTCCAGCTCCACTTCCCCCATCCCATTCCTCTGACCCAGATGACTTACTGGGCCTTCCACCTCCCTACTCTCCACCAGTTCCCATTCCTCCTCCTGCCGCAGCCGAGACCAAGGGAGCCGAAGCCAGTCATCGCAGCGCTGACCCCTCAGTCCCTACCGTTTCCCCGATCCCCACCACTTCTACGGCACCACCTTCCTCTAACCTCCAGAGCCCCGCCCGTACCCACTCAGGATGGTCCTTTCAGCTGCCTGCAGAGCCCTCCTCTCACGTTCTTCCCTTACGCGCTATGGGGCACATGACTGACACAGGGAGCCCCTTTTTAATTTATACTCCTTTTACTACCTCTGATCTTTATAAATGGAAAATGCAAAACTCCCGTTTCTCTGAAAAGCCCCAAGCCTTGATCTCCCTGTTGGAGACCATCTTTGTAACACACCAGCCCACTTGGGAAGATATACAGCAACTTCTCCAAGCCCTCTTTACCACTGAGGAGAGGACTAAGATTGTTTCTCTAGCCAGAAAACAGGTGCTGGGAGATGATGGAAACTTTACAAGCGACTTAGATGAGATTAACCACACCTTTCCTCTGACCCGCCCCAGTTGGGACCCAAACACCACTGCAGGTAAACAGCGCCTAACTGTCTACTGCCAGATTCTCATGGGGTGTTTCTGGGCCACTGCTAGGCACCCCACAAATTTGTCTAAAGTAACACAGGTAATTCAAGAACCCTCAGAATCCCCAGCAGCCTTTCTGGAACAACTGATGGAGGCATACCGCACATATACTCCCATTGACCCTGAGTCCCCGGAAAACCAGCGAGCCATTAATATAGCCTTCGTGGGACAGTCGGCCGCCGACATCAAAAGGAAAATACAAAAAATAGAAGGATTCGAGGAAAAAAATCTATCAGAACTGATGGAAATTGCTATGAAAACTTTCAATAACCGCGAACAACCAGAGGACAGATAAACCAAAAAGGTAAGCAGAATCCTTCTGGCAAAAGCCCAGGGGCATGCGCCACTGCGCCCTTGGGAGAAAAAATTGGATCAGATGAGGAAGCCAGGAAAGCCTCCTCTGCAGAGAAACCAGTATGCCTACTTGAAGGAAATGGGACATTGGAAGGGTGAGTGTCCCAAAAGAAAGCCCTCTCCAAAGGTTCTTAACCTAGAGGTCTGAGGGCGTCAGGGCTCACCAGTCCACCCTGAGCCCAGGGTAACCTTAAAAGTAGGGGGACGCCCTGTAGAATTCATGGTCAACATCAGGGCTAGTGACTCGGTTCTAATTGAACCCCTAAGGCCCATAACAGAAACCAAAACCCTAGCACAAGGAGCTACTGGAATTGGTGCCTACTCATGGACTACCAAACGAAAAATAGACCTGGGGACTAAAACTGTCTCCCGCCCCTTCATGGTTATGCCTGAATGTCCATACCCTTTACTTGGAAGAGACTTGTTATCAAAAATGCAGGCAACTATCCACTTTACTGGGAATCATGCTTACCTGACACCCCAAGTCAATGTGGTGGCCCCTTTAGAAGAAGAATACAGACTTTATGATGATTCTGACAGGGGTCCCCACTCTATCCTTCTGATATCAGTGGATCAGTTGATCAGAGAGATTCCTCAGGTTTGGGCTGAAAACAACCCCCCCCCACACCCCGGGCTAGCCAAACACCAATCACCGGTTATAGTAACTTTAAAACCATCTGCTGACCCAATTCAGGTGCAGCAGTACCCCATTGCACCAGAAGCGAGGAAAGGAACCAAGGCCCACATTCAAAGACTCAGGAAACATGGAATACTAGTGCCCTGTCAGTCACCCTGGAACACCCCCCTCCTGCTGGTGAAAAAGGCAGGAGGGCTGGACTATAGACCGGTCCAGGATTTGAGGGAGGTCAATAAAAGAGTGGACGATATTCACCCCACTGTTCTGAATCCATACACACTTCTGAGCTCTCTGTCACCAGAGCATCAGGTGTATTCAGTACTAGATTTAAAAGATGCATTCTTCAGCATACCTCTGAGCCCGCAGAGTCAGCCACTCTTCGCCTTCGAACGGCAGGACCCGGAAGATGGCTTCAGCGGACAGCTGACCTGGACACGTTTGCCACAAGGGTTCAAGAATTCCCCCACCATCTTTGATGAGGCCCTTCATCGGGACTTACATCAGCCCGAGTTGTGTTCGCTTCTAGCTCAGCTCTCAACCCAGCCACGCTGTTGCCTGACCCCGACCTGGAAGCCGAACTGCATGACTGCACTGAGGTGCTCAGCCAACAGCAGAGCCTTCGCTGAGATCTTACAGACGATCCCTTGCTGAACCCTGATCTCACTCTGTTCACTGATGGAAGCAGTTTTATCAAGGATGGCACCAGGTATGCAGGGGCAGCAGTGGTAGCCGAAGATCAGGTCCTCTGGTCACAGGCCCTACCATCTGGGACATCAGTGCAATGGGCAGAGCTCATAGCACTCACCGAGGCACTGAGACTAGGGGCTGGCAAAGCGGTCAACGTCTATACTGACAGCAGGTATGCCTTTGCTACTGCACATGTACATGGGGCCATCTATCAGGAACGGGGATTGCTCACAGCAGAAGGAAAAACTATTAAAAATAAACAAGAAATATTAGATTTGTTGGCAGCTATTTGGCTGCCCACAAAACTGTCCATCATCCACTGCCCCAGACATCAGCGGTCCGAAACAGTGGAAGCCCGAGGCAATAATCTGGCAGACCGAGCAGCCAAGGAGGCTTCCCTCAGCCTCCCCGAGATCAATTCTATCTGGCTCCCCGAGCCAACCCTTCCTGAAGAGCCCATCTACACCCAGGAGGATACCCTCCTGCACAAAAAGATTCCCAAGATAAAACAAGAAAAAGGGTGGTGCTATACCTTGGGAGGACTCCCTATTCTCCCTCAAAAATTGGGAGAAGAACTCATCCACCAGATCCACCAGACCACCCATTTGGGAGCAGCAAAAATCCAGGAACTTCTGTCTCCAAGGTACTATATACCCCAACTGCCCCGGCTGGCTGAACGAATAGCACACACCTGCCAAGCCTGCCAAGTCACTAATGCAGGCAGCTCTGGTAAGGCCCACCAAGGTAAGAGAGAAAGAGACACTATGCCCAGAGTACACTGGGAGCTGGACTTCACTGAAATTAAGCCCGGCAAATATGGATATAAATACCTCTTAGTTTTCGTAGACACATTCTCTGGGTGGACTGAGGCATTTCCGACTAAAAGAGAAACAGCTCAGATTGTCTCAAAAAAACTCCTGGAAGAACTCATACCTAGATTTGGGGTTCCATTGACACTAGGATCAGACAATGGCCCTGCCTTTGTGGCTGCAGTCTCTCAGGGAGTAGCGTCTGTTCTGGGGATTAATTGGAAATTACATTGTGCCTACCACCCCCAGAGTTCAGGGACAAGTAGAGAGGATGAACCAGACCCTTAAAGAGACCTTAAGCAAATTAACCCTAGAAACTGGCGGTGACTGGACGACCCTGCTTCCCTTTGCCTTAATGCGCGTACATAATTCTCCCTACCTCCAAGGCCTAACACCATATGAAATTATTTTCGGTAGGCCACCACCCCTCTGCCCTAAACCAAGGGATGACATGCTTGCTGAAATCTCTAATCATAACATGCTTATGTCCCTCCAGGCCCTGCAAAAAACTCAAGATCTACTGTTCCCATTGTTGAGACGCCTCCACGATCTTCCTCCTGTAAAGCCACATCAGTTTCAACTGGGGGATCTAGTTTGGGTCCGGAGACACCAGAAGGAAACTTTAGAGCCCCGTTGGAAAGGACCCCACACAGTAATCCTGACAACTCCAACTGCTGTCAAGGTCGATGGAATTCAGACCTGGGTCCATCACTCCCATCTGAAAAAGGCAACATTAGATCCTGACTTTCGGTGGAAGGTGCAACAACAGCCCGGGGATTCCCTCAAACTACGTCTCATGCAATCCCTGTCTTCAGCCTGATTATGTGGGTCCTGTGGGCCCTCCTATTGCTGGCCATGACCACCCGATCCACTAACCCACATCCACCAGAAACCTACAAGTGCATCCTCACTGGCCCTGCGTTGGCTCCAAGAGACCTAGGCCAGCAAGTTCGAGAGCTGACCCTGACGGGCCCACCCGAGGTAACTTCACCAGTTTTTCACCTTGATTTATGTGACCTTATAGGAAACTCTCGTGCAGACCTCGTTCATGTATGCTAAAAGGTGACCCTTGACGCTGCAGGGGTGGGTGGAGCTGTACTACTGACTGCCTCATGCAGCAGCTGACCAAACAACAATTTTACGTCTGTCCTGGGGTTAATGACTGTGGATCATGTGGAGGAACAAATGACTATTTCTGTTATGCATGGGGTTGTGAGACCAATGCACCCTGGATCAAAGGAAACAAGGACCTTATTACGGTCAGTCAAACTAAGAATGTAACCAGTCAGAATAGACAAAACCCCATCTCCGTATCTCTAACTGAACGAGGGAAAAAGGCAAGAGGTTGGGAGGCAGGAAAAATCTGGGGACTCAGGCTTTACCTTTCAGGGTACAATTGGGGGCTCCTCTTCAAGATTCAGAGACTGCCACAGCCCTATAGCCCCCCACTAGTTGCCATTGGACTGGTAGCCCCCAACCCAGTTGGTCCAAGGGAGCCCATGATGAGACCCTTCCGGACAAAAAAGAACTACACCCAAGCCTTACCCTCTGGCCAGATTCCTCCCACAGTACCTCCCCCACATAACACTAGTCCTGGCACGAGTACCTTATACTCACTACTTAATTTTACCTACAACTATCTCAATTAACTACTAACTTGACTAGAGAGGACTGTTGGCTATGCTTAGACACTAGGCCCCCTTTTTATACCAGATGGGCCACCGTAAGAAACCTGTCAGCAGAGTCTCATCCAGGCTCCAAGTGTACATGGGGAAGGTTTCCAGTGATAACACTCCAGGAAGTCACAGGATCTGGATTGTGTGTGCTGAATAAGGAGGGATCCTTGGATAGTTTCCCTTATTTACGGCACCTCTGTACTGGAACGTACCGAGCCAGTTCCTATGCCATATATCTGGTACCGCCTAACAGTACTTGGTTCGCATACACCACTGGACTAACTCCTTGTATACATCAGCAGGTGCTCACAAAAAAACAGTCTCTGTATCCTGGTTACCTTATTTCCACAAGTATATTATCTCCCTGTAAACACTTATCTAGAAGCCCTGCCAGAACCTGCTAATCCTTTTGGACGAGATAAAAGAAATTTTGGGGCGTCGGCTGTCCTCCTCACTGTCCTGGTGGGGGCAGGAATAGCCGCCTGGGTGGGGACAGGAACAGCAGCCTTAATAAAAGAAGATCAAAATTATCAGGCATTAAATAAAATTATAGATTCTGATCTGGCTGAATTGGAGAAGTCCATCCATCATCTAGAAAAATCCCTAGATTCCTTAGCTGAAAGGGTACTTCAAAACAGAAGGGGCCTCGATCTACTCTTCCTCCAACAGGGGGGATTATGTCAAGCTCTAGGAGAACAATGCTGTTTTTACACAAATCACTCAGGTATAGTCAGAGACAGTCTGGCTACAGTCAGAAAGCGATTAGAGGACTGAGCAAAAATTAGGGAACAAAATCAAAACTGGTATGAGTCTCTGTTCTCCTGGTCTCCGTGGTTGACCACCCTCGTCACTGCTCTAACTGGACCACTTACACTCTTTCTCCTAATCTTAATTGTGGGCCCCTGCATTCTAAATAAACTCCTCAGGTTCATACAAGAAAGACTAGTCACAGTCCAGCTTTTAGTCCTGAAACGGCTGCCCCTACACCAAACTTCCAACCAGGGCCCCTCAGAGTCTAAAGATTTGACTCTGAAACAAGAACTCAAGGGGGGAATGTTAGAATGAGATATAAGCAGCATCGTCAAGGAAGAGAGCAGTAAAGATTTAAGTTGTTAAGATAAAAGGCCCCAGGAAACTTAACAGAGAAAAGCAAAAATTACCATAGATTACTTAACACCTGACAGAAACAAACCCAGGAAAATAGACTTGAAGCTTAGAAACAACTTGACAAATAACCTCCTGACTCTGGACCATCTGCAAAGAAAACACTCCCAGTGACTACATTTTACAACCTACAAAGCTCCAGGTGGCCTCAACCAATTGGTGAAGGGATCTGCTTTCTCTCCCTGCTTTGAAGTTGGACTATAAAAATGCCAGATGGAAAGTTACCCGGGTTGCCCCTGGCTCAGTGTAGTTTGGGGTGGGTCCCTGGTGCACCAGTATTTTTCCTATTGGACATATTCTTTAATAAAATTTAATCTTTAAAGTAACAGTGTCACGTCTTGAAAACCATGGACCCTAACACTGAGGTGCAGGGACCCTGGTCCTTTCAAGAGGATACACTCAGCTCCTAGCACTGCTTCTTGGTGGTGTAAGGTCCCCAAATCTTTCTGCTAGCTTCTTTTCTTTATATCCCAAGAGATTGCCTCAAGGTGTAAAACAGTCTTACACATTGAGTCCTGCCCCCTTCCCCCCCTGCCCCCGCAGTCCATTCTCCCTCATTAGCATTATAGGGGCAGGGTTTACACAAAAGAACATTGCACAGTACCAGGAATCATGGCCTAGCTATGGTGGCTAACACAATTCAGCACATGATATTCCACCCTTTGCCTCCAATCAGGGGACTCACTTCAGCAAATGAAGTGTGGCAGTGGGCTCTTGCTCATAGAATTCACTGGTCTTACCACGTTCTCCAGCATCTTGAAGCAGCTGCCTTCACTGAATGATTGAATGGTCTCCTAAAAACACAATTACAGCACCAGCCAGCCAAGTGCCATCCAGCTAGGTGGAAATACCTTTCAGCATTGGAGAAATGCTGTCTGAGAGGCTGTATATGCTCTAAACCAGAGTCCAATATATGGTGCTATCCAGGATTCATGGGTCCAGGAATCAAGAGGTGAAAATGGGAGTGGCACCACTCACTATTACTCCTAGTGATACACCCACAGGATTTTTGCTTTCTGTCCCCATGACTTTCTGCCCTGCAAGTCTAAATGTCTTAGTTCCAAAGGGAGGAATGCTGCTACCTGGAGACACATCACTGATTCCACTGAACTGGAAGCTAAAAATGCCACCCGGCCTCTTTGAGTTCCTCACGCCCCTGGACCAACAGGTGAAAAAGGGAGTTACCATACTGGCTGGTATGAGTGATCCTGATTAGCAAGAGGAAATCAGGTTGATATTACATAACAGAGGTAAAGAAGAATATGTCTGGAATGCAGGAGATCCCTTAGGGTGCCTCTTAGTATTACCATGTCCTATGATTAAAGTCAGTGGAAAACTGTAGCAACCCTATTCCAGCATGACTACCAACAGCCCATACCCTTCAGGAATGAAGTTTTGAGTCACCCTACCAGGCAAGGAACCACAAACCAGCTGAAGTGCTTGCTAAGGGCAAAGGGAATATGGGGATGCACTGTAGAAGAAGGTAGTTCTAAATATTGGTTATGGCTATATGGCCAGTTGCAGAAATGAGGACTGTAATTGTTATGAATTTTCTGCTTTGTATGTGTATATCAGATATTTTTGTTTTCTTGACTTATAAGATGTAAATGGTGCTTATACATTTTCAGTTGTACATGTATTAGTTATATCATGTTAGAAATAAGTATTACTTTGCAATTGTGTTTATTTAGAGACTATGTGTGGTATGAGGAGATGTGTACAGATGTCAAGTGGACAAGGGGTGGATTCTGATGGTTAAGATGGTGTGTCAACTTGGCTGGGCCATGATTCTCAGTGTTTTGGCAGCTGTATAAAGTGGAATGGGTGAGGCTTGTGGTGGCTTACTGCCCCCTTAGCCTTTATCTCTCTGCCTGCTGCCACATATTTCCTCTCGACTCGCTTTGTCAAGGTTTTGGCTTGTTGCAGATGCAGCAGCTACTCTCTCTCTTGTCTTCTCACATCTGGTTCTTAGGACTTGAACTAGCAGCTCTTAGGAGCCATCAACCTTCACAGCCTGTAAGCGTCTTGTTCCCTGACCTGCCGATCTTGAGCTGGCCAGCACCTGCAGCTATATGAATCAGCAGAAACCTTGTGGTGTTGCCTGCCAGCTTGAGATCTGTTAACCTCCACAGCCTGTGAATGGGAACTCTAACTCTGACCTGCTGACATTGGGTTTGTTGGCTTCCATGGCTGTGTGAAGCTTGTATTTCCATCCAGGACTTGGGAAGTTTTAGCCTCTGTAGCTGTGTGAGCTGTTCCCTTCATATAAATCTCTTTCTGTATATGTTTATATGTGTTACTGGTTTTGCTTCCTTACAGAACCCAGCCTAAGATAGGAGCAACATACACACAAGTGTGTACGTGTGCCAAAACTCACACTTTGTACTCTATTGTATGAAAGTTAAACCTCAGTTAGAAATGTGTCAATGAAAAGTGACGCAAAACAGGAGGAACTAGAATTTTCCATTGTTGTGTGTTGCCTGGTACTGTAATCTTTTGTTTTTTAATTGTGATTAAGTGAAAGTATACAATCCAAATTAATTTTGTGTGCCCGTCTGTCTGCAGCTCCTCCTCCTTTTCTTGCCTGGTGACAGCACACTCCTCCTTTCCATTCTATACTTGTTGTATCCCCTTAACAATCTCCTGTTCCATCCTCTCCACCTTCTTCTCTTCTATCTAGAAAGAGACTAGTAGGACAGCATCCTAGAATCGTAAAGTACACACATTATATTGTCACATTGTGTCCCTGAACCCAGTTCAGTTTTGTCTGAGGAGTTGCCCTCAGTAGTGTTTTCTGGCCAGAGGCAATAGCAGGTCTAGGGGGCCACACTCCCAGGGGATTCGCTCAAGCTGTGAGACCATCAGTTGTGGTCTTTTAGTAGAGTTCTTGATCTGCAGCTCTCTTTTTCTCATGTTGCCACTGGGACTCTACATTGTGTGCCCCATCATGGCTGTCTTTGGTGGTGACTGGGCACCATCTCTTTCTTCTGGTCACATGATAATACAGTCCCCCATTCACATGGGTCCTTCTGTCGTCTCACTTTTTTTTCTTGTGTCTTTGTTGTGCTTGGTGATCATCTGCTCTGGATGAGTTGGGACCATTTGGTGTACCTCAGATGGCAGCTTGCTAACTTTTAAGACCCCAGATGCCACTCACCAATACAGGGTGCATAAGACTCTCTTAGCAGTGGGCTAGTTATCTCAATTGGCCTCAGTGTCCCCCAAGAGCATGGTCCCCAGATCCCACCCCTACTACTCTATCCTTGCAATATTGAGTTGAGACTAGAAGAGCTTTCAATTTATGTTGAAGTCCAGTTAAGTTGCTCTACTTTTTACTGTGTTCTCTCACTGCTTTCACCTAAACAAATTTCTATCAGCTATCCAATCTATGACCAGCCCTTGTCCTCCTTCTCCACTCTTGTAGCTATCAAAGAGTCTTTTCTTAGCTATGTAAGTCTATTTTTAAGTCCTTATAGCAGGGGTCTCATACAATATTTGTCCTTTTGCTGTTGACTGATTTCATTCAGCATAATGTCTTCCAGTAGAAACCAGGTCATTAGATGCTTAATAAAATCATCACTGCTCTTCGTCATTGCTAAAACTGTAATCTTTATGGGAGCAGATGGCCAGGTCCTTTCTCCCAGAGTATGGTGAGTTCAAACCAACAATCTTTTGATGAGTAGCAAAGTACTTAACCATTGTGGCATCAGGTTTCCTTCTCTAACTACTATAAGAAATAAAAAGAATTGTGATTCCCAGGGCCAGTTTCTAGGCTGCCTCGACACTTTGCCAGTAACCACTGGACTGTTAACTGAAAGGCTGGTGGTTCAAATTTACCCAGTGGCGCCACAGAAGGCAGACCTGGTAAATCTTTTCCTCTATAGATTACAGCATAGAAAACACTATGCGGTAGTTCTACTCTGTCAAATGTGGTCATTTTGAGTTGGATTCAACTCAGTGATACCTAGCAACAACGACTAAACACACTGCCATGTTCTCAAAGCAGATTGGTTATTTAAAAAATAATCTATGCCATAAATTATTTGGCAGGAAGTAGGTTCCTAATAAAATAAAAATAGGAAATCATAACTCCCAAAATGTGACTCTTCTTGGTAAAGAGAGTAAGAGCAATGAGTAGGTGGTCCTGCATTAAACTTTTAAAACATGATCTGGCACATGTAAGAACAGGAGCCCTGGGGGAACAATGCTTAAAGTGCTAACTGAAAGTTTGGCAGTTTGAACCTGCCAGCCGCTCCTTGTGAGAAAGATGTGGCATTGTGCTCCAATAAAATTTTACAGCCTTAGAAACTGAGAAGCAGTTCTACTGTGCCCTGTAGGATTGCTGAGGGAGGAATAAGATGCCCCAGGGGTGGGAAGCCATTTTGAGTCAAGGTCAAGGTTTTGTTCAAGTGTTTGTCGGGAGTCCTGCTGTCCCCATTTCTACCCCTTCAGTTAAATGGTTCTTCTTCTCTTCAGCCATCACAGTGGCTTTCAGATCTCTGGCCCTTATTCACACAGTGAAATGACAAGCAATTTCAATCTCATCTGCAGTGTCAAAGGCAAGCCCATGCTGCATTTCTACACACACTTTTCCTGATTTGTCTGCAGTACACACATCCTTCACTTTTGGTCAGGATCTGACTAACTCATGAGAAGGCTGGAGAAGAAGCTTTGCCAGCCTAGGTGACCTGATCTGAAGTCTCACCTGTGAAACCTAGTGGGAGGGACTTAGGAATTTTAGCTTCTAGATGCCCTGGTTGATGGTTTTCCAATTATCACTTTTCATATTGTGGGTCAGCACAAGGAATGAGGGGAAACCCCTTTTCTAGGGAGGGGCTGTTAAAAAGGTAGCTGAATGAGATAGCATAGCACAGGCAGAGTTGTCCCCAGATCCTGCCTGGATACTGTGCCATTAAATCAAAGCTGAGCAGACTCATTCATAGGGGCTGCCTTTGGGCAATTTGGAGAAGACAACACAGCCTCAATGTGACAAGACCTCACATTCTGCAGACTTAAAAGGGAAATCCTTTGGATTCTGACTAGACTTCTGGAGCTCAGGCCTGGCCTTGCCCTGAGGCTGCAAAGAGGAATCAAAATGTGGACAAGGCTGCATGTGGCTGCGACTGATTCTCCAGGTGACCAAGGGTCTTTCCATTCCTGAAAATTTTACAGCTTCATGCCACAGACACCTACCCCCAATCACCCTGACCTCACCCCCATGTATTTTAAATTTTTCATTGTGCATTTCAGCAGAGTGCTTCTTAGTCTCACAGCTACCTAGAGGTCTGCCCCCAATATCACCACCCTTTAAAATGTTACTACCCGTATCGCTACACATATATGTATTTGGACCCATCATGACACAGTGGCTGAGAGCTATGGCTGCTAACCAGAGGTTAGTAGTTTGAATCTTCTAACTGTTCCTTGGAAACCCTATAGGGTAATTCTACTTTTTTCTATAAATCACTATGATTTGGAATGGATATAAAAAGTCTTGGTTTTATGTATACATATAAAATATACATACATAGTCAGTCCTCATTGTCTATGGGGGGTTGGTTCTAGAAATGTTGAGGATACTAAAATTCGAAGATGCTCAAGTCACTTACATAAAAATATTATATATAACCTCTACACATCCTTCCCATATATCTTAAATCATCTTTAGATTACTTATAATACTTAATACAGTGTAAATGCTATATAAATACATATTTCATCACAATTGAAGACTTGCTCTGGAAGGTGGCTGTGATGGAAGACTGTGTGTCCTCTTGGCTGGGCCATGATTTTCATGATGTGCTGTGAAGAGCCAATCAGCCAAAAGTGAGTTTCTGTGGTGGTGTGGCTTGCTTCCAAACAAGCAGCCATCCTGGCTTTTTTCTCACTCTGGATCCTTCAGCTGCTTCTTGTTCATCTTACCTCTGGTTCTTAGGAATTGAGCTACAGCTTATCTGCTGATTTGGGAGTTCCTCAGTCTTCACAGCCTGTGAGTGAAACCCTGCTCTCTGACTTACCAGTCTTGGGTTTGTCAGGCCCTGCAGTTGTGCGAACCAGGAGAAGCCTTGTGGTCTTGCCTGCCAATCTTGAGATTCCTCTATGTTCACAGCCTGTGAACAAGAGTTCTGTTTTCTGATCTACCTGTCTTAGGTTTGCCAGCCGCTGTGGCTACATGAAATCGGAGAAGCCTCTATCCAAATCCGTGGACTTGGGATGTTCCAGCCTTTACAACTGTGTGAGCCATTCTTTGATCTAAATTTTTGTATATATTTATATGCTTTCTAGTTTAAGGCAGTAGCCTTTTTCTACTGTGAGTTTCTTGAACTCTTGTGGGCATCAGCCAATGCCAGTTCTCCCATGATTTTGAAATTCTTGAAGCTTTACATAGCTAGCTAACCATCCTTTGCTAGAGTAAAACTCCATCCTGTCGCTCTCCTCAACTCCTCACATTTAGCCTTTGAGGGATTGCTTTGACTACTTTGTTGCTTTTTTTCGGAGGCATTTGTTTCACAGAAACAAAGGGTGCACACAACACAAGAGGTGAAGGAATAAGATAGGAGGAAAACAGTACTCAAAGAGTGCTGGAGAGAAACCGGGGCTCTGTGAAATGGTGGGAAGCTACAGCAAGGTAGGCCTCCATATCACTGTATTCAGTGTAGTGCTCAAATTCAAATTTTGCTTTTGGGAATTCATCCCTGAGTATTTTTGATCCATAGTTGGTTGCATTCATGGACACAAAATTTCTGGAGCTTTGTAGTGGTGTGTCTTAGTTGTCTAGTGCTGCTGTAACAGAAATACCATATGTGGATAGGCTTTAGTAGAGATTTATTCTCTCACAGTCTAGGGTGCTAGTTCTAGAGGAAGCCTTTCTGTCTTTGTTGGCTCTGGAGAAAGATCCTTATCATCAATATTCTCTGATCTAGGGACATCTCAGTACAGGGACCCTGGGTCTAATGTACGTGCTCTACTCCTGGCCTTGCTTTCTTGGTGGCATGAGTCCCTCCTGTCTCTCTTCTGGCTTCTCGTTTTCATATCTTTAAGTATACTGTCTTAAGGCACTACCTAATCTTGTAGATTGAGTCCTGCCTTGTTAATATAATGCTGTCTAATCCTGTATCATTAATACCATACAAGTAGGATTTATAAAATGTAGAAAATCACATCAGATAACAAAATGGTGGAAAATCATACAATACTGGGAATCATAACTTAGCTAAGTTGATATATTGTTTTAGTCAGCTATGGCTGGTCTAACAGAAATACCACAGAGTGGATGGCTTTAACAAAGGAAAGTTTATTCTTACACAGTCTGGTAGGTTACAAGTCCAAATTCAGGACATCAACCCCAAGGGAAGGTTTTCCCCTTGTCGGCTCTGGAGGAAAATCCAGTATTGCATCAGTCTTTGTCTAGGGAGCATCTTGGCGCAGGTCTGAAGGACATGCTCTTCTCCTGGTGCTGCTTTCTTGATGGTGTGAGGTTCCCAAATCTCTGCTTGTTTCTCTTTCCTTTTATCTCTTGCAGGATGAAAGGATTAAGGGTGGGGCAAGCCATACTCCAGGGAAACTCCCTTTACAATGGAGCAGGGAGGTGATCTTCTAAAGGGATTTATAGTCCCCCCCTAATCCTTTAACATGCAGCATAGGAAAACCACAAAATGGAGGACAGTCTCAAGATACTGGGAATCATGGCCCAGCTACACGGCTACACATATTTCTGGGGGGATACACTGCAGTTCACTGCATGGTGAAAATGGCCTGTTGTCCTTATTTGTGGCAGATGAGGGACATGGCAGCCAGATCCAGCAAGATAGAATAGGGCAAAGCACATCTGAGAGTTACAGAGCTGAGGCTACTAGACTACACTGAGTTAAGGAAGAGTTAAATCTGAATTTTTCCAGGATCCCCTTAAACACTGGTCCTTCTTGATTCCTTGTGGCTTACACTAACCTCTCCGCTGAAAGGGACATTCTTCTGATTAACTAAACACAGGTTGTTTCTATACTTGCACCTGAACTCCTGCTTTGATGTGAGCATGCCCTGGTTACCCTTAAGCATCAAGAATTAGTTAGAATAAATACATCTTATCTTCAGAACAATTCACATGGAGATAAGGTTTTGTTTGGAGCAGGGCATGAAGTGTGAATGGGAATATCTGTGTGAATACTCAAAATCCAAGCCAAAGTCTAATGTTTATTCTGGATTCAAAACTGTAATGTAAGGATTAACTTTCTTATGAATATGAAATATGTTTTTTTTTTTCTGCTAGGAAAGAGAAAAAAAGTCTTAGTGTTTCTATGTATAGGCATTTTAACCCTGCTGCCATCTAGTTGCTTCCAACTCTATAGTGACCCTATAGGACAGGTTAGAATGGCCCTGTAGGATTTTCAAAGAACAACCGGTCAATTAGAACTGCTGACCTCTCAGTCAGCAGCTGAGCCCTTAATCACTGTATGCCACCAGGGCTCCTCTAGGCACTTTAGTTATGTTTATTTACATGATCCTGACCAAAAACCTTGGAGGAAGTATTTAATCTTGTTTTTACAAGTGAAGAAGCTTGAAGAGAATACACAGCAACTGTAGAGAAAGAGCCCGAATTGTAGCCCACACTTTAAAGCCACTGTAGTATGTGGCCTCATCATAACCACATCTCTGCCATTTTGTTTCACTAAATTTAACGGAATGATAATTGAATGGACACCCAGGGAACCGTAGGATGCAGCATAGGGTTGTCAGATTGGACTACATGCCACTGAAGAGGAAGCTACCACTTTCTAACACAAGGCAGGGCATGCTGAGCCCTGCTCCTGCTGACTCACTGTTAGAGCACATTGCAGGTATTGATGATGCCTTCTTTATTATCCAGGATGTAGGGGCTGGGCATGAGCCAGGAAATATGCTGAACTGCAGGACTAAGGTAAATAGCATGTAGTGTAGCAGAGAGACAATATGTAGGATAGCCACAGTTTGAGAGCCTGGCTGCTGACTGAGGGCACCATTGCCCTTCCACCTTCTCTTTTCTGAGCTGTGCCATAGATTCTGCTATTTCTTGGCTGAAAGGACAGCTTGCCTGGGACACCATCTTTGTCAGCTGGGAGGTGGAGTCACCCAACCACAGAACTCAGCAGGGGCTAATTCCCAAGCTAAGAATGAGTGCCAGTCTGGAAAGTACTTTTCCAGCAGAAAGGCTGTGTTTAGGACAGTGGTACCTTATGGGTGGGCCCCGTTGAGGATGGCAGCAAGGCCATAACACCTCCCTACTTTGCACCACATCATAGTATCTGGGGACAGCCGAAGAGGTGCTTCCACTGTTAGCCAGATGGTGGGGCCTGCCACACCTGAGAATGAAAACACATCCTACTAGAACCTGTGGGATACAACAAAAGCAGTGCTCATAGGCCAATTTATCTCTATAAATGCACACATCCAGAAGGAAGAAGAACCCAAACCAAAGAATTAACCCTACAGCTTGAACAAGTAGAAAGAGAACAACAGAGGAACCCCTCAGGCACCAGAAGACAACAGATCATAAAGATTAGAGCAGAACTAAATGAATTAGAAAGTAGAAGAACAATTGAGAAAATTAACAAAATCAAAAGCTGGGTTTTTTAAAAGATCAACAAAATTAAGACATCATTGACTAAACTTACTAAAGAAAAACAGGAGAGGAAACAAATAACCCAAATAAGAAATGAGATGGGAGATGTCACAACAGACCCAACTGAAATCAAAAGTATCACAACCAAATACTACAAAAGATTGTACATTAGCAGATTTGAAAGCCTAGAGGAAATGGACAAACATCTAGCTTCATATCACCTACCAAAATTATCACAAGGAGGAGTAGAACAACTTAATAAACCCATCACAAAGGAAGAGACTGAAAAAGTCATCATGAAATTATTAACGAAAAAAAGTGCTGGACCAAGTCGTTTCACCTGAGAATTCTACCAAACTTTTAGAGAAAAGCTAACTCCAATACTACTGAGAACATTTCACAGCATAGAAAGGGATGGAATACTCCCAAATTCATTCTATGAAGCCAGCATAACCTGATACCAAAGTCGGGGAAAGATTCTACAAAAAAGGAAAATTATAGACCAATATCACTGATGGACCTAGATGCAAAAATCTTCAACAAAATCCTTGCCAATAGAATTCAACAACATATCAAAAAATAATTTATCATGACCAAGTTGAATTCACACAAGGAATGCAAGTCTGGTTTAACATCAGAAAAATAATTAATGTGATCAACCACATAAACAGCATAAAAAATAAGAACTACTTGATTTTGTCAATTGATGCAGAAAAGGCATTTGACAAAGCCCAACACCCATTCATACTAAAATCTCTTAGCAAAATAGAAAGAGAAGGGAAATTCCTCAAAGCGATAATGGGCATCTAGGCAAAGCCAGCTTGCTTACGCCATCCTGAATGGTGAGATACTGAAAGAATTCCCCTTGAGAATGGGAACTAGACAAGGATGCCCACTCTCATCACTTCTATTCGATACTGTACTAGAAGTTCTGGCCAGCACAATTAGACAAGATGAAGAAATAAAGGGCATCTGTATCAGGAAAGAAGAAGTAAAAATATCTCTATTTGCAGATGATAAGATTGTATACACAGAGAATCCTAAAGCATCCATAAGTAAACTCCTCGAACAAATAGACTTCAGCAAAATATCAGGATATAAGATAAACATAAGTAAATCAGCAGGATTCCTTTATATCAACAAAGAGATCAAAGGAGAAATTGCCAAATCAATACCATTACTGTAGTCACCAAGAAGATAAAATACCTAGGAATTAATATAACTAGAGAAATAAGAGACCTATACAAAGAGAACTATAAGACTTTACTGCAAGAAACTAAAAGAGACATATAACTGGAGAAACTTATCCTGCTCATGGATAGGAACACTTAACTTTGTCAAAATGTCTATTTTACTCAAAGCAATCTACATATACAATGCAATCCCAGTACAAATTCCAGTGTCATTTTTTAATGAGATGGAGAAACAAATCACCAACTTTATTTGGAAAGGGAAGAAACCCTGGATAACTAAAGCACTGCTGAAGAGGAAGAACGAGTCACACTACCCAACCTTAGAACCTATTACACTGCCACAGTAGTCAAAACAGCCTGATACTGGTACAAAAAGAGACATATAGACCAATGGAACAGAGTTGAGACCCCAGAAATGCCACCAACCTCTTATGAACAGCTGATATTTGACAAAGGCTGTAAGATTGTAAACTGGGTTGAAAACAGTCTCTTTAACAAATGGTACTGGCAAAATGGGATATCCATCTGTAAAAACTGAAACAACACCGATGTCTCACACTTTACACAAAAACTAACTCAAACTGGATCAAAGACCTAAATATCATACCTAAAATGATAAAGATCATGCAAGAAAAAATAGGGTCAACAGTGAAAATTTTAATACACAGCTTAGACAGACTTCAAAATTTGACAAAGTGTGATCAAGAGAAGAGAAAGTAGACCAATGGGAACTACTGAGAATCAAACACTTTTGCTCATCCAAAGACTTTATCAAAAGAATTAAAAGACCACCTACAGAATGGGATCACCATCGTCTGATCTCCATAATCTACAAGATTCTGCAAAGTATCAACAAGAAAAAGATAAATAACCTAATTAAATGATGGGCAAAGGAGATGGGCAGGCACTTCACTGGAGAGGACATCCAGGCAGCCTAAAGACATATGAGAATATGCTCATGATCATTAGCCATTGGTGCAACCCAAATCAAAGCTACAATGAGATAGCATCTCATCCCAACAAGGTTGGCCATGATCCAAAAAACACAAAACAACAAATGCTGGAGAGCCTGTGGAGACACTGGAACTCTCCTACACTGCTGGTGGGATTGCAAGTTGGTACAACCTCTTTGGAAAGCAATCTGGTGCTTCCTTAAAAAGCTGGAATAGACATACCATTTGATTCTGTAATTTCACTGCTTGGAATTTATCCTCCAGAAACAAAGACTGCCACACAAACAGACTCATGTACACAAATGTTTACCGCAGCACAGTCCACAATAGCTAAAAGATGGAATCAACACAGATGCCCATCAACAGACGAATGGATGAACAACTTATGGTACATATACTCAATGGAACACTATGCTATGATAAAAAAACAACAGATTTTAGAAAACATCTCATAACATGGTTTCAACTGGAAGACGTGCTGAGTGAAATCAGAGTCAAAAGGGCAAATACTGTATGAGATCCGTGTTGTGAAGATTTAAAAATAGAACTATCTACAGAAGAAAATAGCTTTGTTGGCTGCAAGAGTGATGGTGTGAGGGTTTATCATAGATGAGATAACTGATAGATGTTAGAAATTTTATTCATTTACTGTAATTAATAAAAATTAAAACAAACAAAAACATGTGACCAGAAGAACCAGATGGTGCCTGGCCACCACCAAAGACAGCTGTGATGGGGTATACAATGTTGAGTTCCAGTGGCACATGAGAAAAAGAGGGTTCACCTTAAGAACTCTACTAAAAGACTGCAGTTGATGGTCCAAAGGTCTGGCAGTTCCCCTGGGATAATGGCCCCTAGACCTGCTGCTGCTCCTGACCAGAAAACATTACTGAAGTTGGCTCTTCATACAGGAATGGACTGGACTTGAGGACACAATGTGACCATGTGGTATATGTACTCCATAGTTCTATGCATCTGTAGGATGCTGTCCTATTTGTCTCTTACTAGAAGAGAGAGGAGAGAGTGGAAAGGAAGCGACAGGATATTGTAAAGAGGATACATAATATAGAGAATGAAAAGGAGGAGTGTGTTTTTGCTGGGCAAGGAGAGCAGAAGAAGCTGCAGATAGACAGGCATGCAAATTTAATTTGGATTGTATACTTTTACTCAATCATAATTCAAAAAAATTGCTACTGGTACTGGGCTAGTGGTATAGCTACTACAAAGAACAAGAAACTAGAGAAACTAGTTTCTGAGAAACTAGACTCACAGACATGACACAATTAGAGTATATTTCATATACAATCAAGATTTTGAGTTACTCAGTAAATACAATTCAACTGAGTACAAAGAGATAGATGTTCAAAGTGGTTCTCTGAGGAAATGCATCCCAGTGCCATCATTAAGGAGTTGCAAGGTGTATGGACTGCACCAGGTGACACTGTCACAGGGGGTTACACGGAATGACTGTCCATAAATTTTTTTTGTGTGATGTTTCAGCAGAAATTTGTTATTCTTATTAAAATATTCCTGTAGTTAGTTATAACAACAATTTTTTTTTTCCATGAGCCGAGCTTACGTGTATCAATATATCTACAAGGCTGAAGCTCTGTGCTAACTTACTTTTTAAGCCTCCTAATGCCCTCTGGTCAGAGCTGTCATTATTACCCAGTTACAGTGAGCCTTTCAATTGTGTCATTTCATCTACCTGTGCTACAGGCACCTGCTCTTACTGTGCTTGCTGTTGGCATTTTTATAGTCTCTGATTTTGTCAGTTTTTTAGTTATGATACTGTGGTAATTAGAATGGGAGGGGTGATACCAACCCTAGTGATGCCACTGATCCATTCTAGAACAGACTGAGAAGGTTTCATGGAAGAAGTGGCAGTGGGCACTGAAAGATAAAGTTGACAAGGTGAGGAAGCACCTGCAGGCTGGCTGGTTTGTGGTGAGAAAGTCAACCCTTTCTAAGAAACTCAGCCATGTCTAGTGATCGAGCCCAGTGCATTGGTTTTCATTTTGTTTGCTGTTTTAGTTTCCCAGGGTTGTCATGCCTAATTTACTACAAAATGAGAGACTTAAAACAACTTTATTCTCGCACAGTTCGGAAGGCTAGAAGTTCAGAATCAAAGTGTCAGCAGGCTAATTCCTTCTGAAAGCTCGGAAGGAGAATCCATTCTATGTCTCTCTTCCAGCTTTTGAAGACAGTCCTTGGCATTCCTTGGCCTGTGGGAGCTTAACCCCAGTCTCTGTCTCTGTCTTCTCTCTGTGTCCCTGTCTCTCCTCTCATATGGATTAGGGCCCATTCTGCTCCAGTATGGCCTCGTATTAACCAGTTAGATTTGCAAAGGTTCTATTCCCGGTAAAGTACCATTCACAGATACTGAGGGTTAGGACTTGAATATATCTTTTTGGAGGAATACAAATCAATCCATAACACTTTTTTTTTTTAATCCATAACATTTTGTAATGAAGACTTTAAAAAGTTTTAGTAATAGAGAGATTTAAAAGTCATCTGTAATTTCTCCTCCTACTCTTCGTTTTCTCTATATATGCCCTTTTAAAATTCGTCCATTCCTTTTCTGTTTACAGAAAATTAAGCAACAAGGGGTCATCCCTAGAGAAGGCTTGCCCCTTCTATTTTTGGAATTGCATCTTTAATCACTCCAAGCCTCAGCTGTATCCTCCTCCTTCAGGGCTTCTTCGAATTGGTGTCAGCATTGATGGAAGTCATTGCTTTGCACCTGGAAATCTTTGAGGCTGTATTTGTTTTTGCACAACTGCCACCTATGTTTGTGTAGTGCAGAATGTTAGTACGCTAAGAACTATAGCCCCGAGATCTGAAAAGAATTGGGGGGCTGATGTGGTTTTACTGGAGTGTGCTATTTACTAAGCGTCTCTCCGCTCCAGAGCTGCCCTTCTGCATTTTGATCCTGGGAGTGGCAGTCTGCAAATCTCTCAGCTTTGCCGGCTGTCTCCGTGTTGACGCTACCCACAGGGGGCACTAGAGGGAGCCTGGGAGGCAGGAGGGGGAAGAAAGGACTTCCTCCTTCCCGTCAGTTTACTTCGGGATTCCTGTTCCTGGGGGTATCACTTTAGCATCACAGATTTCCCTGGCAGCGATAGTTCTTTCCTGTCGCAGCAGCTGAATCCAGTTCGCAGCTTTTCTAACCGAGGCAGACCTGCTTCATCTGGGCGTCCTCCCCAGCACCGGCTGAGCCTCACTGCCTCCCAGAGGTCTCAGTGCCAGCTCCACGGGGCCTCTCTTCTCAGCTTCTAATTGTTAATAATACCAGCCTCTTCCCTTTGTTCTCTCTGCCCGAGGTGCATAGCTGGTACCTCTGTGATATTTTAGAGTTTTAGTTTTCTTGCATGGCTAGTTAACAACCTTAAATACCAGTTGGCATCTCATAATGACCCCATGTGTGTCTGAGTAGATCTGTGCTCTGTAGAGTTTTCAGTGAAAGATTTGTTTGAAACTAGATCTCTGAGCGTTTGTTCCAAGGTGCCTCTGGGTGGACTCGAGCCTCAAATACCAGTTAGTAGCAGAACATGTTTAACTCTTTTCGCCACCGGGGACTCCTAAGAACAGCATACCTCCTTAACAACTCTCTTTTACATTTTGTTTGATGTTTGTTTCAACATGGCTTTACCAAATCAGCCAAGTCAAAATACTCTTCTTGGATTGGAGTAAGATTTTTCAGTTAAGAGGTTGATAAAGAAGTGCTAAATAAGATTATAATGGAGAATTGTACAATTTCCTTTAATTCTTGTATGCTTTGAGCATTCTTAAAGGTTTCTCAAGAGATAGGCACTGCTATGGAGTTGATCCCGACTCATAGCAACCCTATAGACTGACTAGAACTGCCCCAAAGAGTTTCCAAGGAGCATCTGGTGGCGTTAAACTACCGACCTGCTGCTTATCAGCCCTAGCATTTAACCACTACAGCACCTGGTATGGGAAAATAGATACAGATTTTACATATAGCACTGAAGTTCATTACTTCTCCTTGTGGAAACATTTTCCTTTAAGTCTTGTACATAGTTACAATAAACTCTTTGCAGACAAGTTGATACTGACTCATACCAACCTTTTTTTATGACAGAGGAGAACTGCCCCATAATGTTTGCAATAGCATAAATTATTACAGAAGCAGATTTCCACATTTCCCTCTGCAGAGTTTTAATACTCTTCCTGTTGTTAAGTGCTGCCTAGTTGGTTCTGACTCACAACAATCCTATGTGCAACAGGGCAAAACAGTCCCCGGGCCTGTGCCATCCTCATAACTGCTGTTATGTTTCAGCCCATCGTTGCAGCCACTGTGCCAGCGACTCTAGCCAAAGGTCCTCCTCTTTTTCACTGATCCTCTGCTTTACCAAACATCATGTCCCTCAGGTGCTTTAAAATTCTTGTCTGTTAATTTCAACATCTGAGTCATCTCAAAATTGTTCTTTTTTGATTGCATTTTGTCCTGTGTACGGGTCTTGTTTTCTTGTATGTCTAGTAACTTTTTGTATCACGGACACTTTGAGCAGAGCATTATAGTGATTCTTAATTCTGCTACATTCTTCCAAGCAGTACTGGTTTTGGTTATTTGTTTTTCTTTAAAGCAAGCAGACCCAGACTCAGAAATATCACCTCAACCTTTTAGCATTGAACTGCTTGGAACCTGCTCCACACATGAGTGATTCAGGGATCAGTCAGGGTTGAGCAGCTGATAAGCAGCTTTGGTGGCCCTTCCTCTCTGACCTTTCTAGAACTTCTCCCTCCATTTCTAGCCTCTGTGATTGTCCTGAACTGTACCTCTCTAGTACTTCAAACAGTATGATTGTGGGTTTCTATGTCCTGCAGAGGAGACACCCTGGTGGCAGTGTGGTGAAGGGCTCATCTGCTCACCGAAAAGTCGGTGGTTTGAAACTAGCAGCCATTCCACCAGAGAAAAATGTAGCAGTCTGCTTCCATAAGGTTGACAGTTTTGAAAACCCTGTGGGACAGTTCTCCTCTGTCCTGTAAGGTTGCTGTGAGTTGAAATTGACTCTGCAGCAATGGGATGCCCTCCAGAGCATAGACTAGAGCAGCTCTCTGTGAAAAACTATAAAACAGAAACCCAGGAAACTGACCCAATGCCATTGTCTTCCAGATTTCAACCCCTTTCCAGTGTCTACGTGTTTGTATTTGTTCTCTAATACTTCCAAGTAGTTTGAAATCATTCAAGTGTTTTAAATCATTTTGTCTAGAGTTTTCAGTTGTCGTTTGCAGAAGGGTTGACCTGTGAGGGTTTCTCGACCATTACCAGAAGAGGAACCTGTTTTTGCTGGAGATGTTCAAGTCCTATGAGAGTTCAAAGAAGATTTGAGAAGGTATGTAATTTGAAGCTTTCTTACAGATCATATGATCAGTTGTGATAACTGCTCTGCATATGGTATTTTTATGCAAAATAAAATGCATTGCCTATGTTTGTTTGCCAGTTTCTCCCTCCCCTCATGAGGTATTTTTCTGAGCAATAGCTATGCCAATTTTTTTACATGTTGCTGTAAAAATAAATTACCATGACCAAACCCACTGCCATCAAGTTGTGTCTGACTCATAAAAATACCTCATGAGAAGAGGGCATGGTTGACAAACAAATGTAGAAGGTGCACTTGATTTGTGTAAGAATACACTGGGTTTGTAGAATTGTTCTTCCCTTTACTTTTTTAAAGCTGAAACCAAAACCCACAGCCATTGAGTCAATTCTAACTCATGGTCACCATATAGGTGTATCTGAAATGCTGACCTTTTGGTTGGCAGACCTAGCACTTAACCATTACACCATCAGGGTTTTCTTTAAAAAAAAAAAGCTGCCTTAAATTCAAACAAGCTAATTTCCTCTCAAAGGCCTTTTGTCATGGCTCCTTAATCCTTAGTCTGGGGTAGGCAAAGGCAGCCTTCTAGAACAGCAGCTGGTGGGTTCATGTAGTTAACCTTTTGCTTGGTAATTGAGCGCTTAATCACTGTGCCACCAAGGCTTCTTTCTTGAACAGCAGCCCTTTAGCAATGTATTCCTAGGCACTAAAGACGGCCTGGAAGCTGCCTCTTCTGTGTGTTGGGCTGTCCACCCTGTTGACTCCCCAGGGCCCCTGGAAGCCTGCCTCTCTGGGTGTATTTTCACTGCCTTCACTTCACCCATTTGACAAACACATCCATCCCAGGTGGCAGCAATTCATATCAGCTCCCTTGATCAAGGAATGTTGGCAGCCATCTCATGCCGAGCCCAAAACTGCTGCTGTCGATTATGACTTCTAGCAACCCTATAGGACAGAGTAGAACTGCTCCACAGACTTTCCAAGGAGCACCTGGTGATTTGAACTGCCAGCCTTTCCTTTAAGAGATGTAGCACTTCACCACTACACACTAGGGTATCCTAATCTCAGACAGAACACGGGAAAAGGAACAAAAGAGAAAGCTAATAGCGCCAGTGTCTGGGGTGCAGGGTCCTTTCAGAACGTTGCGTGCAGCTTCACAGCTGCTTCTTACGTACAGTATCGTCAAATAGGAAAAGATGCACTCGGTCATCCCTGCGGGTGTCCTTCTCCTCCCGTGGGATAATGCATTACTTCCTTCTGCCAACCTTCTGCGTCTGTTTCTGCTGCAGAAATGTTACTTGGTTTCTCCATAGTGCAGCCCTCAGAAAATATGCTGAGGGATGTTACCCTCAACTTTCGACTTCCTCCCCAGTTTTTCCACCCTTATCACAAGTGAAAGGCCAATTACAATTTATTCTTTGGGGTGGGATCCAACTCAGCTGGAAGCACATGACTTCTCAGATGTGGTGGAACAAAGCAGGGGCTCTGGTGGGAAAGAGGAAAGGGAGGCATTGCTGGGTGGGCAGTCAACAAGTATTAACTATAATTGGATATCCTTTATTAAACCTGTTTAGATATTAATGTATTTAAATAACTTGTTAACACTGGATGCTCACGAATATCATAATCTACTGGTTCTCAGACCTGCCTGGGAAGCTTTAGAAAATATTGATGACTAGGTCCCACCTCTATGGATTCTGACTTAATTGACCCAGACCTAGATATTGGGACTTGTGCAAGCAGCCCAGATGTAGCAGAGTTAACAAGCCATTGTCGTCATCCATCTTTATTTTACACATTCCATATAGAAAACAAACCCTAGTGGTGCAGTGGGTTAAGTGCTCCATCTGCTAATCAAAAGGTCGGCGGTTCAAATCCACCAGGCACTCCTTGGAAACTCTATGGGCAGGTCTACTCTGACCTATAGGGTCACTACGAGTTGGAATCGACTCGATGGCACTGGGTGTGGGTTTTTTTATATAGGAAACAGAACTAGGAAGGCAGTTGCAGTTAAAAGCTATTGATATTTTAATGACAAAGTCCAGACTGTCAATAACTGGTGACTTTTTAGAAATCTGTTGTGACTGGTATGGCCTGTCAGGTACATAAACAAGTATTCAGAATACCCATTTGAGCTTCCCCAAACCTTCACCTGCATTCATCAGCAGGAAACCCAACATCTCTCTCCCTCCTCTGACCATGGAATTGTCCAAGGAAATCCCTCTGGGTTTAGTCGGTCCTAGGAACAGTCCTGATTCTAAAGCCCTCTTGGAGAGAGGAAAGTAGAACATGCTCCCTCTTCCAGCAGGCCCTCCATCTTTTCCCGTCGTTACGTCTGTTACCGGCGCATGATGATGCTTACTTAAGACAGGTGTTCCACTGTGCCCGCTGCTGTAGCACTGCCTTGGCTGGGAGCAAGCACAATAGCCCCTCAGCTATTATACAAATAGTAAGTTATGTTTCACCAGGCACTCAGTATGTATGTTTATTTATTCTTGCAAAACCCTAACTCAAAGGAAAATAATAATAATAATGTTTTGTTACCTGGTTAGATGGAACTTGAGCCAGAAAAGCTTTTTTTTTTTAAAGCAAAAAGTCCCTCCTTCCAATTTCTCTGTGTGCTTGGGGCTTAAGTGTCCTCTCTCAATTGTGTAAACAGATTCAGAATAATTTGAATCTGTTGAGTAGACACCAAATATCCTGGAGGGTAAAACAACATGTTCTGGCCTAAAAAAATTTCTGCTCTTCCCAGTGCAAAGATGTCCTGCAAAGGGAGGAAAGAGACTGAAAAAAAAAGAATTGTAGAGAAGAAGGTAAAATAAACTTCTAGAGAGAAAGAGATAAATTCTTTTCTATTTTGCAGTTCAATATTGCCCTAATGTGCACTGTCAGGGTAGGCCACCCAGGGCCATTTCAGGATAACTCACAGTGAGGCCGAGCGTCTGTCTGGTCAGTGACCTAGGCTCAGTACCAAGTCCAGATGTTACTCTGAGGATAGTCAGTCTGGCTCAGCTGTGGCTGCAGCTGGAACTCGCCCCCCTTCCCAGGCGTGGTGGCTGACCAAGGAAGTGGGAGCAAAGATGCTTATCTAGGGAGCTCCAGCAGGGGGCCTCACTGTGTCCATTTTCAGCCATGAACGCTGCACCTGTTGTTGGTGAACTGTCTAGATCCATGCTGTCCACACCATAGCCACTAGGCATCTGTTGGTGTCCGAGTACTTGAGGTGTGGCTAGTTAGCACGGAAATCTGAGCTGTGAGTATAAGACACAGTTTTGAAGATTTCATACTTAAAGAAAAGATCATCAAACATAACTTGGGTTAATTACATGTTGAAACAATTTCTTGCACATATTAGGCTAAATAAAGTATATTATTGAAATTAAATTTCATCTGTTTCTTTGTACTTTTTAATGTGGCTACTAAAATCTTAAAAAATTACCTATTTGGCTTTTATTTGTGACTCACCTTGTATTTCTGTTGGACAGTGCTGGTCTAAATTATCCTGTTCTTGTTGTTATAGGAATTTGGAAGCAAGTATTATCAGTTAGGAAATCCTGGTGGTGTAGCAGGTTAAGTGCTACTTTTGCTAACTGAAAGTTTGGCAGTTCGAATCCACCAGGCACTGCTTGGAAACTCTATGGGGCAGTTCTACTCTGTCCTATAGGGTTGCTGTGAGTTGGACACATCTCGATGGCAGTGGGTTTGCTTTGCTTTTTTTTTTTATTACCAGTTAGGATGCTTCAGGGTTCAAGCAACAGAAAGTACAACAGCAAGTGCTGCAAATAATAGACAAATGATAAAATACTATCTCACAGAGCTGGCAATCAGGCAGAGCAGCACCGGGGCTGTCAATGCAGTGACTCAATGATATCGTTAGAACCCAGGTACTTCTCACTTTTCCATTCCACTGTCCTCAGTACAGCCTGTGTGTTTGAACAGGCTCAGCTCAGTGCCCGAAGATCTCTGTGGAAGTCCCAAACATCACATCCAGACACTTCAGTGTCTGCAGGAAACAGAAGTGGGGTGGGTGTGTTACTTTTTCTTGTGGCTCTTATTAAACCAGTTGCTGCTGACTCCAACTTATGATGACCACATGTGTGCCAAAGTAAATTAATGCAAGGCCTTTCTTCCTAGGTGCCTTTGGGTGGATTCAAATTGTCACCCTTTGGTTAGCAGCAAAACATATTAAACGTTTGTACCACCGAGGGACTCTGCTTTTTTGTTAGGAGTGACAGAATCATTCCCAGAAGCCCTTCCTACCTTTCTCATATGTCTATGGCCAGAATGAGGTTGCACAGTCCTTTCCAAGTCAGTCACTGGCAAACTGATTGATAAGGAACCACTTGGAGTACAACCGTGAACATGGCTGGACATTTTGGACTAAATAACTTCTAAGCTTCTTGGACATTTCAGGGGAGAGCTAAAGGGAACAGAGGAGATTTAATTTGAAATGCAAAAGAGATGTTATTCCTATTTGTATCTGTAAGCTACTGAAGCTTAATACATAAACTTCACATAAGTAGACAGACAAAACCAATGAAATTCCATAGCTCAAGGTGGTGAAATGGAGAAGCATTGTATTAGGAGTTAAGAGATCCGGTTGTAATAATGCCTTGATTTCTAACCTGCTATGGCACCTGCACGGAGCTCTGATGACACCGTGGTTAAGAGCTCGGCTGCTAACTGAAAGGTCAGCAGTTTGAACCTACCAGCTGCTCTGAAGGAGAAAGATGTCGCAGTTTGTTTCTGTAAAGTTTCTAGTCTTAGAAACCCTAGGATTTCTACTTTATGGGGTCACTAAGGGTTGGGATCAACCTGATGGCAGTGCATTTGGCTTAGTTTTTATGTCATCTGTCTGTGATGCTCAGTGAACCTCTCTGGGCATCAGCTGGCTAACTGTTAAAATGAATGTCCAAAGATTTTGAACTAAGATGGCAAAGTAATTACATGAATAATTCTGCATTCTCATGCAAACACATAGGGATGGAGATATAAATGAAATATAAAAATACATTAAAAAATACACATCCTACTCAGAAACAAAAGTAAAATCTCTGTGGATTACAAATGGCAAATGTTTGGAAAGTTAATGCTCTGGGGGTATATTAAAAGTAGGTTGTTAAAGTTTTCATGAGAGGGAGCCAAGTGAACCCGACACACTGTGGGAGACCAGCTGCTCTGCATTAACCTGGGGAATGGGCCAGCACTTTCAGCCAGGGAACTGAGGCTGAAATAGCTCTGTCTGACCACTTGGACCAGGGCTGGATATGTTCCACTGACCTGTGACCTAAAGTAGAAGCAGAGATACTTACAAAGGAAAGGAACACAACTGCATCAAGCATAGGTATACTGTGCTATGAAAGTCTAATGTGAGACTCTTCTGACACAGTAGCACTCAGAAGGCCAGGCTGAGGCCATCACAGGAAGGAAGAGATTTACGCATAGTGGGTAAAAAAAGTTTCACATGAGATGAAATCTAGAAATTACCAAGTACGTAAGGAATTCCATTATTACAAGAATTTGTCAGCAGACTAAAATATAAGAATCTATACTCAGGGAAATTGAAATAACATAGAAATCTTCAAAGGACTATAAGTTTAATATGCTTAGAATTCTCATAGAGATGAAGGCAGAATGGCATCCCTTCGATACAAAAATAGAGGTTGTATAACAAGAACAAATAGATATGAAAATAAACTGGTTAGGAATTTAGGAAATGTCATTTTATTCATTGAATTAAGTAACACAAATACAAACCTTAATACATGAAATAAATGAATGACTAGGTATAGCTGAAAACAGAATTAGAGAACTGGAAGGTTGAACTGAGAAATTATCTAGGACATAGCTCAGAAAGAGAAGAACACAGAAAAGTAAGAGTTAAGAGGAAAGAAAATTAGACGGGGACTCTCAGTCCATACATCTAATAGAAGTTTCCAGGAGAAAGGATGGAAATGTAAGTGATGTAGTGGATAAAGCGCTATGTCTGGTAACCAAAAGGTCAGCAGATCAAATCCACTAGGTAGTCCTTGGAAACTAAGGGAAAGGATGTGAGAATTAGGCAAGAGAATTATTTGGAAATACAATGGTTGAAGTTTTTTAAAAACTTGGACCATACTGAGTGATAAGAAGGACAAAAATAAAAGAAAATCCACACTTAGACATGGTACTGTAAACTTAAAATGGATGTCAAAATTTAAAAACGTGTGTACTGATTTTATAGAATTATTGTGAGGCTGAAATGAGCAGTGGGTGTGAAGGTGTCCTGAGAATAAGAGCATGATGAGTTACAGTGCTCTGCTGGGTTAGAGGTGATAATCAGACACAACTTTCTCCCTGCTTCTGAGTTTGGAAGCAGTTTAGAAGTAGCTGTAAAAGGCAGACAAATAGAAATCAAAATGTTACTTTTATTACTCATAAATCTGAGTTAGAGAATACTAGTCACCTCCAAAGTGATTCTGATATACTATAAATGTGGGCATCACTTTTTGTATTAGTTTTCTGTTGCTGCTTAAGGAATTGTCAGAAATCTAGCAGCTTAAAATAATGCATATTTATCATCTTACAGTTTCTCTGGGTCCAGAGTCTAGACATGGCTCAACTGGGTCTTATGCTTGGGGTCTTACAAGATTATCAGGAAGTTGTTGGCCAGGTCACATTCCTTTCTGTTACTCAGGGTGCTTTTTCAGGATCCTGTGGTTGCTGGAAGAATTTAGTTCATTGTGCTTGTAAGGTTGAGATTTTCAGCTCCTAGAAGCTTCCTGCAATTCCCTGCCATGCAGCCCTCTCCATAGGCAGTGCACTTACTTCTTCAAGGTTAGCAGGAAGAATGTCTTCCTCCAGGCTGCTAAAAAAGAGTTCATACATAATTACAGAAGTGATAATGCATTACTTCTTGACTTCTGATGTAAACTAACCAAGTGAAGGACATCTGATCAATTTTGTCGTATATATTTTGTTGACCAGAAGAAAAGTCACAGGTCCCATCTACACTCAAGGGCAGTAGATTACAGAGGATATGAACACACCAGGAAGCAGGAATTACCGAGCATTACTCTAGCATCTACCTTGCTTACTGCCCTATTTGTAGAGTGAAAATAATATCTAACCAGGTTGTTACGAGACTCAAACAAAATAAAAACATGAGAAAGTACTGGACATAAAAAACATGCTCAGTATTATCAGATCCCCTTTCCTGGTCTAGGTAGGAGGTAGAGGGCACGAGTGAGCGCCTAAGAATCTGATGTTTGATCAGGTGCCACAGTTCTGATACAAGTGGTCCAAAGATCATATTTTGAGAAATACAGAGAGGATACACCACCTGCCCGAGGTCCTGTAGTAAATGATAGAACATGGACTGGAACTGGATTCTTCTCTCTGACTTCAGAGTCCCTATAGTAAAACATGGACTGTCATGGATTGAATTGTGCCTCTCCAAAATATATGTATCAACTTAGCTAGGCCATAATTTCCACTACTGTGTGACTGTCCACTATTGGGTCATCTGATGTGGTTTTCCTATGTGCTATAAATCCTACCTCTATGATGTTAATGAGGTGGATGAGGGAGCAGTTATGTTTGCAAGCCAAGACTCCATCAATAATATTGGACTATTTCTTGAGCCAATCTCTTTTGAGATATTCAAAAAAGAAGCCAGCAGAGAAACATGGATACCTTATACCATGAAGAAAGCAGCACTGGGAGCAAAGCATGCCCTTTGGACCTGGGGTTCCTACATGGAGAAGCTCCTAGCCCAAGGGAAGATTGATGAGAAGGACTTTCTTCCAGAGCTGACAGAGTAGGAAAGCTTCCCCTCGAACTGACCCTAAATTTGGACTTCTAGCCTGCTTGACTGTAAGAAAATAAATTTCTCTTTTTCAATCCATCTCCTTGTGGTATTTCTGTTATAACAGCGCTAGATAATCAGAACACAGATGGTACCAGAAAAATGTTTACTTGAATTTTATTGACTATGCAAAGGCCTTTGACTGTGTGGATCATAGCAAGTTATGGATAACATTGTAGAGGATGGGCATTCCAGAAGACTTAATTTTGGTTGTGTGTAACCTGTATATAGACAAAGAAGCAGACATTTGAACAGAACAGAATACTACATAGCTTAAAATAAAAAAAGGGTGTTCCAAGGTTGCATCCTTTCACCATACTTATTCGATCTGTATGCTGAGCAAATAATCTGAGAAGCTGGACTGTCTGAAGAAATATGCCACATCAGATTTAGAGGAAGATTCATCAACAACCTGTGATATGCAGATAACCCAACTTGGCTTGCTAAATAAGAGAAGAGGACTTGAAGGACTTTCTGATGGAGTTCAAAGACTATGTCCTTAGGTATGGATTACATCTTAACATAAAGAAAATAGAAATCCTCACAATCAGATCAATAAGCAATATCAGGAGAAATGGAGAAAAGATTGAAGTTGTCAAGGATTTCATTCTGCTTGGATCTACCATCAATGCCCATGGAAGCAGTAGGTGAGAAATAAGAAACACCTACGAAATTAGGCAAGTTTGCTGCAAAAGACCTCCTTGAAGTATGGAAAAGCAAAGATGTCACTTTGAGGACTAAAATGTGCCTCATTTAAGCCATAGGATTTTCCATCACCTCATATACATTTGAAAACTGGACAATGGATAAGAAAGATGGAAAAAAGAATTGATGCCTTTGAATTATAGTGTTGGTGAAGAATATTAAATATACTAACGACTGCTAGAAAAATGAACAAGACTGTCTTGGAAAAAGCACAGCCAGAGTGTTCCTTGGAAGCTATGATGGCGAGACTTAGTCTTATGCATTTTGGACATATTATCAGGATGGAGCATTCCCTGAAGAAGGACATCATGCTTAGTCAGGTACAGGGTCAACAAAAAAGAGGAAAACACTAAATGAAATGGATTGATAAAGTGACTGCAACAATAGAGTGAAACATACCACTTGTGTAGATGGTGCAGGACCAGGAAGTGTTTCATGCTGTTGTACATAATGTTCCTGTGAGTCAGAACTGACTCCACGGTACCCAACAACAACATGACAGAAGCTTAAGCAAATTCAGCTTTAGATCAGCAGAGGGCGTCCCATCCTTCTAGGACAGGACCAACCCTTACAATTAAAGACTGTTTTAAGATCCAGGTCCCATGAAAATAGGTCATGAGAGCAGTCTCTAAATCTGTAATGGCTAAATGAAGCTTAGACATTAGTGTAATATCCTCATTTTCCTGGGTAAGTTGAATTCCAGACAATTGCTTCGAATACCAAAGTTAGTTGTTGACTAAATCAAGACTAGAACTCAGCTGTTGTACCCTTAGTTCAGTGCGCTCTGTAATATTTCCTACAACCCTCTACTGTGCATTTATTAAGCAAATGTAAGGTTAGTCCATTTATATTTAATGTAATTACTGATATATTTAGGTTTTAACCTATCTTCTTATACCATGATTTCAGTATGTCCTACTTCTATGATTCTTTTTTTCCTATTTTGAATTGACTAAGATTTTTTTTATCATCATCCCATTGCCCTTTGCAGTTTTAGACGTACACTTCTTACCTGTTTCTTTTAGTGGTTAACTTAAATTATACTTTGTATAATTACCTTATCAAAATATAATGTAAATACTCATCTTCATCCTTGTTTAATGCAATTTAGAAACATTAGAACACTGTACTTCCATTCACCCACATCCCAACTTACTTGTTATTGTAGTCACAGTTTAAAATTCTGTATAATATTTAAATATCATAAAATAGTTTCATTGTTTATTTTACTGACTTCTTCCTTTATCTCAGACTGTGCATATGGACTGTTTACTTCTTCATAAAATATATCTCTTAGAATTTCTGTATTCTCTCATTTTTTGCTTTGTTTTTAAATTAACTTTGTTTTTATTTTTTATTTTATTTTTTTATTAATAAAAAATGGAAGTGTACATACTCTGTGCTTACAATATTGGGTTAAGATAGGAGGAGTACACAAGTTGTGTCAAAGTCCCATTAATATTGATCTTCCTACTAATGTGTATTGTCACCAATTTCACCCAACCAAATTTCTAACAACTATCTAATCTAAACCCTCGCTCCTCGCCCTCCTGCCCTCCCACTCTCCCCACCCTTGTAGCCATCAAAGAGTCTTTTCTGTTATGCGTGAGTATGCTTTTAAGTTTTTATCGTAGGGGTCTCATATAATAATTGTCCTTCTGTCGCTGACTAGTTTCACTCAACATAATGTCCTCCAGTTGAGACCAAATTGAGAGATGTTTCCTGCTATCATCGTTGTTCTTTATCAATGTATAAGTACTCCATTGAGTACATATACCAAAGTTTACCCATCCATGCTTCTGTTGTTGGGCATCTGGGTTGATTCCAAATTTTGCTATCGTGGACTGTGCTGCAATGAACATTCCTGTGCATGTATCAGTTGGTGTGAATGGCCTTGATTCTGTAGGATATATTCCGAGCAGTGGAATTACTGAATCAAAAATGGTATATCTATATCCATTATTTTAAGGTAGCGCCCAATTGCTTTCCAAAGAGGTTGCACCATTCTGCAATCCCACCAACAGTGTAGGAGAGTTCCAGTCTCTTCACAACCTCTCCAACATTTGCTGTTTTGAGTTTTTTGGATCATGGCCAATCTTGTTGGGGTGAGATGGCATCTCATTGTCATTTCGATTTGAATTTCTTTAATAATTAATGATCGTGAGCATGTCTGCATGTGTTTTTTGGCTGCCTGGATCTCCTCTTTAGAGAAGTGCCTATCCATCGCCTTTGCCCATCGCTTAATTGGATGATTTGTCTTTTTCTTATTCATATTTTGTAGAACTTTATAGATTATGGAGATCAGGTGTCTGTCTGACACAGAGTTGCCAAATATTTTTTCCCATTCTGTAGGTGGTCTTTTAATTCTTTTGATAAAGTCTTTGGATGAGCAGAAGTGTTTGATTCTTATTAATTCCCGTTTACCTATTTTCTGATGAATGTGTTTTGTTTCTCAGATTTTGAAGTCTGTCTATATTGTGTATTAAAACGTCCATTGTTGACCCTCTTTTATCTTGGATGAGCCTATCGTTTTAGCTTTTATATTTAGGTCTTTTATCCAATTTGAGTTGATTCTTGTATAAGGTGTGAGATATAGGTCTTGTTTCAATTTTTTTGCAGATGGATATCCAATTATGCCAGCACCATTTGTTAAAGACACTGTTCTTAACACAGTTCAAAGTCTTAGGACCTTTGTCAAATACCAGCTATTCATAGGAGGATGGTGGCATCTCTGGGGTCTCTACTTTGTTCCATTGGTCTATATGTCTCCTTTTGTACCCATACCAGGCTGTTTTGACTACTGTGGCAGTGTAAGAAGTTTTAAATCTGACAGTGAGAGGTCTCCCAGTATGTTCTTCTTTTTCAGTAGTGCTTTACTTATTAGGGGCTTCTTCCCTTTCCAAATAAAGCTGATAATTTGTTTCTCCATCTCATTAAAAATGTTGCTGGAATTTGTATTGGGATTGCATTATGTAAGTAGACTGCTTTGGGCAAAGTAGACATTTTCACAATATTGAGTCTTCCTATTCTTGAGCAGGGCAGATTACTCCACTTATGTAAGTCTCTCCTAGTTTCTTGTAGTAAGGTCTTGTAGTTTTCTCTGTAAAGATCTCTTATTTCTCTAGTCAGATTTATTCCTAGGTATTTTATCTTCTTGGGGGCTGTAGTAAATGGAATTGATTTGGTGATTTCTTCTTTAATCATTTCACTGTTGGTATAAAGGAATCCTACTGATTTAGTTATGTTTATCTTGTATCCCAATACTTTGCTGAATTCTTCTATTAGCTCTAATAGTTTACTTATAGATTTCTTTGGATTCTCTGTATAAACAATCATATCATCTGCAAAGAGGGAAATCTTTACTTCTTCATTGCCAATACGGATGCCCTTTATTTATTTGAGTTGTCTAATTGCTCTGGCTAGAACTTCTAGCACAATGTTGAATAAAAGCAGTGAGAGCGGGCATCCTTGTCTAGTTCCCATTCAAAGGGAATTCTTTCAGTCTTGCACCATTCAGGATGATGAAAGCAGTTGGCTTTGCATAGATGCTACTGATTATATTGAGGAATTTTCCCTTTATTCCTATTTTTCTGTGAGTTTTAAGCATTAATGGATGCTGAACTTTGTCAAATGCCTTTTCTGCATCAATTGACAAAATCAGGTGATTTTTATCTTTTGTGTTATTAATGTGGTTGATTACATTAATTGTTTTTCTGATGTTGAACCAGCCTTTCATCTCTGGAATGAAATCAACTTGATCATGATGAATTATTTTTTTATATGCTGTTGAATTCTATTGGGTAAAATTTTGTTGAAGATTTTTGCATCTAGATTCATGAGTGATACTGGTCTGTAATTTTCTTTTTTTGTGGGATCTTTCCCTGGTTTTGGTATCAGGGTTATGCTGGCTTCATAGAATGAATTTGAGAGTATTTCATCTCTTTCTATGGTATGAAAAAGTCTCAGTAGTGTTGGAGATAACTCTTCTCTAAATGCTTTGTAGAATTCTGCAGTGAAGCCATCTGGGCCCGGGCTTTATTTGGTTGGTAGATTTTTGATGACTTGCTCAATCTCTTCCTTTGTGATAGATTTATTAATTTGATCTATTTCTCCTAGTGATAGTCTTGGTGAGTCATATGAATCTAGAAATTTGTCCATTTCCCCCAGGTTTTCAAACCTGTCAGAGTACAGCTTTTCATAGTGTTCTGTTATGATATATTTTATTTCAGTTGGGTCTGTTGTAACATCTCCCAACTCATTTCTTAATCGAGTTATTTGCATCTTCTGTTGTTTTTCTTTTGTAAGTTTAGCCAATGGTTTATCAATTTTGTTGATCTTTTCTTTTTTTTTCTTTTTAAATTTTTTATTTAATATAACTGAGCAAAAATGTACATTCCCGTATAAATTTACATACCCACCTATATGCAGCTTCCACTGCTCTCCCTGCCCGGTGACAGCACACTATTCCTCTCTGCTCCATACATGTCTCCTTCTCCCAAGAGTCTCTTTTTTCCCTCCTCTCCATCTACTCTCCTTCCTCCAGCCAGAGGTCAGCAGGATGATATCCTATAGATGTACAGAACCATAAAGTACATCCAATATATGGTCACTGCATCACCAAGTCCAATCCATTCCTGTCCGAAGCGTGGACCTTCGTTATGATTTATGGTCAAGGGCAGCATCAGGGCAAGGGGCCATGCTCCCAGGGGAACCCCGAAACCACTGGACCATCAATGGAGGTCTTTTAGTGGGGATCTCAGGGTGCACCCCTTTTTATTCTTGTGTTGCCAGTGAGACTCAACTTAGTGAGCTCCATCGCGGCTATCACTGGTGGTGGCCAGGCATCATCCAGTTCTTCCGGTTCCAAGTCGACGTAGGCACCCACTGATGTGGGTCTCTTTGTCTTCTGGGTTGTCTTTCCCCCATGTCATTTTGGTCCTCAGTGAGCATCCGTTCCTGCTGAGTTGGGACCATTTGCTGTGTCCTCAGATGGCAGCTTGGCAGCTTTTAAGACCCCAGATGCCACTCACCAATGTGGGGTGCAGAGAGCCCTCTTAGCAAAATGCTAGTTGTGCCAATTGGCCTCGCTTTCGCCTAAGAGCATGGTTCCCCACCCCCGCCCCCGCTCCAGCTACTCTATCCTTGCAATATTAGGTTAAGATGGAAGGAGTACTCATGTTATGTTTAAGTCCACTTAATATTGTTCTTGTTTCTAATGTGTGCTATCACCGATTTCACCCAACCAGATACCTAGCAACTATCTAATCTAAGCCCTTCCTCTCCCTCCCTCCGTCTCCTCCCTTGCAGCTGTCAAAGAGTCTTTTCTTCTATATTCAAGTCTGTTTTTGAGATCTTATCCTAGAGGTCTCATACAATATTTGTCCTTTTGTCGCTGACTACTTTCACTCAACATAATGTCTTCCAATTGAAACCAGGTCATGAGATGTTTCCTGACATCATCGTTGTTCTTTATCATTGCATAGTGCTCCATTGAGTATATATACCATAGTTTACCTATCCATTCTTCTGTTGTTGGGTATCTGGGTTGATTCCATCTTTTTGCTATCGTGGACTGTGTTGTGATAAACATTCTGGTGCATGTGTCTGTTGGTGTGAAAGGCCTTGATTCTGTAGGATATATTCCAAGTAGTGGAATTACTGGGTCAAATGGTATATCAATATCCATTTTTTTAAGGAAGCGCCAGATTGCCTTCCAAAGAGGCTGGACCATTTTGCAACCCCACCAACAGTGTAGGAGGGTTCTACTTTGTCCACAGCCTTTCCAGCATTTGTTGTTTTGTGTTTTCTGGATCATGGCCAACCTTGTTGGGGTGAGATGGTATCTCATTGTCGTCTTGATTTGAATTTCTTTAGTAACTAAAGATCAGCAACATGTCCGCATGTGTTTTTTGGCTGCCTGTATCTCTTCTTTAGTGAAATGTCTGTCCATCTCCTTTGCCCATCGCTTAATTGGATGGTTTATCTTCTTCTCGTTGATATTTTGTAGTATCTCATAGATTATGGAAATCAGGTGTCGAACTGACATAGAGTTGCCAAATATTTTTTCCCATTCTGTGGGTGTTCTTTTAATTCTATTAATAAAGTCTTCAGATAAGCAAAAGTGTTTAATTCTTAATAGATCCCATTTATCTATTTTCTCTTCTGATGATTGTGGTTTGTTTGAAAGATTTTGGAGTCTGTCCATATTGTGTATTAAAACTTCCATTGTTGTTCCTACCTTTTCTTGGATGAGCTTTATCGTTTTAGGTTTGATATTTAGGTCTTTTATCCAGTTAGAGTTGGTTTTTGTATAAGGTGTAAGATACAGATCTTGTTTGAGTTTCTTGCAGATGGATATCCAATTTTGCCAGCACCATTTGTTGAAGATACTGTTTTTACCCCAGTTTAATGTCTTAGCGCCTTTGTCGAATATCAATTGGTCATAGGCAGATAGTGTCATCTCTGGGGTCTCAGTTCTGTTCCACTGATCGATCTGACTGTTCTTATGCCAGTACCAGGCTGTTTTGACCACTGTGGCAGTGTAATATGTTCTAAAGTCAGGTAATGAGAGGCCTCCCAGTGTGTTCTTCTTCTTTAGTAGTACGTTGCTTAACTGGGGCTTCTTCCCTTTCCAAACAAAATTGGTGATTTGTTTCTCCATCTCATTAAAAAATGTCACTGGAACTTGTATTGGGATTGCATTATATAAATAGATTGCTTTGGGTAAAATAGACATTTTCACAATGTTAAGTCTTCCTATCCATGAGCAGGGTAGGTTTTTCCATTTATCTAAGTCTCTCTTAGTTTCTTGTAGTAAGGGCTTGTAGTTCTCTTTGTAAAGGTCTGTTATTTCTCTGGTTAGATAAATTCCTAGGTACTTTATCTTCTTACGATAGTAAATGGTATTGATTTGATAATTTCTTCCTTAACAGTCTCGTTGTTGGTATAAAGGAATCCTACTGATTTACTTATGTTTATCTTGTATCCTGAGACTTTGCTGAACTCTTCTATCAGTTTGAGTAGTTTACGTATAGATTCCTTGGGATTCTCTGCATATACAATCATATCATCTGCAAATAGGGAGATTTTAACTTCCTCTTTGCCAGTGTAGATGCCCTTTATTTCTTGGTCTTGTCTAATTGCTCTGGCTAAAACTTCTAGCACAATGTTGAATAGAAGAGGTGAGAGTGGGCATCCTTGTCTAGTTCCTGATCTCAAGGGAAAGTCTTTCAGTCTCTCTCCATTCAGGATGATGTGGGCAATTGGCTTTGTATAAATGGCCCTTATTGTGTTGAGGAATTTTCCATCTATGCCCATTTTGCTAAGAGTTATTAGCATGAATGGGTGTTGGACTTTATCAAATGCCTTTCGCCATCAATGGAGAAAATCAGGTGATCCTTGTCTTTTGTGTGATTTATGTGGTTTATCACATTAATTGTTTTCCTGATGTTGAAGCAGCCTTGCATCCCTGGTATGAATTCCACTTGGTCATGATGGATTATTTTCTGGATATGTTGCTATATTCTGTTGGCAAGAATTTTGTTGAAGATTTTTGCATCTAGGTTCATGAGTGATATCGGTCTGTAGTTCTCTGTCTTTGTTGGATCTTTCCTTGGCTTAGGTATCAGGGTTATGCTGGCTTCATAGAATGAGTTTGGGAGTATTCCATCCCTTTCTATATTGTGAAATAGTCTCAGTAGTATTGGGGATAACTCTTCTCTAAATGCTTGGTAGAATTCTGTCATGAAGCCATCTGGGCCCGGACTTTTTTTGGTTGGCAGTGTTTTGATGACCTTTTCAATCTTTTCCTTTGTGATGGGTTTAATAAGTTGTTCTGCTTCACGTTATGATAATTTGGGTAGGTGGTATGAGTCAAGGAATTGGTCCATTTCCCCTAGGTTTTTGAATTTGTTAGAGTACAGTCTTTCATAGTATTCTGTTATGATATTTTTTATTTCTGTTGCATCTGTGGTGACAACTCCCCTCTCATTTCTAATTTGGGTTATTTCCTTTCCTGCTTTTCTTTAGTAAGTTTAGCCAGTGGTTTATCAACTTTGTTGATCTTTTCAAAAAAACCAGCTTTTGGTCTTTTCAATTTTTTCAATTGTTTTTCTATTGTCTAATTCATTTAGCTCTGCTCTAATCTTTATGATCTCATTTCTTCTGGTGCCCGAGGGGTTCCTCTGTTGTTCTTTTTCTACTTGTTCAAGCTGTAGAGTTAGTTCCTTGATTTGGTTTCTTTCTTCCTTCCCGATGTGTGTATTTATGGAGATAAACAGACCTCTGAGCACTGCTTTGGCTGTATCCCATAGGTTCTGGTAGCAAGTGTTTTCGTTCTCATTGGAATCCATGAATTTCTTTAATTCATCCTTGATTTCCTCTATAACCCATGTTTTTTTGAGCAAGATGTTGTTCAGTTTCCAAGAGTTCCACTTTCTATCTCTGTTTTTTCTGCTGTTGATTTCGGCTTTTATGGCTTTATGATCTGAGAAGATGCTTTGCAGTAATTCAATGGTATGGATTTTGTTGAGCATTGCATTATGGCCTATCACATGGTCAATTCTGGAGAATGTTCCGTGTGCACTGGAGAAGAAGGTGTAGTTGTCTGCTGATGGGTGGAAAGTTCTGTATATATCAATGAGGTTTAGTTGGTTAATTGTGTGAATGAGGTCTTCTGTATCTTTACTGAGCTTTTTTCCAGATGATATGTCTAGTAATGAGAGTGGAGTGTTAAAGTCTCCCACTATTATTGTGGAGTCATCTATGTCTCTTTTGAGCGTAGTCAGTGTTTCTTCAACATATTTAGGTGCTCTGACATTGCCAAGGCCAAGTGCCGTCGACATTAGGTGCATAAATATTTAATATAGTTAAGTCTTGCGTGTGTACTGAACCTTTCAGCAATAAATAGTGACCATCTTTGTCCACGATGGTGGATTTGACATTAATATTGATTTTGTCTGAGATTAGAATTGCCACCTTTGCTCTTCTTTGTTCATTGTTAGCTTGATATATATTCTTCCATCCTTTAATTTTCAGTTTGTTCCTGTCTTTAGGTCTCAAGTGAGTTTCTTGTAGACAACATATGGATGGGTTGTGTCTTTTGATCCAAGATGACACTCAGTGTCTCTTTACTGGAGCATTCAGTTCATTCACATTCAATGTAATTATTGATAGGTATGTGTTCACTGCTGCCATTGTGATATGTTATTTTTATGTTGATGTTTTCTCTGTTGTTCTTACTAGTCTGCTCTGGGACACTGCTTTTTGTGAGTTGATGTTTCACCTTTTTCAGAGCTGGTTTTATAGTTGTTGAGACTCGTGTGTTAGATTTCTTGAAATGGTATGATACATCTTTGTTGTGCTTTACAGCTGCCCCTATGAACCCCCTTAATAAACTATTTATAAACCCAATTTTAATTACTACCAGTCTTGTCATCTTCCTCTCCATCTGGAAGGACTATAACAACTGTAGTACATCCCTCTTTTTATGATAATGACACCATAGTTTTCATGATGGTCACTGGATTGCTTCTTTCCAAATCAAAGCTGTGATTGACTTTGGAGCCTTCCCTAAATGAGTAGAGTATTGAGTAGTGTGTCGTTCTAAACTATAAAGTTAGTGGTTTCGTTCTTCTAAGCCAAAGCCAAGAACTTCTTTCAGTATTTCTTGTAGTTTGGGTTTGGTTTTTACTAAGTCTCTGAGTTTCTGTTTATCTGGGAATGTCTTAATTTCATTTTCGTATTTGAAAGACAGTTTTGCAGGATATATAATTCTTGGTTGGAAGTTCTTCTCCTTCAAGACTTTGAATGTGTTGTGCCACTGTCTCCGTGCCAGCATGGTTTCTGCTGAGAAATCTGATGAGATCCTACAGGGTTTCCCTCTGAATGTTAGCTTTGCCTTGATTCTTGCTGCCTTTAAGAGTTGCTGCTTATGTTTCGTTTTGTTAAGCTTGATTATAATATGTCTTGGAGTCTTTCTTTTGAGATCTATATTGGGTGGCGTACGATATGCATCTGAGATGACTATATTCTCTTCCTTCATGATTTCTGGGAAGTTTTCTTTCAGCAGCTCAGCAACGATACTCTCTGTGTTCTCAGATGTCTCACCTTGTTCAGGGACTCCGATTAATTGAAGGTTATTCCTCTTAATAGAGTCCCACATGCTTCTTAATGTTTCTTCATTTTTCTTGTTTCTTTTTTCTGATTTCTGCTCATAGACGCTGGCATCAGTAGCTCTATCTTCCAAGTCAGAAATTCTTTTTCCCATTTGTTCCATTCTGTTTTCTTGGCTTTGCATGGAAGTTTCTATGTCTTTGATTTTCTTCTTGATCTGTTGGATTTCAGAGTACTGGTGTTCCATCAGATCGAACAACTTGCTTAATTTTTCATTTTGTTCTGCTGCATTTTGTGTAAGTTCTAGAAGGGCTCTGTATATAATCAATTTGTATTCACTTCCTGATGCTTTCCTAAAAGTTTCTTCATCTGGAAAACTCCTTGGTTGCTTTGTTTGGGAGCCTTCTGAAGCCATGAGTGATTGCTTGTATGCCACAATTGTCTGTTGCTTTTTGGGTCCCATGTGAGTATATAGAGGCTGGAAGAGGTACTGTGAGGATGGATTGCAAATGTTTCTCTAGGCTGTCTTCAAATGTAAAGCAAAAGGTATCTGACCAGTTCACAAATCAGTTAGGTTTTCAGGTGTAGAGGTCCCTCTTCTCATCTGACAAAGTAAGCGCCAGTATATCCAACCCCAGATGATAACAAACTAGTTCAGAATACAGCAATGCTACTGCCCTGTTGGCCTCTGCTGACAGGGCCTAGCCTTAGCCAACAGTGTGTCAAGTACTGGTTTTGTGATAGAAAAGCGCTCTCCTGTGTGCAGGCTCTGGCTCCCAAGCTAAGAATTAGGTCCAGCTGCGGCCACCTTATCCAAGATGGCGTCCTCCACACAGGCAGCAGACAGAGGGGCTAAACGTGCCGAGAGGTAGTGATTCCTGTGCTTCTGTTGCAGGGCCCCCAGTGTAGGCAGCACTGTGCAACATCACTACTTGTCTGTCGGAGAAGCACTGTCCCATTTGCAGGTGCTGGCTCCCAGGCTAAGAACAAGGTCCCACTAAAATCTCGGTACCAACATGGCATCCCGCACACTGACCGCAAAGCTCTGCACAAACCCCGCTGAGGCAGCTACAAAACGAAAGGCTCAAAATGGCTAGATTAACAGAGTCTTGAGCCTGGCTCTCAGAATATGGGAATTTTGCCTGCCTATCCCCCCAGCAGCGCGTCTGAGTCCAGCCGCCAGGCAACACCCAGCTCCGCCCTCCAGCCGAGACAGAGGGAAAAAAAAGTCAAAGTGGTGCGTTTACCTTCCGTCTGTGAGAGCCGGGGCTAGCCAGGAGCGGGAGTCAGCGAAAGAAAGGTTTTTCTCTGAGTGGTATGAAGTCCCAATTAACAGCTCTGTGCCGTGTCGTGAGGCTGATTAGGTGATCAGAAGGCTCTGTTTGATTGTCAATTCAGGTCTTGGTTTCCAGAGGGATATAAGGAAATGTGTGCTTAGTCCGCCATCTTGACTCCGCCCCCCTGGTTTGGATTTTATAGAAAATTGTTTTATGAACTCACATATGGTCTATTCTGGAGAATGTTCTGTGAGCTTTGGAGAAGAAGGTGTATTTATCTGTTGATGAATGAAAAGATCTGTATATGTCGATAAGGTCAAGTTGGTTGATTGTTGTAATAAGATCTTCTATATCTTTACTGAGCTTTTTTCTGGGTGATCTATCCTTAACTGAAAGGGGAGTGTTAAAGTCCCCAACTATTATTGTGGAATGATCAATCTCATTTTTCAGTGTTGTCAGTACTTGTTCAAAGTATTTAGGTGCTTTGGTATTGGGTGTGTAAGTATTTAATTTTGTTAAGTCTTGCTTGAGTATGGAATTTTTCAGGAATAAATAGTGACCATCCTTGTCCACAATAGTGGATTCTACATTAAAATCTATTTTATCTGAGATTAATATTGCCACACCTGCTCTTTTTTGTGTATTATTAGCTTGATATATATTATTCCAAACTTTAATTCTCAACCTGTTCTTATCTTTAACTCTAAGATGTGTTTCTTGTAAACAACATATAGATGGGTCATGTCTTTTGATCCACAATATCAGTTGCTGTCTCTTTACAAGAGTGTTCAGTCCATTTACATTCAATGTGATTATTGATAGGTTGTCATTGTGTCCCCCCAAAAATGTATGCAGACACGTGGCTGGGATATGGTTCCCAGTATCTTGGGACTGTCCTCCATTGTGTGGTTTTGCTAACCTGTATGTTAAAGGATTGGGGTGGGGCTGTAAATTCCTGCTGTAGGGGGAGTTTCCCTGGAGTATGGCTTACCCCACCCTTAATGCTTTTAGCTTGCAAGGAATAAAAGGAAAAAGAAACAAAGGACAATTTGAGAACCTCGCTACCATTAAGCAACAGCACTGGGAGCAGAGTGCGTCCTTCAGACCAGAGGTTCTTGCATCAGGACGCTCCCTGGACAAAGACTGATGCAATACTGGACTTTCCTCCAGAGCCAACAAGGGGAAAGCCTTCCCCTGGAATGGACACCCTGAATATGGACTTGCAACCCACCGGACTGTGTAAGAATAAATCTTTCTTTGTTAAAGCCATCCACTCTGTGGTATTTCTGTTAGAGCAGCCTAGCTGACTAAAACAGATGGGTCATGTCTTTTGATCCATGATATTACTTGCTGTCTCTTTACAAGTGTGTTCAGTCCATTTACATTCAATGTGATTATTGATAGGTATATGTTTAGTGGCATCATTGTAATATGTTTATTTTCATGTTGATACATATTTTTGTAGGGATTAAAATTCTAAGTGGGCAGTTAGTTTTTTCATTGATGACATCATTTCACTGTCTTTTCACTTTTTGATTATTGATTTTTAGAAGTCAGCTGTCAGTTTGACTTCATTTCTTTGAAGGTAATTTGTCCTTTTTGTTGTAGCTGAGATCTCTTCTCTCTCTCTCTGTCTCATGTGTGTGTGTATAACATCTTCGGCTTCACTATAGTGTGTCTGGGAGGGCTGATCTTTACATTTATATCATGTATAATCTGTTGGTTTCTTGAGTAGTAGATTGGTATCTTTTGTTAGTTCTGAACACTTAGCAGTGATACCTTAAAACATACCTTTTAACTCATTCTCTTCTTCAAACTTAGCAAAGTTGTTTTATAGTTTGTAACTAATAATTCCAGCAGACATCATCTTCAATATTTGTTTTGGCTGTTTGGTTTTTTATTTTTTTTTGTGAGTTGAGAACAATTTTACAGTCTATATAATGTTGCTATTTAACACCAGAACTTTCACCTCTGTTTTATTCTAGCTGCTCTGCATCTCCCCTACCCTGCCAAGTGACAGTGTGCTTCCCTTCTTGTTTGGAACTTCCTTGACCTTTTGATTAAGGTCTGGACCTCCTCACCCAATCAAAGTGACTCTAGCAAATTGTCCCTCAGACAACTCCATGTACATTTTTAAAATTTTCTTCACCTCTGGTATCACTTTATGTTTTGTGTGGTCCAGGTCAGTCTTTGTCTGGGGAGCTGGCCCCAGTGTTGGATGCAGTTTGGGGTTAGAGAATCTGGGGGCCACACTCCGGGGGGCCTGCATTCAGAAGGACCATCAGGTGTGGTCTTTTGGTAGAGTTCTGGCTCTGCCTGCCACTCCGTCACCCGCTGTGTCTGGAGCTCCGTTCACTGTACCCTGTCCAGGCTGTTGGTGGTGGTGGCTGGGCACCACAGGTTGTCCATTTTTATGTTGGTTCTTACTCAATGTGTTTTGTTTCCATGTACACCCGGTGAGTTTTGAGAGTGTACTGGACATTGTATTTTAAAAATTCTTTGTAAGAATACCTTGAGGCTTAGAAGTTACCATCTTCTTCCAAAAAAGATTTCTATTTGCCTCTGCCAGACACCTGAGGTACTACCACTCTCAGCCCATCTCAAAACCAAGGTCAAGATTCAAGGTTCCCTGTACCACCCAGATAACATAAATCCAGATAGCAGCTTCATGCAAGGACTAGTTCACTCAAGGTTTGACTTACCTAAAACGTTGACTTCTTGAATGTCATTTTGAAGTGGGGTGATTTGTTAGAGTCTTCAGCACTAATGTGTTATATGAGTCTTAACTTTGCTCACTGATCCAAGAAGTTTGCCAAAGGTACAGTTTAGTTTTTCAGCTCTTTCTTTATGATTGGAAAATGCGTTTAAGACAAAATCAGATTTGAGTGTTTATCTTATTCTCAGAGTTCTCTTCTGCTGGATTTTGCCTTTATAACTCCTCACAACCTTGTTAAGCACTTTGATGTTTTTAAGATTTTTTTTTTAATATTTCATCCAGGTTTTTAGGTTCTCTTGTTTGAAAGACTGGTGCAAATTTTTTAATCATCCATTACTGAAAGTAGAAGTTACAATTTAATTCATCAAAGGAAAATAAAATACTTGATAGTTTTTCTATTTTTACTTCATGCTTTGTGAATGTGTTAATCACCATAAAACACTTTATATATGCTAAGAATGTAATATATGCTGAAGAACCTAAGTTGTTATATAGTATTTATCAAGACTTTCTCAAGAATCCAGTCTGCTATGAAATAGCTTACAAGACAATAGTAAGTCATAACTGCTTTTGTACTTTGGAATGCAGTATGACAAATGTGTGTCCCATAAAGATACAAAATGTATAACTGAAGATCCAGTGATCCATATAGAACATACATGAATAATATCATATACCACAAAGGTTGCTTTTCTTCCTGACTGAGAGCCCCTGCTCCTTCTTTTGCCTCTTTTCTCTTTTCAGCCTATTCTATGACACCTTTTCTAATCATTACCAAAACAGAGAATTCTTCCTGACCCACATTTCTTAGTCATGCTTTCCTTTTTCTCATAATGCTCCATCATCTTAGATCTTCTCTCTCTCACACACACACACAGTTGTACACAGAATGAAACTCCCTGGTCCTGTGCCATCTTCACAATCATTGCTATGTATCAGCGTGTTGTTGCAGCCATTGTGTCAACCCATATCTTTGAGGGTCTTCTTCTTTTTCACTAACTCTTCTCTAGGGATTGCTCCCTCCTGGTAACATGTCAAAAGTATGTTAAACAGAGTCTCACCATCCGTGCTTCCAAGGTAGTATTCTGGCTGTACTTCTTCCAAGATAAACTTGTTTGTTCCTCTGGCAGTCTATACTATGTTCAGTATTCTTTGTCAATCCATAATTCTAATGTATCAATTTTTTATCAACCTGCCTTATTCACTGTCCACATTTTGCATGCATATGAGGTGATGGAAAATCTCATGGTTTGGATGAGGTTCATCTTTGTCCTCAAAGTGATGCTTTTGCTTTATAACATCTTGAAGTGGTCTTTTGTAACAGACTGGCCAAATGAAATATGTCATTTCATTTTTTGACTGCTGCTTCAATGGGTGTTGATTGTACATAAAAGTAAAATGAAATCTTTGAAAACTTCAACCTTCTCTCTATCATGTTGTTACTTGTTAATTAGGTTGTGAGGATTTTTGTTTTTTATTATATTGAAGTGTAATTCATACTGAAGGCAGTAGTCTTTGATCTTCATCAGTAAGAACTTTGAATTCACCTCTCTTTCAATAAGCAAAGGTTGTTCCATCTACATATTACATGCTGTTAATTATTCTCTCTTCAGTCCTTATGCCAGGTTCTTCTTCATATAAACAAGCTTCTTGGATTTTTGCCCAGCATACAGATTAACTGTTGTGAAAGGACACAACTCTGACACACAGCTTTCTTGATATTAAGTCAACTAGCATCTCCTTGTTCTATTAAAATGACTGTTCATTGGTTCGTGTACAGGTTCCTCCTAAGCACAATGAAGTGTTCTGGAATTTCTGTTGTCCTGCTGTTATCCATCATTTGTTTTGATCTGTACAGTTGAAAGCCTTTACAAAGTCAGTAAAGCACAGGTAAACGTTTTATGGTATTCTCTGCTTTCAGCCAGGATCTATCTGACATCAGCAATGATATACCTTGTTTCGTATCCCTTATTGAATCCAGCTTGAATTTTTTGGCAGTTCCCTGTTGATGTACTGCTGTAACTGCTTTTGAATTATCTTCCTCAAAATTTTACTTTCATGTGCATGTGATATTAATGATACTATTTAATGATCTCTGCATTCTGTTGGGTGACCTTTCTATGGAATCGACACAATTATGAATGTATTCCAGTTGGTTGATGTCTTAGTTCTCTATTGCTGTTACAATAGAAACACCACAAGTAGATGGCTTCAAAAAGAGAAATTTTATTCTGTCACAGTTCAGTAGGCTACAAGTCCAGATTCAAGGTGTTAGCTTCGGGAGAAGTCTTTGTTGGCTCTGGAGGAAACATTCCCTAGCCTGGTAGCTTCTGAGTCACAAGGACCCTGACTCCTTTCCAAAGGAGGGAGGTACTGTGCTGCCAGCGCTGCCTCTTGAGGGTATGTGGGTCTCCAGATCTCTCTTTTATATCTCAAGAGATTGCCTGAAGGCATAGTACAAACTGACTCACTGATTCCTGCTCCACCAACACAACAGCCACCCATTCTGCCTCATTAACATCACAGAGGCAAGATTTACAGCATGGAGAAACATCACACGATACCAGGAATCATGGCCTATAGCCAAATTGGAAGGGGGACACAATTTGGGGGGGACGTAATTCCACTTTCATCCTTGCAACATGTAAAACATATTCACCACGTCATAGCAAAAGTGTTAAAGTCCAAGTCAAAAATTCAGAAATTCCTTTTCATCTGAGACATTTAGAATAGAGGTTACCTACTTGCAAAATACAATGGCAGAACACACAGGCACAGCTAGACATTTCTATTACAAATGGGAGAAATTTCAGGTAAAGAAGGTGTAACAGACACCAAACGAATTAGCAGAACACATTGTGCTAGCTTTCAAGGCATTGAAAATAATCTTCCATTCTCTGAGATGTTTTATGCAATGGCCCTGCCCTCCAGATTCTAGGTATTGGCCAAGCTCTGCAGATTCTGAGTGGAGGTCCTTTGGACATGGGCTACAGCTCTGCCTTCCAGGCCCAATAAGAAAACAACTCTGCTCACTCAGCTTTGGGTACACCATTTTCCTAGTGAAGCTGAATGGCACCTCCATCCTTAGAAACACCAGAGACCATGGCTCCACCCTTAGAGACTCCTGAGGTCATGGTTGTACCTTTTGAGACAGACAGCTCAGCTTCTTATCTCTTTAGAATCTGCTTTCTGTAGTCTCATGGCCCAGGCCTCACGGTCCAGGCCTCACACTTGCATCTGCCTTGCTGGGACAAGTGTTCCAAAGCTCTGCAGCTCCACCAATTTAAGTGCCTGGGGTTACCCCCCTCTGCCAGGAATCCTCCTGTGCACAGGCACTCAGTTCTCTCTCTTTCTCTGGGCTGGCTCCAGTACTATCTCATGCTAGTCTCCTGGTGCTGCTGTTGCTTGTCTGTTGCTGCTTCTCACCATCTGCACCCTGGTATTAAGAGCTTTCCTTAGTTCTCTCTGAGTCTTTTATCCACTCGCAGTTTCATAACTGCTTCCACAGCTTAGGTATCTGCTGGAGAAGCACCCAACTCCCAGTACCAAATTCTGCTTAGTCATCTAGTGCTGCTGTAACAGAAGTACCACAAGTGGATGGCTTTAAACAAAGAAATTTTATTCTGTCAGTGCAGTAGGCTAAAAGTCCAAATTCAAGGTGTCAGGTACAGAGAAAGGCTTTCTCTACTGGCTCTGGAGTAAAGTTGTCATCAAACTTCCCCTGGACTGAGAGCTTCTGAGGCATAGGGGCCCCGAGTACTTTCCAAAGGATGTGCTCTGCTCTCAGCACTACTTCTTGATGGTATGAAGTCCTCAAATTTTTCTACTACCTTCTCTCCTTTATATCTCAAGAGATTGCCTCAAGACAACCTTACATATTGAATCCTATCTCACCAACACAACTGCTTTTCATCCTGCCTCCTTAGCATCATAGAAGCAGGTTTTATAGCATAGAGTAACATCATATAATACTGGAAATTGTGGCCTAGCCAAATTGCTACATAGATTTGTGGGGAGGACACAATTCAATCCATGACAGTTGGCCTGGTAGCTGCCTTCCAAATTTCTTGGCAAAAGTTAGCTGTCACTTCTGGCATTGCATCCATTTGTTCAAACATCTTGGCTGGTATTCCATCAATTCCTGGAGCCTTGTTTTTTTGCATTTGGGACTTCTTCCTTCAGTAGGATTGGTTCTTGATCATAGGCTACCTGCTAAAATGGTTGATCATTTCTTTTTGGTACAGTGATGCTGTGTATTCCTTCCATCTTCTTTTGATACTTCTTGTGTCATTCAGTATGTTGCTTATTCTTCAACATTGCAGCTTCAGGCTTGAAATTTTTCTTCAATTTTTTCAGCTTGAAAAAATGTGGGACGTGTTCTTCCTTTTGATTTTCTAACTCTAGGTCTCTGTACATTTCATTATCATACTTTACTTGGTCTTTTTAAACTACACTTTCAAATTTGTTACCTGTTGATCATTTCTTCCATTCACTTTAGCTACTCTACATGCAAGAAGAAGTTTCAGAGTTTCTTCTGACATCTCTTTTACTTGTCTGTCAGTTTGTTGAACTATGATGGCTTGTATGTTACTGTAATGCTAGAAACTATGCCTCCAACATTTCAAATACCAGTGGGCTCACCCGTGGAAGACAGGTTTCAGCAGAAGCTTCTAGACTAAGAGAGACTAGGAATAAGGACTCAGAAATCTACTACTGAAAAGAATTAGCAAGTGAAAATCTTATGAACAGTAGTGATGTAGATGGAGTCAAGCTTTTGGGAACTTCATTTGCTGATATGGCACAATGGAAAATGAGAAAAAACAGCAGCAAACATCCATTAATAATCAGAACATGGAATGTCCAAAGTATCAGTCTAGGAAAATAGGAAATTATCAAAAATGAAATGGAACACACGAAGATCACTATTTTGGGCACTAGTGAGCTGAAATGGACTGTAATAGTCATTTTGAATCAGATAATCATATGGTCTACTCTGCTGGGAATGACAGACTGAAGAAGAATGGGACTGCGTTCATCTTCAAATACTATTTCAATATCTATCCTGAAGTACAATGTGGTCAATGATAGAATTATATCCATATGCCTACAAGGAGGGCTAGTTACAATTGCTATTCAAATTTATGTACCAATCACTAACGCTAAAGATGAGGAAACAGAAGATTTTTACCAAATTCTGCAGGCTGAAATTGATCAAACATGGAATCAGGCTGCACTCGTGATTACTGGTGAATACTGGTGATTGGAATGTAAAAGTTGGAAGCAAGATGGCTTGGTAGTTGGAAAAATATGTCCTTGATGATGGGAAATGATGTTAGAGATCACCTGACAGAAATTTATGGGACCAACGACTTCTTCACTGCAAGTACCACTTTATAATAACATGAACAGTGACTATACATGTGGACCTGGCCTGAAAGAATACATGGGAATCAAACCAACTGCATCCCTAAAAAGAGATGATGGAGAAGCTCAGTACCACCAGTCAGAACAAGGCCAGAGGCTGACTGTAGAATGAACTATTAATTGCCAAGCCAAGTGCCGTGCATATATGCAATTTCAAGTTGAAGTTGAAGAAAATTAAAACCAGTCCATGAGAGCCAAAGTGTGACCCTGAGTATATCCTAGGTGAGTTTAGAGACCTCCTGAAGAGTTGATCTGACACACTAAACACTAATAAATAAAGACCAGACAAGTTGTGGAATGACATCAAGGACATCATATATGAAGAATGCAAAAGATCATTAAAAAGACAAGAAAGAAAGAAAAGATCGAAATGGATATGAGTATATGTATACACAAATACACACACATCTATATGTGTATATATGTATACACATATATGAACATGTACATATATATGTATATAATGTATATATATGTGTGTGTATAGGCTCTATTACTGCCTATCAATTCCTCGGTGTTTCCACATGCATGTGATATTTTATGTAAAAGTGTGTTACATTTTAATAAGATTGTCACCATTATTATTACACCATATATTTTTTATATTAATAGATTGAAGGAATGACCGCAATTCTACCTATATCTATATGCATTTACCTTTGCCGTATAAGTTTACCTTTCCTCTCATCAAGCAGTGAAGTCTATTCTTCATCTCCTTACAAACGGACTGAGTTGACTCTTCTACTCAGTAGAATGAGTGGAAATGACACTGTGTATGTTTCAAGCATGGGCCTCAAGAGGCCTGCAATGTCTACTCTCTCCCTTTTGGAACCCTGAGGTGCCCATGCAAAGAAGCCTGGGTTAATGTCTTTGAATATAAGAGATTATGCAGAAAGAGAGGTGTTTTGGTCAGCTGATGCTGCGCTAACAGAAATACCATAAAGTAGATGGCTTTAACAAGGAAAAATTTACTCTTACACAGTCTGGTAGGCCAAAAGTCTGAATTCAGGATGTTTGCTCCAGTGGAAGGCTTTTCTTCTTGTTGGCTCTGGAGGAAAGTCCTGGTGTCACATCAATCTTTGTTCAGGGAGCTTCTTAGAGCAGGAACCTCAGGTCTGAAGGACAGACACTACTGCTGGTGCTGCTTTCTTGACGGTGTGAGGTTCCCAACTCTCTGTTTGCTTCCCTTTCCTTTTATCTCTTGCAGGCTGAAAGGATTAAGGGTGGGGCAAGCCACACTCCAGGGAAACTCCCTTTATGGTGGAGGAGGGGGGTGATCTTATGAAGGGATTTACAGTCCCACCTTAATCTTCTAACATACAGTATGGGAAAATCACAAAATGGAAGACAATCAAAATATTGGGAATAATGGCCCAGCCACATAGCTACACACATTTCTGGGAGGACACAGTTCAATCCACGACAAGATGTAAACCAGCTGCCTGCACCAACTGCCAGTGAGGGAGAACATAGATTCTCTAGCTTCATTTGAGCCATCAGGTGACTGTACCAGTCATTAACTTCAAGAATACCAGCAAAACTTCTCAGATAAGCACAGACCAAACTGCTGATCTACAGAAGCATGAACAATTAAAAGAGTTATTGTGGTAAGCCACATAGTCTGGGGGTGAAATAAACTGAGACAAAAACTATTTGCTGAAGAGAATGGACTGTATTTTAGAAAAGATTTGAATAATTATTCAAGAACCAAAAGGACAGGCAGTCACTTCTTATCACAGCCTAATTAGTTCATATCAGACTAACTTTTCTTCAGATGCCAACTAAAAACTTTGGACAAAATAAAACAAATAACAGTGAATGAAATCAGGTGGGAGCCAAAGAGGAGTCTATGCTTAAAGAAGGGACTGGCATGAGTGTCTTAGTCGTCCAGTGCTGCTATAACAGAAATGCCACAGTGGATGACTTTAAAAAGAAGTCTCTCTGTTGGCTCTTGGAAGAAGGTCTTTGTCGTCAGTTTTCCCCTGGACAGGGAGCTTCTGAGGTGCGGGCACTCCAGGTCCAAGGGATGCACTCTCCTCCTGGCACTGATTATTTCCTGATAATGTGGAGTCCCCCAACTCTCTGCTTGCTTCTCTTTCCTTTATATCCTAAGAGATTGACTCAAAGCACAATATACCCTTCAGACTGAATCCTGCCTCACCAATCCAGCTGCGGCCCATGCTCCCTCATTAACATCACAGATACAGGTGAAAATTTTCCAAATTTGGAGAAAGACCTAAACTTACAGATTTTGTAAGGAAAGCAAACCCCAAGCAATACTAATTTAAACATACACACACATTCTCAGGGACATCAGAGTCAAATCAAGCTGAACATCAAAGTTAAGGAAAAAATTCTTGAAAGAACTCGAAGAATCTTGTCACAAACTCATCTGACGCCAAGTAGAATGCCGCATCCAGAGTTTAGTGAACTATTTTTGAGATATTTGTGGAAATTTTTGGTGGAGAAATCCCTGCATTTCACTGTATAGGCAAATCCCATATGTGACGAACTCATCTGCACTGTCCGGGCAGATGGCCGGAGGGGAGAGTGGCAGCCCTGCGTGCCCATCTGTTGGGGGAGGACTTGTGCAGGAGAAAGGATGTTGTGAGCTCTCTGGACAACAGAAGGATTTTTGGCACAAGTGACTCTAAAATCAAGGAAATAGAAGAGTGAGGAACTTATGGTAAACTTGAGAATAACTTGACCGGAAAGCCTAGCATTTTTTGGAGCTTGGAGAATTTTGAAAATGGAATTAGAGGAAAGAAATTTGGGGAAAGTGAGAGGATCCTGAAAATTTTGATTGTTTAACAGCACTGGTTTTCTCAATATGATTTAACTCACTTGTCTCACTATCTACTATAACATTTTTTAGGGTAGGTAAATTTCATGAGTCCAGTGTTTTGAAAAGTAAGAAGGCAGATTATGTCCCTTCTCTTTCACAAATATATCACCATATCACCAGGGTTTTTAAGGGACCTGCGAAGAAATCAGTCTTCTCGGGCAGTGTTGTGGCCCTCTATTATAGGCAAATGTGTCCTTGGTTCATGGAGGATGATTTTAGTGACTGAAAACAAATAAACTAACCCAAGCCCCAAAGTAAGCCCCCAAATTGTTGCCTATTCTAATTATAATTTCCATACTAGATTAGAAGTAAGGCTATGGTGCTTTTGTTCATAACATAAGCCTCTTTTTCTTTCCCCTTGCCTGTCCACCCACCTTTCAGCGTCTTTATACTCTCAGGGCAGTACCCCTGGGGGAAGCAGTAGGCATATACTCTGTGAAACAGATGAAGGCTGGCTGCCTGATACAAGGCCAAAGATGGGGTGTTAGATCTCAGAGAAGAGCAGCAGCAGGGAAAGGAGCAAGCCAGACCCCATGACGGTCAGGCTTTCGGGCCCGTCTGCAGCCCTTCCTGTGCCTGGAGGACTTTTCCTGTGTTTGCGTCCACCACTGCTGGCTGTCCTATCAAAGCTGAACAGCAGCAGTCTGAGCAAACTACGCTTTTCCCAAAAGAAGGCTTTTAACTTTTCTTTGGGAGGAGAGGGGAGGGGGTTGTTTGAGGACTGGGTGGAGGAGGTAGAACAGAGGAAACACAAGTGACCCCAAAGCCCTGCCCTGCTGTGTTTCTTTCTTCTTCTTTTTTTTTTTAAATTTCTTTTCTCCTCACTCATTATTTTTGGCTGGGACCTAGGTCCTTTGTACGGGCTGCCTTCTATTCACTGACAGCTGCTTTGAACATCAGTCATCTTGGGTCATCTGCCAAGCTGGGCGCCTCTGGCCACATCCCTCTGAGGCCTCTGATTTGTCAGCTTCAAAGCACCTCACAAGTGGTGACTTGCCTCCTTTAGGGTAAGTGTTAAGAGAAAGGAAGCCTATGAAAGGCTGGTAAAAACTCCAACCGTGAGGCTGGACGCTTTCATCTCATCTTAAAGACGTTAGGGCCGGAGAAGAGTGCTAAAGCCACCCATTGGCCAGCTTCTAGAGACCTGTGGCCAGTAAGGGACCTGGGGGCCCAGGGTAGAAGTGAGGCCTGGTCATGTGTACTCTGAACAGACGTCATTCCATTGTTTGGATTCAAAACTGTATTTCTCAAAGTGTTTTAGGCTGCTTTACAGGTGCCTCAGCAATGGTGACATTTTGAGAGTGGGGTGGGGGAAGGAGAGGGGCAAGAAGAACACCCAGTGGATGGAACTCCACCCTCCTCTTCCAAAAGGAACCTCTTCCCTTTGGTCTCATTCATTCATTCCCTTGTTCAAAAATATTTATCGAGCAACTTCCATGTGCCAGGTGACTCTTCCAGATACTGAAGATATGATTATGAACCAGCAAAACCCAAGTTTTCATGAATTAACTGGTACTTACTAAGCACCTATAACTTCAGGTGTGGACTTTGCCACTACATAAAGCAAATTAGCTGTTGGTTTTTTGACCCCTAGGTAATTTATAATCTATCAATAAAAGATACCTAAAAAGAGAACTGGCCCCAAGCAGCGTCACCACCAGTCACTGAAAAATGTGGAAAAAAAAATTAAAAACCAAAGTCTTATACTATCTTAGTTATCTAGTGTCACTGTAACAGAAATATCACAAATATACAGCTTTAATAAAGACAAATTTATTCTTTCACAGTCTGGTAGCCTGTAAGTCCACATTTAGGGTGTCAGCTCCAGGGGAAGGCTTTCTCTGTTGGCTCTGGAGGAAGGCCCTTGTCATCAGTCTTCCTGTGGTCTGGGAGCATCTTCCCCTAGGAACCTCAGGTCCAAAGGACGTGCTCTGCTCTTGGGGCTACTTTTTGGTGACATGAGTTTCCCGTATCTCTCTGCTTGTTCCTCTCTTTTATGTCTCAAAAGAGGTTGGTTTAAGACACTATCCAAGCTTGTAGACCTCATGAATATAGCTGCTGCTAATGTATCTTATTAAATCGTGTTGATAGAGTTGACAACACATAGGAAAATCTCATCAAATGATAAAATGGTGAGCAATCACAACACTGGGAATCATGGCCCACTTGTACCAATGCATAAATTTTGGGGTGGACATAATTCAATCCATGACATATAGTATGCTATAGTCATTCCAGGGGTTACTACTAAGTTCTCCCATTTAATATTCCATAGATGACAAAATGATGAAAAAAAAACAAAACAACTTTAAATGTCCTTGTTTGGTGGGGGAGGTAGAGGTATGTGCAGCAGCTAACAGTCTGTTTGAGTTTCCCAAACTCTGAAAACCATCAGTAAATATCTCCACTTTAGAATTTTGGTTTGAAAAGTTAAGACTAAAAGTTGCCAACAAGCAGCCTCCCCATTGCTAAGCATACTGATCAGTTTTCTCGGCATAGCAAACTGCCTAAACAATTAATGGCTTAAAAAAACAACAGTTATTATCTCTAAGTTTCTGTGGGTCAGGAATTAGGGGAGAGCTTAGCTGGGTGGGTGGGCTCTGGATCTCCCAGTCCGAAGTCTGGCAGGGCGGCAGTCATGTGAAGGCTGGACCAGGCCGGATGCCCAGCTTCCGAGATGGCTTATTCACAGGGCAGTTAGCACGTGGCTTCAGTTTCTCAGCATGTGTCCCTCTGTCAACAACTTGAGTTTCCTCATGACATGGCAGCTAGTTACTGCAGGACAAGCCGTCAAACAGTGTGAGTGAGGAGAAAACCTCGGTGCCTCATGACCTCTTGTACTAAGTCATTCATTATCACTTTTGCATTATTGTATTTGTTAAAAACAAATCACTAAGTGAATCCCACACTTGGAATGAGAAATTAGGCTCCATCTGTCAAAGACAGGACTGTCAAAAAATTTGCGAATATATTTTGAAAACATCACACTAAGGTTCCCTTTACATATATAATTCATGTTTGTCTTGGAGAATGTTAGATGTAATATTATTTCGTATTAATTACTTCACTATATATTTTTTAAACCAAGTTACCATACCGTTATCACATCCAGTTTAATTAATAACAATTCTGTCATATCTTCTGAAACCAGTTTGTTTTCAATTCTAAAATTTTAAAATTAGGGGAGTCCACATAAAAATTCATATTTCTCTCCTATTTAAAAAAAATAAGGTGATTTGGTCACCTAGGCCTAGGTTCTTACGTGATTACCAACCATTTAAACGAGACATAGGCTCTTTGCTTCGCCATGCTGCTCACGACTCCCTGCTGAACAGCAAAAAGAACAACCAAAAAAATAAACCTGCTGCCTGTCAGTTCTGACTCCTGTTGAGTCTATGGGTTACAGCGTGGAACTGCTCCAGGGGGTGTTCTTGGCTAAAATCCTTATGGGAGCAGATTGCCAGGCCTTTCTTCTGTGGCACTGTTTGGTGGGTTCAAACCACAAACCTTTAGATGGTGGAGGAATGCAAACCGTTTGTGCCACTAAGGGGCTTGCTGGATTACAGACATGTCCCGAATTTAACACATTTATGTTACTCACTTCCCCATTTAAGTATTTGAGTTTACCACTGTAACAGCCCCACTGAGACTGAAGATCTGGCAACAGGCTTGCAGAAGACAGATGCCTGACATTGGACAGGTTATGGAATTTTTTACAGTAGCAGCTACCTTGGATCTCACCTGTGAAGGGCAGTAGAAATGACATGGGTAGCTAGCTGTGGATATCGGGGTATTCATCATTGTGCTTTTAGAAGATCTGGTAGACATTATTGTGGCAGAGTTCGACACTGAGGAAAACAGAGTCATGCGAAGAATCAGCTACTTTGAAGGGACCATGAATCATCTACCATGGTCTGAGGATCAGCCCTTTTTTCCTGTCGTTGTTGTGTCCTGTTGGATCAACTCCAGCTCATGTTGTTGTTGATGTTAGGTGCCACTGAGTCAGTTCCAGCTCATAGTGAGCCAATGTACCACTGGAAAAAAATGTTGCCTGGTCCTGAGCCACGCTCATAATCATTATGCTTGAGCCCACTGTTAGAGCCACAGTGTCGATCCATTTTGTTGAGGGTTTTCCTCTTTTTCACTGACCCTCTGCTTGACAGTGATGTCCTTCTCCGGGGACTGATGCCTCCTGTCAACCTGTCTAAAATACGTAAGACGTGGTCTCGCCATCCTTGCTTCTAAGGACCATTCTGGTTTTACTTCTTCCAAGACTGATTTGTTTGTTATTTTGGCAGTCCCTGCTCTAATGAGTATTCTTCATCAACACCACAGTTCAAAGGTGTCAATTCTTATTCCATTTTCCTTATTTATTGTCCAGCTTTCACATGCACATCAGGCAATTGAAAATGTGGCCTGGGTCAGGTGCACCTTAGTCTTCAAATTGCCATCTTTGCATTCCAACACTTAAAGAGGTCCTTTGCAGCAGATTTCCCCAATGCAATGTGACTTTTGATTTCTTGACTGCTGCTTCCAGGGGTGTTGATTGTGGACTCAAGTAAAATGAAGTCCTTTAAAACCTCAATCTTTCCTCCATTAATCATGATGTTGCTTATTAGTCCATTTGTGAGGATTTTTGTTTTCTTTATGTTGCGTGTGATCCATACTGAAGATTGTAGTCTTTGATTTGCAGCAGTAAGTGCTTCAAATCCTTTTCACTTTCAGCAGTAAGGTTGTGCCATCTGCATAACCCACCTTGTTAATGAGTCTTGCTCCAATCCTGACACCTTTTTCTTCGTCATATAGTCCTGACTTTCAACTTATTTGCTGAGCATAAAGATTAAACAGGTATAGTGAAAGATGACAACCCTGACAGATACCTTTCCTGACTTTAAACCACTTAATATCCCATTGTTCTGTCCAAACTACTGCCACTTAGTCTCTGTACAGGTTCCTTACGAGCACAATGAAGTGTTCTGGACTTCCCATTTTCTGCAATGTTATCCATAGTTTGTTATGACCCACAGTCGAGTGCCTTTGCATAGTCAATAAAACACACTTAAACATCCTTCTGGCATTCTCTACTTTCAGCCAGGATCCATCTGACGTGAGCAATGATATCCCTGGTTCTACCTTCTCTTCTGATTCCATTCTGAATTTCTGGAAACACTCTGTCAAACTACTGCTGTAGCCACTTTTGAATGATTTTTAGCAAAATTTTACTAGTGTATGATATTAATTATATTGTTCCATAGTTTCTGTATTCAGTTGAATCATCTTCTTTGGAAATACATAAATATGGATCTCTCAGTCAAATGGCCAGGTAATTGTCCTCCCAATTTCTTGTTAAATAAATGAGCGTTTCCAGCACTATATCTGTTTGTTGAAACATTTCAATTTATACTCTGTCAATTCCTGGAGTTTCGTTTTTCACCAGTTCTTTCAGTGCAGCTTGGACTTCTTCCTTCAGTACCAGTGGTTCCTGGTCATATGCTACCTCTTGAAATGGTTGAACATTGACCAATTCTTTTTGGTATAGTGGCTCTGGGTATTCCTTCCATCTTTTGATGATGCTTACTTCATTGCTTGCTATTTTCCCCATAGAATCTTTCACTGTTGCAACTTAAGTCTTGAATTCTTTCTTGAGTTCTTTTAGCCTGAGAAATGCAGAGCATGTTCTTCCCTTTTGGTTTTCTATCTCCTGCTGTTTGTACATATCACTACAGCACTTTGTCTTCTCAAGCCACTCTTTGAAGTCTTCAGTTCTTTACTTCATCAGTTCTTCCCTTTGCTTTAGCTGCTTGATATTCAAGAACAAGTTTCAGTCTGTTCTGACATCCATTTTGGTCTTTTCTGTCTTTTTAATGACTTCTGGCTTTCTTCAGGTTTGCTATCCTTGATGTCATTACACAGCTTATCTGGTCTTTGGTCACTAGTGTTCAGCCTGTCAAATCTATTCTTAAGATAGTCTCTAAACTCAGGTGGAATATACTCAAGGTCATATTTTGGCTCTTGCAAACTCATTCTAATTTTCTTCAGTTTCGACTTGAACCTGCGTATGAGCAAGTGATGGTATATTCCACAGGCAGCCCTTGGCCTTGTTCAGACTGATGATAGTGAGCTTTTTCATCTTCTCTTTCCATACATGAAGTTTATTGATTCCTGTGTATCCCATCTGGGGAGGTCTACCTGTGTAGTCACTGATTACATTGGTGGAAAATGTATCTGCAACGAAAAAGTCATTGGTCTTACAAAATTCTGTCATATGAATCTTCTGCATCATTTCTATCACTAAAGCCATATTTTCCAGCTGTCAATTCTTCTTGGTTTCCAGCTTTTGCATTCCAATCACCAGTAATTATCAATGCATCATGATTGTGTGTTTGATCAATTTTGGACTACAGAATCTGGTAAAAATGTTCAGTTTCTTCGTCTTTGGCCTTAGTGGTTGGTGCATAGATTTGAATAATAGTTATGTAAACGAGACTTCCTTGTAGACATATAGACATTATTCTGTGACTGACAGGGTTGTATTTCAGGATAGATCTTGAAAGGTTCTTTTTGATAATAAATGCAATGTCATTCCTTTTTAAGTTGTCATTTCCAGCATAGTACATGATAGAATTGTCCAGTTCACAGCAACCAATACCAGTCCATTTCAGCTCACTAATGCCCAGAATATTGATGTTTATACATGCCATTTATTTTTGATGATTTCCAATTTTCCTAGATATATACTTCATACATTCCATGTTCCGGCTATTAATGGATGTGTGCAGCTCGTTCTCCTCATTTGAGTCATGCCACATCAGCAAATGGAGGTCCTGAAGGCTTGACTCCATTCAGATCATTAAAGCCAACTCTGTTTTGAGGAGGCAGCTCTTCCCCAGTCATCTTTGAAGTGCCTTCCAACCTGAGGGGCTGATCTCTTGGCACTGTGTCAGACAGTGCTCCACTGCTATTCATAAGGTTTTCAGTGGCTCATTATTTTTAGGAGTAGACTGCTGAGTCTTTCTTTCTAGTCTGTCTTAGTCTGGAAGCTCAGCAGGAATCTTTCCACCATGGGTGACTCTACTGGTTTATAAAAACTGGTGGCGTAGCTTCCAGCAACACAGTATAACAAACTGGCAAACATGTGGGGGGATTCCAACTCCTAGCAACCCTATATGAGAGAGGAACTGCCCTGTAAGTTTTCCTAGGCTGTAATCTTAACAAGAGCAGACTTCCAGATCTTTTCTCCCATGGAGCCACTGGTAGGCTTCAACGGCTGACAGTTTGGTTAGCAGCTAAGCACTCATCTGCTGTGCCGTCAGGGGTCCTTCCTATTTTCATAGGACTGTGTGAATCTTCAGACCCTCTGGTGGCATAGATCAGTGCTCTATCTGCTAAGCCCAGCAGTTTGAATCTATCAGGCACTCCTTGGAAACTCTATGGAACAGTTCTGCTGTGTCCTGTAGGTTATTATGAGTTAGAATCGACAGCGGGTTTGGTTTTGGTTTGCTGTGAATCTTAGGTTCTGATAACCCCAAAACAGTGTGAAATTCATGAAAAATAATTACATAGAATTATTCACTTTATCAAGTGGGACACATATCCACATTTAATTTAGTATGTAAAAATAAAATACTTTCTTGTTCCCCATGTGCTATGTACATGCCTGCAGAGAGCTTGCAAGGAGAAGAAAGCCTTTATAACTGCTCCCGAGGAAGGAACACTGTCAAGAGTTGAGCTCTGCTCAAGTATGGAAGTGAGTCCTGGGGGAGAATGCACACTTACCTTTGGCTTGGTAATAAACTCATGAATGCTTTTCAACACAACTATTTCTGTTGCCCACTTTTAGAATGCTTGCTTGCGTATATCAGATATTTGGAGCTCAATTTGCATTTTCCCACAGAAACCACATGCTTCTTGACGAGTGAGTCCACAGGCCAGCCTTCAAAACCCACGAAGTGCTGTAACTCAGTTATAACATTACCACTCTACCATGTGTAACAGTTTCCCTAGAAAATTCCCACCTAAGTTCGAACACAGAATGCCTAGAGTAAAATTTCCTGAAGACTAGTAGTCAAAACACTAAGTTCTATTTCACCTGTCAAACTCGGCTCCCCTGGGCCAGCTCTGAGGACTCCACTAACTTTTTGGTGACAGCACTGGATGTCCTCTGGAAGAAGAGGAATTCTCTGTTGGGCAGGCGCTGGGACTTTTAGGGATGGGCATACACCTTGGCACAGTGACAGCAGGACGAGAACACTAGGCAGTGGGAGAGGAGTAAAGGCAGGTACACAGCTGCTTGGGGTCTGGCAATTGTTGGCTGGTGGCACTGCCATGGCAGAAGATGCCACTGTTGAAAAGTATGGGTCTTTTAGAGAAGACTTGCTGGCCTGCAGGTGACTGGAGAAACTTTCAGAGTATGACTCCTACGTACCATTTCAGCTCAGTAACGCATTCACTCCCTGGGCTCACCCTTCAGCCAAAGATCTTTCTGACAGGTAAAATAAAAGGAGACTAAAGGGGCACATCAGGCCAGGGGCAGGAACTGGTATGCAGAAGGGACAGGAGAGCTAGTAATAGGGAACCCAAGGTGAGAAGGGAGAGTGTTGGCATATACTCGACGGCACTTGGCTTTGGCGTACTTGGCTTTGGCGTACTGACTGTTTAATGAGAAAACAGTTTGTTCTGCAGACTTTCAACTGAAGAACTGTAAGAGAGAAAAAGAAAGGCAAAGAGAGAAAGAAAATAATGATGCAACCATTTCAAGTGGAACATATGCTGGAAAATGGGGGTCTTTTATAAGCCAGCTATTTGTATTCCTGGTACCACCTATATTCATTCTTCAACAGACTCTATTGCCACAGGGCAGATCAGAGTAGCCCTCAGACTTGGTCAGCCTATGACCTTTCTGCACACTGACGTATCACCTACGAGGTCTGACAATAAGTCCACGAACTTCCTTGTTCTAAGTGCTACATGCTTGCTGGCTATCACTATGGTCACCTTCAAAGTACTCTCTTTGGGAAGCTATGCACCAACGCCAGCACCTAGTCTACCCTTCAAAGCAATATTGGAACTCTTTCTGGAATGGCCATTGTACAGTGGCATGGTGGCAAGCTGACAAATTTAATCGTGTAGTTGTCTGTGAGGGAGTTTTTAGACAGTAAATAAATAACTGCATTGGAACACCCACCTTACTTACCTGATCTGGCCCCTAATGACTTTTTCCTTTACCCAAAGATAAAGAAAATATTGAAAGGAAGACATTTTAATGACATTCAGGACACCAAGGATAGTATGACGACAGCTCTGATGGTCATTACAGAAAAAGTGTTCCAAAATTGCTTTGAAGGGTGGACTAGGCACTAGTGTCAGTGCTAGCTTCCCAAGAGGAATACTTCGAAGGTGACTGTAGTGATACTCGGCAATGAGGTATGTAGCACTTTTTTTCTACGATGAGTTTGCAAACTTCATTAGCAGACCTCTTACATCTTCTGATAGTCCTTACTGGTAAAACACAATTTAAACTAGATTCTCTGCTTCTGTTCTTGCCCACACTCCACAATCTATTCTGTGAACGGTGGCCAAAATAGTCTTTGTAGACTGCAGAAGGTGTCATGTTACTCCCTGTGTAGAATCCTTCAGTGACTTGTCTTCCACCTTAGGATGAAGTACTCTGACTTTTCAGGCCTTCCCCATCTTTGCGTGGCTTGTGTCTGCTTGTTCTTCAGGTCTCAGCTTCAATACCGTTTTCTAAGGAAGACCTTTCCTGACCTTCCTTCTCAGATTTAGTACCTTACTAGAGGCTCTCCTAACTTCGAGGCTTCCTCTTCGATGGACAGACTGCAATTATACTTGTTTGGGCATTCAGGTGCAATTTGCCTATATGTCTCTTCCTCTAGACAATAAAATCCAGCATGATCCCACACCAAGCATAAGGCCTCTTGATCCCTAAAACAAGCTCCTTAAATGGTTGCTGAGTGAACATCTGTTTCATAGTTTTCATACACTTTGTCATTTGTATTATAAAACTGTTATCTTTCAATTTTAGGTGCCCATCACTGAGTTTTTACTGTGTGACAGGCTTTGTTAGAGGAAAGGGTTAGCTAAGGGGTTGAAACTTAGGGATCTGAACCAGAATTGCCTAATTTTGAGTATTTACTATTGTGTGATGTTGGAGAAGTAGTATAATGTCTCCATGCTTCAGTTTTCTCATCTGTAAAAAAGGAAGAGTGGTTGAGAATAATAGGACCTACTTCAAAGTGCTGCCGTGAGGTTCAATCAGTTATGACATGTGGAGTGGTTAGCTAGAATCCCAGCTTCTACACACCCCCACAGATGAATTTCCAAGTGTAATGGGATTGCGTTTTCATAATTGGAACATAGTAATTATGTAAAAAATGTTAACTATTCTTATTGTCTTCTAATATGAGATGGGTGTTATTATCTCTGTCAAATGAGGAAAGTCCATAAAACAGTCTTTTAATAACTTGTTTAAAGGAGTCCTTCATATTAGTTTTTTCATACCAAAAATCCTAAATAGGAAGAATGAAGGGAATGTGCTCGTATTTTTGAAAGTTGAGACTTGGAAGATATTGGGCCTTGGTCTTGATTTATCTCCAGTTCTAAATCAAAGTTAAACCAAAGGGGATAAATCAAAGAAACAAAGGAAGTTTCAAAGTAGCTTCAGGTGCAAGAGTTGGCCATCCCTCCTGCACATGAATAAAATAGAACTCTGCATGTTCATGAGAAGCCCAGAGGAGGGAGAAGAGAGACACTTTTCACAGAACCTGTAGAGGAGATGAGAGCGGCGGAAGCGTGACTCAGAGCAGCAGGAACCAGCATCTGAAGAATTTGGCAGGAAGTGAGAACAGTGGTTCTCAATGCTTTTTGAAGCTCCTCGGGATCTCTGCCAGTATTTCCAAGGTCATCGCCGTGTCCTCAAATCAAATTCATTTGAATTAAAAAAAAAAAAAACTACACCTTAACTCCTTTGTGGTGTGGGAGAAAGCGTGTGCTGAAAGAAGTCAAAAAAAGTTGAGACTCACTGGAGTGGACCATATTCCTGGACGGGGGGGATCCTCTCCCAGAGCTGACCAGAGAAACCCTTCTCTGCAGCTGGCACCCTCCGTTCAAACTTCTAGCCTCCTACCTAGACTGTGAAGAATAAATTTCTCTGTATTGCAGCCATTTGCTTGTGCTATTCCTGTTACAGCCACGAACAAACAAACCAGAAAGCAAAATAAAAAACAACTCCCCTGTTGTCGAGCCAATTTCAGCCCTAGAAAATCAAGCAAGTATCTATGGTGTTAGAAATGAGAAAGTTAGACATCTAAAAGCCTGTAGAAAGATATCTGATTTGGACAAGAACATTCCTAGCAGTCCATACCTGATGACTCCAAAGTAAAAACACCAAAATAACCATCTTCAGTAGAACAGATATATAGACTGTAGTATATTGAACAATGAGAATATATGAACCACAGCTACACTCAACAATAGGATGAATCTTACAAATAGCATTAGGGCAAAGAAACCAGAATCAGAAAAGCACAAACTAATTTTTTATATGAACTCAAAAATATGTGATAGACGTCTGTTATGGATCTAACTGTATCCCTCAAAACTGTCATCTTGACTAAGCCATGCTTCTCAGTGTTGTGTGATTGTTCACTGCTTGTCAGCTGATGAGGTTGTCCTGTGTTTTCTAACTCCTGTCTCGATGATGTTAATGAGGCAGGTTTAGAGGCAGTTCTGTTAATAAGGAAGGATTCAATCTATAGGGTTAGATTATATGTCTAGTCAATCTCTTTTGAGATATAAAAGGGAGGAAGAGAGCAGGGAAACAGAAGGACCTCATCCCACTACGAAGGCAGTGCTGGCAGCAGAGGGAGTCCTTTGGATCTGGGGTCCTGCCCAGAGAAGCTCCTAGAGCAGGGGAGGATTGATGACAAGGGCTTCCCTCCCAGAGAGAAAGCCTGTCCTTGGAGCTGGCACTCTGGATACAGACTCTAACCCTTCTGAATTGTGAGAAAATATAGTTCCCTGTCTTAAAGCCATTCGCTTGTGGTATTTCTGTTTATAGTAGACCTAAGTAATTAAGAAAGCATCTATGGTGTTAGAAATCAGGGTAGTATGACACCTGTGGGTGGTTAAGTGATGAGGACAATGGTCTTCTGTTTCTTCATCTGGGTGCTGGTTACTCAGGTGTGTTCATTTTTTTGTGAACTTCTCTGTGCTATACTATTTCACTCCTCTATATCCCCTCCTCCATGATGTGGGACTAAATTGGTCCTTAGTTAAATAGATGGCCCTAGACTGAAACAAAAATCCGGTTACCATCATGTTGATTGAGACTCATAGAGACCCTACAGAACAGAGCAGAACTGCCCCGTTGGGTTTCCAAGGAGCACCTGGTGAATTTGAGTTGCCGACCTTTTGCTTTAGTTAGCTGCTAACCACTAGGCAACCAGGGTTTCCAGATGACCGGAAAGTTGTAGATCCCTGGAAGCTGAGTGAGTACAAGGGAGGATGCCTAACAGGTGGGAGGCGACTTCGAGTGGAGCAGATGCTCTGTGGTGTTGGTTCTTAGTGTGGGGTTACTGCTTCGGCCTCCTCAGATTTCAGGCTTTGGTTTTCCTCCTTGCCATCCACCCAGCAGCAGGTACTTGCAGACCTCTTAAGTGTTCTGTATAGGCCATGCCATTTAGGGTTATCAGAGGGGTGAGTGGAAAGGCCATAACTAGTTTCGACACACACTTTTCCTTAGTATCTGCAGTACACCTATTCTTCACTTTGAGTCAGGATCTGAATAACCAGTAAAAGAGCTGGAGAGGAAGATTTACCAGCTTTAACTGACCTGATTTAAAATCTCTCCTGTGAAACTTGATGGGAGGGTCTTAGCAATTCCGGCTCTCTAGACACTCCAGTGGATGGTTTCCCAAGTATTAGAGGATCACTTTTCCTATGGTGGGCAACACATGGAATGAGGGGCAAATCCTTTTCTAGGGAAGGGCTGTTAAGGAGTCCGTGAATGAGATAACACAGCACAGGCAGAGTCGTCTCCAGATCCCGCCTGGATTCTGTGCCATTAAAATCAAAGCTGAGCAGACTCCACTGGGACTTGTCACCATCAAGGCAGTCTTTGGGCAGTTTGGAGAAAACAACACAGCCTCAACGTGACAGGCCCCACATTCTGCAAACTTAAAAGGGAAATCCTTTGGATTCTGACTGGACTCCTGGGGCTCAGGCCTGGCCTTGCCCTGAGGCTGCAAAGAGGAATCAAAATGTGGACAAGGCTGCATGTGGCTGTGATTGATTCTTCAGGTGACCAAGGGTCTTTTCATTCCTGAAAATTTTACAGTGTAATGCCACACCCAATGTACCTGGCCGACTACCCCTCTCTTCCCTATCTCTCCCCACTTACTCAGACATCACCATACTGATTTCCGCTTTTGCACTGGACATTTTATCAGAGCACTTCTTTTCTCTTGGATTTGTCCCCAACATCGTGACTCCCCCAGTCAGTCCCTTCTGTATCCCTTCCTTGTGCTCTTCTCTTGCTTTCTTAGATTGTAACTGTAATTTTCCTTCCCATTTCTACAAAGGCAGGCTACAGAGGAAGGCCAGCAGAGGGCAAAGAGCACTAGAGCTGGAATTAAGAGACAGATGGGTATCATGGTGTCTGCCGCTGATATGTGTGACCCGGGAAGACCTTGAGGCTCTGTGGCTGTATGTGAGGATAGGTCAGCCATGCCATAAATCCATTGCCGTGCGTTGTACAAATCTTGGTGCCGTGGTGAATGAAAAAGATAGGACTGTATCCTGGATCTTACAAAACTACTGAACAACAGTATCTTTATGTTCTCCATTGTAGACACACACACACACACACACACACACACACACACACACGCACCCTGATAGATAGATGGATAGATAGGTAACTAGACAGGCAGACAGGGGGAGAAAACTATTGAAGCCAAGGAATAATCTTAAAGACCATGCTGTTTTTCCTGTTAGCTGCTGCTGCAGTGATTCTGACTCATGGCAACCCCGTGTGTGTGTGTGTGTGTGTGTGTGTGTGTGTGTGTGTGTGTGTGTGTGTGTGTGTGTGTGTGGAGTAGAATTGCTCCTTGGGGTTTTCAAGTCTGTGACCTTTTAAAAGCAGATGGCCAGGCCTGTCTTCCAAGATGCCTCTGGGTGAGTTTGAACTGCCAACCTTTTGGCTAGTAGGCAAGCAGTTAACCATCTGTGCTACCCAGGGACTCAATAACACCCTTACACAGAGACAGAATAATTCTCTCCCTAAACTCACCTCAATAACTTCTTGTGATCAGGTGTAACTCTCTACCCCATTTTTTTTTTCCCAAAATACAGTAAAATAAAGGAAGTAGCTTAAGGCTGGTTTTTCTCTTACTCCCACAAAGCTCCTCATAACTGCTGGTTCCTGTTTGTGGTGAAAATTGTCTTAACCAGATGAATGAAGGGTACAAAACACACCAAACAAATCAGAGAACTGAACCTAAGCTCATTCCTAAATGCAGCTAACCCCAAGTCGAGCTCAGGCCTGCACACGGAGCTCCTGAGAGCCTTGACCTTGGTAAAGGGTATTCCCCCTCATTTTCTCTGCTCCTTCTGCTCAGCGTCCTTATCGCTTTTCAAAAACTGTGGCTGGTTAATTGAAGAGATATGCCTCTTCACAGTTTTTCAAAAACAAATTAGAAGTCACCTGCCAGTATTCCAGAGGAGGTGACTTAATCCAAGAAGCCTTAAAAATGGAAAGGCTAGGACAATAACAGCAGTTCTGTGATAGCCTGGTCTGACCGCAGACAGTGGTGAGTGGTAAGTTGATTTTTTTTCCTTTCTCATCTGTCAGCAAAGATAGAAGCTGAATTTGGTCCATTGCATAAAGCTTAGTGACCAGTGCATTAATCTGTGACTTGATCCTGGAAGAATGCTAAGGATCTACAGCGAAGATGAGAAGTTGCAGTAGGGCTCCATTCTGGTGTTTCCAAGGGCTCAGGGAAAGCCAGCAGCCCTGGGCAACTGACCACCACCCCAGTCTTCCAGCTTCAGGTTTGCCTCAGTTAGCGCAGCAGCCTCAACTTTTCCCTTGCCCAGAGCCGACATGACATGATTTGTCCCCATTTGTGCCTGTGAGTTCTGTAAACCAGATATCAGCGACTGCCCAATCAGGAGAGCCTGCCTTCTCGGATGCAATTTGTTTGGAAAGGACAGGACACTAAGGAATTTTCACCTCTTCAACGTTCCTAGGACAGACAGTACAATATTTGAGGAATTCTTTTTTTTCAAAGAACTTTTTTTTTTGGTCCCTTCCAACATTTTGTTTAAGAGAAAATGAGATGTCTATCTTCTGTTTCCTTATTTTTTTTTCAGGAAAGCAAAGGGTTGTTGACTTCCTCCCTCTCCCCTCCCTTCCTTCCTTCTTCCCGAAGGTACTCATCTGAGAAAAAGAGAACGAAGTATTGTTCCTGTTCTCTTTCTTAAGTCATCTGAAACACTGTCCCTGTGAGTTCGTTAAGTTCCCTTCAATCTGTACACAAGAGAAAGAGGGAGAGAGAGAGGGAGAGAGACAGAGAGAGCAAGGGATCAGGTAAAGCAGTGGGGCTGCTGCAGCCATTCAGAACTCAGGAGCTGGTAAGTTACCCACGATATCGCTTCTGCTTCCATTTCCATATCCCCGGGATGGAGACAGCCAGGGCATCTCACTGGAAAATACCTTACTGGGTGTAGTCCCTAATCAAAGGGTAGGACGGATGGATGGCCCAGAATGTAAGCTTATACTTTTTTTTCGAAACGAATACTGATGCTTTGCAGAGCTGAGACTGGAAGGACTAGAAATAGACTTGCGTTGGGGCTAAGGAAGACACTGAGTTGATCCGAATTTTGGCACAGATGCTGTGGCTGGGTTAACCTGGAGGCCTTGGGGGGGGGCGGTGATGTGCTTCGCTGGAGAGTTCACTTTTCCTCTGTGCTGCATCTTGGAAACCTTATCACACTGTCTGCTTAGAAGTGTGGTCTGCTCTGGGGATTTTGTTACACGTTGTCTGGATTGAGGTGCCATTCTCTGGTTTTCATTCTATCAGCACCCCGAAAAGGAGGCATGTTAATTAGAGACTGTAATTCTGCATCACTGAAGTAGGAGGGAAAAAAGGGGGGATGTCACTTTGAATTGTACTGCACTTGGGGGTTTGTGTGTTTAGGTTCACATATGGTTGAGTGTAAATTTATTGTCCACTGCCAATGTAAGATGTTACCTGTCACACCTAAGAGAGGCAAGCTTTTGAGTAAGTAACTGTAGTTTTGGAAAACAGTATGTGACTGATACAGGAGGATTAAAATCGATCGCTTATGTCAGAGTGAAAAACTAAGTTACAGATGCAATTGGAAAACATTTACCTAGTGCTTGGTTTGCTAAGTGCCAAACAGAACACAGTAATCTCAGCAAGTTAATACACAGCTAGCTTGGAAAATGTCTAACTTGTTTCAGTGAAATTCAACGGAAGGGATAATGTTACCAAGAACTCACCACGGCAAGCCACAAGGCAGCCAAGTTCACGTTATCAGAACTACATCAGCAAGGTCACTTCAACAGATTGTGTGTATTTACTAACAGTAAGAACTTAATTCAAGGAAGTGTCAACTGGGTGGGAAGTAAAGGTTACATGTTTTTTTTAAAAAAACATTCATTTCTATGAAATTTACCGAAGTCACCTGGAATGTGAAGAGTGTGTCAAAACAGTCTCTCATTTGTGAAACAATTCAGTCAGACTAGGTATTAACCACACTCGAGCAATTAATCTTTATTTGAAACCGAGCCATCATCTTAATAGGATGAGAAAATATGACAGAACTGGACGGTTATGTGGCTTTTGTCTCATTAGTCATACTTTTTTCTTCTCCTTTTTCAAGAAGCTTTCCTTAAAAAAAGACTTAACATTTGCTGATTTCAGGATGAGGACGTGAGACCATTCTAGTAACAGTTGGAAGTAGTACCCAGCCTCTGTACCTTATACCCTAAGTACCCGTCTTCACAGACCTTGAGGTCCAATGGTAGCAAGAGCTTATTGCTTCAGGCATTTTGCACCTTTAATCAACAGTTGTGACCCTGGTAGAAAATTCAGGTCTGCAATCTTGACTTCTTTCAGTTTCATTTCTCTCTTTGATAACGTATTTAATTTTGTGCCAAATTAAAACAACATCAAAGCATGTGCTCTAGTTTTGATCATGGAAGAAAAGCATCAGATTCAACCCAGCAGGAAAACAAGGACAACAGAGTTGCACTGACTAAAGATGAGCAACAGTAAGACAAAAAACCTGTGTGAACACCAAAGGCTGGGAAAACAGTCCAACTCCTAGCATGCATCTTCGTTGCAGCCTAGGATTAAGGTGCCTGGGGGTATATTATATATCCTTAAAAAGGAAATATGTATTATTCAATATTTCCAGTTAAGGTGTGAAGTCATTGCTATGAGACTATTTGCTGGCTATTTCAGTTACCATAAGAAAAAAAATATCAAGTAGATTTTATCTAGTCACTACTACTTATTCGCCTATACTGAATTCCAAAGAGTAAGCTGACATTCATGGAAACTTCCAGGATGATTGGGGTCACCAAAGGTTCCTCTGTGATATCACTAGGGGAACTCCAGCTTAGAATGGTCTAGAATTTGAGAAAAATTTCTGCTCAAACTCTGTATATTGCTAAATTATAAATTAGTCATATGAATTTTGAATCATGCTAGGATATTTGTCTGGTAGATTCATGTGCTGGAATGTGACCAAAGTTAGAACAAGTAGAACATCAAAAGTATATGCTTTGTTAGACAGATATGTGTTTAAATTTCAGCTTTGTCATTTACTGACTACAGGCCTTAGGCCTGCAACTTGTCTTGCTAAGCCTTGGTTTCCCCCAAATGTAATGCTGCATCAATACAATAGAGTTGTTGTGAGGATTAGGTAGGATTGTTTATTTAAAGCAATTAGCATATGCCTGGCAAGTGGTACGAGTCAATAAATGTCAGTAGTAATTTCTTAACAGAGTCACATCTTAACACTTACAGGTAATGTACTTTTTTAATGTAGAGAGAATACATTGCCTGTGATTTGTGCTGCTATTCTTTGTGTCTCTGTTACAATTCTTCGTTACCACTTAACATGAAATCTATCAGGGCAAAAATTAATCCTCATAGCTTTATTTCGTTATATAGGGTCACAGTGGGTCGGAATTGACTCGACAGCACGTAATAACAACATAGCTTTAGAGTTGAACATACATTGAATGAAGATATTCTGAGTCCCAGATTCTTGTAAGATCAAGAAAAGCAGAGCTTAATGTATTGCGATTCACCTCTGCTAATGGCAGAAATGCTGGATTTCGCCTCGTTAAAATGCCAGCCTTGTTCAGCAAAGCTCAATGCAGGGGAAAGGTTGCCCCAGAGAAAAAAAAGTTTCAATTTAGACGAACGTGTGAAGAGACTGCAATTATGTTTTAGATGTTTCAGTCTCCCTTTCACCCACTTCCCCAAACTCTAGAGCTCTGGGTCTTTGGTGACCTTTTCCTAGCCTCCAGTGACTGTAATTCATGGTGGCTGTTCCAGGACTCAGCCAGAGAGAAAAGGGCTGGAAGCAACCTTTCCCCCTCCTCCGTCAAGGCTGATGACGCTGGGAGAGCCTGTTCTCCTCTAACAGTTTACAGTGAGCTACTCAACTTCACTCCAGTAATAGAATGCCATCATCACCAGCTTGGGTGTGTGGGTGTATGTGTGTTGTGTATGTGGATGGAGTGTGCGGTTGGTCCAACTTCTGTTTTTCTGTCACTCTAAACTTTACTTACATGCTGGTTAGTTTGTCATGTTAAAATGATACTTTAACTTAGGTCTTACTTCAACTGTCTTCCACTTTCCAAAAACAAAACACACAACAGCAACACACCTCCACCAACAGCCCAAACCTTGGAGGTTCTTTTGTTTAAATAAATAAATAAATAACAGTTTCTGGTGAGTCAGTTTCAACTCCTGGTGACCACAGTCTTGTGTGTCAGAGGAGAGCCACCACAGGCTCTGGTATAATACAGAGACTCGTTTGAATGCTCTGCCTGAAGAGACCACATTGGAGCTGAGCTGTTCCACACTAGTGTGCAGAAAGTGCCTTCTAACGTGGCTTAGTGCATAAATAAAAAGACAGCATTGGGAGGCAATGCTTGGTTTCTGGTCCAACTTCTACCACTCCTATGCATGCACCTTGACAGATCTTTACTTGCCTGGACCTTAGTTTCTCGTCTGTAAAATGATGAGACTGGACCAAATCCATTGCTGTTAAGGTAATCTCGTGTGTATGAGTGTGTTTCAAAATGTACCTGGCTGCTTGTTTACGTTTTTACCCTGAGCCCACTGCACTGAACAGTCCGGGAGATTCTGACGCTGAGAATCCTGACACTCACCAACACGATGGCTGTATCTTGTTTCATCTTCTTCAAGACTACATTGACATGAAATAGACACATTCTAAAAACCACACTTTCAAATGGAATTCCAATTCAATATTCAATGTGCCCTTTTGAAATTTGTTTTGAATATATTGATTGTTATTTAAGAAACCTTGGTGGCATAGTGATTAAGTGCTGTGACTGCTAACTGAAAGGATAGCTGTTCAAATCCTCCAGGCACTCCTTGGACACTCTATGGAACAGCTCTCCTCTGTCCCATAGGGTTGCTATGAGTCAGAATTGACTCTGTGGCAGTGGATTTTATTTTCAGAGCTATGAATGTTATGGATTAAAAATATATATATATACTAGCCAGTCAAGCAATCTGATGACATTGATCAATATTCATAGCCTATTTACCATCAAACCAACATCCACTTCTGTGGAGTAAATTCCAACTCACAGTGACCCTGTAGGACAGACTAGAACTTCCCTATAAGGTTTCCAAGGCCGTAAATTTTCACAGAAGGAGACTGTCACATCTTTCTCCTGCATAACTCATACATAAACCATAAAGATGTCAATTACTTAGATCTACATTGTAATTCTGCATGAGTAGCATATCTTGATTTATACATTTCTATATTATTTGTAGAAACTCTGGTGGCATAATGGTTCAGAGCTACATCTGCTAACCAAAAGATTGCCAGTTCAAATCTACCAGCTAATCCTTGGAAACCCTATGGAGCAGTTCTCCTCTGTCCTATAGGGTCACTATGAGTCAAAATTGACTTGACAGAAGTGGGCTTTGTTTTGTTTTTACATTATTTGTATATGATAGTAGTCACAAATTTTTCAAGGGAAATAGACATCAACATTTTTCTATTCACTTATTTCAAGTGTCAGTAGATTTGATCTCAGAAGGTACTTTTGTTTTATTTTTATAATGCATACTGTGCTAGACCTATTAGAAGTTAGATCCTTGTCCTTAAGATAGTGTGATATGGAAAAGCAAGGCTGTGATAACAGGATTTGAAAAGTCAGCCTTCTCAAGTCATATTAAATCTGCTTTAATCATAAGAAAAATGCAAAGCCTGCAGAAAAGTATACTGGCTTTCCGGATTCACTTCATACCTAAATCATTTGGTTTTTTTCTGATTTGATGACAAGGCTGTGATACAACAGTGATGGACACAGTTCTTCATCCAGCAGGAACCCAGAGAGAAGAAACATTTGGATGTGCACTCGGCCAGCTAACCTAATGAAGGTTACTATTAGTATGATTTTGACTATCCAAGTATCAAATATATTGGAGTAAAATAACAATATTTAGGTAAAGTAATAAGAAACTTTCTCCAGCAGAAGGCATGTATAATACAGGTGCTCACTAGAAAGAAAGCAGCGGGGGGGACTTGGTGGGGGCAGGGACTTGGTGTTGCTCACGGCTGTATGCCAGGACCTGGAAAAGCACCTAGCATAATTATCAAAACCTGTTGCCTTCAAGTGCATTCTAACTCATAATGACCCCACGTGTATCAGAACAGGGCTGTGCTCCTTGGCATTTTCAATGGCTGGTTTTTATGGTACCAGATGGCCTAGCTTTTCTTCTGAGGTGTTTCTGGGTGAACATTAACCTCCCACCTTTTGGGTGGCGCTGAGCATGTTAACTGTGTGTATCACCCCGGGACTCCCCCAGCATGATAATAACAACAACACAAACAACCACTGCCATTGAGTCTATGATATTTGTTGAATAGATGAATTCATGAATAAGTAGGCTAGAGAGTGAAATGTTATCCTTATATGATACCAAATCAAGCAATTAAGAAATGAAAAAAAAAGGTTAGCCAGACTCTTTGCAACTGTACAATGTCAGGCTGCTGGCTGAATTGTTCTCCACCTGGGTTGGCTGACACGACAGGCTTGCTCCACTGCCAGGTGCATGGCTCCACTACATGCGTATCTAAAGGGGCATCTTGGCAAGGACCCCCAACTGCTTGTTCGTGGGGAATAAGCACATATCAGAAACATAGAAAAGACTGTTCATTGTGTTTTATTTTCCATTTGTTTTCTGGGCAGGTGATGGGATAGCACATTGTTTTTGGTGAGCGAGAGAGCAAATGGTCGTGTGTTTTTCCTTGCCTAAAGGAGCTGTGAGCCAGGATTCTGCCACGTAGGAAATGCTCAGCGCACTCTGGTTTTTTATAGACAGGGCAGTAAATCCAAGTTAAAGGGATGCCACTTGGACTGAGTTTACACAAACACCATGGGATGAATTCAGGGAGGGAAATGTGATATCCTTGTTGAGCACAATGCCCTTTCCTTGATTTAATTAGGCAAAGCAGAGAGCCAAAACGAATAAATACTGGATTGCAACCATTTTGCATTTATCTGGCAAGTTTGTGGTGGTAAACAGAAATGCTTAATAACAAGCTGAGAATTTGGATGCTGTTTATTCCATTTAACTAAGAGATAAGAAGAGATTTGCATGAAGTCATTTCTATTTGCTTTCAGGTTTCTTGTTAAACGGAAAGCACCATATGTGGCTAGTGTGTGTGTGTGTGTGCACATGCGTGTATGCAATCAAGTGTTCTCATAAGGCAGTATTCCCCAAAGTGTGGTGGCAGGACTAGCAATACAGACAGCACTGGGGAGTTTATTAGAAATGCAGATGCTCAGGCTTCATCCCAGAACTAGTCATCATAATTAACATTTTAACAAGATCTTCAGGTGATTCAGGTGCACATTCAGGTGTGAGCAGCAATGCCGTAGGATTTTTACCTGTTGCACATGAATCTTGGCAGGCAGGTCCATTCTGAGGAGTTACAAAGCCATTTGTGAACTCTGACCTTGTTTAAGACACCATTTAAAAAAAAAATCCCTCAACCAAACCCATTGCTGTTGAGTCAATTCAAACTCATAGCTACCTTACAAGACAGAGAACTTCCCCATAAGATATCCAAGGAGCAACTGGTAGATTAACTGCCACCTTTCAATTAGCAGCTGAGCTCTTAATCACTGTGTCACCCAGGGTCCACGACAACATAACACCCTATTAAGTAGTGGTGTTATGGACAATTCTTGCTTCTATTCAGCTCTGAGAAACAAACAGAAAATCCACAGATCCTGACTCAGAGCTAGCCTACAGGACAGAGTAGAACTGCCCCATATGGGTTTCCAAGGAGAAGATGGTGGATTCGAACTGCTGACCTTTTGACTACCAGCTGAGCTCTTAATCACTGTGCAGCCAGGGCGCCCTGAGAAATGTTTGGCATGCTGTTTTGTGGTCTGGTACATCAAGTTAACTCAGTATCATGGGGTCCTATAATCTCAAAGAAGTCTCGATTGTCGTTTTTCAAAGTATTCTGAGCACCAATTGAAGACTCACCTGGGATAGATTCCCAGCCCTTTCCCTAGACTTGATACATCTGAGATGAGGCCCGTGGCTCTGCCTACTTCACAAGCTACTGGTCAAGGGTAGAGAAGTCTCCCAGGGAGGACTATGAGCAGTATTTTGGGGTCTTCACCCCCCAAACTGTCCAGATTTTCGAGCAAATTCAAATAATATCTAAAACTGCAAGACAGTGTGAGAGCACCACAGATCCATTCCAGAGGGAGGAGATGGTATATGACTCTTCCTTTGAACATTTGGTAACAGGGACAGGAAACCCTGTTACTTGCCTTGTGGCTTCCCCGGGGAGAGGAGGCCCTAGCTCACAGCATCACAGCTGAGGAGGAGTTGCCAGTACACGTAGCTCACTCCTGCCAGTTTGAAAACTTTGTGGAAAGAATCCTTAGAGTTTCCTTTGCAGTGGGGACTCACCGTTCTCTCTTAGAACAGAAATCAAGAGGAGACTATTGTTGGTGGGGTGGGGAAAGGAAACAGAGCCGGAAGACAGCAAGGGGAGGACCGGAAGACAGCCAGGAGAGGACCGGAAGAGCCTCTGGTTGGCTTCAGCCTGACAAACCGAGGCCTCTGCCTGCATGGAGACGGCGGGCTCACCCCTGCATCGAGGCACTCTGGCAGTCTTCCATGGAAATTGCAGGGGATGGAGGAACTTCACGTTTTCAACCTTATTTTATGGAACACCTACTACAATACTCCACTGTTGTTTTTGGCTGTCTGTTGTTCATACTTGATATTTTTCTGGAACAACGTAGTCGGTCCTCTCACTACCCTCCAGGCCTTTCTTCAGAGTACTTTTTCGAGGGGGAGGGGGAGACAAACAGGGGTCTTCCAGAATTCTATCTACCCCCCACCACCAAAAGGAGAATACATATATTGAGCACTTTGAGGATCCCAAGAAGCATTATATTAAATCTGTCAGGATAGGTTCCTGAACTATCAGGACATGAATTCTTCGGGTGACAAAAGGAACAGGAAAATAGTTCTACAAGGTTACTGTTAAGCATATCCAGGATTCTACCTGCTACCCGTTTTTAAAGAGCTGAGCAAGGTGGGGATATACCCAACAGTGCCTTTATCGATCCTCAGGAGCCATCCAGTAATGCAACAAGTAAGTGCGTCTCTCCTAACACAGTCGAAGCCCTCCTATCATCTCCAGTGATGTCATAGTACTATCAGGCCCTACAGCTCCAAGAACGTGAGGTTTCCAGATGATAGATAAGTCTTGTCTCCTGGCTACAGCCTAGCCCTCAGGTCTGATTCAGCATGTTGGAGAAGGAGTCAAGAGCCCAGCTTTTGGAAAAGATGGTGCAGCCCAGTCATACACAAATTTAAAGCAGCTGATCCTATTTGGTGTGTTTTCAAGATCTCTGCATGCTCACACATCACACTATTTAACCTGGCTGATGCTGGCTCCTATGAGTTCTTTCGGAGCCTAACAGGAGAGAGATTTTGGCGTCATAAACAATATGTACCCTTCGGAGGAACATTTAATGGTGAGCAAATTTCATCACACAAGGATTGGGGCATAAAGTGCCAAGGTTTTTTGCCCTTTAAAATATACAGGTATTCGGGGAGGGGGTGTTGGTTGGTTGATTGTTACATACATACTTTACACGTGCCTTACACAGCAGTACATGAGCACACACAACACAGCTTTCTCAAAATCATTGGCTGTTATGGAAGTGAATCACAGATTAGCGTGAAAGTGCTTATTGGCTCAAAAATGTAAGCTGATTCTCAGTCCTCTGTACTTCAAGCAGATTTACTGATTACATTTTTCTTAACGCTATGAAAATGAGGGGGGAACTGGAGAGTTGGCAGGCATTGAAAGAGTATTTGAGTGTTATAAGGTTTATAAAGTGCCCTGCTCACTGTGTGTGTGTCTTTTTGAGAAGTTAAAGTGATGCAAAAGATCACTAGACTTGGAATCAGAGGAAAGACGTTTGGGTGCGATTACTGGCAGATTAGTGAATTCAAATGCATATGATAATTTATTATGTGATTAAAATGACATTGCATATCAGAAGGGGAAAGTTGAATAGTGCAGTCAGTGATGTTGGGACAGTGGAGTAGCTACTGGGGAGAAACTTGTATCCCTGCTTTATTTCTTACACTGGGAAAAACCTCAGGTAAACCAACAATTTAAAATGTGAAAAGAACAAAAATGTAAAAATTCTGGAAAGAGGAGATTATTTTTTAAATCTCCAAGTAGTTAAATGCTTTCTAAGTTTTACAGAAATCCACATACACACACACCAGTTGCCGTAGAGTCAGTTGTTAACTCATGACTGCCCAATATGTGTTACAGTAAAACTGCTACATGAGGTTTTTAGTAGTCCATTTGTTGGAAGTAGAGGCTCTCTGGGCCTTTCTTCCAAGATGCACAGGTGAACTTGAACTGCCAGCCTTTCAGTTAGCATCTGAGTGCTTAATCATTCATCCTACCCAGGAACTCCTTAGAGAAACTCAGAAGCCTTAACATTTTTATTAATGTTATTACATTAAAGAAAAAGCTTTGCAGGCCTAAACTCAAACAAGGTCAAAAGTTAAAAACCTGGGGACAACATTCTTCAAGCATTACATAGGGCTTCATATGAATATAAACATGGGAAAAGGACACAACAGGTATTTTACAGAAAATTAAATACATTTTCCTCTTAAACTGTAAAAAATAAAGGCTACTCATCCTTACTTGTAATAGGAAACTGCAAATGAAATGTATGGATACTTTTTTTTTAAGCTTGGTTGGATTAGCAAAGGTGAAACGTGATGGTATCTTTGTTTCTGACCCATTGCTATAGCGTCAACTCTGATTCATAGTGACGCTATAGGACAGAGTAGAACTTCCCCACAGGGTTTCCAAGTTGGCATAGTGGTTAAATGTTAAGCTGTTAGCCAAAAGTTCGGCAGTTGAAATCCGCTGGGCACTCCTTAGAAACACTGTGGGGTAGTTCTTCTCTGTATTATAGGTCACTATGAGTCAGAATCAACACCATGGCAAGGGGTTTGATTTTGGGGGATCTGAGAGGGTCCTCTCATGCATTGCTATCATAATTGTGAATTACTGAAACTTTTACAGAAACCAATTTGTTAATGCTTGTCAAAATGTAAAATTGATTCATCTTGGAATTTATCCTGAAAGCATACTAGTAACAGTGCAAAATGACACACACAGCAATGACACACACACAACCTTTGCTGCAGCATCGTTTACAGCAGAAAGAAAGATGATTAAAATAGCATGAGTGTTCGTCAATAAAGGACTGTTTGAATATATTACATGCACACAGTGGGATACTTTGCAGGTCTAGAAGGAATAAGGAAACAGAATCAAGTCCGGAAGTAAAACTCATATATATATGTCCAAATGATTTTTGACAAAGATATGAATGTAATGCAATGCAGAATAGTCTTGTCAATGAATGACAGAATGCAAAAGGAAAAAAAATAGGAACTTAGACTATTATTTCACAACATACACACAAATTTAATTTGATGTAGATCACAGACATAAATGTAACAGCTGTAACTATAAAGTTTTTTTAAAGGAATATGTAGGAGAAAATCCCTGTGACCCCTGCATAGGCAGAGATTTCTTAATTGTGACACAAAATGCACAAACAATAAATGAAAAAAGTGAATAAATTGGACTTCCTCAAAATTAATCACTTTTGCTCTTTGAAAGAAGACATTGGAATAAAAACGAGGAAAGAAATCAAAATTTGAAAAACATCTATAAAGGGCATGTTTCTGGAATACTTTAAGAAAGCTTATAGCTCGACAATAAGACAACTGAATTTAAAAACAGACAAAAGTTTCAGGTAGATACCTGACCAAAGAATATGCACAAATGGCAAATAAGCAACTAAAATGATATGCAAAAAGACATGAAGTATCTTTCAGTTTGCAAAATGTAAATTAAAACTGATTAAAGTCTGCCACTGAGTTGATTCTGATCCATAGAAACCTTCCAAGATGAGTAGAACTACCCCATATAGTTTTCAAGAAGTACCTGGGTGGGTTCAAACTGCCAACCTTTTGATTAGCTACCACAGCACGTAACCACTCGGCAACGGGATTTCCCAACTATGATGACATACCATTATACACACACTGTTATAAGCTGCCTTCAAGTCAGTACTCCCGCCCCTCCCCGACACTCCTGGGGACTCGACCCACAGCAGAAATGGTTCATCGTGACAGATGTTCTCAACACACGTCTCTACCGACAGAAAGGTGGTGGAGGCTATGCTTGAGGTACTTCTGCCATAAACCCACTTTTCTCACCCAGTCACCACTCAGTTTATTGGGCCCCTGTCCTTTAGGCAACATGAAAACAGGGGTGTCAACCAGGGTGAGATGGGAGCCCGGAAAGTCAGAAGAAGTGGCAAGTCAGTACAGGCAGAGGTGCAGTTACGGCCAGGTCCTGTGGCAGCTGCTTGCAATCAAGTCCTACCCCCTGCTTCAGCATGACCACCCACCGTTTGAGCCTCTTTGTCTGACGGTGTAACGGGTAACAGCATATCAGGGTTAGCCGTGGGGATTCAGTGTGACATGCTTAGCACAGTGCCTGCCTTGGAGTGCTATTCAGTAAATGTTCACCCTATTTAATTATGAATTTGAACTTGACCTGCTTGTAGGACTGAGTGAGAAAAACCTGGGTTTGATTCATGGCTAGTGGAGTGGGAAGAAGAGAGAGCTCTAAGTTGTCAAGTTGTGGACTAAGTAACATCGTGAACTGGGAGTCCTGAGGAGTGTTACGGAATGATTTGTTTTTCCACCCAACAAACTGAATGAAGAGGCTGGAAAAATTCTACTCCTAAGCCAGTATCACTGAAGGAAACATCCTTTTCTAAGATCTCATCCCCTAGAATTTGATGCAGTGAATGTAGGCTGTAAAATTGTGAGATTGTGCCATTTGGAGGAGGCAGAGGGGTTGTTTGAGCCAGTTAAGCTGCGTTTCAATTTGCATGCTAAGTGTGCCTTAAATTACCTTTGGATCAAAATATCATTAAATATTAACATTAGGGTCATCATAAAACCTCCTTCCCAAGATAGTCTCTCCATTAACATGAGTCCACCCAACCCGACCCAGCCAAACATGTCCCATCACCGTAATGTACACAATGCCCTGCTTGCCAGCTTCAGGGTCAGGGCAGCATAGCAGGGCAGGTGAACCAAATCAGGACATACTCTGTGGGTCCCCGTAACATCGAGTATCTCAGCCACAGGTAGCGGAGCTACCTCCACCTCTCCAAAAAAATTTTTTTTCCTGACGGCTTTTAAGTGAATTGAATTTCTTCCCTGTGTGTGATATGATAATAAACCTGTCTTCTGTGTGCTCTCTGCCTTACATATTATGGAGGCCCTTGTGGTGCAGTGGTAAACAAACAGCTTGGCTGCTAAGCAAAAGGTCGGCAGTTTGAATATACCAGCCACTCTTTGGAAACCCTATAGGCAGCTCTACTGTGTCTTATAGGGTTGCGATGAGTTAAAATCAATGGTATCACACACTAGAACCAGATTCTAGATAATAAAGTTTAGTTTTGTGTTTTTCCTGCTTGCTAGCCCTCTTAGGTCTACGTGTTCTTCCTAGGAAACCCTGGTGCCATGGTGGTTAAGTGCTATGGCTGGTACCCAAGACCTTGGTGGTCCATATCCACCAGGTGCACTTCAGAAATTCTACGGGACAGTTCCGTTCTGTCTTCCAGCTCACTATGAGTTGGAATTGACTCAATGGCAGTGGGTTTGGTTTTTGTTTCCCCTAGCTACGTAGGAACTATATTCAGCAGGGACTGTATTTTTAACTATTTCTGTTCTCTATAGATGTATAAAATATGAGACCTCCATATTCTTCCTGTTCTCATTAATTCTGACTGAAATCCTTTGAAATAGCTATTATCTATACTTCAGAAAAGAGGAAACCGAGGGCAGCAAGGATGAACTCAGACTGAAATCATGTAGCTCTGGAAGTTCAGGTGTCTCTGGAGTTACTAAAAGGAGGCTGGGTATTAGACGTCAAATGCTTAATGTTTGTAGACTGACTAAATAATGTTTTAGGAGTATATGTCCTTCTCTTTTTCAAATCTAATAATGCTCCTCTGGCAATTAATAAGATATAAATTAAAGACATTACTCAATTCAAAATAGCTTTTGGTGGTTTGGAAGCCTGGGTGGCCCAGTGGCTAACGTTCGTGGTTTGAATCTATCCAGGGGCTCTTTGGAAACCCTGTGGGGCAGTTCTGCTCTGCACCCTAGGATGACTAGGAGTCACAGTCGACTTGATGGCAGTGGGCTTATGGTTATGGGTTTGGTTATTATGTATTTTTTTCTCACATGCTGGAGATTTGCAAAATGGAATTATTTTAAAAAGTGAAAAAGGGGTCCTTGGTCTGAAAAGACTGAGAATTACTGGAGTAAACCAAAGCTGAAGTTCATCAATCAATTTCAGGGGATTTTCCAGATAATTAGAGGAGCCCTGGTGGTGCAGTGGTAAAGTGCTCAAATGTCAGGGTTTGAACCCATCAGCTGCTCCGTGGGTAAAAGATGTGGCAGCCTGTTGCAGTAACGATTACAGCCTCAGAAACACTATGAGGCGGCTCTGCTCTATCTGGCAGGGTCACTGTGAGTTTTTTGGGGTAATCGAGGTCTTCTGATGGCAGTGAGCTTCTCCATTCTTACACTGTTGCCTACAGTACATTTATATATTTGGTAGAAATCTAGAAATTGGAAGTTTCCATCATGACTGTTAAATTCTTTCCTCATCTAACAACTGTCTCCCCAAACCCTCCTACTTATTTCGTTATCTCAGTGACCTTGAGTAATTTGCTTAACCTGCTTGTGTCCTAGTTTCTTAATGAGAAAATGGAGAAAAGAGTGGTACCTCCCTCACAGGACTCTGTGACAGTCATGTGAGTTAGTGCACACGCTGCCTTCAACACATTCTTAGTGTGTACAAACACTTGGCATATATCATTGTCATTGCTGAGGTTAGGGAACACTTGCAGCTATTTGACACATGGCAGGAACTCAGAAGATGTTTTTGGAATGAATAAATAAATGAATTAAAATATAAAATGGAAATAAAGAGAAATTCTAGATACTCAGTTCTGTTATCTGTCATAAACCACAGACAAAGGTAGACAGGATAGCTGCTTTTATGTAATGTTGTGTTTGGGTGTCTTCACTTTGGTAAGTTCAAGCTAGAGACAGGAAGTTTCAGTATCATCTTATCCAGCTGACTTACTTTACAAGGCTTCCAGTGTAAGAAGCATCAGGATTTGCATTTAAGGGATCAAGCGGCAAGCATTTAGGCTTAGAACTGATGTGAAGTAGAGGCTTTATTCCTCATTAAAAACCATAAGAGGAAACAAGGCTATGAGACTTTCTGAATAGGAGGAGAGAACCAATGCTTTCTTGCTGCAAACCAAACTGCTGAGGACCACAGTTATAAGACGGTCAAAGGAAGTTAGTGTGACCTTTCATACCAGGCACAATGTTTATCTAGCTTAAAATTTCACTTCCAGATCACCCGTGGATAATTATTTAGCTTTATTATATAAGAAAACTTCTGAGCTGATAGAAAAAGTTTTTTGGTTTTTTTTTTTTGGTTAGTGTTTGCAAAGTGAGGAGTTGAGGGCAAAGGGAAAAGAAACTGTTACTAGATTTAAAAGATGGCACCACTTTGAGTTTCTGTGCCGGGTAGCATACTTAAAAAAAAGGCCTCTGGGCAAATAGGCCAATGTAAAGATAATGCACTTTTCAGAACTGGCTGAATTTTTTTAAGACCAGGCAGTACTACTCATAAGCTGCTACCATTCCTTGGCTCATGTAGGGTAGGCTCAGTGCTGGTGCTGTGAACACTGAAGTCAGTAAGACCCATTGTGAGCCTTTTTAAGGGTGCAGTAAGTTCAAGTATATATGTCATGGAGGTGAATATGCTTTCCTGTTGCCTCTGTCCACTGGTCCTGTTTCTACTCAGTGGGACCACATGAAACAAACTCCCTCCTTCCAAAGGTTGGCTCTTAAAGCATTTAACCGTAAGTCATCAATTGCCCCAACCCCCAAGACATACCAGGTTCCTGCAGCCGTGACAATAAGTTACTTGTCACGGTTGGTAAATGGGGGACTTAGAATTCAAACCTTAGGTTGCCTGACTCCAAGTTGATGCTCTTCCTTGTACATGGCTCAGCCTCTGTGATTCAGCACACTTGAATGTTCTTAGTACTTTACCTGGCCAGTAACCCACTGCCAAAAAGTCACTTCCTACGCATAGTAACCTCAAGGCTGTAAATCTCTGAGGAAGCAAACTGCCACATCATTCTCCCACAGAGCCACTGGTGCTTTCAAACGATTGCCCTTCAGATTAGTGGTAGATCACTTATACCGCTGTGCCAAGGGCTCCTTCTTGCCTGACCAGTAGCTGCTCAATAAATGTTTGTTTCCCTTTTTCATGTTATCCTTTCTCTTCCCCCAATCACTACAACTCCTAAAATGAGGAAGGGGGCTTGGAGTTGCCAGAAGTATGTGTCACATACCCAAAGTGATGGTACAACATGAGTTCCAACATGGCATGCCTGGTAGCCACCTATGCCTCTTCCATAGGGCTTAGGTGACTACCAGGAATGCCCCTGTGGGTATCTGCTAGGCTGGTTAGTTTACTATGAGTGGAAGCCTGGGGGTTCCTTCTAGTTCCCCTCTACCCCCTACAGCTTTCTCTTCTTTCTTCAAATAGTTCTACTCACTGCCAAAGCCATCTAGTGAAATTCAGTATCTATTGAAACTCCACCGCACCTCTGACCTGGTCTTGCTTCAAGTTCATGGTCAGGGCAAGGTAGCTAGCAAGTGTCACTGCCAGGAGAGGAAGAGAGCCTCAAGGCAGGCTGCTCTTCAGCAACTCCTACCTCACTGTAGTTCTTTCTGCCTCTTTGAGAGCTCTTGCCTATCACATAAAGCAACCATCGTGCCCCAGTTTGTTGCTAGTGGGGTCAGGCAAGTTGTCCTAGAAGGCATTTGGACATGGGTTGGGTGCTTCTTTGTTATCAAAGTGACTATGGAGAACTGTTGGAATCTAGCAGGTGGGTAGGTTGGGGACAGGTCTGGCACAGTGAAGGATGAGCTCACACAACATAGCAGCAGTGTCTGCCTCTCTTAAAAAAGGCCAGGACCGTGATAGCCCCCTCACCATTGTCTCTCCACGTCCAACCGTGTACCTGCCCCTTCATCCATGCTTGCTACAAGGCTTTGGGTATGAATGAATGCTCTTCTTTGTCACCTTCCTCATCTTTTTACCTGACATATTTTCACTGGAGGTTCTGAAAGAGATCTGTTCTACTTGCCTCTGATTTTTGGAACTGATTTCAAAGATGTAGGCTTTATTCAGCTCTACTCACGTGTATTTTGTTTTTCTTTCCCTTACCTCCCCTCATCCATGGATTTTCAACAAATTGGAGGCCCACAGACCTAATGAATGTTTTCTAAAATGATTAATTGTGAATTATCCTTCAAGTAAACCTCAGAGATGTGGCTTTCTAGAGTAACTTTGAGTGGGAAGATTTTTCCTCCAACCACCACCAACAACAAAAAAACTCCACCAAAGTCATTGTCATTGCGTCTATGCTAACTTATAGTAACCCTATAGGACTGGGTAGAAATGCCCCCTAGAAGGAGTGCCTGGTGGATTTGAACTGCAGTCTTTTGGTTAGCAGCCGTAGCATTTAACCACTACACCAACAAGGTTTCCTTTTCCTCCAAAGGGAATTTAAATTCCCCAAATAGCTATTATTAGACTGATGGCCTAATTGATTAAGTTTTTATGTAATTAAGGCTAAGTACTTTAGCCAGAGCAGCAGCAGTAGTCCTGTCCCCTTCCCTTCTCAGAGGCGTGAAGCTACCATCTACAATGAGTGGAAGAAGGGAAAGGAAGACAGCAAGAATAAGTCAAAACTTGGAATCTGGTCATCTTTGCCAATCTGGTGGAAATTTCAGGAAGGCTGGTATCAAGTAGGCATAGCACTCCAGCTTCCTCCAGGACAGATCTGTGTTCCAGGAGAGTCAGAGGGGTTTGCGCCCCAGACCCAGCTTGGGGAGAGCAGACTGATCCTGCAGTGTGAACGTCACAGCTGAGCATTTTCAGAGCTCATCAGTTTTACTTTCTGCCTGATTCTCTCGAGAAGACCCTTAGCTCCTTTCCCTTTTGTAAATTTCAGACAGAAAGTTTTCTTCCCCCCATGGGAATTCCCAACTCTGCTCTATTGAGGGGCTCTCCAATTTTCTTCTAGAGTGGTAAGAAAGCCTTTAAAAGTTCTTCAAGTTTATTTTTATTCTTCTCAAATTGAAAACAGTTCTCTAAAGAGGAACATAGCCCAGGTATAGTAAGGAAGGGCTAGGAGGGATCTTGAAACAAATATATACATGGTAAGGGAGGAAAAGCTAGTAGGTGTTGAGCACTTGCCGTATTCCGTTACCAGACTCAAGGCGGTCCTGTGTGTTTCAGGGCAGAATTGTAGTCCATGGGGTTTTTACCGGCTGAGTTTTCAGAAGTGGATCACCAGGCTTTCCTTCGAAGGCACCTCTAAATATACTGAAACATCCAACCTTCTGGTTAGCAGCCGAGCATACTAACCCTTACTACTATCCACGGACTCCCTGCTAGATAGACTACTCCTAGAATAAGAATCTGTTAAAAAAAAAAGTGGGGGGAGAAGAGGAGGGTAAGGGGGACTGTAAAATGGCATCGGGAGACAAAGAGGAGCTAATGTGGCCAAGGGAACAAATGAAGTACAGCCTAAAATAAAACAAGCACCCAGAAAACCTGGAAATTAATTTACTAACTAGTAGGTGTTAAAGAACTACATTTTCTACTGTATGCTTTCTTTATCCATTAAAAAAGACAACTCTTTCCAAAGCAGATAGCCATAGCCTGAGGTAAGTGATTTAGCCTGGCTTATGTTCTAGCCATAAAGCATAAACTTAAGTACTGCTCATCCAGTGGAGTGTAAAGTTTGCAAAACTCTTTGAAGGCAGAGAGTGTAATTTAAGTATTGTTAGGTACCTATCTGCTGTCTTCCAATGAATTCAGACTCATAGCCACCCCATACAGTTTCCAAGACTGAAAATTTCTGCAGAAGCAGATTGCCACATCTTTCTGCTGCAGAACCACTGATAATTTAGAGCTTTTGGTTAGCAGATGATTGCTTCTACCATGGGGTCACCAAGCTTTCTGCATTATTAAAATACTTATTTAGAAAGGGAAAGCTCTACCAGTATTCTCTGTGCCTTAACTAGTTGCCCATACCCAGCAGAGCTGGTTGTCAAGGTTTATTATCAAAGGGAACTAGTCCTTATTCACTTGAAATGGGAAAGAAAATGACAAAGGAACAAGCCCAGGCAGTAACAAATGACAGGCACCCTTAAAGCATTGTCTTGGTTCAGAGAGAGATTCCTGAGCTAAAGAAGGCATCATTTACTGGAATGGAAAAATATAGGGCCAGGAAATTGCTCAGAGGGCTCCTGTCTTTTCCTGTGCACATGAAAGCTGCATACTGTGTTGGCTACTGTTTTGGATCCGAATCTCAGTTTTAGAAATAGCCTGAGTTGTGTCCTTGGAAAAAGAGAGGATTATGTGGTATATTTATGTGTTGTGAGGTGGTGGGGTGGGAGGTGGGAGGATGTTGGGAGGAGCCACTTGGATGCTGTGACACTGAGTGCTCTCTGGACTGTTTCCTGTGCCTTAATAGAGAGTTATCAGAACTGAGCTGAGGGGTTAGGCAGCTGATCTGGGCTTAAGAACCCTCGCAGTCTTCTAAGGGGGTCAGTAGTGGTTCAGTTGTAGAATTCTCACCTTCTATCTGGGAGACCTGCATATGACTCCTGACAAATGCACCTCATGCACAGTCAGTGAAGACTTATGTGTTGCTGTAATGCTGAACAGGTATCAACAGAGCTTCCAGATTAAGACCAAGAAGAAAAGCCTGGCAATCTGCTTCTGAAAATCAGTCACTGAAAACCCTGTGCATAGCAACAGTCCAATATGCAATGCCATCACAGAGATGCTAGGCACTGTTTTGTTCAGTGTTATATGGGATTGGCATCACTGGGGACTGACAGAGCAGCAACTAGCAACAACAGTCTCCTAAACTAGCTCTGAAGTGAAACCAAGATTGCCCTATTGATGACATAGGCCAATTCTGTATTTAAACAAACCAACAATATTTACTGAGCAACAGTCTCATTTCAGACACTATTTTAGGAACTGGGAATATATTAAGGAATGAAAGACAAACATCTCTGTGCTCTTGAAGCTTGGATTCTAGTAGAGGAAAATGGACAGTGAACAAAATAGATAGTAACATAGAATGGCCTCACTGAAAAGGTAATATTGAATGAAAAGTTGAAGAAAGTGAAGGAACGAGGCAAACAGGCATATGGGAGATCGGTTGTCTAGGCAGAAAGAGCAGCACAGGCAGTGGCCCTGAGGTGGAGACATGGCTGGTGTGTGCAAGAATCACCCAGAGGCCAGTGGGGTTGCAGGGGAGATAGTAAGGCAGAGTGTGGTAGGGCCTGAGGACAGAGGGCTAGCAAGGAATTACACCACGGAGAACCTTGTAGGCTGCTGTGTGGACTTTGGCTTTTACGCTGAATGAGATGGAAAGCCACTGGAGGATTTTGAGCAGGAGAGTCACAAGTTCTGGCCTACATTTTAATAGAATCAGTCTGACTGTTGTTGAGGTGAGGATGGAAGTAGAGGTAAGAGTTAGGAGGTACAGAAGGAAGAGGTGGTTGTGGTCTGGACCAATAAAGGGGTAGTGAAAGTGATGAGAAATGGTTGGATTCTGGATATACATTGAAAATAGAGTCCCTAGCCTTTACTAATCCATAGGCTGGGCTACTTAGGTGGTCTGTCCAGGACAGCATTAAGGAACTGTGAAGGAATGGTGAGAAGGTTGGTCCTTTTCCACTCAAGAGGTAGTAAAGGAAGACAGACATAGTTAAGCAGGTTGAATTCTTGTTGGCACAACCAGTTTACCCTTCTTCTCTTGTTCCTTCCTGTTAATTGAGGGCCTATTATGTGGCAGGCACTGTTCTGGAATACCACAGTGAGCATGTCCTAACAGGGTCTCCCCGTATGGATCCAGCAATCTATGGGAGACTCAGTATTAAGTGAGTAATCACTCCCATAAATGTAAAATGACCACTCTGATTGATATGTGCTAGGAGTATCAAAGTTGTTGATCTGCCTAGGCTGAGAAGTCCTGGGGAAGGGATGCTTGATGTCTGACTAAATATGTGTTACCTAGGCAAAGAGATGCAGAGTGGGGAATAGGGTTCCAGACAACAGAGTTGGCATGTACAAGGGTTCTGAAGGGTGAAGAGAGCTGACTGTCTGAGGAACTGAGAGAAAGCTTGGGGAATGCAGGCAAGATGTAGCTGGAGAAATTGATGGGGTCAGACCATACAGGGCTGTATGAGCCGTGTAGGAGTTTTGAACTTAATCCCACGATCAGTGGGAAGCTACTGGAGGCTAACTAGAAGGGAGTACAGGCACGACGTGAGCTAGTTTATGAGAGGACTGTAGCACCTTGGGTACAACAGTAGCTGCTTGGCGCAGAGCACTGGTTGTGGCGATCGTGACAAGAACAAATGCAAAGATTTAACAGCTGTTTAGAAAGTAGACCTTGTTTTTTGATTGGCCATGAGATGACTGAGTTCAAGAATAATTCCTAGTGCTTTGTTCAAAATAATTATGTAACTGAAAGTAAAACTCTCCTACTTGTAGAACTCATGTACTTGTACTAGATCAAGTCACAATGGAAACTGGAAATTTTATTTCTCTACATATCTTGAAAAATAAGATTTACTATATGGTGGTTTAGTGCCCAGCCTTGCTGAAAGACAGAAGTGGGATTAGGTTACCTTCCTTAGGCCCCTTTAGCCCATGGCCTGTTTGAAAACTGAATGGATGGAATCCTCCATCTAAGATACAGTCTCTAAACCAGCACTCTTTAATAGAAACGTAAGGCAAGCACAAATGTAATTCTGTATTTTCAGTAGCCATATTAAAAAAAGTAAAAATAAACAGGTGAAATTAATTGAAATAATTTGTTTAACTCAGTACATCAAAAATGTTACTATTTCAACATGTAATCAACAGATTAATATGATTTAATTTCTTAGTGCTGCTGTAACAGAAATTCCACATCTGGTAGTTTTAAAAAACAGAAATTGATTTTCTCAGAGTTGAGGAGGCTAGAAGTCTGAATCCAGAGCATTGGCTAGGGTAAGGCTATCTCTGTTGTCTCTAGGGGGAAGATCTCTTCTGGTTTCTGCAGACCTGGCGTTCACTGATTCTTTGGCCCTCCTCACTTGGCATGTGTCTTCCACACCCTTTTGGCTTGCTTCTCTGTGCATAATCTGCTTGTTTTATAGCTCAAAAATAGGTTGAACACACATCCTATCCTGATATGGCTTCATTAACATAACAAAGGACAACTTCCAGAATGAGATTACGTCTACATGTATGGGGTTAATAGATATTAGAACATAACAAAGATATCTTTATTTTTATATTGTCTTTGAAATCCAGTGTGCTTTTTACACTCACAGAGCATATTAATTCAGATTAGCCGTGTTTCCTATGCTCAAAAGTCACGTGGTTACTGGATTAGCTAGCACGGCTCTAAGCCACTAAAGCCACATAGGTGTTAAATCCATACACGAAGCACTGGAAATATAGGTCCTTCTAAACCCTGGTTGCCTATTGGTTAGGTGCTATGTCTGTTAACCAAAAAGGTAGGCCGTTCAAACCTGCCCATGCTCCTTGGAAACTTGATAGGGCAGTCTACTCTGAACTATAGGGTTTCTGTGAGTTGGAATCAACTCAACAGTAATGGGTTTGGTTTTGGCTTTAGCATATAGTAGATTTCTACTTTCTTAGATTCTGCAACTGGTAAGATTTTTAAACATTCTCCTTAACTATTGTGTGTTCTTCATGATAAAGAGGAAAAAACCTACTTGATCATCAGGAACACACAATTCTTTTTTTTTTTTTTAATTATGATTGAATGAAAATGTAAATTTCCATATAAATTCTCATGCTCACCTGTGTGCAGCTCCCACTGCTCTCCTGGCCTGGTGACAGCACACCCCTCCTCTCTGATCCATACGTGTCCTATCTTCCCAAGAGTCTCCTATCCCCTCCTCTCTACCCACTCTCCTTCCTCCAGCAAGAAGTCAACAGGATGGCATCCTGTAGATGCATAGAACCATAAAATTCCTACAAGTATGGTCACTCTGCATCACCAAGTCCAGTCCATTGCTGTCCAGAACATACAATTCTTTTTAATACTGCAATGGAATGAAGCCTAGGCTCAGAATTCCCATCATAGTTGAGTATCTCTGGGGGTATTAGTGGTGATCATAGGACTTTGCCCTCTTCTCCTTCCCTTTGGTTTAGGAACATGGGTTAAGAAATCAATATTTATAAGAGAAAGGCTGAACCCCTGTAATTCAAGGAGAGCCACAGATGTCCCCAGAGCCACACAGGTATATAGAGAGGATAGTAATGTAGCACTGACTAAACCAAACACTTGGCAAATGTGCAGGAGGGCAGATGTTCGGCCCGCAGGCATAAAGCATGTGACTTCTTTCACATACTATGGAGGCTACACGCTGTGAAGGTTGGTAGAGACTGAGGATGGAACTCAGAGGGAAATGTGGCCTCACGGCACCTGAGAGCCACAAAGGGATGCGTAAACATAGGTCACTTGTCACCCACATTGATGGGGCATTGCCTACATTTCAGATGCATTGCTCTCCTGAATGTCCATGAGAGATTTTTCACCCGTCTTATGTACCCCACCTTTTCAAATGTCACGATGGGGGATAAGGCTGATCTCCAGCTCTATATTATGGCCCAAAGAATTATGAGGAAGAAACATAAAGGGAGGACATGGGGCAGTTTTTTTGGAGTGGATGCCTTCAGACACCTTTGTCTGAGATATTCAGATCTCCTGGCTTCCACTGAGTACTTGACCTCTCACTGACAATTAAACCGCCAAGCCAAGTGCTGTCGAGTTGGATCCGACTCATGTAAGCACTCGTTTAACTCCTAAAGGAAGACTATTTAATGCCTTTTTAAAATAGTGTCAAAAAGAAAGAACAGGAATCAGTCTGAGAATGTTTTCCTTTTGCATTTTCATTAGCCAAAGAAGTATTGCGTTTGGGGCACTAACATATGGCACAAATGTTAATTTTGAGGAAAATTTGGCACACTCAACATGTTAAACTATGCTACTTTCTACACATGGGATTCTTGGCTTCAGCAATGGTGATATCATGCCAAGATTCTTTAAAATGTCAGGCATTTAAAGAAACGGTTTCTCAAAATCTAAAAATTACACAAAAATAAATGTAAATGCTATTGGGATGTTCCTAAATGAAAGAAGTATGAGCCCTAGGGGAAACAAGGCAACAGCTGTCTGGCAGGCTATGGGGGAGTTCAGGTTGAATGTCAAACAGCAGCAGAGTGCTGTTGTCACTCTTAAGCAATGCATCATCATTCCATAGTGCATTAGCCAGATTGTGACACCAAGAGGACATCCAAATCTTTGGAATGGTAGGAGCTATGACACTTTTCTTTGAGGATGCCTCTAGACTGTTGACAGAACTCACCTCTGTGGGAAGAACAGATGAGAATTATTTCAGGGGAAAGATCTCCCCCACCTTGATATCAGCGAACTCCAGCGTTCAGTAATCCTCACAGTCAGCGAAGTGTGGTACTGGTATGAGGTCTGACAGTTAAGTCCGTGAACTTCATTGTTCTAAGTAGTACATACCTGATTGCTGAATATCACTATGGTCACCTTCGAAGTACTGCCCTTGGGAAGGTATGCACCAATGCCAGTGCCTCATCTACTCTTCAAAGCAGTTTTGGAACACTTTCTGGAATGGCCATTGTGCATGGTAAGCTGGTAAGTTTGTGAACTTAATTGTATAGTTGTCTGGGAGGGAGTATTTAGCCAATAAACAAAGAATTGTATTGGAACACCTTCCCTGCTAACCTGATCTGGCCACCGATGACTTTTTTCTTTACCCAAAGACAAAAGAAATATTGAAAGGAAGACGTTTTGATGACATTCAGGACCTCAGGGGTAATATGATGACAGCTCTGATGGCCATTCCAGAAAATGTTTCAAAATTGCTTGGAAGGGTGGACTACGCACTGTCATCAGTGTGTAGATTCCCAAGGGGGTTAGTTTGAAGGTGACTGCAGTGATCTTCAGCAGTGAGGTAGGTAGCACTTTTTTAGGATGAGTTCCCAAACTTAATTGTCAGACCTCATATGTTGAACCTGGAGCCCTATGCTTGTTCTGATGAATTTCCCTTAACCACTTTGATTTATCGAGTTCTTCTAGAGTTTTGAACTGACTCTCCACTCCATTGGTATGTTATCATTCTTATACTCTTGGTTATCCTTTCGTAGGTTATTATCCACATCTGGATAAAATATTCATTTTAAGATTTTTCTGTCTACATTTATCAGTTGTGTCCATATTCCCGGCTAGTTTCATGCCATGTAACAGAGACAGGGATCTGAAAGCGGATCTTCCCTGTGGATTGATAAGATAGTGCAGAGAAGAAAAATAGGAATGACACAAAAGCTTCCCCAGGGCCAGTATAGAGTCAAGGTGAACCAGTGGAGAGGTGACATAGGAACCGAGATTCCAGATACTTGGACTCTAGAGCTTGAAAATCTTGGCATCTTCCCTGTGCCTCTGTGAGATGGAAACATCAATGAAACCTGAACTAGATGATATCTGCAAACCTTTCCCATGCTCTGAACATTCTGCAAATAATTCTCTTGGTCCTACAGGCTTATTCTGAGGACTAAGTGTGATAATGGGTATAATGTCTTTGAAAAGATTGACAGTTATCTCCATGTAAGTTATTACAGAATTGTGAAATAATCCTCTCCAAGAATATAGAATTGTTTATTCTTATTAGTGTTGGGTCAAGTTTAAGAGCTTATGTAATTTCTTGTGGAAAATGAAAAGATACATAGAAGGTAAAAAAAAAAAAAATTAAAGAAGTAAGTATAAATGAGGTTGACCTTCCTGGAAAACAATCCAGTAGTATGTATTCAGACCTGAAAACTCATCCCTTGACCCAATTATTCTATTTCCTGAGAATCTAATGAAGAAAATAATTAGGGATGCAACAAAGACTTATAGACTAAGTCGTCTTTTGCAATGTTATATTTTATAGAGGTATATAGTAAGCACTCAGTGTTATAAAGGAAGACATATTTATGCAGAACTTAAAAGAAATGATCCAAAATAAATATACTATTTAAAGGTGGTGTGGAATTGTTCACATTCATCTAATTCTAGTGCCAACTGATTACATCTTTTAATATGCTTCGATTAACAGCCAGCTTGTTGCAACTGATTTCAGAAGTTTTTTTTTTTTTCCTGCTAGAGTTGAATGACTGCACGTTGGCTTTGTATTCAACCTGTTATTAGTCAACAGCCCACACCACGTGCTGATTCACCAGCTGGTTTTGGGATGTCCACATATGGCACTCATTCTTACTTTGACTATTCCACATGCTCTGTCTTCGTATGAAGTTCAGATGATATGAGTTGGCCCAGGGCTCATTTCTTTCTGAAACAAGATATATCTAGGGACAGTCTTAAAGTGTGACTTGCTTGATTCTCCCCACGAAGTTCTAAGACAGAAGCATTCTTTGTTCATGCTAAATTTCTTATTCATTGTTACAAAATAGCTGTTTGAAAATCTAAAGGTTTTCGAAATGACAGGCAATTCCATAGACTCTGGATTGAATTTGCTGTATTTTGCTATTGTTAAATGGATCCAAGTGAGTTATCTCTTACCGGGTGAGAACAGATGTTTTCTTTTTTCACACATTCCATCATTCACTCGTTCAAATGAATTCTTAAATCACAGATGAATGAAAACTTGAAGTGACCATTTCCCAAATGCCACACTAGTGATGTTATCAAAGGTATCCCTTTTAGAGGAAAGCCAGAGAAAGTCAAGGATCTAATAGCCTCAGTAGGTTGCTGATGACCTAAAGATAGAGAGAGAGAGGGCGCATTAGTCAGGACCAAGTGACTCCCTGATACTCAAACAGCCACAAGGAAGAGCAAACAGGTTATGGGAAAGCACTTCAAAAATTCTTTCTTTTGCCAAATCTTACAAGAAGGTCTTCTTTAGCAGCATCTTCTAGATTCAGTCTTGTGAAGTTCAGGGTCTTAGAAAATGCCATGCAGTATCTCAAGTGGCTTTCCCTGGCCACCTCATCAGTTCGTCATATCATTTGTACTCAATTTAGACCCAGCTATTTCTGCACACGTTTACATTGATTTAGAAAATGTCCTTCACACTTCAGTTTTAGTATCTGCTGATAAAATGCCATCTGCATGAGGATGATTTAGTTTCACACAAGGATTTTTCTCCTGGGGCGTTTGGCTTTCGATGCACACCAGGCCTTCATAGACCTCATTCCAGAGACCATGGCCAGAGAAGAGCTGGTGGAGCTTTCTCCATCTTCTTCCCCTATATGTATCTGCTTCACCTCCCTTTGTCCAAATTTGCGTGTTTTAAATCTTGGCTGTATCTATATATGTTCTTTTCATAGATTTGAAATCTGAAGTTCACTCCACTTCCTGTCTCCACTATCATTCCCACAAGGCTTATAAATTGACTAAGGCAGGTTTCTGTTTATATTGGCTGGCTAGTGTTACTTCACGCTAGCCAATTTTTTTTTTAAATTGTCATCTGTATGAAAACTCTGGTGGCGTAGTGGTTAAATGCTACAACTACTAATCAAAAGATCGGCAGATCAGATCTGCCAGGTGCTCCTCGGAAACGCTATAGGGACAGTTCTGCTCTGTCCTGTAGGGTCACTGAGTCAGAATAAAGTCGACAGTGGTGGGTTTGGTTTTTGGTTTGGTCATTTGTGTTGTTCTTCTGGATTCTCTTTTGATGGCATTTGTCCAGTTTTCTCCTTCAAGCAGTCACTTTTCTGATTGATTTGTAGAAGCTCTTAAATGTTGAGTAATATTGATTCGTGATTATATGCTGTAAATTTTTCTAGTTTGCCATTTTTTAAATTTACATGATTTGTGACAGGAATTTTTCTTGTTGTGCAATCAAGCTATTTGTTTTTCTAGTTTCTAATTTTTAGTCAAAAGGTTTTCAAAGCTTATAGGCTCAAGGCAAAGACGTGCTAAGTCCCTTTCCACGAATGAGTTGGGCCAAGGACTTAGAACTAAGCAAGTACCATGCATTCTGCCATGTCTTTGAAAGCACCTGCACAGGACTTGGGTCTGGGAGAAAGGGTTGGATTTGTAGTCATCTGGAGGAGGATGAACTCATTTTGAAACTAGAAAAATGGAATTAGGAGGTAAATCTCTTGGGAAGAAGGCTCTGTGTGGGGTGATGATGAGGAAACTTGTGTGTATGTTCAAAAGAGTCATTTATGTGACTAGAAATTAGATGACTGTTTTGTAACCTTTTCCAAGTTCCTGAGCTTTGGATTGATTTCAGGGGATTTTGGGACCAGTTTCTTTGCAGACTTGGGCAATTTGAATGATTCAGTGGCCAGGATCCCCTGGGCATGTGGGGAACCCTTTAGTGGCTGATAGTGTGGTGAGGAGGTGAAAGGGCCTCCCTTACCGCCTCAATGACTCATTCCCCGACGAATGCTACTGTGTAGTTTTGTTAAGTGTTTTTATACTTTGCAAAGATCTTTTATATACTCTGCCTTGTTTAATAATGATAGGAACCATATAAAGTAAGTAGAGTACAGCAAGAATCCTGATTCTCGTTTTTATGGAATGTAAATAAAAAGAATATAGCATTTAACAACCAACTTTTAAAAGTCAGTGATTGAGTTTTGAAGCGAGATCGGCCTTCAGGTCTCCGGGTTTCTGGGGAGGTTCACAGCCCACTACAGACAGGCGGTGTGGAATAATAGATGGTATGCAGCCAATGGAATCAGATACCTGGGAGAAAGAGCAGCTCAGCCTCTTGCTTTCTGACTTCAGGCAAGTAACTTCCCTCAGAGCTTGTATTTGTCATCTATAAAATGGGAATAACAGTATCTATCTTGCAGGAATGCCGTGGGAGTTAAATGATACAATGCTGTATTCTGTTCTTTTTGGCACTGGGTGTTTTTGAGAGCCACCTTGAAACTTGTGTAGAAGGTGTGTATGTGTCAACATGCTCCAAGGAGATGGGACAGTGTGAAGGGGCCCTTGTACACTGTCTGATGCCATCTCCTCTTCCACTCTGCCACCTGACAAACACCTGAGAGCTGTGATGCATCTGGAAGCTTTCCCTGAAGGGTCCTTGTGTGGTTTTATAACCCCACTCATCAAAATGTCCTTTCCCATCATAGAATTTAGAGTATTGCTGACATTGAGAATAGGGTTCATTAAAAAATAAAATAGGAAAATTGTTTATCTATAAACTGCTGTATAATTGGGCTCAATGAGTATTTACAATAGCTCATATGCAAATGTAAAAGACCTGAAAGAGGGTTATGGAAATAAAAGTATTCCAGCAACAGAACTCAAGAAGGAACTTAGTAAATTTATATGGCCGAGCACAGAGCCCACAGGCCAAATCCAGCTCACCACCCTGTTTTTGTAAATAAAGTTTTACTGGAACATAACTACTCATGTTTGTTTATGTGTTGTCTATGGCTTCTTCCTGAGTGGTGCAAACAGTAGACTCCTGGCTAGTAACCTAAAGGTTGGTGGTTTGAACCCACCTGCTAGTTCCACAGAACAATGACTACGCAATCTGCTCCGTTAAGATTACAGCCAAGGAAACCCGAAGGAGCAGTTCTACTCTGTAACGGGCGGGGTCATCGTGAGTCAGGACAGACTGGATGGCAGTGGGTTTGTTTTTTGGCTTATGGTTGCTTCTACTCCAGTGATAACAGTGAGTATATGCCTCACAAAGTTAAAAGTATTTACTCTCCGACGTTTTAGAGTAAAATGTCTCCAGTCCTTAGATAACAGCTGCTACTTCCTGGCTATGTGACTTTAGACAAGTCAGTTACACCAGCTTTGCCTCCAACCCCTTATCTATAAATACAGATAATACTAATACACACTTGACAAACTGTTGTAGTGATTAAATGAAATAAACAATGCAAAATCCTTGCGTATGGTGAGTCCTCAGGAGACAATAGCTATTATTATAAGGAGTCTGGTGGTGCAGCGGTCCAGATGGCTGACCATCCCGACTTACCCAGTAGCTCTGGGGAAGAAAAGGCCTGGTGATCTGCTCCTAGAGTGATTACAGCCTGGAGAACCCTATGGGGTAGTTCTTCTCTGTTACATAGGGTCACCACTAGTTGAAACCCACTCAGTGGCATCTAACAATAGGAACATCATTATTATTGCTACTTGGCTTGGCTGGCGTCTTAGGTTTACAGCAAAGCCCTTTGGGTGATGCTCACTCTAACCCAAGAACAGAGACTTGTTTATCTAGCTCTGGTCTCAGAAGAGCCCCTGTGGGAATCAATCAATAGCAACAGTCTTTCCTTGCCACAACCATGGTTCATAAAATCAGTCATTTCAGTAGCATTATAGGTCAGCTTCCAGGATATTAAAAGCAAACTCTGCCTTTCTGCCACATGTAATGTAGACACAGCTCAGTGTAACTGAATGTTATCCAGTAGTCTGTGTACTCTATCTGGAAGAGGGATCCTTGAATGAGGCATGTTATTGGAGTTAAATGTCAAGGGTACCAGCTGGTTCTTTCTAAAAATATGAGTTGATATTCTTCAGGGTGTGAACCATCAATCAAAATACGAGGGAAAATTTTGCATTTAATTGTTTGTTAGACAACAATTTGTGTGTGTGTGTGTGTGTGTGTGCGCCCACATAGCTACAGCTCCTTCTCTCCTTGCCTGGTGACAGCACACTCCTCCTTTTCATTCTATACTTGTCATATGCTCTTAACAAGCTCTTGTCCCCTTATCTCTCCTATCTAGTAAGACAACAGTAAGTGCATAGAACCTGTAAGTGCATAGAACCTGTAAGTGCATAGAACCATAAAGTAGACATGCCACATGGTTACATTGTGTCCCAGAGTCCAGTCCATTTTTACCCGAAGAGTTGACCACAGTACTGCTTTCTGGACAGGGGCAGCAGCGGACCTAGGGGCATGCTCCCAGCAGGCCCCCACGCTGTCAGGCCATCAGCTGTGGTCTTTTAGTAGAGTTCTTGGCCTGCACCCCTCTTTTCTTTATGTTACTACAGGCACTTAACATTGTGCGCCCCATCATGGCTTAGACAACCAAATTTTTAAAAAAGAAAACAAAGGACAAATGACCTGGAAAGCCATTAAGGGAGTTGGCAAAACAGTGGTCCATGGTGCTTCCTAAATCATGGTGGGAAATGCTTCTCATTGTAAAGAAGAAGTCTTACCCTGCGATCCAATCAGGGAGGTGATTTCCAAGAGAGAAGTGAAAAACAAAATTCCACAGCCCAACCTTTCAGAACTATCATAGTCATGCAGGGAGAAAACCTTCTCCTGCCCTCTTCCTCATTGTAAAACTTTGCAGGTTAGAAGAACCATCCCTATGGGGAGACCAAGTCTCTGGCCCACCTTCTTACCAGGTGGCTGGGCAGGGTCTTAGGGTGAGAGAGAGGCCCCAGAGGAATAGGGGAGTTAAGCACGATTCTCCAGCCGAAAACATACACACATAAACGGTGGACTGATGACCATCCCCACCGCTGGGATACAGCGTGACCTGTTTGAGTTGCTTCCCTTTGTACGCCACTTGATGTACAGGTGGCACCTGAAATAGAGAAGTCTTCTCCTCACCCCCAAATCCCATCAGAAGCCTGGGTGGGTGGTGGAACTGAGGAATGACTGAAAGTCACAGGGCTTCTCCCATCAGAATCCCTCCTCCACTACTTGCCCACTCCTGCTTCCTTTACTGTATGACTGGTTGGTCACCTGTTGAGCTGAGTCAGGGCAACCCTACATATATTGTTGTAAAACTGCTTCAGAACTTTCAGTGGCTGATTTTTCTGGAAGTATATCATTAGACCTTTCTTCCTTGTCTTCTTTGTGTTGGCTCAAACTTCCCACCTGGCACATTAATCATTTGAACCACTTAGGGACTCCCCTTTGCTGTCATTTGCATCCAAAAGCAGTTTACTGTGCATTGCCTTACAGCAGTTCTTAACCTTGGGTGCACGTGAGAATCACCTTCAGAGGTCTTAAAGCACAGCAGTGCCTGCACCCCACCTTCAGAGACCCTGATGTAATTTAGGTCTGGAGAAGGTCTTAAGCATTGTGTTTTGTTTGTAGGGGGAAGATCAATGGATTTTTAAAACCTTACAAAAGACTCAGGTGTGCTGGCTGCTCTTCTAGGAGAATGTGGTAGTAAATAACATAAACAAAGTGCCTGCCCTCATGGAACTTAAAGTCTGGGGGGGCAAGACAGATAATAAACAAATGAATGGTCAGGTTATTTTCCTATAGTGCTACCAGAGCAACAAAACTTGGGATTGTGAAAGAGAGAGCTGGGGATGGCGGGATATATAATGTTAGAAAGAGTAGCTGGGGCGTCACTGCTGCGGGTTGTGTCCTGATCCTGTGCTTGCGGTGAATTCTATTAGAACTGAGGGTAGCACCGGCAGCCTGTCAGAGGCCTGACCCTTGTTCAGGCTAGGGTGTATCATTTAGTTCCCTGAGTTCAGATTCTACAGTTTGAGAAAGAATGGGAGAGGCTGGTTGGACATGTCAGCCCAAGTCAACATGTAAAAGGATACCACTTTAACAGGCATGACTTGTCCTCAGTGCTATAGCTTCAGAATGCCACAGTCCTCTTTCCCTATTGCCTCCTATTAAATAAATAGCAAAGAAGAGAAGTCTGGAATAATCCTATTTTTGTTTTAGTTTTTAATATTCTGTTGTGTTTGGGGTAATGGTTTACACAGTGGCTTAGGTTTTCCATTCAACAATTTGAAAACAAGTTGTTCAGTGACACTGGTTATGTTCTTCACAATGTGTGAACATAATATTTCTATTCTGGTTGTTACAGTCCTGTTAATCTAGTTTCCATGCACCCTTGTATTCTCATGATGTTTTGCCTATTTTTTTTTTTTTTATTGTGCTTTAGGTGAAAGTTTACAGAGCAGATTAGTTTCCCACTTGATAGTTTGTACCTGAAGTGTTTCACAACATTTGTATTCCCCGCAATCTGTCAGCACTTGCCCCATTTCTGCCACAGGTTGCCCATTTCATCTGGATTTTTCTACCCCTTTCTGCTTCTCGTCTTTGCTTTTGGGCAAAATTTAAGACTCCAGATGCTACTCATTGGAGTAAGATGGAGAACATTGTCTTTATGATGTGTGTTGTGCTAATTGATGTAGGGAGACTGGTTGTGTAGTGGATAAGTGCTACTTTTGCTAACCCAAATGTCAGCAGTTTGTATCCCCCAGGCGTTCCTTGGAAATTCTGTGGGGCAGTTCTACTCTGTCCTATAGGGTGACTACGAGTCAGAGTTGACTCTACGGTGGTGGGTTTAGGTTTGGTTTTTGGTAATTAACATAGATGTCCATTGAGTCTATGGTCCATTGCCTTTGAGCCTAGGAACTTCATTCCATGAGGTGTTTATGTCTAAGACATTTCCAAGACTGTATCCGTTGTATGATCTATTATCTATATTAAAGCACCTACAATTATGTAAGTAGAAATATCCACAACCAAACCTATATCTGTAGGTGGATGTGCTCCTTTCACGCTACCACCTCTTCAGCATGCCTGTCTTCCTATGTATCCATTCATAGATTATTGTTTGTTAATACAATTATTGCAAGATTACCTATGTTACAGTCGTTGCCTTTGTTTCTTGCATTCCTCTGTGTCTTCTTTTGCCTTGGTCACATTGTGCTGACTTCCTCCATGTTGTGTTTTGCCTTTACCTTCACCAATATTAACGTGTGTCTTCTAGCTGGTAACTTTCCTTCACTCCCTCTTCATCCCTGGTGACCATCAATTTTTTTTTCCTGTGTATAAATCCTTTCTTTTCTTCTTCTTTTTTTTTCCAATAGTGTTAGAGTGGTCTCATAAACTATTTGGCCTTTTGTGATTGACTTCAGCACAATCTCCTCCAAATTCATCTCTTTTAAAATGGTTCTTGGATTCATTGTTCTTTATCATTGCATATTCTTATATTGTGTGTGTATTTACTTTGTTTTGTTTACCCATTTATCTGTTGATGGACACTTAGGTTGTTTCCATCTTTTTGCTATTGTCATTAATGCTATATGTCATTAATGAACATGAGTGAGCATGTGTCTATTTTTGTCATGGTTCTTATTTCCGTAGGATCTTTGCCTAGGAGTGGGATTGCTGGATCATGTGGTATTTATGTCTAGCTTCTCAAGAAAGTGACATAGCATTTTCCATAGTGGATATACCATTTTACATGCCCACTAGCAGTGTATAATAGTTCCAAACTCCCCACAACCTTGTCAATATTTGTTATTTTCTGGGGTTTTTTTTTTGGTTTTTAGTGCCATTATTTTCAAGGTGAGATGATATCTCGTTCTATTTTTGATTTGCAACTCTCTGATGGCTAATGGGTAGCTGGAGTGGCTCACTGGTTAAGAGCTCACCTGCTACCCAAAACATCAGCAGTCTGAATCCAGCAATCACTCTTTGGAAATCCTGTAGGGTTGCTTTGAGTTGGAATCAACTCAAAGACAATGAGTTTGGTTTATAACGGCTAATGATTATGAGCATTTCTTTCTATATTTGTTAACCACCTGAAGTCTTCTTAGGCCAAGTGTCTATTTATGTCCTTTACCTGTTTTTAAATTGGATCATTTATCTTTTCATTGTTGATGTTAAAAGTTTCTATAAATTTCATAAATTCTAAAAATTTTCTATAAAAAACCCTTGTCCTATATGCCATGGCCAAAATTTTTTTTCAGGCTATAAGTTCTCTTTTTACTTTCTTAGAGAAGTCTTTCTATGAACATAAGTATTTAATTTTTAGGAGGTGTCATTTATCTAGTTCATCTTCAGTTTGTGCATTTTTAGTTAGTTTTTTGCATTCATGCCATTATTAGATCTCTTGTTTTATCAGTAATTTTTCTTCCTTGGTTCTTTATAGTTTTAGGTTTTGTATTTAGGTCTTGATGCACTTTGTGCTAGTTTTTGTGTGTGGTGTGTGGTATGGGTCCTGTTTCATTTTTCTACAGATAGCCATCAGTTTTCCCAGCAGCATTTGTTAAAGAGAGTCTCTGTTCCCCATTTAATGGGCTTCAGCCCTTTCTCAAAAGTCATCTGCTCATAGATAGATGGATTTACATCTGGGTTCTCAATTCTGTTCCATTGATTCATGTGTCTGTCATTATGCCAGTACTAGACAGTTTTGACTGTGGGGCTATAGAATACGTTTTGAAAGTAGGTAGTGTGAGGCCTCCTATTTCGTTCTTCAAAAATGCTGTAGTTACCAAAGACTTTTTTCCTTTCCATATGAAATTGGGGATTAGTTTTTTTTTATTTCATAAAAAGATGTTGGAATTTACATTGGTATTTCATTGTATCTGTATATCACTTTAAGTAACACTGACATTTTCACAGTGTTAAGTCTTTCCATGGGCATGGTATATTTTTCATTTATGTAGAGATGTTTTGATTTATTTCAGAAGTGCTTTGCAGTTTTCCTTGTATAGGTCTTTAGATTTATTTCCAAGTATTTTATCTTTGGGGGACTATTATAAATGGCATTGTTTTCCTGATTTCCTTTTTGAAGTTTTCATTGTTAATGTATAGGAATCTAACTGATTTGTGTATGTTATTCTTGTATCCTGCTACTCGATTGGATTCTCCCTTTAGTTCTATCTTGTAGACTCTTTGGGATTTTCTGCAAATAGGGATAGTTTTACTTCTTACCAAGTTGAATGGCCTTTTTTTCCTTTTCATGTCTTATTGCCCCAGCTAGGACTTCCAGTACAGTATTGAATAAGAGTAGTGATAAAGGGCGTCCTTGTCTGGTTCCTGTTCTCAAGGGAATACTTTTTAATCTCTCTCTGTTGAGATTAATTTTGGCTGTTGGTTTTATAAAAATGCCCTTTATTTTTGTGGAGGAATTTCCCTTCTATTTCTATTTTGCTGAGAGCTTTTATCAAGAATAGATGTTGGATTTTATCAAATGCCTTTTCTGTATCAACTAAGATGATCATGGGATTCTTTTATTTATGTGGTGGGTTATGTTAACTTTCTAATGTTGAAATATTCTTGCGTACCTGGTATGATGTATTTTTTTTTTTGATATGGCATCTTGTTTTTTTAAAAAACATATTATCCTGTGCTTTCTCAATTAATGAAGACTTTCTGACCACCCGGCTCTGAAGTAATATCCTACTGCTAACCTCATTTATTGAACACAATTTGGTGACTTGTAATAATGATAACAAACAGAGAAGATGTCACTTGGGGTAAAGAATAGTTTTATATGGCTACTGATGTTTGAGAGGGAAAACGAGAATATGATTGTAGTATCTAGTTGAAAAAAGTAACAGAAAATTGAGGAGATACAATAAGCTACATTTCTGAATTTGAGTATCCCCTCCCCTGCCCCAATATCCTTTTTGACAATGTTAGTGTTTAAGAAAAGACACAAGTCCTATGACTGTTTTAACGTCATGAAAGAGTTACTAAACCTTCAGTGGTTTAATTAATTGTGGCATTTTCCCCTTTTCCCCGTTTCCTCTCTGGCTTCCTTTGGGTTTAGGGAGCAACATTTTCAAGGAGACTTTCAGGCTGGCTTAGCTCCCCGTGGATGATTCCACCTCAGTGCGTCCTGGGAGTGTGAGAGCTCACTGGGGTCCCTTGCCCAAGCCATTCATTGGTGGTGCTTCTAAGGAGTCCCTGGGTAGAGCAATCACTAAAGTGCTCAACTACTAACTAAAACGTTGGTGGGTAGAATCCACCCAGAGCACTGAGGAAGAAAGACCTGGCAGTCTGCTTCTGAAAGGTTGTAGCCTTGAAGACCTTATGGAGCAGTTGTAACATGGGATTGCCATAGCTAATCAGTAGCAACTGGTTTGGCTTCGTGGTTGATTCTGAGATGGAGAGAAATGAGCACCCAAAATACAGTAGAATATTTCTGAGTGCTGGACCAGTCTGAACAAAAGCAAAAGAAGTAGCAATTCATTTTACCTTTGGAGAGAATAGTGAAAACAGTTGGTCAGAATGGAGTTGAGAGGATTTCAGAAAGAAGAGGAATAAAGTTGGACGTGATTATAAAATGCCTTGAAAATTAAGTCAAGGAATATGTATTTGATTTGTTTGGTTAAGGAAGTGTTCAGCTATGAGCCACAGAAACCTGAATACATTTGCTTGTCCCATGGAAGGATTTTTATTATTAAACAACAGAAACACTATCTCCAAGCTTGTACAGAAGTTCTACATTGATACTTCTTTTGTTTCTAAATTTTATTTGCTGTTACATAGCAAAACACACACCAAATTGAGTCATCCCTACATGTATAATTTAGCGACATGGATTACATTCTTCCCATTGTGCAACCATGCTCACACTCCTTTTCTGAGCTGTTCCTCCCTGTTAACATAAACTCAATTCCCCTAAGGCTTCTGTCTAATCTTTCAAGTTGCTATTGTCAGTTTGATCCCAATAGATAGTTCTTTAAAAAAGCATAGTGCTCAAGGCAGACATTTTTTACTAGTCAAGCTGAACTATTGTTTGGTTTTTAGTGGACTTAAGGAAATATTGTTGGTTTAAGTTTTAAAGACTCACTCAGGGCAATAATTTTAGGGGTTCTTCTAGCCAGAAAGTCTGGAGTCCACGAGAATTTGAAATTCTGTCTGCATTTTCCCCTTTTTGATCAGGATTCTTCTATGGAATCTTTCATCGAATGTTCATTAATGGTAGCCGGCCATCACTCATTTCTTCTGGTCTTACAGCAAAGGATGCAGATAGCCACACATTGCATGTCCTCCTCCTATTACTCTGTTGCTTCAGAGATCAGTTGTGCCTTAGGTGGCCACTTGCAAGCTTTTAAGACCGTGACCACTACCTACATAAGAATTAGGAGATAGAACAGAAGCACTAAACAGGCTAGGCCAATTAACTGTGATGTCCCATAAAACTATGACTCTAAACCTTCAAACCAGAACCAGATCCCATAAGGCTTTGGGTTATACATTAAGCAGCCTCAGCACTGCAGTAACTATTTTTATCACACTCCTTTTTATAATTCAACTTTTTACAGGTATACAACTTACTGACAACAACTACAGTAATCACTCTACAACCTGATCCTTAATCAGTGAGATTTCTCCATCACCATTAACTCCTCCTTTCCTCCCTCCCACCTCTGGTAACCACTGATAAACTTTGGTTTCTATACGTTTACACGTTGATACTTTCCATCTCCTCCTCTACCATAGGGGAGGAATTGTCTTTAAGCTTGTTGTTTCATGATTATAATGTAGCTGCACCACCTCTAACCTCACGTGCACATTCCAGGCAGGAAGAAGAAAGCCAGGAAAGGAGACAGGGTTGATTTCTGTATTAGGGATGGAAAAGCTTTCTCAGAAATCGTGAATAGTCTTCTGCTTGTATCTCACTGGCCAAAACTGAGTCATAGGCTACCACTAAGTGAAAAGGTGTCTGGTAAGGTTAGTCATTTTGCCAGGCGCACTGTTACTTCACGAAAGAAAGAGGTTCTGTTTCTTATGGAAGAAGGGGAAATAGATATTGGAGCAGCAACTAGCAGTCTCTACACACTATCTATTGCAATTTCTATACCCCATGGTCGTAGGTTCCTGAACAGGGAGTCATCTTAGAAAGAAACAATGATTTTTTTTTTTTTAGAACATGGGTTTGGCTTTGGTATGTAAAGAATTTGGAAGGAAGGAAGGAGAAGAAAGGTTAGGGAAGGTGTGGATGGAAGCTACTGCAAGTCACTTAGGAGTTAATTAAGGTACTTGGACTAGAGTCCCAGGTATGGAAATGGAAAGAAGGGAAGAAGCTAACAGTCATTTCCAAGGAAAGTAGGCAAGATTTTGTGACAATCAGCATGGTAGCAAGTTTTGGCAAACTAACTTCCTGGTCTTTTATTTTTCTTCTATTCATAAAGTTAACATTTGGGGTGGATGGAAGAAAACATATTAGAAAGGAAGGAGAAGTTGATTAAAAAAAAAAAAAATCCCAGAATCAGAGAGATGTTCTAGCAATAAACAAATTCTGAAGTATTATTATATTTCAGGTGAAAGGCACCTGAGCTTTCGAGAATCTGGGAATTCTAATATGAATGAATGTCCTTTTTCTTGGGAGTATAAACATTACTTTCCAGGTATGTTCTCTAAGCATAACACATAGCAGATCATTCAGGTAGCCTCCAGAACAAGTCTGTGCTTAAAAAAGCAACGTGAACCAGATTTGAAAGCAAATCACATCCTTTGATGACTAATCCTGCAAACAGGGAAGTATTCTGCCTATTTGGTAGAGGGTGAGTAGAAAGAGAAGGAATTCCAGGTCTTTTTGTGTCTTTTTATCTACTAGTTATTATAAAAGAACAGGATAAAGTCCTTTTACAACTAGAAAAAGATCACAATTTGAAAATTTATCACTTAAAAATTTGTTGAGTAAAGAAAGGTTTAGGCAGTGATTTGTGATCTTGAGGAGACAGCAGTGATGTGGAGGAGACAGATTACCGCCCTACCCCATGAAGAAGCTGCTTGGTGAACAGTGTGGGCACAGGCTGTCAAAGTTAAGAGAATGGCAGGATTAATTCTGCCTGAGGGTTGAGATGTGCTGTGTGCTTTGACATTTTTCCTAAGCCCACTGTGGCATAAATAGGACTGGACTTTTATGTTAGCCCTAAAAGGGACTTTTAAGCAACTCAACTACCTTAAGATCCTGGGTATAGACCTGACTTTGCCAGCAACCCAAGTGGTTCATCCAAAGTATCCCAGAGTTCCTTCTCAGCACTAGGGAACAACCATGAAGAAATTCAGGGATGGGTGGTGTAAAGAAGCTGAATTAGTCATATTTGTAGTGTGTGATTCTGTAATTACTGTGGACTCTTCACGTGAGACTCATTTTAATCTGGACTTCCAAAGTCAAATGTACTTTCCTGTATGTACCTCGGCTTATCAATGCAATTAATCAAAGGTGAGTCCCATTTTGCAAGTTACTAGAGAAGTTTATTCATATAAAGTTGGCTTGGGATAGACTAGGACAGGCCAAGTCAGCCAGTTATTCCTTCCTTCACATGACACAAAATTCTTCTTGGCATAGGGAACAGGAGCATGTTTTTGTCAAATAAATTCCCAAGTACATATTTGAACCTAACAATATATAAGGCACTAGGCAAGTTTCCAACTTTCTAACCAGGTTAGGTTTGAAATATAAGATTATTCGCCTACACAGAAAAGTAACTAGCAGTCAATAAATGGAACATCAAACAAGTGTGGTAGAGTTTGGAGAAATGAGGGACTCATCTCCAGCTCTAGAAAGAAAGGTGTCACTTCTAAGTCTCTAGAAAGCCTTCACTAGATGAAGTTCTTCCCATCTCCACCTGGGCAGGGCATTGGGACTGGTCTGGCCGAAGTGTCCAGTGAGAGGTGTGGAAGGAAGAAGGCAGATGCTACTGAGGTAGACCACGTAGAATATTAACAATAACTGGTGGGCTGCACTCAGTTAATCTGGCTTAGGGGAAAAGATTCACAAGAATGGTCTCTCTCTCTCTCTCTCTCTCTCTCTCTCTCTCTCTCTCTCTCTCTTTTTCTTCCCCTCTGTAGATAGGTGGTAGTTAGGTGGACAGACACACAGTCAGACAGACAGCTGTTGTGGAGTTAGCTGTGACAACATGGTGACTTTCTGTGTTGTAGAATGCATTGTCTTTGTGATCACCTGTAGGTTTGAGCCCGGTGCTGCAGCTGCTGTGCCCGCCCACCTCACCGCAGCTGCTCCCCTGCCCTCTCGGGCCCTCAGGTCCCCCAAACATGATGTCTTCCTCCAGCAGTGGATCCTGGTGCTGTGACCAAAGCAAGCGAGTGAGATATTTTTTGTTGCCACCCTACGATTTTTATTGGCTAAATTTAGGCTTTCTTCCCAGTCTTGGTCTGGAAGCTGTGCTGGAATCTGTGTGTCATGGCTCACCCTCCTCGTATCTGAAATATTCTTGGCCTAGCTTCTGGTATCATAGCAACATGAGAGCCACCAAAGTAAAACACACTGACAGATGGATAGTGTGGCCTCTGTATATCATATGCACATCATTGGACACATACCAAAATTATGGATCGGTTTCAGTTTTAAAGAGTAAAAGCTGATCACCTTGGCTGCTGCTGGATATTTCCCAGAATCCTCAGTTATGTTTTTTGTAATGATGTGCCGAGTAGAGGAAACCGTGGTGGCCTAGTGGTTAAGTGCTATGGCTACTAACCATAAGGTCAGCAGTTCACATCTGCCAGGTGCTCCTTGGAAGCTCTGTGGGGCAGTTGCACTCTGTCTGTTTGGTCATTACGGGGTGGAACCAACTTGATGGCAGTGAGTGGGTAGTGGGTGCAGAGTAGCATTTTGTGTGTCTCTTTCATATTTTTAAACTTATTTTCAAGTTATACACAGTAAAATTCACTCTTTGAGATCTGAGTTTTGACAGATACAAAGTTGTGTGCCCACCGCCACCACCACAATCAAGATATTTCATAACATCCCACCCCCCAAAATACTCCTTCATACTACTCCCTTGAGTTACACTTTTAAAACAGGTTCCTTCCATAGATGGTTAACCTCGTCTATTATGTGTTGATTCTCACCACTTGTGCTAGGACAGAGCCGTCTTCTCTGGCGTTATTTACCAGTTCTTGGGCCCACCAAACTGAGTATGTGTCATTATCAGACATAGGTAAAATGAAACTTTCTAACGTGTGTGTGTTAGCTAGGCATAGGTATACAGAGTTTACATGTGTGTGCACATAAAACAATCAACATATATTCTAAGGGTACCTTTCCCAAAGGAAGTTAGAGAAAAATTCTAGCATTCCCATCTATAAGAAGTATGTTAGCTCTGAGGGTTGGAGAAGAGAACTGCTAAGTCACATCTCCAATTCATTTCCTTCCTTTTAGGTGGGTCACGAGGGCAGAGCTAACTCCAACAGACTAGCAGCTGTTCTAGAACTCAAGTAATTACATTCACCCCTGCTTTCCAGAAACTAGACACAGATTGAAGCATTTAAGAGAAAAAAGATAACTTTCCTAAATCAAACTTGCATTAATTTTAACTTGTGCAAGATAATAGTTGAATTTTTAAAGAGCTTTTAAAAGTTTATGTAAAAATGGTATGTACGTTCTTTATCAACAATTCAGGCAATACAAGACTAATTTGACTTTCATTATGTTATGTACTGGTGGTATTTAGGAGTTAAAAAATAAACTGTACAGGTTCAGTTGACTATTTCACAAATGAACAGGTCTCATCATCAGTTAAGTTTTTCTAATGACCTAGAGGGTTCATCCTGTGCGATTTTATAACAAACTGGGAAGAATTTGGGATTATGAATAAGATGGGGGTCAGAATGGCATTCTGGAAGGGCCTTAGGATATGGGGTTTGATTACCAAGAGGCATCTGGTCAGCCCTTCTTGGCTGTCCCACTGACCCAGAGAGCAACAAGGTAGACCACTTAGTTTCTTTGAAAAGACATTGATCTATCTGCCAGATGCATACAGGGATTCTTCTGTTCTTTCCAACCTCAGGAATACAAGGCTAAATCATTACTTGCCAAATACCTGTAGATAAAAAACTCAGCAGTACAACTGCATACACATTAAGACAATTATGTTGAATCATTAGAATGCTTAATTCTAAGACTCTAAGAGTTTCCAACTATTAATCCAAAGCCAGAAAGAACAACAACAATTTAAAAAACACCTTTATTGCCATTCAGTCAATTATGACTCATATAACAACCCTATAGGACAGGGTAGAACAGCCTTTTAGAGTTTCCAAGGAGTGTCCGGTGGATTTGAACTGCCAATTTCTTGGTTAGTAGCTATAGCTCCTAACCACTATGTCACCAGGGTTTCCAGAAAGAACCAGATGATCCAATAAAATCCACTTCAGAGGAGTATTATAATAAAAACACAGTGCTGTTGAAGATCTCTTTATATTATCAGAGAGTAATTGTCAGTCCATAAATATTGTACATGCTTTCCTGCTCTCCTGAACGAGTCTCCACTTTTTTCTTCTCGTTCCGTTGATTCCTGTTCCCACACCTTCTCATCTCACACCTAGTCCATGCTAACATCTTGTCTGAGAGCAGATTACCATGGTAGACCACATAAGCAAATCGACCTCTCTCAGATTAAAAAGAAAGCCAGTGTCTCCAACAGTAAAATGTAACATTTTCCGGTGGAATACTGGAAAGCTTCAAAGAATAGACTGTGTTTTGTCTTTTTCATGTGAGAGAGGCTATTCTTCTTGAATTTCAGATTGAACTGAAATCATGTCATGGTGCAGAGATAAGGAGCCCTGCCCCTAATGTGCTGACTCATTGTGACTCTTCCAGCAGCATTTACTGGAATGACCTTCGATTCGAATGAGAACTACAAAATACCAGTAATTTTATCTGGGGAATGTTTATATTTTGGTATAGTAGGTGAATTCCCAATTAAAGGGCATTATTAGAAGCATCTTTTTCCCCCACATTAGTTTCATCTTGGCTAGGCCTTGCCTTTCTAATTGGTCCTTACAGTTCAAAGATAATTTTTTTGTTTGTGTTTTTAAAATCCTTCTTCACTTCCTTGTAAGTAACTGTCATGGTAACGCCTATGGAGGAAGATACCCCGAATCCCAGATTCCTTTAACACGAATCAACTGAATCTTTTCTCCCTCAGACTATTGTTGTTACTGTTAGTTGCTGTTGATACTATTTGTTGTTGACCATTCCAACTCATGGTGAATTGGAACTCAACTGCTCCATGGGATTTTCTTAGCTGACATCTCTATGGAAAGTAGATAACCAGACTTTTTTTCTGTGGTACCGTTGGATTGGTTCAAACCATCAACCTTTAGGTGAGTAGTCAAGTGCAAACTGTTTACACCACCCAGGAGCCATTAGCCTCCTAATTTATAGCCTCTTGGGTTTGGTGATCTTTATGCCTTGTAGAAAGTCAAGGACCTTTGAATATTATCTGACCATAGCAATGAGATTTATGATTATTCTAAAACCTTATCCCTTTCATTAATACAAACAGTAGAGAGCTACTAGTGTACCAAGCATTTCCTTTGGGGTGGAAGAGTGCAGGGTGACCATCCATTCATGGCTTACCTCACACTATCAATCTGGAGTCTGTCTTTCTACTCCTACACCCCCTTCTGACTTTTTAGGCATCTGTTTCCTTACTGAGTTACAGAGCTTGATGAGGCTTTGAGGATGGCTTTTTAGCATGGGTGTAGTTAGGATTTAGGGTGTACCTTGAATCTGAGGATCAGTTCAGGGACTGCTGCCTTTGGAAACCAAGGAAGGTAAGCAGCACACACAAAGTGTGAGTATACAATCTCCCACAGTAACTACCTAGAGAACTTATTAGTGTATTGCTAATCTGATGGTAACACACTAGCCACCTAAAACCAACCCCAAAGTCACCAAGAATCCCTTCATCTAAATAATGTAAGAGACAGTTGTACGTTCAAAGTTTCATATGCAGACTTTAAAAATAACCATTCAGCTAATCTCCCATAGCAGTTTGTTGAGCATCTACTTTGTGCTGGGCCTGATTCTGGGCACTGCAGACACAGCAAGCTAGACCTAGTCCTTGCTCTTACAGATAGTTTGTCAGTGTTGACCCAGAGCTGTTCTAGTGTGTGAGGTGGGGCTCACAATCAAGTACTTCTGTCTCTAGAAAGGTTGTTGTCATTGTTAGGTGTCATTGAGTCTGTTCTAACTTTTGTGACCCTATACACAACAGAATGAAACACTGTGTCTAGTCCTGTGCCATCCTGACAATTGTTGTTATGCTTGAGTTCATTGTTACAGCCACTGTGTCAATTGATCTCCTTGAAGGTTTTCCTGACCCTCTAATTTATCAACCACAATGTCCTTCTTAGAGACTGAGCCCTCCTGATAACATGTCTAGAGTATGTGAGATGTAGTCTTACCATCCTTGCTTTTAAGGAGCACTCTGTTTATACTTCTTCCAAGACAGATTTGTTCATTCTTTTAGCACTGCATGGTATATTCAATACTCTTTGCAACTACTATAATTTAAGGGCATCGATTCTTCTTTAGTCTTCATTATTCATTGCCCAGCTTTTATATCCATATGAGGTGACTGAAAATACCATGGCTCGGGTCAGACACACCTTAGTCCTTAAAATAACATCTTTGTTTTTCAACACTTTAAAGAGGTCTTTTGCTACAGATTCTCCCAATGCCCCATGTGTCTGTTAGTTTATCATATTATGGGGACTTGTGTGGTGTTGTGATACTGAAAGTTATTTTGCCAGTATTCAAATACCAGCAGTGTCACCCATGGAGGACAAGTTTCAGTGGAGCTTGTACACTAAGACAGATTAGGAAGAAGGATCTGATGGTCTAGTGCAGAAAAAAACCAGCCAGTGAATGAGGTCAACTCTTCAGACAAGAATAGACTGGACTCAGGGAAACAGTGTGAGCATATGATGTGTACTTTATGGGTTTACATGTTTATAGAAGGCTGTCCTACTGGTTTTTTTTCTAGATGGGAGAGAAAAGGGTGAAGAGGAGGGGACAGGTGACTGTTAAGAGGACACTAGAAGTATGGAGTGAAAAAGGAAGAATGTGCTGTCACAAGGTGAGGAGAGCAGATGAAGCTGCAGATAGGTGGACATGTGGAACTGATTTGGATTGTATACTTTTACTTAATCATAGTAGAAAAAAAATACAAAGACAAAAATTTAGCCAGTGAAAACCTTAAAAACAGCAGTAGAACACCATCTGATATAGTACTGATAAGGTGAGCCCTTCAGGTTGGAAAGTATTCAAAAGACAACTAGGGAAGAGCAGGCTCCTCAAAGTAGAGGTGACCTTACTGACATGGAGGGAGTCAAGCTTTGGGGACCTTCATCTGCTGATGTGGTAGGACTCGAACATGGCAGCCAAGCTCTTAGCCACTGTACCACAAGATCTCCCCATTAAGAACAGGAATGTGGAATATACAAAGTGTGAATCTAAGAAAATTGGAAATCATCAAAATTAAATGGAATGTGTAAACACTGATATCCTAGCCACTGGTGAGCTGAAATGAACTGGTATGGCTACCTTGAATCAGAAAATCATATGGTCTTGAGAAAGGTGGCCTTTGATGTCAGAACAGTGGCATTTCTTCAGCTTCCCATGAAACCAGTTACCATCAAGTGAACTCCAACCAACAGTGACCCTGTGCATGTTAGAGAACTGTGCTCCATGGGTTTTCAGTGGCTGATTTTGCAGAAGTAGATGGACAAGCCTGTCTTCTGAGGTGCCTCTGGGTGGACTTAAACCTCGAACCTTTCAGTTAATAGCTGAGCGCATGAACCATTTGCAGCACCCAGGGATTCCTCAGCTTCCCATAGACTTGCTAAAATGGTTCCCAAGACCACTCAGCCCCTGTTCTTGGACTCCCCATTCATCAGAACTTTCTGTTACTAATGTGGGATTGCAGTTGTCTCAGAGTTACACAGTGCTAGGTGTTGGGCGGCTAACCAGAAGATCGGCAGTTTGAATCCACCAGCCACTCCTTGAAAACCTTGTGGGCAGTTCCACTCTGTCCTATGGAGTTACCCTGAGTTAGAATTGATGCTACAGAAATGGGTTCAGTTTGTTTCAGCAGATATCTCAATTACAGGAAATAAAGCTGAAGAGCAGAGATGAGAATATTCTTAAGCTGGAAGGTTTATCTCCACACTGAATGAATAAACACATCCTGTCTATCCATTGACCTCTGTGCTTGGCTCATATTCACAGCTCCAAATAGAGGTAAATTGATAAAGTCTTGGACTTGCAAAACAAAGGCCAGATGCTGGTCAGTGATGACCAAGATGCCAGTGAGTGGTGGCCAAGCTTGAAGACATCAGCTGGCCTCTGCCCATTGATCCTCACCTGAACCTGTCTCTCTCAATCACTCTTACTCCTCAAAATCACCACACTGTCTAGGGACTCATGCACTTTCACATATAGGATCTATTTTAAGTCTCCAACAGTACTATGTGAAACCCCATCCTCCATTCTGTGAATGAGGAAATTAAATTTCAAAATAGAGTTGCTCAGCCTCCCACAGCTGTGAACACAAATTGAGAATTTACACCTAGCTCTTCAGACTCCAAGCTGAGGCTCTTTCAACTATCCCAAAACTGTCTTCTTAAAAAAAATTCAGTTCTTCTTTCTCTTTGCATACTTATTTTCAAAACAAACTGGTGGAAAACTGTCTGATAACCTGCTTGCTTTCTCCAGGGGTCCTGGAGGCACCATGGATTACTGACTCCGGGACAGCTGGCAGCCAGGTGGTCCACTCCCAGAGCTTGGAGCACTTCTTTCAACCGGATTTAGGCCTGAGCCCCTCTCCTGCACTGAAATCCTGTAGCTGTCAGGGATGCCTGTGGAGTTATTTTCAGCAGTAGGGGGAGGGGAGCACGTGGATGTCACACACTGAGGTTTTCTAGGAGTCTATAAATGTTTTTGCTGAGGACACCTGGAATTTTTAACTCATCTGATTTCAAGATAAATTATCTCCCAAGGAAAGACACCTTTTCACTCTTCCCGTCAACACCCTCCATCACCAATATATATATATATATATATACATACATATTTTTAACTTCCCCCTGGGCTTCTCTTTATCCTACCATGCGTGAAGACAAGGGCGTTAATAACTAGCAGTAGCCAAGGCTGATTTATCTCTCAAGAAGTCCAAGGGAAGCAAATCTAGTTCTCCTCGGCCTCCAGAGTGATCGCAATGCTCTTTAAAATCTTATGCAGGAAGAAACTCCCATTTTTAAGGCCTGGGAAAACATCTACAAATAGATTCCAGTGGGTTGTTAAACCTGGGTTCCTCTCAAACAGTCAGACTCCTTCTTCAGGGGTGGGAGAATCATTGCATATATAAGTTAGAAGCAAGGGGAATTAATCTTATGACATTAACATAGTGAGTAGATGAAAATATACGTGTGTATGGTCTGCAGCTTTGTCACTTGGGGACATAACCCACTGTTTATGTGAAAGCACACATCATCTCTGTTCCTCAGTGTTTCTTTGCTTCACTAGGTCGGTGGTGATTAAGGCAAACACTGAAGTAAATATGTTTTTGAAATTAGCATTATATATTAAAAGTGCCACCCTAACACATAACATTGAATTGTTAGATTATGTCACCACTAAAAACAAAAAGATAACAAAGACACTAATAATGTGCACAATCCAAAAATACCTTCAGTTTCAAAATTAATGGCACCATTCTTTTCTAAGTAGGTAATTTTCCAGTAGAAGATATAGCATGTGATATAAAGATACCAGACCTGATTAACTATGCGTTTTCAAATGCCTTCTTACCAAGAAAATACACAAGAGACTCAGTAAGTTCTGGCCCATGTTCTAACATGAGATCTTTTTTAAAACGACTTCTCAAAGCAAACTCTCTGATGTGAAAAAGACGTCATGTCACTTCTAACTTTGTGTTAGCAACTGTCCTTTTTCATTCAGATCAGAATTAGCAGAGGGACCTCATTTGCCATGGGTTTGCCCTAGTCACTTATAACTTGGAATACTTTTCTCAAGTCTGTGCAGACTTTTGCTAATAGGAACTTATCTCCAAAGGGGTTATAAAACGAACTGTAACCAAAATGAAATTCCAGAGAAAGGATCTGCCATTTTCAATCTCTATTTTAAATGGGCACATTTAGCCTTGTCTGAGACCTGGTTATTTTATAACTATAGCAAATTCTTGGACCAGAGCAACACCCTCTCCAACGCTATGTGAATCTGGGAATCAGGACCTGAAGAAATTCACGCCAAGAGCTGATGATATCATGACCATGAGAACCACCCAGTAGCCTTGAATGTGCACATCATGTTCTGGTCCTTTCTCCCTGATGGAAGCAGCGCTGCTCTGCTCACTCTGACATCTTCCTACTCTCTTCTCAGTTTGGTAGAGCTAGACATTGTACTCTCCTACTACTCCTGTCACTCCCTACAGTGGCCTGGTCCTTGAGGCTGCACTGGTAGAAAACCTTGCATTTCCGCAAGAATTTTAGGAGGAATTAGGAAAAGAGTGAGACTCAGGGTGTAGGCTCATAATTATAAAACCCCAGGCCCATGGAAAGCAAGACAGGGCTCTCTTTCCACTCCCATAAACACAGAGCAAAATTAGCGAACCTTGTTTCTTGGCACTCTGAATTTCACTAATAGCTTTGGATGATGCTCAGACATATTCACATAATAAAACCGATTCCTACTCATGGCGACCCCGTGTGTCAGAGTAGAACTGTGCTCCAAAGGGGTCGCGATGGCCGATAATTTCAGAAGGAGAGCCATACGCCTTTCTCTCTAAATTGTCTCCAAGTAGACTTGAACCTCCATCTTTTTCAGTCAGCAGTAGCAGAGTGCATAAATTGTTTGCACCAACAGGGGCTCCATTCACAGGATGCATATTTTTTTCCCCAGTTGGATTGTTTGTATTTGGATTTAGTAATCAAATACAAAAAAGTTATATCTTGTTTAATTGTGGTGCAGTTTGCAGGCTTCTCATTACGGACATACATGAAATTAGGGCATATGTGGGTCCTTTTAAAAACTATATTATCTGACCAAGGACTATAACTAAAAAACAAATAACACAAGCAAAAAAAAACCAAATCCAGTGCCATTGTGTTCATTCTGACACATAGCAAACCTATAGGACAGAGTAGAACTGCTCCATAGAGTTTTCAAAGAGCGCCTGGCAGATTCGAACTGCCAACCTTCTGGTTAGCAGATGCAGCCCTTAACCACTATGCCACCAGGCTTTCTAAAGATGTAACAAATCACTGGCGTGTGTTGGCCCTCTCACCCTAGGGCCTTCATTCTGCACTTTCCAGCTTATAGCCCCTGAGTTAGTTCATAACCCTATCCCAGCCTTCTTTCCAGTGGCCCTAAGCCGGACGTTACACCAAGCCAGTCAGATTGACTTGGTGGGAACTTCTCATGATCACAGAGGACTTATTTCCCTCCAGTTCAGAGGGCTTAGGTAGAAACAGACTCACATGGAGATGTGGAGCCAGCCCCGTGATCCACTCTGCTTGTGTCTCTGTGGAAAAGGCAGAGAAGTGTCAAGGAGACATAGGGATGGCAGCATGGCCTCTGGTTTAGATTCAGCCCCATGCTATTCCCAGGTAGGCTTGATGCAGTCACCAGGGCACACTGGCTGGCTCAGCAAGGGCAGAGGACATGTCAGGACTGCAAGAGCCACCCAAAGGCTGTGCTCAACACCTGCCTGAGGGGAGGGACCCAGGTGCAGTTTTAGGAAATTTGCAGTATGGGAATTTATCTCAGGATGCTACTTCAGGTTGAGGATTCAAACATACAAATTGCCGAGATGACTTTATAAAATTTGGTTGCTCAATATGCTTTTCTTGATCATGTGGATCTCTCCCACTCACTACTGCTCAGCAGCACACCATTCTCGGTCAGGGTGGATACTCAGAAAAATACCAAAGTTGAGTCACACGTTCAAGTCCGTTCTCCAGCAGCTAAGTCTCCAAGGAAGGAGGTTGGGGGGGAGGGGGACAGTGGAAATTGGCTTAGTTATCAAAGAAAGGAGCATAAAAGACACATTCACATCACTGTGTTGTTGTTCATTGTTGTTGCTGGGTGCCAATGAGTCGACTTCAACTCATTGTGACCCCATATGACAGAGCAGAACTTTCTGATAGGGTTTTTCTAGGCTATCATCTTTTCAGGGTCTTTGTCCTGAATAGCATCTGGCTGGGTTTGAACCTCCAACCTTTTAGTCAGTAGTCAATAACTTAACACCTACAACACCTGGGATCCTTAAATCACCATTAAGAGATGGAAATACATCTCAGATAAGTCACAGCAGAACGTGTCCCACTGGCCTTGTCACCTCATCTCTCTAGACCTTGGTACCCTCATCTTAAATGGGAACGGCGAGCAGATGAGCACTCAGGTTTCTTTCCAATCAAATCCACCCTATCTCCAAATCTCCAGCGTGAGTCTGTGGATTTACAGTGGAAGCCACTTTGATTCAGCCCACGGTCCCGTTGGAGGAGGCCAGGGCATTCAACATTAGGAGCTGGGCTTCCAGGCAGAGAGCAAAGTGACACTTTGAACATCCCTGGGGTAAATGAAAAGTCAATGTAACTCTGCACAAATTCATATGAAGCCCATCTAGTTCAAGTCTTTAAATGAATAGTTTTTGTTTTGTTTTGTTTTTAGGTTTAAACAACGCTGCTTTCTCTTTTAAAGGAAACTTGCCAAGGATGCAGAAGGAAATGAAGATGATCCAAGATGAAGATGTGCATTTCACTTTGGGTGTGAAGAAGGCCCCTTCCTTTCCCCACTGCCTGCAGCCGGTGGCTTCCCGGAGTAAAGCCCCCCAAAGACACCCCTACCCAGAGGCTTTACGGGGGCCTTTTTCCCAGTTTCGGTATGAACCTCCTCCGGGAGACCTAGATGGATTCCCTGGCGTCTTTGAAGGAGGAGGGTCTCGGAAACGGAAGAGCATGCCCACCAAGATGCCCTATAGTCACCCTGCAGAAGTTCCTCTTGCCGTCCACTCTGAGGAAAACAAAACCCATGGCCCTCCGCATCTCCCTTCGCTGTTTCCGCAGTCCCCGCACCCCAAGTATGACTCCCAGATGATCGACCTGTGCAACGTGGGCTTCCAGTTCTGCCGCACCCTGGAACACCTGGGGGCCAAATCCATCAAGCAGGAGCCCATCAAGCCCAGCGCCGTGTGGGCTCAGCCAGCATCCCCTCCATTCCTGCCCGCACCCTACTCCTACTACCCCAAGGTGCACCCGGGCCTCGTGTTCCCCTTCTTCGTGCCTTCCTCCTCCCCTTTCCCCTTCAGCCGGCACACCTTCCTGCCCAAGCAGTCCCCGGAGCCCCCGCGGCCACGGAAAGCTGAAGCCCTGGAGAGGGAAGAGAGCAAGCAGAAGGTGGAGAGGGTAGACGTGAACGTGCAGATCGACGACAGCTACTACGTGGACGTGGGTGGGGCGCAGAAGCGCTGGCAGTGCCCCACCTGCGAGAAGTCCTACACCTCCAAGTATAACTTGGTGACCCACATCCTTGGCCACAGCGGGATCAAGCCGCACGCGTGCACCCGCTGCGGGAAGCTCTTCAAGCAGCTCAGCCACCTGCACACACACATGCTGACCCACCAGGGCACGCGGCCCCACAAGTGCCAGGTGTGCCACAAGGCTTTCACCCAGACCAGCCACCTGAAGCGCCACATGATGCAGCACAGCGAGGTGAAGCCGCACAACTGCCGCGTGTGCGGCCGCGGGTTCGCCTACCCGAGCGAGCTGAAGGCCCACGAGGCCAAGCACGCCAGCGGGCGCGACAACATCTGTGTGGAGTGTGGCCTCGACTTCCCCTCTCTGGCCCAGCTGAAGAGGCACCTCACCACACACCGGGGCCCCATCCAGTACAACTGCTCCGAGTGCGACAAGACCTTCCAGTACCCGAGCCAGCTGCAGAACCACATGATGAAGCACAAGGACATCCGGCCCTACATCTGCTCCGAGTGTGGCATGGAGTTCGTGCAGCCGCATCACCTCAAGCAGCACTCTCTCACCCACAAGGTGAGGTGGGGACCCCCCACCCCACAGGGGCAGAGGTCCGCTGGGCCATGGGTAAAGTGAGCAGAGCCCTTGGAATCTGAGCTGCTCTCCCGCCTGGGAAGCTGGGGAACTGTAGGTGCTCCTGAGCAGGAAGCTGCTACTCAGAGCCCTGAGTGTCCGTCCTCACCTTAAATGGGGGAAATGAAGAAATTATTCTTAAAGTCCTTTCCCCACCAAGGAAGTCCCTGGGTGGTGCAAATGGGTAAGACATTCAGCTGCTAGGCGAAGGGGTGGAGCTCCAAGTCTTCCCAGAGGACCTTTGGATAGCAGCCAAGTGATCCAGCTCACAAACTCAGGCACTGAAAACCCTGTGTAGCACAGTTCCGCTCTAACACACACAGGGGGTCACCAGGAGTTGGAATCTACCGCAGGACAATTGATTTCCCCACCTACAGTTTAAAGTTGTCCTGTGATCTGGTGATACAGCAGACATCTGATAAATAATGCAGACATTTCAGGGGAGTGTGCGGTGGGATGGAGGAAACAGCTGGCAGTCCTACTATCACACGAAAATCCCCACCCCACCCCAGGGACCCTATAATTTGGTTTCTTGAAACTTCATCCAGGGGACTAGCACAAAGAAAGTTCCCCTGCTGGGAAAACATGTCATCAGACCCTGTATACTCCAAATCATTCTGTCCTGAACAACAGTAGCCAGTCTTCTTCTAGAGAATTCTCTTCATCTCTTGCTGCTCAGGCAGTGGCTACTTTTTACTTAGTTTTCTCTGTCACTTGTGAGACCTACCTCATGTGCAGGAGGCCTTGAGGGGAAGGAGAGCCTGACCCAAACCCAGTAGAGCCTGAGGTTCTCTGAGTTGAATCTGGTCAGGTGTAGAACCTTGTGGTTTGTATTGTAGGAAGCATAAGAGAGCAGCCTTCTTTGGTTTGGTTCTATCCTCCCTGGGCTCAGGTCTTCAAGGAGGAATGTAAATCCAAAGGCCTAAGTTTACCCTAGTTTGGAAACAAATCCCTGGAGTCTTTCAGGCTGAAATGAGGCTGTAGTCATGTCTCTGAACTTTTAATTCCTTAAGCTGACTTGTGTCTGCTTTGAGCTGCCACGAGGTGAGTTTTGACGTGTTCACTTCTCTCCTCATACCCTAGACTGCAAGTAATACAGCAGTAGGGACTTCTAGCAAGCCAGGGTTTCTAAAACATTCTTTAATTCCGAAAGGTCAGTGGAGGACATTGTCCAGCTGAGATAACATTTCTGTTCTTTGATAAGGGGTTTCATTTGTTACACTGGGACAAAGCACAGGGCGTTTTCTGGCTCTGCAGCAGAGACGAAACGTGTGGCTGCCTTACGGACTCGGCACAAACAGCTCCTGCCTTGTATTTTCAAAAGGTACCTGGAGATGCCATCCAAGGGAGCGTCACCTTGCCACATCCGGGAACCATCAACAAAGAACCTAGACTGAGAAGCAGCCGCTTAAGAGGGCCAGTAGCTTATTTCAGAGAGTCCTGCTCATGTTGCCAAGGACTCAAAGCTACAGTTTAAAATATATAAAAATTCTATAAAACAGTAGAAAATGAAGTAAAGATGGGAGAAGTGGCCTGGTGTGTAAGATAAATTTTATTTGCACTACATTTTAACGAAAAGTCTCAGGAAGTCATGAGAGGTAGCATTTATTGAGAGGTGGTTTTTATTGAGAAGTCCCTGGGTAGCACAAGTTGGTTAAGTGCCGGGCTGCTAACCGAGAGGCTGATTCAAGTCCAGCTGAAGGCCTCTTAGAAGAAAGGTCTTGGGATCTACTTCTGAAAAAAATCAGCCACTGGAAATCCTTTAGAGCACAGTTCTACTCTTGACACACACGGGGTTGCCGAAAGTCAGAAACGACTGAGTAGTAACTGGGAGTTTGTAACACTGTCATAAACCCTGGAGGCATAGAGAGCTACAGCTGAAAACTAAAAGGTTAGCTGTTCCACTAAATGCTCTTTGGAAACCCTGTGGGGCAGTTCTACTCTGTCCTATAGGATCACTACGTGTTGCAGTCGACTCTATGGCAACAGGTTTGGTTTTATTCAGTTGTTATGCCGGGTACTTTATTATCTCATTTATTCTCTTCAACAACTCTGAGACACAGCTACAACTATTATGGCCATTTGCAGATGAGAACACTGAGGCATAAGGAGGTCACCTAGGGCTCTCTGACTCCTGCATTTAACCTCTTGAGCACTCTACTATAAAGACTGTTCCCTCTTCCACTTCTGTCCATCATTCATCTGTGTGCTCCCAGCTTCCTTCAGAGCCCTGAAGACCCCGACAGCCCCCCAACCCCCCGTGCTTTTATTGATCTTGTTGGAGACACAGCAGCCTCCTTTGTTCCCCAAAAGCTGCATTCAGGCTTGCATTCACACGAGTTTCAAGCAGCCCACAGGTGAATTTTACTGGGACACACAATTCTCTTTAGATGTTTTGAAAACAGTGCTAAGTAGATTGAGTAGTGATCCGTAGATCCTAGGACAACTGAATCATAGCCATCTTGAGAGAAAATCTTAAGAAAGATACTGAAGTAAGTTTCGAAACCCATAAAGAAAATGTTATTTTTATAATTATAAGCTTACCATTTGAATATATATTTTTTCAATTTATCTTAAGAGAACATAAAAATTTAATTCTAAGAAAGGGTTGGTTTCAAGAGTTTTTCATTCTCATAAAGCCATACTCAGTGGCAGTCATGTAGATAGATGAGAGTAGAACTGGAAAGAACCCCAGGGTTCTTAGGGCCCGCTACTTTATCTTGAGATGAAGAAAGCTGCACCAGGAAAGGCCACATGATGTGTCTAAGGTTATAATGCAGCCGTAAGAGGCTGGGTGGAGACTAGAACCCATCAGGTAATACCAAGGACTCCCTACACGGACTCACTGCCTGTTGGCACTGAGTTGATTCCAACTCATAGCAACACTCTGGGACAGAGTAGAACTGCCCCAGAGAGGTTCCAAGAAATGCCTGGTGGATTGGAACTGCCAACTTTTTTGATTTATCCACTGTAGTTCTTAACCACTATGCGACCAGAGTTTCTACCTACACTGAGAAAAGATTCAAATTCAAGAAAAGGAAATCTAGGTAGAGGGAGGCAGAGCTGGATTTGGAACTCCTTTCCTGCTTAGATCACTGTGGATACCATGTAACATGGGGTTTATAAGGTATATTTGTTAGTTGTCCTAATTCTACAATAACGTTTCGATGCTATGACTCTTTTTAAGTTCTCATTCCCAAAACTCTTTCCATGAAAAGATCTCTTGCCAAGGCCTTTTTGGGCAAGCAATTGTTAGTTCGGATTAACTAAAACTCTACTCGAGCTATGAATCCCTGAAGTCCTCTCCATGGAGAGCTTTGATGCTTAAATATTCAAACTCTTATTCACAGTTTTCTAGTTCAGAAAGTTGTTCCCTCTTGAATTTCCGTATAAGACAAAACCCAACTTGGAGTCTTCATAGCTGTGCCACACAGAGATCACTATGTCTGATGCCCATAGAAACTCAGGGGACCAACTTGACAGTGTGACTTTTAAGTTGTAACTTACTGAAGTGTGGATATAAGCCTGTCTTTGGGGGTTTTCAGGTACATTAATGAGAACTCAATGTGAACAATGATATTCATATGGGAAATGATAACATCAGTTTAGAAGGATTTGTTTTTTCATTATTGTGAAAGCTGGGTTATAGACTCGTTCTCCAGATCACTGTAATGTTCTTAGCAAAACTGCCTATGAGTCCCTGAGAGTTGTTACTGTAGAATTAACCTCAGCAGCAGTAGGAACAGCAAAAGCATAGCTTTCTTCTCCTCTGATGGTCTGGCTGGTTTATGTTTTTCAGAAGAAAAAAAAGTTGTATAATCAACTCTTTTCAAGAAAATTTAATAAGGTTAAAGCCGCATGATTTGGAACTCAATATCTATCACCCCACTTTTTGTGGATTTATTTGGCAGAGACAGAAATAGAGGACTATAATCACGATGAAAGCATATTACCTTTTAGCCACTGTTTCCCTGCATTTTGCCCCCCCAGGGCGTGAAGGAGCACAAGTGTGGCATCTGTGGGCGTGAGTTCACCCTGCTGGCGAACATGAAGAGACACGTGCTGATCCACACCAACATCCGTGCCTACCAGTGTCACCTCTGCTATAAGAGCTTTGTGCAAAAACAGACCCTCAAGGCACACATGATCGTCCACTCTGACGTGAAACCTTTTAAATGCAAGGTGAGCGGTATGTCTGGGGAAGAGTGTGCAAAGAGAGATTCAGAGGGTTGTCCAAATGATCAACAAGGAAGGGTCCCCAGAGAACCTTCTGCTCCATTTCATTAGAGACCAAGAGAAGATCCTTGGCCAATGCCGGGTACATCTGCTGTTCTGACTCTCTTTACATTCCACCTGTATTCATCCCAGCCTTTGTTGGTCCCTGGGAAGTCTCCTCTGTTTGTCTCACTGTGGAGTCAATGCCCAGAGCAAGCATGTTAGAGAGAAAAAGAGGAGAGGCAGCTTCTGGGTAGAGGCAGGAAGTAGGAGAAGTTACGAAGGCTAGAAGGTCCATTTGCAGAATGACGCTCCCAAGGGAAGGAGATGGTGTGGAAAGCTTCTGTTTTAGAATGGAAAAATCATGTATAGACTTCTCCACTTATAAGTCAATACCCAGAATGTCGAAAGGAGTTAGAAAAACTTCTGGTACTGTCTCCTCTCCTTTTCCACTCCCCCTCTCTTCCCCTCTGGCACCTGGTCTGAGCAGTGTAAATTGAGAGAAGCTCTCCTAGAGGGGATAAAGGAATTTCTCAGCTAGCCCTCAGAGATGCTTGGTTAGGGTAAGGACTAGCCGTTAGCACAATTATGACAAACATTTTCTACTTACTCCGAAGTAACATCCAGTAAAGGGATTGTAAAAAATGGTGTAGGAACGTCAGACTTCCTTGTATAACTTCATAAGAGGGGAGGAAACTCACTATCAGCATCAACAGCCCAAGACTGATTTCTGTGAGGTGGAGGTCAGACATATTTCCACCCCGCAAACTTTTCACTGATTCTGGCATCAGCACTCACTACTTCTCTGCTGGATACAGTAACTCATTGCAATGGCCACCCAGAACTCACAGACCAAACTCAGAGTGATGGGCTTATTATGGAAGTAACAGGTTACAATTCAGGATCAGGAACCAATCTGGATACAGTTCTTTGGTCAGGACAGCTTCTCAGGCAGGCTGGATGGTAGGCTTCTCTCTTTCTCTCAGCATCTCAGCGCCTCAGCCCCTCTTCCCAGCCTCTGTTCGGCTCAGGCAAGGGTTATAAAATCTGTTAGCTCTGCCAGTGAGTTTCCAGATGCACCACACTCTGCCAGGAAGCCTCTGCCTGGAGGAGTCCAGCTCTCTCTGTGGGTCAGCACAGCCGTTATAGCTGTCGTAGTGTATACAGAGTCCAGGCCACCACGCTCTCATGCCAGTCTTCTGGTTCTGCTGCCACCACTTCTCTGCAGGGGCTTCTCAGTGCCTCTCACTGTCTTTGGTATTATAGCTCTCTCACTCTCTTTACCTCCTAGTTTAGGGGGTCCTTAGCACATGGACCTTGGATCCAAAGGACATGGCCACTCCTACCTCTTATTTCTTGGCATGAATGAAGTTCTCCTGTTTCCACCACCAGAATGGCTCATTTTAAGCCTAGCAGGATGGCAAAACTGGCAAATCATCTTGTTAGGGTTCCATACGCCTTACTTGGATGGTCCCACCTTGCAAGAGTTCTGTGCACCTTTTTTTTTTCATTGTTAGCAAGCTGCCTAATCTCCTTAGTGAGCCATAAACACCTTATTTTTGTAGGCCCACCCCATAGTTTGATGGGAGTTAGAAGGTAACAGTGAGAAAGGCCACATGAGAGCAATCAGTTGCACCACAAGGACTGAGCATTTTTTAAAATACATGTGTCAGATCAAGTGAAATGGATTTGTCTTTCATCATCTGCGGTAACGTGGGAGATGAAAGTCTGTAAAGCCCAAGCACTGATGCGTTTCTCAGAAGTTCTCAGGCTTCCCAAGTCTGTGGCTCCGCAGTACTGGTCCCCCTCTCCACTTCTAAACTTAGAATCTTGCTCAAGATTGGGTTGTTTAATTCAAGGAGTGAAAGGGCAAGTGTCATTCTGGTCATGCAGAGAAGACTGAGGGAAAGGGGGAAGGTAATTGCCCTGTTCAGACAGTGTTGGGCTCTCTCTATTTGAAACTGAGGTTTTTATCTGTTGTTTTCTATGAAGGGGTCCAAATGACAATCTCTGTTGATCCCTGTTTCCAAAGTGGGTTTCACTGTTTTCAAGTTCCTGATTTAATCCCCCTGCAACTTGTCCCCTTATTTAAAGGAACCCCCTGTGAAGCCGACGGCTTTCCTGTGCTGGCCTCTCCTGGGACGGGGTGAGAGGGGTCAGGAGCCAGAGCTTCCCTCGGCCGAGGGGGCCTTCGCCGGAGGCGTGGGAGGGAGGGTCCTCCCGCCAGCCCTTTTCCTGCCCCCCACTTGTGTTTCTCCTCCTTTCCTTCAAGTTCTCAGTGGCTTGAAAGTCCAGTTATGTCCATCTTTGAGTCATCTAAGCTCAGAGCGGAGGAAGCTGGAAGCAGAACTGGCGACATAATTTTCAGGGCCCAGCACAAAATGAAACTGTGAAGCCCTTTGTCCAAACATTGTTAAGAATTTCAAGGTGGCGACAGCGGAGCATTAAACGGAGCACGGTGGTCTTCCGAGTGGGGAGCCCTGTGTGGACTTGATAGGCCGCGTACCCATGAAGGCAGCGTGGGTGTGTAGGCCAAAGAACTCCACAGTCTGACCACCTCCTTCCTCTTTTTGAGCATGCCTTTGATTTCTTTCTGGCTCCATTGAACCCCTTAGATTTAACAGAGCTGTTCTTTCCTGCCAGGGGTTAACTGCCTCCTACAATGGAGATGCAAAAAGGCTGTCTTTGCTACTCTTCATTCCTTGCATTGAGTTTGATCTTGAGCTTCTAGCATGAACTGTGTCTTTTATCTTATCAACTGGTGGTAGAGTGAGTACATAAAGATGTTAAAATATGGGGGAGACATTGGCACGGTCTTGTTGCCGTTGTTTTTAGTTTCCAGGGAGTCAGCTCTGACTTGTTGTGACCTTATATGTAAAACAGAGCGAAACGTGGCCTAAGTCTTGGGCCAAGTTTGTGATCATTGGTGTATTTGAGTCTTTTGTTGCGGCTATTGTGTCAAACTCACTGAGGGCTTCTATCATTTCCACTGGCCGTGCACTTTTTCAAACATTTCATACTTTATATAGTCCCCTAAAAATCCATACCTGGTCAATGCAACCCTCCCCTACCTTCCCCTCTTCCAGTTGTTAATACCAGACAGAAAGCTGCCCTGAAGTGGAAGGATATGTTGGAGCAGAGTTCAGTACAAGGGATGCACTCAACAGGCTGTATATGACTTGGAGGATACAGAGGCAGTTCTGATTCTCTACCCTCAAGGGCCTCAGAGAGGCCTGGAGGATTTCTTGGGTCAGATGATGTCTGAGAATCCAGACGATTCTTTTTACTACCAGTGTACAGAAAACTAAACAATACAATACAACCTGGGTGCAGCAAGGCCATGAATCAGCCTAGCTTAATGCTTCAGCTCTTGTTTCACAAAAGGCAGTCTTCTCCTCTGTACCTCCAATGACGATACACTGTGCATAGATCAGAGAGTGTCTGCTTACAGTTCATAAACTCGACTTTAATCAAAGCTTGTTTTGTTGGGGGCTGATTAGGCTCTGGATGTCTGATCACACCATCAGATCCTGTAAGAGAGTGTTTTAGTTGTTGGAATGCCACTTTTGAAACAATGCACAGTTGATACTTTACAATGGAAGATAGATCTGGTACAGGAACTGGGCTGGTCATCTGTACAGGTTGCTTCCTCCTGATCACAGGTCAGGACGCTGTCTGGTGAGTTTATCTGTCATGAGAACAGAAATAATTGGACTTGAAAGAGATTTTTGTTGAACTTAGGTGGTGTATCTCCATTCAAGAGTATTTCTGAAACATACGAACTAGTGTCAATCATCTTGATCCAAAGCCCTCTGTCTCCTGGGAAGGCTATTCCTGGCCCCATCTCCCTGCAAAGTGTCATCCTGTTTCATGTCCTCTTTGAACAATACCCTTCTTTGTTTCAACAGATGTTCAGACCCTGACTGAGTTTAGAGGTTGTGTCATGAGGCACTTTTGTGAACTATCTCCAGATCCCACTATGGGATTGGCCGTCTAGAGACAGTACCATAAATGTTGTATTGCATTCTTGGAAATCTGGCCACGGGTAGAGAATTTGGGAGTTTGGGAGATTGGAGAGGAAGGAAGCATCATTTACTCCCTGCTATGTAGTTTACAGAGTCCCTGAATGTTTCAAATGATTAATGCACTCCACTGCTAACCAAATGGTTGGAGTTCAAGTTCACTAAAAGGTGCCTTAGAAGAAAGTGCTGGTGATCCAATTCTGAAAAATCCACCGTTGAAAACTTATAGGGCACAGTGCTACTCTGACACACATGGAGTCTCCACGAATCAGCATCAAGTGCATGACACTGATTTGTGTAATGTAATTTATAACCATCAGAGATGAATGGCTGGCTGGTTGCACAGAGATGCTGAAAGAGCTAGCCCAGACAACTAAACTCCAGCTTTATAGCAGTAACGCGGATGAGTTCTTGACTTCATGTGGTTAACATGTCTGGAAGAAAGAGGTAGGCCTTGCTCTTGCCACCCTAACAAAGTTAACGCTCTCCAATTTTCCCTGTGAGAAACTCCAATCTTTCCTAACAAAAACCCCTCCTCCTGCTGCAGTATGAGCTGGTTCTCTCCCGTCCTGAGTTCAGTGGAAACAGCTGTCCACAGCAAGGAGAAAGGTTCACTCGCCGTGGGATTAGGCATTAACAATAGGATGGAAAATTAGAGGAGAGGAAAGGTTTCAATTCTGTGTTTCTTGGTTTTTTCCCCCTTGTAAAAAGTTTACTGCCCTTCCAGGCTCTTTTGCTATTGGCTGGACTTCTGGACTCCCCTTGGCTCTTGGAGCCAGCTGGCATTTTTCCAGAGGTCTGTGCCTGTAGGCTTAAGCCATGTTTCAGAAATATGCTTCCCAGATTCTGCGTAAGCAAGCAGTGGTTGATTTGGATGCTATCCTTGTGGCGGCCTCACTCTATAATAGCAAAGAACCAGCTGCTGTCTTTGGGAAACCTGTCCAGGAAGAGCAGCCATCCAGAATTTCCGGGACAAGTTCTCCTCTGAGATGGATGAAACCAGGAGCTGCCTAAGTAATGAATCACCAGGTCATCTGCAGCCTCATGTGACAAGGTTGAAAGCCCAAGGGCAGAGCTGTTAGAAGAGGAAGAAGGTCTCCCTGAAAAGGGTCCCCATGCCTGCAACCAAACAGGCTCCGTTTCTCCTTCAATCTCTTTGATGCTCTGTAAGGAAAGAAAACAGATATGGGTGTTAAGAGGCCTGATTCTAGGGGTGCAGGCTTTCAAGCTGGCACAGAGGGGGTTAAGGCAGTGACCAGATAGAAGCCTTTTGGCAGCAAACCCCTCCTCAGCAGAAGGAAGGATATAGCTGCATGAACTGCCTGCTTAACAATGCCTCACATGTCCCCTGGGGCCCGCCTGCAAATAGATTTCATCTTGCTTTCTCTTGTACTTTTCAAAGCTTCCTGTTTTCTCACGGTCCTTTTGGAAAGTTTACAGTCTCTCTCTTTCCCTCCCTCCCTCTCTCTCCCTTTGAGGAAAGGAACACCCTTCTTATTAAAAGAGAGAGAGAGAAGAATGTTAGGGAAGGGCCATTTTGCAGAGGCCTTTCTCCTTGTCTGCAGGCTGATGCTCTTTGACCTTTCCTCTCAGAATAGGAAAACATAGGCTTCCTGGTGCATCTCTGTCCTGAAGCTGAGGCCAGGCTGGTTAAATGAGGTGGCATGCCTGTTTGGGGCATTATTGTCCTCTGGCCCCAACGAAGAGGTTGCATGCTGGCCATCACCCCATGTCTGCACACAGCAGACCATGTTGTCACTGATGTCTTAGTCATCTACTGCTGCAGTAAGAGAAATACCACAAGCAGATGGCTTTTAACAAACAGACCTTTATTTTTTGACAGTACAGTAGACTGTAAGTATAAATTCAGAGTGCTGGGTCGAGGGGAAGACTTCTTCTCTCTATCCACTCTGGAGAAAGGTGCTTTTCGTCAGTCTTCTCCTGGACTAGGAGTTTCTCCATTCAGGAACCCTAGGTCCAAAGGATATATACTCTGCTCCTGGTGCTTCTTTCTTGGTGGAATGAGGTCCCCAACTCTCTGCTAATTTCTCTGTCCCTTTATGTATTGAAAGGTAAAAGCAGTATAGGCCTAACCCCAGGAGAACTCCCTTAACATTGAATCAGGATGTGACCTGGGCAAGGGTATTATACCCCCACCCAGTCCTCTTTAACATAAAATTACAATCTCTAAATGCAGGTCTGCCATATGGTACTGGGAGTCATGGCCTAGTCAAACTGAGGCACACATTTTTGGGGGACATAATTCAGTCCATCACACTAGAACTCTTTTTTTAACTTTTTTATTTTTTATTAGTTACAGTACAAAGAAAATTTCTAACATCTATCAATTATCTCATCTATGATAAACCCTGAGCCCCCCATGCACCCGTGTAGCCAACACAGTCATTTTCTTCTGTGGATAATTCTCTTGTTAAGCCCTTGTAACAGGGGTCTCATACAAAATTTGTCCTTTTTTTTTTTTTTTTATTATGACTATGTGAAAAGGTACATTCCCATATAAATTTGCATGCCCACCTATATGCAACTTCCATTGCTCTCCCTGCCTGGTGACAGCACACTGTTCCTCTCTGCTCCATACATGTCTCATCCTCCCAACAGTCTACTTTCCCCTCTTCTCCACCCACTCCCCTTCCTCCAGCCAGAGGTCAGCAGGATGATATCCTATAGATGCGTAGAACCATAAAGTGCACCCAATATATGGTCACTTGGTGTCGCCAAGTCCAATCCATTCCTATCTGAAGAGTAGACCTTCATTATGATTTATGGGCAAGGGCAGCATTAGGGCCAGGGGCTGTACTCCCAGGGGAGCCCTGAAACCGCTGAACCATCAATTGCAGTCTTTTAGTGGAGATCTCAGGATGCACCCCTTTTTATTCTTGCGTTGCCAGTGAGACTCAACTTAGTGAGCTCCATCGTGACTATCACTGGTGGTGGCCAGGCACCATTCGGTTCTTCCAGCCCCAAGTTGATGTAGGCACCCACTCATGTGGGTGTCTCTGTCTTCTGGGTTGTCATTTTGGTCCTCAGTGAGCATCCATTCCTGTTGAGTTGGGACCATTTGCTGTGCCCTTGGATGGCAGCTTGGCAGCTTTTAAGACCCAGACGCCACTCACCAATGTGGGGTGCAGAGAGCCCTCTTAGCAAAATGCTAGTTGTGCCAATTGGCCTCAATTTTGCGTAAGAGCATGGTCCCCTGCCCCCTGCCCCAGCTACTCTGTCCTTGCAATATTGGGTTAAGATGGAAGGAGTACTCAAGTTATGCTGAAGTCCGCTTGATGTTGTTCTTGTTTCTAATGTGTGCTGACAAAATTTGTCCCTTTGACACTGATTGATTTCACTCAGCATGCTCTCTTGCAAGTGAGACCATGTTATAAAATGTTTTCTAAAACTGTCATTGTTTTTTTATCATAGCATAGTGTTCCATTGAGTATATGTACCATAGTTTGCTTATCTATTCATCTGTTGATGGGCATTGGGGTTGATTCCAACTTTTTGCAATTGTGGACTGTGATGCAACAATCATTTGTGTACATCTGTCTGTTTGTGCGACAACCTTTGTTTCTGAAGGATAAATTTTGAGCAGTGAATTACAGGATCAAATGGTAAATCTATCTCCAGGTTTTAAGGAAGCGCCAGACTGTTTTCCAAAGAGGTTGCACTGTTTTGCAATCTCACCAGCAGTGTAGGAGAGTTTCAATTTCTCCACAACCTCTCCCGTATTTGTTGTTTTATGTTTTTTGGATCATGGCCACCCTTGTTGGGGTGAGATGGTATCTCATTGTAGTTTTTATTTGAATATCTTTAATAACTAATGATCGGGAGCAATTCTGCATGTGTCATTTGGCTGCCTGGATCTCCTCTTTAGAAAAACGTCTGTCCATCTCCTTTGCCCATTGCTTAATTGGATTATTTATCCTTTTCTTGTTGATATTTTGTAGTACCTTATGGATTATGGAGTTCAGACGTTGGTCTAACATAGAGTTGCCAAGTATTTTTCCCATTGTGTAGGTGGCGTTTTAATTCTTTTGATGAAGTCTTTGGATGAGCAAAAGTGTTTAATTTTTAGTAGTCTTCATTTATCTATTTTCTATCTACATTGGGTGTTAAAACTTTCATTGTTGATCCTATTTTATCTTGGATGAGCTTTATTGTTTTAGATTTTATATTTAGGTCTTTTATCCAATTTGAGTTGGTTTTTGTATAAGGTGTGAGATATGGGTCTTGTTTCAGCTTTTTGCAGATGGGTATCTAATTTTGCCAGGACCATTTGTTAAAGAGACTGTTCTTACTCCAGTTTAAAATCTTGGGGCCTTTGTCGAAGACTGACTGTTCATAGAATGATGGTGGTGTCCCTGGGGTCTCAGCTCTGTTCCATTGGCTTACATGTCTCTTTTTGTTCCAGTGCCAGTTTTGACTACTGTGGCAGTGTAATAGGTTCTAAAGTCAGGTAGTGTGGGGCCTTCCAGTGTGGTGTTCTTCTTCAGTATTGCTTTACTTATCTGAGGTTTCTTCCCTTTCCAAACAAAGTTGATGATTTGTTTATCCATCTCAATAAAAAATGTCACTGAAATTTGTATTGGGATTGCAGTATATAAGTAGACTGCCTTGGACAAAATAGACATTTTCATGATGTTAAGACTTCCTATCCATGAGCAGGTAGATTACTCTGTTTATGTAAGTCTCTCTTAGTTTCTTGTAGTAAGGTCTTGTAGTTCTCTTTGTAAGGACCTCTTATTTCTCTAGTTAGATTTATTCCTAGGTATTTTATCTTCTTAAGGGCTATAATAAATGGAATTGATTTGGTAATTTCTTCTTTAGTAGTCTCACGGTTGGTATAAAGAAATTCTACTGATTTACTTATGTTTCTCTTGTATCCCGTTACTTTGCTAAACTCCTCTACTAGTTCCAGTAGTTTACTTATGGATTCCTTTGGATTCTCTGTATAACCAACCATATCATCTGCATATAGGGAGGTTTTTACTTCTTCATTGCCTATATGGATGCCCTGTATTTCTTAGTCTTGTCTAATTGCTCTGGCTAGAACTTGTAGTGCAATGTTGAACAGAAGTGGTGAGACTGGGCATCCTTGTCTAGTTCCCATTCTCAAAGGGACTCTTTTAGTCTTCCACCATTCAGGATGATGAAGGCAGTTGGCTTTACACACATGCTACTGATTGCATTGAGGAATTTCCCCTCTATTCCTATTTTTCTCAGAAAAATAGAAACTCTCACCCTAGAACTCTTAAGAATTTGCCTGAGGTGGCTCAGGGCCCTGCACTCGGGAGGGAAAAGGCATCGGTAGGTCAGAATTCACAGTTCCTGTGGAGATTCAGGAATAAGGGGGCCTGGAGTGGACAAGACATCTTCCAGCTGTTTTACAGGGGGAATGAGGGCTGGGGAGCCAAAGAGTAGCTCCCACAAAGCCCACGATCTGAATAAATCTTCTGTTATTGCCCACATTTCCCAGAATTGTGTCCAGCACAATTTCTTGCACTTCTGTTATGTCACAAATCACACAGCAGGTTCTTTTTCTCAAAGATTCTTCGCTTGGTTCTTCCTTTATTTGTCTCTTCAAATAACTGTAGTTAAAAAGATAGCACCCTCATCTTGAAAGATCTATCTCTGGAATGTACAAGATTCTACCTGTAAGTGACAGCAGTAGTCCTAAGAGGGAAACCAGTGAGCTCTCACTGTCTTCTGCCGAACCCCTTACATAGATTATCTCATAGGATATCTTATACATCCTGTATCTGAGCTGCAGTTCTACTTTGTCCCATAGAGTTGTCCCCTACTTCTATATCTCACCCAGTTCTACTTTGTCCCATAGGGCTACTATTAGTCATAATTGACTCAATGGTGGTAAGTTTGTTGTTTCGGTTTTTAATGTTTCCATGTACCACTAAAATGTCCTAGAAAGTCCAATACTGAATGAGTTCAGCCAGAAAAACATTAGAACAGAAGAATACTCACTCAACTATCATAAAGGATATTAAAAAGTAGGCTGTCTCTGGTTGAGGAAGATTCCAGAAAACACCCAGCAGTAGCCATTATGATGTGTACACACCTCTGTGTGTTCAGTTGGGGTAGGACCTTGGGGCAAGTGAATTGAAAGATCTGCGCTGACCCCAGTGACCTAACAGCTATGACAGCAGCAAGCAGTTGACTGTTAACCACAGCAGTGATAGTTAACCTTGTATACAGTGTTGGACTGATTGATGTACCGGAAAATATTGAACAAAGAGACTTTATTCTTTTAACAAACAGAACAAAAGACACGCTACATGTTCTTCAAATTAGGCTAAAATTCTATCACCTCTTTATAAAACTCATCAGACCATGCAGCTGCTAATTCCTCAGTAGCCACAAATAATATTATAACAGAGAAATCTCCCTACTTGTGAAAGCCAAATGCAAAAGACACCCTCCTTTCATTTCAGTTCTCTTTCTGCTCTATGCTACTTTGAGACCCCAGGACTGCCTGGACTACTGCAGTAGCTTAGCTGACCTTGCAGCCTCCAGCTCTTCTCCTCCTATGTGCTTAGCCACATGCTTATGTCAAGTCTTCTGCTGGAATGTGTCTCACCCCTTCATTCACACAACAAATAGTTACTGATGGTGTCTCATGTATCAAGGTTGCTATTGGGCAGAGAACACAATATTATGGCAGGCAAAATAAAGAGAAGTTCTGATACATGTTCTGACGTGGATAAACCTTGAAAACATTAAGCTGAGGGAAATAAGTTAGACACAGAAGGACAAATATTTTATGATTCTACTTACATGAAAAATCTAGAATAGGCAAACACATAGAGATCCAAGTTTCTTAGTAGTTACCAGGAGCAAGTGTGGCAGGGCAAGAGGAAGGTATTGCTTAAGGGGTGCTGCATTTCTGTCAAAAGCAATAAAAAAGAAATTGGAAAAGGATAATGGTGATGATTGCACAACGTGGTGAATATAATTAATGTCACTGAATTGTATGTGAAAGAATAGTTGAAATGACAGATGTTTGTTATATGCATTTCACCACAATGAGCATTAAAACAAAAAAGGCAGGCAAAGCCTTCATGGATGTTACAGTCTATTGACACTCATCACTAGTCATATTCAGGCCTTCTAACAAGTTCACTTCAAATCATCAGTAACCATCCCATCCACCAACAAAGATAGACTTTTTCTAAAATCACTCACAACTGGAAATATCTAACGTAGAATCTCTAGGTTTAAAGCTTTTTTCCTTATACTTGCTGGAGAACTGGACAAGAACTAAGCTAATAAGTGTAACTCTAAATGTAAGCTAATAAATGTAACTTTTGTGTGTGTGAAAAACCAAAGCTACAGGTTGATGTATCTTAATAAATTATCTCTACTGAGAATAAAAGAAAACAAGTATCCATATGTAGGACTTCTCCTGAGGAAGTTGCAGCCAGACCAGCTCCCTGATCCTGTACTCACCTTGGGTCATTGTTCTCAAATCAGTGGAACCATTTGAAGTCTCTGAATACTAAACTTGGGATATTCTATTTCTATATGCCAAATTCATTCTTGCTAGTAAGAAAGCAAAAAGTTCTAAAATCCCCAAATATGAATCATTAAAAGATACAGAACTAATTATTCATTATCTATACATGGATTATATGTGACAAAGTTGTAATTCCAGACTGGCTTCCTCTTACCACCCAGCACGCTTTTAGGCTAATCTCCAAGGTTTTCAGTTGTTAAGTCTCTTTGTTCTTCAAAGGCCGGCTCAAATCTCACCACCATAGCCACCTGAAGAAAATCTTGCTTTGGTTAATGAAAACTCAATCCAGTACCTCCAACATTGGCCTTGAAGGTATATCTCACTGAGAAAGGAAAATTGATGAGAGCCTCACGGGACAGTATATACAGAGAGTCCTCTGTGGCATCTCTCACTGTGGATCTCTGCACCCCAACACCGGCCTCTGAGGGAGGGAAGGGAAGGAAGTTGTTTCTCTTTAAAACACTAAGGTCTAAGCACAAACCCAAATCCTTCAGTACGTTCCTCAACACAGCCAGGAAAGGGTCAGGGGTTCCAAATCCTGCTCTCTGAAGGGTTGGAGACAACAAAAAGAAGGAAAACACCCCAGAGCAGCTGCTTCTGTTTTTTTGTACATTCATCTTCTGCATAAATTGACTTTGGAAACTTACAAAAGGTGTTAGAGAATCACAGCTGTGGTCCATGACATACTGAAATTTTGATGGGTATAGAAATGATGAAAATTAAATAAAGCATATTAATTTTTTTGTAATTTCAGATCTCAACCCTGAGAAAATATACATTCCTCCCCTAGATGTCTCCTTGTTTCTTTTAACCTTGACGTTCATCCCAATAGACAGCAAATTAAAAAAAAAAAAGAGAAAAACCTTACCAGAAATAGTCTAACAGAAGAGTTATATTTGAGAGATGCTACAGTAGTGCGTTACCCTTTAATGTCCAGTAGCCTGAGTTCATTATCCCAGCTGCAAAACACAATACCTCGGTTTACCTTCTGTAAAACAGAGGTGGTAACAGTAGGTACAGTAAGAATTAAATGAGATATTCTGTGAGTGTAATGCTTTCCACATTGTAAATACTCTACAAATATTAAATAATCACATCCTTAATATTGGTTAGATAATTATTATTCAAAATGATGTATACTTTGAGGAACTGCTTTTTAAATCAGCTTTTTCCCTTTTCCAAAATTGCATTTGGAAGACACTTTAGAGGCTTTAAGATTTTTACCTTGAGTTTTTTTAAAAAAAAAAAACCCTGTAATCCAAGAGCATGAGCTTTGCACATTTCTCCCTACCAGCTTCACCTCTACAACTGAACAGGATCCAGCTTCTCTCAGAATTCCATAGGGGCATTTTCCTCAGAAGCAGCTAGAATACTGTTTTGATTTCCTAGAGTTGCTGTAACAAAATATTGCAACATGGATGGCCTTAAAGAACAGAAATTTGTTGTCTCACAGTTTTGGAGGCTGCAGTCCAAATTCAGGACATAGGCAGGGCCATGCTGTGCTCACTGTAGAGGAAGACCCTTCCTTGTGTCTTCTAATTTCTGGTAGCCCCTGGTGTCCCTTGGCATTCCTTGGGTTTTAGATGCATCTTTACAAGACATCTGTCTTTCTCTTGTGTAACTCTGTCTCTGTGTCTGTCCTCTCCTTTTAAAAGACACCACTTAGAAGGAATTAGAGCCTGCTCAACACAACAGGACCTTGTTACCTTCACTGATAACCTCTTTAAAGAATGCTCCTATATCCAAACAAGGTCACATTGTCAGGTACAGGGGTTAGGATTTCAACCTACCTTTTTAGCAGACACAATTCAATCCATGACAGATATAAGATCCAAAATGAAGTATAAGCAGTGTGAATCAACCTGTCATCCTCATTTGGACCTGGACACAGGTTCACCTCGGCAGGGTGCTCCACTTGCAAATGACCTGTGTTTTCCTTGTCACTGTCTCTGACAGCTGTGTGGGAAAGAATTCAACCGGATGCACAATCTCATGGGCCATATGCACCTGCACTCTGACAGCAAGCCCTTCAAGTGCCTCTACTGTCCGAGCAAATTCACTCTGAAGGGGAACCTGACACGCCACATGAAAGTCAAGCATGGAGTCATGGAGCGGGGCCTTCACTCACAAGGTGAGCACTCTTTCTGAAGCCACCAGACTGTGGAGCCCAGTGAGAGAGCCAAGAGGGGCTAGGCAGTTTTAGTTTTGCAGAGGGATGGCCTTGCTTGGGGAGACAACCTTCTTGACAAAAAAGGAGCCTCATTTATAAGACCAGAGCTGAGAAGCAAGAGCAGGCCTATCATGTTACCATAAGAAAAGATAATGCTAATATCTGAAGATAAATTTAAAAAAAAAACCCAAACCTGTTGCCATAGATTCCAACTCATAGTGACCCTAGAGGATGGAGTAGAACCGTTCCGTAAGGTTTCCAAGGAATACCTGGAGGATTTGAACTGGCAGCCATTTGGTTAGAAGACATAGCTCTTAACTGCTATGCCACTGGGGCTGCAATATCTGAAGATGGTAACTAGAAACATAGAAAGTATATAAAACATAATGGTGATGACAGTCAGTACCATTTTGGGTTCCTTTGTTCTAGACACCACATCAGGTACCTTGTCACCTTCAATCTGCACAACAAGTCAAGATTATAGAAACCTATCCCTAGTTTACAGGTGGAGAAACTGAGGCTCCAAGAGAGTAAGTTGCCCAAAGTTGTTAAAATGAAAAGTAGCAGTGTCAGAATTTGAATGCAGGCCTCTCTGACTCTAAAGCCTTTCTTGTATCCACTTTGTTGCCCTGATGTGAAAGGGCATGTGATTTTTTCTTTTCCTTTTTGAAAAGCAGGTCTTCAGGCTCTGTTGTAAGCAGAAGTATGTTTATACCAGGCTAGATATCTTCTGCTTATTCACAACTACGTAGATCCAAGGACAATTTTTCCTTCTTGATTAGGGTTGACCAGCCCATGTGCAGAGCAAGGACTTACGTCTTCCCCACTGAGTCCTAATGGAACTAATGAAATGCTTTCAGTTCCTTTATCTTCTGAGTTCCAGGGCCCTTAGCAGTGAAGAGTTTGTGTCGCAGACCTGAATTCACCAGGGTTTTTCTTGCGACACAACCAGTCCTTCAATAAACAGGTGGTAAACGCACCTCTTTCCGAGGCAGTGAGCTACACAGGGAATGAATCCATCTTTGTCCTCTAAGAGAAGTGTGTCAGGTGCCAAAGAGTCAGCTCCTACTCACAGTGACCCTGCCTGGGACAAACCACTGCCCAGTCCTGAGTGATCCTCATGATCATTGTTATGTTGGAGCCCATTGTTGCAGCCATTGTGCCAGTCCATCTTGGGAAGAATCCTCCTCCTTTCTTCTGACCCTTTCCCTTACCAAGCACAATGTCCTTCTCCAGGGGCTGGTCCTTCTTGATAACGTGTCCAAAGCAGGTGAGACAAAGCCGTGCCCTCTTTGCTTTCAGGGAATACTCTGGCTGTATTTCCTCCAAGATGGACTTGCTTCTTCTTCTGGCACTTTGTGATGTATTCACTAGTACTTGCCAACACTGTAATTCTAGGGCATCATTTCTTCTTCAGTCTTCCTTATTGATTGTCCAGGTTTTGGATGCATATGACACAGCTGAAAATTCTTTGGCTTTGATCAGGCTCACCTTAGCCCTCAAAGTGACATCTTTGCATTTCAACACTTTAAAGAGGTCTTTTGCTGCCAATTTGTCCAGTCCAGGATGTCACTGGATTTCTTGACTGCTGCTTCCGTAGACATTGATTGAGGATCCAAGTTAAATGAAATCCCTGACAACTTCAGCATTTCTGTCTGTGGGACAGAAGATCATTAGACACAGCGGTCACAAATAATGTGAGTTGGCCTCTGCTTATTGATCACTACTGTGTCAAGCAAAGGGAAGGCATTTTGAAGACACTGTTGCTCTTCTCTACAATTCCATGAAATAGTGTTACTTTAAATAAGAGGAAATCATGGCTCAGAGGTGTTGTATAAACTGTTTAAGGTCAAAAACAAGTCTGGAGTCACAAGTTGGGGATTCCAACTCATGCATTTCTGAGTCTGAACCAGTGGTCATGCCACTTGGTAAGAACATGGGGGGATTTCTTTTGTTCACCGCTCCTTCCAGGCCCCTCACAAAAGAGGTGGTAAAAGAGAGGCACATATTCATAAATAAGATATATGCACAGCACAAAATCAAATGATTGTAGCTTTCAGATTTTTCATTATTCACTGAGTTTGTGGAAACTCCTCGGTGACAGGGAACTGTGGCCAAAAAACAAGGACTGAAGTTTGTGCAAAAGCCCTGAAAAGATTCTGGTTAGAAAACAAAATCATTGTTTTTCCGGAGAATCTTTTTCACCTGAATTATTCATCTCATCTCTAGTTGCCTGAGACATTTCCCAAGCTAAGCCCGGATTTTTCCAAAAGAGGGCAAATTTGTACAATTACGGGGACAGGAGACATGCAAGACAATGAGGACAGTTCCCCGACTGAAAACCTAGTCTGGTTGTCATGATTTATCCACTGTGATGTTCGGACCTTAAAAGGCACCTAACAGCTCTGTCATTCTTCTGGAAAATTAAAGAACATTTCTATGTATCAGTGAGACACTTTGATGAAACATTTAACAGACTTTCAACTATTTCAAGGTTTTCATCTACAAAGACAGTTAGCATTCTTTCATTCCAGTTTTTGAAATGTCTCAAAATTCATGACCTAGATTGAAAAGATTGTCCCTGCACCCCTGATAAGATTAGAGATATAGATAGTTTCATTATCTGACAATATCATAAAGTAGGTAGAGTTGGACAGCAGAGCCTCTTACCATTCCTTTGTTCAACCTTCACCCAGAAGTCTGATTCTTCTGGGATGAAGCGGGGTCTGACCTCACCCCTCAGCAGCCTTCCAGTTTCTTCTCTTCATTGCTCCTGTGCCAGACCATACCCTCAGGATCTGATCACTGACTGGCTCACTGTTGACCGTAACAAATGATCAGATCAGATGAAATGCTACCATGCATCTACTGGCCACTAAAAATCCGTCCTTATAGGCCCTTCAAGGAGTCTTGGTGGCACTGTGGGTAAGTGCTCCGCTGCTAACTGAAAGCTTGACAGTTCAGGCTCACCCAGTGACTCCCCAGGAGAAAGACCTGGGGACCCATTGCTGTAAAGATTATAGCCTAGAAAACCCTGCTCTGTCAAATGGTTTCTCTGCGAATCAGAACTGACTTGACAACGTCTAATAACAACACAGGGCCTTCAAACTGAAACTAAGATAGAGACCCTCTTGTATCACCATGTCTGACACTAAGGACACTTATCATTGGACTCCAAGTCTTCGTGGTATTTCTACAGTGTCTACACATTAGGGGCCATGGTGATGGAGTAGCCTTCAGTCCTGAGTTTATCCTCTTGTTTTTGAGATTAAATAAATCATTGTTTTTTTTCCCCTCATGGTAATATTTGCAGTAAAATAAGAAATTCATTAGAAGTGGAAATAAAAATGAAAAAACCATTTCAACTATTTGTGATATTTTGGCACACACCTTTTCAGGTTTTTTAAAAAGAGACAAATAGGTAGGTAGATGATCGATAAATAGGTAAAATTGGGTCTACATTATAAATACAGGGGTTTTCCTTGAAAAGAAAATATCCTTTTATGATCAGTATTAGGCATTACATCACCTACACATAGTTCATTGTATGGCTGTACCATAATTTATTTAATCAAACATCTATTTTTAAATAAGTATGTCATTGATATCTGTTTCTCTCTATAATGAACGCTATAGCCATGAGCAATCTTACACACGCAATTTTTGTACCTGCCTGCCTATTTTCATGGTGTAAATTATCAGAAGCACAATTGCTAAGTCAAAGTTATGCTTATTAAAAAAATAACTTTGCTGCATGTGGACAAATTCACCTTAGGGAGGTATACTGATATAGCCACTATGACGTCTCCACATCCTTACTGTGAATTATCTATTTTTAAAACGTAAAATCAAAACACACCAAATGGCCCTGGGTACTACCCAATGACCCTTTTGTGTTGTCTTTCCTCCTTTGCCCTTGTAGGTTTCGGGAGGGGAAGACTTGCACTGGCTCCAGCCGCAGGTGTCCTGAGGAGTATGGAACAGGAGGAGCCGTTTGACCTTTCCCAGAAGCCCCGGGTGAAGAGACCAACATTTCAGTCTGATGGGGAGAGTGCCAGGGGCAGCTCCTGCCATGAAGAAGAGGAAGAGGAGACCTGCTCTGAGGTGGAGCCATACAGCCCTGGTCTTGCCCCCCAGAACAAGCAGCTCTGCCCACCCCAGGATCTATCCAGAAAACCAGAGCAGGCCTTGAGGGCTCTCAGAAAACCCTGTGAAGAAGAGAAGGAGGAAGTGCAGAAGGAAGAGCTGGAGGAGAAGAGCAAAGACAATCCTGGCGCAGAGAGCATTCAGGAGAGAGGATCTGCCCTCCCAGATGAACACGTAGGTCTCAGGGCTTTTCAGAACACCAGGCGGGGCCCCTCTTTTTCTGATTACTTATACTTCAAGCACAGAGATGAGAGCTTCAAAGAATTACTGGAGAAGAAAATAGAAAACCAAGCAGTGCTGTTAAGTATCTAAGTGGACAGTTTTAAAATTACATTTGGGAAACGAGAACTAGGAGGTTCAAATATAGCTTTCTGCATTGAACTGTAATTTGCTGGGGACTGGCAGATGGTACAAACATTGACAAATGGCTCAGAATGAGTGAGTAGGGACAGTCCAAGGTAATGAAAACGCCTCTCAAGCCTTTGCTGGACCTGCAATAGTTGTAATACATGAGCAGGGTCTCCCTCTGTGTTGCCTTATGTATCTATTGTGGCTTCTAAAATCCTGGTGATGTAGTGGTTAAGAACTACAGCTGTTAACCTAAAGGTCGGTAGTTGAAATCCACCAGGCACTCCGTAGAAACTCTATGGAGCAGTTCCACTCCGTCTTATGGGGTCCTTGTGAGTCAGAATTGACTCAGTGAAAATGGGTTTATCACTCCGGTGTAATAAAATGTACGTATTCATCTAGATAATAGATTGTAAGCTAATTCTGAGGTGCTTTTAGAAATTCTACTTTGAGTAATATGCAATATATAGCAGATTTCTTACTAGATGCAAAAAAATGGTGCTTCATGCATTACCTTATTAACAGCTATTAGTAACAGTTGTCAAATTCAGGAAAACAACCACATTTTTTTCAGGTAGATGCAAACATTAGTAGTTGTATATATTAAAATAACCTTTCTTAAAAAATCAAAAGCGCCAGAAACAACATAGGAGGGTGAGTTATCACAGGAAGATGGTCTCAAATAATTGCTGGAGACACAAGATAAAATTTTAGGAAAATATAAACAATTTTGGCTAAGGAAAAACCAGCAATATTCCATTGGCTTACATGTCTCTTTTTGTACCAGTGTCAGTTTTGACTACTGTGGCAGTGGAATAGGTTCTAAAGTCATATTTAAATTCTTGACTGTGTCTGTCTTGTTTTGCTTCAGCTATCCTCATCAGATAGGGCATCTGAAACATACTTTTAGATGACCTGGAAGTGCTCAGGAGTTCTGGTTCCTCAGCCTTGACCCCTTTAGGTCAGCTCCAGCATCCCTCACGAGATGATTCTTACATGCAGCCAGGGTTGTGAAAGATTGATTGGGCTAAAATATCACTCACTGAGTTCTATAGACTTGAGGACCTGCTCCCAGGAGCTCTATAAATATTCCTGCTCTTGAGTTCAGACTCCTTAAGGCAGAGAATAGGAGACTTCCTAATCACTCTGCTGGCCTAGGCTTATTCTGTACCCAGCTCTGTAGAACCACTAGATGCACACAGACCTTGTACCTACTGAGTATAGAAATGCCCTTTGTACTGGAAGATGATGCCTGTGATGTTTATGGCCATTTAAAATGTTTGAAGATGCAAGGTAGACTTGTGGTGACTGTTACTTCCCAAATGCTTAAACCTAGTGAAGATGGCTTCACTAGATGTGCTGGGGCCTAGGAGGGGCCTGCCTTAGACACTGTGTTGAGTAAGCAGAATGGACATGGAGGTGCACACATATAACCAACCGTAAACAGCGACCCCTCTGGTACTATCTGGGTTTATGCTAAAAACTGTCTCTTAGCTGGTAGCTTCAACTCTTACTTGTAGTGCCCAGGATGACTGTTGTGCTCTTTCACCTCCCAGACTTCCCAGCACATTCCTTTAGAAGACCTGTCCCTGTGTGAATGCTGGATGCCAGCATTTCTGCAAGCCGAGGTGTTTCCCTGCCCTCTAATCCTCCTCAACCACTCATGTGCTTTGCCACTGGCTGATGCATTTCTCTTGCCTACAGTTCTTGCTTTCCAGCATCACCAAGACCGTGAACACTGCCATATAGTACTAAAGCTGCTTGGGTTTCCTATTGCCGCCCATGTCCTGAGATCAGACCACGTGAAGGGGGCAGGGAAAAGACCACTGAGGGTCTCTGCCGTTACAAGTGCAGTTCTGGATTGAGAATCTGTTCCAAGTCTTATTCACACAGCTCATCAATGCTTGTGATAAAACCACCTAGGACTCTGGCAGAGTGGCCTGTGAGGCTGTCACTCTTCGAATTCTGTTACAAATACATTCATTCAGCAGCCAAGGGTTGAGGACCTACTAGGCACCATGCCTGACTACAGTGCTGCAGACTCTCAGTTTGTTCTGGGTGTATCTACCTGGAATCGCAAAAACTAAAAACCAAACCCGGTGATGCACACAGAACCTATAGGACAGAGTAGAAACACGTCATGGGATTGCCAAGGCTATGCCCTCTGCTGAAGCTGACTGTTACATCTTTTCCCCACCTAGGTGGAATAGGAATGAAAAAATCTGCAGTGGCAGGCTCAAGTGCTTTCCAAAGAAATCATGTGAGAATGCTCGAGGAACCAGTCATGTGGAGATGGAGAAAGCATAGACTTAATAGTGGTTTTCCAGCCGTGTTGTAAGGAGCCAGAGGTGCCTGTCAGGCCCCTCCAGAGCTGCTGGGGTAGAAGGAGAAGCTTTCAGTCCCTCACCTACCCCACTCAGAGCAGCTCAGATTTCGTCTGTTTTATGTTAGAGTTCTAGGAGGAAAAAAGTCTAGGAAAAGTAATAAAAATGTGTTTGGAGTGTATCCCAAAGTTTGTTTTCAGCTCCCAACTCAGGATACGAGAAACTTAATGGGATCTAACCTGATGGTCAGTATAGCAATCATTTATTGAGAAGCAAGACTACAGCCTTGGTTTTGTATGTTGTGGTTGTGCTGTAGTGGTTAAGTGCTACATCTGCTAACCAAAAAGGTTGGTAGTTCGAATCCACCAGGTGCTCCTTGGAAACTCTATGGAGCAGTTGTGTACTGTCCCATACGGTTGCTATGAGTTGGAATCAACTCAGTGGCAGTGGGTTTGTTTTTTGTTTTGTTGTTGCTGTATGTAGTTGACCAATACCCTGGGTTTCCTGAAACAAATGTAGTTTATACCTGTTATCCAGGATAATTACTAACAGTGTCATCTTAACTCCTGAAAGTATCCCAGTTTGGGTGGCAAATTATATGGGTACCCGATGCATGAATGCAGAGCTAGGGATGAGTTGGTCAAACTTGTCTGCTGAGCTGATTAACCCCCACAAAACTGAAGGAGAGCCCATCAGAGCCATCCATAGAGACTTAAAGATGAAACCATCATAGGTTACCAGCATGTCAAGGACCAGGACAGCATGACATGCATCACATTGTGACAGTTTGAAAATTAGTCACTACCGAATGTGTCGCAGGCTTTTGATCGCTGTCACTTTGAAACAACCCACTGACCAGTCAAGTGGCTTATTTTTCTTTTATCCTTTTTATTCAGGTCTATAATTACCCCTCTTGATGCCTTTCAATTCCTCCTTTATTCTCTCCTTTAAAAATGTGACACCCCACTGGCCATGAGACTGAGCTGACCTTTCGTTAACCCTCGGTGGTAACTAGTGTATCTGTATATGAGTAGGTGCGTGAGAAAACTCAATGTGCGTACTGTATTTATTAAGCCCTAAAGACATTTAGTAAGATACCAACATCACGTTTTGAATTATGATCTTTTTCTGCTTTATTGGAACAAAATGTAACAAACCTAACATTTAAACTCCCTCCCATATTTGGACAACATTATACCAAATGATTTTGTACAGAATTCTGGCTTGCTATTTAAAAACTAAAACTTCAAATGTGTATCAACCCAAGTTGTGAATATTGCTTTCTGCTTCAGTGAAAAAGCAGTTTACCTGAAAATAGTATGTAGCCTATTTTTTATTAATTTAAGCAAATAAAGATATGTTGAAAAAGCTGATGTAGTGACTGGCAAATAACTGAGATTTTGCAAGGGCACTGCCATTGTCAACATTTCACTCCTGCCCTCATCCCCTCTGCTAGGGTGACCTGTTGGCTGGGTTCTCAGTCCCAGAGAGACTGGGTTGCCAGAATCATCTCTCTCAAGACTTCAAACAGAATTAATGACCTTCAGCCCTTCTCCATCCTCTTCCTTTTTCCTATTCAGAAAAATTAATTTTAGAAGGATGCAAGAAGGAAGCGAGTGGTTAGAGGAAAGACTGTCTCATTATGCCTCAACTTCCTGGTAGATTTAACTACACAAAGGTTAGCTAACTGTAAGGCTGGCAGTTCAAATCTACCAGACACTCCTTGGAAACTCTATGGGGCAGTCCTACTCTGTCTTATAGGTTCCCTATGAGTCAGAATTGACTGGACAGCAGTAGGTTTGTTTTTTGGTATACAAAGATTTGCCAAGAAGTATATATATCCTAGTGAGCACAGATTCCAGAGCCAGACTGCATGAATTCAAAGCACAATTCTCTCACATCCACGCTTTGGGAACTTAGACCAGCTAGTGAACCTCTCTGGGTCTCAGTCTCCTCATCTGTAAAATGGAGCCAGGGACAGTACCAACCTCATCAAATTGTTGTGTGAGTTGAGTTAATATATGTAATACATGCAAAATGTCCCTGGTTCATAGTTTATGGTTTGTAAGAATTCAGCCTGTAAAACCCATTACTGTCAATTCTGACTCATAGCACCCTTGCAGGATCAAGTAGAATTGCCCCAAAGATTTTTCCAAGGATCACCTTGTAGATCTGAACTGCAGACCTTTTGGTGAGCAACCATGTAGCCACTATGCCACCAGGGTTTCCTTTGTAAGAATCGATTATTATTATTGCAAGAAAAGTCAATACTTAGCTTTCCTCCCTCAACAGACAACTCATAAGGCTTTTAATAGGAAATTGTCAATTTCTGAGGGATTTCCCTTTAAAATAGCCGTGAAACTGGAGCATTTATTGAGCATTGTTGTGTGTCAAGCACTGTGTCTAGTGATTTACATACTTTATCTCATTTCCACCTCACACAACCATGAGAAGCAGACATTGCTACTCCCGTTTTACTAATGAGCAAGTGGCGGCACTGGAGAGTGAAATAACTTGTCCCAAAAGGAGTTAGCAAGCTCCTCCTTTGCCTTGAAAGCATATAGGTTAGGTTCTCCCAAAGTAGATGCTTAGATGAAGTTTGGATGCAAGATGGTTTTTTAGAAATCAATACTGGTACAAAGGAGGGAAGGAAAAGGGAGAGAAGCTACAGAGGCTGGACAAATCTTCCACAAGCTATGGGGTGAGTGCTGTCTATTGAAATTGTACCATAGCCAAGCCAGCCACGTGCCATCAAGTCAGATCCAACTCATGGTGACCTTAGGGGCCAGAATTGTACCATATTGGATCAAAATGTCCTTATCATTATGTCACCAGATCTCTCAGTTACCAGAAAGGGACTACTCTGGGAAGGACATGACCCCAGCAAGGATGAGAATTTCTGCAGCTGGGGAAGGCTCTGAGGGAGCTGGGTGCAAGTCCTTCCTAGAACGGAGATCTGGGCAGCACGTCTCTGTCTACCACTGTTCCCCTTGTAGCACTCCCATCCATTTCTTCACACATATGGAATCTTGAATATCAATCCAGGATTCTAATTAGCCTCTCTGCTTGAGGGATAATATAATAGAGGAAGATTAATGGGACAAATTTCATTCTCCACTTCTGTGGTTGGTGTAGGAGCCACAGTTGACATGAGTCACTGTTAGATAATAACCTCTGACAATCTCAGAGCTAGCTAGCTTGGTGGCATGACCCAGATCGTTATCCCCAGGAAGTGTGAACCATGGCCAGCATTCCTTTCTTAGGTTGAGGCTGCTGTACCTATTCATTTACTGTGCAAGTTGGGAAAGGGAGTACCCCCCAAAATAAACAAATAAATAAAAGAAAAACAATCCTAGAGAGGTTCTGCAGATATTCCTTCCTGACCAGTAATGGAACAGTAGCCCTGTCTTCTCCTGATGGTCAAGTCAATGACCTCTGCTGAGATGGTGACCACTCTCCTTGGCTATTGGTCTCTGGAAATAGGGAATAAGAAGTTCCCAGATGGTATGCCCAGCTTATAATTCAATGAAACTCTTGCTGTGTCCCCAGGTAAAAAGTGTCCCTTTGGAGCACCACAACTTCTAATCCTGCAGGGTCCACAGTTGCAGGAATGGAAAGTACAAAGTGTCATCACGGGGAGTGATGGAAAGTGGGACAACTTCTCCTCGGGCCCCTGGTCCCTGGATACAAGTGTTCCTCCTATTGGGGACACATCACCATATAAAAGTTTTTAATTCAATGCATATACTGGAGGATGACACCTCATTCTTGCAGAGGATTGTCTCCAAACTCGTGTTTCAGTCATATCTGCAATAGACAATTTCAGCACTCTCAGAAGTTAGCTGTTTCTGAGTGGTGTGTATATGATGTGACCAGTGGATCTTGTGATCATGGGCCAATCTCTGTGGCTCATTTACTGTAAAATGGTAGGCTGAACCTTCCACAAACCCTTGTGTGTAGTGATGCCGACTGAGGTCTTACGAAAAGAGAAGGCAAGCTTACACCTAAAGTATAGCTATTTGTTCCTGTGAGAATGAAAATTCTGGCCTTTTGAGGATGAAAGATGTTTGGTACAGTCAACTTCCCACCAAGTAGTTGATTGGTCTCTGTCATAGTTCCCTTGTGCTTCTATAACTGAAATAACCACAAGATGAGGCTGTCATGGAAAGCCATTGAGGATGAGGTGAAATGATGAGATTTGCATTTTTGAAAAGCTCATTCTGACTATAATGTGGAGAGTGAGTTGGAAGGAAGCCCAGAAGAAGCCAAGGAGCCTTTATGAGGTAAACGTGATAGTTCATGAGAGAGAATGTCGTCTGGGTAAAGAAAGTAGCAGTGGAGGGGTTAGAAATGAATAGTTAAAAGTCTGTTTTGGAGGTCGAAATCAACTTGTTCTACCCAAGGCAAATTTTAATAAGGCAGATGCGGTTTTTTTCTAGCTACAAAATAAAATTTACTCAATGACTAAAGGGATGAATTAGACTTTTTTATAGCTATTGTAAAACTGTGTTGTTTACTCATTTGGCAGGAGAGCATATTTACCAAATCATATGTGTAGAATTAGGTCCATCTGGTTCCTCACAGCTTTGTTCTGAGTTGCAAGTGGTAAAGATGTAAACAGTCAAGATCTAGAAAGGCAGAGTTTCTCAAACACGGATCTTAGAAAGAGATGACAGAGGTGAAGATGTATGACTACTGGGTTACAAAATCAGAAAATCAATGAAAGAGCCTGAAACTCCAAGACCAGAAGCTGCAAAGAGTCTTTGCCGTCTCCACAGCCCCTGTGGACATTTCTGACCACTCAGTAAAATAATACATGTCCTTGATAATGAACTTGCATGATCAAAGAAGAGTCAATCATCTTTATCAACTAAACATAGTCCAAATAGACTCCATTACAAAACATTCCATTTCCCAAGGGTAGCAGTCCAGTTATTTGAAAAATATTTCCAAGTGTACACCTTATTTTGCAACAATGCAGAATAAATGAAATGTTGTCATATTGTAAGTCCCAAGGTCATTTGTCCTGTGTTGTCTTAAGAAGAAACAAACAAAAAAATAACTAAAACACGTGTGTGGAATTTGTCCCTGGACCTAAGGAACATACAGTTCTTAGCAGGCCTGTGGATACTGGCGGGAACATGGCTAATGATTTTGCAAATCTTTTTTCTCCAAGTCTCTAAAGCCTTCAAGCTAAAAGCTTTGTTCCCTCTGAAAACCCAGGTGTGAGCACAGTCTGCTTGCCTGAAGGACTCTGGTGTTCATTTTTTTGGCACAGCAGAGCTGAGCCAAGAGTAACTTCCAATCCCATTCTGAAAGTGAAGGAAGACATGCCCATTTGATAGCTGGGGAGTGACCCTAATAGGGTCCCCGGGGGCCCAGTATCAGTGGCGCTCACAGTTTCCTCTTCTCTGGATGCAACAATGTGTTAAGAGAAAAAAAAAAAAAAGAGAGAGAGAGAGCAAGAGAGAAGATTGGCTCTTTTTCCTGATTTTCCTTTTAAATTTTTTTTGAAAATGGGACTATGTTCTCTTGATCCTTCAAACAAATGAAAGGAAGTGGAAGCCAAAAAAGTTTCTCTTTAGGTTCCCCAGAGAGGGGGCCTGTGTTTGTAGTGCAATGTGGGAAAAGTCCTTGTGTCTCAGCTGCGTTGTCATGTACCAGAATGATTTGCAGTAGGAAATGTGGGATGAATACAGTTTTTATGTGAAAGAAAGTGATAGTCTTTGAATCAAAGATCTCAATTTGTCCTTCATCTCTTATGAGCTGCTTCCCCTGACCCTATCCCATCTACATTACCTGATGAAAGAAACACAAGTACACTCTCTGAACTTGACACAAACAATGAGTCTAGCCAGAAGCCCTTGCTATTCAGAATGCACTTGGGCAGAGAGAGTGTGAGGCAAGGGCACTCAGACAGATTTGCCTTAGGTCACAGTGGCAAGGTGAAGGGTTGCTGGTGGTGAGGGGGCGATGAGTGCTCCTGCCATTAGACCTGAAAAACCATTTTCAGCTGACATTTTAAATTGGCAAGTGCAAGCCTTTTCATGGGTAAATCTTATTAAACACATGGTCTTTGGAAGGAAAATGGATAGATACGTTAAGAGACATCTAAAAGGATTACAAAGACACTTCTTTCAGTGTAGCAATTCATCATTCTAAGCTTGCTGGCAAATAATTTGGCTTCTAGAAAACAGCAATAGTGAAACTGGTCTCCAACTTCATGTCAGATGAGAGAATGGATGGGATAAAATCTATTAATCATTCTGAACTTGCAGAGACAATAGTTGTGCCATTTATCATTGTTGAGGGATAGTTTCCTTTCCAACCTGTACCAGGTCCTGAGAAGCAAACAGCTTCACTTAGAGTAGCAGGTTTTCCACCTCAGAATAATATTTAAAATCCTCAGCTTTCCTTTGCAAGACTGTATACATACACCATTGAGTCAATTGCTTCTTTTCACTGCTTAAAAGGAAATTGAAAATGAGAGAAATATGAAATCCCCAGCAATGGCAGTTTATAGAAAGAGCAAAAACCAAAGTAAGGTTATGCAGAGGCTTAGAAACAAATAATTACAGTGTCAACCTCCCAGGGGACATTCAGTAAACATTAATGGAGTATAAGGATGCATCTCTGTGAAGCAAGCATTGTTGACAGGGTCTAATACCCTTAGAAATCACACTAAACACCTATCTGAGGACACAGGTGATTCTGTGGTTTTCAAAGAATTTGTATTTCCAAAAGCTGTGTATGCCTCTGTGCTGTTAATCGCTTACCTGCCTGTGAGGATGTTTTGCTTTTGATTTCAGGTGTATGTAAGTGATGCTTTGCTTTGTACAGTTAGCTCGCTCAGCAAAGGGCTTGGCCACCGCATACCATCTTCCAAAGCTTTTTAGATAAACTTGAGATTGGATGTGGGCACTATCTCTGGCTGAGGTATTCTAAGAATTGTATAAGACTGATACATGACCTTGCCAGGGAGTACCTTCAAGGAGACCTGTATAAAATTACTGCTATTCAAAAATATGCATCATTCCACTGTGGCTAATTGAAACTCCATAGAGAATGAGGCAGTTCCAGAGGGGCAATGCGAAGATCTCAGCGAAGCAACTTCCTCAGAGAGACATTTATTAAAAACAGACAAACAACACTGCCTCTGCGTCGATTCTGACTCATGATGAGCCTGTAGAACAGAGTAGAACTGCCCCATAGTGTTCGTGGCAGAATCAAACTGCCAGCCTTTGGTTTAGCAGATGTAGCAGTTCGCCACCAGGGTTTACAAAGGCTGGTAAAAATCAGCAAAGCTGATTACTCCACGTCTCCAGGACTGGAGATTGAATGAAGGGCTTACAACACATTAAGAAGTATTTATGCAAAGAATCTACAGAAACTCAGTAAGAGCAGTGGGGGGCTGTGCCGACACAGCTAAGGCCTCATCCTGTCCCCGCCCCCCAACTCCGTATTGCAGAGGACTCTTCCAGTGGACTGAGCAGTCGGGTGGAAGCCCGTGCCCTGCTTAGCTTCCTGGGATGGAAAAGCTATTCTAGGCAGGTTGGGTAGCCCCTGAACATCAGCAGATCTCATCTACCTGCCCCCTGTGCTGGGTGGGTGGTGTCAGCAGGGTAGCAGTGACAATTCTGCCACCCCTGTTCAGTAGGAAGGATCTGAATGGGGCAGCTGGTACAAAATGAGTCAGTCCCTCATCACCCCTCAGCTCTGTGCTGTAGAAGATCTATTCTGGCAGACTTGCTCAGCAGCTGAGTGACAGATGCTAGCTTCTCCAGTTTCCTGATGTGACCAGCTTGGCATCTGGTGAATGTCAGGTTCCAATTCTCCCAGCTTTGTGATACAGAAGATGTGTGCTGGGGAGGTGGTAGCCACCAGCCCTGCAGGCACCAGCCCTGCTCCTCCGCTGCCCCTGCCCCTGCTCGTCCTGTCCCCTAACCTCCCCTCCCCTGCCCTCCCTTTCCCACTTTATGCTCTGTGAAGAGCATGTGGGAATGAAAGCAGGTCCTCTTCATTCTCCCTCAGCTCCTGCTCCAGAGTGCAGAGGTTCTGCGTGAAAAAAATGGAACTTGGAACAGGCCTCAAAGCTTGGCAATACCCTGGCCCTGCCTGAGGAGCCTGACTCTGTCTGGGTCAGACCAGGCAGCAGTTTAGGTCTTACAAACTATAGTCAAAAACAATACAGTAGTCATACAGCAATCAGTGGAGTCTAAAGGTTTGGTGTGATACTGTTAATGGGTACATGTTTTACTTTTAGGACTATAAAAATGTTCTAAAATTGACTGTGGTGATGTTTGCCCTGAAAATTGAATTGTACACCTTACTGGGTGAGTTGTAAGGTGCATGAATTATATCTCAACAAAACTGTTACAAAATAAAATAATTTTTCTTTTTAAAGAACAGTATATCATTCCACAGTGAGATGTGACCATGACTCATCAACTGACAGTGCAACAATGTCGTTTTCCAAGGACATGTAGTGACTCTGGATTCAGCGCCACTGAATCCAACTCTGCAGACGAGAAAGGCTATTGAAGTTTGGATGTATCTCCTTAGACTGCCGCTTGTGGGCCATCATTCTTAATGGTTTAACTGGCTGCGTACTTGGTTTTGAGGTTCCAAAACCAATGATATCTAAGTTAGATGTCTCAGACACAGATCAAAATTGCAAAGCTAGTGAAAGGAATAAGTGACAGGCTGGTTACACATGTATATTTTATGAAAAGTCCTAATCTGGATCTGCTGCAGCCTAAGCCTGGCTCCTTGCCTAATAGATGTCAGGCTTTCTGGGGAGATGGGTGGCACAGGAAACAGCCAGAACCATGCAGATTCACTCATAATCCCTTTCTACATTCACCACCATCCAAGATCCATCTGTGGAGTTTCTGAACAGTCAGCAATTTCAGGTTTTAAGCTGTATGTAAACTTTCACTTTCTATTTTATCATCTTCTTGTCATTTTTTTAATTAAAGCACTTTAATTGCTCTATTCAGCTGTCGATGCTGAGTTTCATCTTTAGTTTTATAAGTTGCTTCTGTTCCTTTCTTTTATTAATATTTTTTTCTTTTTGTTTTTGTTGAAAATTGAGGTTGGAATACTAAATCATTGCAGCTTACTTCTGTAAAGTCAGAATTAAAAAAAAAGTTAAAAGATGGATTGGGACTTCTTCCTTGTAAACAGAAACTCCATACCATAGTGATTTAAAAACCAAAATCACTGCTGTCAAGCTGATTCCACCTTGTAGTGACCCTTTAGGACAATGTGAAACTGCCCCTAGAGTGTCCAAGAAGTAACTGAAGGATTTGAACTGCTGACCTTTTGGTTACCAGCCATAGCACTTAACTATTATACCACCAGATCTTCCCCACTGTGAATGGGGAAGCAACTCCTGTTGTCTTGCTAATGTTATGTAACTTTCTATCCCTCAAAGGACAAGGATAATACTTGTAAATGCGCATAGCAAAATAAGCACTCAGTGCGTACCAGTTCTTAGTACAGCTACTAAGCAACCATGTGGGAATGTGTCTGGAGCAGGGCTTGGCACACAGATGACTCACAATGTCAGTTTCTTTCTCGTGCCTGGCACTGATCTGACCACAAATGTGAAACCATCAATACTGGTTTTGAGAGTGATGATAAATGTTCCTCGGTCCCCCGCAAAAGGCAAACCCACTAGCATTGAGTCGATTCTGATTCATAACAGCCCCATAGACAAAAAGTTTGGGCAGATTTCTCCTATACCTGCACCTCTTTACTGCACTCCCAGGCTCCGCATACAACAGATGGCTCTCTGAGTGACAGGATGCATGCCTCTCTGCCAAGCAGCCCAATCCACTGCACGGTGATGTCGCCTTCACAGGGGCTGGTCCAGCATTTGCATTCTCTTCACGTGAACCCCCTTAGAGAGCATCTGGAGAGAAAGCACCTCTCCAGCTGTGACAGACAACTGAGCAGAATGACACAGCCAGGTGCACTTACTGATATCTCCAGTGCTAGCCCCAAATTACAGCACATTAATGCTGAGAAAGCCTCAGATTTATGTTGCTTCTAGTCTATTCAGCGGGGATGACTTTTAACTTTGAAAGGAAGAACAATTTAACTAGCAGACAGCACGGACTTTTAAGGCTTTTACTGCACAAGGCATACACCTGTATTTTACGTTAGGCCTGTAGCGTGTAATAGGCAGCAGTGTTTTTCAACCAGCAGGTCATGGCCCATTAGTGGATCATAATATCAAATGGGTTGAGACCATCATGGTTACAAGATGGAATAGAACAGAATAGAAAATATCAGACAGTATCATGTATAATAAGGCTAAGTGACTTAGGCGATACTTTTTTTAGGTATCTTTGGATGGATGGATGGATGGATTGCAATGTAAATAATGTTTTCTAATACTGGTCATGGTCAAAAGAGTTTGAAAACCACAGATATTCTGGATACATCAGAACAGAGATGTATATTTTATGAAAATTCCTACTCTGGTTGAAAAATTAAATAATTATTGTGAAGATAAGGGGAAACCCAAGCCAATACCTTCTATTCGTCCTGGTATAGTTTTACTTCATCACAAAAAGTGAGAAGAAGAGAAAGACACATAGCAAGACAGAGAGAAAGAAACAAAGACAAAGACCACCAAAGAGTGTATTTACATTCTCAGAGACCTCAGGAAGTTTCTCCCCTGGTAACTGGAGGTGGGCCGATGAGGAAGATAAGCCAGCTGAGTGAGTTCAGCTGTTCTGGGACCTAAGTGTGGGGGAGATTTGACTTTTAGCTCCTGAGGAGCAGAGATCAAATCTGTTGTTTCTTTTGGCTTTTTCCCAGTGCCTTATCACAGCAGGTGTTTGGTGGCTTGGACTTGAAAGTCTAAGGACATGGTAATGGACTTGGTGAGACAGTCTTCTTTTAATATCTGTTTGTAACTCATGGAGTTTTTATGAGTTTCCATTAAATGCTCCTTGTTTCATGATTAAAGTGGTCTTCAGGTGTTCACAGTAGAAAGAAGTTCTAATACTTAGGAGAGAGTCAGATATATGCAGACAATCAACAGAAGAGGTAGGCAACTTCTAGATTTCAACAGTTCTGGTTTTAGCAATTTGTTCTATGCTTTTACACGTCCTTATGCACCAAAATGATTGTATACATGAGTACCTTGAGAAATACTTAACAAGCGCTAAAGTTTCTAAATGACCATCAAGGGATTATCTAAAGAAATTACATTACTCTACCTATCTCGGAAGCCATAGTGGTGTAGTGGTTAAGTGCTGTGTCTGCTAACCAAAAGGTCAGCAGTTCAAATCTGCCAGACACTCCTTGGAAACTCTATGGGACAGTTCTACTCTGACGTACAGGGTAGGTATTACTCAGAATCAACTTGACAGCAGAGACTTTTTGACGTTGACCTCTGTCTTGTTATTATTATTAAGTTGGTCCCAACTCATAGCAAGCCTATGTGCAACCAAACAGAACACTGCCTAGTCCTGCACCATCTTCACAGCTATTGTTATGTTGGAGCCAATTGTTGGAGACACTGTGTCAGTCTAGCTTGTTGAGGGTTGTGTAAGTCATCTAGTGCTGCTATAACAAAAATACCACAAAGGATGGCTTCAACACCCCCACTTGTCTGTCAGTTTGTTGCTATGGGGGCTTGCATGTTGCTGTGATGCTGGAAGCTGTGCCATTGGTATTCAGATACCAGCAGGGTAACCCAGGATGGACAGGATTCAGCTGAGCTGACAGACTAAGACGGACTAGGAAGAAGGACCTAGGAGCCTACTTCTGAAAAGAATTAGCCAGTGAAAACCTTATGAATAGCAGCAGAACATTGTCAGATATAGTGTTGAATGTGTGTTAAAGAAGGCTTAAACAAAGAGAAGTTTATTCTTTTACAGTCTAGTAGGCTAGAAGTCTGAATTTATGGCTCCAGCACTAGGTGAAGTCTTTACCTCTCTGTTGGCTCTGGAAGAAGGTCCTTGTTATCAGTCTTCCCTTGGTCTGGGAGCATCTCAGGGCAGGAATCTCAGGTCCAAAGGACATGCTTCACTCCTGCTACTGCTTTCTTGGTGGTGGAAATTCCCCCTGATTCTGTGCTTGGTTCTCTCTTTTATGTCTCAAAAGAGACTGGCTTCAGATACTATTTAATCTTACAGATCTCATTCATACAACCGCCACTAAACCATTTCACTACGTGACTGTAATAGTATTTACAACACAGGGAAATCACATCAGGTGACAAAATGGGAGACAGCCATACAATACTGGGTATCATGTCCTAACCAGGAAGACAGATATTTTGGGGGGACACAGTTCAATTCATGACAAGGGCCTTATGCTTTTTCACTGACCCTCTAACATACCAAGCATAATGTCCTTCTCAAGCACTGGTCTCTTCTGACAACGTGTACAAAGGATGTGAAACAAAGTTTCGCCATCCTCCCTTCTAAGGACCATTCTGGCTATACTTCAACTAAGATTTATTCATGCTCCTGGCAATTCATGGTATATTCATTATCCTTTGATCATATCAGTTCAAATGCATCAATTCTTTGATCTTCCTTGTTTACTGGTCTGCTTTCACATGCATATGAGGTGACAGAAAATATCATGGCTTGACTCCAGTGCATATTGGTCTTTGTCATGAACTGAGCAGTGTACCCCCAAAATATGTCAACTTGGCTAGGCCAAGATTCCCAGTACAATGTCATTGTCTTTCATTTCTGGATCTGATGTAATTTTCCTGTGTGTTGTAAATCCTAATATATGCTTGTAGTTAGTGGGGCAAAATTAGGTTATGTTAAAGAGGATTAGGATGCGATACAAACTCTTACTGAAGGCACAGCCCTGATCAAATGTAAAGCGAGCTTCCCTGGGGTGTGGCCAGTATCACTTTTTATTTTACAAGAGATAAAAGGAAGTGAGAAGTAAGCAGAGCAATAGAAGAAAAACGAGCCATGAGTGGAGCACGTCCTTTGGATCTGGGGGTCTTTGTGTTGAGAAGCTCCCAGACCAGGGGAAAACTGACAATAAGGATATTCCCCTAAAGCCACAGTTGATTACAATGGACCTTCCACTAAAGGTGACAGAGAAAGCCTTCCCCTGGAGCTCTCACTCCTAAACTGAGAGAATCAACTGCTTTGTTCCAAGCCATCCAGTTGCAGTACTTCTGTCAGAGCAGCAGGAGATGACTAAAATAGTCCTCAATGTGGCATTTTTGCTTTTTAAGACTTTAAAGTGTTCTTTTGCAATACATTTGCCCAATGCAATATATTATTTGATTTATTAACTGCTGCTTCCATGGGTGTTGATTACAGATTCAAGCAAAACGAAATCCTTAACAACTTCACTCTTCTTTAATCGTGCTGTTGCTTACTGGTTCAGGTGCGAGGATTTTTGTTTTCTTTATGTTAAAGTGTAATCTACGCTGAGGGCTGTGGACTTTGATCTTCATTAGTAAATTTTCTTTGCTTTCAGCAAGCAAGGTTGTGTCATGTATCATGTGTCATGTGTGGATGCACATCACTGATTGTTAGTAAGTCTTCTATCAACTCTTACACCAAGTGCTTTTTCATGTAGTCCAGATTCTGGAAATATTTGGTCAGCATACAAAGTAAGTATGATGAAAGGGTATAACACTGATGTATAACTTTCATAATTTTAAACCACTCAGCATCCCTTTATTCTGTTCCAGTGATTCTTTCTTTGTCTATTCACACTTCCGTATGAGCACAATGAAGTGTTCTAGAATTCCTGTTCTTCCCAATGGTAGCCATACTTTGTTATGACCCTCAGTCAAATGCCTTTGCGTAGTCAGCAAAATGAAGGTGAACGTCTTCCTATTATTTTCTGCTTGCAGCCAGGTTTCATCTGACATCAGCAATGATATTCCTGATTCCACATTCTCTTCTTAATCTGGCTTGAATTTCTGGTAGTTCCCTTTTGATATAGCTCCACATAGTAGAATACTATGCAGATACAGAAAAAATGAGGAAACCTCCTATGTACTGATATGTATCGATGTTGTGATCTCCAGAAGAGTGAGAAATAAATTACTAAAAGTTAATATATATATGAAGGCGTCTTCATCAGGTTGGCTGAGGCTTTTATTGAGACTGTATCATAGCTCAACTTCTTCTACCTAAACCTGTTTCCTTCTTGTCTCTTCCACAGATATTATATTAGTTATTCATTGTGGCATAACAAATTACTCAAAAATGTAGCAGCTTTAAACATCTATGAACATTATTATCCTGTTGGTCAGGAATTTAGCAGAGACTTAGGTGGGTTCTTCTGGCTTGCACAGCCTCATGGGACTGCAATCAGATGTCAGCTAGTGCTGCAGTCATCTGAAGCCTTGACTGGGCTGGAGAATTGGCTTCCAAGATGGCTTACTCATTTGTAGGTTGATGCTGGGTATTTGCAAGAGTCTTCTGTTCCTTATGGTATGCACCTCTCCATAGAGTTTCTTGAATCTCATGACATAGCTGCTGACATCCCTCAGGAAAGATGATCCAAGAAAGAACAAGGTAGAATCTGCAATGTTTTCTATGACCTAACCTTGGAAGACAAAGTCTTTCACCTCCTCAATATGCTATTGGTTGCATAAGTCAGCCCTATATTCAATATGGAAGGGGTCTGTTCAAGGGCATACATCCCATAAGGGAAGAAACATTGGGGGATATCTTGGACACTGTCTACCACCAGTATTTAATTCCCAAATAACACTTCTTCAAGCCTGTCACAGGTTGGGTTCTTTAGGAAGTAGATTTTGAGAGAGAGTTTAGGTTGTACTATGTTTATTACTGAATGCTCTTGAAATCAGTATTTGTGGAAGAGGAGGGAGGAGAGGGAGGAGAGGGAAGGGGAGGGAAGGGGAAGGAAGTAGAAATGGAGAGAGGTGAACTTCAAAGTATGGTGCAGACTGGCAACCTGAACCACTCCACAGGAGGCTGCAGAGCTAGAAGACCCTTCTGAGCCCTGTGATGGATGGATGTAGATGGGTCTTTATATACATGCCTCCATTAGTCGTACGTAGGCTGCTCAGAAAGTATGACTTTCTGAGAAGCTGCTCTCTGTAGCTGCAGCAGTCTGTGAGGACTACTAGGTGAAGGCCCTCTATGGAGAGCACGTCTAGCAGTGGAGCAGCAAGTCCTTCTTCGAAGGTGAGTCTGACTGACGCATCTTCAGATAGAGACAGAACTCTAACGTCTACCTCCAAGTGTACATCTAGGGAAACCAACCTATAGAATTTATCTTTCCGTGCTGTTTCAAGTATTTTAAAATATACCATGTATCATTATTATCTTTTTATATAAGTAGTGGGCATTAGTAAGTAAGCAAGGTTAGGAAACTAGGTAAAAAACCTGTATATCACAGAGGGATGAAATAAGGTTAAAGGAATCTCTAAACAGTGCAAACAGTTATTTCACTCAGTTGCTGATGGGAAAGTTGGAAGTCCAAGTCTACCCAGGTGTACCTCAAACAAAGAGCCTGGTGATTTACTCTGTAAAAACCAGCATTGGAAAAACCCTATGGAGGACTGTTCTACTCAGACACACATAGGGTCATCTGCAATGTGAATCAATCTGATGGCAATTGGTACTGGTTTCTATGCAGCAACAAGCAGAAATGTTGACAACAGTGGCGAAAAAAGAACTTGATTCTCATCTTTACATCCTCATAGGACACCACCCAAAATAAAAAAATAAATAAGGAAAAAAGAGAAGAGAAGAAATGAAAAAGAGGAAGAGAATGAAGAAGAAAAAGAGAAAGAAGAAAAAAAGAAAAATGAAGAAAACTATGAGGTCAGGTCCTTTCATAGACAAGTCCACTGAGGCTCAGAGAGTTCATGGAAATGACAGACCATGACTCCTATCTTCTTTCTTTCTGCTGCAAAGCTTATAACTACAGGTTATGTAACTATTAATTTGAAAATTTAGAACAAAGTAAATAATGATTAGTGTTATGAATTGTGCCCCCCCTCCAAGTATGTGTCAACTTGGTTGGGCCATGATTCCCAGTATTATGTGGTTGTCCCCCATTTTGTGATTGTAATTTTGTGTTAAAGAGGATTAGGGTGGAATTGTAACACCCTTACTAAGATCACATCCCTGATCCAATGTGAAAGGAGTTTCCCTGGAATGTGAACTGCATTATCTTTTATTGTACAAGAGATAAAATGAAAGGGAAGCAAGAAGACAGGGGGCCCTCATACCACCCAAAAGAAGTGCTGGGAGCAGAGTGATTCCTTTGTACCTGGGGCTCCTTCACAGAGAAGCTCCTAGACCATGAAAGATTAAAGACAAGGACCTTCCTCTAGAGCCGAGAGTAAGTTTTCCCCGGGAGGCGACTCTTGAATTTGGACTTCTAGCCTACTAGACTGTGAGAGAACAAATTTCTCTAAGTTCAGGCCATTTACTTGTGGTATTTCTCTTATAGAAGCTCTAGATGACTAAGACAGCTAGTACTTCATGACTCATAAGGTCATTTGAGTAGGAAGCAGCAGAGCAGAGACATTAACTCATGTCTCGTGTATTTTAAAATTGTTTCCTGCACACCAGGCAGAGACTAGTGAGAAAGGTCTTTGGGTAGGTGGCTCACTGACTCTACTGTTCCTGAGTAGTGGATGGACAGTGAGACTACCAGAGAGTTTTGGGTAATGCAACTAAGCCATATGAGAAAAAGAACATTTTTCCACTCTGAAGACATCCATTGGAGGAAATTCTGCCACTCAGATCAATCTTGCCTCCTGCTGTGCTTAAGTCTGTTTTCTTTCAATTTATCTATACTGTGGGTGGAGAATACATGATCCTCATTATTCACTCAACATTCCTTTTATACTTGGATAATAATTAATTCCTTCTCTCCCTTGTCCTTGGCAAAATTAAATAATTTTACTCCTTTATATCTTTTTCCTTCATCATTCTTTTCACTATTTACCTATTTACATGAATTAAAATGGGAATACAGCCTGAAAATCTGAATTGAATTAATTTTGAAAAATTTGTGTGTTGAATTACTGGGATCAGACAGCATCTTGTCTTCCTCCGCTATTGAAGCTCCCCCTCAATATCCTTTCCATAATTCTTCTCTACACAGTTAACAACATGCCTACCTAGTCATCTAGTGCTGCTACAACAGAAATACCACAAGTAGATTGCTTCAATAAAGAGAAATTTACATTCTGATAGTAAAGAAGGGTGAAAGTCCAAATTCAGAGCATCAGTTCCAGGAAAAGGCTTTCTCTGTTGCTCTGGAGGAAGGTCATTGAAGTTAATCTTCCCCTGGACTGGGACTTTCTGAGGCACAGGACCCTGGCTCCAAAGGATGCACTCTGCTTCCAGCACTGCTTCTTTCCAAATGGTATGAGGTCCCCAATTCTCTGTTGGTTTCCCTTTCCTTTGTGTCCTGAGAGATTGCCTCAAGGCACAATACAATCTTACACATTCAGTCACGCCTCACTAACACAACCACCACCCATCCTTCCTCTTTAACATCACTTAGGCAGGATTTACAACATATAGGAACATCACACAATACCAGGAATCATGGCCTAGCCAAATTGCTACATACTTCTTAAGGGGAGACACAATTTGATCTATAATAATACCTAAATCACTGGTGGACTAAACTAGTTTGATCACAAAAGTCAGTGATGCTGAGAGGCACTTTGAAGGCTCTAGCCTCTCTGTGATTTCTAGCCCCAAGTCCACCAACCTCCTTTGTAGGTACTGTGTCTCCTCAAAAGTTATGCTCAAGTCCTAGTCCCCAGTACCTGTGAATGTGTTTGGAAACTGGGTCTTTGTAGATGCTATTATGTTAACAAGAGGTTTTAATGGACGAGGGTGAATCCTAATCCCACCCAAGTTATATACTATGAAAGAGGAGAAGAGACACAGGGAAGCAGAGGGAAAATGGCCACATGATGATGCAGTTTTGCTGTGGTTGCAAGCCAAGGAATGCCTAGGGCTACCAGGAGCTGCCAGAAAGAAGAAAGGATCTTCCTGTAGAGTTTTCTAAGAGAAGATGGTTCTGTTGAAACCCCAAATTCAGACAACTAGCCTCCAGTACTATGAGCCAATAAATGACTATTTTTATACACCACACAGTTTGTGGTACTTTTTTACGGTGGCCCTCGGAAACTAGCACATTCCTTAAAGCTTTCCAAAAGTGAATATACACTCTAACTAAATGTAGCTTCAGTAAAGTCCCCTAACCTCCTCTTCCAGCAACATTGTCACCCCTGAAACTCTCCTATGTAGACATTTAGGAATAGTTGTTGCATTGGCTATACTGTATGACAAGCCTACACCTTTCGATTTTCCCATTCTTCCTCAGTGAGGGAGTAGCCCCTGACTGGGATTCCAGGAGAAAGCTTCTTGATTTGTGCTTCGGTTGCCAAGTTAAGAGAACAAAGGATGTTTCTTTCTTTGGAAACTGGTTCTTAGTCTGTCCATTGCCTTTAGACCAGGTATCCTATGTAGGCCCCAGGCAGTCCTCATACAGAAGATCAACAGTCTCTCAGCCTCATTCACAGCAAATAAGAGCTTTCCTTATCTCTGTATTTTCTTCTGTCTTCTTAGGTTGTTCTTGAATCCCTGGACAGTGAATTTGGCCCTCCTCCTTTTGAGCCTTAGCACCCACTTCTTTGATGTTACGTCCTTGACTTCCTCTGCATCTAAATACCCCAGAAAACAAATTTATCCAGTGTTATGGATTGAACTGTATCCACCTTGGCTTTTAAACTTATGTGTTGTTGTCAGTAGTTGAAATCTACTCAATGGCAACTAACAGCAACAACATACCTGTGGATGTCATCTTATTTGGAATAGGGTTTTTTTTTTGGTCATGTTAATGAGTATGTCTTAACTATTTTTGAGATATAGAAGGAATAGGTTAGACACAGAAACAAGAATTACAATCAGAGGGGAAGACACACGCCATGTGAAGGTCATCAAGGAACCCAAGGAGAAAACCTGGAAAAAAGACAAAGATATTCCCCCAGAGCCAAAAGAGAGAGAAGGACTTCCTCTAGAGCTGGTGGTTTGCATACTGATTTCAAGCTTCCAAAACTATGAGAAAATAATTTGTTTGTTAAAGGCCCTCACTTGTGGCATTTCTGTTATAACAGTACTACAAAATGAAAATACCAAGGATATGGCAGTAACTTGCTTGGCCATTATCAGATCTTATGGTGTCATCAAAGACAGTTGAAAGGAAAGGAAAACTGAGTCATGGGCAAGTTTCAAGTTTCCAGATTAGTGTCTCCAAAACTGAAGGGCATCCCAGTAACAAATTCCAACAGCAAAATCCAACAGGGCCCTCAATGCGACTTGGCAGCTGTGATTTCTCCAGAGTCTCCAACGCCTCTAATAAAACCCAAGACTTTCTGGAGTTGGTGACAACTGTGTATGAAATTTAGTACTATTTCTGTGGCTGCCTTAGTTTCAAACACAGTATCCGGGAGTTAGATGACTTTAAAAAACAACCTCCCAGCTCAGCTGTAATTCTGTTAGACAGAGGAGATCTCCAGGATGATGTGAGGAAACTCATTAACAGGAAAACCTACTAAGGATTTTTGTTATTTTCTACTACTATGTTATGATCATGGACCTCCACAGAAACAAAGAAATCTGTTCTAGAAGAAGAACAATCAGAGTACTCCTTGGAAGCAAAGATGGCAAGACTACATCTTACATATTTTGGACACGTTCTCAGAAAGGATCAGTCCCTGGAGGAGGACATCATGCTTGGTGGTACGGAGGGTCAGTGAAAAAGAGGAAGACCCTTGATGAGATGGATTGACACAATGGCCACAACAATGGGCTTAAGCATAAAAATGATGGTGGACATGGTGCAAGACTGGGCAGCATTTCATTCTGTTGTTCTCAGGGTCACTATGAGTCTGAACTGACTCGATGGCACCTAACAACAACAACAACATGCCGCAACTTTAATAACAGCCTTCCAACCACTATCTCTGCCTCCTAAGATTCTGACTTTGAATCAATTATTCTGAGAACTATTGTTAACTTCTCCAACTTCTATATGCTGAATGATTTCCAAGTCAGAAAATGCATTTGTGGAACTGGTGGTTTCCCAGGGAGGGCTAAGGAGAAATGACAACCCTGAAATGATAAAGGTGGATGGGAGTGGAAAATCTAAGAAAAAATCTAAAATCAAACATTATAAATGATACTGAGTATGAAAGAAAAATAAAACAGAGTATCAGGTGGTAAATAGTCAGCCCTTATCCAGAAGATGTTGTTAATGTTGTTGAGGAGATAATCAATTTTAAGAGGAAATAATGGGAAAGATTTAGGAACAATATTTATGATTCCTAACATATATGTCTACATATCAAAGCTCAAAATATGATTACAAAAGTAACTCAATATTTCAATGTAAGATAAATACCTGTAGGTATTAATATTATTTCATAAGAATTTGGGGCCACAGAGTAAGTAGACTCTCAGAGGTACTGTTAAAGCTGTCAAAAAGGTTACTGGTAGTCCGGGGTCATCCACTATTCACATACCTGCGGGAAGTCTCATTCTGCTAAGAGTGGAGCTTCTCATAAATTTCTAATGCCTCCTGCCAGCATCTTTGCTCAGAATGCAAATGAATCAATAAAAGCAATGCAGACTTAGGCTTAATTCTGAGCAAAAAGGTGGAACTGATCAGTAAATTGGAAGTGAAGTGAAGCTTGGGAGACAGTGACTGCAGAAGATAATTGTTCCTCAGCACTCTATTGTGAATTCACCCTGCTACAGGAAATAGCACTCCGCTTTCCTCTGAGTCATTACCTCTTCCCCATTGTGTGCTGGCGCATCGGACCTGTTGGTCAGGGTGTCCTGCCTTCTCATAGCCAAGGGGTGAACATCCAACCTAAATTAGACCAGCCAGACTCACTCTGTCCTGGGATTTTTAATCTTAAATAGAGTGACTCAAGGATAGAGTAATGCCTGCAGAATGGACTCCTGGAGCCACACTGGTTCTGAAGTTCCTCAACAGTCTGTGACCTTCCTGATAACCTTTCAAACAATTCCATTTGTGTTTAACTCGACCATACTGTATCTCTGCTGCTACCAACTTAATAATCTCATTGAATGTGGCATTCATACACTTCACATTTTGTGATAGCCCAGAGGAAAACATAGGGTGCAATTAGGCGTCTACCTGAGATTGTGAAAATTCAAAGAGGTTCATATGGCCAGAGTCAGTTAAGTGTAGTAGCATAAGACTCTACCAAAAAAAGAGAAAAATATGATAAAAATGATTTAGTGTAAAGAAACAGAGGAACAGAAGAATGTCAATGAGTGGCTAACGGGCACTTCAATAACATCAGATTACAAGAGATCGCACACACACACACACACAAGATCAGGGAATACTACTTTACTAAGAGGGATAAGAAAGATTGGTATAGAAGAGCAAAAAATCATAGCTGGAAGGCTGAATCCCAGAAAAAATGAATCAGAACTTATGAATATCTAGAGGTATCAAAAGGATCTTTTGTAGCTATGACCAAAGCAAAAATGTCCAGGGCTGTGTGCTGAGACTAATGTTCTAAGGCAAACAGATGACAAGGGGAAAAATAGAACTTTTCACAACTCTCATTTTGCTTCCATCTTCTTTATGAAAGAGAAGGGTCTTCAAACCTGAAAGTGAGGAACAAACCTGGTTAAAAGGTAATCAAAGTCCAAAATAGGGCCCAAGAGAGTAAGGGGACAGCAATCCTCTGTAAAAGACTTCAATTTTTCAGCCTCAGATGAATTCTGTTCCAGTGGGCTGAGTGATCTAACCAAGGTAACCACAGAAATGCCATCAGTCAATGTTGAAAAGTCATAAAGAATGAAAAAGATGCTTGAAAATTGGAGATAGACAAATGACTTTATTTATGAAAGGAGATAAGGTAGTACAATATTGGATTTTGGAATCTAAGAATAGTCAACTTAGTGGACTCTGAAATCACAAAGCTGGTTACTGCCAGAGGCAGGATTTAAACCCTGGGTTTAGGTAACACTGGTTATTTGAGTGTCACAAGACTTAGATTGCCACATCTGTGAACTATAGGGTGATTACCACTACTTAAACAGGTAAAAGCCCTCGTGCTGTCTACCAGAGTACCATGAGAGCAAGGAGCTGAGTAACTGTTCAAACACATGCATTTGTAACTGGTTGAAAAACGCTACCCAGTGAATGTTAAATGATGACTCAGTTGTCTTCTGGAGGGCAGGATCATGGGCTGTGCCACAGGATTCTATTCTTGGCCATCTTGTACAACCTATAACAATATTGTTATCATTTGCCATTGAGTAAGTTCCAACTCATAATGACTTCACGTATATAATAAAATGAAACATTGCCCAGCCTTTTACCTACTTGATGGATGTTGGTATGTTTGAGTCCATTGTGGCTACTAAGTATTTTGAGTGCCTACCAACCTAGGGGGTTCAGTTTCTAACAGTATATCAGATAACATTCAGTTGTGATTCACAAGGTTTTCATTGACTAATTTTCAAAACTAGAAAGCCAGGCCTCTTTCTAGCCCTGTTAGTCTGGAAACTCTATTGAAAGCTGTCTACCATGGGTGACTCTGATGATGTTGAAAATGTTGGTGGCATAGCTTCCAGAATCATTGTAACATGCAGCCACCACAATATGACGAATTGATAGACAAGTGATACAAAAGCTTGTACAAAAACGTAGAAGTTATAGTTTATGGCTCAATCAAAATGAGGACAGCTAATATATTAGACATAAAAGTAAACCTAAAAATCATCTCTATGGGCAATTTATATGAAGAAGTTTATTTATAAATAATTTGGAAAGATGGTTATTAAGGTTCTGGAAATACATATACCAAGATAATTCAAAATGATAAATCCTGGGTCGGTGGTATAATAGCTTTTTAAATGTTCTTCTTTTTGTTTATCTGCATTTTATGTGACGTGTTTTGTTATAAGAAGTATTCCTCACATAAAAAAAAGGAGATTTATTTTGAAAAGAAAAATTTGGCTGGCACAATGTAAAAACAAACTAGATTAAAGTTAACATAAGTAACTGCCAAGTCCTGTGTCAAGGTGAAGAAAGCGATTACATAAGCGTAAAATTGGATTCAAGTACAGTTTATGTGAAAAGTGTTTGTAAGTCTTAGTTGGGCCTAAAGTTAACATATTGTTAATGTTGTTGTGAAGTGCCATTGAGTCATTTCTAACTTAGAACAATACTATGTATGACAGCAAAACACTACATCATCATTGTTGTGCTTGAGACCATTGTTGAGGCCATTGTTTAAATCCATCTCATTTGTGGCTCTTCCTCCCTTTTACTGACCCTCTGCTTTACCAAGCATGATGCCATTCTCTAGGGACTGATCCCTCCCGCTAACATGTCCAAAATATGTGAGAGAAAGTTTTGCCATCCTTGCCTGTAATGAACACTCTGGCTATACTTCTTTTAAGACAGATTTGTATGTTCTTTTGGCAGTCCATGGTATATTCTATATTCTTTGCTGACAACAGAATTTAATTCTTCTTCAGTCTTCCTTGTTCATTGTACATGCATATAAAGCAACTGAAAATAGCTGGCTTGGGTCAAGTTCACCTTAGCTCTCAAGTAGTATCTTTGCTTTTCAACACTTTAAAGACATCTTTTGCAGCAGATACTGCAATATGTTGTTTTATTTCTTGACTGCTGCTTCCTTGGGTGTTAACTGTGGATCAAAGTAAAATGAAATCCTTGACAAATGTAGTCTTTTCTCCATTTATCATGATGTTGTTTATTGGTCCAGTCTGAAGATTTTTGTTTTCTTTATGTTGAGAAAGAAAACTATTCCACAGTAAAAGCTGTAGTCTTTGATCTTCATCAGTAAGTACTTCAAGTCCCCTTCACTTTCAGCAAGCAAGACTGACTCATCTGCATTATGCAGATTGTTAAATGAGTCTTCCAATCCTGATGCCAGCGTTGTTCTTCATGTAGTCAGTTTCTCAGATATTTGTTCGGCATACAGATTGAATAATCACAGTGAAAGAATACAACCCTGTTGTATATTTCCTGAATTTAAACCACTAGGTATCCCCTTGTTCTGTTTGAACAATTGCCTCTTGATCTATGTACAGGTTCCTCACAGCACAATTAAGTGTTCTGGAAATTCCATCCTTCACCATGTTGTCCATAATTTTAGCGTGATCCACACAGTTGAATGCCTTTGTATAGTCCATAAAACGCAGGTAAACGTCTTTCCAGTATTCTCTACTTTTAGCCAAGTTTCATTTGACATCAGCAATGATATCACTTGTTCCACATCATCTTCTGAATCTGCTTGACTTTCTGGCAGTTCCCTACCAATACCCAGCTGCAACTGTTCTCGAATGATCTTCAGCAAAGTTTTTCTAGTGTGTGATATTAATGATATTGTTCAATGATTTCCACATTCAGTGGGATCACCTTTCTTTGAAATAGGTATAAATACAGACATCTTCCAGTCAGTTGTCCAGGAAGCTGTCTTCCAAAATTCTTGACATCATTTCACAGTTTGTCTGGTCTTTGGTCATTAGAGTTTAACACATAAAATCTATTCTTGAGATGGCCTCTAAATTCAGGTGGGATATGCTCAAGGTCATACTTTGGTTCTGATGTACTCATTCTAATTTTCCTAAACTTCAGCTTGAACTTGCATATAAGCAATTGATGATCTGTTCTGCAGTTGGCCCCTTTCCTTGCTCTGACTCATACTGAGCTTCTCCATTGTCTCTTCCCACAGATGTAGTTGACTTGATTCCCATACATTCCATCTGGTAAGGTTCAAGTATATGGTCACTGTTTATGTTGTTGAAAAAAGGTATTTTCATTGAAGAAGTTGTTGATCTTGCAAAATTCTGTCATGCAATCTCGGACATCATTTCCATCACCAAGGCTATATTTTTGAACTGACAGACCTCTCCTTTTTTTTTCCAATTTTCACATTCCAGTAATTATCAATGTGTCTTGACTACACGACTGAGCAATTTCAGACAGCAGAAATTGATAAAAATCTTCACTTTCTTCATCTTTGGTCTGACGGGTTTGTGTGTAAATTTGAATAGTTGAATTAACTGGTCTTCCTTGAGGTATATGGATATTATCCTATTACTGGCAGAGCTGTACTTCAGGATAGATCTTGAAATGTTGTTTTCAACAATGAATGCAACACTACTATTCCTCTTCAATTTGTATTCCCAGTAGAACAGATCACATGGTTGTCTGATTCATAAAGGCCAGTATGAGTCCATTTCAGGTCACTAATGGTAGGCTATGCATTCTACTTCATTTTTTGACAATTTCCAATTTTCCTAGATTCATACCTTGTACATTCCACATTCTGGTTTTTAATGGCTATTTTGCAGTTGTTTCCTCTCGTTTTGAGTAGTGCCACATACGCATATGAAGGTCCTTCAAGCTTTACTCCATCCATGCCATTAAGCTTGACTCTACTTTGAGGAGGCAACTCTTTCCTAGCCATATTTCGAGTGCCTTCCAACCTGAGGGGCTCATCTTCTGGCACTATATCAGACAACCTGTCACTGTTATTAAAGTGATTTTCACTGGATTTTTTTTTTTCCCAGAAGTAGAGCACCAGATCCTATATCCAATATATCTTAGTCTGGAAGCACACCATAGGTGACTGTGTTGTTGTTCCAATTGACAGCATCCCTATGAACAACAGAACAAAACACTGCCCAATCTTGTGCCATGTGCACAATGGTTTTTATGCTTACATCCATTGTGGCAGCTACTGTGTCAATCTATCTCACCAAGGGTCTTCATCTTTTTCACTGACCCTCCACTCTACCAAGCATGATGTCCTTCTCCATGGACAGATCAGTCGTGACAACATGCCCAAAATATGTAATACTCAGTCTTGCCATCTTTGCTTCCAAGGAGCACTCTGGTTGTACTTCCTCCAGAACAGATGTCTGTTCTTTTAGCAGTCCATGGTACATTCAACATTCGTCTCAACACCACAATTCACAGGCACCAATTCTTCTGTCTGCTTTGTTCATTGCCCAGCTTTTGCATGCACATGATGCAACTGAAGATACCATGGCTTGGGTCAGGCACTCTTTAGTCTTCCAAGTAACATGTTTACTTTTCAATACTTCAAAGACATCCTCTGTAGCAGGTTTTCCTAATGCGATGTGTCTTTTAATTTCTTTTTTTATTGTATTTTTTTTTAATTTAATATGACTGAATGGAAATGTACATTCTCGTATAAATTTACATGCCCACCTATATGCAGCTTATACTGCTCTCCCTGTCTGCAGACAGCACGCCATACCTCTCTGCTCCATACATGTCTCATCCTCGCAACAGCCTCCTTTCCGCTCCTCTCCAGCCACTCTCCTTCCTCCAGCCAGAGGTCAGCAGGATGATATCCTATAGACGTATATAACCATAAAGTGCATCAAATATATGGTCACTCGGCATCACCAAGTCTTATCCATTTGTGTCTGAAGAGTGGAACTTTGTTATGATTTATGAGCAAGGGCAGCATCATGGCCAGGGGCCATGCACCCAGGGGGACCCGAAAACCTCTGGACCATCAATTGAGGACTTTTAGTGGAGATCTCAGGATGCACCCCTTTTTTATTCTTTTTATTCTCTCAACTTAGTGAGCTCCATCGCGGCTATCACTGGTGGTGACCAGGCACCATCTGGTACTTCTGGTCCTACGTTGATGTAGGCACTCACTCTTGTGGGTCTGTCTATCTTCTCGGTTGTCTTTAACCCATGTCATCTTGGTCCTTGGTGAGCATCCATTCCTGCTGAGTTGGAACCATTTGCTGTGCCCTCGGATGGCAGCTTGGCAGCTTGCAAGACCCCAGATGCCACTCACCAATGAGGGGTGTTGAGAGTCTTCATTAGCAAAACTCTAGTTGTGCCAATTGGCCTCGATTTTGCCTAAGAGCATGGTCCTCTGCCCCCTGCCCCAGCTACTCTATCCTTGCAATATTGGGTTAAGATGGAAGGAGTACTCAAGTTACGCTGAAGTCCACTTAATGTTATTCTTGATTCTAATGTGTGCTATCACCGATTTCACCCAATCAGATTTCTAGCAACTATCTAATCTAAACTGTCCCCCCTCACCTTCCCCGCCTCCCCTCTCTTGCAGCCGTGAAAGAGTCTTTTCTTCTATACACAAGTCTGTTTTTGAGATCTTATCATAGAGGTCTCATACAATATTTGTCCTTTTGTCGCTGACTACTTTCACTCAACATAATGTCTCCTGTTGAAACCAGGTTAGGAGACGTTTCCTGGAATCAGCGTTATTCTTTATCATTGCGTAGTGCTCCATTGAATATATGTACCATAGTCTTGATTTGAATTTCTTTAGTAGCTAAAGATCGTGAACATGTCTGCTTGTGGTTTTTGGCTGCCTGGATCTCCTCTTTAGAGAAATGTCTGTCCATCTCCTTTGCCCGTTGCTTAATTGGATGATTTGTCTTCTTCTTATGGATATTTTCTAGTACCTTATAGACTATGGAAATCAGGCGTCAGTCTGACATAGTGTTCCCAAATATTTTTTCTCATTCTGTAGGTGTTCTTTTAATTCTATTAATAAAGTCTTTGGATGAGAAAAAGTGTTTGATTCTTAATAGTTCCCATTTATCTGTTTTCTCTTCTGTTGATTGTGGTTTGTTTGACAGATTTTGAAGTCTGTCCACATTGTGTATTAAAACTTCCATTGTTGTTCCTACCTTTTCTTGGATGAGCTTTATCGTTTTAGGTTTGATATTTAGGTCTTTTATCCAGTTGGAGTTGGGTTTTGTATAGGGTGTAAGATATGGATCTTGTTTGAATTTATTGCAGATGGAGATCCAATTTTGCCAGCACCATTTGTTGAAGATACTGTCTTTACCCCAGTTTAATGTCTTAGGGCCTTTGTCGAATATCAGCTGTTCATAGGCAGATGGTGTCGTCTCTGGGGTCTCGATTCTGTTCCATTGATCGATCCGTCTGTTGTTGTACCAGTACCAGGCTGTTTTGACCAAAGTGGCAGTGTAATAGGTTCTGAAGTAAGGTAATGAGAGGCCACCCAGTGTGTTCTTCTTCTTTAGTAGTACTTTACTTATCTGTGGTTTCTTCCCTTTCCAAACAAAATTGGTGATTTGTTTCTCCAGCTCATTAAAAAATGATGCTGAAACTTGTATTGGGATTGCATTATATAAGTAGATTGCTTTGGGTAAAATAGACATTTTCACAATGTTAAGTCTTGCTACCCATGAGTAGGGTAGGTTTCTCCATTTATCTAAGTCTCTGTTAGTTTTTTGTAGTTAAGGGCTTGTAGTTCTCTTTGTGAAGGTCTGTTATTTTTCTGGTTAGATTAATTCCTAGATACTTTATCTTCTTCGGAGCTATAGTAAATTGTATTGATTTGATGATTTCTTCATTAGCAGTCTCACTGTTGGTATAAAGGAATCCTACTGATTTACTTATGTTTATCTTGTATCCTGAGACTTTGCTGAACTCTTCCATCTGTTTCAGTAGTTTACTTATAGTTTGTTTGAGATTCTCTGCATATACAACCATACCATCAGCAAATAGGGAGATTTTTAGTTTTTCTTTGCCGATGCAGATGCCCTTTATTTCTTGGTCTTGTCTAATTCCTCTAGAAATTCTAGTACAATGTTGAATAGGAGAGGTTAAAGTGGGCATCCTTGTCTAGTTCCTGTTCTCAAGGAAAAGCCTTTCAGTCTCTCTCCATTCAGGATGACGTGGGCAATTGGGTTTGTATAAATGGCCCTTATTGCATTGAGGAATTTTCCGTCTATGCCTATTTTGCTAAGAGTTTTTAGCATGAATGGGTGTTGACTTTATCAAATGCCTTTTCTGCATCAATGGACAAAATCAGGTGATTCTTGTCTTTTGTGTTACTTATGTGGTTAATCACATTAATTGTTTTTCTGGTGTTGAACCAGCCTTGCATCCCTGGTATGAATCCCACTTGGTCAAGACGGATTATTTTCTTGATATGTTGTTGTATTCTATTGGCAAGAATTTTGTTGAAGATTTTGGCATCTAGATTCATGAGTAATATCACTCTGTAGTTCTCCTTCTTTGTTGGGTCTTTCCCTGGCTTTGGTATCAGGGTTATGCTGGCTTCATAGAATGAGTTTGGGAGTACTCCATCCCTTTCTATACTGTGAAATAGTCTCAGTAGTATTGGAGATAACTCTTCTGTAAAAGCTTGGTAGAATTCTGCAGTGAAGCCTTCTGGGCCCAGACTTTTTTTGGTTGGCATTGTTTTGATGACATTTTCAGTCTCTTCCTTTGTGATGAGTTTATTAAGTTGTTCTGCTTCACATTGTGATAATTTGAATAGGTGGTATGAATCAAGGAATTTGTCCATTTCCTCTAGGTTTTCAAATTTGTTAGAGTACCGTCTTTCATAGCATTCTGTTATGATATTTTTGATTTCTGTTGGATCTGTTGTGACAACTCCCCTCTCATTTCTATTTGTTTCCTTTCCTGTTTTTCTTTAGTAAGTTTAGCCAGTGGTTTGTCAATTTTGTTGATCTCTTCAAAAAACCAGCTTTTGGTCTTTTCAGTTTTTTCAATTGTTTTTCTGTTCTCTAATTCATTTAGCTCTGCTCTAATCTTTATGATCTGGTTTCTTCTGGTGCCTGAGGGGTTCTTCTGTTTTTCTCTCTCTACTTGTTCAAGCTGTAGCATTAGTTCCTTGATTTGGTTTCTTTCTTCCTTCCAAATGTGTGCATTTATGGAGATAAACAGACCTCTGAGCACTGCTTTGGCTGTATCCCATAGGTTCTGGTAGGAAGTGTTTTCATTCTCATTGTAATCCATGAATTTCTTTGTTTCATCCTTGATTTCTTCTATAACCCATGGGTTTTTGAGCAAGGTGTTGTTCAGTTTCCAAGAGTTCCACTTTCTATCCATGTGTTTTCTGTTGTTGATTTTGGCTTTTATGGCTTTATGATCTGAGAAGATGCTTTGCAGTAATTCAGTGGTATGGATTTTGTTGAGAATTGCATTACGTCCTAACACATGGTCAATTCTGGAGAATGTTCCATGTACACTGGAGAAGAAGGTGTAGCTGTCTGCTGATGGGTGGAAAGTTCTGTATATTTTGATGTGGTTTAGTTGATTAATTGTGGCAATGAAGTCTTTTGTATCTTTATTGAGCTTTTTTCTAGGTGATCTGTCCAGTATTGAGAGTGGAGTGTTGAAGTCTTCCACTATTACTGTGGAGTCATCTAACTCTTTTTTGAGTGTAGTCAGTGTTTCTTCGATGTATTAGGTGCTCTGATAGTAGGTGCATAAATATTTAATATAGTTAAGTCATGCTTGTGTACTGAACCTTTCAGCAATAAATGGTGTCCACCTTTGTCCACGATGGTGGATTTTACATTAAAAGTGATCTTGTCTGAGATTAGAATTGCCACCCCTGTTCTTCTTTGTTCATTGTTAGCTTGATATATATTCTTCTATCCTTTAATTTTCAGTCTGTTCCTATCTTTAGGTCTCAAGTGAGTTTCTTGTAGACAACATATAGATAGGTCATGTCTTTTGATCCAAGATGCCACTCGATGTCTCTTTACTGGAGCATTCAGTCCATTCACATTCGATATAATTATTGATAGGTATGTGTTCAGTGCTGCCATTGCCATATTTTTTTTTTTTGTTGATGTTTTCTCTGTTGTTCTTATTAGTCTGCTCTGGGACACTCTTCTTGTGAGTTGATTTTTCACTTTTTTCAGAGCTGGTTTTGTAGTTGTTGAGACTCCTGTGTTACATTTCTTGAAATGGTATGTTACATCTTTGTTGTGCTTTACATACGTCTCTATGATCCCCCTTAATAAACTATATATAAACCCAATTTTAATTGCGACTGTAGTACATCCCTCTTTTTAATGTGATGGCACCATAATTTTCATGATAATCACTGGATTGCTTCCTTCAGTATTAAAGCTGTGATTGAATTTGGAGCCCTCCCTAACTGTGTAGAGTTCTGAATAATATGTTGTTCTAAAACACAATGTTAGTGGTTTTGTTCTTCTAAGCCAAAGTCAAGAACTCCTTTTAGTATTTCTTGTAGTTTTAGTTTGGTTTTTACAAAGTCTCTGAGTTTCTGTTTATCTGGGAATGTCTTAATTTCATTTTCATACTTGAAAGATAGTCTTGCAGGATATGTAATTCTTATTTGGAAGTTGTTATCCTTCAAGGCTTTAAATGTGTCATGCCACTGTCTCCGTGCCAGCATGGTTTCTGCTGAGAAATCTGACAAAAGCCTACAGTGTTTCCCTCTGAGTGTTAGCTTTGCTTTGAGTCTTGCTGCCTTTAAGAGTTGCTGCTTATGTTTCATTTTGTTAAGCTTGATTATAATATGTCTTGGAGTCTTTCTTTTGAGATCTGTATTAGGTGGCATATGATATGCATCTAAGATGTCTAGATTCTCTTCCTTCATGATTTCTGGGAAGTTTTCTGTCAACAGCTCAGCAATGATACTCTCTGTGTTCTCAGGTGTCTCATCCTGTTTAGGGACTCCAATCAATCAAAGGTTGTTCTTTTTGATAGAGTGCCACATGCTTCTTAATGCTTTGTCATTTTTCTTGTTTCTTTTTTCTGATTTCTGCTCATAGATGCTGGCATCAGTAGCTCTGTCTTCCAAGTCAGAAATTCTTTTTTCCATTTGTTCCATTCTATTTTCTTGGCTTTGCATTGAGGTTTCTATGTCTTTGATTTTCTTCTTCATCTGTTGGATTAAAGAATACTTATGTTCGTTCAGATCGAACAGCTTACTTAATTTTTGCTTTTGTTCTGCTGCATTTTGTATAAGGTCTAGAAGGGCTCTGTATATAATCATTTTTTGTTCACCTTCTGATGATTTCAGAGAAGTTTCTTCATCTGGAAAACTCCTTGGTGGTTTTGTTTGGGAGCCTCCTGAAGCCATGGGTGATTTCTTGTATGCCACTAGTGTCTGTTGCTTTTAGGGTCCCATGTGAGTAAGTAGAGGCTGGGAGAGATACTGTTAGGATGGACTGCAGATGTTTCTCTAGGCTGTCTTAAAATGTAAAACCAAAGGTATCTGACCACTTCCCAAGTCAGTCAGGTTTTCAGGTGTAGAGGTCCCTCTTCCCAACTGGCAAGGTAAGAACCTCTATATTCAACCCAAGATGATACAAACTAGGTCAAAATACAGCAATGCTACTGCCCTGTTGGCCTCAGCCCAGCCTTAGGCGACACCGTGTAAAGTATTGCTTTTCTGGTAGAAAAGCACTCTCCTGTGGGCAGGCTGTGGCTCCCAAGCTAAGAAGTAGACCCAGCTGTGGCCACTGTATCTAAGATGGCGCCCTCCACATGGTCAGCAGATGCCAAGGGCTAAAAGTGCTGAGAGGTAGTGATTCCTCTGCCTCTGTTGCCAGGCCCCCACTGTAGGCAACACTGTGTAAACTATTGCTTTTCTGTCAGAGAAGCACTGTCCTGTTTGCAGGCCCTAGCTCCCAGGCTAAGAATTACGTCCCGCTAAAATCTCCGTATCCAACATGGCATCCCACTCACTGGCGGTGCGGTTCTATACAAACCATGCTGTGGCAGTGATAAAAGGACAGGCCCAAAGTGGCTAGATTAACAGAGTCCTAAGCCTGGCTCTCAAAATATGGGAATTTCGCCTGCCTATCCCACCAGCAGTGTGTCTGAGTCTAGCTGCTAGGCAAGACCTGGCTCTGCCTGCTGGCCAAGACAGAGGGGAAAAAAATCAAAATAGTGCATGTACCATCAGTCCGTGAGACCCAGGGCTAGCCAGGAGTGGGAGTCAGCATAAGAAAGGAGGTTTTTTTGTTCATTCACGTGAAGTCCAAATTAACAGCCCTGTGTTGTGTCCCGGGGGCTCACTAGGTGACCAGAAGGCTCCATTTGATTATCAGTTCAGGTCTTGGTTTCCAGAGGGGTATAAGGAAACACGTGTTTAGTCCACCATCTTGACTCCACCTCCCCTTATTTTCAATAGTCTGGGGTTGCCTACTGATAGAGAAAGAATTTTGTATTTTCAAGACAGAGGCAAGGAATATTTCTTATGGCAGGTAGTTGATTTCCAAGAAAACACTGGTGGTATAGTGATTAAAAGTTCGATTCTGCCAGACACTCCTTGGAAACCCAACAGGGACATTCTACCCTGTCCTATAGGGTCACTGTGAGTCAGAGTCAACTTTATGTTTGGTTAGGGCTTTTGTTGTTCTTGTTTGTTTGTTTGTTTCCAGGATTGTAAGTAAGAGAATACGAGATACCAGATACTAGGATCCCTAGTGGTGCAGTGGTTAAGAGTTTGGCTGCTAACCAAAAGGTTAGCAGTATAAATCCACCAGCCACTTCTTAGAAACCCCATAGGGTAGCTCTTCTCTGTCTTATAGAGTTGCTATGAGTCTGAACCAACTTGACACCACGTAACAACAAGAAATACACAGAACCATCTGTGGGAGATGAGGCAACCCAGAGTTTAGGAGTGAGGCCTTTGCAACCCCTCCCAGCACTAAGGGGAATGAGCATCTAGTAGAATACAGAACTACTGCCGGCCTGGTGGGCCACAGCAGTATCCTCACTAGAGATGTAGTGCCTTTCAAAAGTGCCGTCATAAATAGAGAAAGAAGACACAGATTCTTCTCATTCCCAAATTCCCACCAGTGCCTCCAAATGGCCAGTTATGTGGGAGCCTAAAACACAAGATATGCAGGGAGCAGCCCACTGAGATTCTAAGCAAAGCAGGGAGAGACAGAGGAGCTACCCTGAGGACAAAGGGTCCAAGACTGGTGCAGGAAGTGCAGCATGTTAAGGTTTCATCTCTCTTCCCCTCTTACACTGTAAGCACCATGACAGTAGGAAATTTGTTTTGTTCACTATTGCACCTAGAGCAAAAGCTGGAACAGGACAAGTGGTCAATAAATATTTGCGGAGTGAATGCATTGCCTTGTCAAAGACTTTTCTTCTGTAAAGTGGAACTCTTCTTACGTTCTCTTAATTCTTAAAATTTTGGGGTGGTGGGTAAAGGTTAATGGTGACATTTTCACTGAGAATACGGGAAAAACCAATCAATTACAGAAATGTTGGAGTGACAAAGGGGAACATGGAGCAGCCACAGCTGGCTTGGAAAGGTCCCAGCATTCCCAATATATGTCTGTGTTGGGGTACTAAGAGGCACTGATTACTGATGTATCCCACTGAACAGTTTAGACTAGCTCAAGTTCAGACTAGAAAGACAGAAAAAATGTTTGTGAGCAGCTAAATCTCGATCATATGAAAATTCCAAACAAAAACAGCTGAGGGTATTAGAAATGCAAATAACCTTAGTCCTCCTGTCCCATTTTTGGTGAGCCATACTTCTGTAGCTACTGCATCTTGATTCTAGGTCCCTTAACCCAGTCTTTTTCTTCTAAGTTCTTCCCAATGGCTGGTCAACATGGGAACTTAAAACACGAGATGCGCAGGGATCAGCAGACTGCTCCCCACCTATGAAATACCTGTAAAGCATCCTTCTCCCATGTCCCTCCTGGTGAAAGATGGTTGCTTAATAGCCTGACCATGACACCAAGCAATACTGGCAGACTATGCGTATGTCTCATGGAAAAGAAATGTCTGAAAATTATTTCAAAGGCTCCACAAAGTTGCAAAGTGCCTCAAATGCCACACAGTGACCATGAAGTCTTTCTGTCATCACTTTACAAATGTGGGGAAGTGAAATACAAATTGGGAGTCCAGTGACAGAAACTCAAAGACAGTCTTTGCCTTTGATTTGCCCGAGCCTCTGATATCGTGCCTAGAACAAGCCAGAGTTCCGGGTCTAGGGACAGGTTTCTGCTCTGTCACAAGTGTCTGCAAATGAATATAAGCAAACCACTTCCTCTGCTTCCTTTCTGCGGGAGCCTATGGACTTTTATTTACTCAAGGTCATGGTCTCCTTCAGTTTGAATCCTGGACGTGTTAACGGATTGTTTTATTTGAAATGTGTTTAGAGACAGATCTAGAGAACCTGCTTCCCTTAGGAAAAGTAGACACCATTGTGTCTCTTTCAGAACATGAGGAAAATGAGTCTCATTTCTGAGGATACTACCAGAGGCTGAAATTTATTGTTATCATCTGTGAGGAAATTACTACCTATCTTATTTTTGAGTCCATGTAATGTCGAAGAGGATGTATGTAATACAAGGAATATCATTGCTGATGTCAGATAGATCTTGGCTGAAATCAGAGGATACCAGAAAAGATGTTTACTTGTATTTTATTGAGTCAAAGGCATTTGACTGTGTGAATCATAACAAATTATGGATAACATTTGAAAGAATGGGACTTCTACAACACTTAATTATGCTCATGTGAAATCTATAGAGCAAGAAATAATCATTTAAACAGAAGAAAGGCATATTGCATGCCTCCAAATCAGGGAAGGTGTGCATCAGGGTTGTATCCTTTTATCACATTTATTCCATCTGTGTGCCGAACAAGCAGTCCAAGAAACTGCACTATATGAAGAAGAACAGGGTATCAGGGTTGGTGGAAGACCCTTTAACAACCAGTGATGTGAAGATGGCACAACCTTGCTTGCTAAAAATGATGAAGACACAAAGCACTTTCTAATGAAGACCAAAGATGCAGACTTGAGTAAGGATTACACTTTAACATAAAGAAAACAAAAAATTCTTACAACTGGACCAATCAGTAACATGATAAACAGAGGGAATGTTCCAGCTGTCAAGGATTTCATGTTACTAGAATCCACAATCAATGCATATGGGAGGAACAGTCAAGAAATCAAGCAAGTATTGGACAAATCTGCTGCAAAAGACCTCTTTAAAAGTGTTAAAAGTGAAGATGTCATTTTGAGGACTAAGGTGTACCTGGCCTGAGTCATAATATTTTTAATCACCTCAGGTGTATGCAAAAGCAGGACAATGAATAAGGATGGCAAAGAAGAACTGACTTTGAGTGTTGGGATAGAATACTGAATATACCACGGCCTTCCAGAAGAACAAACAAGTCTGTCTTGGAAGGTGTACAGCCAGATGCTCCTTGAAAGCAAGACTTCATCTCACATGATCTGAACATGTTTATCAAAAGGACATTCATGCTTGATGAGGGGCAGAGTTAGTAAAACTGAGGAGGACCCTCAGTGAGATAGACTGACAAAGTTGCCACAGCAATGGGCCCCAACACAGCAACGCTTGGGAGGATAGCACAGAACCAGGTGGTGTGTCATTCTGTTACTCCTAGGGTTGCTGTGAATCAGGACCGATTCAACTGACTCAACAACAACAACATGTCAATGGTGTTGATGGGGGTAGTCTCGTAGAGAGCACTTGCACACTCATTCTCTAACCATTCAAAAATAATGTTGTCTACTGAGTTCCTTCTCCAAGACTGGCACTGCACAAGACTTGAGGATATGAAGCTGAGAAGAAATGGTCTTCCCAAAGTTTGCCATCCAGCAGGCTGAATCACCAATTCAGGGGATGAGCAGGCAGGCTCTGTAAGAGTCCCTTGCTGTTGTTTTGTTTTTAATTTTATATTGTGAATAAGTGAAAGTTTACAATCCAAGTCCATTTTCCATGTAAAACTCCAGGTGTCTGCCTCTCTGCAACTCTTTCTGCTTTCCTCACCCTGTGACAGCACATGCTTCTTTGCCACTCTTTACTTCTAGTGTACGCTCAGCTAACACTTGCCCCTCCTCTTCATCCTCCTCCCACCCCTCTATATTAAACCATAAAGTGCACATACCACATCCTTTCTGGGTTTTTGAGCTGTGTCAGTATATACATGTTAAGACTGATGTAAGTTCAAGGATCCAGGAAAGCAAATGTCAAGTCCAGGAGAAGCTCCAAAGTTCAGAAATAAAATGAACACTCTTGTAAACAGCAATTCTTGTTTTATGTACAATGAAGGAATTATAACAAAATCTGTGAAAGCTGGAACCCGTCTAAGGTGGAAGCATGTCAAAGAAGGAAACTGAAATATTTTCCACTAATCCACCAAAACCACTGCCAGCAATTCAATTCGGAATCATTGGGCACCTATAGGACAGAACAGAACTACCCCCTAGAGTTTCCAAGTAGCACCTGGTAGATTTGAACTGCCAAGGTTTTGATCAGCAGCCACAGCACTTAACCAGTATGGTACTAATAGAGAGCAATAAAAGTGTTGAGACTGCACCCTGTCAAAGGCAGAAAACTTGTGAAATCCAGGAAAACAAGGCAGTCTTATAAAATTTCAGCTTCAAGTTGTTACTGTAATACCTTCATCCCTAGAATATTTGTTGAGCACTCCGGTGTGCATGAGACATCTCGCAGTACTGTAACAGTTCTCAAACTTTCTGGGGAAAGTATTCTTAAGTTCACAGAAGACTGAAGGGAAGCCATGCAGATTTGGAGGTGGTGGTGTTTGAGTTGGAAACCCCGGTGGCATAGTGGTTAAGTGCTACAGCTACTAACCAGGTCAGCAGTTCAAATCTGCCAGGCACTCCTTGGAAACTCTACAGCGCTGTTCTACTCTGTCCTGTAGGGTCACCATAAGTCAAAATAGACTCAATGGCACTGGGTTCTTTGAGAGGGGTTATACATAATTGACAGGGCCTGCTGTGAGCGTAGTATCTCACTTAAGTTCTGTTTTATCTTAAATATATCAATTTTTCATTCTACTCCATAACGTATCAGATTCTAGTATAAAATATTACTTTTCTCTAAAATCTTGAATAAATTGATGTTCCCAATAAACATTTATACTATAGATTTGGAGATAATAGGTACAAGCTTTACAGTTTGAGAAGCACACTTGTAGAAGCTATACACAACCCAAACAAACCCACTGCTGTTGAGTTGATTTCGACTCATAGCAACCCTATAAGACAGAGTAGAACAGACACATAGAGTTTACAAGGAGCACCTGGTAGATTCAAACTGCCAACCTTTTGGTTAGCAGCTGTAGCAATTAATCACTACACCAATAGTAGCTATAGTGATGAATTAAATAAAGTGTCTGTCCTCAGCAGCCTTCTAGTCAGGATCTATGGATTATTTACAGGTCTGAATATGGATAGTATACAATGTAGTATAAACAACACAGATCTGAAGCCACAGGGTCAGCCAAAACAGCTGCTGAACATAATTTAATGTTAAAATAATTTTTATTTTATTTTGTTTTTCCCTATGCATTGTTAAGATTAAAAGTGAAGCTACCAAATATGCTGTATAGAATAAATGTAACTTATTTTTCACCAAAGTTACCATTTATCTCTTTTTTTATCATGATCTAAGTAAAAATTTGTAGCCGAGGTTAATTTGTCTTGCAAAAATTTATGCTCATATTGTTATGTTACGCTACTCACAATCCCTATCATGTGACAGCACGCTCCTCCTTTCCACTCCAGGTTTCCCATGTCCATCCAACCAGCTCTAGTCTCTTCTTGCCTTCTCATCCTGCTTCTGGACAAGAGCTTCCCATGTGGTCCCATACACACATACATTTGATGGGGAGTAAGAGAGTAAGTTCACCACACTAGGCCAGCACAACATGACCAAGTCAAGGTCATGGAAGTCCCATAGACACATCCCTGAGGGACCAACTTACTGGGCAGAGAGCTGTGGGGACCATGATCTCAGGGAACATTTAGCGCAATTGGCATAACACAGTGTCTAAAGAAAGTGTTCTACATTCTGTTTTGGTGAATAGCATCTGGAGTCTTAAAAGCTTATGAGTGGCCATCTAAGATCTGCCATTGATCTCACTCCTTTGGAAGCAAGGGAGAATGAAAACAACCAAAGATACAGGGGAAAGATTATCGCAAGGAACTAATGGACCATGACTACCACAACCTGCACCAGACTGAGTCTGATATAATTAGATGGTGCTGAGCTACCACCACTGACTGCTGTGAATGGGAGCACAGTAGAGAGTCCTGGACAGAGCTGGAGAAAAACCTGGAACAAAGTTCTAACTCATAATAAAGATCAGGCTTAAGGCCTGACAGACTGGAGAGACCCTTAGGATGGCCCCAGGACACACTTTTAGCTCAGTACTGAAGTCACTCCTGAGGTTCACTCTTCAGACAGGCCTATTAAATGAAATGAAAGACTAAATGGGCATACCATCCAAGAGACAAGGACTAGAAGGCAGGCAGGGACAGGAAAGCTGGTGATTGGGAGCTCAAGGTCAAGAAGCGAGTGTTGACATGTTATTGTTGATGTTGTAGAATTCGTAACCAATGCCATGAAAACAATGTGTGTATGAATTTTCTAATGAGAAGCTGGTTTGTTCTGTACACCTTCATGTAAAGTATAATGGAATAAATAAAATTAAAAAAATATATACGTATGTTTGTATCCTGTATGTGTATGCATGTGTGCATATGTGTATTTATAGAATCATGCATCATTTAACATCCATGATAAATTCTGTAAAATAGAACATTAGGTAAGTTGGGCATTGTGTGAACACCATATTAAGTATATACCTGCAGTCCCCACGTTGCCTAGCCCCAGCTGCTGTTTGGCTCACCTGAGGAGCAGGAGGGTCCCTATAATTCTCACAGTGCTAGCCACAGAACAAAGTCTGAGAGCTAGCTCCACTGGTATGGCTGTCAACTGGGCAAGGACTGCCCCAGCAGCTGGATTGGGTCTTTGCACATGCCTGGGAGCAGGATATGGGGGCACATCAGGCCATGGAGAAGTGACCATGGGGACTGGGAGTGGAGCGGGTGTGCAGATACTGGGAGTGCAGCTGATGGTGGCAGCACTGACTGCCACTTCCCTGTTGGTGTAGAGGCTTCTTGATTATATGCAGCTGCCATTGCCTTGAGCTGGGTGCTCAGAGCCCTCCAGTCCTGGCCAGTAGCCCCTGGACCCCACCCAAACCCAGAGAGCAGCCATGGTGAAAACGAACACGCTGCCCTAAGCAGGTGAACTGCTGCATGGCTGTGGGCAGTTGAGTGAAGCCAGGAAGAGAAGGAAGCAGAAGAGGAGCTGCTGGGCACAGGGATGCACCCTGGGGCCCTCTGCTCCTGAACTCGGGTGGATTAATGCCTTTAAAACCATTCAGGTGGAATAATAAACAAAAGGAAACTGCCTTCCCTTAAAAAAATCTTATGGGACCACAGATGCATATGCAGTAGGGTGTATGTGGTGCATGATGGTATACACACATCCACATATACACACAGAGAGAGAAAATCAGAGAGGTCTAGAAATCAAAATATGCCTAGAAAAAGGACTAGAATATGACTCTAAATATTAATAATTGTTGTCTGTGGTAAGGTTGGAAACCCTGGTGGTATAGTGGTTAGGTGCTACGTCTGCTAACCAAAAGGATGGCAGTTTGAATACACCAGATGTTCCCTGGAAATTCTGTGGGGCAGTTCTACCCTGACATCTAGGGTTGCTATGAGTCAGAATCAACTCAACAGTACTGCGTTTGGGTTATGGTAAAGTTAGAGGGGATTTTTTACAATCTTTCTGTCTGCTTTTTTAATTTCCAGTTTTCCTACAATGAGTATGTATTTCCCTTGGTCACTGGAGGAAAATATTATTTACTGAATTAAAATAGTCAATACTATCAAGGTGTCATGAGACAGGCTTTCATTTACAATGTGATGGTGTAAATTGACAGACACTATCTGGAAAGCGTTGTGTCAAAACCCTTAATATTCCATGCCACCTGTGCCAGTCTTGGACTGTTGGTCCTCAGGGTAGCTCCTCTGCCTCTCCCTGCTTTGCTCTCAATCTCTATGGGCTGACCCCTGCAGACTGCATTTCAGCCTCCAGGTCATGTGGCCATTGGAAAGTTCTGGTGGGAAGCTGCAGGTGGGAAGAAGTTGGGTTTTCTCTGTCTCTATTTCTTTTTTTTTCCCCTCTATGTAAAGTTTAATTTTGTCCTTTAAAAATATATATTTTATTGTGCTTTAAGTGAAAGTTTACAATTCAAGTCAATTTGTCATATAAACCATCCCCCACACCTCTATGTGACTCTATCTGCTTTCCCAACCCTGTGATAGCACATTCCTCCTTTCCACCCTGTACTTCCCCTAAACACTCAGTCAGCTCCTGTCCACTCATCCGCACCCTCCCGTCTGACCTCTAGACAGGAGCTGCTCCAACAGTCTCATGTTTATATTTAAGCCAAGAAGCACATACTTCACCAGCATCCCTTTACGTCTTACAGTCCAGGTCAGTCTTTGTCTGGTGAGTTGGGTTCACTACTTGTTTCAGCTCTGGGCTAGCTGAGAATCCAGGGGCCATGTTCTCAGGGAACCCTCCAGGATGTCAAACCATCAAGTTTGCTCTTTTAATAGAGTTCTAGATCTGCACTCCCTTTTTTGTGTGTGCTACATCAGGGACTCTCCATTGTGTTTCCTGTCAGGGCAGTCATTGGTGGTGGCTGGGCACCAACTTGTTCTGGTCTCGTGCTGATGTAATCTCCTGATCACATGTCCTCTTCTGTTTTCTGTTGCTATGTTGTAAGGTGCTGTGGAGTCCGTTCCAACTCATAGCGACCCAATGCACAACAGAACAAAACACTTCCTGGTCTTGTGCTGGGTCCACAATCATGTTTATATTTAAGCCCATTGTTGTGTCAATCCATCTCATTTAGGATCTTCCCTGCCCTGCCCCCACCCCCCCATAACCATCAAAGATTATTTTCTTCTGTGCTTAAATCTTTTCTTGAGTCCTTATAGTAGTGGTCTCATACAATATTTGTCCTTTTGCAACTGACTAATTCCACTCAGCATAATGACTTCCAGATGACTCCATGTTATGTTTCCCAAAGTCATCATCTTTTTTTTATCATTGCATTGTATTAATACCTTGTGTGAATATATCATCGTTTGTTTATCCACTTATCTGTTGATGGGTACCTAGATTGATTCCATCTTTTTGCTATTTTGGACAGTTCTGCAATAAACGTTAGTGTGCATGTATCTATTTGTGTCATAGACTTTATTTCCTTAGGATACATTCCAAGCAATAGGATTCTTGGATCATATGGTATTTCTATTTCTAGATTTTTAAGAAAACATCAAATAGATTTCCAAACTGTTGTACCATTTTACATTCCCACTAGCAGTGTTCCAGTCTCTCCAAAATCTCTCCAACATTTATTGTTTTGTGTGTTTTTTGGATTAATGCCAGTGTTGTTGGGGTGAGATGGTATCTCATTACAGGCCCCTAGGGTCGCCATGAGTCGGATCCAACTCAACAACACTTGGCTTGGCTGGCTTGGGTTTCTCTAATGGCTAACAATCTTAAGCATTTTCTCATGTATCTTTTAGCTTCCTGGATATCTTCTTCGGTGAACTATCTGTTCATATCCTTTGCCTATTTTTAAATTTGGTTATTTGTCTTTTTCTTGTTGATATTTTGCAATACCTTGAGATCAGAGAGATTAGACTCTGATGGGATTCGCGGTGCCTGAAAATTCTGTCCTAGTCTGTAGGTAATCTTTTTACTTTTTTGATAAAATCTTTGGATAAGCATAAGTGTTTTGTTTTTAGGAGTTCCCTGTTGTCTTAGGCTGGGTTTTCTAGGGAAGCAAAACTAGTAACACGTGTAGGTACGAGGAAAGATTTACAATATAGATAGATAGATAGATACAGATATAGGAAACTGCTCAAGTAATCACAGAAGCTGAATGTCCCAAGCTCTGGCACAAGCATCACGTGGCCACGGAAGCTGAGGAATCCAAAGTCAGCAAGTCAGAGACCAGAGTTCTATATCACCGGTTGTGTAGGTCAGTGGATCCCAAGCTGGTGGCGAGACGAAGCAACAGAGGCTGGCAAAACCAGGATCAGCAGGTCAGGGAGCAGGAGCGGCAGAGACTGGTGAACCCAGGATCGGCAGGTCAGGGAGCAGTACTCTCAAGTGCCGACTGTAAGGACTGATGAGTCCAACAGCTGCTAGTTCAAGTCCTGGAACCAGACCCTGGAAGAAGAGAGCAGGAGCTCCTGGCCACGTGAGCGACCAGCAGCCGTAGCAAAAGCTCGCAAGATGAGAGCCAAGGGGCAGGGACCCACCACAAACTCCACCCTGCCACTTAATACAGCAGCCAGATATGTAGTAGCCAAGTTGACATAATCCTGACCACCACACCTGTTATCTGTTTTCTCTTCTGGTGTTTGTGCATTGTTAGTAATACTCTGTAGTCTGTTTACGCCCTATCTTAGTGCTCTCAAAGCTGTATCTATTTTTTCTTCCAGGATCTTCATTCTTCTGGATTTTACATTTAGGTCTTTGATACACTTTGAGTGAGTTTTTTGTGCAGTGTGTGAGGTCTTGTTCCATGTTTTTTGCAGATGGATATTCAGTTTTGCCAAAACTATTTGATGAAGAGGTTCTTTTTTCCTGGTTCATAGAATTGGGCCTTTGTCAAATATTCGCTGCTTAGAGGTGGATGATGTTATATCTGAGTTCTCTATACTGTTTTATTGATCTATGTATCTGTTTTTGTTACTGGTACCAGGCTGTTTTGACTGCTACGGCAGTGTGATAGGTTCTAAAGTCAGGTAATGTGAGGCCTCTCACTTTGTTCTTCTTTAGTAATGCTTTACTTCTCTGAGGCTTCTTCCCTTTCCATATCAAGTTGGTGATTTTTCACCGTATCTCATTAAAAAATGCCATTAGAATCTGTACTGGGATTGCACTGTATGTATAGATCACTTTGGGTAGAAGAGACATTTTCATGATGTTAAATCTTCCTATCCATGAGCAAGACAGTTTTCTTCACTTATGCGGGTCCCTTTTGGTTTCTTGTGCTACAGCTTTGTAATTTTCTTTATGTAGGTCTTTTATATCTCTGGACAGATTTATTCCTAGGTATCTTATCTTCTTGGATGCTATAGTCAATGGTAATAATTTCATGATATCTTCTTTGATGCTCTCTTTGTTGGTGTAAAGGAATCCAACTGATTTACATATGTTTGTCTTACATCCTGATACACTGTTCAACTCTTCTATTGGTTATGGCAGTTTTCTCATGAATTCTTCAGAGTTTTCTGTGTGTATGATAATATCATTTGCAGGTAGAGATGCTTTCACTTCTTCCTTACCAATTTGGTTGCCCTTTATTTCTTTTCTTGCCTGATTTCTCTGGCTAGAACCTCCAAAACAACATTGAATAAGAATGTTGACAATGGGTATTGTTTGGTTACTGTTCTCAAGGGGAATGTTTTCACACTGTCCATATAGAAGGATGTTGACTGTTGGCTTTGCATAGATGCTCCTTATTGTGTTGAGGAATTTTCCTTCTATTCCTATTTTGCTGACAGTTTTAAACATGACTGGGTGTTGCACTTTGTCAAATGTCTTTTCTGCATCAATTGATGAAATCAGGTGGTTCTTGTCTTTTATTTATGTGATTACATTAATTGTTTTTCTAATATTGAACCATCCCTGTATCTGTGACATGAATCCAATTTGGTCATAGTAAATTATTTGTTGATATGTTGCTGAATTCTATTGGCTAGAGAATTCTACTGGTTGAGAATTTTTCTATCTAGCTTCATGAGAGATACTGGTTTGTAAATTTCCTTTTATTGCTATTGTTACCTGGTTTTGGTACCAGGGTTATACTGGCTTTATGGAATGAATTTTGGAGTATTCTATCCTTTTCTACATTCTGGAATACCTTTAGTAATAGCAATGTTAACTCTTCTCTGGAAGTTTGGTAGAATTCTCCAGTGAAAAAATCAGGGCCAGGATTTTTTTGTTCGGGGATTTTTAAATAATCTTTTCAATGTCTTCTTTTGCGATGGGTTCATTTAGTTGTCTACTTCTGTTGGTGCTAGTGTTGGTAGGTGATGGATAGCCATTTCCTCCTGATTTTCAAATTTATTAGAGTATAATTTTTCATAGTATTCTGTTATGATTCTTTTAATTACAATTAGGTCTGTTGTGATATTGCCCATCTCATTTCTTATTTATTTGCTTCCTTTCCTGTTTTTCTTTTGTCAGTTTGGCCAACAATTTATCAATTTCTTTGATCTTTTCAAAAAACCAAACTTTGATCTTCTTGACTCTTTCATTTTTTTTTATTCTTCATTTTATTTAGTTGTCCTCTAATTTTTATTATTTGCTCTCTTCTGGTGCCTGAGGGATTGTTCTGTTGCTCTCTTTCCTCTTGTTCAAGTTGTAGAGTTAATTCTTTGATTTGGGCCCTTTCTTCTTGGATGTGCACTTATTGACATAAACTGACTTCTGAGCCCTCCTTTTGCTGGGTCCCCTAGTTTCTCATAGGATGTGTTTTCATTCTTATTAGATTCTATGAATTTCTTTATTTCATCTTTGATTTCTTCAGTAGTCTAGTCATTTTTGAGCAAAGTGTTATTCAGTTTCCATGTGTTTGATTTTTTTCCTTCTTTTTTCTGTTATTGATTTCTACTTTTATGATTTGTGGTCTGAAATGATGTACTGCAGTATTTCAAGACTGTGAATTTGGTTAAGGATTGCTTTGTGGCCTAATATGTAATCAACTCTGGAGAATGTTCCATGTGCATTGGAAAAGAAAGTATACTTGGTTGCTGTTGGGTAGAGTGTTCTATGCATATTTATGAGGTCAAGTTGGTTGACTGGGACATTTAAAAATTTGTGTCTTTATTCAGCTTTTATCTACATGTTCTGTCCTTCCCTGGGAGTGATGTATTGAAATATCCTACTACTGTTGTGAAGCTGTCTGTGAGGTCTGACAACTGAATGTGTGAACTTCATTGTTCTAAGTGCCACATACCTCATTGTTGACTATCACTAGGGTCACCTTTGAAGTACTCCGCTTGGAAAGCTATGCACTAATGCAAATGCCTAGTCCACCCTTCAAAGCAGTTTTAGAACTGTTTTTGGAATTGCCTTTGAGCACAGTGGCAAAGTGGCAAGTTCCCAAACTTAATTATGTAGTTGTCTATAAGGGAGTTTTTAGCCAGTAAACAAATTACTGTATTGGGACACCCTCTCTACTCACCTTATCTGGCCCCCAATAATTTTTTTCTTTACCCAAAGATAAAGGAAATACTGAAAGGAAGACATTCAGGACAACAAGGGTAATACAAAGACAGCCGTGATGGCCGTTCCAGAAAAAGAGTTCCAAAATTGCTGTGAAGGGTGGACTAGGTATTGGCGTCAGTACGTAGCTTCCCCGGGGGAGTACTTCAAAGGTGACCACAGTGATACTCAGCAAGGAGGCATGTAGCACTTTTTCTAGGGTGAGTTCACAAATTTAATTGGCAGTCCTCATATTTCTGTTTTCAATGTAGATAGTGTTTGTTTTATATATTTTATGTATTTTGGAGCCCTGTCACTGGGGCCATAAATATTTAATATGTCTATGTTCTCCTGGAATATTGAGCCTTTAATCATTATATAATGTCCTTCTTTACATATTGTGGTGAATTTTACTTTAAAGTCTATTTTATCAGAGATTAAAATTTCCACTCCTGATCTTCTTTGAATGTTGTTAGCCTGATATATTATTTTACATCCTTTAATTTATAGTTAATTTTTGTCTTTGAGTATAAAGTGTGTCTCTTGTAGGCAGCATATATATGGGTCATGCTTTTTCATCCAATTTGCCACCATCTGTCTCTTTATTGGGGCATTTAGTTTATTTACATTCAGTGTGATTATTGATAGGTATGAGTTTAGTGCTTTTATTCTGGTATCTTTGTGTGTGTTGTTCTATTTATATATTTGTGTGCTTTTGTTCTATTTAATTTTCTGTGGTTAGTCTTTTTTCTTAATTTTTTTCCATCTTTTTCAAGGTTAATGGTTTTGTATTTGTTGAGACTTCATTTTTGTTGTTGTTGTTTGTTTTTTATTTTGATGCATAGGATTGATAGTTTCCTTGTAGTTACCTTAATATCTACCCCTATTTTTCTAAATCTAAACCAGTCTTTAATTTCCTTATATTGCCTTGACCTCTTCTCCAGGTTAATGATCTCTGAGTACATATTCTCTTGGGTTCCTCTTTTTTACTATAATGTTTACGTAATGACATCCCTGTTTCTGTATTTTCAGTATTTTTATAATTCCCTTATTTAGGTTGATATCCAGTTTCTCAGTTCTGTGTTCTGGTCTTGGATTATTACCCAGTATTATTGGTTTCCTAACCAAAGGACTCCGTTTATTATTTCATGTAGTTTTGGTTTGGTCTTTGCAAATTCCCTAAATTTCTGTGTATCTGGAAATGTCCTAATTTTGACATAATATTTGAGAGTTAGTTTTGCTGAATATATAGTTATTGGCTGGCAATTATTTTCCTTCAAAGCTTTGAATATGGCATCCTGTTGTCTTCTTGCCTTCATGGTTTCTGCTGTGTAGTCTGACCTTAGTCTTACAGTTTTTCCATTGTAGGTTAATGTTTATTTATCCCTAGCCACTTTTAAAAGTATCTCCTTATCTTTACTTTTGGCAAGTTTGATAATAACGTGCCTTGGTGTCTTTCTCTTGGAGTCTACATTGTGTGAAGTTCAACAAGTGCCTTGCATAGGTATCTTTTCACATTTTGTGACGTCAGGTAAGTTTTCTGTCAGCAAATCTTCAACAATTCTCTCTGTAATTTATGTTAACCTCTCTGACCTGGTACTCCAGTTACTCATAGATTATTCCTTTCCATAGAGTCCCACATCATTCTTAGGGTTTCTTGATTTTTTTAAATCTTTTATTTGATTTTTCATCAAATATATTGCTGTCACATGCTATATCTTCAGTCTCGTGAATTTGGGCTTCCATTGCTTTAATTCTGTTCCTTTGAGTTTCCATTGAGTTGTTTAATTCTGTAATTTTATTACTAATTTTTTTAATTTTTAATTTTTGCCACTCAATGCTTTCTTGCAACTTGTTTAATTTGTCATTAGGCTCTCCCACATTTTGTCTCACCTTCTTCCTCATCTCTTGAAGGGTTCTAAATATTAATCTTTTGTATTCTTCCTCTGATAATTTCAGGAACTTGTCTTCCTCTAGAAAACCCAATTCTTTGTTTTGGGCTTTCTGGAGAGACCATGGTCTGCTCCTTTATGCATTTTGATATGGACTGCTGTTTCTAAGCCATTAGTAAATTGTAGTTATTTATGTTTATCTACTGTGTTGTATGTTCTTGTTTTACAATGTACAGTTTACTTTTCTTATATGGATTCCGTTCACCTGAGCTGACCACCATCCAGGTGTTCAGTCACCAAGTGTGTGGTTCAGGCTTTTACTTACTGTCCCAGAAGTTTAAGGATAATCAGTGCAAGCACAGATGTCTGGCTGCAGCTGCAGAGAAAGGCAGGGGCTTAACAGCAGTTCCTGAGTGTCTGCAAGGTTGATGTATCTCCTTATGTCTTAATCTAAGTGAATGAACTGTTTCTGCCCTGATTTTCTGGCTTAGGGGAGTCGGCAGAAATTGTTTTTCTCTCTTTCCCCTCTTCCCCAAGTTTGCTAAACTGTTTCCCCTCTGAGTCTTGGAAGACAGTTCAGGGCAGGCTTAAAGAGTCCTACTTCTGGCTCAGTTAATGACTTCAGACTCTAGCACCTGGCACAGTTCAGAGAAGGGAGGGGTGAGTGCTGGGAGAAGGGAGATAGGCCCACATTGAAGGAAAGATTCAGATCTGTGCACACAGCAAGTAACACACAATGACTTAGCTTTAGATGATCTGGTATTGTACCTCACTGCATCTGAATGTGCAAGTGGACTCTCCAGACATTCATCTGCAGTGAGGGGAATGCCTCCCAACTTCCTTGTTGGCCCACCATGCAGTGCAGCTGCTTTCAGATCTGTGGAATCCTGTGTACTTCTGTCTTTATTCTGCCTTCCCCATTGCCCAGTCCAATTTCTCAACTTTCCCTTTGATGTTCAGAACTCCCAGGATGTCATATGCTCTGAATTCATTTGTTCTTTTGGGTCTTTGTTGTTAGAGGAGCCATGGAAAGCATCTGTCTGCTCCTCCATCTTGGTCCTACCTCTCCTGGAAAATTTTTTGATTGTTTTGGGAGCTTTCTGAAATTGTGGTGGTCTGCTCCTTTAAATGATTTGAGATTGATTGTCTCTAAGCCATCAGAACATTGTAATTTATTTGTGATAACTGTGTTCTAAGGGGTGTCTCTAAGTGTGTGTGTGTGTATAAAATTTAGTTTAGTTTTTGAGTGTCCAAGTAATCTTTTCATTTGACTAGTTTGATTGTTGGAGCCTTAGAAATTCCAACACCCTGTTACCAGGTGGTTACAGCTGTGAGCACACTGAGAAAGGTAGGAGAAGTTCCCAGCTAAAGGAATCCAGCAAAACTTTTTTTCTCCACCCCCCCCCCCCCCCATTTTGTTTCCCTCTCTAAGTTCAGGAGAATAGCTCAAGCTGTACCCATAAAGTGCCCCACTTCTGGCCCAGGTAAAGCATCTGAGTTTAGGTCCTGGTGCAGAGCAGAAAAGGAAGGATAAGTGCTAGGAAAGGAGAGAGAAATTAGTGTATAGGAAAGATTTAAATCTGCAGGAGTTCGCAAGCACTTTGCTAATGATGCTCAGGTGAAAGTCCTCTGCAATTCTATAGGTGTGGCTATCATAAAACTTCCTCACTGAGTAAGATGCACTGCACTTGCCATGCTACTGTTCTATTTGGCTGCTTGCCACCATGTTGTGGGTCTGCTTGGCTAGCTGAATTAAGTCCCTCTGAGGGGTGTGTATTTAATTCAGGCTAAAGTATTGTTCTCCCTCTGTATCACCCAGTTCAATCTCTCAGCTTTCCTCCAGATATCCAGGGCTCCTAGAATGTCCTACATAATCAATTCAGTTGTTTTTCTGGTTCTTTGTTGTTAGAGAGGTCACAGAATACATGTGGTTACTCTACAACCTTAGCCCTGCCTCCCTCTCTATTTACAGTGGCGTCTTGGAAAGTCACTACATCTCTGCTGAGCACCCAGCTCTTGCCCAACAGGCCCATCGTATTTCTACTGGAAGCTTATACTCCTTGTGCTCACAAAGGTAGTAGATGCCTCACTCCTAAACTCCAGGGTGCCTCACCTCCTTTAGATGGCTCCCCAGCCTCTCCCTGTACATGTGTAATTAGTGTTTTGCACTAATCCCCCCATTTATAAATACTTGAATGTGTTTTCTGTTTCCTTGGTTGGATTCTAGCTTATACTCAATCTGCCTCATATTTACTTCTAATGATCTATTATAGAAACAATTAGAGAAGGTGATACCAAATGTATGCAAAAGGATGTTCACTGTAGCATTATCATTTGGAAAAACATAGAAACGACATAAATTTCTAGCAGTAAGCCAGTGATTAGTAGGTATGGTATATCTAGATGGTGAAATAATACATAGTCATTGAAAATGACATTTCAAAAGAAGTTGAGTTATCTATGACAACAGATATATACATTTTGTCTTTCTAAATAACACATACATCTTAATGAGAGAGCGTGCAGGTTTCTAGGCCCCACTTTACATATTCTGATGTAATAGGTCTGGCTTAGCATCCAGCGGTGTTTCTAGAACTCTTAGCTATCCACCATCAAGTGACTGGCTTCTCAGTTACTCCTGGTTGGAGCCAATGACAATTGAACTGTATTCTTGTTCCCTGAGAAACAGTTCAAATGATTTAAGAAAGAGAGAATGAAGCTACTTTCCTTGGTTTCCACTTTCAGTTAGCTTCAGACTTGGAAAAAGTCTTAATTTGAAGCTAACTGATCTGTCAGTCTTAGAAGAAATTGGTTTCCTTTGATCAGAGTTAAGCCAAGTGCCGTCGAGTCGGAGTTAGGAAGATAATATTGAAGCCAGAAGATGTTTTCACCAGCTTCTGTCTTAAATAAGACTGTTTTGGTGCCAAATTACAAAAATCAACCTGGTTAACTTGTTGTTGCTAGATGCTGTTGAGTTGGTTCTGACTCAGCAACCCTAGGTACAACAGAACGAAACGCTGCCCAGCCCTGTGCTATGCCCACAATCATTATTATGCTAGAGCCCATTGTTGCAGTCACTGTGTCAATCCATCTCTTTGAGGGTCTTCCTCTTTATCACTGAAACTTAAACATAAGGAAACAAGTAGGTGAATACACACATGTACACACAGACAGACACGAGTTGACACACAAAATCCGAGGAAAATCTAAACAGGAGAACCTGGGGGAGGGCTGGGCAGCTCTAGTCATTAACATTAGCATCAGTGCTAGGCCTCCACTCTCACTCAACAGCACAGACTCCTGATATCAGCCACCTCTCAGTTCAAAATTCCAAATTTCCTCAGAGACAAAATCAGATTGGCTCAATTTAGGCACTGGGACCCCGGAACAATCAGCTATGACTAAGAAAGAGCAGGGCCATGAGATTTAGACAAACCAATGGGGCCAGTAAAAGGGGGATCAGCAGCTCTCAGAGAAGGGGAAGTGAGAAACTGATAACTCCCCAAAGAGGCTTTTACTCTCCTGACTCCCCTAGACTAAATCAGCAATAGTGCAAGCTAGTTTGTTGACTGTCCTGGACCTTAGCTCCTGCTCTGAAAATGTTTTTAAACTATCTGCTAGGAAGCCAACCATTTCTGTATTTTCTTCCCAGTCTACTATACTCCAAATTCACACTCTTCTAGATCAACTTATTTCTCATGTGTCTCCTGGGTTTCTTTTCCCCTACAGGTCACACTCTTATGAAATTTGTATTCTTATTCATCCTGTTCTTAGGCACCTCTGTGAAATCCCCTCTCTGGAGGGGAACTCCTTTAGAATCAATGAGATGATGGAGCTCTTTGAATAAATGACAGCAGGAAGTCAGTAAGCCCCAATGTGGGTTATTTTTCACTGGCAGTGATGGATCAGGTTGAGTCATCCATATTCTTGCTGTTTCCCTGGTGACCTCATTGCACATTGGCAAGTGAACTGACTGATAGGGGAAAAGGCATGTCATCTTTGATGGTCTACGAAATAGAGCTTTTGCCAGTGGAAAGCCTGGGTGGCTAGTACAGGAAGAAAAAGATCTAATGTAAGCACAACACCAGACTCAAAATGCAGTGAGGTAACAGTTTTGAAAATTACTCATGTCTATACCCAGTCAGGAAACCTTGATGGTGTAGTGGTTAAGTGCTACAGCTGCTAATCAGAAGACTGGCAGTTCGAATCCACCGGGCACTCCTTGGAGACTCTATGGAGCACTTCTACTCTGTCCTAGAGGATTGCTGTGACTCAGAATCAACTTGACAGCAGTGGGTTTGGTTTTTTTGGTTTACTCAGTCAACTCTCTTACCCCTGATTTCTCCTTCAAGGCTGAGCTGACTACATTGTTAAAAAAAATAAAAAATCAAAGCTATTTTCTTGGGTATCTTCATGCTTTATTCTTTCTCCACAGATACTACCTTAGCAACTTTACCATCAAACATTAGGTATTACTACAGAGTTAGCTCTTAAGAGTCATGATAAGGTGACAAAATTTCAGACTTGTTATCATCTGAATTGAAACACGTAATAGAAGATGTTTAGCTTGCACAGACTGTGTGACACTGGAGCCAGTTACATAACCTCTCGGTGGCTGTTTTCTCATTGATTAGGTGGAATGATAGTCCCTTTCTCAAGCGATTGTTGAAAGGATTAAATACATGTAAAAATAATTGAGTGATTCCCGGCATGTGGTTAAGTACTCAATAAATATTAGTCATTATAATGATTCATGGTACCCCCCGCAATGCGTGATACATCCTATCTATGGAAACATGCTGCATTGTAAATACTAGTTTACACGTCTGCCTCTATCCTTAGGCCAGAAGCATTCTGTGGGAGTCATTTGTTACATTTGTCCCTAACACCCGAAGAGCTGGGTGGATGCAGGAAACATTGCTCGAGAACCAGAGTGTGTCACCAGGACCAGAATATAATAAAGAAAACTAACCCCAAGGTTCTGTGATCTGTGTAAAGAGTAAATGTGTCCACTAGAGTTTGTCTGAAGATACCAAGGACCACAGTGATGAATCAGTATCCAGAGAAATGAAACTAATAGGATATGTATACAACCATATACACATAAACCAAATATGTGTGTATATTTATGTATATTTATAGAATCATTAAATACATTAATTTACTAATACATTATTTTTTAATTATGTATTTAACCAAGGAGCCCTAGTGGCACAGTGGTTAACTATTCAACTACTAATTGAAAGGTCAGAGGGTTTAAACTCACCAGCTACTCTGTGGGAGAAAGATGTGACAATCTGCTTCCTTAAACATTACAGCCTAAAACCCTGTGGGTCAGTTCTATCTCCTCCATCCTATAGGGTTGCTATGAGTCAAAACAGGCTTGACAGCAATGGATTTTATATATTTAACTATATATACATAGAAAGAGAGAGAAAGGTACGGAGATATTTATTCTATTTTAAAGAACTGCCTCGCGCAGTTGTGGGATCTGACAAGTCTGAAACTTACAGGGCAGGTTAGTAGTGTGGAAACTCTGGAATCCTGTGTTAAAGTCTTGAGGCCAGATTTTTCTTCTTCTATAATCCTTAGTTTTTGCTTTTAAGGCTTTCAACTGATTGGATGAGACCCATCCACATTATCAAACACAGTATCTTTAAAATCAATTGATTTAAAATGTTAATCACATCTATAAAACAGCTTCATAACAACATCTAGATGGGTATTTGACTGACCAGTTGGGCACTATAGCCTAGCCAAGTTCACAGATAAAATTGAGCATCACAACCAAGTAAGAGTTTTATATAACTTGGACAACTGACAACCTTGGTGGCCTATGGAGAGAGGAGCTGGGTGACTGAAGGATAGGGGTTGGAGGGAGACTTTTTACTGTATACCCTTTTGAACCCTTGCATTATTAAACCATAATATATTTGCTTGTTAAAAAACACATTAAAAAATTAAACAAAAGAATTCTTTACTTCCACATTTAATAATTACCTACTCACAGATGCCTATGGTTAATTATATTCACATTCATGAGCTAGTCCGCTCAAAAATTGTATTAGTTTATTCATCCTTAAGGATATTTATTTTCTAATGCTGTTTTAGGCCTCTTCCCACTTGATTATTGATTTGCACATTAACATTTTTCAATCTTAATAAATTTTTTGAGGTAAAAAATCTTTGAGTTTGAAAGAGACCAATATAGTTCCAATGATGGCCACATTTTTTTTTTCCCTGAGAGCAAGGAAGTGGGAAAGACGAAGTAGAAACAGAAAGAAAAGAGGAACATTTTCCAGTACATGCTTTCTGTTCCCACTCATCATGAAATCATTATTAACTGGCTGAACTTTTTCTTGTTGAACTTCACCCTAAATCTTCAATAACCTAAGTGTTTCTTATCTCAGATATTTAGCAGACCATTCAACCTACAGAAGATTATCTCCTGATGCTGTGCATGCAGTGTGTAGGTTACAACCTCGTCTCACTTGGGGCTCCTGAGTGAGACTGAGACAAACAGTGAAGGTCAAGGGCTTCAAGGTTGCCTACCTCTATATTCGATAAGCTTCCCCTTTCTTATGGTACCTCCTGCCCCTTACTTCCACCTTTCCAGGACCATGGTGCCCCCAGCATTGGCACACAGATACAGCCACTTATGTGGTACCTCATACCTGTGCCCATAGCAGCAGCTGTCAGACACAAGTGTGTGTGGAAGTCACCAGGAAGTTAAAACATGGGTTGCTGGGACTACTTCCAGGGTTTCTTCTGACCTAAGAGGTCTGGAGAAGAGCCCAAGAAGTTGCACTTCTAATAAGTTCCAGGTGATACTGATGCTGCTGGTCTGGGAGTCATACTTTGAGAACCACTAGTCTATATCTTTCACTTCTACATATCTGGTCTTTGCTTATGATCACTTAGAAAGGCTCCAAATCTCCTCCAATTCACCTTGCAGCTAAAGATTAGACAGGCCCATAAAGCAAAATGCACTAAATTAGCACACCAACCCAGGGACAAGGATGAGAAGACACAACAGGACCTGAAAACTGACAGTGGGGAACTCAAGGTCAAGTGGGAGAGAGGGATGACATGTCATGGAGTTGGCAACTAGTGCCACAAAATGATAGGTCTATTGTTTAACAAGAAACTAATTTGCTCTGTAAACTTTCACCTAAAACACAATAAAGAAAAGATTCATATCTAATGAATGAATTAATTCTAGTGTAGTGGGAAAAGCTTGGGTTTTGGCGACATATAAACCCAGGTTCAAAGACAGACTCTTTCATTTATTACCTGTGTAATGCTGAATCAGGAGTCTTAACTTCTCTTGCCTCAATTTCCTCATCTGTAAAGCGGGAGCGCTGATACCTACTTCACATAATTAGAAAATATGACTTGTGTAAGGGACCTAGGTCATGTTAGTTATTTGATGAAAGTCAATTTCTTTAAATCCACTCCCTTTCCTGAGGTAAAGGGCTGGTTAACACTCTAAGTATTATCCCAAAAGGAATACCCAGAGTGATAATAGCAATCATTTACATTTGCATGACTCTTTACATTTTAAAAATAAGATCATATGCTTTATCTTCTGAAAGAGGCCTGAAAATCTGTTGTTGTTTTTTTTTTTTTAAATAAACACTCAAGGTAATTTTTACATACACCCAAGTTTAAAAGCAACCAATATTTCACTTCATCACAAAAATAATCCTGAAAGATGGTATTATTAATCAGATTTTATACATGAGAAAACTGAGGCTCAAAGAAGTTTAAGTGATTTACCGCAATAACGGAGCTAGGTCCCAAACCTTTGGTTTCCAAATCCGGCTCTTCAATACCAAGATAAAAATCTTTAACAGTGATATGGGTCCTCGGACAGGAAGATGAGGCAGATATTTTTGCCTAGAAGACTACTGTTGGCACCACCTAATGCCTGACGGGTGATTTGCATGGGAAGTTGGCAGTTGCCGACTGGTCTGCTCACATTTGATATTGTCTGAGTATGTGGCACTCACGCTGTTAACTCTAGAAGAGGATGCACCTGATCCCAGTGTCCTGTGGCCTTTCGACTCTCAGTGGCTGAGTAAGTGCCAGTTGGCTTTCTGGAATGGAATATGTAGTAATCCTGCTGATGGACAAGTTTCCCCCTTTTTCATTCTTCCTTCTATAGCTTGAACCTTAATAAGGAAGGATGCAGTTTCTTCTAAATGTGGTTCTGGAAAACTTTTAACCAAGGAAGGAACAAATCCTGACTTAGACTTCTACAATTAGGGATGGCCATCAGCCAACAAGAGACCAAGGCGGGTTATTTATACTGCAAAAGGAAATAATTTACTTGCAAGCCACTGCATTGCAGCTTCTAATTCAAAATATTATCTCAAAGAAACTAAAGCTGGGATTGAAATTAGCAAAACAAAATACTTAATGGGCACCCACATGGCTTTATTCTATAAATGTGAAATTCCATACAGTTACTTATAATAGAGAATCACTAAGTGGCATTTTCTTCTGTTTCTTTCTTTTGTTTATTGTACTTGACACAAACATTTATATAACTAACTAGCTTCTCATTAGAAATTAGTACACATTTCAGTTAGGACACATAGCACTTAACCACTGTGCCACCAGGGTTTCCACTGACTTAGCAGCCACTGCCACTGAGTCAGATCTGACTCATAGTGACCATAGAGGTCAGAGTGGAAGTGCCCTATAGAGTTTCCAGGGAGTGCCTGGTGGATTTGAACTGCTGACCTTTTGGTTTAAGATAGAGATAGCTAAGCTGTGGTGGTGTTCACAGATCATGATGAAATCAAATCAGAAACATTAAAACCAATTTCTGATGTCTAACTGAAGACCCAGAGCAACAATTTATGAGCCTGGTGAAAGGACAAACACAAAGGTACCTCCTGGAAATATTTTTAAGATCATAAAAATACAAATTATGAGCCGTATTTTCTTTATACATTGTTGAGTTTCTCCAGCTGGAAATAGAAGTATGCAAGAGGAAAGCCAACACATTCAGTCATTTAATATCCAAAGTAGACCTTGTCTCTCAGATGTGGACAAAGTCATTCACCTTGAGCTGTCTCCTTGAAGGTGAAATTCATTCAGGGAATCCAAGACAAAAGGAAAGTCAGGGTCTTTCTCTATTGATTGCGATGTAGTTTCTCTTAGCACTGGACCTGTATTGATTTGTACTATAAAACTCTGAACTTAAACTCCAGGAACAAACAAATCTGAAGCATGCCATGATGAGGAAAACAAAGACGGAAAGGCTATGTATGTTGGCCTTTACCAAAAACCAAGCCCACTACCATCAGTCAATTCTGATTTGTAGTGACCCCATAGGCAGAGTAGAAATCCTGTAGAGTTTCCAAGGAGAGCCTGGCAAATTTGAACTGTCAGTCTTTGGATTAGCAGCCGTAACACTTAACTACTATGCCACCAGGGTTTATGTCAAACAAAACAACAAGTAATTTATGTGTAATCCAAAAATGTGAGCAATGATTCATTCATTCACTCACTTTCTCATTCCTTCATTCAGTAAATGTTTATGGAGTTTCTGGTGAGAGTCAACTCCTAGCTCACCCCATTCACACATAACTTCACGCTTTTTATGAAGTATTAGGGGCACAAGGTACCGTTCCTGCCTTCAAGGGGCTCAAAGAGCACTGCAGGAAAGGGACAAGTGGTCACCAACTACATCCAGAGTAGAAAGAACTAAGACAGAATGGTAAGCACTGGCTAACAGGGGAACTAACAGGTGGGTCACATGCTGGGATCCTGGTAGCAAGGGCCCCCACCTGGAGCAGACTGCACCTGGGAGGACTGAAGGAGGAGACAGAATTTCATTAGGCTAGGAAAAGAAGCGAGAGCAGTCCGGGTAGGAATGTAGCATGCGAAAATGCAAAGAAATGACAGGAGCCGGGTCTAATCAGGAGGAGCTTTTTTGGATGAACCGATTAGTCAAAGAGAACTGCTAATAAAGGAAGAGGAGAGAAGGTCAGAAGTGAGGTAAGAAAAAAACCATAAAACCCGACCTACTGCAATACAGTTGCTTCTGACTTATTGCGACCTCGTGTGTTACAGAACAGCGCAGCTTGGGTAATTTTCAACCTCCAATCTTTGGGTGAGCAGCCTGGTGCAAACCAAATGGGCCTCTCAGCAATCAGTGAGGAAAGAAGAGGGGAGAGAGTCAAGAGGGGAAGCAGAGAGGAGAGAGCAAAGAAATAACTGTAGGGAGAGCCCAAAGCTGCCCTGGTTCTCATCCACCCCATGGCCTACTAATCATATTCCCCTGCATTTCTGCATATGGGTCTTTTCTTGTATTAGCATATGACTGCAGTTCCTTACAATTGAAACTGTGTTAACCAGAACAGTTATTGTTTTATGCCATTGAGTCGATCATGACTCATGATGACCCCCTGTGTTACAGAGTAGACTGGTTCCACAGGGTTTTCTTGGTTATAATACTTGCAGAAGCTAATTGCCATGCCTCTTCCACTCTTCCACTCTGCCACTGAGTGGGTTCAAATCGCCAACCTTTTGATTACCAACAGAGTGCAAAACATTTGCGCCATCCAGAGACCTAACCAGAAGAGGGGCTCTTGAGAGTCGATAGTCTGAAATGCAAGTAGACCCAATTATTTTTCCAAACAGCTAATAAGCATGTGGTTTGTAAAGAGTTGTCCAATTAAACTTTGCCATTTTGATAGTCTGGGTACAGACATCCACTCAGGGCTGGAGATAGAAACGTCTAGTTTTGCCACTTTGCAGCCCTGGCAGACAGTGATTAAGATCTCAGCTGCTAACCAAAAGGTCAGCTAGTATAAATACCTCAGCCAGTTTTGAAAACCCTGTGAGATAATTCTTCTCTGTCCTATACGGTTGCTTTGCGTTGAAACTGACTCCACGGGAACGGGTTTTACTGCCACTTTGTGTTAAGTACCCTTTTGCTACTCAGTGGTTCCAACCTGCCTGGTTAAGAAATACTTGCTCTAAATTCCTCTCTTCTGCTCAACTCAGTCGCTGAACATCCAAACTAGGGGAAACACTGTTTGCTGACTTTTCAAAGCCGGATTTCAACCTAACGATACAACATAATCTACTGGGAAAAGTGCTGCAAAAGATATTTTTAAAAAATTGAATGATCAGCATTATATCTTTGCAGATAGGATCTTTTTTTGTCTTCACAATACTTGTACTTCCAAAAAAAAATCTAGTTTAGCCAATAATAAAAACTTTACAGTAATAACAAACATGGCTTTACTTTATTTTGGAGAATGAATTCTCTCTCCTCACTCTGCCACTTCCCATTGAATCATTGTCTATTAATTTTTTCACACCACACTCAGGAACCGATAACACAAAGTAACTGAACACAAACATCTCTATTCTACCCCTTTCTTAAAGTTTTGTTCCTCATTTTTCTTCCCACTTCCCCTTAAGGAAGATTTTTCTCTCATTCCTAAATGGGCTTAAACCAATAATTAATCCTGTGAATGTTTGTGTAGGATCTTTTTTTTCAAATATTTTCTCTTGCAAAACAAAGGTAGTGCTTTAATCCCAACACAAGATCTCTCAAAATACAATGGTTATTTTTGGGGAAACAAAGAGAGAAAGAAAACTCTAGGAAGCCTGCCTATAAACTATTAACAATTGTAGCTACTAACTAAAAGACAAAATTTTTCATATACGCATCACTTGCTAAACACCAATGGTCTTTGTTTCCTTAGCCACGTCCTCTGAATATAATCATATCTCTGACTATAAAAGATCACCACTAGATCTTTGGGATCATTAACATCCCTGCTCTCACGTCATGTTTTTTCTAAGGTCTCTTTAATATTTTCTCAGTACCAACAATGTTTATCCATCCCACTGTTCATTCACCTATGTACTGAATGGGTGGTGCCCAACGGCTTATGTTTGCACATCCAGAAACCACTTGTCCCCAGCTGCCTCCGTGTTCCCCACCAGCCCTGGGAGCCACTTGCTGCCGTCCTGCTGACACTTTTCACATTCCCTTAGTGAACCATTTCCCATGGCTTGTGAACCACATTCTGTCGCTACTTCTCTCTGGAAGTTTCAATTCTTAAATTTGGTAATACTGAATCTCTTTTTAATTTCCCCCCAACAAATTGAATTCCTCTCTCTGGGTACACTTTTCTCTCAGAACTTTTTTTAACCTTGTCTCATACTCTCCTTACATAGGTTTTCTAAAACATCTGAAGAAACTTTGTCCTGTTTATTCGGTTCTATTCCAAATATGCCTAAACCATATGATTAAGCAGTAGTTACTCCTGAAGGGCGGGATGGGGGTGGTTGGGAGATCGGGACTGAAGGAATGAGGTGTCTTTACTTTTTATTTTATGTGTTATCTATTGCTTAAAGTTTTATTTTAATCATGCATTGTTTTTGTAATGAAAAATGTTTCCATTATTTTAAAATGTCCTTAAATTGTTGAAAAGGGAAAGAAATTTCTACATGATGCTTTTAAAACTCCTCTAATATTACAATAGAGTCCCCAGCTGGTGACAATGGTTTAACATGCTTGGACACTAACTGAAAGGTTAGCAATTTGAGTCCCCCAAGAGGCTCCTCAGGAGAAAGACCCGGTGATCTACCTCAGAAAGCACCCACTGAAAACCCAAGGGGACACAGTTCTACTACGATGCAAAAGAGGTGGCCGTGAGCCAGAAGCAACTCAATGGCAATGGGATTGTATCCTTATTTTTGGTTAATGTTAGAGTTATAAAGATTTCCATAACTAAATAATTATTCCTTGAAAAGAGAAGGAACAGAGACAGTGAGGCTGGGGAGGGAGCAGTGCTCCAAGTGAGCACTCCGTCTGTGAGCTGGAGCCTCTAACCAAGCTTTAGGAGCATCACATGATGAAGGCTGAACATGGAGAGTGCTAGGTTATTAAGAGACACACTTATTTATGTTACTTTCATGTCCCTCCTGAAACTTCTGATTCAAAAGGAAAATTTGGCTCTTAGTTTTTCCTCTATACAGTTTGATATACTCAGAAATTTTAAAAAATAAGCATACATTGTTAGTGTAACGAAACACACATGCATATGTTGTTGTGTTGTTAAGATGCCGTCGAGTCAGTTCCAACTCATAGCCACCCCGTGCACAACAGAGCAAAACGCTGTCCAGTCTGGTGCCATGTCCGCAGTCGTTTTCATGCTTAAGCTCATTGTTGTGGCCGCTGTGTCAATCTATCTCTTTGAGGGTCTTCCTCTTTTTCACTGACCCTCCACTGTACCAAGAATGATGTCCCTCTCCAGGGACTGATCCTTCTTGACAACATGTCCAAAGTGTGTAGGATGCAGTCTTGCCATCTATGCTTCCAAGGAGCACTCTGGTGGTGCTTCTTCTACCTGGTGTGCTCCTTCCAGAACAGATCTTTTGGTTCTTTTGGCAGTCCATGGTACATTCAACATTCTTCTCCATACACATACAACACATATACACCCCAATAAACAAGGAAGGGAAAGGAAGAAATAGTGTGGAAGTACCTACTAGAAAATGTCACCTCTGGATAATGGAATCCTAAGTAGTTTGCGTTTTTCGCAGCTACTTCATAATTCATTGTTCGCGGACTCTTTACAGTTAGCATGCATCACATTTATCTTCAAAAGATACAATAAAACTCAGTATTTTACACACAGGGATAGACAGACATGCAAAGATGTCATCATCCTTAACACAAAGAGGGCTCTGGCAGGGGCCCTATTGCCCTGAGATAGAGTCTCAAATATCTACTTTCTCCTTCCTTCTCTCCACCGAGGCTGACCTTTGCAAACACACAAGTGCTGTTTAAAGGAACAATTTTACACATGGGAACACACTGGACCACATTCCAGACTCAACTCCCATACTCCTGATGTTGATAAACTTACTTTCCAGTTATCTAGCACCAAGGTGGATGCCTTGGGTGATGCAAATGGTTAACTAAAAGGTCAGTAGTTTGAGTCCACTCCAAGGTACACTGAAGAAAGCTCTGGATATTTACGTCTGAAAACTCAGCCACTGAAAACTCTAGGAAGCACATTTGTGCTATGACACACCTGAGGTCACCCTGAAATGGATATACTATCAGGGTGTATCCACCTGGGTCCCAGCAGGAGACCACAGGGCAAGGGATCCTGTTGATGCAGTGCACACAGGGCAGCCTCTCAGGACCCAGAAAGTGAAAGGGGAAGAAAAGAGAGCGACAAGCAGAAAATATGCAGCACAGGTGTGAGTGGTGGTTATTTTAGTAGCTGTATTTCTACAGCAAATCATATTCAAGCATTGAAGCATATATTTAAAACTCAGCCACAACTGTTATATATGCTATGACTAATTCTGGCTGTTGGGACTAAGCTGCTAGACAGTAGCTAGATTTGCAGGCCCAGAGAATGAGGGAAAAATGCCAGTCTCCAGAAGATTCTTTTTAATTTAATTGGGTCACCATCTTCCTTGAAGCCCAGGGCAGGCCCAGGCTCTTTAAGCAATCTGTCCTTCAGTTGCCTTCATAATTCTCTTAACTTATTTGCATCTCTCTAGGTCTTTTCAGATTCTATCACTCTAACACTGGAACCTGAAAGTCATCCATTCCCAGCATCACATTCCAAAATATTGACTTTTCGTGGGTTGCTATTTAAAGGAGATTCTGTCTACAGAAATTAAACTTCTCCTCATACATACATATATATATATTTTTTACATTGGAATTTTTCATGCATGAATTAAGCACTGGCATGGGTTTTAAGGAAGGAATTTTTCATTTCTGCTTTCTTACTTCACTTAGAATGCCTTCCCTCTTGTAACTTTTGGGTGTTTCTCCAATTATTTTTCTAAAAAAACCCAAACCAAGCCCACTGCTGTTGAGTCAATTCCAACTCATAGCAACTCCATAGTTCAGAGTAGAACTGCTCCACAGAGTTTCCAAGGAGCACCTGGCAGATTTGAACTGCTGACCTTCTGGTCAGCAGACACAACAGTTAACCACTACACCACCAGAGTTTCCAACCTTATTAAGCACCTTCAGATCTCTTCTGGACACTCTCCCTTTGGCAAGTAGAGCCTTCCTTCTAGGAAAAGCTTTTCCTCATAGTGGAATCATAAGCAAGAAACAGTCTCAGAGGATATTTAAAACAACTGCTCCATTTTACCGATGAGAAAACCCCTTCCTGCTGGTTTTCTTTTTTAATGCTGGTACTAAAGCTTCAACTAGTCTCTTATTTGTCCTTCAGTTAGAGTCTAAGATCTCCCACACTTTTAATAACAAGATTTTATACTCACACACATATAGGTACTATATACATGCATGTACGTACACACACACACACACAAGCACATGCACGCACATGCACACACACACATCTTTTTTTTTCACCCAGACAGCATTTCCCATATTCTATTCCTCAAATCAGATGACAGGTGATGTTAAGATTTCTCCTTCTCTTAGTATCTGGATAGGTCTGGTTAGATTTAGGACAGGAATGTTTAATTTTGTCATGAATCATTGTTTTAATCTCTAGCCCTCTGACATATAGTTCCCTTAGACTCTTGTCATACCTAAGTGTATTTACCCCAGAGCTTTCCTGATCTGTGTGGTAGTTGCATTGTGTTTCCATGTGCAACAAGCACCTTCACACTATCACAAGAATCTCCTTGACCTAATTCTCACAAATTCCTGTGAACTAGAACTACTGTTCTCATTTTAAAGAGAAAGTAACAAAGGTTTCGAGAGAAGTGGCTGTCCAAAGATAGCTTGGCTAGTTGAAAGTAGAGCTGGGCTATAAGACCGAATTTTCTGATTCCAACATTTCCACATCATTTTTATGTACACATTTTATGTATTCATTCATGCTGCCAGGAGAATGAGCAGATTTGTCTTTAAAGAAATAAATCTCCTTAGAAGCACGAATGGTGAGACTTTATCCCGTGTACTTTGGATGTGTTACCAGCAGGGATCAGTTCCTGGAGGAGGACAGCATGCTTAGTAAGACAGATGTTCATCCAGAAACTCAAAAAAAAAAAAGAGACAGATTAACCAGATGGATTGACATAGTGACTGCAACAATGCTCTCAAGCATAACAATGATTGTGAGAATGACTCAGGACTGAGCAGTGTTTCATTGTGTTGTAATTTGGGTCACGATGAGTTGGAAAAGACTCAGTGGTACCAAACACAACAACAACAAGTCACCGGTTTATAATGGAACTGTAAAAATAAACTCAGTCACAACAGAAGCATTATCCATAAAAGAAAATACTGTAGGGTCATGGCTTCATGAAACACTCAGTTAATTGGCCTAATAATATGTTTAGTGCTTCTATTCTACTTCCCAGTTTGTTGCATAGAGCCTGGTGTCTTAAAAGCATGCAAGCAGCCATCCAAGACTCAATAATTGTTCTCTATTTACCTGGCACAAGAGAGGGAAAAAGAAAGTTGGAATAGGAAGGGGAAATGAGACGTGTGGGACATTGCCTCAATAAGCAACTACCTCCTTTGCCATGAGACTAGAAGAACTGGATGGTACCTGGTTACCATTACTAAACATTTTGGTCAAAGATTCTGTAGAAGACTCCTGATCAAAAGAGAGAAAATGCAGAGCAGAATTTCAAATTATCCTGGATTCCAGACTTTCTGGAGCCATATAGGCTGAGTCAACCCCCAAGACTATTACTCTGAGATACCCCTTAAACTTTAAACCAAAAACATCCCCTGAAGTCTTTTTTAAAAACCAAACAATAGTTTAGCTTAACTTGTAAAGAATGCCTGCCTTGAGCAGAATGTCTGTTTGCTTTTTCAAGATCTATATAACATCAAACTAAGAACAGCAACTGGAAACTTAGATAGGAAATTTAGGAGGTAGTGAGTTTATACTAGTGAGGGTGGAACAACTCAAAAAAGGAAAGTGACAATGATGGCACAAGTCAAAATGTCACTAAAGTATCCATACAGAAACTGTTGATCTGATGTAGGTTTTGCTATGTGCATTCTCAATGACAACAACAAAATAAATAAAATTTTTTAAGAAGAAGAAAAAAATTCCATGTGAGCTTGAGATTAAAAAGAAAAAGAAAATATTGATGAGTTGGAATTCATCAATATTTAAAACTTTTGCACTTCAGAATACATTACTGAGCAAATAAAGGGACAAATCACAGCCTGTGGGAAAATATTCCCAAATCATGAATCTGATAAAAGACTTGTATCCAGATTATATGAAGAACTCTAGGAAGATAACCACATTAGAAAATAGACAAAAGATTCTAATAGATATTTCACCAAAGAAAATATGGGAAAGTTATAAACATATGGAAATATGTTCAATGTCATTATTCATTAAGGAAATTCAAGTTAAAGCCATAATGAGTTACTAGTTCATGTCCATTAGAATGGCTAAAATACCAGATAGAAACAAATGATAGAGAAAATATAGAGAAATGGGAATCCTCATTTGTTGCTGGACCAAAGAAAACCAAACCCACTGTCCGTTGAGTTGATTCTGACTTATAGAGACCCTGTAAGTCAAAATAGAACTGCCTCATGGAGTTTCTAAGGAGCTCCTGGCAGATTTGAACTGCCAACCTTTTTTTGATTAGCAAACGTAGAACTTAACCACTGCACCATCTAAGGGAAACAAAACGGTGTGACCACTTTGGAAAATGGTTTTCTAGTTTCTTAAAAAGTTAAACATAAATTTACCACAACCAAAATCAAATCCATTGCTGTCAAGTTGATTCCAAGTCACAGTGACCCTATAGGACAGAGTAAAATGACTCCATAGAATTTCCAAGAAGCAACCAGTGAATTTGAACTGCTGACCTTTTGATTAGCAGCCAAGCTCTTTACTGCTGTGCCACCAGGGCTCCAAACTTATCATATAACTGAGAAATTCCACTCCACAGTATCCACCCAAGAGAAATGTACTTGTATATTTACACAAAGTCTCGTATGCAATGTTCATAGCTATTTTGTGCATAATATCCAAGCATTATGACAACTGAAAGAAACAAGACACAAATTAGCATATATTATGTTTGTGCAGTCAAATAAAAGATTTAAGACACAACAACAACAACAACAAAAAGGAACAAGAAAAAACCTGTTGCCGTGGAGTTGATTCTGACACATAGTGACCCTATAGGGCGGGATAGAACTGTCCTACGGAGTTTCCAAGGAGAACATGATGGATTCAAAATTTAGACCTTTCGGTTAGCACTTAACCACTACACCATCAGGGTTTCCACAAGACTAACCAGTGATGAAAAGAGGCTACATAGTTTGCCTTTTTCAGGGTCAACTTTTTTCACCAACAGAATACTAATCTGTGCTGTTTGCCGTCTGCCCTAAGCCCATTCAAACATCATGTGGCCTGCTTTAGATCAGTGCTATAATAGTAACAAGAATTATCCTACCTGGGAAAGTTGGAGGAAACCAGACTAGAAAAGGCTGATAGACAGAGTCTCCCTGTGAGGGCTTTAAGTAATTGGGATAAAACTATATTTCTTGTCAGACTATCAATACAAATGCTACTTGCACATAGCTCATAACTGGGTCTGTGTTATACACCTGAGGTTTACCCGTTACCGACCAAATATACTCAACAAGGTACAATCATTTCTAAAGGACCTGGAGTCACTCTATCTATTTGAGTATATTCTGGGTAGCTCTACTATGAAACATGATGAATAAATTTTAGAGGTTAAGTTGTAAACAATATGTTGAACATTATGATATAGTCATCAAGTCACTTTACCTTTGGACCTGTTACCTCTTCAAACTTGCTCTGTGAGGCTACTTCTTGAGTCCCTGGGAGGCATCATAAACAATTGTATGATGTTTCTGGTCATTTTCTGTGGATGAAAAGTAGCAGACATGGTCTCAACTCAGTAACTGAACTGTCCAGTCATATGTAATAATTGAAAATCTGAGTTTGGTTTAAAGTTGAGATGCTCCCCTCCTTTCCATGAAAGATTTCCTGCTTCTTTTGGCTGAAGCTCTGACTCCAGTTCAGACAACCCACTTTGACAAGCTGAATAAATTCCATACCAGTTCTTTCCAGGGTGTGGACCATTACATCTTTTGGAAACCTTCATGATTCCCTTTATTTTCTTTCTTTTGAATTCCAAACTCTGGGAGAACAGATCAATCACAATGCAGCTCCCAAATCATCTTTGCTCCTGGACACAGAGCATATCTCACTTTGTATATTTCTAGCTTTCTGAACAATGTTCTTGAGGCCCATCTCTCGAGCTGAATCGAAGGGAGAGTCAATCCCTTGGCCTCCTGTCCTTCTTTCTAGAACAGATAGAGTGAATTTGTCCTCAACATTGCTTCAACCTTTTGTGTGCTTTCCTGTACTACAAAATTCAAAATAATGACTTTCATATTCTTTGGTAGACAGGATTCTAGATGCAAACTAGGTTATGCTGAATGAAGGCACTTGACCAAGACTGAGAAGCAGAATGTATGCGGTAGGAACCTTTGCTAACTCACAGTGACCCTGTAGAATGGAGTAGAGGCTGGTGGATTCGAACTGCCAATCTTTTTGAGAGCAGCTGTCAGATCGTTAGTAGGGAGAAGCCACAGGGGATGGCCAGACAGGCCACAAAACTGATTAAATGGTCTTAAAATCCTCATCCACAATGAGAGTATAAAATATATGGGACAAATGCCAGTAGTTTTCTTCCCATTGAATACAGAGTCACAGAGATGGAGTAAATATTATTTTTCTGCAACTGTGAATAAGCATACAACCATTATCTTCATGGATATTAAAGACAGTCGCATAGTAATGGCAGAAGTTTCCTTTTCCTGGGATCACAGCTATGGTGGTATGATTGTGACATAAGTAGTTCTAGTGGTGGCCTTTTAACTCCCAACTTTCTGGATATTTGCCAAGGTCACAGCTGTCTGTCTCCTTGTGAAAGTTGTTTCTACAGATAGACCTAGCCTGCAATCCACTCCTCCAGCCATTCTAAACTCTCCCAACCACTAAACTCCTTGTAGCAAACCTCATTCTGATTAAAATACCTAGAGTGATTTGTTTCCTACAACTGAACACTGACTAATACACCTCCCTTTGGAGAAGTGAGTGGGGAATATAATTTACGTCAACAACTCTTGCCCCAAATCTTCTGAACGTATCCACTAAGAAGAAAACTACTGGCTTTTGTCCCATATATTTTATACTCTCATTGTGGATGAGGATTTTAAGACCATTTAACCAGTTTTGTGTCTTGGCTGGCCATCCCCTGTGACTTCTCCCTACTATCAATCTGACAGCTGCTCTCAAAAAGGTTGGCAGTTCAAATCCACCAGCCTCTGCTCCATTCTACAGGGTTGCTGTGAGTTAGAATCAACTCAGTGGCAGTGGGTTTTTGTGTACTAACTCTGAGGACAGTCCTAATTTTCAGCCCTTATAGAATACTTCTCTCGAACTACTGTTTCTATGATGTTTTATTGCATGAAAAGGACCAACATATTTATAATAGCACATTTCGCTCACTCTGAAGACAACATCTTTATGTATCTTTATATACACACAAATCCACTGATTACATGACTAGAGACAGTTAATTTTCCCCAGTCTAAATTATGTTAACTAAATGTTTAAGTGCTTAACTACTAACCAAGAAGTGGGTGGGTCAACCACATCCCAAGTGCTGAGAGGAAAGACCTGGGGATCTAATTTTAAAAACTCACAGTCAGGAAAACCCAATGGAACAGAGTTCTGCTCTAAAATATATGGGGTCTCTATGAGTCAGAATGAACTTGACAGCAACATTTTTCTTTTTCTTTGACTGGGCCTCAGGAACAGACAGATGGGTAAAAAAAATTGAGAAGGCTGAGAAAACGCAATTTTCTTTCCAGAATCGTTAGCCCACTAACTAGCTGTATACCAGCATTAGACTGATTCTGTGGCTCGAGCTTTGTTCTGTGACAAAATGCAAATAGTGTAGTCACTGTTAAGCATTATTTTCCGTAAGTGACTTATGTGCATTCTCTGTTACCTGTCCTCCGAGCAAGTTTTGTTGAGAAGGAAACAGAGAGAACACGAACTCCTTTGCAGTTGAAATGAGTAAGTGTGTTATTTGGGGAGGATTTGACTTCCTCTGTTACCCCAAGTCACCCCATATAAAACAAGAGAAATTTCATGCGAGATGAACAGTAAGATTTCTCTTAGTGTTATGCAGCGTGTTAATAAAAGTATCTTTGGAAACTCTTGTTTTTTTATTGATTTATGACATAATTTACCTGTAAAATACTGATTTGCTGACTCTACAGATGCAGCACTGGGATTTAGACCTCTAGTCTGTCTTTCTAACCAACTTACTGCCTCTATGTTGTTGTTTTTGCTACTGCTGCTGAGTCCATTGTGCCTCCCGGAATCCTTGTGTGTGCAGCATAGAACTGCTGCACTCCACTGCTGCAATCCAAGGCTGTGACCTTTCAGAAGCCGTTCCAAGGCAGGAGAAAGGTGAAAATGGGTAAGGCTTGGCCTGCCTTCACAATCGTGCCTGGGAGCAACATAGATTGTTTCTGTGAACTTCATCATTGGCATATTGAACCCCCCAAATAAGGGAAAAAACACTGCTCTTGTAAAGCTTGCAGCATGCTTCTTTATTTTGATCTGAATCATGGCAGCATCTCTGACTCATCTGCCAGCATTAAATCAAAGTTTCATAATATCCTTCCTATGTGAATACTTTCTGGCTTCTCCTTTAAATTTTATTTTGGCAACAAATTATCCTTTGAAAAAAATGACCTCAGGATCTCCTGCGTTCTAAGATATCCACCTAGTTCCTCAGCACTCCTGTGACTTCCCTCTTGTCTGCTGAGAGACTCTGACAAAGTCACCAGCTCCTTTGTTCTGCTCTCTTCCCTTGTCTGCTGTGTCACTTTCCTGCCTCCTTTCCTTGCATTATTTTCTCCACTTAAACCTTCTTCCCCTTCTTGGCTCCCTTCTGCTCCCCCAGGGGACAGCTGTCTTCAATTACTAACAAGCAGGGCTTTGAACCAGTTCAAACTAGTTTAGCTATGCCCTAGCAAGCAAAATAGGAACAGACCTGAAGTTTTAAATTTGAGTTAAGCAGAGTGATAATGGGAAAAGGAAAAATTATAGGTAGGAGCCTTGGAATTGGAGACTCAGAATTGGCATAGTGAGCCCTTTGAGGAGCCTGACATAGGAGGTTGGATTATTGGCAGGACTGTGGAGTGAGACACACATCTAAAGCAGTGTATCAGCCTCTGTCTTTGAGTGGGGTACCACTGTTTCTGACCCTGCCAGCCAAGACATTTGGTTGCTATGCAACGTGCATGCTGCCCTTGTTTTCTAAGAAACAGATTAAATTTCTAAAAGAGATTTCACCCATAATTTTTCTTGTTACAGTTACCATTCCACTTTTAAAATATTTGGGTCTGTTCCAGTGTTGCTTTGTCAGCCATGACTTAATCGGGAATAACCGGTTAGAAGCCCTGCTTGTAAGGAAATACACCAGGCTGAGAAACCCAAACTGACTGCACAGTGACCGTGTGACATTAAATGAGTTCTTGAATGTCTCAGAGCCTCAGTTTTCTTTAAACTAAAGTAGTTCAGAGACATTATCAATAGTTGGTTTAAAAGTACTTGGAAAAAAAATGGTATCATAGCAGTCTCCTTTACATAGAAAATATCTGTATTTAAAAGCAACTTGCTGAATGTTTACCAGTGTTATTGTTGTTAGTTACTATAGGATCAGCTCCAACTCAGGAGACCTTTAGTATAGCACAATAAAACATTGCAGTGTCCCTGTGGTCATCCATATTGTTCTAGCCTACTGTTGAGGCTCTTGTGTCAATCCATCTCATTGACGGGTTTTCTTCATTTTTGCTGAACCTCCACATTACCAACTTGTAAAATAAATTATGTCTATTCAAAGGACAAGCCTTGGTGGTACAGCGGTTAAGCGTTCAGCTGCTAAACAAAAAGTTGACAGGTGGAATCTACCACCTGTGCCCTGGAAACCCCATGGGGCAGTTCTACTTTGTCCTATAGCGTTACTGTGAATTAGAACTGACTTGACACCAGTGGGTTTGGTTTTTGATTTATTTCAAGGACAATGATGCATTCATTAAAAGGCATGTGGTGACTGTTTATGTACTGACATGAAAAGATGCACAGAGAAAAGGAAACTATTTCCAGAACAATATGTCTAGCATAATCATGGTTTGAAAAAGTATATGCTACATGTTATTGTTGGTATTATGTTATGTATTTACACATAAGGTTGTATATGATTAGAAAAATCTTAAAGGATACAGGCTACAGTTTACAGTGGTTATATGGGATGAGGGTGACATGTATGAAGGAAAGGAACTTTAATTTTTCTAATTCTCTGTTTCTATATCATTTGAAATTTTTTACAAGAATTGTTTTCAATAATTAAACAACACCAATTTTGAATCCTTTTGAGGAAACACTTTCTATATTGTGGATCAGTGTTTTGCCAGTATGTTCAAAATCCTATAAACAAATTATTTTCCATTGTGAGAATTTTCCTTTGGTGCCCTTTTGCAAGACTGTCATCGTTTCTTAACAGTTAGATAGAGAAGTAAACAGATCCACACACAGGCAGGCAGAGAGATGGATATGTAATTTGACTCCTTTTTGCCATGGAAAGAAACTCTGGTGGCGTAGTGGTTAAGTGCTATCTGCTAACCAAAAGGTCAGCAGCTCGAATTTGACAGGTGCTCCTTGGAAACTCTATGGAGCAGCTCTACTCTGTCTCATAGGGTTGCTGTGTGTTGGAATTAGCTCAGTGGCAGTGGGTTTGTTTGGGTTTGGTCTCATGGAAAGCTGAGAGCTGAGTTGATCCCAACTTTCTGTTTGGCCCTAAAGTAACAGCCGTTCTTCAAGTCTTCTGACCTCTCTTGACCTCAGATATTTCAATCACCTTAACAGAATTGACTTCTACTCCTAAATCATAACAAGACAAATTTCAAGTCCCAGAGATATAAAACAGGGTTTCAGGTTGAGATGAAGTGGAGCTTCTGAGTTTTCTTTTCTCTTATTAGGTTAAAAGTACAATATGAGTTTTATACAATTAATTCCTTGCCGAGAGAACAGACCCAAATACTGCCTGATAGACTGTAGTTTCTGTAGAGTGATTTTTACCAAGTTATTTATTTCAATCCCATTATGTTTGCTGACAACAAATTTACATATCCCGTGAAGTTTATTGTACTGGAATTGTATTTCTATCACCACGTGAAGCCAGTTCCCTCCGATCTTATTCACTGGTGGAATTTCTATGAACTCGCTTTGTTTATGGGTAGCTAAAACAATGCATATGAAAATAGTGGCGCACATAACCATATGAACTCCCCCCACATGTACACTCATACACACACACAGGGTCTTCATTCATTACATCCTCCCAGAATATTCTGATATACCTTTGGTAACAGACCTCTCCTGCAGTGCTCAGTGTCCCCAGGGAGGAAATGAGAAAGAATAAACTGGGAGGTGATTATGACCTTCCCTTCTTCTCTCATTCTACCATTCAGCCTATTTTAAGACAGCTGGACATAAACAGGGCTGGCGCCCATGTGACTCAACCTCTTCTAATTGCAGAGTGCAGGCGTCCACTTGGCTGGGAAATCTGTCACCAACTCTAAGTTCCAACGGTTGTGGCTGATATGGATGTCCTCTCCTGTCCATGCATGAGGATTTGATGGCAATTACATGTCAATCCTATGCATTTATGTAAAATGGGATATTATTTGTTCCATGATGGCAGTGCGCTTCTTGAAGACAGCATCAAAATTAAAATACTCAATTATCTGTATACTTAAAAAGCAAGTATTTGAACTACGAGATATTTTTATTAATGCATTTTTAGTGTGACACCACTTTTTTGCCTGAGGGCCCCACCTCGCCTGCCACTGACTTTTTTAGAGGCCCCCTTGTCGGGTCTTACCTGGACTGCTGTAGTGTCTTCCAACTGCTCTCCCTGCTTCTCTCTGGCCCTGCCATAACCCATTCTTCACAAAAGGTGCTGTCATTTTAAGACACAAACAGGGTCTAATTCTAACCTGGTTTACACATGCTTCCACATGGCTTCCTGCTGCACTCTGGATAAACTAGAACCTCCTTTGCAAGCTCCGACTGGTCCCTGCTCCCTCCCCACAGCCTCCTGGCTTGCTGACACTTCCTAGACCACACCAGGCTCATTCTGCCTCAGTGCTTTGCACTCTGTCCTCTGCCTACAGTGTTGTCTCTCCACCCTTCAGTTGACTAGTTCCTTCTCTTTCTTCAATTCAGAGTTCTCCTCAAAGGCATGACCCTCTCCCTAACCATCTTCCCAAACCTTTCTCCTCTATTATTCTCCTTTATAGCTTCTTATTTATTTCCTGTTTTAATATTTTTTGTTGTTGCTGTTAGAAGCTGGCCCAGGCTCATGGCCAACCCCATGCACAACAGAACAGTGTTGCCCAGTCCTGTGTCATGATTTCTATGGTCAGTTTGCAGGTCAGACTATTGTGACCTACAGGACTTCCACTGGCTGATTTTCAGAAGTAGAACACCAGGAGTTTCTTCATTCCTTGTAGTCTGGAAGCTCCACTGAAACGAAACATGTTCAGTATCACAGCAACATTCCAGCAACCACTGACAGACAGGTGGTGGTTGTGCCCATTACTTCTGTTCCTTCGCAGTTGACTGAAAACTCCCATTGAGGTGGGCCGTGAGTGCTTGCATCCATAATGCCTGGTTCAGGACTTCCCTGAAGCTCCTTTGGGTAGTCTAGGTGGTGAATTTCTACCATCTTATCAGTGGGAGTTATTGCTAACAAAATGTGCCTTAGTATTTTCATTAACATCATCAACTTCTATTGATCAATATGCCAACCAATAAACCCAAATCAAACCCACTGCCATTGAGTTGATTCTGAGTCATAGAGACCTTATAGGACAGAGTAGAACTGCTCCATAGTGTTTCCTGGGAGCATCTGGTGAATTCAAGCTGCCAACCTGTTAGTCAGCAGTGATTGCACTTAACCACTATGCTACCAGGGTTTCTAGTTTGTTAATGTTAGTCTAAAATTTGTTAATTCTTATCCCCTCATTATCTATAAATAAAGCTTTCAAGACAACATCAAGGAAACTAGAATACAGAAAATCTCTTTAAGAGAAGAGTGGGTTTATTTTGCTCTCTATTTGTGTGTGTGTGTGTGTGATGGAATAAAGATCAGGGAGCAGTTTCATAGGACAGGATGCAGACACATTACTCAGCTCTCCCAAATCAAATGATCTCACAATGACCTCATTATTTTATTTCAGACAATGAGAATTCCACAATCATTGGCACATCTGTATTCAACAATAATAAGGAAAATACTTTAACCTTCTGTAAAAACCCTCTCTGTCAACATCTTGTTCCATTCATATGCAGTCAGTGTAATATCTTTTATATGTTTACATATGTAAAATATTAAAACAGAATTTAGTTGTTTTGTTTTTGTACTCCATAGGGTTTTCTTTCTTTAAAAAAAAAAAAAAAAGCAGCAGTTCTTCAGTGACAGTCTACAGCCCAAGTTAATTTCTCATTCAAAAATTTATAAACATATTTTTTGTGAGATTGGTTGAAATTGCCGCAATGTGACAAGACACACCCCCTTTCCACCTCAGGTTCACTATGTCCGTTCAGCCATTTCCTGTCTCTTCCTGTCTTCTCATCCTGCTTTTTGACAGATGCTGCCCATCTGATCTTGTATATTTGATTGAACTAAGAAGCACATCCCTCATGTATATTAATTTTTTGTTTTACAGGCCTGTCTGACTTTTGTTGAAAGAGCAGCCTTCACCAATGGTTTCAGTTCTGGGTTAACAGTGTCCCAAGGCCATAGTTTTGGGGGTTCCTCTAGACTCTGTGAGTTCATTCAGTCTGGTCTTTTTACATGAATTCGAATTCTGTTCTGTGTTTTTCTCCCATTCTGCCCTGGACTCTCTGTTGTGTTCCCTGTCAAGGCAATCATTGGTGGTAGCCACGTACCTTCCTTCTCTTCTAGTGTCAAGTTTAAATTTCTTTATCTTTCAACAACAGAACTATTTACACTCTTGTAACTATTTAGTCAAAGTTGGGACTAAATTATTGTTATTTTGTGGGAATTTATATTCAAAATAAGCACAAGGCGGTTAAAAAGCATCAGAAAACATGGGAAGCATTTTCCTTGACTTTGAAACTTAAATTTAGGGGGAAAAGGTACACAGAGGATATCATATTTTACATTTATTATTTTTCTAGCTTCTTACTTGATTAACAGTTATTAAGTGCCTGTTAGTCCCAAGTTCTTGGCAAGAATTTTACGTGCATTATCTCATTTAAGCCTCACAACCTGGCATATGCTTAATTACATAGCAATTAAACATTTAAGACAAGTGAGGCTCAGAGTAGTTAAGTGGACTTGCGTACTGACACATAGCTGTAAGTGGTAGAGCTAGGACTCCACCTACATCTGCCTGATTTAAAACCGTGCTATGGTTGGGAGCTACTGTTTAGGCTCCCTGCAGATAATAAGACCAGACTACAAGATCAGAACACAAGCTTCATGAGAGATAAACTGTGCCCATTTTGTTTCCCATTTTATCTCCAGGACCCAGGACAGTACCTGGCACATTGGGTATTCAGTGGATACTTTTCTGAAAGAATAAGTGAACAAGTAAAGAAATGATTGGCCTCTGACATTCAAGATTTGAAAACAGTATTTTGTAGCTCAGATCAGAGAGCTATGTGGAGAGCCAGTTGAACGTATTATCATTCAATGTATTATCATCTTAGACTAAAGATTTAAATCAACAAGCAGAGAATGTAATACATGACACAGGGACTAGCAGAGTCAGCAAGAGGTTGGTCAGTCTAGGAAATGATAAAAAAGAAAAAATCTGTAGAGACCAAAAAATGTAGGTCCCAACTGGGGCTCTGGCTTTTAAATCAATTTCACAAGTTTGTTTAATGAAAACCCATCTCTGAAAGATGAGACATCTTTCTCTTTGTGTGCAGATATAGTCGGTCTTTGAGGTAGAGAGATACAAGCCCAGACCTAGTGCTGGAGTAAATTCACCAGAGGGAGGTTCTTAAGAGTGGGCAGGCTGGCATTTTCCCAGGAGACACAAGACCTTGGTAACTATGTCAACTGTAAACACTCCAAAGGAAAGAAACCCCTAGAAAGCTGGAGTAGAATGGACTGGCCATGTGGAGATGAACTAGATTACATTTGCTGACCTTCATTCCCCAAGTCATCCTCAAGGATAGTCTTGAAACAGCAAGCAAAGGACCAAGTACATGGTACAGACACATACACCCAGGGACTAGCAAAGTGTAGGCCTGGAGCTGGTGGTCCACAAACACTGGTGAACGTGTTGACTAGGCACAAATATTGACCCAGTACAGATGAGACAGAGAAGGCCATTGATGACATTGTCAAGAGCAGTCCTAGACAGCAGCTAACCTGGTATGAGCCAAACAGAGAAGGACAGGTGAGGGAAATGGTCATGAAGAGGGAAGAGAGATCAGACAATAGCTAGAGAGAGCCGGTTCCAGAGCATGAGGTGACAATATAACATCATCCTCAGGTCTCATTTAGCTGTTTTAGGCTAGAACTAGTTTTCTTCTCATTCAAAGATTCCTGAAAGGTTCATGAAACAACATGGTGGAAGGGAGGACTAGTGGGGCTTCAGTTAGATATGCGATCCTCTTGCAAGTTTACAAAAATCTAGATGTGTATGTTTTCTTTCTGGAGAAAATATAGTTAATCTTAAGGATCATAACACAAAAGTGTTTGTGAACCACTGATCTCATCTATTCCTTTTGGTTAAAATACGAGAAAACTAAGGCTCAAGAAGTTAAGTGATTAGTTGTAGGTTACACAGTTACTTAGGGCCCACAACTGTCTCTAGACCATAAATTACTTGATCTTTGAGCTTCTTCCTAAAAACCCATCGAAGACAAAACAGTATCAAGCTAGGAGCCAGTCGTAAGCAAGTCAGGCTACCTTCTGAAGCTCACACATACAAAGGATACAGGCGTATGTTTAGCCAGCACAGTTTTACTCTGTCATATCTGATATGGATTGTGAGGCTTTCCTCCAAGGGATAGTGCGGAAACCTCAGCATCTTCCATCGGGTAACTCCACCATCTTGGAGTCATTTATTCCCAAGTATTCAGATAAGGAAGAATGAGGGCCTGGAGGACCAAGGAGGGTATTTTAGGTTTTCAGTTGTCCCCACATTCCATAGGCTAGACCTCAGTCCTGTATTCTCAAACAACCACAAGGGAAGTTGAAAAGTTCGTCTTTCTACTTGTTTAATAGAGTGCCCATCATCACATCTTGCCTGGGGCAATCCTAGTTTTAGCACTGAAAGTTCCATATTCCAGGAAACCCCTCAGTCCTAGGAAAACCAGGACATTTAATCACTCTGGTGCTAGAAGAAGTAGAAGTGGCTTTGGTGAGCATCTAATGGTCATAGCGTATTTGATAGGGCCTAATAAACAGTGTTACTCATCCCCCATTCAACTTCTGAAAGAATTGAGAAATAAAACAGGAAAGATAGATGGGGAGAGAAGATCACTTTCATCACTCATAAAGCTAGGTCAGAGAACAAGCCTTTATCTCTGGACTAAGGGGTTCCCTAAGGCTGAACCCAAGAATAAGATAAACTTTCCCACCAGTCACAGGCAGCGGAGCACAGAGGAGATCTCACTTTCTGTGAGCAAGTATCTGTCACCAAAGGAAAAATGGAGCTCACCTTCATACAGCCAGTTTATTTTTCCCAAATTTACTGAGAAGCCACTTCCATGGGTGGTGAAGGAAGGTCAGGGTGGAAGCTAAGGCAGAGAATAAAGACTATCACAGTAATCAATCTTCCTCCACAAGGAAGGAAACTGTAGGCATGGGGAAGAAGGAATAATGTCTCAGGGTAACAGTGTGACTTGAGTGCTGGAAACACCCAGGCAATCAGCCCAGGTGAGCTCAAGGTGATAGGACTGAAATGTCCTTGTACTCTGCGGAGCAGAAATGTAGCCGTATTATATCCTGTTTGAAAAATGTGCATGCACAGAAAAGTATAGATACTGTTAGTTAGTTGCCATCGAGTCAATGCCACCTCATGGTGTCCTCATGTATATAGAGTAGAACTGCTCCTTAGACTTTTTAACCCCGTGACCTTTCAGAAGCAGATCACCAACCCTGTCTTCTGAAGGGCCTCTAAGTGAGTTCAAACCATCAACCTCTCAGCTAGTGATTGAGTACTTACCCATCTGTACCTTCCAGGGACTTCAAGTATAAACTAGAATGTAGGAAATGACATCCAGAGCAGTGAGAGAAGCCGTGGTGGCACAGTGGTTAAGAGCCATGGCTGTTAACCAAAAGGTCAGAAGTTTGAATCCACCAGGTGCATCCTGGGAATGCTATGGAACTGTTCTTCTCTGTCCTATAGGGTCACTATGAGTTGAAATCAACTTTTTTGGTTTTGGTTAGAGCAGTGAGAAGCTGGATGAGCCTATCCCTGTGGGCTTACTCCATGAGAGAGGGAGAAAGGAAGCCTGTTAGGGTATCCTAAACATTGATACTCTGGAGCCAGTTTCCCTTGTCTTGATTTCATATCCACTAAGCAACATTCTGATAAAGTGTACACCACAATGATACATTTTGTGTACTGATTAATGGATCAGCATTCTAGCTTGTATGTATCAATCTCAGTGACCTTGGTGAACATTTACGGTTCTAAAAATAAGACAGCTTCCATTGGTATATCGAACAAATCAGGCTCTGCATTTGTAAGGCTGAAGGGAAAACCTGAACCACCTGTAAATTGCCATAAGATAAACACACCTCAGGAAACCTCCAGAGAGACAAACATGAGCGTTCCTAGAGGTATACATCGTGTGCCACAGCAGGACCAACCACTTTTCCTTTTGAACTGATATTATCAAAGCATGCAAAACTACAAGAAAATAAACCCCAGTTCCAGAGTAAAAGAAGATTATCAACTATATAAGGCAACCAAGAAGTTATGCTATGGTATGTGTGATGTGAAGTGGGGAGAGAGAAAAAGGAGAAGCTGTATGCTTCAAGTACCTATGTTGTTTTATACAGGTTCTGTGTACTTACCTCGCTTTGCACCTACCCAACAACCCCACAGGAGAAACAACTGGCAGTCTGCTCCCATAAAGATTATAGCCTGGAAAAGTCTAGAGGTAGGTTACTATGAGTTAAAAATCTATGTAAAAGCACCCAACAATGACAATTATCTTAAATAATAACGGAAATAACAAGAGAATGAGAGGCGTGGAGAGGTTAAGTAAATTGACCAGTCACACAACTAGTAACTCTCAAGGATAGTATCCCAGTCTAGTGGTGCTATCACAGAAATACCACAGCAGATGACTTCAACAAAGAGAAATTTTATTCTGTCATAATCTAATAGGCTATACATCCAACTTCAGGGCATCAGCTCCAGGGGAAAGCTTTCTCTATTGGCTCTGGGGAAAGGTCTTTGTTGTCAATCTTCCCCTGGACTGGGAGCTTCTGAGGCCCAGGGACTCTGGGTCCAATGGATGTGCTTTACTCTGAGCATTGTTTCTTTCCTGGTGGTATGAAGTCCCCTAACTCTCTGGTGGCCTAGGAAACCCTGGTGGCATAGTGGTTAAGTGCTAGATCTGCTGACCAAAAGGTCGGCAGTGTGAAACTGCCAGGTGCTCCTTGGAAATTCTGTGAAGCAGCTGTACTCTGCCCTATAGGGTTGCTATGAGTCCGTGTCAAATCTACGGCAGTAAGTTTTTTGGGTTTTTTTTCTGACTCTGCTTGCTTCCCTTTCCTTTATATCTCAAGAGATTGCCTCAAGGCACAGTACAATCTTATAGACTGAGTCCCCCCTCACCAAGACAACCACTAACCATCCTCCCTCATTAACATCATAGGAGCAGGATTTACAACATGTAACAGCATCAACAGCACCAGGAATCAAGGTGTCGCCAAACTGGTACACACATTTTTTGAGAGACACAGATCAACTCATGACAGACAGTATTCAAATCCAGGATAATTCAAAGAGTAATAATAACAAGAAGAAGAAATCATTTGTATAAAACTTGAAAAGTACCTTTGTAATAAGACTTGGAATGGAAATTACCTAACAGAGATTGTCCCTTTTCTCCTCAAGTCCTATTTAAAATATTGAATAAATTTATGCTGTTTGAAATGATTTGGGGTTTTACCTGAAGGTAAGAAGATAATAAGCTGCATGAGAAACTCTTCGATAAACAGAGCCATAAAGCACTGTATTTTTATGCAAATAATATGAGCCTTCAGCGTGTGTTTGCCAGTGGTGCCCTTCCCATACTAAGTATTGTCATAAGCACTGTTACACCAATTTTTTCCCACATGTTGCTGTAATATATATATATATATATACATGTATATATACACACACACATACACACATAGCATAGTTCACTCACAAACATCTCGTGGGGGAGGGCACAGTTGGTAAATAAACATAGAAAGTGTGTGTTATTTGCATGAAAAATACGGCATATTTCCTCACCCTGCCCCCTGCTGCCTGCCCTGCGATGTCCATTTGAACAATCAATACATAGATATCAATGCTTGTGGAAGTGATGGAAATGCAATATTTATATGAACTGGTTTCCCTTGTGGAAACTTGGGTTTGGGATCTCGTAAACAGATTAAATTCCAGATTCAAATTGCCGTTTCTGCAGCTTATTAAATATTCACTTTATATAAATAAATAGATGCATTATTTACAACAGGGAAGATAAAATATTTACAGTGTTTTTCTCAAGAAGAGCTTCTGGCTAGAGCATGTCACCAGTACCTTCCTCCTGAGCCAGGGGATAAGATGAAATTAATCTTTTCAGGTGGAAATCCTAAGAACAAGGGCCTAACTTGGACCTACGGAGCCATCTTCAGTTTATGCCAAACTCTAGGTTGCAGCCTTATTTTTATCTAGACTTTATTCTTGGCCTCTGACATTGTCTTATCCCTCATCTATGCTGCTGAAGTAGTTACCTGGCAATGAGTGTAGCATTGCCTGGAATTTTAAAAAGCAGATTTCCATTTTCTATCCCACCCACTGATTCAGAATCCCTAGGCTTTTGAAATATGTATTTTTAATCAACTTCCCAGATAACTGTGATCACTGAAAGAATGAAAATTATCTAATTCTTTCAGGCTTCACATCAGCAACCAAAGTTTTCTGTCAAAGGCCAAGTCAGTTTACAACTTTTCTTAACATACCCAGTAAAGTTTCTGCACCCGGATCCAAGAGACAGCCTTCCTGAGACCTTCTCTACTGGGTCAATATTCACGCCCAATGAAGATTTTCACTAGCATTTGTGGGCACCAATTCTAGGTCCACATTCTGCTAGACCCTGGGTGTACTTGTCTGCACAATGTACTGCAGCCTCTGCTTGCTATTACAACACCACCACTCAGGATGATTTGGGGAATAGAGGTCTGCAAATGTAATCTAGTTCATCCCTTCCACACAGCCAGCTTCCCAAATGTTTCTGTCTTCTGAGTTCTTATAATACTTATAGTAGACATAGTTGTTAAGGTTCTCTATCACCTCAGGAAACGCCAATATGCCCTGAGAAAGAACATTATGCAACAGACTTGACCAACATGAATCTGATCCATGTAAGTTAGGGAAGAAGAATTCAAAACTGTAAATCAAATTTCTCTTCCTTAGTGAAATAAGTACAAATCAAGGGTGTGAATTTTTTTTATCTTCAAGAAAACATAAAGCTCTTTGGAGAAATTGGAACTCGTGTATACCGCTGCTCGAATAATGCCTAGTAAGAAAGTTGTCTTGAGCCTCATCCTAGACTCAGTAAGAGTTTGGACTTTGTCTTGTGAGCTCGAGGAAGACACTGAAGGGATTAAAACAGTGAAAAGACTTGATCCCACTTTGAATTTTGAAGCTGAGTCTGGCTGCAAGGTGGAGAATAGGCTGATGAGGCAAGAAAGACTAGCTACAAGGCCACTGCCATGGTCCAGGAGAGAAGGAGTCTTGACCTGAGGTGGATGAATTTGAGAGAAGACTGGACAGCTCTAGGTTTGGTTTGGTTTTAGGTTAGGACAGAGAGGAAACCCTGGTGACATAATGGTTAAGGGTTACTGCTCCTAACTAAAAGGCTGGCAGTTTGAATCCACCAGTTGCTCCTTGGAAACCCTATGGGACAATTCTACTCTGTCCTACAGGATCCCTCTGAGTCAGAGATGACTCAGCAGCAACATGTTGGGGTTTTTTTTGTTTGTTTTTAGGACAGAAAATGGACAGGGCCTGTAGACTCACTGGATTGACAGATGAGGAGATGACAGAAAGGAAGAAGTTAAGAACAGGTCAACCCTTCCTTGTTGAGGTGGGATGCATCGACATGAATATCAGACCACTGAAGAACTCATTTTAACACAGCTCTTCTGATGCCCAAGGTTTGTCAAAGATGTTATACTCCTCAGTTTGTATGAAGTCAACTAAATGATAGAATCTTGTTTGTTTGCTGCACTTTACAAAAAAGAAAAGAACCTTCTTTGTTTTTTTGTTTGTTTGTTTTTTTTTTTTACTGCAGGGTTTAATAATACAAATGGAATTAAAGTTTTCTATTTTCTGGGTCCTTAAACACCAGGTTTCCATCCATCTGTCAGTGGAAGCCTGCATGTTGCTATGATACCAAACAGGTTTCATCAGAGCATTCAGACTAAGACAAACTAGGAAGAAAAGCCTGGTGATGTACTTAGAAAAATCAGCCAGTGAAAATGTCATGGATGACCAAGGTAGGATCTCATTGTGCATAGGTTTGCCATGACACAGAGGCTGACACAGTTATGGCTAACAACATCATCTACTCTCCCACTGGCGTTATTTCTGTGTTTAGGCTCCCTGAGAGGCTGGACAATGAACTAAACCTTCATCTTTTATTCCATAGCACTGAAAATACTTAAGTCTCCAAACCCGATATTTGGAAGTAAGTGCCACCTTTTTATCACGGTGCTCCTTGTCTTCTGCCTCTCGTTCCTTCTGCACATAGATTTTCCCAGGATGCTTCATTTGGAGAATTTTAGTCCACAGATAGGTGATATCCAACTAGAACCAGAGGAAATAAACCAAAATAGCCCAGAGTGCCACTGAGGACAAGAAGTAAATCAGATAACTTCATCTTCAGTTTTATTCTTTATATTTAGTGTGTATGTATTTTTTAATTGAAATATGATTAAAATTATTGTCAAGAATAAAAATTCAAACAACATAGGGAATACATAATACAGAAAGGGAAACTATGCTGTCATCTCACTCTCAGGAACTTACATGGTAAGAGTCTAGTGTGTACTTGGCCAGAGTCTTGCACTGACATAAGCTTAGTTAAAGGATTAGTCAGGCATTGAGTGGGGACCCAGGGTTCCAAACAGAGGAACAGCATGTACTTGAGTGTGGAGATAAGAAAGCACCGGCCACATTAGAAAAACTGGAGTTTCAGTGTGATCCTAGGTCATGGAGTGGTGAGAAGTGTGGGGTGGAAGCAGACAGGGATCCTTCTGAACACCTGTATGTTGCACACATGCCTACACATATATATACATAAGTACGTGTGTATACCTGCATGTGGGCACCTATGCACCTTGTAAAGAAATTAGTTCATAGGTCAGAATCAACTCTGTAGCAAAGGGTTTGGGTTTATTTTTAAGTATTCTGTAAGGAGTCTTGGTGGCTCAATGGTCAAAGGTCAGCAGCTAGAATCAGCCTTCAGCTCCCTAGAAGAAAAAAACCCAGGGTTCTTCCCTCATGAAGGTTACAGTCTAGGAAATCCTATACCCTACTGTCATCAAGTTGAGTCCGACTCTTAACCTTATGAGGCAGTTCTTTCTTTCCATAGGGTTGTTATGGGACAGAATCATTCAAAAGCACACAACAACAACAACAACAATTCATTCTCTAAAAGAGTCCTGGAGGCACAAAGAGTTTGTCCTTAGCTACCTGAAACTTCACCCAGCACTGCTGGGGAATTCCGCCTGGTCATCTGCTTCCATAAGGGACACAGTCAAGAAAACCCTACGGAGCAGAGTTACCCTCTGTAACATATGTGGTTGTCAGCAGTCAGAATCAATGCGACAGCAGTGGGTATGCATTGTCTAACAAGATTTATTTTCCACCCAGAGAAAATATTACATTTAAAAACGTTGTAGTTGTCAGGTGCTGTCGAGTTGGCTCCAACTCATAGTGAACCTATGCACAATAGAACAAAACACTGCCCAGTCTCCCCCAGCACCATGCCCACAACAGTTTTTGTGCTTAAGCCCATTGTTGCAGCCACTGTGTCAATCCATCTTGTTGAGTTGTCCTCTTTTTCAATGACCTTCCACTACCAAGCGTCATGGCCTTCTCCAGGGACTGATCCCTCCTGACAACTTGTCCAAAGCATGTAAGACACAGTCTCACCATCTTCACTTACGAGGAGCACTCTGATTGTACCTGTTCCAGAACAGACGTTTGTTCTTTTGGCTGTTAGTGGTGCATTCAACATTCTTGTCCAACACCAGACTTAAAAGGCATCAATTTTCTTGTCTTTCTTATTTATGATCCAGCTTTCACATGTATATGACATGACGGAAAATACCGCAGCTTGGGTCAGACACACCTTAGTCTTCAAGGTGACACCTTACTTTTTAATAATTTAAAGAGGCCCTTTGCAGTAGCTTTTCCCAATACAATGCTCTTCCACGGCATTCATTGCGGAACCAAGTAAAACCAAACCCTTGACAACCTCAATCCTTCATTTATCATGATGTTGCTTACAGTTGCGGTTGTGAAGATTTTTGTTTTATTGATGTTGAGGTGTGATCTACATTGAAGGCTGTGGTCTTTGATCTTCATCAGTAAGTATTCCAAATCCTCTTCACTTCCAGCAAGAAGGGTTGTGTCATCTGCCTAATGCAAGTTGTTAATGAGTCATCCTCCAATCCTGATGCCTTGCTCTTCTTCATATAGTCCAGCTTCTAGGATTATTTGCTCACCATACAGATTGAAATGGTATGGTGAAAGGATAAAACCCTGACACATACCTTTCCTGACTTTAAACCATGCAGTGTCCCCTTGTTCTGCTTCACATGACTGCTTCTTGATCCACATACAGATTCCTCATGAGCACAATTAGGTGTTCTGGAATGCCCATTTTCCACAGTGTTAGCCATGATTTGTTATGATCCACACAGCCTTTGCATAGTTAATGGAACACAGGTAAACATCTTTCTGTTTTCTCCTGCTTTCAGCCAAGATCCATCTGACATCAGCAGTGACATCCCTGGCTCCATGTACTCTTTGGAATCTGGCTTGAATTTCTGACAGTTGCCTGTCAATATATTATTGCAGTCATTTTTGAATGATCCCTAACAAAATTTTACTGGCATGTGATATTAATGATAATTCAGTAATTTCTGTATTCAGATGGATCAACTTTCTTGGGAACAGGCATAGATATGGATCTTTTCCAGCTGGTTGGCCAGGTACCTGTTCTACTTGTTCTCCAAATTTCTTGGCATAGATGAGTGAGCAATTCCTGTCCTACATCTGTTTGTTGAAACATCTCAACTGGTATTCCATCAATTCCTAGAGTCTTGGATTTTTGTTTTTTGTCAATGCTTTCAATGAAGCTTTGATCTCTTCCTTCAATATCCATTCCTGATCATATGTTACCCTCTCCAAACAGCTGAACATTGACCAATTCCTTCTGGAATGACTGTGTATTCCTTCCATCTCCTTTTGATGCTTCTCAAGCTGTTTAATGCAATCGTGATACTTTCTGAGTCAAATATGCAATCAGGATACATTGATAATTATTGGTGATTGTAACACAGAAGTTGGAAACAAGGAAGAAGGATTGAAAAGCCACTGTTGTCAAGTAGGCTCTGACACATAGCAACCCTATAGGTCAGAGCAGAACTGCCCCATAGGGTCTCCAAGGGGCACCTGGTGGACTTGAACTGCTGACTTTTTGGTCAGAAGACATAGCACTCAACTCACTATGCCACCAGGGTTTCCTGAAGAAAGATTTGTGGTTGGAAAATATAGCCTTGGTGATAGAAACGATGCTGGAGATCGCATGATAGAGTTTTGCAAGACCAATGACTTCCTCATTGCAAATACTTTTTTTAACCAACACAAAAGGTGACTGTACACATGGACCTCACCAGGTGGAATGCACAGGAACTGAATCAAATCAATTGTGGAAAAAGGCTATGGAAAAGCTCCATACCAGCAGTCAGAACAAGACTAGGTGCTGACTGCGGCAAAGACCATCAATTGTTCATATGCAAATTCAAGTTGAAACTGAAGAAAATTAGAACGAGTCCATGACCAAGGCTGAAGTATGATCTTGAGTCTATCCCACCTGTGTTTAGAGAATGTTTCAAGAACAGATTTGATGCATTGAACATTAATGACTGAAGATCAGACAAACTGTGGAATAGTATCAAAGACACGATCCATGAAGAAAGCAAGAGGTCATTAAAAAGACAGGAAAGAAATGAAAGACCAAACTAGATGTCAGAAGAGACTCTGAAACTTGCTCTCAAATATCAAGCAGTGAAAGTAAAAGGAAGAAATGATGAAGTAAAAGACCTGAACAGAAGATATTTGAGGACAATTTGAGAAGACAAAATGAAGTATTTCAATGACATGTGCCAAGAGCTGGAAATCGAAAACCAAAGGGGAAGAGCACACTCTGCATTTTTCAAGCTGAAAGAACTAAAAAAAAAAATTGAAGTCTCAATTTGCAATACTGAAGGAAAGAACATTTAAGAAACTCACTCTTCTTAAAACAGCTTGTGATATTCTGTAGGTGGATAAAAAAATTATCTTACCAATCTACTATTGATGTGAGCAGTTTTCAGTTTTTACTACTGCATGTGAATGAACGTCACTGTGTATCATGGAAGTATGCATTAAGACTTAATTTCTAGAACTGATACTTCTAGATCAATGCATAGGCATATGAGGTCTGACAATTAAGGTCACAAACTCATCCTAGAAAAGTCCTCTAAAGAGTGGCTAGGTGGTTGGGTAGGTGCATACTTTCCCAAAGGGAGTACTTCGAAGGTGACTGTCAGTGATACTCAGCAATGAGACATACAGCACTTTTCCTAGGACAAGTTCACAAACTTACCTGTCAGACCTCATGCGATGACAGCTGTGATGGACATTCTAGAAAAAAAGTTACAGCATTGCTTCGAGGGGTGGACTAGACACTGGCATCAGTGCACAGCTTCCCAAGGTGAGTGCTTCAAAGGTGACCGTAGTGATATGCAGCAATAAAGTATGTAGCATGTTTTCTAGGATGAGTTTGCAAACTTAACTGTCTGACTTCGTATTTAAATTTTTGCACTATGTCCTGTGTATAGACTGCGTTATTTCCTTAATGCCCTTACCAGCACTGTTAGTATTGTTGCTTGGTGCTATCAAGCTAGTTTCAACTCCAGCTAGTCTGACTTATAGCAACCCTATAGGACACAGTAAGATTTGGGGAAAAAGATTGCCATATCTTCCTCCCAGTGAGAGGCTGGTGGGTTTGAACTGCTGGCCTTTTGGTGAGAGCTGATTATTTAACCACTGAGCTACCAGAGCTCTTTCATAGTAACTAATACTGTTTACTTATTTGTTGCCAATCTGATGACCAAAATATCTCACTTTAAACTTCAAATGTTATTAAAATCTTTTCATCTATTTTTTACTTCCAAGCATCTATCTGTGAATTACAGTTCAGTTACAGGTCAGTGGCCCATTTTAGGTGAATCTTTTTTATCTTTCCAATAAAAATTTACTGTATTGTACTTACATTTCACCAGAGTGTTTGTGAAACAATGGAAGTCAATGACCTTCAGTATCTTGCAGTCATCTGTGCCTATGTGTTTTTACTGAAATTAAAGGGTTCTAGCTTTCTGTTGGAAATCCTGGAGGCGTAGTGGTTAAGAGCTACAGCTGCTGACCAAGAATTCAGCAGCTCAAACCCGCCTGATGCTTCTTGGAAACTCTACGGGGCAGTTCTATTCTGACCTATGAGGTTGCTGTGTTTTAGAACTGACTCATCAGCACCTAACAACAATTTCCCATTATAGCTAGCAGTATTTTGCTCCTGGCCTTTTAGTGTTGGTCTGCATTGCCTTGGGGAGTCCCTGGGTTAAGCTGTTCAGCTGCTAACTAAAAGTTTGGAGGTTCAAATTTGCCTATAGGTGCCTCAGAAGAAAGGCCTGGTTTCTGATGAAAAACTCAGCCATTGAAACCCTGTGATGCACAGTTATACTCTAACACATGAGGCCTGACGTGAACTCATTCCAGGAAAAGGTGCTTCATACCTCATTGCTGAATATCATTTACAATCACCTTTGAAGTACTCCCCTTGGGAAGCTATGCACTGACACCAGCACCCAGTCCACCTTTCAAAGCAATTTTTCTGGAATGGCCATCAGCACTGTCATCATTGTATTACCTTGGTGTCCTGAATGTCTTCAAAATATCTTCCTTTCAATATTTCTTTTATCTTCAAGTAAAGAGGAAAGCCACTGCGGGCCAGATCACGTGAATAAGGAGGGTGTTCCAATACAGTTATTTGTTTACTGGCCCAAAACTCCCTCACAGGCAACTATACAGTTAAGTTCACAACTTGCTACCATGTCCCAGTGCACAAAGGCCTCTCCAGAAAGAGTTCCAAAATTGCTTTGAAGGGTGGACTAGGTGCTGGCATGGGTGCATATCTGCTCAAGGGTAGTATGTCAAAGTGATTGCCAGTGATATTCAGCAATGAGGTTTGTGGCACTTAGACCAGGTAATTTTGCAGATTTAATTGTCGGATCTTGTACATCAGGTCTCCATGAATTGGAATCAACTCATGGCAAAGGACTTGTGTTTATCTGGTACTACCTTAATCCAGGGAACCCCAAGCTCCTAATTACCCCTATTAATGGTTTTTGTTTAAAATTCCCCTAAGGAATGTTTTGATATTCACACTTTCACTTTCTGTTTACAAAATCAGTTGCCCCTAGAGTTGATTCCGACTCATGGTGATGTCATGTGTCTCAGAGTAGAACTGTGTCCTTACAGTTTTCAGTGGCTGATTTCTTCTGAGACATCTCTCAGTGGACTTGAACCAGCAACCCTTCAGTTAGCAGCCAATTGCAATACTGTTTGCACCACTCAGGGACTCCTTCTACCTTACAGAGGTACGGTTTTTGGGAAAAAAGACATGGTTTTTCTTTTGAATATAGCCTGTATTTCTATGTAGTCACCACAGCTCTCCATCACCAACCGTCAGAAATCCAAAGTAGTCCACGTGTTGGTTCCAACTGAGAGCTTACTGAAACTCATACCAGATTTCCACCAACATTTTTTATTCTCAGTCTGTAGGTGGGCATAACGAAAAAAGAAAGCGCTCCTGAAAATGTTGTCATATTGCTTTGTGGACATTCCAGGCTGATAAAGAAAAACAGGGTTAGGAGTTTTAAAAACATATGCAGAGTATCACTGGAATCATAGATTGGGGAACATTAAGTATTCTTAAAACAGAGATTTTGGAGTGAAATGCATTTTCGGTGAGACATAAACCAATTCCCTTGTTTTACCGATAGGGCCCAGATACGTCAAATGAGTTGCCTCAGGTCACACAGCCAGTGAGTGGCAGAGATGTAGACGTTTCTTGACTTCTGGTCTAGAATTGTTCTTCTTCTTCTAGTATACCTCCTGTTCTATTCTAATCGGAACAAGAAATTTATTTAGAAGGGTCATATAGTATTAATACTGGAAGTTAGTTTAGTGGTGGCCTATCTCGAAGGAGGAAACTCAGTCTCAGAGAGATGAAGTGACTTGTTGAGGGTCACAGGGCTAGAAAAGGGCCTTCATATAAGGATGTCTTATTTTTGACAGCTCATGGCAGCAATATTTGTGAAGCTATAGCTGCCATGTTTGTCACTTTTTTTGATGTCTTGACAAATAGCCATGAAATTTACATGATTCCATAACACGTAGAAATTATTAAAGTTTATTATCAAAATGGGTGCTCCGTTCATCAAACATTCTGTGAGTTACGTGAAATTTACAATGCACATACTTGTCTCACCAATAGAACTATTGAACATTTTATCAAAAAATTTGAGACAATTGTGTCTGTTGCCAATGAGATAAAGACTATGCCTCAATGAACTGCACAGTCCAATGAAAACATCACCACTGTTCATCAGAGAGTACGTAAGAATCCATCCCAATTAGTTTCTCTCAGAGCACAAGAACTGGGCTTCTTAGCAATCACAGTTTGGCATATTTTGCATCTAGACTTGAATTTTTCCCTTACAAAATTTTTCTAACTCAAGAACTGATGTCCACTGGCCATAGAGTGTGCCATGTGTTTGCTGACTGGACTCTGGAGCAGCTGGAAGTTGATGCAGCTTTTAGCTGAAATATCGTCTTCAGTAATAAGACTCATTTTTGGATGAATGGTTTTGTTAACAAACAAAGCTGTCTCATTTGGAGCAATGAGAATCCAATGGAGATTCGAGAACGTCCACTTCATCCCCATTTGGTGTGGATTTTGGTTCAGCAGAATCATTGGCTCTTCTTTTTTCCAAGATGAATGAGGAGAGGCAGTGACTATAGATGGTGAAAGACATCAGGCTCTGGTAACTGATTACTTTTGGCCCCATTTGGAAGCGGCTGTGTTGGCCAGTTACCCAAAGCCCTTTTCCACACACAATGCCATCAAATGTACTTCAGAATAATAAAACTATTAGAACTGTATCACGTACACAAGTTCAAAGATAGGACCCCGTTACTGGATGACCCTTTAGGTGTACACCAGTCACAAAACTGATAAGAGGCATAGCTTCTCATTGTCAAAGAGGGCATTCTCTACCAAGGCACTTCAGCACACCTCACCAGGAGCAGCCTTCATCGTGAAAGCAAGCAGAAACACTTTTGAGATGTCAGACAGTCGTGGCTGCCTTAGGATTGAAGTAGTAAGAGGTTACCTCTTCTGAATTCTCTGAGAAAACATCAGTCTGCCCTTTACAGTGGTCTGCTCCTGTGTCTCACATCCAGCTGAAGAAGAAATGATCCCTATAGTCCTGTTGGATTTGTTCCTAGTGTTTTCAGAATAGATGCATTTAATTTTTATGATAAAAATATGCCATTGCTTTCCTACTGTTCAAGTTAGATTTTTTGTGTGTGTTTTTAAGGAATACTGATGTAAGCTAGTTTGAGACAAGGGGGTTTTATTATAGGAACTGAGATAGTTCCAGAGACTAAGGCAGTCTCAGGGGCTGGGAGCTTCAGGGACTCACTGGTCTCTTTATCTCTTTCTCATGGCTTTTCACTTCTCCTTGCGCTTCGGCCCAGTTCTCCTCTCTCTACTAATTGGCTGGTTCTGCTTAGCAGGGGTTTCTGCACTCACTTAACTCCGGCTTGCTCACGCCTTCTGCTTGCCACGTGTCTAACTCTCCCTCAGGGTATCCACGTAGTTTCTACTCTTACTGCTACTGGCTCATTGTTTTCGTGTTTCCTGGTTCCAGTTCTGGAAGGATAGGAAACTGGATTGATCGAACTCATATTTTTTTGCACTAGTACACACTAAAAAATAAACAACCTAAAAAACCTCCAACTACTTGCTGTCAATTTGTTGTGATTCTTGGTGACCCCATGTGTTACAGAGTAGAACTGTGCTCAACAATTGTCAAAGCCTGTGATCTTTTGGAAGCAGATAGCCAAGCCTTTCTTCTGAGATACCTCTGGGTGAGCTTGAACCAACCAATCTTTTGGTTAGTATCCAAGCCCTTAACCATTTCTATCACCTAGATGCTACCTGCTCCCCCCTAAATCTAAGTTCCACTCTTGGGAATCATACCTTAGAGCTAATGGCTTGGAAAAAACAGAAGAAGCATGTTCCGGGTGAAGAGATTGGACACTTTCACAGACAAATGTCTAACTATAACAACAATGAAAAACAAACTCATTGCTGTAGAGTCAATTTTTCTTCAGGATAAACCTCATGTATTACAGAGTAGAACTGATCCATAGAGTTTTCTTGGTTGTAATGTTTACAGAAGCACAAAAACAGATTGCCAGGCCTTTCCTCCACAACACCTCTGAGTAAGTTCTTCCTATCTTTAGGTTAGTAGTCAAGCCAAACTATTTGAGCCACCTGGGACCTGGGCAAAGGCATAAAATTGGGCAAATATAAAGCAGTGCAGGGCATATCAACTGTAGTTGCAGATTCCTGATAGGGATAGAAGGAGATTAAATGTCAGAGGCAGCCAGATTCCCATACAGTATGAAATCAGGCTAGGGTACAACTGACATTTTAAGGGGCCTTAGGGACTCACTGAGGGCAAGACATGCTGTGACCAAGGTAACTGTTTAGATTAGAAGGATTAGTTTGGAGACAGGTGCATGATAGGTTGGAATAGGGAAAGACTAAAGGTGTTTTACACACACACAGAGTGGTGGTGAGCCCTGTAATCCAAGGTGATGTTTCACAGCCAGCTGCATCTTTTCAAGCAGGGACCCCTTGCCAAGTTCTCCATCTTTCCTTCTTCTCTGTGACAGTCACAAGCTCAGTCTTGTCAGCCCCATCAATGGAAACTGAGCTTTGCTAAAAGCCATCACTTTTGATGGAGAGAATGCTCTTAATGTCTCCTACTGCATCCTATGTGAAGTCCAAAATGTTGCGTTCCTTTGATTTTTAAAAACAGAACCACTCCAAAGGGTAGTGAGCACCAAGAGGCTCAGGCTGTGGTAGAAATTTCCCCTGAGAATCTTAACCGCTGGTGAGATTTTGTGTCTGTATCAATCATACCATTTCCATCCTCATTCTCTGTTCCTGTCACTCCAAGTATGAGAAGAGAGAGACTACAAGAATAAAGGAGAAGTTCCTAGGACTTTACCCTCCATTTCTCCTTTTTTTTTCCATAGTACACTTACCATGAAGTGACTTGTAAGAAGTTGCAGGCAATTCAATTGAGGCGTTTGTGGCTTTGTCTTAGGGAGAGTAGAAATAAGCAAATTTTATTTTTCCCCTTTGTGTTTTATAACTACTGAGGATATTTATAGAATCTGGACATGTCAATAACACAATATTCGTTCTGAAACACGTCTTTCTGCCGCTTGAAGTTAGGCATCAAGTGTGGAGGTGAATTACTTTGTCAGGTTCACTGATGAGAAATCAGACGGAGGGTTTATCCCCTAGGTCCTGAGGGGGTCAGTAATAACACAGCCAGAAACCCAGTGGATGAAAATGCTAACATGTTAGCCTGCCTTCTCCTTTTGCCCCAGACTCAGTTTGAAGCCTTCCTTACTTGATACCCTTGAAATAACAAAACAAAATTAAACCTCAATAAAACTAGAGATAGAAGTCCTCTGTGCAAAAGTTAAATTGGTGATCTCCCATCTCACTCAGTTAAACACTAATCAAATTAAAACCTAAATTAGCTGTTCTCAATGTGTAAGGAAAAATATTAGGAGCAAAGCCTGAATGATTTGGCCTTAAGAGTGTTGTTGGGTACTATTGAGTTGAGTCTGATTCATAGCATCCCTATAGGACAGAGCAGAAGTGCCCCATAAGAGTTCCTAGGCTACAATCTTTTCAGAAGCAGATTATCAGGTCTTTCCTCCCAGGGAGCCGCTGAGTTCTGTTTAATTCTTCCATGGCACATTGTATCCAGTGGGCTTTCTTTCCCAAGTGTGTAAATCAACACATGCTATTCTCCAGGACTTAAAGCATTGGCCATTAGACACTTCAAACAACATAGCACCAATTAACTCATAAAAAGACATAAAACAGGCTCAGCCTATTAAGTCACGGGCTTTTCTGTCAGGTATGGATGAAGGCCAGATGATGGGTGATCCTCAAACAAGATGTAATATATCCTGGTGGTTAGGAGCACCATGTCATCCCCTGAGTCCCATCACCAGGTAGGTTGGGTGGACATTGAGTTATTAGCATCTTAGATTGAAATTATGAGGGGCAGTATGTATCTAACTAAGTTTAGTCAGTCAATGAAAGCTTTGGGAAGGGTACTGTTTGGCAGCTAGGGCAAATCCAGGAGAATCGTGTGGATCTAATCTGTACGTTGGCACTTGGGGAATTCTCTAGGAGCCCTGGTAGTGCAGTAGTTAAGTCTTTGGCTGCTAACTGAAAGGTCAGAAGTTTGAACTCACTAGCTACTCTAGGGGAGAAAGAGAAGGCAGTTGCTTCTGTAAATATCAGAGCCATAGAAACCCACTGGCAATTCTACTCTGTCTTTCAGGGTTGCTGTGAGTTAGAATCAGTTTGCTGGCAAGGGGTTCAGGTTTTTTGTTGTTGTTGTTGGTTGGTTTTTTGGTGGAAATTCTTTCATCCAGGACTGACTGGCCACAGTTGAACTAATAAGTTGGTGATGTTTAACCTCCCTAGGGAAAAAATAACAGTCTAAACATTGGGATTTTTAAACAAAGAGAGACTAAGTCTGTGCCAACCTTTCAGAAGGAAGGAGTGTTCCAAGTAGGCAGGGAAGTCACTGAGATGAAGGGAGGACATGATTCATATTCTCTATTTTATGATTACTCAGTTTTCATAGTCAAGGAATGCTTTCAAGTATAGCAAAGGGCTATGCCTTCCTGCCCGGGGAACATGTAAACTCCTACATATGGGTGTTAATGGTCTGTGGTAACTTAGGGATAAGACAATTCAAGATTATTTGCTGAAAAGGAAAAAAAGTAATTACTTAGGGCTGGGGTACAAATCCTTTAGTTTTAAGGACAGAGCAGAGTAGGAACTACAGGAGAATTGGGAACATCAGGAAAGAGTGAAAGCAATTGTTGAGAAAGGAAACATCTCAGAGAAGTGCCAAAGACTCCAGGAAGACACCAGGGATCAAGAAGAAAGGGAGGGCACTAGGGAGCTTAGAGTTACAGTAACACGACTGTGTGGGAGCTTGTAGCCAAATACCTTTGGGCCTATCATCCAAACTTAGAATATCACCAAAGCCTATGCAGCCTGAGAAAAACAAGGATTTAACTCAATATTTGGTGAGATATTGATGACTTTTACAATGCTACTATTTCCATTAAAGTTTTGTGATATGACAGGCTTGGGAAGACGAACATGAGCAGGAGTGTAGTTGGGGGTGAGGAGCTTTGAAAGGGAAAAGTGAGTACAAGATTTTCTCTTGGGGTTCAGAGTTTTGAGAAAATGACTTATATCCTTGACACAGTTAAGGAACATTAGAATATCTGACTCCGTGTCCAGTGATTCTCCTAAAGTGTGCCTGATGTGGAATGTAGCACCATGAGGACTGTCTCACCTTCTTCAAGTTGGGTGTGGATCTCAAGATCTGCAGAAGCTGAGAATGTGCACCTTAGTTCCCTCCTCAGTTTGAGGGAACAGTAAGTCCCAGTTTGATCAAACCCAACCTCCTTACCTCCTGGCTGCTATGAATTGAGATCAGTCAAGAACCAGAGCTGCAGTTGTAGGAGGTCTCTCTTTACTGATACTCGTACAATCATTTCTTATTTGAAAGCTTGACTGGTGCTAGAGGGTTCTTTTCTGAAATAGCTCACTTGTACAGGCGTGACTTGATGTTGGCTGTTGGCAGAAGCCTTAGTTCCTTTCTACATGGACTTTCCCATTTGATGCTTCAGTGTCCTCTTGACCTGGCCTCTAGCTTGACCCAGAGTATGTGATCTGAGAAAAAGCAAGGCAGAAAGAAACCTCAATAATTTTATCATCTAGTTGCAGAAGTCGTTCTTTGTTTCCTCTGTCACATCTCTGATAGTGTTTTGGCCATACAGATCAGCTCTACTCAACGTGGGAAGTGGGCCCTATGTAAGGGTGTAGATAGCAGGAGGTGAGCCTCATTGGGGGCCATCATGGAGGAGGATGGGTACCATAAACAGCTACCGTCTATGAGACTGTACTGTGAGACAGGCACCTGGCCAAGCAGTCTGTATGCAACAACCCCAGAGAGTCATTATCTTTTTATTATCTCTATCATACAGGTGAGTAATCTGAGGCTTAGAGATAGTAAATGACTTTCTGTGCTGGTTGCATGTCCAGCCTGCCCTCAATTTGCCCCCCTAAGGAATTAGGTTCAGGTCCTGTTTTCATTCTGCAAACAAGCACCAAGTGCCTACACTGATAAGACAGGCACTGTGGTAGGCCCTAGGGACACAAGAACTAAGACCTGGGTCCTGACCTTGGTGTCTTACAGTCTAGAAAGAAGGCTAACTTTCTTATGGGTAGTATGGCCATTAAGACAGCTAAGGCACAGAGCTAAGGCACAGAGATAGCGCTGTATGTGAAGCATAGTGAGGCTCACGGAGGGAATAATCTATTCTACTGTGGGTAGCAGTGGGTCAGAAAATGCTTCCTGGAGAAGGTGATACTTGAGATAAGCCTCAAGATGCATCTGGCACGTTCTCAGTTGTCAGTGAGCCACTACCTTCCGGCCTAAGAGTAGGAGCGGGGAGTTGCGACTGATTCTTGTGGAATGTGATCATCTTTTCTCCTATTTTTTGTTGGTCTATATTTGGTGAAGCCAATAACACTTTACAATACGGTTTGCTGAAGGGGGCTACGGGCTCTCAAATCAGGAAACTCAAGCCTTACTCTCTGTTTTCCACTAAACCCCTGTGTGACCTCTGGCAAATTCTTAGCTTACATGAGCCACAGTTCTAGGTTCTGCTCCACCGGGATTAAAGGATCTTCTATTAAAATATCATGGGAAGAGATGAATGTGAGGATCCTATAAGACAAAAGACATAAAGTGCTATTGAAAAGTTCAAAGCTTGTTTTCACAATGGTCCAAAGGCATAAGCTAGTTCCTCTAATAACACATCTGTAACTGCTACCACCAGCCCTACCCCCAACATACACACAAAGAAGGGCTTTAGTTTTAAAATTTACCTTTTGATTTTAATTGTGGTAGATATATACGTAACAAAACATTTGACGTTTCAACATTCTTCGCTTATACAACTGAGTGACTTTCATTTTATTCATCATGCCGTACAACTACCCCAGTACCCATTTCCAAATTTTCCCATCATCCTTAACAGAAGCTTGTTGCCTCCCAGGCAATGAGTTCCCCTTTTCTCTGCCACCCACCCACCTCTGGTAACCACTAATAACCTAAGGTCTGCTACACTTGCCTATTTTAGATATTTTATATAAGTAGCATCATGGAGAATAAGGAATCAAGAGCTCTGGAGGATGTATGATGTACTAGACTTCCTCTGAAAAAATTTAGAGAAGCTTCAATTGTCCATCTGAAATTGTGTTGTTGAAAAGTTGCATAATGGAAGAAAAAGAGAGAGAAGTATGTTTGCAATTGTGAGACTGCTTTGTACAGCTCTTTCAGGAGTAACACTGAATGGATAATACTTTATGACTCACTGTTGGTATACATTCAATTGTTTAAGAAGTTGAGCACATTCTTCTCTGGTAATGTATGAATCTTGTGGCTTATTATTGCAAAGCAAATTAAGAGTAATCTTTTACCTGTGAATATCCAGTACACACACACACATACACAGGGTCTGACAATTAAGTCCATGAACTTACCTGTTCTAAGTGCTACATACCTCATAACCAGATATTATTACAGTTGCCTTCGAAGTAGTCTCTGTGGGAAGCTATACACTGATGCCAGTGCCTAGTTCACCCTTCAAAGCAATTTTGGAACTCCTTCTGGAATGGCCATTGCACAAGGTGGCATGGTGGCAAGTTGACAAACTTAATTGTATAGTCATCTGTGAATGAGTTTTAGCCAGTAAACAAATAACTGTATTGGAACACTCCACCTACTCACCTGATTTGGCCCCCAATGACTTTTCTCTTTACTTGAAGATAAAGGAAATATTGAAAGGAAGACATTTTGATGATATTCAGGATATCAAGGGTAATATGATGACAACTCTGATTCCCATTCCAGAAAAAGAGTTGCAAAATTGCTTTAAACAGTGGATTAGGCACTGTTGTTAGTACATAGCTTCCCAAGGGGAGTACTTTGAAGGTGACCATAGTGATATTCAGCAGTGAGTGATATCGCACTTTTTCTAGGATGAGTTCGCAAACTGAACTGACAGTCTCTGCATGTGCACACACACGTATGGAAATCCTGGTGGCATAATGGATAAGAGCTATGGCTACTAACCAGAAGGTCAGTAGTTCAAATCCACCAGGCATGCCTTACAAACTGTATGGGACAGTTCTACTCTGTCCTATAGGGTTACTATGAGTCAGAACTGACTCGACCCAACAGGTTTGGTTTTATACATCCATACATGAAAACCACAGTTCACAGTTCTGGGAAAAAGAAAAGTAAGAATGCTGAATACCCTTAACCTAAACTAGATGTCTGAGGGATACAGTTCTAGGTAGGGGGTCACTGCTATTTTCTCCTGTGTCTTAGTTTCCTATTGCTGCTATAACAAAAATATCACAAGTGGGTGGCTTTGAAGGACAGAAATTTATGACCTCATAGGTCTGGACACTTAAAAGTCCAAATCAGGGCCATAGCCATGTTGATTCTTGTTCGTAGCCCAGTGTTCCTTGGTGACCCTCACATAGCATCTCTGTGTGTGTATGTGTGTATCTTTGTGTCTAAACTGCTCTTTTTACAAATCAGAAATGATAAGATTGAAAACCCAGCCTATTGATTATGTACAGAGATAGTTTCACTACTGTGGGATTCCCAGCTACTCAGGCTGCAAAAATACAGACTAGTTCAAAGAAACCAACCACCACAGCATCCCTTCTAGTGGCTGCAGAGAGACTGCCAGCAGCTGTGACAGCTGTCTGGCCCACCCTTCTGACCTCTGCTGAGGGAGGTGAGGCTTTACTTGTGAGGAAGCTGCAAGGATTGTGATGCAGGATATCTGGGCAGGGCTGGGGCTGGCCTTGGCAGCTCTTCGGCTTCTGGACATGCTGTGTGCATGCATTGGGCTGTGCCGGAGAAGCAGAGATCCTGGTGATGAGCTCCTCATCACCAGTGGAATCTATGCATGACACCAAATTCAGTGCTGAGCTTTTTAATCTTCTGATTTGGAAGGTGAATTGAGCAGATTTGTAGCTGCTAGCCTCTTGGGTTGTTTTAAAGCACATGGACACTGATGCTGGACAGAGCAACTTGGCTCTTCATTTGCCTCCCTACTTACCCTCCACCTGTGATTTTCTCTTCCCTTGTTATAGCTGATTCTCCATGTCCCTAACTTTTCAAGGGCAGTGGTAACTGTTCTAATTTCAGAACCATTTGTGAGTTGTGTAGTCTGGTAAAATTAAAGGAGGACTTGGACCTGTTTTAGTTACCTCCAAGCACTAATGGAACTGATTCTGAAGTATCACCAGACCTGTTCGGTCTTCACAATGTAGAATACTTGGCTGAAGGTATTGGGAAGGAAGGGAGGGGAAGTCAACTGTCTGGTTAAAGTTAACATCAGATAGTGCTCCTCATCTGTGACTTTTTAAAAAATATTGTATTCTAATAAGATAGCAGTTGTACAAAATGGCTAAAATGGACTTTAGAATCATATGGTATGTATCTTGGTTCATTTTCAAAACCAGAGACTGATATTTAAAAGTAGTGGGTTTTAATCAAAGCTGACTTCATAGGAAGATTATAATGTACTCATTACTGTTTTAAAACAATTTGTATGTGTATGTGTACTTTATGATTGAGCATGTTATCCCATCTTAAACTCATTTGAAAATAATATAGCCATGTAGACTAGCAAAACAGTACGTACTTGTGATCTCAGCTGTAAACAGAAAAATTTAATTCAATAAATTCGGTACTACCCCTGGGGTAGAAGGAGACATGACTGGATTTAGAAACCACTCTATTTCTAACAATGAAAATTCCTATTCCTAAAAAGGATTATATCCATGGGTGTAGGGGTTGGATTCTAACACATATTTGGGGAGGTGGGCACAGTTTAATACATAATATTATGTGTACCCTGGATCCCCATCATCATCACCATAGTCCTTACAGATGAATGACTTGATATTTAGGACAAGTAAAAAATTCCCTTGCAATACTGATTATTTCATATAACTGTGAATCTTGTGGTATTATTTGTATGAATAATGCACTCAGATTATTGATTTATTTTAGAATCAAGTCACTTTAATTATATATACTCTTTTTCTCTTAGCTGCAGGCTGGCAATGCTAGCTCCACAGCACTGTAAGGCTCTCCTTTACCGTTTCAGTGAGGCCTTTTCACCTATACAAGGTTGTCAGATACAATGTTAGGCCTTGGCTACACCTCAAAGCACGCTGGCAAATCTGCTCCCATATCTCTCAAGTTCTGAGAACGTTTTTCCTTTTCTGCTAAGGAGGTTTAGCCAGTTCTGGGGTAAAATCTGGTTATCTTAGATTAGGAAGTGAAGATTATCTTGTTCTCTAGAAAGGGAAAGAGGAATTGAAGCAAGGAAGCTGAAACCCTATATGTACTTCCAGAATATTAACTTTCTTCTCCTCTTCCCTTGAGCACTCCCTTTATCATGAGTGTTCAAGGTCTCTCTGCTTAGTACATTTTAAAAAATATGACTTTAAGTGCTTTATTACAGTTAGAAGAGGACAGGGAAACTCATAGTCTTCAGAGACTACTTTTCTTGCTGGGCTTTGTTTTTAAATTAACATACAGTAAGATTAACTTCTTGCTATATAGTTTCATGAGCCTTAACATACGCATAAAACCAGTTTCCATCAAATTGACTTGGACTCATGATGACTTTGTGTGTCAAAACAGAACTTTGCTTCATGTAACTCCACACAGACTGCAAAGCCCTTTTCATTTCTATGTACTTGGAGAACACGCCCTTACAAGTTACTGTATTTGGAAGCCTAGAACAGCAGTCTCCCCTTATGGCTTCCATAGCACCTGGTGATTTACCTGTAACATGGTATTCTTGAGTGCCTTTGAATTTTTTGGTCTCTCATCTTGTGATCTTCTGCACAGAGTCCAATGCTTGGCACAAGTTGGTGCTTGATAAATGTTACTATAAAACGTTTTCCAGATACATCTGGATAGACTATTCATCCATCTATTTGTATAATCATTTAATAAATATTGAGTACTTACTAGGTACCAGGCAATATTCTGAATGCTGGGGATACAAGAATAAACAAGAGACAAAGTGTCTTCCCTCTCAAGGCTTTAATTCTGGAGCAGGAGTTGACAAACTTTTTCTTCAAAGGGCCAGAAAATATACATTTTAGGTTTTTGGGACCACACAGACTTTGTCATGACTACCCAGCAACTAATGTGTGAAAGTAGACAAAGATAACACATCAGTGAATGAGAGTGGCTGTTGTTTAATAAAACTTTATACAAACAGATAGCAAGCGTGATCTGGCCCTCAGGCTGCAGTATGACAATTCCTTTACTAGAAGGAAGACAAAACAAACAATAGAGTAATTAAATGAGTATACCATTAAAATAGTAAGAAGTATTTTTAAAATGGCACTTTTTTAAAAAAAAGGAAGCGATAGAGAGGAAGAGAGGTGCAATCTAGGCTAGGTATTCTGGGAAGGTCTTTCTGAGAAAATGGCATTTCACAGACACCTGACTGAAGTGAAGGACCAAGCCAGAGGACAGCAAGTGTAAAGGCTCTGAAGCAGGGATGTGCTGCAGGTCTTCAGGGGACAGTAAGAAGGTCTGTGGGAAGACTAGAGGTTGGAGAGACCACTGGGCCCAGATCATGTTACCATAGGGAGTTTGGAGCTGATTCTCTGTGTGATAGAGAGCCACCGGAGGTCTCAAAAAGGAATGACATGTCCTGAGTTTTCACTCAGATCAGGCAGAAGGAGTCAGGGTGACTTCTCATAGCCCTCACTTGTTCCCACAGTGAGTCTGGCTGAATTAGTGACAGGATGCCTCTTCCTATAGAAAGAGCAGCCAGGGAGTTAGCTTTCACTCATTCCCTCAGCCAAATGCCTTGGTCTCAGTGCTGCTGAGGTTATTTAAGAAATCCAAACCAAATGGTATTCACGAGACTTTCTAGGTCTCTGATATATCTGGCATGCAAATCATTAACCTTAAGGCAGTCATTTCTGGCGTCACAGCTTAGTGTTTCCGGGCACAGGGAAGGGTATAAACCTTAGGGGTGCCCCTTGTCTTTCACTTGGAAGGAGACTCAGACAATTCCTGAGACCTTTCACCACCAGGACAAGCACTTCCCTTTCTTCTTCATTTTGAGGTAATGCAAAGCAGCATAGACAAGGGAAATGGGGCAGAGAGTAAGAAGCATAGATCTCTCTCTCAGTTATGAAAACTAGTATAAAAGGAACCTTGTGGCAATAATGATAGTTTTCGTTTCCTGTTTTCTGGTATACTATAGGTTGCCAGGAATGCAATGTCCCACATTCGTATGCAGGTTAATTTTTCTCAAAATCAGTCATGGCAGCCTAGTAACACTGGGGAATGTGAAATACGAGCTTGAGCTTCACTGCTCTACTGTTGCTAGGGTCTCTGGGAAAACTCCTTTAGAAATTGGTGCCATCCTACTGGATCTGAGGGGAACAAATCCAGCTGTGCGCTCACTGTTGGTTAGCTGGTCTCCCTTCCACTTGTTGTTATGGATGGAGAGTGTGACAGAGAAGAGGAAGAAATGAAAGTCATCATGAAAGGAAAGGCATCATCATCATTAAATACCAATAACAGATGACTAAATGAGTTTCAATAATAACTTTAGACAAACTCATCATGGACCAACATCTTTTACTTTCCCATTACACTTCTGAAGGTTCTAACACCAGTAATGAAACAGTACTTTCCAAACACGGTGGACTTCACCTACAAATGTTATCAGCTGAGTCGTAGTGATCGTTGTGGTTCTATTCCCAACATTGTTTTAACTAGTCGTGCCATTTTCCCTAGTCTCACATGCATCCAATCTTTTGCTTCTTAACCAGCAATTACATTGAGCATCTTCTCATATTCATCAATTCCAACAATGGGAGAATGGGATCAACTTAAAAATGAAACTTTGTCTCCTAGCTCATGTAGGCAAATGCAATCTAGTTACCTCAACTTAAAACAGTAAGGATGAAACTGATGACACAACGTGATTAATTTTATGGTAATAAACATTTCCAAACTTAGAAACCAAGAATTTGGTGCTGGGACTCTTAGTTATTCAGTGCTGCTAAGACAGAAATACGAGTGATGGCTTTAACAAACAGAAAGTTATTCCCTCAATCTAGTAGGCTACGCACCCAAGTTCAGGCTGTCAGCTCTGGGGGAAGGCTTGCTGTCTCTGTCAGCTCTGGAGAAAGGCCTTTGTCATCAATCTTCTGCTGGTTGAGGGGCTTCTCAGGCCAGGAACCCTGGGCCCAAGGATATGCTATTCTCCTGGCTCTTGTTTCTTGGTGGTATGAGGTTCCTGTGCCTCTCTGCTGGCTTTTCTCTTTTATATCTCAAAATATACAGGCTTAAGATACAACCTAATTTTATAGATTGTGTGCTGCCTCATCTTAACGAAACTTCTGCTAATCTTGCCTCAATAACATCATAGATATAGGACTTATAACTCATAGGAAAATTACATCAGATCATAAAATTGGAGACAATCACACAATACTGGCAATCATGGCCTAGCCATGATGACAGACATTTTTTGAGGACACAATTCAATCCATGACATGCTTCTACAGGATACAGGCCATGAGCAGCTGGTGAGAAAAATTGTTAGATGTATTGCTTGCTTTTCTCAGAACTGGCCTATTTGATCTCCACCAAAATAAAAGAAAATGCAGAGTTTTACGCTAAAGGGAAAATGGGACTGAAAGCAACTGGGCTTCTTCTAAGTACCAGTAATGGAGCCTCCACTCTGAGTCAGTGAGATTCGAAAGAGCATGAACACAGAAAGCCAAACTCAGTTACCAAGGAGCCTGAAATAGGGACCTACAGTGCATTTTTTTCAAAGGGAGACACATCAACAAAATGATGGGGAAGATATAAAATAGAAGAACAGAGAAAGAAGAAAGAAGAAGTAGTATTCAAGGAGGAAAAAAATTATAAGACATTAGTTTATGGAAATGTGAACAGAAGGCAAAATTTCATCCAGCCCACTTAAGAGCAATTTGTTTGCTAAGACATCAGTCAGCTCAAGGATGTGGGGACTCACTTTACAAACTTTTCTCAGGATTTCTAACACAGAGTCAGAAAACTTGCTACTTGGGATACCAATGGTGTACTGGTCATCTCTGGATGCCCCTCTGGACCTAGCCAGGTGTTGAGCCTAAGAGAATTTCAAAAGTTAAATAATTGGTAAATAATTGGTAATGTCTATAATTGCCAAGTGAAGTGTGGTATTTAGGTAGTCTGAAGAATAGAAAGTGATTTCTAAAACATATCTGAATAAGTCACATGAATAAAAGATTTATAACTTTGTGTCTGAACCATGGCCTTCTGAGTTCAATGTTTTTACTCTAAGGGAAGGGTCGGGTGGGTAACAGGGTTGTCGAATGGCAGCATTACAGGGCTCCAGGGCTACCACCAATTCTCTGGTGAATGGTTCCACTCTTCACTTTACCAGGACAGACCCTTCATGAGTGAGCTTCGTGTGACTGATTCTTGACTTGCAAATAAACTTATGCCTTACTGATAACACTTCCTCCCTGTGTAGCACAATGGGATAGAGTCTTCATAAGGGCCCTCCCACCACCTCTAACATCCTAGTGGGATAAAGCGGAACTTGGTCTGGCCACTCAACTCCCAACTCACAGAGGAGTTTGACCAAATGGCCAACAACCAGGCGGCTTTTTTGGTTTTTTCCTCAAAATTATAAGTGAGATAAATCTCAGAAAATATGTAGAGAATAGCATCCCCAGTGGGATTTTTTCCAATTCTGTCTCTCAATACTTTTATCACTGATCTGATGTGCCCAAGTCATACCAACTCAGTGAGCTCCATGTAGAGTAATTAACAATTTGTTTCTTCTCTTACTCTTGTATGTTGTAGTAAAATATCTGGTCTCATCCAGAGTCTCCCCCAGGTACTTTTGGTGGTTTCCATGAGTTAGGAATGAGTTAGCTATTGAATACTCGTGAGCAAGTAGTCATCTCTACCAGCAAGGAATCTGCCATTTTCTTCCTCCTTGGTTCTGGTTTCTGTTAGGCACATCTTTCACCAGAATCCCACTCCCATTACAATTACTGTTCTGTGAAGTCTCAACGTACTTTAAAGTTCTGTGGTAATGGAAACTTTATCTTCAATCTGTTCCCGTTGTTAGTTGTTAAGCTGGTTATGACTCATAGCAACTGTATTGCAACAGAACAGAACATTGCCCTGTCCTGCACCATCTTCACAATAACTGTTACGGTTGAGGATGGTGTGTGTCAATCCATCTCACTGAGGGTCTTCCTTTTTTCAGTGACTGCCTACTTTACCAAGCATGATGCCTTTCTCTGGAGATGACCCTTCCGATAACATGTCCACAGCACATGAGATAGTGTTACATGCTCCCAGCATCTAAGGGATAGCACTCTGGCTAATCCTTCTTCCAAGACAGACTTGTTCATTCTTCTGGCGGTCCATAGCCAAGCCAAGTGCGGTCGAGTAGGATCCATGGCACATTCAATATTCTTTGCTAACACTGCAATTTAAAGGCGTCAGTTCTTCTTCGATCTTCCTTACTCACTGTCCAGCTTTCACACGCATACAGCCAAAGTCAGATGTGTTGGCTCACACGCATACAGCCAAAGCCAGATGTGTTGGCTCACATGCAAACAAGGTGACTGAAAATATCATGGTCTGGCTCAGGTGTACCTTAGTTCCCAAAGTGACGCCTATTCCTATAAACGGGCAACGATAAATACACTAGGATATCACAATTTCTTTCACATAAAATGGAGAAAGTTTCATGAGTTAGCACATTCCTGAAGACGGTCAGATTGACTATCATTTGAGTAGAGTAGAAAGACAACCAAGTAATTAAAAGCCTGGTTTATTTTTATTTCTCTCACATGTCAATGTGATTTTTAGTAAATACAGTTAATTGTGATTTTTCTTTTTTTAGTTTAGGAGGACACCCTTTCCCAAGAGGACAATGACTATGCTTTTCTTTCAAAAGGAGCTAAGTGGGATGTTTTCTCATGAAACATTTAGCACATGCACACACACACATATGAACATACTTGCATTGGTATAATGTTTTCAGAGGATCAACCTCATTGTCTTCTTTCATCTAAATACATCCTTTCAACACAGGGTAATTGTAAACCTCAGTAAAGACAATATTCTTTGTCTTCCATGAAGTCTACATGAAGCTACATTTCCTGTCTAGCCTAACAGTAAGCATCTCTGTTCTCTCTGAATTCTAAAACTGAAAGATGCTTTTGAAAACCAGCATCTTTTAAAAATAGTGTCTCCAGGCTCCCTCTGCTGCCTATTAGTGATAATGCAAAGCACAAGGAATAAACACACAATTACACACACACACACATTCTTTACCTTTTTAGCTCCAAGGTCCCTTTGAGGATCTACCAAATTAACAACGGGCCGCCTTCCCTGAAAAGTGCACATGCATGTACACGCACACACACACACACACACACGCACACACACACACACACACACGCACTGCAGCCATTTGGCAGACAGTGCAGTCAGGGAGCCTAATTCAACACTGCTCTTTCCCACCCCCTGGAGTGGTACCCTTGGGAAAGTAATGTAAAATGGGGTAATAGTACTTCACGGGTTTTCAGGTGGATTAAATGACATGATGGCTAGAAAATGCTTTGTTCAGAGTCTGGCAAGTGGTGTCTCATTATATGTTAGCTTTATTTTTGTTTTATGAACTTTGGCATAAAAAACCCTGATTTTATTACCCAGGTACCAACGTAGATTATGCAATCTACACTGGAAATAAAATTTCTTATTTTCTCTATTGTTTTATATAGACAGACAAACCATCTGGCCCTAAAGCCTCATGTTAGGATGCTTGGTTCTCTCCTGGCTTCTCACCTGGCAGCATTCATAATGAATTATCGATGATGTACAGGTACCCCCCCCCCCCCAGCTACAACCAGAACACCTTCTTCAGATTATCTGTCATCAATCCAGTAACTCCCAGCTACGAAGTGCCTTAATTTCCCTGAATCTTCATGGCTACATTATGTGTCACCTGTGGTGTGCTGGGATCTCCCTGCTAAGATTCTGTTGCTTAGTTACTTAGTTGCCAGAAAGGTGATTTGCATTCATGGATTCAAAGTCAAATCAAGGTGGAGGGCAGTCACTTTGCCTGGAGAAGACCTTCCTCTGTGACAGCACATGTAATTCCACAGGATGATCTTGCTGTCTGAAAGTGAAGAAGATTTGGGGGATCATATGACAGGGTGATGCTGGGCTCTTTGTGGTGAGCAGCTTGGCTTGATTTCGGGCATGAGAAAGGAATCAAAGACAAGAAAGGATATAAGCATCCTTTGGCCCGGTGGTGCAAATGGTTAAGTGTTTGACTACCAGCCATGAAATTTGATGGTTTGAATCCACTCATAGGCACCTTGGAAGACAGGCCTGGTGATCAGTTTCTGAAAAGTCAGGGACTAGAAAACCCGATGGAGTCAGTTTCTGAAAAGTCAGGGACTAGAAAATCCCATGGAGCAGTTGAGTTGGAATCGACTTGGTGGCAACTCACAACGGCTGCTCCTAGAACACATCTCCCAAACAGGCCTCCATTCCCTGGCCATATTGCAGTGCTGCCTGGCAGGCTGACTCTGGGGTCTTGGTTCGCTCTCCTCCCAGGGCCTGATTGAAGGCAGCCTCCTCCTGTCCCAAAGCAACCAGCTTTGGAGTGTTTCAGCTGCAGGGTTGAGATTAGCAGCCAAGAGTGTGGTTCTTTCCTTCTGCCCTGGGCCTTCTCTCCCAATCCTGCTTTTAATCCTAGTGGTAATGTTGTTTCTGAGCCCTTAGAGGCCACAGCCCTTGAACGGTCAGCTGCCAAAGTAGGCAGGTGGGCTCAGTGAGCAGCTCAGCAGTGCTTTGATCCTCTTCTGTTAGCAGCTTCCAAGTTTCACCTGAAACTTTTACACCTACCCGTCATCACTTCTCTCTTGGTTGGTTTTCCACCCCCAATGAATCCAGAACTGGAAGATAGAGGCACTGTGGCCTGGGATACCGATGTGCTACTTCACTGAGGGGCCCCAGGCCAACGACCCAAGTCTATTTGTCTGAGTCTTGACTCTGCCTTATGTAAAACTGGGATAGAAACAGCAACAAGTCTATTGAAAAGTGGTGAACTTCCTGAAGCATATTGTGGCAAGTTGTACATACTAACTAAAATCTCCCATGATATATTACGTACAGCAGCATGCTACATAGGCATGTTGGGGTCCTACAAAAGAAACGCGAGACATTTCGTCCTCAGCAGAGGCTAGATAATAATACTTAGGAAGAAAAAGTTGTGTAACAACACAAGGCAATGTAACGTAAGTGTCAAAATGAGTCACATAGACAGCTGCTGTTCTTCTTAGGTGCTGTCGAGTTTTTACCCGATGTACAACAGAATGAAGCACGGCCCGGTCCTGCACTAGCCTCATCATTGCCGTTATACTTGAGTCCATCGCAGCAGCTGCTGTGCCAATCCATCTTTCTTTTCTAGGATGAGTTCAGGAACTTGTCAGACCTTATATACAAAAAAGCAATAAATGGATATACGAGGTCTAACAATTAGGTTCACAAACTCATCCTAGAAAAAGTGCTACATACCTCAAAGCAATTGTGGAACTGTTTTTCTGGAATGGCCATCAGAGCTGTTGTTGTATTTCCCTTGATGTCTTGAATGTCATCAAAATGTCTTCTTTTCAATATCTCCTTTACCTTTAGGTAAAGAAAAGTCATTGGGGGCCAGATCACTGAACAGGGAGGGCGTTCCAATACAGTTATTCATTGGTGGCTGAACACTCCCTCACAGACAACTATACAATTAAGTGTGCCAACCTGCCACTGTGTGTGATGGCCATTCCAGAAAAAGACTTCCATAATTTCTTTGAAGGGTAGACTAGGCACTGGCATCATTGCATAGCTTTCCAAGGGGAGTACTTTAAAGGTGACCATAGTGACATTCAGCACCAAGGTACGCAGCACCTAGAACAATTAAGTTGGAGGACTTAATTGTCAGACCTCGTATTCTTCACTGTCCTTAAGTCACGATGCTGTGGGACTCCTACTTCAATGACTTCAGCAGAGGGCTTGGAGTCACGGTGAGGCAAGTGCAGAGCAAGGGTACTTGTGAGCAGAAGCAAACAGCAGAGTCCACAGACCTCAGCAGCGAGTGCCAGCAGGACCCTCTACAAGGCCTACTGGGGTGTCCCACTGCTCCCTCCTTTCCTAACTGAGGGCAGAGAGGACCCAGGGAATGGCCCTGAAGCCCTAACCTCCCATTCATCCCGAGACTTTATTAGGAATGCAAACTTTGGGCCCTACCTAACCCAGATCTCTGGTTGTTAGGTGCCTGCCAGTCAGTTCTGACTCCTAGTGAGCCACGTACAATAGAACAAACCACACTGTCCAGTCCTGCATCCTCTTAACGACTTGTTGCTTGAGCCCGCTGTTGTACCCACTGCGTCAGGCCATCTCATTGACGGTCTTCCTCTTTTTCACTGCCCCCTGCTTCACCAAGCCTGATGCCCTCCTCCAGAGATTATCCCCTCCTGATGACATATCCAAAGCATGTGAGACAAATTTACACCATTTGAATCAGGAACCCTGAGGATGGGGTCTAGCAACCTGTGTAAAAATAGTCTCTGGTGGCACTTCAGATACGTGTGAAGTTTGAGAAACAAAGCCTTGCACTCAGCTACCATCTTGACTATGAAAAGGGTAGGGGGAAGAGATCCAGAAAGACTATTTATCTAAAAGAAACACAAGACTAAAACATCCTTTAAACTGCATCAAGTCTCAAATGGATTCCCCTCAGTTTCTAAAAACAACCAGAATTTTCTATTGCAAAGGAACAGACACATCTTACAAATTAGCCTACTTGAATGATAGTAGTAAATTTTTGCATCCTGTCATGGATTGAATTGTGTCCCCCAAAAATGTGTACAGCAATTTGGCTAGGTGATGATTTCCAGTATTGTGTGATTATCCACCTTTTGCCGTCTGATGGGATTTTCCTGCGTTGTAAATCCTACCACTAGGATGTGAATGAGGTGGATTAGCAGCAATTACATTGGTGAGATCAATGTTTTCAACACATCTCTTCTGAGCTAGCACTTACTATGTACCAGGCACTGTTCTGCTTCCTTTACAGTTTATTATCTTATCTCATCCTCACAACAATCCTGTGAGGTAAATACTACTATACTCATCTAACAGCTGAGGAAACTGAAGTACACAGAAGTTACATCACTGACCCACGGAAACGTGAAGTGGTGGAAACGTTTAGTGTATTGTTTCTGAAGAAATTCTCCTTCTTCCCCTCTTTACGTCTTAGTGCCGCTGTAACAAAAATACTGCAAGTGTACGGCTTTAACAGAAATCTGTTTTCTCACAGTTTAGCAGGCCTGACGCTCAAATTCCGGGCAGCCGCTTTAGGGGAAGGCTCACTGTCAGCTCTGGAGGCAAGTCTTTGTCACTTTTCAGCTTCTGTTCCTCAGCTCCTCGCTGATCTTCCTGAGACATTCGTATCTTCCCTTTCATTCGTGCTTCCTTCTCTGTGCCTCACAGCAACCCTGCAGACAGCACAGAACGCAGCACAGCGTTTCCAAGGAGTGGCTGGTAGATTCAAACTGCTGACCTATTGGTTAGCAGCTGAGCTCTTAACCACTACACCACGAGGGCTCCTAGGAGCTGGAGTTGATCTGATGGAAATGGGTTTAGGTTTGGGTTTTCTCTGTGTTTAATCCGCTCTTTTTACATTTTAGAGGTGATGGGTTTAAGATGCACCCTACACTAATATAGTCTCACTAATATTAACAAAGGAAGTCCTACTTCCAAATGGGACTATACTGACAGGCATAGAAATTTAGGATTTACAACACATATTTTGGAGGAGACACAATTCAATTTGTAACATTCCAGTCTTTGGCCAAAATTAAGGTCCTTAGTATAGTGTCTTTGAAGACCCACCTTCTTCCTCCCAAATGAGACATAATGCAGTGTAACAGGAAAGACTAGTAATCCGGACTTTAATCTCAGCTCCACCTCAGTTTAGTTAAACCACCTTGGAAAAGTAATTACATCTACCTTGAAAGATGAGGGAGTTAAACCAGGAGATTCAGAAGATTCTCCCCACTCTAAAATTTGAGTCTATGAACACTTATTGCTTCAGGACAAAATGAAGTTAAAGAAACAACCTGAGTTTTTTAGCAATGTCTGAGGAAGCATGCAAAGGGCTGCAAAGGCTTTGAACATCACTTTGGCCCTTCAGAACAAAAGGCACAACTGAGGTTTAGTCAGTGTCTATGTCTCTTCAGCATCTCAGTGACCAGGTATGGTGAAATTCACCAGATGCTGTGTTTTAAACCATGAAGTGAGGAACTCACATGAAGAGGAGGAAGTTTTGACCTGCCCTTGACACATTTATTTGTTCAGGAAAAAAAAAAAGTCATCCAAAGAGAGAAAACATCTTTAACAAAGGAGATGTGCTATAGGACCAAATATTTATGGCTACCCGAGGAAACTAGGCAATAGAGAAGCATTACACGGTGTTACTGGCACTTATTTTGAAAAGCACAAGCCTCAGTTGTGACCAAAGCAGTAACAAACTGGGCTTACTTAATAGTTATGAGTTCTGAAAGCTAGATTCCAGCTTTGTTTGTGTTTTTCAAAAAATAAAACAAGAATCATCCTAGGCAGGTTTTTAGGAACCTTTTATTTCTCTTAGTTTTGACAAAATTTGAGCCAACTGAAACTTGACTGAAAGTTTTAAATTGATATGCAGATACACACAACTACTGTTATTTGGCAGATGGAAAAATGAGGAATCAAGTACCTTGCAGAGTGTCACTGACATAAATAGTAAAAGCATAGGGAAAATCCTGGGCTATTTCCCAGTATGGCAGAACAGGGTTTCAGACCCCTTGAGTTCAGCAAAGGTATAATTTGCAAGAAACTACTCCCTGAAAATTAGTCAGAGTTGGCCATACTCATAGCCAGATGTGAAATTCATTCCTGATAGTGCTCGTGCAGTTCCGCTCTGGGACTGGGAGAGCAGTCCACACTCCTTCAAGGACACTCAGCACTTTATACAATCATAGCCTCATTACTGAGGGAGCTAAATCCAGCTTGCTTGTATCTTGATTGTTCATAGTAGTGCTCTTAATTAACTTGTCAGATCAGCATGCCAGCACTTTCTGAAGCCAGAGATCCAGGGAGGAGACAAAGCGTCACGATAGTGTCCACTGAAGGGGTGATGCCTGACTTCTTAGGAAGCCAAAGGATTCACTAGAAACAGGGCTTTCTCCAGCTCAGACCCATGAGTGGTTTGAACCTCAAGCTACTCAGCCAACAAAGACTGGCTAAGTGGCTGGAAAGTCTGACGGCTGGCTGTCGTCATCTTGTTTAACAGCATGGTATGGGATGTCCTGTCCCTGGGGGTGTGGCACAACATAGCATCCAAAGTGTGAGTGGTGACTTGGCCAGATATGCGCAGTTTTCCATAGATCTCATCAAACCTGGCCCGAAGGCTGGGGATATCCCTCACTTTTTCCCTCACAGCGGCTAGCTGGAAAAAAGCAGGGAGAGCAGATCATTATATCTCTACATAATTTGTTCCTTATTCTTTGTACCTATTCTCTTGTAGAGCTACACAAACATACAAACGTATAGTGTACACCCAAAGTGGTGAGGGTATTGGAGCACAAAGAGATATTCTACAAGCTACATACAAGATTCAAAATTAGCTCTTGAAAAATCCTACCTAATATTGTAGAAAATGAAGGTTAGGTTAACAAATAGAATAAGTGAATCACACCCAGGAGGAAGTATTAAATAGCAATGGTATCTGGTTTGGCAGTGGTCAATCGAAAGGTATTTGGAATCTATTCTACAAGACACTGGAGGGTTTAAAGAGGATGTGATCCTTTAAAAGTGGTGTAGTGCATGAATTGGAGAGATACAGAAGGACAGATGTCATGAACTGAATTGTATCCCGCAAGATACTCACCCTACAAAAAAAGGTGTGTAGCCATCTGGCTAGGCCATGATTCCTGGTGTTGTATGATGTTCCTCGGTGTTGTAAATCCTGCCTCTATGGTGTTAACGAGGGAGGGACAGTGGTTGTGTTAGTGATTGTGCCTTAAAGCAATCTCTAGGGATACAAAAGAAAGTGAAGGAAGCGAAGAGTTGGGGACCTCAGAGTAACAGGAAAGAAGCAATGCCAGGAGTGGAGTGTGTCCTTTGGAACTGGAATCCCTGTGTCTCAGAAGCTCCCAGTCAAGGGGAAGATTGAGGGCAAAGACCTTCCTCCAGAGCCAACAGAGAAAGATATCCCCTGTAGCCGATGCCCTGTATTTGGACTTTCAGCCTACTTTCCTGTGAGAAAATAAACTTCTCTTTGTCAAAGTCATCTACTTGTGGTGTTTTTGTTATAGTAGCACTAGGTGACTAAGATGTGTAGACTAATCAGGAGGCCCCTTTGCTGTGGCTCAAAAGACAGGCAAAGCTGGTTTATGCTGGGAAATAGCAAATACAGAGAAGCTGATGTATCTGAGGTGTACCTTGGGCATTAAACTGAGAAGATTTATTGCTGAAGTGATAAAGGAAAGAGAGCAGTCAAAGGTAACTTCCCAGTTTGGGCTTTAATATCTTGGTGATGGGTGGTGTCCGTTAACAACAGGGGAACACAGGGACAACCAGACCTGGAGGGGAAAATCAAGAGTTCTGCTTTGGACACAACTGAGGTGCTGAGACGCATCTACGCAGACATGCCAGGAGGACTGTGGAATAATCAATCATCAATCACGGGGCATGGAGGAGAGGTCTAGCCCTGGGTATAAACATTAGAACCATAAGCACATGAGTGCTATTTATTTCTACAAAAATGAGTGAGCTCAAATTTGGAATGTGAAGCTACTTTCCAAAAAAAATCAACATTTTGCTTAGTTCAAACTTTGTTAAGAACCCAATATGATGACATTTCTTGAGGAAGTTTAATTGGGATCAAGCTTCCTAACAAACTCTTTGGTTTATATTTATGTTCTACACATATCATAATCCTATTTGCTACTCACGCATCTTCTTTTCAAATGATGACTCCCCACTGAACCTTCAGAAAACAGGCTTAAGTACTTTTGAAAAACACAAGCCCTGCCTATGACAGAAAAACAGGCTTACTTATCAGTTCTGAAAGCTCAACTCTGGTTTTGTTTGTGTTGCTGACAGAAACACTGTGAGGTCCCTGAGGGCACAGCTTGATAAACTACATAACTCCATTAGCTTTTGAGCTAATTCTAAGTATGTGTATGTGGGATTAGAGGAGCAGGTTCTTTTTTCTAAAGTTCTGCATTTTATAAATATATACACATATCTACAATACACGGAAACCCTGGTGGTGTAATGGTTAAGCGCTACCAAGAGGTCAGCAGTTCGAATTCGCCAGGCACTCCTCGGAAACTCTATGAGGCAGTCCTACTCTGTCTTACAGGGTCGCTATGAGCTGGAATCAACTTGACAGCACGGAGCTCTTTTTTGGTATATAATATACATACTTACACAAAAAATTTATAAATGTGGTGTTATTAAAAATGTGCTATATGTGGAGATTAGATGCTAAACTATCATACTATGCCTGACAATTAAGTCCATGAACTTAATTGTTCTCAGTACTATATACTTCATTGCTGAATATCATTACAATCACCTTTGAAGTATTCCCCTTGGAACTTTCTGGAATGTCCATTGTGCACAGTGGCATGGTGACAAGCTGGTGAACTTAAGTGTATAGTTGTCTGTGAGGGAGTTTTTAGCCTGCAAACAAATAACTGTATTGGAACTCCTGTCCTACTCACCCCATCTGTCCTACTCACCCCATCTGACTTCTTCTTTACTCAAAGAGAAAGAATATTGAAAGGAAGACATTTTGGTGACATTCAGAACATCAAGGGTAATATGACAACAGTTTTGATAGCCATTCCAGAAAAAGAATTCCAAAATTGCTTTGAAGGGTGGACTAGGTATCAGCGTCAGCACATAGCTTCCCAAGGGGAGTACTTCAAAGATGACTGTAGTGATATTCAGCAATGAGGTATGTAGCACTTTTCCTAGGATGAGTTCATGAACTTAACTGGCAGTCCTCACATAACCCAAAACCCCTTGCCATTGAGTTGATTCCGACTTACGGCAAACCTATAGGACAGAGTAGAGCTGCCCCATAGAGTTAACAAAGCTATAATCTTTATGCAAGCAAACTAACACCTCTTTCTCCCCCAGAGCTGCTGGTGGATATCAACTGCTGATGTTTCAGTTAGTAGGTGTTTAATCACTGCAACACTGGAGCTCCTTAAACTATTATATAAAAACCAAATCCATTGTCTTTGAGATGATTCTAACTCACAGCAATCCTGTAAGACAGAGTAGTCCTGCTCCATACGGCCTTCAAGGAGCAGCCAGTAGATTCAAAATGGTGACTTTCTTGTTAGGAACTGAGTTGTCAACCACTAGGCAATCAGTGCTCTGAACTATTATACAGATGATATTAAAAGTAGGCTATTAAAAATAATTGCTATTTAGTTCTCCTGCTCAAGGTGAAATGACTTAACATCCGGCATACAGCTTCCAAAGAAGCAAAGCAAATGTGTCAAGCTGGAGGTAAAGTGATCTAACTGCATCTACTACTTCAGTTCTCAGGTATCACTACAGAAATATTACAGGGAACCATTAGAACCATTCTACAATTTAAGTATAAAAGAAACTCTAGCATGTTTGTTAATTTAGTTTAAAAAATACATCAATGAAGAAACAGTGAATATTTTAGTGAATTCAGTAACTGCACTGTAGAAAACCAACAATTCTTTTCAATACTCCTCTGGTGGTACAACAGCATCTCTATGATAACTTAGTCTAGCCTGCACATATAGCACATTTTTAATGACATTATACTTGTAAATATTTGGATGTACAAGTATGCCTATTACATAGACATGTACGCATTTGTAAAATGCAGAGCTTTATGGAAATGGGACATCCCTCATGTGGTCTCACACACATACTTGGAACAAGCTCCAAGCTCTTGACTCATTAAGCTGTTCTCTGAGAGGGTCCCACAATAACCAGGGGAATACACTGAACTACAGGGTGAGTTTTCTAAGAAAAACCTTTCTTAAAAGCTTTATGGGAAAAATCAAATAAAAAAAATAGAACACTGAAGTTGTGCCAATATGGCAGGCACGTACACATACTTAACTGTGTACTGTAAAATCTTTTTATATTTTCATTTCCCCTAAACCCCAAACCAAACCCATTGCTATCAAGACGACTGCGACTCACAGCAACTCTTTCTAAATATACTCCAAGAGATTGTGGGTAATGACCTACAGAACCAAGACTTGAAACAAAAGAAGCTGTAGATTTCATCCTAACCAGATTTAGTCAGTTTCCTGATCAACTGCCTTTGACCGCAGGCAGAAGCCTATGGGTAGATGTGAGGAAATGGGACAAGGCTAGGAAAGCCTTAGTGTGGCAGAGGGGCAGAAAGAAGCCACCTGTTCCCTACTTGTTCCTGCTTCCTCAGATGTTGGGTCTGCACCAGTGCTATAAAAGGCGAGAAAAGGGAGGGAAAAAGGAAGGAGGAAAGATCAGCTGATACGCCATTGATGAAAATAACAATTACAGCGCTGCTATCAACAATATGATCATCTCAAATATCTATGATTTCTTTACATTGTTACGGAACCCTGGTGGCAAAAGAATTCAGCATTCAGCTGCTAACTAAAAGGTCTGTGGTTTGAACCCACCAGTGGCTGAATTCCAACAGGTTCCCAGGAGAAAAGACTTAGCAATTTGCTCCCACAGAGATTACAGCCTAGGAAACCCTATGGGTCAGGGCTATTCTGTCAGATAGGACATGGTGCCACACAACAACAAAGAGATGTACCAATGACCATAATTCAAATGACTTGGCAATGATTCCTTTTGTACAGTTATCACTGTGGCACAGGGGTTCATCTGTTTTATTTTGCTTTCAATCTTTGAGAATTGCCTTGTACTTTTTATTTAATTTTGTTTTATAATTCTGTAGAGCCTTTACATGGTCCCAAGGTCAAATATACAAATAAGGTACATTCACAGAAACAGCTTCCATCACTCACTCCTCAATCTCTCATAAAAAATTGTTTTTAGTAAGCACTGGTACAAAAAAAGTAGGTATGCCCTTCTTAAAGCATACCATATGCACTTTTGTACCCTGCGCCTTTCATTTTATATTATATAAATCCAGATATAGAATCATCCATGGCATTATTTGTAAGTACTCCTCATTTCTTTTTATAGCTACAGAGCAGTTCTTTGTGTCGATGTATCCCGGTTTTACAACTAGTCCTCTGGATAGAAATATAGGTTGTTTCCAGTCTTTTGATATTACAAATTAATCTGCAATAAATATCCTTGTACATACAATATCTTACATTTTTCCCAGGGTATATTTGAAATACAGAGAAATGGTTTAGTTAAGTCAACAGTCAAATGCATTTGTAACTGGAGTTCAAACTGGCTTGTTCTGGTTCAAACCTTTGCTATTTGTGTTTTCACCCCAGAAATACTGAATCAGAATCTATAGTTTAACAAGATCCCATGTATATGCAATACATTTTCAGAACCACTGCTCTACTAGTGGTTCTACTAGAGCCCTGCTATGTAATTTTCCTAGATATTGTCAAATGCCTCTCCACAGAGACTGTATTAAGCTACATGTCCCCAACAGGAGCGAATGTGCTGCCCGTTTCCCTACAGCCCTACCAGCAGAATATGCTGTCAACCCAGAGTTCTGCTAATCTAAGGTATCAGAAATGGCACTGCAGGGTAGTTCTGCTTTACATATTTCTGAATATTAGCAAGGATGAGCATCTTTTAAAATGTTTAAGGGCCATTCACATTTCTTTTTTCAGTGAACTCTGCATCTCTTGTCCGTTTTTCTTTAGGGTTGTTATGTGATTTCTGCAGCAATTACATACTTACCACTTCTTCCGAGAACTCTTGTTTTTTCACAAACCTTGGTAAATTTCCTTCTGCTGCATCCTTTAGTATCTCCAGCAGGGTTTCTAACATATTTGAGTGGATATGTATGATGATCTGAATAAAAAAGAGGAGACAATCAAGTACAAGACCGAGCCAGGGTTTTCACTATTAAGAAAAGCACCCTATTAGACGCTTCGTAATTCAGAGGCCTGCACAAGTTCAAATAATGCCTTGAATGCAGGTCCATCAGGCAAAGCTTGCTTTCCAATTTAAAATCTTGCTAAAGAACTAAATGAGAGGAAGCAGGTGAAAGAGAAAGTGCATGGATTTTGGAAAACGACAGACTTGGGCTAGAATCCCAGCACTGCAACTAACAGCTATGGTGCTGCACTAGGTACTTAATCTGATTTCTAATTTCCTCATTTGTAAAATGGGAAAAAGACCCATGGATCCCATATTTTAGGTTATTGTGAACATTCAATAAAATATTAACACACAGGAGGTACTCAGTAAACATTCATGTTAGTTCTTCCTTATCCCCTTTAGATTTGGTGGAGATGACAATCAACCAACCTCTTAAGATGGGCTATAGAGCAAATAGTACCTTAAAAAAACTGGGACAAGTGCTGCCAAGGTTTAGGAATTTACAGGCCACAGGTTATTGCTAACATAAAGTAAAAGCTGACTAAAGTCTTAAAAAGGCACCCTCATTTGCACTACATATACTCGGAAACTTTCAAAACTGGATACTGTACTTTGCTTTTGAAAATGATAGTACTAAATAAATCAGCTAGGCACAAGCAACAAGGAAAAACAACGTATTTCCCTCCTGTGAGTCTCAACATTCACTATTAAAATTTGAAAAATACAAAAAGGTTTAAATTACTGTTAAACACTGTTAATAAATCAAAAAATTACCTTCCAAATATATTATTTTTCCCCATATTTTACCCTTTTGATCAGTTATTATTTAATGAACATTTCCTCATATCACTAAGACATTTAGAAAAAAACTGTCATTTTCGATGAATGCATAAATTTGCATGAAAATATATCATTCTTTATTATATCACGGTTACTTTTTTAAAAAAAAACTGATTCCCAGGAGTGAAATTATTCAGTTGGAGGGTATAAACAACCCCACCTTGGTTGGGCAGGGTTCTGTTCATTGAGGGCAAGGACATGTCAGTTATGTAGACAGCTCCATCTCCAGTGCCTGACACACAGTATACACTCAATGAACAATGAGTGAGAAGAGGACTACGGGGCCTCCAGCAACTTGTAAAGATAAAGTTCTTGGGGTCCCATGCTAAAAACTATTAGTGATGCGCTCCCTGAAGATTTCAGCTTTTCTTCGTAAGTTTTCCCAACTTCTCTCCCTATCTTCAACGACTACGTCTGATTTAGAGGCGATGTCAAGAGTAAAGGTACTTCAGTACCTGGAAGTGCACCGATCAAGGGCAATAGAGGTGAGCCCCTGACTAGAGGGGGCAAAGGAAGAGCCAGTTTAAAGCCTTTAAGGGCTTGCCTCAAGGTGCAGGGTGTGGTTAAGGAAAGCGAAATTGGTGGCACACACAGGACATTGCTTTTCTATCACAAATTAAAGCAGGGAAAACAGAATTATCAAGGAGCAGGGTAAAATGTGATAGAAAAACCTATTTAAAGAACACATACTTCCTGACCCCCTGATCTTCTGACATCTCGAGAAATCAGGACAGGTAACTGGGTAACTTTGATCAAAAGAAGAAGCAGAAGCCCGGAACATACAGGCATTTGCATTTTTTGTTTCTTTCACTTCTTCCTTAAGTTTGCTACATTTGAAGTAGAATATCCTATTTGTGGTAGGAAACCTGGGTGGTACCATCAGTTAAGGCAAAAGGTGTGTTAAAATGTTCACCTGTGTTAACAAATGAATAACAAAAGTAGCAAAGATAACCACTGGACAATTTCCCTGAAAAAACAAGGTAAATTCAATTTCGAAATGAGTCTCTATTTCGAGATGTATCAGATTTCTATAGAAATGACTAGAATTCACGCAGAATCAGGGTAAATCTATCCATGTTGGTCTCTGCTACTCTCAGAAATATTTAAAAGTAGAATTTAATCCTTCGATATCAAACAGTACTGCTAAAGAGAAGCTATAGTTTTTCTTTGAAGACTGAGAGGTTTAAATTCAGACTGAGCGGGCAGAGTAGGCACAGGTATGTCACCGTGAGACGACCTGCCACATCCAGACAGCATGCAGCAAGCTGTCAGCTGAGAAATACAGAACCAGGCCCTCTGGGTCACACTGGCAGCAGAAACAATCTAGATGAAAAGAAAACTAAGTAGAGGGGAATAACTGGGTAAGCTCAAATTCCAAATGACAGCAGCCAAAGATTTTAGTATAAGGCATTCATTTTTAAAGTAGATCAAGAAAAAAAAAAGGAAAGGAAAAAAAATTAATTTCTGCTAACAATTGGAGAACAGACTGTCTACTTGCTTCTGTCTCAGGCTTCCATTTCTTAATAATTATCAAACTGCCTTTAAGGATTCCAAGAGGATGACTCAGCCTTGGAGAAGCTAGACTCCATTAAATCATCTATATTAAAAAATTGCTCTAACAACAGAGACCCAAAATCTGAAAGATTATTAAATTTAAGAATGGCAGCTATCTCTTTTTCATCATCCTGGAGGAAGATGAAATAGGGTTATATTTAAATATGACAAATTTAGATTGGACAGTTAGAAAAATTTCCTAAGAGTGAAAATTTTTAAACAGTAAAACTATCTTTAGCTTTCCTGATAGTGGTCATTCTGTGACCCAATTCTGTGAGAAACTGATTCATACTCAAGATCAATGCAAGGTCCTATGTGATCCTTACCCCAGATGTGTCCATTTTGATCGGTTTACTATCGGACTCTCCACTCTAACAAGGAGAGAAAAAGGCTGTTCCTCCTGCCGGCCCTCCCTCTGCCCACCACCACAGGAATTCTACTGTGGATGGACATTTCCATCTTAGCAGACTCATGCTTTATTTCTGTACAGTTCTTCCTCATTTGTCAAGTCACTACTAGAAGCTCATAACAACCTGGAGAGATGGCAAAGATTTAAACAGATGAGGAATTTAAGTCCAAGGAAGTACAATACATGCATTTAGGACAGATCATGCTTTTTTGACATCCAGTCCTGTGTTTTTTTCATTATTCAGGAAGAGGAGCTAATCCCAGCCCTGGAGAGAAGATGCATGGCTCTGCACCTTGCACCCCTGTACCACACACCTCTGCAGCATGCACCACTGCATGTCTGAGGTGGTAGGAAAACCCTAGGGTTAAGAGCCAAAAAGATTTGTTTGTGTTAAAAAACCTACTCTGTTCTTTAATTAGCTGTGAGAACACAGCTAATTTACTTACCCTTGAACTTCAGTTTTCCCCAGCTATAACATGGAGCAGTATTGATGGGACAAGGTGGTCTAACATGAACTAACAAATTGCATTGCACCTTAGGTAAATGTCTCATTAAAATCCTGCCTATCTAATACTCTTCAACTTTTCACCACCAATCCTTATTGATCCCCCTCAAGACCTCACTTCAAGTCTAGGTGAAGCTACTAATGATCCACATAAAACATCTCTCATCACAGAGTCTTGTATTTCATTCTTACATGGTGTAATGAACCACTTGGGTAGCTTTAGCTTCAGTTGAAGACTCTTCTGCTAATTCTAGCAATTCTACTCCCGTCTAATCTTGAAAGTGGTGCTGGCCACTCTCTTTCTCAGAAGTACTTACATATCCAGAGCAGCCCACATTTAACAGGAAGCAGAGAAGACAAAAGTCATACAGTGTTTGCTGTAAGCCGAGGCTCATCATTCTGTTGAGCTTACCAGTATCGCTGGCTCGAGTGATCTGAACTTCTGTACTCTGGGCCTCATGGACCTGAGTTTAGCTTGGGAGTCTGGATGCAGATCTACATGCTTTTTTGGTCTGCAGTTTCTGCTTAATCCCAGAAGACTGCCTGCTTCCAGGTCCCCCAGACTTGGAACAGTAGCTTTCTGTGGCAGGCTATGGCAGGTAGGGCTATCAGCCCTCTCGGATGTCCATGCACCAGTGCTTTTCCCCTGTCTTTTTCTGATGCTTCCTCTGCCTCCTTATTAATGCCATCCATGTTCATTCCTGGGTCGTCTTGTGTCTCTTTCTTTGCAGCACCCATCAGCCCATATCAGTTCCATCCCAGGCTTTACACAGATGAGGTCTTAACTGACAGCTCTGACATTCATTTTCTGTCCAGGTTCATGCCTTTTGCAAACTGCAAAACCCTTTTCACATACTTTCCAGTGTGAGTGTATGATCTGTCAAGTTGATTCAACTCACAGCAACCCTAGAAGACAGAGTAGAACTGCCTCACAGGGTTTCCAAGGAGTGGCTGGTGGATTCAAACTCCTAACCTCTTATTTAGCAGCAGAATGCTTAACCACTGCACCAGCAGGGTTCCCACTATAAAGTTTAGTATTTTCCAAATTGTCTCTTCTTTTTTTTAGCTTCTCTGTTATCACTGTTTCGACTTTGTTAGTTCCCCAGGCTGTTCTCATGTGAAAACATTTTTTAAAAGTAAACATTAGGTCAAATACAAAGTATTCTGCTCTTAGATTTCTTACATGACTTTGTTCCCCCAAGTTTACTTTTATTAAAAGCTTATCTGGTCCTTATCTTAAAAGCCCATCTCTACCACCTTGTCTATCTTTGTCCTCTGGGCACTGATCTGGAGGTGACATTTGAGGAAAACCACTATGGGCAGAACTGAAAATGGTCATTATCTTTAGGTGTTACTATTCTTTCTCAGAAACTTAGAGTTACACAATTCATATTCATTGGATTTGAAGGTTTGTTAGAAATGAATATTCCTTTCTATGTAACACACCTCATTTCAAAAAATGCAAGTGATAGCAAACATTCATTGAACACTGATTACATCCCAGGCATTGTGCTAATTACTTTTCATGTATTATTTCTTTCAATTCTTACAACAAAAGACCAAGTACTATTTCTACAGCTGTTTCAGATTAAAGGAAACTGGGCTCCATGAGAGTCAAGCAACTTGCCTAAGGACACAGAGCTAGTGAGAAACAGTTAAAACTAACAGCTCACATCAAATAGAATCCTCCCCCAAGTCCTCCCCAAAATGCCCTTCCATTTCCGTCTGCATCACCTCTCACAGCCCTGTCCTTCAGAGCACTGTCCAATCATGATTTCCTCCCTAAACGCTCATTTACTCTGGCTGACCAGCTCCGCCTTTCTCTTCATTCTCAAGCTGGCAACACTGCTGCAGCTGTGACCCGTTAGCCTGGTCCATGTCACACCGGTGCTTACACATATCTGCTCTTTTGCAAGCACCTTCTTCACTGTGACCTCTCATCTGTTTCAGGTGACTCCAAGTTCCTGAAGTTTAGGGGCTTTTCTCCTGCAGCTCTCCACAACACGAATGCACTCAGCAGACAAAGCAAGCCTGAACCAGGCTTGGCTGACTGGCAGCTGTGGTGTCTTCAATGAAAAGACAGCCTTTTTCAGTGGTCCAGGAAGGGGAAGGTGATTCACTACTCAAAAATGGGAGTGGTAACAGAATGCATTTCACATTTTATTACTGGAGTGAATCCTCTGACTCTATGAGGAATTTTTTGTTTTGTTTTCCTTTCAGTTTTAGGGATTAAGGTTTTGCAGATGAGCAGGACAGCAGCCACCTTGCTGACACAGACAATAAGGCCCCAAAGAAACGACATGAGTGGCTTCAACAAGTTCTCAGACCGTGGCAGACATTAAGAATAAAAATAGCTAAGACATCTTGAAAGCTTATCACATGTCAGGCTCTACCTCACGTACCTGAGGATTAACCCACCAATTACAACAACTTGTAAATTAGGCACCACCAATGGCATATGATTAGCACATAGCTTTTTCTCTCAAGGCCCATTAGAGACAGGAAAGTCCAGCTCTAGCGTCTCCTTCGTCTCTCCATCTACAGCATTCTGCAGCTCTGTTTCAAGGCTTAGTTATCCATGTCTGGTATGTGAACACATCTACTCTCCTACCAATTCATAGATCCTGGAAGCATGGGCTGTGTGGACTCCACTCACAGGGCCTACAGTGTAACCTGGACACAGAGGAGCTCAGTCAACAGCTGCTTATTCAGACTGAAGACTTTGAGAGATCAACAGTCACTGCACCCAGACAAAAAGCCCAGATAGCATTTTATTACATTTCAAAACTTAGTTTAAACCATAAGAAAAGTCACTTACATTTAAATTCATGCAGATGACGCTTTCTGCCTTCATGATTTGAGAAAACATGGACATAGCTTTCGCCACCTGGTTCTGGAAGGGAGATAACAGCCATAGCCTAAATCATATGAACATTATTCTGCTATCATAAGGATCCCTGAAAGAAATCAAGAAATTTCTATTCATGGGGCCCCAGGGGGTTGAGGTTCACAGAGAAAATGAAGTTTTGTGGTATTCCAAAGCGAACACTCCATAAAATGTTTCCGCCAGAGGTACATAATTGGAATGTTTCAACAACCTGCTTGAGTCCAGTTTCTAAGACAAAGGCATAAAGTTGGCATTTATCTTTCTCTCACTGGAACCAGCCCCCCCAAAACCTACCAAGAAAGAGAAGCATGTTCAACATAACTAGAAACCTCAAAGTAGAGAGGAGGCAGAACCACTGCGGAAACACTGGTGCTAGGGCATGTAAAGTACTTCTCAGGCCTTGGCAAAGGACAGTCCTGAGGAGGGGTTCTTCAAGAGAGGGCTGATTCAGTGTTGCAGCTCTTACTCCACTCTCTGTTGCAGTGTGACCTCAGGGAAGTCCTCTCTTCTCTCTGACCCTCAGTGGCCTCCATGTACCCAGGGAGAAGGATAGGTTAAACAATCAATAATGACTCTTTCGAATAAAAGTATTTGGGTAGCCAAAGGGAACGTGATGGACTCCACTTCTCAAATGGGGTGAACCAGCAGTTCTGACTCATTTGAGGTGAATTCAGCTCTGGAGAGTATTCAAATTAAATTGCTCTCCAAGAGCATGAAATATTAAACTGATCACTTGCAATTTTCATTTTAGTTACTTGAGATATTTTTCTCAGAGTGCTGTTTAGAATCTTGCCTGGTCCTTTCTAAATAGAAACACATTTTAGGTCCTTAACCAGAACTGGAGGCATTCTTTGGAGACATTAAGTGTGGATGCAGGTTGTCATGGCACCAAAGGCATCGGTCTCTTCCTTCAAGACACAGTTAGGAAGAAAAATAATGAAAGCAAGAACAAGTGAAAGCAGTCAAGTTCTGCCCAGTCATGTACACCCAAATCCTCACCTGATTCAGAGCTAATGCCACAGCAAAACACAAAGCTCTCCTGGAGAGGATGTCTCCTTTGAGCAGGGCTTCTTCTCTTAATGTAGTACAGATTTTAAAAGACTCAGGGCTATTCTGTGTGGAGACAGGATTGCTTAGTGATGTCATGAACCTTTAGGTTTAATAGATAAATAGTGTTCAGTTATTTCAGATTTTCCTTAGCAAGAACTTCCCTAAGCCTATCTCAAACCACTTAACATTATGCCTATAGAAAGACTATTTGCAGACAGACCAGGTTATCTACATATTAGCAGCTAAAAATCTAAATTAACCTTATTTTTAAAGTTCTGTCCACTATCTGAGTTCAGGCAGTTCTCACTAACTAATATGAAGTCTCTGTATGAGCAGGCTAATTTCCATATACTCCTAATATAAGGTGTAAAGAGCCAGCCTGCTCCTACATTCAAGAGTAGAATTCCTGGGGGAATTTCCAATCACAATATAGTTATGTAAGTCAAATGTCTGAAAGTATGAACATTAATCTGAAAAATCCCATGAAGACAGAACCTTAAAAAAAAAATCCAAGAGCATGAGTGAAACACAAACCAGTAGAATAGCAAGTGTAGACCAAATCATCTTCCTTTAGATATGCTGAAGGTAAAGAAGGCTTATGACTGCATCAGCTTTGCATCTTGGTTTTTATCTGTGACAAGATGACTCACAATTCCAATCCTCGAAGTCTGAATTTGATGAGAGAGGACAGCTCCCAGAATTAGCTTGGAATCTGTGATGGCTGACCAACTCAGTTTATCAACTCCAGTCTCCAATGAGCAAAATAAGTTATTCTCCAGCACAGTAGAGGAGAGAAAAGGCCTCTATCCCTTCTGACATAACAGAATTTCATTCTTTCCACTTTAGTGTACACTCAGGGAGGGATCCTTAAGTTGATAAGCATTTCAGACTTTGGGTCTCAGACCAGAAAACTGGACATCCTAATGCTGAGTAACTGATGCTCACAACCTGTTCTATTTGCCTCCTATTTCACAGAATGGTATAATTGGAAAGGATCATTTCATCCAGAGGCCAGCAAACTGTGGTCCTCAGGCCATGTCCAGCCCATGGCTGGGAATAGTTTTTACATTTGTAAAGACCAATAAAGATGAAAAAAAAAAAAAAGAATACTGTGACAGAGACCATAAATGGCAGAGACTACATGTGTTCAACACCTGGTCCTTTACAGAAAAAGTTTGCTGACTCACACCAAACCCCATCATTCTATAAATGAATAACCTAAGTGACCAGTTTAAACCTACATAAGCCAGTTAATACTGAATTTGAGACTAGACCTCTAAGTTTTCCAATATCTGGTTCAGGTTTCTTTCCACTGTAACCCATTAAGTCACAGTCCCTGTCCTCAAACAATAAATAGCTCATCTTAATGTAACAAACATGTATTAAAGATCTGCTGTTTATGGGGTGTTGCATTAAGCGCTTGGATACGAAGATGCCTCATGGAGCTTACACTGCAGGTGGGGGCACGGAACATGCATCCAACTTTGTATAACGTCAGGCAGAGTTGTATGTGCCATATATGGGATACCAATACAGCACAATCAAGCCATATTTGGAGCAGAGAGAGACCACTTCTAGCTTAGATGATCAAGGAATACTTCACAGATGAATATGAGGTGGCCCTCAAGTTTCCACGCAAGCATGGTAAGATTTCCACGGGGAGAGGACAACAGTGAGGACTAGTCTAGTAGAGTACAGCATGAGCTCAGCAGCAACACAACTCTGAAACAGAGCTTGAATGCAACAGGCATTCTGTATTGTCTTCATCTGTATTTCCAGATAAGGGTACAATAATATGCGATTCATTTTCCCATGACAAAACTGTCTGACATGGATGATTTCAGTTTTCTAAAAATGAATATATTTAAAATTAGAATGTTTGTACCACTTGGAATACAGTCCTCAGAGTAACTGAATTTTATTTGTAGAGGGGGAAAAAAACTCCTCTCTCAAACACTATCCACAAAAGCTATGAAATGACAGAGAATCTTACCAGTTTGTAGCAAATTGCAAAAGCAAGGACATAAGTGTCTTGGATGAATTTCACATCTTGGTTTTTCATTTCTATCAATACTTGCAATGCACCTGCCAAAAGTCATGAGTGGGCCAGCAGTGTTAAATGAGTCAGAGTTCAGAGCCCTCTACTGTTAGCCCCAGAGCGCTCATCCATTCAGCACCACTGACTGAAAGTCATTCAGCAATTCACTAAGTCAAGATAAATATTCAGACCATGCAGAAAGAACCAATATTTTAAAACTTGACACAAATTCAGCACAAGTAAAATCTGGCACATTTAGTTTAAGGTATGCCATGCAATGCAACATAGTTTTCAAACTCAAAAGAACGATGTCTCTGTAACTCAGTCACTCATCAGGAACAAAAAGATCATTTCTGCATGGCTCATTACTGTGATTATTTCTTTCTAATTATTATGCCAGCAAAGACAGAAAAATTTCTAGCAAATATACATGATAGTACTTACTTTTATATCTGCCTTTGATAAATAACATATCCATCAAAATATTGAACGATGTGGGATCTGAAAAGAAACCTTGTAAATGCTAGTAAAGAAAAACAATACAACTTGGTTAAAAGTTATAGCTATTAAGGCGGTACTCCCATATGTCCTCTTAACCATCCATGATTCACTTACCTGTGTACATTATTCACTTGGTCTCCTGAATTCTCTAGTAAATTTCTGATATAGCAAGGATTTACTTTTTTAAACAGATATAAAATGCTGTCTACTCCCTTGGCTGCCATGTCTTTGGGAATGATCACACTGAACTGGAGCAACAGTCACCATGAGAGATCTTTGAGTCTCAGAAATACAGCAAAGTACATCTCCATGAATGTGGCTCTGCTGTGCTTATGGGAAAACAGATACACTAATTGACCCTGGCCGGGCTGATCCTGGGACCTGGATATCAAGAGCTTAACACAAACTGGAAACTAAATATACTCAAGGATTAAGACAGGAGGCTTTCATGCAACTAGATCCCCTTTTGGCAAACTGATAATGTAGTTGTTTATTTATTTTTTGAAATAGTTCATTACAATGGTGGTTCTCAATCTTCTTTTTTAACATGTTTTATGTTGTGATAGCAAGTATGACATGTGATATGCAAACATGCCATCAAATGTCTGGCTCAAGTGAGCTTTTTCTTCTGAGACTACAAGTCAGACTCTGTTCTAGGCACTGAGGATACAGAGATGCTGAACACAACATACACCCTGCTCTTAAATTCTAGCAGGGCTATAATAATCAGACAATGAACAAGTAAATAAAATGAGTGAAAGAAATAAAAATATACTTTCAGGTATCAATAAGGGCTAGAAAGAATGGTGACACAGGATACAGGGAGAGAGAAAATGGATGAAAGTTGATCAGGGAAGGCTCTTTGAGAAGAAACCTAACAAAAAGGAGAAAAACTCAGTGATGAGGGTTGGGGGCATCCAAGTCAAGAGAGTCACAGACACAAAGGCCCTGTGCAGGGCGATGAGCTTGGTATGTCTGAGAAACATCGGGAAGGTCCCAAGTGGAGTGAGCAAGCAGTGGTAGGGGCCGACACAGCATAAATGGCCCTAAAGGTCATAGTGATGGGTCTGAGTTTTGGTCTAAGTGTGATGGGAAGCCTCCAGAGTAGCCCTACCAATAGAAAGATAGTGTATTAAACCACATTTGCAAAATGCAAATGCAAGCCACGTATTCTAAATGTTTTAGTAGCTACATTACAGGAAAATAGATGAAATTAGTTTATATATATCCCAAATAACTACTATATCCTATATACTATATATAGTATATATCCCACTATAACTAGCCAAGCCAGCCAAGTGCTGCCAAGTTAGATCCATCTCATGGTGACCCTACTATAACTACTATGTCTAAAACAACATAATTTCAACATGTAATCAATATGAAAATTAATAAGATATTTTACAACAAGTATTTGAAATTTATTAAGTATGTTATGCATACTCCACGTGTAGCCACATTTCAAAGGCTCACTGGGCACATATGGCTAGTGTCTGCTGTGGTGGACAGGGCAGCAACACAGGGTCGAGTAGGGGCCACAGCTGCAGAAGAAGCAGGAGGAGGCGTTAGGTCCCTTGACTCTAATGTGGTTTAATACTCCAGGAAATGAATTTTCCATGCACAGTTAGGTTTTTTTAAAAACAACTTTTCATTTTCCTTTAATCCTAAGAAGTAACACATACTTGTTGAAAATAGCCAAATGATACCAAAATGCATACAGTAAAAAGTAGGAATTTTCTGTAATTCTATTCCTTATGTCCTGGTAGCACAGTAGTTAAAGGCTACAGCTGCCAACCAAAAGGTCAGCAGTTTGAATCTACCAGGAGCCTCTTGGAAACTCTACGGGGCAGCTGTAGTCTGTCCTATGGGGTCACAATGAGTCAGAATCAACTCACTGGCTGAAGGTTTGGGCTACCCTTTAAAGATAACCAGCGATTTGGTGTATATTATTCTAGATTTGTACTACAAATATACTAACATAAATTTGTATGACTACTACTTCTCTATTAGGAGAGGAGAAAAAACAAAATCCCAGGATCGAATTATCTGTACTTGGTAAAACCACCTATCTTTTCCTGCTTACTTATATATTAAGGTCTTCTTTCTAATCCACAGGTTCCATAAAGAGCAAGCGTATAGTAAAATATTTCACTATGTATAGAACACTTTATATGAAAAAGAGCAAAAGACAGAAGGAAAAGTTAGTTACGGAGGTTACCAATAACATAAAATATATCCTCAATCTAACAAAAGTTTTTGATCTTGGATGAGTTTATAATGGCTCTAGGTCCCAGTTTCCCCATCTATAAAACAGTATCTGCCTCACTAGGGCTATTTTAGGAAACAAATGGACTAAAACATATAAAGTGCCTAATAAGCACAATGCCAAGGTCATAATGAATAGTCAGTAAATGCTGCTTATAATTACTGCTATTCTTGTTTTTAGTATGTAATGTAATGTATCTGAAAACTGAAAAGCACTTTACAAATGTACAGTCTTCAAGTAGAATTAACAACAAAGAGAGAAACACAGTGAAGGAGTAAGAAAGGCATCTTAAAAAGGTACCCAGTCTTCAACTGTCTCCCATTAAAAGCTCTTGAAAAGAGAGGGTCAGTACTTGGTTGACCCAAATCCAAGGTGGGTAGGTATTTTGTAATGTGTATGTCTGATGTTCTAAAGAGATCTATACCTCTTCACAGAAGCTGACTTCAAGGGAACTTTAAAAATGCAGGCACGAGTTGATTCATTTAACCCAGTGGTTCTTCTCAGAAATATAATCCAGGAATAATGTGTATGGTAGAGATGCCTTTCCTAGCCACCAAAAATACCGTACCCTCGGCCCAAGGAAATATCACCCAAGCAGGGAAACCAATCAGCAAACAATAACCTGGTCTCTGATGAGCTCCAGGGCAGATTCCTCAAGATCCAATTCATAACACAGCCTCATGAAGAGTGGTCCAAACTTGTATTTCCCCAAACCGGTATTTCTGTTCTCTGCATGGTACCTGGTAATAAAACAATTCAGTGAGCCAACAGGCGGCAGGATGTGGGTAAAAGGACAGACACAGATCGTGGCAGGTGCTCTGCTAGGTGCTAGAGACACAACGAAGAACAAAGTACTCTCACGGTCTGGAGAGGAAGGGAAGCGCAGATTCTGAAGAGAATCAGAGGACTTTTGGAGTAGAGTTACACCAGGCATTAAAAGAAACAAGGAAAACACACACAGCGACACAGACACAGACACAGACACAGACACAGACACACACACACACACACACACACAGTTTTTAGAGGCTGACATAGCTTACAAAACAAAAGAAAGAAAAAGACATATATTTTAATCATCTTCTAAATGTTCCTGGGACCAAATATCAGCATACTAGGGAAAGGCAGGGATCTTGCATCATTAAGAGCATCTGAGTGGCACCATGCCTTTATACAGGCCTCATCTAGAGGGAACAAATGGAGAAGCAGGCTCTGTTCCTCTTAAAGCTGGCTTCATCGTCATACAGGGTGGCAGACAACAGATGCATTGTCTAATTTATAGCAATCTCTGTTTTTCTATGCAAGGGGAAGGCATATGCATGCTACAATCATCAAGTTAAATTCAGTTTTGAAATTCTGCTTCAAAGATGGTGATGTTTTATGCGCAGTTTAAGGTTTCTACAAATCTGCCAGTCTGGCTGCACAGTGGTTAAACGCTCAGCTGCTAATAGAAAGGACAGCAGTTCAAACCTACCAGCAGTTCCATGAGGGAAGATAATTGATGGTCTGCTTCTGCAAAGACTGCGGCCCAAGAAACTGTATGTGACAGTTCTGATCTGTCACACAAAGTCACTAAGAGTTGGAACCGGCTGATAGCATTGTTAATGGAAATTTACAAACCAACTTTTTCTGGTTTAGACTCTAAGAAGATAATCTGGTGACACCCCATACGAAGTATCTCATGATTAATTACTTGTAAACCAGAGTTCAAGAAGATTCATTATGAATCTCAAATACCATGGGAAAAGCTGTGACTTTAAAAAAATGCAACAATTTTTATTGTCTGTTAAAATGGCACTATTAGAATAGCATTATGTTTAAACAATATACTGCCAAATAAAATTGTAACATACACTTTTTTTAGTAGCATTTCATAATTCAATCACAAAAACTACAAATTTGCTTTACTATAACACTTCCATTGGCTCTGGAGGAAGCTCCTTATGATGCATCATTCTTCCCTTGGTCTGGGAGCATTTCAGCACAGGAACAGCACAGCACAGCAAAGAATGCACCCTAATTCTGGCATTGCTTTCTTAGTGGTATGAGATCCCTCTGTCTCTCTCTGCTCACTTCTCTCTTTTATATCTCAAAAGAGATTGATGTAAGACACTATCCAATCCTGTAGGCTTCATTAATGTAACTACTGCTAATCCCTCTGATAAGCTGTGGTGGTGTAGTGGTTAAGTGCTATGGCTGCTAACCAAAAGGCTGGCAGTTCAACTCCACCAGGTGCTCCTTGGAAACTCCATGCGGCAGTTCTACTGACCTATAGGGTCACTGTGAGTCAGAATAAGCTCTATGGCAGTGAGTTTGTTTTAGTTTTAATCCATCTTATTAAATCATAGTGATAGAATCTACAAAACACAGGAAAATTCCATCAAATGACAAAATGGTGGACAATCATACAATACTGGGAATTGGCACAGCCAAATTGCCACACACATTTTTGAGGGTACATAATTCAATCTATGACAACAATAAAATTTTTTATCCCATCAGAAGAGAGACAAACAGGAGAAGGGACTCCCAGGTATTTGTCCTCAGTGAATGGTAGGTGAGATACAAAACACATGACGGGGAGCACAGTGGTATTTGTTGGATTTGAAGACCTTGAAGACACCCAAGCAGAGATGGTGAACAAGCTGGTGATTTCTCTAGGCCTGAATTACCTGCTTTTGTCCTTGATGCCTGTCACATAGTAGGACCCAGTGAATGTTTCCTGAATGAATGAATGACTATAAAGACCTGGAGCCCAATATAGGCCCTCGGACAGACAATCTGGAAATCATCAGCAAAGAGGCAACGGCTGAATTCTTGGAAGTGGATGAGATTGCTCAGGAAAAGGAAAAGAATAAGGCAAGACAAAGGCTGGCAGGGTTTAGGGAAATGCCTTACCTGTAAATGACATTTTTAGCCAGCTGCACATCATCCTGAGAGTCACACAAATGAAGCAAGGTTTTCAACTCTTCTGCTAAGATGAGTTTATTTTGGGTCAATCTCTCTTCCAAGTTTTTAAAATAGCTTTCTGGAAGAAAACACAGTATGGTGGCCATCACTCAGGCTGGCTACAACTGTCAGGAGGCTGCCCTAAAGAAGAAGGGGTACCCAAACCCGGCTCAGTGCAAAGAGTTGCTGAGGGGGTACTCATGGATATGCAGCTTCCTCACAGGCTCATCTCCACTAAAGTAGAAAATGGCCTTGAAGTAAAGCAGCTATGTTGTATGGGACATAGTCCCAGGCCCCACTCGAGACTTTGCAAGACAGAATCTCTGAGGGTTCTGGCATGCCTCTGTAGTAGGAAACAAAAGAATATGCATTTCCTACCTACTGGGTGACCCTTATGTATACGGAAGTCTGAGAAAGACTGTCTCAGAAGTTTAGCCCAAATAATGTAATCTCTAGGAGACACAGGAGGCAAAAAGAAAAAGAAAACTTAATCAAGGTACCCACAACATCACTGGCAGGGCACCAAGCAATAAAAATGAAAGGAAAATGTGGACAAAAGATGGGCTTACCCATAATGTTTGGCCCATATGATGTGGGAACACTTTACATTTCTTTCTTTGATTCAGCTTGACCTCTCTCGCCTTCTTTGTGTCTCTCTACTCAACTATGAGAAAGCAAGCCACAGCTCTGCATAATGCACAGGGGATAGAAGACGGTCTCCAAACGGCAGCAAAGTCCGTATTTAGCACAGAACCATTTTCAAGGTGGTCAGTCTCCCCTTGTCTCTTGCCATTTCTGCAAAGAATTTATGATCTGTGATCCACTGTGGCGACAGTCCAACACCAAAGGACACAGCCTCTTGGCACTGGGATGAGGCTGTATTCTTGTGAGAATGTGGAATGAAATGCAAGGCAGGCACCAAGCAAGCATCTGCTTTCCGGTAAGCAAGGCTGTTCTCAGCATCAGAAGCTGCCAAGAAAAGTCTACACCGGATTTGTCCCAATGCCCAGTGCACTGATGGAATGCTGCTTACAGGAGCCACATAATATGCATAGAAAATAGAAGAACTGTAGGCTGAGGCAGACTCTGATTTTAAAAGAAGGCCCTCTAGATCTCAGTGCCATGGATCGTCCAATCTTTACTTGTGCAATCACACGATGCTTCAAGGTTTTAGTGCTAGAAGGATCTGGGCTGTAATCGAAGCTCTACCATTGGCAGGCTGTGGGCCAGAGACCTTACCATCTGTGAGACTTGACTCCTCCTTTGTAAAGTAAGGATCATGACATCTACAGCTTGTCAAAAGATAAAGTATGAAAAACATCAAGCACATAGCCTAGCACATAATCACTGCCAATAAATCACAGACACTATTGTTCTCATTTTCATTTCTGTTACTTGATAGATTTAAGAGGATTTATTCTACTAAATATTTGTAACAATTTTGGCCAATCTAAGATTTCAGAGGGATGACTTTATATTTTATCCCCCTTAATCCTTCTTAATAAGCTGTAAGAATACCAAATTTCAACAGATCTTGTGTTTTAAAACAAACCAATCAAGACATAAATTCTTGGCATGTATTCATACTCATTGGCATCCTTCTTTGTGTAAGACACAAATAAGGACAAGATATGGTTCCTAACTTCAACAAGCTTATGCTCATTTGGGAAGAAAAGACATATTTATAAGAAGCTATCTGACAGCAATGATGGAGTGGTGATACATGACTGGTTATAAGCAATGGAAGAGCGAGTTAAGTGTCAGGAAAAAACAAGTTTGGTGGAAGCAGAGAGATACTAGCAAGGAAAGGACCTGGATAGGATTGGATAAACCAGAGGGTACACTAGGTATAGAAATCAGCTTAGACTTGAGAATGAACTTGGCAAGCATGAAAGTGGTGAGGGGAGAACCATGACTAGGTTAACAAGAATTTAATACTGGACTCCAGGAAGACAGGATTCATCTAGGGGAGAGCTAGGAAGCCAGGGGGTAGGGGGTGAGTTTGCACACAATGTGGTATACAACATAGCACCAGTGTGGATTCTTACAATGAGTTAGTGCTGACAAAGTTTTGCAAAGATCAGCCCCCAGTGAAGCAGACTGGCAATGACTTAAAAACCTGTCTTAAAAAACAGGTGTGCAGCCTTCACGGCTTTATGAAGACTATGACAAGTGGAACAGCAACGAGGCCAGGACATGACCCTATTCTGCAAACCACACACTGCTCCACAATACATGGGTAAAAACAGAAGCCCTAAGTGAAATCTAGATTGACTCTACTGCACCTGTGAGTAACATATTGCCACCCATTCCTAACGTGTATCTTCTTGTCCCTTAGGTGGTATTACGTAACAGTATAATCAGTGGAGTAGTCAGGGAAGATGGATTTCTGGAGGACTAGACTTTGAGGGAACAGAGGCCAAGTGGTTACTAATTAAACCAAAACCAAACCCAGTACTGTTGAGTCAATTTTGACTCATAACGACCCTATAGGACAGGGTAGAACTGCTCCATAGAATTTCCAAGAAGTTCTTGGTGGATTCAAACTGCCAAATTTCAGATAGCAGACAAAGCACTTAACCACTACACCACCAGTGTTTCTGGTTACTAATTAGGTACTCATGAATGCGAAGCACTGAGATGGAGAGTTTGGCCTATAGTTGAAACACAAAACAAAAACAACAGGGTTCTTTAATGAGAGGAGAGAGCTGGTTGTGTTTATAAAGGAATATCAAGTACTGGGAAAACTCCTGTGTAGGAGGGAGGGAATGAGCACAACAGGATTTCTCAAACGTTGGGAAGGACCAGAGTTGTGTTGCTTCTGTTTTTTGTTTGGTTTAGGATTTTATAATAAACATTTTCAAATATACCCAAAGTAGAAAGATGGTATAAAGAAGCCCCTTCATCCATCCCCCAGCCTCAATGATCAAAATGTTGCTGGTTTTGCTAGTGGTACAATGGTTAGGATTTTGACTCCTAACCAAAAGGTATGCTGTGGAAATCCCCCAGCTGCTCCTCGGAAATTTGAAGGGTCAGTTCTAGTCTGTCCTGTAGAGTTGCTGTGTCAGAATTCAACAAATTCCCACTCTACAGCCATAGATTTTTTTTCCCCCCAAAGTAAATCCTAGACATCTTGTCAGGCAAGTTTCTCTTCTTTTTAAAGAAATCTTTGATCCTTTTGACTTTTTTAGTATGGAATACGAAATGTCAAAACAACACATCACACATAGTACTATTTTGCGTCATTTTATTTCACTTATATATAGATAAGTATGAATGTATTACAAGCAAAAAAAATATTTTTTACTGGGCATGGAACCAGAGGAATTTGAAAGCCAATTATCTGGTGCAGCTCTTCTCAAGCTTTATTGTGGGTATGAATTGTCTGGGGCATGAAGTTTAACATTTCTGCGGACCTCCAAGGTAATGCCTGTCCTGATGGTCCTCAAACCACACTCTGAGTGGCATGATTTAGAGGACTGGCACTCATTATAGCTTTTTTTTTTTTTTTTTTTTTTTTTTGAGAACTTGGGGGAGGAATAAGATGAGCTGTGGACTCTGCAACAGTAGAGAGTAAGATAAAAAATATAAGGTTAGATTAGGAAACAGAATAAATAGTGTTGAGTTTTTCTATGGGACATAAGTTCACTGAGTGTGAGACTAGGGAAAAAGAAGAAATGTGAACAACAAATTAGTAAAAGAATTGAGAAAATAGATTCTATCACCTTTGGTGCCAGGGAGATTACGTGCAACAGCCACCTTCTTATGCTGAAATTCTTTTAATTTCATAACATTGTCCGTGAGTAGGTATCGTTTAGCTAGAAAATAGGGAAAGAAAAAGGTAAAATCATTCTATTGCTTCATACTTAACAAACAACAAGAGTAGGATTTGATTGGATCTTTTTAATTAACTGATCTTATCTCCATCTATTATAAACCATCTAGACCAGTTTACAGCAGCCCTCACACAGCAACCCCGACAGGAAGAAGCATTTCCAAACTACAAGAGAACATACTGCTCAGCCAGGCAAGTTTTGTGTGTGATATATAAACACAGAAAGCAGAGAAGAGAAGCGACTATATCAGAATCACCTAGGGAGCTTTTCAAAACTATCCATGCTGATGTTTTCCTCTCCCAATTCTGATTTACATACACCTAGCAGAAGCCCTGGTGGTACATGCTATGGGTTAGGTGCTTGGCTGCATCAAAAACTTAAATTTCTTAGAGTACCATCAAAGATTAGTATAACAGAATATATTTATTGTGAGTAGATACACTGAAGAGGGGACAATATGAGCAGATTCTATAGGTCATTGCTATATTAATTTCTCAGAACACAATATCAAGATGCAAGGTAGGCTACAGAAACAATCACCATGTACATGTCATACATCCTAAAACTGCCTCCAGTCAGATCCTGGAATCGCTGCTCCTAGAAGCTGGCTGCACACAGATAATTTTCCAAAGGAACTCAATGCTCTGCTAAGCTGCTATTACTAAGCTATTGTTCCACCTGACAGTGACTTCCAGGGAACCAATCCCATTAAGGTTCAAAAGGAAACCTAAAGGTGGATGGCCTGTGTGGCTCACCCCATTTGAACAATCCCAGAAATCTGGATTCCAGGAGAAACAAAAAGATTTTGTAGCTGCTAACTGAGAAGTTGGCACCTTGAGCCCACCAATGTCTCCACAGGAGAAAAGACCTGGTGATCTGCTTCCATAAAGATCACAGCCTATGGCGGTAATTCTACTTTGTCCTAAAGGGTTACTATGACTCAGTGGTACCCAACAATTACAGAACCAATGCTGTACTAATCCACATGGATATGAGGGTGAACAAGAATTCAGGAACTCACAGTTTTTGAAGAAAAAGAAGCATGTAAATAAATAGAGTAACAGTGATAAATGCAGCAACAGTCCCACGTGCAAAGCATTGCACTAAGGAGCTGGTGATCAACTGTGTATGTGACAGAGTTGACAAGAAGCTGGGATTTGAAGATATAGGTTAAGTGGTAACAAGGGCATTTAAAAAAAGCTATAGTAGTCTCTGACTTATCATGGGGTTACATTCCCACAACTCCCTTGGTAGTGACCTAAGTGGAATACTCTTTTCTTTTCACTACTATTGTCCTTCATTACCCACCGGTAGCTTTATAAATCTACTCCTTGAACATCTGCAAGTGAATATCTGAGAAAGATACTAGTAAATTACATGCAGCCAGCCAAGTGCCGTCCATTGTATATATGTATTGCTAGCAAGAAGACGTACAAAAAAACAAAACCAGCCTTAATTGTGGTTTTTTACAATTCAAATAGGTCACAACTCTGGGACTGCCTGGTTATTTTTTAAATGAAAGTGCTACAAAGGCACACCTCATTTTGGTTTTAGCCACTAACAAAACGTTGGTGGCTTGAATCTACCAGCTGCTTCCTGGAAACCCTATGGGGCAGTTCTACTGTGTCCTATAGGGTCACTGTAAGTTGGAATCAACCAGATGGCAATAGGATTGGTTTTCAAGGAGCAGAATACAGTGTAGTAGAAAAAGCTAGTGTGACCTTTGGAATTCCCATTGTTGTCATTTGTGAAGCAGGGACTTACAGCCTCTTAGTTTTGGTGGCATAGTGATTGAGTACTACAGCTGCTAACCAAAAGGTTGACAGTTTGAATCCACCAGGCGCTCCTTGGAAACTCTATGGGGCAACTCTACTCTACTACAGGGTCGCTATGAGTTGGAATAAACTCGATAGCAGTGAGTTTGGTTTTTTTTCTTTCTTTTTTTAGTTCTGTAGTCTAAGTATACTCAAGTTACACCAGAATCACTGACCACAGTTTAGCAGAGAAGATGGATTTGGGAAACACCATCCTTTCTTTAGCATACTTGGCTATACATGAAGTAAAATACAATAATACTTGTATTAAAAAGTCACCCACTAAAAGACTCTATGCAATGCAATAAACAGGAAAAAACAAAAAACACTGTTGCCTTGGAGTCAACTCTGACTCAGAGAGGCCCTATAGCAATAACAATTTAGCATAAAAATAGCTGCTCGTTTACGGAAGGTGAAGTAGAAGCTACTGTATTGTTGCCTGCCTTCAAACTCCTCTATCAGTTCCCTGTGACCTTGGGCAAATTGCTTCACCTGCTGTCTCTAATCCAAATGGAGAGGGAATTCTCCACTGGGTGTTGTGAACATGAAAGCAATCAATTTATGCAAAATCCCTTAGAGATACGGCTGGTACAAACTTTGTTTTTGTCATAGTTGCTCACTAGCATTTTTAAATTCTTCCCAAAAAGATGTTAGGGAATCAGTTTATAAATGAGAAAACACGTTCAGGGTTGTTCAGAATGTTAGCTAGCTGCCGACCTGGAACTCCAGTTTTATGGAGTCCAAGGCCTCTGTTCCCCAAATCTGCAGAACAGTACACCCATGAGAGGCAGGTGGTCCCGTTTCTCTTCTGAGGGAATACTACAGTTTCAAGGTCAAGACCCCAGCCCAGCTGCCCTTCGGTCCTTGCACACGCAGGCGTCCATGACAACCAGGTATCACCGGAGAGCAATGACGTGCCTGGCATCTCCAGGCAAGTGAGCAACCAAGTTGTTGTTAGTCCTTCAAAGTGACACCCACTGGAGTCTAACGATCCCCTCTTTCCCATCCCTCCTCTCCTTCCACAATTTGCCCACCGGGTCTGGGGCAGCGATACCTCCGAGAGGGCACCGGCAGCAGCTGGAGCCGGAGCCACGCATACCGGGGCACACCCAACTTCTCAGTGTCAGTGGTGGGATTCTCTTGGAAGACTGAGTCGCAGCAGCCATGCTGTCCTGGGACGCACCAACTACGAGCCGGAAAGGGGGGCGAAGAGTCGTCCCAACAGCCTAAGGCGCCGAATGGGATTCGTTGCGAGTACAGAGGTCGGCCTATTACCCCGCCCCTTTCTCTGCACTCACTACCCGTCCGGCTTTCACTTTGGTACGTTCCAAGATGGCGGCCCCCATACTGCGGCGAGGATTTCTCCTGGCCCGGAAAGTGGTTCTCCCAATGTTCTACCCGGCAGGTTTGTGGCTGCTGCTCTGGTGGGACTGCTTCCGTAGGCCCTGAGAACTCTGTTCTTTAAGTAAAGGGAGTGATGGACTTTCCAGAGAGGACATGGCGCTGAAGTGTGATAGAGGAGCCATTTGCGGGTATCTGTAGCGCAGAAAAGAGTGGTAAAGTCTCTGACCTGTATCTCCCCGGACCCCAAAATAATGGTGTCAGCCTGTCCAAAGATATGAAGAGCCAAGGAAGGTTATAGCATAAAGGACTTGGCATATGATTTGCTGGATTTCTCTGTTATGGTGGTTGCCGTTTTGGTGATCGTGAAAAAAAAAAAACGTGCTCAACCCGGGCTCTGTGAACCTTTCCTGTCTGTTGAGGTGGGGGGGATTCAGGCACACTCGTCGGGCTGGACTGCAGTCTTCACTTCGCCCAAGGATTTTTTAGAGTAACCGCACTTTACCTGATGACCTTGGGAATGGTTTTTGACTGACTTTGTTTTGCTTCTGTTTTCCACGTGTAGACAATAAATGCTAACAATATCTAAGAGTACTTTTGTATTTGAGTTGAAAGGAAGCCCACTCAAACCAACGTAATGGATTTGCTGATGAAAACATTGGAAAATTTTTCGAAATGCACAATAGAAGCCAAATTTGTAATGACGTTCATCACATAATCCTGAAAGACATGTCTAATTATGTGATTAAAATGTAATAGTAATCAGTATTTTGGATGCCCGTTATGTCTTTGCAACCTATTCTCCTAAGCCTTGTGAACAAAAACAAAAAGACAGCACACATTTGCTCACACTTCTTGGAACAGCCGTTAAATTTCAACGTGAAACTTTACAGCTGGCCGCTGGAAATTTTCTGAGGATTGGATTGGCTAGTAACCTAGTAAGATGGTTAACAACATTCCTTATTAAAAGCCTTATGGTCTTGGTTAAGTGTTTGGCTGCTAACCTAAAAGGTGGTGGTTGGAACCCACCAGCCATTCTGTGGGAAGATGTGGCAGTCTGCTTCTGTAAATAATAAAACAAAACCAAATCCCTTGCCACTGAGTTGGTTGTGACTCACAGTGACCCTGTAACACAGAGTAGAACTGCCCCACAGAGTTTCCAAGAAGCACCTGGTGGATTGAACTGCCAACCCTTTGGTAAGCAGCCTTAGCACTTAATCACTACACCACCAGAGTTTCCTCCATAAAAATTACTGTATCACAACTCATTTCTGTGTTTCTCATTGATACCTATTAGGAAGATTTTCCATTTGTCAGATTTGATGTCTTCATTCTTAAATCCATTTCCTTTGTTTCTGTACTCAGTGGCGATGGAGAATCATTACTATTTGTTATTTGTTGTGGAGAATCATTATTCGTTATTTGTTGTAGTGTCTAATCAGTTTTGACTCATAGCAACCCCATGTACAACAGATCAAAACACTGCTTGTGCTATCCTAACAGTCATTGTCGTCCTGGAGCCCATTGTTGCAGATAACTGTGTCATTCCATCTCTTGAGAGGTTTCATGTTTTCTGCTGAACCTGTACGTTGCCAAGCTCATGTCCTTCTCCAGGAAATGATCCCTCCTGATGACATGTCATAGTCTCGCCATCCTTATGTCTAAAGACCGTTCTGGTGATTGTATTTCTTCTAGGACAGATCTGTTCATTCTTTTCAGTCCTTGGTATATTTGGTATTCTTCACCAAGACAATTCAAAAGCATCAGTTCTTTGGTCTTGATTATCCATTGTCCAGCTTTTGCACACATATGACATGATTGAAAACATCATGACTAGAGTTGGGTGCACTTTAGTCCTTAAAGTGATAATTTTGCTTTTCAACATTTTTAAGAGGTCTTTTGCAACAAATTTGCCCAATGCAATGTGTCGTTTGATTTCTTGACTGACACTTCATTGGGTATTGATTGTGGATCCAAAGAAAATGAAATACTTGACAACCTCAATATTTTTTCCATTTATCATGATGTTGCTTGTGAGTTATTTTGTTTTCTTGCTATGAGGCATGTTGTTTTCTTTATGTTAAGGTGTAATCCATAGTAAAGGCTGTAGTGTTTCATTTTCATCAGTAAGTGCTTCAAGGCATCTGGACTTTCAACAGACTAGATCGTGTCATCAGGGTAACACAGGTTGTTAATGAGTCTTCCTCCAGTCCTGATGCTGTGTTCTTCATATAGTCCAGCTTCTTGGATTTTTTGCTCAGCATACAGATTGAATAACCACTGCTGTCAAGTCGGGTCCAACTCATAGCGACCCTAGAGGTCAGACTAGAACTGCCCCCATAGAGTTTTCAAGGAGTGCTTGGTGGATTTGAACTGCAAACCTTTTGGTTAGCAGATGTGGTACTTAACCCACTATGCCACCAGGGTTTCCACAGATTGAATAAGAATGGTAAAATGATACAACCCTGACACACACCTTTCTTGCTTTAAACCATACAGTACTCCATTGTTCTGTTTGAATGACTACCTCCTGATCCATGTACAGATTCCTCATGAGCACAGTTAATTGTTCTGGGATTCCTGTTGTCCACAATGTTATCTATAATCTGTTATGATCCACACAGTGAAATGTCTTTGCGTAGTTGATAAAACACAGGTAAACAACTTTCTGGCGTTCTCTGTTTTCAGTCAAGATCCATCTGACATCAGCACTGTACCTCATTCTGTGTCCTTTTATGAATCTGGCTGATTTTTTGGTAGTTCTCATCGATACACTGCTGCAGCTGCTTTTGAATGATCTCTAGCAAAATTTTATTTGCATGTGAAATTAATAATGTTCGATAATTTCTGCACTTGGTGGGATCACTTTTCTGAATAAGCGTAAGTATGGATCTATTCCAGTTGGTTGGCCAAGTAGATGTCTTCCAGATTTTTTGGCATAGACAAGTGAACACTTCCACCGCTGAATCTGTTGAAACTTCTCAGTTCATGTTTTGTCAATTTCTGTAGCCTTGTTTTTCACCACTGCCTTCAGTGCAGTTTGGAAGTCTTCTTTAATCACCGTCAGTCCCTGATCATATGCTACCTCTACAAATGATTGAATGTCCAACAGTCCTTTTTGGTATAGTGATTCCGTGTTTTTCTTCCATTATTTTTGATGCTTCTGATGTTGTTTAGTATTTTTCTTGTGGAACACTTCACTATTGGAACTCGAAGCCTGAATTTTTCCTTAGTTGTTTGAGCTCGAGAAATTCTGAGTGTGTATTTCCTTTTCAGTTTTCTGTTTCCAGCTCTTTGCACATGTCCTCTTAATACTTTATTTTATTTCTTGAGCCACTCTTTGAAATCTTCTATTCAGCTCTTTTACTTCATCTATTTTACTTGAATTATTTGATGTTCAACAGCAAATTGTAGAGTCTCTTCTGATGTTCATTTTTGTCTTTTATTTGATGCTTTCCTGTCTTTTTGATGATCTCTTGCTTTATGTATGATGTCTTTGGTGTCATTCCACAACTCATCTGGTCTTTGGTTATTAGTGTTCAGGGAGTCAAATCTATTCTTGAGGTGGCCTCTATATTCAGCTGGGATATGCACAAGGTCATACTTTTGCTCTCATGGACTTACTCTAATTTTCTTCAATTTCAATGTGAACATGCACATGAGCAATTGATGGAGTGGTCCGGAGTCAGCCCCTCACCTTATTCTGATTAATGATATTGAGCTTTTCTATCATCTGTTTCCATAAATGTACTTGATTTGTTTCCTGTGAATTCCATCTGGTGAGGTCCACATATATAGTTGCTGATTATGTTCATCAACAAAGGATATTTGCAATGAAAAGTCATGCATGTGGTCTTGCAAAAGTCTATCATGCAATCACAGGCATCATTTCTATTACCAAGGCCGTATTTTTCAACTGCTGATCCTTCATTGCTTCTAACTTGTGCATTCCAATTACAGTAATTATCAACTTATCCTGTTGCATAGTCTATCAATTTCAGACTGCAGCAGCTGATAAGAATCTTCTGTTTCTTTACCCTTGCCCTTAGTGGTTGGTATATAAATTTGAATAATAGTCCTATTAACTTTCCTTTCTTGTAGGTACATGGATATTATCCTATCACTAACAGTGTTGTACTTCAGGATAGCTCTTGAAATGTTCTTTTTGATGATGAATGCAATGCTGTTCCTCTTCAAATTTTCATTATTGGTAGAGTAGACCATATGATTGTCCAATTAAAAATGGCCAGTAACAGTCCATTTCAGCTCACTAATGCCTGGAATATTGATGGTATGGGCTTTGTTTCATTTTTGACAATTTCCAACTTTCCAACTTTCCATTGATACTTTGCACATTCCAGTTTCCACCTATTAATGGATGTTTGCAGCTATCTCTCATTTGTGAGTCATGCTACGTCAGCAGATGACGGTCCCAAAAGCATGACTCCATCCACGTCATTAAGGTGGGCTCTACTTTTAGAGAGCAACTCTTCCCCAGTTCTATTTTATGTACCTTCCAGCTGGAGGGGCTCAACTTCCAGCATGGTATCAGACAATGTTTCACTGCTATTCGTAAGGTTTTCAGTGAGTAATTCGTTTGGGAAGTAAGCCACTGAGTTGTTCTTCGTAGTCTTAGTTTGGAAGCTCAGCTGAAACTTGTCCACCATGGGTGACCTAGCTGGTGTTAGAATACCGGTGGCATTGCTTCCAACATCACAGGAACACACAAATCCTCACAGTGCAACAAACTGATAGATACATGGGGCATACTAGTTTCTTTCTTTTTGAAGAAACACAAAGTTCAGATAACTGATTGCAAATATTTTCTCCTCTTTTGAGGGTTGCCCATTCACTCTTTTTATTGTGTCCTTTGAAGCGCAAAAGATTTAATTTTTTTATTTTTTTTAAATTTTTATTTAACATGACTGAGTGACAATGTACATTCACGTATAAATTTACATGCCCACCTATATGCAGCTTCCACTGCTCTCCCTGTTCGGTGACTGCACACTATTCCTCTCTGCTCCATACATGTCTCATCCTCCCAACAGCCTCCTTTCCCCTCCTCTCCACCCACTCTCCGTCCTCCAGCCAGAGGTCAGCAAGATGATATCCTATAGATGTATAGAACCATAAAGTGCTTCCAATATATGGTCACTCTACATGGCCAAGTCCAGTCCATTCCTGTCCAAAGAGTGGACCTTTGTTATAATTTATGGGAAAGGGCAGCATCAGGGCCGGGGGCCATGCTCTCAGAGGAACCCCCAAACCGCTGGACCATCAATTGAGGTCTTTTAGTGGAGATCTCATGATGCACCCCTTTTTATTCTTGTGTTGCCAGTGAGACTCCTCTCTGTGAGCTCCATCATGGCTATCACTGGTGGTGAAAACATTTAATTTTTGATGAACTTGCCATTCTTTGTCATTCATTCATTCAAGTCATGTTTGTTGATGCTGTCCTATGCCAAGTACTATGTCAGGTGCTGGAAATAAAGCTTTGTCACCTGTTTTTTTACCCCAAATTTGGCTTATTGAGTTTCTCTTATTTACTGCTGGGATGCTGAATCACAGGGGAAATATTACCCTTGCGTTATGTGAAATGGAGGAAATGTACTGATCCAAAGTCATACTTCTATCTTTTTTATTTTAGAATTGACTAATAACTACAAAGCATTTGAATAATGGGCTAAACAACAGCCCAGCAATTGTTTGGGGTTCTAAGAAAGAATTTCACGGCTCACCTAAACTAGAATTTAGTGACTATAAAAGCCTCTTAGTCCTGAATTTATGGGAACAAAATTTAAGCATAAAATTATTCATAGAATTATTGTAAAATTTTTCAGTTTTTCTGTATGTTCTACTTTCTAGAGATTGAATACATTTTGTTGCGAGTTGAATTCTAAGCTGTGCAGTGTTGGTTGTAGTATGTTAACTAGAATATTTAAAATGTGTAATCTAGTAAATTGATAATTATGACAAAGTTATGTTTAATAAAGGCAGATATAAAAAATGAACCTATTGTGAAACCATGCCTGTTGAAATCATTGTCTTTTCTCTCAGGAAAAAGATTCCTGCTTTCTGCAGCATATGTGGACAGCCAAAAGTGGGAAGCAAGAGAAAAAGAACAATGCCACCTTGGTAGGTACCTGTTTAGCTATTGTATGTGTGATTCTCAGTCACTGACTATACATATTATATGCCAAGCCAAGTATATATAATACATATGCATATATGTATGAAATGTTGCTTTCATGATGACCCAATCCAGGTAAGCACATTGAGTCTTTAAAAGAATTAGTCAGTTATTTCATACATGACAAAAGCATTTTCTCTGTCCTGCAAATACTTGGTGTTTTGTTATTTGCCTTGCTTGCTTCCCTGCATTATATGAACAGTTCTTTCCTGTTCTTTATGTTCTTACCATATGCCGTTGATTGTCACTGTTTGCAGCAGTTAGGTTCTGTAATGTCTCCGTGAGTGCTGAATTAGCAGGTACTTAACCTTTGCTCCCAGCAAGATTACAGGGCTCGGTTCTGTGAACCTCTGGTCACATTTTTCTCAACCAATAAGTATGTAACCAGGTTTTATATGTGTTTCTGTTTAAAGACACATTATGTAATATAAATTCTTAATGTGTTAATGTTGAGCTTATGGCTATAGGACTGCAATTAATACTTAGATGAAGCTTATTTAACATGTGTATTTTCTCCATAAGGCCCATCACAGCCTCCTCGCACTTAAAAACACTAGACAGAATTTCAGCACTGTTTTAAACAGCAAAATCACCAAGATAAAGCATAAAACTGAGAAAAACTTGATGATAAATACAGGAAAAGGACACACATTTATATCATGGGAGCTGAAATAAGAAGGTGGAGTGGAACATGCACATTGGGTGACTCAGAATTTTTGCAGGTTTTGTGCATGTCTTCAAGTGACTGCCAAAGCACTTGAGTATTGATTTTGGGGTTAAAAATAAATGTTAGTGAGTAGGCAAATCCACAAATACAGGATAATGAAAAATGATTGGAACTTTTTCTGTTTTACAGTCTCTGCAGAGAAAAATATACTTGATGCTTTCATTCTTTTTTACTGTTTCTTCATTTTTTTGACTCCTATTGTCTCAGAGCACTCCTAATTCTCCTCTAAGGTGATAGATTTGAAGCAGTTTTATAATTGCTTATAAGCCATTTAGAGAAGGGATTGGCTCCAGCTTCTCAGACAGTAGGCTCCTAGTTACTCATGCTTTCATTCCTGTTCCCTGTGTCACATCACAGACACTGCAGCATTTCTTTTTACTTTTTTGTTATTGTGCTTTAGATAAAGGTTTACACAGCAAATAAATTTCTCATGAAACAGTTAATACACTTATTAACTGTTTTTCCAATCCCACAATGTGTTAACACTCTCCTCTTCTCAACTTTGTTTTCTCTGTTATCAGCTTTCCTGTCCTGCTGCAGGCTGGGAGCTACTAGCCCCCTTGCCCTCCTCCGTCTTCCCGTGTTTGAACCCGTGTGTTTTTCCTCGTGAGACTGTTTGCAGTGTAATAAGCTCAAAGGTAGAGAGCTATTTCCTTGAAACTGTTTTCAGGATAATAGCTCAGATTAAAACTATTTGCATGTTCTGTCCTTTGTTTGAAGACAAAACTTCTATACACTCTGTAACAAAGACCATGACCATTTTGGGCAATGTGAGGCCCTGTTGACTTCCTCCCTGTTAAGCCTGTAAATAAAGCTTGTAAAAGAGGTTGGGGTCCATGGTTCTCCATCAGAGACCTTGGTCCCACCTGACCTCAGCTTTATCTTGTGTGATGTGTTTCTTCTGTGAGTGGATTTTTTTCCCATCTCCTTTCCTGTCTCCCTCAGACATGAGCTTTTCCCAGTGCTGGTCACTGGGGTGCCAGACGCAGCACTGTCCCCTCTTGCCTTTTTATCCTTGCTCCTGGGCTCTTATGTCAATTTAGTCTCATTTTGTTTTATGGGCCTTTCTAATATCTGGCTGAATGGTAAACCTAGGGAATGACTTCAATACTGAGTTAAAAGGATATTCAGGGGCCATATTCTCGAGGTTTCTCTAACCTTGGATCTTTGTTGTTGTTGTTGTTCTGTATTTATCACCAGCTGTGTCCAGGAGCCTGTGTTGTCATCCCTGTCAGAGGAGTCACTGGTGGTAGCCAGACACCCTCTCATTGTGCTAGATTCGGCCTAATGAAGGCTTTGGTACTTGTGGCCCCTTAGTCCTTCCAGCTAATCTTTCCCTTGTGTCTGCTTTTCTCTGTGTTCCCTTGTTGCAAACAGAGCGGGACCGGTGGGGTGTCTTAGGTGGCTGCTTACAAGTTTTTAATACCCCAGATGCTACTCACCAAAGTAAAATGTAGACCATTTTCTTTGTAACTGTGGTATACTTATTGAGTTAGATATTCCATGAGACCCTGATTCCCGGCCCTTAGCCCAGAAATTTGGTCCCTCAAGAAGTTTGAATGTATCTGTGACACTTTCATGACCTCTCCTTGGTCAAGTTGTACTGGCTTCCCCAATTTTGTATGATGTCTTACCTGTCACTTTTCTATTGTCTATTTAGTGTTTTTTCCTCCCTACTTCTCACCTCCCTGTAACCATCAGAGACTGTTTCTTTTTTGTGCATATAAACCTTTTCATGAGCTTTTATGATAGTGGTCTCATACGGTATTTGTCCTTTTGTGATTGATTTATTTCACTCAGCATAGTGCCCTCCAGATTCATCCATGTTGTGAGATGTTGTGCAGATTCAATATTGTTCTTTATTCTTCTGCAGTATTCTAGTGTGTATATACCATAGTTTGTTTATATAGTCATCTGTTGAAGGGCACTTAGGTTATTTCTTTGCTATTGCAAATAATGTACCACAGTTCTTTTATTAAGAAACCAAGACCTAAAAGAAACCACTGACCTTAATAAGCACTTTGTGAAAGTTTGTATACTTCACACTTTTGATTCTGCCTGCCCTTTAACAAATACATCATTAAAATAAAATAAAATAACATAAACCCCAAACCCATTACCATAACGTCAACTCGAAATCACAGCAAACCTATAGGACAGATTAGAACTGCCCCATAGGGTTTTCAAGGAGGGGTTGGTGGTTTTGAACTGCTGACCTTTAGGTTTGCAGCCGCACTCTTAACCACTGTGCCACCACTGTGCACTCTTAGCCATTGCCTGCTCTGACAGGGAATGGGTCCTGGAGATAGCTGGTGAAAAATGTAGGACAAAATTCTAACTCACCAAAAAAAAAAAAAAAAGATCAAAGTGTAGAGATACCTCTGGAGTATGACTCCTTAAGTCATTTGAGAGGTCAAAGCTCTCAGCTGCCAACCCAAAGGTCAATGGTTCAAACCCACCAGCCACTCTGCAGAGAAAAAAGATATGACAGGCAGTTTCAGTAAACAGTACAGCCTTGGAAACCCTGTGGGGCAGTTCTTCTCTGTCCTGTAAGGTCCCTGTGAGTCAAATCGACTCATTGGCAGTGGATCTGGCCCTCTTTTTTTGATATATTGTCACAATTAGATTCAAGTTTTTGTGTCCTTCTCAGGATATCATAACTGGAGACACATCTGTTCATATGCATTTATTGGCAATGTTTAGCACCCAATCAAGTGTATCTGATTTCTCCAAACCAAGCAAAACCAAACCCACTGCTACTGAGTTGATGCTGACTTATGGTGACCCTGTAAGACAGAGTAGAACTGCCCCATGGAGTGTCCAAGGAGCCCCTGGTGGATTTGAGCTGCTAACCTTTTCGTTAGCAGATGTAGGACTTAGTCACACACCACCAGGGTTTCCTCTGATTTCTCAACTGTATAATTACTGTTTTCCTCTCAGTTGACTTTTAGGCAGTCTGTGGGGAGACACTTTAATAGCATGCAGAAATATCCTATTCATCAAAAGATTTCCCCCTGACTTAACATCCATTCATGTTTCCTGTTTCAGTCAGTCTTTACTATGATAGCTAGCAATCACTCCATGCATACTAGGTAGCACTCAGTACTCCACTGTATTTTAAGCAAGAGAACTCCCTTCTCTTTCTTTCCTTGTCTGTTATCAATATGGTCTTCTGGATTTGGGTTTTTTTGGTTTTTTTTAGTGATTCATTATCCATTATCACCCTTAATTATTTTGATGGTCACATTGTCCCAGATTTGGCCAGTAGGAACATTCTCAAGTTGGCTCCTGTCTTCTCTGTCTTTGTTTCTGAGCGCCGTTACTTTCTGGCCTAACAAAATGTTCCTGAGCTCATCTTGTACTGTCCTGCCCCAGCTCTGGCACCAACTGTTTATTCAAAGGTCTTTGCTTCTTTTAGTGAGGAATGATCGTAAAAACCTGAATTGTGGGTGCAGGTTATCCTCATTGCTACTGTGGAATCTTTGCTTCTTGGCCCATTCAGAGGACAGTGTTAAGGAGAAACATGTATGCATGTATGCATAAACATACATATATACACTTCATGCACAGACACATAGTGTGTATTTTAGAAACACTGAGTTTATACCTGCCCCTCCAGTCAGTTCCAGTTCATATGTGTTGGAGTAGACCTTGCCCCATAAGGTTTTCTTGTCTTTTTTTTATTATGACTGAGTGAAAATGTACATTCCCATATAAATTTACATGCCCACCTATATGCAGCTTCTACTGCTGTCCCTGCCCGGTGACAGCACACTATTCCTCTCGGCTCCTTACATGTTTCATCCTCCCAACAGTCTCCTTTCCCCTCCTCTCTACCCACTCTCCTTCTTCCAGCCAGAGGTCAGCAGGATGATATCCTATAGATGCATAGAACAATAAAGTACATCCAGTATATGGTCACTCTGCATGGCCAAGTCCCATCCATTTGTGTCCGAAGAGTGGACCTTCATTATGATTTATGAGCAAGGGCAGCATCAGGGCCAGGGGCCATGCTCCCAGGGGAACCCTGAAGCCACTGGGCCATCAGTTGCAGTCTTTTAGTGGAGATCTCAGGGTGCACCCCTTTTTATCCTTGTGTTGCCGATGAGACTCAACTTAGTAAGCTCCATCGCGGCTGTCACTGGTGGTGGCTGGGCACCATCTGGTTCTTCCAGTCCCAAGTCTATGTAGGCACCCACTTATGTGGGTCTCTCTATCATCTGAGTTGTCTTTACCCCGTGTCATTTTGGTCCTCAGTGAGCATCCATTCCTGCTGAGTTGGGACCATTTGCTGTACCCTCGGATGGCAGCTTGGCAGCTTTTAAGACCCCATGCCATTCACCAATGTGGGGGGCAGAGAGCCCTCTTGATAAAATGCTGGTTGTGGCAATTGGCCTTGATTTCATCTAAGAGCATGGTCTCCTGCCCCCTGCCCCAGCTACTCTGTCTTTGCAATATTGGGTTAAGATGGAAGGAGTATTCAAGTTATGCTGAAGTCCACTTAATATTGTTCTTGTTTCTAATGTGTGCTATCACTGATTTCACCCAACCAAATTTCTACCAACTATCTAACCTAAACCACCCCCCACCTCGCCCTCATTCCCTCCCCTCCCTTGCAGCCATCAAAGAGTCTTTTCTTCTATACATAAGTCTGTTTTTGAGATCTTATCGTAGGGGTCTCATACAATATTTGTCCTTTTGTCGCTGACTACTTTCACGTAACATAATGTCTTCCAGTTGAAACCAGGTTAGGAGATGTTTCCTGGAATCATCATTATTCTTTATCATTGCATAGTGCTCCATTGAGTATATATACCACAGTTTACCTATCCATTCCTCTGTTGCTGGGCATCTGGGTTGATTCCATCTTTTTGCTATCGTGGACTGTGCTGCGGTAAACATTCTGGTGCATGTGTCCGTTGGTGTGAAAGGCCTTGATTCTGTAGGATATATTTCAAGTAGTGGAATTACTGTGTCAAATGGTATATCTATATCCATTTTTTTAAGAAAGCACCAGATTGCTTTCCAAAGAGGCTGGACCATTTTGCAACCCCACCAACAGTGTAGGAGGGTTCCACTTTCTCCACAGCCTCTCCAGCATTTATTCTTTTGTGTTTTTTGGATCATTCCATAAGGTTTTCAATGGCTGATTTTCTGGATAGATTGTTGAACCTTTTCAACACCTCTTGGTGGACTCAACCTCCAGCTGTTCTATTAGTAACTGAGCATATTAACCAGTTTCACAACAGAGAAGGAACAATAAATTCCTCAAAGCTAAATGTTAACATTTATCTGGGTGTAAAGGGAGGATTAGGAAACAATGAAACTACTGTGTTTGGCACTCCACTGTTGTACTGAGTCAGACACTGGATAGAATCAGTTCTCAGTGAGTTCAGAGACAGATCCAGGGGAACATTGTCAGGGTACCTGAGTCAGCAGCAGCTGTTTGCCAAAGAATGAGCATGACTGTGCTCATCCGCAGTGCAGGAATATCATGGTGGTAATTGTCTCATTGCCTCTGTTAAGACTAATACACTTGGGAAAGAAGTGCCAGCTCTTGTTTACTGATACCCCCCTGCCACTGTGCCAGTTCCCTCTACCTACACAGTTCCCAAAGGCCTGAATCTCTAACCTGTCAGAGTTGGTTTTACTTCCCCTCTACTCTTACAACACTTTATACCTTTTCTGTGTAGTGTAATACGAAGAGTCTGTACTGTGGAGGCAGGTGCCTGGATTTGAATCCCCACTGTGCCAGCTTTCAGCTGTCAGCTCAACCTTGGTTTCTTATGTGTATATTAGGGATGGTGTCAGTGCCTGGCTAGTCATGTTTTACTTGTATTTGGAAATAGGTTGAATCAATGAGTACTTGGACCTCTTGATTTTACCCAGTATATAAAAGGTAAAATAAGGTTTTTGAAGTCAAGCTGTTTAACAGGAGAAGACCTTTTAAAAGCATGAATCTAAAACTAATTTTTATACGGTATAAATCAGTATCCATGAAATAGATTCTGACTCATAGCCACCCCACAGGACAGAGTAGAGCTGCCCTCACAGGGTTTCCAAGGAGTGGCTGGTGGATTGGAACCGCTAAGATTTTCGGTTAGCAGCCGAAGTCTTAACCAGTGTGCCACCACAGCTCCTGTAGTAGAAAGTAATTCTAAGTCTTCCCTTTGAAACAAAACCTTTTTGTTTTTATGCGATATTAATGTATGTGTTTTCCTAATTTTAGTTGACATCTTTGGGTTCAGATAATGGCTGTGAGAAGTGAGGCAGAAAGGAGTGGTCAGAGGAGGTGCGCCTGTCGCTGTCTCCCCGAAGACTGGGCAGCAGATGGCAGTGTGGTCTCTGCAGAAAGCACTGCAGACTGTTAGAAATTCTGCAGAGTGCGCGTGGGTTCTTCGGCAAGCTCTCCCGAGTGCAGAAGGATGGACTCAGCATGTGGAGCGCTGTGATTGGACGCTGAGGCCAGGAGGCCTGTGAGGTGCCTGGTGCAGGCTCACTGATTGGTGTGAGGAAAGAGGCTGATTTGAGGTATTGTCTCTGCCCCTAGCGTAGGAGATCTGAGATGGGAGGGCGGGGTTAGGAGAGGGAAGGTGCCTGGTGTGTGGGTGTAGATCTTGGATTTACTTAAAGTGATTTCACCTTCATACTGGTGCAAGCTGTGGAGGCAGTGTTCTCTGAGAAGGAGGAAATCCCTTCCGGTGAGCGAGTGCATTCTCTCGTCAGTCTCGTTAGTATTTCTGCTAACACTCTTTACGGATGGCTAATGGGAACTTGTCTACTCCCTAGTATGAGGGTGATTGATTACTACCAAGATCTTGATTGACACCGATAGTGCTCTTGATGTAGCTGCGCCTCAAAGGACCAAATAGTTCACGAATGCAGAGCCAGCTCTTTTACGTGAAGTCAAAATGCAGCCTTCATTCAGTGGTCTTAAGGCAGTGTTTTGTGCTAAGCACATTGCAGGCACCATTTCATTTAATGCTTGTAACAGCTGCTTAAAGTAGCTTCTGTTATTCTAGATTGTGACATTTGCTTGAATTTGCTTGGAGTCAAAGTAGGCAGTCACCTTTCCGCTCGAAAATAACTTTCTCAGGGATTGTTGTAGTACCTGAAATTCTGCCGGAGCACCTTTCTTTGCATTAAGGCAGTGGATTTCTTTCTTTCTTTTAAATTTTTTTTAATTGCAGTGTAATATGTATACTGAAAAGTGCACAAGTCATAATGCACAGATTGATGAACTATCAGAAAGTGAAGAAATATGTGCAGGAAATACATTCATAGCATCCAGAAGACCTTCTCAGTCACCACCTCTGTTCCTCACAGGTAACCGCTATCCTGACTTCTACCACAGGTTAATTTTGAAAATGTTTTATAGTAATAACAATAATAATAAATTGCCATCGAATTGATTCCAACTCATAGGCAGCAACCCTAAAGGACAGAGTAGAACTGTCCCATAGGGTTTCCAGGGAGAACCTGGTGGATTTGAACGGCTGACGCTTTAGTTAGCAGCCGTAGCTCTTCATCACTACACGCTGGGGTTTCCGTACTTTATAACAGAAAATTTAAAACGTATGCATAAGTACAGAGAAGAGCATAAGGAATCCTCTTTATCACTTAATTTCAGCAATTATCAGCACACAGGCAACCTTTACATCATTTCTATCTCCACATATTCTCCTATCCCAGTCCATTGAATTATTTTCAAGCAAATTCCAGATAGCATATCACTTCATAAGTATTTCAATATTTGTCTCCAAAAACTAAGGACTTTTAAATCATTGTTCTATCTAAAATATTAATTACACCTTAAATATCATCAAGTATCTGGTAAATATGCAGCTATCACCGCCTCATAAGTATTTTTGTAAATACTTTGTTTGAGTGAAGATCCAAATTAAAGAAACCTCAAACCCACACTTGTTATCGAGTTGATTTTTGGCTCATAGTGACCCTATAGGACAAAGTAGAACTACCCTATCGGGTTTCCAAAGCTGCAATTTTCACAGAAGCAGACTGCCACAACTTTCTTTCATGTAGCAACTGGTGGGTTTGAACTACCAACCTTTTGATTAGCAGCCAAGCTCTTAGCCTGCTGTGGCACCAGGGCTCCTTGTACAGAAGTAGAATAATATAATTAGCCTCTGTGTACTGTCACCGGGCTTCAGAGTTATCACTTCTGTGCCGTTTTTCCTTCAGTCTCTGTCCAAGATTACTTTTTAACGCAACCTAATTATCAGATTATTTTATCTGCATCTCTAAAAGATACTCCACTGCCGCTGAGTCAGTCCTGACACATAGCACCCTGTAGTAAAGAGTAGAATCGCCCCAATAAGGCTTCCAAGGGTATAAATCTCTGTGAAAGTGTACCGCCACTTCTTACTCCCACAGAGGGCCTGTTGGGTTTGAACTGCCTACCTTTCGGAAGGTGCCACCTGTGCTCCTTCTAAAAGAAGTATTAAAAAAATTAAAACTGTAATACCATTCTCATGTATAATATGAAACTTCTTATCATTATTAAATATTCAATTAGTGTTCATATTTCCTCAAATGTCCTGCACATTTTTTTGAAAATAAACAGGCTGTTGAAATGGAATCCTGATAAGGTGCATACATTGCAGTGTGTTGAGATGTCTCTTACGTGTATTTAATCTATAGGTTTTGTTTTCTCTTTCTCACAGTTGATTTGTTGAAGAAACCAGATCTTTTGTCCTGGAGCGTTTTCTGCATTCTGGATTTACTGAGTTCATCCCTGTGGTGTTACTTACTGTGTTTCTCTGTCTTCCTTCTGTCGTTTATTATCTGGAAGGTTTTTATAAGATTATTTTCCTTCATCAGCAGTGTAGTTACCCTGAGGTACAGTTTGTACAGAGGAGGCAGTTTGCAGATTAATGAGTTGATTCACTAGTGTCTTGCAAAGGTGATCAATGAGATTTTTCTCTTTTTCTTTATGACTGTGCGGATTTATGCATTTGAAGTATTTTAATCCATTGCAATTTTTTTTTTTTTTTAAATTGATAGGGTATTTGTTCTTCATCTGTGCTCTGGAGAACTCCTGAGAGTTCTTAGGCTTTTCAACTTCAGTCAGATTTCAGTTTTTGACTATTTATTTGTTAAGCTTCCCTTTGGCTAAAATAAACACTGGATTCAAGCATTGCCTGTAAAATTTCTCTGTTAACATGCCAAATGTGTTGGGGAAGCTCAGTGGTTAAGAGCTAAGGCTGCTAACCCAAAAGTCAGCACCTGTGGGATCTCTGTCAGTTGGAGTTGACTCAGCAGCAGTAGGTAATGGGTAGAGTGAGGATTATCAGCATTCACCAAATAGTAGCTATTGAATTAGCATAAAGCCCATAGTGACTAGGACACAGGAGAAAAACCACTTTGGAAAACTGGGTATGGCTACAGTAGAGATGGTAAGGCAGGTCTGATGGGGACATTTAGAGTCAAATTGAGGATGTATGTAAGTTGGCTTGAGTTAGTGTGTATAGGGGGCAAAGGCTCTAGTGACTTGAGTTCAGTTAGATTTATGAACCCTATGGAACTAAGTATTTTATTTCTGATTTTTTTCAATTTATATGGTATCACAAAGTAAAGAACATCTTTTCCCTTGGTTTGCTTTTTTTTTTTTTTTTAACTCCCTCTGTAATTACAAAGAGAGTATTACACCATCAACACAAGTGAATTTAGGCAGAAACTGGGCACTGCAGTCCTCTCTTACAGACATTTATCCCATGGGCCGAAGTGTGGTATTGCTGTGTCATTTCAGCGGTGGAAATGTTTGGCTTGGTATAGTTGTTTTTCAAATCCTGATTTTAGAAGCCTGCTTTCCTGAATTTTGTCAGGTTGATATTTGCACCCTTGTGACATCTGTTTAGTTAGTAAGTTACATATTTACCATCTACTGGCTCTTCTGGAGATGGGACTGACTTGTCCTTCGTTACTCTGTTGCTTAGTGTGTGTGTACACAAAGCTTACTTTCACATTGTTCTTGTATTGGATCCATCTGCTTTAAAGCTTCTGGTGAAAGAAATCTCAGAATCTGTGTCTGAGTCGGTTCCTGTATTAGATTTTCTTATTCTATGCATGCTATAGTTAGTGTTTGTCTTTTAAAATATAGTAAACAAAAATATAGTTTCAGCCTGTCTTTTCCAAGACCATCTACTTCTTCTAGGAAGTACAATAATAAATAGCTTGTATGTAGTACTTTGTTACCTAAATTAGACAAGATATTCCTAGGGCCATAGCTTAAAGCTGAATGTTGGCTGAATGGGTAAAGATAATGTGTGGTTGCATTAGCAATCATGAAAAACTGAAATTGCCTGTGCCTGGTCACCTGAGGACCACAGGCTTCAGTGGAGGTGCCATTTTTCCTACAGTGACATTTCTCATCACAACTTCTGCATGCTCGCATAAGAAGCTTCTAGTTTTGTGGGGCTTAAAGACATTACCAATTTCTGAGAATTTTATACACTTTGAAACTGTATTATTTTGATATACAACAAGGTAAAATATCTCTGTAATGTAACGACCCACCTAATTTGTAACAAGAATGCTTTTTGTCATTCCATTTATTGTGTTTGGTATTAATATAGCTTGCAGTTTCTTTTTTGACTAGTTTGTCTAGTATTGTTTTCCATGAATTTAAACTCTTCAGTGTCCACATGTTTTATATAGCTAAATTTTGTATTTTTAGCTAATTTATCAATGCCTTTTAACTAGAAAGTGTGTTATTTAATTATTTTGTGATTACTAACGTAATATTTATTTCTGTAATTACTTTATGAGTTGTCCTATTGTGTTTGTTTGTATCTGTGTTTTTTTTTTAACCCCTATAGGGTCCAGTGACTTTTAACATTCATATTTAACTTAAATTCTGATGTAATCACCTTTTACTACACCCTGTGTTTAGATAGCATTACGCAGACACACCCTTAAGCATGTATTACTGCTTAGTCTTCAAACTTTATCATTAAAAAGGGAAAACATTAAATAGTGGACTTTTTTTCCCCTCTGAATTTAACCCTGTTTTAACTGATTCTTTAACCGATTTGCTATTCTTTCCAGCATCTGAAGTTGTTCTCCTGCTTTCTAGCACACATCCTTTAAAAGTTCCTTTATGAATTGTTTGTTGTTGGTAAATTCTCTGTTTTTGTTTGTCTAAAAATGTGTGTGTTTTGTGCTTATTCTTAAAACATAGTTTTACTAGATGACGATTCTAGATTGATAGTATTTGCACTCAGCTGTTTGAAAATCCTCTGGCGTCTATTGTTCCTATTGAGAAAATGCCTGTTGGTATTATTACGTTTTCCTTGTAAGTCATCTTTTCCTTCTGTCTGCTTTTAAGATCCTCTTATTCTTCGGTTTCCCAGTAATGCATTCTGGCATGGCTTTAATGTTACGTATTTGACTTGATGTTATGTATTTTCTGAATCTGAGAACCCGTATCTTTTATCAAATCTAAAAAATGATCAGCCATTATATAATCATGTACTGTTCTTACCCATTCTCTTTATTGACTTCCTTTGGGAATGCAATCAAATCTTTATTAGACTTTCTTAGCCTGTCTTCTCTGTCTCCTAACTCCTGATTCATAATTTGTCTTTATATGTCTGGCACATTTTGGGTAATTTCTCTCCTATCTTTTAGTTGACTGATTCTTGCCTTACTTGCTCTTTAACTTATTTATACAGTTTCCGTTTTATGTCTTTGGTGAGGTAGACTTTATATCCAGTCAACTTATGTAATACTTTAAAGTATACATTCTGGTAAGTTTTGGCATAGTACATATGTATATGGCCTTGTGGTCATCACCACAATTAAAATAATGAACATAGCCATCACCTGCAGAGTTTTCTCCTACTTGTTTTTAATCCTACCACCCTACATTTTTCCTTCCTCCTGAGAGTCCCTAGACAGCCTCTGAAATGTTTTCTGTCACTATAGTTTAGTTTAGTTCTAGAATTTTATGTAAATAGAATCATACAGTGTGTACTCTTGTTTGGCTTCTTTATTTCACCCTGTTTTGTTTTTCCTAGGTTCCTGAGAGCATTTTCTAATCAAGACCACTTTAAACAATATTCTCAATTTGTATATTTTGGATCACATAACTAAACCAAAAACCCGTGGCCATCAAGTCACTTCTGGCTAGTAGCAGCCCTATAGGACACAGTAGACTGCTCCATAGAGTTTCCAAGGCATACCTGGTAGATTTTAACTGCTGACTCTTTTGGTTAGCAACTATAGCTCTTAAACTGCTGCTCCACCACAGCTCACTTAGCAAGTATGAATTAGCAACCTAAACAGGCATGTGGGGTGACTTTATAGTTTAGAGAAACCTCAGAGGACAAATCTACTTGCCCTTTACCTTGGTAAGATGCATTTTCTTATGGTTCGTTTTTTTTGCTATAGGTGTGGCCTTAGGTGGTCCTGGCTTTCCTTAAGAATCTCTGAAACAGCTTCTCATCTTACAAAGACCTTGGTTTTATCTTCTGTCCTCCACAAGCTGTTAAAATCAAGTTCTGTGTCACTGAGTATCTGTAGACACTCAGGGTAGCACTACCCTCAGTATTCCCTTAAGTACTCAAAAGTTTGTACATCTGCCTCCTAGAAAGCTGAGTCATATATTTGGGGGAAAAAAAACTTTTAACTGTTTTATTTAGGCGTTTTATTTTTAGTGTAGGAAAAGAACTTTTTTTAATGGTAGTTAGTCCACCTTATTCCAGAAACAGAATTACACTGAATATCACTTTGAGCTAAGTAGCAATATCAGAGACTTCTTTTGTGTTCCCTCTGTGGTCATCCTCAAACAGTGAGTGACTCTAGTGCTTGATCAGCTTGATCATGATCTCTTGGGATGGTTGTTTAAAATTTCGCATTCCCATGACCTCCCCCAAACATATAGAATTAGAAATGTGCTAGATGTAGGCCAAGGAATCTGATATTTTATAGCCATACATCATCAATGGTATTGTTACCTTCAAACAAAAAGGGCATTTATATCCAATTACTACATAGATAATTATATAGAGAGACATAGGAAAAAATATATGTGAAGTATATACATTTCATTTGCTGGGCTTACTTCCATATTGTCTATATGCTTACGTTTTGTTAAATGAAAAACTAAACTTCTGATCAGTTTTCCCATATTGTCTTTGTTGTCCTCTGCCACCAACTGTAGTATCTGTTCCTACATTCAAGAAAGCATGTTATTTGGCACAACCGTTAAACAAAACCTTGGACGTCTGCTGGCCCTCACTGAGCCGTGAAGTGTCACTTTGCCAGCACAGAGGCCAGAAGCCTGCAGTGCTGCCCTCTGTGCTGCAGCTGCCCCAGCTTTGCTGGCCGCCCCTGCCCAGTGTGGTTTTCTGCCTCATTCATCACATCAGTGCTCTAATGTGCAGTAGTTGGTCACGTATTATATTTAGCTGCAGACCTTTCTCTGACTTGCAATATGCAAATGTTATTCATCAGATGCTGGTTCTACAGCTGTTGTCTTTTTGAGGTCCTAGCTGATGTCATTGGCTGGCAATGCCTTGGTTTGAAGGATTCGGATGGAGTCTTGAGGTAGCAAGCTAGAGAAGTGACCAGGGATACATTTCTGCACTATTAGAAACTCACAAGGATACAGAATTCTGTGATTTTAATTAAACCAGTAGATCTTTATCTTGACTTTTTTAATGGTAGAAACTTTGAGTAAAACTGGCTAATTCTGTGTATTGCCTGTCATCTCAAAGTACAACATCATCATGAAGATTTGACGTTATTAGAGAGCTGTTTAATATACATGTTGTGAGCAAATGAGTAAAACAATATTAATTTGCTTTTATTGAGTGCCCTTTGTGGCACTTTTCTTGGAACTGAGACTGTATCAATAAATTAACTTCTTGCCTTTTAGTATAAGAGACAGAAGAAGGAAGAACCCCACTAAGACTATGTAAACATTTGTTTGTTGTAAAAATATTTTGGATTTTCTGTAAGTCCATGAGAAGTCTTTGGCTAGTTGAAACAAAAGAAAGACAATGTTTGATTACCTTTTAAAAGCACCAGTCAGACTGTGTGGAGGGTGGATAAAGTAACTGAGGCAAGGACAAAAATACTGATGGCTCAGCAGTGGAGGTGATGAGAAATATGTATTTCAAATGTAGAGCCTGTAAGTTTGTCAACAGATTGGTTATAGACTGTGTAAAAGAATGGGGATCAAGAATGACACTTAGGTGTTTGGCTTGAATAAACCAGTTAACGTTACTATTTACTGATGTGAAAAAACTTGGAGAAAAGCTGCTTTGAGGTGGAAGATTGGGGAATTAAAAGAATGTGTAATGTCTCAATACCCATTAGACACCCAAATGGAGATGCTACATGTGCAGTTGGAAGTACAAGTCTGGACTTAAGGACAGATGCCAGAGTAGGCATGTGGAAGCAGAGGTAAAAGTATAACTTCAAGAATGCTAAGTACTCGTACAGATATTGTTCCACAATGAAGTAGAATAGGAATATTTCAGGCTGAAAATCATTGAGGATACCCATGGCGCCTTTCTGGTTGGTTCGGAGAATGTGTGGAAGTCGTTTGATAATTTTCAATGGTTTTAAATAGCTGATATGTTTACCTGGTTCACAGTACAAAGAACACATGTATAAACAATGAAGAGACTCCTTCCAGTGATACTTCATTTTGTCTCCCCTCAGAGATACTCGCTGATCTGTTTTTTCCAACATGGTGTATAATGGTAGGATTTTTCAATAATCCTTACTCCAATTACTCATTTTAAAAGTCTTCCCAATATTCCTTTATTGTCTTTAATTTATATAAAAATAATTTCTAAAAAAAGAATAAGAAAAAGCATCCATTTTAATACTAGTTTCCTAATGTTGGCAACCTGGCATAAGTTGTATCTGTTTGATTTTTGTTAAAAAATATGTATATTTCACAAGTATTTTTTTATTCTTTGTCTTTACAGCTGATCTAGCATCTTTAATGGATAAAACATATGAGAGAAAATTGCCTGTTAGTTCTTTGACAATATCACGGGTAAGAAAATTTGCGTATATATATTTGAAAAGAAGAAGAGGAAAGGAAAAAAGGCTGTTTGTATAGATGATGCTGTATAAAATAATACCTTTTATAGGAAATATTTTTCTAGAGTATATCTTTGCCAGTACTAATAGATATTTTATGGTGAGGTAGTGTCACGGATTGAATTGTGTTCCCCCAAAATGTGTATCAATTTGGCTGTGCCATGATTACCAGTGTTGTATGATTGTTCATCATTTTGTCATCTGATGTGATTTTCATATGTCTTGTAAAATCCTGTCTCTGTGATGTTAGTGACAGGAACAGAGGCAATTGTATTCATGAGGCAGGACCCGTCTACAAAATTCGATTGTATGTTAAGCCAGTCTGTGGAGATAAAAGAAAGAGAAGTGAGCAGAAATATGTGGAGACCTCATACCACTGAGAAAGAAGCACTGAGAGCATAGCATGTCCTTTAGACTCAGCGTCCGTGTGCTGAGAAGTTCCTCAATCAGGGAAGGATTAATGACAAGGACCTTCTCCCAGAGCTAAGATAGAGAAAAAACTTTACCCTGGAGCTGGTGCCCTGAATTCAGTCTTCTAGCCCGTTAGACTGTGAGAGAGCAAATTTTCTTTGTTAAAGCCATCCACTTGTGATATTTCTATTATAGTAGCACTAGATAGCAGGTGTCTTTGGCTGAATTAAAATGTAACAAATTTACCAGATTGTAATGTTGGTAATGGCTGTTCTGTGTCTCATTTATCTTAATATTTTTCCAGGATATGTTACTCTTACTATAGCATGTTTTGTTTGTTAAGAGTTGATGCATTTTCCAAAGTAGTAATATTTACTTGTTAATATTGGAAGTGTATTTGTTAGCTGAGAACGTCTACAAAGAATGCATATTAATGTTAAATTGCTGCTGAGTGATGGTAGTGAGAATAATACCAGGCTAAGAACTAGGAATAGTAATTGATAATAGCCGTTATTTACCACCTTCTGTGGAAACCCTAGTGGCATAGTGGTTAAGTGCTACATCTGCTAAGGTTGACAGTTTGAATCTACCAGGTGCTCTTTGGAAACTCTGTGAAGCAGTTCTACTCTGTCATATGGGGTCACTATGAGTGGGAATCAACTTGACAAGAGAGTAGATTTGGTTTGGTTTTACAGCAGTCTTTGTACTAGGTTCTTAACATATGTTATCTCTGTTAAATCTCACAGTAGCCCTTTGAGATAAATATTATTATCTCTGTTTTATAGATAAAGCTCAGGGTAATTGAATAACTTGTCCAAATTCACACAGTTCATATGTGAAAAAGTTGGGCTTTAAAACCAGATCTTTGTGCCACTAAAGTTCTTTTCTGATGAGCCCCTCAAATATATCTGGTCTGGACTTTACTGTGAATTTACTTTGTGACACTGAATAGTAGGTCCTGTCTCAATTTCCTCCTTTTCAGTATAGGAACGTTAGCAAGGCTTTGAACTAGTTGGTACAAGTTCATTCATGGCAGATGAAATGAGACCAGCAGAAATGCAAATTTTTAAAATTTGAGTGATCAGAATCGTAACCAGACAAGAAAAATTACAGATTGAAGATGTAGAATGGGAGACTCAGAAGAGGCAAAGTGAGCTTTTTCTGAAGCCTCTGTGTGACTGAGGACAGCAGTGTGCATTCAAAGCGATGTGGTGGGTGCCCGCCATTTTTGAATGGGGCACAGCTGTTTTGGACTCTGTGCAAAATCTTAGGGCAGGAGATTTGGTTGCTATGTAATTCGTACTCTGCCCTTGTTTTCTAAGAGGGAGATTTAGTTTCTTCCAAGGCTTCAGCCCGTGATTTTTCCTGTTGTCGTTCATGTTTACCCAAATTTTAAAAAGTCAGATCTGTTACAGTGTCTCTTCCTCTGCCGTGACAAGTCAGGAAGAACTGGTTTGAAGCCTTGCACATTAGTGTCTTTGTAAGGATGATGTGATGCCCAAATGAAATCTTAGTAGTGAAAGCTTTGTATAGGTATTAGTGGCACCCTAAAATTTGAAGTATTGCTTTCTCTAGAGGACGGAAATGAAAAAAACCGTCTCATTTTTCATTTCTGGTCTTTGTGCCTCTAGCTGTTATGTCCTCCTTTTAATAGGAACACATTTTAACTAGGTCATAACTGAAATCTTTATAGACTTATATTCTCAGATTGGTGGGAAGCTAAAAGGCCATTGATTCATCCCTTCCATGACAGATAAAAGCACTGTATGCCATAATACCTGATATTTGTTTAGATAACACATCAGAGTGTAAGGAACTTTCACATATATTTTCTCACTGGGCCCTCTTAGTCTTCAGAGCAGGTGCCTTTATCCTGTTTATGCTGATGAAGAAACTTACATCCCAAAGGGGTTGTAACATCACAAGAGCTGTTCTTAGTCGCAGGACCTGTGTTTGAATAACATTTTATCCGTCCTTCAGTGGGAGAGGGAAAGTGTTCTACTTTAAATCTGTAAGTCTCTTGTTGTAGTCACTCTCCCTTTTCCTGAGATTTTTACTTTATTCCTAACATGCGCCATCTCTGACTTGATCTTCTTTTCCTCTGAGTTTCTGCTTCAGGGTAGACTCAGTCCTTGGAATAGTCGTATCTACTTTTTTTCTGGTCTATAGTTAATATACTCAGGAGAATACCAAAGGGAGATTTTATTGGTAGAGAAATCACAGACTGATTCATGAGCAGAACTTAAATCAGTGATTATGCAATGAATTCTTGGATAAAAATACGCATTTTCATCTCCTGGGCTGTGTTTTTTTCAGCCATCAGACTATTCATTCTTTCAGCTATTTTGTTCCTGTGTATTTGGAGTATAGAATGTGTGGGGGGGGGGAAGAAATACTAATGACTGTAAATACAACTAGTAAAAGAGCTGAACAGAAGATTTTAAAGGGTGGCTTGGGAAGACAGAGTAAAGTATTAGTAATGACGTGTGTTAGAAAATGTGGAGTTAGAAAACCAGAAGAGAAAAATATGCTCATCATTTCTCAAGCTGAAAAACTAAAGAAACATTTCAAGCCTCCAGTTGTAATATTGGTGGATTCTATGGGAAAAATATTAAATGACACCACACCCATTGCTATCAAGTCAGTTTCCACTCATAGCAATCCTACAGAACAGAATAGAACTGCCCCAGAAAGTTTCCAAGGAGCACCTGGTGGATTTGAACTGCCAACCCTTTGGTTAACAGCTGTAGCCCTTATCCACTATACCACCAGGGTTTCCATTAAATAACACAGGAAGCATCATATGAAAATGGAAGAAATACATGAGTCACTCTATGAAAAAGAATTGGTCAGCATTCAGCTGTTTCAGGATGTAGCATCTGATCAAGAATCGATGGTGTTAACGGAAGAAGTCCAAGCTGCACTGAAGGTATTGGTGAAAGCAAGCCTTCAGGAATTGGCCGATTACCAGTTGAGATGTTTCAGCAAAGGAATGCAGTGCTAGAGGTGCTCACTCATCTGCCAAGAAATTTGGAAAACCACTATCTAGCCAACCAACTGGAAGAGATCCGTATTTGTACCCATTCTGAAGAAGGATGATCTAACAGAATGCAGAAATTGTCAAGCAATATTATTAATATTACACAAAAGTCAGTTTTGCTGAAGATAATTCAAAAGGAGATGCAGCAGTACATCAACAGGGAACTGCCAGAAATTCAACCCAGATTCAGAAAAGGACAGAGAACAAGGACATGGAACAAAGGATTTCACTGCTGATATAAGATGGATCCTTGCTGAATGCAGAGAATACCAGAAAGATATTTACTTGTGTTTTATTGACTGTGCAAAGGCATTCAGGTGTGTAGATCGCAAAAAATTATGGATAACAGTGCAAAGATGGGGAATTCCAAAGTACTTAATTGTCTTTATACAGAACCTGCATGTAGATCAAGAGACAGTCTTTCAAACAGCAAAGGATACTGCGTGGTTTAAAATCAAGAAATGTGTGCATCAGGTTTGTATCCTTGGGCCATGCTTACTTAGTCTGTATACTGAGGAATAATTTGAGAAGCTGGACTATAGGTAGAAGAAGGGAGCATTCCGGATTGGATGAAGATTTATTAACTTATGACCAGCTGATGACACAGCCTTCCCTGCAGAAAGAGAAGAGGACTTGAAACACTGAGGAAGATCAAAGCATAGGGCCTTCAGTATGGCTTACACCTTAACACAGAGAAGGAAACAATCCTCACAACTGGACTGGTAAGGACCATGATAATCAACAGAAAATCAGTGATCAGCACCTCTGGGAGCAGCAGTAAAGAAATCAGAAGACATATTGCATAGAGAAGTCTGCTGCAAAAGGCCTCTTTAAAGCGTTAAAAAGTAAAGATGTCACCTTGAAACCTGAAGTACACCTAACTCAAGTCATGGTGTTTACAATCACCTCATATAGGTATGAAAGCTGAGCAAGGATTAAAAAAAAAAAGAAGAATGAATGAGTGCTTTTCAGTTGTAGTGCTGAGAAAGAGTGTTGAATATACCATGGACTGCCAGAAGAACGAACAAGTATGTTGTTGCACTGTTTCTTCATGAAACACATTAATAATGGATTACTAGCAGAGAGTAAGAAAAGATAGGGAAAAAATAAGTAGACATTTTTCATTTGCCTTGGAAATTATATTGTTTACTGACTACAGTGAATACCATGGTTGAGGTCCCTTAAATATAGACCTTTTGTACAATCTTTGTTCTGGCTAGAATGAAATGAAAGAAGTCTTATTAAATGCAGTCTGTTTGATATTAGTGGAAGGTAAGAAGGAGAGGAATAAAATGCTGTGTCATAGCATGATTTTATTTGTTACCCTAGCCAAGTCCCCCAGTTCATTAAATATATATTGTTATCACTTTGTGCTACAGATGTTCATTAGCAGCAAGGATGGCAAGACTTCATCTGATAGACTTTGGACATGTTGGAAGCAGGGACTTGTCCCTGCTTAAGGGTATTATGATTGGTAAAGGAGAGGCTTAGCAAAAAAGAGGAGTACCCTCAATGAGATGAATTGATGCACTGGCTGGAATGGTGAGTTCAGACAGCAGTGATTGTGAGGATGACATGGGACTACTGAGTGTTCCCTTCTGTGGTACATAGGGTCAGTATGAGGAGCAAGAGGAACTCTCCTCTTATTTGGAGAAAGTTTCGTGTTCAGCTTTCAGTCATGTGTTCTGTTGAAGGTTGTTGTGTATTCTTGCCTTAACATAGAAGGGTTTTTAACAACATGTGAACACTGTTTAACTAAACATGAACATTGTTCCAATAGAGTGTTTTAAGTTCAGTGTGCCAAGTAGGTATGTAGTGTAATTTATACTCAACCAAGGATTTCCTTTTCTGTCTTTTAGTTTGTGGACAACATTTCTTCTCGAGAAGAGATAGACCATGCAGAATATTACCTTTACAAGTAAGTTTTCTGTTTCATTCAGTTGGATAGTCATAACAAGGATCTTTGGAAACAGTTATCTGCGTCTTGCTGGTTACAATATTAATGACTAAATATGTAAAAATCAGAAAACCTTTGCTTCCATGCTTTATTTTTATTTAAAGTTCTCCTCAGTTTTGACACGTGTTTCAAGGAAGGGCTAGCCAGAGGAGTGTTTTCTATAGTCAGCTATGAAAACTTTGTCCCTGCCTTTTTCTTGTATCTCCTGGCTGTCCAGTGAGTATGCTGTTCTTTCAGAATTACTGAACTAGGAATCAGGAGAAATTGTCCTGGTGCTTTTCTCTTTCACTCTAGTCATGTGGCTTTAGAAAAGTCATTCCACTCTTCGACTTCATTTTCCTTATGTGTAGAAAGATCTCTAAGAATCATTTAAGTTCAGATTTTTTTTGACTTGCTAACAACTTGTTCAGTTACTCCTCGGCACTTTTCAATGATTTTTTTGCATTTTGAAGCTTCTGCTTTAGTAAGAAGACCTTTGACTGTTCATTTTTGATAAATATCCATTTACCTTGTCTTTGCCCTGCCGTTTATCTTTTAGCTTCTCTTTCTTTGCTATAAAATGGAATTTAAAATATTAAATATCTGTGTTCTTTTATCAGGAATGTGGTAAAGCTGCTATCTTAATGGGGGAGAGCAGTTAGTGTTGATATAATTAAGAGTTCTACATTTAATTCTGGCGTAAATTATTGTATTTTTTAGTTTTGTTCGTTTTATCTTACATGTTCCACCTTTATTTCTATTTTAATACTCCTACCTTGTAGCCGCCGAGCCGAGTGCCGTTGACCCTACCTTGTAGCAGATTGTTAATTTTTTCATATATTTAAGCTTCTTAGAGAAATTCACAAATTGCAATCATATTTCCTATTATAAAGTTTTTGACCAACTATGTTAAACTTTTGAGTCAAGGTTCCTTAAAAAAAAAAAAAAGAAACTAAAATTTCAGTGATAAGATTAGTTGACTAAATAGGTTTCTTTGTTCTAATATAGTTGCACTGTTTCTTCATGAAACACATTAATAATGGATTACTAGCAGAGAGTAAGAAAAGATAGGGAAAAAATAAATAGACATTTTTCATTTGCCCTGGAAATTATATTGTTTACTGACTACAGTGAATACCATGGCTAAATCTTGAGGTCGCGTAATATAGACCTTTTGTACAATCTTTGTTCTGGCTAGAATGAAATGAAAGAAGTCTTATTAAATGCAGCCTGTTTGATATCAGTGGAAGGTAAGAAGGAGAGGAATAAAATACTATGTGATAACACGATATCATTCGTTACCCCAGCCGTTAAATACATGTTGTTATGACTTTGTGCCAACTAAGAATGTAAGAGATACATATATATATATATACATTTTAACTAATATTAAAATCTAACAAAAATCTGTTTCCATTTCACACTACTGTATATTTTTGTAAACCAATTTCAGTGGTAGGTTTTTAAGTTCATGTATTTTGTTTTTATCAAGATGGTTATTTAAATTATAAACCCTATACAAATACATGCAAAAGAACTAAAACGGTAAAGAAAAAGTGCTATTGAAAAGAAGTTACTCTTTCCCATTCTTTAATTTTCAACCCCATTTAGCTGAAAGACTATTTAAAATTCTTCTGATTTTTTTGTTCTTTTAATTATTATCACCATGAGTCTTATCAGTGTACATAGTACTATCTTTGATGGACTGTCTCTGTTAGGTCTTTAGATAGTATCAGTTGCTGCCTTGCTGTACAAAATGCATTCTGGTGCACATAAACTCATTGCTGCGTCTCTTCTCTCGCCCCTCAGTTTCGTTACTTATTTTGTTCAGCATTTTCTTTTAACCTTAAATAATATTCTTAAACTGTCAGTTTTTGTTTTATAGTGGGAAAGTAATTCAGGTGCATGATTTAAAATTTCCAAACCATAAAAAAAACAAACATTGAAAAGTTGGCTATTGAAAAATAGGTCTTTCTTTTTTTTCAAATCATATTCCCAGTCTTACTTATTCCCCTCTGAAGATAACTGTTTCCTGACTCTTCTTCCCATGATTAGTGTGTGCATATACAGACATATATGTGTGATCATAAATGTATTTTATAGTTTAATTTTTTGAATGTGAAATGCATTTACATCTTTAAAATTCAGACTAAGATATACAGTGTAAACATTTCCTTTCTGCTCCTGTCCCCCATGTTAGAACAAAAGGTGATACACACATGTACACACACACACACACATACATACACTCACTTGCACACTTGCTTTTTAGGTTTGTTATTTGAAGATGTCTCCATCCCTTGCTTCTGTCGTATGTTTATTTTAGGAACCATGATCTTAGCTTTTCCTATTAGGATAGATTTAGCTTTGGAATTTGCCTGCTTGAGGACAGTGTTATTTTATAGTGAATAAAGTGGAAGCTTATGTATAGTTTGATTTTATCGGTGTCTCTTTGCCAGCCTGTTTCATCGTTAATTCTGAGCTGGGACTCCTTAAGTCAGTGAGTGCTGTACACATGCAGACAAGTGGGCCCCGAGGCAGCTCTGGGTCTAATTTGTTGCCAGTAAAATCATGGCATCAATAAGAGCCATTATTTTCGTGGTTATAATAGGCATTCACAATTCCTGTATTAGTATTTGATTGCTGCATTAATATAGTGTAAACTTAGGCCATAAACATTTCTTTTCTCCGTGTGTTATCCTCATCTTCATGGAAGATGTTTGCAAATTACGTTTTTACAGGGTTATTTAGGCTTTCAAATCATTTTGGAACCATTGCAGTTTAGAGATGCATGAAATTAAACCTGCTCCCTTTTTTTATAAGAGCATCAATAATCAGAACTGATTATTTAATCTGGAACATAATGGTAATTGCTGAAGGATAAATAATAAGAGATCTGTAACACATACAACGTGTAGTCTGTATAGTAAAAAGGTAATACTTTTTTAAAGAATCCTTTAATTTTTAGCAAAAATGGGAGGAATGGTGAATTAATTGTCATACAATAAGAAGAAACTCCTTGCAGAGTTCCATGAGAAGGTCTGTTTTTCTCAGAATACAGCTCTCTGTGTTGTGGAGAATGGCGTGCCACCTGGTAATGGGGAAAAGTCAAGGTGGCATGGCAGGCTGAATGCTGCCAACACATTTGTCTGTGCTTAGCCGTGGCCTGCAGCATCTTTCCTCTGTTGCTTAGCTGACCTGGCAGATACCAGGCATCCCTGGTTGGAGGCGGATGGTAGGTCAGGAACAGCTAGGGTAAGGCAGATGGCAGCCTGCATGTCTCCAGGTCCCAGCTGGCAGCCAGCCTGAAAAGGGAGGACTAAAATAGCTCTATTTTTCAATAAGCAAAAAATATCCCAATGGTTTTTGGAAGATGAGAGCATCACTCCCCAGACCTATGTTGTAGGAATCTATTTCTGCCTGCAGGGAGGGGGAGAGGCAAGAATTTATTAGGAGGGAACAGCATATTGGAGTTTAAACAGTAGTTATTTTCCTTTGAGGCCAGAGACATTATGTTTTACAGCAATGAAAGGAAATCTTAAATTTCTCTGTGAGCATATTTCTGGATCTCATCACATTTGAATGTTATTAAGAAAAGAATAAGAGCCCAATGGGAAATAAATGATGGTTAGAGTTGTTTGTTTTTTGTTTTTTTTTAAGTAACGCTTCAATACTTTAACATTTCCAAATACTTTATTTAGTTCTTTGCTGATTTGTACCACAGACCTGGGAGATAGTGTTATTGTTAATGACTATTTACTGGAGAATAGCAGATTGTCAAGGGCATAATTCATTCATGCCTTGCCAAAGACCCATGGGAGTTTTGTGATGAGAATTAGAATTCTTAGCCTCCTTCCTTCAAACTTTGCACTTGTCTTCCAACTGGTCTTGGTGTTTCAGCACGGATCTTGGTCACAATAGAGGTGTGGGAGTGAAAAGGAGTTTTCCTACTTTTGGCTCAAACACTCCAACCAAAATTTTCTCTGGTGTGATGAATGGGACCCTGAGAGTCTCCTGTCCCAGGAGTCTGTATTATTTCATGCTACTGGGAACACTGTATGCTTTTTACTGTTTGGGGGTAAATATGTAGGAGTGGAATAGCTGGAGCATAGGGTTTGTATGTATTTAACTTTTTCAGAAACTACCAAATTGTTTTCTAAAGTGGTGATGCCATTTTATATTTCCAGCATTAGTTCCAGTTCCTCAACATTTTGCCAACATGCTTAGCCATTCTAATTGGTGTTTAGTGGTGTTTCATTGTGGTTTTCATGTGCGCTTTCTTAATAACTAAAAAAGTTGAGCATCTTTTCGTGTGGTTATCTGCCATCTGTATATCTTAGTTGTTGAAGTATCTGTTCACATCTTTTGCCTGTTTTATAATGAGTTGTTTGTTTTCTTATTATTGTATTTTCAGAATTATTTTTTTCACAGTCTGTGGTTTGTCTTTTCATTCTCTAAAAGATGCTTTTCAAAGAGCAGTTTTTTATTTTTTATAAAGTTAAACTTATCAGTAATTTCTTTTATTGAGCAAATTTTTATTGTCTTAAGAAATCTGTGCCTCATCCAATGCCATAAGATTCCCTCCATTGTTTTCTTTTAGAAGTTTTATTGTTTAAGGTTTTACAGTAAGAATATGATCCATTTTGAGTTATTTTTTGTGTATGGTACAAAGTAAGAATCAAAGTTAATTTTTTTTTTTGCATAAGAGTATCTATTTGTTTGAACACCATTTGAAAGTTAGGATTTGAACTTTATTGAATTCCTGTTGTTGAAAATCAGGTGTTTGTATGTGGGTTCTGTTTTTGGACCATGTTTCTTCCTTGGGAGGAGGACAGTACAGAAAAAACATGTGGCTGGCAGATTTAATTTTGGTTGTCTTGCAAGCTAATGCTTACCTGTTTTAAAAATAATGGTATAGTCAAAGCTATAGTTTATTGGCTTTATATTGTGTCCCCCACTGAAGAACTACGACTAGATAGACATTTTCAGTTCTTAATTCCTGGAAACAGATTGTACTAAATCTTTGATTTAGGTGTCTCCTCTTCAGTGACCTGTTGACATCCTCATGTTCCTCTCAATAAAGTCTTTCATTGACCTAGTTGGCAACTTTGTCGTTACTTTAGCTGAAATTATAAGGGAGGGTCATTTAAACCAGACACTTCCTGAGTATGGGAAAAGGAAGCAAGAAAGATAGCAAGCTTATGAGAGAATGCACCCAACTGCCTCCATCTCTTCTGAGCCAAGTGTAGCAAGATGGAGAGAGAAACTCATTGCTGTTAGCTTCTCTTAAATGAGGTCTTTTAGTGCAGCTCTGATTCGTTAAGTCATGTGCGTTCCTGGAATACAGAGTGCATCTGTATTCAATCAAAACAAAGAAGGAAAAAGCATTCTAAAGCTGAGTCATATGTATACTTCAGTTCATCAGCTTTCTTGAAATATTTTTGACTCTTTACCTTGTTAGGGATAATCTAGAATGATATGACATGCTGATTATCGTAGTATTATTACCACTAGATTGAAAGATCATAAGATAATATGAAGTTTTGGTTAAGGCATCACGTAGGAAGATTTTGTTTCAGTGAATCATATTGAAGAAAAACTATTGACAATTCATACTAACAGTGCAACAAATTTGACTAAAAGAAAAATTCCTACAATATGTAAGTTCTCTGGATACTATTTACTGTTGATGTCAAGTTGATTTCTGCTCATGGTCAAGTTGTGTTCATTCCATAGTGACTTCATGTGTGTCAGAATAAACTTGTACTGTATAGTATCTTCAGTGACTGGTTGTTTTGGAAATAAATTACTAGGCCTTTTGTCTGATGAAACCCTGGTGGCATAATAGGTAAATGTTGTGACTGCTAACCAAGAGATTGGTAGTTTGAGTCACCAGACATTTCTTGGACACTTTATGGCAGTAGTTTTGGTTTATGAATTTGGTTTTGGTGCCTCTGGGTGGAATTGAACCTGCAGCCTTTCAGTTAGCAACCGAGTGCTTTCCCTATTAACATCACCAAACAACTCTGGATATTGTCTGCTTATTAATTTGTTAGGCACACTGCAGTTTCTATACAACATTAAATAATTACAAAATTGACATATTTTGCTCAAATTTGTTTTGATGGTTTTATTTTTTAGAAAAAGTGCATTTGTTTTTCAGTATAACGAGTGACCAAAAAAATCTAGGAAAAATGTTAAATTTTTAACTGTCTGTCAAAAAAAACTATAGTAGAAGGGTGAATCACAGTAAAAAATTTTAAAATCCAAACCAAAATTTAGGCAACTTTTATTTCCTATATTTTATTTACAAATATCACAATAATTAAATTTGCTTTAAAAAGTTCTAGGAACATCACAGCATGCTTCAGTAGGTTCTACCACTAAATGACCTTCCATTTTAATAATTACAAATACAAACTTAATAGCTTGTCAAACTCATTAAAACTTTTTTTTACCTAGCCCACATGGCTGAGATCTTTCACTGGGTCCAGTTCTCTTCTGGTTTGTGTGTATATGTGGATGGGAGTATCTTCTAATGTACATATACATAAATAATACATTATTTAGGGAAAGTAGAAGCAAGATCAGTTCAGCAAGTGTGTGTTGACTGCTTAGCATACATCTGGAAACAGGAAAACTAAGAGGGAAGATTGTAAGTAATATGAAATAAGAGTGATTTTGTGAAAGTTGGTAATCTTTCTTTTTCCCTGAAGGTCCATTTGAACTGCTTCAGCAGAATTTAAGATAGAAGTAAATTAGGATAGATTTCATGTCTGTAAGACATGATTGTCAGCTCTGTTTATAAGGAAAGTTCTGAAGCCTATATAGAAGGCTTAAGAAAAGTATTTTTTAATTCACTAGAACTTTAGTGTGCTTATATTCACTACAGTGTGGTTTAGGTAACTAGATATCTGAAACAATTCAAGATCAACAAAACCCCAAGATATAATCAATGGGCAAACTGATTTCGTTTATGTACCACAGTGTGTGTTTTAGATAAAACCTGCTTTGGATGGAAAGGCTAAGAAAGGAAGAACTGATGTCATTATCAGCTGACACTCATAAAAGAGATAGACCTTGAGATGGCCTTGAAGATTGGATGAGTAGAGAAAATAAGAGTAAGTGTTCAAGATGAAACAAGCAGTATAGCAGTTAGAAGAGCAGGGCAAGAACTGGCTTCAAGGAGTGTGCTCTAACCAGAGAGAATAAGACTTCTCAACAAAGTAGTAAGAAATAAGGTAGTCAGGTTATATTGGGAATAAAGTGCAGGCAGGAGAGAAGTGAGAGTTTGAAATCTGTATCACACCTTGCTAACGGATGTATAAATTAGTTCACTTTCTGTGGAGAGAACGTCGGCTACATCTATCAAAATTATAGATGCACGTATCCTTTGACCCAATAATTCCACCTCTAGGAATTGAGCCTCTTAATATACTTACACATGTGAACAAAGATATCAGTTGCTAAAGTAAAAAATTATGCCCATCAGTAGAGGCCTGGTTAAATTAATTATTCTACAGACATACAGTGGAATACTATACAGTGATTGACAGGAATGAGACAGCCTTTATTTGTGTTTGTATTTCATGTAGAACAAGATATAAAATGTGTTAAGCGAAAGAAGCAAAGTGAAGAATTTTGTATAGTGTATTACCACTGTGTTGTATTTGTATAGATGTGTCTGTGTGATGTGTTTATGAATGTACATGTGTTTGTGTATCTGTAGACACATAGTTCATAGAGTATCTATGTAATAATGCATATTTAAATACAAAAACTTAATATTCATACAAAAACAACTTTGGTTTCCTCTAGGGAAGAGATCAGGTGACTTTTTACTGAATTATCTTTTTGTACTTGTTGAATTTTATATTATGGGTGTTTGCTATTTATTAAAAATTTTTTGAAGCTCTTCAAGACACGTGGTTATTGGCAGATTCATGAGAAGTGTTTTGTAATAGAAGTATGTCAGGATGGTAAATGACAGGATGGATTTTGAATTGAAAGGGATAAGTGTTAGGGGTAAATTGTCAGTGCATGAAGTAATGAAAGGCCTGTCCTATGGCAGTTGAGAGTGAAATGAAGAGAAATAGATATTTTACAAAGGAGGGGAAAAATCAATCAACAGGATTGATGACAAGTTGTATGTAAAGACAGAAAACAGAGAGTCAAAGATAACTGAAAATTGAACCTCTCCAATGGAGAAATGGTCTATTTTTAGAAATATTGCAGTGGAAGTATACTTAGAAGATTATCAGGAAGGTGAATTTTGCTTTCCATGATACACATACACATTTCTAAGTTTGCTGCATTGCATGTTATGATTACCGACCACACTTGGGCTATGTGAGGAATACCACAGACCTTTATTGTGAGAACAGCTGCCAAAACATATCCATTAGTTAGGTCTTCCTCTAGTCCCGGTGCTAGGTATTGTCAGAGATCTGTCAACTTTCAGAATAGGGGAAAATGAGGCCTAGGAAGACTAAGCAGTTTCCTCACAGCCCTGTAACAAGTCTAAAAGGCCTGACTTCAAGTTCAGAGGCTCAGTGGACAGACCTGTGTATATTTTGAACTAACTTTTTGTGAGGCAGTCTGGGTAATAGAATATATATGCTCACCGACTACTACAAAGGGGCATAAAGTTCATTAGACCCAGAGAAAACCTAGCTTATAAAGAAATTCAACAGTAAAACAGACTATCATGGGAAAAAAAAGAAAAAGGTATGGGAGAGACTCTGAAGGAGTCAGAATGGGAGGAAAAAGTAAGATGTTCTGGATTTTACGACCAGTTTAGTTCCCACTTGGATCTGTGATTTTGAATCTCGTCAGTGAACTCTGAAATCAGCTTCCTAGATAAGCAAATAACCTTGATACCTCCTGAAGCACTTTCTAATTTTTTTTTTTTTATTGTGATTGAGTGAAATTGACCTTCCAAATTTAAAATTCTGTTTCTGAGTCTCACTGATACAGACACAGACTTATCCCCAGAAGTCTCAGGCTTTAAAAATGTGAGGTTCTAGTCTTTGTTTATCTTCTTACTTGGAACTTGATTCACTAAAACTGTCCATCTGATGTTTTGGCCACCTCAACTATAAATATCAAACAAACTAATGGATAACAAATTAAATAACAGAAGGGAAAAGGCGTTTCTTTATCTCTTTTTGGGGTCAGGCTCCTTTTAGTATTTTATTTGTAAATAAAACCAAACCCAACCTGTTGCTGTCAAGTTAATTTGGACTAATAGCAACCCTATAGAACTGAGCAGAACTCTGTAGAATTTCCAAGGAGTAGCTGGTAGATTTGAACTACAGACCATCTGGTTAGCAGCTGACCTCTAACCACCATGCCACCAAGCCTCCTGTTGATAAATACTTTCGGTAAATTTGTTGGTGTTAGTTGGACGTTCATTCACTCTCATTTTCCAGGGGACTAATTTTTTGTGGAATATGTATTTGACATTTTCCTGTCATCATTCTTGGAAAGGCTCACTAAGTGCATATTTTTGTGAATGTATGTTACAGTGAAACTTTTATTGCCACTGAAATGTGAATTTCATAATTAGTTTCCATTTTTCTTTTGATTTCTTTCTCTGATCATTGAACATAAAAGCCATTGCTAGTGCCTGGGCTGCTGAAGTAGGCAACCTGCTACATTAGGCTCCAGGTCTGTTGTCTGCCAACCCCTGGTGCCTATTTGCTGAAGCATATGAGGACTTGGCTTCATGTGTGGGATGCAAGTGAACACCCAGCACAAAACTGTCACTCAAACAGCAACACTAGTAGGCTGGTTCCTGAGAAAAGGTGTATTTGATCTAGTAAGCCCCCAACGGTTCTAGCATCATAAACACAAAAATGACATACGTTCACCTTTGGAATTCCGAGCCAGGTGTGCTGATAAAACTGACACTTTCCTAGAACTTCTGTCAGCAGCACTGAAGTGCCCATCTCCCCAGGCATCTACCAGCAGTGCCTGGTGAAGGCTGGATGGGGTGGCTCTGTGAGCCAAGGGGGTGGCACCTGCCCCCACCATTGCCGTGGAAGTTGGTGGAGGCCTCAATGCTGGAACCCCGTCTTGCTTTCTCAGCTCCAAGAGGAACACTGCTGTGAAGCATGTAGTTTTGATACCGTGGGTATAACTGGGATTAAAAAGGAGAGGGCAAAAATAATCCCATTCTGAAGACTGTAGAATCCATTGTGGATTAAACCTAAAAACTACGGTCTGAAAATAAATTCTAAATTCTTTTTCTGTGGTATGTAGATCTTTGATCCAAAAAACTTAGTGGCTGCTGTCAGGACTCTGATGTCATGATGAAGGTATCAGGAACTGTAGCTGTAGGGCCCTGGAAAAGACTGAACTGTAGTCTTATATTTATTAAACAGAGACTTCACTAGACTTTTTTATACGTGGCAGTTTGACTTAAAGGTAATTAAAGAGATCTCCCCAGAAGCTGGTACAGTGCTTGGGAGAGAGAGAAGTAGATAAGCAGAAGCTTTGGGAAGAAAGCTGTGTGGGGATTTCTAGCTGATTGCGTCATGAGTTTTGAGGCCAAAGACACATAAGTTTCTGAGCGTTTCCGGATGCTGTACACCTCAGCACAGGCGGGTCTGGGAGCTAGACACACCTGACGTAGTCTCATCAATGTTTTTGGCAGCTACTGTTTTTGTCATAGATTTCAGTTACATTTGTTTTTGCCGGACAGATTTTATATTTTGAAGTCTATTCTTCCTTTTAATTACATTGCCAGTTTCAAGGCAAATGGTGTCACCATTCCATAGCTGTGCTGACAGGTCTTCCCGCTGCAGGGCTGCTTCCATTATAGTATGTCAAAGTGTATTTATTTTACACTAGCTGGTACAGGGCTCGGTGCTGAATGCTACCAAAACATGAATCTCATTATCCTTCACTGTTAAATGCTCTGGCAGATGTTCTGATAGGAAGAAATTACTTGTTAAAATGAGGACTTGATTGGTCTCTTCTGTGTAGATTATTTCAGTCCTCCATTTGGTGATAGTAATAACAGTTCACATGTGTGGCACTCTGAAGCAAAGACTCCAGCCTAATGGACTGCTGTTCTCTGAATATGTCATTCCCTTTCTCCGTGTCCTTCTAGTGGAATATGATCTGTCATTTAAGGACTGTTCCAAATTCTGCCACATCTGTAAACTTGCTCTAGTTTCTACAGTTTGAATGTGATTTCTATTTGCTTTGATCCTTCTGTAGAATTTTCTCTCTCCCGGTGTGCTTACCTTAGTATGTTTTGTCTTTTGGCTGTTCAAAATTATGTCTTTCTTATTTATTCCTTCTTGAGAAGCAGTTTAGTGTGAACGGTAAGAGCATGGACTCTGGAGCCAGGTTGTCTGGATTTGAACCCCAGATGTGCTTACTAGCTGTATGACTTAGTTATTTATGTTCTCTCTGTTTCCTCATCCATAAAACAAGGATTAAAGCAGTGCTTGTGTCTTAGAAGAGTTTTAAAATGGCCCTTAGGACAATCTTGGAGCAAAGTAGGTCAGTTCCCAGTAAAATTTTAGCTCCAGTATTGGCTATGCTAGATTTTACCATCTTACTATTCCTTCCCCGTACTTGCTATCCTATAGGAAAATGTATTCTGAATCTACTTTACGTTTCCAAGGCTGTGTTCCCCAACCTTCTTGGCCACCATCTGCTCCAAGGCCATCAATAGAAAAGGGATATTGGAGCATCAGGGTCTCAACTGCCAACTGGAAAGGGCATCATGTTTTTGTAGGGGCTGCCGGGTCCTGAAGGACAACAAATAGTTTGAAGCTCTGGAAGTAAACCAATATTGTTGACTTTGCAGCATTTGCAGCAGCCAAACCACCAGAAGGGGGCAGCAGAAACTCACCTGCTTCCCATCTATAGAGAAGGGGAAAAGACTGACGATTCCTAGGAAAATCTGCATCCAAACTGATCTCTGATTACATGTTATCAAGTCAGTAATTAAAAAGTAGATTAGACTGTAAACTAGAGGTTTGTCCTGAGAACTGAGAGCATGACAGGAACACATTTTAATAGTTGGAATAGAAATTCAGGTACTGCTTCCAATGGTTTGGGCTGTAATAGCCACAATGCCCAAGAGCAGCTTAGAATAACTAAAGCTGGTAATGTTGTCATTATTATAATGTTGTCAGCATTCACTGCTATCTGTGTCATGTTATTTATTTATTTTTTTCCCCTGGCTGTAGGAAACTGAGGAAGAGTTTTTTTTTTTTTTTTACTTAACGTAACTGAGTGAAAATGTACATTCACGTATAAATTTACATGCCCACCTATAGGCAGCTTCCACTGCTCTCCCTGTCCGGTGACTGCACACTATTCCTCTCTACTCCATACATGTCTCATCCTCCCAACAGCCTCCTTTCCCCTCCTCTCCGTCCATTCCCCTTCCTCCAGCCAGAGGTCAGCAAGATGATATCCTATACATGTATAGAACCATAAAGTGCTTCCAATATATGGTCACTCTGCATTGCCAAGTCCAATCAACTCATGTCCAAAGAGTGGACCTTTGTTATAATTTATGGGAAAGGGCAGCATCAGGGCCGGGGGCCATGGTCTCAAAGGAACCCCCAAACCGCTGGACCATCAATTGAGGCCTTTTAGTGGAGATCTCAGGGTGCACCCCTTTTTATTCTTGTGTTGCCAGTGAGACTCCTCTCTGTGAGCTCCATTGTGGCTATCACTGGTGGTGGCCGGGCACCATCCGATTCTTCCGGTCCCAGGTCGATGTAGGCACCCACTCTTGTGGGTCCCTCTGTCTTCTCAGTGGTCTTTACTGCATGTCATTTTGGTCCTCGGTGAGCATCCGTTCCTGCTGAGTTGGGACCATTTGCTGTGTCCTCGGATGGCAGCTTGGCAGCTTTTAAGACCCCAGACGCCACTCACCAATGTGGGGTGCAGAGAGCTCTCTTAGCAAAACGCTAGTTGTGCCAATTAGCCTGGAATTCGCCTAAGGGCTTGGTCCCCTGCCCCCCGCCCCAGCTACTCTATCCTTACAGTATTGAGTTAAGATGGAAGGAGTACTCAAGTTATGCTGAAGTCCACTTAATGTTCTTGTTTCTAATGTGTGCTATCACCGCTTTCTCCCAACTAGATTTCTAGTAACTATCTAAACTAAACCCTCCCCCCCTCACCTTCCCTCCCTCTCCTCCCTTGCAGCTGTCAAAGAGTCTTTTCTTCTATACACAAATCTGTTTTTGAGATCTTATCGTAGAGGTCTCATACAGTATTTGTCCCTTTGTTGCTGACTACTTTCACTCAACATGATGTCTTCCAGTTGAAACCAGGTTAGGTGTTTCCTGGTATCATCGCTATTCTTTATCATTGGGAAGTGCTCCACTGAGTATATGTACCATAGTTTACCTATCCATTTTTCCATTTTTGGGCATCTGGGTTGATTGCATCTTTTTGCTATCGTGGACTGTGCTGCGGTAAACATTCTGGTACATGTGTCCGTTGGTGTGAAAGGCCTTAATTCTGTAGGATATATTCCAAGTAGTGGAATTACTGGGTCAAATGGTATATTGATATCCATTTTTTTAAGGAAGCGCCAGATTGCCTTCCAAAGAGGCTGGACCATTTTGCAACCCCACCAACAGTGTAGGAGGGTTCCACTTTCTCCACAGCCTCTCCAGCATTTGTTGTTTTGTGTTTTCTGGATCATGGCCAATCTTGTTGAGGTGAGATGGTATCTCATTGTTGTCTTGATTTGAATAATAACTAAAGATCGTGAACATGTCCGCATGTGATTTTTGGCTGCCTGGATCTCCTCTTTAGTGAAGTGTCTGTCCATCTCCTTTGCCCATCGCTTAATTGGATGGTTTATCTTCTTCTTATTGATATTTTGTAGTGTCTTATAGATTATGGAGATGAGGTGTCGTTCTGACAGAGTTGCCAAATATTTTTTCCCATTCTGTGGGTGTTCTTTTAATTCTATTAATAAAGTCTTTGGATGAGCAAAAGTGTTAGATTCTTAATAGTTCCCATTTATCTACTTTCTCTTCTGTTGATTGACGTGTCTTTGACAGATTTTGGAGTCTGTCCTCATTGTGTGTTAAAACTTCCATTGTTGTTCCTATCTTTTCTTGGATGAGCTTTATCGTTTTAGGTTTGATATTTAGGTCTTTTATCCAGTTGGAGTTGGTTTTTGTATAAGGTGTAAGATACGGATCTTGATTCAGTTTATTGCAGATGGATATCCAATTTTGCCAGCACCATTTGTTGAAGATACTGTTTTTACCCCAGTTTAATATCTTAGGGCCTTTGTCGAATATCAACTGTTCATAGGCAGATGGTGTCATCTCTGGGGTCTCAGTTCTGTTCCATTGATCCATCTGTCTGTTCTTGTACCAGTACCAGGCTGTTTTGACCACTGTGGCAGTGTAGTATGTTCTAAGGTTGGGTAATGAGAGGCCTTCTTCTTTAGTAGTACTTTACTTATCTGTGGTTTCTTCCCTTTCCAAACAAAATTGGTGATTTGTTTCTCCATCTCATTAAAAAATGATGCTGGAACTTGTATTGGGATTGCATTATATAAATGAATTGCTTTGGGTAAAATAGACATTTTCACAATGTTAAGTCTTCCTATCCATGAGCAGGGTAGGTTTTTCCATTTATCTAAGTCTCTCTTAGTTTCTTGTAGTAAGGGCTTGTAGTTCTCTTTGTAAAGGTCTGTTGTTTCTCTGGTTAGATTAATTCCTAGGTACTTTATCTTCTTAGGGGCTATCGTAAATGGTATTGATTTGATAATTTCCTCCTTAACAGTCTCGTTGTTGTTATAAAGGAATCCTACTGATTTACTTATGTTTATCTTGTATCCTGAGACCTTGTTGAACTCTTCTATCAGTTTGAGTAGCTTACATATACATTCCTTGGGGTTCTCTGCATATACAATCATATTGTCTGCGAACAGGGAGATTTTAACTTCCTCTTTCCCAATGCAGATGTCCTTTATTTCTTCGTCTTGTCTAATTGCTCTGGCTAGAACTTCTAGCACAATGTTGAATAGGAGAGGTGACAGTGGGCATCCTTGTCTAGTTCCTGATCTCAAGGGAAAGTCTTTCAGTCTCTCCATTCAGGATGATGTGGGCAATTGACTTTGTATAAATGGCCCTTATTGTGTTGAGGAATTTTCCATCTATGCCCATTTTGCTAAGAGTTTTTAGCATGAATGGGTGTTGGACTTTATCAAATGCCTTTTCGGCATCCGTGGACAAAATCAGGTGATCTTTGTCTTTTGTGTTATTTATGTGGTTAATCACATTAATTGTTTTCCTGATGTTGAACCAACCTTGCATCCCTGGTATGAATCCCACTTGGTCATGATGGATTATTTTCTTGATATGTTGTTGTATTCTGTTGGCAAGAATTTTGTTGAAGATTTTTGCATCTAGGTTCATGAGTGATATCGGTCTGTAGTTCTCTATCTTTGTTGGATCTTTCCCTGGCTTAGGTATCACGGTTATGCTAGCTTCATAGAATGAGTTTGGGAGTACTCCATCCCTTTCTATACTGTGAAATAGTCTCAGTAGTATTGGGTATAACTCTTCTCTAAATGCTTGGTAGAATTCTGCCGTGAAGCCATCTGGGCCCGGACTTTTTTGGTTGGCAGTGTTTTGATGACCTTTTCAATCTCTTCCTTTGTGATGGGTTTATTAAGTTGTTCTGTTTCACGTTGTGATAATTTGGGTAGGTGGTATGAGTCAAGGAATTGGTCCATTTCCCCTAGGTTTTCAAATTTGTTAGAGTACAGTCTTTCATAGTATTCTGTTATGATATTTTTGATTTCTGTTGCATCTGTGGTGACAACTCCCCTGTCATTTCTCATTTGGGTTATTTGTTTCCTTTCCTACTTTTCTTTAGTAAGTTTAGCCAGTGGTTTATCAATTTTGTTGATCTTTTCAAAAACCGGCTTTTGGTCTTTTCAATTTTTTCAATTGTTTTTCTATTCTCTAATTCATTTAGCTCTGCTCTAATCTTTATGATCTCATTTCTTCTGGTGCCCGAGGGGTTCCTCTGTTGTTCTCTTTCTACTTGTTTAAGCTGTGGAGTTAGTTCCTTGATTTGGTTTCTTTCTTCCTTCCAGATGTGTACATTTATGGAGATAAACAGACCTCTGAGCACTGCTTTGGCTGTATCCCATAGGTTCTGGTAGGAAGTATTTTTGTTTTCATTGGAATCCATGAATTTCTTTAATTCATCCTTGATTTCCTCTATAATCCATGTTTTTTTTGACCAAGATGTTGTTCAGTTTCCAAGAGTTCCACTTTCTATCTATGTGTTTTCTGCTATTGATTTCAACTTAGATGGCTTTATGATCTGAGAAGATGCTTTGCAGTAATTCAGTGCTATGGATTTTGTTGAGCATTGCATTATGGCCTATCACGTGGTCAATTCTGGAGAATGTTCCATGTGCACTGGAGAAGAAGGTGTAGTTGTCTGCTGATGGGTGGAAAATTCTGTATATATCAATGAGGTTTAGTTGGTTAATTGTGTCAGTGAGGTCTTCCCTATCTTTACTGAGCTTTTTTTCTAGATGATCTATCTAGTAATGAGAGTGGAGTGTTAAAGTCTCCCACTATTATTGTGGAGTCATCTAACTCTCTTTTGAGCATAGTCAGTGTTTCTTCGACATATTTAGGTGCTCTGACATTAGGTGCATAAATATTTAATATAGTTAAGACTTGCTTGTGTACTGAAACTTTCAGCAATAAATAGTGTCCATCTTTGTCCACGATGGTGGATTTGACATTAAAATTGGTTTTGTCTGAGATTAGAATTGCCACCCCTACTCTTCTTTGTTCATTGTTAGCTTGATATATATTCTTCCATCCTTTAATTTTCAGTTTATTCCTGTCTTTAGGTCTCAAGTGAGTTTCTTGTAGACAACATATGGATGGGTCGTGTCTTTTGATCCAAGATAACACCCGGTATCTCTTTACTGGAGCATTCAGTCCATTCACATTCAATGTAATTATTGATAGGTATGTGTTCACTGCTGCCATTGTGATATGTTTATTTTTATGTTGATGTTTTCTCTGTTGTTCTTATTCGTCTGTTCTGGGACACTCTTTTTTGTGAGTTGATTTTTCACCTTTTTCAGAGCTGGTTTTATAGTTGTTGAGACTTGTATGTTAGATTTCTTGAAGTGGTATGATACTTCTTTGTTGTGCTTTATAGCTGCCCCTATGAACCCCTTTAGTAAACTATTTATAAACCCAATTTTAATTACTATCAGTGTTGTCATCTTCTTCTCCTTCTGGAAGGCCTATAACGACTGTAGTACATCCCTCTTTTTATTATGATCACACCATAGTTTTCATGAAGATCACTGGATTGCTTCTTTCCATATCAAATCTGTGATTTACTTTGAAGCCTTCCCTAAATGAGTAGAATATTGAGTAGTGTGTCGTTCTAAAATATAAAGTTAGTGGTTTCTTTCTTCGAAGCCAAAGCCAAGAACTTCTTTCAGTATTTCTTGTAGTTTGGGTTTGGTTTTTACAAAGTCTCTGAGTTTCTGTTTACCTGGGAATGTCTTAATTTCATTTTCGTATTTGAAAGATAGTTTTGCAGGATATATAATTCTTGGTTGGAAGTTCTTCTCCTTCAAGACTTTGAATGTGTCATGCCACTGTCTCCGTGCCAGCATGGTTTCTGCTGAGAAATCTGACGAGAGCCTACAGGGTTTCCCTCTGAATGTTAGCTTTGCCTTGAATCTTGCTGCCTTTAAGAGTTGCTGCTTATGTTTCATTTTGTTAAGCTTGATTATAATATGTCTTGGAGTCTTTCTTTTGAGATCTATATTGGGTGTCGTATGATATGCATCTGAGATGTCTATATTCTCTTCTTTCATGATTTCTGGGAAGTTTTCTGTCAGCAACTCAGCAACAATACTCTCTGTGTTCTCAGATGTCTCACCCTGTTCAGGGACTCCAATTAATTGAAGGTTGTTCCTCTTAATAGAGTCCCACATGCTTCTTAATGTTTCTTCATTTTTCTTGTTTCTTTTTTCTGATTTTTGCTCATAGATCCTCGCATCAGTAGCTCTGTCTTCCAAGTTAGAAATTCTTTTTTCTATTTGTTCCATTCTCTCTTCTTGACTTTGAATGGAAGTTTCTATGTCTTTGATTTTCTTCTTGATCTGTTGAATTTCGGAGTACTGGTGTTCCATCAGATCGAACAAGTTGCTTAATTTTTCATTTTGTTCTGCTGCATTTTGTATAAGGTCTAGAAGGGTTCTGTATATAATCAATTTTATTCACTTCCTGATGCTTTCATAAAAGTGTCTTCATCTGGAAAACTCCTTGGTTGCTTTGTTTGGGAGCCTTCTGAAGCCATGAGTGATTGCTTGTATGCCCAATTGTCTGTTGCTTTTTGGGTCCCATGTGAGTATATAGAGGCTGGAAGAGGTACTGTGAGGATGGATTGCAAATGTTTCTCTAGGCTGTCTTCAAATGTAAAGCAAAAGGTACCTGACCAGTTCACAAGTTAGTTAGGTTTTCAGGTGTAGAGGTCCCTCTTCTCATTTCACAAAGTAAGTGCCACTATATCTAACCCCAGATGATAACAAACTAGTTCAGAATACAGCAATGCTACTGCCCTGTTGGCCTCTACTGACAGGGCCTAGCCTTAGCCAACACTGCATCGAGTACTGGTTTTTTGATAGAAAAGTGCTCTCCTGCGGGCAGGCTTTGGCTCCCAAGCTAAGAATTAGGTCCGGCTGCGGCCACCTTATCCAAGATGGCGTCCTCCACGCAGGCAGCAGACAGAGGGGCTAAAGGTGCCGAGAGGTAGTGATTCCTCTGCTTCTGTTGCAGGGCCCCCAGCGTAGGCAGCACTGTGCAAAATCACTAGTTTTCTGTCGGAGAAGCGCTGTCCCGTTTGCAGGCTCCCAGGCTAAGAACGAGGTCCCGCTAAAATCTTGGTACCAACATGGCATCCTGCACACTGACTGCGAAGCTCCGCACAAACCCCCCTGAGGCAGCTACAAAACAAAAGGCTCAAAGTGGCTAGATTAACAGAGTCCCAAGCCTGGCTCTCAGAATATGGGAATTTCGCCTGCCTATCCCCCCAGCAGCACGTCTGAGTCCAGCCGCCAGGCAAGACCCAGCTCCGCCCACCAGCCGAGACAGAGGAAAAAAAAGTCAAACTGGTGCATTTACCTTCCGTCCGTGAGAGCCAGGGCTAGCCAGGAGCAGGAGTCAGCGAAAGAGAGGAGGTTTTTCACTGAGTGGTATGAAGTCCCAATTAACAGCTCTGTGCCGTGTCCTGAGGCTGATTAGGTGATCAGAAGGCTCTGTTTGATTGTCAATTCAGGTCTTGGTTTCCAGAGGGATGTAAGGAGATGTGGGCTTAGTCTGCCATCTTGACTCCGCCCTGAGTTTCTAATTCTATAGCTTACTGTTATATAGGAAACTCAGCTGACTACTACGGCCCTATGGGTTAGGATAGAATATACACCTTGCCCGTAATTTTCCTAAAAGGTATTTCTTGCTTATTAAAAAATAATTACATACTATTTTTTTTTAAGTCTTATATACAGAAAAATTTTTAAGGAAAAATTTTCACTTGTATTGTGGTATCAGGCAGTTTACCATGCCTTTCCATTTTATTTGTTTTAGACTTAGTTGAAACTGACTGTCAATTTTCATCTGAAAGTCAGTACAATTCCAACCAAAATCCGTGGAATATGAAGGGAATATCCTGAAATTCAAATAAAAGGATAAAAGGCCAAGAATACGTACAAGAGTTTTTAAAAGACTAAGATAAAAGTGATTAGTCTGTCAGGGAGATAGCAACGCTTGTTAGAAAGCCACGATAATTAGAATTGAGATGCTGACTTTGCCTGAGACAGACAGACTAGTGGGAGACTATAGAGAGCCCCAAATGCATCTGCACATATGTGGAATCTTGACAGTGTCACACATCAAAAGGAAAAAAGGGATAGTTAATAAATGGAGCTTGTACAATTGACTATATGAAAACAAAAACCTCTCTACATCAAAATGCACATGCATGCAATAAACATTTTTAAGGGTAGATTAAGGAGCTAAATAGAAGAAACAAAACATAAAACTTGGAAGGCAATATAGAAGAATATTAATATTTGTGTGCCATCAGGAACAGTGAAGAATTTATAGAATAAGACACAAAAATCATAACTCTTAAAAGGCTGATAAATTTAATATATTAAAACTAAAACTTCTGAACCACAAAAGACACCTTTAATACAATTAAAAGACTAGGTAAAGAATTGCAATGCCTGTAACTGACTAAAGATTATTCAGAATATATGTAGATAATAAGATATTCTAGTAGAGAAATTCACAGAATAAGAAACTAAAATAGCCATAATTGTATGAAAGATACTCTCACTAGTAATCAGAAAAATTATAAATTATAATGATATACGTTTTCACATATACAAAAGTGAGAAAGCCTACTAGTAGTAATTGCAGTGAAGAAGAGGGGCAGCAGGGACTCAGATTCACTGCTGATGGGAGGAGTTTAAAATTATGTAGCCACTTGAAAGAGCAGTTTGGCAGTATGAACTAAAAGTGAAGGCATATGTGGTCTTCTACTCTGCATTCAAAATGGGAATTCCAGAATATTTAATTATGCTTATGAGGAATCTGTACATGGATCAAGAGGCAGTCATTCAAATAGAACAAGGGAGCACTGTGTGATTTAAAGTCAAGAAAGGTGTGGATCAGGGTTATATCCTTTCACCATACGAATTCAACCAGTATGCCCATCAAATATTTGAAGAAGCTAAACTATATGAACATCAGGATTGGAGGAAGACTCATTAACAACCTGTGTTATGCAGGTAACACAGCCTTACTTGCTGAAAGCAAAGAGGACATGAAACACTGATGAAGATCCAAGATCACAGCCTTCAGTATGGATTACACCTCAACATAAAGAAAACAAAAACCAGCACAAGTGGACCAATAAGTAACATCATGATAAAGGGAGAAATATTGAGGTCGTCAAGGATTTCATTTTACTTGGATCCACAATCAGTGCCCGTGGAAGCAGCAATCAAATGAAAAGACACATTACATTTGGGAAATTTGCTGCAAAAGACTTCCTTCAAATGTTGAAAGCAAAGATGTCACCTCGAAGACTAAGGTACACCTGACCCAAGCCGTGGTATTTTCAGTGCCGTTATGGACATAGAAAAGCTGGTCAGTGAATAAGGAAGACAGAAGAAGAATTGATGCTGTTGAGTTGTGGTTATTAGAGAAAAATATTGAATATACCATGGGCTGCCAAAAGAATGAACAGACCTGTCTTGGAAGAAGTGTAGTCAGAGTGCTCCTTAGAAGCAAGGACAGCAAAACTGCATCTTACATTCTTTGGAAGTGTTTTCAGGAGGGATCAATCCCTGGAGAAGAACATCATGCTTGGTAGAACCAAACCCAAACCCAGGGCTGTCAAGTTGATTCTGACTCATAGCGACCCTATAGGACAGAGAAGAACTGCTCCATAGAGTTTCCATGGAGCACCTGGTGGATTTGAACTGCTGACCTTTGGGTTAACAGATGTAGTGTTTAGCCACCATGCTACCAGAGTTTCCGTACTTGGTAGAGGGTCAGTGAAAAAGAAGAAGACCCTCAATGAGATTGATTGACCCAGTGATTGCATGGGCAAGGTGCAGGACTGGACACTGCTTTGTTCTGTTGTACACAGATCACTGTGAGCTGGAGCTGACTCAATGGCACCTAACAGCAATAGCAGTTAACCTTCTACTTCTAGGTATTTATCTTAAATAAACTCTGACATGTACAGGGATTAAGTTATAAGAATGTTCAATAGCATTGTGTGTCATAGTGAAACAGTGCAAACTTGCATCAACTAGAAAAGGGAAACCAAAGCGTGGTAGACTCCTTCAGTGGGATTCCATACAACAGTGAGAAAGAATGAATTATACACATCAGCAGGGTTATGTACAGTGAGTGAGAAGAGCAAGGTAAAGAGCTATGTGTATGAGAATATGATACCATTTATACAGCTAGGAAACATGCAGAGCAATACTATAGTTTGTATGTACATATTTAAAGCATAAAGCCACTGCTGTCAAGTTGATTTGACTCATAGAACTATCCTAAAGGGTTTCCAAGGCTGCAAATTTTTATGGAAGCAGACTGCCATGTCTTCCTCCTGTAGAATAGGCTAGTGAGTTTGAACTGCCAACCTTCTGATAACCAGCCAAGTGCTTTAACCACTGCATCACCAGAGCTCCTAGCTAAAGCATGAGAGTACTAAAAACATGACCAAGAATGGTAAGACTAATACTGTGAGTAATCACAATTCAGAATATCACATACCTGTAAAGAAGAAAGGTGGAACTGGAATAGGATTAGAAAGTGTAGATGGGGAGGATGTAGGGGTGGCGGCAAGGCTCGACTACTATCCATAATGCTGTATTACTCTAAAAAGAAAAAAGTCTGAAGCAAATTTTAGAATTTGATGGAGGTAGATGGTCTAGTTCTTGTGTGTTTTCTTCTCTGTACTTTCCTGAATGTTGAAAATAGTTCATGGTGTTTTCATCTCTTCTGCCACCACTGAAAATAAATCAGCTTGCACTTTTGTTGAAAATTTTACTTAAATATATTTGAAACGGATTCTTGCTTCATCCTTGGAAAATCTTGATGCAGAACTGCTGGCCCAGCTTGGGTCAGAGCCCACTTTGACAGTAAAAGTGGGATTTTGGTCAGATGACTACCTCCGTATGAATCAACTCAAAGATAAGGTCATGTAAAAACAGGGTAGCCTCTAGGGTATTCTAGGCAATCTTACAAGATGTTCTCTATAAGACTAATATGTAAAAAATAAATAAGTTAATATCAAAACGTATACAACTTTAGCATGCTTTTATTTTTGTTTTAAAAACTTTATTATGAACAATTTGAAATATATTAAAAAGTAAACAGAACATTATAATGTACACATGTACTTTCGGCCTCAACAAGTACCATCAGCTCCTAGCCCAGCTTTACTCATGTATACCAGGATTCAGCACACTTTCCTCAAAGATAGTAAATAATGTAGATTTTGCAGCAGTCTCTGTTTCATAGTTGTCTTTTTCACCCCAACCTGTGTCAAAGGCCCCCAGGACCGTCACAGGTTCAGTGATTAATATTAGCAGAACACTCAGAGCCCAGCTAAGAGTTACTACAGCAAAGGGAAAAGGTGCATGGGGAAGCCTGGAGGAGGAAACCAAGTACAAGCTTCCAGAAGCCCTCTCTCCTTCAGTCTTTCAGTGGAGGCACACAAGGCACATTTAATTCCTTCAGCATTGAATTGTGACAGCAGGTAAGATGTTTTATACAGAGAATCTCATTAGAAACTCAGTGCCCAGGTTTTTACTGGGGGCTGGTCACATGGGTACCTTCTGTCTAGCACATACCAAAATTTCAGACACAAAAGAACATGTTTAACATAAGCGATGTTGTTTATATGAGCAGTTTACACACAGTGAAAACCCTTTTATTAGTTAGGAATGGTAGGAACCTTCATGAAATCCAAATTTCCAAATGCTAGCCGCGGGCAAACCATGCAAGCAGAACTTCTAGCAGTAGAAGTCTTGAACCTGCTGTGTTTACTTTAAAAATTGGACACTTTAAAAATCAGGCCATAATTTGAGTCCTAGTTTACCAGCCCTTGTTCTGTGTCCTTGCCTACTTCCCTGCTGTAAACTTTTTTTTTTGGTAGATAGGGAATGATGGGGGCATGTCATTATTTTGTGGTGCTTTGAGAGTTAAAAAGTAAAGACTAAGGCTTCAGCTAACTCCTGAGCTTTTTTCTCCCCCCACAACTTGGAGGAGGAAAGTCCGTAGGATGGCTGTTGTCTGTTCCTGCATGAGCGTAGGTATAACTGTCATCGGCTCTGCAGCAAATGCTGGGCAATAGCAGATGGCTCACATGGGCTCGTTGCTGACACGGATTTCAGAAGAAGAAAGATGACCTTGTTAGCTAGTAGACAGTCAACTTGCATGGGTATTATATATTGACACTGATAATTTGAGGCATTTTCCTCACATAACTACTGTACAGTGATCAAAATCAGGACATTTACCATTAATACTGTACTGCAGTATACAGCCAGTATTCACATTTTGTTAGCTATCTCTGTAATGTTCTTTATTGTCATATTCCTCCCCATTCCAGAATCCCAGCCACGTTACACTTACCTTTGTGTATCTCTTCAGACTCCCTTAATCTGGAACAGTTCTTCAACCTTTTTTTATGAATAAGTTTACAATCCATTTTGTCATATAAACCCTGAACACATGCCTCTGTGCCACTCTATCTGCCATTTGCACCCTGTGACAGCTTGCTAGTCCTTTCCACTCTTGTACTTGTGGTGTTCATATAGCCAACACTGCTCTTCTCCACCCTCCCTTCTCACTTCTAGCAAGTTGCTGGTGAGACAGCCTCATACATACAGGGTCTGACAGTAAAGTTCACAAACACATCCTAGAAGAAGTGCTGCCTGCCTCAATGCTGAGTATCACTGTGGTGATCTTCAAAGTGCTCCACTGGGGAACCTGTGCACCAGCACCAGTGCCTAGTCCACCCTTCAAAGCAATTTGGAAACTTTTTCTGGAATGGCCATCATAGCTATTGTCATATTACTCTTGATGTCCTGAAAGTCATCAAGATGACTTTCTTTCAGTTTTTCCTTTATCTTCAGGTAAAGAAAAAAGTCACTGAGAGCCAGGTCAGATGAGTAAGTAGGGTATTCTAATACAGTTATTTGTTTACTGGCCAAAAACTTGTTCACAGACAACTAGACAGTGAAGTTTTTGCAAACTTGCCACAGTGCCACCATGCACAATGACCATTCCAGAAGGAGTTCCAAAATTGCTTTAAAGGATGGGCTAGGTGTTGGTATCCGTGCATAGCTTTCCAATGGGAGTACTTTGAAGGCAACCGTAGTGAAGTATGTAGCACTTAGAACAAATAAATTTGCAGACTTAATTGTCAGACCTCATTTATTTAAGCCCAGAAGTACACACACCACTTGCATCACTCTGTGTCCCATAGTCGAGTCCAATTTTTGTCTGAAGAGTTGGCTTTGGTAATGGTTTTAGCTCTGAGATAGCAGCAAGTTCAGGGCACAAGTTCTCAGGGGACCTTCCAGGATGTTGGACCATCAAGTCTGGTCTTTTAATACAGCTCTAAATCTGCTCTCCCCTTTTTTGCCTGCTACATCAAGGATGCTACCTTGTGTTTCCTGTCAGGGCAGTCATGGGTGGTGGCCAGGCACCATCTAGTTCTTCTGCTCTCATGCTGATGTAGTGTCTCAATCACATGTGTCCTTTTGTGTTCTAGGCTCATGTTTTCCTCATGTCTTTGACGTCCTCGGTTTCCAGCTGATGTTCCCTAGATGGCAGTTTGCTGACTTTTAAAACCCCAGGTCCTCAACCTTCTTTCTTTTTCTTTTTTTTCCCCAAAACTTTTTTTAAATGATTGAGTGAAAATACACACTCCCATATAAATTTGCATACCTGCCAATGAGCAACTCCCACTGTTCTCCCTGCCCAGTGACAGCACATGCCGCCTCTCTGTTCTGTACATGTGATATCCTCCTAACAATCTCTTATCTCCTCCTCTCCACCCTCTTCCCCACGTCCAGTAAGAAGTCAGCTGGATGACATCCTGTAGATGCATAGAACCATAAAGTGCACACGTGATATGGTTGCTCTTTGTCACCAAGTCCCATCCATTAATATCCGAAGAGTTGACCTCCATTATGATTTGTGGACAGGGGCAGGATCAGGGCCGGGGGCCATGCTCCCAGGGGAACCCCGAGGCCCCTGGACCATCATTTGTATTAGTGGACATCTCAGGGTGCACCCCTTTTTATTTTCATGTTGCAAGTGAGACTCAACCTTGTGAGCCCCATCACGACTATCACTGGTGGTGGCTGGGCTCCATCCAGTTCTTCCGGTCACATGTCAATGTAGTCACCTGCTCACATGGGTCTCTCTGTCTTCTGGGTTCTCTTTGCCCCATGTCATTTTGGTCCTTGGAGATCATCCATTCCTGCCGAGTTGGGAGCATTTGGTGTGCCTAGCAGCTTGACAGCTTTTAAGACCCCAGACGCCACTTACCAATTTGGGGTACAGAATACTCTCTTAGCAAACACAAATTATGCCAATTGGCCTCAATGTTGACCTTGACGTTTTTAAGAGTATAATGTAGAACCCTTTGCTGTTGAGTCAGTTCTGACTCTTAACAACCCTGTAAGACACGGTTTCCCATATGGTTTCCAAGGAACAGCTGGTGAACTGGAATTGCTGACTTTTTGATTAGCAGCCATAGGTATTAACCACTCTGCCACCAAGGTTTTTGCTACTCTGTAGCCTATCTGCCAATTTAGGTTTCTCTGATGTTTCCTAGTGAATTGATCCAAGTGAGTTGATCCATTTTAGGCAGTGAGGCAGCAATACCACACCAGTAGTGTTTTGTTCTCTGTGCATTATTATATGGAAGCACATGTTGATGATTTATCTCCGTATTGGCAGTGTTTATTATGATCATTTTAGTAAAATGATGTCTACTAGATTTCTTTGCTGTAATTGTACTAACTTTTCCTTTTGTAGTTACTCTAAGTAATTTGTAAGGAGATACTTAAAAATTATGTGCATATTATGTTTCTCATCAAACTTTGAGCCGGTAATAATATTCTTTGATGATAGTCTAATTGCATCATTCTTTTTATATTTTAGTTAGCATTCTACTATAAAAAATAATTTTTCCTTTTCACTCATTTATTCATTTATTTCTGTCATATAGACTAGTTATTTTATTTGAATCAGTAAATTATAATCCATTACTTCTTTTGATGCTTAAATGTCACAGATTTGGCCAGTGAGAGAACCTTCAAGCTGTCTTCTGTGCTGTTTTGATATATCCCTAGCATCCTTTTGGAAACCCTGGTGGTTGCAGCAGTTAAAAGCTTGGATGGTAAACAAAAAGCTAGCAGTTCAAAGGTCAGCAGGTAAAATCTACCAGGCTCTGTGTGAAAACCCAAAGGGGCAGTTCTGTTCTGTCTTGTAGTGCTTCTGTGAGTTGGAATTGACAGCAACAGGTTTAGTGTTTTAGGTTTATCATCCTTTTAGCATTTTCTTACTATTCAGCGCAAAAAGATGTTCTAGTATCATCTTCTGACATCAGATGATACTGGTGAAGAGTGTACTTCGTGGCTGGTGTAGATACTTGGACTAATTGGACAGCTCCGGTCTGGAGGCAAGATGAGAAGGCAGAAGAGAATAGGAGGTGGTTGAACAGACAAGGGAAATACAGAGTAGAGAGTAGAGAGGACACATTGTAGGGACAGCAACTATGGTCACATAATAATATGTGTATAAGTTTTTGTATGACAGACTGACTTGAATTGTAAACTTTGACTTGAAGCATGAAAAAAAATGATAGTAGCTGTGTTTTTCTTAGATGCACTTCATCAAGTTGAAGAAGTTATCTTTTATTCCTAGTTTGTTGTTTATCATGAAGGAATATTTTTTTTTCCAAATACTATAGAGATGACCACATGAATTTTTTTTCTTTCTTGGCTTTTGGCTTTGGCATCTCAGTATAGTGAGCTATATTGATTGATTTTCAGATGTTGATCCAGCTTTGCATTATTGGCATAAACTCACAAGAATATATTGTTAATTTGTTAATATTTGCTAGAGGTTTTTATGTCTATGTTGTCAGTTATATTGGGCTTTATTTCTCTCTACTTGTAATGTTTTTGTGTGGTTTAGTCATTACAAGTATATGATATCATAAAATGTATTGGGAAGTAAGTGTCCCCTTTATTTTCTGAAAGAGTTTATAAGATTCATATTATTCCTTCATTATTTGTAACATTAACCACCAGCGAAGCCATCTGGGCTTGGAGTTTTCTTAAGAAGAGTTTAAACTATGATAATTTTTGTTTTTGAGATGAATATTCTCACTGGAGGTTTAATTTACATTTCTGTCATTATTAATGAGACTGACATATTCTGATATGCTTGTCATTCATAATTCTGTGAACTTTCTTGTACTTTATACTATCTTTCTATTGAGTCACTGATCTTTTTTAAACTGATTTTTAAAACCTCTCAGTGTTTCAAGACTATTTTGAAACAGAGACATTTTTATTTCATGTAGTTGAATTTGTCAGTCTTTTACACCTTTTGCTTCAGACTAAGAAGAACATTTTCTATCCCAAGAAATATTCCCATATTTTCTTCTAGGGATTTTATGTTTTCATATCTGAGAAAGCCCACAGTTCTCACCTCCATGTTCAACCTCCATTATCCCACTTACTACTGTGTTCGGCCACCTCATGTTATTAGAAAATGTTCCAAATACTCTTTTTGAACACTCCCTTTTCTCCTATACCTAAGGGGAGGCTCTGATGATGATTTCAAGTCTCATGTATGTTACAGAACTTCAAGTAGCCTATAAGGCATCTTTGGGTAAATAAGACAGATGCTCTCTTGTCTAGACAGATAAATCAGGAAAAAAATCCCCCTTTTCTGCAAGATGTAGCCTTGTACTGGAATACACAGTTATTAGGGCCGGTTTTAGGCCATATTCACACCTTTGGGCAGTGCTCAAAATGAACTACTGTACAAGGTGAACTTCTAAGTAACAATCCTGAATTTAGTATTGCACTATACGAATAATACAGTTAGTGAAAGCATTATTAAGAGTGCTGGATTCATGTTTCCTCCTTTGCTTCCTCTTCCCTATGTAAGCTGCCAGCACCGAAGCTGACTGGTCACATCATTCAGTAATGTGCTTCCTTAAGTGGAAGTAGTAGTGGCGGTGCATGCTAACCCTCTGCCTTCAGTAGTGCTGAGGCTGGGGGCAGAGTGGTCAGCCAACCTCTCTGTGGTCCATTGGAGTGATGTTATGAGTTATCAAGAAGAAGGTCCAGTGCTGATGTGAGTTGTAACTGTGTAAAACTACATCTTGTTTATGATCTCATTTTTTACAAAAAAATTAATTTTTGTGTAGCAGCCTACAAAATTGAAAGGGCACATATTTCTGCCCCTGAAACCCTGGTGGCATAGTAGTTAAGTGCTATGGCTGCTAACCAAAGGTTGGCTCCTTGGAAACTATGGGATATTTCTACCCTGTCCTCTAGGGTCACTATGAGTTTCAGTCAACTCGATGGCATTGGGTTTGGTTTTGGTTCATAGATGAAAGGACTAAGCCAGAGGAGAAACTTTTCCAAGGTCAAACAGCTAGTGAGAGACAGAAAGGGGTCTTGATCCCAAATGTTTTGAGGTTCCAGGTTCTTTCTCCAAACCTGAAGGAGCACTTACTTCCCATATCACTCAGTCTTAGAAAAATGTCATCAGTTCTGCAGTGGTCCAGGAATGTTAAATTTAAGTACATTCTTGTGTTTCTGATACGAGTATGTTCATATACCCTTCCCTAGTAGTGTTTTGGCACCAAAACACTTACTATTCAGAAATACTCAGAGTGCAAAGAGAATAGTATCTTTTTTTAGAGACAAAGGCAAAAGTTGCCTAATACTTGTTTTGACTTGTTGGTAGAGATTTGAGGCACTGGACTTTTAAAAGATTGAGGGACATTGATTTTGAGGGTAAAATTATATTCGAAAGTATTGCTGTGATATATTAAGCTTGTCATGTTTATAATTCTTTTTTTGTTTTTTCCATATATTTTAATAAGTTAACTTTTAGCTACTTTTTAGAGTGCTCTTTGCATTCAAGTCTCTGGACAGAATATGTATTGGAATCTAGTAGGGAAATTATTGAGGCTGATGTTGATGCTTCTGTGGACTGAGTTGGAGAGTCACTGTGTGACTAGTTTTTGATGCCTCTAAAAAATCTTCCCCCACCTTTTCCTTTCATTTCTGAGTGTCTTATTTACAGATAGTAATCGCTTGGGCTCTGCTTTTGAATCTTGTTGTCCAAGTGTTTTGTAATGAGTCACGTGGTTTGTTTGGATATTTATTTGGAAAGCAGCATCTGAGCACCGCCACCCATCCAAGCCCCAGGATCCTACTATCTTATTACTGCAAATACAGATTATTTTGTTGTGATATCTTCATTTCTGGCAGCAGTAAATTTGATTCAGACTGCAGGCATTTTTGACTTTGGCCAAAATGTAGTTCTGGAGACTCACCAATCTAAGATGAACTTTTGAGGATAAAGATAATGACTTAATTGATTTTTGTATTCATAGCTGAAACTCAGTAAATATTTGTTGGATTAATGACTGAATGGAGTCTTTATAACCAGATTAGTACAATATAAAATACTTATTCTGTACACATTGTCTTCTCTATATGTATGTTATTCATATACTTTTTTTGTTTAGTCAGTAGAACATTCACAAAGTGAGATGTAGAATGTCAGTCTGGGGAGTTTGTGTGGTTTACAGTAAGCATTGGAACACTCCCTATGGCTATACCAAAATGGTTATTGTCTGAATTCTAGTCAAGTCAATTAACCATGCTGGCCTCAGTTTTCTCATCTTTGAGATATAGAAAGTTATGTAGGAATCACTGACCCTACCTGTAGCAATGCTCCAGAAATTTTGTAGTGCTTCTGCAGGTAAAAAAGCAAGACCCTTGACAAGATGGATTGACACAGTGTCCACAGCAATGGGCTTAAGCATAAAATCAATTGTGGACGTGATGCAAGACTGAGCAGTGTTTGGTTTGTCGTGCATAAGGTCACTGTGAGTCGGAACCGACTTGACAGCACCTAACAACCACACAGATTAAAAAGGAGCATTGTCCTCATTGATCTGGTACCTAGAACCCTGAGGTTGCACTTCAGAGAGCTCTGGCATCTCTTTTTGCAGTAAGGTTCAGCATGTACTTGAACCTAGTGGTCACACATCCCGTGTTTCTGGCTGTGTCTGTGTTCATGGTTCAGTAACATTTTCCTTATCATTTTTCAGACTACTGTTAGGAACTGAGTTAGCAGCAGATACCTACCAACCAACACCAGTCTGCTGCTGTTCAGTCGATTCTGACTTATAGCAACCCTGGAGAACAGAGCAGAACTGTCCCCATAGGGTCTCCAAGGAGCAGCATGTAGATTCAAACTGCTGTCCTTCTGGTTAGCCACTGTAGCTTTTAACCACTGGGCTACTAGGGTTCCAGCAGATACAAAAAGCATTTAAAAAAAAATCATGGCACCAGCTTGGGGACGTTCACTTACTTTCAAATCCAGGCCTCAGGAACATTGTTCTTTATTCCTTTATTTATTTCTTTATTTATTTCTTTATTCCTATATTAGGAGTTGGGGCAGTTCTGTGTATATCTTGTGTAGTAATCCTTGAAGGAGGTGGCACAGATAGATAACCACTTTCTCAGCACATTGGGAGTGAGTCAGAGAAGGAAGGCGTGGATCGTGGAAATAAGAGAAGGAGGCACTGTCAATATCTGATTTCCTAGACTCAAGATCTTTTTAGTTCTATGAGGGTAGAAGGACTGCTGCATAGCTGGATGTGTGAACTCTCTCAGATTGTCACCCATTTCTGTTGTTCTTCATGGTGAACTCTAATATCATGATGTCTTTCTTTGTTTTTAAGTCTCTACCAAGCCTATTGTTTTTCCCTCCACATTCTTGTATCTTCCCCTTCTTTGTGCTGTGAGGTATGATCCCAAGTTTTGTCATTAGCATCTTCAGAGAAGAAGAAAATAATCAACAACTTTCAAATAGAATCTTGCTTTTAATTCAGTAGTAATCATTAGTTTAGAATAAGATATTCTGCCTTAGTTAAATTCATTAACATCGCAAGTCTGCTTGAATGTCATTCTCTTAGTTTTTATAACAGAACCAGGCTCCTTCTCCAGTTAACCCACTAGATATGCCTTGCGTTTTACAAGTTATGTTCATGGATGGTTGGCTTTGCTGTTCCCAGTTGTGAAATGAGATGTCATCTTCACATCTACTTTCTCTGTAACTTGACGTGACATCTGTCCAAGTAAGCTTTCTTTACTGAGGTGAGAAAACTATGCGACTCATATGTCTTGACAGTCCTCAGTAGATCCACTATGTTTTACTAGATTAGAAGCTAGAAGATGAGTACAATGATTATTCATCCACCCTCGAGGCACAGTCCTGTTTTTGATGCCATGTATTTCAACGATAGCCCAAATTGTTTATATAATTTGGTTCCAGCCTGTTTTCCAGCTAGAGATCACTAATTCCTAGCATAAGCTACCATATACTTATGGAATTCTCTTTCCTGGCTTGTTCTATATTGTTCAGCAAATATTATTTTCCCTGTAAACCAGTACTGCTTTTGCCCTGGCAATTCATTCCTTGCTCCTTAAAAGTTGGCCAGATCTTCAGTGCGCAGAAATCCCCTTCGAATTACTCCAGCTGTGGCGACCCCTGACTTACACACTGGTAGCATTTAGTTTGTATCACTCAGGTTACACTGGGCATATGTGGCATAGCTTTGTGATATTATCACATTGTGAGAGTATGAGCTTTCTGAGGACAGAAACCTTGTCAAATAAAAGTCATCACCAACAAAGAGATTTAAAAAGAACCCTGCAATAAATATTCAGTAATTGGCTATTAAATAAGTAAATAACCATTTGTATCTCTTCTCTTTTGTAAGATCTTGTTACAGTCTCAAGCTATAAGATTAGAATCCTTTCCCCCATTCTCCAGTCCTCTGAGTTTTCTATCTGAGCTTTCCTCACTTTCTAGTTGCTCTTTCAGCTGATGTTTGCTTTGTGTGCCTCTCCTACTTGTTTCTCTCTCAGAGCCTACTACCTGCTTTGTTTTTTCCCTCTGTATTTGTTACACCTGATTCTTGACATCTCCAGCTAACTCTTCCCACCAGGTAGGAAAAACAAGACATTTGATGTCCTTTGTTTTCCTCTAAAGTTTGGCAGTTGGCATGTGATTCTCTCCTGAAAGTTGTTTAATTGCAGTAGCATGTATGTCAGTAAGAAGAGCTTTCAGAAAAACATTTGTATCAAAGCCAGATAAGCAACAAACCAGCTTCTATCAAATCCATTCTGACTCATGGTGACTCCATGTATGTCAGAGGAGAGCTGTGCTACTTTGGATTTTCAGTGGCTTGATCAGTATTTTTGAAGTAGATTGCCAGGCCTTTCTTTCAAGGCACTGCTGGGTGGATTCACATCTTCAACCTTTTGGTTAGTAGCCAAGTGTTGATAAGAGTTTGTACCACCAGGAACTTATACAGTGCAGACTTTTAAATACAATGTATGTAGACATTGGTAGGGTGCCTTTGTAGGTAGTAGTAGCTTTGTCTCTCCTCCTCCTCGTTCTGCCTTCCTGCTATGAACAGTGCTGGATACAGTGTGCAAGTACTGAACAGTGCCTGCCCTTGAAGGTCTCATGACCTAATGATCTTTAATTCCTTCTCTTACCGATATAGGAAAGCTCTGGAGATCATTAAAAGAGAATGCTTTCTTTTATTATAAACCAGAACCTGCCTTTCCTACGATGAAACATGGTACCTTGTTACCAAGTGGGAAATACACACACAAGGTCTGACAATTACGTCCGTGAACTTAATTGTTCTAAGTGCTACATCCCTCATTGTTGAATATCACCTGTGGTCGGTTACCTTCAAAGTATGCCCCTTGGAAGCTATGCACTGAGAGCAGTGCCCAGTCTACCCTTCAGAGCTATTTTAGAACTCTTTCTGGAATGGCTGTTGCACAAGGTGGCATGATGACAAGTTGACAAACATAATTGTATAGTTAGTTGTCTGTGAATGAGTTTTTAGCCAGTAAACAAATAACTGTATTGGAATGCCCTCCCTACTCACATGCTCTGGCCCCTGATGACTCTTCTTTACCCAAAGATTAAGGAAATATTGAAAGGAAGACATTTTGATGACATTCAGTACACCAAAGGTAATATGACTACTGCTTTAATGGCTATTCCAGAAAAAGAGTTCCAAAATTGCTTTGAAGGGTAGACTAGGTGCTGGCATGGGTCCATAGCTTTCCAAGGAGAGTATTTTGACGGTGACCATAGTGACTATTCAGCACTAAGGTAGGCAGCACTTTTTCTAGGGTGAGTTCCTGAACTTAAATGAGTGAACAAAATAGTCTCATTCAGTACTTACAGGTTTTTTAGAGATAGGACTAAAGGCCCACCACTTTGTCCCTGAGAGAATCCCTGTGAAGTGTGTGTTCTTCTTCCATGTGCTAGGGAGAGCTAACACCTCCTTTTCTTCTATCCATGTACTTCCATCGCCCCTATTTAGATTGGTGCCACATTTCCTTCCAGATCCGTAGCTTGGAGAATTAATTACTAATTACTGTTGATCATGGTATAGAGGTTTTCATGTAAAACTTAGTTATCCTCTAGTGAGGTGTCTAATGGTAGTCCAGAAGTGACCGTGTTACATTCATCTTCATAAAAGCTCTATCATTCAACAGTGCCACCCCCCAAAAAACAGAAAAGCATTGCCATCAGGTCAATCCCAGCAACTTGATAGAACAGGGTAGAACTGCCCCTTAGGGTTTCTGAGGAGCAGCTGGGGAATTTGAACTGCCAACCTTTTGGTAAGCAGTTATAACACTTAACCGCTATGCCACCAGGGTTTCCTCCCAGTATGTACCCAAAAGTGAGACCCATTGCCATTGAGTCAATTCTGACTCATAGTGACCCTATAAGACAAAATAGAACTGGGTTTCTAAGGCACTCCTGGTGGATTTGAACTGCCATCCTTTTGGTTAGCAGCTATAGCTCTCAGCCATTACACCACCAGGGTTTCTGCTCAGTACATAGTAGGTGTTTATTGTTTGCTGAACTGTTATTGGTGAGTTTTGTATTGCTTTTTTTTGAATTTGATTGTGGAGTTTTAAGGGAGAAGAGGATGCTACAGTATAAGAAGTGGGTGTTGGGTTTGTTTGTGGGATTTTGAGGGAGAAGAGAACGCTATGAAAAACCCTTCAAAAAACCTCGCTGAATAGAAATAAAAATAGTAACAGCAAAAACAATAGCAGCTCTAATTTGAGTGCTGACCACATGATCCTATGTTGCTGGTTAAGTTTAGACACACCTTTTCAGTAGATAATCTTATTTTGCAGATAAGAATGCCTAAGAGTTGCTTAAAACTTAATAAGAAAAGCAAGCCAGAGATTCAAACCCAGGTTCTTTTCCTCCAAAGCTAATTTTTAACTTGACCATGCCACCATTCCCAAATCAAGGTTAGGGACTATAGCCTGTCTGTAGGTGTAGGTGTTTGTAAACTCGCTGGCTGGAGAGGGTTAGGGGTGGGGGTTGGTGTTTTTGATAGGTAGAAAAATACATGCAATTTGCATTTCTACTGCCACTGATATCTGCTCTGACAGTCATTACTCTCATCATGGAACTCTTTTTAGCCTTCGTGATTCAGTGTTAGAACCTGTCTCAGTATAGCGCTCCAGGCAGCCACTACCAACAAATGGAACTGGCCTACAAATGAAATGTTATGTTGTATTTTAAAACTGTGATAGAGAGTTGGGTAATGGGCAATTGACAGGGAAGAAGTTGTGGATGATGACAACTAGTCCTTATTCTGCTACATTATATTGCCAATCCCTGATCAAAAATTCTCTCATAGTGCTTACAGTTCTGTATCAGTATCAGAGCTGTTGCTACAGGAGAATATCTGTTTTCATGATTTTTGTACCCCTGTTCTTGTTCTGATCTCATACTCCGGTATAAAAATATAATAATACAGCATGAGAAACATGTAACAGTTGGTTTTTTGTTTTTTCTCCGATGTATCTGTAGCAGCTGGTATATATTTTTTTAAATCACAGTTTCCTGATCAGCGTTATAATCACAACAGTGTAACAATTTTTCAGAAGCATGTGGAAGGTGCCACTTAAATGTAAATGATTTAGTTAATTATCGCAGAAAATGGCATGAAATTTGACATTTTGTTGCCCTGGAAACACAGCGCAGCATCCCATGTATATTTTGAACCACATAATTATACCCAGCAACATTTGACTGTTTTATAGTTAAGACTACATCCTTTTGTGCCTGATACATGTTTTATCATTTAGTAATTTTGCATTCCTCAATCTACTTAGCACAGAAAGAAAAGGAAAGAGAATGCGGAGTGAGAAGTAGGAACTAACCCTCTTCCCTTTCTGATTAGTGTTTTGTTGTGACCCTAAAACTTGACTGTCCACAGTGCACATTGTAAGTATAGCTTTGTTTGACTCGATCACAGCAGCCTAAAAGTAAATGTGATTGTCCTGAAATTAAGAATCTGTAGATAGAAAAGAGAAATAAACCAGTATGGAAAACAAACATTAAAGCCTAGAAAACAGGAAATATAACTTAAGGAAAATATAATGAGAAGATATTTTTAAGACATTCTTGTGCTCTTATTAGGAGCCCTGGTACCAGAATGTTTAAGCATTTGGTTGCTAACCAAGAGGTTGGTTGTTTGAATCTGCCAGCTGCTCTGCAGAAAAAAGATGTGGCAGTGTGCTTCCATAAAGATTACAGCCTAGGAAGCTGTATGAGGCAGTTCTGCTATGTATTGTAGGGTCTTTAAGAGTCGGAATCAACACAATAGCAATATATTTTTTTGTATTCTTATAGCAGAAAAAATTCTAGGTAAACATTTAAATTTAAAAAGTGAAACCATTGAAGTATGGACAAATAAAATAGATAAATATTTTTATAATATTAGAGCATAGAGACCTGTGTGGCCTAAATGTGACATGAATGTCAGAAATCATAATAAAAGGCAACATGTTGAAATTGTTGAGATGGCATGTGTTTTGTTATGTATATTTTCATGAGAATAAAATTTTTTAAAAAATCAACTAGTTTGTTCACGTGAAAATTTAGGTGGTCAACTGTGTCCAAATAGCTTCGTTTAAGTAAAACAGTGTGAGAGGTAATAGTGATTACAATATTTTTTGTTTATTAATACCTTTAATAAACAGAGTTCAAAAACATCAGTAATAGACATTGCAAAATAAGAAGCAAAGAAATAAAGCAGTTCTAGAAGGAAGGAAGGCAAATAGTAAGCATAGGAAAAGATCTTTACCTTTACCACTAAATAGAATATGCAAGTTAGTAGCGTAATGAAACACTTTCTGCCTGTTAATTTGATAAGGATTAAAAGTTTACCAGTGCCTATTGTTGTGAAAACAGACATTCCCTGAAAACATTGCCAGAAGTGTAAATTGGTACAACTTTTGTTTTATTGTGATTAAGTGACAGTATACAGTCCAAATCAATTTTGCATACCTGCCTATCTCAACTCCATCTGCTCTCCTCACCCTGTGACAGCACATTCCTCTTTTTCACTCTTCTAGTATCCTCTTAACAAACACCTGTCACCTGTCCTCTCCCCTCCCTTCCCCTCCCCTCCCCTCCCCTCCCCTCCCCTCCCCTCCTCTCCCCTCCCCAGTAGGACAGCCTCCTATAAATATATAAAACCGTAAAGTATATATACCACATGCCCACACTGTGTCCCAGAATCCAGTCTGTTCTTGCCTGGGTGTTGACCTCAGTACTGGTTTCGGGTCAGGGCCGGCAGCAAGTTTAGGGCCCTTGTTCCCAGAGGACCCTCCAGGCTGTTGGAACATCAGTTCTGGTCTTTTAGTAGAGTGATTGAACTGCACACCTTTTTCTCATGTTGCCTCAGAAACTCTACATTGTATCCCCCAACACAGCTGGCTTTGAAGGTAGCTGGGCATCATCTGGTTCTTCTGGTCTCATGCTAGTGCAGTCTTCCAATCATATGAGGCATTCTGTCTCCTGGGCTCACTTTTCCTCATGTCTTTGATGTTCTCAGTCATCTATTCTAGATAGGTTGGGACAATTTGGTGTGCTTCAAATGACAGCATGCTAGCTTTTAAGACCCCTGATGCCACTCACCGATATGGGGTGCAAAATACTCTCTTAGCAAAAGACTGGTTATGCCAGTTGACCTCAGTGTTCCCTGAAAGTACAACTTTTTTGAAGGAATTTAACCTCAGGAGAAATTAGTACATATGTCAAAGAAATTAGCTGTAGCTTTGTTTGTTAATAGTTGGAGGAAGGGGAAAGATGCTTCCTAAATGTTTATCATTAGAGAATTGGTGAAAATTCAAGTGATTTTTACTTCTCTGGACTTTTCTGTAATGATTAAGTGTATATCACAGTATACTATATCACAGTGTGATACTATATCACACATTGCCATTAGACATTAGTATATTCTGGAACAGCCAATCCATTCTCTTAGATATGTGGACTTTTCTAGATACTTGTGTTCTTTGATGTGATCTCTTTGCCTTAGATTCTTGATCCTTGAATGTGCCCTGGTCCCTGAAAGCTTCCTAGTCACTGGGCATGTTGTTGACCTTCCTGTGTCACAGTGTATATCACAGTCTCTTACAACTGTCTTTTCAAAATGGACACTTGTAAAGAAGCCACTGGGGAAACTGGATTTTCGAGTGATATAGAGACCAACATACATTCAGGAGGTCTGCTGGTAGAATGTTCTAGCTTAGGTGATCTTGGTAGGTGGATGTCCCACCATTGGAGAGCAAGAATGCAGAAAGAACTAAGGCTGGAGGAGAGAGAAAAGTGGATGCATTATGCTGGTGTTCCTTGGAAACTGTGTGGGACAGTTCTGCTCTGTGCTGTAGGGTCACTATGAGTCGAAATAGACTCAGTGGCAGTGGGTTTTTTTTCTTCCTGAATACAGTGTATTTGAGGAGCCCATGTGTCGTATAGATGGGGATGCCCATAGGCAATAGGAGATACGGGTCTGAAACTGGGGGCGATGTTTGGGCTAATAGAGATTCAGCAGTTATCTGCAGCTAAGCTGCTTTGTTAGCTGTGTCATTAAAAACAAAATGGTTCAGAGTCAGCCCAGATCATAGAAAGCACAAAATTTATTGTCTCCTTTGCTTGCTAAGCCAGTAAAAACAAAAGTTACAGAGAAAGTTGACTTCTCTATATCACACATTGCCATTAGACATTAGTATATTCTGGAACAGCCAATCCATTCTCTTAGATATGTGGACTTTTCTAGATACTTGTGTTCTTTGATGTGATCTCTTTGCCTTAGATTCTTGATCCTTGAATGTGCCCTGGTCCCTGAAAGCTTCCTAGTCACTGGGCATGTTGTTGACCTTCCTGTAGATCAAGTTCCTGGAGAAGCAGGTAGTGTCTTCTGTTACTCTGAAAAATTCTGTCTCAAATGGGACAGCTGTCTCTAAAATCTCTGTGTTCTTCACTACCACCATTCTTAATACACCCTAAATAAATGATACCATATTGAACCACTACTGTATTTGGGATGTCATACAAATTTTATTCTTCCTTCCCACTGTAGCCTGGAATATGGTTTTTTTTCTTCTGAAACAGGATATCAAAAGATTTTCAAAAAATGAAATGAAATCTCAGTATCATGGAAACGAATTTTCATAAAAGTCATTTACATGACTCTCCATGGGAGTAGGGAAGCGACCACCCTGTCAGATCAACTGATTCAAGACTATAGCTGGACGTAGCTGGCATAGTGGTCAGTTTCTCCCTAGTAGTCCTCAGTGAGAAAAAAGACAGAAGACTTGCCAGCTAGAAAAAAAAATTAAACTGTCTGCAGTATAGGGAGAAAAAATATATTCTGAGCACTTGTGGGTCTCCTAAGGCATGGTTATATTATAGATTCATAGTCTCTTCAAGCTGTTCAAGATCATCTCATTCAACCCCCTCATTTTATAGAGATGGGAGCTGTAACTGAGGAGGAATAAAAGACTTTCGCAAAGGCTCATAGCTATTTGTAATAGGACTGGCAGATGGGCAGTTCTATGAAAATTCCAACAAAAATCATTACAATTATAAAATAAAATTGGAGGGGGGGTGGATCACAGCTTAATCTTCAGGTGCCTCGGGTACCTTGTAGGTGATTCTCCTGCCTGTCAGTGGTACATAAATGACTTGATTGCATATCTGCTGTACCTATTCTTTGCTTGTGTATTTCTTTAAGAAATCATCTTAGGAACTACCATAAATCCTGAGCTTACCATGACTGACATGTCTGGCTGCTCTGTACAGGAAGGAACTTCAACATCTAATAACAGTGATCTAGTAATGTCTTCTAGTGAAGCTCAGGCATTCGGCTGTAGGGAGTCTCACAGTATTTTCATCTTATTCTTGAGATGTGTTAACATAGTGTGAGTCTGCAGAGGGGCACTGAGTGCAGAACTGATGGGCATTTAATGAGAAAAAGAACATTATAGCAGACCCACTGCTTTGAAAATCACTGAGGCAAATGCCTGCAATCAGAGCATTAGAGTAATTCCCTCTGCTTTCTAAACTCCTTCCACTCTGCCTCACCCATGCATTTCTGCTGTCCTACCCACTGGCAGTGTGAAATGACTGTGGATAGCTGTTCAGGTGAAAAGAAGGCAATACCTTAACGCTCAGTTAGTATGATTTACATAATAGAATTGTGAAAGAGCTCTTGGCCAAGTTTGCATAATTGTTCCAACACTTTGTTTATAAATGAAGAGGGTGAAAGGGTTGATTTCTGTAGTTCTTAAGAGAGTCCCTTTCTAGCTGTACAGTGTTTTTTAATAGAATGTTAGCACAGATTCTATCGCCTATCTATCCCTCCCCTTAAGTTTTATTTTATTCATGCTTTTATTAATACCTTTAGATATTTAAATTTGGGGATGGCAGTAGCCCTGTTTCATAAATGTCAGGTGCATATTACTCCATGTGATAGCAGTATCTTACGTGTGAGTGTAGACATGTACAGGTGAGAGAACAAGACATGCAATTTCATAATACATGAGCACATTCACAGATAATACGTGTCTGTGACAGCATTAAATGCTTACAGTCATTAGATGAATATAGTCATTGAAAGGGAGACCTGGTGGTGCAGTGGTTATGAGATTAGGCTGCTAACCAAAAGATAGGCAGCTTGAATCCATCAGCAGCTCCTTGGAAACCCACTGAGGCAGTTCTGTTCTATCCTATAGTGCCACTGTGAGTCAGAACTGACTCAAAGACAACAGGTAGTTATTAAAAGAAGGGGACCATATGCTGGTATTTGATTATTTGTGAATAATAGTAGAAACCTTAGGTCTGCATATTGCACTCCAGGACCAGGAGAGACACAGGGCAATGGCTTTTGTTCAGTGTAAGTCAACCAAATGATTTTATCTCTGACTTGTGAAGTAACAGATCAGAGTTTTCTAGACAAGTGAATGCTCCTCTGCCAGGGACTAACCATTATTATAACACCACCAGTTTTATTGTTGACACCCTGAATTGGAAACCCTGGTGGTATAGTGGTTAAGAGCTACAGCTGATAACGAAAGATCGGCAGTTGGAATCCACCAGATACTCCTTGGAAACTCAACGGGGCAGTTCTGTCCTGTCCGTTAGGGTCATTATGAGTCAGAAGTGAGTTGACAGCCCTGGTGTTTTAGTCATCTGGTACTGCTCTAACAGAAATAAAACAGTGGATGGCTTTAAAAAGAGAAATGTTTATTCTTACACAGTCCAGTAGACTACAAGTCCAAACTCAGGATGTGTGCTCCAGGTGAAGGCTTTCCCTCTTTGTGGACTCTGGAGAAAAGTCCTTGTGTTGCGTCGGTCTTTGGTCAGGGAGCATCTTGGTGCAGGAACCTCAGTTCTGAAAGACATGCCCTTTTCTTCAGTGCTGCTTTCTTGATGGTGTGAAGTTCCCAACTCTCTGCTTACTTCCCTTTCCTTTTCTCTCTCATAGGATGAAAGGATAAAAGGTGGTACAAGCTGCACTTCAGGGAAATTCCCTTTATAATGGAGTAGGAAGGTGACCTTTGGAAGGGATTTACAGCGCCACTCTAATCCTCTTTAACATAAACATCAGAAAATCACAAATCCTGGGAATGATGGCCCAGCGAAATGGCTACACACATTTTTGGGGGACACAGTTCAATCCATGACAAGTGAGCTTAGGTTTTTTTCCAGTCTGATTGGGGCATTGTTGTGTGCTGCCAGTGAGTCAGTTCCAACTCATACTATCCCTGGGGTTTCCAAGTCTGTAATCTTTATGGCAGCAGACTGCCGTATCTTTGTTCTGCAGAGTAACTAGACTTATCGGTTAGCAGCAGAGTGCTTAACTACTGTGGCACCAGGGCTCCTTGACTGGGGCATTAGGATTCCAAGCTGTTGGTAGTCAATAGATACTTTATCCCAAATCACCTAATTCCAATAGAAAGCAGTATAACTTAGTGACTGGAATAATGTCGGAATTCAAGAAAGATTACATGCTGATTTTATTACTGAATATATCACCTGTGTGCTTCTGTCAACTGAAGTGCCTAGAGAAGAGAATTGTGTGAGGAAGGGTATCAAGCAGCAGTTGTACAGTAATATTTCCCATAAGTGTGTGCACCAGGACATTTTGGTACTAGTTTCACATATAGGCTGTTAGAGCTTTCCCCATGTACATATATGTGTATAATGAATATGTGTCAAACACATTACATTTTAGATGTGAAAGGTAAGCTCTTTTGTATAGAGCCACTACATCCTGAATGTTTCTTTGATTCTGTGAATAAAAATGGCTTTGGCATGTCATAGCAGTAGACATTTCTCTGAAGGAAAGAACAGTGGTGACCAAAAAGCAAAAGACCGCTAAAGGTGTCAAATAACAGTCCTGATATTTGAATGACCTAATTTCCTAAAGTAGACTTTTTAATTCAGCCTTTTAAGTTGTTACTCCTTCAGTTGGTAGAGACTAAAATGGCACTCAATAACAAGCCCTGTGTGTAATGTCATCCTATGTATTATTTACAAGGAGTGAAAATTTGAGTTATATTTATTAGAGGAAGCAGGTGCTTTTATGTGCTGTATGGTGCTGTGGTACTGAATTCACTGAATTCTGACAATGTCTACCCCTCTTTGTTAGGCTGTGGCTATGCCCTTCATGTAAGCGGAGGATGTGTGATATTTAGCTTCGTGTCAACCTAAGGATGATGAATGGGGTGATTATTGTATTTCCCTTATCTATTTTTCTACTAATATTCCCTTCTACTTTTCCTCCCTCTGAGATTTTATGTATATAATCTCTCTCTCTGTCTCTCACACACAGACACACACAAGCCCCCCCCAGACTGTGGCATGACGTATGCTCCCTAATTCCCCATATTTTTTATGGACTTCCAGCAGGAAGTTGCCCCCTAAGTACCTTGGTCTCTGCTGGGCTACAGCCTAGGTTTAGCTGTTTCTGTTGTGTTGGTTTCGTAATCTTGCTGGATCTGTTTCTGTAGCTTCTTGGCCCTTCAGACACAAATAAAATAAAACACTTGATTTTTTTCTCTTTATAAAATCATAACAGGGATGTCCTGTAAATGTGAGTGAAATTTCACCCTTTGAATGAAGAAATGCAATATTGTACTAATCACCTAGTCTTTTAAAAGAGTTTACCAGTTTTAACTGTCCTTTATTGCTCAGAATAATCATGGATAGTGATATTTCATGTGATTATCTTTCTCTTACCCAGCAAAAAGAGATAATATTATGGTTTAAGGCCTGTATCTTAGTATTTCGTACTAACATTTAGCATGCGTTTGCATTGAGCAGGTCTGTCGCAAAAGACCTCTTTAAAGTGTTAAAAAACTAGGATGTCATCTTGAAGACTAAAGTACACCTGACCCAAGCCACAGTGTTTCAGTCACCTCATGTGCATGCGAAAACTGGATGATTGCCATGGATTGAACTGTGTCCTCTTTCTCCCAAAAATGTTTGTAGCCTTGTGGCTGGGCCATGATCCTCAGTATTTTATGATTGTCCTCCGTTTTGTGATTTTCCTGTGCTGTTTGTTAGAGGATTATTAGGATGGGACTGCAAATCCCTTCATAAGGTCACCTCCCTATTCCACTGTAAAGGGAATTTCCCTGGAGTATGACTTGCACCATCCTTTATCCTTGCTACAAGAGGTAAAAGGAAAGGGAAGCAAGCAGAGAATTAGGAACCTCATACCATCAAGAAAGCAGCACTGGGAAAGCAGCACTGGGAAAACAGCACGTCCGTCAGACCTGAAGTTCCTGCACCCAGAATCTCTCTAACCAAAGGCTGGTGCAACACAAGGACTTTCCTCCAGAGCCAGCAGAGAGAAAGCCTTCCCTGGAGCAGATGTCCTGTGTTCAGATGTGTACCCAACCAGAATGTGTATGAATGAACTTTCCTTTGTTAAAGGCATCCACTTTGTGGTATTTCTGTTAGAACAGCACTAGATGACTACAACAATGACTGATAGAAGGAAGGCTGAAGATGAGTTGACTCCTTTGAATTGTAGTGTTGGTGAAGAATATTGAATACTCCATGGACTGCCAAAAGAATGGACACGTTTGTCCTGGCAAATGTGTAATGAAAATTATCCCTAGAAACAAGGATGGCAAGACCACACCTCACTTGAACATGTTATCGGGAGGGATCAGTCCCTGCAGGAAGAGAAGGACGTGGTTGGTAAAGTAGGTTAGCGAAAAAGAGGAAGACCCTCGGTGAGATGGGTTGTTGCAGTGGCCGCAACAGTGGGCTTAAGCATAGCAAGGACTGTGAGGGTGGGGCAATATTTTGTTCTGTGATCCTTAGGTTTCCTGTGAGTCAGAACCAACTCAACAACAATGCACCGTATATGGATTGGAGTCTTAATGTTTGTACATTTCATGGGTTTAGAAATAACTTTGGGGAAAATTATATTTCATTTCTGCCACTATATAAATATTTTCAGTAAAATATTTTAGATTGAATAATTTAAAAGATAATGTACTGACTTACTTTTCAATTTCATTTAATGATGTTAGAGTTTAGAGGGTTGTTAAAGATCTGTTTTATAATTTACAAGTGAATCCCAAAAGGGTCAAATGTCTTGCCCCAAGAAGATTTTTCAAACAAAAGATTATTACTGTTAAAGTTTATTTAAATGTTGAAGTATATTTTATTTATCACCATGAGTTTTAGATTTTTTTCCCAAGTGGCATGTTTATTAAACAAATGTTCATGACAGATTTTTCACAACAGCAAAAACTGTCTGATCTATGATCAGCCCTCACCCTCCTCCCCACCTTTGTAGCTAAGTCTTTTCCTTCTGTACGTAAGTCTGTTTTTAAGTCCTTAAAGCATGGCTCTCGTACAATATTTGTCCTTGTGTCTTTTTCGTATAGTTCTTAAATCAAACAGCCTATAAAAGTCTTCTGGTTAAATGTGGCAAATTGAATATATGTGCTTATATTCATTCTTTAGTGAAACTTTTTCAATTATAGCAACAAAGGAATGTTTTTTAAAGGCAAAAATTCACAAAATAGAACAAGAGGGGAGACAACAGCAACAAAGTTTTGGAATCTAGAAAACAGATTGACAAGAGGTAATAGACTGACTTAGCAGACAGAGAAAACCAGAGCTTAAGATAGGCAGAGAGGAAGCACGGTAACTCATACCATAGGACCCTGAGAAGGTCCATAAAGAAATGGCCACAAGTAATTCCCAGAGTAGAGACTTAAGTGGAGCTGAAAGCAGGAGGATTGATTGAAAACCTGTATAAGACATACAGATTATTTCTGTGCAGCTGTAGTGGAAGACTGGTGATTGTCTTTTTGGAAAAATCAAGTCAGGACTCTGGACTTAAGAGATGGAAATACTTTTTATTATAACCCTCAGGGAGAAGACTGGAAGAGTCTTCTCCAGGGAAACTGACCAGTCCAAAAAAAAGACCTATGAATTCTTTAGGAATCTGCCAACAAAATAGCCCTGTTAGACTACACTGGGAAAGGCATGAGGTAAAAGATGACAACTTGCTGTCATTTTTATTTCTACATCTTGCCATGGAATTTGCAACTCTAGTGTGCAGGGTAGTAAAGCAACCCATCTAAATGCAAGCTAACTCCTTCTGATGGTCAAAGACAACCACCCCAGTCTGTTTCAACAGCAGACAGAAAACCACCTGTGTTAGAGTCATCATGAACTCTTGGGCTAGGTTTTTATCCCCTTCAATTTCAGTTTTCTGCTCTGTAGAAAGGAAAACCTGTTATCATCAGTGATTCCCCCAGCTCATAGCGACTCTGTAGCACAGAGTAGAACTGCTCCACAGTTTCCAAGGAGTGCCTGGTGGATTCAGACTTTCTGGTTATTAAACAGAGCTCTTAACCGCTGTGCCACCAGGGTTTCCACAAAGTGTGTAAATACTCAGGATAATGCTTGCCACTTAAGAAGTCCTCTGCGTCATCATCATCATTCTCAGTCTCCCTTAAGTAAAGACTTTCTGCAAGTTGACCAGAAAAAAAAAGTTTTCCTTCAGTAGGACTTTTTTAAAAAAGATCTAAAATACTCAGAAAAGGCACACTCTGTAATATTTCATACCACTTTATGTTTATTCATTTAGTGAGTCATTGCCGTTACAAACTGGTGAAAATTAGTGTTAGTATTGCTAATAAATTAGACTATATTGTGGTGACAGGGGATTGCAGGAAAACCTTGGAGACGGTTAAATTCTGTGGTCACTGTAGCAACTCTTCTCTCATTTTTTGAGCCTATTTTAATCTACAGTCCTTAAACCCAGTAGTGTGTCCACTGCTTTTTTCCAACATGAGAAAAAAACTGTATGATGAAGTATTTGTTTTTCATCACAGCCCTTTGCAGTGGCTAGTCTTTTAAGGGTTATGGCTCCTTTGGGGTTGGGTACGGGAGTGGGAGCTTCTGGATGCAAACTCTTTGGAGATTACCTATGGAGCCCTGGTTGTGTAGTGGTTAAGAGCTTGGCTGCTAACCAAAAGATCAGCAGCTCAAATCCACCAGCTGATCCTTGGAAACCTTCTGGGACAGTTCTGCTCGGTCCCATAGGATGGCTGTGAGTTGGAAGACCTGATGGCAGTAGGTTCTGGTGGAAAAGTGGTGAAAAGGTCAGGGAGGTTCTTGTCTGCCCTGGGTGAGTAGAGATCCCTTATGAGGGTAGTGGTAGCACCACTTTGCCTCTGTTACACAGCCATCTGTACAAAGTATGCCTTGGATGGGTGGGCATGGTTTGCACAGGTACCTGTTTCTTATGGATCTCTGTTCCAAGCACAAGTCACAGTGATGGGCAGTGCTTGGCAGCTTCTCTTCTGAGTGGTTCAGTTTATCTTCAGTGAGTGTTCATCTTGTTAGTTGCCGTTTAGTGCATTCCAACTCATGACAACCCTGTGTGTAACTCAGTGACGCACTGCCTCCTCCTGTGGCACCTTTATGATCATTGATACATTGGCACGTTCATACTCCTTGGTTATTTACTCCAGGCAGAGGCTTGTGGTCACTGGACCAACAGGGGCTCAAGGTAGAAACATGGACACTAGTGTGCCCTAGTGACTTACAGTGTCTTCAAGTTACTGTCAATGGCACTTAATGACTGTGTTTTGGTTTTGCATCTTATCATTAAGTATTATATACTACATACAAGATTGCAGCATGAAATTTACTGATGTTATTCTCAGATGCTCACTCCTAGATGTTGAAAGGTCAGATTTATAAAGACACTGGTAGTAAATGACAGTAATTAAAAAAAGATATTCAACTCATATCAGACGTGAGTTATGACAGAATTGTTGGAAAAGAACCCTTCTGTAACCTGGGAAATACCTTGCCAAGCTTGTGAGAAGCAGTCCAAGGGCAGAAGAGCCTTAATCAGTAAGTTCACTCCTGATTAGGTCACCCCTGCCTGGACCTTTTTATGTCATAAATAAGATCAGAAGTCCTGTTACCAGTTAGCAGGCTGACTGGCACACTCCTGTGCTGGTTGACTCTGAGCCTTTGTGATTGTGAAAAGCCACTCTGTTCTTCCCTGTTTCACCTCCCCACACTTGGTTTGAGACTTTTGTTGGAGAAATGAGGAGTCTGAGACTCTTCACTTCCCTGTTGATGCTGTCTGGTATTTGCTGTACCTGCAGACCCAGTGCTGTGCAAGTAACCTGCTAAGTGGATAGAAACAGTCTTAGGAGCTCACATTTCTTGCAATTTACATGTTTGGCCGCTGAGTCTTCTGTCAATCCATAGTAGTACCATATGAGGTGGGTATAACTTCTGCATCCAACAGATTAGGACACTGGGATTTCAGAGTCAAGTTTCTTGAGGTTCCAAAGAGAGAGCAGTTCTGTCTGATGCTAACTCTTGTATCTTAACTACTTCTCTGCTACCAGGGACGGTTATGCCACAGGCTGCCTCCTTGGGAAAGATACACACCTAAAGCAGTTAGTAGACAATATCATCCAGTGCTAAATGAAGTTCACTATAATAATAGTATTATTATATATATATATGCTTATTTCTCATGTTCTTCATTCTAGAAGGGATTAAAAGGTATCAAAATACCTAATTCTCATTTGACATTCCTAGTAACCTAGTGAGTAAAGCATTATCACTTCTGTTTTGTAAATGACAAAACTGATTCTTAGGCTAAGTGACTTCACCAAGTCAGCAATGACTCAGGAGTGGGTTCTAAGCAAACTCAAAGCAGCATTCAAGATCTAACCCTTTATACAGCACTTTCCTGGTGGCAGTACTGATGAGGTTCCGTAGTAGAGATAGCATCCAGTCCTCCTTAGTATCAGGCAGGGTCATAGTGATTTTGTTGCTCTTGCCTGTATTTTTCTGGCCCTGTGGAAGCACATATGTACTGTAGTTTGGCTCAATGTATATCAGACAGGCCCTTGAGTACAGTTATGAGGTACTGAAAAAAGAAAAACTGGTTGCCATTGAGTTTGACTCTAACTCATCGTGATCCCATGTGTGTCAGAGTAGAACTGTGCTCCACTGCGAGTTTTTAATGACTGGTTTTTCAGAAATAGATTCACTAGACCTTTCTTTGGAAGTGCCTATGGATGGAACCAATCCACCAAACTTTCAATTAGTAGTTGAGTGCTTAACAATTGTGCCACCCAGGAAGTCTATGTACCTTAAAAAAACTGCAAATGCTTTTTATGTAATTTGGAGGTAAGTTAATCACCATAAAAGTTACACAGTGAAAACTGAAAATTGAACCATCACTAAGACTTCACGTTGCAAAAGAACGTGAACTGTATGCTATTTTAAAGTACTTAAAACTGGATGTATTTCTAGGTAGTAAAGTACAAAACTTGTGCAGCAATGATGGACACCAAGTATTCTTCCTCTGGAAAGGAGGTGAAGGAGGGTAGCACTTTGTCTGTAATCTTTTACTAAAAAAATAAAAGAACTAAAGAAATGAAAACCAATAAGGATTATTGACAAAAGGTAGGTTTATTTTCCTGATGCATATTTAGCACCAAGATGTTACAAAATAAATGAAGAGTTGCATGTAATGCTTATGAATTAAACCACTGAACTTGTTGTAGATGTGCAAAACAGTATTTATTTATATTTTTTTAAATTGCCCCTACCTAACCTCATACAAGCAAAAGGAGTATGTTTGGTCATCTTCATAATTCATATCCAGTGTGGTATCTTGACTGGCATGCTGATGAATGGTCTGACGCAGAAGAGCGCTGCTTTGCCCTCACCAGATCCTCTGTTCTCTTATAGTAATTGATTTGATATAGGTACAGAAGTGAACACATTGTTTCTGTAGTTTCTTTAACATTCACTTTTTCTTTATTTTCTTGTTAAGAAACAAACCAATCCAGCTCCCTTGCTTGTTTGCCTAGAGTTAGCAAAGGGGACATTTTGCATCTTGCCTTAAGACTGCCTTCATTGTGGCTGTCGTGTCCACCTGGACAGGCATTCGCCTCACCACCACGTTTGAAATTTCATTTTCCGTGCACTCAGGAAGGATGAGTTCCCTCGGCTTCCAGCTCACTGTGACCATCCAGCATACGAGCTACCAGTGTTTAGGAAGCTAAGGAAGCAAAGTTACTCTCATAGCATGTTTTTTCTCCTCTCCCACTCAGTGCAGCTGTGATCTGACACATGATCAATAGCCTCAGCCCTTTTTAAGATGCAGAAGATGCTTTCCTGTGTCTGTGGTTCACAGTGGTGAACAATGGAGACTTCTACAATGACATTGTGCCTCCTTGGTGTTTGAAGTTCTTCACATAAGCCTGTCTGGAATATGTGTAACTATTGTCCGTCAAAACTTTTTTTTTTTTTTTAAATAACAAAAGAAAGATGAGAGGCGTGTAGAACCCGAGAGGAAAGACTCTTTGCCAAGTCCTGTCTCCTTTCCCTTATGACTCATGCTTAGAAAAGCAGAGGGACTTTGGAACGCTGCCCACAGTCACAGGAGGCAGCTCTGCCGGCACTGGAGACAGTTTTAAAATTTTGTCAGGCAGTAAAAAATGTTTTTTCAAATTGTTCATTCCTTCCTTCTGGACAGCCTAAAAGCTTTTGTTTAGCTGAAGCATGGCAGTTTTATGGAAGTTTTGCCAGGTAGAACAGATGACTCCTGACCTCTGTGTTTGGTTTACTAATAAAGAAATGGCTCTTCGCTGTTGAAAAATTTGTAATGATTCCTTGTTGTGAGTGTTATTGTATTAAAAGAATTGTCTCTGGCTCCTAAACCTTTCTACAGTGTGAAGCTTGTATTTGGTTATTCTTAAGAATTTTCTCAGTGTATATGCTAGAGGTTGTTACCATTTTATCTCGAAATTACAGTGCCAGCATTGCAGAGCTGGCAGTTCCCATAATCTGTGGGTTTTGGGGAACTGAATGTAAAGTAGCTGTGCCTTGAGTGACAATTTCTTTTTGTTTGGTTCATTGTCCATCTATTTGTATCACTGCCTTTTTATTGGGAGCTAATGTTAATAGGAACTTGTAAATGACTGATGTTTTAATGAACGGATTTAGGCTTACTATTGGAAACCCTGGTGGTGTAGTGGTTAAAAGCTATGGCGGCTAACCAAAAGGTCACCAGTTCGAATCCACCAGGCACTTGTTGGAAACTTGATGGGACAGTTCTGCTGTGTCCTGTAGGGTCACTATGAGTTGGAATCGAATCGATGGCAGTGGCTGGCACGGATGCTTTACAGTCACTACACTTAGGGAGCATTACTGGTCCAGTGATTAAAGCAGTCAGCTGCTAGCCTCAAGGTTGGTGGTCTGAAACCTTCAGAAACTCCATGGGAGAAAGATGTGGCGGTGTGCACCCGCAGAGATTTACAGGCCTTGGAACCCCATGGGGTCACTAAAGTCAGAATCCACTTGATGGCAGTGGGTGTTCTTGACAGTCTTTACACTTGAATGCTAGAAGAGGCCTCAAGAATAGAGTCTAATCCAGATGTCAGATGTAATTTGTTTGGCCCAGATAGTGTGTTTTCAAAAATAGTATAACTAGGTAGCCACTATGATTTTTCATGCGTTTCTAGTAACTCTGAATGGCTTCTGTAAACATTGGAGCTCATGGTCCAGATAGCCCTACCTCAGCCGTTTACAGCCACTGGAGCTGAAACCCTGAAGGACTAACTTTTCAAACAGCTAATTCAAGTATTTCAGAACTACTTCACAGCCTAAGTATCTTTCTTTGGAATCTGTTTCTAAATTTAGATTTAAAATTTTCAGTATGTTAAAGACTATTGTGAAACTACAGAAATGTTTCTCAAGATAGCTTACAAATAAAAGATTTGAGAAGCAGTGGTAGAATAAGGAGCTTTAGATCCTGTTACTAATTGTGGTTATCTTGGGTAAATCATTCCATCTCACTGGACATCAGATTCCTTATCTAGACAGTTTCAGGTCACCTAGTATAGGGCTGTAAACCATGGTGGCATAGTGGTTAAGTGCTACAGCTGCTAGCCAAAAGATCAGCCATTCAAATCCACCAGGCATTCCTTGGAAACTGTCAGGCTGTTCTGCCCTACCTATAGATTCGCTGTGAGTCAGAACTGACTCGACAGCAGTGGGCTTTGTTTTTTTCTTAGTATCCCACTGCGGTCTAGTCAGGTCCGGCTCATAGGGACCCTAGAGGTCACAGTAGCACTGACCTGTAGAGTTTCCAAGGAGCGCCTGGCAGATTTGAACGGCTGACCTTTTGGTTAACAGACGTATCACTTAACCCACTACACCACCAAGGTTTCCATTTTCTTAGTACAGAGCCTAGTAAATAATAAAACTAAAAAATCAAACCCTTTGCCATTGAGTCAATTCCAACTCAGTGACCCTTGAGGATCAGAGTAGAACTGCCCAACAGAGTTTCCAAGGAGCACCTGATGGGTTCAAGGTGCCTACAGCTTGGTTAACAGCTGTAGCACTTAACTACTACGCTACTAGGTTTTTCTAGTAAGTAATAGGTTTTCAATAAATAGTTCACTAAACAGTGGCTGTTGAGGCTCCCTATAGCACTAGATTTTAGATTTGTAATTCTATATAAGCATTTCTGCTTTCCTCTATTCCCAGTTTATTTGGCCTAGATGGCTTTCAAAACCTCTTCCAGTCTTGAGAAGAGTCTAAGATTTTTTTATTTAACATTTACTGGGGGAATTTTTTGAACCCTGGACACTTGTCTTCTGTCATCATCATTTTAGTTTCATTTTCCTCTCGGCTTTTCTGTCCCTGAACTTAATGCACTGCCGGATCCATGCCTCGTCCTTCCGTGTAGCGCGAGAAGGAGCCAGAGTAGGGGAGCAAGTCAGAAGGAGGTGGCTTTCCAGAATTATCACGTATCATTCCATTTCCTCTGCCATCTCTGATCTCGTGTCTTGTTCAAAAAAGGCAGCATTTCCTCTCGGCTTCAACTCTAAATTGAATGACACTTAATGATACTTCTAATTTGATGATACTTCAAAAGAAACTGTGAATTACTATTTTAAATTTAAATAACCAATTACTGTCCAGTAGATTCCAACTCGTAGCAGTGCTATTGGACAGAACAGAATTGCTACATAGGGTTTTCATGGTGGAAATCTATGGAAACAGACTGCCACATCTTAGTCCCACAGAGTGGCTGGTAGGTTCAAACCACTAATCTTTTGGTTAGCAGCCAGGCATTTAACCATTATACCCTCACCCCCAAAAGATTGCTGTCAAGTCGATTCTGACTCATAGCAACCCTGCAGGATAGAATAGAACTACCACATAAAGTTTCTAAGGAGCAGCGGGTGAATTTGAACTGCTGAACTTTTGCCTAGCAGCCATAACTCTTAACCACTGTGCCACCAAACCAAACCCACTATCATCTAGTTGATTCTGACTCATACCAGGGATCCTTAAATATAAATAACACTCATGAATTTTAGCATACACTGATGGCATTTATGCAGTCTTAGAAGGCCTAGTCACTGTTGCCAAATCATCAGGCCCCTAGTGTGATAGGACACTGAATGAAAGACAGCTTGTCCCTTGGTCTATGAGATCCTAGAGACTTGTTGGTGGGGCTGCAGACGTAGAAACCGGCTAGTTGGGTTGTTCAGCTGGAAGTAACTACAGGCTTACCTTGTGCTACAAAGAAAGACTCCTTAGGGACTCAGCTTTTTCCTGTAACGGAATCAGAATGTTGCAAGCATTGAGATGTTTTTCTTTATTAAAGAACAATAATATGATTTCTAAGAAGATCAGAGTAATGCTAATCTTTGTTGCCTCAGAAACATCCCAAAGGAAATCCACAATCTTACATACAGACAGAAAAATCTGCCCAATCTTGGTTTCCTTCTTGACTTTTATATGAAGGCTCCTCATCCCCCAGGCCAGGCATCTGTGGTGGAGGACCTGCTCCTGACCCCTTCACTAAGCCTGAATACTCGAAAATTCTGAGTTCTGTTACTTCCTTTTCCTCCTCTGGGTTTTTTTTTGCTTTCTTTCCTTCACCTTACTAAGAATAATTCAAATGTTCAGTCTGCTGGTAATTAATTAATGTATGTGATTTCTCTGTCTTAGTCATTGTGTTATTCATGATTTCGCAGAAGTTTTGTCTGAAGTCCCTAACCAAAGATTTAGAATACATCAGGAAATGTTTCCATCTTTTTTAAACTGGCTTTGTTCATTTACTCATAGGTTCCCTGTTCAAAATCAAGATTAGTTCCTTTATCTCTGCTCATACCAAGTGAGTTCCCACAACTTCTTGTGCTTTTGTAAATAAGACTAATTCCAACATACAGTTTTCCTCAACTTTCCACTGTTCTTAGCCAAAGACAGAAACCCTGGTGGCATAGTGGTTAAATGCTATGTCTGCTAACCAAAAGATCAGCAGTTCAGATCTGCCAGGCGCCCCTTGGAAACTCTCTGGGGTGGTTCTACTCTGACCTCTATAGTGTCACTGTGAGTCGGAATTAATTTGACAGCAGTGGGTTTGGGGTTTTTAGCCAACAGCCCTAGCCTTCAGTGACTCCCCCTTCATCATGCTGCTGACCTGTGAGCCAGTCAGCATGTGCCTAGCTTTAAGAGAATGAAGAGACCCCACCTGATGCCTTTGGCTGGAGTTTCACCAGTGGGTCAGTTGTTGGCCACAAAGCTACTTTCTGCTTTAGGAAGGAGGACACTTCTGCAGTCAGTGTGAATGCTTTTTTTTTTTTTAAATCTTTTGTCATTCTCCCCACAATTCCCCTGGTTATGCACATACAGTCTCCCTTCTTTTCTGATGAAAAGGCTTCATGCAAAGAATAACTGGCTTTATTTTTATTCTGACTCCTCATCTTTACATGAAAATGTATGTATGAGAGAGAGAGAGAGATCATCTTTAAGGTTGTTTGGAGTTGCATAAACTCAAAGGGCTAGAGTAGGGACTGCTGTGCCTGGCAAGCGGTAGCTACTGAGTAAGTACTTATTACAAAAATGATAAACAAATACACCTAGACTGAGAAAGATAGAGCTGGCAAAACAGCTACCAGGTCGTAGAAGGGAGAGAGAAACTAATTTGGTGATATATGACCTACTTGTGAGTGATTCTGTTTTGTAAGAAGACATGGACATTAGAGTATTTCTGCTAGAGTGGTCGTAATTATACCAGTACATTACCAGGTGAAATGCTAATAACCTCATTTTTAAGCTCTAGATCTGACAAATTCAGACTTTGCTATCTAACAGTTCCTTCTGCTATGCATCTTCATTTCAAAAAATGTGCTATTATGCTGCATGTATTTAGCACTTCACATTTTCAAAATTCTATGCCTGTGATATTCTCTACTAAAAAATCTACTCACATGTCACCCTTTTTTGAATGGCAAACAGAGATACCAGAAGGGGAAATGACTGTATGAAGGACTCAGAGGATACTACTTACAAACTGAGCTTTGATTTTTTTGAATTCTTTTTTGGAAATTAAGAATATTTATTATAAGCCAACCAGCAAATAGCAATTGTGATTGTATTATCTTACTTGCTTTTTGCCTTCTAGTATTAGTAACTCAGTAGCCAGAGAAGGAAGCAAGGTTAATTGTATGAAATTTGCTTAAACTGACCAGCAAAACCCCGGGGGTTGACAACACAGGGGCATTAAGGAATTTTCAGAGGTGATAGAACTGTTCTTGTGTCTTGATCATAGTGATAGCTAAATAGCTAAATGTGTTTGTCAAAACTCAAAAAAGCTATACATTGAAAGGTGAATTTTTCTGTGTAAAATTATGTCTCAGTAAACCTAACTTAAAAAATTATTTCATCTGTTTTGTGAGACAGACAATGAATTCATAGGAAATGTTCAAGCCCAGATTAGTAGTTGGCCCCTGTCATGGATTGAATTGTGTCCTGCAAAAAATGTGTGTAGCCTTTTGGCTACACCGTGATTCCTTGGTATTGTGTGATGTTCTCCCTGTTGTAAACCCTGCCTCTGTGATGTTAATGAGGGAGGATGGGCTGAAGTTGTATTGGTGGGGCAGGACTCAGTGTACATGTGAGATTGTGCTGTGCCTTGAGGTAAGTTCTTGGTGTATAAAGGAAAGGGAAGCAAGGAGAGAGCTGAGGATCTCACACCACCAAAAAGCAGTAGCAGAAGCAGAAAGTGTCCTTTGAAAAGGATCCGGGGTCCCTGCATCTCAGAAGCTCCTGGTCCAGGGGATGATTGACAACAAGGACCTTCCTCCAGAGCCAGCAGAGAAAGCCTTCCCCTGGAGCGGACACCCTGGGTTTGGGCTTTTAACGTACTGGACTGTGACAAAATAAGATTTGTCTTTTTAAAGGCATCCATTGGGGCATTTCTGTTAACAGCAGCACTGGATGACTAAAGCAGCCCTCTGCAGCGGGTGGAGGATATTGGAGGGGATCCTTGTACTTATTTGGTCCCTTACATAGCACAGGCTCAATATAAACTTGTGAAAATTAGCTGAAATTCTTTAAGAATCTGTGATGTCAAGCAAGAAAGATTTTTGTGGGAGGGAAATTTAAACTTTATTTTTTTATTGTGCTTTAGATGAATATTTACAGAGCAAACTCGTTTTTCATTGGACAGTTAGTACACGTTTTGTTTTGTGAAATCGGGAGCCAGCCCTGCAGCACATCAACACTCCTCCCTTCGTGACCTTGAGTTCACCATCCCACTCATTGAATTTTTCTCTCCCCTCCTGTCTTCTCATCCTTGACTCTGGGCTAGTGTACCCATTTAGTCTTGTATATGTGGTTAAGCTATTTGTAGTAATTTTATGGAGCTGTCTATTCTTTGGCTGAAGGGTAAGCCTAAAAAGTGACTTTAAGAGTGAGTTAAAAGAGTGTCCAGGGACTGTATGCTCAGAGTCTGTCTAATCTCTGTCAGACCAGTAAATCTGGACTTTTTCTGTAAGGATTTCTGCGTTTTTCTGTAGCTCTGTCCAGGCTTTTTTGTTGTATTCCCTGTCAGAACAGTTGGGGGTGGCAGTCAGGCACCACCCAGTTGTGCTGGACTCAGTCTAGTGGAGGCTGTCATAGCTGTGCTCATTAGTCCTTTGGACTGATATTTCATTTGTGTATTTGGTGTTCTTCATTCTTCTTACTCCAGATAGGATGGGACCAGCAGAGTATCTTAGAAGGACACTCACAAGCTGTTAAGACTCCAGATGCTACTCACCAAAGTAGGATGTAGAACATTTTCTTTGTAAACTACATTATGCCAGTTGAGTTAGCTATATCCCCCAAGACCATGGGCCCTAGCCCTCAGCCCGCTAATTTGGTGTCTCAGGGAACAGATTTTAGTTTTTCTGATTAATCACTGTTGTAACTTCACAAAGTGAAAAATGTCATTTTTATCCTAGGCAGTTTATCAGTCAAGAACTATTTCTACTATTTTTGTTATCCATTCCTGTATTAGACTCTAGGATCTCTGGTGACTCAGTGGTTAAGTGCTCAGCTGCTGACAAAAGGTCAGCAGTTCTAATCTACCAGCTCCTCATAAGGAGAAAGATGTTGCAGTCTGCTTCTGTGAAGACTGACATCCTTGAAAACCCCATTGGGCAGTTCTTCACTGTCCTGTAGAGTCACTGTGAATCATGATCAACTCAGTGGCAGCGGACTTGATGCCTTTTATAATTTTTGTTCAGTTTAGATTCTCTGTGGTGATTCTAGATTCCTTTGGAGCCGTTGATGGTGGCGGTGGCAGCTGTTGAGTCACTTCTGACTCATGATGATTGCGTGTGTGCGGAGAACTGCATGCTGCAGATCTCCAGGCCCATCTTCTGAGATGCCTCGGAGTGAGTCCGAGCCGTCAGTCTTTCAGCTAGTTGTCAGGCAAATAACCATTTTCCTACCCAGGGATGTCTTGCCCTTTTTTTAAAACATTTGACAAAAATACATTCATTAGAGAATTATCAAATAATACTGATTGTATGTGTAGGTGTTTGGGGGCAGCTAATAACTGATGAAAGAACAGTTTCCATCAAGAGTTAAAAGAAAGTGAATAGCAATGGCTGGACCAGATTCTGATTTTCTTTTTAATAACCACATGATGCTGTTTTACTCTTTGATTCTAGTTTAGGGAACCTCTCAAACCTTTTGATGACCAGTCCACACTACAAGCTGTAAAGCCACTGTGGCAGTCTTTCTTCCTTCCCTTTACCCTCATTCGTCTCTGTGTCTAACCAGCTAAGGGGCTGAATTTTCTATCTGGAAAGCCTGTTGCCATAGGATACAGAATTCACTAGGGAGCAAGGAAGGCTTCGTGTGTGTGTTTGAGGTTGGTGGCTCTCATAATCAGTTAAACGTTGTGGAAAGCTTGCTCATTCATGTGGAAGAGCCAGTGCTGCAGCTAAATGGTGCAGCCCCTGGGCTGCAGGCTCTGGCATCTGTACATTAGCCCTGCTCAGCCCAGAGCAGTGTCATTTGTGATACTGAAAGAGCTGATGAGCATTGGCCACTTGTGACATTCAGCCACAATAGAGCCTTTACTCGAATCCCTCCCCACACCCCTTTATTTTTATTAGTTAAGGTGGATACTCACAATAAGAAATCACGGCCTGTTGTTTTCTTTTCACTCTTAAATTCTTTTATATAACCTCATCTCCCTTCTAAGAAATCTCTGAGATTTCTAAGACTTGTTCCAGGATCAATTTTGCAGCCTGTGCTTCGATTCTTCTTCCTTCCCTGTGACTTCAGTCTTGAATGAGCGTCAGGTGAATGTGCTGAAGAATCCTGAATATAGCCAGATTTTTGAGGAGATGAAGCTTCTCAGGTCCTGCCATTGGCTGGCCATCATCTGGCTTCCTAAGCTGGTTCTGTCCTTACTTGGAAACCCCCGCTCGTCACTGTGGACAGACATCTCTTCAGCCGCGGGATTCTGGCTTTTGGAACTGGAGCTGGAGCATGAAAACATACTTCTTCATCAACTCCTTCTCCTTTCAGTCTGCCTCCGTCCTCCAAGAAATACACATGACCTTAAATTATAAGTTTGTTCATGTTTGATAAAATAGAACTTCAGAATGTCTCTTGCCTTCATAAGCACAAGCATTGTTGGGTTATTTGAGTTTTATTTGTTTATCTTGTCCACACTCACAAGGTCTGACTAACTTGGCAGCTTGCTGGCCTGGGCAATAATAAAGCTTCAGTCGAGGGGAACAAACAGCTGATGGCATGGAGCGCCGAGGGACTCCCACAGTGGCTGTCTGTAATCTGCCAGGCTGGTTGTCAGAGCAGGCGAGAACAAAGCCAGTCTTTTTGCACGCAAGTTGGAAAAGCAATGTGTTGGTTGTGCTCTCGCCTATTTGCCTTTCTTCTGGCTTTAACAGAAAGTACTTATCCAGCAGTCCTTACAATCATCCCAGGCAATTGCCTGTTCGGTAGACTTATCTGCCTGTGCTGTCAGTGCTGGCAGTTTGAAAAGGGTCTGGGTTCTGCCTGAACTGCTTGTAAAATTACTGTCAAAGGAATCCTGCAACTCTCTGTCATGCATTGAATTGTATCTACCTCCAAATTTGTGTAGCCATTTGGCTAGGCCATGATTCTCAGTATTGTGCGATGTTCCTATGTGTTTTAAATCTTGTGTCTCTGATGTTAATAAGGGAGGATGGGTGGCAGTTGTGTTGGTAGGGCAGGACTCAGTGTGTAAGATTGTATCGTGCCTTGAGGTAATCTCTGGGATATAGAGGAAAGAGATGCAAGCAGAGAGTTGGGGACCTTATACCATCAAGAAAGAAGCAGTGCTGGGAGAAGAGTACATCCTTTGGAAAGGACTTGTGATTCCTGAGCCTCAGATGGCTCTCAGCCCAGAGGAACATCGACAGCCAGGACCTTCCTCCAGAGCCAACAGAGAAAGCCTTCCCCTGGAGCAAAAAACTCTGAATTTGAATCCTTATCCTAGTGGACTGTGACAAAATAAATTTCTCTCTGCTAAAGCCATCCATTTGTGGTATTTCTGTTAGAGTAGCACTAGATGACTAAGACACTCTACATCTAAAATTGAGCCCTGCTACCCCGGCACTTGGTTGGCACCCCTGTGTTTTGTGTGTCTTTTATATTCCACGTGACCACTCACGTAAGTTGAGTGCTAATTATTCTTTGTAACAGAGATGGGAATTTAGGATGCAGTTCGTTTGCTACGTGGCTGGGAAATATAGAAATTGCACTTTGGGCAGCTATTTCAGTAATGTGTATCTGAGGGTTTCACTATTATTCTTAAATTGATTTAATGTCATCAGTTGAAAATGCCCTGGACATAGGTATGTATCCAAATAATGAGGTCTTAGAGAGCAGAGACCATGCCAGGTGTGGGAGAATAGGAGAGGGATGACATTTATTAAAATCCTCTGTGAGAAAACCCTAAAAAATCCACACATGCACACATCACAGAAAGAGCTACTAGAACTAAGAGTTCAGCAGAGTATTAAGATACAAGATAAACATACGAAAATCAGTTGGATTCATTTACACCAACAAAAAGAACATCTAACTGAAAATCACCAAATCAGTGCTGTTTACAATAGCTCACAAGAAGATAAATGCTTAGGAATAAATCTAACTGGAGACATAAAAGATCTATACAAAGAAAACTACAAGACACTACTGCAAGAAACCAAAAAGGAACCTACTTAAACTGCAGAAATCTACCTTAGGTAGGAAGACTTAACATCATGAAAATGTCTTTTCTATCCAATGTGATCATAGATACAGTGTAATCCTAGTACAGATTCCAGTGGTGTTTTCTAATGAAATGGAGAAACAAACCACCAAATGTACATGGAAAGAGAAGACCCCGGATAAGTAAAGCATTACTGAAGAAGAAGAACAAAGTGGGAGGCCTGACACTACCTGGCTTTAGAACCACAGCAGAAAATAGCCGTGGTAGATTGAATTAATCAGCTTCTAAAACAAAATACTGCTTTTAGCATGTAGCCTTGACTGTCAGATGAGGCACACAACCGTTTAGCTCTTTTATTCTTTTTTAATAAGAAAATATTTTAATGGGGCCCAGAAGCTGACTAGTATCCTGCATGGCTAAAGAAAATTGGAGGACTTCAGCTCACATGAAACCATGTGTGAGGATTTGTCCCAGTTAAAGCAGATACCAAAAAAGAGGGATCACAAACCCTCCCCACAACCCCATTTCAGCTCTGAGACTTTGGCCTGGATTCCAGGAGACAGGGAGATGCAGCTTCAACCCCAGGTATTACCAGTATGTGTGAATGGAAGGCAAAAGCAGGGTTCAGAATTCTCTTAACAGTACTATTCCTTTGTGAAAATGCTATTAAGAGATATATTTCAGCCTGGAATGGTAAGGCTTTCAAAACCTGGAATCTAGAGGAAGGGAGAGGAGATGGAAAGACTAAAGAATGGGGCTAGAGGGAGAGCAGGATTGTGGATCCTGAAAGGGCTGAATGTTAGATTTTGCCAGTCTATTTGCTCAACTCTTTTTCTTCTTTTTGTCTTCTTTTGGTTCATTAATGAGGGTACATTGTCTCCGAAGCGCCATAAGAAATAACAACATCACTCAAAGCTGATTTCCCTCCAGAGTTACCATGCTATTCTATTTTTCATTTTTGTTTCATCTGTTTTATTTTAAACTTCTAAAATGTCAGCTTCAACTTCACATCTCTTTTTTGATAAAGAATGTATTTCGTCAGTAGAATGTTTTTCCCAAATCACTTTTCACAAATCTCATATTAAAACAAGATTTTGAAGCAGGCGGCTGTTAAGTCAAGAATAAAGTTTTTGTATTTTTATTATTTATCATTATTTTGCCTTTTGTTTCCCATTTCAGACTTTACAGTTAATGAGTTTCATCCTCGAGTTTTTAATGACTTTTGGCTTGGCTGTTGTCATCTCGATGCACATCTATAAGTATCTGAAGGGAGAACCCAAAACAAAGCCAAACCCACTGCCGTTGATTCCAACTCCTAGTGACCCTGAAGGACAGGGCACGGTTGCCACATAGAGTTTGCAAGGAGAACCTGACTGCTGGCCCTTTGGTTAGCAGCCATAGCACTTAACCACTTGGTTTCCAGCTAGCTTTCCAGCTGATGGAAACTGTGATTTGGTGTTGACGTTTAAGAGTTAACAACAGTTTTCTTTCATCTCATGCTTTTTTTTTAGATTTAGACACAGCCCCAACTGCTGGTACCTGAGAGACTGGACTATTCACACTTGGATAAGGCAATGCCTAAAATATGGTGCACAAGACAAAGCCTTATATACCCTTGTAAATAAGGTGAGTGATTTCCTGGCATCTGCACCTTGTTTTCCTGAGTTGAGGTGGTGTAATGTTTGTACCTAGGACAACAAAGAACAGTATAAGCACTGATTTTTTTTTTTTTTTAATAATTTGCTCAGATACCCTTTTTGGAATTCCAAATAATTATTTTAGAAGGGGACTGGATAACAATCTGTGAATTAAAAATGAAAACTCCTGTAGCTGTTGCTTTTCCAAGGCTAGTGACTCAGAAATGGATAGAGATGTTAGTTATGCTGCTATAAGAAAAATACCACAAATGAACAGCTTTAACAAACAAATTGATTTGCTCACTGTTTAGAAGGCTAGGGGTGTGAATTCAGGGTGTTCTCGAGGCAGGCTTTCTGTCATTGTTGGCACTGGAGGAAGGCCCTGTCTTTGGTGTTCTCCTGGGTGGTCTTCATGGGCATGGCATCTCTCTTCCCTCATCTCAGCTTGCTCACTTGCTTATTTAATCTCACTTATATCTCAAGAGATTAAGATACACCTTACACTAATGCTGTGTCATTAACAGAACAAAGACAACCCACTTCCCAATAAAATTACAACCACACTTACAAACTGAAACTGAACCCCTTGCCATCAATTCTGACTCGTAGTGACCCTATAAGACAGAGTAGAACTGCCTCCATAGAGTTTCCAAGGAGTGTCTGGTGGGTTCAAACTGCTGACTGTTTGGTTAGCAACCATAGCTCTTAACCACTGTGACACCAGGGTTTCCACTAAACCAAACCTGTAAGTTTTGAATCCACTTCAACTCACAGCTACCCTGTTGAACAGGCTAGAACTGCCCCATAGAGTTTCCAAGAAGACCTTTTGATTAGCAGCTGTAGCATTTAACTACTACACCACACTGTTTCCACAGGTACAGGAGTTAGGATGTGCAACACGTATTTTGGGAGACACAGTTCAATTTATAAAAATAGACTAAAAGCAAAAGGTAATCCAGTCAGACCTCTGCAGTGGTGGCCACTTCGTTCTTGATCTTTAAGCCTTGGTTTTCTTGCCCAGTTCCGCATGGTGAAGTTTGGAGAAAAGCATGACCATTTTTGTTGGAATGTGATCTCCAGATTATTCCAGACTGTCTTCACAGATAAAAAAGACAGTAGTACTAAGTTATTCTTAATGTATCTTCTGAGTTCCCTGATTCTTTCCCCAAAGCCCCAGAGTCTTTATGATTAGGGCCTTTCTGAACATCACACTCCATCCACGGGTTGAGTCTCCATTACCAGTATACTATGAAATCAAGTCCAAAATAAGCAAAGGTTTAGATTATTATTGTGGGTTTTAAGCTATGAAATTAGTTCAAATCATACCAAGATTTTATCACCACTTTTGTGAGAATACTTTTAGAAGGTCATAGCCATAAAAATGCTGTAAAAGGCAGTTCCACTCAGAAACACACGGAGTCACCATGAGCTGGAATCGACTCAGTGGTAACTGAAGTGAAAAACACAGATATGTTAAGAGGCGGACTAGAAAGGGCTAGATGTCTTGATGAGAACTGTTTAGAGGATGGCCTTGAATCTCAAGACAGGGATATAGAAGGCCCCGGGATTGAGAATCACTGACCAGCCCATTCTTAAGGCCCTTTCCAGCTCTAATCATTTATCATTCAAAAACAGTTTATTTTCCCCTGTCACTAGGGATCACTGTTGTTCTAGATGAATTCTCTGAGAAAAGTAGAGACTACTCATGGGATACAATCCGTAAACTCCCCTCCCCCGCCCCCCCACTTCAGCACACTTGGGGGGGTCCCCTGCATGTCTCTTAGTAACTGACTGACTTCAGCAGTGGTTCAAAACTGAGGGTTAGAACTGTAACACCATCTCCCAAGGGAGTGGGAATAGTTTGAAAAAATTTGCCATGTGTTTCTGGTGGTTAGTGGGAATGACTGGGGCATTGTGGCAAATGGTAGCCAGTCTCACGGGAATAAGAATTTAAAACAAAAATGCAATATCATCTAGATCTTTGGTGGTCATACATGAGTCTGCATGAAAATCACAGGGGAAGCTCACTAGAACTTCAGGTTTCTGGGCCTCGTTCCTGGAGATTCTGATTCTGTAGCCCACTATTCAAACCACTCCTGCAAACTCTGAAGTGTTAAAGCGTCCACATTTTGAAAAATCTGGGTTGTCAAATACTCAGTTACTTCTAAATACAGGGTTTGATTAGGAGCAAATATTTTATTGGCTAATTTTTTGGGTCTTTAAAAGTCAGCCAAAGGGCCAGGAAATGTTGCATAATGTGTGCTTTCTCATGAGAGTTTGTTTTTGTGGTGATATTCACAGCTCATAAAAGGAATCACTGCTCCAGTAGTTTTTTTTCTTTTTTTCATAGTGTGATGCGGTGTTAGAATTGAGCTTCACTTTTCACTTTCAGTTCTGTTCAATATAAGACACCACACTCACAATTTTCTCACCCTGACCAACAGTTCCAGTTACCAAAACCCGTGAGTCACACCTTCTACTTCAGTGTCACAGATGCTGGAGAATGATAGTCAAATATTTGAAAGCTAATGGTGGCAAGTTCTATCCCAAATAATACATAGGCATATGTTACAAACTGAATTCAAGTGAAGATTTTTCTTCTTTTGCTTTTATCTTCATTATAGGTTCAGTATGGAATTTTTCCAGATAACTTTACATTCAACATACTGATGGATTATTTCATAAAGAAAGAAAATTACAAAGGTGAGAAATCAAATGCTGGTCCGCTTATTACGGGGCTTTCAGCTCCCCAAGGAGTGTATGTACATGAAAGCCATTTCTTCCTTTTACATCTTGCTGCCATCTCTGTATATGACTGTTTCAGTCAGAAATAGACACATTTAAAGAAAAAAAAGGAGAAAAGTGTGTAGCTGATTTACTCCTATCAGTCGGCCAGTTGTTATTTTTTTCCTTTAAGTTTTCTCAAATTTATTAGTACTGTCCCTTTAGGCAAAGGTTGGTGAATTTATGTAACTAAGCAATATGCCTCGCTTGCCTTCCATGGCTCCTTAAGATTATAGTAATATAGTTATTTACTTGACTGTTTTTATACCACCATTTGCTATGAAATAAATTGTGGTTTATTTTTAATCGCAGTTGTCATAGTATGTAAAATGTCAAACTGTACAGTCAGTTGGCTTAGCCTGAGAGAGCTGTGTACTAGCTATAAAGCTAAGTCATTCACTTCCCTGGGCTTCAGTTTCCACATCTATAAAACAAGTGGGTAGGTGACCTCAGATCTCTTTACTCCCTCTCTGATCCAATGAAATTTGTTTAAAGTGGCTCTTAGCTTTCTGCCACAGGAGGGAAAGCCAAGGAAAGGAAAGGGAAAGAAAAGGATTCCAGCAGACTGACTCTACCCATTGGTATAGAAGACCCCATTTAGTTCTGTAGTATGTATGATAGAAACTAAAGGCTAGAAGAGAACTAGTTAGTGGAAAAAACAAGAATGGGGCTTATTTCTTACTTATTAATTCTACGTATTTTCTACCATACTCCACATTTTAAGGATGTTTCGTGTTTGTAGTTTAACTTAAGAATGTTTATAGTTAATTGATGATATTACCTACAACTAATTTTATCTCATTTTTATTTTTATCTTCTTGCCAGATGCTTTATCGGTGGTTTTTGAGATCATGCTGCAGGAAGCCTTTGAAGTGCCTTCTACCCAGCTTCTCTCCCTCTACGTTTTATACCAGAACCTGGAAAAGAAAACAGACTTCAGTGTAAGTGACCTACCTTAAGGATTAGGGAGAACCTTAGAAAAAGCTGCCCAGAGTTATGAGGTGACCAGAGGAAACTCCTTCCACTCGGAATCTAGAAAAAAGTACCCAATGTGCAGGGCTGCGGCTGTGCACAGCCAGGCACTAGTGATCGTGCTGTGTTTGTATGTACAGTTACAGATTTCTAGGAAAGTTGAACTGGCTATCTACTTTAGGCAAATGCAAATGAAAATCCTTCTGTACGTTCTAGAAACCTGAGCTAGGCTGAGTGGGCCTCAGGCATCCTGAAATGAGGAGTGAATTATCAGTAGGAGCTGGGCATGGCCTATCGTGGAAGCCGGGAAGCAGCGGACTGCCTACAGCCTCGGGTCCTAGTTAAGTAGTCATGATTAGGTAGCTTTCCCAAGATGGCCAACTTGTGGTGTCCGAAAGGTGTGGAATACTGTGTGTGTTTCTGCTGTTAGTTCAGGGCATTTACTTGTTTTTTATCGCTGTTCTAAGAATAACAACAATAATAAAAAAATAAGACTAATATTTAAATAGTATATACCTTATAGCAGTCTATGTTCTTGGAGCTTTAAATTTACACATTTAATCCTCGCAACAACTGTGTTCAGCGTAGAAGATTGGGGCACAGTGATGTTACCAGTAACCACCCACTTGGTAGGTAGTAAAGCTACCTGGTGAAGCCAGATGTCTAGCTCTGCAGTATATGCCCTTAGCCTCAAATGTGACCTTAAAGCCTCCCAGTTTGGGTGGGAACTGACAAGGTCATCCAGTCTAACCCACACTCTAAAGAATGCGTGGTGTATTTTGCCTTCCTATGGTGAATGTCACCTATATATGATACAGCTCACCTTCATTCATTAAATAAATATTTGTTAAGCACCTGCTGTATCCCATATATCACCAAGTACTGTTTCCACAGTGGTGAGCAAATATATACATTCTCTGCTTACAATCTAGGAAGAGTGTCACCATTTAAAACAAACTTGAATACTGGTTTCCCAGATTCAAGATATAGTTGAATTACAGCAAACTGCACTTGGGACTGTCTTTTTTATGTTTTTATTTTTTCCTTGTACATCTTATCATTAATGATAGATATTAAAATATACCTGTATGTTTGTATATAGTGTTTTCAGCCCCTAAAGACAAATAAAGATACTTAAAAAAATGAAAGAAAAAGAGGTATTTGACTTACATCAGAACTGACTCATGATGGAGCTCCTGGGATGGAATGCCACTGCAAGTTGAGGACTACTTGTACAGTATAAAGTCACAGCTCTCCTGAGTGCTAAAAGAGAAGAGATCTATGAAAAGCCCCTAACATGGGGAGGTTTTTAAACTTAATCAGATAGGTTAGGAAAGGCTTCCTTAAGGAAATTCTGGGGTTACTGTGTGAAAGATGAGTAGGAGTTAACTGACTAAAACAGCAAACAGTAGTCAAAAGAAGAAATTGGTTGTTGTTAGATACTGTTAAATCAGTTCTGACTTATAGTGACCCCACGGAACAAAACACTCCCCAGTCCTGGGCCATCCTCACTATCAGTGCTATGTTTGAGCCCACTGTTGCAGATGCTAGTCACTCCATGCTATAGAGGATCTTCCTCTTCTTTGCTGACTGCCTCCCAAGCCTGATGACTTCCGGGCAAGCCCTGTGGCAGTAAGAACATAGTGAGCAGAAAGGAGCTGAGAGAAGATAGCCAATATAGCTACTCTAGATAGGGGGAACCTGAAGTGAAATAAGGTTGGAGAATACAGTCCACACAATGCCTTTTTGCCTACATTAAAAATAGAAGCCACTGAAAAGTTTTGGGCAGAGGTGGTAATGTGATCAGACTTGTGTTTTGAGAAGATTCATTGGGCTGCAGTCTAGAGAAGAGAGTAGAGCAGTGCCAGGATGAGTGGTGAGACCGGTTGGGGTCTCACTGCAGTAGTCCAAGTAGGAGACAGTGGCAGCTTGGGGGCTAGAGGGAGAGCCATTTGGCAAGTCACATGATGAAGAGTTGGAGAGCAGAGAAGTCCTCCAACACTGTCATCTTAGTTTCTAACTTGTGTATTTGGATGGAAGGGGCACCCTTTGTTTGCAAAGGGATTCTGGAAAAAAACAAGTTTTCTAGAGAAAATTACTAATTTGTGTCTAATTATATTGCATTTTAAAATGCCTGTGAGACATTCAAAGAGATTTCAGGAGGGCGATTGGAAACTTAATGGAAAGATGTGGGCTGAAGATTTGATTTTGGAGATTTAATTTATACATTCATGTATAAGCTTCTGCAAATGAGCCAAAGAGCAAAAGGAAGGAAAGTCAGAAATTTGGACCACAAAAAACATGGGAAGAGAAGAGGTAACATACAATGCAGAGTACTTCTGAAAGGTGAGCTGAAATGAGGACCTAAAATAGGTTAATTGACTTCACTAACAGTGAATTTGGAAACACCTCATTAACTGTTGTTTCCATGGAGTAATCCAGAAAGCAAAACCCACTGCCACTGAGTCGATTCCTACTCATAGTGACTCTAGAGGTCAGAGTAGAACTGCCCCATACTTTCCAAGGAGCACCTGGTGGGTTTGAACTGCTGACCTTTTGGTTAGGAGCCGTAGCTCTTAACCACTACACCACTAGGGTTGAAATTGGAGTGATTATGGAGAGAGTTAGAGGTGGTGCAGAGAGGGAGACACCAAGTATAGACTACTACTCTGTTGAGATCTCCACGGGTGAAGGGAACGGCCGAACAGTGAGTTTAGACAGTGGGGACTTGCTTCAGGAAAAACAGCAGCATGAAACGGGAAAACCTGAAGGGCACTGATGAAGTAGCAGCTGAAGCAGTTGATTGTACTGTGTATAGTAAGTAGGTAAGGGCTTGGAAGAGAGCTGATACTTTACATTAACATTATCATAAAAGCAGCAGTGGTTGCAATTATTCCCAGGCAGTCATCAAAACATCTCTAAGAGAGTCATCTGTTTGTTGGTGGGCTTGTTTTCATTCATCTTTTTAGAAATTGTCTTGGAATCATCACTGTCCCACTCACCATCACCATGCCTGCTGTATCCCTAGCATCAAGGATGCCAAGCCAGCCAAGTGCCATCGAGTTGGATCAATTGTCCTTTAAATGTTTCACCACTCGTTTTAGCCCCTGTTGCCTCTTGATACCATAGGTTGTTCCCTCCCCCCCAAAAGAAAACAAAACTAGTTTTAAACACTCCTTATTTACTTTTTTCTGAATCTACTTTTCATGATATTTATGTGAGGACAATCAGACCTCCCTGGATTAGAGTAATTTGCTTTTGAAAGTGAAGGGAAGGTGCTTAATTGCTATCTCTGCCTCACAAGTGCCTGGGGAGGTTTTGTTTTTCTCCCAAGGTCTTTACTTTTTTGAAAGGTTTAGAAAAACCTTAAGGAATTACACAATAAAGAGGTTTGGGTGCCTGTGAACACTTGGGATGCCTTCTGTCCTTTCTACCTGGCAGCAGCTAGAGCTTGCAAACCTGTTCATTCTCTGCTTCATCCCTGGTCTCTGTGGCAGAGACCTGGGCAGGCAGCCTGAGCTTTGTGGTCTGTGTTTCGAAGCAAGGATGGATATGTATTCACATGGACCAACAAGAGCACCTCCAGTTGCCTAGGGGGTTGCCAAGACTCTCCACCGGGCCGTGTGCTTCCAGTGAGCGCCCTGCAGTCCCTAGTCAGTGACAGGCTTAGAAATGCTGGGATTTGTGCCACCCCTACTCCGCGCCTCCCTGCCACCCGGTCCCAGCCCCATTTCTCTAAAGGCTTCAACTTTATTGACATGTAATTTTGTATCATGGGTTGAAAAAACCATCACTAAGTGTTTCTGATTGCCTAATTTGTTTTTGAGAGGCATAAATCTTTCTAAAAGCAACTTAATGGTGGTGGTTATTTTAACACTGAAGGAGAAGGAGTCTTATCATTGCTGAGTTATTTAAAATTCTAAAGCTTGCTACAGTGTGTCAGAGCAATGGAAGCCGTGACTGTGGAGAGGATGGTATACTAAATCATAATCCAGGGCCTCAAGGCAGTGTCTGTCTAAAAGTACTCTTTGTTTTGCTTTTCTGAGTGTAAAAGCAACTCTTAATATTGTAGAAAATTTTGAAAATAGTGAAAAGTACAAAGGCAACCAAAATTACTTACAATTTCACTTCCCAGAAATCTGTTAATGTGTAAGACATTTGTCTGATTATATTTAAACTTAAACACCAAATATTTACACATTTGAGATATGTGTTGTATTTTTTGCTTTTTTATTTACTGCTATAATGTGCTCTTATTCTCTTTAATGAAAATTTGTGTTTTTGTGTTAAGTATTCATTGCGTCTGTGAACCATGATCTGGAATGTTCTGTTGCAGTGGGAGGAAGAGAGGAACTTCGGTGCATCCTTGTTGCTCCCAGGCCTGAAACAAGAGAACTCAGTGGGTTTCAGTTCACAGTTGTATGGCTATGCACTTCTTGGTAAGCTGTGTGATCCTTACAAATATTTTCTTGTTCTTTTCGTTTACTGGTAAATCCTAGCAAACTTTTTATTTTTTTTATGATTGGGTGAAAATGTACATTCCCATATAAAATTGCATGCCCACCTGTATGCAGCTCCCACTGCTCTCCCTACCCAGTGACAGTGCACTCTTCCTCTCAGCTCCACACATATCTTATCCTCCCAACAATCTCCTATCCCCTCCTCTACACCCACTCCCCTTCCTCCAGTAAGAGGTGAGCAGGACGACATCCTATGGATGCATAGAACCATAAAGTGCACATGTGGTATGGTCACTCTGAGTTGCCAAGTCCAGTCCATTTCTGACCAAAGAGGTGACCTCCATTATGATTTATGGACAGGGGCAGCATCAGGACCAGGGGCCATGCTCCCAGGGGAACGAACTCTGAGACCTCTGGACCATCTATCGCAGTCTTTTAGTGGAGATCTCTGGGTGTACACCTTTTATTCTTGTGTTGTGAGTGAGACTCAACTTTGTGAGGTCCGTCACAGCTATCACTGGTGGTGGCTGGGCACCATCAGGTTATTCTGGTCACAGGTCGATGTAGTCACCCACTCATGTGGGTCTCTCTGTCTTCTGGGTTCTCTTTCCCCCATGTCATTTTGGCTCATGGTGATCATCCATTCCTGCTGAGTTGGGACCATTTGCTGTACCCTCAGATAACAGCTTGGCAGCTTTTAATACCCCAGATGCCACTCACCAATGTGGGATGCAGAATACTCTATTAGCAAAACACTAGTTGTGCCAGTTTGGCCTCAATTTCCCCTGAGAGCATGGCCCCCAGACCCCCTCCCCAGCTACTCTGTCCCTTCAATATTGGGTTAAGATGGGAGGAGTAATCATGTTGTATTGAAGTCCAGTTAATATTGATCTTCTTTCTCATGTGCTGTTACAGATTTCACCCAACCAAATTTCTATCAACTAATCTAAACCCTCCTCCCCTCATCCTCCCTCCCTCCCCCCCACCCTTGCAGCCCTCAAAGAGTCTTGTCTTCTATGCATGAGTCTGATTTTAAGTTCTTATCTTAGGGATCTCATACAATATTTGTCCTTCTGTCGCTGACTACTTTCACATTACATAATGTCCTCCAATTGAAACCAGATTATGGGATGTTTCCTAAAATTATCATTGTTCTTTATCATTGCATAGTGTTCTATTAAGTATATATACCATAGTTTACCTATCCATTCCTCTGTTGTTGGGCATCTGAGTTGATTCCATCGTTTTGCTGTTGTGGACTGTGCTGTGACAAACATTTGTGTGCATGTATCAGTTGGTGTGAATGGCCTTGATTCTGTAGGATATATTCTGAGCAGTGGAATTACTGGATCCAATGGTATATCTATATCCTGCTTTTTAAGGAGGCACCAAATTGCGTTCCAAACAGAGAGGTTGGATCATTTTGCAATCCCACCAACAGTGTAGGAGAGTTCCACTTTCTCCACAGCCTCTCCAGCATTTGTTGTTTTGCATTTTTTGGATCATGACCAACCTTGTTGGGGTGAGATAATAATCTCACTGTAGTTTTGATTTGAATTCTTTAATAGCTAGTGATCATGAGCGTGTCTGCATGTGTTTTTTGGCTGCCTGAATCTCCCCTCTAGAGAAATGCCTGTCCATCTCCTTTGCCCATTGCTTAATTGGATGATTTATCCTTTTCTTACTGGTACTTTGTAGTACCTTATAGATTATGAAGATCAAGCATCAGTCTGACATATAGTTGACAAATATTTTTTCCCGTTCTATAGGTGGCCTTTTAATTCTATTAATGAAGCCTTTGGATGAGCAAAAGTGTTTGATTCTTAGTAGATCCCTTTTATCTATTTTCTCTTCTGTTGTTTGTGGTTTGTTTGACAGATATTTAAGTCTGTCTACGTTGTGTGTTAAAGCTTCCACTGTTGTTCCTGCTTTTTCTTGGATGAGCTTTATTGTTTTAGATTTGATATTTAGGTCTTTTATCCAGTCTGAGTTGGTTTTTGTATAAGGTGTAAGCTATGGGTCTTATTTCAGTTTGTTGCAGATGGATATCCAATTTTGTCAGCACCACTTGTTGAAGAGATTGTTTTTACCCAAGTTTAATGTCTTAGGGCCTTGGTCGAATATCAACTGTTCACAGGCAGATGGTGTCATCTCTGGGGTCTCAGTTCTGTTCCACTGATCACTCTGTCTGTTTTTGTACCAGTACCAGGCTGTTTTTAGTACTGTGGCAATGTAATAGGTTCTAAGATTGGGTTATGAGAGGCCTCCCAGTTTGTTCTTTTTCTTTAGTAATGCTTTACTTATCCAGGGCTTCTTCCCTTTCCAGACAAAGTTGGTAATTTGTTCCTCCATCTCATTAAAAAATGTCACTGGAACTTATATTGGGATTGTGTTATATAAGTAGATTGCTTTGGGTAAAATAGACATTTTCACAATGTTGATTCTTCCTATCCATGAGCAGGGTAGGTTTCTCCATTTATGGAAGTCTCTCTTAGTTTCTTGTAGTAAGTACTTGTAGTTCTCTTCGTAAAGGTCTGTTACTTCTCTGGTTAGATTTATCCCTAGGTTCTTTATCTTCTTAGGGGCTATAGTAAATGGTACTGATTTGGTGATTTCTTCATTAACAGTCTTGTTGGTATAAAGGAATCCTACTGATTTACTTATGTTTATCTTGTATCCTGAGATTTTGCTGAACTCTATCATTTTGAGTGGTTTACTTATGGATTCTTTAGAATTCTCAGCACATGAAATCATATCATCTGCAAATAGGGAGATTTTGACTTCTTTGCTGAAGCAGATGCTCTTTATTTCTTGGTCTTGTTTAATTGCTCTGGCTAGAACTTCTAGTACAAAGTTGAATTGGAGAGGTGAGAGTGGGCATCCTTGTCTGGTTCCCATTCTCAAGGGAAATTGTTGCAGTCTCTCTCCATTCAGGATGATGTAGGCAGTTGGCTTTGTATAAATGGCCTTTATTGCATTGAAGAATTTGCCATCTGTTCATATTTTGCTAAGAGTTTTTAGCATGAATGGGTGTTGGACTTTATCAAATGCCTTTTCTGTATCAATAGACAAGATCAGGTGATTCTTGTCTTTTGGGTTATTTATGTGGTTGATCCCATTAATTGTTTTTCTGATGTTGAACCAGGCTTGCATCCCTGATATGAATGCAACTTGGTCTTGATAGATTATTTTTTGGATATGTTGTTGTATTCTACAGGCAAGAATTTTGTTCAAGATTTTTGCATCTAGATTCATGAGTGATATCGGTCTCTAGTTCTCCCTTTTAGTTGGATCGTTCCCTGGCTTTGGTACCTGGTTTATGCTGGCTTCATGGGATGAATTTGGGAGCATTCCATCTCTTTCTATACTGTGAAATAGTCTCAGTAGTATTACAGATAAATCTTTTCTAAAAGGTTGGTAGAATTCTGCAGTGAAGTCATCTGGGCCCGGGGATTTTTTGGTTGGTAGTTTTTGGATGACTTTTTCAATTTCTTTCTTTGTCATGAGTTTATTAAGTTGTTCTGCTTGACCTTGTGATAATTTGCGTACGTGATATGAATCAAGGAATTTGTCCATTTCCTCTAAGTTTTCAAATTTGTTAGAGTACAGACTTTCATAATGTTCTGTTATATTTTTGAGTTCTGTTGGACCTGTTATGACAGCTCCCCTTTCATTTCTTATTTGGGTTATTTGTTTCCTTTCTTGTTTTTCTTTAGGAAGTTTAGCTAATTGTTTGTCAATTCTGTTGATCTTTTCAAAAAACCAACTTTTGGTCTTTTCAGTTTTTTTCAGTTGTTCTCCTCTTCTCTAAATCATTTAGTTCTGCTCTAATCTTTATGATCTGTTTTCTTCTGGCCCCTAAGAGTTTCCTCTGTTGTTCTCTCTCTACTTGTTCAAAGTGTAGAGTTAGTTCTTTGATTTGGCTTCTTTCTTCCTTCCTGGTATGTGCATTTATGGAGACAACTGACCTTTGAGCACTGCTTTGGCTGTATCCCATAGATTCTGGTAGGAAATGTCTTCATTCTCATTGGAATCCATAAATTTCTTTATTTCATCCTTGATTTCTTTTATAACCCATGGTTTTTTGAGCAAGATAGTCAGTTTCCATGAGTTCCACTTTCTGTCTATGTGTTTTCTGCTATTGATTTTGACTCTTACAGCTTTATGATCTGAGAAGATGCTTTGTATTAACTCAGTGACATGGATTTTGTTGAGAATTGCTTTATGTCCTAACACATGGTCCAATCTAGAGAATGTTCCATGTGCATTGGAGAAGAAGTGTAGTTGTGCACCAATGGATAGAAAGTTCTCTGTATGTTGATGAGGTCTAGTTGGTTAATTGTGGCAATAAGGCCTTCTGTATCTTTATTGAGCTTTTTTCTAGATGATCTGTCCAATATTGAGGGTGGAGTGTTGAAGTCTCCCACTATTGTGGCATAGTCTATCTCCTTTTTGAGTATAGTCAGTGTTTCTTCAGTGTACTTGGCTAATATTAGGTGCGTAAATATTTAATATTGTTAAGCCCTGCTTGTGTATTGAACCGTTCAGCAATAATGACCATCCTTGTCCACGGTGGTGGATTTTACATTAAAATTAATTTTATCTGAGATTAGAATTGCCACACCTGCTCTTTTTTGTGTGTTGTTAGCTTGATATATATTCTTCCATCCTTTAATTTTTAGTTTGTTCATATCTTTAAGTCTAAGCTGAGTTTCTTGTAAGCAACATATGGATGAGTCGTGTCATTTGATCCAAGATGTCACTCGATATCTCTTTACTGGAACATTCAGTCGATTCACGTTTAATGCAATTATTGATAGGTATGTGTTTATTCCTGTCATTGTGATATGTTTATTTTTGTGTTGATGTTTTCTCTGTTCTTATGAATCGTTTCGGGGACTTTCTTCTTTGTGAGTTGATTTTTCACCTTTTTCAGTTTGGGTTTGTGGTTGTTGAGACTCCTGTATTATGTTTCTTGATTTGATATGTGGCATCTTTATTGTGCTTTGCAGCTACGCCTATGATCCCCTTAATGAACTATGTATAAACACAATCTTAATTACTACCAGTCTTATTAACTTCCTCTCCATCTGGAACGACTATAATGATTGTAGTACATCTCTCTTTTTAATAAGATAACATCATAGTTTTCATGACATAATCACTGGATCATTTCTTTCACTGTTACAGGTTTGATAGAGTTTGGAGCCTTCCCTAACTGAGTAGTTTTCTGGGTGATGTGTCGTGAATTTGCTTCTAAAATACAAAGTTAGTGGTTTTGTTCTTCTAAGCCAAGAGATTCTTTCAGTATTTCTTGTAGCTTTGGTTTGGTTTTTACAAAGTCTCTGAGTGTCTGTTTATCTGCAAATGTCTTAATTTCATTTTCATATTTTAAAGATAATTTTGCAGGATATAGAATTCTTGGTTGGAAGTTTTATCTCTGTCAAGGCTTAAAATGTGTCCTGCCACTGTTTGTGTGCAAGCATTGTTTCTGCTGAGAAATCTGATGAAAGCCTACAGGGTTTCCCTCTGAATGTTAGCTTTGCTTTGAGTCTGGCTGCTGTTAAGAGTTTCTACTTATGTTTCATTTTATTAAGCTTGATTATAATATGTCTTGGATTCTTTCTTGGAGAGCTATATTGAGTGGCATTCAGTATGCATCTTGGATATCTATATTCTCTTCTTTCATAATTTCTGGGAAGTTTTCTGTCAGCAGCTCAGACACAATACTCTCTGTGTTCTGAGGTGTCTCACCCTGTTCAGGAACTCCAATTAATTGTAGATTGTTCCTCTTAATAGAGTCCCACATGCTTCTTAATGCTTCTCATTTTTCTTGTTTCTTTTTTCCAATTTCTCCTCGTAGATGCTGGTGTCAGTAGCTCTGTCTTCCAGGCCAGAAATTCTTTTTTCCATTTGTTCCATTCTGTTTTCTTAGCTTCAAATTGAAGTTTCTATGTCTTTGATTTTGTTCTTGCTCTGTTGGATTTCAGAGTACTACTGTTCCATCAGATCAAATAGCTTGCTTAATGTTTCTTTTTGTTCTGCTGTATTTTGTATAAGGTCTAGGAGGTCTCTCTATATAATCCTCTCATATTCACCTTCCGAAGTTTCAGAAAGGTTATTTGTCTGAGAAATTCTTTCGTTGTTTCTGTGGGGGCCTTCTGAAGCCATGGGTGATTTCTTTGTTACAGTTTTCTCCAGATTTTGTTGCCTTTTGGGCTTCATGTTAGTCAGTAAAGGCTGGGAAAGATGCTGTGAGGATTGACCACAGTTGTTTCTCTAAGCCGTCTTAAAATGAAAGGTAAAAGTTATCTGACAACTCCCAAAGTTAGTCAGGTTTTCAGGTGCAGAGGTCCCTCTTCTCAGCTGACAGTGTAAGCACCTCTATATCCAACCCCGGATGTTATCAACTAGTTCAAAGTACAGAAAGGCTACTGCCCTGCTGGCGTCTTCTGCCAGGCCCCAACCATAGGTGACACTGTGGAAAATACTGCTTTTCTGCTGGAAAAGCACTCTCCTCTGGGCAGGCACCACTCCCAGTGGAACAAGATGGCCTCCTGCACAAGCTCTGCGTCTGCCTAAGTACAGGCTACTCAATGGCACAGGTGGAAAGAGAGGCCAAAGATGCTAAGATGCACAGAGTCCAAAACGGGCCTCTCAAAATGTGGCAGTTTTACCCACCAGTCCCACCAGCTGTGTGTCTGAGATTAGCTGCTAGTGAAGTCCCAGCTCCACCAGCCAGCTAAGACAGAAGAAAAGTTAAAATGGCGAGTTACCTTCGGTCTGTGAAAGCCAGTACTCACCAGGAACGGGAATGGCAAAAGAGAGGAGATTTTCCTTTCAGTGGTATGAAGTCCAAATTAACAGCCCTATGCCGTGTCCTAGGGCTTGCTAGCTGTCCAGAAGGCCCCGTTTAATTATCAATTCAGGTCTTGTTTTCCAGAGGCATTTACGGAAACGTGAGTTTAGTCCACCATCTTGACTCTGCCCCCCTTTTTTTAATATTTTATTGTGATTGAGTGGAAGTATACAATCCAAAGTAAATTTGCATGCCCACCTATCTGCACCTCCTTCTGCTTTCCTTGCCTGGTGACAGCACACTCCTTTTTATTCTCTATATGTCATATCCTCTTAACAATCTCCTGTCCCTTCTTCTCCATTCCCTTCTAGTAAAAGGCCAGTAGGACAGCATCCTATAGATACATAGAACCATAAAGTACACACACCATATGGTCACCTTGTGTCCCCGAGTCCAGTCCATTCCCGTCCAAAGAGTCAGTAATGTTTTCTGTTCAGGAGCAGCAGCAGGTCTAGGGGCCATGCTCCCAGGGGAACCCCCAGGTTGCTGGACCATCAGTTGCAGTCTTTCTTGCATGCTATTTATCATTTAAGTTTTGATATTTAGGTCTTTTATCCAATTTGAGTTAGTTTTAGTGTACTTAAATATGAGTCGGATCCGACTCGACGGCACTTGGTTTGGTGTCATCAGTAGAATTGATACATTCTTCTACTTCATAATTAAATTTCTAAATTGACTTAAATTTACTGGTGAAATTTTAATACAGCCCTCATTGTTAAACATAAAAGTATGGTTACATAATGTTTGTTAAATTCATATTACTTCATTGCTCCTCCATTCTGCCTCTTAAGTAGATGTGCATCTGAGGAAGTACATACTCCTGACCATTCCCTGTGTGGCTGCTTGGTTGCTGAAAATCATTAAAGTTACCCAGGCTGAAATGCTTGTGAAGTTGATCTTTGCTGAGAAAACATAGTATGGCATTCTTGGATGCTGATGCTGATATAAACTGACTCAGAAAGGAATTTCAGAGTTTATCAGACTAGCGAATAATTGACCACTCTTTAAAAATTGTTATTTCCTTATTTACCATCTCTTCTTGGTTATGACGTGAATATTTTTTCATTTGCCTTCAGATTACCCTGCAGGCCTGGCATGCTTCATGGAGTGTCTAGGAAGCTGTCAGGGCTGGGAAAATGTACATTGTTGTTGATGCTGTTCATGAGTAGAGAGCTCCTGGTCCTCTGGCCCTAGTCCTGTCAGCCACCAGATCAAAGGCTCTTTGCTCTCGTTCTGTCACCTCCTGTGCAGCCTCACACAACCCTGATGGCAGCATCTGTCCAGGATGTGTCTGCAGTCCAGCCCCAAGCACCTTAAAGGTCTAAAATTGGCTGTCACCTGATAAGCTTTGTCTATTGATATGACGGCACTTGGCTTGGCATTGATATGCTTCTGTAGCTTTTTCAAATCTTCCTTCTCAACAAAGATAAGTAAAGGCAGATTTAAAACCTGGCAGCTCAAGGTGACTTCCTTGGTCATTACTGCAGAAGAGTTTCTGCTCCTCTCCCGTGGAGGGCCCTGCTACCAGGCAGTGGCATCGTGAGCTCCAGGTGGGATGGTTTGAGGTGCTGAGAAAGTATGCATGTCCTGAGGATCAAGAAAATGATGAGGGCTTTGATTTAAGAATTGATGAAGCACAAATCAAGGAAAAATAGTAAGTTTTTGTTGTTGTTTTAAACTACATAAGGACAGTAGATTACGGGTTTTGGAGCATTTAAAAAAATGTGAAACGTTTCCTGACAGGGAAAGTTGTTAGTGCTGACATGATTTACATTGGAGAAAAGTTGTGGAATTTCTTTTTCTGGGGAAGATTTTATTCTTGAAACAAAAATAATGTTTCAGTTACTAAATTCTTTTTTAAAGGATATTGTTCTTAAAGACATATATGTTAGCTTCTTTAAATTTTCTTCAGTCCTGTGATTCACACATCCTTCTTGGTAATCTCCACCAGACCAAATGAGAAAGAAGAAAAGCAGGTGAGCAAAACTTTTCATTAAAAAATGTATATAGTTAATTTTACCACATTCTTCATTGGTGATCTGGAATTTCACCAGCTCTCTGGATGGGATGAGGCTCTGGGTACAGACTGGAAGTGATCCTTCTTTGTTTATAGAGCTGCTGCACACATTTGCCTGTGCCTGCAAGTTCTTGGTCTCCAACAGTGGGATGAACTGGCTGAGCACTTTTCATTGTTGTTATTGGCCTTAGGGAAAGTAGAGTTGCGTCAAGGACTGCAGGCTCTGTACCATGACATGCCTCTAATGTGGAAACCAGGGTATCTCGGCAGAGCCCTTCAAGTAATGGAGAAAGTGGCGTCCTTCCCAGAAGACATAAAGCTCTGTAGAGAAGCGGTATGTTACTCAGTTCTAATTCCATGAGATTTAGCCATCTCCTGGTCTTCATAAATTGAGCTTTGAATTTGTTTCTGCTGTTCCCCATCACCCACTTTCTATGTTTCAATAGAGTATGTATTTATGCAGCTTTAAAAGGAATAAAAAACCCACAGATGTTCAGTGTTGATGACAAAAAGCAATAGAAATTAAGGTTCATGTTGATGTTATATTTCATTGTTTAAAAGGACAACTAATCCTCCAACCCTGAAATTCAGGCTGAGTTCAACAAAATACTGCCCATTGTTCCCCTCTTCAAAAAATTCTCAAGAAGAGCTCACCACAGATTTTAAGATAACTTGTTAAAATACTGTGAGGCATCCCCATACCCTCACGTAGTCTTGATTGATTACAGAGTGTTTTGGTTTTTTCCCCCCCGTAAGCCCTTCTAGAAAAAAATTTGGGCATTGGAGATGGCACAGTTTTATTCTTTTTATTAAACATTGAGCTAAATGCATGGAGACCCAGATCTGATGTTTCTATCAAAGTTCTAAGGTATTCTCTTGGCCTGGATTGTGCAAGTGCCCTCCTACCAGCCCCAAAGCTTATCCACATTAGTCATCTGGGGCTCTTGGTACTACAGTTCCCAGACTTAGCACGGACTATGGAGAACATGGTATCTTATACATAACAAGCCTTTTAACCCCATAAGAAGGCATAGTGTTACTCCTGTCCCAGCAGATTTCATAGCCAGAGTGAGGCCTAGAAAGATGCTGGCTGTTCATTAACCAGGGTGTAAAAGTTAACCTGGAGCTGTTTACTTCTTTTGTCTTGACCCTGATCACTAGCATCACTTGACTTCTACTTCAACTGTGAGATACAAGTCTTATGCCTGTACTGGTGCCTCATAGCAATGCCTAGTCAACTGTTAGGATCTTTGCCATGTGTTCTAACAAAAGACCTTGTCATCATTGTTCTTAGTAGGTTGGTGTCATGGAATCTGTTCTGACTCACTGTGACCGTATGTCACAGATCAAACACAGATCAAACCACTACCCAGTACCATGCCATCCTCACAGTGATTGCTGTGTTTGAGCCTCATGTTGCAATCAGTATAGTAACAAAGGATACATGTTTCTAAATGTACACTCATGTTTTAGCCTTGCTTTAGTCAATGCTAGTGGTTGAAAATGCAAAATTACGTACATGTTCTTTGCCAGGAAAATATCTTTTCCATTCTGAGCCAGATTTATACACTGTGTGTCTGACGTAATAGGAATGTGATTCACATGTCAGCAAGGAACTGTATATGTCGTGTTGGGGCATACTTGTATTAGTGGTATTAAAAGGACTTGGAGTGTTTCCTGGATTTTTGTTCTAATATAATACAAACAGAATCAATCAGTATCCAAGCAGATGCTTAAAAAAAAAGAAACCAAACTTGCTGCTTTTTGATTCAAGTTCAGTCATAGCAACCCTTAATGTAATCTCTGTCCTATCTCTGGTGATCAGGTCCTCCCTGGGTCAAGGGAGGTGTACTCCAGAGTAGCAGTGGTAGAGGGAGAGGCAAGACATAAATAACCCTGTTATTTGATTGAAATAATTCTGTTTTGTAGTTTACCTAACCTCTGAGTCACAGCAATCACCTCATTAAAATGAATTTCATGTATGCATTTGTGTTCTTTGCCCACAGCTTATGAGGATTACTCTGATGCCTAATTTATAGCTACCCTGGAAATAAAAATCTTTTCTCTGAGGGAGGCTTTGGCCTACATTCAGAAGCTTAACCATGCCTTCCAAATGACTCTTGGTTGTAGTTTGTGGTGATCTTGCCCCTGTTTCAGTGCCAAACTGATTGAAGAAGAAAGACCGAAGGCAAAGATAGTCTAGTGCCCATCAAACATGATTCTTGAGCTCCTGCCTGATTGTCTGAAAATAAAATCAGATGCCACTGTTCTGATTCACTTGCACGGATAAATCGATAAATCGGATAAATCGCTGTGAGCTTGCTGTGTAACATTTGCTTTGTACTAAGTTTTCCCTGCTGTCTGATACAGTGTTTCTAAGATGAAAGGGTATTGCCCTGTATATTTTCCCAGCTTTACGAGATAAATTTCCTCACTTTTTTTTTTCAGATCCTGTTAGTTTTTCCATTCTTTCACTTTCTCCAGCCTCTGTTCTCAGGGTGCTTTCAAGGCCATGAGACAATTTGTCCCTGACCCTCTTTCTGCTCTGCAGCTCAGTGTGCTGGAGGTAGTGCTACAGGCCTTGACTTCGCCAGACCAAGGGTCTTCAGAGGAACAGTCCCAGGAAGGTGATGACCACCAGGGAGCAGAAGACCTGGTGGAACAATTAGACATAGAGGAAACCGAACAGTCCAAGCTTCCCCAGTACGTGGAGAAGTTTAAGGTGAGTTGTAGCAGAATGGAGTCTGTCTCAGCTGTGCACTCAAAATGCTTCTCTACTTTGGTGGAAGACAAGCAGTCCTTTCATGTGTCAGTGTCACACACAGAAATATTAAAAACTGACAGCAAAAATTACATTTTATTGTTTCACACAAGAAATCTTAAAAGAAACAAATGGAATTTTTATGCTCCTTTTTGTGCTTGAGCTCATCGGTCACAGCCTTTTTCACTAAAGCAGAAGGTCATTACCTACTCACCCCTGATGTGTATCTCATGACTGAAGGCCTGATGGGTAGGTAATAGCTTACCTACTCACAGCAGTAACCTGATGCCAACCCAGGGTGGGAAGCAGCTTCTCATTGCTCCATAGTGTATGAAATGTGCTTGATAACCAAGAAGCCCAGATAGAAATTAGGAAGCCACGTTTGAGTATGATAGAGATAAGATGCAGACATCTCCTTTTGCTCATCTTTGCCAGCTTTTGTTGTTCACTGGGCCATTAGATATACGATATACTCTGTTGTACAGGAAAAAAGATGTAAATAAGTCTACACTGTTTCATTCCAGAATAGCACTCACGTGCCTTTGGTAGCCTTCATCTACATGTCACAAAATGCTTTGTGATCAGCATTAGTAAAGAAGAGCCATGTTCAAACCTTGAACTCTTGACTGCTTTCTTGCTTTATTTCTGGTCTATTTAGTGTAAGGAGAAAAAAGAGCTACCTGAGTGGGAATTCTCTGAATTTAGCAGAAAACCTCCCTACCCATGCAAACTGACCTATGTAGTGTCATTTTGAGACAGAGAGATGTAAATTTGACTATATCGTTGCATTAAAATATTTTTAGTAATTGTATTGAATTAGCTATGGGAAACTCATTTCCCCGTTTTATAAGGAGGATTCTTTGTATATTTAACAGCTATTTCTCCCAGTACTTGTCTGTTCATATAGTTTGAAACTGAGAAAGAAAGGTGACCATTTTTCCAGAATACACCAGGAATTGACAATGAGAGCTAAACTGAAAATTTGCATTCCCATCCTTTCCATTTTGCCTATAGATTTTGGAAAGGCTTTAAAAAACCAAAACAAATACCTACTTAATTGTGTAGGTTATCATCCACAGTGACCAAGAGTGCCACGCCATTCTTAAAAGTTGCAAGTGTTTCTCATGTTTCTTGTATAATTGGCCTCAGAGAATAAAAATCTGTACCTGCGTTAAATTCTCAGCTCTTACTCTTCCACAGTTTCATTTTATGAAAATAAGAAATCAGTATTTGTTGAAAGGCAGTTGTGTGTTAGACACCATTGCTTTTCATTTATCTTCACAAAAGCTCTGGATGATAGTTAACTGCTCTTTCCGTGTTATACAGCACCAAGGCTGTGTATATACTTTCTGTAACAGATAGAAAGTAGCCCATAAACAAGACTAAGTTTAAACAAAATTTGCCAACACAAAGCTGAATCCTTATTGTGGTGTCCCAAGCTGTCTCCTTGGCCTTGAACCACTTGGAGAGTGATGCCAGAACAGTCGTTTTACTTTTCTGTTTCTTCCTGTAGCCTAGTTATTATTATAATGGCATCATTTCTTTGGGGTCCGTTCACAGTCAGCCTTTAGCCCTTCCTTGAAGTGCGTGGGTCCTGACCATCTTCCACTCCATTATCTGGAGCAGGCCTCATCACTTATGCTAGTTAATTGTATTTGTTTGCAGAACATGCAGATGTATGTTATAGGCTACAGTTGGGGCTATAAATGATCTTGATCTTGAAGCACTTAAGTACATGAATGTTTTTAATACCTTAATTCGCTAGGAATACAATACCAACCAAGCCAAACTGCCATTTCAAATGGGGCTGTAGGCAGTCCGTATGTAAAGGCTGACCTGTGTGGAACACAGCAGGTGGAAGCTTATAATAGTGCAAGCACTCATGGGAGCTGTTTAGCATGCCATTAGTAAGAAATCCTTGAAATGATTTCCATCTGTTGAAAGGAACACTAGCAGGGCAAACATTTATCTCAGTTATTCTGAAGGGAAAGATATGGATGGGCTTCTGTTTATCATATGCTCTTGCGATTTTGTTTACATCTCAGCCTTCTTTGTCCTTGGCATTTGCAGCTTGGTTTGGTGTGGGTTGGAGTAAGAACAGGTTTGTTATACTGTGCTGTCTTTGTGATTTAAAACAAGAAATTATACAGGGAGTCACAGCCATGTAAAGTGCCATTTGCTGTTTGTGAATAAGAGAGAGATCACATGTGGTGCATCTTAGCAAAATTGCTGAGCTAAAAAAGTGGCTAAAACTACAGGTGTCTGGATAAAGCCACCTGACAGGTTCCCAACAAAGCACCCTGTCCTGCAAGCAGCATGCATGATGCATGGATATTTTGCAAGTGACATAATAACTTTTCTTTTCCTTTCTATATTTTTCTTCCACTTGCTCTCCTTTTTCCATCTGTTTTTTTCTCTCTCTTTCCTTTATTTCTCCTAGACCTTACATTCGAGGTTACAGGCTCTGGGCAAAGTTGAGTCAGAAAGCCTTCTGACTCTAACCACCCAGCTTGTCAAGGACAAGCTCCCCACCTGTGAAGCAGAGGATATTGCTGACTATGAGCAGAAACTGCAGCAGTGGCATCTGGAGCAAGTAAGGTTGATTGAGAGGGAACAGGAGCAGAGGGAGAAAGCAAAACGTGAGCATCAGGCTCGGGCAGCCGCGAAGGCATCTGTCTAACGTGGCTGCACAGGACCCCAGCCCCTCCTGCAGGAACTTCACTGGGCCGCATCACAGGATTCGTGGGTGACCGTGACAGCAGCCTCAGCTTTCTCCATCTTTCCTCTGCTTTTCTTAAAGCAGGCCACTTGTGGTATCCAGGCTAGGAGGTTCTGCATAGCTCTGATGGAAAAAACACCTGAGGGCAGAGGGACAGAGACGTTATACTGCCAAGACTTCAAGCCAAGAGCAGCACGTGGATTAATCAAACCCAGCCACTGTTTCATGTAGTGTTTTCAAGGGCTTCATGTTACACTTGACATTGTGCCTTTTGGAGCTGTTCAGAACCTGTCTTTCAGCATCAAGTCTGAAGGGAAACCGTCACAGTGACTGCCCACCCAGACACGAAGGACTGTGAAACTGTAAAGATGACAAGTGGTTGAACTGGGACCTCCAGCTAAATACCTTAGAAAGGCTTTTGTTGCTTATAGTTGAGGTTCTGGGGGATTGTAATCAGTTTTGGACATTGAAAGTTTCTAATGCCTAGTGCTAGTGGTGGAGAAGCTAGGTGACTGAAGTGTCAGGTCTAAACCACAGACTTCTGAATGGTCTTCTCCCCTAGCCAAGCAAATTGGACCAAGGTGACCTGCATGTCTTGAGACCTTGTACCCCATTATCTTTGCCATTAAGCTGGTTGTGGGGTGTTCACTATGTCCACTTTCTCATTTCTGCCATGCTTCACTGCTTCGCACCAGAACCTGGGCTGCACAGAGAAAGCCATACAGGAGAGAACACAGGCCACGGACCTGCTGGATTTCAAATTTCAGTAACCCACAGTGGCATTTTTAGAATATATTTTGAAGAGAAAGCTAGCCTTAGCTCTGAGCCTCCTTGACTTGCCTTCTCTGTTATGTAGGGGTGACTTTTTTTTCCCCCAAAAGCATGTCTCAGCTCTTCTATCAAGTAAGTAAAATGAGCCTGTTGTGTACACATGCATATGTACACACACACACAACTTGCGAATACACATTTCTGTTACAGATGTTGGAAGGGATGAGAGCTGGAATGGGGCCTGAAACTGAGACGTGAATAATTGTAAAACTGGGGGGAAGGGGGAGGGGTGCTTTTCTTTCTGAAGTTTCTCCCCCAGAAGGAGTAGAGGGGCACTTTTGCTTGCTGTGTAATTTTGCCTTTAACTACGATGGAGTATTTTTATTCATGATTGTGCCCTTTTATCAAGAACTTGTGGAAATAAATGTTGTAAGGTTATTTTGGTATATTCTTTACTTGGAGGGGAAGGGAAATAGAGACAATCTCACCATCATCATCTTTACTATGATTTTGAGAACATATTTCCAACTCATCCTCCTCCATCAGACTGTGGTATTTATTAAAATGACAACAAAAAACATTTATTGAGGATTTCCTATGTATCGAGCACTATGCCAGTGACTCAGACCCTATGAAAGAGATACCGTTGTCTTCATTTTATGAAGGAGGAAACTGAAACGAAGGAGCTGCTCTGGAGTCAGCTGCCGCTGCTCTTCACCCTGCATATTGCTGCCACGTGTGTTGTTTTTAGTTTCTATCAAGTCAGTTCCAAGTCACAGTAACCCATGCATGTAGGGTTTGCCGTAGGGTTGTCATGGCTCTGACCTCTGGAAAGCGGATCACCAGGCTTGTCTTCGGAAGTGACTCTGGGTGTGTCTAAACCTCCAACCTATGGGTGAGTAATTGAGTACTGAACCGTTTGTACCACCCAGGGCATCTATAGCCTTGTGTCACTGTAGTAAATATCCAATCTCCAGGGCCCTTTAGACGAGCAAAGCTGAATCTTACTTGGGTGGAGGGTAATGGCCAAAAGTTAATTCTGACATTTTAGTTTTTTGACTACTGGGAGAAACATGTTGCTGTGGAATCAACTCCCAGTCATGGCTACACCATGTGTTTCTGAGTAGAACTGTGCTGCCTGAGCTTTTCTGTAATTTTTGAGACAGCAGATCACCTGGCCTTTCCTCCACAGAGCTGCTGAGTGGGTTCAGAACACCAACCTTTAGGTTAGTAGTCAAGCAGAAACCATTTATGCCTTCCAGGGACTTCCTGTTACTTCCTATATCTCTCTAATACTTGTAGCTTGTAATTCTGCCTTTGTGCTTCCTCTCTGTACGTATTGCACTTACAGCACTCCTACTTCTGCCACCGTGCTGTGGTCTCAGGAGAAATTTTCATGTCCCATGCCCCTCTGAATTCCTTCCACACGTGGGCCCCTACATCTCTAGGAACGCTCCCCTTTGGAAATTCTTCCCCTCTAAATATACTACCCTTTCCCCATGCTCAGATCTATGGAAATGTAGGATCTACTTTCCCACTTCTTGATGATTGTGAGATAAGACCACATTGGTCCTCTCCCTTTCCGTGATATCACCCTCTATATTTCTTCTGTGTGGAGGTCACTCAGTGCCCTGGTGTCTGGGGGTGCTCTCAGCTCTGATAAGGTGTCTTCCGTCTGGCTTCCCTATGATGTCCACCAGCATCATAGCACTAAATCCAAGATCCTAGACCTTGAAGTCACATTCTGCCACTCTTACCCTTCTCTTATACCGTGACCCCTTCTGAACTAGGTCTTCCCTCTTGTAGCCTGCAAACTCTTAGCCCTTGCCCAACTGCTCAAGCTCCTGATCTTCAGAATTTTGACCCTATTTGCCGTCCTCCAGGCCTGGGCCCTGTGATCAGCCATCTCACTGAAGCTGTCACTGCACCCATTGCCATCAAGTGAATTCTGATTCATAACAACCCAAGAGTACAGAGAAGAACTTTCCTTAAGGGTTTCCAAGGAGCAGTGTGTAGATTTGAACTGCTGACCTTTTGATTAGCAGCCAAGCTCTTAACCATTGTCCCACCAGGGCACCAAAGCTCTCGTTAGGATCTGTAATTTCCACTCACTCCATTTATCTAGACCCACTTGTCATCCCTATACCTGAGTAGACGGTTTGTTTCTTTCTGTTTGCTCTGACCCACTAAGTGCTGGAATACAATGTCCATACAAGGACTGACAGTTAAGCTCACAAACTCATCCTAGAAAAAATGCTGTGTACCTCATTGCTGAGTATCACTATGGTCACTTTCAAAGTACTTCCCTTAGGAAGCTATGCACTGATGTCAATGCCTAGTGTACCCATCAAAGCAATTTTGGGGACTGTTTCTGGAACTGCCATCAGAGCTGTCATCATATTACCTGTGATGTCCTGCATGTCATCAGAATGTCTTCCTTTCAATATTTCCTTTGTCTTTGGGTAAAGAAAAAAAAGTCATTGGAGGCCAGATCAGGTGAGTAGGGAGGGTGTTCTGATACAATTACTTATTTACTAGCTAAAAACTCCCTCACAGACAACTATGCAATTAAGTTCATGAACTTGCCGCTGAACGCTATGGCCGTTCCAGAAAGAGTTCCACAATTTCTTTGAAGGCTACACTAGGCCCTCATGTGAGTGCATAGCTTCCCGAGGGAAGTGTTTCAAAGGTGACAATATTTAGCAGTGAGGTATGTAGCACTTAGAGTAAGTAAGTTCACGAGCTTAATTGTCAGACCTAGTATACTAGACCAATGAATTACTCTAAAAATATCTGGCTACCCTTTTCAACTCAGTATTCCTTATAATTCATTGACTATTTTTCCCCCAGCAGTTTCTCTACTCAAACCTCAGATTCATGCCCCAGGATGTCTCTGCTTCATACATTGATCCAAAAAAATTCATTCACAAGACACAACCTCAGCCTCCCCCCTTTCCAACTCAACAGTTCTCTCCTTACCAGTTCTCGGTGTCATATCTCCTACTTCCAAGTGATACATGTCCCTTACCTGCTTTCCAAGGTGGTGGTTTTTAGGTTACAACTCATAGTGACGTTAGGTGTAGAACAAAACACTGCCCAGTCCTGCAGCATCCTGGCAGTTGTTATGTCAGAGCCGTTGTTCCAGTCCCTACGTCAGTCTGTCTCATCACGAGTCTACCTTTTCCTTCTCTGACCCTCCACCAAATGTGATGTCCTCCTCGACAGACTGGTCCTTCCTGTTAACATATCCAGAGTACGTGAGACGAAGTCCTGCTTTCCTGGTTTCCAAGGAGTGCCCTGGCTGTATTTCTTCAAAGACACATCTGTTCGTTCTTCTGGAAGGTCCATGTGATATACAGTATTCTTTCCCAACACCATAATTCCAAGGCGTAAATTCTTCTGTAGTTTTATTATTCATTTTCCAGCTTCCTCATGCTTGTTAGACACTTGAAATTATCATGGCTTGGGTTAGGCACATCTTGGTCCTCAAAGTGACATCTTTGCTTTTTAACACTTTAGAAGAGATCTTGCAGCGGATTTGCCCAATTGAGATACATGTTTGATTTCCTAACTGCTGCTTCCGTGTCCATTGACTGTGAATCCAACTAAAATGAAATCCCCAGCAATGTATCTCCATGTATCATAATGTTTCTTGTTGGTCAGTTTGTGAGGATTTTGTATTTTCTTTATGTTGAAGTGTAATCCATACTAAAGGCTGTAGTCTCTGATCTTCGTCAGTTAATGTTTCAAGTCCTCTTCCTTTTCAGCCATCAAGGTTGTATCATCTGCATAATTTGAGTTGTTAATGAGTCTTCCACCAATCCTGCTGCCACATTCTTCTTCATATAAATTAGCCTCTGATTATCTAGTCAGCGTACAGATTGGATAAGTATGGTGAAAGGATACAACTCTTACACACACCTTTTTTTTTCAATTGTGATTAAGTGAAAGTACACCCTTTTTTTGATTTTTAAATCATGCAGCTCTATATTAGGACTGTCTCTTAGTCTGTGTACAGGTTCCACATGGCCACAATTAAGTGTTCTGGAATTCCCGTTCTTTGCAGTGTCATCCATAATTTGTTGTGATCAACACAGTTGAATGCCTTTGTACAGTCAATAAAACACAGGTAAACATCCTTTTGATATTGTCTGCTTTCAGCCATCTGACATCAATGTTGATATCCCATGTTCCATGTCTTCTGAATCCAGCTTGAATTCCTGGCAGTTCTCTGTCAGTGTGCTGCTGTAACTGCTTTTGAATGATTGTCAATAAAATTTTCCTTGAATGTGATATTAATAAATTGTTCATTAATTTCAGCATTCTGTTGAATCACATTTCTTTGAAGTAGGCAAAAATATGGATTGCTTCCAGTCATTTGGCCAAGTAGCTGTCTTCCAAATTTCTTGGCATAGATGAATGTCCATCTCAAGTGTTACATCCGCTTGTTGAAATATCTCAGTTGGTATTCTGTCAGTTCCTGAAGCCTTGATTTTCACCAGTGCCTTCATTGCAGGTTGGTCTTGTTCCTTCCGTACCCGTGATTCTTTAGGATACCCTGCCTCCTGAAATGGTTGAACATTGACCAGTTCTTTTTGATACAGTAACTTTGTGTATTCCTTCCATCTTTGTTAATGTTTTCTGTGGCATTCAATTTTTTTTCAGTTGAAGAAATTTGATTGCCTTAAATTCTTTCAACTTGAGAAATGATGAGCAGGGGCTTTATTTTTGATTTTCTAACTCCATATCTTCACACATTTCATTATATTTTACTTGGTCTTCTCGAGGCACCTTTGAAATCTTCTGTTCAGCTTTTATTTCATCATTTCTACTGTTCACTTTAACTACTCTACTTTGAAGAGCACCTTTCAGAGTCTCTTCTCACATCCATTTTGTTTTTTTCTCTTTCCTGTCTCCTTAAATAACCTCTTGCTTTCTTCATATTTGATGTCCTTGATGTCTTCCTACAACTCGTCTGGTCTTAGAATCATTAGTGTTCAGTCTATTCTTGAGACAGTCTCCAAATTCCAGTGGGACATGTTCAGGATCTAACTTTGGCTCTCATAGACTTAATTTTCTTCAGCTTTAATTGGAATTTGCGTATGAGCAATTGATGACCTGTTGTCTCTTCCACAATTGACCCCTGGCCTTATTGCAGCTGATGACATTGAGCTTTTCCATCATCTCTTTCCACAGATGCAGTCTATTTGACTTCTGTGCTTCCCACCTGGTGAGGTCCACATGTATAGTTATTTCATTTATGTTGTAGGAAAGGGTGTTTGCGATGAAGAAGTCATTGGTCTTGCAAAATTCTGTCATGTGCTCTCGAGCATTGTTTCTGCCACCTAGGCCATGTTTTCCAGTTACCAATCTGTCTTTGTAACTTCTACATTTTTAATACCAATAATTTTCAATGTGTCTTGACTAATATTTTTGATCAATTTCAGACTGCAGAAATTGCTTTAAAAAAGTCTTCAATTTCTTCATCCTTGGCCTTAGTGATGTGCATAAATTTGAATAACTGGTATTATTCAAATGGGTACTATTGAAATTTGTGTTAACTTGTCTTCTTTGTGGGCGTGTAGATGTTATCCTGTCACTGACATCATTGTACTTCAAGATAAAATTTGAAATCTTATTTGTGATGATCAGCACACAGCTGCTCTTCTTCAGTTTGTCGTTCCAGGCATACTAGTTTCTTTGCAGTTTGTGTTACACTACTTCTGCAAATGAAGGTCTCAAAAGCTTCACTCCATCCACATCATTAAGGCCAACTGTACTTTAAGGAGGCAGCTCTTTCCTAGTTATATTTTAAGTGCATTCCATCCTGAGAGTCTTGTCTTGCCAGCATTGTATCAGACAGCTTTCTGCTGCTCTTCAGAAGGCTTTAATTGGCCAAGTTTTTCAGAAGCAGATGGCAAGTTCCCTCCTCATCTATCTTAGTTTGGAAACTCCACTGAAACCTGTCCACCAAGGATGTGACCCTGCTGGTATTTGAAATACCAGTGGCAAAGCTTCCAGTATCACAGCAACAGGCAAACCACCACACTACTACAAACTGACAAACACGTGCTAGAGAGTAGGAAATTAACTCAACAAAATTCAGGCACCTTCTGCCTCAGTGACATTTCTAGGGGTCCAGTAGTATGGGGCATGTTCAGATATTCTTTCTCAAGTGACAGATAAGTTACTGCATCTGGTTGGTCTCACAACTGAAAAGGCACAGCACCTAGTAGGCCTCTGTGGATGTGGGAGATGTTGTAGTCATTTAGTGCTGCTTTCTTGATTGTGTGAGGTTCCCAATTCTCTGCTTGCTTGCTTCCCTTTCCTTTTATCTCTTGTAGGGTGAAAGGATAAAGGGTGGTACAAGCTGTACTCCAGGGAAATTCCCTTTACAGTAGAACAGGGAAGTGATCTTATGAAGGGATTTACAGTCCCACCCTAATCCTCTAACACACAGCATAGGAAAGTCACAAAAGGAAGGAGAATCATAAAATATTGGGCGTCATGGCCCAGCCATATGACTGCACATATTTTGGGGAGGACACAGTTCAATCCATGACAAGAGATAACATATCCCTGATTTGGGTGTGTTTTCTGGCCTGTTTGTCAACTGACTCAAAAAACTGCTAGTTTGGAGCAGGGCCTAGAATAAGAGAAGGCTCTGCAACAGATTCAGGCTGTTAGGTTAGACTCTGCATTTGTGACCTTGATTCCATACCTGCTTGCCTGTTCCAGGGCCATCCTTTTTCATCATGCATTATTTCTGTAGTTTCTTCTTCCAAGTCTGCAGAGGTGTACAAGACCTCTTTGTCTTTCAAAAGCAGTAAGCCACTTTTTTTTTTTTTTTTTTTTAATAATATTGTGTTTTAGGTGAAAAGTGTATACAGCAAATTAGGGTCCAATTTAAGTTTTTATGCACATTTTTCTGTGACTTTGATTACATTTTGTAGGCTACATCATCATCTTCAGTATTTACACTCTGTTAATTCCCTTAATGTAGACTCCCTGACAGTCTTTGCCTTCTTGTCTTTGCTTTAGAGTAAATGTTGACTTTGATCTCATATGGTTATGTAAGAGCCACAGTACTCACTGGGGTTTCTTTTGTAAGTCAGCTGTTGATTTTATAAGCCAACCTGTTTTTTTAGATGAAAGGTGACCACCAGATGTAGCTTCAGTTTGAAGTTCAAAAGGTACCATGGGGTGACAGTGTCTGGGGTTCCTCTAGTCTCTAGTGGTCCAATATGTGTGGCCTGTTTTAGGAATTTGAGTTTTGTTCTGTACTTTTTGGGAAACCCTGGTGGTGTAGTGGGCTAAGTGCTACCATTGCTAACCACAAGGTCAGCAGTTCAAATCCACCAGGCGCTCCTTGAATACTCTGGAGGTCAGTTCTACCCTGGCCCCTAGGGTCGCCATGAGTCGGATCTGACTCAATGGCAGTTGGCTCTGTACTTTATTCTACCTGGGACTTTCTATCATGTCCCTGTTAGCAGGAAGCCTGTGTCCTGCCACCAGTCAAGCCGCTGTCACTTGACTTCTTTCAGTCACAGACTTGTAGGGTATCTGTCTACATTCACTAGTTGCTTATTGTTTAGACCCTGAGCTTGGTTGTCCCCTTTACCACTCTGGTGCACAGCATGGCCATCAACTGCAGTGTGATCATCCTTTTGCTCCCTTAAAACTCAGGTCCATTGACACATTGACCACCCTGCACAGGCCAGGAGAGGTGCTTGCAGCAGACAGACAGTCTGTTCTAGCTCTGCTGTCCTGTGCTCACAAGCACTTGTTAGGCACGTGCTGAGTGTGAGGTGCCACGCTAAGTGCAGTGGAGTTTACAGAGATCAGTGAACTATAGATCCTGCTCCTGAACAGTTGAGTCCAGTGAAGGAAAGAGACTGTCACAGTCACGCCTCTTACTGTTCACCTGTAAGGTATAGTAGAGACACAGATGAGAGGGACGTGGAGTTCACAAGAAGAGCACTGCAAGCCTAAAGATCAGAAAAGCCCTAATGAAAGGAAGTCATTACCCTTTGCCTTGTGCTTTAATTGGTCATGTATGTTTGTCTCAACATGCCGTGGAGCACAACCGGGACTCTTCCTCTCCATGGTCTTGGGCAGAGTAGTTGCGTTCAAGAGAAATTAGATTGAACGAAAATAAAGAGTTCAACTAAACCTGTTGTAGCCCATATCCCACAACTATCCTGGCAAAAAACAAAGGGCAGTAGGAAGGAAGAAACATGGTGACATGCAAGCCAGCGTCTTACCCTCCCCTCCAGGAGCTGTGTTGCATAGTATCACACCTGGCATTTTGTTTGTCTACCTTCAGGCTCCCCGTGGAAATCAGCTAGATAGGTGGGAAGGTTGCTGCAGGTTGTGCCAGTCATCAGAAGCTTTGAAAATAGGTTTCATGAAGACATCTTTTCAGTCTGAGTGAAGACGGAGCTAACTTGAGCATTCTATGCTTTATTTTTTTGGTCCCTAAAAATATAATCCAGTAATCTCTTTGCTTCCTTTGCTGCATGTAGATGTTGAGCTTTAAAGGATGCTTTTGTTTTTAACTACTGTAGAAGAGAGGAAAAATGGCTACTATTTCAAATGCCAAAAATAGCTTTTGTCATATTGGTGGAACAAAACATTTATAGTTAATTAGCTTGTAGGCTATGAAAGGTATTGTTAGAAGCTCAGTGTGTCACTTAAGGCCTTCAGAAAGCAGATGGTAAGATGGTTAGGAATGAAAGCCATTCACTGGAAAAGGCAAAAGGAGGTACAAGTAGGAATGGGCAGGGAAAGCCCTCAGATGGAGATGGAAATCTTCATCTGTCAAAGGAAATGGGAGGAAGCACCACCCTTCCTGCTTCTGTTACTCTGGGGAGAGGAGGAGGAGGCTGGGACATCACCTCCATCACTATCAGTGAGCAAAAGTATGACTGCCTTCCAGCCAGCAGTCTAGACCTTTCCACTCCAGCATGCCCACTTCCCTGAGACTTTTAATCGTTTTGTGTCTAGTTGGCTACAGCAGTTCAAATATTTCCCTTTCAAGTTTAGTCCAGGTTTCCATGAGTCATCCTAACAAGTTTGCACTACCCCTTGGGGTCATTGCCCACGTATTAAACCTCCTGTCCACTTTGTGGATTTTGAGTTAATTATTCAGAACTAATATGGGGGAGAAGTTTGGCACCAGACTTTCAACTCCATGAGGGTAGGTGCCATGTGTGTCTTGTTAATTGTTACATCCCAGCACAGAGAACAGTCACTAACATGTGGTGGGTGTTCTTATCTATTGAATGAGTAATTTTTGTTTCTCAAGTTGAAAGCCTTTCAGACTGAGCTGTAATTCCCAACAGAAATTCTAAGATACCAGAAGCCATTTCTCTGAGCTGAGGGTTTAACATCAAAGCAAACCTTCTTTGGGTTCCTATAAAGCATAATGTGGACCATACAAAGGTGAGCTCAGATGGGAAGTTCATTTTTTAAAAAAAATAGTCATTTTCTTGGAAATAACCCAGTTTTTTCAACTGTATTCAACTTCCTCCTTCAGAGCAGATTAAAAAGTGATGAATGTATGACTGAAATCTTACAATTGCCTTATAATAACTTTGTAATTATCCTTTCGGATAAAATACTTTGCCTGAGGGTGATCCCTAGCAACCATGTAAGGCAGGGAGAAACTGAGACAGGGAAGGAGGGAAAGCCAATAAAAGTACACTGCATCAGGTGCCTTGAGCTGGGAGAGGGGGTGCCCTCAGGGCTGCTGGAGATGCTCCAAGAGACTGTAGACCACACCTCAGCAGTTTGCACAGAAGGGCTGGAAGTCAGGAAGTGCCTCCCAGGCTCCATCAGTTCCCATTCTCTCACGGGTTGGGGCACTCCTGTTGCAGCGCCAGCACCTTCCCATGATCGGAGCACATCTTCAGGCAGAGAGGCCAGGAAGTCATCTCTCCACTGTTGAGGAATTACCTGTGAGCAACTGCAGGAATAAGCCCACGACAGTGGGGAGGTTTTGCTTTCCAGGGGATACTGGGCAATGTCTGAAGGCATTTTTGATTGTCACAACTGAGGAGCTGCTACTGGCATCCAGTGGGTAAAGGCCTGGGATGCAGCCAGACATTGCACAGCTCAGGGGCAGCCCCACAACAAAGAATTATCCAGCTCAAAATGTCCATAGTGTCAAGATTGAAAAAAATCCTGTTCTAAGGGATATGGAAGGAACCCCAGTGGTGCAACAGTTAAACTCTTGGCTGCTAACCGAAAGTCAGCAATTCAAACCCACAAGTTGCTCCCTGAAAGAAAGGACCTAATGATCTGCTTCTGTCAACATTTCAGCCTAAAAAATCCCTACAGGGTCTCTGTGAGTCAGAATGAGTTCAGTGGCATACAACTACAAAACCGGATGCGAGTAAGGCCCTGTAGGACTTCTGCAGTTGTGTAGATGCAATCCAAGAGTGATGTTTGTGGCAAATGGCTTAATGTACAAATAATACTTCTTATGTTAGAAGAGCAAGTAGTTTTTGTCTAACTCTGAATTTAGAGTGATACAGTGATACAGGGTGGGCCATTAACTCCCCCTAAACAAGAGCTGTCATGAGAAAGAGGAAACCATGATTTATATTGTTTTATCATTTGAAGACTGGCAAAGAAAAACTTAAACCACACAATGTTGAAACAAGTCAGGATGTTAAAATGCTGTTGGAAGGGAGAGGAAGGCACTAGGAGAGTGGAGGGAAAGGAGACCAGAACTCTCAGAGCTCCCACTTCACTGAAGCAGAGGTTGGGACAGGTCTTCAAGGGTGAAGTACTTTAGGGAAGGCTAAGAAATCGGGGATGTCCATCACATCGCTCTATATCCTATTTTCCTGTTAAGGGCGGATGGAGCATGTTCCGTCTGAATTCCGTGATGCAAGGGAGAAAGCAAGGCCAGGGGCCTAGATGCAAAATGAAGTCTACCTAAATTTAGTCAAAGTGACTGGCCATTTTCCAAAACACAGAATGGTGGGAAAATGTCCAGATCACAAGGCTTGGGTAAAATTCAACACTTTCAGGTTACATAACTGAGACCAGATGTCTTTCATTTCAGCATGAAGATGCAGTGATATGACTGACATGAATCAGCAGAATACAACTTCTTTCAAATCCACTGGACTCGGTGGGCACAGATGAGAAAGGGAAGAAATCTAAACAGGATTCAAGAGCTCTCATTTGAGTGAATCATAAAAGCAGAGAGTATGGAGAGTGATTGTACTTTCATAAATGTTAGTTATAACCCTCAAGGAGGTGAACTTTCCAAGTCTGAAAATGATACATTTTCTAAATCCTACGTGAGAAAGTGGAAAAGAGGAGCTCTTTCCCATGCAATGTCAAGAAAAGTGCCTTTTATTCTAAACAAGAGCTTCTTAGTGGAAAATAGCCATTTCTTTCCACAGTAATTTGGCCTTTCCTCTGACATTGCATGCTACCGTGAGGATATTACTACCTATGTGTAACAGTGAGGCCCAAACAAAAGATAGCGGTGATGCCTCTGAGATCGTGGCAGTAACTACTGGGATCTTTGTTTAAAACAAAATAGTTATTTAGGCTTTGTGTTTATGTAGGAATGTTTAGGGGATTCCGGATCTGAGCTGGGCATGTTCAGAAAGTAAGTCATTTTTTCCAAAAGCATCTGGAAATAAACTCCATTATTGCTGGATCACAAACCACGGAGACTTACAAAGCATTTACAAAAGGGGTATTATATGCTTTGATATACTCAATGATAAAGGAATTGTCTTTACTTTTTTGGCTCCCAAGATGCTTCGTATCTATAGAGTTCAGAATGTTAATACTTGTAACACTCTCCACAGTTAATATGCCTGAGATAGTATGTGAACTAGACCAACAGTGCCCATTAAGTTTTCTCCGTATGGTAGACCACTGCTGCTGTCTGTGTTTCCCAGGCTGCAGCTCTGCAGCAGTTAGGTACCCACCCTGATTATAACAACTGCTGTGAAACCTGTGAGAGCCGGAAATCAACAGGCCTGCCTTGTTTTTCCCAGGTCTCAACAGTTTTCTGCCTTTGATAGGAGTGGTCTTAAGTACTCTTCTGTGGCTCATTTTAGTGGAAAATATTTGACTTTTCCTTCTCTGGCACACTTCTACCTCTCACAGGTTCCAGCTTTCACAGGTTTTACCATATATTTACAGCAAATCTTTGTTGGAAGTCCATTATTCTACCTAAATACATCCCATCATCCTTCCAACAACCTTATAAGGCAGGAATTGTTATCCCAATTTTTAGAGAAGAAAACAGACTTCTGTGAGTTATCCAGGGCCACACAATTAATAAGTGGCAAGGACAATCTTTGCATCCACATTTGTCTGATTCCAAGCCTACTTTCCAACAACTACACCAGTGTGTCGACCTGAGACTATGCTCATTGATTCATTCAGCAAGTATTTCTTGAACACCTACTATCTGTGGACACTGTTAAAAAAAAACAGTGACTCAGGATATGACAAGGAACAAAAACTTCCTTTGTAGCATTTACATTTATTCTACGGAGGGAGACAGGTAATAAGCTAATAAGTCTATAGATGTCATGTGGTGATGAGTGATATGGAGAGAAGTACAGCCAGGAAGTGAAAAAGAGAATGCTGGTTAAGTGGTGGAGGTACAGTTTAAAACTGGGTGGTCGGGAAGGCCTTTTTGAGAAGGTGACACTGGCGCAAAGACCCAAGGGAGTGAGGCTGAGAGCCGTGGAGTCCTACAAGAGGAAAGTAGGTGGAGGAAGCAGACTGTGCAGAGGTCCTGAAAGGGAAGCATTTCTGGTGTGTCTGAGGGATGGTGAGAGCCTGGGGTGGCTGGACTAGAATGGGTGAGGCAAGAAGTAGAGGACACGTGGTCAGAGAGGGAAGGAGCAGGCATAGGAAGGCACAGATGGTGTACAAACTCAAGGTGAGCACCCCCTCGAAATGTTTGAGCACTAGCTGGCATGATTGCAGTTAACGTTTTTAGAGAATTACTCTACTTTAGTTGATATGTGGAAATCCCGGTGGCATACTGGTTAAGTGCTATCTGTGTCTGCTAACTAAAAGGTCGGCAGTTCAAATCCACCAGGTGCTCCGTGGAAACTGTGGGGCAGTTCTGCTCTGTCTGTAGGGTTGCTATGAGTCAGAATCAAATTGACAGCAGTGGGTTTGGTTTGGTTTGGTTGGTGTGTGGTGAATAAACTTGTCTGGGGGTTACCAATCAATCATGTTTTCACAGATGATAGAACTGTTCTTAAGAGACCTGATTCACAAGATGACCAAAGACAGAAACAGGAAGATGGGTTTGGAGGCTAATGCAAAAATCCCAAAGGAACAATGGCAGCTTGAACATGGGTCATAACATTGAAATATCAGGGAGGGGGCCATTCTGACATATTTGGAAGATAGAGGCAGCGGAATTTGCTGATTGGCTAAGTTTTTTGACTGGAGAACTGAAATTATGTTTGCCATATAGTGAGGTAGAAAAGTCTAAGGGGAGAAACAGGTTGGGGAAGGAGATCAGGGTCTAGAGGACGTGTCAAATTTGGTTTGGATGTGTTAAAAATCCTTATTTGATAGCCAAACAGACCTTATTAGGCAGGCTATATGAGACAAGGTTCAGGCTGAAGATACGAGTGTACAAGTCATCTGTTTATGCATGTATTTAAATCCATGAGCCTACATGCATTTTCGGCTTGTGTGGGGATCATCTCAACCATGAACTAGAGCTATGGCTTTTGGTGTATGAAGAGACCACTCCATAAACCAATAAACCAAGCCTCATCAGCACTGCTTTGTCATCTCTGAAAACATCTTCAGTAACCTCCAGAGAAGTGGCTAGAATTGCTCATCATAAAGGAACAGGGCATGAGAAAAACTCAGCCTGCATACAGGGTTCCTTTGCATTTTTAAGACACATTGTGTAAGATGGAAGAGGAAAGGGTGACGTGGGGTTATGCACAAGGCCAAGAGTTCATGAGGCAGAAGTATGTAGAAACGACACAAAAGCATCTAGAATGAGCAATACAATTTGACTAGAAGACAGGAATAAAAAAACTGAGAAGAAGCCATCTTCAGGGTACAGACAGGGACTAGCTAGACCAAGATGAACTCTTCCCTGTTTTTCCTGGGCCCACGTCTGGAAGGAATGAGAGGGAAGTGGACATAAAGAAGAAGAGGGGTTCAGATAGGGTGACCTAGTTTGCCCAGGAGTGAGAAATTTCCTGGGACTCAGGTGTTCTGGTGCTAAAATCAAGCTTGAACTGTCCTGGGAAAACCAGGATGGCTGGTCACCCTAGGTTTCAGGCCAGAACTCAATAGTTCAGCAGTAAAACCAAAAACAACTATTGAAATTTAGTCTGATAGAGATAAAGAGAAATCTCTTAGTAATGCTTTGGGTGGGGGACAGAGTCAAGATGGCAGACTAAACACATGTCTCCCGAAATCCCTCTGGAAACCAAGACCTGAACTGATAATCAAACAGAGCTTTCTGGACACCCAGTGAGCCCTGGGATGCAGTATAGGGCTGTTAATTTGGACTTCATACCACTGAACACAAAATCTCTCTTGCACTGACCCCACTCTCGGTGAGCATAGGCTTGCACAGACCAAAGGTAACTCACCATTTTGATTTTTTTCTCTCTGTATTGACCGGTTGGCGGAGCTGGACTTGACTAGCCGCTGGTCTCGGATGCACTTGCATTGCTGGTGGGATCGGCAAGCACAATTGCCATGTTCTGAGAGCCTGACTTTGGACTCTGTGTGTCTCGGCTCCTTTGGCTTATCTTTCTACCTCTGCCATGTGGTAGTTTATAACATCTGGGGTTCAATACAGAGGTGCTTACTTTGCCAGCCTGGAAGAGGGACGTATACACCTGAAAACCTGACTGACTTTGGAAGTTGTCAGATGCTTTTTACTTTTCATTTTAGAGAAACAACTGCAGTCCATCCTCACAGCATCTCTCCCAGCTTCTGTTGACCCACATGAAGTAATGCTTTCATACCCTGAAATCCAACACTTAACCCTTAATTTCTAGAGAGATTTCAGAATACCTCTTGGCTAACAGTGGCTCCTAACTGTATCAGTCAGTATAGCATCACTGTGAGTCGGAATTGACCTCGTGGCAATGGCTTTTTAATGCGTAATAGCATCACTTAATGAACTGCATGATTTGGAGGCACAATGTAAGATCACAGAGTCTGTGCATATGATAGACAGAGAGACATCATTGTGACTTAGGACAGGCTACAGTGGCATTTTGAGGCCAAAGAACCGTTTCTGAAGTTTTGTGTGTGTGTGGCCACGTGAAGGCAACTGAGGAGGCAGGCCCTCCCGTGCCATGCGCTCCCCAACATATGCTGACCCTGTTCTTCACTGGGTCGTGAGTTCTTTCCCCTGCCTGAAGTATGCGTTCTGCCCAACAACACACATGTTTGCCCATAACACACATTCCTGCGTAGACATTACTCTTGTGCCTTCCCTAGGGTTACTTAAAGTTGTCCTTGAACTTTGAAACCCCCTCTTGCAATGTGGTATCATTCCCTTTTTGCTGGTCTGTCTTCCTCGGTCAGTTACAGCAGCAGTTATGTTTTATTGACCTTTAAATCTGCACAGAATAATCCCCTTCGGGGTACAGTGTAAGGGTACAATAATCATTTGAATGACTGAGGTGAAATTCTCTTTTCAGGTACTCCATTAGATATAGTCACTTCCTAAACAACCTTTAGTCCCTGGGTGTGAGGCACATCCCCAGCACATTAATGTCATTTATGTAGAGCTTAGGTCCCTGGATGACACAAACAGTTCGCACCACCTAATAATTGACAAGTTGGCAATTCTAACCCACCAAGCAGTACCATGGAAGAAAGCCGTAGCAATCTGCTTCTGCAGGGATTACAGCCAAGAAAACCCTATGGAGTTCAGTTCTACTCTATAACACATGGGTTCACCATGAGTTTGAACTGACTGAACAGCAATCTGTTATTTGTTTGTTTGTTTTTAACATAAAGTTTATTATGTAGTAATGAACAAAGAGCTAATTAGGAGCTCAACTAAATGACTGTAATTCCAAATGCAAATCAAAGTCATTTTCGATCCAGAATGTGGCCTACAGTCATACTTTCCAATCTCTTTCTCTTTGCCTTTATTGTAATGTTTACAAGAAACTTTTAAGAAAACCTTTGTTCATTAGTATGCAAATATGCTTCCACATTTTAAGAGCAAAACCTCTGAATTCTCTGTGGTGGTGTTGTCAGTTGCCATTGAGTTGACTCCAACTCTTGGCAACCCTGTGTGTGCAGAATAGACCTGCTCCATAGGGTTTTCATGGCTGGGAACTTTCAGAAGCAGGTCTGTCTTCCAGGGCACCTCTGGGTGGGTTCAAACTGCCAGCCAGCCTTGTGGCTCATAGTCAAGTACATAACCATTTGCATCACCTAGGGACTTCTGAATTCTCCCTAGCACCTCAATTTTGAAAACTCATTCTTTCCAGAGCCTGATCACCCCGACGCACACACTGTGAATTCAGAGTCTGAGACCTTGTTTCTTCACCAACTCACTGACCCGTGTAGCCCCAGCATCACACTGAAGCCCTTTTCAAAGGGCTCTGGTGTGCGTCTCTTAAGATCTCCACCTCTGGCTGTTCCGTGTGAGCATCTGTGCCAGAATTGGGAATCAGGCAGCCTCAAGTCCCATGGGTTGTTATTATAGTCAGAATGGAAGGCAGAACGCAGAGCCACTAGAAGTTACCCACACTCACCCCAAAACACATACAGACAGTGACACTTTAGAGTCAAGGTTGCTCTTAAATCAGCAGAGCCTAACCTTGGATGGCATGCCTGTTATGGCAACACCAGTGGAGGCACCTGAGCCAGCGGGTTCAGAATCTTGTCCATAGCCAGAGGCTACTTCAGTGCCTCCAGTCCTGTGCTTTGCCAGCTTGTTGTGATTTGAAGAGGCTCAGGCATGATACACCCACAAACTGAAAGGAACCTTTAAATCCTTCAAGCTGGCAAAATGTTTTCCCCCACTATAAGCATGGTAAGGGAGAAGGAAACCTGTTTAAACATTAAATCCTGAGCTGAAATAAGCAAAGCAGTTTATTGGAGAAGTTAACATTTCACAATTGTGTAAAGAGGCCTCCCACTGCCTTTTTTTCTCATGGAAGTTGCATTTTGATATGTACCTTTTCATGCAGGACAAGACAGATTAGTGTGTTGGGTGTAGTGAGTGAGTGACTTTTAGCCAACAACTTTGTTGAATCCAGAGTATCAGCCTTCAGACCATCAAATGTGACCATCTTGTCAGAATTCTCTTATTTTACAGATGAGAAAAGGAACAAAGGAATGCCAGATGGATAAAGTGATTGTGGTTTGTGGCTCGGTGACACAGAGCTAAGATGATTAGAACATGGTGTCCAGTCTTCGTATCTGTACCAGAAACCTGCCCAGGATCCTTCATTTACACGGCTCTCTTGGGTTCTTTGGGTTTTTGTATTTTTGCCGGGAGGGGGATGGGCTAGGGTTAAGGACACGTTTAGCTTCTTTGCCCCGTTGTTGTCAGCTGGCATTGAGTCAGCCCTGCTCGTGGTGATCCCATGCGCATCGGTCTTTTTCCCCCTAGAAGTGGATCTCCTGACCCTTCTTCCTAGTCCATCTTAGTTTGGAAGCTCCACTGTTCAGCATCTTAGCAACCCTCCACATGGATGGCAAGAATTCTACCACTGAACCCCCATGGCCTCCTACTTCTTTATCTTTAAGCAATCATTTCAGTTGTTCCTTCCCGTCACCTCCTAGTTTCTACACACTGGTGTGTCCTTAAACTCTTACTACTCAAGGGCTTGGCTAACAGCAGCTGCATGAATTAGTAGCAGGGCCTTCTTGCTGCTCATTGAACGCCTGGAGGACCTGCGAGAAAAACACTCTCTTACTCGCTACAAAAGCCTCAGCTGCCTGGGTTATGTGTGGCCGGAAGACCCTGCCTGTCAGTGAGCCAAACCCAACAACACAAAGACAACACACACATAAACTTTTGCACTTTTGTATTTTTATTGTGGAACTGAGCTTTTTTTTTTTTTTTCTTTTACATCAAATATCCTCAATGGAAGAGGGGATATTGCACACAAATATCATAAAAGCACTACATATTACTTTCACTGGAAACTAATTTTCTACATTAGATATGACTGGATAGGATAGAAGTGATGCAGGATTATAAGACGTAATACCATACACAGCTGCAGACTGACACAAACACCATTCAGAACAAGAGAGAGGAATGTGACAGGCTTCTCTGTGGGGTTCAAGACCGCTGCTTCCCAGGGGGAAGAAAAGGCTGCCCGCAGCGCCTGTCTCAGCGCCGTTTTCACAGGGCAGCGCAGCCTTGATGCCCCTTCTGTCGGTGGCCCCTGTTCTAGGAGCTCCAAACGAGGGCAGAGAAGCTCTTTATTTTTTCCCTTCATTTTCAGCTTTTGCTGCTGTCTTTTAAATTAACTTAGTAAAGTCACAGGTTTGTTTTGTGTGTGTGTGTGTTTTTAAATAGCAAATAGATTTAATGCCAGGTGAATAACCTAATTGCTTTTGAAAAATGCTCATCCCTAGGCTGCTTTTGGTGTGTTGTTCAGTTGGCTAAAAGATAAAAGCCTACAGTTCCTTTCATACGGAAACAGGATCTCTTCTAAATCAGAAGCGCAAAAAAAAAAAAAAAAAAAAGTTATTATCCTAACTCACAATATCATTACTGAGCAAGAACCTCTTGTGAAAGGTGACTAAAGAGAGGCAATAAAAGCAATTTCAGAATTGTAGAACAGCTCCTGAGAGCTGAAATTTGGGAACAGAGGGAAAATGGAAGATGGTCAAATTCCATTAGCAAGTGATTAAATCTTATTAAAAGAGTACTGGAAAGCTCCTAAACTGTGTAAGCTATTGGAGACACTTAAAACATTCATATACACTGGGGAAACCATTCACTATGATATGTAAGATTTAAAAAAAAAAAAAAATTCTTTTTTAACTCCATTGGGAAATGGCATTTAAAGGGGTAGTCAGTCATTGTATCCAGTCCCACCACAAGACTGAGAAAGCATGCACAGAGGTTGGGGTTTGGAGAAAGGGGTAGAACTGGTTAAAACTGAAAATGGAGGGTCATTTCTAACATTTATTTAGTCTGTAGAATTTTGTTTAAGAATATTACCAAAAAGGTCATGGTCATGAGTGCTATCTAGATGGAATTCCATCATTTCAACAGAGTGAATTCTTTCCACTCAAATATTCCGTCTGTACAATTGAAGTCAGTAATCAGTATCAAACAAAGCTCCGAGAAGTCTGTCAATCTTCAGCTCTCACCATGAATGTACATGGTACATTGTGATGGCTGTTACAAAACTAATCGTCTACGTATGGAACTAGCAAAATTAGGTTAGTCACACAGATAGGAGAGGTGTCTGGAAGGACAGGAGCAACCTGTAATATAAATATTGGTTTTCCTAGTGGTCATCGCTGGGAACAATGGGTAGAGAAAGGTACTGAAATCGTTATAGGAAAAAGAGCCAGCTGACCCGTGACAATTTTTTGTGTGTATTTTTTCCATTAAATCTCATAGCAGTAAAGAAAACAGGAGTGCAGTAGAGTGGTTTCAACTGAAAATTGGCTATAGTTCTCCTAAAATGTTTGTACTTTTTAAAGCAAGAGTAGATGTTAAACACATTTAATTTGGGAAGTCAGAAAATAATGCTATCTTCTATCAAAAAAATCAACCAGAGGCCTAGATTTGGCAAGAAGGTTGTAAATCAGTTTCTCCTCACATACTTTATGTGAGCCAATTCAACTTAAGAGCTAAGTACTGAAGAACTGTCTTGAGTATCTTAATAGATTAGTCCAAATAGATAAGTTTATACCCAATAAAACTTTTTTCATCACAACGATTTTCCCATTGCATGTTAATTTTTTGTACCCTTAAGCAATGTGTTCTTTTTAAGGACTCAAAAAGAAATGGGGTAATAAATAAAAGTGTTTCTACATAAGCCTAACAAAAATAGAATATTAATTAAAAAAAAAAAAAACTAAACATTTGAAAAATGTAATTCACAGCATTAAGTAGACTGCATAGTCCCTCGGAGGGACCCTGAAGAAGCATTTTTAAATCCTCATAGTAGTTAGCAGTGCAAAACATACACTTATCAGTCAAAAATAAACTAACACTGTTAATTTTGAAATAAATAACTAACAGACAATAAAATGAGGTCACTGTCCACTACTTTGTAGATCTCAGCGTCTGCAGGAAATGCAACATGACAGAACACAGTCTAGGTGTCACCAAGAAGTCGCTCCATCTGAACACCGGGTGCAGTGATCTGCAACTTGAAACCTGATGTCAGTTTTCACCAGGATCTGGCTTCCCAGGTTCACAGTTCAGTGACAGAAATGATTTCTGGATTCTCCATGATGAATTGCAGAAGTTGGGAATTCATTTGCTCGTGATGTATTATTTATTTTTTTCTTTCCAGGAAAGAAAATTCCAAAGCCAATGTGTGCTTGGATTCTTTGAACGTGGCTTGACTCTTTAAACCGCATGGTTGAACATCCTGAAAGAAGTGTGTAGGATGATGAACTTGTGGAGGCCCTGAAACATAGCCTACCGTGCCATTCTCCCCCAGTCTCCACTAGCGCACACTCAGATCTCTATGTTATGGGTATCAAGGGGTAGGAGGTATCATTATTCCTGGGAGTTACGGGTTTTTAATATTATTACTGCAATATCAGACTTCAATCTCACCAGAACTTCAAAAAACATTTTTTGTCTTACGAAACACTTAAAAAAAGACTGTCACTTGAAAATCTTCTTCGCATTTTCCTGTAAATGAAAACATTTGTTAAAAAGTTCATCTATGAAAAATTCTCACGTATCTAAAAAAAAAAAATTCTTCTGTACATTTGTTTCCATTATTATGTTGAAATTAATGGAAAATAAAAAAAAAATCAAATGTAAGACAAAGGAAGGTAAATACTGTACACCTGCTGAGAACCTCTTCCACTACAAGAGCCACAGTTTTCCCAGTTCTGATCACCGAAGCCATTTCAATCTTGAACTTGCAGTAGTAGAGAAGCTATGAAAGGCTCAACTTGTTTGGCTGAGGGGCCACAGGTGTGCTGAGGTGGTGTTCAACACGCATGACTCAGCATCAAACCGTTGCACCAATCTGATCAGCTTCTAGTACCCCCACACGCACACACACATGCTCCTTTAACTCAAGTTATCTATAATCCTACATGAGTGTTTTATAAACTTGCTGTCTCACATTAAAAAATAAGTGCATCAAGTATCTTTGTACATTCAAGTCACTTTCTAAGGCAAATTGTCTACCATATGGACTCCCAACTGCTTTGGTATTTGCTTCAGTTAATTGGGATGGACTTGGGTGTTGACACATGCAGGTTAATTGACTCAGAGTGGCCTCAGTGGGTGGACAAATGCTGGGAGCATGCCTTAGATCAACCTAGTCGTGTGTTTACAAAGTCTGAGAGTTCCAAAGGGGGTTCAAAACCACTTGCATGTCCAGTCTACACTCACTATGCTATGTCAGTATGCAGCCCTCAAACGGAAGGAGCTTAATTAAGGCGTGAACACCTCACATGCCTTCATAACAAGTTTTTGTTTGTTTTCTTCCAACAACTTGTTTTAGAAAAGATCATTTTTGATGACTCAGACTGACACAGATTGAAAAGTTTCCCTAGGTAGACTACAGAATGTCCACTGCCTGAGAAAATGCAGACCTAACTCGCGGTTCTTTTGTCCTCCTTACCCCACCCTGCTCTCTCTTTTTCTCTCTGGGTATCACACCAGCAATCTTTCCATTACGTCTCCTTCTCTTGCATTCTTTTTCTTTCCCATTCTGTTTCTCTCTCCTCTGTGTTCTCTCTCTTTGTGCGCTTGCTCTCACCCTTGCTCTCACTCTCTCTTCCTCTCTCTCTAAGACAAATGCCTCTACCTAGCAGAAGTCAGTTGGGTTTGCTAGTGCATGGTGTCCAAATGTTCAGCAGAGATGAACAGGGGTAGGGAATTCTGCAGTAACTTGAACCCTAATGTGGGAACACTTGTACTTCCCTTAGCAATCAGCAAAAATTGAGAAATAGTAGTGACTTGTATCACTGTGACATGGTATAGCATTTGGCAGGTAATAGTTCAGCGACTTAAATGAATTGATTCTTTTTTTAGAAAAGGTGATTTCAAATTGAAGAATTTCTGGACACAAAGTTCAAATCCTGTGGTGTGGCTGGCCTTGGTTTCTACAGTTCAATCTTGCATGCGGGGAAGGATTCATCTTGCATAACCACTGTACTGCTGCTTGCTAAAACCATGATGTTGAGGTCTTGCTGCTTCTCATGAGTCTCCTGGTACCATTCTCGCATCACTTCCGAGTCGTGAGTTGGGATCAGAGTCACCTGCAGGGAGAGGAAAGAACAACTATTCATGGGCAGAGCGAGAACAAGAGCAATGACGAGGTGTCAGTTAGACCATCAGAAGACGAAAGGGAAAGAAAGAAACATTTTCTGTTTTCCTCAAGAAATGCAAAGGACTTTTCAACTTGCATTTCCTATAAACTACAAGAAAGCAGCAAAGAGATTCTATCTTTCTGGGGGGAGCGGAAGGCTGGAACCAAAGTCAACTGATGACTAGTCAGTAAGTTCACCTGTATTCGCTGCTAGTTCTCCAGTTCTTTTGTGTTAACAGGAATGCTTCAGTTAAGGTGCAACCTTTTGTATTTCCTTTAACACAGATGGTAAGTTCTGTGTTAAAGACGTCACGTATTCAATCCAGGAAACCCTGGTGGGGTAGTGGATAAGTCTTCAAATCCACCAGCACTCCTTGGAAACTCTACAGGCTAGTTGTACTCTCTATAGGGTCATTACGAGTTGAAATCGACTCAGCAGCAGTGGATATATTTAATCCAAGGAATTTTAGCTATTATGGGAGCTTAAGGCCTTAGAAGTTCGCTAATTGTGTGGAATTAATGTTTCATCCTGAGAATACAGATTTGTATTTTTGTGTGTATTGTTTGGGGATGAAAGAGCGGGGTAGATTATTAACAGCTTAAATAAAAAATTTTCATGTAGTATTCTTTAAGAGTTCACTGGGTGCTGCTCACTAAATCTCATGTGATTAACAGGTAATTGTGTTTAATATTATGCAAACACAGTGTACTACGTAACTCTACTAAAGAGCCACTGAAGAGCCACAGCAGAGATGATACGGGGGGCTCACGGTCAGACAGGATGTTTGGAAGTCGACAGTGGGGACTGTCCTAATGAGCACTGTCAGCAGGGCTTCTGCTGTGGCATTTCCCATGGACAGTGGGTTTTCTAAAGATCCATATTCTTAGGAGTAAAGACAATTCCTTAGTAGCTCTCACATTTAAATATGACCACCTTGATTTATGCACACACAATACTCTTGGTGTATTACGAGGCAGGGCAAGTAATCTTGGGCCCGTTTTATAAATAATCTAATGAATGCCATTTTGTAGGTAAAGGGGAAACCCTGTTAGCATAGTGGTTAAGTGCTATGGCCACTAATCAAAAGGTCAGTAGTTCGAATCTAGGTGCTCATTGGAAACTCTGTAGGGTAGTGCTCCTCTGTCTTATAGGGTTGCTATGAGCTAGAGTCCACTTGACAGCAGTGGACAGTACATGGAGGTGATGTGGCCTTCCTCTAAGGCCATGGTGGTGGCGGTGCCAACACTAAAACATTGGAGACCATGTTTGTTAAATCGGCTTTGCCCTCAAGGTATGTCCTGTGTGACAGACCCGTGAGGTGCCTCATGTGGCTCCACAGTCTTAAAGGTGTCTCTGGATACCGCGTCATCACCAGTGCAGATATTTTCCTTGCGTTCTTACCTGCATGTTACTGCCCCACTGAGCCTTCCCTTCCAGCAAGGCGTCCAGGACAGCCCGGCTGGGCTCCTCGGCAGCAGGGTCGTTTCCACTCACCACGTAGTAGGATGACCTCACTCTCTTGAAAAATTCAACATCAACATTCTTACTATTGCTGTGGTTGGGAATATAGCACAGGTCCAAATACACAGGGGGACCTGGAGGCACGGCTGAGGATCTGGCCGTCTTGGTAGTTCCTGGTCCTTCGGTAGGTAAACAGAGACAAAGAAAAGCCAGGGTCACGGCAATGAGAAGGGACCTGTACATCCAGTTCACCTTCCTGACTCATCCACAGAGAGATTCTCCAGGACATGCAGTGGGGCACTGGGCACTTCCATCCCCTGGGAACTTACAGAGGGCACTCAAGGCTGCTAGTCTGAGAAAGCACAAGTTGGACTTGACCATCCACAACAGGAGGAATGAAGAAGGAGATGGTTTTGCTTTGTAAACAGCACATTAGGAGACTGTTTCAAGGCTCTCCCAACAGGTGGACTAGATAGTAACATTGCTCCTTCAAGAGTTACTAATGTATCTTTTAATCGGAAAAGAGATCTAAGAAACAGATTCTAAAGTCAAAAGGAGGCACATCAAAGTCAAGAGATCTCAGGAATCAGTTCTAGGATCTCAGTTATAACAATTTTATAAGCAGTTGAATACCCTCACACTGGATCTTGTAAATAGATCCAATTTCCATCCCATATGGGTTTCAAAGGCCCCAAGCACCCCACCCCAATTCATAAGCAGTGAGGAACCACTGTGTTCTTTTCTCAGCACATTACTCTGAAAAGCCAGACATCCTTCCCTAGAACAAGGCTGGATACTGAGCTTTGGCCATGGAAAGGTTCAGAAATGCTAGGCAAGCAGGACATACCAGGCCAGGGAGAGGGGCATCTGGTAGCCAACATTCCCACTCTAAATCAGAATGGCCTAGGCTAAGGAAGAATTCAGAACACATCCAAAAGTCTCCTGGCATCTTGGTTAGCTGGCATTCTCACTTGTTCCAGGAAGAAAGGGCCACCTCAGCCAGTTCTCTCAAAGCTTGTAGGCCCATTTTTCCCCTTTAGCTTTCTGTTGGGTGAGGGAGACACAAATCTGCTGCACTGAGTCCCTGCCAGTTCTAAAGGGTAGGCCTCTCAGCTTGCCTAGTGCCAGCTTTTCTACTTGAAAATAGTACTGCCCCCTTGTGGAAAAGCCCACCCAAGCCAAAATTGAAGTCTGACCAAGCACTGATGTGGAGAACACAAGCCATTATGATTGAGGCTAAATCTTTGCAAATCCAGTATGACTAACAGGAAGAAATGGCAGGGACTGGAGCTGAGTCTGAGTTTCTACAATAAGCCATGATCAGTTAAAATAAAATGTTCACTGTTCACTACAGCTCATCTCAGGAGAAGCTGCTCTTGAATCTCTTCCCTGACTCCACCCCAACCCCCAACAAACATACTCACATTGACAAAACTAATTCAGAAATCTCAGAAGGTCTACCATTTTAAGACTCTAAGGCAGTGGTTCTTCACCCTGGGTACACTTAGAAAAAATACTGATGTCCAGGCCCCATCCTCCAAAGGCTGATTAACAATTGGGTTGGTGTTGGGGCCTGGGCATGACTGTTTATTAAAAGTGCCCCAGGTGATTATAACGTAGCTGGTTTTGAGGTCATTGCTCTAAAGCTCTTTAAAACATTGATCTTCTAGGCTTGGTCTTCTCCATTCTGTATGGGATTTTTAAAAGGCTGTTATCACATGTTTCATACCATCCCTGAATTCTGCCGACTGTCTGATTTTCTTTTTTGTGGGGTGTTGGAGGATAAGAATCAAACAAATAAATATTTGAGCAAACTGACTCCAGTTTTTGACTAGGTTAACTGGTCACATCAATCAACCTGAGCTGAAAGCCTTCCAAATAACCTAACGTGAGCCTCCCGACTGACTTGTAGCAGAAGTGGGTGTTCCACTTTTTCTAATCACTTGAGCATTCAATCACTGCCTTCAGTACCAAATGAATGTTGCTTACAGAAGCACAAACTGAGGAAACTGACAGGTTTGTTTTAGAAATCAATTAATACTGCAGTTTTCCCTTTTTAGAAATCCATAAGAAAAGCATTTTACTGTAAGTTCAAATTAGCTTGTTGTTATTTATTACTTTGCCTTTAAATTATCCTTTTAAGTGACCAGGATTTAAAGGAAAGTCAACTGTGTGGCCTAAGGCATATGCTCTGGCAAATTTGGTGGCACACTTAAGTTTGTTTTCATCTGTTTCAATGGATTTCATGTTTTCTCCTAAGTGTGGATGAGCTAACAACTCTTTCAGACCAAAGGGGAAACTGTCTGGTGGTTTTTCACTAATTCTAAGCATGAACGGATGCAGTTTTGTTTTCTACATGCATGTAAAAGACCAAAACTGATAAGAACTGTGTCTTGAAATTGATGTTCCATGTTGTTTAAAGTAAAAATGTATAGCTGTAACTGATACTTCCTATGATGCACTAAATTTGAGAGCTCAAAGGTTCACCAATCAGATTTTCCCCTAAAAAATCAAGGAAATGTTATTTACATGATATTCTGTGTTACATGTTTAAGTCAGTGTGTATTACTTTGTCTGAAAATCCCAATTAACTGTGTAGAGCAAATAAAATACATTAATGCAAATCCCTGTGATTGGGCTAGATGCAACAAGACAAAGCTGGGTAACTCCATAAAGACCCAGAGGTCATTTCTAAGAACATGACAAGTCTGGGAATTGAGATCAAAACCAAGATCATTGCCAAGTGGGATCTCAATCTGAAACAGTGTGATGAGTCTCTGCTAGTGAGGCTGGAGGAAGAGGAAGAATGGGTAAAGAGGCTTTCACGGCTTTTCTCTCAATTTGTTCTGGGTATCCACCAGTCCACTGGAATTACGGCATTTACTGACTGATAATGAAACAGAGGATTGCCTTTAATGGGGAAGTATCTCTAGCCTGGTGACTTTTGGGAGTCTTCCCTGGTCCTGGTCCTTTGCAGGCTTTGGCTTCTGTCACTGCGGCTTGATTCTAGGGCCCTGGTGGCTAAAGCACTGACATACTCTGGCAGGAAGATTTAGAGACACACCCTTAGCTCTGAAGACTCAGACTAGAGCTTCGTCTGCTGTCTTCCAGAATGGTGCAAACCCAAGAATCCCACCTGCTGAGCCAGAGCTGCTCTGGGTCATATGCTGGGCTATCCCAAAGTCTAAGGGACTCACTGCACTGTGATAGCTATCTTCTGGCAGAAACAGGATAGCAAAGGGAAGGTCAAGCACCAATTTGTGCTCTCTTGTCACCCTAGCTTAAAGTAAACAGGCTCCAAATGGCTTCTTCAAATGACAGTAGAACTGTTGTGGCCTATGGCAGGGTACCCACACCTGCCTTGACCTACCTGCGGTTGCCGTCTTGACTGACTTGGACGTGGAGGCATTGGTCGCATTCTTTGTCTCCTTATCTTCCCCACGGGCAGATTTGACCTCAGGAGTGGTGGTGGTTTTCGTTGCCTTTTCCACAGATTCTTTCTTCTTGGGAGAAGCCACTCTGGAGACCTTATCTGAAGACTCTTTCAAGCCCACTGGTTTTGGGGAAGCAGCAGAAGGCTTAGACTTCCCATCACCCTTTTTGACAGGCGAAGATGACTTGGTTTTTGTACCTGGCTTTTTGGTTTTGGTCTTCTCTTTGAGATCTTTCTTCAAAGCTTTGCCCAGGTTCTGCTCAATGGCCAAGGCCTCTGGATCCACCATGGACACATCAGGGTGGCGGGGAGAAGGGCTGCGGTCTTGCATGGGTGCTGGAGGTGGGTCCATGTGTTTGTATGTGACAGTTTTGTCTGTGGGGATGGTTTCAGATTCATCTTCAGAGTCGATGTTTGCATCAGCTGTGATGGAGGGGCACTCTTCAGTTTCTGGGGGAACGTCTGAGTCTGTCTGGGATGGGGCGGACTCACTAACGGAAGTAGGAGGGGTTTCATCACACTGTCGCCCCTGTTGCTTGCCTCCTGGAGGCGGTGGGGCTCCGCCTGATTGAATGAGGGGTTTCTCTGACTCTTCTGTGGACTCTTCACTGGCAAACCACTCCAAAGGATTGGGATTAATGAAGGAAGGTGAAAGCTCTGTCTTGGGATGCTTGTATTCACAAGAGGACACGAGGCATAAATCAACATCCTGGCGCGCCTCTGAGGGGGACTTCTTTTCCGCAGTGTAGCATCGGTCTGGAGTCTCGTAAGAATATGTGGATGCCTGTGGGGTCCTGGCCATTGTCTCCGTGGTCTCATAGCAGTATGCGGAAGTATCAGGGGCTCGTGAGGTTTTTGTAGCCGTCTCATAGGAATAACTTTCAGACTCAGCAAAACCAGCAATTTTCTCAGTGGCCTCGTAAGAGTAGCTGGAATCCCCAAGTGTGTGGCCACCGTCTTCAGTGTCATCATAGCCATTGCTGACGTCATCCAGCAGCCTTCTAGACCTCTCAGTCTTTTCATAGCTGTAACCACTCACTTCAGGGGTCCTCGGTGTTGTTTCACTTATCTCATATGAATACGCAACCTCTTCAGGGGTCCGTGTGGCCTTCGTAATTTCATAGGCATAGCCATCATCTTCAGGGGTCTTGCTGGTTTTCTCAGTGGTCTCATAGGAGTAGCTACTGTCAAGTGGAGATTTTGGGGTTCTCTCCATCTTCTCATAGTAATAGTCACCTACATCGGGGGTCTGCTTGGTTTTTTCATAGTACTCATAACTTTCCTCATCTGGGGAACTGGCCGTTTTCTCTGACTTTTGATAGGCATAGCTAAAATCACCAGGTGTTTTCCCACCACTGTCCTTCTCCAGGTTAGATGTGGTCACATCTCTATCCAAGGCTAGATGGTGTTGCATTGTATCAAATAACACTGAGGCACGGAAGCCATAGGGCTCTGCGGATGCTGCATCCACTGATGGAGACGTGGAAGTGTGGCGAGCTGCTGCATCCTCTTTGACTGCAGAGGTAGAATCTGAAAAGCTAGGTGAATATAAAGGAGAGGACTCTCTTGGGGTCAGTGGAGAGATATCAGATTTTGGTGAAAGCGCCTCTCCTTCCAGACTTTGCACTTTTTCAGAGGTGAGTGAGGCATATAAGGATATATCTCTGGGAGGAACTACATCCGACAGAGTATCTTCCTGGAGAGGAGAAGCTATCTGAGAAGGAGTATGTGCGGAAGAGGTGGATGGGGAGGCCTCTACCTGAGATACTGAGATAAGCTCCGAAAGATCATTGTCTTGGGTGTAGGATGGCTCCTCTGTTGGTGGTATCTTATGTGATAAACTGGAGTCCTGCAAATCAGAAGGACTGTAGTCCACTTCAGTTGGCCCATTTTCAGTGATGTGAAGCATACCTGCACCCACAGTAGGGTGATCTGGAGACTGTCGACTAAAGTCCATAGCAAGGGAGTGCTCAGGGGATTCTTGGCCAAATTCAATAGACATTGAGGATTGTTCAGATCTGTGATCCTGAACTGGTGTCCTGGATTTGGCTGTTTTAGGGGAGAAGTCTGGTGGAGAAATTGACATTGGTCTTGGGCATTCTTCTTTAGATGGAGACATTTCTGTTTCCTGGAAAGTGGTTGGTGTTTGCACAACAGACACTGAAAGGGAGTCGTCAACTTCTGTGGAATGTGGGGAACCAACCTCAGCATGCAGAGAAGGAGACACATCATCTGTTGTTGGCTCTGGAAATGAACTTGTAGCCACAGAAGCTGTGGAGACTGAAGCCACACCTTCCATATGAGAGTATGTGTCTTCTGCTACACCCTCATCCACAGGAGTAGCTGACTTGTCTGAGACAGTGCCTTCAGAAATGGACATCTTCGTATCTTCCTTTAAAGATCCAAACTGGCTGACGTCAATTTGTGTAGGAGAAACATCTCCTCCTAATTTTCTTTCATCCAAAGCCAGTCCCGGTTGAGAACTCACAGCTTCAACATGACCGGTTTTCTTGTCTTCTCCAAAGTCTTCTTTTATTGGTATAAAGTCTGTACTTTTCTTTTCCTGTTTCTCTTGGAAAACATCAGTGGAAGTTACTTCAGAAACTGGACTTGTTTGGTCTGGAAAACCTTGCTTTCCATTTGTTCCTTCGAAGGGGCTTCCAGTACTTCGGTCAGGACTCTTGCCATCAGCATTTAGAAAACTGTCATAAGCAGACTCTGATCCAATCAGAGGAGGACTCCGTAAAGGAGATAAAACTTTTTCAATGGGAGACTCTGAATCAGGCACGGGTTCATCCATGGGACTTATGGAAGAAGGCTTTTCACTGTCATCTTTGGCATCATCAAATTCAAAACTCACTGGAACTGCTGGTGGTTTTTCGATGACTTCTGTGGGGAGGTGACTGGATTTCTCATCAGTAGGGGACTGGTAGTAAGGGGTATGGCCAGCACTGCCAGTCACAGACTGAGATGGAGACACCACTTCCAGAGTCTTATCCTCTGGACTAGCAACATGTTCTTCAACTACTTCTTGGGTCACCTCGGGAGACACTGGGACGGCTGCCTCTGCTGAGACTTTAATCTCATTGGGCATCAGAGAGAAGTTCACACTACGTTCACCCAGAGGGGTCTTTTCTACGGGTGATGGTGGAGACGGGCTCAGAGACGGACTCTTGGATGGGCTAAGTTTTTCAGCTGAAACTGCCAAGGTGTCTTTGATCTCCAGAGTAGCACTGACTTTCACTTCTTTCTCTTCAGAACAGTAGGCATCACGTAAAGCAGATCTGCTGAATTTGTCTTCCTCCATGGATGAGGGTGGGGATATAGTGGAGGCTGAAGCATTGTAATCTCTGCCATCAGTGGCATCTGTTTTTGACACGTCAGATAATCCATTGAGTGATGAAACAGGTTTGGAGTATTCCTGAGAGTACAGTGAGGTCTCATATTTGGTGATGTTGATGAACTCCTGAGATGGGGACTCTGTCTCTTCATTGTTAGTCTCATCACTCATCACGTCACGAGGAGTAGACATCTCATCCATTGGGGTGGGCTCACTGGATATCTCAATAGTAGACTGTGTATAGCCAGAGGTGGCAGTGAATTCCTCAGGCTGGTCTTCTCGATTCTCCTCATCAGAAGCAGTGGCTTCACTCTCCGAGCCTCCAGGTAAAGTCTCGTCATGAATTGAAGATGCAGGTTCTTGGGCAGGAGACTGGACTCCTGGTTGCTTGGTTGATGTGGCAAGGAATCCATACTGATCCTCAGCACCACCAGCCTCTGCAGCCTTGTCAACAACAGCCATCACATAATCTTCAGCTTCAGCTTTTTCGGGCTCATATTCTTCCTCTCTGGCATCCTCAGCTTTGTCCTCCTCGTCACCCTCCTCCTCAGATTGTTCAGCCTCTCCTTTCTCAACTGCCTCATCCATGTCTTCTTCTGCTCGGTCATCACCACTGGCCACAGACTCCCTCTTCTCCTTGATGCGCGCATCTGCCTCTGCCTTCACACTTTCCTCATCTTCAGTGGGGCTGTGCTTAGAGGTTCTCATGTACATGCTTTCTTCACCATCCTCTTCTGGCTCCTCAGCCTCCTCAGTTTCGGCCTTCTCTTCATAGTCTCCAGTCTCTGAGGATTCTTCAAAACCAGCTCCTTCATCTTCAAACTTTTCCGTGTCTTCCACCCCTTGCTTCTCAACTGGCTCCAGCTCTTCAGGTGTTTGCTCACACTCACCTTCCCCTTCAGTAGTGGTGATTCCCTCATCAGGGGACTCGGCAGGACCTTTGATGACTTCTGTCTCTTTCTGGATGACATACGCTTCAACTGGTTCTGTTCCCTTCAGTTTCTCTTCATCTTCTATTAGCTCCAGCTGAGGCTTGATGTCCCTTGCTACATCAACCTCTTCAGCCTTTAACTCTTCAAAGTCCTTGGTTAGATCCTCAGGGGATGACATGAGAGACCTCTCAGCTTCAAGTTCTTTGGCAGGGCCAGTTGCTGCTATTGCAGCTCCCACTGACAGGGCTGCTGCAGTGGCCGCGGTGCCAATGGCTGCAGCCGCAGCCTCTGTTGTCTTGCCTTCCTTCTTAGTGACTTTAATTTTCCCTTTCTCCTTTGGCTTCCCAGCAGCAACAGCCTCTTTCTTGACTGGCTCTTCCTTTTTGGGTACTTTTGGTTTTAATGCAGCTGGCTTTTTCACTTCAGATACCGGAGTAGATGGTTTCTTTACATCTTTAGAGATCTTCTTGATTTCTTTTTTGGGTTCCTTTTCTTCCTTTTTAACTTCCTTCTTTTCTTCTTTCTTCACTTCCTTTTTGGCTTCCTTCAGTGGTGTTTCTTTCTTAACCTCTTTCTTGGGTTCTTTTTTCTCTTCTTTCTTGATTTCTTTTTTGACTTCTTTTTTGACTTCTTCCTTCTTTGGTTTTTCCTCTTTCTTAATAGGTGTTTTGTCCTCCTTTTTAGCCACTTCTTTCTTTGGCTTTTCCTTCTCTTCTTTCTTTTCTTCAGGTTTTAGCTTCGTTTCCTTTTTCACGGTCTTCTCCTTGGTGACTTTAGGTTTGACGTCTGTGGCTTGCTTTTCAGCCACCTCGGTTTTCACTGGAGGTTGGTCTTCTTTGCTGGGCACCTCCTTGTCACTCACTGAAGGTTTGGCTTCTGTTTTTGCTGGCTTGTCTTTTTTCACTGTTACCTTTTCTTTACTTTCCACTTTCGGTGGCTTTTCCACAAGGTTAGCTTTTGTGACCTCAGTGGTTTCGTCTTTAGACTCCTTTCGCACAGACTTGCTTGGGAGTGGTTTTGTAGCTGGCTTCAGATTTTCTCGGCTATCAGCCCTTTGTTTCAGTTTTACTCCTTTGGCTGCAGGAGTGGGTCCCTGGCCAATGAGATCCTTCTGTGTGGCCAGGGGCTGTTTCAAGAAATCTAAATGTTTGAGTTTTTCCAGCCCTTCTAGGATGTTGTATTGGGTGCTGTTTCCAGGAAACAGGACTCGGATGATTTTCTCTGCAGGGTTTGCTGGATGCCACACAATCAAAGATGAGACTGAAGTTAAATAGGAAATTGGGATGTCTACTTCTTGACCACTCGGCAGAATTAGTTCAGCCTTGTCTTTGTTGGTGCCAGTCCACTGTTGCATAAAATACTGCATTTCCTTACTGCTCTTGACCGGGTTAAGTACATACATCTCTAGTTTACCAACTCCCATCTTTTGGAAAAGAATGACAGGATCGATGGTATTGCCTACACTTCTAAACAGAGGTTCTGGTTTCATAGACAATTTGTTTAGGTACTGAAGAGTGAAACAAGCTTCTTCTATGCTTCTTTTCATCTTGATGTTTGGCTCTGGGCTTTTCAGATTTTCAGGTACATTAAGAAATACAACTCCTAAGTCAGGGGAGATGAGATTTTTCATCCAGTCACTATTGGTGGTGGAGCCCTGGGACTGCTCCTCCTCGAGCTCTGCTATTTTTCGCTGTAGCATGCTGTTTATTCCAGGCAAATTGTCATCCCCAATGTGGGTGAGCAGGATGGAGTCCACTCTGTCCAAGTGTCGGATGAGTTTCCAGAAGCAAGACTTTCTTTCCGATCCTCCATTGATGAGCATGTTGAATCCATTCACTGCAAACAGTGCAGAATCACCCCTCCCTCCTGGAAAAATGTAACAGCAGGGCTTGGACAGCTTTAGAAATCCACCAGATGTGGGAGGTTCCAGGATGTCAAAGGGAGACGGGACTTCCACTGATTCTGAGAGATACTCAGTAAATTCTGAAAGTCCTTCCATTTCTGGCAATATAGAGGCTGAGTTGAGTTTAATATTGATGAAATCTTGGAGATTGTGTCTGTCAAGATTGGAGTTCTTCCAGTCCCCTTCCTCGGGACAGAACAGGGTTAGGCTGGCTTTGTTGGCAGGGTGAGTGGTGCTCAGTAATTCCCCAATCTGGAGTTTAAAAAGGAAAGGAAGGAAGAAAAGGTTTAAGTGATTTTCATCACTGACACATCGTCTTTGTCTATTACTGGATGTTATAGGATGATCACATACATACAGGGCTGATGCCCCTGTGTAGTGATGCTGGTTCCTTAAATACCAAAGTACTTCCATGCTGGCAGATAAACTGTTCCTTTCCTGAGCCCCCATAACAGACTCCCTGCTACCTCATCTACCCACCAGCCCCTCTCCTGGGGCTCCTTCTCTTTCCCTTAATTTAGCAACTTTGTGTCCCTTCTTGTCTAGCAGAGAAACTCCAGACCTTGCCTCAGTTATGAGGCTACTGCCACCTGGATCATCAGAGCCTGTGCCACAGAAGTGATGAAACGCTGTACCAACACTGGATACTTGCCATGCAAAGATACCCTTTAGAAAATATTAAGTTGTCAAGGAGAAGGTTATGTGAATCATTCACCAGTGATATAGAATCTTTTATTCCTCTGGGTTTGGCAAAAAAAAAAAAGACCTGATTAACACATTGATGGAATTTAGATTAAAAACCATTTTTGTTGGTGTTGCCTTTTAGATGCTGGTAGGTATAAAAGAAAAAAGTTAGCTTTGTGCTTATTTTTTATGGGACATAGGAAGTTATGGATTGGCCATTACTATGAAATTACTGGTTTCTGGCATCAGATCACACTACTTGGAACATGAGTGGCTCCCCTACCCAATTCTCATACTATGGCTCAAAGGGCATTTTTGCAGATACAAATGTTTGAAGTGGTTAGATAACTACGTAAGAAAGTGGTCCAAATTCATTCCTCGTTTGCTTATCTTTAATCCAGGGAAAGACACCATGCTCTCTCACAACTCCCATTCTTTTCAGGGCAAGTAGTTGGGCACAGAGGAAGATCCCATCTGGCTTAAACAGTTTTCAACACATTGTTTCATACCTCCCATAGGAAGGGAATGGGAGAGAGCCAGAGGAACACAACAAAGACTTGAGTTTAATGGAAAAGCCATTTCCTTTTCCACAGAGTGCTATGGCCATACATTTCATGGTCCTAGCCTAGTAAACAGTGAGGAAGAATCATGTCATAAATTCTAGTTTTCTTTCCGTTTCAGCAAAGCTCACAAATCAGTTGAGAGTGTCAAGCTGAACGAGGCCTTGGGTCCTGATGGTACGTGAAGAAAGGGCCAAATAAAGTTTTTGTTTGGCCCAAGCATCCCTGAGCCAGCAGGTCTGAGTACTAGAATGGATTTTCTCCACCCACATAGCCCCAAATGTTAGCATTCTGAGGCTTCATGTGAATATGTGTGTAATTTATAGAATCTGAAGTTTACTACATTACACTGCAGTAAGAGAGCCATTTTTGTTTCGTTAGTCTTCTAGTGCTAAGCAAGAAATTTTATGCAAAGGGTCACAAAATAAGTCTTTGACTTTGCTATTTTCCTCTGATTTAACTTCACAACTTTCTATAAAAGCGATTTTGGAAGCTAAGAGAATTGAAAGAGCAAATAGCAACCATCCTTGTGTGGAGGCTTTGCTTAAGTTATTTGCTGCCCAGTCAGAACAAGTATGAGCACCAAGTATTGTTTCTTACCCAATAACTGGCATAGACCTCTGTCACTATCACCATAGCACAACTAAGAAGTCTCTCAACCCTCATTATTCTTGCAAACATTCATTCAATTATGCAAACTATTCACACTGTATAATAAATTTTACAGAAAAAAAATCAAGGGTAACTCAAATGCCTGATCTTTAATAGCTAAATGTTTAAAATGAAGCTTAGGTCATTCCATCCTAGCTGAGAGGTATGGGAGCCAAGGGTATAACTCTACCAAGGCAGGGGTTATTCAGTCATTAGCTCTTTTTATGTGAGATGTGTGATCACCAAGTTCAAGGAGGAGGCTTAAAAAGGCTTTGTGAATACCATTCTGCTTTCCATCTTATCACCTGTATCATGAGTTGTTATGAAATGCAGAAAGTGAGCCACCCAGCCCCTCGCTCCAAAACAAAACCACCAAGGTTGCATAAATTCTGAATAAGTCAAGGCTAATAACAAACAGCAAAGAAAGGCTGGCAGATGGAAACCTATGACCTACAATGAGAAGCACTGAAGAAAGTCAATGGTACTGGGCAGGGTTCTTTTCAGGGAGGAAAAATCCAGTCTCCCTGGAGAAATAGCAGCACATTCATTGTGCATGATGAAGAAAAAATACAGAGATGAGGCCTGGAAACTGCCAGTCACAAAGGAGACAAGTAGAATGGGGGAGAGGAGGAAGAGAACAAACACCTACTACATCCTTGGAGCTACACAGGTTTAAATTATGTTTTTCATCCATCTTCATAGAAGCTGGATGAAAGGAGCTGGAAAAGGAGCCCCCTAGGTTAGAAGGCACTATATAGTGGCAGTAGCAATGGACTCAGATGTATCCTTCTGCTAAATGACATCTAATTACAAGTGGGATGGACTGAAATACACCAATGGTGGTGAAGATGGTCCAGGACCAGCAACATTTTATGTGTTATACATCAGGCCACCATGAGTCAGAGCTGATTCAGTAGCATATTAAAAGTTTCTGGATGACAGGAAAAATACCTTCTGTATCTTTGTATCTGATTTATAATTGAACTCATAATCAAGTTTAATAAATGCTTGTTGAACTGATTTATAATCAAACTCATAATCAAGTTTAATAAATGCTTGTTGAACTTCACCAAACTTGGCCAATTCAACACATGCTGTCTTCCAGGGAAGGGTGCTTGGGATATGATAACAGTTTGATAATATTTATCACATACGCTGACTGTTACTCTCATGTGGCTTCTATGAAGATGGATGAAAAACATGATTGGAAGAAATATTGCTTCAGGGCAAACATAAATCTTTTTTGTTAATTATTGTTACTATTTTTTTTTAACAATGTGTGTGTACTGGATGAGGAAAAAAGAACTAAGACATAAATGAGTTTCCTGTAGATTGCATCACTGGAACATAATTTAAACCTGTAAACCATGGGCTACTAACTACATTTCCTTTTCTGATTAAGTTATTTGCTTGGCTGATGAGGAACCAGTGTAGACAGCATATCTCTGGCCATTTAGAAGGACTTTAGAACAGTGTGATAACAGAATTAGGTAAATCTGTAGACAGCCATATAAATTTTTTAAAAAAGGTTACTATCAAGTCAATTCTGACTCATGGTAACGCTATGTATGTCACAGCAGAAGTCCTCTCCACAAGGTTTTCAACAGCCTGTTTTTCAAAAGCATATTACCAGGCCCTTCTTCCATGAAGGCAAACCTCCGACCTTTCAGTTAGCAGCTGAGCACATTAACTGTCTGCACTACCAGGGACTAACATACAAATAGTGCTCTCTAATAGGAACCTGGAGGGAGCTCCCTGGCGGCCCGCTTCAGGCTAAGTTTTATTCTGCTGAGTACTAACTTGGATAAAAATGATGAAGAAATATTTATCAAATCTGTGGACAGCATGAAAATGGGACACACTGCAAAATAGGAGGTGTCAGAATGAAAGCATTTATAAAAACCCTTGACATTGGGAGGAGGATGGCTAAGTCAACTCTATCACAACAATACTCTAAAGAAATGCATGAAAGGTCCAGAAACCTGCTGGCCACTAACAATAGCATGGAAAGGACACCAGGATTCTGATAGACAGTCAAAGGAATTTATCAGGAAGCTAAAGCGTCATGGCCACTCACTGGCCCAGTCCCTTTCCAAACACCTGTGCTTAACTGCATCTTCACAGTTTTACATTCCTTTTCTTTAGGGGAACCCCCAAACTGTATAAATTGCAGAGCCCCTCAAATCATGCACCTCTTCTAACTGACATTTCATTGTGAACAGCAATGGCCGGAAGCCAGCTGTAGACTTACTTAATAGAAGATGTGCTAGAAACCATCCAAGTGATCAACTCTCATCACCCTGATCCACAGACCTCTGGAAGATGGGGTCCAGTTTGATATTTTAGAGAAACTGGACCAAAAAACAAATCTGAAAAATTGGAACAAGTCTCTTTTGTTGGCTTCTTTTCCTGGGCTTTAACTTCTACATGCTAGGTATGGGCCCCTTATTCTTCTTGATAACTTTCGCTCACTAGCTTACACCTTCAAGGTTCAGGGTTTTAAATAACTCTGATGGAGCCCTGGTGATGCAGCAGTTAAGAGCTCAAATGCTAACCAAAAGGCTGGCATTGGAATCCACCAGCCGCTCCCTGAAAACCCTATGGGGCAGTTCTGCTCTGTCCTATAGAGTCACTGTAAGTCAGAATCGACTTGATGGCAACAATATGCCAATGGCTTCCAATAAGCATCTCCAGCATGAGTATCCTGAGCTCTGGACTCATAGACCCAACTGTGTGGTAACTCCAAATCACCAAGAACTCACCATGACGAGGGTTGTGCTCCCTAATAGCACCAAGACACTAACACAAAGCCAGGGCCAAACTCTTGACTTTCCCCATGATGATCCCATCTCCCCTGCCTGTCAATGGAGCAGGTTTGAACAGCAGGCACTAAGGAATGTTATAAAAACAAAAACAAAAACACTGCTGTCCAGTCAGGTCCAACACACAGAGACTAAGAACTGCCCCATAGAGTTTTCAAGCAGTGCCTGGCAGATTTGAACTACCGGCCATTTGGTTTGCAGACGTAGCACTTAACTTATGCCATCAGGGTTTCCAGAGAATATAAAGAACATTTTCTATTTTGTCATATGAAGAACAATGGGTAAATCTAATATTTAATCTAGAAGGAAAATAATAATAAACATTGGTAATATTGGTGAAGGGTGTCTAAGGCACTCTCAGGTAGAAAAGACATTATATTCCTTCCTTGAAGATACAATGAGTCAAATTAAGGAAATGTTTTCTGACAGACATATGGAAAGATGCCCCCAGGAGACGGTGATTTCACATTCCTGCATTTCAGGGAGGGGATGGGTTAGCCAGATGTCTATCTGTAAGTTCTGGTTTTTGTGCTGACTTCCAACACACATTGCACACACACACAACTTCCAAAGTCCAAAATACCTTGGTAGTTCTAATTTTCAGTCCATTTATTCCTAGCTATTCAAGAAATTGTTTTGTTTTTCCCAAATAATATCTTTATAGTTTCTCTGAAATGATTCATACACCTCAAGGACTGGATAAAAAGGAATAAAACTGGACACCTAACAGCCTTGAAGCTCTCTTTGCTTTGGAGACATTCTGCACTCTACCCATCGTCCAAGGAGATAATAAAGTCAGAGCCCCCAAAAGGCTGAGAGCCACTGGTCTCGTCCCAGATTGTCAATCCACTTTCCCTGTGGCAGACACACTGGCGGGGCAGTGGTGAAGTGTGACAGGTGCTAACCAAAGGTCAGCAGTTCAAATTCACTAGGGGTTCCTGGGAAACTCTGAGGGCAGTTCTGCTCTGTCCTACAGGGTTGCTATAAGTCGGAATTGACTCAATGGCTATGAGTTTGGTGTTCTTTGGTTTTACCTGTGGCACCCTTCCTTTGAAGGCAGCAATGTATAAAATAGACAAAGGCTGAGTTGCTGTGACTGGGGCAGGAGGAACATCTGGGTAGAACATCTGCCCAACATTCTCCCCTTCCTGTGCCTCCCCCTGCACTCCTGACACCACTGACCTAGTCTGTTGAAGAAATTGCTACAGCATCTTTTCCACATATGCTGAGCATTACTTTCTCAGTATATCAGAGTGGGGGGAACTGGGGAAGCAGAGGAAACTATAACATAATCTCTGACCTTATACTAAAGCTGCCTGACTATAGAGAAGCCACATGCCCTTCAGAACCCTCCCCGGTGATTGCAAACCCTGAGGACTTTGCCCTTTCGTGAAACTTGCATTCCTTGTTTGGTTAAAGCAGTTTTTTCTTTTGTAATTAGTGCAAAATCTGATGCACACACATATCACGGTGCTAAAATTCTACTTCTGTGGACTGGACAAAATGACTTAAGCAGCAGTATTCACAACACTGTCTTACTAAAACAGAGAGAGATTATTTGAAGTCCAGATGGATAAATTGTTATGCTTCCTTACTTAAAAATTTGGCAGTGACAAACTAGTTTCTTCACATATTTAATCTGCTGGGTTTTGCCGTGAAAAATACAAATGAATGAATGTGGAATAACAACAACTAGAAACTAACTACAGAACTACACAGGAATGCAGGGAGGTGCCTGTAAGCAGGTAGATGAGCTGAGGGCTCAGAGCTGAAGTGAGCCTGCAAACAGGCCCGTTAACTGGCCACCTGTGTCTCTGGGCCTTGGAGCTATGTCCAGGCCTCCATAGCTCCCTTCCTTCCCTGGAGACAAGATGCTGAAAGTGTGTGTGACCTTACCAGCTACCAGGCAAATGTTTGACTGCCTCTGAGTAAAATATGAGCAGGAAGACACATTTTTGCAAAAGATTTACATACCAATTCCAAGTCAGAAGTTACAGTGGGCAGTCCAGCTCTAGCTTTGTAATTTCAACACAGTTTAACAAAGGTTGACTGGTTGTTATCAAGTCAATTCCAACTCACAGCAACTCTATGTGTCTCAGAGTAGAGCTGTGCCCTGCACAGTTTTCAATGCCTATTTTTCAGGATTAGATCACCAGGCCTTTCTTCTGAGGTGTCTCTGGATGGACCTGAACCTCCAACCATTCAATTAGCAGCCAAGTGCTGAGCTGTTTGCAGCACCCATGGACTCTCAACGAGGGCTTACTGGGCCTTTACTCTGTGACAAGGGCAACAGATACTAAGAAGTAGGAGGCACACAGCCTGAACTCAAGCAATCTTGAAAGACGACAGATTGCAAATTCTGGAGAAAGACAAGGCTGAAGTTTTCACTGTGTAGTGGAAAGGACGATACCAGCTGTGAGTGAGCCTTTGAGCCTCCAAGGATGGAGCCAACAGACTGACTTGGGGTGCCTTTGCCACTGTGGTGGGAAGGTGGTGCTATCTGCCCCAAGGCACGGGGGACACCACCATCATGCAAGCTGGGACTTTAAACCCTAAGTAAAATGCTCCTTTGCACAGTGCTTTCTTTCTCCACGGTGGGTAGAGAATGACACCCAGTTCTACCATCTAACCCGTGTTTTTGCAAAAGCCTGCAGGTGAGCCAAATGAAGCCAGGTAGCCTGTTCACAGCTCTTGCCAGTGCTGAAAAGGTACACAGAGACCTCTCTGCAAAGTGCAGGGCTAACGAAGACTAAATGCAGAAGGACATGCGGCCCTCCGCAATACCCGCAACAGCAAAGGCTGCCATCTCAGAAGACAGCTTTTAACAAAAGTGGTAAATCACCCTGTCAATGCATCCCTTGGCCTCTCCAGGTAGAATACCACTATCAGCTGCATGCGGGCCCCAATCTGCCCCAGTGAAGGCCCAGAACTGTTTCTGTAATGGCTACACACAATTAAGCAAAATGAAGGAGGCCTGTTGTCTTGGAAATGGAAGCTTCCCAGCCAGGAAAAATGATCAAACAGAAATAACTACAGTAAAAGCTTTTATCTGATCTTAGCAAACACCGCTAACTTCATGTCATTTTCAATAATTCACAGGTATCATCTTTTTACAAGCCAGATGTTCCTAAGAAATAGTAATGGTCCAGTTTCAGACCAGCTATTTGAACCATCTTTTCTTGGATCACAGACATAGCCCATTTTCGTTCATATCACCCTTTCAAGAATGTGCCTTCTCAGTACAAGTTCTTGTAGGGACCGGGAATTAAAAGTAAAAAATCAGAAATAAGTAGACCTGGAGGTGACAGCATAGTGGTTAAGTGCTACAGCTGCAAGCCCAAAAGGCCACATTTCGAATCCAGCAGGTGCCCTTGGGAAACTCTGTGGGGCAGTTCTACTCTGTCCCATACAGTTGCTGTGATTTGGAACGGACTCAAGAGCAGTGGGTTTGGTTTTTGGTTTTGTGAACGTGATCAAGGCAGCTAAAGGCTACCAAAAGCCGTAAGATCCAGGGAGCAGTCATTCATAAAATCAGGAAACCTGGGTTTCCTTTCTGGCTCCCCTGGGTGCTGACCTCCACCCACTCATCTATATCTTGGGCATACTGAGAATGGTTCAAATTAATTATAGATGAGTCCAATTAATTTTAATTCGTGATGGGTCATGAACTTGACAGTATGCTTGATCGTATATTTTTACTCCTTTCAAAGCTGGTGTGCCATTCCCTCCCTTCTGCCTCTAGCTTCTTCCACCACTCTCAAAGAGCAGCCCTTAGCAGCAGCAATAACCCAGCAACTGGAAAGCTTCAGACTTTTCCAGATAGGAGCCTACCTCTTGATCAGTGAAAATCTCTATGAAGCTCTGGAAGGAGAAAGAGCCGGACTGGAGGATGAGCTCTCCAGTGTTTTCAAAGCACTGCCCGGTCAGCACGAGCAGCTTGTGGCGGGCAGCGTCCGTGATCATTAAGCGCACCTGCAACAAAGCACAGGGAGTGGGGTGTGAGCTACGGGCGGCACCTTCACCCCACCTTCAGGACGAAGCTTTGGAGCTTCAATCACTCCCCGGAATTCTTATGCCCCTTGGGGGTTTGGACAGAGCTCTGCCTGTAGCCATCACCCACAAGGCCTGTGACTAGAACTACCAACTTACCCATGAGTGCCATTTTCAAAGCTTTGCTATGAGCATGACAGTAGCAGTCACTGACTTTCTTCCCATGTAGTTTCCTCCTCTGTTTCAAAGCAGTCTCCACATCTGGCACACAGCTGCTCAAAAGAGTCCGCTAGCAGCGGGTGGCCCATGGAACATGGGAAGGCTTGCAAATATCTCACATGAGTCACCAAGTACTGCCCAGGAACCCAATAGCCTCAAGAAGGATAGGTTTCCAAGTAGGGCCCTAAGCAGCCCTCTCTTCCATCCGAGATCCTTCTGCTTCCTACCATACATCGTGCCATAGCTCCAGAAACAACTTCAGTGAGATCAGCAAGGGGCCCAACATCAACAACATAAACAAAAGGCTACCCTGAAAGAGAGTCTTTTAAATAGAATTGTAAGTGGTTTGCACTAAAGAACTTTCTGTGAACTTTAAGTGGCAGGAAGCCAGCCTGTCCTTCAGCAAAAACAAGGCTTAGCAACAAGACATTTACTCAGACCCCAAATCAGTTCAGCACCAACTCCACATCAGGCATCACGGTAGGTAGCAAGGGAGAGATGGAAAAACAACCAGGTCGTGACTCCTTCCCCGAGCAACCCTCCAGCCTCCTCATGGAAAACCACATGTGCTAAGTAATTGTTCCAGCCCCATCTGCTCCGCAAGCAAGCCTGAATTCCTTAAAGAAATCCTCACTTTTCCTTTTCCATTTTCACAGCTGTTCCAGGCAATCTGCCTAGATATACATTAACTCCTACAGCTTGTTTCAACTGTAATTATTTCCTGATTCTGTTAGTCACAAAGAGATTGCTATCTCATCACTTTCCTCAACCTCTGAGACTTCATGAATTAGACAGTGTTCCTGCAGATCTGAAGCAGGTAGAAGTGGAATCCACACAGCATACATCCTGAGAGCCAAGAAGTGGACACAACCCAAATGTCCATCAACTGATGAGTGCATAAACAAAATGCAGTATCTCTATACAATGGAATACTATTCAGCCATGAAAACGAATGAAGTACTGGCTTATGCTACAACATGGATGAACTTTAGAGACGTTATGCTAAGTAAGAGAAGGCAGACACAAAAGACCACATATTACAGGGTCCCGTTTATGAAAGAGCCAGAATAGGCAAATGTATAGAGACAAAAAAAAAGATTAGTGGTTACAGGCAGCTGAGGGGAATGAGGAATGGGATTTTGGGGGGTTAATGAAAATATTCTGGAATTACATAATGATGGTTGCACAATTTTGTACATATATGAAAAATAACTGAATTTCATACTTTCAAAGAGCAGATTTTACGGGATAGGAATTATATCTCTAGTTAACAGAAAAACAGGCTACAGTGTAAAAAATGCTCAAGTCATGGGTAGAAGACACACTAGCTGGTGGAAACCCCCAGGACTCCCCGTATTTCACTGCCCAAGACGCAACTCAATCTCAAAAAGCGCTACTGGCATAAAGGACACGGAAGATGCAGCTGTATCAACTCCTTGCCTGGGTAACCAGGTATTCCTGGCTTCAGCCAAGTTCTTATCTCAAAGTGGCTCTGGAGCACCCAGTTACTCTCTCTAGCAACAACTTCACGTGGCAGTAACAATAACAGCAAACATTTATATTTCAGTTGTTATACAGCACACCCTGTTCTAAGCACCTGACCCTTCTAACCTCAATATTAACCATGGGAGGCACTGTTAAGGCAGGCACTGTTGTGATCTCTATGGCACAGAAATGAAAACAAAGAGAAGACAGGAAGGCAGTGAGTATTCGGCTTGAGGCCACCCAGCTCCTAAGTGGCTGACCTGGGATCATGAGGCCAAGCTCCTGGGCACCAAGGTTCACTCTGCTGATCCCCAGGCCTGTCTGTCTTTTGGTAGTAATAGGGGGAGCAGGATGGATCCAAACGGGGCTTTCATCAGGGATGTCCTTTTTCTCCAAAGCTGGTTCTGGTATTTCCCAAGGGCTTGGCATCTAATCCCCCTACAACGTCCCTCCCAGGTGCCATGCCGGCATCATCATCGTCTCCTACAAAGACTCCAAAGTTTACACTCCTTGAGTCAACAAAACGTTACAGTTTCAGCCAGCATCTTCCACTCTGCCTTTATTGAAGATGGGAAGAGGGCTGTGGCAGGTTCAGAGCAACTGGATGGAGACGGAGATGGGGCGGAGGCAGCGTAGGGTGGTACAGATGTAGAGAAAGGCTACCAGAGCCGGGGGGGGGGGGGGACATTAAGGCAGCATCCCAGGGCTGGAAGGTCTCTCTCATTTGTGTCCTCCCCGCTGCTCCACCTGCCCCAGCCCCTCGGACCAGCTGGGTCTGAGTCCTGTCCTGCATGATCTGAATGTCCTCCCCTAGACTCTGCCAGAACCCAGTGGCTTACCTCAGTGCTGACAGCTTCATCTGAAGGGTTGATCAGGACCACTGTTTCTAAAATGTCACTTCGATGATGAAGGATTTTCTGTCCTGCAGACACAAAAGCACACAAAGGAGGAGACCTTTAGCTTTTCTGGATTAAAGCCACCCCGCCCACTTCTGAGGCTGCAGAGCCGTTTCTAAGTCTCAGAGGTGACTGACCCCCACTGGGCCTCTCCACACCACCTTGGGAACCACCAATGGTGTTCCCAAACAGAGGCGGGGACCCCAGCAGGTTCCTGCAGAGGTGGGTCTGTGTGATCAGGGGTTCCTCAAGCTCTCACACCCCGAGTTTTCGTGGCTGAATGCCAGGCTGCCTTTGGTGGTTGAGGGTGGGTTTTCTTCTGAGACAAGGGCTGGATGACAGGAAAACTCAGCGGGGTGGGGGGACGCTCGACATTTCCTTTCTCATGGTAATTGGGGATGTTTCTCCCTATCAGCCTTTCTTCTGCTGAGAACTGTGCTGAGATTAATTAGGAGCCTTATTGTGAAATGAATGGCATCCAGAAACCCTAGCTAACAATTAGCCCAACAAGGAGAATGGCTGTCTGAGGCAGGCTTACAGACTGTTAGCGTATTCATTAATGAATTCACTAGCTTGTAGAAAGCGGAGAAACTGCAAGTAATGAAAAGTGGGTAACAACTCTCCTGCTGGACAAGGTGGCCAAATTGCCCTCTAAAGACAAGCCCCGTTGATGGACACTCAACAAAGCAAAGTGCTGTGCAGGACGTAGGAGCCAGTCTAAAGATGCTTAGAATTGGATGGGCCTTTGATCCCACACCTTCTACGTTGTGGGGACAGCCTATGGCTAAGCCACCTCCATCTGTGACGGCCTGCAATATCCGGATGACCTTCAACAAAGAACCCTCCTCTCCACAATGAGATAGATGAAAGTGGTCAGGCCGATGTGTGGCCAGATGTTGACGCTGTATGTTCTGCCTGCTGATGCGACATAAAGAAGAAAGATGTTTCCTCAAACATAAGGGAGGGCGACAAGGGGTTGGGAGGGTAAACAAGAACAGGACTGCTGCTTGGAACAGCAACGAAAGGGGAAACAAGAAGAAATGGAATAGATTCTGAGGGAGACAGATACCAGAAGAGATACGAGATACACAAGAGGAGTGAATGACCAAAAAGTAGTCTAGGGTACATAGCTCAGCTAAGAGATCTTATCCTTTAAGTCATCAAGGACCAGAGGTACTACAAAAACAGTTAGAGGCTGAAGTACTTACCACCATCCCTGCGATCAAGCCCATCCTCACCCACCATCTGATCCTCCCTGACAGTTAGTATTTACCAGACAAACCCTACATGAGGCACAGAAACTCAAACTAAACAGTAATAGCAGCTTGTTCTATGTCAGGCACTGTTCCAATCATTTCACATCGACAGATTCATTGACTCCCCAGAAGACCTCTGAAGACATACATACAGGCACTATTATCACCTCCTTTTACTGCTAGGGAGTTGAAGTCTATTACAGAGGAAAATGCGCTAACCCAAGATCACACAAGGAGCAAGGTGTAGAGGCAGGATTTAGACCCAAGTCACTCGGCTCTAGAGGGCACATGCTTTACTGCTACTCCAAGGTGCCAGAGGCTACTGACAGTTACTAGGACTAAAAAAAAGTTGCCATCAAGTCAATTCTGACTCATAGCCACCCAATAGGGACAGTGCAGAACTGCCTCACAGATTCCAAGGAACACCTAGTGGATTCAAACTGCTAACCTGGTTAGCGGCCGCAGCTCTTCGCTACACCACCAGGGTTTTTTCACTGGGACTAAGATTCAGCAAATCGGAGAAGATACAATATCAAATGCCAAAAGGGAGCTAGGGCCAAGTCCAAAGTAGTAAAACCAGAGATGTGCTTGAGGAAGAGGGAAGCCAGACAGCAGTAGAACAGCACTGGCAAGAAAATAGGAAAAGCAAGGATAGTGGTATACTCACATAAAAGAGGGTAAATTAAAGGACGCTGTGCGACATTGTATTCCAAATGCGTAAACATGAAGAAACAAAATGCCACACCGTTGGAACAGATAAAGCATTGGATTTGAGGAAGAAAAAAAGAAAAAGTAGCCACAGGAAAGTTCTTTTATTACAAAGGCCAAACTATGTAATTTGTTTGACACTGCTTTGGGGCTTGGCTGTTTTGCTTTTGCCTACCATGTGTTTTTACAGCTAAAGCCAAGAAAATTGAATTGAATAGACAAACGATAAAAGGACAACAGCAAAACACATAAAACCGCCCTCTCTGTAGTTCCTTCCGTCTGGGGCCTACTTGAACCAAACACTTGAGGAATACAAAGACATAATTAAGCCAAAGCTGAGGACCAAGGAGAAATGAATAGTCATTTCCTTAATCAGTCTTGGATGTGACTGTTTCCAGCACCCAAAACATCAGGCAGCATAATGCCAAGGTATGACCACAGTGGCAACCACATCTTGGAAAAATCCACAAAAGCAGACTTGAACAAGTTTCATAAAAGTGGCTCCCTCCCTAGCAGACAAGAAAGAAAGCAGAGCTTCTTTCTTCCCAAAGGATTGAACATGATTCTCCCAACTGTGCTAACTGCACGCTTCAAGAAGAATACCCAAGCAGCAACAGCTCTGCACAGCCCAAGCTTCTGCCCCACCCAGCATGCCCTGCCCCAGACATCCAAGCAGAGATGCCTGCAGCCATGGTACTCCCTAGCAGGGGTGCTTCTTACCATCCACGAGAAGTTCCTTTTCTCTTTGGCTTCATCACATAACAAATGCCATATACCTCAACTCCTCCCGAGTCAGTTTTCAGAACTCTTTGCCCAGGAATTCAACTAACGATTTTCTTTTTATCCATCTTTGGTAATACGGAGAGGAATATGGCACCAAGATGCCATTGCTGCTCCTTCAACAAAAGCCTTTTTATAGGATTGGATTTGAATGAAGGCGGGGATTTAAAGAGAGAGAGAGAGAGAGAGAAGCCTACGCTCTTGTCACAGCCAGACTGCTGGCCAGATTCTTCCCCAGGACGACGTATACCAGGGCTGCACTGTCCCAGCATCTGGCAGACCCAGGGCAAGTGCCGTGCCCCCACCCCAGCAACCCTGTGTGATGCCAGCTCTCCCAGGGATGGGCGGCTCTCAGCTCAGGCGGTTGGGATGCTCACAAAGTTGCATATTTGGGGAACGTTTCACACTGGGCAGTGGGCCAGGCATTCTGAAGGAGAGGCCACCACCCTCACTGTGGAGGTCTCATTCAGTTGCTTCAGAAAAGAAGTTCCCAGGAAAGAAAGACGACATGTTTCAGCCTCTCTCCCCAGCAATGTAGTCTGCACTCTCCGTTTTTCAGGTCTCCATTCTGCACCTCGTAAGGAAACCATTAAGCAGCCCCAGCAAATAGCTCACTTTCCTCAGGCTTGGTCTGAGGGAAGCCAAAGTGGGGGGCATGGGATGGAATGACTGTGGTACTGATTGCTTTGATAAAAAAAAAAATCTTGGAAGGTTTCTCCCGTGCAAGTAGGTGCAATTGTGAAGACTCAACCAGAGAAACAGATTGTTGGGTCAGTGGCACAGATGCTGAAGCCCTCAGCTGCCACCTGGAAGGCTGGCCATTCAACTCTACCCTAAGGTATCTCCAAAGAAAGGCCTGGTCGTCCACTTCTGAAAAGTGCACAGTCACTGAGCATCCAGTGGAGCACAGTTCTACTCTGTAACATGTAGTCTGCCGTGAGTCAGAAGTGACACCGTGGCAACTGGTTTGTGTGTATGCGTGTGAGAAAATAAAGGATCTGCTGCACCTCAGAAGCACAAGAGGGTGGCCTGAAAGCAGCACAGTCATTGCAGACGATGAGACACTGGTCTGCGCCCACCTGGAGCCTGTGCTTGCCGCTCACAGAGAAGCAAGCATCAGTTCTCAGTTTTTGCTGGGGCATTTTCCTTGCGTAATATCTGACAGAGTAAATGAATCTGTGTGTGAGTCAAGGACAGGCTATTTTTGTGGCTTAATTTTACTATATCCAAGTAATTTTGAAATCTGTTACAAGTAGAAATGCTATCTTCCATTATATAATTTCTAGGATGCTTATGGGCCTGGTTTCCATGGTATATGAAGTCCACGGATACATAAACAGTTAATTTGCTCAGCTACGAACCAAAAGCTTGGAGGTTCCAGTCCACCCAGAGGTGTTGCTGAAGAAGGGCCTGCTGATCAACTTCAGCAAACCCAGCCACTGGAAACCCGCAGAGCACACTTGTACTCTGACACACATGAAGTAGACATACATCAGGGCTGACTCGATGGCAACTAGTTAGCTAGTTGCCTCCATATAGTTTAGGGTGAATTTAAATACACACATGCACTCTCTTCCTGATTTAGAAGAGACTGGACACAACTGACTTCAGAGACACTGAGGCACAGCTACCACCAAACACTCATAAGTTCCCAGTCTTCTCTCTGGCATCCAGCTGACCCTTCTTTGCTTTCACACACATCAGCTCTGAACACAGAGGTTAGGAGACTGTGACATCTCTGCTCTGGTCATAGCTAACACGATTAGTCATAACACAGTCAGCGCAGACAGGCAGCTGCAAGTGAAACAGCCTACTGCCAAGGAGACAGTGCTGGATCTAAAGCCACAGAAACACCAAAAGGTGTGGGAGAACCCTGGAGGAAAATCTAGTCTTACTCAAATAAAAAAGCTAGTCTTGCTAAAGTATCTTTAAGAAGACAATAGCTCTATATGTCTTAAAGATTAATTTTTAATTTAATTAATTTTTAATTTCCATTTCCAATAATGATCATAATCCAGAACTTCATTTCTACAACTTCTTTTTCTGGCAAAGCTAAGACTTCAAACATCATCTGGAACGGGTAATTGAACAATAAGAAAAGTCTTTGATTCTGCTCAGTATGAAAAGAAGACAAAGTCCTGATCACGGGTACAGATGAACTGGTAACCATCAGGGCCAAGGGACTCAGTAAGGGAAACGTCCTCCTCCCCATCCATCTCTGCCCCTGGACCCAGCAGCTCCACACCTAACAGCTCCTACTCCCATCGTCATTTACCAACTGCTTCTCTGGCTCTTTTGCCCAGGTCAGGACCACGAAAGCCAAAAATCCAAACCCATCGGCATTAAGTCAATTCTGGTTCATAGGTACCTTATAGGACAGAGTGGAGCTGGCCCATACAGTTTACAAGGAGTACCTGGTAGATTTGAACTGCCCACCTTTTGGGTAGCAGCTGTAGCACTTAACCAGTATGCCACCATGGTGTCCAGTCAAGATCATACTTAATTCTTTGTTGAAAAGACATTCGATATTATGATTCAGCAACAGAAGCATTTCCCACAGGAAGAAGCAGAAATCTTAGAGAGGGTTAAGGGCGATTCTACAATTAGGGAGTATGGAGGGTACAGTAGGACTGAAGTGAAGCTATTTAGCTAAAAGTAAAGTTTGGTAAATGAAGAATGTCACAAACACAAAATGCTCTGTTGTTAGACATCTGTTTTCGCTAAAGAAAAGGCAGAAGGAGACAAGGAAGGGAGGGAGAGAGGAATGAACTGAGAGGCAGAATGAGAGAAATGAGCACTGTTCACATCTATCTGCCCACCAAAAGTGGATTTTTGGAGAGGAAAACTCTCTCCTCTGACCCCATGAACAACAAGAATAAAAAGCACAGCTCCAGGGTAAAAAGTTAGCTACATGGATGACAGTAAGCAATGACAGGTGCTTAGTATGGAACTGAGTCAGTCACAACAGGTTTGGGTTTTTTGTTTAGGGCGTGCAGAAATTAAAAAATTAATTACCAACAGGTCTCCCAGTAGCTTTTCAAAACAATTTCTCATGTTTAATCACATCCAGGTCTCTTTTCTGCAAGAAACAATATAAACACAAAGCAAAAGTGTGGTCTGCTTAGAGAGAAAGGGAGCTGGAGGAGGGAGAAACAGTAAGATGCCTGAATCAGCAAAGTTCCTAATGAGTCTTCTTTTCTTCTAGAGAACAGAAACGAAGTGTCCCTGGTGGTTACTGCGGAGGCACAGGGCAGGCCCCAGGCCCTGACTGGCAGGAGATGTCTCCTAGGCATCCTCCTCAGAGGGACAGAAGTTACCAGCAAGCAACGAAGCCTCCTAAGTTCCCCAAAGGCCTGCTCTCAGGCGTCTCCAATGATTCACCTGTCCTCCTTCTGGCCTACCTCAACATTTTTAAGCAATTAAAACAGAAAGGAAGAAAACAATGAGGTAGATACGGGTTTCCTGGTAACAGTGCCTCTGAGAAGCTACAATTACCATCTCAAGTCCCAGATTCCCCATAGTTAGGGCTCAGAAGAGAGATCCAGGAGAAAGGCTGAAGGCCATCATTTCTTGAAACAAGAAATTACCTCAGACCTGAGAGAGAACGTGGTCACAAGGCAGGGCTGGACAACCAGGTCCCCTCACCTGCAGTCCTGAGGCCCCCATAAAAAACAAAGGTGCTGAGAAACTTGGTATCTTCTCATCACCAGCGTCCCCAAGGACCAACAGTGTCAGAACAGAAAACGGAAAGCAAGCTGTTACCAGGAAATGACACAGATTCCCTCTCAAGGGATGAAAGCTCCAAAGCATGGAGGGAAGGTACAGCAGCTCCTTGATTTCCCAGAGGCCCAAACATATCAGAATCGACCTGTTCATCTTTGCACATCATCTGCTAACACAGACCTCAGCCTAAAGGCTTGGAAAAGATCCCTTTGTAGATTGTTGCCTAGGCAACAGAGAACATGGTTCAAACGATGGTAAAAGCCTGATGCAATCAGGCATGCAGGTTCTAAAATCACCCACAGGGAGGGTACCATCTGTGAACGAGGCCCTGTCCTTGTTGTTAGCTACTGTCAAGTAGACTCCGGCCTGGATCACCAATAACAAAAGGCAAGTCTAATACTTGCAAGTGGCTACTGGTAGCATCTCTCTGACCACCAGAGAGCCCACCACAAGAACTCAGCAGTGGAAACTTAAACACATAGAGGCCTTGGAGTTTTCAAAGCATTCTGGCCTTTGAAGTACTTCCTTCTGTCATCCTCATACCATGTGTACGAAGTGGTCAGGGCAAATATTACTATCCTGTCGTCTTGGGCCATCAGTCTCATGGACAATATCGTAGTGCAGAACAATAAACCATGGAGCATTCCACTAGGCCACCATAGCTGGGGGCAGGGCTGTTCTTTTCCTTATCTTGATCCAGCCCTGTCAAAAATAAAGTTTTCAAGTTGTAACGCCAAGATTCCCCTTTACGAGAAATAAACACACAGCCTGGGCAGCTACGGGGCAGCCAACACCATCTGAACCACAGGGCAGGACACACACCCTCGAGGCCTTGTGCACTGGCTTCCCCCACACGCCAAGGACCAATTCTCTCTTTGTTTCGGCTCAACAGTCAAGCCAAGTTCTCTCCCACTTGCCCTCTGATACTCCTGAAAACAGCATTTCTTTTTGTCGGAAATACATTCTTTGTTTCTGCATTTCTTTTATCTCTGATGTACATTCCTACACATCTCATCACTCTGGAAATACTGAAGGTTTGTTTTTTTCTTAAAGAGAATTTGTAAAAATTCCACTGTAAACAAGTTCAGGAGGTTTTGTAAATAAAATTAGTTTTAATTTAGCAAGTTGATCATTGCCTGGGAGTTGGATAACTTCTTTAACTTGACCTTGGATCTCTTTAGAGTTACAGAGAATTTAGTTTTACAGAATTTGAGTCTCTACTATTTTTCTCCGTAGGTCCTAGACCGTGCATTAACTGTGAATTTTTTGTTGTTCGGTTTCTTTGGTTTTGTTTTTCCTGCATCTGCGAGAACTTTCCACCCTATCACTCCTGTGGATTCTCTGCCAGCTTCTTTCTGTTTATATTTTCCTAGCCTTCAGATGCCCCGATATGTAAACAACCCAAACCCTCAGACTTCCAAGGTCTCTCCTTGTTCTAAACATGTTCACAGTACTCAGATATAAGCAGAACCTTCAGATTCCAGGCAGGTAGGCCTTGCTTCTGAAGACAGGGAGAGCCTCATTTCACATTTCACAGCCTATCAAGTTCCAACTGATTCCAGCAGAAGCAGAGCTCTCAGAAGGACAGATGCAAGGTGACAATGGACTCCAATTCTTTTTACAGGGTTCTCATTTCACCCTCTTTCCAAATCCTTCCTTCGGTATGTTTTATTCTTCTACCTAGTCTCATATTCTTAGGCATGACAACCCAGGTTACTAAGATTAGCAAGAATCTTGTGTCCTTTTTTTTCCTCTATTTTATGCTCTGCTGGAAGGAAGTAGAAATCAGTATCACAGGTGGTGCTGACGAGAGCCTGGCCCCCCCAGGGAGGGCTCCTAAGGAGAAGAGCAACACTGGATGTTGGCACCAGTGAGGTGGACAAGGAAACATGAGGCTGTTTCTTCAAGAGCCTGCGGATGCTGCAGATTGAAAAATGGGTACCTAGGGAAGGGCTGGGCACTGGCCTATCAGGCCTCCTTACAGATAGCAACATCTGTCTAGTTCATTACTATTTACAACGAGCTCCCCTCTGTAGTCACTGACTGCAATCTTGTTGACAGTGTTCCAAGTCTGTGAACTGGCTTCCTAGGGCTGAGGCAGGGTGGAATGTATGAGTGACCCATTCTCTAAGCGAAATTTGCTGCAGACAAAGAAAAGATATTTCGTCTCCCGCTGCACAAGATGTGGCAGGCCCAGCAACCGAGGAGGAAGTGTCCTACCCATGAACTTGAGAAAACAACTTGTCCCTCCTATGGTCAACCAGCTGCCATGGAGTCGATGCTGACAGGTGGTGACCCCATGTATGTCACAGTAAAATTGTGCTCAAGGTTTTCAAAGGCTGGTATTTCTGAGGTGCCTCTGGGTAGAACTGAACCCTCAACCTTTCAGTTATTAGGTAAACACGCTAACCATTTGCACCACCCAGGGAGTCCATTTAAAGGAACACAGATTTGAAAAGTTTTCCAGAATTTAATTCAGACAAAGGAGTGCTATTTTCATAAACCAAGCACTATGATTAAAATGGGAACAGGGTGCTACCCCCATCCTGAAGGGTATATAGTTAAATGGGGGAGGTTTGATAGTTGTGACAATTTCTTATTCAGGAGCTAATTCATTTAAGCCAGCAGCAGTATCTGGTTCAATCAATATTTGATAAAGGAATGAATAATAAAATGGCTGAGATATATTAAGTAGCTTTCTTGGGTCCAGCACTGACCTTAATACTTTATATATGTTATCTCATTTAACCTTCTTCACATTAACCCTGTGAGGAAGGCACAATTCCCATTTTACAGATGCAGAAAATGAGGCACAGAGCAGTCAAGTGATAGCCCAAGGATCTACAATGGTTGGCAGTAGACCTCAGATGGCAACCTGAGTGGTAAGACTCCAGAGCCCAGGCTCTTCCCTAACAAGCCATTTTAAAAGGTAGGAATGAAGACAGATGAGAGAGTGAGTTTGGTTTGTGGTATGCTGAGCTTGAGGTCTCTGCAGGAGATCCAGGCTGCTCTGTCCAATGGTCAGGCAGAATGCGGACGTGATGCTAAGGCAGTAGGGTGGGCCAGAAGCACAGACGTGGGAAGCATGAGTGTACTTTTAGTTGAGCTCTTGGAAACACAGAAAACACCACTTGCTGAGAACAGCCCTCATGTAAAAGACAGGTAGAAACCCTGGGTACTACAGGGGTTCGTGGGCTCAGCTGCTAACAAAAGTTAGCACTTTATGGGCACCCAGAGGTGTCTCAGAAGAAACACTTGGTGATCTACTTCCAAAACATTTGTCACTGAAAACCCTATGAAGCACAGTTAGACTCTGACATACATGGGGACACCATGAGTCAAGGTCAACTGGATGGCAACTAGAAAAAAGGAAGGGCAAAGGCAGGAAAAAACTGGTGAGAAGGGACCGCACCACCTCTCCTGCTTGCCCTTACCTGCCCCCGAAGCTCTCCAAACCCGCAGCCCTGGCCCAATTTACAAATCTAGAACTACTTCTGCAGACAGGAGAAGGGAAGAGACATTCAATAATAATTCAATCATAATTCATACCTGGTTCTCAAACTCAAGGCACTTAGCTTGACCTACATATCTGTGCTACAATACATTATGCAGCCTCCAGGCATTGCTTCACTTTCTGTCAGCGCCCTGGGAGAAATATACCTTTTTTGAAGGAAAAAGACCAGCAGTTCTCAGCTGTTTACATGCCCTGAGAACTGCTGAGAAGTTTAATAAAATGTAGGCTCCCATGGCATATTCTCAGTAATTCTGATTCGGGAGGTGTGCAGTGGGGCCTGGAACTGTCCACTTTTGCGGTCTCCCAAGTGATTCTGACAGAAGCGGCGTCCTTCTTTGGGAACAAGACAGCGTAGACGACGAATGCTTCACTGAGCAACAGCAACATAGCAAATGACCTCACTGCAAGGCACCCGCACACTGTCATGTACTGCCATCCTAATGTCTGAGCACACTGCTGCAATTATTTCCCTTGAGAGTCAGCGTGATAATTAAAGGTTCAAACAACTTTTCCTACTAAGTATTGATTTTTGGAATTGTTTCACAGGTTTATCTGACATTTAATTTCCTGTCAAACTCTGGCCATTTATCAAACCTGGGAAAGCTGCTGATGTTTCACCCTCATTTGTTTCTGTTCAGAGCCAAATTATCACACTGTTCACCCTCAAAATCAGCTGCCTTAAGAGAAAAAACAAATTGGGTTTTTGTTTTTTAAATCTGGCTACTGAAAAGGAACCAGAAAAAGAAAAAACCTCTAACAGCTAACACAACACATACTAAACCTAAACCAGAACCAAAATGACTGCCTTTGAGTTGGTTCTGACTCATAGTGACCCTACAGGACAGATGAGAACTGCCCCAAAGCATTTCCAAGGAGGGCCTGGTGGATTTGAACTGCCAGGCTTTTGGTTAGCAGCCATAGCACTTAACGACTACACCACTAGGGATTCCATAGTAAACCCAGCATCTAATAGTTACTGATCCCTTAGAAAAATCTTGTCATCCTAGTGGTGCAGTGATTAAGAGCTCAGCTGCTAACCAAAAGGTCAGCAGTCTGAATGTACAAGCTACTCCTTAGAAACCCTAGGGGGCCAGTTCTACTGTGTCCTATAGGGCTGCTATGAGTTGGAATCGACCTGACAGCAGTGGGTTGGGTTGGGTTGGGTTTAGCCCTGGGCCAGAAAGATGTATTGTGGGTTTATTTTCCCCAGTAAAATCTACATCTGAATTGTGGTGCTGGCAAAGAATAGTGAATGCATTCTGGATTACCAGAAGACTGAAAACATTCATCTTAGAACAAATACAACCAACATGTTCCTTAGAAGCAAGGATGGCAGACTTGACTTTGGCTTGCTGACTTTGGACATGTCATTAGGAAAGACCATTTCTAGGAAAGGACATTATGGTTGGCAAAGTGGGAACTCCTGGCACACCAAGGTAAAGCCCTGATTCCTTTTTCCCTTTCTGTCTCTTGCCCTCAGTTACACTCTCTGTCTGCTGACCCTAAATGATGTTTCACTTAACAACTACTTCTCAACTTCAGTCAGTCAGATGTCTAACTGAACCCAAAGCTCTCTTCCCATTTTTCAGTGTCTTTCCTTTAAACCCATGACCCAGGGCTAATCTTTCTTTACCTCTACTGCATCTGCAGATTCCATCCTTTGCTGTCTTCTTCTGACAAATAGCCCCTGAGCTAACGTCTTCCTCAGGAAAGTCCTTTTCCTTATTTTAAGCTATCAAGAAGTCAATCTTTTCCCTCCTTCCATATTATCTTTTTCCACTCTCCATAGGGTGTTCTAATAGGCAGCATCAGGAAAAAGGGGATCATTTTCTAAGACTTGGCAGGCATAGAGGGCAGAAAAAAATAGATCAGAATTCTCTCCTCACTCTACATAATCCAAGCCCTGTATTTTAGCAGTGAAGTATTTATTAAAAGGGAAGTATTACATGAACTGGAAGTCCCTGGCTGGTGAAAATGGCTAACACGTTCTCTAACCAAAAGGTTGGAGGTTCATATCCCACTAGAGGTACCTCAGGAGAAAGGCCCAGGATCCAGTTCTGAAAAGTGAGCCATTGAAAATCCTGTGGAGCACAGATCTACTTTGGCAAACACGAGGATTCTGTGAGTCAAAATCAATTCAACATGACATTACATTACATAAGCTAATGCACGTTCTCCTAGGAACACCATATACAGCACTGACTGTATTGACTTTCATATCATTTTTTGTTTTCAGAGGGGATAAGGAGATATGGAACCCATCTCACTGGTAATTAAGGCTGCATGAGGAATCCTACTTTGATGGTTAGGATATAAGTCCTTGGCTTTCATTTTGGACACTGAGATTTTTCATTTCACGTAATAACACTCAATTCAATGAGACATACTATGAAAATCTTATGTGAAGATGGTAATCGACAATGTCACTGTATTAATTTGCATTAAACAATCTAAATTATCAAGTAAATCAGATTCTAATCCCACTGGACACTGCATTCATTCCCACTGCCACTCTTCAACCCCCAAAGGGACAGTTTGTTTGAAGGTTGTTTTAAATAAAGGTCATTGCTTGGTGATACTATGTATTGTGTCATTATACTGAACGCATTAAACCTGCTTAACTCCAGTTTATTCTTTACAAGTCCAGCTGATGTCTTATTTCCTCTGGGAATAGCTCCCTGTCTATTTCAGCTCCAGAATTTGTCTCTTTCCTTCATATCACTGAAGTCAATTAAAGAAAGTACACGCATCTTTACATGAGTTATTTCCTCCAACTAAATTACAATATTTTAGTTAATAAAATGCTTTCACATAATTTCATGTACAGTATCTTACTGGAACTCCCCATGAAGCTGACTTCTGTGCAAATCACACAGAGCCAAGATCATGGTCTTCCACCTGTAAGCATTTACCACATTCGACCATGGGCTTTTACAAAATGTAACAGCTAAAAATATAAATACCACAGTTACATAAAAACACTCGATCAGTTTCTGAATGGGATTTGATAAACTAGTACAGACTGAAATTCAGCCTATGGAAGTGAGTACACCAAGACCTGAAAAAAAGACACCCTTATGTCATCATTAGGGGAAAATGCATTGGAAACATTATTTTTTTAAAAAAAAAAAAAATGTGATCAGAACCCTCAAAATTCGTAAAGTGCCAAAGATTGTTTGTGTTCATTTGTTTTTGTTTTTGTTTTTTTTTCCCACATGTATTGAGTTTTGCCTCTGGTCATTCAGCCACACCTTAAAATTCCTTAAGAAATTAACAGGGCATCCTTAGGAAGATTTCATTTCAATTTTATATTCAACTACGAGGTCATTAACAATGGAGAGACACAGCAGACCCCCATACCACACTTTTTCTTGAAGATTTCTTTCTTACTTTAACAATTTATTTTTATTTAAGTTGAATACCACTAATCTTCTCTGGGAAGTTGTACCTGAATCAATAGGAAAACTTGACATAAACCAAAAATCAAACTCACTGACATCAGGTTGATGCTGACTTATAGTGACCCTATAGGACAGAATAGAACTGCCCACTAGAATTTCTCAGGAGCACCTGACAGATCTGAGCTGCCAGCCATGTTGGCAGGCAGCTGTAGCAGTTAACCCCTACACCATCAGGGTTTCCACACTTGATAAAGGAAACAATAAAGGAAAGAACTGGGACCATATACCTGGTAATTAACGTAAACACAAGCAGAGATTTGTTTCTGACACCACTCAATCAAACGTGACCACAGGACATTTTCAAGATATTGATAAATATATTTGAACCCACAGACAAAGCTCTCCTGAGAAACAGAACCAACACCTGTAATACACATGTGATTCATGTAAGGTATTCAAGTCAACTCCACTCTCTTCTATCTTCTTTACTACAAGATTGACACTGCAGTTTAGAATATGTTTGGGAAGAAAAGAAAATAAACTAGGGGCTTTGAGACCACTTGCTCTTGAGAAATCTCCAGCAGATTTTAATTTTTTGAGAACTAAGATTCTCATAAGAAAGTTGTCGTGCATTGCACGGAGCAGAGAAAAATAGTGTGCTGTCACGGGGCAGGGAGAGCAGTGGAAGTTGCATATAGGTAGGCATGTAAATTTGTACAGGAATATACATTTTCACTCAGTCATAATAAAAAAAAAGAGAGAAAGTCATCATGCATAAAATCACTTTCCACAATCCTATCTTGTGTTATCTTCTGATGGATTATTGTTAATGCTTTTATGCACATGGAACATATGCAATTATCTACCTCTATGCCAATGGAAATTCTTACCATTCAGGACTCTTTGTTCTATTACAAAGAAAATAGTGTACGTTGTGAATATGTTTGGTCCCTATAAATACGCCAACAGATAAACAGGCACTGGTGAAAAATGGCTCAAATCAGACTCCACAGAGTATCTGCTGCCAAGGCTCAGTATGCATAATTAAAAGAAGCAACATCTGATTCCTCTCCAGATAGGATCATCAAAAACCTCTCCATTTATTTTGGATAGAGGCTGTCATCTGAGAAGCTACCAAGGTGAGATGGAGCACACAAAAGTTGTAGGGGTGCTACTGACACAATTTAAACTCAACAATTTAAACGTACTGATGAAGATCAAGGACCACAGCCTTCAGTATGGATTGCACCTCAACATCAAGAAAACAAAAGTCCTCACAACTGGACCAGTAAACAACATTGTTGTAACTGGAGAAAGGACTGAGGTTGTCAAGGATTTCATTTTACTTGGGTCCACAATCAGCGCCCATGGAAGCAGCAGTCAAGAAATCAAAAGGCTCATTGCATTGGGAAAATCTGCTGCAAAGGACCTCTTCCAAGTATTAAAAGGAAGGATGTCCCGTTGAAGACTAAAACGCACCTGATCCAAACCATGGTATTGTCAGTTGCATCATATGCATGCGAAAGCTGGACCATGAACAAAGAAGAAAGAAGAAGAATTGACACCTTTGAGTTGTTACGTTGGAGAAGAATGTTGAATGTACCATGGACCACCAAAAGGACCAACAGATCTGTTCTGGAAGAAGTACAACCATACAATATTTGTCCTTTTGTTGCTGGAGAGGAAGAGTTTACTGTCACCAGGCAGAGAGAGCAGTGGGAGCTGCATATAGGTGGGCATGCAAATTTATATGATAATGTACATTTTCATTCAATCATGATAAAAAAAAGAAGAAGTACGCTCCTTGGAAGCAAAGATGGCAAGACTGCATCTTACACACTGTGGACATGTCAGGAAAGATCAGTCCCTGGAGAACGACATTCTGATGGTAGAGCGGAGGGTACGTGAAAAAGAGGAAGACTGTTGAAGAGACAGATTGACACAGTGGCTGTAACAAGGGGCTTAAACATAAAAATGATTGTGGACATGGCGCAGGACCAGGCAGTGTTTTGTTCTGTTGTTCAGAGGGTTGCTATGAGTGGCAACTGACTCAATGGCACCTAACAACAACAACATCAGGAAATGAATGTATTCAAAGTCACCACTTCTTAGAGGAAAGCTAGGAAGTCCTCTTCAACTCTTAGGATTTTTATGCCAAAAATAAAGAAAAATGTATTTCTCTTCCTTGTCCATTTTCCTTCCATGTAAAATATTTGTACACTGTAATTAATTTCATTAGATAAATTTTTATTTTAACATTTTTTTTTCTATTTAAAGAATGACATTCGCCCAAGGATATCTAATGGGTCAACAAGTTACTTGTTTGGCACATAAAACACTAGTCCGAGCATGTCTTTCCTATGAACAGATGATTATTTTAAGTTGGCTCAATCGTGTGCGCAGGCTGCTGTTTGTTTCTGAGTCTTATGTCCAATTGAGAAATGTCTTGTCCCGAAAAGTAGAAGAGATGGAGAAACAGCTCACAATTCCTTATTAACACTTGCTAGAAGCCATAAAAACTACCCTGGAATCTCACCTGAACTTGCTAACTTTCTAGTCTTTTGGTAGGTAGAATTTTTGCTTTGGGCATTAAAAGATACAGTTAACACAATCCAGACTATGGGACAGATGCCATGAAAAGGTGCATCACACACATCTGCTCACTGATTTTCTATAAGCTTTGTGAGGATAGGGGAGCTGTTGATTCAACACAACATTAAACCATTTTGCAAATCTGGATCCACTGTTTCCCTTTGTTCCTCCCCACATTTTTGTAACGTCTACATTTTAGCTTTTCTGCATTGCCTTTTTGGTTTCAGAGCTCTCCCACTGAGCATTAGCATGTATTGTGTGGCTGCAACAAACGAGTATACTCACTCATGAGCATTTCTATATGACAGAAGTCTGCCCTGCCTTGTCTTGTGGACTGGACTGCCTTGTCTGGCTCAGATCCTGCCGCTTGCCTGCTAGAGAGGACTACCTCTTCCCTTACTCCTCTTTCAGCCTTCCCAGACACTGCACAGCCCTGCCAGCTTTACTGGATTGAAGTACTAAATGAGATGTTAGTCCATTTTGGGCTCTGAACCCTGGCTAGCTGTTGCTGCCTAAGGCTGGCATATCCCTTTACACATCATCCGAAAACAGTCCAGTCACAAAGCCAAATAGTGTTACAACTGCATTTGTATGGGAGATTCACTCAGTCTTGTATTATCATGGGCTATGAGGCCTGCAGACAAAAACGGGCTGAAGGCCGTCACCTCTGATAGCCTGAGGGAGAAGGAGACATGTCTGAGAGCTGAGAAGTAATTGATTTGCCCTTTCTAGGGAGTGAACAGTGTGCTCTGTTATCACTGGGCCTCAGTTCAGCCAAGAGAGGGAGAACTAGGCCACACAGGATATTCTTTGGACCAACATTACATGCACTTTTACAAAAAGGCACCCATCATGTAATAGAACCCTGGAGTACCTGTCTCTAACATGATTTCAGAAGCTAGTTCTTTCCCCTCTGACTTTAGAAAGGGATCTGCATCCAGCTCTTCCTTCCCTAACTGTCTTGTGGATTATGAAACCACTAGTGCTTCTCAGAGGAAGGCTCTGTATGAACCACAGAAGCTACTACTCGAAGAGAATGTATTGAGAAAATCCAGAGACACACATACCTGGTGAGTTTTGCAGTCTTTCCTATATCCTTCAAACCATAGCTAGGATATTAGAATCTAGAATGTCAGGGCCTAGGACTGACAGCCCGAAGTCTTCTTGACAATTGTGTGATTTGGTGCAAGCTCTATTTTTTAAATGGTGGTAATAATAATTCCTGATTCTGAAAACCATTGTGAGGATCGAACGAGACGGGACAAAGAGCTCTTTAAATGTTTGCTATGATTATGATTTCTGCCTCCTAGTATCTCAGCTCCAACAGTTAGCCTTTGCACCTTCCTCCATCATAGCACCTAGCATGCTGGAGCACAGTATCTCCCAACAGGCAGTGCTAGTGTCATTGGCAGCATGCAAGTGGGGTGATACACAGATGAACTTGGTTTTGATTTTAATAATGATTTCTATATTTTATATAAGGTGTATATCATCTATACTTTTATGGTTATATGGCACCACTTCTCCATCTGGGGTAGTGATACTGTTACTGTTCAATAAATGGTTAAATGAACAAATGATCATTACATCCAGTCCTCTTTTTGAGCTGATGAGAAAACTGAGCCAAAGGAAGTCATGTGACTCCCTCTTAGTCCCATCTAACTCTTGTTATGGCCAGGACTAGGATTCTGCGATTTATGATTCTTCCTCCTAGCTCACACTCCTTTGCACCATTTAATAACATAAGAAATATCTTTACTGTACAAGCGTTTTAACTAGCCCATATATGACTTCTTTAATCCTGATTTATTTTAGACACTGAGTCTGTGGACTTGACCTAACTTGTATGACTTATGTATCCATTCATTCATTCATCTATTCAACAAATCTGTACTAAACACTTCCTATGGGACAGGGATACAGTGTTTGATAAGACTCTTTTTTAGTGGGGGCAGAGGAATAAAAACATAAAACTAAATAAATAAGAAAAGCAGCTGATAGTGCTTGGCAAAGAATTAAAGTAGGGGCACGTAAAAGAGGCAGATTGGGTGACTAGTTTTTGATCACATGGCTGAGGAAGATTAACAACAAGAAACCCACTAATAATGAGCTGACAGGGGGCGGAGCCAAGATGGCAGACTAAACGCATGTTTCCCTAAATCCCTCTGGAAACCAAGACCTGAAATGATAATTAAATGGAGCCCTGTGGACACTTAGTAAGCCCTGGGATGCAGCACAGGACCGTTAATTTGGACTTCATACCACTGAACACAAAACTGCTTCTCTTTCACTGACCCCACTCTGGGTGAGCACAGGCTTGCACAGACCAAAGGTAACTCACCATTTCCAATTTTTTTAGCTCTGTCTTGGCCGGCAGGCAAAACTGGAACTTGACTAGCTGCTGGTCTCGGACGCACTGCTGGTGGGAATGGCAAGCGTAATTGCCAGATTCTGAGAGCCTGGCTTTGGACTCTACACACCTTAGCTCCTCTGGCTTATAGGGAAATGGAGGAGCACATGCAGAGGTCCCAGCCATACTTGGTTCTTAGGCTGGGAGGTGGCTCCTGCCAGTGGAGCAGGGAGAGTGCTTTTCTAGCAGGGAGTAGGTGTTTTGCACAGTGTCACCTGGGGCTGGGGCCCAGCAGCAGAGGCTGTGGACTCTGGGCATTTCAGCACTCTTGGCCTCTCTTTCTGCTGGGAGCCAGCCAGCTGGTGAGCTGGTGTGGGACACTATCTTGTTCTGCTGGGTGGTGGGGTCATCCATAAGGAAGCCTCAGGTGGACCTAATTCCTGGGCTGGGAAGCAGTGCCTACCCAGAAGAGACTGCTTTTCCAACAGAAAAGCAGAAATCTACACAGTATTGCCTACAGCTGGGGCCTGACAGCAGAGACCAGGAGGCCAGTAGCCCTTCCGTATTTTGAGGTAGTTTATAACATCTGGTGTTCAATATACAGGTGCTTACTTTGCCAGCTGGGAAGAGGGACGTACACACCTAAAATCCTGACTAACTTTGAAGTTGTCAAATACTTTTTACTTCTCATTTTAAGATGGCCTAGAGAAACAACTGTGGTCCGTCTTCACAGCATGTCTCCCAGCTTCTATTGACCCACGTGAAGCCCAAAAAGCAACAAACATTGGAGAAGACGGTAACCCGGAAGTCACCCATGGCATCAGAAGGCCCCCAAAAGAAACCACCTCAGAACTTCCCAGATGAAGAAACTTTTCTGAAACTATCAGAAGGTGAATATAGAGCCCTGCTAGACCTTATACAAAATGCAGCACAGCAAAACCAAAAGTTAAGCAAGATGTTCAATCCAAAGGAACATCAGTACTCTGAAATTCAACGGATCAAGACCAAAATCAAAGACATAGAAACTTCAATTCAAAGCCAGGAAAACAGAATGGAACAAATGGAAAAGAGAATTTCTGATACGGAAGACAGAGCTACTGACTCCAGCATCCATGAGGAGAAATCAGAAAAAAGAAACAAGAAAAATGAAGAAGTATTAAGAAGCATGTGGGACTCTATTAAGAAGAACAATCTACGATTAACTGGAGTTTCTGAATAGGGTGAGACACCTGAGACCACAGAGTATTGTTGCTGACAGAAAACTTCCCAGAAATTATTAAACAAGAGAATATAGATATCCAAGATACATATTGAACACCACTCAATATAGATCTCAACAGAAACACTCCAAGACATATTATAATCAAGCTCAACAAAATGAAACTTAAGGAGAAACTCTTAAAGGCAGCAAGACTCAAAGCAAAGCTAACATTCAGAGGAAAACCCTGTAAGCTTTCGTCAGATTTCTCAGCAGAAACGATGCTAGCACAGAGACAGTGGCATGACACATTCAAAGCCTTGAAGGAGAAGAACTTCCAACCAAGAATTACATATCTTGCAAAACTATCTTTCAAATGTGAAAATAAAATTAAGACATTCCCAGATAAGCAGAAACTCAGAGATTTGGTGAAAACCAAACCAAAGCTACAAAAAATACTGAAAGAATCTCTTGGTTTGGAAGAACAAAACTGCTAACTTTGTATTTTAGAAGGACGCATTATCCAGAAGCCTACTGAGTTAGGGAAGGCTGCAAACACAATCAAAGCTATAATAGTGAAAGAAACGATCTAGTGATCATATCATGTAAACTATGATATCATCACATTAAAAATAGGGATGTACTACAGTTGTTATAGTCCTTCCAGATGGAGAGGAAGTTGACAAGACTGGTAGCAATCAAAATTGGGTTTATATATAGTTTATTAAGCAGGATCATAGGGGCAGCCGTAAAGAAGCAACATACCATACAAAGAAATATAATACAGGAGTCTCAGCAACAAATTTCAGCAAAAACAACCCTGAAAAGGGTGAAAAATCAACTCACAAAGAAGAAGGTCGCAGAACAGATTAATAAGAACAACAGAGAACACATCAACACAAAAATAAACATATCACAATGGCAGCACTGAACACATACCTATCAATAATTACACTGAATGTCAATGGACTGAATGCTCCAGTAAAGAGACATCAAGTGACATCTTGGATCAAAAGACATGCCCCATCCGTACGTTGTCTACAAGAAACTCACTTGAGACCTGAAGATAGGAACAAACTGAAAATCAAAGGACGGAAGAATATGTATCAAGCTAACAATGGACAAAGAAGAGCAGGTGTGGCAATTCTAATCTCAGATAAAATCAATTTTAATGTAAAAACCACTACCTAGGACAAGGATGGACACTATTTATTGCTGACAGTTTCAATACATAAGCAGGACTTAACAACATTAAATATTTATGCACCTAATATTAGAGAACCTAACTATGTCAAAGAAATAATGACTACACTCAGAAAGGAGACAGATCACTCCACAATAATAGTAGGAGACTTCAACACTCCACTCTCAATATTGGACAGATCGTCTAGAAAAAAGCTCAATAAAGACACAGAAGACCTTATTGCCACAATTACAACTAGACCTCTTCGACATATACAGATCTTTCTATCCGTCAGCAGACAACAACACCTTCTTCTCCAGTGCATACGGAACCTTCTCGAGAATAGACCATGTGTTAGGACATAAAGCAATTCTCAACAAAATCCATACCACTGAATTAATGCAAAGCATCTTCTCAGATCATAAAGCCATAAAAGTGGAAATCAATAACAGAAAAAAAAACAAATAAAAAGTGGAACTCATGGAAACGGAACAACACTTTGCTCAGAAAACCATGGGTTATAGAAGAAATCAAGGAGGAAATACAGAAATTTATGGATTCCAATGATAATGAAAACACTTCCTACCAGAACCTATGAGATACAGCCAAAGCAGTGCTCAGAGGCCAGTTTATCTCCACCAGTGCACACATCTGGAAGGGAGAAAGAAACCAAATTGAAGAACTGACCCTACAGCTAGAACAAGTAGAGAGAGAAAAACAGAGGAACCCCTCAGGCATCAGAAGAAAACAGATTATAAAGATCAGAGCAGAACTAAACAAATTAGAGAATAGAAGAACAATTGGAAAAGTTGAAAAGACCAAAAGCTGGTTTTTTGAAAAGATTAACAGAATTGACAATCCATTGGCTAAACTTACCAAAGAAAAACAGGAAAGAAAACAAATAACCCAAATAAGAAATGAGAGGGGAGTTGTCACAACAGATCCATCAGAAATCAAAAATATCATAGCTGAATACTATGAAAGACTGTTCTCTAATAAATTTGAAGACCTAGAGGAAATAGACAAATTCCTTGATTCATATCACCTACCAAAATTATCACAAGGTGAAGCAGAACAACTTAATAAACCCATCACAAAGGAAGAGATTGAAACAGTCATCCAAAAACTGCCAACCAAAAAAAAAAAGCCCAGGCCCAGATGGCTTCACTGTAGAATTCTACCAAGCTTTTAGAGAAGAGTTATCTCCAATACTACCAAGACTATTTCACAGTATAGAAATGGATGAAATACTCCCAAATTCATTCCATGAAGCCAGCATAACCCTGATACCAAAGCTAGGGAAAGACTCAACAAAAAAAGGAAGCTACAGACTGATATCCTTCATGAATCTAGATACAAAAATCTTGAACAAAATACTTGTCAATAGAATATAACAATATATCAAAAAAATAATCCATCATGACCAAGTTGGATTCATACCAGGGATGCAAGGCTGGTTCAACACCAGAAAAACGGTTAATGTGATCAACCACATAAACAACCCAAAAAACAAGAATCACCTGATCTTGTCTATTGATGCAGAAAAGGAATTGGATAAAGTCCAACACCCATTCATGCTAAAAACTCTCAGCAAAATAGGAATAGATGGGAAATTCCTCAGTGCAATAAGGGCCATTTATACAAAGCCAACTGCCTACATCATCCTGAATGGAGAGAGACTGAAACAGTTTCCCTTGAGAACACGAACTAGACAAGGATGCCTGCTGTCACCTCTCCTATTCAACATTGTACTAGAAGTTCTAGCCTGAGCAATTAGACAAGACTAAGAAATAAAGGGCACCTGCATTGGCAAAGAAGAAGCAAAAATCTCCCTATTTGCAGATGATATGATTGTATATGCAGAGAATCCCAAAAAATTCATGAGGAAACTACTCAAACCGATAGAAGAGTTTGGCAAAGTCTCAGGATACAAGATAAATATAAGTAAATCAGTAGGATTCCTTTATACCAACAACAAGATTATTCAGGAAGAAATCACCAAGTCCATATCATTTACTATAGTCTCTAAAGAAGATAAAGTACCTAAGAATAAACCTAACCAGAGAAATAACAGACCTTTACAAAGAGACCTACAAACCCTTACTACAAGAAACTAAGAAAGAGTTACATAAATGGAGAAACTTATCCTGCTCATGGATAGGAAGACTTAACATTGTGAAAATGTCTACTTTACCCAAAGCAATCTACTTACATAATGCAATCCCAATACAAAATCCAGTGACATTTTTTAACAAGATGGAGGAACAAAGTACCAACTTTGTCTGGAAAGGGAAAAAGCCCCGGATAAGTAAAGCATTACTAAAGAAGAAGAACACACCAGCAGGCCTTTCATTACCCTACCTTAGAACCTATTTCACTGCCACAGTAGTCAAAACAGCCTGGTACTGGTACAAAAACAGACAGATAAATCAGCAGAACAGAATCAAGACCCCAGAGATGACATCACCTGCCTATTAACAGCTGATATTCGACAAAAGGCTCTAAGACATTAAACTGGGGTAAAAACAACCTCTTCAACAAATGGTGGTGACAAAATTGGATATCCATCTGCAATAAACTGAAGCCAAGCCAAGTGCCGTAACAAGACCCATATCTTACACCTTATACAAAAACCAACTCAAACTGGATAAAAGACCTAAGTATCAAATCTAAAATGATAAAGCTCATACAAGAAAAAGTAGGAACAACAATGGAAGGTTTAATACACAATGTAGATAGACTTAAAAATCTGTCAAACAAACCACAAACAACAGAAGAGAAAATAGACAAATGGGAACTACTAAGAATCAAACACTTTTGCTCACCCAAAGACTTTATTAATAGAATTAAAAGGCCACCTCCAGAATAGGAAAAAATATTTGGCAACTCTGTGTCAGACCAAAACCTGATCTCCATAATCTATCAGTTACTACAAAATATCAATGAGAAAAAGATAAATCATCCAATTAAGCGATGGGCAAAGGAGATGGACAGACATTTCTCCAAAGAGGAGATCCAGGCAGCCAAAAAACACATGCACACATGCTCACAATCATTAGCTATTAAAGAAATTCAAATCAAAACAACAATGAGATACCATCTCACCCCAACAAGGTTGGCCATGATCCAAAAAACACAAAACACTAAAAGCTGGAGAGGCTGTGGAGAGATTGGAACTCTCCTACACTCTCGGTGGGATTGCAAAATGGTGCAACCTCTTTGGAAAGCAATCTGGCGCTACCTTAAAATAATGGAAATAGAAAATACCATTTGACCCAGTAATTCCACTGCTTCGAATATATCCTACAGAATCAAGGCCATTCACACCAACTAATACATGCACACGAGTGTTCATTGCAGCACAGTCTACAATAGCAAAAGGATGGAATCAAACCAGATGCCCAACAACAGAAGAATGGATAGGTAAATTACAGTATATATACTCAATGGAACACTATGCAATGATAAGGAATAACGATGATAGCAGTAAACATCTCTTAACCTGGTTTCAACTGGAGGACGTTATGTTAAGGGAAAGTAGTCAGCAACAGAAGGCAGAAGGACAAATACTGTATGAGAATAAATATTGTACGATAGGAACTTAAAAGCAGACTCATGCATAACAGAAAAGACTCTTTGACGGCTGCAAGGGTGGGGAGGGGGAAACGGGAGGGGTTAGGCACTCGGCTAGATTAGATAGTTGTTGGAAATTTGGTTGGGTGAAATTGGTGACAGCACACATTAGTAAGAAGATCAGTATTAATGGGACTTCAACACAACTTGTGTACTCCTCCCATCTTAACCCAATAATGAAAGGACAGAGTAGCTGGGGCGGGGGGCTGGGGACTGTGCTGTCAGGGGAAATTGAGGCCAATTGGCACAACTAGTGTTTTGCTAAGAGAGTCTTCTGCATCCCACATTGGCGAGTGGTGTCTGGAGTATTAAAAGCTGCCAGCTGCCAGCTGCCATCTGAGGGTACAGCACATGGTCCCAACTTAGCAGGAATGAATGACTACCAAGGTCCATAACAACATGGGGGAAAGAGAATCCAGAAGACAGAGAGACCCACGTGAGTGGATGTCTACATTGACTTGTGACCAGAAGAACCAGATGGTGCCTGGCCACCACAAGTGACGGCCACAGTGGAGCTCACCAAATTGAGTCTCAGTTGCAACACAAGTATAAATAGGGGCGCACTTTGAGATCTCCACTAAAAGACCACAACTGATGGTCCAGGGGCTTTGGGGTTCCCCTGGGAGCATGCCCCTAGCCTGATGCTGCCCCTGTCCATAAATCATAATGAAGGTCAACTTTTCGGACAGCAATGGATTGGACTTGGTGACGCAGAGTGACCATATTGTGTGGGCACTTTGTGGTTCTAGGCGTCTATAGGAGGTCGTCTTGTTGACCTCATACTGGAGGAAGGGGAAAGGGTGGAGAGGAGAAGATAGTAGACTGTTGGGAAGATAAGACATGTATGGAGCAGAGAGGAAGAGTGTGCTGTCACCACGCAGGGAGAACAGTGGAAGCTGCATATAGGTCAGCATGCAAATTTATATGGGAATGTACACTTTCATTCAATCATACTAAAAAAAAAGAAAAAACAATGAGCTGACACAATGAAGCTTTATTTCTAAAGACCTGGCTCTGAAGGTTTATATGCTTCAATTTTAGCCTTTCAAGGTTCTCATGGTGTTGTAAAAGCAACAGGGGTATGAGGGGCACATGCATGTGGTAAAGATACAACCCCAAAAGCAGACCCATTACCATTGAGTCAATTCTTACCCATAGTGACTCTATAGGATTGCATAGAGCTGCCCCCTACTTTCCAAGGAGCACCTGGTGGATTCAAACCGCCATCCTCTTGGTTAGCAGCCATAGCAGTTAACCACTACACCACAAGAGTTTCTGTGGTAAAGACACACATGTCCATGTAATAGTAGATAGACCCAATTACAGAGAGAACTTAAAGAAAAAAAAAAGTAAGCACAAACGCACGGAAGGAGCTTTCCAGAGAAAAGTAACTAATTAATATGTAAACACTTTCTAAAAGACAAAACTTTCTAAAAATAAATACTAAAGTTAATCCAAATGAAACATCCTTGCAAGAAAAAAGCTCAAAGCAAGCAATATTCACCCAACAGACTGAGAACTCACGCCTCAAAGACAGCACTACTCACCCTGAATGAAGTAAGATCCCAGAGGACACAGGGAGGAGCCTGAGGTGAAGTCCCACCCACCTCAGAATGGAAGTGTTATTGCTAAAGGTGACTGCATTGGCTTTCTGGTTACCCTGCAGGTAGTTCGCATAACACTTTGCTGCTGTCTTGTCAGGACATGAACTCTGGGGCCTAACAAGAAAGCTGGCATTCAGCAAAAAAAAGAGATGGCAGTGTCACCAGGAAAATGGCTTCCATCCAGCTCGGTTCCTTTTATCATAGAAGAAACTCAGAGAAGAGCCAAATTCAGTGGCACTGAGCAAAGGAATCACTGTTCTTCAGCCCAAAATGCCAAAAAGATTCTAACCTATAACTAACAATAAAACATGAATTTCAGACCACAAATGATTTTATCCTTATCACCTAGAATGAAAAATGCCTCCTACCTGCTCTCCCGACCTCCAGGTGTACTCCTGCCAAATCCATTTTCTACCCTATAGTCAGAGGGATCTTCGTATGTGCAGATTTGCTCATAGGTAAGAGCTCAGACTCTGGAGCCAGACTTCAAGTTCCAGCTTCACTATTTAGGCTATGTTACCTTGGGGTATTACTTAAAGTCTCAATTACTACTACTCTTCATCTGTAAAATGGGAACAATAATAGTACCCACCTGAGTTGGAATCATCTCAACAGCAGTGTGTTTGGTCTTGGGGGTTAGAATATGAGGTTTGACAATGAAGTCTGAAAACTTAACTGTTCTAAGTGCTACATACCTCACTGCTGAATATCACTACGGTCACCTTTGAAGTACTCCCCTTGGGAAGCTATGCACTGACGCCAGCACCTAGTCCACCCTTCAAAGCAATTTTGGAACTCTTTCTGGGGTGGCTATTGCACACTGTGTGGCACGGTGGCAAGTTCATGAACTTAATAGTCTGTGAGGGAATTTTTAGCCAATAAACAAATAACTATATGGGAACACCCTCCTGACTTACCTGATCTGGCCCCCAATTACTTTTTCCTTTACCAGAAGATAAAGGAAATGTTGAAAGGAAGACATTTTAAGGACATTCAGGACATCAAGAGTAATATGATAACAGCTTTAATGGTCATTCCAGAAAAAGAGTTCCAAAATTGCTTTGAAGGGTAGACTAGGCACTGGCATCGGTGCATAGCTTCCCAAGGGGAGTACTTCAAAGATGACTGTAGAGATATTCAGCAATGGGATATGTTGCAGTTTTTGTGGGATGAGTTTGCAAATTTAATTATCAGACCTTGCATGGTCACTGGGTGAAATAAATGGATTATAGTGAACGTGCTTAGCAGCACAGTAGTAGGTAAGTGTTCATGCTATGTAAATGTTAAATGCAAACACTATGCTTTATCATTTTCATCAAAATCATGTTACTTTTCTCTTGGATTCATCTCAGGTCTCCCCAGGGCCTCTGAGATAAATCTGAGCTCTTCACATGGTTCACAAGGTCACTTACGATCCGACCCCTCCTTCCTATTTCAGACTTCACTGCACTATGTGCCTCTCAGTCTACACTCTAGTCACAGATCACCACTTGTACTTCCTTGAAGCGGCTGTAGTCTCTGTGGTCTTTTCTGGGTCTTCCCCTCCCCAGAATAAGTTTTCTCTCCAAGTCACTTGGCTACTTGCTATCCGTCCTTCTTGGTAAGACATCACTACCTTTGAGAAGTCTTCCCTGAGTGCCCCGTCTCCCAGGGCACCTGGAGTTCACCTCTGTAGTCAAAAATACCACGCGATGCTTCTCCATGTGGTCAAGACTAAGACTCACTCTGATGTCAGAAATCAGGTTTCAAGATGCAATCTGGTACTCTCTTACAGATAGAATCTTGGCATTTATTTATTATTTATTAGTGGAGATGACTGTGTGAAAAAAAGCCTTCCTAATCGAATTGCAGTTAGAGGTTTCTAAGAGGGTACAGTACTATTGATTAAATAAATGGATGTAGAATAGTTGCAAAAAGGCTTTCCAAATGAGATAAATGGGAAGGGAAATTGATTTTGACTAACAGTTAAGAGTTTAGACATTTTTTAGAAGCTGCGCAAACGTATCCCACACAATGAGCAAGCCTATTCATAGATACCTAAAAACAGGTACCGACTTTAATCCAGTCATTAAGTAAGTTACTATATTTTACCTATAGATGTGAGTTTTAACTCCAAACAACTGACAATTTAACCCTTTTAAAGTCAAGACACATCCGTGATGGCACAGTTGTTCAGGGTTTGTCCACTAATCAGATGGTTAGAATTTGAATCCACAAATTCTCCTTGGAAAACGTATGGGGTACTTCTACTCTGTCCTGCAGGGTCACTGTGAGTCAGAAACAACAAGGTGGCAATGGGTTTGGTTTGGTTTGGTTTTTGCGGGGGGACTGGGGAGACTGGTAGAGGTTAGCTCACGAGGTAGTGAGATCCCACATGTGCAGACAGACACGAAACCAGAAGTTGCTGGTCTACCTGCCAGCAGTTATAGAACATCCTGGCTGATCATCAGGGGTGCTTATTAAAATTACACATTGTTGGGCCCCATAGAGTCAGATCTATAGAATCAGAATCTCTAGAGGCAGGCTCGAAGTCTGTAATAGATAGCTCCACATACGGTTCTGATCACTAGGCAGGTTAGGGAGCCTCTGTTTTAGAAATTGTTCCAGTGCTGGGTAGAGGGCCAACCTCCCCAAATGGCCTCTCTAGTGGCCCTTTCCAATTGTTAGTTTCACTGATTTATAAACATTTGAAACTGTAATGAGCCAGTTCTCTGGAAAACTTCTCCTCTTATCAGATTCCACAATATGTTTAGAATGAAATTAACACCATTACATCAGCATGGGAATCTCTAGGTCTTGCATGAAGTTACAAGGGGGAAGGAAGAATCACAGGGGGCCAGATCTTTCACAAGCTGGAAAAAAGGATGGAAAAGTAAAAGGTGGTTTTCCTGAATGGAAAAAAAGAAAGAAAGAAATTCCTCATTTAGGGACCCTAAGAAGCTAGGAAACGGGTGAGGGAGGATAAAATATGTATATGTATATATATATATATATATATATATATATATATATATATGGAAAGGATCTAAAAACCAATGTGAGAACAATAGCCAACGGCTGGGCAGGTGAGGTCTTGTTTTGCTTCACGGTTGGGTGTAATTCAGTCCACAAATGCTGAGAGGACACTGGCCCCATGCATGACCCTCAGCATTGCAGGCTGGGGCTCAGCCCAGAGAACAAGATAGCCTGCCTACTTGGGCACACACACACTCAGGCAGGGGAAGAGAGAGCACTTAAGAGTGAACAAAAGAATTAGGGTGCATGTAGGGTTTAGGAAACCTTTCTGTGTGAGGCGGAACCCGGGGGGACCTAAAGGATAGTGGGTAACATCAGGCAATGAGGCACCCACCAGGGAAGCCACAAACCCACTGCAGAGAGTCCCAAGAGGCCCTCAGGGATGCAGTCATCTAGTTTAACTAGGTTTCTAGAAATGTGAGTTTGGATGGATCTATTCAAACTGCTGTTTTACAGAGATTAACATCCAGAAAAGCTAAGTGACTTGTCTGAGGCCACACTGCAAGGTAATGGCAGAGTCAGAGGTAGAACGTGGATATCCCCACACTCAACCTGTTCTCCTCACAGAAACCATCACAGAAGCTGAGGCTCCTCTTAGGAGCCTGTAACCTCACAATTCCGAGATCCAGAACATCTCTGTCCTGCAGCCAAGAGAAACATTCCATTAAGTGATTTCATCTCAACTGAAATAAAGGATGTCTCTGATTCTTAATCTAGATATTGCTCAGATTCCTTACTTGAAGTCCCAGTTGGGCTGGGACAGAAGCTGTTTAAATTTGATTCCTGGGTCACCTTCTGGGTCAGTGATGGCAAAAACATGGAATCTCATCTGCTTGACTAAAGGAGCTGGCATAGAGCTGGTCACATGTCCTCCTTCTTCCGGAAAAGGAATAGACTAGAAGACAAAACTGCCTTATTTATAAAACAATTTAGAGGGGAGGCAAGGAACTCTTAAATGAGTAACTCTTTGTTACTGTTGTTAGCTGCCATCTAGGCAGTCTCTGATTCTTAGTGAGCCCAGGTACAGTGGGATCAGACCATTGTGATCCACAGGGTTTTCACTGGCTGGTTTGCAGAAATAGGTTGCCAGGCCTCTCTTCCTAGTCTATCTTAGTATGGAAGCTCCACTGAGCTCAGGAAACCCAGCATTAGAGAAATGCACTGGCCTCCACTGAAGACAAGTGGTGGCCGTGGGTGAGGTGCAGTGGTTGGGAATCAAACCTGCGTCTCCTAACCCAAAGGGTAGCATTCTGACATTGAATCATCACCGTCCCTTCCTCACCTTAAAAAAACCAAACCAAACCCACTGCTGCTGAGTCGATTCTGACTCACAGTGACACTGCAAGCCCCACAGGGTTTCCAAGGTAATTTTTTTCTTTTTTTAAATTGTGTACATGGTTTCTTCGGGAAGCATACAATCCAAGGCAGTTTTGCACGCCCACGTATTTGCAGCTCCTTCTGCTCTCCCCACCTGGTGACAGCACGCTCCTCCTTGCTGTTCTATGCTTCTAGTGTCCCCTCAACAAGCATCCATCCGCTCCTCTCCACCCTTTTCTCTCCCATCTAGAAAGACCAGTGGGATCACCTCCTATAAATGCATAGAACAAGGAAATCTTCATAGACGCACACTACCACATCTTTCTTGCAGAACAGATGATGGGTCAGAAGTAATGACCTCTCAGTTAGTAGCCAGCTGAGTCCTTAACCACTGCCCCACTGGGGCTCCTTTTCCTCTCCCGAGGCGCCTCTACAGCCTGTTTACGCCTTCTTCACACACAACCCTCCCAACAAACTCTAAGTGATGGGTAAAATGAAAACCCTCACACACTGCACTGGAAGGCCTCGAGCCAGGAGCAAAATCACCCCGAGCCACGCTCGCTGGGCTATAATTAACATTCTACCCATGTGCATTCACAAAACTGCAAGCACTCAGAATGGAATTGGAAGTGCTTTTTAATGATGATGACTTAATATTTACTAAGTCCCCACTGTGTTGGATCTCTCAGAATACATGTAAACAGCAAAGATCCCAGGCTCCTGGAGGTGGCAGAATCTAAGCAAGGAAACAAAACTCATCTGAACTTACTTATACGCCATTAGAAATCTTTCACAACCATAAATGCTGCAAATAACTACAGGGCGTAAGGCAATAAGCTGTTTATAAGGGGCCATTTCTTTTTTGTTTCATTAACTTCCTTTTTTAGGATAATTTTCTTTTTCTTAAAACAATTTATTTTCATCTCTTTCAAGGAGTAAAAGACAAAGGGAAGAAAAACAACACAGAAAGACATTCCCCCATCCTGTCGTGTCCTTTTATTTTTTTAATTAATTAATTTATTACACTAAATTAATAAAATTTCTCACATCCATCAACTATCTCATCTATGATAAACCCTCATCCCCCCACCCTTGTAGCCATCATAGGTATGTTCTTCTGTAGATAATTCTATTTTTAAGTCCTCATAACAGGGGTCTCATACAATATGTCCTTTTGACACTGATTTCACTCAGCATAGTATCTTCCAACTGAAACCATGTTTTCTAAAATTTACGTTTTTTTATCATAGCATAGTGTTCCACTGAGTATATGTATATGATGAGCTCATCAATAATCATTAAATATTAATTCCCCTACCCTATGGCCCTTATCATTTCTACAGAATCATTATCTCCATGCATAGTTCTAAATCTCCCAGAAACACCAGGCACAGATACAGGATGGAATGGGAAACACCTGGGACCTGGCAGCCTTCAAAACACATTGTGAGCTCTCCCCTTTGGTTCGGCCTTCTCATCTGGAAAACAGCCAGCTTCTACTCAAAAAGGAAATGCTGGTGGTTAAATGCTACAGCTGCTAATCAAAAGGTCGGCAGTTCAAACCTGTCAGGCACTCCTTGGAAACTCTACGGGGCAGGTCTACTCCATCTACAGGGTCATTATGAGTCAGAATCGACTCAACAGCAGTGGGTTTGGGTTTGGGTTTACACTTAAAAGTTGGGGGGGTGTGGAGTACAGAAGGCCCAGTGCCGGGACACTAGGCGGCTACTGGAAGCTAGGGATGTTGTCACTACCTCCAACTTTCCCTGCCCATTCATTTATCTGACTCATGGTTGGGGTGACTAGGGGAGCAAGCGATCTTTTTCACTAGAGTCTTTCATAGATAAGTGCCCTGAGTTTGTTAAAGGCATCGGCCCAAAGCCAGGCAGCTGGTGAGTGGTAAAGCTGGTACATCTGGCAGCAAATCTCATCTTTTCTCTGCTCATCCCTCAATACCACTGAGTCCAACACCCGGGCTGACTCTGGGATTGCTCTTCTCTGACCTACAGCTGAGATTCTTAAAGGTGCATGTACCCAAACCTAAGGGAAAAGCAATACATTCTCTCCAGGGGTCCTGAGGCGGAGAGAGTGGGAGTACTACTGTCTACCATAGTCTCTACTTTCTGAGGGTGAAGAGATTTCTTACAGATCTTTTATGAAGTTACCAATATACACATCTCAAGGACATGTATCTACAACAGACTTAAGAATACAGCACAGAACAAAATGACTACAACAGCAGGTTAAACCGACGTAAGAAGATAGCACTTAATCACGGAACACTGTAAACCCTTCTCCTTACCTGAAGAGATTGCAAAGAAAAAGAAAGAAAGGGAAAAAAAGAAAAAAGGCTTATTTCTAAATACTATAATCAGCCAGGCTACCCCCAGCCTACATTTAATTCCTAGACAATAGTCATGGTTGCTTAAATGACTTTAGCTATTTCTAGCTTGACAAAATAAATATAGGCTTACAGAAAAATATAACTTGTAGTAAAAGACTCAATACTCTCACTCTTGATTAAAGATGTTACTTGTTGAGAATCTTTTCAAAAACTGTAGGCAAGTATTGTTGTTTGATTTGCTTTATTTTTAATCAAAAACATACAATTGAAAACCACTCTTGTTCTCTGTTCCTAATCTGTAATAACATCTTCCCTCCTGTTTCCCAATTTCCATTAATACTCAGTATGAAGAAAAGTAAAAAATAAAAGGAGAGAAGACACAGAAATGGGTGACCCATCTTCCCTCACTCGGGTCAAGGCCATATTTTCACCTATCTCCATAATCACTAGAAGAGTCACTGCATGTGGAACGCAGAGGATGCTGTAGAGAGACAAAGAGATAACTAAGACAACTTGGGCAGGATTCTGACTACCAGAATGTCACCACAGGACAGGCATGATTTCACATGGGCAAGGTTACATACACCTCCTTCACAAGTTACAACTACCAGCGAGGAAGTTCTGGAACCCACATTGTACCTCCTGAACCAAATCAAACCAAACCCACTGCTAGGCAATCAATTCCAATTCCTAGCAACCCTACAGGATACAGCAGAATTGCCTCACAGCATTTCCAAGGCTGTACGTCTTCACGGAGGCAGGGTCCACATCTTCCCTAAGTGGAGGCTCTGGTGGGTTTGAACCGCCAACATTTTCACTAGCAGTTGAATGCTTTAACCCTTATACTTTCACACTGTATAGTCAGGAATTTGGTAGAAAGTGTGATAGTTACTGGAGGTTCTCTGAGATTCCCAATAAGTCTTCACAAATGTTTTTCTTTATTTCCGTCACTGAATGCCTTAAGGGCTCCCTCTAAATCCGTCAGACCAAAACCAGACTAAACCCATTGCCATGGAGTTGATTCTGACTCACAGCAACCACACGTATTTCAGAGTAGACTGTTGCTCCACAGAGTTTTCAATGGCTGTGATCTACAGAAGTTGATTACTAGGACTTGCTTTGGAGGGGTGGCTGGGTAGATTCGAACAGCCAACCATTTGTTCAGTAGCTGAGCAGGGATAGATTAACCAGTAAGAAAGGTATACACAGCCTTACTTGTGCTTGCTTACTTACCTGTAGCAGACAATTTCGTATTGGTTTCATAGCAAACCCATGGTGAACAACACGTGAAACTGCACTATAGTAAATAAGAACAAACAATCTGGTGAATATACTGCTTATCGGGTAATCCATCCTTGGCTAAGAAGAGACTATTTGTACCACCTGGGGACCTAAATCTATGCAAGTCAGGTTTTAATGACTATCCCTCCAGGACCTAAGCCAAATCATAGCTATTATATGAGGTGCTTATCAGCAGTATAAAATGAGATAATCAGTTTCAATAAATTTGTGTATGCAGCAAAGCTAGGAGATGACCTCTTGTCAATTCCTTGCTGGTCCAAAGGAAACAGACAGCAGGTGGTACTCTTCCTTGAGCTTCTGTATACTATCTATGTTTTCAGTAGTTTCTAGTCACTTGACAGTGCTGCTCTCTCCAGACTTGGAGATGAGGATTCTTAAGAAGTCAGTCCAAATGCAGGCATAACCAATTCTTTTGACTAATTCCTAAAAATTCTTTCTACAGTCTTGCATCAAAACTGATTTCCCCCAGTCTTAATTATATAAGCCTCCTTCTCTCCTAGAGGCAGCAGAAGAGACTTAAGTTTAAATTCCGACATTGTAACTTGCTGGCTATGACCCTGGGCAGATTATTTATTCTCTTTGACCCTCAGGTTCCTCATCTGTAAACTGGAGATAGCGCCCACCCTTCACAGGACTGTTGTGAGAGTCAGTGAGGTCTTGTTTACAGGGAACAGAGCACATGGGTGTTCAATAACTGGTTGTAACTAGAATTACTATAGGGGTCCTTGGGTGGTGCTAATAGCTAACGGATTCACCTCCTACCCTAAAGGTTGAAGGCTTGAGTACATGGAAAGGTGCCTCAAGAAGAAAGGCCTGGAGAAAAAGCAGCCACTGAAAACCAAATGGAGCACATTTCTACTCTGATATGTAAGCACATTTCTACTCTACCATGAGATAGAATTGACTCAACACCAACTGCTCCATAGAGCTTCCAAGGAGCACCTGGCAGCTTCAAATTGCCAACCTTTTGGTTAGTAGTCATGGCACTTAAACACTACATCACCAGGGTTTCCCCAACTGGTATAGATACTATAAACAAACAAACAAAAAACTGTTGCCATCGAGTGGATTCAAATCCTTATTGACCCAGGTGGACAGAACAGAACTGTCCCCACAGGGTTTCCAAGGAGTGGCTAGTAAGTTCAAACTGCTGACTTTTTGGTTAAAAATTGAACTCTTAACCACCAAGCCATTAGGTTTCCCATAGTTTTGGACATATTACCCAAATTCTTAATTTACTGCAAAAATGAACTCTTTCAAAGTCAAGTTATACACATTTATATAAAATCTTCCAGGACCTAAATTCCTCTCCTTCTCCCAGAGATGTCCCTGTCTCTAGGGACACTCCATTCAGATGCCCTCAGCTTATCAGCACTTAGTCCTAAACTGCTTAAACTACGACCATAAGTACTTTTTATTACCTACATTTTGCCTCTTGCCTCTTTATTCATTTCCCATATCCCAAGCTGTCATTACTTTATGGATAAACACATTGGTGATCCACTCCAAATTACAAAACAGAGTGAAACAAACAAAAACCCATTGCCATCAAGTCAGTTCCAACTCCTAGTGACTCTACAGGACAGAGGGGAACTGCCCCGTAAGGTTTCCAAGGAGCACCTGGTGGATTTGAACAGCTGACCTTTTGGTTAGCAGATATAACTCTTAATCACTACTCCACCAGGGTTTCCTCAGTCCTAATTAGTCATCATAAAATCATATAACTAAAGCTCTCCCCATTCAGCCACTTGACATTTCCTTTGTGTCTCTATTGGCTGCTGTGTTGGAAGAATCAAGTCAGGGTTTCCAAAAACCTCTCTTTTTTCTCTCCAGGTGCATTAGCCACCTGAATAGTCATGTAAATTAGTTTATTTAAAGTTTGCATCATTTGAGAGTTTCCTGCTGTCCCTCATTGTATATGTATAGCAATATATCTTGACTACAAGGTATCTTAGTCATCTAGAGCTGCTATAACAAAAATACCAGAGAAGGGGATCGCTTCAACAAACAGAAATTTATTCTGTCACAATCCAGCAAGCTAGAAGTCCAAATTCAGGGCATCAGCTGCAGAAGAAGACTTTCTCTGTCAGCTCTGGAGGAAGGTCCTTGTCATCAATCTTTCCCCTGGTCTAGGAGATTCTTCCATCAGCAACCCTGACCCAAAGGATATGCTCTGCTCCCTGCACTGCTTTCTTGGTGGTATGAGGGGCGGTCTCTCTGCTTGCTTCCTTTTCCCTTCACCTCTTGTAAGATAAAAGGTGGTGCAGGCCACACTCCAGGAAAGCTTCCTTTACACTGGATCAGGGATACTGCCGTAGTTAGGGTGTTCTGACTCCACCCCAATCCTCTTTAACATAAAGTTACATTCACAAAATAGAGGACAACCATACAATACTGGGAATCATGGCCTATCTAAGTTGACACATATTCTGGGGGGACACAATTCAATCCATGACACAAAGACTATAATAAAAGTAGGAAGAAAAAGAGTAGTAATAAGTAGTATTTATTAAGTGCTTTCTGTGTGCAAGGTATTATTATATTCTGCATATACTATTCCTTGTCTTTTTCCAGTGCTACGGCCCACTGTCCAGAAGTGATTAGTGAGAGATTCAGGACTTTGCTTTTACAAAGAAGATCTATTAGCGGACAGTCATGAATCTTATCAAGTAGGTGTGGGTTGTCTGGTCATTTTTTCTCCACTGTCAGAGACTGAGGTCAATAATCCCTTTTTAGGTTCTGCTGCCCACTTGCTCCAGACATCCCCGTCTCTGTGATCAAAGACAACTTCCCGAGCCAGCCACCAGGGAAGCCAGGGAAGCTCACAGCTGGCTCCTCCTGGGAATCCATCTCCTGCCTCCTGCCAGTTTCTCACTGTCTGGGTTCCACAGCTGCAGCTGTTGACCCACGTTTTGCTGCTATTTGCATTTTAAATAAGAAATAAATGATGTATTGCGTTGGACAAATCTGCTGCAAAAGACCGCTTTCAAGTGTTAAGAATCAAAGATGTCACTTTGAGAACTAACCTGCACCTAACTCAAGCCATAGAGTATTTTCCATCTCCTCAAATGCATGCAAAAACTGGACAATGAAGAAAGAAGACAAAAGAATAACTGATGCCTTTGAATTTGGGCATTTGAGAAGAATATTAAAAATATTCTTCTGCCAGAAGAACAAATAAATCTGTCTCAGAAGAAGTACAGCCAGCATGCTCCTTAGAAGCCAGAAGGGCGAGACTTCGTCTGACATGCTTCAGACATGTCATCGGGAGGGATCAATCCCTTATACTTGGCAAAGGGTCAACAAAAAAGAGTAAAGCCCTCAGTGAGATGAACTGATACAGTGGCTGCAACGCTGAGCTCAAACATGACAATGATTGTGAGCATGGCACAGGACCAGGTAGGGTTGTTGGAATCAACTCCATAGCACCTCACAACAGTAACAACAATTAAAGTCAGTCTATTATTCAGCCATCTGTTTAACATACATTTACTAAGGCCCCAGCACTGTGCCATCGACCAGCGGGGGTGGATGTGGAAATCTGATTTCTAATCCATTGCCCTGTGCAAATCAATGCATGGTCTGGGCCATGACGCACTGCTTACCAGCTCTGATTCATCACTTCTAGTGTCTCCCTGGGTCTCAGTGTCTTCATCAGTAAAATGGGGGGAGGGAACAAGAGTGAACTGGCTGCACTTTTAGAGTCTCTTTCTTTTCTGATATTTGATAGTACCTTTAGGGTACACTATGGTCTTACACTGCATCCTTGTGTATGTCAGAGAAAATACTGCTTCCTGTAAGGTGCAAAGAAATGCATGGCAATGAAAGCTGGAGCCAGAAGAGCCACCTCTGAGATCCCAGTTATTCTGTACGCACAATGGGAACAAAGACAATTGCCATCTACAGGCTGCTCAGAGGACTGACCGAGCCAACATGTCAGAATCACACTGGAAAGCACTGTACACATGAGCCAGCATGGACATTCCCGACATGTGATAATCCTCTTCAGGATCAGAAAGGCATGGCCCATCTTTCTACTGTCCTTATACAACCCTCTCATACTTCACGCTTTTACTACTCAGTTAGCATAGATGGTTTCTGTTTTACTCACATACTATTTCATCATCAGGTTGCCTTTCTTTTTCTTTTTAAGATGAGATCTGAAATGTTTCTGTCTTTATCTAACGCTTGTTGGTCCATAGGTAAATGCATCATTTAGTCGGGCAGATTTCTCTCTTCTCTCCTGGATTTCAAAAGTACTCCTGGTTTAAAGTCTTAATCTTATTCCAAGAAGGGGTGTAAGAAATTCAATATATAAGAAAGTGAGACTAAGGAGCAGGGAGACACTGGTGTGTCTAGCATAGGGCTTCCCTGGAGTAAGAAGTATGATGGAAATGCCATAGAAAATTTAAACAGCCAGTGTTGCAAAAAAAGAGGAACTAAGGTTCCTCGAATAGTAAGAAACAGAATTATCATGTGATCTAGTAATTCTTCTCTAGAGTATACACCCAAAAGACTTGAACACAGGAATTCCAATGGATACTCATATACTTACGTTGACTGCAGTGTTATTCACAACAGCCGACAGGTAGAAACAACCCAAGTGTCTGTTCATTAGCAACAAACAGATTAAACATGGTCTATGCACACAACGGGTTCTTACTCATACATGAAGAGACACGAAATTCTGATACATGCTACAACATGGATGAACTTGAAAAACACTACACCGAGGCAAAGAAGCCAGTGTGATTCCACTTACGTGAACTATCTAGAAGAAAGAAATGCACGAAGACAGAAAGCAGAACAGAGGTTACCAGGGGAAGGAGAGAAGCAGAGAGGGGAACCAATGCTGACTGGGTACAGACTTTGTGTTTAGGGTGAGCAAAACTATTAGTTTTGGAAAAGGATGCTGGTGAGGGTTGTATAGAGTTATGAATGTAATTAATGCCTCCAGATTATCCACTTAAAAAATGGCTAAAATGTGTGTGTGCGCGCATGTGCCTGTGTGTTAGTAAAACTAAAAAAAAACAAGAAAAAAACCAGAGGAAATGAAAAGAAAGAAAGAGGACAAGGGTTGCTGGCAAGCCCAAAGAGGTAGGTGCATGTTCAAATTCTAAATCTTTCCAACTACCTCTTGCTCTCTGTCTATCAGATTTTCTACTGAAAGGCTACACAAAAGTGAGAGAGAAACTGTTAATAAGTGAAGAGATTTAAGGAATGTTTCAAAAACAGCCACCATGAGTGTGAGCATCCGTTCCCTTCAGGCACGGCTCTCCGACCCGGCTGATACAGGGAATGCCATACAGTGAAGCCTTGAATGTGGCTGTGCACGCCTGCACGTGATGGAAACCTCACCATTGTGCGGACTTAAACACTCCCTTCTGTTTAAAAGACATTTCCATTTACTCCATCACATATTTTTGTTATTAGCATAACTATCAGAAACATCCAGGGGCAAGAATATACAAAATCATAGCCTCAGTTTGGGGGCCAATACACTCTTACCAAATCTCGATTCTCCACCGCAGCTCACAAACCAGGCCGTAATGGCTCCCTACTGCCCTCAGAATCAAATCCAAACTCCTTACCTCAGTTCTCAGGCTCATTCACATACTGGCTCTTCTCTATACTCTGAGGAGAGTGAGATGTACAAAACACGTGATTACTACTCTAAAATAGCTTAACAGTTGAGTTTTAAGGCTGTATCTTCATGAATAAACTATTTAGAAAATAATATACACTAGTGTATCGTTAAGTGCAAAGCCAGTGAGGGACACAAATGTGTCAGGACCTGGTAAAGACTCACTGCAATTCACCAGAATGTGCAGACTCTCAGCAGGAATACTGTCCTCAGAAAAATATGTGGTCTTGTATCTAACCTGGAGTCCAGAATAATCTAGGCTCTGGAGCAACCTGATGTCATCCCAAGATTTTCAGAGCATGTTGATTTTCCAGGACAGAAGTTCACTAGATAAGAGACTCCTAGTTTAGAAAATGCCCTAGAGACATGCAGAGATTATCAGGGATTTTGAGGGTGTCACAGCTTACAGAAGTACACAAAAAAAGGAGAAGGTGAGAAACCTCAATACTGACTGGAATTCCAGAACCAGTGGACCTAGGGGATAGAGACCCCAGCGAACAAAAATGAAAAAAAAAACCTACTCTCATACAGTTGATTCCCACTAATAGAAACCTTACAGGGCAGAGTAGAACTGCTCCACAGAGTTTCTATGGGGCATCTTGCGGATTCAAACTGCTAACCTTCTGGTTTGCTGCTGTAGCGGTTAACCACTACTCCATCAAGGTGAATAAAAGCAGATGCCAAATGTAAGCCCAGTCACCAAGAGCTGCACAACAGTTAGGCCTAGAGGCCTTGTTCTACAAGCACCTCACCATCTGGGAGGAGCCTGGGTTGGTTTACCTAGGAAAAACCCGTTCAGCACAGTTCTTGAGTCCAGCTGGGGTGTGGAGCCAGAGAAGGCTGAAACGATGAACGTCACTGCTCCAGCACCTCACTGTGACTCCTGCCTGCTGGTGGCCATCTGTATTGGCCAAATTAACTAGAAGTTGTCAGACTTGTACAGACACTGACTCTCTGTCTATTTACAACTAGAAGTTGTCAGACTTGTATAGACACTGACTCTCCGTCTGTTTACAAATAGATAAAGTTGTTAAAAGCAAACTGGAATGGAACCAAAAACATTCACTTCGTCCAAAAATATGTCAGCCTTAGCACATACTTGGAGGAAAGCCTCTCTGTCTATGTGGCGTCACATGTGTGCACTAACCAGGTCTATCCACTTCTTGGCCCTACATCCTGTTCCCTCGGGTCACGAGAACTCTTCCTGCACACACCAGTTCCAGAGAATCTGACAGTGTCTACCGCACAGCCCCCACGACTAACACAGGGGTGTGAACTAGGAAAAGGAGACAAGAACAGCTCAACTCTTCCTAACTACAGTTCTAACTTACAAGTTTTAGCAAAAAATTTGCAAAGATTATCTTGTCAGCCTAGAGAAAAGAGATTTTTTTTTAAGTGGCCATCATCTTGCTGAGGGTCTGCCTCTTTTTAGCCCATTAAAAGACTTCAAACCTGTACATGACTAATTTCAACGAGTAACTCCTCTGAAGTTGCATGCGGTGCTGTGCATTGTGAAGCAGAAAGCGTCCAGCAGGGAAGCTGAGTGTTGCACGTTCACAGCCCCTCACTTAGCCCCTTCTGTGACAGCACCGGCCACCTTGAGCAGTACAGCCTGTTGCCACGTGATGGAGCAAGGCTAGCACGTCGCCCTATGTTTATAAATGGGACAGAAAGACAAATCTCTGCCAACACAGCCAGCAAACATTCATCTGTTGCAAATACGAGGCGGCTCAGCAAATGCTTGTCAGACACCAGACATAGCCACAGTACAATTTTCTGACTAAATTTTATTTTCTCATACTCACTCCTCAGACTCTGGGGGAGCTTTCTTCTCAGACTTCAGACAGCCTTGGTCTCTTTGGGGTTCTTCCGGTGGAACCACAATCCTGCTTCTGATTACAGCAGTGCCGGTAACTGTCCAAAGTCAACCCTGCATCCATTCTACAACGCTTTGTAACAAAAGTTGTATTTTTAAGAATCTGGTTGATTATGCAGACCAGAGGAGCCCTGGTGGCTCAGTGGTTAAGGGTTTAGCTGCTAACCAAAAAGTCAACAGTCTGAATCTACCAGGTGCTCTTTGAAAGCCCTATGGGGCAGTTTTACTCTGTCCTGTGGGGTCACTATGAGTCAGAATCAACTGCGCGGCAGAGCATTTTTGTTTTTTTGTTAGTGGTGGTTTTTATTTGGTTGATTTATAAGAAATGACATAAAAATGTCTTGGGATTTTCTAAATGCTTTTTCCCCCAGGACTGTACATTAAAGTCTTAGTTTTTGTATAGGTGCTGCTGTTGTTAACAGCACTGTGCAATGTTAATTTCATAGTTTGATAAAAGCAACGATGGCGTTATCACATCACATGGTGACACGCACTGGTAACTTTAGAAGAGGCCTAGGAAGGGTCTATGGGAACTCTCTGTACTGTCTCTGCCACTTTTCTGTAAACCTAAATGTAAAAGTAGTAAATTTGTGTTTACAAGCAAGCCCATCCTGAAATGTCTAAAGTGATGGCAAATGTACTCAGACACGACACAGAGGCCGTTTACAATCTAAAGAACAAAGGAGGGAGTTGTGACAATCACAGAGGGCTCAGAGGGACCTGGTGCAGCCAGCTCAGCACAGCCTGTGCGGGGCTGACCTCTATGGGCAGCAAGAACAGCCTCTGTAAGTCTCACAGACATAGCTTTTCTATGCCTTTAAAAAAACCATTAGAGTCAATGCGCGTCCACTGTAGACAATCTGGATGCCACAAACGAAGCAGCAGCTGGCACTCACCTATCACCACGTTCGTTACTGTGTATCTCTGGCTGTACTTCCTTCCAGCACTTCTTCCACACAATGCCTTTTTACATAGTTGAAGGCATACTGAAAATGCAGTTCTTTCAGTCCTGCTTTCTTCATTTAATGTCCTACCAAAAGCGATCTCCCCAGATAAACCCCAAGCTTTGCAAACACAAGTTTTAATGCTTCATACTACCTCCACTGCCTGGCAGCTGCAGGGTTTACTTACCCACGCACCAGCTGCTGGAGTGATGGAGTCATACCACAGAGATCACTTAAGGAGGATAAAAATCAGCCCTGCAGTTCTCTCTGGGCTTAAGTTACTCCTCACTGGTTGATCAGGCAGAGCAGCCTATTCCAGAATATCTGAGGCCATTTCAGCTTTGTAGCCATTTAGTGACGCTTAGACCAAAATGTCAGTCACCACCAGAGTAACACTCAGACCATAAGAGAAGGGAATGCAAGGAACTCTGAGTTTCTTGGTATAAAGCAGTAAATGAATTCCAAATGAGTAATTAGTACATAATAGAATAAAAATAGGAGATACTGAGATCTGGAAAACCATGGTGTTATTTTAAATGAGCCAGACTGCTTCAATGGCACACCAAGTCAAAAACATTCCTTTTTTGTAAAAACTAAATGGAGAAACAATATTTGACCCATTTTGAAAAATAGGTGAAAAAACATGAGTGTGCCAAAGATGCATTAATGGTCCAGGCTGAGCTCCGTCTCTGGAAAACGGGATCCCAGGGATGTACCTACTCCGGCACACACACAGCCAAATCCTAAAATAAACTTAATCCTGCTAAGATTTTCCTCCCCATGGTGCACTCAAGTGGCTACATCAATATTCAGGAAGAAAAGCCAAACATACTCAGATAAGTTGTGTTTGAGGAATAAATCTAAATTTTTATTTGAATTTCAGCTGTCCCACTTCCTCCCTCCTGGCTATTGGGTGTATCTGAAGCTATAAGAAGAACAGAGAACTTTCCCTTTTGCGCCCTTCACACCTCCAGTCTCCTGTGTCAGCCCCCTGTCTCCACGGTTCTGACTAGAAGTATGGAGGAGTGGCAGAAGAGGACAGAGACGTTCTCCACTGAGCAAAGAGACTCCTTCCACAGGGCATTTTGAGACACGGCCACAATCTGTATGGAAAATCAAGTCCATCTCTCATCTTAGGAGGCTGGACCAGAGTCCTACTAATGAGCTAACAACTTTCCAACAAAGCCAACAACTCACCAAACGCTTCATGTCAAGTTCAGTGTTCTTCAGCCATACGATGACATTATACAGTGAAACAAAAGTCTATTTTAAAAAAGAGGGAAACTGCTCATCACCTCTCCCAAATCTCAACATACCTGATGCATTTTCCTAAGAGGGCATAAGTCATTTGGTTGGAAACACAAAAGTCTTTCTGAGGTAGTTTAAAAGGATCTCAGAAACAGTTGCGACATTTTCAGTATATATTGTTAATTTATTCAAGAAAATGTTTAATGAGCGCCTACCATGTGCCAGGCATTGTGTTGGGTGCTTATAGGTAGCACACTCTCTGCCCTCATCAGGGGGCAAGATATTAAACAGCTAATCACAAACAATTATAAGACGCAGGGCCCTGTGAGAGTATACAATGTTATTGCTGTTAGCTGCCCTGGGTAGAGCTGACACAAACCCCTAACAACCCCTACACAATAGCATCGGATCACTGGGATTCACAGGGTTCTCACTGGCTGGTTTTATGGAAGTAGATCCTCAGGCCCTTCTTTCTAGTCTAACTCTCAAAGCTCTCCTGAAACTTGTTCATCATCACAGTAATCACAAGTCTCCACTGACAGACATACGGTGACTGAATTTGAGGTGCACTGGCTGGGAATCAAATTTAGGTCTCTCTGAGACTGAATAATAGGGCAGCCTAAATAAACCCAGGATGCCAACAAACAAGGGGACCTGAAGGGTGAGCAGCAGATCTTACCAAACCCAACCCAACCCAATGTGGTAGACACCATTCCGACTCATAGCGACTCTACAGGACAGAACAGAACTGCCCCATAGGGTTTCCAAGGAATGCCTGGCAGATTTGAACTGCTAACCTCATAGTCAGCAGCCATAACAATTAACCACTTCACCCCCAAGGTTTCCAGCAGTTCTTAGCCAGCTGAAAACAAGGAGGAAGAACCTCAGTAAGTTCATGGAGAAAGGCTAGCCTGGAGAGCTGTACTCATTCCAATTTGGAGACTGCAGAGGGATGGACAAAGGGGCTGGCGTCTCCTAACTCCTCTATGTCAGCACCACTGGCATGTGGCTGCTTCACTGAAGCTCCTTTGTGCCAAAGAAGCATCCACAGACCAAACTCATGACTGGTGCTGTTTTAAAGAGCACTCTGGAACAAGGGGCCTTTTCCTTCATGACTACAAACATCCCTCCTCGCCTCTCCTGCTCACTTCTCCACTTCAGCAACTCCTGGGTGTGTGTGGGGTGGACACGTGTTCTAGAGCAGTGTTTCTCAAGGTCTCATGAGTACAAGAATTACCTCTGAGACAGAGGGAATGAGGAGTGACTGTGAAATGAGTATGGGATGTCCTTCTGGGGTGACGAAAATGTTGTGGAGCTCAGTAGCGGTAACAGTTCCACGACACTGTCAAAGTATGAAACGGCACTGTGTGATACACTTTAAAATAGTTGAATCTCATCTCAATAATTTTGTTTGTTTGTTTAAGCCTTGACCAGACCTGATGGTCCCACATCTTAGAGGGTCCCCTGAGAATATGGCTCCTGAAGCCAACAATTCACATAAAGATTGGACTGGACTATGGGACACAGAGTGATGCAGGTGGGGTGTGTACCTCTTGGCTTAAACATGCATATGAAACTACCCAATTGGTTACTCTCTAGATGGGAGAGGGGAGGGTGGAGAGGAGAGGACAAGTGTCAGTTGAGTGGATACCAGACGTACAGGGCAGAAAGGAGGAGTGTGCTGTCACAGGGCGTGGAGAACAGATAGTTGCATAAAGGTGTGTGTTCAGGGTTTTACATGGCAAATTGACTTGTATTGTAAACTTTCATTTAATCACAATGAAAGTAAATAGAAAAAAAAGTCTGAATAAATAAATGGAAACACTGATAGTATCGTGATTAAGTGCTACAGCTGCTAACCAGAAGGTCGGCAATTCAAATCTGCCAGGTGCTCCTTGGAAACTCTATTGGGCTGTTCTATTCTGTCTGTAGGGTCGCTGTGAGTTGGAATTGACTCGACAGCAGTGGGTTTGGTTTCGGTTTGATAAATAAATAATAAATAAAATAATTATCTGTTCAGAAAGTAAATTCCCAGATCTCAAGCTTGGAATTTTCAATTCAGCCCTGGGATGCGACTCAGGAGTCCATGTGTTCTTAATATGTGCCGCCCCTCCCCGCTACATAAGATTCTGATGGAAGCTGTAGCTATTCTGGCCTTTCTGTGATTAATTTGAAAACATTATTCAAAGTCAGTGTCTAGAACATGTAGCTGAGTCTCTGCATGATACAAGCACACGACCATCTGAGTGTGTGCCCTTCTGTGGTCTCCGCCGGTGCCCATCGACAGAAGAGGGGAGTGGCTGATCCCTGAGTTTCCAAAAGACAGAAGGGAAGGAGAGAGGAATTCGAGGAGCCTGTGGAGCTTCAAGAGCCCTTTGGTGACAAAAAATGATCAAGCTCATTTACTAACCAAAAGGTGCGTGGTTCAGACCCACCCAGAGGACCCTCAGAAAAAGGCCTAGTGATTTACTCCTCAAAGATCACAGCCATTGACATCCTGTGGAGTCGAGTTCTATCCTCCTCAACTGCAACTGGGTGGTTTATACTGTTGTTGTTGCTTTTTGTGCTGAGGTTACCGGAAAGTTCCATGGAATAAAGCTTCAGATGTTGCTTAACTAAGCTGGATATGTTCTTTGGAATTATTCCCATTTTTTAAACTTCAAATTCCTCATTACTGTGGATAAATGGCTATAAACTGGGTAACAACCTTATAACCAACTATTCTGATATTTAAAACTGTCCATTCCTCTAATTTTGGTGAAGTTCCCTCCTCTTTAAGAAATTTTGGAAACACTGTTCTGAACTCTGCTTCGTAAGGTCTCCTTTTACTTCTCATGTCCACTTTTCAGTTGGGTCTGGTAAGAAGGCTTGGGTTTTCAGTCTATAAATCTACCAGTGAAGACAGCATGCTGGGCCCTCCTCTGGTTCATTCTGTAATCAGTAGAGTTTCCTAGGCAACAGCCACCATCCAGTCCATCAAATCATCACCAAATTTCTCCCTTGACACTGCCCCCAAGTCCTTGCCTCCCATCTGGCCAGAAGTGTGGCCATGAGTCTGTAGGGGAAGAGGGACAGGCAGTCCCAGGGAGGGCATGTGAAGACTGGCAACTTCATCACACAGTGGGGTGCACACATCCCTGGAGCATCTTCTGGGCATCTCACCCTGGCCTTCCTGGACTGAGCAGCAATGTCAGGGGCCTGCCTGTCTTTGCCAGCCACCTCTCCACTTCTTCTTTCAATTAGTGATTCATGATGGAGTCATCCCACAGCAGGGGAGAGGTATTCTTCAAGACATTGACCCAGTGATCAAGAAAGTGCTCTCTGAGGCAGCTTCATCAATAACATTGTTGCTTCTAGGCTCTGCTTTTGAAAAAAAAGGCTTTACCAGTAACCAGGTGCTACCAAGTCACTCCAACTCATGGTGACCACATGGGTGTCAGCATAGATGGACTGGGCTCCGCAAGGTTCTCAGTGGCTGATTTTTGGGAAGTCGATCACCGGGTCTTTCTTCTGAAGCACCTCTGGGTGGACCCAAATCTCTAACATTTAGGTTAGCAGCTGAGTGTGTTAATTGTCTACATCACCCAGGGACTCTGAAAAGGCTGCCATGGCCCCATCAGGGAATCCACTTGCCCCAGACCTACAAGGTCAGCAGAAGTTCATTAACAGAGAAACACTCCCCACTGGTACGTGAGGGTCTTCAGAGTTGGGCCAGGCTGGGTGTGTACACCCTGCCTGCACTTACTGGCTATGTAACTTTGGGTGTGTTACTCAAGAGCTCTCTGCCTGGGGTTCCTCACCATTAAATGGGATGTCGGGAGGTTTACATTAGTTAGTATCTGTAAACTTCTTAGAACAGCGCCTGGCATGCAGTGAGCATTTAGTAAGTGTTAGCTGTTATTACTATGGATTCTCTTCAAGAGTGGAGTTCAAGGCCTCCAGAGTTCACAGAGAAGAGGTGAACAAACCCAGCTCCAAAGTTGCCAGCTCTGTCTGAGAAAGACAAGGCCTCTCCCCTAGAATATGATTCACCCACAGAAATCCCTAGAAAGATGGCCTGCCTGAAATTATTTTTAGATTGAATTAAAAAAAAAAGCAATCTAGCCCAAATTAGATGAGTCGGACTCTGAAAGTCAGCCCTGGGCCACTGTTCAGATTGTCAGTTCCATGTGCCATGCCGGGCTGGATGAAATTGATTTAACTGAGTTAACGAAAACTTCAGTCTCCGTCATACTGACAAAACTTCTGGTAGTGCAAGGGTTCCTAAAACAGCTCTACTAAACAATCTTCTCGCCTATAATAGAGACTCACTCCCTCAGAATAAAGCAAATGTACATTTAATGTAAGTAGCTCTTACCAAGCCATTCCCAATGACTCCTTCACTTATTTGGCCTCTTTATCCAGCCAGCTTCAGCCTTTCTGTTCAGATTCACCTCAAAACTGCCTCCTTTTCTGGGTCTTACTTTACTCCTTCAGAGTCCTTGAGTGGTACAAACCATAGAGTGCTCAGCTAGTAACAGAAAGGTCAGCAGTTTGAATCCACCCAGAGGCACCTCAGAAGAAAGGTCTGGTGATCTACACCCCCCAAAAATCAATACCCTATGAAGTGCAGTTCTCCTGTGACACACATCGGGTCACCATGACTCAGAACTGATTCAACAATAGCACCTGGTATGGTTTTTTGTTTCTGTTTTTCACTTTACCCCCACATGAACATTTAATGGGTCTGGCTGGTAGTACATTACTGGACCAATGTGGAACAATATATCCTGCTTCATGCCTAATAAATGAGGGAAATTTCTGAAACAAAATTGATGAATATAACTGAGATCTAGAACTAGGCCCTCCATGTGCCTAATGGGCATTATCATAATTAGCTAGAGATATTGGACAACTCGGTTTTCCACTATCATTGCCTTGTGCCTTATGGAGATTTACCAGTGCTAAAGCCACTGCTTCTTGGGGACGATGCCTGGAGTATGAATGGAGTATTGTCATGTGAAATTAGGCCACTTTTGAGCTCTGTGACACTCCCCTTCAAAATCTTGCTGATGATGCAAACACTGAATAATTGCACTGATTCCTGCGTGATACTCCATTAGAATGACAAAGCTGTCACCCTAGCACCCTGAATCACTTTGCTAATGAAAAACACCAAGCTTTTAAGACCCCCATCCATCAAGAGAGAAAAAGAGCTCATTTACAGTAATGACAGGTGCACAACAATAGAAACAGCATTTTCTTTTTTAAGTATGTAGGCTGCCATCAGTGATTAAAACCATTCTGCGTTTAATATCATTCTCTCTCCGTGTTTCTCTGAGGTTCAGTATTTTCTTTCAGCAAAGAAATCAAAAAGCTGATGCAAGAAATCGCCGAATTTCCAAGTGGATCTTCTACAATTTCATATTGTATGGGTGAACACTCTCCACTGGGGATTCTCTCACTTTCTTTACTGGTAAACACCCTTCCCCTCAGTCCAGTGGGTACGTCTATAAAAGGGCAGTTCTCAATATAAAAAATAAAAAAAAATAAATCAACTGAGCTGAGGAGGGTGTGTGTCCCAGACACCGCCCCCACAGCTGCGGAGAACGTGACTTTGGCCAGAACACAGCGTCATTCACCGGCAGCACAGGAGGCAGGCAGGGATGGGCCCTCCTCAAAAACCACGAGGAGCAGCAACAGTCTCACAACTCAGATGCCAGGAGAAAAGAGAGATTTATTTTTCAGTCATAAGAAGGAATTTATTAATACTCTAACACTCCACCGCTTCTCACTCATTTTGAGTTACAGCCTAGACCACCTCTCAAAAGCATCACTTGGCTAGTTTTTCCCACTAGCCCTATAAAAAGCACTGTCTGAGAGACCCAAGAATAACACTTCAAGTCTCAAAAGGTCCTTATTCAGCAGCCTCAACTGTAAGAAATTCAGTTTAGAATCAAGTAAAAATAATAATAAGTGGTGGGGAGCATCTGAGTAGACAGAATAGATACCCTTAAATCACTAAACCACTGTAGCACAGAAGCTCAAGGATTTTATTCTGTGGAGGCTCCTCTGGATTTATCACACAAAATCAAATCTCTCCTTCCCTCTCTTTCTCCTCTATATAGGAAGGAGGCTGAAGCAAGCTCAGTTACCAGGTATTGCAGTCTATACAGAATTTGCTTACAACCTGTCACTTTGTCGTACTGTGGTGGTTTGCATGTAGCTACGGTGCTGGAGACTGCACCACGGGTATTTCAAATGCCAGCAGGGTCACCCAAGGTGGACAGCTTTCAGTCAGTTTCTAGACTAAGACAAACTAGAAGGAAAGGTCTGATGACCTCCTTCCTAAAATTAGCCAGATAAATCTCTATGGATCACAACAGAATACTGTCTGATACAGTGCTGGAAGATGAGGCCTCTGACTTGGCAGGCACCACACAGGAGCCACAACAGTGGAGGTAAACATACCTGTGATCATTAGGAGACCCTGGTGGTCTAGTAGTTAAGTGCTACAGGTGCTAACCAAAAGGTCAGTAGTTCAAATCCATGGGGCGCTCCTTGGAAACTCTATGGGGCAGTCAGACTCTGTCTATAGGGTCACTACGAGTCAGATTCAACTCAACAGTAGTGGGTTTGGTATGGTTTTATGCTTGCTTCCACATAATTATTTCTCAGTTAGTTCTAAGATCCTGCCTTAGAAAAACTTAAGGAGCAATTTCCCCACCTCCTTCCTCCTGGTGATGGAAAAGAACTATATTCTTGCTTCCTGAAATCATGTGACTATGAAAACACAACCCCAACCCAAAGAAGAGTGGTCCTAGCATCAACCCAGTCTGCACCGTCCAGACCTCCAACCCACAGGAGGACCTGGAATCACTCCCTTTCACTCTGGCTTTGAAAGCGCTCCAACATGCTCAGGTGTGAGGCGGGAGAGCGGAGCTAGAGCCACATGGTCGGCACAGGGAAGGAGGCGCAACTCAGAAGCCATCCCTCACCACCATCCTTCGTGCCTCCTCCAGGCCATCAAGCTGGGCACGGACCCAAGGTGGGGAGAGCCATCAAACTGTCACCATTGATGGCTCCACGTCTCCTTTGCTTTTGTCCTGTCAGCATTTAAGGATCTAGGGTCAGAGGCTACATTCCAGAAATAATAAAAAACACCCATTTGCAGAAACACATGGCAGAGCAGCATCAAGAAAGAGACATAGATCAGGGCTCATGTGAGTGGGCTTCCTTAATTCCACAGCTTTCAAGATAGGAAGGCCAGCCAGAACTCTGGAAATGATGGATTTGCTGCTGCCCCCACTGTAATTCAGCATTAGGGTGGAAACGATTTGAAGCTACATTTTCTTTTTTAACCAAGCCTCTTAGTAATAGGATATCATTGCCTTAGGCTTTTCTCTTTCTGTCTTTTTTTTTTCTTTTTTAAAACTGTGATCCTCTTACAAACCAAACATAAAATAGAGTCTCAGAACTTCTCCATATATGGAGTTTCAAGACCGAGGCTGATTTGGCATGATGTTTGTTGGGCTCAATGGAGAAAATCATTCTAGGTTACTTTTTAAGCCTTCTGAGTCATACAACACAGAAGCCTGAGAGAGTAGGTCACACAGGAAAGAGCCTAACCTTCCTGGTCACCAGGTCAACCAGGAGTGGGAAAGGCACTCTCTGGGCCTTCTGTGCAATGAGTTCAAGATTTCAAAAGACTCATTCAGCCTCAGGACACAGGTCACTCTGTGGTGAAATGACCACACAAAGACTTGAATCTGGAGGTCTTTTCACTTATTTCAAACTGGGCATCAGAGGGTATTAAAAATCTGCTGAAGACAGGAGTGTCCCCAGAAGACATGGCACTCAAACTGTTAGCCCAGAGCTGAAACCAGTCCCAAAGCTGATTCTTTAGAGGAGGATTGGAGCCTGTTCCAACTCATGGCAATCCCACGTGTGACAGAGTAGAACTGCTCCATCGGGTTTCTCACGTGTAACCTTTACCGGAGCAGATTGCCAGGTCCTTCTTCCACAGCCCTGATGGGTGGGTTATGCTTGATGAACCACCAACCTTCAGGAGAGTCACTGAGCACAAACTGTTTGCACCAGTCACAGACCTGGAGACTAGGCAGGCCCTCGGTAAAGCACAAGCAGTTGTGCTGCACACGAGAAGCTGGTGCACACCTCCAGGAAGGAGCAGTCCAGGAGCCCAGCAAGAAACATAGGGAGTACTAACTTCCCTCTCCTTTGTTGCCGCCTAGAACTGTGTTCCTCTGTGGTCATCATCTCCGTCATAATGACTCACAGACAGAGGTCAGGGGGTTGAGAGAGAGAAGGAAAGGGAAAGCAGGCCCACTTAGACTTTGGTCTTCTGTTTTTCCATGTTATTTACGGTCCTTGGTGACTGCATTTTCATTTGTTGGCACAGATGTAATATAATTGCTTCCATACACACAATTTTACCTCTTCAGATGCACTTTTCTAATTTGGGAATTAGTGGGTGTGTGTAAATCTCCTTTAAAAAAAAAAAAAAAAAAGCCATGTTCCTTCTATATTAATTGGAAACCCTGGTGGTGCAGTGGTTAAGTGCTACAGCTGCTAACCAAAAGATAGGCAGTTTATTTAAGTCTCCCAGGCACTGCTTGGAAGGTCTATGGGGGCAGTTCTACTCTGTCTATGGGGCAATTGTGAGTCAGAATCAACTCAACTGCAGTGGGTCTGGTTTGGCATCCTGTATTATTTGTGTCCTATTTCTGGCACAGTCAGCTTAATGTAGGATGGATCTATCTTCCTTCCAGATTTCTCTGCAAAGATATTTCGAAGCGCTATTTAGTAGTTGTTGGGACAACGCAAGCATGCACCATCTTACCTACAATCTCCCACTTGATACCAACCAGTGGATAAACAGCACAGTGAGGCAGGTCCAGATGTAAATTGCACATATAGGTGCTCAACTGAGACCTGCTGATTGGTTTATATTCACATATGCTGCATTTAGGGCTTAGAGTGGTCTTTTAATAGCTGATATTTGCAAGAGGCTGAAATCTTGGCTTTTAAGTTTGAAATGACTTTAAGAAACCACATAAGATCCACATAAACACAGGCTCACCATGAATGTATTGCTTCTTTGCAGAGTCATGTTTCAGGTGGCAGGGCTATTTATAACCCTGATAGGTGGCCATTCACCCACTTTCTCTTGTTTACCAATGTTATATCTATGACTTACATATTGCCTCCCTGCAGCTCCATTAGGAGGTATGTCCAAGGCACAGAAATCTCCATTGGCTGTGAAGGATAATATTGATCAACAGCCTCTCCACATAAACCCCAGAATATGTATTTAAAAGAAACACTGGGAAGAAGATCTTTCAGAATCTGTATGTTATATGTATAAGGACACTACGTTTACCCTGTCAGAACCAGCTTTTTTCTTTACTCCAAAATATGTATTTGTCATCAAAAGGAAAGAAAGCACATGGCAAACCATGGCTCTAACAGCCAATATAAAATAAAAATAAATCCCATTTTACATAGAAAAAGTGTTTCTCTCCATTCTGGGGACATCTTCAAAAATCTCTATACCAGTGTTCTTGCAGATGAGGGCTGCCATAATTTAACGTGGCATGAAACCAAACCAATGGGTCACAACCAGTGCTTCTTTTCTTTTTTCTTTTATTAAATAAAAAATGAAAGAATACATACTCTGTGCTTACAATACTAGGTTAAGAGAGGAGGAGTACACAAGTTGTGTCAAAGTCCCATTAATATTGATCTTCTTACTAATGTGTATTGTCACCAATTTCATCAGTATTTCTATTAATAGAATAAAAAATATCAGAACACATTGCAGCTAGAAAGGGTAAGTATTGCTTTGTGAATTTTTTGTTTCAATTTTATGTGCATGTGGGATTGTCATGCATTCTTTTACACTGTGTTTAAAGTAAAAGTTTATAAAACATTCTCATATGATGTATATCTGAATGTAAGTTTGTCTTTAAGATTAAAAATATAATGTCAATTGGCAACAAAGTGTTCTTCACACTACTTTGGTGAGTGGCATCTGCGGTCTTAAAAGCCAGCAAGCAGCCATGTAAGAAGCATCAATTGATCCCAATCCACTAGTAGCAGAGAGAATGAAGGACATAAAAGATACAAGGAAAATATGAGCCCCAGAAGCAGAAAGGGCCACATAATCCAGATACTACATCAGCATGAGACCAGAAGAACTAGATGGTGCCCAGCTACCACCAAAGACTGCCCTGACAGTTAATACAACTAAAAGTCCCTGAAGAAGCAGGAAAAAGATAGGGTGGAGAACTCAAACTCTGTTAAAAAGACCAGACTTGGACCAACAGACTGGAGGGTCACCAAAAAACACAATCCCAAGACTCTCTGTTAGCCCAGAGCTGAAACCATTCCCAATGCCAACTCTTCAGACAAAGATTGGACTAGACTACAAGATATAAAGTGATACTAGCAAAGAGTATGCTTGTTGACTTGAGTAGATAGCTGAGGCTGACTGGACAGCTCCTGTCCAGAAGTGAGATGAGAGGGTAGTGGGGGACAGAAGCTGGTTGAATGTATTCAGAAAATACAGGATGGAAAGGAGGAATGTGCTGTCACTGCATAGGGAGAGCAGCTAGAGTTACATAGCAATGTGTGTATAACTCTTTGTATGGCAAATTGACTAAGATTATAATCTTTCACTTAAAGCACAGTAAAATGTCTTAAAAATAAGAAGATCCCTTGAGTCGAGCCTTTCTTACGTATCAGTTATGGACAAAAGAGTCCTATTGGTTCCGCTGCTAACTGGAATGTCAACAGTTCAAATCCACCAGCTTCTCCATAGGACAGAGATGTGACAGTCTGCTTCCATAAACAGTTACAGGCTTGGAAGCTTAGGGGGGCAGTTCTACTCCGTCCAATGCTATGCACTGAAATCCACTCAATGGCAATGGGTTTGACTTGGTTTTGGTATACTGGATTAAATCTGCCTAAAGTCTCAATTCTAAAACCACTTCTACCATGGATGGTGTCGGGGATTGAATTATGTCCCCCCAAAAGTACATGTAGCCATGTGGCTGGGCCATGATTCCCTGTGCTCTATGATTGTCCTCCACTTTGTGATTTTCCTATGCTGTATGTTAAAAGATTAGGGTGGGACTGTAAATCCCTTCAGAAGATCACCTACCTGCTCCACTGTAAAGTGAGTTTCCCTGGACTGTCGCTTGCACCACCCTTAATCCTCTCATGCCCCAAGAGATAAAAGGAAAGAGAAGCAAGCAGAGAATTGGGAACCTCACACCATCAAGAAAGCAGCCCCAGGAGAAGAGTACATCCTTTAGACCTGAGGTTCCTGCACCAAGATGCTCCCTGGACAAAGACTGATGCAATACCAGACTTGCCTCCAGAGCCGACATTGGGTAAAGCCCTCCCTGGAGCGGACATCCTGAATTTGGACTTGTAGCCTACCGGACTGTGTAAGAATAAACGTTCTTTTGTTAAAGCCATCCACTACATGGTATTTCTGTTAGAGCAGCACTAGCTGACTAAAACAGATGGGATGAAAATTAATCTGATAATAATCACAAATCTCAATTTTTAAATAGGAAAAATACATATATTGTTAAAGTATCTACAGTGAAAGCCGTGAGAGCCAGAACTCGACAAGATGGCCTTACTTTTACTGGTCTTGCAAGTTTTCCTTCTGTGACAGGGTGTTTTCTACAGCTCTCCATTCGTGGAAAACATTTGCGTTTTCCCTCTCCAACAGCTTTCCACCTTACACAATTCTGGCTTTAACAGGTTTTACTGAATCAGGTTTGTTTGCATTCTGTCACATGTCCCTGCTTTCATTCTGCGGTCTCCAAGATAGAATTCAACTGTCTTTCACACCCTCAGCTACAGTCGTTTCCTGGGTGCTCATGTCACACTGACTTGTGTTTCAAAATTGACTGGGATGACTTCAGACACATCTGATCCAAGGGGAGACGTTCGGTAGCCTCACTGTGTCTCAGCACTGGCCAGACACCACAGGGACTCACGTTCTACCTGACAGGGCCAGCAGCTGCATCCAAATGCCAGCTCCAAAAAGAAATAAACACTTAGCATACTTTGCACTGGAATAGAACTCAAAGTTCTGGGAGTTGGGTGACTTGCCCAAGGTTGAATACAAAATGTCCTTAGCAGAGCAGCCAGAGGAGAACCGGCCTTCCAAATCCCGGAGCCCCAGAACCGCACACTTTTACAGAGATTTAATATGGAGCTACAGTCTGATCCTGGAGGTTACCAGAGCTGGAGTTCAGGGATTAGCAAAGTTTTCATCTCTTTATGACTGTTTTATACATCAACTCTAACCTCCTTAACTCAAGCTGACATTTGTGGCTTTTTGTGCCATGTCATTATTCTACTACATGCTAGTTTGAGGGTTCTGAGGTTAGCATTTCAGAGGAGCATTCCAACCTCTGACTCAAATGAGCTCTATTTTCCCCAGACACATAACTTACTATTGAATCTCACTTCCATGAGAAACACAAAAGTCATAGTGATTCATGTCTCAAATGCTAGACTCGCTATTTTTGTTTAAAAAAATGGCTTACTTTTTTCTTGATTGTAAAATAATATGTGGCCATAAACCCTTTGTTGCTGAGTCAATTCTGACTCAGAGATAACTATGTAACCACCATTTAAATCAAAAAATAGGAAAAAAAACAGAAAAAAAGCAAGAAATAAAAATTTCCATATTTGCTGATAGTTGTTATTAAAGTTTAGGTGCATTCAGTCTATGAATATATAAAAGTTGGTACAAAATTTTGGTCAAAATGGAAAATATCTTCATGCAACCTGCCTTTTCCACCTAACATTACAAATTAGTATACCCTATTGCATCCTGTTGATTCTGCCTCAGGGTGTCCTTATAAGTTCTTTAAATGTATGAATTATAATGCCAGCCAAATAGTGCATTCTACTGATGAGTCATTATTATTAATTACACAGCATTTACTACTGTTAAGAATTTTCAGTTTTTTCCAGTTTTTCAGACATATAAAGAAATAGTAAACATTTTATGTACATTTTTGTGCATATTTCTGTTTATTTCCTTAGGATAAATTCCTAGTAGGAAATTACCAAGTCAAAGGGTATAAGCATTTTTAGGATTCTTTATATATATGGAAAAACTTCACTCAAAAAAGGTTGTGTCTATTTACAATCAGAGGAATCAGAAAGAGCCTATGTATCTTGCCCTCTTTGCCAATGATGAGAAGTATTTTATTATTAAAAAAAAATTACAAGTGAAAGATTGTACCTTGTTGTGCTAATTTGTATCTCTTGATTCATAAAGAGGTTAAATATTTTTTAATTTGGGGCCATTTTGTATTTCTCTTCTTTCTCTCTGTGTATGTGTGTATGTCAATTGAATGTTCATATCCTTTACTCCTTTTTTCTATGTGATGCTAAAATTTTACTTATTTATTTGTAAGAGCTCTTTACATAATAAGGATATCAAACATTTAAATTTTATATTTGGAGCAAGTACTTTGGGAATCATTTTTAATTACATAACAATTTAAAGTGATAAAATACATTGAGGTTTACAATGTTCTAACAATAACTCACGCCACCTACTGATAAAAAACCAGAAACTATAGTAGATTTTTATGTTTCAGAGATAAGATGTAGAATATTTTTTCCAAGCCAACTGTTAAAGTGTTAGAAACAAAAGACCAACAATTTTATATTTGTATTCTGACTAAGAATCTTTATTTACATCTAATTTCTTTAAAGTTACTTCATTTAAGAGAACAACAACAACAAAAACCTTGTCTCTTATTAGCAATCATCAAGAGAAAGCAAAGTATTCCAGTGCTGACTCATCTCGAAGATGGCATGAACAGTTCTGGTGCCAACTTTGAACGTAAGTATGTGTATCATGCTTTAAGGAGTCACAATAATTGAAGACTCAAATTTAGTAACCAGGCAAATGAAGAGAGGTGGCCCCATTATTTATTTTTATAAAAGCACTTTGTGAAAGGGATATCTTTAAACCAGAGCCTCTCCTACACACGGATGTGCTCTATTTGCAGGTCATTTTAGCTTAATGTGAGCTTGATTGGTCCAGGTAAATTAGGGGCAGCTGCTGCCATTTAATTCTGAATCAAGATGAGTCTTATCTGTTAGTTGTAATGTTTTCAGGTAATGCAACTGAAAAACATGTGTGGCTTACATGAAGCAATAGTTACAAAACAATGGTTATTGCCTGTATGTCTCTGACAGACTGACCTAGGACAGTATACTCAAAGGTTCCACAGACACTGAGGCTGCCAAGACGATCAACGAGCAGAGGCAACAGGGCCACAGGCTCACTGATTTCACTCATATGCATGGAAGGCAACAGCCAAGTGACAGGATCTACTACCAAATGGTCTAACATCCCTAGAAAGATAGATGGACGAGCCACTTCACAAAAAGCCATCTTAATAAATGAATGATATGCAAATTATCGCTCAGTCCTTGAAAGCTCTGATGTAAACAAAAATGCGAATCACTCCAATAACCCAGCTGATTGTAAGACCCGTAAACACAGCCTTCAATAACAGTGGAAGGGCAATTTGTTTACCAAGTGGAAGAAGATCCATAAATTTGAATCTCCCTACAACCTGGGGTAACCAAGTGTGAAACACTAAAAACTGACTGTGTACATCCCTGCCAAAACAAAAAAGGACTCACAAATTATCTGAGCATTCATTTCAACAACCTCTGGATGCTGACTCAGGGTCAGTGGACAAAACTGACAAGCTGGTAGTTTGTCATCAAGAAAGGACACAACGCATACCCTAAAGGGGTGGTGGGCTTGACAAACAATTGGTCTGATCTGATTTGGGATAAGAGTAAGACAATTACAGCCCCCAGTGGAAAGCAAGTGAGACATTCTCCCCTTTCCTGCCAACTAAACGATGAAGTGTGAGGAGCAAACTTTAAATTACCTCAGAGAACCAAAACCACAGATGAGGAGAAGCCCTGGATGACAGTACCATGCTGAGAGCTCAGAGGGGACCCAACTGAGCCCTGGGCAGATGACCCAACCACCCCAGCAGCCCCCTGAGAAAACAGCAGCCGGGCATCCACAGCCAGTCCTTATCGCAGTTTCCACAAGCAACTGCTGATTTACAGCAGTCGTGTTCTATACATTACATTTACAGCCAGGTAACCTGTGCTAAGGGAGCTGCTTAGTATTTCAGTGACACAAGGGGGGCTGAAGGTGAGAACGGAGGAGGCAGTGGCAGTATTCCAGAAAACTGAATGTTCAGAAACTCAGAAGCCGGCACCTGACACAGTAAGTAGGTGCTCAGCACACGTCGGTGCCTTCTCCTCGTCCCACGTACAGGTAACAAGCAGGTGATTCGATGGTCTAGTCCTTTCTGGAGCACACAGGCAGAATCTGACACACGTAGGCTTCCTGCTGATCAGACAACCAAACCCAACGGCCCTGAGGAATCTCATCTAAAGACACTGTGATTCACCTCAAACCCTAGTCTGAAGCAGGGTCTTTGTTCTTATGAGCAAAAATGAACTAGGAAACTAGACCTGAAAAGTTCGATGAAGAAAAAGAAATAACCTAAGAAATGGCAGTCAAGGCCAAACAAGAATAAAAATGGAAAGGTCCCAGGGCAATCTTGTTGGAAAATTATCACCTGGCGAGAGAGTTTGGTTTGGATTGGATTCATACTTCTTCATAGAACAACTCTGTTCCAAAGAAACCAAATGTACAAATATAGAGAACTGAGAAACATAATAAGGGCTTGTGAAACCTCCCAAGAAAAATTTCTGGAGACTTTTTTTCTCCTTCCAATCCTTGGGCACAATGCAACAAGATGGAAATTATAAAACCCACAGAATTCACTTCACCTTCAATCTCAGAGCTCTTAGGTCCACTTCACACAGAGAGATCTAGACCTCCAGGGTCAGTTCCCTAACCAGTGTCTGCAAAATGTAGACAGAACTCAGAGAAAAAAAGGAAGAGAAGAGGCCACCACCTTTACTCACTGGAGGTAGTAAGGTCCTATCAGCACACTAGTCTGTCTTTTAAAAGGGATAATTTTGGGAGGTGAAATACCACAGCTGATAGGTACCGGCAAACCCTAAGAGTTGCAGGCACCACTGCCAGTTCACCCCACTGCGTAGATGTGCAAACTGAGGCTCAGGGCAATTCAATAATTTGTCTAAAGTCACACAGTTAAGTCAGGGCTAGAGCTGGTATCCGACCCCAGCTTTTCTACCCCTGGTGGTACAGAGCTTAAAGCACCTGGCTGTGACCTGAAAGGTCAGCAGTTCTAACCCACCAGCTGCTCCATGAAGAACAGATGTGGCAGTCTGCTTGTATAAACACTTACAGCCTTGGAAATCCTCCGGGGAAGTTCTACTCTGTCTTACAGGGTTGCCATGAGTCAGAATCAACTCAATGGCAGTGAGTGTTTTTCTGCTCCAGAGTCATCATTAGGTCATTCTCCAGGACAGAATCACTCCCTTTTCCCAAGTCTGCCTATAATTTCCACTGCTGTGGGGTCAATTCTGACTCCTAGTGACCCTATATGACAGAGTAGAACTGCTCCACAGAGCTTCCAAGGAGCATGTGGCACATGTGAACTGCTGACCTTTCGGTTAGCAGATGTAGCACCTAACCTTTACATCACTAAAGGGTGGCTATGAGTCGGAGTCAACTCAGCAGCAGTAGTGCTCTGTTTTGGCTTTGCCTGTGAGTTTCCTTTGATGTTTATTTTTCTGGGACGAGTTGAAACTGATTGATGAAAATCACACTCTTCTAAGAACTCAGCTCTGGGCTCAAAGCTGTGGCATCAGCCTTCTGCCTCACTCTCTAATTTACTTGTTCACACAGGAAGGAAGTGGAGTGCTTTACCCTCAGAAGGAAGGAATGAGACTTCGATGAATATCTGATGGATGCCATTATAAAAATCTGAAACACTGCAGCGAGGCCTGAGGGACCAGCTGGCTGCATCCCCTTTCCACCCAGCAGTGGCCACCACCTTGGCCCTCCTTTCTCAGGGACATTTTCTGCAGCAGAGCCCCGGCCATTGTGGGCTCTGTAAAGAATGATGCTCTGCTTTTGTACGAGAAAGCACAGATTTCCCAGGCCTGCTTTGTATCCCAAACTCTTTCACTAATTGATGGAGTGGCTACTGCGCCCACCGGCATTCACACAGCGTATGGCTGCTCCTACATTTGCACATTTGTCTTGTTTTTCGTTTGTTTGTTTGGCTTTTGTAATTGTGTCCTATGAAGTAAGACAACACTTCCTGTTAACAAATGAAGCAAAATCAAATTCTTCTTAACAAAAATGAAGATGTCAGTAGGACGTCTCTTTTCATACTAATCTGCTATTTGACATGCAATGACATCATCCCACAGATGCGGGGGACAAACTTAATGATGTCTACCGTAATTACAGAGCTTAATATGCAGGATAAGGGAGGTGTTTGTGAGGCGCAGTCAAGTCTGTCTCACAGGCCCTCCCTAGGAATACAATCGGCCCAGGAGTGCAGTGGGCAGTCTCGTGTGATAACACTAAAAGACACAGAAATCAAAGGACCATCTTGGCCATGGATTCTGGCTTAATTTTCTGCCGCAGACTTTATCCCCCAGCAGCCATTTAAGTAAAAGTACATTTTTCTCACTCAACTATGGGGTCACAGAAGGTATCCAGTACATATTTGCTAACATATTTGCTATTGGTTTATAGCACAAAATTCCTAAATGTGACTTAGAATAAGAATGGTATGCTACTACCAGGGAACCAATCTACTATGTTGTTGTTTCAACTCTACCAGAGAAAATATTTTGTTTTCTAAGAGGGACACATATAATTCTCTCCAAAATACATGGTTTCAAGGGACAACCAAGGCATTAAAATAGTATACAATTCATAAATGGGGCTGCACAAATGAGGATTATAGCATTTAATTATCACTCTGCGTTAGAACAAGGAAGGCTGCTGGGTTAGCATGAGTGCAGACCCAGGGAGCCTGATACACCCAAATTTATTTATTTATTTTAATTTTCATGAGAAAATGTGACCAGGACATTTTAAAGAGATGTCTATACACTGAAAGATGGAGGGGGACTGAGGGAGGGGAAGCATTGCACTAAGAAGAGCTGAAATAAACATCCCTGCACTATATGTACTCTACTTCTGAAAAAACAGTGCATATATTAACAGTACTCATTGCCAATAAGTCAATTCCAACTCATAATGATCCTATAGGGCAGAGCAGAACTGCCTTCTGGGATTTTTAAGAAGCACCTGATGGATTCAAACCACCCATCTTTTGGTTAGCAACCATAGCTCTTAACCACCCCATCACCAAGATTTCCAGATAAACTTTATAGAGCACTTAATAAGTTTTTAGAAACCCTGATGGCATCGTAGTTAAATGATATGCCTGCTAATCAAAAGGTCAGCAGTACAAATCTGCCAGGTGCTCCATGGAGCAGTTCTATTCTGCCCTATAGCGTTGCTATGCGCCAGAATTGACTCGACAGTACTGGGTTTGGTTTGGTTTAATAAGTTTTTAGCCACTGTTTTAATGCTTTCCTGGTCATACAGACCTGGTTGGATTTCGTTAATCCACCGCCATCAAGTTGATTCCAACTTGTAGGAACTTTCTAGGACAGAGTGAAACTGCCCCATAGGGTTTCAAAGATGCTCCTGGCAGTAGTGAACTGCCAAGCATCCAGTCAGAGCCATAGACAAACACTACACCACCAGGGTTTCCTTCTATGTCATATACCCACTGCTGTCATGTCAATTCCAATTCATAGCCACCCTGTAAGACAGACTAGAGCTACTTTATTGAGTTTCCAAAGAGTGCCTGGTGGATTCAAACTGCTGACCTTTAGGTTAGCAAATACAGCACTTAACCACACCATCACCACGATTTCATTCCATGTCACACAGCCACTGAAATTTCATAAATCATCTTTAAATCAGTTCATAGAAGAGGAAGCTAGGGTACAGAGAAGTGAAGCATGAGGTGCAGCTTGTATTTGAACCTGCACATTCTATTCTAGCTCCTGAGCCCACGCTCTTAAAACCAGTCTGCTGGAGCCAAAAAAGACAGCAAAGGTTTTAATTTGCTCTGTAAATGTCTGCCCCAGACAAACAGTCTTGGTCTCCTGTTGACGGCAACTGATACCTTCTTTCCTTCTTTCCCACCCACCCACCTCCTTTAGCTCCTCACCTTCAGAACTCAACCATGATGCACTATTGGAGGCAGTGGGAAGCTGCTGTTCTGCATTACAAACCGAGCTGAAGAGTTGTCTCAGGGAAAGCACTTATAAATAAGAGTAGAGACAGGAAAGACTGGAAGAGGAGTGCATTGTACTACCTGGTCTTTCTTGCAGCATATTGATATAAAGAAGAATTAAACAGAAAAAATACTACCACGGTCAAGTTGCGTCCAACTCCTAGCGACCCTAGAGGTCAGAGTAGAACCACTCCATACAGTTTCCAAGGAGCACCTGGAGGATCTGAACTGCTGACCTCTTGGTTAGCAGATGTAGCACTTGACCCACTCCAGGGCCCATCTAATTCTGTCAGCGGGAGAAGCATTGGCAGGAAAGCCAAGTTTTCCCAGGCCAGAATCCCACACCAGATGAATGCCTGCCAGGCCGTCAACACAGGACAGAGAGTGGGATTTTCTGGTTCTGTTCATGACAGGATGGAGCTGCTGGCACCCAAGTGGGCAGTGAGAACCACCAAGGAGTCTCCACAACCTTATGTTGGGCAAATGTTGAGTCTGGACAGACTTCTACTTGTTCAAGAGGTAAAAAAACAACAATAAAAAAAAAAAAAAAACGGAACTCCAAATGGGACCTTTGATAAGGTTCTACAGCGTGAGAAAAATTATCATTACCTTGAAACTTGGTGAGAAAAACTTATCTCTAAAATTGCCTTTCTATAAGAAACACAATAAAATGTTAGAAAGTGATACTTGGTATCTACAGGAAGGTGCCAGAGGCGGTCTCAGTGAAATGACAGAGAGCAATAAAGATAGGATAGGCTAAATTACACGCAGAGGTTTAAAAAGATACACGCAGAGGTTTAAAAAGAAGAAGCCAGTTGATACAACAGAATAGTTCAAGGGAAGACAAAACAAAGTAACAAATGTTGTTCTGCCACCCAGGCAGTGAGTAGCAGAATCGACACTGCAGAATGCTGACTCCAGGGTGGACGGGGCAAATCGGATGGGCAAATGGGACACACAGGAAAAGATCAAAGAGAAAACGGCATGACAGAGGATTCCACAGAACATCAAGTTCTATTGTAAGATTATACACACTCTTAAGGCTAAAACCAAAATAACTAGAAAACAAAAAAATGAAAAGGATACATAAAAAACAATTTTGCTGGCTGAAAAAAAGGCCAGAGTCCATTTGGGAAAAAAAGGAAGATATCTGACATGGCTTTACAACATTCCTTAATTTGAGATCGATTTGAAAGAGAGTGATGTTGGGAGGAATCACACACCATTGTTATCTACGAGCACCATGCACCTAAGATACAATTCTGTTATGTTAAAACATAAACCTGATGTCTTGGTTTGACTTCCCTGTTTATCATCGGGATTTTGGCAGTCCAGCAAACTTTTAATTAAGCCCATGCTTTTAAATGGCCAATTCTCTTGTACTTTGATTCTTGAGTCAAAGTAGAGTCATGGGATCCTTATTAGAATATTAATAGCTCTATGGAAATATCTTTAAATAAGTTCTATTTAGTTGTTTCTGTTTCCTAAGAAATATGCTTCACATTGATTCTAATGAAATTTAGAGTAAATCTGTATACACCAGAACCTGCAAAACTAAGATGGGTTGTTAACATTTCATGAAAAAGAACTTAAATACAGTGTCCAATATCTTAAGAGATCTCAGCTCTAAAGTTCCCTTGCTGTTCCCTTTACTAGGTCAGTTTCTTCTTTTATATGCTCACGTAGCACCATATCTTCTTTCCTTGTACTTAGCACAGTTTGTGATTATATAATTCTGTGACCATTTGGCTAATGGAAACCCTGGTGGTGCAGTGGTTAGGAGCTATGGCTGCTAACTAAAAGGCCAGCATCCACCAGGTGCTCCTTGGAAATTCTGTGGGGCAACTGTACTTTGTCCTATAGGATATGTGAGTCAGAATTGACTCAATGACAATGAGTTAACGAGTTTTAATTTGATTAATGTCTGTCTCCCCGATCTGACTTGACGGCGCTTAGCTTGGCTGGCTGTCTCCCCAGCTTGACTGAAGAGTTCAACAGCAGGAATCACGTCTCTTGATCTTTTTCTTTTTGGCTTATCACTGTTAACCTCAGTGGTTGACACGTTACCAGATTCCATTAGACAAACAATATACTTTTGCAGAAAATAAACTTAGTGTAAATGTTTGCATTCACTATTGAGACAAGCAAGTTATTGTGTCCTGTGAATTCCAAAGAATTTGTACCGACAAGACCTCTTAGCTTTTTACACATTAGTCACATTTATCAACTTTTTGTGAAAACTATTTTTTAAAAACATTTAAGTGACTTTTTTCACTAACATCTATATTTTGCATAGATGTTATATCACAGAATATCAGATATAAAAGGAACCTTAGGAATACTAAAGCCGATTCATAAGTACTATGGAATCTGTCCACAATAGCATAAATCTGTTTAGCAGTAGGAAGGGGATCAGAAGTCAGATTTTCTGTTCCCTGTATCCCTCTTCCCCCACATACGCACACCCCATCACCTGCCCTCTCACCCCTTGTCCAAGGCTCTGTCCATGGCTTCTCAGAGACTGGCTGTCAACCAGCTTCTATGTTGCTAAGTTTCTGAAAGTAACTGAGAGTCTGTAACTAAATGCTTTGCCACACCTTAATGGTTAAAGGAAATCTGTAATAAAGAAATTGTCATGTAAATAATCACCGCAAATTTAACGCTTCTGTTTTCTCAACCATAAGAGCTAATTATAGTTTCTCAAACCTGTGACACAGTATCATTCGCTGTCGTACCCATACTGTGCCAGGCACTGTTTTAAAGCTCCTTATCAAAGGACATTAGTCTAAGGCCTCCTTATCTCTACAGCCGAGAGATAACTGCATTCCTTTTTTCTTATCATTCAGTTGCAATTGGGAGAAAGCCATTTCTGAAAAGTGAGAATCCTGAAAGATTAAAAAATCTACCTTCATTTTTCTCATTGAAGGTAGTTTTTTGTTTAGTTGGTTGTTTCTTATTTTCCTTGGAAAAGTTGGAGCCTTTTTGGTAACCAATGTAGGATTTCTGATGAGTCTGCTTTTCTTTTTTAATAGAAAAATCCCATTTGCTGGCTGAAAGATTCCAGTAATAGAAATTTCTATCTGATGATGGAATTGTATTTCTAGGCTACCCCTGGAGTGAGTCAATTTGCCAAATTATTCTGCTTATATTTATACACTAGAACGTTATTCCAAAGGCTCCAAATAGTCTCTGTTCTATGTATAATACAATAAAACAAAAACAAGACACAGTATAATAATATGTGTAACTAGTATATAACGTAATGCTTCTTTAAAAAGTAGACACTGATCTCATCACATTAGATGTTTTAAAATAACCCAAACTAGCTTTATTTGTAGAAAAGAAGGCTGTGATTACAGGATGGAAAAGGTCCACTAGGAAAATGGACAGGAGGAGAGACGGAGGGTAACAGATGCCATCAGAGGGGACAATGGCATTAGTGATACAGATGAAAAAATAGTGCAAGGAAAGTCGGTGAGAACACATGGAATGTCTCTTCTGCACTCACAGCTATTTACTTGGATGTTCTAATGCTTCTTTAAAAGGAAAACATAGATGTGGCTCCCACTGTTTTTGAAATAACATAAAGCAAACCCGTATACACACAAACACACACACAAGGTCCTGTATGCACAAGTAACTGGCTATGTGAGTGAGCCACACAAACTCTTCCACTTCCAGAATCTAAAGATCCCATCAGTCTTAAAGCACAGGCAAAGGCCTTTAAAAAGAATCTCAATTCTCATTTCTTTTACCTCTTTGCTGAGTTTTATTTGCAGCTCATTAGGAGGATGATGGCACAAAAGAGAAGATAATTATCTATTTAAAACATCATGTTTTCGTATGCAAGATACATACAAAGCAGGAAAAAACAAACAGTTGAGACCTTTCAGTGTGCTCATGCCTCTCTTGCAAACCCTAGAATTTTTTTGATGTTACCTAGGAAACCCTGGTGACACAGTGGTTAAAAGGTGGGCAGTTCAAATCTGCCAGGTGCTCCTTGGAAACTCTGTGGAGAAGCTCTTCTCCTCTGAACTATAAGGTCACTGGAGTCAGAACTGACGTGATGGCAGTGGCTTTGGCTTTGGCTTTTAGACAAGTGCCTGAGGCTGTTCTTCCACACACTCCTTCTTTCTCTATAGCAGTTCTGAGTTCTTTAGCCCTATCTAGACTAATGGCTCTTTCTCAGTGTAACATCCAGGGGTATCTACTGTTCGACACAGAAACGGGGAGCCCTGGTGGCACAGTTGTTAAGTGCTCAGCTGCTAACCGAGCAGCTCAGTAGTTCAAACCCACAGGCCACCCTGCGGATGAAAGGTGCAGTAGTCAGCTTCCATAGACACTGCAGTCTTGGAAACCGTATGAGGAAGTTCTACTCTGTCCTACAGGCTTGCTAAGAGGCAGAATTAACTCCACAACAATCAGTTACATAGAAATGCAATCATGTTAATACTGAAGTACCCAATTGGCAGCCTCAGTATTAACAGTTCCCTTACTATTGGTCCAATAGTAGGGCTCCTGTCAGAGTCTTATCAATCAGCATACCCTCATCTTTACAGAGCAATTACCACTGGTGTTCACAGTGAAGACCCTCAGGCACAGGGAAAAGCCTTTTCTCCTGAATCCCCTATGGAAGATTCACTCAGATCAGTATGAGTTTGGGTTATAAGCAGGAGCCAAATAAGGCGCATTCTTGTGGCATCCTCCTCTTGCAGGAACACTTCTCACCTGGCCTGTGACTCAATAAAATGCTAATATTTGCCCAAGGTGTGTACATGCCTGTTTAACAAAATAACAAACTTCCTTCTGAAAACATCACTCTAATTACAGAGGGCAGGGACAACCGATTTCTAAATGTATGTTTTCCATAAATAAATTGATTATACGCTGGGCTAATACATAAATTTGGTTTAGGAATTTGTAGCCAATTCTAGAAAAAATTTGAGACCTCTATATAAATAAACAACAGTACTATTGGATTCTAAAACTCTGGAAAAGAATAATCCCATGAGGAATTACTGGCAACTTTAGAATATGGGATCAACCAGACCAGCAGTCTTTTCATAGACAGAGTTATTATCGTCAATGTTGTTACTGTGTATAAATTATCTCTTTGGAGTTCTAGAAAATTTTGTGAGGTTTGCTGAAAACATGTAATTTCACATTTAGACTTTCATGAGGGAATTAAACATTTTTTGCAACACTATCAAATGAGAGACAGGATAAACTGGAATTGCTAACCTTAAAGATATTGGATAGCAACAGTCAGTCACAAGGCACATTACCATAAAAATCACATTTCCTACTAGATAATCATGACTTTTTGATAATGATTACCTGGGTACAAGTTGTGGACTGTCAGTAATAATGAGATCTGAGTATTGCTTCCCAAGGGCATTCGTATCTCTGTGTGCTGACTTGTTAAATTACACTGTGTTAATTGATGGTTCATGTGACAAGATATGCATAGCTGATCATGCTTTTTAAAATGCAGGCCATTCTCAATTATCCATAATAAGTGACCTGCCTGGGATTTTTAATGCAGTCGACCTATAGCTCATGAGGTTCAGTCTTCAGCTGCCTTCTAAGATCTGTGAAATAGCTAATCTGAAGTTCAACAGAGCTCCCAACACCAATGTGCAAATTCTAATTTTAATGGAAAAACAATGAATCTATTTCCTATCTTGGCACTGGGTAGTTACATCCAGGTGTTTGACATTACACAAACACAAGTAAGTTTTGGCTTGTTTGGTCTTTCTGCAAGGTAAAGGTGATGGGAAGAGCCCAGCACGAAGAATTCTCAGTCTAGGAAATCAGCTTGAGTATCAGAAAACTGTGGCTGCCCAAGGTTGGGAATCTCCTAAAAGTTAGTCATGGTAGTTGATGAGAGAAGCAAATTTTCTAAACTACATTCTTTCACTGACCTTTTAAAACCTGAATTAAAAATCAGTTTTACAAGGTAGACAGAGTAAGACAAACTCCCTTCTAAATTTCGGTGATAAGGCAACTTCGTAAAAATTCATGGGATCACGGAATGTCAAAACTTGGAGAGGTTTATATATCACTTAGTTCATCATTTCCCATACTGTCTTCTACAGAAATTCAGATCTATGGACTCAAGTGGTAGTAGAAATGGTTGGTCAAATAAGTTAATGGAAACCTGTGGCTAAACAAAATTTAATAAGTTTTTTCATATGCCTTTACATACAGTATGACTCCTCAAGGAATAAGATCATGTATGTGTAGTTCCTAAATTTATTTTACCATAGAATTCTTTTCCATGGAACACCTATTTATGTTTTTACAGATTTAATGACTGGCAGAACAAAGTTTAGGATACCATGATTTCATCTAATCCCTTTAACTTACAGAAGGAGAAACCTGACTCTCAGCAATTTCTCAGGAAGCCCCATAAGCAACCATAGCCCTGGGAGAACCAGAACTGCTGCACTGGACCAGGCTTGGGGGGGACTTTCAGCAGGGAGGTCCTGGGAACCAGCCTTGCAACCTCCCTGCTTCCCAGTCACAGGGACAGCATCACCAAAGCATCCATCTGAGCCTCAGAGAGGTGAACCAATTATTTCAGATTGGTTCCCATAAAACCTTTTACAATCTCTCCCTTGTGTCTTCTGAGTCTGCCAAGGGACAATTTCCCAGCACTCAGAGATGAACAATCTTGAAATTAATTCTGTGCATTCAGTTCAGCAGTTTTGTTTTCACGTACTTTCAGAGGGGAAAGACCTTAAAACATCAACTCCATCTTTTTTCTAATTCAATGAAAGGGTTTAACTTAAAAGGTAGCTCTAAACTAGTGAATACTTTGAGTTTGTAGTTAAAAATTTCTTGATCACAAAGTGAGTTGAGTTCTGTTATATCTATGCCATAATTTGTACAGATAATATGAATATATATTCATGTTGTATATCCTTTAGGTGTATTTTTCACACACATGTATTTTTAAAAATATTTTGAACAAACAGAATTTACAGAAGGACACTCCTGCAGAATCCTTATTTGGCATATAGTATAAACTGAGTTGTGCTGTTAGTTCTGTATTTCCACAACGGTATTTACAAACAACTTTCAGGCCAGAATTACTTATACATCATCATATGGCCTGCTGAGCCAAGAAATGGAACTCTGTCTTGCCACAGAAACTATTACATGAATATTTAATGACCAACTGACAGGAAAGAGGTCACCTGCTTAAAAATATATATCATATACTGTGAAAAGATTATCTCCTTTCCAGTGGATTAGAACATAAAGTATCTCCCTGTCTCCTGTTGGAGCTCGCTTGCTCTTTTACATATACATGCCTGCACAAATTATACTGAACATAATTAAACTACCTACAAAGTACTTTAGCATTTTGCAAGGCCCTGAGATTTCACTGTGAATACCATTCCCTATTGAATTGCATGGCCCAAAATTCCTCCTGTTTGAGTTGTGAGACTGTTTGGAACTCTAAATAAAGGAATGACTGCTACACTATCTTTAAAACAGGCTATAAGTTGAATTTAAAGAGGGGAGTGGGGCTAAAACGGTAGTGTAGCTGAACCCTTCCTGTGATCTCTCTAACAACAAAGACCCCAATGAATGGGTTATATGCAACATTCTAGGAGCCCTGACCATCACAGGGGAACCTGAGAAATCAGAGTGACTGACAGGGAAGGGAGAAAAGATTCAGAAGCACCTAGGACTGACTAGACCAGGCCCTGATGGAAAATGGTGCTCCACAGGCCAATCGGAAGCAGTGAGTTTGGTGACCGAGTTAGAGGTTTTCGGAAAGCGTCTTCCTCAGTGGCAGAGACAGAGCAGAGTAGAGCCTACTCACGCCTTCAATCAAAACCCACTGCCAGCAAGTTGATTCTGACTCATAGTGATCTCACAGGACAGAGTAGAACTGCCCCATAGAGTTTCCAAGGAGTGCGCCTGGTGAATTTCAAACTGCCGACCTTTTGGTTAGCAGCCATAGCACCTAAGCACTACACCAAAATGGGAAGAATTTCATTAAGCAATTTTTATACTTGTTTCCAGTGGTTTTACAAAAGTCAAAACTTTCATGTGACAGTTTATGAGGGCAGAGGAAAACCATTCAAAATGGCTAAGGTTCTCTGCATCGAGAGAGAGCTGTTTGCCTGGGTTGAGAACTTTATCCATCTTTTAGTTTCTTATTACCAGACTGCTTTTCCCAAATGTGACATTTCCATTGACTGACGTTTCGGCAACCAAATAGCAGCATCTATAAGGAGTGGCAACCCTAGTGCGGTAACAGTTAACAGCTTGGTTGCTAACCAAAAGGTCAGCTGTTTGAATCCACCAGGCGCTCCTTGGAAATCCAATTGGGGGCAGTTCTGCTCTCTCCTACCGGGTCACTATGAGTGGGAAACAGCTGGACAGCAGTGAGTTTTTTGGTGGGCAAGATGCTCTGGCAGTGTGTTATTCTCCCTGGGATGTAGCTGTTTCTTCCTTAGAGATGCAAACATGTGAGATGCAAACAAGGAGTCTGGGAATTTGGTCCCAAATCCTCTATGTTTGTTTATTCACAGCCTCCAGTGAAGACTTGTTTTATTAAGAAAGGGTGAGACTAACAGTAGAGCAGAAGTTTAGAGGATTCTTCTCTCAAGACAACAAAGACAGCCCTTGGGGTATCTGTAGTTTACCCTAAGCCCCAGGAACGCCACAAGGCAATTTTTAGAAGCAGCCAGTCTGAGCCTTTAAAAGAACGGTGGTTATGCTCAGAGGAGCCACGTTCAGTAAAACACCACCTTCCCTTGGCCTTTTGGTGGAAGCCGTGCTGTCTGCAGGGTGAGACGTGGGAGCTAGAGAGTGAGAGAATGAACCACTAAGTAACACCCATTGTTAATTAGATAATCTTACTTTTAAAGCACATGCGACTCTTTTCTGGGTATATTTCCTATAAGCATTCATCTCTCCAGTCTTGACTACAGGCAAGCCTTTTAACAAAAACTGGAATTGTTTATTAAAAATAACATTATTTTTTGTCTTATATTCATGTTGATTTCTCCAGCCCCTGAGGTCCATTTCAAAACAGCCTTCCCTAGGGACCCTTCCTACTTTCTCACATTTCCTAGGAACCAAGGAAAGCTGACTTCCAGGCAAGAAAATTATTCTTAGACTGCTGCAAAGAAAACAAAAGGGGTGCACCCTGGACTATGATGTTTTAGGATACTTAATCGTTGCCTAGGTAGCGTTTAATTAGTTGCGACTGGGGGTGGGGCTGCTGGTACCTGAGTAATCTTTGTCATTGTGACTGAACAGTGGTTGAACAATACTTGGCTGGCTTGGCTGGTGTGATCTCCAATCTCGCCTTTAGTTTTCCTCAGGAATTGGAGTAAACATCTCCCTTTTTCTCTCTCTCTCTCTCAGCCACCCACACATGCATACACACCACCTGCACACACAAACCACTCACACACTGCAGCATTTGTAAATTAGGAAAACAACTTTTGTTATTGCTTCTTAAAACTGAGTGAAACCCCAAGGAACTATGAGGTTGTCTCACTCTTCCACATATCCATTTACAAATATCCATTCGCCTATCAGAAAGCATGAAAAATATTACTTGAAGTTTTTTAACGCAGCATATTAGTTGATGCTTTATTCCTCACCTTCCCCATACCCCTCTTATTTCTAGCATGCTTCCAGAGATGCTGAATAAAATACCCCAGACAGGCCTTCCAAAAGCCGGCAGTACGAAGGAAAGACAGTGTAGTTGCTTGGTGGTTTACTGTTATTGTGTAATTTCTTTCAAAAAAAAAAAACCTACTAGCAAAAGCGGTGGGTTCCCTTTGGTCTCTGGAAACAAAGACAAAGGCGCTGACATACAGCACAAGACGTTGTCCTTGGTTGGCAAGGGTAGCAAGCTGTTCTGGAATGCACTTAGTTGGATTTAATGCAGGGGTTATTGACTTTCCCCCCAGTGGCTACTGGGCCCAGGCAGCCAATTTTCTGCTCCCTTCCTGACTCTGCCTGTCTGTACCGAGCACTTTCACGGTGCCCATTAGGAACTGCTTGAGAGCCATTACAGCCGGCAGAGGAAAATATCCTTTTTACTCTAAAAATAAAAGTGAGATGAATAGGTGTTTCTAAGGTGGTCTGAATGAGCCATTATTAACGACCCTGAGAAATGAGAGCGCTTGAACATGGCAATGGCCAGGTGCTCTCACTGAAGCACCATTTTCTTTCTTTCTGTTGGCCACAGACACACACAATCACACACTCTCACAATCACATTAGGGTGTGAGCACCTGGGTATAAAAATTCAATGCCACTGAGTCGATTCTGGCTCATAGCAACCTACAGAAGTAGAACTACAGAGTAGAACTGCTCCATGGAGTTTCCAAGGACTGGCTGGTGGATGCAAACTACCAACCTTTTGGTCAGCAGGTGTTGCACTTAACCACTAGGCCACCAAGGTTTCCTCTGGGTACAAACAATCCCCAAATTTTAAAGCCATGCAAAGAGCAAACCTTGCAGGAATCCGCTTTGTATAGCATGCTACAAATACTGGATCCTGTCCTCTGAAGGGCTGGCTCTTTCACTGTTTCAAACGGGAAAGGTAGGTGCCTGCAGTCTGTGGTTCTGGCTTCAGACGCCAAATGGGGGGGGCGGGGGCAAGAGCGGGGAACATGGCAGGCACAGAGACTGCTGGGCTGACCACAGCTGGGTAAGAAGGGCTAGGGGCAGAGGCCAGAGATTTGCATTAAAATAGGGCGTCTCCATTCCAGGAGGCCGGCATTGACCTCAATGGACCGTTAAACAGAGGTCTGGCTACTTCAACAGAAATAAAGCACTTTATTTGTCATTTTCTTCCAGTGCCTGGATTCCTCCCCAGAAGAGCCACATGGGCAAATGGGCAAATCCCTGTCAGTCCCTGTCCTTGTGTGCATGTGTGAGACAGAAATGTGGAAATAAAATACCCACTACCTCTCTGAAATCACGGGTTCTCCCAGGGTTGAGGCAGCCTCTTTAATGCAACTAGAACATGTATTTGTGTGCTCTATTGTTGAGAGGTCAGATGCAGGGCTGAAAACACATTCATTACCCCTGTCATAGAGCAGTGGGTGCATTAGAAGCGCATACAATTAAGCCATAATTTTACACAAGAACAGACTAAACATGCAAGTCTAGACAAGAAGAGGCTGAAAAATATTCTTAGACATTTGCTAAGAGCATTTTAACATTTTCTTTACATCCTACAGATAAATATTAGCTGCAAACCTTCCTTCATTCACGTCAAAGGGAGGAGAGGATTTGCATGACTTACATTCAAAGGGCTTGATTTTAGTTTTCCATCAAAAGCCAATCTCTAATAGTCACTCAGCTAATGCTGCTCAGCTGTGATCTGTTCACCTTCTAAGGAAATGCACGTGTTCATAAGCAAAACCACCCCACACCGACTACAAAATCGATCACGCTGTGTGAAGGCTTATAAATGTGACCCAGGAGTCACAAAACAAGTGACAATATGCATACATGCCAAGGCCTTGCTATTTATTCATCTGACAAACAAATAAACCATAAGTCCCAGTTTCTTAAAACTGTCCACTTCTACAGTCACTTGTTGACTGGGGAGAGGAGAGGGAGAAGGAGCAGTGGAGTGGAGCAGACAAAGCTACCCAGCCACGGGTCATCGAAGAGAGGAGCGAGGCAAGCAAACCCTCACCGCACATTAGCATCCTCACAGAGACCTGACAAGACCACTGCGCTGGTGATCTGTTTACAAAAGCACTGCCTTTCTTTTGCTCTCTGCCCACTGCACATTCTGAAGCTTAGTCATAGGATGTTGCTTCACCCTACAAATAACCAGCAACTATGTGCCTTCTGATAACGCCAAAAGCAACTGTTTCACTGAGAAATATTTTTAATATAAATTAAACATTTTTACAAGAGGGAACAAGAGCCAACTTCTAAACTCGATATTTCCCATAGATAACAACAATTGCAAGTCAAATAGCCCCTCAACATGTGACAGACTATTAATACTAGCTTTCATCTATTGTTTATCATGTGACAAGCACTGTTCTAAGCCCTTCACATGGATGAACTTACTTGACCCTTACGAAAACTCTATGACTTTCCCGCTCTGTCCTTCAAGGACACTGTATAGGACCAGAACTCCCTCTGATCATTCCACTAATAAACTTTGTTCTCTATCATTTGCCCTTTCTTGTGTTTTTATATCTTTGTCCTTTTGTGATTGGCTTACTCATTCAGCATAATACTGTAGAGTGTACCAAGACTTCATTTCTCCCGCTGGCTGAGTAGTATCCATTGTGTATATGTAGGCAGTACTCTTTGTCGATCCATTGATCTGTTGATGGGCATTTAGGCTGTTTCTGCCTTTTGGCTAAGGTGAAGAGCTCTACAATGAACACTGGTGTACACGTCTTTTTAGTCTTTGCTCTCAAGTCTTTCAGATATATACCTAGGGGTGGAATTGCTGGGTCTCATGGCAGTTCTACTTTCAGATTTTCGAGGAACCACTACACTATTTTCCACAATGGCTATACCATTTGCATTCTCACCAGGAATGGATAAGCATTCCAGTTTCCCCACATCTTTGTCAATTTGTGTTTTTGTTTGGTTTTTAATCATATTCATGCTAATAGGAGTGAAACAGTATCTCACTGTGGCTTTGATATGTATCTCTCTGATGGCTAATGATGGTGATCATTTTTTCATATGTTTGATGGCCATATGAATATCCCCTTTGGTGAAATGTCTATTCAAGTCCTTCACCCATTTTATAATTTGGGTAGTTGTTTTTGTTGTTAAGTTGTGAAAGTATTTCTCTAGTTTGAAAAGACTGAATAGCTAAATTTTCACATATGCGAGAGACAGGTTGAGTGCTCATGAAAGCGTAGATACCCTTTCCTCTTCTGATAGGTGGTCTCACTTGAACCCTGCTTAGACTAGCCAGCTGTGTGATGACTGCCCCAAGCAAAGTAGCAGAGAACAGCCTGGGCACATGGGTGATGTTTACTGAATAACCTGTGGGCAAGCCAATTCTGCAGCAGGTTATGAAGATGGCCCCAGACAGCTTGCCATTCAATGAACTATAGCATGCCAGAGTTGGAAGGCACTTAAGGATTCCAGTGCTAATATTCTGGGGAAGAGGAGACCCACAGTCTCACTACTCACATTGCCCCTACTCTCCTGAGCAAATACAGGACTTATTTCACAGGTTCATGCTCAAAGGGTATTTGTTCAAAATGACTAAATCTTTTAGAATTGTCTTGAACGGGGCCAGCCACCTTAAAGAAATAGCTAACCTAAATCTCAAAACTATAATTAAAAACGTATAAATGAGAGTGAGTTAGTATAAGGGAATACATTTGGTTGTACCAGCTGGACAACCTTTGTTAGCTGCAACTTTAAGCTGTCATCAGTCTTTTATAAACAATCTAATCCTTGAAAACAACTACGAAAGTTTAACTGACTACACGAACATAAGACATATAAAAGTAACTTTACTCCTAATCCACTGTGTCAGGGAAGACAATGAATATTTGACTAGAGTTCCGTAAATCTGCTATCCTAAAACAAAATTTTAAAAAATTTGTCTGAAGTTGGGATTTGATGCAGCATATTGGATTTTATATCAATCTACATGTGATTATTCAATGTCTCTTCCTCCCGCAAGAATATAAACCTAAATTAAGTAGTGCTTGTGCCTTTCCTATCATCACTGTCCTTTCCTCTTCCTCCAACAGTGCCTGGCATATTGTAGGCTCTGTTTCAGTACTTTATAAATTAACTAAATGAACAAACAACTTTTCTTTTTTCTTTTTTTTGAGGGTGATTCCTTTATTTATTTTGTTCCTTGCCTCTTTGCTCACTTAGAATCTTACAGTTCCAAATGCAGACTCAGCCAGCTCCATTTAAGATGAGTTACATGTGTTAGCTTTTACAAAACTTCAGTGCTTGGGGAAGAGACCACTAGATTCGGACCCACTTATAAACAGACTTCAAATTTTTCTGTAAGACATTTCTGGTCTGATCACAAAAAGCTGATCAGCCCGATATGATCATCATGTGATCTCCAGTCATCCCAAATTTTATGTTCTGGTCCTCTAGCGTCATGCCTCTTCTCTTGAAACATACTTACCTGGAACTGAATCTGACATGGGCTTTAGAAAACTTCCTGCCCCTCTGTAGGCTCCCCACATAGGGGCATCACTGCAATGGCTCTTTTCTAGATGCTTAGTCCCCAGAAGGTCAATGGAGCTTAGTCCCCAGACAGAGGCCTGGTCACAGTAGCAGTGCTTTCTGGAGTTCGCAAGAATGATAAGGATGCTGTGTGTTCCTGGGCCAGTCTCTACACACAGCAACTAGCACAGTATGATACAACTAGGTAGGTAAGCAGTGCTTAGTGTAAGTAACAGTAGGAGAAAAAAGAGGAGAACGTGAAGTACAGTAGGCTGAAGCGGAAGTTGGAGGGGGGACTTGACCTTTCAGTCTGCAGCAGTATTACTGAGTTATTGGTCAAAACGTGGTGAATTAGTCAGCAATTCTTGTAGCCTTTCTATTTTACAATATACAGCTGTTAGTCCACAAAGCAAATTCAAGCATAAATGAATACTATAGGAATCACATATTTCACACCAAAAAATAGTCTTACAAGCAGTCATATGAAGAAAGCCAGAACAACCTACATTAAAAAAAAAAAAAAAAACCTTGACTTTTATTGCTGTTTTGAAACAGGCACAGTTGTTGGAGAAAGGGTGATTCTCTGACTTTTTGCAGGATGATTTTAAAAGTTTTGAGGATTTGCAAAACACAAAAACACAACAGAACAGCAAGAAGAGAAGCAAGAGAAAACAGCCATATACTATACCTTTACTCCAGCATCGGGAACTGTTTAATAATCCCTGGATTACTCTCTTTCTCTCTCTTTTTTCTCCCTCAATGCAAAATTATTTCAAAGCTGATTTTTCACATGGCTTTACAGCAAGTTTAACTTTTAATGAACAGGTTCTTGTTAAGTTTTTCTTAGCATATTTACTCAATCCCATGCTTGAAAACTACAAGTCATTTGGATAACCAAGATGTACAGGGATTTTTTTCTAATATACTGAAACAGTCTCACAGGCATGTTGCTGGTCACTTGCTGCCAAATGTGACGCAAGATGGCACTGACATTCTATAAAAATGGACTCACATCTTGGCAAGCACAACACTGAAAGAATATGATGTATGCAGTCAAAATACATGGAACTCCGCTTCTGACTTTGTATCAGTGTCAATAATCTTAGTAATCATACAACAAAATGAGTAGACAGCACTTTCTCTGCTCTGTTTTACATGAAAGTCAAGTGGCATTCAAGAAATAAAATGTAATCTAAAGTCTACGGCAGGTCAACAGTGGAGCTTTTGAGAAACACATTCCAGGTTTGGAGGCTTTATGGGCCAGAAACTGTCCCATAATGCCCCAGTGTGATCAAGTGGGAGAACGATGAGTCCGTGTTTACAAGGAAAGGCAAGTGGATGAGTCATCACGAGCACCTCGCCAGTCCGACAGACATGGCTCAAGTACACCCCCAGTGAGGGGACTGGCTAATGGAAATATCTTCACATAAGACAACTTTCTGCTCCTTACCTTTAATTATTCTGTGGGATTCTTTCTCACCTCTGTAAGAAAGGCTATTTTAACAGGAGTTTGGCATAGCCAACTCACTTCACCCACACAAAGGAAGGCGAGTGACAACGCAGTGGTGGTTTACAATGCAATGATGCTAATTAAACTTGGAAATGGAGCAGATGTGAGATTCTGGAGGTACCCGATCTGCATTCATAACCACATTTAAGTAAAATTAATATTTAAATAATTAGCCATCCCTTGAGCTCAGAGTACACTGAGATGGGAAAACTCACAAAAGAGATAACCCTTCCAGGCAAAACTTTGAATGTGGCTTCTGGCTAACCTAGTTGATAACAGCAAATACAAAAAAATACTCTAGCAATAAGAGGAAATATTTCCAAAGCTATAGGTGAAAAAAAAAAGAAAGAAAGAAAGAAATGCTCTTTCAAATTCTACATTGACTAATATTAAACAAAGCCTCACCTGGAACTTCAGGAGAGAATCGTGCAGAGTGTCGAGACACAAAAAGTTTCAGTTCTTGGTCCAAGTTGCATTCGATCAGGTTCGTGTCCCATGATCGGATTCCTGGGGAAGAAAAGGAAGACAGCTGACAAACTTCCAGCTACTCACTTCAGGGTGGTTTGGAATACATCACTGTAACATTTCTCAGGCTTGAGGGGAGGATGTGGAAACTTTTTCTGAGGAGCTCACTGACTAGCAGAAATACCCACAAAATGGGAGGGCTGGAGAAGTCTCTCCACCAGGCCACAAGGGAGAGATAACTAGCAGTGTGGACTGAACTTCTGCCCCTCACAAAAGATGCAAATGCAGCCTTTCTGGAAGAGTGAAAGAAAACAGTGATTAGGAAAATGACAGCCTCCACTCCAGGGAAGAAGTAGTAAGGGCAGAAAGATGATCTGCTCTTGAGCCACTAAGAGGCCACCACAATGTCTCTAGCTTTCCCATGGCCCACTTGTAGGTGGTGAGGAAGTGGAGAACAGGCATAGAGAAGGTCTGGGGACTGGCAATTAAGTCCTTTGTTTCTTAAAATGATGTTCCTGTACTATGCAGATGCGTTTTGTGTGCACATACGGTTTCTTTCCTCTACCCATACCATTTTTGGCCTTGGTTTCTAAATCCCTAGACAGCAATCCAAAATCTGTGTGATCTTTGATTATAAGGCTGTATCTCAGGCTTCAAGACTTGGCCTGCCCATCCTCCCAGGCATTTATTTTACCTGACCAGCTTGGCAGGCAGCGCTTTCATTCACAATTGTTACTTGTATTGAGTTTTCTTGTCCAGAGGCAAAGAAACGTGGCAATTTTTGTACTTTATATAACGATGGAGCTGGAGCTCCACAAAAGTTCAGGGTTTCTTCCTCCATCCCAGAACTTGGGTTAAGAGGAACGTCAGGGCAAGGATGAATGTGGTTTCCCGTGCTAATGCTCGACCTCCCTGGTCACTTCTTTCCTCACACTCCCTGCCCTTCTCTCTCTTGTCCTCCAGAAACATTGGCTCAGAGGTAAACCCAAAGGAATCAGAGAAGGGAGATCTAGGAAGCAAGCACGAAAAACTGGGAACCACAAACTCTGGGGTGTGTTTGTCTGCTGAAGAGAAGCCAATATGTTGTCTCCATGATGGTCCTTTGCATACAGCATCCCCAACTGCCATGAGCAAAAAACAACAAAAAAAAAAGTGTGCTGTAGACTTTCGAAGGCTTGAACCTTTGCATCTAACAGAGCAGACATGTTCTGTTTAAGTAAGCACCTGGTCAAGTAATCATTTTTATTGATTACTACTCATGTGTACAGGCTTGGGAGTATAAAATGGCAATGTGTTAACTACACACACCTTAATTCTTTAATGCACATACGTTTTTACTCCCATTTATATCTTGTGCAGTGTTCCCATGTCGAAAACAATCAAGACTGTCTATATGTAAATATTACTCTTCCCTGCCCTCACTGCCCAGAATTCTGGAAACTAAGTTCATTGCACATCTAAAATAACTTTTCGGGTGACACATATTAAGACCTTTTCAACCATGAAGAGAACTGTCAAATAGATGTATATCCACTAAATAGAGGCAAAAATATCTCCTATAATAGAGGTTGGCATAATAGACAGGGAGGACTCAGGTGTGGAAGAGTTAACATTCCTAAAGAGAGGCTAAATTATTGCAGAGAATTTTATGGGTCCCCTGGAAGCATTAATAGTCTCAGTTTGCATTTGCACTAATGGAGTATTTAAATTTTAACAAGAGAGGCATGCTGAGATTTGCGTATCTTTTTAGTCCAGAAATGATAAATGAGTTCTTTTTGTTTCATGGAAAGCTTGACAGGTTGAGAGGTCTGAATTCATTAGAATCTTTTACCTCAATGCATATGTGATATACTCATCTACTGTGAAAAATCATTGAACTTCTGTCTGAGCTGCTTAATTGGTATTGTTGACTGAATTCTCCACACTCCAGGTCTGAGTTCTACTTTGTCTTCTAGCTTGTCAAGCTGGGTCAATAAGTTAATAATGAAACATGTATTCAAATTAAATTCGTACAGTTTTCTGCTTTTGTTCTAAGTAATGTCCAAATTGCTACATTTATTTGATGACTTCACTGGGGTCACAGGTAGACTTGCTCTGACAATGTTGTTTGTCATTTTTTCCTTGGCTTCAGTGTACTTGCCATGACACACAATGATATGTTGGCTTTAAATTTTGTAAGTGTCTCACTCTGTGATTTATAATTAAGTAATGGAAAAAGCACTAAACAACAGAAAAGCCAATTAGTAAGTTTGAAATATCACTAGTAAACAGATGATTACAAAAAAAGAAGATGACTTTTCATTTTTATATTCCCAATGAAACAAAAAAATTTAGCTTGGGTTCTCTTTTAAAGTGAACTGTTTGCAGCCAAATTAATTTCTTAACAATGCATAATCACTACTACCACTTATCAAATAAAGGTTACAATAGGCTCATTAGTTATTTTAGTTGGAAAGAGAAAGTTTGGCAACAGGCCACCTTCTACATCGATTTTAGAAAGAAAATACTTTGTGCTGTCTTGGTAATTTCTTCTGGATAATATTTAATATTACTAAAAGGAAGCAGTATTTTGCAATAAACATTCACACTGCATTTAAGAGGCTTATTAATCTCCTCTTGTGACTAAGGGACCCTCTAAAGCTCATAGGATGAGAAAATATCTTTGGCTCTTCCAAATTCTCCCACTCATTTAACATGTTTGGTAAAGACACTGGGGTTTTGGTCAAGAGGTTCTGATGAGGCCTGGAAGAAGCAAGTCATCTGGTCTTTGAAGGAGGGTGGACAAAGTCCTGATCCTTCTTCTGACTATGCCCCCAGTACACTTCAGGGCAAACTCTTCCCTGGTTCTTGGTTTCTCTAGGGCTGTATGAAGACTGTGCTCTTTACTGGATTACCCAGGTGGGGGCAGAACAACTACACCTCTTTGGAGGAGATGAACCTCTACTTTTTAAATGTCTAGGCTCAGATGGAGGGCATCTGTTAGCCCTGGGAACTCAGCACTGTGGCCAGGCATCCCAAGACACTCATAGCCTGTACTGCACAATCATCCAGCCTTGGAAACGAGCTACGTCACTGTATCTGTGCTAGAGCTTATTCATGTCTGATCTCACTGGCCAGGAGGCAACAAAGGAACTTTCCTTCTCAGTTCTCTGAGTCCACCAAAGGTAGGCTAACGTGCATGTAAAGTTTACAGGTGGACAAAGGATAAAAGATTATGCATGGGAGAATGAGGGTTCATCACAGGACCAGTCAGAGGGAGAAAATGAGAAAGAATCAGATAGCCTGCACTATACAGACTGTATCTCTCCACATTTACCAATTATGCAAGCATTCTGCAGTATTGTTAAATGAAACCCACATTTTTAAAGAGGCACTTCCCATTTAAATGGCTAATACCTATATTACTAAAAGAGAGAGTAGACTTTAAAAAGCAGAATGAAATGTTCATATATTTGAAAATTATCTGGACCCTAGACAAGTTCATTTACCTCTGTGGGATGCAGCTACTCTTTCTGAGAAACAGTTTCCAAGTACTTTTGCAAATGCCTAAATCATTAAGTTGCAAGCATAAGATTATATTTGTAAAATTATGCTTAAAAAGCTACCTGAAATTAGAGTCATAAACCAAAAAAAACAGAATTAAATTAAAATCATATGCTAAGTTCAGGCAACCTTCATTTTCAAAGACTTTCTGTTCTTTCCCTTGACCTAACCTTGTGATCCTCAGTCCAATTTCCAACTTTACTTATTTAGCCAACAACTTGATGCCCACAATGTACATATTATGTGTAAGGCAGACAACATTTTCTCTAGAGCTCATAATTTCAAAGCACTGAAGCACTGATAATAGTTTAGGGCTTGAATAATATCTCACAATGGAAGTAAGTAAAAGAAGTGATTTACAACAGCTTATTTATAGGCCTAAAAGTCAGAACTTGTTGAAAAAAAAATAAGACCTTAAAAGGATTAAAAGTGCATCACCAGTTTAATGACTTTCAATTCTGGAATATGCTTGTGTTCCAACATGGCTTACTTGGTAAATAACACCAATTAAGTAGGGCAAGCAAAAGTTCACCTGCCTTTTGACTTGAAAAGTATAAATACCAATATCATAAATGTAATATTCACCAACATTTTATTTAACTCCTACCATGGTTTTGGTTTTTTGTTTTTTTTATTAAAACAAAATGACCAAAAACTCAACCCTGAACCTTTCCTGGGTTCTTAAGTCTATTTACTATATCAGACTGAAGACATTCAACAAAGTAATGATCTAGCCTACAATGGAATCAGCTAAACTTATAACTAATAATCCAGGGCAAGAGATTTTATACACATCTATCCTTTCTGTACAAACCTTGCTGATTCCCCATGTTTACTGGAGGAGATGTTACACTCTTGAAACATCTAATTGACACTCGACACTCGGTATTTCTTATATTTTAATTCCAATTGGAAAAACAGGATGAAAACTCCTTTCACAGAGCTCTAAAATTCAGTTTGCAAGCATGAATGTATGTAGCCTATGTATTAAAATAAACCAGGGGAGGAGGGGCTCTGCTAAAACTGAGGAAAGCTATTAAATCTCTTGTGGGGTGAGGGCAGTAGGGAGGAAGAGCGTGAGTCGGTAGCAGAGACAATGGTTTGGCATAAAGTCTTCCAAGAATAAACAAAGCTAGACCAGTCCAAGACAACATGATTGTTGCAAACTCTGGAGAAGATACAGCCAAACCCCACATTATGTCTTTTTTAACATAGCCAGAAAGACTTCAGTGATCGTCTCTCTCCTTTGGTCTCAAGAAGCATTTACTAAATATCAACATTGGGACATTTCAGTCCTGTTGATTTACTGTGTGACCACCATCTCCTTATTTTCTAGATCAGCTCAGAGAGCCCTGAACAGTCCAATGGCTAAAGTTCAAGCTGCCAGGGCCTCTAAATCCACAGAGCCTCAGTTAGACAGGAGGGGAAACAGGATAAAGTGAAACAGATGATGAACTGCTTTCCCAGCCTGTAAGGAACAATCAAAGCCAACCCCCTGGACCAGATCCACCTTGCTTCACACAACATGACCCAGTGCCACCAGCAACAACAACAGCACCATCAGAGCGACTTCTGGAGGAGGCCCAGCTGGGACCTGAAGACTAAGGCAGTGTGTCACCCACAGGGGAACAGAGTCAACCTGCCCTGTTGCTAAGTCATCTCAAATCGTCTGAAAAGCTGCTAGAGCAGCATTTTCACTTGGCATGGGAAAATGCTGCAGCCTGTGTTGCAGCCAAGACCCCAGGACCCAGGAGAGCAATCTCCAGAGGAAAGACAGCATCTGTTACTGTGAATGAGGAAACGGCTGTGTTCACTCACTTGATTGATTCTTAATGGGATCAATAAAGCCATTTCAGACTTCTGTGCAAAAACCTGAGCACATGCGGGAATTAAAAATCAGGGAGGCATGGTGACTAGAAAGGGAACCTGAGGCCGGCTTCCGGGATCCCAGCAGTGTGTTTCTTGAACTGGATAACACAGGTGTGTTCATATTGTGAAAATTCATTGAGCTGCTTACCTATGAGCTGTGCCCTTTCCTCTATATAAGTCACATTAATGCTTTTTTTTTTTTAATTAAAAGGAAATTGGAAGGCAGATCTGAGTTTTATCCCTCAGTGCTAGTAAAAATACAAATAAAGAATAAAGACAGGAAGCACTTCGCAGCAGTACTGGGATGCATCTGTCAGATCCTCCAGCAGAAGCAGCTTGAGTAACCCCCCGAGGATTCCCGCTCTGAAAGGAGGACCAGCAAGTAACAAAGCAGGAAGATAATTGGTCGGAGCGGTGACTGCTAAACCGGCTCTCCGCATGGGGCGCTGCCCACAAGTGCGGGACTGTACAAAGGCAAGCTCCGAAAACGTCTGTATTTGAAATCTCTGATGTGTTAGCCTGCCTTGCCTTAGCACCGGTGACAGGGCCAGAAAAAAAGTGATGGTGCAGTACTCTTCCTCCTGTTACTTGCGCGCGGTTTGACCTTGAGCCAGTCCCCTATCCTTACAGCCTCTCTAGACGCCCATTTCCAAAATGAGGGTAATGATCCCTCTCCTGGCACCACACCGAGGGGTTATGAAGATTTTATCTCTTAAAAAAAAAACACTTTCTAGTGAATTATTGTTTCCCTGCCAAGCCAACTGACAAATGATATTTTTTTAAAAATCCAGTCATTGATTACCATGGTAACCACACCCAAAGTCAGTAGGTGTGAAATTTTTCCAAGGAGGAAAATATGTAGTAAACCTAAGCAGAACAGTTCTGATTAAAGGCCTATAGTCTGAAAATTAAGGGTTGCTGAATGCTCAAATGAAGCATTTCATTATAGAAGGATCTTTTATCCTGGATTTTTTTTTCTAATAATATCCGATTCCTGCTCCCATTTTTTATGGATTTATTTTTTTTTTTTTTAGCTGAAAAGGAAAATCAGTGCTTAAGAGTTAAACAAAAGAACCAGGTCCTCAACTTCAGTCTCCACCCTGCAGCCTTTTGTTCTGGGGACAAGTGGACGTTTCCAAACAGAGAGGCAGACGACAAGCGTTTATTTTTTTCTTTCTAAAGCAAGCATTTTACTTCGTCTTTCATTGTTGGGGGTGGGGAGAGCAGGGGACAAGGGCTGCGTGAACGCCCTTTGTCCGCCTCGGGCTGCCGTAGAGACCGCAGTGCGGACTGCACCACGCCCACCAACCGGTGTCTAGGGTAGAAACGCTTCAGCACCACCCCAAGAGAATAGAGCACGGGCTGGGGCTGCAGAGGGACCCGGCGACCTCTGCCAGGGGTGAGGGGAGGACTGGGACGGAGATGGGCGCGCCAGGGGTAAAGGGAAAGGCAGAAAAGAGATCTGCCCACCCGGGGGCTCAGAGCGCAACAAAGCCGGGCTGAGGGAGCGGTGGGGGAGCGCAGCCCTGGCAGAGCCCGAGGCCCGGGTGGAGCGCACGCCCAGCCAGCCGCGCCCGATGGGCGCCGCAGTGCAGGGGACAGGTGCGACGTGCGGTGAGAGCACTGCAGCAGCCTGGGTGGGGCTGGGAAACCGGTCGGTCCACGAGCCCCAGGCTGTGCCCGCCAGACCCCCACAGCCCCGCCCAGGACTCCCGGGGAACCGCTATTCGGCCTCTGCAGAGCGCGCTCCTGGTGCGCGCAACGGGCGACGAGGTGGCGCTACCCGCCGCCCCCACCCCCCAACTGTCCCTCCCGAGACAGGGACTTTTAAAAGAAGCCCCACCCCGCAAATTGGGGTCCCATTGTCCTTTCTGAAAGCTGTAACCGAGGACCCAGGGACTGTAGCAAGGCACGCTGTCTGGAAACCAAGCTAAGGCGGTTCTCCATCCTTGCGTTCCGGGTGGGGGAGTTAGGGGGAGGGGGCGGGGGCGGGTGTGGTCCAGCACTAGCCTAGTCATTCTCAGGAAGGAACGGATCTGGCGGTTTTTAAGCCAGAAAAGGCATTTCTTGGAGGCTAACGTGGCCGTGGGTAGGGACGATTCCCAAGCTAGCCTTGGCACATGTTTCAGCCCAGGGTCTGCTGGCGACGGGGCCCCTAGCCATTTGTAGGGAGACTGGGAGGCTGAAAAGGAGCGGTTGCATCAGTTCTCCCCACCCCTCCTTTGCCCCTAGTATTTGCAGCTTTACGGTGGCCTCTATGCCTCTGACACCTGCATTTCACTTAGTGAGAGAGGCGGTGGTCAGCTCCGTGACAGATCCTTCAAGGTTATGAAAGGTTCGCTCTCTCAGGTTCTTAAATCTAATAATTCGGATTATTCTCCAAAAAAGTAGCCCAAGAAATAGTCTGGATGGAGTGCGGGAGATGGCGGGGAGGGGCAGGAGTGTGGGGTGCGCCCGGGGAGGGTCTGGCCGTTGCGCCCTGGGTGGGGTCGTGTTTGCGCGTCTTGCTGCGCTCGTCCCCTGCAGACGCAGAGACACTTACCTAGCTCGATGTTGCCGATGGCGCGCCGCAGGTGCTCCTCGGTCACGATCTCGCCGACAACCACCAACAGGTAGAACTTGCTGTCGAGGAAGCGGTGTGACAGGCTAGGTGAGGTGGACGCTGCCGGGTTGGTGATGCTGCCGGACGGCTCGGCCTCGGTGGGTTCCACCACCACAGTCGCCATCCTGCCGGGCGGCTAAGCCTCGGGCTGTGTCGCGCTCCGGCCGTTCCTCTCCTCTGCGGCAGGAGAAAGGATTATCTAGGAGGGTGCTGCCTCGGCTCCGCCCCCTGCGTCCCCCCTCCTCCTGGGGCTTCGCGCCGCCTCCCCCTCCGCCCTCTCCTAGCTCGGCGCTGAGCGCGCCGCGGAGAGGAGCCGGGAGTGAGAGAACGCAGGGAGGAGGCGCCGCTTTTATATCAAGACGCGTCAGGGAGCCCGGGAGGAGGAGGAAGAGGAGGAGGAAAGGACCACCCGGCACATCCTCACGCGGTGGCTGCCTCCGCTCTTCCAGCCGTTGGCCCGGGGCTGATGTCATCTGCAGCAAATCATCTCGCCCGCGGCCCGGAAGCTGGAGGGACGAGGTGTGCGGACAATGGTCTGGGCAGGGCTTTGAGTCGGGGACGGGAACCCAAACGGCTCCCGATGCAGCCGTTACGGGGAAATACACTCCTAATCCACTTACCCACACCCAGTGCCCTGTCAGAACCCCCACCCAGCTTGTGGAGAAGACTAGAATGAGTTTCCGTTTTCCGAATGGAGTGTTTCCCTTGTCCAAGGTGTGCAGGTCAAACCTCTGCCTGGAGTCCCATCTGCAGTGAAGCCAGGTTCTGAGGAGCCTTTAAAACTACAGTACATTTGGTGCTCAGGGTACCCCGCCCAGGAAAATGGAACCGGTCTTTTCTACGACCTTGTAGATGTAGGAAGACGTTTTTACTAAGAGCAATATTTACCATCTTAGTAACATCAGAAGTGCAAAACTTAACCTGCTGTTGTTTGGGTTTTGAGTCCACTCCTAAGGCCCAAGGGTGAAATATACTGACTTAGTGGTGCTCATGGGAAATGAGAGCAATACAGATGCATTATCTTGGACACAGATTTCTTAATAATATGCAGAATGGATAGTACCAGGCATCACAAAGAATAAAGAGAAGATGCTGTCTCTATGCAGCAGGACGGCAGTGACTACAATATACTTGTCAGTTCCTTGGGGAACACACAGGCAAAATTATTTTATGTGGCAATGATGTCTTTTAAAATATATGTAGCGCTGGGATTTTTATTGCCTTTGTCTATGCTTAGCAGAACTCATAAAAAATGTGTTCCTTTTTTTTTTTAAAGGAAGCCTCTCTACAACCTTTTCTTGCAGACTTGCTGAATACAGCTTCAGTGCCAGGAAGCGGGGTGGAAAAGGAACAAAGTATTCAAATATGGTACCGTCATAAAAGACTGGGGAATGAGATGTTTAGGGAAGCTGAATGGACAGAAAATACAGTAGGTAATATACTTTTAATACAGGAAGTTGGGTCCCCCCCCATCACCTGGATAATTTTAAGATAGCCAAAAAGACCCAGCTGTCTTTGCTGTTAACCACAGTGACTTACTGGTAGCATAGTCTTTGCTCTTAGCTGTTTTGTGAAATCCTGATACGCTAGACATGGTAGACAGCCAAAGGCTTTGGGTCCCATCCCACATACTGCTCTGATCAAAGGAAAATAAAGGTACTATCTGGACTGTAGCATTTGGGGACTGTAACAAACTCACTGGAGAGTTGAATTCACCAGTGAATAGTGACTAAGAGTTTCTAAGTCAAACGATAACAGATGAAGTCTTGGTCAAGAGAAGACATTTAATTGTTACAGAGATGAGGCCAACACCAAAGGCTACAATGGAGAAGGGGAAGTATGGCGAGGTACACTGTTTTCCAAAGGTCAGTACTAAAGCCCAGCCTCATCTAGCAATTTCCTGGCATTTCTGTGAACTGTCATTGCTTTTATTTATGAGATAGTTCCTTAAATCAGCTCATTCATTTATTTACTTCCCTTTATTTTTAAGTGAACTTTTATGTTGCTATACAAATGGAAGAAATACAGCCAGAACACTCCTCAGAAGCAATATCTTTATTGACAGATATGTCTATTCTCTCCTTTTTGTCTCCTTGCAATAATTTTGTTGAATAACCAGATAATTTATTCTGCAGAGTTTTACAAAGTCTGAATTTCGCTGAATGCGTGTATTATTTAACCTGTTCTTCTATCTTCTGAAGTTTCTTTTATCAGATGGGACTAGTCCCTGAAGACAAACATCATGTTTGGTGAAGTACAGGGTCCGCGGAAGTGAGGAATGAGATGGACTGACACAGTGGCCGCTACAGCGGGACCTAGCATAACAAGGATTATGAGGATGGTAGAGGACTGTGCATTGTTTCGTTCTGCAGTATGTAGAGTCACTGTCAGTTGGAACTGACTTGATGCATTTAATAACACATAAATGGAAACACCAGTATCACTTATAAATAGGAGATATCTATATTACTAAACATAATGAAAACAAGACAGTGTGATTAAATTTTTGCTAAATACTATTTCTACCCAGGACTCTGAGTCTGGGGTATACCTTCTCTAGGTTAAAAATAGAGATTAGTAAGTATGAGTGAAGCGTCAAAGACATACTAGCGCAAAAGAAAGGTTAGAAGAAAATTACAACAGAGAAGCTTTCTTACTGTGTGAATCAATACAATTAAATGCTATGACCATGGACCACATAAGTCTTCGCCCATACTTTGAAAAACGAAGACACAAGGGGTAGAACAGACTAGGGATGCTGACTCCAACTTTATAGCTCTGTAACTTCAGGCAAGTGACTTACTGTTTTTCAGCCTTCGCCTGTGTAATGGGAAGAATGTATCTTCTTAACTGTTCAAGTATATGTGTGTGAGAGGATTAAATGATATAACATGTAAGTACTTAATAGAGTACTTGGGACACAGTATATACTCAATATATGATTGATGAATTGACTGGAAATATTAATACCAATGTTTTCTCCCAGTTCTTTAGACAATGGAATAAAATTCTTACTAAAGATGCAGTTGGGCAGAGTCACCAACATCCCTGAAACAAGAATAGACAGTGCAAAATCAGTCTCCCATCCTTACTCCAAGAAAAAGGATGCAGTTCTAAAGAAGTAGAAAGGGAAAAGTGGCTTAAGAGTACCTGTCTTGTCAGCTGCCCCCAGACATCTCTTGGATGTACCAAAAACACCACCAAGTCAACCTTCTCCAAGACCAAATCAGCATCTTTGCCCTTCAAACCCAGTCATCTCCTGCTTTCCAAATTTCAGTGAATATTATCATCAATCCTATGACACAAGCCAGAAACTTCAAAGGCATCTTAGACTCCTTCCTGACCCTCAGCTGTATGTGCGAACCAGTATGTAGTCTGGTCAGTTTTACTTCCTGACAATCACCTCAGTTCTTCCACTGCTTACCAGTATTACCACTCTAGTGCAAGCTGCCATACATAGTAGTGTATGGGTTAGACAATGGGTTCTGGAGTCAGACTACTGGTCTGGAATCCCAGCATCATAATATATTAGCTGTGTGACCCTGGGCAAGGTACATAACCACTCTGTGATTTGGTTTTCTCGTTTGGATAGCCTGTCTATCTCATAGACAGGGAATAGGTAAAATGCTTATAATAGTGCCTTATACGCAAGTACTCAATAAGGGCTAGTTGTTTTAGTATTTAGCATCTTACCGTGGAAAATTTCAAAGGTGTAAAAATAGAGAAGATATTAGAAGATACACTATTATCCAGTTTTAACAATTATGAATTCGTGGCCAGTCTTCCTTCATCTATTCACCTTTTCTGCCTTGATTATTTTTGAAGGAAATCCCAGGTATCATATAACTTTATCTATAGATATTTCGCTATCTTGTGTAAAAGATAAGATTATTTTTTACATAACAAAAATAACTTCATTACATCTAAAAGATTAATGATAATAATTTAAGATCCATCCCATCTGTGTTTTAATTTTCTCAAATAATCTCAAACAACATTTATAATTACTTGTTTGAATCAAGATTCAAATAAAGTCTATATATTCTTATTGATTGGTGTGTCTCAAGTCTCTCAGTCTGTGAGTTCCTATTCTCTCTCCTTTTTTCCTTGCAGTAATTTTGGTGAATAACCAGATCATTCGTCCTGCAGATTTGCAGATTTTTACAAAGTCTGGATTTTGTTGAATGGATCCCTGATGTATTATTTAACCTATTCTTCTGTCTTCTGAATTGCCTGTCTACTGATAGTTAAAGCTAAACATTCAATCAGATGCAGATTTGATTCTCCCCACCCCCAAGGATATTTGATGGTGATACTTATGTCCTCCTGTCGAGAAGCACACAAAATCTGGTCAAGCCCTTTTTTGTGATATTAGCAACCAGAGACAGACGTTACCTAGATCCATTACTTCATTCCAAAAAAATCCAAATCCACCGCCGTCGAGTTGTTTCCAACTCATAGTGACCGTGTGGGTCAGAGTAGAACGCGCCGTAGAGTTTCCAAGGATGGCCAGGTGTATTTGAACTGCAGACCTTTTGCTTAGCATATGTAGCACTTAACTAGTACACCACCAGGGTTTCCATTCATTAAGAGCTGGAAAATGGTCATATTCTAATACTATTATTTCTTCATTTGACAACTAGAAGATTTCTGTTGGGGGAAAAAAAATCACCCCATCAATTCATTAGCCTGATATAGTTTGTACAGAAAAGTAAAAATAAACATACAATTCTTTCTCTTGCATGTAATTTTCAAAATAATGAACTTTGTCTCATGACATTTTCCAAAGTGACTAATAACATTTTTTGTATCAGTAAGAATATAATTTGCAATCATTATTCATATCTGTATTCTTTAATTGTCCTGTCTTTGGTCTGTGGAAACTTTGGTGATGTAATAGTTAAGTGTTACAACAACTAACCAAAAGGTCTGTAGTTAAGTCCGCTAAGTGCTCCTTGGAAACTGTGGAGCAGTTCTGCCCTGTCTTGTAGGGTCACTATGAGTAAGAATTTACTTGATGGCGGTGTGATTTTTTGGACTGTGGTATGACAAGATGTTTTCCACTCATCTTGTACGTTTCTGGCCTCAGAATCTAAATTAGCCATTTGTCTATTGAACCCAGATTCCCTAAGTAGGGAATGATAATTTAAAGACCATAATTTACATGCTAAGGGTGCTTATTGCTACTGTGTTGGTTATTGTGTCTAGATATTTTCAGGGGACAAGGATAGGAAATACAAATTTTTTTCAAGATGAATCACTAATACTGCTAATTACAGAGATTTTGCTTAAGTTTCTAGCCTGCATTTGTATTTCCTTTATTCCAAACTAAGAAGTCCAGTTCTCAAATACAAATACAAGTTGACAGAAGAGAATTATTCATTACCTTTATCCCACGATATGTACAAATATACTAACAGCAGTCTCAGTTAACAATACTTTTGCCAAAATATGATGACTAAAAACAGCTGAATTTTTTTTTCAAGTGTTGTTCTTAGGATGTATCACACCAGAGAACTCAAAATCCCAGTTGCCAGACGGTAAGATGATCACTGCTTTGTCTTAGAGTGACAATAAAAATAGGATTGCTGAAAGAAGTTTAGGATTTTTGAGGGAGTTTTTGGCAATTTTTTTTTTTTTTTTTGTCATTAGGTATATCCCAATAAAGATATAGTTTTGAAATCACTTAAATGAATTCATTTTTCTATGATGAGACTAACTTGACACATAATCCAAAAAAACCCAAAAGACACCACATCTGTTGCCAATGAGTCAATTCCAACTCATAGTGACCCTATAGGACAGAGTAGAACTGCTCCATAGGGTTTCCAAGGAGCATCTGGTAGATTGGAACTGCTAACTTTTGGGTTAGCAGCTGTAGCTCTTAACCAGTATGCTTACCAGGGTTTTGAAATGCAATACATAATTAAATGTATTTGTTCAATTTTGTTTTTAGTTTTTAATAATTGTAAAATTTAGTTTTCCTTCATAGTTAAGTACAAACTGTTTACGGTTCCAAAATCAAGTCTAAAATATAAAAAAAGAACTTACCTTCAGAGAACTTTGGCAGGTTTGTCTCTACCCTCAGCACCCTGTTTCCTCTGTCCCCCTGTATATACTCTTTTCTTGGTTACCCATTTGAAAAAATGCAGAGAAATGTGTGTGTATGTGTGTGTGTCTGTTTACACCTCCCACTACAAAATAGCAGCATAATATACACAACTGTTTTTTTCACTTAACTGTATATTCTGGAGATACTCTAACAATGCGTATTGATAATCCTCATTTCTTTTTATAGATGCATAGTAACCCACTGGGTTTATTTACTGATTTATTTATTTATAATCCATCACTGTTGATGGATATGTTGGTTAGCTCATTTTTTTAAAAAAATACACAGTATTTAGCCTTTTTTACCTTCCTGTGTCATACCAATAGTCGCCTGACTGGCATACCTGCATCCACTGTGACCCTCATCTAATCCATGCTTCACACCAATAGAGAGCGGTTTTTTCCTTCCCCCTTCCTGTGTGAACTGGGTTCTTCCCATCACCATCTTCCAACAATAAGCAAAATAAAACTCGAAGTATCTAAAGCAAAAACCAGAAGTTCCTCCTTCCTCCATCTCTTATCCTACTCCCCTTTTGAGAGACAGTCACTGTTAGCCATCTGATTTCCTTCGCATTTGCAAATAGAGGAGGCCTGGTGGTACAGTGGTTAAAAACTCGGCTGCCAACCAAAAAGTGCAGTTCAAATTCACCCGTCACTCCTTGGAAACCATACGGGGTAGTTCTGTCCTATAGCGTTGCTATGAGTCAGAATCAACTCAGCAGCAACAGATTTGGTTTTTGTTATTGTTTTTTTCAGATACATAGGTAGGTAGGCAGCTCAATCGACAGATGATAGAAATAGGCAGACAGACATATATATAGTTTTTTCCTGAATGGAATAATATTTTGCATACTGTTCTTTAAATGACATTTTCCCTTTGGAGCCTCTCTGGTGCAAATATATAAAAATCTACCTTGTTTTCTAAGCTGCTGCATAGTAGCCCAAGGAAAGAATTGGCCACTGTTTATGCACCCTTTCCCTGTCGCTGGCCCTTTAGGAGATCTGGTTCTTCCCTGTTGTAAACAATGTTGCAGTGATCACAATTGTACCTGCCTTCATGTGTAGAGGTATGAGCATAGAAACATAGAAGTTCAATAGATGAGTTGAAGGTAGTACATAGTTTTAACATTTGAGGACTCCTGCTAAATTACCCTGCAAAGAGAATTTATCCTTAATCTTTGCCCTTATTTTCTATAGGACTGCTAGTTTTATCTTTATTGATTTGTAAGAACTTTTTATATAACCTGTATAATAAACATTTGTCATCAACATGTGGCAAATATTTCAGTATGTTAGTCCTTAATCCTTGTCCTTATTTTCTACTGGATTGCTAGTTTTGTCTTTATTGGTTTGTAAGAACTCTTTATATAATCTGAATAATGTTTGTCATCAATATGTTGCAAATATTTCAGTGTGTTAGATTTCACGTAAAGTCTATGTATTTGATCATATAGAATATCAAAATTTTAAAAACATTCTATTGCTTTTGGTGAAAATGCACACAGCAAATTACTTTCCCATTCAGCAATTCATATACAGATTATCCTGTAATGTTGGTTGCTGTCCCCTCAGTGCGTCAGCCTTCTCTCCCTTTCTACCTGGCCTCACTCATTTCCATCCATCCAGTCCCCCCTTCTTTGCCTTCTCTTCTTCTGGGCAAATGTTTGCTTTTTTTCTCATATAGTTGATTGTTCTAAGGTGCGTATTCCTCACTGGTGTTATTGTTTCTTTTATAGGACAATCTATTATGGGGTGAAAGGTAACCCTGGGAGTGGCTTCAGTTCCAGACTAGAGGGATGTCTTGGAAGTTCCTTCGGTCCCTGTCAGTCCAGTAATTCTGCTTTTTTTCGTGAACATGAGATTTTTTTTTTCCCCCTTTTTCTCCCATTCTAACCAGGACCTTCTATTGTGTCCCTGCTCAGAGCAGTTGGTAATGGTAGTCAGGCACCATCTAGTTCTTCTGGTCTCAGGCTAGAGGAGGCTGTGGTTCCTGGGGGCCTTTAATCCTGCAAACTCATTACTTCCGGTGTCTTTGGTTTCCTTCATTTGCCTTGGCTCCAGGTGGAAAGAAACCAATAATTGTATCTCAGATTGCCAGTCATAAGCTTTTAAGACCCCGACACTACTCACCAAACTAGATTGTAAAATATTATCAGTTATGAACTATGTTATGCCAATCATTAAGTTAACCACCTAGACTATAGTCCTTAGCCTTCAAGCCCTGGAACTCAGTGCCATAGGGTGTTAGGATATGTTTAAGACATTCCCCTAAATGTGCCTCCTACATGCTCAATTACAAATATATATGAATATATATTCGGCACATATAAACATGTACATACAAAAGTCAACAACTGTACCTACACATGCACATGTATAAACTCCCATACACCCTGCCACACCTATATAGCGTATAGCATACATACATATACCTATGTAACCACTCAAAAATTTTTGGTTATTATCACTGTTATTGCAGAGTTACATATGTCGCAGCATTCACTAGAATCGTCCTACACGCTTGCACACCTCGCGGTGTCTTCATTTACCTTCATCAGGTTGTACTGACTTCCTCCGTATTGTAGATTGCCTTTTCCTTCACCAGAATTGACACATGTCTACTGTCTAGTGACTAATTCTCCCTTTCTTCTCCTCTGATATCTGGTAACCATCAAAGAATGTTGCTTTCTGTGTCTAAACTTATTCTCGACTTTCTATAGAAGTGGCGTCATGCAATGTTTCTCCTTTTGTGACCGACTTATTTCACTCCGTATAACGTCCTCCAGATATATCCATGTTGTAAGATGTCTTGTGGACATGTAATTATTTTTTATCGTTGTGTATCCCATTGTATGTATATACCACATTTTGTTTATCCATTCATTTGTTGATGAGCAGTTAGTTCTTTCCATCTTCTTGCTCTTTTGGTTAGTGCTGCGATGAACACAGGCATTCATATTTCTATCATGGCTCTTATTTCTCCAGGATATATATCTAGGAGTATGATTGCTGGATCGTGGGGTATATTTCTATTTCTAGATTTTTGAGGATGTATCATACCATTTTCCACAGTGGTTGTACCATTTTACAGTCCTATCAGCAGTGTATGAGAGTTCCCATCTCCCTGCAATCTTGCTAGCATTTGTTATTTCCTCTTACATTTTATTTTACTAACAATGTCATTTTTTGTGGGGGTGAGATGCTATCTTACCGTTTTTTGATTTACATTTTTGTCCTTGAATGCTCTGGGGGTCAGTTCTACCCTGGCCCCTAGGGTCGCCATGACTCGGATCTGACTTGGCAGCACTTGGCTTGGCTATGGCTAATGATCATGAGTATCTCTTCATGCACTTGTTGGCTGACTGAATGTTGTCTTTGGTGAAATGTCAGTTCGTGTCCTTTGCCCATGTTTTTTATTGGATTGTCTGTCTTTTTGTTGTTGCATTGTTAAAGTTTTCTTTATATTTTAGAGGTTAAACCTTTGTCAGATAACGTTATTGCCAACTTTTTTTTCCTAGTCTATAGCTTCTCTTTTCCCTCTTTTGTTAAATTCTTTCAATAAGCATGAGTATTGAATTTTTAGGAAGTCTCAGATATCTAGTTTATCTTCTGTGCGGTTTCAGTTACATGTGATAGGGTATTAGTGGCAATTAGGACACCAAGATTTCACTCTATGTTATCTTCCAAGATGTTTATAGTTTTAGGTTTAACATTTAGGTCTTTGATCTATCTTGGGGTTTTGTTTGTTTTGTTTCTTGGAATATGGTTCAAGGTATGGATATTGTTTCATTTTTCTGCAAATGGATATCAAGTTTTGCCAGCATCATTTGTTAGAATATTTTTATAAGGTTAAACCAGTCTTCCTTTATGAATTACTGATGTTGGTCTTATTTATGAGGGATCCCTCAATCCAAATCTTAATACTATTCTAATAATTTTATAATCTTGTTCAGTTGAGGGAGTATTTAATTCAGATCAGAAAAGGCTCATAGTGGGGAGGGTATTTGAGATTGTCCTGTAAGAATCTTTTTTTTAATAAATGGAGAAAAGATAATTTATATGAAGACAACATTATGAAAAAAAAGTAGAAATATACTGAGCACATTCCTTTCATACACAAAAGGTGGCACCAGCCAAGTGTCATCAAGTCAGATCCAACTGAACAAACATTCTGCACCTTGTTTTATCACTTAACAATATGTCTTTGGAATATTTCCATATTCTTTCATAAACAGCATCCCTGTTCCTTTTTACCACTAATCAACTCACCACTGCTTTTTTATTATTATTATTATTTTATTTCACTCTGCTGTTGCCTGGTAGTGTAGTGGTTAAGTGCTGTATCTGCTAACCAAAAGATCGGCAGTCAAATCTGCCAGGCACTCCTTGGAAGCTCCATGGGGTGGTTCTACTCTAACCTGTAGGGTTGCTATGAGTTGGAATTGACTCAAAGGCAGTGGCTTCGGCTTTTGTTTATTGATGGTTGTTTCCAGTCTTTTGCTAATAAAAGCAATGCTGTAAACAAGCTTCTATGCATGTTTTCTTTCCTAGTGCTACTGTAAACAGAAACACCACAAACGGGGAGCTTCAAAGAGCAGAAACTCATTGTCTCACAGTTCTGGAGGCTGAGTCCAAATCAGGGTCTTGGCACCATGGATCCTTGTCAGTTGCCCTGGACCTTCCCTGGTTGCTCAGCTTGCAGAAGATTCTCATACAGCATCTGTCTTACCTAACCCTTGTGTGTTTCTAGGTTTAATCTGCTCTTTTTATAACTCAGAAGTGATTAAATTTAGAACCCACCCAACTCAGCTTCACCTCATTAATATTACAGAGAAAATTCTATTCCTTAACAGCATTAATCAAGAAGTATAGAGGTTAATATTCTGACATAGTTTTTTTTTAGAGGGGAGAGGACATAATTTAATACATAATATATGTCATTTTCCTTTTTTAAAGAGGTTATCTGTAGGACAAATTCCTAGAGAAATGGCTGAGTCAGAGATTACACATGTTTTGTAATGTTGATAAATCACCTCCTATAGGATTACTGTAAATTAGAATTACCTCCAGGGCCATAGGTGTGGGTTTTGTGTTGTTGCTTTTTTTTTTAGGTGTTGTACTAATACGCACTTCTGTCAGTAATATGGGTACTTGAGTGGGCTGTTGATTGCTTGTAATATGTTTTCACATCTTTCTGATTTTTCCCATTTTAATAGACAAACTTATTTTTGTCTCTGTGTGATTTTAGTTGTGTTTATTTTATTATGAGCAGGACTAAAGATCTTCTTGCATGCCTGAGATCGATTGGCGTTTCCTTTTTTGTATAGTGTCTGTTTATACCCTTTGCCTACTTTTGCTGCTGGATTTTTAGTGTTTCTCTTATTGATTTATATGTATTATTTATACATTCAGAAAACAGCCTTTTTGTGTAATATGATTTACAGGTATATTTTTATGTTTGGCAGTTGTTTTTCTGAATTTACATGTCCTAGATTTGATCTATGATGGAGAACATGTTTTACATAGTAACATTTGACTGTTACAATTTATAGCTTCTGAGTTCTGTGTTAGAGTGAGAAGGCCTTTCCTATTCTGAGGTTATGTAAGAACTTTTCTCCCAGGGTTTTTCCTAGTACTTCTAATATTTACTTCTTAGTCTTATAGATCTATCTGGATGTAGACCATTAAATAAGGTTCTACTTATTAATTTTTTCCACTTCTAAAACAGCAATTTGTTGAGAGGAAATTTTGCAAAATTTTTCAGATAACTTATCTTCATCCCCAGTTGATTTTCTACAGGAGCAGAAGCCGTTGGGTTTTGACTCTCTCACTTAAACCAAACAAAAACTAAATGCACTGCCGTCAAGACAAGTCCGACTCATAGTGACCCTAGAGGTCAGAGGAGAACTGCCCCATACAGTTTCCAAGGAGCACCAGGGGAATTTGAACTGCCACCCTTTGGGTTAGCAGACTAGCACTTAACCGACTACGCCACCAGGGTTTCTCCTTCTCGTTTGCCCACTCTTTAACCCACTTCCAGCCCCAGCCCCCCAGTGAGCCTAGTGCCTACAAACAATTCTTAACTTCTGCGTTTCTTGACAGCTCTGGAGATAAGACACCCAAAGCTCCAGCCATGGCAAGACCTACACAAGCAGTGTCTAAAAAAGAGGCTGGGGGTTTCTCGGACTGCTCAGTACCTTTTCATTAAATTCAGGCTCTTTCCCAGTAAAAGTGCCACATGAGTCATAGCAACACATGCAGAGGACAGCATCCTGAGGGGAAGATAATTATAGTGGAAATAGCCGAGGCTGCTTGGAGACGGGACTGTTGAGCCTGCACTGCAGACTGCAGCTGCTGCCGCAGCAAACAGGCAAGCAATAACAAGCTGACTTGCGCAAGGTGGGAAGCTGCAGACGTAGATACAGGCTCCCTTCCCAAGCTACCAGCAGCGCCTGGGGACAAGGTGTCCTAAACAAGCAGTGATTATGGAGTCCTTTAAGCTCACACTCAGGGAGGCTATCATTTTGTAGCAAAGCTGCTCCAGGCGGGGGCAGGAGAGCTGTCTCAGGACACCCGGGTAACGTGGGGTGCATTAGATCCAAGAAGTGGCTCGTATGTTATCTGCTGGCCCTAAACAGTCTGTCACATGCTGTTCTAGGCCCTAGCAGGGCCTGAGGAATGGACCCTGGCTCAGATTAGTCAGGAGAGTCACATATGCACACGCAAGTAGGGTGTAAGGCAGCAGAAAAGAATGCTCCGAGGAGGGCCTGGTTATTCGACAGAGTTCCGGGGTGGTCTACGTGGTTCACAGGCTCAGCTGCTAAATGGAAGGCTGGTGGTACCAATTTATCCAGGAGCGCTTTAGAAGAAAGGTCTGATGATCCATTTTTTTTTTAAGAAGAAAGAAAACAGCCATGGAAAACCCTATAGAATACAGCTCTGCTCTGACATACACAGATTTCCGTGAGTCAGAGCTCACTAGGAGGCAACTGGTTATGCAGGAAGAAGTGGTTGCTTCCAGCTGGCAAGGCAGGAAAGCTCAGATGGAGGAAGGTGGCACAACAACTCCTAAAACAACTAAAAAAAAAAAAATCCCTCATTGTCGTATAGGTGATTTCAACTCATAGCAACCTTACAAGACAGAGTAGAACCACCCCATAAAACTTCTAAAAAGTGCCTGGTGGATTTGAACCGACCTTTGGTTAGCAGCCAGAGCACTTGGCCTCTACAAGCCCATGACCCTCTAGACAGTAGAACTGCCCGTAAAGCTTTCAAGGAGCGCCTGGTGAATTTGAGCTTTAGGTTGGCCGACGTAGCACTTAATCCACTACGCCACCAGGCAGCCTGTAAATACTTCCTGTCTTGGATGGGGTGGGGCCTGAAGACCACTTTTTGAGGCTATTAGGAAAAAGCAGACGGAGTGGAATCGCAAACATAATAATGGCCTCCGAAGATGTTCAGACCCAAATCCCCAGAATCTGTGAATATGTTAGTTTCTAGGCTAAAAGGACTTTGCCGATGTGATTAAATCAAGGATCTTGACATGAGGAGATTACCCTGGAATATCTGGTGGGCCTAGTGTAACTATAGGAGTTCTTGTAAGAGAGAAGCAGGTGGGTCAGAGTCAGTGAAGGTGATGTGCTGAAGGAACAGAGGTGTATGCCTGTGTGAGAGAGAGAGCCAGGCAAGCAATGAGAGCTATTTCAAGATGTTACACTGCTGGCCTTGAAGCTGGAGGATGGAGGACAAGCCAAGGAATGTTGGTAGCCTCTAGAAGCTGGAAAAGGCAAGGAAACAGATTCGCCCCTAGAGTCTCTAGAAGAGACAAAGCCCTGTTGACACCTTCATTTTAGAACTTTTGTGTCATTTTAAGTCACTGCATTTGCGGTAACTTGTTTCAGCAGCACTAGGAAACTAACACAGATGGGAGATGCAGGGAAGGTTTACACAGTATGCAAGTAAGCACATGCTTAAAACCAAGGAAACAAACCAACCCATTGCCACTGACTCAATTCTAACTCATAGTGACCCTGGGGGACAGAGTAGAACTGCCCTATGCTTAGGGCATCAACAAAACAGAAGCACCAGCTGTTGAAGCAAAGAACTATAAATGCCAAGCAGACGGGACGAAAGGAAAAGTGAGTGCTGTCATGGAAGGGAACTGTCAGGGCACTAAATGAAATTAATACCGTTTTACAAATTTCGTATACGGTAACAATTATATTTTCCCTTATGTTAGGACCTTTGGGGTAAATTCGGTTCTCTCATTGATCAGATAAAGAACACACTAGAGGCATTATAATCATATGACTCATGGGGTGCCTGGTCCTGTGGAGACCAAACCACATCTTCAGACTGCATGACCCCTTACATTTTTATCACAATCCTTGCAATCACTCTGATCCCCATCAGGTACCTACAACTGCCCAATGAACTGTAAAGACACAGTATCAAGGAGAGAAATGATTGCAAGTTATCATTTCAAGACAAAAAACATTCATGGAGATCTGTGAAGAGCTCATTGACAAACATCACTCAGTAAACAAATAAAATTATTTCTAGCCTTCCTATGAGCACTATTTATTTTGACTATCTCAGACCTGAAGAATAAAATTACATGTTTCAAATCAGCTTTTTCACATACTTTCAAATATAAATTTTTGTGTCAATGTCCAAATTTGAGTATAAATTTTATTTTTTAAAGTTTACTTGTTTTATAAATTTCATTTATTTTCAATTACTCTAATTTATTTGCCACAGAACTAAATTTAAAAAGGGACATAATTTCATATCTATGTAAAATGAAATAGCAGCAGCTAAGTAGAATATGTAAACAAAAGCTCACAGAAGATAAAAAGGATTCATGAATCCCTAAAGACAATTCCAAAATTATTTTTTTACTGCACTGAGAAATGGAAACAAAATTGACTTCTTCTTTTAAAACATAATTGTCTTAGTCATGTAGTGCTGCTATAACAGAAATGCTACAAGCGGATGATTTTAAAAAGAGAAATTTTATTCTGTCATAGTTGAGTAGGCTACAAGTCCAAATTCTGGGCATGAGCCTCAGGGTGAGTTCTCTGTTGGTGCTGGAGAAAAGTCTTTCTCATCAGTCTTCCTCTGAAAGGGGAGCTTCTGAGGTGCTGGGACTCTTGGTCCTTTCTGAAGGACATAGTCTGCTGCTGGCACTGTCTCCTTGATGGTATAATGTTCTCAACTCTCTGCATTCTTCTCTTTCCTTTATATCCCAAGAGATTGCCTCAACACAAAAAACAATCTTACACACCGAGTCCTGCCCTACCAACAACAACTGACGCACAACTTCCCTCATTAATTAACGTCACAGAGGCAGGGTTCATAGTCTAGAGGAACATTGTATAACACCAGGAACCACGGCCTAGCCGAAAGGCTGTACACGTTTTTGTGGAGATGTTATTCAATCCACGACAATAGCAAATCAGAAGAGATTTCTTCCACTGAATGCTCAAGTTTAGGGGGCGCCAATCATTAGACTAGTATCACGACTATGGAAATTATAAATAGCAATCTGAATCTGACATCCATTCCTTTCTGCAGTAAAAATTTACAGTGGTGTAGAAAGTGAAATTATTTTAGAATTTGTAATTACCACCTTTTCAGACCCCATGAATAACAGAAACACAAGTCCTGTTATGTGGAATATTTTTCTTCTAATGATACAAATTATTGGACCAAAAGAAGGTCAAATGACTGTCAGTATCACAGTGTACCATTTGAAAATTCATGTCTAAAATTCCTGGATGGTAAACAAACAAGGCTCTGTAGCCAGAATATGGTTCTAGAGGACAAAGCTAAGGGTAAAAATTGTAAGAGGGAATGCTACTGTATTTTCCATCTGTCTGTCTATATATTAATTTGTTTCCAAACTACTCAATCCTAGATCATTTAATTCTTGATTTGCTACAGATGGATTTAGTGATTGGTGCAACTCGAATACGACTGATAAACATGGAAACAGTTCAACCCACGTAGACTGTACTCATTGCCAGAGAGTCAATCCTGACATACAGTGACCCTATAGGACACACAGGACTGCCTCCACAGAGTTTCCAAGGCAGTAAATTCACTGAAGCAGACCACCACATCTTTCTCCCATAAAATGACTATTAGGTTCCAATTGTCAACCTTTTGGTTTGCAGCCACTCAACCACTGTGCTACCAGAGCTCTGTCCATCCACACCAAATGCCAAACCACTAAACTCATTGCCATTAAGTAGACTCTGACTCATACTGACTCTATGGGACTGAGCAGATCTTCTCCATAGACTTTCCAATGGGCACCTGGAAGATTTAGACTGCCAGCCTTTTGGGTAGCAGATGTAGCTTGTAACCACTACACCACCTGAGTTTCCATCTCCATCAGGGTGTGAGAATTCTGGTCACCATCATGGAGCTGACGTAAGGAAGAGTCAACTGATAATAAACAGTGTGGGTAATCTGCCATAACCAAAGAAGTATGGGATGATGATCCAACCCACGGCAGTTCCCATGTAACCTGGTAAATACATCACAGTTGTAGCAGGCTTCATTAGCACTGTCATACTGAATTCTTACATTTGCATTTTCCAGAACATAAAAACACACAGGGAGGTTATTATGACTAATTCAGTTGATAGGTTAGTTGAAACTAACTGTAACCTGGGGCTGTGGAGTCGATTCCGACTCATAGCAACCCTATAGGTCAGAGTAGAACTGCCCCATAGAGCTTCCAAGAAGCGCCTAGGGGATTTGAACTGCTGGCTTTTCAGTAAGCAGCAGTAGCACATATCTATTACACCATCAGAGTTTCATAACTAACTATGGTAAATATAAAAATCTACTACCTTTGAAGTATTTGAAATCTCAAAATATATTAATCACCATGACTAAAAACAAACCAAAACAAGGGATAATTGTAAAAGAAGGTTTTGGATATGCTCTTGAAAGATATTTTACTTTACTCTAATCGTGATGGCAGTGTAAAAGAGTGACCACAGCATGAAGTGCAGAAGAAGGTGCTACTTAGGCCCTTCCAATAGGCAATACGACAATTATGTTTATACAAGTTCTCAAAATTGAGCTTGTGAACTCATCCTAGAAAACGTGCTACATACCTCGTTGCTGAACATCACTATGGCCACCTTCGAAGTACTGCCCTTAGGAAGCTATGCACTGACACCAGTGCCTAGTTCACCCTTCAAAGCAATTTTGGAACTCTTTTATCTGGAATGGCCATCAGAGCTGTCGCGGTATTACCTTGATGTCCTGAATGTCATCCAAATGTCTTCCTTTCAATATTTCCTTTATCTTTGGGGAAGGAAAAAAGTCATTGGGGACCAGATTAGGTGAGTAAGGAGGTTGTTCCAACAGTCATTTGTTTACTGGCTAAAAAATCCCTTACAGACAAAGATAGAATTAAGTTCCCGAACTAACCACCATGCCACCATGTGCAATGGCTGTTCCAGCAAGAGTTCCAAAATTGCTGAGAAGGGTGCACTAGGCACAGGTGTCAGTCCATAGTTTCCCAAGGAGAGTACTTCGAAGGTGACCACAGTGATATTCAGCAGTGAGTGATGCAGTACTCAAAACAATAAAGTTTATGGACCCAATTGTTGAACATAATGTATGTCTTCATCCTTAAGTCATGTGGGCTCTCATGAGATTTTGATCTATCCCTCTCATTGACCCCACCACCACCACCGAGGATTGTCCCAGTGATGACTGACGTTGAGGAAGTTAGACTGATATTTGCGTATATGATTTCTTCCCAAACTAAAAAATAATAATACCTAATCAACATAGTTCATGGAAAAACATAACATCCCATTATAACTAATCTCCCAAAACTTAACTAACATTATGTTACAGTATGGTGCAGAGGTTATCCAAATGAGTTTATAAGCAAGTCACCCAACATCAAAGCCCAATCCCACCATTTGTTATCTGTGTCAAACCAGACAAGCTACTTTACCTAGCCTCTTAATTATATCATTTGAAAAATGTGGGTATATATCAATCATCTCTATGTCATAGAGTTCAATCATTCATTCATTCATTCACTTAACTTTTTGCTTGACTAATCCTAGTTTTCTATTTTTATTTAATTTTAACATTCTCAAGGCATTCTTTCTGAAGTAGACTAGACATTTCTTTTCCCTCTTACAGAAAATGTTGTGAACCCAATTTACTTTTCTTTGATAACTCAGAGTCCTCGTTATGAACATTGGTTGAAATACATTGATGGCTATCGGGATATTGCCCCTGCAATAAATGGTCGTGTGTCTACTTCACATTGGGAATTTTACTTGTTGCTGCCAAGATGTCAGCTATTGCTTCTTGATGACATTAATGTTATTACCTTGAAGAAGTAAGTCTAACGCCTGTCTTTTTAGTAGCTTTTAATCTGTAAACTTAGATTGGTAAATCAGATAGGCCTAATTGGGTTCTGCGATGCCCCATGAATCAAGCTCATGAGCTTTAGTGTGGGGATTTTCTAGCATTTGGTTGTTTAACCAAAGGACTCTTTTCACTTTGTTTTTGGTCCTAAGTCATTTCTTGTCTTTCTGTAATTTCAGAATAGATGAGCTTTGTTTAGAAGAAAGTTTTCATTAGGTTTGATTGCAAAAAATATTCACAGCACAGCAATTTAGAATTCAAGTTAAATATTATTACAGAGCTGAAAGTAGAACTTATTTTGAAAAGTTTGAAAGTTTCATAATTAAAACAAGTTCAAATTATTTTAACGGAGTAAGAGGAGCTACAACTGGAGTGTCAGAGCTTTGCCTTAAACAGAATTTGAACTTCCTCTGGTTCATCTTTAAAAATTTGACTCCAAACTTGTGAACTCAGCTTGTACTATATTAATTTACATCTAGTCACAATGCTTTGTAAGGTGGCTACAAATTAATGGTCCTTTGAACTTATTTTTTAAAAATACTTTTAAAACTGATATCAGTGTGCTTTACTAGTTCTATTTTAAAAAATGTTTTCATAGGCAACACTGTTCTTCTATGGAATACATCAGCCCTCAAGAAAGTTCTCACCCAATACTGAATATAATGGCGGCAAACATATTTTTTAGATAAAATGAATTCATTTAACTGCATTTTCACGATTGGTAGTTATACACCTTCTCATGTCTATCTTATGTAATCCAGAAATACAGAAACTTATCTGTGAAAACATCTTTCTTTGCTGCAATAACTCTCCAGGACATTATGCAAGAAGAGGAAATTGTCCAGATTTCAGGTTTATAGGAAGAGAAAACTTCTGAAATTAAGGCTAGAGAGTCTAATAAAGAATAAAAGGCACTGAGACTCTACCAGCTACCTTCAGCGGACTCTGATCTGTGGTAGCTGCATCTGTTGTTTTCAATGGTTGAGTTTTTTGGAAGTAGATCCCCAAGTGCCTCTGGATAGACTGGAAGCTCCAGTCTTTCCCTTAACAAGAGAACACGTTAAGCATCCCATCAGCCAGGGTCTTCAGGTTGGCTGTGGTTGCTGTGAGGGGCTGTCAACTCAGTTCTGATTCACAGGAAACCCATGTATAACAAACGAAACACTACCATCTCTGTGTCATCCTCATGATCATTGCTATGTCTGAGTCCACTGTTCTAGCCATTGGGTCAATCCATCACCTTGAGGATCTTCTTTTTTCTTTTGGCTGACCTTCTGCTTTACCAAGTATGATGTCTTTTTCCAGGGACTGGTCCCTCCTGATAGCATGTCTGAAGTGTATGAGATCAAGCCTTACCATTTATGTTTCTAAGGAGCATTCTGGCTGTACTTCTCAGACAGATTTATTCATCCTTCTGGCAGCTCATGGAATATTCAATATTCTCTGCCAACACCATAATTCAAAGACATCTATTCTTTTTGGAATTCCTTGTTTATTCTACAGCTTTCATATTTATATGAAGCAACTGAAAATACCATGGCTTGGGTCAGGGGCAACATAACCCTCAAAGTGGCATCTTTGCTTTTCAACACTTTAAAGATGTGTCTTTTGCCGCAGATGTGCCCAATGCAATGCATCTTCTGGTTTCTTGACTTCTATGGGAATGGATTGTGGATCCAAGTAAAATGAAATTCTGGATGACTTCAACCTTTCTTCTGTGTATCATGACGTTACTTATTGGTTCCAAGGATTTTTGTTTTCTTTATGTTGAGGTGTAATCTATACTGAAGGCTGTAGGCTTTGATCTTTATCAGTAAGTGCTTCAAGTCCTCTTCACTTTTAGCAAGCAAGGTTGTGTTATTCACATAATGGAGACTGTTAGAGAATCTTCCTCCAGTCTTGATGTGTCATTTTTCCTCATACAGTCAAGCTTCTTGGATTATTTGCTCAGTTTACAGATTAAATAAGTGTGGTGAAAGTATACAACCTTCAAACACATCTTTTCTGATTTAAAACCATACAGTGTCCCCTCCTTCTGTTAGAACAACTGCCTCTTAGTTTACGTACGGGTTCCACACAGGCACAATTAAGTGTTCTGAAATTCCCATCCTTTGAAATGTTACTCACAATTTGTTATGACTCATAGTCGGATGCCTTTGCATAGTCAGTAAAATACCTTTTCTGGTATCTTTGCTTTCATCCATGAACCATCTGACATCAGCAATGATATCCTTCTTTCTGATTTATTTCTGGATCTCACTTGAATGTCCGTCAGTTAACTGCCCATGTACTGCTGCAACCATTTAAGAATTATCTCCAGCTGGCCAGAATCAGCTGTATGGCAACTGGATGGGTTAGACCTGGGCTCTGGGTGGGAACAGGTTCCTCAGTAAACAAGGTACATAGGAGGTTATTTGTGACTACTTACTTATCTGTAGTGCCCGATGTCACAGGGCGAAACTGGGCACTACAGACTAATAAGGAAACACGAGTCAGCCTGTGTGTCCCTTGCTTAGTTAATCCATCCCTGCCTCTAGCCTTTGCTTTTCTGTCTAGAGAAAAGACATCTAAGCCATTTCCTCTTGGCGGGCTCCTCATCTATTGTGAGCCTCCATGCTGAGGTCTCTGGAAGAGTGTTAATACCTTGTGAAGTTACAGCCTAGAGTAAAGCTAGCTGAACCTTCAAGTGGAGGCTGGCAAAGTGGAGTGTGGCCACACGTGCCAACTTCAGGGTCCAGCCGGTGAGGATTCAGACACAGACTGGTAGCTTCTGTTCTTCTCCAAACATTTGCTAGTACAGGAAGACAGCATTAGAAAAAATGTGACAATCTTGCTTACCATGATATTTGTAAAAGGAAGAATGGCCTGCTGATCTGCATCTGATAGACAAAGGAACATCAAAATCTGTTGCTATCAAGTGGATTCTTGCTCATGACAACCCTCTGCGTTGCAGGGTAGGACTGTACGTGGTGTTCTCTTGGCTGTAATTTTAGGGAAGCAGATTCTTACACCTTTTTTCTGCAGCAGCACTGGATGGGTTTGATCTGCCAACCTTCTGGTTAGGAGCAGAAAGTGCACCATTTGCACTACCCAGGGACCTTTCCAAAAGTAAGGTCACAGCCATTGAAAACTCTACTTTGACTTAATGACAACGGGTTTGGTTTATGATTTTGGAGATGCTGTGTGTTTGTTATTTTTCAGCAGCAAACTGCAGCCAATGAACCTGACAGGAATTCGCCCAGGTTCTCCTCTCCTGCAAGGGTGGCTGCCCTGGGAGAATGTAGGATCATCGGAAAATGAGTAGTGAGCGCTGAGGTACAGAACTGACTGAAGGCTCGTTCAGTGGGCTCTCTGAAGTCAGAACAAAAAACTGAAAATCAATTGAAAGGTGGGTTCTCAAAGGCTTCCATGCCAATTTTTCAGCCAAAAAATCATGGGTTTTACCAGGTCATTAAACTGCTAGATTGCTTTGTGGGGGAGAAGGAGCCTGTTGTATCAGATGAGTCTACCAAATGTGGGACTGAAAAATGAAACAGGGCCTCCTATACCCAAGGAACATTCTTCCCAAGAAGTATAGTGGATCTGTATCTGGGCTTCTCACTTTTCTGAGAACCACACATGACTCTAAAACTGCTGACCCCCTGTCCGACATTTCCTCATCTAAAACACAATTCCCTTTGCAGTAGAAGAGGCAGACATTCACTACAAAACAAGCCTCCCGGGAGCAGAAATGATGGTAAAGATCACTGGAAGAACCAAGAGATATTTAACCTGGACACATTCCTGCTAGATGTATTCTGACCAAACAAACAGCCAGTCAGGTCTCCAAGGAGAAGGGAGCTGTTAGCTGCTTTAAGCTGTATTTGATGTAGGAGAGCTTAGCTTCCGGGTTGACTAAATCAAGACATTCATTTTACAATGAGAGAATAATAGTTTTTATAGATCAAAAAAAAAAAAAAAAAAAAAACTCCATTGTCATAAAGTCAGTTCTGACTTATGACAACCCCATAGGATAGAGCTGAACTGCCCCATAGAGTTTCCAAAGAGCACCTGGTAGATTTGAACTGCCAACCTTTTGGTTAGCAGCCATAGCTTTTAACCACCACACCAGGATAAAGTTTTAAGTGTCCTCATTCTGCCCCGACTCCCAGAAGTGTCCTGGAGAGGATGCCTCTGCCAAGCCACCTGGTGTATAAATATGAGGTATCCCAGACTCTGAAACCCAAATCAAGAAAGCATAAGGCCTTCTACAGATTTAATACCAAAAGCTCAAATATTAAGCACAATTTCATCTTAATGTTTACTGAACTCTTACTACACACATGGCATTTCTGTCAAGTGCCTTGCAAGGAATATCTCATTTTAATTTCTAAATATCTCTGTGAATTGGATGTTACTCATGCATTGAATGAATATTTACTAATTTATGTCACTGGTGCCGTGGATGCAACAGTTAACAGGGTGGATACAGTCTCTGCTCTTGTAGTGCTTATCTTCTAGTGAAGGGACCCCAGCAATGAAGAAATGGGTTCTTCCATGCAACACATTTCATTGAGCACCTAATACATGCCATGTTTTGTTCTAGACACCAAGACTGCAGCAGTGACCCAACAACAACAACAAAAATACCTATCACACAGAGCTACATTCTGGTACGGAGAAGACAGACAATAAAATAAATAGGCAATAGTGCAGTAGGTTAGATATTCATAAGTGCTAAGCGGAAAAATAACCAGGGAAGGGAAATGGGGAAGATAAGAAAACAAAAAAGCAACCCCACTGCCGTTAAGTCGGGTCCAACTCATAGCGGCCCTACAGGTCAGAGTAGAACTGCCCCATAGAGTTTCCAAGGAGCCCCTGGAGGATTTGAGTTGCCAACCTTTTGGTTAGCAGATGTAGCACAGAGTGTGCCATTTTAGATAAGCTATGAGAGAAGACTTCAAAATAAACCCAAAAATAAGCAAGGCAATGTCACAGAGTCAGAATAAAGGGAGGAACTTGGATGGAAGCGTATTTCAGATAGGCTGAGCATGGACATTTTAGAGTACATTTCAATGAGATCCACATGGTGAGAAGTCAGCCATAGGAAGTGCTAAGAGGAGTGTCTTCCCGACAAATTTCTGAAGAGGGACTGAGCCCCTGTATTTGAGAGGCAGAAAGACAGGCAGTGTAGCTTGTATAGAACACAGGGAGTGAGAATATGATATAAAAGAGAGTTTAGGAGGTAGGCTGGGAAGAAATCATAAGAGTACATGCACTCATTAACTCATTTTCCAGATGAAGAAACTGAGGTTTAGACAGGCAACACTAGATCACAAAGTTCTGGGACTCCCCAGGGCTCATGCTTGTAACTGTCCATACATGCAGAACCCATTCATGGCAGCACATAATTAAATTGGGTAACAGTTATAGATTAGAACAGTTATGTAAGAAAACATGCTGTGCCAGTCCAGTTGTCCCATGGGGATTCAAGAACACAAATGCATCTATGTTAGGGATTTCCATGCCGTTATACCTAGGGTAGGGCTGATGGGGACCTGGGTGGCTAATCCCTCACCTTGAGCAGGGTCCCTCAGTGTCAGCCTGGGTTCTGCAGCACCTGAAACCCCAACCAGAAAGAAAGAGTCCTGCACTTCTGGTTGTCTAAACACAGGTCACGAGTCCTCGGAGTTCACAGTGAGCTAGCTCAGGCTCAAGGTATTCATAGCAGGTGCAGCTGAAACACCTTGGGCTTTCCCGTGCCCTGCCTGGTCTCAGGGAATGTAAATGGTGGAAGAGACTGCCTTTAAGAACCGCAAGAGGAACCACCTTTTTAATACTCACTTCGCATCCCTACCGCCCTCTACGCCACCCCATGGACCAACAGCACCCCTACAGAGCTTCCCGAGGAAAAAGCCTTTCTACAGGCACTGAGTAAATCAAAAGACAAACAAGAACAAAACTAACTTTTCTTACATTTGGGGTTTAGGTGTTCCATTATGTTCATGCCTCTATTTCTCTTTCCCTCCACGCACTATGAAGCGCTCCGCGGCTTCTGAGCATGTGCTTTGGGACGTTACTGAACCGCTTCAGGCCGTTTTGGTCTCAGCTCTTAGGAGGAGGACAGCATTTTCTGTTCTCTTACTACACCCCAGTTTTTCGCGGTGATGCCCTTGGGCACCCACTCTCTCTCATTTAGAGGATGGACTTGGCAGAGGTGAAAGGGAGGCTGTTGGGCAGTGACCCCACAGGAAGGCTGGACTGCCTGCTGCATCCTGGCTACTCATGTCTGGCAGTCGTCAGTCCTGTGGTCCGCCTCAGCCTCTTGTGTCCCAGGAGAGTCCTAAAGTCCTTTTGCTGACTTCATCCTTCCCAGCCCGAGCGCAGTGCAAGCGTTCTGAAGGAAGGACTTCTTTTCCGGCATTCCTTGTGATTCTGAGGTTAGCCCGTGTCGGCCTCCCCTCATTTTGTGCCCTAGTTAAGCAGGAGTCAGATTGGCCCCAACCCTATATGAAGTGAGTTACTGATCCGTGATCGTCCCTTTTCTGTCTGTCTCTGGGTGGCACAAATGGCTTGTGTTTCACCACTAGCCTAAGTGGAAGCCCTGGTGCTGTAGCAGTTCAATGCTATGGCTCTTTAACCAAAAGGTCGGCAGTTCAAATCCACCAACCACTCCGTGGAAACTCCATGGGACAGTACTACTCTGTCCTATAGGGTCACTATGAGCTGGCATCAACTAAATTCCAGTGAGTCTGGTTGTTGGTTTACTAACCTAAACGTTAGAGGTTTTGATCCATCCAGCAGTGCCACAGAAGAACAGTTGAACTGCTTCCACAGAGCTCACAAAAGAAATAATCCTATAGAACAGCTCTCCTCTGTAACACATGAGGTAGCCATAAGTTGGCATCATTATGAAGCAATGGTCACAGTTGTGGTTTTCTGACTCTGCCCCTGTTTTTTACTCTCCCTTCCCTAGCCTATTTTATTTGGTTTCAGTTAAAACTTTCCCCTGATTCCTCCCTCATTCAGCTGAGAGAATTGATGAACTCGTTCACATTTTCTTTCAAACATACTAACAACCTAATCACAGACAAGTCCAAGTTGGTGCAGGCACAGCCTGGTAATTGTTATAAGAAGTGTCTCTTTCATCCCATGAGGAAAGCACAATCCTTGAAAGGGAGGCAGCTGCCTACTGAAGCAAAGAGGTTACAAATAGTGGCCCTGAGTTCATCCTGGTTCTTTGACTCATAGACTGACATGGCCATTGGCAAGTTATTAAACTTGTGGGCCTTTATTTTTTTAATCTCTAAAAGTGGATGATAGTAGTACTTATTATAAGCCAATATTGAATGATAACTCTTTAAAAAAATAAAATGATTAGCACAATGTCAGGAACACAGTAAGTGTTCAATAGATATTAACTAGGAATCCCTGGGTAGTGCAAGAGGTTAATGCTAATGGTTGGCTGCTGACCCAAAGGTTGGAGGTTTGAGTCCACCCAGAGGTACCTTGGAAGAAAGGCCTGCAATCTACATCCAGAAAATCGGCCACTGAAAACCCTATGGAGCACAGTTCTACTCTGACACATATAGGAGGTCACCATGGGTTGGAGTTGACTCAGTGGCAACTGACCTTTGGTGGTCAACATTACAGCAGATGCTGTGGGCACCTTTCCCACTGTCAACTCAACAACTCCTGCAAGCCTTGGGTAAAAAACCCAAATCAAAGCCACTGCCATCAAGTCAATTCTGAGTCATAGTGACCATACAGGACAGGACAGAACAAAACTGCCCCATAGGGTGGTCACAAGTTTGGTTTTCTGCTTCTGCCCATGTTTTGTACCTTCCCTGCCCTAGTCTATTCTATTTGATTTTGGTTCAAACTTCCCCCTGATTCAAACTGCTGATCCTTTGGCTAGAAGCTGTAGCACTTAACCACTATGCTACCAGGGTTTCCCAAACCTTGGATAGTAGAGTTTATTTCTCTTAGCCTCATTTTCACTGGACTGGATCCAGTGCCTGGTGTGACTAAGTCCCCACTATGCCTTGATGATGGAGGTCACCATAGGTGTGAACATGGCTTTCCAGTTTCCCTGTCATCCAGCCCATACTCAGAAGTTATTTTTAGATTGCTTATCCCAGCCGGCTGCAGAAAAAGTAAGCAAAGACCATTTGTTTTCCAACTACACATTTGCAGTGCACACTTGCAGCTTCTGTGTTGGTTACGGTTTGATAAAGCCTGACCTATCAGGTAAATGTTAGAGAACCTTAGATCTCTCTTGGGTTCTGTATATGGAATTTTTATCAAACCCAGTGTTCAATGGTCCTTGCCAACTGTCTCCCTGAAATAACCCTGACTTCTCCCACACTCCATATGTTTGTATCCTGACTTTTCACCTTCACTGTTGCTTGTTTTTAGTTTCTTGGCATGCTTTGATGTAGTACAGGAATTTAATCCAAAGGATTTGCTATTATTCAAGGACAGTTTGTACCTGCAAAAAAATAACAAGTATCTTTTGCCTCTAGAGTTCATTTGCATTCTAAATAAAACTGTCTGTATTTTTTTAAGGGTCATCGGATGAAGCCTATTTATTCTAAGACAAACTTACCTATTGCTGACTTTTTATGCTTATGAAAGCAAGATTGTTTAATGACTACAAGCTCCTCTAGTAGAAACCCTGGTGGCATGGTGGTTAAGAGCTACAGCTGTTACCTGAAAGGTCAGCAATTCAAATCTACCTACGTGCTCCTTGGAAACCCTATTAGGCAGTTCTACTCTGTTCTGTAGGGTCACCAGGACTTAGAATCAACCTGAAGGCAGTGGGATTTTAGGAAGCAGCTCCTGTACCTTGTATGATCCAGGACAGCAGAGCGTTCAAGCATATATTTATCTGACTGATTCATTTCCTGTCATTGGTGCCTTGTATCTGGCCTGGTTCTCAAGGAGTAAATATGTGTAATTTTAAGGATGGATCCTATACGTGAATATTTTGCATCATTTAGTCCTCCAACAGCCCTGTGAATTAAAAGTGTTGTTGTATACTATCAAATCAACTCCAGCTTAATGGCAACCCCCATGTGACAGAATACATCTGCCCTATTGGGTTTTCTTGCCTATAATGTTTACAGAAGCAGATTGTCAGATCTTTCTCCTTCGAAGCCACGGGGTGGGTTTGAACTGCCAGCCTCAGTTAGCTGCCAAGCACTTCATTGTTGAGTTCAGAGTAGAGGAAATAAAGGAGGATGACCAGAGGACAAGTGGCTGACCTGAGGTTGAGAAGTGACCAGAGCTAGGCAAGCACTTCTCCTACGGGCTTCAGATTTGACTGATTTGTTGAATTCCAGATGCATACACACTGGTGAAACTGTGCAGTGCAGAAAAATTAGAAGCTATAAATATACAGACTTTAATCAAGTCCAGAGGAATTAACAGTCTAGCACTGAGTAAGTAGAGCCTCCAGTAGAAAGCCAATAGCTTCATTAGGAAAAATTTATGCAATGCAAAAAAAAATTTTAAATAAATAAGTCTGAGCTAATAATATGTTTGACATTGTTATAGAAACAGTCTTTGTACTTGGCAAAAAGAGTTCACTGGTTTCATTAACCTCATTGTTCAGTGTATTGAGTTTACAAAAAATGCTGAAAGTTGATAATAGTAATTAAACAAGGAAATGTGACGGAGCATCTAGGTGAGCTACAAGGCACTGGGCCAAGTGCTTTTAACCGTCTGGTAGAGGTATTTGTCAGAAGAAAAAGAGAAGAAAACTTAAGAGGAAGAGGAGAAGGAGGAGGAGGAAGAGAGGAAAATAATTTGATTTGCTTCTGGCAGTGAAGTTATATCTTTCTACCCACCCTATCTTCAGCCTGCAGCTTTAATGGCTGGATTGCTTCTGATTACATTGAAAGGTACCCTAGGCTAGCATTTCCTTGGGCTCAGTTCTGGTGGGTGGAGCATGGCTGCCGTTGCTCTTCTGCCTTGGTCACTAATCCCTCTGTTCCTACCTAGGCTCCAGGTTCCGAAAGACAAAGTGAACTATAGTATGGGGAACTGGGAAAATGCACTCTGAGGTCTGGTTTCCACTCCTTCCCATTGTTTCCTAAAGTATGTCCTACACAGTGCTCATTCCAAATACATCTCCATGAGAAGAAGTTTACAGTGGTTAAGATAATGTCTGTGTGGAAGTAAGGAAACCCTACAGTTCCATTTCTTTTGGAGAATATGAAAGACATAAAAAGAATCTCATAGAAAATCACGTAAAGATCATGTTCAGTTTTTCCTAAACACATTTGACTCCTTTGGAGAGCTCCTGTTAGCAGGTCCTGGAACACTGGGAAATCTTTTGAGGCGGGAGGTTGAGTGGACGCAGGGCTGCTCCTTATACAGTGAAGTTGGCATGTTTTCTGCAACACCTTGTCATTCACCCAATTTCATCTCAACCTAGTGTGAGTAATCATTATTTCAGCACCACAATGCACAAAAGGAAACCCTGGTGGCATGCTGATTAAGAGCTATGGCTGCTAACTAAAAGGTTGGCAGTTGGAGTCCATCAAGTACTCTTTGGGCACCATATGGAGCAGTTCTACTCAGTCCTATAGACAGTTACTGTGAGTCAGAATTGATTCAACAGCAGTGGTCTTTTTTTTTTTTAATGCACTAAAGGGCTTCATATTTGATAAAGCAGAAAGTCAGCAAAAACAAGAGAAGCCTTCGATGAAATGGCTTGACACAATAACCGCAACAGTGGCCTCAGAGATATCATACATTGTGGAGATGGCCTAGGACTGAGCGATATTTTGTTCTGTTACACAAAAGATCACTATGAATCAGAGCTGACTTGAAGGCAACTAACAATAGCTTCATACAACAATAGCCTGTAGTGGTTACCATAGGAATAGAAAGATGCATAAAGTTGTACCTGCTTTAACAGAAGTTATGATCCTGTGCCAAGGACCTGACAAAAACAAGATAATAAAAGAACCTTGAAAGGAGTACAAAGTGGGAGTTCAGAGAAGTGAGAGAACACAACTTATTGGGGATCTAAGAAAAGGTTTCACAGAGGAGGAGGTACTGGAGCAGAGCTTTGAAAGTATACAGATTTAGAAGATTGAAATAGGGCTAGAGAGAGAATAGCATTTATGGAGGGCTTTGAGGTCATGGAGGAAACAAGTGGCCCCATGTAGCTAGATGTAGGAGACATGTAAAGAGATATTAAAAGGGAACTCTGGACAGGTAAGCTGCAGCCCTAGCACAATGCTTGACTGCTAGAATGGACAGTTGAATTAATTTTGCGGACAATAGGAAGCCAATGAAGGCTTTGGAGTAGGAGAGTTAATGGGAGATTTATTTTAGACACAATGGGACAAAATTATGTATGTGACCAGGATATGGCAGAACAGGTGAAGCAGAAGAACAGAGACCAAATAGTATTCTATCTGAGTAGAAATAAAAGGGAATGGTAATGAGACCCAAACTTGAGAGAAGGTAGAGAACACTGAGACCCATCAGTGGTTCCCTGGGGTCAAAGTCTTGGCATCACTTAAAATCCCCCGTCACTGGAACCCTACCTGTCTCTACAGCCCAATATTTCACCATTCTCCTGTATTTCACGCTCAGCCTTCCAAGCACATCAAGATCCTTTAAGCTGCTTGAACTTTCCTTTTCTTGCCTTCATATCTGTGCATACACTACTCCCTTTGCCTAAAATGATGATGATGAGAATGATGAGAATGATAGCAGCTAGCACTTAGACAGGGTGACTACGTGAATGTCATTGTTCTCAGTGCTTGCCTGTAGTGGTTCTTTTCCGGGAGAACCGTCATGTTTTGAAGTGGTGCTATGTCTTCTCTCATCTTCCATGGGGACTTGGGGGGACTGTACCATTGCTACAGAATACTAAATTGAGATTAGAAGTACATAGTTCTCAGCCCGTTCTAAGATGTTGGAGACATACACCTAATGCTATTTGAATTTTTTAGACAGCTGAAAGACTGCTATCCTGCATGTGTGTGTGTGTATTTTTCTGTCTGCCTATTTGCAGAAAAATTACAACTATACTAAAAACGATCAGAAAATTATTTCTCCATATTGCCAATCCACCATTAGTTTGTCAGTTCATACTACTATGGTAGCTTGTGGGTTGCTGGAAGCTTTGCTACCAGCATTTCAAATACAAGCAGGGTCACCTATGGTGGACAGGTTTCAGTGAAGCTTCCAGACTAGACAGACTAGAGGAAGGATCTGGTGATATACTTCTAGAAAGACAATTGGTCATTGAAAACTTATGAATAGCAGTGGAACATTGTCTGGTACAGTACCAGAAGATGAGCCCCTCAGGTTGAAAGGCATTCAAAATACTACTGGAAAAGAGCTGTCTCTTCCCAGTACAGTCAACCTCAATGATTGGATGGAATCAAACTTTCAGGGCCTTCATTTGGTGATGTGGCATGACTCAAAATAAGATGAAACAGCTGCAAATATTCTTTAGTAATTGGAAATCATCAAAAATGAAAAAGAACACATAAACTTCAATATCCTAGGCATTAGTGAGCTGAAATGAACTGCTATTGACCATTTGAATGAGATAATGATGTCATCTACTCTGCCAGAAATGATAAAACTCATTGTCGAAAGAATATTTCAAAATCTGTCCTGAAGTACAATGCTGTCAGTGATAGAATAATATCCATACACCTACAAAGAAAGCAGTTAACATGACTGTTATTCAAATTTACACACCAACCACTAGGCTAAAGATGAAGAAATTGAGATTCTTACCAACTTCTGAAGTCTGAAATTGATCAAACATGGGAAAAAGAGGCATTGACAATTACTAGTGATTGGAGTGTGAATTTGAAAGTTGGAAACTAGAATTCAATAGTTCAAAAACATGGCCTTGGTGATATAAATGACACTAAAGATCATATGATAGAATTTCGCAAGATAAACAACTTCTCCACACAAATACCTTTTTTCAACAGTATGAACGCAGACTGTGGTGTGCACCTTGCCAGATGGAATACACAACAATCAAATTAACTACATCTGTGGAAAGAGACAACAGAGAAGCTCAATAACATCAGTTAGAACGAGGCCAGGCAGGGCGCACTGAAGAGCAGATCATCAAGTGCTCACATGCAAATTCAAGTTGAAGCTGAAGACAGTTAAAACAAGTTCATGAGAGTCAAAGTATGAGCTTAAGTATATTCTACTTGAATTTAGAGTCCATCTCAAGAACAGATTTGATGCATTGAACACTAAAGACAAAACCAGATGAGCTGTGGGATGACATCAAGGACATTGTACATGAAGAAAGCAAAAGTTCATTAGAAAAGATCAAAGAATAGGCAGAAAAGACCAAAATGGATGTCAGAAGAGACTCTGAAACTTGTTCTTGAATGTAGAAGAGTTAAAGCGAATGGAAGAAATGAAGTAAAAAGAGCTGAATGGAAGATTTCAAAAGGGCAGCAGCTGGAGCAGGAAAAGCAAAGTGTTATAGTGAAATGTGCAAAGACATGGAGGTAGAAAACAAAAGGGAAGAAGACACTCGGCACTTCTCAAGCTGAAGGAACTGAAGGGAAAATTGAAGCCTTGAGTTTCAATATTGAAGAATCATGTAGGGCCACTATGAGTCAGAATTGATTTGATGGCAATGGATTAGTTTTGTTAATGTTTTTATTATGGGAAAAATAATGAGTTAAACATGAAAATATAAAGGGGTACATCTTGAGATCTCTACTAAAAGACAGCAATGGATCATCCAGGGGCCTCAGGGTTCCCCTGGGAGCATGGCCCTTGCCCTGATGCTGCCCCTGTCAATAAAGCATAATGGAGATAAACTCTTTGGACAGAAATGGATTGGACTTGGTGACACAGAGGCGACCATATCATGTGTGCACTTTATGGTTCTATGCCTCTATAGGATGTCCATCCGGCTGACCTCTTACTGGACACGGGAGACAGGGTGGAGAGGAGGGGATAGGAGATTGTTGGGAGGATATGACATGTACATAACAGAGAGGCGGCGTGTGCTGTCACTGGGGAGGGAGAGCAGTGGGAGCTGCTCATTGGCAGGTATGCAAATTTATATGGGATTGTGTATTTTCACTCAACCATTAAAAAAAAGAAAAAAAAATGAGTTATCCAAGAAGCATCAAAAGAAGATAGAAGTAGCCAAAGATTAGATAGACTCATCAACAAACAATAATACAATATGGCTCAATCAGGTTTATGACACTAGATGGGCACATCAGCCAGGAGGTAAAGACGAGACAGCAGGAGAAGGCAAGCAAACTGGAAGAATGGAAAAGGGGAACCCAAGACTGAGAAGAGGGGAGTGCTAACACATTGCAAGTTGGCACCAAAGTCACAAAACAATACACGTATTGATTGTTTAATAAGAAACTAACTTGCTGCATAAGCCTTCATCTAAAGCACAATAAACAAATAAATGCTGATGAAAACTCTGCATCAGTTCTATGCTGCCACATGGGTTGCTATTAGTTGGAATCAAGTTGACAGCACTGAGCAACAAACAATAACAATTTGAATTAATATGTTCTATAAATGTAAAATACACCATGGGTTTTGAATCTTTCATATAAAAAGGTACATCAAATAGCTCATTAATAATTTTGTGTAGATTACATACTGAAGTGATAATACAATGGACACATCGGGTTAAATAAATTATTAATTTTTTAAAAAAGGTTAAAATAACACACACAGGCACTGTACAAAAAAGAACTGGTCGATGTATAACCATTTCAGGAGGTACTGTATGATTGAAAGAAAACCAATGGCATTGAAGGAACAAGCCTAAGCTACCCTGAAGGTATTGGCGAAAAAGCAAAGCTCTAGCAAATGACAGTTGAGATGTTTCAATAAGTGAATGCAATGTTGGAAATGCTTGTCTATCTCAAGAAATTTGGAAGACAGTTAACTGTTCAACAGATTTGGAACTGGTCCTATACCAAAGACAGGTGATCCAACAGAGTGCAGGAATTGTTAGCAATATCATTAGTATCACACAGAAGTAAACTTCTGCTGATGATACTTCGAGAACGATTGTAGCGGTACATTGACAGTGAACTGCCAGAAGTTCAAGCTGGATTCAGAAGATGACATAGAATAAGGGATATCACTGTTGATGTCAGATGGATTTTGTCTGAAAGCACAGAATGCCAGAAGGGTATTTAGCTGTGTTTTACAGACTAGGCAAAGGTATTTGACTATGTGGATCATAAAAAATTAGGGATAATAATATGAAGAATGTGAAGTCCAGAACACTTAATTGTTCTCATGAGGAGCCTATACACAGACCAAGAGGCAGCCAGTAGAACAGAACAAGAGGATGATACATAGCTGAAGTCAAGAAAAATGTGTGTCAGAGTTGTGTCCTTTCCTCATATGCATTTGGTCTGTATGCTGAGCAAATAATCTGTGAAGCTGGACTATATGAAGAAGAACAAGCCACCAATATTAGAGTACCACTCATTAACAACTTGCACTATGCAGATGACACAGACTTGCTGAAAGTGAAGAGGACTTGAAGTACTTGCTGATGAAGATCAAGGAGTACAGCATTTAGTACGGATTCCATCTCAACATAAAGAAAACAAAAATCCTTACAACATCATGATAAACAGAGAAAAGACTGAAGTTATCAATGATATTATTTTACTTGGATCTACAGTCTACCCTCAAGGAAACAGAAGCCAAGAAATCAAAAGAAACTGACCTTTCCAAGGTATTAAGTATCAAAGATGTCACATTGACTACTAAGGCAGACCTGACCCAAGGCACGGTGTTTTGAATCACCTCATGTGCATATGAAAGCTGGACAATGAATAAGGAAGACCAAAGATGGATGCCTTCTGATTATGGTGTTTTCAAAGAGTATTGACTGTATCATGGACTGCCAGAAGAATAAACAAATACATGCTGAAACAAATATAGCCAGAATGCCTCTTAGAACTGGGGATGGCAAGGCTTTCTGTCCTGTACTTTGGACTGCTTTCGGGAGGGATCAACCCCTGGAGAAGGACATCATGCTTGATAGGTAGAGGGCTCTTGAAAAAGAGGAAGACCCTTGACAAGATGGATTGACACAGTAGCTATAACAATGAGCACAAGTAGAGTAGTGCTTGCTAGGATGGTGCAGAGCCAGGCAGTGTTTCATTCTGTTGTATGCTGGCTCACTATAAGTCGGAGCCAACCAGGGGGTACCCAACAGCAGCAATTGCCAACATCTAAATTCAGTGCTATTTGCTGCTTTGGCCACTTCCATCTGTATCCACAGCATATAAAACAGTTCCTGACACATAATATGTGGTAAATATTTGTTGAATAAATGAATGCATTGAGTTAATAAATTAATTAAAAATGAACAAACAAGTCAAACATTAAGTTCATTAGTTAATAAAAATATACTGTGGTTCACAAGCCAGTTCCTCAACTCCTGGTTCTGCCTTTATTTCTTCAAGTCAAATCCACCAAGATCACAGCCACCTAATCCCTTTCCTCCTGTGGTCTTCTTTGAGGATCATAAAGAACACAGTGGAAGTGAGTCATGACTCGATATTGCCATTAAGTCAATCCTGACTTGTGGAGACCCAATCTGTTTCAGAGGAGAACTGTACTCCGGAGGGTTTTTAATAGCTATAGCTTTTGTGGAAGCAGCTCACCAGGCCTTTCTTCTGCAGTGACTGTGGGTTTGCACTGCCAACCTTTCGATTAGCAGTTGAGTGCAAACTCAACTAGCGTTGTGACTACAGGACAATATGAACGTTGCTGCATCTTCACCATGCCTGGTTGCTGGCCCTACGTCAACAGTGGTGTGGTGGGACAGGGGAAACACTCTAAAGGAACCTGACTATCTTGGAGGACCAGGTTGTGAGACAGAGCAGGTGTGGGAGAGTAGGAAAGAGCAGTGTTGGCCATGACTTGTCAGGTTCTTGGTCTGAGACACTGTGAGGAAGATTCGAATGTGAGACCCAGCCTCTGCTGTGGCAGCACCCAGGCACACCTTGTCCTGGATTTCATGGGCAGAGACATGAAGGGCCACTGCAGTTTTCATAACCCCAGAGTTTCAGATTCCATATTCCTTACCAGGTAATGGTGTGGGACAGGAGCCAACTTGGTTAAAGATAAGAGGGACAAAGTGTGACTATGTGGGAGAGGAGACAGAAGGATTTAGAGCTGGAATCAAGAGATGTGGAAAAGAAACTTTCTTGCTTGTTTAATCAGTTTCCTACAACATCCTGTCAGGTATCTGATAGGCATTCTTCTATGAATATGAATACTTTAACTCAGGAGGAGTTATTAAAAAAAATTGTACTTTAAGTGACAGTTTACAATCCAAGTCACTTTGTTATGCAAAAACTTGCACAGACACTGTTATGTCCCCACCCTATGACAGCACACTCTTCTTTTCCACCTTGTATTTCCCATGACCAATCAACCACTTCTCATCTCACCTCCAGACAGGGACTGACCAGTTAACTCATGTGTATATTTAAGCCAAGAAGTACACTCTTTGCTAGTAGTCTTTTATGTCTTACAGTCTAGTCCAATCTTTGTCTAAAGTTTTGGCCTCAGGGATGGTTTCAGCTCATACCTAACAGAGAATCTGGGAGACGTGTCTTCTAGGGACCATCCAGTCTACTGGACCATCAAGTCTGGAGTTCTAGTACCGCACACCCATTTTTCTCCTGCTACTTCAGGGGCTCTGTGTTGTATTCCCAGCCAGGGAAGTCACTGGTGGTGGCCGGGCACCATCTGGTACTTCTGCTCTCGTGCTGATGTAGTCTCTGGATTATATGGCCCTTTCTGTCTCATAGACTTATACTCCTCTTATGTCTTTGATGGCTTTCATTCAGGAGTCACTTTTACTCATTAAATTTTTATTTTACTTTTCAAAGTTGGAATTATGATTACAAGGAGTCTGAAGACAATTATATTTTCAAATACGCAATGGCGACTGGAAGCAAATGTTGTATCAAGAATAGAGGGTTCAAAGGGATATTTCTTTATGTGGGTAAAAAAGGTCAAGTCTTAATATGGAAAAAAATTTTCTTTGTCATTTTAGTACAATAGAAGATAGAGATGAGCAAATAAATAAATAGTGATCATGAGAGAAAACCAGTTTCAACTTTTTTTTTTTTTTCAGGAAATGTCCTTTTAAACTTTGTGTGTTAAATATGTACTACATATTTGATTTTCTAATTTTGAAAATGAAATTATGTTTATATACTTCCAGGAAATGTCTCAGAATTATAGATGCAAATATTGACAGTGCATGGCCTCAGAAGGGGCCTATGCAAGTGAGGGACCCCAAAGATTAAACACCATTGGCTTCTCAGTATATTCTCCTCTTTATGCTCTATTTTTTGTTCTACTAGATTGTACAGTAAACATCCATACACTTCTTTACTCTCTCAGATCTTTAGGGATGTCACCTGGAAAAATGCATGTACTGGGCACTAGTCTGTACCTAGCACCAGGGCTACAGCAAGAGGAAGCTGGTTACCTAGCTTTAGAGCTCTTCCATAAAGGAATGCCTATTAGCTCATAGGCAAGGGGCTTTGTGCCTAGAGTTGCTGAAGAGCCTATGCACACAACTCAGTTACTTCACAGGCACCTGCAATCCTATGAGGAGGAGCATTCACAACGTGCTTCTTAGAAACCAACCCAACAGTAACGTACAAGTAATATATTTCAAGCTGAGTTCTCCAAACTGGATCTAACAAGGGTGAGTCGTTGGGCCTGCTGTCACTTCCCACGGCACGTTGTCTTCTTCTTCCCTTGTAGCACATGCTCCAAGAACCTTTGTTCTGAGAGTGTGGCTGATGGAGCACAGTCCTGAGATCTATCAAAAATAGATGTTACTATGTCAGTGATATAACTAATGTAGCTCCAAAACGGGGGAAAATGGATTTGAAGACTATAATTAAATAAGGTTTTGAATGCTTTTTAAAGGTAACCTCTGTACCTTCAGTTTGAATCTTTATGGCTCCAAATTAGAAGGCAATTAATCTTTTCTACTGCATGTAAAATGCACACTATATGGCAAAGGGAATTTTATCACAGGTTAAGTGCAATGGCAGAACAGAGCAAATGTCAAACATGGTTCCTATTATAACACATTAACTACAGTGTTTAAAAGCAAATACTAGGATAATTCTCATCTAAGCACACATGAATAGATGTCTAAGTTATTATGCAATACTACTTATTAAAATTTTCATTCTTTCTTTTTACATAATTTTTTTACAGTGTTTTTGGTGACAGTATACACAGGTTCCCGTTTAACAATGTCTGTAGTTTCTGTGAGTTGGACCTGACTCTCCAGCAGTAGGTAGGTATACATCTTGTTCAATGACATTAGTTACATTTTTCATGTGGGCTCAACCTTCTCATTGTTTCCATTCTGGTAGTTCTGTTTCTGTAGCTTTTCCTTCCCTCATCTAATCCCTTATCTTTTCACCTTTACCTTAGAGTAAGTATTGAACATTTGGTCTCATACAGGTTTGTTTGTTTGTTTTAAAGGATGCACAGTACTCACAAGTGGTGTTTGTTTTAGGAGCCAATCTATTATTTAGCTAAAAGGTGAATTCTGAGGGTAGTTTCCGTTCAAAGTTTAAAGGGCATCTTGGAGTGGTGATTTTGGCAGTTCCTTTAGTGCCAACAATCCAGTATGTCTGGAGTTTTTAAGGATCAGAGCATTGATCTACATTTGTCTCCCATTCTATCAGGGTCTATCTAGCCACACTCATTTTTTAAAAGGCTGTGAAAGTGGATGAAGCCTTCTTAGCAACAACTCAGTGCTTTGAGTGTTGATAAGCAGGATTCAGGAGTCCAGGCTCTTAGCATTCCTCAGCTAAGGAATGAACTGCCATTGTTCAAAAGGAGACCTGTCTCATGGATATATTCATCCAAACAACTGTATGATGAGAACTTATTTTTTAAATATTTTCAAGGAGGCAGATCTCTGACTATTCTGTCTATATTCAACAGTGGCATCATTAGTGATGATTTCCTAACAGTAGAAGACATTTAAAAAACATAAAAGTACTTTCTCTTAGTGGGATACTATGCAGCCACGGAAAAGATAAGTCTCTTTATACACACACAAAAAAAATCCAGTGCCTCTGAGTTGATTTCAACTCATACCAACTCCAAAGGATAGAGTAGAAATTCCCCATAGAGTTTCCAAGGAGCGCCTGGTGTATTTGAACTTCTCACCTTTTGTTTAGCAACCCTAGCACTTAACCATTATGCTACCAGGGTTTCCTCTTTATGTACAAATATCAAAAGATTCCTAAAAATGTGGGTCAGTAAGGGGGAAAAAAAAAAGCAAGGTGTTGAATTCAATCTGCTACTATGTATGTATGGGAAGAAGTGGAAAACAGATATTTGTCTGTAGGTATATGAAGTATCTCTGAAAACATGCATAAAAAGGAAGAAAACTAAAAGGCTAAGACATAAGGAAGGGTGGGAGACTTGTCACTGTATAACTTTTTAAAAGTTTAACCACATGACTATATCTATTTTTTACCTATTAAAAAAACATTACAGTCTAGTTGATACTAACTGATAGCAACCCTGTAAGACAGAGTAGAACCACTCCATAGCATTTGCAAGAAGTGCCTGGTGGAATCAAACTACCAACCTTTTGGTTAGCAGCTGTGACGCTTAATCACTATGCCGCCAGGGTCTCCATATTACCAATACAGAAGTTAAATGAAAAATAATAGTACAATTCATCATCACCTAAGGAAAAACTTATACTTATTATACTACAATTCAAATCTCAGTTCTGGGCTTAAAAGTTACTTGTTTCCGTGCATTCTCTATACTTTTCCTTAGAAAAATGTGACATGGAACAGCTTTTGTCTTAACTTCCCCTTGGAAACACGATTTTTCAAAAGCTTCTCTATGTTAGCAAAATTAATATAAAGGGAAGTTTGAGGACATAGTGGCTTTTCTTTGTTTGAGAAAACATTTTACTGTGTATTAGATGAAGATTTACACAGCAAATTAGCTTCTCATTCAATAATTCATAAATAAATTGTTCTGTGACATCGGTTGCAATCCCCACAATGTGTCAGCACTTTCCCCGTTTCCTCCCTCCCTCACCTGTTCCCCTAAGTCCAGTTTCCCTGCCCCTCCCTGCCTTCTCCAGTTTCCCTGCCCCTCCTTGCCTTCTCATCTTTACTTTTGGACAAATATTGCCCCTTTGCTTTCACATAATTGATTTTTCTAAGGAGCACATTCCTTATGTGTGCTTTTGTGTCTTTTATAGGCCAATCTATTATTTGGGTAAAAGGTGACCTCTGGGAGTGGCTTCAGCACCAAGTTAGAAGCATCTCAGTGCAACAGTTTCAAAGATTCCTTTAGTCTCTATAAGTTTAGTAAGTCTGATCTTTTAACAAATTATTTTCTTGCCTTCTAACTGGATTAGAGTGGTCCACAGTGGTAGCTGGGCACTGTCTAGTTCTTGTGATCTAAGGCTGGAGGAAGCCATGGTTTGTGTGGGTCATTAGTATCTTGGTCTAATAACTTCCCGAGCCTTTGCTTTTCTTCAGTCTCCTTTGCTCCAGGTGGGAAGGGATAGTTTTATCTTAGATGTCCACTTGAAAGATCTTAAGATGCCGGACGCTACTCACCAAACTAGGTTGTGGATAATTACATTTATGGACTGTGTTATGCCAGTTGATCTCAATGTGGTGTCTAGTATCTTGGTCTTTGAAAAGGGAACCGTGATTTACTGCATCCCTCATTCAGTTTTCCCGTCAGGTCAGGAACACGGAGACTTCATCCTTCTTGGAGTGTCACTAAGAAGGTACTACCAAGAGAAATTCAGTGTGATTCCAAGACACCTTTCTGAACTGCTGCAGTGATTGGCAGCCTCTTTGGAGACATAGGGGTCCCTGGGTGGTATAAATGGTTAACATGCTCCCCTGCTAATCAAAAGATTGGAAACTCAGGTCCACCCAGAGGCACCTGGAAAGAAAGGTCTGTCAATCTACTTTTGGAAAATCAATCATTGAAAACTCTATGGAGCACAGGTCTGTACTGAAACACATGGGGTCTTCACGCGTTGGAGTTGGCCAAAATTGGTTTGGAGGCAATGCTGGTCCCCACCCATGACCCTCCTCCAGGAGCAGAGTTGCCTCAAGAAGTTGCTCTGGGATATTCTCCTGCAGGAGCTGAAGAGTCATGGGGCCTGAGCTTGTGGATGTCACTGGTCGGTCTGTCCGGGGGAATATCCCTCTGGAGGACTAAGGGAAGGAGGACACACAACTGCGCTAGTCCACTGAGCCATGATGCTGAGCGAAATGGTTCCAAACTGTACACAGCAGTTGCAAATGAGGAATTCTTTTTTCGCTTCATCTGAGATCTTTGATACTTAAAATTCTTACCAGAAAAGCTAAGACAGGATTACAAGAGAAGAGCGGATACATCAAAAAGCTTTATAACTGCAGAAAACCTTCTATATTCTACTTTGGTGAGTTGTGTCTGGGGTCTCAAAAGCTTTTGATACTACTCGACTGGTCTCACCCATCTGGAGCTAGGAAAAATGAAGAAAACTAAAGACACAAGCATAAGATTAGTCCAAATGGCTCATGGATTGCAACTAACACAGCCTCCCCCAGATTGCACCCAGTACAACCAGATGGTGCCTGGCTACCATCGCTGACTGCTCTGACAGGGATCACAGCACAGGGTCCCATACAGAGCTGGAGAAAAATGTAGAACAAAATTCCAACTTGCAAGAAAGACCAGACTTACTAGTCAAACAGAGACTACAGAAACCCTGAGAGTACGGCCCCTGCACACCCTTTCAGCTCAGTAACGAAGCTGCTCATGAGGCTCACCCTTTAGCCAAAGATTAGACAGGCCCATAACACCAAATGAGACTAAATGGGCACACCAGCCCAGGAGCAAGGATAAGAAGGATGGGAGGGAACATGAAAGCTCTTAACAGGGAACCTAAAGTTGAGAAGGGAAAGTCTTGACATGTGATGGAGTCACAAAACAATATGTGCACTAACCATTTAATGAGATGTTAGTTTGTTCTGTAAACCTCCATCTAAAGTATAATAATTACATATATATATAATTATCTTTAAAGCTGCTATAATTACTCCTGTTCGGTAAACATGGAGGTGATGTTTTGCTCTCAAGACATTGAATTTACCTAAAATACATTGCAAAAGATGGCAGCATCAATAGAATGTTGCCCTTGACCATAAATCATAACGTAGGTCCACTCTTTGGACACAAGTGGATTGGACTTGGCAATGCAGAGTGACCATATATTGGATGCACTTTATTGTTCTATACATCTATAGGATATCATCCTGCTGACCTCTGGCTGGAGGAAGGAGAGTGGGTGGAAAGGAGGGGAAAGAGGAGGAGGAGACATGTATGGCGCAGAGAGGAATAGTGTGCTGTCACCGAGCAGGGACAGCAGTGGAAGCTGCGTATAGGTGTGTATGTAAATTTATACAGGAATGTACATTTTCACTCAGTTATATTAAATAAAAATTAAAAAAAAAATTAACCGAAACAAAACAAACAAAAAAATGTGCCCTCCAAGTTCTATGCTTGTGGGAGGAAATGGATTCTTTGGCTGATATCTGAAAACTCTTTAAAGACGACTGTTCTCTTAAGAACCTCTCCGAAGACCTCCAGCCCTTCTAGATGTCACCCTGTTCCAATGCAGCTCAGCATTGCTCAGGAGGTCAAAGTCGATGCCTTCATTGAGCAATACATAGCTGATGTCTCTTCTCAGCACCCAACCTTAGCTGCTGACTAGTGCTTCTGACCTCCAGATGTTGACACAGATGCAGAAACTGGAGTTTATAGCAATACCTGCTTGTCCTTTCTTTCAACAAGAATTTAAATGTGAGCACTAAAAAGGTGAGGCTGAGGGGGCTGAAGATGAGGAGAAGCAGCAGCTTAAGGATTTTAGAATTCCAATATTCTGTTTAACAAGGACATTAAAACACTGTTTGCACCCCAGCAACTTACTTAGGTCATCTAATCTCTTTATACTTCAGTTTCCTCATTTGTAAGACAGGGATAATAATAGTTCTCCTCACAGGGCTGCTGTGAGGATTAAATGAGATAATCAATGCTTGTAAAAACACACAGGCATCCCATGGCATAGCGAAAATGCTCAAAAGTGGGAGCTATTAGTTTTGATGCCTTTGAATTATAGTGTTGATGAAGAATATTGAATATACCAATATCTGCCAGAAGAATGAACAAATCTGTCTTGGAATAAATACAGCCAGAATGCTCCTTAGAAGTGAGAATGGTGAAACTTCATGCCGCTTGTTTCGGATATGCTGTCAGGCGGGACCAATCCCCAGAGAGGGATAGTATGCTTGTTAAAGCTGAGGATCAGTAAAAAAGAGGAACCTCTTGTTGAGATGGATAGACACAGAGCTGCAACAATGGCCTCAAACATACCTATTGTGAAGACAACATAAGACATGGCAACAGTTTGTTCTATTGTACATAAGGTTCCTGTGAATCAGAATCAACTTGAAGGTACCTAACAACAACATTATTTTTGTTATTATTACGGGAAAAGTATGAAAAAAGCAAAATGCAAAGCAGTCTTGTCTTAGGAGAAGCCCAGTTTAGATCTGGGATGCGAGCACATTTTGTTTTTGCAAGTCCAGGGCTGGAAATCACAAGGAAAAACTGATAATAGGATGACTGTGCTGGTCTCTTCCCTGTCTACTGATTCTTGGGAAGGATGCTACCACTGGTAGGCCATAACGCCTGTGAACCAGCTCCCAGCCCAACATTAATATCAGGAGCCCTCTTATTTATCTGTAGCTCCCTGCCACACTGTCATCCAGGTTATTCCAGAGTTGATTTATAGCCAATACAACTGTAATTGACACAGTTATCATACCGTAAAACCCAAGGTCAGGTGAAGGCTAAGACAGGCTAAAGAATCTATTATGTTCAATGAAAATCACGTGAATAAATCATCTTGATGAAGAAACGACTACAGGAAAACACATAAAGCCAAACAAATGCATCGCATTTTTATGTGATTTTATGACTTGCTTCCCTTCCTTCATGTGCCTTGGTATTTTCTTGTCTGAGACAGAAGCTGTCTTTGTGGTGTTCCACAGCTATGGTAGTGAGCGCTGGTCCTGGAAATTATTTAGGGTCCCATATTAACTCTGATGAGAACATGGATATAGTTGAGTCAAATAATTTCTTAAAAGGCACTTTAAGGCTGGAGACTGCTGCAAGCAGTTTTATGGACCTCAAGATTCCTCCCCGGGGAAGAGTTCTAATAAGCCCTGAAAGGTGGCAGGTTCATAAGCCAGTGGAGCCTGTATGCAGTGACCAGGAATGGGATGGCTTTCCCATCCTTGCCCACATGCAAACAAATCACTGGACCGGAAAGAGAGAAGGTTCTGTTTGGACTTCATAAAGGCCTTCTGAGACAGCCTGGTGGTGCAAGATCAGGCAATGCTTCATTCTGTGATACACAAGGTCACCGTGAGTCAGAGCTGAATCAATGGAGACTAGAAACAACACAACAGCCTGGCAGAAATTTTAATATCCCCAGCTCTTTTCACAGCTACTGTGTGCTTGAGCACTCCCCGTCTCCTAGAGCTGCTGTGATTGATGTCCAGCACAAAAGACCAAGCCTGGAACACAGAGAAACAGAGCACGTGGAGCAGTACATCATTACAAAGCTCTGAGCACCCAGGCCACAAAGGCAGGCAAACCAGCTCACAAATGAGTAGATTGCCTAGACTGGCTAAATTATCTAGAAAAATCCAAATCAAGGTGGGATCACCTAGATGGAGATCTTTTTCTGCTGGACTAGTCTGTTCCCTGTGAGTCAGCATCTGCTCAGCGGTGGTGGGTTTTTTTTTTTTTTTTGTTAGTCTGTTACAGAATTCCTTCTAACCCCAATCTTTCCAACAAGGTTATACCTAATGCTCTCCTCTAATAGACCTTTTTGTGCAATACAGAGAATAATAATGTCTTATTTGAATAAGCCTTTCATTGTGTACTGAGGACTTCTGCATGGATTTGTGAAAGACTTTAGAAGCATGTTACAGTCTGTGTTGTTATTGCCCCCAGACATTTATGTGGGTAGCCATAGTTCAGATGTGTCTAAAGGGCCAGCTCGACGGCACTGGGCCAAAGGGTTTTGTGGTTTATTTAAGGAGCTATTTTAAACGAACACAGCAGAAGTCCAACTTAACAAAATAAACAGATCTTGCTCTGCCTCCATTCGAACGCTGCCCCTGAAAGGTAACTGCTGCATTAAGAAATCTCTCACACTCACTTTAGTTCTGCCCACCTCCAGCAGCACTGCATAGGGATACATTAGCCGTCCGGCTTTACACAGCACTTCACATTAAGTGAAAAGCCTAGTGGTGTAGTGGTTAGGAGTTCAGCTATTAACCAAAAGGGCAGCAGCTTGAATCCACTAGGAGCTCCCTGGAAATCCTATGGGTCAGCTCTGCTATGTCCTGTGGGGTTGCTATGAGTTGGAATCAACTTGACGGCAATGGGTTTCATTAAGAAGCTCAGCCTGGAGTTCAGATTTGTGGCCACATTGGAAGAGCCAGGGTCTGTACACGAGGAGCCTTGACAGTGCAGTATCTGCATGCTTAGCTGCTAACCCCAAGGTCAGCAGGTCAAACCCACCAGCTGCCCCGAGGGAGAATGATGTGGCAGTCTGCTACTGCAAAGATGATTACAGCCTTGAAAACCCCATGAAACAGTTCTGCTCTGTCCTATAAGGTCTCTATGAGTCAGAAACAACTTGAAGACCACAGGCATTTGCTGGGGCAAATGCTGGACTACTGACTGAAAGGTTGGTAGTTCAAACCCACCCAGAGGCACCTCCAAAGAAAGGCCTGGGGACCTGCTTCCGAAAGGTCACAGTCTTGAAAACCTTAGGGGGCAATTCTGCTCTAGAGCATGGGTGTTTACCATGAGGCTGAATCAATAGCCACTGTTTTGATTTGTTTGCTCTTACACGCTAGCCCAGCTCTGGCTTTCTGGCTTATTGGGGGTGTTGAACAAAAGAGATTTAGTCCTGGGGTAGCCAGATGTTTTCATCTTCCCAAATTGTTGGGTTCAATCGTTATTTGTTGGCTTTGAAAGGATTTTTATCCCTTTATGGCACTCTCTTCCAGGGCCTAGGGCTGCCTTTGGCAACAGGAACTTAGGATTCTTCTTTTCCTGCTAGAAATGTAGATGAGAAAAATGACAAGCAGGGAAGTTTTATCCGAGTGGCTAGACAGCTGACAAAATGTCTCTCTGGGTGTACTTGCATTTGCACCAGAGTTGTCTTGAAAATGTAATGTCTCCTTAGGGGAGACAGAATCTACAGCCAAGAAGGTAGCTCTTATTTTCTGCATGAATGACCTCAGCTAACAAATTTGGTGACATAGCTCTAATTTGGAGGAGGATATTCTTAAAGATTTTCTAGCAGGAAAAAAAAAAGTATTCATTCTCCTTTCTCCATATACTTTACTGAGCATGTCTCCTGGTTTTTCTCATGGCTCTTAAAGAACCACAGAAAATTTTATGCTTGAGCAAAGAGCCATGCCTCCCAACACAATATGGAGTGAGGGGACACTGTCTGGAGAGACAATGGGGTACATGATATGACTTCTGCCTCCACGTGCCACCACTGAAGGGTCCTCCCGAAGCAGCATCAAAAAGGGGAATGCAATGTTGCCTTAAGTCATTTGTCATTATTAATTGCAACCAGGGCATGGTTTCATTTAAGAAGAGATGAGCAAAAAACAACAAAACTCAAAACTGAACCAAGTGTTGCATAGTGTTAAATGATATATTAGCGTATTATATAATTTTCATTTTGCCTAAGAATTTGGCAGTTTCCATAGCACAATGAAAACTACACTCAATTACTGTTTTTCATTTGCTTTTTGCAAATAATGTGATTGGAAGACACATTACTGAAAGATGCATATAGATTGTATTTTCAAGTATTCATGAAAATACTATATATAAAACCTTATTCCCAATGACGGCACTTGGCTTGGCTTGGCTGGTTCACCTTCTTTGAAGATGCATTGGCTGAGTGAGGTGGAAAAATGCCCTGTGTCCTGGTAAGATGACTCTCCTGACACTAGACAGGTCTACTTAACCCCTACAGCACAACTGACACGCTGGCCATGTCTGCCACGCACGCTAGTCGTCTGCTAACAACATCCTCACACACTCGTGCTATTGATCTGCTTGGGTTCCAGCTCACTAACCCCAGCTGCTCCCAGCCATCAGGGAGAAGATGCTGAATAAGCAATGGAAAGAAGGGACAAGGCCAAGGGCTCAATTCTTTCTTGTTGATTTCAGAGGGTTTACATGACCCTCAATCACATCAACAGCAAAAATTGCTGCAAGCTGGCCAGTGAGAGACGGTTGGAAAAATGAGTGTTTGGAATCACACTGGGGGGTCCAGAGTATCAGAATCTGACCAAACCCTGTGTTTAACCCAGGCCTCTTCCTACGGGTCCTGGGATTCTGCCATGAGGCTGGGGACGTTCTCTTGCCTTGATTTTCCCATAGCCAGAAACTGAACCAAGGTTCTTATACATCTTTCATTCTTTCAGAGAAGGGAAGCTAGGCTTCTAGAGACCTCAGTGAGTCAATGATCTACTACTTTTCAGGTGGCGTCTCAGTTTACTCGCCTAGAAAGTGGTTGGTAACCAGATCAGATGAGACAATGCCTATAAAGTGTTGGGCGTAATGCACAGTACAGCGTAGACGCTGAAGAATGTTTGTGGATTTTCCTGCTGCTGTTGCTGCTTTTATCATTTGTCTCTGAGCTGATGATATGTCTGCATCCAGAGGTGATGGGGATCCACCAGCCGATAAGGAATGGAGGAAACAGAGTTTCTTAGACACCCTTACTGACTTACCTCAGTTTCTCCCAGAAGAGGTTGCAGATGTGGGACTCCTTTCCAATCAGATTAGAACTCTCCATGTACAAGACTGGAGAATCTATTGGTTCTTTCAAAGCCCTGAATCTGCCATCTGCCACGTTAGGCTATTAATTGATTTCTGTCTCACAATTTTTTAAAGAAATATTTTCAGCTCAGTATTTGCCCTTTGAGCAGTTTGGGATAGGTCAGCATTAAAGGGAAATAAAACATTTCCAAGCAATTAAGTTGCTAGTGAAAATGAATTCCAGCAAAGCCAGAAAGGCAATACGTTTTGACAATTACAATGAGAAATTGATTCCTTGACTGAAGGTGGCAAAAACTGCATCATCGTCCAGCTATGGAAAAGCCTAGAGATACGACCCGAAAAATACAACCAAGGTTTATAGGATGATTATTAACTATATAAGACATAAATAAGTAAGTTTTCTTCTCCATCCAGGTGGTTACACATGGGGAGATCCTGAGACACAGTGTCATGGATCGAATTGTGTCCCCCCCAGAAATGGGTGCAGCCTGTGGCTGGGCCATGATTCCCTGTATTCTAAAACTATCCTCCATTTTGTGATTTTGCTGTGCTTTATGTTAAAGCATTAGGGTGAGACTGTAAATCCCTTCAGGAGATCGCCTCCCTGCTCCACTATCAAGGGAGTTTCCCTGGAGTGTGGCTTGCCCCACCCTTAATCCTTGCATCCTACAAGAGATAAAAAGAAAGAGAAGCAAGCAGAGAATTGGGAACCTCACACCATCAAGAAAGCAGCACCAGGAGAAGAGCCCACCCTTCAAACCTGAGGTTCCTGATCCAAGATGCTCCCTGGACAAAGACTGATGCTATACCAGACTTTCCTCCAGAGTTAACAAGGGGAAAGACTTCCCCTGGGGCAGATGTCCTGAATTTGGACTTGTAGCCTACCGGACTGTGTAAGAATAAACCTTCCTTTGTTAAAGCCATCCACGCTGTGGTATTTCTGTTAGAGCAGCCCTAGCTGACTGAAACACACAGTTAACATCTTATTGATGTGACAGGCTCTATCCCAGGAAGTGTTTAGCACTGTAATAGGTTAAGAGAATATTTATGTAAAGTGTTCACAGCAGATGCAGCAACTAATATTCTCTTCTTCCTTAAAATACGTGTGAAATCTATGATTTTCATATGCGAGAGAGCTGATGGGATGTCTTGTTTCTTGACTGTTGCCCTTCAGGGACCACAAAGGTGATGTTACTATATCATTATCAGGCTATCCCCATGTGGTCCCTACCTCTGTGCAGAGTGACGGTTTCTTAGCTCTCTCCATCAGAGGTTAAAGTGGGAGACATCTCTTGGCACATGCCTTTCGCATATTTCTGTTGTTACCCAGAGCTCCTCCAGCTCACATTGAACCCCGCGGCCCAGGCATACAGGTCAGTTTGTAGCCACAATTAAGCTTCCTTACAGCAGGTGATGATTTGGAGATTGTCTCTATCTCAGGGTACAGCCTCCAACTGCTCCTCTGGGTGGGGTGTTAGATCCAGTGCTTTGTAAACAGGGTTTGCACTGTGGCCACAGGCCATTTGGAAGGAGAGTGGTGTTGTTTGCCCCATTACTAAGACTGCTATGTCTTCAGTGAAAGAAGGTCAGTGGTGCTTTGCAATGCACAGGCAGTCTTCACAACAAAGAATGTCCCAACAACACTAGCGTCCCCACTGACTCCCTTCAGGTGCTTTCTCAGTCACTCTTGGTTTCAGCCACCTGATACTGCTCTAACAGAAAAAACCACGAGTGGAAGCCTTCATGAAGAGACATTTTATTCTTACTGTCCAGTAAGCCACAAATCCATTCATGAGTTACAAGTCCATTCAACAGGAGAAAATTATCACAGCCCAGCAGGCTGAGTCCAAATTCAACAAGAGTATCTCGGCACAGGAACCTCAGATCCAAAGGACATGTTCTGCCGTCGGTGCTGCTTCTTGGTGGTATGAGTTTCCCAGCTTCCTCTGCTCACTTCTCTCCGTTATATCCCGCAAGCTGGCAGCTTGAGTCCTGCCTCACCAGCACAACTGCTGCCCGTTCTCCCTCATCCCAGAGACAGAACTCACAACACATGGGAGGAATCACACCATATTCAGACTCATAGCCGAGTCAAATCAATGCATACATTTTTCGGGGATCACAATGCAATCCATGACACTCTTATTTCAATCAAGCACCCCCTTCTAAGACTGACCTCGGAAGCCCCCACCCCACCTCATGAGTGTTCTGTGTGTTAGCTTAACTCTGAATGTAATGCCTGCTCCAAGTCACGCAAGGTCCACCTATAACCTTTAGGCTCTCGTGGGAGACATTTATCATCTGTGGGCACAGAAAAAAATCAGGACTAAGCATGAACTGTCTGACCCTGAGCCTGAAAACCTTTCTTGCTGGTCTGCCCTCTCTATCCACTCACAGGTCTTTGGCTCCAACCCCACTGCCTGACCAGCTGCCTGCTCTTCTCTGACTTGATCTGCTCAGGCCTTAGCTTAATTCCTGGGTTAGGCTTCTTGTCCCCATGCCTTTCAGTGTGTTGCTGGCTCTCTGGCAGAGGAGACTTTTTATGCCTGGGCTCCAAATCCATCACTTTGGGTTTCAGTCAGACACGTCCCCCAGACAGTTATTTCTAGGTGGTAGGATTTATAGTGGGCTTTAATATTCTTCTGTTTATCCCATTCTAATTTTATTTTTTAACAATCAACATATAGTCTTATACCCTCAGCCTTTTGTCTTTTATTTATTTTTCTTTATTATGTAGGAATAAATGAATATATTTTTGCTATTTAAAAAAATCAAACAACCCAAAGATATTTCAAGTAAAAGATAATCATTTTGCTTTCTCCAACCCAATCTGACTTTTCTTCTCCAAAACTAGTTATCAGATTCATATGTGTTGTAGATCAAATTATGTACCCCCCAAAATGTGTGTCTCTATTTGGCTGGCCCACAGTTTCCCTTATTGTATGATACTCAGCCATTTTGTCATTTGATGGGATTTTCCTATGTAAATTCTATCACTGTGATTCAATAAGAGTGATTAGTGAGAGTCATATTGATAAGGTCTACAAGAATCGTTAGTGTCCAGTGGAGATGGTGCCTGATCATGATGATGGATCATGGGGCTACCAAGAAACCAGGTATGATGTCTTTCTCCAGGGACTGATCCCTTCTGAGAATGTCCGAAGTATGTGAGGCTTAGTCTTGCCATCCTTGCTTCTAAGGAGTATTCTGGTTGTATGTCTTCCAAGACAGATTTGTTCATTCTTTTGGCAGTCCATAGTTTAGTCTGCTTTCATTATTCATTTTCCTCAATTTTTTTCTTCTGAGATGTAAAAGAGATAAGCTAAAAGAAAGACACAGGGACCCCGTACCACCAAGAAAGCAGCGCTGGGAGCAGAGCACATCCTTTGGACACGAAGTTTCTGTGCTGAAATGCTCCCAGACCAAGGTAAGAGTAAAGCATCACAAGGACCTTCCTTCAGAGAAGACGGAAGTAGAAAGCCTTCCTCCGGAGCCAAAGCCCTGCATTTGGACTTGCAGCCTACTGCACTGTGACAGAATAAGTTTCTCTTTGTTAAAGATGTCCACTTGTGACATTTCTGTTATAGCAGCACTGATGACTAGGATGGTATGTGACACTCCAAAACTTTTCTATGCACTTACTCATACATATGTGCATAAATCAGCTATAAAGTCAGAAAAAAAATTTGAGAAAAATGAATAATGATTTCTCAGTAGCCACATGGTCTGTCATCGTAATGAGTTCCCGTTTCCATTTGTGTATGCTGAGACACCTTCTATCTCAGCTCACATTCCCACTAGTCTGCTTTCTTGGTCCTGGTCTCCCTTCTCTGAATCCATTCTCCTCCACTCTTCTCCTAAGTCACTGCTTCTCTTTGAAGGCTTCCTAACTTTTGACAATCTCACCCTTCAGCTGTATCATTATATCAATTGATTTTTTTTTCCTCTCCTCTTTCTAATCAGACTCCTTCCTGGAAAAAGGAATTAGAAATCATGTTCAAGCATTATGCAATAACATATAGGTAGGTATCACAGTTCCTTAGTGCTGCTGTAACAGAAATGCAACAGCTGGATAGTTTAAAAAAAAAAAATTCTCACAGTTTAGGAGGCTAGAAGTCCAAATTTAGGTTACTGGCTCTAGGGGAAGACATTCTTTCTCTGTTAGCTCTGGGAAAAGATCCTCTTCTGTTTTCAGCTTCTGTTAATCTTTTATTTCTCAAAAGTGACTCACTCTACATTGATATGGCCTCATTAACATAAAAAAGAAAATCTCTATCCCCAAATGGGGTTATACACACAAGCATAAACCAAAATCCAAAATCCACTGCTGCTAAGTAAATTCCAACTCATGGCAACCATGTAGCACAGAGTACAGCTACCCCATAAGTTTTCCAATGTTGTAAATTAATATGGAAGCAGACCAGCAAATCTGTCTCCCAAAAAGCAGCTTGTGGGCTAGAACTGCCAATCTTGGGGTTAATAGCCAAGTGCTTAACCACTGTGCCATGAAGGCTCCTTCATCATTAACTTAACAAAGAAAAACCTGTATTCCCAAATGGGGTTATATTCACAGGTATGTTGTTGTTACGTGCCTTTGATTTGGTTCCAACTCATAGTAACCCTAAGTACAACAACAAAACTCTGCCCCTGTCCTGCACCATTCTCACAATCATTGTGATGCTTGAGCCCATTTTTGCAGCCACTGTCTCAATCTGAATCATTGAGTTTTCTTCCTTTTCACTGACCGTCTACCTTACCAGATATGATGTCTTTCTCCAGGGACTGATTCCTTCTGAGAATGTCCAAAGTATGTGAGGCTTAGTCTTGCCATCCTTGCTTCTAAGGAGTATTCTGGTTGTATGTCTTCCAAGACAGATTTGTTCATTCTTTTGGCAGTCCATAGTTTAGTCAGTATTCTTCTCCAATACTACAATTCAAATGTTTCAATTCTTCTTTCGTCTTCCTTATTCACTGTCCAACTTTTCTATGCATATGAGGCAGTTGAAAACCCCGTGAGTTGAGTTAGGTGCACCTTAGCCTTCGAGGTGTTTTTAAACACTTTGTTTTTAAACACTTGAAAGAGATCTTTTGCAGCAGATTTAGTCAATGTGATGTTTTCGTTTCGGTTCTTGTCTGCTGCATGAATGACAATTGTGGATTCAAGTAAAATGAAATTCTTGACAACTTTAATCTTTTCCCTGTTTATCATGATGTTACTTACTGACCTGGTTGTGAGGATTTTTGTTTTATGTAGAGATGTAATCCATACTGAAGGCTGTGGTCACTGATCTTCATGAGTAAATGCTTCAAGTCCTCTTTTAGCAAGTAAGGTTGTATCATCTGCATAATGTAGACTGTTAATGATTCTTCCTCCAAACCTGATGCTACATTCTTCTTCATATAGCCCAGCTGCTCGAATTATTTGCTAAGCATATCGATTGAATAGGTACAGTGAAGGGATGCAACCCTGATGTGTACCTTTCCTGATTTTAAATACCCAGTATCCCTTCGCTCTGCTCAAACAACTGACTCTTGATCTATATATAGGTTCCTCCTGAGCACAATTAACTGTTCTGGAATTCCCAATCTCCCCAGTGTTATCCATAATATGTTATGATCCATGTAGTCCAATCCTTTTGCATAGTCAGTTCACAAGTATAGGGTTTAGAATTTACAACACAATTCAGTTCGTAACAGTGGGTAGCCACCATCTTCCTCTTGGGTGACTCAGAATTACACTTTAACATAGACGTACTTAAAATAATTTGCATTTCATTATATACTTTCTCTCTAGGGTGAATTCTCTATCTGAACAAATTTTAGGGAAGATGAAAGACATTGTTAGCAGAACCATTTACAATGTATAAATAATGAAATTACTTGGTCAGTTTTCAGTCCCAAGGTAGACACTGGTCCCTTACACATTAGTTGAACATCTGATATATGGAAAAATCCAACAGAGAAGCAACAACTAAAAATAGAATTCAGAGAAACAATGAGTCATGGCCTAAATGAATAAATACATTGAACAATATATTAAAAAGAACAGTCTCTTCAAAGGCACATCGAGGCTGGCTTAATAATCTTCCTTATCTCAGGGATGTAGGTGTTGGAGGGTCTTAGGTTATCTGAGATCACAAGCATTTTTTTTTTTTGGTAACTTTATTGTTCAGTTGTTTTTTTCCTGTAGAAGATGTAATCTACTCCCTTCCATAGTTATTTTGGTTCTAGGATAAAGGTTGATTCAGATAGGTTTTTTTTTTTCTCCCTACCTGAAATGGGCTATAAACCTGTCTCAAAAACAGATAAACAATCTGGCTCTGTGGGCTTAGCAGGACAGTAACATCTAAGCTAATCCCTGATCAGCCAGGTGCTTGCCCCTGGGTGACCTTGAACTAAGACCAGCCTCCCTGCTCCTTCTTGTTCTCAATTAGTTCCAGAGACAGTGACACAGCCCTGCTCTTCTGCCCTCCTGGGCCATGGGGTATGGCAGCAGATGAAAACATGGGAAATCCTGTTGCATAAAGGAAGCTAATGGTGACAAAGTCATGATTAAAAGACACAGGTCAGCCCAGACAGGAAACCCTAGAGTGGATTTGGCTCCCTCCCCAGTTGTAGAACGAGTTACCCTCAGCTGGGTGGCAGGCTCTGTGCTTGCAGCTGGTAGGGGGAGGGGGAACACAGATGAAATAGTCAACCTACCTGGGGAGACTAACACATGCGAAAACTCAGACTACAGAACTAGAAAGTAGTTAATGTTATCACCGATGTCCCAAGAATGTAAGTTCTGGTGCCTTCTTGGGACTCAGCTTTTATATCATCAGGTAGAATTTGATTGTGGCCCTTTTGATGTTGATTATTGTTCTATATAGACTTCTCTTCTGGTTTGTAATTCCTGTAACAGGCACTTGCTTCTCTTAAAACTTAACAATTCATAGAGATATAATGATCTCTTTCTTTTTAACCGTTTTAAGATATAATTCATACACCCTATAGTCCACTGATTTGAAGAACATAATTCAATGGTTTTCACTGTGTTCACAAAGTTGTGTGACCATCACCACAATCAATAATACGATCTTTTTACCACTCCCAAAAGAAAGCCTATACCCTTTAGTTTCATCCCCAACACCCAACCGCTTGCTCTTTCTCCCTAATCTGCTTTGTCACTGTAGATTTGCCTATTCTGACGTTTCATCTGAATGGAACAATATAATATGTGGTCTTCTGTGGCAGACTTCTTTTGTTTAGCATAATGTTTTCAAGTTTCATCCATATTGTAGCATGCATCAGTACTCCATTCCTTTTTACAGTTGAATAATATCACGTTGTATAGACATGCATTTTGTTTATCTATTCACCAGCTGATGGACATTTGAGTTGTTTCACCTTTGATCTATAATGAATAATGCCATTATGGACATTCACGTACAAGTCTTTATGTGAGTGTATGTCTGCACTGCTCTCGGCTAAGTACCAGCAGGACCTTCGGTGGTGCCATGATTAAGAATTCAGTCGTTAATCAACAAGTCTGAGCCTACCAGCTATTCCTTGGAAACTCTACGGAGGCAGTTTTACTCTGTTTTATAGAGTTGGGGTGAATTGAAATCAACTCAGCAGCAATAGGTTTGTTTTGTTTTATTGGTTTGTTTTATACTTAAGAGGGGAATTGCTGGGTTATATCATAACTATGTTTAACTTTCTAAGATCCTGCCAGACTGTGTTCCAAAGTGACTGCATTATTGTACATTCCTTCCAGCAGTGTATGAGAGTTTTGATTTTCCTACATCTTCACCAATGTTAGTTATTATGTAGCTTTTGATTCTAGACAGCCTAGTGGGTATTAAGCAGTATCTCACTATGATTCAATTTGCAATTTCCTGGTGGTTAGTGATGGAACATCTTTTCGTGCACTTATTAGCAATTTGTGGGTCTTCTTTGGAGAAATGTCTATTCAGATCTTCGCCTGGTTTTTAATTGAGTTGCCTTTTTATTGTTGAGTTGTAAGCATTCTTCATACATTCTATATCCAAGTCCCTTATCAAATATATAACTCAAAAATATTGTCTCCTGTTCTGTGTGTTGCTTTTTTACTTTCTTGGTGGTACCCTTTGAATCACAAAAGTCTTTAATTTAGATGCAGTCCAATTTATCTACTTTTTTTCTTTTGCTGCTTGTGCTTTTGATGTCAGATTTAAGACTCTACTACCAACCCCAGGGACTTAAGAATTTTGTACTTCAGTCCTTAAATTTAAGTCTTTGGTTAATTTTGAGTTAAGTTTTGTATATGGGTATAATAATCTCTTAACACATGCCTATTAACTGCCCATTCAAGGCGGTTCAAGCTGAGTTTTATCACTTGTTAATCACTCAATAAATATTATTAAGGGCCTACTATGTGCCAAGAGGGCAGCTGTGGTTCAGTGGTAGGATTTTCCCCTTCCATGTGGGAGACCTAGGCTCAATTCCCAGCCAATGTTCATTTTGTACAGTTACCACCCACTTGTCAGTGGAGGTTTGCACATTGCCCACAGAGGCATCAGTCAAGAAATCAAACAACACTCTGCACTGAGCAAGTTTGCTCTGAAAACCCTCTTTAAAGCATAATGAACGTAAAATGTGACTTTGAGGACTACGGTGCACCTGAGCCAAGTCCTGGTACTTTCAATCACTTCATATGCATGCGAAAGCTGAATGATGATAAGAAAGACCAAAGAAGGGTTGACATCTCTCAATTATGGTGTTAGCAAAAAATATTGTTTATGCCATAGACTGCCAGAAAAGAATAAATCTCTCCAGAAGAAGTACAACCAGAATGTTCCTTAGAAGGGAGGAAGGACAGCCTTCATCTTAACTACTTTGGATATATTGTCCAGAAGGACCAATTCCTGGGCAATTCCTGGTAAAGTAGGAGGTCCATGAAAAAGAGGAGGACCCTCAGTGGGCTGGATTGACAAACTACCTGCAACAGTGGGCTCAAGCGTAACCGGGAGGGTGGAACAGGACCAAACAGTGTTTCATTCTAGTGTTCATAGGGTCAGTATGAATAGGAACTGATTTGGTGTCGATGGCACTTGGCGTTGGCAACAACAACACAATGCTGAACAGGTTTCTGCAGAGCTTCTAGACTAAGACAGACAAGGAAGAAAGACATCTACTTCCAAAAGTAGGTTTCCTATAGATTACAACAGTCCCATCTGCAACTGATCATGAAGATGGCAGAGCTGAGCAGCATTTCATTCTGTTGTACATATGGTCACCATGAGCCGGAGCTGACTAACAACAACTGTGTACCAGGTACCTGTCAGGCTCCTGGGACACAATGGTGAGCAAAGCAGTGGAGCCCTTTCCTCAAGAAGTTCTCAGTGTAGTGGGAGAAACAGACTGTAACATGCACAAACAGCAGTGAGTAATGTGAACAGAAAGTATATGGTGGTTTAAAAGTTTAACACAGGGAACTGATCCATTCTGGAAAGTTAGGGAAGGTAGTTATCTGAGGGGGGGTGGGGACAGGAGACACTGGCTTATCAGAAGAACCATAGCACATGAGAGGGAGACGAAGGAGAAGAGACAAATTTAGAAAGGTGAGCAGAGACCAGAACGAGCCAGACCCTTTAGTAACTACTTTCTGTATATCAAGTGTTGTAAACTGTATTACATGTCATATTATTCCAAATAATTTTCACTCCAACCCTGGGAGGTAGGTTCAATATGAGTTCATTGAACAAGAAAACCAGGGCTCCGAGAGGTTAGGTGGCTGATGGCACTGCCAAGGTAGCAAGTGGCAGAAACAAGTTTAGTTCCATCCAACTCCATACTTTGCCCTTCCTGGTCTACTATAATGCCTCTTTTCAGGACCAAAATTATCCTTTCAGAGAACCTTGGAGGTTTAGTCTTAGAAAAGAATAGCCTTAAATGAGATATTTTAGTAAAGAATTCTAGAACTAGTCTGGGGGCAGGGGTAGAGCAAATACTTATGGGGATGAAGTTTCCTGGTCTGCAAGAGTGTGAAAATACCAGCTGTACTACAAGTCACTAGAGAAAAGCCTTGTCGCCTTCACTGTTGGTAACCTAGTCTTGATTATTGCTCTTAAACGTAGAAGACGTATTTCAGGATAAACATCTCTGGCACCTCATTGCCTCAGCTTGGAGGTCACACTGTCACAGCGAAACTTAAACCTGGCCTTGGAGCCTGAGGAACCTATGATTTTCTGGAGGAGTCTGATGGGATGTAATTCTCTGCTTACTCCAAGGACTTAAAACTGAACCTCTGCATTGTATGATGTCATGACAGGCCTTGTCTTGACCAGAACAGCCAATTCTTCTGATTGAATAAAACTAATAAATTATTTGATGGTGCTGTCCTCCTCTAAAGGCACCTCACCCTTTCAGAAGGCAGGATTGTCAGTGTGGGTATGTGATTCCAAGCTCAGTAGGGGCCTAGAGAAGGCTGATACAGCAGGGAACTCTAGACTCAGATGAAATTTCTCACCTGATTACCCAGAAGCAAGCAGGCTGGTGGCCACACACCCTTAGTGTCAGCCAAATGCCCTTCTTCTCTGCAAGTTGCAGGCTTTTAGCTTTCGGATTCTGTCCAGCTGGAAGCTCAGCCAGGGATGATAAAGCAGAGCTTATGGCAAAGCTTTATAAGAAGCAGTCTCTTAAAAGGAGAAAAGCAAAGTTGCTCATCTCAGGCTACAGCCCTTCCTGAGATTTCTGTGCCTCTCTGTTCACCCTGAGCCAGCTCTTTGTTGCTTCTTTGTGAGCTTGAAAATGAGACTAGGGATAAATTGGCTTTGGTGATGAGCTTTTGGTCTTTGAGTGTGTGACGGAGCACAACCAACTTGCTACTCATGCCATGGGGTCTCACCCCTTAATCCCTTTATTCTAGCTCTGACTTTTAATCTATGTTTTATTCAAGTTTACTTTTACAGGAGGTGGTGTCACAGACTCAAAATGCCAACAAGGGCCAAGCAAGCCCAGAAATGATTAAAATCTAGGCAAGAGGGAACACAGAACAGATGGAAAAACTAGAGCTGCCCCCTCTAAAAGAAATAACAGCTCCTCAGCCCTAATTTATTACTGCCAGGCAAAAATTGGGCGAGGCATGACAGATCTTGTCATTTTTTTCGAGAAAATAAAAAATCCTGAACTCTATTTGACATTTCTCTATTCTGAAGCAGTGTGGGGACAGAGAAACTGAAGGGCAGACTGAGCCTCCTGGACTTGCAGCTCCCAACTTCTGCAGAATGGTGGCTGAAAGCATGGACTCTGGACTCCGATGTGCTAAATTTATTCTGTGCTAACGTTGGATCTTCAGCAAATTATCTCATCTTTTGTCACCATCACCATTATTAATAATTCACCCACTGAGATGTTTTGAGAATTATGAGTGAAGCACAATGCCGGATGTATAGTAAACTCTCAATAAAGGTTGACTATTTTTATTCTACCCTGATTCCCTTTGCAATTTGTAAAGACCCCTCATGCTGAAAACTGCCCAGCAACAAGCCCTGCTGGGAGTGTTGGAGCTGCAAGCTCAGTGGATACCGTTCCAGCAGCCCGTGCAAGGCCAGAAACCCAGCCCCTCCCCCACGAGGCATGCCCAGAAACTACAACTCCTGCCTTAATTACCAGCAATTAAGCTGCTTCAGTCTGTGATGCAGGATCAGGTCCTTGCCACGGCCTCCTGAGGGCCTTACAGGAATAAGGCTCAGCTCTTCTGGAGCCTCCTTAACCCTGAGTGCTTATTTAGTCCGTGCCCTCCCCGCCACCCCCAACCCCAGGCAAACCTCCCTACTGTCAGACCCAAGAAAATCAGAGGGTGGTGGTCAGAGGGACATTCCTGAGCCATTCTAAACCTCTGCATCCAGACAGCAGTTCTCAAGGGCAAACCACAACTCACAAAATTCTCTCTGGATTGCATAATGAAATACAGAGGTCCTTGTCCTTGCCAATACACTTTTTTTCTCATTGCTAAAACGATTTGCAGACAAAACGCAGTCATTCCAGTAGAAAGGAAAATTGAGAAAAGAAAAATCAAAGATCATCTGGTATGGGGAAAAAAACAAAGCAGCAGTGGCAAAGGCATTTCTTTAAAGTAGGATCTTCTCTACAAAAGTTGAGAGTGCTAGTTAGGGTCAGAATGGGAGAAAAGATGGGTAACATGAGGGAGGAGGGTGAGCTGTCCATTCAGGTCCCCAGACATGCCCTTCTGGTCTCAGCTGATACCTGTACAGACTTTAAATAGCCTAATGATGAGGACTCTGGGACAAGGAGATACACTTTGGTAAAAACCTTTCTCTCTGTCTGAAGTGCTCTTCAACACAGGCATATACAAAAACCGAGCCAAATCTAGCGCCATCAAGTTGATTTCAACTCATAGGACAGAGCAGAACTGCCCCATAAGGGTTTCCAAGGAGTGCCTAGGTGATTTGATTTGCCAACCTTTTGGCTGACAGCCATAGCTCTTAACCATTGTGCAACAAGCATATTAGAAAAAGAAGAAACCCGTTGCTATTGAGTCAATTCTGACTCATATCGATCCTATATATAACAGAGTAGAACTGCCACCAGGAACACCTGGTGGATTTGAATTGCTGACCTTTTTGTTAGCCACTGTAGCACTTATCCACCACACCACCAAGTTTTCTGCAGGTGTATGAGAGGTGTTTAGTGAAGGGGAGGCCAGCTTCCCCCTTCCCACTGAGCCTTGCATCTCTGGCACAGGCTGAAACAGCTAGTAAATTTCCCTATCCAGGCTTTTGTTCAGCAAGTGTCTCCAGGTGGTTCCTGCTACCCCTTGTGGAGACTGGGCAGGTGGTCCACACCAGCTCTTGGTTCTGGGGCACTGAGACCATGTGACGTCAGTTCTCAGGACAGCTGAGCCACCTCCATTTGCGACCCCAGGATATACTGAGCCTCTAGGAGGGTAAGGCAGGAACTCCGTGCTGTCTACTGCACAGATGGTTTTGTTCTATTTACAGATCAAGAGTCAATGGCATTTTGTAATTTGCTACTTCAGTGGTTATTAATGTCTGTTGGCTCAGTTAAAAAACACACACGCTTGATTAGAATTTAACAAAGTTTTAAAATAAAGATTTAAAATAACTCCTGTATCTCATAGGCATGCCTGTATTTCTCGACATAATTTAGACAGGGAAAATGCCCACCAGCTGGATCAGTGTGATTACCTCCCTAGGCAGACCCTTGTCCTTTCTCTTCTTTTGTAACAATTAACCAGATTATACACAAGCTTACTTACCAAGTCTTTGCACAAGTGGTCACTGGATGCTTCACCCATCTGTTCTTTCTTGCAATCTCATTAATTGTATTCTACTAAATGGTATATCTACAGCCTCACTGAGCGTAAAGTTAGCCACACAAGGATGTGAATAACATGTAAATTTATAACTAGCTTCTTTAAGTTCTCATTTGGCAGAAATCAAGACAGGCCATGATAACATTAAATAAAAAATAGAAAATGTACACAGAGGCCTAAAGGTTGGGGTCACATCAGCAAGAGGCTCCATTATACTCATGAATGCAAACTCCAGATATAAACTCACTGTTGGGAGATTCATGCATAAACTAGAGTGTGTTTCTGAGGAAGCTTTTTCACTGGGGTGGTGAATAGGGTCATATAATGAGAGAGAGATCAGTTGTATGAATTCTGACAGAGATATTAAGAACAAGCCCATAAGACTAGACTTCTATCATTTAGCCTCATCCCAGATCACAGTTATTCCTGGATGTCTGCTACTTAGGACAACTGGGCTCTTCCCTCATTTGCAGAACTAAGGGGTTAGTGTAGTTATTACCTGAAATTATATCTAACTAGAATATCTTAAATTCCCAGACTTACTTTCTTCTTTTTTTCTCTAGCCCCCCAACTCACTTCACTTGTACTGCATTGCACAAGCCCCACAGCCTCACTTCCAAAGGAAGATGAGTCAACTAGTTAGAACACTAAGCCTTAACCATCAATGATGTTTCAGCACCATGGAGAGCGATGTACATGCTAAATTATCACCCTACTTTATACCCCGAGGAAACCCTGGTGGTGTAGTGGGTTAAGTGCTACATCTGCTAACCAAAAGGTTAGCGATTCAAATTCACCAGGCACCCCTTGGATACTCTATGAGGCAGTTCTACCCTAACCTCTAGGGTTGCTGTGAGTCAGAGCCAACTCGATGGCATTGGGTACACCCCAAAGCCTTTGTGGTGATAGACCTTTGTCAGAGTACATTTATATCTATAAAGGAGGTGGACCACAAGCAAAACCAGTGATACCCTTATTACAGAAATAAAGCCATTTCAATAGATACACTCAACTCTCTACTCTCTTTACTTTAATCCAGTAAAGAATTTATAACAGAAACATTTTCTTGTGCAGCCAAGCCTTTATGTCATAGTAGAGTGTTAGAAGTCATTGGATATAAGCTCCTATTCAACATATGAAGCACTTCTGTAGTGTCTCTGAACCTGAGGTAAAGATGAAGGATATGAAGAAACATGTTGTTTCCTTATTTCTCAGAAAAAAAAAGATCAGATCATAAACTTTTAAATACTTTGGGGTGAGATTATAGACTAAAGGGAGTAAACTGAACACAATGGGGTGTCTACAAAACAATTAAATGACTGATTTGCCAAACAATAATGTATCAATTGTTATAGAGATGATTGCAATTCATGGTAACCTCAGGTATGTCAGAAATGGACTTAATTGTTCTAAGTGCTATGTACCTCATTGCTGAATATCACTACAGTCACCTTTGAAGCACTCCCCTTGGGAAGCTATGCATTGACACCAGCATGTAGTCCATCCATCAAAGCAATTTTGGAACTCTTTCTGGAACGGCCATTGTGCACAGTGTCATGGCAGTAATTTCACCAACTTAACTGTATAGATGTTTTCTGCTAGTAAACAAATAACTGTATTGAAACACCTTCTTTGCTCACCAGATCTGCCCCCAGTGACTTTTTTCTTTACCTAAAGAAAAAATATATATTGAAAGGAAGACATCTTGATGACATTCAGGACATCAAGGGTAATGCAACACCAGCTCTGACGGCCATTCCAGAAAGAGTTTCAAAATTGCTTTGAAGAGTGGACTAGGCACTGGCATTGGGAGTACTTCAAAGGAGAGTGCTTTGAAGTTGACCATAGTTGTATTCAGCAACAAGTACGTAGCATTTTTTCCTAGGACGAGTTTGCAAACTTAATTGGCAGTCCTAGTAGAGCTGTGCTTCACAGGGTGTTTTAATGGTTGATCCTCTGAAAGTAGATTGCCAGGTCTTTCTTCCAAGATATCCCTGGGTGGACTTGAATCGCCAACTTTTCAGTTAGCAACCAAGAGTGTTAATCATTTGCATCACTCAGGAATTCCCAAGGACTGATTACAGGCATTAATAAACCTGCTAAGTTTAGATAGATAGAACAAATTTGTGTCTCATTTTACTCCACTAGCACAGTTGTTGAATCTTCTGTGAACACCTAGAGTGGTACTACCAAAAGTCAGCAATGGAAAGCCGAGATCATTTGTGCACGAAGAGTAGGAAGGCAAAGGCCCATGGCATCCTGGCATGCTGAGAAGAAGCCAGAACAAGAAATGAACCAGAAGAGGGGAGATGAGTATTCAAGAGACTAAAGGGCACACTAAGCATGTTGAGTAGGCTCAAAAGAATAGTTTGGGGTGCACTCTTGGAGAAACACATTAAATAGTGAAGTGGTCTAAGCTGTACCCTGCCATGAGTAGAGTGATGATAATCTTTACTGGGGAGCTTGAGGAACATAAATCCAAGCATTCAGATGATTATAAAGTTTCTGATGAGGTGCAGTAGAGAAGCAGTGCACTATATTACCACAATTTTCCCTATAGTTCTAATTCTAAACCAGTGTTATTGTCAATGTCAAATCATATATTTAGTTTAGAGAAAATGACTGTGTGGAAAAGAAAACCTTGGTTAAGTCTTGAGGAGAGGATGGAAGAGTCTTGAGAGTGCTAGATTACTGCTAAAGTGGTTAAGGATAGCAGGAGAGTAGGAACAAGAACGAGGAACACAATAGGGTGTATCATGTTTGCCAGAAAAATCAAAGTGATACTGAGTCTCTTAGGTAACCACAATGACTGTGGCATTGTTATTCTCAGGGACAAATTTATTTAGAAAGGATGTACTCTGTGGAAAGTTTTATTGAATTGTTGAGGTGTCTAATTTCAGTTGTCAAGCAACCATCATCTATTACCCAGAAAAATGTGTTCTCAGACTGTGTCTTCCACCTAGGCAATAGAGAAAGCAGCATATATGTACATTGTACTTGGGGAATGAGTAATCCAATTTTGTTATGAAAAAATACTTAGACAAATGAAACTGCTGTAAGTGCTGGTGACTACATCATTTTACTATTCCTTGATGCTTTGCTTTTATTTACTTGCAAGAAAAGAAAACTAACACTATTTACTAAGAACTTAACTGAATCACGTGTTGGTAGATGACAGCATCAGTGAAAAAGCCAACTAACCTACCTCAGAGAAAATAAAATTAGGGTGTGGTAAATTACTTTAATAACTGCCACACTGATGAGAAAACACGGCATTCCAATTAGTAAGGGTTAGTTCTTTTGTGATCTCAATAGCTATGAGTATAACCAGTATATGAAATAAAACAATTATAACGATAATCACAATTTTGATTTCTACTGTGGGTTTACCCAGCTGTCCTGCAGACCAAAGAGAGTTGGGTTTATCCATTTATTGACTTATCAAATAAAACATTTGCCAAAGACTTAGTACTTGTTCTGTCTAGGTCCTGAGGATATAGTACTGAACCAAAAAAGGAGGGAAAAAAAATCTCCACACATCATGGAGGGAAAGTAAACATAAATAAATAAGCAAGTAAAAGAAGTCTCCTAAATGTAACTAAACAGTTCAAAGGACAGCGTAGTGGGGCAGTGGTCTGGGGATCATGATTTCAAGAGTCATCTAGGTCAATAGGCATAATAGAGATTTTTAAGAAAATGTTCTGCATCTCACTTTGGTGAATGGTGTCTGGGTCTTAAAAGCTAGCAAGTAGCTATCTAAGAAGCATCAATTGGTCCCAGCCCATCTGAAGCAGAGGAGAATGAAGGACATTAAACACATACGGAAAATATGAGTCCGAGAGACAGAAAGGGCCCCATAAACCAGAGACTACATTAGCATGAGACCAGAGGAATTAGGTGGTACCTAGCTGCCAGCAACGACTTCCCTGACAGGAAACACAACAAAAAATCCCTGAAGAAGCAGGAGAAAGTAGGATGTAGAACCCGACTCTACTAAACAGGCTAGACTTTGTGACTAACAGACTGGAGGGTCCTCAGGAGACACGGCTCCTGGACTCTCTGCCCCAGAACTGAAATCATTCCCAAAGCCAATTCTTCAGACAAAGAATGGACTGGGCTATAACACATAAAATGAAACTGGCAAAGAGCGTTCTTCTTGGCTTAAGTACACACATGAGACTAAGTAGACAGCTGCTCTTCCAAGGCGAGATGAGAGGGCAGAGTGGGGACAGAAACTAGTTGAATGGACAAGGGAAAGACACGGCGAAAGGAGGAGGGTGTTGTCACAGTGTGAGGAGAGTGGCTAGAGTCACATAGCAACGCGTGTGTACGTTTTTGTGTGACAAATTGACTTGCATTGTAAACTCACCTGAAGTACAATAAAATATTTAAATAAATATACATAAAGATAAGAAATAAAGTAAAATACGTACAGTGTCAGACGATAGTCACTGATGTGAAGAAGAACAAAACAGAAAACATGGACAGGGACTTTATGGGGACTTTAGACAGAGTGGTTAGAGAAGACCTCACTAATGATGGGAAGGAAAAAATCAAGTAAAATGAAGTTTGGTGATTACGGATTTTGGCCTTCACTCTAAGATGGGAGTGGGTATTGGAAGGTATAGATGTTACAGTGAAATGATATAACTTAGATTTTAAAAGGGTCCACTTGGGTTGCTTTGCGATTGCAAGGGGCGTGGTCAGATTCAGGAAGACCAATTAAGAGGCACTGCAACAATCCAGGTGAAAAATGACAGTGGCTGGAACAAAAGAACTCATTGTGGAAGGAGTCAGAAGTGATCACGTCGTGGACCCAAATGCAGCAGCACGGGTACTAGAGAGTGACTTTCAGCTCAGTGAAAGAACTACCTTCCCAACAGAGCTTTTACAAGCCCCAGTGATGTGCCAAGCTTCCTGCATCAAAAGATGGTCAGAGAGCAGTGAGGTCCCCTCTGTCATAAAACAGAAACAAGTGAGAAACACTTAGCTGAACTGTTATAGAGTCAATCTATCTGCAGCTAATTGAAGTTTCTTTAATGCCCACAGTTAATTTGCAAACCAACTTATTCAATTTTGTTTTTTCAGTGGTGCCTGTTTTCTCTTTCTGGTTGGCCTAATTCCAAGCTTCAGTGATCACCACTGCTGGTAATTTAAGATGTATCTCTAATCCAACCTTTCCTTTTAGTTCATTTCAATGGACTGAGAGCAATACCATTTGGGTGTCTAAAAATATCTCTTCGAACTGAACATATTCAAGATAATAAAAGCTGACATCTATGTAGCACTTACTAGGTGTCAAGCAAGTTTAGTGTTTGTATCTTCTACCTCACGTTAAGTAACTTACTCACGTCAGATAACTCATATAAATTAAGAGCTGGGTTTTAATTTCAAGAGGACTGACTCCACAACCCAAGCACTTAACCCAGCTATAAACAACTCAGCAGAGCTTTTTTAAAAACCTTGAAATCCCATTTCTTCAGTTGAGTTCCTTTGCTTTGTGAATGGTAATTCAGTTATCTAGCTATGCCAAAATCTGCAGTTATTTTAGGTGTGCCCTTGGCCCTCACCTCCTGTATCAGGCAGTTTCCAATTCCTGCCTAGTTTTCTTCCACAGTGGTCCACTCATCCCCTCCTTTCCCTTCCCACAGCACCGTCTAATTCACTGTTCTCCCAATCTGCAGCTCAGCTCCACAGTCTATCCTCTAATTCCCCCATAGCCATCTTCTGAACTGCGCAGTAATAAGCCTAAGGCTACAGAGCTTGTCTTTTAAATTTGGTCTCCTTAGAGGGCATCAAGTGTCTGGAACATTAAGTGCTCATCAAAGTATACCTCAAAGCACAAATGAGTCCTTCACCACCTCTTTGCTCCTTGTTTCCAAGAAATACATGCTGCCCCCTCTCTTCATGTATGTAGCCCATTCTTAATCTACCTCTTGCAATACTTCCTTAAATTTTCAAAATCCTCACTCACAGTCCTTTCCTAGTTTAAAAATATACATATATTACACAAGGGCAAATATTGTATGAGACCTCTACTATAAGGACTTAAAAACAGACTCATGTGTAGAAGAAAAGATTCTGACAGCTGCAAAGGAGGGAGGGAGAGAAGGAGAGGGTTGTAGGTTAGACAGGTGTTTGATTGAGTAAAAGCAGTGACAGCACACATTAGAAAGAAGATCAGTTTAAATGGGCTTCAGCATAATCTGAAAACTCTTCCACTCTTAACACAATATTGCACGGATATGGTAGCAGGGGCGGGGGTCTAGGGACCATGCTCTCAGGGACATCGAGGTCAATTGGCATGCCAAGCCAAGCCAAGTGCTGTCGAGTCGGCATAACTAGCCTATTACTAGGAGAGTCTTCTGCATCCCATATTGGTGAGTGGCATCTGGGGTCTTAAAAGCTAGTAAGCTGCCATCTGAGGTTCACCAAATGGTCCCAACTCAGCTGAAACAGATGGTCACCAAGGACAACAATGATGTGAGAGGAGAAACGCCCAGAAGACAGAAAGACCCACGTGAGTGAGTGGCTATATCAACATGTGACCAGAAGAACCAGACGGTGCCCAGCCACCACTAATGACAGCTGTGACGGGGCTCACAATGTGGAGTTCCAGTGGCAACACGAGGAAAAAAGGGGACCACCCAATGAATTCCACTAAAAACTGCAACTGATGGTCTGGAGGCCTGGGAGTTCCCTTGGGAGCATGGCCCCTAGACCTGATGCTGCCCGTGATCATAGATCGTCAGTGAGTTCAACAGTTCAGATAGGAGTGGACTGGGGGACACAGAGTGACCACATCATGTGTACACTTTACGGTTCTATGCATCTGTAGAATGTCTTCCTACTGGCCTCTTACTAGACGGGAGTGGAGAGGGTAGAGAGGAGGGGACAGGAGATTGTTAAGGCGATATGACATGTATGGAACGGAAAGGAGGAGTGTGCTGTCACTGGGCAAGGAGAGCAGACAGAGCTGCACACAGGCAGGCATGTAAATTTGAATTGTAAACTGTCACTCAATCACAATAAAAAAATCACAGAAAATATATATATAAACACATATATATGCACATACGTATTTAGCACACTCACACATGATGTAGTGTGTGCATATACATGTACTCCTAACTTAACTATTTCATTATCAACATTTCACATTTATGACAATAATAAAAAGTCTACTATCCAACTATTAGCTTTGTACAGCTAGCAGTAACTCCTTCACAGCCAGTGAGACATGTAGCACCCATCTGCATTTTCCACCTCACAGTTACAGAGAAACATAGGTGTCCCACGTAATATTTTGTGATCACCCTCTGTTTTCAAACAACACTGATGATCACATAATGACCTGGCCTTCAGAAGCTAAAATGTCAGTCAGCAAGGAGTGGTGTATATTTGTATGTATATCGATATGTATGTATTTGTGTGTATGTGTATGTATAAGTAGTGCTGGTGGCTCAATGGTTAAGCTCTCAGCTGCGAATCAAAAGGCCAGCAGTTCAAACATGCCAGCAGCTCCATGGGAAAAGAGACTTGGAGATCTTCTTCTATAAAAATTACAGCCTAGAAAACCTTATAAAGCAGCTCTATTCTGTCCTATAGGGAGACTATGAGTCAGAACTGACTCAACAGCAGGGTTTTATTTACGCATGTGCATATATACAGCACATGTGTACATATACATTGGAGTTGGGCTTTAACTTCAAAAGGGCTGACTCCAGAACCCATCACCAATGTATATACACATAGAGTGACAGAACATCTTGATCACAGCCTTTAAAGCAGAAAACACAAAAAACAAACTCACCACCATTGAGTCAATTCTGACTTACAACGACCCCACAGGACAGAGTAGACTGCTCCATAGACTTTCCAAGGAGCACCTTGCAGATTCGAACTGCTGACCTTTTGGTTAGCAGGCATAGCACTTAACCACTATGCTACCAGGGTTTCTTTAAAGCAGAAAAGTTTTTAATTTTGATGAAATTCAACCTAAAGGTATTCCTGGATTCATGACATATTAGAGTTGCCATGAACTGCTCTTAGCACCGTCTGCTTTATTTTATGTCGTGTCATTAGTAACACGTACTACATACAGTGTTGCAGCATATAATTAGCTGGTGTTATCATTCTCAAATGCTCACTTGCAGATGTTCAAAGATCAAATGTATAATGACAATAAAAACTAATAATAACGTGAAACTAAAAAAAAGGTATTCAACATGTCAGAAGCTACTTACAATGAAGGCATTGGAACAGAACCTTGTTATAAGTCAGAGACTACTTGTATCTACTTTTTCTTTTGTTTACTCATACTTTAGGCATAATAACTATGAAACCTTGCCTAATTTATGGACACAAAAATTTACATCTAGGTTTTTCCATAGGAGTTTTATAGTTTAGTTTACATTTCAGGCTTTGGTCCACTTTGAGCTGATTTTCGTATGAGGTGTAAATTAGGGGTCCAACTTAAATTTTGTGCACTTTCATCCTTATTTTGAACTAAAGGCTCATCCACAAAGAGGCCCAAGTACCTCAGAGTGTGGAGCTTACCAAGAATCGGCAGAATTGGCTCCACCACAAAAATTCTCCACGCCCAACTGCTGGTTTATGGTCTTGGAGGAGTAAAGAGTGAGCAGAATCTGGAGGAGTTTTTTTTAGTGGTGAGGGTCATGAGGCGCTCCAGAGACTCTTTTGTGAGACTGAGGTTATCTGCAAGAAGCAGAGCCCAGTATTTCAGTCCCCACCTGGGCATTGGTTAAGGAGAGGACTAGGGAGAAGAACAAATGGGCAAGGTTACGAAGCAGCTGGCCTGGTGGCACTGGGGTGGCCCAGGCCCTGGGTCCAGTGAGCTCTGGGAGGGCGACTGGGCCTTAGCCAGGCCCACAAATACAGCTCTAAAGGGCTGCCTCTGGGACAAGGAGCACTCAAAAGTAAGAGGCATTGGGGTGTAGTACTGACATCTGGAAGGGCTGGAGCCGGAATCAGGTTTCCCCCAGGCAGAGAACTGTGCAACCCGGAGGCGCAGGGGCCCCTTTGCAGAACACACATGCCCCCTGAGACAGAAGATAGTGGAGACATTCTGCCTTTTGCCTGCAGCTAAGCTGATGAGATTTAGGCCCTCGCAGGTTTGATAATATTAGCTTCCTCTGTACTGCAAATGGTGAGGGAGTTAGAAACTGTAAACTTGAAGTGACGGCTTAGAAGGAGATAAGCCTCAGGCTCCGAAACATTTTCAGTCACCTTCTGTTCACATGTTCTCTGCCAGACCACAAAAGCCAATCCAGTAGCAAAAATTAAATTAAAATTATAAGATTAGATTAGGAGTGCTACCTTTGCCAACAAGTTATAGTTACCTAGCCTTAAGGTATTCACCATGACAGAATACAGAGAATAAAATGAATCCTCTTGAGATGATTTCCACTCACAGTGACCCCATGTGTGAAGGGGTAGAACTGTGTCCATAGGGTTTTCAATGGTTGATTTGATTACCAGCCCTTTCTTCTGAGATGCCTCAGGGTGGACTTGAACCTCTCAGCTTTAGGCTAGGTGCTGAGCACGCTAACCTTGTGTACCACCCGGATCTTCTAGGATACAGACAGAAGAAAAGAGCACACAATCTTAAAAGACATGTGTAGGTAAAGCTGCCGTAACTTACACATAGAATTGACCAGAAGATCCCAACAAGATTGGCCATGATCCAAAAAACACAAAACAACAAATGCTGGAGAGGCTGTGGAGAAAGTGGAACCCTCCTACACTGTTGGTGGGGTTGCAAAATGGTCCAGCCTCTTTGGAAAGCAATCGGTGCTTCCTTAAAAAAATGGATCTAGATATGCCATAGATCAGACTACTAAGTTTTTGAGAGAATTGTATTTTCAAAGAAATTATATGCCTCACCTACAAAACTTGTGACTGTACCCATGGGCCCAAATCTGCATTAGCAGAACACAGGCAACACAAATAAACTGTCCTCAGGAAGTGCATATTCTCCAGTGCTTGTTTCAGACGTAACCATGGAAGTGACTAGAAACTAAAGGATATCCAGAATGTTGAACCCGGGCTACTAGATTGGTTAATCAAGGGATGCACTCCACTGCCAGGCAAGGGAGTCAGCTAGTCCTGTCTGATGGGACCGCAGAGTTGCTATGACCACTGACTGCTCTGTGTTTCTTATACCCTATGCTCCTGACAGTATAGTGGTTAAAGCACTGGACTGCTAACCAAAAGCTTGACATTTCAAATCCACCAGTTGCTCTGCAAGAGAAAGATGTGTAGTTTGCTTCCATAGATACAAAGCCTTGGAAACCTACCTACCTTACCAGCTCACTGTAAGTCAGAATCAACTTGATGAGAGTAGGTTTGGGTTTTGGGTTTTTGATGTGCTTTTTTCCATATGGGAGTTTCATTATGTTCTCCTGTATCTACTCTAGAATTACATATTGAGAGTCTGTGTAGCAGATACTTGTTTCCTGGTACCAGCTCACAAAGAATCACATCTGAATCTAGTGATTATCGTTGTTAGATTCCAACTCATAGTGAACCTATGCACAGCAGAACAAAGTACTGCCTGGTCCAGGGCTAGCCTCAAAATTGCTGTTCTGCTTGAGCCCATTGTTGCAGCCACTGTGTCGTTCCATCTCGTTGAGGGTCTTCTGCTTTTTCACTGACCCTTTGGCTTTGGCTTGCTTTACCAAGCATATTCTTCTGCAGAGACTACTCCCTCCTGAAAATATGTCCAAAGTACATGAGATGAGGTTTTGCCATTCTTGCTTCCAAGGAGCACTCCACTTGTATTTCTTCCCAGACAAATTTGTTCGTTCTTCTGGCAGTCCATGGTGTATTCAATATTCTTTACCATAATTCAAAGGCATCAATTTTTCTTTGGTTTTCCTTACTCATATTTCAGCCTTTGCATGCATATGAGGGGTTTGAAAATACCATGGCTTGGGTCAAGCTCATCTTAGCCCTCAAGGTGCCATCTTTGCCTTTTAACATTTGAAAGCAGTCTTTTGTTACAGATTTGCCCAATGTAATACCTCATCTGATTTTCTGACTGCTGCTTCCCTGGACAGTGATTGTGGATCTGAGTACAATGAGATCCTTGGCAACATCACGCTTTTCTCCATTTATCATGCTGCTGCCTATTAGCCCAGTTGGGAGAACTTTTTGTTTTCTTTACACTGAGGAGAAATCCATACTGAAGGCTATAGCATGTGGGAAGGAGGAGGGAAAAAAGATGATGGGGTTGGAAGAGTTTTAATCTTTAATCTTCATCAATAAGTGCTTCAAGTCCTCTTTACCTTCAAGAAGCTAGGTTGTGTCATCTGCATAATGCAGGTTGTTAATGAGTCGTCCTCCAATCTTGATGCCCCCATTTTTCTTCATAGTCTACCTTCCAGGATTATTTGCTCAGCACACAGATTGAATAAATACAGTGAAAAGATGCTACCCTACACACACCTTTTTTGATTTTAAACCACACAGTATCCCTCTGCTGCTCAAATAACTTCCTCTTGGCCTACCTACAGCTTCCCCATAAGCACAATGAACTGTTCTGGAATTCATATTCTTTGAATGTTATCTGTAATTTGCTATGATCTAAACAGTTAAATGCCTTTGTGTAGTCAGTAAAATACAAGTGAACATCTTTCTGGTATTTTCTACTTTCAGCTGAGATCTCCCTAACATCAGCAATGATATCCTTCCTTTCATGTCCTCTTCTGAATCAGACTTGAATTTCTGGCAGTTTCCCGTCGATGTAACACTGGAACCACTTTTGAATGTAATTACCTGTTACATGCATTAGCCTGGGTCTGCCAAAAGAGGATCCAAATCTGAAATCAGGTAAGCAAGAGGCTTCTTCAGGGAGTGGATGGGGGCGGGGGGCAGGAAAAGGCAAAAGAGATTTCAAACCACAATACAAGTCTGACATTTGCAGAGGTAGGGAGACCTGAAAAGAAAGAAGAAGGGAGGGAAGGAGGAAGGAAGACAGAAAGCAGATTGGGTTGGAAGAGTCTTAGGCAAAGGTGAAATTTCAAGAAAGCTTTACCAGCCTGTGGGAAGTCCTTGAGACAAAATTATCCTCAGAGGAGTCTTGAATCTCCCCCAAAATTAGCCTATCCTTGTATCTCTGCCATGGTGGCAGGGAGCAGCCCAGGGTAAGGATGTCCTAAGCAGGAACATGGTCCACGATTCAGAGTGGCAAAGGCTGGGGTCATCAGTCCATTACACTCTGCCTGGCAAGAGCTGAGTGGTATATTTTCACGTGTGCTACACTATGTTTTTCTGTTAACCTTGAGGAAGTCTCATCTGCTCTGACCTTCCAATTCCATTGCTGTAAGCTCTGTCCTCAACTATTTGCTGTTTCTGGAAAGCGATTTCTCTTGGGCTCTTTACAGCAGCCCAGGATCACGTCTGAAACCTCTCAGGGGAAGCACATGTTCCTCTTTTTTCCCCATGCTCAGATTAGAAGTCCAGAACATTTTTGTTTTTTTGTTTCCAACCACATTTCCTGATCTTGTAAGTGTTGAAAAAGCCAACTACAATGACTGGCAGGGCTTGTCTCCTTTTATTAAATATATGTATAACTAATTTAAAGTCAGTTCTGCCTCCATTGAGTGAGGATGCTATCTGGACCACTGCAGAAGCCAAAGAACAGGAGGCGGCACTGGTTCCTGGAGCTCACCCTCCCCTTACTCACTTTGGTAAAGGATTTTCTTTAGAAAACGCTTCTGATCAGTGACCAAACTTTTCTCTGATATCACCTCGACCACATCAGAGATGCTGGAGACCTGGAGTTCAAAGCTATATATGTACAACAGCCCATTGTTCTTAGAAGGAACTCATATAAATGGACCATTCAGATGTCTTTACTTTCCAGGCAATGGCTTTGTTTGTATCTGGCTTTAGCTTTGCTTACATAGCCTTGTAGAAAAGGGTGTTGTTGTACATTACTGCTGGTTGTGGTGAGACATTTAATAAACATTTAATCCCCTTTAAGTATGCTATCAGCAAGCAGGAGGTAGGCTTGAATATAGTCAGAGATGGGTTCTACACAGGGGTAATGACTTTCACGTTGATCATGAAAATTTTTATGGAAAATAAGTATAAAAAGAAAGACATGCAACTATTTGGGGAGGGGGAGAAATTAGGAGTCTTGTAGATTTGGAAGAGTTTATCAGACAGTTTGCAAATTACTAAAAATTATTTTGTTCATGTTATTGTGACCAACACAGGCATGATATCTAGCATAATGGCCGTTGCTGTCTAATAGCAGAGACAAACAATGGCAAAAATAAGCATTGTAATCACAGTGCCTTTACCGATTGGTGGATAAGACATGTGGAACATACACGAATTTAAGACAGCATTTAACAAAGTCTCTCACGTTATTCTTCAAGGCAAAATGGAAAAGTGTGGGCTGGATAATAGTCCCATGTTTCACTAGGATCCCAAAACTGAACTTCCCAAGTATGAGGAAATGCAGCCAAGAGAGGTTTTCTTGGCAGAGGTTCATAGACTCTGGTAGCGTAGTGGTTAAGTGCTATGTCTGCTAACCAAAAAGTCAGCAGTTCAAATCTGTCAGGCACCACTTAGAAATTCTATGGAGCAGTTCTACTCTGACCTATAGGGTCTTTATGAGTTGGATTTGACTCGATGTCAGTGGGTTTGTTTTTTTGGAAACAATACTACCTCTTGTAATTCAAATTTTTTCTTATAAATAATGGCATAAAACTACCGATTTTTAAAAAATGAGAAATGTGTCTTAATCAAATACTATGAGCAGTATAAGAAAGATTGTCATATATTCACACTGGGTAAAGCATCAAAAACTCAAAACTAAATCCATTGCCATTAACTCCAGAGCTACCTCACAGGGTTTCCAAGAAGCAGTTTGTGGATTCAAAATGAAGACCTTTTGATTAGCAGCAAGTTCTTAACCACTGTACCACCAAGTCTCCAGCAAGTCTATACTTTTTTTTTTAGCATGATAAGCAAAATCCTGTTTGCACAGTTACATTGCAGGAACTGCATGTTTAGTGATATTCTGATAGCCTTAACACAGTTTGCCCTAAAATCTATGAATTCTCTTATCTTGTACATTTATGCTCTCAGTGTTTTAGAAAAACTTGGCAGTTCCTTGTTTTTCTTTGCAAAACTATGATTCAATGCTTATGCAATTTAGAGTTTGGGAACATGACTTGCCTTTTCACTTGAAACTTTCTTTGCTCAGGATCTGACCCTTGGGAAATGAGTTTTTGTGATAGATGTGTTTAATATCCAGTAGATCATTTCTCTCCATCATTGAGTTCATTCGACAGTCTCTCATCTCTGCATCTTTTTGCTTTAAGGAGACAATACGCCTAGTTCCACTTTAGGGATATTGATTCCTTCAAACTGGTAGTAATAATTCTATTCACTTTTGTCAGATAGCCACTGCCCCAACCTCCATTGCAAACCAGGGGTGGCCACCGGATCCAATTTTGGCCAATGACATGTAAGCAGGAAATCTGTTTGGGAGCTTTTAGGAAAGATTTAGTTTTCACATAAAGGATAGACAGAAGAGGAGAAGTCTTCTACTTGCTCCTTATGCGGACACATTGCCAGCCATACCAACCAACATCTTGTAACCATGAGGCAACACAGTAAGGATGCTGAGAAGGAATCAGGAAAGGACCAGATCCTTGGTACCATTGCTGAATAGCTCAACTAAGCCTGCCACTGCTTACCTCCCTACTTCTTACTAGGTAGCAAAACTAAAATTTTGATTGTTTAAACCACTGGTCGCCACATTTTTATCTGTTGGTATTGAAAGCCTTCCTAACTATTACACATCACAATGCACTGTTTGCTTGGTTAGCACTGTCAAGAGAAAAAAAAAATCACACACTCTTGTACTGGTGACTTCTTCATGGACTTGGGGATGGCAAGCCATTTCCAAAGGCTGGTTCTCATATTGTAATAGAAACCATATAGAAATACACTTGGCATTTTCCATAAGTTATTTAATATGAAATATATTTTAGAAGAAAAACAGCTGTTGGCATTGATTTTTTTCCTCCGTGGGTCACCTGTTAATATCTTGTTGTTAGTTACCACCAAGTCAGTTCCAACTCATAGTGACCCCACATGTGCAGAGTAGAACTGTGCTCTATAGTGCTTTTAAGGCTGTGACCTTTCAAAGGCAGACCACTGGGCCTGTCTTCTAAAGTGCTGCTGAGTGGGTTCAAACTGCCAGCCTTTGCACTAGTCCAGCTCTTACCTGTTTGTGCCACCAGGGGACTTCGTTAACATCTTGAAGCTCCTGAATTAGGAAAGATGGACTCAACAAGCTCCTCTCTTCCTAATAAAATGTCCATGGCTCTAAAAGCCATCCCCATGGCTACTGCTGGGGGCCTGGTGGGGCACAGAAATAATCATGATACTGGCCTTTGGCAGAGTGCTCATCAAAGAAACCCCAACAGGCTCAGAACAATTTCTCAAGGTTGTACTTGAGGAGTAACCTTGGTACCATTGCAGAGATAATGTTTTCAAGTCCGCAGCAGTTGGTTTCATTAAAGCCATCATGACATGTCAGGCTAGTGCTAGGGACCTGGAGCTGTGTGGTCCAGAAGGGGACATGCGGTGATGCAGACCCAGGACGATGAAGGGCCAGGACCCAGGCTGCCTGCCTGTTCTCCCCCAGAGAGGGCTCCGGGGCTTCCCCAGTGATAGGAGAGTAGACGTCAATCTCAAACTTAGTTACATTATCAAGTACTACTACTACACATTATCAGGTCTTGTAAATTCTTAAGCAAATTACATTGAGTTTGTACTTCATGGTATGGGGTCAGTTATTTTCAATTAATCTGTTTTGCATTTGTAAGTTTATAAGTTAAAGAGCCCCTTTAGGTTGACAGTTAAAGGGAGTGGACCCAATTTTGATTCTGGTCAATGTTCTCATGCCTCAATGAGCCGCAGATGGTGAGTATCAACTCCCTCCCTCCAGCTAACAGGGGTTAACAATTATAAAGCGCCTAACAGAGTCAGCTCACGGTAAACACCCACTAATAGCACCTTTCTCTCCTTGCCCTTACAAAATCCTTTTCCACATTGCTTGTGTTTCCTCTGAATAACAGTACTTTGTCCTTGTTGAAGGAGCGATAGTCACAGTACGCTCCTCTGTGGTCATCTCAAAGTGGACAGAAGAAAACTCTTTCAGCCAAGATTGAAAAATCACGTCTTCAGCAGAATGGCTAAGACAGTGGCCATGTTTCGCCTGCACTAAGGAAATCTTAGAGAAAGTCTGATTGGTAGATGTTTACGACTACGAAGGGGCCTCGTGCTGAAGAGAGCTTGCTCTGTGTGGGTTCCAGAGGGTGGGTACAGGAATAATGGCCAAAAGGACTAAGGATTATTTTGTTTTATGGCTACCTGCGTTCATGGCATAGTTCTTGGGAATGCTGGGTGAATTTAAGAGAGTACTGAGATTGTGGTTGAGAGACGTGGACACCCAGGCGATACCCTTGTTCTAGCCCCCAACAGAACATTATTTCACCAAGAATTGATAAGCTACAAAACTGAACTCTACTCACAACTCTTGCCTTTTCTCATCATGGCATGTAACAAAAGGGACAAGAGAAGTCTCTAGTTCTGTCTTGTCCCCAGCCCTGTCTTATCCCTTGGCAGTCTATGTTAACACTACCACTAGGTTCTACATTATATTTTAAAGAAGCAAACCCCCTAAATATTACGAGTGTTTGGACCAATTCCTAGGGGAAAGGATTTGCTGGAAATGATGGTATTGTAAAGCAGTTAGTTAAGGGTAATTGGGGGAAAAAAAAAAAGATCAAGAAAAGCATTATGCAAATGTGAGGCTACTCACAGCAATTCAAATCCATCTGCCTTGAAAACATAATGTCACCTAAGGTGATGTGAAAGTTTGGGGCCATTCTGACTTATTCTCCTTCCTTGTCATTAATAACAGGCTTGTGTGATTATTGATGTCCTTCCCTACCCACCCCCACCCCACGCCTTCACATTTTCTCCCCTATCAGAAGTCACTCTTGCATCTGCTTCACTGCTAGATGCTCTTCATCCTTGAAAGCCATAAATCCCCAGCATCCACCGCACCCCAACCTCCCTTGTGCTTTGAGGAACACTAATGGGCTCACACAATCAGAGCAGAGGAGGCAGACCTCAAACACAGATAGAGCCGTCGTGGTGGAGGGAGTGCCTCTTCTTGACCTCTGACCCAAGGGTCCTGAGATTACCAAGAGTCTAGTTATCTTTCCTGATAGCAATATCTGAGCACAGCTCTGGCTGTTTAATACAGAAAAACAAAGCAAAACCTCTTCCCTAAGGAAAAACAGGGAAATTTATTTAAAGATACAGTGAACACCTTACATGTGGAGCCCTTGAGCACTTAATAGAGGATAACAATAACGAAGGAGACTACAGTCAGATGTACTTTTTTAATATCAACTTTATTGAGAGAATTGTTCTTATTAGTTGCCATCAAGCTGGCTCCGACCGTGGCAACCTAATACACAGCAGAAGAACATGTTGCCCCATCCTGCGCTGCCTTCCTGATCACGGAGCTCTCTGTTGTCCTACTGTGCAGTGCCTTCCAACCTGAGGGGCTCCTCTTCCACCGCTGTATCAGACAGCACTCCATTACGATCCATAGGATTTTCATTGGCTAATTTTTAGAAACAGATTACCAGGTCTTTCTTCTTGGTAGTCTGTCTTGGTCCGAAAAACTCCACCGAAGCCCATCCACAGTGGGCAGCCTTGCTGGTATTTGAAACTCTGGCAGCACAGCTTCCAGTGCCGTAGCAACATGGAAACCACCACAGTACAACCAAGTGGCAGGGGACAGGAGAGATCACTAAAAACAGTGAAACCACCCAGTTTAAGTTTACAGGTCAGTGATCTTTAGTAAGTTTTGTACAACCATCCCCTCAATCTAATTTTAGAATATCCCGAAACCAAACCAAACCCACTGTCGTCACGTCGACTCCTACTCATAGCGACCCTATAGGACAGAGCAGAACTGCTCCATGGAGTTTCCAAAGAGCACCTGGCAGATTTGAACTGCCAACTTTTTGGTTAGCAGACATAGCACTTAACCCCTATGCCGCGAGGGTTTCCAGAATATCCCCCACATGCTCAAAAAGAAACCTTCTGTCCTTTATAGTCACTTCCTATTCCTACCCAAGCTCTGGGCAACCTTTAATCTACCTTCTGTCTGTATGGATTTACCATTTCTGGACATTTCATGTAAGTGGAATCACACAGCACGTGGTCTTTTGCTCTGGCTTCTTTCATCTAGCGTGGGTTTCTGAGGTTCATCGACATTGTACCACGTAGAATTTTGTTGCTTTTCCTTATATCCCCACACTGTATTTTGTTCATCCATTTGCTGGCTGATGGACATTCGCATTGTTTCCATTTTCTGTCTACTATAAAAGATGCTTCTTTGAACATTTGCATACAACAGATATTGAATTTTAAGAGTTTATTTAACATCTTATCATCTTACCAGTGGACTCAGAAATTGTTATAAAGACCTAGAGGCTTCTATCTGGGTCCTGTTATTTGAAACTATTTTCTTCTTAATGTTCCCTTACAGTGTGCTCTTGACTATTGCTTTGTAACAGCATCTAGCAGTGAACTCCTGGTTCATATTCAAAACGGCCTGTGGAATCCCCCATCTCCCTACAGAAAATATGCAGTTTCAGACTTCAATTCAACAATAGAATGTTTCAGCCAGTTATTTTCATTCTGTCCTAAGACTTTCAGTTTTCCTCTCTTCACCTATCTTGTTAGGCGTGCTATAAAAGTCTGCTTTGAGGACGTGGAGACACAAATGAACACCTAGTTCTTGGTGATTTTTAGGTTCAAAAGTCACATTTCAGATTGAGATAGTCATTAGGTAAAACAGGCAGAACTTTCTCTAACAGTTTTTATTGTACCTAGCCAAGCAGCTTGAATTCTGCCAGCACTGATGTTTGAGACTCCTAAGGACCCTACAGGACAGAATAGAACTGCCCCATATGGTTTCCAATGAGTGCCTGATAGATTCAAACTGTCAGTCATAGCTGTTAACCACTATTGCTGTGAGTTGGAATCAACTCAATGGCAACGGATTTGGTTTGGGTTGGATAGTTGGGAGCAGGAAGCTCATTCTTATTTTAGAAAGGAGAAATCATTGATTTAAGCTTGAACTGTTTTAAAACAATTAAGTTAGCAAACCCATTCTAGAAAAAGTGGTACATACCTTATTGCTGAGTATCACTACAGTTACTTTCAAAGTCCTCCCTTTGGGAAGCTATGCACAGACGCCAGTGCCTAGTCCACCCTTCAAAGCAATTTTGGAACTCTTTCTGGAGTGGCCATCAGAATTGTTGTCATGTTACACTTAATGTCCTGAATGTCACCAAAATGTCTTCTTTTCAATATTTCCCTCGTGGAAATATTGAAGTGCCAGTGAGTAAGTCACTGGGGTCCAGATTCAGGTGCGTAGGGAAGGTGTTCCAGTACAGTTATTTTTTTACTGGCTAAAAACTCCCTCACACACCACTATACAATTAAGCTGGCAAACTTGTCACTATGCTACTGTGCTCAATGACCATTCCAGAAAGAGTTCTAAAATTGCACTGAAGGGGAGTACTTTGAAGGAGACTTCAGTAATATTCAACAATGAGTTATGTAGCACTTAGAACAATTAAGTTTGCAGACTGAATTGTTTAACTGCATGTTATTTCAATAAAAATGGTGTAAAGAAGATATTTTTCCTTTTATTTGTAGCCACATGTCACATTTCCTGCAACATTGTGACTATTTGCAAATCAACGATCTGTAGTTTGGATAAGAGGCATTGGTTACTTAAGCCAAATGTAGCCCCTGTGCAAAGATATGCCTAGGTTGTGTGTCTCTGAAAGGTTCTCCTTAGTGACAAGACAAGACCTACACATGGACCCAAACTCCTGTGAGAGTAACTCCTTTAAAATCTACCTTTGGGTGCCACAAATAAGTCCAGGGTTTTCTGCCTCAGTCAGGGTCCACTCTGCCATAATTCAGTCTAAGCGGGACAGTTATAAAAAATGAACACACTTGTTTCGGTAGTTGTGGCTCATTACAGGTTGTGAAGAATAACTGACAGGAATACATCAACCACTGCCCCTATGACGTGTGAGTCAGAAAATTCCTAGTCCAAGGCCAACTCACGGAAAAGTTTTAAAACTTATTGTGAATTATTAAATTACTTTATTTATCCCACCTCCTCACAGTTTTTCCTTCACCCCATCACTGCTCAGAGTAATGGTGTTATTCTAAATCAACTAGAGTGGACAACAAAAAAGCAAACAAATGAAAAAAGATTCCATCACACAAGTGTGTAGCCAAGCATAAATAAAAAGTTATAAAAGGAAGATTTGGAAATTCTTTTCCTTGGCTGAGTTATTAGACCTCCTTATGAGAATTAGTTGACTTCTTTATGGTTATTAACATCTCAAGTTTTGAGTCTAGAAAAGTATGAACTATCTGTCAATGACTGCTGCCCTTTTAGTAGAATTCGGTCTTTGGAAAACAGCGAATTTTCCATCACTAGATATGTTGTTTGGGGGAGAAAATGTGGCAGTCATGAAGATTACTGCCTTGAAAACCTTTGGGGGCAGTTCTGCTCTGTCCTATAGGGTTGCTATGAGTCAGAATTGACTCTATGGCAATGGGTTTTAGATACTTTGTTAATTGAGAGAATGAACGAACCTCAAGTAATAACCTCCCTTTGAGATGGCTATAGGAGAGGTTCAAACCCGGTGGTGCCGTGGCTGAATGTTACGTCTGCTGACCCAAAGGCCAGCAGTTCAAATCTACCAAGTGCTGCTTGGAAACTCTATGGGGTAGTTCTACTGTATCTTATAGGATCACTGTGAGTCGGAATCAACTCGACAGCACTGGGTTGGGCTTTGTTTTTGTTTTTGTTTTGGTGGGAGAATTCATACCTCAGTGAGCAGGGCAAAGGGGAGTTGTGGGACTAGTTACTGTCCAAGGGCTTTAAAATACCACGCTTCCAATAGTTAGCCTCAGGTGTTGAAAGACAGATTGATATGAACAGCCAATATGCTGATTTCATTTTCTATCCATTCTTTAAGTTCTTTGGGGAATTTAATGTGTTTTTCTTCCATGTCATTGATTGTGCAATTCTAATTTCTTTTTTTTTTTTTTGCAATTCTAATTTCTTTACAAAGTTTCACTGTTTATCAAAGCCTCTCAGCAATTCCTATATAAATAAACTGCAATCTGACAAAAAATATTGATGGAACAACTTCTGTCCAAACCCTCTGATCAGGCTATGATATACACTCCATGTTTTATTCCAGTCTGCTTTTTATTGCCTAATGAATGGAATTTGCTTTGGGAAAGCATGGATTGTCATGCTGTTATTTGATTTAAAGAATTCTGGGAGATTTTCTGCTCTGGCCCAGAGAGTTTTCCTATCCTCTGACTTAATCATGTTTCAGAAAAGAAGCTCTGTGGATTTATTTAGCAAAGCATTTTTTTGAAGCTTTCAGGCTATAATCAATGAATAGCTGAAACTCAGAATAATGTAAACCTATCTTTTATCTCATTTCTTTGACCAAAGTCTTGTTTGAAGATTACCATCTGATTAATGGAAATAAAACATTAACTGGCCCCAGACTAAGAACTAGCTTCAGACAACTAGTGTCTGTGGGATACCACTGAGCACCATCAGCCTCTTCTAGGGCCACGAATATAAAGAACCCCTTCTTTGTGTGGTTTTCAGTTGTCACATGCCACATTTCTGGGTAAAGGAGTTGATCTGCCATTTAAACACAGTCCTCTCTGCGTTTTTGAGGGGAGCCCAGAGCTGTCTGTTTTCCTCAAGGCCTCGTTCAGCTGGGTCTTCCCAGAAGCACCTCAGAAGAAAAGCCTGGTGATCTCCTTCCAACAAATCAGCTACTGAAAACCCATAGAGCACAGTTCTACTCTGATAAAACTGGTGTGGCCATGACTCTAAGTGCTGCAAACTAGGCATGCTACATACTAGGGATGCTACATAGCTCACTGCTGAACATCACTACAGTCACCTTCAAAGTGTGTCTCTTGGGAAGCTATGCATTGGCTGGACCTGGCTTGTAGGCCCCCTGTAGGGGCCATTGCTCCAGGCACCTGGAGATTTTATTCCGTCTAACATACCCGCAACTGTGCACCATCAAGCCCCATGGTAGCATTCCTTAAGCCCAACACCATGACTTCAAACTTAAAATACCACATCATACCAACCTAGCAGCTTTATGTGAGTGTTTAAAACAGGGAGGCTGGGTGGCAACAAGGCACCCATGTTGAAAACAGGTGTTCACTGGAAATGCGCACTTGTGAATTATTTTTCCTACTTATCTTGTGACTTAAAAAGCCCTTGAATGTATGCTCCTCAAGCAGTGACTCTGTGTTTTAGAAGGAGAGTAACACTAAATACTGCATGAAGTTCATGCAAGGTAATTAGTACAAAAGATTCTAGGTCCAGTTGGTCAGAACTTCTGATGACAGGGACTGAGGCTTCCCATTTTCATCATATTCCCTGGGTGACTTGTATTCATCCTTAGAAGTCAGAGAACTGCTGGAGAGAAACAGAAGAGGGTTATGGCTAACAGTTCTCATGTATGGTAGCTTTATGTCTTTCAGGCTTGGTCCATATATGCTCTATAGATGCATATATGTATTGGGGTATGTGCCTGTGTTTGTGTGTATTTGACCCTTCTTAGTCTATCCAAGGAAACCCTGGTGGGCACTGAGGTTAAGTGCTCCATCTGATAACCAAAAGGTTAGCAGTTCAAACCTACCAGGTGCTCTTTAGACATTCTGGGGCAGTTCTACTCTGTCCTGTAAGGCTACTATGAGTCAGAATTGACTCTACAGAAGTGGGTAGTGGGTAGCGGGTCGTGGGTAGTCTACGCAAGTTTTAAGACTCAAGTAGTAAAAGTCACCATCCTACTCCGTCTTGAATGCTTACTACTCTGCTCTTCTAAACTCTGACTTCAGCCTTAAGACAACAATCGGGAAAAAAGCTTCAATTTTTGTTTATTTGTTTAGTAAAATCAAGATAATGCTAAACATGTGTGAGACTGTATGTGCATGTCTTGGTGGAGCAAGATCTAGCAATAGCAGATCAACATGAGAGACCACCACCACAAAAACCTTAATCTATTTTCATTGCTTGGGAGGAAAATTCCGCCCTGAGTCACAGGCAGACAGCCCTGGGCAGCTCCACCTGGCAAGCTCAGACTCCTCAGGCTTCTCATCCTCCTGTTTCTGGAACTGCCAGCAAGGGAAGGGTAAGAATCTCTTTTGATATCCCCTCCGGTTCCTTTTAAAGCCTTTTTGTCTTTTTACACTCCTATCTCTGCACCTACCACTTTCTTTCCAATTCTTTGTCTCTGTAGCCCAAGACATCTTTAGGGAATAGCAAACTGCCCACCCCTCTGAATGCAGGCACAGGAAATTTAAGCCAAATGCCATTGTCCTGCTCAGCAGCCAGGCCATGGACCAAAGCCAATAAAACATGGCAAAGTGTTAAGGCGTGTATTTCCTCTTGGCCATACCTAAACAATTCCCTGTTGCTCTGCCATCTCCCTCTCTGCTTCCTTTAGATCGTTGAGTTGTAGGGGGAAATGTAGAGTTACCTTTCTGTGGTCAAACTGGTCCATGGGGCCATGTTCTCCAAATTGGTTTATTACCTGAACTACAATTTTCAGGAAGCAGTTACTATGCAGGCAGCCGTGTATGTTCGTTTAACTTGGAGTGGGCCTACCTTGGAGTGCTATTCTAATTGCACTGTTTCAATTCTGCCTACCAAAAAGAATGATGTTTTGCATGTGTTCTGAGTCCTGAGTGTGACTTGAGAAGATTAGGAATATAGCTCCTGACCCTTAGCAGAAGGAGAGATGACTCCACTAGCAGCAGGGGCAAGGGGGGATCAGGACCATGTGTGTAGGGTCAGGGTAAGAGGACTCTGGCTCAGGTGGGGAGGGGACCCAAGGAAGATGCTCCTATGTACCAGTGACTCAGTCATTCTCTTACACAGAAGAGGGACAAGCAGCCCAGAGATATTCTGAGTTGGGGAAAAAAGGATAAGGGAGAGGTTTAGGATCCTTCATGGTCTCCAAGTCATGCACAACAGTTTATAGATGGGACATGGCTCACATTTACTTCCATCAGCTACCTCAAGAGTGGTACATCAGGCATTTCAGAATTGGTGAGATTATCCTGCTTTTTAATATTTCTGACAGGTGTCCTGCGGGTCCTTCTGGAGTGGCAATCTGTCTCTTTCTTCTGTTATGCAAATGTGCTCACCCTATTTTAGTTGTCAGGGAGAGGATCAGAGATGAAAGATGTCCCTTGTAACCAAGCTCTTCTGTCACTGGTGCATTAAAAACACACTGTGAGCCATCAAAAAGGGACAGACAGGCTGCAGAGCTTTCTGCTGATTATGGGTGATGCGTTTCTCTCCTGCTTTTTCTGAAAAGCTTTGGCGTTGGCACTGCGTTTGCTACAGAGCCCCTCCCTCCTGCTTTGGTTGCTGTGGTTTAGATGCTGTTTATTTCTGATCTCTCTGATTTTACCACCTGACCTTTGCTGAGGCAGAAAGCACGTGAGGAAGCTGGACTGTCAGCTGAGAACGGATGATACGGCGCCGGTTTCACTACAAAGTGGTTTATGTCCATGGCATCAGTATTGAGTATCTTCTAAAGAAGATACCCAATTTAAATTGTGAAAGAAGAGAATGTTTTCTCAGAGCCAAGACATAAGCTTTTGTTGTTCTTAAAGGCTGAAGCAGGAGTTTTAAAATTTGTCTCAAAGCAAGAAGGTTGGAGGAAGAGAAAGATGTGTTGGCAGATCACAAGGGCAGGGAGTCAATTACGTCTCTTGTACAAATCTGTCAATATTTCTCTTCTCGCATTAAAGCCACGCTGTCTGTTCTGCTGCCGTATTGAGGATGTTAACCCTTTGTGAACCTTGAGAGAAAGTCTGGCTTTATTTGAGGAAGGTAATAGGAATGCAAAATAAACAAGTCTGGAATGACAAGCTGGGTCTCACACACAAGTTATGTTGAAAAATTGGGCTAAATAAGTTTGGTGAGAAGATAAGAAACTTTTCTGTGACTCATCACCATTTTCTGTTAAGGATCCCTGTCCTTAAATCATGGTTTACAGAATCTCAGGGCTTTAAGCAAATCTAAGAAACTCCAGTCCAATGCTCTCTCCCTCCACCACTGCCAGGTTACACTCAGCAACAGGTTCTGCTTGGCCACACCTGGATGGGACGGGAAGATTTCTGCTTCTCATTGAGCTGAAATCTGTCTTCCTATAGCTTCCACCCTTTACGACTCGTGCCTCCAGGCTTTGTGGAGAAGGAAGATGACTCATCTCTGGCGGCCTGTGATGGCAGAACATCAAGTCCAGCCAGGATGGATGGCTTTCCACCTAGTGGGCTCCCACAAGGGAGCTGACTCCTTGACCCTCAGCCCCCAACACACTGGTGCCCACGCTGGAGGGGCTGACCTACAGTCAATATCAATGGCATCCATAACCTTACCATTGATGCTGTGGTTTGTGGACCAGCAAATCATTATCATCTTGCAGCTTAGCAGAAATGAAGAAGCTAGAGCCCTGGCCCGGACCTAAAAGGCAGCAGTAGAATTCTTGCCATCCACATGGGAAATCTGGGCTTCCTTCTTGGCTGATGTATTACATGTACAGCCACACCCATCCATGTATAAATGTAGATATAAATTATAATATTGTTTTAAAACTTGCTTTTTTAATTAGCATTTTTAAAAAATTTATCCATATTGTTATACACAGATCTAACTCATTATTTTTATTCATTGTCATGTTTCAACATAGGCATGTAAGAGGCTATGGAAGAGATCCAAATGTAGAATGACCTGAAATCTATTTCTGGAAGTGGCAATGGAAATAGTTTTTTTTAAAAAAAAAAAAGAAAAAAAGGAAATTCTTTGAGAAATAGTTGGCTTGGCTGGCCATGAGAAATACTGTATATAATGAATTTTCAAGACTTGGTGAATAATTAGAGTCTAAAAAAAAATAAAAATAGGACTTGGATTTGTTTAGTGTAGGTAATAGATACTAACTAAAAAATTATGAAAGAGGACCTGGGGTTTACTGTTATTAAATTTGAAGCATTCATATTTAAACCATCTAGTAACATTCCTAGGCTGCAGCAAACATGAGGCTAGGACTCAGGACACAATTGGGGAGTCACAGGGCAATGATGACGAAAAGAGATGTTTTCAATGTTGACTGCTATATTTTACATATTGCACAGTCCGTGGGTGGCACAAATAATTAAGCTCTCAACTGTCATTGAAAATGCTGGCAGTTTGAACCTACTTAAAGGCCCAAAGGTGCCTTAGAAACTCTGGTGGCAGAGTGGTTAAGTGTCATGGCTGCCAACCAAAAGGTCAGCAGTTCCAATCTACCAGGTGCTCTTTGGAAATTCTACAGGGCAGTTCTACTCAGCCATATAGTGCTGCTGAGTCAGAATTGACTTGACAGCAGTGGCCTTGGTTTGAGGCTTAAAAGCACCTCAGAAGACAGGCCCAGTAGTCAGCTTCCAAAAGGTCACACCCTTGAAAACACTATGGAGCAGTTCTACTATGCATACCTGTGGTGCCATGAGTTGGAACTGACTTGACAGCAACTAACAACAAAACAGAAGACTAGCTACACTTACTGAGTGATGACTATGTCAACCACCATTCTGAGCCCTACATCTTATGCACGCTTATGTACTTAATGGAAACCTTGGTGGCGCAGTGGTAAAGCGCCACAGCTGCTAACCAAGAGGTGGGTGGTTCAGTTTAACCAGGCACTCCTTGAAAACCCTATGGGGCAGTTCTACTCTGACATACAGGGTCGCTATGAGTCAGAACCAACTCAATGGCATCTAACAACAACAACATTCATTTAATCTGGACAGCTCTAGGAGGTATTTATTATCATTATTTTAATTTTGCAGATGAAGAAACTGAAGGCTCGGATTCTCCAAGTACTTAAGTAAGGTGTCAGAGTTTTTGAGAGGCAGGTCATGAATACAAACCCAAGCAGTCTGAACTGAGAATTTTGTCTCAGCTCTGGTGATGTAGTGATTAAGAGCTTGACTGCTAACCAGAGGGTAGGTAGTTCAAATCCACAAGCGGCTCCTTGGAAATTCCATTTGATGGCAATGAGTATATTTCAATCCCTGGATACTCAATCAGCAAAACTGTTACAGTCAATTTATGGGAAAATTTACTGAGGCTGAATATCACTATCATTTCTAGATGACATTAAAAAGGAAGAAAGTAAGAAAACACAATTATTTTAAAGATAACCTAATGAAAACAATCCCTTCTTTTGACCAGTGTGATAAGTAGTTGAAAAAGATTTAAAGAAGTTACTTTGTAGGCATTAATTTTTCCTTTCCAAATGCTCACTGAAATCTCTTTCTCCCTGTAGACCTGGGATGCATGAAATGCGACCTTAGGAGGTACCCTGTGCACCTACCTGCATTTTTCTTATAAGACCTGTTTTGGGGCCTAGCACTTCTATTAGACTGTGAGATCTTGTCGGCACAGGCACCTCCTGGCATCCTTTAGGAGATAAATACGCTGTTTTATTGAACAAAGGCATCAGTGAATAACTGACCATTTTTACATGTGCTATGGAAGGAAACCGTGGTACCATAGTAGTTACGTGCTATAGCTGCTAACCAAAAGGTAAGCAGTTCAAATCCACCAGGTGCTCCTTGGAAACCACATGGCAGAAGTTTTACTTCACTCTGTAAGGTCACGAGGAGTCAGGCTCGACTCAATGGCAGTGGATTTGGTTTGGTTGGTTTGTATTTATCTATTCCCTGATAGTTTCATAAATCACACACAGCACTGTCATAGCCAGGGGACAATTTGCTGAACACTGAATACAGTTGTCTTTACTTAGTTTGTTCGTTCTGGAGCACAGGACTTTTATCTTTGAATATATACATATGTTGTTGTTGCTACCTGCTGTCAAGTTGATCCAGGCTCATAGTGACCCTGGTGCAATAGTGGTTAAGTGCTGCGACTGCTAAGGTTAGCAGTTCAAACCTGTCAGACGCTCCTTGGAAGCTCTACGGAGCAGTTCTACTCTGTCTTATAGGGTTGCTATGAGTTAGGATCAACTTGACGGCACTGGGTTTCTGTTTTTTTCCACAGTGACCCTAAGGAGTAGTGTAGAACAGACCCAAAAGTTTTCCAAGGAGTGGCTGGTGTATTCAAACTTCTGACCTTTTCTGGTTAGCAGCTGCCAGGTCTCAACTACTGTGCCACCTGGATGCTTCATATACATATATGTATTTCTTATATTTATTTATTTATAGATGCAGAGATGAAACTGGAGATTTATTTTAAAGAAGTGGCTCATGTGATTGTGGGGACTGGCAAGTTCAAAATCTGCAGGACTGAGTCTGAAATCCTTAGGACAAGCCAATACTGTGGAAACTTAAGCAAGCTTTCTGCATTATGGAAGCAAGGCAGAATTCCCTCTTCTCTAGGAAACTTCGGGGCTCTTTAAGCCTTAAGTCGATGGAATGAGACCCATCCACATTACTCAGGGTAATCCCCTTCACTGAAACTCAGCTGACTGTAAATCTTAATTATACTTACAAAACACCTCTGTGGGGACATTGGGATGAGTCTTAGACTGAACAACTAGGCTCCAGAGCCCTGCCAAGCTGACGTACAAAATTAACCAACACAGGGAGTTTGGCCTTTATCCTTGAAGACAGTTGCAGAGTCACTGTAAACTTTCTGCTTTGCCTATTGATTATTTCTTCTTGAGATTTATAAAAATTGAGAAATAATTTACATACGATAAGGTGAACAAATCTACAGTTAGGGTGGTCAGCCATCATGGGTTTGCTGGGATGGTGAAGGTTTTCAGGACATAGGACTTTAAGTTTTCAAACCAGAAGAGTTTCAGACCATCCAGTACTAATCAGTCTTCCTAGCTAAATTATGCCACTCGATGTTTACATACGTATATATCACCACTGCAGGGTCGCTATGAGTGGGAATCCCTGCGATGGCAATGGGTAGCAGTGGGTAGTCCACCACCACGATCAAGCCCCAGAAAACGTTCTCGTGCTATGTATCAATCAACATCCTTCCCCTAAGTATCTACTATTTCCAAATCTCTTAAAGTAAATTAGTGTTAGCATTTTTTTAACTTTATATTAATGGAGGAGCTCTGGTTGCTCAGTTTTTAAGCACTCAACTGCTAGCCAAAAAGTCAGTCATTCAAATCCGTCAGTCACTCTGTGGGAAAAAGATGTGGTAGTTTGTTTCCATAAAGATTTACAGCTTTGGAAATTCTATGGGGACAGTTGTACTCTGTCCTACAAGGTCACTATGAGTTGAAAGTGAGATGTAAATGGAATTATATAGTATTTCTCTCTCGGGTCTAGCTTTTTTTTTTGACTTTACATCTGAAATATTCATCCTTGTTTTTGCTACAGTTTATTTCTCTTTGTTGTACAATATTCTATTGTAAGAGCATATCTCAATTGGCTTATCCACTCACCTGTAAATGGATGTCGGATTGCGTCCAATTGGGGCTATAATGAATACAGCTGTTATGACTGTTGTTGTGCATGCCTGTTGTTGGGCATAGGCTCTCCTTTCTGTTGGGTGAATACTAACGACTGGAATTGTAGGGTGATAGGGTACAAGTTTAGGTTAGCAGCAACTGCCAAACTGTTTCTCAAAGTGTTTGCAACACTTTGCATTTTTACCAACACTTTCGAGAGTTCTTGTTTCTCCACATCCTTATCAACACCTGCTATTGTCTGTCCTTTTAGCGTCAGCTGTTCTAGTGTGCATGAAGTTATAGCTCATGGTTTAATTTGCATTTCTTAATGACTAAATGTTGAGAACCTTTTATTGGTCATTAATACCTCTCATGCTAAGTGTTTAAGTCGTTGGTTGTCGATCTTTTCATTGTTGATATTAAAGAGTTATAAATTCAGAATACAAGTCTCTTTGTTGGATACTCTTACAGCGGAATCTGTTTTCTCCCAGGCTTACTTTTTCATTTTCTTAATAGTGTCATTTGAAAAGCAAAAGGCTGAAGTTCTGACTTTGAGATATAATGTATCAAAATTTTCCCATGGTGAGTACTTTTAATGCCTTGTCTATGAAATTATTACTTAATTCATAGATATGAAAATACTATCCTATATATTCCTCTAGGAGTTTGGTTTTCTCCTTTGTGTTTAGATTTATGATCTATCATGAATTAATTTTTGTTTTTGTACACAGTATAGGTTGAAATTCCTTTTTTTCCATATGGCATGATGTTGTCTTGTTCCAGCACTATTTGCTGGAATTGTCCAATGAATTATCCCAGAGCTTTTGTCAAAAATCAATTGACCATGTATGTATGAGTCTATTTACAGACTCTAATATGTTTCATTGATCTATTTTCCTATCCTTATCTCAATGCCACACTGAATCAGTTATTGCTATAATTTTTGTAGCAAGTCTTGAAATTAGACAACTCAAGTCTTCCAGATTTGTTTTTTGTTTGTTTCCAGAATTGTTTTGACTATTCTATGTTCTGTGTATATCTATGTAAATTTTGGAATTTTAGCTATTTCTATGAAAAAGCCTGCTGGGATTTTAACTGAAATTGCATCTCATAAGCAGATCATCTGGAGGAAAACAGACATCTTTATAACACCAAGCCTTCAATTCATGAACTTCATATATTGATTCATTCATTTCAGGTTTTAAAATTAGTGTTTTGTAAATTTCTGCTTTAGAGATCTCATGCATCTTTTATTAAATGTCAGTTGTTTATTGCTAGTAGGTAGAAAGAAACTGTGGTGGCATAGCGGTTAAGGACCATGGCTGCTAACCAAAAGGTCGAGAGTTCAAATTCACCAAACTCTCCTTAGAAACTCTATGGGGCAGTTTCACTATGTCCTATAGAGTCACTGTGCATTGGAATAGATTTGACAGCTGGGAGTCTGGGGGTTAGTACGTAGAAACACAAGTGATTTTTGCATGTTGACCTTGTATGCAGTAATATTGTTAACTTATTTATTAACTTAAATAGTTTTCCTATTGCATTTTTAAAAATTGCTTAAATTGCTTATGTATACAGGAAACCCTGGTGGCATAGTGGTGAAGTGCAACAGCTGTTAACAGAAAGGTTAGCAGTTCAAATCTGCCAGGTGCTCCTTGAAACTCTATGTGGCAGTTCTACTCTGTCCTATAAGGTCACTTTTCTTGAAATATTCTTAGGTGTTGGCATCAAACTAATGATGACTTTAGAAAATGAGTTGAGACGTATTCATTAATTTTCTTTTTTTTCCGAAACAGCTTCTATAGGATTAGCATTATTTTTTCCATAAACATTTGGAATAATTCACTAGTGGAGTTACTTGAAAGTGGATTTGTGTGTACGTATAGAAATTTAATTAATTGGAAATCCAAATTATTTAATAGATCTAAGAAGATTCAGGTCTTTTATTTTTTGTGTATATGTCAGTTCTGGAAATTTGTGCTTTTCACGGAACTTGTTTATTTCATTTAAATTGTCAAATGTATCTACTTGAAGAAGCTTATGTTTTAAAACAAATACACCAGTAATCACATTAATGTTAAGCGGACTAAGCACTGCAATTAAAACAAAGATTGCCATATCATTTTAACAAAACAAAACCCTATTAAGTGCTGTGTATATAAGACAAACTTTACATTTAAGGACTTAGGATAAATAGAAAAAGATATACTATGGAAACCAAAGATCGGTGTGACTATATTAATTTCAGACTGTCTCAGTCTTCTAGTGCTGTTATAGTACAGATACCACAAGGCTGGATGGCTTTAACAAAGAACAACTTATTTTCTCACAGAAAAGAAAGCTAAAAGTCCAAATTCAGGGCATTAGCTCCAGGGGAAGTCTTCCTCTGTCGGCTCTGGAGGAACATCTTTGTCATCAAACTTCCCCTGGAGTGGGAACATCAAAAGTGCCATCAAAAGTGCCGGGACCCCCAGTCCAAAAGATGTGCTCTGCTCCTGGCGCTGCTTCTTTCCTGATGTTATAATGTCCCCAACTCTCTGCTTGCTTCCTTTTCCTTTATTGCTCAAGAGATTGTCTCAAGGAACAATATAATCTTACACACTGAGTCCTGCCTCACTAACATAACCACCACCCATCATGCCTAATTAACATCATAAAACAGAAAAAACTCAAACCCAATGCCATCAAGTTCATGCCAATTCATAGTGACCCTGTAGGACAGAATAGAACTGCCCCACAGAGTTTCTAAAGAGTGCCTGGTGGATTTGACCTGCTGACCTTTCAGTTAGCAGCCATAGCACTTAACCACTATGCCACCAGGGATTCCCATTAACATCACAGAGGCAGGATATACAGCAAATGAGAAAATCACAAGATACTGGGAAGCATGGCCTAGCCAAATTGCTGCACACATTTTTGGAGAGACACAATTTAATCCACATAGTAGACAAAAAGACTTTCATCAGAAAGTATTGCCAGATACAGATTTTTTAAAACATTAATAAAATGAATAACTCCATAGCTACGCTGACAAAGTAAAAAAGAAAAAAAGAAACAGAGAGAGAGACAACGAATTCCGACTATGATCAAAGATCCAATTCAATAGGAAGACTGAACAATATAAATTGTATGTATGGATTATGACTCAACATCAAGAAAACAAAAATCCTCACAAACAGACCAACAAGCAATATTATGGTAAATGGAGAAAAGATTGAGGTAGTCAAGGATTTCATTTTACTTGATCCCACAATCAATGGCCATAGAAGCAGCAGCTAAGAAATCAAAAGACATCTTGCATTGGGAAAATCTGCTGCAAAGGACCTCTTTAAAGTCTTGAAAAGTAGACATCCTCTTGAAGACTAAGATGCAACTGACCCAAGCCATGGTGTTTTCAATGGCATCATATGCATGTGAAAGCTGAACAGTGAATACGGAAGATAGAAGAAGAACTGATATCTTTGACTTGTAGTGTTGGAGAAGAATATTGAATATACCATAAACTACCAAAAGAATGAACAGATCTGTACTGGAAGAAGTACAACCAGAGTGTTCCTTAGAAGCAAGAATGGCAAAAGTGTGTCATACATACTTTGGACATGTTGTCAGGAGGGATCAATCCCTGGAGAAGGACATCATGCTTGTTAAGGTACAGGTCAATGAAAAAGAGGAAGACTCTCAACAAGATAGACTGCCAAAGCGGCTGCAACAATGGGCTTAAGCATGACAAAGATTGTGGGCCTTATACAGGACCAGGCAGTGTTTCATTGTGTTGTACGTTGATCACTATGAGTTGGAACCAACCCAATGGCACCTAACAACAGAAACAAAGTGTATGTACTTAACAGCTTGAAATATGTAAAGCAAATATGACAAAACTAAAAGGAGAGATAGAAAATCCATAATTATAACTCGAGATTTGGATATAACTCTCTCAGTAACTAATAGAGCAAACAAAAGAAGAAGAAGAAGAAGGAACTAGAAAAACTGAACAATAAAGTGAGACAGCTTGACCTAACTTGATACTGTACCAAACAATTTTAGGATATATTCTTTTCAAGCACATATGGAACTTTTACCAATTCTATACTTGGCCTGTAAAACAAAAGAATGTCACTATAGATTCTATAGACATTAAAAGCCAAATCAAAACTTATTGCTGTCAAGTCGATTTTGACCCATAGCCACCCTATAGGTCAGAGTAAAATTGCCCACAGGGTTTCCAAGGAGCAGCTGGCAGACCTGAACCGCCAGTCTTTTGGTTAGCTGCAAAGCTCTTCACCACTGCTCCAGTAGGACTTGTTATGCAAGAAATTTGACAGTTTTGAAGACTGACTTTTAAATATGGAGTATCATCACCAGAATTTCATTTTAGAAAGATTGCTATGATTGCAATCTTAGAATGGCTAGACAGAGGCAAGAGACGAGGCATGGATGGAGATTAGGAGCCTATGTAGCAACAACCAGGCAAAGATAACGGTGACCTAGATAAAGGAGAAGATCCCTTGGTGGTACACATAGTTAAACACTTGACTACTAGCTGAAAGACTGGGAAACTATCCAAAGGTGTCTCGAAAGATAGGCCTGGTGATCTGCTTCTGAACGGTCACAGCCTTGAAAAACCTACTGAGCAGTTCAACTTTGTGCACACACAGTCACCAGGAGAAGGAATCTGGTAACTGACAACAACAGGTAAAGAACAGGCCGCTGCTGGACTAAAGACAGGATCAGACGAAAGAGGGAGTGACATCAGAAGGTTGAGATTCAGTGAAATCAAGTGACACTGCAAACATTCAATCAAAAAATACTTATTGAATGCCAACCATATGCCTGACACAACTTACAACAGTTAACAAGACAGGCACGCTCCCTGCCTTCATGATGCTTACAACCAGAAGCTGTACCTGAAAGGCTTTGCTCCAGGTTTTCCCTCTAGACACAGAGCCCAGACTTACATCTTTATAGGCCCTGCCTGGTCTGCTGCATCCTGTATCTACGTCAACGTCTTTGCAGCTGCTTTTTGTACCATCGCGATGGCCATGTCCTTCCAGGCAGCTCTCAATGATTTAAAATTTTTATAAGATTAAGCTGAACCTTCAAAAATTTCCTTGATTTGGCACAAAGATACATACTCTAAGAAATGGCTATTCAAAACATCAGTATATTTTCCTTTTAAAACGAGTGCTGGTTTCTTTGTCACAGGGACATTTGCAATCTGCTGGGTGTTTTACATCTATCTCTTTCTGAGATGGAGCTGGCTAAGGTTTGGTGAAAACAGCACCATTTGTTAGAACTGTCCCTTGATTTATGTCAGAGTTTCTGTCAAAAACCAAGCCCCTTACAATTCCGTTCTGAAAAAACAAAGACTGTGGACAGCCTGGCACCCTGTATTTATCTAGTCAACTTTCAGTTGTTCCTCTGAATTTTGAACTACAGGATGTTGAATGTGGAAGGAATTGTAGAGACCACTTAGCCCAGCTCACACAGTTTAGAGAGGAGGAAACCAAGGCCCAGAGAAGTCGAGTGGCTTGCAAAGGTACTCAGCTGCTTTAACTTAGAGCCAGGGACTAGAAGCCAAGTTTTCCCACAGCTCTTTCATCCAATCTTCAGCATATCTGCACTGCAGCACTGAGATCTAGGAGTCTACACCCAATCTGCTGCTATTTTGACAAAGAAAGCTTTAGTTTGTGCTTTAAGTAATGGTTTCTGGTTCAAATCCCTGTCTCTATCCACATCCTGTGTTGACTCCACACCATTGTCTCTGCTGGAAGAATGCTAACACCTAAACTATATAAAGCAGAAGCAGTTGCTATTTGGGATAATTTCAAAGACCCTTGGAGTGGACCACTTCTTTTCACTTGTTTATGAGAACTAAGCTTACTGCCGTCTAGTTGATTCCAACTCACAGCAACACTGTAGACAAAGCAAACTGACCCATCGAGTTTCCAAGGAGCACCTGGTGAATTTGAACTGCTTGCTTTTTGGTTTGCAGCTGTAGCACTTAACCACTATACCGTCAGGGTTTCCATTTGCTTACAATCCAAAACCAAGCCAAACCCAGTGCCGTCTAGTCAATTCCAACTCATAGCGACACTTGCTTATCAATGCCTGAAATTTCTAAGTTCTTCATAATGTAGGGAGAGACAAAACCCACAGTGCAAGTGCTCTGGGAAGGAAAACAGAATGTCTTCAATTTACAATGAGTGGTAAATAATGGACATTGGATCTCTTCCTAGGAGCAGTGTTTGGTATTCAAGAGGGAAGGTAACCCACAAGGGCACAGGGCGCCTTAGGAAAGATGGAGCGGATGTCCGTGAGCTAGAGGAAAGAGATGGAGGGCGTGTGTCTGTGTGGGACAGAGGACAGATGCTGTCGGGGTTGAGGCGGGAGCTTTTGGGCACAAATGTCTACACTGGCAACTCTGCATCACAGTTTGGTCCTGTCTTGGCCCTATCTGTCACTCTGTGGTATCTGCATTTTAGCCCTGGGCCTTCCACCCTAGGTGCTAGCAACAGAGAATGTGGAGGAAGGGGATATCTTCAAGACAGTAAGCACCCCTCCAGCTGTGTGCTCAGAGAGAGATCACAGACTTAAGACTCTAAGCCTTATGACTGGTTCTTTGCTACTGGAGGTCATCATGAAAATCCTCTGTGCATGGCGCCCAGGGGGTTGGCTGAGATTTCCTGCAGGAAGCAAGAAGCAGGATTGAAAGTTAAGTTGGAAGCAGGAAACCGGGGCTCTGATCCTGGCTCTGTCACCAGCCCTGGAACTTTGACCTCTCTTTCCTCATCTGTAAAATAAGGAGGATGAACTTGGGGGTCCATAGCTGCTTTCCAAATCTAAGATGTTGGGTCTTTGGGAAGGCTGTTGTTGTAATTCCCTAAGGCTGCCATCACAAACTGGTAGCTTGGAAGAAAACACGTTTATTTTCTCATAGTTCTAGAGGCTAGAAGTCCAATTCTAGGGATTGGTCATGTTGATGCCTTCTGAGAGCTTCCAGAGAGGGAACAGCTTCGTGCCTCTCTCCTAGTATCTGTTGGCTCCTGGTAGTTCTTGGCCTTCTTTTGCTGCTTATAAATGTGTCTGCCTCCACCATCACCTGGCGTTTGTTTACCCCTATGTGTGTCTTTGTCTCTGTGTCCTCCCTTTTATAAGATGTCACTCAGAATGGTTAGGACTCATCCACCTCTGGTATGACTTTTTAAAAATTTAGCTGATAACAAAAGAAAATCCATATTTACAAACAAGATGACATTCATAGCTAAAGGCATTAAGACTCCAGTATACCTTTTTGGGGAGACACGATTCAATTCACAAAAGATATTTGTCCAGGTTCTAGCTTCTTGAGAGAAGTACTGTGCCTTGGACCAAATGGAGGACTGTGGGCAAAGATCTTGTTTTTCTGACCGAGACCCTGAGGGCTCCTTTCAGGTTAGGGCACGGGGGTCTAGGGCTACTGTCCTGATCCAGCCAAGGTTTGCTCAGGGTCTTACCCAGAGTAGGTGTTCGAGCCACTGATGCCATGGTGGAATGTCTGCTCCTCCTGCAGGCTGGCCTGTGGCTTCCCTGGAGGAACCACCACCATCAGCCCAAGTCCAGGAACCGGATGGAGAGGTTGACTGAGACCTGAGGGTCATTTCACCTCAGACCTGTTGTGCTCCTGCTCCCCTCTTCCCTCGTCGCCAGGCCCACCAATGACTCTGTCCCTATGTCGGCATGAGCATGAGTGTATGTGTTTGCTTTCCGTTTGTTGTTCCCTGCAGACAGTGATTCTACTCCAAGCACAATGTTATTTTTAAATTCAGCCATCCCTTCCTGTGTCTCTCACCTTCTGCTCTGGGACTTTCATTTACACTGCATTCCCAGTCAGATTTCAGGCTTCAGTCTTTTTCAAGGAAGCCACAGGCCTCACTCCTGGACTGTCTGCTTATTGGGATTTCAAGTCCAGGTCTCTCATAAATCAGAGAACCAAGCTTACTGCTATCAAGTTGATTCTGACTCACAGTGACCCTGTAAGGCAGAGTAGACCTGCCCCCATAGGACTTCCAAGGCTGCAAATCTTTACAAAAGCAGACTGGACATCTTTTTCTCACAGAAAGACGGGTGGGTTTGAACCGCCGACCTTTCATTTAGCAGCTGAGCACGTAACCACTGTGCACCAGGGCTCCATAAAATCCGTTGACATCGAGTAAATTTAACTCATTGCTGTCGCATCAGCTCCAACTCATGAGAAATTCATAGTGACCCCACAGGAGAGAGTGGAACTGCCCTATAGGGTTTCCAAGGAGCAACTGATAGATATGAACTGCCACCCTTTGGGTTAGCAACCTGAGCTCTTAGCCACTATACCACCAAGGCTCCTAGGACTATATCCAAATCCCCAAGACCCACTGCTGTCAAGTCAACCGCCAGACAGAGTTTCTAAGGACTTTCTGGTGGATTCAAACTGCTGACCTTTAGGTTAGCAGCTGTGGCACTTAACCACTATGCCATCAGGGTTTCCTATGGCTCCATCTTTCCTTTAAGTTCAAATTCACGTGTCTGTTTGGTCTCATGTGGTCATGCCTGTTTGGTAGAGGCACTGAGTTAAAGAACACTGACAGCTTCTAATCCTCTAATCAGCAAAATCATTTGATGGATGCTAGTTTTCAAAGTGGCACAGCAGTTAAGCACTTTGACTGCTAACTAAAAAGTCAGCAGTTCAAATTCACCAGCCACTCCTTGGAAACCCTGGGGAGCAGTTCTATTCTGGCCTACAGAGTCACCGTAAGTCTGATTATCAGTCAGAATGGACTGGATTGCAGTGGGCTTGGTTTGGGAGTTTACTTGCAAAACCCCAAGCCCTAGCCTTTTTCTTCAGGACTACAGGAATGCTTGGATGCATCTGAGTAGCCGCTTGCTGTTTGGTTGCAGGGGACAACCCATCTACTTATTTCCTCTTCTAGAAACCCTGCTGGAGTAGTGATGAAGTGCTACTGTTGCTAATCCAGAGGTGAGACTCCTTGGAAACTCCATGGGGCAGTTCTACTCTGTCCCATAGGGTGCCTCTTCTAATTAGAGGAGAAACTAATTTCCCTGAGTCCCTTTCCATTCGGCCCATTGCCTGAATCTTTCTTATCCTTCTAAGAGTTTTCTTACCTTCCTCCATTATTCAGAGTTCAGCATTTTTATCCCCACTCTTAGGGGTTAAATAAAACCTGAAACCAAATCTGTTGCCATTAAGTCACTTCTGACTCATAACAACCCTACAGGGCAGAGCAGAACTGCCCCATACAGTTCCCAAGGAGTGCCTGGTAGATTCAAACTTCCATCCTTTTGGTTAGCAGCTTAGCTCTTAAACACTGGACCACCAGGGTTGGATAGTGTCCTCCCAAGTGTATTGAAGTCCTAATCCCTGTACCTGTGAACAATACTCCATTTGGAAATAGGGTTTTTCTTTTGTTATGTTATGCAGTCATACTGCAGGAGGATGGGTCCTAAACCTAATCCCTTCTCAGTGGTGTCTTATAGAAAAAGAAAACAAGTAGGGAAAGACACACAAGGGGGGATGAGACCACATGAGTAGCCATTTACAAGCCAGGGAATGCCCAGAGCTGCTGACTAGGAAGGTTCCGCCCCTACAGCCAATACCCTGATTTCAGCTTCTAGTCTCCCCGAACCACAAAACAATAAATTTCTATTCTTGAAACCCACTGGCCCAGGTTATTTTTTGTTAAAGCAGCCCTAAGAAACTGCCTACCACATTAGCCCAGCAGTCCTGAGACATATTTGTGATATAAATTGAAAGAGTCCAGTCAGGACTCCAGTTAGGAATGAGATTCTTAAATGTATGTTTAAGTTGCATTTGTAGGTAAGTCAAAACAAGTGTACATAGTTCTTATTTAGTCTTACTACGTCTGCTAACCAAAAAGTCGGCAGTTCAAATCTGTCATGCGCTCCTTGGAAACTCTATGGAATAGTTCTACTCTGTCCTCTAGGGTGGCTATGAGTTGGAGTTGACTCTGGCAGTGGGCTTTTTTTTTCCTTTGGTTAGCACTAGAAAGGAGCCCCAGTAGCACAGTGGTTAAAGTGCTTGTCTACTACTTGAAAGGTCAGTGATTCGAATCCATGTTGCTCCACTGGAGAACCATGTGGCAATCGGCTTCCATAAAAATTGCAGTCTTGGAGACCTAATGACGCAGTTCTATTCTGTCCTATAGGGTTGTTTTTTTTTTTTTTTTGAGTCACAACCGACTCGACGACGATGGTTTGGGTAGTTTGATAATAAAAAGCTCTAAGACTCTTCAGTGATGTGAAAACTTCACATACAGCAAGTGAAAATGATTGTGATAAAGACTTTGTGTAAGTAGGGGTGGTTCAATGGTTCCAAAGTGAAGGTAAAATTACATAGCATTAAAGACCAAGTATAAGCCCAATGCACCTGTAACCCCATGGAGTTACTGTATGATGACTTCACAATGTTGTAACTATGCTTCCAATGCCCCTAAGCTAACCTGAACAATGGCATGGGTGGGGTGGGCACCAGGCCTACCAGGCTTCACATAAGGGGCTGCCCAGGTTCCCTTCAGTTCCTCTGCGAGAGTTCTCCATAGAAGCCAGGAGCCAGGGTATAGACGAGCCACATGGCTTGTTCCTCAGGGCCTGTAACCTAGTGGCTCGATGCTGAAAAGGATCTAATTAGATGGAAAAGAAAAGATGTATTGAAAGTCAGGGAGAATGGTTTGCTGTGCACATAAAAGTAAGAAAAGTGATTCTACAGTAAGGAAAGACTTCCCTTCTGGGTACCTGGCTAGGCCTCATCCAAACTCTCAGTGCCTGGTCTGTGCTGGGAACCCTCCTGGCTATGGGCCCTACTGGAGGGGCAAGCCCTTGACAGAATAGCCCTGGGAATTAGATGAGTCAACAAAGACAGGGACCCCAGGTTTTCTCGGTGGTCATTTTCTACTCTAGCCTATTCTCTAGCCATGTGAAGAAACAAGGCCTACAGAGATAGACCTCCATCCTGAAAGAAGCTAATTGGCTAGAGGTAAACCACTGGGTGTGTGCGAGTGTGGGGGATCCTTGTAACAATGGTAGTCTCTATTTTAGGGCAATGGAATGCAGCAAAAACATTCCCTTTGCTCTGTGTCTTCTCACCACTACATACCCATATATGCTTGCCACACACAGTGCCTGAAAGAAAACTGTTCTTCTTTTTGGCTTTGTGCCAATCACATGGGGCCTTTCAGTGTCTCTAATTCAGTATGTTATTTTCCATAACATCCAGAAGAAAGGCTTAGATATGCCTTCTGGAGCAGCAGAGGAGGCAGAGGACGTGTAACAGCTCCCTCCTTGCCCATCTCTCGTCCCTCAGTGGTCCTCCAAGGAGCCATGACTGAGAAGAGGACCGGGCAGTCTGGTGAGCTGAGGGCTGGATGCGGAGTTCATGCTGAGATCAGCCTTGAAAGCTAAGCAGCCGAAGCTTTGGCCTGAGGAGATGCTGAGTCAGCAGCCTGAGCCCAAAATGAGAGGGTAGCCGGGGGAGGGACATTGTTGTTAGAAACCGTGCAATCAGTTCGTACTCACAGTGACCCTCTTTGCATGAGGGGGAGGGGCTGTGAATAATTTACTTATCAGTAGAAAGCCCTGGTGGCAGGACAGAATGGTGGCCTCTTCAGAAACGGTCTTGGGCATCACCCCCCTCACACTCGGCCTCTTTGTGACCTTTGGAATCTCCCCTCTCTCCTGCCAGAGTCCAGTAAAATGACTCTCAGGAAATCAGTGGTTTCCAACCTGGTACAAATTTAACTAGTTTAGTTGGTTCTGACTCATGGTAACTCATGTGTGTCAAAGTAGAACTCTATGCCACAGAGTTTCTTGGTGGCTGATTTTTCAGCAGTAGATGACCAGGACTTTGTTTTCAGACACCTCTGGGTGGATTCAAAACTCCAACCTTTCGGTTAACAGCTGAGTACATGAACTCTTTGCTACACCTAGGGATTCTGCTTGTGTAACTAGTCTGTCCTTTCTGTTCTCACTGGTGAAATAACATACCGCTATTTATTGGGTTTGGGGGTATTTTCACTGGGAGAGGAAAAAATTCTGAAACTAGAGACAGCTAGTGGTTGTACAACACTGTGAACACACTGAATTCCACTGAATTGTATACTTTGATAGTTAATTGTATGTCACATGACTTTTACCTCATTTAAAAAAAAAAGAATACCAGCTTTTGCTCACAGTGGTTGTAGGACGCCAAAGGGCGAGTGGATATGAAAGAAGCCCCGGGCTTTGCTCCTTGTTTATGCAGAGCAGTCCCTGCACAGCACTGGGTCTGCATCACAGGGGCCTGCCACTAGAGGAGGAGAGTGGTCTAGAAGCCTGCCGACCTTCCCCACCAAAACCTAACCTACTACCATTGAGTCAATAAACTCCGACTCATAGCAACCTCATAGGACAGAGTAAAACTACCCCATACGGTTTCCAAGGAGCCTCTGATGGAGTCAAATGGCCAACCTTTTGGTCAGCAGCCATTGCCACTAACCATTATACCACCAGGGTTTCCAATACACCTGCAGAAACCAATTGTTTCACCCCTCCTCGAGCACTTCCCCTTGATGTCTGACAGCAGTTACAGACATTTCCATGCACGCTGGGACCCCAGCTTTGGAAGACAGCCCCCTCACAATACTATGACTTTCACTTACCCTATAGCAGGCCCTTGGACTAAGTCCTTATTTATTTTCTGAGCCTTCGAGTCCCTGAAGGTGATAAAGAAGCCTAAAAGTAAATGTTTCTAACAAATCAAGTCACAGACTCTACCAGATGTCTCTTTGATAAATTGAGTTCCTTCCCAGCCTGAAACTCAGGCTGCTAGTGCCATCCTGCTCTTGGCTTCACAAAGCTGCACTTTTCCACCTCAGGTAAGCATGTCATATGCTAGGCTTCCTTTAAGCTTTTACCAAGCAGGTCCAACAATGTTCCAGGCTGCAGTGATTGGTCCCCAAAGGCAGCATCACAGGTCACCCCATCATCTGTTGACCTGGCAGCATTTATACTTTAGAAGGGAAAGCATGTTGATGTAGTCCAGGCAGGGCACCCCAAAAGCCATCCCTCGGTGGGGTGGGCTCTAATAGCAGAAAGTGATGAACAACTTTCAAGTCTATTGACTAGCTGCAGGTCTCTGAAGACTGGGAGTGTGACCAGAGTCACAAGGGGAGAGCCCAGCATGGACATATATGCGGGAGGCATTCCCACTTCTCTTTTCTCTGGCTGCAGCACCTGCCATGGATGCTAGCAAAACACAGGGACTTTTTTAATTTTTTTTAAAACTCTGCTCTGCATTTTACCTCTTCACTACAGCTCCATACTTCACTCTCTACAGAGAGTTAGGGAGTAAAGGTTGTAGTTCAAACCCACCCAGAGACACCTCGGAACAAAAGCCTGGCACAATCTGCTGTCAAAGGAGTATAGTCTTGAAAACCATCTAGAGCATAGTGCTCTTCTGCAAATATGGGATCAGCCAAGAGTCAGAATCGACTGGTTTGGTTTTGGTGACTATTATACAACGATGTGCTACTACACATCTCTCCCCGAGCCTGTGTTCCGTGCTGTCACATGGTCTGAGCATTAGCTAGCTCAGACCTGGCCAGGATGGGAGTGGTTATGCCATGGAAATCAGCAAACACTACATAATCCCTGGTCCTTCCTGTTTCTTCTTCTGACTCAGTTTTCTAGTATTGCTATAGGATCAATGGCTTCAACAAACGAATTTATTTCCTCATGGTTTAGTGGGTTAAAAATCTGAATTTAGGGTGTTAGTTCTAAAGGGAGTCTTTTTCTCCAGTCAGTTGTCTTTATTTTTTTCCTAACTGTGCTTTAGGTGACAAGTTTACAGCTCAAGTTAATATTTTGTTTCCCCTGCAAGATCTTTTTGTGGTCTGGCCCATCTCTTCCCCAATCTCTCCTCTGCTCACTTATTTAATCTCATTTGTATCTGAAAAGAGATTAACTCATGATACACCCTATATCAGTGCTGTCTCATTAACCTATCAAAGACAACTCATACCCCAATGGGATTATAACCACAGACATAGAAGCTAGGATTCACAACACATATTTTGGGGGGACATAATTCAGTCCATTTGTCTTGGTCATCTAGTGCTGCTATACCAGGAATACCACAAGAGGAGTTTATTCTCTCACAATTCCATAAGCTAGAGATCCAAATTCAGGGTGCAAGATCCAGGGGAAGGCTTTCTCTCTGTGTTGCCCTGAAGGAGGGTCCTTGTGAAGTATCAGTCTTCCCTGGGCCTCTGACCATCTCATTGCAGGAACCTCAGGTCCAAAGGACACACTTTCCTCCCAGCACTGCCTTCTTAGTAATACGAGGTCCCCTTTTCCGCTTGCTTCCCTTTTCTTTCATTTCTCAAGAAATAAAAAGTGGTGTAGGCCACACCCCAGAGAAACTCGCTTTATATTGGATCTGGGCTGTGATCTTAATAACAGTGTTACAGTCCTAAGCTAATCCTTTTTACATAATCCAATCTTGCCCCATTAACCACAGGCAGATGTTAGAATTTACAAACATATGCAAAAACTACAATCACAAAATAGGAGATAATCACGCAATACTGGGAATCATGGCCCAGCCAAATGGCTGCACACATTTTAGAGGGCGGATACAATTTGGTCCATGACACTATGACATCCTTCTTCCTGCCTGGAAAGATGGCTAGAGGTGGAAAAACTGTTGTGACCAGGAGGTGACCCTGAGTGAGAAAAGTACATGCTAAGAATGGCAAGGCAAAGAGGCAGGAGAAGCTATGACATGGATGACATAGTGGAGCCGGGAGCTCGCTCCAACTGCCCACCTCTAGATAGACCTTTCTCATTTGAAAAACCATCTCATTTGGTTAAATGCTCAGTTGAATCTCTCTCTCTCTCTCTCTCCCTCTTCTCCAGTTGCACAGAGTTGATCCTGACTCATGGACAGCCCATGTAAGTCAGGTAGAACTGTGCTCCACAGGATTTTCAATGGGTTTGAACCACTAACCAAACCCTTAACCAGGCCTCTTTCCCTAGTTCAGAAGATTGCCAGGACTTTCCTCTGAGGTGCTTTTGGAAGGGCTCAAATCACCAACTTGAACCACCCAGAAGCTCCTGAGGCTCCACATGCAGCCAAATGCAATTCCTTACAACACAAGGCTTGGTGTTCAGCCTTGTGAAGAAGTTTTTGCACAGATTTGAAGGGAAGAAGCAGAAATGAAATGTCAGCTAGGCTGACTTAGTGAGGTAAGCAGGTTCACTGTGCTGCACAGCTTTCAAGCTTGCATATTCTGAGCTCTGATCTCTCTGTGCTTTTTAAAAAAAAAAAGGCCTGGCATTTGCCAGACGAAAGAGAACACCTCAGTGAGATTGCTAAGTCAATGGCAGAGTCATGCCCCAGCTTGCAGGCCAGAGGGATAGGTTTTGTTTTGTCTCACTGCTGGATTACCTGTCCTGGTGCAGTAGCCTCACATACAGGCAGACTAACAGCCTGTACCCAGCCAACCTGGCACAGCCGGCAGCAGCCCCTTGTCCTCCCCATTCCTACACTCAGGGCTCCCTGCCTTATCGCACTGTTACTGCAGTTCTGTGCCATTGAGTCAATTCCAACCCATATCTAGTATGTGATAGACTAGATCTGCCCTCCTAGGTTGTTATTCTTACAACAGCAGATAACCAGGTGTTTTCCACCTTGGATTTGAACAACTAACCAAGCACTTAACCTTCCCTAGTCCACTAACTAAACCCATTGCTGTGTAGTTGATTCCTACTTATAATGACCTGATAGGACAGAGTTGAACTGCCCAGAGTTTCCAAGGAGCATTGGTGGATTCGAACTGCTGACCTTTGGGTTAACAAACATAGCTCTTAAACACTACTCCACTAGGGTTTCCTAGTCCACTAACAGCCTTCAAATCTTTTCTCCAAATTTTCAACCACCAGGCAAACTAACCACCCTTTCCTGCCTCCCAGAAAGCTGCAAAGCTGCTTTTACAGGGAGGGGCCTCCTCCTGTTAAAAAAATAAATAAATACGCTACTAACTGGTTGCTAGGATTTTGTGGCTCCTGCTCACCACGCTTTCCTAAGAAAGAGACTTGTCTCTATAGAAACTGCTACGTCACAGGGGCTCTGTACCCAGTGTCTGAGACCAGGCTACCTCCTCAGAACACGTTTCCTAGTACAGCCCCTCTGATCGGAGTGTGAGCCTGAGGACTGGGGGAGGAGGGGACCCTGGAGTTGTGAGTGGCCTTAAATCAATCTGTGCTCTCTCTTCTGTCTGTAGCACAAACAAACGGAAGCCACAATGCCAGTAATTACAGAGCATTTTTCTCCTGTATTTCTACTTTTCTTCGTAGCCCTGGAAAGGTTATGTTACCACCATGTCCTGTGTACATACACACACACACACACACACACACACACACAAGCATGCACGCAATAGGCGTTCTGTTTTGATTTTAGATAAGAGGCAGCTCAGAAGGGATTCATTTGATTCAACACTCAGGATTCCATCTTGTTTATGAGAACTCAAGACTAAAATCAGGTCAGTCTCTCAAAAAGCTTTGGATTTGATTCAAGAGAAATTGATGCTGAGGGTGGGAAGCGGTGGGGGGGGGATGACCTTCTTCTTAACCTTAGGGAGAAATTCAAGGTCACATATTTGTCCTGCTCACAATGTTATTATTCCCCTGCACAGAAAACACAGGTGGTCCTTGCCTTATAAACAGGATGACCATACTATTTGTCATTCAAGTCAGAAGACTTTTGAGAGGAGCTCTTAGTAAGGACGCTGGGATGACAGGCGTACACCAGGACTGTCTGAGCAACAAGTATGTTTAGCCACTCCTCCTATAAATACATGCTTTACAAACAATAACCACCCAGTTGCCATTGAGTCAACTCCAACTCATGGCAACTATGTGTGTGCCAAAGTAGAACTGTGTTCCACAGGGTTTTCAGTTGCTTTTACTTTGAAAGTAGATTGTCAGGGCTTTCTTTCGAGGTGCCTCTGAATGAACTTGGACCTCAATGTTTTGGTTAGCAATTTGCACCACCCAGGGACTCCTTGCACACAATACATGCGTGCATGCATGTGCACGTGTGTGTACACACACACACAGCATGCACAAATAGCTTCCTGCACATTGTCCTCCCCTGAAGGCCCCACTGTGGTAAATTTGGAAAGTTGAAAGCTTTTGAGAATGCGTAGGTTTGAAAATGAAGATGGAATGATATCACTGAAGGATTTTGTTCAATGAAGATACATTTTTCAAGAAGAAAGACCCTCGTATATACCTTTCATACGTGCGTCTCTGAAGGAGAAGCACCCAACAGCATTGTGTAAGAAGGTGCACTTCCCCGCACCTTCGCCGACGTGCGCGTTCTGGAGTCTTTCATGTCAAGGTCTCTCCAGTTTTCTTACACATACCGTCAGCCCTCTCTGTGTGACTCCTCTTCCTCTGTTCACAGCCAGACTTTTGATGCCTCAAAAACTTGGTTGTGGCTTGATCTCAACCCAGTGACATTAGATTACCTTAGATCTCTGCATAAGGAATAGGGCAGAGACTAACGAGGGAAGGAGCCAGCTTCTTCATAAAATAAAATCCAGGAAGTCAAATTCTTCTCACTACTCTCCTTTTTCAGAAATATCAAGCTGCTGTTACTAACTTTTCCAGTCAAATTTTAATTTTTTCCTAGAAAGTTCTTTTTCTTTAAGTTTAACTTAGAGAAAAGTGACATCTAAGTCATTAAGTCTTCTCATTTTTATATAAGACATTGATTTACTTTTCCATTTGTTTAAGTCTTCTTTTGAGTTAGGATTTTACAATACAGATTCTTGGACCACAACTCTGGATGCTCTGATTCAGTATACTCAGGACTGGGCTCAGACCTGGGAACAACTGCTCCAGGACACGGGGAGCCTGTAGCTCAGTGAAAAAACATCATGGGACCAAGAAAAGGGGCTCGAGGTCTCAAAGGACAAGCCTAGTTCACTCCACAGCATTGCCTGGAGGCTGCCTCCAATCCTACAACTGGAAGGCAAACATTTTTCCTAAATTACAGCACAATAATCATGGGTAAAACAGCCTTTTATGAGTTGGAGCATGGCCAAGAGTGCTGAAGCAGAAAGCAATGAGGGTTAGGGTCGTTCACTAGCTGTGGGAACTTGAAGAGCTTTGCTTAGCTTCTCTCTCCTCCCCTCCAGTCAGGCACTCCTTGGAAATCCTATGGGGCATCTCTTTTCTGTCCTGTAGAGTCACTGTAAGTTGGAGTCAACTTGACGGCAACAGATTTGGTTACAGTTTACCATAACCCTGGCATAAAGGGTAAGTGCTACAGCTGCTAGTCAAAGTGTCTGCAGTCAAATCCACCTGGCACTCCTTGGAAACTATGGAGCAGTTAGTTCTACAGTGTTCTTTAGTCGCTATGAGTCTGAATCAACTCCATGGCAGTGGGTTTTTTAAGGTGGTATGAAATAATGTGGCCACATAAAGGCTGGCTCTTTAAACCCACCTGGAAGTACCTCGGAAGAAAGGTTTACTGATCGACTTCTGAAAAATTAGCCATTGAAAACCCTATAGAACACAGCTGTACTCTGGGAGGCATAGCGTCACCATGAGTCAGAGTCAAGTCAATGGCAACTGGTTTAAAAAATTGAGAACAAGAGACCTATCAGCTCAGTTGGCCATGTCAATAGTAATACACGTGCAGGATCCTTGTTATTTAAATGAATTCACGTAAGTGAGAAACTAAAGCTCAGAGTCTCAAAAAAATAGCACTGTCCCTCTCAAAAAGTAAACCCTAACATTTGGTAATCCAAATTTCTGCATTCTACCAATTACTGGACCAATGAACCTATTCCACATTTCTTCCATTGGGATAAATGTGGCTTATCTGCCTGCTCACCAGGCAAGCATCCAAATGACTAACATAAATAGGGCTTTACGTGAAGTATATAAGGACTAAAGTACCAAAAAGTACTGATAATGCTGCTGTACTTTACGTCCAACTGACTGGTTTATGGAATGATTCCATTAGACGCCTCTGAAGTTAAAGGGAGAACCCTTTTATAGACTAGCTTCAACTGTGAGCAATTTCCTTTTAAAAGATAAAAATATTCTCTTCCACTCCCCTCTGGTCTCAACTCATGGGTTTTAGTACCATTTACATCTTGTTTTAAAGCATAGAATGCTATCTATTCCTCATGCCTCTTTTCTTTCTCAATACCCTGTCTATCCTACCTCTCCCTGAAAATATAAAATTCTGCTTTATTTTCAATTTAAAAAAAGAAGCATCTTCACAACTATATATTTGTTCCTTTTTTTTTAAGTTAAAGCCACGCTATGTAATAAAAACCACAAAAATGTTCACATCCTTTGAGTTAGTAATCCCAGCCTTTGGGAATGATCCCAAGGGAATAATGCAAAAGAAGAAAAAGAACAAAAAAGTACATGTAAAAAGACATTTGTAGGAAAATATTTGAAAATGTTCAGTGATAGGGCCAAATAAACTAATGCTGAATTTACAAGATAAAATACTATACCACAGGTCTCAAGGAGAAACATGAAGGCTTTGTAGAAATACTTGTAAATTGCTTGTGATCAGTCAAAAATAAAGAAGGAAAACTAATATGTATTATTTATACATATTATGATTACAATTACATAAAAATTGTGGTCATGTCCAGGTCATGCAACTGATGAGACCCAAGAGACCTGATTTGGGTTCCACAGATTGAACTAGCAAGTTCGGTCTCACGTGGGGTGGCAAACAGGGATCTCCCCTCCCCCAAAGCACATGAGGATGCATCCCTTTTAGTAGCAAATGATGGATAAGTTTATTAAGGAAAAGTACATTCCAAAGAGGGAGAAGCTCAGTCTCCCTAAGTGTAAAAAGACCCAGTATACATTTTCAGGGTGCTTTTTATTGGTGAAAGGGGTGATGCCATAGATGGGAGGGGAGGTAGTAACTTGGTTTTTTATTGGATTTGAGGCTACCATAGCCACTTCACAGCTGCTAGGAGGAATTGTTATATTTGCATCACAACTACCAGGAAAAATTTATGTTTGTATCACAAAATGCTAGGGAGAACTGTAGATATGCGGCAGATCAGGTTCCCTTGGTAACCTTGTCAATACTGTGAGTATTCTGTAATGCAAGCCACGACCTTTATTATCCCTAGAAAATGTTAGATTCTGAAGTAAGATACATTAGTACGTGGCAGCAGAGATCAGGTTCCCTAGCTAACCTTGACAGTCACACGTGGAAATCATCAGAAGAGGCTAGAGATACCTGTATGCCAGGGAGAGAGGGCCCGGTTCCCATATGAGACTGCTTTATTAGCACTCCACGGAAGCAGTGGTACTGTCACTGACTCCCACTAAGCACCTCACACTTCCTGCTTTCCCAGCCTGTCACAAAATACCCCCAAATTGAGGATTCACATTAATAACATTAGAAAATTTATCTGCCAAAGACTAAATGTGGATATTTTCTTATCCCTTCCCAATTGCACTCCAACCGTTCCAGCTGCCACTAGAATAGATTGCTTTGTGGCTTCCTGGAAACCTCTCACAGGTGATATTAAATAAGGGACTTTTTATAATCTAAAAAATTGCAACTCCATTTCCCTAAAGCACAGCTCCTCATCAGGCTTGGGGATGGGGCAGGTGTGATGTTTAAGCTTGTGTGTCAGCCTGCCTGGGCCATGATTCTCACTGGTTTGGCCATTGTATAATGATGTAATAATCACTTCCACAGTGAGATCTGGTATAATGTAACCTCCTCCATGATCAGATCTGCCTTGAACAGCCAATCAGTTGAAAGGAAATTTCCTTGGGGGTACAGCCTGCATCCCATATATACAAGCTTTCTGGCAAAGCTCCTGGCTTTTGCTCTGTTCCAGATCCTGCATTTGGCTCATCATCACCTGAACTCTGTTTCTTAAGACTTGAGATGCAGCCTTTCCTCTGACGGGCCAGTCTTGGGCTCATCAGCCACTGAGGCCTTGTAAGTCGTGAGTCAGAAGAAGCCTCTAGCCTGATACCTGACCCACAAACTTAGGACTTTCCAGCCTCTACAACCTAGAGAGCCATTTCCTGGATAGAAATCTCTCTTTCTTTTTGTTTCTCTTTAGATAAATAGAGGTATAGGTATGAGTATGGATATGGGTATGGGTATGGGTATGGGTATGGGTATGGATGTGGGTATGGGTGTAGGTATGGGTAGAGGCAGGGGTAGGAGTTAGGGTAGGGGTAGAGGTACAGTAGAAGTAGAAGTAGAGGTACTGATATTGATGGAAACCCTGGTGACATAGTGGTGAAATGCTACAGCTGCTGACCAGAAGGTCAGCAGTTCAAATCTCTCAGGTGCTTCTTGGAAGCTCTGTGGGACACTTTTACTCTGTTCTGAATTATGAATTGGAATCAACTCAGTGGTAGTGGGTTTGGTTTTGGTTTATAGGTTTAGATACAGATCTACACTTCACTGGTTTTGCTTCTCTAGAGAACCCAGCCTAAGTCAGTGATGGATGTGATATATCTCTTATTTATGTATTTACAGCTTTACTAAAACATTCCATCACCTGTCTGTCAGTTTGTCCTGCTGCGGTGGCTTCTGTGTTGTGTAATGCTAGAGGCTATGCCACCAGCGTTTCACATGCCAGAAGCGTCATACACGGTGGACACATTTTCAGCGGAGCTTCCAAACTAAGACAGACTAGTAAGAAAGGCCTGGCAATCTAATTCTAAAACTTAGCCCGTAAAAACTTTATGGATTACAACAGTGCTGGACTCACTTGCTTTGGGTATATCATTAGGAGGGACCAGTTGTCGGGGGAGGACATCGTATTTGTCAAAGCTGAGGTCCAATGAGGGGCATGGCTTGGTACCACAATCACGACAATGGGCTCAATGGGCCAGCAATGATGAGGATGATGCAGGCCAGGCAGGGGTCAGTTCTGTGGCACCTCAGGTTGCCAGGAGCTAGAACTGACTGGAGGGCAGCTCTCTCTCTCTCTATCACTTCCAAAACGTCACTAACACTATTTCCAGATTATGTGACACACAGACTCTAAGCACACCGTGAATCAAAAGCAGAGGCAAACTGAGCCAGTTCACTGCACTTCAAACATAAATGATTCATGTGTTAGTGCCATAAGCCGAAGTTTAAAAAGAATAAGTAAACCATTTTAAATTAGTGTGAAACCTACTTCAAAACAAAGCAGAAGCAGTGAAACATTGTATTCAAGTTTTACTCTCAAAGCATAATTACTTTCCCAACTAATTTGTGAATTTCTGTCTATTTTGTTACAGGCTGAGGGCTGGGGAGGGGGTTGGAGGGTGTATACAGAAAGAAAGAAGTTTAGTAACAATGGCTAAAAATATATAAACCAAAAAATAAAAATAAGAACCAAACCCACTGCCACAGAGTCAATTCTGACTTGCAGTGACCCCACAGGACAGAGTGGAACTGGTCAATAGAGTTCCCAAGGAGCACCTGGCAGATTTGAACTGCCAACCTTTTGGTTAGCAGACATTGCACTTACCTACTGTGCCACCAGGGTTTCCAAAAAATACATAGCACTTATTATACACCAAGACTTTAAATATTTTGTGTTAATTAACTCATTTAATGATCCCAATACATCTAAGCTATAGGTAGTATAATCGTCCTCATATTACAGATGTGTAAATTGAGGACCACAGAGGTCACACTACTGGAACACGTTTGAGCCAGAAGCCAAACCCAGCTGCTGGCCTTGAATATGTGCTCTAACCACCATGTGCCCAGCCTCTACCAGAAAGGTAGGCTCCGCTCAATCAGCATTCGTAACTTCAGCCTCATACTGGCCTGACCTGCAGGAGAGAGTTCCAGGAAAGGAGGGGTTTCCAGGCAGGAAACACGCAAGGTGGGAGCCAGAGATATCAGTTTGGTCAACCTGGCCAGGACACGTAAGTAATCCGGATCTCGGTATCTTTACTGTGGGTGTTAATCTAATAGTTAACACTTTAAACCCACCCAGCAGCCGCAGAAGAAAGGCCTGGTGATCTCCACAGCAACAAGTTTGTTTTGTTTTGTTTTGTTTCTTTTCTTTGCTCACGAGCCAAATGCTTGCCCAGCTGGGCTCACAGAATTGTTGTGAAAGTGAATTTTGTGAAAGTGGTCATTAAATTATAAACTCTGCCTACATCAGACATTATTTTTTCCACAATGCTGAAATTTCTAAATACCCAAATTTCAGCAGAAGTATTGCTAAAAATGTATCTCAAAGTTTGCAGCCTCCTCTAAACAGTCTGAAGTGTTTTCCTGATGATTCAGTTCCAAGTGGTATAGAAACAGCTATTTGCCTCTACACAAAAGCCCCCAGTTCTTATGTCTGGCTCTTCGTTTTTCTGATTCACCAGCCTGTGAGAGGATGAGCGCAGGAGGGCAGAGTGGGGGAGGCCACAGCTCTTTTCTCCCTGAGGTGTCTCCTCACCAATCTCTTCACTTTAAAACTGCCATTTCCAGTCTACTGTGGATTGGAAAATACTAAAACTAAGCTTATCAATATCATGTCAAAAATAAGACAGTAAGCAGTTTCTGATGAGGCCGCATCCGGGAATGGATTACCCAGTAAGCAAGGTATCCAAAGGCTTTGCTTACTTGTGCTTACATACTAATGGTTGATGGGTTTCACCACATCTTTATGAATTTCATGTGAAATTACATACTACAGAGTAGTAAGTAAACACAAGTAAACCCGTACATAACTTGCTTAGTGTAAATGCCTGCATACCTTGCTTACTTGGTTATCTGCCCTGGGCCACATCAGCCCTCTTCTAATTAAGGCTTATGAGTCCCAGCATTTAGACTTAGTGATACCTACTTGACTCTTCTAAGGCTTTTTCCTGGTGAATCGCCATGAGTCAAAGATTGATGTCATGTTATTTTGAAGTCTTGTAACCAATCCCTGACTTGCCTACTGCCTGGACTATAGATTCTGTATATCAGAAGGCAATTTGGGGCTATTGCTGCAAAACCAACTCATACAGGGTCACTACGAGCTGGAATTGACTCGACAGCAACAGGTACAGGCACTGCAAAGCACCTCTCTCTGACCACTGCCTCCTCCCTTCCACCGGAGTTGGTCACAACAGCTGTGTTTTTTCCCCATGACCCCACCCCTGTGGACACAGTCGACGGGACCTGACTTTTTCCTCCAGGAGGACGTTCTTGCATATACACTGGGAGATGCAGCTTGCATGTTCTTTGGGGTATTATGTGTAATAGCAAGAGACTCAGAAACAACTTAAATGCCTATTACCAAGAAAATAGGTGATAAACTGGGCTATATTTATGTATGAGCAGAATATTACACAACAGTGAATGGCCTAGCTCTACAAGCATTAATGTGGTTAAATTTGAAAAGCACAATTTGAACAAGAAAGCAAGTTGTAGTCTAGTACCACATATTTGAAATTTGAATGTATGCAACAATATCGAATTTTGTTTATCATTATATACATTTACAGTATTATATACAATAAACACCAAATTTGAGTATAGTAATAGTAAATAGTAGTAGTAAAGCCTGCAACAACCAGAACTTGTGTGAGATCAAATTTGGTATCCTGTCAAAGGCGGAAAGTGTGAAACCCAGAAAAACAAGGCAGTCATGTGCAGTCCTGGCTGTCACAGGTGTCAGTGCAGTTAGCTCTGGTACATAAGAGGGAAATGGGACTGGGGAGGGACACCCAGGAGTCTTCAATTACATACCCAATGCTTTATTTCTTGAACTAAATGTTCAAGTTATCTGGTGCTGCTATAACAGAAATACTACAAACAGATGGCTTCAACAAGAGAAATTTATTCTCTCACGGTCTAGAAAGCTAGAAGTCTAAACTGTGGGTATCAGCTTTAGGGGAAGGTTTCCTTCCTCTGTGCCCTGGAGGAAGTCCTTGTCATCGATCTTCCTTTGGACTAGGGGCTTCTCTTCACAGGATCCCCAGGTCCAGAGGACACACTCTGCTCTTAGTGCTGCTTTCTTGGTGGTATGAGACCTGCCCCCCAATCCTTTCTTTTACTTTTATCTCCTGTAAGACAAAAGGTGGTGCAGGCCACTCCCAAGAAACTCCCTTTCCATTGGATCAGAGATGTGACCTCAGTAAGGATGTTACAATTCCACCCTAATCCTCTTTAGCATAATCTAGTCTTGCCTCATTAACCACAGGCAGAGATTAGGATTTACAACACACAGAAAAATTACAACCATAAAATAAAGGCCAACCACTGAATACTGGGAATTGTGGCCTAACCAAGTTGACATATGTTCTGCGGGGGACACAATAAAATCCATGACAGAATATATACATGTGTTTATTATTCTCTATAACTTTGTAAACTTAAAACATTTCACAACTCCAAAAACAGAAAAGAAAAGAAAAAAAAATACACTGAAGGACGTACAGCAGTCAAGTCTAAGGGGTAAGATCTTAGCTGAAATTCCTCCCCTTTTCCTTTAAAATTTCCCTCCAATTTATCTATTATAGCATATATTTTATGACAGAAAAAGGATATTTAGACATAAAAAGGAAATCTGAAAAATTACTTAACTGAACACACATCTTTTGTCCCATAATGAGAAGCAAAGCCTACAAAAACTGAGAGAGAGAGTCACATTGACTGAACTTTTCACTAAGGTGTAAACAATTGGCACATGAATTAGGAATAACTTTAAATGCAGAAGGAAAGAACAGGAGCAAGAGAACGGTAAAGTCTGAGAGTTACGTATATGCTTACATGGGAAGAAGTAGGTGGTGAAGGGAAATCGGAAACTATTACAATAAGGGAAACCCTGGTGGCATCATGGTGAAGTGCTATATCTGCTAACCAGAAGGCTGGCAGCTCAAATCTGCCAGGTACTCCTTGGAAACACCATGGAGCAGTTCTGTCCTACAGTGTTGCTATAAGTTTGAATCGACTTGACAATGGTGGGTTTGTGTTACCACAATCAGGGAAACCCTGGCGGCACAGTGGTTAAGTGCTATGGCTGCTAACTAAGAGGTCGGCCCTTCAAATCTGCCAGGCGCTCCTTGGAAACTCTACGGAGCAGCTCTGCTCTGCCCAATAGTGTTGCTATGACTTGGAAATGACTTGACAGTAGTGGGTTTGGGTAGTTTGTATTTTTTAATCACAATAAGGAGGAAATTGAAGACCCACAGATAAGTCTATGCTGCTACAAGTGACTGGCCAGCCTAGTGGCTCTTGCTCATCAGAGCATGGCCTTATGTCCTACACACCCGTGGGGGCATTGGCTGTGAGTCGGCCTGGATGTTGCCACTTAACAGTGAGGAAGTACAAATCTCAGTTTGATGGGTTGCTGCCCTTTGTCTACCACACTTCCAAGAACAAAGCTGGTTCATGTCTGAGCTTCACTTGCTGCCCAGCCTGCCAAAGGTTTGTGGCATCTCACCAGGATCTGCTTCTCTAGAACCCTTTGGAATAATTATCTGTCCTGCCCTGAACATTGTAAATGGAAGCACTCGACTTTTAATTACTGGAAACGGATGCATTTCTTTACTATACACAGAAGTAAAAGATTGATTTATGTGTTTTGCACACACAGGGACAGCTTTATTTAATGGAGCTGAAGGGGTGGGGAGAGGGTCTTAGTAAGACCCATCTGGCCGAGCTCCTGTTAAGCACGGATCACTTCCCACTTCTGACAGAGATGCTAATTGTGAGCGCCACTTCCAAACACCATAGGATGTGGTGTAATTGCGCCGTTCATAAAAGAATTCCAATAAGGGCTCTGTTTTGAATTTGATGGAACATAATGAGAAATCTCTGTGGCAGGTGACAACATTCTTCTTTCAATTAATGGGATGCTTGCTCAGAGTCATCCCAAAAAGCATTAGGCACTGATTAAAGAGATTTATGGCCTCTGAAAGAACCAAAAACAAACATTCTTCAACTAGAAAGTGCAGTAAAACTGTGTCCTTTGGAGACTTCTGGGAGGCCATTTACTTAAATGAAATGTGAATAGATGGAAGAATTTTCTAGAATATTTTCCAGCCAGCTCTGAAAGTCAAATGGCCCAAATACAAGCCTATTAGGCCGCATCTGTGAACAGTTTCATTACTTTCTTCCCTCCCTCAATCATGTATCCATAAAAATCATCCAACAGTTATTTATGGAATCTTATTAGGAGAAACTTATATAGGAGTGTTAAACTGCAATGATGAATCAGAAAAGAAAATTTCCTTTAAGAAGAGTTGACATATTTGAAAGAAAACAGATGTGCAGTTATCCACCTTTAATTCAAGTTTTCCTACTTGGGCAAGTCCATTAACTTGAGTCCCAAAGTCCTCAAAAACAGTAACAAAAAAAGCTAGACCCACTGAACTCAGGTTGATTCTGACTCATAGCAACCCTATAAGACAGAGCAGAACTGTCCCACAGTTTCCAGCTTTCTGGTTAGCAGCGTAGCATTTAACTACTATGCCACCAGAGTTTCCAAGTCCTCAAAGGCAGTATAATAATCCTTGTCTTTTAAGTCTCATAGAATTTCTATGAGTAAAATGCCATGTGCAAAATCTGATCATTGTGCACTGCATAAATATAAATGGCTGTTGATATTAAGACACCTACTGCCCACAGGGGAAGACTTGCAGCTTACCGAAAGGCCTACATTACAAGACAAAAAGCCCATGCTCTTTTGACACACCCATTGCCACTGAGGTGATGCTGACTCATTGTGACTCTACAGGATAGAGTACAACGTGGTTTACAAGGCTGTTTTTTTTTTTTTTTTTCTTAATAGAAGTAGACTGCTGTATCTTTCCCCTGAGGGGTAGCTGGTGTGCTCGAACCACTGTCCTTTCCATTAACAGCTGATTGCTTAAACCACTTCAGCACTAGGGCTCTTTGCTGTTTTGATAGAGGTTCAAATTTATATACTGGTTCAAAATATCTATTGAGCCCAAACGTGGTCCAGATATGTTCAAACAAGGTTCAAGTTGATAAGTACAAAGAGGTTCGGAAGAGGAAAAGCTGTCTGCCTGGTCTTTAAAACCCACTCCCCAGTTGTTCCCAGTCAATACAGTATCCCTCTAATTACTCATACTACTCTCCTTTTAGTTATCATAAAACTAATGTACACATTGGTTGCCTATTACTGTAAGAATCTACCACTGCTTGTGGCAGACTGTTGGAGCCTCTCCCTGCCCTGCCTTCCTCTGTCTCTGTTACCCGAAGCAGAACAAAGACGATGGACTAGCTGTGGTGACACTCTGACTTGCCTGCTTTTCTGCTCTGGGGAAATCACACATCTACTCTGTGACATCCTGGTGAGTTACAGCTATGCAGGTAAAGCTTCTGGTCTATTAAACATGCTCAGCAGCTACAGCCGGTATTACTGTAATGAAGGGCATTTTAATCTATTCTTCTGATTTTGTCCATTGAGGGAGTGACTCAGGTTTTGACAGAGGATTTGATGCAACTGAGTTATAGAAGTTTTTTGTTGTTTTTTTTTTTTTTTTTTTCCATTTATTGATTTGGGATAGGAAAAAAATGCATGGTTAAATTTTTTTCAGTAGGCAGTTATTCAGAAGCACTTGCTGTTTTTCTTACAGCCCTTAAAGTAGCAGAGTCACGGCATCCTCTTTTTCCAAATGGCCACAGTTTATTCTCAGCCACTTGTCATGCAGCATAGCTTCCATCGGCTCCACCAGCTCACTTCTGTAGCATTTTCAGTAACTCGCTTCCCAGCTATACCTTACCTTTAAGCAATGATGCTACAATCTTGACCAAATACTTTTGGCTATTCTTTCCTTTGAATTATGTAAAATAAATACAAACATATTAAAAATTGTAAGTAACTCAGAAATACATAAAAAGACAAGGATTTTGTTTTGTTTGACTCTTGAGTCTCCCTCTGCTCAGCAATAAAACTCATCATTTTGTAAGCGTTATTCTGCATATTTTCCTGTGAATTTACAAAATGTGCATTCATAAGGATTTTGTAAACGTATCTTGTACCATTCTCTCTCTTTGGAATGACTTGTAAAGCCATTAAAAAAATAAATAAAAGTTACTGTCCTTCAATTCTGACTCATAGCGACCTATAGGACAGAAAAGAACTGCCTCATAGGGTTTCCAAGTGACTGGTGGATTTGAACTGCTGACCTTTTGGTTAGCACACAGGCTTTTAACCACTGTACTACCAGTGCTTCTTGTAAAGACATTGGGGAATGCCTAAATGTAAAACGAACAAGACTTTACAATCAAAAAGAATAATCCATTTGTATAGATTGTTTTATGTTTGTTCTTGTGTGGGGGACAAAAAAACTGGCTTGGTCCTTGGTCTCTAGTTTCTGAACATAATCCAGGCCTTCCAGATGACTTTGTTTCCCAAAATATCTGGGCAAGTGGGGGCTCCACGGGCTCCACACCTGGCAGACAAACTTCAGAAAGCGGAGGAGGCAAATGCAGTCATGCTGACCTCTTCATTGGGTGGATCATAACTATGCATTCAAGCCCAAGTCATGCATAGTCATTCAGGTTTGCAAAATAAGAGGACTGGGACCTTGCAGGGCTCTCTTTGGGGCTTCCTGGGTCAATGAGAACATCCATCCACATGAGAAGGGTGTAGCATCTGCTTGGGGACAACAGAGGGCCCATGCCAGGAACTCCCCCAAACCTTGCCTGATGTGTCTCTGTATTTGTTTCCTTTGTAGTTATAATAAACCAGTAACTGCAAGTATAGAGGAGGAGCCCTGGTGGTGCAGTGGTTAAAGCACTCAATTGCTACCCAAAGGTTGGTGGATGGAACCCACCAGCAGCTCTGTGGAAGAAGTGTGTGGTAGTTGTCTTTTGTAAAGAACTTACAACCCTAGAAATCCTATGGGGCAGTCCTACTCTGTCCTATAGGGTTATTAGGTGTCAGACTCAACTTCACAGCAGGTGGGTTTTGGTTTTGTAGATAAGGTTTTGTAGATAAGGTGATAATTCCCATGAGTTCTGTGAATCGTTCTAGGGACCTAGTGAACTTAGTGTTGTGAAGTGAGGAGAAGCAGGAAGGGCTGGCGTTTGCCTCTTGGGCTAGAACTGGAAGGACAGACTTGTAACTACCCAGCTGGGTAGTTACAGTCAGACAGAGCAAGTCAGAATGATGAAATGAGACAGTGGGGACATGAATTCTCTTCCCATTTTGAGTATTAGCCCTATGTTGGCTAGTATTCAAACACTGTGGAACCCAGATCACATTGTGACCTATAGGAACAATTCCACTGAATTTTTTAGGTAAAGTTTTGATAGTTTATGACAATTCTTGATAATAACTGTCTGTATTTTATTACAGTCTTATTGATTTTTTTAGATAAGTAAATAAGAATTTATTTGTTGAGAACCAGTCAGTAGTTCTACTAGGCTCCTGATTTCATTTGGATAAAGAATGTCTCTACATTTTTTTTTTTAAATAACATTTTAAGTGAAAGTTTTCACAGCAAATTAGTTTCTTCTTTAACAAATTTTGGATCCCTAGTGACACAGTGGTTAAGAGCTTGGCTGCTAACCAAAAGGTCGGGAGTTTGAATCTACCAGCTACTCTTTGGAAAACCTATGGCATAGTTACACCCTGTTTTGTAGGGTCACTATGAGTTAGAATTCATTCAATAGCAATGTGTTTGGTTTTGAATTTTGGTTTTCACAATTATTACACTGCATTCCGTACCATTGGTTATAGTTTTTACAACATGTCAGCATTCTCATTATTTCCATTCTGTCCTCTTTCCATTGATCTATCTTTCCTCTCCCTATCTTTTCATCTTTGCTTCCAGGTTAAGTGTTGATCAGCTGTTTAAGGGAGCATTTTACTCATGGGTGATACTGTGTATTTTATAAGCCAGTTATTGGGCTGAAAGTTGATCTGCCAAAGTAGTTTCAATTCCAAGCTCAAAAGCTATATTAGGGTACCAGTTCAGTGGTCCCCCTAATCTCTATTGGTCCAGTTAGTCTGGCCTTTTTAGGAATTTAAATTTTATTCTGCATTTTTCTCCAATTCTATCTAGGACCTTCTGTTGTGTCCCTGATCAGGACAGTCAGTAATGGAGCAGGGTATCCTCTAATCTTCTGGTCTCAGGTTAGAAGAGGTTATGCTTCATGTTGACTATTAGTGCTGTGGCTATTAGTGCTGAACCTTTAATTTCCTTCATTTTCTTTGTCCTCTACTCTGTGAGTAGAGACCAATACCTGTATCTTTGGTTTTGTTTGATAGATTATTTATGTGGAAGATCAGGTCCTTGAGTTCCGACCCTATGCTGTCTTCCAGAAACTTTATAGTTAGGCCTTTGATCACTTCAAGTTAGTTTTTGTGCATGGTGTGAGGTATGGATCCTGATTCATTTTTATACATATGGGCATCCAGTTTTACTGGCACTATTTGTTAAAGAGACTATTCCTCACTGAATGGACTTAAATCCTTTGTCAAATATCAGCTGCTTGTAAATGATGGATGGATTTGTATCTGGGTTCTTAATTCTATTCCATCGGTCTACGCGTCTGTCATTGAACCAGTATGGGGCTGTTCTAATTACTGACTGTGTGGTAAATTTTGAAATTGCAAAGTGTGAAATGTCCGACTTTGTTCTTATTCAATACTACTTTACCTGGGGCCTAAGTTGGAGATAAGTTTTTGCATTTCACTAAAGAATGCTATTGGGATATGGATCAAGATTGCATACATTTATAGATTGCTTTTGGTAATATTGACATTTTCACAATTTTAAGTTTCTAGTTCATGAGTGTGGAATGTTTCTTTCCATTTATGTAGTTCTTTCTAAGTTTCTTGCAGTATTGTTTTACAGATTTCCTATGTCTTTTACATGTCTGACTACGTTTATTTCTATGTATTTTATCCTTGGAGGGGCTATTATAAATGGCATATATTTTTTAAATCTCCTTTTCAGAATCCTTTTTGTTTGTATAGAAGAACAAACTGAATTCTATGTGTTGATCTTCTACACCTCTACTTTAGAGAATCGTTCTATTAGTTCCTACGACTTACTTGTGGAGCCTCTGAAATTGTCCTTGTATGGCATTTTGTAATCTGCAAATAAGGATGATTTAACTCCTTCCTTTCCATCTGGATATGTTTTGTTGCCTTGTTGCTTCACCTAGAGCTTCTAGTTTAATACTGAGTGGTGATAGAAGACACCCTTGTCTCAAGAGAAATATTCTCTTTCTACATTGAGAATAATGTTGGCTATTGGTTTTATCTATATGCCCTTAATTATGTCAAAGTATTTGCCTTCTATTCATTTTTTGCTGAGAGTTTTTATCAGAAAGGGGTGTTGGATTTTATCAAATGCCTCTGTTATGTCAATTAAGATGATCATGTGATTCTTTTCCCTCGTTTCATTTATGTGGTAAATTATACTGACGGAGTTTCTAATGTTGAACCATCATCACATCCCTGATACAAATCAGACTTGATTATGATGGGTCATTTTTTTTTTTTTGATATGCTGTTACATTCTATTGACTAAAACTTTATTGAGAATTTTTGTATCTATGTTCATGAGAGATACTAATCCGTAATTTTCTTCTTTAACGGTGTCTTTGCTTGGCTTTGGTATCAGAGTTATACTGGCTTTGTAGAATGAATTAGGGAATATTCCTTCCTTTTCTGTGTTCTAGGATAGTCTGAGAAGAATTGGTATCAGTTCTTCTCTGAATGTTTGGTGTAATTCTCCAGTGAAGGCATCTGGGCAAGGGCTTTGTTTTTGTTTGTTTGTTTGTTTGGTAAGGAGTTTCTCTCTTCATTCTTTTTTTTTTTAAATGATGTCTTCAATTTATCTTACCATGAGCCTGTTAAAATTTTTTAGCTCTACTTGTGTCAGGTAGGTAGGTAGGTAGGTAAGTAGGCAAGCAGTGTGTTTCTAGAAATTTCTCTACACGTTCTAGGTTTTCCAAATTGTTAGTGTACAATTTTTCATAACATCCTGTTAAGATTTTTCTTTTATCTCTGTTGGTTCTGTTTTGTTGTTACTGGCCTCATTTCTTATTTTGCTTATCTACATCTTCTCTTTTTTTTTCCTTGTCAGTTTTATTGATCCTTTCAAATAACTAATTTCTAGTCTTGTTGACTATTGCTTTTCTGTTTTCTATTACGTTTATTTATGCTCTTATCTTTGTTGTTTCCTTTTTTAGGCAACTGTGGGCTTCTTTTGCTGTTCTTTTTTTTTTACTTGTTTTAGTTGAAGGGTTAAGCTATTGATTTCTGTCCCTCCTGTTTTTGATGTGTGCATTTATTGCTGTAAATTCCTCTCTGAGCACCGCTTTTGCTGTGTCCTAAGGGTTTTGGTACTTGGTGTTTTCATTCTCGTTTGATTCTAAGACTTTTTCAATTTCATTTTTAATTTCTTCCATTACCCAGTACTTTTAAGTAAGGTATTATTCAGTTTCCAAGTATTTAGTATTTTTCCTTGTTCTTTCTGTTACTGATTTCTAGTTTTAAAGCGTTATGGTCAGAGAAGATGCTTTGTATTATTTCAATGTTTTTGCACTTATTGAAGCATGCTTTCCGACCTAAAATATGGCCTATTCTGGAGAATGACCGTGGGCTTTGGAGAAGAATGTGTATTTTGTTGCTTTTGGGTAGTGTGTTCTATACATGACTGTGAAGTTGTGTTAGTTGATCATGTTATTTAGATCTTCTGTATCTTTGTTTAGCTTCTGTTTATCATCAAAAAATGTTGTGTTTAAGTCTCCTGCTATTATTGTAGATCTGTTTATTTCTCTTTCCAATTCTGTCAGAGTTTGTTGTGTGTATTTTGGAACTCTTTCATTTGCATGCAAAAATGTTTATTATGGTTATGCCTTCTTTAAAATGTTAAAAAGCAAAGATACCACTTTCAGGATTAAGGTGAAGTTGACTCAGGTCATAGTGTTTTTCAGTTGCCTTCTATGTGTGTGAAAGCTCAACAATGACTAAAGAAGACTGAAGAAGAATGGATGCCTTTGAATTATGGTATTGGCAAAGAAAATTAAATATTCCATGGACTGCCAGAAGAATGAACAAATCCGTCTTAGAAGAAGTACAGCCAGAGTGATCCTTAGTAGCAAGGATGGTGAGACAAACATGCTTTGAATATATCATTAGGATGTACAAGTCTCTGGAGAAAGACATCATGCATGGTAAAGTAGAGGGTGAGTGAAAAAGAGGAAGACCTTCAATGAGATACATCAACACAGTGGTTGCAATGATAAGCTCAAGTATAACAGCAATTGTGAGTACGGTGCAGGACCAGGCAGTGTTTTGTTCTGTTGTACACAGGATCACTGTAAGTCAGAACCAACTCAACGGCACCTAATAACAGCAGCATCCTCTTGGTGGATTAACCCTTTAATCACTTTTCTATTGCCTAACTTTTTCTCTTATAATGGATTTTTACTAAAAGTCTGCTTTATAAAAGATTACTATTGCCACTGCCACTATCTTTAGGTTACTTCTTCTTGATTTATTGTTTTCCATTCCTTGATCTTTAACTTTCTTTGTCTTTCTGTCTTAGGTGCATTTCCTATAGGGAACATACTGATGGTCATTTTTTTGATCCATTCTGTCACTGTCTTGTCTCTTGACTGGTGCACTTAATCTGTTTACATTCTTTGTTGATTTTTTTTTAAGTTAGTGTTGTACAAGATTGTGGCCTTAAAATCTTATACCTATTCATAGACCTTAAAAAGCTAGACACTGTCAGGGTGGCATTGGTTATTGTGCCTGAACAAAGCCCAGTGACAGGGTGATTGTATCCTGATAGATGTTAGTATTAGGATACCTGCCCATCCCACACCACTGCACAAGTCTGCCAGCTAGCCTAAAATGATTGTTGGTGCCTGGAAAGATTCAGTACCTTCTCTGCACTGGGAATCTTTGCACCTAAGAGTTGTGACTATCTCAAGACTCAAGCTGGTAACGTTCATATTGTAAGAAGAGACCATGATAAGAATTTGAATTATCCAAAACAGAAAGTTGCGACTATTGGACAATTCAAAACTAGTTTGATCCATGGACATCAAGTTATTTCGTGAGAAGATATGGCCAGCTTAGCCCTGTTACAGAAGCAGTTTGATGTGAACATTCTTATCTTGTGATACACGCACATATTTGAAGCATTTGAGCATGAAAATAAATTCCACATTAACCCAGGTTCTGCCACTGGATCATGTAATGCCTTGGAAACAAATATTCCTTCATTTATGGTGATTAATATCCAGGCTTATACAGTTGTCACTTATGTTTGCCAGCTAGTTGGAGATGACACAGAAGTAGAAAAAATCAAACACAAAAATCTTAAAACCAGACCTGTCTTGATTATTTTTCTGTTCTGTCTTTTCTCCATTGTCCCATTTAAATCAAGCAGTTAAGCATTTAAGTCACAAAATTGTGTCATTTTATAATATTCTGCAGTAAATTATATCTCCTTTACTAATACACAATTGCTGTAAAGTTCTTGTAAACTTTATGAATATATTTATCTTACAGTACATGATTTCTATGAAAAAATGTGTACCATATAGTAAATAATCAGCTTTAAAGAAGTTTATCCCAGTAAATATTTTCAAATTTGATACTCAGAACTTTATCACAAAAGTAGTGCATGAGGAGAAAGAATCTAGATGTTCTTGTATATTCTTTTCTCCTTTCAGAAAAACATTTTTGTTTTTCATTAAAACAAAACAAACTGGAGGATCTCACTAAAGCTGACCATGACAGAAGTTTGCTAAAAGCATAGTGCCTACAATAGTAAAATATCAAAAATAATGTTAAAACCTCAAAGGTTTACATTGTCTATATTTTGGTTTGTACCATTTTTGTCTAATAGTATGGAATTCAATTGGCCTAGTATGGAATTCAATTGGAGGTGTTAGATTTTCTGTGTTTGTATATTCTTTGATATCCCCGAAATTATGTAATGATTTTCTTTCTTTCTTCTAAATTGTTGGTATCTCAGTGGTGCTGACTGGAGACTGTTATCTGGAGTTGCACATGGCCTGATGGCAGCATCTGACCTCCTCTATCATCTGACCTCCTCTGTCTTCACAAGTAGGAAAGAGAATCAGGATCAACAGTTCAAGGATGGCCATGTCTTATGAGGCAGAGGTAAGACATGCCTTCATCCTTCAAACTTTTTACCAGTTCTGACTCCAGCTGTCCTTTCCATGGCACTCTCTACTTTTCTGCTGGGTTAGATTTTTTTTTTTGTAATGCACACGGAACTTACACACAGTACTAATTGTCATGGATTGAATTGTGTCCCTGGAAAACTTTGTCTAGAAATTTGGCTGGGTTGTGATTCCCACTGCTGTGTGATTGCCCTCCGTTTGTGATTTTCATATACTCTCTGTTAAAGAGGATTTAGGACGAAACTGTAAATCCTTTCCTAAGGTTACCTATCCACTTTCTTGTAAAGTGAGTTTCCCTGGTGTGGCTTGCTCCACCTTTTATCCCACAAGAGATGAAATGAAAAAAGCAAACCTCACACCATCAAGAAAGCAACACCAGGAGAAGAATGCATCCTTCAGACCTGAGGTTCCTCCACCAAGATGCTCCCTGGACAAAGAGTGTCGCAACACAATGACTTTTCTGCAGAGCTGACAGAGTGAAAACCTTCCCCTGGAGTGCAGACTTGTAACCTACTGGACAGTGTAAGAATAAACTTTCCTTCATTACAGCCATTCACTTTGTGATATTTCTGTTACAGCAACACTAGCTGACTGAACACTGACGATTGTGGGTTTTATTATAGACATAACATGTTATAAATCAGGTTCAGAAACACACATGATACAGTTCTTAAATCAAGTTCTTCTCAGCCATGCCTGCAGGCAAGCTCTCTCTGGCCCCTTGGCCTCTGCCCTACTCAGGCAGTATTAGGAAAATCTCTCTTAACTCTGCTAACGAGTGCCTGGAGGCACCCCACTCTACCAGCAAGGCGCCTTCTCAAATGCACTCAGCTTTTTCCATCCATGGGCTGGGAAGCTCACCATGCCATCTCCTTTTGGTTTTTTGCTGCTACCATTTCTCTGAAACTGCTTCTTCTTGTCTCACTGTCTTTGGTGTACTGCACTCTCTCCGTATCTCCTGGGTCTGGGAGGGTCTTAGTGCAGGGATCCCGGGTCCAAAGGATGTGCACTACTTCTCTCTCTTCTTCTTAGTGGTAGCCAGCCCCCATCAGCCACCAGCGCCCACCCCACCCCTGCTCTAGGATTGACTCTTTTTAACCCCAGCAGGGTGGCAAAACTGACCAATCCCCTCCTTAGGATTCCATGCACATTATTTCCATTCTTAGAAAACTGTCCAAATCCCCTTAGTGGACCACAGTCACTTTATTCGTGTAGTCCCACCCAATCATTGTGTGGGAGTCAAGAAAACTAAGGCTAGAGGAGCCATACTAAAAAATTCACTACGCAACATACACTTACGAATTGAGCATCAATAAGAAGAAAATTGAAATGTGTAAATTTGAACACATAATTAATTTGAATAATAAAAAACAAACCCAGCCCTCTTGAGTCAGTTCTGACTCACAGCAACCCTATATAGGACACAGTAGACTTGTCGCAGTTTCCAAGGAGTACCCCATAGATTCAAACTGCTGACCATTTAGCTAATAGCCATAATACTTAACCATTATATTATACGTACCATTAAAAAAGAAACAAAACAAAACAAACCAGTTGGTGTCAAGTTGATTCCAACTCACGACAATCCCATGTGTGCAGAGTAGAACTGTGCTGTACAGGGTTTTCAAGGGTGTGACCTTTCAGAAAAAGATGTCCAGGCCTTTCTTTTGTCATAACTCATGGTAGATTTGCAGTGCCCACCTTTTAGTTAGTAGTCAAGTGCTTAATCATTTGCACCACTGAGGGATACATTTATACTATTACACCTCTAAATTAGGAGAAGTGAGAAAATTGGTTTGCTAAACTTCTGGTATTGCAGTGAGATAAAAAGAAATGTGATTACATGGGAAATGTGAACACCTATTAAATGAAGGTCAAGTGTTGGCACGGGCTCTGTGCATCCCCTCTTCTGTTCTAGAGTACTCCCAGGAAAAAGACAATGGGCACCCCTAGTGCCTACTACCTAGATGCTGGTCTCCAATTATGTTAGTCACTAAAGGGGTCCAAGGATCCTGGAAGATACCCATTAACATGTTTGAGAAGGAGAATTCGTCATCAACCTGAGATATCTTGTTGTTGGAAAACAAGGTGTTTTTAAAGGAATCTAGACATGGTGGCACAGTAGTTAAGTGCTTGTCTGCTAAACAAAAGTCTAGCAGTTTGAATCTACCAGCTGCTCCTTGGAAACTCTATGGAGCAGTTCTACTCTTGCCTATAGGGTGGCTATGAGTCAGAACTCACTCTGTGGCACTGGCTTGGGTTGGGTTGGATTGGGTTAGGTTGGGTTGGGTTGGGTTGGGTTGGGTTGGATTGGGTTGGATTGGGTTTGGTAGAAGTGGTGTTATAAAAGATAAAGCTATCTGCCTGAAAAAGAGGTCTTCTTTCCAGAGATGAGTAAGGATACTCAAACACAAAAAAGTAACAATTACAATTAATTGAAGTCAGTTCAATATATAAAAAGCAATGATACTGAAAGGAAGAAAATAACACAAAGTGATCTGGAAAAAAGTCACCCTAGTAATGTAAGTTGAATAATATTCAATTGTATGGATATACTGAATCTTGTTTATTTATTCATCAACTGATGAATACTTAGGTTGTTTCCACCTTTTAGTTGTTGTGACTAATGCTGCAATGAATCTCAGTATGCAAGTGTTGTTGTGTCCCTATATTTCAAGTCTATGTTGTCTAGCATGCTATAAGAGAAGTATCACAGTGGATTACTTTAATAGAAATTTATTTTCTGACAGTTTAAGAGGCCAGAAATTCAAATTCAGAGTTCTGGCTCTAGGGGAAGTAGTTCTCTCTCTTTCAGCTCTGGAGTAAGGTCCTTGTCTCTTTAGCTTCTACCTCACGGTTCCTTGGAGACTTCTATCTTACCCCATGTCTCTCTCTGCTTACTTGTTTAATCTATCCTGACTCATTAACGTAACAAAGATGACCCATTCCTAAATGGGATTACAACCACAGGCATTAAAAAAAAAAAAAACTGCCATTGACTCATAGTGACCTTATAGGACAGAGTAGAATTGTTCCATAGAGTTCCTGAGGAACACTGGCAAATTCAAATTGCTGATCTTTTGGTTAACAGACAATCACCTAACCACTACACCGCTAGGGTTTCCTACCACAGGTATAGACGTTAGGATTTGTAACACATACATTTTGGAAGGACATAATTCAGTTCATGACAAAGTCTTCTGGGTATATACCTAGGAGTGGAATTTCCAGATTACAGTGTAATTTTGTGTTTCACAACCTCTTGACAAGCCACCAAATTATTTCCTGTATTGCCTATATCATTTTACATTCCCGCCATCAATGTACTAGTGTTCCAATTTCTGCATTGTACAAGTGTTCCATCCTCACCAACACGTTATTTTCTATTTTTCTGATAATAACCATCTCAAAGATATGAGTGGGAAGAAGATGTAGCCATCTGCTTTGATAAAGATTACAGCTTTGGAAATTCTATGAGCCATGTCTACTCTCTCCCATAGGATCACTATGAGTCAAAACTGACTCGATGACAATGTGAGTGGTGACAGTGGGAATGAAGTAGTATCTCATTGTGGGTTCTGATTTCTACTGCCCTAATGAGGCAAACTCTGGTGGCATAGTGGTTAAGCACTTCATCTGCTAACCAAAAGGTCAGCAGTTTGAATCCAGCAGGCACTCCTCAAAAACTCTATGGAGCAGTTCTCGTCTGCTCTATAGGGCTGCTATCAGTCAGAATCGACTGGATGGTAGTGAGTGTAACGACTAATGAGACTGAGTATCTTTTCATGTGTATATTGGCCAGGTGTATATCTTCATTGAACATCAATTTCATTTTGAGGGAGTACCACAGGTCTCTGTATACCTAGTCACTTCATGACTACTGCATCAGTTTGGCTACCTGTTATGACAACTGTCTTAGTTATCTAGTGTTGCTGATACAGAAATACCAGAAGTAGACGATTTAAACAAATTGAAATTATTCTCTGACAGCTTAGGTGGCTACAAGTCCAAATTCAGGATGCCAGTCCTAGAGGAAAGCTTTCCATCTCTGTCAACTGTGGGAGAAGGCCCTTATCATCATTCTTCCCCTGGTCCAGAAGCTTCTCAGTACAGGCACCCCAGGTCCAAAAGATACACTCTGCTCCTGGATCTTTTTTCTTAGTAGTATGAGGTTCCTCTCCTCTCTGTCTGATTCTGTCTTTTATATCTCAAAAGAGATTGACTCAAGACACAACCTAATCCTATGGTTTGAGTCCTGCCTCATTAACATCACAGAGGTTGGCATTTACAGCACATTACATCATATGACAAATGGTGGACAACTATAGAATACTAGAAATCACATCCTAATCAAGTTGGTACACACTTTTGGGACACACAAGTCAATCCATGCCAAACAGAAGTATCACAAGTGAGTGATTTTAACAAATAGAAATTTCTTGTCTCACAGTTTAGGATCCTAGAAGGCTGAATTCAGAGCGCTGGCTCTAGGAGAAAGCTTTCTGTCAATTCTGGATGAAAGTCCTTGTCTCTTCTGAGCTTCTGCTCCCGGGAGGTCTTCATGCATCTTTGGATCTCTTTCCCCTTGTTTCTGCTTGCTAGATTGCATTTCATATTTTCTGTATATCAAAAGAGATTGACTCAAGATATACATTACGCTAAACCTGCCTCATTAACCTAACAAAGACAACTGACTCTCAAATGGGATTATAAACACAACTAGAGATTAGGATTAATAACATGTATTTTTGAGGGATACAACTCAATCCATCACAATGACCATGTCCACTTTACTTCTGACAAAGAAAAGCTATATGGAAACATTCCTCTCCATTCTTCTTCATCTGACAGGAGAGTCTAGTAAATAGAAAGTAGTTCTAAGGAATATGAGGGAGTCCCAACATCTTTTGCGGCTCTACTACAGATATAATGTCGCCAAGTTTTCCAAGTCAGAACACCCACCTTATTCAGAGGAAGGCTGCAAAACAGGGGATTTTCCTTATGTAGTTTAGTAAGATGTACGATTAATGTCATATTCTGGATCTGGGAGATTTCAGTACATTCATCCCTACTTTTCTCTGTCTGCTCTCAGCCCCAGAAAACTCAGGATAGAATTGGTCTCTTCAGCTATAACACAGGATCACACAAAGCAACCAGTATGGACTAATAGCCTTACACTTCATCCTCAGTGAATAAAGGGTCTTGCAATAAGGATGTCCTATTTGTGACAGCTCATAATGGCAGTATTTGTGAAGCCATTTTGGCCATATTTATCATGTTCTTTTTATTAGTCTTAAAAAATAGCTGTCAAAAGCTATATGATCCCACAATGTGTAGAAATTATTTGTTTATTATCAAAATGGATGTTCTGTTCACCCAACACTCCATGTCTTCTGTGAAATTTATGATGCAAAAAATTGTTTTAACTCCAGAAGTGAAGTCCAATAAGCATAGATTGTGCTGTACATTTACTGACTGGCTCTGGAGCAATTGGAAGTTGACCCTGATTTTGCCAAAAAAAAACATCTTCAGCAACAAGGCCACTGGATGACTGTCTCATTTAGAGTGATGAGAATCCAATGGCAATCAAGAACGTCCATGTCATAACAAAAAAATTACCATTTAGTGTGGATTTTGGTCCAGCGGCATCATTGGCCCTTATTTTTTCCCAGATGAACAAGGAGAGGCTGTGACTGTCAGTGTGAAACATAAGGCTGTCAACTGATTATTTTTGGCCCCATCTGAAAAGTGTCATGGTGGCCATTTACCCAAAGTTCTTTTCCACACATAATGCCATCAAATGTACTTCAAAACAATAAAACAATTAAAACCGTATCACTTATACAACTTGTTTTACTCAAGTTCAAAGATAAGATACCTCTGTTGGAAAATCCGTTGCCTGGTCTGAATCCCAGAAGACGAGGGGCCATGCCTTGGCAGTCAATTTCAATACTGTGCAACATGGGCTGACAACAGCCTCTCCCCTTGGTCTAGTTTTGTTCATCTTCAGGGTTATTTCATCTCGGATATTTGCTTTTATATATTAAAAAAATCAGAATTTTATTGACATTCCATTGAATTTATAGATTAATTTTGGGAGAATTATTTATCAATATTATTGAGTTTTCCCTTCAATGAATATGATATATGCCCCCTTTTATTTAGAAATTAAAAATAGACATATAAATCATCTTTAATATTTAAACATCTTCTGTAATATGTTTCAATTAATTCTTAAATTTTTCTACATCAATGTCTTGCACAAAATCAATACATTATTTTTTCTTTATGTTTCACATAGTGTAGGTCAATGGGCATATGTGTAACAGCAATGGGCATATGTGCAAGAGTGATTCTCCTTATTATTCCAAATTGACACCACCAAGGCTGACATTAGAAACCATGGTGACAGAGTGGTTAAGTGCTATGTCTGCTAACCAAAAGATCAACAGTGCAAATACGCCAAGTGCTCCTTGGAAACTCCATGGGACAGTTCTACTCTGTTCCATAGGGTCGCTACAAGTCAGAATCAACTCGATGGCAGTGGATTTGGTTTTTTGGGTAGGCTGACATCAACTCCTTCTACAAGTACCAAAATGCTTGTTCACACTTGAAGAATGCAGCATGTGTGGCAGCCCTAACGACTGAGATCATCCTGTTTAAGGCCTTTATTATTTATTCATCCACTCATTCAACCTCGTATTTGCTTATAATAAAATGTCAAACATCAAATAGTTGAAGCTTTTTTTGAACTCTGCTTTGCTTCACAGTTGATCTGAATCATAATTCTATGAGCATGGTTAAGTGTTTATCACATGCAAAATATTGCTCTGGGTGCCAAGACTGGAGGATGCACAGAAATTAAAAGGCTCTGGTAATTTTTATGGTGGAATTCATTGGCACACTACACTGGCAATTTTTCGTCTGTCCCCAGCCAAGCCTGCTGTCTTATTCAGAGGGAACAAGAGGTTTCCATTCCAACGTGCGGACTGACCCAGTTGAACGCCTCCGCTATACGGGGAACCATGGTGCATTTGTGCTGCTGCACACTGACAAGAACAGGGAAACGTTTCATGAAGTCCCCACATAGGAGCACTGGCCACTCAGTTTTACAGAAAAAGCACTAAAAGTCATTACTGCCACCTTCAAGGTACAACAGTTTATCAGAATGAGCCCACGGCACATGAAAGATTGGGGCAGAGACGCAGTGCAGAGGCAATAGCAGCTAGGTGAAGCTGCACTTGCTAAGGCTGTGTGAGACTCAGCTTGACCAGGGTCAAGGGCAGGAGTGAGAATCACAGAAAGCTTTCTGCTTTTTCCAGCGACACTGATGCCCAGCTTACCCGACCCAATGGTGGAAGCAGTGGAAGAGCAGACTTTGGAGTGAGGCCTTGTTATCAACTCTTATTTTCCCCTGCCATCTTCCACATCCTTAATTAATGGTCTAGTACTCTCAGAACAGTCCTCTGAGTCTCACTGCATGGGCTCTGATTTCCCTGGACATTAACCCTCCTCCATGCCCCGTCATTACTACACGTCTCACTTCCTGCTGATAAAATTGCTGTTGGATCTCATTCTTGAAGGTCTCAGCTCTCCTTTTACTGTATTGCTGTTATGGATTGAATTGTCCCCTCTGCCCTGCCCCCAAAATGTGTTGTGAATCCTAACCCCTGTATTTGTGGATGTAATCCTGTTTGGGAATATGGTTTTCTTTGTTATGTTAATAAGGCCATATCAGTGTGACACATGTTTTAAAGCAATCACTTCTGAGATATAAAGCAGATTAGGCACAGACACAAGCAGGCACAAATGGGGGAAAGATAAATGCCACGTGGAGATCTCCAAGGAATGCTGAGAAGTTAAAATAGAGATTTTCCCCTTGGGGGGGGGGTGGTGCTAGTGGAGGGAGACAGAAAGAACCTTCCTCGGAGCTGGTGTGCAAATCCAGACTTCTAGCCACCAAAACTGTGAGAAAATAAATTTCTGTTCACTCAATACACCCATCTGTTTTACTGCTGTTACAGCAGCACTAGACGACTAAAACAGCTATTTTCTAGATAATCCAATAAATTCATCCCAGTTGGTAATTCATATTATGGTTCTGGGTGCTGTGCTCATTTATTCATTGGACAAATAGTTATTGATTTCCTACCATGTACAGTCCTGTACCAGGCTCTGGACATACAGAGATCAAAGACACAGTCTTTGCCTTCAAGAAGCTCACAGATTAGTGGGGGAAGATAGATAAAAGAGCAACTAAATTACAATCAATTCAATTTCATGAAACAAACCTTCACAAATACCTACCACTCTGCAAGATCTTTTCATAGGATGCCTTAACCCCAAAGATGGGACTTATACTGGAAGGATTTCAGGCAAAATGAAGACTACGTGAGAAACAATGGTTTGTAAACTCTAAATATTTGCTATTATGGTGCACAACAGTTGGCCAACACAATTCCATGGCTATTGCTTCAGCCTCCCAGCCCCTTCAGGCAAAAGCAGAGCTAATAAGGAAAACACAGCTTTTCTCAGGCTTACACACAGTGTTATGGAAAATCTCAGGCTTCAGACAACCCCTTCAATGGATAAATGAACACTTCCCTCCAAAGGGTGCTATGCTTTCCTGGTCTACTGAAACACTGCCTAGTAGCAACAGATGAAAAAAAGACCATTTCAAATGACCAACAAGCAGTTAATTACTCCTTTCATGTTTGTACTTTCTTTGATGGAGAAGAAGGAACATTCCTGCTTGCAAAGCCTCTCTTTCTTTTACCTGGAAAGGAAATTGGAAACAAGAGCATGGGTTTGGAATTGCTTTGCAGTCTGTCAAGGCAAGCTATAAAGTGTAACCTGTTAATGCTTTTTTAGATCATCCTCCTTTAAAGCAAGGGAAGTACTGCCCTTGGTGATCCCAGAGAGACTGGAGAGAGATGTGATTTGGACCATTTCTCGTCCAATCAAAATTCAGGGCCATGAGTTCAATTACTGTCCTCTGCCACTCAGGAGAGAAACTTTCAAACCATGGCAGGGAACAAGAATTCAATCTGACAAGTGTAAGAGCTTTCAGACAAGTTAATAGAGCTTTAAATAATGGAGACACTTAAAAATAGCTTTGGACTAAAGATTTTCTTCGTGGCAGTTATTCTTGTTTTCTTGAATTTCTGAAATGTCCAGAAAGCTGATAGCTGAAAGCTCTTCCCATTTGCTTCTCCATACTTGAGTGGAAAGTTTTATTTTTTGTGTAATTTTTTTAGTGGAAGAATTTTATGTACCATTTATGAGCCACCCTGTGCCTCTTTGGATCCTCTGAGAAGCAGATGCTAATTGACGTAAAATGTGCAGAAGGGACACCTTTGTAATGGGTACAGGGGAGCCAGAGAAGGAGCACGGGTGGGCAGCAGGAGCCTTCAGACTGCTGTGCAGAGCTGGTAGCTGTGTAGTGAGTAAGGTAATCTGCAAACACACTCCATATACCAACAGGATCAGTTTGACTCTTATAAGAAGCAGACACAAAAATGAAATTAGATGTGCAAGAGATTTACTGGAGAAATGTTTGTGAAGGGGAGAAAAGGAAGAATAGAGAGATTACCTTCAAATCCTGATGTAGGTCTGACACCTGTGAAAGGAAAGAGGTAAGAAAGGAAGATAAATAGAACTCCAAACTGTAGGGTGGAGTCCCAGAGCAAAGAGTACCCACCGTAGGAGTTCAACGGGAATGTCATGGCCCTCATATCCCTGACCTGATCATCCCCGGCTGGTATCAGTCCAGTGAAAGCACGGTCTCAGCATGAACTCACTGAAAATGTGAATTTGCAGCAGTGAAAGCTGTCAGCTAGCTACCCTCCTCACAGCATGCTGTCTTGATAGGATATTTGAGAAGTGAACCTCCACAGTTGACACCCCGTCCCAAGGAGATGAGAAACCAGACATCCAGATGTGAGACCAATGGTCAACTTCTGGCAGACAGAGACTTGGAGGGCCCAATTGGTTCCTTGTATTTTAGGTGGAAGAGCTGAAACCATGGCCTGAGGCCTGATTTCCTTTGGCCTTGTGAGAATTCCTGATTGTCTAGACTGCGCTTCTGTATAGAACAAGTTCTTCCTGTCTGCTGTTTAAGCAGCCATGGCTCAGTACTTCTCCACTGATGGTTGGTACTGAAGAGTCAAGAAGTCCCTTTCCTCTGAGGTCAAGGGGAACTGGAGTCAAGCCCATAAAATGACTAGCTGATTGTAATTAAATCTGGTCAATGTATCTTTCTAAGCACCTGATCAAAACACTTTAATTTTTATACTGAACTCAATTTAAACACATTAATTTTTATACTGAACACATTGTATATCCCTTTTGGTAGGTCTAATCTGTTTGTTTAAGGAAGCAAAAAAATGCAGGCTTAAAAATTGAAAACAAGTAAATCAGCTGCATTCTCTGTTGAAGAGGCTGATGAAAGGGACAGTCTGGGCAATTAGCCCTAAATATTGCTTGATGGGACAATGGCTTTTTTGGAATGCCCATTTCAAAGGAGTTATAAATAAAACCCTCCAAAGACTACAGCAAAAGAAAACCCTACAGTCCTGGTTGAGAAGGCAAGCAAAGAAATACAAAGCTCAAAGCCAAGCAAGGCTTTAATGAGACGTACAGGGGATTCCGAGGGTGGCCTCGGCTCTCCTCCCAGCTGGCTGGGAAACTTGGGCAAGTTGTTTGATGCCTGAGAGTCTCTGTTTCCTTATTTATGAAACGAAGTAAGAAAAATGCCTCTCATTTATTATGTAGATAAAGGGAGTATGAAAGCAAAACAGCATAATGTAGTTAGAGTGGGAGATTCCTAATCTGACCGCCTTGGTGGAAGTCCCAGCTCATCATCAATTTGACCTTGAAGTTGTTTAGCTTGAGTCTCAGTTGCCTGTTTTTAAAATACAGGTAATGATAACTTATCAAATTCAAACAGTTGCTATCAATATTAAGTCAAAAATGCATATAAAACATCTAGCATAGCACTGTGTATTGGGTTGCTGGGAGTTGAAATTGACTCAGGGAAGTGGGTTTGGTTTTGTGTAGCAGATGTGGTTGGGATCCCACTTGCCTTAATGCTTCGGTGCCCACTGGCTCAGCTCAACTTCCAGCTGCCACACATGCATTTCCTTGCCTGGGGCTTTTTCTAAGTCCAGGCCAAATGTGCCAGGGAATAAATTCCACCCCAAGAAACAACCCTCGACCAATGTCTGATAGCAGTTAAAAAAAAAAAAGTTGCCATGGAGCCAGTTCTGTCTCTTCTAGACCGTGTGTGTGTGTGTGTGTGTGTGTGTCTGCAAGAATGGCTGATTTTTCGAAAGCAGCTCACCAGCCCTTTCTTTTGAGGTGCCTCTTTATGGTCTAGAACTTCCAACCTTTCAATTAGCAGCCTAGTGTTTAACTATTTGCACTACACAGGGATTCCACTCAGATAGCAGCCGGTGCCTAAAACACATCCAGTAACCTGTCTCTCAGAAGGAATCCGTGGGTAGGGCAAACAATTAGGTGCTTGACTGCAGTGGTGTCCGGCTCAGTAACACATCTTTCATTAGTGACATTTTTCATGGCTTGAGCTTTTCCACCTAAACAATGTGGAACTAAGTCAGTTCTCCAAGTTTCTGTCCGCTGGATGTTAACCACTGGCCTTCCATCTGGATGCTTGGCTTCTCATCTCCTTGGGAGGGGCTGTCAGGTGGGACCCCAACCACATTTGCTACACAAAACCAAAACCAGGTCCACTGCTCAGCTCTCCTACCAACAGAACGTGCTGTGGGGAGGGTAGCTGGCAGACAGCTTTCACTGCTGCAGACTCACATCTTCAGTGAACTCACACTGAGACTGCGCTTTCACTGGACTGATACCAGCCAGGAGTGATCAGGTCAGCGGTATCCGAGCCCTGACATTCCTGTTAAACTCCTATGGTGGGTATGCTTTGCTCTGGGACTCCCCGTGGGACTAGCCAAAAGGTTGGCATTTGGAATCTTCCCAGATGGGCCTTGAAAGACAGGCCTGGTAATCTGCTTTCTAAATGTCACAACCTAGAAAATCCTGTGGAACAGTTCTATTCTACACACATGGGGTGGCCATGAGTGTGATAACAACAACAACCTTGCCTCTTGGGTGGGATAACTGTGAGGCAACAATCTCACCTTTCCGCGGTGGGGTCTGGCTCAATAACACACCTTTTATTAGCAACATTTTCCTCTCTGTCTGACTTTCCTACTCACCTGCAGTTTTCCTCCATCTCCCAGTTATATAAACCCCACTGCTGTCACGTTGATTCCAACTCGTAGCGACCCTATAGGATGGAATAGAACTGCCCCATAGAGTTTCCAAGGAGTGCCTGGTGGATTCGCTTTTGGTCGGCAGACTTAACCACTACACCACCAGGGTTTCAACTGATTATACACTAGCACTTATATTCTCATCTCAAGATCCGCTGCTGGAGGAACTGCCTACAACATCTGGACATAAAAATACAACTGGTAAAAGCGAGCTGTGATTATCATAAATTAGGTGTGCTTTGTGACCCTCTGAGGTACACCAAATGGTCCCGACTCAGGAGGAACAGATGTTCTCCAAGGACCAAAACGACATGGAGGAAAGAGAACCCAGAAGACAGACAGACTCACGTGAGCAGCCGACTACATCAACATGGGACTGGAAGGACTAAATGGTGCCCGTCCACCACCACTGATAGCTGTCATGAGGCTCACAAAGTTAAGTTTTACTGGCAACACGAGAATAAAAAGGGGGACACCCTGAGATCTTCACTAAAAGACTGCAATTGATGGTCTAGGAGCCTCGGGGTTCCCCTGAGAGCATGGCCCCTGGCCCTGATCCTGCCCCTGTCCATAAATCATAATGAAGGTCAACTCTTCGGACAGGAATGGGTGGGACTTGGGGAAACAGAATGACCATATTGTGTGTACACGTTATGGTTTTGTGCATCTATAGGATGTTATCCTGCTGACTTCTTACCGGAGGCGGGGAAGAGGGTGGAAAGGAGGTGAAAGTAGCCTGTTGGGAGGATATGAAATGTACGGAACAGAGAGGAGGAGTGTGCTGTCACCGGGCAGGAAGAGCAGTGGGAGCCGCACATAGGTGGGCACACAGATTTATATGGGATTGTACATTTTCACTCAATCATAATTTAAAAAAAAAATAGGTGTGCTTTGTGAAATAAAAATAATCATGTAAATATTAGTGCTAATAGGAAAAAAAGATGTATCAAATTGTCAGTAGAAAAAACTCAGAGGTCTAGAAAGAACCTTGAAGGTCATCTTGTTCATTCCCACCAGCCACCTTTCTTTGTTAGGCTCCTCAGCACCTCCCACCCCGGCATACTCATGCTCACACTGGTGGTCTGCCCCTGCAACATGTGTGATTGAGTAGCATTCTCAGGCTGACCCAGGAAGAGAAAGGGAGCTCTCCACAGCAACTTCCTACTTTTCAGATCAAATGATGCGTCAGACAAAGTGAGATGAAACCAGAGGGAGGAAAATCTAGAGGTCTAGCTAACTCCACAAAAGACAAGGCAACCTCTAGGATGGCTGGGGTTGCCCAGGATGCTGCTTGGGCTTAAACCGCTGTCCTAGCAGGAGGCCTACGCCTCCATGTAGCCCCTTAAGCCAGCCAAATGTGCTCTGTAAATCATACCCTTAACAGGTTAGCATGGGGACCAGCCAGCAGATTGACAAGATGGCAGATTCCCAGGCAGCCACACGACTGCCACCCTGGCACCATCTGCCCACCCCAGTTTCTGCCCCTGAATCCCATTCAAGTGGTGTAATTGAATGGATCCTGCTTTATTTAGAAATGAAATATAGCCCACGGGGGTTTCTTCCAAGGCTCATTTTCAGTTCAGTTAGCACATCTTGGCCTACGGGGAATCCCAAATGCCAACACATTACTTCCCAACCAGGTGGGCTGGCCTGCTTCCACGTCCTGAGAGCACCTGCCACCAGGGCAGCAAGATGCCTAGTGGGGGATGGGGCATGGCACTCTAAATTGTATGTAGAAAAGTCACATGCCAGGCATGGGGAAACCTGTGATTGCAGAGCTTCAATTTATCACATCCAAGTTTTATTCATGTGTCTTAGGTGTATCTAGAATTAATTTCTACAAGGGCATAATACATATATATAATTTGGGGGGGCAATTTTGTGTATAGCTGAATCCCTAGCAACTGGAACAAAGCCCCACATATGACAGATGCTGAATATTTTATTATCTTTTTAAAAATTAAGGTAAGGTTTGCATATAACATATGCATATCATGTCATCAAATCTACACCTTATTCAAGATATAGAACATTTCTATCACCCCAAAATGTTCCCTCCTGCCCCTGCACAGTCATCTGTCCTGCTCCTGCCCAGAGGCAACAGCCACACAGATTTCTAGCTCCATAATCAGACTAGATGCTGTGTATGTGGCATCAGACAATATGCACTTTTATGTCTGACTTCTTTTGCTCAGCTAACAGTTCTGAGCTCTATTTTGTTTTAAGTTCCAGTGATTTATTTCTTTTTATTAGTGAGCAGATTTCATTTATGAAGTTACCACCATTCATTTGTCTGTTCTCCTTGATAGATATGGGAGTTCTTTCCAGAGTTCCATGGTCATGAATAAGGCAGCTATGAATATCTCTGCTCAAGTGTTTTTGTGGACATTATGTTTTCATTTCTCTAGGTAAATACATAGAAACGGAATTGCTGGGCTATGAGACAGGTATGTGCTTAACTGCATGAGAATCAATTTTCCAAAGGAATTGTACCAGTAATATACATACTTAGCAATATTTGGTGTCAGTCTTTTACATTTTAGCCTTTCTAGCTGGTGTGAAAGGGAATCAAGTTGCAGTTTTAATTTGCATTTCCCTGATAACTTGTATTACTGAGCACAGTTTCATGTGCGTGCCGATCATTGGCATGTCTTTTCTGACTTGTCTATTCAACTCACAGGACTGTAGAGGAGAACTGCCCCACAGAGTTTCCAAGGAGTGTTTGCCGGATTGAAATTGCCAACACTTTTGTTAGCAGCTATGGCACTTAACCACTATACCAACAGGATTTCCAATTTCTGTATAGAGTTATTATTATTATTACTAATACAAAGGAGCTCTTTAAATGTCCTGGTTATAAACCCTTTGTAGGAAATAAATATGCCTCAGGCTAGAGAAAGTCATGGCAGAAGTTTGTGACTTCAAAGAAGTTCAATTAATATTTCCCTATTATTCTTTCAAAGCCTGTAAGACTGTCATTCTTGATAGTGTTAATTTTTGTGTTCTCTTTCTCCTTCCCTTCCTGTCCCCCTCCCCCACCTTCTCTTTTCTCAGTCTCTCTCCCTTCTCTCTTATACATCTTATTCTGAATTCAGAATAATCTTAATTAATCTTTTAATCAATCTTTTTCAGTGAAACAATTTTTGGCTTTGATTTTGTCAGTTGATTGTATGCTCATTATTTTATTGATTTCTACTGTTACCTTCATTTTTTTTTCCTTCCAGTTATTTGCTCTCCTTTTTCTAATTTTTTTAGGTCACAGTTCAGATCATTGGTTTACATATTTTGTGTTTTCTGTTATAAATGTTTAATGCTGTAGATTTCCCTCTAAGAATTATTCTAGCTGCAGCCCACAAATTTTGGTACTTTGCACTTTCATTTGTGTTCTGTTCAAAATATACAATTTCCTTGATGATTTCCTCTCTGACCAATGGTCTATTTAGAAATGTGTTGCTAAAGTGCCAAATAATTGAGGATTTTTCTAGATGTCATTTTTGTTCTTGATTTCTAATTTAATTATAATTTGGTGAGAAAGCCTACAGATAGTCATTTGAAATACATTGAGACTTGTTTTAGGACTAAGAACATGGTCCACATAGCTCCATGGACACTTGTAAAGAATGTCAGTTCTGTAATTCTTGGGTGAGCGTTGTATAAACAATGACTTATATTAAGTTGGTTGACAGTGCTATTCACATCATTTATATAGGAGTTCAGCAAACTTTTTAAGCAAAGAGTCATGCAGTCAATATTTCAGCTTTGTGAGCCATTAACTCTCTGTACCAACTACTCAACTGCTGTAGAGCAAAACCAGCCATAAGCAATACATAGAAAAATGGGATGGTCAGATTGAGCTAACAGGTTGTAGTTTACCAATATCTGTTTTATATTGTCACTAATATTCAATCTACTTCTTTTATCAATTACTGAGTTGTTGCTGTTAAGTATGATCAAGTCAGTTGTGACTCATAGCGACCCTGTGTACAGCAGAATGAAACCCTACCCAGTCTTGTGCCATCCACATAACTGTAGTCAGGCTTGAGCCCATCGTTGCAGCCAATGTGTCCATTCAACTCATTGACGATTTTCCTCTTTTTTGCTGTCCCTCTACTGTGCCCAACATGATGCCCTTCTCAAGGGACTGGTCTCTCCTAATAACATGTCCAAAGTATGTCATGTAAAGTCTCACCATTGTCACATCTAATGAACATTCTGGCTCTCCTTCTCCCAAGGTGATAGACTGGTTTTTTTCTTCTGTATATTCCAGGGTGTATTCAGTATTCTTCCCCAATGCCATAGTTCAAAGGCACTCATTCTTCTTCAGTATTCAGTGTTTATTGTCCAGCTTTCCATGCATATGAGGCAATTGACAACACTATGGTTTGGGTCAGGCACACCTTAGTCCTTAAAGTGATATTTTTGCTTTTTAACACTTAAAAGAGATCTTTAGCCACAGATTTGCCCAAAACAATGCATAGTTTGATTTCTTGACTGCTTCTTCCATGAGCACTGGTTGTGGATCCAGGTGAAATGAAACCCTTGACAATTTCTCCATTTATCATTATATTGCTTATTGGTCTAATTATGATAGTCTTGTTTGCTTTATGTTGAGGTATACACCATTGTGAAGGCTGTGGTCTCCATCAGTATGAAGTGCTTCAAGTTCTCTTCAGCAAGCAAGTTTGTGTCATCTGCATAGTGCAGGTTGTTAGGGAGTTTTCCTCCAGTCATAATGTCACATTCTTCTTCAAATAGGTCAACTTCTCAGATTATTTGGTTCACATACAGGTTAAATAAATATAGGTAAAGGACGCAAGCCTGATGCACACCTTTCCTGACTTTAAACCAGGTGCTATCCCCTTGTTCTGTTCAAATGGCTGCTTCTTGGTCTATGTACAGGTTCTTCATGAGTACAACTAAATGTTCTGGAATTCTCATCTTCTCATTGTTATCCATAATCTGTTACGATCCACACAACTATAAAACCATCACTAAAATAAAGTTAATTAACATATCCTTCAGCCACGGTATTTTCAATCACATCGTATGTATGCGAAAGCTGGACAATGAATAAGGAAGACAGAAGAATTGATGCCTTTGCATTGTAGTGTTGGAGAAGAATGTTACATGTACCATGGACTGCCAAAAGAACAAGCAGATCTGTTCTGGAAGGAGTCCAACCAGAGTGCTCCTTGGAACCAAAGATGTCAAGCAAAGATGGAACATGTTGTCAGGAAGGATCAGCCCCGGAGAGGGACATCATGCTTGGTAGAGTGGAGGGTCAGCGAAAAAGAGGAAGACCCTCGACAAGATGAACTGACACAGTGGCCGCAACAATGGGCTTACGCATAAACACAATTGTGGACGTGGCACAAGACCAGGCGGTGATTTGTTCTGCTGTGTATAGCATCACTATTCAGTTGGAACCAACTCAAAGGCACCTAGCAACAAAAACAACATATACATCCAAACTTACCAAGTTGTATGTTTTAAATATGTATAGTTTATTGTGTGTTGACTATACTTCAATATAGCAAGGTTTAAACTAAAATTTAATATCTTGGATGTATTGAAAAATTCCTATAAATTGATATACAAAGACTGCCAAATAAACAGAAAAATGGGACATTTCTTGAATATGCATTATATAATGACATACATATATATCATGTATTATATATAATAATGTAATCATATCATATATGTGTTTACCAAAAACCAACCAAACCCAGTGCCGTCAAGTCGATTCCAACTCATAGGGACGCTACAGACAGAGTAGAACTGCCCTCTAGACTTTCCAAGCAGTGCCTGATGGATTTGAACTGCTGACCTTCTGGTTAACAGCTGTCACACTTAACCACTATACCACCAGGCTTTCCATTAATTGTATGCATGTGTACATATATATAAAACCAAAATGAAGCCCACTGCCATCAAGTAGATTCTGATTCATAGCAATCCTATAGAACAGAGTAGAACTGTCCCATACAGGTTCTAAGGTGTGCCTGGCAGATTTGAACTGCTGACCTTTTGGTTAGCAGCTGTAGCACTTAATCGCTACACAACCAGGGTTTCCATATATACATACACGTGTAGAGAGAGAGAGGAAAATAAAACAGGGTGCATGAGAGAAACTCTGAGGATATGCTATTGTAGATAGACTGCTCAGCAAAGGCCTTTCTGGTGACTATTTGAGTTTCATAGCTGTGGCCAGATTGCCTTCCACAAAAGCTTCAACAATTCCTACTTCTACCACTTATAAACGAGGTTACCCTTCACCCCATCTTCCTGCCCCAACAAGTATACCTTCCTGATTTTGCTGGTCTCGTGAGACACATTCTTTCTCAAAATTTTACTCTATTTTTTACATCTCTCCAAAGTGATGATCAACTTATTATTAACCAAAGAAGGGCATTCTTCAAGACAGGAATGCTCCGGTTTTCCCAGGGGCTGCCCGGCCAAGCCATGGCATGTGCACCTGCAGCACTCACATGGGCCTCCAGAGTGCCCATCTTTCCCTATCTATCTCAGCACCAGCTCAACAGGGCCACCCCCCGTCAGCTCAGCATCACCCGCCTCTCCCCATGCAGGAGACCTTGGAGCAAGGCCGTCACTGCCCAGGGAGGTTCTAGTAGATGAGAGGAAGACGGCTGCCTCCTTCTCTGCAGGCTTGTGGCAGGAGATACTCCCAATCTTCCCACAGAGGGGGAGAAACAGAAAGGCGTTAAAGGGCTGAGAAACAGACGAGTTTAATTTGGAAGGCACCTTTATGGAGACAAGTAATTAAGCTTTGAAGTGGTGCTTCCCTGGTGTAAGACCCTCTAGTCTGGCAGCATGCTGTCTCTGATTCAGAGCTAATAAAAATCAACAACCATGCCTTTGGAAGGCGGGCAGGAGATGAAGAGGGAGGAGGGGGTGGCAAGTGGGCGGGAGAGAATGGTGTCAAGCATTTTCACCTAAAAAAAAAAATGTTACATGGCCAATGACAAAGTTCTCTTGGTGGAAAAGAGAGATTTGTGTCTCGCTGTATACAACCCTGTTTTATGACCCAATCCTGAGCACCCGTCTAGCCAGCCAGCCAGGGAATCTGACCGTCTTGGCTCCTGCGGGCCAATCACAAGGAGGATTGTGGTTACATCTTGTACCTCCTTCTCTGCACTGGTAAAGGCAGGAGCTGTGGGAATGTAGCCAAAATGTTAAAGAGAAAACAGGAATGAGCTCTTACAAATAGAATAAATGGTTATTCTACTATAGCTTTCTCCCAAACCGTGATTTACCCTTGAAAGTCAAGAGTTCTGCATTTAGATAATAAATTTTTGTTGTTGCTCAAACACCTCTAGATTCCCTTGGGATGTTCACATCAGATCCTCTCAGTAAAAGCTTAAACATTGCATCTGTAGCCATTCAGAAACAATGTTAAATCCTGTTTGGCTACTTTACAATGCTATCAGTTTGCCATTTGTCCTTGTTGTTTTTAAAGACAAGCATACTATTACTGCGGTTCCATCTCTTTATAATGAAGCCTTCAGAAGACTGACAAAGCATCTCAGGTGTTTAAACTTGTAGGTACACAGTGAGGCAAGGTATGGGGCAACGACTAAAAGGGAAGGTGGAATGATTCTACTTAGTAGACGTATTTTTCATATAGACTAAGCTGCCCCTAACAATAAGGTCAGACTCTTAAGAAGACATTTTAACTCATGAATTGTAGTTTGCTACTCCTTGGGTCCCCGTGCCTTTAACAGTGATGTTTTCTTGTTGGAATCAAGCCTCTCTCTGCCCATTCCAGCATCATCCATCAGCTGACCATTTAACATTTATAAAAATCCCCTCTATGTATTAAGCAGTTTAAGCAGTTAGGCCATAAGGTATAAAACAAATAGTCCTTGTCATGAATTTGAGAGTCTAGTGGAGAAAACCAGAGACACATACACATACCCACACACACATGCACATATATCTTACTGACCCACTCCTCTCCAGTCAATTCCAACTCACAGCCACTCTACAGGACAGAGTAGAACTGCCCCATAGTGTTTCCAAAGACCAGCCTGCAGATTCAAACTGCTAACCATTTGATTAGCAGCCGTAACTCACTGTAACTCTTAACCACTGCACACCAGGGCTCCATGTATACACACAGTGGATAAGATACAGGTTTTGGCATTAGATGACCTGGGCTCAAATCCCATCACTGGCATTTCCTGCTTATGTGACCTTGACTAAATCACTTACCCTTTCCAAGCTTTGATTTCCTCATCTGTAAAATTAAACAAATACTTACTGAGTGCCCACTTTGTGCCAGGTATAGGCTAGATACTAAGGATTTAGCTCTGGAGCAGACAAAGTCTCTCTCAGGTGTAGGTGGCCTCTTGGTCCATGAGACCAATGTTAAAAAAAAAACTAAACAATGGACACCTGAGACATCAGGTGGTGACTAGTGCTGTGCAGAAAATGAGATCAGGGTGAGCCAATAGTGAATAGAGGAAGCTGTTAATTAGATGTTGTTGCTGCTGCTGTTGTCATTGAGTCAGTTACAACTCATAGCAACCCTATGTACAACCGAACAAAATACTCCGCAGTTCTCTGCCATCTTCAGAATTATTGTATGCTTGACCCACTGATGCAGCCACTGTGTCTATCCATCTCATTGAGGGTCTCACTCTTTTTCATTAATCTTCTACTTTACCAAGCATGATATCTTTCTCCAGGAATTGATCCCTCCTAACGAGATGTAAGACACAGTCTTGCCATCCTTGCTTCTAAGTAACACTCTGGTTGTAGTTCTTCCAAGACAGATCTGTTCATTCTTTTGGCAGTCTAGGGTGTATTCCATACTCTTCACCAGCACGACAGTTCAAAGGCATCAATTCTTTGGTCTTCCTTATTCACTTTCCAACTTTCACATGTGTATGGTGTGATTGAAATACCATGGCTTTGGTCAGGGCCACCCTAGTCTTCAAAATGACATGTTTGCTTTCAACACTCGAAAGAGGTCTTCTGGAGCAGATTTTCCCAGTGTAATGTATCTTTTGATTTATCGACTGCTGCTTTCATGGGTTCTGATTGTGGGGCCAAGTAAAATGAAATCCTTGACAACCTCAGTCTTTTCACCATTTATCATGATGTTGTTTACTGGTCAAGTTGTGAGGATTCTTGGTTTTTGTGTGTTCGTTTATGCTGACTTGTAATTCATAAGGAATGAAGTCTGTGGTCTTTGATCATCAGCAAGTGTTTCAAGTCCTCTTCAGTTTCAGCAAGCAAGGTTGCATCATCTACATAATGCTGGTTGTTAATCAGTCTTGGTCTAATCCTGATGCCTTGTTCCTTTTCTTATAGTCCACCTTCTCAGATGTTTTGCTCAGCATAAAGATTGAATAGGTATGGCGAAAGGACACAACCCTACCGCCCACCTTTCCTGATTTTAAACCATGCTGCATCTCCTCGTTCTCTTTGCATGTCTGCTTCTTGACCCGTGTACAGATTCATCACAAGCATAATTAAGTGTTCTGGAATTCCCATTCTCCACAATGTTAGCCATAATTTTTTATGATCCACACAGTTAAATGCCTTTGCATAGTCAATAGAACACAAGTAAATATCTTTCTAGTATTCCCTGCTTTCAGCCAAGATTTATCTGACATGAGCAATGAAATCCCTGGTTCTATGTCCTCTTGTGAATAAGGCCTGCATTTCTGGTAGTGCCCTGCCAACATACTGCTATAGCCACTTTTGAGTACTCTTTAGCAAAATTTTGTGTGTCATATTAATGACATTGTTTGATAATTTCCACACTCAGTTGAATTACCTTTCTTAGCAATAGGCAGATATCTTGCAGCTGGCTGGCCAGGTAGCTGTCTTCCAAATTTCTTGGCCTAGACTAGTGAGCACATCCAGTGCAACATCCATTTGTTGAAACATCTCAGTTGGCACTCTTTTAGAAAGTCCAGGGAATACTTTTCTGAAGAAGAGCCACTGGGCAGAGAGCTACATCAGTTGATGGAGGTTGTATGTGACAGTCTGGGCTAGAAGCATACAAGACAGAGGGAAGAATGAAGCCTTTGGTGGGAGCATGCGTGGCACAGCCAAAGAATAGCAAAGAGGCCAGTGTGGCTGTGAGCTGTGAAGCAGGGCAAGGGGAGTACGGTGGGCGTTAAGTGGGTGTTGTAGCAAGGGCTAGATCACATTCGGCCATGGAGACAACGTGAAGGATGTAACAACAATGTGAAATGGGTTCGAGAATAGCAGCTTCCTTTTCAGGTTGCTATTTGAGTAAACAAGGCCCTGCATGCTAGGGGTGTGGCGTCAGTAAGACCCAGTCTGCATTGACCAGGGTCCTTAGGTGGCAAAATGGTTCACACAGGTTGACTGTGAAGCAAGGGTCAGAGGTCTAAGTCTACCCAGAGGTGCCTCTGAGAAGTCCTGGTGGTCTCCTTCCGTGGAAAACCCTATCAACAGTGTTCTGCTTTCTATGTACATGGTCAGCATGAGCTGGAATCAACTCCACAGCAGTCGGCTTTGTTTTTGTTTTATATATCAGCCATTACACGCAACACGTGAGGACAGTAACAGAGCATCAGGGAAGCACGGGGGGGGGGGCTCTGCGGAAGGCACCAGAGTGAGAAAACGTGTGCCCTCCCAAAGGTGACCATCTAGTAGAAGAGATAAAAGGAACACCCAAATACGTACTTGCAGTTAATAAAAGAGTCAAAGACCACTGAGAAGGCCCAGTCTTCTGCATTTCAGGAAAAAATTCCAGTTTTTGTTGTCTCCTTGAAGAACTCTTTATAAGATCCGTAAGAGCAGATCTGGGCCTTGCTCTTCATTGCATCATCGCTGGGGCCCAGCACAACGCCCAGCATGGAGTAGCACCTAAGCAATTATTGTTGAATGATTCTGCAAAATGAGCAGGTGAGAGTAACCTCACATATGGATACATTTCCAATTTCTCGGTACTGAGAAACATTGATTTCTTAAATTTTCAGATGCAAATGAAAAGAATCTTCTCCATAGGTCCAATTTGTTGAATTTTTAACTGAACAACTGGGGTTCTTGGAAACTAATGACAGAAAATCTCTTTAACCCAGTGGAGAGATTATGAAGAGATCTCAGTTGACCTCTGAAAGAGAATGACCAGGTTTCTCGTAAATACAGCCCCAATTATACCTATGATTGGTCCCTGGGGTTGATGTCCCCATCTGGTTTGCTTTGTTGGGGTTAAGATTCATAGAAAAATAGGACAGCGAAGGTCTCCAGAGGTCATCTGGCCACCTCCCATAGCAGTATGTTTTTATTGTGAGAGTAATCGATGTGCAGATTTGAAAAAATAACTTGTCCTGTGTAATTTCCTGACCATCCTCTGGCTAGGAACTGTCACGCTTAGTCAGATGCAGAGCTGGGGCAGCTACAGGGCATGTGATGCCACCAAATTATCCAATTCATCTTTCTGCTGGTCAGGAGTAGTACCAGAGCCTCCTTGTGTAGACCCAGAAGTAAAGGTCAGAGTACAGAGAGGTTGTAGAACTGAGGATGCGGTGTGGCGTGGAGAGTCACAGAGCAGGTAGAAAAGTCCTTCCCAAGTGGGGGAGAAATCAGAAGCTAGTGAAGAGGGAGGAGACTAACCCAGCCAAGTCCGCATCAAGCACAGTTGCTAGGAAACAAGGAAATCTTAATGCAGTGTGCCCTAGGGAATCAAGTCTAGGTAAAATAGGAAAAAGGTAGGAGATGGAACAAAACAGACAAAAATTTCTCAGGGCATTATTAGCAATGTTAGCTGGCTATTTGCCTGTTAGTAATATCTGATTACTAACATTTCTGATATCTGTCTGATTATTTGTCTTACAGGAATGGGAACTTTTATTAAGGATGATGATTAGTAAGGGACCCTTTATGTTTCTTTGTAAATTTTGTTCTATTTTATATTTCTACAACTTGGACAGTGGCTAGGTGCTAGGACTGCTAATGAAAAGATCAGCAGTTTGAAACCCACCAATCATTCCTCTGAAACCTTATGGGGCAGTTCTATTCTTGTCCTATAAGGTCACTGTGAGTTGGAATCAATTCAATGAAAACAGGTTTTTTGTTGTTTTTTTTTTTTCTGAAAAGGATTAAAATAGTTTTAAAATTTTGTGGAATAAAATAGACTTATTCTGCCCCTCCCTCATATATACACATAAAATTGTGATACTGTCACTGCAAGTTAGTTGGGCGTGGTTGGGGATGGTGAAATGATTCTTAAGAACGTAGAAATAAAGTTGCTACCTACTAGTTAAGCATACAGAGTTGCTGTGAGTCAGAAGTGACTCGATGGCAGTGGATTTGGTTACTGGGTTAATTCAGCATGTTGGATCAGAAAAGATAAACTACTATATCATCTTTAAGAATCAGAATGGGTCCCAGGCCTGCAAATTTCAGCCTTATCTCATGAAAGATGCCATCACAGGTGCAGCAAGAATGTGTCTAGCAGAAGATCGGGAGACCCCAGGAAAAACAGAGTGAAAGAGGCAACCTGGGCAGTGATCATGCACACTGTTCAGAGGAATGAAAGATGGGGCCTGTCTAGTCCTGTGACAGCTGATGACGTTAGTCCTTTTTTTTTTACTTTAAATGAAGATTTACAGAGCAAATTAGTTTCTCATTAAACAATTAATACATGTATTGTTTTGTGACATTGTTTGCCAAACCCATAACATGTCAACACTCTCCTCTTCTTGACCTTGGATTCCCCATTACCAGCTTTCCTGTCCCTTCCTACCTTCTCATCCTTGCCCCTGCACTGGTGTGCGCATTTCCTCTTGTTTTGTTTTATGGGCCTGTCTAATCTTTGACTAAAGGGTGATCCTCAGGAGTGACTTCAGTAATGAGTTAAAAGGGTGTCTGGGGGTCATCTTCTCAGTTTCTTCAGGATTACATGAGTCCTTTGATGCAGTTTATTCCCTGATCTGAGTGCAGGCTTCCAGCTTTCTGGTTGTTCTCCAGCTGCCTTTCCAAATTTGTTTCCAAGGAGGAAACACACTGGTAGCAACCTGCTTATCTTACTGGCACATCAGACTAGTGTGAGTTTGCTTAACATAGGTCAGATCTTAAATTCCAATTATTTCTGGCTCTGAGACTAGGAACCAAAAGGTACTAGCCACACAAGAGTCTGTATGTACAAGACCTGGCTGTTCTGAACTGTAGCCAAGAATTAGAACTGCCTTAATAAAGAGAGAGGGAAAAATCCCTCTCCTCAGCATATTTCTCTTCGTATTCTTTCTGTCATCCTCTTTTCTGTATCACAGGGGTCCCTTCTTCCTAGACCTCTGATTTGAATTACAGTTTAGCTTCATTATGGATAATATAACTTCTGACAAATATCTTGAGACTCCCCTCACTCCACCTCACTGTTTCTACAAGAGAAAAGAAAAACATTGTTCATTCCAATGGCTGATTCTCAAATGAATTTTGGACTATGACCCAATTACAACTTGGGGACATTTTGTTCCAGTAAAATGATCTTTCTAGCCAGCGTCTGGGAGCTAGCTGGGAAATGCATTTAGTAAATCACTCCCAATGGTTTGGGGAAGGACAGAGAAGGTTCTAGAAGAGATGAGTCAGGCTGGGGGTAGGCAGTGTGGAGGAAAAGAAACAAAGAGCCAAGTAATATTCTGAAAACCGAATTTGTACACAACCAGAAATAACTGGTCAGGTTCAGCTAAAGAATTTCTGAAATAATGAATTATTTCAAGTATTATATTATTTTAAGAATTATATTCAAGTATTAACCAAGAAATCTTTAAAAGCCTTCTCATGAAGATAACACCCTTTTGGGGATAAGCCAAGTGGGTTTATAAATAACATGCTCTGCCTCTTCTAGGCAGTGTTCATAAAGTCTTGTTCGCCCTTCCAGAGATGGAAATAGAAGGTTTACATGTCAATGAGAATATGGCATCTGATGCTGCAGTGTCCCACCTACATGCACTGGCCAAGTGATTGCAGATGCACAAAGTAACCATCACACTGGTTCTAAAACCATACAAGTCAAAATAAAAAAGCAACAGTCAGCTTATTTCCAAGCCCCTAAATGGAAATGGTGGGCACTGGTAGGAGCAGCTCCATATTCAACTATTTCTTATCTAGACTGTGTATGAGTGCAAGTGGGGGGACTTAGAGTGACCCAGAAGTTATTAACAAAGGCTAAAGCCAGTGCAAGGTAGCTGTTACAGTCTCTCTCTCCTGAAATCAAGCTGGTGGCTCCTCTCCAAAGGAAACATAGTGACAGCTCTATCAGAGCACCAGGCTTCCATGCACTGTAGGCCGCATTCGTTCACTGAACGTGAACTAGCTGTCCATTAGGAGCCCTGGTGGTGCAATGGTTAAGCACTCAGTTGTTAACCAAAAGCCGCCAGCAGCTCTGCTGGAGAAAACCACAGTGATCTGTCTGCATCAAGATTACAGCCAAGAAAATCTATTTTTTGTCTTTAATATTTTATTGTACTTTAAGTGAAACTTTACAAGTCAGTTTACCAGATAACCCCCTCACCACCACACACATGCAGCTCTAGCTGCTCTCCCCACCCTGTGACAGCACACTCTTCCTTTCCACCCTGTAGTTCTTGTACCTGTTGAGTCAGCTCCCCTTACCTTCTACCCTCCAGTCTTACCTCTGGATGGGAACTGCTCTGACAGCTTCATGCACGTATTTAAGCCATGAGGCACACACTTCACCAGCATCACTACAGGCCTTATAGCCCAGTGCAATCTTTGTCTGAAGAGTTTGTTTCAATACTGATGTCAGGTCTGGGCTAACAGACAGTCCGGAAGCCATGTCCTCAGAGGATCCTCCCGAATGTTAGACTATCAAGTCTGGTCTTTTAATAGAGTTCTAGATCACACCACCATTTTTCTCCCACTATGTCAGGAACTCTACATTGTGTTCCTTGTCAGGGCAGTGATTGGTGGTGGCCAGGCACCATCTAGTTCTTCTGGTCTCATGCTGATGTAGTCTTCTGACGTATGATTCCTTCTGTCTCCTGGGCTCACATTTTCCTTATATCTTTGATGCCCTTCATCCTTCTCTGCTCCAGGTGGATTGGGATCAACTGGTGCTCCTTACATGGCAGCTTGCTAGCTTTTAAGACCCCAGATATTACTCACCAAAAAGGGGTGCATAACATTTTCTTTATTAAAAAAAAAGAAAAACTTAGGCCATTTGACCTAGATCTCCCCTGAACCCATGATCCCCAGACCCCTGCCCCTGCTACTCTGACCTTTGAAATGTTGGGTTGTATTTTTGAAACCCCTTAGCTTTAGTGCAGTTCAACAGTGTCCATATCACTCCTATTGTGTGTGCCCCCCAAGAAAACCAAACTCACTGCCACTGAATCAATTCTGACTCATAGTAACCCTGTAGAGCAGAGTAGAACTACTCTATAGAGTTTCCAAGGAGTGCCTGGTGGATTTGAACTGCTGACTTTTGGCTAGCAGAGGTAGTACTAACTATTATACCACGAGGGTTCCTTCTACTGTGTATACAGCCAAGAAAATCTTTTGGGAGCAGTTCTGCTACATTACATGGGGTTGTTATGACTCAGAATCTACTCTCCAGCACCAAGCACCAACAACATGTTCCAGGCATTCCTGATCCAGGAGAAAGGGCAAATGTACCTAGTCACAATCCTACAGGAAGAGGGCCTATGACTGAGGTGCTTTGAAAGCACAGAGGAAAGGCATAGAGGAGAGTGGAAGCAGAGATGGCATCAGCCAGGTTCAGCCCCACTTGATGACTCATTTACAAGGCAGAGGAGAGCAGTACATCCAAACAGGAATGGGGCAGAAAGGCTGGATCCGATTCTGCCTGGGGAAAACCAAAACACACTCAAAACCAAGCTCAAACAAGCCACACCAAATACATAGACACCGAGACCAAACATCTTACAATACACACATTGTGGGGAGACAGGAGAACATCAGGAGCTGACACAAAAGCAAAACAGATGATGGCCCAGGGAAACAGGGGACTGAAGTTTTCACACAGAGAGCAAGATTAGCCTGACAGGGCAGAGCACACTGCTATTTCTACAGTATCTGTCAGTGTTGATTTTCTCAGTTTCCTCTCAACTCGAGAAAGTTGATGGAGCTTCCCAAATAATCTGACAACTCAGAAAGCACCAGCAGGGCAGTCACAGAGCAGCAATGACTGGGTTCAGCACAGGCCCAGGGCAAGTGCTGCAGTTCTGGAGTTGGAGCTGAGTTTCTAGCAGAGCTCTGCCTCTCTCTGAGCCTCAGCATGCTCCTCTGCAAAATGGGGAGAATATCTACCTTTCAAAATTGCCTCAGAGTGAGGATTCAATATAGTAATTCCTGTGTCACACTTAGCACATATTAATAAGTAGTCAATGTACATTAGTCAATATTGTCACCGACAATAAAGGAGAGTTATTATTAATCAGTGTTTAGGAAGGCAGCACTCGCTGGGTATTCATGGATGCAGAGCTCTGAGTTTTTAGATGAGATAGGAAAGGGACTATGCATACCCTCTTCTGTGTCTCTTCATTTGCCCCGTTTCCTCCTCCTGGGACCACACTAATTAAAGAAGAAATACTGACTATTTAGGCAGGGGTCTTGTCTGTCCATCCCCAAAGAACTTTCACTCTCCCACCCACCCACTCACACATTTGCAGATATAGCTTCAAGGTGACTGTGGATAAGAACAAAGCGGAGGGAGGAGGGGAAAGGAAGCAGCTAGAGGCCACATTTTGAAGAAAAAAGGACTCTTCTCAGGAGGGTCAGGGAGTCACAGGAAGGGGTTGAAACAAGACTGGGATTTGGCAAGCAAATGCCTCTCCAGACCTAACACACCATTGCAGAACAAAGGCGAAGGTACAGAAAGACTTCCTCAGGCTCTGAGTGGAGGGGAAACTGAGGCTTAAGACTGAAAGGCTTTCATTCAGTTAAGGAGCCAGACGGCTTACTTGCTAACAGAAGCTGAGAACTTATATCCTGCCGCATCCAGAGTTCCCTCACAGAGCTGCGGCTATGTGCCATGAGCTGCCCAGAGTGTAGAGCTAGGATGGACTGGAGACCCTGTGGAAAGAAGTGCAAAGAATCTGGAAAGCATTCAGAGACTCAGTCCAAAGAGGATAGGGACTATGTGAGGTGGCAAGAAGCACGGCCTGATTATCTCTCCACAGGAGGGAGGGGTTGGAAGGTGACAAGGGCATCCAGAGAGCAGCCACTCTGACTTAGGTGAAGAGCCAAAGCAGTCTACTCTAATTAGATTGAGGATGTTCTTTGCAATTAAATAAGAATCTTCCAGAAAATCTGGAAAGTAATGCCAAAGTATTGGAGATGAGATGTAAGAACTAACTCAGACGGATCGTCTCAGTTCCTTGTTCTGCCCGACAGCACATGGTACCTACCCCATTCCAGAGAATGACGGCATTTCCTACCAGAGAGATGCCAAAGCTTGCCCAAGCAGAGATACTCCCAGACTCCTTCTGGCTGGTTCAAACAGCTAGAAGAAAGAAAGATAGTACTTTGATTCACAACTGAAGTGTTTGGCATGATTAAAAAATGACTGACTCAAACCTGAATCAAAACTCCATTTTTGAGTTAAAGTTTAGCCTGTCCTAAGTCCTCCTTCCTTAGCATAGAACCTGTGATTTAGAGCTTTGTGAAGTACAACTTCTTGTGAAACTTTAAACACCCTCAGCATCAATGGGGGTGGGGGGCAAAGTTGGAGTGTCAGAAGAAATGTTTGTTGGGAAATGTTTGTCAAAATCACCTCAGGAAAACGCTTTTTCCAGGAAGAATGTATGTGTAGATCTTTCAGAAAAATCACAAGGTTGGCTCCAGAAAGTCTATGTTAGAAAACAGTTTAACTAACCTTGTAAAATTTCAGCTTGCTATTGCCTTACAACCATATGTAATCTCAGGCTCTCAGGATTGTAGTCACATGCAACCTTCTTCATTTTTCTGTATAAAAACTCATATCTCCCTTAAAAAAAAAAAATCCACTACCATTGAGTCAGGTCCAACTTATAGTGACCCTAGAGGTCAGAGTACAACTGTCCTATACAGTTTTCAAGGAGTGCCTGGAGGATTTAAACTGCTGACCTTTTGGTTAGCAGACATTGCATTTAACCTACCACACCACCAGGGTTTCCATTTCTCCCTTAGAATGTTGAAAATCTCGGTACATTCCTTTCGTACACTGTGTTTCCAAGTTCAAATTTTATCTGTCCTCCTCAATAAAACTCTGCTTTTGCTTTAGAGAATAGCCTGTTTTATTCTTTGACATCCTTACCAGATATACCTAAGGATTAAGAGAATTTTTTTTTACCTGTTTTATGTTCTAATAACCTGAAAACCATATTAAGAAGCAAGAAGTTAGAAAAAACATCAGAAAGAAGTTGGATACCCAGAGATTTTAGCAGGATTACAAAAAGAAAGTGTTTCAAATAGCCCTGATTAGGATTTTAAATTACCTTCTTCAAATTTCTAGTTTCCTTCTTAATCTAAAGGATGTCAATCAGGGTAAGCATCTTGACATACTGATTCTTATTGCACACATTGTCCCAGAGGACCGGTATACTTTCTGCTTCCTGCTCTACTCTCCACTCCATCTACTCCAAGTCCTAAGTTGAGGGTATTTCTTAGCGCCAGGGCTCTGCAGACTTGGAAATGTTTGATATAGAAGTAATGGATGTGTGGGACTCTTTAGAAGCTATGGTAGACATCTAACCTTTGCTGGAACCCCATCATCATTCATCCTGGAAAACACACAACAGAGCAAGGATGGATCTCAAACACTGAACGTGGGATGTTCCAGAGACATCCAGAGCAAGTAAACTGGTGCAAGACTTTCATGCATCTGATTGTCTAGTTAAAATTAAAGATGAGAAAGTGTCCCAGATTAGTCAGTGAAACTTCATCTTTCATCAAAATTGTCTATATAGGTTTTCACAAATACTTTCTCCCCTTGCATATTTGTGCTGCTTAGTACTATTAAAAATAATCAAAGCACAAAAATATTCAAGTACATAGGGTTTAATTCCCATGACACAACTGTCAGTTTGTCTTTTTGTGGTGGCTTGGGTGTTGGAAGCTTTGCTACTATTATTTCAGATACTAAGGTCACCCTTCAAGGACAGGTTTTAGCTAAGCTTCCAGACTAAAACTAGGAGGAAGGATGTGGCAGCCTGCTTCTAAAAACACTGACCAGTGAAAATGTTATGAATAGCAATGGAACATTATGTGATATGGTGCTGGAAGATGAGCCCCTTAGGTTAGAAGTCACTAAAAATACAACTGGGGAAGAGCTGCCTGCTCAAAGCAAAGTTAGCATTAATGAATGAATGGAGTCAAACTTGAGAGACCTTCTGTTGCCGATGTGGCACAAATCAAAATGAGAAGAAACAGGTGCACATCTGTTAATAATCAGAATCAGCAATGTACAAAGTATGAATCTAGGAATACTGGAAGTTGTCAAGACTAAAATGGAACACATAAACATAGATATCCTAGGCAGCAGTGAGCTGAAATGGACTGGTATTGGCCATTTTACATCAGACAATCTTGTGGTCTACCATGCCAGGAACGAAAATTGAAGAATGACGGTGCATTCATTATCAAAAAGGACATTTCAAGATCTGTCTCCATGACAGGATAATATCTGTAAGCCTACAAGGAAGACCAATTAACACAACTATTACACAGCAACCTCTAATGCCAAAGATGAAGAAACTGAAGATTTTTACCAACGTCTGCAATCTGAAAGTGATCAGACACGCAATCAAAATGCATTGATAATTGCTGGTAATTGGGATGCAAAATTTGAAAATGAAGAAGGGTAAAAATAAAAAACAAACCCACTACTATTGAGTTGATTCCAATTTATAGTAACCCTATGAGACAGAGTAGAACAGATGTAGTGCTGGATATGCTAAGAAATTTGAAAGATTGCTACTTGGCCAACTGACCAGAGGAGATTCATATTTTTGTCCATTCCAAAGAAGGGAGATCCAACAGAATGCAGAGACTAGTGAACAGTATTGTTAATATCATATGTAAGTAAAATTTTACTGGAGATCATTAAACAGTGACTGTAGCAGTACATTGACAAGGGACTGGCAGAAAACCAAACTTCATTCACAAGAGGATGTGGAACCAGGGATAGCACTGCTGATGTCAGATGGATCTTGACTGAAAGCAGAGAATCCCAGAAACATATTTATTTTCCTATGTGTTTTTGGCTATGCAAAGATTCAACTGTGTGGATCACAAAAAATTATGGATAACATTGCAAAGAACAGGAATTCCAGAACAGTTAATTATGCTCCCGAAGAATCTGTACATAGACTGCGAGGCAGTCTTTCAAACACAGCAAGGGGATACCACGCGGTTTAAAATAAAAAAAGGTGTGTGTCAGGGTGCCATCCTTTTACCATACTAATTCGGTGTGTATGGCAAGCAAATAACCTGAGAAGCTGGACTATGTGAAGAAGAATGTGGCATCAGGATTGGTAGAAGACTCATTAACAACCCTTGATATACACATGACACAACATTGCTTCCAGGCAGTGAAGACAACTTGAAACATTTAGTAATGAAGATCACAGAAGATAGCCTTCAGTATGAATTATACCTGAACATAAGGAAAACAAAAATCCTCACAACATTGTGAGAAATGGAGAAACGATTGAACTTGTCAAGGATTTCATTACACTTGGACGTACAATCAACACCCACAGAAGCAGTAGTTAAGAAATCAAACGAGGTATCGCACTGGGCAAATCTGCTGCAAAAGACCTCTTTCAAGTGTCAAAAAGCAAAGATGTCACTTTGAGGACTAAGGTAGGCCTAAACCAGGCCGTAGTATTGTCAGTCATCTCATATACTTACAAGACCTGGACAGTGAGTAGGCAGGACTGAAGAAGAATTGAGGCCTCGAACTCCAGTGGTGGTGAAGAACATCCAACATGCCATGGACTGCCAGAAAAAAAAACAAGTCTGTCTTGGAAGAAATACAGCCAGAGTGTTCTTTGGTAAGACTTGGTGTCACATACATTAGACACGTTATCAGGAGAAACCAGTCCGTGGAGAAGCATGTCATGCTTGGTAAAGCAGAGAAGCAGTGGAAAAGAGGAAGACCTTCAACAAGATGTAGTGACATAGTGGCTACAACAGTGAGCTCAAACCTAACAGTGATTGTGAGGATGGCACAGAGCCGGGCAGAGTTTTGTTCTGTTATACACAAGGTTGCTGTGAGTCACAACAAACTTGACAGCATCTAACGCCTAACAAGGTTTATTCCTGCAGTTTTTCTGTGTGCATACACAAAGACCATTCTGTTTCTTAAAAAAACAAAAACAAGCGGCTCACTGCAGGCTGGTTACAATAAGGTTTTAAAGAAAAACATGAGGACGTGGAATACACTGACTGAATCTACTTTTTCCTCTCACTCCCCCGCCCCGCCCCCTCACCATCAACGGTCCTCAGACGATTAGGTGGTCTCTGGCATCGGTGGATGACTGAGAGAAGGCACTCTGACAAATCTTGAGGTGTAATCTGGAAACTTGAAGATAAGTTTACCTCATCTGCTTAGGGAATTCTAAAGGTTTGGAACTCTTGGGAAACAAAAGCAAAAACTTTTTTGGTAAAGTTAAATTCTTTGCACAGAGTAAATTTTAAATCAGTTTATGGTTAACATGTGCCTTATGAGAAAGGGGGTTTGTGAACTCTTAATCACTGTGTCAAGTAGTTTTCTTAAGTGTGTCCCCTGAGAATATCTTGGTTCCCTTCCATACACGTACGTCTGGCACAGGACACACCCATGCATGATACAATGGTTGCTTAAATTCGATGAACACAAACCAATAAGAGGGCACATCTGGACTATTTGGAACTCCAGATGCCGGAAGGTGACACAAGTGGAAACAGCAATGAGTGACATACGAAAGGTGAGATCTCCCTGAAATTGTTTTTTCCTTTACAGCAAGATTTTTCAGAAATAGTGGAGCATTGATTATGCACTCAGAACTAACCCATAGTTCTTCCACCTTGCAAGTCTTAACCTAAAAGGTGCGTTTTCCAACCTGAAAGAAGATATTCCTAAAAGTAGATTATTTGTGATCAAGAATTCAAGAAATTCTGATTATTTTAAAGGAGTGAAGTGCTTCAAGATTTAAGAGAGGGGCATTATCAGAGAATGTCAAAAACAATCTGCAGAATACCCTAACTTACCATGAGGCTTCTCAGATGCCCACAGACTGAGAACAATCAAGTGTAAATAATTTAGAACTCCTTGATATTATCCTGTCTATGTGTATATCTTTAATAATTAATTCAGCTCAGTCTTTAAAAAATTCTCTCTTTGCAACTTACATCATTCTCTCTCTTTTGCCTGTTAAAAACAGGTCCTTCCCAAGGAAAATGCATTAATTCACCCGAGACATTTTCCCATTGTTGGTTCCCACAGATGCATTCTGTACACACTCAGTTAACATTACCATTGGGATCAGTATTCCCCGACAGGTGCTCACTGCTCTCAGGAATGGCTTTACTGTTTGATATGCGTGTATGTAATTCAGACAACTATCCTATTACCACCTATTGTCCCATTTCACAGGTGAAGGAAATGTTTACAGAACTTAAATGAACTACTCCTGTCACAGCGATGTACTTTCAACAATGAAGGATAGATCCTGGCATATTCATCATGGGAACAAGGCTGTGTATAACTTGTGTTGTGGTATTAGATGGGTTAAGTTATGGAGAAATTTTGTTTTGCTTTAAAAGAAGTGGGCCTCTTTAAACAGTGACTTGCTAAATCATTCACACAGAGACAGCCTTGGGGGACAGGGAAAGGAAGTGGCAGGATAACTGAAAATAGCTGAGGAATAGTGACATCAAATGCCTCAATATAAAAAGCAGAGACACCCGCTGCAGAAGGTCCAGAGGTAGCGGAAAGGTAAGTGGAGCGTGTTTATATCCTACAGAATGCAGTTTGCTCCAGAAATGGAAACTAATCCCGGAAGGTCAGGGGCCAGTGACTGCTGTTGATAGAAAGGACAAAACTGGGCAGAAACTCCCAAACCAAAACAAGAATCAAATCAGGCAAATTCAAGACACTGGACTCTAAGTAATTAATAAATAACAACATAGTATTTACATAACATTTTTGCCCTGAGGCTTTGCCTCGTAACAATGGCTGAGGTCAAAGCAGAGTTAGCATAAATTAATGAAGTACATAATATGCTTTTTCACTATACACTTCTATTTTGTGTTTCAGTTGCATATGTTATTTATTTTGCTTTGCTTTTTTGATGGAGTTAAGAAATAACAAAAAAATGAAATACATAAAGTACATGAATCTTATATGTATAGCTAAATGAGATTTTTACATATATACACAGTACATGTATGCAACCATCATCCAGATCAACATATAAAACATTGCCACCACCCTGGAAAGCTCCTAGACAATACTCACTAACCCATGCCAGAGATAAAGACTATCTTTATTTATCATAAGTTAACTTTACCCATCTTGGATAAATAATATTAATGAAATTAGATGGTATTTGCATTTTCAGTTCTGGCTTTTGTCACTCAGTATAACGTCTCTAAGATTCATCCACACTATTCTATATATAGTTTGTTCGTTTGGATCCGACTCGACCGCACTTGGCTTGGCATTTATAGTGCAATCTTTTATTTCACTGAGTGACTATACCGCTAATTTATTTCTTTATTCTCCTGTTAACAGACATTTCCCTATCTCCAGTTTGGGGATATTACAAACAACACTGATATGAAAAATTTTATACAAATTTTTTTTAATTTTTATTTTTTAACTTTAAAACACTTTATTTTTCATAACAGTTTCAGGTTTCTCTAAAAATTACCCAGAAAATATAGAGGGTTCCCATATACTCCTCCTGTACACAGTTTCTCTTTTTACTAAAAACCCAAACCATTGCCATCTAGTCAATTTCAACTCAGTGACAGCCAAGTGCCGTTGACACTATAGGACAGAGTAAAGTTTCCAAGGAGCACCTGGTGGATTCAGATTACCAACCTTTTGATCAGCAGCACTTAACCACTACACCACCAGGGTCTCCAACTTTTTCTGTTAACATCTCTTATTTCTCCTTTGGAGGAGCCTCAGCAGCACAAGCCATCTGCAGTCAGCTATGAACCTAAAGGTTGGAGGTTTAAATCCACCTGGCAGGTATGAGAAAGAAAGCCTGATGAACTACTTCCGTAAAGATTACAGCCAAGAAAATCCTACGGAACAGGTCTACTCTGTCACACAGATGGTGATTCAAAGACAGCTAACAACAATAACATTTTTCCTGTTGTTAAGATCTTGCAATAGAGTGGTACAATTGTTACGACTCATAGCCAGTACTGATGCATTATCATTAACTGAAGTCCACCTGATTAAAGTTGACGTTAAGGTTCAGTCTTTGTGTTGTATAGTTTTCTAGATTTTGACAAATGAGTGATGTCGTGTATCCAACTTGACACCGTCATGCAGAGTTCTTCAAAGGTTATTTGCTTCAGTGACTCAACCCTTCTCCTTCTCCCTGAATCCCAGCAACCACTAATGGTTTTATTCTTCCCACAGGTTTGCCCTTTGCAGATCACCAGATAATGGGAATCATCCAGTAGGCAGCTTTGCCAGGCTAGCTTCTTTCACTTAGCCATCTGTGTGTCAGGTTCCTCGATGTCTGGGTAGCTCATTCCATCGCTTGTTTGGATGGACTGGAGTTTATTCATTCACCTACTGAAGGACGTCTTTGGTGCCTCTGATCTTTGGCAGTTATGAGTAAAGCTGTTACAAACATTCCTGTGCTAGTTTTTCTGTGGACTTAAGGTTTCAATTTATTTAGATAAATACCTAGCAGTAAGGTTGCTAAATCATATGAGAAACCTTATCATCATGGAAGGAATACACAGAAGCACGGCTCCAAACAGAACTGGTAGATGTTCAACCACTTCCAAAGGTGCCCTACGCTCAGGAGCCCATCCATGTTCCTAAAGGAAGAGGTCCAAGCTGTGCTGAAGGCACTTTTAAAACAAACAAAAAAAATAACACAAGGCACTAGGAATTGATGTGATATCAACTGAGATGTTTCACCAAAATGACTGTAGCACTGGGAGCACTCACTCTTCTATGCCAATAAATTTGGAAGAGAGTTACCTGGCCAACCTCCTGGACGAGATCCATATTTTTGCCCATTCCAAAGAAAAGTGATCCAACAGAATGTGGAAATTACAAAGCAGTATCATTAATGCCACGTGCAAGTAAAATTTTGCTGCAGATCATTCAAAGGCAGCTGCCCCAGTACATTGACAGGAAACTGCCAGAAATTCAAGCTGGATTCACGAGAGAATAGGGGACCAGGGATACCATTGCTGTCAAAAGGGTCTTGGCTGAAAGAAGAGAGTACTAGAAAGATGGGTACCTGTGTTTTATTGAGTATGCTAAGGCATTTGATGCTGTGGATTATAACAAATTATGGATAACATTGCAGAGAATAGGAATTCCAAAACACTTAATTGTGTTTATGTGGAAGCTGTACATAGATCAAGAAGCAGTTGTTTGAACAGAACAAAGGGACACTGGATGGTTTAAAGTCAGGAAAGCTGTGTGTCTGACTTGTATACTTTCACCATACTTACTCAATCTGTATGTTCAGCAAATAATCTGAGGAGCTAGACTATGTGGAGGAAATTGTGACATCAGGACAACAGATCTCTTTGTTCTTTTGGCAGTCCATGGCACATTCAATATTCTTATCCAACACCACAAGTCAGAGACATCAATTCTTTTTCTGTGTTACTTATTCTTTGTCCAGCTTCTGCATGCGTACGATGTGATGGAAAATATCATGGCTCAGGTCTTGGAAGTTACATCTTTACTTTTCAATACTTTAAAGAGGTCTTTTGCAGCAGATTTTCCCTGTGCAATGCATCTTTTGATGTCTTAACTTTTGCTTCCATGAGTGTTTATTGTGGAACCAAATAAAATGAAATCCTTCACAACTTCAATCCTTTCTCCATTTATCAAGACGTTGTTTACTGGTCCAGTTGTGTGGATTTCTGTTTTCTTGTTGTTGAGGTTCAATCCATACTGAAGGCTGTGGTCTCCAACATTCATCAGTAATTGTTTCAAATCCTCCTCACTTTCAGCAAGCAAGGTTGTGCCATCTGTATAACACAGGTGGTTAATAAGTTTTCCTCCAATTCTGATGCCTTGTTATTCTTCACATAGTATAGTTTCTTGGATTATTTGCCTGGCATGAAGATTGAAAAGATATGGTGAAAGGATACAACATTGATGAACACATTTCCTGGTAAGGAAGCCATGAAGTCTCCCCTTGTTCTGTTCACACAACTGCCACTTGATCCACGTCTGATTCCTCATAAGCACAACTAAGTGTTCTGGAATTCCCATTCTCAGGAATGCTATCCATAATTTGTTACAACCCACACAGTCCAATGCTTTTGCATAATCAATAAAATATAAATAAACATCTTTCTGATATTCTCAGCTTCAGCCAAAATCCATCTGATGTCTGCAATGATATCCCTGGTTCCACATCCTCTTCTGAATCTGGCTTAGATTTCTGGCAGTTCCCTGTCAATGAACTGCTGCAGCAAAATTTTCCTTGCATGTGATATTAATGATATTGTTCAGTAATTTTTACATTCAGTTGGATCCCTTTCTTGGGAACAGGCATAAATATGAATCTCTTCCAATCGGCTGACGAGGTAGCTGTCTTCCAAATTTCTTGGCGTAGATGAGTGAGCACTTCTAGTGTTGCATTCATCTGAGAAACACCTCAATTGATATTTCATCAATTCCTGTAGCCTCATTTTCTTCCAGTGCCTTCAATGCAGCTTCGACTTCTTCCTTCAGTACCATTGGTTCCTGATCAGATGCTACCTCTTCAGAGGGCTGAACATCAATCAGTTCCTTCTGGTATAATGACTCTGTATATTCCTTCCATCATCTTTTGATGCTTCCTGAGCCATTTAATGTTTTCCCTGAAGGATCCTTAACTATTACATCTCAAGGCTTGAATTTTTATTTCAGTTCTTTCAGCTTGAGAAATGTGGAGCATGTTCTTCTCTGTTGCTTTTCTATCTCCAGGTCTTTGTGCATGTCATTATAATACTTTACTTTGTCTTCTTGTGTTGTCCTTTGAAATCTTGAGTTGTTTTACTCCTCCATTTCTTCCTTTTACTGTAGCTACTCAACATATGAGAGCAAGTTTCAGTCTCTCCTGACATCCAATTTGGTATTTTCTTTCTTTCCTGTCTTTGTAAGGACCTCTGGCTTTCTTCATGCATGCTATCTTTGGTGTCATTCCATAACTCATCTGGTCTTGGGTCGTTAGTGTTCAATACATCAAATCTATTCCTGAGATGGTCTCTAAACTCAGATATACTCAAGGTCAGCCTTCGACTCTCATAGGCTTGTTCTAGTTTTCTTCAGCTTCAATTTTACTTGCGTATGAGCAGTTGAGGAAACCCTGGTGGTGTAGTGGTTAAGTTCGCTGCCTGCTAATCAAAAGGCGAGCAGTTCAAAACCACCAGACACTCCTTGGAAACTCTATGGAGCAATTCTACTCTATCCTATTAGGTCACTATGAGTCAAAATTGACTCAATAGCAGTGGGTTTGTTTTTTTTTCTGGTATGAGCAAGTGAGGGTCCATGCCACAGTCAGCAACTAGCCTTGTTCTGACTGATGATACTGAGTTTTCCTCTGTTTCTTTCCATAGGCATAGTTGATTTGATTCCTGTGTATGCCATCTGGTGACATTCAGGTGTGTATAGTCACTATTTCTGTTTGTGATAAAAGATGTTTACAATGAATAAGTCATTGGTCATGCAAAGTTCTATCATGCCATCTCTAGTATCTAACACCAAGGCCATATTTTCCAACTACTGATCCTTCTTCGTTTCCAACTTTTGCATTGCAACCACTAGTAATTATCAATGCATCCTGATTGTGTGTTCGATCAATTTTGGACTGCAGAAGCTGATAAAACTCTTCAGTCTCTTTATCTTTGGCCTTAGTGGTTGGTGCTTAAATTCGTATAACAGTCATATTAACTGCCCTTCCTTGCAGGTGTGTTGATAGTGTCCTTTCACTGACAGCATTGTAAAAGGTCTTCCAGTAAGGGTGTCCCATCTTTCAACTCAAATGAAACAAGCTGTATAAATGTTACAGTTTTAATTGCTTTATTATTTTGAAGTACATCTGATGATATTCTGTGTGGAAAATAACTTTGGTTAAATGACTGCAATGGCATCTTCCAAATGGGGCCCAAAATAATCAGTTAGCATAGCCCGATATATTTTGCCATTGATAGCCACAGCCTCTCCTCATTCATGTTGGAAAAAATAAGGGCCAATGGTTCTACCAGACCAAAATCCATATCAAATGGTAACTTTTGAGGCAATGCACTGGATTCTCATTGTTCCAAATGCAACAGTTTTGTTGGTTAACAAAACCATTTATCCAAAAATGGGCTTCACTGCTGAAGATGCTTTTTGGCCAAAAGCAGCATCAGTGTCCAATTGGTTCAGAGCCCAGTCACCAAATTTGTGGCACTATCTATGGTCATTGGACTTCAGTTCTTGAGTTAAAACAATTTTGTATGGACAAAGTTTCAAGTCCAGATGCAAATTGTGGTTGACGAAAAACCCAGTTCTTGTGCTAGCCAAGAAATTGATTGGGATAGATTCTTGCATTCTGACAAATGATAATATTTTCATTGGAATGTGTAGTTCATTGGCACACAGGTGTTGTCTGATTGGCAACAGACCTGGTTGTCTAAAATTTTTTGATTGGATGTTGAATTGTTCTCTTGGTGGGAAGATTATGTGCATCATAAATTTCACATCATAAATAACACATGTAATGTTTGCCAAACAGAACACTCATTTTTGGTAATAAACTTTAATAATTTCTATGTGTTGTGGAATCATGTAACTTTTCATGGTTATTTGTCAAGACTAGTAAAGAAAAGTGTGGTAAATATGACTGCTTTAGCTTGACAAATATGGCCACAGTGAGCTGTCAAAAATAGGACATCCTATTGGAAGACCCTTTATTTCAGGACAGCTCCTGAAATGATCTTTTAGACAATGAATGCAATACCATTCCTCTTCAAGTTTTCATGCCTGGCATAGTAGACTATATGAATGTTCAATTGAAAATGGTCAATATCATTTTGGACTGTCATTTCAGCTCATTAATGCCTAGGATATTGATGTTTACACGTTCTATTTCATTTTTGACAACTTCCAATTTCCGTAGATTCATACTTCATGTACTCCACTTTCCAATTATTAATAGATGTTTGAAGCTTTCTTTTCATGTTGAGTCATGCCAAATCAGCAGATGAAGATCCTGAAAGCTATGTCATTAAGGTCAACTCTACTCAGTCACACTGGGTTTTCTACTTTGAGGAGGCAGCTCTTCCCCACTTGTCTTCTGAGTGTCTTCCAACCTGAGGGGCTCATGTTTTGGCACTATATCTGACAATGTTCTACTGCCATTTATAAGGCTTCCGCTGGATAATTCTTTTCAGAAGTAGACATCTGGGTCCTTCTTCCTAGTCTTAGCCTGGAAGCTCAGCTGAAACCTATTCGCCATGGGTGACCCTGCTGGTATCTGAATACTGGTTGCATAGCTTCCAGTGTCATAGCAACATGCAAGCCCCTACAGCACAACACACTGACAGACAAATGAAGAGGCAAGAAACTAGTCAGCAAGAAGAGGCATCATTACACTGGCAGTGATTTACCCAAGTCATAAGGAGTAGGATATTCAGGAGATCCATTTGGGTACTTCTTGATATGCCCATGCCCAATTTTGGTGCTAAAAGGACAAGTGCAGCAACACTGGCCTATTAAGGATATGGTAACCACGATTCAGCTCTCTCAGAAGTAAGGGTCTATATCATGTCATCAGGTAAGCCTTTAGACCAGCAGAGGAGCTAGCTGAGCATGAGGGAAATCCAGAGTGAAAGTAGAGGATCAGAAAAATGAGTATGAGTCTCAGTTTTAATTGCAGAGACTATAGTTTGTTCAAGAAAAGAGGTACATCAAAATTCTGGAGTAGCTACTCTCCAAACTGTATAAAGAACTGGATCTGAGTGGCATAACAGAGGGATTTGTAGCAGAGATTTGACATGCTGCCTAGATCCTCTCTTCAGTTTACTTGTCTTAGGCTGGGTTCTCTAGAGAAGCAAAACTAGTAAAGTATATAAATATATATACAGAGAGACTTCTATCCAGGAAATGACTCATGAAATTGAAGAGACTGAAACATTCCCAAGTTAATGCATCAGAATAGGGACTTCTCCCAGTTTTACACAGCTGCAAAAGCTGGTCAACGCAAGATCCACAGGTCAGAGAGAAGGGCTGTTGCTCACAGGCTGTGAAGATTGATGAATTCCAAGACTGGCAGGCAAGCTGATAGCTCAAGTTCCAAAAACCAGAGATCAGAGGAACAGAAGGCTGCCACAGGATCAAAAGCAAGCAAAAAGCTAGAAAGTCTCCTTATATTCTCATGCATGTCATACCCCCAAGGAAACTTCCTTTAACTGACTGGTTACTCACAGCAGATTCCATCATAAGAGTAATCACACATAAACATTGAAAATCATGGCTCAGCCAAGTTGACATACAATCTTAACCATGACAGTACTAAAGGACTTATTTCCCTAACTGATAGGAGTGTTGCTGGCAAATAGTCCTTTGCAGTCAACTCTGTTCTGGAATTAGGCTTAAAAAGAGGTACCCCTTTCAAGGTCACGCCTCTTTCCTAGGTTATCCAATGACTGATCAACACTGGGTATTGAAGCTTAATAAACTACTTTTGTGTGTGGCCTTTCTAGTCATGGTCTTCAAAGTCCCACTCTGGTGATTGGACAGGATTGGATGGATAGAGTAGTTGAGGGGGATTGATCAGCATTGCCTTAAAAGTGAGCCAAGTCCAGATTAGATAGGAAGATCCTACCACTATCAAGGGAGAACAGCCAGGAGTGGAGAGTGGATCCTTTGAACCTGTGATCCCTGAGCTAAGAACCTCTCATAACCAGGAAAGAGAGAACTGTAACCCTGAAGACATTGAAAAGTGGTGGCCAGAGAGCCCCAACAATAGGAGGCAGCATGATGTGCTTCCCAGTCCTCAAGAGAGAAAGCTAAGTGCCTCTGGGGAATAGTCTAGGGCCAGCGAGAGAGGACTGTCTGAAAGCGCGGCTGGGAAGAAGCTGTTCTGAGGGAAGAACTGCATCCTGAGTGTTCCTGAGCCTACACTGTAACTGTTACTTCCTTAATAAACCTCATGATCATGAGTATGACCTGTGGGTTCTAGGTAACCACTGCAATGAATTATCTAAGCCAGTAGAAAAGTAGAGTGCTGTGTGAGGGACAGTTGGTGTCATAATTGATAAACATGGCAAAGAGGCATGTCTGACCCCCCAACTTAAGCTGTTAGTCTTTGTTCTCCTTCCCCCTTGTGAAGTTAGAAGAGGTCATACACTGACTGCACTCATGACAATTTTTACAGGCAAATTTATAAAACCAAGCCCCCTTGCCCAGATTCAGAAAAATCCTGGCCATCCCAGCTCCAGAGTTTATGATGTTGGCTGAAGTCTTTCCTGAGACCGTTTAATAATTCATCTATTCCCATTGCTTAATTCTACTTCCTTCTCCTCTCCTCCCTTCCTCTCTGCTCTCTTCCTTCCTGTTTTCTCCCCCGCCAACTTCCCTTTCCTTTCCTCTATCATGCTGCTTCCCCGCCCCCCCTCCTCTTTTTCCCTCTCTTTCCTTCCCCTTCCCTTCCTTTCCTTTTCCAGGGACTGGTCCCAAAAACACAGCATAATAAATTTTACGTGCTAATCTTCTCAGAGTTTGCTTTCCAGAGAAATCAACTTCCAAAGAGTTTTTCAACATGGTGATCTGATTTATACTTCCATCAGCAACAGAAGATGTTCCTAATTGGTCTGTATCTTCAGCAGTACTTGGCATTGTCAGTCTTTTCCATTTAAGCTATTTCAGTAGACATGCAGTGGTATCTCATTGTGGCTTTAATTTGCATGTTCCTGGTGACTAATCATGTGCTCATTGAATATTTGAATATTCTCTTTTGCCCATCTCACTGATTTGTAGGAATTCTTTACCTACTTTGGCTATAACTTCAGTCAAACAAATATATTGCAGAAAAATTTCCCAGCCGTTGGTCTGCCTTCTCACTCTCTTAATCATAGTCTGCCTATTTTTAAAATAAACTTTTTTCATTTTAAAATAATTATAGATTTACAGAGTATTGCAAAGATAGTACAAAGAAGTCACCCCATTTCTTCCAAGGATTGCATCTTACGTAACTATAATGCAATTTCAAAGTAAAAAAATTGGCATTGGTATCATGCACATATAGTTCCATGTATGTCATAGTCACATTATCATATGTATAAGAGGTTTGGCAATTAAGTCTACTAACTTAATTGTTCTAAGTGCTACATACTTCATTGCTGAATATCATTACAGTCACCTTCGAAGTACTCCTCTTGGGAAGCTATGTACAGATGCCACTGCCTAGTCCACCCTTCAAAACAGTTTTGGAACTCTTTCTGCAATGGCCGTTGTGCACAGTGGCAAGTTCGTGAACTTCATTGTATAGTTGTCTGTGAGGGAGTTTTTAGCCAGTAAACAAATAGCTGTACTGGAACACCCTCCCTACTCACCTGATCTGGCCCCTAATGACTTTTCCTTACCCAAAGATTAAGGAAATACTGAAAGGAAGACATCTTGATGACATTCAGGACATCAAAGGTAATAATGATGACAGTTCTGATGGCCATTCCAAAAAAAGAATTCCAGAATTGCTTTGCAGAGTGGACTAGGTGTAGGCATCAATGCATAGCTTCCCAAGGGAAGTACTTCAAAGGTGACCATAGTGATATTCAGCAATGAGGTACGTAAGACTTTTTCTAGGATGAGTTTGTATATGTAATTGTCAGACCTTGTTGATGTATAACCACTATCACAATCGAGATACACAGATCTCCCTCATGCTACCCTTTTATAGTTACACTCATCTGTGTCTGCACCCTCCATCATCTGAACTCCTGTCAATCACTAATCTGTTCTCCATGTCTATAATTTAATTATTTCAAGACTATTACGTAAATGGAAATCATCCAGTACATGACATTTTGAGATTGACTTTTTTCACTCACCGTAACAGCCTTGATGTCAAATGAAGCCTTTTCTATATTTAGAAAATTATTTTATTCTAGTTATTTGAGTTACTTCTTTATGTTTGATGGAAACCCTGGTTGCATAGTGGTTAAGTACTGTATCTGCAAACCGAAAGGTCAGCAGTTCAAATCCACCAGGCACTCCTTGGAAACCCTATGGGACAGTTCTACTCTGACCCCTAGGGTTGCTATGGGTCGAACATGACTTGACAGCAGTAGATTTGATTTTGTTTGTTTGTTTTAGGTTTGATAAGAGAATTAACCATTTAAGTTTTGTTGCTATAAAAAGATTCTTATCTTTCATAGACACACACTGGAGTGATAATTCCTTAGGGTTTTGAATGTCCAGGCCTGGAGGCCAGACACCATGTGCATCCAGGAGTCCCATACACTGCCCGTATCTGATAGCTCCCGAAGAGAAGCAGCCTCCGTTACCACCTGTGGCCCCCAGGACACCTCACCTTGTTACGTGCGCAGAACAAGGATGTACAATGAAGCCTGCTTGTACTTGTTTCCTTCTTACTAAGAGAAACAAAGGAGTCCTTTGGCTTTTAAGAATGATGAAACACAGCTTTCAAAGTGGAATGCATTAAAACCTTGTTCTTACCACTTTCAAGGGAAATTAGGACATTCTCTCCAAATGCAAATACGCCAGTGATGCCTACGTTGTCACAGAAGACAATATTTCTCAGAAGTCTTGTGTCCCCTTCTGCCCTCGTGTCTCTTCCTCCCCTAGGGCACCATGTCCTGGCCCCTTCTTTAAGGTGTCTGCCATGAGCACTGCATCTTGAGCTTGGTTCTGTGGCTGCACTTACTAATCACAGCCTACAAATCATTGCTGCCCTTCACTTAAAAGGGACACACTTGCTGGTACTTTATTTCAGTTGATTTTCTTGGCATTTCAACTGTGACACTACAGTATCACAGAAGGTCATCAAAACAATGCAAGAAGTGGCTGTTGCCCTTTCTCTAGTTCAAAGCAGTGAGGATGAGATTGAAGAGGAATTGAGTTTTCTGCCAGGATGTATGATTACTCTGCAAAAACCAAAAACCAAACCTAGTGCCACAGAGTCGATTCCAACTCACAGCAACTCTACAGGACAGAGTAGAACTGCTCCTTAGAGTTTCCAAGGAGCACCTGGCAGATTCCAACTGCCAGTCTTTTGGTTAGCAGACATAGCACTTAACCACTATGCCACCAGGGTTTCCGATTACTATGCAAGGAACATAAAATTTCTTGGTTAGCTTAGGTGAGTGTGAGACTCCCCTGGAGGATCACACATTGAGCACTAATGGAAATAGCACCTCAGAGGCTTCTCAGATCACGTAGTGCCTGGGGACCAAGCTTTGTGGACAATGGAACTGGACCAAAGTTAGGATCCAAGGCAGCTCTGGGGTCTCTATAGGAGAGGCTCATGTGTCTTCACTTTGAAGCTGTCCCATCATGCCTTAAGGAGGTTGCATCTCCTCGGCATCTTCTTCTTCACCTTTCTCTGCTTTTCAGCTTACTGAGTTCATTGTTGCTGTTGAGTCAGCTCCAACTCGTGGCAACCTTGTGTATACCAGAGTCAAACGTTGTCCCACCTTGGTTAAGTTTCTCTATTTTCTAGTTTCAATTTTTGAGTAATGTGATTGGCTGAGTGGATCTTTCTGTTGTTGTTTTCAGGCTAGTCTATGGATTAGCCTGTCTTAGGTCAGGTGTCTGCTTCTGCTCCAGTCAGATGGTCTAGGAAAGTTAGGGTTATATGTATATATCTTAGAATGTGACACCTAACTCTGCCCTTCACCAGTAGCAGAAGTGGCTTTTTTCTTAGATGGGGCTCTAGACATGAACAGCTGTCACGGTGGACATGTCTAATGTAAAATAAAAGAGATGGAAAGTAAACACTTGGCTTTCTCTTCCTTGAAGATTAGCTTCTGAGTATGGCTTCCGGGGAAAAGGCAGTGGCAGCGGTTGGGGCTACAGTGACTTGACCTATTCTCATCTCATAGATAGGAACCACCTATCAGCAATAATAAGCTGGTAACTAAAGTTTCAAACCACATATGTAAGTTTTCAATCCACATGTACTGTGTGGATTAACCTGCTACTTCCCCAATAATGCTGCTTAACAGACAACCTCAAAAACCTCAATGGCTGAAATAAGAAATACTTATTTCTTGTTTATGACTCTGAGTTATGGCTCTTTGGGGCTCAGCTGAAGTCAGATGGAGTCAGCTAGATGTGGCATCAGCCTACAGGTACGTGCCCTGCATCTCTCATTCTAGGACCCCCGCTGAAGGAGCAATGGTTTCTAGGGGACAAGTTCTTATGACAAATAGGAGCTTTGCAAGACGCCGAGCCAAACTATAAGCGCAGTTACAGCCTCTGTTTGCACTGTCTCATCAATATCCAAGTGGGTAGAGCAAGTTAAGTGGGCAGGCCCAAGATGGGTAGGGAAATACACTCTCCCTTGGGGTGAGGGAAAACCAAAGGGAGAGCAAATACTTGCTGAACAACACCACAGGCTACCAGACCATGCATTTTCTCATACTGTCTGAGTCACAGTGGCCTGCCAAACAGGATGGTTGATGGCACATTGGCTGACTCTGTAACCTCCTCTTCAAGTGAGGAAATCACACTTCAACTGTTTTTTGGTTAGTTGTTTTGTTTTTCCCTAACTGAGAAGTATTTAACACTATGTCTCTTTCTAAGAAGGTATTGAATATGATGCACCTGAGCTGATCAAAATTATCACTATTCTGGCCTAGGTTCAGCACTAATCAGCATACTACTCTTGAGCAAATCAGTTGTCTTAGCTAGTGCTGCTTTAACAGAAATACAAGTGGATGGCTTTACAAAGAGAAATTTTATTTGTCACAGTCCGGTAAGCTAAAAGTCCAAACTCAGGGTGTCAGCTCCACAAGCAGGCCCTTCTCTGCTGGCTCTGGAAGAAGGCCCTTGTCAATCTTTCACTGGACTGGAAGCTTCTGATGGCACAGGGAGCCATCCTTCCCAAAGGACACTCAGCTTTCAGCACTGCTCTCTGTCTTGGTGGTATGAGGTCCCTATCTCTTCATTTACCTCCTTTTTTGTTGAATCCCAAGAGACTACCATGATACAATCTCACACACTGAGTCCTGCCTCACAGCTCAGCTGCTGCCCGTCATCCCTTGCTAACATTTCAGAAGCAGGGTTACAAGATACAGGGAAGGAACCTCATGCAACACTAGGAATCATGGCCCAAATGAGCCACCATACACATCTCTATACACATTTTTTTGGACAACACAAATTCAGTCTATGACATTAATTAATATTTTCCCTGTTTGAAGGGCTGTGTAGGTAGAAGATGAAATGATAAAATGTGACAGCTGAGCACCCAAATTCCAAAGTAAAAATGATTGGGTTCTCCTGTGGCCAAGTCTTTGCCATGTGATTCTGGACAAGTTGCTTAGCCTCTCTGCCTCAGTTTCCTTCTCCATAAAGTAAGGGTAGTAATATTAATGTACTGAGAGGGTTGTTATGAGGATTAAACAGTATCCTCATGGAAAGCCCTTCAAGTAGAATCTGACCCATATAACTATACAACTGTAAGTTTGAAAAACAGAAAAAGCAATGGCTGCCTTTTGAGAAATTCACGGCGATAAAGCGGGAAAAGCTGAGATTTGGAGTCAAAAGATTTGTATTGAATCCCAGTACCCCTAGTCACACTGCCTGTGACCTTGACTGAGTCCCAGTTTCCTCACCTGTGAGATAATGGCTCCTCCTCTGCAGGTGTGAGGATCAGATGAAAAGTACAAACACACTTTTGCAAAGTGACAACCGCTAGATAAATGTAAACTACTTTTATCAAATTATTGTTTTCTGCATTTTATCTGATAGCAATTGGTGAATGGTTGAAGGAGTCTTTGTCTGACATTCTTAACTCCGTCTTTAGAGACAAGCCAGTGACAAATGCCATTTATTTGAAGCTGTTGGTTGGGTAGATTACCACCTTTGCTAATTTAGCAGAAACCCAGTGACCTGATCCTCACAGACGTATGCACAGATGTTTTCCTCTTTTCTGAGTGAACGCTTGGTCTTTTCACAATTCCACAGATTGCCAATGAAATGCCTCAAGATTTTCACCAAATTATTTCCTTTGTGCTATTTGTTTTGCCTGTGTCTGCTGTCTCTACTGTCTGTCCTCTCATCCTCTCCTGAACTCACCAATATTCCACCTCACGGGCACTGAAGACTTTGACACTGGCAAATCCAAGGTTGATAGGTGATTACTGCCTCCTTCTTGAAACATTTTCTTCAAGTAACCTCTGGAACACTACCTTCTCTGGGACTCTTCCCCCTGCCCTGCTGTTCCTCAAGCTCTTCTTCTCTTTATGCCAGCCTCTACAGATGCTGGACATTCAGCCTTCAGCTCTCTCCTCATCCCCACCTGCATTCACTCCTTGCTCTTATTTAGTCTGGTGGCTTTAAACATGGTAGTACAGTGGTTAAGAGCTATAGCTGCTGATCAAAAGGCCAGCAGTTCAAATCCATCAGCAGTTTATTGGAAATCCTGTGGGACAGTTCTACTCTGTCCTGTAAGGTCACTATGAGTTGACATCAACTCGATGGCAATGGGTTTTGAGTTATGTGGTGACAAGTTCTATAATGCATGGAGTCGCCACTCACTTGATAGCAACTAACAACAACAAACATAACCAATACATTTCCCAATATCTACACGGTAACAAAGGAAACTTAATGGTACAGTGATTAAAGTACTCAACTGCTAACTGAAAGATTGGCTGTTCAAGCTCACCAGATATTCCATAGAAGGAAAATGTTGCAGTCTGCTACTACAAAGATTCGTAGCACTGGAAACTCTATGGGGCAGTTCTACTCTGTCCTATAGGGTTGATATGAGTTGCAGTTGACTCAATAGCAGCAGTGGGTTTGGTTTAGAGTTTGGTACATGGTGACAAGAAGTCTCTGGGTGGTACAAATCTGACCATTCAGCTATTGACCAAAAGGTTAGTGGTTCAAATCCACCCAGAAGGAAGTCAGAAGAAAATACTGTAATCTACCTCCAAAAGACACAGCCTGTGTCCAGTTCCACTCTGAAACACATGTGGTCAGCATCACTCAGAATTAACCCAGTGGTAACTGGTTTGATATTTTTTGTATGTTGACAACTCCAAAATTTAATTCTCTCCCTAGTCATAAATCTAGAGGCTCAACTGACACCTCCACTTGGGGCAGCTCAAGTGTAACATGTTCAAAAGTGAGTCCCTGAAGTTCATTCTCCCACTTCTCAGTAAATGGCAACTCCATTCTCCTTGTTGCTCAGGACAAAAACATGGGAATGGTCCTCATTTCTCTCACACCCTCATGCTGTTTAATCCTAACCAAGTTACACCCAGAATCTAACCCGTTTTCACCAACCCTTGCTATTTCCCATTCTTTTACATTCTTGTTCTCTGTTGGGTGGATTACCAAAATGACTTCTTGTTTCTATCCTTATACTATTCACCTCCCCTCCTCCGAGAAGCCAGAATGATTCCTTTAAAAGATTAATCCTATTCTAGAACTCCTTTGATACATGTCCTCTAAACTAGATTCAGAAGAGGATGTGGAACCAGGGATATCATTTCTGATGTCAGATGGATCTTAGCTAAAAGTAGAGAATACCAGAAAGATGTTTACCTGTGTTTCACTGACTGTGCAAAGCATTCGACTGTGTGGATCATAACAAATTATACATAACATCATGGAGAATGGGGATGCCAGAACACTTTATGGTGCTCTTAAGAAATCAAGAGGCAATGGTGCAAACAGGGGGACACTGCATGATTTAACAACAGGAGAGGTGAGTGTCAGGGCTGTATCCTGCCTGTCACCATACCTTTTCAATCTGTATGCTAACAAATAATCTGAGACGTTGGACCATATGAAGAATGGGGCATCAGGATCGGAGTAAGACTCATTAACAACCTGCATTATGCAGATGACACAACCTTGCTTGCTTGAAGGGAAGAGGATTTGAAACACTGACTGATGAAGCTCAAAGACCATAGCCTTCAGTATGGATTACATCTCAATATCAAGAAAACAAAAATCCTCACAATTGGACTAGTAAGCAACATCATGATAAATGAAGAAAGCATTGAAGTTGTCAAGGATATCATTTTACTTAGTTCCACAATAAACACCCATGGAAGCAGCGGTCAAGAAACTAAAAGATGGATTGCATTGGGAAAATCTACTGCAAAGGACCTCTTTAAAGTACTGACAAGGAAAAATGTCACCTTGAAGCCCAAGGTGCGCCTACCCAAGCTATGGTATTTTGAATCACATCACATGCATGCAACAGCTGGACAATGAATAAAGAAGACAGAAGAAGAATTGATGTTTTTCAATTGTGGTGTTGGAGAAGAATACTGAATATATCATGGACTGCCAAAAGGATAAACAGATCTGTTCTGGAAGAAGTACAACCAGAATGCTCCTTGGAAGGAAAGATGGCAAGACTGCATCTTAGTTTGGACAAGTTGTCAGGAGGTATCAGACCCTGGAGAAGGCCATCATGCTTGGTAGAGTGGAGGGTCAGCAAAAGAGAGGAAGACCCTCAAAAAGATGGATTGACACAGTGGCTGCAACAATGGGCTTAAGCGTAAAAACGATTGTTTACATGATGCAAGACTGGGGCAGTGTTTCATTCTGTGATCCATAGGATGGCTATGAGTCAAAAGCAACCCAACAGCACATACAACAACGCTTCCTGTCTTACTCAGAGCAAAATTCTAAATCCTCCCTCTGATCCAGAAGAACTTACACATTCTGCTTCCTGTGATCTCACTGACCTCTTTTTTTTTTTAGCATTCTACCTCTTACTCTTGGCTGCTCGGCTCACCGTAGCTTCCATGGGTACACCGGTCTGCTTCCATCTCAGGGACTTTGCATTTACCATCAAGCACTGACCCCCTTTCATACTGCTGTAGGAGCAAGCTCTTAAAACAAAGGTGTGAACTGTTATCTCCAGAGGCAGGGCTTTGAAAGTTACTATTTTCTCTTTTATGCTTTTTATACTTTTCTAATTGTTCTCAATGAATACCAAACCAAAACTCAAACCCATTGCTGACAAGTCCATTCTGACAGAAACCCTATGGAACAGAGTAGAACTGCCTCATAGAGTTTCCAAGAAGCATGCTTTAGATTCCAATTGTTGACTTTTGGTTAGCAGCTGAGCTCTTAACCACTGTGCCAGGGTGCTTCTCAATGAATATCGTATACTTTTTTGTAATCAGAAAAATAAATGATTTAAATTAAAATCAAAATCATAATAATAAAAAAAAAGTGTTACATGTTTCAACACTGCTATGTAGCCACATTGTAAAAGGCTGCCATGCTTCCAGTGCAGACCCTTCATGCGGCCTAACCCTTTGCTGTAGGGTTGATTCTGACTCACAGTGACCCTGGAGGACAGAGTAGAGCTACCCCACAGGGTTTTGAAGGCTATAACCTTTACAGAAGCAGACTACTACATCTTTTTCCCCCAGAGTGGTTTGTGGGTTTCAGCTGCCAACCTTTCAGTTAGGAAACAAGTGCTTAACCACTGCACCACCAGAGCTCCTTAGAAAGCAGATATGCAGCCAAGACTCATGCACAGCCCACTGCCTCCTCTGGGCCTCATCCTCCCCGTCTTCTTTGTCCCTCCCACATCTCCCCCAGTTAAGGAGCCTCACACCAGGTTGTGATGACTGATCTCCCGGTGAAGATTGTGACTCATCAGATCAACCTGCAATGAAATGCTTTTTAATATGTAATCTAGGTTAATAAGTAAATAGTTATTTTCCCCTAGTGAGTGGCATTATCTGTCACGCTAAAATTAATCTTAAGAGATGCTTAAAATATGGAGCAGTTGCGTGGTTCTTCAGACCTAGCAGTTAATGAGTAACAATGTGTGTAAATTATGAATCTCTGGTCTTTTAATGCTATTTTCCTTTAGAGCTATTATTTAGCCTCTTGTTTTCTCAGTTAACATGGAGATTTAGATTCTCACTTCTGCAAAATGGAGAAGCCTCTAGTGGTCTGCTTGAACCTAGTATAAACAATAAAATTCTTTAGGTGTGCTAAATGCTAAAGAGAGCGTTCATGGATCAGTGACACAATTCCCGCCTTTCACGTAGGACATCCTGGCCAACACGCCTTGTATACAGCTGTCACCCATCTGCCTTGTTCCCTTTGGTAACCCAGAGACCAGAACTGACTTTGGCACATACAAATGCTCAGCAACTATTTGTTGAATAAACGGGTGGGTAGATTAACAGAAAAATGTCACTTGTCCTATGCAAGTCCCCACACACACTTTCTCCAACTTTGCCTCCAGATCATCGGCAACTCAATACTGTGTTCACATAAGATCCACTTGGAGTGGAGGCCAGAGCCTGCCAGATGGCCCACACAGGCTTTTCACCATCTCAGCTTGATCTCTGTATTAACAAACAGCACGATGCTTCCTGTCTTGCCCATGCCTTGCAATCCTGGCATTGTAATTCCCAAGGAATCTGAAACAAAAGTGAAGGCTTAGGATCATGTAAGCATCATGCTAACTGCATAGTGATGCCAAGACTTCCGAGACACATGCCTCCAGTATTGTCACATAAGCATCCAGAATGTCTTTTACCATGACCACAGGTAGTTGCATTACGGCGGTGGGATCCTTTGGCTGGCATCAACTGGAGATGCCTGAGAAGCTTCATGTCCTGCTCTTTGTTATTTGGCCCTGCTTGTTGCTGTGATCTTCTGTGATCACATGTTTCTAGATTTTTATTGCATCTTACATACCTCTGCTGGTATTCATTTGGTGGCTGTGATTTCACTTTGAACATGATTTAAATGCAATGGATGCTTCAGTTTTCTTCTGCATGTGAGTATGATGAAGCATACACCCTGCTAATTTCAACAACTTCCTTCATTCTGGTGAAGACTCCTCAGGCACTTGGCCATGACCTGCATCGTTCACAGCCTCGTTGGTCAACCATACACTCTTGAGTTGGATACTCTGCGTTTATAATTAATAAGAGGTTTTACTCAGCACTAGGAAAAAATTATTTTCATTAGTTATATACAACAACAGAATAAAACCCTCAGTCTTAGTCATTTAGTGCTACTGTAACAAAAATACAAGTGGATGGCTTTAACAAAGAGAAATTTATTCTCTCACAGTCTAGGAGATTAGAAAGATGAATACTGGGTGCCAGTTCTAGGGGAAAGCTTTCTCTGTCTGTCAGCTCTAGAGGAAGGTCCTTATCATCAATCTTCCCGTGATCTAGGATCTTATCAGTACAGGAAACCTGGGTCCACAGAACACACTGCACTCCCAGTGCTTCTCCCTATGAGGTAGCCCTATTGAGCTCTTTTGTTTGCATCTCCCAGGTCCATCCCTGCTGCTCACACTGTCTTTGACCTACTAGAAGACTAGACCACTGTTATGTCTTTCTTTCTTTTGCAGTCTCTCCATGGACAGTATAGACAGAATATATCCACCACATGTTACTGACCAACTTGGGCACTTGCCTGCCGTTTCTTTATTCTGACATAGCCCACCCGCACTAGTGAACCACAGTCCTTTCTTTTTGTTGATTAGCTTTTTCTCCTTTGGCTCAAGCTCTGGCTTTATTGCCTAACACAGCAGCCTCTGGACCAGTGTTCACCCTTTTTGGTTGCCTTCCCAGATCTACCCCTGGGGTCAGTAGGCTCTATCCAACGGTACTTGCCATTACCTCAGACCTGAACACTTCACTGAGAGCATCTTGTGGATTTTTGACAAACTGAACCACAGTGGTCAGAGTGGCTCTTCTCTCAGGCAGGCATTGGCTCCAGGATCCAGCCAGGCTGAACAGAGGAAGGTCAAGTGCTACCAGTGTTCCCTGCTGGTGAGTGCAGAGCTGAACTATGCACTCCCCAAGCAAATAATGAAGAGCAGAGCATCCACACAAGACCTGCGTGACAGCAGCAGTTCCAGCCAATCTAAAACCAACCCTTTTCGGAAGCTTTGTATTGCAGATGTCCCATGCAAGACACACAGTTTCAAGTACTTCCAGGTGAACAAGGTAGTTTTATTCCACTGTTTACTTTGCATGATGATATATATATTGTTGCTGCTGTTAAGTTCCACCAAGTCAGCCCTGACTCATAGCAACTTTATGTAAATTCATAATAAATCAAAACTTGACCCGGTCCTGCACCGTCTTTGTGATCATTGGTATGTTCGAATCCATTGCTTTAGCTACTGTGTTAGTCAATCATACTGACGGTTTGCCCCATTTTGTTGATCCTCTACCTGATGAGCCATTACATCCTTTCCTAGCGACTAGTCTTTCCCTATAATATGTCCAGAGTAAACAAGCCAGCCTCCCCATGCTATCCTCACTTCTAAGCATTCTGGTTCTATATTTTCTAGGACAGATTTGTTTCCCCTTCTGGTAGTCCATGATATATTCAACATGCTTCACCAACACCACAGGTCAAAATTATCGCTTCTTCTTACGTCTTACTTTTTTATTGTCGGGCTTTTGCATATAAGTTAGGCAATTGAAAAGACCATGGAGATAGACATACACACATACATATGTGAGTCAAACTGCTTCTATACCGGACTTTCATCTTCAACATGTTATTTAGCCAGATTGATAAATTTGCCAAGTCTCATTCTGGGACACATTCCATCTTTTCCCTGCAAAACAGCCTTTCAATTGATCAATGGTTTATATTCTCCTATATTACTTGTTTAGGGATATGCTTTTACTATATTTATAAAATACTCTAAATCATCCTGGGCTATTCTTACTGACATGCCATAAAAACAAAAGCACACTCCATGCCTTTCTTTCACCATGTGTATCTGATAAAGATTTTGCTGCTACAGATCCAGCAAGGATATCAGCAGACATTCTGGGTGCCTTGCATGTGCCATCAGACTAAAGACCCGGATTTTCAGCAGTACTTGGGAGAAAAATCATTACCCTAGCTGCCTCCTTATCTCAGCTTATAAAAATAAATATTGGCCCAACAATATAGCAGGTTTGTGAGCTGCATTTAATATCACAATGAAAAAGTCTGTCACTATGTGTGTATGTGAGAGAGAGAGAGAGAATGGAGAGTTACAGTTGCCATGGAAGCCCTCGGTGCTTCTGAACTTTTATGATTATAAACAATAATTAGATGTAATGCTTTATGGTGGTGAAGAACCTTGTGGGCTTCTGATAATTGTAAGCCAGCCAAGTGCCGTCGAGTCAGATCCGACTCATAAATGTTTGGCAATTAACTCACCCCTTCTGAGGTTCTGGTTGGTATAATTAACCCCATGAGGACAAACAGCCCCAGAGAAGGGAAGACAAGTGGGAAGAGCTACCAAGTCTTGCAGCGGCGCAGACAAAGGGAAGGCCTTCATCGGCTCTTGCCCTGTCCACCCCCTTCCATCGTCATCGTCTGCTAAGGCCATTTCTTGGCCTCAGGCACTCTTTCTAGATGGCCAGGCTGGGCCAGTGGGAGTGTTTGCTTGTACTTACAGAGAGGCAAGCAGAATAACATCCGGGCAGCAGGCCCTCAGTGTCTTATTGTGTTGGCTGTGGACATGCCTACTCTGCAGAGCTGTGATGAAGCGGCTGTTGTAGTGAGAAGACTTCAGAACGCCACTGGGGAAAGGGAAGTTGGAAATCCGTTACTTGGTCGTAATTAGCTACCAGCATGAAATCTTGACTTCAGTCCTCTCTTCCTAAAGCAGCTGCAGTTTGGGGCTGGTCCTTGGTCTCAGAGCTTTTCTAATTATTGTTTCATAAGATGACCGTGCTGTTTTCCAAGGAGCAGCTGCTGGGAGCTGCTAATGTTTTGGTTACCAGCCGAGCTCTTAACCACCGCATCACCAGAGCTCTTTGGCACCTACAAGTATAGAATGCTGGAAAGAGAGTGGATATCCATCCTTAATGCGACCTGTTTGCGACATTTTTTTATACTTTGCTTTTCTATCGTTACTATCATTTTGCTTAGTAAAGTCAGATAGTCCTCAGATATAGATTTGAAGAATGACACTAAATCAACAAGTAAACCCCTGAAATGAGTGGATCATATGTATTGGCCTTGTCATATCTATCAGAAACTAGATCTCCATTTTCTCCACGGGAAAACAAAAGATAAAACCTGAAAATTTCAGCCAACCTCTCCTTTTATGTTTCAAGTTAAATTCCAGTGGACTAATTCAAACATTTCATCTTCTTGGTTGAAAGCTATGGCACTCTGCATGCTCACAGATTCCAGTGAGTGAATGCGCTGGATCACTGCCATTGACAAACTCTGCCCCATTTCTCATCCCTCCCCAAACAACTCACAAGGCTCGGGGAGTGTTTGGTAATGGATTACACTATCGACTCAAGACATTAGGGTGATGGATACATGGAGTTGGCACCAAGGACCACTGTTACTGGTGCTGTGCTGAGTGGAAAAAATGACCTTCATGTTTTCTCTTGATGCAGCACTCCCATTAATACCTGCCCCCAGCAAGATGAATACCTGATGCCATTTGTGGGTACAGCTTGACTGGCAACTAAGACGAGGATGTAAGCAACAGACTGGGTAAATCATGTCCTTTGCTTCATTCCATGGAAGAATCTGTGCAGAACAATGCCTCTGGCATATTTTAAAAGAATGTTTTGTACCGGAAACACTAATTTGCTATGATTACTCCCCTTATATTTGTGAGATTGTCGCCCCACATTTGTTTGGAAGGCAGATTAGAGCCCTTTTAAGTGATTTTTCTCTATGAGCCAAAGGAACCCCTAAAAGAAAAAGACTCACATGTAACCATAAAACCTCTTGGGTGCTCGGGAGTAGAAATGCTCACGCACCAGGAAAAGAATCCTGATCCTGAGCCACATGGCAAGTGGCCTTGACAGGAATCCAGAGGGTGAGGGAGAGAACAAGAAGGACTCAGGGAAGCCAGGGATGGATTTGAGGCTTGGGAGAGGAGACAGGTGAGGTTTTTAGCAGTCTGTTTATATACATCTGTATTCTTTGGAACTCTTACAAGTTTCATTTTGCTGAATTCAAGAACAAATATTAGTTTCCCACAATTCCACTGTTTTGGAGTGCCTGAGGATTGCTGTTTGCTGAACTAGTGATGAGAAAGAAGCTTCCAGCTGTAGGAGAAGGGCCTGTGCCCAATACTTCAAATTAGACAGGAGAAGATAGAGAGGTCTTTGGGCAAGTTCTGAGAGTGGTAGATGGAGAGTCGCAGGCTTCAGGAGGAAAGGTTAGACAGACAAGGAGACTTTTAAGTTAAGCACTGAGAAGTAAGACTTCAGAGAAGACAGACTCTAGTGGAAGCATCCCTCCCTCTATTTCTCCCTCCGTCCCACCCCTCCCTGCCTCTTCACTCCTTTGCTCCCTTCTTCCCTCCCTCCCTACCTCCTTTCTCCCCCTCTCTCTCTGCTCCCCATGATGCCCATTTTCTTCCTGAAATTTTCTGTGCTGTGCAGTATAGATCCTCTCTGTCTGGCTATAAATAATCAGTCAAGTCTACATTTATCACTAAGTTTTCTCATAACGGATATACCCAAACCAAAATAAGAAGATGGTAAATCCTGCTTTGGGGTTGGCATGAGAACAAGCTGGGAGACAATCACCTGTGGACTGCACACTTTTGGGCTCCTATAGTATAAAAAATGTATAATTTATGGGGGCAGGAGTTTGGAGCCCCGACATCCCCATTCCTTTATACCCTCTTAGCAGCTCTGATCTCTGTCTTTCATATTCTGAAGTACCCTCACTCCTATTCCTACTTCTCCTATTGTGAGGGAAGCTGACAGTGGTCCAGAGTGTAGGGATGCACCTGACCCACAGTCTGAGCCCAGGCACCAGGTACCCCCTGCCTCACCAGCCAGCTGCCTGTTTTCCCACACTTTGGTGAGCTGGGTGGCCTGTCCTTTCCAATTCTGCACAAACTCTTAGGGCCCAGGCTCAGGTGGGGGCAGGAAGCAGGAGAGCAGTTTCATGTGCAAGCACCAGGCATTCAGGCCATCTGGGAGGTGGGAACGACGGTCAGAATGCTCTGTAACTGCGTCGCAGGGGGTGCAGAGAAAGGTGTCAAAGGAGGCAGCGCCTCCTTCATATTCTTAACACATCTTTGTAAGACTTCAAACCTTGCACATTTACTCATGATGCTGATCAGAAGAGCTTTTTTGAGAGATTAAAAAGAAAAGCCAAGTGTTCATGCATACAGTCTTCCTAATTAACACTGCAGGCCCTGAGCAGAGAGAAAGTGCATTGAACTTTTGAAACAGCTGTTCTCCCCACAGCAGTCTCGGCTCCTTGAAGCTGTGGGCTAGTGCTCTGATTCTGTGACTTTGGAGAGGCCTATGGCCACTGCAAATGAAGGGCAGGCTGAGGTCTAGGACAAAGTCATTGTTGTCAAAGCCTGTCAAAGAGGTGGCCAGAAATCACACCACCTACATTTCACACCCATCAAACCTATTGTCATCAAGCCGATTCCAACTCATGGTAACCCAACGTGTTGCAGAGTAGAACTGCTTCACAGAGTTGTCTTGGTGGTAATCCTCACAGAAACAGATCACCAAGTCTTTCTTTAGTGGTGAGTTCAAATCGCCAGTGTTTCGCACAGGTCAACAGTAATACAGATACTGCAATAACTGAGTGTTTACCGTGTTTTGTGTCCTGTATAAAGTTTATTACCTACCTTATCTCACCTAGTTCTCCTCAAAACTCGATGTGCTATTAGCCATACTTGATGAATGAGGAAAAACAACTTCCCATAGCCACACAGCGAGGAAGGTCAAAGACAGCTTTGTCTGAATGACAGACCAACACACTCTCCACCAGTTTGCCATACTGTCTCATCCTTCTTTTGTTGTTTTTCTATTTCCAGGACCTGGCATAGTTGGTACTGGATTAAAATTTGATTATTATGAAAGTAAGCCTTTTATTTGTTTATTTTAAATAGCCTCCTTTATGAAGCCACCTCCAACCCCAAGTCCCTCCTCTGTGCTCGGTGTGCACCCTTGGCTGACCACTGTTGCTGTTCCCATCACACCATTTGCAACTATTTAGTCACACCCACATTTCCTGCAAGACTGTCAGCTCCTCTGGAGTGTGCTGGCATGCCCTACACATCTCCTTCAGTTCTGTGCTTCTCCACAGCATCTAGCACAACGCTGTCGCACCATGGTGACTGTGTGTTGCTATGACACTGAAAGCCGTGCTACCACTATTTCAAATACCAGCAGGGGAGCCTACTATAAATAGATTTTAGAAGAGCTTCCAGACTAAGATAAACTAGGCTTGGTGATTTAATTCCAAAAATCAGCCAACGAAAACCTTATGGATCACAATAGAATATTATGCATTCTAATGCTGGAGGATAAGCCCCATAGATTGGAAGGCATGCAAACACCCAGTAGCTGCAACAACAGACTGGAGCATAGCCATGATCACAAAGATGATACAGAACCAGGCAAAACTTTGTTCTGTTGTACATGGGGACACCAAGAGTCAGAGCCAACTCAGCATCAGCTATCAACAACCACCAAGATGCTTTCAGAATTCATGAATGACCTCACACATTTCCTGAATAAGATACACTGAGAACCAGTGATACAGCTGCTCTCTGCTGTGGCAGATGTGGAATTAAAAGGCCTACCCTCCAGTCCAGTGCCTTTACCGATTCACTGTGTGCCTTTCCACAAATCCCTTAGCCTATCTGAGCTTCCGTTTCCTTGTCTACAAATCAAGGCAGCTGGACCTGAACTCCTCAAGGTCACATCCAATGCTGCGTCCAGATTGAGTCTAGAGCCCATGCAATTCCTTTGTGAAACGACCTGACCAGGTAAGATGCTTCATGCTCACTGTAAAAGAATGCCCATCCTCAGATCCAAGTTCAAAGGCTTCTTTCCTGTGCTGGCCAGCACCATCACCGTGTCCCCATTGTCATTCTGTTGGCCCCTTGACTACTTCTGTGTCCATGTACTAACAAGTCAGCCACATCCCTTCAGCTTGATCCTCACTCTACTTCTAATTCAAATTTCTCCCTAGCTACCTACCTGTCTCTTCCTATGAACCTGGTCCTCAGGGTAATACCACTTGTACCTATCCCACTCTTGTGGGCAGGACCCACTCAAGAGCTATGACACCTCTAATTAGAACATCAGTCTCCAACTTACAATAATTCCCCAGACATTTGTGAAGGGTTAATTTTTAATTTGCATGAGTCTTATGAATGTATTTGAGCAAACAGATTGGAGGACCTGCTGCAATATAGGTATTACCAATTAGCATCATGCACCATGCACTCTATTAATTGGGCACTGCCTATTCTCCTTGAATTCACTCCCTGCATCAAGTGTGCTGTAATAAGCACATGTGAGAACATTATGTGAATTAGATTGTACGGCCTCTCAGTCATCACCTGGGACACAGAGGCAGGCAGCTGCAAAAGCAGATATGGAGTGCTTCAAACCAAAAAAAAAAAAGAAAACCTTTTTTGCTTTTCACCGTGTATGAATCTTTCTGGGCCAGCATGTTTTGCAGTGAGGTGATCACAGACACATGCAGCTGGATTCTAGTTTCTAAACCTGGCATCCTTGGGAAGAAATGATTTAAACTTGTCTTTAAAATGTGGGGGGAAAAGTTGTTTTGAGACTTCTTTGCAAACGGCTTTGTCTTGTAGACATGAGAAGAAACTGTAGGGACCGAGGATCCATAACCTGGAGAAGAATACACCTCAGCAGAGCTGCTGATCCTTTATACATACAAAGGGTAGCATGAGGTAAAAGGATCTGTCCTATGCCCCTCCAGAAGGCAGAGCAAAACAGGGGGTGGCAGAACTCTGCTACATGTGAGTCCATTAATAATAGGACTTTTGAGTAGTAAACTTTCTGTCCCTGGGTTAAGTTGAATCTAATAGCCACATGGCAAGGCTATCTTAAATGGGCACCAACCAAATGAATGGGTCTGGATCAGGTGAACTTGAAAGTTTCCTCTAACCTTGACATCTAGCCAGAGTGCTCAGCTTCATAACTGGGAGGTCAGTGCTGACTGGGACATGAGTGTGTATCCTGGACTTGGAAGTCTCTTGCTTATTTACTTATTTACTTTTTTCTTTAAAAGCTTTATTCTTATGGCAGATATTTTGGCTGGCTGATTCAATAGCCATTCTCAACCCCATTCTCCCTTGCTGCCTTTTTTCTTTCAAGGTTACTAGTTATAACTGGGTCAATTCAAGGACAGAATAGCACTGCCCTATAGGGTTTGCAAGCTATAATCTTTACAGGGTAGACTGCCACATCCTTCTCCTGTGGAGCAGTTGATGGGTTTGAAGCACTGACCTGTTGGTTAGCAGCCAAGCACTTAACCACTGTGCCACCAGGATGCCTTCTTGGAAAAGTTAAATTCTTGTTTTCTCAGCCTCCTTTACAGGTAGGTATGGCCACGGAACCCATAACCGGCCTATGAGCATAAATGGAAATCTTTAAGGGAAGGAAGAGGCTTGTGAGACCTATAGCAACCAGGTCCAATCAGGAAACAATGGGCACATGCAAATTAGGCTAATTCAAGGAGTGTTTAATAAAGTCAGTATTGACAAAGATGCAGACAGGGTTTAGGAAAATCACAAGGGATAGTGCAGTACTCCAGGCTTGTAAGCACAGAACTAGCCTCTCCTCATCCTGCTCCTGCCCATTAGTCTCCTGCCATCAGCCTGTCCCAACCAAGCTTGGAGAGACAAACTCCGTATATGTCAGTGTCCTGGGTAGAGGAAGAAGAATGAAAAGAAGTCCAGGAGGGCAAATGAAAACTCACACGAGGGACCTAATTTTTCCTTGAATGTGATGCCTGAAAGTGTAGCAGCCTTCTTGTAACCATGAAATGAGCCTCTTTTTCATGTACCTGTAAAATACAAGTAGTAATACTGGCAGTCCTTGGATTACCAACTAGGGTGTTGGTACTCACATACTCACATACAATCCATATTATAAACCAACCCCTGTAAAGCCTATTATGTTAAAAATTTGAGGCCCATGTAATGGTCTGTAATAACAAACAGGAGCTACTTTGTAAAGCACATCAAACCAGTATTGTTATTGTTGTATTAATAAGTTAAAGATGTTTTAGTATATCTGGAAGTGTATCTTTAAATTTTTTTAGGCATTGAAATGTACAACCCATACTGTTTACTTACACCACATACTTTACTAACTGATGTTAGGTATGAATCATATCTAACTATTCTGACTTACATACAAATTCAACTTAGAGTTAGCAGCGGAACTCGCTCATAATCCAGAGACTGCCTATACTCAACTTTCATACTATATTAAAGATTATAGATAACACATATTAATTCTTACATAGTGGTAATATTACTATACTGTTTATTATAAGCCAGGTACTGTTACATAGATTAGCTCTGTGAGGTGAGTACTATTATCATACTCACATACGGAATGGGAGAGAGTCATTGAGATATCAAGTCACTTGCCCAGCGTCAGCAGCTGGGAAGTGACCGAACCAGATTTGAACCAGGCAAACAGCTAGAAGTGGTCATTTTAGCCTCCTACATCACAGTAGCTGAAACAGCAGGTGAGGGTGCTTAACAATTCCTTGTTGTTTCTGCTATCACTGCCACCACCCGACCAGTGCCACCACCATCATTAGTAGAGGTGTAGACTATTCAGTGTCATTTCCTTCAAGGGTAGGATCTGGGTCTAAAGGTCAGAGCAATTTTTTTTAGTTAAGTGGAAAAAAAGGAGAGAGAACTTCCCAGCTGGAGGTACAACAGGAGCAGATGTTGGCGACTCCCTGGTCCCTGTGAGCGCAGAACAGACCTGCTTGACTGGCTCATGACATGGCTAGTGAGCAATGACAAAGAAGAGCAGGATAGATAGGGCTGGGGCCAGACCTTGAGGTCTCCTGAAAGCCGTGAAAAGATTTGGACTCAGTGTCTGCCACAGGGAGCCAGTCCAGCACTTAGGCAGGGCACTGTGACATACTGGAACAGAGCAGTGAGTTCGAAAATGAACTAAGCCGCAGAGAGACCAGCCTTGGCAGGGAAGCTGGCAAGGAAACCGTAGGTAATAATGAAGTCTAAGGTAATGGAACCATGAAAATGGAAAAGAAGAGAAAATGTGACTGTCATTTGGATGGTGGAAACTTGGTAGAAGAGACAGTGGAGTGAAGGAAAGTGGATGCGGAAGGAAACAGTAACAGATGACCTCCAGGTTAACCAGGTACAACCGGTAAAAGGAGCAATCCCATTATCTGTTCCTCAACAGTCCCTTCCTTAGGTGGTGTCTGCTTGACTTGGTGCTGGGGCAGCAAACATTTACAGAGCCTTTATGACACGCCAGCTCTGGAAGAAGGACAACCAGAGGGCTCCTTAGAAGCAAAGATGGCAAGACTACTTCCTTACGTAGGTGCTGCGGACATGCTGTTCGGAGGGATCAGTCTCTGAAGAAGGACATCGTGCTTGGTAAAGTAGAGGGTCAGAGGAAAAGAACCCCCAAAGAAACGGATTGACGCAGTGGCTGCAACAACAGGCTGAAGCATAAAAATGATCTGGGCGTGACACAGGACCAGGCGGTGTTTCCTCCTGTTGTACACGGGGGAGGGTCGCTATGAGGTGGAACTGACTCAGTAGCACCTAACAGTAACAACCCTGCCTCTGGTGGGCAGTACTCAAGGCTGCGCTCCATCGGTCTGGGGTCCCTTGAGAGCCAGTGAATGAGCTTTTCCTTTTCCTATACAGCAAACCGGAACACCTCCTGTGACAATGACTCTCTGAACCCCTTCCAGGAGACAGGCTAAGGATCTACAACAATAGAGGAACCAGGAACTGCTCAAAGTGTGCTGTTACCAAGGCTTTTGTTTAGAAATCATCATAGCTTGCTCATTTGATACAAATACATGCCCACACATTTTCAAGGAAAGATTAGGAGAAAACTTGTCTATTTGTATCCAAGTAAGGGTAAAAGATGATTGAAATAGATGCCATCACAGCTCTTAATCTCTGCCTTGCGTGACTCAAGAAAAGCATCAAGACATTCTCTTAGAACTCATTTACAAGGCCAACTGTTGCAAACTTGTAACTCACGTGCAAACCAAGGTTTGCAAATTCCTCCACAATCTCACCAAATGAGAAGCCAGCTTGGGGGTTTTGAGACTACTTGGAGGGTTGCATGATTGACTGTATCTTCAGGCAAACAGCTGAAGCCATGGTGGGCATGAAATGACAGGGAAGAAAGGGCAAGTGAAGCCCTTTGACTAGGCTCAGCCCGTTGGTGTCTTCTCTCCTTTCCTACAGCTGTTACCTCTCTAAGAAGTGCTCCCCTCCTGGGGGTGGGAGAGGCTAGGAAAGCTCCCTACACTTGGCAGCAAGTTCCAGAAACAACTGAGTACAGATGATAAGGAATCACCACCATCGGAGAGGCCCTGTGCACTCCAGCAGAAATGCTCACCCAGCCAGCTCCTTCCTTCGACACAGCCCAGCCCAGCTCCCAGGCAAGGAGAAATCAGATTAGTCTGACAAGATTTGTTCTGTCAGAAAGCAAGTTTTATTTTTACCCTAAAGCTTGTGATCTTCTAGGTGTCTGCAAATTGAGGGATTATTTTTACCCAGATGTAGAAATAAAGTTATGTCACTTTGGCTTCTTGCCAGCACTTCCCACATAGCATTGGCTCTGGCTGCCGGAGTCCAGCTGACCTTCTGAGAGACCGGACTGAACTGGAATCTTGCCTGTGCCACTTTCAAGCTGTGTTAATCTAGGCAAGTTTTTGTGCTGTCTATTTATTTGACCTACTCTAGATCCCACACTCCTTATCTGTAAAATGCATGAGACTGGATTAGATGGTCTCTAGGGTGTAAATGAAAAAAAGAATGAAGGTTTTAGAAAATATGTCTATTTTCATGCAATCTATTTTGTCTTTTCTGCTTCCCGGTTATAAAAAGGGTATCACTTTGTTTCTGGAGATCCAAGAACACTTGCCGTATTTTGGCATTTTATCATTTTTACCAAACAAAGGAAGCAAGTAGCAAAAGGGGGAAAAAAGTACACAGAAGAGTGCAAGAAACAGAACTTTTTTTTCAGCTTGCAGAGGCTGAAACACCCAGTCTTTAGCTTCCAACACCCAGCTTAGAAGACATTCTGGCGTGTTCCTCAACGATGCCTGGCTGATATACTTCTTGGCCTCTGCAAGCCTCTGCTGGAAGCTCCCTTTTATTCAGCATCTGTCTCCCGGATGACTTGACATCTTCAGGGTTAAAAATGAAAGACTTGAGCCAAGACAACACAACATGACCTTGCTGAGTTTTCTGAGGGATACAAAAGGCTACAAGACAGGGCTTCAGCCCTCTTGACCAACACACCTAGAACAACAGCATGAAAAGGGGATGTTCAGTAAGTACTGACCACCACCAGCCCTCTGGTTGTTCCGAGGAGTGCGGTCAAGAGGGCTTGAATAGGTGTGGCACGGGGAACATTTAGACAGCAATAACAACCACCTGACCTGACAGCACTGCCAAGCAGCATAAAGAAAGAGTGAATTAGCTCTGAGCAGCAAACCCAGTTGCCACAAAGTTTATTCATTTCTCTCGGCCATTAAGATTAACTGAACACCTACTATGCCCCAGAAATGAAAATAAGGAGATGAACAAAACAGGACTTGACCCCTCAAGGAAACCCTGGTGGTGAAATGGTTAAGTGCCACAGCTGCTAACCAGAAAGCTGGCAATTCAGTCCAACAGGTGCTCCTTGGAAACTCTATGGGACAGTTCTATTCTGTCTGCAGGGTCGCTGGAGTCAGAATCTATTCAGTGGCAGTGGATATGGTCTTTGGGGTTACCATCCCAGGCACTCCTTCTGGCAGAAAAGGTCATGGTTAAGTATATACCTCAAGTTCAAGTATTTCACCTGAGAGTGAGCACCTGTAACCCTCACCTACTGCCTAACTACTCTTTTTTTTTAAATTAACTTTCAGGAAGTATAATTAACTATAATTATCCTAAAATTCACCCATTTTAGGTGAAAATTTAATAATTTTTTAGTTGATTAACCAAGATGTATAGCCATCACCAAATTCCAGCTTTGGAAACTTTTTATCATCCCCAAAACATTTCTCATGCCTATTTATCCCTGTTCCTATCAGCTTCAGCCAACATTTATCTACTTTCTGTCTCCATAGATCTACTTTTTCTGAACATTTTATATAAACGGAATCATGCAATATGCAGTCTTTAGTGTCTAGTTTCTTTTACTTAGCATAATGACTTTGAGGTTCAGCCATGTGGTAGCATGCACTAGTACCTTAATTATTTTTTATGCCTAAATAATATTCTATGTGTGTACTACATTTTATTTATCCATTCACCAGCTGATGTTCATTTGAGCTGTTTCTACTTTTTGGCTACCATGAATAATACTTCTATGAAGATTTGCATTAAAATCTTTGTGTGGACACATGTTTTAATTTTTGTTGGATAGATAGGAACAGAATTACTGGGTTGTATGCTAGACTATGTTTGACTTTTTAGGAAACTGTTAAACATAGGTCTATGGGAGACCATGGGAGTCCCTGGATGGTACAAGTGGACTGGGTGGTGCCTGTCTCTGGGAATCCATATCTGTGATAGACTACTCATCAAAAGTTTGGTGATTCAAACCCGCCTAGAGGTAGCACAGAAGAAAAGGCCTGGTGAGGGTCAGTCAGAATCAACTTAACAGCAACAGGTTTTTAATGACTGTGAGGAGCCCTGATGGTAGTAGTTAAGTGCTTAGTCGTAACCAAAAAGCTAACAATTTGAATTCCAGTGTTCACTCCTTGGAAACCCTAGAAAGCAGTTCTACTCTGTCAGATAGGGCCCTAGGAGTTGGAATTGACTCAAGAGCAGCAGATTTGATTTGTTTTGTTTTGTTTCTTTAGTGACTAATGATGTTGACCCTCACACATCAGTTTGTCATGTTGTGGGGCCTGTGTGTTACTGTGATGCTAGAAGCTATGCCACTGGTATTCAAATACCAGTAGGGTCACTCAAGGTGGACAGGTTTCAGTTGAGCTTTCAGATTCAGACAGACTAGGAAGAAGGGCCCAACAGTCTACTTATGAAAAGAACTAGCCAGTGAAAATCTTATGAAGAGTACGGAACACTGTCTGATACAGTGCTGGAAAATGAGCCCCCCAGTTTGGAAAGCACTCACGAGAAGACCAGGGAAGAGCTGCTATCTCAGAGTAGAATTGACTTTAATAAAGCAGATGGAATCAAGCTTTTAGGATCTTCATTTGCTGATGTGGCATAACTCACAATGAGGAGAAACAGTTGCATACTTTCATCAATAATCTGAATGTGGAATGTGTATGAAGTATGAATCTAGGAATGTGGAAATCATCAAAAATTAAATAAAATGCATAGACATCAACCTCATAGGCATTAGTGAGCTAAAATGGATTCCTATAGGTCATTTTCAATGGGACAGTCATGTGGTCTACTGTGCCAAGAATAACGACTGGAAGAGGAATGGCGTTGCATTCATCATCCAAAAGAACATTTCAAGGTCTATCCTGAAGTAAAACCCTGTCAGTGGTAGATAACATCCACAACCCTGCAAGGAGCACCAGTTAATACAACTATTATTCAAATTTATGTACCAACCACTAAGGGTAAGAATGAAGAAATTGAAGATTTTTACCAATTTCTGCAGTTTCAAATTGATCAAACATGCAATCAGAGTGCACGGATCATTACTGGTGACTGGCATGTGAAAGCTGGAGACAAAGACGAAGGGTCCATATTTGGAAAATAGGGCCTGGGAGATTCAAACGATGCTAGAGATTGCATGATAAAATTTTTGCAAGATCAGTGACTTTTTCATTGTAAATACCTTTTACAAACAACATAAACAATGACAGACAATATATGTGGACTTTGTCAGATACAATACACAGAAATTAAAGTGACTGTATCTGTGGGGAGAAAAGATGGAAAACTTCATTGTCATCAGTCAGAACAAGACCAAGGGCTGACTGTGAAACAGATCACCAATTGCTCCTATGCAAGCTCAAGTCATAGCTGAAGAAAATGAAAACAAGTCCACAATAGTCAAAGCATGACTCTGAGTATATTCCATCTGAATTTACAGAGCATCTCAAAAATAGACTTGAAGCACTGAACACTAATGGTCGAATATTCAAGGAGTTGTGGAATGCCATCATACATGAAAAAAGCAAAAGATCATTAAGACAGAAAAGGAAGAAAACACCAAAATAGATGGCAGAGACTCTGAAACTTGAATTTGTACATGAAGTAACTAAAGCAAAAAGAAGAACTGATAAAGTAAAAGAGCTGAACAAGAAGATTTCACAAGGCAGCTCAAGAAGACACAATATTATAATGACATGTGCGAAGACCTGGATTTGGAAAACCAAAAAGGAAGCACACACTCAACATTCCTCAGGCTGAAAGAACTGAAGAAAGAATTCAAGCCTCATGTTGCAATATTGAGGGATTTTACAGGGAAAACATTAAATGTCACAAAAAAGACTTAAAAGAAGGTGGAAAGAATACCCAGAGGCACTATAGGAAAAAGAACACGTCGATGTTCAGCCATTACAGAAGGTAACATATGATCAGGAACCAATGGTACTGAAAGAAAAGTTAAGCTGTGCTGAAGACAACGGCCAAAAACAAGGTTCCAGGAATGGACAGAACACCAACTGAGATGTTTCAATAAATGGATACAGCCCTGGAGGTGGTCTGTCAACTATGCCAAGAAATTTGGAAGACAGCTACCTGCCCAAATGACTGGAAGACATCCATATTTATGTCTATTCCCAAGGAAGTGACCCAATAGAATGCAGAAATTATTTAACAATATCATTAACATCATACCCAAGTAAAATTTTGCTGAAGATCATTCAAAAGTGACTGAAGCAGTACATTGACAAGGAACTGCCGGAAATTCCATTCAGATTCAGAAGAGGATGTAGTACCAGGGATGTCACTACTTGATGTCAGATAGATCCTGTATAAAGGTAGAGAACACAAGATAGTATGTTTACCTGCATCTCATTGACAGTGCAAAAGCATTTGGCTGTGTGGAACAAACAAACTGGATCAACTTTGCAAAAAAGCAGGAATTCTAGAACACTTAATTGGGCTCATAAGGAACCTGTACCTACATCAAAAGGCACTCACTGGAACAGAACAAGCGGATACTGCATGGTTTGAAGTCAGGCTATGTGTACATCAGAGTAGTATCCTTTCACCACACCTATTCAGTCTGTATGCTGGGCAGAAAACTTGATAAACTGGACTATGTGGTGAACAGGGCATCAGGAGTGAAGGCTCATTAACAACTACCATATGCAGATGACACAATTTTTCTTGCTGAAAGTGAAGATGATTTGAAGCACTTACTGATGATGATCAAAGACCAGTGTTCAGTATGGATTACATTACAACATAAAGAAAACAAAGATCCTCCCTATGGGACCAAAAAGCAACATCACTGTTTTAGTCACCTGGTACTGCTCTAACCAAAAATACCATGAGCAGAAGGCATTATGGAGAGAAACTTTATTGACACAGTCCAGTAAGCTTCAAATCCATTCATGAGTTACAGGCCCATTCAACAGGAGAAACTGTCACAGTTTAGTTGGCTGAGTTTGAGTTCCAGGAGAGCATCTCAGCACAGGAATCTCAGGTCCAAAGGATGTGCTCTGCTCTCAGTGCTGCCTTCTTGGTGGTATGAGGTTCCCAAACCTCTGTGCTTACTTCTCCCCCTTATATCCCACAGCTGGTAACTTGAGGCCTGCCTCACCAGCACAACTGCTGCCCATTCTCCATCAACATCACAGAGGCAGGATTCACAACATATGGGAGGAATTGCACTGTAGTCAGACCCATAGTCAAGTCAAAGCAATACACACATTTTTAGGGTGACACAATGCAATCCATGCCAATCATCACAAATTGAGAAAAGACTGAAGTTGTCAAGGATTTTATTTTACTTGGATCCATAGTTAACACTCATGGAAGCACAGTCAAGAAATCAAAAGATGCATTGTATTGGACAAATCTGCTGGAAAAGACCTATTTAAAGTGTTGGAAAGCAAAGATGCTACCACGAAGACGAAGGTACACCTGACCCAAGCCATAGCATTTTCAGTAACCTCATATGCATAGGAAAGCTAGACAATGAAAAAGGAAGACCCAAGAAGAATTGATGCCTTTGAATTGTGGTGCTGGAAAAGAACATTAAACATACCATGCTGCCAGAAGAATGAACAGATCTGTCTTGGAAGAAGTACAACCAGAATGTTCCTTAGAAGCAGGGACAGTGAGACTGAGTCTTACGTACTTTGGACATGTTATCAAGAGGGATCAGTCCCTGGAGAAGGACATCATGTTTGGTGAACTGAGGATCAACAAAAAAGAGGAAGACCCTTAACAACATAGACTGACACAGTGGGTGCAACAATGGGCTCAAGCGTGACAACAACCGTGAGAATGGTAGAGAATCCAGCAGTGTTTCATGTATTGTACCTAGAGTCACTTTGAGTTAGAGTTGACTTGACAGCATCTAACAACAATCAGTTATACTGAAAGGTTTTCATGTCCTTTGTGGTCATTCATATGTCTTCTTTGGTAAAAATTTCTATTCAAATAATTTGCCTATTTTTCAGCTGAATTGTTGATTATATTACTGTTTTAAGAATTCTTTGTATATTCTAGTTCTTTACTGGATGCAACTTGCAAATATTTCTCCCAGTCTGTGGTTTATCTTTTCATCTTCTTAATGAGTATCTTCTGAAGCACAAAATTTTTAAATTTGATGAAGCCTAAATTATTAATCTTTTTTCTTTTATGGATTATGCCTTTGGTGTCATAGCTAAGAAATTCATGCCTAATCCAAGATCATGAAAATTTTGTCCTGTGTTTTCTCCTAAGTTTTAGTTTCAACCCTTACATTTAAGTCCCAGATTTATTTTGTGTTAATTTTTCTATGTGGATATCCAGTCTTCCTAACAGCATTTGTAGAAAAGACTGTTTGTTCCCCCTTCGAATTGCCTTGGCATCTTTGTTGAAATCAATGGAACATAAACTCAAAGGTTATTTCTGGACTTTCAATTCTGTTCCATTGGCTTATCCTTATGCTAGTACCATACTGGACTTGATAACTATAGCTTTACAGTATGTTTTGAAATTGGGAGGTAAAAGTCACCCATCTGTTCTTTTTTTTCAAAATTGTTTGTACTCTTCTGGGTCTTTTGCTTCTCACACAAATTTTGGACCAGCATGTCAGTTTCTGTTTTAAAAAAAAAAAAAAAATCTGCTACAATTTTTACAGGATTTACATTGACTCTATAGATCAATTTTGGAAAAATAGCCATCATAACAACAAAGAGGCTCTGATCCACAAACATAGACTGTCTCTCTACTTATTTAGACCTTGTCCAATTTTTCTCAGTAGTGTTTTACAGTTTTCATTGTACAAGTCTTACACTTCTTTTGTTAAATTTACTTAAAATACTTTATTATTTTTGATGCTATTTTGAATAGAATATTTTTCTTAACATTATCTTTGGACCATTTTTTTCACACATAGAAATATAGTTGATTTTTATATCCTGCAGCTTTACTAAACTTGTTTATTAGTCTTAAAAGCTTTGTGTGTATGCATGTGTGTAGATTTTGTATGAATTTTATCTGATCATTCTTACTTGAAGCACAATCCGGTTAAAACTTGCGCTTCAAGTAAGAATGATTAGACAAAATTCATACAAAATCTACACACATGCATACACACACAAAGCTTTTAGAACTAATAAACAAGTTTAGTAAAGTTGCAAGATATAAAAATCAACTATATTGTACATGTGGAAGTTTTAAAATGGAGTTTACCTACAGCAGACACCATCTACTGCCGTCGAGTCTACCCCAACTCATCACAACTCTATGGGACAGAGTAGAACTGCCACACAGAGTTTGCAAGAAGTGCCTGGTGGATTCAGACTGCCAACCTTTTGGTTATCAGCCATAGCACTTAACTACTATACCACCAGTGTTTCCTAGAGCAGACTAGTAGTAGCAAATTAGAGGAATGAATGGTCTGAGAAATACAGACCCCTGTATCCCTAACAGTTGACATGTAGCCTAATAATAAAGAAAGAAGAAAAAAAATCCGAAAAGAAAATAAAAGAACTCTAAAGATGCAGCATCTGGACCATTCAGTGTAGGCATGAGAAGCCCCACACACTTCAAAAACCACTGAAGATCCCTCTTCCAAAACACAGATTAAATGATTGTTTATAAAGAAAAATAAAGATGTGTATGTGTCCATCCACCAAAAATTATAAAATTTTTAAAGTTTTAACATTTGAAAAATTTCTTTTTTCTCTTCTAGAATGTTCACTCAAAGAGATGCTTTCTGAGGTTTTGCTGTCTTTTCTTTCCCTGAATTCAGGATCACCGTAATTGCCACTGGGGTAATCTTAATGGTTGCTGGGTACAGTCTATCTTGGAACCTTCCCAAGTTAATTTATTTTAGAATATTATGTCCTGCTGGCATTAAGGAGTTAGTTAAATCTGTATGCAGGTCTGATGTTGCCCATCTGAAAATCTTGGGCTAATAGCCTGTAATGCTGGGCACAAGGAGAAATTGTGCAAAGGAAATTAATACTGAGGAATGGCCTCCTAAGTGAGGGGAGAGGCAGCCCAGCTGGAGCCGTTTAAAGTGAGGTAAGTACTCAACAAACAGCATGGCTAGGCCCTGTGGCTGTCCAGACGGTGTGACATAGACCCACAGCACAGCTCATCCCCAAGGCCCACTCTGCAGAGATCCTCCGTCAGCTTGCATGAAACAGATGGTCAGGGCCCGCGGGACAGGGAGGCCAGGGTGTGCAAGAAGCAAATGCAGGCCAGGCCTTTGAGGCGCTGCTAAGAATCCACCTGGGAAACAGTCCCTGGGGTGGGTAGGGAGAGGTGCCAGCTGTTCCACACACTCCCAGAAACACTTCAGCCTGGCGCCTTAGAGAGGCAGGTGGTAGCAGGTGGGGACTTCAAAGGGACCCCTCTTGCTCCCATTGGTGACATTCAGAGTATGAGTAGGGAATTGCTCCTGACATTCTGTATTGCAGTCTTCTGAGGGAGGTGGGGGTAGGGGGTAGCGAAAGCAGAGGGAGCAGGAGGGAAGGGAGAGTGAGGAAGAAAAGCGACACAGATGCAGCATCACCACAGATGCTTTGGCTTGACTCCTGCTGATCTCCAGATCCTGTGAAGAATCTCGTGCCTCTTTCCAATTCCTGGTCAAGTCTGACCACTGTCTCTCTAGGCCCCTTCGTAGTCTCAGTGCCCACTCTGCTGCCGTGGAAAATACTGCCTCCCCCCTACTTCAATCATAGTCCACCCCTGAGATTTTTATTTGCAGCAGGGAGAAGGGGTAATGGATGCTTCAGCTTCTCATAGACTCTCTAAAGCAGACAGCCAGAGCAAATACCAGGTCCCAGTTCACAGCAAGTAGTGCAAAAGCAAGCTCCCTACCTGCAAGAAGCCTCTCTGCTGCTCTGGCTCGACGCAGCTGCTGAGCCAGGTTCAGGCACATCAAACAATAGCTGACTATAGACCTGTAGGCTCTGGTCCCCAAGCCAGGGGTGTGGGAGCTGCAGTCTGCTTTGCCTCTTAGCAGGCAGGTGATGAGACTAGCATCACTGTTGGAGAGCCACCATCTTGACTGGGTGCCCTCTCACAGCTGTCCCCTGAGCCTGGCAGACCCCAGCTGCACCCTCCCCCAGGAGGCCAAGCCTCAAATGCATATTCACCCAGGACACTGGCTGAGCATTTGCTCCTGACTTGCCTGCCTCACTAACATCACACCAAGGTCGGGGGTGACAGGGCTGCTGGGGCCTGGGAGAGTAAACAGAGGAATACCACTACAAGATGAGACATAGACACCAAAGGTTCCCTAGTGATACCACAGTTTGCACACAGCTAGTAACTTAAAGGTTAGCAGTTAGAACCCATCCAGTGGTACCAGGGAAGAAAAAGCTCTGGCAACCTGTTTTCATAAAGGTTATAACCAAGAAAATCCTACAGGGTCTCATAAGGCACAAATCCACAACAAAAACAAAAATAGCCACAGATCCTGAGACAATCCAGTTTCCACCTAGAAGACCTTAGGGAAAACCAGAAGCTATAAGCAGTGAGAACTGCAAAGAAATCCAGCTGACAGGTAGACAGGCTTCCCAAGTTATGAAACTAGGAGCCCCTCCGCTGGATTCAGGAAGCACAAAGTATTTATTCTCAAATACTTGAGAGCAACTGATTAATCGGGAACCCGAGGACCTGGCCGCTAGGGGCAGGGCAGATGAAGCACTAGCCTCTGGCATCTGTAGAGACCTAAATATGGGAAGTGCAAACAGAAGCACAGCTTGCCCCCTTCTGTGCAGCCTATCAGAGTTCTCCAAACAGCAGCTGTTTCAATAACAATGCAGGAACCCTCCATGCTTCCAGCATTGTGAAGAACTGAGCTGTTCTACATGAGTGGGCTCTGCTCTTAAAGTGCAATTCAAAAAATAAATAAATAAAACTTTAAGTATCCCTCAATCTATACCCGTGGCTCCTACCAAAATAAAGAAAAATAAGCACGAGAACTGTACTCACCAAATGCATGTCTGTAATCATTGCCCTTGGTGAATATGTACTGAGTTTCTATTATGAGCTACATATCACAGTGGATATAAAAATGCCTCAAGCATGAATTCTGCTCTCTGAGACCTTCTGAAGTGGTAGAGAATATAAGATATGCACACAGGCAGCCAGGTGGATGATGTCACCTTGCAGAAGGTCTCTTACAGGAGAGATGTGAAACAACTGCTGTAACCATACATGAGTTAGCATACATACATACATGTGTTTCCCAGCTCTCTGCAGAAAAGGTCTAGAAGTAGTGACACCCTATTGATCACAGTATACCTAAGGCCAAAATCTTAGTTTCTAAATACCTTTCTCCAATAAAGGAAGCCAAGGCTACTTCGTGAAATGGGTGATTCTAGGTGTGGACAGAAAAAAACATAAGATGAACCTACAGTATCTTACAATGCCAGAAAACAAAAGAAATCCTTTAAAAAAAAAAAAGAATCAGAAGAAGAATGCTGAGGGGGCAAGTCAAAAGTGCACAGGTACCAATGTGAAAAAGCTCCCAATAGCCAAAGCAAGAATAATTTGAACAACAAAATAAAGAATAATATGTGCAACTATAACATAAAGGGGGAGGGTAAAAGGACACATGTATATAGTTAAAAGGTTTCTATATTCTACTTAAAGTGGTAAAATATTAAACTAATATAATGTGAAATGTTATGTATATTATAACCCCTAGCTCAATCACAAAATAAATATAAAAAGATAGAGGCAAAAAAAAATAGATGAATTAAAATTGAATATTAAAAAAGATTCAACTATCTCAAAAAAGGGTGTGAAAGACAAAACAGAAAATCAAAACAAACAACTCCCCCACAGGAGACAAAATAATTATAAAAGAGTAGATCTAAATCCTACCGTATCAATAATTATATTAAATGTAACATAAATTGTATTAAAAAAAAGACCAAACTGTATGCTACCTGTAAGAAATTTACTCTTAATGATATGAATAAATTAGGAACAACTTGATGAAGAAAGATATACCATGCAAACACTAATCAGAGGAAAGCTATAGTCACTAAACAAATATCAAAGTGGATTTCAAAACAAAGAAATTCCCAGAGATAAAAAAGACATTATGTAATGATAAAAGCATCAATTCACCAAGACATAATAATTTAAAATATACATACACTGTACAACAGAGCTTTGAAACATATGAAGCAAAAATTGTGAGAACTGCAAGGACTTCAAGACTCATTTCTCATTAATCGACAGAATACACAGAAAATCAAAAGGGATACAAGGAGACCTGAAAGTACTATTAATCAATTCCACCAAACTGAAATATACTGATATTCTATACAACAGCAGCACAGTACACATCCACTGAACATGGACCATTTACCAAGGTGGATCATACTCTGAGTCATAAAACGAAATTCAGCAAGAACTGAAATCATACAACGTATATTCTCTATTCTCTAATGCTAATGGAATTAAGCTTAGAAATCAGTAACAGAAATATTGCTAGAAAATTCCCTAAAATCTGAGAAATGAACAACACACTTTTTAAATAACCTTTAGCAAAAAAGGAGTTAGGAAAACATTTTGATGAATGAAAATGAAATGAATGAAAATGAAAACACAATATATCAACATTGGTGGGAAAAGTTCTCTTAGGGAGAAATTTATAGTACTGAATGCCATAAACCAATGACCTAAGCTTTCATATTAAGAAACTAGAAAAGGAAGATAAAACTAACTTCAAAGTAAACAGAAGAAAGGAAGTCAGCAAAATAGAATAATGGAAAAATAATAGAAGAATAACACTCAGGAATGAAAGAAGTTACGTAAGTACACATTCTGCAGACAGTAAGGGGACAATAAGAGCATACTGTTGGTGATGCGAATGGTTAACACCTTCACTGCTAACAGAAAGGTGGTGATTAGAGTCCACACGAGGCACCTCAGAAGAAAGTCCTGGTAATCTACTTCTGAAAATCAGCCATTGAAAACCCTGCAGAGCACCTTTCTACTCTGCCCACATGGAGTCACCATGAGCTGAAGAAAATGAAATCCACTGATATTAATACAACATATATAAAATATGTGCAGGATTTGTGTGGTAAAAACAAACATTGACGAAAGAAATCGAAGACATAATAAATAAACAAATGAAGAGATGCCTTGTATTTATAGATTGGAAGACTCATACTGCTAAGATGTCAGTTTTCACCAGATTGATCTACAGATTCAATGCAATCTTAACCAAAACTTCCACAGGCATTTTTGTAGAAGTTGTCAGTCAGAAGACTGGATAAACAAACTAGGGCACATTCCTACCACAAAGCATTATTGTAAGTTACCACAAAGTTGATCCCAACAATGGCAACCCCAAGCATGCAGAACAGAACTGCTCCGTGGGGTTTTCAAAGCTTTGACCTTTCGGAAGCAGATCATCAGGCCCACCTTCCAAGGGGACCTGAGGGAGGAGCTCAAACTACCAACCTTTCAGCATGTACTTGAGCGCTTAATGTTGCATCACCCAAGGACTTAATGGAGTATGAGTCAGCAAAAGGATTGAAGTATTGATACACAAAACAACATGGATAAACATCAACTGCACTTTGCTAAGTGAAAGAAGCAAAGCTTAGAAGGTTACATACTACATGATTTCACTTATAGGACATTATGGAACAGACAAAGCCGTAGAAAAGTAACAGACCAGTCACAGCCAAGTATCAGTGGCCTCTGGTCATGGTTGTACAACTCTATACGTTTATCAAAACCCAGAATTGTACATCAAAAAGTGTGACTGACAGTATATGTAAACTAAAAATCATTTTATTTTAAAGACTGTGGCCAGGAATCTTTACTTCTGGCTCTTGAACATGACACTGGGTGGGCCTTGATGGGTGGGTGGAACCAGATGGGGATGATGAGGAAAAAGTATCCTGGGGGTGAAGATAGAGAGTCCGAAAAGCAGGTGGTTTTCACTGATTATCAGGGCCCAGGTTAGATTCTTGACCATCCTTAACTAGCAGGGATGCCCAACCCTTTTGCGGATCTGGACTAGACATTCCTTATCTCTAGCTATGTGGGATGACTGTCACTCATGGCTCACCCAAACCTTCCTTCTAGAGCATCACTGGGTATCTCTCCTACTGCCGTGTTTACTTGCCCCCACAGCTGTGGGGGACAGAGACAACTCACAGATCAAACTAGATTCCAGATGCTATAAGGCCAGGAAGCTCAGGTCCTTTCAGTCCCATCCTCTGCTCTGGCAGATAAGGAGACTGAGGGCAGAGAAGCAAAGTTACTGCTTGCTCATGATCCTCAGCAAGCCATTGTTAGAACCAGGTCTGAAACCAGATCTCTCAGCATCACACTACCAGGAAACTCAAGCTCTGAGCTCCCGCCCCAGCTCCTCTGCCTTACCTGGGAGCACATGTTTATGTCCGAATGTCTTTCAAGACTGTTAATAACAAACCCTTTGCGACTGAGTCAATTTCAACTCCCAGCAGTAGTGTAGCACTGTGCCTATAAGGTTCTCTATGGCACCAGACTCCCACATCTTTCTCACACAGAGCAGCTGGTGAGTTCAAAATGCCAACTTTTTGGTTAGCAGCAGAGCACTTAACCATTGCACCATCAGACTCCTTGTTAATAACATACATAGTTATACAGAATTGCTATGTGCCAGGCACTGTTCTAGGTAGCTACACACAAAAATATATGTAGATACGTACACACACATTAACTTACTAAATCCTCACAGTTCCACAGTTGAGATCTGTACTCTTTCAGTTTTACAGATGCAGAAACTGAAGCATCAAGAGTTTAAAAAATGTGCCTGAAATCACACATGCTCATCTAACAAGTGTTACTGGCCCTGGAATCTGGAACCAGGTCTGGCTCTGTAATCTGTGTTCCTAACCCCTATTGTCCTGTTCAGAGCAGAACTCTCTAAGACATTCCACAGCCCAGAGCAAAATACGCCGTGAGCTGGCCCTGACCCATATCCCACACCCCTGGGAGCATTTCCAACCAGGCAGAAAGGCATATGGAGGACAACTCTGAAGCAAAGTCAGGCACTGACTTGAGGTCCCAAGCTGTGCGGCTGACACAGAAGCAGAGGCTCAGTGAGCACTGTTGCTAGGCAACCTGCCACTGGTCCTCTCAGAACTCTAGAGTTATCTCATAGGTTCCTCTGTTCTTTCTGATCAACAGCTGATGGCACCAGCTCTTCCTTCTCTTTCACCTTGCTGCTCCTGCCCCCTCCCAGTCACAGCTCGCCCTCGTCACATGGCGCAAGCTGCATGGCCTTACTCCAGGACCCTCAGTGGGGACCCGATAAGGAGCCTCCAGTCATGCCTTGAGTCTAGCTTCACTTCTTAGGAAAGTCCAGCCTCCTGTGGCAGCCAGCAAGGACAGGCCCAGCCAAGTACCAGCAAACCACTTCACAGCTCATGCTCCCCCTGACTGGGCTGCAGAGGCGGGCAGCTTACTGACTGACTGAGGAGGGTTTTCCTCATCTTGCCTCTCTTTCTCCTTCTTCAAAGGTATTTGCTTTGCTACCTGTTCTGCATAGGGATCAACAAACTGTCACCGCTGGTAGAGCCTCATGAACTTATGGGAAATCCAAAAGGAGACAGATGAATGACACTATTCTCTGTCCTCCTTGTCTGGCTTAACTGTGAGTCATTAGAGGTGAAAGGCTATGCTCACAGATCATAAAAAGCCAAAAACTGAGATCACTGTGACCCAGCAAAAAGGATCAGATGCTAGCCCTTTCTCTGTAAAGCCATTAGGTGCTTGGAGCACAGAGTCATCTGCCTTCTCTGCCACCAAAGCCACCATGTTGGTATGATTCATGGTTGCTATGGATTGAATTGTGTCCCACCCTCCCAAAAAATATATACTGTAAATTCTAATCCCTCTACATGTGGAGGGGAGCCTTGGTGGTGCAGTGGTTAAGTGCTCAAGCTTCTAAACAAAAGGCCAGCTGTTTGAATCCACTAGCTACTCCTCGGAAACCCTATGGAGCAGTTCTATTCTGTCCTATAGGTTTGCTGTGAGTCAGAGTCAACCGGACAGCAACAGGTTTGGTATTTTGTTTTTTGTGGCTGTGGATGTGATCCCATATGGGAAGAGGATTTTCTCCACATCAGTGGAGGGTGTACTTTAAATAAACCAGAATGGGTGGCGCGGGACCAGGTGGGGGCATGCGGGGAACAATACTCTGAAAAAGACAAAGGTAGACCGGTCTATAGACCCAGGAAGTCAAAGGATGTGTGACGGGAGAAGGGGACCCTCTTCTACTGACATGAGGAAGAAGCCACTCCTTCCCACCACAGTGTCCCTTTCAGCTCACATTTAGTCATTTTTTTAAAACACTAAATTACACCACCTTCAGAAAACAGCCTTGTTGGATGCCTCACGTGGGCCAGATTCGTGGCTTTTATCATTCACATGTGTGACAGCCAGCAACATGCTAGAAGTTCTCATTGAGCTATTGTCTCCAGGAAATATAGCTTTTTGTTTGGGGTTTTTGGTTTGTTTGTTTGTTTGCACAGGAAGAAGTAGGAAAGGAAGCCCAGGAAACAGCTCTTACCTTCGGTGTGCCTTCACGGTAAATCACTCCAATACCACCTTGCAGAGGTAAAGCTGTTAGGTCGAGTCTCCATACAAACTAGACCTGTAATAGTGCTGAGAAACCTATCAACTGCCTTCTGTTGCTGCCACCAGGGACAGTCTGAAAGCACCCTTCCGCTACAGTCTAACATTTCCTCCTAGGGCATTTCCAAAAATGAAGTCCAATCCAACGCCACTGGGGAACACTGAGAAAACATTAAGCCCACTTTCCATACATTTCTCTCGAGCATGCTCTACAGTAGGATTCAAAACTGTCCTGAAGGTCTTTAAAGGAAGAGGGAAAACACCTGTGTTGAGGAGACAGACAGCATGGCACCAGAAACTTTCAGAGCAGTAGCAGTCTCCACCTGGATGCAGGAGTTCTTCTATTGTTCTCTTCCTAGAAACCAGCAAGTAGCTCCACCTTTCTCCTCACTTGGGCTCCTAGGATGAGGCCTGACCCGAGGATGATGGAGTCATCCTCACCAGTCCATTTGGTGGAACTTCCAGGGGGCAGAAGCGGGTAGCTCACTCTTACTTCATTTCTCTAATAAAGCACAAAATATCTAATTTGTCTTGGTGAATAAACCATGGAAATTTCCACAAAGGCCTATGTTTACTTACCCACCCAGGCTCAAAAAGACATCATGTTGGGCTTAGTGGCCCTGAGGCTCTGAGTGAATCCTCTGGGTCACTTCCCAATAGGGCTAAAGAAAGGGACTTCTGAGTAATCCTACACTCAGGAAGAAGATGGGAAGTTCTTTTAACTTCTAATCCCAATAATTTTCTCCTAGCCACATCCTTCCAGTTCTCTCTCATTTTTTTCTCTCTCTCTCACTTACATACTCACGCACACACACATCTAGTCAATAGTTGGTATAAGAAATGAGTTTGCTTTCCCAAGAAGCAAAACCCTTCAATTCATGATTCTGTCCTCTGCACTGACCTCTAGGACTACATCCTTTGAAATCATAAATGAGACACGAACAGTTGCATGAGTTCAAGTAGACAAAAAAAGTGATTAGTTTCTCTCTCATCCATGGCAGAAACCAACAGAGAAAGAAAGGGAAAGAATGACACTGGAGCATGCACTTTCAGGGAACCTGCTCACAAGCTCCAAGAAGCCTATAAGCACCTAGAATTAACCTTTTCCCAAGAGAGACTGGTTGAATTGTGTTTTCAGGTTCCTGAATCTCCTCCTGTCACATTCTTAACTGGTAGCACTCAAGCATCTTCTCCAGATATCCAGAAATGTCACTGCAGTTTGGGAGAAAAACAACATTTCCTACCACATCCGGTTGTCTACACAATGTTGACAATAAGTCTTATGAGGCAACATGGGCAGTTAAAACTCTTTACAGAGACTGTTAAGAGTGATATTTGTTTCAGTTACTATTGGTGCTTAACAGACTATCCTAAAACTCAAAAAGAAAAAATAAAATTTAACCTGTTGCCATGGAGTCCATTCTGACTCATAGTGACCCTATTGGATAGAGTAGAGCTGTCCCATAGGGTTTCCAAGGAGTAGCTGATGGATTCAAACTGCCAACCTTTTAGTTAGCAGTCTGCTTCTACATTTTGGACAGGGTTCACCAGGGCAGCTCTTCTGGCAAATTAGTACAATCTGTCATTTCTTCCTCAAATGGGCCTTTCCATGCAGTGGATTGGGCTTCCTCAAAGCATAGAGGTGGAGTTTTACGAGTAAGCATCCCAAGAGAAGAAAGCAAAAGCTATACCTTTTTCATGCCTCAGAAGTAAAAAAGTATCACTTCCCGCAGAGACTTACTCAAGACAAATTCAAGAAAGCAGAGCACAGACTCCACCACTTGATGAGAGGAATGCTATACTCACATTGTAAGAAAAACATCTTAGATAAAAGACACTATGGCAGCCATTTTTGGAAATATCACCTGCCACAAGCATTAGCTATAATGAATACTTGTTGCATCTTTACTGTATTCTAGACTCAAGGCTGATGTGTTTAATGAGAGTCCTCATTTTAAATCTTCCAACAACTATAAGCTAAGTATTAGCATTATCCCCATTTTACAAGTCAGGAAAGGGAAGGTAAGGGGCAAATTAGGTAATTGAGCTTGGAAATGGCAAAGCTGGACTTTGAATCCAAATCCATTAAGCGCCAAATTCTAACCACATGCCTCTCACAACCGACGGGTGGTTCTGTTTGGTACTCTTTAAAGAGAATAAATAGAAAGAGGACAGAGCACAAGGAGAAAAGTCCAGATTTTTAGCTCCAGCTCTGCCTCTAGCAATTAGTTTGTTGTTGCTGTTGTTAGATGCCCTTGAGTCATAGCAATCCTACATAGAACAGAACGGAACCCTACCTGACTGTACTGATGCTGGGTTTCAAATTGTCTAGTGGAGCTGTGCAGCTGTAAAACAGTGGTCTTGGGTATGGGTATCGAAGCATTGTTGTTGTTGTTGTCATCGTTGTTAGTTGCCATGAAACCTATTCAACTCATGGCAGCCTGTGTATAACAAGTAAAACGTTACCCGGTCCTATGCCATCTCCACGGCCGTTACAGGTTGGATCCCCTGGCTGTGGCTGTTGTGTCAATCCATCTCATTGAGAATTTCCGTCACTTTCATTTGGCTCTCTACTTTGCCAAACATGATATCCTTTTCTAGAAATTGGTCTTTTAGGATGATGTGTTCAGGCTAAGCAAGCTGCAATCTTGCCATCCTTGCTATGAAGCATTCTGGTTGTATTTCTTCAAAGAATGATTTGTTCTGGCAATCAATAGTATAGCCACCATCCTTTGCCAAGCCCGACTTCAAATGTATCAATTCTTCTGTATTTCTTTTTCACTATCCACTTTTGGCATAACTCATGTTTTAAATTTTTGTCACAGAAACCATCTGAGGAACTTTGCTGAGACACCTGTTGATCAAACCATGCAGTAGGAGACCAGGAGATTTCCTGTAGTAGGAACCAAGTACAGAAAAGTGGCTGAGATACCAGAATGCAGAGTGGAAAGTTGCCCGAGTTCTACTTAAGAAGAAGGAGTCTAACAGGGAGCTAGAAGTCTGAGAGACTTGAAGGTGAAAAGCCTGTGCAAAGCCAAGACACAGGGCAAAAGCCATAGTCTCAGAATCTGAAGCCAAGTGGAGGCTTGTCACATGTGGCAACTTTTTCTGTGAGATACACATGAAATAATGTAAGTCTGAGATGGTGTGAAAGCACGAAGCCCTGTGCTGGCTTCTGGTGGCCGCTACTCTCTTTTCTAGGTGCTGCAAATTGTCTGACTTGTCCTCTCATAGGATTTGGCAAGGGATTAATTGACATCCTCAGTGGTTTCTAGAAACAAACTTTAGGAAAAATCAGATGTGCTTGCCTTCCGTGGTTTGGCACCTCTTTCCCAGCCAGGCTTTAAAGATGGTCAGGTAGAGGTTTGTACAGCCATTGCAAGCTTTTCGTGCTCTGTGTTGTAATTCATCTGTTGTTGAAAGTTACAGCACCTTAGGTCTTTTGTCCCATCTCCTCCCCCAACTTTGGATGTTCTTTCTCTCTAAGCCGTGTTTATTCTACAAACTTTCAGTTTGGAGATCCTTCTCCTTGATGTCACAGGGAAGAGAAACAGGAAATGAGGACGCTGCTTCCCTGTCATCGGTTACTGTTACATCATCTGCTCCCAGCCATTGTTTCTTCATTATTTTTGAATAAAGTAAGCTTCTTAAAAACCCTTGTTTTGGCCCGTAGCATTTCCACGAGCCTCAGCTTGTCCTGGGATTTGATCTTTCAGGCGTGGTTCCTCCAGGTTTGTGTCATCCTTTTATGTTTGTCTTTGACTGGATACCCAGAATAACTTTATACCATCAATATTTTATTTACAGATGTCTTCTATTCTCCTAGCTGAGGCATCTTCCCTCTCAGAGCCAATGGCCGTGAGCTCTCACCTCTGTCTTTCAGGCTTTAGTCCTGAGCTTTTTTAAACAAAGTTCTAGAGGTGCAGAGAACCAACAAGCATGATATATGAAAGAGATTCCAAATGGAACCTTATCTTAAAAAGGAAAACGGATGTAATAAGGAAAACCAAACCATTGCCATCAATTTCCAACTCATAGTGACTCTATAAAACAGAGCAGAACTGCCCCATTGCATTTCCAAGGAATGCATGGTGAGTCTCAATTGCTGACCTTTTGGTTAGCAGACATGGCACTTAACCACTACACTACCAGGGTTTCCAAGGAAAACCAGGGCATGAATTTTCTCCAGTTCCCCCAGGCACCTGATTTGTTTACAGAAACACAGATCCTTGAGCCTTGTCCAGAACCTCCTGAATCTCCAGAGTAGGAGTCAAGAATGCTTTTGAACACATCCTCCAAGTGCTTTTGTTACACACCAAAGTCGGACAACCCCTTCACTAGAGGTCAGGTAAAGGAGGTATGCCCTTAGCTTTGACAGCTAAGAGGGATTAGAAAATCAAAGCCTACCCATTTCTCTCTGTACCACTGTATCACTGTGAATTGAAAACCCCTCACCTCACCCCATTTCAAAAGAATCTTTCAGCCCAGTGGGAAGGGAGTTAAACATGAGGGACACAAAACCCTAACTGATTCATTGGGAGGGAAAGTTCTAGAGTCAGCTATAGAATTATAATTTCTTCCTGATATTAGAATAGCCATTCTTGCATTATTTACCTCCTTAAATGTTTAATAAGAAGAGAACTCAGTGCACAAATGCCCAGTGGTAGATACTGAGGTGAATCACTTGGAAAACATGTGGGCTTTGACATTGGCCTGCATTAGAGTACTGGGTCTTTTACTTTAGCTGAGCAAACTTGTTCAAGTTCCTTAACTACGAAGTCTGACAAGTTTACAAACTCATCCTAGAAAAAGTGCTACATATCTCATTGCTGAATATCACTACAGTCACCTTCAAAGTCCTCCCCTTGGGGAGCTGAGCACCTATGTCAGTGCCTAGTCCACCCTTCAAAGCAATTTTGAAACTCTTTTTCTGCAATGGCCATGGAACTGTCATCAGACTACCTTTGATGTCCTGAATGTCATCCAAATGTCTTCCTTTCACTATTTCCTTTATCTTTGGGTAAAGAAAAAAGTCACTGGGGGCCAGATCAGGTGAGTGGGCAGGGTGTTCTGATACAGTTATTTGTTTACTGGTTATAAACTCCCTCACAGAAAACTATACAATTAAGTTCATGATCTTGCCACCGTGCCACCATGCACAATAGCTGTTCCAGAAAGAGTTGCAAAATTGCTTTGAAGAGTAGACTAGGCACTGGCATCAGTGCCCAGCTTTCCCAGGGGAGTCCTTTGGTTGAAGGTCCCTGTAGTGATACTCAGCAATGAGGCACGCGGCACTTAGAACAACTAAGTTCACAGGCTTAATTTGTCAGAACTCATATGTAAGCAAAGTGGGGCTGATAATCCTAATCTTGATATTTCAGAAAAGTAAATGAATAAGTAATATATTTATAAAGTACATACTACATCTTAGTCATTCATCTTAATGTTTCTTTCTCTTCTTCCCAAAGGTGGATGTATGCCTGGATACTAACCATTTTTCTCATTTCATGACAGGATCTTAAGGAAAATTTTATATCTAACTTAGTACAATATAAAACTGCTGAAAACTGCCAAAAGCTTCAGGACAAGAAGAACTACATTGGTCTCAAGTGGAATTCTAATTTAAGGCTTGACTTCAATTAATTATTCATTGCCTGTGCAAGTCAATCGTTGCTATACCATATTTGCAAAATGAGTTTTCCGGAGATGGACTAAAACTCACTTTTGCTGTGTATTCTGGAATTCTCTTCAAGCGAAAATGCTTTTGGAATATAAAAGTTTGGGGGTTCTGGAATTCTCCTCCTTAAGTATCTCTTTTAAATACTATTTTAATCTTTATAACTTCAGTGTGAATTGTAGTAATTTATCCTGGAAGATTGTATCTTTGATTATGATTTTGGTTTTCTAGCTGTAATGTTGACCTATCGACACTGAAGTTTCTGCTTATCTAGCTGCTGTCTGTTTACGTATAGAGCAACACTGCCTGCGGTACCAGCTGGAGGGTCACTGCCGCCAAGCTCTGACAGCTCCTTAGTGCCTCTCTTGACACATGTTTAAAGATTGCCAGAATTTTTCTCCAGCCCCTCATGGGAAAGCTTTCTTGTACTTCATCCTTACCAGTGAGTCACTTCCAATTCACAGCGGCCGCATGTATTACAGAGAAGAAGCGCTCCGTAGGACTGTCTTGGCTGTAACAGATCATCTTCCCAGAAGCACATCGTCAGGCCTTTCTTGTGTGGCACTGCTGGGTGGTTCGGATGACCAACTGTAGATGAGTAATAGAGTGCAAACTGTTTGAACAAACCGTGTACACTTGTCTTTAAGCCAGAAAACCAACCCCACTGCCATACTGTCAGTTCTGACTCCTGTAGAGAAGAGCAGGACAGCTCCATAGAGTTTCCAAGGAGCACCTGGCAGTTTTGAACTGCCAACCTTTTGGTTAGCAGACGTAGCACTTAACCACTGTGCCACCAGGCTTTCTTGTCTTTAGGGAGCCCAATAATGGGTTTTTGTTTGTGGTCACATATGTACTTATTTAACAGCTCCTTAGTTAAGCCTTTAGAACAGAACTCAAGAGTGTAGCATACTGTTCAAGGCCTTCTCTGTGAAAAATGACTGGAGTGTAACATTTTCAGCTTTTGCTAGTAGAGTAGTGGGGTAAGTGCTACGTCTGCTGACCAAAAGGTTGGCAATTCAAATTTGCCAGGCATTCCTTGAAAACCCTATGGGGCAGATCTACTCTGACCTATAGGGTCACTAAGAGATGTAATTGACTCGATAGCAGTGGTTTGGGGTTAGTGGAGGGATGGTCAATGAAGTGACACACACACATAGGAAGTGTCAAAGTGCTGTCCAAGGTTGAGACTTCGTTTCGGACTCCAAGCAAGATGTTATATTCTTTTCCAAAGTAGAGACTTAAAACTTCCATCTTACCACTCTCGCAGGGAGAGGGCAGCCAGAGGTCTCTAGCAAGTGAGTCATTTTCATTAACAGAGAGCTGTTTTCATTAATAAGGCAAGGAAATAGTCAACATTTTTGCCAGGCATACTGCAGAAAAGCAGAGCTGTCTGGAGGCATTAATCAGTGCCATTCAGTACATAAAGCAAGAACATGAAAAAAGAAAGTATTCTGGCACCAAATGACCCAGGAACCATAGCAACAGGAAGTCGGCAGAAGATACAGACTGATCCAGAGTAGAGGCTCTTTCCTTAGCCTTATTTGCTAAGGATGCTCACCTGTTGTGTGGTAAGGGCAAATCAGAGACTAGTATCAGACACCATAACGTATTCCTTACAGTTCTTGCAATTAATTTTGTAAACCAAGTTGTATCTAATTCTCACTAATGATTTTGGTCATTCTCAACTATGTCTTTCTGAATTTTCATGAGGGCCTAAACTGCTGAACCCTTCTGGGTACAGTCTAATGAAGATGCGTAGCTAAGTGAGCCCTACTTGTTACAGTTAAGATCTTGAAGTCAAGAATATTATAATCCAAGTAATTGGAACCATCCCACATCCACCCCCCAAAATCTGTCTTAATGAGACTTAATTCCCAAGATTCCTGTGTTTTGGAAAGATAAAAAGCAGAAGTGCTTCATAAAAGTAATCTATGTTCCCATATGTTAATTTTGCTTAATTGGGCCTTTAAGAACGTATCTATTTTAACTCCTTTACTTAAGAATTTTAACCAGGAAATGGAGAGCAAGAAAGAGTATTAGTTATGGAAGGAGGTGAGTATGAAGACACTAGGCATTTGGAACTAGCTACCATAACAAATGACAAAATACATAATGGTTCAAACACGATAGAAATTTATTTATCTCAGTCCAAGGTGGATAGTCCTTCTGAGTGGAGGTGCTTGCCGTTACTGCAATCAAGGATTTAGGCTGACAGGAGCTCTGCCTTCATTATGGTTTCTAAGGTCGCTGAAGTCATCTCTACCTCAAGCAAAGAGCACAGAAGAGTGCTTATGGGAAATTGCTATAGGCTAGGCCTGGGAGTGACATGTATAATTTCTGTTCATTTTCCATTGGCTATAACTTAGTCACATGGCATCACCTAACTGCAAAGGAGGCTAGGAAATGTGATCTTACCTGTGTGCTCATGAAGACAGAGAAACAAATTTTAGATGGTAACTAGCTAAAAGTCTCCAACATAGATGGTACATGTCTCGGATACTAATGCTTCATTTATAGAACAATTACAGAAAGTCAGGAGTCGGTTACGCTTACAATAATAAGAGTAAGATAACACTTACCATTTAGTGAACACTTACTGTGGTCCAGATCCTGCACTAAGCACACATATTGCCTTATTTAACTCCCATATCAATCATAATTTTACATTTCAGGCAACTGACATAAAAGAGGTTAAGTAACCCACCTAAAGTTTCACAAACAGTCACAAAGAATGATTTGAGTAAGTGTATTGTTATTAGATGCCCTCACGTCAGCTCCAACTCATAGGAACTGTGTGTACAACAGAACAAAACATTGTCCTGTCCTATACCATCCTCTCAATCCATGTTATGCCTAAGCCCGTTGTTGCAGCCGTTGTGTCGGTCCATCTTGTTGAGGGTCTGCTTCTTTTTCACTCTCCCTCTACCTTACTAACATGATGTCCTTCTCCAGGGACTTGTCCCTCCTGAGAACATATCCAAAATAGAAGAGATGAAGTCCCTCCATCCTTGCTTTTAATGAGCATTCTGGCTGTACTTCTTCTAAAACAGATTTGTTGTTTGTTCTGGCAGTCTATGGTTTATTTAACATTCTACAGCAACATCATAATTCAAAGGAGCCAATTCTTCTTCTGTCTTCCTTATTTACTATCTAGCATTTGCATGCATATGAGGTGACTGAAAACATCACAGCTTGGGTCAGGGGCACCTTAATCTTAAAGGTGACATCTTTGCTTTTAACACTTGACCCAGTGCACTCAAGTCAATTTTGACTTGTAGTGACTATAAAACAGAGTAGAACTGCCCCACAGAGTTTCCAAGAAGTGCCTGGAAGATTTGAACTGCTAATTTTTTGGTTAGCAGCCATAGCACTTAACCACTATGCCACTGTTAACAACTATGCCACCAGGGTTTCCTTTAACACTTCAGAGAGGTCTTTTGCAGCAGATTTGCCCAATGCAATATTTTGTTTTTTCCCTTGACTGCTGCTTCCAAAGTGTTGTTATGTCAATCCAAGTATGTTTACTTTATAACTATTTTAACCAACAACTTGCATAGCATTTACAATGAGCTGGGCACCCCTTCTGTATTTTACAAACGGTAACTCACTGTACCTTCCTAACAATCACATAAGGCTAGCATATCTTTATTTTACATGTGAAGAAACTGAGGCACAGAGATATTAGGAACTTGCTAAAGTTACATACATTAGTAAGTGACAAGCTGAGTCCAGCATCTAGCTCTGAATCACCCCTCTGCTATCAATGGCTAAACTTGAACTCTCCTAAACTCTGGTACTAGATCAGTCTATTTCAGCACTCGTTGCTAAGGAGTAATTTATGATACCAAAGAAGTAACTGGAGCCAGTGATGGCTAACATTAACTAAGCATTTCCTAAATGCCAAGTGCTGTGCTAAACAATATTAATAATATAACAATAAGCGACATTAATAACACTCTTCAGAGCAATGCTAGGAGATAGTACCATTTCGTCCCCACTTTACAGATGAAAATACTGAGGTTTCGAACTTGTATGAGGTATTTAGGCCAGAAAGTAAGGAAAGAGTTGGTATTTCAAATCTGGTAGAAGTTAATTTTTGGCATTTACTACTAAATTTAACATTAGTGATCCCTGATAATCTTTAAATCTTAAGCAAAAATATCTCCTGAAATTTTCTTAAAACCAAACAACGGATTAGCTTAACTAGCAAAGAATATCTGCCTTGAGCATTATATTCTTAAAATCTACCTATACGGGATCAAACCTACAGCAGCAACTCAAAAGATTAGATAGGAACCTTAGAAGCAGTGACTTTGTATTAATGGAGGAGGAACAACTCAGAAAGGGACACTGAGAATGGCTGCACAACTCAAAGAATGTCATCAGTGTCACTGAATTATAAATGTAGAAACTTGAATTGGTATATGATTTTGCTGTGTATATGCTTAAAAATAACATTAACAAAATAAAAGAAAGCATTATTTAAAAAAAAACAAAACCAGCGATTTAAACACAGACTGACACAGAAGTCCATTCCCCTAATCACCTTGTTATATAATCAACACAGTATCACGGAAGGACCAAAATATAAATTGCAATCTGCTCCAAAGTTAAGCCAAGTTTCTTCTGTTTTCAATACTAGGAAAGGGAAGGAATGATCTTCAGGTTTTGAAAATTCTCAAGTGAATGAACTTGAAATAGAAAAGCAGGAAAGTCTTTGGTCAAGTTTAGAAATCCCTCGAATTGCTTGGATCCTGCCATTGAAACCCAGGGTGAGCCTCTCTGATTTATATTTAGTGCTTACCAGGCACCATTTCCTGAATCTGAGAAACACACGTAAGCCTTCCTCTGAGGTTTTTTGAATATAAGTGAGGTTTTTAACTGACTGAGAGAGAATGCAGCTGTACCATGAGGCAAGATGTCTACAAAACATAAGAGCCAAAATCTAACAGTAAGAAGACACACCTACTCAAGCAGGGTAGTCTTTGCTGCATCCAGCCTTGCTAAAAGATTGAGATCCCCTTGGAAATCTCACTTGCTCCACGAGTCTTTTGTTCCAGATCCGAGCCCAAAAGCTGAAGTCCCCTGTGATTTACTCAGCGTTCATTCCCAACTCTGTCTCAAGTCCTAAAAAAGATAATGGAGATGCTGGAACTCTGTAAACACTCTGATAGCCTTGTGGCTTTGTGGTTTGACCTTGATTAATTCTAGTTGTTCACTCTGGCCAGATACATACCAGAAATTACAAGTGAGCTGAGATAGTGAATTATTCCAAAGTTAGATAAATATATCAGACCTGCAAGCACTGGGGCCAGGTATATTCTTGAGTTTACATTCAAAATACTCTCATGGGCAATATTCTAGGACAGGGCCTCTCTCTCACCTGCTAAAGCAGCTTGCTCACCCCATGAGGTCATTTAGGACAAATCTTCACATGTCATCTCTGATGTGAATTCTACACATACTGCCTCACGAACCAGAAGTGAGTTAACAGTCCATCAGTCTCATTCTAAAGCTGGTAATGGAATCCTTGCCTCCCATTATAATCATAGAAGGAAAAGAGATGCAAACAAGCAAAATTACCTTGTTGCCTTAATTACCTGCCATAACAAAATTATCCTTTTCTTCCACAGATTTTGTGCAACTGTTTCCTCATGAAGTAGAGTGGACCCAAAAATGTTACTGGAATATCATGAACTATTAATAAAGTCAGGTAGTAGGTACGGAAATGACCATTGCAACATTCTATGCAATCATTTCCTGATATTTTAAATGTTTCATAATTAAAGGGAAAAAAACTGCACTGTGTTTCATTTCTTTTTTTTCCAGATCTACATTGACCAACATGTCCTGGGCTGCATTGGAAAGTGGGGTTCAAGTTCTCTTCTGCGTACCAAGAGCTTATTGCCCCAACAGAGGATATGTGTCCAAAGTTACTATTATTATTTATTTTTACATTGACTTAGATCTTCCTCACATTGTCCTGGTGAGTGTTCATGGTCCATTTCAACCTCAGATGTCCCAGTGTAGTTCTATCAATACATACAGTAATTTTTTGCTAGTAACTTCATAGGTAGGGGACAATATATTGGAAATGGCATAGGCATTTATTTCCCTTTCCCTATATTAAGTTTTCTACACAAAGTACTTTTATTACATTTACTCTTAAGTGGTATGTTTTTTGTGATATCATAAATGGTATTTCTATTAAAATTCTGATAAATAGAAACAGAATTGATTTTTATATAGGTTGTATAGCTGGTAAACTTGCTAAACTATCTTATTAATTATAATAATTTTCCATGATAATTTTTGGCTTACCTTCCGTGTGGAAAATTACACCATCTGCCAATAATGCACTTTTTCTTTCTTCTTTTTGTACTGACCAGGGCCTTTTGTACAATGTTGAGGAGAGGACTGATATCATGATGATATCCAATTGTTTCAACATCATTTGCTAAAAAATTACCTTCTCCATTATATTTATTGCCTTTGCACCTTTCTTAAAAAAAGAATCAAACCTGATAAAGATATGGAGATAAACATAGGTATAGTTGGTGAATAGAGACTGATATATTTCAGAACTTTGCTTGTTTATCTATATATCTACCTTTTCACCAGTGTCGCCCTGTCTCAATTATTGTAGCTTTATAGTAAGTCTAGAAACAATATGCATCTTCCAACTTTGTTCGTTTCTCTTTTGCCTTTTTATTTAAATTTTAGAAATCAGATTGACAATATCTACAGAAATGCCTGCTGAATTTTTTATTAGGATTTCATTGATTCAGTAGACCAGTTTGGACTGAATTAACATCTTAACAATCTTGGGCCCTTTACCCCACAGACAGGATACAACTTTCTATTTACTTAGATCTTCTTTGGTATTTCTCATCATTGTTCTGTAGTTTTCAGCATAGAAATCCAGCTGACATTTTGTAAGACTTATCTCTAGTATTTCATGTATTAAAGGTTATTATAAATGATTCTAATATTTTAAATTGCTATTTCTAGATGTTCACTGGCGGTGAATAGAAATACGGTTTATTTTTTATGTTGACTTTGTATTCTGTGACCTTGTTAAATTCCTTTTCTAAAATTTAATAGCATCTTGATAAACTTTTGGGGATTTTCTACATATGCAATCATGTTTTTTGTTTTGCAAATAAAAATAGTTTTAGTGCTTCATTTCCAAGATAGGGAAGTCATACTCTGTCCCATAGGATCACTATGAGTCAGAATCAACTCAGTGGCAGTGTGTTTGGTTTTTTGGTTTCCAATATGCAGAAACTATGGTGATGTAGTGGTTAAGTGCTATGGCTGCTAACAAATTTTGGCAATTCAAATGCATCAGATGCTCCTTGGAGACCATATGGGGCAGTTCTACTCTGTCCTATTGTTGTCGTTAGAGGCCATCGTTGGTTCCATCTCATATCGACTGTATGAACAACAGAACAGAACACTACCTGGTCCTGTGCCATGTGCACAATCATTTTTATGCTTCATCTAGTTCAGAGTCTTCCTCTTTTTCACTGACCTTCTACTTTACCAAGCACGATGTCCTTCTCCAGGGATCTCTCCTAACGATATGCCCAAAGCATGTGAGGTGCAGTCTTACTAAGGAGCACTCTGGCTGTACTTCTTCCAGAACAGATCTGTTTGTTCTTTGGCAGTCCATGGTACATTCAGTATTCTTCTCCAGCACCACAATTCAAAGGCATCAATTCTCATGTCACCCTTACTCATTGTTCAGCTTTTGCATGCATGTGATGTGATTAAAAATAGCATGGCTTGGGTCAGGCGCACCTTAATCTTCAAGTTGACATCTCTGTCCTACAGAGTCACTGTGAGTCAGAATCAACCATGTCAACGGGTTCCGATATGTCTGTCTTTTATTTCTTTTTCTTGCCTTTATTATATTGGCTAGGACCTCCAGTGTGATATGGAATAGAAACGGAAAGAGTGGGCATCCTTGCCTTATCCCTATTCTTAGGTAGAAGCCATTCAACCTTTTACCATTTAGTATGATGCTAACCCATTGCTACTGAATCAGTTCTGACTTAAAGAGTACCCCACAAGCTTCACAACAGAGCTGTACTCTATAAGGTCTTCAATGGCTGTAATCTTATGGAGGAAGTAGATTGCCAGGCCTTCTTCTGTGGTGTCACTGAGTGAATTCAAACATCCAGCTTTTTGGTTAGTAGCCAAGGGCAAACAGTAGACACTACCCAGAGACCCTCCGATGATGCTAGCTGAGCATTTTCAAGGATATTCTTTACCAGTTAGAAGAGGTTACATTTTACTCCTAGTTTGCTGAGATTTTTTAACCTAAATGAAAATTGAATTTTCTCAGATGACTTATTCTGTATCAACTGATACAGTCACATAACTTTTTTTTGTTTTAGCCTCTTAATCAGGTAAACTACATTGATTTAATTTTTGAAATATTACATTCCTGGAATAAACTTCATTTGGTCCAGATACATTCTCTTTTTTTTTTTTTTTTTTTTTTTACATGTTGCTGAATTCAATTTAAGGTAGCCCTTATTGTCCAGTGGTTAGATGACTCAGCTGCTGATCAAAATCAACGAGCCACTCTGTGGAAGGAAGGTATGGCAGCCTGCTTCTGTAAAAATTATAGCCTTGGAAACCCTATGGGGCAATTCTACTCTGTCCTATAAGGGTTGATATAAGCTGAAATTGATTTGATAGTAATGGCTTGTTTGTTAGGGTTTAAATTCAGCTTGCAATATTTCATTAATTTTTATGTCTGTGTTCATGAGGCATAGTTCTACAATGGTATTTATGTATAGTTTGGGTATCAAGTTAATGCTGGCCTTATGAAATGATTTTGAAAGTATTCTTTCGTCTCCTATTTTCTGGAAGAACTTATTTAGAATTGGTATTGTTTCTTCCTTATATGTTTGGGAGAATTCACCAGTAAAGTCATTTATATTAGTTTTCCATTGCTCCAGAAAATTGCCCCAAAGTTTAACAGCTCAAAGCAACAAGCATTAATATCCACCAGTTTCTGCAAGTCAGGAGTCTAAGAGCAGCTTAGTTGTGTGTTCTTGGCTTGAGGCTTTTTGTGAAGTTGTAATCAAGCTGTCAGCCAATATAGCAGTCTTCTCAAGATTTCATGGAACTAAAGAATCTGTTTATGGTAGTTGGTAGGCTTCAGTTCCTTGTGGGTTGTTGGGCTGAAGACCTTATTTCTTCACTGTACCACAAGGGTATTTTTCTAAAGCTGTGTACAACCAGAGAGAGAAAGAAAGAGAACCCAAGATTGAAGCCAGTGTCTTTTTATAACCCGATTTCAGAAATGATATCATCCCATCTCATTGCTTCTGCCAATTTCTGTTTGTAAGAAGAGAGTGAGTCAAGATCACACTCAAGGAGAAACAATTACATAAGGTGTAAAATACCACGAGGTGGGGATAAGAAAAGGCTATCTTATAGGCTGCTTATCATACTGTCTATGCCAAAAGTTTTCTCTTCAATTTCTTTAATATGTATAAGCTATTCAGGTTTACTAAAGGAAGAGATACAAGCTGCACTGAAAATACTGGCAAAAAAAAAAAAAAACCAGCTCCAGGAATTGACAGAATACCAAGTGAGATGTTTCAACAAAGTCACACAGAGCTGGAAGTGCTCACTCATCTATGCCAAGAAGTTTGGAAGACAGCTGCCTGGCCAAATGACTCGAAGAGATCCATATGCATGCCACTTCCAAGAAAATGCATAAATTATTGAAAAATATCATTAATATCACACACAAGTAAAATGCTGCTAAAGATCATTTAAAAAGGCAATTGTAGCAGTACATTTACAGGAAACTGTGAGGAACTCAAACTGGACTCCAAAGAGGATTTAGAACAACGGATATCATTGCTGATGTCAGATGGGTCTTGGCTAAAAGCAGAGAATACCAGAAAGATATTTGCATGTGTTTTATTGACTATGTAAAGGCATTTGACTATGTGAATCATAACAAATTATGAATAACATTGCAAAGAACAGGAATTTCAGAATGCTTGACTGTGCTCGTGAGGAACCTGTACTTAGACCAAAAGTCAGTCAGTTGAATGGAACAAGGGGATACCATGTAGTTTAAAGTTAGGAAACACGTGTGTCAGGGTTTTAACTTCTCACCAAAGTTATTCAATCTGTGTGCTGACCAAATAATCTAAGAAGGTGGACTATAGCAAGACAAATGTGACATAGGATTGAAGGAAGACTGATTAACAGCCTACAATATGGAGATGACATAACCTTGCTTGCTGATAGCAAGGCAGACTTGAGGCACTTACTGATGAAGATCAAAGACCACATCCTTCAGTACAGATTATACCTCAACGTAAAGAAAACAAAAAATCCTCACAACTGGACCAGTAAGCAACATCATCATAAATGGAGATAGGACTGATATTGTCAAGGATTTCACTTTACCAGAGTCTACAATCAACGTCCATGGAAGCAGCAGTCAAGAAATCAAAAGACACATTGCTGCAATCCAAAAGACACAATCTTGCTGCAAAGGATTTCTCTCAAGTATTGAAAAGTAAAGATGTCACCTTGAAGACTAAAGTGCACCTGACCCAAGCCATGGTATTTTCCATCATATTATATGCATGCAAAACCTGGACAAGGAACAAAGAAGACAGAAGAACTGATGCCTTTGAATTGTGGTGTTGGAAAAGAATATGGAATGTACCATGGACTACCAAAAGAACAGATCCGTTCTGGAAGAAGTACAACCAGAGTGTTCCTTGGAAGCAAAACAGCAAGACTGAGTCTTACATAATTTGGACATGTTGTTAGGAAGGACCAATTCCTGGAGAAGGACATCATGCTTGGTAGAGTGGAGGGTCAATGAAAAAGAGGAAGACTCTCAGTGAGATAGATTGACACAGTGGCCGCAACAATGGGCTTATGCATAGAAACAACTGTGGACATGGTGCAAGACTGGGCAGTGTTTCATTCTGTTGTTCAGAGGATTGCTACGAGTCAGAACTGACTCAACAGCACACAGTAACAACAACAAATGGAGAAAATAAATTTCTGTTCTTTCAAGTCACCTACTTGTGGTATTTCTGTCATGGCCACACTAGCTAACTAAGACAGTATTTTGTTGATGTTTCAGTTATCTTTTTGCTTTCAGTTACATTGATTTCTGTCATTATTTTTGTTATTTTCTTCCTTCTGTTTGCTTTGGGCTTACTTTTTATTTTTGTTTTCTAATTTTTGAGGTGAGAGTTTAATTATTGACTTGATATCTTTCCCCTTTTTTGATATAAACATTTAGTACTTGTAATGGCTAAGGTTGTGTGGCAACTTGACTGGGCCATGACTCTCAGTGGTTTGGCTGTTGTAACATAGTTTGGCACTTATATAATGATGTAATCACCTCCATGATGAGTTCTGCTACAAGTGGCCAATCAGTTGAAAGAGAATTTCCTTGAGAATATGACATAAATCAATATATATGGACTTTCTGACAAAGCTTGCTAGCTCTTGCTCACTCTAGGTCCTGCATCTGGCTTGTCACCATCTGACCTTCTTGGAACTTGAGTCGGCAGCAATCTGACCTGTTGATCTGGATTCTTTCAGCTCCTGCAGCTACATGAGTCTGGAGACGCATCCAACTTCATGCGTGACCCAGGCACTTGGGACTTTCCAGCCTCTGTGACGACATGAGCCATTTCTTTGATATAAACTCCCCTCTCTCTCTCATACATATATGTATACACATATAGACATATATAGACATACATGTACACACAAAGATATATGTGTGTACATATACAGGTGCTTCACTAGCATTTGCTTCTGTAGATAACCCAGCCTAAGACGGTTGGTACCGAGAGTGGTTCTAGAGAAGCAAAACAGTAAAAATGAGTTTTGTAAATTAGTTCTCAAGTCTGGTTAGTCTTAAAGATGTTGACAGCTTCTAGTAACAAAGAGGACACTGACAATACATGGAATGAAGTGTCGATAGAAACTTGCAAAATATTACCACCAATAAATCAGGTATATCTGAGTGATTGCATGTTTGTTTCTTTTCTACAATTTTTTTTCAGAGTAAGAAGTATAAGGAAGCTGGTTGGTGGGTCCTACTTTCACTAGAATAGGTGGTAAAAGAAAGAGATGAGCTCAGGTCTTCACAGTCAAATATCATGTGCCACATAAATGACCTCAAAGTTGCCACTGACATCCTAAAAGATTTATTTCTTCTAGTAATACAGCTGATGTCTTTGAAACCAAACCCAGAGTCTTACAGTAAAAGTGACTGAATGACAATGCCAACTGAATTCTCAACCTTGAGTGCTGTTTTGAAGTTAAAGTAAAGGCATTGATTGGGTGACAACCTTGGGATTGATAACACGGAGTCATCTGGAAGACATGCTGAGTGAAATCAGTCAGTCACAAAAGGTCAAATACTACATGAGACCATCATTATTACTATGTCTCAACAAACAGACTAAACACAGAAGAAAATAATCTTTGTTGTTTACCAGAGAGGGAGGGAGGCAGGCGGGTATTCACAGATTAGATAAGAGATAGGAACTGGGTTAAGTGAAAGAAGTGACAGCATACAGTAAAGGGAGATCAACACCACTGGTACCAAGAGCTTCTAAGAGGTTTTCTAAATACAACTCAACAACATTTCAAAGGTCAGAGTAGCACAGGTGATCTGGGGACCATGCTTTGGGGAACATCTAGGCCAATTGGAGTAACCCTTTTTTTCCCCCCTGGAAAATGGTCTGCATCCCAGTTTGGTGAGTGGCATATGGGGTCTTAAACACTAGCAAGCTGCCATCTAAGGAGCACCAGTTGGTCCCAATCCAAATGGAACAGAGGAGAATGAAGGACATCAAAGACAGGAGGAAAATGTCAGCCAAGAAGACAGAGGGGGCCAAATGATACAGGGACTATGCTAACATGAGACCAAAAGAACTAGATGGTATCCAGCCACCTCCAGTGTCTTCCTTGATAGCCAATGCAATGTAGACTCCCTGATGTAGCAGGAGAAAAATGGGGTGCAAGTATAGAATTCTGTCCAAAGACCAGAACTGATGATCCAACATCTTAGAGGTTCCCCCAAGAAGATTTCTCCTGGACTCTCTGCTAGTGTAAGACTGTTATTTTTGTTTTCCATTCCCTTCCTTGTTTGTGCCTTCTCTCTATTTATAGACAGACAGACAGACAGAGAGAAGCATGCAAATGTACATCTACACAGATAAAAACATGCCTCACTGGTTTTGCTTCTCTGGAGAACCCAGCTCAGCATAACAAGTAATAGCATAGGAACATCACCAAAAGGGCAGACAGCAAACGTTGAGTCAGTACCAACCTCAGAAATTTTGGAGAAAATCATGGCCTTGTTCTTTCTCTTGATAAATTACCATTCAAGGATCATTACCTCCTCAATACCTGTAATGAAGGGCATGTGTCTGTGCATGCCTGGGTGTATATATAGAAGTATGAAATTGTGAACTTTTTTTACTAGTTAAGATGGCTGATGGCTGACTTGTCCTGACTGATAAATGTATTTCTGGTTTGCTCTTGTGATAAATCAGAAAGAACACTGGGCACAAATCTTCCCAGAGTAATATGATTACTATATTAATGGCTTGAGACCTTGAGATCCCCAAATCACAGGGGCACAATGACTTGACTTGGGGGAGAAAATCCTGCCCTGGCTGAAGGCAAAGGGGACGGGTGACAAGGAACACAGAGAGACTGCATGTGTGCAAAGTGGCTTCCTAATCTCGTCTAACACCTCATCCTCTCCTAGCCATCTAGCTCAGAAGACCAGGCTTACTGCTGGTCTCCAGACACTGCAGCGGACTGAAAAATCATCGCCTCCTCTCCCTACCCTCGCTGCTAAACTGTACTGGGAGTTAGACAATGATTTATTGACTGCTGTTAAAACTAGCCTACATAAAAAGGAAAGTAATTAAATAGTACCCTGCTGTGAGCGTTTTTATCCCTTCTTAACCCTTTTCTTGGACAAAAGAAACTGAGATCAATGCAGCAGTATGCCACACTGCCCCCAAAGCTGAGTTGCTCTGTATCGTATCCTAAGTGCCATCTATCTGGGGCAGTAAAGCATAATGGTTAGAGAGCATGTTTCTAGTTGTCTAGTGCTGCTATAACATACCACAAATGGGTGATTTTAACAAAGAGAAATTTATTCTCTTACCATCTAAAAGGTTAGAAGTCCAAACTCAGGGTGTCAGCTCCAGGAGAAGGCGTTCTTTCTCTGTCGGCTCTGGAGGAAGGTCCTTGTCATCAGTCTTCCCTGGGACTGTGAGCTTCTCAGTGCGGGAATCTTTGATCCAGAGGATGTCCTTCACCTTCAGGGTTGCTGTCTTGCTGATATGAGGTCCCCCATATCTCTGCTCGATTCTCTCTTTTATGCCTACAGAGAGATTGGCTTAAGACAAAGCCTAATCTTGTAGACTGAGTCCTACGATATTAACATAATTGCCATTAATCTCATCTCATTAACATCATAGAGATAGGCTTTACAACACATAAGAAAGTCATATCATATGACCAAATGGTGGACAATCACACAATAGTGGGAATTGCCAGCTCACCAAGTTAATACACATTTTGTGGGATGCAATTCAATCTATAATACATGTGCTTTGGCATTAATAGAATACATTTTCCCAGTTCTACCATTTGCTATCTGGAGAGGAAGCTTAACTCTCCAGGCCTCTTCTTTCTCGTCTGCTCAGCATTGTGTCCGCTTCATATTAAGTACGCGGTAAATAGAAGCTATTCTCATTGTTATCATTGTTTTTAACACTTTTTGTCCACCCAGAGGTATGCACTGTCGAGATATGTATTCACAGCTGGATGTCCAAGGATTACAGTCCATCCAACTTGGAATGTTATCACCTTTATGATCCATTCTCCAGCAAGAAGGGATCAAGTCCAGGATGGTGGCTTTATTCACACTTAGCAACCCAGATGGAAACGTTGGTGGTGAAGTAGGTGAAGTGTGGGAAGTGCTATATCTGCTAACCAAAGGGGCAGCAGTTCAAATCTGCCAGGTGCTCCTTAGAAACTCTATGAGGCAGTTCTACTCTGTACTATAAGGTTGCTATGAGTTGGGCACGACCGGACAGCAGTGGGTTAGCAATCCAGGCATATATTCCTGTATATGGAAGTCAAAATCCCCAGTTATTCCTAACAAGTATCTATTGTATGTGGAAATCATATTGCTAGGATCTAGAGGAGACAAAAACATGTAAGACTTGACCCTGCTTCTAGTAGCTTGCAATCTAGGTGGGAAAAACTGGCACATACCTATTATACATTGACCAAGAGTATGAGGCAGCATTTGACAAACTTTCTTAAAAAAACATGTTTAATTCCCAGAGTTACCTGTGGTTAATCTACATGTGGACTTCTTAGCATTTAATGATAAGCAATAAAGTCTAAAACACAATATTGAGGATTTAATTGTGTATGTTTGAATTCAGATGATGATTGTTAAATTTCTTTTTAATTTATGTATGGCACATAGATCTCATGCTGTCTTAAGTTACCTATTAAATACACAAAAAGAAAGAAAGACATGCATGTGGTAAGAATTTAAAATCTATACCTGACTTCTGGAAAGACGGTGGTATGCACAGATCAAAGATTTACCTTCCTGCCCCCTACACTCATGCACAAGCACCGAGAAAAGCAGCTAGAAATCTATAATCTCAGCTGGGTAAGAACTCTGGAAAGTATGCAGTGGTTTGCAGTAACTAACCACAAACTGAAATAAGGAAAAGGAAAACTCTAAATGGTGGAAAAAACTTTTTTTTCCCCTCTTTCCTACCCACCACCTTTACCCCTCCCAATACAGTAGCCATCGCTACTGCTTCAGTAGAAGCAGACCACGGTTTTAGATCTCTAGCTCTGAAATGAGCAGGACAGACTTTGCTGTCTTGTTCTGTCTGGGAGCTTTCAGAAGTACCAAAGCTTGGTATGGCCTGAATTCACACAGGGTGGGGAAGAGAGTGGCAAACAGACTGAAGGCAAAGTCACTTAAGAATTTTTTTGCAGAAATTAACACTTGAAAAAAGTATACACATGAAAAAAGATACATACTTGTCCAAAGCCAATGCATTATAATCTTTTAATATCTCAGCCTCAACAAGAAATAATGAAGCATACAAAGAAACTGGAAATGATGGCCCATTCAAAAAAACATGACAAAGGAAATGAAATTGTCTCTATGGAAGCCTAGATAATGGACAGGATAAAGAACTTTAAAATGACAGCAATAAGCATGCTCTAAATGCTAGAGAACAGCATGGCAAAAAACTACAGGGATACTGAAGAAGCAAAAAAAGTGGGAGGTCTCACACTACCTGACTTTAGAACCTATTATACTGCCAAGATAATCAAAACAGCCTGGAACTGGCATGAAAACAAATACAAAGATCAATAAAACAGAACTGAGAATCCAGACATAAAATCATCTACCTATGACCAGCTAGTATTTGACAAATGCCCAAAGTCCAGAAATTGGGGAAAGACAGTCTCTTTAACAAAGGGTTTTGGTATAATTGGATATCCACTGGCAAAAAAAAAAGAAAAGGCAAAATGAAACAAGACCCATATCTCACAGCATGTACAAAAACTAACTCAAAAATGGATCAAAAGCCTAAATACCAAATCTAAAATGATAAAGATCATGGAAGAAAAAATAGCTTACAATGTTGGAAGCCCTAACATACAGCATTAACAGAGTACAAAACATTACTAATAATGCACAAACAGCAGAAGAGAAAGTAGATAAGCGAGAGCTCCTGAAAATCAAATGCTTCTGCTCATTCAAAAGAAAACCTACAGACTGGGGAAAAAAAAATTGGCTACAGCAAGTCTGATCAGTGTCTAATCTCCATAATTTTCAAGATAGTGCAAAATCTCAACAACAAAAAGACAAATAACACAATTTAAAAAATGGGCGAAGGATACAAACAGGCACTTCACCAAAGAAGACATCCAGGCAACTAACAGATATATGAGGAAATGCTTATGATCACTAGACATTAAGGAAACCCAGATCAAAACTACAATGCCATACCATGTCACCCCAACAAGGCCGGCATTAATACAAAAAAACATAAAATAATAACTGTTGGGGAAGCTGTGGAGAGACTGGAAAATTTTCACACTGTAAAATGTAAAATGGTACAACCACTTTGGAAATCTATTTGGCACTTTCTTAAAAACCTGGAAATAGAAATATCATAAAATCTGGATCCTATATTCCATTGGACTATATTCTAGAAAAATAAAGTTGCCACACAAATAGATACATGCACACTAATGTTTATTGCAGTACTGTCTACAAAGCGAAATGATGGAACCAACCTAGGCACCCAAACACAGATGATGGTTTATTCACACAATGGAATACTATGCAATGACAAAGAACAACAATGATCTTGGGAAACATAACATAGAAGAATATGGAAGACATTATGGTGAATGAAATTAGTTAGTTGCAAAAGGACAAATATTGTATGAGACCACTATAAGGACTGAAAAAAGATTTAAACAAGGAAGAAAACAGTCTTTGATGGGTACAAGGGAGAGGAGGAAGAGGGGTAATCATTAATTAGATAGTATACAGGAACCAAGTTAGGTGAAGAGAAGAGCAGTGCACACTAAAGGGGAGGTCAGCCCAGCTGGGCTAAACCAAAAACAAAGGAGCTTCTTAAATATAATCCAACACTGCTAAGGACAGAGCAAGTAGGGGCAGAGGTCTGAGGACCATGGTTTCAAGGAACATCTAGGTCAATTGGCAAAACATCTTTTTTCAGAGAAAATGTTCTGCAACTCACCTTGGTGAGTGACATCTAGGGTCTTAAAAGCCAGCAAGCAGCCATCTAAATAGCATTAATTTGCCCCAGCCCACCTGGAGCAGAGAAGAATCAAAGACATTAAAGACATAAGGAAAATATGAGCCCAAAAGACAGAAAGGGCCATATAATCCAGAGACTACATCAACATGAGACCTGGACGGTACCTGACCACCACCAATGACTGCCTTGCCAGGGAATACACCATAGAGTCCCTGATGCAGCAGGAGAAAAATGGGTGCAGAGAACTAGAACTCTATTAGAAAGACCAGACTTGATCATCTGACAGACTGGAGGGTCCCCAAAAAACATGGCCTCTGTACTCTCTGTTAGCCTAGAACTGAAACCATTTCCAAAGCCAACTCTTCAGACAAAGATTGGACTAGACTATAAGAAATAAAATGATACTGGCAAAGAGTGTGTTTCTTGGCTTGAGTAGATACATGAGGCTAACTGGGCAACTCCTGTCCAGAGGCTGGATGAGTGGAGAGAGGGGAACAGAAGCTTGTGGAATAGACACAGGAAATAGAAGGTGAAAGGGGGTGGTGTGCTGTCACGGGGTGGGGAGAACAGCTAGAGTTCATTAGCAGTTTGTGTGTAAGTTTCTGTATGACAAGTTGACCTGGGTTGTAAACTTCCACTTAAAGCACAATAGAACATTTAAAAAAAAACAAAAACTAAAAGGAATATGAAAAACAATACGTGAAAAATATGAGAATATCAATGAAGAGAAAGGCAATTATCAAGAGCATCAAAGACATGAAGCAAACAGGAGCCCAAGGGCCAGAAAGGACCACATAAACCAGAGACAACATCGGCACAAGATTGGAAGAACCAGACGGTACTCAGCTACCGCCACCAACTGCCCTTACAGGGAACTCAGGAGATTCCCTGATGAGCTGGAGAAATGTGGGGTACAGAAACTAAACTCTAGTAAAAAGACCATACTTGATGGTCGGACACACCGGATAGTCCCTAAAGATATGGTCCATGGACTCTTCGTTAGCCCAGAACCATAACCATTCCCGAAGTCAACTTGTCAGACAAAGATTCCACTGATACAAAAGACATAAAACAATACTGATGAAGATTATGCTTCCTTACTTGGGTAGATACAGGAGGTTAGTTGGGCAGCCCCTTTTTGGAGACAAGATGCGAAGACAGCAGAACAGGTGCTGCTTGAATGGACATGGGAAATACAGGGTGGAGGAGAGGAGTGTGCTGTCACAGGAAGGGGAGAACAGCAAGGGTCACATAACGAAGTCTGTGTAAGTTTTTGTGTGAGAAACTGACTTGAATTGCAAGCTTTCACTTAAAATACAATTTAAAAACAAAGAAAATGGCTTCTCAAAGAGATCAATAAAATTAGCAAATGAAACCAACAAAGAAAAGAGAGAAGACGAAAATAACTAAAATCAGAAGTGAAAGTGAGGACACTAACGGCCCTTCAGAAAGAAAAACAATCATAAGAGCATACCATGAACAATTGTGCACCAGTGAATTAGATAATGTAGATGAACTGAACAAATTTCTAGAAACACAGGAACTACCTAAGTTAATTCAAGAGTTAACAGAAAATCTCAACAGATTCATAACAAGTGAAATGATTGAATTAAAAATCAAAATCCTCCCTCCCAAAAAAAACAACAACAAAAAATCCTGGGCTGGATGGATTCACTGGGGAATTCTACCAAACTAAAACTAACTTATTCCTACATTTCTCCAAAACATGGAAGAGGATGGGACATGTCTGATGTCATTCTATGATGCTAGAATGACACCAATGTCAGACAAAGAAACCACAAAAAAAGGAAACTATAAACCAATATCCCAATATCCTAAACAAATGTGTGTGTTGTTGTTAGGTACCATCAAGCCAGCTTCAGTTTATAATGACACTACGTACAGCAAAACTAACACTGCCCCACTCTGCGCAGTTCCCACAATCGTTGTGCTTGAGGCCGCTATTGCAGCTACTGTGTCAGCCCATCTCAGTGAGGGTCTTCCTTTTTTTCACCGACCCTCTATTTTATCAAGAATGATGTCTTTTGCCTTTCACACCAATGGACACATGCACCAGAATGTTTATCGCAGCACAGTCCACAATAGCCAAAAGATGGAATCAACCCAGATGCCCAAAAATGGAAGAATGGATAGGTAAACTATGGTACATGTACTCAGTGGAGCACTACACAATTATAAAGAATAATGATGATTCCAGGAAACATCTCCTAACCTGGTTTCAACTGAAGACATTATGTTGAGTGAAAGTAGTCAGTGACAAAGGGACAAATACTGTATGAGACCTCTACGTTAAGATCTCAAAAACAGACTTGTGTATAGAAGAAAAGACTTTTTGACAGCTGCAAGGGAAGGGAGGGAGGGTGAGGTGGGGAGGGTTAGTTTAGATAGTTCCTAGAAATCTGGTTGGGAGAAAGCGGTGACAGCACACATTAGAAACAAGAACAACATTAAGTGGACTTCAGCATAACTTGAGTACTCCTTCCGTCTTAACCCAATATTGCAAGGATAGAGTAGCTGGGGCAGGGGGCAGGGGACCATTCTCTTAGGCAAAATCGAGGCCAATTGGCACAACTAGCATTATGCTAAGAGAGCTCTCTGCACCCCACATTGGTGAGTGGCGTCTGGGGTCTTAAAAGCTGCCAAGCTGCCATCCGAGGACACAGCAAACGGTCCCAACTCAGCAGGAATGGATGCTCACCGAGGACCAAAATGACATGCAGTAAAGACAACCTAGAAGACAGAGAGACCCACAAGAGTGGTACCTACATCAACTTGGGACCGGAAGAACAGGAAGGTGCCCGGTCACCACCAGTGATAGCCACGATGGAGCTCACAGAGAGGAGTCTCACTGGCAACACAAGAAAAGGGGTGCGTCCTGAGATCTCCACTAAAAGACCTCAATTGATGGACCAGTGGTTTCAGGGTTCCCCTGAGTGCATGGCCCCTGGCCCTGATGCTGCTCTCGCTCATAAATCATAACGAAAGTCCACTCTTTGGACACGAATGGATTGGACTTGGCAATGCAGAGTGACCATATATTGGGTGCACTTTATGGTTCTATACATCTATAGGATATCATCCTGCTGACCTCTGGCTGGAGGAAGGAGAGTGGTTGGAGAGGAGGAGAAAGGAGGCTGTTGGGAGGATGAGACATGTATGGAGCAGAGAGGAATAGTGTGCTGCCACTGGACAGGAAGAGCAGTGGAAGCTGCATAAAGGTGGGCATGTAAATTTATACAGGAATGTACATTTTCACTCAGTCATGTTAAATAAAAAAATAAATAAAAAGAATCATATCTTTCTCCAGGGACTAGTCCCTCTCGATAACATGTCCGAAGAATGTAAGAAGTCTTGCCATCCTTGCTCCTAAGAAGGACTTTTGGGGTACTTCCTCCAAGATAAATCTGTTCATTCTTGTGGCAGTCTATGGTATATTCAATATTCTTTGGCAACACCATAGTCCCAAGGCATCAGCTGTTGTTTGGCCTTCTTTATTCACTGTTCAGCTTTCACATGCATGTGAGGAAATTGAAAAATGCCATGGTTTGAGTCAGTCCCACCTTAGCCCTAAAGCAACATCTTTTAAGAGGTCTTTTGCAGCAGATTTGCCTAATGCACTGTGTTACTTGATTTCTTGACTGCTGCTCCCATGAGTGTTGGTTATGGATCCAAATAAAACCAAATCCTTGACAACCTCAATACTTCCTCCATTTGTTACGATGTTTCTTATTATTCTCGGGAGGATTTTTGTTTTCTTTATGTTGGGGAGAAATCCTGATAGCGTAGTGAGCTAAATGCTATGTCTACTAACCAAAAGGTTGGCAGATCAAATCCTCCAGACACTCCTTGGAAATTGTATGGGGCAGTTGTCCTCTGACCTCTAGGGTCAGTAAAAGTTAGACCTGACTCCATAGCAGTGGGTCTGGATTTATGTTGAGATATAACCCAGACTGAAGGCTGTGCTCTTTGATCTTCATGAGTAAGTGCTTCAAGTCTTCTTCGCTTTCCTCAAGCAAAGTTGTGTCATCTGGATGTTGCAGGCTGGTAATGAGTTTTCCTTTAATCCTGGTATCATGTTTTCTTCATGTAGTCCAGCATCTCAGATTATTTGCTTAGCATACAGATTGAAAAGGTATGGTGAAAGGCTACCACCCTGACTTTGAACCGCATAGCATCCCTTTGTTCTGTTCAAATGACCACTTCTTATTCTAAATACAAGTTCCTGATGAGCACAGTTATGTATTCTGGAATTCCTATTATTCACAATATTATCCATACCTTGTTAGGATCCCCACAGTCAGATACCTTTACATAATCAATAAAACTCAGGTGAACAAATGTCTGATATTTTCTGCTTTCAGCCAGGTTCCACCTGACATCAGCAGTGACATCCCTTGTTTCAAGTCCTCTTCTGAATCCAGCTTCAATAGCTGGCAATTCTCTTACAGATATGGAAGCCAAATTCCTCACGAAAATACTAACAAACTGAATCTAAAAGCATATTTAAAACATTACATACCATTATCAAGTGGAATTTATTTCAGGAATGCAAGGGTGATTCAACACTAGAAAATCAATCAGTATAGTATACTGTATCAATAGAACTATGGGGAAAAAAATGATCGTCTTAGTTGATGCATTTTATGAAATCTAACATTCACTATAAAAAAATCAGAAAACTATGGATAGAAGGGAAATTCCTCAATATGATAAACAGCATTAATGAAAAACACACAGTTAACACCTTACTCAATCAAGAAAGACTAAAAGCTTTCTCTGTAAGATCAAGACAAGGATGCCCACTCTCACCTATGCTTTTCAATAATGTACTAGAACTCCTAGTCAGAGTGATTAAACAAGAAAAATGAACAAAAGGTGTTCAAATCAGGAAGGAAGAGTTAGGACTGTCTGTATCTTCAGATGACATTTTCCTTTACGTAGAAAATCCCAAAAAATGCACAAGAAACTATTACCATTAAATTTCAGGGTACAAGGCAAATACACAAAAATCAGTTGGATATCTATATACCAGCAAGGAGCAACCTACAAAAGAAATTAAGAAAATAACTTCATATACAACAGCATCTAAAGAATATGATATCCATAATAAATTTAACCATGGAAAAGAAAGATCTGAACACTGAAAATTATGCATTACTGAAAGAAATTAAAGAAGTCCTAAACAAATGCAAAGGTATTTCATGTTTATGTATTAGACCACTTAACATTGTTAAGATGTCAATACTAAAAAAAAAAAAAAAATGTCAATACTATCCAAAGTGAGCCATAAGTCTAACACAATTCCTATGTGTAAGTATGCAATGTACTGTCATTTAGCAATGAAGTTCTCACACACACCACAACATGGGATGAACCTTGGAAACATTATGCTAAGCGAAATAAGTCAGTCACAAAAGGGCACATATTGCATCATCTCAATCACATGAAACATCTAAAACTGACAAAAGCATAGAGACCAAAATTTATTAGTGATTACCAGGGACTAGGGATAGGGAATTGTAGGGAGTTACTGCTTGAGGAACACTGGGTAACTGTTAAGGCTGATTTAACAAAAATTGGACCCAGCTAGTAGAGATGGTTGCTCAACACAGTGGAAATAATTAATGTCACTGAATTGTACACATAAAAATCACTGAAAAGGCTAAAGTACATACATTCTACCACAATTTTTTAGAAGTACATACCTGTGCAAAGTTTTGCATTTCAGCTAGTCAGAACTAGGGGAAAAGAGTCCAGTTTTGATTTATCCAACACTCTTTGACTATCTGTATGCCTGAAAGTAGTCACAGCAACAACATTACCGGGTCCACACTGAGAAATGATGACAGCTTAGCCTCGATTTGAACAAAGAAATTTATGACAAGTAGAAAGGTTTTTCTGGCCTCCCATAATCCTCTGTTAACTGTATTACGGAAATGATGGTAATTACTTCAAAGTCCCTGGTGATTCCTGTGTCTTTGGTGTCATTTGTTGTCAAGTCACCTCAGCCAACCAGCTGTCTCATGGCCTTGCCTTTTGCACCAAACCTTTAATGAAACTGGCATTTGTGTCAATAAACTTTAAGCCCATCTTGCTGAGATAATTATCTGGGTCACTCAAATTTCAGATACTTCAAATAATTATGGCCTTTTAGTCTTGAATATATGGTGATAATTAAAATGGAAGGATTCAGGGGTCCTCGTGCCTCAGTCAATTAGATGAAAAGGCTGGTAGGTCTTAGCTCAGGCCTTTTGATTGGAACATCCAAGACTCTGGGCTATGTTAGGGTCTCAAAGAATTAAGTCACTCATAAAGTACATCATTCGTTTGGCTGTAGACACAACAATGTCGCCACCATATCAGTTGTTAAGGGAAAAATCCATCTGATGAACACTGTTATAAGGGCTGCTTTGTGGTACAATGGCTCAGAGGATGAACTGCCAGAGTCCAGTCACATTTTCTCTAAGAGGAACAAATATTATAGCAAAAAATCACTGCAGAGATTTCAGTGCTGCCCGCCTTCAGGTGATAAAGATGCTTTTTAGACTCTCACTAGATTTAACTTTCATGGCTTGACAAAATGTCTATGAATATTTAGTCACTTATCTATATATACGCCAAGTAGCAAAACTCTCACTAATTATTTAAGAAAGCCAGTGTCCTTATTTTGGGCAAAATATTCAGGGAGAAAAAAAATCACTTGAGAACAGGGATTTGTGACACTTAAATATCTTTCATTCTATGGATGAGAAAGACAAAGCCCTTTATTAATCACCCCACCCCCACCTCTGTCTCCACCTGTCAACGTTTAAAACTGGAGACTAATGGCAGACAGGCTTCTCCCGCAGATTGCAATTACCTGTCCAACAGAGAAGCTATCTCCAAAGCAACCGAGATAGGAGCTATGAATTCAAGCTGAGCTCTCTATGTAAATTGCTTGCAGTGCAATTGAAAGCCAAAAGAAAGCTGTACTGATTCAGCCTATTAAATGCATTCACATCTCAGATGCAGGAATGTACTCTTAGAGCTAGGAACTGTCCATGCTTTGTATATTGTACACAGAGATAAGATCCAAGTGTTTTATAATCTCATCTTAAATTTTTAAAGAAACCTTGTCACTATTGATAATATAATTCAATACTGGTGATTCATTATTTAAAGTAGCTCTGACTGTCCACAGCCTGCCCACATCAGTCTTGAAGTAAAATCATGGTGTTTTATATATCCTCACCTCATTTTTTTTTTTTTTTTAATGTGTGCTTTTCATGCTTTTGTGCATGACAAGCACACATTTTTGGCCTTGGGCATGCCTTGACTATTTGGTATTAGATGTTCCCATTAATGTTCCTGTTTTATTTTTTTCTCTTAATATTTTCTTCCATAGACCACTGTATCCCTACAACAGGACATAGGGTCAGATTATGTTCTATTGCACTAAGCAGTATTTTTATTGTCCAATTAATAAACAATTTGCTTAGACAGCCCTGCCTACAGGATGAAATTATGTCAACCATAGAAGACACAAAATACCATGAACTCTTGACATAGATTTTCAAATCATTGAACACCAATCCTTTATTTGACCCACAGTCTACCTACGTTGGCCATAAAGAATGTTTCTACACACTCCTATGTACTCAACAACTTTACAGTCCCTCAGACTCTACTTGTAAAAATCAAAGAATGCCAAGCCAAGTGCCGTCGAGTTGGATCTGACTCATGGCGACCCTAGGGGCCAGAGTAGAACTGACCCCCAGAGTAGGAGAACAAATATAAGAGACCCACTTTGCAACAGATGCCTCCCAATATTCATTTTTCTCTTCTTCTATTACAATAGAATCCCTGATTTTTAGCTTGGAATATGGTTGCCCAGAACAAGGCTATTTCCCAGCCTTCCATATAGTTCAGAATGACAGATAACTAATTCAGACCAAGGGGATATAAACACAAGTTTCTTTTGGAAACATTTGGGGAATTCTATTTAAATTTAGCTGGAGTGGGCTCTTCACCCCATTTCTTCCACTTTGCCGTCATGGCTAGAGTTCCAGTTACCATCTTGGGGCAAGAGGTCAAGGGCCCTACCCTCAGGGTAGCAGGGATGTTGTAGGACAGATTCATACTAGCCCTGGAATATCCGGCTACAAGCCTTAACAGGAAAGATAAACTCAGCTCCGTCCTTAAGCCGCAATTATTTTGCACGTCTGTTACTTGCAATAGAATCTAATTTTAACTATAGACACTCTCTGATTTTCATAAGCATCAGATGCTGGTTTTCTTTGTAAGTGGATTTAGATCATGAACACTTAAAGTAACTCATAAGACCATATGTTTGATAAATATTTGAAAAACTAATTAAAAGACTAACTCTGTAAGTAGAGAAAGGCTTTATTCGTTTAGTACCCAAAACAGCAGAATTTTACAAAATGAAAAATAAAAAGTCCGTCTTACCTTTTGTAAGCAATCTGTGATTCAATTCTAGAATCAAGTGCCTGAGTGACTTCCCTTTCTGAGACTCACACTTCTCATCTATAAAATGGGCTGATTATCTCCAGGCTGGGGGACTGAAAAGGAGCAGGTCTAGAGGATAGTTGAGTGATTATGCTTCTAGCCCTGCAGTCCAAGCCTGATCCCAGTCAGCTCTACCTTTAGAATTCCACATAAGATTTCATTATAAGGGGAAATAAGAATCTTGAAAACCACCAGATAACCTCTAAAATCTCCTCTAGTTTTGACATGTTATCATTCTGAAGACCCTCATATAGTCAGGACAAGGCAGATGGCTAATCACTTCTGTGAGCTGAGCCAAGTTGGGAGTGACATTGTCCTAGGTACTTTGCCAGTGGCCAAGCCCTAGTCAAAAGCAGCAGAATCCTAATGGGAAAATGTCCCATCCAGAAAGAAGGCCACAGTATAAGAGCATTCTTCCTGTTTGGCTCCAGTTATGCAATAAACACAAAGACAAGTACATATTAAAGAACAGACATCTACTCACTAGATGCAGTTAAATTATGTATTGATTAGCAGATGTACTGGTATTACAGCTGGGCGGAGCAGATGCAGTCTGTTAGCATATCACTGCAGTGACACTGGCTCATGGACATTAACCAGAGAAAGTCCCACCAAGGCCTGAGTGGTACACATCCCCCATATACACTACTTTCTGGATGAGCCCAGAGCAACATGCTGGGAGAAGCCCAGCCAACACCACCTCAGATAATGAGCCCAGACATATAGCCAGGAGACCATGCTCTGGTCTCAGTTCTCCCCCTTGATCGAGTCATTCTCTTGCTCTGAGTCGCACCTTCCTCTTCTGTAAAATGAACAGGTTGGTCTAGATAATCACATTCATTTCCTAAAGCTGCTATAACAAAACACCACACACTGGGTAGCTTAAGGAAACCTGGTGGTGTAGTGGTTAAATGCTACAGCTGCTAACCAGAAGGTCAGCAGTTCAGATCCATCAGAGGCTCCTTAGAAACTCTATGGGGCAGTCCTACTCTGTCCCATAGGGTTGCTATGAGTCAGCATCAGCTCAGCAGCAATGTGTTTGGCTTTTTTCCTTTGTTTGGGTAGCTTAAAATGACAGAAATGTGTTCTCTCCAGTTTCAGAGGCTAGAAAGTTTAGACGCAAGATGTTGGCAGGGTCATGCTACCCTCAGGGGCTCTAATGGATGATCCCCATCTCTTTCAGTGTTCTAGTGGTTCTGGATGTTTCATGATTTTTGGCAGCATAACTCCAAACTCTGCCTCCAGCTTCACTTAGCCTTCTATTTTCTGCATCTGCCTGTCTCTGTGTCTCTTTTTTTTTGTTTTCTTTAATAAGGACACCAGACGTATTGGAATGGATCCTACCTTATTCCAATATAATCTCATGTTAACTACATAATCACACTTGCAAAGACCCTACTTCCAAATAAGGTCACCTTCACAGGTATGAGGGGTTAAGACTGAAACAAAGCTCTTTGGAGAACAGAAATCAAGCCCTAACAATGCTTGTTAAATACTTTCAGTTCTAAAATTCCATGGTGTAATGTCTAAGGTGGTTTCGTGCTGAGGAGGAGAGGGATGGAAGGAATGCTTCTCTGCTCATGAGGTCTGTTTGGATACAAGAAACTGCCCCTGTGGGAGACTTCTAGATTCTCCTCACCCCTCGAATCACACTGCACCTGTGAAGGAGAAGAGATTTATTTAATTGGCAAATTTGGGGAGAATAAGTAATCATGCTCAACTCCATATTTCAGGGGGCATATGGTTGGCTTTATTGCTGTTTCTTGCATGGGATAGGCCTGCCTCCATCTGGCACTGTTTAGGAAAAGGTAGGTACTCCTCTTTCTAGAGGTTCAGAGTTAGCAACCCTTCTTAGCTATAGTCCCAAAGACACATCTTTCAACCTGTCCTGGTATGACTTTATTTCTCAGTCTGAATGTGCAATACAGTTGACCTGGCTTAACAGACTGTTGAGTGGGTGGCAAACTTTGACCCCGCACATCAGCATTAGCACCTTCTTCTGTCCTGTTGACTGATTATGTTATGAAGGCCTGGCCGTGTGACATGAAATGGGAACAGGTGATACTGTGTATCTGAGGGACAGCTCCCATCAGAAGCCTGATGGGTGACGGGAGAAACCTGTTTTCAAAGTCACATCTGCAAGAACTTTGAATCTACTCCTCACTCAGTTCCTTCTCGGTAGCAGCTAGCCAAGCAGAGGCAAAATGTGAAAGACTTTGTGCTCCCTAGGAAACCACTTCTCTCAGCTGATGTGGGACAGTGAACATGGAGCCTGATGGCCGAGTTCCTCTGGGTGGTGCAGCTCACCTGGTGGCCCCCCAACAAGGCAGCCTCCAGCCTTCCCAGCCAGCAGTGGGAAACTTCCATCTGGCAAAGCTGTTGACTGAACATTTTCATATCCCACCAGCCCCTAGCTTAAATATTACCTCCTCAGGGAGATGTCTTCAGCTATCTAGATCAGCATTTCTTGACTCTGGTGGCCCAGCAGAATCCTAATCCTGTGCTGGCCTCACAATCAAGGCTGTGTTTGAGTTCATTGTTGCAGCCACTGTGTCAGTTTATCTCATAGAAGGTCTTCCTCTTTTTCACTGATCCTCTACCAAACACAATGTCCTTCTCCAGGGACCGATCCTTTCTGATAATATGTCCTCATTATATGAGACGAAGTCTTACTGTCTTCACTTAAAAAGAATTCTGGCTATACTTCTTCCAAGACAGTTTTGTTTGTTCTTATGACAGTCCATAGTACATTCACGATTTTTCAACACCATAATTCAAAGGCATCAATTCTTTGGTCTTCCCTGTTCACTGTCCAGCTTTCCCAGACATATGAGGCAATCACCAACATCATGCCTTGGGTCTGGCACACCTTAGTCTTCAAAGTGACATCTTTGATTTTTTAATGCTTTATAGAGGTCTTTTTCAGCAGATTTGACCAATGCATTAAGTCGTTTGATTTCTTGACTGCTGCTTCCATGAACATCGTATTGCGGATCCAAGTAAAATGAAATCCCTGATGCCTTCAGTATTTTCTCCATTTATCAAGATACTGCTTATTGATCCAGTTGTGAGTATTTCTGCTTTCTTTATGTTGAAGTATAAGGTATATTGAAGGCTGTGTTCTTTGATCTTCATCAGTAAGGGCTTCAAGTCCTCTTCACTTTCAGCAAGCAAGGGTGTGTCTTCCACATAACACAGGTTGTTAAAGAGTCTTCTTCCAATCCTGATGCTCCATTCTTCTTCACATAGTCCAGCTTCTCAGTTATTTGCTCAGGATGCAGACTGAATAGGTATGGTGAAAGGATACGACCCTGACACACATCTCTTCTGGTTTTAAATGAAGAGGCGTTCTCGTTCTGTTTAAAGACCTGCACCTTGGTTTATGCACAGGTTCCTCATGAACACAATCAAGTATTCCAGAATTCCCGTTCTTTGCAGTGTTACCCATAATTTATTATGATTCACAAAGCTGAATATGTTTGCATAGCTTATAGAATACAGGTAAACCTTTTTCTGGCATTCTCTGCTTTCAGCCAAGATCCATCAGATGTTAGCAATAATATCCCTTATTTCACAGGCTGTTCTGAATCTGGCTTGAATCTCTGTCTGTTCCCTGTGGATGTACTGCTGCAACCATTTTTGAATGATCTTCAACAAAAGTTCCCTTGTATATAATATTAATGACATTATTTGATAATTTCTGCATTCTACTGGATCACCTTTTTGGAATTAATATGTTATATGGATCTCTTCCACTTGGTTCCTTAGGGGATTTTAAAAAACAAGAATGCCTGGGCCACAATCTCCCTAAGTGAATCAGAATCTCTGAGGTGGACTGTGGTGATTTTAACAAGAAGCCAGGGTTTGGAACTGCTTACTTATGTGCAGTTTAACAAATGCCTTGTTTGTTGTTTTTACCAGGGTATCTTCATTACCTGCTCAGTTGTGACCTCCATGAGAGCAGGGATAGTGTGTCCTCTTCTCCAGAGCTTAACACAGTTCTTGAAATGCCTCAGTATTCAAATAGAACTTGGTGGAAAACATCTAATTATAATAACTCTGAATTTAGTATCTTTTCCCAAAAAGAAAGATCTCAATACATCTTTATATTGAAAATTATGGACAAGTATATATTTTTATATAGAGTTCTTAGGTGATACGGTACTTACAGTTTAATGTTAGATTACTGTACTTGACTACTTACTAACCAAAAGGTTGGCAGTTCAAGTGAAACCAGAGGCACATTAGAAGAAGGGCCTGGCATTCTGCTTCTGAAAGGTCACAGCTTTGCCACACAGATCTACTCTGCACATGTGGGGTCACCAGGAGTCAAAATCAACTGGGTTACAACTGCTTTGGGTTTTTGTTACATATAATTGCATATGTGTACATAGTGTTAAAAAAACACATTTATGAATGGCTTGTATAATTCTTACATAAGCCCTATAAGGTAGTTCTGTCCCCTAGCTGTGAGACCTCAAGCAAGTTAATTACTCTGAACCTTAATTTCTTCATCTTTAAAATGAGAGCAATAATAGTGCCTCCCTTATAAGGTTGTTGAGGGAATTAAATAAGCTAAGTGCTTAGTACACCCTTGGTCCACAGTGAGGGTTTGACAATGCCGATTTATTGTTATTACTATTATTCACTTTATTTTACAGAGGGTAAATTGAGGCCAAAAGTGATAAAGTGATTTGTCCAAGATCCTCTAACAGAACTCAAAGCAAAGTCTTCTGACTCCCAATATCAGATTAATTTTCCAGATGGAAAAATTTCTAAGAGATAGGATATGCCTGGAAATTGTATGAACAGGTGGATCAGAATGATTCAGAGGAAAGTGTTGGATCAGGAAAGAGTAGATTTTTCCTGGCTCTGACAGTTGCTAACTGTGGACCTCCACCAGGCCATATCTTCTCCCTGTGCCTCAATTTCTTGCACTGTAGCCTGAAAGGACTGATAAGGTGATCCCTACTTCTACAGCCCAGACAGCCCAGGCTTGTGTGTGAGCAGTCTTTGTGGGGGGAGGGGGGAACGGAGTGCGTGTGTGTGTGTGTGTGTGTGTGTGTGTGTGTGTGTGTGAGAGAGAGAGAGAGAGAGAGAGAGAGAACTCTGCTTCTCCCACCCCTGTTTTGGGCACAGCAGCCTCTTTTCATCGTCAGCATCCAGGCTGAGCCCAACGAGAGCAGACAATAAATCACCTCTCCCTACCCAGAATACCCTGCTCTCCAAGGAGACGCAGAAAGTTGAAGCCGCTGGGGACCGCAGTCCCTCCTCTCACCCACACGGCTTCATTCATTATGTACATCCTAGCTGAAAGGCTCTGGGGAGCCCTGCTCCAGTAGATGATGGTCTCAAGTTCTTCCTCTGGAGCATTCTGCAAGGTAGTAAATAGACACTAACGAGCCCCTGGCTTCTCCGTACTGTGCCAAGATGTCTATCTCACTGGTTTTGCCAATCACCAAGCTCCTTTCTTCCAGGAAAAGCAGCTATGGTCTTCTGTTAAGTCCAAGAACAAAAGAAACTAGACAGGCAGTGTATTTGGCAGGTTTGGGTTTTTTGTTGCTGTTGTTTGTTTGTTTGCTTCGCTTTTGAAAAAAAGACGAAAAAAACATCACATCAAAATGTTTACATTAATTATTTCTGTGGTGGTATTACAGTGATTTTTTTTCTTTGTGATTTCCCTATGATTTTTTTCACAATGACTAGGCATTACTTTTCCAAAGAGAAAAAAATACACAATCTTTAGGTGATAAATTATTCAATTTTTATTATTAATTATATTGTTATTGTTATTGTTGTTCAGGCATTAACAAAAGGTGAATTGCCCCAGCTTCTTGTTTAATCTTTTCTGCTGTCATGATAATCTACGCCATGAGCAGGGAGGGTTTTGATGTTTGATACCCAAGGACAGTGGCCAGAATATAATGATAATTTATATATATTGTTATTATTCCCTTTATTTTATGGAAGGTAAAACATTCAAAGAGATAAAAAGGAGTTGACCAAGATCCTACATGGCTAGAACTCAAAGCAAAGATCTCTGGCTCCCAATTTTCTGTTCTTTAATATACCAAGTTAAGACCATTCCTTTGAGATGAGGGAAGGCAGGCAATATCCACTCACTTCTCCAGATAAGAAAATTACAGCACTGACAGCTGATAGGAACATCTTAGCTGCGCTAGGCTACAGAAAGTCATAGACCCTAACAAGCTGGTCAAAGCCAGCTGAGATGTGGCAGCCTGGTGCCTTGACGTGAGGACATCTACAGGTCAATACATGATAAACATTCCTTTTCCTCACCTATTCAGGTACTTTGTTCTAACAGGATGCAGAGTGCAGAGTTTTCACCCAACAAATGGTCTGCATGTTCCATTGAACACAATTCATGCTGCTCTACAAAAAAACCACAGGGATCTTTGTCAAAGAGGAATCTCTTAAAAATAGTCAAGGACTGTTTTAACAAGAATAAACAAGCCCGTGATTAAGCTGGTGTGTTGTAAAAAGAAAGATTTTTCAAAATAACAACTGAGATCTGTACCCAAGCTTTGCCAAATGAGGAAACAAGTTGAATGGAACCATGACAAATTAAGTAACAGGCTTGAGTCCCTCCTGGGTGCCAGGCACTGTGCCTGCCTCCTCAAGGACTGGGCATGTCACACCTCGAACACACTCACATTTCCTCATTTACCTGATCCTCACCATGACCCTGGGAAAAGGGCAGAGCAGGACATGTAATTTTACCCTGGGTAAACAGATGAAGAAAATGAAAGTGAGGAGAGGACTGTGAGCACGGGAAAGCTGGCATCAAGTTCCCTTTGTCAGCTCTAGGGGAGGGTAATCTGGACAGAGCTGCCAGAGGCAAGCACCAGAGAGCGTCTGGTAGAAATAGATGATGTTGTTTTCCCTGTCTAATGAAGACATCCTTCTCATGTTAAACTTGAGGGCTGCCTCCCTTTTCCCACCTTCTCCTTTCTGCTTCTTCTCTCGTGTCCACTGTCCTCCTCAGTCATGACACTCCAGCTACTCTGGAAACTTTCTGTCTCTGGTTCATATCAAGTTCAATCTTATCTATAGGTTCTTTGCATCTGCTTTTTCTATGCCCAAATGCTTTCCTATGGCTCTTTGAATAAGGAACTCTTTCTAACCCTTCAGGAATCTGTTCAAATATTACCAACCTGGAGACAACTTCCTTGTACACATGTGCTGACAACTAACCCTATAGCTCCCCCCAACCCAACTCTCTTCAATCTCATCAGCCTGTTTTGTTCCTACATTGTAGGTCCTAGGTCTAGAGGGGATCAGTTAGGCTTCCCCAAAAGTTAATGTGACCGTCCTCCCCATCCCCAACCCCCACACTGAGATATTATCTTCAGCAACTAAGTTTTCTCTAATAGAGAATTTGTGTTCTGGAAAAATTCACCTCCGTATGTCTTAGAAGGCAGTGCTGATCTCTCTGCCATGAGTTATGACCTCCTCTCTATCCTTAAATAGAGTAAATCCTGTTTCATTTATCCAAGCATTGTCAGAGCCTATTTTCTTCAGTAGCGTATTCTTAGTACAGTGTTTGCACAACTTTTCACAGTGCCAGAGACTGTTAGTTGTCCCTCAGTATATGCTCTCTCCTGCATTCATTTAAAATAAATAAATAAATATAAAGACTACATTTCCCAGACTCCCTTGCTTCTGTGTGTGGTCATGTGACCAAGGCTGGCCAATGGGATATGAACTAAGTGGTGTATGGAAATTTCTGTTCATATACTTAAAAGACGGAGAGTGTCTTCCACTTTTTCTTTCCCTTTCCCACTTGACAGAATGTAAACTAGAAGAGGTGGCAAGACATCTTCAGCCTTGCAAAAGATTACAGATCTTGTGATAGCAAGATAGAAGGAACCTGACACCCTGATACTGTAGAGTTGTTGCTTCAGCCTTAAGTCGCCCATTTGCAGACTGTACATTAGAAAGAAAATTTTACCTTTTTTAAGCTATTGTTCTTTGGATCTTTGTTACAGCATCCAATCAATAACTTACCTAAGAGAATCTAAGCTTCCATATTTATTTATTGTATATAGGTCTCTACCACCTCTAGAAAGTGAATTCTGAGAGAACAGTGATGTTTATCCTTGATTGCTGTGTATCAACAGAACTTGGAAAGGGAATTGCTGGATACTAAGAACTCAGTGAATACTTGCTAGATAAATGAGTAAGTGGAAGTATAAATGAATCACTGGCTTTCAGGGGTTGACTGACTTTCCTTTTACCTATATTTTTGGTTTCCCGACTGGTTTTCAGCCTTCTTTTCTAATGGCTCTGACATTACTATATAACAGAGTTGCCAATATGGAAAGGACCCCTGTCTCTCACTGCATACTCCCCTTGCCTTAGCAGAAAAGGAAGTTTTCTGAATGAAGGGCCTGAACTCAGTTCTTTGAAGATCAAAATCAGTTTGGAAAGCCCTGTGACCCAAGATCACACATTAAGGAAAGTCACCTGGGATATCAAAATAGCATCTGGTCCTTCTCTAGGTTTCCACCATGCTGCTCAGTTTCTTCCCTTTCATGATGAAATAGCAAAACATGAAAAACAGGGAGTTATCAACCATACCATCCGTTCAGCTTTTGTCTCACATCCCAGAGGTCTTGGGGTGATTTAAGATCTGCCTTGCAGTGACTCAGGCTATGAGTCTAAAAGCATATCAGCCTTGGTTTAGAGGAGCGCTGTCCACAGGAAATAATGTGAGCCACATATGCAAGGCATACATGTAATTTAAAACTTTATAATACTGTATCACTATTAGAAAGTGAAAAGAAATTGTGAAATTGGTTTTAATAACACATTTAATATAATATATTCAAAATGTTATCTCAACAGGTAATCAATGCAAAAATTATGAATGAAATATTTCACATTCTTTTATCCTACTAAGTCTTTGAAGGCCATGGGTATTTTACACCAACATCACCTCTCAACTTAGTCTAAGCACATTTCAAGTGCTTAATAATCACATGAGATCAGTACCTACCATACTGGACAGCACTGGACAGCACAGATCTAGGGAAAAAGGCATTGAATTAGATGATGCTTAAGTTCTGTTCTTAGTCTCCAAGGCAACCTGACCTTCAGTTTCTTCATCTGTTAAGCAAGGCTAACTACGCCTGCTTCACAATGTTTTGGGGAGAATTACAGAGCTGATAACTGATGGTATTAAATAAGTGTGAGTCAGCGTGTTGTTTTTGTAAAAATAAAAGCAGGTTCCAGCATACTCTCCCTCTTACTCCTCTCCATTAATGTCAGAGTTAGTCAGCACATCTTGAGAGAAAGAAGGAGGACACAACTTTCTGGCTCACAGATAAATCCTGTGTGACTCTAGTGCCACAGTTCATCTCAGATATACGAGTTCAGGTGGAGGAAATTATATGTGAAAGCACTTCTGTACATTATATTAGAAATCAAGAAATAGTAAATTTAGCATCTTCCCCTGCCTTCCCAGTGGGGCTAACTAAGAAATAAGCCTTCTTCTCACTGTATTCATTTTTGGTGGCCCTCTCCCTTACCAAACATGATATCCTTATGTAACAACTGACCTTTCCTAATGGCGTGTCCAAAGGGAGCTGAAATCTTGCCATCCTCACTTAGAAGGAGCATTCTGACTGTGTTTCTTCTAAGACTCATTTATTTGTTCTTCTGACAGGCCACAGCATATTTAATACCCTTTGCCAACATGACACTTCAAATTCATGCATCAGGCCTTTTCAGGGTGGGATAGTAGTGATACCAGGAAGCAAGGATTATTGGGTCCATCTTGAGGCTGATGGCCGTAAGTGTGAACTGACATGGGAGACCTAAACTATTACTGCAGCTTGACTAATTCTGGGAGTTTCTGGTCTAACACACAAATATTACATAGTATTATTGATATGTGCATCATTACATTCATTTAACATAATATCATGTGATGAGAAGAGGCCTAGACCTTCAAGACTCTTTCCTAGAATTGCTCATCCTGGACTCTAAAGATTGACTTCAAATGTCCCTGGAGTCCTGTTTAGCTCCAGTCCTTTCCTCTCCCCCAAGCAGCCCACAATCCACAGAGGCTGCAAAAGATCTGACCACAGTCTGTGCAAGTCACAACACCTTTGATGAGATTCTGTTTGGAGCATGTTAATGTGAGGTTGTGGGCCTTTAGAGACAGACAGACTTCCTACTGAAAGATGACTGAAATGAACAGCATGAGTGGGACTACTGGTTTCAACTGTATGACTGGATGGACTCTCTTAAGAGAGTTAGCAAAGAACAGAGGAATGAGAATGAAAAAAAAACAGGAATCAGAGATCAGAGAAGGCATAGTTAGTAGATTCTAAATCTCATCAGCTTTTCAAAATTGGCTCCCACATTAATAGAGTCATGTGATAGAGTCATGTGTGTGTGTGTGTGTGTATGCATGTGTCTAGTGTGTATTCACATGCATCTGTGTGGGTTTGGCTCGCTCTGTATATTTGCCTGAACTTGAAAGGTCACTTCTCTTTCTTCTCATCCTCATTTTCTGTAAAAATCACCAAATCCTGTCACTCCTGCTTTTAAGGGTCTCCAGTGTCAGTTTTCTCCCTTCCATTATCACTATCTGCCCTGGTTCAGACCATTAGAATCACATCCCTCCCCTCACCGTCGCCACGTCCCAGCACTCACAAAGAGAGAGGGTACCACAGCTGGCAAGCTGGGCTCCTCGAATTAGTCCTAGAACTGCATCACTTCTGTTCCTTCTGCCATCTCTGGCCCCTGTGTATCAGCCTGATGTTGCTTTTAGGGACCCCTCCTGCCCAGCCTTGCCCAGCCTACACATTACTGGCTTTCTTCCCAGCTGCAGGCTGTTGGCCTTGCTACCCAGGCCACAAGCAACACCTTCCCTCTTACTCTGCCCCCCCACCCACCCACCTGATAAACCGACAATACACCACTTTGCTGCCTGAGAGCTAGATCTCTCCCACCTGTGTGTGACTGAGCTGGGCAGCCATGCTGAGCACCGCCGGGACCCAGATGGAGGGCTTAGACACCCGCCACCATAATCCTAAGGATCCCTGGTGGCATAACATTTAAGCTCTCAGCTGCCAACCAAAAGGTTGGTGGTTTGAATGCACCAACTGACTCTGTAGGAGAAAGACCCGGCAATCTGCTCCCATAAAGACCACAGCCTGAACGAACCCTGTGGGGTAGTTCTCCTCTATCACAAATAGTACTCAATGACAGCAACACTATAAGCCAGGTTCAGACCCCTGCACCACAGCTGTTCCCCTGAAAACATAGAAAACATAGAAAATCGAGGCTATCTCACAAGCACCGTGATTTAGGAGTCTCCAGAAAATGCTTTTGCACTCAAATGTGTTCCCATTGTGCCTGACACCCACCATAAATGATTCTCTCTTAAAAAATAAAAAAAAATAACCTTCTGGCCAGTTGATTCCAACTCGTGGTAATTCTACATGCATCAGAGTAGTACTGTTCTGCGGGATTTCAAATGATCGATTTTTTTTTTTTTTTTTTTGGAAGAGGATTAACAGCCCTTTCACGCTAGGTGCTTCTGAGTGAACTGCAACTGCCTGCCTTTTGGTTGGCAGCTAAATGTGTCTGTGCCACCGGAGGACAAAGATTCCCTCTGAATGGGTTTATATATTTCCTCTGTGTTCCCCTCCCACCTCCATCCTTGAAAATATAAGTACCGGGAAGGCGAAGTCACTTGAGAACACAGTAGTTCTTAAACTTCAATAGCTCTCAGTGTAGGACCTGAGAGCTAGTGTGTTTAACCAGCAGCCAGAAGGGACTTGTGGAACATGCTTCAAGTCACAGTGTAAACTTGTTTCTCTTGTGCTTTCTTCCTGGGGCATCTGAGACAGCCTGCTGGCGGATCTGGCTTCTCTGATGCTCCTCCTGCAGAAACAGATCCTGGGGCATGAGCAAGAGTTGCTCTGCAAATACACAAATGCACACTCTCTCACGCGAGCACAGCTACTGACTGCAGTGTGGGGAGGACCCTGTCTCAGTCATCTAGGGTTGCTGTAACAGATATACCACAGGTGAACGATTTTAACAAAGAGAAATTAATTTTCTCACAGAAAAGTAGGCTGAAAGTCCAAATTCAGGGCGTCAGCTCCAGGGGAAGGCTTTCTCTGTTGGCTCTGGAGGAAGGTCCTTACTGTCAATCTTCCATTGGACTGGGAGTTTCTGAGGCACAGGGACCCCAGCTTCAAAGGGCATGCTCTGCTCTCAGCACTGCTTTCTCAGTAGTACGAGGTCCCCAACTCTCTGCGTGCTTCCCTTTCCTTCATAGCACAAGAGGTTGCCTCAAGGCACAGTGCAACCTTATTGACGGAGTACTGTCACACCAACCAAACTGCTGCCCATCCTCCCTTATTAACATGCTACAAGCAGGATTTACAAAACGTAGTAAATTGAACAATACTGGAAATTGTGGCCTGGCTAAATTGCTACACACATTTTGGGGGGGGGGGGGACACAATTCAATCCATGCCGGGCCCCTAGCTGCCCCTACCGCGTGTGCTCTGAGAAAGCAGCCTACCCGCTTGGCTCTCCAGCTTTCGAGTTTTCAAAAATGCCAGATCAGTCACATCCCTCTTCCTCCCCCAGACGGAAACACAGTTCAGAGGCAGGCTGCAAATTCCTGCCTGAGGATACATATCTCTGGGCTGATTAAATAAGCACAGTTTAATTAAATTAAAGTAGGATCACAACTTCCCTCAAATCTGCTGGCAGCCCAGTGGAGTTCCTCATGAATCTTTCATTCTCATAAATGAATTATTATTTGCCTGCTCCGAGGCTTGCACTGAAGGAAGAGGGGCTTCTGGGTGAAAACAGGTCCCAGTGTCAGAGAAAAGAGTCCCTGGGTGGTGCAAATAGTTAAGTATTTGACTACTAGCCGAAAAGTTGGAAGTTCAAACCCAATTGGAGCCACCTCAGAAGAGAAGTCTGATAGTCCGCTTCCAAAAGGACACGACCTGGAACAGCCTATGGGGCAGTTCCACTCTGGCACACACAGCTTGGCTGTGAATTGATATCGACTCAGTGGCAACTGGCTTGCTGGTAGTCAAGAAAAACCGTTACGAAGTATTTTTATCTGGAGGACCAGAAGGCTTTGAAACCATTGCGTCTTTTGGCCAAGTAAACATCATGCCTTGTTAATAGGCACAAGATGAGTACAACTAAGGCTGCCTTCCTAAAACCCAGGAGCTCTCACCAAATACATGGTGGAGAATGAGAGAGAGACACTGGCATTAGTAAAGCTGCAAACTCATCCATGGCTGAGAGCATTATGAACATAATTAGGAAATTCAGAGAGACAGGCTTTAAACAGTGTTGGTTGCTGGGTTGCTGCCAGGAAGTGAACAAGCAGGGAAAAAAGCTCCTGTTCTAGATAATTTTCTCTAGGGAGAGTTAGAAGAGATAAAGAAAAAAACAACAGTTTGAACCTTCTAGCACAAATAGAATTCTCTGCTCAGCAGGGAAAGCCCAAGTAGACCTTCCCAAGGCATGCATTGAGGGCAAGAGGGAAAGAGCTGCTCAGCACAACTGTAGGTTGGCGTGGGCTGGGCTCTTCCCAAGACCTTTGTTTGTTGTTGCTGCTGTGTATTCACTCTTGTGGCGATGAGGGGAGGGGGAGGGGAGGACTCTGCCACCCCATGGGAACCTGTCAATGCCTGCACCTCACCTGTGCCTCAACTGAAAATTACTTGGCAGTGACACCATGTGAAACCCCTGGTATACTGCAGCCTGTCAACCACCTTAGGGGGTCTCCCTCTTTGTCCCTTCCTCTCTCTTCAGGGGCTCGCCTCCTCAGTCCCACCGATCTCTTCCAGCAGTCTGGGAAACAAGGAGAAAGAGGTAACATGCACATGCTGTGAGTTCCATCAGAAAGCCTTTGGGGGAAGGAAGCTGAAACTAGTGGGTAAGCTGTGGCTTTCCTTCATCCCTGCTGCTTTGCTTCCATTAGCCCAGAAATGTGAGAAGGGGCTGTGCAATCGACTACTTTGTGTGTGCCAATGACACTGCTGACAATATTACTTTATGGTTTCAAACTTACCCTCGTCAGCAGGACTTTTGCTCAGATTTCTTACAGGAGTAATGGCTGACATCGCCTTAGAGACTCTTAAAGCCCCACCGCTGGCTTCTGACTTAGCTCTCTCTCATCTTCCTCTACTCCTGAGACTCCTAGCAACAGCTGGGTAGACATCACTGTGCATACACCTTTCCACTTCAAAGACCTAACCTGGGCCCTGCGCCAGCCTGGAGGGACTCTCCATTAGCTTTCCAATAAGTTGCAGAAGTTCCTTCTTGTCCTTCTCATCACATACTCCCTACTCAGTGGAGCCTCCCACTTTCCTCCAGTTTACTCAGCCTCTCCAGTGCCTCCAGGGTTGTGGCGATCAAATGAGAAGGCACACTGTAAACCTTGAAACTCTTCTCCAGTCTGGAGGATGATGCCTTCTGTTACAGCCATGACACATGACTCTACACTTCAAGCATATTAAAGGACCACTTAAAACTCAAAGGAAACTCTGGTGGCCTAATGATGAAGAAGAGTTCATCTGCTAACAAAAAAGGTCAGCTTTTCCAGTCTACTCAGCATTCCTTGGAAACCCTACGGAGTTGTTCTGCTCTGTGCTACAGAGACACTATGAGTCAGAATCAGCTGAAAGGCAACGGGTTTGTCTGGGTTTTAAAATCCAAAGGACCCAGAGCTATGAGTTCAAAGCAACCGACTCAGCCCTCAGGTTTGTTATCTACTCTCTACAAAAAATCCAAGAGCTATTATGAGAGTTAAGGTTTCAAAATCTCTCTGCAGCATACAATTCAGATGGGGGGATATTAACTAAAATCTGAGCAGAAGGGGCTGCAGAGAAGATAAACAGTGGAGGGCAGGAGCTGGAAGCAAAGATGATGAGAATGGAAAGAAGATCATTAATTGAAAATATGCAGCTGGTCACAAGGTCATGTCAACTTCTTTCTCAGTTGGTAATGGTAGTAAATGTAGATGGAAAAAATAAAAACCTACAATATTCTGATGAAGATAATCACTGCCCTCCCAGCAACAGAATCCAAAGCAATCAGCCTGCTGCATAGTGACTGGCTGGTTCTCCGGGGGTACCATGTTGGAGTCTCAGGGTAGCACTGATAAATTGGGCTGACAGATACTGAGAAGGGTGGTTAAACTGGACACTGGGAAGTGGCAGATCAGCCTGTGTGAATTAAAGTGCTACATTCTTTGATTATTAAGAACCCCATCTACATCAGGAGAGAACAACCACCGGAGGAGGACATCTTGTTTGGTGAAGTGGAGGGCCCACAAGGGCCCTAGAGACCCTTGGTAAAACAGATCAACAGCAATGATGGACTTGTACGTGCTGCCAATTGCAAAGATGGCAAGACCAGGCAGCGTTTCATTCTGTTGAACATGTGTTCACCAGGAGTCAGAGTCAACTCAATGGCAGCTAACTAACTAACTTGCAGCCAGGGCTTTTTGTTAAGCAGCCTCAGGGGATACAAATTTTCTCAAATTTTGTTTAGTCTGAGAAACTAATCCATATAACTCTTTTTCAAACCTCCTGCTCTCCTCCACCATATCCCTAACCATGGGCCAAAGCACTGTGCCCTACCCATGAATTTGTGTATATTTCTTCCATGAGTATATCCTTTCCATGCAAATGGAAAGTACAATGAACTGTCCAGAATACTGCCGAATAGGAAGATTCATCTTCCCAATGTCCTTCAAGTCTACCCTGAGTGAAGCTGCTGTACCTGTCTACTTCTGTCTGATGCCAGAGCTTTGAGCTCTGTTCGATTATGCTGTTTTTCATACTTGCTAGACATCTTTCCCTCCCACCTCTAACCACAGACACTCAGAGAATGACTTCTACCACGCTTCAGCTTTGGGCCCAGCCCCTGAACACATGTCCCTTTATAGACAGAATTACCTTAGTAAAGGCTCTGGGAGACAGCATGGAGTTTATCTGGTCCAGCCATAAACCATGGAAACCACACATGTTGCCATCAAGTTGATTCCAACTCATGCCTAACCCATGTGTTACAGAGTAGAACTGTTCCACAGCATTTTCTTGGCTGTAACTTTACATAAGCAGATCACCAGGCTTTTCTTTTACATTACTGATGGGTGGGTTCAAATCACCAATCTTTAGGTTAGCAGCCAATGACAGACCATTGTGCCCCCTTAGGACCTTGGTCCAGCCAAACCCAATGATTATTTCCTTTGTGACTACTCATAGCTCCCAAACAGTGGTTATCTACATGGTGGACGTTGATCAGAGTGCTGACCTACTGACTGATTAGTTGACCACAACATCTCAAAAACTCAGATATTTGAGGTCCCAGATACCTCAGGTCTTTATTATAGTACTTTAAAATGAGTGCATTATAGCAATGAGGCAGTAGGGTTCAGTGGTAGAATTCTTGACTTGCATGCAAGAGACCTGGTTTCCATTCCCAGCATAGCCAACATTCATCCATCAGGAAACATTTGCACATTACTGTGATGCTTAATAGGTTTCAGCAAAGCTTCCACACTAAGAGGCACTTGGACAAAAGGCCTGGCAATCTATTTCTGAAAATCAGTCAGTGAAAACCTTATGGATCACAACAATTCACAACCAATCACAGGAATGACTGGGCAGCATCGCGTTCTGTAGTACGTGGGTTCCACATGATGATTCAGGGACAAAATTGTGTTATAGCAGTCTGGGTTTCCCAAGAAGCAGGCTCTGAAATAAATATTAGAAGACAAAGATTTATTTGAGGCAACTCTTGGAAGACTTTTAGAAGGGAAGAAAAAGACGTAGAATTAGGCAGAAAGAGAAGACAGACTGTAACACAGCATCAACAAAGGCCTTGGTGCCCACTTTAGGAAGCTAGGAAGTTCTGAAGCTGAGGTGGCCTGTCAGAGTTATCCTCCGCTGGTACAAAGAGTGCTGGGCCTTTATACCCCTACATTCATCATTCACTGGGACAGCCCTCCAAAATGGGAATGGTAACTGTCTTCTGCTGAAGAGAAGAAACAGAAACACCCACGTAAGACGTAAAGAATACAATCCCATGAGTCCTATACCAGCACGATCTAACAGAAATATAGTTAAAACCACACATAAAATTTTAAATTTTGTAGTAGCCACATCCAAAAAATAACAAGTGAAAATAATCTTAAACTAATTAATTTTTATAGATAAAATAAATTTTAGTAATATATTTTACTTGGCCCAGGACAACCAAAATATTATCAATATTCAATCAATATAAAAAAAAACTATTAACGAGGTACTTTGCATTTTTTTAGTGCATCAAGCCTTTGAAATCCAGTCGGTGTCTTACTCATACAGCACATCTAAATTTGGACATAAATTTTTATTGGAAATATTGGATCTGTATTTGTTGTTTCGTGGCATCAAGTCAGTTCCAACTGATGGAGACTCTATGCGCAATAGACAAAACTCTGCCCAGCCCTGTGCCGGCCTCACAATTGTTGTTATGCTAGAGCCTATGTTGCAGCCACTGTGTCAGTGCATCTCACTGAGGGTCTTCCTTTTTCCCACTGATCCTCTCCGTTACCAAGCACGACGCTCTTCTCCAGGGACTGAGCCCTCCTGATAACTTATCTGAAGTATATGAGACATAATCTCACTATCTTTGCTGTTAAAGAACATTCTGGTTGTACTTCTTTTAAGACATGCTTGTCATTCTTTTGACAGTTCATAGTACCTTCAAGATTCTTTGGCCTTCCTTATTCATCATCCAGATTTCACATGCATATATGGCAACTGAGAACACTAGGGCTTGGATGAGGCACACTTTAGTCTTTAAAGCAGCATCTTTGCTTTTTAACCCTTGCAAGAGGTCTTTTGCATCACAGTTCCCTGATGCAATGTGTCATTTGATTTCTTGACCTCTGTTTCCAAGGATGTTACCTGGGATTCAAGTAAAATGAAATCTTGGACAACTTCAGTCTTTTCTCTGTTTATCATGATGTTGCTTATTGGTCCAATCATAAGGATTTTTGTTTTCTTCTTGATCTTCACTTTCAGCAAGCAAGGTTGTTTCATGTGCATATCCCAGGTTGTTAATAAGTCCTCCTCCAATATGATGTCCTTTCCTTCACACACTCCAGCTTCTCAGATTGTTTGTTCAGCATACAGATTGAATAGGTATGTTGAAAGGAATCATCCCCGATATATACCTTTCCTTACTTTAAACCACAAAGTATCCCCTTGCTTTGTTCAAACAACTGTCTCTTATTCTATGATTGTGATCCTCAAGAGCACAATTAAGTGTTCTGGCATTCCCATTCTCTGCAATATTATCCATAATTTGTTATGATCCACACAGTCAAATGCCTTTTCATAGTCCATAAAACACAGGTAAACATCTTTCTGGTATTTTCTGCTTTCAGCCAAGACCCATCTGATATTAGCGTTAATATTCCTGGTCGCATGTCCTCTTCTAAATTCAGCCTGAATTTCTGGCTGTTCCCTGTCAACATACTGTTGTGGCCACTTTTGAAAGATCATCAATAAAATTTTCCTTGGATGTGATATTGATATTGTTCAATAATTTCAGCATTCGGTTGGATCTCCTCTCTTCAGAATAAGCACTAATATGGATCTCTTCCAGTTGGTTGGCCACATAGCTAGCAGTCTTCCAAATTTCTTGGCATAGATGAGTGAGCATCTCTAGCATTGCATCTGTTTGTTGAAACATCTCAACTGACATTCTGCCAATTCCTAGAGCATTGTTTTTTGTTTTCTGTGGTTTTTTGCTAATGCCTGAAGTGCAGCTTGGACTTCTTCCCTCAGTACCATTGGCTCTTCATCATGTTACCAACTGAAATGGTTGAATGTTAACCAATTCTTTTTGGTAGAGTAGCTGTGTATATTCCTTCCATCTTTTTTCTCCAGTTCTTTCAGCTTAAGAAATGCCAGGTGTGTTCTTCCCTTTTGCTTTTCTATCCCCAAGTCTTTGCACATGCCATTTAATACTTTATGTTGCTTCTCCAGGTGCCCTTAGAGGTCCTCTTTGACTTTATCATTTCTTCCTTTTTCTTTAGCTACTCAGCACTCAAGAACAAGTTTCAGAGTCTCTTCTGACATTTTTTTTTGTCTTTTCTTTCCTGTCCTTTTAATGACCTCCTGCTTTTTTCAGGCATGATGTCTTTGATGTCATTCCACAACTCATCCAGTATTCAGCCATTAGCTTCAACACATCAAATCTAGTCTTGAGATAGCCTCTAAATTCAGGTGGGATATACTCAAAGTTTTACTTTGCCTCTCATAGACTGGTGCTAATTTTCTTTCAAGTTTCTACTTGAATTTGCATACGAACAACTGATGGTCTATTCCATCATCTGTCTCAGGCCCTGTTTTAACTGATGATATTGATATTTTCCATTATCTCTTTCCATAGATGCAGTAGATTTGATTCATATATGTTCTATCTGGCTGTGTCTAGCTGTAAAGACACCATTTATGTTGTTGAAAAATGGTATTTGCAATGAAGAAGTTGTTGACCTTACAAAATTCTGTCACATGATATCCAGCATCATTCCTGTCACCAAGACCATATTTGCTACTACTAATCCTTCTTTTTGTTTCCAACTTTCCCATTCTAATCACCAGTAATCATCAATGCATCTTGATTGCGTTTTTGACCAATTTCAGACTGCAGGAGCTGCTAAAAATCTTCAATTTCTTCACCTTTGGCCATAGTGGTTTGTCCAGAAATTTGAATAATGCTTTCCTTGTCAGAGTTTGTATGCTGTCCTATCACTGACAGTGTTGTACTTCAGGATACATCTGACAGTGGGTCATACTGTGTGGACTTGTGTGTAACTGTGATGCCCCAAGCTATGCCACTGGTATTCAAACAATGGCAAAGTCACCTGTGTTGGACAGGTTTCAGCTGAACTTTCAGACTAAGACAGACTAGAAAGAAGAACCTGACAGTCTACTTCTGAAAAGAATTACCCAGCAAAAACCGTATGAATTGCAAGGCAACACTGTCTGACACAGTGCTAGAAGATGAACCCTCCTCCCATTTGGAAGGCACTCAAAAGGCAGCAGGAGAAGAGTTACCACCTCAAAGTAAAATCAACCTTAACGACACGGACAGAGTCAAGCTTTTGCAACCTTCCTTTGCTAATGTGGTATGACTCAAAATGAGGAGAGACAGCAACAAACATCCATTAATAATTAAAAATGGAAAGTACTAAGTATGAATGCAGGAAAATTGGAAATCAGCAAAAATGAAACTGAACACATAAAGATCAATGTTGTAGGCATTCGTGAGCTGGAAAGAACTGGTATTGGCCATTTTGAATCAGACAATCATTTGTTCCTGGAAACCTACCACTGGACAAAGTAGTGTTTCTGTAAGAAACTGACTGATTCCAGGCAAGAACTTACTTAGTGGAAACCCTGGTGGTGTGGTAGTTAGGTGCTACATCTGCTAACCAAAAGGTAGGCAGTTCAAATCCACTAGGTGCTCCTTGGAAACCCTATAGGACAGTTCTACTCTGACTTATCACTATCACTACGAGTCAAAGTTGACTCAGTGGCAGTGCTGTTTTGTTTTTGTTTTTTTGCTTAGCCGGCAACTCCTTGTATGTAGATTCCAGTATATGATCTTTTACCCATAGTAAAGCCTGATAAATATTAGCTTAGTAGAAATGAATAAAGGTTGATATTCTTGAATCTAAGTACATTCTTTTTCTTTCTGAAAAGAACCAAATATATTCTGGAGTGGTTAGTGGCCGGATTTAGACCAGACTGATTTTAAACATTCATCTATCAATTCAGAGCCACCTTTTGTTAAAACAGTAACAACACTTTTCCCAATAGCTGAAGACCGTATGTTAAATAAACTTGCAGAAATATTTTCAGCAGCAAATGTCAACTTTTCACATCAAATACTGTCAAAAATATAAATTCTGAAACTTGTCCTGAATTCAATTTTGTGTTCATAAACGGCAGATTAATTTTTTGTTACTGACACATGAAAATAAGCAAATGTCACATCCTAATTTGACCAAATTCTCTAGTTAAACTTTCAAATTAGTTAAGAAATGTCTTGATGTAATTTTGTGTGAAATAATTGATTTAGTGATGTTTTTCTGTTTTTTCCTCTTGTTTGAATTTGAATGCAATGAAGCTTATTCTTCTGTTTACCAGGAAAGTGCTCTGCTTTGTTTTTACTATTATTATTTATCATACAAATGAAAATATTATAAAAATATTAAAGAAAAATTTGCTCACAATTTCACCACCTCTACCAGCAGAAATAGAAACCCTGGTGGCATAGTGGTTAAGTGCTGCATCTGCTAACTGAAGGTCAGCAGTTCAAATCCACCATGCACTCCTTGGAATCTGTATGGGGCAGTTCTACTCTGACCTATAGGGTTGCTATAAGTCAGAATCAACTTGACAACAGTGGGTCTGCTGCTTTGGTTTTTACCTATCAAAACAGCATAGTAGTTAAGAACTACAGCTGCTCACCAAATGGTAGGCAGTTCAAATCTACCAGGCATTTCTTGGAAACTCCATAGGATAGTTCTACTCTATCCTATAGGGTCACTATAAGTTGGAATTAGCAGCAATAGTTTTTTTGTTTTGTTTTGCTTTGTTTTTTAACTGATTAAAATGTTTTATTTTTGTGTGTGTGTTCCTTTCCGGTCTTTACATGCATGCATGACTATCATCACACAATTCTTTGGCAAGTGTTCCTTTTAAAAGTAGGTCAATATATGAAAATTTTCATAGAGTTAATTAAGGAATAATTAAGTAAGGTAAGGCACACCTAGATCTGCAGTAACTTTTACTGAGTGTTTACTATGTTCCAAGCCTGGTCTGCCCTGATTTTGTGGAAAGGCAGAGAGCATGGACACCTCGTTGGCCCCACAGACTCCTTGCCCTGGGCAGTGGGGTCCACTTGGATGGATGAGCAGCAGAGCAGGACTCTGTAAAGCGTAAGGCCCAGGCAGGGCCCTGGGTGGCTGGATCTAAAGGTGGTAACATGCTGGGCACTTGATAGTCTCCTCACATTAAAATCTCACAGCGAATCTTTATGGTAAGTGCCACCACCATACCTCCATTTTACAGAAGAAGAACCTGACATTCAGTGAGTTTACATTTTCTGGCCTACAGCCCTCTGTGAGAAAGGAAGGGAAGCAGGATTCTAAACCTAGTAATCTGACACCAGAGCCTGTGATCTCAAGGCCATGTGATGCTGCCAGTCATACCTCAATAAATTTGCAATCTGAAGAACTGTCCTATGATGTAGAAGTTCCAAGAAAATGTTTGTACAGAGTTGTTACCAACCCAAGCAATTCATTGTGTCATTTCTACTCAATGATCCATACGTACAACTGAAATTTCTTTCTGAATAAAGGCAAAGGTGTTGCACCCATTGCCATCATTAACAACTTAATTATGCAAACAAGCCATCCCCTAGTACCATTCTCATAGCTTTCTAGTTGTGAAGAACATAACACAGTTAGTGCTCAACCGGAGCTCAGTTCTCCAAAGTTCGGGTTTGATCCTGCCTCCCACTCTCACAAACACACTGTGGTTACAGCAACCTCTTTCTCTAGCTCTCGATCAGCTGCTTCTCCAACGCACAGATGCTTGTGTCATGGACAGTCCCTCAAGCTTTGTAGCACAGGTTTCCTGGTCATCAGAAGTGCAATTATCCTTGGGAAATTTGAATAGGGTACAGAAAATCTGTCCTGAACCAGGAAGTACTAAGGTGGACATTGGCAATCAAACTGAGGGAACGCCTGACCTGAGCCCAACTAGACCCTACTTTCCACTCTCAAACTGGACTTGCAGAGGCTTGCTGCTCTTAGTCATTCACTGTGTGTCCCCGGAGCCAATCTGTAGTTGTTATTACAAAGGGATGACATGAACCTGGAGGAAACACAGTGCCAGCACAAACTTACACATACATGTTAGGTACATAACAGACCAATCCGTTGCTGGTTGATCTATATGCAGAAAAGCACACAAAGAAATTTAGTGAGCTATCCCAAAGTAAAGACTTTCTAGAAGCCACAATTCAGATCAAGAAATAGGACACTCCTTTTTGTCTTGTTAAGAAGTTCCCTTTCATCCTTGGTTTGCTAGGAGATGATAATGATGATGATGATTAGCAGGTGTTGAATTCTAACAAATGATTTTTCTATAGCCATTAACATGATTGGAAAACCTAGTGGTGAGGTTATTAAGAGCTACGGCTGATCACCAAAGGTCAGCAGCTCAATTCCACCAGGTGTTCCTTGGAAACTCTGTGGAGCAGTTCAACTCTGTCCTATAGGGTCACTGTGAGTCACAAGCAACTCAAAGACAACAGGCTGTTTTTTTTAAAAAAAAAAAAAAAAAAGATTATTAATATAATCAAATAATTTGTCTCCTTATTTTGTTAATGAGATTAATTACACAAATTAATTTTTAACAAATTCAGTCAACATCACTTTCCTAAAAATATAGTTGTGATACATCATCCTTGTTATGTATCACTTGATTAGTGTTACTATTTTGTTTAGGAGTTTCTCATTTTTGGTCATGAAAGACACATGTATAATATTTCTTGTTCTGTAAAGAACTTGCCAGGTATTGGTATTAAAATTATGCTGACCTTATAAAATAAGGTGGAAAGTGTCCTTTCTGTTCTGTGGAATAATTTATGTCAGATCAATTTTTTTTCTTTAAAATAATTTAGAACTTTGCTGATGAAATCATCTAGGCCTGCAGTTTTCTTTGTGGAAAGAATTTTCATTAGGCATTGGGTTTCTTTTACAACTATAGGACTATTCAGATTTTTAAACTTTTTCTTGTGCCACTTTTGGTAAGTTATTTCATCTCACACGCACACCACCACCACCACCTCCCAGGATTTATCAGTTTTTTATCTTATCAAATTTATTGGTATAAAGTTGTTTATTATATCATCTTGCTGTCATTTTCAATGCTATAACATTTGTAATCTTATTGTCTTTTCCATTCCTAGTATTGCTAAAGTATGCATCCTCTTTGTGACTGGTCTATCCAAGGATTTATTGATTTTATCAGTCTTTTTAAAGAACTAACTTTTGGTTTTGTTGATTAGCATATTATCTCACATCATTCTTTTTTGCTCTGACATTTTGTACATTCTACATTCCTTGGATTTAATTTGTTATTATTTTTCTACTCATTAAGCTGTGTATTTAGATCATAGATTTTTCAGCCTTGCACCTTTGCAAATTACATATTTAATGCTATAAATTTCTCTCTAGGCATTACTATAGGTGGTTAAAATGTTTTGATATGTCATATTGTAATAAACATTTAGATTAAAATTTTTTCCTATGTCCATTGTAATTTCTTATTTGACCCATGTGTTATTTAGAAATTTTTATGAATCTAGGAATTTTTTTGATATCTTTTTATTATTGGTTTCTAGCTAAGTTTCACTATGGTCAGTGAACATACTATTACAGTCCCTTAAGGTGCACTGAGACTTGAGTTATTGCCCAGCATAAAATCGATTTTGGTAAATATTCCATGTGCACTTGAAAAGAATGTGCATTCTGGAGTTGTTAGATGCCAGCTAATTGACACATGTCAATTAGCTCAGGTTTATTAATCATGCTTACAGATATTTTCTGTGCCCTTGTTCTATTTGGTATTGACAGAGATATGCTAAATTTTCACACTATAATTGTAGATTTACCAAGTTTCTTTTGTTTTTGTCAATTTTTACTGTCAATAAGATACAAACAAGAGGATAATTTGAAGGCATAAAAATGGAAAGGTAGATAATATTATTTATTGCTTACTTGGAAAACTCAAGAAAATCAATTTTTAAAAACTACTAGAAGCACTAAGAAAATTCCACAATATTGTAGAGTATAAAGAAGTCCACCATTAGGAGATTACCACAGAGGGAAAGACCCCATTTACATCAGCAAGAAAAACAAGAAGAAATTTATAATTTTTCCTGAGAATCAACTTAACGAGAAATGTACAAGATCTATTTAAAAAAAAAAAACCTGAAAACATTTCAAGATGCAACAAAAGACATAAACAAATGGAAAAGTACATGATATTTTGGGTCAGGATGACTCAAGTGAGAGTTTCCTTTCTTATATCAAGAATAATTTTTTGGCAACTATATGTCAGACTGATGCCTGATCTCCATAATCTATAAGATACTACAAAATATCAGTAAGAAACCATCTCACACCAGCAAGGTTGGCCATGACCCCAAACACACAAGACAACAAATGCTGGAGAGGCTGTGGAGAAATTGGAACTCCCCTATACTGTTGATGGGATTGTAAAATGGTCCAACCTCTTTGGAAAGCAATCTGGCACTCCCTTAAAAAACTAGATATACCATTTGACCCAGTAATCCAACTGCTTGGAATATATCCTCAGAATCAAGGCCATTCACACCAGCTGATACATGCACACAAATGTTTATCGCAGCACAGTCCATGACAGCAAAAAGATGGAATCAACCCAGATGCCCAACAACAGAGGAATGGATAGATAAACTACTGTATATATACTCAATGGAACACTATGCAACGATAAAAAACGATTTCAGGACGCATAACCTGGTTTCAACTGGAGGACATTATATTGAGTGAAAGTAGTCAGTGACAGAAGGACAAATATTGTATGAGACCCCTATGATAAAAACTTAAAATCAGACTCATGCATAGAAGACAAGACTCTTTGATGGCTGCAAGGGAGGGGAGGTAGGGAGGGTGGGGGGGAGGGTTTAGATTAGATAGTTGTTAGAAATTCGGTTGGGTGAAATTGGCGACAGCATACATCAGTAAGATCAATATTAACTGGACTTCAACACAATTTGAGTAGTCCCCCCATCTTAACCCAGTATTGCACGGACAGAGTAGTTTGGGCAAGGGGCCAGGGACCATGCTGTCGGGGGAAACTGAGGCCAACTGGCACAACTAGAATTTTGCTAATGAGGACTCTCTCCACCCCACATTGGTGAGTGGTGTCTGAGATCTTAAAAGCTGCCAAGCTGCCATCTGAGGGTCCAGCAAATGGTCCCAACTCAGCAGGAACAGATCATCACTGAAGTCCATAATGACATGAGGGAAAGAGAACCCAGAATACAGAGATATCCACATGAGTGGGTGTCTACATCGACTTGTGACCAGAAGAACCGGATGGTACCTGGCTACAACCAGTGATAGCAGCGATGGAGCTCACTAAGTTGAGTCTCACTGGCAACACAAGAAAAATAGGGATACACCAAGAGATATCCACTAAAAGACTGCAACTGATGGTCTAGGCGCTTCAGGGTTCCCCTGGGAGCATGGCCTCTGGCTCTGATGCTGCCCCTGTCCATAAATCATAATGAAGGTCAACTCTTTGGACAGCAATGGATTGGACTTGGTCACATAGAGTGACCATATTGTGTGGGCACTTTATGGTTCTATGCATCTATCAGATATTATCCTGCTGACCTCTTACTGGAGGAAGGGGAGTGGGTGGAGAGGAGGGGATAGGAGACTGTTGGGAGGAAAGGATGTGTATGAAGCAGGGAGGAAGAATGTGCTGTCACCGGGCAGGGAGTGTAGCGGGAACGGCATATAGGCGAGAACACAAATTTATATCGGAATGTACATTTTCATTCAATCATAATTTAAAAAAAAAAGAATAATTTGATCTTACAATAAGTTATTTTTTAATCTTGAATATATATATATGCTGATCTTAAAGTTTCTAGAGAAGAATCCTTATCAAAAGGGGGAACATGCAGGATTTTAAATGCTCATGGAATCCATATTTTGCCACTGAGGCTGGATGAACCCTTGAAACTATTGCCCTGAGATAATCTTTAAATCTTAAACCAAACAATAAACCAAAATAAACACCAAACAATCTGCCATCCAGTGAGAAGAACAGCCCCGTAGGGTTTGAAGAAGCAGCAAACTGCTGACCTTTTAGTTAGAAGTTGTCTTAGTCATCTAGCTTTAACAGAAATATCACAAGTAGATGGCTTTAAAAAGAGAAATTTTATTTTGTCAAAGTCTGATAGACTAAACGTCCAAATTCAGGGCATCAGCTCCAGGAGAAGGCTTTCTCTGCTGGCTCTGAAGGAAGGTCCTTGTCATCAATCATCCCCTAGACTGGAAGCTTCTGAGGCCCAGGAACTCGAGTCCTTTTCAAAGGATGTGCTCCATTCCCAGCACTGGTTTCTTGGTGGTACGAGGACTCCACTTGCCTCCCCTTCTTTACATCTCAAGAGGCTGCCCCAAGACACAGTACAATCCCACACATTGAGACCTGCCCTACCAACTCAACTGCTACCCATCCTCCCTCATTAAGATCACAGAGGCAGGGTTTACAATACAAAGGAACATCACACAATACCACGAATCATGGCCTAGCTAAATTTCTATACACATTTTTGGAGGGTAACACAATTCAATCCATGACAACAGCCATGGCTCTTAACCACTGCACCACTAGGCCCCAATCAAATAGTTCAGCTTTATTGGTAAAGAATGTGTGCTTAACAGAAAGATTAGTCCGAAGGACTAAGACCACAACTATTGCAGCCTCCATCAGGCTGAGTCTGGTACAACTAGATGGTGCCTAGCTACTGCCACCAACTGCTCTGATAGGGATCACAGCAGGAGCTCCCAGACAGCTGGATAAAAAATTTAAAACAAAATTCCAACTCACAAAAAAAGACCAGACTTACTGACCTAACAGAGACTAGAGAAACATTGATAGCATGGCCTGCGAACACGCTTTTAGCTCAGTAATGTGTCACTCCTGAGGTTCACCCTTCAGGCAAAGATTAGACCCAGCCCCTAACACAAAACAAGACTAAACTGGCTTGCCAGCCTGGTACAAGGACTAGAGGGCAGGAGGGAACAGGAAAGCAGGGAACCCAAGGTTGAGAAGGAAGTGTTTGACACACTGTGGGTTTGTACCAATGCTACAAAACAGTGTGTAGTAACTGTTCAAGGAGAAGCTAGTTTATTCTGTAAACCCCCATCTACAGTACAATAATAAAAAGTAAATAAATAAAATTTAAAAGATAAACATGTACACTATATGTGTGTATGTGTATATATGTGTGCGTATGTGCACACACGAGGTCCAACAATTAAGTCCACAAACTTGTTCTAAGTGCTACATATCTCATTATTGAATATCACTATGGTCACCTTCAAAGCACTGCCCTTGGGAAGCTGTGCACCAATGGCAGCACCTAGCCTACCCTTCAAAAGAATTTTGGAACTCTTCTGGAAATGGGTAGTGCCCACAGTGGCAATCTGGCAAGTTCTCCAACTTAATTGTATAGTTGTCTGTGAAGGAGTTTTTAGCCAGAAAACAAATAACTGTATTGGAATGCCCTCCCTACTCATCTGATCTGGCCCCCAAAGACAAAGGAAATACTGAAAACATTTCGATGACATTCAGGACATCAAGGATAATATGGCAACAGTTCTGATGGCCATTCCAGAAAGAGTTCCAAAGTTGCTTTGAAAGGTAAACTAGGTGTTGGCCCTGGTGCACAGCTTCCCACAGGGAGTATTTCGAAGGTGACCATAGCGATATTCAGCAATGAGGTGTGTAGCACTTTTTCTAGAATGAGTTCCCAAACTTAATTGTCAGTCCTTGTATATTATCACACATTGCTTAATGTCCAGGATACATTCTGTGGAATAAGGTGATTTGGACCTTGTGGGAACACCATATTGCAATATGTACAGGCAGTCCCCAGGTTGCCTAGCTGCTGAGAGTGGCTGTTTCTGCCTTGAGCATTGTGCTGTTTTAGAAAACTATCTCTATAGGGGATCAAACTGACAACAGCCACTCCAGAGGTTAGACAGGAAGCGTAGGAGGCAGTTAATGGGAGAAGAACAAGTAGGAAAAGCAGGGTGAGAATGTGTATAACTTCAAGATTGAAATCAATGTTACTGAATCATACATGTAGAAATTGTTGAATTGATATATGTTCTGCTATATTTTCAACAAACAACAAAAAATTATTTTTTAAAAGAGTATGCAGACCTTTTTAATTTGATTTTTAAGTTATCATTATTTCAATGAAACTTCAAGTCCATCCTGTTTTAGAAGATAAAGGGATTTCAAAATTCATGCTAAAAAATAAAATTAGCACGGAAACACTGAAGAAGAAAATCCAGTAAGGGAAATTAGTCCTATGGGATAGAAAAATAGTCTACAAAGGATCAGTAATTAAAGCAATGCAGTACTGCTGCGTGAGCAGATGGAGCAATAGAATGGAAAGTCCAGGGAAAGGACACAAATACCAAATCTGTAGGAGAAACTATTGAGTAAATGGTGCACCAACTAAGTAGCAATCTGAGAAATACTAATTTTGCATCCATATATCACACTGTGTTCCATGATAAATTCCAAATGGATCAAATATTTAAACATAAAATATATATTTATAAAGGTACTATATGAAGTGAATAGGATAATTTTTCATAGCTTCAGAGTCTGGAAGGATTTTTAACTGTGGCCCAAAAGCCAGAGCGAGCCAAGCCAAGTGCCATCAAGTCAGATCCCAGAAGCCATGAAAATAAAACTGAAAATTCAACCATCTAACATTTTGTTAAATTTCTGCCATGACCAAAATAAGCCCCACTACAACCAAAGAAAAAGACAAGGATGAACTTGGAGACATAATTACAACCTGTAAAACTGGAACCAACCATACAGAATTAGGTCAAACTCACAGCAGAGTGGTTCACACAACTGTTCTCTTTTCTGACACCAGTTAAAAGTTTAGGAGTCCCCATACCATCCTTGCTTCTGACAAACTGGCTACAAATATGTGGGTTCTCACAACCTTCCCAGTTTTGATAATTGCTAGAATGAATTCCGAAACTCAAGAAAGCACCATGCTTAACAACCACACTTCTATTACAGCAAAAGAATATAAATCAGATTCAGTCAAACGGAGGGATACAAACAGCAAGGTCTAGGAGAATCCCAAACAAGAGAGCTTCTGTTTTCTCCAAGGGACATGTCAGCCTCCAGCACACCAATGTGTGACAGTATGTCAAATATTGCCAATCAGGAAGCTCATAACCGGAATTTTTATTGAAACTTCATTACATGGTGTGACTGATTGCATCATGGGCCACATGCCGCATCTCTCGCATCACCGTCCACCCTGGGAAACCTGGTGAAGCAGTGGCTAAGAGCTATGGGTGTTAACTCAAAGGGTGGCAGTTTAAGTCTACCAGGAGCTCCTTGGAAATCCTATGGGGCAGTTCTACTTTGTCCTATAGGGTCACTAGGACTCAGAATTAGTTTGACGGCAATGGGTTTGGTTGGGGTTTTTTCTGTCCTCCCCAGAGGCTAAGTTGATATCACATGGTTCAAATCTCCAACTCCCTATTAACCTGGTTAGTCATTCTGGAATGACCAACGCACACCAAGTCACCTCTTTATCATAACATACTATGCACAGCTGAGAGGCACCATGAATAATAGTGAAACTCCAAGCACTGGGAAATTTCAGGAGTTTAGAGGTTACCTCCCAGGAATCAGGAACAAAAACTAGAAATATTCCTTACTACACAGAACTCATCATAGATACAGGGCAATCTTCCTAACACATAAGCATAAAGAAGAAGAAGAAAAAAGACCAATAACCCATTAGAAAAAGGACAAATATTATTAGCAGACAATTCAAAGAAAATGAAAATTTGTTCTTAAAATATATTTAAAGATGCTCAATCTGACCCATAATAAGAAATACGCAAATTAAAAATGATTGTAAGGTACCATTTTTCACAATAAAATTTGCAAAACTCCCAAAATTTGATAGCATATTCTGTTGCCAAGACTGTAGAAACAAGCACTTTTATACCTTGGTGGTAGGAGTATAAATTCGTACCACCCATACAGAGGGCAATTTAGCAACAGCTATCAAAATTACAAATGTATGTGCTCTTGAATCCAGCAATTCTAGTTGGAGAATTTAATGCTACAGATATATTGACATATTATCATAATACATATATTGTTTGGAAACTCTGGTGGTGTAGGGGTTAACTGCTAAATCTGTTAACCAAAATGTTGGCAGTTTGAATCTACAATAGATGCTCCTTGGAAACCCTATGGGGCAGTTCTACTCTGTGCTATAGGGTTGCTATGAGTCAGAACTGACTTGACAGACACAGGTTTGGTTTTGGGTTTATGTATGTTATTTATTGCAGCCTTGAAGTCAGAATAGAAAGACTGGAAAGAACCTGGATACTAATCAACAGAAGACTGATTAAGTAAATTCAACAGAATAGTTTGTAACTACAGAAAGAAATCTTATATATTGATACGGAAAGCTCTCTAAGATATATTGTTAAAAAAAAAAGCAAAGGACATTGGTATTTATGGAATGCAGTATAGAACATATTAATATTTATATTACAAAAGAGAGACAGCAACATCTTTTGAATTGTTATTTATGCTTATTTGCAAAATTTCTGGGAGAGCAAATAAAAGACCGAAAAACAGTGGTTGGCTGTAGGGAGCCAGGGAACTGGCAACATGTATAACAAATATGGGAAGGAGATTTTTCACTCTAAGCCTTTTCATACTTTTTGATTTTTCATCATGGGAAGGTATTACTATTCAAAAAGATTTTCAAAGTAATTTGAGTCAAAGAATTATCCTAACATCAAATATATTTAACTCCACATATGGCTTAAATGCATTACTAACTCTAGCAAGGCCCTCTATGCCCATTTACTGGATATATCATTCAGGATGTTTTTGCCTACAAGTAGCAAAAGGCTTAAACAATGAGTACAAGTTATTGTCCCTACTAATAAGGTGTTCAAACTCAGATTGTCCCAGGCTTGGAAATATAGCCAGCCTATGATCACCTCTGCATCTCACACAGACCTGACCACGCACAGCCAAAATGGGCAATGTCCATATCCTTCTGTGCTTTCCCTGCAAGTTCCCTAGTAGGATCCCTCTCAGGTCTGTTTGGCTAATGATATGTAACATGTCCATATCCAAGCTACAGGAGAGAATGGGACATAATACCAATAATAATCTCTAGCATATACTGAACACCTACTATATGCCAGGTACTATCATAAGCAAGCTACTGTATTAATTTATTTACTCCCCGAGTAAATTATTAGCCCCATTTTACAGACAAGGAAACTGAGGTACCAAAAAAGAAAACCCAAGCCGTTGCTGTTGAGTTGATTCCAACTCATAGTGGCCCCATAGGACAGAGTAGAACTGCCCCACAGAGAATTTCCAGGGAGCACCTGGTGGAACCCAACTGCCAACTCTGGACTAGCACCTGTAGTACTTAACCACTATGCCATCAGGGTTTCCAAATGAAGCCCAGGGAGGTTAAATAACCAATCTGCAATCATAGTAAGAGGTGGAGCTGAGACTGACACCCTGGCAATCTGGCTCCGAAGTCAGTGATCCAAAGAATCATGGATACCCACTGCTGTCGAGTCAGTCCGACTCATAGCTACCCTCGACCTGAAAATAACTCCTCGGCCACTAAAGCTGGAGGAGGTAAGAAGAGCTATTACACATAGAGCCAGCACTGTTTCTCTATAAAAACATTGTCCAATTTACAGCACTTGACTCACACCTAACAAGCCTGTAGTAATAGACACAGGCTCTTTGTGGACACCAACCCAAGATCTCGCTGGATGTGTGCCTCCAGCTGTCAGGCAGGAGGAAATAATGGGCAGTGACTGGGATCTTCTAGAAGTCCAGCTACAGCAGCTCTACCTAGAGAAACCTCCAAACCAAGTCACTACATTCACCAGAGGACACTGAAAATGAGCTCCCAGGAATGGGCAAGCATCCTCCCAGGGGCAAGACGAGAGCGAGAGACTGGGGTGCTTTTATAAAATACTCTGGGCTGCTCTCTCATCCCAAAACATACCCACAATTCAACTGCAGCCCTAGTATCCAGAGCTGCTTCCTTCTGTCCAGAGAGACGTGGTGCCAGATCGCCAACCCAGCATTTCACTTGTGTCAACAGAGACCCATCCTGGGAATCCAAGGGAGATTCTGATTTGTGAGAATACCAGCCCTGCCCTGCCTTCACAGGCAAAGCCCCAGGCCACCAGTCTGCACTGTGGTTGATAACATTGTCCCTAGGCCCCTTCCCACTTCAGAGGCTTACCCCTTCTCTGTGTCTTGTTTGCCACTTGAGGGTTCCCACCTGGTATGAACATGCAAAGCGTTCTAGACAAAGAACTTTTTTTTAATGAAACCTTCCATTCTCTAAGACTTCACAGCAGCAAACTCTTCCCCTCATGTGCTAAAAATACTGTTTTTCTCCTCATCATTAATCCAGTGTGTTTTTTTTTTTCATACAGTTTCCTTTTCAAAGAGTCAGAGATACAGTGAGTCAGTTTCCTCACCTCCCAGGCACGTAGCCCAGGGAAGGAGGTGGAGCTATTCTTAGCCTGCAGAGCACTTTGCTCTGTGGTATTCAAACCCCCGGAGCTAGATGGCTCCAGAGCAGGATAAAAAGAATCCAGAAGTGAGCAGAGGAGGAAAGGAGCTGAAGGCCCTCAACAATGAACTGATTTCCCATGGAACAGGCTGGCTGCCTACAGTCCTGAAACACAGCCATTGTCCCTTGTTGTATCCTACTTTTGTCAGAGAAGAGTAAGCAGAGGAGAGAAAGTCCTGTTCATGTTTCCTCTCCCAGGAGTTTAAGAACAGTAAAGCAGATCCCTGTCTGTTCATCTAGGGGCATCATGGCTATGCTGAGGAAGGGTAAAGGGGTCTAGCCCAGGGTACCCAGACTCCCGAGCAAGAATTATAAGAACAAGATGGTGCGTGTCTTGTTGACCATCACGACCTACTACCTTCAGGCTGCAGAAATGTCATAGCCATGGTCATACATGTCCCCAGTCTGTATTACTTATTTGTATTTTCTAGAGTCATGAAAGGCACAGTCATTTACCTACTCAAGCCCAGGCAGTCTGGTTGAGCCATGTGCCTTGCAGGTTAAGTGCAAAAAAGTCCAAAAGATTTGAAAGACTTGTCTACGTTCTGGAAAAAAAACAAGTCAAGCATTGTAATATTTGCTTTCAGAATTCTTCAGCCTGAGTACCAAAATGAAACAGTGAGCTAGGCAACTAAAACACAGTTCTGGGATAGCCACTGGTGCTGGTCAAGTCACGTCTCCTTGGGCCTCCATGAGGTGGCAGATTCTGCTGTCCATAGACATGTCTACCTCAGAAGTTGTAAGGTTCAGAAGAGGGCTTTGCTTCTCTTTGTAGCCTGAAACGCCTTGTGTGAAATGACTCTGGCTTCACGTTCCTTCACTTACTCTATCTAGTTCTGCCCAGTATCTGTTGTAAATGATAGGCTGACCCCCTGGCATGTGTGCAACAGTGTCTTAGTCTTGGTTGGCCAAAGCAATCAATGGATTATTTATAAAATGTGGCGGGCCAAATAATGCCCCAAAGATGTTCACACCCTAATCTCTGTCACCGGTCAATATGTTACAGTGCTTGGCAAAGGGAGTTTGAGGACGGAATTATGCTACTACTAAGTGACTTTAAAGCAGGGAGATTATGCTGGATTATCTATATGGGTCCAGTCTAATCACATAATCTCTGAAAAATGGGAATTTTCTCTGGCTGGAGTTCCAAGAGATGCAACAGAAAGAAAAATTAGAGAGACTCAAGGCATGGAGGGACCACTGCTGGAGAGGACTCCATGGAAAGCACTAGAAGAAAGTAGGCAGCTCTTAAGAGCAGAGATCAGCCCCTAGTTAACAGCCACCAAGGAAACAGGAACCTTGGTCCTACAACCACAAGGTGCTGACTTCAGCCAAAATGCCTGAATGAGCATAGGAACAGGTTCATTCCTGGAGTCTCCAGAAAGGAACAGAACCCTGCCAACATCTGCAGGACCCAAATTAGAGGGCCTATCTCAGCTCCCCCACACCCAGCTTTTTGATCAGTGGAGGCTGTGAGGTAACACAATGAGTGTTGTTTTAAGCCATGGAGTTTGTAGTAACGTTGTCACAGAAGCAAAAGAAAACTAATACATAGGATGTCCCTGACAAATACATTATTTTAACACAAAAAGCTTGTCCTTCCAAATACCTGTTGGTGCACCTGGCAGAGGGATGGCAAATCTTGGCCCAGGGTCTGTGCTGTTCTGGGCCAAGGAGCTCTGGCTCACTTACAGGAGTTGATATATTTTAGGAAATTGGGGTGGCATAGTAGTTAAGAGCTACGGCTGCTAACCAAAACGTCCGCAGTTTGAAGCCACTGGGCATTCCTTGGGAAAACTCTATGGGGCAGTTCTACTTTGTCCTATAGGTCACTGTGAGTCAGAATTGACTTGATGACAGTGTGGGTTCTTTTTTTTTAAATATATAGTTTTAAGAACTTGACAGAAGGAAGAAAGGAAAAAGAAAAGTAGGGAGTGGAAATGAAAAAGGAAGAGAGGGAGAGCACAAGGAAGGGGAAGAACTGGCCCTAATATTATAATTACGATAACTGCCTTGGCATGGATCTCCCAGCAATGCCCACTTCCTGATTGATAAGTTGGCTACAGTGGCCATATGGAAGAGGAGGGGCCAGAAAGGCCCTAGAGCTGCTTTGGAATCTAGCAACTTCAGTGTCTGCCAGGAACATCTTGCAAACAGCCCTTTGACTGTGAAAATGCAAATATTGAAGCTTGATGCCAAGTGTCACCTGGGAAGCCCAACTGGCATAGAAGTTACAGCTGAGCTCCATGTTCACTCTGCCTCCCAAAGAGTCAAAGGGCAGAACGCTCATCAAACGGCTGCCCGAAGCCTGCTCAGGGATTTGGAACTGAGGAGTGTGGCAGAACCAGAGCACTTCCACCCCATGTGGCTCTTGGAGGAACTGCCTCCTATCTAGACAACGGTCTGAGGAAAGAGCTCTGTAAACATATCTGTCTACGGATGGTCCTAAGAGGGTCTTAGTGCTGCAGCCACAGCACCCAGGGTGATGGCCGTCCGGGGGTACCCAGGCCTCTTCCTCAGCTGTTGTCCCCACTCTGCTCTGTCTCTACCGTTGCTCCCTTTTTCTCCCTAGTCTGCCTTTCAAGTTCCAAACTGAAAACTTAGCTTTGCCCTCTCTAGCTCTCCTTTCTCCTATATTCTCTGAAATTTATGTACTGAAATTGTTCAATTTTCATTCCTCATAAACAGGGAAAGAAAAGAGAACAAAATCTAAGAGGTCATCCAAAGGTCATTCTTTCTAGCTTTGGAAAGTCCTCCCATGTATACACAGAGTCATGCAGCTCTATTCACACTTTCCTGGCACTTCTGATACACAATTAACAAGGGCTCTAGGGAAGCAAACATCTGGAGAAGTAGACCAAGGGGACCACAAATAATCCAATGTGAGATCATTGAGAGCCTTTCGTTTCTGAGAGGATCTGAGAGTTCTCCCCATCTGGTGAAATAACTGTGATGACTGATTTCATTCTCCAGTTGGGCCAAACTCCAGCTGGGAACATACACTACTTTTTAAAGGTTAAGATAAAAAGAATGGGAATAGCAGTCCATGATCTAGCCCATTGTTTCCTGAACTTTCAGTGACTGATCTGTTCACAGACTTCACACAAGAAGAAAGCATGATGCAGTAAGGATTAGGAAACAGTAGAGGATTACTTCTCTGGATCCTCTCCATTCAGGTGCACAGGGATTCATCTACGTGTCCTCCCAACCACTCCTATCGTGTGTATGCATATGTGTGTATAAGTACGAGGCCTGACAGTTAAGTTAGAGAACTCATCCCAGAAAAAGTGCTACATACCTCACTGCCGAATATCACCGTAGTCACCTTCAAAGTACTCCCCTTGGCAAGCTATGCGCCGATGCCAGTACCTAGTCCAGCTTTCAAAGCAGTTTTTCTAGGATGAGTTCACAAACTTAGTTGTCAGAGCTAGTACAATGACAGCTCTGATGGACATTCCAGAAAAAGAGTTCCAAAACTGCGTTGAAAGGTGGACTAGGCACTGCCATCAGCACACAGCTTCACAAGGGGAGCACTTCGAAGGTGACTGTAGCGACATTCAGCCATGGGGTATATAGCACTTTTTCTAGGAGGAGTTCGCAAACCTAATTTTCAGAGCTAGTATGCACACACCACACAAGCCAGACTTCCTCTTTACCTCTCCAAGCCCAAACCTGATCTCAGCCCCTACTCCAGCCTACCTGGGAGTGCCACTTAAAATTCAGCCAGGTCTGGAGGATGCTACTTCTCATGCAAAAGTCAGCATAGAGAAGGAGAAAGTAGCCAACCCCAGAGGCACCTAGCTAGAAGCAGGGCTATAAGCAAGAGAAATCAAGATACCAAAATAGATCCTGCCATCAGTCCCATGTACCCTTCAAAATCCATGAAGCAACCTCCCTACCCCACCCCCTAGCCCTGCTGTAGCCCAGCTGAGCCAAACTCCTATTGTGATTTTACACGAGACTCTGAAGGAAGAATCTGTCCCAAGCATGTGGGAGAGCATGTCCCCTAATTTGATCATTTTTCTTTCTCCAGTGCCATCTGTGAATACTATTATTCTGCTGAAACACAAGCTGTGCTGGTGTTTATTTCTTTCCCTCTTGCCTCCAAACCTCATGATACAAATAATTCTTCAAAAAGAGATTTTTAGCATTTGAGTGCCTACACCACAAAAAACAATGACAGCATAATGGGATCTAGCACTTATTGAACCATTATCATCACCAGGCACTATTTTAAGCACTTTACATGTAAAACCAAAAAGCTAAACAAACAAACAAAAAATAACCAAACCCTTTGCCATAGAGCCAATTCCAATTCATTAGTGGCTCTACAGGACAAAGTAGAACTACCCTGTGGAGTTCCCAAGGAACAACTGGTGGATTCAAACTACCAACCTTTTGGTTAGCAACCAAATAATTACTGTATCTCTAGAGCAACTCTGTGAGGTTAATACTATTACTCCCATTTCACAGTTGAGGACACTGAGGCACAGGACACTGAGGTCATAGGATTCGCAAGTAGCAAATCTAGGGTTCACTTCCAGGGAGTACAGCTCCAGAATCCACAGCCTTAAATCCTAATCACTCAGCACTGGGAACCCTGGTGGTATAGTGGTTAAGTGCTACGTCTGCTAACTATGAGGTCAGCCATTCGAATCCACCAAGTGCTCCTTGGAAACACTATAGAGCCGTTCTACTCTGTAGGGTGGCTCTGGTTGGAATTAACTCTACAGTAGTGGGTTTGGCTTGGGTTGGATTCAACACTGTATCTAAGGAACTGTTCAGTCCCTACAAAGAAAATAAGGAACTAATGCAAACGGCACACAGTCTATACCACCATCACTAGCTGCCGTCTGAATGATTCCAAGTCAGGGTAACCCCAAGTATACAAGAAAAAATAAACTTGCATTCTAGACAAACACATATCACCATTTAATGAGATGCAAACACTCTTCCCCAGTGCACACACCAACACACCATGGGATTTTAACTTTGCCTCAAAGGGCACAGATTTTTAAGACTCTTTTCTTTACTTATGTTTTTGGGTTCAAACTAGCCCAGAGGTCTATGGAACGTTTTTAGGGTTCTTGGGGAAATAAAAGTGGAGAGGAAAGAAGCTGACTCCCACCCCATAGGAGCCTCTCCCTGCTCAGTAGTTGAGGGCCAGAGCTCCTGGATGGTTGAATATATGAGGTGGCCAGGTTGCTTCTCACCTTTGTCCTCATCTTTCCACCACCCAGCTCTGCTGCAGTATTTAAGTCTGACCTACCTGAATGCATCATGATTTGCCTTATAGGACTCTACTGAATGCCATGTTCAGGGGAGTGAAAGGGTTGCAAGAGACATTAGCATGCTGGCAATATGTTTTATTCATCATATGTATGATGAATAGCATACATTCTCATTGGTATCTACAATGCTGCAACCTCAGCAATTAAAGAATAGCACTATTGTTGCTGCTTGTATTAATCAGATTTTAAACCATAACTGACTAGCATGCAGCCAATGGCATAACCACAAGTAACATCATCAAAATCTCAGTGGTTTAACATCATATATTTTTGCTTTCTTCTGTTCGGATCTGTGGGCCAACAGGACATGGCTCATACTGTAGGTTGTATTTGGATTGGCTCCATGTATCTCTTGATCTCACTGTATTAGCTTTCTACTTGGGAAGTCTCTGTCTTGTTCTTGTCATAGCAGAAAAGCCTAAGAGGCCAGACCAAACAATGCAATCATACATAAAGCTTCTGCTCATATCATATCTGCTAACCTTCCCTTAACCAAAGTCATACAATCAAGTCCAGCATCAGTGGGGTAGAGAATACACTTCTCTTCCTCTGCCAGGAAGTTCTGAAGAATCACATGGCAAAAGACATGGATGTGTAATTTTATAACCGAAAGGAATACAAAACTGGAAATAACTCAACCTACTTCATTATCTCTATGGCCTTCACATTAGACTTTTCTTTTCCCCCAGAGTCTTTGTTGAACTACCACATCTTAAAACCAGAAAAACACCAGGCAAATAGTCAGTGGCATACCAAGTTCATCAGAGGGGAGTCAGATACATCATAAGAGATTTAGAATACAGACTCTGGTTTAGCAAACTAAAAGTTAAGTTGTTTATTTGCTAAGTGGCAATGTGGTTATAAGGCAGAAAGGAAAATGCAAGAGAAGCAAGGTGAAGAAAGGGAGAGTTTGCCTGCAATTTAAAACGAAGGATGAGGGATGGACAAGAGACAAGACAACCACAAACATCCTCCCAAAAAGGAAGATCTCTAGCAGTAACACAGCTTCTCTTGATCAGAAAGTTAGTAATTATATTCACGAGAAGAAATAACCAGTTTTTAGGGGTCCTCTGTCCTCTTCTCACAAAAAGTAAAAAAGCAGAAGAAAGAGGTAGTTTCACTTCACCATGTGGTCCTTGGAAACTCCATGGGGGCAGTTCAATGATGTCTGTAGGGTCCTGATGAGTTGGAATTGATTGCACAGCAGTGGGTTTGGTGGTTGGGTGGTTGGGTGATTGGTTGGTTTTGGAATGATGGCATGGACCACATAAGGTTGTTATGAGAATTAAATAAGATAACATATGCAAAAGCACTGGACACAGTGCCTGGTATATAGAAACTGATCAGAAAATGTTATTTGCTGTTATATTTAATATTATTACAATCATCACTGTAAGTTAAGGCAGGCCAGGGAAAGTTTCATGGGTGAACAAGTTGTGTGGTCACATAAAGCCCTGTACTTGGAAAATATCCAATGCCTGGTTTAACACACTTCTGTCACCACATTGAGATTCTTAATAATTTTCTCTTTAAATTTGTATTTTATACATAAACCCAATGAGACAGGGAGTACTCTCCCGAGCAGAGTACATGCTCACAATATCCATGCCTGCCACCTTGCAGCCCTCTCCACATGCAGCACAAGCAATTCCCTACGAGCACCAAATTCTAGTGCCTGAAACTGATGCATGGGAATTCAGTGAAACTTAAAGTTAGTACAACCTCAGTATGTTACATCTCATGACTGCATCAGTGAAAGCACAGACAGCCCCAAGACAGCACATTTTCTTTTCAAACTAAAATGTGTTTGAAGTGCAGGAACAAGGTAGTGGCAGTCTAAGAAACATGAATGACTAAGGAAACCATCACATCCTTCTTGATTGTTACTAGCTGTCATTGAGAAGGCTCCAACCCATTTTTTTGGCTATCCAGTCCTTTCCAACTTAAAGCGACCCTATAGGTCGGAGTAGAACCACCCCACAGAGTTTCCAAGGAGCTCCTGGTGGACTTGATCTGCCAACCTTTCAGTTAGCAGCCACGGTAATTAACCATGGTGCCAGAAGGGTTTCCACCTTGTATATAAAACCAAAAGCCAAACCTGGTACCATTGAGTCAACACCAGCTCATAGCAACCTTATAGCGACCCTACAGGACAGAGTAGAACTGCCTCATTGGGTTTTCCAAGGAGAGCATGGTGGGTGGGAACTGCTGATTAGCAGCCATAGCACTTAACCACCACACCACCAGTATAGAAGAACAAAGTAGCCTGGCCTTGCATTATCTTCACAGTCTTGGATATATTTGTCTCTGTTGCTTGGGCTGTTCGGTCAATCCATCTGACTGGGATTTTCCTAGTGTTTGCTGACCCTCTGCTGAATGTAATGCCCTTTTGCTAGGACTTGGTCTTTCCAGATGATGTATCCCAAGTAAGCAAGATGAAGATTTGCCATCTAAGAAGCTTTCCAGTTTTATTTCTTCTGTAACTGGTTTGTTCATTCTTCTGGCATTCCATGGCATATTCAATATCCATCCTAACTTATCTTAAAATCCATTTTCCACCAACTCAATCCAGACTCACAGTGACTCTGTATGTGTCAAAGTAGAACTTTGCTTCAAGCAGCCAAGTGCCTTAACCATTTGCATCACTCAGGAACTCCTGACACATGGTAGATACCATCCTGTTGTTGTTGTCTACATCATTAAGTCAATTCCAACTCATAGAGACCCTAGAGGACAGAGTAGAACTGCATCACAGGGTTTCCTAGTCTGTCATCTTTATAGAAGACAGCCAGGTTTTTGTTCTGTGGAGACACTGGTGAGTTCAAACCGCCAACCTTTGGTTTAGCAACCAAGCACTTACCCATTGTACCACCAGGGCTTCTTGAGTGTACTCTAATCCCTCTTATTCCCCATGCTGCCCAGCAAGATGCCAGCTTAGTGATCATTAGTTTGAATTGCTGTCCTTCCCAGGAATAGCTTTGTTTTCAGTACAAGATAGAACTTCAGATACAGCTAGGGTCAGTTAAAAGACAACTTAGGTTAAGGCCTCTGTCTAGACTCTCAGATCATGGGAAGAAGCCATACTGAGCCATTCTGAGCCTTCCTGCTCAAAATACAACCAAGTTCATTGCCTTCCTAGAGCTTTACCTCCAAGTTTTGTTTAGAGAAGGAACTCCTTGCTCTCCTATCCTGGGGAAACAATGGCAGTCTATTACTGGCTTCAGGGCTAGCTAATGCCTCTTAACAAACTCCTGGCTTGCAGAGGCCTGGGCCTGCATCTGCTCTGAGGCCTGCTTCCACAAGCTCACTTGGGAAGTGTCATTTAAAATCTGTCCATCTCTGAAGACAGCATCTCATCACATGACAGCCATGCCTGAGGAAGCAGAATGTTACAGACAGAAGTGTCCTTTCTAATGACACATGGAGAGCAGCAGGAAGAGCCTGCCGGAGGAGAGGCCATGGAAGTGAGCAGTGAATAACACAGTGGTCTGGAGAGTACAAGCCTGGAGATCATGTCACCTGAAGGAGCATCCTGGGCTGGATGGTTCAGAGCTGCTGCAGATAACGATTTAATTGCATTGACTCAGACCTTGTTTCCCCAAGTGGTTTATTCTATAATTTGTTCAAACTTTTGTTATAAAAGGAAAGTAATTCTGCATTCAGGAAGCACTATCGATCCTGGTTAATTTGGTCTATAAGGGGCAATTTAAACAGACAGTCAGGTTGCCATGGTAACATTCCTGTTTTATTTATAGAAACAAGTTCAAGGTACAGGATGTGAGAGGCAGCGTATCTCTTTGCTGTGGTTTTCACATTGTATTCTGAGGAGCTGAGGGTTTAGGGGGAGACACTTCAAGGCCAAGATGAAGTACGGGCTTCTGGCTCTATCTCCGTACAACTATGGCAGCCTCACTTATATTTCAAGGTCCTGCTGCTGCTAAAAAAAAAGCCAGGCAAGAAGGTTGAATATCACAGAAATTCTCTCAAGGGCTGAATCTGGAATTGGAAAACTGGATTGAGAATTAGAGACTAGGTCTTTGTCCTTCCCTACCAGCAAACAGGCAGAGCCTGATGTTCGTGGGGCTTCCTGATCCTAATAGCCATCTCTGTGACCTTCATGCAAGACCAGGCAGAGGTTTGTACACCTCTCTTGATCACTGCTGCACACTCTTCCTAACCTTGTACATGGCTTTCCAGTTGCCCTGGGCCTAGTTTCTGCCCCAGCCCCACCCCTCTGTGGTCCCACAGTAGGAGGACCATGGGCACACCCCAGCGTCTTACAAGGCCAGATTCACTTTGCATAGACTATGGGGTGAAACCTTTCCTGCAATTTCTGTTTCTTAAGGAGATTGTGGAGACTGTGCCTCCATTCAGCTATATATCTTCATGAATCAGGATGTCCTGGACACCAGACAACCAAAGAGAAGGAGAAAGATGAAGGCAGGGGATGGTGGGAGGAGAAAAAGTCACTGCATCTAAGACTAACAGAAGAAAAGATGCAATTGCAATCCATAGGCTTCCGTAATGAGGTTTTAATTTGATCACACTCTACACTCATTCCTGTGTAACAGGGATAGTGGTTTGGTTCTTCTCTGTATTATTTTTCTCTCTGCCTCCTCTCTACCATTAAGGTGTCAGGAAAGGTGGCAGGGGAGTGCAGCTCAGGAAGGAGGAGAATGTGTCGTAAGCAAGCTCTTTCTCTGCCAGACTTGAAGAAAGGAAAAGCCTACAAGCCTGCAAGCCTGTCCTATCTGCCATCTTTGGGGAGTTGGGCAAAAAGAGAGGAAGGGGAAGGTCAAGAATCAGACACATGGGTCATAGCTTCCCCCACTCCAGGACAAAGCCCCAGGGGAAGGGGGCAGATCTTTGATAGGTTAAAGGTGTGATCAGAAGCAGAGAGGAAGCTTTGTTATGCTCTGTGTCCCAAACTGTATTGGGAGGAACCCACCAAGTTGCCCAGGGTAACTCATCACTGTAGCAGAGTAAAATCGGAGATCTAGAGAAGACAGGTGAAGAGCTGTGTCTGCATTTAGAGAAGCTTCAACTCCCACATGCTTTCCTCATGTGTTGGGGAAGTAACCCAAAAGAGCTTCATCCCTCTCTGTCCAAGAGTGTAGACAGTTGGTATCCTGCAGATTAGGAATGGGGGATGGAAGAGGGGATTGCTACTATAGCCAGAAGCTTCAGGAAAGACCACTTCTAGAGTCGGGGATCAACTGAGAGAACCATGGCACTAGCAAGAGACAAAATGGGAAGCAAGGATGTAGTCAAGAACAGTCACGTGAATTCATCAGCCACAGATTTCAGCAACAGCCAATCCTGCCACCCTAAAGTGGACTAGCGAGAATCCAAAGATGCCTCAAAGGTCTGAGAATCTTTTTACCCCTGCTACCCAAATAAAAGCTAGGTTGAGATGTGGGAAAGAGGAGACAAAATGAGGGGAAAGCAGCTTTGATAAGCTTGATAGTATTTTGAATTGACTGACTAGATGAAAATAAGACTGTCATGAAGTGCTTCCTTGACAACTTTGTATCTCCTCCATCACCACCCCTACCGTAGCCAGTGGTGTGCTAATAAATGTTCAATAACTGTCTCTCTGGAAAGGTAGAGGAGCTCCAGCCTGTACTGTTTGCCCGTTTCTGTGGTGTAAATATTCCTACTACAGTCAGTTTCAAACTACCCCACATGTTACTAAACATAGAATTAGGAAGAGATGTGTGGTAGTATGTCACTGTATAGTATTTCTACCATAAAGATACAATAGATGGAATAACCTCAAAAGAATGATAACAGTAAAAGTAGTAAGATAACAAGGATGCGGTATGTTTTATATATCTATTATTTTAATATAATTTATTTCAGTGTGAGTTCATATAATTGAACTTCTAATAATGACTGGGTTTAACAAGCGGCTTATAAGACGCCTGACAATTATCAGTGGGCCATCATGAGCCGGGAAGAGCCAGCACAAGCATATCACTGCCTTACCCTTGCTACCCACTCACACTGCAGGGCGGAACTTTTTAGAAAAATTATCTCAATGATAAATATAGTAATATAAAGCTATGTTCCTTTTCCAGACTTAAATGCTGCTGTTACCAGTTACCATCAAATTGGCCCCAACTCCCGGCAACCTTATATATAACAACACAATATCTTTTGGTCCTGCACCATCTTTATGACCTTTTAGTATATTTGACTTAGTTGTTGCGGCTATTGTGTCAATGCACCTTATCGACAGTTTCCCTTGCTTTCTCAAGCCCTCTGCTCCCTGTAGGCCAGTTTGTTATACTGTGGTGGCCCAGGCGTTGCTATGATGCTGACACCTATGCCACTGGTATTTCAAATACCTATAGGGTCATCTATGGGGGAGAGGTTTCAACAGTTTCCAAACTAAAGACAGACTAGGAGGAAAGCCCTGCTAATCTACTTCTGAAAAGCGAAAACCCTATGTATAACAAATCTAAATAGGTGGTTATTTTATCTGACCTACTGTGTGTTGTCCTAAATTTTGACTGCTTTTTGGCCCAAGCATCTTAGTGAGGCCTCTTTTAGCAATGACCCTATACCTGGGCAACCAAAACACTCTCACTAAAACCTGCCCTTTGAAAGTCCCTTCGTTTGTGCCACTTGCCACTCTTCACTGGGCAAGGAGTTTGTGGAGCCAAGAGGACACAAGGTCCAAAGAGTAAGTCCATGAACTTAATTGTTCTAAGTGCTAGATACCTCACTGCTCAATACCACTATGGTCACCTTGGAAGTACTCCCCTTGGGAAGCTGTGCACCAATGCCAGTGCCTATTCTACCCTTCTAAGGAATTTTAGAACTCTTTCTGGAATGGCCATTATACACAATGGCACAGTGGCAAATTCACAAACTTAATTGTATAGTTGTCAATGAGGAGATTTTAGCTACTAAACAAGTAACTGTATTGGAACACCTACCTACTCAACTGATCTGGCCCCTGATGACTTTTTCCTCTACCCAAAGATAAAGGAAAAATATTGAAAAGAAGACATTTTGATGACATTCGGGATATCACAGGGTAATATGACAACAGTTCTGATGACCATTTCAGGAAAAGAGTTTTGAAATTGCCTTGAAGGCGCTGGCATAAATGCATAACTTCCCAAGAGGAGTACTTCAAAGGTGAACATACTGATATTCAGCAATGAGGTAGGTAGCACTTTTTATAGAATTAGTTTGTAAACATAATTGTTAGACTCATATACCTACACAGAGCCTATGTTCTCATTCTAGACCACACCCAGGCACAAAGAATTCCTGATTTTTCTGCCCCAGTAGCCATGAGCCTGCTTTCAGAACAGTATGGACCTTTGATCTCCGTGTGTCCCCTGGAGAATACCCACAGGTCTGAGTGGTGACCACTGGTTGGCAGTGGGTAGAGGGTGGATGTTCCGGATGCAGTGTCCTCAAATAGGTATGTAGTTTTTCTCATGCTGCTAGATGAACTGGGGATGTCCCGGGGAGGGTGTCTGTATTTGCACCCTTGCTCTAGCTCCCCAGGCAGACATGATGGTCTCCTTGCTTCAGTTCCAGGTTCCACAGGACCCATCTTCTGTACTTGGTGCCTCTTTTGTGACTACTAGGGAAAAAGACTCATTCAAAAGTTAAATTTGATAAGTTTGTTATATGAGAGTCTTATGTCAACCTTAACGGAGCTAACACAGTAGCCCTTGAGGAATAGATAATGACAAGTCTTATCACTGCTATGACAAGCAGTGTTAACGAGGATACAGAGGAAGAGCTACAACTCTAAGGAGTCTGAAAAGGCTCCCTAAAGTCTCCAGGTCCTCTAGCAGGGTGAGAAACCAAAAAACACATTCAATTCAACAGTGTTTGCTCAGTGCCTACTACGGGTAAGGTACTTTAGTAAGTGCTTTACACTAATCATGTAGGGAAAATGTTAGTTTGTGCTAGGAACGTCTCCTCTAATACAGTGGACAACATAGGGGCTGATGAAGCTTGGACATTAAAAAGTATAGTAACAGGTAAAATATTGTCAGTGCAATAATAGGTTAAAAAGGAATAAGAAATTGCCAATAACTAGAAGAAATCAAGATGTTTTAAAAAGGAGGATGGTTAAACAAACTATGGTACAGCTCTACAATGGAAAATTTTTCAGCTATAAAAAGAAATAAAATAAAATCTCAAGCCACAAAAAGACATGAAAGAACCATAAAAGCATATGGCTAGGTGAAAGAAGTTCATCTGAAAAGGCTGTATGTTGGATGATTCAAACCACAGTGCGAAAACAACGCTATAGAAACAGTGAAAAGATGGGTGGTTTTTGAGGTTTCAGGAAACGAGAGAAGGCAGAAACAGGGAGGGAAAAATAGGTGAAGCACAGGAGGTTTTTAAGACAATGAAACCATCTAGCATGATACCGTAATGGTAGATACACAATACCATGTACATGTCAAAACCTATAGAGCTATATAATACAAAGAGTAAACCCTAATGTAAACAATGGATTTTAGTTGATAACAATGTATCAAAATTGGTTTAGCAATTGCAATAAATGTACCACGCACAGACGCAAGATACTAATAATAGAGGAAATGTCAGGCAAGAGGAGTCTTTTCAAACTCTATGAACTTTTTGCTCTGTTTTTCAGTAAATGTAATTTTTTAAAAAGTACACTTGAAATGAAAAGATGAGAAGGAACCAAATGGAAAGAAACATGTGTAAATATTCATTAATAATCAGAACATGAAATGTGTGAACTACGAATCTAAGAAAACTGTAAATCGTCAAAAATGAAATGGAACACATAAACATCAATATCCTAGATGTTAGTAAACTGAAATGGACTGGTACTGATTGTTTTGAATTGGACAACCACATGGTCTGCTATGCTGGGAATGAGAGCTTGAAGAGGAATGGTGCTGCATTCATTGTAAAAGAAAATTTCAAGATTTATCCTAAAATATAATGCTGTTAGTGACAGGATAATATCCACACACCCACAAGTAAAACCAGTTAATACAACTATTATCCAAATTCACACACCAACCAAAGATAAACAAACTGAAGATTTTTACAAACTGCTGCAGTCTGAAGTTGATCAAGTATGTAATCAGGATACACTGATAATTACTGGTGATTGAAAGCAGAAAGTTGGAAAGACAAAGAATCAGTAGCTGGAAAATATGGTGTTGGTGATACAAATGATACTGGATATCACCATAGAATTTTGCAAGACCAATGACTTCTTCATTGAAAGTCTCTTTTCACTGATATTAACTGCTGCTATACATGTGGACCTCACAAGATGGAATACAGAGGAATCAAATTGATTACATCTATGGAAAAAGCCAATGAAAAGTTCAATATCATCAGAACAAGGCCAAGGACTGACGGTGTAACAGACCATCAATTGCTCCAGTGCAAGTTCAAGTTGAAACTGAAGAAAAGTAGAACATGTCCATAATAACCAAAGTATGACCTTGACTATATCCCATCTAGACTTAAACACGATCTTAAGAATAGATTTGACTCACTGAACACTATTGACCAAAGACCAGATGAACTGCAGAATGACAGTAAGGACATCACACATGAAGAAAGCAAGAAGTCATTTGGAAGAAAAGAAAGACCAAAATGGATGCCAGAAGGGACTCTGAAACTTGATCTTGAGTGTAGAGTAGCTAAAGTAAAATGATAAAGTAAAGGAGCTAAACTGAAGATTTTGGAGGGCAGCTCAGGAAGAGAATATATTCTAACGACATGCGTAAATACTTGGAGTTAGAAAACCAAAAGCGAAAACAATGCTTAGCATTCTTTGAGATGAAAGAACTGAAGAAAAAATTCAAGCCTCAAGTTGCATTCATGAAGGATTCTATGAGGAAAATATTAAATGACACAGGAAGCATCAAAAGAAGATGGAAGGAATACAGAGTCATTATACCAAAAATAACTGGTTGACATTCAGCCATTTCAGAAGGTGGTATAGGAACAGGAACCACTGGTGCTAAAGGAGGAAGTCCAAGCTGCCCTGAAGGCATTGGTGAAAAAAAGTCTCCAGGAAGTGATAGAATACCAATAGAGATGCTTCAACAAATGGATGCTGCACTGGAAGTGCTCATTCATCTCTGCCAAAAAAGTTAGATGGCTGCTACCTGGCCAACTAACTGAAAGAGATACATACTTATGCCTATTCCCGAGAATGAGGACCCAACCGCATGCAGAAATTATCAAACAATAATATCACACACAGGTAAAATTTTGCTGAAGATCTTTCAAAAGTAGCTATAGCAACATATACATAGTGAACTGCCAGAAATTCAAGCTGGATTCAGATGAGGTCAAGGAACCAGGGATATCATCGCTGATGTCAGATGGATCCTGCATGAAAGGAGAGAATATGAGAAAGACATTTACCTGTGTTTTATTGACTATAAAAAAAATTCAATGGTGTGGATCATGACAAATTATTGATAACATTGAGAAGAATAGGAATTCCGGAACACTTAATTATGCTCATGCAGAACCTGTACATGGATCAAAAGGCAGCCATTCAAACATAACAAGGTGATACTGTATGATTTTAGGTCAGCCAAGGTATCCATCAAGGTTGTATTCTTCCACTACATTTATTCAATCCATGTGCCAAGCAAATAATCCAAGAAGCTGGACTATATGAAGAACATGGCATCAGAATTGGAGGAAGACTCCTTAACAACCTTCACTGCATAGATGAGAAAACTTTGTTTCCTGAAAGTGAAGAGGACTTGAAGCACTTACTGAGGAAAATCAAAGACTACAGACTTCAGTATGCGTTACACATCAATATAAATAAAAATCCTTACAGCTATACCTATAAGCAAGATCATGATAAACAGAGAAAAAGATTGAAGTTGTCAAGGATTTCATTTTAGTTGGATCTAAAATCAACACCCATAGAGGCAGCAGTCAAGAAATCTAGACACATTGCACTGAGCAAATTGGCTGCAAGAGATCCTTTAAAGTGTTAAAAAGTAAAGATTTCACCATGAGGTCTAAGGTGTACCTGACCCGAGCTGAGATGTTTTCAATCACCTCATTTGTGTGGGAAAACTGGACAATTAACAAAGGATTGACACCTTTGAATTGTGGTGACAGAGAAGAATATTGAAAAAGAACAAACAAATCTGTTATGGAAGAAGTACAACTGGAATACTCCTTAGAAGCAAGGATGGCAAGACATCGTCTCACACACTTTGGACATGTTATCAGGAGAAATCAGTCCCTGGAGAAGGACATCATAGTTGCTGAAGTAGATGGTCCGCAAAAAAGAGTAAGACCCTCCACAAGACAGACTGATGTAGTGGCCACAAAAATAGTCTCAAACATAGCAACAGTTATAAGGATAGTGCAGGACCCAGCAGTGTTTCGTACCTTTGTGCACAGGGTCGCTACGAATCACAATGGACTTGACAGTGCCTAACAACAGCAACAACAATGTTCACACCAAGACCAGGACTTGATATTCTTAAGAATCTACAAAGGAAATAAAGCAATACTTTCTCAAGACAACAAGCTGGTTGGCAACACAAGTATCTTGTCACAAATTCTTATTTGCAAACGTTAGAAAATCAATTTTATACTGAGCATTCTTTCTGCAATATTTCTCATCTCTCCATTGGCCTGTGGATGTTCTAGAATATAAGAGTGTGTCTTCCACAAGAGTGTCAGCAAAAAACAGGATAACCTTCAATAAGATGGATAGATGCAGTAGCTGCATCAGTAGGCTCAAGTATAACAAAGATTGTGAGGCACAGGACTGGATGGTGTTTCATTCTACTGTATGTTAGGTTTCTATGAGTCAGAACCAATTTGATGACACCTACAACAACACTCGTCAGCTCAAAACAGGGATGGAGTTCGTTTTTGCATTGGGCCTTAAAAGATGTTAGAATTTCAATATATAAAGAAGTAGGAGAGAGCAAGATCCACAAAAACAGGCAATAATATGGGAAAACCTTCAGCAAAATACAGCTATTTTGACAATAATCTATAAGAGATGTTGGTGAATAAGAAAAGAAATGTTTAGAAAAATAAGTACATTCACTAATTCAGCAATAATTACTAATTTACCACATGTCACACATAATCATAGATGGTAGAAACAAAACAGTGGAAGTCCCTAGTCCACAAAGGAATCATACTGTACCTGATGGTACAGGAGACGTGTTGAATCCCAGCGAGGGGCCAGAGAAGGTTTTTGAGCACAAAAGCTAACACATTCTCTTTCCAGTGAAGTTGCCATGGTAATTTAAGAGCAACAAGGTCAAAGATGGTTTATTTTACTACAATTCAACCTAATGATGTGTACTAGCTCTTAAAGACTGTGATTTCCTTCAGAGAAATTTCATCTTGTTTCTCTTGTTGGCATATTATGAAAGTCCGAAATCATTACAGATTTCTCAACTGCTAGTGAGCAGAATCAACTCAACAGACCACAGCAACAGTGAGGGCTAAGACATCGTCTCAGAAACCTGAGAGGGAATTTAAAACAACATATACCTTCATATGGTTGCGACATGTCTCTCTAAGAGGCCATGATACTCCTGACTCTATCAATCAGGATTTGGGCAGAAAAACAGAAGCCACTCAAAGTATTTCAAGGAAAGAATTTAATACAGGGAACTGGAGGCTTACAAATGACTGGGAAAGCGAAGGTCAGCAAAAGATGGCATGTGCTTCTTTGTTAGTTTCCTAGGACTGCCATAAAGAGCTCCACGCCTTAAAAGAACAAAATGAATTATTTCACAGTTCTAGAAGCCAGAAGTTCAAAACCAAGATGCTGGCAATGTTAATATCTTCTGAAGACTCTGGGGGAACAGTCTATTCTATGCCTCTCTTAGCTTCTGGTAGCTGCCAGCTATGCTTGGCATTCCTTGGCTTATAGCCACATAACTCAAATCTCTACCTCTGTCTTCGTAAGGCCTTACTTTCTGTGTTTTTATGTCTTTTCCTTTCCTTGTCAGGGCTCTTCTCACATGTATTTAGAAGCCACCTGGTTGGATGACCTCATCTCAAGATCTCCCCATCCGCAAAGGCCCATTTTCCAAATAAGGTCACCTTCACAGGTACAGACATTGCTACTTGGACATATCTTTTGGAGGAGTACCACATTTCAACCCATTGCAGCTTCTAAAAAGTCCAGAATTTTAGGAGTTTAGAAAACTACCACTACTGATCTCAGCTGCCTGCAACACCAAAGGAGCCACTTTTCAGGAAGACAAACAGAAGATACTGGCAAATCTTGCTTCTGCCATCTACCAACACCTGCATGCTGGCCTATTGCTAACACAGGAGCAATAATTTCTGTTTTACTTCTTCCTTCATTGCATGAGTGCCTTATGGAATTCTGAAAAATATAGTTTCTAGGCTTCCAGCCCCTGCAGTATGAGATAACATATAGATGGTAGTAGGAATGTATGTTAGTTACTAAGAAATACCCTCCCACACATGCATACTACGCAGCCTACTTTCCTAGTATAGCAGTTGTGCTTGGAGGCAGAGTTTGGGAGTAAGAAGATTGGAAAATGAAAATCCGATTCTCTGGATGGAGTTCCCCACTCTTAGAAGACAGGTACCATTCTATCAACACGGAGGTATAGAATAAGAACCCTCCCCCAAAGCTATAGTCTATACTGGACAGAAGACCCAAAATATAATCCTGATTTTACCACATATGGAAAGTTGGTAACCTTCTTACACTTGGTAATTTCCGTAAAAGATCTATACATCTCTGGCACAAACTGACACATAAATTATTTTTCACTGAGTAAGTTGGCACACAGCTCTGGTGACTTTAAAACAGATGGAAAATCCATTTCTAAAATAGAAGGGCTTTCTTCTAAAAGCATATCTAGTTACCAAGTTCACTGTGTTCTTGGACCAAAGTGGCTTTAGGAAGGGGAGAAGAAACTGTCTCTATTTTTCAGTCTTTTCCTGAGCCATAGATCAGTGCGTCCTTCCAGCCCACTCAAGAGACAACTCTTACCCAGGACATTCTATTGACTTTGATGGTCATCTTTATCTTGGACCACTTTCCCAGAATTAAACAGAAAAAGCCTGGGAATGGGAGGGTAGGCAGAAGGCTAGTTTGGCTGTGGCACACGGTTGCAAGTAGAAGATAAGATGCTGCTACAAATCTCTGAACACTGTGAGTTCTTAGACCCTGGTCCTTAGGAAACTGAACCATACTGTCAGCTCTACATGTCCTTGGGGAGTGTTTCTCCAACAGAATAAATCTGAGAAATTACAAAATGCAAATACATTCTTAGTTTTGCAAAGTCTGGACTAAGCATCCAATTTTATTTGGCTGTCAGGGAAAAAAAAAAACAAAAAACCACAGTCATGGGCTGTCAGGAAAGGTGACCAACAAACAGAACTGAACATTGTCTGTCTCACCTGGTCTGAAAGCAGACTTGCCTAGACATCCGAGACTCAACCTGCTGACCTTGGGGTTATCTTTCCATCTGCCTGTAGTGTGTTTGGGGGGTGGTACTAGTAGTTTCTTCTTTATCTGTAGCAACAGATAAGCTTGTACTTTCTAGGGCTATCTCCTAAGTCGCACACATAGTCAGGTTCACAGGTGTTCTATGGAAAGAAAATCTAACTGCCCTTTCCCAGTTACAAGAAACTTCATTTCCAAAAACTGTCAGAGGTGAGGTTTTTAGTTGCAGGATTTTCCTACTGAACTTCATAAGGCCAAGCACATGCTTGCTTTTTCCATTCTAAGCTGCCTCTGGAGGGCTGACAGGAAAAGGCCACCTAGCAATAAGCTCTATGACACTGACATATTCAGCCCAAAGCTAGACTTTCAGATATTATGGCTACAGGGCTCATCTTTGCATGATGGTTATTTAGGTTTAAGTCTCAGAGTCTGCTCTTTGACACCAGCCCAGAAAAATGCAGAGGCAATAATCAGGCAGTGACTGCACATTTGCAGGTTTCGCCCAGAGTTGATTTCCTTCCCCTCATGAAAATGCATTACCAGGAAGGTGGTAGGTTTTCTCATTAATAACTATGACAGTGACCAGCCCTCCTCATTTATCAACCTACTGCTCATCCAAAAATGTCAAGCAATCTAATATGATTAGGTAGCTGTGTGCAAGTATCTCCTATCTGAGTCCTCTTCTGGACAATCTAGGAGACAACCTAGCTTTACCTTTGCATAAAACTGATTAAAGAATCTTTACAGGACTATGGAATCATAGGGCTCAAAGGGACCTCTTAGCTAGTTCATTCTCCCTGTATATGGACAGAAGTGCATGCAAGTCATTTAGGAATAGAAGATGGAGTCCCTGGGCATCACAAGTGGTTAATTAAGAGCTTGACTACTAGCAGAAAGGCTGGACATTTGAACGCACCCAGAGTAACTGCAGAAGACAGGTCTAGAGATCTACTTTTGAAAAGTCACAACCTCGAAAACTCCGTGGAGCAGTTCTACACTGCATCCATGAAGTCTCCCTGAATTGAAATGGACTTCACAACTAGTAACAATAACCAAGAAACCACCACTGCCTTCATATTGACTCCAACTCATAGTCATCCTATATGGCAGAAGAGAACAGCCCTGTAGCGTTTCCAAGGAATGACTAGTGGATTCAAACTGCTGACCCTTTAGCAGCCAACCTCTTAACCACTATGCCACCAGGGCTCCAACAACAGTAACCCGAACCCACTGATGCTGAGTCAATTCTGACTCATAGCAACCTTTTAGGACAGAGTAGAACTGTTTCATAGAGTTTCCCAGGAGCGCTTGGTGGATTTGAATTGCCGACCTCTTGGTTAGCGGCTGTAGCACTCAAATGCTACAGAGTACCCCACCAGGGTTTCCCCAACAATAGTCATGTCTGAGCTATACCCACAACTAGGGATATATATACCAAAAAAATACATAAAATATATAAAACTAAAGGAAGTGTGCCTGAATCTGTGTTAAACACTTTCCATGCATTATGACTAATCTAAGATATTCATCTTATTTCCAATTCATAGAATTGCAGATCAAGGTTGAGAGAAATTAAGGCATTCATCCAAGTCAGTGAAAGAGCTGAACTTTACCCTGGGTGTCTGCATGGTGCAAACGTCTTGTGCTTGTCTTTTAACTAAAAGGCCGACAGTTGGAACCCACTCAGCAGTACCATGGAAGTAAGGCCTACCCAGTGGTGCCACTTCTTAAAGATTACAGCCCCAGAGACCCTATGAAGCCATTCTTCTCTGTAATACATGGGCTGCCATGAGTTGGAATCAATTCAGTAGTAGTAGGTTGCTTTGGTTTTTGGCATCTTAACTGTACTCTGCCTAAGGGAGTGATTGGAAACCCTGGTGGCCTAATGATTGAGTGTTACGGCTGCTCACCAGAAGGTCAGCAGTTCAAATCTACTAGGTGCTCCTTGGAAACTCTACAGGGCAGTTATACTCTGTCCTATGGGATCACTGTACGTCATAATTGACTTGATGGCAACAGGTTTGATTTTGGGTAAAACAGTGATTATGTTCTTATTGTCATGTCTGTTCTTTGCATGTGAATTCAGGCCATCTTTCTTTTCTTTCAATACAACTTAATAAATATTCTGAGAGCCTGCAAGATGCACATTTGATTCTTTTTATTAACTGAATTTTACAAACTCTCTTTCTCATGTATCTTTGACACTTTACAAACCCTTCCTCTGATGAATGTTTCTTAAAGTTTAATTTAAATGCCTTCTATTACAATGCAAGACCTCTCACCCTTATTTTGTTCTGAGAGAAAACAGAACAGATACTTTCTAATTTTTTTTTTAACATGGTTGGAGAGTGCTGTGTGTGTATGTATATGTGATTTCTAACTACAGAGAAACAAATCATTTTCTATCAGTAATTTGGGAAAGATATGCTTTTTGAGTAGCTATGAGTCCACACTGACACAACGGCAGTGGGTTTTGGTTTGGTGTTTTTGCAAGATAATCTCCAGTTTCTTCACATATTTGGATTGTTTCACTTGTGTTGTTAACTGCCACAAGCTAAATGGAAGATTTAATATGACATTTATACCTCCAGCACCCAGTTAATATTTTCCTGAAATTCATAAAATGCAAAAGACACTCGACTTATACACAAACATTTAAAGTGGTTTCTAGGCCTCACAGTTTGCAAATCATGGCTCACACTGATCAAAGTGGAAAAATTTAACGTGACATCCAGTCTCTGAGTAATGAAGACTGAGAGGAATCCCAGACAGACCATTTGTCTCTGATAAAGTCTTCCAGGAATAAATAGATTTAACTTTATCAGAAGCAGCAGCAGATCTGGCTTAGGGGAGTAGATTCAAAATTTCAAAACAGATGATGCATTTCCAAATTTATTTCAAAGTTAGAAACACTTGAAAGGAAGAACATTGCCTTTAAGGCTCTAACTTTTTTTTAATGGCTTAAATTGTTGTTTAATTTCCTATTTCTACTGAGGCCGCCTGAGGACTCAGTGATTAAATGTTTATGATTTCTAATAGCTCCGCATCATCTGCAGTAACTATACATTAAGTACCACTACTCATGCCATTTCTTCTTCAAAGTGTTAATATACAATGTAAGATTTCACAGATCCCAAGAACATGTTTGTTTCAAACACCCAAATATAAAGCAATTATAGCACTTTTGAGTTTTCGGGATATTAAAGTGGACCTTTTGGAACCCAGAGAAGGAGCAACACAACTATTCTCTACAGCCAAGAGACTGGCACAATAGGTAAATTTTTATCTTTAATGAACCAGATGAAATAAATTGTGTTCAGCCTGTTCTATATGGTTGTTTCACCCGTTATTGTCAGGATCGTGACCACTGTGCGCTATGATCACTGTCTGCACATCGACGAACATCAGCAGTTCCAGGAGAGACACCAACGCCTCTGAAGTGGCAGACTTGAGAGCTGAGGCTTTTCAGAAGCTTCTAAAGACATTTCAATGATCGGCCGTCTTGCAGTTTCACTGGTCAGTGGTGCCCTGTGCTGAGCTGTCCCTGAACAGAAGCTGGGCCAAAGGAGACGTGTGAACACCCAAGGCCATGACAAGAGGCAAGCAAGAAGTAGGGAAAGCAAGAGGGGGAGAGAGGCAGGCGGGCAAGAGGCAGGAAGGGAAGGGGAAAAACCAGCAGTGGTCTAGCTCTCAGCTTTTCAGGAATTCTCAGCCTAAAAGCAGACTTGGGTGCAAGGATGAATCCACACCTACAAATTTAAGACACTAGAAAAGAGTGATAAAGAACCTGCATTTTAGAATTAGACTGCCGGTGTATGAAGCCCAGCTCTGCTGCTTGCAAGCTGGCAAGTTGTATAATTCCTCTAGGCCTTAGTATCCTCCTTTCTAAAATGGGGATAACACAGTAGCTATCTCACAGGGATGCTGGAAGCATTAAAAGAGTCATATGAGTTAGGCACGGTACCTGGTTCCTAATACACAAGAAGCTGCCGGTATCGCTCCCCATTATGACCAAGGCACACAAATGCTGAGATTAAATATATGTGTATGTTGTTATTCGTATGTGCCCTTGGGTCGATTCCAACTCATAGTGACCCGATGAACAACAGAATGAAATGGTGTCCAGTCCTGCTCCACCTTCACAATCACTGTTATGCTTGAGCCCACTGCTGCAACCGCTATGTCAGTCCATCTTGTTGAGGGTCTGCTTTTTTTTCATTGCCCTTCTCTACCTTACCAAGCATGATGTCCCTCTCTAGGGACTGATTCGTCCTGATAACTCGTTCAAAGTATGTGTTATGCACTTTCATCATCTTTGCTTCTAAGGAGTGTTCTAGTCACACTTCTTCCAAAACAGATTTGTTTATTCTTTTGGCAGTCCATGGCGTATTCAATATTCTTCACCAACATCACAATTCAAAGGCATTAATTCTTCTTCTAACTTATGCATTGTCCAGTCCAGCTTTCACATGCATATGAGGCAACTGAAAACACCATGGCTTAGATCAGGTGCACTTTGTCTTCAAGTGCTCACATCTTTGCTTTTCAACACTTGAAAGAGATCTTTTGTAGCAGATGTGTCCAATGCATCTTTTGATTTCTTGATTGTTGCTTTCATGGGTATTGATTGTGGATCCAAGGAAAATGAAGTCCTTGAAAACTTCAGGCTTTTCTCTGTTCATCATGATATTGTTTATAGGTCCAGTTGTAAAGATTTTTGTTTTCTTGATGTGGAGGTGTAATCCATACTGAATGCTGTGGTCTTTTTTTTTTAATGATTGAATGAAAATGTATTGAATGAAATTAGCATGCTCACCTGTGTGCATGAACACTGTGGTCTTGAATCTCCATCAGTAAGTGCTTCAAGTCCTTTCACTTTCAGCAAGCAAGGTTGTATAATCTGTGTAATGCAGGTTGTTAATGAGTCTTCCTCCAATCTTGATGCCCCATTCTTTATCTCATAGTCCAGCTTTTCAGATTATATACTCAGCACACAGAATAAATAGGTATAGTGAGAGGATGCACACCTTTCTTGACTTTAAACCACACAGTATCCCCCTTGTTCTGCTTGAATGACTGCCTCTTGGTCTATGTACAGATTCCTTATGAGCACAATTAAGTGTTCTGGAATTCCCATTCTTCAAAATGTTACTCACAATGTATTATGATTCATACAGTCAAATACTTTTGTGTAGTCCATAAAACACTAGAAAACATCTCTCTGGTATTCTCTGCTTTCATTCATGACCCATCTGGTATCAGAAATGATATTCCTGGTTCCGTGTGTGTGTGTGTGTGTATGTGTATATATATATATATATACACATATATAAAGCCAGTGTCGTTGAGCCAATTCCAATTCATAATGATCCTTCAGAACACAGTAGAACTACCTTACAGAGTTTCTAAGGAGCACCTGGTAGATTTGAACTGCTGACAACTACACCACCAACGTTTCCAGGTATGTTTACGTAAACTACAAAATGAAAGACTAACAGACCCATGTTATAGTCAAAATCACAACCTGGACCTCAGGAGCAGCTCACACTAACCCACAGAGCTATCCAGTCACCAAGGCATGAAATAGATGGGTCGTAACAAACAAAAAAGGTTGGCCATGACAGTGATCATTAGGAACCTAGTACAGTTTCACAATACGCTCTTCAGAAACTACATCCCATAGAAGGAAGGATTAGGGTAGTAAAAGTCGGGGGAGGTCAGAAGCTGTTCGTAATTGAGAGACCACTGTCGCAGCTGAAGTGTTACAAGGGATCTCTGAAGACCCTCAAGAGTTCTTGTCAGACCTGCAAGAATGAATTATTTGGGGAGACTTGGCTGGCCCATGAGAGAAATCTTTATTGAAAAGTGACAGCACTACTAAGTAGCGCAGCAGCAGAGTGTATAGCACCCCAGCAAGCTGTGCCGCTAAGCAAGTTCAGGGTTGGGTTCTTACAGTCCATCCACGCCCAGTGTATAGCTGGGGACAACACATCAGCAATGGGGATCTACAGAATTTCCTTTTATGAATGATGGGCAGCTCCTGCCACAGGGGCTTCTGGGACTGATAGCAGGACTACTGTGGGATGTTACACCTGCATAATTCCTTGTCCCCTTGATTTGATTCCCCAGTCCTGACTGTAGCTCTCTGGTAACCTTGTTGGAAAGAGTATCACAGTCACCTCTATCTCATCCGTACGTGCCTCTCTGAATTGGGTCTAAACTGGTTTCTCTGAAAAACAGCTTAGGATGATTTCAGCAACTTGTCATTAGGTGTAGGTAAGAAAGTAAGTTGCTTATCACCCTGGAATGTTCCAAGGTGTGGTTAGGCTGGCCTTCATGTCCCTGTCTCAGAAGGTTCAGGGGCCAGGCAGCTCAACTCTGTGTCCTCCCAGGTATTTCAAATGTCCAAGCTCCTTTTCCTCACTCATAACATAGGTATCATAACAGCTTTTGCAGGGGACTGTGAGGGTTAAGTAAAATAACGATAGCAGAAACTAACACTGCAGGAAATACGATATTTCCTCACAGCATTGTTTGGCCCATATCATCATTCAGGAAACAAGAATTTTATTTTTTTTAACATTTTATTGTGCTCTAAGTAAAAGTTTACAATCCAAATCAATTTCCCATCTAAAACCCCGAGCACACACCACCATGCAACTCTAACTGCTTGCTGCTCCCCCACACCCTTGACAGCACACTCCTCCTTTTCACCCTGTACTTCCTGTACCCATTCCACCAACTCCTATCCCCCTCCACTCTCTCATCTTGCCTCTAGAGAGGAGCTGCTCAGGCAACCTCATGTATCTATTTAAGTCAAGAAGCATATTCTTCTCTAGCATTACTCTATACCTTACAGCCTGGTCCAGCCAGTACAGAAGAATTGGCTTCTGTACTGGTTTCAGCTCTGGGCTAAGAGAGATCCTGGGGACCATGTCTTCAACAGATCTTCCAGTCTGACAAGAGTATCAGACATGGTCTTTTAATAGGGTTCTAGTTCTGCACACCCATTTCTCTCCTGCTACATCAGGGACTTTACACTGTGTTCCCCATTAAAGCAGTCATCAGTGGTGGCCAGGCACCATCTAGTTCTTCTGATCTCCTGCTGATACAGTCTCTGGATCATATGACACCTGTCACCTGTTTGTTAGGCTCATATTTTCCTCATGTCTTTAATGCCCTTCTTTCTCTTGTGTCCCAGATGGCCAGGGAACAACTGATGCTACTTAGATTTCAGACTGCTAGCTTTTAAGACTCGAAACACCACTGACCAAAGCGGTATGCAGAACATATTATTTAAAAAAAAAAAAAACTTAGTTTTGCCAGCTAGCCTAGGGAAAACATGAATTTAAAGTTAGCAATAAGAAGAAGCTGTATACTCTTTCCACCAGCTCGCCCCTCCCCACAAAAAACTCAAATTAGTTGCCCTTTTCAGATCCGACTTGATGGCACTTGGCTTGGCTGGCTGATTTCACAGACAGCCCATGTATTTCACAGTAGAACCATGCTCCTTAGGATTTTCAATGCTATGATCTTTCAGAAATAGATCACCAGGTCTTTCTTCCAAGACACCCGTAAGAGGACTCAAACTGCCAACCTTTAGGTTTAACAGCAAAGTGTTTAACTGCCGACACCATCCAAGGGCTCCTTGTGTGTGCTCAGTGCTTGTAACTAACTCTAGAGAGTGGGAAAGTTTTCATTTCATTTTTGTGTTTGAAGGTTGCATTTGTTTTTGCTTTGTTAGGAAGGGGAGGAGGGAGGGAGAAAAGAGGGAGTGAAAAACCAACAGTAAAATAGACTTTTCCTGAGAAAGTTGTAATAATCAAGGAAGCAGCTTGGCAAATTCCCAGATATGATTTCCTACTCTTCCCTCTGGGTCGTATCCCTAGAGGGGAGTTTAGGCCTTGGGCCAATTCTAGCAAGGAGCTAGGCTCTCTCAGGAGTATTTATAGAGCTGGGATGTTGAGCAAAAACTCTTCAGAGGTGGATATTTCAAGCCCTTCCTAATTCAGAGCAGTTCTGGACAGTCCTGCACCTTAACAGTGTATCTTTAAGTGCTTTTACATATCGATATTCTAGGTCTCACACAGAGTCAAACAAGATTAGCCATCTTGGCTTACTCCACCAAAGTGAAATATTTGCCAGTAATCACCAGGGGTGGTTCTCCTCCGTCTTGCAGGAGAAGGACCTAGCTTCTGTTGTTACTAATTTAGCTTTTTCCACCCCAGAAAGATAAAATCCAACTGTAACAGTGAGGGCAACTGTACTTGTTTTAAATATGTTCTAAGATTTCTCTTCCTCCTTAATAAGGATTTTGAGATTACAGCATGCTCTCTCTCCAGTGTAGATGCCATTGTGAATTATGGATGTATCATCCACTGTGAGGCACATCAGTCACTGATATGGAACAGGTCTGATGAAATACTGCAGTTGGCTTCAATTGTTTCGCAGATATTCAAGCAGACTGTTGATAAAACAGCTCCAACTGCCAAACTCAGCCCATAAGGAGTTGTCTTTATTTGGTGAGAAAGCATGGACTTGCAAGGGTAGCCTTGGATTGTCACCAAAAATGGTGAAGGAAATGGGAATAGAGAGCTAATGGGACCCAGAATGGGAGGCCTTTAAATCATGTTTGTTAGGGTTTTCGTGCACTAAGATAAATTCAGTGGGGGAGAAGAATGGCAACTGTTCTCAGTTGTTTCCTCCTGGCTGCATAAGATAAAAATCTGTAGTACTATCAACTTTGGTAGATAATTAGTCATCCAATTGATACCAAAATGGATTTATTATTAGTAGGAAACTATGGTATTGTAAAATAGCTTTTCAAAAGAGTGGCCTTGTATCTCATGAGGCTTTAAATTTTTTGTGATAGTATCAAGCATTGCTACAATATTGGGCTGTACTAGATAACTGCTATTTTTCTCTTCTTCTAGAACTTGTATGTAAGCTTGCAATCTGAAAGCAGAAGTCTGCCAATTCATGAAGCCCTTAGATTTCCATTCCATTTTTCTCTTTATAATTGTTTTTCCTTTGCCAATTACAAAAGTGCAGAATATTTGGAAAACCTCAAAAGTGTCTGAAGAAAAAAATTACCCACAATCTCATACACAGAGGTAACTATTAACATTCTAATATACGTCCTTCTAATCTTCTTTGTTTGCATGCATATACATATATGCATATTTTGTGTTTTATAAAATTGATAGCATAGTATATGCTATGTCATAAACTTTTTGTTAGTTAGCAAACTATCATAAGCATTTTTATGAGATGGCAAATTTCATTTTTAATAGCTATATAAAGTTCTCTCACATTAATATACTACAACTTATTTAATAAATTCATACTTTTTTTAATTAGGTGTTCTATTATTGTTCAAATGCTGTAAGAAATTTCTTCTTGCATATTGTGTTACAAAGTAGGGAGTTGTCTAGATTCTCTAGTGATAAGAAGCAGAGTTGACATGAAGCTGGTCATATGAGGTAGAAGCCAGACATACCTCTATTCAATGCTCTAACTTCTTTACCACTTCTGACACCAGCCATTCACCTATGGCACTCTCTACTTCCCTGCTCAGTTCACGAATTCATTACAATGGCCACACAGAACTCACAGACCATACTTACAGTTAAGTAGTTTATTAAGGAAGTTAACATGCTACAATTTGGTATTAGCATCAGGAAGCAAGTAGGCAAGGTCTGGAAGGCTTTTCTGAAGCAGAGAGCATATCCTTCCCTTCTCTAGTGCAGGGCAGTTCTCTTAACTTCTCTCTACCCTCTTAACATTATATATCCCTCTCAGCCTCTTTACAATAGCCTCTTCTTGGCCATACAGGCCCCCTCTCAGTCATGCAGGCCTCTCTGCCCTTTGGCCCCCCTGCCATCAGTGTCTCCACTGCTAACTGGCCCAGCTCGTAGCCAGTGTAGCAGCTTACTCAGCTCTCTCGTCTGTATTCCTGTCAGTAGCTTCCTGTAGTCACCGCCAGCTCTGCTACAGGGCCCCTCCTAGGACTGTTGTTGCCAGCAAGGTAACAGGGCCACATCTGGGCATGTTGTCACCATCCCTGTCACAGAGGCTCTGCCGGGTATCTTGCTATCTTTTGTGTCCCAGTCCTTAACCCGTGTTAGAGCTCATTTAGGAGATATCTTTTTTTCTTCTCTCTCTACTTCTCTCTTCTTGCCTCCCTTAAAAAAAAAAAAGTCTCTCTGGCACTGGCTGCTAATATAAGTAAACTCCTTTTCAGGTTCAAGGTATGGCCCTCCCAGTAGGACCATGAACTGACCAGCCCCCTCAATGAACTGTAAGTCACTCAATTTTCATAATAAAACTGAATAACCCCTGCCAAGTATATTACATAGACCAAGCAGAGGGCAGACTACACCCCCAGGCTAAACAAAAAGTATCAACCCATCAAGTTGTTTACCCAGGAAATGTCAGTCACAGAGGAGCAGCAAGGGACAGTTAGTGAGGGGAATTCTTCCCTGCGTGTAAGTTCAATGAGGCATCAGATGAGCAGACTGGTGAATCATCTTGTCCCCACGAGGCTAGCAGAGGAGGGGAGCACACTAATTTAGAGATTGTCCAGGGCCTTGTTACTCTTCTACACTTCTAGTTAATTCACCTAGATAAAAATAACAAAGACTCTGTGGTAGAACCCTGGGACAGAGGTGATTCCTTAGCTTATACGCTTGGCCCTGTTGTTGGTGGGTGCCATTGAAACAAGGATATGGACACACACAAACACATATATATGTATATGTGTGTATATATATATACTAAAATAGAATATGTAGTAAAGTGGAGTCTTGTCATAAACATAAGTTAAAGTTGACTAAACTGTGAATGGGCTAAGCTATTAAACACAAAATGGCTGTGCTTGAGCTAAGTAAGATGATCAGAAAATACAAAGTCATGGTGAAGAAGTAAAAGTGAGAAAAACAAAGTTATGATGAAGAAGTAAAAGTTTGAAAAATAACCGCCAGACAGATATGGCCACAGATGGTCAGAGAGACGATAAAGACAATAACCAATCAGAAATAAGTCAACAGGTAGCAGAAGACTTATTGACTGACTGATAACAAACTAGAACCAAGCAAACAACTTGTATGAAAAATCCAGCGCTCTGGGTTTGGGGTACAGCAGTTCCCTCCAAGCATCTGTGCCTGCTGTCTGCTGCTGTGACCTCCTCTGCCTCATCCTCGAAGGCCTGGGGGGTAGGGAGTCTGTGCCCGGGTCTGTTGCTGTGCCTCACCTTCAAAGGCCTGGGGCACAGCCTCCTCCTGAGAGTCCGTGTCCACTGCTTTGTTGTGCTGTGACCTCATCCTGGGACCTTACCCACTTCATCCTCAAAAGTTGGTTCCAGTGGCTGGGACTGTTTTCCCATTATTGCCTACGCCTCCTGTGCTGTCCCTGCTGGTAGACCTACCTCCAAGATACCTTATCATCTTCCTGATATCTAAACGGCCTGCTTCCAGTGACTGTGACAGTCTTCTGTTCGTGTCTGAGCCTCCTGTGGTGGCCCCGCTGACTTCACCTTCCAGATGTCCTATCATCTTAAAATTCTATTTTGAATTCTCCTGACATCCGAAAGGTGAGAGCGCAGCCAATCCTTACATTCCTTAGTGAAACGCGCTTTTAAGGAGGTGAGTGTGTTGACATACTAACAGAGCACTCCCTGTGGAACCTGTGCAGGTCTTAACTAACATAAATTGGACTTCCTAACTAACATAAATGTACATGAGAGTTTTTAAGTATCATAAATAAGAGTGCTTTGTGTCCTGGAGCTAGCATCTACCTGGCCCCCAGCTTAATTGTAAATATGTAGTTTGATCAAATAAAGCTTACTACTGACCCCAAGCCTTGTTAGTTATTTATTTTCCTCTCACGACCCCCGATATTCTCTGGGTGCTCACAACAGCCACGGAGTCAACGTTGACTCACAGCAGCTGCATAAGATGGAGTAGACCTGCCCCACAGGGTTTCTTAGGCTATGAGCTCTATGGGAGCAAATCAGTAGGTTGGAACTACCAACTGAGTTAGCCACACCTCTACTCATTTCTTTAGGATGGTTTCTATAAAGCATGCTATTACAGCTTTTGGTACATTGTATTAAAGTGGCATCCAAAAATGATTCAGCAGTTAGCCCTCCTCCAACTATGTACAAAAAGGCCGGTTCGGCACATGTCACCATCACTGGATACCGTAATTTTTAAATGATAATTTGATACCAAAAACAAAAAATGAAAACAGCATTTCACTGCTTAACGTACTTTTTTAAAACATATTTTTTGCATGTACTAACCATTTATATTTTTCCTTTTGTGATTCATTTCTTGGTTCCATTTCTTGGACACTTTTTTAAAACACTTTTCATTATTTTTCTATTGAGCAACAGTGTTTATTTCTATCATTTACTTTGCACTGTTTCCAATTTCTATTTTGTTCACGATGTTCTGACACCAAACTTTCTAATCTTTATATCCTTAAATGTGTAATTTGTGTCCTTTGTTTTATGCCTTATAGAATCCTTCTCCTCCCAATTCCAAGATTATATACTATTTATCTAATTTCATTTTTTTCTTAGGGTTTACTATTTCTATGCCTAATTTTTAATCAGTTAAGAATTTATTTTGACTACAACAAAAAGACAGGTAATCCAATTTAAAAAAGGGCAGAGGAAATGAACAGATACTTCACCAAAGAAGACATTCAGAGCACTAACACAGACATGAGGAAATATTTGTGCTCACTAGCCATTAGAAAAATGCAAATCAAAACCACAATGAGACACCATCTCACACAGGCATTACTGGTATGAATCAAAAAAAAACAGAAAAGAATGAATGTTGGAGAGGCTATGCAGGAGACTAGAACTGTTATGCATCACTGGTGGGAATGCAAAATGGTAAAACCATTTTGGAAAAGGACAAGGAACATCCTCAGAAAGCTGGACATAGAAATACCATCCAATTCAGCAATCCCAGGCCTAGGAATATATCCTAGAGAAATAAAAACCATAACAAAAATAGACACATGCCTAGGTTTATTGCAGCACTGTTTATAACAGCAAAAAGAACTTAGATGTCCATCAAGAGATGATTGGATAACTAAACTATGGTACATACACACAATGGAGTATTACACAGTGATGAAGAATGATGAGTCTGCAAAGTATTTCACAACAAGGATGAATCTGGAGGGCATTATGCTGAGTGAAATAAGTCAGTCACAAAAGTACAAACATTGTATGAGACCACTACTATAAAAACTCATGAATAGGTTTATACACAAAAAGAAATAATCATTCATACTTTCAAGCAAGAGAGGAGGTAGGGATGGAAAAAATTTTAAAAGACAAAGGTAAGTGGTAACTTTGGTAAAGGGTAAGACAGTACACAGTACCGGAGAAGCCAGTATAACTTCTCCAAGGCAAGGTCATGGAAGCTCCATAGACACATCTTAACTTCCTGAGGGACTGAATTACTGGGCTCTGGGCTGTGGGGACCAAGGTTTCTGGGAACATTTGGTTCAATTGCCGTAACATACTTTATAAAGAACATATTCTACATTCTACTTTGGTGAATGGCATCTGGGGCCTTAAAAGCTAGTGAGCAGCCATCTAATCTACTCCACTGGTTTCACACCTTTGGTAGCAAGAGAGAACGAAGAAAACCTAAGACACAAGGGAAAAATTAGTCCCAATGACTACAAGACCACAACTACCATTGCCTCCAGTATACTGAGTCCAGCACAATTAGATGGTGCCTGGCTACCACAGCTGACTGCCCTGATGGGGATCACGAAAGAGGGTCCTGGACAGAGCTGGAGAAAAATGTAAAACAAAATTCTAACTCACGAAAAAGACCAGATTTTCTGGTCTGACTGAGACTGGGAAAAACCCGTGAGTACGGCCCAGGAACACTTTATTAGCTCAAAGATTAGATAGGCCTATAAAATTAAACAAGACCACGTAGCAATGCATAACAGTTCTAGTCTCCTGCATAGCCTCTCCAACATTCATTCTTTTCTGGGTTTTTTTTTTTTTTTTTTTTTTTTTTTTTGATTCATACCAGACCACAGGCAGGGACTAGCGGGCAGAAGGGGACAGGAGAGCTGGTAAGAGAGGATCCAAAGTGGAAAAGGGAGAATGTTGACACTCTGTGGGTTTGGTAACCAATGTCACAAAACAATATATGTACTAATTGTTTAGCGGCAAGCTAGTTTGTTCTGTGACATTCACCTAAGGAACAGTAATAAAAAAAATAATTTACTTTTTCAAAAAAGGAATTTACATTTCAGTCATAAGGTAGGGAAACTAACCATTGTTTCCTAGATAGTTAACCATTTGCTAAAAAAGCCATTTATGAGATAATCTACCTTTTCCTCTTTAATTTGTAAATGGAACTTTTGTTACTATTAGTTTTAAAGAAAATAGATGGAAAATCTATTTATAGATCTTTAAAGCTTGTATCATTTTCTCTTCTCTGTCCATTTATCAACCAGGAAAAATATGTTGACTCTACAAATGTGTTTGACCACCAGTGGTGACTGATAACCCATTGTTATTACTTTAGTATTTGTTTTTTTAACAAGACATTTATTATTATTTTTGTTTCTATTGTCACTTTCTCTCCCTATTTAATATGTATTCTTTTTTTTCATTTGAAAATTTCTTTTTTTAAAACTTTTTTTATTTTTTATTAATTACTATAAAAGAATAAAATTTGTAACATCTTTCAATTATCTCATCTGTGATAAACCCTCAGCCCCCACCCATCCATGTAGCCTACACAGTCATCTTCTTCTATGGGTAAGTCTCTTATTAATTACTTATAACAGGGGTCTCATACAAAATTTATCCTTTTGACACTGATTGATTTCACTCAGTATGATCTCTTCCAAATGAGACCACGTTATGAGATGTTTTCTACAATTGTCGTTTTTTTATCACAGCATAATGTTCCATTGAGTATATGTACCATAGTTTGCTTATCCATTCATCTGTTGATGGGCATCAGGGTGGATTCCAACTTTTTACTGTTATGGACTGTGATGCAACAAACATTCATGTACATGTGTCTGTTCATGTGACAACCTTTGCCTCTGAAGGATAAATTCCGAGCAGTGGAACTAGAGGATCAAATGGTATGTCTATCTCCAGCTTTTTATTACTACTGTCATCATTTATTCTTCCATATTAAACTGGCAAATCAATTTTAAAATGAAAAAAGTATGTTGGGAGTTTGGTTGGCATTGTGTTGAGTTTATAAAAAGATTTTTGGAGAATTGATATCTCTACAGTACTATGACTTCCCATCCAGAAACACAGTCCCCCTTTGGTTAGCTGCTTTTAAAGCTATGTGGTTTTGTTAATGTAAGTACTGCGACTCTTCTAAGTTTGTTATCCAATTATCTTTATGTTTTAGATGATTATTTTGAGTGTTGAATAAACTGTTGATATATTTAATGGGCCATTTTACTAATTCTCTAGAGTTTTTCATTGGTATTCTTGGATTTTTTCCTGGTGACCAATTACACAATCAATTAAAAATGATGATTTTGTCTCTTCTAAGTATTTATACCTCACTTACTTTTCATGTCTAATTGCTTTTTATTATTTCTGGATGATCTTGAACAATAATGGTGCAAGTTTGCATTCCTGACTAGGTTTTTAACAGCAATGATAATAGCTAATATTCTGTGAAGGCTAAAGATATGATTTAGGTGTTAACTCTTTGAAGCCATCCAACAGCTCTATGAGTTAGGTACTATTGCTATCCTCATTTACAAGGGGAGAAGCTGAGTCATAGACTATTCTGAGCAACTTGCCCAAGGTCATGCTGCAAGTAACTGGCAGAACCAAGATTTGAATTCAACGTTCTAATGAATGGGATAGTGTGCTACAGTATAACAAATAACAGACTCTCCATGGTAGACTGGGATAGAATACAGGTAGAAGCGGCGCATCTGGTATCAGCAGTGTCTCTAGCTTCTCATACTGCCAAAGCTTGCCTACAAAGGACAGCCACTGTTGGGCACCCTGGTGTCAATCGGGATGATAAGTTTCCAGAAGAGCAGAGGCAGCACTTAACCATCAGAAGCAAAGGTGAAGCAAAACTATCATAATTGGAAACAAGGTTGGAATGGCAGCTAAGGCTGCCATGATGTTCCTAGGGTCAAGAAAGACAGCCAGTCAGTAAGTGTATCATTATATATATATATATTATATATATATATATATGTGTGTGTGTATGTATGTATGTATATATATGTACATATCTACATATTTATGGAGTCATGGTGGCATGGTGGTTAAGTGTTTGGCTACTTACCAAAAGGTCAGCAATTCAAACCCTCTAGCTACTCTTCAGAGTTCTGCTCTATCCCACGGAGTCACTCAGTGGCATTAGTCGTTGTCATCATATATATAAAATCTCAAGAGACTAAAAATAGATAAGCACTGTACACCAGTGTTCATTGCCACATTATTTGCAATAGCCAAAAGGTTGAAACAACCCAAATGTCCATCAACAGATGAATGAATAGACAAATTATGGTATATACCTACAATGGAATATTATTCTTCCATAAAGAGAAATGAAGTTCTATACATGCTATAACATGGATGATCCTTGAAAACATTATGCTAGGTAAGTAAGTCAGACACAAAAGGACAAATATTGTATGGTCCCACTTATATGAGATTGTCAAGGATCTCATGTTACTTGGATCCACAATCAATGAGAAAGGAAGCAGAAGTCAAGAAATCAAAAGACACACTGCATTGGGAAAATCTGCTGCAAGGGATCTCTTTAAAGTATTGAAAGGGAAAGATGTCACCTTGAAGACTAAGTTGCACCTGACTCAAGCTATGGTATTTCCGATTGCATGATATGCATGTGAAAGCTGTACAATGAATAAAGAAGACAGAAGAACTGACGTCTTTGAATTGTGGTTTTAGAGAAGAAAATTTAATATACCATGGCGTTTTGAGAAGGATATTTAATATACTATGGGCAGCCAAAAGAACAACAAATCTGTCCTAGAAGAAGAACCACCAGAATGTTTCTTAGAAGCAAGGATGGAAAGATAACATCTTACATGCTTTGGACATGTTGTCAGGAGGGATCAATCCCTGAATAAAGACATCATGCTAGGCAAAGTAGAGGATCAGTGGAAAAGAGAAAGGCCTTCAACAAGATGGACTGACACAGTGGCTATAGCAATGAGCTTAAGCATAAAAATGCTTATTGTCATGGCAAGGGACTGGGCAGTGTTTCATTTTGTTGTGTATACAGTCACTGTGAGTGAGAACTGACTAGATGGCACCTATGAACAACTTTTTTAAAAAAATGCAAAAACTAATGTTGATGATTGCACGTGATGAATGTAATTAATGTCACTGAATTGCACACTTAAAGATGATTGAAATAGCAATTTTTCTACATACATTTTACCAGAATAAAATTTTTTTTAAAAAAAATTAAAAGTGGCTGAACAGAAAGCTAATATCAGCTACACCAATGGAAAGTTACAATCCTTTACCTGGTTTTCATACCTGAATCAATTCTCAGATCTAGAATACCAACTACCTCATACTACCTGCTGAGACTGTATCAGTCTGTCATAGTGAAAATACCACATCTGGAAAAGCATCTGTTTAGTGACATGATAAAACTCAGCAAACCAAGCCCACTGCCATAAAGTTGATTCCAACTCACAGGGACTCTATAGGACAGAGTAGAACTGTCCCATGGAGTTTCCAAGGAGCACTTAGGGGATTTGAACTTCTGACCTTTTGGTTGAACAACCATAGCACTCAGCTACTATGTCACCAAGATTTCCAATGGCATGATACACCTAGTTTTCTCTGCGGGAAAGAAGTGAATTAAATGAACCCATGATGAGATCTAGTACTCTCTAAATCTTTGTGGGTGGCACTAATCCACTGGTGATGCAGTATTGATTCTGATTTTGTTGGTAGTGGTGGAATGGGGATAATTTTAACATTTTTCACCTGCTCTTTCCTATAATGAGGAGTCCTGGTGGCGCAGTAGAGTTCAGCTGCTAACCAAAAGGCTAGCATTCAAATCTACCAGCCACTTCTTGGAAATGCTACAAGGCAGTCCTGCTCTGCTCTGTAGGGTCACTATGAGCCACAATCAACTGGAAAGCAGTGGTTTTTTGTTTCTTCTTTTTTTTTTTTGTTTTGATTTTCCCTGTCTTGCTTACTCCTCTACTACCTTTTACTGTACTCACCTTCAATATAGACAATTTACTTGGTCTGTTGCCTCAGTGTCTGCTTCCAGGGGAACACAAACCAATTTAAATAAGGGACTCTTGTTATTAGGTGCAGTCTCTACTCACAGTAACTCCCATGTGACAGAGTTGGATGGCCCCATAGGATTTCCTAGGCTGTGGTCTTCACAGAAGCAGATTGTTCATCTTTCTTTCATGGAGCCACTGGGAAGATTTGCACTGCTGACCTTTCAGTTTGCAGCTTAGCACTTAACTATTACACCATCAGGGCTCCTACACTTACCAAAAGAGACAATGTCTATTTTCTTCCCATCATTTTGACTGACAGCAACTGCTAATTTCTTCTCCTTGTCTCCTGGGACTGCTCTCTCATGAGTTCAGAAAAAAAGAGGTAATGGGCTGGGAAAGTAATGGGAGAGAGTACTCTGGCCACGTAGCAGATACACACTTGCCAGTACGGCAACTACATGGCTTTCTCATGAGCACAAATCCTAGGTCTCTGCCTAAAGGAGAAGAGAATGGAGAAAGTACTGTCTCCCTGCTTTGCTCAGACAACAATCTTGTATGATCCTTCTGCGATACTCTACATTTGTTTCACATCAGTGTTCCTTTTGGCCATCACTGTGAATTTCTATATAGTCTCTATCTTCGTGTTCTGTGCCATCATATGTATTTTAACTAATAGTGAATGAAACTGAATAGTGGAACGTACCAGTCATATGATATTTTCCTCTGAATGTCTACAGTATTTTACCTCAAGGGAGAGTGAAGTGATAAAATGGAAGATGAAACTCTAAAGTTCTTGGAGGCTTTCTTCCTAGAGGTCATCTTTCCAAATAGAGTCACAGCAGATATGTGCTGTCAGCAATAGGAAACTGCATACTTTATAATACTGGAAATTCCAGTCCTCGTTAGCATGGTTCTTCAAACAATTCCTCAGAAAAGTACTTTTGAGCTTGGGCTGGTGGGGGAGTATAAGAGAGAATAAACGATAAACGGTGGAGGTACATTTCTAAGAGGCCTCAATCCGTGGGGTAGAGTCAAAATGGTGGACTAAACACACATCTCCCTAGATCCCTCTGGAAACCAAGACCTGAAGTGATAATTAAATCGAGGCTTCTGGATACCTAGTGAGCTCTAGGTCACAGTGTTGGGCTGTCAATCTGGAATACACACTCTGAACAGGAAATTTCTCTTTCATGGACCCCCGCCCTTGTTGAGTGCTAGCTCTCATGGACCAAAGATAATTCACCATTTTAAACTTTTTCTGTGTCTTAGCCAGTGGGTAGAGCTGGGGCTTGACTGGCACCTAAGCTCAGATGCGCTCTAGGCAGTCTTATAGTGAAAGGCAAAAGGTATCTGACAGCTCTCAAAGTCAGTAAGGCTTTCAGGTGTACAAGTCCCTCTTCCCATCTGGCAACGTAAGCACCTCTATATCCAACCGTCAATGCTGTAAACTAATTCAAAATATGGGAAGGCTACTGCCCTGCTGTCATCTGCTGCTGGGATCTTAGATCGATGGGTGGAATCACCACATTTTGTGAGTTGGCTTTGGACTCTGTACACCTCGGCACCTGTGGCCTCTCTCTACAAGCCTGCACCATTGAGTAGCCTGTTCTGAGGCAGGTGGGGGAGTTTGTACAGGACACCACCTTGTTTGGCTGAGAGGCAAAGATAACCACAGTGAGGCGTTAGCTGGACCTAATTCCTGGGCTGGGAGACAGTGCCTGACTGGAGGAGAGTGCTTTTCTATTAGAAAAGCAGTATTTTGCACAGTGTGGCCCATGGGTGGGCCCAGCAGCAGATGACAGCAGGGCAGCAGCCATCCCATATTTCAAACGACTTTATAGGATCTGGGGTTGGATATAGAGCTGCTTACTTTGCCAGCTGGGAAGAGGGACTCACACACCTGAAAGCCTGACTGACTTTGGAAACTGTCAGACACCTTTTACCTTTCAATATAAGACTGCCTAGAGAAACAACTGTGGTGTGTCCTGAAGGCATCTCTTCCAGACTTTATTGACTCACATTATAATGTCAGCCAATGGCTCCCAAGTGACTCTATAGGTAGGGCCGTGTCTTTGCCAATCAGGAGGTGGAACCTGCTGCCTCCAGAGATTCCACTGAGCCCAGTCACTGGAGTACACAGAAGTGTCCAATGATCACCTTCCTTTTCACACTGAGTTCTACATCCCATTGAGGTAACACCAGAGAAACAAAACAACCTCCAGATACCCAAAAAGCAACAAACTTCGGATAAAAAAGTAAAGAAGAACTCACCTATGGCTTCAGAAGGCCCCCAAAAGAGAGAACCAAAGAACTTCCCAGACAAAGAAGCCTTTCTGAAACTATTGGAGAGCAAGTACAAAAGATTATATAGAGAGTCCTCCTAGACCTTATACAAAATGTAGCAGAGCAAAACAAAAAATTAGCAAGCTGTTCAAACTGATGGAACACCAGTATTCTGAAATCCAACAGATCAATAACAAAATCAAAGAGATAGAAACTTTAATTCAAAGCCCAGAAAGCAGAATGGAACAAATGGAAAAGAGACTTTCTGACTTGGAAGACAGAGCCACTGACTCCAGCATATATGACGAGAAATCAGAAAAAAGAAACAACAAAAATGAAGAAGCATTAAGAAGCATGTGGGACTCTATTAAGAGGAACAACCTATGATAAATTGGAGTTCCTGAACAGGGCGAGACACCTGAGAACACAGAGAGTATTGTTGTTGAGCTGCTGACAGAAAACTTCCCAGAAATTATGAAAGAAGAAAATATAGATATCCAAGATGCATGTCAAACACTACCCAATATAGATCTCAAAACAAAGACTCCAAGACATATTATAATCAAGCTTAACAAAATGAAACATAAGCAGCAACTCTTAAAGGCAGCAAGACTCAAAGCAAAGCTAACATTCAGAGGGAAGCCCTGTAGACTTTCATCTGACTTCTCAGCAGAAACAACACTGGCACAGAGGCAACGGGATGACACATTCAAAGCCTTGAAGGAGAAAAATTTCCAACCAAGAAATATATATCTGGCAAAGCCATCTTTCAAATATTAAAATGAAATTAAGACATTTGCAGATAAACAGAAACTCAGAGACTTTGTAAAAACCAAAGCAAAGCTACAAGAAATACTGAAAGAAGCTCTTGGCTTAGAAGAACAAAACCATTAACTCTATATTTTAGGAGGAAATACAGGACACATCATCCAGACACCTACTCGGTTAGCGAAGGCTCCAAACTCAATCAAAGCTATAATATTAAAAGAAGTGATCCAGTGATTATATCATGAAAACTACGATGCCATCACATTAAAAAGAGGGATGTACTACAGTCATTATAGTCCTTCCAGAGATGAAGTTAATAAGATTTGTAGTCAAAATTGGGTTTAAACATAGACTGTTAAAGAGGCTTAAAGGGGTGGCCACAAAGCACAGTAAAGATACAACATATCAAGAAATGTAACACAGGAGTCTCAACAACCACAAAACCCACACTGAAAAAGATGAAAAATCAACTCGTAAAGAATGTCCCATAACAGAATAGCAACAACAACAGAGAAAACATTAACACAAAAATAAACACACTACAATTACAGCACTAAACACATACCTATCAATAATTACATTGAATGTGAATGGACTGAATGCTCCAGTAAAGAGACAGCAAATGACATCTTGGATCAAAAGACATGACCCATCTATATGTTGCTTACAAAAAATTCACCTTAGGCTTAAAGATATGAACAAACTGAAAATTAAAGGATGGAAGAATATATATCCAGCTAACAATATACAAAGAAGAGCAAGTGTGGCAACACTAATCTCAGATAAAATAAATTTTAATATAAAATCCACCATCATAGACAAAGAGGGACACTATTTGTTGCTGAAATGTTCAATACACAAACTGGACTTAACAATATTAAATATTTATGCACCCAATACCAGAGCACCTAAATACATCAAAGAAACACTGACTACATTCAAAAACGAGATAGATTACTCCACAATAATAGGGCAGACTTCAACACTCCACTCTCAGTATTGGAAAGATCATCTAGAAAAAAACTTAATAAAGACACAAAAGATCTTATTGCCACAATTAACCAACTAGACCTCATCGACATATACAGAAGTTTCTATCCATCAGCGAATAACTACACTTTCTTCTCCGGTACACATGGAACATTTTCCAGAATAGACCATGTGTTAGGACATAAAACAAATCTCAACAAAATCCATACCATTGAATTATTGCAAAGTATCTTCTCAGACCATAAAGCCATAAAAGTTGAAATCAATAGCAGAAAAAACAAAGATAGAAAGTGAAACTCATGGCAACTGAACAACATCTTGCTCAAAAAGCCATAGATTATAGAAGAAATCAAGGATGAAATTTTGGCTGTGTATCTTCCAAGACAGACTTGTTCATTTTCTGGCAGTCTATGGCACATTCAACATTCTTCACCAACATTACAATTCAAAGGCAAGAATTCTTCTTCAGTCTTCCTTATTCATTGTCCAGCTTTGCATACTGAAGTTACTTTGAAAGTCAGAATTTTCCTACAGTTCCTACCTCTGATGAATCTCTCACGAGCCTGAGAACTGAGTTCCATTTGTAAAGCCAATGAGCTGGTAGACTCTGATGCATTTGGCTTAGAATTCTGACATGAATGCCGACTTTAGAAACCACATCATTCGTCCTACTGTTTCTTTTTATCCGCTAATTAAATCCAAGATTTTTCCCAGGTCAGGTTCCAGTGTAACTCACATCTCTTTCCATAAAGACTTCTTCAGGCTCTATAGCCTGCACGGATCACATTCTTCTCAAGGTTAGGGCCCAGTTCAGAAGTTCATTGTTCTTTTCTGATTTCATGGGAATGACACAATCTCTCATATTTCCCCAAGGACAGCGACCATGTCTTACTTTATTTTTGACTTCCCTGTAATAACTAGAACAGTCCTAGACAAATGGAGGTTCTTAAAGAATAAATTTGCTGTCTTAATCTGGGGGGATAATTTTCATGTTGAAAGCAGTTTGGATATAAATGGGCTAGTTGAAAAATGTGCTGAAAGCTCCAACAGCCATATGGCTCCTGGGCTGTATTCACATGTCGTTCTGATGCCTCACATGCTCCATTTGCTTCTCTGTGCCTCACTGGTGAGGGTATTAAATTGTGGTGAAGTTTTGGGCTTTACTACAATTCTTGATTCTGATCTCAATTCATTGGAATTATATTAAGCAGAATTAAAATAGATTTGGTTCACCTTTGTTTAAAATTCAGATTCATAAGTTCCATTCCAGACCAGCTAAATAAAAATCTCAAGCCAGGGTCCAAGATTACCTCTCCAGGTAAACTTTATTTTTATATTTTTATTTTCCAGGTAATATTGATGAACAGGGAAGTTGAATAAATACTCTTCTATGGGGTTTTTGTTGCTGAGTACAAAGACAAAATGTTGCCATGGTTCAAAGCATATTCCCATATACTGTGGTATGGAAGATTCAGGGAGATTAGCTTTGTAGGTGACCCAAATATTTTATATTGAAATGTGTAAAGCATCCTATTTTCTAGTCGTGTTTCATTTTAGGTGGTCTCATGATTCTTTGCTTTCTAGCATTTTTTGAATGGGTCCCACTGAATATGCGTTAAACGGAAGTATGTTGAACTGGATTACCCTGAAGATGCATTAAGCCAACCTCATCATCCTCAGAGGAAGTATTCAGCCTCACACTTAGTGCTTAGTTGGAACTTGAGTATGGCTGAGAGACTCCACAGTTTTACAAAGGTATTTTTCTCTTGGTTTTTATCTTCTAGCTTAGGTTAATTTTATCTCAATTTTTTTTTTTATGATGGAAACCTCATGAAGGACTAATTCTCTGTTACAGCTGATAAAGATGGCTAATTAGGATTGGTGTGGATGGCCAGCTCATTAGCCACTTTGAGTTACAAAGGTCAGAGCAGACTAGCTGCTATCACAGGGTCATAGTGTGAATGGCAGCTGGTTACGAAAGATAAATACAAGATGGGAACAAAGCGAGGTTATCATTGCCAGAGGTGTCACACAGATAATAGTAGACCTTAATCAATGACAAATCACTCAAATCATGACCCAGACCCAAAAGAAAATAACTCCATATGCTTCTAGAATTTACTGCAGCACTGTGATTGTTTGGCTATTAAAATGTCACTTGCAGAATGAAATACTTGGAAATACTGACTACTAAATGAAATTGTTTTTAAATTCTTTGCAAAACATTTCAAGTGTTACTGAATGACCAGTTTGGGTTTATGTATGGATAAAGAATTATGACTTGAGGCCTCTGTTTTTTTTTAATTTTAATTTTTTATTATGATTGAGCGAAAATGTACACTCCCATATAAATTTGCGTGCCCACCTATGTGCAGCTCCCACTGCCTTCCCTGCCCGGTGACAGCACACTCTACCTCTCTGGTCTATACATGTCATATCCTCCTAACAATTTCCTATTCCCTCCTCTCCACTCTGTCCCCGGCCTCCAGTAAGAGGTCAACAGGACGACATCCTATAGATCCATAGAACCATTAAGTGCACACATGATATGGTCACTCTGCGTCACCAAGTCCAGTCCATACCTGTCTGAAGAGTTGACCTCCATCATGATTTATGGACAGGGGCAACATCAGGGTCAGAGGCCATGCTCACAGGGGAACTCTGAGTCCCCTGGACCATCACTTGTGGTCTTTTAGTTGAGATCTCAGGGTTCCCCCCTTTTTATTCTTGTCTTGCCAGTGAGACTCAACTTTGTGAGTCCCATCACAGCTATTGCTGGTGGTGGCTGGGTACCCTCCAGTGCTTCCGGTCACAAGTTGATGTAGTCACCCACTCCTGTGGGTCTCTCTGTCTTCTGGGTTCTCTTTGCCCCATGCCATTTTGGTCCTTGGTGATCATCTGTTCCTGCTGAGCTGGGGCCATTTGTTATACCTCAGATGGAAGCTTGGCAGGTTTTCAGACCCCAGACACCACTCACCAATGTGGAATGCAGAAGACTCTTTTAGCAAAAGGCTAGTTGTGCCAACTGGCCTTGATTTCCCCTGATAGCATGGTCCCTGGCCCCCCACCCCAGCTACTCTGTCCTTGCAATATTGCGGTAAGATGGGAGGAGTAATCATGTTATGTTGAAGTCCAGTTAAAACTGATCTTTTTTCTAATGTGTGCTGTCACAGATTTCACCCAACCTGATGTCTATGAACTGTATAATCTAAACTCCACCCTTGCAGCCATCAAAGAGTCTTTTCTTCTGTGCATGAGTCTGTTTTTAAGTTCTTATTGTAGGGTTCTCATACAATATGTGTCCTTTTGTCATTGACAAGTTTCACTCAACATAATGTCCTCCAATCGAAACCAGGTTGTAAGATGTTTCCTAAAATCATCATTGCTCTTTATCATTGCATAGTGTTCCGTTGAGTATATATACCATAGTCACCTATCCATTCCTCTGTTGGGCATTTGGGTTGATTCCATTGTTTTGCTATTGTGGACTGTGCTGCAATAAACATTTGTGCGCATGTGTCAGTTGGTGTGAATGGCCTTGATTGTGTAGGATATATTCCAAGCAGTGGAATTACCAGGCCAAATGATATATCTATTTCCAGCTTTTTAAGGAAGCGCCAAACTGCTTTCCACAGAGGTTGCACCATTTTGCAATCCCACCAACAGTGTAGGAGAGTTCCAATTTCTCTGCAGCCTCTCCAGCATTTGTTGTTTTGCATGTTTTGGATCATGACCAACCTTGTTGGGGTGAGATGGTATCTCGTTGTAGTTTTGATTTGAATTTCTTTAATAGCTAATGATTGTGAGCATGTCTGCATGTGTTTTTTGGCTGCTTAGATCTCCTCTTTAGAGAAGTGTCTGTCTGTCTCCTTTAGCCATCGCTTAACTGAATTATTTATCTTTTTCTTATTGATACTTCGTAGTACCTTATAGATTACGGACATCACATGTCGGTCCGGCATTTAGTTGCCAAATATTTTTTCACATTCTGTAGGTGGTCTTTTAATTCTTGTGATAAAGTCTTTGGATGAGCAAAAGTGTTTGATTCTTAGTGGCTTCCATATATCTATTTTCTCTTTTGTTGATTGTGCTTTGTTTGTCAGATTTTGAAGTCTGTCTATGCTGTGTATTAAAACTTCCATTGTTGATCCTATTTTTTCTTGGATGAGGTTTATTGTTATAGATTTGATATTTAGGTCTTTTATCCAGTTTGAGTTGGTTTCTGTATAATGTGTGGAATATGGGTCTTGTTTCAATTTATTGCAGATGGATATCCAATTTTGCCAGCACCATTTGTTGAAGAGATTGCTTTTACCCCAGTATACTGTTTTAGGGCCTTTGTTGAATATCAACTATTCATAGGAGGAGGATGTCATCTCTGGGGTTTCAACTCTGTTCCATTGATATATCTGTCTCTTTTTGTACCAGTACCAGGCTGTTTTGACTACTGTGGCAGTGTAATAGATTCTAAAGTCGCACAGCGAGAGGCCTCCCAGTGTATTCTTCTTCAGTAGTGCTTTACTTATCTGGGGCTTTTTCCCTTCCCAAACAAAATTGGTGATTTGTTTCTCCATTTCACTAAAAAATGTCACAGGAATTTGCATTGGGATTGCCTTATATGACTAGATTGCTTTGGGTAAAATAGACGTTTTCACAATGTTAAGTCTTCCTACCCATGAGCAGGGTAGGTTTCTCACTTTATCTAAGTCTCTCTTAGTTTTTTGTAGTAAAATTTTGTAGTTCTTTTTGTAAAGGTCTGTTATTTCTCTGGTTAGATTCATTCCTAGATATTTTATCTTCTTGCAGGCTATAGAAAATGGTATTGATTTGGTGATTTCTTCCTTAGTAATGTTGTTGATAGTACAAAGGAATCCTACTGATTTACTTACGTTTATCTTGTATCCTGAGACTTTGCCGAACTCTTCTGCCAGTTTGAGTACTTTACTCATGGATTTTTTTGGATTCTCTCAGTATACCATCATATCATCTGCAAATAGTGAGACTTTTACTTCCTCTTTATCGATGCAGATGCCCTTTATTTCTTGGTCTTGTCTAATTGCTCTGGCTAGAACTTCTAGTATACTGTTGAATAGAAGAGGTAAGAGTGGGCATCCTTGTCTAGTTCCCGTCCTTGAGGGGAATTATTCTAGTTACTCTCCATTCTAGATGATGTAAGTAGTTGGCTTTGTGTAAATGGCCCTTATTGCACAGAGGAATTTGCCATCTGTTCCTATTTTGCTGAGAGCTTTTAGCATGAATGGGTATTGGACTTTATCAAATGCCTTTTCTGCATCAGTAGACAAAAATCAGATGATTCTTGTCTTTTGTGTTATTTATGTGGTTGATCACATTAATTGTTTTTCTGATGTTGAACCAGCCTTGCATCCCTGGTGTGAATCCAACTTGGTCATGATGAATTATTTTTTTGATATGTTGTTGTATTCTGTTGACAAGTATTTTGTTGAAGGTTTTTGCATCTAGATTCATGAGTGGTATTGATCTGTAGTTCTTTTTTTTGAGCTACTGATGCCAGCATCTATGAGCAGAAATCAGAAAAAAGAAACAAGAAAAATGAAGAAACATTAAGAAGCATGTCAGACTCTATTAAGAGGAACAACCTATGATAAATTGGAGTCCCTGAACAGGGTGAGACATCTGAGAACACAGAGAGTATTGTTGCTGAGCTGCTGAAAGAAAACTTCCCAGAAATCATGAAGGAAGAGAATATAGACATCTCAGATGCATATCGTACGCCACCCAATATAGATCACAAAAGAAGGACTCCAAGACATATTATAATCAAGCTTAACAAAATGAAACATAAGCAGCAACTCTTAAAGGCAGCAAGACTCAAGGCAAAGCTAACATTCAGAGGGAAACCCTGTAGACTCTCATCAGATCTCTCAGCAGAAACCATGCTGGCACGGAGACAGTGGCATGACACATTCAAAGTCTTGAAGGAGAAGAACTTCCAACCAAGAATTATATATCCTGCAAAACTGTCTTTCAAATATGAAAATGAAATTAAGACATTTCCAGATAAACAGAAACTCAGAGACTTTGTAAAAACCAAACTCAAACTACAAGAAATACTGAAAGAAGTTCTTGGTTTTGGCTTAGAAGAACAAAACTACTAACTTTATATTTTAGAACAACACACTACTCAATACTCTACTCATTTAGGGAAGGCTCCAAAGTAAATCACAGCTTTAATATGGACAGAAGCAATCCAGCAATCATCATGAAAACTATGGTGTCATCATAATAAAAAGAGGGATGTACTCATTATAGTCCTTCCAGATGGAGAGGAAGATGACAAGACTGGTAGTAATTAAAATTGGGTTTATAAATAGTTTATTAAGGGGGTTCATGGGGCAGCTGTAAAGCACAACAAAGATATATCATACCATTTCAAGAAATCTAACACACGAGTCTCAACAACTATAAAACCAGCTCTGAAAAAGGTGAAAAATCAACTCACAAAAAAGAATGTCCCAGAACAGACTAATAAGAACAACAGAGAAAATATCAACATAAAAATAAACATATCACAATGGCAGCAGTAAACACATACCTATCAACAATTACATTGAATGTGAATGGACTGAATGCTCCAGTAAAGAGACACCGAGTGTCATCTTGGATCAAAAGACACAACCCATCCATATGTTGTCTACAAGAAACTCACTTGAGACCTAAAGACAGGAACAAATTGAAAATTAAAGGATGGAAGAATATATATCAAGCTAACAATCAACAAAGAAGAGCAGGGGTGGCAATTCTAATCTCAGACAAAATCAATTTTAATGTCAAATCCACCATCGTGGACAAAGATGGTCACTATTTATTGCTGAAATGTTCAGTACACAAGCAAGACTTAACTATATTAAATATTTATGCACCTAATGTCAGAGCACCTAAATATGTTGAAGAAACACTGACTATGCTCAAAAGAGTTAGATGACTCCACAATAATAGTGGCAGACTTTAACACTCCACTCTCATTACTAGACAGATCATCTAGAAAAAAGCTCAGTAAAGATACAGAAGACCTCATTGACACAATTAACCAACTAAACCTCATTTATATATACAGAACTTTCCACCCATCAGCAGACAACTACACCTTCTACTCCAGTGCACATGGAACATTCTCCAGAATGGACCACGTGATAGGCCATAATGCAATGCTCAACAAAATCCATACCATTGAATTACTGCAAAGCATCTTCTCAGATCATAAAGCCATAAAAGTTGAAATCAATAGCAGAAAAAAAAAGAAAGTGGAATTCTTGGAAACTGAACAACATCTTCCTCAAAAAAACATGGGTTATAGAGGAAATCAAGGATGAATTAAAGAAATTCATGGATTCCAATGAGAACGAAAACACTTTCTTCCAGAACCTATGGGATACAGCCAAAGCAGTGCTCAGAGGTCTGTTTATCTCCACAAATGCACACATCTGGAAGGAAGAAAGAAACCAAATCAAGGAACTAACTCTACAGCTTGAACAAGTAGAAAGAGAACAACAGAGGAACCCCTTGGGCACCAGAAGAAAGGAAATCATAAAGATTAGAGCAGAACTAAATGAATTAGAGAATAGAAAAACAATTGAAAAAATTGAAAAGACCAAAAGCTGGTTTTTTGAAAAGATCAACAAAATTGATAAGCCACTGGCTAAACTTACTAAAGAAAAGCAGGAAAGGAAACAAATAACCCAAATTAGAAATGAGAGGGGAGTTGTCACCACAGGTGCAACAGAAATCAAAAATATCATAACAGAATACTGTGAAAGACTGTACTCTAACAAATTTAAAAACCTAGGGGAAATGGACCGATTCCTTGACTCATACCACCTACCCAAATTATCACAACATCAGGCAGAATAACTTAGTAAACCCATCACAAAGGAAGAGATTGAAAATGTCATCAAAACACTGCCAACCAAAAAAAGTCCGGGCCCAGATGGCTTCACAGCAGAATTCTACCAAGCATTTAGAGAAGAGTTATCCCCAATACTACTGAGACTATTTCACAGTATAGAAAGGGATGGAGTACTCCCAAACTCATTCTATGAAGCCAGCATAACCCTGATACCTAAGCCAGGGAAAGATCCCACAAAGACAGAGAACTACAGACCGATATCACTCATGAACCTAGATGCAAAAATCTTCAACAAAATTCTTGCCAACAGAATACAACAACAATATCCAGAAAATAATCTATCATGACCAAGTGAGATTCATACCAGGGATGCAAGGCTGGTTCAACATCAGGAAAACAATTAATGTGATAAACCACATAAATAACACAAAAGACAAAGATCACCTGATTTTGTCCATTGATGCCGAAAAGGCATTTGATAAAGTCCAACACCCATTCATGCTAAAAACTCTTAGCAAAATGGGCATAGACAGCAAATTCCTCAACACAATAAGGGCCATTTATACAAAGCCAGTTGTCCACATCATCCTGAATGGAGAGAGACTGAAAGACTTTCCCTTGAGATCAGGAACTAGACAAGGATGCCCACTCTCAACTCTCCTATTCAACATTGTGCTAGAAGTTCTAGCCAGAGCAATTAGACAAGACGAACAAATAAAGGGCATCTGCATCGGCAAAGAGGAAGTTAAAATCTCACTGTTCGCAAATGATATGATTGTATATGCAGAGAACCCCAAGGAATCTATAAGTAGGCTACTCAAACTGATAGAAGAGTTCAGCCAAGTCTCAGGATACAAGATAAGCATAAGTAAATCAGTAGGATTCCTTTATACCAACAACAAGACTGTTAAGGAGGAAATTATCAAACCAATACCATTTACGATAGCCCCTGAGAAGATAAAGTACCTAGGAATTAATCTAACCAGAGAAACAACAGACCTTTACAAAGAGAACTACAAGCCCTTACTACAAGAAACTAAGAGAGACTTAGATAAATGGAAAAACCTACCCTGCTCATGGATAGGAAGACTTAACATTGTGAAAATGTCTATTTTACCCAAAGCAATTTATTTGTATAATGCAATCCCAATACAAGTTCCAGCATCATTTTTGAATGAGATGGAGAAACAAATCACCAATTTTCTTTGGAAAGGGAAGAAACCCCGGATAAGTAAGGTACTACTAAAGAAGAAGAACACACTGGGAGGCCTCTCATTACCCGACCTTAGAACATACTACACTGCCACAGTGGTCAAAACAGCCTGGTACTGCTACAAGAACAGACAGATCGATCAGTGGAACAGAATTGAGACCCCAGAGATGACACCATCTGCCTATGAACAGTTGATATTCGACAAAGGCCCTAAGACACTAAACTGGGGTAAAAACAGCATCTTCAGCAAACGGTGCTGGCAAAATTGGTTAGCCATCTGCAATAAACTGAATCAAGATCCATATCTTACACCTTATACAAAAACCAACTCCAACTGGATAAAAGACCTAAATGTCAAACCTAAAACGATAAAGCTCATCCAAGAAAAGGTAGGAACAACAATGGAAGTCTTAATACACAATGAGGACAGACTCCAAAATCTGTCAAAGAAATCTCAATCAACAGAAGAGAAAATAGATAAATGGGAACTATTAAGAATCAAACACTTTTGCTTATCCAAAAACTTTGTTAATAGAATTAAAAGAACACCCACAGAATGGGAAAAAACATTTGGCAACTCTATGTCAGACCAACACCTGATCTCCATAATCTATAAGATACTACAAAATATCAATAAGAAGAAGATAAACCATCCAGTTAAGCGATGGGCAAAGGAGATGGACAGACACTTCACTAAAGAGGAGATCCAGGCAGCCGAAAAACACATGCGGACGTGTTCACGATCTTTAGTTATTAAAGAAATTCAAAGCAAGACAACAATGAGATACCATCTCACCCCAACAAGACTGGCCATGATCCAGAAAACACAAAACAACAAATGCTGGAGAGGCTGTGGAGAAAGTGGAACCCTCCTACACTGTTGGTGGGGTTGCAAAATGGTCCAGCCTCTTTGGAAGGCAATCTGGTGCTTCCTTAAAAAAATGGATATTGATATACCATTTGACCCAGTAATTCCACTACTTGGAATATATCCTACAGATTCAAGGCCTTTCACACCAATGGACACATGCACCAGAATGTTTACCGCAGCACAGTCCACAATAGCAAAAAGATGGAATCAACCCAGATGCCCAACAATAGAAGAATGGATAGGTAAACTGTGGTACATATACTCAATGGAACACTACGCAATGATAAAGAATAACGATGATTCCAGGAAACATCTCCTAACCTGGTTTCAACTGGAAGACATTATGTTGAGTGAAAGTAGTCAGCGACAAAGGGACAAATACTGTATGAGATCTCTATGATAAGACCTCAAAAACAGACTTGTGTACAGAAGAAAAGACTCTTTGACAGCTTGCAAGGGAGGGGAGGGAGGGAGGATGGGGGGGGAAGGTTTAGTTTAGATAGTTACTAGAAATCTAGTTGGGAGAAAGCGGTGATAGCACACATAAGAAACAAGAACAACATTAAGTGGACTTCAGCATAACTTCAGTACTCCTTCCATCTTGACTCAATACTGCAAGGATAGAGTAGCTGGGGCAGGGGGCAGGGGACCATGCTCTTAGGGAAATTCCAGGCCAATTGGCACAACTAGCATTTTGCTAAGAGAGCTCTCTGCACCCCACATTGGTGAGTGGTGTCTGGGGTCTTAAAAGCTGCCAAGCTGCCATCCGAGGACACAGCAAATGGTCCCCACTCAGCAGGAACGGATGCTCACCGAGGGCCAAAATGACATGAGGTAAAGACAACCGAGAAGACAGCGAGACCCACAAGAGGGGGTGCCTACATCGACTTGGGACCGGAAGAACCGGATGGTGCCCGGCCACCACCAGTGATAGCCACGATGGAGCTCACAGAGAGGAGTCTCACTGGCAACACAAGAATAAAAAGGGGTGCATCATGAGATCTCCACTAAAAGACCTCAATTGATGGTCCAGCGGTTTTAGGGTTCCTCTGAGAGCATGGCCTCCAGCCCTGATACTGCCCTTTCCCATAAATTATAACAAAGGTCCACTCTTTGGACAGGAATGGATTGGACTTGGCAAGGCAGAGTGACCATATATTCGAAGCACTTTGTGGTTCTATACATCTACAGGATATCATCTTGCTGACCTCTGGCTGGAGGAAGGGGAGTGGACGGAGAGGAGGGGAAAGGAGGCTGTTGGGAGGATGAGACATGTATGGAACAGAGAGGAACAATGTGCAGTCACCGGACAGGGAGAGCAGTGGAAGCTGCATATAGGTGGGCATGTAAATTTATACATGAATGTACATTTTCACTCAGTTATGTTAAACAAAAATTGAAAAAAAAAAAAAAAGAATTGCACCTGACTGTGATGTGACGAATGTCATGTTGGAGAGGGCTTTCATTCTGCCTGTGGACCTGGAGCGAACACGGGCAATTGTGGAGTCCTGTTCAGAGGGAACACCTCCTCCCACAAGAGAGGCCTACACACCTGTATTAGACAGCAGGCAGCTTCCAGTCACCACTATACCTTCCTGTCCCCTCTGAGCCCTCACAATACTCACTGCAGCTTAGTCTTCCAAAATGGCAGAAGGCAAACAACATAACTAATATAGGCTGGTTACAAAATAGTTCTAAGCTGAGAAAGCTACAAAAGCCTTCTATTTGCATTTTCTGTGGCTATAAATACTTCTCTACCTTCCCATTGCACTGAAAGGGAGTGGAAGGGCTGGAGGACAATTTCCTTTTCCAAACAATGAGATGGAGTGAACTCCACAGTCTGAGAACACAGTCTGCCGCAAGACTGCTCTCCCTTCAGATGTAGTTGAAACTCCACGGTCTCAGGTCATCCTCGCTTCCTATCAACTTGCTCTAAATTCACAGGTTCCCACAGTCCCCTCAGGTTTGATACTTCACTAGGACAACCCACAGAAGTCAGGAAAGTGCTATATTTGTGTTATAATTTTTTTCTAGGAAAAGGATACAAATCAGAAAAAGCCAAAAATAAAAACCCACTGCCAGTGAGTTGATTCTCATAGCAAACAAGCCAAAGGCTCTGTATTTATGCCTACTCTAATGCTGTACAGCTGCTGTGAGTGAGAAGCAACTTAACAGCACATAAGAACAATAAAAGTACAGAAGTGATATTGTGTATTCAGAAGGTGTCTGGGAGGACCCACTGTCCAATCCCCATGGAGTCAAAACATGTCACCCTCTTAGCACATCAGTGTGTGACAATATGGAGAATATTCCCAACCAAGGAAGCTCACCTGAACTTCAGTGTCCCGAGTTTCTACTTGAATTCCACTATATAGGCAGGACTGATTGGACCACTGGCCATATTACTGAACTCAATCACTAGTTCCTCTCTCCTCCCCACAGGTTCAACTAATATTATATGATTCAAAATCCCAACCCTCTAATAACATGGTTGGTCTTTCAGGCATGGCCAGTCCCCGTCTGGAGTCATCTTGTTAACATAAATATGAGTCACCTTGCTAACCAAAATTATCAGGTGTGGTGAATAAGTAAAAAACACATTCGTATCTATCACTCAGGAAATTTGAAGTACTTAAAGACAACCTCCAAACTTCACGGGGGTTGAGAAGTATAGTATCCCATGTGCCAGAAGAAGGAACACGGGAAAATCATTTCAAGGAACAAAATGGATTTGACACACACAGCTTTTTCTCTGCCAGCTGCCAAACAGTAAAAACTAACAAACAAAAAACAAAAATTGCTCATTATCAGACCTCAAGTTGAATTTTGCAAGGAACCGTTCTTAAATGTGTGGTTAGAGCTGGAATTCAAGATATTGCTCATTGTTATCTCTTCCTAGAATCTGGCAGATGAATTACCCACACAAGGACCACTAAACAAATGGAGATGAATATCCAGTTACCTTTGATGAGACAAGCCCTGATACCCAGCACCAAACTCAGTAAGAGATGAATGGAGAACATACTTTTGTGCCTGGAGGCTGAAAAGGGCTTCCTTCTTCCTAATCCTTCCTCCTTGAACCAAAATCTTGAGCGAGAGAGAGTTACTTAGCCTATCCAGCAGCATGGACAATGCCAGCAGGCCTGGCTCACTCAGCAGAATAAAAGGAATGCGAGGGTGGCCAGTCTGTACAAGATGAAGATGAGGTAAGTTCACATGTGCAAGGCACAGAATAGAACTTTCTGCACAAGAGCACAGAGAAAAGGTGTGGGGCATGGAATCATGGCTGTAAGACACAGTGACACTGCCCACAGGTAAATGCAACCTGGTGGGTGTCTCAGATACTGTTCAATCAGATTTGACTTGAAACTATGGAGAATCATCTAAAGGAAGGTAGAGACTGACTCCAGAAGCCTTTGCTGTCTATCTCTTGAAGGAATAGAGAGAGCAAAAACTAAATTATAGCCACAGAGAAAGAAAGGTAGGGAGACAGAGAGGAAGAGTGGAGAAAAACAAGCACAGTAATAGAAGAGGGAGAAGAGAAAATGGGCAATTTATTAAATGTCAAATTAAGTCCCTTGACTATTACAGATTCCTTCTGTATTCAAATTTCCAGAAGCCAGCAATACTCACTGCTACAGACTAAGACATCTGACAAGCTTCTCCTTTGTTGAGTGTCAACAGCAGAAAGCTGACCATTTGCAGACTTTAGACACTGGTTCCTTTGCAATCCAGGGCCTCTCTGTCTATGTAGGTGTCCAAAGGAAGCAAGTGAGATCGGTTCTCATATTTGTATTGTTTTGTTTTTGTTGCCATTTAATCTCTGAGTCTCCAGTATTTAGCATGTGAAGCATATATTGTTTGGTACCCTCACGTTGGTTTGACTTCCTAGTAACCCTATGTACAGCAGAAGGAAATACTCCCCAGTCCTTCACCACCCTTGCAATCATTGTTACCCCTGAGCCCATTGTTGCAGCCTCTGTCAACCATCTCACTGATGGTCTTCTCTTCTTCACTGACCTTCTGCTTCACCAAGCATGGTGTCCTTCTCCAGGGACTGATCCCTCCCAACAACGTGTCCAAATTACATGAGATGTAATCTTGTCATTCTTGCTTCTAACAAGTCTTCTTGCTGTACTTCAAGACCAGTTTGTTCATTTTACTGGTAGTCCATGGTGTATTCAATATTCTTACCAACATCATAATTCAAAGACATCCATTCTTTCTTGGTCTTCCTTATTCTTTGTCCAGGTTTCACAGATATATGAGGTTACAAAAAACACCCCAGCTTGGGTCAGGTGTACCTTAGTCCTTAAAGTGACAACTTCATTTTTTAACATCTGAAAGAGGTGTTATGCAGCCAATTTGTGCAGAGTAACACCTCATTTGACTTCTGGACCACTGTTTCCATGGGCATTCATTGTGGATCCAAGTAAAATGAAATCCTTGACAACTTCAGTACTTTCTCCATTTATCATCATGTTGCTTATTGGTTCCGTTGTGAGGATTTTTGTTTTCCTTATGTTGAGGCATGATCCATACTGAAGGCTGTGATCTTTGATCTCCATTAGTAAGTGCTTCCAGTCTTCTACACTTTCAGCAAGCAAAGTCGTATCATCTGCATATCACAGACTGTTACTGAATCTTCCAATTCTGATGTTGTGTTCTTCTTCATATAGTCCAGCTTCTCTGATTATTTGCTCAGCATGTCAATTGAATAAATATGGTGAAAGGATACCACCCTGATGCACCTTTTCTTAGCTTTAAACCATGCAATATTCCCTTGTCTATCCAATGAATTGCCTTTTGGCCTATATAAAGTTTCCTCATGAGCACAAGTAAATGTTCTGAAGTTCCCATTCTAGGGAATGCTTTCCCATTCAGTTGAATGCTTTTCCATGGTCAATAAAACACGGGTAACCATCTTTCTAGTAGTCTCTGCTTTCAGCCATGTCCTATCTGAAGCACCAATGATATCCTTTGTTCTACATCCTCTTCTGAATCTGACCTGAATTTCTGGCACTTCCCTGTCAATGTACTGCTGCAACCACTTCTGAATGATCTTTAGCAAAATTTTACTTGTGTGAAATATTAATAATAATATTCAATAATGTCTGCATTCAGTTGGAACACCTTTCTCTGGAATGAGTACAAATACAGACCTCTTCAGGTCAGTTGTCCAGGCAGCACTCTTCCAAATTTCTTGGCATAGACAAGTGAGCATTTCCAGCAACTGCATTCATTTGTTGAAACCTTTCAAATGGTATTCTGTCAATTTCTGGAGCCTCATTTTTTTTGCTAATGCCTTCAGTGCAGCTTGGACCTCTTCCTTCAGTACCATTGGTTCTTGATCACATGCTATCTCCTGATGTGCATGAAAGTCAGTCAAATGATTCTTTCTGGTAGACTCTGTGCATTCTTTCCATCTTCTTATGATGCTTTGTACATCATCTAATATTTTCCTTCTGGAATTCTTCAACATTACAACAGAAGGCTTGAATTTTTTCAGCTTAAGAAATACTGAATGTTCTTTCTTTTTGGTTTTTTTATCTCCAGGTCTTTGCACATGTCATCATAAAACCTTGTCTTCTCAAGTCATTTTTGTTCAGCTCTTTTACTTCATCACTTCTTTCTTTTGCTTTCAAGAGCAAATTTCATTCTGGTGTTGTCTTCTTGTCCTGTCTTTTTAATATCCTCCTACTTTTTTTGTGTATGATGTCCTTGATGTCATTCTACAACCTGTCTGGACTTTGGTCATTAGTGTTCAAGGGGTCAAATACATTCTTGAGACGGTCTCTAAACTCGGGTGGAATATATTCAAGGTCATACTTTGGCTCCCATCAACTTGTTCTAATTTTCTTCAGTTTCAACTTGAACTTGCATACAAGTAACTGATGGTCTGATCTGCAGTCAGTCCCTGACCTTGTTCTAACTGATGATATTAAGTTTTCCCAGCATCTCTTTCCACAGATACAGTCAATTTGATTCCTGTGTACTATACTTAACAAGGTATGTAGGTAAGCCACTGTCTATGTTGCTGAAAAAAAGTGTTTGCAAAGAAGTTATTGGTCTTCCAAAATTCTGTCACATCTCCAGCATTATTTCTACCGTGAAAGTCAAGTTTTCCAGCCACCAATATTTACTCTCTGTTTTCAACTTTTGCCTTCCAAGGAGTACATATTAGACAACCAATAAAGTGTGGTCTGAATGAATGAAAAACTAGGGAGAGATTTATGTCTCCCTCAGCACAAGAACTGCAACAAAAGTAAGACTGTATCATCTAGAAGTGTGCACAAGGTTTTCCTGGAGGAGAAACTACATTTTATGTAGCTGACAGTTGGGTTGGGTTGATAATAACCTGGGAAGGCCATCTCCTTGGGAACCTCGGGCCCCATGACCTGTCTCTAATCTGGCCTGTGTGACCAGGATATTCATGGGTCTGGAAAATGTGACGAGTAAGATCCTAACCCTAAACCCCATACCACTGCAGTCCAATGCCTACCTCCTCCGTGAAACCTTTTCGAACTACTTGGGGATTCAGTGGACTCTGAACTCGTAATACTTTTCATCTGTTCTGTTCATAAAGTCCTGATTATATTTTGCCTACAACCTCATTGTTATTAATAAGTTACACTCATATTTCTTTTTCACATTCCTGTATTTTAGCTTTACAACTACTATTAATTCTTCTTAGTATCTTCCACAATGCATAATACATAGGAACCAAAAAAAAATCATTGCCTTCAAGTCAGGTCTGAGGTATTTAATATATGTTGGCCGAATGATGATAATAATAATATAACTCTATAGAGTATTTATTACATGACAGGTACAAGAAAAACATTTCAAATTTATTATATTACTTGTTTCTCAAAACAAGTCTTACTATCCTCTTTCTATAGGTAAGGAACTTGAGAATTAGAGAAGATAAGTGAGTCCATTGAACTCATATAGCCAGCCAGGATGAAGACGCCATCAGGATTTGAAGACACATCTGTATGACTCAGAGCTAACACTCTAACCACTGTGCAATGGGAGGATGGAAAGATTTCCTGCCTAGATATTCTTGTTTTTCTCTAAACACAAAGCAGAAGTCAGTTCTCCCAGTTACGTAAGTTGCAGAAAGATGTCCACAAATATGTAATCAGTAGTCCATAGTGAATGAGAAATATTGATATAGCCTCTGAGCTTAATTTCACAGACGTCATTCAGTGCCATAATCACTCAAAAATTAGTTGAAGCCACAGCAACCTATAGGATGGTTTCTCATTTCCCAATATTCCAGTCAAAAAACTATAGTCCACAAATCTCTGTCTCTACCACTATCTGATAGAAACTGTAACACAAAGTTCCTTAGGAAAAAACAAAAATCAAAGAATCACATACCTTGTGCTATTGTCTTAGGTTAATGAGTGTCTCTCAGTTCAAAAGAGCTGTGGTTTTATCCTCCTTTCACATCTAATTTTAGCGTGTTTCCTGTCCTTTGATTTACTGGGCCAACAGCTCCCAGAGTTAATTGACTAGGAGACTGAGATGCTAAAGGTTGAAGTCTCGGCCCCCAGATCTCTTGGCAGAGGCAAGCACACACGCCAGGGTGGTAGATCAGTCACCAGCCTCCAGTGGGCAGAGAAGGCCAGACTCAGAGCTTTGTCTCTCCCATACACACTGCTGTCTCGTTGATTCCAACTCACAGTGACCCCAGAGGACAGAATAGAACTGCTTCATAGGGTTTCAAAGGCTGTAATCATTACAGAAGCTGACTACCACATTTTTCTCCAGCAGAACCACGGGGTGGGTTAGCAGCCCAGCACTTAACCACTGCTGCTCCGCCAGGGCTCCTTCTGCTTCTCACGGGTTAATAAAATCCAGCTGGGGAATGAAGAGTTTCCTGCTGAGGGAGCTTGCTGCACTGTCTGATCGCTCCCGCAGAAGAAAGGGGAATGAGACTGAAATCATTTCAGTCACCACGGCAAATCTCACTGGCCTCAACCACAAAGAGCAATGTGAGGTTCTGACTACTGAATTCAGCCTCTTCCATCCCAGAGGCTGCTTCTTGATGAGATGTGGTCCTGTGTCTACACTGAAATGGTCATTTGCCCTGGGGTGCCTTCATGCTCCGTCCTCACAGGGTTCAAAATCAGCTAGGCCCTAAACTGTGTGTAACAAACACTCTGAAGTCCGCGGGAGTGGGTGGGGAGAACCCGAGTCCCCTCCTTGCTTCTGATAGGCAGGCCTTCTGACCTGCCTTCCAAATGGATTCTGGGCAAAATCAAATTAGCTCATTATGCATTGTGTGTGTGTGGCTAGACACTCTGTTCAGATAAACCCCAGCCTGCAAATAAAGCTGATTCTTTTTAAACAATGTAATAGGGGTGAATTGTTTGGGTATTGTGAGCTATTATCTTCTAAAGAGGAAAATCTTCATTTGCATGCTAAAATGTAATGGATTTAACCAGCCTGGACCTGAGGACTCATCTAGTCCAGTCAGATGGGGACTAGCAGAAGAAGCTCACAATTCTATTTTAGGGGAATTGAGTTCCGATTGGTAGAAAATTCAATTGCGATTCCATCACAAAGCAAAACATAATTAGAGGGCTTTTATTATCTACTTGTGTGCTTAAAGCTGAGGATAGTGCCAAGTTATTAATTTCTTTTCCTTTGGATGTAGCTTTTGGCAGGGTTTATGCCATTACAGCACCTTTCATATCAGAATTCAAAAGGACTGCTCAATTTTTCATTAATTATGGGACAGTTGCTATTTATCATGATAGGGAGCCAGTATCAAAAGCTTCATTTTTCAGATAAAAATGCAAAAACACAATCAAGTTCAATGACAAGGACAAAGTCATATACAAAGAATTCCTCTCTGGGAATAGTGGTCTTTCATTTTCTTACACTACATTATGTCAGAAATGTTCTCTACCTAACTCCCCCACCTTCCCAAGCACCTCTTGACCTGGTTAACTGCTATTCTTTCTTCGGATCTCAGTGTAAACATCTTTTCCCTTATTATATGCTTTCATACAACTATGTACCTATTTTTCTTAGTAGTTAACATAATTTGAAACTATTTACTTTGTGGTTATTTGATTAACATCTGTTTTCCCACACTAATGATAAGGCTAATAAGGGCTAAGGCTGGAGCTGTGCTTGCTCCTCCCTATACCCCAAATACCTAGCACAAACACTGAATAACAATAGGCTCACTGAGTAGGTACTGGGTGGATGCATGAATGGGTGGGTAGGTAGGTGGATGTGTGGGTAGGAGGGTGGGTGGATGGATGGATGGATGGATAGATGGATAAATGGATGGATTTGTGCCATGTATAGCACACAACTTAGCATGGCAGACATATATTTAAATACTGGTCAAAAATCTGTGCAGTTTTCTAATCATGATGTAAAAGGGACAATATTTCAAAAATAAAAGCCAGGGTTGCCTCTCTCTGCAGCACCTACTGATTGCTTGCCACTTTGTCACCACTGCCATGAAAGAGCCCTTTGTTAAAGGAAAAAAAAACTCTCTTTCTCCAAACACATGGTGTTTACACACATCAAATAACACTGTAATACCAAGTCATAAAAAGTAATTGGCTAAGTATTCAGTTCTTCAAGAACAGTTAACAATCACAATCCTTAGTCACAGCATGGCTAGGCTGCACCAAGATATGACAGAATTCTTCATGTAGCTTCTCAAATAAAATGAACATCTCTGAGATTGCATGGTGCCTCAGGAATATTAAGTTTGTCCTTACAATGCAGTTCTTAATTACTTCACTATCCAAAGATCTCTAAGGGCATTGCAAGCCAGCCAAGTAAACAAGATGCCTGTAGGAGATCTCTATGAAATATTTGCCATAGAGACAGCAGTGTGAAAACATACATGAAGCTTTTGCCTTCTCCCTTTGATGCATATTTAACTTTGCTGAAGCTGAGCCAGCCTAAAAACAAGCCAAACCAATTGTTGTCAAGCTGATTCCACCTCATGGTAAGAACCCCATGTACACAGAGTGTAAATGTACTCCATAGGATTTTTAAGGCTGTGACCTCTGGTTGGGTTCGAACCATCAACTTTTGGGTTAGGAGTCGAGCACTTAACCATGTGCTCCATCCTGGAACTCCTGAGGCAACCTACTCCCTAACCACATTAGACAGGAAGAAGAATTTGCCTTAGATCCTTTCCTTACCTCTTTTCAGGAACCCCTCTCCATCTTTTCAGGATCCCTGCCCATCCCCCTGGAAACCCTGGTGACATAGTGGTTAAGTGTTATATCTGCTAACCAAAAGGTTGGCAGTTCAAGTCCACCAGGTGCTCCTTGGAAACTCTATGGAACAGTTCTATTCTGTCTATAGCGTCGCTATGAGTTAGAATTGACTTGACAGCAGTGGGCTTGGCCTAGCCCTCTACCCCGTGGTTCAGAACTCCCTGTCCATCCCATCCTCCATCTCATCCTTCTCTCCTGCCCCCCCCCAGCCCCTGCTTTTCCATAGACTTCTCTGTCCATCAGTGGCCATGCTATAAATCTCACCTTCTTTATCATCCTCTCCTGTACCACTTAATGGAAACTCTGGTGGCATAGTGGTTTACAACTATGGCTGCTGATCAAAAGGTCATCATTTTGAATACCCCAGGTGCTCCTTGGAAATTGTATGGGGTAGTTCTACTCTGTCCTATTGGGCAGCTATGTGTTGGAGTTGATTCAACAGCAGTAGGTTTTCTTTTGGGTATTATTTATTCAGCCAGTTTCTCAGAAACTAATCCTTGACCAAATGTTGATAACTGACAGCAGACTTATATAGTACCTTCATTTATATTTTAACTAGAAGGAATATAACCTCCAAATAGTAAGTTTGCTAATAATGGTATATCAGACATTAGTTTTGAGACTATTGTGTACCCTAACACACAAATAAGCTGTAACCTAATCCTCCTATTTTCCCTATAGACTGAATCCTTCACCATTAGAACTCGAGGCTTGAATTTTTTTCTTCAGTGCTTTCAGTTTGAGAAATGTAGAACGTGTTCTTCCCTTTGGTTTCCCATTTCCAGCGTTTTGCGTGTTATACTAATACTTTATTTTGTCTTCTCAAGCTGCCTTTTGAAATTGTCTGTTTAGGTCTTTTACTTCACTGTTGTTTCCTTTTGCTTTAGTTGCTAGACATTTGAGAGAAAATTTCAGAGTCTCTTCTGACATTCAATTTGGTCTTTTCTTTCTTTCCTGTCTTTTTAATGACCCCTTGTTCTCTTCATGGATGGTATTTTTGAAGTCATTCCACAAGTCATCTTGTCTTCAGTCATTAGTGGTGAATACATCAAATCTGTTCTTGAGATGGTCTTTAAACGCAGGAGGGGTATACTCAAAGTCATACTTTGGCTCTTGTGGACTCATTCTAATTTTCTTCCGTTTCAGTTTGAATTCGTTTGCAAGCAGTTGATGATCTGTGTTGCTGTGGAGGGTCAGCAAAACAGAGAAAGATCCTTGAAGAGACAGATAGACAAAGTGGCTGCAACAATGGGCTTAAGCATAAAAATGATTATGGACATGGCACAAGACCAGGCAGTGATTCGCTATGAGTCGGAACTAACTCGACAGGACCTAACAACAACACAATCCTCCTAGATTAGCGTGATGGTAGTTCTGTGGCAGAATTCTTGCCTTCCATACAGGAGATCTAGGTTCAATTCCCAGCGAATGTACCTCAAGTGAAGCCCCACCTGTCTGTCAGCGGAGGCTTGCATGTTGCATGATGCCGAACAGATTTCAGTGGAGCTTCCAGACTAAGACAGACTAGAAAGAAAGGCTTGGTGATCTACTTCTGAAAATCAGCCAAATAAAACACTGTGATTCACAACAGTCCAATTCTCAATTAATCATAAGGATGGTGCAGGACCAGGCCGCATTTTCTTCTGTTGTACATAAGGTCATCATAAACTGGGGGCTAACCTGATAGCAGCTAACAACACCAACAACAAATCTCACTATACATAAGACAACTTCATCCAGCAATCCCACCAAAAATTCTTTCTGGTATACAGAATAACCCAAAAGGTTGGCATTATACCATTGCTGTACTTCTGCAATTTCCAAGCCTCTCTTGGAAATGGAGGGATATCCTAAGATCTTCAAAAAGCAAACAACCAAAGGAAAATCTTCCTGTGTTGTCAGCAACTCCTTCTATTCCACTGACATTGGTATTTATCTGCTCAAACTATTCAACAGCAGTAGTTTGACTTTTCAACTTTTGTTATCTTCATATGTCCGCCCCTGAGCTGAAGGATACAGTGTCAGACAAATTTAGCCAGTCAGTCACTGTGCCTCTGGAACTGACAGTCAGCATAACGTGCTCTGGAAAAACAGAAGTTATTGCTGATATTTGGCCTGAGTGTGATTCTTTATCTGCTTCTGACATCTCCTTTGAAGGTGAGTCCATTTCAGATGACAGAGAGCATTTCCTCTCCAAGCCTGCCAGCAGTGGCTGGACAAACAGCCCTAACTGTGTGGCGGCAGGACTCACTAAAGGAGGCAACAGACACATCATCACTCTATCTCCTCCTCTCTGTCAACTCTCAGTCTAGACCATCATCTGCAGCAACCTCCAAACCAATGCTCTGCCTCCAAGATGGTAACTGTCCCAACAGTTATCCCGACTCATGACCTATGTGCTATCTAAATACAAATCTGACCTGCAAAGAGGCCAGCACTTCAGAGGGGCTAAGTAAATATCAACTTGTTGGTTGAAGAAATAAATGAAAGTGAATAAAATCTTGCACCAAATCCTCTGAGCTTTATTGATCTGGGGAGAAACTTAGCTTTGTTTTACACATATCTGGTGAAAGAAATCACATTTTGAACTAGATAGTCGTAGCAACTGTACTGTTTTAACCACCTGATACTGCTCTAACAGAAAATACCATGAATGGAAGGCTTCATGAAGAGAAATTTTATTGTCACTGTCTGTCTGGTAAGCCACACATACATTCATGAGTTACAAGTGCTCTGCCCTCAGTGCTGCTTCTTGGTGCTATGAGGTTCTCAAATTTCTCTCCCTTGTATCCACTAGGCAGTCCTTGGACACTCTATGGAGCCATTCTACTGTGCTCTATAGAGTCATTATGAGCTGGAATCCACTCCACAGCACTGGGTTTTGGTCTTGGGGCCTCACCCTTCCCTCCATCCCTCCCCTTCCTCTTCTACCTGAAAGCTGTAATCTCCTGGCCAGGAAGAAACTCCTTAGGCTCAAATCACTTGGATTTGCAGCCCCACCCAAGTGGCCAGCTCCTTGAGAACTATTTGTCTGCAGCTGATGTTGCCTTCTTCCCTGTTTGTCTGTCTGTTTCCTCTGTTCCTCCCACCACCTCTTCCTCTTTTCTCTCACACACCTGGCTCCATGTACCAGCTTTGCCTCTCCTTGAAAGGCCATGAAGCCCAACTCAGCTGTGGAACCACTCCCGTGGCCTGCGATGCCACACTGGTAGCATCCTTGAGGTTTTGGTTTTGTATTGCTGTGTCATGTTTTGTTTTGTCGATTTGTCTGCTTTTGTCTTTTTCTCTTTTTGGCTTGGGATTCCCTACTAGCCAGCCTTAGAACCCACATCCCCAGTCTGCCCATCCACATCAACAGGATCCCTGGGCATTTCTTTTTCTGTTTCTTTCTTTTCTCTCTCTCTCTTCTGTCTTTCTCTCTTCCTGTCTTTCCTCTCTCTTCCTGTCTTTCTTCATTTCAAAATTCTTGTCTCTCTGTACTTACATTCTTTTCCTGTCTCCTGAATGCCTGACACTGTGTGACATCTATATCTTTTTGAGCGAGGCTAGTCAGCACAGCCTGGTAAACACTTTCACAGGGCCTTTGCAGCAGCAAAGGGGGCCTTTCATTTTGTTTTGCTTCCCCAAATTTTTAACTAGTTTTTTGTTTGTTTGTTTGTTTGTCTCAATTTCTTAGTTCCTCATTCTCCACTCTGATGGCAAATTCTCTTGCCACTCTTTTGTTTTGGTTTGATTTTGATTTGGCTTCTGTTTCTCTCTCCTCTCTCCCATATCCATTTTAGCTCCAAATGCCAAACCTTCCACTTTTTTTTCTCCTGCTTTTACTACATGCTGAACACCACACCTTGACCAGCACAGGCCTAGCCTACTGGAACCTGTCCAGGACTGATTCCTGGCTTGCCCTGCTGCTCTAGTACATGCCACAAACAAACTATCCCATCCCCTCCCCTTCAGCTGCACCTGGCCTGCTGAATCATAGCTGACTGACTGGGCCTGCCCACTGGACAAGGAGGTCAAAAGTATTGTGACCACAGATGAGCAGACAACAAAGAATGCACAGCCTCCCTACTCTGACATAAGGAAATAAAACAAAAAAGTAGGATGAAACCAAAAAATTTACAATCAATAAATGAAGAAAATGGTGACTGAATGCCCTGTACACAGCAGAAAATCTCAAAAATTACTAAAAAATAAAAATAAAAATGGAGAGGGTGGTTCCAGCAGATGTCCAAAGTAAAAGTTCAGATGACTTTGCAACAAAAAGCAAGCCACTAGAACTACCTGACAGGAAATTCAAATCTCTGGTATTCCGAGATATTCAAGAGTTAAAGCAAAAATGAGACAGAAATGAGGAAAAATTAGACAAATTAATGGTAAAGGCAGAAAAATTCACGGAAGAATCCAGAAAAGTATAGGATCAAAATGCCAAAAAAACTGTGTGACAAGAAATAATGCAAAAAAAAAAAAAACTACTGGAAATCCAAAAGCTAACCAACAAGATTTCAGAAATGACAAGTGTCATAAAACAGCTGAGGAGCAAGTTTGAAACAATGGAAGACAGAATCAGTGGCACTGAAGATGAACACTTGGATACAACTCCAAGGAAAAATCAGGAAAAAAGGCAAAGAAAAATAAAGAAACCCTGAGAATGATGTAAGATATAACCAAAAGCAAAAACTTGCAAATGGTCAGAGTTCTAGAACAGGAGAGAAAACAGAAAACACAGAGAGGATCACTGAAGACTGCTGAAACAGAAAACTTCCCTAATATCACAAAAGATGAAAAGCTGACTATCCAAGAAACTCAGTAAACCCCATACAGGATAGACCCTAAATGAAAATCTCAGCATACCATAATCACACTCACAAAAACCAAACACACAAAAAAAAATTTGAGATCAGTTCAAGAAAAACAAAAAGTCACAGAGGAGATACAGTAAGATTAATTATTAACTATTAACAATAAGACTGATTATTCAGTAGAAACCATGCAGGCAACACATAAAACCTTAAAAGAAAAAAAATTGCCAACTAAGAATAATATGTTCTGCAAAATTCTCATTCAAACATGATGGCAAGATTAGGACATTTCTACATAAACAGAAAATGTATGTAAAAACTAAACCAAGTTTACAAAGAATTACTAAAGGAACCCCTGTGGTCTGAAAACAAACAACATCAGACCACAGCCTGAACCTAAGATGCAAGATTATATCAGCCAGATATTAGCCTACAAAATGAACTCGGAAGGGCTAACCAAACCAGAAGAATTACAACAGGGAACCATAGAGGTTAATCTGTAAATGACAACAATGTCAGAACAATAAAAGAAGGAGTAAACTAGATGAGTGTAAATAGAGCATTTGCTAATGGCATGTAAGGCAAGGTGATACCAAGTAATAATGGACTGGTTCACATCTAAAAACACAAGGTTTAATTTCAAGGTAACTGCACAGAATATTAACAAACCTACTGATCAAAAATAAAGAAGAAAACTAAAAAGCCTCAATAAAAACAAGATCTATAAAAGCAAAATAAGTGGAAAATCCACAAACCAAAGAAAGTCAGCACAGGAGAGTAAAAAGAACGAACAAAATGGCATCACCACACACAAAACAAATTAAGAACCATTACAAAATGATAGCAGTAAACTCGCACCTATCAATGATTACGCTAAATGTAAATGGCCTAAATGCACCCATAAACAGACAGTGACATAATAGATTTAAAAAACAGTTCCCATCTGTACGTTATTTACAAGAGCTACGCCTTAGAAACTAAGGCACAAATTTATTAAAAATCAAATAATGGGAAAAAAACAAGTAAATAGCTACCAAAAAAGAGCAAGAATGACAGTACTAATTTCATATAAAATAGACTCTACAGTAAAATTAACCATAAAAGACAAAGAAGGATACTGTATAATGATTAAAGGGACTATCCAACATGAACGCTTAGGTATAATAAACACCTCTGCACCCAATGATAGGGGTCCACAATATATAAAACCAACTCTAACAACACTGAAAAGAGAAATGGACAGTTTCACAATTATAGCAGAGGATTTCAACACACCACTCTCAGTAAAGGACAGAACATTCAGAAAGAAATTCATCAGATACAGAAGAGCTAAAGTGCACACTTAGCTAACTTGACCTCACAGACATATATAGAACACTCCACCCAACAGCAGCAAAGTACACATCCTTTTACAATGTACAGGAAATATACTCCAAAATAGATCACATCTTAGGCCACAGAGCAACCCTCAACAAAAGCCAAAACACTGAGATAATACAAAGTGTATTCTCTGACCACAAATGCCATCAAAGCAGAAATCAGCAACAGGCGGAATAAGGGGGAAAAGTCAGTTACATGGAAATCCAGTAACACCTTGCTTAAAACCCGGTAGGTAGTAGAAGAAATCAAAGATGGAATTTAAAAATTCCTAGAATCAAGTAAAAATGAAAACACATCACACCAAAACCTTTGGAACACAGAAAAGGCAGTCCTCAGAGGTCAATTTATAGCAATAGATGTGTACATCAAAAAAAGTAGAAAGAGGCAAAATCTAAACATTAGCTACATAACTCAAACAAATAACATAGAGAACAGCAAAACAAGCCCACAACCACAAGAAGAAAGGATATAGTTAACATCAAAGCAGAAACAAATGAAACAGAATAGAAGAGCAATAGAAAGGATTAACAAAACCAAAATGTGGTTATCTGAAAGGATCAACAAAATTGACAAACCACTAGCCAAAATGACAAAAGAAAAACAGGAGAGAACTCAAGTAACCCAAATAAGAAATGACATGGAGAACATTACAACAGATCCAATTGAAATAAAAAGAATCATAGCAGCATATAATGAAAGACTATACTGTAAAGAATTTGGAAACCTTCAACATCAGGAAAACAATTAATGTGATTAACCACATAAATAACACAAAAGACAAAGAACACCTGATTTTGTCCATTGATGCAGAAAAGGCATTTGATAAAGTCCAACACCCATTCATGCTAAAAACTCTTAGCAAAATGGGCATAGATGGCAAATTCCTCAACACAATAAGGGCCATTTATACAAAGCCAATTGCCCACATCATCCTGAATGGAGAGAGACTGAAAGACTTTCCCCTGAGATCAGGAACTAGACAAGGATGCCCACTGTCATCTCTCCTATTCAACACTGTGCTAGAAGTTCTAGCCAGAGCAATTAGACAAGATGAACAAATAAAGGGCATCTGCATCGGCAAAGAGGAAGTTAAAATCTCCCTGTTCGCAGATGATATAATTGTATATGCAGAGAACCCCAAGGAATCTATAAGTAAGTTACTCAAACTGATAGAAGAGTTCAGCAAAGTCTCAGGATACAAGATAAACATAAGTAAATCAGTAGGATTCCTTTATACTAACAACGAGACTGTTAAGGAGGAAATTATCAAATCTATACCATTTGTGATAGCCCCTAAGAAGATAAAGTACCTAGGAATTAATCTAACCAGAGAAACAACAGACCTTTACAAAGAGAACTACAAGCCCTTACTACAAGAAACTAAGAGAGACTTAGATAAATGGAAAAACCTACCCTGCTCATGGATAGGAAGACTTAACATTGTGAAAATGTCTATTTTACCCAAAGCAATTTATTTATATAATGCAATCCCAATACAAGTTCCAGCATCATTTTTGAATGAGATGGAGAAACAAATCACCAATTTTGTTTGGAAAGGGACGAAGCCCCGGATAAGTAAGGTACTACTAAAGAAGAAGAACACACTGGGAGGCCTCTCATTACCCGACCTTAGAACATACTACACTGCCACAGTGGTCAAAACAGCCTGGTACTGGTACAAGAACAGACAGACTGATCAATGGAACAGCATTGAGACCCCAGAGATGACACCATCTGCCTATGAACAGTTGATATTCGACAAAGGCCCTAAGACATTAAACTGGGGTAAAAACAGCATCTTCAACAAATGGTGCTGGCAAAATTGGTTATCCATCTGCAATAAACTGAATCAAGATCCATATCTTACACCTTATACAAAAACCAACTCCAACTGGATAAAAGACCTAAATATCAAACCTAAAACGATAAAGCTCATCCAAGAAAAGGTAGGAACAACAATGGAAGTTTTAATACACAATGAGGACAGACTCCAAAATCTGTCAAAGAAACCTCAATCAACAGAAGAGAAAGTAGATAAATGGGAACTATTAAGAATCAAACACTTTTGCTCATCCAAAGACTTTATTAATAGAATTAAAAGAACACCCACAGAGTGGGAAAAAATATTTGGCAACTCTATGTCAGATCGACGCCTGATCTCCATAATCTATAAGATACTACAAAATATCAATAAGAAGAAGATAAACCATCCAATTAAGCGATGGGCAAAGGAGATGGACAGATACTTCACTAAAGAGGAGATCCAGGCAGCCAAAAAACACATGCGGACATGTTCACGATCTTTAGCTATTAAAGAAATTCAAAGCAAGACAACAATGAGATACCATCTCACCCCAACAAGATTGGTCATGATCCAGAAAACACAAAACAACAAATGCTGGAGAGGCTGTGGAGAAAGTGGAACCCTCCTACACTGTTGGTGGGGTTGCAAAATGGTCTAGCCTCTTTGGAAGGCAATCTGATGCTTCCTTAAAAAAATGGATATTGATATACCATTTGACCCAGTAATTCCACTACTTGGAATATATCCTACAGATTCAACGCCTTTCACACCAACGGACACATGCACCAGAATGTTTATCGCGGCACAGTCCACAATAGCAAAAAGGTGGAATCAACCTAGATGCCCAACAATAGAAGAATGGATAGATAAACTGTGGTACATATACTCAATGGAGCACTACGCAATGATAAAGAATAACGATGATTCCAGGAAACATCTCCTAACCTGGTTTCAACTGGAAGACATTTTGTTGAGTGAGAGTAGTCAGCGACAAAAGGACAAATACTGTATGAGACCTCTACGATAAGATCTCAAAACAGACTTGTGTATAGAAGAAAAGACTCTTTGACAGCTGCAAGGGAGGGGAGGGAGGGAGGGGGAGAGGGGAAGGTTTAGTTTAGATAGTTACTAGAAATCTAGTTGGGAGAAAGCAGTGATAGCACACATTAGAAACAAGAACAACATTAAGTGGACTTCAGCATAACTTGAGTACTCCTTCCATCTTAACTCAATACTGCAAGGATAGAGTAGCTGGGGCGGGGGGGCGGGGGACCATGCTCTTAGGCAAATTCCAGGCCAATTGGCACAACTAGCATTTTGCTAAGAGAGCTCTCTGCACCCCACATTGGTGAGTGGCGTCTGGGGTCTTAAAAGCTGCCAAGCTGCCATCCGAGGACACAGAAAATGGTCCCAACTCAGCAGGAACGGATGCTTACCGAGGACCAAAATGACATGCGGTAAAGACAACTGAGAAGACAGAGAGACCCACAAGAGTGGGTGCCTACATCGACCTGGGACCGGAAGAACCGGATGGTGCCCGGCCACCACCAAGTGATAGCCATGACGGAGCTGACAGAGAGGAGCCTCACTGGCAACACAAGAATAAAAAGAGGTGCATCATGAGATCTCCACTAAAAGACCTCAATTGATGGTCCAGCGGTTTTGGGGTTCCTCTGAGAGCATGGCCCCCGGCCCTGATGCTGCCCGTTCCCATAAATTATAACAAAGGTTCACTCTTTGGACAGGAATGGAATGGACTTGGCAATGCAGAGTAACCATATGTTGGAAGCACTTTATGGTTCTATACATCTATAGGATATCATCTTGCTGACCTCTGGCTGGAGGAAGGGGAGTGGACGGAGAGGAGGGGAAAGGAGACTGTTGGGAGGATGAGACATGTATGGAGCAGAGAGGAATAGTGTGCAGTCACCGGACAGGGAGAGCAGTGGAAGCTGCATATAGGGGGGCATGTAAATTTACATGTGAATGTACATTTTTACTCAGTTATGTTAAATAAAAAAAAAATAATAATAATTTGGAAACCTAAAGAAAATAGACAAATTTCTAGAATCACAGTATCTACACAAACTGACCGCAAAATGAAGCTGAAAATCTGAACAGACCTGTAACAAATGTAGAGATTGCAGAAGTAGTAATAATTAAAAAAAGAAAAACTGACAACAGATGGCTTCACTGGAAAAATCTACCAAACATTCAGAGAAGACCTTACACCAATATTACTAAAACTATTTCAGGACACAGAAAAGGAAGGTGTATTTGTGAATTCACTCTGTGAAGCCAGCACAACCCTGATACCAAAACCAGGCAAAGACTCTACAAAAAAGAAAATTACACACCAATGTCTCTCATGAATTTTTGGCAGAATTCTTTCTAGCCAATAGAATTCAGCACCATATTAAAAAAATAACACATCATGACCAAGTAGGATTTATACCAGGGACACAAAGATGGTTCAACATTAAAAAATCAATCAATATAATCCACCACATAAATAAAAAGAAAGAAAAGAATCACATGATCATTGCAGTCAATGCAGAAAAAGCATTTGACAAAATCCAGCACCTATTCCTGATAAAAACTCTCAAAAAAATACACATAGAAGGGAAATTTCTCAACATTAGTAAAGGACATCAATGCAAAACCAACAACCAACATCGTTTTTAATGGAGAGAGGCCAAAAATATTCCCTTTAAGAATAAGAACAAGACAAGGATCCCCTGATCACCACTCCTATTTAACGCCATGCTAGAATTCCTAGCTACAGCAATAAGTCAAAAGAAATAAAGAGAATTCAAACTGGTAATGGAGAAGTTAAACTGTCCCTATTTGCAGACTCTATACGTAGAAAACTGAAAAGACATGATGAGAAAACCACTGGAACTAGTAAAAAGATTCAGCAGTCTAGCAGGATACAAGGTAAATATACACAATTCAGTTGGATTCCTATATACCAATAAAGAGAATGATGAAAAGGAAATCAGCAAAACAATTCCATTTACTAATAGCCCCTAAAACAAATAAGATACATAGGAATAAATCTAACAAGGAATATAAAAGACCTGAAACTACAAAAAATAGTGCAAAAAACCACAAGAGATCTACATAATGTAAAAACACACCATGCTCATGGATGTATGTAGTCAACATCACGAAAATGACAATTCTACCTGAAGTGATTTACAAATACAATTCACTCCTGATCCAAATATCAGCAATTTTCTTCAAAGAGATGGAAAAATTTACCATTAACCTTATATGGAAAGGAAAGAACACTCAGATAAGTAAAGGACTATTGAAGAAGAATAAAGCAGGAGGACTCACATTACCTGAGCTCAGAAACTACTATACAGCTGCACTAGTCAAAGTAGCCTGGCAATGGTACAATGACAAATATATTGACCAATAGAACAGAATTGAGAATCCAGATGTAAATCTATCCACGTGTGGTCGCATGATCTTTGATACCCCAAAGTCCATCAAACAGGGAAAAGATCATCTTTTTAACAAGAGGTGCTCGCAAATCTAGATGGCCATTTGCAAAACACTGAAACAGGACCCATAGTTCACACCATACAAAGAAGAAATTCAAAATTGATCAAAGACCTAAATATAAAGCCCAAAACTATAAACTTCATAGAAGAAAATAGAATCAATGCCAGAAGCCCTAATACATGGCATTAACAGGATACAAACCATAACTAACAACACACAAACTCCAGGAGACAGGCTAAATAACTGAGATCTTCTAAAAATTAAACACTTATGCTCATCAAAAGACTTCACCAAAAAGGTAAAAAGAGAACCTACAGACTGGGAAAAAATATTTCACCTAGAAATCGGTGAGAACACACACTAGAAAGAAGATTAATAATAACTGGACTTCAACACAATGTGAGTACTCCTCCCATCTTAACCCAGTATTGCAAGGACAGAGTAGCTGGGGCGGGGGGGCGAGGACCATGCTCTCGGGGGAAATCGAGGCCAATTAGCACAGCTAGCATTTTACTAATGAGGGCTCTCAGCACCCCTCATCGGTGAGTGGGTCTTAAAAGCTGCCAAGCTGCCATCTGAAGGTACAGTAAATGGTCCCAATTCAACAGGAATGGACAATCACCAAGCACAAGAATAACATGGGGAAAAGAGAACCCAGAAGACAGAGAGATCCATGTGAGTAGGTCTCTACATCTACTTGTGACCAGAAGAACTGGATGGTACCTGGCCACTATGGAGCTCACAAAGTTGAGTCTCACTGGCAACAAGAGAATAAATAGGGGTGCATCCTGAGATCTCCAAAAACGACCACAACTGATGGTCCGGGGGCTTCAGGTTTCCCCGGGGAGCATGAACCCTGGCCTTGATGCTGCCCCTGTCCATAACCATAGTGAAGGTCCACTTTTTGAACGGCAATGGATTGGACTTGGCAACGCAGAATAACCGCATCTTGTGGGAATTTTATGTTTCTATGCATCTATAGGATGTCATCCTGCTGACCTCTTGCTGGAGGAAGGGGAGTGGGTGGAGAGGAGGGGATAGAAGACTGTTGGGAGGATAGGACACGTATGGAGCAGAGAAGAAAGGTGTGCTATCACCGGGCAGGGAGAGCAGTGGGAGCTGCATATAGGTGAGCATGCAAATTTATATGGGAATGTACACTTCATTCAATCATAATAAAAAAAAAATTCACCTATTATAAATCAAAGGCCTAGACTCTAAAATCTACAAGAAAATCCAACAGGTCTACAATGAAAACAATGTAACTAAAAAAGCAGGCAAAGGAAATGAAGACATTTTGAGCAACCAATGACACACAAGGAAATGCTCAAGATCACTAGCCATTGTTGTTACTGTTGTTAAGTGCCATCAAGTTAATTTTGACACATAGTCACCCTATGAACAATGTAATGAAACACTGCCCAATCTTGTGCCATGTCCACAATTGTTTTTATGCTTAAGCCCATTGTCAAGGCCACTGCGTCAATTCATCTACTTGATGGTCTTTCTCTTTCTCACTGACCCTCCACTCTACCAAGCATGACGTCCTTCTCCAGGGACTGACCCCCCTGACAATATGTCCAAAGTAGGTAAGAGTTAGTCTTGCAGTTCTTCCTTCTAAGAAGCACCCTGGTTGTACATCTTCCAGAACAGACCTGTTTGTTCTTTTGACAGTCCATGGTACATTCAGTATTCTTCTCCACCACAATTCAAAGGCGTCAGTTCTTCTGTCTTTGTTGTTCATTGTCCAACTTCCACATACATGTGATGTGATTGAAAATACCATGGCTTGGGTCATGCACACTTTAGTCTTCAAGGCAACATCTTTACTTTTCAATGCTTGAAAGCAATCCTTTGCAGAGGATTTTCCCAATGTAATGCATCTTTTGATTTCTCAACTGCTGCTCCCATGGGTTTTGATTGTGGACCCAAGTAAAATGAAATCCTTGACAATCTCAATCCTTTCTCCATTTACGATGATGTTCCTTACTGGTTCAATTTCAGTTGTGAGGATTTTTGTCTTCTTGATGTTGAGGTACAATCCTTGCTGAAGGCAGTGGTCCTTGATCTTCATCAGTAAGTGTTTCAAATTTTCTTCACTTCCAACAAGTAAGGTGGTTTTATCTGCATAACCCAGGTTGTTAATGAGACTTCCTCCAATCCTAATGCCTCATTCTTCTTCATATAGTCCAGCTTCTTAGACTATTTCCTCGGCATATAGATTGAAAACATGTGGTGAAAGGATACAACCCTGATGCACACTTTTCCTGACTTCAAACCATGCAGTGTCCCCTTGTTCTTTTCGCACGACTGCCTCTTGATCCATATACAGATTCTTCATGTGTTCTTAAGGAATGTACATATACATGTACAGATTCTTTAGTGTTCAGAAATTCTCATCTTATGCAATGTTAGTCATAATTTGTTATGATCCACACAGTCAAATGCTTTTGCACAGTCAATGAAATACAAGTAAATATCTTTCTGGTATTCTTTGCTTTTAGCCAAGATCCATCTGACACTGACATCAGCAATGCTTTCCTTGGTTTCATGTCCTCTTCTGAATCCAGCTTAAATTTCTGGAAGTTCCTTCTCAATATACTGTTGCAGTCTCTTTTGAATGATCTTGAGCAAAATTTTGCTTGCATGTGATGTCAACAATATTGTTTGGTGATTTCCACGTTCAGTTAGATCACCTTTCTTTGGAATGGGCATAAATATGGATCTCTTCCAGTCAGCTGGCACGGTAGCTGGCCTCCAAACTTCTTGGTATAAACAAGTGAGCACTTCCAAGACTGCATCTTTTTGTTGAAATATCTCAATTCATGTTCTATCAGTTCCTGGAGCCTTGTTTTTTCACCAATGCCTTCAATGAAGCTTCATCTTCTTCCTTCAGTGCTATCGGATCCTGATCATATGCTACATCTTCAAAAGAACATCAACCAGTTCTTTCTGGTATAATGACTCTGTGTATTCTTTCCATCTTTCTGTGATCCTTCTTGAGTCGTTTAATATTTTCCCTGTAGAATCCTTCACTATTGCCGCTCAAGGCTTGAATTTTTTCTTCAGTTCTTTCAACTTGAGAAATGCACAATGTTTCTTCCCTTCTGGTTTTCCATTTCCCACTCTTTGCACATGACATTATAATACTTTATTTTGTCTTCTCAAGCTGTTCTTTGAAATCTTCTGTTTAGGGTCTTTTACTCGACCACTGCTTCATTTTGCTTCAACTGTTAGACATTTGAGAGCAAGTTTTAGAGTCTCTTCTGACATCCAGTTTGGTCTTTTCTTTCTTTCCTGTCTTTTTAGTGACCTCTTGCTCTCTTCAAGGATGATACCTTTGACGTCATTCCATAAGTCATCTAGTCTTCAGTCATTAACAGGTCAACACATCAAATCTGTTCTATAGATGGTCTTTAAACTCAGGACAGATATACTCAGGGTCATACCTTTGCTCTTGTGGATTCATTCTAATTTTCTTCACTTTCAATTTTATTTTGCATGTGAACAATTGGTGATCTGTGCCACAGACAGCACCTGGTTTTGTTCTGACTGCTGGTATGGAGCTTTTCCATCATCTTTTTCCACAGATGTAACCAATTTTGTTCCTATGTATTCCATCCAGTGAGGTCCATGTGTACAGTCACCACTTGTGTTGGTTAAAAAAGGTATTTGCAATAAAGAAGTTGTTAGTCTTGCAAAATTCTGTCATGCAATCTCTGGCATTATTTCTATCACTAAGGCCATATTTTCCAACTACTGACCCTTCTTCTTTGTTTCCAACTTTTGCATTCCAGTCACCAGTAATTATCAATGCATTGTGATTGCATGCTTGATCAATTTCAGAGTACGGAAGCTGGTAAAAATCTTCAGTCTCTTCAACTTTGGCCTCAGTGGTTGGTGTGTAAATTTGAATGATAGTTGTATTAACTGGCCTCACTTGTAGGCACATGGATATTATCCTGTCACTGACAACATTGTACTTCAGGACAGATCTTTAAATGGTCTTTTTGATGATGAATGTAACACCGTTCCTCTTCAAGTTTTCGTTATATAATATTTCCAGCATAGTGGACCATATGATTATTGGATTCAAAATGGCCAATATTAGCCCATTTCAGCTTACTAATGCCTAGATTACCGAAGTGTATGCATTTCATTTCACTTTTGACAATTTCCAATTTTCCTAGCTTCATACTTCGTACATTCCATGTTCTGATTAATGGATGTTCGCAGCTATTTCTTTTCAATTTGAGTTGTGCCACATCAGCAAGTGAAGATCCCAAAGGCTTTACTCTACCCATAACATTAAGGTCACGTCTATTTGAGGAGGCAGCTCTTCCCCAGTCGTCTTCTGAGTGCTGTCCAACCTCAGGTGCTCATTTTCTGGTACTGTGTCTGACAATGCTCCTGGCTAATACTTTTCAGAAGTAGATTGCCAGGTTCTTCTTCCTATCCTGTCTTAGTCTGGAAGTTCAGCTGAAACCTGTCTACCAGGAGTCACCCTGCTGGTAAATACCAGTGACATAGTTTCCAGCATCACAGCAACAAGCAACCCTCTGCTGACAGATAAGTGGGGGCTGCTCACTCTATCACACAACACTGGGAATCCTGATCTAGCCAATGGCTACACTTGTTTTTTAGGGGACACAATTCGATCCATGGAATACGGAATATTAAACAACAATGAATAACAACAGTGAATCTGTGAAACATCTCATGACATGGAGGAAATTGGAGTCATTATGTTGAATGGAATAAGTCAATCACAAAATGACAATATTGTGTGAGATCACTACTGTAAAAACTGATGAAAAGGTTTACACATACACACCAAAAAAATCTTTAGTGCTTAACAGGCAGGCACAGAGTAGGAGTGGAAAAACATTAAATAGACAACAGGCAAGTGTTAACTTTGGTGAAGGGTAAGACAGTACAAGATCCTGGGGAAGCCAGCACAGCTTGTACAAGGCAAGGTTATGGAAGTTCCACAGACACATCTAAACTGCTGGGTAGAGGGACTGTGGGAACCATGATCTCAGGTAACATCTACCTCAATTGACATAACATAGTTTATAAAGAAAATGTTCTGAATTCTACTTTGGTAAGTAGCATCTGCAGTCTTGAAAGTCTGTGTGCTGCTGTCCAGGATAGTCCATTGGCCTTACTTGTTCGGGAGCAAGAAAGTGAAGAAAACTAAAGAAATAAGGGAAAGATTAGCTCAAAGGACTAATGGACCATATCTACAGTGGCCTCCATCAGACTGAATCCAGTACAGTTAGGTGGCACATAGCTACTACCACCTACTGCTCTGATAGGAATCACAGCAGAGGGTCCCAGATACAGCTGGAAAAAAATGTAGAAAATTCTGACTCAAAAAGAAGACTAGACTTGCTGTCCTGATAGAGACCTGAGAAGCCCTAGGAGTCTGGCCTCAGACAATCAATAGCTCACTAACGAGGTCATTCCTGAGGTTTATCCTTCAGCCAAAGATTGGACAGGCCCATAAAATAAAACGAAACTTAATGGGCACACCAATCCAGGAGCAAGGACTGGAGGGCATGAGGGTACAGGACAGCTGGTAGTAAGGATCTTGAGGTTGAGAAAGGAGAGTGTTGACCTGTTATTGTTAGCCAATATCATAAAACAACACATGTACTAACTGCTTAATGAGGAACTACTTTTATCTGTAAACCTTCATCTAAAGTACAATAAAAATTAAAAAAAGCAAAAAAGCCTAATGATTTCCTTCTAAAGAATAAAGTTCTACTCTGCCAAAACTGATAAATGCATTGTTCTTTAGACTCTTTTTTATACTTGAATAATATTTTGTTATATGGATATACTGTGGTTCACCAGTCTGCTACTCATGAACATCTGCCTTGCTTCCAAACTTTTGCTGTTATAAATGATGTTGCAATGAATAATCACATACAAAATTTGTTTTGTACCTACGTAAGTGGATTGGAGGGATGTTTTTGCAAAAGTAGAATTGCTTGGTCCTCTTTGAAGCTATGAGCTAAATAATTTGTTTTTAGTTGGTCTCAAAACATCCATTGTAAAGATGAGTACATACAAACTACCACATCAATATGTATTATGCAAGACTGCGAATACCATTTTAAGAGCAGCAGCTAAATCCTGATGGCATAGTGGTTAAGTGCTATGTCTGTTAACCAAAAGGTCTGTAGTTCAAATCTACCAGGAGTTCTTTGTGAAATTCTATGGAGCAGTTCTACTCTGTCTTATAGGATCGCTATGAGTCAGAAAGAGATTGGTAAACTTGCATGTTCTACCGATTCCTTTCTTCAGTATAGTGGACACTTGTTTTTTGGTCACCCAGTCACCTTACAAATGGACTAAATTGGGAAATTCACCCAATTAACAGAACTTAACATACTCGTAGTATATTTCGTGTTTACACTTCCTAGAAGTAGAGATGATCTTAGGCAAAGATCTACGCTAATGGCAACAAGAGTTTAATGATTCTGTGGGGATAGCTGGAGATGACATGAGCAAGAAAGGAGAAATGATGAAAAGGAAGGACTTGGGAGAAGAAATATACAAACACTGCACATTTAGGCTCTGCAAATCAGAGTATTTGTGTGCATGTGAGTAAATGCTCACCAACAGCCCATCAGTGTGAAGGAGACCTTCAATAAGCCAATGGTTATACTCATGTCAGATGGCCTCCTTCCTCTGCCACCCAAGGGCTGAATCACTGAATTCATCAACCAAGTGAGCAGGATGGCTGGGATGGAGACCCAAAAACATAGAGTTCCCATCCCCAAAACTGATCCAGCTATAATTGCTGCTGAATGCCCAATTTGGCTTGTGAAGTCATCCAACCTTGACTCCCCTGCCCTAAGGGCACTAGTCAGCATTTTAGGTACACTAAAAAGTTTCCATCATGGAGACCCAAGAGACTTTATTTATTGAAATAGATACTTATTATAGATCTGAATTTTCTTTCCCTGACCTTCATGTTTCTGCCAGCACCACTATCTTTGCACTTACTATACGCTTTATACACTGTAACACTGTCTTGTACAACAGTGTCTCTGACCAAGTGCTTCTATCATGATGCCCTTGGGATGCTTCCTATCTCATCATTTACTCTGTTGTCCAGAAACAACTGCTCTTACAGTGTGATATAGTACAGTGTATTAGAGTCTTGGTTCTAGTGCCAACCGGATGGTCACATCTTGCAAGTTTGATGAGCCTGTCCTGCGTGACGCAGCACATGCTTTGAGGCAGCCAATAGCATATGGCATACTTTTTCTGCTCCTCAGTTCTTGAATCTCCATCATTACTCTTAACGATACACCCACATTTTCACTATCTGAGCTCAACTGTTTAAAGGTTTTTAAAATGCCAGAGAAGAATACTCCTGACAGAGGACCCAACAATAGTTCCACTGAATTGTCATCACAGACTCACACCTGGCCATTTTAGACTTTTTATGCTCCTGGGAAAGCAGGCAAAAAAAGATAAGGTAGTTACTTGTTGTTACTACCCAGTGGAGAACCAGAAGAAGAGATGAGCCCCCAGCGGTGACCCAGTGGGACACATCGTAATACCGTCATGTCCAATAGTAAAAGTGACTTCTAAAACTATCAGCCATCAAAACCGCAAATGACTTAACTCACACGACAGGGACGATATGGGACACACACACCACTTGCCCACAATTAAAGAAGCCCAACTAAGTTGTTACCAGAAAGCAAAAGGAACAGAAAAGTGTCGATACAAGTTATGTACGTACATAGTACTAATAACAAGATGGTACAAGGGGAAAAAAACAATCTTAAGTGCAGTTTGTGTAACTTAAGTATGTCATAACTTGGGAACTACCTGAATTTCTACAAATTTTCCTTTATTTTCTTCCGCCTTGCCTCCATCATTGTTTTAGAGTGCAGTGGATCATGGTTTATTTTACTATTTTGTCCATGAGTTCAAAAATACTGAGACAAGATTATGATAGGATTAGAAGAAGAATAAATATTTCCATGAGATCCTGGGCTTGGGACTGGGTGTGGTTATCAGTGTGCCCCTTTTTATTTTCTTATTTTTTAATAACTTTTTATCTTCTTGTTTTTTTAATAATTTCAAACTTATGTCAAAGTTGTAATAACTAAGCAAAGATACCTAGATACCTTTCATTCAGATTTATCAGTTGTTATCACACTGCCATATTTGCTTGATAAATCTCTCTCTCGTGTAAATACAGAAAATACATATGTATATTTATAATGCATGTAAAATATTCATATTAGTTTCTTCTAAACCCATTAGTCATAAATACATGATATCTATGAGTTAGTCCTAAATATCATACACTTTTACCCCTAAAATACGTTAGTGTGTGTTTTTTTACAAACAAGGGTATTCTCTTGCCTGACCAAGGACAATTACCAAAATCAGAAAATATAACATTGCTGCAATACTATCATCCACTGTGCAGTTCCCACTCAAATTTCCCCAATCGTCCCAACAATGTTCTTGTCACAGTTATTTCTTCCAAGTGCCCAATTAAATTTAGTTTTCATGTCTCTTCAGTCTCCTCTACTCTGGACCAATTCCTCAGCCTTTATTTGTCTTTCATTACTTTGATATTTTTGAAGGTGTACAGACTATTACATAGAATCCCTTAATCGGAGTTTGCCATGATTAAGTTCAGATTAAGCATTTTGGTTGGAAGTAATACATAATGATATTATGTATGCACCGCAGATGTACCTTAGGAATCTCTTGCTCTAGGGAAATCAGTATTTGTTGTTTGGGGTTTTGTTTTCTTTTGTCGTAAGAGCAGTAATTCAGATAGTCCCTAAATAGAAGGGAGCCACAGTCCCACCTCCCACCACAGTAGTTACAGGGCCACGATTTTCTCTCTTCTCTGTTTTCGAGGAGGGAGCCCTGGCGCTGGAACTGTTAAGCGCTAGGCTGCTAATCGAAACGTCAGCAGTTTGAAACCACTAACTGCTTCATAGGAGAAAGATGTGGCAAACTGCTTCCGTAATGATTTCCAGTCCTGGAAACTTGACAGAGCAGCTCTCCCCTGTTGTATAGGGTGACTTACGTGTCAGGGTGGACTCCACAGCAATGAGAGCTTGCTTTGCAGCTGTGGCAAAAGCACGTAACCTTTTCTTAGCCAATCAGACGTTCCCTTCCAGGACCTCGCACCTTGAGAGAGCAATGCAAAGATTCAGGTCCAATCAGAGATTATTTTAGTTGGTAGCGTGTATCTGGCAGTATACAAGGTCTGTGGAAAGTGCTTGATGACGGTAGGAGCCTATCTGTCGGGGCTTCATTGTGTACTTGGTGCTTAATTTCGAAAGTGGAGTCACTGGCATGCATATCAATCGTGTAAGCTATCTTTATTCTTTCTAGACATGGTTTTCTGCCTTCAGGCAACTTTCAAATTGCCTCTGCTCAGCTGTGGTTTCCGCCTTTCTTGAAGCCCCCTAAACTGCAGTTTCTAATTGCAGGCTGGCCTCAACCACAGCATGAGTTTGGCACCAAAATCCTGTGCAAACCAGAATCTTGACCCCATGCGCAGGACTTACACAACTGTGTCCTGAATTTGACCTCAGATCTGAACTTCACTGGAGAGGAAGATATTTTCCAGCACACAGCAGTGTCCAGGCCCTTTTGAAAGGCGAAAGTTTCCCTCTTTTGCAGCATGATTCGGCATCCACATCTCCAAACATGGGCATGGGAGGCCTCAGAGTTTCCGATTTCAGGCACCAATCCCTACGCCCTAGGGACTGGAAGACATGAAGCTCCGTGTTCCTTTGGGGCAAGGGAGCTCGAGATCTTTTGGCTACTAGACCCCACCACGTTGTTCCTTGTTTGTGCAAACAAGGAATTTCCACTTTCTATTTCCCCTGCAACTAGCTGTATGGCATATGTCTTATTTCCATCAGCTAGTAGGACAGGACAGGAACCACATTCAGTTACCGTTTCTGTTGTTGGCAGCTAATACCTCTGACAGGCATTCTGCTATGGGTTGAATTATATTCCTCCAAAATCGTAAGTGTTGTCGTAAATCCTAACCACTATGTACATGGTTATAATCCCATTTGGAGGTGGGTTGTCTTTGTTATGTTAATGAGGGAGGATTATTGTAGGGTATTTCTTGAGTCACTCTCTTTTGGTTTGTCAAAGAGCAGAGCGGTGATGGGGACAAGAGATGCCAACTCATATGACCATCACTCCAGACCAGAAGCTCAGAAGAGACAAAGACCTTTCCCCAGAGCTACCAGAGAGAAGAAACCTTCCTCTAGAACCGGCACCCAGAGTTTGGACATTCTAGCTTCATAGGCTGTGAGAAAACAAATTTCTGTTTGTTAAAGCTGTCCATTTGTGAAGTTTCTGTTATGAAAGCACTAGGTAAATAAGACGCATACTAAATAAAGTTCCAAGGTAAGAGCTAAAAGAGCTGTTTCAATATTTGAAGCATTGCCAGGAATAGTACAAAGTAAAATGTATAACCTCATGTTCCCTGACACAAAGAAGCAGCACAAGGTTTTGCTACAGTTAAGCACTCATGATTTAACAAGTAGGCTTTCTGTAAAGAAGGCTAAAAGAGAAAGAATAGTATCTTTTCTACTCAGTTTTGCTTCTTCTGAAAAGTATAATTTCTTATTAAAAATCTTTAAACATAACTTCCCTTTAGTATTCTCATAAGTATCCTTCGTGTGTAATATTCAGAGAAACTATAAAAGTCAATTGAAAGAAAACAAACCAAGCCCACTGCTGTTGAGTTGATTCCAGCTCATAGTGATCCTATAAGACAGAGCAGAACTGCCCCACAGCATTTCCAAGGAGCGCCTGGCAGATTTGAATTGCTGACCTTTTGGTTAGCAGCTTAGCACCAGGGTTTCCTCAACTGAGGCAAGTATATTAAAAAAAAAAAGTCAATAAACAGAGAGAGGGATAAATGTTATTAGACAAAAAGATTCAGTGTAGTAAAGATGTCAATTATTGCAAATTAGACCATAAATCAATGCAACCCAATACAACTTCTATTTGGGGGGAAACTTAATGAAAGGAGGTTGCATATGTTAGAACTACAAAGAAAAGTGGGATTGCTAAGTGCAAAATTCACAATAACGTTCTCCACTTGCAGGGAGAGGTACAGTGATTTTAAAGGCTTAGGGAAGAATAAGGCATGGGCTTCCAAAGTACTGGTAACATTTCTTAAGTTCAGTGGTGAGTGCATGGGTGTTAATTTTGTCAACATTCTTTACATCTCTTGTACTATACTATACTGTACGTGTACACACTATGTATGTGAGGGTGTGTCCACACATTATTCCATAACATTTTAGAAGGTAAATAGCCAAAAAATGCTAAAAATAATAATCACAAGAAGTAACTTGCTTTAACCAAAACTCATAGCCATCAGGTTGATTCCTACTCATAGCAAACCTATACTAAAAACTTATAGGACCCTTTAAATACTGTGATGACATAGGAAATGATAGGCAGAAAAATAGAACACAAAGCATAAAATCTTCAGAATGGACCCATTGGGGAATTTAGTGTGATAAAGGTGACATTTTGAATCAGTAAAGAAAATATAGATTATGGATATATGGGAAGGCAGACTAGAAATATGAAATTGTATGAAGGAATCCCTAAATCATTCTTATGCCAAATAAATTCTAGATGAATCTCAGATTTAAATTTTAAAAATTAATAATAAACTACAAAAGAAGTAGAACAAAATTTAGGTAAGTATTAAAAATGGAGTAAGAGCTTTTAAGCAATGTACAAAAGACAGTATAAAGAGAAGACAAGATCATATGACGAGTGGATATGACAACATAAAAACTTACATGTTCTGTGTGGTAGGCTGAATAATTGTCTGCCCCCCCCCCAAGGATGTCCACATACTAATCCCCAAAACCTGTAAATGTCATCTTATATAAAAAAATTGGGGGAGATTTGCAGATGTGATTAAATTACAGATCTTGAGATGGGGAAATTGTTCTGCGTCGGCCTTAAATGTAATCAAGGGAGTTCTTAAAACAGAGGAGTAGGAAGGTCATAGAAATAAGTCGGAAATGTGGAAAGGAAGCAAGAGGTTGTCCTGTTTCAGGGAAGGAGTCACTAGCTGAGAAATGACAAGGCAGCCTTTCCAAAACACAGACTTGGAAAGGCAAGGAAACTAGTTTTCCCTTTGAGCCTCCAGAAGGAGTCAGCCCTGTTTCTTCTGCTAGAAGGTAAGCTCCTAAAAGGCACCTGGTTTGGTTTTGCTCACTGCTGCATCCCAAGTACCTGAAACTGTGCCTGTCATATACCAGCACTAGTGCCAATCGCTGTGGAGTACATTCCGACTCACAGAGGCTTCATGTGTATCAGAGTAGAATTGTGATCCATAGGGTTTTCAGTGGCTTCTTTTTTGAAGTCGAGTACTAGGCTTTGCTTCTGAGGAGCCCCTGGGTATACTTAAACCTCCACTCTTCCACTTAACAACCAAAAGCATTAACCATTTGCACCATCCTGGCATTCGGTTGTTGTGATTGCTGTTAGGTGCTATTCAGTCCACTCTGACTCCGCAACTTCATGGACAGCAGAGTGAAATGCTGCCCGGTCGTGCACCATCCTCAAAGCCACTGTTATGCTGGAACCTGTTGTTGTAGCCACTGTGTCGATCCATCTCACTGAGGGGCTTCTTTTTTATTGACCATCTACCGGACCAAGCACGAAGCCTTTTCCAGGGACTGATCATTTCTGATATGTCCAAAGTACATGAAATGAAGCCTCATCATCCTACCTTCTAAGAAGCATTCTGAGACAGATTATTTTGTTCTTCTGATAGTCCGTGGTATATTCAGTCTTCTTCACCAACACCATTAATTCAAAGACATCAATTCTTCTTCCATATTTCTTAATCATTATCCAACTTTCACATGCATGTGAGGCAATTGAAAACACCGTGGCTTAGATCAGACCCACCATAGTCCTCAACATGACACCTTTGCTTTTCAACACTTTAAAGAAGTCTTTTGTAGCAGATTTGCCCAATGCAATATGTTGTTGGGTTTCTTGACTGCTGCTTCTGTAGTTGTTGAGTATGGAGACAAATAAAGTAAAATTCCTGACTCCAATCCTTTCTCCATTTATTGTATTACTTGTTCCAGTTGTGATGATTTTGTTTTCTTTTTGTTAAGGTGTGATGCTTACTGAAGGCTGTTGTCTTTGATCTTCATCAGTAACTGCTTCAAGGTCTCTTCACTTTCAGCAAGCAAGGTTGTATCATCTGCATATTGCAGGTTTTAATGAGCCCTCCTCCAACTCTCACACCTCCTTCTTCTTCATATAGTCCCTCTTCTCATATTATTTGCTCCATATAAACATGGAAAAGATACAGCCCTGACATTTACCTTTCTTAATTGTAAACAAAATGGTATCCCCTTGTTTTGTCTGAAGAATTGTCTGTTGGTCTACAGGTCTGACAATTAAGTTCGTGAACTTGCCACCATGCGCTTATGTTGGCAGCACTGTACAAACAACTCAGTAAAATTTCATAACCCTAGTATAATAGTGTGTCACAGCTGTATTTGTGTGAATGTGTGGCAGTGTCTTGCTGACTGGCATTCATTATTGTTGTTGCATGTTTTTGTATGCCTTTGCAAGAATGTTGGAGCTTGAATTAGAACAACAAACAAACATATGAAATTCCTTGTTAAACTTGGCAAGAGTGGAAGTGATATCAAGGACATGTTAGTCCAAGTTTATGGGGATAGTGCCATGAAGAAAAAAACAGTGCACAAATGGATTAAATGTTTTTTCCAGGGGAAGAGAAAGCACCACTGATAAAGAGAGGTCAGTACAGCCTCTAATGAGCAAAACTGATGAAAACATTGCAAAAATTCATTGAATTGTACATCAAAATCATCAGCAGACTGTGAGAAGCACAGCAGACCACATAAACATCAGTAGAGAAACAGTTAGGAAAATCTTAACTGTAAATCTTGTCATGAGAAAGGTGTGAAAGAATGGTCCCAAAGGAGCTCACAGATGAACACAACAAAGGAGAGTCCAAGTGTGCCAAGACCTTTTGGAGAGGCAAGATGATGTTTTGGGCCGTCTTATCACTGGTGATGAAACATAGGTGTACCAAAATGACCCTGAAACAAAGTGTCAAAATGCACAGTGGAAGTCATCCAATTGTCCACCACCAAAAAATTTCATCAGTCTGCATCAAGAGTCAAAACAATATTGCTAAACTTTTTTGATATCAGAGGGATTGTTCATTATGAATTTGTACCAACGGGACAGTTAACCAAATTTACCATTTAAAAGTGCTGAAAAGGCTGCATGATAAAGTTAAATAAAAACAACCTAAATTATTTACCAGCAACTCATGGCTCTTCTATCACAACAATGTACCAGCTCACACAGCACTGTCTGTGAGGAAGTTTTTAGCCAGTTAACAAATAACTGTATTGAAACACCCTACCCACTCATCTGATTTGGCTCCCCAGTGACTTTTTTTCTTTACTGGAAAATAAAGGAAATACTGAAAGGAAGATATTTTGATGACATTCAGGACATCGAGGGTAATATGACAACAGCTCCAGTGGCTGTTCCAGAAAAAGAGTTCCAAAATTGCTTTGAAGGGTAGACTAGGTGCTAGCATCAGTGCATAGCTTCCCAGTGGGAGTGCTTCAAAGGTGACCATGGTGGTCTTCAGCAATGAGGTATGTAGCACTTTTTCTAGCGTTAGTTCGTGAACATAATTGTCAGACCTTGTATGCATAGGGTCCACACAAGGACAATTAAGTGTTCTGGAATCTCCATTCTATGCAATGTTTTGATCCACACCGTTGAATGTCTTTACAAAATCAATGAAACGCAAGTGAACATCTTTTCGGTCTTCCGTTCTTTCAGCCAAGATCCATCTAACATGAACACTGATAGCCCTTATTCCATGTCCTGTTGTGAACCTGGTTTGAAGTTCCAGCAGTTCCCTGTCATGTACAGCTGCAACTGTTTTTTTAATTACTGGTTTTCAATTTACTTGGCTATGGCATTAATGTTATTTATTCATAATTTTTTAATCCTGTTGGACCATCTTTGTTTGGAATAGGCAAAACTATGGATCTCTTCCAATCAGTTGACCAGGTAGCTGTCTTTCAAATTTCTAGGCATCCAGCCAAGCCAATCTTGCCATAGACGAGTGAATATTCCAGCATTGCATCCATTTGTTGAAACATCTTGGTTGACATTCCATCAGTCCCTGGAGTCTCTTCTTTTTTTTTTTTTGCCAATGCCTTCGGGGCAGCTTGGACTTCTTCCTCAACACTGTCAGTTCTTGATCATAAAAATGATCATACACCATCTCTTGAAATGGGAGAATGTTTACAAATTCTTTTTGGTACTGTGACTCTGTGTGTATCTTCCATCTTCTTTTGATGCTTCCTGCTTCTGTAATACTTTCCCTGGAGAATCCTTCAATAGTGCGATTCAGGGCTTGAGTTTTTTCTTGAGTTCAGAAGAGAACTAAATAACTAGAAGAGCACAGGCCATGCAGCCACTGAAAGAATGCCTATCCTCTGGTCTTTGAACAATGGTAAAGTCAGCATTCAAATGGAGCCTGGTTGAAATCAGCCATCCTAATGTCTAAACATCCACGACCATCCCAATTTCACATTTTCTTAACCCAAAGCATTGCTGTAGTTTCCTCACTGTTGCTTCTTAATAAGGCCCACCAAAGTGTGTAAATGCAATTAGGACATTGAATGTTATGGATTGAATTGTATTGCCCAGAAAGGTATGTCTACTTAGCTAGGCCATGATTCTCTGTATTGTGTGATTGTCATTTTGTCATCTGATGTGATTTCCCATGTGTCATAAGTCCTGCCTCTCTGATGTTACTGAGATGACATTAATGATAGTTATGTAAATGAGGTAAAACTCAATCTACAAGATTAAGTCGTGAGTCAATCTTTCCTGAGACATAAAAGAGAGAAGCAAGTAGAGAGATAGGGGACTTCATTACCATCAAGAAGGAAGTGCCAGGAGCAGGGCCTCCCTTGGACCCAGGGTTCCTGCACTGAGATGCTTCTAGACCAGGGTAAAATTGAGGACAAGGACCTTCCTCCAGAGCTGACAGAGAAATAAAGCCTTCTTGAGATGACACCCTATATTTGGACTTCTAGCCTCCTAGACTGTGAAAAAAATAAATTTATCTTCGTCAAAAACATCCACTTGTGGTATTATTGTTAAAAGACGCACTAGATAGCTAAGGCATTAAGCATCTCCCATTTTCCATTTTAGTCGAAACTATCAATACCAAGTAAAGTAATGCAAGTCAGAATTTCCAGCATTTGTGACCAAATTTTAGACTAAGCATGGGGAATTGATGAAACCCTGTGTAACTCTAAACCCACACAACCTACTTCATTTAGATGAAAGGAAAATCTGGTTTATTGCAGAATTGTGTTATGTTTCAAATGTATTAAAGGATGATTTATTTTATTTGGCCTTTAGTCTGGGTCATAAAGGCTTCTTTGCCCTCAAATATATCTCAGGAAGAGAAAATGAATTGTAAGGCTGAAATTTTGAGCATTCTGCCTAAATCCAAGTGACAGGGAGAGGACTTGCAGACACAAAGAAGAAATTCTATTTAGAAATGTCACCCTGCAGGTTGCCAATTAAAAACCTTTGTTGAGATGCAGTCAGGCATGGAAACTGTCACGTGCTGTGAGATTTAGATGCATCTGTGTCACTGGCAGGTGAATTTCTTCCATAAGCTTGGGATGTGCCATACAGGCTCCCCATTTGATATGAGGGAGAATACTGTTGCCTATAAGCTTTGGGACTCAAAGATTTATGGGAATGAAAAGCACCAGTCTGAAAGTCAGACTACATTCTTGTTAGCTGCCATCAAGTCAGCGCTAACTTGTGGTGACCCCCTGTACAACAAAACCAAACAGGGCCTGGTCCTATGCCGTCTTCGTGATTATTGGTATGCTCAAAGCCATCGCTGAAGTTTGAGCACTTCCAATCTGGGGAGCTCATCATTCAGCAGTGTATCGGACAGTATTCTGTTTTCACTGGCTAATTTTAGGAAATCGATCACTAGGCTGTCCTCCCTAGCCTGTCTTAGTTTGAAAGCTCTGTTGAATTTGTCTGCCATGAGTGACCCTGCTGATGTTTGAAATCCAGTGGCATAGCTTCCAGCATGATAGCAGCATACAAGGCACCACAGTCTAACAAACTGACAGATGGTGGGTGGTTATCCTATTACTAACTAATTCTATTAGGAACCAGGCAATTCTCTGGACCTCAGTTAATCTTTGGAATAGTGGGAGATTTGAGCCAGAGGATCTCTGAGGTTTCTGACTGCCCTGATCTCTAATTCCATCCACAGGAAACAGAAGCCTGCACCATTCCACAAAGGTTCTTTGGTGTGGAATTCCTTGCTCCTGACCCTCCAGGCTGTATGCAAGCTTGATCTTTAGAAATTAACATTTTATTGATATTGACATACACTGACATTGATGCCTCTATTTATGTGTTTTAATTAAATGTTATTATTTGACACCATGCCGTGAGGCCATGTGTTGGGAATGGGTGAGATTTCATAAATCAGATCCAGAGTTTCTACACGGGGAATCCATTTGATTCTTTTCATGGTAATGACTTCCCTTGGATCAATAGAGATGCTTTGAAGTTCACTTTATGACTCAGAAAAGGCTTCTTTCCATTTTTCTCTTACCTTGTTGAAAACATAAAAAGCTCTCCTCCCAAACTCACCCTCTTTAGATATAAAAGCCAGCATTTTATTTGTTTTCAGTGTTATTGGGTTATGAGGTGTTCTGATCTCCCCTGGAGCCATCGCCACATGATGACCATGAACCAGTTTTGCTCTGTGGCATGAATCTCAACTCAGAACTGTGATTTCTATTGATTTCTCTCTCTATTCATCCCTCCTGATTCCCCTAGTGTCCTATACACTGTACTGTAGGCTGGACCTCCATTAATTCCAAACTTCTTCTGGATGTTTATGTTGCCAGGGATGGTGTTTTATTAGTCTCACTTTACCATGCATGCCTCGCACGCTGCCCTGCCCAGAGTTATTGCTCAAGGCATGTTGGTTGAATCTCATTGAGTGCAGAGTTGACATATTTAAACTTTCTCCTAATAGAATCATCTTAGAGCCAGTTGAGGTTCTCTCTCAGAGCCTGTCCCTTAAGAGGGTCAAAAAATCCACAGCTAGAGGGGAAAAGATGATAGATTTTTAGAGCATCACCCCACTTATTAAGTCCAAACAATATTAACACCCTCTTTCAGAAAACCTCAGTATGTATACTGAAACAATTAGACAGTTCAAATTTCATTAATTCTAAATCCATTCTTCCAGGCCTAGAGATTTTGAACAGGCTCAGTTTCATATCAGTACATACACAGAGATAACATCAAAAGTGGTGTGGCCTTGTGACAGAGGAGAACATATAGTGACTGTGGCCAGTAATTCAGTACTTGGTCAGATGAAAAGAGAGGAGCATTTAACCTGAAGAATGCCAAGGCCATCAGTTCTCTTTAGATTTCATAAGAAACAGAGGCTTTACCAAAACACCCCAACATAGGCCTCCACCCCAAGAGCAAACATTTTCTTTTTCGTGGCTTGCCAAAGATCTGATGAAATCAAGAACCAAGCCCTGGCACCATCTCCTGACAGTCTTGAAAACTGAAAAACAGATGTTTAGAATGAGAAACTCTTCCTCTGCGGTAGAAATTAAGTTCAAGGGGCCAATACAACCTGATAATTTCATGGTAATGCCTGTGTTTTCAACCTCCTGTTAAACATTTGAATTAAGAAGAACTCTGAGCATCTTCACTCAGTCATGTTAAATAACAAAATAAAAATAAAAGAAGAACTCTGAGCAAATGGTAACAGTCTTCAGCCGCTTGGAGTCCTCACAATGTGACTGGCCCTGCTCTGCCACCACTTCTTTTGTTTCTGTAAGAGCTTGTCACCCCGCAGACACCCAGACATGAGAGCCAGCATACTTATCTTCAGTGAGCCAGTCCTTGGCCCACTCCCACCAGTGCACCCAGTCTTACGTGAAAATAGCTGTTCCCCAGCTTCTATGGCCTTTCCCAAATTAATATCCCAAGTACTTCTACGCACTCATACTTTACTCAAAGAAGTCACACATGGCATCTGCCTCAGACAGTTGGGCTCTCAGTGCACTGTGAAACGGAAAGCCTAGGTTCATCTCAGTGCCCAGAACCTTGTGACAGGAATCAGCTGGGGTCTTGCTTTCACTGAAGAGAGAAAGACAGCCAACCTTGTCATCACGGCTGCCTTCATTTTCCAAGGCTCTGACTGGAGGGGTTGCCTGCCCGGCCTAGGTAGCTTCAGAGTTTGTCTCACGTTCATGTTAAAGCCAGGTAACTTGGCCTCAGCAAGCACAGGGCCTAAAATAAGCAGGGAAAATAGATCTATGGGGTTACTTGCCAAGGAGTGAACCATTAAAGAAAGAAAGAATTGGCTCATCCTCCTGGAAGAATGAGAAAGACAATTTGAAGTCAGGAAAGTCACTGGCTGGAATGAGTCCTCTCTTCTCTAATCATGGATATATTTTTACTTATTTTAAGATTTAGTGAGCCGTTTCTGCTTGCCCAATAACATAATAAGCACTTTGTGTGCAATTTTACATTTAACCCCAACAACCCATGCATTTAGTTTTATATTTCCAAGCAACAGAAAGGACAGCTTGGACAGCTTAAACTTCTCTCCAGCACACACTCGTCCTAAAGCCAGGTGACTTGGCACCCACAGGCACAAAGACTGAAATGACGAGGAAAAATAGATCTACAGGGTTGCTTGCCAAAGAGTGAACAAAACAAAGAATCTGGCTCATGATCCAGGAGGAATGAGAAAGACAATTTGAAGACTGGAAAGTCACTGACAGAAAAGTCGCTTAAACTTGCCCAAGATCTTACAGGCAATAAATGTTAAAGGGAGGATTCAAATTCAAATTCATGCACCCTGATCACCCTGATGCTTCTTAAACAGTACAATACAATAAACTTCAGAGACCAAAAAAAAAAAAAGTTTAAGCCCTCCAAGCTGTCCTTCCCGCTAAATGGAAAAACAAAAACAATTGCATGGGTTGTTGTTGGGATTAAATGGAAAATTGCACATAAAATGTCTATTGTGTTACTGGGCAGTTCAATTCTGACTCACAGCAACCCTACAGAAGAAATTAGAACTTCCTCATAGAGTTTCCAGGGAGCACTTGGTGGATTCAAACCACGACCTTTCAGTTCACAGCTATAACATACAACCGTTAAGACACCAAGGTTGCCATCAGAGACTCAGGACTTACAACTTCCCCAGGCACTGCTGGATGCATAGCTACTCTTAATATCTGCAGGATGAATGAAATGGGACAAAGAAGGTGCTCTCTGGAGCCCCGAGAATTGGGTGAAGTGGAAGGAAGGGCGGGTGTCTTTGCATCAAGCACCACCTAATCTTCAGTCCTTGTGTAACATGTGCCCTTAGCCTTCAAACACCTGATTCAGTGACTGAATCATAACCTAACCCCTCCCCATCTAGCTTTTTGGAACTTGTCAGTAATTTTCTTACACATCCATGCCTGACGATTGATTTCTCATGGTTACACAATTGCATCCACGCATTGGAAACTCCCTGGAGGGAGTTATTGTTTGCAAAGGCACAAATACAAATGCTATTAACTGATAATAAAACCAGCCAGCTGTTTCTAAAACCCAGAAACTGTGGCCTTTGGGGACCCCTGGGTTTGCCAGATCCTGCTATAGTGAATATTTCTCTTAATCCTAAAATGCCGGGAGAGACAGGCGACCTTGTCTTTTGCTTTTTCCCAAATGCATAGACTGATGAGGTCTGATGGTGTCCAGAAGACGGAGGCAGGATTTAACAATCACATAAAACTTTGGGGTTCCTGATGCTAGAAACCATTTGTGCAGCTTCAATATGTAGATTTTATATATTTTTTTCCAGATAACATTATTGTTGCTTTTTTTTTTTAACCTGGAAATTTAATGAATATTCATTAACTATCTGTTGGGCTCCTGCCACCATGGATATAAAAGAAAGAGTAGAGTACCTGCCTTCAGGGAGCTTACAATCCAGTTATGGAGACCCACACACAAAGCAATAAGAGAATTAAAGAAGGTGGTATGCAGTCAGGGATGAGAGGTGAGATACAGGTAGTGGGACGCCCAGAAACAGAAAGGATCAGCGTGGTGGGATCAGTCAGAGGGGAAGCCCGCTGATTTTGCCCATCAGGTACCCTTACCTCAGTGCTCCTCACTGGACCCCAGCTCTATCATCTACAAAATGAGCAATGAGGGACTTCATCCATTCCTTCAACAATTTGGGGTTTTCTTTTTTGTTTGTCCACTGACCATAAACCAGGCCCTGTTTGTGGTTCTGGTGGTATGCTAGTGACCAATATAAAGACCCTAGCGGACCTATCTTCACAGGTTTTACAGTCTGGTCAGGAGACAAGGGGAATGTAGACGATAAACAGATAAACAGATCATTACAATCGTTAAGCACTTTGCTGCTAACTTAACATTACCAGTTCAAACACACCCAGCAGCTACAGGGGTAAAAAACCTGGCAATCTGCTCTGGTAGAGATCACAGCTTAGGAAACCCTATAGGGACAGTCCACTCCTTTCCATAAGGTTGCCGTGAGTTGAAAAAAGACTCAACGGCACCTAACAATAACAACAACAGTAATAAGGCTATGAACAATACTAAGTCAATCAAGGTAAAGGCAGAACAGCTGTGTGAGAGGGGATCTCAGCAATCAAAGACCACCGAAGTGTGAGTGCAGGTGAAATGAGGGAGTAACTCACACAGTGTCTGTGGGAAGAGCATTCCTGGAAGAAGGAAGAGCAGGGGCCAAGGCCCTGGGAGCGGAACGATGTGAAGTGATTGAGGACGGAGCCCAGTGTGGCTGGATCACAGTGAGAGACTGAGCAGTAGACGGAAATGAAGAGCAACCAGGAGACGGCTTGTGAAGGGTCTTATGGGCCATGATAACAATTGGATGGGAAGCCTTTGAAGCCTTAAGAACGTAGAATGGAACTAGAGAATCTCAAACAAACCCCAGTCCTAAGGGATGGGATGTGAGTGCGACAGCTCTGAATGAGTGGGGCTTGGAATGGAGGAGTACAGTTGCTAAGTACCCCTGTTTCAGGTGGTAGAGGTTCCTTTACATTTGGTGAGTAATTGAACTAGGAAAATAATAAAACTAAGCAGAAAAAATACTAGGGGTAGAAAGTCCAAGACTACCTCAGTGATCTAATGCCACCATAGCAGAAATACCACAAGTTGATGGCTTTTACAAAGAGAAATCTGTTTTCTCACAGTCTAGTAGGCTAGAAGTTCAAATTCAGGGGGTCAGCTCCAAAGGAAGGCTTTCTCTCTCAGCTCCAGAAGAAGGTCCTCCCTGAACTAGGAGATTCTCAGCACAGGAACTTCAGGTCCAAAGGACATGCTATTCCCCTGGCTCTTGTTTCTTGCTGGTTTGAGTTCCCCCTGCCTCTCTACTAGATTCTCTCTGTTATATCCCACAAGAGATTGGCTTAAGATACAATGTAATCTTATAGATCAAGTCTTGCCTCATTAACATCATAGAGATAGGATTTACAACACATAGAAAAATCACATCAGATGACGGAATGCTGGATAATCACACAATATTGAGAATCATGGCCTAGCCAAGTTGACACACATTTGGGGGATATGTAATTCAATCCATGATGAGGACCAAGGAGAGTCCTAGACATTTTATGAGCAACTTGGGAAATATATGGATGCCCTTTACCCCCTCAGCTGTCAAAAGACACCGAGTGTGATACCCTGTTAGGTCCAAGCAAGGTCCTTTCCTCCTGAAAACCAACCTGCCATTCAAAACTCACCCATCCTGTGACTCCTTGCTAGTTACCTCTACTAGCATTATCTGTAATTTCTATTAATATTAACTAAGTTGAAACTAGTTGGTTAGTGCCTTCCAATTTTTCTATGAAGTATGCTGAAGCAGAAGAGAGAAAATTTAAAATACATGTCCCAGAATGTCTGGGAGATATAAAAGCATATAATTCATTGCAAGCCAGAAACATACTTGAAGACTCAGGATTTATCCTAAAATTCATGTAGATGTTGCATTCTAGTCCAAATCTATTTTTAAGAACCTAACAGCAAAGTCTTCTATTACTCTATAAGAAAATACTACTCTCCAAGAAGATACGCCTCATTTATCCTGTGCCTTGTCACACACCTGGCACACTGGACTATATCCCTAGAGCTGAACAAATCCAATTTGAGAAGCATGAAGTTCATAACTAAATTTAGCACCAGTCAAAAATGTTCTTCTCTCCAGAAAGACCCTAAACCAAAACCAAACCAAATCTTCTGCCCTCCAGTCAATTCCATCTTCTGGCAACTCTACAACAGAGCACAATCACTTAATAGAATTTCCAAGGAGCCCCTGGAAGGTTTGAACTGCCAAACTTTTGGTTAGCAGACATAGCACTTAGCCACTACAGCACTAGGGTTTCCAGAAAGATACTAAGTGTTGCTAATATTTGGAATTTCAAGCATCATTGCTATTAAAGGAAATATCTGTGGTACAGAGCTTCTAAACAGATCTTAGTATCACTGCAAATAAAGACCTACTGCTAGACCTGATCTCACAATTACAGTGAAATCTTTAAGAACTGGAACTCAATGGGACTATCTTGTTTTTTGATGTCTCCCAAGTTTTCTGTTTTTGACAGGATGCTTGCTGCTTTCCTTTCGCCCTTGATTAAGAATCTTACCTCAGAAATACCAAATGAGTTGTCATTCTCTGACAAATTTCCTCCTGACACAGACCCTGGCTTTTGCAGGCTTTAGTGTACTTAAGTACAGTAAATATTTAAATATGTACAAGCTATTTCAAATGGGGTTTGAGTTACTCATACGAATTGGAAGTCACCCGCATCTTAGCCATCTTTGAACATCAACAGGTAACTGTGACATTAAGATTGTTCAATATCGTGCCTGAGTAGCCATTACATAAATGAATAAATTCCCTCAATGTCACAAGCTCTGAGGCAGTGATGCTGCTGCAACACATTAAAAGCATTCAGAAAGAAAATGACACTCCCTCTGTTACTTAAATGATCATTTCCAGTATCTCCAAGTGGATACTTTTCTCATGTAGTGTTTGTTTAATATTTGACAATATCTTGGCTCATATCGCAATTGATTAGAATTAAAATGATTACTTGTGCATACACAGTTGCCTACACAGATGGGAGACTGTGTTTATTTGGTAACAAAAAAGAAATCAAAAGAGAAAAAGCAAACCTTCCCCAACACAAGGATTAATAGCACTTTGATTAGACAATGCTGCATTAATAATATTTTGAGGAGCTTACTCTAAATAACTGTCCTTTCTTTGAGTTCATACTACCTTGCTGGCTACTACAAAAGGGAAGGATGCCATATTGAATATTGTCAGCCCTGGAGATTTGAACAGGCTGGTGCTGCCATACAGTGGGGACTATCAAAATGACAGCTACGGGACACGTCACCTGCTTCTGTCCAAACAAAGAAAAATAAAAATATCACTGTTTATGCAATTCCAACTTTCAGTTCCTTCACATCAACAGTAATTGTAATCAATATCAAAAATAAGCTACCTTACATAATTCTCGCTGCACTATGCAACACAAAATGTACTGACTATATAATAAATACATTGCAATTTCATTTTGTCATCTTACCTTATTTCCTAAATATTTAGCTTTTGTTTTGTTTACACAGATCAATCAGTTTCTTAAAATTTAGATCTGGTGCTGCCTTGATAGGGAACTTGATGAAGAGTCCCTGACGGAGTGAGAGAAATGTGGGGTACAGAACTCAAACTATATTAAAAAGACCAGCCTTAATGGTTTGACAGTCTCAAGGATCCCTGGATGATATGGCTCCCCTGGACACTCTGTGAGCCTAGACCCGAAATCATCCCATAAGCTAACTCCTTAGACAAAAATTGAACTGGCATGTAAGACATAGGATAATACTGGTGAAGAGAGTGCTTCTTGGCTTAAGCAGATACAGGAGACTAACTGAGCAACTCCTGTCTAGATGTGAGGTGAGAGGGCAGAGGGGGACAGGAGCTGAGTGAATGGACATAGCAAATACAGGGCAGAAAGGGGTAGCATGCTGTCATAGCGCAGGGAAAGCAGCCAGGGTCATGGGACAGTGTGTGTGATTTTTTACATGAGAAACTGACTCGAACTGTCAACTGTCACTTAAAACACAATGAAAAAGACCAATAAGTTAGGTCTTTAAAGAAAAATTGCTGTCAAGTGAATTCCAACTCATAGCAGCCTATAGGACAAAACAGAACTGCTCCATGGAGTTTCCAAGGAGTGCACAGTGGATTAGAACTGTCAACCTTTTGGCAATTAACTACTACACCACCAGGGTTTCTGCAGTTTAGATCTAGTATGTAATTTTTCTGGTTAATAAAAACAATATCTAACTACAGTGCTAACCAAAAGGTCAGCTATTTGAGGTCCTGGAGGGGAACAAACATCTGCACTTGTCTAGTAACCTAAAGTTTTGTGACTCACACCCATTCAATAGCATCACAGTAGAGAGGCCTGGCAAGCTGTTTCCATAAAAAGTACAGCCCAAGAAAACCCCATAGAAAATTCTGCTGTGTAAAAACACATAGGGTTACTCAACTAGATGGCAGCAGGTGATGTCTTTAAGAATTACAAGGTTTGCTTTGAGGTGCAAAATTATCTCAAGCTGTAAAGAAATTTTTCATTCTCTGAGGTTTTCCCGTTTTAATTAACTCAGCATTGATTGTAAGTAGGCTCCTCCTATCCAAAAATTTCAATAACTGTCATATATTAAGCAGACATATTTGTTTAAAACAATGTCTATGTAGTTAATTACAGGGTTTCTGTTGTGCTGAGTATAATTTGCAAGAGGGCCAGGGCTAAACAAACTGGAGCTGGCAGGTGCCTTCTGCCCTCCAGGTGTCCTTGCACTGCACTATGGAGTGTCCAGCCTCTCCTCTAAACAAATTCAGATCATTTAAATAACGCTGTGTGAAGGGGCACAGTATCATTATTCTGCCCAAGACATTCTCATTTCTGCTTTGGTCCTTACACTGAAACTCTCTATCTTAGCGTTAATGTGGACGCAACTGGAAGCTGTTGTTGCTGTGAACTTCTCCAGTACTTTCACAAGCAACCCAACTGGTATACTGAAACTGTAAGTTAGAACCTGAAAAACTTTCAGTGATAAATTTTCAGAGACAAAATAAACAATATGGCAGCAGACCAAATGTTTTCAACTAGTATACGTACAACACTTTCCTCCAACTCATAGCGACCCTATAGGGCAGAGTAGAACTGCTCCATAGAGTTTCCAAGGAGCACCTGGTGGATTTGAATGGCCTATCTTTTAGTTAGCTGATGTACCACTTAACCACTACACCACCAGCATTTCCTCCAAATATATGTGAGTGTGTGTGTATATGTACACATATGTGTATATGTACATATACACACACACATGCATTATTGTATATATGTGTATATATAGACATATATGTGTATGTAGCCACATATAATCCTATGTAAGTAAAAAAGATAACGTAAGAATTTTTTTAAAAGAACTGGCCACTTTATTGTTTTATATATACAAGTATAACCATCATCTGAAATTCATTAATTTCTTGTCACTCTAATTTCAATGTCTGGTCATAAAAAAAGAAGAAGAAGAAGAACTGGGAAAAGCCATTGGAAACTTTAAGAACAGTCAAGGACTGGGCACGATGAGGTACCCATAAATTTTTTATTTACATTAGAATTATCACTAAGCATTTTAGATAATAGAAAAAGTCCTAATTTGTGCTCTTGTTCTAACTCAACAAAAATGCAACAAAAACCTTGTTATAAATGCATATCACTCCCAAACACAGCAGATTTATTAAGAACAGGAACTTGGCAGACACTGATGGAGGAAATTTTAATTTAATTCACTGCTGTAATTTATACAAATGTGTCCGTGCATTGGAAACTCCCTGGAGGGAATATTTCTTTGGAAATAAAAAGAAAATGTAATTTGGGAAAAATGTATTTTAGGTTATTATTTCTCCAGATAAAGAAGCTCAAGTTTGCCCTAAAATAAATTTTGCTGTCTAGACTGCAGTTTAGAGAGAATTGAGCTTGTAATCTAGTCTTTCTGCCTGCTTTCACAACGGGACCACTCAAAGTTATGAGAATCAGCCCAAATTACAAGGCGTAAAATCTGGCATTGCCTCACATGCTATTAGTCTATTTGCAGATGGCACCACAACTCACAGCACAACCCTATCAGAAGAAATACTGAGTCCTCAAATACTCTGCTTCCAAGCAAGAATGGAATTCTCAGTAATCACAACAGAACCATACTCTGTTTCTTTTTTTTACAAATTTACATTAAAGCAACTTACAAGTTATGGGAAATAAATCTCTCCTCTTCAAACTGCTGTAAATCATTTTGAAACAAAGATGATCTCTAATTTAATCACAAATAATTAAACAATTATTTTATAGAGTGGGAATTTAAAAGGACCTAATGTGCTGGACAGCTATCAAAACATTAGTTAAGATTCTTCTAGCATAAAGTAAAAAATATTGACTACAGAGATGCCAAATCCAAAAATTGGCAATTTTACTAAGAATAGGAAAAATGCACTTGGCAGATATTATGAATTTCCTCTCAAGTAAAGGAAGATTGTGAATTCCAATACTTAGACTTTTTTTTTTCTTTTATGAGAGCTTACACTTACAAGCTGCCTTAACTCCACAAGCTTAACGTGAAAGCCAACATAACTGGTTGACTCCTCCCATTTATACTTAGTGTTGGCCAGATGGGGACTAAAATCATCCTCATAAAACTTTCTTTGATTCAACAAACAGCTAATGGGGATCTGCTGTTTGTACAACATTTACTGTGGTAACAAATATATCTGGGTAAATCTTACCATAATTTCATCACCTACTCCGAGAAGATGTCCCAGTTCTACAATTCCATTGTGATTTCACTTCTATTTAAGATTGTTGTGAAATAATGCATGCTCATCCCAAGAAACCTGCACAACACTGAGATAATTGAATGAAGGGGAAAGTCATCCACAGTTTCAAGAGATAGAAATAATTATTATTAAAATTGTATTAGGTTTCTTGTAGTATTTTGCTATTTTTTATATCATCACAAAATGTAATACATTCAAAAAAGTACAAACTGAACTTGTACAAAATCAGTATAACAACATTACAAACAGAGATAATTTAACAGATATCTATAGAAACACCTAATCCAAGTGAAGCAGAATACAAGATGTTCTCAGGTGTACATGGAACATTCTCTTGTATGTGAGGTCACAAATTTAGCCTCAATAAATGTAAAAGATTGAAAATATACAGAATACATTCCCCAACCACAGTGAAATAAAATTAGAAATCAATGACAAAAAGAAATTTGGGAAATTCACAAATATATGGAAATCTAACAACACACTCCTTAATGACAACTGGGTCAAAGAAGAAATCAAAAGAGGAATTAGAAGACACTTTAAGATGAATGACAATGAGAATATAACATACCAGAGCTTGTCAGACACAGCTAAAGCAATGCTCAGAGGGAAATTAAGTGCTGTAATTGACTATTGCCACAAATTGAATTGTGTTCCCCAAAAAAGCTGTAGCAGTTTGACTGAACCAGGACTCCTGGTACTGTGAGGTGTTTCTCCAGGTTGGAATTCCTGCCTCTGTGATGCTAATAAAGGTAGGTGGGCAGCAGTTGTGTTGGTAGGACAAAACTTAACACGTGGGATTGTACTATGGCTTGGGCAGCCCCCCGGGATATAAAATAAAGGGAGGCAAACTGACATCTGGTAACCTCATACCATCAAGAAAGCAAGCAGGACAGGGAGCTGAGCATGTCCTCTGGAAAGGACTTGGGATCCCTGCGCCTCAGAAGCTCCCAGTCCAGGGGAAGGTTGACAACAAGGACCTTCCTCCAGTGCCAGCAGAGAAAGCCTCTTCCTGGCACTGACACCTTGAATTTGGACTTTTACCTTACTGGACTGTAACAAATAAAATTTCTCTTTTTAAAGCCATCCACTTGTGATATTTCTGTCACAGCACCACCAGATGACCAAAACAACCATATAAGTGTAGCAAAAAGAATTCGAATCAATAATCTAACTTTGCATGTTGAGAAACTGGAGGTGAAAAAGGCAAACAGAAAGATTCCAATTCACAGTAACCTGTAAGACAGAGTAGAACTACTCCACAGGGTCCAACAAGTAGCTGGTGAATTTGAACTGCCAAACTTTTGATTAGCAACCAAGCTCTTAACAACAGTGCTACTAGGGTTCCAAACAAAAAGAAGTAAATTAAAAAAAAAAAAAAAATTAGAGCAGCACACAATTTGTGCCTTAGAGGGCAGTGACTAGACATTCCAGGCAGTTATACATACTCATTGCCATCAAGTCGATTCTGACTCATAGCAACCCCATAGGACAGAGTGGAACTGCTGCACAGAGTTTCCAAGGAGCACCTGGTAGATTTGAACTGGCCCCTTTTCTGGTTAGCAGACATGGCACTTAACCACTGTGACACCAGGGCTGCCACAGTTATACAGGGGCCTGCCGTTGCCATGCAGTTGTTTCTCTGTCTCGACTACAGCTTCAAAGGTATCCTGCAGTTATCCGTCAGACCAGCAAGGGGATGAAGAAGGCATTCAAATACTTTCTGTAACCACCTGAGGTTAAAGTTTGTCATCTCTTCTGCTCACATTCCATTGTAGAAGGCTTGCTTGGTGTGTATGGGGATGCAAAAGTGCTAAGAATTGAGTTCTGGTGAGTGTATATGCCCATTACAGAAAATTTGAAAAACAAGTAAACATATTTTAAAAGAAAATAAAAATTTCACAGAATTTTACCACCAATGCTAAGATTTTACCAACTACCTAAAAACTGTTGGTTGTTTGTTGTGTTCATTTGGTTGGTTGGCACGTTGGAGAGAGGGGCAGAGGTCAGAGTGGAGAATATTTAACGTGTGTCTTAACCTCTCTCAGTGCTGACACCTGTTCAGCATCGCAGCAAACCACCAGCCTCCACTGACAGGAGGGTGGTAGCTGGGCACCAGGACATGAGCAGAAAATTGTATCGGTGCTCTCAGACTAAAACGAGGAAGAAAAACATGGTAACCTATGCCCCAAAAAATCAGCAAGGGCCTTTGATGTCCTCTTTTTCTCATGTATTCACCTTTCTCAGTTTAGAAGGAAAAACAAAGACTGAAGTCATTCAATGTGAGTTTTCTTTACTATTTACTTAAATGGATTTCTCTTTAAGCAAAAAAAGCAACACAGTTTCACTGCCTTTTATAGCAACAAAACAGAACAAAAAAAAATTCCTAAAGGTACCAAAGAAAAGCCTAATAACATTCTTGTTTCTCAGACCCTCACTTCCACTCTGGCTGCTCCCTGAAGACAGTGTTACCAGTTTAACACTACACTCTTCTCCATGTTCACATCCACACACACACAAAGGAGAAGATTCACACCAGTAAAAGAGGTTTTTTTGTAACAGGTAGAGGATCATTCTCTATACACTTCTCTGCCACTTGCCTTGTTGGTGACCCTCTACTATCCATGTAAATCAAATCCCTTTTTCATAAGCTACATAGTATTCAAGATACGCACATACCACAGTTTATTTAACCACTCTGCATTTACAGTATTCAACCCTGTTTCAGACACTCAAATAGTGTGTATCTTTATACCATACTTACAAAGGAATGCCTTTGTTTCTGTAGGGTAAAATTTAGTATGAGTTGTACAGATGTAGAAAATCGTTCCTTTTCTTTGCAATTAAAAAAAAAGGTAATTCTATTACACTACACATCCCTGCTTTGTGAAAGAAGAGACAAACTTTTTCTTTTTTCAGTAATGAGTGACTGCCCTATGAATAGTTAAGGCTTTGTTCGCGATTATACAAACAAAATGCAAATCTTAAGTGTTCAATGAACAAAGTATTTGAGTCCATCTGCAGTAGGAGGCTAAAGATATATCCTGGCAGACACACTTCCTGGGGGGGGGAAATGAGCCCAGGAGGAAAGAAGCAGCTTGGGAAGGCTCTGCTGGACCGAGTTTCACCCTTTCACTGGGAAATTCCCCAACAACAAAGACCCCAACAGAGTCCTGGCTCAGGGCTCAGGTTGAGTTTGGGATTTGTCTTGAGTTAAAAACGTAGGTCTTTTCAGGCCTTGACTCTATTCGTCTCTCCACTTTGCTTCTTCTCTGGATTGGCTGGAGCTTTTTTTTTTTTCCCAGGAAGGGAATGTGGAAGGTATGATCCCTATATACTGACATCTCTAAGATTAGCTTTCTGCTTCCACCATCCACAAAAGACAACTCAGTTGTGTTTTAAATGCTTGGAACTCAGACCTTTCTTCCTCAAAATCCTGTAGATGCTAAAGCTTAAAAGCTTTTCATGTTCACTCAATTCTGAAGACAAATAGATTTTAGTTTCTTTCCAGATGTCACGCAACGGTGTAAGAAATCCCCGCTCGTATCTTGTGCTCCCCGTGTTTCTCCCAGGATTCTGTGCAGAAGTGTGTCCCTGTGTGTGTGCACATGGGTGTGTAGGACATAGATGCTGTTATTGTTATTTGCCATCTAGTCAGCGGCAACCACGGTGACTTCAGGTGTGCAGAGCAGAACTGCTCTATGGGGTTTTCAAAGCCATCACCTTTCAGAAGAAAATCACCAGGCCTATCTTCCAAGGTGCCTCTGAATGTATTCAAACTGCCAACCTTTCGGCTAGTAGTCAAGAGCTTAAACATGACAGAAAGCAATGCTCTTTGATGGTTGCCAGAGGTGGGAGGGGGAGAGGAAGGGTATCACTTTCTAGATAGTAAAAAAAAAATTGTCGTTGAGTCAATTCTGACTTACAGTGACCCTATAGGACAGAATAAAATTGCCCCCATAGAATTTGCAAGGAACACCTGGTGGATTCCAAGTGCCAACCTTTTGGTTAGTAGCTGTAGCACCTAACCGCTATGTCAGCAAGGTTTCCTTCTGGACAGTAGACACTTGTTATTTTTGGTGATAGGAAAGGCAACACCCAACACAGGTGAAGTTTGAACAACTTGACCAAGGTAAATGGTAATCCAAAGAAGTACACGGGAATATCGGGCAATTTGGGAAACTATTATAACATATACAATTTTACAACAGTAGTAACAACCAAAAAGTGTGTGTGTGGTTACATAGGTAGGTATATATGCACATAAGTGTACAAGAAGGCACATGTGAGTATATAGGTGTGCACGTACAGGTGCATCTGTAGGCATGTTCGTGTGTTCAGCACACATGGTCACATATGTAACAAAGCATGTGTAGAGGACCCAGTTACAGACACTTCCTAGACATATCCAAATAACTTGCGGAAATGGTTTAGTGGATTTGAAGGCTTAAGACCCGAGACTCAAGGGAGAGCTATGTTAACTGGCTTAACACAGTTCTTAAAGATACTGTTCTGTGTTCTGATTTGGTGAGTAGCATCTGGGGTCTTAAAAGCTTACAAGCAGTCATAAAAGATACAAGTACTAGTCTGCAAACCAAAGACACAAAGAAGAAAATAGTCCACAGGAGTAATAGCCCACACAAACCACAACCTAGTCTATCTTGAGAAGAACTAAATGCTGCTCATCTACCAGTACTGATTGTTCTGATCAGAAACATAATAGATAGTCCCAAATAGAATGAAAGAAAAAATGTAGAACAAATCTTGAATTCCTAGGAGAGACCGGACTTACAGAATCAGTAGAGACCAGACGATTCCCCAACATTCTCAACCTGAAGTAACCTTAAAACTTGTAACTGAAGCCATTCCCAGTGGCCACCTTTCAAACGAATGATAAAATAAAATAAACAATATCATTCATGAGTACTGTGCTGCTTTAAATAATCATCTATACAAGACCAAAAAGTCAATACTTACCCTAAAGCAAAGATGAGAAGGTAAGGCAGTCAGGGAACCCAGATTAATGGGAATGGAAATCGTAATGAGAAGGCTGACAGATTGTGAAAACCGTAGCCAGCGTCACTGAAGAACAGGTACAGAAATTGTTAGGTGGGAACCTAATCTGCTGTGTAAGTTTTCACCAAAAACACAATAAAGTAAAAAAGGATAAAGCTAAAATATAAAAAAGACCTTAACCATTTGCACTACCCAGGGACTTACGAAAATAAACATAGTAAACTAAAAATACACTCCCTGCAGTTACAATAAAAGTTCCTACAGAACTTTAAATTCTCAAAGAATCTAGACTTAATGGACCCATTGAAACTAGAGGAATCCCTGAGACCACTGCCCTGTGAATCCTTTTTGTCTTGAACCCAAACTGTTCCCTGAAGTCATCTTTTAAGTAAATATCAAGTTACCTCAAAAAAGTAAACAATGTCATCCTTGAGCACTGTGCTCTTTCTTATTTAAAAAAAAAAAATCATATGAGAGCAAGTAGACAACAGTTACGCCAAAGCATAGTTGAGAACGTTAGGGAGCAGTGAGACTAAGTTAACAGGGACTGAACAATTACAACAGAAATAATGAGAATGTTGATACAACATGAAGTATGTAACTAATGTCACTGAATATTGTATACTAAAAAAAATAAAGCAAACCCATTGTTGTCAAGTCCATTCTGACTCATGGCAATCCTATGGGACAGAGAACTGTTCCAGAGAGTTTATGAGCAGTGCCTGATGGATTCAAACTACCAACCTTTTCGTTAGTGGCCATAGCTCTTAACCTCTACACCGCCAGGGTTTCTGAATATTATATCTAGAAATTGTTTAGTGAGAACTTGTTTTGTTGTGCACATTTTCACCAAAAATACAGTAAAATATTTAAAACAATAAAAATAAAATAATGGTTCCCAGGTGTCACAGTTTACACTCAACCACTAAAGTTTGGTGGTTCTAGTCCACCAAGCAGCACTGCAGAAGAAAGCCCTGGTGATCTGCTTCTATGAAGAATATAGCTAAGAAAATCCTACTCTGTAAATGCACAAGGTCGTCCCTAGCCAGAGGCAGCTCACAGAAATTCCCTGTGAGTCAGAGTAGAACCATACTCCACAGGATTTTCACTGATTGACCTTTCAGAAGTAGATCACCAAGCTCTTCTCTCCCAAGGCACTTCCTGGGACTCAAATTGTCCAATCTTCTGGTTAGCATTAATCCTTTGCTTCATTCCAGGACTCCAACCTAACTGTAAACAATGAAAACTGGTTGTTACCAAGTGAGTTCTGACTCATGGCAATCCCATTGTTATGATGGTCAAAGCGATCAGCTGCTACCTGAAAGGCCGAAGGTTCAAAACCATTAGGAGAAAGATGCAGCAGTTGGCTCTGTAGAGATTTACAGCATTGGCAGTCCTGTGGGAATCCAGTAGATGATGGTGGGGTTTGGGTTTCGGGAATCTTAATGGAAGCGGATCTTCAGGCCATTCCTTGGCAGTTCCACTGGGTGGGTTCAGACCATCACCCTTCAGGTTAGTTGTCAAGCACACCCATCCACACCACCCAGGGTCTGACCTAAATGTATAGGACCATAAAACCCAGCTCGTTGGCCTGTGTTTGGACAAAATCTGAGAGTGCCTTACAATCCAGTGTGCCCTGACAAGGCTAGCTGAAGTTACTCCCTCTGAAATCATGTGTTTCCCCACCCTTGCTATGCTTCCTCCCTTCCCTAATCAGCTCCTCTAGGGAGCCTCGGGCTCTGTGGGCGTTGCAAACACCGTCCTCACCCTCCCCACTTTGGAATTTAATTTGATTCAAATGCACCTTGGGCCGTGGAACCACTCCAGGCTCACAGAGTTTGCAACAATATTTTTAGCAGCGCTTCTGCCATACTGAATCTATAATTTTTCAAACCAACTCCTTATTTGAAATTAGCAGTAGATCAATTAACATGTGTTGTTAATGCTAAGCCTACAGCAACCACTAGGGGCGACCTGAATGATTTTTTGTCTTCTTGGTGGGAGGGACAGAACAAGCGGGATTAAAACATTCTGATTGTTATTATTGCTCCTGAAGCCATTTTCCAAGAAAATGCACAAAATTCAGTGAGATGAGATTATTTAGTGTTTGCCAAACTTCAGTGTGAAATCTCAGTTTAGAAATTACGCTTGCTTGCTTATGTCATGAATATATTTTCCTAAAGAAAAACCTGCCCATTAAATCTGCCTCAAATGAGGTAACAGAGCTACATTTGGATACCCCCAGATGCCACTATGGCTCATGTTTAATTCATTCTTGAAGAAGTAACAAAATAAGTCAGAGTACCTCCCACTCCGAAGAGTTACTCTGTTATATCTACCACTGAAAACAAATAAGCAGGGCCTGAAAATACTATGACATTAGAAAAACGTCATCACACCATTAGAGCCAAAACACAGGGGAAAAGGAGCATCTGGACGTTATTTGTCATTATCCAGTACAGAGAAGAATGAAGAAGTTAGAAAACCCTTTGGTTTTCAAGCCAGCTTATCAGAGCCAACAGTGCACATCTCTTCCCAACTCCGAGTTCAGTGAGGTTATGCTGATAACTTAAAACTAGTCATGATGGGGACAAATAGATAGGCAAGTGGGTAGGCAGGTGGGCATATGATAAATAGCTGTCATCTAGTCTACTCTGACTTTTACGGCAACCTTATATACAGCGGAAAAAGTTGCCTGGTCCTGTGTCATCCTCATAGTCGTTGGCATGACGGAGTCCATGCTTGTGTTTATTGTGCCAATCCGTGTCACTAAAGGGCTCTCTCACCCTCACTGGCCCTCTGCTTCTCCAATCACGATGTCTTCCTCTGGCAGCTGTTTCCTCCTGATGCCATGCTCAAGCAAGCGAGTCAAACAATGTTCTGTTGTGACCTGTAAGGTTTTTGTTGGATAATTTTGGGAAGTAGATCTTCCTAGTCTGTGGTAGTTTGGAAGCAAGGCTAAAATATGTTCACCATGGGTGATGACTCTTCTGGTATATGAAATAATGGTGGCATAGCTTCCAACATCACAATAACAAACAAGCCACTTCAGTATGACAAATCGACATAAGGATGGTGGCCACAGCTGCCACTGAGTCAGCTCTGACTCATTGTAGCCTCATGTGTGTCAGAATAAACTGTGCTCCATAGGGTCTTCCATGGCTTGTTTTTTTGTTTGTTTGTTTGTTTAGGAAGATTGCCTCACCTTCCTTTCAAGTTGCCTCTGAGTCATCTTGAACCACCAACCTTTCAGTTATCAGCCAAGCCGTTTGCACTATCCATGGTAATTGGCCAACACTCCAAATCAGGTGTTTGGAGTTTTTTTATTTCTTTGTTTGGGAGCCCATTTACCAATATATCTTATTATACGAAAACTTGAAAAGCCTGCTGCAGGGAACTACATCACTCTTCATGAGAGCTATACTTCGAAATGGCCACTTGTGCCAAAAATGATCCAATTCATCTATTACTTTGCTTCATTTCCTGCTCATTATTGCTAATTCATAAGCATGGAACTTCATACATCATTTGCTCTTTGTCTCATCTGAGGCATCCTATTATTCAACAATTTATCTCATATTTGCATGTAGCATTTGTCATTTTCTCACCACACTGGATTTGTAAAAAAATCTTGATTTTTATTTCCACTTTAATTAAAGGCCTTTTCTTACCAGCAAGTTCAATATTCTCTTTCCTTTTGCATTTTCAGGCATGACTATGTTAAGCATTCTATAAAACATCTCCACACATAGGAAACCTGTAAGTGAATATATTACAACGTGCTGGAAATCAAATGGCTGCTTGTCATCACTTTCATCTTCCGTTGGTGACCAGTGAAATCAACTTGTTGATGTGTGTCCATAAAAATTTGTAGCAGTCAATTCATACTTGGGTTTGGTGAGAAAATCTAACTGGCTTTGTCTACAATTAATCTAGTGTTCCTACTGTGAGTCTCTACTATTGCTTATCAAAGGAAGACTAAATGTAAAATCCAGTTTAAAGAGTTCACTTTAATAATTTATGATGTTCCTTAGGTCATGTGAAAACTATTAGATAAAATTCTTAATCTCTCAGATGGCATCCCCTTTCCCTAGTTCTCTCTTAGCTGTCATCCTGATACAAGAAGAAGGAGACGTGGTCTTGGTGATCTAGTGCTTCCATAACAGAAATTGTAGCAAGTGAATGGCTTTAACAACAAAAATTTATTATCTCACAGTCTAGGAGGCTAGAAGTGCAAATTCAGGGCACTAGCCTATGATAAAGGCTTTTACTCTGTTGATTCTAGGGGAAGGTCCTTATCATCAATCTTCCCCTGGTCAGGAGCTTCTCAGGGTAGGAACCCCAGATCCAAAAGACCTACTCCACTCCCAGTGTTTCTTTTGTGGTGTCATGAGGTCCCTGTCTCTCTGCTTGCTTCTCTCTCTTCTTTCATCTCTTGTAACCGGCGATGCAGACCACACCCCAAGGAAGCACTCCTTAGAGTGAATCAAAGCTGTAAGTGCTAAGAATGTTTGCACTGGAGTCTAATCCTCTTCAGTGTAACCTAACCTTGCCTTGGAACCCCTAGCGGTGTAATGGCTAAGTGCTACAGCTGCCAACAAAAGGTCAGCAATTCAAGTCCATCAGGCATTCCTTGGAAACTACAGGACAGTTCTACTCAGTCCTATAGGGCTGCTGTGAGTTAGAACTGATTTAATAGCACATAGCAACAAAACAACAGCAATTTTGCTTCATTAAGTACAGGCAGAAACTAGGACTTACAAAACATGGGAATATTGTAGCCATTTGCAATTGCAAAATGGGAGGACAACCACATCATACCGGTAATCATGGCCTAGCCAAGTTGTCCTGAATTTTTAGGGGACACAATTCAATCCCTAAGAGATGTTGTTGTTGTCAGGTGCCATCAAGTTGGTTCTAATTCATAGTGACCCTATGAACAACAGAAAGAAACACTGTCTGGTCTTGTACCATGCCCACAATCGTTTTCACACTTAAGCCCAATGTTGTGGCCACTGTGTCAATCCATCGCATTGAGGATCTTTCTCTTTTTTGCTGACCCTCCATTCTACCAAGCATGATGTCCTTCTCCAATGACTGATCCTTCCTGACAACATGTCCAAAGTATGTAAGACACAGCCTTGCCATCTTTGCTTCCAACGAGCACTTTGGTTGTACTTCTACCAGAATAGATCTGTTTGTTCTTTTGGCACCAATTCAGATACGCAGGGCCTGTTATAACCAGTTATCTCTCTTTTACATGGTTCTGGTTTTTGAGACGCTTCTTTCCCTCTACTTCTGTCTCCCTAATCTTTCTGCATCAGTCTCAAGGACAGCAACATGCGCGTGCACATGCACGCAAACACACACACACACACACACATGCTCTCTCTCTCTCACACACACTCTCACACACTCACACACTCTAGGAAGTGGGCAACAGAGTAGGCACGTTTCATTTTCAAGTTATAGTCCTTATGCACGAGGACATGAAGCTCCCCTACTCAAGAAATGGATTATATTTTAAAAAGGGTACGCTTTTCCCCTTTCTTGTGAAGTACACACCTTTACCCCCATAGTCCATGACATCTACATGCTTGTAAAGTGATGAGAAATATTACAGAAAGCATCAACATCACATTATTCTAACATTACAAATAAGATAGTTGCCTCTTAATATAAGGTTCTGGTACTTAAAACTTTGCCAAAGACATATACTATTTTCCTTTATTTTTCAAAGTAGATAATGATGTTGATACAACTTTCTTTCAAATGTCAGTTGTATGAGAAACAATGGCTTATGAGCAAAAGCAGTTACATTCAAATTAGAAGTTTATGAAAGTTCTACTACTCACTACTACAAACTGTATAAAATTCAGTTTCAGGTTAATTTCTAAACTAATACCATATAAATCATTTTGTTGCCTTATTGTTATCAAAGAAATGCATTACATATGAATTTTAAAAAAAGAAATGAAAAAGTACTACTATCAGTGATATTACCAGCCAGGTGCAGGACTACAGAGCATACTGGGTAACAGTCTCAGAGGGGATGACACCAAAATCACTACCTATAAAATTTTTATGCAGTGTTTCAGCAGAAATTTGTTAGTTTTTTTTTTAATCCCTGTAAAAAAGGTTAGTCTGAAAGACGAATGGGCCACATCTACCATGGCCTCCACCAGACTGATTTCAGTACAACTACACGGTGTCCAGCTCCCTCCACTGACCGCTCTGACAAGGATGACAGTAGAAAGTCCCAGAAAGAGCTGGAGAAAAACGTGGAACAAAATTCTAACCAGCAAAACAAAGTCCATACTTACCGGCCTGACAGAGACTGGAGAAACGCTGAAAGTAGGGTCCTCAGACATCCTTTGAGCTCAGTAACAGTCACTCCCAAGGTTCGCCCTTTAGCCAAAGATTAGACAGGCACATAAAACAAAAGGAGACTAAAGGAGCATGTCAGCCTAGAGGCAAGGACTAGAAGGGCAGGAAGGGACAGGAAAGCTAGTAACAAACAACCCAGGGCCAAGAAGGAAAAGTGTTGATATTTGTACATATGTATATATAATTTATATATTCATGTATATATCCCTATAGCTAGTCACGAAAACCCTGTGATATAGTGATTAAGACCTATGGCTGCTAACCGAAAAACTGGTAGTTGGAATCCACAAGATGCTCCTTGGAAATCGTACGGAACTGTTTTACTCTGTCCTGTTGCAGCACTGTGGGTTTTAGAGTTAGTTACAACAGCCACAAAAACATTTTTCCTAAGCCCAGCTTACATGTATCTGTACACCTACAAGGCTAAAACTCTGTACCGACTTACTCTTTGCACCTCCAAATGCCCGCTTGTCACAGCTGTCACCACTTCCCAATGACAAAGACGCTTCGCATCACACTACAAGCACACGCGGCTGTTTTTGTAGCTGTTTTTCAGTCATTGATTTTGTCAAATGTCATCATGTTTTAGCTACCAGTTTGTGGGGATTATTGTTTGTGAACTTAAATCACTAAACTTTTTGAGAAAGAAATAGTAATTTAAAGGAAAAGAAGCAATATATGAGAATTACGATTTACAAGTAATATTAGGTCCAAAAAAACTAGTAAGGATCCTATATGGTCTGGGACGGGAGAAAGACCACGATTGGGGGGGTGGGGAGGGTGTCACCATGAGTTATCACACTGGGGTGACACCAACCATAGTGACACCAATGACTAATATCCTACTCTATTTCCCTTTTTTAACCATTTCTGGTTTTACTGTTTCTGATAGTTGATATCCCTGCCTCTCAATAACATGTCTATCTCATTACTTCTTGATTTATTCATTTAATTCACTATTTAGTGATTCAGCACTTTGAAAAAGGGAAAACGTCACTGTTTTATATTACGCTTTCCCCTGTCCCCTCTCCCCTCCTCCCAGGGTTTCATATTGTGATTCTCCAACTGGTGATTGTTATTCTTTTAAATAATAGATTTACACCTCAATCCCTTGTTTCTTAAACTGTGGACGTATGTCCTGACTCCCTATCGAGTCAGATGAAATTATTAGCAGCCCTACCCTTCCCCATCACTTCCACTCCTCTACCGTTCTACCTCCTATGTTGATTTAGCTTTTTGTTTTTGTTTTTTGAAGGTCAATTATATTCAAAATCCATACAATTTTTGATTATGCACTTATATTTGAGAATGCGAGGCTAGGTAACTGGTGAGGGTTTTTTCAGCTGTTCCTCTTAGGCCTCTCCTAGTAGTAGGACAGCTCTCCGTGTGTCACTGGAGCCTGACAACAAGCTGAACTCACTTTAGAGACCTCAAATATCATATTGGCATTTGGACTGTAAATGCTTAAATTATTTCAATAATAAACACAGTAATGATATGCAAGGACTCAGGACGTCAGATATCTATCCCTCTTCCCAATTCCACCAGAAAATAATCAGCAAAAAGAGAAGCATTATAATGGTGATAATGCTTCACCCAATGTTAAGAAAAGACCGTTCATAAGACATCCAGGGAATGGCTCCTCAGCAAGGGGAAACTGAGAAATAGAGCGCTGGACTTCAGCAGACAACACAGACAGCTCCACAGGAAGCACAGACAAGCTCTCACTCACTCCCATAGTCTGCTCCGAGGTCAGGCACAGAAAGACCCCATTGATCATAAAATAAACGCACATCCTTTTTCTTCACGAAAAGTATTCTTTGAAGCAAGCAGAATGAGGCTTTTCCGCTCCCCTTAAGCTACTCACATTATTAGACCTGGCGACCAGTCATAGCGACTATCAAGATACGGGGCAGGTGATAGCATTTGTACCTGTGCTAAGCCAGATCAGGTGACCACACCATCAGTCCGTTATCACCAGAACACATCACATAACCATATGCACTCAGATGGTCCCAAAACACCTTCCTTTGTTCAAAACTTCAAGGAAGAACCAGGTATAAAATAAATTGATCCAGTTGCACTGGGCATGATATATATTCTCTAAGAGCATTTAATGAAGTGATTGTACACAACACACAAAGGAATTTAGAATCTTTAAACAAGAAGAAGCAAATGTTTTCTAACAAAAATCACCCAACTGAGACATCTGTATGAAAATTGGAAAACCATCAAAGCCCTTGACCTCGGTAGACTCGGTTTCTCACTGCCGGAGCCGGCTGCGGAATGGCAAGCCCCGGACAACCTGTAGTGCTCTGTCTCAGCTGCAGAGGGCAGTGGAGGACCAGTCTCTTAATCGCTAGGCCTTTGACTTCGAAGGAAACTGTTCTGCTCCTCAAGGAGCCCCATTCTCAGGTACATGGTGAGTTTAAAGTCTCCCATGACTCAAAGTCTGGGCCTGCTTCCTGATTCTTGCTTCGGGAGGCAAACTTTAAAGAGCCAGAACTGTTGAATTAAAGATAATCAAACCAAAGCCCTGACCAGCTCCGTTATCTTAGAACGGGGTGCATATCAAGGTGGGTGGAACCCACCAGCAGCTTCGCAGAGAAAGGTATGGCGAGCTGCTTCCGCCAAGATCACAGCCAATGAAAGCCCATGGAACAGGGCTCTGATATGTGGGGTTGCAGGAGACTGAAATGGCTTTATGGTAATAAATTCATTTGCTGTTTGTTTGGGTTGCTCGGGAGGATGGGTGAGTCTGAGAGTAAGTTTTCTTGTGACCTGTCTGTACCAAAGTCTTCATGTCTGAGAGTGATAACTTTATCCCTTCCCACACAACCAGATTTTGACCATATTTTCTTTCCTCAGAATGTCACCTTCCCGCCTGTCCTGCCCAAACCAAACCCAATGCCACTGAGTCCATTCCAACTCATAAAAATCCTATAGGATGGAGTAGAACTGGCCCATGGTTTCCAAGGAGTGCCTGGAGGATTCGAACCGCCAGCCTTTTGATTAGCAGCCATGACACTTAACTACCACTCCTCCAGAGTTCCCTCAGGCTAGATGGAGGTGGTCCTTGTCACTGTCTCTTTCACTTCCCAGTCAAGACCTGGTGACCCTGAGTCCGGTGCAGGCACATGGCTTCCGAAACAGCTCTGGATGCTATGGATCTAGGAGCCAGAGAGCAAGGCTTGGGCCAGCGTGAACTGGAGCTTGTGGTGTCTGTAGGGCTGTCTGCACAAGTGGAAGGACACTGTGGACCCAGGAGGTGGAGAGCAAGGCCTAGGGCAGCATGAATTGGAGCTCATGATGTCCATTGGGCTGTCTGCACAAGCAGAGTCCAGAACCACTGACCCATCTGTGTTGGGTTCTTAAATACTGTTTCTCTATTTTGTTTATTTTCCTTTTAAAATTTTCATTTGCTTTTAGTTATACAAGTGAACATGAGTATATTCCCATAGCAAAAATATTAAATGCTGCATGTTAATTCTTTTTGAACATGTTCTATATTTAAGAATCAGAGAGTAGGTAACAGACAAGGGTTTTTTCTACTGTTATGTATGTAGGTCTGTGTGTCTGTTAGGGGTCTCCCACCAACAGGACAGAGGGGACCACCATTATCAGTTTGATTCCAGTCCTCCTAGCATGAATATTTATATATTCACAAGTACTGAAATAACATAGTTTTGTTTTCAAAATAAGTAGTTCAATTTTGTTGTTGTTAGTTAAAGAAATGTATCAGAAAATATCTACTGACCTGTAACTTTCCTTTTGTTCACTCCAAAGTAGGTTTGAGATGACTTCAGAGGAACGTAGAGTTCTGAATCTCTGGGAGGTGATAGGAGCCCCAGTGGAATGGTACCACGTGGCATGGTAGTTAAGAGATTGGCTGCTGACCAGAAGGTCGGCAGTGGGAATCCACCAGCTGCTCCTTGGAAATTCTATGGGACCGTTCTAATCTGTCCTACAGCGTCACTAATCAACCAGGTGACAGTGGGTTTTGGGGTGGTACAAACAGTTAATATGCTTAGCTGCTAAGCAAAAGTCTAAGTCCACCCAGAAGTACCCCAGAAGCAAGACCTGGCAATTTACTTCCCCCCAAATCAGCCATTATAAAGCCAGCGGAACGCAGATCTACTCTGACACACACAGCATCCCTATGAATCAAAGTGTACTCAGCAATTTTCTGGGTCTACTTCATACTCAGTATCTGCTGTATGTTGTTAGATGCCACTGAGTCAATTTTGACTCATGGCAATCCCGTGTGACAGAGCAGAACTCTTCCATTGGGTTTCCTAGGCTGAAATCCTTATTGCAGCTGATCTTTTCTCCCGCAGAGTGACTGGTGAGCTGGAATTGCTGACCCTTCAGTTTGTAACTCAGTATGTAACCACTGCACTACCTCCTTACCTATGGTGTACACATTCCCTCTGCATTTACATAATTTCAGCACCAGCCACGTCTTGTACAAGACGGAATGGAAGTGCTGAGTCCTATGCTCACTAAGTAGCTGATTTAGGGACAGAATGTGGTGTCTCAGGCTCTGAAAACACCAGCTGCTATGTTAACCTCTGTGACATGCTTGGTAACAGCACACAGATCTCATCTACACAGCTTGATGCAGCTCATCCACTTGATGTTCGGTGTGTGTCTGGGGATGAAAACTGCAGCTACTAACCTAGTTAACTTATCAAGATGATGCATAATAAAGTAGTCACATGAACAAGAAAATGGTATCCAGTCCCTGATTACGACTCAGATGTGGACGTTTGAGCTGTAACTCGTTCTTCCATATCCCAAAACCCGTCCCTCTGTTCTCCCTGTGGAAACAGTGACAATGAGAAAGTAGAAACAGTAACTGAACGACCCATAGAGTGACATGCTACTCCCACAAAGGTGCATGATTTGCCAGAAAGACGACAAGGTTTTGTTGAAGCCTGGCAGCAGCTCTTCCCAGAGATCGGTGAGATAATGGGTGTGGAAGCCTGACCGTGACTAACAGCCTATAGTCAAAGTGAAGAACATTCTGTGCCATCTCTGCTTTGTGCTGTGATTACAGATGAGAGGTCAAGGATGGCCTGTTAGTCACCAGTCTCTATGCCTCCACCTGGGGTACCATCATAATGTCCTTGATTTATTTCTAACAGATTAGAAAGGATTCCATCTGCGCGGATAACCACATATAAAGTCTGAATCTGAACACTAGTCCCAAGAAGATCTTTGATTCATTCCTGTTTAATTGCACCATCTTGAAAGGTGGCTAGAAGTCCAGAATCATTCTGAAAAAGGCATTGACTTAGATCCCTCAGATGAGGCCTTAAGGCTTGCATTTTACCATGTGGTTGTAGTCAGGTGGTGTCAAGTCAGTTCTGATTCATGGTGGCACTACATACAACAGCATGAAACACTGATCAGTCCTGTGCCACAAGCACTGCTCGGCTTAAGCTCACTGTATAATACTACTATCAGTTGCTGTTGAATCAGTTCAGCACATGGCAACCCATGTGAGTCAGAATAGCACTGTGTCCAATAGGATTTTCAATGTCTGATTTTTCAGAAGTTGATCACCAGGACTTTCTTCTGAAGTGTCTATGGGTGAATTTGAACTAGCAACTTCGTAGTTAGTGGCTGAACAAGTTAACTGTTGGCACCACTCAGAGACTTCTGCATTCTGTGCCTTTCCACTTACTATTAAAGAAAATAGACAGCACCTTTGGTAGCCTGATTTTGATTTGTGTAAGTTTCTTACCAGTGGAGATCCACAGTATGTTTTCTAGAGCCTGGGGCACATGACCAGCAGGAATCATCAGTTTAATTTCTTGGTTGCCACTAGAGAAATCTAGATGAAGCCTAGCAACCTAAAGTTTAACATATATTTGGTTGAGTAAGGCAGCCTTTCAATGAGCTTGCTTAGGAAAGAAAGCCATATAGGCTTTTGAGATTGAGGGAGCTGTAGATTTTGAGGGAGTTCCTGTGTAGACTGAATGGTTAAGCACCTGACTATCAGCCAAAAGGTTGATCGTTCAAACCAGCCAGAGGTACCTCAAAGGATAGGCCTGGTGATTTGCTTCTGAAAAGAACATTTCAAGATCTATCCTGAACTATAATGCTGTCAGTAATAAGATAACCCTATAGAGACAGAAATCCAAATCAAAACTACAATGAGATACCATTTCACTCCCACTAGAATAAATAAGATTTTTTTAAAAAAAGGAAAAAAATAACAAACGTTGGCTAGGATGTGGGGCCCCACGTGTCTTTCTGTATGTCATACTGTAGGGACTTGCATGTTGCTGTGATGCTGGAAGCTATGCCACAGGTATTTGGATGCCAGCAGGGTCACTCATGGCAGACTGATTTCAACTGAGCATCCAGACTAAGACAGACTGGGAAGGAGGAGCCAGCAGTCTACTTCTGAAAAGAACTAGCCAGTTAAAATCTTATGAAGAGGAGTTGAACATTGTTTGACATAGTGTCAGAAGATAAGTCCCCCAGATTGGAGGGTACTCACTAGACAACTGGGGAAGAAGTGCTTCCTAAAAGTAGAGTCAATCTTAATAATGCAGATGGAGCCAAGCTTTGGGGATGTTCATTTGCTGATGTGACATGACTCAAAATGAGAAGAAACAGCTGCAAAGCTCCATTGATAAGAAGAATGTGGAGTGTTTCAAGTAAGAATCTAAGAAAATTGGAAATAGTCGACAATGAAATGGAACGCATAAACACTGACAGCCTATGCATTTGACTCTCAGTGGCCCTATAGGTCAGAGTAGAACTGCCTCATCGAGTTTCCAAGGAGCGCCTGGTAGATATGAACTGCTGATCTTTCGGTTAACAGATGTAACGCTTAACCACTAGGTCACCAAGGTTTCCATCCTAGGCCTTAGTGAGCTCAAACGGGCTGGTATTGGCCGCTTTGAATCAGACAATCATATGACCTACTATGCCAGGAATGACAGTTGCAGAGGAATAGTGTTGCATTCACCGTCCAAAAGAATATTTCAAGATCTTTCCTGAAGTAGGGTTATATCCATACATCTACAAGGAAGGTGAGTTAATACAACCATTATTCAAACTTATGTACCAATCACTAAAGCCAAAGATGAAGAAATTGAAGATTTTTACCAGCTTATGCAGTCTGAAATTGATTGATCATGCCATCAGGATGCACTGATAATTACCAGTGATTGGAATGCAAGAGCTAGAGACAAAGAAGAAGGATTGGCAGTTGGAAAATGGGGCCTTGGTGATAGAAATCATGCTGGAGATCACATTATAGAATTTTGCAAAACCAGCAACTTCTTCATTGCAAATACTTTTTTTCACCAACATATACTGACTATACACATAGACCTTGCCAGATGGAATACATAGCAATCAAATTAGCTACATTTGTCAAAAGAGACAATGCAAAAGCTCAGTATCATTGATCAGAACAAACCTAGGTACTGATTGTGGCACAGACCATCACTGCTTATATGAAAGTTCAAATTAAAACTGAAGAAAATTATAAAAAGTCCATAAGAGCCAAAGTACGACCTTGAGTATATCCTACCTAAGTCTAGAGACCATTTCGAGAACAGATTTGATGCACTGAACACTAACAACTAAAGATCAGATGAGTTGTGGAACAACATTGAAGACATCATACATGGAGAAAGAGGTCATTAAAAAGGCATGGAAGAAAGAAAAAAACAGAATAGATTATCAGAAGAGTCTCCGAAACTTGCTCTTGAATGTCAAGCAGTTAAAGCAAAAGGAAGAAATGATGAAGTCAAACAACTGAACAGAAAATTTCAAAGGACAACTCAGCAAGACAAAGAAAATATTGTAATGACATGTGCAAAAAACTGGATAGAAAACCAAAAGGGAAGGACACACTCAGCATTTCTCAAGGTGAAAGAACTGAAGGAAAATTCAAGCCTCAAGTTGCAGTAGGGAAGGATTCTGTGTGGAAAACATTAAATGACTCAGAAATCATCAAAAGAAGATGGGAGGAATACACAGAATCATTATACCCGAAATAATTGGTCAACATTCAGCTGTTTCAAGAGGCAGCACATGATCAGGAACTTAGTGTACTGAAGGAAGAAGCACTCGACTATTAGCTTAAAGGCTGACAATTCAAACTCAACCAGAGATGTCTCAAAAGATAGGCCTGGTGATCTGCTTCTGAAAAATCACAGTCTTGAAAAGCCCGTGGAGAGAGAAATCAAATGAAAACTACAATGGGATACCATTGCATTCCCACTAGGATGGATAAAATTTTTTAAAAAGCAAAGAAAAAAATAGATGTTGTCTACGATGTGGGCTGCTGCACTGAAGGCAGTATCAAAAAATAAATCTCCAGGAATTGATGGAATATCAATTGAAATGTTTCAACGAAAGGCTACAGTGCTGGAAGTACTCATTTATCTGTGCCAAGAAATGTGGAGGAGAGCTACCTGGCCAACCGACTGGAAGAGATCCTTGTTTATGCCCATTCCCATGAAAACTGATCCCATCAAATGTAGAAACTATTGAACAATAGCATTAATATCACATACAAGTATGAATTTACTAAAGATCATTCAAAAAAGCTGCAGCAGTATATTCAGAGGGAACTGCCAGAAATCCAGGCCAGATTCAGAAGAGGATGAGGAACTAGGGATATCATTGCTGATGTCAGATAATCTTGGGTAACAGCAGGGAGTACCGGACATATGATTACCTACGTTTTATTGACTATGCAAAGGCATTCAACTGTGTGGATCATAACAAATTATGGGCAACATTGCAGAGAATGGGAATTACAAAACATTCTATTGTGCTCATGAGGAGTGTACGTGGATCAAGAGGCAGTCATTCAAACAGAACAAGGGGACAATGCATAGTTTAAAGTGAGGAAAGGTATGCTTCCGGGTTGTATTCTTTCACTGTAGCTATTCAACTGGTATGCCCAGAAAATAATCCAAGAAGCTAGATGTTATGAATAAGAATGGAGCATCAGGATTGAAAGAAGACTCATTAACAGCCTGCAATATGCAGATAACATAACCTTACTTGATGAAAGTGAAGAGGACTTGAAGCACTTACCAATGAAGATCAAAGACTACAGCCTTCAGCACAGGTTAAATCCCAACATCAAGAAAACAAAAGTCCTCACAACTGAACTGACCATTACACAACATCGTGATAAACAGAGAAAAGATGGAGGTTGTCAAGGATTTGATTTTATTTGGATCCACAATCAACGCCCAGGGAAGCAGCAGTTAAGAAATCAAAAGGCACCTTGCATTGGGAAAATCTGCTGCAAAAGAGCTCTTTAAAGTGTTGAAAAGATGTCACCTTGAAGACTGAAGTGTGCCATAGTATTTTCAGTCACCTCTAACACATGTGAAAGCTACATGCCATACTAAGTGAAATGTCAGTCAAAAAAGGACAAATACTTTATGACTTCATTTGTATAAAAGACAAGAAAAGGTAAGCATATAGAAATCAAAGTTTATTAGTGATTTCCAGGGTATAAAGAGGGGGGTTAATGGTGACAGCGAAATGGCATTTAATAAGGGTAGCTGTGCACAACCAATCGTTGTAATAGCTGTCAATAAACTGTTCAGCTTTTTACAATAAATTGTAAAATTCCACTGACAACAGTTGTGTGATAGATACAACAGTGACAAAGAGTAGCTACTAAGGCTGCTTGTATACAAGTAAATATCTCATGGAATCTAGTTCCTTGGTTGGGAGGTTTAAGGTAATGGTTTCATGGAAGATTTCAGTTAATTGGCCTAATAATGTGTTTAGTGCTTCTGTTTTACCTCTTAGTTTATTGTTGTATAGTATCTGGATTCTTAAAAACTTGCAAGCAGCCATCCAAGGTACCATAATTATCAGGTACAGGAGAAGGATGTGGAGTGTGTGGCTAATTGCCTCCATGAGCAACTCCCTCCCTTTGCCTTGAGACCAGATAAACTGGGTGGTGCCCAGCTACCATTACTGAACATTTTGAACAGAGATTCTATAGAAGAGTCCTGATCAAAAAGAGGAACATGCAGGATAGAGCTTCAAGTTCTCATGGATGCCAGACTTTCTGAAAGTGTGAAATTGGAAGAACCACTGAAACCATGACCCTGAGATAATTTTCAAACCTTAAACCAAAAACATACCCTGAAATCTTCTGAAAAACATAGTTCAGTAGTTCACTAGTAAAAAATGTCTGCCTACGGGATCCAGGTGACAATGGCAACTTGGAAGACTAGATAGCAACCTTAGGGGACAGTGAGTTTGTGTTAATGGACGAGGAACAACTCAGAAAAACAGGGCAAGAATGATCATGGAACTTGAAGAATGTAATAAATGTCACTGAATTATAGCTGCCGGAATAATTCTAACTGGTATAAATTTTGCTGTGTATATATTCTCAACAAAACAAGATTTTAAAAAACTTTTTAAAAATCCAATACAGCTGTTCTACTCTGTACACAGGAAGGGGGTCACCATGAGTTGAAAGCAACTCAGCAGCAGCTAAAAACAACAATATAATTCTCAACAGAGTTCCTCCACTCTAAAACTAATGATCTGGCAGTTTGAAGCTAAAGGTTTGTTCCAAATGTGTGAGTGTAAGTTACCTTTCAGTTGAACTGATTTGTTTTCTCTTCACAACTACCCAATGCCTTGGAATGGAGACACTGTTCCGGGACTGTTGCCTGTTAGTAGGGTGGCTGGGGCTGTGCTTTCTGCTCTGGTTGGTATGGTCAGGATGCTTCAGATGTGCACCCGTGTTAGAACATGAGGTCATGTCCACTGTCTTCATGCTGACCATCTAACCAATGGTCTGCCAGATTCGAGGCAGCCTAGGACTTGTGGATGAGCCACTGCAGATGACTATCATCTGCTGTCCTGTTTTGATACTGATGTGGAAATTATCCATAGAAGCAGTAATACAGATAGATTTTTGGAATAACTCCAGAAAAAAAGAACGCATCATAAGATGGAATTTTTTTAAATCCAGTCTTCCTTAACAAAGAAACAAGTTTAAAGTATTTGTAATGGAACTGACTTTACTTGCTTTGAAGCAACTTCTTTTTTCTTTTTGCAGTAAGATTAGTTCTTTAAATTATAGTAAACACTGCTACAGCAATCCTTAAGAAACACATCATAAGGTAAAACCGAGTTGGCAAGTTGTAGCCCACAGGCTAAACCAGCCTACTGCCTGTTTTTGCCCAAGCCCTGAACTAAGAATGATTTTTACACTTTAAATGTTAGGAAAAGGGTCAAAAGAAGAATGATATATCATGACATGTAATTTTTTTACCATCCCTAAATAAAATTCTATTGAGACATAGATTACATATCATGTATGACTGTTTTCATGCTACATCAGTGGAGTTGAGTAGTTGTGACAGAGACTATATGGCCCACCGAGTCTAAATTATATTACCTGGGCTTTTACAAAGAGTATACTGATCCTTATTGTACAGCACCAGTTGATAACTATTCTAACTTTAAAAAGCATAACCAAAAAAAGTCCATCCTGATATATAAAAATATATAAAATTATAAAAAAATAGATAAACCAAAATGTTCTAATTAGTGTCCTTCTAATATTTTGAACAAATACATGAAATAGATCCACTTGCTTCATGTTTTTGTTGAGAATTCTCTGGGATATCTGGGTAGGCATTACACCAAAATCAATTGCTGCCAAGTCAATTCAGATTCATAGCAACCCTGTAAGACAGAGCAGTGTGGCTCTCCAGGACTGTAATCTTTACAGAAACAGACTGCCACGTCTTTCTCCCACAGAGTGGCTGATGGGTTCTAACAGTTGGCCTTTCAGTTAGCAGTCCAGTGCTTTAAACATTGTTGTACTAGGGCTCTTGTAGGGATTGTAAGAGATACTATGTTGCATCTTGCATTAGACAGTTTCCTGGTTGTCTTTCTTCCCAAAAATGTGCTAACCTGCTCTGATGAGATTCTTCAGAAGAAAATGGAATTCTGAACCAAAGTTTTAAATTGCCATTTTAGCATCTGCTGAAAAATTGCCTTCCAGGATACAGTGAGAATTTGCAATCACACCAGTAGTATATTTCCTTGTAATATATCCATGTCCCTATGTCCTTGCTGGAAATACTGGTGACATATGAAGTTGGCAGTTTGAATCTGTCAGGTGCTCCTTGGAAACTCTATGGAGCCATTCTCTGTTCTGTTCTATAGGGTTGCTATGGGTTGGAATTGACTCGATGACAGTAAGCTTGGTTTGGTTTGGTTATATCCTTGCCAACATGTTAATTTTTACCAGTGTCATTAGTAAAAAATATTGTCTTTACAGAGAGACCCACATGAGTGGGTGCCTACATTGACTTGGGACCAGAAGAACCAGATGGTGCCTGGCTACCACCAGTGATAGCGCAATGGAGCTCACAAAGTTGAGTCTCACTGGCAACACAAAAATAAAAAGGGGTGCACCCTGAGATCTCCACTAAAAGACCTCAATTGACGATCCAGTGGCTTCGGGGTTCTCCTGGGAGCATGGCCCCTGGCTCTGATTCTGCCCTTGCCCATGGATCATAATGAAGTTCCACTCTTCGGACACGAATGGATTGGACTTGGCAATACAGAGTGACTATATATTGGATGCACTTCATGGTTCTATGTATCTATAGGGTATCATCCTGCTGACCTCTGACTGGAGGAAGGGGAGTGGGTGGAGAGGAGGGGAGAGGAGACTGCTGGGAGGATGAGACATGTATGGAGCAGAGAGGAATAGTGTGCTGTCACTGGACAGGGAGAGCAGTGGAAGCTGCATATAGGTGGTATGAAAATTTATATGGGAATGTATATTTTCACTCAGTCGTAATAAAAAAAATGAGATCAAGAAAAAAATAGATAAATAAAATAGAGATCCTTTGTTGAAGGAAAAAAAAAATTTGCCTTTAAATTTGTAGTTTAAATTTGATTCCTAATGACCAGGGGCATTTTTTCATGTTGACTGGTCAGTTTACATTCTTTATTCTGTGAGTTACCTATTATTTTCCTATGCTTATTGAAAAATCATATCTTAGTCTTTCTTAATTTTCTGGTTACTAGTGAAGCTAAGTACCTTTTTGTGTTTATGCATCATTTTCAAATTTCATACCCTGAAATTTGTTTATATTCATTGACAGTTTTTCTACTGGGTTGTTTGTCTTATTAATACTGAGCTTTTCAGATTTACTGTTGTTTGTGGCTCTCAAGGTACAGACAGTTTTCAGAGAGCAAAGTTATGCTCTGATGCCACAATCTGTTAAACTCTTATCTAAGCCAGTCCTGATGGTAGCATATCACCCCCTTGTCTGTGCTGTACACCTAGAATAAAGCAAGCAAATTGCCGGATGACAAATTAGCTGTCTTATCCAGCAAAAGCCACATGTCTCTCCTTTCCTCTTCCAAATAAGCTACTCAAAGAAAGAAGGAAATTGATCATTAAAAACAGCATCTGCTTTTATCAGCAGGGCTCAGTATTAGTCAAAATCAGTTTAGGACTCAGACATGGTCCATTCCCTGTGTGTGAAGTAACGTTCATGATTCCTTGAGAAGAGAGTAGGGAAATTGCCAGACCCTCCTGCATTGGGGGGTTACTGAGCAAAATCAGACTGGCCCACTGGGGAAAAAGATGCAAGGGCAGGGAGACGACCAAGTGGAAGTCACTGGAAAAGGCCATGGTCACCCCAAGAATAGGATACATTGACAAGTCCAAAAGGCATCAATAGGGCCAAGAACAAAAGACAAGTTAAGATTGAGGGATAGATGAACTTGAGGAGAAAAAAAAAAGAAGGGGGTAGGTAAGGAGTAAAGTCAAGCCCTGGGAACTTGCTGTTCCACAGAGTAAGATTCCCAGCCTCCTGTGAGCAGCCATGGACCCGTTTTCCATTAGTCTTCAGGCTGAATGGTTTAAAGCTGGGGCTCTGCACTCTCACTGTGCAACCCGAGGATACCTGGGCTCCTCCCTAAGCATGTGTGTTCATTTGGTCTAGGGTAGGCCCTAGGCATCAGTATTTTTTAAAATCTCCCATGCTAACACAAAGCCAGAATTGAAAGAGTTGGACTGCAGTAACAGAACACCATAAACTTAGTGGCTTATGAGAACAGAAATGAATGGTCTCACAGTTCTGGAGGCTAGTAGTCTGAGCTCAGGGTATTGGCAGGGCCATCTTATCACTAAAGACTATAGGGGAGAATTCATTTTCATTTCTCATAGCTTCTGAGAACCCTGCATTCCATGACTTGTAGACATGTCTCCACCTGACCTCTTCTTCCTTCTATCTGTCTCTGTGCCTTTTGTCCTCTTTTGTTAGGACACCATTCATACTAGATTAGGACCTATCCTACTCTGGTGTGACCTATGTTAACTGATAACATCTTCAAAAACTCTACTTCCAAACAAGGTGACAGATACCAAGTTGTCTTTGTCATCTCACGATGCTATAGCAGAAATATCACAAGTGGACGGCTTTAACAAAGAAAAGTTTGTTTTCTCTGCTTGCTTCTCTCTTGCATCTCAAAAGACAGTGATTTAAAACACTACCTAATCTTGTAGACCTCATCAATATGACTGCTACTAATCCATCTGATTACATCATAGTGATAGATTTTACAACACAAAGGAAAAACCTCATCAGATGACTAAGTAGTAAACAATCCTCCAACACTGGGAACCATGACCTAGACAAGTTGGCAGATATTGGGAGTTGGGAGGGGCACAGTTCAATGCATGATATGGGGTTCAATCCAAATCGTAACAAGGCACAAGGTACAAGTCAGCTGGAATAGAAGCCCGAGGTAGGGCCACAGCCTTGTGTGTGTCATTATTTACTGTGTTCAGGGTAACTAAAAAAGCCCAGCCCTGGTTGGAAAGACAGACCCAAGAGGGAATTAAAACTTGAAGTATTATGCCACAAGGGAAGAAACCCATGCCCAGAGTAACTGTGAGGCCATTGATTAGTCCAAGAAACATGGCAGAAGTGGCTGATCTGAGTAGAAGATAAGTTATGAGACCCCACCACGTGCCTGTCAGGCTGTTGTACTGTGGTAGCTTTCGTGTTGCTGGGATACTGGAAGCTTTGCCATGATATGTGAAATACCAGCAGGGTCACCTTCGGTGGAGGCTTCAGCTGAGCTTCTAGACTGAGACAGAATATGAAGAAGGACCTGGCAGTCTGCTTCTGAAAAAGTTGTCTAGTGAAAAACTTACATGTGTTACTATTGGGCTCAAACATAGCGTTGATTGTGAAGACAGTGCAGAGCCAGGCGGTGTTTTATTCTCTTGTACCTGGGGCTGCTACGAGTTACATTGGCTTGATGGCACCTAACAACAGCCATACGTGTGTCAGTCTGTTAAAGTTGGTTTGCTTCTCCTTTAGAGATATCAGTGAATTGCTCAGGAAGAAAAGCTGGGCTGAGGATGTGCTTTAGCAAATGAGTCACCCCCCACCAAAAAAAAAATAAGCCATGAGAATAAACCAGAGTATGTACATGGAGACACCAGAGAGTGAGAAGAGCAATGTGCCTAGAACAGAACCTTGCAGCATCCTACATTTAAGGCAGGGCAGAGTAAGGAGATCTAGGGAAGGTGCAGACAAGCCATCAGAGAAACAGAACTAGGAATGTGCCAAGAGAGAAGACATCTGATGAAGGCAGAGATTACGCAGAGCAAGTGGAGAGAAGGGCAGGGTGTGCTGAAGGGAAGGAAGTCCTTCACATCTTCCACGTGAGGAAGTCATTGGTAGCCACAGAGAGACTGGAGTCAGACTGCAGGGGAAGCTTTCTTTCTTCCTCCCCTTACAGGGCTCACTAGTGCCCCATAGCCTGCGGGCTGGACGGTCTATGAGGAGCTCTTTCTTCACCAGCTGATTTGCTAGGAATCATCTGCTTCCTGTGTCTGGAGTCCACTGAAGAAGCAAATAGTGCCTTACCTATCCAAAAATGTGTGGTCAAACTATGTGACAGGTCTTTTGCTCGTGTCCTCTCTTCCTAGATGTAACCCACTGAGTGTGGAACTCAGTCTCCTGGCCCATGCTTTGGAATGGGAACACGGTCTCCCTCAGCTGGTTCTAGCCAGCTTCCTTCCTGGAGGCTGAATCTTGCTTCCCCGTGTTAACCTTGTTGAGCCTCTGATTTATACCTCTGAGGGTACCTTCAACCAACAGCCAAAGCTGTCCCTAGGAGACGTGGTTTCATGCTACCTTGGGATATCTGACAGCAGTCATCCTACCATGGGATACCTGACAACAAATGAGACTTGTCAGTTGCCCCCTCACACTAGAGATTTGGTGTTGTTGGCCTATTTGTTCTTGTTGGTCCCTTCCCTATGCCAGCTTAGTCTGTCCCCTGCTGACTTTCCCTCTGCCTCGGGAGCCCCAAACAAGTCGAGAGGTGGGGCCACATCACTGATAACACGTGTACTCACACTCCACCTAGAAGGAGGGCCTCAGTGCCTCTGCCACTCTGAAAGTCCCTTCATCACTTTTTATTTTAATGTGAACAGACATATTGACTCATTTATCTCAGTCACAAAGCAACCGAGAAAATTCAAGCACTTAACAGAGTAAGTATGAGAGCTATCTCCAGGCCACAATTATCTTTCTGTTGGAAAACAGACAAAACAAACTCCCTCTCATCTCCCTCCAACGCAGTCACCCCCTCAGTTTATTACCTGTCACACCTCAGATCCTGATGATCCCACCAATGAATAAACAATAAGGCTCCCAGCAAGTTTCCTGGACCAAGCCAAGACACGCTGCCTGTGGTGGGTCGGTGATGAATGGTCTGGGATCTTGGAAAGTGCTATGCATCATGTATCACCCCAGCAACCATTTCTTGGTGTCAACTTGTTAAAAAGCGATTTCTAGATGGTTAAAAAAAAAAAAACAGCTGTGGAATCCTTTGATGTGCTCAGATGAAAGAAACAGTCCTGTGTAATTAATGTAGCTCTGTGGACTATTCTCTAAGGTCCAATGGGTATTGAGTCAAGCCTGGGTAACACGAGGGAAGCAGCACATGGCATCCCAGCCCCACGTAGAGGCGACTCCCAGGAAAGGTAGCTGAGTCCCAGGTCTCTTGTCAGAGGAGTAAGTGCTCGTCTGTCCAAAGTCTGCTTCTTTTCTAAACTCTGCACCATTTCCTTATGAATCAAGTCAGATATGAAAAACAGCTCAAGAAATCTGCCGATAATCTGGGTAAACAAAAAAGGATAGGATCTACCTTTGATCTTTGAAAACCTACTGATTTCCTCAGTTTTTCCACTGGGACTCAGAACAGGTAGAATTGGCACCAAATGCAGTGTATGTCTGTACTGATACCGTCTACAAAGGTGTGTACCCTGCTCCCATCCAGTCCCTCCTGCCTGCCCTTAGCCACTCCTTTCCAGGAGAATAGACAGTAATGGTCATCTCATTAATCCAAGTAAGACTATCACTAAGGAATTACATTGGACTTTCTACCCCAAAACCTGTACATTGCTAATAACTTTCAATGGTCATTATTTTATCCGCTTCGCCAGGTCCTCGGTATTGATCTCTTGCTGCCATATCTATATTTACTGGCCTGTCCTATAACCCTGGGTGAGATATAGTATTATGTATTTTCACTGACCTATCCTATAGCCCTTGGGTAAGATACAATATTATATTATACAGAAATATAAGTAAGACAGCCCATTAAACCACAGTCAACTACACATAAACATGTATGCTTACCACCTCACTAAGCGCGGCATCAGGGCCAAAGACAAAACAGTTTCTGAGTTTCTTGAGCCAGAGACTCATTACTGGAAAAAGCAATTCAAGTGGTGGCAGAGAACATGCTGCCTGCCCACAGGTAACAGCTGCAGAGCATCAGAATGGTCCAAGAGGAGACAACGGGAACACCGTGCCAATCCTGATTTTGTTCCAGGGTCACGCTTAGTATTTGTTCTCTTTCTCTGCCTCACCTTCCTCCTCTGCAGACTGAAAACACTGGCTGTCTCCCAGGGAGGGCCAGGGAAAGGAGTCCCTAATGAGGGACTTGGCAGCCTTTCATAGCTGCCCTGTGTGGAACAGCAAGTCCTCGTTAGCACACATCCTCACTCTCCCCTCAGAGAGATCAGCAGCTCATCAGAGGCAGCTCAGAGAGTACAGACACCCACAGATCTGTCGCTCTGTGAGGCCCCTGGTGGCATGGGGTCCACTCAGTTGCACTGTCTCTGCTCATAATGAAGTGATGTTTGTGCTTCTATTTCTACTAAGAAGAAATCACTTATTTAAGTAACTGAATGTAAACCAGACATCATCCTCATTGGCATTTCACCAAACAGTCATGTTTATTCCATTAATGGTGCTGAGGTTTTATGTGCAGTTTTGTTTTTAATTGTGGACACTATGGAGAGAATCATGGCCAAAGTAAACGGGTGGTGTTAGTGGTATGTCGGGACTTTTGCCTGCCCTACAAGCAGTCTGCCGTTGGGAAAGTTCAGCTCTAGACCAGTCTTTTAATTTTCCCCTTTTCCTTTTGTCACCTGGTTTGAATACTTAAAATTAGTTGGACATTTCTTGGGTAAACTTAGATCTGCGTTGTATCACAATGAAATATTCTGAGGGTAACTCATGGAATCCATGTCAAGCATTCAGTAATGGACTATGTTCTGATTATAAGGACCTCACTTGTGCTGCTCTCAGTCTCTTTCCTGCCTTCCCCCTGCAGCCCTGTACCTTCTCCTTCAGAAACAGCATCTGCAAGTGCTCAGTGCTGGGACCCATAACTGTAAGATGAGTCCTTACTTCACGGTAGCTGTTAAAAGGAAGGGTGTGATTGTTTTCTCTCTATTTATGGTCATAGGACCAAGGACCCAGGACTAACAAATCCTGCCCTGCAATTGCATCTACTCTGTACAGCAAGTTTCTAAGAGGGCACAGGCAGGGAACAATAGCAAAGAGAGAATAACAGACCATTTTATTAATTGCTTTTAAATGCCTGACATTCTAAAAAGAGCTTTGTTTAAACGTTGATTGAGCATGTTGATTCAGCTTGAGATCTCAATAGGAGAGATCTCCTACTACTTCTTCTGAATCTAAATTTTAAGGACTAGCAAGCTCAGGTATGCTTATGGGAAAGAATAAAGGATGGATGAGTGATCAGGGCATGTTGAGGTTCAGCTATCTGAATTGTAGGCTCAAAATGAGAAATAAAGAAGTAACAATTTACCACCTCCAAAGAACAAAAAGAGAGAAAGAGAGAGAGGACACAGCAGAGGCAGTAGAACCAAAGATGGTACCTTTCAAGACACGTTATCCCCAGGAAACTGACTTCACGTAGAGCTCTTGGAATCTCTCCATCTTCCCCATCAGACAAAAAGAGAGATTACTCATTATCCTAGAACATAAGTAAATCTCCTTAAGGGAGGGGAGAAGGGAGGGTTTACTGCCCTGGTTTGTCTCCTGGTGGCATAGTGGTTAAGAGCTACAGCTGCTAGCCAAAAACAGTTTGTATCTACCAGGTGCTCCTTGAAAATTCTATGTGGTAGTTCCAGTCTATCCTATAGAATCAGTATGAGTCAGTATCAATTTGACAGTAAAGAGTTTAGTGTTAGTTTATAGATACAAACAAAAATAATTGAAAGAAAAAATATCAGAATAATAACAATAGTTTTTTCTATAAATTGGGGAGTTTAAATTTTTTTTAATTGCTGGATAATTTTGTTCCTTGCAATAAAAATGCAGTGTTTTATAATTAGAAAAGTTAATTTTGTGCTTTTTATTTTCTACACGTTTAGGATTCAACTTGCTATGCTGTTATTTTCCAGACTCTGTGTTCTTTTCTACACTGCTTCAGTGCAAACCTTTAAAAGAATCCCTTTCTTTTCTCTATAATGTATGTCTCAGATACCTTTTCATGTTTTTATTAATAATAATAGCAATAAGATAGCTGCATTTATTGTTCTTATGTTTTAAAAAAATCTTCAATTCCTTTATCTTTACTGGTGTTTAGAATATGAAAGTTAAAAACAAAAAGAGGGATCAATAGTTGGAAAAATATGACCTTGGACTTGAGGACCTGAAGCACTTACTGATGAAGCACTTACTGATGAAGATCAGACTGCAGCCTTCAGTATGGATTATACCTAAGCATAAACAAATAATGCTGGGGATCTCATAATAGAATTCACAAGACCAATGACTTAGACAATGCAAGTAGTTTTTTTCAACAACACAAACAGAGACTATATATGTAGACCTCACCAGATGGAATACACAGAAATTGTATCAACTACATCTGTGAGAAAAGAAAATTGAGAAGCTTAATTATTATCAGTCAGAACAAGGCCAGGGGACAACTGTGGAAGAGACCATCAATTGTTTATGTGCAGTTTCAACTTGAAGCTGAAGAATATTAAAAACAAACCCATAAAGCCAAAGTACAAGCTTTAGCACATTCCACCTGAATGTACACACCATCTCAAGAATAGATTTGATGCTTTGAACACTAATGATTGAAGACCAGAAGAATTATGGGATGACATAAAGGATAAAATACGTGAAAAAAGCAAACAGTCATTTAAAAGATAGGAAAGAAAGAAAAGACCGAATAGATGCTGGAAGTGACTCTGAAACTTGCTCTTGAACATAAAGTAGCTGAAGTGAATGGAAGAAATGATGAAGTAAAAGAGCTGAGGAAATTTCAAAAGGCAACTTGAGAAGGCAAAATAAAATATTTTAATGAAACATGCAAAGACCTGGAGTTGGGATACCAAAATGGAAGAACACACTTGGCATTTCTCAAGCTAAAGCAACTGAAGAAAAAAAAAAAATCAAATCCTGAGTTGTGATACTTAAAGGATCCTATGGGGAAAATATTGAACAATTCAGGGAACATCAGAAGAAGATGGAAGGAATACAGAGTCACTGTACCAAAAAGAACTGGTCAACTTTCAACAATTTCACTAGGTAGTATATGATCAAGAATTGATGGTACTGAAGGAACAAATCCAAGCTGCATTAAAGACATTGGTGAAACACAAGGATCTAGGAATTGATGGAATGCCAGCTGAGATGTTTCAGCAAAAAGATGCAATGCTAGAAGCACCCAGTTGTCTATGCAAACAAATATGGAAAACAGCTACCCGACCAGCTGACTAGGAGAGGTCTATATTTGCGCCAGTTCCAAACAAAAGTGATTCAACTGAATGCAGAAATTATCAAACAACATCATTACTATCACATGTAAGTACAATTATTTTTTAAAAAAAACATTGCATTTGAGTCAACTGTAACTCATAGTGACCCTATAGGGAAGAGTAGAACACGCCCATAGAGTTTCCAAGGATAACCTAGTAGACTCAAACTGCCAACCTTTTTGCTAGCAGTCATAGTACTTACATCACTGGGGTTTCCCGGTAAAACTATGCTGAAGATAATTCAAAAATGGTTACAGAAATATCATCGCTAATGTCAGATGGGTCTTAGCTGAAAGCAGACAGTATCAGAGAGATGTTAACCTGTGTTTTATTGACTGTGCAAATGTATTCAGCTGTGTGAATTATAACAAACTACAGGTTAACACTGTGAAGAGCAGGAATTCGAGAGCTTAATTGTGTTCATAAGAAACTTGTACATAGGCCAAGAGGCAGTTTGCTGAACAGATGCTACATGATTTAAAGTCAAGAAAGTTATGTGTTTGGGTTATATCCTTTCGCCACACCTATCCAATCTGCATGCTGAGCAAATAATCCAAGAAGCTGAACTATAAAAAGAACATGGCATCAAGACTGGAGGAAGATTCATTAACAACCTGTGATACATGGATGACACAACTTCCTTGCTGTAAGTAAAGAGGACTTGAAGCACTTACTGATGAAGATCAGACTGCAGCCTTCAGGATGGATTATACCTAAGCATAAACAAAACAAAAATCTTCTCAAAAAGACCCATGAGCAACATCTTGATAAACAGAGAAAAGATTGAAATTGTCAAGGATTTTGTTTCTTTGATCCACAGTCAACACCCATGGAAATAGTAATCAAGAAATCAAATGATGTATTACATTTGCCAAATCTCCTGCGAAAGAGCTCTTTAAAATGTTAAAAAGCAAAGATGTCACTTTAAGGACTCAGGTATACCTGACCCAAGCCATGATGTTTTCAGTCACCTCATGTATTTGTTAGAGCTGGACAATAAATAATGAAGACCAAAGAAGATTTAATGCCTTTGAACTATGGACTGCCAAAAGAAGGAATAAATCTGCCTTGGAAGGTGCACAGAGAGAATGTTCCTTAGAAGCAAGGACAGTGAGACTTCCTCTTGCTTACTTTGGACATGTTATCAGGAGTGTCAAGTCCCTGGAGAAGGATATCATGCTTGGTAGAGGGTCAGCAACAGAGACGAAGATCCTCAATGAAACAGATTGATACTGTGGCAGCAGCAATGAACTCAAACATAGCAATAATTGTGAAGACGGCACAGGACCAGTCAGCATTTCATTCTATTGTTTATTGGGTCTCCGTGAATCTGAACTGACTCAATGGCACCTAGCAACTGTCCTTTCAAAAATTATAAGAGCCATGGGGAATATCTAACTCAATTGGCATAACACAGTTTGTAAAAAAAAAAAATGTTCTATGTCCTACCTTGATAAGTAGCATCCGGAGTCTTAAAAGTCTGTGAGTGTCCATCTGGGACATTCCACTGGTCTCACCCTTCAGGAGCAAGGAATAATGAAGAACACTAAAGACACAAGGAAAAGATTAGTCCAAGGGACTAACGGATCATGTTTACAATGGCCTCCACAAAACTGCATCCAGTACAACTGGGTGGTCCCAGGCTACCACCACGGACTACTCGACAGGGATCACAACAGATGGTCCCAAACAGAGCTGGAAAAAAATGTAGAATAAAATTCTAGCTCAAAAACAGTGATGAGACTTGCTGGCCTGACAGAGACTAAAGAAAACCTAAGAGTATGACCCCTCCAGACACCTTCCAGCTCAGTAATGAAGTAACTCCTGAGATTGACCATGGGAATAGCAAAAATTAGACAGGACCATAAAACAAAACAAGACTGAAGGAATACTCCAGCCCAGGGGCAAGGACTAGAAAGCAAGAGGGGACAGGAAAGCTGGTAATGGGGAATCTAAGGTTGACAAAGGAGACTATTGACATCTTGTGGGGTTGTTAACCAGTGTCATAAAACAATATGTGTACTGTTTCATGAGAAACCAATTTGTTTTGCAAACCATCTAAAGTACAAGAAATAAATAATCCTAAGAGCTAGTTACAATTATTGTTTTCATCCTGCAAACACAGAGGTATAGCATTTGTTTAGGTAGCTTGGTTAAGTTGCTTGCTCAAGTCCTCATAGCTAGGATAGTGATTTCCTTTTAATACATCCATGAAGCAACAGTTTGCTTTTCATACCTAAGTACGCCAGCAAAAAGTGGGGAGAGAGCTCATGGAAAATTCATTAGATTTCCTGACCTAATAAATTAAAACAAGCAATTGTAATTACTGCGATGACAGAACTTCCTGGCCAAAATCAATATCTGTCTCAATAAGCAGTGTTTGGCTATTCTCAGTCTAATCAAGACAAGCAGAAACCTGGATGACATCAGAGTCAAAAGAGCCCTTGGTTTCATCAGGCCTTAGGGACTCCTTCAATTTAGCTCACATTTCAATGAAAAGAACCTAAAATTCATTAGCTGGGCTACTGACTGCTAGAGAAAGTTTGGGAGACCATTCCTCTCACTCTCCATGTGCGTATGTAATTTCATCTTTGACGCTGAGATAATCAATCATCTTACTTTCAAGATACAATGGAAAATACGTGTTGTTGATTTTTTTTTTTCAGGTAACATTATGTTGAGATTCTGAAACCTTTTCAGTCCACAGAAGTTGCTCTTCAGTCAGAAGTGAACTGAGTCATCACCAAGTAGCTTATTGAATTTAATTCTAATAAAACTCTCAAATACATCACCTCCGCTGCTTGACTCAATAATACAGCCTTTTGGGAGCACCATATTTCTGTCTTTTTCACTCTTTGTTCCTCTTGGTCATCCTTCAGTGATAACTTAGAGTCTTTGGACTCTAACTCCAACTCCCTTCCCAAAAATAGTAAGAATAAAGTCTATGTAGTTTCATAGTAATGAAATAAACACACTATTGGAAAAACCAAAATCTTAACAGCCGTGTTGGCACAAAACTCAGGTATATTTCCATTGGCCAGCCTGAACAGCCTGAGTTTGGGTCTGACCAAGCGCAGAGTGACCACAGAAGCTGACGAGAGTTGATTAGATCAAGTCGATGGCTTGGATCAGCTGCCAAGAAGGGCAAAGTCATGCTCCAGCCCAACAGCTAAGCAAAGAGTTTAGTCTGGGCAGGGAAACTAACATCTAAACAATTCTCATTAGAAGCAAACCTAGGTTCTAGAATGGTGCATCATCTACTGTCCTAACAGGTGGTTTGAGGAAACAGTTTCATTTATAACTAAAGCCTATAGATGCCATGCTTTCAATATAAAAGAGATCTGAGGACAACATCTCCAGGTAGAAAAAGCAGCAGAGTGAAGTGCTTAGGTTCCCAGGCTCTGGAATTAGACTGTTTTGTAAATACCCTCTCTGCCACTCACCAGTGTGTAAGACTTTATGTTATTGGCTAAACTTTCTCAGTCCAAGTTTCCTGATCTGTAAATATGACTAGAGCACTTATGCCATAAATTGTTGTAATTTATGATACCCCCCTAAAAAAGCAAACAAACCCATTTATTGTTGCATTAATGCCAACTTACAGCAACCCTATAGACAGAACTGTCCCATCGGGCTTCCAAGATATGACTGGTAGATTTGAACTGCCAACCTTTTGGTTAGCAGCCAAGTTCTTAATCTCTGTGCCACCAGGGCTCTCTAGAAATAGTAACTGCAAGGGGAAGCTGAGCAGGGCCTCCACTGTACAATTCTAGGGAACACCATTCGTTCAGAAGGCAATGAGATTGATTCCCCCCACGGAATTGTGCAATATGGCAGCCCTGTAGCTAAACCTGAGGTCTAACTCTTTTGCTCATGCCCTCAGCCTTAATGATACTCTCTTCACCACCCATCTTGCTTAAAATCCTGGCCCAATAAAATACAGTTTTCCTTACTTTTCTGTAGTACTACTGCAATAGATTGAAAATTTCCAAGAGAATGTCACTAAACAGCAGTGAATAATCTAAATATGAAATTATAAAATTTACAATGGTATCAAAAAGACCAAAATTCATATGAATAAATGTAAAAATGAAAGCACAAAATTTGTACTCTGAAAATTGCTCAATGTTATTGCAGTAATTTAAAACTGACCTAAATAAGTGAGAAAGACTTAATATTGTTAGGATAGTTGCTGTTGTTAATAGTTACTATTGAGTCAGCCCTGGCAACTCCATATACTACAAAACACTGCCCAATCTTGCGACATTTTTGCTATCACTGGTGTGCTGGAATTCATGGTGGTAACTATTGCGTGTTCTGAGCGCCTCCCAACCTAGGGCATTCTTGTTCTAGCACTAAGTCAAACAATATTCTGATATTGGGTCTTCATTGGCTAATCTTCTGAAGTAGGCCACCAGGCCTTTCTTCCTAGCCTGTCTTAATCTAGAAGTTCCACTGAAAACTGTCCACCTTGGGTGACACTGATGGTATTTGAAACACCAGGGATATAGTTCCCAGCATCATAGCAGGATGCAGACCATCACAGTACAACAAACTGACTGACAGGTGGTGGGTTAAGAGAGTAACATTCCCAAAGTTTATCTACAGCTTTAAGGCAATCCCTATCAAAATCCAAACTGCATGGACTACAGCTATGACAGCTTCCACCAGACAAAGCTTAGCGCCAGACGGTGCCCAGCTGTACCACCAACTGCTCTGACACTGATCACAATTGAGTCCTGGACAGAGCTGGAGAGAAGTGCAGAGCAAAATTTTAACTCAGCCCTCATGGATACTGTCTTTGCCACCAACCCTCCTTAAAATCCTAGCCCAAGAAAATGCAGTTTTCCTTACTTTTCCATAGTAGTACTGCAATAGATTGAAAATTTCTAAGGAAATGTCACTAAACACCAAAGAATAATCTAAACATGAATTACAAAACAATTCCAATTACAATGATATCAAAAAAGACCAGAGACTAGAGAAACCCCTGGACACCCTTATAGCTCAGTAAGGAAGTCAGTGTTGAGGTTCACCTTCAGCCAGAGATTAGATAGGCCCATAAAACAAACGAGACTAAACAAGCACACCATCCCAGGGCTAAGGATAAGAAGGCAGAAGAGGACAGGAAAGCTGGTAATGGAGAACCCGGGTTGAGAAGGGGAGAGTACTGACATGTCTTGGGGTTGGCAACCAATGTCATAAAACAACATATGTATTCTTTTTTGAGAAACTAGTTTGTTCTGTAAACCTTCATCTAAAGTATAATTTAAAAAAAAAAAAAAAAAACTCCAAGCTGCAATTGACAAGCTAATTTAAAACTCATGTGGAAACACAAAAGACTCAGAATAGCTAAAGCAATCTTTTTTTTTATTGTAATTAAGTGAAAGTATATAATCCAAATCAATTTTGCATGCCCACCTATCTGCAGCTCCTTCTCCTCTCCTTGCCCAGTAAAGCAATCTTGAAAGAGAAGTTTCGAGGCAAAACACTTCCTGATTTCATAACATACTACAAATCAAGACAGTGAGACACTGGCATAAAACCCATTTCCCAGTATGTTCCCAGTGATTATTGTATGCCACTTTCTGGAGTCTGAACCCACATTGCTGTCATACTGGACCAGAACAGGTAAATAATGTTACCTGGGGATGAGTGGAAACGGTGGTGTAATAAGTGCCACTGCTGCTAACCAAGAGGTCGGCAATTCAAATCCAGCAGACACTCCTTGGAAACTGTATAGGGCAGTTAGACTCTGTCCTATAGGATCACTATAAGTCACAATCAACTTGACAGCACTGAGTTTGGTTTTAGCAGATAAATAAAACAGGGAGTGGGGTGGGGAATGGCAAATAATTACTTTTTGCTTTTACCAGGGTACTGGTTAATCTATGTCTGTTCATCTTGAGTCCAGCAAGTACAATCAAAAAGCTCTGTTGGGAGATGTTGCTAACAGAACTTTATGACACTAAGATTCCCATAGGGAGCCCTGGTGGCACAGTGGTTAAGAGCTATAGCTAGTTGCTAATCAAACGCTGGCAGTTCAAATCTAAAAGCTGCTCCTTGGAAACTCTATGGGAGCAGTTCTACTCCATCCTACAGGGTTGTTATGAGTCAGAACTGGCTTAATGGCAATAGGTTTGTTGTTCTTGTTGCTGTTGTTAAGATTCCCATCTACCGGGGTTGGGGAGATCTGCTCCCCATGTAGACTGCTCACTCCCTGAGGGAGACATCCTAATCTCTCCGAAAGAAATATGCCAAGATGGCACCTCATTCCAGAGGCCCTTCCTTTCCTTTATGCTCATCTCATTTATTTAAAATCTCCAGTGTCATTTTCATTCCCCTTGTACCTTGATTTCCTGAATTGGTCATTAGTCTCAACCCTAGAAACCTAATTCTCATCATTTGCGAGCCACACAGACAGCACCTCGTAACAAGTGTGCCCCACAGTTCCATTTCCTGTCCTTTTCTGTGTTCCTCTAGTTCTCCAGACAGGCAGAACATGAGGACATGGAGTAGCCGTTGGGACATACCAAGCCTGTCCCTCAGGGACCCTGGGAAACATAATGTATCCTTGGTCATGTGCTTAACTTCAAACTCTTCCATTTCCTCAGCAATTTTATTTCTCAGACCCAAAGAGCCTTGAACAATTTGAAGTTATTTCCTCATATAACAAATACCAGGCTCATCTCTGGGGAGCCAGTGGTGAACTGAATAGACACAACCTTGTCCTCAGGAACGTACCAAAGGAAAGACTATTAAACTGTTAGTCACGTACAAAATAAAAGCTAATACAAAATATGTAATAAAATAAAAGCTAATACATAAAACTTAATACCTAATTGAAAAAACTTGTTGCCTTCTAGTTGGTTCCAACACATTATGACCCCACAGGACAAAGCAGAACTGCTCCATAGGATTTCCAAATGGATTCAAAATACCAACTTGTGGTTCACAGCCTTAGCTCACCACAGCTCTTCACCACTGCACTACCAGTGGCTCCACTATCCACACAGACAAAGATTTAAGCACTTAGCATGTCTTAACATTTGTTTTTCCAATAATCCTAAAGAATTGATATTATTTATACTGCCATTTTACAGGTGAGGAAAATTAAGTCCAGGGGCTAAATAACTTGCCCAAAGTTACTTAGCTAAGTGGTAATGAAGTAGAATTTAAACTTAGGCTACCAGGATCCAGATTTTATGTCCTCAGTGTGTTGTCTTTTTGTGAGATTGTGAGTACAAACATACACGTATATTCCGTTTTTCTTTTGCAGCAAGATCTATTTTATCTTGAGTGACAGACCAGAAAGATTACAAAACAAAGCTTAAAAAAAACAAGACAAAGAAAAAAAAATCATACAGCTCAAATGCCTAACACTAAGCCCAGAAGCCCAGTGTAGATCAAGGGGAGACTTCTGGGGTCCAGGAGATGAACACCAGCACTGGATCCCACCAGCCAGAGGCAATCATTGGAGTTTCCCACCACTGTAGTAACCTTACCCCAGAAATGTGTGACCCTCTTGGGTTACAATTCTAGATAAACTTGCTCTGGCCCCCCAAGTCAATCCCTGATTCATCAAAACCAGAATGCAGATTTCGTCAATCAGATTCTCACCTTGTGTGGTAGCCTTGTCTCTACTCACATTTTGTTACAAGGAAATGCAATCATATTAAAGTGTAGGAACATTTAAAAAAGCTGCCCTCAAACAGACACCACTTCTTCTTTTAAGACCCTAAATATGACCAGGTGCTGGTAGCGCCGATGTGGTTTGAAGTACTACTGAGAGAGGTCTCTCCTAGGTCTAGACATCACTCTTCCTGTAGGACTTTTCCCCTGAGGACATACTCAGCTGAATCTGCAGAACACACCAGATGTTAGTTGTGTGTCTAGGCAGGAAAGAAATGAAAGAAGAGAATGAGACCCCCAAACATTCTCACACATGCTTGCTGAGATCTCAGTGACCCTAACTAGGTCTCGATGAGGGAATCGAACATGGAGAATAAAGTCAAAATTATATTAGCAGGTAGAACTTAGCCCCAATTCTACTCTAAGGAACCTGAATGAGAAAACTGGATCATATTTCAGAAAGTCTTGCTTTGGCTGGTCTAGAATCACGTCAGCAGCCTGGATCAAAAACCATTTGAATGCCTTTCTTGTTTCATTGTCCTTAGGCTTTTATCTTTAGTCTTTGAGATCTCACTAACGACAAGAAGAAACAAGGAAAGACACCCATTACCATCAAATCAGTTCCAACTTAGAGTGACCCTGTGAGGACTGAGTAGAACTTTCCCATAGAGTTCCCAAGGATTGACTGGTGGATTCAAACACCTGACCTTTCCGTTAGTATCCTCAGCTCTTAAACGCTATGCCACTAGCCTGTGGAAAAACATGCCAAATAAAAGGGGAATCTTTCCCTAAGGTCTTCAGCATTGGCCTAAGGTTACCTACTCAGAGCTGACCTAGAACAAGAGGGGAAGAAAGCCTCCCAAGAGATAAAAGGCTCCCAGTCCATCTTACTGCAGTGTGGAGGAAAGCATTCCAACCTTAGCAAGAAAACACTCAGGGACACCAAGAGTCAACCTCATAGGGAAGATTCGAGATAAACTCCCCGGAAGCCTTGAACAATGAACAGGGGTTGTAACTTCTTATTTTCTCTTTTATCCAACTTTTATGAAAATAGAAATGAAGTTTGAAATTAAAAACATAGTTTTTAAAATTTTTCAGCACCAAGGACAGTGTCCAGGAATACCTGGGCGGCACAAACAGTTAACCATTTGACTACTTGTCAAGACTGGAAGTTTGAACCCACCCAAGGGCACCTCAGAAAACAGGCCTGGAGACCTGTTGCTGAAAGGTCTCAGCCTTGAAAGCCCTCTGGTACCCTCTGCACACATGGGGTCACTACAACAACATCAAGTCACAACAACAAAAACAGGACAATATCTATCATTCATATACTTGTTGCACAAATTCACACTCCCATCCCTCCACCAAATAAAAATTGTCACACTTCTAGAACTGGTTTAGGATCCTACAACAACTACACACTAGACCAAAAGGGCTGATAAAACTTTTGGTGCACTGAGCCTCAGTCTGTCTGCTGTTCTGATATGGGATACTCAATTTGAGAATCTACTCCCAGATGCTATGTGCCCCTTCTTGCTATGACGATGTGAATGGCTCAGGCGTGATAGTGAAACCCCTCCACTGTGTCCACAGTGTCTAAAGAAGTGCAGATGTAGAGTTCATTGTCATGAAACAAGTCCTGTAGAAGCCATTCTAGAAAACACTGAGTATAAAAAAGTGACACAGAACTTTCTCTGCTGTTAGGAATAACTAACTCTTACTGAGTACTTGATTCCACAGTGGATAAGAGCTCATCCTGCTAACCAAAAGTTGGCAGTTCAAATCCATCAGTCACTCCTTGGAAACCCTCTGGGGCAGCTCTACTTTGTCCTACAGAGTCCCTGTGAGTCTGAATCAACTTGACGGTGGTGTTTTTGTTTTTGTTTTTGAGTACTTACTGTTTTCAGATACTGTTAGTATGTATTTGACACAAGCAATTTGTCATCAGCTACTAACCAAAACATTGGTGGTTTGAATTTACTCAGTGGCTCTGTAAAAGGCAGGCCTGGAATCTGCTTCTGTAAAGATTATAGCAGAGGAAACCCTGTGGAGCAGCTCTACTCTGTAACACATAGGGTTGTCATGAGTCAGTGGCCAACTCAACAGCAGTTAACAGCAACAAGGCCTTCTTGAGTCAACTGGGTCAGCTCAAATGAGGGAAAAATGGCCTTCTTAGACAGCAAGAGTAATGATCTGAACAGGGTATCAGTGGCTTTACTAGACAGTCCTGTTTTGGATGGAAGTTCTTAGTATCATGTTTTAAGAAGGTCTCTACCTGAACCAAGAAGATACCTTAATAAGGGTATCTGCATCTCCTCCCTAAAGAAATAGGAAGGCTAAATGACAGCCACACTGGTAGCATACATTGATACTTAACAGAATCCTAATCTGGTCCTTTTATCCTAACCTTGCCTAGTTTCCCACCACTCATCTCTCAGTTTGTCTTACAGTGGCAGCTTGTGGATTGCCTTGATATTGGAAGCTATGCTACAAGTATTTCAGGACCATCAGGGTAACCCCGATAGACAGGTTTCAGTAGTACTTCCAGACTAAGACAGACTAGGAAGAAGAGTTGACAATCTTTTTCTAAACAACTTGGCCAGTGAGAACCTTATGATTAGGAAAAGACCATTGTCTGAGATAGTGCTGGAAAATGAGCTCCTTGGGTTGGAGGGCACTCAAAATACAACTGCCTGGATAAGAGTTGCCTCCTCGAAGTAGAACCTGTTGCCATGGAGTTAATTCTGACTCATAGCAACCCCGGAGGACAAAGTAGAACTGCCCATACAGTTTCCAAGGGCTGCCCAGTAGATCTGAATGGCCAATATTTTGATTAGCACCCGAACTCTTTACCACTATACTACCAGGCTTTTCCCCCTCACAGTGAATTCAGCATTAACAACAGCGATGGAACAAAGCTTTCAGGACTTTTGTTTGCTAGTGGCATGAGGCAGAGCAACTGCAAAATTTCACTAATTATCATAATGTAAAATGCCTGAAGTATGAATCTAGGAAATCAGAAGTTTTCAAAAATGAAACGGAACCCTTGAAAATCACCAAGGCATTAGTGAGCTGGTATTAGTTATTTTGAATAAGACAATCGTAAGATCTACTTTTCTGGGAATGCCAAAATGAAGAACAGCATTGCATTCATTATAAAAAATAATATTTGAAGATCTATCCTGAAGTACAACACTGTCAGTGATAGGATAATATCTATGTGCCTACAAGAAAAACAAGTTAATAAGACCACTATTCAAATTTACACATCAACCCCTTATGCCAAAGATGAAGAAACTGAAGATTTTTATAACTTCTGCAGCCTGAAATTGCTCTAACATGCAATTAAGGTGTGTTGATAACTGACGGTGACTGGAGTGCAAAAATTGAAATGAAAAGAAGGATAAGTAGTTAGAAAATATGACCTTGTTGACAGAAACAATGCAAGAGTTTACATGATAAAATTTTGCAAGACCAACAACTTAATCATCGGAAAACATTTTTTCAACAACAAACAGCATCTGTGCGTGTTAACCTCACTAGGTGGAATAACAGGAATTAAATTGACTACATCTGTGCAAAGAGATAGTGGAGAACCTCAACAACATCAGTCAAAAGAAGGCCAGGTGCCAACTTTGAAACAAACCATCAATTGTTCAAATGCAAGTTCAAGTTGAAAAAAATTAAAACAATAATCAGTGTATGAATTATTGAATGAGAAGTGAATTTGCACTACAAATTTTCACCTAAAATGCAATCAATTTTTTTTAAAAAAGGAAGAAAATTTAACAAGTCTATGAGAGCCAAATAACAGCCTTGAGTATATCCCACCTGAATTTAGAGACCACCTGAAGAACAGATTTGACACATGGGACACTAATAACCAAAGGCCAGATGAGTTGTGGGATGACATCAGGGGCATTAAACTTGAAAAAAGTAAAAGATCATTTTAAAAGACAGGAAAAAAAGAAAAGACCAAAATAGAAGAGTCTCAGAAGAGACCCTAAAATGTGCCTTGATCATAGAAGAGTTAAAGCAAACAGAAGAAATCAAGAAGAGCTGAAGAAGTATTTAAAAGGACAGTCCTAGAAGACAAAGCAAAATATTGAAATGTCAAAAGTCCTAGAGTTAGAAAACCAAAAGGGAAGAACATGCACAGCATTTCTCAAGCTGAAAGAACGGAAGAAAAAAAATTCAGGCCTCAAGCTGCAATATCAAAGGATTCAACTGGGGAAAAGAACCCTAGTGGTGCTATGGTTAAGAGCTGAGCTGTTAACTCAAAGGTCAGCAGTTCAAATTCACCAGTCGCTCCTGGAAAGTCCTACTAGGCAGTTCTACTTTGTCCTTTAGGGTTGTTATGGGTCGGAATTCACTTGGCAGCAATGGATATATATGTATGGGGAAAATATTGAATAACCTAGAAAGCATAAAAAAAAGATAGAAGGAATACAGAGAGTTGCTGTACCAAAAAGAAATGGTTGACATTCAACCAATTCAGGAGGTGGCATATGATCAGTAACTGATGGCATTGGAGGAAGAAGTTCAAGCCATTGATGTTCAAGCATCGATGAAGAAAAATAAGGCTCCAGGCACCAACAGAATACCAACTGAGAAGTTTTGACAAATGGATGTAACCCTGTAACCACTCACTCATCTATGCCAAGACATTTGGAAAATAGCTACATGGCTAACTGATTGAAAGAGATACATCTTCATGCCCATATCAAAGAAAGTGATTCAGTAGCATGTAGAAATTATCAAACAATGTCATTAAATTACAGGCAAGTAAAATATTGCTGAAGATAATTCAGAAATTGTTGCAGTAGCACATTAACAGGAAACTGCCAGAAATTGAAGCCAGATTCAGAAGAGGATGTGGGAAGAGGAATGTCATGTTGCTGGTATAAGATGGATCTTGATTGAAAGCAGAAACACCAGAAAGATGTTTACCTGTGTTTTCTTGACTGTGCCATGGCATTTAACTGCACAGATCCTAACAAATTATGGATAACATTGTGAAAAATGGGGATTCTAGAACATTTAGTTGTACTCATGAGGAACTTGTACACAGATCAAGAGGCAGTTGTTCAAATAGAACAAGGGACTGTTGTGTGGCTTAAAGTGAGGCAAGATGTGTGTCAGAATTATATCTTTTCACCACATTTGTTCAGTCTGTATAAATCCAAGAAGCTGGGCTATCTGGAGAAGAACGGGGCATCAGAATCGGAGGAAGGTTCATTAACAGTGTGTTATGCAGATTACACATCTTTGCTTGCTGAAAGTGAAGAGGAATTGAAGTACTCATTAACAAAGATCAAAGACTTCAGCCTCCAACATGGATTACACTTCAACATAAAGAAAACAAAAGTCCTCACAACTGAACCGATAAGTAACATCACGATAAATGGGGAAGAGATTCAATTTCCCAAGGATTTCCTTTTACTTGAATACACAATCAACACCCACAGAAGCTACAGCCAAAATATCAAACAACTCATTGCTTTGGGCAAATCTGCTGCAAAACACCTCTTTCAAGTGTTAAAAAGCAAAGATATCACTTTGAGGACTGATATGCATCTGACTCAAGCCATATTTCAGTCACCTCATGTACATGTGAAAGCTGGACAATGAATAAGAATTGAAGAGGAATTAATGCCTTTCAGTTATGGTGTTGGTGAAGAATAAGTATGAGTGAACAAATCTGTTTTGGAAGAAGTATAACCACAACGCTCCTTAGAAGCACAGACAGCAAGACTCTTCATCTTACCTACTTTGGACATGTTATCAGGCAGGACCAGTCCCTGGAGAAGGGACATCATGCTTGGTAAATTAGAGGATCAGCAAAACAGAGGAAGACCCTCCTGGAGATGGACTGCCACCATGGTAGCAACAGTGGGCTCAAACATAGCAACCACTGTGAAGATGGTACAGGACTGGGCAGTGTTTCACTCTGTTGTACACAGGGTTTCTATGAATCAGAACTGACTCAATGCACCCAGCAACAACGTGTCGTCTTTCACCTCCACTATCTCTGCAAGGGAAGAGTTCAAAAGAATTCCAGACAAAATACCCACCTTGATTCATTTATGAAATATGGTCTGCCTCTGCAGAGTCTTCTTTAGAGGGGAATTATTTTTTTCCCTTCTCCTAAGGGACATCATTATCACAGTGTAATTAATGAAAGGCAGCAACCAGAGTTGGGTAAACTAGTGATGGTTTCAATTATCCAGTGAACAGACAGCCCGAGCATGGAACTGTGCTTGATGACAGCATGTAAGTGCTCTGGGGAAGCAACGGTGGTGGGTGGAGAATCAGAGCTTGTTAGTATAGCTCTGTCTTTCAGAATCTGTGCACACAAGTCCACTTTTCTCATCCAAATGGGCTTAGTTTTCACACAGAAGTTTTTATGGGTTAAAACCTGCAGCAGGTCCCTCTGACAGACAGTAGTTGTCAGATTATCCTACAGAATGGCCAAGGAGGAATGAGGTCTGGTCCCAAGAACTTTTACAAAGTTAGGGGTCAAACAGTAAAACTGAGAACTGCTTTAGGAAATCAATGCTGAAGTGTAGCTGAAGAATTTGTTCAAAATATAACACATCCTATCAGAGCTGAAGGATTGGAAATAAATATCAGGAACTAAGATATACAGACAAAAGAAATCTTAGGCAACCTGGGAAGATGAGGGTGAAGAATACCCTGCTGGATAGGGTAAAAGACAGATTCACAAAAGGAAGGGATTTGCTTCTGCAAACGGCATCTTCCCCCCTCCCTCAGTGGACCCAGCTATATGGGTCTCACTTAATGAGGTGTTCTTGCTACATTTAATCATAAGCTCTGGAAAGGCCCCACCTTGACTGTTTTTCTTCTCTGCTGTGTCCCTGGAGCCTAGCACAGTGCTTGACACAAAGTAGATGCTCAAGAAGCTTTCTTGGATAATGAATTCTGTAATAGATAAAGACAGCTGTTTTTACTATGCTGGAAATTGGTTGGAAGAAAGAAATGTTAACACACATGTTTTCAAAAAATCACAGCAATTGTTGCTTAAAGAAACAAAGTATTTACTGGAAAAAAGTCATCAGGAAACTGAAAGAGATTCTTCCAGTATATACCCTACAACAAACGTCTGAATAATGCTCATTTCTGTTCTCCCCCTAATTCCTTCTCCAGATGTCTTTTCCCTCAACCCTTCACCAACACAGCACAAAGTAGTCTCTCCTCTTCTTCCTCATAACTTATCTCTTCCTTCTGCCATCCCTTACCAAGTGACAAAAGAAGAAGAGTTCTGTTACTGCGTATATATATTTTTTTTCTTTTAACCTACTGCTCTTATAATTGTGATGTGTTTTAGGTAATCTGTGATATCACTGCCACATGCCATCTCAGAGCCCTTGGCACTCTTTCTCCCTTCATGAGCATTTCATCAGGAACCAGAAACCTAATCAAGCCACCATTTTCTAAGCCTTTGATATTACCAGCCAGAGACAGAATTTAGCAAAATAAAACAGACAAAGCTTGTCCCCAAAGCCTCGCTACTGGGACCCTGATACCTCAGCCTCTCCGCCATCACAGATGAAACGGGTATAGAAAACTCTAACCAAAGCATGAGTAAATGATCTGTGCCTCTCAGGAATACATGCCCATTTCAATGAAAAGGAAATGACTGAAGAGGGATGACACAGTGACAGAAGATCAGCTACTGAATGAAACCAAATCTACCAATTAGAGAACAACCTTGAAATTTTTCTCAAGGATTCAAAGGAAAAAGATCCATCTGAAAAAAGGCTAAGAGAAGCTGCACAGTTCATGAAAATATGGATTGGATTGATCCATTATCTAAAAGAATCCCAGAAAGAGAGAACTGAGCATGCAACTGAGAGACAATAATCAGAGAAATGTCTTTGACATAGCCAGAGAAAAATTTTCTTTCTTCTCAATTTTTTTATTGTGATTGAGTGAAAGTTTACAATACAATTCAGATTTGCATGCCTCCTATCTGCAGCTCCTTCTGCTCCCTTGTCCAGTGACAACACACTCCTCCTTTCCATTCTATACATGTCATATCCTCTTAACAATCTCCTCTCCCCTCCTCTCTACTGTCTCTACTCCCCTCTAGTAGGAGTCCAGTAGGACGACATACTGTAGATGTACAGAACCATAAAGTGACACCAGATAAGTCACTCTGTGCCCCTGAGTCCATTCCATTCCTATCCGAAGAGCTGACCTCCATAATGGTCTATGATCAGGGGCAGCATCAGGTCTAGGGGCCATGCTCCCAGGAAAATTCCCAGGCCTTCGACCACCAGTTGTAGTCCAGAGAAAATCTTAAATCTTAAAATGGAAAGGGTTCAACAAGATTCAGGCAAGATTGTAGAAACTGACCTACAACCAAGTTACACCTCCTGCTTCCCTAGTGAGTTTAAGAGGGATAGATGTGTACACTTCCAATCTTGAAGATACTTTAAATCGACACGTAAAGTAACCCCATCACAAGGATAGGGAAAATGTAAAAAGAGATAACTGAAAAGATACAGGCAGGCTCAAAAAAAAAATCAATATTCTAGTAGGACAGAAATCCAATGTCATGAACAGATGGAAGCCATGGGGTTAATGGTCTAGAGGTTCAGCAAGCAGGCAGTGACAGCTAAGAGTCTGACTCCTGTAGAGTAATTAGACTAAGACTGCTCCAGAGAGCCAGGCCTTTGCCTGGCAGCCAGGACTGGAGTAGGGCTACTCCAGTCGTGATATAACCTTTAACTCTTAGAGATGACCACCTGGGGCTATAGCTTTAACCCAGAAAAGGAGAAAAATATTGTGGCCTTGGAACCGGGAATTTAATTAAGGCACCCACTGGCTAAATCCCAGAGTTATCACTTGAAAGACAGTTGGCTGGGAAGCCACCAAACCATCTATTTCCAACATTACCACAGGCCAGGAGACCCAAACCACCACAGCAAAACCTAGTTCTGGGTTTGGAGATTCTCTTAGTTTTCTGGTGGTGCTATAATATAAATACCACAAGTGGTGATTTTAAAGCTTGGAAATTTATTTTTTTTACAGGTCTTAAAGTCCAAATCAGTGTCTCGACCATGTCAATTTTTTCCTTGTCTGCAGCCCTGAGTATTCCTTGGCAATCCTCATGTGGCATCTGTCCTCCTCTGTGTGTACATAGGTCTGTGTGTGCATGGATCTCTGCATTTATGCTGCTCTTTTGTAACTCAGCAGTGATTAGATTTAGGATCCACCTCACATTGCAGGACATTGACTGATGGACTCATTACATCAGATCATGTTATGGGAAGTTGATTGCATTACATGTAAGGTGATGGTGTTAGATTAGATTACATCACAGGTAGAAGGGTTAAAATCCAAAACATATTTTGAGAGGACATAACAGTGCCCAAAGGTGCTGTTAATAGATGCAGTCAGAAAGCTGGTAGATAGTGGGAGGGGGGTGATATTCTCTTATTCAAAATGAGCCAGCAAATTCAAATTCTAAGAAAAATAATTAATAAAATAAATCATCAGGACAATAAATCATTCAAGAAGAATTTATTTATAAGTATGCTTGAAGATGTTTTTTTAAAGATGAAACTAAACCTCCAAAAACAATAACAAGATGGGGAATCATTATTTAATATTTAATGCAAAGTAAAAGCGTGCTAGGTTCTTGAGTCAGAAGAATGGAAAACATCTGTCTTGGAAGAAGTATAGCCAGAGTGCTCTTTAGAAGCAAAGATGGTGAGACTTCGTCTCATGTACTTTGTACATGTTATCAGGAGGACAAGACCCTGGAGAAGGACATCATTTTTGGTAAAACAGAGAATCAGTAAAAAAGAGGAAGACTCTTGTTTTAGTCATCTAGTGCTGCTGTAACAGAAATATCCTAAGTGGACAGCTTTAACAAAGAGAAATTTATTTTCTCACAGAAAAGTAGGCTGAAAAATCCAAATTCAGGGCAGCAATTCCAGGGGAGGTCTACCTCTGTTGGCTCTAGAGGAAAGTCATTGTTGTCTGTCTTCTTCTGGATGGGAGCTTCTAAGGTGCAGGAACCTGGGTCCAAAGGACATCCTCTGATCCCAGCTGCTTGTTTCCTGGTGGTATGAGGTCCTCAACTCTCTACTTGCTTCCCTCTCCTTTATATCCCAAAAGATTGCCTCAAGACACAATACACTGTTATAAATTGAGTCCTGCCTCACTAACATAACCACTACCCATCCTTCTTCATTAACATTATAGAGGCAGGATTTACAGCACATAGGAACATCACACAATACCAAGAATCATGACCTAGTCAAATTGCTACACATATTTTGGGGGGACACCATTCTATCAGTGATGACCCTCAACAATGTGAAGTGACACATGGTTGCAACAATGGGTTAAAGCAAAGCAAAGATTGTGAGGATGGTGCAGGACTGGGCAGTGTTTGGTTCTGTTGTACAAATGGTTACTATGAGTCAAAACCAACTCAACAACACCTAACAACAAGAATGAGAAAGTCAGCCTCTACAACAAAATGAGTCATTGCCTTGTGCTAAATTTGTCCATCTGTCCATCCGTCCATCCATCTGTCTGTCCGTTTGTCTGTGTATTTATATGCCTGCACTGGTTTTACTTCTCTAGAGAACCCAGACTAAGACATCACATACATCAGAAGGAAACGTTGCCTGGTCCTGTAACATCTTCACAATCATTGCATGTTTGATCCCATTGTTTTAGCTACCATGTCAGTCTAACTCATTGAGGATTCCCTTCATTTTCACTGAACCTGTGCTTCAGCAAGCATGATGTCCTTTTCTAGCAACTGATGATGTGTCTAAATAAATGAGATGAAGTCTCACCACACTCAATTCTAAGGAGCATTCTAGTCATATTTCTTTTAAGGCTGATTTGTTCATCCTTTTGATGGTCCACAAAATATTCAACATTATTCACATATACAATTATAGAATGAATCATTTGCTTCTCCTTCTCAGCATATGACTTTATATCCTGTCACCCTTGTAAAATGGAAGCCATAGAAGAACTACCCCAACTTCCTGACAACTCACCTTTAAAGTCACCTGCATCTATGCACATCCTGTGACACAGCTATCTTTCTATCCTCTCCCTCTCCCCCAGAGGTGATCTTTCCCCTGAATCTGGATCTTACGCTGTCATCCCTGACAGGAGCCTCCCTCTCATCAACTACATCCTCTATCCTCTAAACTTTGAACCTTTTCCTTTCTACTGAATCCTCTTCTCAGCAGTTCAGGGAACAACAACTAGAACTATTTGGGTTAACTATTCTAAAACCAAAACAGTTGTACTGTTACAGTCTACTCAAGAATAGAGACCCTGAAGAGCACACCCACCCATAGGAAGGTAAGGGAAATAAATAATAAACACACATTAACCAGGCAACAAAGAATCGTACTCACCAGTGATTAAGAACACAGCTGCTAACCAAAAGGTCAGCAGTTCAAATCCACCAGTGACTCCTTAAAATTCAATGAGGCAGTTCTACTCAATCTATAGAGTCGCTCTGTGTTGGAACTGACTCAGCAGCAACAAATTTGACTTCGGTTTGTTTTATCAAGGAGAAAAAGGAGAGTAAATGTTGATTCCAGGACAACCACTTTCCTCACTTTTGGCTCAGGTCTCTCCTGAGATGTTCCTGACCTATGAACGCTGATTACCTAAATCCACCTGGTAGCTGATCAAGACAACAACAAACACCTGTGTGAAGGCCCAGCAATTTCCATACAAGGGTAAGTCCTTAGACCTGTTCTGTCTGTTATTCATTTTCTAAGAGTGTTCTGGTCTTCTTTCAGTTCCTCAAGCATATCAGCCTCTACCCTGCATTTGAACATTTGTGGATACCTTACCCTCTGCCTGAAGCACTCTTCTTTTCTTCTCCTTCCATCTACCCCTGTCCCAGCATGACTGGCCCCTTGTCCTTCATCTCTCAGCTCTAACGTCATCTTCACTGTGATCAGTGTCCTCCATGGAATTTCTAATGGCTTTTTATTTCATTAATTTGTTGCTTATTATTTCCCCCACTAGACTATCAACTCCATGAGAAAAGAGAGAAGCAGACTGGGACACAATGGAAGCAGACTGTCACATCCTTCTTCCACTGCTGTTTGCTGACCTTTTGGTTAGCAGCCAACTGCTTTAACCAGCGCAGCACTAGAGTTCCTTGAAGGTTCTCACAGGGGGACGAAATGGCATATGAAAATTACTACAGGACTATGTTCATCATTAGGCTCTTGGCACCTAGTATGTAGCAGACACTCAAAAGTGTGTGACATAAATGAATAAAATACATACATGAATGAACCTGTATTAAAAACTAGCTTAGTCTTATCCAGCTCAGGGGTTCTAAGAAAGCAAACTGGTCAGAAGTACTTGAGAATCTTATTGAAACCACTCAACCCTGCAGCCACCTCCCGGATTACAACCCCCATTCATAGATTTAGAAACCCTGGTGGTGAAATAGGTGAGTGCTGCAGCTGCCACCCAAAAGGTCAGCAGTTCAAACCCACCAGGTGCTCCTTGGAAACTCCATGGGACAGTTCCACTCTGTCTTGTAGGGTCACTTTGAGTTAGAATAACCTCATCAGCAGTGTTGGTTGTTGTTGTTGCTTGGTTTTGTTTGGTTTTGTTTTTTATTATTATTATATGTAGATTCATACATGTTATTATCAGAATTGGGAAGGTGATTAGCAAGAATGTGTCCCTGCCATTCCTCCAGATTCTGGCTTGAGGGGTACAGTATCAGTAATCTGTGCAGGAAGGGAAATGGTCACGCGAAACTGAAAAAAGTCCTCTAGTAGTTTTCATGTGCCATTTCCTCCCCGTGTAAGAATCTGTAAGGAACTCTAGTGCTGCACTGGTTAAAACATTTGACTGCTAACCAACAAGTCAGCAGTTCGAACCCAGAAGCAGTGGAAGAAGGATGTGGCGGTCTGCTTCCATAAAGATTACAGCCTTGGAAACCCTATTGAGCAGTTTTACTCTGCCTTATAGGGTTGCTATGAGTCAAAATCAACCCTACAGTAATGAGTCTGGTTTTTTCTTTCTTCTTTTTTTTTGGGGGGAGACTTTTTAAGGGCTTCTGGTGTCACAGTGGTTAGGTGCATGCTTGCTAACTAAAAGGTTGGCAGTTGGAATCCACCCAGCAGCTCCATGAGAGAAAGGTGTGGTGATCTCCTCCCTTAAAATTACGGCCAAGAAAACTCCATGGTTATGTTAAATGAGATTACTATGAGTCAAAATCAGCTCCACTGCACCTAATAGCAATGCCATATTCCCTTCTCTAGGTATATCATTCCTATGCCTTCTAATATTCCCCAGATGTTTAAATGTAGCTGTCAACACATACAGCCCTGATCTTTCAACCAATCTCTAAAACTCACCTCTGGGTCTCCCACATAAGTGGCTACTTTTCTCACTAAAAATTTTCTTAATCTTGAACATTCTTATCCCCTACCACAGGGACCGTCAATCATTCAACATATCAAGGCATTCTATCCGAAAAGAAATTCTAATATTTATAAAATGGGAAGGTAAAGTTATATTTAACAAACCATTCAAGATTAAACATTTCTGTCACTAATTTAAAATGTCATTAGTACCATGATCTTAAAATCTGGACCCTCATACAAAATTTTTACAGAAAGTCTTTTCATGCCCAGCCCAAAGATTCCCCATCACCAATCCCTGATGGCTACTTGTCCAGACCCTTTAGTTTTATTAGACAAGAAAAGAAGATTGATGCAGTGAGGGATATAGATGAAGGAGACTAAAGAGGTTTAGAGCAAAGTTACTTACAATTCTTCTTTTTGAGCTACAAATTCTCCCAGCTTCTCTCATGTTGTGGTGGGAGGTGGGTAATAATTGAGACTGAAATTGGAAACAGTTGTAAATGTTAGTTACTGAGGGTCCTGTGGGATACTAGTCAGTGTTCAAAGCCATTTCCTGATCAGCCTAGGAGTGACACAAATGTAAATACTTACAAGGCTCAATAACTGGGTAAGTATTTTAACTGAAATGCTCTCTGGAAAATAGAGTATGAAGCTATTAAATATTTCTCAGTTTTTAAAGATTAAAAAATAGGTACTACATTTTAATCACAAATCTACCTGTTGCAGGGAATTCAAATGGAAATATAAACCAAGAAAATTGTGTTGGCCCCCAGTGAGCTAATTTCAATTAAATAACAAAGTGCTTTCTGGAGAGTCTGAAACTTAAACGGCCTGTTAAACTGTGTGGAGGGACATGGACAACTCTTTGGAGCCAGAGAGATTACAGGTGAAATCACAATTTAGGATTAGGTGACTTAAATCAATTTCTTAATCTCTTTTGGCCTCAGTGTCTTCCTCTGAAAAGTGGCAATAACATCTATCTTGCAAGATTATTTAGGAAGATTAGACAAGCTAATCATAGAATAATGCTGTAAACAGTGATTACATATAATATTTTCTATCAGCCTACTGTACCTCTCCATGAATCAGTGCACACACTTGTTTTTAAAATTCTGTTACACAGATGCCTCTTGAGTTTGCTCTTAACATCTGTTCCTATCATAACACTGCTTCCTAAATATTACTTTGTCTGGTTTAAACTCTTGAAAATGTGACTTCAGGCATGCCTCCTAAAATTTGTAAAGGTTACTAAACTTTCCATTTAAGATTTTGTGTTTCTTGGGTTGAATCTGCACCTAATAATGTTAAGTGCTCACCTCAAACCTGTTTCGTGAAATGACTTTTTTTCCTTCAAATAAAGCATTTTCTCAAGATGTGTATTGTCTAGTGAGAAAAAGTGGGTCTCACACCCTCAGGAACTCCTGAGACATCTATTTCCCTTCCTTTGGGATACACTACAATCCCTAAAGTATCTGTGTTTCATCCATGTATATGAATGGTGAGTTGTCAAAACAAAAGTTTGTTATTCTTCAAATTCCTTTTTATTTGGCTAAAATCTGAGACAACTTATCTTTCATCAGCCTCACTGTTAAAATTAAGGGTCTTAATTCTGAAAATCATATCAGCTCGATGCCAACCATCCCCATCTCACCACACACACCTGCAACCCTCTGCACTGTAATCAAAGAAGCATAAAACCAAAACCCAAACCCCACGCCATCACGTTGTCTCCAACTCAGAGGAACCATATGAGATACAGTAGAACTGTTCCATAGGGTTCCTAGTGATCTGCTGCTGGATACAAACTGACCATTTTTTTGGTTAGCAGCTGAGCTCTTAACCACTGCACCACCAGAACTCCTCAAAGAACAACAGAGTGTACCAGGGCTTGTGTGAGAGACTTCTAATTGATGAGTAAAACTCCTTGGGGCCAAGATACCAGTCTCCCAGTAGACTGCTATTTTTGCAATATTTCTCTTTGAAAACAACAGTATGATTAATTTCATCATTCCTACTTAAATTACCTATGTAGAAACAACAGTGCACAGTGAGTAATTATTAAAAACACTTTATTATGTATAATTTGTACATGCTTCAATTTGTGTTTCTTGGGGGTGATTAATCTTCCAGGTGATGATGTCATCTACCAACATCAACTAGACCTACTTTTCATCCTGTCATGCCACATACAAAAATACAATTTTCTAAGCGAAATTTCCCTTCTTTACACAAAGATATTCAAGCGCTTCCCCTCTTTACACAGACACACAAGAGTTTGCAAGACAAATAAAATGAGAAAAGAATACTTTGCACATATATCAACACCACACAAGGCATTACCCTTCACACAGTAACATCTAATATGCTCTTTTATTTGAAAACAGTAGGGAAAAAAAAGCCCTTTCTCCCTCAGAGGGAAGCGCAAGCTTTTTTGCCAAAGCCGCACTCCAGGGATGCAAGTGTGGTCCTCTGAGGAAAACAAAGGCAGGGGGATCAATGAAGGAGGGTGCGCGTCCCTTCATAAGCATTTCAGTAGAAACGAATTGCAGGATGTCCCTCGGGGACAGTCACACAGCTTCCCGATCCTCGCTCCTTTCCGCACCGCGCATTGCTCGCCGGCGTCGCACTGCAAACAACACACTTGTGGTCACCAGGCATGAGCAAACCCAAATTCCCAGGGGTGGTCTCCCTGTCGATGAAGTTTCTGCCTCTTGGAAAGGATGGATAGATACCATCACCAGTAGGCAGGGAGCTTCGCCCTTATCATTTCAGCTGTTATATCAAACAAACAAAAACTTTGTTTTTAAGTATTAGACCCTCCTCCTCTTCTCCCATGTTTTTGGGACAGAAAAAAATATCAAAGTTCTCAGCTGCTTTTTTTTTTTTTTTTTTTTTTTTTGCCCTTGCATAGAAAAAAATCAATCATACCTTCTGTTTAAGAAACGAGCAGTACTTTCTCATAACCCCTGATCTCAGCTCTCCATCCTCCTTAATGGAAGAAAGAATATTCAAGTGTGTGTGGGTGTGTGTGTGTTTGCATAAAATTGTGTCTTTCGCCTTGTCCTATCCAAGGAAGGTGACCAGCCTTAAGTCAGGAATTTTGAAAGGAGAACTTGGTCAAAAAGCTGGCAGTGCTCCAGAAGGCAGGGAGAAACTGAGGGAACAAGAACTGAGTGCATTCACTTCCAACTCTGAGACCTCTTCATGAGGTGAAACCACAAGTTCATCCTCAGGAAGTGCCCTTTCTCACACAGACCCAAGAGTTGGTTCTTGCTAGGGATGTTCAGTCCTCTGAAACGTCAGGTCTACTCTTCGCCCTTGGAAACCCTGACGATGTAAGCAAAGGGGAGCTCACAGAATTCTGAAAACGTATTGCCATTCTAGGGAGAAGGCTGAGAGTTTGTTTTGGAAAACATGTGGAGGGAGTGACCCCAAAGACTTACCATAGGGACTTGGCCATACTTCTTCTCGTAGATGGGAATGCGCTTGCTCTTGAGCTTCTTCAGGACTTCCTGCAGCGCTTCGATCTGCAACACAAAGCCCCAGGGCTCGAAGCTGCCGCCTTGGCTTCCAGCCCAGCCGAGGTGCTCCATTCCCGCCCTCATTACAAGGCACCCTGGAGCCGCAGGCACTGTGCTAGTGGGACTCCGCGACAGCTCGGAGATTGGGGGGATGGAAAGTTAGCGGGAGACAGCTGTCCCAGATACTGCTCGTAGGTCCCAAATCTCTAAGCTGAGACTCTTATTGATCCGAAAGGCAGCAAATGGGACTCCCTGAACAGACTGCCTGTGGAGCCTGTGTACTTGACAGACTAAAGTGAACCCCATGAGCTCCAGACGACATTCCGATAGCAGGGGGTGCCTGGGCTTTGTGCTCAGCTCCCTGTGTTCTCTGAGAACCAGAGTTGGGGATAAGGGATAGGTGGGCGTGCAAAGAAAGGTACCGAGAGGCCGCTCAAGGGGCTCCAAGGCGAATGGGATACCAACCAGCTCCTTCTCATGGGAGACGTCCTCCACGGCGGAGTAGATGTCGAGGGCTCGGGGCTGAATCTCGGCGTCCTCCTGGGCGCCGGCGCCCAGCAGAGGTAGCAGCAACAGGGCGGCGCCCAGGAGCGGTAGCAGTCGCATGCGGGAGCTCTCCATGGTGCTGAAACTCGGTGGTGCTGGGACAGTGTGCGCTCCGGCTTTTATAGCAAGCCAGAGCCCTAGTGCAGGGGGAAGGGAGGGGGCGAGCTAGGAAAAGAGTCTGGAGGAGGGTCCAGGTCAACTGTCTGTAGGCAGCGCCCCGCCGCCGCTTGACGTCAATGCCCGCCGGGCTTCAGGCGCTCTGGAACCAAGCTCTGCGCACAGCTTCGCAAATGCTCAAAGAACGAGGACCCTGGGCCCCCAAATGTTGTCAGCTGGGGCGGCGAAGGACGCTCACGTGGGTCGAGGGGTGAAGGACAGGAAACTGGAGGGGGTTTGGAAATGGAAAATGCCTTCGGGGAAAGGAACAGGCAACAAAGTCCCTCCCCATTACCTAACAGCGGCGGCGGCAGCGGCAGCAGCACAGTCTAGCTCTCCAGCTCTGCGTTTCCCTTCACCCTTGCTGAATGTATGCAGCAAGAAAGTACTGCCTCCAGTCAGGCATATATGCTGAACACTTTACTAGGTAGACACGTTGGCGTAAAGAAAGCAGACAGTGCATAAAAGAAAGAAATCGCGGCCCTCTCCACGATAGGAGGGTCAGTAATGAAGAGAAGACTCAGAAAACAAACCACTTCGATCCAGCAGGAGGTGGGGAGTGCAGAGTGCTGACTTCTGGTTGCAACGTCTTCTGGTTGCAGTCCTGCCTCCAGCACTTTCAAACTGTGTGACTCTGGACAAAATGAAGAACTTTTCTGAGCCTTAGCTTTTACTTTGAAAAACGTTTTTAGATGCCATACATCACAGGGTTATCAGGAAGATGAAATGAAAGATTGGGTATGTAAAATTCCTGCACCTTGGCACAATAAATATTAACCTTCCTTGCCCCTCTATTTTGAAACGAGATTTCCCAAGGTAATGAGCAGTATCTTTGCTTAAGGCAAACAGAACCATCCCCAGGACTCCTCCCACTCCCCAGAATCTACCCACCATCCCCACCCCATCCTCTGCGCACATAGCCTGGATGCCCTGTATAGAAAGACAGGAAAGAGGGGTGAAAAAATGTAGCTCCCTGATTAGAAAGATGTCTTCAGTGATCACAAGTCAATGCAGAGCTAGATCCTCAGTGACTTGTGAAGACATTGCTTTCTCAAAGGTAGTCCTTGGAACCTGACTGCATATGAAAGTCCCTGTAGAAGAGGCAGATCCTTCCCCCTTTGACCTAGAGGCCTATCCCACTGCCTGATACCCAGCTTCTTCCACCACACTTCTTTCCCTCAACTACTCCATCACTACCACTCCAGTTCTGGACTGTTGCTCCAGTCTACTTATTCCCTGTTCCCTACCCACAACTTTCAGCTTCTTCTGCCCTCCCCTAACAAGGTTTCACCAGGAACCAGCATTTTCCCCTTTGAAAGTACATCAATGGCTTCCTTCCTCACTGAACACTAAATCTAATTTCTTCATCCTAATTTACAAAGTATTCAGTGGTTTGCACCCCCTCAACCTCATGTTTTACCACTCCACCCCAGAACCCTCCACTCCAGGCTCATTGACCTTTTTGGCCTTCTGACGGCCCAGTGGAAACCCTGGTGGCATAGTGGTTAAGTGCTACATCTGCTAACCAACAGGTCAGCAGTTCAGATACACTAGGTATTCCTTGGAAACTCTGTGGGGCAGTTCCCTGACCTATAGGATCACTATGAGTTGGAAACAACTTGATAACAGTGACTTTTGGTTTAGCACCAGTCCAAGATCCTTCCCATTTTTGAGGTTTTTGCACTTGCTGTTCTTTTTTCCTGCATCTCCAAATGGCTGACACTTTCTTGTCTTTCAAATTTCAGCTTAAATGTCTTTGACCACCTAATCTGAAGTATCCACCAATGTATTCTCTCACAGATTGCTTAGCAGATAATATGAGTCATGGGAATAGCTAATACAAAATATGCAGCTCACCACTTCACTTATCAAGTGTTTAACTGTTAAGCCAAGTGCCGTCGACTCAAATGCATATTGGGAAGCAATTCAAGAAGTACTATCACTTTTGATGAATAGCACACATATTAACAGCATCGAAACATTTAGCTTTGGGGTAAACCCAACTTGAAAATGTATCTAACACCCTCCTCCAGCCCTGTCTTTTAAATGTTCCTTTAAATTCTGCTCAACAAAACTTTGGTGGTAGCATATTTTACTATTTAAACCTCACAGAGAGGTTTGGCACACAAGGCAAAAACCACCTCCAGTGATTTTAAAAGTATTCTAAGCTTCAAAAGAATAAATAGCCCCACATAAGATTTTTAGCTCATCCTCCTCTAAAAAAAAAACAAAAACCAGTTCCTATTATGTTGATTCCTTGTTCCACAGGGTTTTTAATGGCTTGTTTTTTGGAAATAGATTGCTAGGCATTTTTCCAGCATGCCTCTGGGTAAACTCAAACCTCCCACCTTTCAGTCAGCAGCCAAGTGTGTTACCTCTTTGTGCCACCAGAGACTCTATCCTTCTCTAAGGATGTAGTTACTTCCAAAGCAGTACTCTCAAATTTTGTCCTACCTAGGCACAAGGCACAAGTATTAGTTTTCCCTTCCTGCCACTTACACTGAATAATAACTGAAAAGTTCAACTCCTGCTGGACTGGTGCTACCATCTTCATTAAGGAGGACACCACATTAGATGGGTGGTTATGGAAGAGATCCTTGGACAGCCACGCCAAGCAATCCAGGAAGAACCTTGATCACTCACATGTCATACTTTTCGCATCAGTGTACACAACAGCTTGATAAACTGTCTTTAGGAAACATGATACAGAAAGCCAGGCAATCTTCTGCCCACAAGATAACTTACGTATATTATTAAAAAAAAATGGAACAAAGTAATACAGTATTCTACACCATAGTCTTTGCCATGTAGACTCATGAAAAAGTCTTTACTCCATGCCATGGTGCCATATCAGGAGAATTGATACATTATTACACTTAGTTATGATTCCATTAAACTGAATCACTATTTCTTTTATCTCAGATGTAGAAAAGGGAGGCAGGTTACTTTGCAAAAAGAAGCCATGACTGGAACATATCTATGGACAAAACCTGTCTGAGCCACCCCTCTTAAGATAGAGTAGGCTTCTATTTCTGCTCTTCGAAATAGCTCAAGGAAGGAAATCTTATCAGCAGTAACATCTACTGGTATTTATCCAAGAAGAAAACTCTAAAACTTGGGCAAATCTGTGTTCACTGATGTCTGTCTCTTAGCATTTTGAAACCTTCACTGTGGTGAAAAAACGTAATAATTTATTTGTGAATTTCCAAGAGAAAAAAGTATGCTGAATTTGGGTCCAAAAAATCCTTAGCATATTAGGGTTGGCAAAATTACTCAATGAAAACTGTAGACTCCAAAGATGTTAAATAACAAAGTGATAGCAGAATCAAACACCAAAATGAGGTTTTTCTGTCAAGCTGTAGGACTTCTCTCTCCCTCCTTTCATTTTGAACCATTTCTTTTCCTATACAGCTGAGAATGTCATTGGCCTCTTGGGCTCTCACATTGTTTAAATGTCAGATTACTTTGTTTTCCATTAACCTCTCTGTCCATTCCTCGACCAGGTCTAGTTCAACATTAAAATTTCCTTCATTTCACTGACTTCTTAAATATTTGTATTTGAGATTGTTCTTCTTTGTTTGTATTGGCTATGCTTTCCTCCAAGTCAAACACCACTCAGTGTTCTCTCTGCCACACATTTCCAGTCTCCCAGGTGGCTTGCTTTTCATTTCTACATTGTGTGGTCTCCACTCTGTCTCCAGAAGACAGATTCATTTCTAATGAATATCATCTTACATTTACTAACTTTCAATCCACAGACTTTCAAAGGAATTGATGTTCACTCTGATTTGACTGATCACCTTTATTTGAAAGAGAACACTCTTCCAGTAAAGGACACTTTGAGGTGATGCACAATTAAGAGGTATTAAAGATGCAGTGGAAAAGAACATGTGTGTTACAGGCACCCTCAGAAGGAGCAAAGCAGGGGAAATTAGACAAATCCTTCCACTCAATTTTTAAAAATCTGGGTGCCACCATGTTCACAGTGTTGCTAGGTGCTATAAGGACTGCTAACAAGACACTTTTTGCTCTTGAAAATCTTTGGACTTGGTTATGTCCACAAATACCCCCAATACAAAAATCCAGTGAGGTGAGGATCCTAACAGAGAAAGAGAAGCCCAGAGATGTCAAAGATTAATTCCTTCTAAAGCAAGGAACTGTCATGTAAAAATGGCATAAGAGATTTTTGGTCTTAGGGAATGAGTAGAGTTTCAGCAATAGCAAAGATCCTGCCCTGGGGGTTTGGGAGCAAGTGGGCAAGTGGGCAGCATGAGTGAGGTCATGGAGAGAAGGACATCTGGAGGAATAGTGCTGTGGATTGACTATGTTCCCTCAAAAAAAAAAAAGTGAAAGTCCTAATCCCTGTACCTATATATATATATATGACCCGATTTATAATTGAAATCTTCCTTTTGTTATGTTAGTGAGGCTATACCAGAATCAGGTGGTATCTTATATAAAGAACAGAGCTGACACAGACACACACACACATGAGAAAGGCATATCCAATATGAGAACAAGCAAAACAATGCCACTGATCTCTGGCAGACTCTAGAAACTAGAAGGCGTAGGAAGGAATCAACACAGCCAAGATCCTGAGTTGGACTTTTAGCTTCCAGAACAGTAAGAAAATAAATTCCTGTTCTTTGAAGCTTCCCACTTACAGCATTTTTTGTCATGACAGCCCTAAGTAAATAAGACAAACAGTGATCAGTGGGGTATGCTGGAGAGTAAAATTCTTAGGAAAACAGTGGAGCAATAAAATAAAAAGTCCAGAGCATCAAGTAAAAGTTCCAAATTTTGATTCAGTGAATAGGGGTAGTAGCATAAATAAACCTATAGGGTTAAATTTTTGAAATATTAGCAGTAAATGCAATCTCTTTGACCGTAACAATCTAGCCTAAGTGACCCCTACCAGATACAAGGAAATACCACTGGCCCAGAGATACTTGTCACGGAACAAGGGAACCTCTCCCCGGGTGCTAGCACAGTAGTAACCCTTGCTAGGGTGCAGCAGAAGGAGTGAGATGGCTGTCTCACACTTCCTGGGCTGTGTCTTCCAGTTTTCCTGGATATACACTTCCCAGGCTCATCAGAAGTACAGGATCAGCTTTAAAGGAGTAGATTATAATGCCCAAAGAGATGATCTATGTCATTAAGTAGTGAAAAATTTAAATCCTTCAGTGACTGCTTATTGCTGAGACATTCAAGTTAACTTCTCAGCATGGTGCCAAAATTTCTCATAATTTGATTTCAGCACATATTTTCCGTTTCATTTTTCTCAACTCCCAGCCATATCAGATGTCTTATATTTTATTTTTCAAATACGTTATACTGTTTTTTCTTAATTTTGTACTGAATAGGAGTGACGGACCTGATTATACTGCTACAACAAATAACCCCCCAAGTCTCAGTGACTTCAAAAATACAAATATTTATTTCTCACTTATATTACATGTGCATCTATTGTTGAGGTAGTGTTTTGTTCATTGTGATTGCTTAGGGCAACTGACAGAACTGTCTCTATCTCTGATCTTGCTGCCTGTGTTCCAGAGGGAAAAAGAGTTCTAAATAGTTTGAACTAACAATTTAAAGCTTTGGCACAGAAGTGATACTTCAATTTTACTTCCAGTTCATTAGCCTAAACCAGCCACATGGCTCCAACATAAAACAAGATTGGGAAGTACACTGATACCACGTACTCAGAACATAAATATTTGTGGAACAGCATTAATAACTAGCACATGCATTCTACGTATTTTTACCTCTACCTTGGACCATGTTCTTCTCTGTGACTAGAATATTCTTGTCATATCATGAGCATCTAAAAAACCCAAGCTTTAAGATACCTCCTATCTTTGTCCTTCACCAACCACTGCTCCCCCTCAACACTAGCTTTACTCCATCTTTGTTTCCACAGAGCCTTCTGTGTATCTTTATTAACACACCTAACAAGTCACTTACGGCTATCTCACTTACCGGATAAGGAGAGTCTTAAGGGAAGAGAACATATCTAATCACACATGTACTTTCAGGGTTTAGCACGATGCCTGACATGAAAACATGGAAGAGAGAGCTAGTTGCTATGAAGTGAAAAATAACCCTCAGACACTAACTAGATGATCACCCAATAAAGTATATAGTCTATTACAGAATTGATTCATCAAACAGTTAAAAAGCACTAAATATTTACTATCCACAAACACCATTAATCACCTTTGTATGGCGGTGAGGGGAAGGGTAAATGTGTCAGAGAAACCTAAAATAGTTTCACAGTTAGTAAGTTTCAGAAATAAGATTTCTAGAGTACAAACCCCAATCTCAATAGCTTCTCCTATGCCTTAAGTGCATGTCCCTTGCAAAATGGAAAGCTTTTCTCAAATGCAAAACCTGTTGCATCACTAGGAAGTGGAATATTGTCTCTACACTCTTGTCATAGACTTCAACTTCTTTGCTTCTCCCTCACACTCTCGATGGTACCCTAATATAGGAAAAAAAAAAAAAAAAAACGGCAGAATCACATCCTAAAAAATCTTGGAAAGTTTAAAACCTGTCCCTGATCACTAATCTCTAGAATATCTTGGTGGACTTAGAGATGTGGGAGAAGTCACCTGTAACTAAGGCCACCTTCCAAACCATGATTCTGAGAAGCTTCTTTGCCTCCTTCAAAACTCATCTAAGTGAAGTCTATTTGTTTTGACATAAACTATAACCTCAGGAGAAACAGAACACTATCTGGCATTCTGCAAAGAGGCAGGGCCTGAGGGCAAAAGTATATTTTATAGGAAAAACAACCATCAACTATTCTTTCCTTGATTTTCTAGGGTATCTCTGACCCTAACATTTACTGTGCATCAGCACAAGTTTAATCTGGTTCTGATTCTAACAAAAGATCCATCAAGTTGGCTTGGCTTACCAGCTAAACCAGGGCCCAATTTCTTCTACTCTAAAAGCTAGATATATTGGCATTCAGATCTTTGCACTTCTGATCCAGCTGCCTCTCTAAAACCAGCCTGGCAAGGGCTTTGAGATGGATGGGCTAGCAGTCACTCTGTAAGCTCCTGCAACATTTCTTGAAGGCCCACAGGAACTGTGCTTATCACTCAGGAAGGTGAGATTACAGTGGGACTTTGCAAAACTGAAGCACAGAGGATGGTATTAACAGGCTTGCTCAAGGTCATGTGTCAAGTTTTCCTCTCTTAGTAACTGAATACAGAAAGACAATTGTTTGAAAACCCAGTTGAGCTTTATGAATTAGACAGGATGTAGAAGGCTCTTATATTCTATATAAAAGAAGCTTAGGGAGCTTAGGGCAGGCAATTAAATCGAAAGAGGAGGGCCAGGGATATGTCTTAAAGCAACATTTGCCGTAGCTACGTTTGTCCACTATTGGGGGAAATCTTAGGAGGGTGATGATAGAGATTCCAGGGGGCACTAAAGACCCTCAGCTTCCCTCGATGCCCCATAAATGTTTACTCTCTCTAGGAAAGAGAGCTTTTCAATCATGCCTTCTTCTCCTAGACTGTCTCTGGGGCCTCTACAGCCATTCATCTAAAGATGTTAGCTGTTTCCTCTCCCTTCTGTGTGTCATGGTAGCCTGTAGCCACCATCCCCTCTGGCCAAATGTATAATGGTATCCATACATTGTGGGACTATTCTCAAATACTGAGTACCTGTCCTGGAAGGAAGACTATACTTTGGACCTCTGCTAAACTCGGATGTGGCTAGGTAACTTGCTTTAGCCAGTGAAACACAACCAGAAGTGTGATGTGACATTTCCATAAGGACACTTTAAATGTTGATGCACACTTTGCCCTGTTCTCTATTATTAGCTCTGTGTGCCAGATGGAGGTGGATCTATTAGCCTAGGTTCTCAAAAAGAAAACAAAGACCCCACTTGGCTGGCCACTGCCACTGAGTCAACTCCGACCTATAGGAACCTATTAGAATGACTCCATAGAGTTTCCAAGGAATGCCTGGCAGATTTGAACTGCCACTGTTTTGGTTAGCAGATGTAGCACTTAACCACCATGCCACTAGGGTTTCCACCTGGGCTCCAGAGGGAAGAAAATGTTGAGCTGTGTTACAGTCATTCTTTAGTCGACACATGGTATGAGCAAGGAATAAATATTTGTGGATGTAAGCCATTGAGCTTTGAGGATCACTTGTTACAGCAGCAATTCAACCTAATTTAACCAGTCCACGTACCAGATGAATATGTCCATCAACACATCTCATAGATAGTACTAGCTATCTATTACTATGTAATAATTACTCCCCAAACTGAGTGGCTTCAAACAACCGTTTCTGTGGATCAAGACTCTAAGCACAACTTAGCTAGCTCCTTTGCTTCAGGGTCTCTCACCATCACAAGTGTCAGTCAGGACTGAAGCCAACTCAACAAGTGGGGCAAGATCTACTTTCAAGATCACTCACTAGTGGTTGGTGTGGTTCACGTCTTCACGGACTTTTGGACTGAGGCCTCAATTCCTCACCAGCTGTTGACCAGGAGCACTCTAGTTCCTATATTGGTAGCTTACTCTATCAGAATAAGAATGCAAGAAGAGTCTGACAGAGAATACTAGCAAAACAGACTCTACAATACTAATCATGGAAATACCGTTCCATAATTTTTGCCACATTCTATTCACTGAAGTCCAGCCCACATTCAACTAGAGAGGACTAGACAAGGGCATGAATACCAGTCAGCAGGGGTCATCAGGAGCCATGTTAAAAATTGCCTATCACAATGCCTCCATCAAAAGTAAATTCAACAAGTATTGTTCAAGAACTTAAGCTTGAGTGGTGAGGTAACAAGTAGAATTGTGGAATTTTGTAATGAGGGCCAGAAAGGTTAAATATCTTGTTTAGGAACACAAACAGAAGCTAGAAATAAAATTCAAATCAAAGATATGTCTACTGACAGAAGAGTGAAAAACTAAATAACAATAAAAGACAAATTACATTTCTTTGAAAGAGAAACTAAGGCATCAATTGCTAAGTGAATGGCTACGTACGTCATTGAGACAAATAGTAAACTAAAAGTACAGGAAGGTAAGCTCTTTATACTGGGCCAATTAGAAGTGGTAGGTCATGATAAAGATAGGAGCTAGGTTTTGAAAAGTGGAAATGTCTGAGGAGAGGAAGTGACTAGTCAAATTAAGGCTTCTTCAGGGCCACCCACAGATATCACAGAAATGTTGATGTTATTACTCTTCTCTCTTGACCTAAATTCATCTGACAGCATTCTCCAAACTTGCCTATGTCTGACTCACTGTGAATCAGGTGAGAGACCAGATGACTGGACCCTCGGAGGTGGAAGTACCTGAACCAACAGAACATTTTTCTTCAAACTACATATGCTTATACCCTATCCCTAAAATCTTGGATTCCAAGATCTCTGTGGAGAAGGGCAGTCTAGTTCATGTTGTTTGAAAAACTTTCTTAGGTAAATCTGATGTAACCTCACCGATATAAGTCACTTGTATAGAATTTTATCTTAGAAATTAATAGATATTCATGTTTGTCATGCATAAGTTCATTTAGTTTTTACCAGGTAGTCATGGCAAAGCATACAAGTAAGACCTTGCAACACGCATTTACAACCAGAAAATGAACAGTTGCAGTGTTAGTTCAAATCTTTAGACTGTTGGCTTTTACCCTTTGCAGTTAATCTCAGGAGGAAGGCTTGACCACAGCTCCAACTTGGTGGATGTCCCTCATAGCTAGGGTTCAAGGTCAATGGTGGCAGACATAATTGCAGTTCAGATCTGAGTTTTGGGGAAGAGTCAGATTCTAGACAGAAATTTTATATCTGCTTTCTCTCAGCGAGTGAGCAAAAATTGTCACTTGGCCTTGGCCTCATACAATAAAAGCCAGTATGGCATCAAAGACTAATACCGTACATCCTCCTTCCAGGGTTAGAGATTAGATGAATATCACATCTTTTCCTCAAGGTTAGAGATTAAGGAATTCTTTAGACTTATGTCTCAAGGCTAGTTTACAAAATTAACTATGTTATGTTTTCTTTTGTCGCATCATGCCATGTCATACTCAGCTTTGAGGTTTACATTCTTCACATACTTTAGACATCCAAGTTCAGAAATCTTCCAAAAAACTTAATAGTTTTCTTGTGACTTGTAGTTAATGTTACAGAGTCTAATAAATACAGACACATTTCTGTTTATAAATTCATGTTGTAAGTACTTATACATGTGTATTTTGAGAGCATAATAGTGACTTACATTTCATGGGACTTGAGAGCATTATAGAAACATACAAAACACCCTTGACTGGGAACTACTGCCTAGACTCCCAACTTTGTATCATCTCGTGAGGCTTCAAGGCACACATTTTGCCCTACAAACATCTCCAGGGCAAAGACTTTTTGGACTTCCAATACCTTTCATTCACAAAACACAAATAGCTCAATAGCTAAGCCATTACAGATAGGTAAAGTCAGTTTTAGTTCAGCAGAGATTTCCATTGTACCCTTATGTAAAGTGTCCTGGACGAATTCCAAATGGCTTTCCAGAACTATGTGGCATACATAGATAAGCCCCTAAATAGTAAACAAGCTATTTTACTTTGATGGAAACCTGAGTAGATAGTGTGTTCCCAGTTTTGCAGATGATAAAGCTGATAGGTTGAGTAACTAGATCCAGGACCCCAAACAAGCAGGATGGAGTTTGGACCTCTGAAAAACTAGTTTTTTCAAAGCACGGCCCTTTCTTTTTTTTAAATCAATTTTATCATAACAAAGAAAACAGGTAGGGTAAAGAGGAATCAAGAGTAACAGAAAATGAGATTCAATTTCTGAAACATTATAAAAGACATTCCTTGATGGTGAGGATCCTCCTTGTAATTAGAAAACCAAATCATTTTCCATGGGAAGCTGTACAATGTCAAGTTGAGTCTCTAAGTCCGAGCTTTGACTTTCTTCCCAAATATGAAACCGGACTGGCTACTTTATGACCAAAAACACAAACTTTGGGCAAGGATCTGTCTTAGGGCAGAGGTCTGCTTTCTCAGTGGGCAAGAGCAATCTTTACAGACGTTTAGGCTGATGGAAAACATCTCACTTCATGCTGACACAAAACCTGGCATGCCTGACTGAGGAGGACAGATCCTAAGGAGCCACAGCTGTGAGCGTTTATAATGCTTTTTGCCCAGATGCAAATGTCATTTTCTGCCATTTGCACTCCTGACCAGGGTAACCCTCAGATGAAGACATCGGAGATGGACACTGGCGCCCAAAGGAAAACTCAAATGAACTGTATCTACAGCTTTGCCGGCGGCAGCCGTCAAACATACACAGGAACTTCTCTCTCCCTGTACCTAGTAACAAACCTCTCCTCGGGAGATGAAAAAAGACTTTAAAAAAACTGTCAAGTTTATTTTATTTTTGTTTCTGAAGCAAGTAAGAACAGTTAGTTTTTAAATATCATTAACTGTGTCCTAGGAATCTTCGAGACAAATCAAGGGAAAACTTTGAAGTAATTCTGTTTCCTGATTATCCACTGTCTTGCCTCACCCACGGTTCCGTATAAATACCTCATGGGTCTGGAGCTATGGACATCACACTCACAAAGCCCCAATTACATGTGAATAAGTGAGCATGAGGCAAATGGGGCCAGCCAGGAGGCGCTGAGAGGCAGGTAATACAGCAGCCTTGCATGCAACACTTTATTCAACTTCTTTCTCTTATACACCTGAAGCTGGAGTATAGTTATGCGGAAATCCTGAAGCAGAAGTTTCTAACATGATAGCAGATTAGAGCCACTTGGAAAACTCTTAAAACACTAACATTATGTAAGCCCAGGGGCCTTGATGGTGCAGAGGTTAGGTAATGATCTACTAGCCCACCAGGAGAAAAGACCTAACAATTCATGCCTGTAAAGATTAAATCCATTGCCACCAAGTTGGTTTCAAGTCACTGTGATCCTATAGAACACATATGGTTTCCAAGGCCATCATCTTTACAGGAATAGACCATCACATCTTTCCCCCACTGAAGAGGTGGTATGTTCAAACTACTGGCCTTTCAGTTAGCAGCTGAGTACTTATTCACTAAGACTAAGGCTACCGGGGCTCCTTCCCATACAGATTGCAGCTTAGGAAACTCTATGGGGCAGTTCTACTCTGTCCTATAGCATTGCTGAGTTGGAATCGATAACACAGCACCAAACAACCTGTAACCTCTACCTTCAGAGATTCTGATTCAAATGATCTGAGGTAGCACCAGGACAAAGGTCATTTTAGAAGCATAGAAAGCCAGCAAACTTTTGGGAATTTAGCAAAGTTGAAGGGTGCAAGGTCAACAAACAAAGATCAGTTGGGTTTCTACACACCAGCGATGAGACGACTGAAAGGGTAATTAGGGAAACAATTCCATTTACAATAGTGTCTGTTATGGACAGAATTGTGTCCCTCCAGAATGTGTATCAGGTTGGCCAGGCCATGGTTGCCAGTATTACGTGATTGTTGACCATTTTGTCCTCTGATGCGATTTTCCTATGTGTTGTAAATCCTACCTGTATGATGTTAATGAGGCAGGATTAGATGCAGTTATGCAGACAAGGCAGTATTCAGTCTACGAGATTAGGTCACATCTTGGGTCAATCTCATTTGAGACATAAAAAAGAGAAGTGAGCATAGAGACAGGGGAACCTTATTAACATCAAGCAAGAAGAACCGGAAGCATCTATTCTTTGGATCCAGGGTCCCTGCACTGAAAAGCTCATTGACTGGGGAAGATTGATGACAAAGACCTTCCCCCAGAGCCAACAGAGAAAAAAAAGCCTTCCCCTGGAGCTTGTACCATAGATATGAACGTCTAGCCCCCTAGACTGTGACAGAGTAAATTTCTGTTTGTTAAGGTCATCCACTTGTGATATTTCTGTTATAGCAGCACTAGGTAACTAACACAGCATCTAGGATAATAAAATGTCTAGGAATAAATCTAACCAGGAGTGTGAAGGGCTTATACAATGAAATTTACAAAACACTGCTGAAAGAGATTAAAGAAGACTTAATGCAAAAATCTTCCATGGTTTTGATTAGAGGATTTAATACTGTTAAATTATAATAAAAAATAAAAATAAAGAGAACAAAAATCCTCACAACTGGACCAGTAAATATCACAATACATGAACAAAAGATTGAGGTTTAAAAATACATGTATATATTGTTAAGATGTCAGTATCACCCAAAGTGATCTATAGATTCAATTCTAATGAAAATTCCAATATTCTTCTTTACAGAAATGAAAAAAATGAACCTCAACTTTATGTGGAATGGCAAGAGACCCTGAATAGCTAAACCAATGATGAAAGAGAAGAACACAGTATGACTCACACGTCCTGATTTGTAAAATGTACTACACAGCCTGGTACTGGCATAACAGTCAATGTAGTCCATTGCTGTTGAGTTGATTTTGACTCATAGCACCATATAGGACAGAGTAGAACTGCCCCAGAAGATTTCCAAGACTGTAATCTTAACAGATACCAACTGCTGCATCTTTCTTCTGTTGAACAGCTAGCTAGTAGGTTACAACTGTCAATCCTTAGATTAGTCTCCAAGTGCTTAACCACAATGCCCCACAGTTCCTTAATAGACACATAGATCAACAAAATAGAATTGAGTCCAGAAATAAAACCACACATCTATGGTCAACTGATTTGTGACAAAGTTACTAAGTCTATTCAGTGGGAAAAGAAAATTCTTTTCAACAAATTGTGAGGGAAAATTGGATTTCCACTTGCAGAAAACTGAAATGGGGTCCCACCATATACACAAAAACAAATTAAAAATGGATTAAGAAGCTAATTGTGTAACCTAAAACCATAAAATTTTTAGAAGAAAATGCAAGGGCAGTGCTGTGAGACCTAGCTTTTAACAATGCATTATCTAACATAATTACAAAAGCACAGGTAGCAAAAAAACAAAACAAAATAAGTGGGACCTCTTAAAAAACTTGTTCAGCAAAAGATTTTACCAAAACACTAAAAAGACAAGCTATCGCGAGGGAGATGATCTATGAAAACCACACGTTCAACAAAAATCTAAATATATGTGTGTGTATATATATATGTGTGTGTGTGTATACATAACTCTGACAACTTAACAAAAGGACAAATAACCCAGTCATAAAATGGCCAAAAAACTTGAATAGACATTTCACTGAAGAGGACAATCAAACTGACACCAAACATCGTAAAATGTTCTCAACATCACTACTCATCAGAGGAACGCAAGCCAAAACCACCATGAGATCCAATTTCACTGCCCCTAGGATGGCTAGGAAACCCTGGTGGCATAGTGGGTTAAGTTCTAAGTCTGCTAACAAAAAGCCTGGCAGTTCAAATCCACCCGGTGCTCCTTGGAAAGTCTGTGGGTCAGTTCTGAGATAATCCTTAAACCTTAATCCAAAAATATCCCCTAAGCCATCTTAAAACTGCACAACAGTTTAGCTTAACTAGTAAAAAGAAAATCTGCCTTAAACATGCTCCTTTAAGACTGACACGGGATCAAAGTCACATGAACAACTTGAAACATTAAATAGGAATCTTAGAGGGACAGTGAATTTATGCAAGTAGAAGAGGAACAATTCAGAAAAGGAGGGTGAGAATGGTTGCACAACTGGAAGAATGCAATCAGTGGCCACTGAATCTTAACATGTAGAATTGGTCGACTTGGCATGTTTGGCTGCCTATATTCTCCTCCACAACAACAAAATAAAAGCAGGGGAGACAGGAATTAATGAGGCAGTAACATTAATCTATACAACAGAAAACAAAGTTGGGCATCTTTCACCTATCACTTCTTTTTGTCAGTCTTAGGCCAAGTGCCTCTCAGGATGAAATATGGGCTCTGGAGATATTAGGGTCAGCAGAAGAACTTAGTGAAATCAACAGATCTTCAGACCTAGAATCAGTCACAGAAGTGTTGACTCTCTCCAAGTACTTTCATAATTATGAAATGGAAAGAGTCCCCATTTGCAGCTAACACCACCAGAAGCTCTTACCTAAATTGTTATGGATCAGTCTGTGTGTCACTGAGCTTCACTGAGAGGCCATTTAGCACAGTGTTTAAGATCACTGACTCTGGAATCAAATCATCTGGGTTGAAATCCCAATTCTGCTGCTTACCAGCTGTGTGAACTTGTACATGTATCTATGTTTCCATTTCTTCCTTTGTAAATGGGAATAAAAGAGTCTGCCCCTTACAGTGATTGTGAGGGTTAAATGAGGTAATAAATATATATAACACTCTTAGAACAGTATTTGGCACATAGTAAGGACTCAGTAAATGTCTTCTGTTATTGCTACTGCTTAATGAAAGGTAGTAAGGTGGAAGTTAGGAGTCCCAAGTGCCACAAAAGTTAAAAAGCACGACTAACTGAAAGTTTGGCAGTTGTAACCCACTCATCCAGAGGCACCTTGGAAGAAAGTCCTGGCCATCAGCTTCCAAAAGGTCACAACCTTGAAAACTCTATGGTATGCAGTTCTACTGTGCTCACATGGAGTCACCATGAGGTAGATTGACTCAAGAGTTGGTTAGGTGGAAATTGGAAGTGTATCAGTCTTTCAACCAGCTGAACATCAACTGGACATTTGGGTGAATTAGTTGTGTTCTAGCCTAAGAGCTACAACTCAGACATTTACAGTGAGTCATGTAAGGGACAAAGAGGGCAGATAATAAGGCAAAAGAGAGTGGTAGTACTGATTTTTTTTCAAAAGAAGATGAAAATTTGAATTTTAGGTGTGAAACTTCCCAATTTTAAAAATTTGACAGTTGACTTAAAATGAAATTCTTTGAAGATGCACAAGGCAGCAGCCTGAGTTCCCACCCACAACCTCTCCTATCCTGGATCCTCCGTTGACTTGTTTTTCTCATTCTCCCCAGGACAAACTAGCAGGATTGAGGAAAGAGACCACGAGTCCCTGAGCTTGATCTCATGGCCCCAAAATATTGGCCTCTGTCAGTGTCCAAGGGGGAAGAATATGAGGCAGGAGTTCTCATTTATACATGTGTCTTTAACTGACATTTAACAAGGCTGTTCTTGAGGGAGACACAGGAATATTCCCATGATGCAAATTGTGATCCTGACCTTAAGAGTCTTTACCAGAACTTAGGCAAGGATGTAGCGTGATGCCCAGGACTTTAGAGGAAACCCAATAAAAATAAAGAAGGAAATTCTGATTCCCCAGAAGAGCACTGCTGAGCCTTTTCATGAAAATCAATAGTGTATATAGTACAGCAAAAAGTACAAACATTGAAGCCAGACATTTATCCCCTGTATAGTGCTGGACAAATCAACTCATCTTTCTGAGCTTCACACTCCACATCCATGAAAGACACATAAAAATACCTCCTCTGTGAAGTTGCAATGATTAGATACAACGAATACATAGTGCACAGCCCAGTAGCTGGCGCATAGAATACTCCATAAATTCCCAGACAAGACAACCATTTTCCTTCCTTGGTAATTGAATCAAAATATCTCAGAATCCTCAAGTTGGAGAGTTTTTCCAAATGTCTAATTTAAAACTTGCTTTTGCTTATCAGTAGCACCTGACAATCAGACATTTCTATCACAGGTAGAAATTTACACGTATAATAAATACCTCTTCTCAGCATAGCTCTCTCTCTCCTTTAGTGTGTTACCAAAATGAAAAACCAAACCCACTGCAGTCAAGTAGATTTCAGCTGTAGGAGAGAGCCAAACTGCCTCACGTGGTTTCCAAGGAAGAGCCAGGCTCTGCTAATTTCTATTGCCCACTGAGTTCTGCCCGCTGTACCATATACATTATGGTATTGTTTTACAACTCTTCTCTCAGCACACCAAGATTTGAACAAATCATAGTGGGACAGCAGCACACTTGTTGCCCTCAAATCTGTTCTGACTCACAGCAACCCTGTAAAACAGAAGAGGACGTCCACTTTTTGTTCCCCTTGAGTCACACAGCAACAAATCTTTACCAGAGCAGAAGGCCAGATCTTTTCTTCTGAGAGTCACTGGTGGGTTCCAAACACCAGGCTTTCAGTTAGTAGCTGAGCACTTAACAGTTGTATCACTGGATCCCCTTCAAGGGCTTTATATTTACACTCAAAATTTCAGGCCCTGCAGCATTTTTGTTGAAAGGTTCACTGTAGTTTATCTAATTAGCAAATTACAGAGCCCCTGTACATCAGGCTGATGGAGAGTTACAAACATTTCTTTGTGCTTAAGCAATGCCTGGGCTGCTCTAGGACTGGGCATCAAACAATTACAGTAAAGTGTGAGATGACCTCTAAAAGAGGAAATTATGAAATGCTCTGAACTCCAAGCTGTGTTTGTGTTGTTATTAGCTGTCTTGGAGTGGCACCCCGACACACGCTTATAGAAGCCCCATGCACAATGGGATAGGATTCTTGTGATCCATAGGGTTTTCCTTGGCTGATTTTTGAAAGATTTCCAGGCCTTTCTTCCTAATCTCTTTAGTCTGGAAGCTCTGTCTCCAGAATGAAATGGCTGTGATCCCTTCTCCCAGGAATCAGCAGACTGAGCAGGAACAGCTGTTGATAATACCCCTGATTGTATCTCCAGGCCTATTTCACTGGCCTAAGCCAGGGTCTTGCTGTCAGCTTATACTTTTATGGCTATATCCACTAGGAGAATTTTCGCTCTGAAACACATAGCATTCAAGAAATGGGAAAAAATATTTTACAATTTATAGTGAAGACTTTGTGGGGAGGAGAATAATTCATTATTTTTTAGGATAGCATGGAAGTTCTCATTGAACAGTAGCCCAGATGAAAAGATACACTGGAGCACATGTTGGGGGCGGGGAGCATTCAATAAAATTCTAATATCAGAGTCCCACCGCTGGTACCAATGACAGTAAGCTGTCACTGACAGAGCCATCATCACTCTAGGCCACACACCGAATAAGCATTTCTTACATAAACTGAAGAGTAAGAAATGCTGTGCCATTTTCAAATAGGAAACTAAGGTCCAGAGAAGTTACGTGGTCACATAGTTTGTGAATGGTAGAGTCCAAGGTCCCTAGGTGGTGCAAATGGTTTGCACTTGATGTTACCCTAAAGGTTAGCAGTTCTAACCCAAGCAGTTATATCACAGAATAAGAGGCCTAGCAACATACTGCCTTTAAGAGCACAGTCAAGAAAACCCTATGGAGCTATTCTACTCTGCACATGTGGGGTTGCCATGAGTCAATATCAAATCCATGGCAACCAGCAATAACTCATTTGAATCCAAAGGGCATGCCTTCTGCCACATGGCTGCATCAGTTCTTCCTGTACCTGTCTCAACTTTAGAGCCTACGTCATGGGGAGGGGGTCAGTGAAAAAGCCAAGAGAGACACAGCATGAAATCAAGAAGGGAGCCACACTCCACCCACCACTTCCATGCGGTCCCCTGTCTGCCCCACCTGGGTTTCCTCATCACTAGCCTCCCCTGAGACCAGTGATTCTCCAGGACCTGCAGGAGCTGAGAGGAGAAGAAGGGCAGGTGAACAAAATCCTCAAGACCCTTGCCTGTTGCGGTGCACGCTGCCCTATTGACCTACATGCACAGGACACCTGGTGCATGGATTTGAAGCACTGACAGTGCTCAGCACTGGTCGCCACAGTTTCACGGAACTTGAAAACAACGTCCTGCTCCACAGATGGAGCGGCATTGCATGGGTCCCTTTAACCTAGGACAGGTTTCTTTCTTGACAGAAAGGTATTAATAATAGCAAGTGCCGACTACTTACTGAATAAGGTCCCCGGGTGGCACAGACAGCCTGTGCTTGGCCATTGACTGAATGGTAGGCAGTATGAACCTAACCCCAGCAGAAAGTGGCACTCCAGCAGAAAGCCCTGGCAATCTGCTTCTGTAAAGATTGTTGTTGTTGCATGCCAACAAGTTGAGTCCAACTTAGAGCTGCCCTTGAGAATAAAGTAGAATTGACTCACAGGGTTTCCCAGGCTGAAATCTTTATGAGAACAGATGACCAGGTCTTTTTTCCCAGAGCTGCTAGCAGGTTTGAACCACCGACCTTTGGGTTAGCAGATGATCGTTTAACCACTGCACCACCAGGGCTCCTTTCATAACAATTCCAGCCTTGAGAAGTTATAGAGCAGCCCTCTCTACTCTGTAACACACGGGTCACCATGAGACAGGATTGACTTGATGACAGCAAGTTTGGCTTTTTTATATTTGTTGAGTGTCTACTAGGTGTTTCACATTGATTATTGCTGAATACATCAGAAATAAGGAAACCCTGGTGGCATAGTGGTTAAGAGCTACAACTGCTAACCAAAAGATTGACAGAAGCCACCTGGCACTCCTTGGAAATTCTATGAGGCAGTTCTATTCTGTTCTGTAGGGTCGCTATGAGTCAGAATTGACTCAGCAGGTAGAGGATTTGGTTTGTGTGTTATCAGAAATAACATCCTGTACATTAATATATTAACAGTTATTAAAAGTTGTTCTTAATATCTTAGTAGTTATAACCCATTCATTTATAATCATTAGCAAAATTAAGAATCTTATTTCAGATCTCCACTAAAAGACCACAATTGATGGTCCAGGGGCCTCGGGATTCCCCTGGGAGCATGGTCCCTGGACCCGATGCTGCCTCTGTCCATAAATCATGATGGAGGTGAACTCTTCAGGCAGAAATGGATTGGACTTGGTGACACAGAGCAATCATATCATGTGTGCACTTTATGGTTCTATACATCTATAGGATGTCATCCAGGTGACCTCTTACTGGATGCAGGGAAGAGGGTGGAGAGGACACGATAGGAGACTGTTAGGAGGATATTACCTGTGCAGAACGGAGAAGAGGAGTGTGTTGTCACTGGGCAGGGAGGGCAGTGGGAGCTGCTCATTGGCGGGTTATGCACATTTATATGGGATTGTATATTCTCACTCAATTGCAATAAAAAAGTATATTAAAAAATATCATTTCAGACTTTTTATGATTTATCTTCTTGTTGAAATTATACACAGCAAAACACACACCAACTCAACCATTTCTATGTGTATAATTAAGTGACATCAATTACAATGCATTGTGCATCTATTCTAGCTCTTCTTTTCTGAGATGTTCGTCCTGTTAGCATAAACTCGCTGCCCCTAAGGATTCTTATCTGATCTTTCAGGTTGCTGTTGTCAGTCTGATTCTGTGTAGATAGTTCTTAAAAGAGCATAATGCTCAAAGCAGACATTCTTTACTAGTTAAGCTGAACTAGTGTTTGATTTTAAGAAGACTTTGGGGATATTTTTGGTCAAAGGTTTAAAGATGACCTGAAAGCAATATTTTCAGACTTCATTCAACCTTCACGACTCCAGAAGGTCTGGAATCCAGGAGGATTTGAAATCCTGTGCTTCCTTTTCACCTTTTCAAAGGATTCTTCTGTAGAATCTTTGAACAAAATGTTCAATAACAGTAGCTGGACACCATCTAGTGCTTCTGATCTCATGGCAAAGAAGACAACTGTTCACAGAGGCAATCAACCACACATTCCATATCCTCTTCCTACTCCTGATTTTTCCTTCTTCCTGTGTTGCTCGCTGTTAACAGAGACCAGTTGCCATATCTTAGATGGCCAGCTTGCAAAATTTTCAGACCTCAGGCACTACACAATGAACTAGGTGGTTGAACAGAACCGCTGAATGTGTTATTAGACCACTTAACTGGGATGTCCCGTGAATGCATAACCCTAAACCTCCAAACCAAGGAATTTCATGAGGTTTTGGGTTATACATAGGCAGCTTCAGCAGCTACATACCTAGCATTTTAGAGCACTTATAACTTATGACAATGCTCAGGCCTTGTATATACCAATCCATTTCGTCCTCCTAACAATGTTATTATCCTTTTCTAGAAAATTAGGAAACTGAGGCTGAGGAGAAGTGACTTGACCAAGGCCACACAGCTAATAGGTAGCAGAGCTGAGATTTCAGCGTAAGTAATCCAGCTGTAGAGTCCAAGCCTTTCTGCTCTTTCAAATGCTTAATGATTCCAAGAAGTGAGTTCTTAGAGAACAGATGAAGACTGCATAAAACTAACAAAACTGTAAACATGACAATACTGAACAAATTCAGACAAGAGGCCTTCTCAGGGAAGAAACATTTATGTACTGCATTGAGGTCAGAATAAGTAAGTGTCTAACGCTACCCATCACAGATACTCTAATGTTTTTAAGATTAAGTAAATAAAGACAGAAATGTTTATACTTGGTGTCATGAAATGAATTGTGTCCCTCCAGAAATGTGTGTATCAATTGGGCTGGGCTATGATTCCCAGTATTGTTTGATTTTCCTATACGTTATAATTGCTGCCTCTATGATTTCAATAAGGGAGGATGGGTAGCAGTCGTGTTGGTGAGGCAGAACTCAATTTGTACAATTGTATTGTGCCTTAAGGCAGTCTCTTGGGCTATAAAATAAAGAAGCTAGCAGAGAGCTTCAGAGACCTCATACCACCAAGAAAGCAGTACCGTACCAGCAGCAGAGTGTATCCTCTGGAGCTAGAGTCCCTGTGCCAGAGAAGTTCCCAGTCCAGGGGATACTGACAAGGACATTCTTCCAGAGCCAACAGAGAGAGACTTCTCCCCTGGAGCCAATACCCTGAATTTGGACTTTTAGCCTACTTCACTGTGAGGTTAACTGTTACAGTTGCTAACCAGATGGTTGGCAGTTCGAATCCACCAGGTGCTACTTGGAAATCTATGCAGCAGCTCTGCTCTATCCTATAGGGTTGCTATGAGTCAGAGTCAACTCTATGGCAATGGGTTTGTTTTTTGTTTTTGTCGTTTTTCTTTTACTTTCTTTCTTCCTTTTTTCGGTACTATGAGGAGATAAATTACTCTTTGTTAAAGCCATCCACTTGTAGTACTCCTGTTATAGTAGCACTACTAGATGACTAAGATACTGGTAACTCATCAGTGTTGCCATTTATAAGTTAACAAGCATGGTTTGTGATGTATTCCTGGATGTTTGTACATTCAGGGGATATCAGCTGAAACGCCGCATAGATGAATCACATGGACACATCTCTAAATATTTTGTGTGTCTGTGCATGTGTGGGTATGATAGTACATGTGTATACATAAATACGTGCATTCACACGTGTGTGTGTAACATACAGCAACCTGCAAGGTTTAGTGATGAGAAATAGGATACTCAGGTAGCACATGTACTGTGTCCACCATTACACAGTTATGCAAGTGGTGGTATTGTGTTGTTATGAGCTGTTGAGTTTGCTGTAACTCATAGCAACCCCATGTAACAGAATAGAATGGTCCTGTAACTTTGTCTAGACGGTAACCTACAGATTGGAAAGCCTGGAGGCCTAATGGTTAAGTGCTGCAGCTGCTAACCAGAAGGTTGGCAGTTCAAATCTGCCAGGCAGTCCTTGGAAACTCTTAGAGGCAGTTCTGCTCTGTCTATAGGGTTGCTATGAGTCAGAATCAGCTCAAAAGCAGTAGGTTTGTTTTTTTTTTAACCAGCAGATCTCTTTTCTCCCACTGAACTGCTGGACAGGCTAGAACCATCAATCTTTCAATTAGCAGCCAAATACCTAATGGTTATACCACCTTCTGTAAGTGGTAAAGCCCAAATTTTAAGCAGATCTAATCCCCCAACTTGGTTGTAATTTGTTTTTCATGTGAAATTCTATGCTGTGAGTTTGATACAAGGACACTGCTTCTACAGCATCTTCTTAGTGCATCATAGACTAACTGTTCCTTCTTCCATTTTCTAAGTGAGTTAATGCCAACTAGAACTTGTAGTAATAAAAAGCAAAGAATTTAGTCAAAAATGTTTCTGCAGACACTGTTATTAATTATCTTTGTTATTAATTAATTATCCTGAAATTGTGATCCTTACACAGCAGTGACCACCAGGATAATTCTGAACAAGATGTCATCTACAGAGCAGCCAGGAGTTGATCAGACCTCATGGTAACTGGGTCATAGAGACAAAGACAAAATGCCTGGAAGCTGTGTTCCATTTCTTAAAATGTTTTATTAAAAAACATAATTTGATTTTCTTTGCTTTTAACCACTGCTTTCAGGCAAGTATCTACCTTACCCTTTGCTTTAACTGTCTAGCTAACCCTGAGGTCATTTCAGATAACTTACCAAAGGTCACAATATACATAAAAAGGATGGTAGCTGTCAGGTCCAATGGGTTTGAGATTCAGGCTGCTGTCAAGCAGAACTGACAAGCCTGGAGCGATGGTGCTGCCTTAGCCCTCTACCCACCCTGAAAACTAAGATGTTCCCTTGGGAAGGCCTGCTTTATGGTGTTTACATTTCTTTCTCGCTCAAACTACTTCAGAGATCAGGGTTAGGATTTAGGGTTAGGCAGGGCTGGATTAAAGCATGTGAGGACCCTAAACACTGATAGTCTGTGGTGCCCCCTCTTCTGTTACTCATACATTCAAAAGGAATCTGAGGGTTGTGTGTGTGTGCGTGCGTGCACACGTATGCACACACGTGAGTGCGTGCATGTGTCTTAGCTATCCACGAGGCAACTTCTTTTCAAATGCAACTATAATATTTGTTAGAAAGCATTGAGTTTGTCAAGGATTTCATTTTACTTGATTCTACAAGCAACACTCATGGAAGCAGTACTCAAGAAATCAAAAGACACATTACACTGGGAAAATCTGCTGCAAAAGACCTTTTAAAGTGTTGAAAAGTACAGAGGTCACCTTGAAGACTAGGGTGTGCCTGAACCAAGCCATAGTATTTCATTCACATTATATGCACATGAAAGCTGGACACTAAATAAGGAGACAGAAGAAGAATTCATGCCTCTGAATTTTGGTGTTAGAGAAAAATATTGAATGTACTATGGACTGCCACAAAAACTAACAGATGTGTTCTGGAAGAAATATATCCAGAGTGCTCCACAGAAGCAAAGACGGTGAGACTGCATCTTACATACTTTAGAGATGTCATGAGGAGGGATCACCCCTTGAGAAGGACATCATGCTTGCTAGAGTTCCTCAACATCACAGTGACTGCAAGACCCTCAGTGACACAGTGGCTGCAACAAAGCCCTTAAGGATAAAAATGATTGTGGGCATGATGTAAGGCCAGGCAGTGTTTCCTTCTGTTGTGCGTAGGGTCACTGTGAATCAGAACCAACTCAACAGCATGTAACAACAACAACATAATACCAGAGATTGAACACGGAATTGGTGTACGCCGTTTTAACTGAATGAGTTGAACCGAACTATAAAATTTTTTAGTGGATGCAAGGTACTGAGATTTTTACTATACCACATTTTCTACAAAAAGAATATTTCACACATTTCACAACAAAGAAAATCAGTCAGTGAACTATTAGTTTTTTCAACAATCACTGTAAAACTTCTGTTGATCTCTCACAATGACAGACTTTCACCAATTTTGTTTTAAATGGCTAATACTTCTGATGTTTCCTCCATAAGTGCTAGAATTATAGATGAAAAGATGTCATAAAATAAAATTGAATGATTAGAAAATAAATATTACAACAGACTACTGTATTTTATTTTTAGATGGATCTTTCACCTTTAACAAGTTATAACCAAAAACATTTCTTTCTATTGCTTGTGCTTACAAATTCTTCAGTGATTTTATGACAAGTAAGCTTCCAAACAATACATACTTCCATACATAATAAAGATACTGATTTGAGTCTTCCTTGAATCCTTGTGTGATGAGAGTTTTTGAGTCTCTTTAGGGACAAAAATGAGTGCATGGCTGTACAGTTTGTAATCATTAAAGTTAGGAATATGTGTAAAGGAATTTCAACATTGGGAAACAAGCATGGTATTTTATTTTCTATTATGGAATCACACATGCCTACATGAGTAAAATTTTTCTTTCTTGAATCTTTATGTTTAGTCCTCATAGTAAGAATGAAATTATCACTGTTCTCATTAAACATTTGTATTTAAGTCATAGGGATAAGCCTGCACTAACTTCTTCTATAGCTACATGTGTTCTTCATCAGACATATCTATGTGGTTTATAAAGGAAAATCTATTTAAGAGAACGTCATACACTTTCATCCTTTCTCTCATGCAAGAGCTAAATGTGTCAATGATGCAGTAGGTGATTATGGGAATTGACCTCTGGCACTCAACAATATTTCTGGAGCATTTCTTTTACTGGTTTCTTTCTAAGGTTTTTGTGATGGTCAACTACCTGATAATCAGTATCAGCACTATTTTTTGTTGTGTTTTCAAAACCTTCTCTTAAATTATGTAAATAGCCTATCAATGACTGGTAGAGGTCTACGTATGTCTTTAAATTTACTTCTGAACCTTGGAGAACTTGACTCATCTGATGAAAATGCCGCAATGTATTATTCCACGTAACCAACATAAATACACACTTTAGTGTTCATATTTTATTGGCAATGTTTTCAGCTTTTCTCATGGTATCTCCTTTTTATACCTGGCCTTCAGAAATTGTCTTAGACGTCTAGTACTGCGATCAACAGAAATGCCACAAGAGGAAGCTTTAACAGAAAGAAATTTATTTTCTCACGTAAAAGCAGGCTAAAAGTCCAAATTCAGAGCATCAGCCCCAGGGGAAGAACGCTTTCTCTGTTGTCTCAGGAGGAAGGTCCTTGTGAACTTTCTCCTGGACTGGGAGCTTCTGAGGCACAGGGACCCAGGGTCCTTTTCAGAGGACACTCTGCTCCCTGCACTGTCTTCTTGGTGGGATGAGGTCCCCAACTCTCTGCTAGCTTCTTACATTTGTATCCCAAGAGACTGCCTCAAGGCGTAATACAGTCTCACACGTTGAATCCAGCCCCATCAACACAAGGGCAACATCTATAGCGTACAGGAACATCACATGATACCAGGAACCCTGGCCTAGCCAAGTGGCTGCAAACGTGTTTTTGGAGGAAACAATTCAGTCTGTGAATATTTTCAAAGACATCTAGAATCTGAGTGTATGATTCCAGGATTGCGCTTGTCGCTACAGCAAGCACTTGCAAAGGGCATTAGAAAGACTTTTGAATGCTCAGTCATTCTCTAAACATGTTTCTAAAGCTGTCCATCAGTGAGTAGAGGTGACAAAAAATATGTAGGGTCACTGAACAGTAAGAAAATAATCAACTGCTTCCAGACAACAATCTGCTGCACTACATCTACAAAATTAAATGGACATGTAGCACATGGTACAACAATGGCATATTAATTACATTCCAAAATTTTCTGTTGCCTGCCTTTGTAAGGCACTGACATATTAGCAACATCGCCATAGGACTCTGCACTTAGAAAAAAGTCAATTTTGCAAACTTCACATAAATAGTGAAGAACTTGATTTGCAATTTCCTCACTGGTACGACTTTTTAAGCTAGTAAATGTGATAAATCACTTGACAAGTTTTCCATCTGTTGGTGATACAAATCTTAAGGCAACAGGCAGCTTATCTGTGTAGGAAAGATCAGGAGGGGAATCTACAGACAAACTGAAATACCCAGTCACATTTTTGTCACTGTTGACTCTTCACACATTGTTTTAGACAAAGTGAAGGATGGCCCTTTCCTATGTTACCATATTTTGAGATGCGACCTGCTAAAAATGGGTCAAACTGAGCAACAAAGTCAAGTAAGCCCCCCAAATCTCCATTTTGTGGGGACTCAAACACTTCACTTTTTCCTTACAAAGATAGTCTGCATTCCGTAATTGTTAAAACGACAGCAACCACACATTGCAGAACAGCTTTCCGGTATGGATGCTCTTCATTAACTTATGTTTTTGGTTCAATGAATTAAGCTAAAACCAAGTCTTCAGTTTAAATATGATAACATACAATATCTGTGATTTGAACTGTTTTCATGTTTATCAATCATATTCTAGTTGTGCCAATGGCTGAATCCACCTGTAGCAAATCAAGAATTAAATTATTTAGGACTGAATAACTTGCAAACAAAGCAATACCCAGAGCCAACTGATGGAGAATGCAGTGGCCACTCCTTCTTACAATTTTCACCATTAGCTCTGCACCCTAGAAATGTGTTCTGGCTACAGAAGCTTGTTTGTTCACCACCCAGAAATTCTCAACATAAATTTTCAAATAAGCCACTGAGGACAATCACTTGGTCATCTTTTAATCCCAAAATTTACATTATTAGAAAAAGATTATTCCATAAGGCAGGATCTGTACTTTCATTATTTATGGACTCTACAGACACAACAATCTCAGTTTCTAAAGCAGTTTCACTTTCCACCATTGTTAACTTTTTTTTTTTAATACTGAAAGTAATGGATGCAGAATTCAGAACACCTTCTGTTATATTAGTACTGCTGTGTAATTTCAGCACCAGTGTTATTAGGGCAACGTTTTGCACCCATTTTATTTGAGTGTTCAGTGGAAGAAGCATCTTCTGATTCACCACATTTCTGAAAGGAAGTTAATTTGGAAATTGTCTTTAGAGAGTCCCAAATCCTTTTCTTCTTTTGTAAGTCTTTATTTTTGTGCTCCATGTAGTTGTTGCTGTTTTATTTAACCTTGATATAAAATTAAGCCTCTTTTTAAACCAGTTTCTATCACACAAAAAATAAATTGGAAATTAGTAATTTAAAAAATTGATCTCAAACATATAATCTTGTTCTCAGGTCTGTCATGATTGAATTATATCCTCCCAAAAATATGTGCGTCAACTTGGCTTGGCCCTGAATTCCAGTATTATATGACTGTCCACTGTTTTGTCATTTGATGGCATTTTCCTACTTGTTGTAAATTCTACCACTATGATTTAATAAGATGGATTAGCAGCAGTTATACTGATGTGGACTACAACACTGGGTGGTATCTTGCCAAATTCTTTTGAGATAAAAAGAGAGAAGTGAACAGAGGGACATAGGGACCTGTACCACCAAGAAAGAAGTACAGAACAGAGTGTGTCCTTGGGACTTGGGGTTCTGCACTGACACCCTCCCGGACTAAAGGACTGATGACAAGGCCCTTCCTCTAGAGCCAACACAGAGATAAAGACTTCCCCTGGTACCAGAGCCCTAAATTGGACTTTTAGCCTGATGGACAGTGAGAGAATAAACTTCTCTTTATTAAAGCCATTCCCTTAGGGTATTTCTGTTACAGCAGCCAAGTCTGAGTTAAACAAAAAAAATAATACTTACAAGACAGTTGGAAGTAATTTCATTCATTTGTTGTATGATGTTTGCCAGCAGGCCCTGAGCAGAGCTCAACTCAGTATGTTAAGACTTGCACATTCACTGTCGGTGCTTCGAAGCTATGTCTTCACAGTTCATTGGAGTACCGCTGACACTCAGTGGGAGCCAGAGCAATCCTCAAGAAAAATACAAGGGTATGCTCCACCTCAAGGCTTGTTTTGGTTCAGTTTTCATGGCACCAGACATGCCAGGAGAAATATGGTTAGCACACAACTGGTTGGTTATTGTGTGGTCAGCAAGAGAGAACTAAATGGGATGTTATACCCCATCAGTCCAAAATGAAAAGGGAAATACGATTGCTATCATATACAAAATTTATAAAATGGTACCAATTTCATTTAGTGCTCTGCCACCTCCTTTCCACTGTGGTGTCTGCTTTTCCATGTGTCCTGTCTGCATGGCATCTACGGGTCTTTGCTCTAGACAATTGGTGCCCCTGTTTTGTCCGTGCCCTAAGCATGAGCTTGCCTTGCTTACTGGGTAGTCCCTACCTGGGAGTAAGGTTAGGGACAGGGTTGAATCAAAGCAAGCTCCGAATTTTCACAGGCTGAGTTTGCTCCCTCTCTTCCCCTGCAATCATACTGAAGTGCTCTTCTCATTTCCCAAGGAAGCCTGCTGGCAGAGCACTTGCCAGGCGCAGTGCCGGGCCCTTTACTGCATTGCACAGCAACTCTGGAATCAGTGCTAGTATTTAGACCCCTTTCTCAGTTGAGGAAAAGGAAGCTCAGATTGTGTGTACAAAAGTAGGAAAGGTGGCCCCAGAATTGACTATTGAGGACACACATCTACCAGCAGGTCACCCCAGCATCCTTCCAGAGATCTGGGTACACTGGGTAGAATGATGGGGCATAGGAAGGCCAGAAAACCTCTGAATGGTGATAACTGTTAATTCTCTTGCCTGCTAAGGGAAAGCTTGGAGGTTTGAGTCCACCCAGAAGTGCCTCAGAAGAAAGCCCTGACAATCTACTTCTGAAAACCAGCCAGTAAAAATCCTGTGGCATACTGTTCTACTCTGACACATATGGTGTTGCCATGAGTCAAAACTGATTCAACAACAACTGATAATTTTTTAGAAAACCAGAAACTTAGCAAGCCCAGAGCTGTTAAGGGCCAAAATAAATAAATAGTCTCCATTTTGCCTTTTTTTTTTAATACATTTTTAAAATTTTTCTGATAAACCCTAATTCTCAGAGCAATGAGAACTGTTCATGCTGACAACGTCCTGTAAATCTCTGTGATTGTTTGTCTGTCTTCTCATGTATCACATGTGGTTAAATGCAAGGTGTGGGTTTCTAGGTCTGCCTTCAGGAAGGCTGCCTGAGTCCTCAGAGGCCTGAAGAAGAGGAAATAGGTAAACTTGGATTTCTAAATTTCTTTGTGAAGATGTTGAACTTGAGACACGCCTGTACAAGGGAGACTGTAAAGTCTGTCACAGAGATCAATCAAACACAGAACGGAGCGTTCTCTTTCCTGGGTACCTGAGACAACTGCTTCTATCGGGCCAGGACTTTGTGCTGTTGCCCAACCCCATCACCACCCTGCCAGGGAAGCACTCTTCTTTTCTCCTGTCTGACCCCTGTCTTTCTTCTCTAGAGTTCGTCACTAATTTGACACATTAAAATACTCTATCAGCTGTCCAAAAATTAGTCACACCACTCAATTATTCCTCGAGCTATTTGTTAATGACAAATACTTCTCGGCTCAGTCATAACACTGACTATGTCTCACTAAAAGAGAAATATTATTTCAATCCTTCTTATTCCCACAGATCACGACTCTTGTAAGTCTGCAACAAATGCCTATAATTGAATGCCTGCTGAATAATTTTTTACATATAATTTTTTTTCTTTTTTGTGACATTGGTTACCAGGCCCACAACATGTAAACACTCTCTCCTCTTTACCGCGGGTTCCTGAGTACTAGCTTTCCTGTTCCCTCCTGCCTTCTAGTCCTTGCCGCTGGGCTGATATGCCCCTTTTGTCTTATTTTGTTTTATGGGACTGTCCAGTCTTTGGCTGAAGGATGAATGTCGGACATGACTTCATTGCTGGGCTGAAGGAGTGTCCAAGGGCCATGTTCTCAGGGTTTCTCCAGTCTCTGTCAAGCCAACGAGTCTGGTCTGTTTTGGTAAGTTAGAATTTTAGTCTACATTTTTCTCCAGCTCTGTCCAGGGCCCTTTATGGTGACCCCTGTCAGAGCAATCAGTGGGGTGGCCAAGCACCATCCAGTTGTGTTGAACTCAGTCCAATGGAGGCTGTGGGAGTTGTGGTTCATTATTCCTCTGGTCTAATCTTTCTCTTTGTTAATTTATTTTTTAAAACATAATATTTTGTTGAGTTTTTGGTGAAAGTTTACACTGCAAGTTAGGCTCCCATTTGACAATTTCTGCACAAATTGTCCATTTATCACCAATCTGTCAACATTCTTCTTTTTCTAAAGCAGTTTCTACATGTATGACTTAGTGGCATTGATTATATAATGAGTTGTGCAACCATTCGCATCCTCCTTTCCTGAACTGCACCTCCCTCACTGACATAGTCCCTGAGGTTTCTATCTAATCTTTCCAGTTGCTGCTGTCATTTTGATCCCACACAGATGGTTCTTAAAAGAGTATAACGCTCAAGGCAAACCTTTTTCACTAGTTAAGTTAAACCACTGTTTGTTTTAATGACGTTTCAGTGGATATTTGTAGTTTAAGTTTTAAAACTTATCTCGAAGTAGTAGTTTCAGTGGTTCATCCACTTAGTCATCTAGTGCTGCTGTAACAGAAATACCCCAAGTGGATGCCTTTAAGAGAAATTTGTTTTGTCACAGTCCAATAGGCTGCAAGTCCACATTCTGGGCATCAGCTCCAGGGGAAGTCTTTCTCTGCTGGTTCTGGAGGAAGGCCCTCATCATTAATCTTCCCCTAGACTGGGAGCTTCTGAGGCACAGGGACCCTGGGTCTAAAGGACAGGCACTGCTCCCAGCATTGCACTTTTCCTGGTGGTAATGAGGTCCTCAGCTCTCTCCTTTCTTCCCTTTCCTTTATATCCCAAAAGACTGCCTTAAGGCACTTGCCACATCAAGTCCTGCCTCACCAACATAACCACTGTCCATTTCCCTTATTAACATCACAGAGGCAGGATTTATGACATACAGGAACATCACACAATAACAGGAATCATGGCCTAGCTAAATTGCTACACACATTTTTCCAGGGGGACATAATTCAATCCACGACACCCTACCACCATGGCGCCCAGAAGTCTGGAGACTATGAGAATTTAAAATTCTCTTCTGCAACACCCACTCATCCCTTTTCACCCAAATTCATCTATGGAATCATTGATCAAAATGCTCAGTAATGGTTAACTTAGTACTGAAGTCACTTCTGAGCTTCCACCTTCAGCCAAAGATTAGACAGGTCCTTAAAACAGAACGAGACGAAGTAGGCACACAGCCCAGCGGTAAGGGCAAGAAAGTAGGGGGGGACAGGAAAGCTGGTAATGGGAAACCCAAGGTCGAGAAGGCAAAACTATTGACATGTTGTGGGGTTGTTCACAATATCACAAAGCAGTACGTGTATTGTTGAGTGAGAAACTAATTTGCTCGGTAAACCTTCATCTAAAGCACAACAACAACAAATTTGGTAATGGTAGCCAGCCCACACAGGGGGTGCAGTTGTTCATGGAGGCAATTAGCCACACATTCCATATCCACCTCCTATTCTTCTGCTGTTCCAGGTGAACACATACGAATTTTTGTGCCTTTGGTGGCGGCTTGCAAGCTGCTGAGACCCCACAGGTACTACACGACAAACTAGGAGGGAGAAAAGAAGTACTAAACATGTTCTGAGGCCAGTTTACTGAGATAGCCTATGAAACCATGATCCCAAACCTCCAAACCAAGGAATCAAATCCCATAAGGTGTTTGAAGATAAAGAATATTCTTAAATTTTTTTTTGTAATAAACATTAATTCTTAGGGCAATAAAAACTATTTCTGTTGACAACATCCTGTATATCTTTTTTTCTCCTCCTATTTGACTTCACACATACCACATTTAATGAAATGCTCAATATGGATTCATTTAGAGTGAAGAGATTTTTAACATCTCCTCTGCCAAAGACCCTTCAAAAACTACTGTCTCTTAGGGACAATGTATACCTCTGGGGAATTTTTTCATTAGCCATAGTTCATTACCACCCTCAAAATTTATTAAGTTTGTTTCTACATACGACTCTGTAAAAGCAGAAGCATATCACAGTGCTGTGGCATTAAACAGGCCTGGGTTCAAATCCCAGTCCAGCAACTGTTTCTCTCCTATATGTGCATAAAGAGTCATATACACAGAGGAGCACTTCAACATTGTTGTTAATAGAAAAACATAGGGAACAGCCCAAATATCCATCTAGGGAACTGTATTCATGTAATGGTATGTTACATGAGAGTTAGAAGAAGTCATCTAGATAATGACAACCAGTCACATTTTTCAAGTGTTTACAGGGGAATAACTGGACAGATTTCTGTTCTATAGCTAGTGATTTCAAGTACACTCCCATGCAATAATATTGGTAATACTTGACTGAAAATACAAGGATTTAGGAGAAATCTATATTATCAACACAAATAAAAAATTCAACCCATGTGCTTTAGAAATAGCTAGCCAGTGGCATCTTTCATGATAACAACAACAAATGCCAGTTTGCAGTGCCATAGGCTTGTCATTAACATGACCTATCTGGCCCTGGATGTATAGTTCTGCCAAGATGATTTGCAAGGCCACAATCTTGCCAAAGGTTTGGACAGTTGATTACGCAAATAAGTCATGTAAAACCTCTGCAGGAATTAAACAGTTTACTATACAAATAAAGTGATGATGCTCTACCAAGAGAATTGGTCAGTTTGTGGTCTTGGTAGAAAGAGTTAAGTTTATAAAAGGACCAGCCCCACAGAGGTTGAGGGGAACCTCATTACCATCAAGAAGAATAACCTGAAGTAGAGTGTGTTCTTTGCACCCTAGGACCCCGTGCTGAGAACCTGCTGGATGCAGAAGCCAGAGAGGGCTATAACACTGGAGAAGGCACGAGACAGTGCAAGATGATGGCTTGAGGCAGCACAGCAGCAGGAGCAGCAGGAACCAGGGTGAGATGGTTGTGGTAGTCTTCTTGACCCAGATAGTGGGAGAACTGAGTGCCTTTGGGCAAGAAGCTTGCTGGGCTTACGGAGTGGGGTGCCACTGGGCATTATGACAGTGGAGCTAAAGAGCTGTAATGGGGTAGCCTCTGCAAAATGGATTGGTAGCAGTAGACCTGAGAAGGACTTAGGGGTCCAGGTCAAGAGCAAAGCCTCCCTGTAGTTGAAGCCAAGAAGAAGACGAGAGCTGTCTTGTTTGAAAGCTGTCCTAATTGAGGCTCTGCATCCTGTCTCATGAGTTGTTCCCATTACTTCCCAGATGATCCTTATCCTGAACTGCAACTGTTACTTCCCTAATAAATCCCGTAACTGTTAGTATAGTCGGTGAGTTCTGCGTGGCCACTCTAACAAATTGTTGAACCCAACAGAGAAATAGAGGGCCATGGGAAGGGTGGCTGGGGTTGGAACTGGTAAAAAGATTGGAGAGTGAAGGTACATCTGACCTCCACCTCACAGGGATCAGCTTTGGGCTGATCTTGATTCTCCCCTGTCATGGACTGAGTTGCGTCCCCCAAAACATATGTACAATAATTTGGTTGGGTCATGATTACCAGTATTGTGTGATTGCTCTCCATTTTGTGAATTTCCTATGCTGTATGTTAAAGAGGATTAGGGTGGGAATGCAAATCCCTTTCTAAGGCCACCTGCCTGCTCCATTGTAAAGGGAGTTTCCCTGGAGTGCGCACCATCTTTTATCATTTCATCCTACAAGGGATAAAAGGAAAGGGAAGCAAGCAGAGAACTGGGAACCTGATACCATCAAGAAAGCACGGGGAGCAGAGCATGTCCTTCAGACCTGAAGTTCCTGCACCAAGACCGAGGTTCTTGACCAAAGACTGATGTAACACAGGGAACTTCCTCCAGAGCTGACCAAGAGGGAAAGCCCTTCCACCCTGAATTCAGACTCGTAGCCTAGTAGAGTACTTAAGAATAAACATTTCTTTTTTTTTAAAAGCCATGCCCTTTGTGGTATTTCTGTTAGAGCAGCACTAGCTGACTAAAGCATCCCCCTACGCCCGTGTGCATTCAGACAGCTTCTGATAGCGCTGCGTTCTGCAGTTATCGAGCGCTTTCTGGGCCAGCGCTATTCTAACTGCTTCACGTGTTTTAACTCAAGCAAGCCTCCATAAATAAATAAATAAACAGGCATTGGTAGAATCCACATTTTATAAGTAAAGAAATTCAGACACAGAGATGATAGGGGATTTGCCTGAGGTCATACAACCAGTAATAGTAAGGCTGGGATTCAACCTAGGAAGCCTGGCTCCAGTTCTTGTGATCTTGTAACCACAGTGCTCTCTGTTTCTGCATTGGAATCAACACAGACAAATGTCACAGTGGAATGCAAGTGGAAAAAGAGCAGAATGCCTAATCTTACATAAGATACCATTTATGGAAACTTGAAGAGCTTGTGGGTATAACAGTAATACCAGGAACTGGCTATTAATATATAAATGTATAATGGAAAAGCATTTTTAAGTTGCCTGGAAGAAGCTACACTGAACTCAAGAGTGTGGTTCTCTCTAGAGAAAGGGGGGAGACAAGCACTAAGGAGCAGAAGGTGATAAAAGAGAAGTTAACTGTATCTCTAGGAGTCCCTGGGTGGTGCAAACAGTTAAGCGCTCAGCTATCAGCCCTGGTATTTTCAGCTGCATCATAGGTATGCAAAAGCTAGACAATGAATAAGGAAGACAGAAGAATTGATGCTTTTAAATTGTGGTGTTGGAGTAGAATATTGAACATACCATGAGCTGCCAAAGGCAAACAGATCTGTTCTGGAAGAAGTACAACCAGAGTGTCACTTCGAAGGAAGGATGGCAAAACTGTGTCTTATGAGATCTGACAATTAATTTCATTGATTTCATCCTAGAGAAAGTGCTGCATACCTCACTGTTGAATGTCACTATGGTCACATTTGAAGTGCTTCCCCTGGGAAGCTATGCACTGACACCAGAGTCTAGTCCACACTTTAAAGCAATGTTGAAACCCTTTTATCTGGAACTGCCATCAGAGCTGGGGCCATATTACCCTTCATGTCACGAATGTCATTAAAATGTCTTCTTTTCCGTATTTCCTTTATCTTCAGGTAAAAGAAAAAGTCACTGTGGGCCAGATCAAGCGAGTAGGGAGGGTGTTCCAATACAGTTATTTGTTTAATAGCTAAAAACTCCCTCACAGACAATTATAGAATTAAGTTCACAAACTTGCCACTGTGCTCATTCCAGAAAGAGTTCCAAACTTGCTTTGAGGGGTAGGCTAGGCACTGGTGTCAGTGCACAGCTTCCCAAAGGGCGTACCTGGAAGGTAACCACAGTGATATTCAGCAATGAGGTATGCAGCATTCAAAAAATTAAGTTGGCGGACTTAATTGTCAAACCTCGTACATTCTTTCAACACGTCAGGAGAGATCAGTTTCTGGAGAAGGGTATCATACTTGGTAAAAGTAGAGGTTCAGCAAAAAAGAGAAAGACCCTCAAGGAGATGGACTGGCCCTGTGGCTTCAATAACGGGCTTAAGCATACAAACAGCTACGGGCATGGCACAGGCCCGGTCAGTATTTCATTCTGTTGCTCATAGAGTTGCTGTGAGTCAGAACCGACTTGACGGCACCTAACAAGAACAACTAACTGAAAGTTTGGTATTTCAAACCCACCCAGAGGCCCCTTGAGTCACCATGAGTCAGAATTCACTCAACACCAGCTAGCAACAACAACTGTATCTCTAATGCTTTATCTCTTTTTAAAAAATCAAGAAAGCAAATGTTATAAATTTCTAACATATTTCATTCTCATTGATAGGAATATGAGTGTTTGTTCTATTACCCCTTGGATTTTTCTGTGTTTTTAAAATTTAACAAGAGTTTTAAAAAGTGAAAAAAACAGAGGAAGAAATCCACAAATTCCAGCTGTGCTGTTTAATAACTAGGATTTTGAGTAAGCTACTGATCTTCTCAAGAGTTTCAGGGTTCTAGTCTATTAAATAGAGATGCTATTATTACTACCTCTCCTAAGGCTGCTGCAAAAACTAAATGAGGTCATGTATATAAACTGCCTTGTTGGTGCCAAGGACATGGTGGCTATTATTTTTGAGATTTAGTCTAGACAACTAGGACTGATACAATAGGGGAAAAGTAACTGAGAGAAGGTGAGGGCTTTATAAAATTTATGGTTGGCTTGGCTTAGATTTCTTACATCTTACAATATTAGAGGTCCTTTACAGAGAAGACAGACGGTGATGTAAGTGCTTCTCAGAAAAGAAAAGAAGAAAAGCTGTTGCTGTCAGGTCGATTCCAACTCATAATGGCTCTATAGGACAGAGTAGAATTGCCCCATAGGATTTCTAAGAGCAATGAGTGGATCTGAACTGCCCACCTTCTGGTTAGTAGCCATACATCTTAACTAGAAAAGAAAAAAGTCAGCATAGAAAAACAAAGTTCTTCCTTTTCATCAGAAGTTCATCATTTTTGCTGTTGTAAAAATACATGTAGCACTTCTCCTAATTCAACAGTTTTTACATGTACAATTCCATGACTCCAGTTTCATTAACCCTGTTATGCAACCATTACCAATAACCATTCCCACATTTTCCATCACCTAAAGAGATACCTCATGCTTCCTAAACAACAGCTCCCCTTTTCTCCTTTCCTGATACCTCTGTCAACTACTAATAAAACTGCGGTCTCTATACATTTGCCTGTTCTAGACATTTTATAAGTGGGCTTATTCAATATCTGTTCTCTTGTCATTTACTTGCTTCACGCAGCATGTTTCTAAGTTTCCTCCACATTTCAGTGTGTATCAGAACTTTGTTTCTCTTTATGGCTGAATAATCTTCTATTGTTACATTAGTGTTGTTGTTGTGAGGTGTCATCCAGTTGGTTTCAGCTCACAGCCACCCTGTGTACAACAAAACGAAACACAGCACAGTCCTGCACATTGTCACAGTCACTGCTGTTTTTGAGCCCATTGTGGCAGCCACTATGTCAAAACATCTCATTGAGGGTTTCCTCCTTCACATAACCCCCTGTTTTACCAAATATGATGTCCTCCTCCATGGACTGGTCCCTCCTGGTGACATGTCCGAAGTACATAAGTAGTCTCACCATCCACCCTTCTAAGGAGCATTCTGGCTGTACTTGTTCCAGGACAGATTCATTTCTTCTCTAGCAGTCCACAATATACTCAGCTATTCTTTGCCAATAATTCAAAGGCATCAGTTCTCTTCAGTCCTCTTTATTCATTGTCCAGCTTTCACACGCATGGGAGGCAAATGCAAATTCACATGTGTGTGAGGGCGTGGGTCAGACACACCTTAGTCCTCAAAACAACATCTCTGCTTGTGCAATACTTTAAAGAAGTTTTTTTTTTGCAGCAGCAGATTTGCCTGATGTAATGTGTTGTTTGATTTCTTGACTGCTGTTTCCATGAGTGTTGATAGTGGATCTGAATAAAATCAACCCTTGACAACCTCAATAGATTCTCCTTTTATCACTTTTTGCTTGTTGGTCCAATTGTAAGGATCTTTCTTTTTCTTGACATGTAATCTATACTGAAGTCTTTGATCTTCATCAGTAAGTGTTTTAAGTCCTCTTTACTTATGTCAGAAACCATAGTACCACATTGGTGCTTTGTGTGCTAACCATAACGTTGGCAGTTCGAATCTACCATATGCTCCTTGGAAACTCTATGGAGCAGTTCTACTCTGCCCTATAGGGTCCCTATGAACTGGAATCAACTCAACAGCAGTGGATTTGGTTGGGTTTTGGTTTACTTTTGTCATCCGTATATCACAGGTTGTTTATCAGGGTTCCTCCAGTCCTAAAGCTACATTCTTCATATTGTCCATTTATTTACCCACTCATTTGTTGATGAACATTCCACAAGTACTGACATAAGATACTTGGGGTACCCATTTATCATCTTTTGGCCCCCCAACTTCTAAGTTCTATGGAGCAGTTCTACTCTGACCTATAGTGTTGCTATGAGTCAGCATCAACTCAACACTGGTGGGTTGTTTTGCTGGTTTTTTGGTTTTGGAAACAAAAAGTTTTAGGTTTAAATGCCAGCTCTGCCACATGTTGCACTGATACTATGGGCAAGATATCTAATGTATTTGAGCCTTGGTTTCCTCATCTATAGACCAGTACTTACTTTGTAGAATTGTTATACGAATTAAGTGAAATAATGATTAGAAGAGTCCCTAGCTTGCAGGATGGTTTTTATCAATGGTAGCTAAGAAAATAATGAAGAAGATGATGAAAAAGAAGGAGGAGAGGAATGGTTCCTGTCCCCAAGAAGTCAAAGGATAAAGATAAAAAATAAACACATAAAAAGCCATGCCATAAGGACTTTGGACTGTACCTACTGCAAGCAAACACCAAACCGAATGTATATGAAACACCAGTTTTCAGACATCAAGCACCAGGCAGTACAGCACTGTGATCCCTGAAAGAGGCAGAACAGACAAGAGGACCCCAGCCAAGGGAGGGAATCCAGGGTGTGGGGATCACTCTGAGCTGAGAAAGAGCCCAGAACACAGAAGAATGAAGCTTTGAAGCGAATCACCTTTATTTCAATTTTAACAGCATTATTACCACAGAAGAAATCTTTTTAGGTTCACCTTTTAATACAGTGTCCTGTATCAATAACCAAAGTAGAACCTTGCTGGGATTTTCAATATCAACAGATCCATTTTTCTAAGGCACAGTTCCATTTTGCATTCATGTGTCCACATTGACGGACACAGTGACTTGGGTTTAAAAGAGCCTTTCAGGAGCATCCAGTGGTTGACGTGAACCATATATCAGAGCCCAAGTGACAGAAATCAAGCCGGCTTTCTGACCTACGCCATCTTTTACGTCTTTCATACAGCGCAGCAACCCTTCTGCAGTAACAACTCTTTCCTCCCACGTCACACTTCTGTATTGGTCTCCCTAGTCATGGATCTGGTGACAACAAGGAGAAATTGCAGTGGGACTTAAAAAAAAAAACCAAAGCCATGGCCATGGAGTCTATCATGACTCACAGCAACCTCACATGTTACAGAGTGTAACTACCCCATAGGGTTTTCTTACCTGTGATTTTTATGGAAGGTCACCAAATGTTTCTTTGCAGCACCACTAGACAGGTTTGAACTGCTAAGGTTAGTAGATGAATGCAAATAACTTGCATCACCCAAGGACCTTTTAAAGACACTAAGAATCGTCTTAAGCAACTGCCTCAGGTAAGACTGCTACAAGGTCTTCAAACAAATGTGACTCTGGGATTCAACTTTCAGCTTCATTTGAGTTCATCCTGATGCCCCCCATTCCAAGTGTTAAGGTCCTATTCCCACTGGCTCAATCCCCTAATTCTCCCAGGAGAGATGTGGCAAGGGTGTGAATTCAATTAAACAATGTGTCTAATTTCTAATGTCTTTGTGAACATTAGAAATGAAATTATTTTAGGGTTGCCATTGAAGCTCTCTGGTTCTCTCTGACTAGAGTTAAGAATTTAAAAACCTAAACTTTCTGTTTCCTTTCTCTAACTGCTCCAGGGTACTGGGTAGAATCTGTCAGAAGCGGCTGCCCTCTGCATTAATCATTACTGCCACAAGGCCAAGTACTGCAGTGACTTGTCCCCAAAGGCACTTGCTTCAGTAGACACTTCATCACAATTAACCACACGTGAGATAGTTTAGAAATTAGATTTGCCACCGAATAGGCTCTGGCACCAAACTCACACACAAAAAATTTTTTTTCCTGATTTCTTAGCTCTTGGGATTTTAAAACTATAAAGGTTAAGAATCTGTGGTAATATATCTATATTGGGGGAGAAGGAAGAGGAGATGGATCTGGTTCTGCAAATAAGAGAAAATTTTTTATTCATTATAGCAAGAAGTGAACAGATGATTTCTAAAGTTGAAAAGCAAAGAAACATGAACATATAAGCACTTCCATAGGATTATGGAGATAATCAACAAAAGACCCAAACACACACATGGTTAAAAGTGGTTGCCTCTACGGAGCAGAGCAAGGGATGGATGAGGAAGGTGGAGCAGGGAGCAACTATGAGCCTCCTATTTGTTCTGTTTAACCATTTGTATGTATTATTTGATTTTTTTTTTTAATTTAAGAGCTTAACCAGGCTCAAAACACTCAGCATATTATATGACAAGAAGCCCTCCCCACCGAGGCAGGAAAAGCACATGAGTCCCTCTCAGCAGATTGGAAACCCCCAAGGACAATTATGTCATAATCAGGATGAGGGCGATTTGACCAGGATTACTAGTTAATATACCACAAGCTGTTTTTCAGAAGAAACCAAAATGCTGATTCTAGGAGCACGTGCAGTGGTGCCAGGAGCGAGTGTTATATGACCTTGCAGCAGATGTGCACAAAAGCATAAAGCTGTCAGGACTTAAACTGAGATCTCAAAGGATGACACATACACAACACCCCATAATAAGTCCTGTCAGTGCCTACCAGAACCTTTTGCTGCTGACTCTGTTTTATACAAAGAGGCATGTATAACCTAGTTTTCCTAGCCCCACCATTTCCTGGAAATCTCCACTGCCGTATTAAGAAAACATGAGACCCTTCCTTCTCAAAATCTTTTACAAGCCCTGACAAAGACTTTGTTCAGAAAAATGTTGCTTAGGCCCTCCCCATCTCAGCTTGCAAGCATCTTTAATGAAGTTTTGCTCAAAGGCAAATATTCTTGTACCTTACCTGTTCATTCAGAAGCTCTGGTGACTTATTGGTTAAGCACTGAAGCTGATAACCAAAAGATCAGCAGTTCAAATCCACCAGGTGTTCCTTGGAAACGGTGGGGCATTTCTTCTGTCTATAGGGTTGCTGTGAGTTGGAATCATTCTCGATCAGTGAATGGCAAGAACCTCACGCAGATCCATGGTGTCCCAGACACCTGGCAACACCACCCTAAAAAGTAAACTCATTGCCGTGGAGTCAATTCCAACTTTAACCCCATGTGTTACAGCCAATGGCTCCCTACTGTTTTCTTGGCCCTAATCTTTACAGAAGCAGCTCGCTGGGCCTTTCTTCCACTGTGCCTCCCGTTCAAGCCAGTAAGGTTTAGATTAGTGAACCGTTTGCACCACCCAAGGACCTATGCCAAGACAAGGCATTTAAATTTTATCCTAAGTGGTACAGAGCAAACAAGAGTAGTCAAGCAAAAGTGTGGCATCGTCAAAAAAAATATTAAGTAAGGTCAGGAAGGGTCTGCACATTCTACACCTGCCTTCATCCTCCCATCTCAGCTTACAAATGACGACCCTTCAGATCTTAGAAACACTGACTACGTCGACCCATAGTCACTCTAAGCTGAACATCTACACCCTTCAGCATCAGGCTGTTCATGTCCTCCAGGTCAGTGGCACCCATCCTAAGATGCTGCTATTGATTGAACTGGATCTTGCCCCTCAAAACATGTGTTGGAATCCTAACCCCTATACCTGTGGATGTAATCCTGCTTGGAAAAAGGATTTTCTTTGTTATGTTAAATCAGGCTATATTAGTGTAGTGTGTGCCCTAAACTTCATCACTTTCAGTTACAAAAAGAGCATACCAGACATAGATGCACATGCAAACAGGGAAACAATCTATCTAATAAGGAGGGAAGCAGAGGACTCTACAAACCCAGGAACTCTGAGGGTTGCTGGTTACCAGAAGCTGAAATAAACAGTGAAGGACTAGCTGCTAGAGTCACAGCCTGAATTCAGACTTCTAGCCTCCTACACTATGAGAAAATAAATTTCTGTTCTTTAAAGCCATCCACTTCTAGTATTTCTCAGTTACAACAGCACTAGCAAACTAAGAAGGAGGGAAGAATCACAGTCGCACCCAGGCTTCCAGACTGAACAACAAGGCAGATGCTGTTGCTGATAGCAGGACTAATGTCTACCTCTAGGCCCACCCCAAAAGGCCTTCCTAGAGGCTCCAGGGAAATGGGAGCATTCCCCATCACCTCTATGTTTGTGTAATTGATGTAAGCCTGACATCCTCATGGATCTCATTCAATTGTGGAGCCAATTTATTTGATTAAAATAATCTCAAGTTACCCACCACCTACGTTAGTGATGAGCCTTCTCTTCTTTAGTCTAGTTACGGTTGGTTAGATGAGAGGAAGTGACAGAGGTCCTTGGAGACCTCAATCCTCTGTTTAATCTACTGAGAAGTTACAACACAGGCACCAGGGCATAAAGAAATGACTCAGAAACAATCAGGTAGAAGCAAAATGTCAGTTACTTCCGTTATGACACATTACATACAATATTTGTTTGTTTGGCTCTCATCTTAAACTTTCTCCATCACTTTAGATAAATTTCATTAAAAGCATTTAGCTATTGGTAACCACTGAAAGGAGATACAATGGGAGTCAAAATAAGGTAAAACATCATCTGTACTGTGACTTGTACCAAGAAAATATATATATTATTATTATGCATTGAATTATGTTTCACAAAGAACATATATTCAAATTCTAACCCCTGGTACCACTAAACATGATGTTGTTTGGAAATTGGATCTTGGAAAATCTTATCAGGTTAACATGAGGTCATTCCAGAGTACCATGAGTCCTAATCCCCTTCGAGTGGCATTTTAAAGAAAGAGAACAGACTTGGGGAATTAGACAAAAATGGAAAGTCATGTGACTGCAAGGCAAATGCATGCCAAGAAACACCAAAGATTGCTGAAAACCACCAGAAGCTAGGAGAAAGGCGTAGAAGAGTCTGCCTCTTAGAACTCTCAGAACGAATCAACAGGGCTGTTGCTCTAACAGAAATACCTGTAGTGGATGGCTTTAACAAAGGGAAATTTATTTCCTCTCAGTAAACTAAGCTAAACCAAAAAACTCACTGCTGTCAAGCTGATTCCAACTCACAGAGACCCTACAGGACAGAGCATAACTGCCACATAGATTCCAAGGAACACGTGGTGGATTGGAACTGCTGTTTGATTAGCAGCCATAGCACTTAATCACTACACCACCAGGGTTTCCATAAACTAGGCTAGAAGTCCAAATTCAGGGCATCAGCTCCAGGAGGCTCTATTGGCTCTGGGGGAAGGCCTTTCTCATCAATCTTTCCCTGGACTAGGAGCTTCTCCATGCAGGAACTCCAGACCCAAAGGACAACCTCCTGTGCTCCTGGCATGCCCTTTTAGTGGTATGAGGTACCCACTCTCTGCTTGCTTCCCTTTTATCTCTTATAGGATAAAATAGTGGTATAGGATTGGATCAGAGATGTGACCTTAGTAAGGGCATTACAATCCCATGCTCATTCTCTTTAACATAGAATTACAATCACAAAATGGAAGACAACCACACAATACTGTGAACCATAGTTTAACCAAGTTGACACATTTTGGAGGGACACAGTTCAATGCATGACAATGGCTGATACCCTGATTTGGACTTCTATGTTTCACAATGGTGAGACAGAACTTTTCTGTTCTATAAAGCCACCCCCTCATGACATTTTGTTATGGCAGCCTTAGGAAACTAAGACAACAACCTAAAATTTAAGATTTTAAATTCACAGAAGTATCTTGAAATTACGAGATACCTCATTTAGAAACCTAATTGAGCCCTACAGCCCTGTGAAGTGATTCTTAGCTTTGACAGTGCATTGGAATCCCTTAGGGAGCTTTAAAAATAACTGATAACTGGGTCCCATCCAAAAAGAATCTAATTTAATTCATCTAGAATACAGCATGGGCATCAGGGCTTTTCTTAATAATAAATTCCTCAGGTGATTTTAATGTGTAGAGTTCTTAACTGATCACTTACTGAAAAGGTAAGCCAAGTTTCACTCTACCTTGAAAACAAGAGAGGAAGAGGAACGTGCCATTACCTAGCTAAAAATACAAGAAACAAAAATCCATTGCCATCAAGTCCTTCCCAACTCACAGCGATCCCATGTGTTATGGAGTAGAATTGCTCCACTTCATGGGAAAAAGATGTAGCAGTTCACTTCCACAAAGATTTACAATCTTGGGAGCACTGGGAGATAGTTATAGGGTTGCCGTGAGTCAGAATTGAGTCAACAGAAGAAGTGGATTTGGGTTGTTTTTCATCTGGGTGGACGCAGATCACCAGGCCTTCCTCCTGCAGTGACTCTGGGTAGGTTTGAACCGTGAACACTTTTAGGTGAGCAGCCAATCGTAAGCTGCTTGTGCCAGAAACGTGAAAATATCACCAAAGGAGAAATTTACCTTAGAACCCTAAAATTTTAGAGCTCACAAGAAATTTAGAAATCATCTAGGGCAGTGATTCTCAAAGCGTAATCCTCAGACCAGGAAAATAAACATTAGCTGGCAAGTTGTTAGAACTGCCTGGGCCCGTGGCAGACTTAAGGAATCAGAAACTCTGAGGTGTTAAAAAAAAAAAAAAACTGTATTTTAACAAACCATCCGGGTGATTCTGATGCAAACTCAAGCTTGAGAATCACTGTTCTTAGAGCAGTCACAGTGAGCTTTAAAAATATTAGGTTTCCCAGTGGTTCAGATTCCAGCATGTTTTGAAACCTCCTTGGCTGATTCTAATGGGAAACCAGAGTGAAAAAACCACCGATCTTCACTCCCCCCTTTATTAAAAGGAAATGGAGAGGTTATCCTAAGATAAGACAACTAGTCAGTACCACCACCTGCACAAGAACACAAATCCCTGAAATTCAACTAAGCACTTTCCAATAACTAATTATCTTACTTAGGATGATGAACCCATTCTAATATGGATTTAAATAATTATCCATGCATTGAAGACTTCCTTGATCCTCTACTTGTATTGCTCAGCTCTATTAATTGTGCTTGTTGCGATGTTGTTGCCATGTTCCGACTCAGGGAGACCTCGTGTGCACAGTAGAACTGCTCCATAACGTTTCTAAGGCTCTGATCTTTGAGAAGCAGATCACCAAGTCTGTCTTTTGAGGCACCTCTGGGTGGACTGAAACTGCCAACTATTAGCTAAGGATCTATCTCACACATCACCCAGCCACTTGATCTATACCATTCATGATGAAGAGTGTCTTAGGTATCCAGTACTGCTACAACACACATACTACTAGTGGATGGCTTTAGCAAATACAAATTTATTCTCCCGCAGCCTAGTCAGCTAAAATGCCCAAATTTGGGGTGTCAGCTGCAGAGGAAAGTTTTCTCTGTCAGCTCTGGAGGACGGTCCTTGTCATCAACCTTCCCCTGGTCTAGGAGCCTCTCAGCTCAAGGATCCCGGGTTCAAAGAATATGCTCCCCGCCTGGTACTTTATTCTTGGTGACATGAGGTCCCTACCATCTGTTCACTCCTCTCTTTAATATCTCCAAAGAGACTAACTCAAGATACAACCTAATCTTGTAAACTGAATCCCACCTCTCAACATCATAGAGACCAGTATTTATTGCATCATACAAGAAATCTGGAAAATCATGTAACATGACAAAACAGTGGGCAACCAATGTGATACTGGGAATCAGGGCCTGGCAACGCTGACACATGTAGACAATTCAATCCTTAGCAGAGAAGTTTAAAAGTCAGGCCACGTGAAAATTTTTTAAAAAGTAAGAACATAAAAATACCAGCAGCTCCAAAACCTAATTAACAGTTGATTTCTTTACAAAATAAAGACCTTCATGAACATTAGCAAGATCTACAGAATAAATGCAAGGTGTTAACGTTTCAAAGGGATTGTTGACAATCTCTTTACCATTCATATAAGACTATCCCCATGATCTTAAATGTATCCTAAAAGTCACTGAAGGTTACCTAAGAAATCACTTAGTTCTACCTCCTGTCTCTCGGGTTATTTTATTACCCCAAAAGGAAGCCTGTCAGATTCTTAAACTAGAATTCCAATTAACAGTAACCCTAAACTCTTGTTCAAGAAAATGTTGCACTGAATGAAAACTTGCAATAAGTTGTTTCCCCTGCCGTTTACATACACGCAATCCATCTCACTGGTGATGGCAGTGGGAAGTCCCATTTCCTCCTGCCTTTAATGCTGTGTACTTAACGATAAATACTCTCAGGAGGAGCCCTGGTGGCACACTGGTAAGAGCTATGGTAGCTAAAGAAAATGTTGGCAATTCGAATCTACTGCCATTCCTTGGAAACCCCAGGACAGTAATACTCTGTATTATAGGGTCGCTATGAATCAGAATCAACTTGACAGGAATGGGTACCCACAAGACCAAGCAGTGTTTCCTTTTATTGTACACAGAGTCGCTGTGAGTCAGAACCAATTCCACAGCACCTAACACCACCACCACCATTTTCACTTAGTTGAAACTAAATGAAAGTGGTTTCACTTTTGAAATCTTTTTTAAACATAGGCCATAAACCATCACCAAATTAAAAAATACAGAGAACTTATTTTATGTTGATTTGGATGACATCCTATCAGTTATGGTTTGTTACTGCAAGACCTGAAGCCTGACCTGCACAAACCAGTGCTTTACATGTAGCCAGCATGTGCTGGTTTAGCAAATGATTAATTTATCACTTACACATTCAACAATAGTACCTTCTACTGGCATAGGAAAAATGATTTATTTATGCAAATTCTATTTTGAAAACATTCTTTTGGAAAACAAGTCATCTTGTCTCTCATTCTTCAAGTACCCAGATGGGCAAATTCAAGTACAAATGAACTGCTCTTTTCTACAATTCTAAGTTACTCATATTGTCCTATACAAATGTTAAGACAACATTAAAAAAAAAAAGAACTGCCTATTTCAGTAAAACAACTATTTTTATTGTTAGATATGCCAAATGCTCTAATTGATTTAAGTGAGGTCGTAGGAAGGCAGTGATCTTCCAAAGAAAGAAAGGCAGAACTCCTGAAATACCCCCCCAATCCTTGACTTACAGATGGGGCCTATCAAGGGAATATCTACTCTTGACTAAGAAAATCATTTTGTTTTCTGAGATGGATGCATATTTTTAACTGAAAATACTTAATATAATTTACTATTTTAAATACTTAAAATGTTTTCCTTCTGAAAAGGCAAACTATTTCTGAACTGTGATCACCTATCTGTATACCCCCTCAAAACTAAACTGACTGCCTGACTCATAAATGAAGTCCAAATTGAGCACCATGAGCTCACTAAGTTGAGTCTCACTGGCAACACAAGAATAAAAAGGGGTACACCCTGAGATCTCCACTAAAAGACTGCAAATGATGGTTCAGTAGCTTGGGGGTTCCCCTGGGAGCATGGCCCCTGGCCCTGGTGCTGCCCTTGCCCATAAATCATAACGAAGGTCCACTCTTCGGACACAAGTGGACTGGACTTGGTGATGCAGAGTGACCATACATTGGATGCACTTTATGGTTCTACACATCTATAGGATATCATCCTGCTGACCTCTGGCTGGAGGAAGAAGAGTGGGTCAAGAGGAAGGGAATGGAGACTGTTGGGAGGATGAGACATGTATGGAACAGAGAGGAATAGTGTGCTGTCACCGGGCAGAGAGAGCAGTAGAAGCTGCATATAGGTGGGCATGAAAATTTTTATTGGAATGTACATTTTCACTCAGTCATAATAAAAAAAAAAATTGCACACCATGCACAAATGTCTGAAATACTAATTTTATTAGAAAAATATTTCATGGTGGCATTAGATTATCAATTACCTAATTTTAAAAACTACACAGTCTATCAATTATGATAATGGATTTTTTTTCATTCAGTAAATATGTGGACCACATACAAAGTGCTAGGTATTGAAATATATGGCAAACAGGAGGATTCTTGCCCTCAGATAGCTTCCATTCTAGCAGGTGAGCAATATTAAAGAAATGTTTGTAGTAAGAGGATGAGTCTGACATAAAGGAAATGGATGGTGCTTTGTAAGAACATATAGCAGGACATCTAGCCCATTCAGGAGAAGTCACCGAGATACCCTTGAGGGAGGTGTTTAAGCTGAGCAAATGGAGTGCTTAAGCAGATGAGCACTGAAGCAGAAGGAAGAGCAGGAGGACAGAAGCAGAACAATTCAAGAAATTTGGGAGACTGTAAGGTGGGCAGGACTTGCAAGATTCAAGGAAGTAAAAGTCATCTAGAAGGGCTGGAGCACTGAGCGTGAAAAGACAGTCAAGATAAGGCTGAGGAGGTATCAAGCAGGATCATAGCGGGCATTAAGGGGTTGGCATTTTTTCTCCAGAAAACCATAGACAGATTTTACATCAGAGAGCAGCATGACTATTAGGGATTCAACTGTGTCCCCCGAAATGTATGCCAACTTTGCTAGACCATGGTTCCCAGTACTGTATGGCTGTCCTCCATTTTGTGATAGGATAAAATTACCTTAGGTGTTATAAACCTAACCTTTATGATGCTAGTGAGGCATGACACAATCTACAGAATTAGGCTGTATCCTTAGTCAATCTTTTTTGAGATACAAAAGAGAGAACAAAGCAGAGAGGAGAAGAACCGCATTACCGCTGAAAATGAAGAGCAAGGAAGGGAGTGTATCCCTTGGACCTGGGGTCTCTGTTCTGAGAAATTTCTAGATCAGGGGATGGTTAATGACAAAGGCCCTCTCCTAGAAGTGAAACACAGGAAGTCTGTCCCTAGAAACCAGTGCCCTGAATTTGGACTTCTAACCTCCTAAACTGTGAGAGAATAATTTTTTCTTTGTTAAAGCCTTCCACTTGTGATGTGTCTGACACAGTAGCACTAGATAACTCAGACAATTAGTTAATGTACACCTCAGAATGGCTATTATAACTACAGAGTGATGAACAGATTGGATTCCTTAAACCTGGAGTCAGGCAAGCAACTTCTAAGTCCTATGGTAGTAAAAGACAAAAATAAGTGAGGTACATGGAAAGGAAGACTCAACAGTGTAAAAATGTTAATTCTACCCAAAGCAATTGACAGATACAATGCAACTGTGATCCAAATACCAACAGCATTCTTTAACGACATGGACAAACTAATCACCAACTGTTTTAGTTATCTAGCACTGCTATAACAAAAAATACCAGAAGTGGGTGGCTTTAACAAAGAGAAAGTTATTCTCTCACAGTCTAGGAGACTAGGAGTCCACATCCAGGGTACCACCTCCAGGGAAGTGCTTTCTGTCTCTTCCAACTTTGGGGGAAAGCCCATGTCATCAATCTTCCCTTAGTCTAGGAGCTTCTCATATTCAAAGCATGCACTTTGCTCTTGCTTGTGTTTTCTTGACTGCAGGAGGTTCCTCTCTCTGCTCACTTCTTTCATATCTCCAGAAAGATTGACTCAAGATACAGCCTAATCTTGTAGATTGAATTTAGCCTCATTAGCATCACAGTGGGTTTATAACACATAGAAAAATCATATCAGATGACAAAATGGTGGATAATCACACAATACTGAGAATCACGGCCTAGCCAAGTTGACACACATTTCTGGGAGACAATTCAATCCACAATGCCAACTTTACATGGAAAGGAAAGATGCCCAGATACACCAAGCTATTAATGACAAAGAACAAAGTAGACAAGTGGAACTAAGATAACGGAGTAACAAGATGTCCCTGCTATAGCCTCAAACAACTAAGAACCTGAAAATTAATAAAACCAACCAAATACAGCTATCCAGGAGGCCTGAACAATATGTAGAAAACCTTAAGAATGAAAGGGATGAAAGGTCGAGTGTAGGAGCCCTGAGCCACCAGGGATAAAACAACACACTCTGGGCAGAAATTCTCTGCAAACTGAAAGCAACTCGAGTGGAGAGAAAAACCACCTCCAGCAAATCTAAGCAACATTGAGGAGCCGAGAAACAGTACAACAGCTGGAGAAACCTTGGACGCAACTAAGCAGAACAGCCCCAGCCTAAGCATCGCAGCCCACAGCCCAGACCTGATGACTGCCACACAGTTAGAACACCCTGGGACTAGGCTGGCTGGCAGTAAGTGAGCCTTAGGACCCATCAGCCAGGCATGACTCAGAGCAGCAAGGGGATGGAAGGCTTCATCCCCAGCAAGCCAGGAGATGGGTAACAAGCACTGCAGCTGGAGGCCAGGTTCCTGCGACCCAAGGCAACAAGGCCAGAGAGGGCAGAGCTTCAGAAGAGGTGCTGACATGTGCTCAGCACAGCAGGCCTTAGCTCTACATGGGACCGGGAGGCCTGGGTCCAGGTGACCTAGGGCAATGGAGCAGGTGATCACTGGACTGGGGGAGACGGTCTTCTTGGGGTAGAGTAAACATGCCTGTGGCTGGGCAGAGTTTGGAGATGCATGGGTGAGGAAGGTCTGGATTCAGGTGACCAGGGGGTGCAGAGTTATCGCTCCTGTGGCTGGGCAGGCATTAGAGATACATTAGCCAAGGAAGTCTGGGCCCAGGCAACCACAGAGAGAAGAGTAATTGCACTAGCAGCTAGGCAGGCATTGGAGCCACTGGGCTCAGGTTACCCAGAGCAATGGAGCAGATGACTGCAGGACGTACAGGGACAGAGTGATTGCACCTGCAGCAGGGCAGGCTTTGGAGCCATGTAGGCCCAGGAGGCCTGGGCTCAGGTGACCTAGTGGGGGGTGGGGGGACAGACTGACTGTGCCCATAGCTGGGCAGGCCTTGGAGCAGAGCAGGCAAGGGAGGCCTGGACCAAGGAAACCTGGGAGGACAGAGTAGGCAACTGAGGGACCCAGAGGGCAGAGTGAATGTGCTGGCAGACAGGCAGGCCTTGGAGCCATACAGACCAGGGAAGCTTGGGTCCAGGCAACAGGAGGCCACAGAATGGGCGATTGCAGGACCTAGGACGTACTGTATGAACATGCCCATGGCCCAGCAGGCCTCAACAACACATGGAATTAACAAGACAAGGTCTTAGTGGCCCAAGGCTGTGGCACAGGCCAGCACGGGCAGGTAAGGTGATGCAGCAGATGATCTGGGTAGGTGGCATGTGTGTATATACAGCCCCAGACAGCCACGCGAGAGAGCACAGACCAGATTAATACACGATCAGGTAAACGAAAGATCAGACTGAGGAGAGTCTGGGCCGCAGACTATTAGTCCACAGCACAGGGCAGTAACCTTACAGAGCAGAAGGTTATCAGAAGGCACAGAGAAAGACCAGCCCAGGACCAATAAAGTGATGCTACACAGCTTAACCAAATTATCAGGTCTCCAAAATCAAACCAACTTAATGCTCCAGAGTATCCCATAGATACAACTTAAACCACAATAACCAAACAAAAACAGCAATGACTTTCTGATGGCTACGAGACAACACTCAACTTCTAAACACCTAAAAAAGCAAACTACTATGGCTGCTGAAAACTCCCAATAAAAAGAATCAATGGATTTCCCAGATGAAGATGACTTCCTAAAATTATCAGAGGAAGAACAAAAGACTGATGTACAGAGCAGTACAAGATTATCAGGAAAGAGATCAAGCAAAATGCAGCAAAGCACACTGAAAAATTAACCAAGCTGCAAGAAATGCTTAAGCAGCAACAATCTGAAATTCGACAGATACAACAAAACTACGGAGCATGACAACTCAATAAAAAGTCAAAGGAGCAGAACTGAGGAAATGGAATGCAGAATTAGCAAGACTGAAGACAAAGTAAATGACACCAGCATACACACAGACAAATCAGATAAAAGATTCAATAAAAACAAAGAATCACAAAGAGTTATGTGGGATTCTATCAACAGGAATAATATATGAATGACAGGAGTGTCAGAGCAAGGAGGGATACCTGAAAATACATGTAGAGAGAACTGTAGAAGACCTGCTGACAGAAAACTTCCCTGGCAACATGGAGGAGAAGATTTCCATCCATGATGCTTATCAAACCCCACTCAAGATAGATCCTAAAAGAAACACACCAAGGCATATAATTATAATCAAGCTCAATAAAACTAAAGATAAGGAGGCACTACTAAAGGCTCCGAGATTTAAAAAATAACCTACAAGGAACATTAAGACTAGGTTCAGATTACTGAGCTGAAACCATGCTGACAAGAAGACAACAGGACAACATATACAAAACCCTAAAGGAAAAAGTTTCCAACTGAGAATTATGTACCCTGCAAAATTCCCTCACATATAAAGGTTAAATTAAGACTTTCACAGATAAACAGAAATTTAGAAAATTTGCAAAAACCACACCAAAGCTACCAGAAATACTGAAAGAAGTCCTTCAGTCAGAAAATCAGTGATGACACATATACACCCAAACACTCAACATTTGACAGAGCACCCAGAGTCCACCATGATAGGAAATCCACAAAAGATATCCAAAGCCAAATCACAAAAAAGAGAAATTCAGAGATCCTAGGTTTTAATTTATAACAACACCATGTGAAAAAGACAGTCTAATTAATATAGCCACAGATCTTTCAGACAGGGAGGAAGCCTAGGAAATACAAAGTCACTATAGACTGGATTATTTTTAGATTAATAAAGGAGTCTAAGGGAGTAACTGCAACAGAAACCTATAAATCTACATATCAAAACATCAAATGAAATAAAAAACAAGCAAAACACAAAGTCTCAACAATTACAATTAAAAAAATGAAAGACAAAAAAATTTCATAAATAAAAAGGTCTCAGCACAGAAAATTGAATGCAACACAGGAATTGCTCATAGCCCACTAAAAAAGGACACCAGAATGATAGCACTAAACTCATATGTATCAATAGTCACACTGAATGTAAATGGCCTAAACACACCAATAAAAAGACAGCAAGTAGCAGACTGGGTAAAAAAAAACAAGATCCATCTATATGCTGCTTACAGGAGACACACCTTAGACTGAAAAGACACTAATAAACTACAACCCAAAGGATGGAAAAAATATACCAGGCTAATAATAACGTCCAAAAAATATATACCAGGCTAAAAACATCCAAAAATTACCACAGGAGTGGCAATACTAATCTCTGACAAAATAGACTTTAAAATTAAGTCCACCTGACAGGATAAGAAAGGGCACTACATATTGGTTAAGGGCTCAATAGGGCAGGAGGACATAACCATATTAAACATCTACATACCCAACAAAAAAGGTCCAAAATACATAAAGCAAACACTACTCACACTGAAAAAAGAAACAGATAGCTCCACAATAATAGTATGAGATTTCAATACACCACTCTCAGTAAAGAACACCTTGGGAAAAGCTGAGTAAAGACATGAAAGATTTAAATGCCACAATCAATCAACTTGACCTCACAGACATATTCAGAACACTCCACTAACAGCAGCCAAGTATATTTTCTTTTCCAATACACACAGAACATTCTTCAGAAGTTATCACATATTAGGCCACACAGCAATCCTTAACAACATAAAAAATATCTAAATAATGCAAAGCTTCTCTGCAGACCATAAAGCCATAAAACTAGAACTCAGCAATACAAAACAGATGGAAATAAAACAAAAAACATGGAAACTGAACAACATTTTACTCAAGAACTACTGGGTAATAGAAGAATTCAAAGATGAAATCGAGAAATTCATAGAATCAAATGGGAATAAAAACATATCCTATCAAATGTAGAGTCCCTGATTTAACATGAGAAAAAGAGGTGTGCAGATCAAGAACTCTACTAAAAGACCAGAATTGATGGTCCAACAATCTGGAGGGTCCCCTAAGAACATGGCCCCTTGACTTACTGCTGCCTTAGACCTGAAACCAGTACTAAGGTCAACTCCTCAACCTAAGAATGGGCTGGATTTGGTGACACAGAGTGAGCATGTGGTGTGTGTACTTTATAGTTTTATACATTTATAGAAAGCTGTCCTGCAGGTTTCTGTTTAGAGAGGAAAGGAAAGGTTAGAAAGGAGGTAACAGGTGTTCACTGGGAGGATACTAGTAGTTAAAGAGAGAAAAAGAGGAGTGTATTGTCACAAGATGGGGAAAGCAGATACAGTTGTAGAGAGTGGGGTATGCAAAATTGACTTGGATAGTATACTTTCACTTAACCATATTTTGAAAAACACATCCTATCAAAACCTGTAAGACACATCAGAAGCAGTGCTTAGAGGTCAATTCATCTCAATAAACATGTACATGCAAAAAGGAGAGCATAAATCAAAGAATTAACTCTTCAACATGAACAACTGTAAAGGGCCCAGCAAAAGAACCCATCAGGCTCAAGAAAGGAAATAAAAATTAAAGCAAAAATAAATGAAAGAGAAAATAGGAAAATGATTGAAAGAATCAACTAGACAGAAAGCTGGTTTTTTGAAAAGATCAACAAAATTGATAAGCCATTAGCCAACCTGACAAAAGAAAAATAGGAAACAAATAAATAAGAAATGAGATGAGTGATACAACAGACCCAAATGAAATTAAAAAATCATAACAGAACACTAATAAATACTAATTTGTATTCTAATAAATTCAAAAACCTAGAAGGACAATTTTCTAGAAAAACACCTACCGAACTAGCACAAACAGACACTGAACAACTAAATAAAACCATCACAAGAGACAAGACTGAAAAGGTAATGAAAAAACTCCCAACTAAAAAAAGTCCTGACCCAGATGGTTTCACTGGAGAATTCTACCAAACATTGAGAGAAGAGTTAACACCACTATTACCACAGGTATTCCAGCACATAGAAGAAGATGGGATACTCCCAAACTCATTCTATGAAGTTGATATAACCCTGATACCCAAATCAGGTAAAGACAGCACTAAAAAGGAAAATTATAGACCAGTATTTCTCATGAACATAGACACAAAAATCCCCCAACAAAATCCTAGCTAACAGAATTTAACAATATATCAAAAAAATAGTTCAACATGACCAGGCAGGACTTATATCAGGGAAGCTGGGATGGTTCCACAACAGAAAAACAATTAATGTAATCAATCACATAAACAAAAGAAGAGAACCACTTGCTTTCTATCAACAGATGCAGAAAAGGCATTTGATAATTTCAACACACATTCATGTTAAAAAACTCTTAGCAACATAGAAGGGAAATTCCTCAACATAATATGGGGTATCTACATGAAACCAACAACCAACATCATTCTGAATGGAGAGAAACTGAAAACATTCTCCTTAACAACAAGTACTAGATAAGGATGCCCACTACCACCACTTCTAATCAACACTGTCCTGATAGTCCTAGCCAGAGCAATCAGGCATGAAAAAGAAATTAGGGGTATTCAGATTGGTAACGAAGAAGTTAAAGTATCACTATTTGCAGATGATATGATCATATACACAGAAAACCCTGAAGAATCTACCCCAAAACTAATGAATCTAATAGGAGACTTCAACAAAGTATCAGGATATAAGATTAATATATTTAAATCAGTAGGTTCCTTTACACCAACAAAGCAACAATCAAAGAGGAAATCTCAAAAATATTACCATAGGAATAGGTTAGGAATAGGTTATCACTGGCTAGGAATAAACACAACCAGAGATGCAAAAGACCTATACAAAGAAAACTACAAGACTCTGCTCCAAGAAATTAAAAGTGACTTACATAAGTGGAGAAACTTAACTTGATCTTGGATAGAAAGATGCAACACTGTGAAAATGAATATCTACCCAAAGCAATTTATACATACAATGCAACACCAACTCAAATTCCAGTAACATTCCTTAATGACATGGTGAAACAAATCACCAACTTCACATGGAATTGGAGGAAGCCACAGATAAGTAAAACATTAATAAAGAACAACAACAAAGTCAGAGGCCTCACACTACCTGATCTTAAAACCTACTACACCGCCACAATAGTCAAGACCACCTGTTATTGGCATAAAAACAGACACTAGACCAATGGAACAGAATTGAGAATCCAAATAGAACACTGACCACTTATGAGTAACTAATATTTGATAAAGGCCCAAAGGACGTGAACTGGGGAAAAGACAATCTTTGCAACAGTGTTGACATAACTGAACATCTATCTGCAAAAAATTGAAACAAGATCCTTATCTCACACCATACACAAAAACTAACTCAAAATAGACTAAAGACCTGAATATAAAACTCAAAACAGTAAAAATCTTGAAAGAAGAAATTGGGAAGACAACAGAAGCCCTAATCCACGGCATTAACAATCTACAAAAAAACCACCAATAACCCTTAAACACCAGAAATGAAAACAGACCAAATGGGAACTCTTAAAAACCAAACACTTATGTTCACCCAAAGCCTTCGTCAAAAAAGTAAAAAGACTACCTACAGAGTGGAAACAATTTTTGGCTATCTCACCTCCAACAGATGTCTGATCTCTCTAATCTATATAATGCCCTAAAACCTCAACCTCAACAAGAGAAAGACAAACAACTTAGTTTAAAAAATGGGCAAATGACATAAACAGGCAATTCACTAAAGATGACATAAAAGATGCCAACAGATACATGAGGAAATGCTCATGATCACTAGCCATTTGAGAAATCCAAATGAAAACTAAAATGAGATACCATCGCACCCAACAAGGCTGGTAACAATCCAGAAATCACGAAACAATAAATGCTGGAGAGGACAGAGAGAGACTGGAACTCTTCTACACTGTTAGTGGGAATGCAAAATGGTACAACCACTCTCGAAATTGATTCAGTTGTTTCTTAGAAAACTAGAAATAGACAGACGTATGATCCAGCAATCCCACTCTTTAGGGGTGGCAAACAGAGAGACAGAGACAGAGAGTTATCTCCCAGAGAAATAAGGACCACCACTCAAACAGATATATGCATGCCAAAGATGGAAGAAACCTAGATGCCCAGCAATAGCTGTATGGTTAAACAAGTTATGGTGCATACATAAAATGGAATATTATGCAATACCAATAAACAATGATGGCTTAGAGAAATACCTGACAGCATGGGACCTCTGGAGGACAATATGCTAAGTAAAATTAATCAGACACAGAAGGACAAATATTGTATGTGACCATTAATATAAGGATGCAACAAATCATTTTTGCACATATGAAATCCATTATTGATGGCTACAAGGGTTGGTAGGGAGGAAGAGGGATTTTTACAAATTAGACAGAGGATGGGACAAGGGTTGGGTGTAGGGTATGACAGCATGTAATTAGAAAGGAGGTGCCCAGTACTGTTCAATTCCAAAACTAAACTGTTCCCCAAATGCAGCCCACCTCTTTGGAAGGACAGAATTAAGTGTCTGGAGTCGGCGGGACCATGCTGTCAGGGGAGACATAGTCTAACTGGCATAAGCAAGTTGTTTTTTTTTTTCCTCTTAAGAAAATGTTATGGATACCACTTGAGTGAATGCACCTAGGGTCTTAAAAACTAACAAGCTATAGGAACCAGAGTCTGCCTCAGCATGGGACGTGAAGAACTAGATGGTACCCAGCTACCACCAATGACTGCCCAGAGAGGGTGCATGCAAATGGTATGCAGATCACTTAGATGAGCAGAGTCTGGGGTCTTAAAAGCTAACAAGGTGCCATCTAAGTAGGACCAACTGGTCCCAATCCACCCGGACCAAAGCTAAACAGAAGACATCAAGGACATGAGGAAAATATGAGCCTAGCTAATGGAAGGTGCCATATATTCCAGAGACTAATACAGGACCAGAAGAATCAGACGGTGCCCAGCCACCACCAATGACTGCAATGATGGGGTATTCAGTATACAGCCCCTGACACAGCAGGAGAAACGTAAGTGTGCAGAACTAGAATGCTACCAACTGACCACAAATGATGATCTATCAGTCTGGAAGGCTCCTATACTCTCTAACCCCAAACCACACCCAGGACCAGTGCCAGCTCCCCAGACAATGACTGAACCGGACTATGTGAGACATGCAGTGATCCTGGTGCCGAACAAAATTTTGGACTTAAATAGATACATGGGAGCTGTCCAAGCAGCTCATTGCCGGAGGTGAGAAGATGGTGGGAGAGGGGACTGGTTTCAATCAAATAGACACAAGAATTTGTGGATGATAAGGTGGAGTGTGCTATCACAGGAGGGTGAGAAAGGGAGGGGAGAGCAGTTAGAGCAGAACAGTGGTGTGAGTTCCAGATGTTATATGGCAAATTGATATGGATTGTATAACCCAAACCCAGTGCTGTCTAGTCAGGTAACTTGTATTTAAATCACAATAAAATTTATTTTTTTAAAAAAGAGCAAAGTAGAAGTCCTCACACTACCTGATCTCAGAATCTACTACAGTCATGGTAGTCACAGCAGCCTGGTATTGGTACAATAACACTCACACTAACCAATGGAACAGAACTGAGAACCCAGACATCAATCTGTTTACCTGTGGTCAGTAAATCTTTGAAAAAGTACCAAAGGTCATTAAACAGGGAAAGGACAGTTTTTTTAACAAATGGTGCTGGCAAAACTCGATCTCCATCTGCAAAAAAATGAAACAAGAACCCATACCTGACATCATACACAAAAGCTAACTCAAAATGGAACAAAGACATAAAGAAAAAAACATAAAATAATAAAGATTGCAGAAAAAAAAGAATGCCAGAGGCCCTAATAACCAGCATAAATACAACACAACCATATCTAGCAGTGCACAAACACTAGACAAGAAACTAAGTAACTGGAGCCTCTAAAATTTAAATACTGACATTTATCAAAAGAGTTCACCAAAAGAGTAAAAAGACAACCTACAGACAGGCAACAATTGAAGCTATGACATATCCAACAAGGGTCTGATCTCTGAAATCTATAGAATACTTCAACACCTCAACAACAAAAAGACGAATGATCCTATTTTAAAACTGGGCAAGGGATATGAACAGACACTTCACCAAAGACGACATTCAGGCAGCAGACAAACATATGAGGAAATACTCGCAACCATTAGCCACCACAGAAATGGAAACCAAAACCACAATCAGATACCACCTCACTCTAACATTAGTGGCACAAATCAAAAAAAGCAAAAATAACACGTCAGAGAGGTTGCAGGGAGGCTGACATTCTTATGCACTGTTGGTGGGAGAGTAAAATGGTACAGCCACAATGGGAAACAATAGGGAGCCTCCTTCAAAAGCGAGAAATAGAAATATCATATAATTCAGCAATCTCACTTCTTGGACTATATCCAAGAGAACGAAGAGCCCTCACATGAACAGACATATGCATAGCCATGTTCACTGCTGCATTGTTCACAACAGCAAAAAGATGGAAACAACTTAAGTGTTCATCAACAGAGGAACAAACTATGGTACATACACACAATGGACTACTATACAATGACAAAGAATACTGATGAATCTGTGAAACGTCTTACAGCATGGATGAATCTGGACAGTGTCACACTGAGTGAAGTAAGTCAACCACAAAAGACAAATACTGTATGAGGCCACAATTATAAGGATCTAAGATGAGGTTTACACACATAAAAAAATCTTTGATGGTTAAGCAGTGAAGGAGTGGGGATAGGAAATCATTGACTAAATAGCAGATAAGTTAACTTTGGTGAAGGGAAAGCTAGAACACATCTTGACCAAAGCAAAGTCACAGAAGCTTCCTAGACAGATGCAAACAATGTTGAGAGACTGAGTTACTGGGGCTGAAGGCTGAGGACCATGGTCTTGTAGGGACCTGTAGGTCAACTGGCATAACTATTTCAGACAGAATAGTCTTAGTCATCTAGTGCTGTTATAACAGAAATACCACAAGTAGATGGCTTTAACAAAGAAACATTTATTTTCTCACAGTCTAGTAGGCTAGAAGTCCAAATTCAGGGCATCAGCTACAGGAGAAGTCTTCCTCTCTGTGTCAGCTCTGGAAAAAGGTCTTTGTCATCAGTCTTTCTGTCATCTAGGAGCTTTTCTGCACAGGAACTCGGGTCCAAAAGATGCACTCTGCCCCTGGCGCTGCTTTATTGGTAATGTGAGATCTCTACTCTCTGTTCGCTTCCCCTTCATCTCTCGTAAGATAAAAGGCGGTGCAGGCCTCACCCCACTCCCTTTACATTGGATCAGGAATGTGATCTTACTAAGGGTGTTACAATCCCACTCTAATCCTGTTTAATCTAATCTAATCTTGTTTCATTAACCACAGAGATTAGGATTTACAACACAGAAAAATTACAATCACAAAACAGAGGACAACCACACAATATCGGGAAACACAGCCTAACTAAGCTGACATATATTTTGGGGGGACACAATTTAACCCACGACAAGAATGTTCTACAACCTACTTTGGTGAGTAGCATCTGGGATCTTAAAAGCTTGTGAGTGGCCATGTAAAATACGCCTACTGGTACCATCACATATGTAGCAAAGGAGAAAGAAGAAAACCAAAGACTCAAGGGAAAGATCAGTCCAAGGACTAATGTACTGCATGAACCACAGTCTCTACCAACCTCAGCCAGAATCACTGTACAGTGCCCAGCTACCATCCCTTATCGCTCTGATAGGGATCACAACAGAAGGTCCTAGACAGAGCAGGAAAAAATTGTAGCACAAAATTTAAATTCACAAAGAAAGACCAGACTTTCTGGTCTGACAGATGGTGGAGGAATCCCCAAGACTACGGTCCCCAGATAGCCTGCTATGTCAGAACTCAAGTCTCTCTAATCACTCAAAGATTAGACAGGCTTATAGACAACACACATGAGGATTCTGATTCTTAGCTCAGTTGAGTACACAAGACCAAAAGGGCAACACCTGCCCCACAGCAAAGACAAGAAGGCAGAAAGTGACAGGAAACCTAGATCTACGGACATGGGGAACCCAAAGCAGAGAAAGGAGAGAATGCGGACACATTGTAAGTACTGCAAACAATACCACAAAACAATTTGCATGGAAATTTTTGAATGAAAAACTAACATGTGCTACAAACTTTCACATAAAACACAATAAAATTTTTTAAATATAAAAATAAGTAAGACAGGAGTCAAAATCATTAGACCTTGATAACTCTGTTGGAGGTTCCTAAGGATGCCCAGTGCAGACATCCGGAATACCTGTTGCAGATGCAGGTCCAGAGCCAGAAAAACTGAGTTACGAATTGTTAACACTCTTCTGCATTCAGACAACAACTGAAGTGAGGAGAGGGGTTGAAATGGTCCAGTGAAAATAAATCAAGCACGAGAACCACATGCACTTAAGGAGGAGACATTTCTATATTACAAGTAGTCCCCAACTTACGACCGGGTTCCATTCCAACGACTCATCATTAAGCTGGTTCTGACTGTAGTTGAATATGTCATTTTTTTTTTCAGTTTTCATTGTCTTATCAGTAGAAGGCCCGGTTTCACAGTGGTTAAAGCACTCAGCTGCTTACCAAAAGCAGTTCAAAACCACCACTGACTTCACAGCGTAAGTATGTGGCGGTCTGCTTCCATAAAGATTTGCCACTGTGGAAACCTATGGGGCAGTTCTACTTTGTCTTATACGGTCACTACAAGTTAGAACTAACTCAATAGCAGCAGGTTTGGTTTGGTTTTGGTTATTATCTGTATCTTTATAAATCCACTCTTTGTCTTTGGGGATTGGCATAAGAATCATAACATCAGCAAACTGCACACCGCAACACTGTATATAGTACATATTACTAACAATAAGATGTACTAAAAAAACAGCGGTAAGTACAGTTCATCATAACTCAACTACATCGGAAGTCAGGACTACCTACATTTGTATCTTTTAGAGTAGGAACACATTCATGCATTGCCAATAAAAATTCAAAACAAATGTATGAAGGAGGAAAAAAAACCAAAAGAGGAAGAGAGAACTGCAAAGGAAACCAACAAAGAATGGCCAAAAAGGTGAGTAGAAAACCTGGTGTGTTAAATCATGGAAGTTAAGGACAGTTAAGAAGACAGAAGAACTGATGCCTTTGAATTATGGTGCTGGAAAAAATGTTGAATATACTAAGGACCGCCAAAAGAACAAACCGATATGTTCTGGAAGAAGTACAACCACGGTGTTCCTTGGAAGCAAAAATGACAAGACTGTGTCTTACACACTTTGGAGATGTTGTCAGGAAGGATCAGTCCCTGGAGAAGGACATTGTGTTTGGTAGAGTGAAGGGTCAGTGAAAGAGGAAGACCGTTGATGAGAAGGATTGACACAGTGTCCCTAACAAAGGGCTTAAGCATGAAAAACGACTGTGGACATGTCTCAAGACCAGGCAGTGTTTCATTCTGCTGTTCATATGGTCACTGTGAGTCGGAACCAACTTGATGGTGCCTGACCACAACAAGGACAGCATTTCAAGGACAAAGTGTTTAACTGATTAGACTGCTAGAGAGAATAAAATCAGATGAAGATAGAAAAGAATCCACTAGTGTCAGCCACATGGAGGTCAATGAGGACCTCAGAGAAGGCTGTTGGCAGTGGAAGCCAGTGGAAGCCAGAATGGGTCAGGAGAGAATGGGTGTTACAACAGAATCCAGAGTGCAGACAAGTCCGCCTGTGATGAGAAGAGCAGGGCGGTGGTTTGGGGCAAAGTAATGGATGCGTGTCAAATATCACCATGTATCGTTAGCACAGTACTCATGTCAGCGGAAATACAACTTTATGTTAATAATCTCAGTAATACCTGGAATTTACAGTAACAGAACTTTTCATACTGCTTGCAGGTTACAAAGGAATCTGTAAACCATTCTCTTCATCATTGGTGATAAAATTAGGCCACAGAGAAATTTCTCTGAGAAAATTTAAAAGGAATTTAGGTGGATTAAATAAACATTCTCATCGCTTTGGGGGCATTTTTTTTTTCTTTTCTTTTTTTTTTTTAAATAGTAAAGTACAATACACTGTGTTAAGAAAACAATTTCATTAACAATAACTATATGTTCAAAAAGTCTTAAAGTTCTGTAAGGCTTCTAAATGTGCTAACTTTCAATACACAGAAAACTCTTCATTCCAGCTACATCCGAAAGGTGCCAAACTCAGTCTTCTGGATTGGTGCATTGAGGGCTGAGCTAATACTGAGGCCCAGGACGAGTCTGGTGTCCACTGGATCAATGATCCCATCATCCCACAGCCTGATAAAAGAACAGAAAGTGATTTATTATGAAGTTACTACCAAACTACCATTTATATACTCCATGCCCAGAAATGCCAAGAATGTTTTTCTTCAGGGTATATATGGATCTGCTGATTAGGATCTCTGCACTGTCATCTTACAAAAGAAACTATGCTCCACGGAGGAGGGGAAGAAAATGACATGAGTTTAGTTCCAATTCACTACAAAACCAAAGCCAAAGTATAGAACAGAGTAGAACTGTCCCACAGAGTTTTCAGAGAGCACCTGGCAGAATGTCTTACTAAGTTTATAATCCCTGATTTTAAAATATTTTTGCTAATTTTAGGAAGAACTCTCCTGCCCACATAAATGTACAAATCAAGTTGGTGTGTTCTTGTTGTGAATACACAGAATCACATAAATCCGGATAACAATATCATATGTCTCCACTGGAAAGGGCCACCCCTAAGAGTTCCCCTAAAATTCTTAAGAAACTGACAATTACTGAACAGGTTTCAGTACATTTTACTAACAAAACAAATACCTTCCAATGAAGCTCTTCGAATTTTTGCTACAATAGAAAAAACAAGTAACTACTTTAAAACTGCTTTATGTAGAAACGTTAGTTTGCTTTTCATTGACAATCTTACATTTATAAAGAAAAATGAATGAGAAAGAATGCTTTTTAAAGGTTAATAGTAGGTGCCAGTTTTCTTCTGTTTAAATAAACTGCCTTCGGGATCCGAACACAGCATCAATTATTAAAGTACACGTAGAGCAGGAATCAAATCTTTGCTCATAAAACATTCATAAGAGGGACTCTGAAAGAGTCAACAGCCAGTAAAAGAAAGCCACCACTGTAATTTGTAACCCATGCCAACTGATCATACTGCCTTCTGTAGCCTACAGCAGTTATACAGCAAGGCCAGTAAGAACGGACTGGTTAATGATTTTCATTAAAGAGATAGCTCCAGGTAAGAGGTGCTAATCAAACTATGATTATAAAAACCACTGAGCAGATCAAAACTGGTATGTCATGTATGCTTTACATAAGGATTATGAAAAGCTTAGGAGGTTACAGTAGTGGAGGATGACAGAGCTCCCTGAAAAGACAATCGGGCCATGTTGAAGTCTATCCAGACCACGAAGGTTTACAGTTCAACTCAGATTTACTAAACCCAGGGAAGTGAATATGCAGGCTTAGAAACCCCTTCTTCTTTGAGACACAGCTGCTGTCTTCATGCCACTACCTGTTTCACAGGGAAGGCTAACACAAAAAAATGTACTGTCTGTTAAAATTTACTTCCAGAGGTAAGTCTAACCTGGGCCATTTATTCTCCTGACTTGAATGCACTCTATTAGAAAGAAAAATAAAAGGAGGGGAAGCTGTAAAAAATGTAGAACAAAATTCTAACTCACAGAAAAAGATCAGACTTACTAGTCTGACAGTAAAACTGGAGAAACCCTGAGAGTGTGGCCCCTGGACATCCAATACTGAAGTCATGCCCAGAAGTTCACTCTTCAGCCCAAGACTATCGTTGCAGCTGTTAGATGCTGTAGAGTTGGTTCCGACTCACAGTGACTCTATCCACAACAGAACAAAACACTGCCCTGTCCTGTACCAGCCTCATAATCGAGCCCAAACATTACACAGGCCCATAAAACAATAATACATATGGCTCAACCATGGATGCCAGGCTAAATGGGCACACCAACCAAAGGGCAAGGATGGGAAGCAAGGAGGGGACAGAAAAATGAGACAAACAGAAATGGGGAACTCAAGGTTGGGAAAGGGAGTGGTGACACATTGTAGGGTTGGTAACCAATGTCACAAAACAGTATGTGTATTAACTAACATGTATGAATTGTTTAATAAGAAACTAATTTGATCTGTAAACCTTCATCTAAAGCACAATTGTTTTTAAAAAAGATGATCAACATACAAAAACAATAAAGGATTTAGTCTTTTTCAAGAGATGACATCTGAACAAGGGCTGAAAGACAAATGAATGGCTCACATAAAATACACCATTTTCCAAAGTTTAATATTTCAACTGTCTCTGTGGATTTTAATCAAAATCCCACATGAGAAAATTGTAAGTTAATTTGCAGTATATATTTCATATTTCATCTGATATGGTTTGCTAGTTCTCTTTGTATAACTGTTTAAATGATGGCAAAAAAGAGGAAGATGCTTCTTTTTCAACAAAGACTATAACCAAAATTTTGTTCTTAATTGAATGATAACCTAGCACAACAGAAATATACCTGTAGATTCATTTGTAAAGATATATAGTTAGCCAGCAGAGAAACACTTTCTTAAAAAAACCCAAATGGTACTCTATGAATTTGGAAACTAACTACAGTCTTGAAAATAGGTGTGTTTCATTTTTGCACACCAGTGCCTGCAGGAAAGCATGCATTTCAATGGCCAAAATCAATCCTAACTGTTGATTCTCTTTTCTCCCACTTCTCCAGTTTGCCTTCAAAAGTACCAGTCATAAATCACAGCATAACCTGATTTTAAGACACAAATAGTCATTGTCTTCATTCTTTTTGCCCAAGGCAGTAAAAGAAAAACATGAAGCTTATTCTTCAGAATGCAGAACATTAAAGTTGTTATGAAAAAAGAGGTCAGAAAGCCAGTATCTAGCTGAGACAGGCATGATAATTTATGACCTCATTAAGTCATATAAGAAACAAACAGCCAGCAGCTGCAATGTGTGTGAGGTAATTACTCTGCACTGACACATGAACCCTGGGTGTGACTAATCACCTCCTGAATGTACCAGTGCACTTGTTAATAAGCATCAGTGGGTGTTCAAGCTCACGCTTAAAATGAGGTGAAAACAAAATAATCACACAGAGTGGTACGACCGGAATCCATGTTTTTGAGTAAAATAAAACCAAACCAAACCCACTGCCACTGAGTCAACACCAATTCACAGCGACCCTGAAGGACACAGTAGGACTGCCCACAGAGTTCCCAACGAGCACCTGGCGGATCTCAATTGCTGACCCTTCGGTTAGCAGCTATAGCACTTAACCACTACGCCACCAGGGTTTCCTTAAGTAACATCCATCGCCTAAACCCAGGAAGGGACACAGTCAGGATTGTAACCCTTAACTTCCCAGCTCCTAGCATGGCCCATGAGCCAACGCCTGAAGACTCCTGTACCTGTGACTGCAGTGCCCTCCAGTCCCCAGACACCTCAGCTAGGGGCAGGGAATGGGGTGACCAATGTTGGTGAATCCAAAACCCCCAGGAAGCCTGGGAAGGGGGGCAGTGTTTCAGCATCAGGCATTCCTATTACAAAGAGGCAGCAGCCCAAAATCAAGTGTGTCCGACCACTTGTGATCTTTTCATTCCCACAGGGCTGGACCCTCCCGACTGCTCGGGCTTACAGAAAGCCACCTGCCAAGAGGCACTCACCCATCAGGAGTGAGTCGCTGGCTCCTACCTTGCACTGGAGTAGTAAGGGTTTCCTTCCTCTTCAAACCTCTTAATGATGGGCTCTTTTAAAGCTGCTTCATCAGCACTGGAAAACTGAAAGAAAAGCAGCCATTAGTAAGTGAACTTCAGTAAAACAACAGATCCTGTTTCCATGACCTCAAAAAAAAAAAAAAACAAAACAAGACCAATCGATTCTTTGAATAATGATAATGTTACGTATGCGATTACGATTCTATGAATAATGATAATGTTACGTATGCACAATCATGTATAGATGACAAGCAATCCCTTCACACACATTATCTCACCCCAGATATGAGTAACAAGTCAGAGCACCATTACATCTCCCTTACCACGAACAGCATCCAGGGGTCACCTAATGGGAAGTCAGAACCAAGGGTACTGCTCTCTTAAAGTTGGCTACAACAATTCATGTGAACTACACAATACAACGAAAGGACTACCTTATATTTAGCAGCCTTGGTTTAAAAAGGTGAAGTATGAAATTTTCACTTGAAATGGCTAAAATGTAAAAAATTATAAAGCTTAAGGGGTAAACATCACCTGCACCTTGAATAACCTCTTCAGTCAATTTTCCAGATAGCTAAGAGGTATTTTCCATAATTAAAATTTTAATCCCTTGCCCATCAAGTATCACCACGAGCTAGTGATAACTAATTCAGGTGTAAAAATCTTCAAAAGAACTTACTTTGAAACCTTGAAAAACATTTCCAACTTATAAAAATTCCCACACCGAAAACAAAGAATTTATTTCAAATAAATCACCTCTTCTTTTCTATAAATAACATCATTGTGCAGACCAAGAATTTGGAGGAAGGACTACTAGTACCCTGTACTTCCCTTTCACATATGCAAATGGATGAATTCAGAATAATGTGTATAGCACATTAATAAAAAAAAAAATCTATCTAATAAGTGATCACCCTGCTAGGCTTCTTGGATCCACAGTCAATGCCCACAGAAGCAGTAGTCAAGAAACCAAACGACATATGTGGGCTGACAATTAAGTTCACAAACTCATCCTAGGAAAAGTGCTACACACCTCAATGCTGAATACCACTACAGACACCTTCAAAGTACTCCCTTTGGGAAGCTATGCACTGATAACAGCACCTAGACCACCCTTCAAGGAAATTTTGGGAACTCTTTTTCTGGAATGGCCATCAGAGCTATTGTCGTATTACGCTTGATGTCCTGAATGTCATCAAAATGTCTTCCTTTCAACATTTCCTTTCTCTTCAGGTAAAGAAAAGTCATTGGGAGTCAGATCAAGTGAGTAGGGAGGGTGTTCCAATACAGTTATTTGTTTACTGGCTATAAACTCCCTCACAGACAACTACACAGTAACGTTCATGAACTTACCACCATGTGCAATGACCATTCTAGAAAGAGTTCCAAGGTTACTTTGAAGGGTAGACTAGGCGGTGGTGTCACTGCATAGCTTCCCAAGGGCAGTACTTTGAAGACGACCATATGATTTCAGCAATGAGGTGTGTGGCACTTCAAACAAGTAAGTTCTCAGACTTAATTGCCAGGCCTTGTACTGCATTGGGCAAATGTGCTGCAAGAGACCTCTATAACATTTTGAAAAGCAAAGATGTCACTTTGAAGGCTAAATGTCCCTGAATCAGGCCATGGTATTTTTAATTGCCTTCTATGCATGTAAAATTTGGACAGTGAATAACGAAGACTGAAGAAGAATTAATGCCTCTGAATTACTGTGTTGGTAAAGAATATTCAGTATGTCAGGAACTTCCAGAAAAAGGAACAAATCTGTCTTAGAAGAAGTACAGCTAGAATGTGTTTTGGAAGCAAGGATGACAGGACTTGCCTCATTTACTTTGTATATGTTACTGGGAGGGACCAGTCCCTGGAGTAAGATGTCACGTTTGGTAAGGTACAGGGGTCAGTGAAACAGAGGCAAACCCTTAGCAAGACTGACACAGCAGCTGCAACAATGGGCTCAAACACAGCAACAACTGAGGATAAAAGAGGGCTGGGCACTATTTCATCCTGTTGTAACAAAGGATTGCTGAGATGGAACCAACTTGACAATATCTAATAACAACAATGTTAGGCTTTACAGAGTTCAGGACACATCTTTGAAATATCTCATAAGATTTCACCTCCCACCACCATCCACCCCCACTCCTACAAAGCTTTCCTTTTGCTTTGACTAACTGATATTAACAGTGAATCTGAAACCTCAAGTCTGTAGAGTTCCTACTTGGAACAATCAAGGGTGTGAGGCAAATACAGATGTACTCAAAGAGTGCAGTGCCATGGATGACTTCTGTGGACTTTCCTGCCATGGTCTTACAAATTCCCCCCAGGTGTCTGGGTGGAGTATACATGTAAAAGTAACTGTGGCCCACCAAGGGGGTTGGGTAGCTTGCTAATAATGCAAATAAAATTCATGGCACTTGCGTAGGGGTGGGACCATACAAATGTGGTGTATGGAACCCTAATGAAGTAACTAGTCAATCTGTCATTGAGCTAGGCTTAAAATGAGGCATCCCAAAAGCAGGAGGTGGCAAAGATAACCAGGATAAGAAAGCTGAGCAGCCATTAGATTTACAGCCCACAGAGCTACAGCCAAGTACCTTAGGGCCAAGACTTACAGGAGGAGTGGGGTGCCTCCAGGCACTTATTGACAGAGCTAAGAGAGTTTTGTAATACATAGCCAAGCAGGGCAAAGGCCAAGAGAGAGGCATGCCTGTGGCCATGGCTAAGATGCTATCCTAATGGAAAAACTGTATCCTAAGTGTTCCTGAACCTGAATTGTAATCTGTCACTTCCCTAACAAACTGCTGTGAGTATGGTCAGTGAGTTCTGTGTGGCCATTGCAATGAATTTCTGAACTCAGCAGAGATGCAGAGTGCTGTGGGAAGGCTGGCTGATGATCAGAACTGGTAAAAATGGCAAAGGGAAGCATGTCTGACCTCAGCCTGAGGGGACCTAGCCTTGGCTGTTGATCTTGATTCTCTTCCTCCTTGTTACGTTAGAGGAGGTAGGCCACTGCACCCCACCAACACCCTGCCACCCTTTTCATAAGGAAGTAGGAACCACCACCTTCTCTGATTTTATATTTCCCCAACCTTAAAAACTAGGTAGTTGACCAAATGATCCCTGAATACTCTGTGAACTAGGTGGGTGACCAGTGGGCCCCTGGACAGCAGGCCTCAGGGCTGGATAGGGCAGGGACTCCTCCCATGAGCCCCCTGAGGTGCTGAGGCAATACTACCCTTGAACAACTTCAGGAACCTGCAGCAACCATTTCCAAGCTTGTTGCTTACACAAAATAGTTTCAAGTTTTCACAAAAATTAATGCAAAATTTCAGAAGACACTAACAGAAACACAAACAAAAGAATCCATTTTTTTTAAAGCCACTTGCTGACTTGCCTTTCATCAAGTCTCCGCTGTCCTTTCCATTTTTCCCATTTAGACTCGCAATTTAATAGCGTTATTATTCATGATTAGGCAACCAGAGCCTTCCCACTCCAGGTATCCTTAACAACCACCTAAACATCAAACCACACACAACAAAATTTTGCTGCTTTAGGTCAGAAAATCAAAGACATAAATCAGAATGTATTTAAATCTTGCTAACCACAAATGACTAAGATTCAAACATCTTTATGCTTCATACATTCACTGGTAGCTTCTGAGGCATCTTCTTGGAAATTCTTTGAGAAACCTGTTAACACAGAAGGTGCCCCAAATGAAACAGATTTCAAAGAAGAAATGTAGAAAAAGCGTGAATAAACCAAAAGAGCTGAAACAACTTCCAGGTCAGCTTTTGTCCAAAATAAGCCAAGCAGGTCCTGTTGGAATCCCACCTACCCCAAACACAGAGTGATTCTGGGCTCTCAGCTCCCTGACTCTGGTTGTCACTGGTGAAAGCCAAACTCCAAGGTGGGTAAGCTGCAGCATTACCTGTTTCCCTTCTCGTGCTTTCTGGTCCTTTGCTATAGTTGCTAACACATTTGCTGCCTGCTCTCCTCCCATCACCGAGACACGAGCATTTGGCCAGAGGTAAAGAAATCTTGGACTACAGGAAAAAAGAGAGGTCAAATTAACTCCACGCACAACACAGGTTTGCTGATGGTCAGAGGCCCATGTTTCTCCTTTAGGTAAGTGGTTCTAATTGTCATTCTAGATGCACATTACAGTCATTCAGGCAGCTTTAAAAAAATACTGACATTTAGGATCTACCCCAGACCAACCTCCAGGGATGAAGCCTGAAAATAGATGTGACGTTTAAGTCCTCCAGGTGGCTTTGCATGTAGTGACAGTTGAAAACCACTTCTATAAATGATCCCAACTGAGAAGCTAAGCCAGTAAACCTTGAACACATATATATGCTTTTAAAGACTTTATAATGCAAAGTAACACAAACTACCAATACTATACAATGACAAAGTAGAGAGTTTCTTATTCTCAATCCTTCTAATGCTTTGATACATTTGCCTTCTTGTTCTTTCCAGAAACGTACTGATATAATATCACCATTATTTATATTCACCAAAATAACAAAGACCACAACCACAATTCTCTTTTGCAACTTAAGTTGTCACTAACAGTCTGCCTTAGTAACCTTTCAGTGTTACTACAGAGAAACCTACCTCATTCTTTTCAGTGGCTGCACAGCATTGCATTACACGGCTGTACAATAACGTATTTAACTATTGCTCTGTCTATAAGCCTTCCTGATTTTTTGCTTCTACAATAATTCTTGTGCTTATCTCTCTAGGCACTTACAGGCATGTTTGTATAACAGAAAATTCCAAATCATCCTCTACAGTTGTTGTAATCCACATACAACAACTAACAGTGTGGAAGTCTGCTTGTCTCCCATACCATCCACCTTTGCCAACAGACAAAAAAAGGTTCTTATTTAAATTTGCAACAAATACATCCTGATTAACTTCAGAAAAAAAAAGTCACCTTTTTATTTTTTAATCCATTTGAACATGCCAAAAAACAGAATCTTTTCTTCTTCCAACAATAAGATATTTCTTGGGTGTGCACACGGGGAAGCATTCTAGAGCTCCTCCCTACAGCTCATCTGGACAGGAATACAGCTGTAGTCACGGGTAAGGAAGGCTTTCTTTTCAACAAATGACATCTGAACCACTTCAGTCAACATACAGCAGGCATGAAAACCCAAAAGGACACATGGCATAAGAACAGTAGTGAATAAAAAAACAAAACCAGTCATGTATTCACTAAGATGCTTATTAAATGTCTACAGTACATCAGGTTCTGCTCCATGTACTCAGGACACACAGTGAAAAAATAAGAAAAAAAAAGTCCGTCCTTGTGGAGCTTATGTTCTAGTAGGGGAAGACAAGCTATAAATAAATAAAACCTCTGCTATGTTAAACCAAAAACCAAACCCACTGCCATCAAGTTGATTCCAACTTATAGTACCCTAGAGGACACAGAACTGCCCCACAGCATTTCCAAGGAGTGGCTGGAGAATTCAAACTGCTGACCTTTCGGTTAGCAGCCATGGCTCTCCATAGCTCTTCAACACCGTACCACCAGGAGTCCTCGAGTATGTTAAGCACAGAAAAATACAGCACGGAAGGGGATCAGGGGTCCAGAGCTGAGAAGTCTGCAATTTCACAGAGTTGCCAGGGCAAGTCACATCACTAAGAAGGAGGGAACCAGCCATAGCGACGCCTGGATGGGAATTCAGGCAGAGGGTAAGAGTGAGTATGAAAACACTGAGACAAAACAACACTTGGCACATTTCCTGGGTAGAGGGCATACACCCACTTACTCCTGCCGGCAGTGTACGTGAGACTTACATGCTGACCAGCCCAGAAAGGCTGCTGGGTGTGCAGTGGTTCTCACTGTTGCTTTAATTTCCACTCCCTTGATGACCTAATAAGATTGTTACGTGCCATTTCATATGTTTACTTGCCACCTGGATACCTTCTTTTGTGAATTGTCCGTTCAGGTCTCTTAGCCCTTTTAATATTAGTTTGTTTGGACACAAGACATTATCAATCACACGTTTTACAAAGAAAAATCTACAGCTTCCTTTTTTTCACTCCCTTAATGATATCTTTTGGTGAAGTTTTTGGTTTTAATGTAGCCTCTTTATTGACCTTTCTCTGAATGGTTAGTGTTCTTTGTTCCTACTTAAGAAATCTTTTCTCAGTACACCAAATGGTCCCAACTCATTCCGAACAAATGATCACCAAGAAAAACAAAGACACAAGGGAAAAAGAGCCCAGCAGACAGAAGAACTCACGTGAATGGGTGACTGTATTAACATGTGACCAGAAGAACCAGATGGTGCCTAGCCACCACCAAAGACAGCCGTGACGGAGTACACAATGTCGAGTGCCAGTAGCAACATGAGAGAAAAGACGGGTATCAAGAACTCTGCTGAAAGACAGCAACTGATGGTCCAGCAGCCTGGGGGTTCCCCTGGGAGCATGGCCTCTAGGCCTGCTGCTGCCCCTGGCCAGAAAACATTACTGAGGTCAACTCTTTGGGCTGGAATGGACTCGACTTGGGGACACAATGTGACCATATGGTGTGCATACTTTAGGGTTCTATGCATCTACTGGATGCTGTCCTACCGGTCTCTTACTAGAAGAGAGAGGAGAAGGTGGAAAGGAGGGGACAGGAGGTTGTTAAGAGGATACGACATATGTAGAATGGAAAGGAGGAGTGTGCTGTTACTGGGCGAGGAGAGCAGAAGCAGGTGCAGATAAGCGGGCATGCAAATTTAATTTGGATTGTATACTTTCATTTAATTACAATAAAAAAAATCTTTCTCTAATCATGTATTTTAAATTTTCTGCTAGAAGTACCTTTGACATTCACATCAACAATCCACCTGGCACTGACTTTTATGTATGATGTGGAGACACATCTTCACTTATTTCATACAGAATCCATTTGGCATGGCGCCATTTATTAAGACGGCATCCTTCCTCCGCAGCCCTTCCCTACCACCTTTGTCATTAATCAAGCATCAATACAGAAGCAGGACCAGCAGTGTATTATTCTGTAGTACACGGGGTCTCTATGAGTCGGAAGTGACTCAATGGTACCTAACAACAACATATGGGTGGATTTGTGTCTGGCTTGCAATGTTAACCTACTCATCCACTTATCTATCTTGCACAAATACTACACATATTGTGTTGTTTTAGTTACTGTAATTTTATCACACCAGGTAGCGTTTCACTCTGTTGTACATACAAGGTCTGACAATTAAGTCTGTGAACATAATTGTTCTAAGTGCTACATATGCATTGCTGTAGATCACTTATGGTCACCCTTGAAGTACTCCCGTTGGCAAGCTATGCACCAATGCCAGTGCCTACTCCACCTTTCAAAGCAAGTTTGGAACTCTTTCTGGAATAGCCATTGCACACAAGTCCATAAACTTAATTGTATAGTTGTCTGTGAGGGAGTTTTTAGCCAGTAAACAAATAACTGTATTGTAACACCCTCCCTACTCACCTGATCTGACCCCCCATGACTTTCTTCTTTACCCACAGATAAAGGAAATATTTAAAAGAAGACATTTTGCTGACATTCAGGATACCAAGGATAACACAATGACAGCTCTAACGGCCATTCCAGAAAAAGAGTCCTTGTAGATGCGGGTAAAGCAGGTTATCATTTCCTTATTCCCAATCCAACAGAAAAACAACTTCCAACGTGTCATCATTAAATACGACATTTGCTTTAAGTTTTTTGTGAGCACCCAATACCAGATTAAGGAAATTCCCTTCTAGTCCTAGTTTGCTAAGATTTATTGTAAATGGCTGTTTAGCTTCATCAAATACTGTGTCTGAGTTTTAAAGATGACTGTATAATTTTTATTCAGTTAATGTGCTGAATTAAACTGATTTGTAAATCCACCTTACATCTCTAAAACAAACCCAATGTGGCCACCTTTATATTGCTGGATTTAGTGTGCTACCACTTCATTTTTGCATTACATTCATGAATGAAATTAGCCTGTAATTTTCTTTTCTTATAAATGCCCCTGTCAGGTTGATACTAGGGTTATACTAGCTTTATACCACAAATTGGGAAATGTTCTCTCTTTTCCGTCTTTCTAGAACAGTTTCTGTAAGATTCATTTTATTTTTTCCATAAATGTTTCACAGAACTGAAACTGTGCAGGCTCTAAGTTTTCTCTGTGGAAAGATTTTTCATTATAGATGCAACTTCTTTAATATTTGTAAACTATTCACATTTTCTACTTCTTCCATCTGCTTTGATAAATGGTATTTATTGACTTCATCTAAATTCATTGGGCATAAAGGTATTTATAATACCCTCTTATTATCTGCAGTCATATCCTGTTTTCCATTCTAGATACTGCTTAAACGTACCTTCTCTATTTTTCAGTCTTGCCACAGGTTACTGATTTTATTAACCTTTTCAAACAAACAATTTTTGGCTTCACTGATTCTTCTATTTTATGTTTGCACTTTATTATTCTTTCTTCCTATTTTCCTTGTGTTTTAATAAACTGTTCTTTTTCCATTTTCCTGAGGATAATGCTTGGCTCACTGACTTTCAGCCTTCTTTTTCAGTATATACATTTAAGACTATATCCCTCTCTAAAAGCAAAACTTGAGCTGCATCCCGAAGTTCCAGTACCTACTTTTCCATTCTAAGACAGCTGATGTTGAATGGACTCTGAGTTATGGTGCCCCACAGAACGACACACTGCCCGATCTTGCATCACCTTCACCAACACCAGCCTACTAGAGTCCATTGTCCCAGCTCTTGTGCCAGCTCACCACCACTGGTAATCCCCACCCTTATGGCCCTCTGCTTCACCAAGCACAACGTCTTCCTCTAGTGACTGACTCCTTTTGGTGACAAGTCCAATGCTAGAAAGATGAACAGTGTTGACATCCATGCGGTTTTTATTACTGATTTTCAGAAGTGGAGCACTAGACCGCTTTTCCTAGTCTGCTGTACTCTGGAAGTTCTACTGAAACCTGTCCACCATGGGTGACCCCGCTGGGATTTAAATACCAGTAGCATACCTTCCAGTTTTGCACAGCAACACATGAGCCACTATGTAAGACAAGTTGAGGGTGGCAGTTTTCACTGTTTAGAAAAAAATCCACTCTTGGCAATGTAGAGTGACCATATATTGTATGCACTTTATGGTTCTATACAGCTACAGGATATCAGCCCGCTGACCTCTGGTTGGAGGAAGGAGAGTGGTTGGAGAGGAGGGGAAAGGAGACTGTTGGGAGGATGAGACATGTATGGAGCAGAGAGGAATAGCATGCTTTCACCAGACAAGGAGAGCAATGGAAGCTGCATATAGGTGGGTATGTAAATTTATACGGGAATGTACATTTTCAATCAATCATATCAAATAAAAAAAAAAAATCCACTGCCACCAAGTTGTGTCCAACCCATAGCAACCCGATAGGTCAGGGCAGAACTGCCCCATGGAGTTTCCAAGGAGCACCTGGTGGATATGAACTGTCAGCTTTTTGGTTAACAGGCGTAGCACTTAACCCACTATGCCATCAGAGTTCTCCCATTTTCACTATTAGCCACTTTAGAAATATTTTCTTATCCCCAGTGTAGATTTCATCCAAGCATTAATTTTACCCCTCTAGATGATGTAACATATGGTATAAATGATTAAGGTTTGTGAATGTCATCCATTACTGTAAATAAACCTGAAATGAACTAACTTATAATTATTAGAAACCCTTGTGGCACAAGGGTTACGTAATATGACTGCTAACCAAAAGGTCAGCAGTTCAAATCTACCAGGTACTCCTTGGAAACTCTACGGGACAGTTCTACTCAGCTCTACAGGGTTGTTATGAGTGGGAATCAATTCAATGGTAACAGGTATTTATAATTACATGTGAAACATGTTTCAGGTTAAATCATAACCACCTACCTATACGCTCTGCCACACATCCCATAGTTTCCAGCCCCATATGACCCCCCAATGATGACAGTTATCTTGGGTACATTGGCACAGGCTACAGCAGTCACCAGCTTTGCACCATCCTTGGCAATTCCTTCTGCTTCATAGTCTTTACCAACCATAAATCCTAAGACAAAGAACAGAAACAGAGCCTGTGGGTGATGAGATTTTAAGGGGACTTTCCCCAGGTACTGCAAGCACATCTTGCCTTAAACTACTTTTACTACAGTCTTCCTACCCTAATATTTACATATGAAATACACCCCAAAAAAGTTTGCTTTAAAAGGTAAAATAAAATTTTCTCTAATCACTGTTTAAACTTTCTTAAGACAGTTCATCTGACACACACAGTATCTTCTATAATGATGCAATTTATCTTCAAGAAATTATCTTAAAACAGTAACATAACAATGAAAGAATGTGACATGGCAAGCCAAGGAGAAACTACAGCGGCAAGCCCACCAGAGAGGGCTTCAGTATGCACTGACCTGTTTAAAAATATGGATTATTCCTTCTGAAGTAGCGCTTTAAAACTTTGATGAAGTGAAGATGAATGTTTTATGGAGATGGTAAGAGTCCCTGTCAGTGACTCAGTTAGAAGATTTTAAAAACTCCTTATAATTACAGGGTCCTTCTCCTTCATCCGGAAACTCTGGTGGCACAGCAGTTAAGCGCTACAGCTGCTAACCTAAGGGTCGGCAGTTCAAATCAGCCAGGCGCCCCTTGAAAACTCTGTGGGGCAGTCCTACTCTGTCCTACAGGTCACTATGAGTCAGAATCGACTCGACGGCACTGGGTTGTGCTTGGTTTTTGGTTTCTCCTTCATCAAGTCTGTTGAAATTGCTCTGCAGCTTCACTGTGAACTCTAAGCCTTGGACTCCTTCATCCCATCTTTCCCCAAGATGGGCTTTGTTTATCTCCCTACCCAGCCTGGTCTGCAGTGAAGGCTTCTCACCCATGAACCACAGACACACCTGCCCACTTGATTACCACTATTCCTGCTTTGTAAATCTCCAGTATGGGTAATTCCATTCAACCAACATCTGTGAAGCACCTGCAATTTGTGCTGGTGACCCTACTATAACAACAGGACAGCCCTGGCTTTCAAAGAGCACCATCTGCTTCCTCCAGCTCCCCCTTTCCTTCAGCCCTCGGAATAGCCCAGAAACCCCCGTAGCTACCTCGTCCTGACTCCCTGTAACATTTCAATAACAGTTGTCCCAAATATCAGATACTTCAAGCTCTTACTGCACCCTCTCCATTCTTATAGATTCTGCCTTCCAAAAGAAAACTGACACCATTTCATTGGACTTTCTCTTTTCCATCTTTAAAAAAAAAAACCTGTCCAATCATGCTCCCTCTCTTGCTTTACTCTCATTTCTCCTCTTCTCTCCTGGATGCTCTTACCTATTCCCACCACTTTAAATACCATCTCCATATCATAATGGGGCCTACAATTCCCTTTCTAGCCAAAGCACCTTTTCTGGGTTCAAAATTTACACAACTGTCTCCAGTATCTCTCCAAAGGGACGTCTCACAGGTCTCTCAAATACATCACTGCAAAACAAAATTCACCCTCACCCAAAATGAAACAAAAATGTAGGTTTCTTCAAAGCACAACGTTTAACTTACTGCTGGCTAATAAATCACAGATTATCATTAGAAACCAGGCTCCTGGACTAGTTAAACTTCAGTATCATTTTCAGCCACCCTTTACACGGTCTACCACATAGGATCCTCTCAGTCTACCATGTGGCTATCACTCCTCTCAAAACTCATCAAATCAAATATTTAAAAGAAGATGTTTTAGTACCATCACTATTTAAAGTCATGTTGTCAACAACTACACTGTTTACCTTTAACTCCTGGGTACAGTATTTTCTAAATGGACTCCAAGTATATATTTAATTCCACTTTCCAGAAAATGCAGACCTCTGCTTCCTCAAAACCACAACTCCTTTTAAGTCTGTTGGCTATCCACTATAGTTTTTACCAGTAATATATCATAGGTTTCTAAACATTTGCATCTTTTACAGTCATTCTTTTGTTGGAACCTATTCTAAAAAGTATTATAAAGAGAAAAAACTAAATACCTTCAACATATTATCTTCAACATATATGTCAAAGCAAAAACAAAAGGGCACAGGAAATGATTTAAGTCATAAATGACATGAGAAAAACATCAAACGATAAGCCACTACACCATGTTTAAAAAAAGAGAGATTACATGAATATATACCAAAATGTTACAGAAGTTGTTTTCGAGTTGTTTTCTACTTGACTGCCTTTCACAACTTCCTTTTACTGAGCAAGCATTATTTCCATACTGAAAAAACATTAAATGTAATGTCAGCTTGCTCCTTAGAGTACAACATCCATTGCTACAGATGAGGAACAAAGCGAATGGAGTCAGATACTGCAGCTCCCCAGCCGTCTCTGAGCGCACCAGCTTACTGCAGCGCAAGGGCCTGTGGTGTTGCTCAGACTTTCACAGCTTGTTATCAAACCGCGTGTGGCACAGACTGGTTATAGATGCTCACAAAAAATCTGCACTTTGGTATGATCCAAAGGGTAACTGCTGGAGGCACCATTTATACCTTTTTTGTCTCATCTTGATTTTTTACTTCTGTTCACATTCGATTACAGCATTCCATGTGCTTTTTTTATTTTTTGTTGTTGCATGGACTATTTTTTTAATTGTAGTATATATGTAACAAAACATTGGTCATTTCAGTATGCTTTTTTTTTTAAAAAAAAAAAAAAAGATCTTTTTAGTTCCACTCCAGAAAAACACTTGAATGCACACAATACACTTCAGAACTGTTTTTTTTAAGTCTATCAAAGCCTATGGCATCTTATTAAGTCTCTTCTCTTTTATACAACTGAACAATTTGACACCTTCGATCATCACTCTCCCACTCAAATTGATTCCTTGCATGGTTTTCATGCCTACACACTGCCCAGTTCCCTCCAGCTACCCCATGCTGATAACCATTTCTCAAGCCCCACATGGGCTCCAGGGCCTCCTCTGCACTCTGAAAATTCCTTTTTGTTCTTGGTTTCCTCTGTCCCCTCCACAGTGTCTACCACCACCTCCTCCTGTCCCACTCTTCTGCTGGGGATCCAGTCCCACGTGCTACTTTCTTACCAGTAATATTTTGAAGGAACAGCAGAGGAATGTTTCTTTGGCAGCACAGCTGGATAAAGTGAGCTCCCTAAAAACAAATGCAATAAAAGTCTTTTCAAAGGGGAATGATCAAATCTCTGACCATCACACAGCCTACAAACACCACAACTGGGTCAAATCAAAGAATCCACTTCACTTAGCTAGTCTAACCTCATACCAACAGTAACACTATGGTGGCAATCCGTGATCAGTAGGATAGGCGACTGTGGATTTGTACGGCCCTTGTTTTGCATGGTCACCTGTGTAATCACCAGCGCACAGCTGTAGGACAACTGCCATGCAGAGGATGTAGCCAATTATTAACATTCCGAACAGCAAGTGAAACTGAAATAACAGAAGGAACTGGCTGTCAGGGAGAATTTTTGAAACTTGCTGTAAGATATTCTCTGTCTTCACTTTAAAAGAGACAGAACATAACCCCCAGGGGTGCTATATGTCAGAATTAATAAACATGGGATGCCCAGAATGGTATTTATATTTCGATGGCTATGTGAAACTCTTCCACACACTTGGATTATAGTAAAATATGCCTTTCTTAACAACATGCCTCAAATAAACAGAATTTTCAGTGAGATGAGTGACACGGACCTTTCAAACTTGAGCCTAGGAAATTAATTATTTAATAAAACAAAAATACAACCACCTCTTTCCAGAGCTTCCAAAAATTACAGAGGCATAAACCCTTTCCATTATATTTTGTTTCACATCTGCTAATCCCCTTCCCTTTGCTGGGAAAGTGTGGAGAGGCACCAAATCTCAGAGGGATTGCTCAGTCTCAGTAAGACTGTGTTCACAAGCGTGAGGGGATCACATGGACCTCAGCAGCTTATGTCAACAAATGAAATGCCAGACCGAGTACAAACAAAATGTTCAGGTTTATCTGTACCACACTAATAAATAAAACCGGGTAGAGTTTTGTTTGTCTTTCAACCAAGGACAAACTTGGCCAGACACTTTGTTTATTGAAATATCTATGTTATATACTTCATTAAATATCATTACTTCAGGAATATTTACAGAAATACTCACTACATATGCAATATTAAATGGAAACAAGAAAAATCTATCTCTATATATAGTTTTACACACATAGAGAAGCAAACCCACTGCCATCAAGTCAATTTTGACTTACAGGGACCCTATAAGACACAGCAGAACTGCCCCACAGAGTTTTCACAGAGCCCCCGGTGGATTCAAACCACCAGCCTTTTGGTTAGCAGCTGTAACACTTAACCACTATTCCACTGGGGTTTCCTTTATATGTGCATATGTGTATGTGTATGTATATACGCACATACAGGTGTGTGTGTGTGTTTGTGTGTACAGAAAGAAAGAGAGCCTGGTGGTACAGTGGTTAAGAGCTGAGCTACTAACTAAAAGGTCAGTAGTTCAAATCCAGCTGCTCCTTGGAATTCCCATGGGGCAGTTCTAATGTGTCTTATAGGGTTGCTGAGAGTCAGAATCGACTCTACAGTAAGAGGTTTGGTTTTGGTTTTATATATACACCAAATTTATTAAAAAACAATAAATAAACATAGCAAGTTTCTGGTATAATTACATATTACTTTTTATTCCCTGTACTTCCTTTCTTGCTTTAGTTTATAATCAAGATGAGAGAACATTGATAAACAGAATACAGAAATATACTTACATATTTTATAGAGAATTATATATATCTATTTATATATAACATAGAAATATAGAACATAGAAACTGCTTTAAATGATAAAATACTTTGCCAAAGCCAAATTCATCCTCAGTTAGAGGGTGAAAGAGGTTAACTATCTCCTTGCTACCTATATTAACAAGAGACTTTTTACTTGCTGTATATGAGCTGAAGAGGCAAGAGAGCTAAACTTCTTTTTTAAAGTGAACAGGTGATTATATAAATTACATTTATCCTAAGCTTAGGGAAATCTGACACAATAATGAGTGAAATAAAATACTACATCAAAAAATTCAAATCTTTTCTTTGTTAAAGCCAAAGCATCACCAATAAGCTCCTTATGATTCCCTCATCTCAAAAAAGTAAAAACAGAATGAGAAAAACTGATTACAGAATAGAACAAAATAAACAAATCACGTCTCAGAACCACCTAAAGAGGATGTCAGAATACCTCAACACACAAAACATTTGAGAATGAAACTCTCCGGATGGGTTCCCTATCTTCTTAGAATAAGCTATCTCCTCCACAGCTATTATAACTCAAGAATTTCATAAGAACTTTCCTAAAATTAATGCATTTGATTTTTTTAATAGTGCTTTAGGTAGTTAACATAAGTCACCATAAAAATTGTTTCTAACACTAACCCACACATCCCCACAACCATACACAAACATACACACACATCCAGAGTTCTGTTTGTTAAGGTATCTGCTTAAACACTGTAAAGTTTTCATGCAACAGATCTTAATTCATTAACTGATCTTCAGAAATACATTTAAGTAAAACAGAAAATCTAAAACATGTTTAAGAGTACTCGCCTTTTTTGCAGATTCAGAAAAGAGAACTCCATTGTTTCCAATGATACCTACTGGATATCCAAATATTCTAGCAAATCCTCAAAAACAAAAATTCAAAAACAGTTTGTGTATTTCAGAAGGCTTTTAACTCACAACAACAAATACGCATCTATACATGCTTTAATTTCAGGTCAAAGTTTGAAATGTAAAAGATTCTATGATATAAAACAGCTCGCGTCATAACTTTTTATGCCTAGAGTCTGGTCTTTGTTTCTTTCCCTTCTGAAAAAGCGTCTTACATGTAAAGACGTCCACTTGTCTGACTGGTTAGCTGGTTAAATGGTTGACTTAGGGTGTCATCCACCCACTCACGCACCCCCCCATCCACCCAACATATATCTGAGAGTCTGCTACGTAGCAGGCATCAGAGATATACTGGAATACAGTAAAACAAAGATCTACTGTCCTTTAAAAGTCAACTTCAGGAACCACTGACCGGTTTAAGATGACCAGCTTGCCTGACAACACCTGCAGTAATTACTGAGTTACAGTCAACCTGACGGCCACAGGTTTATTTTGTTTTGTTTTAATGATAGCACCTTAAAAGAAAATGTCAGCAAAGAAAATTTGGGAAAACAAACAAAAAACAGAACACAGACAAGCCTGGTAATAACTAAGTTTAAAGTAAGAAAGCCAGTTAAGCTGAGAAGACTGAATCACTCCCCTTTCACATCCACGTTGCATCTTTTTCTTTCTCCTTTCCACAGATACCACTCACATCTCATCACCACTTTCTCTACCACTCTGAACTCCCACCCTCCATCCTCACAAACACACAGGAGAAATAACAGAAAATTAAGATAAAGGGAAAAAAACCTAAACTGCTGCTTTATGATGCAGAAAATTTTAGGCACATTCAGAAGAGGGTAGTCATTTTGAAAACTGAAAGAACTCAATTAGAGAAATCTTCTCAGGAGTGTGATTTTCAACAAAGGCAGTAAATTTTAAAAACTATTCAAACTATAAAAGAGGTGTCAATAGTTGGAACCCAAGAGTTAACAAACTGTGCTTGTGGAAATGGGTCAAGAAAGCACGCTACAAAAGTTCTGGGAAGCTCCAGCTGGACAGGCAGCGGCTGACTGAGAGAGAGACGCAGCACGTGGTACCCAACACAAAGCAGATGCTCAAGAAGTTTGCTGAGGAAAAACTGACGGATGAGAGAGTGGACATGGCTGCACAGTATGATGAACATAATCAGCGTCACTGAGCTGCACATCCAAAAAAGGATGACATGGTAAATATTTTGTTAAATATATCTTTACCACAAAAAAAATTTTTACAATTTATTTTTGTTATTTACTGTAGCTTTGCCCTGTTTTGTTTTGTTAATCATTATTTTATGTGATAAAACCAACACTGATCCGATGACCAACTAAACTCCTCTTTGGCTTTTCACACCTAAAATGCCAACCTATGTCTGTGCTGTACACTCTGAGTGACACTGTCACTTACAGCATGTCATCCGTCCATCCATTCATTCACTCAACATATATCTGAGTGGTATATACTATGTAGCAGGCATCAGGGATACACCTGAACATAGCAAAACAAAGACGCAGCTGTCCTCTAAAAGTCAACTTTTAAGATCAATTCAGAGATGCGTCAGATTCTAAGGCCTAGCGGTCCACTCTTAGCCCTGTTGCACCTCATAAAGAGATGAGAACCCACCAATCCCTTGCCACTAAGAAACCGTCCCTGAAGATGCGCTGCCCTGTTGACTATTTAGACCTCTAACTCACATTTAGACCAGTGTGGGGTTCACCAGGCTCAGGACCTGCTTAAAGCAGTAGGGCACATGCCCCACTAAACACGGACACCCACTGAGGGAAGAACTTGACCAACTCCTGATCCATACCTGAGGTCCAAACAGGAAAGCAAAATGTCCAAGAGATGACCAGGCCTGCAACAGTAGATGCTGAGGCAGAAGGAAGCCCTAACAGCTGCCAGAGACGCTTGTCCTCAAAGACATCTGCTCTTCTCCTCCCTCTCTTCACCACAGCCCCGCATGCCTACCTTACTCTCTCATAGCCCCCTCCACCTCTCAGGCCCACCCCTCACTCTCACATCTATCCGTCATCCTCTCATGACCCCTCCCCTTCTCAGGCCCACCCCTCACGCTCCGTGACCGCCTCACCCTCTCATTCCCACCCTTCACTCTCACATCAATCTCTCGCCCTCTCAGGCCCACTTCTGACCCTCTCAGGCCCACCCCTCACCCTCTCACGCCCACCCTTCACTCTTATGACCTCTTCACCCTCTCATGCCCCCCCTCACCCTTTCATGGCCCCCTCACCCTCTCAAGCCCACCCCTCAACCTCTAACGCCAACCCTCCACTCTCTCATGGCCTCCGCATTCTCTTATTCCTCCCATTCTTCCTGTCACTCCATTCTTCTCCTTACTATCTTCTTCCTTCCCCAACCTTATTTGAATTCTAGGGCAGTCAAGAGGAGACGGCAGAAAAAGAATGTACCCCTAGTAACCTAGGGGACAAGGACACCACAAGCCTTTTAGCAACTATGGGGCACACCCTTTTCAGGGCACACCCATTCATCTTTGGAGAAAGTAGAGTGCGCTACAACTAGTTTCAAACTGCTTCATACTAAGGGTTACACCTTGAACTGTTTGGTGACAAATCCTGGCTATATATCAAACAGAAAGCTCTTAATCACTTTAATGCCTAAATACAAAAACATAAATTCCACTTCCAGTGTCAGCTCTCCACCGGCTCATCAATCAGACCAGGACAAAGTGCTGTGCCTCATCCTTAAGCCTCAACACATACTCGCAATTGGGATTTTTGTAGATAATTTCTATTCTACTCTGATATGCTGTCTTCATATGAGCTACTAGATTTTCAAGCTTTGTAAGACCAAATAAAATTTACAAAATTTGTTTTGCTGTTTGTGTCCAAGACAGATTATCACACGTCTAGCATTTGTTTCAGACATTTTTCTTCAAAGGTCTACAAACTTAAGCATTTTAGACAAATGAATTAATTAACTTTTACAGACATCCTTTTTTTTCCATAGTTGTATAATGCCCTGTATTCTCAGTCTCGTATTTGCATAAGTCAGCATAAGATCTACAAATTTACACTGCATTATGCCTAGGAAGCTTTATAAACATACAACACTTCCCAGAGGAATTGAAGACTAAAGAACAAAGGAGACAGTGCTGAAATTTTCAAAATAATTATAGTTACCTAAAGCAAAAACAAAAAGAACTTCATATATTTTCTAGCTTTACTATGATAAAAACATTTTTATATAGTTAATGCCACAAAGTCCTAGATAAGAGCCTAACCACAGCATCTAGCTGTCATCATTTTAAACTCCGGTTCCGGGAAGCCATTTAGCTACAATCGTTTAAAAATAGCTCCTTTTGAATACTGACTCACACATCTGTACTGCTCTACATAACAAAGCTCAGGCGAAGTGTTTCAAAGCCTTGAGATAAGACATCATTATTTTCAAAGTAACAGAAAATGTTCCTAACTTCAATTCTTCTCCATCATACCTGTGACTAACGTGTCCCCATATAAGGCTTTGAACTCACTGAATCTGCTTCCATCGACGATTCTAGCAATGACCTAGGAGGAAAAACAATGCCCCTGAGAAATCACATTACATAACAATGTTTGTGTTGAAGTTATTTATAACAAAAATACATTCACAGTGAAGTTTCACTATCACAGAGTTCTGCCCTACACAGAAAATCTTCTCACCAGGATTTCACTTCACAAGCATGTCCTGAAGCCACACTGAGCTCTGATTCCAGACTTCATTACAAAAACACCAGCACCGTGTTGCACACAAGGCAAAGACAACATGAGAGAAAAAAGGGGTGCGCCCTGAGAACTCCACTAAGAGGCCGCAACTGATGGTCCAAGGGCCTGAGGGTTCCCATGGGAGCATGGCCCCAGACCAATGCTGGCCCTGATCATACATCATTACTGAGGTCAGCTCTTTAGGCAAGAATGGACTGCACTCAGGGATGCAGAATGACATGATGTGTGCACTCTATGGTTCTACGCATCTATAGGATGTCGTCCTACTGGCCTCTTACTAGAGGGGAGTGGAGAGGGTATAGAGGAGGGGACAGGAGACTCTTAAGCGTATACGACATACGGAAAGGAGAGCAGAAGGAGCTGCAGTTACGCAGGCATGCAAACTTAAACTGGATTGTACACTCTCACTCAATCACAATAAAAAAAGAAAAGAAAAGCCTAAGAGACTCCTGGGGTGGCTGCCAGCCTGAGTGCTCCAAGGACTGTTCAGCTGGATCCTCAGAGCTTCAGGGATTCAGTTGCAAAGCAGGGACATCAAGTCAGGAGACATGGGCACCAAGTCACAATGTCACATGTGGTCTGTGTGTCCTTGACAAAGCCATCTAACCCCTCTGAGTCTCTGTTTTCACTTTTAGAAAAAGAGACAAAGTTGTAAAGATGTGACGAACTAACTCAGCAGCCGAAGTGCCCCTCTTGGTCCCAGCTCCACCACTGAGAAACCAGAATCACAGACTGGTTGCCTAGAAGTCTCCTAAGTCTCCATTCCCACTTGGTTTTCGCTGTTGTTGTTTTAAGGTAATAGAGCATATTTCAAAAGTGCTGACTAAAGTACACTGCCTAACTATCACTAAAATGTAGCTGCTGCTGTTATTATTATTATTATTAGGCCCTCAATAAGGTTTAATGATTCTGCATCTGATGTCCTTGAAGGATCATCCCATATATACCTCACTAACCAAAAGAAGTAGAAATGACTAAGTAGTTTATCCTTAGGGCTTATAATTGTATATCAGGACTATTTCAAAGAGTCCCGAACACAAAGCAGATTTCTGACTTCTTCAGAAACTATTTTAGATAATAGGTGGGTTTTTTTCCTATCCAGCTCACGCTTCCCTTTTCCTGTTTACCACATCAATCAAAGCTTTCTTTTGTAAGATGCAGGGGCTGAAAACATCAGTAAATGTTTTCCAACAGCTTTCTTTCCATAGAGTACAAACTTACTTTGAATTAGTCTTCAGTTATTTTACTAAAAGGTATGATAACGTAAGAAAAACACATCGTTTTGTTCTAGGTGCTATATACCTCCAAAATTGCACCTTTTGATAAATAATCAACATATAACAATTGCCATCTTTTTCACACATCAAAATAGTAAACAATCTCAAAGTAATCATTGGAAATATTAGGCTGATATAACAATTTTAAAAAGAGAGAAAGGTTATTATTTATTCAGAAGAGCATATGAAAAAAACAGGGGAAGTCTAACATAAACATAAAGCCACTCAAACAGGACAGCAATCTAGGGCAGTTCAGTATAACATGACCTTCCCATAGTTCATACCACTCCGCCACAACAGGCTATGTCAACTCATCTTCACAGAAAACTAAGTTTCAAGAACAGAGTATCAGACACTACTGTGATTTCTAGAAGCAGAAGAGAGGTTAAATTCGTAAATCACCAACCAAAGGAACAAGGGCTGGAATCTGGGTTTTCCATCCCATATTGGAGTGCTGTCCCATAGCTCCACACACTCTTAAGACCTACATATAAGGCTTACTTCCAATTACAGAAAATATAATAAATTACCATATTCATGAGCATGAATTAATGACAGGTAGAAGTTCAGGATATTTTAAGACCACAGTCTATCTTTTTAAAAAGATTTCCCTTACAAGGAAATGGAAATACCATAAAGGCATGGATTTGGATTACTTGTTTGTATTCCTGGTGCCTGAAATTCATAGCGACCCTACAGACAAGAGTAGAAATGCCGGTAGAATTTTCAAGAAGCACCTGGAGGATCTGAACTGCTGACCTTCTGGTTAGCAGCTGTAGCACTCAACCACTACACCACCAGGGTCAACTCAATGGCAGTGGGTGTGGGATTTTTGTTTTGTTTTGTTTTGTGCCTGAAACAATGACTAGCATAGAACAAGTACTCTTACAAATACTGCTGAATAAATGGAAAAAAAGGACACATGCTGAAAAGAATGAATTCTTTGCCATCTAGAAAATCTAACTACCTGGAACAATTACTTTTTCAAGTACATCAGATTTTAAGTACCATATTTTCTGGGCCAGTAATTAATTGAAAAGTCAAACTAGAAACCCAATTCTAAAACTTACAATCATCCAAATCCCTTGCTAATATGAAGTAATCAGTTGAAGCTCCATAAAATCCAAGATTGAAAGCTCTCTAAAAATAATAGAGTATTCCTAAACATACAACTGTACACATATATACAATGTTACATTCATCAATTCATTCAACAAATATTAAAGGTCTACTGCATGCCAGCTATAGGAACCATGATCTAGCCATGGAAAATCTTCCATGAATAACTTTTAAGAATATGTGGAAACAGCCTAATTTAATATTGGGAAAAACTGAAGGAAAAAAACATGTATATGCTATCTCAGCTACCTAAAAATGTGTACTGTGTATATGCGTGTGTGTGTGTCTGTACACATATACATGTCATATTTAAAGCAAAATACCAAAATATTGTTGCCTTTTCTCAATGGCAGAATGTTCTTTTATGTTTTTCTGTATTTTCTAAATTACTCACAGTTAGTACATAACAGTTTAATAATCAAGAGGGACAGTAACATAAAATATGAAGAGTTTGGGCACAAAACATGAAATTAAGATAATTTCCCAATTTAAAAATCCTTTTTCCAGCTATGGAGACTGATCAAACTAAAAGACTGTGAGCTACACAAACACCAAAAACTGGAAATCTAGATTACAGAAGATTATGTTGACAATCTGTAACCATAGCAACATCTTTCACAGTAATCAAAAGTCTCATCTTTGCTAATGTCACATTGATCTAAAAGGTTACATGTTTTTCTTAGAACAATATACTGACATTTCATCCATCTCCTAAAGTAAAAACACAAAAAAGAAATTACAGAAATTGTGATGATGCCCTACATCATTCCTGACGTCCACATGAAAATGTTTCCCTGGTCAAGAACACACTGAGCTTTGTCACCATGCAATGAAAGCAGTCCAACAAATAAGAGGGTTTTTTTCCCCAGAGTCCTGGTGGTTAAGCGTTCCACTACTAACCAAAAGGTCAGCAGTTCAAATCAACCAGTAGTTCCTTGGAAACCTTATGGGGCAGTTCTTCCCTACGAGCAGTGTCACTGTGAGCTGGAATTAACTCGATGGCAATGGGTTTAGTTTTTTTTTTTTTTAATGGAGTATTTACAGTGTACCAAAGACACATACACATGGAAAGGTATCCTTCCCTTACATGTCACTTCTTACTGAGACCCCCATTAGCCCCCAGGCATGAACATATCTTAACAGACTTCAGCTTTGAAAGTGGATACACAAAGAAAGAGACGGACAGCATGGTCTATAGCTCACAGTTCCATTTTTTACGTACTTCTCGAACATCAAAGCTCCTCTTAAGGTTAGCACCAACTATTCCATACAATTCATCAGCAGGAAATAACGGGTCTTCAGAAGGTTCAATGGTAACCTGTAGAAATACAGAAAAATCTTCTTAACCTGTTTAAAGACATGATTTCATAGTGACATATATCAAAAAGCTTTTCAGGAAAAACACAAGATACAAGAACATACTCTACTCACATCCAATTTCTTCTGGTAATTGAGACTCCTCACAGCCTTCCTGGCTAAGTGAAGGGCATGCATATCATCCAAAGCATAGTGGTCAGTCACTCCAGACTTTCTACAGAGTAAAAAACACTAAGATAATCAGAACAGGGAGAAGGAACATGATTAAACATCTTAAATCTCCAAAACAGCTCTTCTAAGAATGAAAGGACTTTCACTTTCAAAACATGTTTTAAAATGTCTTCTTGTTTACTGATAATGTTGCTGGCAAAAATGGTATTATCCTTGTTTGGCCAAAGAAGACCTGAGCACACATTAGGACTCTGCCTTATGACTACAAGCAGCTGCACAAAAACCCATGCCTTCTGTTTCTCAACCCCGGCATTCTACTAGACTGCTAGGCCTTGCTGACTACAGCATCTGCTGAATACCCACTCTGTGCACCTCAAAGGAAATTCCATAGGATAAAGTCCAACCACACTTTCATGATGGCAGTAACAGCAGAAAGTGTTTGTGACTAATTGAGCTTCTAATGGAGATGCTAACTGTGCTCCTTCACTTCTGAGACACTACTGAGCCGCCCCCTTAACACAGTCATAACCCAAAAGTAAGCCATCACAGGTAGCACCACAAAGGCTGGACTGCAGCTGCCGCTTAGATCAATGATTCTGCAATCAGGATCATGGAGGTTCTTGTTCAATTTCAAGTCTGGTGTGAATGAAGCACAGGCTTGCTCAGGTTATTAGTTCTATCCAAGCTAGATGGCTTGTTATTTCAGATACAAGTATATATGACTTCCTAATAAACCAAAACCCACTGCTACAGAGTGGACTCCAACTCCTAGCGACCCCACAGGGTTTCCAAGACTGCAAATCTCTACAGAAACAGACCATCGCAGCGGCCTCCCATGGAAGCAGCGATGGTCTCACACCCTGACTTTTCAGTTAGCGATCAGTTGCTCTAATCACTGTGCAGCCAGGGCTCCTAATAAAGTATTTTCAAAATGTTTTTAAAAAACCAAAGTAAGGTGGGAAAAAACAGACTTCCAGTTAATTTTATGAGTTAGGACTAAGCTGCCACAATCTAAATGTTTACATCTGTTTAAGGACAACACCCAAACCTTGGGAGACATTTCTTAGAGCCAGGTTCTCACAGTGGCTGTCCACCTCAGGAATGGGTGCTCCTAAATCTGAGCAGAGACCACACTAACTTCTTAGGCTTCCAATCCCTTGCAAATTACAGACCTTTGAATTCTTTATGCAGCATAGCATTTTACAGCTGATTGTGTCCTTCGAATTCTTCGCTCATGTAAGCACCGACTTTGGGCTATAGTGCACCAATTCAGTAAGCAATCATAAGCAAAAAATTCCTTCTAAATTGGTAAGTCTTTAAAATAAAACGCTTTCTTATAAAAACAATTATGTGTCGCAACAGCAGGAGCAGAAAATCTCTGATAAAACACTATATTCTAAATATTTACGTCAGCTTTTGTGTGAACGGGGATCTTAAGGATGACTAATCAGAGGTATAAATATGTATTTATAGAGAGAAAGAAAACCTGAAGCAATGTGATTGCTAAATGTTATGACACTTAAAAAAATCATCTATCATCTTTCAATGATTTTAAACAGGTTATCAGTCACAATAATAACTAACTTTGCTTAGTGTGTATTAGGCACTGTGCTAGCAGGTAGGTAGCTACTATTCATACCTTCATTTTACATGAGGAAATGAAGCTCAGGAAGGTAAAGTCGTTTGTCTGAGTCACAGGCCTTGTAACACAACTGGAAGATAAGCTCCAGAGCCTATAATCCCAACTTGATACGTTGCCTATGGCTTTTACGGGAACCAGGTTACTTCTTTTTAAATATTCGAAATAATAATAATGCTCTTCAAAGTGTGTCTACATCTCCTTCCTCTGATTAAGCCCCTAATAATGGTAGCCCACTTACTCCTGTATCCTTAACACACCCTATTCTACCTGCACCCTCATTCTCTCTAAGTTCAAACATCCACTCCAGTCACCCCAACCAATGTCCTTTCTCTCTGAAATCATGAGTAAATGCTGAGACAGGGTACAGGTAAGAGGTAACCGAGTAGGACTGAGTTGCTCAGACCATGTACACACCCTCTCTCAGGACTTGCCCTTGGCCGTCTCTCAGAAGACATCTCCGAGCCCTTGGAATATTCTGCCTGATAAGAGTAAACCTGTACACCTGAGGCCTTGGAGCAGGTGGTACTAGTTTGGTCAGGTAACTTACGCTAACAATCTCATCTATAGTGAGCACCTGTTTTTGCTCGGAGGGGCTTAAACCTGAGTAGCTGAGATCCGGTACAGGCATTACACGCCTACATGACCAACCACCAAGGAAAAAGGTTCCATCAGCAAGGTGATGCGGCCAATTCACACCCGGCCCACATGAGCCAACTGCACACCTCTCTCTTTGGTTCCCACATTTATGATGCCATGTTGGTAACTGGAAAGTCAGCCATGGTGGGATAATTTATACCACAGAAACTGGCAAACACCACAAATCAGAGTATTTCTCCCCTAGGGAACCAGTTACTAAATACTTACCAAGGCTACCACTGGGTGGGATCTACCTTCTATAACCCCTCCCTAAGCCTCTTCTTCGTGGTCCTTAAAACCAAAAAAAAAAAAAAAAAAATCCAAACCTGCCACCATTGAGTTGATTCTGACTCACAGCAATCCTACAGGACTGAGCAGAACTGCTATATAGAGTTTCCAAAGGAAAATCTGGTGGATTTGAATTGCTGACCTTTTGATTAACAGCTGTAGCACTTAACTACTATGCCACCAGGCCTTACTACACATACATTTGATTTTTTGTTGTTAGCTCTGTGTTTAGTGCCCATTTCAATTAAAATATAAGCTGCCTGAGGGGAAAGACAACATCCCCCTTGTTGAGTGCCTTATCCTCAGCATGGTGCCTGGTACATGAACGCCTATTAAATAAGTAAGAAACCAGTCTCTCCAGTGCTTCTGGAATGTGAACGGGAGAGCTGATCCTGTGGGAAGTACAACTCTACAGCTTAAAGAATTTAACTTGGAAACAGCAGACAGAGAATGAAAAAAAGGTGATTTGGTCTGGCAAGATACTTGAAAAAAATAATTTAAAAATTCTTTTAAACACACAAACAATGTCTATTTGGGAAAGAAATGGTCATTTCGGTTTTACCTGCAATGAAGATCAGCACCTCCGAGATCCTCAGCTGACACCTCTTCTCCAGTTGCTGCTTTAACCTACAAGGATGGGTAAAAGTCCGCGATGTCACCTGTCCACTGCAGATAATAAAAATGCTTTCCCAACATGCACATCTTCAGACTACACCTACTACCCTCTCTTTCAGAGTGAAAGAACATTGTGTTTTCTCAGTCTATCCATTTAGCAAGCCTGGATATTTCCATCTCTGATCTAGAAAAAGAAACTGAACCCAAAGCCACTAAGGAACTTGCCTACAGCCCCTGAGCAAATGAAAAAAACAAAACCAAACCCACTGCCATCAAGCCAATTCCCACTCACAGAGACCCTAGCGAAGAGAGGAGTACTGCCCCCTTGGGTTTCCAAGGAATGCCTGGTGGATTCAAACTGTCAACCTTTTTCATTACAAACCCAAGTCTCAAATACCAGGCACAATGGCTTCCTGAGCAAGTGAAGGAGCCTGATTCGAATCCAGATGGTTCCACCCTGAAAGGACCACCTCTTTCCCCGACATTACGCTGCCCTAACATACATGTTAAAACTCTTGGGTCTCTGCACATGCTGTCCCCACCACCTGGGGTCCCTTCTCCCTTTCACCCTCCTCGTGAATTCCCACTTGTTGAAGCCTCTCCTCTATGTGGCTTTTCTTAGCTTAACCTGTCTGCCCTATTAATGATGACACCTGCAGTATGAGTACAGCATGGTTTGCTTTATCTGGACTTTCAACCTGGCACTCACCAGACTGTATTGGCTAGATCTGCATGTGTCTCTGTCTTTTCCTCTAGACCGTGAGCTCTTTGAGAGTAGGTAATGTGACCTATCCATCTTTTAATGTTCGCATTTAAATAAATGTGTATTGAACCAGTGCTTTCTCTGTTCACAACTCATCAGCTCAACTAAAATTTCCAGTTACCACCAGTGTGTACTTTCCCTATGGTGGGAAAAAAAATCTTCTCAACTGTTCACATCTAAGATTTAGTAAGACACAACCAAAAAGACACCTCAAGTTATAAAATAAGAATGATGTAATTATAGTCTGAGAAATTCTAACAGGAAGAAGAAAGAAAACTTATTTAGTGATAAATGCTAATTTGGTATTTTAAGAATTACTGATTCCTGCTACTTTGAGTTAATTTGTTTCCTTTTCTTCCAACAGGAAGTGTGTTGATTAGAATAACAAACATTCATCTAGAATACAGCATAGAAGTAACTTCCTATCCTACATCATAATCTTTATTATAAATAAAATTTTATTCCACCCAACCCAAGGTAATTAAAATTTTCTCCTCCAATTATTCTACCCTCAGAACTAAATTCTTGGTTCTCTTCCTTCCAAAAGAAATTGTGTAAAACAGAATTTAGTCCAGACAGTAACTGATTATAAGTGTCTGGATGCTGAAAGTTGTTGAATAAACAACAAATATGCTGCATTTATGTTCACAGATCTGAGTAATAAAAACCAGAAGAAAAAGATTCATCATCAATTAATCATGTACTGAACACCCACTACATATTTATAAAGCCAAAGAGAACATTAAAATGTAACAGTTCATTCTCCTAAATAACAAGTGCAGAAAATACAAAAAGCAGAACAGGAAGTTCCTTCAAAAGCTTATCTTATTAATTATCCATTTTTTAAAGCTACTAAAACACTGCAGCAACTGAACCCCACACTATTTGTGAAAACTACAAAGCCTTTTCTCAAACGCTTACTGTTTCTTTCAATAAAACAAGCGTCAGAATTTAGAATTCTCGAACAGAAGAGATGCTGCTGCTTCCTCTTGCCAGCTACTGGATGAGACGCCTTCTCTGGCTATCCTGTTGCTTTCAGATATACAGAGCCAAATCCACTGAACAGACATAATAACTATTTCCCCTTAAACAACAATCTTCTCTAGAAAACATCTACCATTATTCCAGTATTATGATCCTTCTCATATTCACAATGAGATGTTTTCCATTTTTAGCCATATTTTTACTCATTTTCTAAGGAAAAAAGAACTACTCATGAGAGTTTGTACCCTCAGAAATGTAAAAGTACATTTTGAGTCAATTTTCTTTTGATTAGCCAATGACAGTTTATTATCCAGAGCTGGAGAAAAAAATCAAAGACTAATAAACACAACAGGGTTTTTGAATATGCCTCTGAAGACTGCCAGCACATTTGAAACAGCAGCTTTTCAGATCTACCTGATCTTCAATAAAAGGCATTAAAAATTAACACAATCATTTTGGAAATATTTTTTTCAGTAGAAGCTCTTTTTCAACATACTGTTTTTAATATGCTTTTACTAGTATTCCAAAGCCAAAGACATACTTCAACACCTATTTTAAGCAATGCTTTCTTTTGAGATAGAATTCACATACCATAGAATTCATCAACTTAAAGTGCACAATTCAGTGACTTTTAGTATATTCACAAGTATGTGCCACCATTAATACTACTACTATGTTTAAAACTTTTCATCACCCCAAAAAGAAACCTGTAACCCTCTCCATCCCTCTTTTTCCTCAGCAACTGGCAACAACTTTCTGTCTCTATGTGGATTTACTTATTCAAATTCCATCCATCTTGTAGCATGAATCAGTACTATTTTTTTTTTAATGAGTGAAAGATACACCATTGTATGAATATATCACATTTTGTTTATCAATTCATTAGCTGAGGGGTCATTCAGGTGGTTTCTACTTTGAGGCTATTATAAACATTTGTGAATAAACATCTGTGAAGACACATTTTCACTCCTTTAGGGTATATACCTAGGAATTAATAGGTCATATGGTACCTCTAATCGCTTCAGGAACTACCAGACTGTCCAAAGGACATCTTACATTCCCACCAGCAGTATGTGAGGATTCTAGTTTCTGCACATCCTCACAACACTCGCTACTGTCTTTCCGTTTGATTACAGGCATCCTAAAAATCAAATCAACCCCACTGCCATCCAGTCAATTCCAATTGATAGCAATCCTAGTGAGTATGAAATGGTATCTCATTGTAGATTTGATTTGTGGGTGGTTAACGCCACCACCCATCAATTTGACACACTGTAGTAGCTTGTGTTGGTATGCTGCAGGAAGCTATGCCCCCCGTATTTCAAATACAAGCAGGGTTACCCATGGTGGACAGGTTTCAACAATGCTTCCAGACTATGGCAGACTAGGAAGAAAAGTCTTATCATCTACTTCAAACCTTAGTCAGTGAAAACTATGGATGACAACAGTCATCCAATCTAGTGCCAGAAAATGAGGCTCCCAGGTTGGAAGGCACTACACTATAGCTACAATGACGGATTCACACATGCCAATGATCATGAAGATGGCACCAGTTAATCGACCGGCCAACGTTTCACACGGGAACTAACAATGTAACAAACAGTTAACTATGTTGAGCACATTCTCATGTGCTTAATGACCAACTGTGTATTACAATGCTTTGCCTAGTCTCTAAATGGACTATTTGTCTTTTAATTATTGAGTTGTACGAATCTCATACATATTCTAGATACGAGTCCCCTACCAGACATGATCTTCAAATATTTTTCTTATTTTGTGTGTTGTCTTTTCACTTTTTTGATGCCCCTGTCTTTTGAACTACATATTTTTAATTTTGATAACATCCTCATTTATTTTTTCCTTTGTCACCTGTGTTTTTGGTATCATATGTAAGAAGGCTTTGCCTCTGCCAAGGTCATCAAGATTTACTCTTTTGTTTTCTTATAAGTTTTATAAATGTAGCTCTTACATTTAGGTCTGTGATCCACTTTCAGTTAATTCTGGGATACAGAGTGAAGATCCAAGTTCTTCTGAATGTGGCTATCTAGCTGTCCTAGCATCATCTGGTGGAAGGTCTACTCTTTCTGCATTAAATGGTCTCAGTGGAAAGAGTAATTATCTACTTAACTTTTCTTCTACTTCATCAATGTTAGTAACAGTTGATAAATTATTAAGTGAAAACAGTAAGGTGCTTATACACACAGCAGTATTCCCTTATCCTCAAGTGATACACTCCAAGAACTCCTGTGGATGCCTGAAACCACAGACAGTACTGAACCTACATATCGTACAATTTACCCTATATATATATATATATATATATATGAGTTGGATATATATATATGAGTATATATATATATATATACATGAGTTGGATATATATATATATATATAGTTGGATATATATATATAGTTGGATATATATATATAGTTGGATATATATATATGAGTATATATATATACATGAGTTGGATATATATATATATATATATATATCCAACTCATGGCGGCTACTGGATCCAACTTGATGGCACTTGGCTTGGCTTGGCTTGGCATATATATATATATGTGATGAAGTTTGATTTATAAAATAGGCACAGTAAGAGATTAACAACAACTGACAATAAAATAGAACAATTATAAGAATACACTATAATAAAAATTACAACAATGATGGAGCATGACAGCATGAGATTTCATCATGCTGTGTATTCATTTAACATTTTCAAATCACAGCTGACCTCGGGTAACTGAAACTTCAGATCCGGGTGGGGTACTTACTTGTGAAATGAAGGGAGATAGGGGAAAACATACAATAGTATGCTTACAGATGCATAAACAAACACTAGAAAAGACACAACAAACACTGCTTAAAAGTAGGGGACAAGGAACAGAATGGGAGAGAGAACTGTTTTCTTGAGTCTTACGAAAGCTTTACTCAGAAAGCTAAGTTTAAAAATACATAAGGACAAGTAACAGAGAATAACTATGAGACGTTACTCTAAATTTCCAATGCTAGCAATCTTTATAAGGCACTGATAGGGCTAGCTACATAGTCTGCACACCTAAATGAAAATATGGGGCCTCTTATTCAAAAAGCAGGAAAAAAGTACCACTTCAGCATTTAAGGTACTAAAATATTAAAGATCTGACTCTTTTTCTACAGTCCCCCGACCTGTCATGAAGCTTTATGTTTGGTATTTAATGTTGCAATTCCTCAGCCAGGGAACATTCCCCTTCCCAGGCAGCTCTGCTTCCAGTGGGCCCACTCTGAAGGTACTTAGCTGTAGTCATCAGAATCTAATGTACTTCATCAGACTGTATTCTGTATTTCTAGAATTTTAATAAAACTGTCCTTATCTTCATGTGCTCTATGCCCAGTGAGGCAAGCTACAGATTGGATTTCAGCACAGGAATTTATTCACATATGAAAGAAACTTTGGATCCATGATCGATGGAAAACCTAATTCACTAAAGAAACCTTCCTTTTCCTTTAAAATTTCTACTTCCTTATTTAACAGTAGCACTGCAAGTACCAATGCTGATGTTGTTGTTAGGTGCCATCAAATTGGCTCTGGCTCACGGCTACCTTACATGTATCAGAATGGATTGATGTTTACCACGATGTCCTTCCCTACTGACTGATCTTTCCTAATGATGTGTCCAAAGCAAGCCAAAGTCTTGCACTCCTTACTTCTAAGTCACATTCTGGTTGTAGTTCTTCTGTGACTGATTTGCTCATTCTCTGGAAGTCCAGGAGACAGTGAACAGGTCAATCATTCTGTGTCTTCCTTTTCACTGTCCAGCTTACATATGTACACGAGGCCACTGAAAAGACCATGCCTGGGTAAACCAAAAACACCAAACTCACAGCCATCAAGCTGATTCCAATTTACAGCAACCCTACAGGACAGAGATCTGTGCTGCTGGGGTTTCTAACGCTACAATCATTCCAGAAGCAGACTGTCATGTCCACCTCCTACAGCCTGGACGTCTGCCCACAGAGCCGCTGGTGGCTTCAAACCGCCAATCATTCAGTTAGTAACCAAGCACTTAAACCACTGCACCACCAGGGTTCCTCTGGCTTGGATTAAGGTGCACCTTAATCATCAAAGGGACATCTTTGCTTCTTTAAACCTTAAAGAGGTCTTTCATAGCAGATTTTCCCAGTATGTCATTTGGTTTCTTCACCACTGCTTCCATGGATGTACTTATCAAGGCAGATGATCAAAATTTAAAGCACAGTGTATATATCTATCAATGATTGTTCTGAAAATCAGGAAGCCGATCCTATTACATCATAATACTTCTCATCACACAGATCAGTACAGAATGTTCCAAAGCACATTAACCACAAACACGTTCTTACCAAGGGAGGCCCAGCCAAGAAAATGGTACCCTGCTTGCGTACAATGATGTTTTCATCAGCCATTGCTGGCACATAAGCACCTCCTGCCGTACAGGAGCCCATGACCACTGCGATCTGGAATCCAAGCACACAACAAGGAAACTGTCAGGCACAGCTCTGTGAACCATGTGATCTTAGGATCTAATAAGGCAATGACCAGAGAAAAGAACGAGCTTATCCCTGGATTTCCCTTAAAAACAAACTCCTCCAAACATTTGGAATCATTTCCTAACTTCCTGTATCAAAGCATTTTGAAGGGCTTATGCCACAGTTTACAAAGTTTATGAACACACTCACTGCGTAAGAGATGCCTGAGTTGATTAGACTGTGTCCTGAGCCACTAAAGGAGGAGAAGAAACCCCCAATACACCCGTAACTTACCTTAACTCTATTAAAAGGACAACTTACAAGTCTAAAGTAATAATAAGGCCTCTTAAACAACTGCCACCTACCTCATAAGAATACTGAAATAATTCTCCAAATTAATGTTATTCATATTTTGTCCTAATAGTTTCTAAAAATCTAATACTGCCTAAATGTAATAGCTTCTTTTAAAAAAATGCTATCATTGCAGTTAAAGTTCTGGCTCCAAAGACAGTGACTGTGAAGATGGATGCTGAGTGCATGGGGGTTTACAGTATTGTTTTTTCCTACTTCTGTATAATTTTGAAATTTTCTATAGCTTAATTTTAAAACTTCTTCATCAGAGATTAAAGAAAAAATATGGGTTTGGCTGACTATCCTTAGACATGAAAAAACAATATTGCCAAAGAAAAAGAAGTATATTATATGTATATTACTAAAAAGTTATTATATGAAAGCAATTTTTGCTACAAATTTCAACATCCCATCAGTTTCCCTTACAGTCATGCAAATATCTGTTTTTTAAAAATGTCAGATTAGCATTAATCCAAAATGAAAAGAAACATGACTTAACCTTTTTTCATCTTAACGGACTATCACAAAAAGCATTTTTCCTTAACTAAGGCTTTCATGTATGTTATCAAAACTGGTTGCAACATTTATCTGTCTACATGTTACAGAAGTATTTTATCACATACTGTTCTACCAGTCATATACAGTTATGTTTTAAAGACAGGTACAAAAATCCTTGCCCATAAGTGCAAGGAAATATTCATTATTACAGTGCTTACTAATGGAAACCCTGGTGGCCTAGTGCGTAAGTGCTACATCTGCTAACCAAGAGGTCAGCAGTTCAAATCTACCAGGCGCTCCTTAGAAACTCTATGCGGCAGTACTATTCTTACCTATAGGATCACTATGAGTCAGAATCAACTGGACAGTGGTGGCTTTGGCAATACATAGTTTATTACAGCAAGAAAAATACAAATAATCCAAATGTCCATTGATACACTTTAAATGGATAAATTATTAAATGCATAAAAATGCTCTTTAAAAATTTTTGAAGCAAAAATATCACATTAAATGTTAATACTTACTAAAGCCGGGTGGTAGGGACATGAATATTGTGTGCATTATATTTTCTCTGTAGTGTATACATGGTCTACAATATTTTATGTGCTTTTTTTGAGGCCAAAAAAACCAGACAAGGTTTTGCAGGGAGGAAACTGTGAAAAGGACATAACTTCACTTTGTTCCCTTGTTCATGGTAACAGAACACCAGGTTCAGCTCAAACTACTTCAGAGCCCACTCCCCCCAAACAAGTGAAGAGTCACGGTGATGTAAGAGAAAAGAAGAGCACCTATCAATGTGAATTCAAACACCAAAGGGTGGGAGGGAGGAAAAAAAGAAAGAAGAATGATTTTGTCAAAATGCAGTCACATGAAAATGAGAGAAATTAAATGTCATCATACCATCTTGGGGGAACACAAGACCTACTACCAATTAAGTCGTAAAGTCCCATGAAAGAATAGCTGACAAATTATTAGCTAGATATGTCTACTTTTGGGAATTTTCCCAAATCCCTAAAGATACTTCAAACGTACGTCCTCTGAAACCAAGGAAATGTGCAATCTCTGACAACTGCTGATACACTATAAATGTACAAAACCTATGCTCAGGAGACTGTGGTAGGCAGACATCTAATAGACCCAAGTAACTGTGAAAACCTCTCCCCAGGAGCGTTCGGTGAACTCAGCAGCTTCTAATGAATAGAGCATGATGATGCAATGTCACTTTTGTGATTAGGTTACAAAAGACTGACTCCCCTCTTGCTGCACTTCTCTCTTGCAGGCACACTTCTTTGTCCTCACTTTCTTACTCTGATGAAACCAGCTGACACATTGTTAGATGTTTGGTTTTGGAGAACCAAAACCAAACCAAACTCAGTGCCATCAAGTCGATTCCAACTCATAGTGACCTTATAGGTCAGAGTAGAATTGTCCCCACAGAGTTTCCAAGGAGTGCCTGTCAGATTTGAACTGCTGACCTTTTGGCTAGCAGACGTAGCATGTACCCACTATGCCACCAGGGTTTCAGCCACAGGATAAGGAACAGAGAGAATCTCTGGCCAACAGCTTGTGAAGAACTGCTGCCTCACTCCAACAGCCCTGAACTGAATCCTGCTAATAACCACATGAGTTTGGAAGAGGATCCTTCCTGGTCAAGCCTTGAGATGACTGTAGCCTTGTGAGATGCACTCACCAGAGGAGCTAGCTAAGCTGTACCCATAGAAACTTGGGACAAACTCTATTTAGAAGTATTTTGTTGTTGTTTCTCTTTAATGTATCTCTCTGTCAACTGTGCACCTATTCCAAACCCAAGAGCAGACCACAGCAGAATTCCATACCAGCCCTGAGGATGCTGAAAAACAAGAGCTAGACATGGATGAGCCTTGAAACCATTACGCTAAACAAAAGGAATTAGTCACAACAGACTATATATCACACGACTCCATTTCTATAAAATGTCCAGAATAAGCTAATCTGTAGAGACAGTAGATTAGTGATTGCCTGAAGCTGAGGGAATCAGGTGGAAATGGGGAGTGACTGCTAATAGGTGAGGGATTTCTTTTTGTGGATGATAAAAGGATTATAAAGTTGATTGTGGCAATGGCAACGCAACTCTGAGTATCCTAAAAGTCGCTGAAATGTACACTTTAAATAGGTCAACTGCATGGTATGGTGAATTATATTTCAACAAAGCTGTTACTAAAATTTAATAAAAACAAGAGCTCAAATTATTACGTACACAGAATCAAAATTCCCAAATGTTTTCATCAATAGACAAAGAGAATCCATCCTACTCATAAATATCTAACAGGCATCAAACTTAATGCTGCTGAAGCAAATCCTGATAGTAGAAATAAAAATTAAATAAAACTCAGGTAAGAGCAATACCACTACCACAGTCTCCTCCATATCCTTTAATCCTAAGTGATTCAACCACTCGCATCTTGGCTCAGAGACAGAGTGAAATTACAGTGCCAAAAAGCACTCTTGCCACTGTGTCTGCTCCGTCCTCTCACGAATCACAGAGGCTCCCGTGCTAACGGCACTGACTCCCCCCAACGTCCCAAAGCACTCCTCTCCTGTAAAATGAGGCTCTCACACAGGCCTCACTGGATAACACTCACTGGGTGGATTATCAGCAGGTCCAGGAAGAAAAATCTACTGCATCTGTACTAACTACCCCATAGCCATGGAGTTCATTCTGACTCACAGCGACCCTACAGGACAGAGCAGAACTGCTGCATGAAGCTTCCAAACAGCAGATGGTGGATTCAAACTGCTGACTTTTTGGTTAGTAACTGAGCTGTGAACCACTTAACCACCTGGGCTCCTCCTCTATGCTAAGGAAGTATTTCAAGGACATTAAGGCCTTAATCTATTCTGACCACACTCAGAGGTAGAATCTGGCTGGCCTTGGGGACACACCTCTGGGCATCACGCCAGAAGAAATACCACAGTGGCCGTCCTTGGCACCAGGACACAGTGAACTTCCAAGAACTTCACCAAGTAGGGCTTTAGCCCACCCAGTAACCGATGAGGTGGGCCCCTTTCATGACAACGGACAAACTACTAGATCACTTTGTCAGCGTCAGGAGATGTGCGGTGTTCGTAAGACTTGTACCAAAAGCAAGAAATCAGCAAGAAGGCAATGAATGATGTGTAGCTGACAGTAACAGTTCCTGTCATCACCTCCACAGAAGGCACAAACAAAATTTTGAGTAATAAGACATGTGAGAGCAGTATGCTAGAAAAAAGAGGTAATAGTCTACAAAAACTTTAGATGAAATTTCATTACGCTCCAGGTCTTGCCTCAACAAACACAGCCTGGTTCCCGTTGCACCAAAAACAAACTTACATATTGTAGATCAGCAGTCTGCCCTATGAAAAGGGGCTTCGGAAGCCAAGCAGTTTCACACCTAATTCTAAAATGCTGTGTGAACTCAAGACCTCCCATCTTCCAATTCAAAAACACAGCTGTAGAAGACTATCTGGTTCAAAAGAATACTGGGACGAATGTAATATAACCTGGAAGGGGAAAAAAATTTCAACTGCTTGAGGGAAAGGCCATTAAAATATAAAAATACGGACCCGTTTCAGACACTCCACTGATCTCACCCTGCCTGGAGCATGGGACAATGACGAAAACCACAGATACAGGGGAAAGACTAGTCCAAAGGACTAACTGACCATAACTACCATAGCGTCCGTCAGACCAAGTCCAGCACAACTAGATGGTGCCCAGTTACCAATGCCAACTGCTCTACAGGGATCACAATAGAGGGCCCCAGACAGAGCCAGAGAAAAAGGTAGAACTAAATTTGAACCCACAACTAAAGACCAGGCTTACTGGCCTGCAGAAACTGGAGAAACTCTGAGAGTACAGCCCCCAGACACCCTTTTAGCTCAGCAATGAAGTCATTCCTGAGGTTCACCCTTTAGCCAAAGATTGGACAGGTACATAAAACTAAATGAGACTTAAGGGGTATGCCAGCCCAGGGGCAAGGACTAGAAAGCAGACAGGGGCAGCAAAGTTGGTCAGAGGGAACCCAAGGTGAAGAAAGGAAAGTGCTGACATGTCACGGGGTTGGTAATTAGTACCACAAAACAGTATGTGTACTGTTTAATGAGAAGCTAGTTTGTTCTGTAAACCTTTATCTGAAGTACAATAAAAAATTTAAATGTAGTAATATTTTTTTTAATCTCTCATTTTACTTCTTTTTCAGTAAGTAAGAATTGTGGAAAGCAGATATTGCCTATACCACAGTTTCTTTCCTTCTGTACTGGAAAAACTGCCATGAAAACATAAAAGCCACAAAATACACATCAATTCACTAGCTATCCAGAATTTCAGAAAATTACCAAGTATACTGACTGAGCAACACTGCTGATTCCGGGGTGTTCATGCTTATCTGTGTTAATTGGATAGCTTGAAATGCAGACAACTTAGTTATCGAGGGCAGCTGTAAGAGAAATACTACAAGTGGATCACTTTAACCAACAGAAACTTATTTTCTCACAGTCTGGGAGACTACAAATCTGAATTCAGACCACTGGCTTTCTCTGTCAGCTCTAGAGAAGCATCTGTATTGACCCCAACAGCCACTTCTCAGCCACGTCTAGAGGCAGGCCTCTCTCTGGCCCTTGGCCTGGCCTCTGCCCTGCTCAGATAAGTGCTACAAAGCTCTACAGCTGCACCAATAAGTGCCCAGAGGTACCCTACTCTGCCAGGAAGCCTCCTGCCCGAAGGCGCTCACTGGTGGCTTGTTCCACAAAAGTGCTCATTACTGGCTTGTTCCATGGCTTGTCTCCCACACCATCTCATGCTGGTCCCCTGGTTCTGCTGCCACTTCTTGGTATTTTGTGCCACCTTCACTGTCACAGCTGTCTCTCTGTGTCTCCTGGTTTTAGGAGCACAAGGACCGTAGGTCCAAAGGATGTGCTCGTCTCTTCTTCTTAGCGGTACTGAGGAACCCAGTCTCTGTTTCCCTCTCCTTTTATTTCTTGTAAGACAAAAGGCATGACTCAAGCAAGGATACAACTTCAATAAGGATGATAAGGGTGGTAACTCAGGTAATGGTGGTGACTCATGTTATACCCTCTAGTAAGGTGGTGACTCAAGATACAATGACCCCAACCCTGATTTATTAACATAGTAGACAACTCACTCCCAAATGGGCCCATAACCACAAGCAGTAAAAAAAGAAAAAATTGCTTTGAATCTATTCCAACTCATAGTGACTCTACAGGACTGAGCAGAACTGCCCCATAGGGCTTCCAAGGAGCAGCTGTTGGATGTGAACTGTTGACCTTCTTAGTTAGCAGCCAAACAACCACTGTGCCACCAGGGCTCCACCCAAAACACAGAGGCTAAGATTTATACTGTATCACACTGTATCACTGTATTTACACTGTATCACTGTATCATACGTACATCAGGCCACAAAATGGACGACAGCCACACACAAAACTAGGAATTTTAGCCAGTTGACATATGAGGTCCGACAATTACGTCTGAGAATGCAACTGTTCTAAGTGCTACACACCTCATTGCTGAATATCACTACAGTCACCTTCGAAGTACTCCCCTTGGGAAGCTATACACTTGACACAAGCACCTAGGCCAACCTTCAAAGCAATTTTGGAACTCTTTCTGGAATGGCCATTGCACACAGTGGCATGGTGGCAAGTTTGTGAACTAAACTGTATAGTTGTCTGTGAGGGAGCTTCTAGCCAGTAAACAAAGAACTGTATTGGAACACCCTCCCTACTCATCTGCTCTCACCCCCAGTGACTTTTTTCTTTATCCAAAGATAAAGGAAATATTGAAAGGAAGACATTTGGATGACATTTAAGACATCAAGGGTAATACAATGACAGCTCTGCTGGCCACTCCATAAAAAGAATTCCAAAACTGCTTTGAAAGATGGACTAGGCACTGGCTTATAGCTTCCCAATGGGAGTACTTCAAAGGTGACTGTAGTGATATTCAGCAGTGAGGTTCATGGCACTTTTTCCAGGATGAGTTTGCATATTTAATTGGAAGACCTCACATGTTTTGGGGAGACACAATTTAGTCCCTAACAACACGATACAAAAAGTCCACCTTACCCAGAACATTCCATTTCTTCCACAATCCTTTATCAAAGAGCCTCAAAGTAACCAAACTTCCAAGCACTACCTGACTCATAAACAGGTTGAAACATGTTTAAAAACAATTAGGTATATGTTGCCTCTCCTATCTAAGCTCTTCAAAACAATAACCAAGGTCTGCAACAAGAAAACCAAGAAGATAAATCTTGACAATAATGAGCCAGGTCAAGACAGTAAGAATGGAATGAGGAAAGAGGAAGGGAGGAAGTCTTAAAATAATTTTAAATATATCTCCAAAAAAGAACAAATAACCAGAAACACAAATAGATAAAAAGCAAGAGACCTAAAGAACTGTAAATAAACACGGACAAATGAAAAACGCCTACTTTGGAAGAAACAGGCTATTGGTACAAGCAAAAACATCTTGGTGCTGGTATACTAAGGATTATGGCAAAACAGGGAAGAGAACTAATGGAACAGAACACAGATCAATCTACAGCAAATCAGACCGCCACTAAATTACAAAAATTAGTGGTAATCTGAGACCTAGAACACCAAGTGTGAAGATTCCACTTATGAAGAGAATTCTAAGTCTCACACTTAGGAAGCCATCAACATGGTAACATCAATCAGGAAAATACCCCTGGTGGCCAAAACGTCAGCAGTTCAAATCTACCAGTTGCTCAGTTTGAACCCTACACAGCAGTTCCGCTCTGTCCTATAGAGTCACTGCGAGTTGGGACTGACTTGACAGCAACAGGTTTTTGATTTTTAGAAGCACACTGCCAAGATCATCGTGGCACCAAGAATGGATCTGGCGGAAGGCCCAGAAACAGTATCCTCAGGAACGGGACTCAGACACCAATAAACTAACTTAAAAAAATAAAATAAAAACACTTGCTGTCAGGTCAATTTCAACTCATGGTGACCCCATGTGTGTCAGAATAGACCTGCACCGCATCTAGCATTCAAGGCTGTGATCTTTCAGATGCAAATCACCAGGTCTTTCTTCCAAGGCATTGCTAGGGGGGTTTGCATTACTAACCTTTGAGTAGCTATGTGCTTACCCGTTTATAGCATCCCCCAGGACTCCACAGGGAGTCCTAAAACCTGTCAAAGTGGGGGGAACAACGAAGCACAAGAGTACACAAAAGTAAGTATTTAGTTTAAGTGTTTTTTTCTCCTTAATCACAAAAAGACATTTCAAAACCCAGAAGACATGTAGGGCTCGGTCTGTATGTTCACAGCTGTAAAACTACAGGGTACAATGGCTGCTCCTTAACTTTCATTGTGACAAGCAGTGCCACAGTGAACTGTCTTATACATGTCTCCTCATACACAGACTAGAATCTCTCTAGAATACAGTCTTAGAAAAAGCATTCCTGAGTATCCTTTCTTTTTAAAATCTGTTTTTCCTTGAATAAATAACCTTTCGTATATTACATAGTATTACTATGATTAACCAAAGACTCAGGAGACAGAATCTCTTAAGCTAATTTCTATGGAAAAAGATTAAATTCTGCTTTTTATTTTTAGTTCATGTCAGAATATCTGGTTAGCAAGGATATTTGGAGGAAAAACAGTAATAAGAAATTACCTGTGTGATATTCTTAGAAGACATAATTGCCTGATGATAGAATATGCGACCAAAGTGATCTCGATCTGGAAATACATCAGCTTGGCGGGGTAAATTGGCACCCCCTGAATCAACTGATAACAAGAAAAATGAGAGAAATAAGACATCTCTACGAACAAAACAGTACAGAGACTTACACTGATGTTAGCATCAGTTCTTCACCATATTCCCCAAAATAGCCCAGTATTCTATGCTATTCTACGGCCTCTTTCTCCTGTCTCCAAAAGCAGCCAAACAGATCCACTGCCTGCCCCAATAGCTATTAGACTCCCTCACTTGAAATGGCAAAATCCCACCTACAATGTATTAGGGCATTCTCTTCTACCAGGACCAGTGATGGGTCCACAAAACTTAAGCAGTTCAGCTAAAAATTCCAAACCAAGAGTTCACATTGTAAATTGATTACATATTACCTTCTGATGCTGTTTTTAACTGCAGACTGCAGTAATGGATAAGAGTGTCAGCTGAGTTCAAAACACAGCTCCATTGCTTCAGAGGTACGGGACTGCCTACTGGCCATTCTGTGCCTATAGGATTCCTCATCCATGAAACGAAGACAAAAGTAACTGCCCCACTGAGCTGTCATTCAAATGAGAAGAACTGAAGTATGTAGAGCACTTAGTTCAGTATATACTGTGAGTGCACACAGTAAGTGTTTTAAAAAAATAAAAAGATATATAATTCTGTACCTATTATTGTTACCTAAATTCTCAGGTTTTTTATTGTTAATTAATACATTACAACCTATCTTCAATTCATTATGAGCTTACTCCATATGGGGACAGGGTAAGTCTCTTCACCACATCTCTTAGAGTGCTTAGCCATCACCTGCAAAGAGCAGGGCCTCCTCTGCTCTTTTATATATACAAAAAACTGTTCACACAGTGAGTTGACCACTTAAATTCATTTCTCTCCATCAGTACATCTGTCCAAATGCCTGCATAATACATGTTGAAGTTCTACCAAACTAAACCAATATCCAGGGAGTGCCAACTCTGAACTACCCTGCATTTAGGTTCTTTCTAAAATGTCTGTTAACTCATAAATGCATTTTAATGTCAATTATAAATTTATATGCATTTAAAATTAATTTTACTTTAAATTACAGCTCTCGAATTATATACATACTCAAAAAAAGTAGAAAATATCACACATGTGTAGAGGGAAAAAAGGTACATAAACCAGCTTTCTTCAGGCATCATTCCTGAGTGATATTATTACGAGTAGCTGTATTTACTTTCAACCCTGCCCCCTAGAGTTTGAAGCAAAGAACATGTATTTCATTTGTAATTATGGTAGAAATAAACAGTTTTTAAAAATAGTCATTGATAATGACAAATATGTAGTCCTCTAAACTGTCTTTAGGAAACCCTGGTGGTGTACTGGGTTAAGTACCAAAAGGTCAGCAGTTCAAATCCACCAGGCACTCCTTGGAAACTCTATGGGGCAGATCTATCCTGATCTCTAGGGTTGCTATCAGTCGGACTCAACTTGAAGGCAATGGGTTTGGTTATTTTATTTATTTATTTAGGAAACTGTCTTCATTGTGCTGGCCAATAGTTTGTTTCACAGCTGCTGGGACTTACCCAAGTAGATGCAGGTGAGCCTGTTCTGCAATGCAATTTCTTGTGCTCGGACATGTTTTTTCACAGTCACTGGGTAGTAAGAACCTCCCTTCACAGTGGCATCATTGGCAACAATCATGCATTCTACTCTGAAAAGCACAAATTTCATTGCAAACAGAATGAGAGATTTCTGCAATATTAAAGACCAATTACATCTACATTTCACTCTGAGACTCTCCAATGTAACTTTTAATCTGTAGCACTTACCACTAATGACACTCATAAGACGACAATCTTACATTGTAAAAACAAGCTTTAATCATGGTTCATGTATACATTTATGTAACACAGAATTTAACAAGTTTACAGATTCATACTTGATTTTTAAAGAATCATCAATCCTAGTCGGTGGCTGAATTCCTCCATGAAAAATTGCTTCCTTTGCCATGAGAACAAGAAAAACAAGACTGTCACCAGTTACCATTACTGAATGTCTTGATCAAAGACCCTGTAGAAGAATTCTGATCCAAAGGGGGGAAATGCAGAACAGAATTTCATATTATAATGGAATCTGGACTTTCTGGAGCCATGGAGACTAGGTGAATCCCTGAATCTACTGCCCTGAGATAATCCTCAAACCTTAAACCAGAAACATACTTGAAATCTTCTGAAAACCAAACAGTAACTTAACTAGTGAAGAATGTCTGCCTTGAGCATTATACTCTTTTAAGAACCATCTATATACGATCAAAGTGACAACAGCAACTAAAAAGGTTAGACAGGAATCTTAGCAGGCTGCGAGTTTACGTTCATGGTGTAGAACAATGCAAAACAGAGCAGTGAGAACAGCTGCACAATTCAAAGAAGGTCCTCAACAGCACTGAACTGTACAGGTAGAAACTGTTGAGCTGGTGTACATTTTGCTATGCATATTCTTAACAACGACAAATAAAAAGAAGAACTCTATGGAGTAATTCACTAAAATTCTGTTGAAAATCAAGTAGAGAGGACAGTAACTAAACGTGTGGCCTACGGCAATGTGAGGCTTCTCACACTAGGGTATGTGGCCAACAGAGTTTAGCATGGGATGGAAACATGGCTGCTCTGCTCTGAGCATCAGTTTTACTCACGAGGTCTCACAGAAGCTTTACTACATTAGCACATTATAGAGTGGAATGCAAATTTGCGATGACGTCAATATTAAACAAACTAGATTTCAAAGGAAATTTAGACTTAAAGCAGGTTGCTGGAAGCACTGCACTACAAAAGCTTACAAAGATCCAGTACCTCTTAGAAAGAGGCCAGGCTGTCATATCTGACAAAACTCAACTGAAATTTTAGTTCTACGATGTGCTAATTATGTGACTGGACAAAGACACAGTCACTTTTGCTTATCCATTAAAAGGTTTCAAATACATTACAGAATGAAAAATTAAATCAGTGCACAAAGCTATTGTATGAAATGTCTGTTAGTTTTGCATGCCCAAATCCATTATTCTGGCAACAGAACTTTTTCTCCCATAAATTACCTCTTCTTTACTCTTATTAATCCCTGTGACTCAAGAGGGTTAGTCCAGAGGTCAGCTCTGCACCTTTCTACTCAAAATCCACATGCTGGCTCAGCAACCAGTACAGGACCTGAGCCTAAGCACTTAGGATTTTCTTTTCCACTGCAATTGCTAAGCTAACAGAACATAAACCAGGAACAGCACGAAGGCATCTTTTGCCTCTGTGTTTGAAGAGTCTACCTAGGAACAAAGCCAAAGTAGATCAAGGCAGAGCAGGATAAGAAAACTAATAACAGTAGCTCAACTGTTAGTGTCTGAGGTTCCTAAATCACACCCTGACCAAGCTTTTCAGTTATGGAAGTTAATATGGGGCTCACAAAGTTGAGTCTCAGTGACAACACAAAAACAAAAAGGGGTGCACCCTGAGATCTCCACTAAAAGACCACAATTGATGGCCCAGGGGCCTCGGAGTTCCCCTGGGAGCATGGCCCCTGGCTCTGATGCTGCCTCTCTCTATAAATCATAATGGAGGCCAACTCTTTGGACAGAAATGGACTGGACTTGGTGACATAAAGCAACCATGTTGTGTGCACTTTATGGTTCTGTGCCTCTATAGGATGTCATCCGGCTGACCTCTTACTGGACACAGGAGAGAGGGTGGAGAGGAGGAGACAGGAGATTGTTAGGAGGATATGACAGGTACAGAATGGAGAGGTGTGTCCTTTCACTGGGCAGGGAGAGCAGTGGGAGCAGTGGCAGGTACACAAATTTATATGGGATTGTACATTTTCACTCAATCATTAAAAAAAAAAGTCAGTAAACTTCGCTGTCTCTTAAACTACTTTGAGCACCAAAGCCTAAGCAACCAAACACTTTGACGGCTAGACTAGTGTGTGTGTACATGTGTGTGTTGTGGGGTGGGTAGTGATCTGAGAACCGTTGTTTTGGGGCAGATCTAGGTCAACTGGCATGCTACTTTGGTGTATCTGACTTACGAGGTCTTAAAGACTAGAGGGCAGCCATCCAGATGCATCAACTGGCCCCAACCCACCTGCAGCAAAGGAGCATGAAGAAGAGTAAAGATACACGGAGAATACTAGCCCAAGAAACAAAAACACCCACGTAAACCAGATTCCATCAGTCTGAGACCAGAAGAACTAGATGGTGCCCAGATCTGACCAATGACTGCCCTGACAGGGAATACAACAGCAAGTCCCTGATGGAGGAGAAAAGTAAGGTGAAGAACTCTCTAGTAAGAAGACCAGACATAATGGTCTGACTGAGAATGAGGAATCCCTAAGACATGATTCCTGGACTCTTCTGTTAATCCAGAACTGAAACCATTCCCGAAGCCAACTCTTCACAAAAAGATTAGACTAGACTATAAGATATAAAATGATACTTGTGAAGAATGTACTACTTAGTTCAAGGAGAAATTAAAATGGCAGCTCCTGTCTAGAGGGAAGACAAAAAAGCAGAAAGGGACAGGAGCTGGCAGAACTGACATGGAAAATCTGGGACGGGAAGGAAGAACGTGACTGTTCCCGTTATAGCAACCAGGATCATATAACAGTATGTGTATAGATTTTTGTATTAGAACTAACGTGAGCCGTAAACTTTCACTTAAAGCATAATTTTTTTAAAAAAGAAGTGACATCACTGAAACAATAATTAGTATTTTAAAAAAAACTAAAGTTTGAGGACTTGAGGACACAGAATGAGCACTTGGTGTGTATACTTTGTGGCTTTACACATATACAGGAGGCTGTCTTACTGGTTTCTTTCTAGAGGGGAAAAGAGAGGATGGAGAGGAGGGGACAGGTGTTTGCTAAGAGGATACCAGAAGAGGGGAAAAGGAGGAGTGTGCTGTCACAGGGTGAGGAGAGTAGATGGAGTTGCAGAGAGGCGCACATGGAAAATTGACTTGGAATGTGTACTTGCACTTCATCATCATCATAATAAGCTAATTCAAGCAGGTCCTGAACTTGTACCATTCCCAAGTGCAATTATTTCCTTCCAAGTTGGACACTTCAAGGCACAAAGAAAACAAAAATAATATAAAAGTACAAATATTTGTGTATGTCCTTTTTTTTTTTAAATTTGTGTATTTAAAAAAAAAGAAAGGACAAGAGCACACTTCAAAAGTCATTACAACTAGGAGTATAATGAAAAGTAACCCTGGTGGCCCAGTGTTTAAGAGGTCGGCTGCTAATCAAAGGGGTGGCCATTCAAATTCACCAGCCACTCCTTGGAAATGCTACGGGACAACTTTACTCTGTCCTATAGGGCCTCTGAATTGGAATCAACTCAGGGGCAACAGGTTTGAGTTGTTCTGGTTTACCCACTTACTAGGAGCCCTGGTGGAACAACAGCTAAGTACATGGCTGTTATCCAAAAGGCTGGCACTGAGAATACAACGAACTCACAAGAAAGATGTGGCAATCTGCTCCTATAAAGACAAAAAGCTAGAAAACTCGATGGGTAATTCTACTCTGTCACATGGGCTCACTATAAGTCAAAATCCATTCCATGACACTTAACAACAACCACCTCTTAATTATGTATTTCCATGACATAGGAATTTAGTAATACCTCCATTAAGTTCACATTTCTTTTAGAAAGCTAATCTTTAAGTAGCCCGTAATGCATCCATACTGGGTACACATGAAGCAAAACACAATTGGTAAAGCATCTCAGCGGGCAGTGGGAGAAGAGAGGACGTGGAGGTAAGGAGAGGGAGGAAGGAACAATAATATAAGTAGCTACAGCTGCACCTTCCCTGAAAGTAAGACCTGTGGGGAGAAGCTGGAGGAAAACACTTATCAAAACCTAGCATCTGAGTCAAAAGCAATTATGCCAGGCTCAGGCTCTGACTGACTGAGGTCAAATTCTAGCTTCCCCAGGGGCACATGATCATATGCAAGTTATTGTAACTCTCTAGGCCTACTGCTGGAGCCCTGGTGGCACTGTGGTTAAACACTTGGCTGCTAGCCAAAAGGCCCGCGGCTGCTGTGGCCGTCTGCTTCCACGCAGATTACAGCCTTGGAAACCCTACGGGGCAGTTCTCCTCTGTCCTATACGGTTGCTACAAGTTGGAATTGACTTGACAGCAATGGGGTTCTCAGCCTGCTTCTTTACCTGTAGAAAGGTGATGACAATAACAGTACCTACGTCACTGAGCCATTGTGAGGATTCAGACAACTAGTCAATGGAAAAAGTGTTTACTACAGTACGTGACACGTGATAACGACATGAGGAATGTACGTTCATATAGAGTTGATCCTCATTATACATGGGTTCCATACTTGAGAATTTAGTTACAGACTAAAATAAATTTGTAACCTGAAAATCAATACGTGAGCACTGTCACAGCTATTCAGCAACAGGCACACAACAGCAAGAAACATGAAGTCACCTAATGTATGTGTTCCCAGATGAGGCTGAAAGAGGCAACACTCTGCCTTCTTGTTTCAGCTCTTATACTGTAAATAAGTATCCTTTTCTTGGTCTACTTAGTGCCATGTTTTTTGCAATTTTTGTGCTTTTTGTGCAGGCAGTTTAAAATAGCCTGCAAGCCATTTTTAAGTACTTAAAGCACTGAAGTTTTGTCTAGCATTCCTTACTGCAAGAAGGCTGTGATGAGCTTCAGTGAAAATCTGTGTTAGACACACTTTTTTGAAGCACAAGTATAGTGCTACTGGCCTAGAGTTCACTGTTAATGAACCAGCAATATAAATTAAATAGGTATCCTTAAACAGAAACACATATAAAACAAGGATACATATTGATCCATTGACAAAAATGCTGTGATCAGAAACTCAGTGTGTGTGTGTGTGTATGCGTGTGTGTGTGTGTGTTATTCACAGGTTCCATACTTGAGTGTGTGCATAAGTAAATTTAATGCCTAGCAGTCTAGATTATCTTAGTGAAACTGGTTCTTAGACTTCAGCATTTGAAAACCAAAAGGTCGTCAATTTTGTTTGCAAAGGGACTAAGCCCCGGATAAGTAAGGTACTACTAAAGAAGAAGAACACACTGGGAGGCCTCTCATTACCCAACCTTAGAACATACTACACTGCCACAGTGGTCAAAACAGCCTGGTACTGGTACAAGAACAGAAAGATGGATCAATGGAACAGAATTGAGACCCCAGAGATGACATCATCTGCCTATGAACAGTTGATATTCGACAAAGGCCCTAAGACATTAAACTGGGGTAAAAACTGTCTCTTCAACAAATGGTGCTGGCAAAATTGGAAATCCATCTGCAATAAGCTGAATCAAGATCCATATCTTACACCTTATACAAAAACCAACTCCAACTGGATAAAAGACTTAAATATCAAACCTAAAATGATAAAGCTCATCCAAGAAAAGGTAGGAACAACAATGGAAATTTTAATACACAATGAGGACAGACTCCAAAATCTGTCAAAGAAACCACAATCAATAGAAGAGAAAGTAGATAAATGGGAACTATTAAGAATCAAACACTTCTGCTCATCCAAAGACTTTATTAATAGAATTAAAAGAACACCCACAGAATGGGAAAAAATATTTGGCAGCTCTATGTCAGACCGACGCTGGATCTCCATAATCTATAAGATACTACAAAATATCAATAAGAAGAAGATAAACCATCCAATTAAGCGATGGGCAAAGGAGATGGACAGATTTCACTAAAGAGGAGATCCAGGCAGCCAAAAAACACATGATGACATGTTCACGATCTTTAGTTATTAAAGAAATTCAAATCAAGACGACAATGAGATACCATCTCACCCCAACAAGACTGGCCATGATCCAAAAAACACAAAACAACAAATGCAGAGAGGCTGTGGAGAAAGTGGAACCCTCCTACACTGTTGGTGGGGTTGCAAAATGGTCCAGCCTCTTTGGAAAGCAATCTAGCGCTTCCTTAAAAAAATGGGTATCGATATATCATTTGACCCAGTAATTCCACTACTTGGAATATATCCTACAGAATCAAGGTCTTTCACACCAATGGACACATGCACCAGAATGTTTATCGCAACACAGTCCACAATAGCAAAAAGATGGAATCAACCAAGATGCCCAACAACAGAAGAATGGATAGGTAAACTATGGTACATACACTCAATGGAGCACTACGCAATGATAAAGAATAACGATGATTCCAGGAAATCTCTCATAACCTGGTTTCAACTGGAAGACATTATGTTGAGGGAAAGCAGTCAGCGACAAAAGGACAAATATTGTATGAGACCTCTACGATAAGATCTCAAAAACAGACTTGTGTATAGAAGAAAAGACTCTTTGACAGCTGCAAGGGAGGGGAGGAAGGGAGGGAGGGAGGTTGAGTGGGGGAGGGTTTAGTTTAGATAGTTGCTAGAAATCTGGTTGGGAGAAAGCGGTGATAGCACACATTAGGAACAAGAACAACATTAAGTGGACTTCAGCATAACTTGAGTACTCTTTCCATCTTAACCCAATATAGCAAGGATAGAGTAGCTGGGGCAGGGGGCAGGGGACCATGCTCTTAGGCGAAATCGAGGCGAATTGGCACAACTAGCATTTTGCTAACAGGGCTCTCTGCACCCCACATTGGTAAGTGAGTGGCGTCTAGGGTCTTAAAAGCTGCCAAGCTGCCATCCAAGGACACAGCAGATGGTCCTAACTCAGCAGGAACGGATGCTCACCGAGGACCAAAATGACATGCTTTAAAGACAACCGAGAAGACAGAGAGACCCACAAGGGTGGGTGCCTACATCGACTTGGGACCGAAGAACCAGATGATTCCCGGCCACCACCAGTGATAGCCACGATTGAGCTCACTAGGTTGAGTCTCACTGGCAACACAAGAATAAAAAGGGGTGCATCCTGAGATCTCCACTAAAAGACCTCAATTGATGGTCCAGCAGTTTCGGGGTTCCCCTGAGAGCATGTCCCTCGGCCCTGATGCTGCCCTTGCCCACAAATTATAATGAAGGTCCACTCTTTGGACAGGAATGGATTGGACTTGGCAATGCAGAGTGATCATATATTGGATGCACTCTATGGTTCTATACATCTATAGGATATCATCCTGCTGACCTCTCTCTGGAGGAAGGAGAGTGGGTGGAGAGGAGGGGAAAGGAGGCTGTTGTGAGGATGAGACATGTATGGAGCAGAGAGGAATAGTGTGCCATCACCGGACAGGGAGAGCAGTGGAAGCTGCATATAGGTGGGTATGTAAATTTATACGGGAATGTACATTTTCACTCAATTATGTTAAATCAAAAATAATAAAAAATAAAAATAAAAAAAACAGGAGGGCATGTTAAAACACACTAAATCAGGCTGTCCAATTTAGTCCTTCCAGAGAAGACCTGAGAATCTGCATTTCTAAGAAGTTCTCAGCGGATGCCAATGCCTACGCCTAAACCAAAGGCCAAACCCAGTACCATCGAGTCAATTTCAACTCCTAGAGGCTATTGTCTAGAGAGCACATTTAGAGAACTATTCCTGTAAGACAATGTTTTTCACCCTGGTTGTCCAAGAGACTCCCTGAAGCCTTTGAAAACTACACATGGCAAATCCACACCTGGAGACTCCTATTAAGTACAGGAGTCTGGACTGAGCCCAAGGATTTTCCCTGAGTGTTTTTCTCTTTTTCTCTTTTTCTCTTCTCTCTTTCGTGTTTTCAGTCCCACACATGAATCAAGTATGCACCTGGGTAGAAAGCCTCAGCTCTAAATAATATAAACTACATACAACTTGCATGCTAACCTGCAAAGTACATGCTGCACGCCTGCACCTCTTTTCTGACCACACTGTGGAGGAGGTGGACTACTCACCCTGATACTCTGCCGATGCCTGTAATGATGCCACCTGCAGGGACCTCCTCATCGCCGTATAACTGGTAACCTGCAAACTGGGATAATTCTAAAAATGGAGACCTGCAGGGGAAAAGGATGCTGCTTGCATTAATGCCATTAAAAAAAAAAAAAAAAAAAAAACGCTTATACATGAGACAGCAAAGGTATTTTTTTAACACAGCAGTTTCAAATATTCATATTATATATAAATCCATCAAAATGAAAAATTTTTAATAAAAGAATTTATTTTAAAAAATTCCCACGGGAACATTCTGAGAACTCACATGGTATATTCTCACAACAGAACACTAAATGCTTACTTGAAAGGATGCTATACAATGTGTTTATACATGTAGAAAGATAACTGCAGCTAATACTTACATAATAGCGTGTGACAAGCTGTCATCTAAGAGATTCAGAAACATTAACAGGTGACCCTATTATGATTCCTATTTCTTAATGAGGAAATTGAGACACATAAAGGCTAAACAACTTGTCTAAGGTAGCACTACTAGTAAGCAGCAGCAGCAGGATTTAGTACAAAGCTTTTCACCACTGCACTAGTCTCTCTCTCAGTTATATAATCAAGATGTACTGTTGTTGCTGTTGCTATTGTTTTGCTGTTATGTGCTGTCAAAGTCAGTCCTGACTCACAGCAACCCTGCGTACAACACAACACTGCCAGGCCCTGCACCACCCTCAAGACCATCATTGCTATGACTGAGCCCATTGTTGGGTGATATTGTATCAATCCATCTCATTAAAGATCTTTTTCACTGACCCTCTACTTCACCAAGCATGATGTTCTTCTGCAAGGACTGATCCCGCCTGATAACACGTCCAAAGTACTTAAGATGAAATTTTTCTATCCTTGTTTCTGAAGAGCATTCTGGCTGTATTTCTTCTAAGACAGATTTGTTCCTTCTTCTGGCAGCTCATAGCATATTCGGTATTCTTCACCCACATCATAATTCAAAGGCATCAATTCTTCTTCAGTCTTCCTTATTAACTGTCTGACTTTCATATGTATATGATTTGATTGAAAATGTCACAGCTTGGGTCAAGTACACCTTAGTCCTCAAAATGATTATCTTTGCTTTTTAACATTTTAAAGAGGTCTTTTGCAGCAGTCTTGTTCAGTGCAATATTTTCTTGGGCTTCTTGACAGCTGCTTCCATTGGCAGTGATCACAAAGTAAAATAAAATCAACTTCAATATTTTCTCCATATCTACAATATTGCTTACTGTTCCAGTGCTTATGATCTTTGTTTTCTTTATGTTGCAGTGTAATCTATATTGAAGGCTATATAGTCTTTGATCTTCACAAGTAAGTGCTTCAAGCCCTCTTTGCTTTCAGCAAGCAAGATTGTGTCATCTGCATATCACAGGTTAATGAGTCTTCCACTAATCCTGATGCCAAATACTTCTTTATATAGTCTATCTTCTACTAAGTATGGCAAAATGATACAACTGAGGCACACTTTTCCTGATTTTTAACTACTAAGTATGCCTTTGTTCTGTATGAACAGCTACTTCCTGGTCTATGTATAGGTTGCATATGAGCACAATTAAGTGTTTTGGAACTCTCAGTCTTCACAATATTACCAATATTATGATCCACAAAGCTGAATGCCTTTACATAGTCAGTAAAACACAGGTAAATATCTATCATTCTCTCTGTGTTCAGTCAGAAACATCAGCAATGATATTCTTTGTTCCATGTGATCTTCTGAATCCAGCTTGAATTTCTAACAGTTACTTGTTATGTTCTGTCCCTGTATTACATTTAGCAAAATTTTACTTTTTGTGATATTAATGATGTTTTTGGTAATTTCCACATTCTGTGGGACTACTTTTCTTTGGAATGGGTATAAATATGGATCTCTTCTAGCCAGTTGGTCAGGTAACTGTCTTCCAAATTTTTTGGCACAGATAAGCGAGTGCTTCTAGTGTTGCATGTTTGTGGAAATAGCTCGGTTGGTATTCCATCAATTCCTGGCACTTTGTTTTTTGCCGGTGTCTTCAATGCCACCTGGACTTCTCTCTTAAATATCATCAGTTCTTGATCATATGCTACCTCCTCAAATAGCTGAATGTTGACATTTCTTTTTGTTACAGCGATTCTGTGTATTCCCTCCATCTTCTTTTGATGCTTCCTTCATCATTCCATATTCTCCCCAAAGAATCCTTCAATATTGCCATTCGGGACTTGAATTTTTTCTTCAGTTCTTTCAACTTGAGAAATGTGGGGTATGTTCTTCCCTTCAAGTTTTCTAATTGCAGGCCTTTGCACATTTCACTATCTGTCTTCTTGAGACGCCCTTTGAAATCTTTTGTTTAGCTCTTTTACTTCATCATTTCTTTCATTTGCTTTAGCTGCTCGACATTCAAGAGCAAGTTTCAGAGTCTCTTCTGACATGCATTTGGTCTTTTCTTTCTTTCCTGTCTTTTTAATTACTTTCTGCTTTCTTCATGTATATCCTTGATATCATCCCACAGTTCTTCTGGTCTTCAGTCATTGGTGCTCAACGCATGAAATCCATCCTTGAGATGGTCTCTAAATTCAGGTGGGATATACTGAAGCTGGTACTTAGGCTAGCATGGACTTTTTAAAAAATACTTTCAGCTTTGATTTGAACTTGCAGATGTACAACTGACAGTTCTTCAGTCAGCCCCTAGCCTTGTTCTGACTGAAGATACTGAGGTTCACCATCATCTTTCAAAACAACTGATTCCTTTGTATTTCATCCAGCAAGGTACATATGTCTAGTCACCATTTGTTACTGACAAAAAGAATCTGCAATGACAAAGGCATTGGTCTTAACAAAATCTCCAGTGCTGTTTCTATCAGCAAGGCCACATTTTCCAACTTACTAAGGCTTAGGATATCGATTTTTATGTACTCCATTTCATTTTTGATGACTTCCAATTCTCCTACGTTCATATTTCTAAAATTCCATGTTCCAATTATTAATAGATATTTACAGCTGTTTCTTCTTATTTTGAGTCATGCCACATCAACGATCCTAGGTCCTGAAAACTTGACTCCATTTACGCCATTAAGGTCAACCCTACTTTGAAGAGGCTGCTCTTTCCCAGCTGTATTTTGAGTGCCTTCCAACCTTAGGAGCTTATCTTCTGGCACTATGCCAGACAGTGTTCCGCTGCTCTTGATAAGACTTTCACTGGCAATATTTTTAGAAGTAGATTGCGAGGTTCTTCTTCCCAATCTGTCCTAGTGTAGAAGCTATAATGAAGCCTGTCCACCACTGGGGATTCTGCTGGTATTTGAAATGTAAGTGGTATAGCTTCCAGCATCACAGCTACATGCAAGCCACCACAGGGCAACAAACTGGCAGATGAGTGGGGGTTCAAGACATACTAAGTGGAAAAAAGAGAAATCGTAAAACATGTTTAGTGTGATTCAATTTTTTGTTTTTAAAAAATACATATGTGGGTATATGACACATATATGCATAAAAATGGTCTCAAGGATATATACTGGATGTTAACAGTGGTTGCCCATTTTGAAGCGCATGTTTCATATTTACTGTATTAATACATATTACTTTTGTCTTAACAAAAAATATGTATTTTGGAGTCTTCATCTACTCTCATACTACAAGCAACCCTTCAGGAAATTTTACTGGCTCCATTTTCACAGTGTTGCCAGACTCGGACTATTCTTACCACCACTGCTGCTACCACCCTAGTCCAGGTCACCCACACTTCTCCCCTGAATCGCTACAATCACCTTCTCATTATCTCATTGCTTCCACCCTCACTGCCCAAGTCTGCTCACAACACAACTGTCAGAAAACCTACGTCAGAAAAACCACAACAGTCTTCTGCTCAAAACCTTCCAGTAGCTCCCTTTTTCCTCAAAGAGCCAAAACTCCGATCGCAGCCTACAAGGTCCTATACAATCTCAACCCACCTCCTACTACTCTCCTTTCACTCCTCCACTCCACTATGGCTTCTTGGCAACTGTCTCAGCACATAAGGCACATTCCCACCTCATGGCCTCTGCACTAAGTGTGCTCTGTCTGCCCAGAACTCTTTCCCCTGAATATCTGCAGAGCTCTCTCTTTCCACCTTGAAATGTTGTTCTTGAGTGTCCCCTTCTCAATGAGCCCTATACCAACCACTCTACATGAAACTGCAACTAGCCCCCAACTCTTTCTCCCCCCGACCCTATGTCATGGATTGAATTATGTGCCCCAAAAATGTGTGCAGCAATTTGGATAGGCCGTGATTCCCAGTATTGTGTAATGTTCCTCTGTGTTGTAAATCTTGCCTCTGTGGTGTTAATGAGGGAGATGGGCAATGGTTACACTAAGGCAGGATTCAATCTATAACATTGTATTCCACCTTGAAGCAATCTTTTGGGATATAAACAAAAGGGAAACAAGCAGCAAGTTGGGAAACTCATACTTTCAAGAAAGAAGCAGTGCCAGAAACAGACGACATCTTTTATACCCAGGGTCCTTGCACCTCAGAAACTCCTGGTTCAAGGGAAGACTGATGCTAAGGGCCTTCCTCCAGAGCCACCTGAAAGAGCCTTCCCCTGGAGCTGATGCCCTCTCATTTGGACGGTAGCCTACTGGACTGTGACAGAAACTGTCTTTTTAAAGCCACCCACTTTTAGTATTATGTTACAGCAGCATTAGATGACTAAGACACTCTGATCTATTTTTTGTTTTTCTCTTTGCACATACCACCTTCTAATATCTTATGTAGTGTACATCTTACATTTATTGTTTCTTTTGTATTTCCCCCTGTTATAATGTAAGCTCTACTTTCAGGAGGGCAGGAGCTATTCATTGATGAACCACTAGCACCTCAAATAATACCTGACATCTAGTACCAAAAAAAAAAAAACCCATTGCCACTGAGTCACTTCTAATTCACAGTAACGTGATAGTACAAAGGAGAACTGCTCCACAGGATTTCCAAGAAGCAGCTAGTGAATTCAAATTGACAACCTTTTGGTTAGCAGCTTAGCTCTTGAACATTGCACCAAGAGGGCTCTAAGTAGGCTATCAACAAACATTTGTTGTTGAATGAATGATAAAAGCATTTGCATCAGGATGGTGGGATGACAGGGGATTTTATTTTCTTATAGTGTGATAATATGTTTATTTCAATCACCACTATTTTAGTCAGCTAGTGCTGCTCTAACAGAGATACCACAAGTGGATAGCTTTAAAAAAGAAGCTTTATTTCATCACAGTGCCATAGGGTGTCAACTCCAGGGGCAGGCTTTCTCCACTGGCACTGGAGTAAGGTCCTTGTCATCAATCTTCCCCTGGACTAGAGCATCTGAGGCATAGGGACCCCAGTTCTTTCCAAAGGACACTCCCAGTTCCCGGCACTGCTCTTTGATAGCATGAGGACCCCAAATCTCAGCTTCCCTCCCTTGTTTCTTATATCTTAAGGGACTGTCTCAAGCACACAACAGTTTTATACATTAAGCCCTCTCCCACCAACACAGCAGCACCCACCTATGCATTAACACCATAGACGCAGGAATTCCAACATGGAGGAACATTACACAATGCCAGAAATTAGGGCCTAGCCAAATTATTACAGATTTGGGGGGGGAACACAATTCAATCCATGACAATCACAATAGAATTAGAATTGAAATCATACAGGCAAATACCAACCCTGGGTCTATAAGATTGTCGATTCTTTCTCTCGGTAACAGTTTTCCTCTCGATATGTGAAGGGCTCGGGCTCTCTCACCACCTCCTATGATAAAACATGATTAGATTATATTTACATGATACAGGAGCTCCATTTAACTTAATACCAGATACACTTACAAGGCTTAGTCCAAAATATAGTGACTTTTTTAAAAAGTTTAACTTATCCTGTGAGAAACTGTACATTTTTCAAATCATTCACTCAACCTACAAGTGGCCAATTTTCAAAAATAAATAATCTGAATTTTCTTAAACCAATCTAACCCTAATCCCTATAACATTATATATTTTCTTAATTTACTGATAATTAAAGACATTACACAGTATTCTTCAACAATCCATGCATTTCAAATTCTGCTTTATCTCATTACATTTTTAATAATCTACTACATAGACTTAGTACTACGCTACAAGTTATGAGAAGTTTGAAACATTCTCACCTTCATTTGTAAAACGCAAAATCATTATTTTAAAAATGACTTCCCGAGGTGGAGTCAAGATGGCAGACTAAGCACACGTCTCCTTATATCCCTCTGGAAGCCAAGATCTGAATTGATAATCAAATGGAGCCTTCTGGTCACCTAGTGAGCCCCAGGACATGACACAGGGCTGTTAATTTGGACTTCATACCACTGAACAAAAAAAAAAACACCTCTCTTTCGCTGATTCCCACTCCCAGCTAGCCCTGGCTCTCATGGACTGAATGTAATGCACAATTGTGACTTTTTTTTTTCTCTGTCTTGGCCAGTGGGTGGAGCTGGGTCTTGCCCAGTGGCTAGGCTCAGATGCACTGCTGGTGGGGTAGGCAGGCAAAATTGCCGTATTTTGAGAGCCAGGCTTAGGACTCTGCACATCTAGCCAATTTGGGCCTCCCTTTTTATCTCTGCCACAGCATGGTTTGTACGGAACCATGGGGCCTATGTGCGGGACGCCATGTTGGATACGGAGATTTTAGCGACACCTAATTCTTAGCCTGGAAGCCAGCACCTGAAACCAGGACAGCGCTTCTCCAACAGAAAAGCAGTAGTTTACACAGTGTGGCCTAAGGCTGGGCCCTGTCAGCACAGGCCAACAGGGCAGTAGCATTGCTGTATTTTGAACTGGTTCGTATCATCAGGGGTTGGATACAGAGGTGCTTACTTTGCCACTTGGGAACACAGACCTCTACACCTCAAAACCTGACTGACTTGGGAAGTGGTCAGGTACCTTTTGTTTTACATTTTAAGACAGTCTAGAGAAACATCTGCGGTCCATCCTCACAGTAACTCTCCCAGCCTCTACTTACTCACATGGGACCCAAAAAGCAACAGACACTTGTGGCACACAAGAAATCACCCGTGGCTTCAGAAGGCTCCCAAACAAAGCAACCAAGCAGTTTTCCAGATGAAGAGACTTTTATGAAAGCATCAGAAAGTGAATACAAAATGATTATATACAGAGCCCTTCTAGACCTTATACAGAATGCAGCAGAACAAAAGGAGAAATTAAACAAGCTGTTCAATCTGATGGAACACCAGTACTCTGAAATCCAACAGATCAAGAACGAATGGAACAAATGGAAAAAAGAATTTCTGACTCGGAAGACAGAGCTACTGAGGCCAGCATCTAGGAGCAGAAATCAGAAAAAAGAAACAAGAAAAATGAATAAGCATTAAGAAGCATGTGGGACTCTACTAAGAGGAACAACCTTCAATTAATTGGAGTCCCTGAACAGGGTGAGACATCTGAGAACACAGAGAGTATCGCTGCTGAGCTGCTGACAGAAAACTTCCCAGAAATCATGAAGGAAGAGAATATAGATATCCCAGATGCATATCCTATGCCACCCAATACAGATCTCAAAAGAAAGACTCCAAGACATATTATAATCAAGCTTAACAAACCAAAACATAAGCAGCAACTCTTAAAGGCGGCAAGACTCAAAGCAAAGCTAACATTCAGAGGGAAACCCTGTAGGCTTTCATCAGATTTCTCAGCAGAAACCATGCTGGCACAGAGACAGTGGCATGATACATTCAAAGTCTTGAAGGAGAAGAACTTCCAACCAAGAATTATATATCCTGCAAAACTATCTTTCAAATAAGAAAGTGAATGAAGACATTCCCAGATAAACAGAAACTCAGAGACTTTGTAAAAACCAAACCAAAACTACAAGAAATTCTGAAAGAAGTTCTTGGTTTTGGCTTAGAAGAACAATACCACTAACTTTATATATTAGAATGACACATCACCCAGAATTCTACACAGTTAGGGAAGGCTCCAAACTCAATACTTCAATGCTTTAATACTGAAAGAAACAGTCCAGTGATTATCAGAAAAACTATGGTGCCATAATATTAAAAAGAGGGATTTACTACAGTGATTATAGTCCTTCCAGATGGAGAACAAGTTAATAAGATTGGTAGTAATTAAAATTGGGTTTATATATAGTTTATTAAGGGGGATATTAGGGGCAGCCATAAACCACAACAAAGATGCAACATACCATATCAAGAAATGTAACAGGGGAGTCTCAACAACTATAAAGAGAGCTCTGAAAAGGTGAAACATCAACTCACAAAAGAGAATGTCCCAAAACAGACTAATAAGAAGAACAGAGAAAATATCAACACAAAAATAAACACATCACAATGGCAGCACTGAATACATACCTATCAATAATTACACTGAATGTGAATGGACTGAATGCTCCAGTAAAGAGACATCAAGTGACACCTTGGATCAAAAGACATGACCCATCCATTTGTTGTCTACAAGAAACTCACCTGAGACTTAAAGACAAGAACAAACTGAAAATTAAAGGATAGAAGGATATATATCAAGCTAGCAATGGACAAAGAAGAGCAGGTGTGGCAATTCTAATCTCGGATAAAATCAATTTTAATTTAAAATCCACCATCGTGGACAAAGATGGACACTATTTATTGCTGAAAGGTTCAGTACACAAGCAAGACTTAATTATACTAAATATTTATGCACCTAATATCAGAGCACCTAAATACATCAAAGAAACACTACCTACACTCAAAAAAGAATTAGGTCATTCAACAATAATAGTAGGAGACTTCAACACTCCACTCTCAGTACTAGACAGATCCTCTAGAAAAAAGCTCAGTAAAGATACAGAAGATCTCATTGCCACAATTAACCAACTAAACCTCATCGATACATACAGAACTTGCTACCCATCAGCAGACAACTACACCTTCTTCTCCAGTGCACATGAAACATTCTCCAGAATTGACCATGTGTTTGGACATAATGCAATTTTCAACAAAGTCCATACAATTGAATTACTGTAAAGCTTCTTCTCAGATCATAAAGTCATACAAGTTGAATTCAATAAAAGACAAAACATAGATAGAAAGTGGAACTCTTGGAAACTGAACAACGTCTTGCTCAAAACAACATGGGTTATAGAAGAAATCAAGGATGAAATAACGAAATTCATGGATTCCAATGAGAATGAAAACACTTCCTACCAGAACCTATGGGATACAGCCAAAGCAGTGCTCAGAGGTCTGTTATCCCCATAAATGCACACATCTGGAAGGAAGAAAGAAACCAAATCAAGGAACAGCTTGAACAAGTAGAGAGAGAACAGGGGAACCCCTCAGGCACCAGAAGAAACCAGATCATAAAGATTAGAGCAGAGCTAAATGAATTAGAGAATAGAAAAACAATTGAAAAATTTGAAAAGACCAAAAGCTGGTTTTTTGAAAAGATCAACCAAATTGACAAACCACTGGCTAAACTTACTAAAGAAAAGCAGGAAAGGAAACAAATAACCCAAATTAGAAATGAGAGGGGAGTTGTCACCAATGATCCAACAGAAATCAAAAATATCATAACAATACTATGAAAGACTGTACTTTAACAAATTTGAAAACCTACAGGAAATGCACAAATTCCTTGATTCTTACCACCTACCCAAATTATCACAATGTGAAGCAGAACAACTTAATAAACCCATCACAAAGGAAGAGATTGCAGATGTCATCAAAGCAATGCAACCAAAAAAACCCCGGGCCCAGATGGCTTCACTGCAGAATTCTACTAAGCTTTTAGGGAAGAGTTGTCTCCAGTACTACTGAGACTATTTCACAGTATAGAAAGGGATGGAGTACTCCCAAACTCATTCTATGAAGCCAGCATAACCCTGATACCAAAGCCAGGAAAAGATCCAACCAAAAAGGAGAACTACAGACTGATATCACTCATGAATCTAGATGCAAAAATCTTCAACAAAATTCTTGCCAATAGAATACAACAATATATCAAAAAAATAATCCATCTTGACCAAGTGGGATTCATACCAGGGATGCAAGGCTGGGTCAACATCAGAAAAGCAATTAATGTGATGAACCACATAAATAACACAAAAGACAAGAATCACCTGATTTTGTCCATTGATGCAGAAAAGGCATTTGATAAAGTCCAACACCCATTCATGCTAAAATCTCTTAGCAAAATAGGCATAGACGGAAAATTCCTCAATGCAATAAGGGCTATTTATACAAAGCCAATTGCCTACATCATCCTGAATGGAGAGAGACTGAAAGACTTTCCCTTGAGATCAGTAACTAGACAAGGATGCCCACTATCACCTCTCCTATTCAACATTGTACTAGCAGTTCTAGTCACAGCAATTAGACAAGACCACGAAATAAAGAGCATCTGCATCAGCAAAGAAGAACTAAAAATCTCCCTGTCTGCAAATGATATGATTGTATATGCAGAGAATCCAAAAAAACCTAAAAGTGAACTACTCAAACCGATAGAAGGCTTCAGCAAAGTTTCAGGATACAAGATAAACATAAGCAAATCAGTAAGATTCCTTTATACCAACAATGAGACAGCTCATGAAGAAATCACCAAATAATACCATTACTATAGCCCCCAGAAAGAGAAAGTACCTAGGAATTAATCTAACCAGAGAAATAACAGACCTTTACAAAGAAACTACAAGCGCTTACTACAAGAAACTAAGAGAAACTTACAGAAGTGGAAAAACCTACCCTGCTCATGGATAGGAAGACTTAACATTGTGAAAATGTCGATTTTACCTGAAGCAATCTACTTATATAATGCAATCCCAATACAAGTTCCAGCATCATTTTTTAATGAGATGGAGAAACAAATCACCAATTTTGTTTGGAAAGGAGAAAAACCACAGATAAGTAAAGTACTACTAAAGAAGAAGAACACACTGAGAGGCCTCTCATTACCCGACCTTAGAACCTATTACACTGCCACAGTGGTCAAAACAGCCTGGTACTGGTACAAGAACAGATAGATCCATCAATGGAACAGAATCGAGACCCCTGAGATGACACCATCTGCCTATCAAAAGCTGATATTCAACAAAGGCCCTAAGACACTAAACTGGGGTAAAAACAGTACCTTCAACAAATGGTGCTGGCAAAATTGGATATCCATCTGCAATAAATTGAAACAAGATCCATATCTTACACCTTATACAAAAACGAACTCTAACAGATAAAAGACCTAAATATCAAACCTAAAACGATAAAGTTCATCCAAGAAAAGGTAGGAACAATTAAGGTTTTAATACACAACATAGACAGACCTGAAAATCTGTCAAACAAACCACAATCAACAGAAGAGAAAATAGATAAATGGGAACAATTAAGAATGAAACACGTTTGCTCATCCAAAGACTTTATCACAAGAGTTAAAAGGTCACCTACAGAATGGGAAAAAATACTTGGCAACTCTATGTCAGATCGATGCCTGATCTCCATAATCTATAAAGTACTACAAAATATCAGTAAGAAGAAGATAAATTATCCAATTAAGCAAGGGCAAAGGAGATGGACAGACATTTCTCTAAAGAGGTGATCCAGGCACATGAGGACGTGTTCATGACCTTTAGTTATTAAAGGAATTCAAATCAAAATGACAATGATACTATCTCACCCCAACAAGGCTGGCCATGATCCAAAAAACATAAAACAACAAATGCTGGAGAGGCTGTGGAGAAAGTGGAACTGTCCTATACTGTTGGTGGAGTTGCAAAATGGTCCAGTCTCTTTGGAAAGAAATCTGGAGCTTCCTTGAAAAAAATGGATATAGATATACCATTTGACCCAGGAACTCCACTACTTGGAACATACTCTACAGAATCAAGGCCACTCACACCAACGGACACATGCACAAGAATGTTTATCGCAGCACAGTCCATGATAGCAAAAAGACGGAATCAACCCAGATGCCCAACAACAGAGGAATGGATAGGTAAACTATGGTATATATACTCAATGGAGCACTATGCAATGATAAAGAACAGTGATGATTCCAGGAAACATCTCCTAACCTGGTTTCAAATGGAAGACATTATGTTGAGTAAAAGCAGTCAGAGACAAAAGGACAAATATTTTATAAGACCCCTACAATAAAAACTCAAAAACAGACTTACGCGTAGAAGAAAAGACTCTTTGATGGCTGCAAGGGAGAGAAGGGAGGGAGGGTGAAGAAGGGAGGGTTTAGATTAGATAGTTGGTTGAAATTTGGTTGGCTGAAATCGGTGATAGCACACATTAGAAACAAGAACAATATTAAGCGGACTTCAATATAACTTGAGCACTCCTCCCATCTTAACCCAATATTACAAGGATGGAGTAGCTGGGGTGGGTGGCCAAGGACCATGCTCTCAGGAGAAATCAAGGCCAATTGGCACAACTAGCGTTTTGCTAAGAGGGCTCTCTGCACCCCACACTGGTGAGTCGCATCTGGGGTCTTAAAAGCTGCCAAGCTGCCATCCGAGGGAGAGCCAATGGCCCCAACTCAGCAGGACTAGATGCTCACTGAGGAACAAAATGACAACGCAGAAGACAGAGAGACCCACATGAGTGGGTGCCTACATAGACTTGGGAGCAGAAGAACTGGATGGTGCCCAGCCACCACCAGTGATAGCCACAATGGAGCTCACAAAGCTGAGTCTCACTGGCAACACAAGAATGAAAAGGAGTGCACCTTGAGATCTCTACCCTAAAAGACCACAACTGATGGTCCTGCAGCTTCGGGGTTCTTCTGGGAGCATGGCCCCTGGCCCTGATGCTGCCCTTGTCCATAAATCATAACGAAGGTCCACTCTTCAGACAGCAAAGGATTGGACTTGGTGATGCAGGGTGACTATATGCTAGGTGCACTTTATGGTTCTATGCATCTATAGGATATCATCCTGCTGACCTCTGACTGGAAGAAGAGGAGTGGGTGGAGAGGAGGGGAAAGGAGACTGTTGGGAGGATGAGACATGTATGGAGCAGAGAGGAACAGTGTGCTGTCACCAGGCAGGGAGAGCAGTGGAAGCTGCACAAAGCTGGGCATGCAAATCTATATGGGAATGTGTATTTTCACTCAGTCATAATAAATAAATAAATGACTTCCCTGATAAGCACAGTAAAACGTACCTACAGGTGCCGTTACCTACCCATAACATTTCAGGCTTCTAAATGAGACAGAGCTGGAACACCTGATATAACCATTTAAAACACCCTTTGGTTAGCAGTTTAACTCAAGAGATTCTCCTCAATAGTTGTTCCAATGTTGCTCAGAACATGACAGAGAAAATTACAATAACTGAAGAGCCTGCTGAGGTTGCTTGAGGCGAGAGGTGTACAAAGCCTCAGCCAACTCCAACACTGAGGAACTCTATGTCTGGGGAACACCTACAACCCATTCTCGGCAAACCAACTATGACAGATTAGGAATGCAAGTATCAAACTGTACCCTAGAATGTTTATTTTCATTGTTGCCCAACAAAACAATTCCCCTTTCATAGTCTTTAATAAAATGTTAAGGTATTTAAGAAAGCCTTTTTTTTTTTTTTTTTTTTTTTTGGTTTTATGATGAGAACAATAAGTTCATATTCATCTCAAATAAACTTCCCCAGTAGAACCTTACTTTTCAAACCAGGAGTCTTTACCATATCTGAGGGGAATATTTCTTTTCCCCCTGAAGAATGAATGACATATTTTTCAGATTAAATATGCCTTAAGGTTACTGAGAAAATTGTCTCATACATCTAACAGCCTTTTTTAAATGAAAATGAGTCTGGGAGGGAGAGACTTAGTCACATGATGGTAGTTACAAGAAAAAATTAAGGCTGCTTTCTCGATTAAATAAGTTTGCTTTGGATTTCTGTGGCTTGAAACTAAAGAATCATAATACAGGGCACTTTTGACATAATACTCTTCTAATACTTTACAAACACCTAACATAGAAGTGTTGGCTGCACAGTGATTAAGCACTATGGCTGCTAACCAAAAGACTGGCAGTTCAAGTCTACCAGGTGTTCCACGGAAAGTATATGGGGCAGTTTTACTTTGTCTATAGGGTTGCTATGAGTTGGAATCAACTCAGCAGCAGTGGGTTTGGTTTTTTGGATAACACAGAAGTAGCTATATGAATTTTATAGCCTTCTTTTTCTTTTAACTCTCCCCAACATTCTCATATGTAAAAACCATTGTCATCCAATCAATTAAAATTCATAGCAACTCCATAGGTAGAAAGGAACAATTACTACCATCTGGATGAAGACTTTTGAGTTAGCTGCTCCCACTCTGTTTTGCATCTGCTTGCTCATGTCATGCTAAAGGGCTTAAAGGGTTTCACTCATTTACACAAAAACCATAATATTCCAAATGTGTCTACTGTCTGCCCTTTCCAATTAATTTTGATTACTGATTAACCTGTTAAGTGGAAAGAAGACAGAAATGTCTGCTTGTAGTAAAGGTCTATAATTCACAGAGCTACTGCTACGTCTCAAATTATGAGTTACTGAAAACTTACTAGAGGGATTAATCTGACCAAAACTGCTTCACTATTAGAATGACAAGTCCCATCCAGTCCACCACTTTCAAAATTCTACAAAGGACCCCAATACCAAGATCACTGTTGCATGGGCACAGGACCCCAAATGGCAGCAATACTCTCTCCAAGGATCCCATGTTAAGACACTCTGGCAACAGTGAAAGCCATTTGTATTACTAAGTAAAGAGGTACAGTAAGTAAGTTTCCTGATGGAAAGTGAATACAAACAATACATGGACACTACGTTCACTCTTAAATAACAGCTTCATGGTGAGAAATCGATGGCTCCCTCTTCCCTGGACAGGCACATCAGACATCAGCAGGTGTGCCACGGCTTAGGTGTTCCCAGCAGAAGCACTTGGGGTGCTCCCAGGCTCAGCAAGCAGGGTCCCCTGAGGCTTGGCAGGACTTCTCACCACTGTCGTCCACTTGCAGCTGCCAACGCCCACTCCTCTTCCTGCTGCCACTGCCACCTCTGGGCCTCTTGCATTCACCCAGGGTTTTTGCTGCCATGCAAGGCCACTCGTGGTCTCACTGCTTTCAGTGCTAAGAGAATTACAGTTCTCAGACTACTATCATGAGGCTGTTGCCATCTGTCTGTCCAGCGGACACCTGCTTCTGCCTTCTCCTGGCCTCTACTGCTTTTTCTCCCAGTGTTATACTCTTACTAGTCCTGGACTTCCTGCCATTATTAATGCCAGTCTCTTATGAAGAATTTTCCAATTTCTTATCCCCTGGGCTGATGTCTTCATCATGGGACAAGGAGTAGGGGCAGGGTATGGGTTCTTTCTTTTTTTTTTATTTAATATGACTGAGTGAAAATGTACATTCATGTATAAATTTACATGCCCACCTATATGCAGCTTCCACTGCTCTCCCTGTCCGGTGACAGCACACTATTCCTCTCTGCTCCATACATGTCTCATCCTCACAACAGCCTCCTTTCCCCTCCTCTCCAACCACTCTCCTTCCTCCAGCCAGAGGTCAGCAGGATAATATTCTATAGATGTACAGAACCATAAAATGCATCCAACATATGGTCACTCTGCAATGCCAAGTCCAATCCATTCGTATCCAAAGAGTGGACTTTCATTATGATTTATGGGTAAGGGCAGCATCAGGGCCGGGGCCATGCTCTCAGGGGAACCCTGAAACCACTGGACCATCAATTGAGGTCTTTTAGTGGAGATCTCATGATGCACCTCTTTTTATTCTTGTGTTCCCAGTGAAACTCATCTCTATGAGCTCCGTCGTGGCTATCACTGGTGGTGGCCAGGCACCATCCAGTTCTTCTGGTCCCAAGTCAATGTAGGCACCCACTGATGTGGGTCTCTCTGTCTTCTCGGTTGTCTTTACCGCATGTCATTTTGGTCGTCGGTGAGCATCCGTTCCTGCTGAGTTGGGACCATTTGCTGTGTCCTCGGATGGCAGCTTGGCAGCTTTTAAGACCCCAGATGCCACTCACCAGTGTGGGATGCAAAGAGCCCTCTTAGCAAAACGCTAGTTGTGCCAGCTGGCCTCAATTTCGCCTAAGAGCATGGTCCCCTGCCCCCTGCCCCAGCTACTCTATCCTTCCAATATTGGATTAAGATGGAAGGAGTAGTCAAGTTATGCTGTAGTTCACTTAATGTTGATCTTGTTTCTAATGTATGCTATCAACAATTTCTCCAAACCAGATTTCTAGCAACTATCTAATCTAAACCCTCCCTCCTTACCCTCCCTCCCTCCCCTCCCTTGCAGCTGTCAAAGAGTCTTTTCTTCTATACACAAGTCTGTTATTGAGATCTTATTGTAGAAGTCTCATACAGTATTTGGCCTTTCGTCGCTGACTACTTTCACTCAACATAATGTCTTCCAGTTGAAACCAGGTTATGAGAGGTTTCCTGGAATCATCGTTATTCTTTATCATTGCGTAGTGCTCCATTGAGTGTATGTACCATAGTTTACCTATCCATTCTTCTGTTGTTGGGCATCTGGGTTGATTCCATCGTTTTGCTATTGTGGACTGTGCTGCGATAAACATTCCTGTGCATGTGTCTGTCGGTGTGAAAGGTGTTGATTTTGTAGGATATACTCCAAGTAGTGGAATTACTGGTTCAAATGGTATATCAATATCCATTTTTTTAAGGAAGCGCCAGATTGCTTTCCAAAGAGGCTGGACCATTTTGCAACCCAACCAACAGTGTAGGAGGGTTCCACTTTCTCCACAGCCTCTCCAGTATTTGTTGTTTTGTGTTTTCTGGATCATGGCCAACCTTCTTGGGGTGAGATGATATCTCATTGTCGTCTTGATTTGAATTTCTTTAATAACTAAAGATCGTGAACATGTCATCATGTGTTTTTTGGCTGCCTGGGTCTCCTCTTTAGTGAAATCTGTCCATCTCCTTTGCCCATCACTTAGTTGGATGATTTATCTTCTTCTTATTGATATTTTGTAGTATCTTATAGATTATAGAGATCAGAAGGGTGTGGGTTCTTAAGTGAAATTCCCTATGTACCCCAGGGACATGCTTATCCTTCGCTCTAACAGCTGAATGTTCTTACTCTCCACTCTGGAAGCTTCCTTGAGTCTCCCTCTTCCAGGGCCTTTACTGCATCTCCATAGCCTCTTGAAGCTATATTAGCATCATGCCCCAGGTGGTTACCCCTAGTTAGGCTGGCCTCTACTCATGGGCTCAGGTGTGGTCTTCTTCTCAGAACTAGGCCCAAAAGGCCCAATGGTCCCTACAAAGGGATTCCATTTTCAAACTGAGCTGCTTTCTTCCTTAATACCCTACCCGGTCCCCCACAAAAGGATTCCATTTTTAAACTAAGCTGCTTTCTTCCTTAATACCCTACCCACACAGGTAAGCAACTGCAGATTGCCTCTTTGTTCACTTACCATAAAACAGGTATCTCGCCTCCATCCTTACAGTTCTCAAAGGGAAAAAAAAAAAATCATATGAAAAGTATTTTTCTTAAGCTAAAGAGAAATATACCAAGACTTCTCTGAATTATTTCCCCAAGTACTTCTACTGGGAGTCTGTCCACTGCATTTGGTAAGATCACATCTAAGACTGAAGTACTCTTAAATATACAGATATATAGATATAAGAGAAAAAATGCTCTGTGAACATGCTGCAAAGATGTTTTTAAAGATGAAAGTTACAGAATTCATTTGTGTCCTTCTAAGTAAAGGACTTGTAATATATTAGGAATCTTATGTTCAGAATGATCTGTATTCAGGCTCTTTACATTCAAGCCATACAGCCCTATAAAAGTAAAACCATCTTAGATACCAAGAACAGAAAGACAGAATAATGCATCTCATCATACTACAAAGTATATTTTCTACATTAATATTTTATACTCCCAGCCTATTATACCACCACAGTAGTGAAGACAGCCTGGTGCTGGCACAAAAACAGACATACAGACCAATGGGACAGAACTGAGAATCCAAATATAATATCCACCTATGAACAGCTGATATTTGACAAAGTCCCACAGGTGAACTGGGAAAAAGACATTCTCTTCAACAAATGCTGTTAGCATAACTGGACATCCATCTGCAAAAAAAATGAAACAAGACCCTTACCTGACACCATGCACAAAAACTAACTCAAAATGGATCAAAGACCTAAACATAAAACAAAAAACAACATGGATCTTGGAAGAAAAAACTGAGAGGACAATGAAGCCCTAATTAATAGCACTAACAGCTTACAAAAAAAATCACCAATAACCCTCAAACTCCAGAATTGAAAGAAGACAGTGGGAACTCATAAAAATCAAATACTTATGCTCATCCAAAGCCTTCATCAAAAGAGTAAAAAGACTACTTACAGAGCAGAAAAGAATCTTTGGCTACCACCCTTCCGATCGACATCTAATCTCTCTAATCTACAAGATACTGCAAAACCTCAACAAGAAAAAAACAGACGACCCAATTTTAAAATGGGCAAAGGACATGAACAGTCACTTCACCAAAGATGTGAACAGATACATGAGGAAATGCTCACGATCACTAGCCATCAGAGAAATCCAAATCAAAACTACAATGAGATACCATCCCACCCCAACAAAGCTAGCAGTAATCCAAAAACCACAAAATAATAAATGCTGGAGAGGATGTGGAGAGACTGAAACTCTTCTACACTGTGGTGGGAGTGTAGAATGGTATAACCACTATGCAATTCGATTTAGTGCTTTCTTAGAAAACTAGAAATAGAAATAACATATGATCCAGCAATCCCACTCCTTGAAATATATCCCAGAGAAATAAAGACCACTAAAACAGATACATGCAAGCCAATGTTTATGGAAGCTCTCTCCACAACAGCAAAAAGATGGAAGCAACCCAGATGCTCACGAACAGACAAATGGTTAAACAAACTCTGGTATATTTACACAGTGGAATACTATGCACTGATAAGAAACAATGACGGCTTAGGGAAATACCTGATAACATGGGGCCCATTTGGAGGACATTATGCTGAGAGAAATTAGCCAGAAGCAAAAGGACAAATATTGTATAAGACCATTATTATAAGAATGCAACAAATCACTTAAGCAAAGAAGAAATTACTCTTTGATGGTTACAAGGGTCGGGAAGGAGGGAAAGGGATTTACATAAATTAGATAGTGCTTAGCACTGGGGCTGAGTGTAGGATGCGACAACATGTACTAGAAAAGAGATACCCACAACTGTTCTACTTCAAAACTAAACTGTTTCCTAAATATAGCCCACCTCTTTAGAAAGACAGAGTAACAGGGTCTGGGGTCAGGGGGCCATGCTTTCAGGGGACATCCAGAATAATTGGCCTATCCAAGCTTTCCTTTTTTTTCTCTTAAGAAAATGCTCCACATACCATCTAGATGAGTGGCATCTGAAGTCTTAAAATCTATCAAGCTGCCATCTAAGTAACATCAATCAGTCCCATTACACCTGGACCAGAGGTAAACAGTGGACACCAAGGACTAGAGGAAAATATGAGCCCATCAAACGGATAGGGGCATATTAGTGTCAGCTTCAGCAAGGGAGCAGAAGAACTTGATGGTACCCGGCCACCACCAGTAAATTCCAGAAGAGGGTACACGGTACAGAACCACAGACACGGCGAGAGAAAGATTAGAGAGCAGGGCTAGAATTCTACCAAAAGAACACATTTGATGGTCCATCATACTGGAGGGCCCCCCTGGGGAACATGGCCCCTGGGCTCTCTAACCCTAAACAGCATCCAATACTACAGCCAGCTCTCCTGACAAAGACTGAACTGGACTATACAATACAGAATGCAACTGGGGATGAACAAACCTTTGAACTTCAGTACATACACGGGGCTGTTCTAGAGGCTCATTGTCAGAGTCACTATGACAAGGAGGCTACATCCTGGGCAAAGGGTCATGGGAAGTTCCAGATGAAAAGAGGCAGTGTGTTGTCATGGTGGAGGAGAGGAGTTGGAACAGAGTAGCACGGTGAAAGTTCTGGGTGTTATGTGTCAAGTTGATACAGACTGTTAAATTGTTCTCACACTATATTTTTTTAAAAATATACTTTTAAAAAAACACATTTTATACTGCCCTATGTCATTTTGTCCAGGTAGAATGTCCATAGTTAAAAAACAGGCAATAGTAATAATTTCCAAAGTTTTTAGGAAATCTCATTTATTTAACTAGCAATAAGCCCACAGAGGAATCATTTCCAAGCTATGAAAAAAATGCATAATTATGCAAAGTGTGGTATACAGCATGACAATGTCTGCTTAGCAGGAAGTATTTTAGTCACTTTAAGTAGAATAAAAATTTCAGTACAATACTGTGGATGAAATAGATTTTTAAAAATACAGTTAAAAATTTAGTAAGTTTTAGTTTTTAGTTCATCCAAAACAGTAACAATGCTATATAAGCAGAAAAAAACTAACTAATAAGAAAAATAAACTGAAATAAATGTCTACATCTTGGCAAAAGCCCTAGTGGAACAGTGGTTAGGCACTTGACATGGCAACCTGCTTCCATAAAGATTTATAGCCTTGTAGACCTTACAGGGCAGTTCTACTCTGTCCTACAGGCTTGCTATGAGTCTGAATCCACTCAAGGTAGTGGGTTTGGTTGTTCACATATCAGCAAATGCACAGTCCTGAAGAGCTCAGTACTACCTGCTTTTCCTAAAACCAGTAACCATAAAGGGATATCTTAGGTACAACAAAAAAATAAGTGCTACCTACCCAGTCTTATATGCTGTGCTCGTTCATGGAGTTGGTTTACTAGCGCTTTCATCTGTTCATAGTTCTCCTAAAACAGAAACCAGAAAGGGGGAGAAGGTATAAAATATTAAGAAACAATTCTCTTTTCACCAAAATAGGGCTCAAGAATAGAAGTCTGTGCCACCCCACCACGAGATCTCCACACGGGGCCACTACCATCCACATGGTCTGAACTGTGGCTGCACTTTGGAATCACCAGGAATTTTTATTTTTTTTTTTAAAAAAGGATGTCTGGTCCTCCCTCCCACACAGATTCTGATGTCACTGGTCATGGGTGTGGCCTACATACTGAGATCTTTAAGAGGTCCCGAGCGATTCTAAAGTACAGCCAAAATAGAGGGACACTAGCCTAGTATCTCAATTCCCCATTTTCCATTTGGGGCAAAGTGGAAACATACCTTATGGGAGGAGTTTGGTATTAGACAAATCTAACTTGGCTTGGCCATCATCTTATTATGAGAACATTTTCAGAACATCATAATATCTATAGACATAACAGCATACTATCTGTTGATATTAACAGGAGAAGCCAAGAATTTTGCTCTATGTTCAAGCCCAGGTTATGAGATCCCTCTGGTTCACACTTAGCAAATACAGAAACTCCTTGTTTTAGTCTGCTAGTGCTGCTCTAACAGAGATACCACAAAGTGGACGGTTTCATGAACAGACACTTTATTCAAACACTCCTGCAAGCCACAAAACCATTTACAAATTTTAAGTCCATTTAGCAAGAGAATATATCATAGGCCGGTACGTTGATTTACAATCCAGTGATGGCATCTTGGCACACGGAACCTCAGGTCCAAAGGAGGTGCTCCACTCTCCGTGCTGCTGCTTGGCGGTATGAAGTTCCCAGCTCACTCTGCTTCCTTCTCTCCCTTATATCCCACAGTTGGTAACACAAGTCCTACATCACCAGCACAACTGCTGCCCACTCCTTCATCCACACTACGGAGGCAGAATTCACAACTCATGGGAGGAATGGCACCATACTGGAACTCAATAGCCTAGTCCAATCAACACATACATTTTTGGTGTGACACAATACAATCCATGATACTCCTCAAGAACTTTCTCAGATAAAAACATAGCTCTGCAAAGCAGCATGTCTGTTCAGTCCACCACCACCAAGAGGCGACCTTAGAGCAGTGTGTATAATGTCACCACAAATGTGTAATGGGACTTAGAGCAGTGAGAGAGGCCTCTGTATGGAGAGTTCCAGGGGTGGAAACACTCCTTGTAAGCAAGGGCTGTGTCCTTAACTTCCTGTGTCACCTCAGAGAGATGTATAAGAAAGACAGCTGCTCTGGGAATGTCCTGGACAGAGCAGGAGAAAAGTACAGAGCAAATTTCAAATTCACAAAAACAAAGACTAAGCTTGCTGGTCTGACAGAGACTAGAGAAACTCAAGAGGAGGGCCCTCAGATACCTTTTTAACTCAGTACTGAAGTCACCCCTGAGGTTCACCCTTCAGCCAGCGATCAGACAGGTCTACAGAGCCAACAATAGCACATGTGAGGAACACGCTTCATAGCTCCGTCATGAATAGGAGACTAACTGGGGACACAGCCCAAGAGGAAAGACGAGAAGGCAAGAAGGAACAGGAAAACTGGGTGAAGGAAATTGGGAACTGGAATCGAGGAGTGGCAGTTGACATAGCAAGGGATTGGCAATCAACGTCACAAAACAATGTGGGTATTAACTGCTTAATAAGAAGCCAATTTGCTCTGTAAACTTCCACCTGACTAAAAACAAGTAAGAAAGAAGGAAGGAAGGAAGGAAAGACAAGCTTTGTACGAAAGAAAGGGGCCTCCTCCAGTTCAAGCAGAGAAGAGCTCTGTGATAGGGATTCTGTGGCATCCCTGGCACCTTCTGTTTGAGGCTCTCATCCTGACAGAGGGGTGGCAGCCACCACCATGTGGCTCAGGAATGGGTCAACTATGCTGACTCCTGCTCCTGAGTCCCTCTTTGCTTCTCTCTCATTTACCACCTTCCAATACACAGGTGCAAAAAACACCCAATTAATATACTGTTGCTACATCTGCTAACCAAACAATTGCAAGTTCAAATCTGCGAGGTACTCCTTGGAAACTCTATGGGGCAGTTCTACTGACCTACAGGGTCACTATGAGTCAGACCAACCAGGCAGCGCTGGGTTTAATACAATCTTGCTACATGGAAAAGAAACTTTATTTTATTGCACAAGTAAACTGAGGCTAGTATTTTGTTTTGTGCTTTTTAAAGTATATTCATGTCACTGTTACCACTTATTCTAAGGTGAAAAGCTCACCTAGATTAAGTGTCCTGTCCAAGCGTTTCCTAAACTTTGATCTCATGAATCTATACCGATGGTGAAGGGCCGTCATCTGGTAAGCTGCCTTCTAAAACACTCCAGTGTTTCAAATTCCACTTATATCTCTAACCTTCTCAACACAATTTCTGCAACACAGAGTGACAAATGCTGAGTTTAGGGAATGTCTGCACCCCACCCTTGCATCTCTTTACTTGTAAGCTGGCAGAATTCTAGGACACTCTGTGGAATATACTATTGAAAAAGGACAAGAGGACTTGCCACCTTTATTATTCAATGTGTCACTACATGCCCTATTGGGATTTAGTTCTGGGGTGGGGGTGGGGGGGCCCTAAGCATAGCCATTATCTTGTCCAGGTACGTAAAAGGTTAACCCATTTACTTAGGAACAATCGTATTCTGTTTGAAACTGAACTTTCCATCACAGAAAGTTTCAAATATACAGAAAGTAGAAACTAATATAATGAACTGAATGTACTTCAACAATTATTCATATATGGTCAAGTTCTTTCACTCCTGCCCCCACCTCTTTTCCTGCCACGACTAATTCTGAAGAAAATCGCAGACATCCTAACACTTCACCTGTAAGTATTTCATTTCTTCTAAAAGATAAAGACTTGAAGTATAGCCGCAACACCATTATCACATTTATAATCCCTTAATATCATCAAATATCCAGTTAGTGAAGACGCTTTCCCAAATGTTACATAGACTTGTTTTTTATAGTTTGTTTATTTTAATCAGATCCTATAGGGTTGTTGTGAGTCAGAATCAACGCACCAGTGTTAAGTTTGGTTTTTTTCGTTCATATATGGCTTATGTTACTCACAATTGGCTATGTTTCTTAAGTCTTTTCTAAAATATAAATGTCCTACCTTTTTGTTCTTGAAATGTTCACTTGTCCTGTACATTTTTCCCACAGTGCTGAATGCATCCCCAGATATTCTTTAACAGGTCTTTCTTCCTTTGCAGAGCCCTAGTGGCATAATGGTTAAGACCTCAGCTGCTAACCAAAGGGTCGGCTGCTCAAATCCACCAGCCACTCCTAGGACGCCCCATGGAGCAATTCTACTCTGTCCTATAGGGACGCCATGAGTCAGAATCAACTCAACAGCAAAGGAGAGGTCTTCCCTTGTAAAGCTACAGCTTAGTAAGATTCTGGTGTACATTTATTTTCACCTTTATCCCCCTACACATCAAATCAAGATCTCATTTCCTCTACCTACACTCTGTCTTGTTTCCTGCCAAATATGCTACCAAGTTTCAGAGATGACAGAAAGTTTACATACCTAGAAGGATCTTAATCATCCAGTACTGCTGTAACAGAAATAAGGAAAGTGAATGGCTTTAACAAAGAGAAATTTGTTTTCTCATGGAAAAGTAAGCTAAAAATACAAATTCAAGGCATCAGCTCTAGGGAAAGTCTTCTCTGTTGGCTCTGGAGGAAGGTCCTTGTCATCAATCTTCCCCTAGACTGGGAGTTTCTGAGGCTCAAGGGACCCTGAGTCCAAAGGATGCATTCTCCTCCTGGCACTGCTTTCTTGCTGATATGAGGTCCCCAATTCCGCTTGTTTCCCTTTCCTTCACATCCCAAGAGACTGCCTCAAGGTACAATATACTCCTATAGACTGAGACCTACCTGCCTACAGCTATAATACAACCACCAACCATCCTCCCCTCATTAACATCACAGAGGCAGGAATTACAACAGTAGGAACATCACACAAGATTGAGAATGGTGGCCTAGCCTAATTGCTACAAACATTACAACCATTTTTAGGGGGATATAATTCAATCCCTGACACAGAGAAAGCAAGTAAACCTCTGGGGCACACAAATCCCCAGGCACAGCATCATTCAAGAATAAAGCTTCTACATGCAATCTTTACCCGAGCCTCCCAGTTAAGAAATAAAGGAATAAGCATTTAACTGCAAAGGATTCCTGAAGCCCATAGCTGGGAGAAGTGAGAGCAAGTAACACACACTACCATTCTAAATACAAGAGATCAGGGAAGTTGTGGAATGTGGTCAGGATACCAGGAAAAAGAGTCTGCCTGTGCCGTCACAATCCCAGTATCACTTTATCCATTGCTCCCCTTTTAGGGACGTGTTTGCATCAGAGTTTATCGGTTGAAGCTGGAGATCCCAGGAGATGCACCTAAGGGAGTTGTTTCAACATGTGACACAGCTTAAGTGGAACACACCACTCTCTCCATACTATTTATATGTATAACAGAGACAGTTGTGCATCCATATACATTCTTCCTTAATAATGAAATTCCCATTTCATTCAAGATTGCAACATATCCAGCTAGAAAAACACACATGCTCCAACCCTCTTTTGTAGACGAGTGTTGTCCATGTGACTAAATTCTAAATGATGAAATATAGGCAGAAGTTGTGAGGTATTGACTTCTAGGAAGGTCCTTAAAAAAGAAGACTAGCAAAGGTGCACTTCTGCCCACTCACCTTGCCTCCTACTTTGTACCTAGAATTCAGACACAACAGATACAAAGGCTGGAGCTTAAGCAGCCACCTTAGACCAGAAGGTAGACTGGATTGCTTGTTCAAAATTTTCTCTTCCCTCTCATCCTTGCCAAGATTCACTGTGACAGGAATACACCTCCCCACCTCAGTCTTTTGAGTGTTTCCATTTTACCTGCTTTGACCAGGGGGATGTGGGCAAAAGTGTGTCAATTCCAAGTACAGGCTTTCAGAAAGACAGTATGGTTCCACGCAGTTCCATACTCCCCTTCTTGTTGCCCTCTACCCTCCACCATAATAATAGCATCTCCCAGTAGTCAATGCCCCTTCTCCTGAGTCCTAGAATGAAAAATAGAGTAGTCCTAAATCTAATGCACTGCCTGCAGCTGGCCACCACAACCAACCCACAAATCAATGAGCAAAAATATTTTTTTTTTTTGGACACTAGATTTGGGGTTGTTCGCTACACAGTATTACTGAAGCAAAAGCTAGCTAATGCAAATCATAAAGTGACATTAAGGAAAACAGAAAAAGCAAGAACTAATATTTAAGGGCTTACTACACTGCAGACATTATTATAAAAAAACCCAAACCAGACCTGCTGCCGTCAAGTCAATTTCAACTCATAGCGACACTACAGAACAGAGCAGAACTGCTATACAGAGTTTTCAAGGAGCGCCTGGGGGATTCAAACAGCTGACCTTTTGGTTAGCAGCTGTAGCTCTTAACCACTACACCACCAGGGTTTCCCAACATCATTATGAAGAGTTATTAATTATCCCACAAGTCTGCAAGGTTGGCACAACTATTAATGCCTTCCAACTCCTCCTACCTACCACACCTTTGTAACCTTATATTTAGATTCTTGTAACTCATTTGGTTTGTATAGTTTCTCCTCCCATCCTCTACCCTGACCCTTGCTTGCTCCTACCCAACCATCAAGATCTAATTTACTCATTACTTCCCATCTGTAGCTTTCTGTGAGCACCTATTGAAAAACTTAAATATCACTCATCATTCTGCATTATATACAGCTTTCTTGCCTGTGTTTCTCAATAAAAGATGTGCTCCATTCCTACACAGCTATAGGAAGTACCAAATAGTGCCCAGACCACAGTAACCATTTAATGTTTCTGAATTAACATCTCTCGTGACCCCAAGAAATCTCCCTGGAAAGGGTAAGTATGAACCTGTGGTTTTCCTTTCGTCTGCTTGTTTTCCCAAAGGCAGGAGCTTGTCTGTTTGTTTTGTTTGTTTAAGTGTCTTCCTGTACAGCTATCTGCACAATTTAAGTATTATTTGTATCAGCTTAGAGCCATGAACAGACTGAAACATCCCAACTTTTTTAATATTTCACTAGCTGTAAGTTGTTTCTTTGACCTTGTGATACTTTCCCAATTTCAGAAAGACCACTCAAAGTAACTGTGGTGTAAGTATTTTCTACTAATACAACCATTTAACCAAAGTCTAGTAAACACGACCTGGGGTTAGTTATGCATGGCCAGTGGTTCCCAAGGCTGGCTGCCCCTAAGCCCCTTGACCATTTCATTAACAATGTTGATAGAGGACCAAGCCAAGCCAAGTGCTGTCGATATAGGACCACACCCCACAAACTGAAAAGGTCCAGAGTATATTCAATAAGCACCCCAAGTGACAATACTAACCCATGTCTCAAGAAGCACTGATTTAAAAACTATACAAAGTTTAGTAAGTTCTAAAAACAAACTAAAGTTTGTTTTCTGTTCTTTCGGGGGTTTTGTTGCTGTTGTTGTTTTCAAGTTGGACGACGCCCTAGCGTATCTCAGAATTACAGTCCGGGCTCCGGAGACAAGAATACAAACCAGTAAAGCGGTACCACCCTCCGCAAGCTGCCGAGCTCCCCACAGTGCCTCATCTAGTTTGTCCCTGGCGGCGATCGGGAATCACAGGGGCTCGAGGCCCAAGCTACTGGGGTACCCGCCCTAGCCTACCTGGTAAATGACGGAGCCCACGTCCGGCTGGGTGCCCAGCGTAGCCACTGAGTCCCCGTGATAGGCACGCAAACCCGGGGCAGCGGCGCGGAGGCCTCGACGCAGGGTTAACCTCAGGGCAGCCCACATCACGGCAGACACACAAGGAATCAGCAGAGCGAGAAAACGGCCACTGCTCCCCCCTCCTGCACCTTCTACTCCAGATCCAATTCCTCCTCTCTTTGCAGCTACAAATCCGCCACGTGTCCGAGAGCGCTGCCAACGATTGGTCAGCTCTGTGAGCCACGCCCCCCGATCTAGCCAATAAACAATAGGCGACCAGCCCCGCGTCCCGTCCCATAGCGACCCCGGGCGATCACCCCGGTCCTAGTGCTCCGGGTTCTGGGAGCAAGAACCTCCCACGGCGCTGAGCTAAGTGAGCTAGGTAAGACGTTCTTCGGGTTCAGCCTCAATTTATCTTCTGTGCTCTGTTTTCTTCTTTTACTGCTAATAAAAAGGTTATTGCGGGACATAAGAAAGCTGACCCTTTTTTTTTTCTCTTTATTCTGTTGTAGATGAAGGTTAACAGTTCAAGTTATTTTCTCACACAGTATTATACATGCATTGTTAATGTAACCCAAGTTGCTATCCCTAAAACGTGGCTGCACATTCCTCCTTCCACTCTGGACTTCCTACACGCATTCAACGAGCTCCTACTCCTTTCTGCCTTCTTATCTCGCCTCCTGACTGGAGCTGCCCATTTAGTCTCCTTTAGTGTCTAGTATCTCCTTTGGAAACTCTATGGGGCAGGTCAACTCTGTCCTATAGGGTCGCTATGAGTCGTAATCCACTCAACGGCAAAAGGATTTGTTATCTACCTGAACTAGAAAACTTGGGATGTAGTGGTTAAGTGCTACAGCTGCTAACCAAGAGGTTAGCAGTTCAAATCTGTGGGGCAGTGCTACTCTGTCTCAAAATGTCACTGAGTCTGAGTTGACTTCAAGGCAACAGATTTGGTTCTTTTTTTTTTTTGGAATACGGGGAAGAACAGACAAGGTGCCTTCCTTTATGAAGCAGGAGAGATCATAAACAAGTAAACAAAAAGTAAAAATGCAGACAGTGATAACAGCAATGGAAAAATGATATGGTGATGTTATTGAATATATATGTATATGTACATGAAGAGAAGAGTTTATAAATAACGGAATAAAAACATGTGCATTGAAAACCCACCTGAAGCAGAATTTCTCTAACTGGATGTTGAACCTGCCATCTAAACGGTCATTGGATTCCACGGAATCTGCAGTGACTGGCTAGATAGCAAACTTTCTTCCTTGGCCCTGAGCTCCTCAGAACAGGAGTTAATGGCCTCATTCTACTTTGTATCCTGAGCCCATCGCAGAGTATTCAGCCATTGCTAACCAGAATGAATACACAACACTGTTCCGACATGAATGGATTGGACTTGGCGAGGATTGGACTTGGCAAGGATTAGACTTGGCTATGCAGAGTGACCATATATTGGATGCACTTTATGGTTCTATGCATCTATAGGATATCATCCTGATGACCTCTGGCTGGAGTAAGGGGAGTGGGTGGAGAGGAGGGGAAAGGAAACTCTTAGGAGGATGAGTCATGTATGGAGCAAAGAGGAATACTGTGCTGTCACCAGGCAGGGAGAGCAGCGGAAGCTGTATATAGGTGGACATGTAAATTTATATGGGAATGTACATTTTCACTCAGTTATAATAAAAAAGAAAAAAGTATGAATACAGGAGTGAATGAATGACTTCTTTCACTTTGCCATCTGAGTATGCACACACCTCCACACTTGGTCAATGATCTAGTTTCTTCTTAAAATAGACTTGCTGTTAAAGGAAAATAAGCAGACTATGGCTGTTGCAACATAAAAACATCACAAAGTTTAGAATAAAAAAAACCATTTTGTTGGGCATACATTCAAAAAGACAAAAGTGGGAAATGGAAAAGCATGCTGCTAGAGCCATGTCTCCCTGAGTCAAAGGAATATTACACATTCATCAGTATATATTAACATTACAAATGAATAAGCCATTGAAAGTTCCACCTTTTCACAGACTAGCTAGAAACTGTGACCCTACATTCTGAATTGTCTTAACAGTCATTGGCATGGGTTTCAGTAACCACAGTCAGGAGGGTTCTCATTAGTCCAGTAAGTTTTCCTATTCACCAAATACTAATTTTAAAAAGATAACAGTGGAAAGTATGTGGGTCTTTCTGTGCTCTTATGATTTGTTACATGACAGGATCCATAGTTATCATCTTTATATCTTGGAGCCTAGCTGACGTGTCCCCGTCAAGCCCAGCTTTAGCTAGGTTACATTTTAGGACAGGGAATAATGGCTCCAACAATCCTAAATCAGGAACTGTCTGCTTTCATTTCTGGAACCTGGAAACATTCCCTTGGGAAAAGGAACCTAGAAAAAGATTGGATAAGTGTTAAGACTACTGTGGTTTGGGAAATGTGACCTCACAGGCCGGAGAAACGTGTACGTCTAGGTTAGATGCCACTCCTGCTGTTAGTGTCTCTCTCTCCTTCACTCACAAACTTCTCCAAGGAGAAGGTAGCGGAGTTTACTCGTAATCCAATTAAAAAAACTGGCAAGGGAAATGAACAGACACTTCATCAAAGACAACTCTGCAGAACAGATATATGAGGAAATGCTTGAGATCACTAGCCACTAGAGAAATGCAAATCAAAACCATAATGCAATGCCATCTCACCCCGGAATTACTGGCACAAATCACGAAAACATGAAATAACAAATGTGGGAGAAGCTGTAGAGAGACCAGAGCACTTACACAGTGCTGATGAGGATGCAAAATGAAACCTTTGGAAAACAATATGGTGCTTCTCTTAGAAAGATAGAAATAGAAATACTATATGATCCAGTAATCCCACTCCTAGAAATACATGCTAGAGAAATAACAGTCATCACATGAATATACATACACACATCTACGTTCACTGCAGCATTGTTTACAACAGCAAAAAGTTGGAAACAACCTAGATGACCATCAAGAGATGAATGGATACACTGTGCTACATACACACAATAAAGCATTATGCAAAATAAATGATAACAATTAATTTGTGAAGCATCTCATAACCTAGAAGAAACTGGAGGGTATTATGCTGAAAAAGTCAACAACAAAACAACAAATATGGTATGAGACCACTACTGTAAAAACTCATGCAAAGGTTCACACATAAAAAGGAACAATCTTTGATGGTTACAAGGGGAAGGAGGGGCAGTAAGATAGAAAAACACTCAACAGTCGATAAGTTATAATTTTGGTAAAGGGTAAGACAGTACAGAATTCTGGGGAAATCAGCATAACTTGTACAAGCAAGATCACAGAAGCTCCATAGACATATCCAAACTCCCTGAGGGAATGAAATGCTGGGCTAACGGCTGTGGGGACCATGGTCTTGGGAAACATTTAGTTCAAATGACATAATGTATTTTATAGAGAAAATATCCTACATTCTACCTTGATGAACAGGTCTGAGGTCTTAAAAGCCTGTGAGAGGCCATCTAAGATACTCCACTGGTCTCACTCCTTCAGGAGCAAGGAACGGTGAAATAAACTAAAGATACAAGAGAATAATTACTCCAAAGGACTAATGGACTACAACTAGCACAGCCTCCACTAGACCAAGTCCAGTACAACTAGATAGTGACTTGTTACCACCACTGACTGCTCTAATAGGAATCACAATAAAGGGTCCTACGGTTCACTATTCAGCCAAGGATTCAACATGCACATAACACAAAACGAGACTAAAGGGGCACACCAGTCCTGGGGCAAGGAAGAAGGAGACAGAAAACCTGGTAATACGGAACCTGAGGTTGAGAAGGGAAGAGTATTGACATGTTGTGGGGTTGTTAATCAATATTATAGAACAATGTATGTACTGTTCAGTGAAAAGGTAGTCTGTTCCATAAACCTGCATCTAAAGTAAGTAAGTAAATAAATAAAAGGATTCCTATGTCAAGAGTCTCCAAGACCACCTTAAGGTTTGATGATTCATGAGACGTACTCACAGAACTCAGAATAGCTGATACACTCACAGTGAAATGATACCCCAAATCAAAATCCACTGCCATTGAGTCGATTCTGATTTATAGTGACCCTACAGGACAGAGCAGAACTGTTTCAAAGTTTCCAAGGACAGCCTGGCAGATTTGAACTGCTAACCTTTTGGTTAGCAGATGTAGCACTTAACCAATACACCACCAGGGTTCCCAGTGAAAGGATATCAAAATCCAAACCCAGTGCCATCGAGTTGATTCCGACTCATAGCGACCCCACAGGTCAGACTAGAAATGCCCCGTAGAGTTTCCAAGGAGCACCTGGTGGATTTGAACTACCGACCTTTTGGTTAACAGTCATAGCACATAACCACTATGCAACCAGTGACAGGATACACAGATTAAAACCAGCACAAAACCAAAAACCAAACCCACTGCCACCGAGTCGACTTCAACTCATAGCAACCCTGCACAGTGATCTGTGAAAATGGTTGATTCCAAGATTCCTATTAAACAGACTGAAGGTCTACTAAAGTGCTGTGTGGCATTTACAATTCTAGGATCAATGCAGAACCCTTCTAGGTCTGCTGTGCAAAAGCCAAACCCAAGGCTCTATAGGCTAGATCCACAGCCTCTGAGCCAGCTACCAGACTAAATCAGTTCATAGACTCTGAGCTCCCTGACTAAGCGGTGTCTAGGACCTTCTGAGGAGTCTGTGATTGTGCCCTCCTGTGCACACTGTACATCTCTCCCAAGCTTTCCCCAGAGGGATCTATGGCTATTTGCCTGGGGCACTGTGCTGAGAAACAGAAATGCCCAGATTGTGGTGGTTTATTAGATATTGCTTCTGAAAGGCTGCTTAGAGTGAAGATGAATGGAAAGGTGGAGTCTTGGCCTGAGTCCTTCTTGCAAGAACCCATCTAGTAGTTATTTCCTCAGTCCCAAAAATGTACGTAGAAGTAGGACATGGCAGAGTACTCACACTGATTCCCTGACCCACGGGCCTGAAACTTTCACACCCTCTTCTCCACCAAGATAGTACACCAGTCCTGGTGAGTCCTAGTGCATCCACATTTAACTCCTGGGCCAACGGCAATACTCAGAGGGGTCTTAGACAGTGGGTCCCATTGTTTTATTGTTGTGTCTTGGAATCATCTGTAGACGAGAAAATAATAATTCTGGCTTCAGCCCCCAGGCATTATGATTGTCACAGGTAACAATGCGTGCTGTATCTCGAACAAAAACAAGAAAGATTTATTGGAAGAAAAGATAACTGGAGTTAAGGAAGCACTGAGTCTCAGAGTGAGAAAGTGAGCACACTCCACAGGCCCCCAGGCAGCAGTTAAATGGTTAAACCAATAGCCAGTGATACTCTGATTGGTTTATTAATGATTTGTAAAAGTCAAAGGCAGGTTAACAGAACTGGGGGCTTTACAGTGATTGTTTTAAAGAGTCTTTGTTGACTAGCTACTACCTGGTGGGTTGAGACCAATTGATGCATCTTAGATGGCCAATCACCAAAGTGGAATGTGAAACATTTTCTTTAAAAACTTCTCTATGCCAACTGACTATTTTAAATGCTTCTATGCAGACTTAATGGTGTGGAAGGTGTATGTATATGCTTTAGATGGAAGTTGACAGATTGTTAGTTTCTCATTCAACAATTAATACATAAATTGTTTTGTGACATCAGTTGTCAACTCTGAGATATGTCAACACTCTTTTTTCCACCTTGGGTTCCCTTTTTCGATTCACCCAGTTTTCCTGTTCCTTTCTGCCTTATCTTTGGGACTGCTGTGCCCAGTCCCCCATACATGATTGAACTACAAAGCACATTCCTGTGTTACTGTTGACCCTATAAGTCTGTCTAATCTTTGGCTGATGGTTGAACCTTAAGAGTCACTTCTATCTTCAACAAATGGTGCTGGAAAAATTGGTTATTCATCTGCAATAAACTGAATCAAGATCCATATCTTACACCTTATACGAAAACCAACTCCAACTGGATAAAAGACCTAAATATCAAACCTAAAACGATAAAGCTCATCCAAGAAAAGGTAGGAACAATAATGGAAGTTTTAATACACAATGACGACAGACTCCAAAATCTGTCAAAGAAACCTCAATCAACAGAAAATAGATAAATGGGAACTATTAAGAATCAAACACTTTTGCTCATCCAAAGACTTTATTAATAGAATTAAAAGAACACCCACAGAATGGGAAAAAATATTTGGCAACTCTATGTCAGACCGAAGCCAGATCTCCATAATCTATAAGATACTACAAAATATCAATAAGAAGAAGATAAACCATCCAATTAAATGATGGGCAAAGGAGATGGACAGACACTTCACTAAAGAGGAGATCCAGGCAGCCAAAAACCACATGCGGACATGTTCACGATCTTTAGTTATTAAAGAAATTCAAATCAAGACAACAATGAGATACCATCTCACCCCAACAAGATTGGCCATGATCCAGAAAACACAAAACAACAAATGCTGGAGAGGCTGTGGAGAAAGTGGAACCCTCCTACACTGTTGGTGGGGTTGCAAAATGGTCCAGCCTCTTTGAAAGGCAGTCTGGCACTTCCTTAAAAAAATGGATATCGATATACCATTTGACCCAGTAATTCCACTACTTGGAATATATCCTACAGAATCAAGGCCTTTCACACAAACGGACACATGCACCAGAATGTTTATCGCACCACAGTCCACGATAGCAAAAAGATGGAATCAACCCAGATGCCCAACAATAGAAGAATGGATAGGAAAACTGTGGTACATATACTCAATGGAGCACTACGCAATGATAAAGAATAACGATGATTCCAGGAAACATCTCCTAACCTGGTTTCAACTGGAAGAAATTATGTTAAGTGAAAGTAGTCAGCAACAAAAGGACAAATACTGTATGAGACCTCTACGATAAGATCTCAGAAACAGACTTGTGTATAGAAGACTCTTTGACAGCTGCAAGGGAGGGAAGGAAGGGAGGCTGAGGGGGGGAGGGTTTAATTTAGATAGTTACTAGAAATCTAGGTGGGAGAAAGCGGTGATAGCACACATTAGAAACAAGAACAACATTAAGTGGACTTCAGCATAACTTGAGTACTCTTTCCATCTTAACTCAATATTGCAAGGATAGAGTAGCTGGGGCAGGGGGCAGGGGACCATGCTCTTAGGCGAAATCAAGGCCAATTGGCACAACTAGCATTTTGCTAAGAGAGCTCTCTGCACCCCACATTGGTAAGTGGCATCTGGGGTCTTAACAGCTGCCAAGCTGCCATCCAAGGACACAGCAAATGGTCCCAACTCAGCAGGAACAGATGCTCACTGAGGACCAAAATGACATGCGGTAAAGACAACCGAGAAGACAGAGAGACCCACAAGAGTGGGTGCCTACATCGACCTGGGACTGGAAGAACCGGATGGTGCCCGGCCACCACCAGTGATAGCCACAATGGAGCTCACAGAGAGGAGTCTCACTGGCAACACAAGAACAAAAAGGGGTGCATCATGAGATCTCCACTAAAAGACCTCAATTGATGGTCCAGTGGTTTCAGGGTTTCCCTGAGAGCATGGCCCCCGGCCCTGATGCTGCCCTTTCCCATAAATTATAACAAAGGTCCACTCTTTGGACAGGAACGGATAGGACTTGGCAATGCAGAGTGACCATATACTGGAAGCACTTTATGGTTCTATACATCTATAGGATATCATCTTGCTGACCTCTGGCTAGAGGAAGGGGAGTGGGTGGAGAGGAGGGGAAAGGAGGCTGCTGGGAGGATGAGACATGTATGGAGCAGAGAGGAATAGTGTGCAATCACCAGACAGGGAGAGCAGTGGAAGCTGCTTATAGGTGGGCATGTAAATTTATACGTGAATGTACATTTTCACTCAGTCATGTTAAATAAAAAATAAAAAAAAAAAAAAGTCACTTCTGTACTGAGTTAAAAGAGCATCCAGAGGCCATACTCTTAAAGAGTTTCTCGTTTCTGTCAGACCAGAAAGTCTGGTCTTTGTCACTGGTATTTTGAATTCTGATCTACAGCTTCCTCTCACTCTTTCAGGGACCCAATCTTGTGATTCCTGACAGAGGTCACTGAGGTTGTTCAACGCTTCCCAGGTGAGTCAATTCGCAGTCAAATCTGGGAAGCAAGGGTGTTGGGGAATAACAGTAGGTTATTACAAACTTAGAAAGTGATGTCAATCATAGCTTCACTTTTGGCTTTGTATGTGTACCACAGCTAATCAACACAGTTCCTGGCAACTGGAATAATACTGACCTGGCAAATACTACTTTTTCATTCCCACTAGTAGGCAATATTAAAAGTGCTTACATTTTCAGGTAGCTGGGACAACTGACCTTTATTTTTCTCCTGGAGTTATGTCAGTGCTCCTACCTGAATTCACAGTACGGTCTGAGAGCCCTGTATTTCGTTGATTTCTGACAAAACAGTATAAAAGCTGTTACTTAGACCATGGACTTCCTCACTGTAAATATCCTTTTCATCAATAAATGGTGACCCTACAGGTGGACCTCACTAGATGGGATACAGAATCAAGTTGACTACATCTGTGGAAAAAGATGATGGAACAGCTCAGTATTATCAGTACGGACAAAGCTACAGGCTGACTGCTGGGCAGACTATCAACTGCTCACATGAAAGCCCAGGACAAAGCTGAAGAAAATTTGAACAAACACAAGACAACCAAAGTACAACACTGAGTACATCCCATCCGAATTCAGACACCATCTCAAGAATAGATTTGACACACTGAACACCAATGACTGAAGATCAGATGAGCTATGGAACAATACTAAGGACATCATACATCAAGAAAACAAGAGATCACTACAAAGACAGGAAAGAAATGACTAAATGTCAGAAAAGACTCTGAAACTTGTTCCTGCAAGTAGTGAAAGCTATGGAACAAATGATGAAGTAAAAGATTTCAAAGGTCAGCTTGAGAAGACAAAGTATTATAATACATGTGCAAAGACCTGGAGTTAGAAATCCAAAGGGGTAGAACATGCTCAGCAGTTCTCAAGATGAAAGAACTGAAGAAACAACTGAGGCCTTGAGTTGTAATACTGAAGGATTCTGACAGAAAAATACTAAACAATTCAAGAAGTATCAAAAACTGACGGGATAGTCACTACACTAAAAAGAATTGGTCAATGTTCAATCATTTCAGGGGTAGACCCAAAGGTACTGAAGGAAGAGGTCCAAGCTGCATTCACAATAAAACAAGACTCCAGGAACTGTCCAAATACCTATGGAGATGTCTCCACAAAGGATGCAGCACTGATGTGCTCACTCATCACGTGTCAAGAAATTTGGAAGACAGCTGCTTGGCCCCAGAACTGGAAAAGATGCAGATATCTGGCTATTCCAAAGAAAGGTGACTGATCCAAATGCAGAATTTACCAAACAGTATCATTGAGAGGCATCAGGATTGGAGGAAGACTCATTAATGACCTGTGTCATGTGGATGGCACGACCTTGCTTTCTGATAGAGGTCTTGAAACACTAACTGATGAAAATCAAAGACCACTCAGTCTTCAGTATTTGTTACACCTCAATATAAAGCAAACAAAAATCCTTACAATTGGACCAATAAGCAACACCATGATAAACAGAAAAGATTGAGTTTGTCAAAGATTTCATTTTTCTTAGATCTTAGATCAAGTCAATGGCCATGGACATAGCAGTCAAGAAACAAAAGACATACTGCATCGGGCAAATGTGCTGCAAAAGACCTCTTTTAAGTGCTGAAAAGCAAAGACATCAACTTGAAGACTAAGGTGTGCCTGATGCAGTGCTCAAATATATGATGTACATGTGAAAGCTGGACAATAAATAAGAAAAACATAACAATATCTTTGAATTGTGGTGTTGGAGAATAATAGCGGACATACCATGGGCTGCCAAAGCAATGAGCAGATCTGTCTTGGATGAAGTATAGCAGAGTATTAATTAAAAGCAAGGGTGCTGAGACTATGCCTTACATACTTTGGACATGTTATCAGGAGGGATCAAATCCTGGAGAAGAATATCATGCCTGGTAAAGTAGAGGGTCACTGAAAAAGAAGACAATGAGACAGACTGATACAGTGACTGCGACAACCAACTCAAGCATAACAATTGTGGACATGGTGCAGGACTAGGCAGTGTTTCTTTCTGTTATACAGAGTTGCCATGAGGCAGAACCAACTCGACAGCACCTAACGACAACAATCATTAATATTACACACAAGTAAACTTTTACAGCTCTTTCAAAAAGGAGCTGAACCAGTACATCAACAGGGAACTGCCAGTAATTCAAAACAGATTCAGAAGAGGACGTGCAGCCAGGGATATTGCTGCTTACATCAGACAGATCCTGGCTAAAAGCAAATACTGTAACAATATTTTCCTGTGTTTTACTCATTATACAGAAGCATTCAACTGTGTGGACCATAACAAATTACGGATAACGCTGAGAAGAACAGGATACCAGAACACTTTAATTGTGCTCATGAGGGGAATCTGTACATCAACAGGCAGCTGTTCACACACAGTAAGGGGATACTGTGTTAAGTCAAGAAAGGTGTGCATCAGGGTTGTATCCTTTCACCATACCTATTTGATCTGTATGTTGAGCAACTAACCTGAGAAGCTGGAGTATATGAAGAATACAACATCAGCACTGGAGGAAAACTCATTAACAACCTATGATACACAGATAGCACAACCTTCCTTGCTGAAAACGAACAGGACTTGAAGCACTTACTGACGAAGATCATATAAAGGCAACAAAAATTCTCACAATGGGATGAATAAAGATCATAAATAAAGGAGAAAAGATTGACGTTGTCACGGATTTCACTTTATTGGCATCGATGGAAGCAGCACTAAAGAAACTAAACACATTGCATCAAGCAAAATCTGCTGCTAAGATCTCTGTAACGCTGAAGACTGAAGTGTGCCTTACCCAAGCCACGGTATTTTCAATCACATCAAATGCATGCAAAAGCTGGATAATGAACAAGACCAAAGACCTGATGTCTTTGAATTAGGTGTTGAAGAATATGGAATATACCATGGACTGACAAAATAACCAACAAATCTGTTTTACAGGAAATACATCCAGAATGCTCATTAGATGCAAGGATGGAAAGACTTCATCTCACATACTTTGGACATGTTACCAGAAGAGTCTCAGTGAGATGGCTGCACAGTGGCTGTAACAACAGGCTCAAGCATAGCAATGACCACGAGGCTGGTACAGGTGCAGCAGTGTTTAGCTCTGTTGTACATAGGGTTGCTAAGAGTTGGAACTGTCTTGAGGGTACCAGACAACACTAAGTGATGATAGATGGCTACCTATGCACAGCTCCATGGCTTCAAGAACCTAAAGATCACAGGACAATAAGTCAAGGCTGCATCAATATTTCCAGAAGAGCTCAAGAAACTCGTAGAAATGACAGGCTACCTTCTACAGGAAGTCTTCAATTTCAGTGAAACAACTATTTGCATAGCATTTATACTGTATGAGGTATTATAAGTAATCTACAGATGATTTAAAGTACATGGGAGGATGTATGTGGGTTATCTGTAAACATCATGCCATTTTATGTACAGACTCGAGCACGCCTAGATTTTAGCATCCTGGGGCACCCTTGCATCAATCCCCCAAGGAGAAGAAGAGATGACTGCAAATTTAACTAGAGCTGAAAAACTATATATAGCTTTATTCAGTCTTTTGAAGTGAGAAAAAGACAACAGAAATTGTATAAAATAACTTTTATTTACATAATTTGTATCTATATAACATAACTGCTTTCTTTGGAACAAGAAAATTTACAAATGACAGATATTGCTTTATTGTCAAGACTTCTTCAAGCAAGATACTATACATGGTTACTCCTATTTGAAAGTAACATGGTGGCAAACAGTGGCTATTAATATTCTCATCTGTGCCCCAATCATTCACCAACAATTAGGCTTTTAAACCATCATGTTGCTCACTTGCTAAGACGTTAAATGTTCAGAAGCAAAAGTCAGGAAAAGATAAAGACCTTTATTCATATCTCCTTTAAGATTATATTTATAAAATACAAATTTTCTGTAACATCTTTATATCAATCAGACTTAACATACGTGTGAACAGTCTTTCCACCTTGTAAGGTAAATACATTGATCAAATTTCTCTTTTTGCAAGACTACTTTTAAGGATTTAACAGTAGGATAATTCAGCTGGCTGACTTGATTCTCTAACACAATGCCCAAAGATAAAATCATTCTTTATACAGTAAGAAATTCTGTTTTCCATGAAATTTACTGTAGACAGTTATTAACAAGTAAAAAAAAATATGGAAGGGATAAAACAATAGTTTAATTGTGGAAATCTAATACTCAAAATAACACTAATTAAGAGAGAGAAACTTTTTCAGAACGAGATTTTCTTTTACAATTACAAAAACACAGTATTAAAATAGCAATGACTCACTACCATGATTCTGAGGGACATATTAATCACATGAAATAAATAAATGAATACCTATAGAGAACTTCCACTCAGATTTATAGATCCTGTTTTGTATGCAAGAAATTAAACTGTAAAAGTCACTAGGAGACAATGAACAAGATCTAGCAGCAATAACATCAGTAATTGTTACTCTTACAGCTTGATGAGCCATATCCTATTTCACTAGAGAATTTGAAAGCTGGCCACCTTTTTGTAACATACTAACAGAATTATCTAGGCTTTAAAATATTTCCAAACAAAATGCTAGTAATTTCATAATGTAAGCAACACACTTTTAGGCACAAAATAGGACTTCAATGACAACTCATTGACTTCAGCACCATGAAGTAAGAAAACTGCTGTCTAATGCGGTGTCAGCAAACTAGGGGTCAACTCCAGGCAGGCCATTAGTTTCAGCACCATCTGTGATGCTTTCACATGACAATGGCAGGGCCTAAGTGGTTGCCATAAACATATATCATAAGGCCCAGAAGCCAAAAATATCTTCCAGAAAAAGTTTCTGACTCCCAATATAACGTATCATGAACCATGAAGTTTTTCAAATAAAATGAAAATAAAGAATGTTCTTTTAAAACTTTACTTTGAATGACTAAAGACTTGCTCAGGGAGATACCAGACATAGTATGTAAATCATCTATTGATGATAATCACCAACTTTCTCAAGCCTTATTGTTATTTTCTGCTTTTAACATCACAATTAAGTCCTGTGCTTAAATGCCTAAGAGTTCTTTGTGCAGAATGTCATGGGAAAAATTATCAAGAAGTTTTTTTAAAAGAGGGCTATATGTGTATAATGGACTGAATCTTACATGGAATTTGCCTCAGACATGAAGTTTTCCCACATTCAAATCCTGAGATTATTCACAAAATAAGAAAAACAAAAATTCACAGTACAAAGCCAATAAACTAAACTATGATAAAAATGTACTCAAAACATATACACTATCCACACATTTTATCACTTAAAATACCTTTAAAATTAAAGAGGTAAAGGAGACAAACATCAATTTGTTAATGCCTTCTTTGCCCACAGAGATGAAAATAATTAAAACTGGATATCCTTTTAAATAAAAATTTTAAAAATAAATAAGCTCTTTGATGTTCCATCTTTATAAATAATAAGTTTAAATACTAGTTTTTTAATTAGGACAAATGCTACATCAACGTGAATTATAAAAATACATATTTTTCAAACAGTTGATAATAGAAAATTTCTCAGCATTTACCATACTAAAGTGGAGTTTCACAATTTACTTTCATATACTTAGAGGCAACTGAAAAGGCCTTTACCGTTTAAAAAAAAAATCTTTACAAAAAGAAGTTCAATAAATGTTAAATACAGTCAACCTCTAAATATGTCGGTACTGTGATTTATACAAAGAGACATTTATCTACAGCATTCTAAAATGTCCGCATGTGCTTAGCACAGAGGAGTCAAAATGTAAACAACAGGTGTGATTTTTGTCTGAGAAAGCAGTCTTAATTGCTTGGTATTTCCAAATCATGAATTAATTAGCAGTGTTTCCCAGTGATTATAAAAGCTTTAAAACCAAGCTCATTAAATATTTTAAACTAACCTAAATAAAAATTGACAGTCAAGTTTCTTTCTAAATACTGCTTTGTTGATGTAATTTACTCTGGAAATCTCATAATCTAAAAAAAAACAAAACAGCCTGTTTCACTCTGTTTCATCCACTTCAATAAAGATATCATTAAAGAAGTACTCAGAGATGGTGGTTGGCTCCTTTTCAGATGTCTGGTTCTGACCACTTTTACATTCTTCTTTCAGTAAGGGCTGATCACAAGGAACCTAAAAAGGTTAAGACAAATAAGTCTGCCATATAACATTTACACATGCTTAGCAGTAGTCTAAATTTGTGGAAATTATTTGAAAAGCAACACAATGATAAATATTAAGAGCTTTAAAATGTTCATGCTTACTAATCCAACAATTTCATTTCTATGCTGATATTTAAGGACATAACCACAGACAAGAGTTTTATGAATAATATAACTTTGTAACATTACTTAAAATAAGAAGCAACTGAATATGAAAAAAGATTCAATTAAATATAGTGTATTCATATAATCCATTACTTTACCTTAGTTTCTATGAAAACTTTTCAGTAAGAGAAAAATGTTATTAAACATATATTTAAAATATTTCTATTACTGGTATAAGAATAGACAGATCTATGACACAACATCATTCAAGGAAAACACTATAAATCCAAGAAACCTTATCAAAAACTAATGTACTTAAAATCTGTAAGAAATCAAGACAGCACAGTACTGGCACAAGAACAAACAGATTCATCAACACATAAGATCAGAAATAGCCCCAATACACATGTAAATATAGTATCTGACAAAAGCAACATTTTGATAAAATGTGAATTACTCAGTAAAGATCCTGGACAACTATGTAACTATCTTGGATGGCAAACTTTTGTCTCACCAAAACAAAGTCAACACGGACAGAAATAATTAAACGATGAGAACCTGAGGTAGAAAATGGAAAGCATGCTGAAACATTGCAGGGACTGCAACCAACATCACAAAACAATCCGTATATAAGTTTTTGAGTAGGAAAGTAATTTGCACTGTAAACTTTCACCTAAAGCACAATTTTAAAAAAGTAAAACAAAACAAAAAGATAGAAGACATGAAAAAACTCTTCTATAATCCTGGATTTGGGGTGGGAGGTATCTTTTTAAGTGACAAGAATGGTAAAAATTACAGAAGACTGATAAATTAATCTACATCAAAAATGTCTCCATGGTGAAAACCACAACATACAAAATCAAAAGATAAATGACATACTTGGGAAAAAGTATTTGCAATGTACATATCACAAACAGCTCTTTTCCTTAATATACTAAGGGCTTCTATAAATATGTAGAAGACCAAATTTAAAAAAAAAATCCAATAACACAAATGGCTGACATAAAATCAAGCATAAATAATGGAAATACATGAAGAGATGCTCAGTTTCACTCAGTAAGAACATGCGTGCATTAAACCTATAATGAAGGTCAAAAGTAAAGTTTCATAAGACAGTACGAGAAAAAAGGCCCATTTATATACTGCTTACAAGAGTAGAAATTGATATAATCTCTATAGAGGATAGTTAACCTATATCTGTCAAAAGAATAATCACTTTTTTGATTAGCAATTTTATTTCTAGAAATTCAACCTTGACAGGTAAGTCTGCAAAAGACCTACTTATTAAAAGTCTGTCATTACTACACTGTTAGAAATAGTTCTCAAATACAATTTAAATGCCTACCAGTGTGGCACTAGTAACACTCTAGAGTACATCCAAACAATGGAATGTGCAGTCATTAAAACTATGAAGACACACTTGGGCATGTATGCCTGAAAAATAGAAACTTATCCTCAAAAAAAAAAAACTGACAACAGTCTAGATGATCAACAGGTGAAGAGTTAAACAGAAGTGTGGGATACCCACACCACAGGCTACCACTCAGCAGTAACCAGAAACAAACTGCTGATCTATGTAACAAACTGAGTGACTCTCCAGAGAACTGTGCTAAGTGAACAAACCCAGTCTCAAAAGGTAATATATCACATGCTTCCATTTACATAACATTCTTGAAATGACAAGTTCAATGGACAGCATGCTGCCAGAGGTTAAGGAGAACGTAGGTGCAGGAGAAAAGTGGGTACCAGAAGGAACACAAAGGGTCTCTGTGGTGATGGAACTGGTCTCTGTCTTCACTGCATTATTATCCTCACTGTGATAGTGTACCTCAGTTTCCCAAGACGTTACCACTGGGGAAAAGTGGGTACATGGGCTATCTCCATACTATTTCTTACAGCTGCATCTAAGTCTACAATTATCTCAAAATTAATTTCAAAAAAAAGAGTAACAGAATGAAAAAGCTCTTTCAGTATTGTTTTGCAAAGATCTCAAATACATACTCTAGCTGAAGAAAGTAGAGAACAGCATGGTATCATCTATATAAAAAAATAAAATGAAATATTTATAACTGTATACATAACACGGGAGCTTCAGTGTTATGTATTATTATGTATTATGTAATTATTATGTTATGTATTATTACTTTTTTCTTTACCCAAATATAAACACAGTGGTTGTGTGGCTGCTAACTCAAAGGTTGGCAGAGTGAATCCACCAGTCAGTCACTCCTTAGAAATGTTATGGGACAGTTCTACTCTGTCCTGTAAGGTCACTCAGTGGTAACAGGGTGGTTGGCTTTTTGTTTTGCTTTTTTTTTTTTGCAGTAAACCAGAAACTAGCAGTAACACCAGATGTCTGTGGAAAAGGCAAGAGAGGAAGGAAAAAAAAAAAAAAAAAAGCCTTTTTTATAAGATTACAAAGTTGGAAACATGTAGAATATTTTTAAAAATAATAGAATGTCAATTGAGAGTAAAATTTAGTCTAGATCCCCACCTGATGCCACTATAAAGTTAATAAACATGAACTAGAGTTAATTTTTAAAAATCGATTACTGAAAATTGTATACCTCTAAAAAAAACTTCCTAATCAAAATTAAGAAATTGCAAAGGAAAAAAGTCATGCTTGGATTTGACTAAAAATTTAAGACATATGAGGTCCAACAACTTCACAAATTTAATTGTTCTAAGTGCTATATAAACTCATTGCTGAATATCACTACAGTCACCTTTGAAGTAGTCCCCTTGGGAAGCTATACACTGACACCAGGGCCTAGTCCACCCTTAAAAGCAATTTTAGATCTTTCTGGAATGGCCATTGCACATGGTGGCAAGTTCATGAACTTAATTGTATAGTTGTCTGTGAGGGAGTTTTTAGACTGTAAACAAATAACTGTATTAGAACACTCTCCCTAATTACCTTTTCTGGCTCCCAATTACTTTTTTCTTTAACCAAATATAAAGGAAATGATGAAAGGGAGACATTTTCATGACATTCTGGACATCAAGGGTAATACAACAACTCTGATGGCCATTCCAGAAAAAGTTCCAAAATTGCTCGGAAGAGTGGACTAGGTGCTTCCCACAGTGCACTGTTTCTCAAGGGGAGTACTTCAAAGGTGACCAGTGATACTTAGCAATGAGGTATGCAGCACTTTTTATACTACGAGTTTGTGAACTTAATTATCAGACTTTGTAAGTATATTCAAAGCCTCCAAATCTTATAAAGTAAAACAACTGGGCAAAACTGCTTGCAGCAAAAAGATACCACACAATTTGATAAAAAAGCTATTAAGATTCTAAAAGTCATAAATCACCAGAAGAGAAACAACAAATGAAAAAATAAAATCAGTAAATATATGGGAAAAAAACCAAGAGTGCAAATTAAACCAATGAAATGGCATTCCTACCCCTCTAGTGTTACGTTAAATAAGTAAAACAAAAATTTTTTGAGGTGTTGATGGTGCTGGCAAGGGTTTCATGAAAGTGGTACTGCTAAGCTGCTGGGATAAATATAACAACCAATCCATCTACAAAGAATTGTGGCAATAATAATTAAGACTCATAAAATCTTCGTCTAATCATCCAAAATATTTAAAAAAATGAACTTTACATAAATGTCCCCTTTGAGGCTGATACCATCCAACAGATCATAACCAGCTTACTGTGTGTTGGGATCTTTGTTGTTGTTAACTGGCACTGAGTCAACCTCCTACCCACGGTGACCGCACTACGGAATGGAATGCTGCCCAGTCCCGGACCATCCCCAGGACTGGCTGGGGAATCCCATTGTTGTGTTCCCAGGGTCTTTTCACTGGTTGGTTTTGGGAAGTAGCTTGCCAGGCTTTTCTTTCTAGTCCATCTAAGTCTGAAAGCTGTACTCAGTGATGCCTGTTCAGCATCACAGCGACTAATAAGCTTCCAGCGACAGATGGGTGGTGGCTGCACATGAGGTGCTTTGGCTGGGCATCAAACCCAGGTCTCCCTCAGAGAACGCAACAATTACACTACGGAACCACCAATACGTTATTTCAACATTCTTCCAAAATCTTGGGTATGTGTCCACAGATCATTTTTTCCACCTCAGCACTAGTCAGCAATCTGGGAAGCAGTTAAAAGTACAGAAATTAAATATCCAAACAAATTGTTAGTTTTATATTACTTTAAATTCTTGTAGGTGTCAGGACATTTCTCGTAAGCCAAATAAAATTCAGGTATGTCTTATTTTGTTCCCACAGACCAAGAAATTCTTTGTATTAAAAGAATGACAAACAAATGTTCATTTATGACCAGTTCAATGGATCTGTACTGAACTAGCTGTTAACTTCCTAATTCAACCCCTCCTCTTCTTCCAGTAAAGGGGAAGAGGCTTGATGACGAGAACATGGAGAGCTGTTGCTTTGCAATAATTTCTGACACACAAATGAAAGTAACAACCACCATGTTCTTCCTTGTTGCATCTGGTATTCCATCTATTTTCTACAAACAATAGAACAGTTACCACATACCTGAGCTGCTAAACCGTCAGTATCCTCAGACTGAGTATTTGCAGATTGAGTATCTGCAGGCTGAGTATCCACACAATGAGCATCCGCAGACTGCGTATCCACACAATGAGCATCCGAAGACTGCGTATCCACACAATGAGTATCTGCAGGCTGAGTATCCGCACAATGAGCATCTTCAGACTGAGGATCCGTAGACTGGGTATCCACAAACGGAGGGTCTACAGACTGAGGATTCACAGACTGTGTATCCACAGACTGAGCATTCACATCAACATTTGAAGATGGAAGTTGATCAGAGGACCCTTGGGTCTTTTTCTGGCTTTCACTAGGTGGATTAGATGTCTTTAATTTTTTTCTTGACACAGGTATAAGTGGTTTCAGACGCTTCTTACTATGCACTGGAGTAGGTTCATCAGATTCCAAACTATTCTTGGAACAAATTAAAGACAAAAACCCCAGGGGTCTTCGGCCAGGTCTGGAAATGCAAGAATATCCAGGAAGATACATTTGCCATACCAACCTCTTTCCATTAATGCTAAAATGACACACTTAACTTTAAGTACTTATACCACCCTATGACATGTATTTGTGACAAAGGTCAAGCCTACTCTACCTCATTGCTTCTGAAATATTAACTATGCATACAAATCCCTTGAGGATCTTGTTAACCTGCAGATGATGGCTTAGCTGGTAAAGGGTGGGACCAGAGTTCTGAATTTCTGACAATACCCAAGCGACAGTTACACAGCTGGTCTGTGGAGCACCTTTGAGCAGCAAGGCTCTGCAGCAAGAATCAGCCAAGTCTGCTAGGCCAAATGCCAAAGACCTACTGGTTTTGTAAATGGGTTTCACTGGAATACAGCTATGCTCACAAGCTGACATACTATCTATGGCTGCTTCTGTGCTACCAAAAGCCGAGATAAGTAGCTGCAACAGAGACAGTCACTGTCATGGTCCACAAGGTCTAATACACTGACAATAAGTCTTTTTACAAAAAATGCTTGCTGTCTCCTATTCTAGAACACTGTATTTCAACCTCTTTTAACCCAGACCCCTTATGATGCTTCTTCATTTTACTTTCAGTATTACCTCTAAGGCCAGAAAAGGTGGTGCCAAGCTTTACCTCTCAGTAGCTTATGTTACAAAACAATAGGTGTTCAAGCTACACATGCTTTAGAGGGAAACCACTGCTCTAGCCACTGTTTTTTGTTTGTTTTTGTCACTAATACCAAAATAACATAATCCTTTGGATGCTGCTAGGAAGCCAACACTTAACTGATTAACTTCTAAGACTAGTTCCTAGAGTATAAGGAAAACAATCTGGGAGAAGCTTAGTTTGGTCTTAAATACCACATTTATAGAGAGAAAGCCATGGTTTTACCTCTGTGGAATGTCACAAGAGAAAAAAGTGCACACTGTTATGTGAGACTTCAACACAACAACTTTCAGCTATGGTGTTATCCCCTGTGTCTTCTATCATCTACTTATGCATTGATAATTACTGTTTAATAATCTTGGGCAATCCAGAAAGTGTGCAATACATTTTAAAGATTTCCTATTTAAACAAAGTTTCAGCATCTTAATAAGTTATGCCTTATTTTATGGAATATATAAGTTCATCTGAGCAGTCTTTCAAGTGTTTGATATTACTGTATCTTCTTTGTTGAAACACCTTCCTGATACATTACCGACAGAGGAATATATTTATAAAACACCATTCTTAGTATTAGACTTAATATATGTATGTATGTTACAGCTATTCTATATAGCTTTCAGCTATCCAATGGAGGAGTAAGGAAGGGAACATTTATTAAAGATCTTCTCATGATACCTGGATAGCGGGGTTTTCGAAGACGATGTTCTGCTATCCATTTGTCCAGCTTTAGAAGCAGCACCAGTTCTTTCTTCCTTACCAGACACAGCCATCCCATCTTGAGGTAACTGAGGTGTACTCCTTTCTCTATGTGTACCTACTATTTTATCAAAAAATTTCATTTCTATACTCTGCAAAGGGGGTTCAAGTTGTTCTTTCTGAGGTTCTGGAGTTGCATATGTGCTTTCTGAGGTAGGGAAAATACTCTGCCCCTTGTAAGACTCCCCTTTGAAAACAAACAGAAAGAACACTGGTAAGCACACATTGAAATTAATTCAATCTAACTGCAATATTTGAAGTTAAAAAGCCATCACAATGTTCTATTATAAACTTACCTTAGTAAGAGTAAATTAAATCACCATTAGTGAGTTAGCTGGTCTGTTAGCAACTACTAAAAAGTTGTAGTAACAGCTTTTGTATTGCGATACCAAATAGTCCTATTATTGTGACCCTGAAAATCCTTCTCCATAAATATTTCTTGAACAAAAGGACAGGCTGATCATATTCTAATAACTAAAGGTTTGTTAAAATGTGGAAGCTAAGCCAACCAAAAATATATGTGGTTATTCTCAAGCTCTGTGGTATAATGGAAAAATAGACTCTCAAATACTCAGTTTAGCTAAAAAGTTCTATCTCTTTCCTAAACGAAACAGAAAGAAAAGCCAAAACAACCACTAACTGGGACAAAATGTGAAATTTTTCATTAAATAAAAGATTTTTTCTAACAAAAGCCAAAACCACACCCATTGTTATAGAATCAATACTGACTCACAGCAATCCTACAGGGCAGAGTAGAACTGCACCATTGGGTTGGTTTCCAAGGCTGTAATTCTTTATGGAGGCACACTGCCACACCTTTGTCTAGCAGAGTAAGTGATGGGTTCAAACTGTTGACCTTTTGGTTAGCAGCCAGGTGCTTAACCACTATACCACCAATGCTCCTTTATTCCCCTTTCCACCTAAGGTAACTGTTTCTAAGGTCTTTTTCCCATGGAGAGATTTCTAGATTCATAAAAGTAAAAATGAAGTTGATAAACGTAACTGTTAAAAGAAATAACCCCATTAAAGGTGACAGCTAATAGACTCACTAATAATTTAGTGTGCTGTGATTTTTTTTAAACGATTTTGTCACAGAATGATGGAGGTGGAAGGGAGAAAGCACATTTCTAGAGGCTGGAAACTATAACCTTAATATAGTTTCACACTGAAAGCTGAGATAATTGAGATTAAATCTACGTCACTGTATTAACATTAAAACTGTCTTTAAAGAACCAGAACCATCATTGGCTTTCTACCCTGTACCTCTAACTCTGTAAGATGCCATCAACAACTTTTCTTTATTCCCAAGTGCCATTAACATTGTTATGCAATGGCTAATAAGGTGACTGATGTCTAAAGTATAGCACATTTGAAGGAAATGAGGAAAAATAATCAGAAAAAAATTGTGAAAGATATGAGAAAAACGTTTTAATATTGCATAGAGATAAAAACTTCTGTAAAACTAGGAGACACAAGATCTTTGAGCCTCCCTAAGTAGCTTACATAGAATAAGCTCTCTTTTCAGCTTCTCTAGTACTAATCTATGAATTCCTGGGTAGTGTAATGATCCACACAACAGGCTACTAAATGAAGGGCTGGAGGTACGAACCCACCCAGAGGCATCCTGAAAGAAAAGCCTGGCAATCTAAGTATGGGACAAAAAAAATCAGTTGTTAAACCCTATGGAGCACACAGTTCTACTTTGACATACATGGTGTTGCCATGAGTCAGAGCCAACTTAACAGCACCTTACATGTTTCCATATCAATCTAGTTCTCGGACAAAACTGAAATGCCAAATCCATCTCACTGCCATCAGACTGATTCTAACTCATGACTGACACCGTGTGTTACAGAGCAGCACTGCTCCACACGGTTTTCTTGGATGTAATCTTTTATGGAAGCAGATCTGCAGGTCTTTCTTCTATAGTGCTGCTGGGTGTGTTCAAAGTGCCAACCTTGAGCTTGGTAGTCACATGCAAACCATTAGCATCATCCAGCGGGCTCTCTGGGTAAAGCAGAGGACCTATAAAAATACCTTTATACTCTTTCTAACTTCCAAAACTTAGTTGCTGAACTTTTTAAAGAAAATTCCAGTAATCATAATTTTTAGCCAAGCACAGGATGAAAGGAGTTTCTTTTGGCTCCCTGCCTCCTCCAAACAAAAGCACAGCTGCCTTTACTCAACCTGGAATCATGGTGATAACACACGGGGCAGAGCAGTGGAACTGTGTCCCATAGGGTTTTCAGCAGGTGATTTTTAGAAGCAGGTTGGACTTGAACTCCAACCATTCAGTTAGCAGTAAAGCACCTTAGCAATCTGCACTACTCAGACTCCTGGGCTACCAAGAGTAGCTGAAATCCAAGATCCCAGCTGGGCAGAGGAAACTGCTGGTAACAAAACTACAACTCCTAAGTGTGAGCAAGACAGCATCAATCTCAAATATGCAGGGGTTCACGAAATATCAGGATATTTAGTAAAATACAATCATGTTAAAATTTATTTCACTCACCTGTTTCCTCTAAAATGTTTGCTAATTCCTCTGAATACACCTGTTTCAAAAAAATTTACAAAACTGTTAGAAATCCATTTATCAGTTAAAATTAATCTTCTTTCTTTTTTAAAGTAAATAAAGTACATATCTCCCAGAAACCTCTAGAGTCAGGCAATATCTTAAGGAATCTTACCAAACACTTAATAGAAAGGACAGTGCCACTATTATTTACACTGTTCTTCAGCACAGTACAACAGGAAACCCTTTCAAATATCTTATATACACTAAGCAGTAATGCTGATGCTGGCTGTGAGCCAGCTGCACTTGGAGCAGGGCCAAAACAACAATCATCACAAAGATATGGGGCCGGGCCAAAACTCCAACATGGGTACGGAGCAGGGCCAGAACACCAACCATCATAAGGTTACGGGGCAGGGCCAGAACACCGATCATCACAAGGTTATGAAGCAGGGCCCAAACGCCGACAAGGTTACGGAGCTGGGCCACAGTGCCAACCACCTTAAGGGTACAGAACAAAGCACAAACACAGACCACTGCAAGGGTAGGGAGCAGGGCGCGAACGCTGACCACCGCAAGGTTATGGAGAAGGGCTCAAATGCCGATCGTCACAAGGTATGGAGCAGGGCCCAAATGCCAAGCATCAATTGCAAGGTTATGCAGCAGGGCCCAAACGCTGACCATCGCAAGGTTATGCAGCAGGGCCAGAACGCCAACCATCAATTGCAAGGTTTCTCAGTAGGGCTAGAATACCAACCATCACAAGGTTACACGGCAAAACATCTAAAGACTAGCACCAGCATCAAAAGGTCTGCTCTAGAGATGCAAGCAGGGCTCAACACCATGAGAGCTGTCACTGTGTCAACAGATCTGTGAAGAAAAAACAAGTACCACCACCTCTACTTGGAGGAAGGTACCTAACAACATTCATTCTTGGAACAAACTGAATAGACATTTTCTTCTGCATCAACTGATAAAATCAAGAAGCTCTTGTCTTTTATTTATATAGCTGATCACACTGACTGCTTTTCTAACACTGAACCACTCTTGCAGCCCTGGCATGAATCCCACTTGGTGATGGTGAATTATTTTTTTGCTATGTAGTTGAATTCTGTTGGGTTCAATTTTGTTGAGGACTTCTGCCTCTAAGTTTATGAGAGATACTGGTCTGTCATTTCCTATTTTTGTGGTGCCTTTCCATTTTTGTGGTATCAGGGTTATGCTGGGTCCACAGAATGAATTTGGTTTATTCCATCCTTTTCTATGCTGTGAAATACATTTAGTAATAGGTGTTAACTCTTCTCTAAAAGTCTGGCAGAATTCTCTAGTGAAACTGTTAGGGTCAGGGCTTTTTGTTGTTGTAGTGAGTTTTTTAATAACCTTTTCGATCTCTTCTTTTGTTACAGGTTAATTTAATCATTCTACCTCTGTTTCTGTTAGTTTAGTTTAGTTTAGGTCGGTGTGTTTCTAGCAATCTGTTCATCTTTTCTAAGTTTTCAAAGTTGTTAGAGTATAATTTTTCATAGTATTCTCTTATGATTTTTTAAATTTCAGTGGCCTCTTTTGTGATATTGCCCATCTCATATACAGGTTATTTGCTTCCTCTCCTGTTTATCTTTTGTCAGTTTGGCCAGTGGTTTACTGATTTTGTCAATGTTTTATAAGACTCAGCTTTTGGTCTTTAGTACCTTGTTCAATCATTTTTCTATTATCTAATTCACTTAGTTCTGCTCTAATTTTTATTATTTGCTTTCTTTTGATGACTGAAGGCTTCTTTTATCACTCTCTTGCTACTTGTTCAAGTTGTAGAGTTAATGGTTTGATTTGGGCTCTTTTTTCCTTTTTTAATGTATGCATTTATAACATAAATTGATCTCTGAGCACTACTTTTCCTGTGTCCCAAAGGTTCTGGTAGGATGTGCTTTCATTTGCATTTGTTCTGTGAATGGCTTTATTGCATCCTTGATTTCCTCTATAACCCAGAAGTTTTTGAGCAAGGTGTTGTTCAGTTTCTAAGTGTTTTAATTTTTTCCCTTGGTTTTTCTTTTAGTGATTTCTATTTTTATGCCTTTATGTTCTGAAAGGATGCTGTGTAGTCTTTCTGTGCTTTCAGTTTTGCCAAGGCTTGCTTTATGGCCTGGTATGTGATCAATTCTGGCGAGTGTTAAGACATTTTCTTAACATCAGAAAATGTAACTATCACAATCGAAGTCAGTATCCCACTTAATAACCATTAAAAACATTCCACTAAGATCAGGAACAAGGAAAGGATGCCCATTATCAGCAATATTTTTAACACTATTTTTGAGTTATAATTTGATACAAGAAAAAAATCAGGAACCTAAAAAGGTAGAAGAATTAAAATTTTACTTATAGAAGATCTAGCCATTTACCTAGAAAATTCAACAGGATCAACTAAAAAAAAAATCACTTCATATAATGAGGAAATTCAGTACATTATCTAGAGAGTACAGAACCTATTTAGAATAGCAAAAAATATTAAAACTCTGAAGCCTAACTAATAACAAATGGGCAAGATCTATATGAAGAAGAGTCTGAAATATACAAAAGGACAAAAAGAAAAAACACAGACATCATGTTTTTGGACAGGAATATTCAATCATAAATATAGTGTTAGTTTTTCCTAAGTTAACATGTCAGGTTAATTTGATCTTAATACAAGCAGCAATAGAAATCTAAAAATTTCTAAAATTCATAGAAATTTTAGACTATATTAAGGAACTAGAAGAAATCCAGAAAAGAAAGTTCAGAAATAACATCTGTTGTAGAGTGAATTGTGTCCCATCAAAAATATGCTGAAGGCCTAACCCCTGGTACCTGTGAATATGACCTTATTTGGAAATACAGTGTTATGGACTGAACTGTGTTTCCCACAAATATGCATTATAAATCATAATCCTATACCTGTGAATATAATCCCATTTTGGAAATACGGTTTTCTTTTTTACATTAATGAGGCCACAACAGTGTAGAATGTATCTTATTAAGTCTGAGATATAAAAGAATAGATTAGGTACAGAAGCAGTAAGCATAAGTGGGAAAACATAAATGCCACATGGAGACCTCCAAGGAACACTGACAAGAATGCTAGTGAAGCCGACAAGGATTTTGCCTCAGAGTGGAGAGAGAGCCTCACCCTAGCCAGTGTCCTGATTTTAGACTTCTAGCCGCCGAAACTGTGAACAATATATGTCCAATGTTGGCAAAGCCACCTACTTGTGGCATTTCTATTACAGTTGCACTAGGAAACTAAGACAGAGCCTTAGCAGATTCAATTACCATAGCTAAGATAACAAGAGTTTACACTGGAGCGGGAGGGCCTTGATCCAACACGACTAGTGTCATTCTAGGAAAAGAAAAGAGACAGAGGGACCCACAGGGAAGACGGCCGTGTGAAGACTAGAGTTAGGCTGCCATGTCCAAGAAGAGATTACCATAAGCTAGAACAGGCCAGGAAAGATCCCTCCCCTAGAGCCTTCAGAGACACCAGGGCCAACACTCAGATCTTGGACTTCAACTGTCAAGAACCATGAAATAATAAATGTGTTTGATGAGTCGGATCTAACTCAACGGCACTTTGCTTGGCTGGCTAAGCTACCCAGTCTATAGTATTGTGTTACAGTAGCCCTAGAAAACCAATACATCAGCCATATACAAGAATTCAGTATCACAAGTGGAATTTCAAATCAGTGGGGAAAAGGTAAATTATTCAATAACTGATGTTAGTACAACTAAGTAATCATTTGGAGAAAACTAAGTTGGCTCCACTCTATGCATTCTAGACATATCAACGACATGAACTAGAAATTTTTTTAAATCTCATAGTCTTTCAATGTATAATACGTAGAAATCAAACACAAAGACTGATAAATCTGAGTACAGAAAAATGTTTGTATGTCTATCCAAATGCAGCATGTGTGAATTCTATAGTTAAAAACTGAAACATCAATTTTTTACAATGCTTTGTTTTTATTTTTAAAACACTAAAACAAAGTTTAGAAAATAAAAACCACAAGTCCAATAAACAGATACTACACTTTTCTGACCTACTCACACTAACATACATCTATCATCTCTTGAATGACATATTATAAAATGATCACCTAGTTTTATAATTAGTAATACAGTGTGAACTTTCCCCTATGTTATTAAATATGTTCTAAAATAAAACAAAACAAGGCTTGCATGAAATACTCATAAACTGTTGAAACCAGTGACTGTACTCATGGAGGTACACTGTACTATTCTACCTACTTTTATACGTTTGCAAATTTTCAGATTCAAAAATTAACCAAAAAAGTATGTATGAGAAAACCACAAAAAGCAGAGCCAACACAAAATTGAGTCTCACTGGCAACACAAGAATAAATAAGGGTGCACCCTTAGATCTCCACTAAAAGACCACAATTGATGGTTCAGGGACTTTGGGGTTACCCTGGGAACATGGCCCCTGGCCCTGATGCTGCCCCTGTCCATAAATCATAATGAAGGTCAACTCTTCGGACAGCAATAGATTGGAACTGGAAACGCAGACTGACCATATCTTGTGGGCACTTTATGGTTCTATGCATCTATAGGATATCATCCTATAGGGGACTGAGTGGAAAGGAGGGGACATGAGACTGTTGGGAGAATAGGACATGTATGGAACAGAGAGGAGGGGTGTGCTGTCACCAGGCAGAGAGCAGTGGGAGCTGCATACAGGTGAGCATGCAAATTTATAAGGGAATGTACATTTTCATTCAATCATAATAAATAAATAAAGTTCTAAGTACAATAACAAAAGGGCAGGGGGGCGGGGTGGGAAGCAGAGCCAAAAGACAAATGACTAGGAAAAAAAGATCTGAAGGTTGCATCACAGGTCTACATATAATCAAAAGTTTATCCAAATCTGTAAGAAAAAGGCTAACAACGTAACTGAAAAATGGGTAAAGAACATGAAGATTCACTTCACAGAAAAGAAAACACAAATGACTCTTAAGTATATGAAAAGATGTTCAATCTCACTCATAACAAGAGAAATTAAAACTATTGTGGGATACCAGATATATGAAGACATATACTGCTTCTGTATCGGCTTATCATCCAAAAAGTACTCGGTCTTCAGTTTTCTCTCTGAGAATACAGATTCTAAATGGAGTTTTCAATGACACAGTTACAAACTGTGATGAGTACCAGAAACAAAAACAAAAAGTTGCCCTAAAACCTGTAACTCAGCACTCAGGTTTCCTGAGGCAGTGACTGTGCTCAAGGAGAAGTTTCTTTGTTTATACAGTTTCTCATTTTATACAGAAGAGACAGCAAATGAAATCCCCGGAGGGATAAAGGTGCATAGCTCATTGAAGCAACTGAAAGATGGCCAATGTGGCCACACAGTGAGTCAGAGACTGGAGCCCAGATGAGACAGGAGACAGAAAAGGATTGATAATCCCAAAATTAGGAAGCTTTAGAATTAGAGTACTCATGTTGATAATGGTGATACTCCAGGAAACTGTCCTTCAGAAAGGTGACGTAACTTGTCTAAGGTCTCACTGCTACTAGGTGGCAGAACCAAACTCCACACCTGTATGATGCTTTTGTCATTTTTAGCCACTATCAGAGTTAAGAATGGATTCTTGATTAATGTCCATTAATTTTCAACTAGAAATGGTTCAAAGTGACAAACCAAAAGTGGTTTTACTTCAATTATATATGCTGAAAAGCACTAGATTTATCATTATACATTCTGAAGAGTGTAAAAGAGAAAACAAATCTGCTGGAAGATACTTAATAACGCTACCTTACCTCAGAGGTATATTTTTGACAATCATCTCTTAAAGTGAGTGAACTTATTTTGGCAGGAGGAACACAGTCACCTTCTTCAGGCCTACAGTGGGCTCTCTTCCTAGATATAAGATCCAAATTAGCACAGAGTGTTTCAGAATCATCTCTTCCAGAATTAGATAAACATACGGTATCTTGACCAACTGAAGTTGCTGGGAAACTCACACTGCATAGAAAATGAATACATATTGAATCAGTGAATTAGAGGTTACTCAACGAGGTTCAAGCCGAAGCTATTCCAATGTAAATGCCAAAGAAACTCTGGCACCAAAATCAAACCAAAACCACCCTAGTAGAATCAATTCTGACTCACATTGACCCTACAGGACACAAAAGTACTACCCCTAGGGTTACCAAGGAGCAGCTGGTTGATTCAAATTACTGATCTTTTGGTTAACGGTGAAGGTAACTATGTAAATGCTAGTTTGCAGCTGCTACACTCACATTTAAAGGTTTGCCAACTTAGTCTTTACATTAATGAATTAAATTTGAGGTATACACATGCAGTGTTAATCTCATCTGTAAACTTTTAATACAAAACGTCCCTTTCTGATATAAAAAGCCTTCAAATTTTAATGTTACTTGATGAGTTATACTTCTTAATCTGTGACTGTTAAAATACAACCAAACACTTCTACAACAAAGAATTAAAACAAGATTTTCAGAAATATATAAAAATGTTACCCCTATATTATTTTTGCAACTTCTTGTGAATGTATTTTTATTTCAAACATTTTAAAGAGGTTAAAATACACTTACGAATGCTTAACCACAACTTTAACAGGTGTCACTTTATGATTCAGACTACTATTCTTCCTGCACAGCTTTCAAAATACTTAAAATATCAAAGAAGTATTATACAAAAAGCTATCACATAAAAGCATTGTGTTATTCATGTATTTAAATGGCATCCTTATCAGATATACAATTAACCAATCACCTTACATGTCTTCTGTAAGTTACTATATAACATCTCCAGGGCATATATACTGTCAATGAATGACTTGTTCAATCGGTAATAAAGTACATGTCCTCTGAGCAAAAACAGCTTAGCTCATTAACTACCTCATGTCAGTCCTTTCTTCTGAATTCATGGCTTTAACCAGTATGGGTGCTGGCAGTAAAGGGTTTGGCAGTAACTGTGCACTGGTATCAGTAAACTCTTCTACTGCACTGGCTGGGATCTCCACCAGAGTTAAGATGAATGCTTCTTCATCATCTCCATCCTGCTGCACATCAGCAACCAGGCTCACTACAAGAGTTTAAAAAGTCAGTAATAAAAAAGTGAGCCACGAACAACCCAAAAGTATTAATTTACCTCGTTTCTAACAGTCTCATGACAGCTTATCACTAAGAATAAAAACTTAAAGTCCCTCCCCCCTAAAAAAGGTTACTTCATAAAGAATGATACATTATGGAGATGATTTATAATTCAGAATAACAAAACTCATATGCAGATACACAACATACTTTTAGTTTAGTTTTTTTTTTTAAATTTAGTGTTTGTTTATAATTATAAGTGGCACTTAAAATTATACTATTAGGTTCCATGACACTTTACTGAAGCAGACTGTCATACCTGTCAGGTCTTGAGGGTTGATTACATTTTCTTGTTGGACTGTGGGAATACTAGTTGGTGTATACTGCCATGAAAAATTAAAAGGACAAAGTGAGACTGACCAAACCTTAGTTTTAAAAGGTTTTCCTGATAATTTTTAACAGATAGTAATTTACAATTCATATAACCACATGTAGTTTTTCAAGTATTTTGGATCTTTTAGCTTTCCCAATACATGCTTTATTCATTTAAATATAGAGACATACATACTGAAATCTTAACTAAATTGTTAAATATGTATATTCTATGAAAAGAGTTTTGAAGTGACAACACTGGGTGGTGGAAAACCCTCAACTTTCCCTCTACCCCCATGACACCAGCCATTGTTATTAGTATGCGACATTTAAATGGAGGCAAACTGGTTTCCTTGCCTTCAGTATAGCTCCTTATAATCTGTTTCTACAAAACTGCATGTACATCTGAAACGCAATTCTGAGTGTCATTCTCTACTGCTTAAAATCTTAAAAACTCATTTTGCATTCAATAATGTAGTAATCAATTCAGGCAAAAGTCATCAATAGATGCGAAAACCACTGTATAACAACTGCTGGGTCTCATCACGGAGATTGCTTTATTAATACAGAAGTAGAAAAGACTGTAGACTGGCCTGGACTCTTGTAAATTGTTAAATTAACAAAAGAGGGAAAAAGGGCATGAAAACTGCTCTAGATTAAAGGAAGTTAAGGAAACATGAGAAAGACAATGTAAGAGGGTTGACTGGATTCTGAGTTAAAAAAAAAAAAGGTATAATGGATCTGATTAGGACTACTAGGGAAGTCTGAACCAGAACTGTATATTACATATTAATGAGTCAATGTCAAATCTCACAAATGTGGTAACAGTACTGTCTCTTTTCTGCAAAATTTCCTTGCTCTTATACAATAAAATCCCGAGTACTAAGGTGTGAAGGGTCGTATCTGCTATTTCTTTTCAAATGGTTTAGTTTTTTCAAAGTATCTATCTATAAATCTAATTGTAGGGATGGAAAGCAACTGAAAGAAAATGTGACTCATTTTTAAAATGAATGAATCCAAATGAAGGACTTATGAGAAAACTCTGCATCACTTTTGTGACTTTTCCATAAGTTTGACATTATTTTTAAAAGGAAAATAAAAAGAAGGAGATCTTGTAACTTTGGGTGCAGTCCAAACTCCCTAGCAAGTAATCAAAAATCTTTTACGTTCTGTCCCCAGGCTACCTTTCTAAGTATCTCTCTAATCTTTCCTCACTTATATTTCACTCGTCATTACTTACAATTCCGTGAATAATGTTACACAGTTCATACCTGGTCTTTACATAATTGGTTATCTCATGTCTGTTCGTCAAGATCATGCCTGCACAACGGAATCCCTGGGAGCTTTAAAAATATTTCTAAGCTTGCAGTCTATTCCCAGAGGCTGACTTAACTGGAAAGGATGGAGGACTACCCCTAAATATTCTGGGGCAAACCTCTCCCACAGCACCTGTCACACTGAGTTGAATTATCCATGTATTCACCTGTCTCCTACAACTGTATTCCCAGTACCACCCACAGTGTCAGACATGCAGTAGTAACATCTCAACAAATGGTTGCTCTGGATGAAATCGTCAGATCCAGGGGCTAAGAAGCAAAAGGTGAATAGTCTATGTGAATTCCTTTTCTAAAGCTTTTATAATGAAGCCAGGTATTAAGCTGTTTAATCTCTATGCTTCAGAGACTAAAAACACACTTAAAATTCTATCATAATACATTCTTACAAAGACAAAGCTACAAGGATAAAAAACCAATTGCCAAAGGATAAGGGCCGGAAGATGGAGTAACTCCACAAGGGCTTCGGGGGTATTCTGGAGTGATGGAATATTCATAAACTAATTGTGGTAGTACTGGTCACGTAATGGTAAATGTTAATCAAAACTTGCAGGTCTGCACAATAAAACCAAAACCAAATGAAACCACTGCCACCGAGCTGATTCCAACTCATAGTGACCCTATCAGTCAGAGCAGAACTGCCCCACAGAGTTTCCAAGGAGCTCCAAGCAGATTAGAACTGCGGACCTTTTGGTTAGCAGACACAGCATTTAACCACTATGCCACAGAGTTTGATAAAAGGTGTTATCTAATTTACACTTTACTTTTTTTCAATGGGGAAAAACTAGCCATCCTTTATTATATTTTACACGCTATTACCTCTGGTTCATGAAGTGTAAGCACATTCTCTCCACTGCAATGATTTCTCAGGGGCTCATTAACAGGACTCTCACTGAGACCCCTATGCAGACCAAGTGTATGAGGTCCTGTCTCTGAAGAAACTACTGGAGCATCCGACAGTCTGTGAACCTCCTGAAATGCCTCTTCTTGAACTTTACTTCTAAAAGAGAGTAATAGTACATATTTGAAATCAAACATTCAACCACAGAATGATTTTTAAAAGCTAGATAATTCAAAGATGATTTAATTCAATGGTTTTCAAATTTGCAAAACATATTTAACACAGCAGAAGCTTTTTTCAATTAAATTCTTGTGGCTATGATTATAGTTAAGATAGAATATAAATAGAAATCTCTTGAATCTCTTCCATCTCTTACCTTTGAGTTAGGTTTGCTTCTTGTAAAATATCAGTTCCTTTGATACCCTGTGCATATGCCAATTTGGTTTGCTCTTTATTCTCTGCTGTTACAACTGATTCAAGGTTTTTGTTCTCCAATTCTGTTTCCTGGACAGGATCTTTCTCAGTTTCTTAAATAAAACACATTTAAACATTTTGCTGAGTACAGTCAGTCAGTCACAAAGGGACAAATAGTCTACTTTTACGAAATACGGTATTCCATTTATACTACATATCTAAGGCAAGTGTATAGGGGCCACAATTTATTAGCAGAGGCACACTGAGCTTCTGTTACAGGTGACGGGAAAACACCAAATGGATAATGTTTATTACTGAACAATATGATAGATGTAACTAATGTCAGTAACTTACACACGTGAAGAATATTAAAAAAGCATTCATCACATCCATAAACAAATTTTTCAACAAAAAATACATTTAAGATATGGTCCAAAAATTGTATAACTAAAATCTCCATACTAGAAATATACTTCTCTCTTAAAAAACAGATGATTATCTAGTGACTCTATCAAACTTCTTTTAATCCAAAGTTTATTAACATGGCAGAAGGTGATCTCAGCCAGTGAAATTTTTGAAGAGTAAAACAATGACTGATAAACCCTGAACCACACACATTTTACTCCTGTATGCCACAGTAACTGTCTCCTCCCTTTATGATAATGGCAATATAAGCAGAAATCCATGTATGTTAAGCGTTTGGAAATAGGTACATATGAGATCTGGTTAATTCCACAAAAACAGAAACATAAGCAGTGGGGAGGCAGCTGTGATGCAAAGGATAATGTCACAAGAAGGATGAATGTGGCTTCTATACAAAAAGGTAACCTGAGCCTTCACTCTTGAGTGTCTAGGTACCACTCAAGCCAACATAAATAATGAGTTAACTCCACTTGATAGGAAAATAAGAGCCTCTTCAATAAATGGTGCTAGAAAAACTAGATGCCCAGATGTAGAAAAATGAAACAGGGCCTATGCCTCACACTAAACACAAATTAAAATGAAACTCTTACTAGAAGAAAAAAAGCAGGGGCAACACTGTCAGGCCCAGCTTTTAAAAATCAGTTATCAAATATAGTAACAAAATCACAGACAGCGAAACACAAAATAAAGAAAATCTCCAAAGACTTTATCAAAAGAATTAAAAAACCACCTACAGAATGGGAAAAATTACTTGGCAAGTATATGTCAGACCGACATTTGATCTCCATAATCTATAAGGTAATACAAAATATCAATAAGAAAAAGATAAATAATCCAATTAAGTGATGTGGGCAAAGGAGATGGACAGACACTTCTCTAAAGAGGACATGCTCACGACCATTAGCTATTAAAGAAATTCAAATCAAAACGACAATGAGATACCATCTCACACCAACAAGTTGGCCATGATCCAAAGAACACAAAACACTAAATGCTGGAGATGCTGTGGAGAGACTGGAACTCTCCTACAACTGTTGGTGGAATTGCAAAATGGTGCAACCTCTTTGGAAAGCAATCTGGCACTACCTTAAAATAATGGATATAGATATACCATTTGACCTAGTAATTCCACTGCTTGGAATATATCCTACAGAATCAAGGCCACTGACATCAACTGATACATGCACACAAATGTTTATCGCAGCACAGTCCATAATCCACGCCAAAAGATGGAATCAACCCAGATACCCAACAACAGAGGAATGGATAGGTAAACTACGGTATATCTACTCAATGGAACACTATGCAATGATAAAGAACAACAACGATGATAGCAGGACACATCTCCTACCCTGGTTTCAAGTGGAGGACATTATGTTGAGTGAAAGCAGTCAGCAACAGAAGGACAAATATTGCATGAGACCCCTATGATAAAAACTTAAAATCAGACTCATGCATAACAGAAAAGACTCTTTGACAGCTGCAAGGGTGGGAAGGGCAGGAGGGTGAGGGGAGAGGGTTTAGATTAGATAGTTGTTAGAAATTTGGTTGGGTGAAATTGGTGACAGCACACATTAGTAAGAAGATCAATATTAGTGGGACTTCAACACAACTTGTGTACTCCTCCCATCTTAACCCAAGCCTGCAAGGACAGAGTAGCTGGGGCAGGGGGCTGGGGACCGTGCTCTCATGGGAAATCAAAGCCAACTGGCACAACTAGCGTTTTGCTGATGAGGTCTCTCCGCACCCCACATTGGTGAGTGGCATTTGGGGTCTTAAAAGCCACGAAGCTGCCCTCTGAGGGTACGGCAAATGGTCCCAACTTAGCAGGAATGGGTGATCACCAAGGTCCATAACGACATGGGGGAAAGAGAATCCAGAAGACAGAGAGACCCACATGCGTGGATGTCTACATCAACTTGTGACCAGAAGAAGCACATGGTGCCTGGCTACCACCAGTGATAGCCACGATGGAGCTCACCACGTGGAGTTTCAAGTGCAACACAAGTATAAATAGGGGTGCACCTTGAGATCTCCACTAAAAGACTGCAAATGATGGTCCAGGGGCCTCGGAGTTCTCCTGGGAACAAGGCCCCTGGCCCTGATGCTGCCCCCATCCGTAAATCATAATGAAGGTCAACTTTTCAGACTGCAATGGATTGGACTTGGTGACGTAAAGTGACCATATTGTGTGGGCACTTTATGATTCTAGGCATCTATAGGAGGTTGTCCTGTTGACCTCATACTGGAGGAAGGGGAATGGGTAGAGAGAAGAAGATAGGAGACTGTTGGGAAGATAAGACACGCATGGAGCAGAGAGGAAGAGTGTGCTGTCACAGGGCAGGGAGAGCACTGGAAGTTGTATGTAGGTCAGCATGCAAAATTTATATGGGAATGTACACTTTAACTCAATCATAATAAAAAAAAAGACATTCAAATCAAAATTACGGTAAGACACCGTGTCACCCCCAACAAGGTTGGCGATGATCCAAAAAACGCAAAACAACAAATACTGGAGAGGCTGTGGAGAAAGTGGAACTCGCCTACACTGTTGGTGGGATTGCAAAATGGTGCAACCTCTTTGGAAAGCAATCTGGCACTTCCTTAAAAAGCTGGAAATAGATACACCATTTGACCCAGTAATTCCACTGCTTGGAATGTATCCTACACAATCAAGGTGTTCACACCAATGCACACGAATGTTCAGTGCAGCACAGTCTACAATAGCAAAAAGATGGAATCAACCCAGATGCCCAACAGAGGAGTGGATAGGTAAACTATGGTATATATACTCAAGGGAACACTATGCAATGATAAAGAACAATGATGATTTTAGGAAACATCTTATAACCTGGTTTCATTTGGAGGACATTATGTTGAGTGAAAGTAGTCAGTGACAAAAAGGCAAATATTGTATGAGACCCCTAAATAAGAACTTAAAAACAGACTCATACATAGAAGAAAAGACTCTTTGATGGCTTCAAGGGTGGGGAGGGAGGGACGGAGAGGGTGAGGTTTAGATTAGATAGTTCACAGAAATTCAGTTGGGTGAAATCAGTGACAGCACACATTAGACAGAAGACCAATTTTAACTGGACTTCAACATAACATGATTACTTCTTCCATCTTACCCCCATATTGCAAGGACACAGTAGCTGGGGTTGGGGGCTGGGGACCATGCTCTTAAGTGAAATCGATGCCAACTGGCACAACTAGCATTTTGCTAAGAGTTTTCTGCACCCCATATTGGTGAGTGACGTCTGGGGTCTTAAAAGCTGCCAAGCTGTGATTTGAGGTACACCAAATGATCCTAACTCAGCAGAAATGGACGATCTCCAAGGACTAAAATGACATGGCGCAAAAAGAACCCAGAAAACAGAGAGACCCATGTGAGTGGGTGACTACCATGAACATGTGACTGGAACAGGACAGTGCTTGGCCACCCCAGTGATAGCTGTCATGAGGCTCACTAAGTTGAATATCACTGGCAACACAAGAATAAAAAGGGTGCACCCTGAGATCTCCACTAGAAGGCCACAACTGATGGCCCAGGGGCGTCAGGGCTCCCCTGGGAGCATGGCCCCTGACCCTGATGCTGCCCCTGTCCATAAATCATAGTGGAGGTCAACTCTTCAGACAGGAATGGATTGGACTTGGCGACACAGGGTGACCATATCATGTGTGCACTTAATGGTTCTATGCACCTATAGGATGTTGTCCTACTGACTTCTTACTGGAAGAGGGGAGGGGTGTAAAGGAGGGGATAGGAGATTGTTAGGAGGATATGACATGTATAGAACACAGGGGAGTGTGTACTGTCACCAGGCAGGGAGAGCAGTGGTAGCTGCACATAGGTAGGCAAGCAAATTTATATGGGAATGTACATTCCCACTCAATCATTAAAAAAAAAAAAAGCATAAATAATAAAAGAATAACACTGAGGGAATTCTTAATATTGTTTTTTTCACTGTAGATTTAAGCTTTTTTCTTTTGGAAAAATATTAATAATTCTGTGAATGATCCAATAAAGTATTTTAGGGTGACATCCAACTAACAAAGAAAACCTCACAAAATTTTTTAAAAGACAGGCAATAGGTTGGGTAAATACCTTCAGAAGTTACATATTCAACAAGAGTCTGACAACGAACGTAGGTATAACACTTCGGTAACTTAATACAAATCATAAAACAGCTGAAAGACCTGAACAGACATTTCACCAAGGAGGACATTTAAATGACCACTAAACACAGGAACAGATGCTCAGCATCATTAGCCATCAGAGACGCAAAGTAAAGCCACAACAGGAAGCCATTCTACTCCCGCTAGGATGACTAAGATTGAAAAAACAAAAAAACAACAAATGTTGGTGAGGATGTGGAAAAACAAGAGCCTTTACCCACTGTTGGTGGGAATGCAAAATGGCACAGTCACTGTGGAAAATAGTGTGGTGATTCCTAAAATAACTACCAAAAGAATTCCATATGACCCACAGGTATACAAGTCCTCAAACACTCAAAAGTAGAGATCCAAACAAAGACTTGTACACCCACCTTCACTGCAGCACTTTTCACAATAGCCGAAAGGTGGAAACAACCAAATACCCATCAACTGATAAACTGACAGACAAAATCTGGGACATACATGCAATGGAATACTACTTAGCCAGTAGAAGAAATGAAGTCTTGACACACGCCGTAACATGAATGGAGCTGGAAGGTTCTGTATTGAGTCAACTTAAATTATTCACAAAAGGACAAATACTGTATGATCTTACTTGTACAAAACAACAAGAAAAGGCAAATGTATAGGAAACAAAGTTAATTACTAGTTACCAAGACCAGGAAGAGAAAAGAAGGGATTTTAACAGTGATGAAATGATGTTGATTATGGTAGGGTTTGCACAGCAGATTATTTGTTTCCTGTGCATAAAAAGTTAAACTAGCAAAAGCTGTCTGTTATATATATAACAACAACAAAGAGAGCTGCTATTGAAAACTTGATGCGATTTGGTTTCTTGAGTTGAAGATTTAGGGACACGGCTTTGCGGGACACCTCAATTAACTGGCCTCACAACATGTTTAGTGCTTCCGTTCTACCTCTGGGTTCAATGAGTAGTGCCTGGGGTCTTAAAAGCACCTGGGTCTTACAACTTGGATGAATCTGGAAAATATTATGCTTAGTGAAATAAGCCAGACACAGAAGGACAAATATTGTACAATCCCATCTGTATCAAATATCCAGAATAGGTAAAAGCATTGAGACGGAAGTTTATTAGTGGGTAACAGGGATGGTTGGGAAAGGATAAAGGCTCTAGAGCCATTACTTAACAGATACTGAGTTTCTGTTAAGGTAAGGAAAAAATTTAGAAACATAGTGTGAAAGGTGGCACAACATAGTGAACATAATTAATGTAACTAAAATATACTCATCAATATGGTTAAAATGATAAATGCTTAATGTTATTGAAAAAAATTAATGTAAAAAATAATAATGAATTAACAAACTGCATATGCATGTTGTACTGCAGACACTATCAGTTAAATCAAAATCCTAGAAATCAGGAACCCCAAACACAAAGAGGGTACTAATTATACAAATCTTCTCGGTAAGTGTTCAACATGCTATCTGCCCTGCTTTTCCTGCCCTTACTATCACCCTTAGTGGACCCTGGTAACAAAGAGGTAGAGAAGGAAATGAGACTAGGAGTCACAATATACACTAAAATATAATGAGGTCATTACAAAATGAAAGCACCCTATATAAATATATGGAGTTCCCAGCATTACTGTTTTAAAAACAGAACTATGCTTATGTATAAAGAACTCTTATAACTCCGTAATAAAAAGACAAATATCCAACTTAAAAATGAGCCAAGATTTTAACAGACATTTCTCCAAAGGTATGAAAATAAGCACATGAATTTCTAAAATATATAGAAAACTTCAACTCTTCTACCACAAAAAGACAAACAATCCAACCTGAACAGATATTTCACCAAAGACATTCAGGCAGCTAACAAATGCAAAGAAATGCGCATGATCATTAGCCATTAGAGAGATGTAAATTAAAACTCCAGTGAGATACTATCTCACTCTGACAACAGTGGCATTAATAAATAATAATACGAAAATGTTGGTGAGATTGAAGAGAGATTGGAACTCTTATACACTGTGGGTAGGAATGTAAAATGGCACAGGTGATACAGAAAACAGTCCAGCACTTCCTTAAAAAGCTAGAAATAGAAATACCATATAATCCAGTAATCCCACTCAGAGGTACATACCTTACAGAAACAAGAACTGTGAAACAAACAGCTACATACACACCCACGCTCACTGCAGCATTTCTTACAACAGCATAAAGATGGAAGCAATCTAAGTGCTCATCGATGGATAAATAATGAACAGCAGTACATACACATGACGGAATACTACACTACAATAAAGAATATATGTGGTATATTCATACTATGGAACATTAGTTCGCAATAAAAATTAATGATATGTGTTATAACATGGACGAACCTTGAAAGGAAGTAATCTCAAAACGCCACAAAGTGTACAATTCCCTTTACATAAAACATCCTAAGTAGGCATATCCACAGAGATAGAAAGTAGGTGTTAATGCCTGCCTTGGGCTGAACAGGAATCACTAATGGGCACGGGGTTTATTTTTCAGGTGATAAAAATATTGTAAAAACTGACTGTGGTAACGGTTATATAATTCAATAAATACAAACATACTGAACACCACTGAACTGCACACTTTAAACGGATGAACTGTAATGTATGCAAATTACAGTTCAGTAAAGTTATTTAAAAAGTGTTGAACAGTACATATGACACAGTATGCACATATTTTTCTTCTTTCTGAAAGGTTTATGTGTGCGCTACACATATGTGCATACTAAAGCTCTTATAAATGCTTCCACATGTATAAAACATTTCTGTACATATACAATAAAAAACTATTAACAACCAACAGTTTACCACTAGAAGTGTGGCTGACAAGTCAGGAACCAGGAAAACAGGAAGCTTTTTTTATTTTATGCCTTTCAGGGGCTGTCTCAGATTTTGCCACATACATTATGTTTCTAAGAGATACTTGCCTGAGTATTTGTGTACACACGTGCAGGTACATGTGCGAACCCACACACACACACATAAAAAGTATATATAAAGAGATAAAAAGATTAATTCAGCAAATACAGCAAAGTGTTAATCATTACTTAAACGAGCTAGTAGATTTATGAGTATTTTACAATTCATTCTATTTTACTGTATGTTTGCAAATTATCTGTAGTAAGTTCAAGTAAGTATACATGACTATTTCACTTGAAATGCTAATGCAATTTCATGTGCCACAGTAATCTTGCAACTCTGTAAAGCAAAAATAAAATTTACCTCTTTGAGCTTCCACTTCCTCCCCTTTGGATACAGACAAACTGGGAACTTCCTGACGAGCACCAAGCCTTTTGGTCCCTAAAATCCTCTTAAGATTTGGCTTAGGTTTAGGAAATCTGTTTCTTACTCTCAAATTACTGGTCACTTTAGAAGGTATATTCCTAGAAAAAGAGACACGGGAAGACAGAGAAATTTATCCATCATACAAGATTCTCTCTTACTAGCACTGATACATTTAATTTGCCACAGTGCAAGCACAAACTTCACAGTGCTAACGTCACTAAGGAGCAAGTTTACTAAAGGTGTGCAGCAAGAAACAGCATCTGGACCCTGTCTGTAAAACATGGACACCATTTACACAAGGCTATTTCATTATCACTTCAAAGACACTCATACTGCTCTAATTTTAACATCAAATCATTAAAGAAAACTTCAGCCAGTCCTATTTTAAACGATGAGACAGAGACATCACAATTGTCTGCTTCACATTCATACAGGCATTACTCAAAGGTACTAACTAATGCTCGGTAAAACAATTTTTTACTAGTTGAATACTACAATTTACATTTATTTTTTAAAATTCAAAAGAAATAATAGTTTAACAAAGGAAAATCAACCTGGCTGACAGAGCATTTTCCTTTACTTTCTCCGTTACACCAATTTCTTCTCCAGTATTCTGTTCCTCCAATACAATGGTGCTTTCTTCCACTGATGTAGGAGATACACTAATGATGGGTGAAGAAAGCTCCTGACATTCATGAATAATGTGCTTTACATTATCAGGGATAGAAGGAATATGGCTGTTACCCACTGAATGAACATCGGGAAGCACAACTATTCCTATTACAGAAGAAAAAATAAAAAAGCAAAGTTAACCCAATATAAATACATATGCATACGAAATAATTCCTTCAACATTTACTAACTTAAAAATTCTGTACTACTTTAGGGAAGAAAGGCTGGGTGCTCTACTTCTGAAAATGGCCATTAAAACCCTATGTATCACCATGGTCTGATCTCACTGTTCACAGGCTCACCAGGAGAAAGGGGCTGACTAAACAATAGCCGACAATAGTCTTTTTTAAAGTTGCTCTTTTTGGCTCTAATTGTAAATTTATAATGGCATGTTTTATGCCAGGAATCTGGCCTGCTGTGAGCTTTAAAATTCTTACAGACTGAAACTTTGTGTCATTAACAGCAAAAATGACTTTCTTACCTGAAAAATTATATAATCTCAGATAAACTTAAACATAAGACTGTCATAATGAACCATCTTTAAAAAACTGTATTTTGTGTTCTGGTGGTTTGTGACAAGCTGCATACTTGATCATTGAGACAAGAGCCCTACAGGAAATACAAATCATACTTCCCTGATACATACATGGTCATGGGCCTAAAAGTTGAAGACCTTTTAAAATGAATGGCAAAGGACTCATCACCCCCAGGAACATCATTGGTACAATTACCCATTTAATGTACTTAAAGTTAAAAGATACTCGGAGTTTAAAGAACATTAGCTAATCTATAAATTCTGCATGATATAGTAAAAACTGGGTTGAAATAGATCTTCTGGCTCTGTTGAAATTAGAACAGTCTAAACTGTTTCACTAAGGGACTCATTGTATTACCCCTTCAGACTGCATTTGATTATTATGCAATTATAAAGACCATCTAAAGCAGCAGGCCTTTGCTAAAGAAACCATATAAAGTGATCAGTTAACCAATGGTTTTTATGATGATGAAGCCAGAGGATTCACTAGATTAACTATTCTTTGAATATAAATGATTCTTAATAAACCAAACTGGTTGCCACTATACCTAAAGCAGTTCAGTAAGTTAGTGGATGGGTAAATACATAATTACCTTTTCTGGAAAAACAGAGCAATGCAAATTTCAAATGTAAAGGGCAGGTATTCACTTATCATTCAAGTGTAGGTATAATTTAACTGTTTCTTGGTTTATTGAACTTATCTTTGATTCTTACCAGTATCACTCTGTTCAGCACTGATTTCAGACTGCAACACCAGATCTCCCATTGTCAGTAAAGCTATGGCAGCTTCGGTGCTTCCATCACTGGCGCCTGGTGAGAAAATACACCAATCTTACAACATAAGAATGAATTTGGAAATTTAAGTGTACTTACTAAAAAATGTTTTTCATTCAGGTGTATACCTTCCTGTAACAAATTTAAATACCCCCCACCATTATCCTTTACAAAGATAATGTTATGTTTCAATTATACACAACACATACACAATTTCCAACTGTTGGCTTTTACTCACTGAAAATGCTCATCCTCCCCACAATTAAACAACTTAAAACCTTCAATGAGGATAGTATCATCAGTGCAAATCCAGAAAAATGTTTAATTTACACTTTATTAAATGTTTACCTTTTGACTCACCTTCTAAAGTAACATTCCCACAATTCAAATATGTTTTTGTTCAGCCACCCGGAATTCTGACTCATTTACTAACTTCCACTGTTCCTGAATCACTGCATTAGTACACAACATGCAGTTTTAGTACTTATTAATATTTACCTGTTTCATCTTGGGCATGCTGACCTGTAGTTATTTCCTAAAAGAGAAAAAAAGATACATTTAACATCTAAAGTATTTTTCCAAGTACATTTTCTGTACTTAGAATAACACTACTTTTCATGCATCTTCTTAAACTTTTAATTACAACACTGGTAAGTTTTTTTCTCTTAGACAAGCAGAGGAAATTTGTCTTTTTATTTTCTTTTATTTTATTGTTATTCTTAAGAATACACATATCAAAACATAACCAACTATTTCCACATGTGCAATTCAGTGACAGCAAATTGTGCAATCATTCTCATCCTCCTTTTCCAACTTGTTCTCTTCCTATTAACATAAATTTGATGCCCCTAGAGTTCCCATCTAATCTTTCAAGTTGCTGTTGTCACTATGAACTAATATAGTTCTTAAAAGTGCATAATTCTCAAGTCAGCCACTTTTTTACTAGTTAGGCTAAACTATTCATTGTTTGGTTTTCAGAAGACTGCAAGGGATATTTTTGGTTTAAGTTTAAAGATTATTTCAAGACAACCATTTCAAGGGTTCATCCAACTTTCATGATTCTAGGAAGTCTGGAGTCTATGAGAATTTTATACTCTTTTAAACATTTTCCCCCCTTTTGGTCAGGACTATTCTATGAAATCTTTGATCCACATGTTCAATAAGGGCAGCTGGGCACCATCCAATGCTAGTCACGTGACAAAGGAGGTAGCTGTTCACAGAGGCAATTATCCACACATTCTACATCCTCCTTCAGTTGCTGAGTTCCCCTGTTCTGTTCTTCCAGACAAATAACAGACCAACTGTTGTGTCTTGGATAGTCATTTGCAAGCTTTTAAGATCCAAGGCATTGCACATTGAGACAGGATGAAGAACAAAAATGTTAAACACATTATTAGGGATAATAGTAATTGCTGTCACAAAATTATACACCTGTAAAATGTTGAATTAGTGAAAGGTGTACCATTTTGTATTCCCACTAGCAATGGGTAAGGGTTCTAATTTCCTCACATCTTCATCAATATTTGCTATTTTCTTTTTATTTAGAATTTTTTAAAAAATCTTAGCCATCCTAGTAGGAGTGAAATGGTATCTCACTGTGGCCACTTGAACATCTTCTTTGGTCAAATGTCTATTCAAATTCTTTGGTCATTTTATGATTGGGTTATTTGTCTTTTGTTGCCAAGCTGTCAAAGTTTTACACATATTTTGTTTATTAGATTCTTGTTAAATGCACTGTTTCCAAAGATATTCTCCCAGTCAGTAGATGTCTTTGTACTTTGTTGGTAATCTTTCAAGTTTTTTCAGTAGTATTTTCTGTTTTGATGAATAGTTGATTGTTACAAGGTCTCACTTATCTGTCTTTTGCTGTTTGTGCTTTTGTTATCAATCAGTTGTTCAAAAGCATTGCCCTTGAATTTTCTTCTACGAATTTTATGGTTTTACTGTGCACACTTAGGTTCTTAATCCATTCTGAATTTACTATTCATGGTATAAAAGCTAAGTTATTTCGTTTTCTCTCTTGATTCTTCTTTTGCCTTATCCTTGTATTATATGCAAATTTTAACTCTGATTACACTGTTATAGACATCTGCCACTCTTAATTATTTTCTGACATTGATAATCCTTCAACTCTAGTCACACCTGCTGTCAGTTTTCACCCAAAGGACATTATGACCTGAAGAGTACCTTAAATTTTTACAACGTTAGGTGGCTTAAAACTTAAATTAAGAAAATAATTCTATTTACATTACTACCTAAAAGAATATCTAGGAGTACACCAAAACTATAAGACACTGTTAAAAAAATAAAGGATGATTTAAGTAAATGGAAAGATATCCATGTTGACAGACTGCAAGACTTAATATTGTTAAAGTATCAATACTACCCAAAGCAATCTCCAGACTCAACAAAACTACTATCGAAGTTCTAACATCTTTTATTTATTTAAATTTTTTTGGAAATGGGAGAGCTGATCCTCCAATTCATATGGTATTGTAAGAGATCAGGAACAGCCAAAGTAATCCTAGAAAAAGGAGAAGAAAGTAGAAGAATACACATGTCCCAATTTCAAAACCTACGACAAAGCAACAATAATTAAGGCACAAAGACAGACATATAGATCAATGAAATAGAATTAAGAGGCCAGAAATAAAGCTATAAACAACAGTCAACTGATTTCAACCAGGGTACCAAGACCATTCAACAGAGAAACACCAAGCTCTTCAATAAACACTGCTGGGATAAAATGCAGAAGAACAAAGTTAAACCCGTATGTCACACCACATACAAAATTTAACTTAACATGGATCAAGATCTAAATTGTTGAGTGCTACAAATATAAAACACAAAGAGGAATAAATCTTTTGGAGCTTAGATTTGGCAAAGGATTCTTAGATAAGACACTAATGCAAAGTAACAGAAGAAAAACAAGGCAAAACAGACTACACCAAGATTTTTATTTATTTATTTCTTTATCTGCCTCAAAGGACAAGACAGTAAAAGGGCAACCCATAGAATGTGGGACAATATTTGAAAATCATTTCTCTGATACGGGCATAGTAATCAGGTATATAAAGAGCTGAGTAATAAAGAGAGAACTAATCTAAAAATTGGCAAAAGATATGAACAAGTATTTCTCCAAAGAAAATATGTCGATAACAAGCACATGAAAAGATGACTGACAGTATTAAATCAAAACTATAGTGATTACACTTCACATCCATTACGATGGCTAGAATCAAAAAGACTGACAAGTATTAGTGAGAATGTGGAGAAATAGCAACTCTCATACACTACTGGTCAAAATGTAAAACGGTGCAGTCACTTTGGAGAACAGTTAGCCACTTACTCGCATAACTATACACAGAATGAACATAACCAAACCAAAACCATACCCACTCCCATCAAGTCAGGTCTGACTCACAGCGACCCTAGAGGTCAGAGCAGAATTGCCCCAAAGTTTCCAAGGAGCGGTTGGTGGATTTGAATTTATGTGGTGGGTCTGACTTGGTTAGCAGACTTAACCCATTATGCCACCAGGGTTTCCAGAGTGACCATGTGATCCAGCAACTCCATTCCTAGATACAGACCCGAGAAATCAAAACATTACGTTCACACAGAAACTTATACATGAATGTTTACAGCAACATTATTTACAAGAGCTAAAAGGTAGAAACCACCCAAATGACCATCAGATGATAAACAAAATGTGGCCTAGTCACAATGGAATATTCTTGTTAGGTGCCATCTCCAACTCCAGCCTTAAGTGTAGTAGAATGAAATGAAACTTAGTCACAAAAGGGAATGAATTACTAACACATGCTACAACATCAATGAACCTTGAAAACACTATGCTACATTGAAGAAGCCAGTCACAAAACACCACATACTATATGATTCCATTCATATAAAAGTGTAGAATAGGAAAATTTACACAGACAGAAAGAAGAATAGTGGCTGCTTACTGCGAGGAGTGAGGGTTGGGGATACAGGCGCCAATAACTAAAGAGTATGAAGTTTCTTTCTGAGGTGATGAAAATGTTCTAAAATTGATTGTGGTAACTACTGCACATAATCCATTAACTGATTTTCTAGTGCTCAACCACTCCTGCATACCTAATATGCATCCTACTTGATTGTGGTGTATTATCTTTTTTTTTTAACAACAATACTGAATTTCACTGACTAGAATTTTTGCACCTACATTCATGAGAGCTACTTATCTGTAGTTGTCTCTCTCTGTGGTGTCTCTGCCTAGTTTGGGTATCAGGGTTATCCTGGATTCACAGAATAAGTTCAGAAGTATCTCTTCGAAGCTTTTCTAAGTCCTAGAGTAGTTTGACTAGTACTAGTACAAGCTCTTTTCCAAATGTTTGGTATCACTCTCCAGTGAAGCCATCTAGGACATGCCTTGTTTCAACTGGAAGGGTTTCTTTTTCATTATTCCCTTTTCAGTCTCTTCTCTTGTTAGAGAACACAGCATAAGTGTGTCTTTGTTTGGGTAATGTTGTACAAAAGAACAGAAAAAAACAAATGTTGGGGAAGCCCAAGGGAAACTGGAACCCTTATGCACTGCTGGTAGGAATGCAAAATGGTACTACCAATTTGGAAAATGACATGGTGCTTCCTTAGAAAGCTAGATTTAGAAATACTGTACGATTCAGCACTCTCACTCCTAGAACTATATCCTAGAGAAATGAGTCTTCACATGAATAGACACATACACACCCATATTCACTGCACTGCAGTACTGTTCATAATAGCTAAAAGATGTAAACTACCTAACTGTCCATCAGAAAACGAATGGAGAATCAAACTATGCTACACACACACAATGGGGTACCATGCAGTGATGAAGAACAACGATAAATCTGTGAAGCATCTCACAACACGGATGAAGCTGGAGAGCATTTCATTGGGTGAAATAAGTCAGTCACAAAGGGACAAATATATATGACCACTGCTATAAAAACTCATGAAAAGGTAGACACACAAAAAGAAACAATCTTTGATGGTTATGAGAGAGAAAAGGCATGGGGATGGAAAGACACTAAGTAAAGAAGAGCTAAGTAGTAACTTGGGTGAAGAGTGAAACAGTCAACAGTACTAGGGAAGCCAGCATAACTGGTACAAGGCAAGGTCATGGAAGCTCCACAGAGACATGCAAACTCCCTGAAGGACCAAATTGCAGGACTGAGGATTGTGGGGACTATGGTCTCGGGGAATATCTGGCATAAGATAGGTTAGAAAAAAACATTTAAAAACTTACGAACTATGAATATTCCAAGTCTTTATTTGCAGAAACAAGACAAATACCAAATAGGGAAGAGGACAAAACAACACATCCTGAATAATCTACATTTACTATAGGGTTTCTATGAGTCAGAATCAACTTGCAGCAACAGGTTTGGTTTTGGTTATAAAAATGCAACACATTTTAGCGTAAGTCTATGCATAAATTAAGAACTATATTCCCACACAAAAACAGAGTATTTCCCAAGGCAAATACGAAAACTATGGGTTATTCATTAGTTTCTGTTACCCACACTTACAGCTCCCTACATGAAATTAACTGTCTGTAAACCTAGAGCTATCAAAATAACCCCCGAGCCCTTGGAAAGTAAACAGCAAATAACGAATCAGAACACACAAAAGTGAGTACTTACAAGTGACAATGCATTCAAATTTTCTCCTTGTTTCATCTCCTGAATGCCAACATCTGTGTTTGACAGTTCATGTTCAACAGTGGCTATGCATGTGGCATCTGGGACATTCACCATTATTTCAAGCTGTCAAAACGAGAAGCCTTTTTATTTCATTTTGGTGTACCATAAACAACAAAATTAAAACCTCGATAAACTAAAACACAGTAATTCTTAAACTGACGAACTATAACTTGGCAAAAGTAAAAACACTTAAGATTTTTGACGATTCTGTCATTATTACAACCAGTAAGGAAAACTTTCCAAGATAATTTTTTTTATTGCCCTGATGATGGGATCTTAAGCTGTTTCAGAAGAAGTTGTTTTTTTCACTATTAAAAAATAATATTAAGATCTTTAAACCTATCTATATACACACATATATTTAATTTTCCGTTGTGCTTTAGGTGAAAGTTTACAGAACAAATGAGTTTCCCATTGGATAGTTTGCACACAAAATGTCCCACAACGTTGGCTATAGTCCCCTGTGTCAGGCCTGTACTCTCTCCTATGCTGGGTTCTCCCTTTCCTCTTCTATCCCCTCCTGCCTTCTCATCTTCCTTTTTGGGCAAGTGTTGCCTGTTTGATCTTGCATAATTGATTGTTCTAAGGCACACAGTCCTCTTGGATACTGTTCTGTGTTTTTTAAGGCTGTCCATTTTTTGGCTGAAGGTCGTCTCCAGGAACAACTTTAGTTCTGGGTTTTTAGGGCCATAGATTTGGGTTTCTCCAATCTGTCAGACCAGGAAGTCTGGTCTTTTTTGTGAATTTGGCTTTTTGTTCTACATTTTTCTCCCACTCTGCCTAAGACCCTCTGTTCTGATCCCAGTCATAGGGGTTGGTAGCAGTGGGGCTAATCTTTTCAGTGCCTGGCATTCCACCAGACCACAAACAAAACTTGATATGTAACAGACTGTTTAGACAATGACCTATTCAAATTGTAAGGGAAGAAACAATGAACTACTAAGAGAAAAAAACAGAAAAATCAACTAAAATCAGTACCAAAAGTTCAAAACAAAAACCATACCTCTTCCATTGTTTCCTCAATCTGTGTAACAACAGGTTCGGGAGATCTGAGACCAAGGGGTACAAAGACTGGAGCTTTGTTTACTTCTTCTGGGGCAAGATGATAGCTTTCTTCTTCATAGTCAGAGGCAAACTCTTCAGCATCATCTTCTTCTTCTTCTTCCTGGGAAGCCCGAAGAGTCACCAGCATAGCTTTCGAAGTTCTAGGTTCCTTCTTGCAGCTCTTACCCCGATTTCGTTTTGATCCACGACCTTTGGTGACACTTGGTTTGTTCTTCCGATGTGTTCTCCTCTCACTATGATTTATTTCACACTCAGACGCAGACGAGATAGCCGTTCTACGATCCAATGCAACTCTGGAGTGACATGATTCTTTTAACAGTTGTGGACAGCTGGATAGGTTTAATTAAAATATATGGTCATTATATGCACAAGGGTAATTTTTATAGAAAACAAAACATTTTAGCATGAAATTCCAGTTCAGGTCATTAAAATGAAAACTCTTACCACCCATTTGTTCAAAAAATTATGTTCAGAAGAGAAGAATTTACTGTTACTGCTATTTAATTTTTATCCAGAGTTAGTTGTTAGTTATCTAAAAACATTTCAAGTTTTTAATTGCTGGCCATTTTCCTTTTGCTATATAAGAGAAAATAAAAGACTGGAAACAATTAGAAGAAAAAGGGATGAAGGACACTGAGTCAACATATACAGAATATGGAATTAAAATGTGACACTGTTTTATCCTACTGGCTAAGCAGATTAGGTTAAAATAAAAGGGGGCCTTCAGAGACCTTGGGTGGGAGAATCAGCATGTAATCCATACACTCAACCTCGGCATGCTGACTGAAGTAAGTCAGATGCGAAAGGACAAACACTGTATGATCCCTCTTATATGAAATACTAGAACTGGCAGATACATATAGACAAAAAGTAGATTAGTGATTGCTAGGGGTCAGGGAAAGGAGAGAATGGGGAAGAAACACTCATAGGTACAATTTCTGTTGGGGAAGATGAAACTGCTTAGGAACACACAGTGGTGATGGTTGTGTGGTGATGTGACTGCAATTAATACCACTCAAACACACATTTAAAAGTGGTTAGAATGACACATACATACATACATACATACAGAGAGACAGCAGCAGGACAAAAAAAAAAGATGTAGAGGGACAGAAAAATCTGTCAGAATGCTGATTTTTTAGAACTCTGGTTCCTTTCCACTATATCCTTGAAACCCATGGAAGGAGGAGCCTGTCTTTGTGACCACCTGTCAATCAGCACCCTAATTACACAGGTAATACACACTCGTTTTAGGTCAGGCTTCCACTAATATACAGCATACCCAATTCTAAGACATTTTAACCCAGGAAAGAGAAATCTTCCTAGCCAAGCCAAGTGCCTAAGTATATGCAAAAATTAGAATAAGTTTTAGTAAAAACAGCAATCAAAAGCGGGACAGAGACAGAACTATCAATAAAAAACTATTCCCACATCTGTTAACATCGTTTTGCTGTTTCAGTTAAGACAAGACATCTAAGGAGGAATAAGTTATCTTCTGTTCTGATGCACTCACTGCGTGAAATAAGTGAGACACAAAAGGACAAATGCTGTATGATCCCACTCATTAAATAAAACTTTACCTTGTTGGTTTACTAAGATACTGCTCTTCAATAATCGAAGACACAGTATTATCCCCTAGAGTTTCCTTTCCAACATTTCCTGATGGTCCAGGTTCTTCAGATTCAGCATCTTTTTTGGCTAAAACAGTCTCTTTGGAACCTACACAATCTTTTCTTGGTGAAATCTCCAGAGATGTCAGAAGCTCAGTCTTTTTCTTAAATTTAAAAAGAAATAGCTCATATTACCAAGGAAACAATCTATTAATTTGGTTTGGTAGTTTGACCTAAATCTCTAAGTGTAGACACGCACACCTAGTTTCTAAATTTTTATAACACAATCAATTTTCATGAAAAGCTAAACAAAAGGCAAAGCTGTATACTTTTAATTCTCTCCTTCATAATCCCGACAAAATAGAGCTTAGTGACAAAAACTGTTTCTTCCAAACTTACTTTCAGAAGGAGTTCACTATCAGAATCTTCTTGCTGCAGTAAATTATTTTCTAGTTTTCTTGTCTCGTCCTGATCTGCCGTGTCTTTTTCTGTTCCTGGTTCCATTTTCTTACCGTAGGCCCTTCTCAAATTTGGCTTAGGCTTTTGGAATTGCCTTTTTACCAACTGAGCTGGACAAGGAGCGTAATTTGTATGCTCCTCTCTGGAATTAAATATAAATTATGGTGAACAAAAACTAAAATTTCTTGTTAATTCAAACATTTTCAGACATAAAACCATTTCATGTTCAAAGGACTAAAAAACTGGCTATAAAACCACACATGTAAAATGAAACCACACATGCTGACTAAAAAGAACATAAAATCTTTTATTGTTCCCATTTTCTATATAGCATTGGGAATAATTTTTTTTGCTCCTGGTTCTTTTGTGTGTGTGTGTGTGCGTGCGTGCGTGCGTGTGTGTGTGTGTGTGTGTGTGTGTGTGTGCTTTAAGTGAAAGTTTACAGTTCAAGCTAGTTTCTCATACAAAAGTTTATACAAACAGTGTTATGTGACTCTAACTGCTCTCCTTATAATGAGACAGCACACTCCTCCTTTCTGCTATGGATTTCCCATGTCCAGTCAACCAGCTCCTGTCCCTGTCTGCCTTCTCATCTCACCTCTAGACAGAAGCTACCCATTTTGTCTTATGTATCTACTTAACCTAAGAAGCACATTCTTTATGAGTATCATTTGTATCTTACAGTCCAGCCTAATCTTTGTCAGAAGAGTTGGCTTTGGGAATGGTTTTAATTTGGGGCTCACAGAGTCTGGAAGCCATGTCTTCAAGAGGGATCTCTCCAGTCTCAGTCAGGCCATTAAGTCTGGTCTTTTTATTCGAATCTGAATTCTACACCTCACTTTTCTCCTGCTTCATCAGGGACTCTCTGTTGTGTTCCAAATATAGTTCCAAAATACTGTTCATCTATTTTCACTTTCATATATTGATTCTGATGCCTAAAGTTTCTCTGAAAATTAAATAATTTTACTTAAAGTGAGGAAGACCAAGACTGATGCCTATGAATTATGCTGATGGCAAAGAATACTGACTATACCACAGACTGCCAGAACAAACAAATCTTTCTTGCAAGAAGTATATCCACAATGACCCTACAAGTGAGGATAGCAAGACTTCATCTCACACCCTTGAAAGTGGTCTACTGCAACAAATAAGCCCATTGGAGGGTATGATTTGATTTCCTAACTGCTGCTTCTATTGGCATTGGTTGTGAATCCAAGTAAAACAGAATCTTTGACATCAATCTTTTCTCTGTTTATCCAGATTTTGTTCACTGATTCACTTGTAAGGATTTTTATCTCATGTTCAGTGTAGCACACACTGAAAGCTGTAGTCTTTGATCTTCATTAGTAAGTACTACAAGTCCTCTTAGCTTTCAGCAAGCAAGGTTGTGTCACCTACATTATCACAGGTTTTTAATAAGTCTTTCACCAATCCTGTTGCCATGTTCTTCATATAAATTCTCAGACTATTTGTTTAGCACAAGTATGGTAAAAGAATGCAACCCTGATTTCTTGATTTTAAACCACGCAGTGTCCCCTTGCTCTGTTCCAACAACTGCCTCTTGGGTCTACGAGGTCTGACAATTAAACTCGCAAACTCCTCCTAGAAAAAGTACTACACACCTCACCGCTGAGTATCACTACAGTCACCTTCAAAAAAGTACTCCCCTTGGGAAACTATGCCCTGATGCCAGCACCTAGTCCACCCTTCAAAGCAATTCTGGAACTCTTTTTCTGGAATGGCCATCAGAGCTCTCGTTATATTGCCCTTGATGTCCTAAATGTCATCAAAACGTCTTCTTTTCAATACTTCCTTCATCTGCAGGTAAAGAAAAGTCATTGAAGGCCAGAGTAGGGAGGGTGCTCCAACACAGTTGTTTGTTTACTAGCTAAAAACTCCCTCACAGACAGTCTCATGTGAGCAGTGCATTGCCATAATGCAAGAGCCATGAGATGTTGGCAAAAAGTTCAGGTTGTTTTCGTCTTCTCATGCAACCTTTTTAGCACTTCCAAACAGTAAACTTAGTTAACTGTCCAGTTGGCACAAATCCATAATGAACAATCTTTCTGATAACAAAAAAGATTAGCAACATCATTCGGACTCTTGATTTGGACTGATGGAATTTCTGGTGTGGAAAATTGGCTGACTTCCACTAAGCACTTTGATGCTTCATTTCAGGGTGTCTCAGGCTGGGTTTTCTAGGGAAGGAAAACCAGTAACACGTGCAGGTACAGGGAAAGACTTACAATAGATTGATCGATTGATAGACAGATAGATAGACAGATACAGATGTAGGAAACAGCTCACGTAATGACAGAAGCTGAATGTCCCAAGCCTCACGCGGCCACGGAAGCTGAGGAACCCAAAGTCAGCAAGTCAGAGACCAGAGTTCTAGATCACCGGTTGTGTAGGTCAGTGGATCCCAAGCTGGTGGCGAGACGAAGCGACAGAGGCTGGCAAACCCAGGATTAGCAGATCAGAAAGCAGGAGCAGCAGAGGCTGGCGAACCCAGGATCGGCAGGCCAGGGAGCAGGACTCTCAAGTGCCAACTGTAAGGACTGATGAGTCCAACAGCTGCTAGTTCAAGTCCCGGAACCAGACGCTGGAAGAAGAGAGCAGGAGCTCCTGGCCACGTGAGCGACCAGCCGCCATAGTACAAGGTAGGGAGATGAGAGCCGAGGGGGGGGAGCCACCACAGACCCCGCCCTGCCACTTAATACAGCAGCCAAATAGGTAGTAGCCAAGCTGACATAATCCTGACACCACACAGGGTCATATTGGTACGCTCATGTTTCACCACCAGTGATAACACAGCCCGAAACACTGTCTTGCCTTTCCAAAAGGTCTTGGCAAACTTCGACTCTCCTTGCTCCTTCAGGAACATTTTTGCACACACCCTTCTTGTGCCAAGCTTTTCTGCTAAGACTTTCTGTCCCACTGCTGCTGTTTACTTGTCCTGCCATGTCTCTCCCAGTCAGCTGATGACTGCGACACACAGTACAACACATGGTGGCGATGTTTTCATCAGTTCTGCTCTTTGCTGGTCACCCTGACCTCTCCTCATTGATGACATTTTCTCTCCCCTCAGAAAAATGTGTAATCCATTTGTACATTGCCGTTTTCTTCACGGCATTAGCCCCCTATACTTGGACTAACATGCCCCTGATTTCACTTCCTCTCCTGCCACGTTTAACAAGAAATTTAAAGTCTGTTTGTTGATCTAATTCAGGCTCCTGCATTCCTGTGACAGCACACAAAAACACGCAACAACAACAAACACCACTCGGCGAGATACTGATAGATCGAGGTTATGAAACTTTGAGTTGTTTGCACAACACTGTCAATGCAAGCGCATGGCGGCAAGTTTGAAGACATAATTGTCAGGCCTCATACTATCTCAACCTTCAACACAGTTACCACTATCTGTTGTCTATTTAGCATTTTTCTATTCTCTTCCTTCCCCTCCCCAACCTCATAATGATCAAGGATTGCTTCTTTTTGTATGGAAACCTTTACATCAATTTTTACAGTAGTGGTCTCATATGGTATTTGTCCTTTTGTGGCTATTTTACTCAATATAATGTTCTCCAGTTTCCTCCACACTATGCAATACTTCAGATTTATCACTGTTCTTTATTTTTGTATAATGCTCCATGGTGTGTATGTACCACAGTTTATTCTTTCATTTGGTGATGAGCATCTAAGCTGTCTCCATCTTTTTTCTATTGTGAACAATGCTGCACAGAACACTGGGGTATGTATGTTCACTCATGTGACAACTCTTATTTCCCTAGGATATATTCCTAGGACGGAAATTACTGGATGGTGCAGTATTTCTAGCTTTCTAAGGAAGATCCATATTATTTTCCAAAATGGTTGTATCATTTTGTATACCCACCAGCACAGCATGGAAGTTCCAATCTTCCTGTAGTCTTTCCAGTGTCTGTTATTATCTGGTTTGGGGTTAACGCCAGCAATGTCCGTGTGAGATGGTATATTGTTGTGGTTTTGATTTCTATTTCTCCAATGGCTAGTGATCTTGAGCATATCCTCTTGTGTGTGCTGGCAGACTGAATGTCTTCTTTGGTGAAGTGTCTATTCATTTCCATTGCCCATTTTTTAATTGTTTTATTTTCTTGCTGTAGATGTCCTGGATTTTCTTGAAGACTTTAGAGATTAGAACTTTGTCTCATTTATAACATCCAAAGAATTTTTCCCAGTCTATATGTAGGTTCTCTTTTTACTCTTTTCATAAAATTTTCTGATGAGTTCAAGTGTTTAACTTTTAGAAGACCCTAATAACTTCACTTATTTTCTGGAGTTTGAATGTTGTTGGTTATAGTTTACATCCTGTTAACGCCATATATTAGGAATTCTAGAAAACAAAGGGATTCTATTTTTTCTTCTATGAACTTTATAGCTTTTGTTTTTTTATTTATTCTTTGAGCCATTTCAATTAGTTTTTTAATATGATATGAGGAATGGGTCCTCGTCCATTTTTTTGCAGACAGACATCCAGTTTTGCCAGTACCATTTGTTAAAAAGACCATCTTTTCCCAATCTGATGAACTTTGAGCCCTTATTAAAGATCAAGTGAAGGTCACTAGTTTTTAAAGGCTCAGAGTTAAAAATCTACATCCCTATGATGGCCCTATAAAATCTGCCCTCCTTCATCTCCAACCTTTATCATCTCTGACATCTACATTTCCTCCTTTGCAGTTTCAGCCACACTGGTCTCTGCTCTTCCTCAAACATGCCAGTCATGTTATTACTTTAGTGCTTTTGAGCTGCTGTTCCCTCTCCACCTACACATAACCTTGATTTGTTTCCTCTCTCTTTCAGGTCTCTCCTCCCAAAATACAAAGGAAGCATTCTCTAACCAGTGTTATTTAAAAATTAAGTTCCTGTTCATATTTTTCCTCCAATACACACCTGTTTTATATATCTCTATAATATTATCACCCGGTATACTATTAATTTAACTTGCTTGCTTTGTGTATAGTGTGTTCCAATTAGAATATAATCTCTACTAAGTAGGCAGGATTTTTTGTTTCATTTACTCACATGCTGTCAGTACCTTGAACAATACCCAGCATATACAAAACACTAAAATATTTGTGTAATGCATGAAACGTGTAAGGTTCTTTTCAATGGAGAAATGCTATAACTCAGTAAGATCGAAAGAGATTAAGTTATAAATGGAAAATAAGTCCATAAATAGTTATAAGAAGCCAGAGATGTAAACAGGTTCATCTTTAACATTTGAGGATCACAATCTCTCTAGAATAATTATCAGAAATAAAACTGCTATACTGGAATCATTATCAGCTAACTCCATTACAGCACTTGTAATACTAATGGACTTGTAAAACATGTTGATCAAAAACATTTGTAAATACTTCATTTAAATATTCCATTTAAATAAATGAAGAAAAGGCCTAGTATTGGAATTGCAAATTAATGTAAAGTAAAAACTGACCTTAGTCATATAATAAAAATGCTATGAAAAGGATTTTCAGGACAAAAGAAAAATAAAAATAAAAGAAATCTAAACTAAAATAAAAAAATTCCTATTAGCAACTGTGCCTAAGTGAAAGAATTTCAAGCCATCCAAAATCAACAGAATCACTTGATCAAACAGAAGACAACACAACAGGGCCAAATTCCATACGGATAGCTTCTTTACACAATTAGACACAACAGGATAATTCTACATAGTTAAAAGAAGATGGAATGTTCAAAGTACAAGTGCTGAAGACATCCTGGAGTATAATAAATACTTCCAAAAACAGCTCCCAGTTACAAAGAAAAGTGTTTTCATTCTCCTTGTAGACGAAAAAGAAGGTCCTATTTTAAGAGCAACAATAATAAAGCAGACATCAAGTAATAAACTAATGTAATGCTGAAATTTCTTCACCTGACTAATTTATCTCATTTAAAAGATACCATTCTTACCATTCAGCTTGGGGTATACACATTCACACCACACCAGTTGCTTTCAAGTCGCTTCTGACTCATGGTAACTATGTGTATCTAAGCAGAACTACATTCTGTAGGGTTTTCAATAGATGACACTGAAGTCCAACAAGCCTCTTTGTGTGGATTCAAATCACCAACTTCTTGGTTAGTAGCTACAAAGTGCCTGTATGTACCACCTAGGGACTCCAGCTTGGGGCACAGTTACCTCTAAATACAGTATATAACACAGCACTTCCTAAACATGAACTTTAGCCAGCAGGTTATACATTTCCGAAGAAGATGCAAATAACTTAAGATCCTTGGTCTATTATTAAAGGCTATTTTTTTAAAGCAAAAAATGAGGATTTTCTTAGACTTTTCAAAGAAATTACAAATCAAGAAAACATTAACCACACAATTTCAACAGCATACTGAGAAGCTGATATAAAATATTTTAATTTTGTAGTTACTATTTTTATCCTTCTATACAAATTTCCAGGGTGTGATGTTAAGTTAATTATGCAAAAATCCAACCTTTATCTTTGAAAAGTTTTGTGTTTTTCTGAGTAAAAGTAGACTTACCTTATCTTGGCATGTAAAACATTAGTTCTGTTAACATGAAGATCTTCTACAAGAACCACACGGCTCTGATCTTCATTAATTCTGCACTCAGAAACTTTGCAGGATACAACTTCAATGTCAGTTCCAATTTGAGGGTTTGGCTGAAAACAGCAGAATATATTACCTGTTTTTTTTTTGGTTTTTTTTGTTTTTAACCCGCAGAACATACCTCCTAAAACACTTCCATCATGAGGAAAACCATTTGCTAAGATTTCACATGGGTGGAATCAGGGGCCACCATGGCTGAACTTTGAAAGAGGACAGTAGATGTCCGGGTACACAACGTTCACGCTTCACTGCCCAGAACAAAATGGGCAAGTTTACAGAGAAAGTCTCAAGACTTACCACAGTATTATGTTTACATAATAATTTAAAACAATGGCAGTCATCTAATGTGAAACAAACAAAACATCATATGGGCTTCTAAAGTTTTTTCAAGTCATTCACAAAAGGATTACAATCAATTTAAATCTAAGTTTTCTCTTGGTGACAGAAAAAAGTAAAGGAGCTGAAATGCACATTTTTAGGCATTAAAACACTGAAGATGTTTTTCTAATATCAAAATATCTAACAAGACTGCCAAAAATAGCAATTAAAAATTATATACTTTTACATTTCTTGACTCAGAAAGCAATCTAACATATTAAGTGAACGACAGTAACAAAACAGTATGTGTAAAATGATCTTATTATTTAAATTTAGATATGAACCTCTATATAATAAATCAGATAAGATGTGTCAAAAAATTGTCAGTAAATAGACCTCTGGCTGGAGGAAGGGGAGTGGATAGAGAGGAGGTGAAAGGAGGCTTTTGGGAGGATGAGACATGTATGGAGCAGAGAGAAATAGTGTGCAGTCACCGGACAGGGAGAGCAGTGGAAGCTGCATATAAGTGGGCATGTAAATTTATACATGAATGTACATTTTCACTCAGTTATGTTAAATAAAAATTAAAAAAAAAATTTTTAATTGCCAGTAAATATGTGTGCAGAAGGCCAGAACTGAGGGTCTGAGAGAATGGAGGATCCCCAAAAGACAAAGCCCCTGGACTCTTAGTCCAGAACTAAAACCATTCCCAAAGCCAACTCTTTAGACAAAGACTGACATAAAATGATACTGGTAAACTGTGTTTCTTGACGTAAGTAGATACATAAGGCTAATTGGGAGCTCCTGTTCAGAGGCAAGATGAAAAGGTGGAAGGTGACAGGTGCTAGTTGAAAACACATAGGAAATACAGGGTGGAAAGGAGGAGTGTGCTGTCATAGTGTGGGGAGAGCAGCTAGAGTTACATAGCAGTGTGTGCACGTTTTTGTATGACAAATCAAACTGATTGTAAAATTTCACTTACAGCACAATAATTTTTTTTTAAAAAAAAGGTTTTCAGTAGTTATCTGAGGGTGGCTGAGACCTGGAATAGTTATTATTATTTAATACTATTTTGTATTGGTTGAACATTTTCACAACAATAGGTTCATTAGTTAAGAAAATAAATCTATTTTCACTTTAACTACTTAACAATAACTCACCTTAGCAGTGAGTTTTCTAGTTACATCTTTTTGTAGCACTGGATTTTCTTCCTTAATTATGTCTTTGGCTTCACCTTTTTCTACTAGTTGCTTCTGCTCAATCCTTCTTATGTTTGGTCTTAGTCTCTGAAGTTGGCACCTTATGAGTCGAATATTTTGACTACTACTTTCATTCATTTCTCGTTGGGAAGTGTTTATGTCATAAGTGCTAGAAAATGGAACGGATAGGAAGAGAGGGACTTTGACTACAAAGTTGAAAGTAACGTAATACATACAAAATTTGAATCTCTTCTAATAATCTATTTAAAAAATATTCCTGTGCCATTAAAGGAAAATATGATTATTTCAATTACATTATATCACATTTTATAAAGGAAATAGTTAAAAACTGCAATTTTCAAAACTGAACACTCATTGCCATCAAGTCAGGTCTGACTCATAGTGACCCTAGAGCTCAGAGTAGAATTGCCCTATGGAGTTTCCAAGGAGCACCTAGAGGATTTGAACTGTCGATTTTTTGATTAAGACATAGCACTTAACCCACTATACCACGAGGGTTTCCAATTTTCAAAAAGTAATGATTATATACTCATATATTTCTAAATGTACTTCTTAGATAGGATCTTAAGCAACTAACAAGGAATATATGCAGACAGGGATTAGGAGCTATTGAACTAAAGTATGATAGACTATCTTAGGCACTCTACCACAGCAACAAAAATAAACCAACTATCCTTTATTTTTTTTTTTTTGAAAAAAAAAAGTCCTTACATAGTGCAAACCGTTTGGAGTCAACAGCTAGCCTAAGAACTGGCAGTTCAAATCACCAACTGGTCCCAGGAAGAAAAAGGCTGGCAATCTATCTCTGTTAAGATTACAGACAAGAAAACCTTATGGAGTCATTCTACTCTGTAACACACGGGTCACCATGAGTTGGAATCAACTCGACAGTAACTAATAACAACAAATCCTTTATATTTATTTGGAAAATACATTTAAAAATTTTAATTAAAATGAAGAATATTTTAAAGAATTATTTTTTTCAATTAGATACTAAAAGAAATATCAACACTTCACTAGAAGACCCTCAGGAAGCCAACAGATACATGAGACAATGCTCACAATCATAAGCCATTAGAGAAACACAAATCAAAACTACAATGAGGCACAATCTCACTCTGACAATGCTGGTGCTAATCCAAATACAAAATAACAAATGCTGGAGAGGCTACCAAGAGCTTGGAAGTCTTATGCACTGCTGGAGGCAGTGTGAAGTGACACAACACTTTGGAAAACAATATGGCACTTCTTCAAAAAGCTAAAAATACAAATATCATAACATCCAGCAATCTCACTCCTAGGAATATACCAGAGAGAAATAACAGCCATTATACAAATGGATACCTACAAATCCATGTTCACTGCATCACTATTCACAACAGCAAAAAAGATGAAAACACTCTGAATGCCCATCAAAAGATGAATGAACAAATCATGATATACACACAAAGAAATCCTACGCGACTATGAAAACCAACGATGAAACCGAGACTTCTTGACACATATGAACTAGACAGCATTACAATGCGAAAAGTAAGTCAATCACAAACGGACAAATACCATATGAAACTACTATTTTAAGAACTCAAGAAACAGTTTAATCACAGAAAACAACATTATGTGATGGTTACGAGAGTGGAAAAGGAGAAGGATGAGAAGTCATTAACCAGACAGTAGATGGGTCAACTTTGGTGAAAGGAAGAACACCACACAATACAGAGAAAGCCAGCTTAACTAGACCGAAGCAAAGCAGTAGTTTCCTACACACATTCAAACTTTGAGGGACAGAGTAACTCGGGCTAGGAACCATAGTTTCAGGGGTCATCTTTGTCAACTGGCATAGCACAGTTTACAAAGAAAATGTTCTACAACCCACTTCTGTTGAGTAGCATCTTGGGTCTTAAAACCTTACAAACGTTACCTAAGACATGTGCACTTGTCCCACCCTACTTGGAGTAAAGGAGAATGAAGAAAACCAAAGACACAGGAAAATACTAGCCTAAAGGGCTAAAGTACCAACTGAAACAGACTCCACTAGCCTGCAACCAGAGGAACTAGATGGTACCCAGATACCACGAATGACCACCCTGACAAGGAACATGACAGACAGTCCTGGACAGGGCTGGAGAAAGATGTAGAACAGAAAGCAAATTCATGTATGAAGACTAGAATTAATGGTCTGACAGAGACGAGGGGAACCCTTAAAACGATGGCTCCTCCTGATACCATTCCAGAAGCCCAATCTTCAGACAAAGCTTAGATGGGCCAATAAAGCAAAAATTAATACAAGTGAAAAATGTACTTCTTAGTTCAATCAGACGCACAAGATCAAAAGCAGGGTAAGAAAGCAAGAAGGAACAGAAACTGGTTGAAAGGGCACAGGCAACTGAGGGTGGAAAGAGGGGAACGTGTTCTCACATTGTGGGGACTGCTAAATTTTTGAATGAAAAATTAATTTGAACTGTGAACTTTCAGCTAAAGTGTGTGCGTGCATGCACACACACACACACACAAAATAAACAAACAAATATCACTGTTTACCCTGTAGAAGCAACAAAGTCATTTTCCTGAGCTTGTGTGGTCTGAGACTCCTTTCCAGGGTCACAAGAGTGAGAATGTGACTGTGACAGGTCCTTTTCAGTCTGTATACTCGGTAACATCATAGCCTTTTCCTCCTTATGACCTGAATCATCTTTTTCTCTTGATGTTTGAGAAGCCACATCCTAGATGGTAGATTAAAAAAAAAAAAACACTCATCCAGGGTTGGTAAAGGTATAAAGAAATAGAAATTTTCATATACTATTAGCAGAAGAATATGCTGTTACAATCCTTGCAGAGGACAATCAGACAATACTATCCAAATTTTAAATTCCTCAGCAATTCCACTTTAGAAAGTTATCCTAATATAAATACTAAATTATCTAAATACATGTATATATAAAGACATGTATTAAAGCAACATAATAACTAAAACAAGAAGCAAAATACTAGAAACAGGAAAAATAACAGTAGAGGACTATACAGATTATAAAACCCTTCCCAAAGTACACAGCCATTTCAGTTACTACACACTGTACTAGAGAGCAGCCCTGGTGGCACAGCCATTAAGCACTCAGCTGCAAACCAAAAGGTACGTGGTCAATCCTACCACCCGCTCTATGAGAGAAAGACGTGGCAATTGGCTTCGCTAAAAATTCACAACCATGGAAATCCTATGAGTAACTTCTGTCTTACGGGGTCATCATGAGTTAGAACCAACTTAATAGCAATGGGTTTGGTTTTCCAGTTCCAGAAAGAAGTCTACAATGTTGTATCATGTGGAAAAACCAGAAGGCAAGACTTGATCCTATTTTTTTGTAAAACAATGAAAATACATGCACATTTATTTACATGGTTAACTTGAGAGGGAGGGATGCAACATTATAAAGAACTCAGAGTTTTCAGATTATGTATCTTTCTAATTTAAAAGCTGTATAACCAGAAAAAAGAATACATGATTTTCTTTTCCAGATCAAAGATTATTAAGTACAAATGTTGATATACAGTAAAGAACTAAGCTATTTTAGGATGCCACATAATTTTAACTAAAAATAGAAAACTCAACTTATGAAATAGTGTGCAGTCACCAGACAGGGAGAGCAGTGGAAGCTGCATATAGGGGGGCATGTAAATTTACATGTGAATGTACATTTTCACTCAGTTATGTTAAATAAAAATAAAAATTAAAAAAAAAAAACTCAACCTATGAGTATTAACAATTCACTTCAAAGCTGTTAAGGAACAAGTCAGGGAAGTGTATAAAAATATCTCTAACATATACTAACCTTTTAATTTTCATTTCACCTTTACAACAAATAAACAATTAGCATTCCCATTTTCCTATGAAGAAATTATTACACCAGGTGGTTGTGGTTACAAAGTGAGTAAAGGTCAGAACTTGAACCTTTCCTCAGAACCAGGCCTGCTACATGCCTTCACATGACATCCTTGTTCACCACCAGACTTCTGAGATTCTGACATAGAGTATACAAAGCAGTAAGAACATTAAATTCAGGAACAACATCACACAAGTAAAAATAACATGAAGAAATGTTTGTGAGGTGTTAATTCTAGTAATACTTGACAGCTGCTGTCAAGCCAACTCACATAATTCCATGTGTGCACTCACTCCAGACGCTTTGTGATGACTAACCTTCCAGAAGCAGGCAGCTGAGCTTTTCTTTCCAGATACCCTTGGGTGCACTCAAACCTCCCATCGTTCTGTTAGCAGCAGACAGCATTAACCATGTGTACCACCCAGAGGCTCATTAGTGAAAAACATGTCTAGAAAACTCAATTTCAGTATTAACTCAAAAAATAAACTCCATTTTAAATATGACTCACATCTTGAGAAGAATAGTGACTGGTTTGTTCACTGTTCTGGATGACAACAGTCTCCGTTTTACCAGTTTCCAATTTCTTCCCAGACTCATATTTTTCTGTTTCTGTAGTCTCTCTCTTCAAGGCTGCTCTTGCTAGGTTTGGTTTTGGTTTTTTGAATCGACTTCTCACAAAACGTACTGTTTTAACTTCAAATGGCTTCTGTTCTTGAGGAAGAGATTTGCTTTTGGAACAAGGATTATCAAGCTTTAGAATGAATTGAAAGGGCAGTGAGACCAGAGTCTTAGGATAACCTTAGTACTGGCAATAATACGTACTATCAATTCTTGACATAAAAAAAATTGGACAACTTGGTATATGGTGGAAAACATGAAGCCATAATGGTATGAATCTAAGAATACCATCTTTGCACAAAAAAAGACAGGTATGTCAAACTTGTGTTAACTTAAGAATATGTGTTATATACAATTCTGTGCATGCTAGGAAAATCTCAAAATTAACCATCGGAAGGATCTCCATCCTTTCTCCCAACCTTCCCCAAAATATAAGTTGCAAATATAACTTTATATTCTCTCTTGAAAAGCACATACTTATACCTTGAAATGGTATCTGAACACTGTTTTGGAACATCTGGAAACTGCATCCTTTGGTCTTCCACCTTATCAAGTTCAAAAATCTGCAAGGAAGTCTTTGAAAGACTTAACGGACTTGACACTTCCTTTCCAGAATTTCTTTTTTCTTCTACAGCCACATTACTGCTAATGCTCTGGAGGAACAGTCACAATAAATTAGCATACTTTTAAGACTCCTCAGGCATTTCTGACATTTCAAAGAGAAGCCAAAACATTCTCTTAAAAAAATACACAAAATTGCTTCTGATTTTTAGATAAAATAAAATTCAATTTACAAACGTTAATACCTAGAGTTCAGGAAACTCTTCCTTTTATGTAATGTGTGGCGATTCTTCTAAACCAAAAATATCATTATGTATGCAAAACAAAAGTTAAGGGAAAAAAATCCTCAAAAATAGTAAAACGTTCAAAATAGAATAAACTTCAAGTACCTGGAGACCTTTAATAAAACAAATTTTGAAAAATGGAATAAAGGAGAAGAGATAAATCTAAAAACAGAAACATACATGGTCAAAAGAACTAATTCCAAAATATGTTCATACCAGTATGCCCCTTGTATTTAAAACAGCAATTTCAAATTGACATTAAGTTAAATGTACAGATAAGTATTGCACGAGACCCCTACAATAAGAACTTAAAAACAGACTCATGCACAGAAGACAAGACTGTTCAATGGCTGCAAGAGTGGGGAGGCAGGGAGTGCGAGGAGGGAGGGTTTAGATTAGATAGTTGATAGAAATTTGGCTTCGTGAAAGCGGTGACAGGACACATCAGAAAGAAGACAAATATTAACTGGACTTCAACATAACATGATTACTCCTCCTATCTTAACCCAATATCACAAGGACAAAGTAGCTGGGACGGGGGACCAGGGACCATGCTCTCAGGGGAAATCAAGGCCAACTGGCACAACTAGTGTTTTGCTGAGAGCCTTCTGCATCCAACATTGGTAAGTGGCATCTAGGGCCTTAAAAGCTGCCAAAGTGCCATCTGAGGGTACAGCAAATGGTCCCAACTTAGCAGGAACGGATGATCAGCAAGGAGCAAAACGACATGGGAGAAAGAGAACCCAGAAGACAGACAGACCCACGTGGGTGGGTGACTACACCGAGCCAGAAGAACCAGATGGTGCCCACCAGTGGTAGCCGTGATGGAGCTCACAAAGTTCAGTCTCAGTGGCAACAAAAGAATAAAAAGGGGGGCACTCTGAGATCCCCACTAAAAGACCACAATTGATGGTCCAGGGGCTTCGGGGTTCCCCGGGGAGCACGGCCCCTGGCCCTGATACTGCCCCTGTCCATAAATCATAATGAAGGTCAACTCTTTGGACAGGAATGGATTGGACATGGCAACACAGAGTGACCACATCATGTGTGCACTTTACAGTTTTATGCATCTATAGGAAGTTGTCCTGCTGACCTCTTACTGGAGGTGGTGGAGTGGGTGGAGCGGAGCAGGTAGGAGATTGTTGGTAGATGTATGGAGCAGAGAGGAAGAGCGTGCTGTCACCAGGCAGGGGGAGCAGTGGAAGCTGCTTGTAGGTGGACATGCAAATTTATATGGGAATGTACCTTTTCACTCAATCATAATAAAAAAAAAAGTTAAATGTATATATTTAGGGCTAGAAAAGACTTCAGACATGTTTGAGATTTTAAATATTATTAGGCTTAAGGGCAATAATCAAAATATTTTGATAACTTTTCTCTGAAAAAAGTACTCAAAAATAACTTCTAAAGGACAGAAAAATACATACTTGTATATCTGGTGAAGGAGCAGAGTGGCAGTTGCCACTGTTGTTCTGTATTAAATTTATCTCGGTTTGTCCTGAGGTATCAGTCTCCTCTGGTTCATTTTTCCTTGGAGCAGTATCTATTTTTCCAGTATTTTTCAAATCTGCTACTGTTTTCTCAGTAGCACTGATCTCTTCTGATCCTCTTTCCCTAAAGGAAATTTCTCTTTCAGTGTCTTTCAAATTTGTCTCAATTTCCTCAATGACCGTCATCTTTCCTAACACCATGTCCATCCTGAAAATGTTTCCTTCTCTGGTTTCTTTCAAATCAATCTCCCTTTCTTTTTTGGTACTGATCTCTTCCACTACCTGCACCTCTGGGAAAATTTCTGTTCCAGTTTCTTCCAAATCTGTCCCTACTTCACTAACAATTTTTACCTTCTCTGGGAACTTTTCCCACAGGAATATTTCCAGTCTTCCAGTTTCTTCCAAATCTGTCTTTCTTTCTTCAGGGGTAACAATCACTTCTGGAATGTTCTGCCTTGGAAAAACCTCTCTCCCAATTTTTTCCAAATCTGTCTCCATCTCATCTACAGTCTTGACTGCCTCTGGAGCCCTTTCCCTTAGGAATATTTCTTTCCCAGTTTCTCCAAAATCTGCTTCTTTTTCCTCAGAGGCAGCTATCATTTCTGGTATCTTATTCCTTGGGGAAATCTCTCTTTCAATTTTTTTCAAACCTTTCTCCACTTCACCTACAGTCTCGACCTCCTCTGGGGCCTTTTGCTGTGATGATAGGTCTCTTCTTCGAATTTCTTCAAATTCTGTCTCTCTTTCCTCAGAAGCAACTATCACTTCTGGTATTGTCTGCCTTAGGGAAACCTCCCCTTCAGTTTTTTCTAAGCCTTTTTCCACCTCACCTACAGTCCCGACATCCTCTGGGTTTTTTTCCCACAGCGTTATTTCATTTCTTCCAGTTTCTTCAAAATGTGCCTCTCTTTCCTTAGAAGCAAGAGTCATTTCTTGTACACTCTTCTGTAGGGAAATCCCTCCCTTGGTTTTTTCTGAGCTTTTCTCTATCTCCCCAACAGTCCTAACCTCTTCTGGGGCCTTTTGCTGTGATGATATTTCTCTTCTTCCAGTTTCTTCAAACTCTGCCTCTCTTTCCTCAGAGGCAACAATCATTTCTGTTATCTCATTACTTGGGAAAATCTCCCTTTCAGTTTTTTTCTGATTACTCTCCAATTCACCTACAGTCTTAACATCCTCAGGGGTCTTTTCCCTTGAGGATATTTCTCTTTCATTTTCTTCAAAATCTGCTTCTTTTTCTCCAGAGACAGTAATCATTTTGGGTATTGGTGAAACCTCTCTTTCAATTTTTTCCAAATTTTTCTCTATTCCACTTACAGTCTTAACATCCTCTGGGGCCTTTTCCTGTAGGGATATTGCTCTTCTTTCAGTTTTTTCCAAATCTGCCTCTCTTTCCTCAGAGAGAGCAATCATTCCTGTTACTGCAGAAGCTTCTCTTTCAGTTTTTTTCAAATCTTCCTCCATCCCACCTACAATCGTAATGTCCTCTGCGGCCTTTTCCTGTAAGAATGTTTCTCTTTCAGTTTTTTCCAAATTTGCCTCCCTCTCCTCAGAGACAGCAATCATTTCTGGTACTGGGGAAACCTCTCTTTCACTTTTCTTCAAATCTTCCACCATTCCACCTATAATCTTAACATCTTCTGGAGCCTTTTCCTGTGGGGATATTTCTTTTCTTTCAGTTTTTTCCAAATCTGCCTCACTTTCCTCAGAAGTAACAATCATTTCTGGTATCTTTTTCCTTGGAGAAGCCTCTTTTTCACTTTTTTTCAAACCTTTCTCCATTTCACTTACAGTCTGAATCTCCTCTGAGGCCTTTTCCTTTAGGGATGTTACTCTTCTTTCAGCTTTTTCCAAATTGGCCTCACTTTCCTCAGAACTAACAATCATTTCTGGTATCTTTTTCCTTGGGGAAGCCTCTTTTTCAGTTTTTTTCAAATCTTTCTCCATGTCACTTAAAGTCTGAACCTCTTCTGAGGCCTGTTCCCATGGAGTGATTTCTGTTCCTCCAGTTTTTTCAAAATCTGTTTCTATTTCTTCAAGGACATCAATTACTTCTGATACGTTCTCTTTCGGGGAAGTTTCTCTTGCAGTCTCTCCCAAATCTGTCTCCACCTCCATGTTGACGTTGATCATTTCGGCTACCTTCTCTCTGAGAGAGATGTCTTGCCCAGTTTCTTTTGAATCTGTCATCACTTCCTCAGTGGTATTAGCTTTCACTGATTCCTTATCTCTTGGTAAGGTTTCTTGTCTTGCAATTTCCCCCAAATTTGATTCTATTTCCCCAGACGCAAGATTCTTCTCTGGTACTTCTTCCCTTGAGAGAATTTCTCTTCTTCCAGTCCGTCTCCCTATATTTGGTTTCAGTTTCTGAAATCGAGTCCTTACAACTTGGGCTTGCTTGCATGTGTTTGTTTCATTATCCTCTTGAATGCTAAAAAAAAGAAAAAAACAAACAAAACACACACACAATCAAGCTTTAAGCTAGACTGCTGGCTGAAGAGATAACACGTGAGGCATCAAAAACTCTATAATTAAAAAAAATAAGGAAGACTCACGAATGCATGGATACAATTTTAACATGGAAAGAAAAGAATATTTTAAAATGTTAGTAACTTTTAAAATAAATAGAGATATCTATGAATAATAACACTCAGTTGCACAGTCATAAATCATCGTTTTCTAAATGCCTTTCCTACAATCCTAATCGAATGTAGCTGGGAAAGACTATCAAGTACTCTGCATCAGAGCTTAATCATAGTATATCTGCTGTTTCCACCTCTTTACTCTTACTTTCCTTACCCAGACTTTAAGAAAACATTTATGTAGCCAAAGTTGACCAGCATCTCAAATAACTGGATGGAGGTATGACTTGAGCAAGATACAGTCTTACAACTAAGAATGAGTGCATCCCTCCTCACTTATTACACAAAATCTAAAATGAGATTTCCCATACAGAATAATGGAAACCCTGGATGTGTAGTGGTTAAGAGCTATGCCTGCTAAACAAAAGGTCGGTAGTTTGAATCCACCAGGCACTCCCTCGAAACCCTACAGAGCAATTCTACGCAGTTCTATAGGGTTTCTATGCATAAGAATCGACTTGATAGCAATGGGTTGTATTTTTTTTTACATACAACAAATTGGAAACAACAAGATAGATTAAATAAGAAACATTCGGCATTGTACTGAATGCTGCTGGGCACAAAACTGTCACCATTCAGAATGAGCACTCCGCTGTTCATAAAAAGCAGAGGTACTCTCTAGATACAGCTCCTTTGTTTTGTGTTTTGTTTATCATAGTGGATGGTAAAATTACAAAAATATATTAACAAATAAGCTCTAAGTAGCAAGTAAGAAAAAGTCATTACTCTTGGGCAAAAGCTAGATCAAAAGACTGCATTTGATTTCTTCAGTCATGTGCAGCTAAGGAAGTGTGTAACTACACATTAAAAGCTTAAAAGATAAAAAAAAAAAAAAATTACTAGAAATTATGTGACCATTTGCTTGAAATGCTCTAGGGCCTAATCTATTCTCCCTTACTGAAACAGCTTTTTAGTAAGTTAACTTTTTTTGATAACATAAAGAAGCTCTTAAGGACAAGCTTTTCCAAGTTGTATTTGTTTACAAAACTGACAGGTTCAAATATACCAGCGTATCAGCTACTTTACTAACTGACAGCATGCAATGCAAAAGTAAGACCACAAAGAAAATTAATTTAGGTAGCCCTAGAGGGATTTCAGTGTTAAAATGCTCAGCTGCTAACCAAAAGATAAGCAGATCAAAATCACCAGCTGCTCTGCAGGAGACAGACGTTGCTGTCCACTTCCATAAAGATTTACAGTCTGAAAAACACTACAGAGCAGTTCTACTCTGTCCTATGGGGTCACTAAGATTCAGAATCACCTCAAACAGCACAGGATTTGGTTTGGGTTAGATGGATTTCATTCTATTCTCCAATTTATGACACTTTTCATCTCCCTCTAGAAAGACCTAGCTTTTGGCAAGGTTTCTATGTTAGTAATCTTGGTTTGGGTCTAAGAGTGGAAAAAAAGGTCATAATAGTGAAGACTTTATAAAATCCCATGTTCAACACCGGCATATTCTTTAAAAACATACAGATGCTTTAAGTAAAGGCTTTATCAATAACTTCATTACATCAACATCAGTTCAGATTTTAAGATACAACAATGTAATGTTATATGTCTGTTACTACATTGTCTTAAAGTAATAAATGGACTTTAATAAGTTTAACCTTTATGGATAACTGAGAAACAAATGTCATGATCTCCTGGAATTCATGAAAAAACAATCAACAAATATTTCTCATCATCTATTATATGCCAGCTAGGCACCTGCTAGGAACTGGGAATGTAATGGTAACACTACAGACACTCTCACAGAGTCCCTGTCAGGTACATAACTAATCAAAGGACATGCTGGACTAGATTACTTGTCAAAACATATAGATCACAAAATTTAAAAAGCAATGCAAAGAAAGAAAACAAACTTGGAGAACGTAAAAGGAATTGGGACAAAACTGTAAATCCATTTCAAGGTCAATAAATGCATTTTTATAAGCTATAGAGTTCAGGAATTTGCAAAATATTTATAAACTTCCATAAAATATATCACAACCATGCATGACACAATTCTCAAAATATTTATATATAGTGGGAAGTATGCAACACTAGACTACAAAAGTAAGTTTCAATAAACTATCACTAATGTTTTGAATGAAATAGAATTTTAAATCCATTCTTCATTTTAGAGCCTGTCCCTATTACCAACACAGGATCTTGATCAAATCAAAGTATGTGGGGAAGGTCTGTGGCAAGCAGAGGTGGTAAGAAACTGCCTAATCTAACAAATATACAATTTTATATACCATAGAATCTTTTGTTTCTAAGGACCTTAGGGATTCAAAGATCAAAAAGGCCACATGTTAAAGCAGAAGAAGCACTACTCTGGTAGTAAAAAGTTTTTACGATCAGATTGGATATTAGTTATAAGCAGTAGTTCTAAAACCTGAGGCCACTTGGGAAAATTTTCTAACATGAGCCACATGAACTATTAAAATGAGACTGGTTTAAACTGAAAATCCAAACTGCCAGATATCTGTTACTCATGTCTATATCAAAGATCCATACCACATAACATAGCTTGTTCAACGGCACAGCAGTAAAAGAATTGGTTCAGGATAAAGAGCAAAGGAACAAAGAAGGAAAGAAGAAATAAAGGAATCTTTCTATTTTCAAATAAAGATCCTTAAATCAGTTCAAGGAAATCTGGTTTTCAATCTCATGTTAGAGACTATTTAAACAGACTAACACAGCTTTAAGAAAAGCACAGCACTGGCCAGAATGTAGATGTAAAGAGTGGTAAAATATTAGTCACTGCTGAAACCAGGTCGTAGGTACATGAGAATTCATTATTCTGATGCTATACACGTTGAAAACTCCCAAAACTCCCAAACTGAAATTAAAGGGGAAAAAAAAAAAAAAGGCTCACTAATTCCAACAATTTAGTTCAGTGCTCTCCAAAAGGAAAATAATGAGCACAAGGAGCTTTCAAAACGGAAAGTGTAAGTTTCTGCATAGGGGTTTTACCTAACATTTATGCAAATTTTATGTCAAAGAAAATGTTATGTAAACTTTAAATAAAGGCTATACGTGATCATTCTAACTTCAAAGAAACAAATATTGAGAAAATAAGTACAGTTTTTGTATTTGGACAGAGAGCTCTAACTTAATATGCACATTAAAAAATCATGCTATTCACATTAAATGAATTTATGATAAGTTGCTCTTTTCAAACTACCTATAACTAAGAAATTGACATGGAGGCTATCACATAAACTGCCTTGAAAAATGAAGTTATATTTTACACACTACGTGATTTGACAACAAATCAGTCTAATTCACTTTTGCTTTAAAAATTAACAGTTTCTAAAACTTTACACAAGGCTTGAAAATTCCATCGCAAGAGATAACACTTACCTTAGGCATTCAGTAAGAGTCGTGGGCTCATCTGGTTGCACACTCTGAAAAGTAGTATCTTTTTTCTCAGGCTGTGATGCAGTGTCTCCACACTCAAAATTTTTACATGACTGATCTTCCATCTGTTCAGGAACCTTAATAACAATTTTTTTTAAGTTTTAGATTTCATAAAAACAGATATATTTATAGAGACTTAACACAAAATGCTGTTCAATGAGTAGAAGGAAAATGGTAAAGATTTGAAAATGATAAAATTAAATTCAAGGGATGCTGTCTATCACTTGTTTCTTTAGCTTTCTTACAAACATATTAAGCTACATCTTTCACCCCATGTCAGGGCCCTGTTCTGTCCCCCCAGTCAGAAAGCAAGTACTTGCTTCAGTCTTATCTATGGGGATTGCTCCATGGGATCTATCTTTCTGATTATTAAAACCACATTACAGATGTTAGAAATTATAAAAAAGAAATTCACATCTCAAATTATGACAACTTTTGCCCTTATCATGAAGACTAATTAATGTGTAAATAATCTAAAATTGATGATCTCTGTCTCCAGAATTATATTTTACTTTTTTAAAAAACAATTCTACTATTTTATCCAGTGCTAAAATTCACATTTTTGGAGACAGAGTCAAGATGGCAAACTAAGCACATGTCTCCTTATATACCTCTGGAAACCAAGACCTAAACTGATAATTAAACCTAGTGAGCCCCTAGGACACGGCACAGGGCTGTCAATTTGGACTTCATACCACTGATCTCTTTCACTGGCTAGCCCTGGCTCTCACAGACTGATGGTAAAAACACCATTTTGACTTTTTTTTCGCTGTCTTGGCCGGCAGGCGGAGCTGGGTCTTGCCCAGTGGCTAGACTCAGACGCACTGCTGGTGGGATAGGTAGGCAAAATTCCCATGTTTTGAGAGCCAGGCTTAGGACTCTGTTCATCTAGTCACTTTCGGCCTGTCTTTTTATCACTGCCACAGCGTGGTTTGTACAGAATCGTACTGCCAGTGTGTGGGACGCCATGATCGACACGGAGATTTTTGCAGGATCTAATTCTTAGCCTGAGAGCTAGCACCTGCAAACAGGTTAGCGCCTCTCCAACAGAAAACCAGTAGTTTACACAGTGTCACCTAAAGTGGGGGCCCGGCAACAGAGACAGAGGAATCACTACCTCTCGGCACCTTTAGCCCCTCTATCTGCTGACCGTTTGGAGGGCACCTTCTTAGATACGGTGGCCGCAGCTGGACGTATTCCTTAGCTTGGGAGCCAGAGCCTGCACACAGGAGAGCACTTTTCTACCAGAAAAGCAGTACTTTACACAGTGTCACCTAAGGCTGGGCCCTCTCTGCAGAGGCCAACAGGGCATTGCTATATTGTGAACTAGTTTGTATCATTTGGGGTTGGATACAGAGGTGCTTACTTTGCCAGTTGGGAAGAGGGACCTCTACACCTGAAAACCTGACTGACTTGGGAAATGGTCAGACACCTTTTGCTTTACATTTTAAGACAGCCTAGAGAAACATCTGCGGCCAATCCTCACAGCATCTCTCCCAGCCTCTACTTACTCACATGGGACCCAAAATGCAACAGACACTTGTGGCATACAAGAAATCACCCACGGCTTCAGAAGGCTCCCAAACAAAACAACCAAGGAGTTTTCCGGATGAAGAAGCTTTTCCGAAATCATCAGAAGGTGAATACAAAATGATTATATACAGAGCCCTTCTAGACCTTACACAAAATGTGGCAGAACAAAAGGAAAAATCCAACAGATCAAGAACAAAATCAACGACATAGAAACTTCAATGCAAAGCCAAGAAAACTGAATGGAATAAATGGAAAAAAGAATTTCCAACTTGGAAGACAGAGCTACTGATGCCAGTGTCTGTGAGCAGAAATCAGAAAAAAGAAACAAGAAAAATGAAGAAGCATTAAGAAGCATGTGGGAATCTATTAACAGGAACAACCTTTGATTAACTGGAGTCCCTGAGCAGGGTGAGACATCTGAGAACACAGACAGTACTGCTGCTGAGCTGCTGACAGAAAACTTCCCAGAAATCATGAAGGAAGAGAATATAGACATCTCAGATGCATATCGTACGCCACCCAATATAGATCTCAAAAGAAAGACTCCAAGACATATTATAATCAAGCTTAACAAAATGAAACATAAGCAGCAACTCTTAAAGGCAGCAAGACTCAAAACAAAGCTAACATTCAGAGGGAAATCCTGTAGGCTCTCGTCAAATTTCTCAGCAGAAACCATGCTGGCACACAGACAGTGGCATGACACATTCAAAGCCTTGAAGGAGATGAACTTCCAACCAAGAATTATACATCCTGCAAAACTATCTTTCAAATATGAAAATGAAATTAAGACATTCCCAGATAAACGGAAACTCAGAGACTTTGTAAAAACCAAACCAAACTACAAGAGATACTAAAAGAAGTTCTTGGCTTTGGCTTAGAAGAACAAAACCACTAACTTTATATTTTAGAATGACTCATTACTCAAAACTCTACTCAGTTAGGGGAGGCTCCAAATTCAATTACAGCTTTAATACAGAAAGAGGCAATCCAGTGATTATCATGAAAACTATGGTGCCATCGTATTAAAAAGAGGGATGTACTACAGTTGTTACAGTCCTTCCAGGTGGAGAGGAAGATGACAAGACTGGTAGTAATTAAAACTGAGTTTATATATACTTTTTTAAGGGAGATCACAGGGGCAGCTGTAAAGCACAACAGAGATGTAACGTATCATTTCAAGAAATGTAACACAGGAGTCTCAACAACTACAAAAATAGCTCTGAAAAAGACGAAAAACCAACTCACATAAAAGAATGTCCCAGAACAGACTAATAAGAACAACAGAGAAAACATCACCATAAAAATAAACATATCACAATGGCAGCACTGAACACATACGTATCAACAATTACATTGAATGTGAATGGACTGAATGCTCCAGTAAAGAGACATCGAGTGACATCTTGGATCAAAAGACATGACCCATCCATATGTTGTCCTCAAGAAACTCACTTGAGACCTAAAGATAGGAACGAACTGAAAATTAAAGGATGGAAGAATATATATCAAGCTAACGATGAACAAAGAAGAGCAGGTGTGGTAATTCTAATCTCAGACAAAATCAATTTTAATGTAAAATCCACCATCGTGGACAAAGATGGACACTATTTATAGCTGAAAAGTTCAGTACACAAGCAAGACTTAACTATATTAAATACTTATGCACCTAATATCAGAGCACCTAAATACATCGAAGAAACAACGACTACACTCAAAAAAGAGCTAGATGACGCCACAATAATAGTGGGAGACTTCAACACTCCACTCTCAATACTGGACAGATCGTCTAGAAAAAAGCTCAGTAAAGATACAGAAGACCTTATTGCCACAATTAACCAATTAAACCTCATCAATATATACAGAACTTTCTACCCATCAACGGACAATTACACCTTCTTCTCCAGTGCACATGGAACATTCTCCAGAATTGACCATGTGTTAGGACATAATGCAATTCTCAATAAAATTCACATTTCTAGGTATAGTTTCAAAAGTGAGGAGTAAATTAAAATATTCACATTAGGAAAAAAGAAGCCTAAAATAAAGAAGGTTAAAGTAAGATTACCCATTATGTAAATACTCAAGTCAGAGAGCTGAGAGTTAAATGGCTTTACAATTAGCAAAGCTAAAACATCTTGCTTTAACAATGTAGTCAAAAAATTAGTGCACACAGATGAATCATGCAATGTTGCTGTTTTACAAGGATAAGAAAAGGCTTATCCTGATGCTACAATTTAACAAAAAAGGGGACCAGAGGAATCAAAGTACTTACATTTCTGTTCACAAAGGATTCATTTGCCTCCTTTTCTTCACTGGCCTCAATGTTTTCTTCCAACACTGGAATTTCTTTTCTTTCAGCAACTTTATCTATGTCTAGCTTTGGCTTTTGTGATTGTCCCCTTGTTATTCGTGCAGGTCTGGAAGCCTTTGGTCGATCTTCTTCCTGAAGACACACTTTTCCACTCAAACTAGAACAATTAAAAAAGAATAAAAATCAATGTTTATTCTGAATTCACAAATTTGTTCTTAAATTTTTTCTCCCAAATAAGACTAAGCTAGCCTTTCAGATATAAGGTAATTCATATCCACAAAGATGTACAACTACATCTTTCTTTTTGGAATGGACACGATCCCAGAAACTGAACTATAAGAAGTGTTTTTTTAAATCAAATTTTCATTATAAATTGGGAAAAGCCACACCTGACAGGCATGATATCCTTCTCACTAAGGGTGCTAATGTGCGACACACAACTCCAGAGAATTAGGCACCGATTATTGTGCAAATGGCAGCCCCAGTATAGTGAGAATACAGTGCTTCAGATTCAGACTAAAACAAGGCCTATTCTAGTGGGGTGTATTCTAGATCTCAATTCCAAGTTAAACATTCCCTTTGAAGCCCATTACCTTAAAATATTATCCAGGAGTCTATCTCTTAACCATGAATTTATTTAATAAGATTTTGTTAAATTCTTTTTAGTGAATTGACAGTGAAAGGTAACTGCTAATTCAACAGGACTACGAAACAAACAAAAAAACTAAACCCACTGCTGTCAGGTTGACTCCAATTTACAGTGATCCTATGGGACAGAGTAGAGCTACCCCATAAGGTTTCCAAGCAGTTTTGTTTTTTTTTTCGGATTAGATGATTTTTTAGTTAGCAGAAGAGCTCTTAACCACTACCAACACCATAATTTGTTTCTATAATTTCAAACACAGAGATTTCTCTAATGTTTCAAAAACACCAGTAGCTGAAATAGAATATAATATGCTTAGCTAAAAATAAAGTTCAAATAGGAAACAAGTTGCTATGAAATAAAGATATTTTTAGATGAAAACAAGAAAATATGTTATTATAATCATTCCTAAAAGTCAATGTGTTTATTCTACTTCTTAGAATACTTACTTAGATACAGCCTCAGCTTCTATGCTCTCTTTCTCTGAAGTCTCCATTCCCAAACTGTCAGATGTTTTCATTTGATCTTTTTCAATGTGATTCTAGGAATTTAAATTTTTTACAAAATACTTATTATAAAAAAGGTTCAAGTAATAATTAAATGAGTATCAATTAAAATGGTATCCATTTTTTTTGTACTTCAAATCAGAGGAGATTTTAAAACTCTGTGTTTACATAAATAAAGCTATACATTAGATATAAGTCCAGACTGGTACAGCTTTTCTAGAAGTCCTTTTTCCAACATGAACCAAGAGCCTTAAGAATGTTCATACTCTTTCACCCAGTAATACTAAGACTCTATTCTAGGAAAATAATTATGAAGAAACATTCAACAATTTATGTACAAGAATGTCCACTACATAAAAAGTAAACAAATGTGGTAAAATATTCAGTAACAAGTAAATGGTTAAATATGATAACATCGTGTCTAAAATTCAAAAAGATACATAATGACTTGGAAAAACACAAAATGTTAAGGACCAAAGTAGACACAAAACTGAATTAATATTGCTACTCAATTATGTAAAAGTTAGAAGAATAGATGCTAAAAGGCTGCCAGTATCTGCAATTAAAATTATTAGCACTTTTAATTTTTATATGAATGTTTATATTCCAAATATTCTAGAATTAAAAGAAATCTTACACAAGTATTATAATATTATAACATAAAAAGTATCATTAAAAAAAAAGATAGTTCACATAAAAGAAAAGCACACCAACATCTTTGTTTTAACATAAATAAAAAACACAAAACATAGCAATGGCAAGAGTATACACAAACAGGATAGTAAAGTAACACTTGTAGCAATAAAAATGGATTAAATCTTTTTGACTGTCAATTTGAGAATGCATAACCAGAGCCCTCAAAGTATTTAAATTATTCTTGGAAACATTAAAGCCATCATCTCTAGTAATTTATTCTTTGCCTGTTTTCCAAGAAAGCTCTATGCATAAGACGATTTACTTTTATTTATATATTTTTTTACTGGAGACAGCCTACAAGTCCATACTAGAGTAATAGTTAAGTAAACTAACAACACTGTATAACACAACACAGCCACTAAAAACCTAACACCTCAAAAGTCTAAGTGAATAACATCAGAGAATAATTTTTTAAATGTTATATTCATGATTAAAGACTACAGAAATCTTTACACACAGGGAGAGAGAAATGTGAATGCTTATGTTTAGATCTAAGACCTATGGAAAGAATATTATGTATTGCTGTTTTGAGGTGCCATCCAGTCAGTTCTAACTCACAGGGACCCCATAAATAACAGAGTGAAACACTGCCTGGTCATGCTTCCTCCCCTCCAGTTGCTGCTATGCTGCAGCTCACTGCTGCAGCCCCTGTGTTAATTCATCTCATCAAATCCCTCTGTTTTGCTGACTCTACTGTGCCATACTGAAGCCCTCCTCCAGAGACCAGTCCTTCCCGATACTGCATCCAGAAGTCTCACCAGCCTTGCAGCTAAAGAGTATTCTGGCTATACTTTTGTTGGGGCAGATTTGTTCACTATTCTGGTAATTCACAGTGTATTCAATGTTTTTCACTAACATCATAATTCAAAGGCATCAATTCTTTACCCCCTATCCAGCTTTCACATGCACATGAAACAAATGAAAAAATTAGGGCTTGGGTCAGAAGCAGGTTAGTCCGCAAGAAGACATCTTTGCTTTTTAACTATTTAAGGAAGTTTTTTGGAAACTGTTACTTTCATGGATTGTGGATCCAAGTAAAATGAAATCCTGACGATATCAATCTTTTCAGTTTATCGTGATGCTGCTTATCGTTCCAGTTGTGAAGATTTTTGTTTCATGTTCAGATGTAATTCATACTGAAGGCTGTAGTCACTGATCTTCATCATAAGTGCTTCAAATCCTCTTCATTTTCATCAAACAGGGTTGTCTCACCTGCATATCACAGTTTGTTAACAAGTCTTCCTCCAAGCCTGATACCACGTTCTTCCTCATATGATTCAGCTTCTTGGATTATTTGTTCAGGATACAGATTGAATAAGTACGATGAAAGGTTACAACCTTGACACATACCTTTCCAGACTTCAAACCACACAGCATCCCTAGCTCTGTCCAAACAACTGCCTCTTGTTCTACGTACAGGTGTCATACGGACACAATTAAGAGTTCCAAAATTCCCCTTCGTTCCAATGTTCTCTAATGTGTTATGATTCACACAGTTCAACGCCTTTGCACAGTCAATAAAACACAGGTAAGTATCTTTTTGTTATTCTTAGCTTTCAGCCAACATCGATCTGACATCAGCAATGACATTCTTTGCTCCAAATCCTTTTCTGAACATAGCTCAAATTTCTGGCAGTTTTCTACTAATGTACTCCTGCACTCGCTTTTGAATGATTTTCAGCAAAATTTTAATTGTGCATGACACTAATGATATTTTTTAGTAATTTCTGCATTCTGTTGGATCATCTTTGGAATAGGCCAGGTAGCTGTCTTCCAAATTTCTTGACTTAGACAAGGGAGTATTTCCAGCATTGCATCCATTTCTTGAAATACATCAACTAGTATTTTGTCAGTTCCTACAGACTTGCTTTTAGCCAATGCCTTCAGTTCTGCCTGGACTTTCTTCCTTCAGTATCACCGATTCTTGATCATATGCTACCTCCTAAAACGGATGAGCATCAACCAGTTCTTTTGGTACAGTGACTCTATGTATTCCTTCCATCTTTTTTTGGTGCCTCCTGTGTTCTTCAAAATTTGGCCCACAGAATCCTTCAATACTGCAACTTGAGGCTTGAATTTTTTCTTCAGTTCCTTCAGGTTAAGAAACGCTGTGTCTTTCCTTTTCGGTCTTCTAACTTCAGGTTTCTGCGTATTTCACTACAACATTTTATCATCTTGAGCCACCATTACCTATAGGACACGCACGAGCGCGCGTGCGTGCACACACACACACACCCCCCCCACAGAAGGGCAGCCACACAAACAGATACATGCACACAAATGTTTATTGCAGCACAGTCCACAATAGCAAAAAGATAGAATCAACCCAGATGTCTAAAGACAGATGAATGGATACATAACCTATGGTACATATACTCAATGGAATACTATACAACGATAAAGCATGATGATTTTAGGAAGCATCTCATAATCTGGTTTCAATTTGAAGACATCATGTTGAGTGAAATTAGTCTGCAGCACAAGGACAAATATTGCATGAGACCCCTACTATAACAACTTAAAAACAGACTCATGTACAGAAGAAAAGACTCTTTGATGGCTGCAAGGGAGGGGAGGGAGGGAGGAAGGGAGAAGGCTGGTTATAGATTAGATAGTTGATAAGAATTTGGTTGGGTGAAATCAGTGACAGCACACATCAGAAAGAAGATTAATTTAACTGGATTTCAACATAACCTGAAAACTCTTTCAGTCTTAACCCAATATTGCAAAGACAGAGTAGCAAGCGTGAGGGTCCAGGAATCATCCTCTCAAGGAACATCAAGGCCAACTGGCATAACTAGCCTATTGTTAAGAGAGTCTTTTCCACCCCACACTGGTAAGTGGTGTCTAGGGTCTTAGCAGCTAGCAAGCTGCCATCTGAGGTACACCAAATGGTCCCAACTCAGCAGGAACAGATGATCACCAACGACCAAAACGACATCAGGGAAAGAGAACCCAGAAGACAGAAACATCCACATCAATGGCTGACAACATCAACATGTGATCAGAGGAACCAGATGGTGCCCAGCCATCACCAATGACAGTCATTCTGAGGCTCACAAAGTGGAGTCCCAGTGGCAACATGAGAATAAAAAGCGGTACACCCTGAGAACTCCATTAAAAGGCCACAACTGATGGTCCAAAGGCCTGGAGGTTACCCTGGAAGCATGGCCCATAGACCCGATGCTGTCCCTGTTCATAAATCATTACTAAGGTCAACTTCTCGGACAAGAATGGATTGCACTTGGTGACACAGAATGACCACGTCATGTGTGCACTTCATGGTTCTGTGCATCTACAGGATGTCATCCTACTGCTCTCTTACTAGAGGGGAGTGGAAAGAGTGGAGAAGGGGGGACAGTAGATTGTTAAGAGGATATGACATGCATACAACAGAAAGGAAGAGTGTGCTATTGCTGGGCAAGGACAATAGCAGGAGCTGCACATAGGCAGGCATGCAAATCTAAACTAGACTGTACACTTTCACTCAATCACAATAAACAGACAGATAAATAAATAAATATGTATTACCAAAAAAAAAATACCACTGTCATTGAGTGAATTCTGACTCCTAGCAATCCTTTAAGACAGAGAAGAACGGCCCCCTAGGGTTTCTAAGCATCAGTTGGTGGATAAACTGCTGATCTTTTGGATAGAAGCCAAGCTATTTATGTACTGCTGGTTTAAAAAATATTCTCAAAATTTATTGAGTAACAAAAGACAGATTATCACTATTGAAGACATTTGAAATAGTATGTGATAACTTCTAAGAAAATGGATAAATGGGAAACTAATGAGAATAAATCTCTATTACAAATGTGCAAGTTTCTGTACCTTTATTATCAGTAGCAGTAGTCTGCAAGTATAAACTAAAAGTTTTTATTCCCTTTCCTTTAGAGAAATATTTAGAATTTTATTTAGGAAATCTTTTACTTCATACCTTTTCAACTGAAGTTTCTGGATGTGAATTCTTGCTCTCTGAGTCTGTTTTACCTTGTGAACTAAATGGTTTCTTCCCAGCAGCTCTTGATAAATTGGGTTTAGGTCTCTGAAGTCGTCCTCGTACCTTGGGTTTAACATTTCCTGTTTGATCAGCTTCCCTAAAAAATTAACATTTAACAAATTGTATCGACTATGCAGTCATATTCAAATCAAACTCTAAAAACTGCCAACATAACCTACCCAAGGCCAGAAAAGAACTCCTTTAAAAACTTAATTACAATAGCAGTAGAAGGAAAAAAAAAATAACAACAACAAGGCGTAACTAGCCTGGCTCTGCAAGATGTCAAAAAATAATCTATACAGCACCAGTAATTAAAATTCTGTGGATATGAATCAAGAGATAAACAAAGCACAATAGGAAACCCAGAACACAATTTAAAAACCCCAAAACATACCTTAGTATGTGATAAAGATAACATTTCAAAACAGTGAGGACAAGATGAAATACGAAATTAAATATTAAATCATTTGTTTTTAAAATGGTGATAGAAAACCTGTTAATACCTGGAAAAATTAAAATTGACTTTATTCCTTCAAATGTACTCATTATATATTTAGATGAATGAAAATTTAAATGAAACCACAGACAAAACATGGATAAATTACTTTATAACTGTGAAGTAAAGTAAGCCTTTCTAAAATATGATGAAAAGTTCTGGAGTCATAAAAGAAATACACACCAGGAAAGTATGTTTTGCAACTCATATAAAAGGCTAACTTCCAAATCAAAGCAAAAAGCTAACTTCCCTCAAAACAGTAGGACTAAAAAGTCATTTAAAAAACTGGGCAAAGATGTAGACAACTCACAAAAAGTGAAATGCAAATGGGTTTTAAACGTGAAGAGATAACATAACTGAACAGTACACATGAAGACTGTTGAAATGGCAATCTTTCGTTACCTACACATTTACTACAGTTTTAACAAATGTGAAGAGACGCTCAGCATCTAGTAAGAAAAGTAGACATCATAACTATACTGAGAACAACACTGATGGAAATCTCATGAACAACCATATTTACAAAAAACATGACAAAGTATTATGAATGAGATGTTAAGGAGTCTGTTGCGAGGATGAGACATGTATGGAACAGAGAGGAATAGTGCGCAGTCACCCGACAGGGAGAGCAGTGGAAGCTGTATACAGGTGGGCATGTAAATTTACACGGGAATGTATATTTTCACTCAGTCATATTAAATTAAAAAAATAAAAAAAAAAGAACGAGATGTTCACTGTAATATTCTTTAAGTTTTCTTTAGGTTAGAAATCTTTCAAAATGAGAAACTAAGTAGGGAAGAAAAAATAAAAGAATGAGATGCCCTTGCCAAAAAAGGGGGATGGGTGGGTGGGTTGGATTGAAATGTATCCCCTTAAAATATGGGTCAATATTAAAACACCAGAACTGATAGTCCAACAGCCTGGAGGGTCCCCTGGAAACATGGCCTCCAGGCTTGCTGCTGGCCCAGACCTGAAACTACTAGTGAGGCCACACTTCAGACAAAGAATGGACTGGACTCAGGAACACAGAGTGATGCAGGTGGTATGTATACTTCATGGTTTAATACATACATGAGGCTGCCCTGCTAGTTTCTTTCTAGAAGGGAAAGGAGAGGGTGGGCAGGAGGGAACAAGTGCTGGTCAAGTGGATACTGGAAGTAAAGAGTGACAAAGAAGAGTGTGCTGTCACAGGGTAAGGATAGCAGATAAGTGTTGCAGAGAGGAGGGCATGGAAAATTGACTTGGATTGTAAACTTTCACTTATTCACAACAACGAAAAATATGTATGGGTCAATTTGGCTAGACCATGATTTCCCATATTGTGTGGCTGTCCTCAATTTACTAATTTATTATCCTATGTGATGTAAATCCTAATCTTTGATTGCAGTTAATAACGTAAGATTAGGTTATATTAGAGAGGATTAGGGTGAGACTTTACTCAGGTCACACCCTGATCTGATGTTCAGAGTTGTCCTGAGGCATAGCCTGCATTATCTCTATTTTACAAAAGATGAAAAGACAGAAAGGAGCAGAGAGATAGGGACCTCATGCCACCAAAGAAAGAAGCACCCTGGAGTGGAGCACCTGCATTGGACACAGGGCTCCTACACTGACAAACCCAAGATTGACGACAAGGACCTCCTCCCAAAGCTGAGAAAGACAGAGAGTCTTCTTTTAGAGCTGGCACCCTGAATTATGAGAGAAGCAAGTTCTGATGGTTAAAGCCATCCATTTGTGCTACTTCTGTTACAGCAGCACTGGATTACTAAGACAATGGGTATGCTACACTGAAACCCCATTTTTTAAACACTGAACCAGCAAAACTTTGAAGGTTTAATAGGACTGTTTACTGACAAGGCTAAAGGGGAAAAAGCATATTCCTATAGAATTTGGCAGTATCTATTAAAACTAGGGAAACCCTGGTGGCATAGTAGTTAAGTGCTACAGCTGCTAACCTAACAGTCAGCAGTTCAAATCTGCCAGACACTCCTTTGACACTCTATGGGGCAGTTCTACACTGTTCTGTAGGGTCACTATGAGTCAGAAGAGACTCAACAACACTGGATTTGATTCTGGAGTACTAAAATCATACCTGTATGCATATGCATGTGTTCATATATACATACATACAAACATATATATATTGTTTGAGTGAACAACTCTAGTTTGAAAAACATCCTACAAATGTACTTACATGTAGGCGAAAGGATATAAGTAAAATATTAATAGTTTAAGCATGGTTTGCTAAAAAACAACCAAATTATCTACCAATAGAATACTGATTATATAAACTGCGATACATTCCTGCAACTGAATACTGTGCAGTTGTAAAATGAACAAAAAGCCAAGCGAAGTCCCATCAAGTCGGATCCAAATCATGAAGGTGTTTATAAATAGAACGAAAAAAAACGGCATGTACAGTATGTTACTGTTAGATTTTTAAAAGAGCAACAATAACAAAAAATCACATTAGCTTAAATATACATTTTTTTATAACCCCTGCAAGAAGTAAAAAAAGCATGTAAGACTGGCTATTTTATTAGAGTGAATGGGGATGGCTGAAAGGAGACTTCAGGCCATATCTTTTCCCATATCTTTTCACACATTTTGATGCATGAGCCACACAAACGTATTTCCTATTCTAAAAAATAATTTAAACTTTTACTTCATATATGAAAAAAACTGATGCCAGATATGAATTAAATGTGGCCTAATAAAAATACAACCAGAATTCATAAACTAATAGCTTCCCTTATGAGGTGAGAAGATACAAGGGAGGAAAAAAAGGAAATATGAAATCTTTAGGCATCTTTTCAAAAGCATATTTCTGCAGTGCTTTTTTCTTATTTTTAGTGAAGATACTAATTTAGCCACTAGCTGCATACTGAAAGCCATAACCACTTCCTTAAAATCATCAAGATCAGGGTTAGGAGAGCATACGGAGTTGCAGACAGACAGGCATACAAAACTGATTTGAACTATATACTTTCACTTAATCATAATAAAAAAAAATTCATCAATATAAAAATTTACTAGTATGATACCAGCCTCAAAAATAACTCAGATCACATAACAGCAAAATTTCATTACAAATAGTTAGGCTTGAAAACCTTGATGTCTGATTCTTAATACATCAAAGTATAATTACATATTAAATAGTCCATAGTCCTCTTCTATCCCTTAAAGGAAGAAACATTATTATCATTTAAAAACATTATCAAATTTTAGAAATCTAGCCACAGCATAAATACAGAAAGAAATCCTAGCATGTAAAATACTTACAGTGATTTATTTTTTAGGTCAACATTTCTTTTTTCTGTACAACTACTCTCAGTATTGTTCACCTCAGACAATACTTTACTTCCAGCTTCTGAAGAAAGTAAATCTGAAGTGCTTGATTCCAAAGACTCCACTTGTACTAACATGCCATCTTGCTGATTACTAAGGAAATGAAAATACATCAGGGAGACAAGAATCCTTACTAACACTCATTTTACACTGAATTTTAAAAAGTTTTTAAAATACACAAACCTAAGACTTTGGAAGATGATCCTTCACATTATGGAAAAATCAAAGCTGATTATTTTGGTTTTTCTACGATCCTTCTTGCATCATATTATAAACAAATACACCTTCAGAGTAAGCAGCAGCCACAAGTTAACAGAGAAAAGGCTTGGGAAAATGTTCAAGAATTTGCAAAATGACAAACTAAGTTATACGGGGTTCAAAACTGAAATGTACATGTAAAGTCACAGTAGTAGTTAGGAATAATCTTCTATTAAAATTGCACACAGGCAGTCCTTGTCTTGCATGGTACTGAGTTAACCAAAACTTGTCTAAGTGAAGACAGAGTAGCTGTACACTCAAGATACAGTTAGTATTGTGTTAATCAAAGCAAGAACTACTGGACTGTGAAATATTTCAACTAACAATCCAGCTGTCCGCAGGTACTAACACCCAGCTTCAATATATACGCACATCTTTGTTATTTTTCAAAAAACTGGGTATTCGTCTTTTCCCAAGGAATCAGCAAGAGTTCTTTATACGTGTATTTTATTCGCTAGATTTTACATACAAAATCTCCCAACTAGTAGCCTGTTTTTTGTCTTCTTTATGAAGTCTTTTGTTAACTAAAGTATTTAATTTTACTGCAGTCAAATTTAATAATCTTAACTCTCAAAATCTGCTTTGTGTGTCTTAAGAAATTCTTGCCTACTCGACATCATGGAAACATTTCCCACTTTTAAAAGTTTTAAAGATATGCTTTACACAAGTAGCTTGTGACCCATCAGATATTTAGGACAATAAGTGAGACACAGATATATGTAAGTTACCTTTTTAATGTCTTAGCACCATTTCGAGTAGTTAACTCCATCATGGCCCACTGATCTCTAATGCTACCTCTGCTGTATTTCAGATTCCAAAATATCTCCTCCTAAACTGAATTCCACAGAGTCAATGCATCTATCACTGTACAGTGCCTCACTACTTTAATTACTCATAGCTTTAGAGTAAGCTGTTAACAAGTTTCCTCTCCCAAACTGTTGCTTTTCAAAACTTTCTTTACTGCTCTGACGTTCTTTTTATAACAATTGGAGAATCACCAAATTTTCCAATCCAACTGAGATTTTAGTAGTCACTGTATGATTGTTCTCTCCCCAAATTCCTAAGTGTAGTTTTACATGTAGCTTACAAAATAATTTGTTTCTCTGAAGTCACACTAACAGCAATAGTTACTCCTCTTTTACATATAATGATTTATTTGTTACGTAATGGATCTGTATAATGAAATGTAGAAAATACCTTGAAGAAAGGATGGGTTCAGTTCTTTCCTCAACTCTTTCACTGGAGGGCATCTCCACAATGTCATTTGTGTTCTGTAAGCAAGAAAGCTTCTGTTTCCTATTGCATTCACCTTCATTTACCTCTCGTGTTACAGCCCCGCATTTATCTAGGAACACAAAATACATGTTATTCTAAAACACGACAGCAAAAACCTCTCCAGTTATTTTCCAAAGCACAAGGAATTTATAAATGATTGTCTTCATCCTGCAAAGCATTAATTCATTCAACATTTGATTTCTTATAGGCAAGGCATACATCTTATTTTTACAGCATAAAAACTTAAAATTGTTTCAAGACCCAGCCCTGGGTAATTTGAGGCATGTTCCTTTCATCTTGCTTAAACTTTAAGTGATTAAGCTGATTTGTTTTAAGTCCAGTCAGGCAATGACAAGTGGCCTCAGCTATACTACTGAATGGCCTTCAAAGTATCACAGCTAGTATCACAGGCACAGCTAGCATTTATTATTTACCAAGTGACAGGAACTCTAAGTCTCTCCGATGCATCACTCATTTGACACTGAAAACATTTATTTTAGAAGATATTAATATTAACCCCACTGAAGAGAATTAATCGTAAGTAACTTGCACAAGGTCATCATACATTTAGTTAGCAACATAAACTGATTTAAATCCTGGTGTATTTGATTCTCAAGTTCCATTTCATAATGATTAAGCTATCCCACTTTATATGTAAGCGCTCTAATAACCAAAATCAAGAAACCAAACTTGTTGCAGTCAAGTTGATTCTGACTCATAACAGTCTTATATACAGAGTGGAACTGCCCCATTGAGCTTCCAACAAGCACCTGGCAGAGCTGAGCAGACAACCTTTTGATCAGCAGCTACAGCACTTAACCACTAGGCCACCAGGGTTTCCAGATCTCTAAAAGTAAGCTGGAAATGCTGTGATGCCTAAAAATCATACTGTGCTAATTGGCTGGACTAATCTACTAAAACCACATTGATGAAGATTAACTACATAAGGTTTGAATTCTATAGTAAGGTTGTTCTGATGTACTATCTTTTTCTCCACTCTTTAACTATGCTTTAAGTAATACGTATATGTGTGTGTATATATATATGTAAACTCTTATGGAAAAAAAGCAAGCCCTTCCTAAACTCTTAACCTTCATTCTCTAATAACTCAAAAGGGTCGCTATGTCTACATTCTAAGGGAATAAAACACGAGAACAATGGGACATGGGAGGAATATTTATTCCAACAGTTCATTTACAGAAAGGAAATACTTCGTTTTAAGTTCACAGGCATCCTTCGTAGAGTGTAACATGTCTGCCCCATTACTGCACAAAAGCAACATACAGTTAAATACACACACATGACTTATAATCACTATTAATGGAAGTACATATGAGGCAATACATCTTAGAGGCAAACTTTAGAGCAGTATCTCCCTAGTTCACTAAATTTTACCATATTATTTTTTTACAATGAGCTTCTTTTCTTTCAGTCAAAAATAACAAGGTTAAACACAGTACCAGGAATACAGAACCAATTAATAAACATTAATTACTACTATCCAGAGGAAAGTTAAGTTACATAGCATATTACTGCACACTTCTCAACTAAGATAGCAGCTGCTTAAAAGACAGGAAACTTACCTTTGTGCTTTTCTCCCTCAGACAGGCTTGACTGAACAGTGGTATTTCGCAAAAGATTTTTTACTTCTTTTTCATCAGCTTCATCTCGATTCCTTCTTCTCCTTTTCTTTTGACTTAGGTCTGATTCTAACACAATCTGTGCTGAATCCTGTTCTGATAAAGTCAGAGATGCTTGTTCTTCCTCAACCGTCTGAGCATCTTTTAGTAGTCCTTCTGTGTCTGAAATGTTACTACTCACAGACTCATCTGGACCATCATTCACTCCATCACCAGCAGCTTTCATCACTGAAAACAAGAGAAACTGTCTATGTATTTACAAACAATCTACAGATACATTCTTAAAATTGGAAAATACAAATTCAGGAATTTTTTTGAAGCACTACTCGGGCAAGTAAAAAAAGTTGAAGCTCAAGAGGAGACACCAAATTGGTCAGAGGAGACCTGGTGGCACAGTAGTTAAAGTGATCAGTTGGTAACTAAAAGGTTAGTGGAACAAACCTATCAACCACTCCACGGAATAAAGATGGGGCAGTTTGCTTCCATTAAGATTTCTAGACTTGAAAATCCTACGGAGTAGTTCGATGCTGTCCCGTAAGGTTGGTACTAGTTGGAATCAACTCAGTGGCAGTGGGTGCATTCAAATCAGTTATAATGTATTTATGCTCCAACAATCTATGCAGCCAATAACAATGATACAGGATTTACATGCAGTCACATCAAAGATTTTCAAAACATATATGAGACTGTCCTACCGGCTTCTTTTTACTTAGACGGCAGAGAAGAAAACAGAGAGCATGGGACAAGTGTTGTTTGAATGGATACTGGAAGTACAGAGTGGAATTGAAGAGCATGCTGTCGCAGGGTGAGGAGAGCAGATAGAGTTATACAGAGGCGGCTGCTAGGGGTTTTATACAAAAAACTGACTTGGATTGTAAACTTTCACTTAATCGCCATAGAAAAATTTTTTAAGACATTTTTCAAAACATTTCATAAAATAATCAAGTTGCAGAACTACACAGCATGATCTCATTTTAAACAAGAACAATTATATGCAGTCTATAAGACACACAGGGGAAACCCTGGTGGCGTAGTGGTTAAGTGCTACACCTACTAACCAAAAGACTAGCAGTTCAAATCCACCACATGCTCCTTGGAAACTCTATGGGGCAGTTCTCTGTCCTATAGGGTTTCTAAGGGTTGAAATCAACTCAGTGGCAGTGGGTTTGGTTTTTGGGTTTTATAAGACAAACACAGACCTCTGTATGCATAGAAAAGGGTGTAGTAAACAGCTGTTTCTGGAATACTTCAAGAATATGACAGCAGAGTGAAATAGAAAACTTTAGCTTGGAAATCTTCGTTTTACAATTTTAAAACAATTTCTAGTGCCTTTCCTATTAATGAATATTTTTTAATTGTGATTAAGCGAAAGCATACAATCCAAATCGGTTTTACATGGCCACCTGTCTGCAGCTCCCTCTGCACTCCCCACCCAGTGACAGCACACTTCTCCTCTTCCCTCTGTATACCTAGAATCCTTTTAACAAGCATCTGCCCTACCTCTTCTACCCTCTTCTCCCCATCTATACAGAGACCAGTAGGACAGCCTCCTGTAAATTAACAGAACCATAAAGTACGCACACCGTATGGTTACACTGTGCCCCGAAGTCCAGTTCATTCTTGTCTGAAGAGCTGACTCATTACTGGTTTCCAGTCAGAGACAGCAGCAGATCTAGGGGCCATGTTTCCTGGAGATCCTCCAAGGCTGTTGGACGATCAATTCAGGTGTTTTAGTAGAGTTCTTGGGCTGCACAACTCCTTCTCTTATGATGCCTCAGGGACTTTACATTGTGAGTCACAGTTGTATTTGATGGTGACCGGGCACCAACTGGTGGCTCTGGTCTCATGTTGATACAGTCTCCCATTCATATGGGTCCCCCTGTCTCTTGGGCTCTTTTTTTCTTGTATCTTTGTTGTTCTCAGTGATCATCCATTCCAGACCAGCTGGGGCCATGCGGTGTACCTCAGATGGCAGTCTGCTAGCTTTTAAGACCCCTGATGCCAATCATCAATATGCGGTGCAGAAGACTCTCTTAGCAATCGACTAGCTACGCCAACGGGCCTCAATGCACCCTGAATACATGGTCCCAAGACCCCTGTCCCTGCTACTGTATCCTTTGAAATATTAGGCTGAGTTATAGAAAACCTCTCAGTTTTTGGTGAAGTCTAGTTAAGCTGATCTACTCTCTACTGTGTTCTGTCACTGCTTTCATCTAACCAAATTTGTATCGACTACCTAATCTATGCCCAACCCTCTTACTCCCTCCTTCCTATTAAGGGATATCAATAACCAATTGTATCAGATAATGAAATCAATGAAATGAGCTTAAAAAATAAAAGTGGAGATCACCACAGAAACACTTTTCAAGTCAAAGACAAGTATAACTTCACCACTATGGGCTGACTAGACATTTTCTCTAAAAATACCTAATTTTACCATCTAACAAGGGAAGAATAGCCTCTTCAATAAATAGTGCTAGCATAACTAGATATCCACACACAAAAGAATGAAGTAAGACCCATACTTCAACCATATACAAAAATGAATGCAAAACTGGTCAATGACTAAATGTAACAACTAAAATCCATAAAATCTTTAGGAAAAGAATAGGGATAAAACTTTACGGCCTTGATTTTGACAATGGCTTCTTAAGAGACAGCAACAAAAGCATGAGCAACCAAAGAAAAAAAAGATGAACTGGACTGGATCAAAATGAAACATTTTTGTGCAAAGGACTTTATCCACAAAATGAAGAGACAACTTCCAGAATGAAACAGGAGAAAATAAATACCTAACTGTCATATACCTGTAAACACACAAAGTACATAATTTCTGTATCTTAACAAAAAGTCAAACAATCCAGCCAAAAAGTAGACAAAGGACTTGAATAAGCCTTCCACCAAAGAAGACACATTAAGTATGTGCAAAGATGCTTAGCATCAGTCATGAGAGAAAATGCAAATCAAATCAAAACCACAATGAGATACTACTTCCCATGCACTAGGATGGCTGTTAACAGAAAAATGGAAATTAACAAGTGTTGGCAAAGATGTAGAGAAATTGGGACCCTTGTGTACTGCTGAAAAGAATGTGAAATGATGTAGCATTGTGAAAAGTTTGAAAGTTGCTCAATTATGACCCAGAAATTCTATTCTTAGGTATATACCCAAGAGACTTGAAACTAAGGACACAAAGAGAAAAGAGGTCCTGATACATGGTTTAAGACATCGATGAACCCTGAAAACACAGGGTGAGTGAAATAAGTCAAACACAAAAGGACAAATATTATATGATCCCACTTATATAAATTATCTACAACAGGCAAATGCACAGTGACACAAGTTTATTAGGGTTACCAGGTACTGGGGAAGAAGAAATAAGAGAGACCACTTAATGGACTACCTAGCTCCCATTTGGGATAATATAAAACTTCTGGAAAAGGACAGGACATTGTAGTGGTTGCACAATACAGCAAATCCAATTAATGTCACCGAATTTTACACTTGGAAATGTAAGTAACAAGATTTTTGTCAAGTGTATTTTACTGCACACACACACACAAAAACCTAATCTTAAAACGAGAATGAAAGTCACGTACTTTTGCTTTAAAAAAAATTGTCAAAATCCCAAGAGTGTGGCCTCCAGATAACCTTTTAACTCACCACTGAGGTCACTCCTGGGGTTCACCCTTCAGCCAAAGAATAGACAGGCCCATAAAACAAACAATACATACCGCTCAACTATGTATACAAAACAATGGGCACAACAGCATAGGGTCAAGAACCAGAAAGCAGGAAAGGACAGGAAAGCTGAATGAATGGAAATGGGGAACCCAAAGTCCAGAAGAGGAGGTTGACACATCATGAGGTTGGCAACCAATGTCACAAAACAACATATGTACTGTTTAATGAGAAACTAATGTGCTCTGTAAATCTTCACCTGAAAAACAATAAACAACCCCAAACACAATTCCAAAACTCACAAAATGAGACCTGATACATATTCCTATCAGAATAATAACTAGGAATTTTAAAATCCTGACACTTCCAACAATATATCTGAAAAATTCTTACATTAAATAAGATACAGTGAGATATTTGTGTTATCACCTGTAGAGGGATAAATCCTAAGAATTAACATATCTATCCTAATTTCCTAGGGCTACAGATGGCAAGTAAAATCAAATTAACCAAAGAATGAATAACTTTATAGTTATCAATGATTCTAGCTTGCCTCTATGCTGCAAAACAGTTAACACAGCAAGCTTGACAACTATCAGCTGAAATTCCTGCTTAAATGGGTGTGTAGTACCTAAAACTTGGTTTGGAAGTACTCCCACAACACTAACTAATAAGCGTGGCTAGCTGTGCCTAAATTGTGCAAGCAATATGATTTATCCTGAACAACTGCTTTCCCTCTGGAAGTGTGAAACCTTAGCAAGTGCCAAGGCTAGATGTGTGAACCTGCTGCCATCAAGTCAATAGCAATTCTATAAGAAAGAACATAACTGATCCCTATGGTTTCCAAGGAGTAGCTGGCAGATTCAAACTGCTAACCATTTGAGCTCTTAAATGAATAGTCCCTAACAAGCACTTTGCACACCAAGACCCTACCAGCTTCCCCAGTAGACATCTGACACATGTTGCCATGCCTCCTTACTAGGAGAACCAAGTGTATCTTGTGTGACTCTACCGGTAAAGGACTCTTGGAAGCTTGTGTCTGACTTTTCCTGGAGTTCACTGGATATGCCTTTCTCCTTTGCTGATTCTGCTCTGTATCCTTTTGCTATAATAAATCTGTTATAAGCAATACCACTATATGCTGAGTCTTTTGACTTCATCTAGTGAACCACTGAACTTGGGATGGTCTTGGGGATCTACAACACACACTCTCGTGATTCTAGGTTTAAGTCCTACTGCAACTACTAACACTGTGTGACCCTAGGAAAAAGCGACTAAGGATCTCTGGGGCTGTTTCTGTGCAATTAAAATAAATGGAAATAGAGATAGGATGCTGCTTAACACATGTTTGCTGCAGTTCCAAAATTCTGTGATTATAGCTAAACATTGTTCTTCTCACAGTTCAGAATTCAAATAATCAAGAAAATGTAAGCAGGGGGCACGGGACCGTGCTCTTAGGCAAAATCGATGCCAACTGGCACAACTAGCGTTTTACTAAGAGAGCTCTATGCACCCCACATTGGTGAGTGGCATCTGGGGTCTTAAAAGCTGCCAAGCTGCCATCTGAGGACCACAGCAAATGGTCCCAACTCAGCAGGAACAGATGCTCCCCGAGGACCAAAATGACATGGGGGAAAGACAACCCAGAAGATAGAGAGACCCACATGAGTGGGTACCTACATCGACTTGGAACTGGAAGAACTAGATGGTGTCCGGCTACCACCAGTGATAGCCGCAATGAAGCTCACTAAGTTGAGTCTCACTAAGTTGAGTCTCACTGGCAACACAAGAATAAAAAGGAGTGCATCCTGAGATCTCCACTAAAAGACCTTAATTGATGGTCCAGTGGTTTCGGGGTTCCCCTGGGAGCATGGCCCCTGGCCCTGGTGCTGCCCTTGCCCATAAATCATAGCAAAGATCCACTCTTTGGACACGAATGGATTGGACTTGGCAATGCACAGTGACCATATATTGTATGCACTTTATAGTTCTATACATCTATAGGATATCAGCCTGCTGACCTCTGGTTGGAGGAATGAGAGTGGTTGGAGAGGAGGGGAAAGGAGACTGTTGGGAGGATGAGACATATATGGAGCAGAGAGGAATAGTGTGCTGTCACCCGACAGGGAGAGCAGTGGAAGCTGCATATAGGTGGGCATGTAAATTTATACGGGAATGTACATTTTCACTCAGTCATATCAAATAAAAAAAAAAAAGAAAATGTAAGCCTAACAACAGAAACAGTTACATATCGACAATTTTCTAGACACTGACATTAACCTTCAGAAACAAGCTATGTTCAAACAATACAATCTAGTCCAACCCCAAAGTATTACAGCTCCATCTCTTCAAATATTAAGCTTTTATACTAGATTTGTTTTCACAGACGAAAATAACAGTGAGTAATTAAACATGAAAAATTTAACTCCAAAATTCAGATACTTTTTACTAGCTGTAACTACGCTCTTGGTGCTAGGAAGATGTCACACACAGTCCAACCACACAAATTAGAAAATTTAAAAGGAATCTGCTGTTGGGGCTCAGATATCTAGTTTCCAGAAAAATCAGTTCTTTCCAATGAACCCTTAAAGATTTAAGGCACAACACTGCAAGTATACTACTATTATGCAAAATAGCACAATTTCTTTTAAAGTAAATACCTTTTACTTTTTTCCGTGGTCTGGAAAGTTTCTTCTCCTTTGGATTTTGATTTTTAACTGATTTTTGTTTTCTTTTCTCTTCTTCAGCAAGAACTTTCTGAAGTAAATGAGCAAAAAAATCGAAGTCAAAAGGGCGCTTTTCCTCTGTTTAGAAAAAAAAGAAAAGAACTTTCAAATTTTGATTATTTTAAAACATCATTAGATCAAAAACAAATGGGTATGTCTATCATAGGAAAATAATACCACTTACTACAGCACAGTCACACAACAGAACACCATTCAAAAATAAAAAGGAACCAACCACTACCAAAACATACCATATGGATGAATGTCAAAAACACTGTGAAATAAGGCAAACACAAAAGAGCACACATGATGTGTGTATGTATGACTCCAAGAATATGACACTCTAGATCAGACTAAATTAACCTATGAGGAGTCAAATGGTAACAATGGGTGCTCTGGAACAGAACAGCGGCAGACGTTAACTAGAAAGGGAAGTGACAAGACTTTCTAGAGTACAGAAAACATTCTAGGTCTCATTTTGAGTGGCGGCTACATGTGTGTTTTCATTGTTAAATCTCATCAAACTATACACACTGCACTGTATGTAAACTACAAATCAAAATAAATAGGCTCAGGTGACTAAGAGGGCTTCAGAAAGCCTACTCTGTATCCTATGTCCTTGCTTTTTCACAGCCGTCTTACTATTTACTCTTTCAAAGGTCAGCCAAGATGAAATGGAATGAAAGCGGGTCAGGATCACTCCTAGTAAACGGCCATCAATAGCACTACAATCAGGATCAATACCACTACAATCAGGAGAAACGATCAGTGAACAAACAGGAATGCACCCACTACAGGAGTCAAATCCTCACCTAAGCTCGAAGTGTGAAAATGTAGTGAATGTAAAGAAAACAGTGCTCTGCACACATGAACCCACAACGATTTGGTTACGCAATGGCCTCAGAAAAAGAGGTGTATATCAAAATACAAAGCCCAAATCTGGAATTTCTAAAGGATCTGCCTTTATCTAACTGACACTCTATAGCAGTACATTTCACATTCAAATAACTCATAAACAATTTACATACAATTCTCTGAAGAATTCAAAATGTATGTTTCCAATAAAGCATGCTATAAAAAAGTTTTCAGTTTTTTTATTGTAATTAAGTGCAAGTTTACAATCCAAGTCAATTTGCCATATAAAACCCTGAGCACCTGCCTCCCTGCAACTCCTATCTGCTCTCCTCACCCTGTGACAGCACACTCTTCTTTTTCACTCTTCAGTCTCTACTCAACCGACACCTCTCCTCCCACCTCTAAGAGGAAACCAGTAAGACAGCCTCATATACATATGTATTAAATCACAAAGTACACACACCACCTGCATCACTCTGTGTCCCTGAGTCTAGTGCATTCTTTGTCTGACGTGTTCACTCCAGTACTGGTTTCAGCTCTGGGCTAGCAGAAAGTCTAGGGGTCATGTTCTTGGGGGAACCTTGAGGTTCTCAGACCATCAAGTCTGGTCTTTTAATAGAGTTCTAGATCTGCACACCCATTTCTCTTATGCTACATCAGGGACTCTATACTGTATTCCCTGTCTGGACTGAGTTCTTCACATTTTTCTTAATTCTCCATTACAAACCACTGAAATCACTGAATTTTAAATGTGTCTATTAAAATGGCTTTAAGATTCATATCCCAAACAGACTGCTTGCAGATTTATGGATTCTTTCGTTAAGTTTTAGGATACGTCTCTATAATGGAGAGGGTCAAAGATCACAATACTCCAGATCTTCCAGAACTATTCTAGAAGTAGTTTCCCTGAGAATCCATACAACACTGGGTGTCATAAGGTCCACTCTATCTACCTCAACATCTACACACAAAGTATGTTCACATGTCACAAAACCTAAGTTCTCTTTATACTTAGATTATTTTCTACGATTAACACTACAACAAATGGATATTAAATATATTTATTAATCATGGAAATTTGCTAACTATAACCAATCGAACCCACTATCATCAAGTCAATTCCAACTCATACAACAGAGCAGAATTGTTCCACTGACTTTCCGAGGCCATAATTTTAAAAAAGCGGATTGCCACATCTTCCTCCCACAGAGCCCCTAATGAGTCTGAACTACCAACGTTTCAGTTAGCATCCAAACACTTAACACCTGTACCAGTAGGAGTCCTTTTCACAATTATAGGTCCAAAAAAAAATATGTTTCTTCCAAACAGAGAAAATAGGAACTACTCTAAACAGTAGATTCAATTTTAGTTATTTTCTTTAAAGATCAACTGAGGCTTTCTCTGGACTCAGAATAAAAACTGTTAGGAGAATGTTAGCTAGAAAAAGAAAGTTACCTATTGTTCCTCAAATAAAGTCTAGATTCAAACACTACCTCTTTAGACAGAACTTCCCTGATGACCCAATCTAAACAGTCACTCCTTTTTTTTTTTCTTCACAGAAATGGGTAACTGTCTGAAATTATCACCTTGTCAATCATATTTCTTCCACCAAATTAGATTTACGACTCTAAAACCACGATTCCTCATTTGCCCTGCTCAGACCCCTGTAGCAGTTGGACAGTGTCGATGCTTGAATGACTATGGGAAGGAACACCCTACAGTCCTCTACTTCTCAGGAACAATCAACTCTTTCAATACAGTTTCCTCTCAACAAAGTGCATTGACAAGTAACATCTTCAGTCCTTCTTTAACCCCTTAAGACTCTGAACACTGTTTGCCTGTTTTTATTTATTTTAGCTAGTCCCTTGCCTTGGAGGATCTGTGGCAATTATCGGTATTATTGCTAAAGAGAAAAACTTCCAATCTTCTTATGCCAATATAAAAAAAAACAAACCCACTGCTGTCGAGTCGGATCTGAATCATAGCAACCCTAGAGGTCAGAGAAGTACTGCCCCATAGCTTCCAGGGAGTGCCTGGCAGATATGAACTGTCGACCTTTCAGTTAGCAGATGTAGCCCTTAACCCACTACACCACCAGTGTTTCCATGCCAATACAAGGCATTATATACCGAAGATTGATCATTTATTTGTGTATAATTATTATTACTTTGTGTGTGTTTGGGTGTCTGTGTGTGTTTTAAGTGAAAGTTAACAAGTCAGTTTTTCATTTAAAAAAAATTACAGTTACGTGACCCTAGTTGCTCTCCCTACAATGTGATGGCTTACTCCTCCTCTCCACTCTGTATTTCCCATGTACATTCAAGCAACTCTTGCCCCCTTGTGTCTTCTCATCTCACCTCCAAGAAGAAGCTGCCCACTTAGTTTCATATATTTACTTAAGCTAAGATGCACACTCTTTACTAGTATGATCTTATGCCTTACAGTCCAGTCTAAATCTTTGCCCAAAGAGCTGGTTTCAGCAATGGTTTTAGTTCTAAACTAGCAGTTCAGGGACCACGTCATTTGCGGTCCCTCCAGTCTCAACCAGACCATCAAGTCTGATCCTTTTACTAGAATTTGAACTCTGCAAGCTCCTTTTCTCCTGCTCCACCAAGGACCATCTGTTGTGTTCTCTGTTAGGGCGGTCACTGGTGGTAGCCAGCCACTAGTTCTGGACTCAGGCTGATGGAATCTCTGGGTTATGTGGCCCTTTCTGTCTTGTGGGTGCAAATTTTCCTTTATGTCTTCTGTTTTCATTTTCCTTTGCTCTAGGTGGGTTGGGATCAATTGATGAATCTTAGAGACCAGTTTACTAGCTTTTAAGATGCCACTTACCAAAATGGGATATAATAAACTTTGTTGTGTCCACTGACCCAGATATTTCCTGAAACCATAGCCTCCAGACCTTCAATGCTGCTATTCTATCCCTCAAAGTGCCTGGGTGTATTCACAAAACTTCTTAGCTTTTGGTTTAATCCAGTTGCGCTGACTTCCCTGCATGTGTGAACTGTCCTTCCCTTCACCTAAAATAATTTTTTTCTACTATCTAATTAGTGAATACCCTTCTCCCTCCCTCCTCACCCTCATAACCACCAAAGAATGCTTTCTTCTGTGTTTAAACCTTTTCTAGAGTTTTTAGTGGTCTCACACAGTATTTGCCCTTTTGTAACTGATTAGGTTTACTCAGTATAATGCCTTCCACATTCATCCATATTATCACGTATTTCACTGATGCACTGTTGTTCTTTATCATTGTGTTGCATTTCATTGTGTGAATACTCATAATTCTTATTATTTACATCTTTTTGCTATTATGAACAGCGCTGCAATAAACTTTTGTGTTCACATACCTATTCATATGATGGCTATTATTTCTCTAGAGTATATTACACAAAGTGGGACTGCTGGATCCTAGGCTTTTTCTATTTCTAGCTTTTTTAAGAAAGTGCCAAATCCGTTTCGAAAGTGGTTATACCATTTTACATTCCCACCAACCATATGTAAGTGTTCCCGTCTCTCCACAGATTCTCCAACACTTATGATATTGTGTTTTTTGGATTAATGCTAGCCTTCTGGGGGGCAGATGGCATCTCACTGCAGTTTTGATTTGCATTCTCTAATAGCTAATGATGGTGAGCATTTTCTCATGTATCTGTTAGCTGTCTGAATGCCCTCTTTGGGGAAGCACCTGTTCACAAGACTGATCATTTTTAAGAATCTCAAATGGTACTCTGTAAAAGACACCTTAATACTTACGAAATGCTTTGTCTATTCTCCATCCATTTGTTTTCTCTTCTCGTTTAAATTTATTCTGTTAAGAAAAAAATGTACAGTAACTTTCTCTCATTAAATAAACGAATTTAGAAATATAAATTATTAAAACGATGCTCTTATGAATTACATGCAATTCAAGTAGTTTAAATCTTCAGCTTTTAAAAAGCAGAGATGAAAGATTTATACCACTCTTTCAGATACTCCTTTTAATCAGTAGCATGAATAAGCAATGGAAGCTCAGTTTACAGATGACAGAAAAAAATAAAATTGACTAGCATATGCAAAACCAAATTAAGAACTATGCTAATCAATGTTAACTTTTTTAAAACTAATATGTTCATATGAAATGAATCCTTTCACATTATTATTCTTATATGTTTTCAATGGCATAGAGAGAAACACTAAGCAAAATTTTGAAGCAGGTTAAGTTTATCTTAGGAACGTTCTTTTATTTTAAGGCACATTTCCTCAGGCTTCCTTTAACTATCAGAGATCTCCACTTTCAGCTCCACTCTAGATTACTTCCATAAGGACAGGCAAGCCAGGGGCTGGTCTCTGCTCCCTTCCCTAAGAGGGAAACTCTGTGACGGGGCACACTATAGCCACCTATGGTCCCTTCACACAGTGTATGTGCCATCTTCTAACTGTCCGGCCAGTTAGCTTCTATCAGTCTCTCTCCCTGGGCCTCAACCCAGGCACTGGCAACAGGGTAAGGAATGGGAGGAATGGCTCATTCAGGTCATCTATCTTGACTTCTTCCCAGTTACCTCTGCCCCTCCTCCACCTAGACCCAGTCATCCCTAGGTTGCATGTGGCACAGCTCCCAGACCCTTCAGGAAGGTCTAGATGGTAAATACACTATGTTCCATAAGCTGTGAGGGTGGTGAGTCAAGGAAGTGGTGGCTTTAACCCAGGAAAAGAGGCAGCCCTCAGGGTCTCTGTCTTGGCCAAACTCCTTCCTGAAGAACCACATTCAGCATCTCAGCATGAAGCTGCTATAGCTGTGAACCATGTCCATAAGCATCTGTGCTTTATTTCTATTTATTTATCACTACTCTTACTACATGTTAGTGTGAGTTTTACATTTTATTTGGTATGAACTGGTAGGTTATTTTTGAGCTTTTGAAAGGCTCAAAATTTTTTCCCATAAATTAATAACAATGTGACTGCACTGATCAGGATCACAATAGAAGGTTCCAGAAAGAGTGGGAAAAAATGTAGAACAAAATTCAAATTTATAAAAAAAGACTAGGTTTACCAGTCTATAGAGGTTGATCAAACCCCTCAGACTATGGCTTTCAGTCAGTCAAACAACAGAAGCACCTATAAAGTCAAACATAAAACACAAGAGGAAATTGCCCACCAGAGCAATCAACCATACCAGATCAAAAGTGCAGTATTTGCCCAGAAACAAAGTTCAGAAGGCAGGAAGGGGCAGGCAAGATGAGTAAATGGAAACCCAAGGAAGACGTAGGTGGAGTGCTGTCACATTGAGGGAACTACAACCAATGTCACAAAACAAAACGTATATATAAATCATTAAATGGGAAACTAATTTGGTCTGCAAACTTTTACCCAAACCAAACTGTAATAAATAATACAAAAAAACAATCACAGCCAAGAAAACCCTACAGGAAAGTTCTACTCTGTCATCTTAGGTTGCCATGAGTCAAAACCGACTTGAAGGCACACAACAAAAAGACTCTCAGGGCCTATGGTATAACTGAACCTAACGCCCTCCAAATTAACAATAATCGTTCCTCCTGCCTTATGCCATTTTGGTTTATGAAAGATTTCATAGGAACACTCTGCATCAGATAAACCTGTCTCACTAAAGATACTACAGACATCAGAAAGGTAATAGGAGGAAAACTTCAGGGCAGTAAATTCAAAAACTTGGTATCAAAACTGACATAAGAGAGAAAATCTGAAGAGTCCTCAAACAAATGGAATTTATAATTAAAAAAACTTTCCACCAAAGGAAACTACAGGCCCATATGGTTTTAGTGGTAAATTCTATCAAACATTAAAGGTTAGTACTAACTGCATAGAAAGTCTTTCAGAAAACACATGAAGAGAGAGCACTGCTCAATACATTTTCTAAAACCCGTCTACCACTGATACCAGACAGGACAAGAACACTAAAAGAAAATTACAAACCAGTTACCTCCCATAAACAAAAATAGAAAATTCTCAAGGAAACAGTAACAAAATTCAGCAACATATAAAAAGAACAGTACAATATGACCAGATGTGGTTTATCCCAGGACTACAAGGTTGGTTCAGCATTTGAAAATCAATGTAATCTATCAGCCTCAAATACTGTCATTTTAACATGCCTATACTTTACCAAAAGACTTAATGATACCACACTAAACTTTTAGAAGAGTCTAAATCATTTTTGAAAGAAGTGTTATAATGACAAATTTATCATTAATTCCTCAGATCATTTGAGCTCCTCCTCTAGACAATACTTACAACCTTCAACTGAACTAAACTTCAACTTAACATTTTGTTTATATCAAAGAACATAAATACCTCTTACAGAAATGCAGTGACTATTTCATTATGCTGTACAATGTCCCTTACATAATATCCCCAAATGATCCATGCCTAGCCTAGTTCTAGAAACACTAAACATCTTTCGCATAATAGTAGTGATGATAATACTGTTTTGATGTTCATCACAAAGTAGCACCTTTGATACTATGAACCACTATAAATATCTAGAATTTTCACAGTAACAGTCTTTATTATGAGGGTAAGTAGTTTGTAACTAACTCAGATGTTCCTAATCCAGGGAGCCTGCAGGTAACTCTTTTATCCCAGCTTCAGTGTCTTTGGTGGCATTCCCTGAGAATCATTTTAGAAACGGGTAAAGTATAAGTAGAAAATACACTAAAGTATATGGCACCTGATATTAAAAATGAGAAATATAATAATCTTCAAGCAATAAAGAGCAGCAAATATAACAAAAACATAATAGTGAAAAAGGATAAACTAACATTGAAAGCCAAGAAAATAACAGTAACTCTGGTCCCTTTCCAATCGACAAATGTGATCAGTTTACCTTAATTTCTATCCTTGCTCTGTGAGGAAAAAGTTGTCCAATCATAGAAAAGTCAGTTCCCACCATGCTGATGGCTAGAAAGAACATATCTGTCTCTGCAAAAAATAAATTTTAGAAGGACTGAAAATTAACTTTCTCAATATTTGAGAAAAAAATAATCTTATATAAGTATATACTGAGTTAAAAATAAATTTGACAGTATTTAACAGTTTTTTATTAAAGTCTGGTAAATCTTAGGACACAGATTACCATCTTATTGCAAAGAACTTTAGGGAATATCTCAAAACATTTTTTTATAACTTTTTTAGAAAAAAGTATTAGGTATTAGAAATTTGTATGCTCATACCAAAGCAGTTAGCATCTATTAAAAAAAAAAGACATTCTGCACGTATGGTCTCATTCAAAGTGTCCTAAAGAAAACTATCAGTTACAGTCAACATATACTACTTTATATATACAACATTATACCATGCAGTCAACCAGCAAGTGTTATATTAGTCTGTGAAAGAAAATGGCTACAGATACACCAGTTACTTTAGGAAAATGGACTAAGTCAAAGCAGTATAGAATCTTTCCTTTCATTCTGTATGCTTCTGTCATGTGTGAAATTCTTCCCAAAATGAATTACTGTTTTCATAAGAAGTAAACAATAAGACAATAACATGCCAAATGTAATGTATATTTTTTAACAGAATAATTTCAACCTGTTAAAACTCTATTCCATAATCCTATCTGACACAGAACATTCCATTATGGCCATCAGAAACCATGTTTCATTACAATGGTGCTTCCTGCACAGGAATTTGACATAGAGGAACAGCAGAACAAAAATGACCACAAAGCTAACCCCTAAAAAGGTTTCTAAGATGAAGTCAGAGATGTAGTCTCATGTCAAGGAAGCAGGGAGGAGAGGTAAACTTTTCTCCTTGAAAATCTTTGTTAAAATCTTGTAAAGAGAAAATAATATGATAGCATGCATCTTATTTACTTACAAGCCAAAAAACATTATCACTGCTGTGAATTCCAACTTATTTCAGGACTACAAAAAATTAATTTACATCATTTGAAATACATATGTAACTTAAAATGAAAATTAGTTACCTTTATTTGACCATGGTTTAGAGTAATAGTTTTTCCTAAAGCTAGAATATGTAGTTGTAGAACCACGCTCAAATATGGGGTCATTTTCCTCAACAACACAGGTGCCTTTTGTCCTTAAAACTTCTACAGTTAAACTGAAAGAAACACATTTTCAAACAGATCCATAATTAAACTATGCAAGGGAAAAAAAGAAACAAGATCTGAATGATTACATTTTGAAATTTACCACAGCAGTCATATGAAAAGGGTACATATTTTTCCAAGTATCTGCTAATTTTCACTGATTCCCAAAGGGCAAATATAAAAGGTTATCTTGTTTACAAAATTCCTAACACAAAATTTACAAAATATCTTTGGACCACCTAAAAAGTAATTACTTTAATTGACTTCTGCAAGCCTTCCATACTCAATATATATCATCACACTATGTCCAACATGGAATATTGAAAAATACACGCATGTTATATTTTCCATTTCATCAGTCCAACCAGTTAAATACACTTTAACTATTTAATGACCCATAAAACTATTATCATACAGTAATGGACAAGTGCATTATTATCAGCAGTATTACATTTATGTTTATCACAGAATTTATAAAATTTCTTCCAGTAACCATCAAAGTATCTTTCATTCCTCTTTTATATTTTATTTACTTATTTATCCTCTTTCAAAAAATGTATACTTTGGAAAGACATCTAGATTCCACAACACCAATTTGAGGAATTTAATGTTTTAACTAAGAGCTTAAACCAGAGGTTAATTAAACATCAGCATACCAAAAATCTGACACAAGCCACGGTGTTTCCAACCATCGCATCTGCATGTGAAAGCTGGAAAATGAATGAAGAAAACTAAAAAAAGAAGTGATGCCTTTGAATTCTCGTTTTGGTGAAGAATACTGAACATAGCTTCCAAAGGAGAGTACCTTGAAGGTGACCATAATGATATGCAGCAATGAGGTATACACCATTTTTTTCCTAGAATGAGTTTGTAAAATTCATTGGCAGTTCTTATATATGTATTGATCTCACCACACACCAGAATATGGTACTAGTTAACAATATGAAAATCTCAATATTGACTTCAAGTTTGTGTGTCAACTAGAAATCTAGCCAAAGTGGAGGACAGCATATCATTAGTTGTGTAGCTACACCTAACTACCAGGAAGGTAGGAAAACAATCGTGCCAAATTAAGAGATGATAAATCAATGGTATCTTCTTATACAAAACATAGGCACTATAAAAACTGTTAAAAATCATAAACAAACTTAAAACTATCGATTTACAGCATTCACTATGCAAATATAAACATTAGGGTTTAAGTCACAATGACAGATACAGCAACTTGATCTCTCTCATTAAACAAAGCACATCTGTTCTCATGAAACCATAATTTCTCTCTCTCTAAATTACCTTTCCTCATCCAAAATAATGGAACCATCTTCTGCCACTTTTACTCGAGGAACCAGCAGTGGCCCATCATCAGTCTCTTCTTCCATTTCATCACTTTCCTCAGCATCAGGAGTATTCTTACTTTCCTGCCTACCACAAGTAGTAGTGATATGTTAATTCATGCCGCCAGGAGAAGTGTAAACTTCTAAAATAAATTATTACAGATTCAACCTTTTAGCTATTTCCAACTTCCCCTATAACTAATTGGAAATACTATGACTGTTTAACACATAAAATTTCTTCCAATTTTATTCTAGCAGTATTCAGTAAGAAACATTTACTCTCTTTCAAAATAAGAGAAATGAATGCTCATCTTTTCCATTTTGTTCCTAAAAGTAACAGCAAAGTAAACCATCTACTTATTACAGAATTAACAGCAATCAATGCCTCAGAGTTACGTGGCATTATTTTATAGGTCATTTTATTTACTCTTCAGAACAACACTCTGTACCCATTTGAGGCTCACAAAAGTTAAGTAACTTTTACTCTCTAAGTTACACAACAGTAAAGTTGGAGCAAGAAATCAAACACAGGTTTGCAAAGACAATTCCTAATCCCATACACTTTCCATTCTACTGTACCATCTCCTTAAGCTTCTATCACAGCAAATACACAAGCCTAGGAAATCCTGGTGGCACAGTAGTTGAGTGCTATGGCTGCTAACAAAAAGGTTGGCAGTTCAAACCCACCAGGTGCTCCTTGGAAACTCCAATGGGCATTTCTCCTCTGTCTATAGGGTCCCTACGAGTTGTCATTGACTTGATGGCAGTGGGTTTGGTTTTTAGTATACAAGCATACACAACATTACCTATTTTTTTAAAGCTTCAGATTATGACTTTAAAACAATGTGGATCCCATGCAAAACAGTATCTGTTACTCAATCAACCCTTGAAGTCCCAACCAGAAATCTCTGAAAGTTATTGGAGTAATTTTCCACACTCTCTCACCTTGAATTACAAGGCTACAGTAACTTCCTAATAGGCCTCTTAGGGGAAGTTCCTGGGAGTAAACTAACAAGAGTGGAAGACAGAAGGTAATATGGAGCTTCTACAATAGATTCCATTGAGGAATAGCAAAACCATATCTATTGCAGGACTGTGTATATATGCAATTATGTGAGAGAGATAAAAGCAAAGCAAGGGAAGGAAAGAAAGAAAGAGGAAGGAAGGAGGGATGGTGCCAGGAGAGAAAATAAAAGGGAAAAAATACACATTTGCTTGGACTGGAGCAGATTAAAATTAGACTGACACATTAAAAATCTGTAACATTTATTGCTTCCAGGGAGGAGAACCAGACAGGAGACAACACAGAGTGTAGGCTTTTATCAATATACTCTTACTTTTGAGTTTTATATTATGTAAATATATTATTGTTCTAAAACAAAACAAAAAAACTCTCAGTTCTAAAAACTTTAAAACAGCAATTCTTACATATAAAACACAGAGTGTGGTGTTTTCATACTGATTTAAATCAAATGGTGAATGTTACTTTTGCCAATGATTCTAGTTTTTAAAAAACTTTCACATGTAATTTGACTATAACAGAAAAAACCATTTAATTTCTTTCTCATTCTGTTTTACTGTACCCATTAACAGAATGTATTTTTTAAAAGCATAAGATGCTTACTCTCTTGGCTGAACTGGTGTCAATGATTTTTCAGTTTTCTTTTCTTGTTCCAGTGAAGAACTATTAAACACAAATAACATAACACTTTAAAATTAAGTTATTAATTTATATTTTGTGAAATCAGTAGAAAATAAATCATTTTCACTTACATGTCCTTTTTTAATGACACATCACAACACCCCTATTAATGAAGATGTGGCCCAAGATCCATTTTTTAATCAAATCAAGCACAAACAGCTATGAGGCCTCAAGAAGGGTCTCATCCTCCATCCTCTGTGCAGAGAGGTGCTCAGACTCCATGAAGCAAACCAGCAGTATGGCTGTGACTTCTCCATATCAAACAATTCAGAAGCTAGGTTTCTAGCCCTTCCTTCAACTGGGTCAAAGACCCGGTGAATCTGAAAAGGCCTATTCTGAAAAACATGCCACTATTCCCGTCTCCACTTGCTAAACCACTGATAACACAATAACAATAAGAGTCAAGTTTATCATGAACCTCTCTTCCCACCAGGCCAAGTTTGATTAAAGAGGATTTGTTTGGGGGGCAACTGTTCATTAAAATGTCACTGTATTTAATTAAGAAATACACCATAAAAAATCAGATCACCCCTTTTGGATCAGGTAATATTACAGAGAAAAACAAACTGTACTCTTGATCAAGGAAAAGTTGCTTGTCTTATTACATCCTAGTAATCAGTATTACAAAGAAAAGTCAGAGGTAAAGGACATCATTTACCACACCAGGAAAGCAACTACAGGCAGTTCTCAGATTATGAATGAGTAATGTTTCTGAGTTTGTTGTTAAGGTGAATTTGTACATAAGTCTGAACAGTTAGGTATGCCTCTTCAGATAGTCAAAAAGTTGTCTTAGAAAACAGTATGTAGTGTATCCTCCTATGCATACCAAACATTCAGGAAACAGTTCCAGATACATAAAAACATCTGGAACATAATACAGTAATGTTTTGATGCACATCATGAAGTGCTATATTTTTATGCAAATGATGTATGCCTTCTACATCTGTTTGCCAATCATGCCCCCACCATGTGAGGTATTTTTATAAACATGCTATGCTAATTTTTTTTACAGAAACATGTTTAAAAAAATTGGGATAGTTACACTTACGAAAATACCTTGCAGAAGCACGAGCTTGGCACAGAAACACAGAAAGCACACTCATGTAAAAACACTGCAGTGCCTGTTTATTACTGTAGATCATTGTATGAGCTTGAATTTTTAATATGCTTTATGGGGGCTGGCTCGTAACTATCGGTTGTACATTAGTCGAACATTTGAAACATCACTAATATTTCCTATAAATTTGATCTAAAAGGACAAAAGTACTATAAATTTTCTTAACATGCTTTTGGGAAACTGATACTATACTCTAAAAGTGATACTTAAATTACTTGACACCCAAAGTAAAAAAGAAATTACTTACGTCATTGGATTGTTATTTGGCAGGTAATATATGAAGTCTCTCATAGTCATTTTTGAACGATCTGGGGGCCTCTGACTTTCACTAACAGCGTATTTGTTTTTCCACTGCTTCTGTATATATAAACACACACAGATTCACTATTATTTTATAAATATACAATTTCAGATATACCATATTCAAATATACAGCCTACTGTTACATTCATTCCAAGTGCTTTAGTAGCATTTCAATTCCCATTATGTCATATTATAGAAAAAAAATTACACATTGACTATTAAAAGTTGTAGCACATTAAGAAATTTTAAAAGCCAAGGAAATCTGGGATTAGTACTGGATAAAAGTTGAATATGTAAAATTATGCTACTTATGCATCCTAAGTAAAACAGTTTACTGAGAATTTACAAATACACAGCTTTTTTGCTTATCCTGCAGTGAAACAAAAGTGTATATTTTACAAAATTCTTCAAGCAAAACTGTTACAATTTTTTATTCCCCCAAATAAAACATTTTTGGAAGGTTAGATTTGAACATAAAACCAAATCCTATAAAACCAAGCCTACTGCCATCAAGTCAGTTTCGACTGATACCGACTGACCCATAGGACTGCCCAATAGAGAACTGTCCCATAGTGATTTTCCAGGGATGGCTGGTGGATCTTAACCGCCACCCTTTTGTTAGCAACTGAGCTCTTAATCACTGCACCACTAGAGCTACAAACATACCTGCGTTTAAATTCTCTAGCCTTTACTATGTTTGACACAACGTAAATAACCTCTTGGAGCTTATTTCCTTGTGTATAAAGTAGTGATATCTACTTCACAGTCAAATCAGATGGAAATATAAAGTTCCTTCCTCTTAAAAAACAGTATTTCACAGCTAATAGTAAGAGCTGACATCTGCTGGGCACTTACTATTCTTAGACACTAAATTCATTCTTTACAACCACCCAATGAGGTAGTTACAAGTTTTTTTATGGATAAAGAAGCAGAGAAGGGTTAATTAAATTATCCAAGGTCACCTCAATACTAACGGATGAGGCTAAGATTGAAACTCTTACATATCTATTCCAGAGCCTAAATGTTTCACTACTGGCACTGCTCTTCCAGTAAAAGAATTAATCTTCCCATCAATCATCAGGACTGAAAAGAACATACACGAAACCAAGGGCCAACATTATTCTCAACAGACGGAGACTGAGAAATAAAAATACAGGGCATACAAATTAGTAAAGAAGCAGCAAAACTAATCCTATTTGCAGGTAGTATGATTCTATACATAGAAAATCCCAGAGATCTACAAACATATTGCCAGAATTAACAGAAGAATTCAGCGAAGTGACTGGGTACAAGATCAACACACAAAATCAGTTGGATTCCTCTACATCGACAAAAAGAAATCAGGAAAACAACACCATTTACAAAAGCCCTCAAAAGATAAAACACTTACGAATAAATATACTTTAAGAGATAAAAGACTTATACAGAGAACTAAAGAAAAATTTCAAGCCCCAAGTTGCAATATTGAGCTGAATATGGGCAAAACACTGACCGGTGAGGAAGCATCAAAAGAAAATGGAAAGAACACACAGTCACCGTACCAAAAAAAAATGATTAATGTTCAACCATTTGGGAGGTAACATACAATAAAGAACAGACGGGATTGAAGGAAAAGTTTATCCTGCACTGAAGACATTGATTTAAAAACAGGCTCCAGAAATTAGTGGAATATCAACTGAGATATTTCAACAAATGGATGCAGCACTAGAGATATTCATTCATCTATGCCAAGCAATTCGGAAGAGAGCTATCTGGCCAACCTACTGGAAGACATCTATATTCATGACCATTCTAAAGAAAAGATATTCCACCATAATCTGGAAATTATTGAACAATCCGACTCGATGGCACTTGGCTTTTAGCTTGGCATCATTAATATCAAAAGTAAGTAAAATTGTGAAGAGAATTAAAAAATGAATGCAGCAATACATCCACAGGAAACTACCACTAATTCGTAAGATAATATGGAACAGGATATATTATTTTTGACAGCAGATGTATTTTGGTAAAGCAGAAAATACCAAAAAGATGTTTACTATGCAAAGGCATTCGACTGAGGAAAACAGAAATTCCAGAACACTTAACTGGGCTCATGCAGAACCTGTACATAAATCAAAAGGCAGTCACATGAACTGAACAAGGGGATACTGCATGGTTTAAAGTCAGGAAAGTGTGTGTCAGGGTTACATCATTTCACTACAAATCAATCTGTATGTGGAGCAAATAACTTAAGCAGCTGGATTATGTGCAGAACATGCACCAGGACTGCAGAAGACTCATCAACAACCTGTGATATGCAAATGACACAACCTTGGTTGCTGAAAGTAGAGGACTTAATACACTTACTGATAAAGATCAAAGACTATAGCCTTCAGTAAGGATCATTATCTCAACACACAGAAAACAAAACTCCTCACAACTGCACTAACGAGCAACATCATGACAAAGTTGTCACTTTATTTTGCTCAAATCCACAATCAATGCCCATGGAAGCAGTAGTCAAGACACACGCAATTATATATGACATTGGACAATGTGCTACAAAAAAACCCTCTTTAAAGTATAAAAAGCACCGCTGACCTCTTACTGGAGGCAGGGTAATGGGTAGAAAGGAGGGGATAAGAGACTGTTGGGAGGATAAGACGTGTATGGAGCAGAGAAGAAGAGGGTGCTGTCACTGAGCAGGGAGAGCACGGGGAGCTGCATAGAGGTAGGCACGCAAATTTATATAAGAATGTACATTTTCACTCAATCATAAATAAATACATAAATAAATAAATCCACATTGGCCCAGGGGCAAGGACTAGAAGGCAGGAAGGGACAGGAAAGCAGGTAACAGAGAGCCCACAATTGAGATCGAAGAGTGTTGATCTGCTGCGGAGTTGTTAACCAATGTCACAAAACAATGTATGCACTAATTGTTTAATAAGAAACTAGTTTGGTCTAGGGAAAATAATAAAAGCATTAACAGGAAAGATATCACTTTGAGGATTAAGGTGTACCTAAACCAAGCCATGGTATTTTTAACCACTTCCTGTGCCTCTGAAAGCTAGACAGTAAATAAGACAGGCTGGCTGAAGAAGAGCTGATGACTGTGAAAGACAGTGTTGGTGAAGAATACTGAGCATACCACAGACTGCTAGAAGAATGAACTTGTCTGTCTTGGAACAAGTACAGCCAAATGTTCCTTAGAAGAGAAGATGGCAAGACTGACTAGTCCCAGAGACAGACTTTAGGCTTGATCCCACGTACTCTGAACATGTTATGAGAAGAGACTAGTCCCCAGAGATGGACATAATGGTTGATAGAGGGTCAGCAAAAGAAAGGAAGACCCTCAACATAACGGACTGACAAAGTGGCTGTAACAATGGGTTTACGCACAGCAATGACCGTAAGAATGTCACAGTACCAATTAGTGTTTTGTTTTTGTTTTGTTTTGCTGTACGCAGGGTCACTGTGAGCCAGAACTAACTCACTGGCACTTAACAACAACACAGACAACTGATCTTCAACAAAATATCAAAATTCATTAAATAAGAAAGAGAAAGACTCTTCAACAAATGGTGATGGCAAAATCTGATATTCATTTGCAGAGAAGTGAAACAAGATCTATACCACACCATACACAAAAAACTAACTCAAAATGGATCAAAGACTTAAATGTAAAACCTAAAACTATAAAGATCATGGAACAGTAAACAGAGACAAAGCTAGGGACCCTAAAGTAGAGGTATAAACAGAATACCAAACGTAACTAAAAGTTAACAAGCAGCAAAAGATAAACCAGGTAGGTGGGGCCTCCTAAACAGCAGCCCATTAAGACTTCACCAACTGAGCAGAAATATGCTACAGCCTGGGAAAAAATGGGAAAATGACATATCCAACAAAGGTCTAATCTCTAAAATTTATTTCAAAAAAATACTCCAACTCTTCAAACACAAATGTACAAATAATTCAATTAAAAAATGTACAAAAGACACAAAAAGACCTTCACCAGAGAAGACTTTCAGGCATCTAAAAATCACATGAAGAGATGCTCACAATCATTAGCACTAAAAAAATGCAGATCAAACCTACTATGAGATACTATCTCACCCTAACAGTAACTGCCCTGGATCAAAAAACAGAAAAGTGAAGCTGTGGGGAGACCAGAACTCTTATACACTGCTTGCAGGAATGTAAAATGGTACAACCACGATGGAAAATGATATGGCTCCTTCTTAAAAAGCTGGAAACAGAAATACCATACAATCCAGCAATCCCCCTGCTAGGTATGTACACTTGAGAAATAAGAGCCACAATAAGAATAGGCACATGCACTCTCATGTTCACTGCAGCAATATTCACAACAGCAGACAGATGGAAACAACCTAAGTGATCATCAATGGATGAATAAAGAAAGAGTGGTAACAGAACACTACATATGAAGAACAATGACGGATCCACAAAAATTTCTCACGTTATACATGATTCTCAGGGACATTATAGTGAGTAAAATTAAATCAATTACAAAAGGACAAATGCTGCATGAGACCACTATTACAAATTCAAGAAAAGGTTTCCACACAGAAACATTTTTTGATGCTTATAAAGGATGAAGCAAGAGGGAAAATCGATAATTAAACAGAAGATGTGCTAACTTTGGTAAAGGGAAAGGCAGTACAAAATATGGAGGAAATCAACACAACATGATCGAGGCAAGGGAAGACACTGCACGGTACACAAGAACAAAAGGGAGTGACAGTAAATACTATTTTAACATATACAATCCTGTAACAACATTAATAACAATCTGTGAGTGGAAATGCAGGTAAATACATATGCTGAATAACTGTACAAGGGTGTACAGGAGTATACCCAAATGTATACATTGGTTCAGCTATGCATCATTTCTGGAAACTCCGCTTGCATAGTAGTTAAAAGAGTTTGCCTGCTACGATGCAGAGTGACCATATATTGGACACACTTTATGGTTCTATGCATCTATAGGATATCATCCTGCTGACCTCTGGCTGGAGTAAGGTGAGCAGGTGGAGAGGAGGGGAAAGGAGACTGTTGGGAGGATGAGACATGTATGGAGCAGAGAGGAATAGTGTGCTGTCACCGGGCAGGGAGAGTAGTGGAAGCTGCATATAGGTGGGCATGTAAATTTATACGAGAATGTATATTTTCACTCAGTCACAATAAAATAAATAAATAAATAAGGGGGGAGAGCTTGCCTGCTAACTGAAAGGTTGGCAGGTAGATCAACTCAATGGCAACAAGAAATGGGAGGTGGATATTTCTACAATATGTGTTTGTATTTACTACATGTATACTTATATACATAATACAGCGCACAGATTACACAGTCCTAAAAATAGTCTAGACATAACCAAATACCTGACAGGACAGTTACTGGGCTGGAAAGCTAAGGGTCATAGTCTCAGGGGCCATGGAACTCAAACGACATACACAGTTCATAAAGATACGTTTTCTATCCTACTTTGGGGAGTGGCATTTGGGGTTTTGGAGCCCTGGTGGCACAGCTGTTAAGAGCTTTGCTGCTAACCAAAAAAATCAACAGTTTTAATCCACTATCTGTTCCTTGGAAACCCTACTGTCCTACACTGTCACTACCAGTCACCGTGTTTTTGTTTTGTCTGAGCTCATAAAAGCTTGTGAGCATCTCTGTTAAGATACAGCTATTGGTCTCTTTCTGTCCAGAGCAAATCAGAGCGAAGAAAATCAAAAACTCAAGGCAGCAATCAGCCCAAACAACTAATGGACCACAGGAACCACAACCTCCACTAGCGGAGGCCAGAAGAACTAGATGATGCCCAGCTACCACTACCAACTTCCCCGACCAGAATGAATCACTACAAGAGGCCTGTTGGAATGGGGGAAAAGGTAGAACACTCAACACTATGGCCCTTAGACATTGTTGGAAATGAAGCCATTCCGGCTAAATAAGAGACAAGCCTATAAAATAAACAGTAACAGTTATGAGGAAGGTGGTCCTTACAATAATTACATACATAGACCAAAAGATCAGTTACCTATCCAAAAGCCAAGACAAGGCTGCAAGGAACAAGAAAACCAGGCAAATGGAATTAGAAAGTCAGGGTAGTAACAGGAAGAGTGCTGACACAATGTGGGATGGCAAGCAATGTCATGGAACAATCTGTGTAAAGCTACTGAATAGGAAACTAATTTACTCTGTAAACGTTCACTTAAAGTCCAATTAAAAGAGAACACCAGTTCTACTATAAGCACACTCAAATCTTCCCCACTTGTAATATTCCATACTGTCAACTTTAGAAAACATTACCAATTAAAATAAAATACACCTTATGTCACTTGGACATCCTTACATGAAAAATCATATTCAAAGTTTATTTTATAAATATGATCATGTGTATATCTGTGTATAAAGCTTGTATTTGTGTCCTTCATCAAAAACAATGAAATTAATAAATGTGTAAAAATAATATTTGTGTAAAAAAATAGTTTATTAAGAAGCTCATGATGCTTCCAAATCATTCTATTACCAAATTATAACAGATGTCATTTAGTTTTGTCTCCCTATCAAACTCCTACAGATAGAAATTTTCGCTCCAAATGGTACCTTACTAACATAAAAGCTGCAATCCAGCATGCAAAAGCTAAAATTCTGAGTTTTCTCCCTTACCCTCTCTTTTCTCAATTCTTCTTTTAACATTTCCCTCAGTTTCTGAGCTTTATATATTCGGTATCTGTCTGAGCAGGGCTGTTTCTCTTTTGCTGGACTAGGGCTCGGTTGTAGAACTTCTTGATTAACAGCAGATAAGGGATGAGGTTCTGAAGGAACACTGACACTAGGTTTTTCCAGACTACAAGTGCTTGACACTCGTTTTCTTCTCTGTGAAACAGTAGGGGAAGATTTTTTGGATTCTTCAACATTGTTCTCACCATCTGTCTTTTCATCACTGCTGAAATTAAAAAAGAAAAAAAAAGCAGAATAAATCTTCTTTTATAGATTCTTGTTTTAAAACTCTGCCTGGTGATAATTAAAAACAGGAATGGATTACTTACTCAAAACTACAATGACCTGAGATTTAAATTCATTGTGACAGTTTGCTAAAATAAAAATAATTAATATATAAATTCTAATGAAACAGCATATCTTTTTCAAATTTCAACTCTCTAACCACATCTGCTACAGGGCTGCTATGGTCCAAATTGATTCAATGGCAGCAAATTTGGTTTCTCGGGTTTTTTTTAGCATGTTAGACTACACAATTTTTTGCTTGCTTCTTTAAAAACACAATAACTAAACTAAGCTTAATGAGCCTAGAATTACTGGACAACTGAGAAGTTTTTAAGAATAAGGTTCATCATTCATCCTGACATCTCCTAAACTGATCTAAATTACCAGCATTTTATCAACCAGATACTAAACACAATATTCAAAACTTCAAACCTCAGAAATGCCTGTATTGTACTATTTTAAAATACACATTTAGCTACATTAACCAAACCAAATTCTTTTAAGGCAGAAATCAATTATCTTTTGTCAGACATGATTCTACTTATAGAGACATCAGAATAACCTCTTCCCTCAAAAAAAAGTATTTGATTACTTCAAATTACATATGAGATATGGTTCAGATTATATACAGTACTTCAGGAATGAGCTAAAAACAAATTAAGTCAATAAAAAAGGAGGTATATTAAAGCAGAGATTCTACTTTCTTCATGTTAAAATTAATCTTACCTTAAAAACAGCAAATGTCTAAACACAGAATAACCTTTTCAAGGTAGTCTTCTCCAATTAGATTTTTATCTGAACCCTACAGGGTCACTACGAGCCAGAAATGACTCCACAGCAAGAAGTTTGGACATTTTTGTTGTCGTTGTTTTGTTTTTTAATAAAATGTGGCCATGCAATATCTTCATTTCATCCAATTATGTGAAATGCATAAATTTTTAAAACTAGCAACCCCCCCCCAAGAAAAACACATGATCAATTACAAAGTATACGCCCTAGATGTCAACTTTAAGAAACAAAATATCATCAAGTTTAAGTGTCTCAAGGTTCCTCTCTGGATAAAACCACTGCCCTGGAGTGGGGTCCAACTCCACAGCAATCCTAGAGATCAGAGTTGAACTGCCCCATAGAGTTTCCAAGGAGCACCTGCCAGATTTGAACTGCTGACTTTTTGGTTAGCGGATGTAGCACTTAACCCACTACACCAACCAGGGTTTGCTAGTCTCTGGATAACTTATTAAATTACCAATTAACATATATTCATTAGGAGCCCTGGTGGCACAGTGGTTAAAAGCTTGGCTGCTAACCAAAAGGTCAGCAGTTTTAATCCACTAGCCGCTTCTCAAAAACCCTATGAGGCAGTTCTACTGTTCTACAGGGTCACTACAAGTCACCATCGACTCAACAGTGACAGGTTTGCTTTGGTTTTTCGGTTTCATATAAAATTAACAGGATCTTCACAAACTTCACTAACAGTGGCCATCATTTGTATGAAGAGCCCTGGTGGCACAGTGATTAAGCGTTACACTGCTAATCAAAAGGTCTGCAGTTCAAACCCAACAGCTGCTCTGCTGGACGAAGATGCAGTACTCTGTGGCACATTGCTTCAGCAAAGATCACAGCTTTGGAAACCCTATGAGGCAGTTCTACTCTGTCCTGTGAAATCACTACAAGTTGAAATAAACTCTACAGCAACAGGTTCAGTATTGGGATTCCATTTGGGGGGAAAATTATGAACAAATTTACATAAGAAATTTGGAGACTATTTACGCATGCTATAAACAAAATGGGAAACCCTAGTGGAGTAGTGGTTAAATGCTACATCTGCTAACCAAAAGGATGGCAGTTGAAACCAACCAGGCGCTCCTTGGAAAATCTACGGGACAGTTCTACTCTGTCCTATAGAGTGACTATGAGTTGATCAACAAAATAAGCATCCTATAGTGAGCACCATTTCAACCCAAAAGGGCAAAGTGGGCGATAAAGAAACGAACTAAGTTTTTCAGTTCCCATCACAGCATAAAGAAGCCCCGTTAAATCACTGGACTGCTAACTGAAAGGGCAGTAGTTCAAAACCACCAAAGGCACTGCAGGAGAAAGAAGTGGCAGTCGGCTTCCACACATACATTTACAGCTTTAGAAACTCTACGGGATCACTCGGAGTCTGAATCTACTCGACAAAGGGGGATTTTTGTCTCAGGTCACAGGGTTACCAGAATTTGTGCCAACTCATTGTCACCTAACGCTTAATGCCTACTCATATATACAACACAGAAACAAAGATCATATTAGTCTGATATGTCCTAACTTTGCACCATCATTTTTTCAACTAATAAAACTTTAATTAGCTACTCTGCCATGTTCTGCGCAAGACAGTTCAAAGGCATTATCTCTCTTTTGCACAATAATCATCCAAGGAGAGTAATTTTATTCCAATTCTACAGATGAATAAGTTCTGACCAGGAGAAGTTTACTGTGTTGTTACAATAAGTTGAAGAGTCCTGGATCCAAACGTGCCCGACGCTAAAGCCATGCTTTCCAGTTCAGAAAACAAGGTCACCATCTTCAAAGGGCAACACCTTCATAGAACTGAAAACAATGCAAGCAGCCAGACCTACTTTCCACCGACAAAGATCAGCAAAGCCAAAACACTACTGGTTTTTCTCCTTTTCAAAATGCATACTTTAAAAGTTAAAACTCCTTGCCTCGCAACTACTCCAGAAGAATGAAAACGACCATAATCTAACTTCTCCAATGAGCAGCAGCATCACGTGAAGCTATTCTTCACTTTAAGACTAGTACACCTAGAGTCCCCGGCATCACATTAAGACAGAGTCACCCCCTGAGAATCTAAAGACCATGACCACTTCCCTAATGGACACACCCTCCGATACAGGGACAAACTGCAGCATGGAGTGGTTTCAACGCCCTTTAACATCCTTACTGCAAGCAAGACTTAGAGCTACAGTAAAGCTAATGTCGTTCAGGTGACAAGGCCTGAGAGGTCAGGTAGACTAAAACGCTCCTCTCTGCAAATGCTTACCTGGTCCTGGGAGCCTCTGTCTGGGGTTCTGTGCCCCCCGAATCCACCAGGGACCCATCCGTGGGCTCCGCTGGCTTCGGTGCAGAGGCCGCCGCAGGTTCCGGAGGCCTGGGAGCCTGCTTTCCACGCTGGAGGTTTGGGGCGGTGGACCCTCTGGCGCCCGTACCAGGCCTGACGTTCGGCTTCACGCTAAGGCGTGCCCTGCGGAACATGGCGGAGCCAGGGGGCCCGGGGAGGCGGCCCCAAGGCCGCTCTGAGCCCCGAGCCCCGGCCGCTATCCGGTAAAGGGCTTAGGAACTAAGCCTTCTCACAAAGCTGCTCCACCAACCCGACAGATAGCTATGGCAGCTTCTCGCCCCTGCTGCCTCCTCCCTCCTGCCGCCGCCGCCTCTTCCTCATGACCCTGCTACAGTAATAGCTAAGTTCCCCTCGCCACCCAGCTCCCAGCCCGAAGGGGGCGCCGGGACTGCTGGCGTCATCAGCCAGCGCCGCAACCGTGCCGGAAAGAAGTCAGACACATGGCGCTGGGAGCCATGGTAACTGCCAAACTAAGCATTAAAAAAAAAAAATTTGCTTTCTGGTCGGTTCAGATTCCTAGAGACCCAAGAGGACATAGGGTTTCCAAGCCTGTGATTTTTACGGGAGCACACTGCCACACCTCTATCCTAGGCAGCGGTCGTGGGTTTGAACCGAAAGTGGCTGAGATCTTTAACTACTGCACCGCCAGGGCTCCAAGCTGTGCATAGGGCCTTGGTTACTTCTGAACCTGTTATTGACGAATAGAGCTATATACTCTTATCTGTAGGCTTCTTTCTCTTCTTGTTAGCTGCCTGTAGATTCAGCCCCTAATCCGTGGCTACCTTATGCACAACTGAATGAACATCGGATTGGTCGTTAACCGTTCCCAAGTAAATTAAAAAATGATCCGTTGAGATCCATTGAGTGTTCCTTGGCTGATTTTCAGAAGTAGATCTTCAGGCCTTTCTTCGTGGTCCATTTTATTCTGGAAGTCCCGCAGAAATCTGTTCGGCATCATACCAACACCCAAACCTCCAATGACAAGCAAGTGATTGGTTTGCATAAGATGCGCTGGCCTGCAGTGGAACCAGGTCTTTGGCATGCTGTTGTTGTTAGATGTCTTCGAATTGGTTCTGACTCATAGCAACCCTATCTACAGCAGAAAGAAACACTACTTGGTCCTGGGCAATCCTCACAATTGTTGCTATGTTTGAACTCGTTATTGCTGCCACTGTGGCAATACATCTCTTCCGACTTTTCCCTGACCCTTTCTCTACCTTGTTAAGCATGATGTCCTTCTTCAAGAACAGAACCCTCCTGATAACATGTCCAAAGTACCTCAGACAAAATCTCCCTAAACTTGTTTCTAAGCAGCATTCTGGCTGTACTTCTTCCAAGACGAATGTGTGTGTTTCCTGGCAATCCATGGTACATACAATCTTCTTCACCTACACCGTAACTCAAAGGTATCAGTTCATCTTCAGTCTTATTTACTGTTCAGCTTTTACATGCATATGAGATCACTGAACATACCACGGCTTGGGTCGGACACATTTTAGTCCTCTAAGTGGCATCTTTACATTTTAACACTTGAAAGAGATTTTGGCAGAAGATTTGCCAATGCAATTCATGATTTAATTTCTTCACTCCTGCTTTCCTGGGCATTGACTGCAGACCCAAGTAAAAGAAACTCCTTGACAACACCTGTATTTTCTCTCTTTATCATGATGTTGCTCATTCATCCAGTTGTGAGAATTTTTGTTTTCTTTATGTTGAGGTGTAATCAGGGGTGAATTATTTAATAGGCAAGGTAAGCACAGTACTTACCTTTCTTAACAAATCTTTTGAAGTGAACACTTTCACAAAGACTTCATCACACCAAAGATGTGAAATTGTTCACTACATATTAGTAAGTACAAATAAGACTGTGCCTACCTTGCTCCTGGTTTGTCCACCCTAATATTGGGAATTGCTACTGGTTTGTCCAACCATATTAGAGACTAAATTTGAAAAGAGGCATTGATTCTGTGGAAGATGCTGTGGTGTTGGAAGAGAGATGCAATCCATACCTAGAAACAGCATCTTCGGTGTGCTTTAAAAAAAGGTGGGGTGGAGAAGAATCACTCATTACAAATGATCTGGTTAGCAACATAAGCATCATGCTTACCTTACCTGTTGGATAGTTACTAGGTGTAATGCATTAGTATTGGTTCATAAATAAATGCTTCAAATCCTCTTTACTTTCAGTAAGCAGAATTAGGTCATCTGCATAGCAAAGGCTGTTAATGAGTCTTCCTCCAATCCTAATATACCCAGTTCTTCATATAAACCAGCTTCCTGGATTGTTTGTTCAGCATACAGATGGAATAGAACGGTGAAAGGGTAAAAGACTGATTGACACCTTACCTAATTTTAAACCACTTTAGCAGACCTTTGTTTTGTTTGAAGCATCGCCTTTTGGTCTATGTACATGTTGCTAATGAGCACAAGTAGGTGTGCTGGAATTTGCATTCTCCACAACTGTTATGGACTGAATTATAAAAATTTGTATCATAATTTCTAACATCTATGCTTGTGGTTATAATCTCATTTGGGAATGAATTGTCTCTGTTATGTTAATGAAACAGGATTCATGTCTGGTGTGCCTGGAGTCGATCCCTTAAAGATACAAAAGGAGCAAGCAGAGAAGGTCAAGATAAACGTCAAGCCAAGTGAAGATCTCAAAGGACCCAGGAAACAGAAGTTGAAGAGGGAAGAACTTTTCCCAGAATTGACTTGCCCTAGACCTGACACCCTAAACTTGGACTTCTAGCTTTCTAAACTGTAAAAAAATAAATTTCTGTTTGTTGAAGTCACCTGCTTGTGGTATTTCTGTTATGACAGCAGTACATAACTAAGACACAATTTGGTACCAAGAAGTTAAGTGTCCTTCTCTAACAAATAACTAAAATGTGGAAGTGGTTTTAGAATTGAGTAATTCTAATTGAGAATTAGAATTAGAGAATTAAGCACTTTAATTTTACAATTAAAGTGCTTAATTGTAAAAGTGTAGATTGCTGTCATGAGCACCCAGAAAATGTCAGTGGTCACGAGAGGAAAATAGAGAACAGAGTTTGGCATCAGTAATAAGCTTTATTTAATCTAACTACATATTTGCTATTAAGGGGGGGAGGTGCTAGCACCAGCACATAAAGCACTCTTATTTACATTACTTAAGAATTCTTATCTACATTCACATTAGTTGAGGATTCTCATTTACATTAGTTAAGACTCACACAGCTTCCACTGGGTCCACGGGGACTGCAGCGGTCAAGTCACAACGTTAGGATGTCAACACACTCGTTTCCCTAAAAGCGGGTTGCACGCTAAGGAATTTGAAGATCAGCTGTGCTCTCACTGTTCTGACATCAAGAGAACAGGAAGTAGAATTTTATGAGGATAGGACGTCCCCGAAATGAAGCAGGCAGGAACCCCACACCAGACTCAGACACTGACAGAAGGCTTGTCACAGTCACTGGAAGGAGGCCGTTTAGATGTCAGGAGAATGATAAGACATCTTGGAGGTAGATCTGCCAACAGGGATGGCATAGAAGACACAGGTAGCAACAGGAAAAGTCACAGTCACTCGAACCAACCTTCGATGGCAAGTGGATGAGGCCCCAGGGCCAGGTCACACAGCACAACAGACGCAGAGACTCCCTTGAAGATGAGGCACAGTAACAGACTGCTGGCACAGACTTCCAGAGGGAAACAGTGCCCCGAGGCCTTTGAGAATGAGGTAAACGAAGTCAGGGCAGCAGACCTGGGGCACAGACCAATGGAGGGCACTGCTGCGCTCCAAGTCCAGAGTGCTGGGTTTTTAAGACAAGTTGTTTGTGTCAATCCGTAAGTTTTATCTTCTAGTACCTCAAGTTGTTGACTTCTCCCTGATCGGTTATGATCTTTATCCTGTCTCTAACCATCTGTGGCCCCGTCCATCTGGCAGTTGTTTTGCTCGCCTTTGCCATGACCTTGTGTTTTCTCACTGTCTTAGCTTAAGCACAACCATTTTGTGTTTTCATAATTTAGCCAATTCATGGTTTAGCTACATTTAACTTATGTTTATGACAAGACTCCACTTTACTATATATTCTACTTTCATATACATACGTATATGTGCACACATATATGCCAAGTGCCGTCAAGTCGGTATATGCATGTGTACATACACATACCTATCCTCATCTCAGTTGCCTTGAAGAGTCTGCGAGAATCATGAATGTTAAAGGCAGTGCTGGTGAGGGCTCAGACAGAAGTGAGGAGAACCATAAAGTCTCTACGATCTTCAAGAATATATCTGCCACCAGCAACAGAATGATGGTAGAAATGTGGATGTTCAATGTGTTTCCAGTGAGACTCTAAAAGAAAATGATGAACGTGTGATTGTACAATGTAGGAAAGGTCACATTTTTTATGCTGTAAAGAATCTGTTTGAATTATGTTCAAATAGTCAGTGGAAAGTAAACTTGTATGTAGGAACTTGGATATTTGGCCGAGGAGATTTCTCAGCAAGATGTTAAATAAGCCACCTGGCTTCTCCTTGCTGCCATCAGTAAACTGTAAGAGGAAAGAGATGGATTTGAAAAAGAACTCTGCAAAATGAAAACAAACATAAAGATTTATGTTGAAATTTATGAAAATTCTGTTGTACAAACTAAGAACACACACCTTAAAGTTCTCACCAAAAGCTTGGTGATTCAAGGTTTTGTTAAGGAGGTTAATCCTGTAACTGATGGATCTAACAAAATATGATGGAAGAAAACCCATTAGTTCAGGCTGAAAGGGACAAGGTCTGGACAAAAGGAAAGCTATGTGTCTCTTCAAAATCTATAGGCAGGAAGCAAGCCAAAGGTGCTACATCTCTGGTCCTCCCAAAAAAGAAAAAAAAAATCCCTCGAGCAGCTTGGGGATCAGGATAACTCTTGGAAGGATTATGGGAAAGAGGGTAACCTCAGTTTCAAAGGGTGAAGTCATGGTCTCTGAGGTCTTACAGTATGGAGCCACATAGCCAGGGGTCTAACTACATAAAATAGTGCCTAGGGCAATTAGTGTTAAATTGTAGAATCACCCGTCCCAGAGTCAAAGTTTCAGGTTGGAGGCTTCTCCCGATTCATATACCTGCAGGGGCTGACAAACTCCAGATGAGCAGGTCAGATAGCAGGCTGCTGGCTCCAGTCTCAAGAAGCAGAAGTCAAATCATGACAGACTAAATGCAGGATTCAAATTAGGGCAAAACTCAGCAAGCTTTGCCAGAAAGTCCAAATATATTAAATACAGGCCACACCTCCAAGGAAACTCCCTATCAACTGATAGGCACTTCATAGCAAATCTCATTGTGATGATTATATCATTATATAACAGCCAGACTACATTGTAACTGTCAAACCACTGAGAATCATGGCCCACAGAAGTTGACATATAACCTTAATCATTGGGGGCAGAGAGTGGGGGTGGAGTCAAGATGGCAGACTAAGCACATGTCTCCCTGTATCCCTCTGGAAACCAAGACCTGAATTGAAAATCAAACAGAGCCTTCTGATCACCTAATTAGCCCCAAGACACAGCACAGGGCTGTTAATTTGGACTTCCTACCACTGAGCGAAAAATCTCCTCTCTTTCCCTGACTCCCACTCCTGGCTAGCCCTGGCTCTCACAGACTGAAGGTAAACACACCATTTTGACTTTTTTTTCCTCTGTCTTGACTGGCAAGCGCAGCTGGGTCTTGCCTAATGCCTAGACTCAGATGAGCTGCTCGGGGGATAGGCAACTGAAACTCTGATATTTTGAAAGCCAGGCTTAGGATCTGTTAATCTAGCCACTTTGGGCCTGTCTTTTTATCTCTGCATAAGCAGGGTTTGCACGGACTTGCACTGTCAGTGTGCGGGACGCCATGTTGGGTACAGAGATTTTAGCGGGACCTAATTCTTAGCCTGGGAGCCAGTGTCTGCAAACAGGACAGTGCTTCTCTGACAGAAAAGCAGTAATTTACATAGTGCTGCCTATGTTGGGGGCCCTGCATCAGAAACAGAGGAATCACAACCTCTTGGCACCTCTAGGCCCTCTATCTGCTGTCTGTGTGGAGGACGCCATCGTGGGCACGGAGGCCGCAGCTGGACCTAATTCTTAGCTTGGGAGCCAGAGCCTGCCCACATGAGAGCGCTTTTCTACCAGAAAAGCAGTATTCTACACAGTGTTGCCTAAGGCTGGGCCCTATCAGCAGAAGCCAACAGGGCAGTAGCATTGCTGTATTCTGAACTAGTTTGTACCATCTGGGGTTGGATACAGAGGTGCTTACTTTGACAGTTGGGAAGAGGGGCCTCTACACCTAAAAACCTGCCTGACTTGGGAAGTGGGTCAGATACCTTTTGCTTTATATTTTAAGACAGCCTAAAGAAACATCTGCAGTCCTTCCTCACAGTAGCTCTTCCAGCCTCTACTTACACACATGGGACCCAAAAGGTAACAGACACTTTTGGCATACAAGAAATCACCCATGGCTTCAGAAGCCTCCCAAACAAAACCACAAAGGAGTTTTCCAGATATAGAAACTTTTCTGAAATCACCAGAAGGTGAATACAAAATGATTATATACAGAGCCCTTCTAGACCTTATACAAAATGCAGCAGAACAAAAGGAGAAATTAAACAAGCTCTTTGATCTGATGGAACACCAGTACTCTGAAATCCAACAGATCAAGAACAAAATCAAAGACATACAAACTTCCATTCAAAGCCAAGAAAACAGAATGGAACAAATGGGAAAAGAATTTCTGACTTGGAAGACAGAGCTACTGAGGCCAGCATCTAGGAGCAGTAATCACTAAAAAGAAACAAGAAAAACAAAGAAACATTAAGAAGCATGTGGGACTCTATTAAGAGGAACAACCTTCGATTAATTGGAGTCCCTGAGCAGGATGAGACACCTGAGAACACAGACAGTATTGCTGCTGAGCTGCTGACAGAAAACTTCCCAGAAATCATGAAAGAAGACAACATAGACATCTCAGATGCATATCGTATGCCAGCCAATATAGATCTCAAAAGAAAGACTCCAAGACACATTATAATCAAGCTTAACAAAATGAAACATAAACAGCAACTCTTAAAGGCAGCAAGACACAAAACAAAGCGAACACTCAGAGGGAAACTCTGTAGGCTTTCGTCAGATTTCTCAGCAGAAACCATGCTGGCACACAGACAGTGGCATGACACATTCAAGGCCTTGAAGGAGAAGAACTTCTAACCAAGAATTACATATCCTGCAAAACTATCTTTCAAATACGAAAATGAAATGAAGACAGTCCCAGATAAACAGAAACTCAGACACTTTGTAAAAACCAAACCCAAACTACAAGAAATACTGAAAGAAGTTCTTGGCTCCGGCTTAGAAGAAAAAAACCTATAACTTTATATTTTAGAACTACACACTACTCAAAACTCTACTCCGTTAGGGAAGGTTCCAAGGTCAATCACAGCTTTAATATGGAAAGAAGCAATCCAGTGATCATCATGAAAACCATGGTGCCACCATATTAAAAAAAGGGATGCACTACAGTCATTATGGTCCTTTCAGATGGAGAGGAAGATGACAAGACTGGTAGTAATTAAAATTGAGTTTACATATACTTTTTTAAGGGAGATCATAGGGGCAGCTATAAAGCACAACAGAGATGTAACATACCATTTCAAGAAATGTAACACAGGAGTCTCAACAACTACAAAAACAGCTTTGCAAAAGGTGAGAAATCAACTCACAAAAAAGAATGTCCCAGAACAGACTAATAAGAACAACAGAGGAAACATCAACACAAAAATAAACATATCACAATGGCAGCAGTGAACATATACCTATCAACAATTACATTGAATGTGAATGGACTGAATGCTCCAATAAAGAGACATCGAGTGACATTTTGGATCAAAAGACATGACCCATCCATATGTTGTCTACAAGGAACTCACTTGAGACCTAAAGATAGGAACAAACTGAAAATTAAAGGATGGAAGAATATATATCAAGCTAACAATGAACAAAGAAGAGCAGGGGTGGCAATTCTAATTTCAGACAAAATCAATTTTAATGTAAAATCCATCATCATGGACAAAGATAGACACTATATTAAATATTTATGCACCTAATATCAGAGCACTTAAATACATCCAAGAAACACTGACTACACTCAAAAAACAGTTAGATGACTCCACAATAACAGTGGGAGACTTCAACACTTCACTCGCAATACTGGACAGATCATCTAGAAAAATGCTCAGTAAAGATACAGAAGACCTCATTGCCACAATTAACCAACTAAACCTCATTGATATATACAGAACTTTCCAGCCATCAGCAGACAACTACACCTTCTTCTCCAGTGCACGTGGAACATTCTCCAGAATTGACCATGTGTTAGGACATGATGCAATGCTCAACAAAATCCATACCATTGAATTACTGCAAAGCATCTTCTCAGATCATAAAGCCATAAAAGTCTAAATCAATAGCAGAGAAAACATAGATAGAAAGTGGAACTCATGAAAACTGAACAACACCTTGCTCAAAAAATCATGAATCATAGAAGAAATCAAGGATGAAATAAAGAAATTCATGGATTCCAATGAGAACGAAAACACTTCCTACCAGAACCTATGGGATACAGCCAAAGCAGTGCTCAGAGGTCTGTTTATCTCCATAAATGCACACATCTGGAAGGAAGAAAGAAACCAAATGCAGAAACTAACCCTACAGCTTGAACAAGTAGAGAGAAAAAAACAGAGGAATCCCTCAGGCAGCAGAAGAAACCAGATCATAAAGATTACAGCAGAGCTAAATGAATTAGAGAACAGAAAAACAATTGAAAAATTTCAGAAGACCAAAAGCTGGTTTTTTGAAAAGATCAACCAAATTGACAAACCACTGGCTAAACTTACTAAAGAAAAGCAGGGAAGGAAACAAATAACCCAAATTAGAAATGAAAAGGGAGTTGTCACCACAGATCCAAAAGAAATCAAAGATAACAGAATACTATGAAAGACTGTACTCTAACAGATTTGAAAACCTAGAGGAAATGGACAAATTCCTTGACTCATACCACCTACCCAAATTATCACAACATGAAGCAGAACAACTTAATAAACCCATCACAAAGGAAGAGATTGAAAATGTCATCAAAACACTGCCAACCAAAATAAGCCCGGGCCCAGGTGTCTTCACTGCAGAATTATACCAACCTTTTAGGGAAGAGTTATCTCCAATACTACTGAGACTATTTCACAGTATAGAAAGGGATGGAGTACTCCCAAACTCATTCTATGAAGCCAGCATAACGCTGATACCAAAGCCAGGGAAAGACCGAACAAAGAAGGGGACTTAGAGATCGATATCACTCATGAATCTAGATTCAAAAATCTTCAACAAAATTCTTGCCAATAGAATACAACAACATATCAAGAAAATAATCCATCCTGACCAAGTGGGATTCATACCAGAGATGCAAGGCTGGTTCAGTAGCAGAAAAACAATTAATGTGACGAACCACATAAATAACACAAAAGACAAGAATCACTTGATTGTGTCTATTGATGCAGAAAAGGCATTTGGTAAAGTCCAACACCCATTCATGCTAAAAACTCTTAGCAAAATAGATATAGACTGAAAATTCCTCAACGCAATGAGGGCCATTTATACAAAGCCAATTGCCCAAATCATCCTGAATGGAAAGAGACTGAAAGACTTTCCCTCGAGAACAGGAACTAGACAAGGATGCCCACTCTCACCTCTTCTATTCAACATTATACTAGAAGTTCTAGCCAGAGAAATTAGACAAGACCAAGAAATAAAGGGCATCTGCATCAGCAAAGAACTAAAATCTCCCTGTCTGCAGATGATATGATTGTATACGCAGAGAATCCCAAAGAATCTATAAGTAAACTACTCAAACTGATTGAAGAGTTCAGCAAAGTGTCAGGATACAAGACAAACATAAATAAATCAGTAGGATTCCTTTATACCAACAACAAGACTGTTCATGAAGAAATCATCAAATCAATACCATTTACGATAGCCCCTAAGAAGATAAAGTACCTAGGAATTAATCTAACCAGAGAAATAACAGACCTTTACAAAGAGAACTACAAGCCCTTACTACAAGAAACTAAGAGAGACTTAGAGAAATGGAAAAACCTACCCTGCTCATGGATAGGAAGAATTAACCTTGTGAAAGTGTCTATTTTACCCAAAGCAATCTACTTATATAATGTAATTGCAATACAAGTTCCAGCATCATTTTTTAATGAGATGGAGAAACAAATCACCAATTTTGTTTGGAAAGGGAAGAAGCCCCAAGTAAATAAGGTACTACTAAAGAAGAAGAACACACTGGGAGGCCTCTCATTACCCGACCTTAGAGCATACTACACTGCCACAGTGGTCAAAACAGCCTGGTACTGGTACAAGAACAGACAGATCCATCAATGGAACAGAATTGAGACCCCAGCGATGACACCATCTGCCTATGAACAGTGATATTTGACAAAGGCATTAAGACATTAAACTGGGGTAAAAAAAGTATCTTCAACAAATGGTGCTGGCAAAACTGGATCTCCATCTGCAATAAATTCAAACAAGATCCATATTTTACACCTTATACAAAAACCAAGACCTAAATATCAAACCTAAAACAATAAAGCTCATCCGAGAAAAGGTAGCAACAACAATGAAAGTTTTAACACACAATGTGGACATACTCCAAAATCTGTCAAACAAACCACAATCAACAGAAGAGAAAATAGATAAATGGGAACTATTAAGAATCAAACACTTTTGCTTATCCAAAGACTTTGTTAATAGAATTAAAAGAACACCTAAAGAATGGGAAAAAACACTTGGCAACTCTATGTCAGACCGATGCCTGATCTCCATAATCTATAAGATACTACAAAATATCAATAAGAAAATAAATCATCCAATTAAGCAATGGGCAAAGGACATGGACAGACATTTCACTAAAGAGGAGATCCAGGCAACCAAAAAACACATGCGGACATGTTCACGATCTTTAGTTATTAAAGAAATTCAAATTAAAACTACAATGAGATTCCATCTCACCCCAACAAGGTTGGCCATGATCCAAAAAACACAAAACAACAAATGCTGGAAAGGCTGTGGAGAAAGTGGAAAGCTCCTACACTGTTGGTGGGGTTGCAAAATGGTCCAGCCTCTGGCGCTTCCTTAAAAAAATGGGTATCACAACGAAGGTCCACTCTTTGGACACAAATGGGTTAGACTTGGCAATGCAGAGTGACCATATATTGGATGCACTTTGCTGGAGGAAGGAGAGTGGGTGGAGAGGAGGGGAAAGGAAACTATTGGGAGGATAAGACATGTATGGAGCAGAGAGGAATAGCGTGCTGTCACTGGACAGGGAGAGCAGTGGAAGCTGTATATACATGGGCACGTAAATTTATACGGGAATGTACATTTTCACTCAGTGATATTAAATAAAGAAAAATAGGTATTGATATACCATTTGACCCAGTAATTCCACTACTTGGACTATATCCTACAGAATCAAGGCCTTTCACACCAACGGACACATGCACAAGAATGTTTATGGCAGCACAGTCTACAATAGCAAAAAGATGGAATCAACCCAGATGCCCAACAACAGAAGAATGGATAAGTAAACCGTGGTACACATACTCAGTGGAGAACTATGCAATAATAAAGAATAATGATGATTCCAGGAATCATCTCGTAACCTGGTTTCAACTGGAAGAAATTATGTTGAGTGAAAGTAGTCAGTGACAAAAGGACAAATATTGTGTGAGACCTCTACGATAAGATCTCAAAAATAGACTTGTGTATAGAAGAAAAGAGTCTTTGACAGCCGCAAGGGAGGGAAACAAGGGAGGGCGATGGAGGGAGGGTTTAGATTAGGTAGTTGCTAGAAATCTGGTTGGGTGAAATCGGTGAAAGCACACATTAGAAACAAGAACAACATTAAGTGGACTTCAGCATAACTTGAGTACTCCTTCCATCTTAACCCAATATTGCAAGGGTAGAGTAGCTGGGGCAGGGGGCAGGGGACCATCCTCTTAGGCAAAATCGAGGCCAACTGGCACAACTAGCATTTTGCTAAGAAGGCTCTCTGCACCCCACATTGGTGAGTGGCATCTGGGGTCTTAAAAGCTGCCAAGTTGCCATCCAAGGGCACCACAAATGGTCCCAACTCAGCAGGAATGGATTCTCACCGAGAACCAAAATGACATGGGGTAAAGACAACCCAGAAAATAGAAAGACCCACGTGAGTGGGTGCTTACATCGACTTGGCACCAGAAGAAGCGGATGGTGCCCTGCCACCACCAGTGATAACTGTGATGGAGCTCACTAAGGTGAGTCTCACTGGCAACACAAGAATAAAAAGGAGTACACCCTGAGATCCCCACAAAAGCACCTCAACTGATGGTCCAGCGGTTTCACGGTTCCCCTGGGAGCATGGCTCCTGGCCCCGATGCTGCCCTTGACCATAAATCATAATGAAGGTTCACTCTTCGGACACAAATGGATTGGACTTGGCAATGCAGAGTGACCATATATTCGATGCACTTTATGGTTCTATACATCTATAGGATATCATCCTGCTGACCTCTGGCTGGAGGAAGGAGAGGGGGTGGAAAGGAGGGGAAACGAGACTGTTGGGAGGATGAGACATGTATGGAGCAGAGAGGAGTAGTGTGCTGTTACCAGAGAGGGAGAGCAGTGGCAGCTGCATATAGGTGGACATGTAAATTTATACAGGAATGCACATTTTCACTCAGTCATATTAAATTAAAAAAAAAAAAGAAATATCACAAGTGAATGACTTTAAGAAGAGAAATTTATTCTCTTGTAGTCTAGGAGGCTAGAAGTCCAAATTCTTCAGCATGCCAGGTCCAAGGGAAGTTTTTCTCTTTCTGTTGTACATTCCTCTCTCTTTCTCTGTAGGGGATAGTCCTTGTCATCAGTTTTTCACAGTTGAGGAGCTTTTTAAGGCTCCTGGACCCCAGGTCCACAGTACAAGCTGCCTCCTGATTTTTACTTCTTGGTGGCATGAGGCCCCTCTGCCTCTTTGCTTGTATCTTTTAAATCTCAAAAGAAATTGACTAAAATACAACTTAATTTTGTAAATTTAGCATGGTCTTATTAACTTAACAGTCTCTAACCATGTCTCATTAACATCCTATCAAAAAAATAAAAGCGTAGCCAATCAAGTGGATTCTGACTCACAGCAACCCTGTAGACGGAACCGACCTGCCCCATAGGATTTCCAAGGATTCCTGATTGTTTTAAAATGCTAACCTTTTGGTAGCAACCATAGCACTAAACCAATATACCATGACGGCTTCCATTAACACGATAAAAGTAGAATTTACAACACATGCAAAAATCACATCAGATGACAAAATGAGGGACAATCCACAATACTCAAAATCACAGGCTAGCCAAATCAACAAGCATTTGCAGGAGGGAGCACAATTCAATCCATTAACAACCTTTACTTGTCTTTTTGTATAAGCAAAGTCACACAAGTCATTTTCTTTTGTGACTGATATGTCTCACTCAGCTTATTATATTCCAGCTCCTTCAATATTGTTTATGTGTATCAAGGTGTGTCTCCTATCCGCTGAATAGCATTCCATTGCATGTGTACATAACATTATCTTTATCCATTCATTTATAGATGAACATTTAAGTTGTTTCCACCTTTTGGCTACATGGAGTAGTGCTACTATAAACATTAGAATACAAGTCTCTGAGTCTTTGCTTTCAAGTCTTTTGGGTATATACCTAGGAGTGGAATTTCTGAGGCATAAGGCAGTTCTATTTTTAGTTTTTTAAGGAAGTACCATACTGTTTTCCTTTATGGCTGTAGCATTTTGCATTCTCACCATCAACGGATAAGAGGGATAAGAGTTCCAGTTACTCCACATCTTTGCCAATATTTCTTTTATTTTCTCTTAGCCATACTTATGTTTATCATAAAAAAGGACATTTCAAGATCTATTCTGAACTAGTGCTCTGTGGTAGAATAATATCCACTCACCCGCAAGGAAGAAAAGTCGATATGATTATTATTCAAATTTATGCACCAACCACTAAGACCAAAGATGAAGACGTTAAAGATTTTTACCAACTTCTGCAGTCTGAAGTTGATCAAATATATAGTCAACATGCATTGATAATTACTGGCTATTGGAATGCAAAAGTAGAGAACAAAAACAGGGATTGGTGTCATGGATTGAATTATATTACCACAAAAATGTGTGCATTGAAATGTGTGTATTGATTTGGCAGAGTCATGATTCTCAGGGGTGTGTAGCTGTCTTCCATTTTGTGATTGTAATTTTATGTTAAAGAGCATTATGATAGGATTGTGAAACCCTTGCTAAGGTCATATCCCTGATTCAGTGTAAAGGGAGTTTCCCTGGGATGTGATTGGTGCCACCTTTTATTTGATAAGAGATAAAAGGAAAGGAAAACAAGAAGACAGTCAGGGATTTCATACCACCAAGAAAGCACTCCCAGGAGCAGAGCACATCATTTGGACTCAAGGTCCCTGTATGGAGGAGCTCCTAGCCTGAGGAAAGATTGAGAGATAGAGACCCATCCTGAATTTGGACTTTCAGCCTGTTTTACTCTGAGGAAATACATTTATCTTTGTTAGAGCCATCCACTTGTGGTATTTCTGTCATAGCAGCACTAGAAGACTAAAACAATTTGTTTTGGGAAAATATGGCCTTGGTGGTAGAAAGGATACTCAAGATCGTGCAACAGAATTTTGTAAGACCAATAACTTCTTCATTGCCAATATCTTTTTTCAACAACGTAAATGGCAGCTACAAGAACTGCCAATTAAGTTCATGAACTCTTCCTAGAAAAAGTGCTGTTCATTGCTGAATATCACTATGGTCACCTCTAAAGTACTCCCCTTGGGAAACTATACACTGATGCCAGCGCCTAGTCCACCCTTCAAAGCAATTTTGGAACTTTTTCTGGAATGGCCTATCGGAGCTGTCACTGTATTACTTTTGATGCCTGAATGTGATCAAAATGTCTTTTTTTTAATATTGCCTTTATCTTTGGATAAAGAAAAAAGTTATTGGGGGCCAGATCAGGTGAGTAGGGAGGTTGTTCCAATACAGTTATTTGTCTACTGGCTAAAAACTCCCTTAAGGACAGTGCCATGTCAGCTGGTGTGTTGTGGTGATGTAAGAACCATGAGTTACTAGCAAAAGGTTCAAGTCATTTTCATCTAACTTTTTCATACAACCTCTTCAGCACTTCCACATAGTGAACTTGGTTAACTGTCCAGTTGGTACAAATTCATAATGAACAATCCCTCTGATATCAAAAAGGTTAGCAACATTATTTTGACTCTTATTTGAACTGGCAGAACTTTTTTGGTTGTGGAGAATTGGCTGACTTCCATTGTGTACTTTGACATTTTGTTTCAAATTCATATTGGTACGCTCATGTTTCATCACCATTGATAACATGGCCCCAAGCCTCATTTTGCCTCTCCAAAAGGTCTTGGCAAACTTCGACTCTCCTTTACTTTTGTTCACTGGTGAGATCTTTCAGGATCATTTTTGTACACATCTTTCTCATATCAGGATTTTCAGTTGAGATTTTTCCTAGCTATTTCTCTCGTGAGGTTTACTTGGTCTGCTATGCTTCTCACAGTCAGCTGATAATTTTGACACACAATTCAATGAATTTTTGCAATGGTTTCATCAGTTCTGCTTGTTACTGGCTGCCCTGCCCTCTCTTCACCGGTGATGATTTCTCTTTCCTCACAAAAACATTTAATCTATTTGTACACTGCCGTTTTCTTCATGGCATTATCTCCATAAACTTGGCCTAACATGTCCCTCATTTCACTACCATTCTTGCCAAGTTTAACCAGAAATTTAGTGTTTGTTCATTGCTCTAATTCAAGCTCTGACATTCTTGTGATGGCACACAAAAACATGCAGCAATAATGAACACCACTTAGTGTGAGACACTGCCACATGTCAACACAAACACCGTTGTGAGACACTGATATACCAAGGTTATGAAACCTTACTAAGTTGTTTGTACAGTGCTGCCAACTTACAATTGTGGTGGCAAGTTCATGAACTTAATTGTCAGACCTTGTATATGTACCCATTCAAAAGAAAGGAGATCTAACAAAATGCGGAAATTGTTAAACAACACTTTTAACATCACTCACAAAATTTTGTTAAAGATCATTCAAAAGCGATTATAACGATACACTGATAAGGACCTGCCAGTAATCCAAGCCAGATTCAGAAGAGAATTTAGAAAAAGGGATACCATTGCTGATGTCAGATGGATCATGGCTGTAAGCAGAAAACACCAGAAAGATGTTTACTTTTATCGACTATTGAATGATATTCAACTATGTGGATCGTAACAAATTATGGATAACACTGTAAGAAATTATGTCATAGATTCAATAGTGTCTCCCCCAAAATGTGTGTAACAGTTTGGCTGGGCCATGATTCCCCGTTGTGTGGTTGTCCTCCATTTTGTGATTTTCCTATGCTGTAAATCCTTCTCTCTGCCTGTGACTAATAGATTGGATTTTGTTAAAGAATAAGATTAGAGTGGGACTGTAACACCCTTCAGAAGATCACTCCTCCCCTGCTCCAGTGTAAAGGGAAGTTCCTTGAAGTATGGCTTACATCACCTTTTATCCTGCAAGAGATAAAAAGACAGGCAAGCAAGCAGACATTTGAAGACTTCATACCATCAACAACGCAGCACAGGGAGCCAAGCACATCCTTTGAACCTGGAGTTCCTGTGCCAAGATGCTCTCTGACCAAAGAAAGATGGATACAACACAAGGACCTTTCTCCATAGATGATCACCAAGGACCAAACAACACGGGGGCAAGAGAACCTAGAAGACAGAAAGACTCATGTGAATGGGTGACTACATCAACATGAAATCAGAAGAACCAGATGGTGCCCAGCCATCACCAATGACAGCTGTAATGAGGCTCACAAAGTTGAGTCCCAGTGACAATGAGAATAAAAAGAGGTGCACCCTGAGAACTCCACTAAAAGACTGCAATTGGTGATCTGAAGGCCTGGGGGTTCTCCTGGGAGCATGGCCCCTAGACCTGTTGCTGCCCCTGATCATAAATCATTACTGAGGTCAACTCCTGAAACAGAAATGGATTGGACTCGGTGACACAAAGTGACCATATCATGTGTGCACTTTATGGTTCTATAGATCTATAGGATGTCCTACTGGCCTCTTACTGTCAATAGGATATGACATGTACAGAACAGAAAGGAGGAGTGTGCTGTTACCGAGCAAGGAGAGCAGTAGGAGCTGCACATAGGCGGGCATGTGAATTTAAATAGGATTGTACACTTTCACTCAATCACATTAAAAAAAAATCAAGATTAAAAATATTTGATTTTTATGAAGTTCTGTTTATTTTTGTATTTTGCTGCATGTGCTTTTGTTATTATATTTGATAATCCGTTATTAAAAGCTAGGCCTGACAGTGTTGGTCCTCCTTTTTATTCTAAGCATTTTATAGTCTTAGTTTGCACATTTAGGTCTTTAATCGATTTTAAATTTGCTTTGGTGTATGGTGTAAAGCATAGATCCTGTTTTATTTTTCTGAGTGTGGAAATCCAATTTTCCCAGCACTATTTATTGAAGAGACTCTTCTTTGCCAATTTAACAGACTTAGCACCTTTGTCAAAAATCACTTTACCATAGATGTGTGTGAATTTATTTCTCAACTTTCAATTCTATTCTACTGGTCTATGGGTCTATTGTAATACCAGTACCAGGCTGTTTTAATTACTATAGCTTTATAAACCATTGCCAAGGCAAACCCACTACCACTGAGTTGATTCTGACTCACAGCGACTCTATAGGACAGAGCAGAACTGCTCCATGGAGTTTCCAATGATTGCCTCGCAGATGTGAACGGCTGACCCTTTGGTTAGCCGATTTAGCACTTAATCACTAAGCCACCAGGGTTCCCTAAGCTGTGGAGTATGTTTTAAAATCAGCAAGTATGAGACTTCCTAGTTTGTTCTCTTTTGATACTGCTTTACCTATTCAAGGTGTCTTGCCATTATATTTAAAGGTGAAGATTGATTTTTCTATTTCTGTAAAGAAGAGTGCTGCAATTTTCTTTGGGATTGTGTTCAATCCGTAGGTCACCTTGGCTATTACTGACATCTCCATAATAAGTTTTTCAATCTGTGAACATGAAATATCTTTCCATTTATTTAAGGACAGACAAGTAAGTGCCTTTGAGAGTAGAAAGGCAAAGCTGAAAGTAGAGAGAAGAGATTCCTTTTAACACTGGAAAGAAAACGGAGACCTGTGTGTTCTTAGAGCAGCTCCAGACTCAACAAAGAAACCGCTGTCAAAGATTTCGCAGAAACCTTTGAGCCAGTAACCAGGACCATATAGCTCCACACCTTCTAGTACCAGCTCAAGACCATGGCCTCCCCTCCAATGTTTTGCTTCACTTAACAGTCCCAGACAGTCACACAGCTTTGTAGGTAAGAATGTCCAATAATGACAAAGATTTAAGTTCCCACTAGTAAACTTACGGGACAGAGTCAGACTTAAATTTATTATTAAATATAAGGTCATGAGACATTTGTTACACTTTGAAGTTTATGCAGTAAAATTCTTAGTGTTATCATACTAATTTTAAGTGTCTGGTTTTCTCTGACAGGCACATATATCTTGTGTACATGGCTATTCCCGTATGTCATGGATTGAATTGTGTTCCCCGAAAACTATGTGTAGAAATTTGGCTACATAGTCATTCCCAGTATCCTGTGTACTGTAAAACCTGCCGCGGTGATTTTAATGAGGGAAGATGGGAGGCAGTTGGGTTTGTGAGACAGACTTAATGTTTGGGATAGCACTGGGGCAGCCTCTTGGGATATAAAAGAAAAGGAGTCAAACTAGTATTCGGGGCTCTCAGTACCATCAAGAAAGAAAGCAGTACAGGGAGCTGAGTGTGTCCTTTGGAAAGGACTGGGGTCCTTGTGCCTCAGAAACTTCCAGTTCAGGAGAAGACTGATGGCAACGATCTTCCTCCAGAGCCAGCAGAGGAAGCCTTCCCCTGTAGTTGATGCCTTGAATCTGGACTTTAAGCTTACTGGATTGTGACAAATAACATTTCTCTTTTTAAAGCCAGCCACTGGAGGTATTTCCGTTAAAACAGCAGTAGTTGATGAAGACACCCTACAATTCAAAAATTTTATCTTCAGCTAAAAACAGAAGTTCAAGTCTCAGTTAAGAACACATATAGAATAACTTTACCACGTATCTTCCAATCCCAAATTCTTTCACTCCCCTACCTCTCCATATGGTTTTTTTTTTTTTTTTTTCTCTAACAAGAGCCCTTTCAGAAAGTCAGTCTTCTCTGTGCTCAAGTTAATCAGGACAAGGCTGTTAAAGTGGGAACAGATACCTGACCTGACCCAGGAGCAGTATTGAGGAGGAGGGGTGAGGTCTGGGGAGACTGGTAATGTGTGCTGTTGCCCAAGGCTCTCTAAGATTGAAAGACTAATGACAATAACTGCTTACATTGACTGCTACCATACATTGGACACTTAGTGTTTCAAATATATTAATTCAATTAGTGAGAAAGTTACAATTATCTCCTCATTTTATAGGTAAGGAAACTTTAACACTAATATCTTGTCCAAGTTCACACTGTTGCTTATTGGTAGACTTGGTCTTTCACCTTAGACATTCCACTTCCAGAACCTGTGGTCTTCACCACTTTCCTCCACCTTCCCTAAAATTGGTGATTTTATGAGGAAATACCTGTTGAAGTCTGTTATATGTACTTAGGGGTCCATTATAGTATTTTTTATACTTTCATGTATGTTAGAAATCTTCCAAAATGGAATCTTTAAATAAAGACAGAAAAGCCAATTTTAGAGTGTTCAGGCCATCTCTACACATTTCTCAATACATAACAATGGAACCGATTTTTTTTTTAAAAAAGCATCAACTAAACGAACAATTAGAAGCTATTTATATGTCTGTTTCTAGTAATGGCAGGTAATCCACAGCGTTTGTGCAGGTTCTGAGGTTATTCTGAAAACCGTGGTAGAGTAGTGGTTAAGTCTGCTAATAGAAAGGTCAGCAGTTCAAATCCGCCAGGTGCTCCTTGGAAACTATGGGAGCAGTTCTACTCTGTCCTTACAGGGTTGCCATGAGTTGGAATCCACGCGATGGCATTGGGTTTGAGGTTATTCTGAGCTATTTCCAGTCCAAGACATAAGGCTCCACTCATCGGGATCCTCTTCCAGTCGTATAACCCAAGCAGAGTCAGTAACCTGAAATTCCCAAAAAGCCCTGACAGAGGCCCTGAGAGAAAAGTAGCAAATGCACAGGCGTTCAAGTCAGTCTTAATTTGAATCTCACTTCCACTGATTCCTCCAAACTACCTGTTAGAGGTCTACTGGCTTATGCTATAGAGGCTAGTTCTCCTCTACTGTAAAATGAGAACAATGAAGCCTATCCTGGTGGGTGTTTGAAAGAATAAGGAAGATAATGTAGACGGCTAACATTGCCTTTCGGAGAGTTCACCCTCAATCTGTTTAATTCCCTTTCCCTCCTTCCTGCCTCTGGAAGGCAATGAATGGCAGCTCTGTCGAAAAGTGAGACACTGTACTGTTTAGTGTTGTTTAAAAAAAAGGAGCTGGTCAAGCCCCAGAGCCTGGTACACAGTGAGAAGTCGCCGACGCCTCTCCCAGACCTGGGCTCGGGACTCGCACCAACAGCGCCAGGCAACCGGGTCGGGGGCGGGGCCGACTCTTCGCGCGCCGCGGCTCACGCGCCCCGCCCGGCACCGCTTGCCGCCCGCGCACGCGCAGTCTCCTGCAGGCCACGCCGGCGGCTGTTGTTGGGTCTCCGTGGGCGGGGCCGCTGACGGTGCAGAGGCGTCGCCCGGCAAAGGGTCGGTGAACGCACAGCCTTTGCAGGTCGGCTGCTGGTGACGGCGGCTGTGCGTGGGAAAGAGCCGTTGCTATTCTGAGTCACTCTTCCAGGCTCTGCCCAGTGGTCAGCATGGCCCGTGAGTGTGCTTAGGGGTGGGGGAAACAGCGGGCAGCCTCCTGCCCCGCTTAGCCCTGAACCTTGGGGTTGCGACTGGAGGGAGGGATGCAGGCCAGCTGGTGATCCTCTTCTGTCGGGCGGGATGAGGACCTTGTTTTCAGCCAGTAGAAGCGAAGGGACTTCTTTCTTTCCGGGGTTTTGTCGCCTGCTCGAACCAGCTGTTGGGTCCGGCCGGAAAGGCCGGGCTACTCTCAGATCCAGGCTGCACTGTTAGATGCGTTTGAAGAGCGCACCCCCGGGGAGGTGTGGAGGGCCAGCTCTGGGAGGGGTCCTGGGCTGAAGGCGGTTTGTGGTCTTCAGGCCTAATTAGGACTGGGAGCTCCAACTGCGCCTCCTCCTTAGTTCTTTTGTTTGGCCCTTGCAGGTAATGTTTTAAAAGCATCTGCGTTTCCTAGCTAAAAGATCAGGTGGTTATAGGCTCAACTTAGCGGTGTGTGATCTCTTTGTGTCTCTTTTTCTCTCCACTCACACTCTCAAAAGCCGGAGCTTATTTTGGAATGTTGGCTCATTTAGATGGTTGGAATGCCTCTTTTAAAAGGTTTGATGTTTATAGCCTGTGAATGCCTCGATTGGTGATGATAATACTCGTAAATCCTTAAGTGTTCACGGGAAATGGTGCTCACGTCTGGGAACACCAACCGGTGGCCGGTTTATCTATTGGAAGACAAACTTGAGACGCACTTGAACAAGAGCTCTTTAATGGAATGATTAATAATTTTGGAAGTAAAAAACGAATACACCTGTTTCTGTTTGTAGGCGGAAATCAAAGAGAACTTGCCCGCCAGAAAAACATGAAGAAGACCCAGGAAATTAGCAAGGGAAAAAGAAAAGAGGATAGCTTGACTACCTCTCAGAGAAAGCAGAGGTAAGTGGTACTTTAAAGGAATTCTTAGTTAATTCACTGAAGTCACATTTTGGAAAATGAAAAGCGACTTGTTAATCCTCTGTCCAGCTGGGCCTAACCTACAGAAAGGGGTAATAGCTATTGATCATCTGGACACTAAAACCACGTAGGATACTCATTATCCAACCTATGGACAAAGAATTTAAAGCTCTGAAGCTGTCTGCTGCAAAGACTCTCATGCAACTCCAATGCAACCATAAGAAGTTGATTTGGCAAAATAATTGAACATCTTCCATATGCAAAGCACCATTAGGTTCAAGGGATACACTTTCAAAGCAGAAAGCCTACCCAAAGTAGTCTAGGTGACAAACAAATGGCTTGATTACATGACTCTTTGGAGCCAGCCAAGCCAAGTGACGTCGAGTCGGACTCCTTGGAAGGAAATATAATAAAGAAGTATGTGTAGCTACACTGACTTCTGAAGCACTATCAGGTTGGAGAGAATACATGTATATAGCTTGATACAGGACTGTATGTGACAATGCAAAACTGCTGAAACAATTCTTTGAGACTGCATCTTAAAAAAAAATGCATTCATGTTTCTGAAAAGATGAACCAAAGTTAAATTTTATTTTAATATTACTGTGCATGTGTAACTTCAAAGGTATGTGAATAATTGACTACTTATGCTTCATTCTGGGAACCCTGGTGGTGGTGTCCTTAAGTGCTGACTGTTAACCAAAAGAACAACAGTTCAAGTCCACCAGGAGCTCCTGGGAAACTACGGGGTAGTTCTGCTCTGTCCGACAGGGTTGCTACGAGTCAGGATCTTCTTGCTGGTGCTGCGTTTGGTTTTTGGCTTATGCTTCATTCTGACTTATCAGTGCTTTGTAATTCTGGATGTACATTAGAATCCACCCGATAAACCTTGAAAGCTACGTGAATCTGGGCCCTACACCCAGCTGTGATTTAATTTGTTTGGGGCTGGGTATTAAAAGCAAAACCTGAACTTACGAAGCCTCCCCAGGTGATTCCGATGTGCCGTTTGAGTCAAGAATCATTGATTAGTAAGATTGATGCCCTTAATTAACAGCTCACTATTTCAGTGACACTGTTAAAGTGATGAGCTGTGTTTTAGATTGATGTTTACTCTCACTGGAGTAAAAGTGAACATGGCATATAGATCAGTGACTCTGAAATGGTACTTTTATTGATGAACCTGGCCTGGATTAATTCAATAATAGCTACTGTTTTCTAAATCCTCAGTATTTATAAAGCTCTGAGCTAGGTGCTGTCTGTGTATTGTCTCTGGTCATCACAGCTCTGAAGTGGTATTAGCTTCATTGTGCACAAAAGGAAGCTGAGGCTGTGAACTTTAGTAAGACAATACAGCAAGGACAGCAGAGCTTGTGTTCAAATAGAAGAGTCACTGTTCTTTCTCACTATACCACCTTCCTTTGTAGCTGTCTTGTTTTTCTGCCCTTCTCATGCCTGGCTTTTCCTGTTGGCTTTGCAGAAATGTTTTACTGTCATGGACAAAGCTATTCAATTCTGAGTTAAAATCCAATACTAAATTTTTGCGATTACAAAAAAGAAAACCTCAACTTCGAAAGTGAACATATTTTCATTTTTATGTAACTAGATGCCCTTTGGAAACTATGGGGCAGTTCTACTCTGACCTATAGGGTTGCTATGAGTCAGAATCAACTGTGGCAGTGGGTTTGGTTTCAGTAGAGGCAAATTATTTAGCTATAAGCCTTTTATTTTTTATTTAAGAGATGGCAGTAAAACTCAGAGCTGTTCTGGGACTTAAGGCAGAACTCGTTAAATGTGCAGCACACAGTAGGTGTTGAATGTATAGTCATATTTGATCCACCCAGCCCAGGTAGTCAAATTGTGGTTCACACTTACTATGGCATGTGGAGATTCAACGGAAATGCAATGGGTTAAGAAAATGCCCAGAATATATGCCTTTCTTTACTGTAATCCATTTTAATCACTAGCTATTGAACTTTTTGGATCATAAGAAACTTAATTGCTTTATAGCATTTGTATCCTAACCTGGGTACCAGTTAGACTATCTAGGAGACTTCTTAAATGCTTCCTATTTAGAAAGAAAAATTTATTGTAAGTTATCTTTATTAATAACCAAGAGTAATTGCCATTATTTTTGCCCATAACTACCTAATATCAGAAACTTTTATAAATAATCATAACTGTCCCTTAGAACAACATTGATGTGTGTTGCTCCCATTTTGAAAGGGCTTTGAGGTTATTTGCCGAGGGTCATGGTAGCAATAGAGATGACATGCAAAATAAGATCTGACTTCAAAGTCTGTATTTGCTTTTCCATTCTGACTCCATCCAGGGAAAGAGAAAGACTTGAATATCTATATCTGCTTTTAACTTGCTTGCTAGTACGTGGGTTATACAAGTGAGGACATAAAATCAATTTTCTGTAATAACTTAAAAGCTTTTTCTCCTGTTACAGGGATTCTGAGATCATGCAACAAAAGCAGAAGGCAGCTAATGAGAAGAAGTCTATGCAGACAAGAGACAAATGATGACTGGCTAATCTGGAAAACCTGGGTGCTACCATCAACTAGGTGTATCATATGTTCTAAGATCAAGATTTTATAGCGTTAGCAGTCATTACATATGTTACAACTAACTTTATGAAATGGTCTATTTTAAACTTTACCTTTCAGCCTCACTTAGTATAATGTTTTAGAACCATTCTTTGAAAAATAAAACACTGACCATGCATATAACATATTGGTGAACATTATTTTTTATCAGCAGTCAACATTTATATCATGTATTAGATAGGTAGTGTGATCAGATCAGATCTCTTATTTATATCTAGATTCTTTCTCATAAGCTTTGTTAAAGTAGATTTGTAAAGTCAGTTTTAGTATATAATAGAATTTAAAATCTATTTGTATAATTTTACTTGTAATCAGCTAGGTTGCTTGAAGAATTTGCAGTACATACTGCAGCCACCTGGAGTAGCAACTAAATTAGCTACTTACAACTTTTATTTATTTTTTTGGAAAATTCTACCTTTAACTCCTTGAATCTCTTCTAAAATTTGTGACTCGATGGTAGTTATAAATAAGGAAATTCATTAACCTAAAGAAAATAAAGTTTGAGACCATATATGCATCAGTATTTCAAAGAGACTATAAATGCCATTGAAGTAGTGAGTAAGGTAACTTTAAGCACTCAGTTGCGAACTGAAAGGTTAGCACTTTGAGCCCTCTCAGTGGCTCCTAGGAGAAACACCTGGTGATTTGTTCCCATAAAGATGACAGCCTACACAGAGTGATAAACCTGAGTACAGTCCTGTGGAGTAGTTCTCATCTGTCACATGGGCCACTGTGAGTTGAAAATAGATTCAACAGTACCCAACAATAAACATTCAAATACTTGATGTTTCACATAACGTTATTCAGCAGTTTTTTTCACTGATCACCTGAGGTGTCAACCACTGCATGAACTGACAGTTCAAGGGGTCACTTAATTGTGTTGATGAAGGTTCTGGTTATCTTGTGATAGTCACTTAACAATGGCATGACCTATAACCAGGGTGGAATCCTAATTGTCTCTTTAAGTTATCAATGAGACAGACAGTTTTTTTAGCCTGTATTTTTATCTTCAGTTAGCACAGATTTTCACTTAAAGTAAAACTTTATTTTTGGTTTAACTATAGCCTCCTAACTTTCTATGATGGTGGTTACAAGAGCAAAAGGATTACAACAGCTTAAGTTACATTCTAAAAAAAAGGGATAATGAAGAAAACTGATTGTACTATGGAAGATTTTCAAGGGTCTGATTTCTGTAATTCTATCTCCAGAGTTTCTACACAGAGTGATAAATCATGAGTACAAAGAACTTTTCATGCTGTAAGCTGTATCTTATTTCCTTTATTTTAAAAAATTAAAAAAGAAGAACCTGCATAATTTAAAGTTTCCTATGCAGTTGAAGAACTGTAGATTTTTTAGAACTTAACAGTTCTTATAAAGGGAAAACATGGGTATTAGGATAAGAAAGATCTCTACACTGTAATTTATCATTAAGATAATGAGGTTGAATTTTCAACTTGGTCAGGCATTCCTGAAGGCAAATAGAAAATGTCTGAGGGGAACACAATTAAGTGTGATTAGCAGACTCTAGGAAACCCTAGTGACATAGTGGTTAAGTGCCATGTCTGCTCACCCAAAGGTTGGCAGTTCTGCTCTGTTCTGTAGGGTCACTAAGAGTCAGAACTGACTCGATGGCAGTGGGATTTGGTTTTTGGTTAGCATCATATGTTGACAGTTTTAGTTTCTTATGTATATTTAAGGGAGGTTAATAAAGTACTTAAACATTTAAAGAGAGAAATTGGCCAATTATAAGATATTAAGGGAAAATGCTCAAGGGTAATTGTAATCAGTTGAGTTAGTATTACTAACTTGAGCAAAGCAACCTAAAATTAGGTGAAGTACTACCAACTTTACAATGTAAATTTAGAAAATGGCAAACTCAATGAAACAGCTTTCTAGGCATGGCTAGAAATAACTATCTTGGATCATCCTAAAAAGGAGGTAGTATATTTTATTAGCAATTTTCTTTTTTTTTAGTTTTAATTTCAATTAATTAATTAATTTTTATTATGACTGAGTGAAAATGTACATTCCCATATAAATTTACAGGCCCACCTATATGCAGCTTCCACTGTTCTCCCTGCCTGTGACAGCACACTATTCCTCTCTGCTCCATACATGTCTCATCCTCCCAACAGTCTCCTTTCCCCTCCTCTCCACCCACTCTCCTTCCTCCAGTCAGAGGTCAGCAGGATGATATCCTATGGATGCATAGAACCATAAAGTGCATCCAGTGTATGGTCACTCTGCATCACCAAGTCCAATCCATTCGTGTCTGAAGAGTGGACCTTCGTTATGATTTATGGGCAAGGGGCCATACTCCCAGGGGAGCCCCGAAACCGCTGGACCATCAATTGCAGTCTTTTAGTGGAGATCTCAGGATGCACCCCATTTTTATTCTTGTGTTGCCAGTGAGACTCAACTTAGTGAGCTCCATCGTGGCTATCACTGGCGGTGGCCAGGCACCATCCGGTTCTTCTGGTCCCAAGTCAATGTAGGCACCCACTCATGAGGGTCTCTTATTTTCTGGGTTGTCTTTACCCCATGTCATTTTGGTCCTCAGTGAGCATCCTAGCAATTTTCTTAAGTCCTGCAGAAAACAGGAGGTAGCAGCTGCTACTGCCCAAGGTCATGTACTGAGGTCAATTGCATCAGTCACCTGGTTCCTTCTGAATGCCTTTTCTGTTAGTGGCCTGTGTAATTGTGATTGACTTAGCAAATGCTAGCCTGTTACTGCAAAATAGGCTAAAAAGTTACAATGGTTATTGAAATCATTCTCATAACTTTTATGAATATGTTTTGCCTGAGAGTGTTCCGTGTTTTTAGTGTGGGGTTTTTCACCCACTTCCAGAAAATTACTTAATGTTTTTTGCACAGGATTCTTTTGAAGTTTTGCTTTGTAAAGAGCTTTTCTGTTTGAGTTCTTCTACCTTTAGCCTTGAGTATACAGTCTGTTTAAAAACTGCTGAACTTTAGAAATATATATATCGCCCTGAAGTGCAAACCTTATAGAAAATTGACTTTGGCCATGAGATTTGCTGTTTTACCATCTGTGTCAAGGTTTTAGCATGATGTAAAATAAACAACAGTTTAGCTTGACTGTTAACTGAAAAGGTCGGCAGTTGGAATTCACCCAGAGGCAATTTGGAAGGAAGGCCTCGAGATCTGCTTCATCAAGGTCACACAGTCTTGAATACCCTAAGTGTACTTTTACTGTGAAACACAGGAGGTTGCCATGGGTCAGAATTAACAGCAACTGATATTGGTTAAACAGAGCATGTTAGCGTCTTCCCTCCATCTCTACTCTCCTAACCAACAAGGACTGTTGTCTTCTGTGTTTTAGCTTGTTTTTTAAAAAACAGTATTTTACTGAGTTTTTGTTGGAAATTCACACAGCAAGTTAGGTTCCTGTTTGATAATTTTCATGCAAATTGTTCAGGGATATTAGTTAACATTTACTACAATGTGTCAACATTAACCTTTAAAAAAAAAACCAGTTTCTATGTATGTGATTTAGTGACACTGATTATATTTTTTAAGTTGTGCAAGCATTCTCACCCTCCTTTCTGGTTTGTTCCTCTTCTATTAACATAAACTCACTTCTCCCAAGGTTCCTATCTAATCCTTCGTGTTGATATTGTCAATTCATAGTCCTTATTGGAGCATAATGCTCAAGACAGACTTTTTTTTTGGTGGCTGTTAAGCTAAACTATTACTCGGTTTTAAGAAGGCTCAGGTGATTTTCTTGTCTTAAGGTTTAAGGATTATCTCAGGACAGTTGTTTTAGGGATTCATCTTCCCTCCATGGCTCCAGGAAGTCTGGAGTCAATGGAAATTTGAAATTCTGTTCTCCATTTTCTTCCTTTTCATCAATTCTTTGGAATCTTTGATTAAAATGTTCAGTACAGTACCAAGTTAACCATCCAGTTCGTCTGGTCTTATGACAAAGGAGTCAGTTGTTCATAGAGACAATTAGCCACACATTGCATGTCTTCCTCTTCCTGACTGCCCTTCTGTGTCTCCAGGTGAATAGAGACAGTTGTTGTACCTTGGAAACTTTGCAAGCTTTTAGGATCCTAGGCAAACAAGGAAGTAGAGCGAAATATCAGGCCAGTGACCTGGGATGTCCCATGAAACCATCACCTTAAACCTCCCCAAGGAGGTGGTCATAAGCAGCCTCAGCAGCTACTTGTTTTCCTTTTTTTGTCATTGTCATAAATATATCACAACTTTGCCAACTCAACTTTTTACATGTGTACAAGTTATCAAGAGCAGTTATAATTATGCAGTCCTACTGTAATCAATGCAATTTTCCCATCTTCATTAACTCCCGTCCTCCACACTCCTGGTAGCCACTAATAAACTTTGGTCTTTATATATTTGCCATTTTTTTTTATGTAAATGATGTTATACATTATCTGAGCTTTTATGATTGACTTATTTTGCTCAGCATAATGTCTTCCTGTTAGCTTAAGATAAGTTCTTAATTGCCTTTAGTGATAAGCACTTAGTAAGACTACCAAAATTAAATTGGAAAATACTTGATGTATTATTTTTGTGAAATTGTCAATCATTTATCCAGACTGAGAATGCTTATTAAACTGCCTCTTACAACTTTATCTGGCAAATTGTTTGCTATATAAATAATCACATTTTAAAATATATTATCTTTATAAATAGCCAGAAGGCCCTATGTGGTACAAATGGTAACATAACTTAGTTGCTAACCCAAAAGTTAGAGGTTTGAATCTGCCCAGAGGCACCTCAGATAAAGGCCTGGAGATCTGCTTCAGTATACATATTACATTCTCAAGATTATATAGGTAAAAAGTACTTGCTAGTTGCCAGGGGTAAGTATAACTAAAGGGTGGTAGCAACAGGGAAACCTTGGTGGTGTTGATGGTTCTGTATCTTCATTGCCGTGGTGATTAGTTAGTGGAAGATACATAGACATTGTACCAAAGTCAATTTCTTAGTTTTAATAGTGTGCTGTAGTTCTGTAAAATGTAACCAGTGGTGGAAACCAGGTAAAAGATGTACAGGGACCTCTCTCGACTGTCTTTGCAACTTCTTATGACTAATTATTCAAAATAATAATTAAAAAAAACTACACTTGTTAGTGCAGAAAGTGGTTAGCCAGATAAATCCATATTCTATGTTCCTGAGAGATGGAGAAAGGAAAAAAAAAAATCATTTTTTTTTCCTTTCAGGTCAAGACTTACTGAGAAAGAAAAGGACATCTCAGACACAGAAGTGTGCAAAGTGAAAACAATGTATCTACATGGGGTGAAAAAAAGTGCATTCATTAGAACATGAAATAAAGATGTTTAAAACCCCCTCATCATCTTATGTTTTGATGTCTTCTGTTTCAGTACATAAAATACATGTTTCTATACCTAGAAGGGCTCTAGTTTGAAGTTTCTACCTAGTGTTTTTTCATGTAATGTTTCTCTATGCTGGTGAGTTTTTTGTGTGTGTTTTTAAAGTATAATGCCGTAACAAAGGAAGAACTCTAATTATCAGTGAGAGTCCATTAAAAAAAAATTGAAGGGGAGACCCTAGGTGGTGCAAAAGGTTGACACAGCTGCTAACCAAAAGCTTGGCAGCTTGATGACACGCAGAGTTACTAAAGAAGAAAGCCCTGGTGATGCACATGTGAAGAATCAGCCATTGAAAATCCTGTGGAGCACAGTCCTGATACACTTGGTGTCATCATGAGTCAGAGTCAACTTGATGACTAGTGTTTTTCTAGTTTTTAGTTTTCTAGTGCTGGTGTAACAAATATCCCAAGTGAGTCATTTCAAAGAACAGAAATACGCCTTTTCAAAGTTCAGGAGGCTAAAAGCCTAAATCACGAGTGTCAGCTATATTGATTCCTTCCTTTTTGGTAGGCCCAGTGTCCCTTGGGTCTTGGCAGTCCTCACACAGCCCATGTCTTCCCCAGTATGTGCACATATCTGTGGTTGGTTGTGACTCTGAAATTATTAGGTTTGAGACACACCCTACATTCGTTTGGCCCAATTAACAAAAAACTATTTCCAAATAATAGTAGATTCATACGCATAAAACCCAAACCCAGTGCTGTCAAGTCGATTCCAACTTAGAGCCACCTTACAGGTCAGAGTAAAACTGCCCTGCAATTTCCGAGGAACACCTGGTGGGTTTGAACTGCCACCTTTTGGTTAGCAGAGAGAGCATCCATAGGCACAGAGTTTAGAATTCCAACACATTATTTTGCAGGGGTGGGGAGCACAATTCATAACAAATGGGTATATCATTTTACATTCCTACCTGCAATAAAGGTGCCCTGGTGGCACAGTGGTTAAAGAGCTCAGGCTGCTAACTAGAAGGTTGGCAGTTTGAATTGACCAGCTACTTCTTGGAAACCATAGGGCAGTCCTACTCTGTCCTACTGTACAGTTGCTATTAGTTGGAATCAACCTGAAGGTTTTTTGTTTGTTTAGCCAAATATGAAAGTTCCATTGCTCCAGATCTTCACTAGATATTGTTAATCTTTTCATATTCAGCCATTTGGGTGGGTACCAGTGATACTGTTTCAATTTGTACTTCCCTGAGAGTTGTTTGCTGAAAGCAAAGGGAACTTCAAACACTCACTAATGAAGATCAGACTATAGCCTTCAGTATGGATTACGCCTCAGCATAAACAAAAATCCTCACAACTGGATCAATAAGCAGCATCATGAGAAATGGAGGAAATATTAAGGTTGTCAAGGATTTCATTCTACTTGAATCCAAAATTAATGCACATAGAAGTAGCAGTCAAGAAATAATGCTAAGGGCTGGGAACCATGGTTCCAGGAGACATCTAACTCACTCAGCATAGTTTATAAAGAAAATGTTCTAGATCCTACTTTGCTAAGTAGCACTTGGGGTCCTAATACCTTGTGAGGGTCCATCTAAAATACTCTACTGGTTCCACCCTATCTGGAGCAAGGCATAATGAAGAAAACCAAAGACATAAGGAAAGTTTTGTCCAAAGGTTTACTGGACTGCAACTATCACACCCTCCACCAAATTGAATCCAGTTGGTGCCCAGCTACCACCACTGACTGCTCTGACCACAGAAGGTACTGGACCGAACTGGAGAAAAATGTCAAAGAAAACTCTTAACTCACAAAAAAAGACCAGTCTAACCAGTGTCACGGAGACTGGAGAAACCCCTAGAGTATGGTCCCTGGACACTCTTTTACCTCAGTCCTGAAGTTATTTCTGAGGTGTTTACCCTTCAGCCAGACTTTTTTTTATTGTGATTGAGTGCAAGTATACAATCCAAATTAAATTTGCAAGCCCGCCTATCTGCAGCTCCTTCTGCTCTCCTTGCCCAGCAGCCCAAGATTAAACCCACTGCTGTCAAGTTGATTTTGATCCATGATGACCCTATAGGACAGAGTAGAACCATCCCATACAGTTTCCAGTGAGTGGCTAGTGGATTTGAACTGTTGACTTTTTGGTTAGCACTTTAGCTCTTAACCACTGTGCCACCAGGGCTCCAGCCAAAGATTAGACAGTCCTATAAAAAAGCAAAATGAGAATATACAGGTGAATCAGCCCAGGGGCAAGGATGAGAAGCCAGAAAGGGACAGGAAAGCCAGTAATGAGGACTCCAAGGTAAGGAAGGAGGAGTGTTGACATGTAGGGGTGGCAAACAATGTCATAAAACCATACATGTATTGTTTGATGAGAAGCTACCTGTACACCTTCATCTAAAGTACAATTTGAAATGAATATGCCAAAGGAAAAAAAAAAAAAAAACCAACATATTGCACTGGGAAAATATGCTGCAAAAGGCCTCTTTAAAGTGTCAAAAAGCAAAATGTCACTTTGAGGATAAGGTGGGCCTGATCCAAGCCATGGGATTTTCAATAGCCTCCTATGCATGCAAAAGCTTAAGAATGAATAAGGAAGATGAGAGAAGAACTGATGCCTTTGAATTATGGTATTGGTAAAGAATATTGAATATTGTATACCACGGACAGCCAGAGAATGAACTAATCTGTTTTGGAAGAAGTACAGCTACAGTCCTCCTGAGAAGAAAGAATGTTGAGACTTTGTCTCATGCACCTTGAGCATGTTACTAGGAGGGAACAGACCCTGGAGAAAACAGGGAAGATCCTTGAGATGAGTTGACACACTCGCTGCAACAGTGAGCTCACCTAACAGCGCGAGGAGTGATGCTGAGTATCTTCGAGTCGATTCCGACTCAGCGACCCTGTAGACAGAGAACTGCCCTGTGGAATTTCCAAGGAGTTCTTGGGGATTCCAACTGTTGACCTACAGATTAGCAGAGGTGGTACTTAACCACGACGACACCAGTAGGGTTTCCAGTAACTACACTGTTGGTTACTCAGTTGGCCTGAGGAAACGTCGGTGTTACAGTGGTACAGTGGTTAGGGCTATGGCAGCTAACCAAAAGGTCTACAGTTCAAATCCACTAGGCGATCCTTGGAAAACTATGGGGCAGTTCTACCCTGTCCTACAGGGTTGTTGTGCGTCAGAATCAAGTCGACAACAGCACTGGTTTTGGTTTTTGTTTTAATCTGGACTGATTTTTATTCTACTGCTTGACTCGTATTTTCTAAATTACCTGCAGTAAACGCTATTTTACAAAAAAAAAAATATTAACATAAAAATACTGTGGTCAAATCGTTCTACCAAAAAAGTGAAATCAAGATTGAGCAGATATTAAAACCAAACACACTGCAGTGGAGTCGATTCTGACACACAGCAAACCTGTAGGACAGGGCAGAACAGCCCTATAGCTGCTAAGGAACACCGGGGGGGCTCGAACCGCTGACCTTTTGGTTACTAGCCACGAGACTTAACGACCGTGCCACCACGATTTTCCAGGGCGCATCAGGTGAGAAGAATCAAAGCGACGTAATTTGCACAGCAGTAATCGCGGTGTAGGACGCACAGCACTGAAGTCGCTCTGTCACCTTGCAGGCCACCGTGCTCTTCCGCTTCCAGAGGCCCCGGGTAGCGGAAGTCGTCACTCAGAAGGGACCGGCCTCATGCCGCCGATACCGCAGTAGACTCGCCATGGCAATGGGTGGCGGTAGCGGCGTCCCCGAGCAGGAAGATTCGGTGCTGTTCCGGCGTGGCACAGGCCAGGTGAGGTCACAGCCATGCTGTCTGCCTCCGGGCTACGGGTGTGCGCCCTGGGCGCCCCGCTCCCGGCGCGGCGCCTTTCCTGACTGAGGGCCGGGGCCGGGCCGCTCTGCGCCGTGCGGAGCCCGGGTCTCTCCGCTGTCCTTCCTGCCACCTCTCTGCTGGGGGCGCCCTGATTGGTGGCTTTGAGCGAGGCCTCACGGAACCTGGGTCTTGTCCCCCTCTGTCTGAACGCGGTGACAGGGAACTGCACCAGGATGAACCAGAGAACCCGAGTAGAAGGCTCGTGAAATGGTCAAGACTCGCATCAAGGTGTTAGTTTTGGAGTTGGTGCCAAGTGTTTGGATCCTGGAATGTATCTTGAAATCGGAAGCCACAGGTCTTCCGGAGGAGTTCGATGTGGAGGTTTGAGAGAGGAAGAAAGTTAGGGACAACTCCCAGTTTGTCCTGATCGCTTAAAAGATGAAGTTGTCCTTTACTGAGATTTACGTAGATCCAGTAGACCGCAAGTAAAGCAGGTTTGTAAAGGTGAAGATAAAGGAGTTCAGTCCTGGGTGTGAAATGAAAACACACGTCGCCGCTGAGTCGATTCCCCGAGGAATAGTGGGGGTGAAATCTGATTGGAGCGCGTTCAAGAGCGGGAGAGGAGAAATCCAAGCCAGTGTGTAAAACAAGTATACCTAGAAGTTTTACTGTAACTGGGGGATAGAGTAATTGTCAGTAGATCGAGGGTGAGATGGAGTAGATGGAGGTTTTTTATTTTGGTTGTAGTTCTAGGCACTTTTAAAACTTTTACTGTGTTTTAGGTGAAGGTTTACAGTTCAAATTAGTTTCTCGTTGAGCCATGGTTTTAATACCCTCATAAGATGGGAGAAATAGTATGTTTGTAGGCTGATAGAAAAAAAAAAAGTCCAGTGAAGACAAAAATAACTGATGATGGTGGAGAAAAAAGGAGGAATTGCTGGAGCCGTATCCTGGCATGCCAAGATGGAATGGATTTGGCCTTTGTTAGAGAGCTGTGGATGTGGTGGCAGTTATACATGCGTACACGTGTGTAGATGATGGTATATATGGTGGTGGGAGATTGTGGAAGTTCTCTTTAGTAGCTGTTGTTTTCTTAGTGACAGAAGCAAGGCTATCAGCTAGGAGCAAGTGTATGGCAGAAGGTGTTGGAGGTTTGGGGAGCCAGCGGTTTGGGGAGAGAGAAGTTAATAAATACCCCTTAGGAGAATGGGTGAGTTTTAGACTAAAGAAATATTAGGCCTACTTGAAATTAAATCTAAACTAAACCCATTGCCGTTGCGTAGGACACGGTAGACCTGCTCCATAGGGTTTCCAAGGAGCAGCTGGTGGATTTGAACTGCCAACATATAGGTAACAGCTGAGCTCTTAAACACTGTGCCGCCAAGGCTCCTACCTCCTGCTTGAGATTAGTGGTTTCAAATGTAAAGAGAGCAGAGTTTGCTTTATTATAGAGTCTCTTTACTTTCTAGGTACACTATTATTATCATCTTCAAATACAAATAGTTCAATTTTTTCTTTTCCAATTCTTGTATGTTTTCTTGTTTTATTCAATTACTTTGCCTTCAATTCAGAGTTTATTGTAGTGGAGATAGTGGGCATCCATTGGGTTTTTACTTTTCTGAGTTGCTTTATTTTAGGTGTCTTTTATGTATGCAGTGTAGATTAGACTTGCTTTGTGAACCAATTGGAAAAGGATTTTTTTTCATAGGCAGGTTAAGTCCATTCACAATTTTTTTTATTGTGGTTGAGTGAAAGTGTACAGTCCAGTTTAAATTTGCATACCCACTTGTGTGCAGTGCCTACTGCTCTCCTTTCCCAGTAACAGCACACTCTTCCTTTCTGTTCTATACATGTCCCTTTTTCTCCACCCTCTCCACTCATCCTTAGTAAGAGGCCAGTAGGACGACATCCTATAGATGCATAGAACCATAAAGTCCACACACGGTATGGTCACTCTGTTGCGGAGTCCAATCTATTCCTGTCCGAGGCACTGACCTCAGTAATGATTTATGGACAAGGGCATTATCAGGTCTAGGGGCCACGCTCCCAGGGGAACCCTGAGGACTTTAGACCATCAATTGCAGTCTTTTAGTGGAGTTCTCAGAGTGCACCTCTTTATTCTCATGTTGCCACTGAGATTCTGTGAGCCCCATTATGGCTGTCACTGGTGGTGGCTGGGCACCATCTGGTTCTTCTGGTCACATGTTGATGTAGTCATCCATTCACGTGGGTGTTTCTGTCTTCTGGGTTCTCTTTCCCCCGTGTCAGTTTGATCCTTGGTGATAATCTGTTCCTCCTGAGTTGGGACCATTTGGCCATTCACATTTTTTATATGACTGAAATCACATCTGGATGGTGACTCATGGTAATCTCACATGTGTCTGAGCAGAACTGTGCTCCATAGGGTTTTCACTGGCTGAGTTTTCAGAAGTTAGTCAACAGGCCTTCTTTCTGAGACATCTCTGGGTGGATTCTAACAGACAGTCTTTCAGGACTCCATAATTACCTTATACATTGTTAATTATGTTCCTGTTTTTGCGAAGTATGTTTGTTTCCATTTCTGTTGGTGTTTAGCCACCTGTGTATTTCTCTTGTAATAGTTTTTGTTATCTTGGAATCTTTTGTTAATAATGCCCTTAATTTCTTTTTTACATTTTGTTATCTGGCATGTCAGTTTTAAATAGTATCTTTTGACTTCAACCTCCTGTTTTCGTAAAAGATAATGAAGTTGTTCTTTCCCCTTTTTCTCCCTCACCCTTTTTTTTATTATGATTGAATGAAAATGTACACTGCCATATAAATTTGTGTGCTCACCTATACGCAGCTCCTGCTGCTCTCCCTGTGTGGTGACAGCACACCCCTCCTCTCTGCTCTATACATGTCCTGTCCTCCCAACAGTCTCCTATCCCTCCTCTCCACCCACTCCCCTTCCTCCAGCATCCCCTCTCCCTTTTTCACATTGCATTATTTCTGCTTTGTTGAAGCATAACATTAATATCCTTTGTTTTTCTCTTAGATTACAAGTAAGTGTATTTAATAGTAACAGTTTTTTTTTTTAACCAAAGCTTTTCCAGTCATATCGTGGTTGGATGAAGCTTATCTCTGGTAGATTCTTCTGGAAAAGGCTAGTGAGTATAGTATTCTTCCACATTTTAAACTTAGCTTTGGTCTTGCTGTTTAAAGGCCATCTAGACTGCATATAAATTCCTTAACTCATACTCTTTTCCCCATAAATTTTTGTGGAAAAAGTCTTATGCTAATTTTCTTTATTATGTAAATGACTTGGTGTTTTTGCTTGGAGACAGGATTTTTGGGGGGGCGGTTGTTTTTAGTTTTTGTTCTGTAGAGGCCCCATTGATACACTAGATATTCCTTGTTGTGCATTTTTATCTACGACTTTGTTTTTAATTTTGTTTTTGTTCCTTTGACTTTTTTCTTGCCTTTTCATGGTGCTCTGTAGGTTTTCCATCAAATATATTCTTCCTGTGTACCTTGTAGTCAGTCTACCTTTCTCTTCCATTTTCTGCCCTGATTTTGTTTAATTCTGGATTCACAGTTTTCCTTTTTTGCCTTTTTCTCTTTGGTATTAAAGAAAACATTTTATTCAAAGTGTGCCCCCCATTTTACAGATGCTGCTTTAAGGCTGTCTGGTAAAAGTTGAATGTTATGTTATAATTTTGTTTTGTTTTGTGGTTATTTGGGCAGTTCTATCAAGTACCATGTTTATTGTTGAAAATGGTGTCTTTTTTGTTGTTGTTCATTGGGAAATGCCTTATTTTCCTAGTTTAGCAGTAACACTTCGTATATGAGGAGTTGGTGTTGCATACTATGTATCTTCAAGAGTGTCCTCTTGTCTTTCTGTAGTGGAGTGGTATTTCCTTTATCGGTGGTGCCTTTTGCAGTTGTGGGTGACTGATGTGCCTTCTCATTTGTGATTTCTTTATTTCTTCAGGACTCTTAATTTCTACTGTTTTGCTCTCTTTTCCTTCACCAGGTCTTTAAGGAGCACCCCTCTTCCAAGTTGTGGTGTAGTCTTGAATGAGTCATTTAACCCCTTTGTCTTTGTAAAATGATTTTAAGTGCTTTTTATCATATTGTGAGAATAAACTTCACACTGGAACACACTTCTCTCAGTGTAGTGACAAAAATGAAAACCCTGGTGGTGTAGAGGTTAAATGCTAAGGCCACTAACCAGAAGGCTGGCAGTTCAAATCTGCTAGGCACTCCTTGGAAACCCTATGGGCTGTTCTGCTCTATCTGTAGGGTCACTATGAGTTGAAATTGACTCAATGGCAATGGCTTTGGTTTTGATTTTTAAGAAGAAAATGACAAAATTAGTTTTATAATTTAAAAAATGAGTTTTATTGTAAACTTCTTTGCAAATTATTGATTAGTTAATATTGTCACCCAACATTATATGTGTAGATTTTTCTTCACCTGCTCCTAACATGAGCGTAATTGTAGTTGGATTTGTTGCCTCACTAATCTCTCAAATACACTGTTTATTTTTGCTCCTATGCTTTTTTCTTGGCTTCTGCTCTTCTCTGAATGCTTTTTATTTTCTTCTCTACCTATCCAAATCCTTTTGATTTTTATTTTCTAGGCCTGCTTCTCCCATGGTCATCCAGCATATATTAATTTGTTTCCTTTTAATTAAAACGTTCACTGTTTGTACTTTACTTTTTAATATTTGATTATGTTTCTGTTATGTGGTGATATGTCTTAAACTCTTGTTTAGGCCAAATCTCTGAGAGCAGGTGGTATGATCCTATACCTCCCAGTGATGAACACAGCACTCAAAAATGTTTATTTTTAAATTGAATTAAATTTAAATAAAAATTAAAATAGCTTAATGATTTTTAGATCTTTTCCCATCTTATTATTTAATATCGCTACTATTTAAGAAGAAAAATTAATTGCTTAATAATCAGCATTAACAATTTATATGCTTAAACATTTTGAGAATTCTCTTTTGAATAATCTAGTCACACTGCAATGTCAAGAGAAAAAAGATCTTTGGCCCATAAGGTCTGTGGTCAGAATAGCATTACCCTAGTTTGCATAAAGTCAAGCAGATGGTCAGGTGTTAGAAAAGAATGAAATGTAGGTTACCCTTGAAGAGGTCCGTTTGTGGTCAGTAGATAGGTATTAAATAGTAGAGCATTCATTTTATGACATATATCTTGGACAGTTTGCAGATTTCCATCATTGGGAATAATGTAACATAGCTTCTCAGTGACTAGGCTTCCTGGGGCTTTATTTAGGGTTAAAAATACCCATTTTCAGTGTGATTTGCTTATGTCTAGATTAAGACAGCTTTTGGTACTGTCGAATGTGTGTTTTTGTGAAACCCATCCAAGCATGGATTGTTTTTTATTCCTTACTCCTCCCAGAGTGATGATTCTGACATTTGGGATGACACTGCATTGATAAAAGCCTATGATAAAGCTGTGGCTTCATTTAAGGTATGAAATGTTTACTCACTTTCCTTTATCTCCTGTTATTTACTTGGTCAAAATGTAATTGATAATATACAGTTAAGGGTTAAAGTACATGTTACTAAGTTTTACTTTTGAAGATTAAGCGGTACTGTGGGTTAGTTAAGCCATGATATCTTCCTTTGGAAGTTGGTTGCCTGTCTGTAGGTCATCCTCTTACCTAACCAACCACTTGCTGTCCGGTCAGTTCTAAGTCATGGCAGCCACATGTGTGTCAGAGCAGAGCTGTGCTTCACAGGGTTGTCAGTGACTGGGTTGTCAGAAATAGATCACCAGTCCTTTCTTCGAAGGCACCTCTGGATGCACTCAAACCACTGACTTGTCAGCACCACAATGTAAAGTAGAGTTTTAAACATTTATTGCTTTTAATATTTCCATTAATCAAATATGGAAGAGTCCTCTAATTTATATTAGCAGGAGAAAGGCAGCATGAATTATAATTTTTAAACATTTAACAAATCTTTGCTGGAATAATAATGATGATATCAATAGTAGGGTAGTAATTAATACTTGCAGAGTGTTTACAGTATTCTAAATACTGTTTTAGATGCTTTACCTCCAGTAAATTAATATAATTCTCTTAATACACTGAGTTGGATATCAACTCAGGTATTCCTGATGGTAGGAATATAAGTTGTTTTAGGAAGTATAGTCTGATTCTGTGGCCGAAAGAAGACATTTTCCCCATTGTCCAGCATCCCACTTTTTCTACTCTCTGAGGTTTTTAGTCTTACTGAGCAGCAGGTTTGGGCATCTTGGTCCACAGGAGGCTGAGCAGGCAGAGCACTAAGCATTCAGAGTGCACTTCTTTCCTGTAGTCGCTTCTCTAGCATGAGGTCAATTTTAGACCTGTGTATTGTTCTTGGTGCTGAATTCTAGATTTTTAAATAATATACACTTAGTCTCTAAGTGGACTAATGAAAGGCTACCAAGTAAGTTCTGTAAAATACAGATGGACAGGGAGAGACTAGAGACCAACATAAGTTAGGTGGCCTCTAGTTCCTGAGGACCTGAATTAGAATCATGACAGGTAGAGTGCTGATTCTGGGGAGAGGGCTGGTGATGTTACACGGGAGGTCGTCTTAATAGAGGTGGAAAAATAACTGTTTTGGAGGAAAGATGATTTCATTTTAATCATGCTGAGTTTGAGGTATGTGTGATGATATGAAATTGATAATTAAAAATGATGGATCAAACTAAGGAGAAAAGTCAGCTGGATAATACTTTTAGAAATTCATTTGTATAGAGCTGTGGTAATAGGGGGCAGATAACCATGAACAGATAAAGAAGGAGAACTATTCTTATTGCAAACATCCAAATTTAATACTCGGTCAGAGAAGTAATGAGAGCATTGGGGCACTATGTTTGCAATGCCATCCAGGTGTCATAAATTTTAAGAAAGAGATAATCAGTAGGGTCTAATGTCTGGGAAAGGATGAGAATGAGGAGTCTTGATTAAAACTGTATTTAGAATTGTTGATCAGGTGTCTGGTGCCTTTTGCTAGAATGTAGTATGGTGAAAAGAGGAAGTGAAGGCTTTCTGAAGTGGTGGGGTCTTGAGACCAGCTTATAGGGGTAACTGAAATATGTTGCTGTTTCTTTTTAATGTATCACTGTAATGTGTGTGTTCCTGTACACGTTTTAATAGCATGCTCTGAAGAATGGTGACATTTGTGAAACTTTAGACAAACCAAAAAACACAGCTAAAAGGAAGCCTGCGAAGAAGAATAAGAGCAAAAAAACGAATGCCTCAACTCCACTGAAACAGGTTATTTAAAACTCTGAAATTTAACTTCGAAGTATTTCTTGTTGCTGTTTATTAAATAGTGTAAAACATCTGTAACTGAAATGATTACCACAGTGTAACTTGAATGATGAGTACATTGCTTTCCATTGATGTATAACTGTAAAACTGCTATTAAACTTTCTGTTGTGGATGGGATGACAGAGGTGATTTGGGAAAGTTATCTAAGGCCTTAAACTGAACTGGAAACTGTTTTATTTCTTAAGTTTAGAGATGGGCATCTTTTTTTCTTCCCAACACCCTAAAACTGTTAGCACCAGAGAACCAAAAACTCTGGGAATTCATTTGTGCTAGTTAAAACATTAGACCTAGAAGCTAAATATTTTGGTGTCTCATTTGTCTACTTGAATTTCATCACTACCAGGTGGGCACTCGCTACGTACCAGCCCCAAATGCTGCCTACTTTACACACTTTTTGTCCTTTCAGTGTGTAAAGTAGAGGATATTATTGCCATTTAACAGATGAGGCAAATAAGATCAAAGACATTAAGAAATGTTTTCAAAATGATATGAACGGCACAGTTTAAGTTTATGCACTTCTGGCCCCCGAGTCTTTTGTCACTAAACTCCTCTGCCTTCCAGATAGGGTAACTGGAGACTTGTCTCTCCCTTCTGCCCTTTTGCCCAAATCAGATTTTACTTTACCGTCTTTAAAAGAAGTGTGCATGTGTGTGTGTGTCTTTGGTTTGTTTTTTGTAGTGGACAGTTGGTGATAAATGTTCTGCTGTCTGGTCAGAAGATGGCTGCGTTTACCCAGCTACCATTGCTTCAATTGATTTTAAAAGAGAAACCTGTGTTGTGATTTACACTGGATATGGAAATAGGGAGGAGCAAAATCTGTCTGATCTGCTTTTCCCAGCCTTCGAAGGAGTTAATAATGTAGATCAGAATGTTCAGGAGAATGCTCAAGAGGTAAGAATGAAAAAAACCAACACTTCATAGAAGCCTGCATACTCATTGAGTTGATCTACTGAAGTATTAAATTTTTCTTAATAATATCTTTATAACCAAAAAAAAAATTTTTCCCCTTTTAAAGAATGAAAATGAAAGTCAAATTTCCACAGATGAAAGTGAGAACTCCTCCAGGTCTCCTGGAAATAAACCAAATAACATCAAGTCTAAAGCTGCTTCATGGAATTCTTTCCTACCTCCACCACCACCTCCAATACCAGGGTCAAGAATGGAATCAGGAAAGGTAAACCTACTACTCAGAGAAGGGTTCCCAGGAAACACTGCACAGTATTGAGACGTTCAGCCCCTGATTTCAGTTACTTGTGGCTTTTCCCACAAAATTTTCACAGCTTTCTGTAGTTGCTCAAACTTGGGAGTTCCTTGAAAAGGAGATGATGATGCAGAATAGCTGTTAGCGAAAGACTTTCCCCACTACTTTTGTGGAGAATTAGACTAATAACTTAGCAAAATTACGTGAGTTAGAAAGTATGATACTGGATCATCTGCTGGATGATATAGTCTGGTTCCCTGTGGTACCTGTGTAAGATACGTAACAACTGGGAGGGAGCACAATCTGGGTGTCTTTTTGGCAGTACCAATTTTTGCATCTAATATGGGTAGAATCTTGAAGAGCTGGATTCGTTTCAGTGTTAAATATTGATACCATTTAGGCATCTTTTGTTATAAATAATAAAAATTAACTAGAATAACAAAGATTTTTATTGATGTTTATGTTGTTTTCCAGTTTCCAGTTTCCTGAATCAAAAATGATCAACCTCATGTGTATAGATATCATGCTTCATTGGTCTCAGGACCAATCTTGCATGTTTGGTGAGGAATTTGCTTGTTTTTACAGTATATATGCTAAGGTGACATGTATAGCTGAAAGAGCATGTGTAAAAAGAGTACATAGGTCAGTTAACTGTAGGAAGATGAGATCTCTTATGATTGAAATATCCTGCTAAGTACCATCGTTTCTGATTTCTTAGGGAAGAAATCTTACCTTGTTTTTACTTCTGAAATATCTGTCCAGAAAGGAAATGAGAAAAATCTGGAAGTTGTCATTTGACTTAAAAGTCTGTTTGACTTTAGTGTTTGGTACATGACTTAACCTTTCAGATTTCTATAATATAGATATTATTCTGGGCAGTCATTTTGATTCTTTTGATGTGGAATCCTTTTCTCTCTTTCCTGTTGAAATCAGTGAATTAATTTTTCTCTGAAATACCTCTTTACAGCCAGGCCTAAAATTCAGTGGCCCGCCACTGCCACCGCCCTCCCTGCCATCGTGCTGGCTACCTCCGTTTCCTTCTGGACCTCCAGTAAGTACAGAACAGTGCAGATGAAACTCTGCTTTTCATATACCATTTGGGAGTCACCAGAATATAGGTAATTGTTGGAAATTGTGCTGAGTGTAGGTGACTGGAAAATGTCATCCTGGGCCAACCTTACGGCCATATTCTAAAAGATGAAAATTTGCACTAACCTGCCTGCTTTTTGTTTCTAATGTCCTCTGCCACCCAAACCCAGCCCTCTTATATCCCCACCTCTGGGCCCTGAGTTGCCTGCTTCCTTCTTAGCAGAATTTGTTTCTTATTCTGTAGGGAGGGAGCCCCTATGAGAAAGGATTTAGTTACACCACAGAGACGGTAATGACTTGCCCTTCTGTACTAGGATGTTAACCTCTCATTCAGTAGACTAGATTTATGATGATAAAATTTTAAGTATCAAAAATAGAGTAGATACAAAGACACTTCAAAAAACAAATTGTGCTGTAAGTGAAAGTTCCGTTCCGTACAATGTGACAGCACACTCTTCCTCTCTACCCTGTGTTTCTTCTGTCCTTTCAACCAGCTTCTTTCCTCCTCTGCCTCACATCTTGCCTCTAGACAGTAGCTGCCCAATTAGTCACCTGTATCTACTTAAGCCAAGAAGCACATTCTTCACCAGTACCATGTTATGTCATATAGTCTCATCTCATCTTTGTCTGAAGAGCTGGCTTTGGGAATGGTGTCTTAGTCATCTGTTGCCACTTTAACAGAATTACCACAGGTGGATGCCTTTAAAAACAGAAATTTTGTTTGTCACAGTCCAGTACACTGAAAGTCCAAATTCAGAGTGTCAGCTCCAGTGGGAAGGCTTCTTCTGCTGGTTCTGGAAGAAGGTCCGTATCATCAGTCTTTCCCTAGATTGGAAGTTTCTGAGGTGTAGGGACCCCAGGTCCTTTCGAAGGATGAGCTTAGCTTCTAGCACTGCTTTCTTTCTTGGTGGTATGAGGTCCCCCAAATCTCTCTGCTGGCTTCTCTCCTTTGTATCTCCAGGGACTGCCTCAAGGCACAAAACAGTGTCACACACTGAGTCTGCCCCACCAACAGAACTGCTGTCCCTTCTCTCATTGACATCACAGAGGTAGGATTTACAATATGGAGGAACATTGCACAACACCAGGAATCATGGTCCAGGCACACCGCCCGCCACATACATTTTGTGGGGGAACATGATTCAATCTATGACAAATGGTTTTAGTTCTAGGCTAACAGAGAATCTGCGAGCCATGTCTTCAGAATTCCAAGCAGACAATGATACTTTACTTCCATTGTATTTTAAGTGAAAATCTACAATTCAAGTCAGTTTATTATACAAAAACTTAAGCTTTGTTATGTAACCTTAGCTGCTCTCCCCACATTGATGACACACTCCCCACCTTGCCGTGTTATTTCCAGTGTCCATTCAGCCAGCTCCTGTCACCCTCTGGCCTCTATTCTCGCTTCCAGATAGAAGCTGCCCAGTTAGTCTCCTCTGTCTACTCAAGCCAAGAAGCACAGTCTTCACCAGTATCATTTTATGTCTTATAGACCAGTTCAATCAAAGACACTTCTTGACAGGCTGTGTGTGTTGGGATTGGGATATACAGATGTTCATCCCAAGATCCTTACTTAAAATTGTCCTTGAAAAAAATTTTTTTTTCCTTTTGAGAAATGGATATAGTTATTTTTGGTGTTTTTTCCAGTTGGATAATGGGAAAAAAAAAGTTCTAATCTAAGCAAAATGTTTAAGCATTTTCTACATCCCATTATAATCTGTGAAACCCTGGTGGCATAGTTGTTGAGAGTTATGGCTGCTCACCAAAAGGTTTACAGTTTGCATCCACCAGGCACTTCTTGGAAACTTTTATGGGGCAGTTCTGCTGTGCACTGTAGAGTTCCTTTGAGTCGGGACTGACTCAGTGGCAACAGGTTTGGGTTTTTTGGTTTTACTATAATTTGATCCTCGTTCAATTTAAATTTGTTGGTTAAATTATTAGTTTGACTTTCTCCCAACATCAGGATTTTTAATTTCTAATATGAGGTGATATGGAATGTAGGAAAAGATACAATTAATGCTCAAGACTCTGTATTACCAAACTTCACATTTTGTTTACTAGCTTTAAAAATGTATCTCCCTCCATTTTCAGATAATTCCCCCACCACCTCCCATGTGTCCAGATTCTCTTGAAGATGCCGATGCCCTGGGAAGTATGTTAATCTCTTGGTACATGAGTGGCTATCATACTGGCTATTATATGGTAAGTAATTGCTCAGCATCGTTTTTTCCACAATCTCTTTGTGGTTGTGTGTCTTTGTGTTGTGACTAGTTGTTTTATGCTGAGTGAAGAAAGCCAGTCACGAAGGACCACAGTATGTGGTCATACAATATGTATGATCCTGTATATGAATTGTGCAGAGCTGTCAAATCGACAGAGACAGAAAGTAAATTAGTGGGTCTCTAAGTGGGGTAAGGGAGGGAGGAAGACGGGAGTGATGGCTCAGGGCTACAGTTTCTTTTTGGGGTAACAGAAGTGTTCTAAACTTAATGGATATACACTCTGTGAATGTCCTGAAAACAACTGAATTGTGTGCTTGAAGCAGGTGACTGATGGGGTACATGAGTTACGTCTCCATAAAGCTCTTTAAAAAGCAAAAAATAAGTCATTTGTTATGTAGGTCCTAAAGGTAACATTACTTTAAGAGGCTTACGTTGCTTTTGCATCCGCCCTATTTGAACTGCTGGCCCTTTGGTTAGTAGATGTAGCCCTTAACCACTACACCACACCACCGGGGCATCCACATGTAATTAGAGTGCATTTAAGAATCTTTTGTGTCTTTACACTGTGACCATATGCTGTGTGTACTTTATGGTTCTATGCATGTATAGGAGGCTGTCCTACTGGTCTCTTTCTAGAGGGGAGAAAAGAGGGTGGAGAGGAGGGAACAGGTGTCTGTTAAGAGGCTACTAGAAGTATAGAGTGAAAAGGAGGATATGCTGTCACTGGGTGAGGAGAGCAGATGGAGCTGCAGATGGGTGGCTGGACATGCAAAATCAATGTGGATTGTATACTTCCACGTAGTCACAATAAAAAAATTTTTTGTGTCTTTAGATTTTTTTAATTGTATTTATTTTGTTGTTGATAATATATATAGCAAAGCACACACTGGTTCAGTAGTTTCTGTAGGTACCATTTAGTGGCAGTGATGACATTCTTTAAGTTGTGCTGCCGTTCTCACCCTCTTATTCTGAGTTGTTCCTCCCCCACTGACACAAATTAACTGACCTCTAAGGCTACTGGCTAGTATTTGAGTTGCTATTGTCAGTTGTATCCCTCAGAGATAGTTCTTAAAAGAGCACAGTACTCAAGGCAGATATTTTTTACTAATTAAGTTAAACTGACACTTGGTTTTAACAAGATTTAAGGGGATATTTTTGGTTTAAGGTTTAAAGATTATCTCAGGACAATCACTTCTGGGGTTCGTCCAGCCTTCATGGCTCTAGGAAGTCTGGAGTCCATGAGAATTTTAAATTCCTGCCTGCATTTTCCCCCATTTGATCAAGATTGCCTTCCAGAATCTTTGATCATAATGTTCAGTAATGGTAGCAGGACACTGTCCAGTTCTTCTGGTTTCATGGCAAAGCAGGCAGTTGTTCATGAAGTCAGTTAGCTGCCCTTTCCATATTCTCCTATTCCCGACTCTCCTGTTCTTCCAGACAAGTAGAGACCAGTTGTTGTGCCTTGAATAGCCACTTGCAAGGCATCACACAACGAACTGGGAGGTAGAACAGAAGCACTAAACATTATTAGTCCACTTTTATTACAGATTATTTTGATGATGCATTTTCGTATTTAAATGACACTGTATTTTCCAAACTCATTAATGTTTATTCTTTGATTTGAAATAAGATGGATTATATAGTGTATGGAAAAACAATGGGTAATATTTTCTATTACTGACAGGTACTGCATACTTTCTGCATACCAGGTTCTACCCTAGACACTTTGTATACATTTATTTATTCAACTCCTGTTAGAATGGTGCCTCAGCACATGCTAGGTGCTCAGTGAATACACCTGAACTGAATGGACCACAAATGGTGTTGGCTCCTTGCCACATCAGGTTAGAACAGATAGTACCAATTTTCTTAAGAAACCTTAGATTCTTTTTGTGCAAAGAGGAAGATCTGGGGTTATAGGTACCAAACTGTAAGTTTGGAGACTTGGGCTTTAAACTTGTCCTTTCAAACATCAGTCTTAGTATATACATACTCTAGTGTAATTTAGCAAGAAATTTATTTTTACTTTGTTTAAAGGAAGCTGTTGTGCCATGCTGAAAATATGATGTGTGATTTTTAGTTAATTAATATAGAAAAGATAGGCAAATGATTTGAAGGTGTAATTTTTTTTATGTATACTGTCTGTACATATTCCCATTTAATATTCTTATTTAACAGATCTTAATTCAAGGCAGTTCACCTCACACTAATCCCTAACTTTTCCCTTTCTGTACTTCGTTTCTCTGTTTTCAGTAATTTTTTTTACGTTTCTAAAATTATGAAATACTTCGAAAAGTAACATGTATAATGTGAACATACAAGATATTAACATAACTTATGTTCATTGAAAAACTTTGGATAGGGAAAACTAGAAGGGAAAAAGTCATCACTCCACCCAGATGCACCTTACATTGACTTACATTCAGGTTCATATCGTGCATAGGTTCATGGTTTTTATTGGTTGGTGTTATTAATACAAACTTTTTATTAAGTATAGCAAGCATGCAGAAAAGTACATGAATTACAAGTTTGTAGCTTGATGATTTTTCACAAAATCATCAGTGTCTGTATCATGAATAAGAACATTATTACTAGAACCCCAAAAGCCTTCCTGTGTCACATTCCAGTCATTAGCCACTTCCCTGTTTTCCTGATTCCTAACATTACAGAGGAGTTTCTCTCATTTTAAAACTTTTCATAGATGGAATTGTGTGTGTGTGTGTGTGTGTTCAGTATTTGCACTGCTTTCCATAATCTATTTGTTCTACTGTTGATTTTGTGAGAGCTTCAGTTTTTGGCTGTTACAAGTAGTGTCATTGTGAACATTAATTTTTCTTTTCTTAATAGTTTTATTGAGATACTTTCACATACCATGAAACCCTTTTAGAAAGTGTACAATTCACTGGTTTTTAATATATTTACAAAGTTGTGCAATCGTCATACCTTTCTACTGAACATTTTCATCATCCTCAAAAGAAACTTTGTTCTTTTTAGCAAGACGGCAGTGGTTGTTCAGAGGTAGAATTCTCACCTGCCACTATGCACATGGGAGACCTAGGTCCTATTCATGGCCAGTGCATCTCAAGCACAGCCACCGCCTCTCTGTCAGTGGAGTTTCCAGACTAAGACAGACCAGAAGCAAAGGCCTGGTGACCTATTTCCAAAACTCATCCCGTGAAAACCTTGTGAATCACAGCAGTCTGATCCTGCTGTGTGCAGGGTCACCCTGAGCCAGAGCAGACGTAACAGCAGCTAACAGCCACCGTCCATCAGCAGTCATTTCTCATTCTCTTCTCTCTCCAGTTTCTGGCAACCACAGTATACTTTCTCTCTGTATAGATTTGCCTGTTCTGGACATTTTGTATAAATGGAATCATACAATATGTTGCCTTTTGGGACTAGCTCTTACTGCTACTCTTTCAAGAACACAAGAAAAATTTGGAAATAGATAGTGGTGGTGACTGTACAACATGATAAATGTAACTGATATCACTGAATTGCACATGTAAGAAATATTGAGATGGCAGTTTTGTAACAGGTATTTACTGCATGTGCACGTGTACACACACACATACAAGAATACAAACGACTAATGTTGGACACGCTGGAGGCATAGAGCTTAAAAACCACGGCTGCTAATCAGAATGTCAGTGGTTCCGATCCACCGGGTACTCTTCGAAACCCTAGGATGGGGCAGTTCTGCTCTGTTCTGTAGTGTCACTGTGAGTTGAAATCAACTCAGCAAGGGGTTTAAGAGTAATGTTGTGGAAATAACATAAGTTGTAGCTTTGATACTCATTGGTAGCAAATCATTTTCAATACACCTTACAACCAACTGGGTATAGACTCATAGTGAAATGGAACGGTACTAGCTCTAGTAAAAGCTAGTATAACATAAAATCCCCAACCAGACCCACTGCTGTCATGTCAATTCTGGCTCATAATGACCCTGTACTGTACAGAAAGAGAGAAACAGTTGAGGTCCAGAGGAGAGGGATAGGACATTTAGGTTGAGTGTGATCAGGAAAAGTAACCCAGATTTGAGCATTGATTTTTTTTTTTTTAATTTCTTCATCGTTTTTATTGAGTACTAGTTTTTAATGGTTTTATTTTAGTAAATAGATAATGATGGGTAATTTTAGATCATTGTATGTTTGATGAGAATAAAGTATTCAGAGGCTCGGGAGTATCTGCAGACTGAAAGAAGAAAAATTTGTCTAGTGCAGCATCTTTTACTTTGGCATTAGTTTCACTGCACATTGGAAAGGTGTTAACTTATTTTCTGATGGTATTTTGTTAAATAAAATTAGTAAAGTGTGTTATATGAAAAAATACTTTTTAACATCTGTATAAAGTATGTATGCTTATCTTTTGAAATCTTTTTTTTTTTTACAGGGTGTCAGACAAAATCAAAAAGAAGGAAAGTGTTCACATTTCAATTAAGGAGTAAGTCTACCATCCTTAAACAAGTGAATCTCACTTTTGTTTTGTACTCCCCCCCAAATACTTTGTGGTTTGTAGAAAAGAAATCATTAAAAGTTAAATGTTAAAAAAAATTAAAATTCAACATCAGAACAACATTAAAGGATTTTGATGCCCAAACTCATAGAACAACATTAAAGGATTTTGATGCCCAAACTCATAGATGAGAGATTGATCCCCAGCCCCTCTAGAATTCTCATGGTGCCAAAGTATAATTCTCACCAAATAGTTGCTGCCTAGTTGTGTGTTGGAATTTAATCATGCCTTTAGATCTAATTTCCTGCTTACAGGAAATATTGAGGATAAAGGAACAAATTATGTGACATCACAAAAGAAATAACTGGACAAGTCTAGAATGTGTAATGTGGAATAGAAGGTAACTGGCCTCATTTCTTAAAATCCATCAGTGTCGTTAATGGAAAAAAAAAAGAGGGAGAGATAACTAGATTAACAGAGATTTCAGAGACATAACAGCCAAGTGTAATGTGGGATCCTTGAATGAATCCTGGTGTGAAAAACTATTTATAAAAGACATGGCAAAAAGGAGAAAAAGAAACGGAGGAAATGTTAATACAGACTACCTTTTAAATGCTATTAGATAATTGTCACTACTTTTGTAAACTGTTATAAGGGCATTGTAGTTTATTAAGAGAATGTCTTTAATTTGCATGCTGAAGTGTTTTTAGGAGTGAAGTTGTTACGGTGTTTGTTATTTTTTAAAATACTTCAGTAAACTGTATAGTGTGTATGTGTGTGAGAGAGAGAGAAACATGGCAAGATTACTGAATCAGGGTGCCATGTATATAGATACTGTACCATTTTTTTTCCTATTTTCTGTATGTCTGCAAAGTGCATAATAAAAATGTTGAACATTTTGAAATTAAGTTTCTTAAAAAAATTATGTGTTATATTCTAGTTTTTGCATTTCATTTAACACTCCTGGTCCATATTTACATGTTTTTGATACAGATGCCTTCAAAACTTTTTTTTTCTCCCCCCCCCTTTTTTTTTTCACTATGACTGAGTGAAAATGTACATTCCTATATAAACTTACATGCCCACCTATATGCAGCTTCCACTGCTCTCCCTGCCCGGTGACAGCACACTCTTCCTCTCTGCTCCATACATGTCTCATCTTCCCAACAGTCTCCTTTTCCCTCCTCTCCACCCACTCTCCTTCCTCCAGCCAGAGGTCAGCAGGATGATAGCCTATAGATGTATAGAACCATAAAGTGCATCCAATATATGGTCACTCTGCATCGCCAAGTCCAACGCATTTGTGTCCGAAGAGCGGACCTTCGTTGTGATTTATGGGCAAGGGCAGCATCAGGGCCAGGGGCCATGCTCCCAGGGGAACCCCAAAACTGCTGGACCATCAACTGAGGTCTTTTATTGGGGATCTCAGGGTGCACCCCTTTTTATTCTTGTGTTCCCAGTGAGATTCAACTTAGTGAGCTCCATCATGGCTATCACTGGTGGTGGCCGGGCACCATCTGGTTCTTCCAGTTCCAAGTCGATGTATGCATCCACTCATGTGGGTGTCTCTATCTTCTGGGCTGTCTTTACCCCATGTCATTTTGGTCCTCAGTGACCATCCGTTCCTGCTGAGTTGGGACCATTTGTGGTGCCCTTGGGTGGCAGCTTGGCAGCTTTTAAGACCCCAGATGCCACTCACCAATGTGGGGTGCAGAGAGCCCTCTTAGCAAAACACTAGTTGTGCCAACTGGCCTTGATTTTGCCTGAGAGCATGGTCCCCTGTCCCAGCTACTCTGTCCTTGCAATATTAGGTTAAGATGGAAGGAGTAGTCAAGTTATGCTGAAGTCCACTTAATATGTTCTTGTTTCTAATGTGTGCTATCACTGATTTCACCCAACCAGATTTCTAGCAACTATCTAATCTAAACCGCCCCCCTGCCCTCTCTCCCTCCCCTCCCTTGCAGCTGTCAAAGAGTCTATTCTTCTATACATGTCTGTTTTTGAGATCTTATCGTAGGGGTCTCATACAGTATTTGTTCTCTTGTCGCTGACTACTTTCACTCAACATAATGTCTTGCAGTTGAAACCAGGTTAGGAGATGTTTCCTGGAATCATCGTTATTCTTTATCATTGCGTAGTGCTCCATTGAGTATATATACCACAGTTTACCTATCCATTTCTCTGTTGATTGGCATTTGGGTTGATTCCATCTTTTTGCTATTGTGGACTGTGCTGCGATAAACATTCTTGTGCATGTGTCCGTTGGTGTGAAAGACCTTGATTCTGTAGGATATATTCCAAGTAGTGGAATTACTGGGTCAAATGGTATATCTATATCCATTTTTTTAAGGAAGTGCCAGATTGCTTTCCAAAGAGGCTGGACCATTTTGCAACCCTACCAACAGTGTAGAAGAGTTCCACCTTCTCCATTCCCTCTCCAGCATGCCTTCCAAACATTATTTGCATATACTTAGTCTTTATTTTTCATGGTGTTACATTTTCTTTCTGTCCGAAAGAAAATGATTTGCCACTATTTCTTTAGTTCAGTAGGTTTATTCTGGTTTATTCAGTAGTTATCCTCGTAATGTTCCAGTAAACATCTTCATGTATGTAAACTGTTTTTTTTTTTTTTCATGGCCTTAGGCTAAATCTCTGTGATGTGACTATTTGATGAAATGTTACAGAAATTATGAAGACTTGTGGGAGATGTTTCTGTGTTGCCTTGAAAAGCAAGTTTTTGAAAAACACATCTTGAGAATCAGAGATACATCCCTGGCAGAGAAGAATTTTTTTTTTAATTATGCGATCTTCACATTTCAGAGTATAATTACTTTTTGATTAAAATAATCTACATTTAATTAAAATTCTTCATATGGGTTATTCAGCCAAGTCTGAAAAAGTGAGTAGAAAGTTTAGGTAAGGAGATGAGATGTGTTAGGGTGTTCCAGCAGAGAAAGTACAAAATGGGAAGCCTCAGAGTAGGATGTGTTTAGAGGCACAAGGTAGCTTATATGTCCTGTCAGTATTGCTGATACCACCCAGCCACTATTATCTGCCTCTCCCTTATCCATGGAATTTTCCCTCCTTGAGCATGCTGTCTACTTATTTCAAAGACATAACTTTTCACATTATATTATCATTAATGTTCGTATGTCTGACTCAGAGGAGGCAGGTACCATGTCTCATTCTTCACAGTCCATTCAGTATCTGGCATGTGTTTCTGAATGAAGTGCATGATGTGTTTAAAGCACAAGCAGTCAGGGAGGAGGAGGGAATGTCAGACGGAAAATGACAGATTCATGCTTGTTTTCCGATCAGGTCTTTCTTTGTGGAGGGTTAGGCATCAGTGCTACTTTGGGCTGTTTTTTTTTATTCTTTTAAAAGGTGTCCTATTTTATCATTTTTCAACTTTCTACTTTGAAATCACTGTAGATTTCTAGAAGGTTGCAAAGATAGTATACAGACTTAGCTTACACTCTTTACCTAGCTTCCTATAATGTTAACATCTCTTATAACCACACTACATTCACCCAAACTAAAAAATTACCATTGGTATAATGACCAAAAACCAAACCCAGTGCTGTTGAGTCAGTTCTGATTCACAGCTATCCTATAAGACAGAGTAGAACTGCCCCATAAAGTTTCTAAGGAGCACCTGGCAGACTTTAACTACCAACCTTTGGGGGGGCGTAGTCAAGTTGGCAGACTAAGCACACATCTCCTTGTATCCTTCTGGAAAGCAAGACCTGAACTCATAATCAAATGGAGCCTTCTGGTCACCTAGTGAGCCACCAGGACACAGCACAGGGCTGTTAATTTCGACTTCATACCACTGATCTCTGTCGCTGACTCCCGCTCCCAGTTAGCCCTGGCTCTCATGGACTGATGGTAAACACACCATTTTGACTTTTTTTTTCCTCTGTCTTGGCCAGCGGGCGGAGCTGGGTCTTGCCTAGCGGCTAGACTCCGACGCACTGCTGGTGGGATAGGCAGGCAAAATTTCCATATTTTGAGAGCCAGGAGTAGGACTCTGTTAATCTAGCCACTTTGGGGCTGTCTTTTTATCACTGCCACAGCATGGTTTGTACGGAACTGCACTGCCAGTGTGCGGGACACCATGTTGGGTACGGAGATATTAGCGAGACCTAATTCTCATCCTGGGAGCCAGCGCTTGCAGACAGAACAGTGCTTCACCGACAGAAAACCAGTAGTTTACACAGTGTCACCTACAGTGGGGGCCCAGCAACAGAGCAGAGAACTCACTACCTCTCGGCACCTTTAGCCCCTCTATCTGCTGACCGTGTGGAGGGCACGCCATCGTAGATACCGTGGCCGCAGCTGGACCTATTTCTTAGCTTGGGAGCCAGCGCCTGCCCACAGGAGAGCACTCTTCTACCAGAAAAGCAGTACTTTACACAGTGTCGCCTAAGACTGGGCCCTGTCGGCACAGGCCGACAGGGCACTAAGTAGCATTGCTGTATTTTGAACTAGTTTGTATCATCTGGGGTTGAATATAGAGGTGCTTGCTTTGCCAGCTGGGAAGAGGGACCTCTACACCCGAAAACCTGACTGACTTGGGAAGTGGTCAGATACCTTTTGCTTTACATTTTAAAGCAGCCTAGAGAAACATTGGCAGTCCATCCTCACAGTATCTCTCCCAGCCTCTACTTACTCACATGGGACCCAAAAAGCAACAGACACTTGTGGCATACAAGAAATCACCCATGGCTTCAGAAGCCTCCCAAACAAAACCACAAAGGAGTTTTCCAGATGTAGAAACTTTTCTGAAATCATCAGAAGGTGAATACAAAATGATTATATACAGAGCCCTTCTAGACGTTATACAAAATGCAGCAGAACAAAAGGAAAAATAAAGCAAGCTATTCGATCTGATGGAACACCAGTACTCTGAAATCCAACAGATCAAGAACAAAATCAAAGACATAGAAACTTCCATCCAAAGCCAAGAAAACAGAATGGAACAAATGGAAAAAAGAATTTCTGACTTGGAAGACAGAGCTACTGACGCCAGCGTCTATGAGCAGAAATCAGAAACAAGAAACAAGAAGAATGAAGAAACATTAAGAAGCATGTGGGACTCTACTATGAGACACTTGAGAACACACAGAGTATTGCTGCTGAGCTGCTGACAGAAAGCTTCCCAGAAATCATGAAGGAAGAGAACATAGACATCTCAGATGCATATTGTACACCACTGAATACAGATCTCAAAATAAAGACTCCAAGACATATTATAATCAAGCTTAACAAAATGAAACATAAGCAGCAACTCTTAAAGGCAGCAAGCCTCAAAACAAAGCTAACATTCAGAGGGAAACCCTGTAGGCTTTCGTCAGATTTCTCAGCAGAAACCATGCTGGCATGGAGACAGTGGCATGATACATTCAAAGCCTTGAAGGAGAACTTCCAACCACGAATTATATATCCTGCAAAACTATCTTTGAAATATGAGTTGCCAAATATTTTTTCCCACTCTGTGGGTGTTCTTTTAATTCTATTAATAAAGTCTTTGGATGAGCAAAAGTGTTTGATTCTTAATAGTTCCCATTTATCTATTTTCTCTCTGTTGATTGAGGTTTCTTTGACAGATTTTGGAGTCTGTCCTCATTGTGTATTAAAACTTCCATTGTTGTTCCTACCTTTTCTTGGATGAGCTTTATCGTTTTAGGTTTGATATTTAGGTCTTTTATCCAGTTGGAGTTGGTTTTTGTATAAGGTGTAAGATATGGATCTTGATTCAGTTTATTGCAGATGGATAACCAATTTTGCCAGCACCATTGGTTGAAGATACTGTTTTTACCCGTTTAATGTCTTAGGGCCTTTGTCGAATATCAACTGTTCATAGGAAGATGGTGTCACCACTGGGGTCTCAATTCTGTTCCATTGATCGATCTGTCTGTTCTGGTACCAGTACTAGACTGTTTTGACCACTGTGGCAGTGTAGTATGTTCTAAGGTCGGGTAATGAGAGGCCTCCCAGTGTGTTCTTCTTCTTTAGTAGTACCTTACTTATCCGGGGCTTCTTCCCTTTCCAAACAAAATTGGTGATTTGTTTCTCCATCTCATTAAAAAATGATGCTGGAACTTGTATTGGGATTGCATTATATAAATAAATTGCTTTGGGTAAAACAGACATTTTCACAATGTTGAGTCTTCCTATCCATGAGCAGGGTAGGTTTTTCCATTTATCTAAGTCTCTCTTAGTTTCTTGTAGTAAGGGCTTGTAGTTCTCTTTGTAAAGGTCTGTTGTTTCTCTGGTTAGATTAATTCCTAGGTACTTTATCTTCTTAGGGGCTGTCACAAATGGTATAGATTTGATAATTTCCTCCTTAACAGTCTCGTTGTTGGTATAAAGGAATCCTACTGATTTACTTATGTTTATCTTGTATCCTGAGACTTTGCTGAACTCTTCTATCAGTTTGAGTAATATCTTTGAAATATGAAAATGAAATCAAGACATTCCCAGATAAACAGAAACTCAGAGACTTTGTAAAAACCAAACCAAAACTACAAGAAATACTGAAAGAAGTTCTTGGCTTTGGCTTACAAGAACAAAACCACTAACTTTACATTTTAGAATGACACATTATTCAGAACTCTACTCAGTTAGGGAAGGCTCCAAGGTCAATCACAGCTTTAATACTGAAAGAAGCAATGCAGTGATCATCATGAAAACTATGGTGCCATCATATTAAAAAGAGGGATGTACTACAGTTGTTACAGTCCTTCCAGATGGAGAGGAAGATGACAAGACCGGTAGTAATTAAAATTGGGTTTATATATAGTTTATTACGAGAGATCATAAGGGCAGCTGTAAAGCACAACAGAGATGTAACATGCCATTTCAAGAAATGTAACACAGAGTCTCAACAACTACAAAACCAGCTCGGAAAATGGGGAAAAATCAACTCTCAAAAAACAATGTCCCAGAACAGACTAATAAGAAAAACAGCGAAAACATCAACACAAAAATAAACATATCACAATGGTAGCACTGAACACATACATATCAATAATTACATTGAATATGAATGGACTGAATGCTCCAGTAAAGACACATCGAGTGACATCTTGGATCAAAAGGCATGACCCATCCATGTGTTGTCTACAAGAAACTCACTTGGGACATAAAGATAGGAACGAGGTGAAAATTAAAGGATGGAAGAGTATATATCCAGCTAACAATGAACAAAAAAGAGCAGGTGTGGCAATTCTAATCTCAGACAAAATCAGTTTTAATGTAAAATCCACCATTGCGGACAAAGATGGACACTATTGCTGAAAGGTTCAGTACACAAGCAAGACTTAACTATATTAAATATTTATGCTCCTAATATCAGAGCACCTAAATACGTTGAAGAAACTGACTACACTCAAAAAAGAGATAACACGAACCTTTTGGTTAGCAGATGCAGCACTTAACCACTACACCCCTAGGGTTTGTTGGTACAGTACTACTAATTAACTGGACTTCCCATTTTTCCACTTTTGCTAGCTTTGTGTATGAGGGGATAGGTAAGTATATATACAGCAAACACTTGCCATGTCATCATATTTTACATGTACAATTCAGGTGATAGTGATTACATTCATTATGTGTATCCATTACCCTATTTCCAGATTTACTCATTAGTTTTATAAAAGACTTTAAATAACAAATTCTACCTTAAGTATTTTTGAAAGTTGAGTTAATGTAATTATATTTGACCTAGGTTATTTTTAGAAACAGTTTAACTTAAATATTGAATAATAAAGCACCAGTCTCCTTACGTACAGAGAAAACAAAGTTACCACTGCAATGTATGTCTGAACAGATGTTTCCAATTGAATGGCATGAAGTGGTTGTTTAACAGAAATAAGCTACAGGTTTAATGATCTTGAATATTTATAAACTTCAGTCATAAGTAATTTGAAGCTCTTGGTGAACTGAAAAAGTGGATTCAATCCAGAAATCTGATTTTTTTTTTAAATTATGATTGAATGAAAATGTACATTCCCATATAAATTTGCATGCCCACCTATATGCAGCTCCCACTGTTCTCCCTGCCCGGTGACAGTACACTCTTCCTCTCTGCTCCATACATGTCTCATCCTCCCTACAAACTCCTATCCTGTCCTCTCCAACCACTCCCCTTCCTCCAGTAAGAGGTCAACAGGACGACATGCTATACATGGTTAGAACCATAAAGTGTGCACATGGTATGGTCACTCTGTGTTGCCAAGTCCAATTATTTCCTGTCTGAGAGTTGGCCTCCATTATGATTTATGGACAGGGCAGCATCAGGGCCAGGGGCCATGCTCCCAGGGGAATGCCAAGGCCTGTGGACCATCAATTGCAGTCTTTTAATGGAGATCTCAGTGTGCACCCCATTTTATTCTTGTACTACCAGCGAGACTCACGGCTATCACTGGTAGTGGCCTGTCCTATCCGGTTCTTCTGGTCACAAATTGATGTAGTCATCCACTCCTGTGGGTCTCTGTGTCTTCTGGGTTCTCTTTTCCCCATGCTATTTTGGTCCTTGGTGATCATCTGTTCCTGCTAAGTTGGGACCATTTGCTGTACGCTCAGATGGCAGCTTGGCAGCTTTTAAGACCCTCGACGCTACTCACCAATGTGGGGTGTGGAAGGCTTTCTTAGCAAAATGCTGGTTGTGCCAGTTGGCCTGTTTCCCCTGAGAGCATGGTCTCCAGCTCCCCACCCCAGCTACTCTGTCCTTGTAACATTGGATTAAGATGGGAAGAGTAATCATGTTGAAGTCCAGTTAATATTGATTTTCTAATGTGTGCTGTCACAGATTTCACCCAGCCAAATTTCTGTCAACTATCTAAACCCTCTCCCCACCTTGCAGCCATCAAAGAGTCTCTGCTTCAGTGCATGAGTCTGTTTTTAAGTTCATATCGTAGCGGTGTCATACAATATTTGTCCCTTTGTCGCTGACTACTTTCACTCAACACAATGTCCTCCAATTGAAACCAGGTTATGAGATATTTCCTAAAATCATTGTTGTTCTTTATCACTGCATTGTGTTCTATTGAGTATATATACCATGGGTTACCTATCCATTCCTCTGTTGCTGGGCATCTGGGTTGATTCCATGTTTTGCTGCTGTGGACTGTGCTGCGATAAACATTTGTGTGTGTGTATCACTTGGTGTGAATGGCCTTGATTCTGTAGGATATATTCTGAGCAGTGGAATTACAGGGTCTATGTGTATGTCTATATCCAGCTTTTTAAGGAAGCACCAGATTACTTTCTAAAGAGTTGCACCATTTTTCAATCCCACCAACAGTGTAGGAGAGTTCCAATTTCTCCACAACCTCTCCAGCATTTGTTGTTTTGTGTTTTTTTGGATCATGGCCAACCTTGTTGGGGTGAGATGGTATCTCATGGTAGTTTCATTTGAATTTCTTTTATAGCTAATGATTGTGAGCATGTCTGCATGTGTTTTTTGGCTACCTGGATCTCCTCTTTAGAGAAGTGTCTGTCCATCTCCTTTGTCCAATGGTTAATTGGATTATCTATCTTTTTCTTATTGATATTTGAAATCAGATTCTTAAAGGTTAACAAGAGCAACTCCTGCTGCTATACAAGCCTGTGTTTTATCTCCAGCTGTCAGTAGAAGACATTTTACACACATGTATCTCAGTATTTGGCAGTAGATGACTTTTATTTATGAGTCATGCTTTTTCAAGGATATTCAAGGGCACTTATACAGCCAATTCTTATCTAGTACTTTTGTTTAGGTTCAAATTATATACAGTTAAATGGACAGATTTAAAGTGAAGTGTTTGATCAGTTTTGACAAAGCTGTATCCTTGTTTACAAACACCGCATTCAAGATACAGAATATATCCCTCAACCCAGGAAGTCCCTCTGGGCCCCATTCTCGCCCCCAGTAACCACTCTGATTTCTATGGGCAAAGAGTCGTTTGCCTGTTTCAGAATGTCATATAATGGAATGAGCAAGGGAGAGTCTTGTATAGCATGATTTTTAAGGTATAATTACTGGAGTTCAGCTAATTAGCATCCTAGGATAATATGTGTAGCACATTATGAAGGTATCAAGTATTATAGTTGGAGAAAGTAATGTCTGAACTTTGAAGTTTTGATCCTTTTATTATTAGTTATTATGACAGACAGATTACCCGTTTTATTTAAAAATGGTATATACTTTAGGGTTGAGCTATACATAGTCCACATTCAATAAAACATGCTGGTGCTAGATTTCCAGGTAGCAGGTGACAGATGTGAAGCAGTATTTCTGAGTAATAATGGGTCTGTGTTTTTAGACCTAGATTTTAGGTTAAGAATACACAAAATCTTCGTTAAGTCTTGGTTTCAGTAGACTTTTACAGTATGTGTTGTAAATTTGGGTTTTTACTGTAAAGGAAACTAGAAACTGCCATGAAATTTATCTTCCCTTTATTAGTAAGAGGAATAGCTGTACTAATTGATTGTTGCATGCTAGACCCAGTTAATCTTTACAGCACTGGTAGAGTTAGATACTGTCATTCCCATTTTACAGAGGAGAAAGCAGACTCACAGGAGTGAAATGATTTGCCACAGCTAACTGAGGAAATGGAAGAACTCTGTATGGCCTTTTAAGTTTATCCAGCTCTCAGCACCAGCCGCTCCATCTGTGAGGCTCCTTGCAGTCTTGTTCTGCACATGTATAATTGAGGATTTGGGCAAGGACTCAAGTGAAACTCCCACAGCAGACTTTTGGAGCTCTTTTTCTACAAATCCTTTCCTTCCTGACCTGCCTCCTCAGATTCCAACTGCCTTATTGCAGTGCCCAAAGTCCAATTTCTGTTTCTTTTACTCAGGAAGAACACTATTCTGTTCAGGCTCCCTCTTCCATCCTGAAGCCAGAAAGGGATGAAATGTGAAGCACACGTAATGTGTGGCATTTTTCCAGGATCAAACCCTGCTGTGTGTTGTCCAATGCCTGGAAACAACTGTATCATATATTCTGGTTCCTGGAAACAGTTCTATCATATATTCTGGTTCCTAGAAACAATTGTATCACATATTCTGGTGCCTGGAAACAGTTGTATCATACATTCTGGCCACCTTCATATTTTATGACAGGAGAGCAAGTCTACTACCAGTTACTCCCCCAATTTTTTTTTTTAAATACTATTTGATGTCAACAAATGTTTCACGATTGTCTTCCTGAGCACTTGTCTGCACGACACAATTCACTGTATCACCTTTTCAAATTTTTTGAACAATACTGAGTTGCATGTTACTGTGATGATTGAAATACAATATACCAGATGACAGTATTGCACTCTACCTCTGAAGTACATGAGTTAAATGTTAAATTTGGGATTGTGATATATATTTTACATAGCAATGATCTATTTTGGGCTTTTTTGCTTGACATAATTTCATAGAACTATTTTTGTGTATTGATAATTTCATATACTGGGTCATAGATTCTAATTCATTCTATAGAGTATCACATGTCATATGCTCCTTTCCAAAAACAGTTAACTGATGTCCTCATTTTTAATTCTTAATTATTAGAGTTTAAGAATTATTTCTTTATACATTGTTATTCTTGGTTGTATAAAAGTTCTAAAATCATTTGAATTTAGTTTTTCAAGCAGTGTATTCTTTTAATCACTTTTTATTAAAAACAGTTTTAGTAACTACTGCCTCGTATTTTTAGAAATTTGACAGGATTTGTTTCAATGAAAAAAAAATCCAGAACTATGTATACTATGCTGCCTGTCATTTGTAGAAATATATATTATGTGTATTAATGCATGAGAATTGGTTATCAAGAACAATACTCAAGGTAAATTACCTCTGAAAGGGAGCTAGAATACACAGGAATGTGAGAGACTTCACAGTATTTCCTTTTGCTATTTTATAATTTTTGTACCATGTACACGTGTTTCCGACTCGATGGCACTTGGCTTTGGCTGGCACATGTATTGCCAATAAAAAATTAACATGTAAGTGAAATGATTTGGTAAAATATATCTGTCTTCATTATTCCTTTAAACCTTTTGAAATTTTATTTTTATAGGTCACTGATACAGTGTACTTTTATAGGTAAGTGCTTTCTCCTCTTACTGTATATTGATTGGAGAGCATGTTACATTGCTATGTAAAACTGTCTCCTTTTTTTTAACAGTTTGAGAATACTCTTACATGTAATATATTTATTCATCCTTTGTAGAAATATGAATGTCTTTAGGATTAAGTAGAAGTAAAACCACTGTGTTGAAGAGTGTATTCACTGAAATTCTGATAGATTTTTACTAAGTTGCTCTCAATACATTCATTTGTATTTCTACTAACATTGTTTGTTCCTGTTTCCCAGAGTTTAGCTAACAGTTTATCAAATTTTGGATCTTTGTCAATCTAAAACTTGAAAAATGATTATCTTGTATTTGTCTTTTTGTTCACTATTTTTAAGAGCAATGTGTCTCCTTTTTGGAAAAACTTATGAACATTACTGTTAAGTGCTTTTTAACTTTTATTTTTTATTTGTAGGAATTCTTTATAGGAAAACTCATACAAGTTTTTTTCTACCATATCATTTCTTTTTGATTATGCTTATGATGGTAGTGGTTGCTTTGACAGAAATGTTTTATTTTGATGTAATTAAATTGTTTAATTCTCAACAGACTTTTTGATGGCTTTTGAGGTTTCTTCTAGTGCTTCCAGTAAAAAATTTTTCCCTGTATGTATGGTTATTTTCCTATTACCATTTTTTATTTTGGGCATCTGTGCTTACTCTATTTTTAAATTTTTTTGCTTACAAAACTTTATTTCTTTCTAAGTCATTTTACAAATAATTCACAGAAGTAAAAGTAATAGTGAAAACTAACTTTATTAGCAGTGTTAATGAGAATTTAAATATAGCTAACTCCAATTTTCCTAGTTCTGAATTTACTTCTATGAGTTCTGACAATTAAGTTCGCAAACTCATCCTAGAAAAAGTGCTACATACCTCATTGCCGATGAATGTCACCATGGTCACCCTGGAATTACTCCCCTTGGGAAGCTATGCATCAGTGCCAGCACCTAGTCTGCCCTTGAAAGGAAGGTGCTGGCACTGGTGCATAGCTTCCCAAGGGGAGTACTTCCAAGGTGACTGTAGTGATATTTGGCAGTGAGGTCTGTAGCACTTAAAACAGTCAAGTTTGTGGACTTGTCAGACCTCGCATGTTTATCCAAAACAAGCAACATCCTTTTGATGTAACTAACTATTCATCAGCTGTTACGCATGAACCGGGAACAGTTGTTTTTTCTTAACTGTAATAAATTTTATTGATCTTTCTGCAGTTTTCTTTTTTTTAATTGTGTTTAAGTGAAACTTTACCATTATAGTCAGTTTCTTATACAAAAACGTACACACACTTCGCTGTGCAACCCCAGCTACTCTCCCCACCCTATGAGACCACACCCCCTCCCTCCAGCCTGTATTTCTCGTGTCTGTTTAACCAGCTCCTGTACTCCTCTGTTGTGGAACATGTCTGTCTTTTAAATACTGATTCCAGATTTCAAGTATGTCTCTAATGTGTTCTAGTTTATCACTGCTTCTGCTTCTTCTTGTGCTTACTTCATTAAAGCATAATGCTTTTGAAGACTTTGATGGCTTATAGATTTGTTCTAGATATATATGATGGCTATCTTTGTTCATTAACAGCAAAGATTTTCATTTTTATACTTATAAACACTAATTACAGTGGTCAGGTTAATGATTTTTAACTTCCATTCCTGTATCATCTGATCTTCCAGTCACCTTGTATATGCAACTGTCTTTAACATTTGTCTACCTCATAAATTTTGATGTATAAGCACCATAAAAGTTGAAAGAACACTGTCATGTGTCCCAGTAACAAAGCAGGATGGTTCCGGTCTTTATCACAAAATACTGTGTGAAGGACTGTAACTGGATGAGAATACCCTATTTTCTTTTTGTCCTTAGAAATCAGTTCTTTATTTTGAGAAAATTCAACTAGATTGTCCCCCAAGACTATCATCCCAGGCCTTTTAAACCAATTCCAGGAGTTGTCTGGATATGTAGGAAGCCTCTGCAACTGTGCCCCTGTGTGCTTTGTAAGATCATGGATATGTATGCAGGACACATACACAAACATGTTATATACATAGGCCAGCTGGACACATGATTTTGATAATTACTGCTTTGTAATATGTTTTCAAAACGATCAGGGCAAATCCAATACTAATATGCCTTAAAGTTTTAAAAAATAGATTTTTGCCCATTTATTCTTCCAAATGAATTCTGCATATAGTTTGTGTATTTAAATGTTCTATGAAGACTGAAGTTAGTATTACATTAAATATATTAGCATATTTTCCTAGTATTATTTACCATGTCCTTACGTTATAAAATAGACTTTAAAATATATCATGATTATATCTAGACTTTTTCCTTTCAAATTTAGGTAGAGCTCTCTCCCAAGGAGAATGGTATTTTGATGTACTCTGGTCAGTGTGAAAAACACTGCATCATCTTCTTCATCAGCACTTGGTTGAAGAGCATAGTCCCTCTGCATTTTGTCAGCTGTTGTATCTGTTCCATGCTTCAGTAACCAAGGAAGCGTTTTTAGGGAATAATCAATTTGCATTAACTGAACAGGGCAAATGTGGGTGATTAAAAGGTCACACCTAGTGCATGAAAGTCAGTTTGTCAAATTACAATTGAACATGTTTTTATAGTGTCGTTTTCTTAGTATGTTACCTCTTTATTAATGCTTTTAAAAATAAATGTTAAATCTTTTTTTTCCAAACCTTAAATATAAAAAATATTTTTCTCTGGAATGTACATGGTAAGGTTGAATCTGTCTAACAATGAAGAAAGAAAACTACTTGGTTAAAATAGTATTGAAAAAGTACAAACAGTTGTCAAGTTATCTCACTGATAATCCAAGCTTGAGAAACCAAGGCTAGCTGAGTGTCACAAGGACTGGATCTGCCCAGTGAAGAACCAAGGCTGTGTTTGCTTCTTGGGAGTCTTTTTTTTTATCATGATTATAATTGAATGAAAATGTACATTCCCACATAAATTGGATGCCCATCTATATGCAGCTCCCACTGCACTCCCTGCCCAGTGACAGCACACTCTTCTCTCTACTCCATACCTGTCTTATCCTCCCAACAACTGCCTATTCCCTCCTCTCTGCCCACTCCCTTTCCTCCAGTAAGAGGTCAGCACGACAACATCCTATAGATGCATAGAACCATAAAGTGCACACATGATATGGTCACTCCGTGTCACAAAGTCCAATCCATTCCTGTCCGAGAGTTGACCTACATTATGCATTATGGACAGGGGCAGCATCAGGACCAGGGGCCATGCTCCCAGGGGAACCCGGAGGCCCCTAGACCATCAGTTCTTGGGAGTCTTGTTGTCATTCTCCTCTCTGTACCTTCTTCTTCTTGTGTGTCTTTCTGACTTTCCCCCTCTGCCTTTGTTCCTCTCTCCATTTTGCTTTCCCTTCCCCTTTCTCCCTTTTCCACTCTCTCCTTCTCCCAGCTGTGCCTGGTTATAAAGGGAGCCTATTGGCTCTGCAAGTTATTTTTGGAGCTTTAAATACATAATACAATTGGAAAGTGGTGGTGAGTTCAGCCAAGTTACTCATTTCAGTGCATATTTACTGAATTTTATCTCTGCGGTAGGTACTGTTCTAGGTGCTTGGCCTATGCTTCTGCCCTCACAAAGTGTATAGTGGTGGAAACCAGACAGTAAATAAATGTATAGGTGACAGATAGTGATAAAGGCTGTATGGAGAAGGAGAGAAGAGACTGGAAGTGGGGTATGCTGTTAAAAAAGTGGTCACGGATGGAAAGAGTTGGGAATCATTAACGGTGATGGCTGAACAACACAATGGACATGTTAATGTCACTGAGCTGTACAAGTGAAGATGGTGAATAGCAAATGCTTATTATTTACCACAATTTAAAAATTACAACAGTTTAAAAAAAAAATCAGCGGACTCCTAGAAAGTGAACCTTCCAGGCAAAAGAAATGAAAGTGAAGACTTGACAGAGTGAAAGACTTGAAGTAAGGCAAGTCCCTGCTTGGTGTGGTCAGGGAATATTAAGGAGACCTGGGTGGCTGGAGTAGAGTGAACATGAGGGGAGAAATTAAGGACATGGGGTTAAGAGGGCAACAGGAACCAGGTAATGTGGAGGCCATTTGAAGGTCTTCAGTATTTACTTTGAGCTGGGAATCCACTGGCTAGTTTGAGCTAGATGTAGTATGATGAGACTTACAGAAAGTGCCTTCTAACTGCTGTGTTGAAAAAAAGACCATAGGAGGGAGGCAGGCCAACTAGTTAGGACCAGTGTGTTGGATCTGAACATATATCAAAGGTAGGACCATCAGAGTTTGCCAGTAGATGGCATGCAGAGCATGAAAGAGAAGAGTCAAGGATAACACCAAGCTTTTTGGCCTAAGCAACTGTAAGAACAAAGCTAGAATTTACAGAGCTGGAGACGTCTACATAAAGACTACTTTTTTGGAGAGGAGGCATAGTACTTGGGTTTGGGACATAAAAATGTGAGACGGCCATTTATAGGAGCTGCATATGAGTAAGGAATCCCAACGAATGTCTGGGCTAGAAATGAAAATTTAGAAGTCAGCCCAGAAGTGAAGTTTAAATTCAACAGGATGAGACAACCAAACAAGTAAATGTGAATAGTTTTCAGAGGAAAAAACTCAGGGGGGTACTCCTAGTATTTAAAGATCAGAGATATGAGGAGAAATAGGAAAAGAGGCTAGGCATGAGCTCTCAGTGAATCAGAAAAAAATGAGGGAGGGATGTGATGTCCTGGAAGCCAAGTGAAGAGCAGATTTTGAGGAGGAGGGAGTGTCCTGTGCTCCCCACAGGTCACATGCTGCTAATAGGTCTAGTAAAGGAGGACTGAGGAGTGCTCAGTGAATTTGACAGTGGGAGGTCATTGGTGATCCTGGTAGCTGTTTTGGTGAAAATGTTGAAGGCCTGAAGGCAGGGAGTGCAAGAATGAGACAACAGTTGAAAATAGTGCATGTGGACAAATTTTGTATCATTTGTGGCTGAGTTTTTGTTACATTTTGATATTAATAAAGTCATTTGATACAGCTTTATCTTAGTAAGGGTGTTATTTTGTGAAACTTATTCCAGTTATTTATATGTATTATATGTATGTATGTATTTGATGTCTGTCGGGGGGTGTGTGTATACTGTGTTGCAGTGTAAAATATGAGGTCTGACAGTTAAGTTCATGAACTCACCCTAGAAAAAGTGCTTCATACCTCACTGAGGAATATCATTATGGTCATCTCTGAAGTACTCCCCTGGGGAATCTACGCACTGACACCAGTACCCAGTGCATCCTTCAAAGCAATTTTAGAATTCTTTCTAGAATGACCATCAGAGCTGTCGTTGTATTACCTTGCTGTCCTGAATGTCATCAGAATTCCCTATTTCTGTATTTTCTTTATCTTCATGTAAAGAAAAAAGTCACTGAGGACCAGACCAGGTGAGTGGGGAGGGTGTTCCAATACCATTATTTGTTTATTGGCTAAAAACTCCAGTGCCATGTGAGCTGATACACTGTCATGATACAAGAGCCATGAGTTGTAGGCAAAAAGGTTCAGGTCGTTTGCATCTAATTTTTGCACTCAGCCTTGTTAGTACTTCCAACGGTAAACTTGGTTAACTGTCAATAAAGGTTAGAAACATCCTTTTGACTCTTCATACGGACTCACAGAACTTTTTTGGTCAGGGAGAATTGTCTGACTTCTGTTGTACACTTTGATGCTTTGTTTCAGGGTCAGTAAAGATTTTCCTGTTTATTGGTATTTACTTGGTCTGCTATGCTTCTCAACAGTCAGCTAATGATTTTGATGCACAATTTGATGGATTTTTGCAATTTTTCATCAGTTCTGCTTTTTATTGGCCGCACTGACCTCTCTTCACCAGTGATGCTTTCTCTCTCCTTAGAAAAACATTTAATCCATTTGTACACTGCCGTTTTCTTCATGGCATTATTCCCATAAATGTGGACTAACGTGTCCCTGATTTCACTTCCACTCTTGCCATGTTTAACAAGAAATTTAATGTTTGTTGTTCTAATTCAAGCTCTGACATTCTCACGATGGCACACAAAAACATGCAACAATAATGAATGCCACTCAGCAAGACACTGCCCCACATCGATGTGAACAAAGCTGTGAGACACTGATATACCAATGTTATGAAACCTGAGTTGTTTATACATTGCTGTCAACTCCAGTGCACAGTGTAAAGTTTGAAAACTTAGTTGTCAGACCTTGTACATCAGCTGGGTCTACCCTGAGAAAAGTGCTGCCTATAATGGAATATTTGCACTGAACCTGAAACAGATTTCATTCTACACTCTCACTCATTTGTCCAGTGACCAAGACTGGAAAAGTAGAACAGAGTTAGGTTAAATACTTCCTGTATATGAAACTGAGATAGCTAACTGGGACAGGAACAACTCTGGCTTCATAGCCTGAACCATTAAAGTTAGCCAGTCTTAAGATACACTACAAGCAAATGCTGGTATTTGACATTATCTATTAAGTAATTTACCAGTTATTAAAGATTAAAGCAACAGGTTTAGCATAGGAGACTGAAAGGGTCACTGGAACGCTTCCCTTTGTTGCATCTGAATTTCACTTTTGTTTAAGCTGTCTATGTCCACTGCCAATGATAACCTGATAGAAAAAATGTCAATTATGTTTCCAGATAACTCGGCTTACAGTAAAAGTGATTTCTGATTATTAAATTGTATCTGGGCTGGGATGCATCTGGTGCAGTGAATTACTTAATGTGACCCTTCTAACTACATAATATTATGATTCTCACAAAATGATTTAGTGGGACTATGGAAATAAGTTGCCTTTGGCCCACCAATGGCATTGGCAGCTTGCTAATAATGCAAATAAGATACATGGAACCCTTGTGGGGTTGGGCCATGCAAATGAGATATATGGAACCCTAAAAAGGGGACTGGTCAGTTTTGTCATCCTGCGAAGCTTAAAGGGAGCCAAAAGCAAAGAGGGACCTCACTACTATCAAGAAAGAAAAGCTGAGGGCAGTGTGTCCTTTAGACCAAAGGTCCCTGTGCTGAGAACATCCTGGACCCAGGAGGAAGGGAGATCCTGTAACACTGGAGACAGTGAAAAGTGGTAGCAACCACAGCAGACAGAAATGATCATGGTGTCAGGCAAAGCAGAGAAACTGGCAGCAGAACCAGGAGACTGGCATAACACAGTGCAGCAGGTCTCCTAGGCAACTGAGTGAGGCAACTACAGTGGGCATCCTGGCCCATGATGCAAGAAAGCTGAGGCTTGTCAGTGGATCAGGGTACTTCTGGGCAGTTGGTAGAGCTAGGCTCAGTGACCCAGGAGGTAAGAGAGCTGAACACCTCTGGCTGAGGCTTCCTGGTAGAGTGGGGTGCCTCCAGCATGCATTTAGGGAGCTAAAGAGTTCTGTAACAGGTGTCTGAGCAGGGCTGAATTCAGGCCAAGTGGCTGAAGGGGCTGACTGGCCAAGAGCTAAAAGAGGTCTGCCTATGAGCACAGCTGAGAAGGTGTCCTGACTGAAGAACTGTATCCTGAGTGATTCCATATCCTGAACTGTAACCTGTTACTTCCCTAATAAACCCCTTGACTGTGACTATTGTCCTGTTTGGCCACTGCAATAAATTAATCAAATCCAGCAGAGAAGTAGTAGAGTGTCATGGGAAAGATGGCTGGTGTCAGAATTGGTAAAAGGTTGGCAAGGGGATGTATATGTATTTGACCTCCGCCTCACAGCAATCAGCAGTCTTTAGCTGATGCTGATTCTCCCACCTTGTGAAGTCAGACAGCAGATGCCATCATGTCATTTTTACAATGCACTAGAAACAATACAATGGGGACATCATGTGTTGGGCTTCCCTGAGTGTAGTGCGGAATGCGTTGAAACTAACACATTCCTTGTGAGGACCCTCAAAGCTATTTGTGTGGAATTGTTAAAACAGATACTGGCTCCTTGACACCTAGGGAGGCAGGTTCTCAATCCCCTGCACCTAAGCAGTATTTTGAGTTGTGTTACAAGGACTTCTAACAAGGACTGCTGGCAGGCTGACATTCCTAATACCCTATTGAGTAAACTGGTGTCAAGTATGATCATGCAATTCTGGTGAGATTGCATGTTTAAACATAGAAAGACTCCTCTTGGCCATAGCAACACAGAATTTCCTATGCGTTAATTTTATAATTATATTTGAACATTTAGTTAAAAAGACCCTTCTAGTGGATACAGCAATATATCATGTCATATGTATTAAATAACTAGCAATTTTTATCCTACACTGAATCTGTACTTAAATTTTCTTTTTACACTAAAAATGAAAATAAAGATTCTGAATTTATTTTAATTATAAAACAATGAGATTACATCAATTTAATTGCAAGTAATTTAAATAGTATTGTATTTACATAAATGCACAATGACTTAAAACATCATGACTCAAAAAACAGAAGAAAGAATTAACTGAAGGAAGGTACTATAGAGTTCCAGTTCTCTCTGTGATAAGATACAAATAAAAACTCTAATAAAAAGATTACATTTTCTTAACAAAAACTTTCTTACATCAGATTTTCCTTTTGAATTGTTCTCCATGTTTTAATCGGAGCTGCTTCTAAGACCTATTGTATTTAAAGTTTCAAATTATTATTATTTTAACACATACAATGTATACTATGTGTTGGAATCAAATACCTGAAGGAGCTGGAATCTTGTGAATACAGCCAGGACAACAGTGCAGAGAGTCATGAACAAAAACATCACAGTCTACACAGAAAACATTCTGGCACACTGTGCAAACATAGACCTACAGTAAAAAGAAAAATGAGTAAGTACAAATAATTTTCAAAGGCTAAGTAGAGCAGAGCTAGAAAACTTTCAAACTGTTTTGCTCTTTACTGTTACTATCAGCTTTTCTCCACCGACCTACTTATTACTTCCAGTGTATTATATAGCCTCAAATGGAAGGTAACATATTTTTCCTTTCTAAAATTCTCCTTTAGAAATGAGGGAATGACTCTATTTTTGTGTCCTTAAGTCACTGTTTTGTTTGAATTGTGCTTTAGGTAAAAGTTTACAGAACTTAAGAAATTGTCAAGTGATTCAAAAAGTGGTTCTAGTGAGTATGAAGCTACTGAGATCAAAGAGGTAGTGTGAAAATCTTTAACGGTAATTGTTTATGAAATGTAAGAGTAGAATAAATAAGCAATATTTCTAATTAACATGTTACACAGTTTAAAACAGACATACAACTTAAAAAATTAAAAATAACAATGATCTATTTTATATTTTATTTGCCTGTATACAGTTTGCACATTCAAACAGACCACTTTAAAAATATTAAAAAAAAATTTTCTCATTGGCACAACAGAGAAATCTGTGGTCACCCTAAATAATGTCAGTTGCGACCAATCCTGAAGTACAAAACTTTTAACACTCCCAAAATAAATGTAGTTTAGCTTACAAAAATGCAGTAAGTACTACAACATCTTTATAGCAAAATTACAATACAGAATGACAAAACCACTCTTTTGCTCCCAAAGCTTCTCTACCTACTCTGATTACCATGTGTTTGTTTGACAGCGGCACCCCCTGGTAACCACACCTCATGAGGGGAGGGTGAGGTTGACAGACAAACACAGAACATGCATATTATTTGCATATAAATACAGTATACGTCTAAAGAAGAACATGATACAAAGCCAGCCTTTAATCACATATTTAAAATTTAATAATAATTTCCTCAGCATTTCCTACATATTACTTAATATTTAGAAAGCAAAAAACTCACGTGTTGGTCTTTCAATTCTCCCTCACATCCATAGCAAAATCTAAAAAAGAAAGTTTGGGATAATTTTGTTTAGAAATCACTCATAATAGTTCTCGAGATCTGAATTACTACTCCCAGAAACCCTGCTAACTCAGAACTGAAGGCCTCCTGAAGTACAACTTGCAGCCAAAGGTTAAGCAAGTCTGTAAAACCACAGCACACATGAGGAACATGTTTCTTAATTCAATCAAATACAGGTGACCAGATGGGCAACACCTACCTAAAAGCAAAGAAGAGAAGGTAAGGAGGGCAAGAAAACTAAGAAAGGACACAGGAACTGGGCAGAAAGGGAAAGAATGCTGATACATTTCAGGGATTGCAACTACTGTCACAAAACAATTAGGGTACCACTTTTGTGCTGTAAACTCTCACCTAAAGCACAACCAAATAAAAATAAGTGTAAAACTAAGGGAAGAAAAAAAAGATGTTAATAGCTGTTGTTTGCTGTCAATTCTGATTCATAGTGACCCTACAGGACAAAAAACTGCAGTGAAGGGTATCCTATGCTGTAATCTTGAAGGGAGCTGACTGTCAGGTCTTTTCTTCTGCAGAGCCACTAGTGGGTTTAAATAGACCTTGTCTGTTAGCAGGTGAGCACTTTAACTATTGAACCACCAGGGATCTTTCTTAGTAACTAAAGCAATTCCCATTGTTGATTGTGATGCACAACAACCCAACAGAACAGTACAATTGGCCCATACAGTTTCCAGGGAGCGGCTGGTGGATTCAAACTACTGACTTTGGTTAGCAGCTAAGCTCTTAAGTACCACATCAATACATAAAAAAACAAAACAAAACACACTGAGCCTGTTGCCATGGAGTCAATTCTAACTCCTAGTGACCCTAAAGGACTGAGCAGAACTGCCCAATAGTTTCTAAGGAGTGCTTGGTAGACCTGAACCATCAGCCTTTTGGTTAGCAGCTGGAGCACTGACCCATTATACCACCCGAGTGTCTAGTACATCACTAGAACTCTTTAATGAATAGTTAATTATCTTTTACATGTGACTTTCAGAGTGTAGAGTCAATACCAGTAATTTTTAATAATTCCACAGTATTTTCTGAAGTCAACTGACAGCCTGATGTCCTACTTTCAGTTTTTACTTTCATCACAGTTAAACATGCACATAGTTTAGCATCTTTCCTCAAATGAGGATGTATGGAAGGGGGAGGAGTCAAGTTGGCAGACTAAGCACATGTCTCCCTAACTGCCTCTGGAAACCAAGACCAGAAGTGATAAGCAAACAGCCTTCTGGTCACCTAGTGAGCCCCAGGACACGGCACAGGGCTGTTACTTTGAACTTCATACCACTGAATGAAAAACCTTCTTTCACTGACTTCTGCTCCTGGCTAGTCCTGGCTCTCACAGACTGACGGTAATTTACCATTTTCACTTTTTTTTCTATGTCTTGGCCAGCGGGCAGAGCTGGGTCTTGCCTAGTGGTTAGTCTCAGACGCACTGCTGGTGGGATAGGCAAGTGAAATTGCGATATTTTGTGAGCCAGGCTTAGGACTCCGTGTATCTTGCCACTTTTGGCCCGCCTTTCTGCCTCTGCCACAGTGTAGTTTGTACAGAAGCGGTGATGCCCTTATGTGGGATGCCCTTATGTGGGATGCCATGCTGGATATAGAGATTTTAGGTGGACCGAATTCTCAGCCTGTGAGCCAGCACCTGCTCACAGGAGAGCGCTTTTCCAACAGAAAAGCAGTAGTTTGCACAGTGTCACCTATGGCTGGGACCCAACAACAGAGGCTGAGGACTCACTGCATCTCAGCACCTTTGGTCCCTCCTTCCGCCTCTGCCACAGGGCAGTGTGTACAGAAGTGGCAGTCACCTTGTGCAAGGCACCACCTTAAATACGGTGGCTGCAGCTGGACCTAATTCTTAGCCTGGGAGCCAGCGCCTGCCCATAGGAGAGCCCTTTTCTGCTGGAAAAGCAGTAGTTTACACAGTGTCACATACGGCTGGGGCCAGTCAGTCAGTCAGTCAGTAATGGCCAACAGGGCAGTAGCATTGCTGTATTTTGAACTAGTTTGTATCATCTGGGGTTGGATATAGAGGTGCTTACTTTGCCAGTTGGGAAGAGGGACCTCTACATCTGAAAACCTGACTGACTCAGGAAGTGGTCAGATACCTTTTATTTTTCATTTTAAGGCAGCCTAGAGAAACATCTTCAGTCCATCCTCACAGTATCTCTCCCAGCTTTTATCTGCGTGCATGAAGCCCCAAAAGCAACAGACCCTTGAGTAAATGGTAAACAAGAAATCCCCCATGGCGTCAGAAAGCCCCCAAATGAAACAATGAAGGAGCTCTCTGGACGAATAAACTTTCTGAAATTACTGGAAGGTGAATACAAAAGTATTATATACAGAGCCCTTCAAGACCTTATACAAAATGCAGCAGCAAAATGAAAAACTACACAAGCTGTTCAATCTGATGCAACACCAGTACTCTGAAATCTAACAGATCAAGAACAAAATCAAAGACACAGAAACTTCAATTCACAGCCAAGTAAACAGAATGGAACAAATGGAAATAAACTTTCTGACTTGGAAGGATGTATGAGAGAATTAAGTCCTACAGAAAATAATTTGAGTAACTGTTTTTCAATTCTCCAAAAGATGGTAGATGGGATTTTTTTTTTTTTTTTTTAAATCTCCTTTTTTCTCAGCCACTAATTCAGCCCCCGTCTACCTCTGAGTGGTTGTCTGAGTGTGGAAAAAGAGCAAACAGAACCTCTTTGGAGGTCAATTTTGAAATATCTATCAAAGCTTACAAAATATATGTAGTCTTTGGCTCAGTAACTCTACCTGTAAGAATTTATCATGCATATATACTTGTGCAAATATTCAAAAGTAAAGCATTATCTTCTAATAACAGAAGAAGCTATCTACAATACCTAACAGGAAGTAACTAGTGATACAAACCATGATACTTTCTTCAGAAAATACAATGATATCAAATAATTAAATTGATTAAAATATGCTACATAAAATGATTTCCAACAAGTATCTTTAAGCTTAAAAAGCAAAGTACAACTTAAGAGAGTCAATTGTGAAATATACGGAAGTTTTGAGAGCTCGTTGCTGAATTGCTGGTAGCAAGAAATTGGCCATGGTGAGAATATTCACCCATAAAAGTAGCAAATACTTAAAAACTAGGGCTTTCTTATTTCCTTTTTTGAGAATTGGTTTAGCATGCTACCACTCTTACTCTATGTACATATGTTTAGGAAAATTAATAGATTTCTGGAGACCTAGATCTATTTAACAGTAAGTTACTTCCATCATAATCAAGACATTCAACATCTCATTTTCTAAACTAGAAGTAATCTCTAAAATATGACTCTTTTTAAATCTAGTAACCGTCTATCTAAGCATTTGTCTACCACTTACAACAGATATAAATTAACCTAAATTCATGTACCTTTCTCCACTATGTTCTTCAAGGGGAGTCTCTTGAAAAGCATCCAAAGGAAATAAATGATGGTAAGACCGTGCCAGATGGGGTGCAGAAACCAAAGTGAGACCTAACAAATAAAGAGACATGCAAGCTTAATATTTATAGCCCACACTTCACAGACCCAATGACTAACAAGTCAAATGATATAACTTAAACTAAAAACTTTCAAGCTTCTTTTAGAATTCCAGGTATTCATTTTCTCAGTTTACCTGCAACTGTACAAGGATATTGCAGGATGGAAGTCTTAGCTCTGTTGCTATGTGACTATGACCTTTCTTGGTCTATTTGTTTATACATGCAATACAATTCTATCATTTTAATTCCCCTTTCTACTTACATATCTTTTGTGAACCTAAGAGCTACAAAAATAACTACTGAATCTATCATATTGCCTTTAAATAATATACTTTTTTCCATAAAGAGAATCTAGAAACTCTTCTAAAATGCTGTATTTATTCTCGAAAGCAGAGTATTTGATGCCCAATGAAGAAAGTAATTCATTTCTCTTCTCACAGATTAAATCCAGACATACTGTATAGGAGGAACTTTATATTTACATTTATTTTAGCAGCAATATAAGTAATATAAAGCTATTTAATTTTTTTTGGTTAATGAGTGACAGTGAGTTTCTTACCACAGATTTTACATTCAACAGGAAGCTCACAGTACTTAGCCCGACACTGTGGGCAGAAATAGCCTCCTAATGTAAGCCCTGGTTCACTACTGCTATCCAAATGCCTGTGGGGAAAAAAGTTAATTTTACAAAGAGATAAACGAAGATGTGAATAGAGCTAAAGAAGTATGCTACCTTGATTTTACAATCTTGATGCTGTTCATTTCTCCTCTGTGGCTTTATTCTGAATAGTCTTCTATTGCTGTTTTATTCATTAATCTTGTATTCTGCAGTGTGTACTCTGCTGTTAATCCTTTTTATCTTGAGAAATTTGATGTGAGTCTTTAAAAATATCTTCCATGTCTCTTTCTATCATGTTCACATTCTCCTCTACCTTTCTGAACATGGAGTATACATCATTAGCTGTTTTAATGTCTTTATCTCCTAATTCTACCAACTGTGTTATTTCTGAGTATGATTCCATTGAGTGTTTCTACCTTTCTTAAGGCCATATTTTCTTAATCCTTTCCACGTCTGGTAACTTTTGACTAATTGCCAGACATTGCTTTGTTTTGGGTGCTGGTTTTTTTTTTTTTGTATTATGTATTTTGGGGCTTTATTCTGGAATATAGTTCAATTGCTTGAATACCATTTGATCTCTTTAAAACTTCATTTTAAGCTTTGTTAGGCTAGTGTAGAACAACTATTAGTGTGGGGTTAACTTGGTTCCACTACTGTAGACTCTTTCAACATCCCTTAAGAAGTCTTTCCAGGCTATGGCAACAGGGACCATTCTCAACCCTGTGTAAACACTGGAGATTGTTCTACCTGCTTTTTCCTCTGGTTCTTTCCCTGACCTCTGGTAGTTTCCTCACATTCATGTGCTAATAGTTCATTGAGAAACTTCTGCTAATCTCCTGAGTGCTCTCTGTACAACTCTTTCCAATACTCTGCCCTGCAAATTCTAGGCATCTCAGCCTTCCCCAAACCCTGAACTTTGTCTCCCAGCTCAACAAGATCACTGGGCTGTGTCTGGGTTCCCTTCTCTGAGCAGCACCCTGGAAATTCTTTTCAGGGAGTATACTGGAACAGTCATAGGGTTCACCTTATTTCTCTTCTTCGAGGAGTCATTATCTATAATGCTTGTTGCCTAGTGTCTGGTTATTTTTCTGGTTGTTCAAGGCAGAAGACAAATCTTGTCCATGTTACACTCTCATTCTTAAATTTCTGTTTTACAAGCATATACACTATAAAGTTCCAAACAAGATGTACTCAGAAAAGTGGATAGTTTATATACCTGATCTTTCTGCCTTTCCTCACACCCCCTCCTCCAGTAATGGTTTAAAAATTTTCTTGCTTTATATACTTTCATTATGTTGTTTTTATTATTCATATACACAAACATGTAAGAGCTACAAAAATTTCTACTGAATCTACTGTATTGTCTAGGGTGCCATATACCCTGATATACTTCTATCTTGCTCTTTTTAACATTCCACAGAAGTATATACAGTCTTCATTCCTTTTAACAACTATGTAATACATATTTTACAACAGTCATAACATTTTAAGCCCACTTTTAAAATTTATAACTTAAAGAGTATGGAATTAAAAATGGAAAAGATGATCACAGACAATTCTGAGGTTTTCACTTACGCCATGCTGAAAGAAGGTTTTGCATCTTGATCAGACAGAGAAGCAATGGTGTGCTGAGGAAATCCTTCACAGAAGACAAATCATTACTTTATTTTCCAAGGACTAGAAATATAAAAATGTTCCTACCAGAAAGCATGTATAAAAGTTCTCTTTCCTGTGTCTGAGACATGCTTTTGATGAAGCTAGCTAAAAATCCACGCAAGAAGTGAAAATAAAAGTGGGCCAAGTGAGGGAAAGATTTGACTGATCTAAAGTTTGTGTCTACATTTCCAAATTAACAACAATTAACATACTGCTTTTTTTAAAAAAAAAAGTCTTGTGATTTTTAAGTAGTTTCCAATATAACTGCAGCTTCTTTAACATACTCCACTTTCCCTTTAATCATATGTATGATTAAAATTTTGGAATATGTAAACCTTTCATGTAGTTTGTTCCTTGTATGCGTATTTTTGATTCTGAAAACCTATTTAGGAAAAGTAAAAATCATAAAAGAGATTTCACTGCATAAAAATTTCCCTACATATGAAAGCAAGTAAATAGAAGTAAAGACAAACCATAAAAATACTGAATTTATGTGACTGAGAAAAGGTTGTAATGTTTTTAGAAATTAAATCGATTTTTTTAAATGACCTCAAAGTCCATAGTTCTGTCCATCCCCACACCCTCAAAAAATCACACTTAGCAATTTAGTGTACTTCCATGTAACTTTCTGCCTTTGCATAATTTGTATTACACAACATTGATCACACAATAGAGGACTTTGTAGCTTGTTTTTAAAAGTTCTTAACTAACAAGTATTTTTGCATACACAAAAGTGTTTTTACAGCTTTCTTGCTGTAACAGGAAAGCCAGTGGTGATCTCTTAAGTGACAGGATTGAAGGTGATTTTTATTTTCTTCCCTTTACTTTGCTATATTTTCTAAAATTGCTCAATAAGTATTATTTGCTTTATAATTATAAAATACTTAAGTGACAGAATACTTAAACCTTAAAATGTTAATTTGTACAAATGAAAAAAAGAAAGCCTAATGTGACCAAAATAAATACAGAAAATGTCTCTTTGAAAATAACACAAAATAAAACACTTACCCATACGAATAAGTGAGCATTCAGAATTGGAGCTGGCAGGAGGAGGACTAACGTGATGTGTCAGTAACTCTTTGTAATGGCTCTCATCTAAAATAACATGGTATGTGCCTAATACGACAAAGAGCGAAAGGAGAAAATAGCTTTCAAGATCCAACAAAGATTTATAATTTCTATGTAACGCTATAAAAGATATATCATCTCAAAATGTACATTTTTAAAATAAAAGCTAAATTGTCATTTTAAAAACTTCAGTATCTCCAAACTGACATCTCTAAGTAAACTATAATTACAGTTTTATTATAGCCAAATTGAAATCTCTACAAAGTACTACATAGTAAAATTTCTAATTTCCATAATTTATATAGTACTTTCTCTAAAAACATAAATACTGAAAATTTTCTTGCATCTGAGGATGTTTTACAGAACCAATGACTTATTTAAGGTGACACCTATATTTTGAACTACAGGATATGAGCTGGTATAAGTTTAGTAGCTTACAAACACATTAAAACATTATAACTAGTTTAATTAACAGTGTTATTTCATACATAGTAATTATGAATAAATACTGAAGATTCGATAGACATACCACCAGTCTCACGAGCAAGTACAGTGCAAACCCGAACTTCTGCAGATAATCCAATAACAGACACTCTAATTTTAGCTGCCTTTAGAGTCTTCATAAAAACCAAGTAGACAGAGGGTTGGGACCAGCAAGGGGAGAAGAAAAACATTTAAGAAATAATGTGTGTGAAAAACAGAAAGAATGCTCTGAAAACCAGTGATGAATTCACCATAGAATTCTCTTTAGTGAATTCTCTTTGGTTTTGATTATAAAGAAATGTATGGTTATACCTTGACTAAATCATAGATATTCGATGGATCACAAGTTGTAAGGCTGCTAAAGATGATTAGGACTTCTCTACTTGTATGTCCTGGCATGTGTCTAAAAAACAAAATATACTGCCATTAGGTATAGCAAATTAATGTAAACTTCACCCCGAAAGAACACTACACAAGGCTTACACATACAGACTACAGAATACCTTATTTGTTTCAACACTGCAAGGGAATGAAATGTTAGTATATTTTGAACAATTTGATGTAAACTTTCTAAAATGAACTTTATGCATCTTTTTTACTGATTGATCTACTCAGTCATTCATTTAATGAGTACTCTTTTAAGCTTTGTGGGTAGAATAACAAACACGGCTGACAAGGTTCCTGACATCATGGAGCTTACAGTCTAGTATGTTTGTTTCATACAAAATATAAAGTATACACTGAGGAGTATGTCAGTGCCATATGGATCAACTTTCAGGTATATACATGTGGCTTAACAATAGTAATTAAAAATACTTGAACTTAATCTGTTGATGACTCAGTCATTATAACCATAAATAATCTTTGTATACCACCATTTTAATTAAATAATAGCTTAAGGGGGAGTTAAAATGTGATGAGCTATTTGCTCTTATACAAAATAGGGATTTCTGTGCTTTCTAGAGCAACTTTATCAGTTTTATAGCTTTCCTGTTAAGATCTTCATTGTCAGGCTCTCAGCTACCACTTATGGATGCTGCCACTGTGCCAATGTCTTTTATATGCATTGCTTCCTTCTCATCTACTTCAAGACTACAAAAATACTTATTGTATGAAGGTTTTTAGTGTGAGTCTGAGCAGCCTATCAATGAGTAAAATAGATGAGCTTTGTTGCTAGCTGCCACTGAGTTGCTTCTGACTCATGGGGACCATGTGTGCTTAACTCCACTGAGTAATTCCTTTGGGTTCCTCAGTTGTATTCCACACAGTAGAACTTGCTATCAAAGTACAGCTGTATTATAAAACAAGGTAATACAAGTTAATAAATACATAACTAATTCAAAATTAGTATATCATACTAATTTATATTAACAATCCATTTTAAATATTCATATTTTAATCAGTGTATTTCTTTTGTGCTAGTTTTGATTCTATTTTCTAAGCACTAAGAGTTTTGATTATATTTTTCTAAAACTTCTAAGTATATGCTAACCTACTAAAATATAAAATAGAAATAAAATTACCAAGTAAAAATCACCACATTAAAAATTATAAATGTCATTCTATATTTTTCCTTCTAAATAATGATTTCATTATATCTGGTTTTATGGAGACTACTATTAACATATTGTCATTCCAACAACTTAATTTAAAAAACTTAGAAATTAATTATAAAACTCAGTGTAAAATACTAACTTCAGAGTCTGCAGAGCCATGTTTAAGGAATTATACAGAGATGGTTCTCCATGGCAGGACATATCTACAGCTTTCTTCAAAGATGTTATGTGTTTCCTTGGGTTTCCTAGAACACAAATGGAATAATTTAACAAAATTTAACATATGCTTCATGGAAATTTATGTTTCTCCCAAAATTTATAGATCTATGATACTAAATCACAGAATGTCTTCCATTTATACTTCTAGCAAGTTGTACTTTTCTCAAAAATGTTTAACTTCATTTCCTACTGAAAAAAAATAAAGTTTCTTTGTATCTATTAGCACATATAACATTAAACCTAGCATGTATAATTTTTTTACATGTCATTATTTGTAAAGACTGATATATTTTCACATTTCTGAAATCACAATGCATCTTATAATCAATCATTGGCAGTTAGGCAGCATTAGTGACACAGTCATTGCCTGCTCACAAGGAAACCTACCATTTATTGGCTATTCTGAATGTTGCTGCTTCAATTGTACTATAAGTATTGCTGGTGTTATTCATGTTGCTTAACTGACATTTAAAATGTTTTCTGGTAAGTTATTAATGCAAAAGTTATGGAATAGAATGAGGTATATGTGTGTTATTAGCAAAGCAAACATTCACTGATGAATGACTGCAATTTCATATTTTTGTGGGGAAAGCAAACCAAAACCTTCATAGGATCTAAAAAAGGGGGATTCTCACAAATAGATAAAACTGTGGTATCTCCTAATACTGAAACAGCATCTGCAACACTGTCTACTTTATGCCAAACAATATATATGAAGGTGAGAGAAAACTGCCAAATCCCTACAATTTGGCAGAACTGTCAAAGCACCACCCAGCTGGTGTGACCAGTTCATATATTATTTAACATTGTGTCGAAGTCTAACTGCCAAGATTTTTCCTTTTTTTTAAGAGATTGCAGTTTAGGTGAAAATTTACAGTTCAGCTTAGTTTTTCATGTAAAAATTTATACACCCATTGTTATGTGACCCTAGCTGTTATTGCTGTAATGTGATTGTACATTCCTTCTTTCTACCCTGGATTTCCCATGTCCATTCAACCAGCTCCTATCAATTTCTGTCTTTTCATGTCACCTCCTGACAGGAGTTTGCCCATTTAATTTCATGTATTTACATGAACACTCTTCAAGTATCATTTTACATGTTCTAGTCCATTCTACTGTTTGTGTGAAGAGCTGGCAGTGAGAAAGAGGTTTTTCCTCCTTAATGGCTCATAAGGTGAAGGTTTCTCTGATTTATATGCAAGGAAATATAGTATTCTGTAAATGCTACCCCTATTTCAATATTGTTTTCATATTAATAAATAACAGTAAGTTTTCATTAAACTTAGTTTATCATATAGTATAGTTCATCAAATTACTTCCATACTATTGAACTTTTATTTTTAATTTGTCATTACTACACATAGTGTTACAAACACTATCCTTGTATAGTAACTTTTTCTTCTTTCATAACATTTCCTAAATATAATTTCAAGGTACAACCATTTTTATGGCTCTTTTATTAAAAAAAATTTAAACTCATTTATAAAACTGATTCTGTAAATACTAAGTTTCTCATGGTTCATTAGGCAACATGTTGCTACTGAAACTTGATTTTACCAGTTTAAAATGACAAGTATATTGATTTAGTTGGTATGTCTTTGACCACAGGCTTGGCTAAACTTTTTTTTTTTTTAAATACTTCTTTTCTGGTGCCAATTATCTGTCTTCTTTACTCATTCATTTACTTAGAGCTTGCTGGTGCTACTATTTATCTGAATAAGCTTTAAGCTATAAACCATTTCACATTATTTATTATAAATAATTTAGATTTCTTGGAATCAAAAAATTTTAGATACAAAAAAATGCTTCCCTAAGTCCAACTCCTTCATTTCATAAGTGAGAAAACAAATCCAAAGAATTGATGCCGCCTATTATCAGCACTCAAACCCAAATCTCCTGTCTCTCCATCTCCTTCTCTTTCTATCATGCTATACAAAATGTCTTTTTATCTCCAGTTGTGTTACCCACACAGGAAAGAAGCATGCTACATTTGTGTCACTGTGGCCTGCGGCAATGACTCTCACTGGGAGGTGAGACAGTGCCTTCAGTAAGCTTGTCAGAATCTCTAGAGGTTTCTTCAGGAATGTCATATCACTTCCCTGGCACCCATTAAGAATATACTATTAATTGGGAGAAGAGGGAGAAGGGAGTCAGCCCTCTACCACTTCCTTGAGGAAACCTTCCCTGCCTGATTACATAATAATTCCACTTAGTTCAGGTGGTTCAGGTGGAGTAGACCCTGCCTCTGTCCTGTCCTGGAGTTTGGCATCATCAAGGACTACCAATAAAATCCTTCATTCCTCTGCTTACTCTGACTGCCCATAAGGAGCACGTCCTAAGAAGGCCAGTTATAGTCCTCCCTGGCACTTGTGATGAAGCTGTAGACTACTCAGCAACGTAAACCTGGCTTTATTAATGACAACTGTTTTACCCACAGAAAACATATCAGAGAATAATGAGGTCTGAGAGAAACAGGACCCCCAGAAACAAATGTACTTGAAATCTGCTTTACTTTTTTTTTAATTGTGATTAAGTGAAAGTACACACTCCAAATTAAATTTTCATGCCCACCTATCTGCGGCTCCTTCTGCTCTCCTTGCCCAGTGATACCACACTTCTCCTTTTCATTCTACATATATCATACCCTCTTAACAATCTTCTGTCTCCTCCTCTCCTTCTCCTTTCCCTTCTAGTAAGAGGCCAGTAGGATAGCTTCCTATAGATGCACAGAACCATAAAGTACACACACCGTAAGGTCACACTGTGACCCCAAGTCAGTCCATTTCTGTCATAAGAGTTGACCTCAGTAATGTTTTGTGGTCAGGCTGGGGGGCCATATTCCTAGGGCAACCCCCAAGCTGCTGAAAAATTTGCTTTACTTTTGAACATGAGGCCAATAATTCCCCTTTTGTGCTTCAGCTACTTAGAGATTTTTTTTTTTTTTTTTTTGGTGGTAGGGGTTATCACAAGTGAATTTCTTGAGTCACTCTAGGCTAGTGTACATTTCACTACTTATGTGTCACGGTGAGGCTGAAAGGTTAACAAGAAGATGTAAGAGTCAGTTTAGTTCACAGAAAAGAAAATGTAATTAGTGATATCAATTTATGACAGCATAAACACAAGGCAAATAGAAACCACCATTACTGTTGCTTAAGAGACTAGAATTCAGTTAGACATGTAATGCAAGAAGATCATTAACAATAGCCACAATTCAATTTTCATACGCTTTGCTCTGTTTTAGATGTTTCATTTCTTTAAAAATTAATTTTAAGATTGAGTTTTATGAATGGTTTCAATAATTTTATCTTAATACTATCATGATTTAAAAAATACAATTATGATTAAGAAAAATACATTTGTTGTAATACTACCTACCAGAGTACAGAACTCAATGTAAAACAATTAATCTTAGACCCTAAGACACTAATGGAAGGCTTCTCTTTACTTGTTAGACAGCCACAGAAAGAGCATTATGAGACTGGATAAATAAGCAACGTCCCTGAGTCCTTGTATCTACTATCTTAGAAAGGTAATTTTATGTACATCTGTGCATAAACAAAACATACCTGAGAGTTCAGTCAGTTTTTCAGCTCTCTTACTCTTAGTTACAATTATTCCAATCTCAAAACAAAAACAAAAATGACCTATTTTAACAAATCATTGTCTTTTAATAAGAATCAACATGATTAAATAATTACAGGGAACAAGCAACATGTAAGAAACTTTTTCTCATAGAGCTTTTGACAAATAACTAGCTGTGAGCACACTGTAACTGCTTGAGTTTTACAGTCATTTTGCTTTTCACTGATTTTTCCATTTGAATCATTTAGAGTTCACAGAATGTATGCACTATTTTTTTTTAATAAATTTTACTTGGCAGGAATATGAGGAATCTAATTCTGAATTGTATCACTAGGTACATACCTGACTAATAGGATTTTGATCAAAATATTCCTCTACAAAGTATTCCAACAACTGTTCAAGAAAAAAAAGAGAGATAAGAGAAAAATAGGAACCATCTGAGAAAATGATTGAGTAATGCTTTGTGAAATTGATTAAATTGACTCTTCACATGATTTTTAAGCCTAAGTAGAATTTTTCTTAAATTTCACTAGTAAATATATAAAATTGAAGTGAATTAGCTATCAAAAACCATAAGCAGTAAGTTGGTTTTCAGCTAGTCCTTAAGAGATGGATGCACTTGGACATGTCAGACAGAAAAAATTTAAAGAATTTAAAGAACCAGCTCCAATGAAATCAGAGACAGGAAAATGAACAGAATTGAGAGATTTGTTAAATTAGGAATAACCTGAACACTATCTCTAAGCTGTAGAGACAGATTCAGATTAAGTCAAAGGAGAATGAAGATTCAGTAAAGAAAAAGATGGTTGACAAAGCAAGATTCTGATTACATTGGGAGGGTGGAAATGAAGGCACAAACAGCCGGCTATTTTAGCGTATCATCGCCTTAAGTGATCCAGCAGGACATCTGTTTGGCTATACTTTGTACAGGGAGCCCTGGTAGCACATGAGTTAAGTGTTCAATTGCTACGTGAGAAGTCAGTGGTTTGAACCAACCAGCAGCTCCATGGGAGAAAAGGCCTAGAAATCTGCTCCTGTAAAGATATGCAGCATACACAGCTTTATGGGGCAGGTATGCACTGCTATACAGGTCATTATAAGTCGGAATCAACTCAACAGCATGCAGCAATGTAGTCTATATGGAAGTCTCTAGGCAGTACAAACAGTTAATGCACTCAGCTGCTAACTAAAAAGTTGGATGCTTGACTCCACCTACAGACACCTAGGAAGAAAGGCCTGGCAATCTATTTCCAAAAAATCCGCCACTGAAAGCCCTATGGAGCACAGCTGTACTCTAACACACATGTGGTAATTGTTAATAGTTTGTATTAACTCCAAAGAAAAATAAAATTGCACTCTTTAAAAATTTGTAAGAATTGAGTGTTCTTCCAAATATTTAATACAAGTTAAAATGATCTTACTGTACCTTTAAAGTACATGTCAGTCTATTGGGCTTTAAATCTTGGTCTTCCATTGTTCGTGATCCATCTACTACCACATAAAGGTGACGCATCTACCCAAAGAAATAGTTTTCAAATATGTTTTTGACCAAAAATTAAAACAGCATTTTAATATTATTTTCAATCTACATATGTATTTTAAATACAATCTTTTACAAGTTTTGCTATTTAGTAATATTTATTTTACTAAGCCAGAATGTTTCTTTCCCCAAACTAGTTCTGTACCAATAAAGGAAAAAAGAAAATAACATACCATTCCAAGTCGAACTTGTCCATGGTGCTCAAACACTCTGTTAAAATTTAAAAATTTAAATGAAATAATCCATACTAAAAATACACATTTCCAACTAACCTGCATTCTCTAATGAAATAAGAAGTGTTTATAATTATTCAATTATGAGCTTCACATAATTATAGACATTTAGGATGGTTTCCTAAAGACTTATTTCCCTGCTGAAGCCAGGATAGGTCCCTGGTTCTTTACCCATATTCAGAAGGCAACAAGCCAATTTCCCTGAAACACAGTGGAAAAGAAGTACTGCAAAGCGGACACAGGAGGACAGAATGGCTTAAAGGATTGTACTTTGTATTTTGTAATACACTTATTAAAATGTACATACCTTTTTCTCTTTGCCTTAAAGAGAATGTCTTCTATTGTAGCTTTAAGAGATCCAGATTCATCTTCTTTAAGAATCTCCCTAAAGAGAAAAGAAATGTGGCTAACTGCCTCTATGCACATCTGCCCCTTCTGCCATTAGACTAGAACGGATGGTGCCCAGCTCCCACTACTGAACATTTTAATCAAGGATCCTATAGAAGAATCTCAATCAAAAGAGAGAAAATGCAAGACAGAATTTCCAATTCTCAGGGAATATAGATTTTCTTGAGCAGTGGAGGCTAGATGAAGACCCAAAACTGGTATTCTAAAATAATCTTTAAATCTTAATCCAAAAATACTCTCTGAAGTCTCCTTAAAACAAAACAATAGCTTAATTAATACAGAATGTCTGCAGGGAGAATTGTGTTTTTTCAAGATCAATCTACATGGGATCAAACTGACAACAGCTACTCAAAAGGTTAGACAGGAATCTCAGGAGGCTGTGAGTTTATGTTAATGGTGGGATAACAACTCAGAAAAGGAGGGTCAGAATGACTATAAAATTCAAAGAATGTAATCAGTGTCACTGACTGGTACATGCAGAATTTGTTGAATTGGCGTATATTTTGCTGTGTATATTCTCAATAACAACAAAAATAAAATAAATTATATAAAAAAAGAATCTCCCTCTAAGCCACAATCACAGATTTATTATGGACACTGAATAAGGAAGACAGAAGAAGAATTGACATCAGCCTTTGAATGGTGGTGTTGGAGAATACTGAATACACCACAGACTGCTAAAAGAACAAACAGATTTGTCTTGGAAGAAGTACAAGAGTGCTCTTTATAAGCAAGGACGGCAAGACTACATCTTACATACTTTGGACACACTGTCAGGAGAAATCAGGCTGTAGAGAAGGGAATCATGCTTGGTAAAGTACAGGGTCAATGAAAAAGAGGAAGACCCTCAACAAGATGGACTGACATAGTGGCTACAACAATGAGCTCAAGTGTACTAACAACTGTGGGCACAGCACAGAACACAGCAGTGTTTCATTCTGTTGTATAAAGGGTCACTATGAGTTGTAACCAACTCGGCAGCACCTAACAACAGAAACTTATTTAAAAAGATAAGCCCAAAGCATCAGCAGTTTGAATTTACCAGGAGTTCCCTGGAAACTACATAGGGTAGTTCTACTCCGTCCTATAGCGTCGCTGTGAGTCAGAACAATGGCAATGGGTTTATTTTTCTTTGTTAAAAGAAATGAACATATATGTCCATACAATGATTTACACATGAATATTCATAGCACCATTACTCAGAACAGCCCAAAATTGATCAATCTAAATGTCCATCAAGTGGTGAGCAGATAAAAAAAAGTCACAGAACCACACAATGGAATGCTATACAGCAATACAAACAAATCACTGATGTGAACCACATGTGGTTGAACTCTGAAACAGTATGTTAAGTGACAAAAGCCAGACACAGAGACCACATATTACAATCATATGAAATGTCCAGAATAGGTATACAGACAGAAGGTAGATGACTGGTTGCCCAAGGGTGGAGGGGGACACCCTGGTGGCATAATGGTTGAGAGCTACATCTGCTAACCAGAAGGTCGACAGTTCGAATCCACCAGACACCCCTTGGAAACTCTATGGGGCAGTTCTACTCTGTTCTAAAGTTGCAATGAGTCAGAAATCGACTTGACAGCAATGGGTTTTTGGGTTTGGGGCTGGAGGTAAGGATGACTTTATACGTAATCCCCTGACTTATGACATATTTCACTTATGACACCACCTGTTTTTTTTTTGGTACATATATCATTACTAACCTGTACTGTGTACAGCACTGCAATGTATTTTACTGTTATCCTCAGATGTTCACTTGCAGATATTCAAATATTGGATTTATACAGGTACCAATAATAAGTGGCAATTACAATGAAAACTAAAAAACGTAGGAATATGGCTTATATTAGAACTGACTTACAACAGACTAGTGAGAATGGAAGCCCATTGTAAATTGGGGACTGACTGTGTGAATAGATATGAAGGATCATATCAGGGTGCTGAAAATTTTCTAAAATTGGTTTATGGTGATAGTTGCATACTCAGTAAATTTATTAAAAATCACTGAATTGGACGAGGGGGGAGGGTTTAGATTAGATAGTTGCTAGAAATCTGGTTGGGAGAAATCGGTGATAGCACACATTAGAAACAAGAACAACATTAAGTGGACTTCAGCATAACTTGAGTACTCCTTCCATCTCAACTCGATATTGCAAGGATAGAGTAGCTGGGGAAGCGGGCATGGGACCATGCTCTTAGGCGAAATCGAGGCCAATTGGCACATCCAGCGTTTTGCTAAGAGAGCTCTCTGCACTCCACATTGGTGAGTGGCATCTGGGGTCTTAAAAGCTGCCACGCTGCCATCTGAGGGCACAGCAAATGGTCCCAACTCAGACGGAAGGATGCTCACCGAGGACCAAAATGACACGGGATAAAGACAACCCAGAAGATACAGAGACCCACATGAGTGGGTGCCTACATCAACTTGGGACCAGAAGAACTGGAGGGTGCCCGGCCACCACCAGTGATAGCCATGATGGAGCTCACAGAGAGGAGTCTCACTGGCAACACAAGAAAAAAAGGGGGTGCATCCTGAGATGTCCACTAAAAGACCTCAATTGATGGTCCTGAGGTTTCGGGGTTCCCTTGGGAGCATAGCCCCTGGCCCTGATGCTGCCCTTGACCATAAATCATAATGAAGATCCACTCTTTGGACACGAATGGATTGGACTTGGCAATGCAGAGTGACCATATATTGTATGCACTTTATGGTTCTATACATCTATAGGATATCAGCCTGCTGACCTCTAGCTGGGAAGGAGAGTGGTTGGAGAAGAGGGGAAAGGAGACTGTTGAGAGGATGAGACATGCATGGAGCAGAGAGGAATAGTGTGCTGTCACCGGACAGGGAGAGCAGTGGAAGCTGCATATAGGTGGACATGTAAATTTATATGGGAATGTACATTTTCACTAAGTCATATCAAATTAAAAAAAAAAAAGAAAAAAATCACTGAATTGTGCATTGGAAAAGGGTGAATTATAAGACATGTAAAATATACCTTAATAAAGTTGTAAAAAAAATTAAAATATCTAAATAGAGAGAGAAAAAAGGCAGTACTCACCATGTTCTTTCATAGCCTCCTTCCCACCGTTTAGTTCTTTCAGGTTCATCATCCATTTTGTTTTCTCCTTAAAATGTATTATAAAATATCCTGCAAAAATTAAGACTGTGAACATTCTGAAAATGTCTGTCACCAGAAGCATCCAATTAAATTTGAAAATTAAAGACAGGGGAGTAAACATAAAATGTTTAAAATAATCAGAATGCAAGGGCATTTTATTCTCTATAGACACTCAGTAACTTTTCTTAGATAAAAATTCCCAAGGAACTCTCTTTTCCCTACTCCCATGAAACAATATGAATATTTATGCACAAATTTGGAACCAACAGAAATAAACACATTGTGCCTGCTTTTAAAAGACAAAAGTGCATTTAAAATATGTCCAAGCTCAGGTCCAGGAAACTAGGGTAAGTGGACAGAGGTATGGATGAAACATGACTAGCCATAATTGATGATTATTTGTAGCTGAGTGATGGATATGTGATGATACTAGCTCTCTAACTTTGTATATATATCTGTCTGAATTTTCCCATAATGAATTTTTTAATTAAATTTATTATTTATAAAAGGAGTTTTTAAACAAGACAGAAACATGAAACATAATATGATCTCGAGTACTGAGACAAATTTATGTAAATAAAATAACTACCTCAGAATTATTATAAGATAAAATGAGTTAATATATGTAAAGCACTTAGAATAATGCCTGATACACTCTGGTGGAGAGCTCAAAATGCCTGACTTAGGAACATTCATTACATAGTTACTTCAAGCAAGGGAAGTATCTAAATGGCACACTAAGAGGCTGAAATCAGAGTCAAAAAGATTTTGACAGGCTACAACCTTGAACTTTGATAGGAGTAAAAGGAAAGTCCTATTCCTGAGTACAAAAATTTAACTGCACAAAGAAATCTGGTTAATAAGAATAGGGGAAAGAACTTTGGTATCTTAATTAACAACATGAATAAGGGAAAATTGAGATATTTTAGTTCAGAATTGGTAGAGTGTGCAATTGCCAAAAAATATGTACAAAGAGTGAAATTCTATTGTAGTTACAAAAATAGAGTAGAAATACAGTTTGACATGAGCAAAGAACTTAGGTACTTTAGTTAATGACAAATGAGAAATTTAGACTACAGGATTGGCTTGACAACTTCAAAATTTTCTCCATTTATTATGATGTTGCTTACTGGTCCAGTTGTGAGAATTTCTGCTTTATATTAAGGTGTACTCCATTTTGAAGGCTGTAGTATTTGACCTTCATCAGTAAGTCCTTCAAGTCCTCTTCACTTTCACTCAGTAAGGTTTCATAACCTTGGTATATCAGTGTCAGACAGCTGTGTTTGTGTCGACATGTGGCAGTGTCTTGCTGAGAGGCATTCCTTATTATTTTTGTGTACCATTGTGACACTGTTGGAGCTTGAATTAGAGCAATGAATGAACATTCAATTTCTTGTTCAGCTTGGCAAGAGTGGAAGGGACATGTCAGTCCAAGTTTATGGGGATAATGCCATGAAGAAAACGGCAGTGTACAAATGGATTAAACATTTTTCTGAGAAGAGAGAAAGCATCACTGCTTAAGAGAGGTCAGGGTGGCCAGTAACAAGCAGCACTCATGAAAACCCTGCAAAAATTCATCAAATTGTGTGTCAAAATTGTCAGCTGACTGTGAGAAGCATAGCAGACCAAGTAAACAACAATAGAGAAATGGTTAGGAAAATCTCAACTGAAGAATCTTGGCATGAGAACACTGTGTGTCAAAATGGTTCTGAAGGAGCGCACCAATGAACAAAAGCAAAGGAGAACTGAAGTTTACCACGAACTTTCAGAGATGCAAGACGATTGTTTTGGGCCATGTTATCACTGGTGATGAAAAGTGTATTAATACAACCCTGAAACAAAGCATCGAAGTGCACAATGGAAGTCAATCAGTTCTCCCTGACCAAAAAAGTTCCATCAGTCCAAATCAAGATTCAAGAGGATGTCGCTAACCATCTTCGATATCAGAGGGATTGTTCATTACGAATTTGTACCAACTGGGCAAACAGTTAACCAAGTTTACTATTTCTAAGTGCTGAAAAGGTTGAGTGAAAAAGTTAGACAAAAATGACCTGAACTTTTTGCCAACAACTCATGGCTTTTGCATTATGGCATTATGACATTATGACAGCTCCCACAGCACTGTCTGTGGGGGAGTTTTTAGCTGATAAACAAATGACTGTATTGGAACACCCCCCCACTCACCTGATTTGGCCCCCAATTTTTTTTTTTTTAATTTATTGTGACTGAGTGAAAGTGTACAATCCAGTTTAAATCCGCATGCTCGCCTATGTGCAGCTCCTATGCTCTCCTTGCCCGGTAACAGAACACTCCTCCTTTCCATTCTATACATGTTATATCGTCTTAACAATCTTCTGTCCCCTCTTCTCCATCCTCTCTACTCCGCTCTAGTTAAGAGGCCAATAGGACAACATCCTATAGATGCAAAGAACCATAAAGTACACACATGATATGGTCACTCTGTGTCCCCAAGTCCAATCCATTCCTATCCAAGGAGATGACCCCAGTAATGATTTATGAACAGGGACAGCGTCAGGTATAGGGGCCATGTTCCAGAGGAACTCCAGTGACTTTTTCTTTTACCTGAAGATAGAAGAAATATTGAAAGGAAGACATTCTGATGACACTCAGGACATCACAAGTAATGCGACGAAGGCTCTGACGGCCATTCCAGAAAACGTTCCAAAATTGCTTTGAAGGGTGGACTAGGTACTGGCATCAGTGTATAGCTTCCCAAAGGGAATAATTCAAAGGTGACTGTAGTGACCTTCAGCAATGGGATATATAGCACTTTTTCTAGGATGGGTTTGTGAACGTAATTGTCAGACCCCCTACAACCCCGACACACACCTTTCCTGATTTTAAACCATGTAGTATCCTCTTGTTCTATTTGAACAACTGCCTCTTGGTCTATGTACCAACTTCTGCATGAACACAATTAAATGTTTTGAAATTCCCATTCTTCGCAATGTTATCAATAATTTGTTAAGATTCACACAGCAGAATGCCTTTGTAGAGTCAAAGAACAGGTAAAAATCTGACAGTCTCTGCTTTCAGCCAAGAACCATCTGACATCAGCAATGATAGCCCTTGTTCTACATCCTTTTCTGAATCTGGCTCGAATTTCTGCAGCTCCTTGTCAATGTAATGCTGCAACTGCTTTTGAATGATATTCAGCAAAATTTTCCTTGCATGTAATTAATAATATTGTTCAATAATGTCCACATTCCGTTGGATAACCTTTCTTTTCAATAGACAAAAACATGGTCTCTTCTAGTCAGTCGGCCAGGCAGTTGTCTTCCAAATTCTTTGGCATAGACAATTGAGCACATCCAGTGTTGCATCCGTTTGCTGAAACATCTCAGTTGGTACTATATCAATTCTTGGAACCTTGAGTTTTGCCAATGCCTTCAATGCAGCTTGGAATTCTTCCTTCAGTACCATCAATTCTTGATCATACTACCTCCTGAAATGGCTGAAGTTGTCAAGGATTATTTTATTTTATTTGGCTTCACAATCAGTGCCAATGGGAGCAGTAGTCAAGAAATGAAATGACACATTGCATTGGGCAAATGTGCTGTGAAAGGTCTCTTATGTGTTAAAAAGCAACTATGTCACTTTGAGGACTAAGGTGTGCCTGACCCAAGCCATGGTATTTTCAATCACCACCTGTGCATGTGAAAGCTGGACAATGAATCAGGAAGAGCAAAGTAGAATTGATGCCCTTGAATTACTGTGTTGGCAAAGAGTGCTGAGTATACAAAGGACTTTCAGAAGAATGAACCAATTTATCCTGGAAAAAGTACAGCTAGGATGCTCCTTGAAAGCAAGGATGGCAAGACTTTGTCTCACATACTCTGGATATATTCTCAGGAAAGACAAGTCCCTGGAAAGGGACACGATGTTTGCTACAGTAGAAGGTCAGTGAAAAACGAGAAGACCCTCAGTGAGATGGATTAACACAGTGGCTGCAACACTGGTCTCAGGCACAGCAACAGTTGTGATGACTGCACAAGACCAAGCTTTTTTGTTGTGTTCTTTTGTACATAGGGTCCTATGAATCAGAACTGACTTGATGGCACCTAACAACATATGACTGCCAAAAATATATAACAAACTATTCAAAGTCTAGGTTATACTAACAGAAATACAGTATCTAGAAAAGATTATAAAGTACAGACACTTGAACCTGTACTGGTGAGGACCATTAGTGAAATACTATCCTCTTTCTGATGGCTACTTTTAAGATACAGCAACTGAAGGATTCTGAAAGAAAATGTCTAAGATGGTGAGGAGGGAGCAACATAATGTTACCGGAAATAGAACAGTTCAGCCTTAAAAAGAAAAATGCAAGGAAAACCAATTTCTACCATCATGAAGGGTACTGTGAAAGATAATTTAAACTTACTCCACATTCATGATGACAACCAGGACCAACAAGCAGAAGCCACAGAGAAATGAGCACTTGTATTACCTTACCTCTTCTGAGTGTTAACCCTACCCTATCCATCAGTTTGAATTGACTTTATCCCCCAAGTTCCTAATGACCTCCCACAGTCTACAACACCAGATACTACCCCTAGTTTTACCTTCAGTACTGACTCTAGACACATTCCTAACCTTGTGTGCACCACTTCACATATTGCAGAAGTACGTATCTGGAAGTTATTACACCCACACTTCCACCATCCCCAAAAGAATCTCCCTCCCCAATTCATTCTTTCAGCTTCTTTCTTCCATAAAGGACAAATCAAAAGAATCCTAAGTGCCAACAAATTGAAGACAAAACAAATCCCTGTGATAGGTAGGATCAAAGACTCAATTTTTGTGATGAAGACTACGTATCACCTAGACATTACCCTCCATTTATATCACAGTTTCTATAGAAAAATATTTTTACAAATCTGAATAACTGACTTCTGGAAATAATACCTACTGACAAGTTAGAGACTGCTTTTATGTCATCACTGATTTCTGTGGCACCAACCACACAATCAGATGTTACTAGTTTAAGTTCTGTGTGTCTCCCATTGATTTAAAACGTCTTTCTGGCTCTCTAAGAGGCTATTTGCTTCAAGAAACATGGTGACCCACTTTAGTATCCTTAGGTAACCAGAGGTGACTTAATGATTCCTAACATCTATTCTATTTCAACAGCTTAACCATGCTGGCATCTTATTAGCCTGAGGAGTGTGGTAAGGTGGCACAAAGTAACTATATAGAGCGTTTTAAGCCTCCCTGTAAGCGTTTTTTGTATTTACTGTGAACCACAAAAACCGAAAGCTTGCATAAATGTTCTTCTCAGTGTTTTTGAACGCAAATTATTCAAAACACAGATACTATTGTTTATCATCAATCGTTAAACTATATTTTATTACTTTTAATTCTCTGAAGATTCAGAAGCAAAGAACTAATCAGTAGAAACTGCATGCTAAATCATTTTTTGGTTCTTTGTACTCAAGGATTTTTTCTTTTTATTCCATGACTTCTTAGAGGTGTCTGTAATCGTAAATCATAGGAATGGGACACAAAGTACTTAGCTCCCCATAACCGGAGATGTTTAAAGGGAAATTGGATATTTACAATGCATACTGTTCAAAGACAAGGGAGTTACGTATCCTGGAGAAAGATGTACTTAGCCTCTACGGTATCGCTTCTAACGGGCTTTATTTTCTTAATGGTCCACCTTCTCATCCTCACGAATATTGCTGATCTGTTTGCTTGGAAACGCAACCCCAGAAAAACCAGTTTACTGGTTTGATTCCTGTCAAAGGGGCTCTGAAAGCTCTCTGCTAACAAACAAGATCTGCACTCAACACCACACTTTCTGAAGCTCTGCCAGACAGGGTGACTTCTGTCTGTAAGGTATGAAATTCGAGGCTCAGAGAGACTGGGGACTGACTCGAGGACACACAGCTGAAGACAAAGCACAAACTCGAATCCATCACTAGCCAACTTCCCCACATTTGCCCTAGGGAGAGCCATTTTTCCTGACTGCATCCCCAGAGGCTTCTCTGTAGCTCCCTACAAGAAGTCGTCCTCTGCCTCCCTCTCCACACATGCCTTTGCCCCTCACTCCCTCAGAGGCCCGGGCAATTCAGTCCTCATACCCTGGCCGCGCAGGCCCCTCCTCGTCGCCGCACTTCCTGGGCAACGACTCGAGCGCGCAGCACAACTTCCACCGCTCTCGCCCACGGATTCACCCAGCCGGCCGGTGCCCCGCTCTGCCCGGAAGTTGCTCACCAAGCTCACTGTGCTCGCCGCAGAAGTCCTTCCGCCGCGCCATGCGACGACGCAGCACCGTTCCGGCTGCTGTCGGGGGCGGCTGCCTCAGCGGGGCGCTCGCGGGCTACTGGCTCGCCTTGGCCGAACCAAGGGTGCGGAGGGAGACGGCCGAGCCATTTCCCAGCGAAGTCGAAGCAAATAGGCTGTAAAATTGGATAGAGGTGATTCGCAATTTCTCTGGTGGCCGCCGTTCGCTGTTGGGAAGTCGTAGACGGGTTTAGCAGCAGCTTCTGGGAATCTAATTTTTATTATTTCTATAACAATGGGATGAAACATGCTGACCACGGCGGCAGGCAGCGCTAATCAAGCATTGTAGTGCGACAGTTAGTGCGACAGTGTACCTGCGCTCCTGTTTGGGGCTTGTTGATGACGACTGTGGTAACAGCATGCAGTAACTACATGGAGCATTTGGATTCTCCTGTTGTTTCTTTAACAAATTTTTATTGAGCACCAAATTTGACTCTGATAAGAGTTCTGGGGACTGAGAAAAAGCAGTGGAATGCTGACAAAAAATCCTTCCTTTCATGGAGTTTTTCTGTTCCGTTGTTAGACGGCTTCCAGTCAAGCTTGTATTTAAAGAGAACCCATGAAACAAGAGTGTAACTGCTCCGTAGGGTTTCCTAGTTCTTTATTCCACAAAGCCGCAGGATGGTTTGCACTGCTGGTGTTTTTTTCCCCTGAGGCTAATAGTCGCTATGAGTCTGAATCGACTCGACTGCAGTCCTTTGGAATGGTCCTTTGTATCTTTTGTAATTTTAGTCTTGTTCGATCTGTTTCTTAAGAAACCATTGCATGACTTTTAGACTAATGCAGATGAAATCCACAGTCATACCCAACCACCATATCCTCAATTCTGCCATTGAAGAGATTCAGAACATGATTTTCTGAGTGCTATTAAAGTACTAAAGCGCTACACTGCTAACCAAAAGGCTGGCGGTGCAAATCCACCAGGTATTTCTCGGAAACTCTACTGTGAGTCAGAATTGACCCCACAGTAGTGGGGTTTGGAATGTTGGTGCCAGATGAAAACCCTGCTTTCTGCAGGTTGTAGCTTACTACAGCCAATAAACAAGAGGTCAAGGTGGGTAATGGGAAAGACGCCTATAGCTCCTTGTAGGAGAGAGAGTGATGGGGCTACTGCCTCAGGCAGCTTGGGGGAACTGGGCCTTTACAAGAGCAGACAAAGAAATGTAAACTCATCATGAATTTGCAGAATTGACCTTCACAAAGGTGTTCAGCACTTGGTGATGTCACGCATTTTCTGTAGACGGGTTCAGTCCCCCAGAATGGAGGAAGAGTTACTTTTGTTTCATTAGAAAGAGTTAGGTCTTCACCCAGAGGCAGGTTGAGGCCATCTATGGTCCCTATTTTGTGGTTGTTAAGGACAAGTACAGAAGAAGCTGCAGCTTATTCTGCTTAGCATAGGAGGTAAAAGCCAGTGCTGGTGTATCTTAGAATGGTTGGGCCCTGAAGCTGATGACCCCAAAGTGTCTGCATCTAACAGCTGCCCAACCCACTGTCTTAGCCTGGGGTTCCCAATCAGAGCCTGAGACAAGAATTTGTAGATAAGTGGTTTTGTGGGGACATGATCCCTGGAAACAGTAGTGTGGAGCTGGGGAAAGCTGGGAGTAGGGACTGGTGGTCATCACTGTGGCAGTTGGGGTTCAGTCCACCTGGGACCTTCTGAGAAACCTTGAGAGTATCCATATGGAGTGCACTTTGAATTCCCTGACCAAAAGGAAGAAGCGGGGAGCTAGTATACACTTTCTTTTTCTCCCGTTGGTCAAGAAACGTCCCTGGGGATGCCAACTCTTTCACACATGCTCTCCTGACGGTGCATGCCTAGTAGATGGATGGATCCACAGACAGCCACTTAGGTGGAAGGACAAGGCTGTCTATCTGGGCTCCCACAGTGAGCCGCAAAGAAGAGTAGAGTCAAAAATAAGTTTCACGGTGTGTGACGTGAGTCTCCAAGGGCAGGCTGATCAAAGGTGGCTCTGGAAAGTGTTGGAAAAGATGAACTGGAAGGATGTGTGGTAGAATGTTAAGTGTCCAGTACCATCCTTTGTGTGTCTTTTCTCACTCCCCATCAACTGAGGTGACACCAAGAAGGGTGGACCCTAGGAGAAGCTGGAGACAACTTTGACTGAACATGAATGGGTAACATGGTAGAGAGAGAGAGAGAGATGGAGGGCCATTTCCAACAAAACAAATTTCTCTTTATACTCTGGGGACACTGACTCAGTGAAGGTGAGTCCAGGAGTTTACACCCGCAGTAACAATGGCTCAGTGATGGTGCACCCCAGTATTTACACCCCAGTGAGAATGGCTCAGCATTGGTAAGCCCTAGTTTTCATACCCCGGTGACACTGACTCAGTGACAGTGCACCCTGGTGTCTACTACATCCTTGTGACACTGGTCCAGTGTGATTTGGCCATGAGCTGTACAGGTCCTTATACACAGACAATGGGAAGGGGATGGCAGCTCTGGGAGAAGGTGAATAAGCAGACAAGAATGGAGTGGTAGCAAGGAATCCCCAGGGACAGACTGCCCAGCCTCTAAATTGTGAGCCAGCTGACAAATAGAAGACTGACTACAGTATTATGAAGAGATGTTACTGTACCTGTACCTATCTACCTGTATCTATTATCCATCCATTTGCCGACCTGCCCACCTACCCACCCACCTTTTTTTCTTAAATTGCACTTTAGATGAAGGTTTATAGAGCAAGTTAGTTTCTAGTTAAACAATATATATATTGCTTTGTGATATTTGCTGCCAACCCCGTAACTTGGCAACCCTCTCCTCTTCTCGACCTGTGAACCACCAATTTTTGGTTAGCAGCAGAGCACTTAACCAGTGGCAGTTGCTAGGATTTGTGTCACCTGGTGTAGTTAACTCATGGTGTTACACTCTCCCTGCCATGGACTTCCTCACTCTTCCTCTACTGCTTCATTCTGAAAAGTTACTCATATATAGGTTCATGTCATGGATTGAACTGTGGCCCCCTGCCAAAATGTGGGTAGCCATTTGGCTGGGCCCTGATTCCCATTATGATTGTCCTCCATTGTGATTTTCCTATGCTATATGTTAAAGATTAGGGTGGGACTGTAAACCCCTTCCTAAGGTCACCTCCTACTAAGACTTTCCCTGGAGTGTGGCTTGTACTACCCTTTATCCTTTCATCTTACAAGACATAAAAGGGAAGCGAGCAGAGAGCTGGGAGAAGAGCACTGTCCTTCAGATCTGAGATTCCTGTGCCAAGATGCTCCCTGACCAAAGACTGATGGAACCCAAAGACCTTCCTCCAGAGAAAGCCTTCCCCCTGGAGCAGACATCCTGAACTCACACTTATAGCCGAGTGGACTGTGTAAGAAAACTTTTCTTTGCTAATGCCATCCTCTTGTATTTCTGTTAGAGCAGTAACAGGTGACTAAAACATTTTACAAATAATTACCACAATATTGTAAGTCGAACACCAGAAAAGCTGACAAAACTATCAAAACATCAGCAGCAATGAAAACAGCAAGAGCTAGCATTCTGTAGACAAAACCAAGTGATTCTGAGTTAATGACAACTCTGACAGAACTACTTTTAAAAGTTCAAAAAGTAAAATTAGCATAGTTTTAGCCTTCTAGATATATTGATACATGTAAGCTAGCCTTACAAAAAATGTTTTTGTTATAATTAACTACAAGGATATTTTTATACAGTTATGTTGATGTCACCCCCTCTGACACTGTCACCCCATGTGATCCACACCCCCTACATTCTTTCAGAGATGCTGCTGTGCTTAACTATTGTACCACCATGGAAACAAGCAAGAAAAACTTACAATGTATGAGATAATGAAGTGCTATAGAGAAAAATAAAGCACAAAAGAGTAGGTTGCAATTTAAAATAAAAGGGTCAGAGGAATCACCACTAGGTAAGAAGACAGGTGAGCCCTGATCAGAATGGAGGAGGAAACTGAACATGCTAATATCTGGGGAAGGGAACTGAAGGTGCAAAGGCCCTGAGGTAGAAGCATATTGGTGTGTTTGAGGGACAGGCGTGACCATGGGATGAATGATGGCTCCTAAGGCAGAGGTGGGATAGGGGACTGAACACTGTAGGAAATCTGCAGGAATGGTGGTGATCTGGACCAAGTGTGCTATGTCAGTGCGGGTAGTGAAAAATGTTTGGATTCTCAACCTTGACAGTAGACTAGATATGTATGTTATAAATAAAGAAGCAATGACGACTAGAGTTTTTATCTGAGCAACTGAAAGGCTGGAGTTGTGATTAGCGTGGTACGGTGGGAGCTCATAATGGGTCAGATCAGGTTCAGATAAGTTGCTTGCGATGCTTATTGTGGATTCAAGTAGAATCATAAGCATTTCCCACACTTGAGAAATGTAAAATACCTCAAAGGATCAGGATAGGATTTGGACACAAAGGAGTTGCAGAACAAGAGTTCCTTCCTCCTCAGTGTATCCATCCCCTTTCTTGCCGGTGATGCTTTGTTGGCACTCACATCTTCCCATCTGCGTTCTCCCCCATCAAAAACACAAAAGAAGACAGCGTCATACAGAAGAGTACATCTGGATTTAAAGTCAGGCTTTGCCACACTAGTTGGGTGACTTCAGCCAAGTCTATGAGCTGATCTCTAAAATGAGGATACTTTCACCTACCCTACAAGGCTCCTGTGATAAACACATACACATACCACATTACTGAATTGTGACCCTTCAATAACCAGCTCCTCATACTTCCTCCTGAGCCCTGCAGGCACAGTGATTAACAGCTTGGCTGCTAACCAGGCACAGCAGTTCGAATCCACCAGCGGTTCCTTGGAAACGTTATGGGGCAGTTTTCCATCCCATAGGGTCATTATGAGAACTGACTTGATGACAACGGGTTTTGTATTTCCTCTCAGAAGACACGGTCTTACTTAGTTTTTGTAATTTTTCATGTTGTCTTTGCATGTAATGTAATTTAAAAAGGGAAATGATTACAGGATTCTTTTCGAGTGCCACCAGGGTTTTCTATTTGCCTCCCTTACATCTTTAAACCACTTTACAGGAATCACACACACAAACTCCATCTTTCTCCTTTTTTGATTCTAATTGACTATCCTATTCCAAGATATGAGGCATTCCTATGAGGAAAAGCTGCAACCGCAATTTCTCTCTTGTAATTCATCATTCTAGAAGTTTGTTTTGTTTTTAAGGAAAACCAGAAAAAGGGCACCAAACTTTCCAGTAAATTAAAATTAAAACCTATTTGTGGACAGGAGGCTAAGTCATTCAGACTTTTTCCCAATTGTATGCTTTGCTCTGTAAACGTCTTAGCCTAAAACAAAACAGGGATAAATCCACAGTACTCTTTTGGCGTAATTATGAATGACACAATATTCTAATGGTGTACAAAGTGGCAGGATAAAGAAATCCTCTGACCTAGTCTAACATTTCAACTTGTAAAAGTAAAGGACAACTGTAAAGAACGGATCAATACGTTCTTTGCCCAGAGGTGGCTGGACACAATCCATGGCGTCAGAAAATTGATGAACAACTCAGCCACTGGAATCCAGGACTTCAAACCAGTTAGTCATGGCCAATGAAGCAAAATTGGAAAGACGAGGATTTTTAAAAATTGGTGTAAATGCTGAAGGAAAAATTATAGGCTGAAGCCCTAGAATGGAAGAATCCCAAGAGGCATATTTAGCCCTTTCAAGAGTCTGCATTATTGTCAGGACTGTGGAGAGTGATGCGTAGTGGGGACATCTTTAAGCAGGGCACTGCTGTTTTGCCTATGCTGTCCAGATTTGGTTGCTAAGCAGTGTGTATACTGCCTTTGTTTTCTAAGAGGGAGATTAATTTGCAGGAAGGCTTCAACTCATGATTTTTGCTGTTCCACTTCACCTGCATTTTTAAAATTTGGGTTTGTTCAACTTTTGATTCACCAGCCTTGACTGAATCAGAAAGAACCAGTTTGAGGCTGTGATGGAACCCAGCTAAAATACAAGAACATGCAACCTGAAAAGGATCAAGAGAGGTGAACTGCATATTCCAATACCTTTACGTAAATCTATTTCAGCTATCCCCCCCCAAAAAACAAGACTCACTTAAGCACCCAAAATAGCCTCTGACAGTACCTTGTACTCCTTATCTTGGCATGTAAACTCAATTTGTTCTCTACTTAGATGCATTTGTTTATCACCCATGAACAGTCATAATGCAAAGTCTAATACAGTATCCTTCCACAACTAAAAAGGACTTACATAGTGCTTAAAAGCACATGTGGCATACCAATCATATAAGATGACATATGCACTTTTAGAAACACAACTGTTTTTTAAAAAACTAAATTGTTTAATGTTTCTTCTAGCTTTGGGATAGAAGTGGGTAAAGAGAACCATAACTGGCCACATTTATCGAATATTTACTTGTGGACATTTACTGCTCTACGTCCCACATTAACTACTTTCACAACTGTAAGAGATTAGGTAAAAGTATATCTTTTATAGATAAGGAAAACTGAGGTACAGGGAGGTTAATTTATTCAAGGTCACAATACAAGTAGTCACTGGCAGACAAATGAAGCACAGGGCAACAGAAGCAGGGAAGAACAAACAGGTCCTGTGGCAACAACGGCACTTTCTGGGGGGAGGGGAGCACCCTTCCACATTGTATTGCAGTCACAAGCAAACATCCTGGATGTTTGCCCATTTTTTTTTCCTAATTCCAAAGTACCATTATTTTAATTTGCTAACACAGTGTTTTCAAAAAAAACTACCCACATGACCTAGTCGTTTGTTCATGAAAACTCCCATTAGCAGAAGAAATGGTATTGATATGAAACACACAAGGAAAAGGAACGATAAAGCCCTCCATCACATTTATTTCAGCTTTCCCACAAGTGCCAGGGTGTGCCTTAATGGAATTATGAGCTGCTGAGAGATTGTTTGAATTCTGACTCCTCCAGCTGAGCATTTGGAAAAACTGAGGGGAGACACTTCCATTCCAGTGGTGAAGTAAGGAGAATGTCTTTGTGTGAGGAACTCCCCATAACCCAAACTGTAGGTAAGGTCCCTGGAGCCATGACTAAAGCAGTCTTTGTCCTTGACTCCTGTTTCCAGATACATACCCATTCAGCTCTTTATAGATACTCAATATTTCTATTAAGTATTTTATGTTCAAGTATTTAAAACATACTCAAAATCAAAATAGGGTACTTTATTAACATTAACCAGAGTAATCCCACATGATGTAATCCAATAATTTATTAATAAAGTCAACCTCAGATGAAGTGGAGAACCTAACAGTCAGACAGAGATTCCATTCTCAGAGATTAGCCACTATCTACTGTGTGCCCAGTGCCACGTGAATCTATCAGATCCTTAGTTTCTTTATCTGCAGTACAAGAAACAGGGTAATAAAGGTTATATGTCAAAAGACTGTTGTGAGGATTAAATGCAATTTCATATATGTACAGTTAAAATACAAAGAATATATGACAGAACACTAAGCTTCTTATTGCTGGAGGGGGGTTCATTGATGTTTATAGTTTTCCACATTTCTTCAATGCTACTGAAATGAAAAAATTAAAATATTAATCCTATCCACTTTTACTAATCACTAATCACATATGTACGGTGGACATGACATTATGCAGTGAACTTTTATCAGATGACTACATGCTGTGATAACAAATTCCTGGAACAATGATTTATAGCAGGAAACAGAACCCAGAAGGTCAGAAATGGAAGAAATTTCTAAATTGTAAGGCCTTGATTTTTCAGAGTCCTGAGGGGCTTTTCAAAGTAACATGTGGCTAACTAATGTTCTTACCAATAGAAAACTCACTACTCCTGATTCCTGAAGTGGTCTTTAGAAGTTCCACATCTGAAAACTGATTTTCTTATTTATTTTTATTTTAAAGTCCAATTTTAAGGCACAATTTTACACTGTGAACCCGTATTATTTTCCCCATTGAACCAAAAAGGTCTGTCTTGTCAGAACACTGGCAAACATGCCTTCATAAACTAAGTACACTGACTTCCAGGAATGCAGAGCTGAAAATTTAAAAGACATAAAAATAATGGAAGGTGCTCAAGAATCCTTTCTATCTGCTGTGAATCCAAAATCTATAAAAAGCATACACTGATTATTATCATTTGTATTACTAAATATGTACAGCATGCAGAAAATTTAAGTTTCTTCAATTTGAAGAAATGAATCAATGTTACAATGGAAACATCAGTTCTTTAAAAGTTTATCTTCAGAAAATCATCCAGACTTGTATATAAACAATTATATACTTAAAGGTCTGAATTACATACTAAAGATTAGTTTAAAAATTATTCTTAAAGACACTTTCATAAAAACAAAAACTTTGTGTAAGAGCCCATTTCTAAAAACTGGATGATCACAGTCATCTGCGTAACTTGGTTAGCTATACACACAGAATTATCAGCTAATTTTTCTTTACCAGTAAGATTCTGAACTAAAAAAAATATGCTGATATCAAAGGGCACCATTCAAAATAATTTGGTTTCATGGTATAACATTCTATTTCCAGACAAATCAGCCTTCTTATAGCCAACCAGCACAGCACCCCCAAATAGCTTAAAACAACAAATACAATTCCTGAGTACAGTTTTCTACAGCTTAACATTAATAGCACTGAGGATATTACACAGGTATAATATAGAAAGAAAATAACAGATTTAATACCTTATAAAATATGTACAGAACTGGAACAATTCTTATAAGATACAACACAAATAACAATTGTAAGTGTAATCAGATACTCAAAGTTATCAGGGGAAAGTCTAATGGATTACAAAAAAAAAAGTAACCCATAAAAGATAACAAGTATTTTAAAATATACAATAAAATTCTAACCACTATGTTTAAATTTTGATGTTATAAAAGTGTATATTTACAATCTTTAAATTTCACGTTGTTAATTTTATATTGATCGTTCAAGTCCTTTTTAACCACTTATATACTCAGTCGAGGAGATGGTAGAATGCAGTACATGCTAGCTAAAATAGCGAAGACACCAAGAGCTTTATCAGTGGAGTCATAAAACAGACTTCACCAAAACTGCACGCTAGCAAACATACAGTTTCACTTCAGAGACAACAATACAGGAACCCGGTTTTCTTATCTGAGGAGGAACATTATAAATAGCAGTTATCTGAAGAGTAGCCGGGAGGATTACATGAGATCACCTATGTGAATGCACTTACACAGTATCATTAAGACTCGCCCAGGATATGAAAGGTCACCGTGGAGTTCACACCAGGACCTTCCTTTCAGATTTGAAAACCTAAACAGTATTTAGTTCTAAACACAAGAACCAATATTTACAGCATAAAATCCTTAATTGGTGTGGTCAGCCCAGGTGATTTTCAAAAGCTGTTTATAAAATGCTTCAATACTGATATTACAGTGATGATATTAAAGCTATCAAAACCCTGCAATGCTCACAAAGGTCTGACCTCCCAGGTGAAGAGACCAAAGTCATTTGCCTGCTGAGAACGCTGCAAGAACATCAGACAGACACTCCTTAATCTCTCAAACAAGGTGACAACTGCCTTCTATGTTTTCTGTTTATCATAATCTCCAACCATCTTCTTGATATGTGACAATTTGCTCTTCAACTGCTTGCAATAATCCCTCTTATTTTTGTAATCTGCAGACTAAAAAGAAAAAAACTGAATCAGATACATAAAATGCAAAAAAAATGGGTCATGTGTCAGCTGTTGGAAAGACAGAGGTGAAAAGAAAACAGGGAATACTGGGAGTGTTAAACGAGGCAACACACTTCGGGTGCCTCACAGTATTCACTAACCATACATCATCTTAACCTGAGTTTTAGAAAGGACATACTGGTTTCTAAATATCTGCTAGTGACCCACAATATTTATTGGCCTTTCTGATAAGACACCATCTAAAATCTCATTAAAACAAGCAAAAAATTGATGATGTGGGGGGTAAGAGAGACAATAAATTTTACTATATAACCTCTTAAAGTGTGCATTTAAAATCATGATGTTTTAAGATTTTAAATGGGCTTAATACAAATTTTTTGTACAGATAACATTTTTAAATCATTGAAGACTGACAATACTGAGCTGGCAAGACTACAGAGCAACTGGAATACACACTGGTGAGGATGTAAACGTGAACTGACACAGCCCCTTTGGAAAAACACTTGACAGTACATGTGCGCAGAAGTATACTCACAAAATATCTGTACCTACATTACTTATACAAGCCAGAATGTTTGCAACTGTATTAGTGAGGAACACCCAAATGTTCATTAACAGCAGAACAGTATAGTGATGAAATAAACAGACCACAGCTTATGCCACAACGTACCTCACAAACATAATACTGAGTAATAGAAGCCACTTGAAATATTCAAACTATGTCATTCCACTGATACAAAGACTGAAGTTTGCAAACACAATTTATGATGTTAAAAGTCTACTTGGATGAACCTTGAAATCATTATGCTGAATGAAATAAGTCAGTACAAACGGACACATAAGAGCTAACTACCATGAAATAGCTAGAACAGGCAAATACACAGAGACCAAAATTTATCTAGTGGTTCCTGGGGGAAAGAGGAAATTGGGACTGAGCTTCTGTTAACTGAGGGTATTGGGAAAATTAGGAAACAGACAGTGGTGATGGTCACGTTGTATCATCAACATTTTATGAAATTTCACTAAGTTGTGCACTTAAATGATTTATGTACTTTTCTTTATAGATACTTCAACTTAAAAAAAAATTTTCTTAGCTAATCAGCATTGGTTATTGCTGCAGACCATTAACACTAATTACCGTTTTCATCTGGCAATTACAGGCTTCTGTCTATAATTAGGGTAGGACACCGCATTCACAGCAGTTCTAAAGGTTAAATGAAGAGCACATAATACAAAAGTTCTTTCTGAGAGAGCCTTGCAATTCAGAATACTTACTCTCTTCACTTGCTTCAGTCTGTTGTACTCATCAGCAGCAGCCTGCTCAAGAGAAACACAAGGGAACAGACATTCAGTGGTCACTTTCTGTTTCAAGAGAAACATTCCCGATGCTATACTTGGATCTAAAAATGCCAGCTTAGGACAAAAGAGAGGGAATTAAAATAATGACTGTCCTAATGCTGGCAGGTCTGAGAGTCCAGAGAAGAAACATTGTGACAGTATATTTCTCATGTTCCATCCACATGAACAAGTTATGTGATTGTCCTGCTGCCTCTCCATCTGAACACAGGCCGGTCTGTATGCCACAGGCACAGGCGACGTCTTTTCTAAAGCACAGCTCTGATTAGGTTTATCCCACTACAAAACATGGCTGAGCTCTCCTTTAATTGCCACACAAATCTAGTCTCCTACCCTTCCAATCTCCATGTCCGTCATCTGCTGTTCCTTTATAAACTAGGCTTGTGAATGCTTCCAGATCTCTGGTGACGCATTCCTTATGGCTGTAATCATGTATCTCCTTCGGTCTGGAGAAATTCTTAACTTCCCCTAAACTACCAAGGTCTCGTGGTGACTTCATGCCTTCTCTGAGCAGTCAGTTCTAGTACTGCCTGCACATAATGCAAACACAACAGTCACCACACAGACTAAGTTTAGAGGTCTATTTCTCTCTCAAACTAGGAGCTCAGAATCTTTGAGGACAGGGACAGGGCATTCTCTCTCTCTCTAACCTCAGCAGTTCCATACCATCTAGAAAACACTGTGTGATCAATAAACGTTTATTGAAGTCTATAAGAGGCAAATATTTCAATACTGAAGGGCAGATCACCCCAACAGGAAAATAGCAGAGGGCATTTACTCACATTAATATGACTTTCTTATAAATAATAGAAAGCGTTAAGTTCAATTACGAGTATACAACACAGCAGGTAGAAATTCCGCAGGCACACGATAGTGACCTATGTGTCAAATGAGCCCCCTAGTGCATTACTAAATGGAATGCAGTTGACATAAAATTTCTGATGAGTAGTTCTGCAACAAAATGGATCCAAATCTTTATGTTGCAGAACTTAAATGTTCTGAAATTTGTTCTGGCTAGATAAGCATACAACTGTGCAAAGATAGAAACGTTCACCAGAGGGAGACCTACCTACAATGTCTATCCATAGAGGAAGACTTGTAAAGAAAGTATTGGCTTATAACACAAAGTATAAAACAGTCCTTGAGTCCATGGTCATATGAACAACTGAGTAAGAAATGAATGACTATATAAATACATGCAGCTCTCTTGAGCAGAAGAATGCAAATTTACAGATCCTGGGCTCTCATGAAGGTGGCATATAATTCCTTACGTGTAGGCTGCACACGGTGACTTCCAAAAAGCACAACACAGAAAGAGAAGGAATAAAGAAGAACTTCACAACAAACAGAGAAACCCTCACAAATAATACTTCAATTAGGTGATCAAAGAAACACAAAAAAAGAAAGATAATTATATACTACTGTTAAGTAAAAAAGAAGAAAAGCAAGAATGATACAAGTAAAACAACTAAGACAGTTCACATCAAAACTCTGTGCGTGTGTGTGTGTACATACATATATGTATATATGTACTCCTGCATGGAAAGGATGTTGTAAAACTAATTACTTTGGTGATCTGAATTCTAGGTAGTGGGACTTAAGACCAATTTTTTGTATATATCTTTGCATTATTTAAATTTTTTTACACAAAGAATGAATTATGTGTATAGACAGAAATATAAATAGAAATTATGTTTATAAAGAATATGGCTACCTTCTTTTAAACAGGACGGGATATATGTAAATAGATGATTGTTTTGTACTCTTATCTAAAACACTGCATTACGGAAAGACTTACCCCACTAAACTCCAATTGTTCTTCAATAAATTACAGTTGGATAATCACTAACAATTCCTTTTTTTTTATTATGACTGAGTGAAAATGTACATTCCTGTATAAATTTACATGCCCACCTATATGCAGCTCCCACTGCTCTCCCTGCCCAGTGACAGCACACTATTCCTCTCTGCTCCATACATGTCTCATCCTCCCAACAGTCTCCTTTCCACCCATTCTCCTTTCTCCAGCCAGAGGTCAGAGGATGACAATTTCTTTTTTTTTTAAGTCAACACTAATAATAAAGATACTACATCTCTAGGGATTAGAATAAAATTCTATGAATTTATAAACATCAGGTTTGAGATTACCATGTACTCCTCACTTTCTTCTCTATAGTCATCCAGCTCTTTGTCAAGACGAGACAGCTCTTTATTGATCTCATCAAGTTCTGCTTGTAAGCTCTTGTATTCCTGCAGGCCAGTGTCAAAACTTCTCTTGTAGAGTTGTCTTTGTTGATCTGAAGTGATAGGTGGATATTCCCTAAAAATTAAGACAGAAGATGATACATATGTATTCCTACTCATTGTTCTTGAGTCTGTTCTAAGTTGTAGCAGCCCTAGGGGTCACAGCAGAACTGCCCTGTAGGGTTTTGAAACCTCTCATCTTTATGGAAGTAGACTGTCACACTTTTCTCCCACAGAGTGGCAGGTGGACTCAAACGGCCAACCTTTCGGTTTGCAGCTGAGTGCTGTAAGCACGGTGCCACCAAAGCACCTATGTATCCCTAGATGACTCAAAATCCAGTGTTTCTTCCTCAAAAATAATAAACCTGGTAGGGTATGGAGAAGGAGATCCTCTTGTTTTTCTTCCGCTGCTTATGGGGAGACGAAAGCAGGATGCAAATAAATTATTTTAAGAATGATTATGTGCTTTTAAAAAATAATTATCAGGAATAAAATTGAAAACCATTTATGAAATTTAAGGAACTCATTACTTTGAATACACAACATCAGATGATAATGGAATACTTGTGTATAAAACTTAAAAACTGGAATTCTGGAGTATCAAGTACATTCTGATTTCTGCAGGGACAGAGCAACTAACCAGCAATCTGGCTGCTTCCTGCCACCACCCTGGTTTCACATTTTCTTTTTAAGAAGGAGTGAGTCTTATTTTTCCTAAGTAAAAATAGCTTTTCTGTTTTTTTGACTATACAAGTAGAGGTAAAAATATAGATGTACACAAATATACAGTGTCATTGTTTAATGAGACAGAGAAACATATCACCAACTTTGTTTGAAAAGGGAAGAAATCCTGGCTCAGTAAAGCACTACTGAAGAAGAGGAACACAGTTGCAGGCCTCACACTACCAAACCTTAGAACCTCTTACACTGCCACAGTAGTCAAAACAGCCTGGTGCTGGTACAAAAAGAGACATACAGACCAATGGAACAGAGACGAGACCCCAGAGATGCCACCAACCTTTTATGAACAGCTGATATTTGACAAAGGCCCTAAGATTGTAAGCTGGGGTAAAAACAGTCTCTTTTAACAGTGTTGGCAAAATTGGATATCCATCTGTAAAAAACTGAAACAAGGCCCATATCTCATACCTTACACAAAAAATAAATGGATCAAAGACCTAAATATCAAATGTAAAATGATAAAGATCATGCAAGAAAAAACAGGGTCAATGATGAATGTTCTAATACACAGCTTAGATAGACTTCAAAATCTAACAAACAAAGCATGATTAACAGCAGAGAAAATAGATAAATGAAAACTACTAAAATCAAACACTTTCTCTCATCCAAAGAGTTTATTAAAAGAGTTAAAAGACCACCTACAGAATGGTAAAAAATATTTGGCAACTACATCTAGGACCATCGTCTGATCTCCATAATCTACAAAGTTCTGCAAATATCAATGAGAAAAAGATAAATAACCCAATTGTGTCGTGCAAAAGAGATGGACAGACATTACTCTAAAGAAGACATCTAGGCAGCCAGAAAACATATGAGAATATGCTCATGATCATTAGCTACCAGAGAAATCCAAATCAAAATGACAATGAGCTATCATTTCACTCCAACAAGGTTGGCCATGATCCAAAAAACACAAAACAAATGCTGGACAGGCTGTGGAGACACTGGAACTCTCCTATACTGCTGGTGGGATTGCAAGTTAATACAACCTCTTTTGAAAGCAATCTGGTGCTTCCTTAAAAAGCTAGAAATAGATATACCATTTGATCCAGTAATTCCACTGCCTGGAATTTATCCTTCAGAAACAAAGTCTGTCACATGAATAGACACATGTACACAAATGTTTATTGCAGCACAGTCTACAACAGCTAAAAGATGGAATCAACCTAGATGCCCAGAAGAATGGAAAAACAAACTATGGCACATATACTCAATGGAACATTATGCTATGATAAAATACAATGTAAATTTTAGAAAACATCTCATAATGTGGTTTCAATAGAAAGATATTACGCTCAGTGAAATCAGTCAGTGTCAAAAGGACAAATATTGTATGACACCCCTGTTATAAGGACTTTACAGAAGAAAATAATTTTGGTGGCTATAAGGGTGGGGGGGTTAATCATGGATGACAGTTGATAGATGTTAGAAACTGTATCTGATGCAGAGCTGAAAACAGTATCAAAGGCAACTCTTCAGACAAAGACTGGACCAGACTATGAGACACAGAATGACACTGGCAAAGGGCGTGCTTCTTGGCTTGAATATACACACAAGACTAAGCAGCTCCTGTCTGGAGGTGGGATGAGAGGGTGTTTTAGCCATCTAGTGCTGCTTTGGAAATCCTGGTAACATAATGATTAAGAGCTACAGCTGCTAACCAAAAAGTTGGCAGTTCAAATCCACCAGTTGCTCCTTGGAAACTCTATAGGGCAGTTCTACTCTGTCCTATAGGGTTGTTATGAGTCAGAACTGACTGGAAGGCACTGGGTTTGGTTTTTTTAGTTTAGTGCTGCTTTAACAGAAACACAGTGGATGGCTTTAAAAAGAGAACTTTCATTTTGTCACAGTCCAGTATGCTAAAAGTCCAAATTCAGGGTGTCAGTTCCAGGGGAAGGCTTTCTCTGCTGGCTGTGTTGTCAATCTTCCTCTGTACTGGAAGCTTCTGGGGCACATGGACACTAATCCTTTCAAAAGGACATGTTCAGCTCCCAGCAGTGCTTCTCAGTGGTATGAGGTCCCCAAATCTCAGCTTGCCTCCCTTTCTTTTGTATCTCAAGAGGCGGCCCTGAGCCACAATACAATCCCACATATTAAGTCTTGTCCTACCAACTCACTTGCTGCCCGTCTTCCCTCATTAAAATTTCACAGGCAGGGCTTACAGCATATACAATATCAGGAGGCATGGCCAAGCCAAATTTCTACACACATTTTTAGGGGAACACAATTCAATCCATGACAGGTAGCAATAGGAACTGACTGAATGGATACAGGAACTCCCGAAGGTAGGAGTGTGCTGTCACAGGGTGAGGTGAACAGCTAGAGTTGCACAGCTAGGAGCATGCGGTTTTGCATGCCAAAATGACCTGGATTGTAAATCTTCACTTAAAACACAATAAAATAAAAAAATTCTGGCAATGCATTCAAGTATGAAGAAGAACCAAAATCTGTATCATTAATAGCTCTTAATATACCAGCTATTCTTTACATATTGAAGATGCTTCTACTGCCTCACAGTGCACTTGAGAAAATACTTAGAACTGTTTCACAGGGCTAAGGAGCTTCATAAAAAAGCAAAAAACAAACCCAATGCGCTGGGTTAATTCCATTCTGCCTCAGTGACTCTATAGGACAGAGCAGAACTGCCTTCATAGAGTTTCCAACTGTATCCCCCCCCCAAAAATGTGTGTAGCAATTTTGACTAGACCATGACTCCTGGTATTCTGTGATGTTCCCTTACAGTGTAAATCCTTCCTCTATGTTATCGAGAAAGGATGGGGGGCAGTTGTACTGGAGAAGCAGGACTATGCTTTGAGGCAATCTTTTCACATATAAAGGAAAAATAAGCAATTAGTGAGATTTCAGGACCTCATACCACCAAGAATGCAGTACCAGGAGCAGAGCACATGCTTTGGACCTAGGGTCCCTGTGCCCCAGTAACTCCTACTCCAGGGAAAGATTGAAGACAGGTACCTCCAGAGTCAACAGAGAAAGACTTCCCCTGGATCTGATGTCCTGAATTTGGACTTTCTGCCTCCTTTTCTGTGAGAAAGAAACCTTGGAGACATAGTGGGTTAAGTGCTACATCTGCTAATCAAAAGCTTGGCAGTTCAAATCCACCAGACACTCCTTGGAAACTCTATGGGAAATAGCATTGCTCTTACCTTTAGGGTAGTTACAAGCTGGACCTGACTTGATGGCAGTGGCTTTTTTTTTGGTGAGAAAAATTTCTGTTTGTTCAAGTCATACACTGGTGGTCTTCCTGTTAGAGCAGTCAGTACCAGATGACTATGACAGTGAGTTTCAAGCTACACATATGCACTCATTCCTGCCAGTACCTTAGGAAGCAATGTCTGGGTTACCGCTGTTTCTGATTTGTGTCCTGTTCCTCAAAATACTCAGGCATAAAGAGGTTACATAGCATATGCAAATAGTTTGAGATAGTGGACTACAGAAAACCACTGACACAGAAAGGAACTTCACCACAACCTTGGTTAGAACTGTAAATTGTTACCTCGACTGCTTACAAAACTGTTTATCAAAGTTCATTGGATTAAACATTTCAAAAGAAACTGTTACTGAATTGTATATGTAGGAATTGTTGAAAGAGAGTACATTTGTTTAGCATATTTCACCTAATTTTTTTTTAAGAGAGAAACTCTGATGTTAGCATGACAGTTTAACTTACAAGTAACTGCCAAAGGAATATGATAATCAGTAACTTCCTTATGTAAAACAAAGTTTGCTATACTTGCATTTCATTTCTTTGAAAGACTCTTCTTGGGAGACTGATGGAAGAGGCAAGAGTACTGATGAAGTTTATCAGCCATCTGGTGGGGAAGCTGAGAATGGTTTTAAGACATGGTTACGGCCAAAGGCACCCCACCGCCTTACTCATTACCATGGGAGGGTACTGGGGAGGGTGGTGCAGACTGTCTACTGCCCTGCTTGGCACAGAATGAAATTACATCGTGGACTCAGCTTTGGAGGCAACAACTCCAAATCTGGCTGGCCCATGTTAACCGCCAGAACGGGAAGTAGCTCCACCAAGGGGAGTGCTGACCCCATACCTGATCCAGTCCTCCTCCAGCTCATCACACGACTCGCCACCTGTGGTGTAGTCTGTGTCATAGTGGTCTTGCTCTGTTCTCCTGGATCGCCCTGCTCTTCCCTTCGTGGAAGCCAATTTCGAAGGTGTTTCAAGGTTGCCGCTGCTGCTGTAACGAGGCTGTCTGTAGTCATCCATAGGTGAAGTCAGGGGAAGCTCCTGAGCCACTTCAGGTACCCTAGTAAGACAGGAACCATTTTCTAGTGAGTACTAGGTACACTACAATCCTCTGCTAGTGTGCTGTAACCATGACAACCAGCAACAATAACACCAGGAGGCACCCACAGGCAGTGAACTCACTCAAGGAGTGCCTATGCTGAACACTGAGAGGATCCCTAGCTTCCTGCATTGGAACTAGGGCTAGCTCAGTCCTCTAATACACACCAACAGCTTTAAGGTTAAGTGTTCTGTACAAAATGCAACAAAGACTTCAGTTTTGGAAGTTCAAACTGATCTGGAAGAGGTTGTTTACTTGACCTGTGCCAGAGAATTACTACACAGCAAGCTGTCAAGAAACAGCCATCGTGATTGTTTGCTGCATGTTCTTCCAGTTCTAAGGGATGCTGAGTGGGGAAGAGAGACTTACGTATCTCACTCTCTACCTCTGGGAGCCTGGCTCTCAGAAACAAGCTCTTCATAAGACTCCATAAAGTAAAAATATATTTTAGACTACCATGTATTAATTCTCCTTTCCAGATAAAACACTTAAAAATCTACAAAAAAAATTAAAACCTTTATATTGTAATGAATTTAAGAGCTCATTAACAATTCATTTTAAACTGCTAGAGTAATCTCAAAATGACACATGACACAGAATGGATGAAATGGGAGTTTCCATTATACTTATTTTTCTAATCCTAACTATTCAACACTGTGTCAGATTTTTAATTGTAGATAATGTTTTTGCTACAAATATGAAAACTGAGTCTAGTACAGGGATAAAATTCCAGGTACTGTTATTCTGTGGCAACTATAAACCACTGCTGAGTAACAGAAGTGGGAGGCTCAGGTTTCTTTTGCAGCAGAGATAAACCAAAACCTGCTGCCACTGAGTCATTCTGACTCACAGCAACCCTATAGGGACAGAACAGAACTCCTCCACAGGGTTCCCTACTAGATGGGGCTGGTTGACTCAAATTGCTGACCTTCTGGTTAGCAGCCAAATGCATCAACACTACACTAGCAGGGCTGCAGCAGAGCAGAGAAGGACAAAAACAGAAACGAAAGACCACAGAAAAAGCATAAGGGTTGCCAAGCCTTGCCATTCAAAACAAACAAACAAAACCCAGTTGATATTAAGTAGATTCCAACTCATAGGAATGCCTAAACCAACTATTTAAAAGGGTGGCAGGGGAAGAACCCAGAGCTTTCGTTTTTTTCCTTTACTGCTTTCAGCTTATAGCAACTATAATCTTCACCTATATCTACTAGGTGATCTAATGCCACTTGATTCTCTTGTGTCTTAGATGTCTAACTTCACTTATTAATTTCTTGTAGATTCCTATTTGGGTTTTGTGTAGTTAGAAGTGGGATGGTACTTATTTCTTCTACATTTATTCAGTTAATATAGCTTTGTATGCCGTGTCAATGTTGCTTCTAACAGAAGGAAAATGTGACTATCTCCATGAGTGAATGATTAACGAAGTTCCTCGACACACTGCCCAAACTGCCAGGTACTGTACTCTTTGCTTCGAGGTGGCAGAATACCTGTGGCCAGGTGCCAGGTGCCAGGTGGAAAGGAAACTGAAGAGCACAACAAGCCAGAAAAACAAAAAACAGCCAAAATACACAAAAATCTAGTTAAAGAGACCTGTTGCTTTAATTTTATGATGAAAGGCATTGTTACTAGAAATCCTTACCTTGCACATAAAGTGTATGTAAGTAAAGAGCTAGAGAACATAAGTATTCTCAACAACCTTTAAACCAATTTTTAAACACACATCCTACCAAAAATCTGTATGATTCAGGAAAGGCAAGCTACTACCCCTATACTGTCCGCTTCCTTCATCACTGAAAGTCATATACATTCCCGACCTCAATGATGTAGGTCTAGAAGCTCACCCTCCTGTAGTTTTTAATTTATTCTTTTTCCTTCTTTGTTCATTTGTTTTGCTCTCCCTCCCACACATAGAGCTGTGCTGCTCTTATCTTATGCTAACTCTCAGTGTTGTCGTTGTGTACTTTCTTCCACCCCTGCTAAACTGAAACCTAGATGAGAATATGAACTTGGTATTCCCAGAAGCACCTGGCCCACTACTGTTCATGGCAGGTAGGTGTTCAAGATAATTACTGAATTGATGCTCAAGAATCCTTATCCTGTGGTAACACAGTATCAGTGAGGGAGGAGAAACACTAATCAACATCAGTGCTACGAATAAATGATGCCCATTATCTTACAGGCATTTCAGAACTGTCAATATTATTTAGGGCATATTCAAACCTTGACAATAGAGAACTCCATCATCCCAGCCTCAGGGAAGACCAGGACTCAAAAAGGATCAATCAGAATCCTGTCAGTACATATGCTGTGTAAGCTTTGAGAAAAGAACTGTTTCCTGAGTCCTGAGCTAGAGCATCAGTGGAGCTGGGTGAACGGGGTTGGCCATCCTGCCACAACAGAAACTTGACTTTGAGAAAGGTCGACATCGCAAGAGATGAGAGCAAGAGTTCTGATATCTTCTGAGCCTATGGATCATGCCAGACCTAAAACTAGATCCATCTTTGGGACTTCTGTGAGCCAGTTATTTTCTCTTTCAGCTTAAGTTAGTCTGGGCTGGGCTACCCTTTTATAACTTGCATACAAGTCCCAATTCATTATCCTATCAGCCTACTACTACCAAACAACCTCATTTGACACTTTTAAGAGCTGGCTTGTCTTGACAGCTTTACATCATGGAAACATTCAACTTCCCATGTCTTGATTTATACAGGTTAATTTGTACTCAGCATGAACAGGATAGTACACAGTGGACCTGTGATGTGATGAATTGCTTTTATATAGCCTTTCTCACCATGTTCTTGTGACTCCTACAAAATGATAAACCAAACCAAACCAAACCCACTGTGGTCAAGTCAATTCCAACTTACAGTGACCCTACAGGTCAGAGAAGAACTGCCCCACAGAGTTTCAAAGCAGCGCCTGCTGGATTTGAACTATCAATCTTTGGTTAGCAGACATGGCACTTAACCACTAGGCCACTAATGTTGGGGCTGTGCTAAAAAGGTCTTGTGGCCCACCACAGGGGACTGGAAAGCTTTCTAATAACGCAAATACGGTGCACAGAATCCATGTGGGTGGGACCCATGCAACTAAGGTGTGCAGAACATAAACGAGGTGACTGATCAGTTTTGCCATCCTACTAGGCTTAAAACAGAACCAATTTCAGACCAGACAAAGGCCCTCACTACCACCAAGAAGAGGCAGGAGCAGTGTGCAGCCTTCAGATCTAGGGTCCCTGCACTGAAAACTTTCTAAGATCCAGGAGACAGAGTATAAGATGGTGAGAAGTAGCAGTAGAAAAACAAGAGCAACACAATGAACAGACTAGTGTGAGATGGTATAGTGGGCTTCCCAGCTTATAGAGCAAGGTAGTTACAGTGGGCAGGCCAACTCAGGGAGCAAGAGAGCTGAGCACCTTCAGGTCAAGGCTTCCTGGCAGAGTAGGATACACCCAAGCACTTACTGGCATAGCTACAGAGCTCTGTAACATTTGTTCTAAGCAGGGGAGAGGTTGGGCTGGCCCAAGAGGCCCACCTATGGATGTGGCTAAGAAGGGACTGTCCTGAAAGGAGAACTGTATCCTGAGTTGTTTCTGATCCTGAACTAAAACCTCTTACTTCCCTAATAAACCCTTAATCATGAGTACCATCAATGAGTTCTGCATGGCCACTGAAACAAATTCTCAGACTCAGCAGAGAAGTAGAGAATGCCATGAAAGCACAGCCAGTGTCAGGACTGGTAAAAAGGTTGCACAGAGGAGGTATGTCTACCTCCACTTCATGGGAATCAACTTTGGGCTGATGCCGATTCTCTCTCCCCACCCCCCCTGAAGTTAAAGGGGGTCAGATGCCCCTGCACCATCATTTTCACAGTACGCTCTCCAAATTCATTAGAAAAGGTGGAGAAGGAACTATCTTCGGTGAAATCCTGGTCTCTCTTGATCTAGGATTATTTTTAAACTGCCTTGAAGTTCTAAGGTATAGAATATTATGATGAGCAAGAGCCATATATGAAAGTAACTACAATACGATTTCACTTATCAAATAATATTGCAAGAATGTTGTTGCTAGGTGCTATCAAGTCAATTTCAACTCATGGCGACCCTATGAACAAAAGAACAAAATATTGTCCCATCCTGTGCCATCCTCAGAACCATAGCTATGCTTGTGACCATTGTTGCAGCCACTGTATGAATTCATCTTGTTGAGAGTCTTCCTTTTTTTCACCGACCCTTTACTTTACCAAGCATGATGTTCTTCTTCAGGGACTGACCCCTCCTGATAAAATGTCCAAAGTATATGAAATGTAGTCTTTCCATCCTTGCTTCTAAGAAGCATCCTGGTCGTACGTCTTCCAAGATCAGTTTGTTCATTCTTTAGGCATTCCACGTTATATTCAATGTTCTTCTCCAAGACCACAATTCAAACTTGTCAATTCTCTTTTGTCTTCCTTATTCATCGTCCAGCTTTCACATGTGTATGAAGTAACTGAAAACATCCTGGCTTAAGTCAGGCACACCTTAGTCTCTAAGGTGACATCATTGTTTTTCACTACTTTAAAAAGGACTTTTGCTGCAAATCTGGATCTGCCCAATGCAACATGTCTTTTGATTTCCTGACTGCTACTTCTGAGGGTGTTCACTGTGGATCCAAGTAAAATGAAATCCTTGACAACCTCAATCTTTTCCATGTTTATCATGATGTTACTTATTGGCTTAGCTGTCAAGAATTTTGTTTTCTTTATGCTGAGGTGTAATCCATACTGAAGGCTGAAGTCTTTGATCTTCATCAGTGTTTTAAGTCTTCCTCACTTTGAGCAAGCAAGGTTGTGCCATCTGCAGTAAGGCAGGTTGTTAATGACTGTTCCTTCCATCCTGATACTTGACTCTTCAAATAGTCCAGCTTCTCATATGATTTGCTCAGCATACAGACTGAATAGATACAGTAGAAGGATACAACCATGACACACACCTTTCCTGACTTTAAACCATAAAGTATCCCCATGTTCTGTTGGAATGCCTGTCTCTTAATTCATGTACAGATTTCTCATTAACCCAATTAAATGTTTCAGAATTCATATTCTTGCAATGTTACCTATAATTTGTTATGATCCACACTGTCAAATGTTTTACCATAATCACAAAAAGCACAGTCAAGTATCTTTCTGGTATTCTCTGCTTTCAGCATCTAGCATTAGCAATGATATCCCTGGTTCCATGTCCTTTTCTAAATCCAGCTTGAATTTTTGGCAGTTTCCTGCCCATATAGTGCTATAAGAATAGGTTAAACTAACAGATAGTTATAGGTGTCAAAATAGTTTTTACCTCTAGAGGAGTGAGAACTGATAGAGAAGATGCCTGGAATTTCCGTATCTTGGAGTGGTGGTGATTATCTGAATCTTCATTAAGCGTGAAAACTCACCAAGCTATATATTCAAGATTAGTGTTCTTTATGGAATCTATGTTATGTTTTGGGGAGAAACTGTGATATTTGAGGTACCTCATCCTTAACATGGACCTGATCAGACACAATGGTCTCTACTATTTCATTCCTCTCTATCCAGTATAACGTCAAGTAGGAGGAAGATGCTCACAGGGTCCATTAAGCACCTTTAAGAAGATTAAAAGGAAGGAAGGCTGTGATTTATTACCCATCTATATTCCTATCTAAATGGATGGCCTCTGAATCCTCAATACCCATTTATGGACAACACTTGACATTTTCTATCACAAAATTCCTAAAGTTTTAAATTCCTTCTATCATTACCCCATGTATCAGGATCTGTCAAAGATAATATATTGTTCACACCTCTTAGCACAATCCTTTCTTCTAATTCTAAAACCAAGCGCCATATTTGCCTTTTCTAGACCTTGAAAAAAGTTCTGGAATGTTAGGCGTATAAACTGGTACAACCCTATGGAATATATTCTGACTACCTTTATCAGAACAACAAATGTACATTTCCTTTAACCCAGCAATTCTGCGTCTAGTATTTCCCCCTGAGGGGAAGTGCTAAACATGCAAGTTTACTCCTTGCAGCACTGTTTGTAATAACAAAATGTTAAGAGAAAAATGTGCACTGAAATAGGGCTAGTAAAATGTGTCAAAGAATATCCATTCAATGCAATATTATGCAGCTATAAAACAAAATCAGTAAACTCTGACTACTGATACAGGCAATCTTAAAAATATATTGCTAATGATGTATTTCACAGACTAGTTTGTTTCTTTCATTTTTAAGGAAAAAAAGAAATATATATGCAATTGCCCAGCATATTTCTAAAACAACACTGGGAAGAATATCTCTCACAGAGACAGAGAGAAAAATGGTAACTCTGGTTACCTCTTAGGAGAGAAGTCAGGTAGACAGGTGTACAAGGTACTTGTCATGGATTGAACTATGTCCCCCCAAACCTGTGTCAACTTGGTTAGGCCATGATTTCCCCTACTGTGTGGCTTTGATTTTTGATTTTCCTATGCGTTATAAATCATAATCTCTGCCTGTGATTAAAGAGGATTAGGGTGGGATGTAACACCCTTGTTCAGTTAACATCCCTCATCCAATGTAAAACCAGTTTCCCTGAGGTGTGGCCTGTAGTACTTTTAAATCTTGGTTTTGGAAGTAGCCCTAGGCATCTTGGTAAAAGGCAAAGATCAGTCTTCAGCTTTAATAACATGTGGTTGGATATTTGTAAAGCCCAATTAACGGCACAAGATACTACTTACGGTGTTGATTTGTGGGAAGAATCTGGGTAGGGGCGCTTGTCGTTCACTTTACCATTGTAAGAGTATACCATGGAACTGTCAACTCTGTCCACGTAGTCAGATGGTGGGGGGGGCATGTCTTGCGTGCCTGCAGAAACATTTTTAACCTAAAGAAACAGCCCCAAGAGACAGAGTTATTATTTAGCCTATAGTTTAAAGAAGAACTGCAAGAAAAGTATCACATACAAAACTACTAATGCTTATTGAGCTCATTAAATACAAGCAACCTGCCTTTCTGTATGAGTCAGATCAGCATTTTTATAAACACATGAAAGGTGCTATTCCTATCTTAACAAGACCAGAATGCATGACAAAGAAGGAAAAATCTTGATTGTCTGATCCTCTTTCTGATGTGATTAAAACCAAAAGAGCAAACTCTTTGCTTACGAATCAATACAGACTCATGGCAACGCTCAAGGACAGAGCAGAAATGTCCATGGGGTTTTCAAAGAATGGCTGATGGCCAGTCCCACTGCTGACCCTGCTTTTAACCACTCTGCCACCAGGACTTCCTTGATGTGATTAGGTCTAACAATTATCTATGATCAGTTACTCCATCTTCCCTCGCTTTCCTCATCAGGATGTCCAGTTTCACTTTATTTTGGGTTAGGTCCCAAGCCCTGATTACACAGTGGTTAAGTACCTGCCTGCTAAACAAAGAGTCAGTGGTTCAAACACACTAGCCATGCTCCACAGCAGATAGATGTGCAGTCTGCTTCTAGACAGTTTAGGGCCTGGGAATCTGCTCGTCTTACAAGCTCCCAGGTAATGCGTATATGGTGTCTGGGCACAATACAGGAAAAAACACTCATCTAAGACAAAGGACACTGGCTCTTCTTAATTCATGGATTCATTCATCTCTCAACATGAAATGTTAAAATCCAGAAGAAATTAAGCAGCTCAAACTATTTTTGCTATAGCTCTTTAATGAAAGCTGTTTATTTTCCTTTAACGTACATTCTCAGTGGCTCTATTATTTATAACCCACCCAGCACAGTTCCATGGCTGCCTGCTTTTCTACTTTGCTTCTTACTCCATTCTGATATGTAAGTGAATCTGTTCTACACAAATAATAAACACATGAAATGATGCCTTTTAAATCTGAAAAGTACAGCCACCTAGAAACTCAACATAAGATCTCTTAGATTTCCATGCAGCAGCTCCAACACTAAATTTCACCTAAAGATGTTGAAATTATTACATACTACTTTACAACTGGTAAAAAAAAAAAATAATAATTCTAATAAAATGCTACATCCCATAAAATCACTGAGTTATTTTAACATAAACAAGGTGGAAAACTAAAACAATTCCACAAATTATTTCTGATACACAGTAACTTTTCAATAGGGAAGCCAAGACAGATTTAGCTTAGTGACAAATACAACAGCAAAGACTGCTTTTGTGTCTCATCCTGTAAATTTCATGAACCCTCAAAACTAAACCTGTTCCACTGAGTTGATTCCAACTCATAGCAACCCTACAGGACAGAGTAGCACTGTCCCGTAGAGTTTCCAAGGAGCACCTGGCAGATTCAAACTGCTGATCTTTTGGTTAGTAGCCACTGCACTTAACCACTATGCCACCATGGTTTCCCATAAAGCATCATCTCCTACAAAAGGACTATCTATTCCTTAAAACTTTTTTTTTTGTTTTATTATACCTTAGGTACAAGTTTAGCTCCTCACTCAAAATATGCATGAACTGTTTTGTGACATTGGCTCCAATCCCTGCAATGCACCAGCACTCTCCCCGATTCTACCCCAGCTTCCCTGTGTCCATTCATTCAGCTTTCCTGTCCCTTACTTCCTTCTTCCATAAAACTGTTTGGACGATCAAATGAGATAACCAAGTATCAATCGTATTTATCACAGAGCCTTTCGAACATGGTAAAAACTCAGGAAATGCCAAGATCCTGGACTACTGCCACTGAGTCTGATCAAAGAATTCTGTTAAGTATCTGAAGGTGAAAGCAGACTTCCATCTGGATTATTTTGCTATTATACAGTGTAAACCTCCAGGTTTTTCATTCTGTGTCACATCAAAATATGGCAGGCTCTTTTCCTGGCTATCCCTACAATATTAAATACCAAAAGATATTAACTCACTTCTCAAAATACAGAGGTATTCTTTACTGTTTATTATTCCCATGAGTCAGAAAGGAATGGAGTAATTTTCCTCTGAAAGTAGAATTTGGCAGGGGTTGGAAAACTAGTGGGTGGGTTGCCAGGGAGTGTGCTTAGACCACACCACAGGGGACAAGGTGGGAATCATTCTTGACTCCCACTGAGTTGCTCTGTTGTTAGCTGCTGTGGAATCCACCTCATAGCAACCTCATGCACGAGAGAATGTCTGAGCCTGGCAGCTCTCTGCTGAAACCCGTTTAGAATCAGATTCCTTAAAAAACAAAAGACAGGAAACAAAACACACACTCACCCACACACCCACCCCTGTGCTGTAGAGTTCATTCTAACTCACAGCAACCCTACAGGACACGGTAGTACCGCCCCACAGGGTCTCCAGGCTATCCTCTTCACAGCAGCAGAAAGCTGCATCTTTTTCCCTTCAGAGAGGCTGGTAGGTTTGAACTGCCAACCCTTCCTTTAGTAGCTGAGTGCTTAGCCACTGCCTTGCACAAGGGCTCCTTAGAAGGTAACTTACCCCAAACCAAACCCACTGCTCTCCAAGTCCTTTCTGACTCATAGTGATCCTGTAGGACACAGTAGAACTGTCCCATGGAGTTCCAAGGAGCTCCTGGTAGATTTGAACTGCTGACATTTGCCCTAGCACTTAACCACTAAGCCAGAAGGGTTTCTGAAGCTTCAGAGGAAAAAGCTTGGGCAAAGGCCTATTCTTATTCTGGAGGTCTTATCAGAATTAAAAAGAGGTAGCACTTTGGTACCATGCCACCAGGGTTTCCATAGATTAGACAGTTGATAGAAATTTGGTCAGAGAAGGCAGTGACAGCACACAGTAGAAAGATTAACTTAACTTGACTTCAACACAACTGAAAACTCTTCTAATCTTAACACAATATTATAAGGATAAGAGTAGCAGGGGCAGGGTCTGGGGACCATGCTCTCAGTGAACATCAAGGCCAGCTTGCATAACTAGCCTATTGCTAAGAGAGTCTTCTGCACCCCATATTGGTGAGTGGTGTCTGGGGTCTTAAAAGCTAGCAAGCTACCATCTGAGGTACACCAAATGGTTCCAACTCATGTGGAACAGATGATCACCAAGAACAAAAAAGACATGAGGGAAAAAGAGCCTAGGAGACAGAAGGACTCATGTGAGTGGGTGACTGTACCAACAAGTGAACAGAAGAACCAGATGGTGCCTGGCCACCACCAAAGACAGCAGTGATGGGGCATACAATGTTGAGACCCAGTGTCAGCATGAGAAAAAGAGGCATGCAGCTCAAGAACTTTACTGAAGACCACAAACGATGGTCTGACGGCCCAGGGGTGCATGGCCCCTAGACCTGCTGCTGCACCTGACCAGAAAAAATTACTGAAGCTAACTCTTGACTCAGCAACACAATATGACCGTATGATGTGGTATCTATGGGTCTTCTATCTATAGGATGCTGTCCTACTGACCTCTTAACTAGAAGGGAGAGGAGAGGGTGGAGAGGAGGGGACAGGAGACTGTTAAGAGGTTATGACATATATACAATGAAGAATGTGTTGTCATAGGCAAGGAGAGCAGAAGGAGCTGTAGACAGGGGGGCATGTAAACTTAATTTGGATTGTATACTTTCACTTAATCACAATAAAATAGTATTTAAAAGATGTCTTTTTAAAAAAAATTATTTTACACTTTTCCACTACAACAACTGCAGAGGTTGCAAAGCTCAGATATGTCTGACTGACATGAACAATGCTGACACCTAAAGTTTCAGAAATAAAGTGTCTTCTAAAAGACCTCAATTGATGGTCCAGTGGTTTCAGGGTTCCCCTGGGAGCATGGCCCCTGGCCCTGATGCTGCCCTTGCCCATAAATCATAACGAAGGTCCACTCTTCAGACACAAATGGATTGCACTTGGCGATGCAGAGTGACCATACATCGGATGCACTTTATGGTTCTATGCATCCATAGGATATCATCCTGCTGACCTCTGGCTGGAGGGAGGAGAGTGGGTGGAGAGGAGGGGAAAGGAGGCTGTTGGGAGGATGAGACATGTATGGAGCAGAGAGGAATAGTGTGCTGTGACCAGACAGGGAGAACAGTGGAAGCTGCATACAGGTCGGTATATAAATTTATACGGGAATGCCCATTTTCACTCAGTCATAATAAAAAAAAAGAAAAAGAAATAAGGTGTCTTGTGTTCTTGTGGAGACTTGTCCGTGCCTGGAACACCCTTTTATTTACCACCTAATCCCTAAAGAGTTTCAAGTCTTGGCTCAAGTGCACCACCTTCCAGAGGCCTTTCACACAAGCCTGGCTGAAAACAGGTACCAAGCACCTGTGCACACAAATCTCTCACCAGAGCAATTACATTATCATGAACAATGGCTTTTTTGTTACTGCTGCTGTGGTTAGATACCCAGCAGTCAATTTTGACCCATGATGACCCCATGTGTGCAGAATAGAACTGCTCCATTGAGTTTTCAAGGCTGAGACCTAAAACAACTGCTTACTCATAATACAGTCACTTGCTCACAGAGCGAGCTATTCCATTAGATGTGGACTGCTCTCTCTTGAAGACACCACCTCTGTTTGCATACAGTGTATCAAATACTAAACTGATAGGTCATAGCGTAGGCACAATCTTACAGGCAAATATTATTATTCTCTTTTCAGATACAAGGAAGCTGTGGCTTAGGGAGTTACACAACTTGCCCAAGGACTTAACACCCAGAAAGTGATAGTGTGGAATTTAAATACACAACTAACCCGAAAGTCTCCGCTACCAATTCACTGCCTCTCACTAGGCAGTCTCCTACCTTCATCTTTCAGTTTGCAAAACCCAACACTGTGACTACAATGAATCAAGAACCCAAAATATGCTGAATAATTTCTTTTTAAAGTTTATATTATGTCCTACTAACCTACTTCTACACTGTGTAAATCCAAGCACCCTGTCCAGTGAGCCACTCTGAGACCACCTTTATTCCATCTCTACAGGTAAAGCAGAAACGGGCTGGCTCACCCGCGACCCGGCCCTCCAGCACAGGTCTTCATTACTTAACTTTTACACAGCTGCGTAAAACCCCAAGCCAGCTATGTTGCTTAGATGCAAAGAAGAGTATAAAGCACTCTGTCCTCAAAAGGAGCTTAAGGCCTAGACCCAGAGGCAAAAATGTATTTATAAAACAAAGGAGTCAATTCATTTTTCCCTTATGTGCCAGTGTTCCCAAAGCTAGCTAAAATATTTCTTTTTCTTTAATCCATTTCCTGGTACCAATGCGCAGTACAGGCCCAATGCAGGCAGTCCCCAGGTTACAGGATCCTACCTGCCCTTTAATGTTATGTAAATTTGTCCTCATTTTGAAACAACTCAACCAACTCCTAAAACCTAAAACCAAACCCACTGCTATCCAGTGATTAAGACTCACAGCTACCCAACAGGACAGAATAGAACCACTCCACTGAGTTTCCAAGGAGTGTCTGGTGAACTTGATCTGCTGAACATAGGCAGCACTGCTATACCACTGGCCCCTACTAGCTACAAATCCTTCATCACAATTACCGTCACCTGATGCACATGCAGCTACCACCACAAAACCATTGCTGTGAAGCAGACTCTCACAGCAACCCTACAGGACAGAACAGAATTGCCCCACATAGTTTCCAAGGAACACCTAGTGGATCTGAACTCCTGACCTTTTGGTTAGCAGCCACAGCATTTAACCACTACACCACCAGGGTTTCCTCTTGCACACAAAAACCCCAAGCCCACTGCTGCTGAGTCTATTCCAACTCATAGTGACTCTATAGGACAGGATAGAACTGCTCCACAGTTTCCAAGGAGCGCTTGGTGGATTTGAATTGCTGACATTTTGGTTAGCAGCTGTAACACTTAACCACTGCACTACCAGGGTTTCCTCTTGCACGCAAGTAAGGCTAAATAACAATGGTACACACTTGTTCTGATTTACCTACAAATTCTTAAAGACACACTTAGGAAGAAATTTTATTTGGAACCTGGGAATTGCCTGTATCTGCTGCTTTCAAAGACCAGTGAAGGTTAAGGGGAAGCCTCCGTAAGAATTAACTAGTTATTAGTCATTTACACAAGGAGTCCCCAACCTCTGTTCCTTACTATAAGAAAAGGGATTTCTTTTTCTTTTTTTTTTTATTGTGATCAAGTGAAAGTATACGATCCAAATTAATTCTGCATGCCTATCTATCTGCACCTCCTTCTGCTTTCCTTGCCCAGTGACAGCACACATTATACTTGTTGTATCCTCTTAACAAGCTCCTGTCCCCCCCACCCTCTTTTCTCCCATCTAGAAAGAGACCAGTAAGACAGCCTCCTATAAAATGCAAAGAACCATAAGGTACACACACCATATGGTCACAGTGTGTCCCCAAGTCCTGTTCATTTTTATCTAAAGAGTTGATCTCAGTATTATTTTCTGGTCAGGTGCAGTAGCAGGTCTAGGGGCCATGCTCCCAGGGGATCCCCCAGGCCATCAGACCATCAACAGTGGTCTTTCAGCAGAGTTTTTGAGCTGCACTCCTCTTTTTCTTTGTTGCCACAGGGACTCAACATTGTGTGCCCCATCACGGCTGTCTAAGAAAAGGGATTTCTGAACTGCACTAGTAGGATCCCCAAGTAGCTCATAAAACTTGATGATACAGTTGAGGTTCTTGAAAAATAACACCAATAACAATAAATAAATATAAACAATAACAATAAATTTTTAAAGGTTTAAAACCTGAGAGAAAAATGAGCCCTATGTATAAACAGCAAACAGCAAACAACTTTCCTTAAGTAACTTGAGAGAAGCTCTGGGAAATGAGGGCCAGAAGAATACACGGTAAAGAGCATGGATTGAGGCAGATTTACGTGAAGCTAAGCACTGATGGGAACGACAAGTCTGAGATCCAGTCATTTCTTAATGTTTAGGTTGCTGCTCTACAGCACAGACACATCTCATGTCAGGACAGGCAGACCCACTACCACGACTCTAGGGCTTTCCAGGTGGAGGTAACTCAAGTGAAGGGGGAAGGGGGCCTGTAGGCAGCAGAAATCCATGCAGCAGAACCTAACCCCCAGCTGGCCTTTCTTAACTGGAATCTTCCCAAGAAGCTCCCAGGACAGAAGGGTCCATATGATTGGGAGACCACATTAGTATGAGACCAGAAAAACTAGACGGTGCCTGGCCACCATCAAAGAATGCTCTGACAGGAACATGATGCACAGTCCCTGACGACTGACGAAGCACGAGAAAAACAGAAGTGCAGATCCAGAGCTCTATGAAAAGACCAGACTTGATGGTGGAATATCCTGGAGGGTCCCCTGAGAACACGGCCCCCGGACTTGCTGCTAGTCCAGAGACGAAACCAGCACTGAGGCCAACTGTTCAGACAAAGACTGGACTGGACTATAGGACACAGAGGGATTCAGGCAGTGTGTGTACCTCTTGATTTAACATATATATGAGGCTGTCCAGCTGTTTTCTCTCCAGAGGGCAGAGGACAGGGGTGACAGAGGGCACGGGTGTTGGCTGAGTGGATACTGAAGTACAGAGTGGAAAGGAAGAGTGTACTGTCATGAGGTGAGGAGAGCAGACAGAGCTGCAGAGAGACAGATGCTTGGGGTTTTTACATGGCAAATTGACTTGGATTGTAGACTTTCACTTAATCACAACAAAAAAAAAATTCACAAAACAAGAAGCTCCTGGATCTAGTGTTATGTCTCAGCGTCGCCTCCTGGCCCCCATCTTCACAGAGAGGAGAGTCGGCAGAAGGAAAGACAGAAATGTTGAGGCTGAGGGGAAAAACGCACCTACCCAACCACAAGTGACTGAGTCACACTTTAGACTAAATTAAAAAAGGAAAAGTGCTCACACAGATCAAGTTGAAGCATCATTAATAATTAGTGTGTTGCACAGGAAAGCCTTACTAAGATTCCAACTGCAGTCATGGAAATGTTTCTGGAATGTCAAAGTGAAGTATCATTCCAGAAGATCTTCACCAAAGGTCATTTGAATGAGGACAAACCTTTATTCAAAATTTAGAAGTGTTCAGATAATAAATCACTTGTGAAAAAGTCTTTGTAATAAACACTGAGCATCCCTTGGAGAATTAATGAAAACATCTGAAATCCCTGTGGGATTCCAAGAGGAAGACTGTTCTCCTTATCAGCTCAGGTGCTCTCCAAATGCCTCTCTGTAAGCTGGGATCTTTGCCTTCCTCACCTGGGACCGAGATGGATCTACACGAGCAACCTCCTCATGGCAGATGAAATGAAACGTCATCAAAGTTTTAAGTAATTTTGTGAGAAAATCTTCTCACACTCCCAAAACTAAGTTTGGGGAAAACACTTATCACCACTGAAATCAATTTCATGTGCAATTTGTAAGAAGTAAAAGCAAAAAATTCCAATGACAGCTATTATGGATTGAACTTTACCCTGCAAAAAGGTACGTTGTAGTCCTTAGCCCCTTACCTGTGACCTGGGCCCCTGTTTAGAAATAGTCTTTGAAGACATTATCAGGTAGGTTCATGTAAGGTCATAGTGGAGTAGGGTGGATCCTAATCCTATATAGCTAGTGCCCTTATAAAACAGAAGATACTCAAAGACAGGAGACAGAGAGGACGCATCTAACACTCCAGCTGCAAGCCACTCAGCAAGCCAAGGAATGCTTGGAGCCACCAGAAGCAAGGAGGCAGGAAGAGTTTCTTTTTCAATACCCTCAAGGGGAAATCAGCCTGGCCAATACACTGATGTAGATTCCTAGCCCTCAGAACTGTCAGATAGTAAGTTTCTCGTTATGAATGAGGAGCTCTAGAGGTGCAAGAGCTCAGCATGGGCTGCTAACTCAACGGCCGGTAGTTCACACACACAATTCAAAGGGGATGGCATGTCTGGTGATCCGCTCCCCTGAAGACTATAGCTTAGGAAACCCCATAGGGCAGTTCCACTCACGCCTGAAATTCGACTGGATGACATATAACGACAAAGGAAGAGCCATTCCTCATTTCTCTCTCCATCTTGCCTTCATTCCTAGTTAATACACCATAGAAAGAACCTGGCTAGGACATGCATCCAACAGGCCTAGCAATGTGATGAAAGTCCCCTACCTCTAAGAACAATGGGAAAGGTTACCTACCGAGTATCTATTCTGCATCAGGCAAAATGTGACCTAGCGGGTTCCTCCACCACCACTACTCTATGATTACCCCCATGTATAGATCAGCAGATTGAGCCTCTGAGGTCAAATGAACTTGATCAAGGTCACAGAGAAGGTGAAGTGCTAGGGGAGGATCTGAAGCCTGGTTCTCTTGATTTCAAAACTCAGCTCTTTCTGGCATAATAAACTGCCACCTCAGTCAATCCAAGCACGGCTTGAGATACCTTGTCTAGGAATGGTGGCATAGTGGTTAAGTGCTCTAGCTGCTAACAGAAAAGTCCATAGTTCAAATCCACCAGGCACTCCTTGAAAACCAGGAGCTGTTCTACTCTGTCTCATAGAGTAGTCAGGAGTTGGAATCAACTTGACAGCAACAGTTTTTTTTTTTTTTTTTGTGTGTGTGTGTGTGTGTGTGTGTGTGTGTGTGTGAGTGAGTGAGTGAGAGAGAGAGAGAGAGAGAGACACAGACAGACAGATAGATAGAGACAGAGAGCCCTAGAAAGCCATTCTCATTCCCTGGCCCTTAAACTCCTCACCACACCCTAATGAGATCTGAAACTAAACCATTTTGTAGAGTTTCATTTGTCTATTAATCTAACTCTGTGAGAGCAGCTTTTGACACAAAATTTCTACAAATCGGTGCTTTAGTCACCAAGTGCCTTTGTTTACATCAGAGAGCAGAAATACCACCCCACAAAGGGAAACAGAAAGGCTTTTCCTGCTTGGCAATTAAAGTGAAGAAATACACCCTAGTGAGAGGGAGAAGCATCTTAATCTCAAAGTAGCATCTCCAGTTTTTACAACCCGTGTGGCCACCCTCATCTGCCATGTGCCCTTGCACTACAAGTTCTCTGAACAGTAAGCAGCCTAACTTGTTTTTCATGCTTTCTGACATTTTACACTCACAGATGTCTCCCCTCCCCCCCTTACAAGAGCCTTAAAACTGCCTCTGAAAGGTTCCCTTTTTCTGCCTTTTTCTACCTTTGGTTGCCTCAACAGAGAAGTCTAATGCCACAAATGAAATTCCTGGGCCACGTGTGAGACAGCCTGATTAATTCATGCTGACTGGATGGTAAGGTTTAGCAAACAAACTGTCCCTTACCCAGCTGCATGCTGCCCAGAGGGAAATCTTACTATCTACCAGCCAAGATGAAATCTAAGACACCATGAGTTATCAGAGCTTCGAAGGTGGGCGAGTGGAGAAGGCTTACACTCAGTGAGCAAACCCTATTCATCAGTTATCTCACTCAAGACCCCTTGCTCTATAAACAGAAATCCTGGTGAATACTGTACGTTAGTTTAATACATATGCACCTTCTACTAGACTTCTGCAACAGGGGTACCACAAGGAGTGGAACACCTTAGTCCTCAAAGCCTGTGAACTGCTCATCTCTGAGCATGAACCCTATCTGGAGTTTATCCCAGTAAAAACTAAATTCACTGCCACTGGTTTGGATCCGACTCATAGCAACCCCATAGGACAGAGCAGAACTGTCCCATAGTTTCCAGAGTGCCTGGGGGATTTAAACTGCCAGACTTTTGGTGAGCAGACATAGCACTTAACCACTACACCACTATCCCAGGAGGTTACCATGTAATATCATCTAACTATGGCATGATGTGGAAAAAGCCTTAACCAGAAAAACTAACCTGTTGCCATCAAGTCAATTCCAACTCAAAGTGACCCTACTGGACAGACTGTAGCTTCCCCAGAGGGTCTCCAAAACTATTCTTTGTGGAAGCAGACTGCTCTTTTTTTCTCCAGTGGAAACGGCCTCCTGCACTTGCGATGCAGCAGTTGGAGGCTGAATGTATGGACCAGTCAGTGGCTGTCAGTGTGGGGTTCGCAAACCAGCATCAGCAACACTGCGTGGGAACTTGTTAGAAATGCAACTCCCAGGCCTTGCCCCAGACCTTCTGAATCAGAACTTCAGGTGTGAGGCCCAGCAATCTGATGCAGAGAGTACTCAGGTGATCCTGAAGCTCACAGTAAGGTTTGAGAACCACTGATGGAGAACACGTTTCTCTTCCATGTTACAGACAATTGACTTGTTTAGACCATTATGCCAACACTAATTCTCTTCAGTGCTGAAAATCTAGGAATTCCTGCTTTCAGAGAACCACAAGATATTCAACAACTCTGACATACACTTCACCTTCCATTACTAAACTCTCAAACCTGGCTCTCCTGGCCTTCCCTCCTGTTGTTTTCATTCAGTGTTGCTGAGAGAGATAAGATCCTAGGTCACCAACTCTGGGTGGCCTCTAAAAGCCAGTGATGGCCTGGGCACTTCCACATTTGTACCATTTTGTTCCATCTCAGGTACAGATAGCAACACTGTTTTTCCTGGTGGTGAGAACTTTATACCAAGTCAAAAACCCTGTTTTAACAATAGAGAACATTTACACTGGTTGAAAATAAAGAGGTATCTATATTACATGTGGTGTTTAATACTGATTATCACCACTGCTCTGTACCATCCACCTACACCACACATAACTGTCTCCTCTGTCCTGTGTGCAGAGGGAGATAATAAGCAGGGCATGCCTACATCCTTGAAAAAGACACTTGTTCTTACCATAAACTCACAGCAGAATGGGTAAGAGGAAGATTTAAGTTAAACCGCAAACCAACATTAAATGCACTTACATTTTGAGTATGTTTACTTTAAATCATGTCCTCTTTGTTCAAATTCATCATTGCAAATACTAATAATTACGATTCCAGCTAAAACTTATTGAGCATGGTACATACCATGGATAGAACTTTTATTTTCCCATTTACAGATGATGAGCTACTAAGTGGACAAAACCACCTTGGGACAAAGTGATTAACTGCATCAGGAGACCAAAATGAAATGTTTCTAACCAAGAGCTGACCACAAAGGACAGGATCCAGGAAGCACATCAGGGACTGATCGTACCTCTTCTCTACGGCCAGCCAGCTCAACCTCACTAGCTCCTACCTTGAGAGGTATGCATAAATGCTGCATCACAATGTCCAAAGTTAGAAATTTCTCCAAATAAGACTACCTAGACAATACACTTATCTTTTAGACTTAAATACTGTACTTTCTATGTAAACAGCCATAGCCATGAGTCGATTCCAACTCACAGCAATCCTACAGGTCACAGCAGAGCGGCACCATAGTTTCCAAGGAGCACCTGGTGAATTTCAACTGCTGATCTTCTGCTTAGCAGATGTAGCACTTAACCACTACACCACCAGGGTTTCTTCCTATACAAAAATAGCCCTATTTAACAATTTTCATTTACTAGCTGGTTAACAGTGGAAAAACAAGTTTATGGCAAAGCCTAGTCTTCTCTCCAAATTTAGGTTACTTCTATATCAGATACAAGCCATGTAGCCCAACAAGAAACAGTGTCAGGAGACAAAGAGAAAATACTGAGAACAGCATGCTGATTTGTGACAGAGAGGCACTTTACATTATCTTATTTTATTTCCTAAATTTTATTAACTAAGTTCTATTTTACCTAATTTCACTGGCAAAGAAGCTGAGGTTCAGAAGTTATGTTAAAAAGTAAGTACAAGCTATAAAGGCATGTATCTGGGTTAGAGTACTTGTTTTGCTGTTTAGTATCTGTCATGACTGAGACAAATTTCTGAAGCCTTCTGCAAAGTTCACTTTCTCTTTCTATAAAATATACCCACCCTGTAAGGACTGTTATACTAGTGATAACACATAGAGGGGCTGGTCTACAATTAAACTACTTAGGAAATGGTGGTTAGTACCTTTATGTCTTTGACTGTGATATTTCTAGTTTTACTGTCAAAGTTATTAAGATGTGGCACTCAAACCAGAGTCAGTCTCATGTACTACACTGAGAAGACCAGGCTAAACTAGTGCTGACTCATCACCAGGTGACCACAGCCAGCTGCCTTCTTGTCAGCGTCTCCACCTCCCGGTCTTCAGCTTCCTCCTACGGAAATAGTGAGGCCCATTGGATGAGCTCACCCTACAGCCCCATCCGTACCACTCTCACAGTGATTTAACTTCACCCAAAACAAGTCAACACAGTCACCGAATCACTGGAAACTAAGTTCTTAACTTCCAGTTACTACTTTACCAGAACACTGCAAGTTTCAATCAGGATTATCTCAAGTACACAAGTTCTATAACCAACTCTCAGTATTTACTGTAGGTGTATGCTTTTCCAAAACTAGACTTCAGTTCTAAGTGTTTACTCTAGGGAAGACAAATAAGCATGCTTCCATTTTTATGATCTAGAAATGCCCCATCAAAATCTGAACCAAAGATTAACACAAAATATCTGTCTCACAGAATAAAGGATGCTAGTCTCTCCCAGCTCAGCTCTGGCACTCATGGATGAATAGCCCCACCACAGCACGTCGGCAGAACACAACAGCTTGGACCACAGTCCTCTGATCTTGTAAGAGGTCAAACTCAAACAGTGGAAGGAAGGGATCCAAGCTGCCTGGCACCCTCAATGAGGGGAGACAGCAGAGTTCTGACGGGGACAAGAGTGAGGTAGGGCCATTTAATTCAAAGCTATTCAGAAAACTAATTTTGTTATTTAAATTGCATCTTGAATTTAAAGCTGGTAAGATGACCACATCAAAAACAAGGTGATCACTACAACAAATTCACAGGCGTATTTATGGTATATGTCATCTACACAGCACCCCTTCTCTAAAAACCATCCTCCCCTTCTACACAGTGACTGTGATAATGACCATGTGCCATATAATGTGAGGTGGCCTCACCCCCTCGCCGTGTAACGGTGGCCACCTGACCTATCCTGAGCCAAACAGGGTCCCCTCCTGAGGCTAGTCTTAAATCTAACAGTAGTATGTAAAAATTCAAGTGTTCTAAGTAGCTGCTTTCTGTCTCCTGTGGAGAAAGTTCACCTTTCCTGAGGAAAGCATGAAGCAGAAAATTGTCAAGATGAGAAAGTGAGTCTTAACAGCCAGTCAGTGCCTAATTTTCAGTTATCAGCCAAGACTGCCTCTACACTATCACCCAACAGATTACATCATCTCAGGATCATGCCACACAACAGCTGACCTTTGCCCCATCAAAATATTTATGAGAACCAAGAGTATCACAGAAACTGGTTGAGTTTCACCATAAGGTAAGAAATAGAAAACTGTAAGGCCAATATACTTGAGGTCATGATCAGAAAAACAGAGTTCAGACCCTTTACATGTGTCTGATGGGCAAACATTATAAAATCTAACAATACCAAATGTTACTGGTGATATTATAAATGGGTGAAATCAGGAAAATAAACTGGTACTATCTCATGAAGCTAGACATTCACAAACACTAAACAACAACAACAACAAAAACCCTTGCCACTGAGTCAATTCTGACTCATAGCAACCCTATAGTTCAGAGTGGAACTGCCCCATAGAGCTTCCAAGGAGCACCTGCCGGATGTGAACTGCTGACCTTTAAATTACCAGATGAAGCACTTAACTGCTATGCTACCAGGGCTACCCTACATCCCAGGAATCCTACTCCTGCGTGTTTACCCAGGACAAATGGTTGTACAAGCACAGGGGACTCACTTTTACACAGTAATGCTGTTCCTAATAATCCATATGACCATCAAAAGGAGAATGAATGAACTTAAAAAATGCTGTAAAATGGAAGACTATCTAAAGGTGGAACCAGATGAACTCACATATGTGGTGGGGGGCAGTGGGAGCACGGTATAATGAACTGCAAATTTAACTCTGGGAGCAGGACGGAAGATTAAAAGAACACATGGGGTAATGTAACAATATCCTAATTCTTATGTTGGACAGTGGGTAAATGTGTGTTCATTATTAAGTAAACAAAACAAAGATATATAGAAACCAAGATAATCTCATGAACCAGGAATTGGGATACTGGAATTAAACTATTTCTGGGCCTCTGACGTCCAAAACAACAGGAAAAAAGTCATCAGTAAGGTTGTCCTTAAAGCGCACACCGGCATGAGAATGCCAATTTAGGGTTTCAGTCCTGGCTTTGTCACCCACTATGTCACCCTAGGCACGTGAATGAAGCCTGCTTGCTATTTACACAACAGCAAAGTGAACTTGACCATCAATTTTTATCATACTCAAGAAAACTACCATCTACTTACTGTAAGAAAGTGATTTAGTACATTGTTACATAATTGCTCTAGTGTATTCATTGTTACATAATTGCTCTGGTGTATTCATTAAAGAAAGAATAATCAAGAGTTGACTGTCACTAAAAATGTAAAATTTCAGGACAGCTGGTAGCCATTTGGAAACAAGTTACAGCTCATCTCATATTATAATTAAAAATAAATTTATCAATTTGAATGCAGTATGGATATTAGTTAAAAATAAGTATTATTATTGGTTTTGTGAAGTGTGGAACCCTGTGCAGTAAACAACTTGGCTTTGGCTCTGGTTCCCAAGAGCCTTACCACACCTGAAGCCAGAGCCAGAGCTGGCCAGACCAAAAGGAACAAGCTGGAGGCCTGCCGCTGACTAAGCCTCAGGAGGGACTGGGTGATCTATCACAGCTAAGTGGTCAGACCCATAGCTTCAAGGGTGGAGAGAGCAAACATCTGCTCTAGGGAGGGTAAAGGCATGCACCAGAGACCTGGAAGCTCTACAGGACCTCGCCCTACAGGTGTGCATTCCTTTTACTGACAGATTAAAGACAGTCCTTTCTCTGGAGTTTGTTAGTTGTTCCAAGAGATTATCTGACCTAAGAAACAGAGAAGGAGAAAATACCAGCTGACCTAACCCTAGGTGAACACAGATGAGAAAAAGAGAAGAGGCACCTCCCTAGGTGAATGGGGATGAGAGAGAGAAGGCTGTGCTAGCAGCTGAGATCTGGGGTGACCAGGACAGGAAGCTGAGATTTCCACAAGATACACCTGGCTGTGAAGTGAGAGTTATTATCCATCACACACTTACTAACGAAGATCCAAGACGACAGCCCTCAGTACGGATTGCACCTTAACATCAAGAAAACAGAAGTCCTCACAGCTGGACCGGTTAAGCAGTATCACAAAAATGGAGAAAGGACTAAGGTTGTCAAGGACGTCATTTTACTTGCTGCCAAAATCAATGCCTGTGGAAGAACAGTCAGGAAATGAAAAGATGCACTGCAGTGAAAAGCCTGCGAAGGACCTCTTTAAAGTACTGAAAAGTGAAGATGTCACCTTGAAGGTGTGCCGGATCCAAGCCATGGTACTTTCAACCCCATCACATGCATGTGAAAGCTGGACAATGAATAAGGAAGACAGAAGAAGAACTGCTACCTTTGAATTGCGGTGGTGGAGAAGAATACTGAATGTAAACAGACTGACAAAAGAACAAACAGATCTGTTCTCGAAGAGGTACAGCCAGAGTGCTCCTTGGAAGCAAGGACAGTGAGACTCCAGCTTATGTTCATAGGGTTGCTATGAGTCAGAACTGACTCAGTGGCACCTAACAATAACAACATCACACAATAGAATTGAAAGTGGACAGTCTCAGCCCCTCTGGAATGGTCTGCACCACATCCACAACAAGCAAGGTCGGCTAGAAGGAACCCTGACCGCTCAGGTACATCAACTGTGATGAATGTGTTAGTATGTTAATAATAGAGGAAACCAGGTGGGCTGGGTATGAAAAAACTGTCTCCATGGCTTTTAAAACTTTCTAAAATATACAAGATTTTAAAAAGAAAATCCTACCAATTTATTAAACATCATTTAATTTTGCACTCATACTGGGTGAATTTTATGATGTAAAAAATTTATCTCAATGAACCCGTTTTTTGGTTAAAAGTGCCTGGGGGTCTACAGTTCTAAACTGGATAAAAGGAAAAAAAATTTTTAAAGGATAAGAGAGAAACTTTATACCAATCAAGGATGACAAAATGTACCACGTGTTGACAAACATGTTTAACTCAACTCTGTGGACACATTTACTCCAAAACAGGTTAAAATTTAATAAACTTCAGAATAAGCTATAGAGAACTATTATTCAAACCTTGAAATCAGAGTACAGCTTTTTTAGGCACAACATAAATGAAGAAACTGATTAGAGAAATGTAAGAAAATAAAAACACTGAGACTAAGATTCAAAGACCATCAAAATATGGGATGAAATATTTAAACATAATACAAAATATCAACATTTATAATATGAAAAACTCCAATAAAAAAACAGTGAACAACTCAAAAAATACAAAAAAAAAAAAAAAAAAGAAACCCAAGTCTCAAGTAGCTTTAAGAATGTAAGCTAACTGGTACTGAAAAACCAAACCCAAACCTGAAGCCATCCAGCTGATTCGAACTCACAGCAACCCTACAGGTTATAGGAGAACTGCCCCCTGGGGTTCCCAAGGAGCATCTGGGATTTGAACTGCCAATCTTCTGGTTAGCAAGCAGAGCTCTTAACTTCTGTGCCATCAGAGCTCCAGATAACAAGTAACCATGCTTAACCTCAAATCTAACAGGGGTTAAAAAGAACACTCAATTTTCATTCATCAGACTTAAAAGAAACTCAGGTCTTATGACTTGCAGAGCAGAAAAGGGTGCGGCAAATGCACGTCCTCACACACTCTGACGGGAATGGCAGCATCCTCTAACAAGGGCCAACTGGCAGTACCTAACAAAGTTTAAAATGTGCACATTTGATGGCCACTTCTAGAAATGTATTTTACATAAATACCAGCAAGACTGCATCAAGATGTGTAAGAATGTTCCCTGCAGTGTTATCCACAATAGCAAACAACTAAATTTAAAACCAAAATCCAAACCTGTTGTCGTAGAGTTGATTCTGCCTCACAGCAGCCCTACAGCAAATAACTAGAAGTAATAAAAATGTCCATAAACTGGAGAACAAATCAAGGAACATTCACGCTATGTGTCACCACGCAGCTGTCAAAAGCCAAATAGGTGGGTGTCAGTGTTCAGAGAGAAAGATGCTCACAATACAAGAAGAGTTTAAAAAAATGAAAGCAAACTATACATTGTATATTATGATCTCTCTTTGTTGGTTAAAAATAATGCCAAATTCGATGCAGAGTGACCATGCTGGATGCACTTTATGGTTCTATACATCTATAGGATATCATCCTGCTGACCTCTGGCTGGAGGAACGGGAGTGGGTGGAGAGGAGGGGAAAGGAGACTGTTGGGAGGATGAGACATGTATGGAGCAGAGAGGAACAGTGTGCTGTCACCGGACAGGGAGAGCAGTGGAAGCTGCATATAGGTGGGCATGTAAATTTATATGGGAATGTACATTTTCACTCAGTCACAATAAAAAAAAAATAAATAAATAAGAGAAAAAATGCCAAATTATTAAAAATAGCATCACATTATGTACAAGGCATTATTCTAAGTAATCTACAAATATTATCTCATTGCATTAATGCTATAAAGTAGGTACTGTTATTATTCCAACTTCAGAGACAGGGAAGCTGGGGCACAGACATGAAAGATCTTGCTCAGGCTAGCATACAGCCCATTCTGCGATAACACATCCAATTTCTGTCTGTGATTGTACACATGGATAGTCTAAGATACAGCCTAGATTTATTAAACAGCCTTATAGCTGAGAGTAGGAAGCATCACACTAAACATATAAACTACCAGTAAGAGGTGCAGAATTTCAGAAAAATTAAAAAGGAGGAACAAGGAAGTATGTCTTAGAATGAAGTTAATAATTATATAAGGACAGAAAAAAACCTACAAGGATGTAAACCTATCTGCTAACAGGAAGCTATTAAATAGTCTCACTGGAAATCAAGGAAGATGTCAGATGTAACTTTTTCTTTCAATATTCTCTATATTGCTTGCAGTTTGTTATAATGAAGTTGTGTTACTTTCATTAATAACCAAAAAAACCCAAACCCACTGCTGTTGAGTCAATTCTGACTCACAGTGACCCTAGAAAACAGAGTAGAACTGCCCCATGGAGTTTTCAAGGGTGCCTGGCAGATTCAAACTACAAATCTTTTGGTTAGCAGCTGTGGCATTTAACCACTATGCCACCAGGGTTTCCTGAAGAAAAATAAAGAGGGTAAAAATTAAGCAATCGATAAAACACGACAAACTAAGAGACAAATAGCATTTATATAAATTAACAGGTGTCTGAATAGTGAAATTGTGGGACCACTTTCTCCCCATATTTTAAAATCATCTAGTAATATTTAAGGAAAAAAAAAAACAAGCAAGAAAATAATAATTGTATCTGGGATTTAAGGATATAACAGAAAAACTAAAAATTTGAAAATTTAATTAAAAGAATCATAAAACACTTACACTGTTGAGACAAACTTAGCGAGTACTTGACTATACCAGATTAACAACCAATGTGCGAACAACAGTTTGTTTATTTTACACAGAACAAAATATCTAGAAAGCTGAAAAAGCAAAAACAAAAACATTTAAAATTTCCAGTAAGGCAGAGAAAGCACTGTGCTAGAGACAGGAAATTAGAAAGTTGCAAGTATTCTCACAGTTAATACAAACAGGCCCAAACCTCTTTAAAACTCTGAAACTTCTTAAGTCCTCTGGCCTGGGGGTTATAATCCTTAACGTGTTCAAATACCAAGAAGACAGTTTAAGATTTAGCAAGATAATGCACTTCGAGACTTATCATGATGAAGGGACTGGCAGTAAACTAATATTAATTATTACTTTAATAAGCTTTTCTTTTTCCCTCTGAAACAATTCATTATTAGTTAGACAGCGAGTATCCTGACTTACTTTTCCAGTTAGTAGAACCCAAATTTTAATCCTCATCTAGCACAAGTAGTTTACTTTTAAACTCTCTTCCACTATTTAAAATGTAGACTATTAATTACCATGCTTGGTAAGGTAGAGGGTCATCCAGAAAGAGGAAGGACCTCAAGGAGATGGCCTGACATAGTAGCTGCACCAGTGGGCTCAAGCATAACAATTGTGAGGCTGGCTGGGCAGTTTTTTGCGGCTGTACACAGGATCGCTATAGTCAAAACCAACTCAATGGCACCTACCAACAACAATTTTGTATCAGCTTCTAATGAGCAAAATGGAAGAATCACTAATCTACTCCACCACCAAGCATTTTAGATGCAAATATTTCCATCTCAGAAGACACATCTTTCATCACCTATATGAAAGGGAAACTGATTTGGGAAAGCAGTGGATAAGAGCAGAAACACGATAAATGGCCTGTATCTAGTTGTTCAAGTTAATTGAGGAAAGAAAAGAATCAGAACATGCTATTAAGTTTAGCAAAATAAACTTGGGAAGGGGAGAGGAAAATGGAAGGAAAAGCAAAATCCTTTGACTAAAGTCATCAAGTAACTGATCAGTAGGTAAAAACTGAAGAAAAGAAAACAAACGGGGCTTTTACACATGATTAAGTATCATCTGGAAACCCTGGTGGTATAGTGGTTAAGGGCTACGGGCTGGTAACTAAAAGGAGAGCAGATCAAATCCAACCAGCTGCTCCTTGGAAACTTTATGGAGCAGTTATACTCTATCTATAGGGTTGGTCGCTATAAGTTGGACTCAACTCGACTACAGTAGGCTCAGTTTTTTAAGTATTTAAAGGAGCCTACTGGTATGGTGGTTAAGAAGTTGGCTGTTAACTGAAAGGTCATCAGCTTGAACCCACCAGCTGTTCCTGGATTGGGGAAGATGTAGCAGTCTGCTTCCTAAAGATTACAGCCTTGCCCCCCTGAAAACTCTCTGAACTCACTACTGAAGTTCCCCCTTCAACAAAAGATTAATCCACTGCCATCAAGTCAATTCCAACTCAGAATAACCCTACAGATAAAACAGAACTGCCCTACTGTCTCCAAGGAGCACCTGGCAGATTTGAACTGCCAACTTTCTGGTTAGCAGTTGTAGCACTTAACCACTATGCCAACAGGGTTTCCAGCCAAAGATTAGGCAAGGCCATGTTACAAAATGAGAAAAAATGGATACACCAAGCCAGGGGCAAGGACAAGAAAACAAGAAGGGACAGGAAAACTGATAATGGCGAACTCAAGTCCAAGAAGGGCAGAGCATTGATTCATAGTAGTGTTAGCAACTAATGTCAGAAAACAATACAGGTGTAGTAACTGTTTAATGAGAAAATAATCTACTCTGTAAACCTTCATCTAAAACACAATTTAAAAAAAAATCATGAAAAGATAAAAAAAAATTACAGCCTTGGAAACACTATGTGGCAGCTCCAGTCTGTTACGTAGGGTGGCAATGAGTTGAAATTGACTCTTTAGCAACGTGTTTGGTCCTTTCATCACATATGCCATTAGTTCCATCAAAATCATACATCTGATATTCAACAGATTAAAGTCCCATATAACAAGAACAGATTTATTTACTACTAGTGAGAAACCATAAGGTACAAATGAAACAATATATTGGCCATCCAGCTTCACAGGATTTGGTGTAGAATCTTAAAACAATGCCTTAAAAGTCAAGCAGTTCTTTCAGGTTCATCATCATCATTACTACTATGTCTATCTTTTGTCCAATTATCAAAAGCACCTAGAATTGATTAAACTTTCACGGTAGTAAAATCAAATGAGGGGCCAGAGTTCCACTAGGGCTCATATTACTGGTCTCTAGACTGAAGGTTTTTTTTTTTTTTTAAGGCTCTCGAAACTTTAAGTCAACAAAACCAACAGCCAGTGAAAACTGACACACCCAGAAACTCAGGTGAAACATTTACTTCACAGCGAACAACAGACTGTCCTATTTCATCTACTGGTGGCCTTGCCTGGAGCTAAAGGGCAAAAGAAAACACTCCCTAATCCCTCATACCTTGTAAAACACTGGGAAAAAATGGGGGTGGGGGTGGGAGTGGAGAACAAAAGGGTTTCAAATAGAGAGCTGAGGCACAAAGCTGGAATTGATTACTTTAGTGCCATATATGTGTCCATCCTTTCTGACACACTGTCAGTTTTGTCCCCTAATTAACTAGAAAGTATTTCACCTACATTTCTTCAAAAGTCACACTTATTTGGATGCTACAGCTAAAGGATCCTTCAAGATCATCAATGTCTTTACCACAGACCTAACCTGTAGCACTCTGTCCTTAACCCTCTTCATCCTATCCCACACACAAGCCACAAACAAAGCAATGTCCAGTAATCTCAACTAGCCTTCTTGGCAAGGTAACACTCTGGTGGAAGCATCCTGTAGAGGCCATTTCTGAGGATGCTCACAACAGTATTCCAACACACGGTTTCTGAGAAACAGTCTCACTTCCACATATCCCTAAAGATGGTTCAGGTACCACTAACAGACTTCTTGGGAGGTACTTTGGAGAGAGGACCCTCTGGGCATTCAGCAAATCCTAACATATCGGAAGCCATGGACTGGCATGATCAACAATATAAACAAGAAGAAACTGGTCTCATCTCCCTCTGCCTCACTAATGTATTTTGTAAGTACACGTTAGTGAAGAATTAGCCATTGTGGTCTGTGATACTATTATCCCATGTGAAAAGTTCAAAAGATTGGCCAAGTGCAACCATTCCAAAAGCACACTTTCAAATCCTGACCTAGGACAGCACCATGGGCAACGTTTCCCACACGTAAAACTGTACAGTCACTTTGGCAAACAGTCTCGCAGTTTCTCAAAAGTTAAAACACAGAGATACCAATTGGTCCAGTAATTTCACTCCTACACATATATCCAAGACAAATGAAAACATACAACCACACAAAAACTGGTCAGTAGGTATTCACAAAAGTATTATTCACAATAGCCAAAAGGATGAGCATAAAAAATAAAGGTGGTTGGGTGGTAGAAGGAGTTGTATTTGCTCTGCGTAGGCCAAGTTCTTTCTGCACTATTCCTCTAAAACAAGGTTTGGAACCAGTCTAGTCTGGTTCAAAACCTAGCTGATAATTTGCATTTCTAACATGAGATCCCAGGTAATGTTAATCCGCTGCACCAATTCTAAGAACCACTAGTAGAGCAGTGGGTCTAACCATTTATCTATCACACATAAGAATCACCTGGGAATATGGTTAAAATGTAGATTCCGAATGAGTACATCTGGAGTGGAAATGCAAATTCTCAGCAGGGGTTCACACTGGAATGATTCCCTTCAAAGCTTTGCTTTAAAAGCCATTTCTTTTCAGTGCCTGTATCCACAACGAAACTGAAATCTGATTTTACACTTGTAGTGAAACAATTTCCACTTACCTCACCCTCCTGAAGTTTTGAATAAAAGTTGAGGCAACACCTTTTGCAATAAACACAGACAATAATTCCATAAACAAAGTTTAATACAGTCAAGCTTAGATACAGATAACTACAAGGTTAATAGAGGACTGAAAGCATGCTGAATTTCTACACTTACCCACTCTTCCACATTGGGGGGCTGCTCATCATAGACACGTTCCTTGTCCCACAGAATATTTGACTGGTCATAACGGTCTATTTTTCTTCGAGTTTTCACAGCAAAAAAAATTATTAAAGCAAAAGCCACAATAACCAGGAACCCGAGTACAATGGCAATGGCCTAAAAAGGGATTAACAAGATTGACATAATTAAGTTTTACTTGCTTAGCTTTATCCCAGTCTATCCTATACAAATTGTTAGAATCCTATCATCTAAGGCCCTCCTTAATATCTATGGTTTAACTGACATAAAACAGAAGCAAATGGTTATGTTGTAGAATTACCATAAAATTTAACCCATAGCAACTGGGCTAAGACTAGCAACACACACACACTTTAAGTTAACCTTTGTAAGAAGTTTCAAGTTAGCTATTACATCATCATCCCCATTCTAGAGTTGAAAAAGAGGGTTCCAAAGCCTGCGTATTCAGAGGCTATGTATTTATAAACAGATGAGAATGGCCAGTAATTAACTCTGTCATTGGTATACTTCATACTTCTAAGGGTTTCGAAAACGTATTCTCAAAAATACCCTTAAATACCCCCCCAAAAAAACACCCAAATCCACTGCTGTCAAGTCAATTCCAACTCATAGTGACCCTAAAGGACAGGAGAACTGCTCCATAGGGTTTCCATGGAGTGCCTGGTGGATTTGAACTGCCAATCTGTTGGTTAGCAGACATTGCACTTAACTACTATGCCACCAGTGTTTCCTTAAGTAGCTAGACATGCTTGTAATCATAATCATTTAATATATGCTTAGTAATACATCTTTTTACATTGAAAGCCAACTTCACAGAGGATCTGCACTAAAAGTTGTGAGAACAAAGATGTAACCAAGCTGTGAAGTACAGCAAATGGATTAGTGATGATTCATGTGGTCTGGCCAGCTACTGTTTGAGGAGTCTACTGAATACTTGCTAGAAAGAGTCTGTGCAAGGAGACTTCTTATGTTTTGTGAACATTTCTCCCAGTGTCTGACAGGTGTTACACTGTACACGGCCCTGGAGCACTTGAAGTGAAGTCAGGACCCAAGCCACTGCCCTCAATGTCCACTGATGAGTAACAGGGCTCTCCTTCTAGCCATCTATTTGACAGTGCCATCCTTTTTCAAAGAATACAGTTTTCAGGCACAGAATTAAGAAGGATGGTACCCTTTGCCCCTATTTAGAACAGATTCCTCTGAATGGCAACAACAAATCTATGAATACCTACATGTAAAAGGGAAACATTTCAGACTTCAAAACGATGACAGACAGTCAGAGAAGGCGTAACCCTAAGACTGTGACTCATTCAGGTATGACAATGAGAATTCCTGAGTCATGTAAAGAAACAATTTCAAAAGAGAATCAACTCAGAAACGTTTCATTTGTTAATAAAAGGTATCCAGATTGGAAACGAAGTTTCCAAGGATGATATGATCCTTTTCAAGGATGATATGATCTTATATATAGAAAATTCCAAACAGTCCAAAAGAAAACTTCTAGAACAAACAGAGGAATTCAGCGAAGTTGCAAGGCACAAGGTCAACACATGAATATCAGCAGGGTTACTAAACACCAGCCATGAGATATCTGAAAGGGAAATTAGAGGAAAAATTTCCTTTACAATAGCATGTAAGGGAATACCTAGCAATAAAACTAACCAAGGACTTATACAATGAAAACTATAAAACACTGCTAACAGACATTAAAGACTTAAAATAAATGAAAAGAAGTTCTAGATGTCAATGTGACCCAAAGCAATTTACAGACTCAACACAATCCAGATTAGAATTCCAACAGCCTTCTTAGAAAAACCAATCCCCAAATTTGTGAGGAATAACAAAAACCAAAATACCTGTTGCCACTGAGTTTCACTGAGCGGACTTCAACTCACAACACTATGATATAGAGCAGAATTGCCCCATAGCGTTTCCATGGAGTAGCTGTAGATTCAAACTGCTGATCTTTTCTTGAGCAGCTGATCTCTTAACCACTGTGCCACCAAGGCTCCGTACAGAACAACAAAAACAAAAAACTCACTGCCACTGAGTCAACTGTGACTCATCCTGACCACAGTTTCCAGACTGCCACATTTTTCTCCCACTCCAAACAGCTACAGCAATGGTGAAAGAGAAGAACAAAGTAGGATGACTCACACTTCCAGACTTCAAAACATACTATACAGCTACAGTAATCAAAATAGCTCAGTATTGGGAAAACAACAGACTCGCAGAGCAATGGAATAGCAGGTATTCAAACAGCCACCAAACACATTAAAAAATGCTCAGCATCGGCAAAACTGGTTATCCATCTGCAATAAACTGAATCAAGATCCATATCTTACACCTTATACAAAAACCAACTCCAACTGGATAAAAGACCTAAATATCAAACCTAAAACGATAAAGCTCATCCAAGAAAAGGTAGGAACAACAACGGAAGTTTTAATACACAATGAGGACAGACTCCAAAATCTGTCAAAGAAACCTCAATCAACAGAAGAGAAAGTAGATAAGTGGGAACTATTAAGAATCAAACACTTTTGCTCATCCAAAGACTTTATTAATAGAATTAAAAGAACACCCACAGAGTGGGAAAAAATATTTGGCAACTCTATGTCAGATCGACGCCTGATCTCCATAATCTATAAGATACTACAAAATATCAATAAGAAGATAAACCATCCAATTAAGTGATGGGCAAAGGAGATGGACAGATACTTCACTAAAGAGGAGATCCAGGCAGCCAAAAAACACATGTGGACATGTTCACGATCTTTAGCTATTAAAGAAATTCAAATCAAGACAACAATGAGATACCATCTCACCCCAACAAGATTGGCCATGATCCAGAAAACACAAAACAACAAATGCTGGAGAGGCTGTGGAGAAAGTGGAACCCTCCTACACTGTTGGTGGGGTTGCAAAATGGTCCAGCCTCTTTGGAAGGCGATCTGGCGCTTCCTTAAAAAAATGGATACTGATATACCATTTGACCCAGTAATTCCACTACTTGGAATATATCCTACAGATTCAAGGCCTTTCACACCAACGGACACATGCACCAGAATGTTTATCGCGGCACAGTCCACAATAGCAAAAAGGTGGAATCAACCCAGATGCCCAACAATAGAAGAATGGATAGGTAAACTGTGGTACATATACTCAATGGAGCACTACGCAATGATAAAGAATAACGATGATTCCAGGAAACATCTCCTAACCTGGTTTCAACTGGAAGACATTATGCTGAGTGAAAGTAGTCAGCGACAAAAGGACAAATACTGTATGAGACCTCTACGATAAGATCTCAAAAACAGACTTGTGTATAGAAGAAAAGACTCTTTGACAGCTGCAAGGGAGGGGAGGGAGGGAGGGAGGGCAAGGGGGGGAGGGCTTAGTTTAGGTAGTTACTAGAAATCTAGTTGGGAGAAAGCAGTGACAGCACACATTAGGAACAAGAACAACATTAAGTGGACTTCAGCATAACTTGAATACTCCTTCCATCTTAACTCAATACTGCAAGGATAGAGTAGCTGGGGCGGGGGGTGGGGGACCATGCTCTTAGGCGAATTCCAGGCCAATTGGCACAACTAGCGTTTTGCTAAGAGAGCTCTCTGCACCCCACATTGGTGAGTGGCGTCTGGGGTCTTAAAAGCTGCCAAGCTGCCATCCGAGGACACAGCAAATGGTCCCAACTCAGCAGGAACGGAAGCTCACCGAGGGCCAAAATGGCATGCGGTAAAGACAACCGAGAAGACAGAGAGACCCACAAGAGTGGGTGCCTACATCGACCTGGGACCGGAAGAACCGGATGGTGCCCGGCCACCACCAGTGATAGCCATGACGGAGCTCACAGAGAGGAGCCTCAGTGGCAACACAAGAATAAAAAAAAGTGCATCATGAGATCTCCACTAAAAGACCTCAATTGATGGTCCAGCGGTTTTGGGGTTCCTCTGAGAGCATGGCCCCCGGCCCTGATGCTGCCCGTTCCCATAAATTATAACAAAGGTCCATTCTTTGGACAGTAATGGAAGGGACTTGGCAATGCAGAGTAACCATATGTTGGAAGCACTTTATGGTTCTATACATCTATAGGATATCATCTTGCTGACCTCTGGCTGGAGGAAGGGGAGTGGACGGAGAGGAGGGGAAAGGAGACTGTTGGGAGGATGAGACATGTATGGAGCAGAGAGGAATAGTGTGCAGTCACCGGACAGGGAGAGCAGTGGAAGCTGCATATAGGGGGGCATGTAAATTTTCATGTGAATGTACATTTTCACTCAGTTATGTTAAATTAAAAAAAAAAAAATGCTCAGCATCATTAGCCATCAGAGAGATGCAAGTCAAAACCTCAGTGAGATACCATTACACTCTTACTAAGAGGGCTAAGAAAAAAACAGAAAATAACAAATGCTGGTGAAGATGTGAGGAAATTAAAACCCTTAGCCACTGCTGGTGGGCAAACAAAATGGTACGCAAGTTGTACAAAACAGTGGTGGTTCCTCAGAAAACTAACAACTATTGCCTGACCCAGCAATCCCCTTCCTACATATATAACCAAAAGACTTGAAAGCAGAGAATCAAAGAGACTCATACATCAATGTTCACTGCAGCTCTACTCACTACAGCCAAAAGGTAGAAATAATGTAAATATCCATCAACAAGCAAATGGATAAACAAAATATGGTATATACATACAATGGAATACTATTCAGCCACTAGGAGTTGTGAAATATTACATACTACAGTATGGATGGAGATTTAAGACATTATGCTGAGTGAATTGAGCCAATTAAAAAAGGACAAATACTGTTATGACCTCACTTACATATAAAAGACAAGAAAAGGTCAAAATATACAGACCAATGTTTATTAGTGGTGACCAAGGGTCAGAGTGGAGGAAAAGGAAAAAGGATGAAGTGTTCAGTGCCTCCGTTCTACCTCCTGCTTCACTGTCTGATGCTTTAAGCACTTTGCAAGCAGCCACCCAAGGCACAACAGTTGGTCTCTATTTACCTGGAGCAACACAGGAAGGGCAGTGTTACGGATTTTGAACTGTCCCCCCAAAATGTGTGTCAATTTGACTAGGCCATGATTCCCAGTATTGTAGCTGGTCACCACTTTGTGATTTCATGTAATTCTTCTATATGTTATAAACCATAACCTCTATGATGTTAATGACACAGGACTCAACCTACAAAACTAGACTGACTTGAGCCAGTCTTTTGAGATAAAAGAGAACGGAGCAGAGAGGAGAGGGACCTCCTACCACCAAGAAAGAAGAGCCAAGAATAAGCATGTCCTTTGGGTTTGGGGTCCCTGCACTGGCAAGCTTCTGGACCAGGGAAGATTGATGATAAGGACCTTCCCCCAGAGCTTACAGAGAGAAAAAGCCTTCCCCTGAAGATGGCACCCAAATTCAGACTTCTAGCTCCCTAAATAAACTGTGAGAAAATAAACCTGTCTATGAAAGCCACCTACCTGTGGTATTTCTGTTACAGCAGCACTAGATAACTAAGACAGGGAGTCAGGAATAGAATGAATATATGGAACGTATGGCTGATTGCCTCCATGAACAACTGCCTCCTTTGCCATGAACTGGTTAGTATCTGGCTGCCATTACTGAACATTTTGATCAAAGATTCCACAGATGAATCCCAATCAAAAAGGGGAAAATGCAGAACAGAATTTGAAATTGTCACGGATTGCAGACTTCCTAGAGTCAAGAAGGTTGGATGAAACCCTGAAATTACTGCCCTGAGATAATCTTTAAACTTTAAACCAAAAATATTCCTGAAGTCATCTTAAAACCAAGTAGTAGTTTAGCTTAACTAGTTAGAAAAATATATATATATCCACCTTGAGCACTATACTCTTAAAAACTAATTTATCTCTATAGGATCAAATTAACAACAGCAACTCAAAAGATTAAGTAGGAATCTTAGGGAACACAGTTGATGCTAATGAGGACAAAACAACTCAGAAAAGGAGGGTGAGAATGGGTGCACAACTCAGAGAAGGTAACTAATGTCACCAAACTGTGCATGTAGAAACTATTAAATTGGAGTGTTTTGCAGTATATAGTCTTGACAACAATAAAATAAATCAAACTTAAGAAAAAAAGAAATGTTTAATTAGTTAATATAATTGGATGACTCGTGGTCACTAATGGCAGGGTTCTCAACTCTGCCTGTACATTTGAATCACCTGGACAGCTTTTAAAAATATTGGCATCCACTTTGAAAACTACTAAACACTTCTGAAAGAAATTAACGACTTAATAAATACAAAAAAATCTATGCTCATGGATTGGAAGATGTACTACTGTTAAAACGTCAGTACTCCCCAAACTGATCTACAGATCAGTGTTACCCTTCAAAATCCCAGCTGGCTTGTTTTGTACAAACTGACAAGCTGACACTAAAGGTTACATGGAAATGAAAAGGACTTAAATAGTCAAAACAATCTTAAAAATGAAGAACCAATTTGAAGGACTCAGATTTCCCCGTTTCCAAACTTACTACAACACGAAAATAATCAAGAGTGTGATCCTGGGATCAGAATAGACTGAAAAATCAATAAAACAGAATTTAAACCCCAGACAATCCAACAAGGAAAGAACAGTCTGTTCAGCAAATGATACTGAGAATTGGACATCCATGTCCAAAAGAATGCTGGATCCCTTCTTTACATCATACACAAAAATTAACTTAAAATGGATCACAGATATAAACTGTGAGAACTAAAGTTATAAAACTATTAGAAGAGAACATAAGAGTAAAACTTTGTGACTTTGGATTTAGTCAAGCCATCTTATACACAACACCAAAAGCACAAGAGACAAAGAAAATCAAATAAGCTGAATGCCATCAAAATTTAAAAAAACTTTTGTGCTTTTTAAAGGGCACCATCAGTAAAGTGAAGAGAGCCCACAGAAAGAGACAAAATATTTGCAAATCATATATATACATATATATATCTGCTATAATGCTTCTTCTTTGAGTTTACTGAGAATTCCTACAACACAGAAACAAAAGACAAATAACCCAATTAAAAAATGGGCAAAGCATCTGCATAGGCATTTCTCCAAGGAGGATATAAGAACGGCCAATAAGCACATGAAAAAATGTTCAAACATTATTAGCTATTAATCATATGCAAATCAAAGCCACAATGAGGTTCATGCAATTAGGTTACCACATTATACACACTAGGATGGCTATAATCAAAGAGACACATACAATAACAAGGTGTGAAGGTATGTGAAACTGAAATCCTTATACATTGCCAGAGGTAGTCTAAACTTGTCCAGTCACACTGGGAAACAGTCTGTTAGTTCCTCTAAAGCTTAAATGTAGTTACCATTTGATCCAGTAATTTGGACAAAGTAGAACTATGCCACAGTTTCCACGGAGTGCCTGGTGGATTTGAACTGCCAGCCGTCTGGTTAGCAGCCATAGCACTTCACAACTACACTCACAAGGGTTTCCAGTAATTCCATATCTAGGTATACATCCAAGAGAAATAAAAATACATATCTATACAAACTCCTTTATGTGAATGTTCACATAAAGCAAAAACAACTCACATGCCTATCAACTGATAAATAAACAAAATACGGGATACTCATTCAAAGGAATATTGAAAGTGGAATACTAATAACGCTACAACATATAAGAATCTTCAAAATATGATGCTAAACGAAATAATCCAGTCACAGAAGGTCACATACTGTATGATTCCATTTACATGGAAAGTCCAGAACAGGCACACCTACAGAGACCGGAAGTAGATCAGCGGCTGCTAGTGCTGAGGGGGCTGGGGAATTGGGAAAAGACTGTAAAGAGTCCAGGGTCTCTTTTTGCAGTGAAGAAAATGTCTTAAAAGTGATTGTTATGATGGTCATATAACTGAATACATCAAAAGCATCACAATATACTTTAAATTAGTGAATTTTATGGTATGTAAATTACATCTTAATAAAGTTATTAAAAGAATACCAATACCTAGTCCCTGCCCCAGATTTACTTGGTCAGCTGTGGGGGCTTTGACATCAGTATTTTTTAGAGTTCCCCTAAGTGACCCTGCTGGAGGGGCTGAGATGAGTCTCTGACCTAATGAGAAGGCAGAGAAAATGCAAACTACCCATACCTCCTGGGGATCCACAACACAGTAGTGATACAAGTACTGATCCACATAGAGTCCAGAAACTGCAGGAGTATAAAACTGGTTGCAGAGAGCATATATCTGAGAACTGTAAAGAGATCCAGAAGCCTGGGCAGTTGGGTTGACTCCCATTATGTAGACGATTGTGGCAATAAACACCAGGATGCCTAGGATGGCACTCACTATGATCACAGCCAAGTAATATGTTCTTGTTCTGGACATTTCTGATTTTATAACACCAGTAATAAATATCACCAATGCAGCAATGAAACAAAAGGCAGCCATGGCCAGCAGGAAGCCCTTTGCTGCTCTCGGATCTGTGTAGCCATAGCCATAGCCATAACCATAGCCATAACTATACCCATAGGCACTTCCGTAGCCACTGAAACCACTTCCTCCATAAGGATAGCTTCCCAATAAGCCAGTTCCATAGCCTCTGTCCCAGGCAAGCGTTGAAGCCACACAGGCAAATATGGCAATGCACATCACAATAATGAGCAAAGAGAGAATCCGAATCACTCCTGGAGGAGAGGTCCATTTGTAGAAGTGAAGAATTTCGTCTTCTGGGTAGAAAGAATACGCTGGCTGTGAAAGCATTGGTCGGTCATGCATCTCTCCGCCATATATGTCATTGCTTGGTGCGTAATGATTTGGTTTGCTGAAATGCACATGAAAACAATTTCCAGTTAGCAGTCTTCAGGAGGTTTTAATCAGAAAGTACATATAAGGTATTTGGAATAATATAAACAAACCATTGGCTAATGAAACTGTTATTAGCACTAGCCCACTAAGAACAGAAAGGGCATCAGAAACAGAGACTGGCAGCCTCACCCACGGCTGGACCTGCTTCCAGGTGACACTGATTCAGCCACACTCAGCACTCTAGCATACTACAGAGCACAGATTCTCAAAATCTGCTGCATATCAGAATCATCTACAGAATGCGTAGAAGTCTTACAGCACTGCCTTTGGGGGACCGGATCCAGGTGGTTTTGAACAATAACTTTAACCCTTTTGTCTACGTGACTCAAGATCAGTGCATTCAGACATGATGTTTAACAGGCCCATCTGGGGTCACAGGGTCCTGGGTATTCCAAAATGGTTTATGCACAACTATAAACCTAAAGGCTGGCAGTTCAAACGGAAAAAGGACTGGCAATGGGTTTCCATAAAGATTATAGCCAAGTAAACTCTACAGAGCAATCTTACTTGGTAACACATAATGGGGTAGTCATCACTATGAACTGACTTGACAGCAACATCCAAAGTCACATGCAGTTTCTGAGAGCATTGCTACTTAGCAAAGCACATTCATTCATTTATTCACTGGACAACTATTGATCAGAGTTGTTGGACTGACATGTGCTGGGCACTATGCTGCTAATACTGGAGATACACAAACAAGGGAGTATCATTCTGTCCCCTTCACAAGGTTTTGCATCCATTAGGGGAGAGTAAGACATCAAACAAATTACTTTGTGATTTTTAGTTACAGTTATGCTAAGAGTTATAAATTAAACCATGGACGAAAGGAGGGCTCTTCAGGGTGATGCCTAGCTCAATCCTGAATATCCTTTATAAAGCTATTCTGAGGCACCACTAATTTAATCATAAACAGACTGACACAGTGATGAGTAGTCACACCAAATCTAAGATCTGGTGGTGCCACCTGGGCTCCTTTCTACGGTGGAGTGGGTAGAGAAATTGTGGTGTATCTATACAATGAAATACTACAGAGAAGCACTATCCAATAGGGTAGCCACTAAACAAAAATCTATTGCCATCAAGTCAATTCCAACTCACAGTGATCCTATAGGACAGAGTAAAACTGCCCTAAAAAGTTTCCAGGGAGTACCCCATATATTTCAGCTGTCAACCTTTTAGTTAGTAGCTGTAACACTTAATCATCATGCCACCAGACTGGCATAGTGAGGACTTGAAACGTCAGTAATTCAAACTGAGATGAGCCTTAAGTTTAGAAAACACTGGATTTCAAAAACTTAAAGTATAAAAAGAACAGTGTAAATTATTCTTTTATAAATGAAATACATGTTGACAGTATATATTTGGTTAAGTGAAACATTCATAAAATTCATTTCACCTCTTAATGTGACCACAAGAAAACGTAAGATTATATACATTATTCATGCTATATTTCTATATTGCTATGAAAAAAAAAAGAATGAATTGTGAATGACTACATGCAACATGAATAAATCTTAACAATGCTGAAAGATGACAGAAAACAGTATGTATTATTATTATCATATAATAATACACTACTGTTACAAATTTAAAAACAACTGAAATGTATTCTTTAGGATATATAAAGTGGTAGAATAATAAGAAAATGTAAGCAAACGATCACCATATGTCAGAAAAGACAGATAAAGACGACTTTTGGGGTGTTCTGTTTCTTGATCTAGATGAAGACGGTACTGGTATTTGCATTGCTTATTTATCATATCATATATATGTTCTGTGCCCTTTGCTTATATGTATATTTCACCATTTATTTAAAGAACAAGTTATTCAGGTTAGCAGAGTACTATATTCTCCAGCATATTTTAAGAACCACATCATAAAAAAACAACTGTTACTACCATGTATAGGTACCATTAAGAGAGGCTACATAATAGGACCACAACACCTGCCACAATTATCACACAAACAGGTGAAGCTACCAAGTATTTAAAAGATGAAATTCCTATCAATACTTGACAGTAACTTTTAAAATTTAAGGGGGAAACTCATTTTTCACTGTCTACTCTTTTGTACAATTCAAATTCAGAAGTTCACCAACTTTTATTTTAAAAAACAAAGCAGTTAACAGATAAAAATCTCAGCTACATGCAATTATTTTTCACATGTGAAAGGCTTTAATAAAACTAAACTATTTACTTACAATTCATCAGGTCTATAAGGAGGCGGACTTTCAAGAGGCCTGGATGACATCGCTGGTGTCTGGTCACGTGATCTTCAGGAGGCGAGACTCCGGGCAGCTCCTAGGAGAAGCCAAGCTAAGTAATAAAAGTAGGGTAATGGTTTTACTATTGAGCTCCGAGTTTCTTTACATCAGTAAGAAACGAATGATATCCATCTGCAAGCAACTACTCACTACTGCACGATTACTTACCATTTCCATTGCTATTTTTACACGCTGGACCACTAACTCCTTGAGCAGAAAACATCACCAAGCTTAGGAGTTCTCCAGCCTGGTACTCATAGCACCTAGCATCATGCTCTGTTATTACTAACATACAAATTTTTTTTAAACTTAAAGATCTAAGTTATACTAATGATTGTTTCCAAAACTTTTACAACATAGGTAGGATGATTTTTTTTTAATGTAGTCATTTTGAAGATGTGTGAAGCAAAATAACATGATTCTCTATAGAGTCCATGAGGCAACATGAGAGAAAGAGGGGTGCAGCTCAAGAACTCTACTAGAAAATTACAACCGGTGGTCTGAAAGCCTGGAGGGTCTGCTGGGAATATGGCCCCTAGATCTGCTGCTGGCCCTGACTGGGAACCAGAACTGAGTCAGCTATTCAGACAAGAATAGACTGGACACTGGGACACAGTGTAGCCATATGGTGTGTGTACTTTATTGTTTCAAACATTTATAAGAGGGTGTCCTACTGGTTTCTTTCTAGACAGGAGAGAAGAGGGTCGAGTGGATGGAACAGTTGCTCACTAATACTAGAAATATAGAGTGAAAAGGAGGATTATGCTGTCACTGGGTAAGGAACGCCAGTGGAGCTGCATATAGGCAGGCATGCAAAATCTATTTGGATTGTATACTTTCACTTAATCACAATTTAAAAAAAGAAAGAAAAACATGATTCTCAAATTTATTCAGTTTCATACGACTTCCAAAGTTCATATATGAAAACAGGATGCATATGAAAGTAGACAGAGAGAGAAATATCTAGCATATACTGCAGAGGGTGAGTGAAAAAGAGGAAGACCCTCAATGAGATGGACTGGCACAGTGGCTACAACACAGGGCTCAAACACCAAATACAACAAGGACTGTGAGGACCTCGCAGGACCAGGCGGCGTTCTGTTCTGTTACACAGAGGGTCACTACGAGTTGGAATTGACCCCGGGGTTCCTAACAATAGCAGCGGCACATCCCAGCCCCTCAATGGCGGCTAAAGCACGATGTAATCAGTTAAAAACTCTGACTACAAGATTTTATCTATGGATGGTAGAATTGTGAATATTTTTCCCTATTGTCTTTTTCACACCTTCAAAATGAGCATTATATTTATTAAAAGGAGAAAAATACTAAACATACATATTAGAGAGCCTTCTTGTATGAGAAAAATAGTGATTTTGTTCTAAAATTCCTCAGAGCAAAATTCCTAACCATTTCACTCAGTCAGCAAGTGTTTATTAAGTGCCTACACTATGCCATGGAAACCCAAGAAGTATGAGACAGTTCCTAGGAGGGTCCCACACCATCTGGAAAAAGGAAACTAACAAAGGAAAGAGAAGCCACATGAGGCAGGGTTTGGGGCTGAACTACATGCTAAGGTACAGCACTGGGGTAACCAGGAGAAACTTACTGTCACAGACTGAATTGTGTCCCCCTCAAAATCTGTGTAGCCATTTGGCTGGGCCATGATTGCAGGTATCGTGTGACGTTCCCCTAGGCTGTAAATCCTGCCTATGTGATGTTAATGAGGAGGATGAGAGGCTGTTGTGTTGGTGGGGCTAGACTCAACCTGTAAGACTGTACAGTGCCTTGAGGCAGTCTCTTGAGCTATCCAGAAGCTAGTGAGTTGGAGACCTCACACCACCTACAAAGCCGCGCAGGGAGCAGATAGCACCCTTTGGAAAAGGACCTGGGTGTCCCTGCACCTCACAAGCTTCTCATCTACAGAAGGACTGGTGACAAGGACCTTCTTTCAGAGCCAGCAGAGAAAGCCTTTCCCTGGAGCTGACACCTAAATATGTACTTTTGGCCTACTGAACTGTGACAAAACAAAATTTCTCTTTTTTTAAAATCATCCACTTGTGGTATTTCTGTTTAAGCAGGAGATGACTAAAAGATTTACAAAGAGACAACCCGTGAAGCTGGGGTCCTGCAGTGAAGGGAGGGTGGGCAATCCAGGCCAAGAGTGGCTAGTGCAGAACAGTGAGGGTGGACGGGTTGGAACATGTTGGAATAGCGTAATCTTTTTAAATTAGGCTACACAGATTGGGGTGTAATATAAACATGGAGGGAGTTTTCATCTCACTCAGGGTGCATGCTCATGATTTTCACTCAGCAGAGGAGGTATAAAGTAGTTTAACTTTAAACCAGGCTAGAAAGACAAACAGGGCTAGTAGGAAAGGGCACCTAGAATTACCAGCAACGAGCCCAGATGTGTAGTGCTGAAGGACTAGTTTAGAAGAGCGAAGGCAATGAACACACACACAACAGATACCTACCAGGTACTTTATATAAAATTACCATTTCATCCTCAAAACAACCCTCTATGGTTGACTGGCCACATTACAGATGCAGAGTTGGCTCTGAGATGTTAATTTGCTCAAGGTCATGCAAAGGCTAGTGAGCCAGGGAGCTGTAATCTGAACCCTAAAGATCTCATGCGCTGTCCACTACACAATTACAAAGAATGCGTTCCTTTTGGGACATACTAGTTTCTGTGAGTAGCAGAACATCCTGGTATTAAGTTCACGAAGCAGTGAAGCTGGGAATTATCTACCTGGTTCCACAAGCAGGTCCATGGACACAAAGAACTCTCCAGGAAAGAGAGTAGCAAGAGGTGGTACACCAAACCCCAAAGAGCTTCACGTTTATTCTAGAAAATCCAGTGCAGGGGACACTGGCCAAGTACCTGATACAATAGCTACAACATATCTCCTATTAGGAGTATTAAACCAGCTCTAAATGCCTTCCAGGTTACACGAAAAAACACTGCTCTTGAGTCAATTCCAACTCACTGCAACCTACAGGACAGAGTAGAACTGCCCCACAGCGTTTCTAAGGAGCGCCCGGAGGATCTGAACTGCTGATCTTTTACTTAGCAGACACAGCACTTAAAAACTCTATGTGATTAGCAAAGAAAATTTCAGATCCACTAGACCATAAACTCCACGAGAACAGGAATTTCTGCCTGTTTTGTTCACTGATCAAAAACAGTTCCTGGCATACAGTTGTTGTTAGGTGCCACTGAGTCAGCTCTGAGCCACAACAACCCTGTGTACCACAGAACAAAACACCACCTCCATGTGGTCCTGCACCATCCTCAGAACTGCTGCTGTGCTTGAGCCCATTACTGTAGCCACTGTCAGTCCACCTTGCGGAGGCTCTTCCTCTTTAACGCTGCCCCTCTACCTAGTAAGTCCTTCTCCAGGAACTGATCCTCCTAATAACATGTCCCAAGTATGTAGATGTAGCTGCTCAAATATATTACATGTTCATATGAGTCAGACTAGACCATATATATTTTGCCTGCAATACCTCTTACACTTTCAGGTTGAAGATAATGAAAATAACACATTAACTTTATGAGTTATTTCTCCTGAAGAACATTTGAGAAATACCTATAATCTGAATATATTAAAGTATCTTATTTTTTACCTTTTCAAATAAGGTCTGTATGCTTTTACCTTATTATGTTAATAACTGTAAATCCAGTTGAACTCTAAATTTTTCTTCTTTAAAATAAATGGCAACTGTCCCCAAAGTTCTCAAGGACAACCAATTTCAAATTCCTCAGAATAAAATACTGTCCAAGTGTGCAAATGACGTGAATCAACCTTTCACCAAAGAAGAAAGTCAAACGGCCAACAAGCACATGAAGAGACAGTCAACATCATCGCCAAAACCCGCTGCTGTCAAGTTGATTACGACTCAGTGACCCTATAGGACAGAGTACCACAGTTCCAGTTTCCAAGGAGTACCTGACAGATCCAAACTGCTACCTTTTGGTTGGCAGCTGTAACACTCAAACCACTATGCCACCAGGATTTCCTCAACATCTTCAGTCACTTAAAAAAAAACAAACCAAACGTGTTGCCACTGAGTTGATTCCAACTCACAGCGACCCTATAGGACAGAGTAGAACTGCCCCATAGAGTTTCCAAGGAGTGTCTGGTGTATTCAAATTGCTGACTTTCTGGTTAGCAGCCCTAGCACCTAAGCACTAAGCCACGAGGGTTATTAGGGAAACAGAAATTAAAACCACAATGAGATATCACTTCATACCCAGTACCCAAGAAGACTATCATTAAAAAAGCATAAAACAGGTGTTGGTGAGGATGTGGAGAAATTCATCCACTGCTGCTGGGATTACAAAATGGTAAATGTCACAACCACCAGTGGAAAATAGCCTAGTGATTCCATAAAACATTAAACAGAGTTACCAAGCACTCCAGCAATTCTCCTCCTAGGCATATGTGCAGAAGAATTCAAAGCAGGCACACAAACACACACATTTACACCACTGTTCCCGGCAGTACTATATTCATCATGCCAAAAGATGGAAACAAACTAAAAGAAGAATGGATAAACATGTGGTATACATGTGTACATATATGCACAACGGAAAATTACTCTGTCATGAAGAAAAACGAAGCCCTAATACCTGCGACATAGAAACCCTGGTGGCATAGCAGGTTAAGTGCTAGTCTGCTAACCAAAAGGTTGGCAGTTGAAATCCCCCAGACACTTGTTAGAAACTCTGTAGGGCAGTTCAACTCTGACCCCTAGGGTCGCTATGAGTCGGGCCAACTCCATAGCAGTGGTTTTTTTTTTCCTAATACCTGCTACAACACAGATGAACCTTGAAATCATGCTGAATGAAATCAGTCACAAAAGAAAAGCTATTATGTAATTCCACTTCTGTGCATTATCTAAAACAGGGAAAGCTTATTAGTGGTTACACCATGAGCTCCTTGGAAACTCTATGAGGCGGTTCTACTCTGTCCTATGGGGTTACTGAGTCAGTATCTGTTCAACAGCAGTGGGTTTGGGTTTATTTATTTTTTTGATTCGGAGTGGGTGGAAGGACGTAGGATGGAGGACTTACTACTTATGCAACACTGAGCTTCTGCAAGGGTCACAGAAAATTCTGAAAATGGGTAATGGTGATAGTTGCGCAACATGAATACATTTAATGTCACTGAATTTTATACATGAAGAATGCTGCAATAGTGAATGTTTGGTTGCATATATATCTACTACTATTAAAGAGAGCAACTACTCACACACACACATATATCCCTTTATATATATATTAACACCTGAATGTACACAAGACCATGTTGTTATTAGATACATACCAGGTATGGATTGAATTATGTCCCCCCAAAATTATGTTGTAAATCCTAAACTCTATGCCTGTGGTTTTGGAGCCCTGATGACACAGTGGTAAAGAGTTCGGCAGCTAACCAAAAAGGTGGCAGTTTGAATTCACCAGCAGCTCCCTGGAAACTCTGAGAGGCAGTTACACTCCGTCAGGGTTGCTAGAAACTGGAATGTACTGGATGGCAACAGATATGCCTGTGGCTATAATCCTATTTGGGAATGCATGTCTTTGTTATGTTAATGAGGTATAATTAGTGTACAATGTATCCTGAGTCAATAAGAGATGGGGTAAGATAGGTAATCAAGGCACAAGGAGATCAGTAAGAAACCAGGAATCAGAGCCGAAGAGGCAAGGACACATTTCGAGAACAAAGATAAAAAGCCTACTCGTAGACCCCAATTTGGACTTCTAGACCCCTAAACTGTGAGAAAATAAATTTGTTTATACAACCTCCTTGTACTTCTGCTATAGCTACACTAGATGACTAAAACACTGAGTAAAACCTCACAGAAGGAAAATCAGGAATGCTAGTAGCACAGTACAGTTAGAACAATGTGCTCAACACAGTGAAGGTGAACAATTTATCTAGTCTTTTATTTTTAAAACAGGTTCTTTCTGAAACATATCCTACAAATAAAAAAGTGCACAAATCAGAAAACTACCCAGCCTTGTAAATAGCATCCAACCCAATTTTTCCGTATTTTAACAGTGAAATCAAGATTTACATGAACAAATTAGTTACCAAAAAAAAAAAAGACGTTGCTATGGCATTGATTCCAGCTCACAGTGACCCTAAAGGACAGTGTAAAACTGCCCCAAAGAGTTCCCAAGCAGTGCCTGGGGGATCTGAACTGCTGACCTTTCAGTTAGCAGTCTGGGCACTTAAGCTCTATGCTACCAGGTTTGCTATAGAAAAGTAAAGCTCTGCGTTAAAGTGCCTTTCTAGTTCATGTTCACAAAAATAACATGAGGAAAAACACATATTTAAACACCGTTGAAGTAAAAATGTGGGATTTTATTTTGGAAGTTGTGTTTGAACACTGACAAACTGACCTTGGAGGAATCTTAGCTGTGTTTATGACTCACTCACTCAAGACTATCCCAAAGATTCCAGGCTCAATAGCTTTTGTATAATTTGGCCCAAACTAATCCAGACTCAGGCTGAAGCTTCAAGTGTATCAAAGACCTACCCAGACAACAGAATCTTCTGTAGCTAGCCATTTTATGATTCAGAGTTTAGTCACTTAGTCTCCCATGACAGATTTTAAATTGGGCAGCAAGTAATTTTAGACGATACCTTAGAACAAACAAGTCCAGCCACACCAACCTCACTTCCTTTGTGAGAAGGCTACCTGACTGGTAAGGGACGTTGGTGGCTCAGTGGTAAAGCACTTGGCTATGAATTGAAAAGCCGGTAGTTTGAACCTACCAGTCACTCTGCTGGAGACAGATGTGACCATCACCCTCCATAAAGCTTACAGCCTCAGAAACCCTATGGGGCAGTTTTAATGTGTCCTATAGGGTTGTTAGGAGTCACAGCAGGCTCAAGACAAGAACTTGCGGGCCAACAGGTTTCACCGGACTGGTAGATAAAGGAATCCTTGTTTATACTGTGGTTGGGAAGATTCCTGAGGGGCTGGCTAATGGCTAATGGCTACCTAATTGGCAGGAGGAAACAGACGATGATGTCTACCTATAGGGACTTCTCTAGTGGCAACAAAGATGGCAAGACAAGCATATCCAAATTTGCAGCTGACAAAACACCATGAGATAACTAACTCACTCACTGGAAACACATCAACAGTGACCAGAATGATGAGTTATACAATGAAGTTTAATCTACTGCCATCAAGTGGATTCTGACTCACAGTGACCCTACACAGAGTAGAACTCCCCTGTAGGGTTTCCAAGGCTGTAACTGTTACAGAAGCAAACTGCCACACCTTTCTCCTGCAGAGTGGCTGGTGATCCCTAATTGCTGAGCTTTCAGTTGGCAGTACAGCACTTTACCCACTATGCCACCAGAGCTTCTGCAGTATAACCTAGGGGTTTAAAAAGCCCATTTACTAGTTCAATTGACAACAAAGTCTTCACCATCCGTGAGCTCAGTGCCTTCTTCTGCCAAAAGGGAATAATCCTGACCTCTGGGTTGAGATAATTAAGTAATGTCAGTAAGGCAGTTACCCTAAAGGTCAGAAATGTCAATGTTCAGGCACTTATGTACACTGTAACCATTTTCAAACATTGGCTGCGGAGAAAAAAAAAAGTCATAAAAAATGGAGCCTCCATTTAAAAGATCAGTGACACAGCACAAGATAAGAGAGATTGGGTTTAATAGCTGTTCATTTTCTCCAGTGTATTTTGTTGGTGAGAATTTCAACATAAACTAACACACTATCTCAAACATAGGCAATATGCACAGAGCTAGCACTCAGATCTATGAAGGATACCATTATTAAAAAGAAACACGCCTTTTAAGACAAATGCAGCTAGAGAACAGCAGTCCCTGGCAGCTGAATGTGGTGACACCTTTTCTCCTCCCTTCCCTAAGCTATACCATAGTCTTGACTGATGTGCCAACAGAATCAGGACAAGTAGCTCACCACCTTTAGCAGCCAGTAGGTGGGGACTACCACTCCTGAGAGCCCAGCTGGTGCCAGCTACTAAGGAGCATTGCTGGGCTTGACAGACTCTATATTGCCTGAGAAGCTACACGTAACTCAGCTGCACCTAGAGAACACAGTCACAGGTGGCAACCAAATCTAGCAGTGCCCTTACTCCTTTCTTACAACTATACCACAGCTCCCATTGGTGTCTAACACTGGAGAAACTCAACAGCTTCTTGATAGAGAGAAAACAGAAATCAATATCTAACCATTTAAAAAAGGAGACCACCATGGCTCCAGAAAACTCCCAAAATAAAAAATAAACTTCCCAGATGAAGAAGCCTTTCTGAAATTATCGGAGGTAGAATACAAAAGAATTATGCACAGAGCCCTTCTAGAGACTAAACAAAATGCAGCAGAACAAAATGAAAAATTAAGCAGCATGAACTGCTACAGCATCAATGATCTGAAATCCAGCAGATCAGTAACAAAATTATGGAATCAGACAACTGAAATGCAAAGCCAAAAGAGCAGGACTGAGGAAACAGAATGCAGAATTGGTGAACTTGAAGATAAAGCAACTGGTGCCAGCATTTATGATGATAAAAGAAACAAGAAAAATAAAGAAGCACGTGTAACTCTATCAAGAGGAATAATTCACAAATGATTGTAGTTCGTGAACAGGGAGAGATGGCAGCATGTACGGAGAGAACCGTTGAAGAGTTGCTGACAGAAAACTTCCCTGAACCATGAAAGAAGAGAATATAGACATTCAAGATGCTTATCAAACACCATTAAAACCAGACTACAAAAAAAAGACACCAAGGCATGTTGTAATCAGGTTTAATAAGTAAAACGAAACTTAAAGAGAGGCTCTTAAAGTAAAACTAACAAACAAAGGGAAGTCCTGCAAGGTTTTATCTGACTTCTCAGCAGAAACCATGTTGGCAAGAACACACTGGGATGACACACTCAAAGCCTTGAAGGAGAAAATTTTCCAACCAAGAATTACATACTCTGCAAAACTGTCTCTCAAATATGGAGCTGAAATTAAGACATTTACCGATAAACAGAAGCTCAAAACTGCAAAACCAAACCCACACTATGAGAAATACTGGAAGAAGTTCTATGTTTAGAAAAAACAGTAACACCAAATGTACACTTAAGATGCAATGCAGGACACAGCATCCAGAGGTGTACCAAGTTAGGGAAGTCACTAAACTTAACCAAAGCTAAAATATGAAAAGCAGGGAACCAGTCTTCTTAACATAAAAATTATGACATCATCACACTATAAAGAGAGACATATTACAATAGCTATAATCCTTTCAAATGTTGAGGAAATTAAGAATATATACAGAAGTTAAAAACAGGTTTAAACTTAGAGCATTACAGGGGATCAAAGAGCTGGCAGCAAAGCAAAATAACAATGTGACATATAAAAACAAGAAACATAAAACTGGAGTCTCAATGAACACAAAATCAGCAATGAAAAAGATAAAAAGTAAATCCATAAAGAAAAATGACCCAGAACAGACTACTAAGAGGAACAAAGAAAACATCAATGCAAAAACTAAAGGCACCATAATGACAGCACTAAGCACATACCTATCAATAATTACACTGAATGTAAATGGATTGAACACTCCATTTAAGAGGCAGAGAGTAAGAGCCTGGATCAAAAAACACAATACATCTATATGTTGCCCACAAGAAACACACCTTACACTCAAACATATGAACAAACTGAAAATCAAAAGATTGAAAAATATACACTAAGCTAACAACATACAAAGAAGAGCAGATATGGCAATACTACTCTCAGATAAAACAGATTTTAAAGTAAAATCTACCATTGTGGACAAAGATGGTCATTACTTATTGTTGGAAAATTCAATATGTAAGCAGGATATAACAATATTAAATATTTATGTACGCAATATGAGAGCATCTAAATACATCAAACACACACTGACAACACTGAAAAATCAGATAGATCATTCCACAATAATAGTAAAAGACTTCGGCACTTTCAGTAAAGGACACATCATCCAGAAAAAAAGCTCAGTAAAGATACCTAAGAGCTTACTTCTACAATCAACCAACTAGACCTCAATGATACTTACAGAACTTTTTACCCAACAACAGATAAATATTCTTCTTTTCGACTGCACATGCAACATTGTCCAGAACAGACCATGTATTAGGTCATACAGTAAGTCTCAACAAAATCCAAACCACTCAGTTATTACAAAGCATCTTCTGAGACCATAAAGCCATAAAAGCTGAAATCAACAGCAGAAGTCATAGGCAGAAATTTGAACTCAGGGAAAGTGAACAACATATTGCTCAAAAATCCATGGGTTATATATGAAACCAAAGGCACGATAAAGAAATTTATGGAATCTTATGAGAATGAAAACACATTCTACCAGAACCTATGGGATACAGCAAAAGCAGTGCTCAGAGGTCAATTTATTTCTACAAATGAACATATCTAAAATGAAGAAAGGGCCCAAACTAAAGAATTAACCCACTACTTAATAAGCAGAAAAAGAGCAACAAAAGAACTACTTGGCTACCAAAAGAAAACAGACAATAAAGATTATCGCAGAACTAAACGAATTAGAAAACAGGAAACAATGGAAAGAATTAACAAAATCAAAAGCTGGTTTTTTGAAAAGATCAACAAAATAAACCACTGGCAAAACTTAACAAAAGAAAAACAGGAGAGGAAACATATAACCTGAATAACGAATGAGATGGGAGATGTCACAACAGACCCAACACAAATCAAAAGAACATGACAGAATACTACAAAAAACTAACAGATTTAAAAACTTAGAGGAAATGGACAGATTTCTAGATTCACATCACCTATCAAAATTATCACAAGGAGAAGCAGAACAACTTAATAAACCCATCACAAAAGAAGAGATTGAAAAAAACAAAACCTTGACACCAAAGTAGGGAAAGATCCCACGAAAAAAGAAAATTACAGACCAATACCACTCATGAACCCAGATGCAAAAATCTTCAACAAAATCCTAGCCAACAACAACATATCAAAAAATAATTCATCATGACCAAGTGGGATTCATACCCGGGACACAAGGCTGGTTCAAGTTTAGAAATACAATTCATGTGATCAATCACATAAATAACACAAAGAACGACAATCATTTTGACTGTGTCAATTGATGTAGAAAAGGCATCTGACAAAGTCCAACACCTGTTCATGTTAAAAACTCTTGAGCAAAAATAGGAATAAAGGGGAAATTCCTCAATACAATCAAGAGGCATCTCTACACCATCCTGAATGCAGACAGACTAAAAGAATTCCACTGAGAACAGGAACTACACAAGGATGCCCACTGCTACCAATTCTATTCAATACTGTGCTAGAGGTTCTAGCCAGAGCAATCAGACAAAAAAAGGAAATAAAGGGCATCCACATTGACAAAGAAGAAGTAAAAATATTCCTATTTGTGGACTATATGATCATACACACAGAGAAAGCTAAAGAATCTATAAATAAACTACTAGAAGTAATAGAACAGTTCAGTAAAGTATTGGGATATAAGATAAACATAAGTAAATCAGTAGGATTCCTTTACACCAACAAAGAGATCATTGAAGAGGAAGTCATCAAATCAATACCATTTACTATAGCCCCCACGAAAATAAAAATACCTAGGAATAAATCTAACTAGACAAATGAGACTTATACAGAGAAAACTACAAGACCTTACTATAAGAAAGCAAAAGAGCCTTACACAAGTGGAGAAACCTACCTGCTCATAGATAGGAAGAGTTAACACTGTGAAAATGTCTATTTTATCCAAAGTGATTGTCATGGATTGAATTGTGTCCCCCCAAAATATGTGTAGCTATGTGGCTGAACCATGATTCCCAATATTTTGTGACTGTCCTCCATTTTGTGATTTTCTTGTGCTGTATGTTAAAGGATCAGAGTGGGGCTGTAAATCCATTCATAGGATTACCTCCCTGCTCAACTGTAAAGGGAGTTTCCCTGTAGTATGGCTTGCCCACCCTTAATCCTTGCATCCCCCAAGAGATAAAAGGAAAGGAAGTAAGCAGAGAATTGGGAACCTCATACCATCAAGAAAGCAGCACAGGGAGAAGAGTGTGTCCTTCAGACCTGAGGTTTCCATAATAAGATGCTTTCTGCACAAAGACTGACAATACCAGAACTTCCTCCAGAGCCAATAAGGGGGAAAGCCTTCCCCAGGAGTGGATATCCTTAATTTGGACTTGTAGCCTACTGGACTGTGTAAGAATAAACCTTCCTTTGTTAAAGCCATCCACTCAGTGGTATTTCTGTTACAGCAGCACTAGCTGACCAAAACAGCGATCTACATATACAGTGCAATCCCAATACAAATTCCAGTGTCATTTTTTAATGAGATGAAGAAACAAGTCACCAACTTTGTATGGAAAGGGAAGAAACCCCAGATAAGTAAAGCACTACTGAAGAAGAGGAACACAGTGGGAGGCCTCACATTACTTGACCTTAGAAGCTATTACTCTGACACTGTAGTCAAAACAGCCTGGTGACTGGCTGTTTATAGACAATATAGACCAATGGAACAGAACTGAGACCCCAGAGATGCCACCAGCCTCTTAAGAACAGCTGATATTAGACAAAAGCCCTAAGATTGTAAACTGGGGTAAAAACAGTCTCTTTAACAAACAGTGTTGGCAAAATTGGATATCCATCTGCAAAAACCTAAGCAAGAGCCATATTTCACACCTTACACAAAAACTAACTCAAAGTGGATCAAATGCCCAAATTTCAAACTAAAATGACAAAGATCATGCAATAAAAAAATAGGGTCAACAATGGAATTCTAATACATGGCTTAGATAGAATGCAAAATCTGACACGCAAAGCATGAACAACAGAAAATAGATAAATGGGAACTACTTTTTTTAATTTATTAAATAAAAAATGTAAGTGTACATATTCTGCGCTTACAATATTGAGTTAACATAGGAGTACACAAGTTGTCTCGAAGTCCCATTAATATTGATCTTCTCACTAATGTGTATTGTCACCAATTTCACCCAACCAAATTTCTAACAACTATCTAATGTAAACCCTCGCCCTTTGCCCTCCCGCTCTCCCACTCTCCCCACCCTTATAGCCATCAAAGAGTCTTTTCTGTTATGTATGAGTATGCTATTGCAGGGGTCTCATATAATAATTGTCCTTCTGTTGCTGACTAGACTGACTCAGCATAATGTCCTCCAGTTGAGACCAAACTCAGAGATGTTTCCTGCTATCATCGTTGTTCTTTATCAGTGTATAATACTCCATTGAGTACATATACCAAAGTTTACCCATCCATTCTTCTGTTGTTGGGCATCTGGGTTGATTCCAACTTTCTGCTATCACGGACTGTGCTGCAATGAACATTCGTGTGCATGTATCAGTTGGTGTGAATGGCCTTGATTTTGTAGGATATATTCCAAGCAGAGGAATTACTGGGTCAAATGGCATATCTACATCCATTATTTTAAGGTAACGCCAAATTGCTTTCCAAAGAGGTTGCACCACTCTGCAATCCCACCAACAGTGTAGGAGAGTTCCAATCTCTCCATAGCCTCTCCAACATTTAGTGTGTTGCATTTTTTGGATCATGGCCAATCTTAATGGGGTAAGGTGGTAGCTCATTGTCATTTTGATTTGAATTTCTTCAATAATAATGATCGTGAGCACGTCCACATGTGTTTTTTGGCTGCCTGGATCTCCTCTTTAGAGAAGTGTCTGTTCATCTCCTTTGCCCATTGCTTAATTAGATGATTTGTCTTTTTCTTACTGATATTTTGTAGAACCTTATAGATTATGGAACTACTAAGAATCAAACACTCATGATCATCCAAAGCCTTTATCAAGAGAGTTAAAAGACTACCTACAGAATGGGAAAAAAATATCTGGCAACTACATGTGATCTACAGCCCAAACCCAGCGCCATAGAGTCAGATCCAACTCATGGTGACCCATAATCTAGACCTGAGGTTTCCATAATAAGATGCTCTCTGCACAAAGACTGACAGTACCAGAACTTCCTCCAGAGCCAACAAGGGGGAAAGCCTTCCCCAGGAGCGGATATCCTTAATTTGGACTTGTAGCCTACTGGACTATGTAAGAATAAACCTTCCTCTGTTAAAGTCATCCAAAATATCAACAAGAAAAAGGTAAATAACCCAATTAAGCAATGGGCAAAGGAGATGGAAAGACACTTCATGAAACAGAACATCCAGGGAGCCAAAACACACACAAGAAAATGCTCACAATCATTAGCCATCAAAGAAATTCAAATCAAAACTACAATGAGATACCATCTCACCCCAACAAGGTTGGCCACAATCCAAAAAACATACAATAACAAATGCTGGAAAGGCTGCAGAAAGATTGGAATTCTATACTGCTGGTGGGATTGCAAAAATGGTACAACCTGTTTGGAAAGCAATTTAGCGCTTCCTTAAAAAGCTAGAAATAGAAATACCATATGATCCAGCAATCCCACTGCTTGGAATATATCCTACAGAATATAAGGTTGTCACACAAACAGATATATGCACATGAAATGTTTATTGCACCACTGTCAACAATAGCAAAAAGATGGACTCAACCCAGGTGTCCATCAACAGATGAATGGATAAACCAACTACGGTACATATACTCAATGGAACACTATGCAATGATAAAGAACAATGATGATCTTGGGAAGTATCTCATAACCCAGTTTCAACTGGAAGACATCACGCTGCATGAAATTAGTCAGTGGCAAAAGGACAAATACTGTATGAGACTTCTGCAACAAGGACTGAAAAACAGACTTATGTACAGAAGACAAGACTCTTTGGCAGCTATACAGGTGTGGAGGAAGGGAGAGGGTTGGTAATAGATTAGATGGTAGAACAGGAACTTGGTTAGGTGAAAGCCGTGATACCATGCAGTAAAGTGCAGATCAACATTAACTGAACTACACCATAAACTGAAAGGTTTTCTACAATCAACCCAACATTTCAAAAGACAGAGTAACAGGGATGGGGGTCTGGAGACTATGTTTTCTGGGGACATCAAGGCCAACTGGCACAACTAGCCTATTGCTCAGAGAGTCTTCTGCATCCCATATTGGTGAGTAGTATCTGGGGTCTTAAAAGCTAACACGCTGCTATCTGAGGTACACCAAATGGTCCCAACTCACCTGGAACAGATATGAACAAGAACAACAAAGGCACAAGGAAAAAAGAGCCCAGGAGACAAAAAGACCCATACGAATGGGAGACTGTATCAACATGAGACCAGAAGAACCAGAGGGTGCCCAGCCAGCACCAAAGCCAGCTGTGATGGGGGACACAATATAGAGTCCCTGAGGCAAGCAAGACAAGAAAAAGAGGGTTAGCTCAAGCACTCTACTAAAAAACCACAGAGGGTCTTTTGGGAAAATGGCCCCCAGACTTGCTGCTGGCCCTGACCAGAAACCACTACATAGGTCAATTCTTCAGACAACAATGGACTGGACTAGAGGTCACAGTGTGACCATGTTATGGACTTTATGGTTCTGTACATTTATAGGAGGCTGTCTTACTGGTTTTTTTCTAGATGGGAGAGAAAAGAGTAGAAAGGAGGGGACTGGTGCTCGTTGAGAGGATACTAGAAACACAGAGTGAAATGGAGGATTATACTGTCACTAGCTGAGGAGAGCAGATAGAGCTGCAGCAGGCAGGCATGCAAAACTGATTTGGATTGCATACTTTCACTTAATCACAATTAAAAAAAAAGAAGAAAGAAAAGAAACATGCCTCAGCATAAATTGGAGTTTTGTACATCATGTTCTTCTCTCCTACCACTCCTGCCATGTGCCTCTCCAATAGCGCTGATTGAATCCATAAAAATATAATAAAGCCATGCCTTAAGACAAAAACTTGGAAAAACAGGAAATGTTTGGCGTGGAGAACTCCACATTACAAGGACCACTCTGTAGCGACCTTTATATATCCGAGAAGCTGTCTTTGTAGTCCTAAAAATGTGTTTATGCTAAAAAAACAAGAAACACAGGGCCAGATTTCAGCTCAATGATAGGAAGTTTCTCCCTCACCCTCAGCCCACACACTGTTCAAAAAATAACAAACAACAACTGGAGCTCATTCCATGGATGCAAATCTTAGGTTATTTGATAGTTTTTGGAGACTTAACTGGATGATGTCTAAAGTCTCCTGCGATGCAGAACCTGTGACATCGCAATAAGATCAGCAGTCAAAGGAGAAAGAAGACCAAGAACCAATTGTTGCCCATCATCTGGCCAGTTAACATGTGTACAGTGAAGGATAAAATAAAAAGCCAGGTGGAAAGTCCACTGGATTTGCCCCAAGATGCTCACTGAGTCCTAATCTTCACAAAAGTTGTTTCAAAAAAACGATAGGACAAATGTCAGCTAACTTATAGTCAGTCAGAGAAGGGAGTAGCAGACCCTTGGAGAATACGTTAGGCTGAAAACCAACACCTCAAGCTAACGTTAAAATATAAAAACGTTTCTCCTCTTGAAGACGTTTACTGGCCAACCTCCCTAAACCACTGCTGTCATTTCCACTCATAGTAACTCTATAGCTGCCTTAATAAAAAAAACTAATCTAACTTGAAAAAGAGAAGTCTGCAAATGTCATGTCCCAAAATTATCCTTTCAAGCAAACTGTCAATATGTAAAAAAGACACTTGACTTTACACAGGAGGGAGCAGTGGTGGCTCAGTGGTAGAACTGTCACCTTCCACACTGGACCACACCTGGACTGAATTCCCAGCCATGCACAGCTGCTCGTCACCAGGAGGCTTTTATGGTGCTGTGCTACGTAACAGGTTTCAGAACAGCATAAAGTCTAAGACAGACTAGGAAGAAATGCCTGATGATCCACTTCTGTAAAACCTGCCAGTCAAAACCAGATGAATCATAACAGTCTGATCTTGCACATGGATGGGGTTGCCATGCATCAAGGCTGACTCAAAGCAGCTAACAGCAACAATACACTTAACGGCAGTCTATCTGTTCATTTAAGATTGCATGCAGGAATAGTCAATTTGGTCTAAGAACTTTTCAGTTTGCCTACCTATGACCACCCCACTGCAGTCCAGTCAATTCTGACTCACAGTGACCTACAGGATGTCACTGTTTCCAAGAAACACCTGGTGGATTTGAACCGCTGATGTTTTGATTAACAGCCATAGCACTTAACCACTATGCCACTATAAGACAGTTCTTTTGTGTCTTACAGGGTAACTATGAGATTGAATCCACTGGATGGCAACAGGTTTGGTTTGGTTTTGGTAGGCTGTCATTAGAGTTCCTATCTCACAGTTACCTTATGTACAACAGAACAAAACAGTGCTCTGTCCTATGCTATTTGGATGACTAAAACCCACTAAAATATTCTTTTTTAAAAGCATTTTGCTGTGCTTTAAGTCCAAGTTTACAATTCAAGTCAATTTGTCATACAAAAACTTATAAACACGTTGCTATGTAACTCTAGCTGCTTTCCCACACTGTGACAGCACCTTCCTCCTTTCCACCTTGTATTTCCCACATCCTTTCAACCAGTTCCTGTCCCCCTCTGCCCTCTCATTTCTCCTCTGGACAGGAGCTGCCTAGTTAATACTCTAATCAAGCAAGTCTTCAAATGCAAATGAAGCATTCTTCTCTCCAGGAAGAGAAAAATACCACATCAGTAGCCTTTTTGTGATGGATGCAAATTAGGCGCTGGTTGAAAATAAGCATCTATCATTTTGAAAACGCAATAACTTCAATAGTACCTTTAGAAGAGGAGAAATTTTGTCTTCCCATCGAATAAGATGTGGAACACTTAATATGAAGCTTCAGGAACCAGTCAAAGGTTGAGCATTCCAGAAAAACACCCAGGTTCAGTTTCAATGCTAGAATATCAAAGATTGGTGCTTCTCCAATACACCCTCCCAGATTAAGTAGTTTTCAAGGAGTCCCATCTGTAACATTTCCCTGTTACGTTAACCCATCTTTTAATATGGGGCTCTACCAAGATTTACCTTTTAGAGTCGCCGAGGAGATTAGAGGTAAAGCATATAAAGTTTTTAGCGCACACGCGGCACACAGAACAGCACCATTATTCCCTAAATAGTCCAAAGGCTGCTAAAAGAAGAGAAACTGTCTTACCTATCTTGCTATGCTCTACTCTCCTTGACTTAACGAAAGGCAGGTCACAAAGAAGGCAATGAATGACTCAATGCACGCACACCACCAAAACAAAACCAAAAAAATAAAAATTGTTGCTTTGTCTAAGGCAGCATCTGAGGCTTCACTATCTAAACACCAGGAAAAGGAAACAAAGATTCACCTGTACACTGCAAAAAAAAAAAAAAAAAAAAAAAAACTATTAGTACACTTCAGAACGCTCACTTTGGGAAGCCTGCCACCATCCAGAAAGAACTAGTTTTCAACCCCTTCACGAACCACCGGAAGTACATGGGAAGCGCGTCTCTTTTCGAGGGATCCCAGGAGTACACCTGCGGGGCGTGCCGTCCACACACTCACCTAGAAAGCTGTCCCCGCCCCGCCCTCCCGGGGTGGCTTCCCAGGTGGGCCCTCTGCCCAGCGAGCCCCAGGCCGGGTCTGAGGATGCAGCGGCCTCCTTCTGGGACACCGGGGGCTCACACGCGCTCTTCCACCCCTCAGGTGCAGAGGCCATTTTGGCCCCTTATCCCACCTCTCGCACACACTTCCTTCCAACACGCGCAACATGTCTGCTGAGCGCGGGAGGTCTCTGCGCAGGAGCCCGGCGTGGAGCCGCTCCTGGTGGCCCGTGCGCGCTAGCAGCGCCCAGCGGTACTCCCGGGCAGGGTGTGCCGGCGCTCGCCCAGTGGACACGGCCCGGAGGCAGGTCTGCCCACCGGGCCGTAAAACAGGTGAGGATAGGAAGCGCGAGCAGCTTCCCTCGAAGTACAGCCTCACGCGAAATTAAATCTCGGTCCCCGCCCCACCCCCGCTTCAATCGACGCGGGTTCCAAGCAATCCCACTGAAAGGATTCAAAACAGACTGGCCCACAGGTAACTCCAGGCAAATTCCTCACAAATCGAGCCTGGCCACGCTCTCACCCCAATGGGGAGGGGACAGAAACGATGAGGTTCCCCCAGACCTAAAAGCTGGCGCCCCTGATATGTGTCCCTTGCTCTCGTTCTTGCCCCTTTTCCTGAGGACCCCTAAAACTGCAGCCCCCCAGATCTCAGCATAGGCTTCTCGTTGTTCACCAGCCTCCCACTCCCAAGAAACTGAAAGTTTCCCGCGCCCCAGAGCACTGGCAGGTCTAAGCGTTGCTGCCGAATAAAGCAAATCGGCAGCTCCAAGTCGCCCCTCACTTTGGGCCGCAAACTATCAACTGGGTGCAGTGCAGCTCCAGTTCCCAGGAGTTGCAACCAGCCCAGGGGGCAAAACTGCCGAAGTAACCAGTGCGAGCGTACTCCCCCCGCGTGTCTCCTGCTAGAGACGCTGAGATCCCCTCGCCGAGATGTGGCAGCTCCCGTGCGCTCCCGAACTCTCACCCACTCAGAGCCGAGCCGAGCCCAGTAACGCGCTCACCTGGCGGACTTACCTGTCGCTCTACGAGGCGCCAGCCTCAGACCAAGACTGGGCTGGGGCTCGGCCCTCCCTCGGCACCCCTCCCACCTCTCCCCAGCCAGCTGCCCTGCCCCCGGGCATGCGCGACCACGACCAGCCCTAGAGCGGAGGCCCACCTGCTGCGCCCCAGTGCGGCGCCCTCCGGTCGGCTCTCAGCGGGCTCCAGCAACTACCTCCAGAGGAAGGAGGGAAAAGGAGGTGGGTGCGAGCGCAGATACGTGGTCTGACCAGCCTCCTCCCCCCGTGACCCATTCACCTGAAACTCGGATGGGAAGGGGGAAGGAAGAGGTGGAGGAGGAGGCGGAGGAACCGGCCCTTCTCGCCGCACACCCTGCAGTGCGCAGCCTTAAAGGAACAGCGACTTGTTTGTGCAGAAGGTTGGCGTTCTCGCTGGCCCGGAATCAGGCTCAGAGGAGGGGCTTAGGATGCCCGGGAGCGAGGGGAGTGAATGTTCCTGGACCACTCCTGGGGTGCTCCGGGCACGCTTCTGCCTTCAGGTAGAGCGGCGGAGTTACGTGTGGAGGAAACTGTTCCGTCTGAGTCCAAGGGTAGTGTCGGCACCTTGGGAGGACAGGCATGTCCTCACACCACACTGCCCTGCTCCAGAAGTTTGCTCAGAGTTTTGTTGGAAATATCCAATCTCTCACTCCAACGAGGAACTGCTTGGAAGTTCTCAAAACTTTGCCTACTTTTAGGAACTACGAGGCTCTCGGAATTTAGAAAAGACCATTAGAGTTGTTACAGTGAAGGTGCTATAGATGTTGGTGAATTTGGCGTCAAACAAGATTAAATGCCGAGAATATGGGAATGGCGCGGCACCGAGCCATGTTTCGTTCTGTTGTCCCTAGGGTCCCTATGAGTCGGAACTTAACAGCAACAACATACATTCTCAAGCCACCTCAGCCCTCTCCACTCCGCAAGTTTAGCTATGGTGTATATCATTGAGAGTTGACTCTTGGAGAGAAAAACAAAAAAAAGCCTGTGTTCTGGGCTGCCTCTACATCTTGATCTGGATGCTGATTCTACGGAAGTATCCACTTTAGAAAATTCGTGGTCTGCACTTACTAAAAAGTGTGTACTTGTTAGGTGCCATTCAGTCCATTTTCAACTTACACCGACCCCCACCCCCCTCCACTCCCGACCCTCACCCCCACCCCGCCTCCATATGACAGAGTAGAACTGCCCCACGGGATTTTCTAAAACTGTACTCTTTATGGGGAAGGAGCCCGGGTGGCGCACTGCTTTATAGCGCCGGCTTGCTAACGCTGAGGTCAGAGGTTGCGCCAGCCGCAAAGCTGGAGAAATATTTGCTTCCCTAGAGGTTTACAGCCTTGGAAACCCTGTGGGGCGATTCTGCTCTGTGCTGTAGGTCGCTCTGAGTGGGAATTGATTGCACTGCAGTGGCTTTGGTTCTTTTTAAAAAAATCTTTGTGGGAGCAGATTGCCAGGTCTTTCTTCGGAGGAACCGATGGGTGAGTTTCAACAGCCAATTTTTCGAATGACAGCTGGGCTTTAGGTACACTTCCAAGGCTCCTTATTATATTTATTATATATATACACACACACACTAAGATGTGGTGATTTTAATTCCTGCAGTTTATTTGTCTGCGTTTAAGTTAAAGGCTGGAATTTAGATTTCTGAAAGCCTGTTTCAGTTTGTGTTTACATCTAGAATGTTAGCATTGCTAATCAATTTCTGTCCGGTCCCACCCACTTTTCTGACTTTAATCACGTGGGTTAAGGTGTGGCACTCCCATGTCTTAGAAACAATTCAATGCTTAATGAAGGTAAAGCATTAGATAAATATAAAATATTTTACATGATGATAGCCGTAATGAGTAATCTGTTTTTTTATGGAAGTCATTGCTACAATTATTTTAATATGGCTGTACTTTTTGTGAATCATGCAGTTTAAATTGGTATTAATATTTGAGGAAGTTAGGTTAATCCTCTTAATGTTCCCTGTTAGATTACTAAAATCTCCAAACATTCCACTCAGTTTATAATTAAACAAGGGAACGTTTCCTAAAACTCAGATTTGTAAACACATGTCTATTACAGTGTACTTTGACATATTCTGAAGAAGTCTTAGTGTTTTTCACTTTTTAAAAATGACATAATTTGTGTATCATTGTAGTCACCCTTTTAAAGTGTATAGTACAGTGTTTCTTTGTTGTTTTCAAAAGTTTGTGCATCCATCGCCACTTAATGCCAGAACATTTTCATCATCCCCCTGTACTCATTAGTCATTCCTGTGTTTTCCTCCTGGCAGCCCCTGGCAACCATTAATCCTGCTTTCTATCTATAGATTTGCTTCTGGGTATGGAGCCCTGGTAGCACAGCGGTTAAGGGCTTAGCTGCTAACCAAAAAGTCAGGAGTTTGAATCAACCAGCTTGGAAACCCTATGAGGCAGTTCTGCTGGGTCCCACAGGGTCACTATGGTTTGGAATTGACTTGACAGCAACGGGTTCATTTTGTGTATGTGTGTGTTGTTATTTTGCTTTTACTTGTGGACTTTTGGGTCTGCCTTCTTTTACTTAATGTTTTCAAGATTTATTATTCATGTCTCAGCGTATATCAGTACTCAGTACATTTTCATTACTGAATAATATTCCATTGCGTGGACATACAGCATTTACTTATCCCTTCATCAGTTGATAGGGATTGGAGTTCTACTTCTTGGTTATTATGGATGGTGCTTCTGTGAGCATTCATGTACATGTTGTGGCATGGACATGTTTTAAATGATCTTGGGTAAATTGAGTTTTTTAATTAACTTGTTAGCATTTTAAGAAAGTAACTTATGTGTATCATATCTTTTTTCTTATTTCCAAACTAAACTTAAATCCAAAAGTACATTGTATGGGGATCGAGATTATATTTTATTTGTTTTCTTAATTCAATTTATTCAGCAACTACTTTTTGCATACCTACTCTGCACAGTAGTGAACAAAACTCGAAAATACTTATTTTAGTGAAGCTTACTTTCTAGCTACTGCTGACTTTCCACATCTGGAAAAATAGGATTTATTAAGTTAAAATATATGAAATTTGACAATATTTGCCTGTTTTTAACTACAAAATGGCAATTTAGTATGGTTTAACCTAATATTAAACTAAACTCATGTTGGAATGTTAGCATGCCAGTTGTATTCAGTTCTGATTAATTTTCTAGTGAATGTACACAACATTGAAAAATCTAAAAACAGTGCTCTTACCCACAAGAGTGGGTGCCTACATCGACTTGGGACCCGAAGAACTGGATGGTGCCTGGCCACCACTAGTGATAGCCACGATGGAGCTCACAGAGAGGAGTCTCACTGGCAACGCAAGAATAAAAAGGGGTGCATCCTGAGATCTCCACTAAGAGACCTCAATTGATGGTCCAGCGGTTTTGGGGTTCCCCTGAGAGCATGGCCCCCGGCCCTGATGCTGCCCTTACCCATAAATTATAACGAAGGTCCACTCTTTGGACAGGAATGGATTGGACTTGGTGATGCAGAGTGACCATATATTGGATGCACTTTATGGTTCTATACGTCTATAGGGTATCATCTTGCTGATCTCTGGCTGGAGGAAGGGGAGTGGATGGAGAGGAGGGGAAAGAAGGCTGTTGGGAGGATTGGACAGGTATGGAGCAGAGAGGAATAGTGCGCTGTCACTGGAGAGGGAGAGCAGTGGAAGCTGCATATAGGTGGGCATGCAAATTTATATGGGAATGTACATTTTCACTCAGTCATGTTAAATAATAAAAAGAAAAAACTGTGCTCTTTTCACTATCGCCTAATATTGTAGATATTATGTAGGAGTTGAAAGTGTTGGCCAGAAAATCCAGGCTTAAAACCCAAACACATCATTCTTAAATAAGGAGCCAAAATTGGTTGAATGCTAGATAATATCATGTTCAATTTTATCATGTTAAAACCAGAAAATCAAATCCGTTGTTGCTGAGTCAATTCTAACTCATAGCGACTCTACAGTAGAACTGCCCATAGGGTTTCCAGGGGGCAGCTGGTAGGTTCCAACTGCTGACCGTTTGGCTAGAGCTGTAGGTTTTAACAGCTGTGTCACCAAGACTATTGATTCATGTTACATAATCATAAATTGTAGCACAAATGTAATTATTTTAAATATTCCTTCTTGGCAATTTAGTGTAGTATTATTCATGATTGAACTTTATTTGGTGAAAATCCTAACTACTCAAAAGTAAGTATTATTCTCAGAAGACCTATATTAGAAATTTGGTGATTTTACCTGTAGAAAAAGAAATAATAATAATTTAAAACCAGTATTTTTCCTTTTATGTGTGAAGGGGAAAAATTAGAAGCTCGAATTATGGTGGTATAAATCTAGGTTTAAATCTCAGTGTTACCATTTATTTGTTGAATGGGATTAAGGAAGTTAAATTACATAGACACCTTGTTTTTCTCCAGTATAAATTGAGACTAATAAATAATAATATCTTCATAAGGTTGTTGGGGAGCATATGGAACATTCACTGAGATAGACTATTTGCTGGGCCATTAAACAAGTCTTCATAAATTTAACAAGTCATTTCTGTATCTCCTCTGCCTGAAATGGTCCCTGTCACATAGTAGGTACTCCATAAATATTTGTGTAATTGACTCTGAGTCCTTTGTGCCTGTTGGAGCCTTATCCATTTCTCAGAAGCAGTTTCCTTCCATTGTGAAAACAACACATTCCTTAATAGCATTTCACGGCTTAACCTTGAGTACTACATCTTAAAGGAGAAAGGATGGGAGACAGGTATTTCCACTGTACCTGACCTTCTCAGTGAGTGAATGCCTGATCGGTAATTGTTCAAATGCAACTCAGTTTGGAGTTGCTGAGGGTCTGACCAGAAAGGCCTTCTTGTTTCCCCACCCACCCATGAGGAGGGAGGCTTCCAGTCTATAAAAGACAAGTTCCTTGAACACATCTATGGTAACAATTATGGGGAAGTCATCAAAAAGGTAATTCCAGAGAGAATGATGACACTTAGTGAGCAAGCTTCTGTTTCCTCGATTCCAATGTGTTAAGCAAGATTTCTACAAGGAGGAATCCAAGGTTGAACAAAGAGGCAGCACCTAAACTGGAAACTCAACAAGTATAGTAGTAATAATAATAATAGCCACCATTTACTGAAAGTAAACATGTCCCAGGCATTGTGTTTTATGGATGTTTTCAAATTTCAGTTTGACTTTAAAACAACATGAAGATGTACTATTATTTTTCCTGTTTTACAGATTGGAAAGCTGTTATTGGATTGAATTGTATCCCCGAAAAATGTGTACCAAGGTAGCTAGGCCATGCTTGCTAACATTGTGTGGTTATCCACCATTTGCTGATCTGATATGATTAGGCTTTGTGTTTGTTAAATCCTAACCTCTGTGATGTTGAACCAAACCCAACCCACTACCATCGTTGACTTCCAACTCAGAGCAACCATACAGGACAGAGTAGAACTGCCCTATACCTTCCAAGGAGTACTCGGAAGATTCAAGCTGCCAACCTTTTGGTTAGCAGCCATAGCACTTCACTGCTACGCCACCGAGGGTTTCCCATGATGTTAATGAGGTAGGATTAGAGGCAATTATGTTAATGAGCCAGGATTCCATCTACAGGATTAGGTTTTATTTGGAGTCTCTTTTGAGGTATGAAAGAGAATTAAACAGAGAGGGTAGGGATCTCCTACCACCAAGAGAGAAGGTCCTAGAATAGAGCTCATCCTTTTGCCCCAGGGTCCCTGCTCTCATGAAGCTTATAGACTATGGGAAGATTGAATGACGAAGACCTTCCTCCAGACCTGACAGAGAAAGCATTCTGCTGTAGCTGGAACCCTGAATTTGCACTTCTAGCCTCCCCAGGGAAACCCTAGTGGCATAGGGGTTAAGTGCTACCTCTGCTAAATCAAAGGTCTGCAGTTTGAATCCACCAGGCACTCCTTGGAAATTCTGTGGGGCAGTTCAGCTGGGTCCTATAGGGTCACTGTCAGTTACAGTCAACTCAGTGGCAGTGAGTTTTATTTTTTTGGTTTTTTAGCCTCCTCAACTGTGAGAGAATTCTCTTTGTTAAAGCCATTTGCGTGTGGTGCTTCTGTTGTGGCAGCACCAAATAAGTGACTAAGGTACAGAAAAGTTTGATCATTTACTCAAGATATCTGTTAAACTGAAGCTGGTATTCTAACACAAAGCATTTGATCCCAGAATTAATGTTCTTAGCGGTTTTACTATACTAATAGTACTTTTTGCCTCTAGAAAATAATCGAACACCTTGAAACTATCCAGAGACAGATTTTCGAATGCGGCTGTAGAGAAAAGAATTCTAAAAAAAATTGAGTATAATAGGCTGTTACTGATGAGAATGAACCAATTATAAGTACTCCAAAATTGGTAAATATTTCAAATATAACATTGCAAGCAAAATAAGTAAGTACCCTAAAAATACAGTATGGTTCCATTTATACACAGTTCAAAAACAGGCAAAACTGGACTATATTATTTGAAGATATATACATAAGTGGCAAAACTGTGAAGAAAAGCAAGGAAATTGTCTCCAGAGTCAAGATGGTGATTACCTTTTGTGCCAAAAGAGAGGGTGAGCCCAGGAAGCAAGGAAGCGGAGATGCCCTGGGTGAAGCAATATTCTATTTCTTCACCTGAGCAAAGGTTATGTGGTTTAACAATTTGTTAAACTGCACACGTATGTTTATGTACTTTTTAATGTGAATTTTATATTTTATAATACTATTTTTCACCCTAGGGATAGGGTATAGAGACTTTCTTAGAGGGTAACTAGAGACCTAGGAAGTTTGTAACATTCTTAAACACTGGCATTAAATAACTTGATCGGAACAGAGTAAACTGAGATCATCCTCTAAAGCAGGTAGAAAATGAGGGTGGCTTGGTCTGGACAGAACGCAGCACAGTCATGTGGATAATCCAGAGAAAGCATCTGGGCTGATTTTTTTAATTGTATCAGTTATGGTTCAAGAACTGACCTTGTAAGCTATTTCAGGCACTGGCCTTTTTTAAGCTGGAAAAAGGAAAAGAAGGTAAACATTAACCAAATACTGTGTTTTTGTATCTAATTTTAACTTCATGGGACTATTTACCTCCTGTGTACCTAAACTTAAAAAATAATAAAAGTAACTTATCAAGAAATTACAATCCTAGGAAAAACATTTGAACTGGGTGGGAATAAAAAAGATACATTTTAAGGGGATCAAAGTTTCTCTTGAACTCTATTAAACTAGACTTGATGGTCTGACAGCCTGGAGGGTACCTTGGGAACACGGCTCCTGGACTGCTGCTAGCCCGCAACTGAGACCAGTACTGAAGTGAACACTGCAAAGACTGGACTGGACTAGGACACAGTGATGCAGGTGGTCTGTGTACGTCATGGTTTCATAGATACATGAGGCTGCCCTACTTTTGGAAGGGAGAGGAGAGATTGGAGAGGAGGTGACAGGTGTTGGTTGAGTGGATACTGGAAGAGTTTTCTGTCACAGGGTGAGGAGAGCAGATAGAGCTGCACAGAGGCGGGTGCTCAGGGTTTTGTATGGCAAGTTGACATGGATTGTAAACTTTCACTTGATCACAATAAAAATTTTCAAATAATTTATCTTGAAGGGTGATGCAAGAATTGGGAATGGATAATGGTGAGGGTTGAACGTGATGAAGGTAATTAATGTCACCAAACTGTACATGTGCAGTTGGCAGTATAACAGCCAGTGTTTTTGTTATCTCTACTTATTTACTACGAACACACACACACATATGCACACACACACAAATGCTTAAAAATGCCTGAAAATGAATAACAGTAGTAGCTGCACATGAAGAATACAATTAATAAATACAAATAATAAATTATACCTGTGAAGAATGTTTAAATGGCAAATGTTACATATATATTTCCAAACCCAAAAAGCCAAACCCACTGCTGCTGAGTTGACTGTAACTCCTAGTGACCCTATAGTTCAGAATAGAGCTGCCCCACAGAGTTTTCAGGAACCACCTGGCAGATCTGAACTGCCCACGTTTTGGTTAGCAGCTGTCGCACTTAACCACTACGCCATCACGGTTTCTACATATATGTTTACCACACAAAAATGTTTCTCTTGACCTGTTTATTTTGAGGTATACTTCGTATACTTCTTGTATTCATTATAGGAAATTCCAAATGGACACTTTACTGGTTTTATTTAGAGTTTCTTCAGGATAAAATGTCTGTTTAGGAAAGAGAATGAGCTTACAAAGGGGAGCTCGCTGCAGCTTCTGAAATCAACATGCCAGCTGACACAGGGTGTGGTGTAAGTGCACATTTGGGATTTCTCTTTGAAAAGGAATATTTAATTCAGTCAAAAAATATTTCCTGAGCTCCTGCTGCGTACAAATCCTGTTCTAAGCCCTGATGATACAATGGACCGTAGATAGGCAAAGTGCCTTGTGGAGACCTGTGCTCTAGTTGGGAAAAGACTGCAATAGAAATGATTAAACAGAAAGTAAACAATTTCAGATAGTGGTAAGGGAACAGAGAAGGAAGGAAGGGGCAAGGGAGAGACTTCCTTGGGTAAGGATGTTGTTTGGAGCTGCTCTGAGGAAGTGATTTTTGAGTTTAGATTTCAATGATGAGAAAGGGCAAGCCATGCAAAGATGTGGGCAGATAACATCCCACAACAGCATCTAGGACAGCTCTGGAAACTGAAAACACAAGGGGCGCAGAAGGAAGGGCAGAGTTGGGCAAATGAAGTCAGTGTGCCATGCCACCAAGTATGTGTTTGCTTCTGACTGCACAAGGAAGCCTTTGGAAGATTTTAAGCATTTCTTGTAAACATGTGTTGGATTTTCTGGAATTTTGAGTGTCAACCTAGCACTTTCCTATTAAAAAATATTTTGTTTTTCTTTTGGTAACACTGGAGCATTTACCTTTAAAGTTTGTGGCTTCAAAACAATGATTAAACTTGTGAAGCCCAGTTTATAGAATCTAGGGAAATGTAAATGACATCTTCCTACTAGAATGGTAGTTAGAAATGTTGACCTCTGTACCAGAGAGGTCAAGTGACAAGAAGCAGCAGTCAATAGATGGGAATGGTAGGAGGAGGTGTGCAGGCAAAAAAAAAAAAAAAAATTCATGATTGTTTTATTCTTGTATATTTTCTAAAATGTCTCAATGCAGGAGCTGGCATTTTGGGCAATTAGGAAGAAAAATCATGTTTTTATTTGTTCCTAACTTACTGTGTCAGAAAAGTTCAAACCTACAGAAAAGTTGAGAAAATGACACACAGACACCTCTGTCTTTCACCTACATTTACCAGTTGTTAACATTTCCATCATTTCCTTTCTCTCTCTGCATCTCCCTCTCCATATACACATGGAATGTATACATAATGTCTTTGTCATCTACTTCTGCTAAATGATATTTCAATAAGAGTGCCCTATCTTTGAACTTGAATAAGTTTTGTAAATGATACAGTTTTGTTTTATTATTTTGAAATATACTTGATGGCATTATGTGTGGAAGAGAACTTCAGGTAAATGGCTGCCGTGGCACCTTCCAAATGGAGCCCAAAATAATCAGTTGTCATAGCTCGATTATCTTTTGCCATTGATAGTTACAGCCTCTGATCATGCATCTTGGATAAAATAAGGGCCAATGATTCCTCTGAACCTAAATCTGACAACTAGTCACTCTTTGGGAGAAAATGTGGCAGTCTGCTTCCATAAATATTACAACACACTGGGGAAACCTATGGGGCAGTTCTCTGCTCTATAGGTTCACTATGAGTTGGTCAGCAGTGGGTTTGGTGTTTTTGTATTTAAAAGTAATTTTCAAATACACTGACACTTCAGCCTAAACACATTCTTGTACATAATCACCGTACCATTAACATACCTCCCAAAATTAACATTAATACAATAGTATGTTATGTAGAACATTTTCACATTTCCTCTATTACAGCTTTTTTTTTTTTTTTTCTTTAAACAGGAGCTAACCAAAGGTTATTCCTTCCAACTGGTCATCTTGCCTCTTTACTCTTAAATAGTCCCCCATCACTTTTTTGCCTTTCTTGATCTTGCCATTCATTAAGAATGTGGTCCAAACTTATTACTGACTTTATATGGAAAGGGAAAATGACCGGCTAAGTAAAGCACATTGAGAAGAAGAACAAAGTGGTTGGTCTCAGAGTATCTAATCTCAGAATGTACTATACAGACACAGTTATTAAAACAGCCTGGTGTAACGACAGACAAATAAATCAGTGGGACAGAATTGTGAACCCAGAAGCAAACCCATCCACCTACAGGCAAGTGGTATTGACAAAAAGTCAAAGACCGTTAAATGGGGAAAGGATAATCTTTAACAAACAGTGCTGGAATAACTGGGTGTGCATCTATAAAACAGAAACAGGACTCATATACCTCACAACACATGCAAAAGCTAACTCACTGTTGACCAAAGAATTAAATATAAAACCTAATGATGGCAGTCATGGAGAAAAAAAGGAACAATAGCAGGATCGGGATCCATGGGCAACTGATGGCATAAACAGAAGATGAAACGTAACTACAGTCCACAAACACCAGAAGAACAACTTGGTACCTGAGAGCTGCTAAAAGTTAAACACCTATGCTTATCAAAAGACTTCACCGTCACTGTGCAGGGAGAGCAGTGGAAGCTGCATATAGGTGAGCATGCAAATTTATATGGGGATGTACATTTTCATTCAATCATAAAGGGAAAAAAAAGACTTCACCAAAAGAGAACCTATACAGACTGGGACAAAAATTTGTCTATGATATAGCCAACAAAAGTTTTTAATCTAAAAACTAATTCAACGCTTCAACAAAACGATACATAATCCAGTTTAAAAAGTGGACAAAGTTTATGAACAGATACTTTACCAAAGAAGACATTCAACATTCAGGCAGTGACAAGACACATGAAGAAATGCTCACAATCATTAGCCATTAGAGAAATGCAAATCAAAGCTACGAGATACCATCTCACCCTGACAATACTGGCGCTAATAATAAATGTTGGAGAGGTTGTGAGGAGATTGGAACTCTTATGTAGTGCTGGTGAGAATATGAAATGGTACAACCACTGGGACAACATCTTCTTAAAATGCTAGAAATAGAAATATGGTATGATCCAGCAATTCCACTCCTAGGAACATACCGTAGAGAAATAGGAGCGGATATATGCACACTCATGTTCACTGCAGCATTATGCACAATAGCAAAAGGATGGAAACATCCTAAGTGCCCATCAACAGATGAATGGATAAACAAATTATAGTATATACACACAGTGGAATACTACACAATGATAAAAACAGTAATGAATGCATGAAACATTTCACAACATGGATGAATCTGAAGGGCATTATTGTGAGTGAAATAAGGAAGTAAGTCAATCTCCAAAGGGCAAATACTGTGTGAGATCATTGTTATAAAAACTGAAGATAAGGTTTACACACACACACACAAAAAAAAACAATCTTTGATGCTTATTAGAGAGAGGGTAAGTGTAATCACTAATCAGATAGTAGACAAGTATCGACTTTGGTGAAGGGAAAAACAACACACCACAAAGAGGAAGTCAGCACAACTGAGTCAATTCAAAAGAAGTTTCAAAACAGAAGTTTCCTAGACACTTACAAACATTTTGACAAATCAAGTTGCTAGGGATGAGGGCTTTGAACTGCGGTCTCAGGAGACAACTGCGTCAGTTGGCATAGTAGATAAAATGTTCTACATCTTAGTTCACTGAGTATCATCTGGAGTTTTAAAAACCTGCAAGTGGCTATCTAAGATACAGAAAATGAAGAAACTCAAAGACACAGGAAAATATTAGCTTAAAGGACTAAAGGACCACATGAACACCTGCCTCCACCAGCCTGATCCAGAAGAAATAGGTAGTGCCTGACTACCATCTCCCAAGTGCTCTGACAGGGATCACAATAGAGGGTCCTGGACAGAGTTGATGAAAACTTTAGAACAAAATTCACATTCACAAAAAAAGACCAGACTTCCTGGTCTGACAGAGACTGGAGAAACCCCCAGGCCTGTGCTCCTCCCAGACACTCTGCGAGCTCAGCTGAAACCACTCCTAAAGTCCACTTCAGCCAAAGGTTAGACAGGCCTATAAAGCAAACGGTGACACCAGTGAGGAATGCGGCTCTTGGTTCAGTGAAGTATATGAGACCAAGTGGTAACACCTTCCCAAAAGCATAGGCGAGAAGTTGGAAGGGGCAGGCAAACTGGATAGATGGACACGGGAACCCCAGGGTGGAAAAAGTGAGAGTGCTGATACATTGTGGGAATTGCAACCAATGTCACAAAACAATTTGGGTGTAACTTTTTGCATGAGAAACTAATTTGTGTTGTAAGTTTTCATCTAAAGCACAATTTAAAAAATTGTTCTCCCTTGCTCCTCCCCCCATTATTACATTTAGAGGAAACACCTTGGCAAGAATGCTGTATAGGTGATGTTTTGGACTTCATACTGTGCTGTGTGAGGAAGCACATATTACTAGGTTGTACTAAGATGAGAAATTCAGAGTTTGTTTAGTTAAGGTGGTTTCCTTAAGATCCCTGTCTTCCATGTGTAATTAATAAATAATTCTGTGAGGTGATACTTTGATTCTGTGTGACTATTATTCCCCAACAACTTTTGATCCCATGAATGTGCCATTGCTGATCTTTGCCTGACTGAATTATTATACTTGGTTGGTGCATAATCATCATTTTCTAAAACTATCAAATATTAATATCCGTACTATCTAATCATCAAGAAAAAGAAAGAAGGTGGAAAACATTCTAAATCTTTTTTATTTTTTATTATGATTGAATGAAAATGTACATTCCCATATAAATTTGCATGCCCACCTATATGCAGCTTCCACTGCTCTCCCTGTCTGGTGACAGCACACTCTTGCTCTCTGCTCCATACATGTCTCATCCTCCCAACAGCCTCCTTTCCCCTCCTCTCCATCCACTCCCCTTACTCCAGTAAGAGGTCAGCAGGATGATATCCTATAGATGTATAGAACCATAAAGTGCACCCAAGATATGGTCACTCTGCATCACCGAGTCCAATCCATTCCTGTCTGAAGAGTGGACCTTCATTATGATTTATGAGCAAAGGGCAGCATGAGGGCCAGGGGCCATATTCCAGGGGAACCCCAAAGGCCCTGGACCATCCATTGTGGTCTTTTAGTGGAGATCTTAGAGTGCACCCCGTTTTATTCTTGTGTTGCCAGTGAGACTCAACTTAGTGAGCTTCATTGCAGCTATCACTGGTGGTGGCCAGGCACCATCTGGTTCTTCTGGTCACGAGTCGATGTAGACACCCACTCATGTGGGTCTCTGTGTCCTCTGAGTTCTTTCCACCATGTCATTTTGGTCCTCAGTGATCATCCATCCCTGCTGAGCTGGGACCATTTGCTTCACCCTCAGATGGCAGCTTGGCAGCTTTTAAGACCTCAGACACCACTCACCAATATAGGCTGCAGAGAGCCCTCTTAGCAAAATGTTAGTTGTGCCAGTTGGCCTTGATTTCGCCTGAGCACATGGCACCGGCCTCCACCCCAACAAACATTCTAAATCTTTAAAATATTGACTTGTAATGAATGGAATTTCCTCCTAGTGAGACATTTTCTTTCTTTTTTGTCTCTAATCTCTGGATCTGCCATTATGCCTTGTATTAATCAAGCCAAGCCAAAGCAGTATATATATATATATACCCTGTTTGTCTACTAAGTAGGGAGGCTGACATGGGAAGGAAACAAACTATACTTTTGTACAGCACTTTTTCCTCATGTAGTTTAGGAACTAAGACATAAACCCATTAAAATCTTTTTTAAAAAACTAAGCTTAAGGGACAGACAGCTGGATGAGGGGGAGAGAGAAATGCTGTCCCTTCTGACTCAAGTGGAATTGCTACCCTGGTGCCCTCCCCCTCCTGTCTCTGTGACTTGCCCTTTGCTAGCTCTCATTCCTGTACGTGGAATGTCCATATCCTAAAATACTGCCAGTCCTTTCAGAGTGAGCTGAGATACTGCCTCTTCTGTTAAAACAAAATTAGTGTCTCCTAAGAAGTGCCTTTTGCAAATTCTTCACATACTCTAAAAAAAATTTATCTAAATTTACTTCATGTCCAGGAAACTCTGGTAGTATAGTGGTTAAGTGCTACGTCAGCTAACTAAAAAGTCAGCTGTTCAAATCCACCACACTCCTTGGAAACCCTATGGAGCAGTTCCGCTCTTTCCTATAGGGTCACTAAGAGGCAGAATCAATTCGACAGCAATGGCTTTGGATTTATTTAATGTCAGCTCTTAAATCACATTGTACTTTGATTAGGTGAAGTGTGTGGGTCCCTCTTCTAGCCTACACACCTTGAGGGCTACTGTCCAACTGATTCATCTGTGTTCCACCACCACCCCGACCCCCCACGCCACCCCAACCCCCACCTCCCTGCTCCTCCTTACGCTACTTTATACTTCTCTTACTTGGAGTGAGTGAGTAGTGTTCAGTGCCTCACTAGACTGTCCTTAAGCATGTTGGAGTGGCAATCTGCTGGCAATAATCTTGATCTGAAATTTTGCCCTTGCCCTCTGTTTCTCTTGTCAAAACATGTTCCCTAAAGTAGGAGGTTAATAAGGAAGTTTCCTTTACTCCCTCTCCTAGACAGAGGGGAAAAAAATAACAGGAAACCAACTCACAGAAAACAATGAAGATGAATATCAAATATTTGTTCCTTTCCTTACAAGAGGAGTTATGCACAATATTAGGTCATCACAGTAGCTACTTGAAAGAACTCAAGTTGCTTTGAGCTTTAAGAATTTTCCAGGGTAGCAATTTACTATTTTTAATTTAAACCTGTTGTTCATAGGGTCTTTATGAGTTGGAACCAATACCACCACCTAACAGCAAAAACAATATAAAAGGAGTGAAGTTAGAACACACTCTTTTAATGAAAATAAGTAGGTATTACTCCATACATTCACAATTGTCATCTGGAGGCTGTGATTATCATCCTTGTGGGCCAGGAACCTGGCCAGATGCTGGAGGCAGATAAGTGGCTTCCTTACTGTGCTTCTGTAGGCCTTGTAGGACAAGAAATAGAAGGTATTGAGTACCTCCTGAGTGCCACAGATGTTTTATGGAGTTAGTTAACATTTTAAGATAAATATTATCTCCCTGCTCTGTAAGCAGGGAAACTTGAGTCTCATAGGGAAACCCTGGTAGCATAGAGGCTAAGTGCTACATCTGCTAACCAAAAGGTCGGCAGTTCAAATCTACCAAGCGCTCCTTGGAAACTCTATTGGGCAGTTCTACTTTGACCTATAGAGTCACTGTGAGTTGGAATCAAGACTCTTCATAGAGGTAACTAAAAGCACTTGAGTCTTACAGAAAGCTGGGATTAAAAAAGTCATGTCTTTCTGACTCCAAAACTGATATTATTCCAAGACAGTGCTTGTTTGCATGCCTCTTATACCAATTTGTGCATTCCTTCTGTCCACATCAGCTCCCACAATGCCGGACATATGAATATTGTACCAAATATAATTGGATGCCTCCCAGCAACTTTTACCCTTTTCTTCATACCTCACTGAACCTCCATTTTACCGTTGTATTTACCCTCCTGTGTAGCCAGGGGAGATCCCAGTGGCATAGTAATTAAGAGCTGCAGCTGCTAACCAAAAAGGTCAGTAATTTGAATCCACCAGGAACTCCTTAGACATTCTATGGGGCAATTCTACTCTCTCCTGTAGAGTCGCTATGACTAAGAATAGACTCCACAGCAATGTTGGGTTTTTTATTTTGTTTCACATAGCTAAATGTGTTATAGAAGAGGCTGACCTCATCCCTAAATCCAGGGATAGGGCTGGTTGACTAAAGATAATCCTAGCCTTTTTCCAGTGATTGGTTTGGGGACTACACCTAAACTAGTCAGCACATAACATAGCCAAATGACTATTAATGTTCCAGAGGAAGGTGAGAAATCTACTAAGGCCAGTCATGCTAACTGGTTGGGGACAAGTTTTCATTGTCCAGCTGGACATGTTGTTCCAGTACTGCTGGCAGGCATTTTAAAACCACAAGAGAAATCGAGGTAAGGATGGGGTCCACACCCAGAGGAGAGGGCAGAGCCAACAGGGCTAAAGAAAACTGGAGCCTGGAGCTCACACCGCAGCTCATGCCACTTTGCCTTATCATTTAAACACTTTAAGCTTGATCTCCTGTTGCACTGAACTAAAGTCATCCTAACTACACAGATAGTATAAGCACTTAGTAAGTGTCCACTGAATAATATTTATTTTGTGCCAGGTGTCAAACAAAACTGAGTCAATGATCAGTTTAATCTATTGGATAAGGCTAATTGAGGCAGAAGATTCAAGAATCTGGTGTCACCAAACCAAGAGCAGGAAAGTTACCCTGCCAGTAGTGCCAGCAGTGAAGTGATTGGCTGGTTGTTTATTGACAAAACTCAAGTGAAAGAAGCTTATATATACAATTTACTACTGAAGTATTGTCAGGATTTCATTAGTCACGACAGGTGGAACGAAGCACTGTCAGAATCTCACTGATCAGGGAGGTGGCCTGGTTTACAGGAAGGCAGGGCTTAAATTCGATGAAAGACAGGTCTTACAGGAATTGTCCACTTGACTAGAGCTGCCAATTTGGAGAGCCACACAACTCCATTTTGGTTTCATTTGACACAGGAACAAAGCTAGTCACTTTACATCCACCTGAAAAACCAGCCACCCTGGAGTTAATGCTGACTCATGGTGACTTCATGTGTTTCAGAGCAGAACTGTGCTCCATAGGGTTTTCAAGGGCTCTGATATACCAGCTCTTTCTTTTAAGGAGCCTCTAGGTGAATTTAAGCTAATAACCTTTCAGTTACCCAAAAAGCAAAACCCAAACCCAGTGCCACTGAGTTGATTCTGACTCACAGTAACCCTATAGGGCACAGTAGAACAGCTCCATAGCATTTCCAAGGAGTGCCTGCTGGATTTAAACTGCTGACCTTTGGGTTAGCAGGTGTAGCACTTAACCACTATAGCACTAGGTTTCAGTTAATAGCTGAATAATTTACCACCTGTGCCACTCAGTGATTTCTTACAAGGTGGGTGTTAACTATCATTCTCATTTTATAGATAAGAAAACTAAACTTTGTAAGGTTAAGCTATTTTATTGAGGTCACACAGCTAGTAAATGCTGAATTCGGCAATCAAACTAAGATGTTTTTGAATGCAAGACTTCCTTATCCACGATGGAAACTCTGGTGGTATAGTATTAAGTGCTATGTCTGCTAACCAAAAGATCGGCAGTTGGAATCCTCCAAGCACTCCTCAGAAACTCATTGAAGCTGTTCTGCTCTGCCCGGTAGGGTCGCTAGGATTGGGCATTCACTTGGTGGCAACAGGTTTATTTTTTCCTTTACCCACTATACTAGTGAATAGATAAAGATTCTCTGTGATATATTTTTATTTTTATTTTTATTTTATTATGACTGAGTGAAAATGTACATTCCTGTATAAATTTACATGCCCACCTATATGTAACTTCCACTGCTCTCCCTGCCCAGTGACAGCACACTATTCCACTCTGCTCCATACATGTCCCAATCTCCCAACAGTCTCCTTTCCCCTCCTCTCCACCCCCTCTCCTTCCTCCAGCCAGAGGTCAGCAGGATGATATCCTATAGATGCAAAGAACCATAAAGTGCATCCAATATATGGTCACTCTGCATCACGAAGCACAATCCACTCGTGTCGAAAGAGTGGACCTTCATTATGATTTATGGGAAAGGGCAGCATCAGAGCCGGGGGCCATGCACCCAGGGGAACCCCGAAACTGCTGGACCATCAAATGAGGTCTTTTAGTGGAAATCACAGGGTGCACCCCTTTTTATTTTTGTGTTGCCAGTGAGACTCAACTTAGTGAGCTCCATTGCAGCTATCACTGGTGGTGGCCGGGCACCATCTGGTTCTTCTGGTCCCAAGTCGATGTAGGCACCCACTCACATGGGTCTCTCTATCTTCTGGGTTGTCTTTACCCTATGTCATTTTGGTCCTCGGTGAGCATCCATTCCTGCTGAGTTGGGACCATTTGCTGTGCCCTCAGATGGCAGCTTGGCAGCTTTTAAGACCCCAGACGCCACTCACCAATGCGGGCTGCAGAGAGCCCTCTTAGCAAAATTCTAGTTGTGCCAACTGGCCTCGATTTTGCGCAAGAGCATGGTCCCCCGCCCCCTGCCCCAGCTACTCTGTCCTGGCAATACTGGGTTATGATGGAAGGATTATTCAAGTTATGCTGAAGTCCACTTAATATTGTTCTTGTTTCTAATGTGTACTATCACTGATTTCACACAACCAGATTTCTACCAACTATCTGATCTAAACCCTTCCCCCCTCACCTTCCCTCCCTCCCCTACCTTGCAGCTCTCAAAGAGTCTTTTCTTCTATACGTAAGTCTGTTTTCGAGATCTTATCATAGGGGTCTCATATAATATTTGTCCTTTTGTCACTGACTGCTTTGACTCAACATAATGTCTTCCAGTTGAAACAGGTCAAGAGATGTTTCCTGGAATCATCATTATTCTTTATCATTGTGTAGTGCTCCATTGAGTATATATGTACTATAGTTTACCTATCCATTCCTCTGTTGTTGGGCATCTAGGTTGATTCCAGCTTTTTGCTATCATGGAATGTGCTGTGATAAACATTCTTGTGCATAGGTCCGTTGGTGTGAAAGACCTTGATTCTGTAGGATATATTCCAAGTAGTGGAATTACTGGGTCAAATGGTATGTCTATATCCATTTTTTTAAGGAAGCACCAGATTGCTTTCCAAAGAGGCTGCACCATTTTGCAACCCCACCAACAGTGTAGGAGAGTTCCACTTTCTCCACAGCCTCTCCAGCATTTGTTGTTTTGTGTCTTTTGGATCATGGCCAAACTTGTTGGGGTGAGATGGTATCTCATTGTAGTCTTGATTTGAATTTCTTTAATAACTAAAGATTGTGAACATGACCACATGTGTTTTTTGGCTGCCTGGATCTCCTCTTTAGAGAAATGTCTGTCCATCTCCTTTGCCCATCTCTTAATTGGATGATTTATCTTCTGATTGATATTTTGTAGTATCTTATAGATTATAGAGATCAGTCATCAGTCTGACATAGAGTTGCCAAATATTTTTTCTCATTCTGTAGGTGGCTTTTTAATTCTATTAATAAAGTCTTTGAATGAGCAGAAGTGTTTGATTCTTAAAAGTTCCCATTTATTGGCGGGGGACCATGCTCTTAGATGAATTCCAGGCCAATTGGCACAACTAGGTTTTGCTAAGAGAGCTCTCTGCATCCCACGTTGGTGAGTGGCGTCTGGGGTCTTAAAAGCTGCCAAGCTGCCATCCGAGGACACAGCAAATGGTCCCAACTCAGCAGGAACGGATGCTCACCGAGGACCAAAATGACATGCGGTAAAGACAACCGAAAAGACGGAGAGACCCACAAGAGTGGGTGCCTACATTGACTTGGGACTGGAAGAACCGGATGGTGCCTGGCCACCACCAGTGATAGCCACAATGGAGCTCACAGAGAGGAGTCTCACTGGCAACACAAGAATAAAGAGGTGCATCATGAGATCTCCACTAAAAGACCTCAATTGATGGTCCAGCGGTTTTGGGGTTCCTCTGAGAGCATGGCCCCTGGCCCTGATGCTGCCCTTTCCCATAAATTATAACAAAGGTCCACTCTTTGGACAGGGATGGATTGGACTTGGCAATGCAGAGTGACCATATATTGGAAGCACTTTATGGTTCTATACATCTATAGGATATCATCTTGCTGACCTCTTGCTGGAGGAAGGGGAGTGGGTGGAGAGGAGGGGAAAGGAGGCTGTTGGGAGGATGAGACATGTATGGAGCAGAGAGGAATAGTGTGCTGTCACTGGACAGGGAGAGCAGTGGAAGCTGCATATAGGGGGGCATGTAAATTTATATGTGAATGTACATTTTCACTTAGATATGTTAAATAAAAATAAAAATTAAAAAAAAATATCATGTGAGAGAAATAAACCAGTCAGTTGCAAAATGGAAAAAAAAAAAAGTTCCCATTTATCTATTTTCTGTTGACTGTGGTTTATTTGACAGATTTTGAAGTCTGTCTATGTTGTGTATTAAAACTTCCATTGTTGTTCCTACTGTTTCTTGGATGAGCTTTATCATTTTAGGTTTGATATTTAGGTCTTTTATCCAGTTGGAGTTGGTTTTTGTATAAGGTGTAAGATATGGATCTTGTTTCAGTTTATTGCAGATGGATATCCAATTTGGCAGCACCATTTGTTGAAGATACTATTTTTACCCCAGTTTAATATCTTAGGGCCTTTGTCAAATATGAACTGTTCACAGGCAGATGGTGTCATCTCTGGGGTCTCAATTCTGTTCCATTGATCAATCTGTCTGTTCTTATACCAGTACCAGGCTGTTTTGACCACTGTGGAGGTATAGTATGTTCTAAGGTGGGGTAATGAGAGGCCTCCCAGTGTGTTCTTCTTCTTTAGTAGTACCTTACTTATCCAGGGCTTCTTCCCTTTCCAAACAAAATTGGTGATTTGTTCCTCCATCTCTCTAAAAAATGACGCTGGAGCAGGGGGTGGGGGACCATGCTCTTAGGCGAAAGTGAGGCCAACTGGCACAACTAGCATTTTGCTAAGAGGGCTCTCTGCACCCCACGTTGGTGAGTGGCGTCTGGGGTCTTAAAAGCTGCCAAGCTGCCATCCGAGGGCACAGCAAATGGTCCCAACTCAGCAGGAACGGATGCTCACCGAGGACCAAAATGACATGGGGGAAAGACAACCCAGAAAACAAAGAGACCCACATGAGTGGGTGCCTACATTGGGACCAGAAGAACTGGATGGTGCCTGGCCACCAACAGTGATAGCCGTGATGGAGCTCACTAAGTTGAGTGTCACTGGCAACACAAGAATAAAAAGGGGTGCACCCTGAGATTCCCACTAAAAGACCTCAATTGATGGTCCAGTGGTTTCGGGGTTCCCCTGGGAGCATGGCCCCTCACCCTGATGCTGCCCTTGCCCATAAATCATAAGGAAGGTCCACTCTTTGGACAGGAATGGATTGGACTTGGCGATGCAGTGACCATATATTGGATGCACTTTATGGTTCTGTACAGCTATAGGATGTCATCCTGCTGACCTCTGGCTGGAGGAAGGAGAGTGGGTGGAGAAGAGGGGGAAAAAAGAGACTGTTCGGAGAATGAGACATGTATAAAGCATAGAGGAATAGAGTGCTGTCACCAGGCAGGGAGAGCAGTGGAAGCTGCATATAGGTGGGTATGTAAGTTTATACAGGAATGTACATTTTCACTCAGTTATATTAAATAAAAAATTTAAAAAAAATGACTCTGGAACTTGTATTGAGATTGCATTATATAAGTAGATTGCCTTGGGGGAAAATCGACATTTTCACAATGTTAAGTCTTCCTATCCAATGAGTAGGGTAGGTTTTTCCATTTATCTAAGTCTCTCTTAGTTTCTTGTAGTAAGGGGTTGTAGTTCTCTTTGTAAAGGTCTGCTATTTCTCTCGTTAGATTAATTCCTAGGTACTTTATCCTCTTAGGGGCTATAGTAAATGGTATTGATTTGATGATTTCTTCATTAACAGTCTCATTGTTGGTATAAAGGAATCTTACTGATTTACTTATGTTTATCTTGTATCCTGAGACTTTTCTGAAGTCTTCTATCAGTTGGAGTAGTTTACTTATAGATTTTTTGGGATTCTCTGTATATACAATCATATCATCTGAAAAAAAAAGGGGGGATTTTGACTTCTTCTTTGCTGATGCAGATGCCCTTTATTACTTGGTCTTGTCTAATTGCTCTGGCTAGAACTTCTAGTACAGTGTTGAACAGGAGAGGTGAGAGTGGGCATCCTTGTCTAGTTCCTGTTCTCAAGGGAAAGTCTTTCAGTCTCTCTCCATTTAGGATGACGTAGGCAATTGGCTTTGTATAAATGGCCCTGATTGCATTGAGGAATTTTCCGTCTATGCCTATTCTGCTAAGAGTTTTTAGCATGAATGGGTGTTGGACTTTACCAAATGCCTTTTCTGTATCAATGGACAAAATCAGCTGATTCTTGTCTTTTGTATTTCTTATGTGTTAATCCATTAATTGTTTTTCTGATGTTGAACCAGGCTGGCATCCCTAGTATGAATCCAACTTGGTCATGATGGATTATTTTTTTGATATGTTGTTGTATTCTATTGGCAAGAATTTTGTTGAAAATTTTTGCATCTAGATTCATGAGTGATATCAGTCTGTAGTTCTTTTTGGTTGGGTCTTTCCCTGGCTTTGGTATCAGGGTTATGTGGGCTTCATAGAATGAGTTTGGGAGTACTCCACCCCTTTCTATATTGTGAAATAGTCTCAGTAGCATTGGAGATAACTCTTCCCTAAAAGCTTGGTAGAATTCTGTAGTGAAGCTGTCTGGGCCCAGGCTTTTTTTTGGTTTGAGATCTATTTTGATTGGTGTACAATATGCATCTGAGGTGTCGATATTCTCTTCCTTCACGATTTCTGGGAAGTTTTCTGTCAGCAGCTCAGCAATGATACTCTCTGTGTTCTCAGGTGTCTCATCCTGTTCAGGGACTCCAATTAATCAAAGGTTGTTCCTCTTAATAGAGTCCCACATGCTTCTTAATGCTTCTTTATTTTTCTTGTTTCTTTTTTCTGATTTCTGCTCATAGACGCTGGCGTCTATGTCTTCCAAGTCAGAAATTCTTTTTTCCATTTGTTCCATTCTGTTTTCTTGGCTTTGAATGGAAGTTTCTAAGTCTTTGATTTTGTTCTTGATCTGTTGGATTTCAGAGTACCGGTGTTCCATCAGATCAAAGAGCTTGCTTAATTTTTCCTTTTGTTCTGTTGCATTTTGCATAAAGTCTAGAAGGGCTCTGTATATAATCATTTTGTATTCACCTTCTGATGCTTTCAGAAAAGTTTCTTCATCTGGAAAACTCCTTGGTTGCTTTGTTTGGGAGCCTTCTGAAGCCATGGGGTGATTTCATGTATGCCACAAGTGTCTGTTGCTTTTTCGGTCCCATGTGAGTAAATAGAGGCTGGGAGAGATACTGTGAGGATGGACTGAAGATGTTTCTCTAGGCTGTCTTAAAATATAAAGCAAAAGGTATCTGACCATGTCCCAAGTCAGTCAGGTTTTCAGGTGTAGAGATCCCTCTTCCCAATTGGCAAAGTAAGCACCACTGTATCTAACCCCAGATGACACAAACTAGTTCAGAATACAGCAATGCTACTGCCCTGTTGGCTTCTGCTGACAGGGCCTAGCCTTGGGCGACACTGTGTAGAGCACTGCTTTTCTGGTAGAAAAGCACTCTCCTGTGGGCAGGCTCTGGCTCCCAAGTTAAGAATTAGGTCGAGCTGTGTCCACCGTATCCAAGATGGCGTCCTCCACACAGGCAGCAGATAGAGAGGCTAAAGATGCCAAGAGGTAGTGATTCCTCTGCTTCTGTTGCAGGGCCCCCAACATAGGTGGCACTGTGTAAATTACTACTTTTCTGTCGGAGAAGCACTGTCCTGTTTGCAGGCATTGGCTCCCAGGCTAAGAGTTAGGTCCTGCTAAAATCTCCGTATCCAACATGGTGTCCCACACACTGGTAGTGCGGTTCTGTACAAAGCACGCTGTGGCAGTGATAAAAAGACAGGTCCCAAATGGCTAGATTAACAGAGTCCTAAGCCTTGCTCTCAAAATATGGGAATTCCGCCTGTCTACTTCCCCAGCAGTGCATCTGAGTCTAGCCACTAGGCAAGACCCAGCTCCACCCGCCGGCCAAGACAGAGGGAAAAAAAAGTCAAAATGGTGCGTTTACCTTCACTCCTTCAGAGCCAGGGCTAGCCAGGAGTGGGAGTCTGAAGGAGAGAAGGTTTTTTGCTCAGTGGTATGAATGCCAAATTAACAGCCCTGTGCTCACTAGGTGACCAGAAAGGTTCCATTTGATTATGAGTTCAGGTCTTGGTTTCCAGTGGGATATAAGGAGACGTGTGCTTAGTCTGCCATCTTGACTCCACCCCCACTCTCTGTGATATTTTTGCTTACAGAAAAACTCACAAGAAGAAGTTATAAAGCAAGATTAACTTTCGCTGCCTTTCTTTGCTCAACAAATTTCCATAAACCTCATTCACAGACCAAAACACACATGTGCAAAATGATCAGGCCACCTATGGCGATCCAATAAGGATATTATGCTGAGGTAACAAAATCACAGGAAATTTTGGAGTCTTAAGACAGCAAGGGTTTGTTTTTTGTTCATGTTCAATATCGAAAGAAACTTAGCTAAGGGCTATTTCACAATTTTCTTACTCTGAGACCCAGGTCATGGGAGCGACCACCATTTGAGAGGCTATCAGACACGATAGCAAAGGAATCGAAAGTTCTGCAGGGTTTGCACTGGCAAAAGCTCTGACTTGGAAGTGATGCATGTCACCTGCATTCAGAACGTATTGCCAGGACCAGACATATGGCCCCATCCAGTTACAATCTTCCTTAAAACTGGAAAAGGAAGAAAACTGTTATTTTATCTGTAAACAGCTTTGAGGACCCCACAATTGATCACACAGATAGTAGAGCATGGCTGTATCAGTGTTTATCCTCAAAACAAGTTGTAAAATGTTAAATTTATAGTGTAATGTGTATAATGTAAAATTTACAGTTTACAGGTTTCATGGAGCCCTTTAAAACGCTTCATCTCATTTTATCCACACCATAGCCCTGAGAAGTAGGTTTAGCAGGTCTGTGTTAATGTTATCTGATTTTATGGAAGAAGACTGAGGCTCATGAAGATACCTGACCTGCCCAGGGTCATAAGTAAGGGAGCTGAGATATTCAAACAGTTTGACTCTACATCTCACTTTACTTCCAATACCCTAGCAAGCTGCCATCTAGTTAACAACCCCAACCCATGGCAACCCTGGGTGTGTCGGATAGAACTGTGTTCCACAGGACTTTCAACGGCTGACTTTTTGGGAAGTCCATCACCAGGCCTTTCTTCAGAGGCACCTCTAGGTGGGCTAACATAGCCAACATTTTGGTTAGCAGTCAAGTATTTTAACTCTTTGTACAACCTGGGGCCTCCTCCAGTACGCTATATTGCCTTTAAGGACATGTTTTCAGTACAGAATCTTAGTACATCAAAGTACTGTCAAACACATAGGCAAATATTAGCTTTAGAAACAAAACAGTAGACTAGGTTTCCTTTGTCAGATTCCAAAATTGAACAAATCAATAGCCTAAATATGGATGACAGCCACCCATTATGTATTGCTGTTGCTGTTGATTGCCACATAGTTGATTCTGATTCACGGTGATCTGTGAGTCATCTGCTGTCGAGTTGATTCAGACTCTATAGATCAGAGTAGAACTGCCCCATAGAGTTTCCAAGGAGCACCTGGAGGATCTGAACTGCTGATGTTTCAGTTAGCAAATGTAGCACTTAACCAGTATGCTTCCAGGGTTTCCTGATCTGTTATAGAAATCTATGTAATTAAGCTGAAAGCTAGAAGCAACCAGCTAGTCACACACCATCATTCTATTGATTGGCTGACTTTCTAGGGACAAAAGTGTATTGAAGCTTCTAAGAAGTAATGAAAGGCAGGCCCTAAGTGCCTCTGCCCTGTTTTGTTCTCACTTGAAATCAGTACTGGTAGCAGTAGCGAAGAAAAGAGGAAGATATCTAAGAAGATTAGAACAGAAGTTAGGAGACTCAGTTATGGACTCAGCTCTATCAAAACCAGCTGTGTAACTATAATATTTGGGTAACAATAAGAGTAGTGTCAGAACCTAACTTCAAGGGGACAATGACCAGGATCAGCTCTGAGCTGATTCCCATGAAATAGAGGTCAGATTCCAATGTTTTTACCAATTCTGACACCAGCGGTCCTTTCCATGGCACACTCTGCTTCTCTTCAGGGTTTGGTAGTTCGTTACAATGATCACACAGAATGCACAGACCATACTGACAGTTAAGTGGTTTATTAAGGACCCACCACCCACCGCCATCGAAGCAACAGGATATAACTTAGTATCGTGATCAACAGGTTGCAACTGTGGGTGAAGATGAGGAAGCAGGCAGGCCAAGTCCGGAAGGCTTCTACAAAGTGGACAAGGCATTCCTCCTTGCTTCCGTTTGGGACAGAGCTCACGGCTCCTCCAGGTGCAAGCCAGCAGGCCCGCCTCTGTGTAACACGCATCCCCTCTCGGCCGCGCAGGTCTCCTCTCAGCCCCTTCACGACAGGCTCCTCTCAGCCTCTGTAGGAGGCTCCTTTTGGCCCTGTCATCTGTCACCACTGACTATCACCTTCTGGACCTGTCACTGTCTTCACTTGTACAGCTTTTGACCTGTGTTACAGTTCTTTTAGGAGTTTCCTTGCCTCAGTGCTTTCTACTTTTTCTCTCTCGTGTCTTGCCTCTTTTCCATTCTCTTTCCTCCTGCTTCCTGTCTCAAAAGCTCTGTGGGGTTAACTGCATATATACATAAATTCCTCATAAATTTCCAGCATGACCCTCCCACCAGGGCCATAAACTTTCAGATCGCCTCTCATTACACCACAGACACTTTATTTTCATACGGTGCTACAGTAAGTTTATTGCATAGCTTACAGCCACTCATTTGCATAGTATATTGACCAATCCCTGTGAAGTTCCTACCACTCACAGGGCAGGATGCAGCCCCCAAAACCAAAAACCAAATTCAATGGGCTCAAGTCAATTCCTACTCATAGCAACCTTGTAGGACTAAGTAGAACTGCTCTACAGTTTCCAACGAGAACCTGGCAGAATAACTGCCAGCATTTGGAATAGCAGACATAGCACCTAACCACTACACCACCAGGGGTTCCAGGATGCAGCCCAGGGTCAATCAAAAAGTCTGAAACAAAGTTGTTTACAGTTTACCCAGGAAATGTACCAAACCCTTTAGAGTAGTGTGGTGGTCAGGATTAAGTCAACTTGGCTACTCCATATTTGGCTGCTGTATTAAGTGGCAGGGCGGTGTTTGTGGTGGCTTCCTGCCCCTCAGCTCTCATCTCTCGACCTTCCAATACTACTGCTGGTCTGCTCACATAGCCAGGAGCTCCTGCTCTCTTCTTCCAGCGTCTGGTTCCTGGACTTGAACTAGCAGCTGTTGGATTCATCAATCCTTACAGTAGGCACTTGAGAGTCCTGCTCCCTGACCTGCCGGTCCTGGGTTCACCAGCCTCTGCTGCTCCGTCTTGCCACCAGCTTGGGATCCACCAACCTACACAACCGGTGATCTAGAACTCTGGTCTCTGACCTGCTCACTTTTGGTTCCTCACCTTCCGTGGCCACGTGAGGCTTGTGCCAGAACTTGGGACATTCAGCTTCTGTGACTGCATGAGCTGTTTCCTATATCTATATCTATGTATCTATGCCAAAGCCAAGTGCCATCGAGTCAGATCTGACTCACGTATCTATACATATGTATCTATATATATTATAAATCTTTCCTTGTACCTACTCATGTTATTGGTTTTGCTTCCCTAGAAAACCCAGCCTAAGACAGGTAGAAAACTAGGGCAAAGGTTAACTCCTTGGGGATTAGGGGATAAACCTCTAAAGCTAGTTTTCCAAAGAACCCTGGCAAAAGGCCATGTAAAGGAACTCACTCTTACCACAGTAACATTAAAGAAGTTATTTGTTCTGGGGTTTTTACCAGTGACAATAAAATGATGTCTGTGGAAATGCTGTGGCTACATTAGTAGAACTCAAACATGCCAACAATTATGAAGATGGTAAAGGACCAGGCACTGTTCGCCTGTTATATATATAAGGTTGCAGTGAGTTGCAATCAATACAACAGCAACTGACAGCAGCCGAACCAAAAACAAATTCATTGCCATCAAGTTGATTTTGACTCTTACTGACCCAACAGAACAGAGCAGAACTGACCCATATGGTTTCCAAGACTGTAAAATATATATATATACACACATATATGTATATTCAATACTTCCAGTGTATTTCTATTTTTTCTTTTTATTGTGCTTTAAGTGAAAGTTTACAATTCAAGTCAGTTTCTCACACAAAAACTTAGACACACGTTGTTATGTGGCCCTAGTTCTTCTCCTCACAGTGTGAGAGCTACTTCTCTCCACCCTGTCTTTCCTGTGTCCATTGAACCAGCTCCTGTCCCCTTCTGCCTTATTATCTGAGCTCTGGACAGGAGCCATCTATTTGATTTTATGTATCTGCTAAGCCAAGAATCACACTCTTCACTAGTATCATGTCTTATAGTCTTTGTCTGAAGAGCTGCTATCAAGGAATGGTTTTAGCTCTGGGCCAACAGAAATTTCAGCAGCCATGTCTTCTGGGATCCCTGTAGTCTTGGTAGACCATCAAGTCTGGGCTTTTTACTAGAATTTGAGCTCTCCACCCTACTTTTCTCCCACTCCTCCAGGGATTCACTGCTGTGTTCCCTGTCAGGGCAGTCATTTGTGGTAGCTGGGCACCATCTAATTCTTCTGGTCTCGTGCTGATGTACTCTCTAGTTTATGTGGTGCTTTCTGTCTCTTGGGCTCATATTTTCCTTATGTCTTTGGTGTTCTTCATTTTTCCTTTGCTCCAGGTGCGTTGGGACCAATAGACGCATCTTAGATAGCTACTTGCTAGCTTTTAAGACGCCAGAAGCCACTCACCAAAGTGGGATGTAGAATACTTTCTTAATAAACTTTGTTTTGCCAACTGACCTAAATGTCTCCTGAAACTATGGTCCCCAGAGTCCTGCCCTGCTACTCCCAAGGTTGTGATCTTTACAGGAACAAACTGCCATATCTTTCTCCCATGAAGTAGCTGGTGGGTTTGAACTGCAAATCTTTCAGTTAGCAGCCAAGTGCTGAGCCACTGCACCACCGGAACTTCTCTTAACAATAATAAAAACAGCAGTTAATACTTCCAATATTCAGTACTATGCTGTTTCTATGCACTTGGTCTTAGTGGGAAATACAAGAATAATTAAGGTATGTTTCATGCTGGGGAAATCTGTTGTTTTTGCATGACTAGCTTCTGCTAAGGGCATCTAGGCTTTCCTTTAAGAACGTGTCCTTCCGCATTGCATGAAGTCTGGTGAGACCGTCAGTCACAATGCTTTGCTTCCATCACATTGGGTATGAGATCCAGGCTGGCTAGTAAGACATTGTGATTGCTTCAACCACGGCTACAAGACCCTACACTAATCCAGCCTCATTAACACAACAAAGACAACCCATTCCCACATGGGATTATAACCATAGGCATCCAAATCCATTGCTGTCTAGTGGATTCAGACCCATGGTGATCCTTTAGGAGAGAATAGAACTGCCTGATACAATTGCCAAGGAACACCTGGTGGATTTGAACTGCTCAACTTCTGGTTACCAGGCATAGCTCTTAACTACTACACCACCAGAGTTTCTACCAGAGCCATACCACTGCCATAGAGTTGATTCCGACTCATGGCGACCCTATAGAGGTTAGGATTTACAGTATGTCGCAATTCAGTCCGTAAGTCAATAAATTCCCTTTTATACATAAATTGGTTTGAGTTGCGTTTCTGTCATTTGAAACCAAAGCAGTATTGACTAACACAGTCTAGACCTCAAGTAATTCATACCCTACAAATCATATAACAATGTATTTAACAATTAAAGAATAGGGGCCATTTACAAAACAAAACAAACCCACTGCTGTCAAGTTGGATCTGACTCATAGCGACCCTATGGGTCAGAGTAGAGCTGCCCCATAGAGTTTCCAAGGGGTGCCTGATATATTTGAACTGCTGACCTTGTGGTTAGCAGATATAGGCCTTAGCCCAGTAGGCCACCGGGGTTTCTCTGTGGCCATTTAGGTAAGACAAACAGTTAAGCACTTGATTACTAACTAAAAAGCTGGCAGTCCAAACCCACCCAAAGGTGGCACAGAAGACAAGTCTGGTAATGAGTTTCAAAGGTCACAGCTTTGAAAACTATAGGGAGCAGTTCTCTGCACACATGGGGTCACATGGGATTGCCAAGAGTCAGAATCAACTCAACGGCAAACAACAAAGGTCATTTAAAAGACACATCAGCTAAATTTAAAAACATATCACCTAAGTGATGCTCTCAGCACCCTGGAGGTTCCTAGATGGAAGTGAGCCTTTCTACTTCTGCCTCTGTCTTAGTCACCAACACTGCTATAGGAGAAATACTATGAGTGGATGGCTTTAACAAAGATAAATTTATTTTCTGAAGGTCTAGTAGGCTAGAAGTCCAAATTCAGGGTGTCATCTCTCTGGGCTCTGGAGGAAGGTCTTTGTTTTCAATCTTCCCCTGGACTAAGAGCTTCTCCAGGCAGGAAACTTGGGCCTAGTGATATGCTATGGTTCTGAAACTGCTTTCTTGGGGGTAGGCGGTCCCCACTATCTACTTGCTTCCCTTTCCTTTTATCTCTTGTAAAATAAAGGTGGGAAACTCTCTTTACATTGGATCAGGGATGTGAATTTAGTAAGGATGTTACCCTCCCACCTTAGTGCTCTTTAACACACAATTACAATCACAGAACGGAGGACAACCATACAATACAAGGAATCATGGCCTAACCAAGTCAACACTTATTTTGGGGCACACAATTCAATACATCACAGCCCCAATAGCTGAGTTGGGTGGTTATCAGCAGTTGTACTATATCTAAACTGGTCATTGCCATGTGTTATTTTATATTTATTATTTGGTTAATCATTGTATAAATTAATAAATTGTGGTATACCTCTTAAAAAGCAATTGTTTTAGAAAATCTTAATAAAAATGTTGCCGTTAAGTTAGATGTGGCAATTGTTTTCTTTAGTGGTCAATTCTGACTCATAGTGACCCGATAGGGCAGAGTAGAACTGCCTGAGCTAGTTTCCTAATTTATAATCTTTACAGGAGCAGATGGTCAGGTCTTTTCTCCTGCAGTGCTGCTGATGGATTGGAATTGCAACCTTTCAGTTAGTAGTCAAGCACTTAAAGACAACTATAAAAGACTGGATTAAAAAAAATACAAAAAATGTAGAAGGCTTCTGTCTTAGTTTCCCGAGGCTGCCAAGCCCTAAACCACTGCACCCTAGGGCTCCTGTCTGTAACTGTGCTGCTCCTTGTAACACAGAAACCGCCCCCTCCAGAAACACAAACTCATTGCTGTCAAGTGAAACTTAACTTTATAGCAACCCTAAAGAACAGAGTGGAACTGTCGCGTAGGATTTCCAAGAAGTGGCTGGTGGAGATTCGAACTGCCAACCTTTTAGTTAGCAGTTACTGTGCTACTAGAGCTCTTTTTAAGGGTAAGTAGTAAAAATGTGTTAGCTTGAAGTTTACATTAAAAAAAGAAAAACAACAAAAACCCCACTGCTGTTGAGTCGATTCAGACTCATAGAGACCCAATAAATAGGTCAGAGTAGAACTGCCCCACCGAGTTTCCAGGGACAGCTTGGGTGATGTGAACTGCTGACCTTTTGGTTAGCAGGTGCAGCTCTTAGCCACTGTGCCATCAGGAGTTTACATATTTATTATTAAAACCCCACAGTAATGTTTTATTGTATTTTATCCCTGACCTTGTTTGGAGTTGCCAGTTCATGGTGATAGTAAAAAGCAGGGCGGCTTGACTAAGTTTATTTATGTCTTTAAATTCTCCTGAGATACTGCACCTCCATATATCTGTTTCTGAAGGGAACAGCCTCTCACTCACCCTGCTCTTATACTACTGAGATGACTGGCAAAGGTGGTCCATACACTGGAATTTAGATTTCATAGTGTGGGCAGGGAGAGGGAGCTTTGGAAAGAAGCTACACAAATAAAACACTGTTGGGCAAAAAGACCCCTGGTGACTGAGGGAGAATGGGTTGGAGGACAAGGAGGCTTGTGATGGATTGTTGTGATTGCTATTTCATGTGTCCTTGCACAACCTTTGCTGACTGCCTAAAACCCTCAACAGTTCTGAGAAACCTCAAGTTTAGCTTGCCACCCAGGTTCAGTCTACACCTATGCAGTTTAGGGACTCACCTCCAAACCAATCCCGCCTACTCTGAGTCCCTTAACATTCTTCCCTCTACAAACTCAACTCAGGACTCAATTCCAACTTTAACAGTTCAAGCAAAAAAAAAATGTCCAGCCCACTGTAGCCTCTCCAGAAATGCCACTCCTCAGAATTCTTAGCATTATTTGGATGCGTCAGTCCTGAGATAAGATTTATAAATGTGCTTAAGAATTGATAAGGACTATATAAATGAACACTAACTCGGCTCAAACTTCAAATGACAAATATAAGGAAACACCAAGAGACTCTGTCCTCCCTCCCTGGTTGGTTTTCCATTCTCCTTCAGTGATTCTCAACAGGATGCTCCTAGTTCAAATACACCTCCCAAGGCCTGCCTACTGATCCAAAATTCTGTCTTTTCCTGGGATCGTCCAGACAACAGCAGGAACTCTTTTTTCACTCATGACTGAATGAAAATGTACATTCCCGTATAAATTTACATGCCCACCTATATGCAGCTTCCATTGCTCTCCCTGTCTGGTGACAGCACACTATTCCTCTCTGCTCCATACATGTCTCATCCTCCCAACAGCCTCCTTTCCCCTCCTCTCCACCCACTCTTGCAGGAACTCTTTCTTAAGGAGTACTGAATTTTTATGCAAATAACATTCTCCTTATGCCACAACTGTTTTACTTAATTCCCTCATGTCTGCCTGTTATGCGTGTGAGTGTGTTATTTGTGAAAAAATGCAACCAAAGTTTCTATAACACTAAAGAAGCCCTGGTAGTACAGTGGTTAAGCACTCAGTTGCTAACCGAGAGATTGGTTGTTTGAAGTCACCAGCTGCTCCATAAGAGAAAGATGTGGCAGTCTGTTTCCATAAAGATTAACCTATTGCCACTGAGTCAGTTCTGACTTACAGCAACCGTACAGGACAGAACAGTACTGCCCTATAGGGTTCCCAAGGAGCAGCTGGTGGATTTGAGTTGCCAGTGGTCTGGGCAGCAGCTATTGCTCTAAACCACTGTTGCCAAAGCTCCTCCGTAAAGATTCTAAACCAAAACCCAAACCTACTGTCATCATGTGGATTCTGACTCATAGCAACCCTATAGGACACAGTAGAACTGCCTTTATAGATTTTCCAAGGAGCACCTGGTGGATTCCAACTGCCAGCCTTTGGGTTACCATTCATAGCACTTAACTGCTACACAACAAGTTTTCCCCATAAAGGTTACAACCTTGGAAATCCTCAGAGGCAGTTCTACTCTATCCCGTAGGCTCACTGTGAGTTGGAATTCCTTTTACAGAAATAGATTTCCTTTGGTTTTGGGTGAAAGACCAGTAGGATGGGTGATTTAGCGGTAGAGTTCTTGCCTTCTGTACCGGAGACGTGAGTTTGATTCCTGTCCAGTGTACCTCAAGTGCAGCCACCATCTGTCTGTTGGTAGAGTCTTGCATGTTGCTCTGACACAGAACAGATTTCAGCAGATCTTCTAGACTAAGATGGATTAGGAAGAAAGGACTGGCAATCTACTTTCAAAAATCAGCCAGTGAAAATCCTATGGACCACAACATCAGCACTGTGTTCTTTTGTGCAAGAGCACACCTTGAGTTGGTGGCCTACTCAACAACAGCTAACAACAAGGAGTACTCATAACCTAAGGGGATTATAAAGGGTAACTAATCTTTGCTGATGCCTTGGTGGCACAGTGCTTAAGAACTTGGCTGCTAACCGAAAGGTCAGCTGTTTGAATCCACCAGACCCTCCTCTGAAAATCCTGTGGGGCAGTTCTACTCTGTCCTATAGGTTGCTGATTGCAACGGGGTATATGTGTTACGTTTGCTATTTAGAGAGTATTAACGTAGAACTCAAGTTTACACAACACTGTATTGAGAAATTGCGATACCAATGACTTTGCAAAGCTCCCAGTAGGCAAATACCTTTATAGTTCAAATTTCTGCATTTTCAGATAGAAAGCTTTATTATTGGTGCAGTCAGTGTTAACTTAGGTTGGTCTTCATGTTAGGTTAGTCTTTTCTTTTAAATGTCAGTTATTGGTAGCTTCATTTCATTATTATCCATTTATGTGTGCTGTTTAGCTAGCCATATAGTTTTTGTCCTGCTTATTTTGGATATGTTATCAGAAGGGAGAAATCCCTGGAGAAGGATATCATGCTTCGAAGAGGGTCATGGAAAAAGAGGAAGACTGCCAGTGAGATGGACTGACACAGTGGCTGCAACAGTGGGCTCAAACATAGGAACAGCTGGGAGGATGGCACTGGGTCAGGCAGTGTTTTGTTCTGTTATACATGGAGTCACTGTGAGTCAGAACCAGCTCGAGGGCACCTAACTGCAACAACAATAACATAGTTTCTGTAATGTTTATTTGTATTAATAGGATTTTTGGACCATAATGTTAAAAAAACTAGACTTAAAAAAAATTTTTTTTGGTATGCTTTGATATTCTAATAGAACTCTTCTATACTCTCTTGCTAAATAACTGTTGTATAATTCCCTAAATATGTACTTTTGGTAAGCCGCTTCTTAGTTACGTGCTTCTCCTGAATTTGTTCTATTTACATAACTTAGAACATAGAACCCAGGTGAGTATAATGAAATGACTAGGCTATTTTAAATTCTATAAGGCATTGTTTTACAATATAAAATGTTGGGGAGCCCATGTTCTTTTATCCAGTAAATCCCAAGTGATTATATATAAAGTATCCAGCAACAAATCTGTATCAATTTGTTTAGGAAAAGCATATTAACAATATCCCTAGTCTATATTGTGATAATAGGAGATTGAAAACATATTTATTGTTTTATTAAAGACATATTGCTTAGACCTTTCATTTACCTTAAAAATTAATTATAAAATATCTTTAAAAATGAAAGTAAAAGCCATAATAGAACAGATAACTTATGTATCTACATCCAAACAGGAACATTTACCACATGTAGTTCAGAGCTCTTTGGTAAAAAGCACTAAAACCAAAACAAAAACCCATGACCATCGAGTTCATTCCCACTGCCCCATAGAATTTCCAAGGTGGGCCTGGTGGATTCAAGTGTCCAACCTTTTGGTTAGCAGTCAGAGCACTTAACTACTACACTACCAGGGTTTCCATTTATTTACATGATTAAAAAGTCAAGATGTAAAAAAGTCAACACACTATCCTCTCTCCTGTTGCTCTCCAGTGGCATCCAGTTACAGGTACTAATGCATTCTTTAGAGGTATTTTAAGCATAAGGCTTGGCTTGGCTATGTTTATGTATGTATTTTTTCGCAAACCATAGCATTCACATATGCTGTTTTACTCCTTGCTTTATTTTACTTATACATCCTGGAGATTGTTCTGGATCAGTATATAAAGAGAACTGTTTTATTAGTTTCAATAGCTGCATAGTATGCCATGGGGAGGGGGTTGCTTATAAATATTTAGATAGATTACAGTATTTTGCTGTAAAGAACAGTATTGCAGTGAATAATTTTGTACATACCAAAACCAAAACGAGAACTATTGCCAACCAGGTGGTTCTGACATTTAGAGACCCTAGAGGGCAGAGTAGAATCGCCCTATAGGGCTTCCAAGGAGCTTGTGGTAGGCTCAAAGTGCAGACCTTTTGGTTAGCAGCTGTGTCTCGTAACCACTACACCACCAGGGTTTCTGGTAACCTGTATATTTCATGTATCAGTAACTTAAACTTCTAGGAGTGAGAGTACTTGCTCAAGGAGTATGCAACTTTTTATAAACTTCACAACTTTTTGTATGCAATTTCTGTAATTTTCATAGTTATTACCCAAGTGTATTCTACAGAGGTAATGTATGGAAGTGATAGCTTTCCAAACTCATGGATAATGTACACTTTTTCAATCTTGGCTGCTCTAGGAGGTGATAACATGGTATTTTAATGTCATTTTAGTTTCCATTTTATTTGATATGAGTGAAGGTGAGCATCTTTTCGTGCTTAAGAGCCATTTGTGTTCCTTTTCAGGGAACTGTCCCCAATGCTTTATCATTTTTCTATTCGTTTATTTATCTTTAATTTGTTGATTTATAGGGGCTTTTTACATATTAATGAAATTGGTCTTGTTCATTGTGAGTACTAGTTTTCTTTTTCCCCTCAGTTTATTATTTGTCTTTTGATTTGGTTTGGGGGGTGCACAGCATGAAGCCATGGAGAATTGCTATGAAGACATTTTTTTATTTTAAAGTACTTAAATTTATTTACAGAATAATAAAGAAATTTCTTCCTCACTCTGAGACCATAAGAATTTCTTCCATGGTTTCTTCTAGATGCTTACGGTTTCCTTGTTATGTGTAATGCTTGATCTGCTTGAAATTTTAGTATAAGATGGTGATAGTGATCCAAAGAGTTTGTTTTTCCCCAGATTGCTAACCATTTTATTAAATAATTTTTTTCTCCTTTGATTCTAAATTGATACTCACCAAATTCTTGGAGATATTTGGGTCTCTTTCTAGAACTGTATTGTTTACATTGATCTATCTTCTTATAAGGCTACATTTAAAAAATTCTTAATTTTGTTATGTTTTAATTTCTAGTAAACCTATATACGGGTTTATACCTTTTTCTATAATTTTCTGACTATTCTTACTTGTCTAATTTTCCATGTAAACTTTAGAGCCAGATTTGTTAATTTTTTCTAAAAAGACTATGTGATTATTTTTGTATAGATCGTGTTAAATTTGAACCTAGAACGAATTTAGAAGTTTTCATTGGGTCATTTCTCTGATCTTACCATGTATGTTTTCTGCTTGGTAATGTGGACAGCTAGGTTGGTGAGTTGTAGGGGCCTTTGTAACCTAGTCTGAGTTAGATTAGAAGTTTTTTCCAAGACTAAGTCCTGAGCCCACTGGTAAGCCAGCACTAGACTCTATTTTTAGTAGCGAGCTCTGGGCCTCATCCGCCTTCCTTTCCTTGGTTAAATGCTCTCAGAGTTCAGAGGTAGAGAGCTCTCTGACTCCATTCCTAAACCTCTTTGCATCTTGGTGACGGTCTGTGCCTCAGCTTCTTCTCTTCCTTGTTTTGAAAACTAGTCTGGCCTTCTAAAAGATTTTACTGTTAACTATGCTTGGGGCAATGGCCAGAGTGATAAAACATCCTATAAATTTACAGAGGTTACAGAGTCTTTAAAAATGTCCTTCCTTGACAATCCAGTGTTAAACAGTGAGTCATCCAATAGTCGCTGTCTTTGGCATCATAATTATTATCTGTTATTTTCTTACTTGGAAACCCTAGTAGTATAGCGGTTGAGTGTTACATCTGCAACCAAGAGATCAGCAGTGGAAATCTACCAGGTGCTTCTTGGAAACGTGATCAGTTATACTCTGTCCTATAGGGTTGCTGTGAGTAGGAATTGACTGGATGGCAGTGGGTTTGGGTTTAGTTTCTTATAATTTGTCTCCTTCACTAGAATATAAGCTGCATAACAGCAGGGATCTTTTTCTTTTATGATTAACCTCTGTATCCTACAAAGGTGTCAGACACGTGGTAAAAATAATTTTTAGATGATGAATGAATAAAATTCTTACAGAATTCTACCAATCTGCAACTTGATGACCTTAGGCATGTTGCATCAATGTTCTGGTTCTCATGGTCTTCATCTGTAAAGACAAAGAGTCTGTGAAGAGTTAGGAGTGAAAGGTGACGGGTGTTACGGGAGTGCAGTGTGGGGTTGTCGTCAGCTGCTCTGAACTTAGCCCTGACTCATGGGGCCTCATTAGCCACAGAAGGAAATGCTGCCCAGTTCAGACACATGCTGCCTGCACTTGAGGTCCATCAGATGGGCATCAGAGCTGGGTCTTTTGCATGGAAGGCACACATTCTACTACTGGACCACCAGTGTTCTCCTGCACTGTGGGCAACTGGCCTTGTTTGTTTGTTTGATTAGATTACGGTAGGGGTCCACCAGTCTGTGAACCCCACTGGGTACTCCACTAGGGTTTAGTTTATTGCTATGTACCCTGTACTTAGTGCAGTGCCTGACACAGACTAGATAGTAAATTTGTTAAGTAAAAGAATGGTGGCTCACTGAAGGAGGAGTTTTGAGCATTACTTAGGAAGTTGTTGCTAAGTGCCATCAAGTCCATTTCTGTGTCATGGTGAACCCCATGTGACAGAACACCTGGTAACTGATTGGAGGTGGAAGAAAGTCAAGGGTGTGAGACAGAAAAGGAGGATGTTTTTCTGTGTGTTTTGTTCATGTGGGTGGGAATCCCTTGACCTTCATAATCTGAAACTGTTTGACTCTTCCAAAGTCTGGAACAAACTTCTACGGTAGATCTGACTCTCATCTCATTTTTTCTTAAATAGGGAGTAATTTGCTTCCTGAGACCTGTCCACCCTCTTTTAGTATTCAGATAGAATTAAAACAGAGTCATTTCCTGGCACAGGGTATCTCAAGAGTGAGCAAGCAAGAGAGAAAGTCAAGTCAGCTGTTATAAAACCACTGAAAATAAAGATTTAATGAGAGAAGATAGAGAACAGTAGGTGAGTTGGTAAGTGTTATGGATTTAATTGTGTCCCCTTAAAATACGTGTTGTAAGTCCTAATGTATATACCTGTGGTGGAGCCTCGGTTGTACTGTGGTTAAGTGTTCGCCTGCTGTTCAGAAGGTTGGCAGTTTGAATCCACCAGCTGCTCCTTTGAAACTCTATGGGACAATTCTACTCTGTTCTGTAGTCAGTATCAGTTGGAATCTACTCCACATAACCAGTTTGGTTCTTTGGTTTATGCCTGTGGTTAAATGCAGTTTGGGAATGAGTTGTCTTTGTTATGTTAATGAGACAGGATTAGTGTGGGGCGTATTTTGAGTTAATGGATATTGAGATTCAAAGGAGATTAAACAAGCCTGGGAGAAGCCTAGATGGGGAAGGACGATGCCAGCCATGTGAAGATTGCCTAGGAGCAGAAGCTCTAAGAGACAAAGACCTTCCTCCAGAGTTGACAGAGAGAGAGAGCCTTCCCCTAGAACCAGTACCTGAGTTCAGACTTTTAGACTCCTAAACTGTGAGCAAATAAGTTTCTGTTAGTTAAAGCCACCCATTTGTGGTATTTCTGTTATAGCAGTGCAAGATAACTAAAACATTAGGTCATATCCCGGGATCCCAAGACACAGACTCTAGGCAGCCTGTCTCCCTTCTAGACTAGTAATAATAAATTTATCCAAGACTCTTGGTTTCTCGTCTTGTTCCCAAGGCTGCTAAGAGTAGTGACACCATATCCTCCCTTGCCCCTGGGGACTAATCTCAGTTGTCCATGGTTTTTGAAATTTGTGAAGAAAAGGAAGTACCACCCCTCCGGGTCTTTTGAACTGGTAGGCCAGTCCCTCCAATTTCAGAAAAGGACACTTTCAAAGTTGGTAAAAATAACAAAATTTGACTTTTAAATGGAAACAAAAACAAATCTTTTCCCACATTCAAGCCTCCTTCAGGCAAAAGCTTAATGAGAAAATATTTAGCCTCTGTCCTTTCCCAAAAAAACACACCAATTTTCTCTCAATTAAATTGAACTGGGTAAAAATCATAAACATTATTTTGTAATGTGGCTTGGCATGATATAGTATACTTTAAAAATATATATTTTATAGATGATTAAGACTCAGAAATTTAAGTTATTTACTTATTCACATCATGTAATTAACTGGTCTTAGTCAAATTTTAGATAGGCTTTTCCTCTTCTTTGGTGGAATGTATTGAATAGTTACAATGAAATATAACTTGATAGTGTCCTATAAATCAGATATAAGCAACTTTTGGGTGGCTGTTTTGAAAGAGTTAATTTTTGTTAACAGGGGGCTTCACTTATTTGTAATATTCGTGGGACTATCACAAAACTCAAGCGTCTCCATCTTGTCTTCAGTCTAAGGCTTTAGTAAAACTTGAAAATATTTAAATTGCCTCCAGCTAACTGCTGGCTGTAATCACCAAACCAAAAACTAAACCCACTGCATCAAGCTGGACTCATAGTGATCCTATAGTACAGAGGAGAACTGCCCCATAGTTTCCAAGGAGCACCTGGTGGATTTGAACTACTGACTTTAGCACTTAACCACTACTCCACCTGGGTTTCCTTTGTAAGAGATAAAGATAAGGATTTGAGTCCCAGGTGGAATGTTAATCTTCTTTAAGTGGTCAGGATAGTCATGACTCAGATGTGTTGACATCTTAATTGGTGTTTTGTGACTAAAGGTGGTTTCGCTATCATGTAATCTCCCAGCAGATTCCTTTGTTTTTCTGTTACAGTCTTTAGATTATTAGTACTTGTTTTCCACAGCCCTAAAGAGAGCACAAATTAGTCCCTAACCTTGAGAGAAACTAAGGGAAACAAGGGACTTGAAGACAACCAAGAGACAAAAGGGTGCAGGTTATGCTCAAGATGTAGCCAATTGTTTTCCTTTGCCTGTTCCAAAGTAACTTGCCTAAGGTTACATAGCTAGTGAGTGACATTGCCAGGATTTGGACCTGGAACAGCCTGGTTCCAGAGCTAATACCCTTAAACCGCTTTTCCCCCATAGTTTCCCACAAAGCTCCCACACAGGTGGCACACAGCGATTTCTGTGCAAGAAGAAACCATGGTCAAGTCTACAGAATTCTGTTTTGGCTTTGTACACAGGAAGTGCTCCATTAATGCTGAGCTGACAGCGCACATGGTGATGGTGAACCTGTCTACTGGCTAATCCAGCCTGGGTGTGAGCTGGTAAGGACCGCAATATCACCAAGAGAAGGAGTTTCTATAGTACTTCCGTTTGGTACCAATTTCTCCTCATGAAAATAGGAAAAACTCAAGGAGCAATCTGTAGGGAAAGTGATAGTTGGAAAGTGTGCCCATGAAGATGACTCAGTGATACAGGGCATGTTGACATCATAGTCCAACAACTACATTCTTGTGGTGTGTATGTAGTCACTCTACATTCTCTGATTTCAAGCCTCTAATCCATGGTGGTGAGACAATCCCGGCTACCCCACTAGGTTAACAGCAACAGTCTGTCTCCACTACGCTATTATATCGGGTATTGCGTCACATGGTAGGCACCTTCCAAACGTTTGGAACTCTAATTCTAAATAGTTTTGTCCCTCTGTTTAACTTGGGCTTGCCCTCTGGCAATAACAATCCTCAGAGTATTCATGAATATTTACAAAACCTGCAGATTTACTATTCACAAACAAGACTTAAAAAGGGAAAGGTTGCCTTCTGCCTCCCCTCCCACAAAATACAACATTTTTCTCACCTGCCACACAACCTCCAGCCTCCTATCCTATGCACAAGCAAAGAGAATTCAGAGGCAGGAACATGGCAATGCTAGAATAGAAACATTTAAACAGATAGAAATAATCTAATAAATAAATTTATACAGGTTCATTCATTTGCAGACTTTCTGTTTTAGGACCACTCACAGGGGAAGAAAAAAGGTTTGGTTCAAAGACATATTCACACAGACACCAGGCTTAGTTTTAAGTATGTCTCACAAAACCAACTGTCTCAGTCATCTAGTGCTGCCATAACAGAAATACCTCAAATGGATGGCTTTAACAAAGGGAAAGTTATATCCTCACAGTTAAGTAGGCTGAGTCCAAATTCAGGGTATTGGCTCTAGGGGAAAGGCTTTTTCTGTTGGCTCTGGAGGGAGGTCCTTGTCATCCATCTTCCCCTGGACTGAGAGCTTTTTAGGTACAGGGAAACTGAGTCCTTTCCAAAGGATGCAATTTGCTTACAACACTGCTTTCTTGGTGGTGTGAAGTCCCCAATTCTCTGCTTACTTCCCTTTCCTTTATATCCCAAGAAATCTCAATATGGTGCCAGCCAAGCCAAGCCCGAGAGCCACAATATAATTGTACACATTGAATCTGGCCTCCCGAACACAACCACTGCCCGGCCTCCCTCATTAATATCACAGAGGTAGGATTTACAACATATAAGAATATCACACAATACCAGGAATCTTGGTATCGTGGATTGAATTGTATTCCCTCCCAAATGTGTGTGGTGTGTTGGCTGGGCCAAGATACCTAGTGTTATTTGATTTTCCTACATGTTATAAATCCTGCCTCTGTGATGTCAATGAGGGAGGATGGGTGGCAGTCATGTTAGTGGAACAGGACTCAATGTATATGATTGTACTGTACCTTTAGTCAGCTTTTTGGGATATGAAGGAAAAGCTAGTAGAGAGATTTGGGGACCTCATACCAACCAAGAAGCAGTGCCAGGAGCTGACGCATGCCCTTCGGAAAGGACAGGGTCTCTGCACCCCAGAAGCTTCCAGTCCAGGGAAAGACTGACGACAAAGACCTTCCTCCAGAGCCAGCACAGAAAGTCTTGCCCTGGAGCTGACACCCTGAATTTGGAATTTAGCCTCCTGGACTTGGACAAAATAAAATTTCCCTGTTAAAGCCAACCACTTGTATTTCTGGTAAAGCAGCATTAGATGACTAAAACACATGGCCTAGCCAAATTGCTATACATGTTTTTGTAGGGACACAATTCAACCGGTGACATCAACACTGTAAGACTGTTGTCTCTCCCTGGTTCTAACTTTGTAAATGTTCTCCAGAGATCACTAGAAGATTCCAGACAGCTCCTTATTTAGGAAGAAGTTTACGTGTTTGTTTAAAAAGGGAACATACTTTCCTTAAAGTATATACATACATTTTTTACATTGAGTTATGACGTATGAGGTCTAACTATTAAGTCTGCCAATTTAATTATTCCAAGTGCTACATACCTCATTGCTGAACATCACTGTAGTTGCCTTGTAAGTACTCCCCTTGGGAAGCTATGCTCCAGTGCCAGTGCCCAGTCTACCCTTCAAAACAATCTTGGAACTCTTTCTGAAATGGCCATTGTGCATGGCGGCATGGCGGCAAGTTTGCCAACTTAATTGTATAGTTTGTCTGTGAGGGAGTTTTTAGCCAGCAAGCAAATAACTATATTGGAATACCCTCCCCATTCACTTGATCTGGCCCTTAATGACTTTTTTTCTTTAGCAGAAGATAAAGGAAATATAGAAAGGAAGACAGTTTGATGACATTTAGGACTTCAAGGGTAATATGACAACAACTCTGATGGCATTCCAGAAAGAGTTCCAAAATTGCTTTGAAGGGTAAACTAGGCACTGGCATTGGTGCATAGCTTCCCAGGGGAGTACTTCAAAGGTGACCATAGTGATATTCAGCAACGAGGTACACAGCACTTTTTCTAGGATGAGCTCACAAACTGAATTGTCAGTCCTCGTGTGTACCATAAAGTGCATTGATTTTCAGTGTACACCTTGATGAATTTTTATGTGTGCATAGACTCAGGTAACCAACACCTGGATCAACGAATGGCCTCCAGATGGCTTTCACATGCCCCTTCTCAGTTGGTAACCATCTCGCAGAGATAGAACCCTTATTCTGACTTCTGTTGCTACAGATTAGGTTTTTGGTTCTTAATAATTTTTTCTTGATATGTAACAGACATATAATACGGGCACAAAATATACTAATCTCAAAGGCAGAGTTCAAAAAAGGTTTAAATAGGTATACAACCATGTAACCACCATCCAGAAGAGCTCCATAAGGCTCTCCATGCCACTACTCCATTAACGCCTCCCTTTTGGATAAACCCTAATCCAACACACAACCATCACTCACCACCACCATCCACTGCTGTCCAGTGGATTCTGACTTACAGCAACCCTATAGGACAGAGTAGAACTGCTCCATAGAATTTCCAAAGAGTACTTGATAGATCCAAACTGATCTTTTGGTTAGCAGCCATAGCTCTGAACCACTAAACCAACAGGGTTTCCCAACATCACTCAGTCTTGCACTTTCTGGATGTTATGTACGTATACACTCTTGTGTATCTTCTTCTGTTCAGCATTATTTCATGATTTTGTGTGTAGCAACAGTTCATCCTTTTTTTATTGCTCTAAGTATTCCATTATATGACCCTACCACAATTTATCAATTCTGCTATTCTGTTGATGACATCTGGGTTAATTTCAGTTTAGAGCTATTATGAGTTAAACTGCAATAAACAACTTTTGTACCTTTTTTGGTGAACATTTGTTTTCATTTTTGTGGAGCATATATTTACAGCCAAATTTCTGGATTAGAGTATGTGTGTATATAGCTCTATTAAGTGCTACTCAACAATTTTCTAAAGTAGTTGTGTAATTTTAAATGCTCATCAACAATATGTGAGAGTTCTAGTTGCTCCAAATCCTTGGCAACACTCACTATTGTCAGAGTATTTAGTCATTCTGGTGAGTGATTAGAAAGAACTGTGACTTTAATTTGTATTTTCCTGATAAGTAATGACATTGAACATCTTTCCTGGTGCTTGCTGGAAATCTTTTATGACATTGTTGTTCAAGTCAGTTGTCTGATTTTGAAATTGGATTCTCTGTTTCTTTCTTATTTATTCATGTGCTTTCTTGTATATCCTGGATATGTTATTTATTGGATATATGTGTTACAAATATCAGTCCTTAGTCTCTAACTTGCCTCTTCAATTTCTTAATGATGGCTTCTAAAGTTTTTTGTTTAATAAAGTTCCAGTTAATCAATGTTTTTGTTTATGGTTAATATTTTATGAATCATGTTTAATGACATCACTTGGCTTGGCTGGCTTGCCTATCCCAAGGTCATGAAGATATCTTCCTACGTTGTTTTCTAGAAGCTTTATTGTTTTACCTTTCATGTTTAGGTTTATGCTCTATCTTGAGATAATTTTTATATTTGGTGTGAGTTCACTGTTTTTTCTAGTATGGATATTCAACTGATCCAACACCATTATTCCCAGTAAAATTCAATGGTCCTTTCACTGTAAATTACCTGAATGTATACATGTGTCTCCCACAAAGCCTTTTTAATGATTGGTTGAGCTCATGATCTGTAATCAACCATCCATCCATCCATCCACCTTTGCAGCATGGATGCCTGTTATCTGCTGCACATAGTGCTAACCTGTAGAAATACTGATGAGCAAAGGGTGACTCACTCAGAGAACTAACAAGCTGGGGTAAAACAAAGTAATAAAATAACCAACAATACAAAATTTCAATAGTGAATAGGTCAGTACAGAAGAGGTAGGTACGTGGTTCTGGTGTCATATACTAGGAAGATTTGACTTATTCTGGAGAGTCCAGAAAGTTCCTTTATTCCAATGCTTTTTGTACAATCAAATCATCATTTCTGTATGAGAACGCTTTCCAAATATCAAACCCAGTGTCAGGAACACATCTACATCTCTGCCATCAGTGAGTACCCCTCCTCTCCTTCTTCTCGGCCCTGGAAGCTTAGAGGTTAAGTGTAATATGGAAATATTTGTCTGGCCTATTCATAAATAATCTCTAACTTGACACACATTAGTACAACTGTTATCCTGTAGGCAATGTATGCTATTTTTTTCTATGTCAGCATTCCCAACTTTTGGAAAGTTTTCCAGCTGATGGAGCATCTTTGTGGAGGCCAACCTTTCTATTTAAGCTAAAAAACTGTGGACTTGACACCGACTCATGGTGACACCAAGTGTCAGAGTGAAACTGTTCCATATGGTCTTCAGTGGCTGATTTTTCAGAAACAGTTCATCAGACCTTTTGGGTGGATTCGACCCTCCAACCTTAGGGTTAGCAGCGAAGTTTGTAAATGGTTTGCACCACCCAATGACTCGGTTTGAAGCAAAAAGGCCCTTCCTATCTCAACAACTTTCAACCAGAACTTGGGCAAATGACCCAGACCATCAACCCACTTCTACTGTGAATCAGTACGTCAGTATACAAATGCTGAGACAGCTCTGGTAGTGGGTATCAAGCAAGATGAGATGGTGTTCTTGGTGCACAGCTCCCAAACGTCATGGCAGTCTTTGGCACCCAGGGATAGTGGTGTGGGTGCTGCATTTGGGACACAGAGCTTCTTGAGCAGGGCAGCCGCTCTCACTGATGTGTTTTTCGGTGTGATTTTGGACCTAGTTCCTCCTACATGGCTCAAGCTCAGTTTTCCAGTCCTCCCAGCAATTCTGTCAGCTGTGCAATGTATGTTAATTCCTCTTTACCTGAAATCATCCAGCTTTGGCTTCCCTAGCTTATAACTAAGAACCTTGACTGCTGAATTCTCCTACCCAAATTCCCCATACTGGATCATTGCAGATATTTATTGTTTTGATTTGTAGCACAAAAACGTGTTTTGTGTAAAAAGAGCAACACTCGCATACTACTTACATTTCAAACTGTCTTGGTAAATGCCTGTTATGGGTCTAACACTTGGCACTAACTTTGATTCCTCTAGGGTATTTAAATGTTAGGTTATTCATTAAACAAATTACTTTATAGGGCAAGCAGAATTAAGTCTTTAAACATACCTGGAAGTGGAGTGATAAGCTCCTTTTAATCCAAACCAAGGCCTTGCCCTCTAGTCAATTCAGACTTACAGAGACCCTACAGAACAAAGTAAAAACGTCCCCTACAGTTTCCTAGGCTGTAATCTTTAGGGCAGCAGACTGCCACATCTTTTCTTATGGATCATCAGCTGGTGGGTTCAAACCACCAAACTGTAGGTTAGCAGCTGAGCATTTAACCACTTCACCACCAGGGCTCTATAAATTCCTTATAAGGATCCTCCCTCTACCTTCTTATAAAGAACAAAGTGCGGTGCCAAATCTTTATCCAGATAAATTGGGAACTAGCTTCCTTGTTCCTTTGCCTCTGCTCTCTGTCTTCTCCTTCCAAGTTGGTATATGAAGTTGTGGCTTCAGTCAAGTTGAATCAATTAACACGAAGATATTATTTGAATGTGTCAGCTCTACTATGGAGCAAGTAGGCTGTACCAGTATATAATACATATTTTATATTATATATAATAATATATATATTATATACGAGTATACAAATCAGTTGACCTCAAGCCAATTCTGGCTCATGGTGACTTGATGTGTGTCACAGTAGAACTTTGCTTCATAGGGTTTTCAGTGGCGCATTTTTTTTTATTAGAAATAGATTGCCAGGCCTTTCTTCTGCAGTGCATTTGGGTGGACTTGCCTCTCTAACTGTTCAGTTAGCAGCCAAGAACATCAATCATTTGCACCATGAGGGACTCTGTACCAGAATATATGACAATCACAAGACTCATGATTATGTAATAAATATACTTATGCCTACCAGTGGAAACCATGATGGCACAGTGGTTAACTGCTACAGCTGCCAATCAAAAGATCAGCAGTTGAAATCCACCTGGTGTGCTCCCTGGAAACTATGGGGCAGTTCCGCTCTGTCCTACAGAGTTGCTATAACTTGGAATTCACTCTGCATCAAAGAGTACATGCCATTCATTGTTAATAACAAATTATACTCCCACTAATGAAAATTTCTTATCAGTAACATTACCAGAACAATAACAAAAAACTAAAAAAAAAAAAAAAAAAAAAAAAACACAGAAGAAAAAACTAAACACAAGGATATAATCACTTTCATACATCTTTTTTATAGTTTATGATTTTAGGTACTCTAATCTCATTGCTCACAGAAGTGATATGACTTTTCTGCAGTCATGAAGCTCGAACCTAGACGTAACTCCCACTCCTTGCTCTGTCCACCAAACAATGGGAATACCTATAACTTGAAAACAATGATAAAATAACTGGAGTACATTAAAACAAAATAAACAGAAAATGTAATAACTCTAAGTTCAGTACAATTACATAATCTACTTTTAGCCAAGGATATTTTACTAATTTTTAATTAAAATTCAATATACTATATTTCATTTTGTAAATAACACCACCTTTTTATTTACTACTGTTTTTAAAACTGTGTATCTATGAGTAAGATGAGACTATGCTTCTATAAATGTATACATGAGTAAGATGCTCTCTGGGAGATGGAATTATGGGCAATGCTCTTTCTGTGTGTTCTGAAGGGCAAATATGAGCTTATGTTCATTTTCTACAAAAAAATGCACCCATATACTTTATTTGAAAAAACTTATTATTATTGCTATTAAAAATCAGTGACACCTGGATATTTTACCACTCATTGGCTAACACAAGAAAAAGAATATTTTGAATGCCCAGCCACCACTTACTGAGCAAGTGCCTTCCTGATGTTGTATGTGTATTCTTTCATTTGATTTTTACAGCCATTTCATCAGGTAGGTATTATTCTTTCCATTTCACAGATGAGGAGTGTCATGGGTTAACCTCCCAAAAGTGTGCTTCTTGTCTCAAGTATATACATGAGACTAACTGGTCAGCTCCTGTCCAGGGGTGAGATGAGAAGGCAGAGGTGGACAGGAACTGGTTGAATGGACATAGGAAATATGGGGTGGAGAGGAGGGGTGTGCTGTCCTAGTGTGGGGAGAGCAGCTGGGGCTATTTAGCACCATTGTGTGCAAGTTTTTGTATGACAAATAGACTTGGATTGTAAACCTTTAACTTAAAGCACAATAAAGTATTTTATTTATGTATTTATTTATTTAATATGACTGAGTGAAAATGTACATTCCCATATAAAACTACATGCCCACCTATATGCAGCTTCCACTGCTCTCCCTGTCCGGAGACAGCACACTATTCCTCTCTGCTCCATACATGTCTCATCCTCCCAACAATCTCCTTTCCCCTCCTCTCCACCTACTCTCCTTCCTCCAGCCAGAGGTCAGCAGGATGATATCCAAAGATGCACAGAACCATAAAGTGCATCCAACATATGGTCACTCTGCATTGCCAGGTGCAATCTATTCATGTCCGAAGAGTGGACCTTCATTATGATTTATGGGCAAGGGCAGCATCAGGGTGAGGGGCCATGCTCCCAGGGGAACCCCAAAACCGCTGGACCATCAACTGAGGTCTTTTAGTGGAGATCTCAGGGTGCACCCTTTTTTATTCTTGTGTTGCCAGTGACACTCAACTTAGTGAGCTCCATCGCGGCTATCACTGGTGGTGGCCAGGCACCATCCAGTTCTTCTGGCCCAAGTTGATGTAGGCACCCACTCATCACTGGTGGTGGCCGGGCACCATCCAGCTCTTCTGGTCCCAAGTTGATGTAGACACCCACTCATGTGGGTCTCTCTATCTTCTGGGTTGCCTTTACCCCATGTCATTTTGGTCCTTGGTGAGCATCTGTTCCTGCTGAGTTGAGACCATTTGTTGTGCCCTTGGATGGCAGCTTGGCAGCTTTTAAGACCCCAGACACCACTCACTAATGTGGGGTGCAGAGAGTCCTCTTAGCAAAATGCTAGTTGTGCCAATTGGCCTCGATTTTGCCTAAGAGCATGGTCCCATGCCCCCTGCCCCAGCTACTCTATCCTTGCAATATTGGGTTAGGATAGAAGGAGTATTCAGGTTATAATGAAGTCCACTTAATATTGTTCTTCCTAATGTGTGCTATCACCGATTTCACCCAACCAGATATCTGCCAACTATCTAGTCTAAACTCTCCCCCGCTCCCCTCCCTTGCAGCTGTGAGAGTCTTTTCCTCTACATACATGTCTGTTTTTGAGATCTTATCGTAGAGGTCTCATACAATATTTGTCCTTTTGTCACTGACTACTTTCACTCAACATAATGTCTTCCAGTTGAAACCAGGTTATGAGATGTTTTCTGGGATCATCGTTATTCTTTATCATTGTGTAGTGCTCCAGTGAGTATATACACCATAGTCTACCTTTCCATTCTTCTGTTGTTGGGCGTCTGGGTTGATTCCATCTTTTTGCTATCGTGGACTGCTGTGATAAACATTCTTGTGCATGTGTCCATTGGTGTGAAAGGCCTTGACTCTGTAGGACATATTCCAAGTAGTGGAAGTAAAGTACTTTTTAAAAGTGTGTACCAGCTTGGTGGCGCCATGATTCCAGCATCATTATTTTTCAATGTGTTGCACATTTTCCCTCTGTGATACTATTGAGGGAGGATAGGCAGTGGCTGTGGTAGGTAGGACTCAGTCTACAAGTGAATTGTGTCTTGAGACAATCAAGGGAAGCCAGCAGAGAGCTGAGGACCTCAGACCATAAGGAAAGGAGCGGTGCGTGGAGCAGACCCTGTCCTGTGGACTCAGGGTCCCCATGCCTCAGAAGCTCCAACCCAGACCAAGGGGAAATTGACAAGTCCTTTCCTCTGGAACCAACAGAGAACGACTTCCCCTGGAGCTGATGCCCTGAATTTGGACTTTTAACCTACTTGTCCGTGAGAAAATAAATTTTTATTTGTTACAGCCATCCACTTGCACTATTCTTGTTATTACAGCATAAGATGACTAAGACAGAGGCTGACTCTTGGAAAGTTAATCTGCTCAGTCACAGAGTAACTAATGGAGTCTCAGTTGTAAGCTCAAATTCCACCATGTCCAACGGATCAAAGACCTAAAATGTAAGAGCTAAAACCACATGTAGATGAAAAAATAGGGGCATATCCTCAAGACCATATGTTAGACAAATAGTTTTTAGACACGATAGTGTCATGGATTGAATGTGTCCCCCCAGAATATGTATCAACTTGGTTAGGCCATGATTCCCAGTATTCTGTGGTTGTCCTTCATTTTATGACTTTAACTTCATGTTAAAGAGGATTAGGGTGAGACTGTAACCTCCCTACTAAATTCACATCCCTGGTCCCATGTAAAGGGAGTTTCCTTGGAGTGTGGTCTGCAGCACTGTTTACCTTACAAGAGATAAAAGGAAAGCAGCCATAGAGAAGGGATCTCATACCATCAAGGAACAAGAACCAGGAGCAAAGTGTACCCTTTGGACCCAAGGTTCTTGTACAAAGAAGCTCCTAATTCAGGGACAGATTGATGACAAAGACCTTCCTCCAAAGCCTACCAAGAGAAAAAGCCTTCTCCTGGAAGTGACATCCTGAATTTGGACTTCTAGCCTACCAGACCAAGAGCAAATAAAGTTACGTTAAAGCTGTTCCCTTGTGGTATTTCAGCACTAGATAATTAAATTAAAGACAGATACGAAAGGGATAAATGGCAAAAGAAAAACATTAAATTTCTTCAAAACTAAACCCTCCTGTGCTTTCAAAGGAGTCCTGGTTGCACAGTGGTTAAGGGCTCAGCTGCTAACCTGAGGGTCAGCAGTTGGAGTCCACCAGCAGCAACCCGGAAGCCTGCAGGGGCAGTTCTACTCCATCCTGTAGAATAGCTATGAGTCAGAATCCATTCAATGACAATGGGTTTGGTTTGGTTTTTTGCTGTTTTTTTTTTTAAACACTCAAGTCAAGAAAATGAAGACAGCCCAAATAACAGGAGAATGTATTTGCAAATCATGTAAGAGACTTCTGTGTAGAATATATAAAGAGTGAACTCAGTAACAAAAAGGCAAACAGTACAACCAAAGTATGGGCAAATGATCTGAATAGACATTTCCAAGGAACATGGCCAGAAAGCATGTGAAAAAACCTTCAATATTATTAGTAATCAAGGAAATGAAAATGAAAATCCACGATGAAATACTACTGCAGACCCACTACGACAGCAGGAAACAAAATGTCAGATTACAACAAGTAGTGATGATAATCTGGAGAAATAGGAACCTTCATATACTGCTGGCAGACATGTAAAACAGTGCAGCCACTTGTGAAAACAGACTAGTAGTTCCTTTAGCGATAAACAAACAGCTATGATACTTCCCAGTGATCCCACTCCTAGGTATATGCTAAGAGAGACTAAAACATGTCTCCAGAAAAACGTATGCACAAATGTTTACAGCAGCATTAAATGTACTAGCCAAAAGACGGAAACCACCCGTGAATACTGTAGTATAAAAGCTTAGAAAATGAAAGTCCCACCATTATCAACTCTTATTCCCAGCAATATGTCCTTCCACACTTTCATGTGATACATCTAATCTCTTTAAATTGTCTACTCTAGTGCTTTAAGCCTTTTTTTTTAAAAATGGGACTTTCATTTTCTAAACTTTTATACTACTTAATTCCAAAGAAAGGTGATCCAACTGAATGAGGAAATTACTGAATAATATCAATACCACACACAAACAAAATTTTGCTTAAGATCATTCAAAAGTGACTGCAACAGTATATTGACAAGGAACTGCTAGAAATTCACGCTGGATTCAGAAGAGAATGTGGCATATCACTGCTGATGTGAGATGAATCTTGGTTGAAAGCAGAGAATACCAGCAAGATGTTTACTTGTTTCATTGACTATGCACAGGCACTCCAACTGTGTGGATTATAACAAATTATGGCTAACATTGTGGAAAATGAGAATGCTAGAACACTTAATTGCGCTCTTCAGGAATCTGTATATGGATCAAGAGGCAGTCATGGGAACAGAACAAGGGGACTCTGCATAGTTTCAAGTCAGGAAAGGTGTGTATCAGGGTTTTATCCTTTCACCATACCTTTTCAATGTGTATGATGAGCAAATAATCCAAGAAACTGGATTATACGAAGAACGAGGCATCAGGATTGGAGGATGACTCATTAACAACCTGCATTATGCAGACAGTACCACTTCACTTGCTGCAAGTGAAGATTTGAGACACTTACTGATGAAGATCAAGGACCACAGCCTTTGGTATGGATTGTACCTCAGTATCAAGAAAACAAAAATCCTCACAACTGGACCAGTACGCAACATCATCATAAAAGGAGAAAGGATTGAAATTGTCAAGGATTTCATTTTACTTGAGTCCACAATTAACGCCCAGGGAAGCAGCAGTCAAGAAGTCAAAAGACACACTGCATTTGGAAAACCTACTGCAAAGGATCTCTTTAAAGTATTAAAAAGTAAAGATGTCACCTTGAAGACTAAAGTGTGCATGACCCAAGCCATGGTATTCTCAATCACATCATATGCATGTGAAAGCTGGACAGTGAACAAGGAAGGCAGAAGAAAAATTGAAGCCTTTGAATTGTGGTGCTGGAGAAGAATCTTGAATGTACCATGGACTGCCAAAAGAACAACCAGATCTGTTCTGGAAGAAGTACTCCTTGGAAGTACAGAAGGCAAGACTGCACCTTACGTACTCTGTACATGTTGTCAGGAAGGATCAGACCTTGGAAAAGGACATCATGCTTGGTAGAATAGAGGGTCAGTGAAGAAGATGAAGATCCTCAATGAGATAGAGTGACACAGGGGCTGCAACAATGGACTTAAGCATAAAAAATGATTGTGGACATGGCACAAGACCGGTCAGTGTTTCATTCTGTTGTGCACAGGGTCACTATGAGTCAGAACTGACTTGATAGCACCTAACAACCTAACGACTACTAAATTTATTTATTTTACTTACATCAGCAGGTATAATTTTTACACAAGTAAAAAAATTAAAAATTAAAAAGAATACATGTAAGTTAGAAAAAAGTATATATATATTTTTCCTGTGTTGTATATCTTTTGAATTTTGGAGTAACTCGAGGTCAGGTTCACTACACAAGCCATTTCTAGAACACACATAACAAAGACGTGTACATCCTTACCACCCATTAACACCGTAATCCCAGGGTCTATAACTGTTTCACTGACTACTTTATCTTCCATGCTAGAACCTCTGACACAACAAAAGCATTTGACATACAACTGGTAAACAAATGAGTAAAGAATAAACATTTTCAAATTTAGACACACTGACATATGTTTGTATTGATTATATTTCAAGACAGCATACTTGTTAAAGTTGGGTAGGAGAAAGATCATGAGAAAAGAATCTCACAGCTTTCCAAAGGCGACCTTGACTTTGAATTCTTGCAGATAAGGGAGGGGGAAACAATGAGTCACTTGAGCATTATGACCTATACAAGTTTTCAATGACTTTCCAGTTTACATTCTGGTAAGTATTTTGAAGAAGCAGCATATCCAGTGGTTTAGTCATCTAGGGCTGCTCTAACAGAAATACCACAGAGTGGATGGCTTTAACAAAGGAAGGTTTATTCCTACACAGTCCGGTAGGTTGCAAGTCCATATTCAAGGTTTCCACTCCAGGGGAAGGCTTTCCCCTTGTCAGCTCTGGTGCAAAGTCCAGTATTGCATCAGTCTGTCCGGGAGTGTCTTGGTGCAGGAACCTCAGGTCTGAAGGATGCGCTCTTCTCCCGGTGCTGCTTGCTTGATGGTAACAAGGTTCCCAATTCTCCTTGTTTCTCTTTCCTTTTATCTCTTGCAAGCTGAAAGGATTAAGGGTGGGGCAAGCCACACTCCAGGGAAACTCCCCCTACAGCAGAGCAGGGAAGTAATCTTATGCAGTAATTTACAGCCCCTTTAACATACAGTTTAGCGAAACCACAAAATGGAGGACAGTCACTAGATACTGGGAATCTTGTCGCAGCCACATAGTTACACATATTTTTGGGGGGACACAATTCAACCCATGACACCCAGTGAACACAGAAATGCTAGAAAAACAATAAAGAGTATACAAACACAAAACAGGTAACTAAAATTTTAACATGCTTAGGTACGGACATAAAAATTTTACAAAATCAACATTCAACTAGTTTTTCAGATTTACAATTGCTGTAAAATAAAGTTTTGCAAAGTCAAAATTTCTTAACACTTCATTTCACCATTAATCTAAGTCTTTAAAGTCTACAAAACAGTAGTGTTTTAATATTTTTTTGTTTTGTTTTTTACAGAAGTGGCACTTCCCCTAAGTGAAATAGTACCACATGGTCTCATACATCAATGTATAAAACAGGAATTAAAGCTTTTGTAGGTATTCCTTCTTACTAATATTCTTAGGGCTCTAAGCACAGTCTGAGAACCACAGAACTAAAATACTAACAAGCAACACTATAAAATTGCACTGACAGACAAAACGTGGGATGTTTACTCTGTAACCAACACTTTCTAAGTCTCTGTTTTCCCCATGTTATGCTGTCTTCGGTTGCGTCACTGCAGAAACTTCTCTGAACACTGTGATTGTTGGTGCCATTGAGTTGGTTCTGACTGTTACTGACCCTGCTGAACAGAAAGAACGAAACACTGTCCAGTCCTGTGCCATCTCCACGCTCACTGCTTTGCTTGGGCTTCTCATGGCAGCCACTGGATCACTCTGTCTTGTTGAGGATCTTCCCCTATTTTGCTGACCCTCTAGTTACCAAGCATGATTTCTTTCTCCAGGGACTGGTCCCTCCTGCTAGCCGGTCCAAGATACCTGAGATGAAGTTTCACCACCCTCACTTGTAAGAGGTATTCTGGCTATACTTCTAAGACAGATCTGCTTATTCTTCTGGTAGTACATAGTATATTCCATAGTATAGTTGATATTCTTTGTCAGAATCATAATTCAAATGTATCAATTCTCCTTTGGTCCTCCTTCACTGACCAGCTCTCACGGGCATATGAAGCGAGTAAAAATACCATGCCGTGGATAAGGTGCACCACTGTTTGAATGGCAGCTTTATTAGGTAGAAATTGAAATGCTATAGTTGGAAAATTATTGACAAATACGTGCTACTAAATAAAATCCATCCCAAACCCACTGCCATCAAGTCAATTCCGACACCTAGCTGTCCTATAGGACATAGTAGAATTGCCTGAGGACACGCTTGTGGATTTGAACTTCTGACCTTTTTTGGTTAGCAGCTGAGCTCTTAACCACTGCACCACTATGGCTCCTATGCTACTGAATAGGATCCAATAATTATTCTTAACATTTTATTAGGCAGTCTGCTATTCATACTAATAAAAACAAGAAGTTTCTCATGAAGAAAGCCCCCAAACCAAGATAATTCTTGGCAAAATAAAGCATCCTAATAAACCAAAATAAGACCCCATACAAACGTACCATCACGGGCTTCAGGGCTGATGTCCAAAAGAGGGAAAAGGACAACAGTATTTGCATATTCTTCTACAGATGCCTGCTGGGCTGAGGCTGTGTGCCCAGCAATTATCAATGAAAGATAGGGAGGCTGCACTGGACCCCAAAGGCACAGACGGGCAAGCATCTGCCTAAAGCTACCTGTTAAGAGTTAATAGCACAGATCAGGAAGTGTGGAGACACAGGACTTTTGGTGGTTGGCTGGCTGAGTTTACTCACTGAGGACCTTTGCTGGAAGCTCACAAAGTGTAGGTGATTCATCTCAGAAACACCTCTGTAGATTTCACAAACACCAAGGAGACCCGGTACCACAAAGCCTGAACACCAGCTTGGTTGTTATTCGAAAGATCAACAGTTTGAACCTAAAAGCAGCTCTACAGGAAGGAAAAGACCTGGCAATTTGCTCCTGTAAAGGTTACAGCCTAGGAAACCCCATAGGGCGGTTCCACTCTGTCTATAGGGTTGCTATGAGTCAGAATCAACTTGATGGCGCACAACAATAATACAATGCTTACAATGTGCCGGCTCTGTTTGAAGTGCTTTGCAAATATCAACCCTATGAGGTAGCACTATCATCCGCTTCCTTTTAGCGATGAAGAAACAGGCATAAAGAGGATGAGCAACTTGCTCAACATCATGTAGGTTGTACATGGGATCTTGGATTCAATCACCTTTCGAGAAAAAAAAAAAGACACCTTTGGCTAGGAAGAGCAATTTGTCCTAGAAAAATCCTAGGAATCTGCCTGAGTTATACAGCAAAAAGCAGCACCAGCATTGACAGTATATTTGCTCATCACAGGACAAGGATGTGATCTTTAAATTATCATAAATGACAACACACTGTAACAGGGTAGATAAATATGAAATTGTATTTAGAAGTCAATATAGGAATTTCTCTGTTGCTAATAAAGTCCTTGGAAAATCTCAGTTTGTTCTGAAATGTCTGAGTGAAACAGTACTGTTTAACATTGCTTGCATGTTAAAATAACTGGAAGCCTACTCAGGAAGTAATCACTTCTGCAGCACAAAGACTAGCATAAAAAAGATAGTAAATAAATATTACATTGGCCATAAAAAAAGGGGTTTCAAATGAGGTTAAGAATAGCCTTGTACATTCCAATTCATTACTTTATCATATTCTTGAATTCTTTGCTTTATGTGAGACAGTTTACTCTTTAGGTAATCACAGCGTTCTTTTTTTTCCAGAAAGGTAGGATCCTGTAAAAGAAACAAGCTATGATCTCAGCTGCTGACTTCCTCAGGCAAGAACACAGAAACATACATTGTCACTTGGAAAATGACTTATCCTACCTAGCCCATTTACTTGTCACAGATTTAAAAATCTAACAAGAGTAACAGTTACATGATTGATAATCCTGAAGCACCTTTCATTTTAGTAGTTTGAAACACATTCAAAAGTAAGTATAGAAAACATTAATAATCACTCTCTCCAGCCTATTCTGATGTACGAATTCAAGTTAATGATGGAGTTAGAAAGATGAAGAACACCAACATTTGTGAAGGAAATGTGGCTGAGGAATTACATACATCAGTGATTATTTCCCTAGATGGCTAAATCAGGACATATTAGAAACTGAACAAGACAAGAGATGAGCTGTACAGGGATCCAGCATTCCTTCACTCATTTCCTATAACAGTAAGCACCTTTAGAGATGCAGAGAAAAAGAAATACTACTATTGCTCAAAGATTCTAGCATTCATCACCAGTGCCCCTGAATCAGAATACACTTTGAAGAAGAAAATCGTTTTACTCACATTCTTTTTTCTCTTAAACTCTTCATGGATTCTTGAAATTCTCTCATGTTCCTAAAAATGATATATTGTGTAACTGAATTATACACTTGCATTTACTCAAATCATGTCTCACAGCACACTGGGAATTAGAACAGAATATTTACACAGCATCATAATGAAAATATTCATACAGAAAACATCAGTTCAGTGAGCCAATACATGAACGCTTATTATCTGCTACACACTGGAATCCAGTAGTGAACAAGAAGAAAGTCCCCACTGGCATGAAAGCACACTGAAGTCCAGCATGATGGCTTGCCAGTTATGTGAACCTTGATAAGCTATTTACCTTCCCTAAGTCTTGATTTCCACATCAGTAAAATGGAAATACTAACCAGGGATGGATTACCCAATAACCAAGGTACACACACATAGTGTTTACCTACTGATATACAGTATATAATTTTACCTGGGTTTCACCAGTGAAATATACAGAAAACAAAAATCCTCACAACTGGACCAACAAGTGACATCACAATAAATGGAAAAAAGATTCAAGTTGTGAAGGATTTCATCTCATTTGGATCCATATTCACTACTCATGGAAGCAGCAGTCAAGAAATAAAAACTAACTGAATGGGGCAAATCAGCTGCAAAGAACTCTTTAAAGTGTTAAGAAGCAAAGACATCACCTTGAAGACAAAGGTGTACCTGACTCAAGCCAAGGTGTTTTCAACGGCTTCATATGCAAGTGAAAACTAGACAATAAGGAAGACAGAAGAACAACTGATGCCGCTGAACTGTAGTGTTGGCAAAGGATACTGACTATATCATGAATTGCCAAAAGAAGGAACAAATCTGTCTTGGAAGAATTACAACCAGAACGCTCCGTAGAAGCAGGGATGGCAAGACTTGGCCTCATGTACTTTGTGCATGTCATTAGCAGGGACCATTCCTTGGAGGAAGACATTATGTTTGCTAAAACAGAAAGTCAGTGAAAAAGAAGACTTTCAAGGGGATGGATTGACACAGTAGGTATGACAATGGACTCAAACCCAGCAGTGACTGTGAGGATGGCATGGGACCAGGAAGTGTTCCCCCTTCTGTTGTTTACAGCATTGCTATGGGTCAGAACTGATTTGACTGCACCTAATAACAACAGCACATATATACAGTATACACACACATATGTTATACACACATACACACATATAAATTCACTTTACATTTATAAAAAACACTTCATAGGTTTTAAAAATTATGCCAGTTATAGATTAGATTAGCACCTACTCTTACAGAAAAAAAATACAGAGAAAGCTTCAGTCTCCCTCGCCTACATCTCTGTCATCCTTGTGGTCACCAGTCTAATGTGCGTGCTGATGGCTCCCATCTGCAGCTTCAGTTCTACTTTCCAGTCTGAACTACCCCCAGCTGGCTCTCTGCCCTTTGGGCCCAGGGTGGTAAGTGCCTGGTTGTTACTTACCCCCTGAGACTCCACTGCCTCTAGTGGCTCCCCTATTCTCACCCCCTTGGTGAGACACTTCTAGCCTGCTTCAGTGTGTCACCTGTTTCCTGCTGGACTGTGACCGACTCTGCACATTCAGGCAAATGTATGTTTATTTAGTAAGAAAACAGTGCTTACGAACGGAAAGCAAAAGACATACTTAAATGTGTAATCTTGACTGGTTAACTTGAAGATGTCAAATGACTTTCCCTGACACAGCAGAGGGACAGGCTTGCAGATCCTCTGCATTTATTAAAAGCCAGGTTTGGGCCCTCCAGTGAGGTGTGCCCCTCTGGCCAGCTGCGGACACTGACCTGTGGGTTTTCTGAGCGATGTGGCAACCTGTCCATTACTGCATCCAGCTCGTCCAGCTTCCTCAGGACAGCCTGAACTTCTGCAGAGAGTTCCTTGTACTCTGAAAACTGGTCTTGGAACACCGCTTTATAGCGTTCTCGTTCATCATCTGTCTGAATCACTGGGTATTTTCTGGGGAAAAAATTTTTTTTCCATGAAAAGTTGTAATTTTTTTACGAAAACATGCTGAATAGAAGTCAGGTTAGCAAAATGATAATAAAAATAAAGAAGGAGAAAAATGAAAAAACTGCTTAGCTTACTCTGACTCACCACGATTACCTTAAATTCAAAGTACTATCAGTTAACAAATCACAGTTCAAACACACAGTTTTCAGCAGAGTGCAAACTCAGGGACAAAACGAAAGGTCCCAGATGGAAAGCTGTCAGCCCCTCCACTTGGAGAAGTGTGTACTCACGCCACGTAGTCAGGCATCACGATGGGCTTGGGGATGTGGCCAGAGGGGATGTGGCTGCTTAGCAGTTCAGGCTTGGCCTTGGTTGCTCTCAATTCTTTGAAATTCACTTCTGGGTCTCTCAGTCGGTCACAGCTGGTAGCCATTTCACACTACAGTTATGAGGAAAAAGAGGACTAATTTATAAACAGCGGCAGGAAAAAGCCTTGGACTTATTCTTACAAGAAAAGTGGAGACAATAGTTAATGTTTTACTTTAGAACCACATATTTTAGAGTCATGAAGTTGCTCTGTATCTTTTTTTCATAGCTAAAGAGACTTCTGTTTCAAGTAAGGGAATACAAACTCAGTAAACACAGTCTTCCTCCAGTCGTGTGTATGTCAGAGTGGATGATGAAATGTCACGTGTGGAAGGTCTTAAGTCCTTTCCTTAGGATTTATACCCCCGAAGTCCCCGGGTGGTACAAGTGGGCAATGTACTCAGCTGCTAATTGAAAGGCTCACGGTTTCAGTCCACCTAGAGGCACCTCACAAGCCCCGGTGGCAGAGTGGTTAAGAGCTACAGCTGCTAACCAGAAGGTCCGCAGTTCATCCCCCAGGCGCTCCTCGCAAACCCTGTGGGGCAGTTCTGCTCTGCACTATAGGGTTGCTACGAGTCACAACTGAGTTGACAGCAATAGGTTTGGTTTTTTTAGTTTAGAGGGACTGGTTTAGAAAGGACTGGTGACCCACTTCCCCAAAGTCAGCCAATGAGAACGCCATGGAGTTCAGTTCTACCCTGACACACATGGGATCATCACGAGGCAGAGCTGACTCAGTGGCAACCTGACTGACCTTTTGAGGGGGGGCACTGGTGGCTCAGTGGTAGCATTCTTGACTTCCATGAGGGAGACCTGGTTCAGTTCCTAGCAAGTGCACCCCAAACACTGTTACCATCTCTTGGTCAGTGGAGACTTGCATGTTGCTATGATTCTAAACAGGTTTCAGAGGAGCTTCCGGACTCAGACAGACTAGGAAGAACGGCCTGGTACTCTACTGCTGAAAGTGAGTCAGTGAAAGCCCTAGGGACCATAATAGGGTGATCCTGCTGTGCAGGGGTCACCATGAGTCGGGGGCCAACTCACAATGACGACAACTGTAAGAGAATAAAAGTGTAGCTTAACATAACAAATTCCGGGATAAGAACAGTATCAAAAGCCAAAAACCTGCTGCTGTTGAGTCAGTTGTGACTCACAGTGACCCTACACAACACAGCATAACCGCCCCATGAGGTTTCAAGGAAACCCTGGTGGCATAGTGCTTGAGTGCGACATCTCCTAACCAAAAGGTCAACAGTTCGAATCTACCAGGTGCTCCCTGGAAACCCTCTGGGACAGTTGTGCCCTGACCTAGGGTCACTATCAGCACTGATTGACGGCAGTCGGTTTTATTTTTTGTTTGTGGGATTTTCAAGGAGTGGCTGGTGGACTCGACCGCCAACCGTCTGGGTAGCAGTCACTGCACCACTGGGGCTCCCAAAATGGCACAAGGCTATTTAAATAAGGAGAAAATACTGGTATCAGGAGTCTGATGAGAACCAGTTACAAGTAGCTGCTGAGACAGTCAGAAGGGAAACGAGCGACAGTTTTCGTTAGTGGACAAGGGAAGCAGGCAGTTCACTCTGAGAAAGAAACCCTCCCTCCCTGATCTTCAGATACTTGAATCTGGTGCGGGACCACAGAAGAAAGGCAGCGCTAACAAGTTCTTAACCTGCGATTCCCTGAAAAGGGCTATGAGAATCCTAGATGGGGGGGAAGTGGTTTATGTTACTCTGGTTCGCTAAAATGAGGAGCTTCTAGAAGCCTTTCTAATAATAATAGTAACGGTTGTCTCCAAAACTCGGAAGGAAGGAAAACACAAGATGAAACGGTCCAGAGAGGAACTATCAAGACGGGCCTTAAGAGCTAAACAAGTTGACAGACAGGAAATGGGAAGAGCAGACCCACAGGAATCCACTCTAGAATAGTGAGGCAAACTCAGATACGCAGCCTTGTGGACAGGCTGGGAAGACTGCTCGCCGGAGCATCTGGAAGACTCACCAACATGACGAGGCTGGTGGATGGTACGAGAGGGGTTTCCATTCTACCCATGAAGAAGTTCAGTAGGTTAAGTAAATTCTCCAAGGTCACATGGCAACAAAGTGGAAAAGCCACAATTAAAATCCAGATCTCTTTGGCTCACTGATCCTTAAAGTGAGTTACAAGAGGAAACCTGTTTACTTCAACTGTTCACATCCTAATGTTCCACGAAGTTTCTGCAGCACTCTAGAAATGAGTCTGGGGCTGACAGTATGGGCAACAGCACACTGCAGGAACAGAGTATGATTCTGGGCACACTGATTTCTCTTTGGGCAGTAACTTCTCTCTGCTGGTTCCTTGACTCTCCAAAAAAATAACAGGCTAGATGAAATTTGCTGAAATTCAGAATGGCATGGGAAAGGGTTCTGTACTTCACTGAATACAAAACACAAGACAGGATTTTAAAATCTTGTTCTTCCCGATAGCTGTAATGGGGCTCACAAAGTTGAGTCTCATGGCAACACAAGAATAAAAAGGGGTGTACCCTGAGATGTCCACTAAAAGACCACAATTGATCATCCAGGGGTCTTGGGGTTCCCTTGGGAGCATGGACCATGCACCTGATGCTGCCCCTGTCCATAAATTACAATGGAGGTCAACTCTTTGGACAGGAATGGACTGGACTTGGAGACAGTATGACCATATTGTGTGTGCACTTTGTGGTTCTATGCATCTGTAGGATGTCATCCTGCTGACCTCTTACTTGAGGTAGGGAAGAGGGTGAAGAGGAGGAGCTAGGAGATTGTTAGGAGGATATGACATGTATAGAACAGAGAGGCGGCATGTGCTATCACTGGGCAGGGTGAGCAGTGCGAGCTGCACACAGGCAGGCATGCAAATTTCCATGGGAATGTACATTTTCACTCAATCATAATAAAAGAAAAAAAAACCCAAAAACCTTGCTCTTCCTCTAGACTCACTGCTAGCCCACAGCTGAAACTAGCACTGAAGACAACTCTTCCAACAAAACCTGGACTGGAGGCTGTCGGAGCAGCTCCCCTACAGTAACCGACAGGTGGGTAGCGAGGAGGGGTCAGGAGTTGGCTGTATGAAAACGGGAAACACAGGGTGGAAAGGAGAAGTGTGCTGTTACAGAGGTAGGGGAGTAGCTAGAGTTGCACAGAGGTGTGTGTGTAGGGGGGCGTTTATATGGCAAATTGATGTGGACTGTAAACTTTCACTTAATCACAATAAAAGAAAAAAAAACCTTGCTCTTTATGTTGCCAAGCAGCTTTTGAAATCCTTTGTTTCCTGACTTCCCTGTCCCAGAGACTCACTCTGAGGTTTGGAATAACATTAGTTCATTTTGAAAAACCACCAGCTCTTAATAATAGCACAGACATCCCTCTCATTAGAGCCTGCCAGCCAGCCCTAGTGGAAGGTTCTGAAAAGGAGAAGTTCCACACTCGCCGGAGGCCCCAGACAGAGGGAAACTACATCACCTAGATGCAGAAAGCCTTCCTAGACACTAGGTCCTAAGCAGTAAAAATTCGAGTTGGAGCAGAACACAGGAGAGGAAAACAAAATATGTTACCTAAAATCATCTTCTCATGCAGCTAACTATCGATCAGCTAGTCAGAACTGCCTACACATTTACACTTGATAATGAATCAGGGCATCAAAGGCTGTTGTGTGCTGTGAAGTCCATTCCGATTCCCACTCACAGTAACCTTTCATGACATCACAGAACCACCCTCATAGGACTTCCTAGGCTGTGTGATCTTTCCACAGGAGCAGCCAGGCAGCTGGTAGATTCCAACCACGGACCTTGAAGTTAAGCAGCCACACGCTTAACCCTGGCCCCACCAGGACTCCCTGTGTTAACCTTAGGGGAAACTCTTTGGTTTGACTAAACGGGTTTCTATTCTGGGGCATCTCTCATCAGCTTCTACCACCGACCTCTCACGCGGGCTGGCTGCGGAAGCTGCGGTGAGGGTGCTGATCCCCCAAGGTTTAGGAGCGGCCCCCGACATCCATCTCACACACCAGACATCAAAGTAAGGAGTTATGCCCGGGTAGTTACACTGACCAGGAGGGTCCATAATTATTTTTTTTTCCTTCGAAAAGTTTTTTCCAAGCAGAAACTACTGATTTTCCTTACCTGCCCATCCCTCATGTTAAGAGTTACCTTTTAATATAAAAGGGGGACTTCAAGAAGTCAGACCACTACTTGTCTGTCATACTGTGGTGTCCTGTGGGTATTGCTATGATGCTGGATGCTACACCATCACTCTTGCAAACACCTATGGTAGGCAGCTTCCAGGGGAGCTTCCAGACTAAGACATACTAGGAAGAAAGGCCTGGCAATCTATTTCTGAAAATGAGTCAATGAAAAGTCTACAGATGACAACAGAACACTGTATGATATAGTGGTGGGAGATGAGCCCCGTAGGTTGGAAGGCTCTCAGAATACACAGTGGCACCAACAGCGGATTCAGCACATGAGCAGTCGTGAACATGGCACACGGAGGTAATGCTTCCTTCTGCTGTACCTGGAGTCACCGTGAGTCAAGGTGATTTCACAGTAAGTAACACGAAGTCAAAATATCCCCATACAGATTATTTCACTTTTTTTTTTTCCCTTAAATTTATGTTCTTAACATTTTCATCTACTTGTTTTTGGGTGATCCTCACTGATCACTGGTTTGGAAAAATCTGCTGGGAAAAAACTCTAAAGCTAATTACAAAACAAACAATTAAAACCTCCTGAGGCTTTCATGAGAAGGATGTGCTGGACTCTAGACCTGGGAAACCTCCAACAGGGTTCCGATCACAACCACATCAAAAGGAGAGAGAGCAGGGAAATCATCCCACCACCCAAATGTAATATGATCTTTTTTTTTGGCTTTGCATAATCTTGTGCACAAATACCAGAACTGCTTTACTAAGAGGCAAGAAAAGGCTATTAAAATTAAGCTATAGGATAACTCTTACATTATCAGTTATTAAACTTTTCAAATTAAAAATGAGCTGAATTAATACCATCAAGTTAGAAACAGGAGAGGAGCCAGACAGTTGTTTCAGTGTACAGGTGTCCAGTTTCAGATTCTCCCTCATTTCAGGTGTGTAAAGTAATGATGCATGGGCCTCTGCTCTCAAGCCTATACCATTGCCTCTGATGCCAAGGACCAATTTTGCCTTTTCCCCTTGGACAAGAGAACTGCTCAGCCCTCTGGAATGTATTACAATCTCTACTTGATCATACTTTATGTCTGTGTATTATTTCTTCTGAAAATGATCTTAATTCCTTTTTAAAACTTACAATCTTTAAAATACAAAACAAGAAGAGACAGCCCAATGGGTAGTTCTGCACAGTGAGCAGGAAATGGAAGTTCCGCAGGTAAGTCATTTACCCCAAGATCAGAGATCTAGTAGGTAGCTGATCTAGTACTTACATCCAGATATATCTGATTCTAAAGCTTATTTTCTCTTCACTACACTGCACCACCTTTTCTGTGTTAGTCTCCCAACTGCCCCTATGACGGACTAAGACAGAAGCAGATGAAACTCATACCTACTAAAATACAGAGGTCACAACCTTTCTACAAGGATTCAGTAGAGACTCCTTCTTTAAATCATGAGATTCTCTTTTACTAGCGTCTACTAGTGATCCAAAACGATCCATCATCCAGGAAGAGAGGCTATGAAAGGTTCTTCGCAGTCTGCTCCCATACCTTTGAAAAAGCAGAGGTTAACTGGATTGACCCGACGTCCAAAGGAGTCCCAGGAATGAGAGCTCCAATATTCAATAAGGTCATTCCTGACTATTCCAGGACCTCTGAAGATTCCTTGTCTAAGAAATGTGGAATGCTGCAACACACTCTGGACATGCTAAGTAAGTAACAACTTTTCAGGTAGCCTGAAAGAGGTACCCTACAACTCTCCAGAAGATATTCCACATGTGGAATCTTGTTCCACATGTGGCACCTGCTTAAGCCACATTATCAAGAAACATGGAGGACAACCAACTATGTGATCATCTGGGGCAATTTCTTCCAATGTGGCCCAGTTATTCAGGTTGGCTATGCCCTGCACTGATGCTACTGGCACTTTCCATCACTTCAGAAGGACTGACCAGGAAAACCATCAATTCCTCCTTGGCTAAGAACGATCACCATTGTCTCATTATTGCCATGCTGCGACCCCGTCAGACAGTCCTGTCCAGCCTGATGCTCATCAATCAACAACTGGGCAACAGCATCCCTTTAACCTCCCAAAGCAAACAGTGTCTTCTCTTCCACCTCAAAGGATGTTGTGAAACAGGCTTCTAAATGTTAGCATTCTAGTTGTCTAACCTTGGTATCAAATTTCAACATTATCTGCTACGAAGAGTGACAGCTTTTAGATACTGAAGTTCCTGATGTGTATGTTTTTATGCTCTTTTTCTATTACAGGGGAGCTATGGTGGCACAGTAGTTAAGCACTCAGCTGCTAACCAAAAGCCTGGCAGTTCAAAGTCACCCGGATTTTCTTCTTTGGAAACCCGGTAGGGTAGTTCTACTCTGTTCTGTAGGGTGACTAAGCGTAAGAATCAACTTGACAGCAATGGGCATTTGGTTTTCTATTACAGGAGTCCCTGGGTACAAACAGTGAAGTGCTCAGCTGCTAATTAAAACGCTGGAGGTTCGAAACCACCCAGAACTGCCTTAGAAGGCCTGGGATGTACTTCTGAAAGGTCATAGCCTTGAAAACCACATGGTGCAGTTCTGCCTTGGCACACATGGGGTTGCCATGAGACGAAACTGATTCCAGGGCAACTGTTTTTTTTTCCTCACTACATGCAGTCTTCATACTCTACCTTCTAAACTGAAGTCCTTTTAAATACAGCATTTTTCATGAAGTGAGTGTCATTTGAGGACTCTCATTGGGCTCTAATGCAGCAATGGGGGGCGGGTGAATTTTACGAGCTTCCTGGTAAGTATCTCTCAGGCAGGGGGATCTATCAGTGGTTAAGGCAACAGTGACAATCTTGAACAGGAGTGCTAGCACTGATTCTACCAAGGCCATCGTCACTATAACTTTCACTCGGGAAGGCTGCTCTTGCCATTTGTTCAGATTCCCTTAGTCTTTGTATCAACACTGAAAGGCAGCCCACGGGATATGTCTAGGGAAGCTGTATTTAAATTTCAAAGGGTGAGTGTTATTAATTACTTAATCATCAACCTTGTACTGCTTACTTGAAATGGGCATTCTATTTTTTTTAAAACCTTAAAAACTGTTTTGGATTAGGTAGTGTACACATCTTGTTTCGGTAAAATGGACTACCACACTGGCTACAACAATGGGCTCAGCCACAAGAGCAACTGGGAGGATGGAACAGGACCAGGTAGGGTTCTGCTCTGTTGTACACAAGGTCACTGTGAGTTTAAACTGACTTGATGGCATCTAATAACATGTAATTCAAAAGGGTATGTAATGAAGTCTTCCTCTTCTGTCCCCATCGTTAGTCAGCAACCCTCCTCGAGGGCAATCACTATCACCACTTAGGCCTGGTGGCACAGTAGTTAAGGGCCCAGCTGCTAACCAAAAGGCGAGAACTCACCTGCTGCTCTGTGGAAGAAAAATGTGGTGTTCTGCTTCAATAAAGAATAATAAAAATTAAAAACAAAAACAACAAAAAAACCCCACTGTTGTCTAGTTGAATCCTAGAGGTCAGAGTAGAACTGCCCCATAGAGCTTCCAAGAAGCATCTGGAGAATTTGAACTGCCAACCTTTTGGTTAGCAGATGTAGCACTTAACCCACTATGCCACCAGGGTTTCCTCCATAGAGAAAACTGCCTTGGAAACCCTGAATGACAGTTGGAGTCTGTCATGCAGGGTAACCCTTAGTCAGAAACTGACTTGACAGCACCTCACTACAACAGTATCAGTTTTAGGTGTATTGTTGACAGCTAAAAGATGAGCATCTTCATGTAACTTACTCTGATCGTTAGTACCACTGTCACTCAGTTAGAACCAGTGTAACTGAAATGTGTCTTCTAAAAGCAATAGATGTTGAGTAATTAAACGATCATAAAGCAAATTAAAATGCAAGATATAGGAATTAGGAAATTAAAGTATGATTGAAAAAACAGAAACAAAAACAAGCACACAAAGTAGGACTATTCTATGGACAATGTTTAAAGTGTGTAAAATTTGTAGCCTGAGTCTCACACTGCCTTCAGACAGACTCTCTTCAGTGTTCTGTAGCCCAGCTGCTATCAGCCTCATCTGTCCAATGCCCAATCAGGGATCTCTATTTCTAAATATTTGTGGACATCCCAAAAAATCTCGGCCAAGTCACTGAGTCATCTCAACTCTAATTCAGATGATTCTACCTACATGTCAGAAATCACTTAATGTTACTGATCATTGCAAAAAATGTGGTTAATAACAGATCCCCAAGGTATGCTTTGGCCAAACAACATGCAGAATTTGAGACAGTGCCATTCACAAACTCCTTTCCCAAGGAGATGTCAGAGAAACACAAATCTCAAAGCAAGTTACTTAGTTTAATTTGGAGTCTTTAATGATCTCTTTGTCTCATATGCAGGAAATCCTGCTGGTGTAGTGGTTAAGTGCTATAGTTGCTAACCAAAATGTCAGCAGTTTGAATATATCAGGCGCTCCTTGGAAACTATGGGACTGTTCTACCCTAGCCTATACAGTTGCTACGAGTTGGAAACAACTTGATGGCAATGTTTTTTTCTTTTCCCTTATATCCATACATACATATTCACACATGCACACACACAGACATTGTACTTGGCTAGTCTGTCTATGTATTTTTCTTTTCTACTGAATTTGTAAGCCCCTGGTAAATGAAGATGATGCTCCTTCTGATATTTGTATCACCAGCCCGCAGCCTAGTTGGCCCATGTTTGTTGAATGAATGAATTAGTGATGACTCCACTGTATTAATAATCATGATCTCTTGGCCAGACTCTTCAGTCACTTCATAAATTCCTTATTTCAGCATGAATAAAACATTTTTGAATGAATGTTTCACAACACACAAGATAAAGTTAAAAGGGAACATATAAAAGATATTTTCAAAATTTATCTATTTAACAAAACACTCACACAAATGAACAAACCAATAGAAAATCTAGAACATACATACAGAGTCATTGGGGAAGGAAATACAAACATATGAAAATGTGCTCAATCTCACTCCTGATAAGAGAAATGTAAATTGAAATTACTTGAGAATCAGGGATTGCATTGTGTCCCCTAAAAATGTGTGTAATCAACTTGGCTAAGCCATGATGCCTGGTATTGTGTAATAGTTCACCACTATGTTATCTGATGAGATTCTTCCTAGGTGTCGTAAATCCTACCTCTATGATGTTGACAAGATGAGATTAGTGGCAGTCATGTTAATGAGGCAGAACTCAATCTACAAGACTGGTTGTGTCTTGAGGTGATTTCTTCTGAGATATAAAAAAGAACAGAGCACAGAGACAGGTGGACCTCATACCACCAGGAAACAAGAGCCAGGAGAACAGCGTTTCCTTTGGACCTGAGTCCCTGTGCTGAGAAGCTCCCAGTCTAGGGGAAGACTGATGACAAGGACCGTCCTCCAGAGCTGATGGAGGGAAGAAGTATTTCCCTGGATCTGACGCCCTGAATTTGGATTTCTTGTCTACTACACTGTGAGAGAATAAATTTCTCTTTGTTAAAGCCAACCATATGTGGTATTTCTGTTAGAGCAGTACAAGATGACCAAGACAACTGTTAGACACCAGTTTTTACCTACGAGATTGACAAACGTCAAAAAAGCTCATCATCCTTAAATCAAAAATATTCCCCCCAGTCATCTTAAAACTGAACATTAGTTTAGCTTAACTAGTTGTCTGCCCTTGAACATTGTGCTGTTTTAAGAACTATCTGTCTGCATGGATCCAACTGATAGCAGCACCTTAAAAGATGAGAGAGGAACCTTAGGGTCTAGTGAATTGCTGTTAGCAGGGAAGGAATAACTCAGAAAATAATAGCTATACAACTCAAAGAACATAATCCACGTCACAAACTGTAATGTAGAAACTGCTGCACTGCTGTATGTTTTTCTGTACGTATTCTCAACAGCAACAACAAAAATAAATAAAATTTAAAAACCCAAACCCGTTGCCACTGAGTTGGGTCTGACTCATGGCAACTCTAGAGGTCAGAGTAGAACTGCCCCCTAGAGTTTCCAAGGAGTGCCTAACAGATCTGACCTGCCGACCTTTTGGTTAGTAGAGGTAGCACTTAACCCACTACACTCCAGGGCTTCCAAATAAAATTTAGGAAAAAAATTTTTTTATCAGACACTAAGGAAGCCTGACACCCTCATACAGTGCTGCTGGGCAATCTGACAATCAAAAGAACAAATAAACATTAAAAACACATCCCTTCTGGCCCAGAAATTAATTTCTCAGAATCTGGCATTCAGGAATGATGCATGTTCAAGTATGTACTTGCATACATTAAGGTTATTCCTTGCAGCATTGTTTTTAATAGTAGAAGATTGGAAATAACCTAAATAATTCACTTATGATTAAATAAACTGACATATCTATACAATGCAACGATAACTACAGACTTGTAAGAAAGATGCAGAAGTTCTTTATGATACATGAGCATTTCAAAAAAAGTGAAAAAATCAAGGGCCATAACAGTGTGTATGATATGTTACCATATGTGTAAAAGAGGGAGGAGAGAGAGTTCATATGACAGATTTCTGAAAGGAAACACATACTGATAACACTAGGAAGCTGAGGTACAGGAGTACAAGGAGGTCTTTGCAGTAGAGATCTTTTGAATTTTGACATAAGTACTTCTTTCTCAAAAACACAAACCACCCCAATTTTGGAGTTTCAGTTACTTGCTAAAAAATATAATGCCTATTGAAACAACTTTCAATGAGCTTAAAATTATGATTATTAATACTATATTAATGCACATGGAAACCCTGGTAGCATACCGGGTTAAGTGCTACCTATATCTGCTAACCAAAATGGTAGGCAGTTCAAATTCACCAGGCATTCCTTGGAAACTGTGTGAGGCAGTTCTACTCTGACCTCTAGGATCACTATGAGTCAGACCCAACTCAGTGGCAGTGGGTGGTATTAATGCATGTAACTAATTACAGTGAGCATCTCAATTAATCCTCTCAGCTGACTAGTGAGGGAAAAATTATTATTTCTTACAGATGAAAAGGCATGGAGAGGTTAAGTAACTTGCCCATGATAAAGCAGCTAATAATTCAATTTTTGACACTACAGAACTTGGATCTGAAAGAACGGTGAGTAAGATAAAAAAGAATGGCAAAGAAAATTAAAGAAAGTAAGGGAGAACATTTTATTTTAAAACTATAAAATTTTAAGCACATTAAGAGAACTAACTACATTCACCTGCATAAGCTTGCCTACATCAAAATTAAAAGGAGCTGTGATTTAGTTGGATTTGGTCCTTTTAGAATCACAAAAATGCTGAAAATCTAACTCAGAACTCAACGGAACAGGTGAACTTTCACAGATAAAGAATTCTACTACCTAAAGGGACATGAGAGAAAAGAAGTCAACAAATCCAGACATCAAGCATATTATGAAGGAAAGTTTCCTCTTACCATCTGCCTTTTTAAAGGTAATGATGGCTCCTTTACCTGGAAGAGAAAGAGTTAAAATGATTTTTCCAAGCTGCTTTGTAAATATTTTCACAAGTCTGCATTCACAGCCCAATCTCAATTCTGCAGAGGTTGCTTCTCTACTTGAAGGAGGAGGTAAGGGCTCAATGCTCCTCCTGCTTCCCTGGCTGTGTTTTGAGCAGCCCCTGGAGCACCAGGGGAGGAAGGCTGACTTCTTTTTTGTCAAGCAGGAGCAAGAGGTAGAGCCAGAAATACGGGGATGACACAGACTATTACATAAATTGCTCTGAATTACCTGGAGATTTTACTTATTCTTGGTTCCCATTATGTTGCATGATTAAAGAGTCTGCGGGGTAACACTACGGAATTAACAGAAGAATGCTACAAGCCATCCCATCTTTTAACTTTAGAAAGCTATAACACACACAGAGGCACAACCTGCAACATGAGAGGTGACTCACTCTAACCAATCATGAAAAACTTAGAAGGAGTTGTTACTGAAAAAGGGGAGGTGATATGCTGATAATTTGTTACATTCACGTGGAATTTTGAAAGTGACATTTATAACTTTGTTGCTATTAAACTTCCAGATTATGAGCAAGTGTAAGAAGTTTCACTATCTGGACTTCACACTGATGAGAATTTAAATTCTTCACTTTGTAAGGAGTCCTGTGGGCACAGCAGTTACGAGCTAGGGCTGCTAACCAGAAGGTCAGCAATTTGAATCCACCAGGCGCTCCTTGGAAACGCTATGGGGCAATTCTCCTCTTGTCCTACTGGGTCACTATGAGTCAGAAATGACTTAATGGCAATGGATTTTGGTGTTTACTTTGTATGCAGAGATGTAATTTAAGAAATACACTTGAATTGAGTTTCTGTTTACAAAGGTGGAAAATTTGGCAATGGATACTGGTGATGAGGGCACAACACAACTTAAGTAACTGGTGTCACTGCACATGTGAAAAATGTTGATTCGGCAAATGCTGTGTTACCTATATTTTAACAATAAAAAAGAAAATTTAAGCGCTGAGATAAATTTTCAGAAACAAACTGAATCTACACAGAGTTTTGGTAAGATAAACATATTTTTTGACTATTATATGGATCACATTGAAACATTTCAAGGTTTTTTTCTGGTATAAAACAAAGTACTTTCTATAAAACTACTGAAGTTTATTGTTATGCATCAGATTCATGCAAAAGATTAAAAGAGAACATATGTATGCTAGCGTGTGCTACTGAGTAAAATAAGGGCAAGATTTATGTGACTTTCATGTATAATTTTTCCCAACATACACCATGGAATCCTGGTGGCACAGTAGTTAAGAGCTTGGCTACTAATCAAAAGGTCAGCAGTTTGAATCCATCAGCTTCTCCTTGGGAATCCTATAGGGTAGCTAGCTCTACTTTGTCCTCAAGGATCTCAGAGGGTCAGAATCGACTCTATGGCAATGTGTTTTTAGTGATATGTACCATGAGCGATGTACAGTATCTCTGAAGTCTTGGGAAAAACGGGAAAGGTAAAATTCATGTGGCAATTGACAAAATTAAGGAAAAATTTAAGGTAAATACTAGAGTTTACACTGACACAGGGAATTCGACTACATACTCCTGAGATGAAGAAAGGAAAACATCAACATAGTTCAAGGTGTACTCAAGCTAGCAGAACATAACCCAAGATTGTTGCTATTGTTTGAATAAAAAATTTTTAAATAGGGCTCTTGCATAATCTTATCTACCAGATATTGCTGTTGTTATTATTGTTATAACTTACACTCTTTCTCCTAACAAGAATAGTTATTATTACATGTAATTAGATTCTCAAAATAAAAACAACTGCAAGACTCCCATTCTAATTTTGAAACACACACGCCCCTCAGAGTAAGGGTGCAACAACAGAATTCCTTGGCACAATTTTACACAGTATGTGAGTTATAGCTCCACCTGCCAATACTTAAAACATCAAATGTTGTTCACTGTATCCTTACTTCATTTTGCTTAACTCACTGGAGGACAGTGGACTCATCACAGCAGATTTAAATTAGCATGTTTCTTCCTATAGGAAACCCTGGTGATGTAATGATTAAGTGCTACAGCTGCTAACCAAAAGGTCAGCAGTTCAAATCCACCAGGTGCTCCTTGGAAACTCTAGGGGGCAGTTCTACTCTGTCCCATGGGGTCTATATGAGTCACAATGGACTTGATGACAATGGGTTTTTTGGTTTCCCTCTTGTAACTGCAAACCATGTTTTTTTTAAATTAAGTCTTAGCATATGAAAGAAGTTCATTCCCAAACTTTAAAAGGCAACCGTTATTTTAATAAGTATGTTGTTCTTGTCAGCAGACACTCAGGACTATGTCTTCACCTTAAGCATCAGACAGATAATAATTTAGTCGACAAACTATCTATTACGTATCTGCAATGTTATGCAACACCAGAGTAGTTTATCCCAGTTAAAGCCTGTCTGGGATATGGGACTAGAAATTTTTGAACTGTAGATCATTAAAAAAAAAAAAGGAAAAGATTTTTATAAAAGTTTTCTGTTTTAAGAATTATACACATATTTAACAAGGGAGTAAATAATGGGAAATGAAAGCAAAAGAAGAATTATAAAGTCCCTTACCTCCTGTTGTTCCATGTATTCCCTGTGTCTCCGAGCTGCCTCATGCCTCCACAGCTTCAGACAGACCAAAGCACTAACGAGATACACAATCATGGTGACAAACAGGAAGATCATGGCTGCAATCTGTCCTCCCTCTACCCGACAGAATGCCGCATTCATCGGCGTATTGAATAACGGATAATAGCAGAGTCCGCCTCTGTTGGTATCATTCACATAGACTATGGCTGCAGCCATATATAAGATAAACAAGGCAACGTTCATTCCGAATTCAGTCAGGGGCCACCAATTAGAGTCCAAAAGAATGGTCCGGTAATACATGGTCATGCCAAGAACCAGAATGATGATGGTGGAGATCCAAGCTAAACCAGCAACCACCAGTATAAAAGGGGTCTTGGGGCCGCTGTAGTAATAGCCTCCATACATGCTGCCCAGGCTACCAACGCCTCCAACACCAAAGGACGGTGAATATCCAAACAAGTTATACCACTCACTGTCCTTGTGAATGTAAGCTGTGACACAAGCAAAGACACCGGCACCCAGGAGCAGTTCCACAACACCCAGAATTCGCAGCAGACCTGCCCACGACTTCATGTAGGCATATCTCAGGTTATACTCTTCCACCTTCTCACTGTATGTTCGAGCTGTCTGCGTGTAACGGCTTAGAGATCCATAGGGATCATGGGGAAGTATTGCATCAGCCTCTTCCCGGGAATTGAAGGTTCGTTCCGACCCTCCATGAGGATTTGTGCAGGAGCTGGGCGGTGAATGGTGCTTTGGTTTTGTTGGTGAGGCTGGAGGTGAACACTCCACTCCATCGGAGATGTATCTGATGTCAGATGCTGGTTTATCCCATTCTGGGTCCTTTTTCTTCCCTTTGAAGAAGTTCTTCCAGGAGTCAGGGACAAAGCGCCTGACGGGTTTGAGATCTGGTGCAACAGCTGGTTCTTCTGTGTCACTTGAGTAGAAGTCTGGGCCGAACGGTGGCTGTAACGGGAGAGGGGGCGGAGGCAAAGGATCAGCACTCAAAGCCAGCTCGCTGTTGTGAAGAGTCTGCAGGGTGCCCTCTTGATGGGACACGTCCACTGGGACCTGATCGTAGGCCCTGTCCCGACTCTTGGATCTTCTGTCATCTGACGACATTTGTGATTTTCACACCTGTGGCAGAGATTAATATTATCACCTATGCTTCATTATTTACCCATTCAGTGACGTCCCATATGCTGTGTTTTTATTCACTCTGGCAAACTGTTACATTCAGGAGACCAACATAATCATTCCTAACTACCACGGTCTATAGGAATGATAGTATAACTACGTATGTTTGTAAGCACACATAGCGATTATGTTAGCCAGTGATGTTACTCTATGCCATTTTAAGGGCAACTAAAAATTTAAATCTTTTTCAAACTGCAATATTAATAAGTTCAGCACTTTTGTGAGATCCATAAACAACAAAATATAAAAAACAAGAACAATAAAATTTTAACAATATAGGACACTAACATATTCCTAAGTAGAGTCCTCTCCTCAAATGTCTAAACCAAAATATTTGCATTGGAACATACAAATATTTGACAGATCAGCAAATACTCTTCATTTCCCAGCGTGGAAAGGGGGAGTGCTGTCACATTGTGGGGACTGTAACTAATGTCACAAAACGTCTATAAATTTTCACACAAAAAATTAATTTCAGCTGTGATAAACTAAAGCACAATAAATAAACAAAATTCACGTTTTGTATTTTATAAAATACAAAGTATGTTCAATATCTGAAAAACAATATTCACCACAGGGAAAAGTAATTATTTTGGAGTACACCTCTTCAGTGGATTATTCCCGTTAAGTCTTTCTTGGGTAGTTTGTTTTATAGTTTATGTACATTTGTAAAAGCACGCAAATAACGTAATAAAATTCCAGGGTCATCTTTATGGCAATGATTGTGTTTTAAGAAGATGACACATTCTGCTAAGGAAGTACAGATATTCAGGCCACCTGTCAGTACTTGAACTTATCATCCACTAAAGGCTGCTTAAGCCGTGGTTATCATGAGATATGTACTTATAGCATCCACTGTGTTTAGCTTTGAACAAAACATCCAAAACACAACTGTCTTTCTTTGGAAAACGGTGGAGATTCTGGAAAAGAAAAAAGCTCTGCAGCATTCAACAATGAAACAGGTAGATTCAACAGGTTAACTCCCTGATGTTGGGAATTAGACATAACGTAAGTTCTTTAACATTTGAGATTTTGTTGTCAAAATGTAGCTACTATGGAAAATGTAGCTACTACAGAAAATAATATCAGGATAAGCTGAAAGTAGAGTGGAACTCTATGGTGGAAAGTTGCTTGGTAATTCAGTAGTACCCTTTCTAAAGGAAATATCCCCTTCTGTTAGTTTAGTATGGATTAGAAAAACTTGTAGACGAGATTTTTCTATCCCACACAAGTCTTCCAAGGTGAAAAAAGTCAGTATTTCGAAAGAACTAAAAGATCTTTCTGGGAAAATAAACTGAGTCAAAAAATTAAAAACATTTCACTTCTAAAGCACAGTATTAATACAATCTTGCCAAGTAATTTTGAAATGCTGATTAAAAATCTATTTTTTACCTGTAATTTATTGTTTGGCTATATATATATATATATATATATATATATATATTTAAAACTCCTCTTTCCAGAAATATTCTAACTTTACAAGCTTTCTTTAAATAAAAGTAAAACTCCACATTTTTATTAGATCTGCTTTGGAATGGCCAAAGGAGAAGCAATCTGTTAAAATACACAGACTGAAGAGACCTTTCTCTTCCTACATTAGGAAAGTTAATTTAGAAGTTACTTCCTCAGCTCTAAACGGAGAATCACCAAGGACCAAAATGACATGGGGGAAAGAGAACCCAGAAGACAGAGAGACCCAAGGGAGTGGGTGACTACATTAACATGTGACCGGAGGAACCACCACCAGTGATAGCGGTGATGGAAGTCACACAGTGGAGTCACACTGGCAACATGAGAATAAAAAAGGGGTGCACCCTGACATCTCCACTGAAACACTGCAACTGATGGTCCAGGGGCCTCAGGGTTCCCTGGGGAGCATGGCCCCTGGACCTGATGCTGCCCCTGTCCATGAGTAATAGTGGAGGTCAACTCTTCGGATAAGAGTAGATTGGACTTGGCGACACAGAGCGACCATATCGTGTGTGCACTTTATGTTTCTATGCATCTGTAGGATATCGTCCTGCTGACCTCTTCCTGGAGGCAAGGGAGAGGGTGGAGAGTAGGGGGCAGGAGATTGTTTCGAGGATATGACATGTACATAACGGAGAGGAGTGTACTGTCACATGAAATGTCTGTTATTATAACTGTTATGTTTATTATTGAAAGTCTGAAACTTAGAAAGTGAAGGGAATAGTATTCATTTCTCAGTATCTCTGATACCACATATACGCATTTTACAGGATACTTTATTGCTTAAAAGCGATTGTCTGTGTACCCATCAACTGGCTTCAATAATTATCAACTCACTGCCAATCGGATCCGACTCGACAGCACTTGGCTTGGCTACTGCCAATCGTATTTCATGTTACCACCCCTCCCCCCTTATTCCCTTTGACAGTTATAAGTAGATCCTAGACATCAGATCCTATCACTTGCAAACATTTCATTTCTCTACCCCTCCAGCCTCATCGTGGGGACAAGTAGGCTGGAGGCAGCTTGAGGAGGTAGCTTGTTAAGAGTTTCAGGGGAGATGTTAAGCAGGCAGTTACACACCAATTGCTGCTGCTGCTCTCAGCAATCCCATGTGTGGCAGAGCAGAACTGTGCTCCAGATGGTTTGTAATGGCTGCTTTTTCAGAAGTAGGTCACCAGGACTTTCTTTCAAGGTGCCTCCGGGAGGACCTGAACCTCTGTCTTTCAGGTTAACAGCTGAGTATGTTAACCTTCTATACCACCCCGGGTCTCGTAGTCTACACACAGAATAAAAAATGCCAAGGGATGGGTTGTAGATGGAGAAGTCCAAGACAGACACCAGGGTCCTTCGGTGGAGCACTGTGATACTACCGGATTAACTAACTCAAGAGCTCCAGAATGGTGACCCCAGTGGAGCTCTATAAAGGATAACTATTATTTTTGCCGAAAAACGTTTAAATTCTAGAAGTGAAGATTGAGAATACCAGTATTACCACCATTTTTAAATATACATTTCTAGGAACCAAAAGCACAGCAAATAACGTTAGCAAGTTTTACATAAAACCAAACCCAAACCCGTTGCTGTTGAGTGGATTCCGACTCATAGCAACCCTTCAGGACAGAGTAGAACTGCCTGACAGAGTTTCCAAGGAGCACCTAGTGGATTCGATTTGCTGACCTACTGCTTAGCAGCCGTGTCTCTTAACTGAGCACCACCAGGGTTTACAGCAAACCCACTGCCCTCTAATCAATTCCAACTCGGAGACAGCGACCCTACAGGAAAGCAAAACTATATACCAGATAAGATTTCCAAGGTTGTATCTTGTAAGGAGCTGCTGCTGGATTTGAACTGTCGATCTTTCAGTTAGCAGAGGGCTTAACCTCTGCACCACTACGACTCCTCGCAAGTTTTATATAACATTTCTCAATACGTAAGACAATTATATGTGTTTTACAGGGACTCTCATTGCTTAACTCACTGGTAAAAGTGATTTATTGTAATAGATTCAACTCATCTTTGTTGTGGAAAGTGGCTTATCATTTAAAGGCCCCCTTACCAATGTTAAAAAAAAAAAAAGCTTCATTTGAAGAACTGTGGAATAGCAAAATAAGTTATTTTCAAGAAGGGCATGTCAGGTGAATTTTATCACATCTTAAAATATATAGATACCCCTCATAATTGTTTCGGATGTTTAGTGCCACTTAGGTTCAACATGCTAAGGCAGAGGTCTTTGTCTTGTTCAAGCTCCTGGAATCTGACTCCATTCTGTTGGACACCTTTTAGAAACCCGTAAGGGTGGCAGGGGAAATGGCTCCCCAAAGCAATGTGCTCATGAATCTCCCCTTAAAAGGAACCAGTCACCTTAAACGGAATTACTGCTTTAATTGCTAAGTTTTTCTGGGACCAACAAAAGAGCAGCTTTCAGATTATTTCTGGGCTTCCGGGAGGCTGAACTAAAAGCCTCTTTGAAGTTTCAACTTAAACTGCCCTGACCAGGGATACTGAGCATCTTCGCTGGGGTGTCTGCCAACTCTCGGGGCACACTCTCACCAATCTGTTTCGGTCCTCTGTTCTGACACCCCAGGTGAGCGCCCCGTCTTCGCGTTTCCGATCGGAACTGTACTCTATCCGTCTTCCCCGATCGCACACGGAAGCAGCCGGAACTAAGCGGCCGGACCCTGCAGGTCAGGCGAAACAGGGCCCGCGTTCGGAGCCGGGAGCCCATCGCGCGCGAGAGCGCGCGCGCGTCCCGCCCGAAGCGCAGGGAAGGGCTGCAGACGCGCGGCGCGCACCTGCCCGGGTAGGTGAGACCCAGGCCAGGCGGGGGGCCCCTTCTGGCCGCCGGGGCCCCCCGCCGCCCGGAGCCCGTCACTTGTTAGCGCGCTGGCGTTCTGCCGGCCGCCCTGCCGCGGTGCGGCCTCGGCCGCGGTTATGGCGGGGCTCACCGGCGAGCGCGGGTCGATTTGGAAACCTCCGAGAGGGCCGGCGGGGTAGTGAGAGGGACCGCAGGCCGCCTCTCCTGCCACTCGCGCACTGGCGCCCGGGGGCCCCTTTTCGGCCCCGAGCCCGTCACGTGCGCCTCACACCCTCGGCCCCACTCACCTGTGCGGCCACAGGAAGCGCGCGCAGTGGCCCGAGGGACTGAAACCCAGCTCGGGCTCCCGGGGCGGAGGCGGGGCCGGGGCGGTGAGCCCAGCTTTGCCCCGCCCGGCTTTGTCAGCCACGGACTCCGGCTTTTTGAGCCACACCTGGGTGCGTGGCCCAGTGGTTAAGTGCTATGGCTGCTAACCGCAAGGTCTCCAGTTCAAACCCACCGGGTTCTCCTTGGAAACTGTGAAGCAGTTTACTCGGACCTGGTCGGAATCGACTCTATTATGGCTCTGAGTTTGTTTTCCGCGCACACACCTTCAAGGAGTTATAAACTAGCTCAAAGATCTAGGGAATAGCCAGGTAAGCACCGGAACCTCGCCCTCAAGAGTTTCTTCCTTATTGAAAAGTGCGGCGCTGCTTGGAGACTCGTGTGCTGTGTATGCCTGGGCACACATGCCAGACAAAAATTCACTGCCTAGTCAATTCAGACTTTTCCAAGGCTGTAAATCCCCACGGAAGCTGACTGCCCACACCATCCATCCCTCAGTCGCCTTAACCACTGTACCCCTTGAGCTCTTTCACAGATGGCAGATACCAAACCAAACCCTCTGCTGTAGTGTCATTCTGACTCACAGTGGAAAACAGTGTATGTTAAACTAAAACTCACTGCCATCTAGTTGATGCTTACAGCGAACTGTATGAAAACTGCCCCAAAGGGTTTTCCACGACTGTTAACAGAGAGGAGCCCCGGTGGCCCATTGATTAAAGCTTGGATGTTAACGGTCAATGGTTGGAACACACCAGTCACTCAGGAGGACGTGGCAGTCTGCTTCCATAAAGATTTGAAACCTTAGAAAGCTTTGGAGCAGTTCTACTCTGTTGTGTAGGTTTACTATTAGTTGGAATCCACTCAAAGGCAATTTAAAAAATATCTTTACGGACAAAGACTGCCACATATTTATCACCTGGAGAGGCTGGTTGGTTCAAACCACTGCCTGTTTGGTTAGCAGCCACAGCACTTAACCACTTTGCCACCAGGGCTCCTTCAGTACATGTTCATCAGCAAAAACCAAACCAGTTGCTGCGAAATAATTCTGACTCAGGGCAACTCCCCAGGACAGAGCAGAACTGCCCCCAGGGTTTCAGAGAAGCCGCTGGTGGATGCAAACTGCTGACCTTTCAGTTAACAGCAGTGGCTGTTAACCACTATGCCACCAGAGCTCCATGAGTGCATGTTAGGAAATACTCAAAGATAGGAGAAATAAAATTAAATTCAACATTTTAATTTTGATATAAATTATGTAAATATTTTCCAAAACATCTGAAATATTCCACTGTACAATGTAAAAACCAGTATTTCAGAAGCTAGAGATAATAAGGTAACTGTAAATAAGGCACAAAGTTTATTTACACTCACAATTACAGCTTGAACTGTTTCATAATTCCTATTTACAACCTCATAAAAGTTTTCACATTCTGAATTATTCCACAGTTTTTGATTATTTGGTATAACAATTGAACATACTTTACACACACTGAGCTGTCTGTACACCAGTCACACAGTCACAGGACTAAATAAATACTAGAGAAAAATTAAACAATTACTTGAAGGCTTGGTCTTCTATTTATTTCATGATGACACAAGAGTCAGTTGCTTGGGATAAAATATTACAAGAGTGAAGAATTAAGTGTGTTTATAATTCACATGAAAAGTATATTAACTGTTCACAGTTCAGTGAATAAAACAAATCTGTCAAGTAGCAATCTGACTGGCAGGCTGGTTCCTACGTGTCATCACTCTCGTAGTCTTCTATGATCATGTCGTCTTCTTCCTTGTCTCCCAGGGCTGCACAGGGCTGAGGCTGGCTGGCAGGCAGTTCACTCGCACTATTCTGACTCAAAGGAAGAGACCAGGTTTCTGGTTCCGAGGTGAGAGGGGGTGTACTCTGAGCTTCTTGTGCACGATGCCCTCCGTTAAGCTGGACTTCATCTCCGCTGTCAGGATCTGTCATTCCATACTCCTTGTCAGTCAGGGCTTCCATTTTCAACCTGTCCAATTCAAAATGCAGGGATTACTAACAACAAACAAAAGAGGAGATTCTGTTCAATGCAACCATGAGTGTGATGATTATGAACCCTTCACCTTCACTGTGCCCACTGCCTAGCCAGGACCTTTAGTTTACCAATATAAACAAAACTACAATGGGAAGCTATGAATAAGTCTGCAAAACTTAAAATACAAAAAAGGTTAATCCATGACAAAAAAGAGCTTGTCCAAATTAAAGTACAACAATAAGCACATAACATGAATAGACAACTTGTGAAACACACACAAATACATTGGTAAATAACTGAACCTGATTTGTCATCTAAAAATGCATTTTTTCATCTTCCAAACCAGAAAAGATACTTCTATAATTATAAAACCTAGTCTTGGATTTAGGAGCACGGAATATACTCATATACTGTAAGTAACCATAAAATTTGTAAAATATTTTTGGAAGCCATCTAGTAATACAGAACAAAGGCCTCAAAAATGTGTCAACCCTCATTCAAGCAACTGAATTTCTAGGAATTCATTCTAAGTAAACAGTATTTGATGTATGTAATAATTTAGCTACAAGACTGTGATAACGACATTTAGAAACAAGCTAACCGTAGATAAATAAGGTGTAGAGTGAATTACAGAAAACTATGTATTTTAAATATTATTATTTTAAATATTATCATATTTTAAATATGAATTAAAGATGTTAAACATGATTGACAAATGACAGGGAACAGTACTAGTGATTATGATAGGTGGTACTGACAAATCTTGCTTCAAGTCAGCTCAAGTAGATGAATCAATAAAACAGTGATGGCTCATTCTTTTAATTGAACATTTGCAGGGGACAAGACAGTAAGAGATACATCCTTGATTCTGATGTCACAGTCTTAAGGGGTAGGACAGGAGAAAGGAGTGAGGCAAGAGCAGTGCTCCTGCTTTGCTGATAAGATGGGAAGAGAAAAGCTATTTAGGAAAGGTCCAAGCACTGATCACATTCCTGTGGGATGATATTTTAAGATCTATCTCCACTGCTCACTGTCTTCCAGAAATAGGAAAGATGAGCTCTACACAGATAATCCATAATCCAGAAAGGACAATGAACACTACCAAGGCCTTACACCGAATCTGTGAGGATAAAGGAAGGAACAGCAGCAACAACAAAAACTCCCGGGGCAGGAAAACACATAGGAAAGTTAACAGACATGCCATTTCTATTATTTGCTCCTGGTCCTTGCAAACTGTAAGCAAAGAACCTCTTTTTAAAACCTTTAAAAAATGCGAGATTGCTTCATTCCACCTTCAAAATGAGCTAAGTACAACAGAGAATAGAGGTTTTATGTTAACAATGGCATTAGCTCAGAAGCCATTTTGCAACAAAGTAAACAGCAGATATTTGTGTGTACACACCCACATGCATGTGTATGCATATGTGTACATTTTCCCCCTTTAGCTGAAAAAAAAACTTGTTTTTAACATTTTGTTGTGGTCTAGGTGAAAGGTTACAGAGCACATTAGTTTTCCATTCAACAGTTTATACACATGACATTTGCTGCAATCCCCTCAATATACCAGCACTCTGCGCTCTTCCTGGGTTCTCCATTTCTGTTTGCTGGTCTTTCCTCCCCTTCCTGCCTTTCCAATTTTGGTTTTGGGCAAATCTTGCCCTTTTAATCTGGTGTGGTTGACTGCTGTAAGGAGCGTGTTCCCCCTCTGGGTGTTACTGTCCACTTTCTAGGCCTGTCTATTTGGCTGAAATGTGATTTCCAGGGGCGGGTTCAGTTACAGGTTGGAAGGGTGATTACCGGACACAGTCTTGGAGGTTTATTTGAATCTTTTGAATTTACTGTGACAATGACATAAAAAAGACAATGTGAACAGTCTTAACCAATGAAAGCCTTGAAGCACAGGCTAAGAACCTTTCTCAGCAGAAAAGCTGAAAAGGTGTTTCTAGATTTGCAGCATAGGTTACCTGGAGGATTTTAAAGATTCCTTTGCCTTGTGATTCCATCACTCTGTTGGTCTGATACATTCCACTGTGAGTAGGTGAAACTATGCTGTTGTAGTTATTAAAGAGTCTTTAATACAATTACCTTCTTTATTAATTGAACATATGTACATTTCTTAGATTTTATAAGTAACATTTATTGAATTACACTCAATCAATAATCAGTGGACACTTCAGTAACAGATTTTTGGAAATGACCACAATCAGCTTACCTTCCAAAGTGTCGCTTCAGAGGAAGCCTTCCAATATCCTGGATAAAAGAAATCTGTGCTGAAAACAAAGATTAAAAAAAACTTTTAAAAACTAAGGCAGAATATATGAGACAAAGCATGTTAAGAATGTGGCATACTGTATTATTTTCTCTTGAATTATACAGAACCAAAATGAAACCCAACCCACTGCCATCGAGTTGATTCCACTCATAGTGACTCTAGAGGACAGAGTAGAACTGTCCCACAGAGTTTCCAAGGAGTGCCTGGCAGATCTCAACTGCCAACCTTTTGGCTAGCAGACATAGTGTTTAACCACGACACCATCACGGTCATATCGAGTATGCTGAATACTTAGTTTTTAACAAAGTCCTCTCACTTCAGGTGGCTTCCATGTCACTTGCTGTTGCATCTATGTAAATAAATAAATTGGATGAGTGTGGCAATGCTCACATATTTAATTTTCTGATTACTTAATCTATGAATAGCTATGCTTTGTTACTTAATAGTCTAACAGTCTCTATTATAATTTACTTTTTATTATTATTGAAATATACACAGCAAAAAATACACCAACTCAACAATTTCTACATGTACAATTCAGTGACTTTGACTACATTCTTCAAGTTATGTGACTGTTCTTACCTTCCTTTTCCAAGTTGTTCTTCTTTCATTAACAAACTCATTACCTCCTAAATTTCCTATCTAGTCTTCCAAGTTGCCTTTGTCAATTTGATCCCATACAGATAGTTCTTAAAAACAAGCACAGTGTTCAAACCAGACATTCTTTACTGGTTAAGCTAAATGTCATGGATTGAACTGTGTCCCCGCTCCAGAAAACAAACAAACAAACAAAAACCACTGCTGCTGAGTCAATTCCTACTCATAGCAACCCTATAGCACAGAGTAGAACTGCCCCATGAGTTTCCAAGGAGCACCTGGGGGATTTGAACCCTTGACCGTATGGTTAACAGATGCAGCACTTAACCACTATGCCACCAGGGTTTGGCCAGGCTGATTCCCAGTACTGTGTGCTTTTGCCTCCATTTTGTGATTTTCCTATGCTATAAATCCTAATCTTTGCCTGTGGTTAACAGATTGGATCATGATAAAGAGGATTAGGGTGGGACTGTTAACACCCTTCCCTAAAGTCACCTCCCTGATCTAATACAAAGGGAGTTTCCCTGGAGTGTGGCCGGTACCACCTTTTATCCTATAAGTGATAAAAAGAAAGAGGAGCAAGCTGAGAGTTGGGGACCTCACACCACTGAGAAGTAGTGCCAGGAGCAGAGTGTGTACTTTGGACCTGAGGTTCCTGTAGCAGGATGCTCTCAGACCAAAGAAAGAGTGCCGCAACACAAGGACTGTCCTCCAGAGCTGAGGGACAGTGCATTCCCCTGGCGCTGGCACCCTGAATTAGGACTTCTACCTACTGGACTGTGTGAGAATAAACTTTTGTTAAAGCCATCAACTCTGGTATTTTGGTACAGCAATACTAGGTGACTAAAACACTAAATTACTTTTTGCTTTAAAGAAGACTTCAGGGAGTATTTTTGATTTAAGGTTTAAAAATTATCTCAGAATAATAGTTTTGGGGCTCCAGAAAGTCTGGATTCCTTGAGAACTAAAATGGTGTTCTGAGGAGGAAGCACTCTTAATCTTAGTTATGATCCGACAATTATAGAAGAAATGTTACTGATTACTGTTATAGCAGTACAAATTGATATTAGGAAACTTTTTTTTAATTTTTATTTTTATTTAACATAACTGAGTGAAAATGTACATTCACGTATAAATTTACATGCCCACCTATATGCAGCTTCCACTGCTCTCCCTGTCCGGTGACTGCAAACTATTCCTCTCTGCTCCATACATGTCTCATCCTCCCAACAGCCTCCTTTCCCCTCCTCTCTGTCCACTCCCCTTCCTCCAGCCAGAGGTCAGCAAGATGATATCCTATAGATGTACAGAACCATAAGGTGCTTCCAATATATGGTCACTCTGCACTGCCAAGTCCAATCCATTCCTCTCCAAAGAGTGGACTTTTGTTATAATTTATGGGAAAGGGCAGCATCAGAGCCGGGGGCCATGCTCTCAGAGGAAACCCAAAACCGCTGGAGCATCATTTGAGGTCTTTTAGTGGAGATCTCATGATGTACCCCTTTTTATTCTTGTGTTGCCAGTGAGACTCCTCTCTGTGAGCTCCATCGTGGCTATCACTGGTAGTGGCTGGGCACCATCTGGTTCTTCCGGTCCCAAGTCGATGTAGGCACCCACTCTTGTGGGTCTCTCTGTCTTCTTGGTTATCTTTACCGCATGTCATTTTGGTCCTTGGTGAGCATCCGTTCCTGCTGAGTTGGGACCATTTGCTGTGTCCTCGGATGGCACCTTGGCAGCTTTTAAGACCCCAGACGCCACTCACCAATGTGGGGTGCAGAGAGCTCTCTTAGCAAAACGCTAGTTGTGCCAACTGGCCTGGAATTTGCCTAAGAGTATGGTCCCCCGCCCCCTGCCCCAGCTACTCTATCCTTGCAGTGTTAAGATGGAAGGAGTACTCAAGTTATGCTGAAGTCCACTTAATGTTGTTCTTGTTTCTAATGTGTGCTATCACCACTTTCTCCCAACCAGATTTCTAGCAACTATCTAAACTAAGTCCTCCCCCCTTCACTGGCCCTCCCTCCCCTCCCTTGCAGCTGTCAAAGAGGAAACTTTAAAAATATATTTACTGAAGTCCATGTTTTAAATCCTCATGATCTGTATAAGCAAATAATCCAAGAAACTGAGCTTTATGAAGAATATAACTTACATCAGGGTTCACTTATTGTGTTGTACAGCTCTTTTCTGACAAATGCTTAACATCACACGTCCACTATTACAGCATCATACAGAACAGTCTCACTGCACTAAAAAATGTCCTGTCCTCTACCTATTTGTACCTCTACCCTCTTCACAGCCCCCAGCATCAATAGATCTTTTTGCCTCTCTACAGTTTTCCTTCTTCTAGAATGTTGTATAATTGGAATCATGAAATATGTAGCTTTTTAGAAATAGCTTCTTCCACTCAGCAGTATGTATTTAAGGCTCTTCCATGTCTTTCTGTGGCTTGATACTTCATTTCCTTTTTATTCTTAAATAACACTTTTCCATGGATGTATTGTTGTCTTGGGGTTATGAACATCTGAGTTATGGACAACTTGGACTCACCCTCACAGTGAAATGACTGAACCAATGCTACTTCTCACAGATTCTTCATTACAATCACCTTCACTTGCTGCGACTTTGACATCAATGGAGGCTTTCACCTTTTCAGGCTCAATAAGAATGGCATGCATCGGTTCTGACTTACTGACAAATTCTTAAAGGCACACTGAGAGGAATGGATCTGGTTCACAGCCGGGGACTGCCAGTTTGTTCATCCATTCACTTACTGAAGAGCATCTTGACTGCTTCCAATATTTGGCAATTATAAATTCAAGTCACTACCAGCAGTCGTATGCACGTTTTCATGCAGACATATATTTCTGTATTATTTGGGAAAATACCTAGGAGTGCAAATGCTGGATCAAATGGCAAGTCTATGTTTACCTTTCATGAGCACACTTTTTATTTAAAAAAATAAAGAACAAACTAGCTTTTGCCCCGGTTATAGACTGAACTGAATTTTCTGCCTAGTCCTTTCCATAACAGCAGTGAGACAGTGTCAGGGCCATGTAGCTGACAGATGGCTTCAGCAGCTGCACTGTGTTTCCACTACTGAGTCTGTCCTATGAGCAGAATTCCAGTGTGAGGAAGTTGGGAATACCAAGGCAATTTTTTTTTTTTTTTAAGATGTGAGATTCTTCTTATAGGTGCCTTTGTCTCTTGCCTGACCTTATTAATTTTCTTAGAAGGGCAGTGCAATTTAAGGCCTATGCTGTCATCTACTTTCCTTCCTTCCCTTCTCACTCATTGGATCATGGTCTGTTGGTGTTCCTAGCCTCTTTGGGCTTCCATCCCATTTTCCATTATCACTATTTTGTTTTTTTTGAACATTTTATTGTGGTTTAGATGAAATGTTACAGGGCTGATTACTTTTCCATTTTGTTTCATGACATTAGTTGCAGTCCCCTCAATGTGACAGCACTCTACCCACTTCTTCCCTGAGTTCCCTGTTTCCATCTGCAGATCTCTCCTGCCCACCCCACCTTTTGCCTTCTGAATGTTATTTCTGGGCAAATGTTGCCTTTTTCATCTGGTGTGGCGGATTGTTCTGAGAAGCATGTTTCTCATGAATGTTGCTGTTCACATTACAGGCCTATTATTTATAAACACTGGTCGCGCTGTGGTTAAATGCTCTGGTTGCTAACCAAAAGACTGGCAGTTTGAATCCACCAGGCATTCCTTGGTAACTCTATGGGGCAGTTCGACTCTGTCATATATGGTCGTGATGAGTCAGAATTGGCTCGATGGCATTGGGTTTGGTGTGAGTTTTACTGTTGGGCTGAAAGGTGATCTCTAGAGCAAGTGCAGTTCCACGCTTGAAGGGTGTCTAAGCCTCATCACTGTTCCTCCCAGACAATCGTTGCACATCTAATCTGCATTATCTTGGACTCAGCTTCTTGGAGGACCCAGAGTAAGAAACTTTAATTAAAGACTGAACAAATGAAATTCGAACTTCAAATTGGCTAGACAAGTTGAGTTTGTTTCTCTTTAAGACTGCAATTAAGATTGTATCTGATAAAACAGTAAAACAGTTACCAGAGATTTCCCCCCTAGCAATAGGATGGCTGTTTATGTAAAAGTCATAGCTGCAGGGGTAGGTTCATACTAGGTTAGGGCATGTGATCTGCATCAGCAAGTCTGGTGCCAGCGATATGCCTAGAGCTGGAGGAGCTTGTATTTGGTCCGCCTTTTCAACAGGGGAACTGAAATGATACTTGAGTCAATCTTAGGAGTACATACTCTGTGCTGCATGAACATAGGTCTGGTTCCTAGCTCTAAAAATAATCTACTTTCAGATCACCCCAAATTAAGGTATTTCATGAACATAAACTGAACCACGAATAATCTGTATCACTGCTGTATCAGGGGTTCGGAAATTTTAGTGTACTTAAGAATCAACAGAACCTCTGGTTTAGAGGTTTAGGGTCACAGTTTCATAAGACATCCAAATTAACTGACCTGTTAACACGTTTAATGCTTCTGTTCTATCTCCTACGTTGTTGCATAGTGCCTGGGGTCTTAAAAGCGGCCATCCAAGGCCTAACAACTGGTCTTTATTCAAGTGAACAACAGAGGAAGCCAGAGAGTCAGAAACAGGCAGAGGCTAAGAATGTGTAGCTACTTACTTCCTTGAAAAACTGCCGCCTCTGCTGTGAGATCAGAAGAACCAGATGGTACCTGCCTACATAACTGAACACTTTGATCAAAAATTCTACAGAAGAATCTTGATTAAAAGGGGGAAAATGAAGAATGATAGTTTCATGGGTTCATCCAGCCTCCATGTCTCCAGAAAATTTGGATTCCATGAGTATTTGAAACTTTTTTGTTTTTAAACCTTAAACCAAAATATCCCCTGAAGTTTTTTAAAACCGAAGAATAACTAGTAAAGAACACTTGCCTTGAGCATTGTGCTCCTTCAAGATCCATGTGGGATCAAACTGGTAGCGACAACTTGAAAGATTAGACAGGAAACTTAGAAGGCAGTGACTTTGTTAATTTGGGAGGAACAACTCAGAAAAGAAAGGTGGAGAATGGTTGCACAACTCAAAGAAGGTAATCAATGTCACTGAATTGTACATGCAAAAACTGCTGAACTACTCTGTTTTGCTGTGCAGATTCACAGCAACAAGATAAATTAAAAATAAAAAATAAAAAGAATAATCAATTGAACCTTAGTTAAAAAAGGACATTATCACATGCCTTGACTTAAAATAAAACACAGTGGACTGAATCCTCACTGGTTTATCACTTCCCTTCTGACACAACAGATCAAAGAATGTATACTTAACAGTAAGGCCCACAAGCTTCTTTTCTAGTCCTGTTCTAAGAATACCACAGAACTGATATATTAGGAAGGAGTATGAAGGATTCTTTTCTAGAGAACCTAAACAAGGGACCTGAGATGCTAACATTTCAGATCTTCCCTAAAATAAAACTTAGGAGTTGACAACTCTGGTCATGTACAGAGATTCCAATTAGCTCTTTAGTGCCTTCCTTTAAAAGGTGCATGAAAAAGAGAACTTAAGGAAAAAATAAAATCACATTCTCAGGGGAATAGAGATTGCATTCATGAAACAAAAACAATATGCTATTTAAAAAAACTCAACCATGAACATAAAATTATTGTGGAAATGCAAATATGATTATTGAAATAATCAACAGATAGTTTAAAAAAACAAATTTGGACAGTCCTCCAAAATGCAGAACAAAAAGATACAGAGATCAACAATATGAAGAAAACATAAGTAGAAAATGAATTCAGGAGGTCAAATATCTCACTAAGTGTTACAGGAGGTCTGGAAGTGACAAATGAGAAAAGACAGGGGAGGTGATTATCAAGGAAATAATGCAGGCAAATATCCCAGAACTAAAAGACATTCAGAATATTTATAGATCTAGAATCCACTGGTGTTTAGCATAGTTTAAGTGAAAGTATCTCAGGCAAAGTTCACTGTAGCTAAATTTTAGATCTGGTGGTTAAAAGAGGACAGTAACACTGCATACCCACTAGGACGGTTACATTAAAAAGACAAGAAAGAGAAAATAGTAAGTGTTGCCAAGGATGTAGAGACACTATAGCCCTCATCTGCTGTTGGTGGAAAAGTAAAGTGGCACAGCTGCTATGGAAAACAGCTTGGTGCTTCCTCAAAAAGGTGACTATATTACCATGTATTCCAGCAACTGTACTCCTAGGTGGATACCCAAAAGATATGAAAAGAACCTGACCACATACTTGTATAGCAGTGTTTACTGCAGCATGATTTATACCAGCCAAAAGGTGGAAACCACCCAAATGTCCACCTACAGAGGACAGGACAAACAAATGTGGTATATACATACCAGCCAAGTGCCGTTGAGTTGGATCTGACTCATGGCGACCCTAGTGGCCAGGGTAGAACTGATCCCCAGAGTATTCAAGGTGGAATATTATTCAGCACATATTGATTTAGCATTAGAAAGTAGGGGAAACCATTAATCTCACTATTATAAAGCAATGAGTCAATTCGCCGAAAAGGTTAAATAAAACACTACTTCCTGGGTGTAAGAATAAAAGCTCATGTTACTACCTTGATTTCTCATTGGAATAGTTAGCAGAGCAAGGTATGGCAACAGCTGAGTCTGGAGGCATACAGATGGTAAGCAGAAGTCACAAAAAAGTGATTTTGCTGCCAGGCAATTCTCCCGATACTGTAAAGAGGAAAAAGTTAAAAAACAGAAGATGAAAGAAAAAGAAAACAAAAAACACAATTATATTTTCTTAGACAAAGTTTACTGTACTACAAAGTACAGAGTTCTCCCAGATTCTCATTTCTAAGTATCATTCACTAGGAAGAATTACAAATATATTACCAGTTTAATTAGGCCTTTATAACTAGTGTAGCATTATCTAATAACATTTTACCTACATATCTATCTCACATTTGACATAACAGCAGTAAGAATCTTTTCAAAAAGACCTGATGAATAAGAAAAACAAACTTAAAAATCAAATTCTATTTATGAGCATACAGACATCACAAAGCATGTGAAGATTTTTCTCAATGATATAAATTCTTTTTACTCTTAATTGCAGGTTATATAAGTGACTAAAGTTGTGTGTGGCTATTTTGAGTTTACCCTGAAACACATTTTCCTAAATCCTCTAAAATAGGCATTCTTACCTCTCAGATAGTTTCTTCAGTTAACACAAAGCACAGTAGGCTGATGGGAAGAGCACAGTCCTTCCCTTTAAGGTGCTTAGTGTCTACAGCTGGGTAGCCACCACCACCATCTCAGAGGACAGATGCTACTTGGTCCCTTCTGACTACTGTCATGTAGAAATACTGGCTCAGTTTTGCCTCACTTTCCGTTTATTTTAGGAGAGTCCAGAAATTCCTATCTGGAAACCCTAGTGATGCAGTAGTTAAGTGCTGCACCTGCTAATCATTAGGTTGGCAGCTGAAATCTACCAGGCGCTTCCTGGAAACTATGGGGCAGTTCTACTCTGTCCTATAGGGTCACCATGGGTTACAACCAACTTGACGGCATTTTTTATTTTTTGGTTGGAAAGTAATTTAAAAAGTTCTGTTGCCTGTGTTACAGGCAACTTGTGGATCATCAGTTTTAGTCTTTAGGATAATCTAGTCCTGTACATTTAAAGCTGAAAACTAAGAGTCCATTAGGTGTCTAGGTAGAGGTAGAGCCAGGATACTAAATAAAAATGAAAAAATAATTATATCTATACACTAATTTCAATAAAAGCCAATTAGTAAAATGGGTATGTACTTTCAAATCTGAGTAGATTTTTCCCTTCATTTGACTGAGATTATCCCTTTATGTTTAACACAATTGTGGGCCTTCTAGGAAGTATTTCTTACCAAGAAAAAAACATTTTTTCCTGTGTTTGATTGTCCATTTATTTTACCTTTTTATTTATTAGAAACCACTGGGGTTTGTGCAAGGGTCGAAAACTTGATCCTCCTCCTTGACAGTGAGCAAATCCTCGTGCTTTGTTGGAATGCATCACACCTCTTGTAGACACAGAGGTACTATACTCCCTGAGTAAAGAGCGTGTCTAACAGTGAGACAAGATGTGAAAGCAAAAGTAAGAAGTTTATAACATGGTACTACGGGTACTACTGATACAAAAAAGACTCACCAATTTAGTCATTATTCATGTTTTTCAACATCACCACACCTCAGAAATTAGTAAGTGCTATAAAAATTGTAAAACAATGAGTAATATGGCATAACAACCAAGCCCAATGGGTGCACCTTATTGGATCTTGGATGTGGGAGGGGAAACAACTTTAAAATACATTTTTGAGGCTAATGGGGCAATGTGAATAGGGACAGACATATTGAATTACTGTTACCTTTTCTTGGGTATTACAGTGCTACTGTAATTGCATAAGAATAATGTCCTGATGTACGTTTAAATATTAAGTGTCATGTCTGCAATTATTTTCCAATTGTTCAGCCAAAAGAAAGTGTATAATAAATAAAAGGATCAGCAAAAGTGACAAATTGTGAAAAACTTGAACAGAAGTTAAGGGTATACAGATAATCACTGTACTATTTATTCTTCAGCTTTCTGTAGGTTAGAAATTTTCAAGATAAGAAAATAATATTAAAAGTAAGTAAATGCAACTGCTGAATAAATGAAAGTTTAAACAGTTTAAACTACATCCTGGAAATTTTGTTGTTAAACTTTTCCTAACATTAGTTATTAATGCTATTTTAATAATTAGAAAAATACTAGTATTAAAACAATGCTGTCCAATAGGGCTTTCTGTGATGATGGAAATGTTTTGTATCTAGGCTGTTTAGTAAAGTAATTATCAGTTATAATGTGGCTACAGAGTACCAGAAATGTGGCTAGTGTGTCTGAGGAACAGAACTTTAAATTTCAATTAATTTAAATTTAAATATCCATGTGGCTAGTGTCTACTGTATTAGATAGGGCAGTGTTAAACTGGTAAGAAAAAATACAAATTTTATACAGAATAACTTCAAACATGTAAAAAAACTTTTTTTTCATTATCCAGTACACAAAACATAGTTCTTTTCCAAGGTTACTGAGTTGTCTTTAAAAATATATTAACCTTATAATGAAGAAAGTAACTTAAAAAGAAACACTATATTATCATTAATGAATTAATTTTTATTATTGCTATTAAGTTATATAAAATATTATCAAATAATTGATGATAAAAAGTATAAACTTTTCTCAAACCTGAGGAAATACTCGTAAATAAAAAACTTAAGTGAAATGGTCTTACATTCCAGTCACCACTGAGGATATCTGCAAAACTCAGAAATTCACTGGCTCTCACAAGATCATCTATTTCCATGAAGAAATCTACGTAGTTTTGATGAAGATATAAATTAAATAACTCTCCTGGCATGTGAGACATTTCTACTACTTCCTATAAAAAGAATATATATGATTGTGTAAATATACATATAATATATAGATAGATGGGTAGATTTTGTAGGTGGCATGGAGGGCCATTAAAGACTTTACCTCAGGTTGAATAAGTAATGTATCCCGTTCATACTCTGACAGATGAGCAGGCAACTGAGGGGAGTCTAATTCTGTTAAAGATGCTCCTAGAAAAAAACTTCTGTAGTTATTCAAAGATAAAATCATCTTTATATTAGTACCTCTCACTTGAAGATTTTCAGGACTTAAGGCACAAAGTCAAAAATAAAATGTTAAAAGAAACAAACTAATAACAGAATAACTGGAAATGTGTGGGAGTTGACTGTTTTATCATAATTAGCAATAACTAAATTTGGGATTCTGATGTCTTGATTATGGCTTTCCTAGACTTGAAGATATTCCCTGTTTCAGAGCACTCTGTATTTCACTTTCTAGCTTTGGGTTACTTTCTTCCTTTGAGTCTCCTCTCAGCATCTTCACTATGCATTTCTCACTAAGCAGAAAGATGGTACTCTCTGAATCAGAGAATAGAACATACTCCCTAATACAAGAACTTGTACATAAATGCTGCGGAAGAAAAGGGTAGAAGAAAAAGAATCAGGTGGGCAACATCACTAAGGTAAGAGGATCTGTGGATACAGGAGTGTCTCCATCACCATCTAAATTATATTTTGTTTTCCTCAGCTAACGTGAAGATGTTTAGAAATCACAATTTTACCATCTAGAAAAGTAAGACTGAAAATTGGTATCTGCTACATAAGGAAATGAAAGGAGGGGCAGTCATGAGCTTAGAACTGGTCAGCTGGGGTGGAGGCACAAGGTAGATGGGTAACAGGATGCAAGAGGGCAATAAACACCTTCGACAGGAGAGACAGCAAGCTAGTGAGGAGCACAGCTGAAGAGGATCCAAGAAAACGAAAAGCTCTGGGCAGTCCGTCTACAGCCCTAGCAGCTGGAACCAAGGCAACTTTGGGATAACCCACACTTGGTCAGTGAAGTCTAGATGGGATGATGTCTTACCTACAACAAACTATACTCCTAAGGATTTAGAGACATAGATATGGCCTACAGTAGTTTCTTTTTACATGTAATCCCTCGCACAGTCAGAAAAATGGGTTATGTAAATTCATTTTACTGCTATGCCTTGCGAAACAGAATCTGACATTGGTTTCTTGTAAAAGAACCACATATATGAGGTTTAAAAAAATAGGATTTTATTTTCAGTTACAGACTACCACTGAAAGAGATTTTAAAAAAAAATGTATGAAGTTTTCTTACTTTTACAATATAGTATTTTCCCCAAAGCTCTGAAGAGAAAGAGAGAAACATCTTTGCCACCAATAGCTTGGATTTCTTGATTTTCAGAAATCTTGTCAGGTTTTTTTCTTTGTTTTGATTTTGACAGAACGACATCTGATTTTAACAAAGAAGCTCCTTTTCTGCTTGGCCATAAATTGTTCTCTCCTAAATAATATACACATATGTACAGTGATTTAAAATATGAAAATTAAAACTAAGAACATTTCAGATATAGTTAAACAAAATATTATAATAGAAGTATATTCTCCAAATAAACAGTTGTAAAACATGTGAACTGAGCAGTCATCTTTGAGTTACTAACACTATTAAAATAAAATGTCATTTAAATTACTGTCTCATGACACAGATGTCATATTTTCACATACACAATGACACACTTTCTAATACTCTTATAATCTCATTGTTTAGAGTGCTACTTGCAAAGCTTTGCTCCTAGCATTAATGTATCAGTTAACTTAACCCTCACAACCACCGTATTATTACAGAGATGAAAGAAACTAGATAAAAGGAAGTTAAGTAACTAGCTGAAGGTCATCAGCCAAGAAGTGGTCTGAATCCAGGCAGCTGTCTCTGGCATCCATGCTTAACCACTATGCTATATTATCTTTCCATTGATTTGAACAATCTGAAATTTATAAATTCATGCTTGTGTTCAAACTTCACTTATGTCTACTGTTTAAAACTTAGAATGCTTAACTAAAGGGAATCAACCTAGGATAGCACAAAGAACACAGGATCTGGATTTGAATCCTAATATTTTCTGATTAGGCTGGTTTGAGAATTAAATTAAAAAATACATACACAATTGTCAACACAGTTTAGCTCACTCAACAATTACTGTTTCTTCCCTTTAAGCATTGCCTTTAGGATTCCTACACCCTGAGAAGTAATGTTATACATGGTAGTTAGAATCCCAAATGGGCCAACTTCAGCATTCCTAACTCTCATTTCCAGTAATGGCCCTACATACTGTTAACGTTTATGTTTCCAAAAGAATTAGCACAGTCCTGGTTTTAGTTATGTCAGCCTGCCTACTCCTCTACAATTACGGTGAAAAACCAAGATGCAAATCAAACGAACAGGTTCATTTGTGAGTAGACACACTAGAATTTCAAATGGATTGTGAGTATTCCAAAGATAGTTTTTAACTCTTTAAGGTCAGTTCCTCAGTGGTACATCAAGTAGGTAGCCTGCTAATACTTTCTGATGAACACTATATGTAGTGAACTATGATTAGTAACAGTAAAAATGTAACTCATTGTCATTAGTGGGCTACTTTTTACTATCTCAGGACTATTAACCCTCTTTGCACATTAATAAGAATTTAACAATTTGTTAAACATAATAAAAAGTTATTATAAGTTAAAAATTAAACTTAGTTCAGCACAATATCAAGCCCATTAGCAGCTGGTCATTTTTTCAGCATAATAAGCACTTCCAAGTATCCCCTCACTCAATGATCACATACCCTATGAGCTAGGTGCTCATATAAAAGGTGACAAAAACTGAGGCACAGAAAGAAGTTGTCACCCAAATACAGCCACACAACTGAGAAATGAGAGCCATGGTTGGCACCCACAACTCTCACTCAAGATTACCTCTGAAAGGCAGAGTAATAAACCATGTAAGTGGACCAGGTTTTGTCCTAAAGAGATATGATGTATGTGATGAGATATTTACAGGGGTGTGTCTATGTGTGTGTACCTACAGTCTTAAACCACTGTCTCAATAAAAAAAAAAAAAAATCTCTAGATAGGTGTAAGTTAAAACTTTATTCTGGATTTCACTTCCCAAGCCACCTACATGCTGCTATGTGCAAGTCTCTGCCATAGTTACCTTCTGAAAAAGAAAACTGGAGGCTATTTATTGCACTTCTGATATCACCAGAACATCCTTGACACAGCAACTCTAGGGAAGCTTTATCAGGAACAATAACTTTTCCTCCACACTAAAAAGAGAAAATTAAACTTAAAAAAAGATCTTAAAAAACATAATGGAACTAAATTAGAATCTCTGAAACCTGAACACTGACAAGCCTTCATGCTGAAGACCAGACTGACTGTAAAGGATATAACTGGCAATGCCTTATCAGAGTGTAAGCTAAAATTTCAAGAGTATAAGACAGTCTTACTTTGACCAGGTTATATTTTAAAGTTCTCTCTTCTTTACCCCTTCTCTCTGTATATACACATATATATGAACATATCCATACACGTACACACAGAGACCTCAAAACCAAAAATGTAGTAACATTAAATACACAAAAGAATCTGTCAAATTGAAAGACATATAATAGTGTGACAAGTCTTGAAATTTTCACATGGAAGTCCCCAGGTCAGGACTCTCAACATAATACTAGACTTTGTTGAGTATTAGAAAGCCACGATTGCATCAACTTTGTATTTAAAGTCTCAGCTCCACAGGTAAGACCATTCACAAGCCCACCCCAGTCTGATCTTGTACAGACTGGTAACACAAAAACAGTGCTGTGTCACAATCTTCCAATATTCACTTAAATTTTGTAAATCAGACACGTCAGAATTTATTTATGAAAGTCACTGTCCTTTATGAAAAAGTTACCATCCTCTTCAAATCTCACAGTTCAGAGAAATGACTATTAACATTTTATTGCTTTTTTGGACTTTCCTGTACACATAAGCATATAAAGTATCTATTAGAATATACCAAGAGCTAGTCTTCTAAAAATAAGTGGGATCATAACATATATACAGTTTCTCCTCACTACCTCATTATTCAATATTTCATATTTATGACACTAGTGAAAAATCCACTATCTGAATACTTGTGCCCTAATCTGGCAGTAATGAATGCTGAGGTGTGAGGCAAGCGTAATGCCAGCTGTGATGCTAAGGGTTGTGTGTCACCAGGCTGGGCTGTGATTCTCAGTGATTTGGCAGTTATGTAATAATGGAATCTGGAAATTACATAATGATGTAATTTTGGACTTATGTACTGATATGGTCATCTTCCATTTTCACATATCATCCATTTCACATAATGACCTGGTTTTTAGAACATAACCCTGTCCATCAGTGAGGAGAGGGTGTATTATTGTATGACTTGATTCTTTTAAAAACTTAATTTCATTCCTAGTGATCTTTCTGCTAGTACCTTTAGATATATTTCATTAAAACCAAATGTGAACACAGCATAATTTAACTCATATTTTACCCCAAAGGAAGAACATTTATGTACTTTGCGATTTTTTAACAATTACAGACTGATATAAACCTATACGTGCCTATATAAAATAACACTTCATTTCTTTATCATTGCCAGTGTATCTGATTATTTCAGTAGAAGCAGTGTCTCCCAAACTGTATGCAACAATTAAATTTTTCCTACTAACCGTATATTTGAAAAAAAAAAACAAACTAAAACCCAGTTGCCATTGAGTCAATTCTGATTCAGTAGGCATGACCATTTTCCAAACCTTTAGAAACCATGGATATCAAACTTTTCTCAATCTTCAGGTGAAAACCAGTATCTGGTTTCAATACGCATTTCTCTGATTAGTAAGACTGAACACCTTTCATATTTACTAGCCATTTTGATCTCTTTGTGTACTGGCTTTTGAATTTTGGCTTTTGCTAATATTTTATGTTATATAAGTTGCAAATACTTTCTCCCATTCTTTTGCTTGTGTTTTAACTTTTCTACAGTGCCTTCTGTCAATCTTAAGTTTTTCATTTTTTGGCAATGCAGAGCGACCATATATTGGTTGCACTTTATGGTTCTATGCATCTATAGGATATCATCCTGCTGACCTCTGGCTGGAGGAAGGAGAGTGGGTGGAGAGGAGAGGAAAGGAGGCCGTTGGGAGGATGAGACATGTATGGAGCAGAGAGGAATAGTGTACTGTCACCGGACAGGGAGAGCAGTGGAAGCTGCACATAGGTGGGCATGCAAATTTATATGGGAATGTACGTTTTCACTCAGTCATGTTAAATAAAAAAATAAAAAAACGAAAGTTTTTCATTTTTGAAATAAATCCATCAACTGTTCTCTTATGGCTTCAAGTTTTGTTTCTGGCTTAAGAAGACTTTCCCTACTGCAAATTCAGTACTTTTTCTTAATATTCATAATTTTAATTTCATTTTGAAGCTTTTAATCTACTTAGAAATTACATTTGTACACAGTATGAAGATAAAACTTTATAATGTTCTATATCAATATTCAGTTGTTCTAACACCCCTTAACTACAACAGTCTGCTCTTCTCCTAGTGAGATACAATGCTGCTGCCATCATACTGAAAATTCCCATTTACACATATTGATCTATTTCTATGCTTGCTACTTATATAATTCTACTTGTCATAGTGGTTAAGTGCTATGGTGGCTAACCAAGAGGATGGCAGTTCGAATCCACCAGCTGCTCCTTGGAAACTCTGCTGGAGCATTTCTACCCTGCCCTGCAGGGTCACTATGAGTCAGAATTGACTCGAAAGCACAGGGTTTCTTTTTTTTTATTACTGTGATAACACCACATTGTTACTATTTATCTAGTTTGTAATATATTTATATAACAAAGTCTCCCTCCATCATTATTCTTTTACAAAATTTTCTTGCTAATTCCTTTTCTTACGTACTGATTGTAAACAGATTTAAAACTAGTTTTAAGAGGAGGGCTTATTTTACACTGCTTTCAAAATTTTTTAGATATGGATGGATTACTTGCAAAAAAGGAAATGGAATTTGAAATCAGGATCCTTGCTAACTGAAGAAAATGTCTTGAACATTAATTACTATGAATAAACAAACACAGCTGAAATGCACAGTCAGCAGTTCCCTCTGCAATTTATGTACTTAGTGATATCATAAAAGACTATAGGTTTTTTCTTTTCCATAAAAACAGAGACACATTTAAACTGAAAAACAAAAAACAAAAAACACCACATCAGATATTCAACACTTATCATAACTAATTCACTTAAGCTATCAGTGCTCTTCTTTAATACAATAACAGGATACCAGAGATTAAGGTATTCTTTTGACCTTCCTGTACTCTCGTTATCAGCCTTGAAGACCAAAGGCAATATGACATCTGATGTTCTACACACTTGAAGGGCTTGCTGCTGTTGTTCTTGTGATATACCAATGACAACATCAAAAGTATACTAGTTGTAAAACTCTTGAAGATCGACTATCTAAGGTGTAGCACTTTAACTACATAACAAAGAAGTTATGGTATCTGTTTTTACTAGTATATCCTAATACGTCTTCCTAAAGTACATGCAACTTGTAATTTAACGATTTACTTTTAATACAAGTTTATGTCACAATGTAGTATGACTGCCAATAATTTTGTTTCTTAAACATTTGTTCAAAAAATAAAATACTTTAAAACTATAATTTAAAGTTATAATTTTAATATATTAATTCAAAGTATGTTATCTCTTTAGAAAGGCACAATTCTTTGAATGTTTAGATGTCTGGGGAAGTAATCATGATACAGAATGTGGAAAATGTAGACTTTAAAAAAGATAAAAATTCAAATGCAATCCTTTCATCCAGAACTAATCACACTTAGCATTTTTATGTACTTTCTTCTAGTATGTATAGGTTTATATGTATGTGTGCATTTACTTTTACTGACAATCATTTGTTGTGGCACAGTGGAATGGAATCAGAACCAAACTTTAACCCCATTTGGTATACACATAAGTTCCCCCCCAGAGTGGTTTCTTAACCTCTGAAAGGGGGATAATATAACAATCTTCTGGTTAGGATTTAATAAGATCATGTATTTAAAAATACTCTGCACAGTACTGATACATATTATGGGATCAACATACTATTTCTACTACTACCATTATTATATAACTTAGCACCGCATTTTAACTTAGTATTACATTGTAAGCATTTCCCCATGTCATTGAATAGTATTCAAAATACTATTGTTCACAGCATAGTAACTGTTCCCTCAATTATTAAAATCAACTTCTTTCTAATTTTTCACTATTAAAGAAATGTTACTTATTAAGATAATATTCTATATACATTATCTTGTTTAATCTTCCAAATAGCCTTTCCTTAAACATTTTCCTCACTTCTGTAATGCCAACAGTTTAAAAAAATTTGTTTCATGCAGGCTCTAGTGGCCTTGCAGCAATAGGGCCCCCACAACTACACTACTGGAGACAGATGTTCCATCAATTTATTTTAACATCATCTTTACTTAAAAATTAGTAATATAAGGTATTAAAAGTAACAACATAAAAATACTACAGCTGAACTATTAATGGCTAATACACCTGGGCTTGAGGAAAGGCACAGTTTAAGAAATCAAGCTAATAAAACATTTACCTCAGTTTGAAAGAGAAAGCTAAGTTTAATAATAGACAAAACTAAATTTTTTTTTAACAGTTTCAATATTTTATAAAATGAAATGGCTCATGCATACAATAAATTCAATTCTAAAAAACAAAACAACATATCACTTCCAAAAAACTGAAAATTTTTTTTAACAAGCAGTTTCAACATTTTCTAAAATGACATGGCTCATGCACACAATAAATTCAATTCTAAAACACAAAATACAATATTATTTCCAATTACCCAGCTTTACATAACACCTTGTGAGCTGGACTTTCTAGAGCTACAACACAAGATTCAAATCAATTATTTCTTCAGACTTACCTTATTAGCTTCCATTGTCATTATTCGATTAAGAAATTTCATCATAATTGTTGGTGCCACAGGATTGAAACTGTCAAAGTTTACAAAGAAAGATGGTATTGAAATTATTAATTTTTCCAAACATAAATTGTATGTGAACAACATAAAACAGAAACTGGTTTCTTACTTGATATTTGATATGCAGCACTCTTCTTGAATTTCTTTGGGAAATAGTAATCTTGGATTGTTATCTCCACTAAAACTGTCAGAGATTATAAATATAAGAGGGCACCGACCAATCTGGACATACTTCCTAAAGTAACAAAACGATAATGTTGAAATTTAAGCCATTTGATATTGAATTTGGAGTTTCAGAAAGTGTCACTGAAACTGACCTTAGAATTTCATGTAAACTCTGAGCATCTCGATAAAACTGGTTAGGTAAATCCTATTGAAAACACAAGATAAATATCAGTTCAGTTTTATTCCCATGCAAGTTTATATTCATACCAAGGATTACCAAGGATGTGCAAATTAAGGGAAACATGAACTAGCTGATATCCTAACCAATAATATGCATATATTAAAAATAAAAAAGCACCATGGTAGAGTCTATTCCAACTCGTAGCAACCCCGTAAGACAGAGAAGCACTGCCCCACAGGGACTTTAAGATGCACGTGGTGGATATGCACTGAGGACCTTCTGGTTAACAGCAATAGCTTGGAACTATTGTGTCACCAAGGTTCCAGAAATGTATGGGAACCTCAATTTTCATATTAATTTTTCTTAGAGGCACTTTACTAGCTATAATATTTACTGAGAATTATTTTTCCAAAAAATTTGTTTTTCCTCTATATTTAAACCTATTTCTTCTCAGTGTGAATCATGCCATGTCAGCAAACGAAGGTCCCCCAAACTTTACTCCATCCACTTCATTAATATCAACTGTACTTTGAGGAGGCAACTCTTCCCCAGTGGTACTGAAAGACAGACACCCTGAGCGGCTGCTCCTCTGGCACTGTATCAATGTTCTGCTGCTATCTGTAAGGTTTTCCCTGCTGTTGTGGTTGGCTGTCATCAAGTGGGCCCTGACTTGTAGTGACACTACGTACAACAGAACAAAACACAGCTCTGTCCTGACCTTCCTCACTGTCACTGTTATGCTTGAGCCCTTTGCTGCAGCCACTGTGTTAACCACCTCCTTGAGAGTCTTCTGTTTCATTGACCTACTTGACCATGCATGATGGCCTTACTGGCTACTTTTTTTCAGAAGTCAACTGCTGGGTCCCTCTGCTCAGTCTGTCTTAGTCTGGAAGCTCCAATGAAACCTGCCAGCCATGGAGGACCCTGCTGGCATTTGAAATACCAGTGGCAGAGCTTTCAGCAACAAAGTGACATACAAGTGACCATAGTATGACAAACTGACAGATGAGTGGTGTACATAGACCAGGAGAGTCTTTAAACAGAACACGAGGACACCAAAACCCAAAAAAACCAAACTCACTGCTGCCAAGTCAATTCCAACTCATAGGAACCCTTAGGACAGAGCAGAAATGCCCCACAGTTTCCAAGGAGTGCCTGGAGGATCTGAACTGCTGACCTTAGGCCAGCACCATTTCCCAAAGGGATAATACATGGTTTAAAATTAGGAAAAGTGTATACTAGGGCCATATGCTTTCACTATAATGATTCAATATGTATGCTGAGCAAATAATCTGAGAAGCTGGACTATATAAAGAACAGTGTGGCATCAGGACTGTGAGAAGACTCATTTAAAGCCTATGTTGTACAGATAACACAACCCTGCTTGCTGAAAGCAAAGGGAACCTGAAACATCTACTGATGAAGATCAAAGACTACAGCCTTCAGTATCATTTACATATCAACATAAAACAAATCAATCTAGGAGCCCATCAACAGATAAATGGACATACAAATTGTGGTATGTTCACACAACAGAATACTAAGCAATGATGAAGAACAACAATGATTTTAGGAAATACTCGTATCTCGTACATGGAATCATCTGGACATTATATTGAAGAAAGTAGGTGTGAAAGCACAGAAGAAGATAATCTCTGATGCTTATGAGTGCGGGGGGGAGCAGGGTATTCACAGATTAGGTAGTACATAGGACTTTGGTTAGATGAAGGCAGTGACAGCTTGCAGCACAAGAGAGGTTAGCACAGTGGATTACAACAAAAGCTAAAAGGCTGTCTGTATACAATCCAACATTTTGAAGGACAAAGTAGCAGGGACAGAGGTCTGGGGACTGTGATTTCAGTCATACCATGGTTTCAGGGAGCATCTATGCTTCTTGGCATAAACTAAGTTATTTTATTTTTTTAAAACTGTGATTAAGTGAAAGTATACAATCCAAATCAATTTTGCATGCCTGTCTATCTGCAGCTTCTTCTGCTCTCCTTGCCCAGTGAAACCACACTCCTCCTTTTCATTCTCTATTTCTAGTATCCTCCTAACAAGCTCCTGTCCCCTCATCTCTGCCCTCTTCTCTCCCATCTAGAAAGAGACTAGTAAAACAGCCTCCCATAAATGCGTAGAACCATAAAGCATATAAACCATATGGTAACACTGTGTCTAAGTCCAGTCCATTCTTGTCCAAGGAGTTGACTTTAGTCAACAGGTTTATGGGCCATGCTCCAAGAGGATCCTCCAGGCCACTGGACCATCAAGTCTGGTCTTCATTAATAAAAGTTCTTCAACTGGATCCCTGTTTTTTTGTGTTATCTCGGCTGTCTTGGGTGGGGGAAGGGCACCATCTAGTTCTTCAGGTCCCATGTTAATACAGTCTCCCATTCACATGGCTCTTTCTGTCTCCTGGGCTCTTTTTTCCTATTGTCTTTGTTGTTCTTGGTCATCTGTTCCAGATGAGTTGGGACCATTTAGTGTACCTCAGATGACAGCTTGTTAGCTTTTAAGACTCCAGGTACCATCCACCAATATGGGGTGAAGAAGACTCTCTTAGCAATAGGCTAGTTATGCCAATTGGCCTTGGTGTTCCCTGAAAACACGGCTCCCAGACCCCTGCTTCTGCTACTCTACCTTTGAAACACCGGGTTCAGATTAGAAATTTCAATTTATGGTGAAGTCCAGTTAAGTTGATCTACTTTCTACTGTGTGCTGTCATTGCTTTCACTCAACCCATTTCTATCAACTGTCTAATCTACGACCAACCTTCTCCCCCCTCCGCACCCCTGTAGTTATCAAAGTCTTTTCTTCTGTACTTAAGTCCATTTTTAAGTCCTTATAGCAGGGATATCATACGATATTGGTCCTGACTGGTTTCACTCAACATTGTGTGTTCCAACTGAAACCAGGTTATGAGACACTTCCTAAAATCATCATTGTTCTTTATCATTGCACAGTGTTCCACTGAGTATATATATGTACCATCATTTGTTTATCCATTCATCTGTTGATGGGCACTTAGGTTGATTCCACCTTTTTGCTATTGTGGACTGTGCCGCAATAAACATTCATGTGCATTTATCTATCTGTTACTTTGACAGCCTTTGTTTCTATAGTATGTATTCCAAGCAGTGGGAAACTAAGTTATTTTGAAGAGTATGTTGTGCATGTCACTTTGGTGAGTGGTATCTGGGGTCTTAAAAGCTAGCAAGTGGCCATGTAAGTAGCAATCTATTGGTCCCTATCCATCTGGAGCACAGGACAATGAAGGACATTAAAGACATGAGGAAAATATGAGTCCAGCAGCCAGGATCCAGAAACATCAGCATGAGATCAGAAGAACTAGATAGTGCCCTGCCATCACCAATGACTGCCCTGATAAGAAAAAAAACATAAAGTTCCTGTTGTAGCAAGAGAAAATGGGTGTGCAGAACTAGAACTCACATTATAAGACCACACTTAATGGTTCCTCAGACTGGATGATCCCCCAAGGATATGGCTCCTGGACTTTGTTAGCCCAGAGCTGAAACCAGAACCAAAGCCAGCTCTTCAGACAAAGATTAGACTGGACTATAAAACACAAAGTGACACTGGTGAAAAATGTGCTCCTTCACTTAAATATACTGAGGCTGCCTGAGCAGCTCCTCTCTAGAGGCGAGATGAGAGGGTGGAGGGGGACAGGAGTTGGTTGAATGGACACATGCAGTATAGGGTTGAAAGGAGAAGTTTGCCATCATGGGGCTGTGAGGGTGAGGAGAGCAGTTAGAGTTGCACAGTGCTGTGTGTTCAGGGTTTCAGATGGCCAAGTTAATTTCGACTGCAAACTCTTACTTAAAACATAATATTTTTTTTAAAAAGAATGAAAATTTGCACAGCTGGACCAATAAGCAACATTACAGTAAATGGAGAAAATACTGAAGTTGTCAAAGACTACATTTTACTTAGATCAACAATCAATGGCCATGGAAATAACAGTCAAGACACTAAATTATGTACTGTATTGGGAAAACAAGCAACTGAAGACCTCCTTAAAGTATTAAAAAGCAAAGGTATCAGTTTTAGGACTTAGATGTGCCTGAGTCAGGCCATGGTGTTTTCAATCACATCATATGTATACAAAAGCTGAATAATGAGGAAGGAAGAATGAATGACTGATGCCTTTGAATTTTAGTGTTGGTGAAGAATACTGAATATATTATGGACTGCTAGAAGGAGGACCAAGTCTGTCTTAGAAAAAAATATACTAGATGGGAGAGAAGGGGGTACAAAGGAGGGGACAGGAGCTTGTTAGGATGATACCAGAAGTATAAAATGAAAAGAAGCATGTGCTGTCATGAGGCAAGGAGAGCAGAAGGAGTTGCAGATAGACAGGTATGCAAAATTGATTTGGACTGTGTACTTTCACTTCATCACAATAAAAAAAAAAAAAAAAGAAAAAATACAGCCAGAACGCACCTTAGAAGTGAGCATAACATTTATCTCATATACACTGGACATATCATTAGGAGAGATCAGTTTGTGGAGGAGGACATCCTGCTTAGCAAAGCAGAGGGTCAACAAAAAAGAGGAAGACATTTGATAAAATGGGCTGACTCCGTGGCTCCAATAATGGTCTCAAACGCAGTTAATAACTGGAAGGATGATGCAGGATGGGGCAGTGCTTTATTCTGTTGTACTCAGTATAATACTGAGTTGGAACTGACTTAACTGCACCTCACAACACAACATATTTATATTTTTAAAGTTTGTTGAACACCTTCAGCTTCTCTATTCTGATTCACTGGAAAAGACTTCAGATTTCTGCTACCATAAAGACTTTATATTTTACCATAAAACTACTATGAAGAGTTAAATGTTATCATTACAAAAGATGTATTTCTCAATTGTTTACTCAATAGCTGTAGCAGGGTTTCAAAACTGTCCTTACTTCAACAAGAATTATCTTCTTATCAGTTTTCAAATCATCTCCAACCATTTGTAGCTTGTTATACTTGGTTGCTCTTAATAGAAACTCTTTAAAAACTGCCATCTGAGACTGATAAGGAAATACATGGAGACTTGATTCTGAAAAGTAACACATTTAACACAAATTATTTTGTTTTCAACAAATTATATATACATCAATATTATATATAGACAAGCATATATACACATACATTGTTGCCATTAGATGCTAATGAGCAGATTTTACATCACAGTCATCCTGGGTGACACAGTGGAAATGCCTCACAGGGTTATCTAGGCTGCTCTTTTCACGGGTGCAGACTGCTACGTTGTTCTGTTGTGGGGCTGCCGGGTGAGTTCAAGACCCCAGGTTTGCAACCAAGCACTTAAATGGTACACCACAAGGGCTCCTCTTCTTATATAAATGTACGTACTTACATTTATATGCACAAAATAAAGCTCCTGATACTTACGAAAAATGGCTCAAACTTAACATATTCACTTCAAAAGACAAAGGTTACTTATGAGTAACAGAAATTTTTCTATGCCAGTGAATTAAATGGCTTCAGAACACAGCTGTCAGCATAAAGGCTTAAGCATAGAAAAGCATATGAAATATTTAGAAAATGACTTCTTAGTGAAAATGAGAAATCTGGTACAAGTATTTATAACTTTGAACTGTATAATTAAGATATTCCAAATCAGTACATAAATATAAACAAATTATCTTCAAAAAGAAAGTTTAACAACCCAAACAGAATGATTAGTGAACTTGGGAATGAACAAAGTTCGCAGAAGACAATTTTACAGAGAAGATGGCACAGATGAATACTTAAAACAGTCCAGAGTAACCTGGAAAGCAGTACCAAGTCCAGGAGTAAAGCTATTAGCAGTATTTAAGGTGTCCACGTGAAAGATGGTGTACAAAAGAGGGTAGAGAAAGGATTTTGAGGGAAACTCCACATTAAAAAAAGAAAAAACTATGAAAGTTACAAATGATAGAGCAGTATATACAAGCATACATATGAAATTCTAATGTAACAAATTGCTAAACTGGTACTATTATTTTTGGATGTCTGTGGCAAGGCCCTATTTCTAAATTCTAAAGAGTCTTCTTGTAGTTCAACAAACCCCAAAACTTGATGCCACCAGGTCAATTCCCACTGACACTGGCCTATAGCACAGAGCAGAACTGCCCCACAGGGTTTCCGGGGAGTAGCTGGTGGACTTGCACTGCTGGAGTTTGGTCAGCAGCCAAGCCCTTAGCCACTGCACCACCAGGGCTCCTCTTGTGGTACAGGAATGGCATTATACATCTTCCTCTCAAAACACGTGCCTCACAGGAAACTCTGGTGGCGTAATGATTACGTGCTGAGGCAGCTAACCAAGAGGATGATAACTGGAATCTACTAGGTGCTCCTCGGAAACGGTATGGGGCAGTTCTACTCTGTCATACTGGGTCACTAAGAAAAGCAATCAACTTGATGGCATGGAGTTTTATTTTTTAATAGGACCTTAGGAACCTTAAGTACACAGATGGTAGTCCACTCCAAAGTTGCATTATGTACGGGCATCCCCCACTATATCCCTTACTATCACAGCAAACCTTACCAGCATTAAGTATCTCTTTGAAATCATCTTTTTGGAATTCTGGTAAAACTGGATTAATCCACTCTTGTACTTGAATACCATGTTCCTTTGATAGTATTTTTAGAGTTGTTGTCTTTCCACATCCAGGAGGACCTGTCATTAATAAAATAGATCCACCCTAAAATCAAATACAAACATTAATTAAAAATCAAAATCACTGAATAGACACAGGAGATACAGGGTGGAGAGGAGGAATGTGCTGTCACATTTCAGGGAGAGCAAAAAGGGTCATACAACATTGTGTAAGTTTTTGTATAACAAACTGACTTCAATTTTAAAGTTTCACTTAAAGCACAATTTAAAAAGACATCACTGGGGTGCTAGAAAAATATTTTGGAATTTTTATTCTCAATTCAACCTTAATATAGACCTCTCATAAAAAAAATCTTAAAATTAAACAAGTATAATACAGGGTTGCTATGAGTCAGCATCAACTAGAAGGCAACAGTTTTGTTTTTTATAATATTAAGACCTCAATTTAGATTCAGATTCTTTAATAAATATAATATTAAGTAAGATATTTACTAGAGACTATATAAACACTAGAGGCTGCTAAGTCCCAGTAACGTTCCCTCATATATCTGATCTCATGAAAAAGCTAAATGAAGCATATGGCAAAGATTTCCTATGTCAGTGATGGACCATAATATTTGTTTACACTGATTAGCCAGTGTAAACAAGGGCCTGTGTATTTGAACCCAGAGGAGAGTCAGCTATACTTTTTAAGATGGCAATGCTTCAAATTAAGACCTATTTATTCATTTATCAAAAATGCCATTTAAAAATGTGTTAATATTTTTGGATAATGAAAATGTGACAAATTTGATTGTAGTGACAGATGCACAACTTTCTGAGCCTCTGAAATGTACACTTCAAATGGGTACACCGTGTGGTACATGAGTTACAGCTCGCTTTCTCTCTCACAGGCGCACATGCGCACGCGCACACACACACACACACACACTTATATGCTTGCCAATAACCAGTGTTAGCAAAGATATGGAGAAATCAGAACCTCACATACTGCTGGTAGGATTATAAAAATGGCACTATCACTATGGAAAACAACTTAGTTCTTCAAAGTGAAACATGGAGTCACCATAACATCTAGCTACTATGAAGTATACACCTGAGAGAAATGAAAATATACACCCACACAAAAACTTGCACATCAAAGTTCATAGCATTATTTATACTAGTGAAAAAGTGAAAACAATCAAATGTCTACCAAATAACGAATGCAGAAATAAAATGCGGTATATCCATACAGCAAAGTATTATTGTCATAAAAAGGAATGACACACAGTGACATGCTACCACTCAGATGAACCTTGAAAACATTAAGCTAAATGGCAGACAGATACCAAACACTACATACTGCATGATTCCATATGAAATATTTGGATTAGACCAATCCATAGTGACAAAAAGTAGACAGTGGTTGGCAGTGTCACAGGCATGAGAAGTGACTGCTGATGATGGCTGTCACACCTATCAAGCTGATTGACTTACTGTGACCCTACAGAATGAAGCAGAACTGCTCCACGTGGTTTCCTAGCCTTGTGGCTGTATGGGATAATCACCAGGTCTTTTCTCCTACAGACCACTGGGTGAGTTTGAGCTGCTGACCTTGTGCTTAGTAGCCAAATGCTTAACCCCATAGTACCAGAACTCTTTGCTAATCGGCATGGAGTTTCCTTCTGGAGTGACAAAAATATTCATACGTATGTGTGTATCTCCCATATACAGATACATGCCAGATTTGGTACATTTCAAGTCTAGGCATATATTTTAGATGATCAGTAAGAAGCAGGGCAGGCAAACTTTAATGGTAAGGCTATATTACATTGTGTAGAAATGTGCTGAATTCAAAGTTGTATGCCCAGGGACTAACACAGCGGTGGACCCTGGTTAAGCACTCACTGAATGCTGCCTGCTTAATGAATGAACAAATGAATAACACAATAAAGTATATACATGAGATACAAACCACTGATTATCAATGGATTATAAAATACAAGAATCACAGTGGTGGAAATCTTGTCATACCAGATAAAAATTTTCAGTGAGACAGAGAATAGTATATTCTGTTGTCTCAATTTTTATTATCCTACGGTTCGGTACTATAAATGCCTTCCTCCTACTGCAATAAGAAAGCAAAACACAAAAAGATGGGAACCACCTAAATGCTCAACAGATGAATGCACAAACAAACTGTGGTACACACCGTGGAGTATTATTCAATGACCAACCTGTAGAAACATCTTCCAACACAGATAAATCTGGAGGGCCTTGTTCTGAATGATATAAGTCCATCAGGAAAGGCCAAATGCTGTATGTGACCACTGCTATAAAATTTCAAAACATTTATACACAGAAAGAAATAATTTTTGCTAGTTATAAAGCAGAGGAGAGCTGGGGAGGAAAAATCACTAACTAGATAGTAGATAGGTGTTAACTTTGGTGATAAGAACAGTACACAATAGAGGGGAAGGCAGCACAACTTGACCAAGGGCAAATCACAGACATCCCATAGATACATCTAAACACCCAGAGGGACCAAGTTATGGAGGCTGAAGATTAGGGACTATGATCTTGAGGTAACATTAGGACAAATGGCATAACACAGTTCATAAAGAAAATGTTCCCCTTGGAACCTGGCCCCTAGACTTGCTGCTGCCCCTGACTTGCGACCTGTACTGAAGTCGATACTCAGACTAAGAAAGGACTGGACTTGGGGACAGAGTGAGCATGTTGTGTGTGTACTTTACGGTTTTATACAATTAGGAAAGGCTGTCCCACTGGTTTCTTTCTAGAGGGGAGAGGAGAGAGTGGAGAGGAGGGGACAATGTTCCTTGGGAAGATACCAGTAGTAAAAAGTAGAAAGGAGGAGTGTGGTGTCACAGGGTGGGGAGAAGAAAGAGAGCTGTAGAGAGGTGGGTATGCAAAATTGACTTGGATTGTATACTTTCACTTCATCATAACAAAAAAAAATTACACACACACACACAAATTTTCCACAGTCACGTTGGTGAGTAGCATATATGGCCTTAAAAAATTTTGAGGAGTCATCTAAGATCCATCTACTGGCCCCATCCCATCTAGATCAAAGGAGAATGAAACACACAGTCCTACCCTAATCCTTTAACATACAGCATAGAAAAATCACAAAATGGAAGACAATCATAAAATAAACATGAAACACACATGGTAGGTACGTGGACAGAGGTTTAATGGAACACAAGTACCACAGCTTCCACTAACCTCAGCCCCAAACAACCAAACGATGCCCAGCTGCCACCACCAACTGCTCTGACGGGGTTGGCAATACAGGATCTCAGACAGAGTGGAAGAAAAATGTAGAACAAAATAAAATTCACACAGACAAAAACACCAGAATTACTGCTCTGACAGACTGGAAGAAGCCCTTAAGCTATGACACCTGGACACCTTTTTAACTCAGAGCCGAAGTCACTCCCCAAGTTCATCCTTTAGCCAAAGATTAGACAGCTCTATAAAGTTGCACATGAGGAATGTACTTCTTAGTTCAGTCATATATGAGACCCACACTGGCAACACCTGCCCAAAATCAAAGATGAGACAGAGGGAAAAAGGGAGAACGAAAACGGGGAACCCAGAATTGAGAACAGGAGAGTAGTGACAGACACTTCAGGAATTGTAACCAATGGTACAAAACAATGGATGTATAAATTTCTAAATCAGAAACTAATCTGCACTGTAAACTTTCACCCAAAGCACAATTAAAAAAAACAACACTGTTGTCATGGATAGAACTGTCCCCCCAAAATATGTGTAGCCATGTGCCTGGGCCACGATTCCCAGTATTTTATGATTGTCTTCCATTTCGTGATTTTTCTAAGCTGTATATTATAGGATTAGGGTGGGACTGTAAATCCCTACATAAAATCACCTCCCTGCTCCACTGTAAAGGGAGTTTCCCTGAAGCATGGCTTCCACTACCATTAATTCTTTTATTCTACAACAGATAAAAGGAAAGGGAAGCAAGCAGAGAATTGGGAACCTCACACATCAAGAAAGCAGCACCAGGAGAAGAGCGTGTCCTTCAGACCTGAGGTTCCTGTGCCAAGATGGTCCCTGAACAAAGACTAATGCAACACAAGGACTCTCCTCCAGAGATAGTGAGGGGAAAAGCCTTCCCCTGGTATGGACATCCTGAATTTGGACTTGTAGCTTACCAGACCGTTTCAGAAAATTCTGTGACTTTCCTCCAGACCCAACAAGGGGAAACATTCCCCTAGAGCGGACATCCAGAATTTGGACTTGTAGCCTACTGGACTATGTAAGAATAAACTTTCCTTTGTTAAAGCCATCCACTCATGGTGTTTCTGTTAGAGCAGCACTAAGACTAAAACAACTATAAAAGTATATGGTTTAAAAAAGAAAGCAAAGCATTCTGCTATACGTAGATACAGTGCAATGACCTAAGAGTGGCTCCAAACTGTTAGAAGGGCTTTTATTGTGAAACCAAACCCATCACAACTGGCAGTGGCATCATAACTGATATATGACTTTTATCTTATCATCCTACCCCAGAAGTCAACTTTTTTCAGTTGTTCACAAGGAAATTTTGTAACTGTACTACCTCCCTATATTTATGAGCATGTCACACTGCTTAAAATTCATCTTTTCTTACTGCATTACTAAGAAATTTTCTAATGGTCAAGACAGGTAACTGCTGGTAATGGCTTCTGACACTTTGCAGGTTAAAAATCACTTACGTCACTGTCCTGGATCCTGCATTGCTCATTCTTGCATTATTTAGCACTGACTTGATTACTGAGGAACATCTTTACCCTGTCCATAGTCTCCTGGCCCACTCAGAAGACAAATGGTCTTTCAGACATCTGTCCTCAAAGGTCTACTCAACTTCCATAAGAGTGTTATTTCTACTTCAGGGTATCAGCTATTAAAGCATATGAATTTGTATTTAATTCTCAATATACTGCTACCCCCTTACATTTTTTAAATCACGGCACAGATAGAAAGTGTTCATATTTGCTTGGCAATCGGCTGCTGGAGGCCAAAGACGACTGGTGTGGAGGCCGCATGTTGCCTGGCCACTATAAGTGCACCTACATCTTAGAGCCAAGAGGCTGGAAAACTGACCGAGACTACCTGTAATTCATGTGGTTGTGTCCAATGCAATGCCACAAAACCATTATCAAAGGCTCAACTGAGAAAAACATTATCTATACAGGATATCACAAAAGATACTGTCAGGAACAGTATCCACAATTTTAGTACCTCAGGTTTTACAGACAGTTGTGCTTCTACTGTATTTTTTAATAGCTACCATGAGTCATGACACTCACTTTGTGTCAGCCACTAGAAAGCTAAGAATTAAAAGTTTAATGTTCTTTGAGCAGCCATCTAAGATGCATCAAGTGATCCCAACTCAAACTTAGACCAAAGGAGACTTAAGAACAACAAAGACAGAAAGAAAATATGAGCCCAAGAGACAAAAATGCCATATAAACCAGAGACACCATCAGTCTGAGACCAGAACTAGCTGGTGCTGGCTATCATCACTGACCACCCTGACAGGGAACACAACAGAGAGCTCCTGACACAGCGGGAGCCAAGTGTGGAGCAGAATACAAATTCACGTAAAAATAAGACCAGACTTAATGGTCTGAGACTGGAAGAATTCTTGAAGCCATGGCCTTGGATGCTGTTAACCCAGACTAAAAACACTCCCAAAGCCTACTATTCACACAAAGATTAAAGCCAATCCAAACCCTGAGTCGGTTCTGAGTCACAGTGACCCTGCAGGACAGAGCAGAACTGCTCTGTCAGGATTCCAAAGAGTGCCTGGTGGATCCAAAATGCCGACCTGGTGGCTAGCAGACATAACATTTAACGACTACACGACCAAGGTTTCCAAACATTAGACAGGACTACAGAACAAAAGGAAACCTTGGTGGCGTAGTGGTTAAGCGCTACGTCTGCTAACTGTGAGGTCAGCAGTTCAAATCCACCAGACACTCCTTAGAAACTCTATGGAGCAGTTCCACCCTGTCCAACAGGGTCGCTGTGAGTTGGAAGTGACTTGATGGCAGAGTTTTTTTGCTTTTTTAGTAAAACATAAAGCAATACCTGTGAAGGGTAAGAAACCCTGGTTGCATAGCAGTTAAGCACTACAGCTGCTAATGAAAAGGTCAGCAGTTTGAATCTATGAGGCACCTGTTGGAAACTCTATGGTGAAGTTCTATTCTGCCTTATGGGGCTGCTCTGATGTGAAACTGACTTGATGGCAGTGGATTTTGTGAAGCGTGTGCTTCTTAGTTCAAGCAGATACATGAGAACAAAGAGGTGGCTCCTGTCCAGAGGCAGAATGAGAAAGGTAAGAAGGGATACTAACTGGTTGAACGGACACAAGAAACCCAAGGTGAAAAAGTGGAATGTGCTATCACACTATAGGGATTGTAACTAATGTGACATAACAACATGTGTATACATTTCACTATGAGAAATTAACTTGAACTTTCACCTAAAGCACTGAAAAAAAATGTTTAATATTCTTTATCAAGCATGTAAGATTTTCTAGCCTGCACAGTACCAAAATCACTACACTTTATTGCATTACTGCATTTTTCCAACTTTTTAATTTTTGCTCTGAACTTCCAGAGTTTAAAAAATATGGACACTACATATACTTTTGTAAGGCATACAGTAAAGATAAGCATAGAAAGATAAAGACACACAGAATAAAGACAGAAAGACAACCACTATATGTCTGGGAGTGTACGTATGTTCAGAAATGTATACATGTAGAGAGAAGCAGAAAAATTCATACTCTTATTCTTTTTACTGAAAGATCTACCAGTATAATTTCTCCCTCCATCAATTGGTATAACCAGTTTTTTTCTAAGAGTCTTCTGCATCCCATATTGGTAAGTGGCCTCTGGAGTCTTAAAAGCCAGCAGCAAGCTGCCATCTGAGGTACATCAACTGGACCCAATTCAGATGCCAAGTGAGAACATCAAAGACATGAGGAAAAATGAGCCCAAGAGACAGAAGGACCCATTATGATTGGGACACTACATCAGCATGAGACCAGAAGAACCAGATGGTGCCAGGCCACCACCCAAGACAGCCCTGATAGGGGTCACAAGGTTGAGTCCCTAGCACAAGAAAAAGAGGTGTGCAGATCAAGAACTCTATTAAAAGACCAGAATTTATGGTCCAACAGCCTGGAGAGTCCTCTGAGAATATGGTCCTTAAACTTGGTGTTAGTCCAAAGCTGAAACCAATACTGAAGCCAATACTTCAGACAAAGAATGGGCTGGACACAGAGTGATACAGGTGGTGTGTGTACTTTATGGCTTAAGATATACATGAAGCTGTCCTACTGGTTTCTTTTTAGAAGGGGAGGAAAGGGCGGAGAGGAGGGGACAAGTATTGGCTTAGTGGAGACTAGAAGAAGAGTGAAAAGGAAAAGTGTGCTATCGTAGGGTGAGGAGAGCAGAGAGGTGGGTGCTTGGGGTTTTATACAAGAAATTGACTTGGATTATAAACTTTCACTTAATCACAATAAAAACATTAAAATTTCTTCCTCCATTTAAAGCCACTGTAACAGTTGGTGCTGTTGTTGTAGGAACAGAAAAGTAAACATGAGCATTCTGTGTTCTCTTCTGCTGCTGCAGTTACTACAAAAGCTTCTAGTTTACAGTGTTTCATGCTACTTTCGGACAGATCAGTTTTATAAAAGACAGCCCCAGGATGGGTAGCCACATATTTTTCTCATGTAATCAAGTATATATATAAATAAAGGGGGGTGGTATAATTCCTGGTATCACAGAAAATTTTAGAAAATAACAAATGTATGACTGAAGTCCATTTCATTAGGAGGAAGAAGCTTTTAATATTGTTGGAAAAATGCTTCCTCTTCTATCTGCATATGGACACATATACCCAAATTCATCCAACTGCTAAAATCACAGCACCTATGCAGTTTTAATACATGACCCTGTTTACACTCACATAGTACTGCTAGGGGAAAACCACAATTTATACTGGAAAATATAAACTATTAGTTGAAATGACCAAAAACAAATTAACGAGAAAAGGGAGATAGGAAAGATTTCTATGAGCCATCAGAAGAATTGAACACTGCAGTGAAGTACAGAAAACTCCCTCTTGGAAAACAACCTGGCTTTTGGTTGTGATTCCAAAGAGCTGGACCACACCTGAGGTCAATGAGTGGGGGTTTACCAGACTAACAGGGACTACCTTGGGAGTTACTGTTAACTAAGCCTCTGGAGGCATAATGTGGTGAGAGCGGTGAAAGTCCTGTAAGACGGAGGCTCAGTGGAGCCCTTCCTTGGAATTTCAGTTGTTCCAACAAATCATCAGACTTAAATATACAGAAAAGTGCCAGTACCTGCTGACACAGCCCTGGGTGAATAGGGATGAGAAAGAGGCCAGTGCCCACCAACTTAACCCTGAATGAACAGGGATGAGAAAGAATGGGCTGTGCTGACAACTAGGGTCTGGAGTAACCAAGGAAGGAAGGTAAGATTTCTACAGGGTGCAGATGGCACACAGAGTAAGAACTATTATTGGGGGGTAGAGTCAAGATGGCAGACTAAGCACACGTCTCCCTATATCCCTCTGGAAACCAAGACCTGAATTGATAATCAAACGGAGCCTTCTGATCACCTAATCAGCCCCAGGACATGGCACAGGTCTGTCAATTTGGACTTCATACCACTGAGCGACAAACCTCCTCTCTTTCGCTGACTCCCGCTCTGGGCTAGCCCTGGCTCTGAAGGAGTGAAGGTAAACGCACCATTTTAGCTTTTTTTCCCTCTGTCTCGGCTGGCAGGTGGAGCTGGGTCTTGCCTAGTGGCTAGACTCAGATGTGCTGCTGGGGGGATAGGCAGGTGAAATTTCCATATTTTGAGAGCAAGGCTTAGGACTCTGTTAATCTAGCCACTTTGGGCCTGTCTTTTTATCACGGCCACAGCATGGTTTGTACAGAACTGCACTACCAGTGTGTGGGACGCCATGTTGGGTAGGGAGATTTTAGAGGGATCTAATTCTACCCTGGCCCCTAGGGTCGCCATCAGTCGGATCCGACTTGATGGCATTTGGCTTGCTGGCAATTCTTAGCCTGGGAGTCAGTGCCTGCAAACAGGACAGCGCTTCTCCGACAGAAAAGCAGTAATTTACACAGTGCCACCTATGGTGGGGACCCTGCAACAGAAGCAGAGGAATCACTACCTCTCGGCACCTTTAGCCCCTCTATCTGCTGCCTGTGTGGAGGGCGCCATCTTGGATACGGAGGCCACAGCTGGACCTAATTCTTAGCTTGGGAGCCAGAGCCTGCCCAAAGGAGAGTGCTTTTCTACCAGAAAAGCAGTACTTTACACAGTGTTGCCTAAGGCTGGGCCCTGTCAGCAGAAGCCAACAGGGCAGTAGCATTGCTGTATTCTGAACTAGTTTGTATCCTCTGGGGTTGGATATAGAGGTGCTTACTTTGCCAGTTGGGAAGAGGGACTTCTACACCTGAAAATCTGACTGACTTCGAAAGTGGTCAGATACCTTTTGCTTTACATTTTAAGACAGCCTAGAGAAACATCGGCAGTCCATCCTCACAGTATCTCTTCTAGCCTCTACTTACACACATGGGAACCAAAAAGCAACAGACACTTATGGCATACAAGAAATCACCCATGGTTTCAGAAGGCTCCCAAACAAAGCAACCAAGGAGTTTTCCAGATGAAGAAACTTTTTGAAAGCATCAGAAGGTGAATACAAAATGATTATATACAGAGTCCTTCTAAACCTTACACAAAATGCAGCAGAACAAAAGGAGAAATTAAACAAGCTCTTTGATCTGATGGAACACCGGTACTCTGAAATCCAACAATCAAGAACAAAATCAAAGACATAGAAACTTCCATGCAAAGCTAAGAAAACAGAATGCAACAAATGGAAAAAAGAATTTCTGACTTGGAAGACAGAGCTACTGACAACAGTGTCTATAAGCAGAGATCAGAAAAAAGAAACAATAAAAATGAAGAGACATTAAGAAGCATGTGGGACTCTATTAAGAGGAACAACCTTCGATTAATTGGAGTCCCTGAACAGGGTGAGACATCTGAGAACACAGAGAATAGTGTTGCTGAGCTGCTGAAAGAAAACTTCCCAGAAATTGTGAAGGAAGAGAATATAGACATCTCAGATGCATATCGTACACCAGCCAATATAGATCTCAAAAGAAAGACTCCAAGACATATTATAATCAAGCTCAACAAAATGAAACATAAGCAGCAACTCTTAAAGGCAGCAAGACTCAAAGCAAAGCTAACATTCAGAGGGAAACCCTGTAGGCTCTCGTCAGATTTCTCAGCAGAAACCATGCTGGCACACAGACAGTGGCAGGACACATTCAAAGCCTTGAAGGAGAAGAACTTCCAACCAAGAATTATATATCCTGCAAAACTATCTTTCAAATAAGTGAAATGAAGACATTCCCAGATAAACAGAAACTCAGAGACTTTGTAAAAACCAAACCCAAACGACAAGAAATACTGAAAGAAGTTCTTGGCTCTGGCTTAGAAGAAAACCACTAACTTTATATTTTAGAACGACACACTACTCAATACTCTACTCATTTAGGGAAGGCTCCAAAGTCAATCACAGCTTTGATATGGAAAGAAGCAATCCAGTGATCATCATGAAAACCATGGTGCCACCATATTAAAAAAAGGGATGCACTACAGTCGTTATGGTCCTTTCAGATGGAGAGGAAGATGACAAGACTGGTAATAATTAAAATTGGATTTATATACAGTTTATTAAGGGAGAATCATAGGGGCAGCTGTAAAGCACAACAAAGACGTATCATACCATTTCCAGAAATGTAACACAGGATTCTCAACAACTACAAAACCAGCCCTCAAAAGGTGAAAAATCAACTCACAAAAAAGAATGTCCCAGAACAGACTAATACGAACAACACAGAAAACATCAACATAAAAATAAACATAGCACAATGGCGGCACTGAACACATACCTATCAATAATTACATTGAATGTGAATGGACTGAATGCTCCAGTAAAGAGACATCGAGTGACATGTTGGATCAAAAGACATGACCCATCCATATGTTATCTACAAGAAACTCACTTGAGACCTAAAGATAGGAACAAACTGAAAATTAAAGGATAGAAGAATATATACCAATCTAACAATGAACAAAGAAGAGCAGGTGTGGCAATTCTGATCTCTGACAAAATCAATTTTAATGTAAAAACCACCATCGTGGACAAAGATGGACACTATTTATTGCTGAAAGGTTCAGTACACAGGCAAGACTTAACTATATTAAATATTTATGCACCTAGTATCAGAGCACCTAAATACATCGAAGAAACACTGACTACACTCAAAAATGAGTTAGATGACTCCACAATAATAGTGGGAGACTTCAACACTCCACTATCAATACTGGGCAGATCATCTAGAAAAATGCTCAGTAAAGATACAGAAGACCTCATTAACCAACTAAACCTCATTGATATATACAGAACTTTCCATCCATCAGCAGACAACTACACCTTCTTTTCCAGTGCACATGGAACATTCTCCAGAATTGACCATGTGTTAGGACATAATGCAATTCTCAACAAAATCCATACCACTGAATTACTGCAAAACATCTTCTCAGATCATAAAGCCATAAAAGTTGAAATCAATAGGAGAAAAAATATAGGTAGAAAGTAGAACTCTTGGAAACTGAACATTTGCTCAAAAAAACATGGGTTATAGAAGAAATCAAGGATGAAATAAAGAAATTCATGGCTTCCAATGAGAACGAAAACACTTCCTACCAGAACCTATGGGATACAGCCAAAGCAGTGCTCAGAGGTCTGTTTATCTCCATAAATGCACACATCTGGAAGGAAGAAAGAAACCAAATCAAGGAACTAATCTTACAGCTTGAACAAGTACAGAGAGAACAACAGAGGAACCCCTCAGGCACCAGAAGAAACGAAATCATAAAGATTAGAGCAGAGCTAAATGAATTAGAGAATAGAAAAACAATTGAAAAAATTGAAAAGACCAAAAGCTGGTTTTTTGAAAAGATCAACCAAATTGACAAACCAGTGGCTAAATTTACTAAAGAAAAGCAGGAAAGAAAACAAATAACCCAAATTAGAAATGAGAGGGGAGTTGTCACCACAGATGCAACAGAAATCAAAAATATCGTAACAATACTATGAAAGACTGTACTCTAACAAATTTGAAAACCTAGGGGAAATGGACCAATTCCTTGACTCATACCACCTACCCAAATTATCACAACGTGAAGCAGAACAACTTAATAAACCCATCACAAAGGAAGAGATTGAAAATGTCATCAAAACACTGCCAACCAAAAAAAGCCCAGGCCCAGATGGTTTCACTGCAGAATTCTACCAAGCATTTAGAGAAGAGTTATCTCTAATACTACTGAGAGTATTTCACAGTATAGAAACTCCCAAACTCATTCTATGAAGACTTATTATTCATCACACAAAGGTGTCAGAGGTGGATGATCTCAGCCTCCTTGGAATGGCTTCATAAAATTGGTGATTAGGATGGGATCTGCTTGAGTGGTCCTAACATCATAAATACAAATGCTGGCAATACCAGAAGTCTACTTTGAATATATTATCTTAACCCTAAAACCAAGGGCTGAACCCATAAATCAGACAAAACAGACTTGAACTCAAGGGAGAAGGATCTCCTACCATCACAGGCAACCAACATACAAACTCCTTCATCCTAAAGTTGAAAATTAAAGGGAAAGACTCAACAATTACCCTGCCTTTCTAGGTGGGAACTTTTCTTCATAGGAAAATGCCAGTTATTAGTTGCAGAAATAACAGAATTAGAAAATCATCATTTTGTAACCCCAATGAAATTAAATGCTTCTGGCAAGAATCAAAAATGGATGTTAAACTGAGGATTAGACAGACCTATAAAACAAAATTAAGACTAAAAGGCTGTGCTAGCCCATAGGCAAGGATGAGAAGGAAGAAAGAACACAAAAGCTGGAACTAGGGAACCCAATGTTCAGAAGAGAGAGTGCTGACATATTACAGGTTGGTAACCAATGCTACAAAACAGTATGTGTACCAGCTGTTTAATGAGAAGCTAGTTTGCTCTGTAAACCTTCATCTCAAATACAATCAAAAGAAAAAAGGATGCTAAAGCAGCCGGTTGAAAGGTTGCTGGAGCACTGGACTTCAAAATAATGCCAAAGTGTCTACCCCACCACAAGTTATGTGCCAATTCCAAGATAAAAGTGCTTTATAATCAAGATTTTTTTACTATAACCTCTTTAACCTAGCATCAAATTTAACAAGAAAGAGAAGTAGACATACTTTCTCATATGATACAATCTAAAATATAAAGCATGATCTATGAAGTATTCCTGTAAAAAAGTTCAATGTGAATCTAATCAAGCCCTTGGTTTGAAATTTTAGGTTACAAAAAATGTAGGATAGAACAAGTTAATCTTTATCAGGAGGATATAATCTGAGAAATCCAAAATGTAAGATTTCCAATTGGCCTGGTCTCTTCAATATCTTGGGAACATTGAGGAGGAAGGGGGCCGTTCTAGACTGAAAAAAAAACCTGGGAGCCATATAAATTTGATGCAACGTAGGTCCTTGAACAAATTAGCTGCAAAAGACACTTTTGGGAAAACTGGAGAAATATGAACATGAATTGAATATAACATTAGGAAATCACAGTTAATTCTGTTAGATATAATTATGGTAGTATTAATTAGGAAAATATCTAAAAAAACAAGTATCTAGATACTTGACTGAAAGATCGTAAAATCTACTGCTGCTGTTAGCTGCTCTTTAGTCAGCTTTAACTCATACGCTCTCTTAACAGAACGAAATGTTACACAGTCCATCATCTTCTATAATTTACTTAAAATAGTTAATGGGAAAAATGACAGATACGAGTATTCAATTGCTATCCTATTTTCTTTTGCGACATTGGCCGCCAACTCCACGATGTATCAACACTCTCCCCTCTAGACTTGGGTCACTGATTTCCATTCATCCAGCTCGTCTGCCCCAAACTCCCTTCTCGTCTTTGCCTGTCTTGGTAAGCCCATTTGGTCTCAGATATATGGATGAACCATGTGTTATCGCTTGTTTTACAGGCCTGTCTAATCTTGGGCTGAAGGATGAACCTCAAGAGTGACTTCAGTATGGAGTTAAAAGGGTGTCTCAGAACCATACTCTTGTGGTTTTCGGAGTCTGTCAGACCAGTAAGTCTGGTCTTTTTGTGTGAGTTAGAATTCTGTTTTGCATTTTTCTCCAGCTCTGTCTAGAACTGTCTGTTGTGATTCCTGTCTGAGTAGTCAGTGGTCATAGCTGGATACCAACTAGCTGTGCTGGACTCAGTCTTGTGGAGGCTACAGTATCAACTTTTTTTTAAAAAAAACATACCAATACCACCAATTTTATAAGTAATGACTGGTCCAATGAACTTACACCCATGACTCAATAGTAGTTACTGCTATTTTTTGAGATGTTTTCCTTTAAGTTTAAAGAATTTCAAAATAAAAGATTAAAAAAAGAGAGAAACAGAGAGGAGAGAATATTCTAGCTGGGGGGAGCGGCTAAGGTAACTGTGGAATTAGGAAGTGAAACAAAAAACATCAGTCTAAAATGAATGATGACTGTTACAGGCTATCTTTAGTACAAAAACTGACATGTAATTTGCCTGCTTATGTCTGTGTGAAAATAATCTGATGTGATACATACACTAGCACCCTAGCTAATTTACTGTGTATTATGTTGATGACAGAACCCAAGATGGAAAAAGATTTGGTAGAAGTATAGGGGAAAACTCACAGTTTCTCAGCCTTTACATCAAAGGAGTATTTAATGTTAAGTATTTTTAAATATGTTTCTTATTTAGTTACCTGTTTTGGTTGCCTTTCTAAGACTTCAGCTTTTAACCAGGTTTCAACTTCTTCAATTTTCTTTTTATGTACAGCAAGTTCATGCTAGGATGAAGATTTCAAGTTTAAGATACAACATTTTAATTTAAAGGTCTGTGATGCATTAGCACCGAGTAATCAAACCAGTATTTTTCATGGAAAAAAAAAAGCAAACTAGCAATGACACACTGCAATTTTAAAGGGCCTGTTTCATTAAAATCTTTTGTATTATCATGAAATAAGTCTATTCTTCAAGCTAGCATCATTATATAACTTTGGACAAATTTGCAATCTGCTTTTTATTTTTTTAATTCCAGAAATATATTTTAGAAAGAAAGTGGGAAGAGTACTATAATAAGAAAAACAAATAAACAGATAAAATCCAGCTTGGAGTTGAACTAAATCTAGAAAACTAACCAATAGTACAACTCCAGAGAAACTGTTGAGAAAACCTGAGCCTTGGAAAATGAAAAAATTCTAGAAATTACTGTCTATTCTAATTTACTTAGAATGAAGATTTTTATAAGTAATAATCTAGAAACACACATCCCTCTCCTTCCCACCTACCCTGATTAACCTAGAAATTAAGTTACACAGACATGCTTGCATGTTTTTTAGTACCTGAGTTTCTGGCTTATATTTATCCACCCATGGTTCATTTTCAGGCAGACAGTCTTCTGAATTTTCTAGACCACAAATCTGTTCTAAGGAGGATAGCTTTCCCCTTTTTCTAGCTGGAAATCTGCTATTTTCTAATGAGGAAGACACATTTTTTCTTCTGTGACTTGAGTAATTTACACCTAATGATGAGGTAGTAAGAGGAAGAGAGATGTCTGTCGTCTCTGAAAAATCATCAAATGATGGGTCTACCCAGTCTGCTACCTAGAAAACAAGAAACCATGTAAATATCATCACATTTTGCCATCTATCCCCATATAACTGACTTTAAAAACAGAATACTCAGCTTGTAACATTTAAAATAAAAAAACCACACAAATTTGCTCATTAATTAAAATTGGCTCTGTATGTCTTAGTTATTTTTCTATTTTATAGTAAGTGCAAATGCATAACTGTATCTTGGTCCACAGTAAGGATGACTATGTTACAAAGGAGTAAAGAACGCAAACCTGACTGTTACTATGAACTGTAATCCTTTCAGGTAATAATAGGTTCATTTTTTTAAACACTTGTTTATAGGACTGAAATACAAATACTAAAATTGCCAACAAAAAATGAAGCAAAGAGATAGTAATAGCGATAATAAAGAAATGGGCCATGTTAATACATTCACAAATTAAGGACCATTTCATGTATTCAAACAATGCATATCAACTTTAAGACTGTGAAGATACACGCTAAGAATCACAGAGCTATATGACTTGATTATATTTTTCTCTAACGCATGAAACAACTAATATTTTATATAAGTGAAGCAGGCTGTCTGGGGATGGGGGTGAGACTTGTCCTTCAGAAAGAGGTCAATATGGCTGCTAACCAGGCGCTCCTTTGAAACTCTGTGTAGCAGTTCTATCTACTCTGTCATATAGGGTTGTTATGAGCTGGAATTGACTAAATGGAAATGGGTTTGTTCTGTTTTTTTGGTTATGAGCAATTTTAACTAAAAACATTGAGGACATCAGATTTCTAATAATTTCTGCATATTACTTACGCGTTTTATAGTTTTATTCCTTATGTACACAAGGACCTTCACTTACTTGGAAATAAAAAAAAAGTGAACACAAGTTAAATAATTTACAAGAGATCAGAGAAAATTAGAACCATCACTAGGGAAATAAATATCTTGCATAAGCATGACACCACTAGATGCCCATTCCAACTGACCTACTCCACTGCCAGACTTGATGCACATGGTACCACATGATTTCTAAGAGACAGGGCCTGTGGCTAAGCTATAATCTCAGCTAAACTCTTATGTTTTATTCAGCAACCTACAGCCGCTTCTTTGTGACTAAAATTGTAAAGCTTTTTAAAAATCAAGGTTGTGCTTATATTGTACAGTTGTTTCACAAATTGTAACTAGTTTGTTTTTTTTTTACAGCACGGATACTAAGACCTACTCTTTTGATAACAGTGATAAATTATTAAAAGCATACCAAAAAAATCTCTAATTATGAGGTACATAGTTATTTTAGTGTCTTACCTTTGTGGAAGATAGCTTTGGTCTATGAAACGATTCTGACATTATAAACTCTGACAGCTCCCATCCATACCATATAATCTGCAGCACATTAAAATATAATTCACCTGAAGAGATTGGAAAGGAAAAACTTCTCAATTAACAAAAACTGTAAATAAAAAATTAACTACAGTAATCAGTATATACCAATATAATCAACTTAATAAAGTTAAGGCCCACAAACGAGCGAAATAAACATAGGTGAAACAAGAAAGTGTTACAGTAAATTTTACTTCTAGTAACCAGAACTGTCGATTAATCCATTTTCTATACCATAAATGAAAATTTTTCATACAAATTCAAAAACCTATTAGACAAAACACATATTTGTGTATCTACCTTTGTCATGACGAAAAAACAGATATTCTATTGACAGTTTTTATACTGACAATTACATTGTTTCTCATCTAACTGCAGTTCTTCATTACAGAAATTGCAAAAATCACCATCAAAAAATGAATTCAAACTTATTTATTTTGGATGAATAATTTGTATCTTATTCGAACACGCTTCCTTTACAACAAATCCACAAGTTAGAAGATGTACTGGACTTTTGAAAATAGTTTGGAGGCACATGTAGCTTACGATTTATAAATTCTCCCACACACTAGAAAATAAATAAAGACTGTTCACAATCAGAGAGGTTATTTTAGTTCTGGAGTTTCAAATTGTTACAGAAGCGGGAAAAACATCCACGGAGTAAATATCGTATGCTTGTCAACTTAGAAGAAACAGAATTCTTATAATCAGGACTCAAGTCACTCGTTGAAAACATGTAAGCAGTTACCACCTTCAAATAGCATGTAACTGTCCCCGATGACGCCAGATTCCTGGAATGAGATGTCACAGGTAGAAAAGTCCTTCAACAATATTCCTATCAGACCCTAAATTCAAACAGTCGTCAAACTTAACGTTGTTAACAAGCGGTGAGCCAGGATACACTCGCGTTTCCCGGCTCCACGCCCAGGCCATGCACCCCCACCCCTCTGATCCCCAGACGAGGTGGACAGGTCAAGAGAAGAGTGACGGGAGCCGGGAAGGCGTGAAGACAGAGACGGCCTGGCGTCTCTAGGGCATACGCACATATATATCAGAGCCGCAGCTGCGGCGGCCTTACTTTCTGAGAACTGCATCACCTCACAGGCAGACGAACGGAATACACCAAACTCTGCTCCAGGTGGCAGAGCAGCCACCCGGTTCTACCCGGGCTCAGCGCCGGGCCTCTTGGAGGTCCCGCCTCCTGGGGACCTTCCAGAACAGCGGCGCTTCCGCGACGCTGCCCGAAGGGCGGGGGCTGCCAAAGTAGAGGGTGACTTAGACTTCCAACGCACTGCCTGACCCAAACTACGAGCCCAAACTTTGGTGCTGTCTCGGACCCGGGATAGAAGCGTATCAGAGAAGGCCAGGTAAACAGTGGTTGGTGGATGGGCTGCAGAGGTCGTGTCTAAAGTGCCGCTCCGGGGCTCGAGGACCCCAGGGCTGCTGGCGCATGCTGCTGCCCGCCTCTTCCGGCTCCTCCAGGTTGTGCGTCTGGCGCTAGAGTCGGGACGGCGGGAGTCGTCGCCGTGAGGACAATGTTGCAACCGAACATCTTGCTCACCGGTCAGGGCGCGCGGCGGGGTGGGAGTGGACGGCGGGACAGGCAGGGGACGCAGAGTGCTTCGAGCCTTGGGCTTCGAAGTGGGGCGTCTCAGTGTTCTGTTATGGGGGGTGGTCGAAGGCCGCGTGGCGTGTCAGCTGTCAGGGCCTGCGGATTGGGCCCTCGCGAGCCCTGCGCTGGGGGGAGGTGCGAACGGGACGGAGAACGTTATTTCTGTGGGTCGGAGGTAGTTCGGTGAGGTGGGAGAGAGGTAGGCAAACGCAGCACTCCTTCCTGGCTACTTGTTTGTTTCCGAGTTTTGTTTTGTTTTTAAAAAGGGTGTTGATTATCGGTTGGACAGGGTTGTGGTGGGGTTTTAGCGAGACGATGTAAGGCAGTGTCTGGCGTTTGCTGAATTTGTTTATACGGTGGATCCGTGAGTCCTTAGGCCTTCCTGGGCCGTCGTTTATTTTTTTCTTTGCGTCTGAAAAACGCTTCTCAAATCACATTTTGGTAATGGATTTGGATGTCTGACGTGGGTTGACCCGTTTGTGTAAGTTTGCTGTGTTGGCGTAAGAGGTTTTCATTGCTGTTCTTGATTTTTTTTTTTTCTCCTCGATTTTTAAGAAGAAAAGGCATTTTTTGAGCGTTTTTGATCGTTCTCAGGTAGAGGACCTGCAGTTTCCGGGCTGACCGAGGAGCTCTTGTGGGTCTCTGGAGCTATACTCCAGATTGTTGTAACATGAGCGGAAAATGAAACCGTTATATAAGAAGTTGAAAGAATACTGTTGAAGTCATTTGGGTCAGAAAGTGTTAACAGTATTGTAACAATTAATGGCAGCGTAGGATATTGGTGGGAAAATCTGATGAGTGTGAATGATACTCCAGCTATAGAAAACTTGCCATTCTCTTTGTGATTTTATTCAGTTAACGAAACAGAACTGTTGGCAGGGCCTAGATCCTCTCTGTTTGTAAGTGCTGCAGAGTAACCCTTGGACAAATGAATGTTTAGCCTTTTCCTTAAAAGTCCTTAAGGGAACTCTTTTACAGCATCTTGGTTTGTTTGGAAACTTGGTGGAATAGTAGTTAAGTGCTCCTTATGCTAACCCGAAGGTTGACAATTAGAATCCACCAGGCGCCCCTGGGAAACTCTGTGGAGCAGTTCTGCTGTGTCCTATAGGGTCGCTGTGAGTCGGAATCGACTCAACGGAATGTTTTTGGTTTTGATTTGAGTCAAAACGTCTAGGTTTTTAAGTGTCATACCATGTTGTCAGAAATCTAAATATGAACCTTTTATTGAAAACACGGTGATTTCGTGGTTCAAACTAGGTATTTTATAGGGGAGTTGAGATAAATTTTTCTGCTTATACTGGATTTCCTGTTGTTTTTAATTACAATGCTTGTTTCATAATTTCCTGCACAATTGAATGTTACATACGATTACTTTAACATATAATGAAAAAGGGAAGGTAAAAACTTAATAGTGTATTACCGTTAATGTAAAAGAAATATGTGGTAACATCATGTATAAGTGCATGTGTATGTCTAACCATACACAGCGCTTCTGTGGAAAGATATATGAGACACTGATTTCTGGTGGTGGTTTCTGGGGACAACACTGGTGAGAAGGTTGTTTCTGACGCACATAAGGGTATCAGTAAGAATAATGAGGAAATCATTGGTGGCGTAGTGCTGCGTCTGCTAACGAGAGGCTCAGCGGTTCAAATCCACCGTGTGTTCTTTGGAAACTATGGGTCAGTTCTTTGTCTGTAGGGTCTCTATAAGTCGGAAACCACTCGACCGCAGGTGGGTTTTGTTTGGGAATGATAATGAGATTTGTCCTTCATACTGCTTAAATTTTTTTCCATGAAGAATTTCTTAATAAGTGATGGTGATTAATTTGAGATGGTTAATTTAATTCAGGCACTTCTGTGTTTGTGGCATCCATTCTGTGAATTGGCATCAGAGTCACCTGAGAATCTCATTAGAGAATTGGATACTGTGGATTGGTTGATGGTTTTGACATCTTAGCATTAGAAAAAATTAAGTTGTGTGGTATGTTTACATGTTAATTGCTAGCATGTTGTTAACTTTAAAGGCAGATAGATGGATGACATCCAGTAAGATTTCACAAACTGTATTTTTCTGTTGACTTTCCTTACAGGTACACCAGGGGTTGGAAAAACCACACTAGGCAAAGAACTTGCATCAAGATCAGGACTGAAATACATTAATGTGGGTGATTTAGCTAAAGAAGGTAAGGGATACTTGGATGTTAGACTTGCTTTAACAAAAAGAGCCAGATATCAAGGGCCTACTTTGTGACCTTTGAAGAATAGTGGAATTAGTGGTGTGAGAGGGTACAAATGCCAGAGAGAGGTTGCAGTTAGGGAATTTATGCTGTTAGGAACTCTCTGAAATAGAAAACATGTCCAGTGCTGTGTCCTGACTATTGTGATCATCTTTGACCCAGTTGACTAGCAATTCTTGTAAAGAAGAATAACTGAAAAAGCTTTAAAGACTTTAATTAACTTAGGATAAATAGAATTTGAATATGAGGAGAAGGGAGAGAATAGTTTGAGTTGTGTGAACACTCCATTTCAGGTGATGCTAAGATAGGGATGGATGGAGACAGTGAGGACATTGATCTCATTGGAAAGATTATTTTGAATTTACTAGGCAGCTGGACCTTGCTGTGCAGTGGTATTTTTTAAGTCTAATGTGTTTTATGGACAATGCGTATGGTCTAAATATGTTTATACTTAAGTTTTTGATAGCTTAATTACTCTTACTTGTGTCTTCACCTTTTTATATTTTACAATGATTTTTACAGGATGGGAACTGAAGGGGAATTTTAAGCGTTCCTCATTAAAATCAAAGAGATTTAACATGCATTCAGCTTTTTTAAAAAATTCCTGACAGTTGCTACTAAAGTAACTATTTCAGGTTTTATCTAATGTACGTATTTCTTTCAAATGATCTAAAGTCTGATCACCAGCCATCATTGGAGTCTGGCAAGATGACTTCTCCCAAGAGCATGCCGAAAGATGCACAGATGATGGCACAGATCCTGAAGGATATGGGGATTACAGAATATGAACCAAGAGTTATAAATCAGATGTTGGAGTTTGCTTTCCGATATGTGACTACAATTCTTGATGATGCAAAAATTTATTCAAGCCATGCTAAGAAGGCAACTGTTGATGCAGATGATGTGCGATTGGCAATCCAGTGTCGTGCTGATCAGTCTTTTACCTCTCCTCCTCCAAGGGATTTTTTATTAGATATTGCAAGGCAAAGAAATCAAACCCCTTTGCCATTGATCAAGCCATATTCAGGTCCTAGATTGCCACCTGATAGGTACTGTTTAACTGCTCCAAACTATAGACTTAAATCCTTACAGAAGAAGGCATCTACTTCTGCAGGAAGAATAACAGTTCCACGGCTAAGTGTTGGTTCAGTTACTAGCAGACCTAGTACTCCCACTCTAGGCACACCAACTCCACAAGCGATGTCTGTTTCAACTAAAGTAGGGACTCCGATGTCACTTACAGGGCAAAGATTTACAGTACAGATGCCCACATCACAGTCCCCTGCTGTAAAAACATCAATTCCAGCAACATCAACGGTTCAGAATGTTCTGATTAATCCGTCATTAATTGGGTCTAAAAATATTCTTATTACCACTAATATGGTGTCATCACAAAACACTGCCAGTGAGCCATCAAATGCATTGAAAAGAAAACGTGAAGATGATGACGATGATGATGATGGTGATGATGACAACTATGATAATTTGTAATCTAGGCTTGATCTATGTATAACATGTATACTTGGTCTGGAGTCCATTGTACTGAAATTAAACCTGCATGCTGGATATTTTTGAGTTGTATCTTAAAACACTTAGCATTTAATGTGTAAATGTAACTGCACGTTTCAATTGAGATGTTGGATTTTTTTTTTAAGTTAATTGTTTTTCATTAGTCTTTAAATGTGAAAAAGAAATAAAGTTGTCATTCATCAGTTTGTTGGTATTTTGGAAATTCTGTTTTTAGAAGCTGTTTCCTCTCATCACCAACAGTTGCAACAAGTTGACATTGTTGCAGTCTTATTGCCAGTAGAATGTCACCTGTTTCACTTCAGATGTTTCATGTTTTGATCACAGTAAAATCTGGGGTAAAAAATCACTCTCATGGTCGGTTGACTCAGATTTCTGATGTATAATCACATTTCCTTTTGGGGGGAGACCACTTGGTCAAATTTTATTGATAGTGAATATTCATCTGCTTGTATCTGTTTTTCTCCATTGCCCAACTTCCCTGGTCCCATTTTTCTGTACCTTGATTATATTTAAAGACTCTTGGTATTTCCTGGTATGTCCCCCTTTTTTCCCCTCTCATTTTTGTTTTCTCCATTATCCCTTTTTGCAGGTCAATTTTGAGTATGTTTGTTTGCCATGTTCTTAATATTCTACATCAGTATGCTGCTAGTTCTATTTTTAATCCAGGTCTGCCATTTAGCGTATAGTTTCTAGAATGTTAGATCTTTATTTTCTTTTGTACATTGCTAGGCATTCTCTCTACTGGCACAGTGATTAAGAATTAAGTTGCAAACTGAAAAGGTTAGCAGTTCAAATCCACCAGCTACTCCTGTGTACTATGCCAAAATTGGCTCTATGCAGTGGATTTTTTTAGTCGGGGGAGGTTAGGCAGTCTCCCCTTCAAGTCCATATGCAAGTTGGTTCCGTTTCTTAGCTGTTGAACCTCACCATTTTTTTACAAGTGATTTCAGGGTAACATATAGTAGTCGGTTTTCTATTTCTAATCTCTTCCATTTAGTTTAACATTTCTAAACTTAATGAAGTTGCATTATCCTCAGCAGAACTGAGAGGAATGCTAACACCAGACCAAGGATTATCCACTTCTGGATGCTTGTCTTCACTTCCCTGGGTTTTCTCCTTGTACTTGCCATTTTAACCTATTGGTAGCATAGTCCTGGCCATCCTTTTTATAATTTATTGACATTTCATGGACTCTAAACCTTGAAAACTTTTTTTGTCTTATGATGCCAGATAAAGGATTCTTAGTTGGACTTGACATGGATTGTGTAGCTACCTTATAAGGTTTCTGATAATGGTGCAAATATTTTTGCTCCAAGTACTATTTGAATGTATCTGAACATGATACTAGAAAATATCCATAGGCATCTAGATCGCATATTTTTTCAAATGATTTAAGGGAAACCATGCAGTTTCTTAACTCATAAAACAGTGGTTCTCAATCGGGTGATTTTGCCCTTCAGAGGCATTCAGTAACATTTTGTTGTCAAGTGGGGTGGCAGGGGTGGTATTGCTGCTGGCATCTAATGGGCAGAGGCTGGAGACTTTGTATGCCTACAATATGTTTGACATTTTGAGCTTGTGAAGGGTACTGTCCCCATAGCCTAGGATACGTACCATCTGCCCTTCTGCAGAAAGTTTGCCAACTGCAGCTGTAATTACTTCCATGTCCTGATTTTTACTCCTCTAATCACTCCACTGGAAGCCTTTGAAATAATTCTCCATTGACCTCTCTAACACAGAGTCGCTTCTCAATTTCTGTGTCTGATCCTCTCCTGTCTGTCACCATGTTTCTCCCACAATTCCACTGTGGCCATTTTATAATCCTGCCTTGCCCTCTATTAATACTCAGGATGGGTCAGTACCTTGTGCTGACAACTCTTGGCATTTATGGTTAAAACTCCAGTTTCTAGACTGTACTGGATATAACCATATGGATAGTTGCCAGACATTTCCAAATTAAAATGTCTAAAACACATGCTCTGAAATCATACTTGACTGCACTTTCCCATTCTTGACTCAGACCGCACCCCAGGAAAACAAATACTTTGACATTATTCACAGTACTTAATTGGTATGTAAATCTTGATAGTTTTTCTCTGAAACTCCTATAGTACACCTGATCCATACACAAGACCATTGCCACCATACCTAGAAGCCTAGACTCTCCTACTTTATTTCTCAGTATCTCGCTCATCTACACTATCTTAAAAAACAAAGGATGACATTATTCTCCTTTATGAAACAGGAAACTAAACTGACAGCAGTTTACCTTAAGCCTTACTTTGAGCCTTACATGTGACCTTCTCTATGTATCTTTCAGGCTATCTGCAGTATACTTCCTCAGACACTAAGGATTTCTCCATATCTTAGTTTATGCTGTTCCCTTTTCACCTGTATATGTTTTTTCCTGCCTTACAAACTCAAAATCCTGACTCAGATGTCACATGTTGGGCTCTTCCTGGCTCCCCATGCAGAATGATTGACTTATTATATAAGAGGCCAAGTGTTGTTAAAGCACTCAACTCTGCTAATCCATTAATCTTTTATTCTTGTACTACAGTTAAAAGGTTCTTGTTGAATTGAGATCAATGTGAAAAATAGGTTAGTAAAAAAAAAAGATGTGACAGTTTTTTAACTATTGGCAGTAGAATCAAAACAGATGTCTAGCACCCCAATATGATTAAGCAACAACATTCATATCTGTATAAATTCTAGGGTGGTCATTAAAAAAAACATGATTTTATAGTTGACTAACAATAGCTGGGAGGGTCTGAGGAAAGAGTTGTGTAGCCTTTTAATTTTGCCCCATAATGCTGCTTCAAGTGATGTATCTATCTGTAGTTTAATTAAACCCTAAGACTTTATTTAGGAAATTAATGTTCTAAGCTTTCCAATGTTAAATAAAAAATTTTTGTAATATTTACAATCCTATGTTAAAAAAAACCCACTGCTGTTGAGTTGATTCCAACTCAGCAACACTATAAACCGTCTGATGTTGAATAGAACCCAACTCATAGCAACCCTGGAGGACAGAGTAGAACTGTCCCAGAGAGTTTCCAAGGAGTGACTGGCGTTTTTGAACTGCCAACCTTATGGTTTTTAGCCGTTGTGCTTAACTACTATGCCACCAGAGTTTCCTGTAGACATTTATGAATTTATAAGATTCTGTATAGACATCTATAAATTGGGCATCTAATTGAAACTTCTAAAAATTTTTTTTGTAGAAATTTGAAATAAAGTGTACAATCCATTTTGTTTCCATTCCGTGGTCACTAATACAGGCCACAATTATCACCATAAAATTCTGCTGTAATTTACCACAGATAACTGCCTCTTCTATGATTACTTCCTTCAAATTCATTCTCCACAAAAGGAAGTTTTAAAAAATTGTAACTGATTATTTCATACTTAAAATGTTTTAGTGATTTGCCTTTGTCTTAGGATAAAAGTCTGCAGCCTTCAAGGCCCTTTTCGTTCTATCTCCAGGTTACCTATCCCACATTCTAGCTGCCTGCTATCCCTGTCCCACTTATTTCCTAATAGTTCTAAAAGACTTCCATCCTTACAAGTGCAGGCTTCCATAGTCTATGTGTTTGGACACCTGTTTTTCTCTGTTTAGTCTCATCTCACACCATACCCCCTTAATTTCTTCAAGCACCTGCTGAGAAGTCATTTTCTCCAGGAAGCCTTCCCTGATTGATAGCCTCAGTTTGTTAGATACCCATCCTCTTCAGTTCACAGGCTCTCCAGGCCAGATAATTGTATTTGCCTTTGTGCTTGCCACTTACCCTCAGATTACTCTCATCACTTCAGTATTAAGGCTCATTTTAACCTAATTTCAATCTGTACCAAAACAATAAGTGGAAGGAGTTAAGAAGCATAACATATAACATGTTACTGTATCATACCAGTTTCTGAGTCAATTCAGACTCGTGTATCAAAATAGAACTGTACTCTGAAGGGGTTTATTTTAGTGTACTTTAAATCAAAGTTTATAGAGCAAGCCAATTTCTTGTTAAATAATACATATTGTTTTGATGACTTTCAGTGGCTGGTTTTTCTCAGCAGTAGATCACCAGGCCTTCCTTCTGAGGCATCTCTGACGATACTTGGACCTCCAGCCTTCTGGTTAGCAGCGGAGCACATTGGTTGATCTAAACCTGCCTTAAATGAGACACGTCCTAAGAATTCTGGGTGGGAGTGGGATGGGTATGCCGTACCCCCTGAAGTAAGACTGAGAAAGCCAGCGGTGATGTTTTGAAAAGTTCTGATGTTAAATCTAAAGTGGCCTTCTTTACACTTTTGCCAGATATTCTTGTTTTGCCTTCTGATACTATTTAACTCTTGTCAGGAGTGGCTTATTGGAATGCTAGAAACAAGTACTGCTCAGGGATGTCTGGATACTGACTCTATACCCTCCTTGAAGATGTAACCCTATCTTTGACCTCATTATTTTCTGGAACCATGACAACCATTGTTGCTTTTGACAAATTTCATATTCTGGACCTAATAAATCTGGAACTTAATCTATTCCTAATGTGTGTGAGATTGTTTATGTGTAGCTATCTGTCCTTGTGTCCAAAACCTGCAAACCTCTTCTAATAGCTGTAATTCTGAAGTTGGTTATTATCCATTCTTTTAGTTGGCTTCAACTTTCATACCTAAAATGACTTCAGACACATTGCCCTTTTCCCTTAAGACAAAGTTTTGTCTGTATTGTTCTTATATTTCGTGTCCACGTGATACTGCATTACTGCCTTCCCTTTAAAGGAGTAGTTGATGATGGATTTCTTTTAGCTTTGAAAAAAGTCTAGAATTATTTTAAAATTACCTAAGAGTTACTTAAAATATACTACCTTAACAAGCTAATGCAAATAAATCTCTTTTAGGGCAGTTATATGATGGCTATGATGAAGAGTACGATTGTCCCATTTTAGATGAAGATAGAGTAAGTACATTGTTTTAATCAAGTATACATTTATTGAATTTGTTATTCACTACCATCAAGTTGGCGACTGACTTATGGCAATCCTATGTACAGTGGGATGAAATGTTGTCCACTCCTGTGCCATCCCCATGATCAGTTACAGATCGGACTCTTCTGATCCACAGTAGACCTCCAGGCCTTTCTTCCTAGTCTGTCTGAAGCTAGAAGCGCCACTGAAACCTGTTAAGCATCACAGCAGCGTGCAGGCGCCATTGGCAGCCAGGTGGTGGCTGTACAGAAAGTGCGTCGGCTGGGTCTCCTGTGTGGAAGGCGAGAATTGTGCGGAAACACCAATGCCTCATTTTACTGCATTTAGTTGGAAAGTCAACCTTAGTTTTCTTATGGAGCATTCATCTGTTTCTTTTTAAACTTTCCTACAGGTAGTTGATGAATTAGAAAACCAAATGAAAGAAGGTGGCGTTATTGTTGATTACCATGGTTGTGATTTCTTCCCTGAACGCTGGTTTCATATAGTTTTTGTGCTGAGAACAGATAACAGTGTATTGTACAAAAGACTTGAAACAAGGTAAGAAGGAAACACCCTGAATTCTTAAAGCACAATACAGACTTTTATTAGGATTCCAGAAGTTGGTCAGTAGCACTAAGGTAGAGGATTGTCTGAAAATGTGACTTTGTACTTATTTGGTCTCTTGTTAGAAACCAAGTCTGTGTGATACTAATATTTTTAATTTGAGAGAAGTAGGCTCATTTGTGAAAACATAGATAGTGCTGGCCATCTCAGTTGACGGGTTGATTCAGTAAAATGCACTCATTGAAACCTTATGTAGCCATGTCTTTTCCTTGATCTAAAGCCCTGCTAGGAAAAGACAGAGGAACCCTTGGTGGTGCAGCGGTTAAGCTCCTGGCTGCTCACCAAAAGGCAGTTCTAACCCACCAGCTGCTCTGCGGGAAAAGAGACCTGACCATCTGTTTCCATAAAGATTATAACCTAGAAAACCCTATTGGGCAGTTGTATGTAGTCATATAGGGCCACTATTAGTTGGAATCAGCTCGATGGCACACAATAGCAACACTAGGAAAAGACAGCCAAGACAACAGTAGTCTTTGGTTAACTAAATGAACATTATCCACTGAAATTATCCTCACATTAAAAACTGGGAAGGCTTATGAAAAATTAGCAAGATAATCAACATTTCGTGCTAGCCCCACCAGCAAAGCATCAGATTCAGTTCAGAATAACTGGAACACAGAAAATTTTATGGAAAACATTTCCAGCATTTTTTTTAAATAGTATTTTATTATGGTTAAGTGAAAATTTACAAATGACGTCAACTTACCTATTAGTAAGCCCCATACAAAGACCTCTCTGTGACTCCATCTGCTATCCTAGTCCTGCGACAACACACTCAATCCCTTCCGCTCTGTATTTCTCACATTTATTCAACCTAGTCCTATCCCCTCCTCTCCACCCGCCCCTCTCATTAGTATTAGGGAGCTGCTCCTACACTCTCGTGTCTCACAGTCCAGTCCAGTTTTTATCTCAAGAGTTGTCCTTGGTGGTAGTTTCATCTCTTTTCCAGCATTTTTTGGTCTATGCTGTTTAAGGGTTCTAGAGGCATACAAAGGGCAATCTCTGGAAGTTTCCTGGAAGTTCAGTTTTGCTGAAGGTCAGGTCGGTATTTGTGGTTCTGAGTACAGTCAGCTCTGAATAAACAGTAATGGATGGCGCGCTTGCAAAAATCCTTGCACAAGGGAGTATAGTAACAACTGTCTATGGGGAAAATTTGTAGGGGTGAGACCTAAAACTTCATTGTCTGTCTGAAGGCAGTGAAAAACTATTAAAAGTTTTTGAGCCAAGAGGTAATAGGAACTCTGATAAATTGTTTCCAAAGAAACCATATGGTACATATGCCTTTTCTTAAACACTATGCAAAGGTTTGCTAAAAAACTTAACTGTTTTATGTAAATAGCCAAAAACTAAGGCATGAAAAAACTAAGACAGCTAGTGTTTTTGTTGTTAATATATTACATTTGCTAATTCAGTGTTTTTCATTATACAATTTATTAATGAAACACATTACTAGTTATGTACGAGCACCATTAATATCCATTGCCAAATTTTCCATCACCATAAACAGAAACTCATTTTTTGATATTAAAAATTATCAAGCCAATCATCCTTTATTAAAATAACTTTTGGGAAACACACACACACACACACACACACCCACACACACACACCCGCAAAACAACCTGATTCCTGTGGAATCAGTTGTGACTCTTGGTGACCTCATGAGTGTCAAAGTAGAACTGGGTGCCAGGTTCTGAATGGCTGATTTTTCAGAGGTAGATAATTTGGCCTTGACTTCTAGGGTGCCTCCTGGTGCACTAGAATCGCCAACCCATTGGTTAGCAGCCAAGTACATTAACCATTTGTACCACAGGAACGTCAATAACAATGTATTGAGATATAATTCACACATCATAAATTCCTACATTTAAAGTGTACAGTTTAGTGGTTTTTAGCATACTGATTTGTGTAGTCATCACCAGTCATTTTAGAACATTTTCACATCAGAGGAAGCCCTGCATCCATGAGCAGTCACTCCCCATTTGAATGGCTTCTTTCAGTTAGTGTAATATTTTCATGGTTTACCCCAATGTTGCATGTCTCAGTATGTCATTCCTTTTTATTGCCAAATAATAATTCCATTGTATGGATATATTATGTTTTATTTATCCACTCATCAGGGATGGACATTTGGGTGTTTCCTCTTTATGGCTCTTAGAGTAATGGTGCTATAAATGTTCATGAACAAGCTTTTGGGTGGATGTATTTTCATTTCTTTCGAATATGTACCTAGAGATGGGTCTCTTGGGTCATACTATTAACACTTTGAGGAACAGCTAGTTTCCCACAGTGGCATTCCCACCAAGAGTGTGTATGAGTTTTCTGATTTCTCCACAACTTCACAAATGCTTGTTATCAGGCCTTTTTGATTGTAGCCATCCTAATAAGTTATGAAGTGATCTCATTGTAGATTTTTTTTTAAATTGCACTGTAGATGAAGGTTTACAAAGCAAACAAGTTTCTCAGTGAACAGTTTATTGTGCATACTAATATTTGGTGACATTGGTCATCAACCCCATAACACGTCAGCACTCTCCACTTCTCTTCTTTGATTCCCTGTTACCAGCTTTTCTGCCCCCTCCTGCCTTCTCATTCTTGCCCCTGAGATGATGTGCCTATTTAGTCTCATTTTGTTTTATGAGTGTCCGAGGGGCCATACTCTCAGGGTTTCTCCAGTGTCATTGTGTCTCCAGTGTCCTTTGCATTTTGCTAATGCCTGATGATGTGGAGCTCCTTCGTGAGCTTACTGGCTAATTAGATATGCTCTTTGAAGTAACATACTGTATTATGCAAATAACACACATCTGCATTTGTTTGCCAGCCATATTCCAACCCCCCGCCCCTGCCTTGTATTTCTGTTAGTGTTCTGTGCTAAGTTTTTGCAGCAGCATGGGGAAGAGGATTGGCAAGGCATTTGTGAGGGTGCCATGAGGAAGGGCTTGGCCAGAAAACAAACAGAGGGAGTGCCTTATTTGTCTAAAAATATGGTATATTCAAATCCTTTGCCTTTTGTTTTTAGGGGAATCTTTCTTTTTATTATTAAGTTGTAAGTGTTCTTTACATATTTTAGATGCAAGTCCTTCATGAGATAGGGTTTTGCAAAAATTTTCTGTCTTTATAAAGGTAATCACCTGAATTCAACTTAAATTTGAATATTGCAAGGTTTGTCTAATTTGCATTTGAATATTCTTTAACTTTTCAACTAACTAGTCTAAATTTATCTGTCTAAAGAGACAGCATAAGTTAATTATTTTCAATACATTTGGAATTGGTAAAGTACAGGTATGAAGTACAGTGTGGTCAAGTACCCAATTAGTATATTGTATTCCATATCATATATGTTGCTTTTTATTATATGCCACTGTAAGGTGATGGGCAATCTCTTCAACGCAGTTTGAGTTGTGGTCTCTGGATCTGGACCACACTTGAGTCTAATGAATGGGGGCTGACTAGACCAAGACGGATCTGGTACTCAATGTTGATTCACCTCAGGAGACATAAATATAATTTATAACGGCCACATGGGGAGGCTGATAAGAGCTGTGTCCCCTAAGGCTCAGATGGGTTTCCTGGTTGGTGAATATGTACGGGAGAGGATAACATGTCCCTCTCTGGTTCATGTGAGCTTGTGCCAGGAGCCCTCCTACACCTTTGCCATGTGTCTCCTTGTGTCCTTTTTGGTTGTAATCTGTAAGTATGGTATATTCTCTATCAGACTCTATGAGTCATTCCAGGGAATTAACACACCCACAGTGGCAGTGAGAGCCAGTAGGAGCTGGCATCTGTCTATTTGTGATACAAGGGTCAGAGAAATGCTAAGTGGGTACCTGGTCTGAACAAATGTATCCTTACAACATGCGAGCTCTGACCTAGCTCCGAGTGCTATAGTCAGAGAAAAAGGTTCATGGGCAGCTGGTTTGAAAGAAGCTATCTTTCTAACTTGTGAGCTCTGACTCATTCTAGGTGGCTAGGATTGGAGAAGGAGTGCCTTTTATGAGTAGCTTGCAGTGAAGATGGAGAAGTGGGACAGTAAAGACTGAATCATCTCCACATTTTGGGGACCGCATTCATGCTGATGCTTACCACACAGTTAGGGCTGAAGATGGTATTTGCCCACTTTGCCCCTTACTTAGTACAGGTATCTGTTCACTTTATTTCTGCATATCTTAACTCCTAACCTTGTTGATAGCTAAGACTATCCTTATAGATTTTTTATTTATATGTTATGAAGTCTGCCAGTTAAGTTCACAAACACATCCTAGAAAAAGTACTACATGCCCCACTACTGAGTATCACTACAGTCACCTTTGAAGTACTCTCCTTGGGAAACTATGCACCAATGCCAGCACCTAGTCCACCCTTCAAAGCAGTTTTGGAATTCTTTTTCTGGAATGGCCATCAGACTTGAAGTCCTATTACCCTTGATGTGCTTTTCGGGTAAAGAAAAGAGTAACTAGGGGCCAGATCAGGTGAGTAGGGAGGGTGTTCCAACACAGTTACTTGTTTACTGGCTAAAAACTCCGTCACAGACAACTATACAATTAAATTTGTGAACTTGCCACTGTTCACAGTAGCCATTCCAGAAAGCATTCCAAAATTGCTTTGAAGGGTAGACTAGGCTCTGGCATCAGTGCACAGCTTTCCAAGGGGAGTACTTCAAAGTTGACCATAGTAGTATTCAGCAGTGAGGTATGTAGCACTAGGAACAATTAAGTTTGCAGACTTAACTGTGAGTCCTCGTTAATTCAGAGTCTGCCTTGAGGAGGTAGGTGTTCATGTTTGCTGATTAGTAATGAATTGAGCAGCTGACAAACTGGGGGGAGTGGAATTCAGGTAAACCTAAAAATTGGTCTCATGGTCCTTAGTGTAGCCCTCTTGTCAGGCCAAAAAAAGACAAACCCACTGTCGCTGAGTCGGGTCCAACTCATAGTGATCGTAGAGGTCAGTGTAGAACTGTCCTATAGAGTTGCCAAGGAGCGCCTTGCAGATTTGAACCACTGACCTTTTAGTTAGCAGACATAGCACTTAACCTACTATACCATCAGGGTTTCCTCTTATGAGACAGCCTCTCATATTTATGGGGTACCAGTGTATCTTCTCTAAGTAGAGACTATAGAAAGTATTTTTTCTTGATTTTTTTTGTAATCAAAGTGCCCAGTTTCCAGTGTGTGCCTAAAATTCTAGTTAATGTCATTCAGTTTGCTTTTTGTTTCTTACTGCTCTCTCTGCCTTTCAGGGGTTATAATGAGAAAAAACTTCAAGAAAATATTCAGTGTGAAATTTTTCAAGTCCTTTATGAAGAAGCCATGGCGTCCTACAAGGAAGAAATAGTGCATCAACTGGCCAGCAATAAACCAGAAGATCTAGAAAATAATATAAATCAGATACTTAAATGGATTGAACAGTGGATCAAAGATCATAGCTCTTGACTTACAAGACTGGCAAATGACATTAACTCTTGTATGATTCTGCCCATATCATAGAAATTGTCCAAATATCAGTAAAACTGTTGTTATGAAAATTGTGTTGCAAGACCAGCATGTGGATAGTACGAAAGGTTTCTGCCTAGGCTCTTTTTTCTCCATGAGAAAGCTAAATGATCTCAAATGTAATGACTATAACATTATTTAGAGTTAAGCATAAAGACTGTCGTCATTTAATGAATGCTTTGAATGTTAAAGGATAGATAAATCTGATGAAGTGCGGTGGGTATCTGTTAAATCTGTTACTGCAGAAGATGATCTCTTAAAATAAAATATAAGGCTTAAGATAAAATTTCAGTATTCCCTTTTCCATTTTTAATTTAAAAAAAATGGGAAGTGTTAATAATTGTACTTTATACGAGGTTTAAACCAGGACACCTTGGTGTTCCAGCCACATTGGGTGCACTCCCTCTAGGAAATAATGTTTCTGGTCTTGCATATCTTTTCAGAAATTTTATGTTTATGCCTATACAAAGCATCTATACATTTTTTTTTTAAAGCATATGGTTTCATGCTACTTATGCTATTCTGTACCTTTTATTTCATCATTTAACATAGTGTGGAGATGATACCACCTCCGAACGTATACAGTACCCACCCTTTTAGTTATAATTCACATACTACCAAGTTCACCACTTTAAAGTGTACATCTCATTGATTTTTTTGTTAGTGTATTCACAAGCCTGTGCAGCCATCATCACTATCTAATTCCAGAATATCTTCATCACTCTCCCACAAGAAAACACTGAATTCTCATTAGCAGTATTCATTGGAATACTGTGTAGCTGACTGACCTACATGTATTTGTTGTTCATACAAAAGCAAGAGGCAGACAACTATGCTGCGGGGGTGGTGGTTAGTTGGAATCCATTAGGGGAAACACAGTGGTGGTTCTGCTCTGTCGTATAGGGTCACTATGCATCAGAATCGACTTGATTGCAATGGGCTTTAATTTGTATAAAGATAGGATTTATCCATCTGCATTTATCCAGAGAACATGTCTGGAAGGACAAAAGATGAGAATTAACAGTATTTACTTCTGGAGAAATAGATGCAGGTTTGAATTCTCACTATGTTTTTGTGAAATTTTCAATTTTCTCCATGTATGCATATTTTCAAAACTTTTGAAAGTTAGGGATAGGTAATACACCATTTTTAAAATTTAGGGATATGTAATACACCATAGGAAACCCTGGTGGCATGGTGGCTAAGTGCTATCGTTGCTAATCAAAAGGCTGGCAGTTTGAGTCCACCAGGCATTCCTGGGAAACTTAATAAGGCAGTTCTACTTGTCCCATAGAGTTGTTACAAGTCAGAAGTGACTTGACGGCAAATGGGTTTGGTTTTGGTTTAATACATCATATCATTGAAATAAAGGGCCAAAAACATGGTGATTTTAATAGAAACATTTGATAAAGACTGATATTCCCCCCAAGATCATAAAAATACTGCTAAAGCGTGCATGTTCATAGTTTCTTACTGAAAACAATGAAAATGTTCTGGGATAGTGATGACAGTTGCACAGCCTTGTGAATGGGAAATAGTCCTTTAAAAAAATGCCTTTTCCCGTTTGCCATCCATTCCCACTCCTAATGACCCTACAGGATAAAGAAGAAATGCCCCACTGTTTCCAATGCTGGGGTCCTTACAGAAGCCTCAGAGTGGCTCCTAGGTTCAAACCTGGGCTTCCGTCAGTTTGTTCCAATCAAACCCCTGCGGAGAATTTGCATTTTTAACAAGCTCCCGGATGAAAATTTTGTTTCTCATCGAAAAATTTATACACAAGTCGTTTTGTGACTTGGGTTGCAATCCCTACAACGTGTCATCACTATCCCCTTTTCCCCCTGGATTCTCTCCATGTCTATTGGCCCAGTTTCCCTCACCTTCCTGCCCTTCTTGTCTTTGTTGTTGGGCAGGGGCTGTCTATTTTGTCTGTATACTTGATTGATCTAAGAGGCACGTTTCTCACGTGTTACTGTGTTTTACAGGCCTAATTGATTTTAAAATTATAAGGACATTAAACTTCCATAATAATACTAAATGTCTGAGCATCTAATGTATAAATAACAATCATCTTATTATATTATCAGCAGAAACTGCAGATCTGCAGGTAAGTCACATTTTGCACTTAACCTAGGTATGTCTGGAAACCCTTGTGGTGGTCGTAGTGGTCAAGTGGTACGTTTTCTAACCGTACAGCTGGGAGCTCGAATTGGTCACGCGTTCCTTGGGAACTTTCTGGAGCAGTTGTACTCTGTCCTATAGGGTCACTGAGTCGGAATCTACTCCACAGCATTTGCTTTTCTGGTAGGTATGTTTACTATTGCACAGTGGCTGGCTAAAGAAAGATGTCGACTTGGATGTAAGTAATGCAAAGGGTTTGTTTCCGTGAGGAAAGCAGTTCTCGTATTTAAAGCAGAGCAATTTTTAAACCCAGATGTATTTTTTAACCACTAGAGAGTCCCTTTCAGTTATCCCAAGGGTGTTGGGCATTAAGAAACATTACCCACATCTTTTAAACAGAGTAATTAAGCTAATAATGCAGAATGTTCTGGCGCAGCTACAGTCGTAAGGCCTGACTAGGATAATAAATGGTCTCCCAGGTGCGACTTCCCAGGAGCACTGGGCCATTCCCCGCCAACCGCTCCCGACGACCACGGTTTTGTTCAGCCGTGCCTTTGGCCGAAAACACCCGCTTCACTTTTTTAGTAGTGAAATCCCACCTTCCCAAGGAGCCCCTCTACCTCTGCACTCCCGCTCAGAAACATCTCTTGTCTACAGGACTCCTGGAAGGCCAAGTAACCTTTATTCACCCCTGCACGGTCTTGTTCTGCTTTTCCCGATCTCGTGCCGTAATATTTCGGTTAGCCTTGTCCACCAGGCGCTCCTCGAGTACTCCAGGGGTCAGTTCTACTCTGGCCCTAGGGTCGACATGAGTCGGATCCGACTCGACGGCACTTGGCCGGCTTTGTTATAACACGAGCTTTGGAGCTGGACGACAGCTAACACCGCCGCTCCGCCTCCAGAGCCCGCGAACTCGCTCCGACGAACGAACAGCCGGCAGCCGCGGGCCCAGGGCCGCTTCCGGGGCCTTTCCGGTCCGGCCTGCGCCGCCCGGTCACGTGGTCGGAGGACGCGGCGGCGGCGCGCGCGCGACGTGCAGACCTGTGCGCAGGGTGCGCGCGCCAGGGGGGTGCACCGAAAGGAAAAGGCTGGCAAGAGGGTCTCTGGAGTCGCGCTTCCGAACTTCTCTGTGGATGCTGGGGACAGTGCCCGAGACCAGAACTGGCAAGTGGGGACCGTGGGTGGGTTGACCCGGTGGTTGGAGGGGATGTTCGGAGATTCGTGGAACCTCGGCGGGTAGTGAATAAAGCGACTAACTGGTTTATTTTTCCCTAAACCCCAACCAAACCTGTGGTTGTCCAGTGGATTCCGAGTCATTCTGTCTCATAGAGACACTATAGGGCAGAGTAGAGCTGCCCCATATGCTGGTGGATTCGAACTGTCTACTTTTTTGGTTGCTTTTGGTCAGCAGTTGTAGCACGTAATCCCTAGCCACTGACGTTTCCTCTTTCATCTAATTCCAGTTACTGGCCTCGTGTGGCACTGAGAAAAAAAATTGAAAGTCTTTCTTTTTCTCTCCCTATTTATTACTTTTTCCATATTTTGAGGCTTAAAATAGCATACTAAATGCCATGTAGTATTTTGGATTGAATTCTGGGACAGAAAAAGGACAGCAGTAGACTATCAATAAAGTCTGTGGTTTAATTAACAGCATGTACCAATATTCATCTCTTAGTTGTGATAAATGTACCTAATTTTAACATTGTGCATTCTGTATACCAGAGCATGTGCTGTCTTTGCAACCTATTTGTAAATCTAAAATTATTCTAAAACAAAACATTAAGAAATAAAGTTCCAGTACAGCCAGTTCCTGTGCAGCTCGGAGATCCTGAGTTAGTTTCAACTTGGCAACCCTATCGGGAGTTGGGTATTCGATGAGTTTGTTTGCTAGGGTGGAATTGCCAGGGGCAGAGTCTGACTGGTGGGTGTAGATGCTTCTAGCTAGAAAATCTGCTCTCTTTTTTCAATTCTGTCTATCAGGTATCTAGGGAACACTTGTTAGGCACACATAAGTGAGACACATACTCCCTGCTTTAGGGGGTGTGTAATAATGATGTAAGTTGGATAGGAATTAAGACTATTTAAATAAGGCAATTCTACTATGCCCTGTAAGGTTGCAGTGAGTCAAAATTGCCTCCATGTCAGTAGAGTTTTGTTTGGATTTTAGGAGGGCTCAGAGACAGTCACATTTGGCCTAGGGGTATCAGGAAGGCTCATCAAGAAAGTGACCATCACGAATTGAGGAGGCTTAAGGGGAAAAAGCATTCCTGAAGTTAATAATGCCACCAGGTAGCCAAGCGGTGACCAAACTGAGAAGACCTGGGAGCAGGTGCCAACCCTGTCACGGAAGCACAGGGCACAGCTGGGCAGTCCTGACGTGAAACTGGAAGTGCAAATGTGCCTTATAGAAAACAAAGTAACATTTACTTTAACTGGGTGTGTCATAGGAGCCATGGATTGTTTTAGGGCAGTTGGAAAGGTATTGGATCTGTGCTTGGACACTATTGTCTTAACAGCAGCATATGGGACAGATGGAAGTAGTCCAAACAAGGAACTAATTGGCTAGCCCCAAAGAGGTAGAGGGCCCAGGCAGTCAGGTTAGTGTGCAAAGAAGGACATGGTTTCAGGAAATTTTTGTACAAAGTCATCATGAATTGAACCCAACTTGATGACAACTGATAACAGCAATGAGAAGAGGATTTGACAGCTGAAGGGATTGAAGACCAAAAAGAAGAAAGAGTAAAAACAACTCCGGTGTTTTGGTTTGGGTGTTTTGGATCATAGTTGATGCGTATGCAGAAATGGGGGACTCAGGAGAAAGAGTGAGTCCAGGGGCAGGGTGCTAAGGAATCTGTGAGTGTGCCGTGTTTCAGTGGCTGTCAGGATATCTAACTGGAGGTGTGTGTGTTGGAGTTTTAAGAGTGGAAGCCAAGCAGGTAAAAGGGACAGGAAGAATAAAGAAGCCAGAGCAGGCATGTGTGAGGCAGGCAGGAGTGAAGAGAAACTGATTATCATGGGGTTGAAGAGCCAGATGGACCAGAGGACTTAGGAGGGGCCAGTCAGTAGTGCCACAGAGAGTGAGAAGGGAGAGGAAAGAGACTTGATCTTGGATGTAACTGTTAGGAAAAACTGGTCCTTTTTTTAAAAAGTATTTTTGGTTCCTGAAGTAGTGGGAGAAAAATGGGTGGTCTGAACCAGAACTCTGTTGAAAGACCATACTTGATGGTCCAACAGACAGGAGGGTCCCTTGAGGACATGGCCCCAGACTATTAGCCCAGAGCTGAAACCAGTACCGAAGCCAACTTTTCAGACAAAGATTGGACCAGGTTATAAGACAGATTAATGGTGGCGAAGAGTGTGCTTCTTGGCTTGTTGACTTAAGTATATGCATGAGGCTGTCTGAGGAGCTCTTATCCAGAGACGAAATGACAGGGTGGAGGGAGACAGGAGTTGAGTGAATGGATCAGTACAGGTTGGAAAGGAGGTGTGTGCTGTCTTGGGAAGTGGGGTGGAGAGCAGTTAGAATTGCATAGTGGTGTGGGTGCAGGATTTATATGGCAAATTGACTTGGATTGTAAACTCACTTAATGCACAAAAAATATTAATTATTTTGTGAAAGTAAACAGCAAAATAGGTTTCTATTCAACAACTTCTACACAGATTGTCCAGTTGTATCAGCATTCTCATTATTTCTGTTCTAGTTCACTGGCCACTTTTTAAGAAAGTTGTTATAGTGGAAAAAGAGGAAGCCTGTCCTTGCACAGTCCACAGGTTTTTCATTCTGTGGCCTTTCCCAAGTGGCCAGGGCACGGGCAAGAAGTCATAGATACACTTTCTGGTTGTGGTTCTGCTGTTAACTAATTATGTAATATTAGTTAAGTTGGATATTCCTTAATTGGAAAGGAAGACATCCTTTTTCTAAAACTGGAAAGATCCTTTTATTTGTAGTATCACCTAACAGTCCATAGAACTTGTGTTCCATGGGGCATCCTTTGGAAAATGCTGATGTAGAAAAAGAATTTTAGAGCTCTAGAACAACAATAAAATCATCTTAACGAAGCCTCTCATTCGACAGACAAAGCTGATGTTCGAATTTTGGTTCAGTAAACATTGATTTGGCTGCTCAGTTGTTGCATGCCATTCAGCAGATTTCGACTCATAGTCACCATAGTATGTTGTCTTGTAGGGCTTCTTAGGCTGTAATCTGTGGGAGCAGATCCACAGGTCTTTTCTTTCAAGAAGCAGCTGGTGGCTTCAGATTGATGACCTTTTGGTTTGCAGCTGAGTACTTAACTGTTGCACTCCCTGGGCTCCTTTATCAACTGTAAAACCAAAGCTACACCTGTTGCTGATGAGTCAATTTTGACTCATAGCAATTCTAAGTAGTGGCCGATGGATTCAAACTGCCTACCGTTTGGTTAGCAGCCGAGCTCTTAACCACTTAGCCACCAGGGCTCCCTGGCTACTCATCTCTCAAAAAACCATTGCCATCTGGTCAGTTTTGACTTAGAGTGACCCTACAGGGCAGAGTGTAACTGCCCTGTAAGGTTTCCCAGGAGTACCTGGTGGGTTTAAACTGCTGACCTTTTGGTTAGCAGCCAAACTTTCAGCCATAATGCCACCAGGGTTTCCTGGCCACTCATAGGTGCTATACATGTATTGATAGTACCCAAAATGACCCTGAGAAGTAGTTATGCTGAAGCCCACTTTGGAAATAAGAAAACAGGCTTTGAGAACTGCAATGGTTTGCTTAGGAGCAAACTGGGAGGTGGTGACATTAGAGTTGAATCCAGGCCTCCTGAGTTAAGATACTCTCTGTTATACAACTTGTTGCTTCCCTGATCAGTTCTATCAAATCTGTTTAAACTGGTTGAATTTCAGTGTAGGAGGTTGAAAGTTAGTGTTGTTGTGTTTTTAAATGCCGTTGAGTGAGTTCTGACTCACAGCCACCCTATGCATACAGAACAAAACACTGCTGGGAGCTGCACCGTCCTAACATTTGTTGCGATGCTGAAACTTAATGTTGCAGCCGCTGTGTCAGTCCGTCTCTTTGAGGGCCTTCCTCTTTTTCGCTGGCCTTCTACTTTTCCAAGCATAATGTCCTTCTCCAGGAACTGTCCCTCTTCTTGGTGTGAGATGAAGTTTTGTCATCCTAGCTTGTAAGGAGCATTATGGTTGTACTTCTTCCAGGTCAAGTTGGTTTATTCTTTTGGCATTGGTTCTTTTTTGGTCTTTGTTATTATTCATTGTTTTAAATGTTTTCACTTTCCTAGAAAAGTTGTGTGTTACACAGGTCAAATTTAGTTTGTGCTGTTGGGGGCCGTCCACTTGATTTTGTAGCGACCCAATGTGACAGAGTGAAAACGCCCCATTGGGTTTTCTAGGCTGTAATCTTTGTGGGTGCCAACTACCACATCTTTCTACCAAGCTGCAGCTAGGTAAGTTTTAGCCACCAACATTTTGGTCAGCAGCCAAGTGCTTAACTGTTAAGTTACCAGGGCTCCTGCTTTTTAATGTAGTGCATATCAATGTCAGTATTAAAAAATCATTGCTGTGGAGTGAATTCCAACTCATAGGGACCTTATAGGACAGAGCTGAACTGCCCCACAGGGTTCCCAAGGAGTTCCTGGTGGATTTGAACTGCTGACCTTTCAGTCAGAAGCTGTAGCACTTAACCACTGTGCGACTAGGGTTTTCAGCGTTAATGATAGATGTATAAAAAGTGAGAGTAGACTGTATATAGCCCCCCAAAGACGCATTTTTAAAAGCAGCCTGATCACAATAATTTTTTTTTTTTAAAAGCAGCCTGACACAGGGAAAACTCACTATTTTTAACCCTGAACAGGAGGAAGAAGAGCCAATGGTGCCTGGATATACATAGTGCATTTTAAAAAAAAATTCTTAGCTAATTCAGCAGTTCCTTCCTCTTTCCTTTTCCTGTCTTTTTTCCCAATTAGTGTTGACTAATTTCATTTTCTTCACTGTTGGCTGCCTAATTCTAGCCACAGCCTCCTTAACACGGGCGTGAAGTTGTACCCAGGACGCAGTAATCTGCCCTAGGAGTGAAAAGGCTTCCCATAGGATTATTTTGTGATTTGATTAATAGTTTCCTATCTGCTTTAACAAATAAAAGTTGACACAATTACTTTTTAAACAGCTAATCATATGAAAAGAATCAAGATGATGTCATTAAAAATTTTAGGAGAAAATGTATGCAACAGGCTGTGTTGAATGTTACTAAAACTAGCCATTTTGTACTTCTGTGTTCTGTCTATTTGATGTCATAAGTAATAGAAACTGGGCACACTATTAATCTTAATTGAAATTCTCCAAATAATGTAAAGAATGGCTTTCTGCTGGCAGGAGTCAGGGTTCAAATCCTGGGTCCACCTCTCAGCTGTGTTACTCAGCCTCTGCGTGCTTCACTTTAATTGTCTATACTTTTAAACAGTAATGGAATTGTCTGTACTTTCAAGCAGTAATAGTATTGTTTCACAGAGTGCTTATGGGAGATTAAGTAGAATAATCTTAGAACAGTGCAGAGCACATAGAAAGCAAGTAAAAACTTCTAGCTATCATATCATTATTTAAAAAATATTGATTTAAGGAGTCCAGTTTAATCCTTTTCTTATCTGGGATGATAACTGATAAGTACTGATAATTGATTAGTAGCTGATTAATACACATCTCATCTTCTTTAGTGCAGCTAAATGGCTCTTGCTGTTTTTCCTTTTTGATTTTTAAGCCTAATTATGGAGGTGTAATGTATATATTATTAAGTGTACCCATTTTAAGGGTACAGTTTGATGAGTTTTAACAAACTGTCTCTCTAATCAAATATTATGGATTGAATTGTATCCCCCTAAAATGTGTGTCAACTTGGGTAGGCCATGATTTCCAGTACTGTGTGATTCTCTGTGCTTTTATTATCTGATGTGATTTTCCAATATGTTATAAATCCTATCTCTATGGTGTTAATGCTACTGCATGTCTGTCAGTTTGCCATACTGTTATGGCTCGTATGTTGCTGTGATACTGTAAGTTTTGCCACTGGTATTTCATATACTAGCAGGGTCACCCTTGGTGCACAGGTTTCAGTTGAGCCTCCAGATGAAGACAGACTAGGAAGAAAGGTGTGATAGTTTACTTCTGAAAACAATCAGCCAGTGAAAACTTTATGAATATCAGGAGAACATTGTCTGACACAGTGATGGAAGATTGGCCCTTCAGTTTGGAGGGCATTCAGAAGACAATTAGGGAAGCGCTGCCTCCTCAAAGGAGAGTTGACGTTAATGATGTAGACAGAGTCAAACTTTTGGAATCTTCATTTGCTGATGTGACACCACTCAAGATGGGAAGAAACTGCTGCAAACAACAAATAATTGGAACGTGGAATGTACAAAGTATAAATCTAAGAAAAACTGAAAACTGTCAAAGAGTGAGATGGAGTACATAAATATTGATATCCTAGGCTTTAGTGAGCGGTACTGGACTGGTGTTAGCCATTCTGAATCAGATAATCATATGCTCTACTATCCTGGGAACAAAAAGTTAAAGAGGGTTGGTGTGTCATGTTTATCATCAAAAAGAACATTTCAGGATCTATCCTGAAGGACGGCACTGTCAGTGATAGGATAATATCTATTTGCTTACAAGGAGGACCAGTTAATAGAGTATTATTCAAGTTTACACAACGCCTACTAAGGCCAAAATAATGAAATTGAAGATTTTTACCAGCTTTCATAGTCTGAAATTGATTGAAAATACAATCAGGATGCGTTGATAATTACTGGTGATTGGTATATAATTGAAGAAGGGTCAATAGTTGGAAAATATGGCCTGGTAATTAACATGATGCTGGAGATCACGATGGAATTTTGCAAGACCAGTGACTTCTTCAGTAGAAGTACATTTTTTCATGTACGTAAATGGCAACTATACCTGTGGACCTTGTCAGATGGAATATACCGGAATCAAATCAACTACATATGTAGAAAGACAATGGAAATGCTTAATATCATCAGTCAGAAAGGGGCCAACTGCAGAACAGATCATTAGTTACTTATGTGCAAGTTGAAGTTGAAGAAAATTAGAACAAATCCAGGACAGTAAAAGTAAGACCTTGATTATTGTCATAAAATTGAATTATGTCCCCCCTAAAATGGATGTATCAATTTGGGTGGGTCATGATTGCCAACATTGAGTGGTTGTACTCCATTTTGTGATTATAACCTTATTATAACCCAGGTCACAGCTCTGACCCAATGTAAAGGGAGTTTCCATGGGGCATGGCCTGCTCCATCTTTATCTCTCAAGAGAGATAAAGGAAAGGGAGGCAAGCAAAGAATGGGGGACCTCATATCACTAAAAAAAAATTCTGGGAACAGAGTGCATCCTTTGGACCCTGACTCATGGCCCAGAGATACTCCTAGTCCAGGGGAAGATTGAAGAGAAAGTTGACAGGCAGAGAATGCCTTCCTTTAGAGCTGATGCCGTGAATTTGGACTTCTACCTTACTAGACTCTAAGAAAATAAATTTCTCTGTGTTAAAACCAGTGGGTTTCTGTTATAGCAGCCCTAGACAACTGTGGTGGTCAGGATTATGTCAAGTTGGCTATTACATATTTGGCTGCTGTATTAAGTGGCAGGGTGGGGTTTGTGGTGGATCCCTGTCCCTCGGCTATCATCTCGCGACCTTTTCACTACGGCTGCTGGTTGCTCACGTGGCCAGGAGCTCCTGCTCTCTTCTTCCAGCGTCTTGTTCTGGGACTTGAGCTAGCAGCTGTTGGACTCATCAGTCCTTACAGTCGGCACTTAAGAGTCCTGCTCTCTGACCTGCCGATCCTGGGTTCGCCAGCCTCTGCCTGCTCCTGCTCCCTGACCTGCTGATCCTGGTTTTGCCAGCCTCTGTCGCTTCGTCTCGCCACCAGCATGGGATCCACTGACCTGCACAACCAGTGATCTAGAACTCTGGTCTCTGACTTGCTGACCTTGGGTTCCTCAGCTTCCGTGGCCGTGTGAGGCTTGTGCCAGAGCTTGGGGCATTCAGCTTCTGTGATTACGTGAGCTGTTTCCTATATCTGTATCTGTCTGTCTATCTATCTATCTATCTATTATAAATCTTTCCTTGTACCTACACGTGTTACTGGTTTTGCTTCCCTAGAAAACCCAGCCCAGAGATACCCCTAGTCCAGGGTAAGATTGAAGAGAAGGTTGACAGGCAGAGAAAGCCTTCCTTTAGAGCTGATGCCCTGAATTTGGACTTCTACCTTACTAGACTTTAAGAAAATAAATTTCTGTGTGTTAAAACCAGTGGGTTTCTGTTATAGCAGCCCTAGACAACTAAGGCTAATGTATCTCACCTGAATTTAGAGACCATGTCAAAAAGGGATTTGATATGTAATTGACCAAAACCCAAATGAGTTGTAGAAGAACATCATACATGAAGAAAATAAGAGGTTAATGAAAAGACCAGAAAGGGAGGGAGGGAGGAAAAGTAGGAAGAAAGGAAAATGGATGTCAGAAGAGACCCTGAAACTTGCCCTTGAGCGTTGAGTAACTAAAATGAAAGGCAGAAATGATGAAATAAAAATGCTGAACAGAAAATTTAAAAGACAGCTCAGAAAGACAAAGTATCTAATGAAATGTGCAAATACCTGGAGCTAGAAAACCAAAGGGAAGAACACACTCTGCTTTTCTCAAGCTGAAAGAGCTAAAGAAAAAAAATCAAGCTTCAAGTTGCAATATTGAAGGATTCAAAGGGGCAGAATATTAAAAGATACAGAAAGCATTGAAAGAAGATGGAAAGAGTATACAGTCGTGGTACCAAAAGAATTGGTTAGTGTTCTGCTGTTTCAGGAGGTAGCACATGATCAAGAACAAGTGGTGCTGAAGGAGGAGGTCCAAGCAGCACTGAAGTCAGTGGTGAAAAACAAGACTCTAGGAATTGACTAAATACCAGCTGAGAAGTTTCGAGGAACAAGTGCAGTACTAGAAGTGCTCACTTGTCACTGCCAAGAAATTTGGAAGATAACTGCCTGGCCGACTGTCTGGAAGAGATCCATGTTTGTATCCATTTCAGAGATGGAAGATCCAAAGAAGGCAGAAACTGTGGAACAATACCATTAGTATTATACACAAGTACAGTTTTGCAGATCATTCAGAAGCAGTTACAGCAGCACCTTGACAGGGAACTGCCAGAAATTCATGCCAAATTCGGATGAGGAAATGGAGGGAGGGATATTACTGCTGATGTCAAATGGACCCTGGATGAAAGCAGAGAATACCAGAAAGATGTTTACCTGTCTTTTATTAACTATGCAAAGGCATTTAACTATGTGGATTGTAACAAATTTTAGAAAGCACTACAAAGAATGGGAATGCTAGAATACTTATTTGTGCCTATGAAGAATTTCTACTTAGACCGAAAGGCAGTTGTTCAAACAGAACAAGGAGATGCTGCAGGGTTTAAAGTCAGGAAAGTTGTGCATCAGGGTTATATCCTTTCACCATACTTAGTCTGTTTACTGAGCAAATAATCCAAAAAGCTGGACAATATAAATAAGAATGGGGCATCAGGATTGGAAGAAGACTTATTAATAACCTGTAATATGCAGATGACACAACTTTGCTTACTAAAAGTGAAAAGGACTTGAAGCGCATTGATGAAGATCAAAGGTCACAACCTTCAGTATGGATTACACCTCAAATGTAAAGGAAACAAATCTGCAGCAAACGATGTCCTTAAAGTGTTAAAAAGCAAAATCGTCGCTTTAAGGACTAAAATGTTTTTGACCGAAGCCATGGTGTTTTCAGTTATCTCCTATGCATGTGAAAGCTAGACAACGAATAAGGAAGACTGAAGAAGAATTGATACCTTTGAATTATTATGGTGTTGGTGAAGAATATTGCATATACCACAGACTGCCAACCCAAAATCCATTGCCTTCAGAACCACTAAATCTGCCTTGGAAGAAGTGCAGCCAGAATGCTCATTAGAAGTAAGGATGGTGAGACTTTATCGTACATGCATTGCACATGTTACCAGGAGAAACTCGTCCCTGGAGAAGGACATCATGCTTATTGAAGTAGAGGGTCAGTGAAAAAGAAGACCCTTAATGAGATGGATTGAACCAGTGGCTGCAACAACAGGCTCAAACATAGCAAAGATTGTGAGGATAGCACACGATCAAGTAGTGTTATGTTCTGTTGTAATAGGGTTGCTATGAGTTGGAATCAACTTAACAGCACCTAACAAAAAAACATGATGAGGCAGGGCTAGAGGCAGTTTTGTTAATAAGGCAAGACTCAGTCTCTAAGATTAGGATATACCTTGAGTCTTTTGAGGTATAAAAGATGGAAGGGAGTGTAGAAACAAGGGGACCTTATAGCACCAAGAAAGCAGTACCAGGTGCAGAGTGCATTCCTTGGACCTGGGATCACTGTGCTGAGAAGCTGCTAGACCAGACAAAGACTGATGACAAGACCTTGTTCTAAAGCCAAGGAAGACAGAGAAAACCTTTCCCTGGAGATGGCGTTCTGAATTCAGACTTCTAGCCTCTTAAGCTGTGAGAGAAGATATTTCTCTCTGTTAAAGCCATCCACTGCAGTAAGACATCAAAGTACAGAACTTTTCTACCACTTCGGGCAGTTCCCTCATGTCCTATGAAGTCAGCCTTCCTTGTGCAGATAACCGTTCATCTGTTAGCCGTTGTCTATGTTTTCTATCACTGTAGATTAGGTTTGCCTGTTCCACGATTTTATACTGTACATGCTTTATTAGCATAATGTCTGTGGAATCCATCCACATTGTGTATATCACAAATTCATTACTTTTTATTGCTAAATATATTCTATTGTGTGAATGAATGTACCACAGTTTGTTTCCTGTGAATGGACATTTGGGTGGTTTCCAATTTTCTAGCAACTACGAGCATTGCCGTGGACATTCATGTGTATGTCTTTGTATGGACATATGTTTTCATTTCTCTTGAGTAAATACCAAAAGATGTGCTGAGTCACAGGTATATAAGAAACAACCAGACTGTCTTCCAAAGTGGTTGTGCCATTTTATACTCCCTGCTAAAAGTGTGAGAATTTCGGTTACTCTGCATCTTCAGAGCACTTGGAATTATCACTGGTTTGTAGTGGAGTTTCATTGTGGTTTAAATTTGCATTTTCCTGATGACTAATGATGTGGAGCACCTTTCCATCTGTGTATCTTTAAAAAAGTTTTTGATTTTGTTGTTGCTGAGACTATGCACAATACCAATTTACCAGTTTTTACATGTACAATTCAGTGACAATCTATTACATTCTTTGGTTTGTGTGGCATTCTCACACTCCTTTCTGAGTTGTTTCTCCCCCATTAACATGAAGTCACTGCCCCTAAGTTCCTAAGTAGTCTTTCAAGTTGAGGTAGTCAGTTTGGTCCCATATAAAAAGCACAATGTTCAACGCAGGCATTCTTTACTAATTAAACTATTGTTTGATTTTAAGAAGACTTTGGTTTTAAGAATCTTTAAGACTTAAAGATTATGTCAGGCTGATAGTTTCAGGGGCTTATCCAGCATCCAAGCTCCACAAAGTCTGCGTGTATCTTCTTTTATGAACTGTTGAAGTGTTTTAAGGACCCTCGTTCTTAAACATTGAAAATAGTACGTTGACTGTGAAACAACAGAAGCCCCTTCATATGCAGTGACGCTTATTTGGCAGGTACACATGGTTTTAAAGTGAAAGAGTAAGAGTGAGATTTCAGTAAAATATTTCAGGCTGAGATTTAATTTATTTGCAAGTCCTGGTAAGCAGCTATTTAGGAAAAGGTGTCAGGGGTGTTTATTTTTACTTCTTACAAATTAGTCTTGAGAAAAGGGTGAAATGTTTCCGGACAGCTTCAGCAAGGGTGCTGTTTTGAAATGCCTGGTGGTGAAACCCCTCTTCACTGTACTCAGCTCTGGGGAGGAAAGCTGAGCATTTCCAGTTGCACTCCGCAGTGCCTCACCGCCACCAGGTAGGTGACCACAGTGTAAATGCTCAGTGAGGATGGTTTCTCTGTAGGGCATCTTACCAGTTGTTTTCTTCTGCAAAGAAGGGCAGGCAAAGTGGCCCTATAATAATCCAGTGGGGGAGCTTGCTGAGGTGACTGTTTTGTTTTGCTGTCTTAGAAGGTGGTTAATTCTGTGTGCTTATTCTTTCCTTTCTTCATTTATTCAACAATTGCTTATCGAGAGCTGATGATATCTTGGGATCCTTGGCTGGCACAAATGGTTTGCTAACGTAAACATGGCAGTTTGAGCTCACCCAGCAGCACTGCGAAAGAAAGACCTGATGATGTGCTTCTGTAAAGATTACAGCCAAGAAAACCCTGTGGAGCAGTTCTCGTCTGTTACATGCGGAGTGCCCTGAGTTGGCATCAATCTGGTGGCATCAGGGCTTTTGTTTAGGTGTTCCTGGGAATGCACTGGTGAACTAAACAGATAAAAACTTCTACTCTTCAGGAGCTTGCATTCTACTTAGGGCCATCTTCCAGTAGGTGTGGGTGTTGCTAGAGGAAAATTTTCAGATCATCTTAACTGTTACGATGTATCACAAGTTAGGCTGAGCCATCTTCTGGTTCATGTGACTCCCTTTTTATACTAACTTCACCTGATCTGAGTGGAGCAATTCAGAAAACAAGTAAAATATGTGTGTTACAGGGTTACAAGTGCTAAGAAGAAAGAGCAGAGAAGAGAGTTAGGGACAATTTGCAACTTTAGATGGGATGTCAGGAAGACTCCAATGAGAAGGCAGCTTTTAAGAACCCAAAGAGGTAAAGAACCAGCTGTGCAGATTTCTATGGGATGAGCATCCCAGGCAGAGGGAACAGCTAGTGCAAAGCTCTGAGATGTCAGAGTGGCCAGAGCCCAGTGGATAAAAAGATGAGGTCAGAGATGAACGCAGGGCGTTTGACCACTGAAAGGACTTGGTCTTTTATTCTGACTGAGTTAGGGAAACAGTGAGGGTTTTGAACACAGACTGGAAATGATTTGAGAAAGAGTGGGGAGGGGGAAGAGGGGCACTTTCCTCCCTCCAGCTTATTTACAGCCCCAAATATGAAGCCTGTGTGCACTGTGTCTGTTCAGAAATAGATACGAACCCAGCAGAACTGGAGGAGAGATGGTAAGGGCCGTGATATTTGATGTGGATACAGGTGAAGGGGCAGAGGCAGAGAACCAGGACTTCCTGTAATGTGGGATGGATGGTCTGAGTCATTTGAAGTCTTATTTCTCAGAGGATTTTCTGGGTTTTTTATGTGGTCTTAGGCTGGTATAAAACTGAAACATTTTTATAAGTGTGTATACCAAAAGACTGTTCATTTCCTTGGCAAAGGCTGGTAGGCTTTATCCTGACCAGTTTATTGGATTCAGTGAAAGCCTTTCCCATTCTCTGATAACTCATTGCAAGCTTTGAAATAAGGATCTTATCTGAAAAGACCTGGGATGGTAAACACCTGGAATTGGCTTGCAAGGAATGTCTGTGTGAGGTACAGTGCTCAGAGATTCCTTGTCTGCATAATACTGCAAGGTGCTTTTCTTCCCTGGAAAACCCAGTTTTACTATACCGATGGGTTTTTAATGACTGCTGTTCTTAATTACAGGTAACTTGTTTTCCTTTGATAAAGCTGGCACTTGGCTAATGAGCAAGGTGGTCAGGTCATCGAGTGAATCAGAGGTGCAAATCTGGGAAACAGAAGATGATGACATGACAGAGGGGGACTTAGGATATGGCCTCGGACGAAGACCTGGTGGTATTTATCCAGTAGAAACTTCACACTTACTTACATCTAGGAAAAGATCAGATGGAAAGAACTCAGGCCCTCCTCCATCTCCAAGAAAGGGGGAAGAAAGTAATGGTGCCATTTGTCAGTCTTGCAGACGTGAGAGTTTGCAAGCTGCAGATCCTCCAGGGCCCAGAATCCCCGGTTACAGACGACGGTATAGCACTGGTAAGAGCAGCTCGTTTCCTGTCCTCCTTTCTTCTCCACTGTGGATTGTACCAGTGCTGTAACTTTCTAATATGTGAAAATGGGTAATGATGGTGGGTATTAGAAATTTACCTTTTTTCACCTGCCTCTTAGAACTGGTGATAGTACAAAAGTAACTTGATGTTTATATTTCCAAGAATTGTATTAAAATGGGAAGAATATAAGTTGGCAGTATCAATAAGTGATTCTCTACCTTACATTTGTGATTTAGTAGTATATGTCACTCAGTCTTTTTTTTTTTTTTCGAATTCAGTAAATATTCATTAGGCACCTATTAGGTGCCAGGCCCAATTCTAGATAGTGGGAATGATATCAGTGAACAAAATAGCCAAAGGCCCTAATGTCATAGAGTTTGCATTCTAGTAGAGGAGGCAGAGAGTAAACCTATGAGTAATCGATACAAATTCAGTTATTTTAGAGATGTCATAAAGTCCTCAAAGAGTATCAAAACAAAAGCGTAACGTAGTATAACCAAAAAATAATTCAAGGCTCATATTAAAGAAAGAATGAAATTCAGAAACCTGGAGTATTGTAACTTCAAAGTGATGGGGGACGGGTGGATGAGGGTCCGCCTGCGCCGCGGTGTCAGCTCATCTGCTGGATCTTTGGGAATCTCTGTTATAGAATTTCCCCTCAAACTTTCTCACCAAGGGAACAAGCACAGATTAAAGCAAAGCAAATATACTTTGGGAAACATAATTTCAGATCCACAAAACATGTTACAGCTTGTGATCCATCCACACTGTTCAGAATCCTTCCTGACATTACGATCAGGTTATTTATACTGATTTATTTCAATTCCTTATTTTTTCCATGACGGATGGGTACTGTTGCAAGCGAGATGTTGAAAACTCGTTGCTAAGATGCCTTCCTAAAAGTATGCTGAAACTGCTGGGATATAGGCAGACTTGATAAGAGTCATTACATTTTCTCAAAATATTTTTCCTTGATATTCTGAACTCTCATTCACGTGACAGTACTTAAGGCAGAAACTAAACCATGTTTTTACTCTGATGGTGCATCAATTATAGGAGTCTAAAATAACTGAATTTGTAGTGGTTACTTGTAGTTTACTTTCTGTCTCCTCTACTCCAATGTAAAGTGAAAGTGCTTTGAGCATTTTGGTTGCTTCTGGAGTCTGGGAGAGAGTTTATTTCTTTGTCTTTTCTAGTTTCTTGAAGATGCCTGCATTCCTTGGCTAGTGGCCTCTTCCTTCGTCTTCAAAGCAAGCAGCATAGCATCTGAAATCTCTCACATCTCCCCTGACTCTCCTGCTTCCTTCTCATAAGGACCACTGTGGTTAGATTGGGCTTGCCCAGATAATCCAGGATAGTCTCCCTGTTCAAAGGTCCTTATTTTAACCACGCATGCAGAGTCCCTTTGTAACATAAGATAAACATATTCACAGGTTCCAGAGATTAAGATGTGGGCATTTTTGAGAAACCATTATCCTGTTTACCATAGGTATTAATAGAATTTGTCTTTGCCAACTCAGTGTCACATCTATCCATCCATGAAACCCTGTATCATCAGAGTAGAAACATGGTTTAGTTTTTGCCTTAGGTACTATCATGTGGATGAGAGTTTAGAATATCAAAGAAAAATATTTAGAGAAAATGTTAATGTCCCTTAAAGCATTCTTCCTTTCTCTTCTTACTCTCTTGCTTGTAACTTACCATGCTAACATTCTTCTGTTGCCAGTGAGACCACAGTACAAATGAAGCTTCTGGAAGCTCAGTTTAAACTCCCAGTTGATCACATTAAGGAGGGAATAACTGGCGTTACAGGAGACTTCTGGTCACTGTCCTTGGAAAGAAATTAAATTCAGGTTATTTCTTAGATACTTATATCACTGTATTGATTGGGCTTAAACCAAACCCCAAAGTTTATTTGTTTTACTCACCAACATTTATGCTTTCCTATATTGTGTTAAGAAGTAGTAGTAGAGAAATCATTAACTATGAGTTTAGTTTAGAATCTTTTTTTATTCATTACCTTTATTCAGAGTATATCTTTTCATTTGTGAAATGTTTTAAGCTAAATATTTTCATCCTTACTTGGATTATTATGATTCTTTTTTCCTTTGCAATTTAAGAAAAACTAGTATTTGATATTTTGTAAACAAATATCTTCTATTTAACTAGTTAAGAAAAATTTTTAATTTGCTTTTTATTTTTTTAAATATAGATTCTAAGTCAGAATTGTCTAATGTAGAATTAAGACAACGTCTTCGTGAAACTTTAGAGGTGGGTACTTTAGCTAATATGAAAGCCCTCATCTGAATAAAGTTCACTGATAGATATTTTGTTTAAATAATGCCAAAATATAGAAGGCAAATACTGGCTTTCTAAACATTCTCAATGAGCCACAATCTAAAGCTTATACCTTTCAACTGGTCTGTTCCTATCATCATCTCTCAGACAATCTGACTCTGACCTCCGTCACCCTATTCTAGTTTCCTGTTGGAGAAAAAGTTGTCCCTTCCTTTCATCTGCCTTCCCTGTACCTTGAAGTCAGAAGAACACACATCCACTGGTGATTTGAGGAGTGTATTTAGATTGATGGAAGTAAGAATTTCTATGAAGTAAGAATTCCTATGCCACCTTTGGTCTGGGATAGGAAGCCCGTACTATTATGGGTGTGTGATTCTTGTTGTGACAACTACTGTAGCTGTGTGGATGGCCATGTGCTTATTTCGTAAGGCCAAAAGATATTTTTCCTTCACACTGTTAGCTGTGTGGCCTAGATGGGTAAAAGCAAAAGATTGGTTTTAGGCACAAGTGGCATATGGCTGTGGGGCTGTCAGTTTCATCCTCTGGTCATTTACAAAGCCCAGAAGAATTTCCAATTTCACTTGTAAAGTCAAGATGCTTTGAGCCAAGATTAAATGTACGTAAACCAAATTGGTACTATTTGTATATCTGTGGGTGAGAAGACTAATTTTATTTCTGTTCTCAGGAGGTAGAAGTTTTAAAAACTGAACTTGAGGCATGTCAAAGACAGCTTGAAGGTAAAGATGAAGCACTGAAAATTCTTCAGAGCATGGTAAGAAGTTACTTTTAAAATTTTGTCCCTTAAGCATTCCAATCATAAGTGATATCCTTCATGGGACATCCCAGTTAGTTGGCCTAGTAATGGGTTTGTATTTCTGCTGTACCTGATAATCCACTGCATAGTGCCTGGGGTCTTAAAAGTTTATAAGTGGCCGTTCAAACCCAGTGCTGTGGAGTCGATTCTGACTCATAGTGACCCTATAAGGCAGAGTAGAACTGGTCTTTAGAGTTTCCAAGGAGTGCCTGGTAGATTTGAACCACTGTACTACCATTCAAAGCACCTGTAAAACCAAACCATTGTCACTGAGTTGATTCAAACTCACAGCAACTCTATAGGACAGACTGGAACTGCCCTATAGAGTTTCCAAGGAGCAGCTGGTGGCTTTGAACTGCTGACCTTTTGGTTAGCAGCTGAGCTTTTAACCACTGTCCCACTGTGGCTCCTCTGGGTCATACAGTCAAATTACATTTAAGTTTCTAAGAAACTGCCACTCTGTTCTCCAGAATGGCAGCACCATTTTTTGTAATTCCCTGAAACATATGAAGTTTCCAGTTTCCCTACATTTTTTGCCAATACTTGTTATTTTTATTTTTATTTTAGGCATTCTACTGGTGTCATTTTGATTTGTGGTTTTGATTTGCATTTATCTAATGATGAATGAGGCTGAACATCTTTTTGTGAACTTACTGATCATTAATATAGTTTTTGTTTTGAATTTTATTTCTTGACCCAGTTTTCACTGTTCCTTTCCTCTTTTTGACCTTTTTACATTGTTGATTTTTACTGTTGCATCTGTTTTCGATGACAAAACAAAGTGCAGCTTATGTGAGGTAACCAGTGATGTGCTAAAATTAGCATGTATCAGCTTATTAGACCCAACTCCTATATTTTCAGAAATTGTTTTAGTTGTGTGTTGAACATGAAAAAAAAACGCATTGCCATTGAGTCAGTTCCAACTCATGGTGACCCTATAGCACAGAGTAGAACTGTTCCACAGAGTTTCCGGGGAGCACCTGGAGGACTCAAACTGCTGACCTTTTGGTTGGAAGCCGTAACACTTAACACTTTGCCACCAGGGTGCTATGTTATATAAACTTACAACCAAATATATTAAAAACAAAGGAGTTGAGTGCCAAAAACTCATCATGTCGTCTTGCAGTGACCTGATTCAATGAAGAGATTGCTCATGGCATTGACAAAGTGAGTGAAGTGCCAGCACATGTCTTCTTTGATCTTAGTTGTGATGCTTGGATCCCATTTTGCAGTCGCTGTGTGTCTATCTACGTAGGGGGTTCTTTTCTTACCCTGACCCTGTACTTTAGCAAGCGTGATGTCCTTCTCCAGGGAATGGTCCCTTCTGATGGCATGTTTAGCATTCATGTCTGAACTATACTTGTTCATCGGTTGTGATCATGTACTGACTACAGATATAAATTGACAAAAGCATTCTATGAGAATAATCAACTGGCTATTTGGAATTAAAGAATAATGCTTTTTTATTAGTATTTGTACATGTTATGTCTCACATACTTTATGTCAGTACAATTTATAATAATATGTATATATGTATGCATATGTTTGGGGCCCTGGTGGCATAGTGGTTAAGAGCTCAGCTGCTAATGAGAAGGTCAGCAGTTTGACTCTACTAGCTGCTCTGTGGGGCAGTTCTACTCTGTCCTTTAAGGTCTGTATGAGTTGGAATCAACTCTATGCAAGGAGTATGAGTATGTTTGTATATACATAAGTGTATATATATGTACATACATTATAATGCTTACACATAATGCTTACACACACGCACACACACACATTTTTGTTGCTAGGTGCCATCGAGTTGATTCTGATTTATAGAGATCCTGTGTACAACTGAACAAAACACTTCTTGGCTCTGTGCCAACCTTATAGTTGTGGTGCTGGAGCCTGTTTTGCAGATACTGTGTCCACCTGACTAAGGGGTCTTGTCTTTCTCTGACCCTCTACTTTACCAAGCATCATGTCCTTCTGCTGGTCCTGGTGCCTTCTAATAACATGTCCAAAGTGTGTGAGGTGAAGTTTTGCCATCCTTACTTAAAAGGAGCATTCTGGCTGTACTACTTCCAGAAGAGTTTAGTTCATTCTTCTGACGGTCTCCATGGTTATATTCAATATTCTTTACCAGTACCGTGATTCAGAATTCTCAGTTCCTCTTCCGTCTTCCGTATTCATTGTCAAGCTTTTGCATGCATACAAGGTGACTGAAGACACCATAGTTTTGGTCAGGTGCACCTTAGTCCTTAAAACGACATTTGTGCTTTTTAACAGTCTATAAAGAAGTTCTTTGCAGCAGATTTTCCTAATGCAATGTGTTCGATTTCTTGATCTTCGTCAGTACGTACTTGAAGTCCTGTTCACTTGCAGCAAGTAAGGTTGTGTCATCTGCATAACACAGGTCATTAATGAGTCTTTCTCCAATCCTGATGCCCAATTCTTCATATAGTTCAGTTTCTCATATTACTTGTTCAGTATGCAGACTGAGTAAGTATTGTAAAAGAATATAACCTCTATGCTTACCTTTTCTGATTATAAACTATGAAGTATCCCCGTGTTCTGTCCAAGGAACTGCCTCTTGATCTGTATATAGGTTTCTGATATAGGTTCCACATGAACACAATCAAGTTTTCTGGAAGTCTCATTCTTTGCAGTGGTATACATAATTTGTTATGATCCACATGGTTGAATGCCTTTGAATAGTGGATGAAATAAGGTAAACATCTTTCTGGTATTCTCTGTTTTTAGCCAGGAACTCACTGATATCAGTGATGATATCCTTCCTTCCACATCCTCTTCTGAGACCACTGTGAATTTCTGGCATTTCCCCGTCAGTGTACTGCTGCAATCACTGTTGTATGATCTTCAGCAAAATTTTATTTACATGTGATATTAATGATCAAACCTGATCAAGCCAAACCCATTGTTGTTGCATTGATTTCTACTCAGAGCAACTGCCCTGTGACATTTACAAGGAGTGTTTGGTCGATTTGCACTGCCAGCCTTTTGACTGGCAGCATAGCTCTTCACCGCTACATCACCACTGTTTCAAATACTAATTATATTATTTGATAATTTCTGTGTTCAGCTGGATTACCTTTCTTTGGAATGGGCATAAATGTGGTTCTCTTGAAGCAGGTTGACCAGGTAGCTGCCTTCCATGTCTCTTCAGCTAGCACCTCCTGTGGAGTATCCATTTGTTTAAATGTCTCAGTTGGTGTTCCACCACTTCGTGGAGCCTTGTTTTTCACCAGTGTCTTCAGTGAGGCTTGGACTTCTTCCTGAAGTACTGCTGGTTCATGATCATACACTACATCCTGAAATGACTGGACATTGGCCAGTTCTTTTTGGTACAGTTACTCTGTGTATCCTTCCATCTTCTTTTGATGCTTTCTGCACCCTTCAGTAATTTTGCCCGTAGAATCCTTTAGTATTGCAACCAAAGACTTTTAACTGGTTCTTCAGTTCTTTTGGCTTGAGAAATGGCAAGCATGTTTTCCCTTTTGGTTCTCTAATTCCGGGTCTTTGCATATGTTGTTAAAATACTTTGTCTTCTCCAGCTGCTTGTTGAAATCATCTGTTTGGCTCTTTGACTTCATCATTTCTTCTTTTCACCTTATGTTCAACAGCAAGTTTCCAAGTCTCTCCTGGCACCCATTTTGGTCTTTTCTTTCTTTCCTGTTGTTGTGGACTGAACTGTGTCCTCCAGAATATGTGTCAACTTAGTTGGGCCATGTTTCTCAATATTTATGTGGTTGTCCTCCATTTGATGTAATGTTCCTGTGTGTCATAAACCCTAATCTCTGTTTTGTTACGGAGGATTAGAGTGGATGTAACAACGTTACTCAGGTCACATTCCTGATCAGTTTCCTTGGGGTATAACCTGCATCACCTTTTATCTTATAAGAGATAAAAGGAAAGAAAAGTGAGCAGAGAGTCGGGGACCTCATACCACCAAGAAAGCAGTCCAGGAGCAGAGAGAGTCCTTTGGACTTAAGGTTCCTATAGAGAAGTTCCTAGACTAAGGGAAGCTTAGTGGTTGATGACATACCTTACCCCAGAGTCAGTAGAGAGGAGAAAGCCTTCTTCTGGAGATGGCATGCTGAATTTGGGCTTCTACCCAACTAGACTGTGAGAAAATAAGCTTTTTTCATTTAAGCCAACCACTTGTATTTCTGCTTTAGCAGCACTGGATAATGAAGACATCTGTCTTTTTTAAGGACATCTTGCTTTCTTCTTACATGATGTCCTTCCATGATTCATTTGGTCTTCAGTCATTAGTGACGAGTGGGTCAGATCTCTTCTTGAGATGGTCTCTAAATTCAGGTGAGATATACCCAAGGATGTACATTGGCTCTTGTGTGCTTGTTCTCATTTTCTTCAGCTTCAACTTAAACTTGCATATGAGTAGTTGATGGTCTCCTCCACAGTTGGCCACTGGCCTTGTTCTAACTGGTAGTATTGAGCTTCTCCATCATCTTTTTCAACAGATGTGGTCAGTTTGAATCCTGTGTAATCCATGAGGTCCATATGTTTAGTTGCTGTTTACATTGTTGAAAACAGGTATCTGCAGCAAAGACATCGTTGGTCTTGCAAAATTGTATCATTTGATCTCCAGCGTCATTTCTGTCACCAAGGCTGTATTTTCCAACTAACAATCCTTTTTTGTTTCCAACTTTCATATTCTAATAACAAGTAATTACCAATGCATCTTGATTGTACTTTTGATCAATTTTAGGCTGCAGAAGTTGGTAAAAAATCTTCAATTTCTTCATCTTCGTTCTTAGTGGTTGGCATGTAAGTTTGAAGAGTAGTTGTATTAAGTGGTCGTCCTTGTAGTTGTATGGATGTTGTCCTACTAATGACAGCATTGTACTTCAGTACAGATCTGGAAATGTTCTTTTTGACAATGACTGCATTGCCATTCCTCTTCAGTGTATCTTTTCCAGCAGAGTAAACCATATGATGATTATCTGATTCAGAATGACCAATACCAGTCCATTTCAATTCACTGATGTGTAGGATATCAGTGTTTATGTGTTCCACTTCATTTATGATGATTTCCAATTAGTCTAGATTTTTAGTTTTGTACATTCCATGTTCTGATATTTATGGATATTGCAAGTGTATCTTCTCATTCTGAGTAGTGCCACATCAGTTAATGAAGGTCCTGAAAACTTGACCCCATCTGTGTCACTAAGGTGGACTCTGCTTTGAGAAGGCAGCTCTTCACCTGTCATATTTCAAGTGCCTTCCAACCTGAGGAGTTCGTCTCCTGGCACTGTATCAAGCAGTGTTCCTCTGCTATTCATAAGGTTTCCATGGGCTAATTTTTTCCAGAAGTAGACTGCCGGGTCCTTCTTCCTAGCCTGTCTGAGCCTGAATGCTCATCTGAAACCTGAACACTATGGGTGACCTTGCTGGTACTTGGAGATGGGTGGCATTGCTCCTAGCGTCACAGCAACACATAAGCCCCCACAGCATGACAGCTGACAGACAGGTGGTGGCAGATGTACATACACACATTTTGTAGGAGATTGTTGATTATTAAACATTAACTAGCATACTGCTGGAGATGTCAATTTTTTAAATGAATCATAGCATAAATACTGTTCATAGTAATCTTGAATCCTTTTCCCTTCATTCCAAGAATCACATAGATTTTTATATGGTAGAACTTGGAAAGGAGCCAAACCAAGATCTTCTGATTCTAAACTATCAAACTCCCTGCAGAAGGTGGTCACTGTGGAATTCTCATCTCAAGTTAGTTCTCTACTGTCTTAAAAATCTGAATCTCACTGTTTACATAGGAGTGGCTAGGAATTCACTTTACAGTAATATTATTTTAATTTTTCTTAGGCGGTGTTTGGTAAAGCAACAAGTCATACACAGGCAGTGCTGCAAAAAACTGTGGAACAAAAGAGATCCTTGGAGAAGGTATTTTCTACTTTTAGAAGATTTGTTCAATAAACTTCTAAATAGAATTTCTCTAAAATCGCCATTCTAATGGATATGTCATTTGTACCAGCCCTCTGTTATGTCTGCTAACCAAAATGTCGAGAGTTCAGATCTGCCAGTTGCTTCTTGGAAACTCTGCGGAACAGTTCTGCTTAGTGGCACTGGGTTTGGTTTTGGCAGTGGGTTTTGCTAGGTTTTGCTAGGTGTGCTTCAACTTCACATCGTCACTTCCTTTTTGGCACTTACAGCCCAAAACAGATTGATATATGATCAGAAAGAATTAAGATTTTGTTTGTTTCCTGTATCAAGGTAGTAGGAGATTTGACAGACTGTTACTTCCTGGTCCCTATTTCTTCTTCTTTTTTTAATCTCTCTTCTTGCGTGGCAGAGAGTCTGCTGCTTCTTCACCTTCACCATGACAACCACTAAAAAGGTTATTAGGAATTATCTTAGTCATGTGTCTGTGCCTGGTGCACTTTCTCTTGAGGGGATACCCTGGGTAGTCCAAGGGGCTCGAGGGAGCAGTCATGGTCTTGAGAAATCCCAGTTCGATCTAGCAGATTCTGAAGTTAAACAACTTAAATTTTGTTCTGTGTTAAGTAAGCTTTGGCAGACCTTTTTTGAGTGCTAAAGGGGTCTGTTATATAAGCTTCCAATTGTAATAGATTTTTGAGCGAGAATTAAATATTTTAAAGAATTTCTGTGAAATCATTCAGTGATTTATTTCAGCTATGAATTATGTCCTGAAGTGAGTTGTTAACAGTAATTTTCTATGAAAATGCTATTTTCTTTCTATAGGAAATAAATGCCTTGCAGTGGGAAATAGAATCTGATCAGAATAGATTTAAAAATATAGAGGAATCATGGATCCAAAAGTATGACAGGTTGTATATTTTTCTCCATATTTTCTATTTGGAAATTTTTAAAATGTACGTAATTTAACTGCAGGTTAGAATTCTTCTCTGTGCTTACCATAAATACTGTAAAACTCTTATTGCTTATCTGTGTGTTTCTGTGTTAATTTTCATGTTTCTTTTTTCAAATACAGTATGTAACTATATTTTAAAATAAACTGTATGAGCCAAACCTTAATTATCTTAGCATTGGAACTATTTCTTCAAACAACATCTTTTGAGCTGTTCTTTTTATCAGCTTGAATTTATTTAATAACCTGGAACTATAACAGTTACTTATAAAGTCAATCATTGAGAAATTGATTTGACATTTTAATAGGTAATTAAAAACATAAGTTTTTAATTTATTTTAACTTTTTATTTTGAAATAATTAAGGCTCACAAAAAGATTGCTGAATTGGTACAAAGAATTCCTGTAAATCTTTACCTGCAATCATATTTTAATTTCTTGCCATATTTGCCTTATTATTTTTTCTCTCATTCTGTGTCTGTATCTCAAGAAGAGGTATATATTTTTTTTCTGAACTATTTTCAAGTTGCATGTGTAAGACTTCCTTAACCTAAGTAGACCCTGGTGGCATAGTGATGAAGAGTTTTACTACTAACCAAAAGGTTGGCAGCTGGGATCCACCAGCTGCTCCTTGGAAACACTATGGGGCAGTTCTGCTCTGTTCTGTAAGGTTGCTCTGAGTCAGATTTGGACAGCAACAGGTTTTTGGTTCCTTAAACTACTTGTTTATATTAAAAACAAAACAGATGTTCCCTTTCTTAACCATATTCTAATTATCAGAATCAAGACATTAACACTGACACAATACTATAATTTACAGACCTTATTCAGATTTGGCCAGTTTTCTCTCAAAAGAGAGGAAAAAATATAGCTCCTGTTTCAGGATTCACATTGCATTTGGCTGTTATGTTTAAACTTGAATTTCCTTTAATCTGAAACAATTCCTTAGCCTTTTTTTAATCTTTAACAACCTTGGCGTTTTTGAGTAGCACAGGTTGATTACTATATAGTGTCCCGCAAACTGGGTTTATGCCTGGTGTTTTCACATTAAGTTCAGGTTACGCATTTCCGGTAGGAGTATCACTGAAGCAATGATGTCTTCTCAGTGCATCACATCAGAAGACTTCTGGTGTTGATTTGCTCCCTTACCAAGATGTTTAGGTAGATCCCTGGCTATTATTATTTTTTAATATTTTATTGTTCTTTAAGTGAAAGTGTACAATCCAAGTCAATTTGTCATATGAAACTCCCCCTACACATGCAACTGTAGCAGCTGTCCTGTGACAGCACACTCCTCCTTTCCACTCTGTACTTCCTGTGTCCATTCAACCAGCTCCTGTCCCCCTCTACCTGCCCATCTCTTCGCCGGACAGGAGTTGCTCCAATAGCCTCAGGTATATATTTAAGTCAAGAAACACATTCTTCACCAGCATCACTCTGTGTTACAGTCCAGACCAATATTTGTCAAAAGAATTGGTTTCAGTACTGGTGTCAACTCTGGATTAGCAGACTTAAGTTCAGTGGCCATGTCCTCAGGAGACTCTGCGGTCTACAGACCATCAAGTGTGGTCTTTTAATAGAATTCTAGTTCTGCTTGTCTGTTTTTCTCCCTCTACATCAGGGACTCTATGTTGTGCTGCCTGTCAGGGCAGTCATTGGTGGAGGCCGGGTGCTGTCTGGTTCTGGTCTCATGCTCTTGTGGTGTTGGGTTGATCACTAGTGTTTTAGTCATCTGGTGCTGCTCTAACAGAAATACCACCGAGTAGATGCTTTTAACAAAGGAAAGTTTATTCTTAGCACAGTCTGGTAGGCTGCAAGTCCAAATTCAGAGTGTCTGTTCCAGGGGAAGGCTTTCCTTCTGTTAGCTCTGGAGGAAAGTCCTTGTGTTGTATCAGTCTTTGGTCAGGGAGCATCTTGGTGCAGGAACCTCTGGTCTGAAGGACTCGTTCTACTCCCAGTACTGTTTTTTTTATGGTGTGAGGTTCCCAATTTTCTGATTGCTTCCTTTTCCTTTTATCTCTTTATAAGATAGAAGAATAAAGGATGGTGCAAGCCATATTCCAGGGAAACTCCCTTTACAGTGGAGTGAGTAGGTGCCCTTAAGAAGGGATTTACATTCTCACCCTCATTCTCTCTAACATAATCCACTCTGTTAACTACAGTCAGAGATAAGGATTTACAGTGTAAGAAAATCATAAAATGGAGAGCAATCAGAGAATACAAGGAATCCTGACCCAGCCAAACAACTACACATATTTTTGGAGGGACATAATTCAATCCATGACATTCTACTCTTTGACCCCCTCAAAAATCACATCTTTGAAATATCCAACACATTCATCCTGTCATAGCAAAAGTCATAGCAAAAGACATGTTCATCCCATATGATAGCAAAATTCTTTAATCAGTTTTAAGTTTAATATTCAAAAATTTCTCTACATCTCTGAAACTGAGAATAGAAGCTGTCTGCTTTCAAAGGTACAATGGCAGAACAGGCACAAGTTAGACATTCTGTTACAGATGGAGAAGGAAGGCAAAACAGGCAACAAATAAGTCAGAAAAACACATTGCATTATTTCTCAAAGCTTTGAATATAATCCTCTGCTTTCTGACACAATTTACACATGAGACTTACCCTCCAGACTCTAGGTATTGACCACACATTCTGGATTCTGAGTGGAGAGCCCCGGCCCTGTGCTACAACTCTGTCTTCTAGGCACTTGGACAGCAACTCTGCCTCCTTGGCTTTAGGTGCCCCCTAAAGCCCAACAGAGTGGTGATTCCACCCTTATAAACACAAAAAGTCAAGGCTCCACTCTTTCAAACCCCCAAGGTCATGTCCATACCTTTTTGAGATGGAGGCAGCTCAGCTTCTCATGCTGTTTGTCTTTTTAGCTTCTGGTTACTATGTCCTCATGGCCTGGGCCTTAGGCCCGCATCTGCATTGTAGGGGAGAGTGTTCCAAAGCTCTGTAGCTCCACTGATCCAAGTGCCTGAAGGCACCCCACTCTACCAGGAATCTTCCTGCACATGGACACTCAACTCTCTGGCTCTGTGAGTTAGCACGCAAGCCTAGCTCCACCAATTAGATATTTGTTAGGGCAGCATCCCACTCCCTCAGTACCAAATTGTCTTAGGCTGGGTTTTCCAGGAAAGCAAACCCAGTAATACGTATATGTACAAGGAAAGATTCATATAAAGGAAACAGCTCACGTAATTGTAGAAGCTGAACATCCCAAGTCCTGGCATAAGCCTCACATGGTTGTGGGAGCTGGTAAACCCAAGATGGACAGGTCAGAGACTAGAGTTCTAGATCACTGGCTGTGTAGGTCAGCATCTCAAGCTGGTGGGCGAGACTGTGAGGTGTGTGCTAACTCACGGAGCTGCAGGGGCTGGTGAACCCAGGACTGGCAGGTCAGGGAACAGGACTCTTACTTGCTGGCTGTAAGGGTTGATGAATCCAGCAGCTTCTAACTCAGGTCCAGGAACCAGACGCAAAAGAGAGCAGGAGCTGCTGGCAGCATGAGCAGACAGGAAGTAGGTGGTAGAAGGTGGAGAGATGAGAGCTGAGGGGCAGGAAGCTACCACAGGCACTGCCCCTGCCACTTGATACAACAGCCAAACATGGAGTTGCCAAGTTGACACAGTCTTCACCATCACACCTGGGTATCTTTTTGACACATTTTTGAAAGTAGCCTAAGCGTGTGGTTGGTGTCCCAATGATTGCTGAATTAAAATACTCTAAAGAGAATAAGTATGCAAAATGGATGGCTTCCATGTATTTCTGATTGTTTCTCAATTAAGTATAAAGAAGAGATTAAGAGTGTGCTTAATCTTACCACACTCCTTTAAGTTATTTTATTTCTGTAACAGGTAAATTCTACATGTTTTGAGGTAGGAAAAATTATATTTTGGTTTTTGTTTTCAGACTGTGGAAATAAAAATATTCAAATAGTGTTGTTATTTTATTTATTTGGAGGGAATGTTTTTCCCCAGACTGAACTGTGAAACTGCAGTCCTCAAAGAAACTTTGAAACTGAAAACAGAAGAAATTAAAACGCTAAAGTATGAAAATACAAGTAAGTAATGTTCTTTTGATGATTCTTTTATAATGTTACATCAAAACATTAGTTTTATATAGTGCCCTATATTAAGAACATATATCTCAGTGGGGACAAAATGCTAGTATTTTGAAGCAGGATATTTCAGGGATACTGAAGGAAAGAAATGCATCATTTAGTTTTTATATTTGGTGTAAAGCAAAATTACAGAGCATCTGATATGTAGGGAATCTGAGTAGGTGTATGCATGATTGGGACACTAGTAGGTAAAGTATGTCATTATTCTAGATCATTTTGTCATTATGAAACTGTCTTCTGTGACTTTATCAGTAGTACAAATATTAATTTTTTAAGATATTTCACTCGTTAAGAAGTTTTAACGCCTACAATAAGAACTTAAAAACAGACGTGTGCATAGAAGAAAAGACTCTTTGACGGCTGCAAGGGTTGGGGGTGGGAAGGGAGGAGGGGAGGATTTAGATTAGATAGTTGAAAGAAATTTGGTTGAGTGAAATCAGTGACAGCACACATTAGAAAGAACTAGACTTCAGCATAACATGATTACTTCTCCCATCTTAACCCAATATTGTAAGGACAGAGTACCTGGGGCGGGGGGCCAGGTACCATGCTCTCAGGGGAAATTGAGGCCAAATTGACACAACTAGTGTTTTGCTAAGACAGCCTTCTGCACCCCACATTGGTGAGTGGCATCTGGGGTCTTAAAAGCTGCCAGGCTGCCATCCAAGGGTACAGCAAGTTATCCCAACTCAGCAGGAATGGATGATCACCAAGGACCAAAATTACATGGGGGAAAGAGAATCCGAAAGATGGACAGACCCACGTGAGTGGGTGACTACTACATCCACTTGTGACTGGAAGAACTGGATGGTGCCCGGCCACCACCAGTGATAGCCGTGATGGACCTCACAAGGTTGAGTCTCACTGGCAACACAAGAATAAAAAAGGGTTCACCCTGAGATCTCTACTAAAAGACCACAACTGATGGTCCAAGGGCCTTGGAGTTCCCCTGGGAGCATGGTCCCTGGCCCTGATGCTGCCCCTTTGTCCATAAGTCGTGATGGAGGTCAAGCCTTTGGACAGGAATGGATTGGACTTAGTGATGCAGAGTAACCATGTCCTGTGTGTACTTTATAGTTCTGTGCATCCATGGGATGTCGTCCTACTGACCTCTTACTGGAGGTAGGGTAGGGGGAGAGGAAGGGATAGGAGATTTCTGGGAGGATAAGACGTGTGGAGTGGAGAGGAAGAGTGTGCTGTCACTGGGCAGGGAGAGCAGTGGGAGCTGCATATAGGTGGGCATGTAAATTTATATGGGAGTGTAAATTTTCACTCAATCATAATTAAAAAAAGAATATATACACATTCACACATCAAATGAGCTGGTTTATGACAAAAGTTGATGAAAAGATATTAAGAGGTGCAATTTTAAATAGAAGATGTTGATGCTGCCTTCTTAGCAGGAGTTATTTTAAAATAGTGTTTTTTGTTGTTTTTTTTAAAAAGACTCATTGCTGTTGAGTCCATTCCAATTCACTGTGACCCTGTAAGATCGGGTAGAACTGCACGATAGAGGTTCCAAAGAGCATCTGTTAGATTAACACTTGACCACTACACCACAAGATCTAACTTGGATCACAGGGCAGAGGGACACTTGGTGTAGTGTTGGAACGGAACTACATCAGTGCCTCTAAGTGAAATCGAGGGATACAGCTGGTGCTGCTCAGAACGAGTGATTAGAGCGGGTGGCAGTTCCGTCCAGGCTCGCTCCCAGCGAGTCTCCCCTTTCCTTCTCCCCTTCCCCCTCCTCCCTGCGGTAAGGGGAAAACTTATTGTTGCTACTTCCCAGGAGATAGCATAACACTCCTGAGTGTGTAGTTTGAGTGACTCTTGTGAAAACTCTTAACTAAGACAATAGTTTGATAAGAGTTTGGATAGCTGTTATGTTTGATATTAATACTAAGTATATCATCTAGTTATATAAGTGTGCAGTCTCTGAATAATTTGCCTTTGTACATTCCCGTTTTGAAAATCCTGTAATTTTTCAAGAGCAAATGAGAATCAAATGTGATTCTGTATTACCAATTTGTAATTACGTATGTGTCACCTCACTTGACACTGTCCTGTGGGTGGTTTTCTGGGTGGGGCCAGCTCCGTGCCTGTTGTAGGTGTCTTCCCTCTCAGCACTGAGTGTCTGGTGTCGCTGTAACTGGACGACGTGAAGCTGGTGGACCTCACTTGTTTGTGTATGCTGCTTCCTAGTTTTGAATCAGCAGTACTTGGAGGTCCTTGCAATGCTGGATGTCAGACAGCAGAAGATGGCTCAGGAAAGCATGTGCCACAGTAAAAGCGGCTGCCTTACGGAGGTTTCAGCACTTGAGGTGAGCATTTATGAGGACTGAACAGCAGGGGCATTTTCTCCTTTCCTTTCCTTTGCCTGGTTGCCCTTTTGGTACATTGAGACTGGTTGTGAGGGAGGCCCAGGTCATGCCCAGGTCAGTTCTCAGTTTTGCTGACATCACACCCCTCATGCATAACGTGCTTGGGCACTAAGGGATGTGCTGGCCACTGACTCCCTTTGTGGAATGTCCCTGGATCTCTGCCTCCCTTTTCCCAGGCTTAGGCCACTGTGGAGCCCTGGTGGCACAGTAGTTACGAGCTCAGTTGCTAACTGAAAGATTATTAGCTCAAGTCCACTAGCCACTCCTTGGAAACCCCTTGGGGCAGTTCTACTCAGCGTCAACTCCACAGCAGCAGGTGTTCGGGGTTAACAGGGGCTATGTTAATAATGTGTCTTATCTGGGAAGAGGCCGGCAATTGCAGAGTACTTTCACATGCAGTATTTTATCTGATCTTTGTTGTTATCCTGTGAGGCTGCACAGCAGTGATTACTATCCCAAATTTAGAGAGAGAGAGCTTTAGACTGTGTTAGATTTGATTATGTCCCCATAGTGACATAGTCAGTCAGTGGTTGGGCCACGTTCAGAACCCATATCTGCTGGTGTGCTGCTAACTACCTGCTGGGGTGTTAAATGTCAGAATTTGAATAATAGGCAAAAAGTGTCCTAAGACTCATAGGAAGTAGGTAGTGGAGTAAGAGGGGCCAGCACTCTGATGATAACTCCTTAAAAAGTTATTACGAGTAATAGCAAAAACCGTGTACCACCCAAAACTCATTACCATTGAGTTGATTCTGAAGAACTGCCACATAGAGTTTCCAAGGAGTAGCCGGTGACCTTAAACTGAGGACCTTTTGGCCTGCAGTGGAGCTTGTAACCACTACACCACCAGGGCTCCTTAACAAGTACCAGATACAGCCTGGGGATTCCCCTGGGAGCATGACCCCTAGACCTGCTGCTACACCTGACCAGAAAACATTACTGAGGTCAACTCTTTGGACGGAATGGACTGGACACAGTGTGACCATATGTGTACTTTATGGTGTACTTTATGGTTCTGTGCATCTGTAGGATGCTGTCCTACGGGCCTCTTACTAGAAGGGAGAGGAGAGGAGGAGACAGGAGGTTGTTGAGAGGATATGACATATAGAACAAAAAGGAGGAGAGTGCTGTCACTGGACAAGGAGAGCAGAAAGAGCTACAGATAGGCAGGCATGCAAATTTAATTTGGCTTGTATACTTTCATTTAATCACAATAAAAAAAGTGCCAGATATTGTTTTAAGTACTATACATTTAATTTCCATAACTACCCCATGAGGTGGTACTATTATAATCCCTGTTTTACAAATAAAGTAGCAAGGCACAGAGAGGTTAAGTGACTTGTCCAGGGTCACACACAGCCTGTGAGTGGTAGGAGCTAGGACTTGCTCCCGGGTAGTCTGGGTTTTAGAGTCTTGTGATTTTATACACTGTGCTCTATTGATTGCCCAAGAAGGAAAAACAAAAACTCAACTGAGGGAACATTAGGGAAAGGGTGCTTTGGGCCAAAAAAGTTGAATGACGATTCAGAGACCCTTGTGGAAGGGAAATTACCTATCTGCCACATGTTCACCGTTGGTCCAGTCACCCAGGAACTAACTCTGCCTCGCAGTTATCTTTGACATGAGGAAAGGGTTTCTGATGGAGCAATGGAAGCTTCCTCCCTGAAAATCTCTAAAACAGGGTTTTATTTTAAATCAGCCCATCCTTGTGATATTTGCAGCAAAGGGAAGCTTAGGCAGTAATTTCTTAGTTAAGTTCCACATGGAACTGTAAAAGGTTATGGCACATTATGTTGCATAGACTGCTCCTTTTATGGCGGTAACTGAGATATGCTGGGATATGTGTAACTTGTGGTTAACTGCCAGAAAGGGTAAAAGAAGTAAAATATCAGGTGAGACAGTTAAGTCCATGAGCTTAACTGTTCCAGGTGCTACATACCTCATTACTGAATATCACTGCTGTCACTGGACAAGGAGAGCAGAAGGAGCTACAGATAGGCAGGTGTGCAAATTGAATTTGGCTTGTATACTTTCATTTAATCACAATAAAAAAAAAGTGCCAGATATTGTTTTAAGTACTATACATTCAATTTCCGTAACTACCCCATGAGGTGGTACTATTATAATACCTCATTACTGAATATCACTGCAGTCACCTTTGAAGTACTGCTCTTGAGAAGCTATGCACTGATGCCGGTGCCTAGTCCATACTTCAAAGCAGTTTTGGAACTCTTTCTGGAAAGGCCATTGTGCACGGCGGCACAGTGGCAAGTTCACGAACTTAACTGTATAGTTGTCTGTGGGGGAGTTTTTAGCCAGTAAACAAATAAGTGCATTGGAACACCCTCCCTGCTCACCTGATCTGGCCCCCAGTGACTTTTCCTTGACCCGAAGATCAAGGAAATGTTGAAGACATTTTGATGACATTCAGGACATCAAAGGTAATACTGTGACAGCTCTGATGGCCATTCAGAAAAAGAGTTCTAGACTTGCTTTGAAGGGCGGAGTAGGTGCTGGTGTTGGTGCATCGCTTCCCAGTGGGAGTCCTTCACAAGTGACCGCAGTGATGTTCAGTAATGAGGTATGTAGCACTTAGAATAGTTAAGTTTGTGGACTTGTTGAACCTCCTACACTGGATGTGCGTCTTAAGGACTCATAACTAGGAGTCTGATGACAAGCTACAGGTTTTGAGAGTGAGAAGAAGGAAGAATTCCTTTGTATATTTTGTTCTGAGTAATAATAGTCATTCCTCATTTATGATTAATGTTACCTGAGTCTTTAAATACTGGTCTCAGCTTGCTTTCTCCTATTTTTTTCCTCTTTCTGGTTTCTTGGGATCAGATGTCTGGGTAGTAATGTGCATGGGTATGTGTGTGGGTGCCCTTGTGCTCTGTGCACTAAAAGAGTGACACTTAGTGATGGGAGTAATGCCTTTGGATTTAAAGCTTGCGGTCCTTGGAGCCTGCCTTTGTTGTGGTCCTGGTGGGAACCCCTGTCCCTGTGCCAGAATGGCAGCGTCGACCCGCAGAGTGCTTCTTCAGCTCAAACAAGAGGTACTGTGTGATCACAACAGCCAGGGCTTTGGATTCGTTTGTCTGTTAGAGCGAATGGAAGTATCTGCAGTAATTAACTTATTTTCATAATCATTGTCTATGGCATTTATGCTTAGTTTTATATGATAGAATTAACTTATAAACCAGATTTTGTTTACACAGCTCCAAAATAAAAATAGTACTTGGCATTGCAGTTGCTTACCTAAGTTTGTAGTTAGTATTTCCTAAATTTGTATTTCTCTTACCTATACATGGCCTTAAAATTACTAGGTAATAGAAGAAAAAGAAGCACTGAAGCGTCTAAAAATCACTAGGATAAGTGACACTGACTAATGGAAAGATAAACTTGTCAGAGAGGCAGCAAGGTATAGGGGCAATAACCTTCCGGCCAGACAGACCTAGGTTTGAATTGGAGTGCCAGAATTTTCTAGCTTCCTGATTTTGGACAAGTCAGGTCTTAGTTTTCTCATATGATAAACAGAGGGCAGTGACTACCTTAGAAGGTTGTTATGGGTAACAGTGCCACGTACGTGTCAAGGATTTAATCAAATGGTAGCTGCCATTAGAATTAGGCTGGAATTACAAATACAGTGCATGGCTGTAATCTAAAACATTTTACCTTAATTGAAGATACGGAATTAAAATCTTTAAAGAGTATGAAAAGCTAACAGCTAAACATCAGCAATTCACTGAGAAAAACAGAAAGTATAATTATGAGCATGACACAGATGAGACTCAAGGGATGCCGAAAAGTGGTATTCACAGTTCCTTTGGTGTTACTGTCTGGGATGGCACAAGGCAGAGCTCTGATGTGGCCTTTGCCACCTTCTCTTCTTTCTCTTTCAGCCCTTCCTCTTGGGATTTAGGCCGGATGCACACAAGGCCAGTCTAGAGTAAGTGAGGTCCAGGAGTTAGATTAGGAGGAGGTGACCTAGTTCAGACTGGGCAGCTACTGCAGAAGAGAATCCGCAAGTGCTACCTAGGCTGTCGATTAAAGGGATACTGTAAGACAGGCGATAGACCTGTGCTAGGCACTAAGCAGGAAGACTGCTAGTCAGTCTTCAGAAAGAAACGGTTCTGGTTTTACCTCTGATACCTCCCCAACTTTTTTTTCAAAAACAGTTGGAACTCTTACAGAAGAGTAAAGAAGAAGCTTACATAATGGCAGATGCATTCAGAATTGCATTTGAACAACAATTAATGAGGAAAAGTGATCAAGCACTAAGATTGACACAGATGGATAAAGTGTGTAAAAAAGCAACAAAACAGATAAATTGGAAGCACCTTAAAGAGGATGGTAACTATGAATTATAATGGCAACCATCAGATGTAGTAGTAGTTGTTTTTGGTTATAATTGACACTAATTATATTGATTTAATTGGGCATGGTTAAGCCCACATAGGATAATGTAACTAAAATTATTCACTTATAGTTTATAGTTAAGTTTAAGATTTAGCAACTGTGGAGAAAATGGGGACACTGAATGTTAAGATGCAGATGAGTTACTGAGATCAACAAAACAATAAATTAACAAGAGAATCTCTTTTTTTAGTATTCTTCTATCTCACATAAATAAGACCAGACTTTTTGTTGCTGATGCCACTGAGTTGATTCTGACTCCTGGCAGCTCCTGTGTGCAGAGTGGCATCACTCCATAGGGTTTTCACAGCTGTGACCTTTCCAAAGCAGATTGCCAGGCTCGTCTTCCAAGGCACCCCTCAGTAGGCGCAAACTGCCAGCCTTTTGGTTAGTACATGAGTGCGTAACCATGTGTGCTGCCCAGGACTCTGTTAAGACCAAGTTTAGTATTGGAAAAATATGGAGAATCACGGGGTGGGGGTGGGGTGGGGACTAGGTTCAGCACACAAAAATCTTAAGAGTGCTAAATGATTAAAAGAGGAACAGCTAAGAAGGAAATAATATTGAAAATGACAGTAAAACTCAACAGTAAATGTACCTATTTAAGTAAACTTGACTGAAATGTGTGATTCTGGAAGAGATCTTTAGGGGTAGAGAAAAATAATCCTGTGTTAGGAAAATAACTCTTTTATAAAAAAATGAAACAGAATTTTAGATTTAGATTTTGGTTCACAACCATTAATGATAATTTTTTAATAATGTTGTATTAGTGTAAACAAAATTTATAAAAATAGCACCAGAAAATAATTACAGTTGAAAGATTCCATATGAACAGCATAGCTGTTACACTATAGAAATTTTAGTTTCTCTAGTCAACATCAATTTTCATTTATCAGTATTTTTCAGTTCCATGTAAAAATACCAATTTAAAATGTCAAGTAGACTACAATTTGAAATCATTTATGAGTAAAGAAAAAAATTGAAGTTTATAGTAAGTTTAAATGTTTTAGTATCCAAATTCTGACATGACTATATTTTTAGATTTTTTTTTAAATTCAAGTATCTGTTATGGTCAGGTGAACTACAAGACTACTAAGCATCTTATAATATTAAGAATATTTCATAGTCCTTATTTTGTTTGAAATATTTATTTTCAAACAGTATGTTCTAGTAATAATATATAGGTTAACTTCATTAACTAAATTTTACCCCATCACTTTCCTGATAAAGAAGTGGCTTATAGGGATAATGAAAAATGGAAGTAGTAAATCAGAACTCTGAAGGTAGGTAAAATTGGATAATAAAAGGTATGTATTCACAGTGTGCATCACAGGGACATCAGAGCAGAAGGGTAGATAAGCTTCACAAGTCTCCTTCTTAAAAAGGCAGTACACATCTGTCCTGATGTTAAGCTCTAAAAATCATTGCAGACATGAGACTTACAGAGGCCATTGAGCCAGTGTAATGACCGAGTCCTCAGCAACAGTTTATAGTAAATACAAAATCAGTTTTTACATAGCTGTTATTTGTAATCTCTTGATGAAAGCTGAAGGTATAATTTTAAAGTCCAACTTAGAGTCACTGATTTTACCAGGGAGAAAAGAAAAAGTGGTCCATGTATTTACTTTTTTAGGAATTGCTGGAAAACACTGAGAACATCCAGGACTACTGTGAACAAGACATATGCGGGTGATTTTCCTCAAGGCTTCCTGTCTCAGGAGGCCACTGCTAGGAGCTGTATTGCAAAACTGACAGTGAGAGCAGCCTCAACATTGTGTTATCTGTTGCTGTTAGTTGTCATCCTGATGATCCTGACTCATGGCGACCCCATGTGTACAGAGTAGAACTGCTCCTGGCATTTTCAAGGCTGTGACCTTTCAGAAGCACATTGTCAGACTTGCCTTCTGAAGGGCCTCTGGATGGTTTCAAACCATTAACCCTTTGGCTAGAAGTCCAGCATGGCTTGACTATTTGCACAATCCCAGGGAGCTACGGCACTGTGTTATTAATTGAAGGCAGATCCTTCTGGAAATCAAGTTTTGTTTATTACATGGGAGAAGAAGAGTGATGGGAGAAAGAGGAAAGGGAGGGGAAAATAATCTTAGGTGCTGATGACATTATGTCACCTGTATGGGAAACCCCCAGTGTTGCATGGACATAGGCCATCAGGGTAGTACTGTATAGGGAATGAAGACTTTGAGGCACAGTGGCTTAAGAGTCTGGCTGCTAACCAAAAGGTGGGCAGCTCGAACCCACCAGCAGTTCTACTCTGTCTGTGAGATCGCTGTGAACTGGAATAAATTCAGCAGCAGTGGGTATGCAGACAAAGCAGGGTTTTTCTTAAGAGGCAGATTTACATTAATTTCAGCACCTCAGTAAGGGCTGAAATATTCCTGAACTCCTGTCTGTCTCAGCAACTGAAAAAAACCTCGGGAATTTTTCCACAGAAAATACGGCTCTGGGAATTCTAGGCTCACTCCTTATTGTGTCAGTGAGGTACCAAGATAGGAAGCAGTATTTTCAATAACCAGTTCTCAGAAAAGCTTTCAAAAGTTCATACCAGTTTCAGCAGCACTTTCTGGGTTTCTTAGTGATAACACTGGTTCCTTTTACTAGTGTATTTCAATAATCTGAACAGGTAGAGTATTACTGTTACAGGTGATTTTATGTTTGGTTAACAGCATGAATTTTTCTTACTACTGTAACAGATTCTAAGACAAGTTCTGAGAGAGGTTATAAACATCTTTCCTTTTTTAAAGTCATTCTTGAAATTTTCTCTGTGTGAAAACCAAAACTCAGAACCCTTTGCCGTCGTTGGCTGAGTTCTGACTCAGAGTGCCCCGGTATGATGGAGCCGTAGAATGCCCCGTATGGTTTCTGAGGAGCAGCTGGTGGATTCCAACTGCTGACCTTTTGGTTAGCAGCTGGGTGGTTAACCACTGCACCACCAGAGCTCCTCTCCTGGTTTACATCCACAAATTTTGTACCTTCTGCTGCAGATGCATCTTTTATATGGATGGACATCCATGTACATGTTTCAGGATACATGGAGTGTTAAACATTATACGTAGACGTAGACCTGGGGTAGGGGTTTCCACAAAACTGTGTTATAGTCAATGTCACAGTAACACAGGAGTGGGTAAGGTATTCACGTGGCAGCAGTGGGGAAAGTGAAATCCAGAGAATTTAAGGAACTCATCCAAGGTCATAGAGTTAGTAAGTGTCTAAATGAAGATTTAAACCCAGATTTTCTTGGCTTTAAAGCAGAGTTCGGATGGCTCAGAAAGCTTGAGCAGCCTGCAAGATACATTTTGCCTAGTGTTTTCCAATAATGTGGGTTAGTGGCTGACCTTTCAAGTAAGAAGAGTTCACAGAAAGATCTGGGTTACTGGTTCCCTTGAAGACTGTGAGGGTGCCTTCTCAGTAGGCAGCTGTCGGTGGGACTCTAGTAGTAGCTGTGCCAGGAAGGCAAGGCAGTGCTCAGTTTTTCTTACCTGTGTTTCACGTCCTGGCTCCAGATCTCTTTCCACTGCCGCCTGACTCGGCCATCCTAGAGGTCTCCTGAAGAAGCTTCCTGACTGATTTAGAAACTAATTAACCTTGGTTTGCAGTTGGTGATTTTACTGGAAGTACATCAGGCTTGTATTTTTATGTTTCAGTTGAATTTTCATGTTCAATTTTAGGCTTTCTATCACAAGGGAGCAAGAAGACCTTAGGGCAAAAACTGCTGGGTATGCTCCCTTCAGAAAACAATTCAAAGAGGACCGAAGACCAGAATAATCCTCAAGAAGTCTTTAAGATGCTAATTGATTTGGTGCGTAGCTTTGCTTTCTCTTAGAAGTTGTTGTTAAGCTAATCTACTGCCTATTGATGCAACTCTTTGTTGCCCCATTCTCCCAGTTAAGAGTATGACTCTCCAAATTCATGATTTTCTATCAGCATTATATCGACACATTAGAAAGAGGGTTAAAATTATGTTTATATAAATATAAGCAAAATTTTATATATTCAACTTTAAATATTCTTTCAGAGATTAAGTACATGTTGACACCTTAATTAATGGAAGGAATGGCAGTTGGAACCCACCCATAGCTCAGTGGGAGAAAGACCTGGTGATCTGCTCCCATAAAGTCTACAGCCAAGAGAGCTCTGTGGGGACAGTTCTACTCTGTTACACGGGGCCCCCTATGAGTTGAAAATCAACTTGATGGCGCCAGACAACAAAGTATACACACTCTTATCTTTTTTTCTCTCCCCACATGACTTAGATTTTCAATAAAAGGAACACTGTCTTCTTCCTAAAACAAACAAACAAAAAAATCCCTTGATAATATTTAAGATCATACTTGGGAATTGGTAGACACCTAATTAATTTATTCACATTGACTGATTGGCCAATTTGAGAACTGAAGATTTTTATAAAATACAGTAATAGTCCTGTGTCTTATTGACTAACTGGAACATTTGTAATCTGTGTTTATGCAGTTGAATGATAAAGAAGAAGCTTTGGCCCATCAAAGAAAAGTTAGTTACATGCTTGCTCGGGCACTAGAAGACAAAGACACTGCCTTAAAAGAGAGTAGAGAAAAAAATCCTGTGAAAGAGATGTTCCCATTCCGAAACCCCTGGCATAAAACTTCAGAATTGTCTGTCGTACATGATCTTGTATATCCAGATGTCCAAATGTTTAATTCTGTCGCCTGCATTTGTTCACCCCAGCACCCCGAAACAGATCAGAACTACACAAGAACTCTTAAAAAGTCCCATTCTTTGCCCTCAGGTATCATGTTCTGAGTGTTGCTACATGTTGAGAAGTCTGTTTTCCAGGTGCTTCTGAATTTTAGGAGGTAGCTTAAATAATCAAATGTTATGGGAACAGATTTTATAAGAAATTTGTTAGTATTGTTTTTTTAAATTTATTAAATTATTTTATGACTTTTTCAATTTGCTGAAATTTTAGAAGCAAAACAAGTGATACATAAGAAAAACTGAAAAGTTAATTATTTAACTATTTAGATTGACTTATAGGATCACTTTGAGTCAGAATTGACTTGATAGCAAAAGGTTTTTGTTTCACATAGGGATATTATGGAGCCCTGATTGCACAGTGGTTAAGAGCAACGGCTGCTAACCAAAAGGTTAGCAGTTCAGATCCACCAGGTGCTCCTTAGAAATCCTATGAGGCTGTTCTACTCTGTGTTACAGGGTTGTTGTGAGTTGGAATCACCTTGATGGCAGTGGGATGGATTTGGCTTATGGGGTATCAGGAATATTAAGTTGGCTAAAGCAGCAATATACTAATGTACATTACTGATCTTAAGAAGTAGCAATGCCTAGGATTGACTGGTGTTAATTTTTAAAATACACTTATCTTGATTTATTTGCCTTTTTTCAGGATTTTTTATTTGCCATCTAAAGTAGTAACAATTTCCTTAAGTTAAATAAGAGAAATTATGATGATGGGACTTTGGCAGAAGTATGTTCAGAGTCAAAATGGTGACACTTTATAACTAAGTCTGCACAGAATTCTAGCAGTCAGACTATTTTGAATTAACTTCTTGGTTTTGATGCTGAATTTTAGGCCACTTAGTTCGGTTTTCTCTACCGGTGTTACATGGTCTTATGGTTTGAATTGTATCCCCCAAAATGTGTGCCAGCTCCACTAGGCAATGATTCTTCGTATTGTGTGACTGTCCCCCATTTTGTCATCTGCTACAATTGTCCTCTGTGTTGTAAATCCTGTCTCTGTGATACTAATGAGGCAGGGCAAGAGGCAATTAATATTAGGGAGACAGGACTCGATCAACAAGATTGGGTTGTGGTACCTTGAGTCAGTCTCTTTGGGGATATAAGTGAGAGAGGTGAGCAGAGACATGGGGGGACCTAATTATATCGACACATTAGAAAGAGGGTTAAAATATACCACCAAGAATGAAGAACCAGGAGGGAAGTGCACTCTTTGGACCCAGGGTCCCTGCACTGAGGAGCTTATAGAGCAGGGCAAGACTGATGGTAAGGACCTTTCCCCAGAGCAAACAGGGAGAGAAAGCCGTTCCCTGAAATTAGTGCCCTGAAACCAGATTTTTAGCCTCCTAGAATGTGAAAGAATGTATTTCTGTTTGTTAAAGCCATCACTTATTTTATTTTAATTTTTTTAATTATGATTGAATGAAAATCTACATTCCCATATAAATTCACATGCTCACCTGTATGCAGCTCCCACTGCTCTCCTTGCCAGTGACAGCACACCCCTCCTCTCTGCTCCATACTTTTTTTTTATAGCAGCACTAGTAAGATACATGGTAATAATATTTAATAACTTTTAAGAATACTGCTATGTTCATAGCATTACAGTATGTCACAGGAGATTCAGTGTTGTCAGCAGCTATGAAACATGATTTAGTGAAAAAAGATGACTATGTGACTTTTACTCAAACAGATAACATTAGGTTTATAAGGTAGCAATATAAGTAATTTATAGATATGTTAAAGGGATGATATTTTAGGTGGCATTCATAACAGCTGAAAGCTTAATACATGTTGAAAAAAAGGATGATAGGAAACTATTGCTACCAGATATTAAATGTATTGCCCTGATAGTACTACAAAGCTACAGTAATTAACAGACAATAGTACCACCAGTCAATGAAATTGGAAATAAACTATATGAAGGCCTAATTTATATAACTTAATATAAAAAAATAAGGAAAGAAAGGACTTAGGATTACTTTACAGTACCAAAAAGGGCTATGTAGATGTTACTGTGTTTTGAGAAGCGGCATAAGTATGGAGATCAACTCCATGTAGACTGCAGACAGTTGACAATACATATTTAAAGTTGTACTATTGTATTACGGTGTATTATCCATACTATTTATTTGTACTGCTGGAATAGAAACATTTTTTTTTCTCTGTTACTTGCTTTGCAAACTTTGTTTTGCCACTAATTTGTGTAAAATGCAGTCTCATTTATTTTTCTGACTACTCCACAGTCTTGGCCCCACTTCTCCATATATGTATTTTTCAATAAAAATTTAAATTTAGCACGTCCCTCCAAAAAAAAAGCAGTAATTAAAGAATATATTCAGTAGCAAATGAAAATCAATTTGTGGAATCAAGTGTAAGCATAAAGAAAACTCATTCTACCTATGCTTGGTGTAATGAATTGCATTTATGTAGCCTTTCTAGTCACAGTCTTAGAACTCCCACCAGAGATTGGGTAGGACTATGCAAATAAATGGAATGCAGTCCACCAAGGGGATTGGGGAACTTGTTAATAATGTGAATAAGGTATCTGGCACCCTTGAATGGATGAGGCCATGCAAATAAAGTGTATGGCAGTCCAATGAAGGGATTTGTTGTATTTGTTATCCCTCTAGGCTTAAAATGAGAGGCAGAAAGGGGAGACCTTACTACCACCAAGAGCGAGCTAGGAGTGGAGTGTGTCCTTTGAACCCAGGATTCCTGAGATGAGAACCTTCTAGACCCAGGAGACACTGAGAGCTGTAAACAGTGGACATGGCAAGAGATGGTGAAAAGCAGTGGCAGGGAAATGACAGCACAGAGACAGTGGAACCAGGAGATGGCATGGTGGCCTATCGAGCATGGAAGCTTAACACCTCTGGGCAGGAGGCTTGTTGGCAGAATCGAGGGCTTTCAGGTACTTGTCTGTAGAGCTGGGCCTGCAGACTCAAGGAGCTCGAGTTGAATGCCTTTGGGTCAACCTGGCTAGCCAAGCCGGGTGCCTCTGGGCACTCATCAGGGTAGCTGAGGAGCTTTTTAACACTTGCTCAAGTAGGGCAGAGCCTGGGCTGGGGGGTTGATGCTAGAGAGAGGCTGAGAAGAGGCTTTCCTGATCTAAACTATATTCAGAGTTGTTCCTGATCCTCAGTTGTAACCTGTTGCTTCCCTTGTAAACCCCATTAACTGTGAATGTGGACTAGGAGTTGCGTGTGCCCACTGCAGTGACTTGCTGAACCCAGCAGAGAAGCATTTGGTTCTGTGGGAGGGATAGCTGGTAACAGAATTGGTATGAGGATGGGAGAGGAGTTATGACTTCCAATTTACAGGAACCAGCCTTGGACTGCTGATGGTGATTCTTTCAAGAAGCTAGAGGGGTTCTGATGCCTCTACTAGGTCATTTTTAAACAATGTGAAGATTTTTGAAAATTGAACAAGCTCTGTTGGAAACCCTGGTGGCATAGTGGCTAAGTGTTATGGCTGCTAGAAGGCTGGCAGTTCAAATCCATCAAGCACTCCTTGGAAACTCTATGGGTAAGTTCTACTCTGTCCTGTAGAGTTGCCAAGAGTCAGAATTGACTCGACGGCAGTGGGTTTGGTTTGTACTACTTACTTACGCCTCTTTATCAGCTACTGTAAATCCTCTTTTCAGTATGTCAGAGAGATAAATGCTCTTCAGGTATAAGAAATGAAAAGGCAAAATAGTATTTCAGACTTTGATCATAAAAGCACTGTCAGCCGAGATGGGGGAGATGACATCTTACACCAGAGGGACTCAGATGTGTGGATCTGTCTACAAGATGGTTTGCTCTAGACCTTCACGGAATCCTGTGAGGTAGATGTCATGGCCTAGGAATTTAGTATTTCATTGTATTATCTAATTGGTCTTACTTAATAACTATTGATCATTTATTTTACAAAGTTAGAGGAGTCATAGTTATTGCCTGGAAAGTTGTATTTCTTGTGGAGGCTTGATTTCCCCTAGAATACTGTTTTACTAGTATATTATTATTTGAGATTTTAAATTCTTCATATGGTTTTCACCTAACCTGATAATTCATGAAAAAGACTACCTCTGAAAAAACTATAGCTTGACTTTTCATTTCTTCATTGTTTCTCCGGGTGTGAAGTCTAGTTTAATCATTTTCCTTTTGTGTGATGGTTAAGGTTTGTGTGTCAGTTTGGCAGGCCATGATTCTCAGTGTTTTGGAAATTAGGATGTAGTCTGCAGCTATGCAGGGATGTAATCATCTCCATGAGATGTGATATAATGCAATCATCTATGAGATCTGCTATGTGCGGCCAATCAGTGGAAAGGGAGTTTCCTTGGGGGTGAGGCCTGTATCCAATATATGTGGACTTTATAGCTAAGCTCATTGGCTTTTGCTTGCTCTGGATCCTGTAGCTGGCTCCTCATCTGACCTCCAGTTCTTGGGACTGTTGCTAACAGCTTGCCTGCTCATCCTGGGATCTGTCAGTGCCTACAGCCTGTGAGCCAGCAGCCTGCCATCTGACCTGCCAATCTTTGGTTCATCAGCTCCTGCAGCTACATGAGTCCAGAGAAGCTTCCAGCCCGATAATCTGACTCATGGATTTTGTACTTACCAGCCTCTACAACTCTGTGAGCTATTTCCTTGATATAAATCTCTCTAAATATGTACACACTTCACTGATTTTGCTTTTCTAGAGAACCTAGCCTAAGATACTTTCCCTTTTGCTGTTCTTTTTTCATGTAAGGGTGAGATACATGCCATTGAATAATACTTCAGTATTTTCATTCACTGTTAACTTCAGTTGACATCTTGCTCTGTCTGAAAAGTTATTTTAGCTAGCTTATAGTTCTTACTGGTGGGCTTGCAGACACATACATAAAGTCACTTACATTCTTCTAACCTTGTTACAAACCTCATATTCCAATCTCACTGTTGAATCTACCCCTAGACTGTTTGTCCTGTGAAGTACTCCTGCTCGTTAGCTCCTTATTTAGTCTCCTGAAATTCTTCACACGCTGCCTGTGATGTTTTCCAGTGACTGAAGTCAGCTGTTTTTCCAAGGCTATGGGGAAAGAAACGGTATTCTCCCAGACTTTATCACGGATTGTAGTTAATTTACACCAGGTAGCAGTGGTATCCTGGACAAAGAGCTTAAGCAGAAGGGACTAATTACAGGGATGTCATCCAGTCATCATTTAACTATCTAGTGTACTGTACAGTTCACGAAGAACTTCAGGTTACTTAAACAGCCAAACTCTGCGAGCTACAACGAATACATCAACCTTTCTGAGTAGTTTCACTGAAGACTCTCACTAGATTTATGGTGGATGCCGAAAAACCTTTCTTTCTCCTCCACACAGGGGTAAGATTTGCAGCACTCCAATGGTTTCTTTCCAAAAATTCTCCTTAGAAAAACCTTAATCTTTATTCTCACAACTCATATATTCTTTAGGTGTGTTTTAGAAACTTCTAACAAATTTTCTTTCCCAGGAGCCCTGATGGCGCCCTGGTTAAGTTAGCTTAGGTGCTCGTTAGAAGGATGGTGGTTCAGACTCCTCAGACATGCTACCGGAGACAGGTGTGGCAGTTGGCTTCCATGAAGATTTACTGTCTTGGAAGCCTATGAGGCAGTTCTGCTCTCTCCTATAGCATCATTATGATTCAGAATCTACTTGACGGCAAAAGTTTAACCAGGTCTCGTAACTATGTTGAAATTTTAACATGGTGGTCTGATATCTCACCTTACTTCCAATTCAAACTCCATCAAGTTCAACAGATTTATTTACTACAAGACTTCTTGGAAACCTTAATACACTGGTATGTAGTGAGAATCTCCAGGAACTGGGAAATACTGTTTCCCATTTTTTATTATTGTGTGTTTTTCTTTAGGAGTATCTATTAATACATTACTGGACTATTATTAGTATAATACATTGGTGAACTACTATTGGAAACCCTGGCGGCACAGGTCTGCTAACCAAACTTCAGCAATTCAGATCCATCGGGCGTTTCTTGGAAGCTCTGTGGCACAGTTCTACTCTGTCACATAGGGTCGCTGGGAGTCAGTATCAACACCAATGGGTTGGAACTACTATTGGAAAATGTGGCTAGTGTGTGGAGTCCTATTTCCATTTAAATTTGAGTTCTTAATCTTCTCCCTTAAAAACCACACAAGTGACACAAAATCCAGTGCATAAAGGATATTCATTGCAGCACTGTTAAGGGTAATTACAAAACTGAGCATGTAAACGCCCATCAAGAGATCATTAGGTCAGTTATGATGCATCCATGGATACTTTATGGGGTAGTTCTGCTTTGTCTATAGGGTTGCTTTGAGTTGGAACAACTTGAAGGCAGTGGTTTTTTTGTTTGGTGTTGCACACATACAGTGAACTACTATTATATAAATACTATTATATGAAATGCAGTTGATTGTCTTAACATGGGCAGAGTTAAAAACCTTCTGGATAGATGTGGAAAAGTTTCAAATTTTCATGAAATCCTTGACTTTCTGGACCACTGAGGGTGGATGAACAGCACTGGTGGAGAAGTGGTTAAGCATTCAGCTGCTTACAAAAAGGTTGGCTGTTGACAGATGTGGCATCTGCTTCTGTAAAGATTACAGCCTTGGAAACCCCATGGATCAGTTCCACTGTGTCCTACAGGGTTGGTATGAGTTGAGTTTGAGTCAACAGCAGTGGGTTGAGAGGCTGGATAAATGTCTAAAACTACTGACCTGAGATAATCATTAAATTGTAAACCAAAAATATCCCCGAAAGTTGTCTTCAAGCCAGACAGTAGCTTAGCTTCGTAAGTAAAGGATGTCTGCCTTGAGCACTGTGGTCTTTTGAAGAACTATCTATATGGGATTAAACCACCAATGGCAACTGGAAAGGTTAGATAAGAAGCTTGTGCAGTAGTGAATTTATGTTAATGGTGAACAGTCTGGAAAAGGAGTTGAGAATGGCCACACAACCTGAAGAATGTCATCAGTATCACTGAATTGTATAAGCAGAAATTTGTTGAACTGGAATGTTTTGCTATGTACATTTTCAACAACAAAAAAATGCACTGCATTGGGAAAAACTGCTGCCATGGACCTCTTACAGTTATTTAAAAGTAAAGATGTCACCTTAAAGACAAAGGTGTGCCTGACTCAAGCCATGATATTTTCGGTTGCATCATAATGCATGTGAAAGCTGGACAATGAACAGAGAGAAAAGAACTGATGCCTTTGAACTGTGGTGTTGGAGAAGAATGTTGAATGTACTGTGGACTGCCAAAAGAAGAAACAAATCTGTTTTGGAAGAGGTACAACCAGAGTGCTCCTTGGAAGCAACAATGGCAAGACTGTTTTACATACTTTGGACATGTTGTCAGAAGAATCAGTCCCTGGAAAAGGACATCTTGGTTGGCAGAGTGGAAGGTCAGTGGAAAAAAGACGAGATGGATTGATACAGTGGCTGCAACAATGGGCTTAGGCATAAAAATGACTATGGACATGGCACCAGACCAGGCAGTGTTTCATTCTGTTGTTCATAGGTAGGGTCACTCTGAGTTGGAACCGACTCAACGGCATCTAACACCAACAACATGAGATGAACAGTGTAACACTATGAAAAATTTTGAGACGCTAAACAATATTGATGTTGTTTTGTGTACTGCATGCATTCTTAAAATAACAGTACAAAAATATGGAAGGATGAATACTAACTTTTTGAGTCGTTCCCCTTTGGGGATGTTGAAAAGGGAGAAATAAGAATGGAATGATGTATCTCTAATGTTTCCTTTTTTCTTTTCAATATATATACTAATATTTGTTACTTCTGGGTAGTAGACAATTTGCTTTATTACTGCTAACATTTTTCTATAGTTTGAAATACAACCTGTTTCTATAAATTTGTGCCACTATATGAGTTTTTCAAAATGACTGATTATGTTAGTTTACCCAATGCATCTTCAATGATGTATTTCAAAGACTTGAACTTATTTCACTTGCACAATGTAATTTAATCAGAAAACTAGAATTAATTTTAAAATACATTTAATAAAAATACCCCATAGTTTCATATATTTTACATGTATAGAATATTTACAGATACAGTTCTATAGCATTTACTTAACATTTACTATTTTTCCATTATTTGCCTTTCTCACTGTTTCCTTCAGCAGGGAAATACTGTCCAGTGTTCCTTTAATTAAAAAATTAGTTTCTTCGGTAATCCTCCTAGGAAGTTAAAAAAAAAAGCTTGTTCATAGCGGTTTTAACTGAATCACCCTGTCACTGCATTCCAACACATTTACTGTACCTACTCCTTTTCTGACAGGAGTTGTTAAGCTTTAAGCTTACAGTGTACCACTAGTACTTTATGAAGACAACAGGGTACACTGATAGTTCACATGACCCTAAGGTATATTCAAAAGTGTCTATGTCCTTTTAATGAGCATGAAATAGCCTTCTCACTGGAAGCAAATATAGTTAAAATAGGATGTTCTATCTAGTTTATGAAACAAATTTATAAAGAATGAAGAGCTCACTGTCTAATTTTCTTAGCTGCCCTTCAGTTATAACTTATATGATAGCTACATGGAGTTTCTGAATTCATTTAAGAGTTTTACCTTGTTCCAAGGCCTCAGTTCTTTTCCTCTTTGTTGCCACAGCTGGGTTTGATTGCTCTTTTAAAGTTTCCACTGGACAGTTTGGTCTTGGCAGCTGACACCCAGGTGTAGGGGCTGGTCGATTACTAAAATACTTAGTTTTCAATGCCTTTTAAAACAAAAGATACCATGTAAGCTCGAGTACCTAAACTATGTGTAGTGAAATGTGTATAGAAAAATCTGACCATCAACACTGCTGGCAGCATTAAAGAACACTATAGAAATATTCTAACCCCCAAATAAAATTAATTTGAAGTATTTTGTTATGCAAATTACTACAGATAAACATCTAGTATCCTAAAATGGGCTGATAATGCCATTACTACAAGAGATATGTCCTTGTAAAGTTTCCGTAACTAAATGGCCTATACTGTAACTATCCTTAGTAAAATAGAGTTCAGATCTAGACATCATGAGCTATCAGTGCCAAACCCAGAGAGAGAAACTTGCTTAAAAATAACATACTAGTTGATAATACTACCTAATGGTCACAATAATTTAATAAGATATTTTCCTTTAGGACAGTCCTGTTAGGAACAAAAAAGTCCTTGTAACTTTTCAAGTAACCCCCAAACCTCAACATTACATTCTTTGCAGTAATGATGTAGAGATTCTTTGAATGAGCTGCATTTCTAAAGTCTTGCTTCCACACCATAACAGTAGCTAAACCCATTTAAATTCATTCTACCAAAATACAAACCAAATGGATTACTGCTATACAACAGCGAGTACTTCCTGCATTTTGAGTTATACTATTAATAGGAACAACTCTCTAAATAGTATGACAGGTCTCAAGCTTCCGAAGATGGAAATAATGTGTATATAAGTATGTGTGAAAAGGCAACAATAAGTTACTTGTTAGAATCTGGAAGAAAAATTCTAATGGTAAAATATGTACGTTATGTACATAACAGTATGTTATGTGCTTACTTAGTATGCCAAGTGCCATCACGTCGGATGCGTATACTTAGTATATGCTGATTAAAAAAAGGCTTATTAACACACACATATGGGTAAATGCATTAAATGATTTGGAAGTTTCTAACAAACTTAAGGGGGGAAAAATCCATTTTCTATCATTGATGTATTGTGTATTAATACATTGTTAGATATGATGATTCACGACATTTCCTTTTAATTAATATTTTCTTCATGAGGTCAAATGATTGTACTGTTACATTTTGTGTTGACCTGCCCCAGTTTGAAGTCCGCAGAGTCAACTGTTGTGTGTTTGGTTCAGAGACAAAGAAAATGCTTTTTCAAATCAACAGGTATTATATTTCTGTATTGGCGAACACTCTGCACTTTCATAAAAGCAGGTGTTCTTGGTATTCCAAATTTTTCTTAGGTTTTATTCTTATTTCTTTAAACAATTATCAGTTTCAGATTTCTTTTCTATTTACAATATTTTCAGTTAAGAAAGATGGAAAAAATTTGGAAATGGGGAGTGATAATGACTGCACATGATGAAAGTAATTCGTGCCACTAAATTGTAAATGTAAAAAATGTTGAAACAAGTTTTGTGTATATATTTTTAACACAAAAAAAACAAACAGAACCAGAGTATCTTTCAATTTTTTGTAAGCATACAACTGTATCTAACAATACCACTTCCTCCCCATTACTACTTTCTGACTGGGATGATGATGACCAGCATGTGTATTTGGATTTCATTTTAGGAGGGGGGAAGAAAAAAAACTTTCATTAACCTTGCCATAAGATTGAAATTAATACATAAAAGTTCAGCCAAAATATCTTCGTTTCTAAAGAATACAAAAGTCTGGTTTTCCTCCCTTGAGGTACACTAAAACTCCATTAATTATGAAATAGATATGCATGTATATACTCCTATGCAAATGTAAACTTGCCTATAGTTGTGTATACATGATGTAATTTAATTCCTATCACAATAGTGGCTTGTAGCTTGGGAGGAAAGACACAGTTTGTTTTTCAGAACACACCAAAAAATGCATCTTTCACATATTTAAAGAATATTAGAAAATTAAGAAATTTTTATTTTACCAATGCTCTAATAAGACAGTCTTCACATTTTCTAATGTAAGGAAATACACTAGAGTACCTGTGTGGCTGTAATTCGAGTGCACGGGTTAAATAAGAACAAGCCTTGTATGAGGTCTAGCAAGTCATCTCCTGCTGCAATAAAGATGTGTTGTAATGGGATTCCAGGGAAGCTCTTAAATGTCACATAATCTGGAAGACTACACATATCCTGTAAAAACAGTTCATAATTCAAACTTAAGTGAAGAATTAAAAATGCCATTTCTGTAATACTAGAAACATCAGTGCTAAAAAGAGAAAAAAGCTATGCATAAAAAAACCATTAAGTAGAATATGTTTACATACAGTTCTTCACTGGGAGATATGTGTTAATTATGTTTTTAGTTTTATTTACTATAATTGATTATTCTCAAAGCAAAACAAACCCCGTTGCCATCGAGTCGATTCTGATTCACAGTAACACTACAAGGCAGAGAAGCGCCCCACAGGGTTTCTAAGGAGCAGCTGCTCACTTCAACTTGCTGATGTTTTCAGTTAGCAGCTGAGTACTTAACCACTGAGCAACCAGGGGCTCCATTATTTTCAGTAGATAAAACTAATATATGATATTTTAATAGTGCAAAATTAAAAAATACAAATATGCATATACAGTGGAACATCTGTCCCTCAGACAGCAGATTCCTCTCTAGCCAGTTTTTTATGTATTAAGACATTCTTTAAACATATTATTTTTTACATATTCCATCAGGGATGCAAGGATGATTCAGTAATACTCAAATACCAATGTGATCTACCACATTAATAGGCTAAATAAGAAAAGCATGACTGTACCAATCAATGCAGAGAAGGTATTTGAGAAAATTAAATATCCATTCACGATAAAAAGTCCCAGAAAACTAGAAACACAAGGGAACTTTCAAAATGTAAAAACCATGTACAAAAATCTTAACAGCTAACTTTACATTTACGGTGAAAGACTGAATGCTTTTCTCTAAAAATGAGGAATAAGGCATGGATGTCTGTTTTCATTACTCATAGTCGATACAGTGCTGGAAGGTCTAGCCAATACAAGGCAAAAAGATCACAAATGGAGGAATGTAACTCCCTATTTGCAGATGACATCATCATATATGTAGAAAATCCCCAAAAATCTGTTAAAATCTAGAACTAATAAACAGGTGGTAGGAATTAAGATAAACATACAAAAATATTTTTTAAAATATACTAGCAATAAACAGATGGACATCAAATATATAATACCACTTACAAATACTTAAAATGAAATTGGTGAAAATCAAACATGCAGGCCTCATTGAAAGCTATACAATGATGAAAGAAACTAAAGAACTAAATAAATGGTGAGATATGCCATGTTCATGAACTGGATTTACAACAAGCATATCAATTCTCCTCAAATTAATAAACAGGTTTAATGCAATTTGTATCAAAATCCTGGCAAAGTTTAAGATACTGATTATTTTCAAATTTACAAGGAAAGCCAAAGGAACTAGAATGGTATCGACAGACAGACAGACAGGTATGTAAGTTGATGAAACAGAATACACAACTCAGAAATAGCTCTATACAAAACATCCAAGTGATTTTTGTCAAAGTACAAAAGCAATTCAATGAAGATAGCCTTTTCAACAAATGGTGCTGAAGCAACTAGACTTAACAGTCAAAAAAAGAAAAAAAACTGTGACCTACCCCACACCTTATACAAAAGTTAGCTCAAAATGAATCATGGGTTTAAGTCTGAAACACAAAATGATAAGACTTTCAGAGGACAACAGGAAGGTATCATCAAGAAAATCTGTGGGCTGGGCACTGAGTTCTCTGACTTGACAACAAAAACACAGTTAATAAAAGAAAAATAAAATGAACTGATAAGCTTATTGAAGATTAAAAACTTTTTCTCTGGAAAGACCATGTAAAGAGAATAAAAAAACAAGCTACAGTTTGAGGGAAAATACATGCAAACCACATGCATGACAAAGGACTAGTGTGTAACTAGAGTATAACTCTCAATCCAACCATACAGACAGCATTGTGCCATGGGGTTTCCAAGGAGTGCGTAGTGCCGACCTTTTGGTTAGCAGACACAGCACTTAACCACTATACCACCAGGATTTCCAAGAACTCTGAATACTCAACAGTAAAAAGAAAAAAAATTTCAAAACCCTAAGCCATTAGGGAAGTTAAAGCCATCATGAGACATCACTGCACACCCATCAGAATGGCTAAATAGTGAAAACACTAGACTAGAATGTTTTCTTATTACTGGTGGAAATGTCAAATGGCACCGCTGTTCTGGCCAACAGCCTGGTACTTCTTAAAAAGGCTTAAGATGTAACTACCATATGACCAAGAAGTAGCACCTCTGGGCATTTACCCCAGAGAAATGAAGACTTACGTGCACACAAAAACTACATGAATGTTCACAGTGGCTGTATTTGTAATAGCCAAAATCTGGAAACAATTCAGGTGTCCTTCATGGGTAAATGGTTCAACTGTGGTCTGCCTACACTCTGCATTAAAAAGAAACCAAACTATTACGACATACAAAACCCTAGATGAATCTTTATATATAATTGAATGAAAGTCATTCCCAACAGGTTACATATTATATGTTTCCATTTATTTTACATTCTTGAAATGACAGTTACAGAAACGGAGAACACATTAGTGGTTGCCAGGGCATATGGAGGGGGTGAGGGGTTGGAGAGAAACAAGAATGACTATAAAGAGGCAACTTATGGGATTCTTATAGTAATGTAATGCCCTTCATCTTGGCTGTATTGTCAGTATCCTGATAGTGATATTTTACTAATTTTGCAAGATGTTACCATTAGAGGAAGCTGAGTAAAATTACACTTAATGCTGTTCTCAGGTTAGGTTTCAACTTACAGCAACCCCGTGTACAACAGAACTAACCACTGCCTGATTCCCCGCTATCCTCACAACTGTTGCTATGTTTGAGCCCACTGTTGCAATCACTGTGTCAACCTCCATTAAAGGTCTTCTTTTTCGCTGATCTGTACCTTACCGAGCATGATGTCCTCCTCCAGTAACTGCTCCCTTCTAACAACATATTCAGAGCACATAAAAAAAAAACTCATCACCCTCCCTTCCTAGGAGCATTCTGGCTGCATGTCTTCCGACACGAGGTTAGTTCCTCCTTCTCAGAGCCCGCGGTATGCTCAGCACTCTGCCAGCCCAGCTCTAAAGCGCCAGCTGTTGTCCCGCGTACCTTACTCACTGTCCAGCTTCACATGCGTCAAGACAAATGAAAACACCGTGGCCTGTGTAAGGTTCACCTTAATCCTCAAGGTGACATCTTTTGGCTTTTAACACTTTAAAGAGATCTTTTGCAGCAGATTTGCCCAATGCAGTACGTTGTCTGATTTCCTGAATGTTGCTTCCATGGATGCTGATTGTGGTCCAAGTAAAATGACAACTTCAGTATGTTTTCCATTTACCATGGTGGTACTTATTGGTTCAGTAGTGAGAATTTTTCTTTTCCTTATGTTGAAGTGTAATTCATATTAAAGGCTGTAGTCTTTGATCTTCGTAAGTGTATCAGCTCCTCTTCACTTTCAGCAAGCAACATCGTTGTCATCTGCGTATCGCAGGTTAATGAGTCTTCCTCCAATCCTCGTATCATGTTGTTCTTCCTACAGTCCAGCTTCTCGATTTGCTCAGCATTCAGACAAAGTATAGTGAAAGGATACACCCCCGACACACACTTTTCCTGTTTCTAAAACACAGTATTACCCTGTTGTGTTGGAAGGACTGCCTTGTGGTCTAGTACAGGTTACACATGAGCACAATGAAGCATTCTGGAGTTCCCATTCTTCTCAGTTTTATTCATGACTTGTTATGATCTGAATGCCTTTGCATAGGTAAACACCTGGTATTGCCAAGATCCATCTGACATCAGCAGTGACATACGTCCTTCCATGTCCTCTTCTGAATCCAGCTTGAATTTCTAGCAGTCTCCTGTTTATATACTGCTGCAACTGTTTTCTAATTATCTTCTGCAAAATTTTACTTGTGTGTGATATAATGATACTGTGTAATCATTTTTCATTCTGTTGGATCACCTTTCTTTGGAATAGGCACAAATAAGGATCTCTTCTAGCTGGTTGGCCAGGTAGCTGTCTTCCAAATCTCTTGGCACAGAAAAGTGTGTGCTTCTAGCATTTGTTGGAATATAATAACTGGTATTCCAGCATCTCTTGGGGCCCTGTATTTTACCAGTGCCCTTAAGCACAGCTTGGGCTTCACCACTACAATCAGTTCTTCATCTTATGCCACCACTTGAATTGGCTGAACATCAATCCTTTTTGGTCCAGAGACTATTCATTCCATCTTATTTTGATGCTTTCTTCATTGTTCAGTATTTGGCCCATAGAATCATTCAACATTGCAAATCCAGAGACTTGAATCTTTTCTTCACTTCTTTCAGCTTGAGAAATGCCACATATAAGAAATAATATCCGAATGTAAGAAATGCCAAATGTAAGAAATGTTGTTTCTTACAACTGCATGCAACTGCATGTGCATGTATAATTATCTCAAAATAAAAAGTTTAACTTAAAAATTTATAAACAGCTCATCAGCAAACTATTATTTAGGACATCCTATCAAAGGGACAATGCAGAATAAAGATAACAATGGACTCAGGAGTCAGATCTACTCAGATTACAGTCCTACTTCTGACACTGACTGTGTGTTCTGGAGTAACTAAATTTCTCTTTTTTCGTATGTCTGTATACTTGGAGAACCCCAGTGGTACACTGGTTAAGAGCTCTGCTGCTAACTGAAAGGTCATCAGTTCAAATACACCAGTCATCCATGGCTTGGAAACCCTATGGGACAGTTTAAATCTGTACAACAGAGTCGCTATGAGTTGGAATCAACTTGGTGGCAATGGATTTAGTTTTTCTTGATATGTATGTATGCATCTGTATATGTATGAATTCATGTATTCACTTCTCAGGAGAAAAGGTTCTAACAGGAACGAAACGAAAAGGTCCACAATTTTATGAACAGGTGAGAATCTTTTAGTGAATTATAACACATAAACCTGAGCAACTTTACATATTGCCAATTTTAGCACAGATTTTATATTTCTTTTCTGAATACAATGTGGTAAATTGAAATCATAATACTTAAAACATCTTTATTGTTTTACTGAAAACACTATAAATATACGTAACATCAACCAAGACAGTATCTAAGTAGAATATACACAAAATGCAAGTTATGAAGTTCAGTGATACATGACAGTTATACATTAAGTAAAATAAAAGAAAAATACAATGTGATCTCCTTTGTAGAACAATGTAAGAAAGAAAATGCAACCCTGTATGTAGACAAGTTTGTGTGTATATACTGTGTTAGAAAGGCTTTACATTAAATTATAAGTAGTCATTACCCCTGAGATGGTTATTACTGGGCTATATGTATAATATGTATACACACAAGGTTGGACGGTGTGTAATAAATTTAACTTTTTACCTTGTAAACTTCTGTAGCATTTGAAAATTTGCAATGCATGTGTATTATGGTAAATTACAACAACCAGTAAACTCCTTAACTAATATTCAACTGACAGCATTAATTAAAAAACAAACAAAAAACAACTTCACTGCTGTCAGGTTGATTCTGACTCACGGCAATCCTGAAGAAAAAGCAGACTGGTCCCGTAGGGTTTCCAAGGAGCACCTGGTGGAGTCAAACTGCTGACCTTTTGGTCAGCAGCCCTAGTTCTTTAACTAAAGTTTTTATATGATAGATAACATCCCAGCATCCTAATTACATCTCAGAGAAGCTTCAGGAAGACTTACAGGCCATTGTTCCTCTGTTGGGGTGCCCAAAGTTTCAAATATTCTTGTTAGCTGATCAAGGTCTGAATCCCCTGGCAAAAAAGGAACCTGAAAGCAAACAACAGGCACAAGTTTCAGGATGGTTTCTGGTTATGTTTATATAAATAATACTCTAGTATGAAAATCTAAGAATCTGTAGCAAATATTAAAAATTTTAGTCTGAGGAGTAACAGATGGGGCCTAAGACTGCCCCCCTGCTAACCAAGTAAATAGTACTTAACTCCACTTTCTATTCACTGTGCAAACTTTTATCATGGTCAAAATATTCATAACGAACAGTTGCCAGATTAACTAATTTCTCATGTGTAATTCAGTGACATTGGTAACATTCTTCAAGCTGTGCAAACATTTTCATTACCTTTTCCAAATTATTCCACCACCACTATCATAAACTCAATGCCCTCTAAGCAAAATTCTCCTACCCCTGGTGCTACTGTAAATGGAGTATTTCCTTTTTCCACCTGCTGATTGCTGATGCATAGAAACTAGACTAATTTTGTGTGTTGGCCTTACATTCTGTCACCACGCTAAATTCATTTATTTGTTCTAATAGTTTTCTTGTGGATTCTTCAGGGTTTCCTAGGTACAGAAGCATGTCCTCTGCAAAAAGAGATAGTTTTACTTCTTCCTTCCTGATTTGGAATTCTTTTTAATGACTAATTGCTCTGGCTAGAATTCCACAACAATACTGGCCAGCTGTGGTAAGACTGGGCACCCCTGTTTTGTTCCGGACCTTAATGAGAAAGCTCTCAGTCCTCTACTAAGCATGTTAGCTGGAGGATTTTTCATAAATGGTGTTTACTGTAATGAGGAATTTCCTTCTATTTCTATCATGTTGAGTGTTAGCATCATAAAATGGTGCTGAATTTTGTCAGATACCTTTTAGACACTGATTGAAATGATCATAGTTCTTTTTTTTTTTTTAATTATCCATGATATGATAGGAAACCCTGGTGATACAGTGGTTAAGTGCTACAGCTGCTAACCAAAAGGTCAACAGCTCAAATCCACTAGGTGCTTCTTTGAAATTCTGTGGGGCAGTTCTACTCTGTCCGATAGGGTCACTATAAGTCAGAACTGACTTGAAAGCAGTGATCGTGTATTGTCATTGTATGATATGAATATACCACACAACTTGTTTCTATTTTGTATATTGTATATGATATTTGGGTTTTTTTCCTGTTTGGGCTTATTAGAAACAACAAAAAAAGATTATTTTATTTGAAAACACATCTTCATTGCATTACATTAATGTAATCTGGACTAAGGAGGCCCATGTCATGTGTGATGAGGCACCTGGCCCACTGTGCAACTCAAGAAAAAGTATTATTCTCCCTAAGGATGAATAATTATTTCTAATTTTCATTCAGTAATCTAAATGGTTAAGGTGAACACTATCTACAGTATCTGTAAGTTCAAATGGCAGCTTTTGTACAACCATATTCTTAATCAGGTAATAGGTTTACTAAACTCCACTTCAGTAAAATATGGAATACGGGCTAGTGGACCATTCAGATTTAGTTAATATAGCTACACTATTAAGTGACATCCACAGCATACTTCTGCAAACACAAACTTTACAAGTATAGCCTGTGCTTATTTTTTTCTCCTTGTTCTATAATCTCTCAGAAGTGTAAAGAACAGAATTGCATCAAAACACAATTGTAACTAAGCACACGACTGAAACTTTTTTAACAACTAGTTTGTAACTTACCCTTAGAAGCAACTCTGCTAATATACAGCCAACAGCCCACATGTCCACACCCACACCATACATCCTAGCTCCAAACAATAACTCAGGGGCCCGATACCACCTGAAAAAGAACAACAAAAACTTGGTCATTTTATGCAAATCAAGCCCATAAATGAGATACCATCATACGCTGACATTACTGACATGAATCATAAAAAGAGAAAATAGTAAGTACAGGAGAAACTGACAGGAGACTGGAACTCTTAAGCACTGCTGGTGGAAATACAAATGGTACAACCACTTTGGAAAACAATATGGTATTTCCTTAGAACACTGAAAATAGAAACAGCATATGATCTAGCAATCCCACTCCTAGGAATATATCCTAGAGAACTAAGAGCTGTCACACAAATAGACACTTGAACACCCAAGTTCACTGCAGTACTGTTCACCACTGCAAAAAGATGCAAGTGACCTAGATGCCCATCAGTATAGAGAAATGCATAAACAATTATGGTACACATACACAATGGAGTACTATGCAATGGAAGAAAACAAAGATGAATCTCTGAAAGATCTCACAACATGGATGAATCTGGAGAGACTTATGGTGAATGTAAGAGAGGACAAATATTGTACCAGACCACTACTGTAAAAACTCATCAAAAGGAAGCTGCATATAGGTGGGCAAGTAAATTTATACGGGAATGTACATTTTCACTCAGTCATACCAAATTAAGAAAGGTTTACATACCAAGAAGGAAACAAAATCTTTGATGGTTATAAGGGAAGGAAGGGGTGGGGATGGAAAACGCTAACTAGATAATACACAGGGATGACTTTGGTGAAGGTTACAAGAGTACACAGTGCTGGTGAAGCTAGCACAGTTTATCCAAGGCAAGGTTTCAGAAGCTCTACAGACATATCCAAACTACCCAGGGGACTGAATTATTGGGCTGGGGGCTGTAGAGACCATAGTCTCACAGGGGACATCCAGCTCAAGTGGCACAGCATGGTTTACAGAAAATGTGTTCCACATTCTACTTTAGGGAACTGTGTCTGGGGCCTTAAAAGCCTGTGAGCAGTCATCTAAAATACTCAACTGATCTCATCCCTTGGGGGACAAGGACAATGAAGAGTACAAGGCAAAGATTAGTTCAGAGGCTGAAAGGACATCTATAATGGCCTCCACCAGACTGAGTCCAGCATAACTAGATGGTGCCCAGGTACCACACTGACTGCTCTGAAAGGAATCACAGTACAGTGTCCTGGACAGAGCTGGAAACAATGCAGAACACAATTTTAACTCACACAAAAAACTGCACCAGACCTACTGGCCTAATAGAGACTGTAGAAACCCTGAGTATGGATCAGTAACAAAGTCACTCCTTAGGTTCACCACTTATCCAGCTATCACATGGGCCCATAAAAAAGTTAACAGGAAACTCAGGGTCAAGAAGGGTGAGTGCTGACATGGGCTGGGCTGTTAACCAATGTCATAAAACAACATGTATACTAACTGCTTAATGAGAAGCTAGTTTGTTCTATAAACCTTCATCCAAAGTACAATTAAAGAAAAAAACTGTCATTTTATAATTATTCAAGAATTTCTCACAGCAAATTCCTTAATATCATTTCCACTGACAGAATCTACTGATGGATATATACTTAACAAGTGGGCTACTGAACCAAGTTGTTCTTAGTGCTGCCAGAAAACCTATAGTTGTAGTACATTCACTTTCCCACTCTCCTAAATAATTAATACATTCTTCTTTCCCCCGATATCTTCAGTTCTTCTTCACTCTTCCTTCCAATCAGCTGACCTTTAAGTTGTGTGCTTCCTGCTTTATTGAGAAAATGCAATTAATGAGAGAATAATTTCTACAAATTTCTACCATGACATGTACTCACCTAAAATCATCTGCACTCACACAGTACGCTTTCCAATCTGTAACCACTTATATACCAAGAGTGCTTTTATTTAAAGTCAAACCTTCACAACTTGGGGCACTAGATACCATGCCCTCTTGCCTATTTTTCAAGGATAATGCTACTGCAATTTTCCCCACTTCCCCCTACATCACCAAATTTCTGTTGTCCACTAGACATTTCCCATTGACATATAAGCTTATTATTTTTCAGCCTTACAAAACATATAAACTTCTCTTGATCCTGTGTTCTCCTAACAGCCACCTCTTCATTCTCTGGTTAGTTTCTTATGCAGTTAAATAAATCCAAAGAGAAGTCCATTCGAACTGTCTCCAATTCCTCTTCTCTTGTTCTTTTAATTTGACTTTATTTTTTATTGTGCTTTCAAGTTTATAGCTCAAGTTAGTTTCTCATACACAAATTTACACACACATTGTTAGGTGACACACGTTGCTATCTCTATGTGACAGTGCACTCAACCCTTTCCACCCTCGATTTCCCGTGTCCATTTGACTAACTCCTATCCCTTTCTGCCTTCACATCTTACCTCCAGAAAGAAGCTGTCCATTTAGTCTTGCATATCTACTTGAACTAAGAAGTACACTCTTTGTGAATATTATTTTATGTTTTACAGTTCACTGTAATCTTTATATGAAGAGCTGGCTCCAGGAATGGTTTTATTTCTGGGTGAACAGACAGTGTGGGGGCCATGTCTTCTAGGGTTCCTCTAGTCTCAATCAGACCATTAATCTTCTGTCCTTTCTTAAATGTTTTCAATCAAGTTTTCACCTCCACCACCAAAACAGTTGTCAGCATTTTCAATATTCACCTTTTTAAATACAATATTCAATTCTCAGTCCTCATTTTAACTTGACCTATTAAGCCCCTCAAAACAAACCTACTGCCTTTGAGTCAATTCTGACTCACAGTGACACTATAGGACACAGCAGAACGGTCCCATGGTATTTCCAAGGAGTGCCTGCTGGATATGAACCACTAACATTTTGCTTAACAGTGACAGCACTTAACCACTATGCAACCAGGGTTTCTACTTGACCTATTCCACTGCCGTCGAATTGATTCTGACTTGTAGTGACTCTATAGGTCAGAGCAGTGCTGCCCCACAGAGTTTCCAAGGAGCCCCTTGGAAACTGAACAGTGGACCTTCTGGTTAGCAGATGTAGCACTTAAACAGGAAGAGAAAACATGAGACGCTGGCAGATGAGAAAGCATTAGTAAACAACAGTACTGTATGTATGTTGGTCTCTGTTTCCAAGAGCTCCTGAATGATGGTCTTTATCCTTCCAACAATTACTGCTCATATCCCTAACTTCTTATACAGGGCTCGTGTGTAACAGCCAATGAAATCTATCTGGAAAAAGGTGACGAAGTAATCTAAAAGAACAGGGAAACTACAGATCTTCTCATACCCTTAACAGTATCTTAAAATTAACACATCCCAGGTTTATAATAATTATAAAATCTATTGTCCATACATATATCTACTAAGTTTTCATACATGAAAAATGTAAGCAGAAAATATAATTACTATTATAATACGAAAAATTCAGGTAACTTACTAGAATTTATAGATATAAAAATGGCAGTAGAATGAAGATAACATATAATGAACTGGAGAGCAAACAAGTTGTTGTGTTATTATCAAATCTTACTGTAGAATATCTTACCATGCCAAAGTACACAGAAATTCCACTCACATTGAAGGATTAAAAAAATGTAAGATTAGAACAGACCAATATAAGTAACAGGCCTATCAGGTCAGAATAGGTAGGAAAACAGTTCCAGTCTACCTAAGATGTGTAACTATAAATTACTCCCAAAGTTACTATGTAAATATTGAGGATTGAGTTAATTCAACTGTTTGAAACAGATATATTTTATCTGACCCAACTTGACAGCACTGGAGTTTATAGAGTGTGTATTTCAGAGGTATTTGAGAGAAGCCAAATGATGCCTTGTGATTAATACTGTTCATACAAGCTTTCAATTATTTAAAGGGATTCTTACCTGGTTACAACCTGATGTGTATAAGCTCTATTGGGGCTCCCAAATGATTTGGCCAAGCCAAAATCTGCCAGTTTTAGAACTCCATTTTCATCTAGTAATAAGTTGTTTGGTTTCAGATCCTGTATTATGGAAGTTTTTAAATAAACAAATAAGGAAGCAAGCAGGGTGGAAGAGAATCCCATAGTAACACATTTTAAATATAACAAAAACTGGTAATATCCAAAATTTAAAAATATACTTTTTCTATTGCTAAGTAATACCATCAAAACTAACATTAGTATTATTACATACAGAGACCTTGGGTCGAGGCACTCATTTTGGTGAGCCTCAGTTTACCTACCTCACATTAGTTGTTTCAAAGGATTAAATTTTGTATTTTCTGTAAAAAGCATACTATAATGAAGTGCTAAATAAATATTGGTATTATTACTTTAATAACAATAATGAATACTAACTTTAGCAAATAAAAATGTTTTGCATTCAGAAAGGATGAAAAACATATTCTTCAAAATCTATGCTGAAAGCCTATTAGCAATAGCCTAAAAGAGATTCCAAGTTTAAGATCTGAGAATTACTAACTATACAGTATACTTAGGTATTTAAAAAGGGTCTCTAAGAACACCTGCCTAACTAAATCGGCCTTATTCTAACAGCTGGGTGTTTCCAAAAATGATTCAATCATTTCCTGACATTTACTTCATAATTCATAGAATTTTAAAGCTACAATAAATCGTATTTTTCTAAAGATGTTTTGGCACTGTATAATTTAATTCAGACTGTCATGTATTTTTCCCCATAACAAATGTATCATAAAAAGGACACAACATAAACTCAAAAAGGTCTAGGCTCTAATACTTTTTAGTTATTCATTGTCTGGTCTTGTGGGCAAAAAAAAAAAAAAGAACTCAAGGATTGGACAGCCACTTAATATATTAAACAGAGTCCTCAAAGCCTCAAATATGTTAAACAAAGTCCTCTAGTGGAACTGGTGGAAACACACAGAGGAAGGTGGGACAAAATGGGTGATCATGAGTTGAAATCGAGAAGAAAGCAACAAGTGAGGGTTTGGTTTTAGTATCTTTACTGTGTTTTAACAATTTATATATTCACAACATTACGTACTAAACTGGTTACATAAAACTTGACAACATAAAGAAACCACCATACTTGGTGTATTTAAAACCTTACCCTATGCAGAATCCAGTGCTGATGTAAGTACTCTAATCCTTGAAGAGTCATCAACATGTATGCTTTGATGTGTGATGGTGTCAGCACAAGACTATTATCCTTTATTATTACCTGTAAAGCAGGTATACAATGTGAGTATACTTTATTATTCCAAATAAACTCCATCTGCCTTCTTTTCAAATATTTTCCTTATTTGAAAAACTGTTATTGTACTACTGAGTTTTGAGGATTCTTTATATATTCTGGCTACAAGTTCTTCACACGATGTGTTGTGGAAATGTTTTCTCCAAGTCGGAGGCTTGTCTTTTCATTTTCTGTTAAATTTCTTCCAGTCCTCCCTCATCCCCACCCTTTTATAAAGCCAATTCATGTTTCCAGTCATTCACTACTGAAAGAATCCTGAATTCTTTCAGAAGAACATACAAGCTACCAAATTATTTTAAATTCACTTTTAGTGGATTTTGTATTTCTCAGAAAGAATTTGGCTTTCAAAATGATGACATTATTCTGTGATAATATGGGGGAAAGAAAGCTCTACACTCCCACATACTAACACTCATTTCTTTAAAAATAGTAACAATAAGGGAACTCAGAAGACAGAATGCTAAGGAAATCCAAATCTCTGTATTTAACACCGGGAAGATGGCTAAATAATTGAAAGTGAAATATTTAAGACAGCCTCTTAACTTCTAGAGTACACTGAGATCACAACAAAATTAAACATTCTTTTGGCTAACAGTATCTTCATAAGCATTTATGTTCTCTTTTCATAAGTTTGAAAAAATTCTTCTAGGAATCTTTATCTTACCTCTAGATCAGTTTCCATAAAATCAAATACAAGGCTAATGTTAGATTTATGTCCAAAAGCATCAAGGAGCTGCAAAGCAATATTTTTTTTTAATTAAAATATACTTCTCTGTTACATACTTGCCAATATACCAACTGAGATAATTTTTAAAATTCTAAACACATTTGGAATGTTGATAATTCCTTGTAAAGCATAAGTCATTTTATTAAGTTTGCTATTTGTCATTCTTCCCCCATGAGTTAATACTTTAAGACACAGTATTAACTGTACTTCTTTTAAACATTAAATATAATTTTTTGTTATAGTTAATTGATCAATCAAAGAAAACCTCACCTCAATCTAGAGTTCAGAAAAATTCCCAAGCACAGTGCTTATGAAAATCCTCTAAACAGCAACAGTTATCAATGAATGACTACATTTACCTATGCAGGCATAATTCCAGGTATTTCACATCAGCTATTTTCACAACTCCATGAGGCTAAACTATGGCAGAGAATGTCAGAACTTGTTCAAGGTCTCACTCAGAATGGTGTTTTCAACACAGGCTCACTCTCAAGCACTATGGTAGAGCTCCCTCCCTAACTGTCATGATTTCTGACACAATTAGCCTTGTATGTCAATATCTGATGACTTAGTTTATCAAATGTATGGTTTTATAAGACAATGCCTACAGGAACAACTTAGGACAGAAAATACACTTGCAGGCTGATACATTTCTAAGCTTTTACTGCAAGGTACTTAAAAGAACTCATCTTGCTGAGCCTTTGATCAATACCCACATTCAAAAAAAAAGGACAGGAGCACAAGTCCCCAAAACAACTTAAATTATACTCACACCAATTATATTTGGATGACTTAGCTCCTGTAATAACTTAATCTCTCTTAAGGCTGTTCTATTGATACCTACATAAAGACAAAGCAAGGCAAGGTTATTTTGACAATTTTTTGTTTTGACCAAAAGAGTCTGTTTTTCTCTATTGCCACTTTAATCTTAAACCAGCTTAACACCAGGACTGTAATAAATGGTGAAAAAAGTACAGCACATCATATCTCAAGGTTGCTAAAATAAGAACATGTATAAAAGCATAATATATAGGTGATAAGTCAACCACTTCACTTCTCTTGTCCTACAAGTATTAGGGACAGATTCTCTGTGATAAAAGCAAATTAGTAGATTGTCTTTTTTTCAAAGGATTGTCTGTTACTCCCTCCCATCAATTTGGCTCTGACTCCCAGTGACCACACTTCCAACTGAAAGAAATTCTACTCCAACATTCTGTTGTGATGCATATGGTATTAACTGAGTAAATTTCTGGAAGTATATTTTCAGGCCCTTTTTCCTAGTCTGTCTTGGCCTGGAAACTCTGCTGAAACCTGTCCACCATGGGTGAACCTGGTGGCATCTGAAATACTAGTGGCATAGCTTCTAGCATAACAGCGTAACTGACAGATGGGGTGGAGTATAAAGGATAGAACTCAAAATTAAAATAAGATTGCTACTAGCAGTTACATGGTTGCCAGGTCTTCTTTTTAAAAAACAAACACCACCTGCCATTAAGCCAATTTTGACTACAGCAACCGTACAGGATAGAGCAGAACTGCTCTATAAAGTTTCTAAGGAATGTCTGGTGACCATTCAGTTAGCAGATGTAGCCCCTAACCACTATACCACCAGGGTTTCCCTCTTTATAGAAACTTTCTCTTTTTTATTGTGGTTAAATATGTTACAAAATATTTCAACTATTTTTATATTTTACATTCAACCATGTTTACAATTCAGGGATACCAATTACACTGTGTTGTATAACAACTGTTGGTTTCCAAATCTTTCATCACCCCTAATAAAAACACTGTTCTCCTCCAACAATATACTCCCCATCTCTACCAGTTCTTACACACCACCCTGGTAACCACTAAAAAACTTCAGTCTCTATACATTTGCCTATTCTGGACATTCATTTTAGTGCAGTATTACAGTATCTGTTCTTTCGTGTCTGACTTATCTCACCGAATAATGTTGCAACAACACTGGTGTACAGGTTTCTATTCAAGTACTTCAATTCTTGTGTGCGCTTACCTAGGAATTGCTGGGTTTCAGAAAACACCAAACTGTTTTCCGTATCGGGTACATCATTTTACATTCTCCCAGCAACGTATGCGGGTTCGAATTTCTATACATCATTGCCTACACTTGCTATTTTCTAATATCAAGCCATGTCAGTGAGGGTAAAGTGGCACTTCATGCTGGTTTTGATTTGTATTTCCCTAATGACTAGCAGTGTCTGAATATCTTTATGTGCTTACTGGCTATATTTTGTCTTCTTCAATGAAATGTCTATTGAAGTCTTTACCCATTTTAAAACTGGGCTGTCTTTCTTGAGTTAGAAATTTTTTTTTAAGTAATTTCATTTCGATGCTGAGAATACATACCACAGAACACACACCAATTCAAGTTTCTGCATCAACTACTTAGCAACACTGATTACATTCTTCAACTTGTATACACACTTTCCTTTTATGAGTTGTTCCTCTTCCATTAATATAAATTCACTGCCCGATGAGGTTCCTATCTAATCTTTTGAGCTGCTGTTGTCAATATGATCTCTCATACAGATAGTTTTTTAATGAGCATAATGCTCAAGACAGATGTGTACTAGTCAGGCTAAACTACTGCTTCATTTTAAGATGACTGCAGGGGCTATTCTTGCTTTAAGGTTTTAAGCTTATCTCAGAACAATAGTTTCAAAGGTGCATTCAATCTCCATGGTTCCAAGAAGTCTGGAGTCCATAACAATTTCAAATTCTGTTCTACGTTTTCCCTCTTTTCATCAGAATCTTCTACAGAATTTTTGATTAAAATATTCAGCAATGGAGACTGGGCACTGCACAGTTCTGGTCTCACAGCAAAGAGGGCTATTGTTTATGCAGCCAACTGGCCACACATTCTATATCCTCCTTTTCCTGACTCTTCTTCCTCTCTTGTTCCGGCTGAACAGAGATCAACTGTTGTGCTCTAGGTGGCGCCTAGCAAGCTTTTAAGACTCTGGGCATTGTGCCTCAAACTAGGAGGCAGAACAGAAACACTAAACAAACGATTAGGCCAATTAACTGGGCTGTCTCATGAAACCATGACCCTAAACTTCAGATCAAGAAACCAAATCCCATGAGGTTTTTGGTTGTAAATAATCAGCCTCAGCTGCATGTTTTTTAGGGGGGTGTCATTACTGTAAATATATCATACAACTTTTGCCAATTCAACTATTTACAGGTTCATAATTTATTGACAATGATTACAACAATCAGCCGTACACCTCTAACCTTAATCAGCAAGGTATTTCTGTTATCACTAAATTTCCTTTGCTTCCCCCTACCCTCCAACCCTGGCAACCACTAATAAACTCTGTTCTCTACATGTCTTTTTTAGTAGACAAGTTATACAATATTTGTGCTTTTTAGATTGACTTAATTCACTCAGCATAATGCTTCCAGCTCCATATTGTTGAATACACCAAGACTTCATTTTTCCTGTTGGCTGCATTTTACATTATATGTGTACCATACTTTTTACACATTAACCTGCTGATGGGCATTTCAGTTGCTTCACCTTTTGGCTATTACGAACAGTTTTGCAGTGAACACTGGTGTACGAGTCTCTTTCTGAGTCTTTGCTTTCATGTGTTTTGGAGTAGAACTACTTCTTGATGGTTGAATGGGACTTACGGAATCACGGAGGCATAGTAATTAAACACCTGGCTGGTAACCGAATGTAAGTGTTTCAAACCCATCAGCCAGTCATCCATGGAAGAAAGATGTGGCAGTCTATTTCCATAAAGATTATAGTCTTGGAAACTCAATGGGGCTGTTCTACTCTGTTCTGTAAGAGGACTTAGTATCCTAGAAAACAAGACTTCGAAAGAAGGGATCTCAAGAGATCTTTCTCCTCATACTCTTATCTATTTCACAGTGGGCTTTATGTATTTCCATGATGGTATAATCTGAATTTTCAAAGTAATTGGAAACAAATTAAAAAAAAAAAAAAATAGCTTGCAATGCCTAAAACAGAGAGCAAGACAAGTCACTAAGAATCTTGCTGCCTTTATTTTTACTCAGGTGACCTGAATATTCCTCTGAACAGCTAAACGGTAGAAATCACCCAAAATACCCTTCTCTGTCTTAAGTGTATTCTCACTAGTCCTGAGACCCTGCAGTAACGTTACCCAGAACTGCTGCTAGGTCTAATTAATTTTTCTACATTTTCTCAGTGAGAATGGAAATATTGTCTCTTCTGCTAGATTACATGAACTACTTACCATCTTTAGCTTCTGATCTATGTCCAAGTTTGATCTGGTAGGGGGGAAAAAGCAAACACATTAAAAATGTGTTACTTAGACTAAATGCTTAATATGTAAGTACTTCAAAAAACTCAGCCATAACAAAAACATGTAGAACTCAAGTGTAGCCTGAGTTAACAGGCAAGAAGAGAGTGGGAGTTATAAATCAAAAAGCCAAAAGTAATAAGAGAAGATGAAGTATCTATTATTCTTTGCTATTTAAGTTTTTGAATTTTACATTCAAATAATGGAATTAACAAGATAAATGTCTCCTTTATGTTTACAAAGTAAACAGCAAACATAATACCCAAAGGTATACTGGTTAATACTTTTTAAAAATTAATTTAAAGTTAGCCTACTTTGGAGGAAAAGTGTAACATACAAACAAAAAATAGTTGCATTGTTAATAATGTTACAAATATCCTCATAGGGATTATTTTCTAACAAGTGAAATTACAAATTCCTTGATGGATGTAACAAGGTTAACTTAAAACAAAACAGATTACCAGGTTAATCAGTATTCTCTTATTCACAACTCATAGACTATCACTAATCAGTAATACAATTAAAAACAAAAAAAGGTTACTTTTGGAAGAAACCAGCTATTTTATCTTAAAAAACAAGAAAACTCCCACCTCTGTACTGCAAACAGATGACACTTTAGTACAAAGTAGGCCACTTACTAGAGTATCAAAAAATACAAAGCATTTCGAAATAAATCTAACAGGAGCTACACAAATCTCTCCAATAAGAAAATTAAAAAACTATTAAAACATGCTTGAAAACAAGAAATTAAAATTCTAAAAAAAATGCCTGCTTATGGATAGAAGAGCCAGTATCAAAGACTCCGTATCATAAATACGTCAAACATGACAATTTCTTTAAATTCAACACAACTAAATCCAAAGTTCAACAGTATTTTCATGGACACTGACAAACTTTATATGGAAAAGGAACTCCGAATGCACAATTTTTTAAAATTACAATTTCCAAACATAATAAAAAATAGATTAGTTTCATGAAGCCCCATACTTCATCACACAGATTCAGAAATTACTAGTATCTTGCAACATTTTTTTTATTAATTCACCAACCTCCTTTTCTGGCTGAAGTATTTTACAGCAAATTCCAGAGTTCATGTCCTTTCACCCCTTCACACTTAAGTGAGCATCTCCAACAAAACATCTGTTTATCTTCTTACATAGCCATGATGTCATCTTCACACTTACTGCATTTAACAACAATGCCTAGGCAGCATCTAACACCTAGTACATATTGAGCTTTTTCTGATTGTTTCAAATTACCCACTTGGCCACAAGAGTATCCAAAACAACTTAGTATAAAAGCAAGGCATGTGGCCTTGCCAGATTTCAGGTCATTATATAGGAATGTAACTAAAGACTCTGTTGTCATTTGAAGAATGGGGGAGGGCGGGGGTAAGGGTGTGGAGACTGGGGGAAGGGGACTAATGGAACAGAACAGTGTGCCCAGAAATGGATCAAAGTATATAATCGGACTTGAGTTATGACAAAAAGGCAACTTGCTAGGAAGATAATGGAGTACCAATAAATAGTGTTGGAGTAACTGGTTGGCTGCATGGAAAAAAAAAAACAGTAAACTTTCCATGACAAACTACACAGAAGAATTAATTCCTCATGGATTTAAAACCTAAAGGTAAAAAGTAATACTTTCAAAGTTTTAGAGGAATTGTTTATACACTGGAGGTAGAGATGCGCACAAAAAGCAAACCCAGAAAGGCAAAACAAAAACAAAAAAAACAAAACCTTGATAGATTCAACTGTATTAAACTTTAAAATTTCTGTGCCTTAAAAGATACCATAGACACTGACAGAAAATCTACAATGCATACTTAGGAAAAAGGATCAACATCTAGAACATACATAAAACTCCAACACGGTACTTCATGTAAATAATGTGCCTGTCACATGGTTTTTGCCAACTGCAAAATACTCTCATGTATTATTTTCCTAGGTGTTCTGTGTGCAGTGTGTTTGGGACATTATTTACATAAGCACATTGTCTGCACAAAAAAAAATCAACTGGAGGGAAAAAATGTAAGCAATCATACATAAAAACATGTAGAAGTAAGACCAAAAAGCCAAGAAGCCTAAGAAAAGATGGCCAACCTCACTGGTAACTAGGGAAATGCTAATTAAAACAGCAAGCAGATAGTATTTTCAATCCATCTAACTGACAAATATTTTAAAGTTCCGACAACACAAATGATAGGGATAACGAGGAAGATAAACTGTGGAGCAATTTGAGACTCTCTGGTAAAGGTGTTGTGCTCATCTTATGACACAACAAGTCTTTATTGGTTTCCATTGTATGTACAGAAACCCTGACGGTGTAGAGGTTTCCCTAGAGAAACTCACACATGTACATAAGGTGAATCACAGAAAGCTGTCCATAAAAAGGCTATATTAGGGGACAACCTAGATGTCAAAAAGAAATTGCATAGAAAATTACAGCATAATCTGATAATCAATGAGCATGAACAAATGAGAGCTACATGTATCAACATGGAGGAGTTCAGAAAAACAAACTGCAGGCAGTTCTACAGACTCCCATCCGAGAACTCTGTAAAGCTGCCTGGGATGCAAATAAACTCTTCCTTTTCTTCCTCAAAAAAAAAAGAAAAACAAACCACAAAGGAATATATGTTACACACATAAAATTTACAAGCATACAACAGTACATACTGTTTTGAGATACACTGCAATGTAGCTGGGACAAATACTGAAAAACAAGAAATGATCTAATATACCATCAACAGGGAAATGGTTAAATAAACTTGAAGTAAGTTTAACGTGACTTTTTAAAAGTATGAGATCAATATAAATACTTAAAAGGATATACAATAAGTGAATGATTACATAAGTTTACTGATTCCAGTTTTTGTAAAAAATTAAATATAGACGTTGGATGTCATGTGGGATACAGAAAAAAAAATCTATACCTCAAAGTAATGAGATACTACTGTGAGTTTCAAAACTGTACAGGAGACAATTAACTTCCAAATTACACATTTCTGTATTGTTAGCCAAAACATTGCTATAAACTACATCTGCATATCGGTGACATTGAAATATACAGGTGATGGAAGGTGTCAGGATAAATCAATCTTCACATACAAAATGCAAGTGTCATGTGGAATTCCCAGAAAATCACAATGCTGTTACCAACTATGAGGATACAACAAAAGCCCACTTTCCCAGTTCAGTTCTGATCGCAGCCACCTGCACGGTACTTCTTTCTTTACCTCTGGCCACCTGGAGTCAGATCAGATTTTCACAAGCTAAAAGGACACTGTCCTTAAGAGTGCCAAATAGGCAGACACCAGACGAAAGCCTGACAGTCCACACCACACCCTTACTTCTCTGACTTGCTGGGAACAAACTAGTGATTTTCTTACTACCCTTCCAAGGAACCAGCAGCAGGTTCAGGGGCTTCTCCTGGTCTCCCTCACTTCCACCAGCTGACTCCTATTATTCTTTTGGGTTCAAAAACTTTCTGGAACAACTGAAACAAATTACCTTTCCATTGAATTACACATTTGTTATTTAAAACATAAATCAGAATCAGTATAGAGAAGAGATGTATACAGCAAGGTTAGGAGAGTTACCAACATGAACCTTCCATGTCCCCCAACACAGGCCACCCTCCCACATGTATCAATGTGTTCACCAACCAGGAAGCTCTCAAAACTTTTTTGTCTACAGCCATTACTTGCTTCACTACATAGTCATGACTGGGGACTCAATGAATATGCATGACTGATTAAATCATAACCCTCTCCCTCCCTCCTTCACTAAGGTTAGCTGACCAGGTGGTCCTTGTGGCCTAGCCAGCCCCCCCACTCATTTGTACAAATCCTTAACTGCTGGCTGGAGGTTTTAGTTAATAAAGATCACTCAAGAAATTCTAAGGCTTATCTCTCTAGAACCAAAGACAAAGGCCAAAATGAGTTCTTCGTCTCAAAGGAAAGGAAGGTCCACAAACACTAGATCTTCAAAATTCACAATCTAAAGTACAGATAATGCCTAAAATTCAAAGGGGGTGAAAAAGTTCAAGAAATAATATATAAGTACATTCTGACTCAACGGCACTTGGCTGGCTAATTAAAGAAATGATAGTAACATCAGAGGAAACAGTTAAAGTGAGTCTAAAGTATTCATTCTAAAGAAAGAAAAGCAAGGGTAGAGAAGAGTCAGTTAAAAGCCTGTCCTATTAAAACTAGAAACATGAATTATTTGAAATAAAAGTTAAACATAAAAGATTCTATTGAGTTATCTTCAAATGGGAAAAGTCTGTTACAGAGAAACAGATCTCAAGTTCTAATTAACGTTAAAAGCAAACAAAGAACAAGCAGGCAAGCTACTAGGACTTTCAGACAACTATAGAACTCAATGGAAACCCTGGTGGCATAGTGGCTTGAGTGCTATGTCTGCTAACCAAAAGGTTGGCAGTTCAAATCCTCCAGGCACTCCTTGAAAACCTAGTTCTACTCTGGCCTATAGGGTTGCTATTAGTTGCAACTCACTTGACAGCAGTGGGTTTTGGGGGGGTTATAGAACTCAGTATGCCAACAATATGAAATAGGTTTGACTAGTCAATCACAGCCCTGGTGGAGTAGTGGTTAGAAGAGCTCAGTTGCTACCAAAAGGTCAGCAGTTCAAATCCGTGAGCTGCTCCCTGGAAACCCCATGGGGCAGCACTGTTCTGTTCCATAGCATCAGTATTAGTTGGAACTAACTTGATAGTACCTAACAACAATGTCAGTCTGGCCAATACATTTTGTTGTTTTTGTTTTTTAACAAATATGCCAGTCACAGTCCTACGTATAACGCAGATGGAAGAAAACAGACCACAAACTCACAGATAAGAGAATTTAGAGTTTCATAAATGGCAGGAAGATGACACAAGCAAATACGGAAAAGAATAAAAGACGGAGAATGGTATTCCTGTTTGACCTAGATGGGGCAAGGAAGGCTCTATGTGGAGGACACATTTGAGAATGCAGATAAGGAAATCAGCCATACTACATTCTAGGAGGGGAATGAATTTAATATAATTAAAGGGGCAGACAGGTCAGCGTGGTAGAGGACTGAGAACCAAAGTTAGAACTGAGAAGATGAAGTCTGAAAAGGTCAGGAGAATTAAGACCTTTTACAAAGGAGTAGCTACAGAGTAACAAAACGTAAGCCGAATATGGTTTAACTTTTTTAAACCACTGCGAGTTAAGCAAAAATGTTACATAAATTACTTAAATATAATGCAACACGCATTACCACTAAGGCTACTGAGACCTTTTCATGATAAATCTGTCAGTAGAAAACACAGGAACCGAACAGATGGGCAGTACTTGCCCTTTATCCAACACTCAACTTCATGCAGCAAACATAACAGACGGTTGCTTCATTTCATTTAATGGAACAACAAATTAGTTGAACCCGAGTCTAATTGGAAAACAAGGTATTAATTCTACCGCCTTTGAAAATGTCATAATTTATCAGCGGAGGTCAAGAGCATTAACAAGGTCATCCATCAGCTCATTAACACAGACATCTTCAAAGAGATTTGAGGAAAAATGACCTCAAGTGTAACTCACTTTCTTAATGGCGACGATTTGATTGGTGTTCTTGTCTCTGGCCTTGTAAACTGTGGCAAACTAGACAGAAAAACAGAAACAACATGAGTTTGGAGCAGTTCTTTTGTGTTTGCCTTTTTACTCTTTTACATTTTGGAACGTAAAGGGCAGCTAAAACGTGGTGATCTACTCCACTCCACGTCTGTTCTTCGGCAATGAAGAGGTGCTCTCGGCTCACCTCCAGGACGCAAAGAAAAGTAACAGGTGCATGTGGGTCGCCTCCATCAAGGAGAACAGAGACCACCGGCCCCCATGCGAAAACTTGCCCAGGTTTGAGGCGGCTCTGTGCTCTCTGCTCCGCGCCCTCCCAATCCCACTCACCTGTCCCTCTCCGAGGAAGTCCAGTTTCTCATAACGCTTCGCTCGCGACTTCACGTCCAAAGCCATCGGGCGCGTGAAGCCCGACTGCAGCCGAAAAGGAGAAACTCCAAACACCAAAAGAATTTAAAGCCACCTCAGAGCCTGTAACAGCCTCTTCCGCTCCCGGGGCTTCTGTACTATAGTAGTAGCTCCGCCCCCACTTCCGGGGTGGGCGGAGTGGATCCAGTGGGGTCCGCCCTCCAGAAGCTGCTGAATGGCTTGTCTGTAACGCCCCGCCTTGTCACGTGGTATACTCCCAGTTCCGGGAAAGGAGTGTTTCCGTTGGCGTCTGTGTGCGTCACCCTTTCACCGTTTTAGTTTGGGCCTTTTATTCACTATCGGAGACAGGTCGACCTTCTTATTTGGTGTTCGCAGTTCGGGATTTGGTAGGTGTGTGTGAGTGTGGAAGGCTTGTCCTTTTCCTTGATCTCGCTTTGTATCTAGTTCTTGATGGAGCACGTCCTGGCCACGGTTGCTATGGACGCCAGGCTCCACAATCTCTGGTTGCTTAACCCGATGCCAGATCCTTAAGGGCTGGTCAAGAGGCATTCTTAGCCCAAGTTGTTTATAAAACAGACCTAAAAATTCAGCTCCTTTGAAACATGTGCTGCGGTCCTCGATTCTCTGCCCTTTAAAATGGAAACCATAATAGACTACATCATAGGATGGTGAGGATTAAATGTAGTATGCAGAAATTTTAGGTAGGTACCATATGTTGGCTGTGATTAGTACCCAACTTGTAGATTCTCATCAACTTTCATACAAGCCAATAAAATAAAGTCAACACATTCTTTGAGTGCTTACTATGTGCCAGACACTGATGTAGACTGAGAAATCAGCGAGGGAGCAGACAAAAAAAATCCCTGCATTCCGTTAGAGAAGAAGATAATAAGTACGATATGTTAAGACACGTAGTGATAAGTATTGTGGAGATAAGAAAAGGAATGCTATCTTAAATAGGATGGAGGAAAGACGTCACTGAAGAGGCACTGGAAGATTTGCAGTAGATAAGTGGTGTGATCTGACCTGTTTTAAAAGGTTTACTCTGGTTGTCATGAGGGACTAAATTTAGTGGGGGTAAGGACTGAAGATCTGTTAGAGAATTTCAAATTCTTATGGAATGCAGACTTTCTGGAGGCTGGGTGAAGCCTTCAAATTATTGTCCTGAGATAACCTTTAAACATTGTCATGCACTTAAGTTTTTTTAAAACCAAACATGTTAGCTTACTTAGTAAAGGATGCCTCCTTTCTGCACTGTGCTCTTTTGAATAACTATATATATGGGATCAAATTGACAACTGCAACTGCAAAGGTTAAATAGGAAAACTTAGGGAGCAGTGAAGTCATGTCAGTGGGGGAGGAACAGCTCCAAAAAGGAGAACAAGAATGGTTGCACAACTTGAAGAATGTAATCAGTGCCACTGAATTGTAGATGGAGAAATTGTTGAATTGGTATATTGCTGCATACACTTCCAATGAAAGAATTTTTTTTTATTAATTAAAAAGTCTGTTGGATAATTATTAAAGTAGTCCAGATGGCTGGTTTGGCTGATAAGATTTATAGACAGATTGGATATTGAATGTGGAAAAAAAGTTGATTTCAAGGTTATGAGCTTGAGCAGCTAAAAAATGGAAATGCTTCCCCTCCCCAGCCTTTTCATTGTATTTGATGCTTCTAGGAGTTAAGAATCCTAATTTTCAGAGACGTATTGAAGGCAGCAGAATTACCCAGGGTAGTCTTGTAGTCGAGGCAATATAGTGTAGGGGTTGAGTTCCTGCTCTGGAAGCAGACTGTTTGCAATCTGAATACTGTCCTAACCATTATTCAGTCACTACATGCATGACTTGGGCACATTACTAAACCTTTCTGTGGCCATTTTTCTTCACTGTAATAGGACTGACTCATAGTTTTTTTAGGACTTAAATGAGTTCACGGTTATAAAAACCATTAGTGTCTGACAACTGAGGGCTCAGTTTATGTTGGCCCTTACTGTCACTGGTCACCTTTCAGTACTTTGTTACTACTTAGGTCTTTATTGAGCTGATGCACTCAGGCATAATTCTCATTTTACAGAAGATACACTGTTAACTCTCTTGTGGCCAGTCATACCCAGTGATGTATGGTATCACATGACTACTTCAGAATTCCTCCTGAGGGTATCGTTATAACAGTAATCTAACTTGTAGCAGAAATAAGCACAAACATGGGATGTTTGATGGTGCACCTGTGAGACTTAAGGTTCCCAAGTGTGCTATGGCATATGTGCTGACAACCACTGTGTTACATCATACTACTAAATAAATTCCAATTTGAGGACATTTTAGATAACAATTACAGTGTTTAGGTGATATTCTTGGGCAGTTGTCACATACAGTGGGTTTGGTTTTGGTTTGGTGATCATCTATAAAATACTATTTAGCATTTGGATATTATTTTGCAGTTTATAAAACCCTTTCACACTTTTGTAGTAGCCACCTTCCAAGGTGGCCTCTGTTGATCTTTGCCTTTTGATATAAATACATTTATGTAGTTTCCCACAGTAGGACAGACTTCTGTGTGACTAGTGAAATATGGCAGTGACTTTGTGTCACTTTTGAGGCTAGGTCATATATGGTATTGCTACTTCTACTTTGCATGTTCTTGGGGACAGCCACCATATGAGTTCACTGAGTCCTGTGGAGAGGTCTACATGGAAAGAGACAGAAGCCAGCAACCGGCACCAACTTGCCAGCTGTTTTGACTGAGCCACTTTGGCCATTTATCATCTTGCTCCAGTCAAGCCTTGTATGACTGCAGCCCCAGGTGACACCTGCTTACAGTCTCGTGACACATGAAGATAGGCCAAACTGCTCCTCTGTTCTCTGGGTCAGAAGTGTGCTAGGGATGGAATTATGCTCCTCTCCAAAACATATTGAAATCCTAAGTCCTGTACCTGTTGGTAACATTCTGTTTGAATATAGGGGGTTTTCTTTTGTTAAAGGAGTCATGCCAAAAGATAGGGTGGATCCTAAACCTAATCACTTCTGAATTATAAAAAGACCAGAATAGACAGACAGACAGACACACATACACTGGGAAGACAGACACAGGAACACCAAGGAATGTTAAAGATTGCTGGTAGCCATAGAAACTGAGAGGCTCTGAGAAGAAATTTACACAGCTGAGATCCTGATTTGGACTTGTAACCTCTGAAATGGTAAGAAAATAAAATTCTGTTCTTTAAAGCCACCCATCTGTGGTTAATTTGTGTCACAGCAGCACTAGGTGATGACTGAAGTTCACTCTCTGTCTACAGGACCAAATACTAGATTCTTAAAAAAGAAAAAAAAAAAAGGTCCTGGGCTTCCTTTTACTAAAATTAAAAATCTGAGGAGTATGAAATAAAATTTTGTTTTGCTTTATGAAAACAGAGGTCTCTCACCCAAGACACTAAAAATTATCTTATTAAATGTTAGAAACCTGTGTACTATATAATGATATATATGTCTTCAAGCTTATAGTTATGCCTTGAACTGTAACTAACTTTTAGAAGTAGCTTGTTGAGTTTCACATAATTGTATTTAGGTGACGAGGCTCAGTGAAACACTTGAAACGTGACTCTTTCAGAAAACAAAGGTTAAGGGACATGTCCTGTTTCCAAGACTCAAGAGGCCTTGAAACCATGCCTCACTGATGTTACGGATTGTCTTACTCAGGTTCCTACTTAAGCTTTGGTAATGTTTGAGCATAGACTGCTTTCTTAAAAGATCTATATATTTTGATGTAATCTCAGCTGGTAAAAAAATTTTTTAAAAGTTCCCAATGAAGTTATATGTAAACCAAGAACCAAACTTGTTGCCATCAAGTCAGTTCTGACTCATAGCAACTCTGGGGGACAGAGCAGAACTGCCCCATAGTGTTTCCAAGGAGTGCCTGGCAGATTCGAACTGCCAGTTTTCTGAGTGGCAGACACCACCAGGATTTCTAAAATAACATATAAATACCCTGAAAATCTTGATGAATTGGAGTAGTGATTTACTCAGGAATGACATGCTGCCCAACTTTCAAGATGTCTATTAAACCTGCACAGCAATCTGTTCATGGTGTTCTGAGTTACTTATTTTTGATAGGAAAAAAAGGAGAATAGTGTTAGTTTGGAAAAAAAAGTTTTTCCAAAAGCTTTTTAAACTAAGAAGTTATGAACCATGTATTTGTCATGAGTCACCATAACAGTTTATGTATCAGCACACTGCAAGCATCAAATGCCTATCTAATACTGGAGGTGGGCAACGTTTACAGGGTCCACACTGGGTTTTACACCAGCAGAGTTCAACTCGGGCACAGAAGAGTACAGACTAACCTACAAAATGCAGAAATGTATCCAACAACAATTCTACTTCGTCTACTGTTCGTTAGCTCCCCTTACTATTGATTAAAGCATATTCTAAAAATCATCCAAGGTATGGAAGAGAATTTATTTAGCTTTGTTGAGGCTTTACTTTCACAATGCATACCCTAGGCACAGGAAGACCTTATGAAATTTTCACAAATTGCCTACATAAGATAAATATTTGATTTTATGAGACTTTCAGAAGAGTTTGAGCAAGTTAATGGTTATCAGGATTTGTATACATGATCACATCAAAACAGTAAAATAAACCAAAAGTCACGACTTTTTAACAGCCCTCAAAACATAATACATTGAAGTTTCTAGTCACACATTTATTCCCAGGCTGTATTCACTTTAGCTTCTTGTTTTCCATTTCATACTCTGAATTTTTTCTGCATGAGGGTTTTAAATAACCTTTTGTGTTATCTCCAGTCTCAATACCAAAAAGTCACCTGTTTTACCTTGGCTATGTTCTTATTCTTTAGAATAGGATACTTACTAAGCTCGCTATATTCCAGTAACTTTGTGAATGAAAATGTTACACAATTAAAAACAAATAATGGAGTATTATTTCACTGATCCCCATCCAATTTCAGGAAAATCACTAAATTGTTTTGTTCTCTCAACAGAAACCAGAAGAAACGTGAAATTGTAGGAAACTCTGAAAGTGTACTAGACATTGCATGCTTTTAATAGTCCAACACTGGTAATACTTTGATAATCAACAGTAAATAGGTTAACATTTAAAAATGTATACTTAATAAGTATAAAGTATATAAACGATAAGGTAAGCTTGTGGAAAAGCTGACCCAGGTACATAAATTAGGATATATAAGTGTCCATCTAAGTTTTCCATCTTTTATACTTTTACAGAATATTCTATTAAAGTTGTTTAATGTATTTCGCATTTGTCATTTTGGAAGTCCTTTATCATAAAGATAATTTTTTTGTTTGATGACAAACAGCAGCCACATTGTCAGTGATTATTCTGGACCTCCACGCTGAAAAGGAAAAAATATAGCAGTAAGATTAGGTGTTCAATTTATTCAGGAAATGTTTTCATGGCCACTAAAGAAATGCATACAGTTATAAGCAAATAGAATTTACTTTTTTAAAAAAACAATTTTAGGTTTTTCATAGCTTGGGGCATTTACATCACTTGTTATGAACATTATGTCAGATCTGGAAGGAACGCAGAGTTCCTTCCAGATCAGTGGTTGTCAGATTTCGTGGTCTCAGAACCCCTTTACAGACTGAAACATTACTGAGGACTCCTAAGAGCTTTTGCTTTTACATGTGGTGATATCTATTAGTATGTACCACATTGTTGTTATTAGGTGCCATCGAGTTGATTTCAAGTCATAGTGACCTCGTGACAGAGGAGAACTGCCTCACACGGTTTTCTTGGCTATCATCTTTATGGCAGCAGATGCCAGGTCTTTCTCCCACAGAGCTGCTGGGTGGGTGTGAACTGCCAGCCTTTTGTTTAGTAGCCAGATGTGTAATCATATGTGCCACCAGGGCTCCTTATATACTAAATTAGAAATTGGGAAATGTAAAAATGTTTATTAACCTGTTTACAAATAATAGGAAACCTGTTCTTTATTAATATAAACAATATACTTTTACAAGATATCATTTTCCAAAACAAACAAATATAAAGAGTAATTGTTCTGTGTACTTTTTAAATCTCCTGAGTAAGTGCCTTAATAGAAGACAACAGAATTTTCGTATATGATTCTACATGCCACCTGTGGCAATACACTGTTTTGGTTAAAGTACATGAAGAAGATCTGGCCTCAGACAGACATGTAGTTCTAGTAGCCTTTCCAAATGACTGTGGGCATTCTTTGTTTGATAAGTACATCACAGATGAACAGTGATAGGTTATTAGATATTAGTGGCAATTTGAAACCGTTGTAATGAACTTTTCTCTGATCCATTACAATCATACATCTGTGCTGCACCAATGGATTATAAAGTGCCAGAGTTGTTACTTTTTGCTAGAAAGTGGAGATTTCATCATCTGTCTTTTCACTGTCATTGAGTTTCCTTAAAGTAACAGGTTTAATTTGCTCATAATTTTAAGGAAACATCTGCTGATAACCCAAGTCAGAAGAGGTACAATTTGTCAGTCTTTATTTCAAGTAAAGATGATGTTCCATGAAAGAAGTAGCTAATTCTGCTTGCAACATCAATAAGTGCTTTACCTTGAGACTTCTGTCATACTTTGGTATATAATAGAAATGCTACATATGTAATTCCCATTTCATCACACAGAATATTAAAAAGATATGTAGCCAATGACTGAAATTTAACAAAATCAATAATCTGTACTGCATTATTGAGGTTATAGTAAGTGAAACAACTTTTTTCGAACAAAACCTGCTGTCTTCGAGTCAATTCTGACCATAATGACTGTAAAGGACAGAGATCTGACCGTTTGGGTTTCCAAAGAAGGGCTGGAGGATTCAAACTGTCCACCGTTTGGTTAGAAGTGAAGCTCTTAATGAGGATGTCAGTTAGTGGATGGGTCAGTCTAAATGAGTGGGAAAATTTGGATTTTGGAATGTTTGGGAGAAAAAATGAACAGTTCTATGTGAAACTAAAGTGCCAACACGTAGGATCTATAGTTTAATGCACTGATAAGAAGGATATATAATTAGTGTCTAAATAACCTGTAATTAGAGTCTAAAATTTTTTAAAAATACATAATTTTCTTACAAAACCTGAACAAGTTTTAGGCCCCAGTTTTATTTATATTACTCACTTCTTATGGAAGTTTTCTTTCCTTAAAAAAAACAAGTAAATGATAAATTCTGGTTTTTCTTGTTTGCCTATCTCCTCCTTCCAAAATAATGGAGTTTTTTTAGAGTTTGAAATACACATCTAGAGTTTTCAGCCAAACTGAATACTACCACTTAAAAAATATGCTCTGTTGAGGTGTAATTTACTTTGTTCCCTTATCACAAAAGTGATAGGTGTTCAGTGTTTTTCAAAAACCTAGCAGTAAAGAAAAGGATAATAAATATTCCATCAAAGTAGAATTTAAGTCAGATCTTTTAATAACACGAATTCTATTAACATATATAATTATCCTTTTAAAATTCTGAGCACTTACTGTTAATATCACTCTTGACAATTATGGATACCTTTTCTGTTGCCTTCTAATATTATTTAACTATTTTTGGTCTATCTCTTTGTTCCCCTCTTAATTCTAAACTTTTTGAGGTGGTGCACCAAATCTTATTCTCTCTTGTATCCTCTATAGTGCCTCACTCATTACTTACAAATTAGTAGAAATCTGTGGAGTTGCTGAGTCAGAATCAACTTGAGGGCAACATGTTTACTGTTTTCATTTTTTTAGTATATTGACAGAATTCAGTTAGAGGTTTACTGCCTTAGAGGTTTATTTTCCCAACCAGTTACCATCCATCATCTGCAAGCCCTTCCTGAGCCATCATGTATTTATTGTACTTACCTCAGTCCAGACCCTCATTACTAGTCATTATCTCCTTTTATATACACAAGGAACCCTGGTGGTGCAATGGTTACGTAATCAGCTGCTGACAAAACAGTCAGCAGTGTGAGTCCACCAGAGGAGCTCCAGAGAGAAAAGACCTGGCAATATGTTCCTGTAAAGATTACAGCCTGGGAAGTCCTATAGGACAGTTCTACTAAGTCATAGGGTTGCTCAGTTAGAACCGACTCAGAGGCACCTAACAACAACTTACATGTTTTCGGCATGAACACACCTGTATTTTACTCAGGTTTATCTAACCTTTTCTGAATTCCCTGTGCATACATGTGCTTCAAAGCTGCACAGTACACACACATGCAAACACAAATTTACATAATTTCAGCTTTTGCTGTTGGCTCTCCCAAGGAGTGATGCAGTGTATTTACAGCTATGGTTCCCTCACTCTTCAAAACTGCCTTCATATTTGCAACCCTGGGTTTACAATCAGAAATGCTTTGTCACCAGCTTTGCCACCAGTGGCATATAAGAGATCCACTAGATTTTTAACTGTTTGAGAGTAAGTATCTTGGATTGCTCATTACCCTCAGAATTCCCAGCAATGCCTGGCACATAGTATGGATTCAGTAAATGTCTAGTAAGTGGACAAATGAGATTGAACAGGAGTATACTTGCCTATCCTCCTTGGAGATTCTGTAGACTTTATTTTTTAAGATGGTGAATTTATTTCAACCATACTGTATATTTGACAATGAATATAGCTCTGTAGGCAAGAAGTAAGAGATTCACGTGCCTAAAGGGGCTAGATGGAACAAGACAGAAGGAATACACAGAGTCATTATACCAGAAAGAACTGGTCGATGTTCAGCTATTTCAATAGGTAGCATATGATCCGGAACCAGGAAGTCAAAGCTGCATTGAAGGCACTGGCAAAAAACAAGGCTTCAGGAATTGAGGGAATATCAGTTGAGACATTTCAACAAACAGATGCAGTGTTGGAAGTGCTTACTCGTCTATGCCAAGAAATTTGGAGGACAGCTACCTGGCCAAATGACTGGAAGAGATCCGTATTTATCCCCATTCCAAAGAAAAGTGATCCAACCGAATGTGGCAATTACTGAACAATATCATTGATATCACACACAAGTAAAATTCTGCTTAAGATCAGTCAAAAGCGACTACAATACTATATGGACAAGGAACTGCCAGAAATTCAAGCTGGGTTCAGAAGAGGATGTGGAACCAGGGATATCACTGCTGATGTCAGATGGATCTTGGCTGAAAGCAAAGAATACCAGCAATATGTTTATTTGTGTTTCATTGACCATGAAAAAGCATTCAGCTGTGTGGATCACACTAAATTATGGCTAACATTGCAGACAATGGGAATTCCAGAACACCTAATTGTGCTCTTAAGGAACCTGTATATGAATCAAGAGGCAGTCATACAAACAGAACAAGGAGACACTGCATGGTTTAAAGTCAAGAAAGGTATACATCAGGGTTGTATCCTTTCACCATACCTTTTTAATCTGTATGCCGAGGAAATAATCTGAGAAGCTGGATTATATGAAGAAGAACAAGGCATCAAGATTGGAGGACAACTCATTAACAACCCACATTATGCAGATGATACCACCATACTTGCTGGAAATGAAGAAGATATGAGACACTGCTGAAGATTAAGGACCACAGCCTTCAGTAGGGATTGCACCTCAACATCAGGAAAACAAAAATCCTCACAACTGGACCAGTAAGCAACACTGTCATAAATGGAGAAAGGATTGAGGTTGTCAAGGATTTAATTTTACTTGGGTCCACAGCACCCACGGAAACAGCAATCAAGACATCAAAAGATGCATTGCATTGGGAAAATCTGCTGCAAAGGACCTCTGCAAAGTATTCAGAAGTAGGGATGTCACCTTGAAGACTAAAGTGTATCTTACCCAAGCCATGGTATTTGCAGTCGCATCATATGCATCTGAAAGCTGGACCACGAACAAAGAAGACAGAAGAAGAAATGATGCCTTTGAATTGTGGTGTTGGATAAGAATGTTGAATGTACCATGGACTGCCAAAATAACAAACATCTGTTCTGGAAGACATGCAACCAGAGTGCTCCTTCAAAGCAAAGATGGCAAGACTGCATCTTACATACCTTGAACATGTTGTCAGGAAAGATCAGTCCCTGGAGAAGGACGTCATGCTTGGTAGAGTGGAGGGTCAGTGAAAAAGAGGAAGACCCTCGATGAGATGGACCGACACAGTGGCCACAACAATGGGACGTAAGCATAAAAATGATTGTGGACATGGTGCAAGACCAGGTAGTGTTTTGTTCTGTTGTTCATACGGTCGCTGTGAGTTAGAACCAACTTGACGGCACCTAACAACAACAACAACAAAGGGGCTAGGAAGGTAACAAATAAGGTGACTGGGTAGGTTGGGGAAGAGGGAGTAAACAAGAATGCATGGCTGTCTCTGGAAGGGGTACCCATCACTCAGCTGGGCTGAGGGCTGAAGGGATCACAGTCTTGGGGAACAACAGCTCAACTGACATAGTTTACCAAAAAAAATGCCCTACATTCAACTTTGGTGAGTAGCATCTAGGGTCTTAAAGTCCTGTGAGCTGCCATCTAGGATACTCCACTGGTCTCACCCCTTCATGAGCTAGAGAAATGAACAAAACTAAAATACAAAGGAAAGATTAGTCCAGAAGACTAAAGGACCACATCTACACTGGGCTCCGGCAAACTGAATCCAGTACAACTAGATGGTGCCTGGCTACCACCACTGACTGCTCTGATACGGATCATAAAAGAGGGTCCCAGACAGTGCTGGAGAAAAATGGAGAGCAAATTTCTACTTCAAAAAAAAAAAGAGTTGTCTTGCTGCCTGACAGACACAGGAGAAACCCTGAGAGGATGGCCCCCAGACACCCTTTCAGTTCAGTAATGAAGTCACTCCTGAATCTCACTTTTAGCCAAATATTGGACAGGCCCATTACACAAAACTAGACTAAAGGGGCATGTCAGCCCAGGGGCAAGGACTAGAAGGCAGGAGGGGACAGGAAAGCTGGTCATAAGGAACCCAAGGTTGAGAAGGGAGAATGCTGACATGTTTTGGGGTTATTAATCAGTGTCATAAAACAATACGTGTTCTGTTTAATGAGAAACTAGTTTGTTCTGTAACCCTTCATCATCTGAAGTCCAATTACAAAAAATAAAACATGGTGTTTTGCATAGTCCTGTGATAAAAATCAAAAAACATACTTGGATAAATTCGATTTCTTCTTGAGATACAGGTTTCCTTCTGTATTTCTGAGGTAATGTTTTTATTATTTCTGCAGTGTCTGGAGGACCTTGATGCATCAGCAAATCTGGTGATTTACTTCCCTTAGAATGCTGTGACATGGCTGGAGAGTGTGACAGTATTCCTGTTGATCTCAAAACTTCTGATACTGAAATAAAAACAACACACAGAGAAGCTGTTTGAGTGTCTTAAAATACTGTTTTTTTTGTTTTGTTTTGTTTTCATGTGCTACTGAACAGTCAAGTCATTCTTGAAATAATTCAGTATTAGAGGTAAATAGAATAATTCAGTTTAGTGAATGAGTCACATAAAAGTACACAAAATACAAAACAATATGCGTATTAATTGTTTAACAAGAAGCTAGCTTGTTCTGTATACTTTCATCTGAAGTATAACTTTAAAAAATACATAATTGCATTAAAAGTTTGTTTACAAACAGGTAATTTTAAGTAAATGAATTACTATAGTGCATAAGTTTGTAGAATAATCAAATTTCTATTTAGTGGGGTACCCATCATGGGCAAGTCATGTTACTTATGTTTTTGTCATATAAGCCCTCACAGGTCAACACATATCAGAGTTTACAAGTAATATCTTACAATAGGGAGCAAGAACATTCATAAATGTAGATGAGCTCAGTTTTCTCAATACCTTAATACTTGTTCATCACCCATATCTTTATTTTTCAGTAGGAGTTACAGTAAGTTAAAAGTACCTTATAAAGTTTGTCAAAACTCTCCTTAAATTAAAGATCAAGTATCTTATAATAAAGAGAATGACAGAGAATCTGACAAAAAGGATGGGTCAGATATAAACAGAACTTCCAGAATCTCCCATTGATTTACAATTCAATTATAATCAATAGAGTAGCAATGGACTAAGCACTACGGCAATATAAAAATATTGTCTGATTGAAAAGATGAATTAGTGAATGAAAGAAAAGGCTGTCTGGTTGAGAAACACACAACAGTTCTCACTCATGACTTTCATACATGAAAACACAGGAGACTCTTGTAAAGAGAATAAACGTAAGACAAAAATTCTTTTAGCAGATGGAATTTTCCCATGCCACCAAAATATGTTTTGTAAGATCTGTGGATGAGTTCCCATTTGGGAATAGAGTTTTCTATTAATGAGGTCATATCAGTGTAGGATTGTTTTCAACCAATCACTTGTAAGAAATGAAATAACCGATTAGGCACAGAAGAAACCAAGCAAGAACACAGAAAAGGCAGATGCCACCTGGAAATCTCCAAGAAACACAGACAGAAACAAGTGAAGCTAAGCCAAGGACTTTCCTCCAGGGAGAACAGAGAGCCTTCTCTAGAGCTGGCACCGTACATTCCGACTTTTAGCGTCCTAAGCTCGGAGAAAATAAATTTCTGTTCATTAAAGCCACCCACCTGTATTTCTGTTAGGGCAGCACTGGCAAACTATGACAGTTCCCCTGTGTAAACTCAGTATCACTCAGGTATCTGTTATATCACTACCTTCTCAAATGGAGGTAATTAAAAAGGTTGTTTCCACTTGCATGTTATCTAAGATATCATTCTGATTTAAGCTACAATACTGAGTATAAAATGAGAGATACTGCCTATAGTGAAATGTGTATATGTAAGCATGTACACATTTAAAAAATCTAAATAAAGTAAAACTTACCATTAGGTTTAGGGTTGTCGGTTCTATCAGGGAACCTTATTAATGGGGTATGTGGCTTGACCACCTAAACGAAAAATAAAATGCATGAGAAAGAGATGAAGCACTTAAATAACCTCCTAATACTAAATGTAAAAGAAATGATTTCCTGAACCTCATAAATATCTTTTCTAAAATTAAATAATACTGGACAGGAATTATAAATTTTATTCTTCTCAGCCTGGAAAGCTAGTCTATAAATTATTGTTTTTCTGTTGTTCATAATAACTCTGTACATAAGACATTTTACTGACCTTAAGACAATCCTATCAAGTTACACCGATTTCATATTGCATGAATTATATCAAGTGTTTCTTCCCTGCTGTGTTAATCAATACCTTGTAGCTTTGAACAAGATAAAAGAGCAGTCATATTGAAATTCAGATAATTAGAAAACCCTTTTCTTCTGACTACAAAAGTAATATGTTCTGTGTCAAAAAGGAAAACATGTAGGAAAGCACAAAAAAATACTGTAGTCCTAACAGTCACATAAACCAGATTGTTAAAAATTTGATAGCCCATTATTTTAGTCTTTCTCCTATACCCATAGAAACAAGTATTTTTACAATGTAGGCTTTTCATGACAGGTACTCGAATAGTAACATTTTTATCCCTAAAATTGCAGGTAATGCTATATTGTTAGCTGCTGTCGAGTCGGCTTTGGCTCATGGCAACGCCAAGTGCAACAGAATGAAATGTAACCCAGTCCTGCACCACCTTCATGTTCAAAGCCATTGTTGCAGCCACTGTATTTTAAGTGGCTTCCAACTTAGGGGCCTCTTCTTTCAGCACTGCATCATAGTACTCACTCGTGACCAACACAGTTTTTATTGGCTAATTTTCAGAGGTAGATTGCCCGGTCTTTCATTCTCTTCTGGAAGCTCTGCTGGCATCTGTCCGCTATACATAACCCTGCTCATAATTTGCAATATCAGTGGCACAAATTCCAGCATCACAGCAACATGCAGGCTGCCACAGAATGACAAATTAACAGATGGGTGATGGGGACAATGTGATCAAAACCAAAACCAAACCATTGCCATAGAGCTGATTCTGACCCGTGGTGACTCAATGCTCCATAGAGTTTTCTTGACTGTTAACAGAAGCAGATCAACAGACCTTTCTTCTGTGATTCCTCTGGATGGAAATAAACTGCCAACCTTTAGGTTAGCAGTCAAGTACAAACCTTTTAACTACCCAGGAACTTTCAATAATGCTATAACTAATCCCTATTGCCACTGCGCTAATTCTGATTCATAGCGAACCTAAAGAACTGCCCCATAGGGTTTCTATGTCTGTAATCTTTACAGAAACAGACTGCCACATCTTTGTCCTGTGGAGTGACTGGTTAGATCTACTAACCTTTCAGTTAGGAGTCAAGTACTTAACCACTGCACCACCAAGGCCTCTAATGTGATACCAAACCAAACACATTGTGAACCTGTAGGACAGAGCAGAACTGCTCCATAGGATCTCCAAGGAGTGCTTGGCAGATTTGAACTGCCAACCTTTTGGTTAGTAGCCATAGCATCTAACCACTACACCACCAGGGTTTCCAATAACACTACAGAGAACCTTAAATGGATTTATCAGTATGAAAATTCCCTTAATATACAATGCTAAGAATCTAAAAAACCAAGTACTAGCTCTAATGGAAGTAATCTTGTATAACTGAAGTAATGCTGTGTAACTGAAGAAATTACGGTGCATGTTGGTGTGTGTGTGTTTATCTGCAATATATTTGTACATAGACACATTATACATTTTATATGAACATGGAGCAAACAGGCCTGTTGAGGCTGGCCTGAAATGCACCACCATAATTTCATTGTTGTGAGAAAATAATGGAATATACACACAGTAGCTGTCTCTCTCAACCTAAAAGCATACTGAAGTCTTCACATCTCTCTTCTTCTAGGCAACTGCTGCTTCTTTTCCATAGCCAAGCTTCTAGGTGTCACTCCTCTATTAGACAATTTTCAGCAGCTTTCCGGATAAACTTCAAGTCTTACTTGGCACTCACAGGCCCATCATGACCTGACTTCTTTTCTGCGTCTCCAGCCTCATTTCCTAGCACTCTCTTGTGTCATTGCTCCATGTGTTCTGAAATATTTTTTATTTCCCAAATTTATCATGCCATTCTCATCCCGTTACATCTACAGCTTATGCCCTCTGCCAAGAAATCTGCCCTTCAACTCCTTGTATTCTCATGTATACCTCTTCACCTGAATATATACTGTTTAAAACATAGCTCAGATGTCGTTTCTCCTAAGACATCTCTGATTACAAAATCTAATAGGAAGGGCTCCTGGGAACAATATTCAGAGCTAATGAAGGTTCAGAGGAGTTTGTGGCCTTTATGTTGAAAGTCAGTACAGCTAGATATAAAATCCTTTAAGTACCTTAAATGTTACCCATATTTCTTTTATGAAGCAGTAATGTTGAAAAATTAGCAGATTTTATTTCCTTTTGGAGTCTTGTTATTTTTTTTCTTTGATTTTACTAGAATATACCCTCTTGTCAACCATACTGGAATGAATTTTCCCAATACAGGGTGTAGGTTCAAGTCTTCTATCATGTCAGAAAAGGTTTATTAAATTACAAGTTCTAGAATTTGTTCTGTCTGCTTTCTCTTTTTCAGAGACTACTTAGTTTACGACGGAGCTCTGGTGGTACTGTGGTTAAGAGCTTAGCTGGTAAATGAAAGTTCAGTAGTTTGAACCCACACTGGGAAGAAGATGTGGCAGTCTGCATTGGTAAACATTACAGCCTTGAGAACCATATGGGGCAGTTCTAATATGTCTTAAGGGTTGCAATGAATTGGAATGATTGGGTGGCAATGGGCACTTATACAAAGGTTGAATCTTCCTGTCTGTCATCTACTTGTATCACTTTCTCTAAACCCTTTTAATCTCTTTCTTCATTACTCTGTGCTTCTGTTTTCACTTTTCTACCCACTATTTTCTTTATTGCGGTGGTGCAGTGTTTAAGAGCTTATACTGATAGCTAAAAGACTGGAAGTATGAACCCACCAGTCACTCCTTGGAAACTCTGTGGGGCAGTTCTGTTCTGTCCTATAGACCTGCTAAGAGTCAGAACTGACTCAGTGGCCATGGATTTGGTTTTGGTTGGTTATTTTGTTGGTTTATCATAATTTATAAGGTTCATATTTATTACCAACATCCCCTACAGCGGGAAAAGATGGGTGACTGGGTTAATTCAGAGTTTGAGATTTATGGATGAGGTAAAATAAGGGTGCTGGTTAAACAAAAGGGGCGGCATCGAACAGACTCTCAGTGCCTGGCTAGACAAGAAAGGAAGGCAAGACGGAACCAGTTGACTGGAAACGGGAACACACAAGGAAATGAAGGAGTTGATGAAACTAATTGTAGGAAGTAATTGAGAGAAGAAGAGGTTATAATTGGGATTAGATTTTAGGTTAGGATCTTAAGGATGTTACAGTTCTGAACTCAGTAACTAAAATTATAAAAGAATAAACTTTCAGAAGTAAACAGTAAACTAGGAGGAACACAGAATAGTACATATCTCAGAAATTAGGATAAAGAAAATAAACCAGCATGCAAAAGCTGGACAATGAATAACGAAGATTGAAGAAGAATTCATGCCTTTTAATTGTGATGATGTTCAATTTTTGCATGCATATGAGGCTATTGAAAATACCCTGCCTTGGGTCAGGTGCACCTTAGTTATCAAAGTGATAGCTTTCCTTTTAAAAACTTAGAGGTCTTTTGTGGCAGATATGTCAAATGCAATACATTGTTTGATTTCCTGGATGTTGCTTCTACGGGCACTGATCGTGGATTCCAAGCAAAACTGTGGATCCAGGTAAAAGAAAGTCCTTGACAACTTCATAGCCGACATGGCTAAGCCATTTCCTAAATGACAATCATCTTTCTCCTCTCACACCAACCCCAAAATACCAAATGGTTGGTAGTCAGCGGTAGTCAGTGGGCATTTAATTAAAACTTTTGACTTACCCTTCCAAAATTACTTAAGTGTAACACTCCATAGTCCAGCCAAATTTCTCTGCTGAATGTTCTGAGATCAGGTTTCAGATTTCCCATGAGTTTGTACCACTCTGTTGAATTACGTACTACTCTTTCTTCGAGGTATGATCAACATCCAGATTCTAAGCTCTATGGAGGCATCATTCACCTGTCTTATTGCAGTCCTGGCACTGAGAACAGGCCTGGTGCAGGAGAACTCAATAAATTTTGCTAATGTTATATGTAATTATTACATAATATTAGCAAAAATACTGCTTTGTATTAATGACTGTCTGAGTACAGGTCTTTGCTCCCCTGTTAGAAGAGCACAGCCCTTTCCTATTTGGATATCTTATAGTTGGTTTTTTTTTTTGATATGTCAGTAGTTCTTTACTATTGCTGCATGCTATTTTATGACTCTACCACAATTTGTTTATCCTACTACTGGACATTTGTATTGTTTCCAGTTTGCAGCCTATTATAAGAAAAGCTGCTTTGAACATTCTTATACAAGTCTTTTTGTCAGCAGAAGTACTCATTTCTCTTGGGTATAAACTTAAGAGTAGAATTACTGGGTCACTGGGACCACAACAGTAGATCAGGAACAAAGTGGGAGAGAAATGTAGAACAAAATCCAAATTCATCAATAAGACCAGTCTTACCTGATTCAGACTGGTCTTGCAACGATGGCCCTTAGTCACCCTCAAACTTGGAAATGAAATCACTCCTGGAGATCACATTATAACCATAAACAGACAGACCAGTGAGGAATGCACACCTCAGAAAAATCAACTATACAAGACCTACAAGGCAACACTTGGCCAAAAAGAAGTTCAGAAGCATGGTGGGGCAGGAAAGCTGGGTGAATGTACATGGTGAGCTCAAAGAGGAGGGAGGGAGAGTGCCAGCACATTCAAGGGTTTGTAACCAATGTCAAGAAGCAAGCTGTGTATAAATTGTTAAACAGGAAACTTTGTTGAAGACTGACGGTTTTTCAAAGTAGCTATACCATTGTGTATTCCCACCAGTAATGTATGATGCTTCATGTGGTTTCAGGTGCTTGCTTCATAGTCTCATCACCACTTGATATTGTCAGTCTTATCAATTTTAATCGTTTTGCTGAGTCTGTGGTAGTGGCTCCTAGCTTCAATTTGTATTTCTCTGATGAGTATTTTCAGCACTTTTTACAGGCTCACTGCCACTTGGATATTTTCTCTTGTGCATTACTCATTCAAATCTTGTACCCATTGTTAAATTTAGTTATATATTATGGATAATAAAAAACCCATTGCCACGGAATTGATTCAACTCATAACGGCTCTACAGGACAGAGCAAAACTGTCCTTAGGGTTTCTAACCAGCAGCAGGCGGATTCGAACAGCCCCAGCTTTTAACTAGAGCCATGACAGCTCAGTATTACGGATGCCAAGCCTTTTACAGATGTACGATATGTTCTCCCTGTTCTCACAGACTCTTTAATTACCAAATGCTCAATAATTACCTACGGAAATGAATAAATGAGAATCATTTCTTGCAATGGCCTCAAAGACTGGGATCTAGTTTTATCATTTAGACAGACAACTTGAGGAAAAGAGTTTAAGACATACAGTTGCGCAAAAAGAAGTGAATCTGTCACATCAAATTAAAAGTTAATCATGAAATAAGACATTTTCAGGATAAAAAAAAAATCACGTAAACCAACCACAAAAGTGGAGGCTGTGTCCATCTCTGTACCAATTTTATTTCTCTTATTTAAGCTAAGAAACAGCTGGAGTAGCAAAAACTGTCAGTGGTTAGTAGCTCCCACGCAGACTAAGAAAACTTCTGTATCTGCCTATCTAAACTCAGAAAACAAAGGCTTGGAAAATCACCACTAAAACACAGAGAGAAATTACACACACATAGAATGTAGATATACATATATTTTCTATTTTCCTCATCCGGCCTGTAAGTTAGACGCTTGGAGAGCTTGTGGACAACCATCCCCAGGCGAGAACGCAGCCCGTGGGGCCAGTTCTCCGTCCACGGCCAAGTCCTTGAAGGGACACCAGGTTAGAGACAGGGCTCGCTTCCTTTCCCTCTCCGCCACCTCCGTCCTTCCGATTGGCTGAACTGGGACACCAGCGACAACACTACGCGGCGATTGGCCAGGCCTCCGCAGGCCACCACAGCCCGCCTTCACTCCAAAGGGGCTAACCAGGGCCGCGGCGGCGGAGAGTCCAAGAACCCCGGAGCAACTCTTGCCTACCTGCTGAGATGCCACACTCTGAGGCGGGGTTCAAGCTCTGGACCTTGGCTCACTGCCCAGCCCACAGGGCTCAAAGGTCCAACAGTCACAAACACCCTCGGGCGCCGCCGCCGGCCCTGCTCAAGGTCGTAATCACAGCGCAGCCTCCTCACAGCATTTCCTCCCCAGCGTGGCTACAGTCCGCACCATCCCTACAGCCCACGGTGCAGAAAGTCACCCAATCTCTTTACCTGAACGACCCTGCTGGCGGACGCCATTTTGCTGCCCATCATGACCCCTCGAGTCAGGGCAGCTTCCGGGGTGCTTGGGAACCACGGCTTTCTCCCGGGCCCCGGAAGGCTGAGGGCGGGGCCTTCCCGTGACATCGCAGGGAGGCGGGCGGGAGCGCTGGGTGCTCAGCCAATGAGGGGCCAGGCCCCACCCTGCTTGGCTGACCTCGCCCCGCCCCTCTTCCCCTGACCCACGTGTTTCACTATTGTTTCCTTTTGCTGGTCGAATTGTATGTAAGACCTTGGGTTTATTTTGCCCTCTGTTCACTGACTTGGGAAACCTTGGTGGTATAGTGGGTTAAGTGCTACGTCTGCTAACCAAAAGATCGGCCGTTGAAATGCCCCGGGCTCTCCTTGGAAACTCTATGGGGCAGTTCTACTCTGACCTCTAGGGTTGCTATGAGTCCGACCGCCTCGATGGCAGTGGATTTTTTTGTTGTTGTTTATTCATAGGTTTCGAAACCCTGGTGGCGTAATGGGTTAAGCGATGTGTCTTCTAACTAAAAGGTTAGCAGTTCAAATCCGCCAGGCGCTCCTTGGATATTCTATGGGGCAGTTCTGTTCTGACATATAGGGTCACTATGAGTCAGACCCGACTCATAGCAGTCGGTTTGGATTGTTGGGTTTTTTTTATTCATCAGCTTCTGAGGATCCAGGATTATCTCCTATACAGATAGCCAGTTTACAATTTTGATATAGTCCAAAATTCAATCTGAAACCAAGGAAGTAATACAAGTTCTTGTGGCTTCCTAAAAAGAATTTGTTAAAATGCGGGGGTTCATGGCTAGCTCAGGAAACGCAGTAAATTCTGGATCAATGTAAGGCCACCTCATATTCGCTAGGAGCCATGGTAGTGCAGTGGCTAAGAGAGGCTGCTAGCTGAAAGGTCAGTGGTTTGCACCCACCACCAACTCTGAGGGACAAAGATATGGCAGCCTGTTTCACAGAGATTGACAGGCTTGGAAACCCTGTGGGGCCGTTCTGGTTCTGTCCTGTGGGATCACAGTGAATTAGAATTGACTCAACAGCATGGCTTTTTTTTCTAGTTTTCACATTCCTTATTGGCATTACACTAAAAGTTGAAAAAAACAGAACATGTTAAGGTGGAATTCTGTCAGAGAAGGAAAACTCAAAACTAAAACAAGGAAGGATTTTTAATGGAGAGCCATAGTGAGCACCCTGTCTAAGGCAGAGAAACTTGTGTCTACGGAAAAAAGAAGGCAGTTCACTCAAGTTCTGGCTCACAGGTTTTGCTGTACTTGATTTCGACTTTTTTGTATTCTGTACCATTGCTTCTGATATTGAACTGCCGCCTTGACTTACAAGTTTGAGAGATATCAGAAGTCCAAGTTTTTAATTGCTAGTAATCGCTGTGGCTCGCGAGCCCCGCAGAAGCTGCCCTTACTCAAGGGGTCATGATGGGCAGCAGAGTGGCGTCCTCCAGCAGGGTCGTCCAGGTAAAGAGACTGGGTGACTTTCTGCACCGTGGACTGTGGATGGTGTGGACTGTAGCAACGGCGCTGGGGAGGAAATGCTGTGAGGAGTCTGCGCCGTGACTACGCCTTGTGTAGGCGTCCTATGGTAAAGATGAGAAACGCAGGTGTCGAAATGGTTAAGTGCTTGGCTACTTCTCAGAAGGTCCATGATTCCCACTGCTGCAGTGGAAAAGGACATCAAGATTTACAGCCTAGGAAGTTCTAACAGGCACTTCTACAGTGTCCTTGTTGGTTACTCTGTGAAGGCACACAATAACCGGGTAAGCACTAGTTTATATTGTTATAATTATTGATAATACACTGTGACCATTTAACATAACTGGGTAGGTTACTGTTGTTGCTGCCTTCAGAGCTGATTGAGCCATAACTGTTTTCCCAGGTGCTTCTGGGTGAATTCTGACTGCCAACCTTCTGTTGGTAATCTGTCAGTTAATAGTCTGCACCACCCAGGGAGTCCAGGGAGCAGCCTTTAAAACAAAACAAAAAGCCAAACCCATTGCATGGATTCCAACTCACAGATACCCTATAGGGGAGGGCAGGACTCTCCCATCGAATTTGGAAGCTAACCACCACATCTTTCTCCCACTGAGCAGCTGTTGGGTTCAAACCACCAACTTTTGGTTGGTAGCTGTGCGCTTCTATCACAGTGCCACCAAGGTTCCTCAGTGTTGTAGTCTTAGGTACTGTAAAATTTTGAGTGACCGATCTGTTTTGATAATATAAATCTGGAGAGCTTTATAGAAATACAAATTACTCACCCCAGATACAGTCCATTCTGCTTCTAGAGGTCTTTGAAAATGCCTTCAAAGCTTGTTTTAGCAGCACATATTCCAAAATTAGACCAATAACATAGATAAAGGACATGAACAGGCAGTCCACAGAAAAAGAAACACAAATGTCTCTTAAAAAACTAAGACATTCATCCTTATTTGTATTAAAAAAAATACATGGAAACATTTTATCCATCAAATTGGCAGAAATACCTGGACAGCATGCTCTGTAGGGGAGGCTATGAGGAAAGAGGCACCCACGTAATGCTGGTGAGAGTAAAGATGAACCTCTGTGGAGGGTAACTGGTAATTTTTAAATGTACTCTTCCTAATGATTTCTCCTTTTATCTCATGGTCACACTTCTGGGAATTTATCCTACAGATCCACTAACGTGTTTGAAATGATATACGTACAAGTTTACTGCAGCACTGTATTACCAAATACACTGGAAACTTCACGTATTCAAAAAGAAGAGACTTGCTAGAAAAGGAAAACCAAACCAAATCCAACTCAGTGCCATCAAGTCAATTCTGAGTCGTAGTGACCCTATAGCAGAAAGCAGAACTGCCCCATAGATTTTCCAAAGAGCACCTGGCTAATTTGAGTTGCTGACCTTTTGGTTAACTGCTGTAGAATGTATACGAGGCATGACAATTGTCATGTTCTAAGTGCTACATACCGCATTGCTGAATATCACCAGTCACTTTCAAAGTACTCCCCTTGGGAAGCCATGCACCAATGCCAGCACCTAATCCACTCTTCAAAGCAATTTTGAAACTCTTCCTTCCTGTGGCACAATGGCGAGTTCACAAACATAATTGTATAGTCCTCTGTTAGGGAGTTTTAGCCAGTAAATAACTGTGCTGGAACACCCTCCCTACTCTATCTGGCCTCCAGTGACTTTTTTTCTTTACCCAAAGATAAAGGAAATATTGAAAAGATGACATTTTGATGACATTCAGGACATCAAGGGTAATAGACAACAAACAGCTCTGATGGCCATCCCAGAAAGAGTTCCAAAACTGCTCTAAAGTGTGGAGTAGGGGCTGGCATAGGTGCACAGCTTCCCAAGAGGAGTACTTTGAAGGTAACTGTAGTGGTATTCAACAATGAAGTATGTAGCACTTCTTGGATGAGCTGTGAACTTAATCCTTATATAAAGTATGTGTTAGTGTCTTAGTGCTACTGTAACAAATATTAGAAGTGGATGTTTTAAAGAACAGAAATTGATTTCCTCCCCAGTTCAGGTTAGAAATCAAATTTCAGGGCATCAGTTCTAGAGGAAGCTTCGTTCTGTCAGCTCTTCAGAAAGATAATGTCTCTCAACTTCTGTAACCCCAGCCTTCCTCAGTTCCTTGGTGATCTTCACATGGCATCTATGTCTCCCATTTGTGCTCTCTTCACTTTGTGTGTAGTTCTCTTTACATCACTTAGGAGGGATTAGGTTTAAGACACACCCTGCACTCATATGACCTCATTACAGAGGAAAATTCTTTTCCTAAAGGAGATTACATCCACAGATATAAAACCAAACCAAATCTATTGATGTCCAGTTGTTTCCGACTCAAGTGACCCTTCTACTGTGGTAGAACTCCCTCATAGGGTTTCCAAGGAGTGCCTGGTGAATGCAAACGGCCAACTTTTTGGTTAACAGCTGTGATCTTTATGATTCTGACACATAATTCCAGGGAGAAACAATTCAGTCCATAACCATCTGCTGCATTTTAAGTGTAAAAATAATATAATAAATTTATATTTGAGTCTATCTGCATAGAGGGAATTTTAAAGACAGAAGTTGATTATACAACACAAAAGGATATCAAAGTCCATTTCTAGTGCTGCTGTTAGTGCTTGTTCACCAAATACTTCCTGTCTCAATTGAAGTTAGGTTGTAGGATCATGTGACTAGTTCTGTCCAGTGGATCCTGAACAGACGTGGTATTTTTAGGCTGAGATAGTTAAGAGCTGAGGCCTTCTCTTTCTCTTCCCCTGTTGCAGTGACCTTGGAAGTAATGGGCTGTCAATGGTAAAGCCTGAAGATGGAATGGAGTTGCCCAGACTGTGTAGGATCTTGCATAAATGAAAAATAAACATTAGTTGTGTTATTAAGTGAGGTTTCTGGCGGTTTGTTGGAGTAGGCAGGGTTAAGTAACCTAATCAGTACTGCAAGTGGGATACTACCAGACCAAAAACCTACAATGTGTGGCATTGGCTTAGCACTGAGGCAATGGACAGAAAGGTGTCAGATCAATAAACTCTGCCCAGTCAAAAATTTTCCTGAAGATTTTTGCCTGTTTTTCCTAAGTTTTATCTTTTAAGTCATGATCCATTTTGAGTTCATTTTTGTGTAAGGTGTGAGGCCTAACTGGAAGTTCATTTTTTTCCTAAGGGTGCTCACTCACTCCAGCACCATTTGTTGAAGTGGCAGTGCTTACTCCATTGAACCACTTTGGCACATCTGTGAAAAACCAGTTGGTTCAACAAAGCTGAAAACTCTTCTCCTTCAAAATATACCATCCAGTAAGTGAAAAGACAACTAAAAGAACAGGAAGAAGTATTAACAGATCATACATCTGATAAGGGTCTAATATATAGAATATCTTAAAGAACTCTTATGATTTGTAATGGACTGAATTGTGTCCCCCCCAAAATGTGTGTCAACTTGGATAGGCCAAGATTCCCAGTATTGTGTGATTGTCCTCCATATTGTGATCTGATATAATTATCTAACTGTTATACATCCTAAACTCTATGATAATGAGGGAGGAGTAGAAGCAGTTATGTTACTAAAGCTGGACACAATGTCTAACACCAGGTTGTATCCTGAATCAATCTCTTTTGAGAAATAAAACAGAGAAGCAAGCAGAGAGAGGGACCTCATTATCACCAACAGAAACAAAGCATGTCCTTTGAACCTAGGTTCCCTATACTGAGAAGCTCCTGGATCAGGGCAAGATTGATTACAAAGACCTTCCCTGAGGCCGGACCAAATGAAAAAGCCTTCCCCTGGAGCTGGCACCCTGAATTCCTCAGGCTATGAGAGAACAAATCTGCTAAAAGCCATCCACTTGTCGTATTTGTTACAGTGGTACTAGATAACTAACTCACAACTTAGTTAAAAAAAAAAAAAAAAGACTACCTAATGAAAATTGGTATACGATGTAAACAGACATTTCCCCAAGGAAGACACATGAAGACACTTCACATCATTAGTCGTCAAGGCAATGCTAATCAAAAGTAATGCATGCTAAATATAAAAACTTTAAATAGTCACTCATAATCCCACCACAAATAACCACAACTGTTAACACTTTGGATATACTTTTCTAATATTTTTGCTTGATAAACAAATGCACTGAAGTATTCCAAATCAGAGTTGGGACTGCCAGAAGACCTGTAGGGAAAATTTCCACATTCAGTGGAAAGCTGGATCAGATGTCTTTCAGGCTTCTTTGGAGGCAAAGCTTTGCAGATGCTTTTTACAATATGTCATTGATTTTAATTATTCTTAAAACAACAGGTTGCACATAATAGGGATAATTTAAGATAAAAAAATACAGCATTGGACAGTTCAAGAAACACTGAAAATATATTTCACTTTAAATTTGCTATTGAAATGACATATCAAAGATGTCTAGAAAATGCTAAAATAGAAGTCTTATTAGATCATGGTGAGATTCTTCTCAAGCTGCAGAACAATTTTCTTTAAGGCAGGATCTTCTGCCCAGTTGACTTTACTTCCCAAGATGAGGTTCTGTAATTTAAAAAAAAGTTGTAAATCATTTAAAAAATTTAACAAGATTTACCAAAACAAAAATCCTTTCATGAAATTTCAGTTTACGGTGATAGAAAACTCACTGATTAAACGTAGGGTTGCTCGGTTGATTAATGTAATTGCTGTCAATTAATTGTATATCTGTAAAAAGCTGGGTTGGCCAAAGTTGTATAGTAGATATATTTACAACAGTGGACCCTCCCCCCCAAAAGTAGCTGCTGAGGCTGCTTATGTACACTCAAACACCTCAAGGTCCTGTTTTCATGGGACTTCCCAGTTACTCCTAGTCCTGTTTGTTGTGCAGAACTTTAGGTCTTGAGAGCCTGCAACCAGCCATCTCAAGATACAATTGGTGTCTAATTGCCCTGAGCAACAGCGGAAGGAGAGTCAGGACTAGGAAGAAGAAACAGAATGTGTGGCTAATTGCCTCTATGAACAACTGCCTCCTTTGCTACGAAACCAGAAAAACTGGATGGTGTCTGGCTACCTATTACTGAACATTTTGATCAAAGGTACTACAGAAGAATCCTGATCAAAAGGTGGGAAATAGATAACTGAATTTAAAATTCTGATGGACTCCAGAATGTCTCAATCATGGAAGTTGTTGAACCCCTGAAATTACTGCCCTGTGATAATCATTAAACCTTAAGCCAAAAATACCTCCTACAGGCATCTAAAAGTAATCAGTAGGTTAGCTTCACTCTTAAGAATTTGCCGTGAGCATTATTAACGTTTTATTAAATTGTATTTTAGGTGAGGGTTTACAGAGCAAATTAGTTTCACATTAAACAATTAATACACATATTATTGTATGACACTGGTTGCCTTCCCCACAACACAGTCACACTCTCCCCTTCTCAACTCTGGGTTCCCCATTGCCGGCCTTCCTATCCCCTACTGTCTTCTCATCCTTAAAATCAATGAATCTTGTTTTGTTTTATGGGCCCACATAATCTTCAGCTGAAAGGTTTAGCACTGAGCTGTTTTAAGATCTATCTATAAGGGATCAAGAAACCCTGGTGGCTTAGTGGTTAAGTGCTATGGTTGCTAACCAAAAGGTTAGCAGTTCAAATCCACCAGGCGCTCCTTGGAAACTATGGAGCAGTTCTAGTCTGTCCTATAGGGACACTATGTGTTTAGTTTTTTGGTTATATGGGTTCAAACTGATAGCAGTGACTCGTAAGATTAGATAGGAAATTCAGGGGGCAATGAGTTTGCTAATGTTACGGATAGTCATGAGTCAGAACTGACTCGAGGGCAACAGGATTCTTTTTTGTTATCCTAGATTAGAAGAAAAGCCTAGTTCTAGTTCAGAGTTCATATGTATTTCTATTGTAGAAAACCATAATTTTAGATTTTAAGTAATACTTCCTATTTTAAAAAGAAGTAAAAGAGGAGCTTAGTGCTTTACGCCTTGCAACAAACAGCACCCCGCCCCCCAAAAGTAAAGAATATTTTTGTAGTAGACAATGGTAGAAGAATTAGGGTCATGTTTAATAAAAACTCTGGTCATTATTCTTTGAAAACTGTGGCTTGATGTTACTAACTTACTAAGTGAAATACTGCTAAAATATCTTTTGGAATATATGAATTGTGTTATTATATATAAAAGTATTGAAAACTCTGGCCTGTATAAAGCATATTCTTGCTATCTATAAGTGAATGAAAGGATTAGTATATATAAATCTGGTGAAATTTTCAAAGACAGGTGAAAGTAACCACTTGAATATGACTGAACAACTAAGGACTGATACTAGGAACAAAAATGGCTAAAACTATGTTCTATTCAACAAAGCAATACATTCATTATATCAAAACTTACACTGACTTATAGGATATGAATAAAAATGCAGAACAATAGAAGCCTCAAAGCAGTAGGAAGGGACATATATCAAAGAAAAGTAAAATGGTAAGATCCAGGAAAGAACACCTTACGTTAGACAAAACTTCGTATTTTATAAGTCAGCATTTGCTTTAGACACAGTAGGCAGTGTTTAACTCTAAATCTTATACCACCTAGAACTGGAAATTTAGGTATTTCATCTCAACAGTTCCAGACATACGTTTTACAACATAAAAAGTAATGGAAAACCTCCACACTAAGGACATACATAAAACTGACATTAACTGCCAACATCAGAATCTATTTGGACCTCACATCATGCTAAACAGATTAACATGGATTATCATCTTTAATTCTCACAATCACTTCTTCTAAACAGGAAACTGATGCTTAGAAAACATAAATAATTTGTTCAAAGGTAAGAACTGGTAAAATAACGGTCAGGATCTTAATCCAGATTCTCACCACTCTGAACACCTGACCCTTCCCCAAACACACACAACATGGGAGTCTCAAGTTCTCCATCATTACACCATACTGCTTCCACCTATAAAATCCACTGCTGCCAAGTGGATTCCGACTCATAGCGACCTTGTAAGACACAGTAGAACTGCCCCATACGGTTTCCAAGGAGCACCTGGTGGACGTGAACTCTGCTCTTCTGGTTAGCAGCTGTAGCACTTACCCATGCCACCAGGATATCCAGTGCCTCCACAGAGCTGCTAAAATCATTCCATTTACAAATACCTAATAGCTAACCCTAATGAAAGACTCAGGCCTTAAGCACTCTATATACATGAATTCTGAATATATGTAAACAGACCATATTTGGCACTGAATTATTTATAAAGATCAAAGAATAAGGATATTCATAACTAAATGTAAACCAACATTATAATAGTACTGGTCATTTTTACAAAGTTCTTTACTTCTCAATTTCTACAATTGAACATTACCTGAAAGACATTTTGAACAACTGTAGTAATATGTATCTCCTGTTGTAGGTTTTGGCGTATGGTCTTTATCTTATCTGAATTTTCCATATTATCCAAATCGTCTTTCTGTTTGTTCTTTTCAGTCTGTATTTCTAAAAGCTTACTTTCTGAAGCTTGTTTTAATTCTGTTAAGTTAAAAATAAAACAATACTACATAAAACAACCCTACAATCAATCTTGAAAAACAATCAGAAAATTTCCTAGTTAATTCAGTCAAGAGAAATTTTCTAATAAGCAGCATTTAAAGTTACAATCTTATACTAATTTGACAATGATTATGTTGGCATAATATACCAATGTTTTCGTTTTACAGTTAAAAACACCCTCTGTGAAATATTTAAGATGGTTATGTATGACAATTATACTGTGACATGTTCTGGGTATTTATGTGGTCTGGCAATTAAGTCTGTTGAACTTAATTGTTCTAAGTGCTCCATCATCTTTTTGCTGAATGTCACTATACTCACCTTCAAAGAACTTCCCTTGGGGAGCTATTCCCTGACGCCAGCATCTAGTTGACTGATCAAAGCAATTTTGGAACTCTGTCTGGAACGGCCATTGCCCAAGGTGACAAGTTTGAGAACTTCATTGTCTAGTTGTCTGTGAGGGAGTTTTTATACAGTAAACAAATAAACTGTACTGGAATACCCTCCCTACTCACCTGACCTAGCCCCTAATGAATTTTTTTCTTTACTCGAAGATAAAGGAAATATTGAAAGGAAGACCTTTTGAGGACATTCAGCACATCAAGGGTACATGATGACAGCTCTGATGGCCATTCCACAGAAAGATTTCCAACATTGCTTTGAAGGGTAGACTAGGCCCTGGCATCGATGAATAGCTTCCGCAGGGGAGTACTTCACAGATAACTGCAGTGATATTCCTCAGTGAGGTATGTAGCGCTTTTTCTAGGATGAGTTAGCAAACTTAATTAGCAGTGCTTGTATGTATGACAATGATGGCATCAAATGACAGAGGCTTATTCTGAGTTCCCCCCAAAAGAAGCAGGAAATATATATTAAAATATAAGGAAGTATTTTTTCCCCTTAAATTACAAAAATGACAGATATACACAGTAAAGTAAGATTCCCTTCTCCATGACTAAATACCATCAGCTACTTTTTGTATTTCCAGTACAGTGTGAGAATTCTACAATTCCAAAATATAAATTGGTGTGTCTCAGGAATAATGTATCAAAAGTAGTCTGGAATGCAATGGGAAAAAAATTAAACATGCAAAAGGTGTTTAATTTCATTAGATAAGGAGACTGGATCAGATGACTGAGATTTTTTGCTAACAGGTAAACCAGGTAATATTTAAAAAAATAAATCCTGCCTATACTGTTAAACAAAAAAAGCAGTTTACAATATAGTATAAAATGATACCTATTTTGTAAGAAATACACATTAAGGATGATTATCTCTAGACTGTAAAATTAAGAATTTAACTTTATGCATACTTTTGTTTCTGAATTTCAACACAGTCATCTCATTTTCATAATAAATTAAAAACCTGTAGAACCATATGTATTAATTTTATGTGTGTATATGTGTGTATTTATATAGGCAGAGAAAAAGTCAAAAGAATATATACCAAACTGGTCGTATAAGAAAGAGGCTGGACTTTTCATATTATATTTTTTAGTATTATTTGATCTTTACACTCACTTAAGTATGTTGTAATTTTATGTTATCAAGTTTTAAAACAACACAATAAAATGCATTTCATCTCTTTTTTAAATTGGCATGTTTAAAATTTTTAGAAATTTTGAAAATTAAGACATTTCTTAACTGCGACAGATGGCCTTATTAATCTCCATATTGAGCATTTAATAAAAAGACAGTGTTTTACATACGCAGTCTCTTCTTTCTAATATCAAGCAGTTTTTCTTCTAAGTCCCAAGATTCCTATTATTAAAAAAAAAAAGAAAAAAACATAAAGCACATCACTTCAGGGAGAGGACAGCAGCTTCAACTACAAGTAGATTAATTAGCAACAGCTGTCAGAAGGAATGGAATCAAGAAGAGAAACCTAAGCACAGTAAAGGCAAACCATACAAGTCCCTTTAAGCACTTCTATTTAATCACTGACAAGAGTCCCCAGCAAGTTGTTACTGAAATCATAGTAGAGTAAAAGCAGCCTAATGGGCAAGTGTACCTGCTGAGATGTCATTATTAATTTGTTTAGCTCTAATATATGTTTCATGTTATCCATGAGCACACTGAAAAAGAAATAAAATATGATTAATTAGTTTTAGTTAAAAAAACGGTTACTTTCACAATAATGAAGAATTCAACTCATATACATTTACTTTCATTAAATGTGCTGTATGGCATAGTAGGTCTTTACTTAACAAAATAAATCCGGAAAAGCTTGATGTAGCCTAAATTTCTGTCCTTGCAATGCAGTGAGTTTCTCTTACTTATGGAATTTCTGACTCTGGGTTTATAATTCTAAAAGAAATGGTTGGGCTACAGTGCACCCTGTGATTGGTCTATTTTACATACCTTGCAGGGATTGGTCAGTTTACTATGCAAATAGGGTATGTGAAACCACCCAGTATGATTAAGTGACCGTCTAGAGATTGGTCAGTTTGTGGTCTGGCTGGGAGGCTCATGCACTGAAATGACAAGGAGGTTACAAGCAGTCAACCCAACACATGTTTTCAGAGAGGCAATGACAGACAGACTTCCTAATGAGTTAGAGAGTGAGTCAAGAGCTGTAACACTGCAGACAGCACAGATGGCAACAGCAGTAGGAACAGGGGAACTGTGGGCCGAGCAGACAGCTGCCGTGGTGTTTGCTGGGTCCACAGGAGCTGAGTGCCTTTAGGAAGGAGGCTGTCAGGGCAGGATGTCTCTAAACACTTGTTGGGGGAACCAAAAAGCTGTAACACTTGTCTGAGCAGGACAGAGGCCTGGGAAGGCCCGGTGGCAAAGGTAGGGCCCAGCAAGGTCCAGCAGCTGGGAGAAGGGCCTGGGGCAAGCATGACCAAAGATATCTGAGAGCTGTCTTGGTGGGAAGCTGTCTTGATTGAAGGGCTGTATCCTAGCTCATATCCTGTAACTTCAACTTCCAGATTGATAATGATTCCAAGCTAGAGCCTATTACTTCCCTGATAAAGCTCCAGATTGTGAGTATGGTCCGAGTTCTGTGTGGCCACTGCAATGAATTACCGAACCCAGCAGAGAAGCAGAGTGCTGCTGGGGCTATAGCTGGTGTCAGTTGGAGAGTGGAGGCATATATGACCTCTACCTCATAGGAACCAGCTTTGTGCTGATCCTGAATTCATCCCTCCTCTTGAAGATAGGTTGTGACAAAATTAGAGATTTCCTTAAAAAATTTTTGGTCCAAGAATATAAAACTAAAGAATACAAGAAAATTTCTAAACATCTCATATTTAGGGAAAGGAAAATTCTAGTAACTTGCCTATTAGGCTTCCCTTCCCCCCTCACCCATTTCTGCAACAAATATTTCTGAGTGTCTGTCTACTACCTGCCAAGAATTGTCAGGTACTAGAAATGTAAAACAGAGTAAAACATGGTATCTCTCTTCAAAGAGCAAATAATCAGGTAGGGAACCAAAATGAGGCCATAACTACAGTATACTACAGAAATGGGTAAGAATCATGAAAAAAGTTATATAGAGGATGGAACAAGGGAAAACCCTTGAATTCAGTCTTTAAGGGTGTGAAATACTGAACACAGTTTGGTATAACTGGAGCAAAGGGCACGGGGTAAGATCAGGCAATTATAGTGGCTCCCATACGTCAGTGTGCTAAAGTCACTTGGGAGGTCTGCGGATAAGAACCAACATAAACCCATTTCCCATAAAGGTGAAGACTAACAAAGTCCTCACTCGACTGCTTCTCTGTCATGTCTGATATGGGATACTCAAGCGGCACTTTCTCCCTGCCCCTAGCCACACAAAGCTAGATCAGAGCTCCCAAGCTGAAAGGACATCATCCTTCAGACTGCCAAATAGGTAGGTGCCAGTTACAAACTCAAGGGTCCATAAAAACAGAAATAAAAAACAAACAAAACAAACCCACTGCCACTGAGCTGATTCCGATTCACAGCAACCCTACAGGACAGAGCAAAACTGCTCTATAGAGTTTTGTTTAGCTGCTGTAGTACTTAACCACTATACCACCAGGTTTTCCACAGGACACCCTTACTTCTTACCTACTAGTCACAAATTAGGCTTTTCCCACTACCCTTCAGGATGCCAGTTGCAAGCTCAGGGGCCTTCCCCTGGGCTCTCTCACTTTTACCTGCTGGCTCCTACTGATCCTGCGGGTTCAGTAATTTGTTGGAAAGACCACGACGATGGCAAAAGACCATGCAATGCTTCGTTCTGTTACAAGTAAGGTCACCTTTAGTTACAGCTGACTCCAAGGCAACTAACAACAAAAACAAGGGCACCGGTTTTGGGTACCCGTGTGATGATTCTGTCCTGTACCTCTTAACTCAAAAATGTTTTAAGTTCTCCTTGCATGGGGTGGCAACCGCAAGCCCAAATTCAGATTTTTTCGTTTATGAGATCCTGTTGTTAGCTGGGCAACAGGGAGGATGTCTATTAATCTGGGCTAAGATATCCAGAACTGGGAACTGCCCAGACCCATCCTGGCGCTCTTCTGGTGCCACTGTGAGAGGACATTACAAACTTTTCAGTGCTTTGGGGGATCAGATCAGACAAGGCTGTACAGCACCATGGCCATGGCAGTATTTTACAGGAAACTGTATCAGCTATACAAACTCCTTTCTTTTCAAATGCTATTTTATTGTTTCTGGTGAAAGTTTACACAGCAAATTAGGTTCCCATTTAGCCATTTCTATACATACTGCTCAGTGACATTCATTACATTTTTTATAGTATGTCAAAATGCTCCTTATTGCTGTTTCCATTATTCTAGCTTCCCTGCCTCTCCTCGCCTACTCATGTTTGCTTTAGTGTTGACTGTTTAATCTCATACAGATGATTTTTCAAAGGAAGACAGTGACAATGTTTGTTTATGAGCCAGTCTATTATTTAGCTGAAAGGTGACCTCCAAGTATAGTTTCAGTACAAAGTTTAAAGCCTGTCTCAGGGGTTCCTGTAGTCCCTACCAGTCTACCAGTTCAGGGCTCTTTTACAGGAATTTCAGTTTTGTTTTACCGTTTTCAACAATTCCACCCACGACCATCTACTGTGTTCCTGGTCAGAACGGTAGGTAATGGTAGCCTGGAACCATCTAGTTCTTCTGCTGCAGGATAGATGAAGCTTGGTTCTTACAGGCTATTAGTCCTGTGAACCAGTTTCTTCTTGAGTCTTCGTTTTCTTTTTTCTAGCTGCTCTCTCTACCCTGTGACAGCATATTCTTCACTTCCACCCTGTACTTACCATATTAAAATCTCCTGCTATCATTGTAGATCTCTCTCTCCAACTCTGCCAGTTTGTTTTATGAATTTTGGAGCCCTCACACTGAGTGTATAACTATCTGTAATTGTTATGCCTTCTTTGGTAACTGATCCTTTAATCATAACATCCTTCATAATGGATTTTTACTTAGTCTATTTTTTCAGATACTAACATTACCACTCTCGTTTTCTTTAGGTTACTGTCTCCTTGCTTTATGGTTTTTCATCATTTGATTTTTAACCTATTTATGTCTTTGCATCTAAGGTGCATCGCTTGCAGACAATTTACTGATGGATCATGCTGTTTTATCTGTCCTGCCACTCCCTGCCTCTTGACTGATGCATTTAATCCATTTACATTCAGTGAGTGATCACCATTAAGAATTGACTGCTACCATTTTGCTAGACTTTTTTTTCCCAGTATTAATGATTTCTTTGTTCTTCTTTCTGTGCTAAGTTTTTTTGTATATGGATTTTCTTTTCTTTCTATTTGTTACTGTTGTTTTTGTATTTATTGAGTTTTTAAAATTTTCTTCTTTATTTGGTGAAAAGATTTATTGGGTTTTGTTTGTGGTAAGCTTCAAGTTTACATTTATCGTCCTCTATTTAAGACAGTCTGTTGTATCTTTTTCTAATTTTTTATTTAATATGACTGAGTGAAAATGCACATTCCTGTATAAATTTACATGCCCACCTATATGCAGCCTCCACTGCTCTCCCTGCCCGGTGACAGCACACTATTCCTCTCTGCTCCATACATGTCTCATTCTCCCAACAGTCTCTTTTCCCCCTCCTCTCCGTCCACTCTCCTTCCTCCAGCCGGAGGTCAGCAGGATGATATCCTATAGATGCAGTGCATCCAGTATATGGTCATTCTGCATTGCCAAGTCCAATCCATTCGTTAAGACAGTCTGTTGTATCTTGAAATACCCTGACTTCATCTTCATACAGGAAGTTCTGTCACTATGCTGTTCATGTCCCCTTTTGTTTTGAAGTTGTTTTTTTTTACAGCTTAGTATCTCTGGTTCCCTGTAATCAGTTTTGTACCTTCATTTTGCTTCTGTGAATTCTTTCCCTGGCTTGGTATCTTGGTGATCTTGTGTGTACCCAGGTTGTTGTTTGCTGTCACTGTTTTTCTATCCTAAGGATTCCCTTTAATATTTCTTGTAGGGCTGGTCTGGTTGTTACAAATTTCTTGAACTTTTGCCTGTCTGGACAAACTCATTCCTATTAATGAAAAATGAGTATACTTCCTACTTCACTGGGTAGTTGTTACGTTAAATGAGACGGCACTGTTTCCAGTTGATAACAGCACTGAATAAAAGTTAACTTATAAAAACTACTTTCAAATTTTTCAATCACCTAAATAAAACCTCCATTGTTTCTTAGGATTGTAATCCATACAGAAAAGTTGTTGTAATGATGAGAAAAGCTTTCAAGTTCCCTCATCTTCTCACTCCACAGATGAAGGTGGTTGGAAATGACAGTTAACTAAAAATAATGCACAAAACTAAAGGCATCATGCAGATCTCCATTCTTACTCTCACTGTTACTAAATTCAGGGGAAAAACAAATACTTACCTAGTATTAATATCAGTTTTCTCCAGGTTATTTTTAAGTGCATTTGAAAGCTGTATCCTATTAGAGGAAAAAATCTTGTATTATAAAACATGGACAACATTTATGTATATAAAAATTTTTAAAATACAACACATGGAAGATTCATTTCCCTTTAAATATAACATAAAGCACAGGTAGGTTTCTAAACAGTGCTGCACAGGAAGTATTTTGACACATTTATATCAGTATCAAAATTCTAGAAGTAACACTGAAAGGGACAGACATTGTGTACTGCCAGGCTGAGGGGCTGAGCAGAGCCTGAAACCCACCTGAGCTTTGCTCTCCCATTTATCTGCTTTGGCTCAGGGCTGGGAGGAAGCATTAGGCACTACAGAGATTAGCACCAGCTTGAAAATGGAAACGAGTTAGCGAATACACAGCCATACTTGACTTTAAAACATGCATATATACAAGTAAGCTCCATAAATTACTTTTAAATTCAAATATTTAATGAATAAGTAATAAAAAGGCTATGAACTCAGCAATAATAATTTCTCTCTTTCTTCCACACAAAGTTTCAATTCGTTAAAAGGAGATACCTTAACTGTGAAGTCACTTTAACTTAAAAATACAATTTGGTAAACTAGTAATATGAGGCGGAAAAAGTTCACAGCTAAAAACACTTAAAATTTCTTTAATTACTTTTTAATTAGATAAATGAAGAAATTCACCTGGGAAAGCCAGAATTATTAGATTATTAATTCAACTCACAAGTGTATAAGAAAACACGGTTGTCTTGTTAACAGCTATATACTAGCACCTAGTACAAAGCTTAGGATACTGTACAAACTTGAGTATTGGTTGAATGAATTTTAACATACAGATTAAAAACCTACCATAAAAACATATGAGTTCTTGATAGCAGCTCTCTCACTGGATTAACAGTTACTGAAATACATGAATCCATGTAATTCTTTAAAACAGCAACTGGGAAGTAACAGCATACTGCTTTTGTCTTTTTAAATCACCTTATTAATTTTAGCCACTACTGTCAAGTCGATTCTGACTCACAGTGATCCTATAGTGTCGCTATTCCAACTCATAGTGTTACTATGAGCTGAAATCAACTACCCAGAGATAGATTGGTTTTGGTTTCATTTTTTTAAATTTTATGTAACTATCAATAAGTGATGTGGCCTTTCTCTCAGTGTTCAGCATCTGTGTGACCATTATCTAATCATCATTTTGCTCCCACACACATTTTGCATTCAGTTCACAGCAGTTAAGTGTTACACTGGTAAGTTAGCAGTAGTACCAAAAAGGCTGGCAGTTAGTTGATCCAGAGGTGCCCCAGAAGAAAAGTCCTGCCAATTTACTTCTAAAACATCATAGCCACTGTAAACCCTATGCAGTACAGTTTTAATATGAGACACATGGGGTCACCCTGAGTGCAATTTTTTTTTTTGCACAATGCTTACGCTTAATATGGAGCCCTTCTGGCACAACGGTTGAGAGGTCAGCAGTTCGAATCCACCAGATGCTCCTTGTAAACCTTATGGGGCAGTTCTACTCTGTCCTATAGCATTTCAGTGAGTCAGAACTAACTAAATGGCAATGGATTTTTCAACAGGTATTTCTCCACCTGTCAACCTTCTTTTCTTCTATTCACTAATTCATTTTCTCAAAGAATGAAAATTTTTATATTTTCTTAATCCTTACCAGTTATTTATTACAAAGTAAGTGAACCATAACAGCATACTTAACATGTAAAATGAGCCCTTGTGGTACAGTGATGAAGAGTTTGGCTACTAACCAAAAGGCTGGCAGGTCAAATGTGCCAGCCACTTCTTGGAAGCCCCATGGGACAGTTCTGCTCTGTCCTATAGGGTTGCTATAATTTGGAATTGACTCTATGGCAATGGTTACTTTTTTAAACATGTATGATTACCTGTCTAATGCAAGCTTTTTCATTTCAAAAGCAATTTTCGCCTCTTCAATTTCATTTTCCAGGCCTTCAATTTTACTGATAAAGAAGCATAAGCAAAGAAATTTCAGTGATATTTGAAAATTCATTAAAATTTTAAAAATAAATCTTTGAAAACAGTAAAATGCTTCTATTTTAATGAACGCGTTTTACAGTCTCACCACACTGACATACATTTACAGATTTGGTAAACTGGTGAACTTTGAGATATTTTGCTAAGTATCTTGTCTAAGAGGTCCCCAGAAAATGCTAATATAATCACTCATGCACATAGAAGTCTCTATCCCAAATAACCTCTCAATGCATGTGTGGCAAATTATTTGGAAAAACGAAGGGAAAAGGCAATGTTCTAAGATGTACAATATGTTTAAATCTTAATAAGAACTACAAAGAAAATTGAAAAATCCAACATACACTTTGATTTGCTCTTCTTGTGTGATTTGTTCTGAAGTTTTTTCTTCATCTACAAGTATAGTTTTTTGAAGTTAGTAACATTTTAGAATAGTGCTGCCCAACAGACATAAAAATGCGAAACAGCTGTAACTTAAAATTTATAGTTTTCACATTATGAATGAGAAATAAGTGAAATTAATATGGTATAGTCATTTTAAGCTACTTAGCCCTTGCTCAAAAAGTTAAGCATACACCTGCTACACAGCTCCATTTTTAGTCACATAAAGAAATGAAAGCATATTTCCACAAAAAGACTTATGTACAAATGTCCACAGCAGCCTTATTCATGAGCAAAATCCTGAAAACAACACAAATGTCTGTCAACAGATGAATGAATAAACAAACTGTGGTAAGAATCATAATTGTATACTTTAAAATAGTGAGTTTTATGGTATATGAGTTATCTTAATTAAATGAAAGTAGTCACGCACAAAAAATTACAGATCATATAACTCTATTCTACCCTGGCCCCTAGGGTCGCCATGAGTCGGATCCGACTCGACAGCAGTTGGCTTTTGGCTTTATTCACATTGAATTTTAGAACCCACTGCTGTTGAGTCGAATCTGATTCATAATGATCTTTAGTACAAACTAGAACTGATGGACAGAGTAGAACTGACCCACAGAGTTTTCAAAAAGCAGCTGGCAGATCCAAACTGCCAATCTTTGGGTTAGCAACTGAATGCTTAACCACTGTGCCACCAGTGGTTCAAATTTTAGAACAGTGCTGTCCAAAAGAACTCTCTACTGTCATGAAAATGTATCATATCTGTGCCATTAGTCATATGCGACTATTGAGTATTTGGTATGTGGCCAGCACAAATGAAGAACTTAATTTTAATTAATTTAACTTTAAAAAGTCACATGTACAACAATGAGAAGACAAAATAACCCAATTAAAAAATGGGCAAAAGATTTTAATTGTTATTTAGCTGACACACACACACACACACACACACACACACACACACACACACACACACACACACGACTCATTAACCACCTGTGATTTAGAAAGCTAAGAGGACTTGAAGCACTTACTCATGCAGATCAAAGCCTTAAGTAGGATTATACCTCAACATAAAGAAAACAAAAATCCTAACAATTAGACCCATAAGCAACATCATTATAAACTGAGAAACACCTGAAGTCGTCAACAATTTCATTTTACTTGCAGCCACAACCAGCACCCATGAAAGCAGCAGTCAAGAAATCAAACAATGTAATGCACTGGGAAATCTGCTGCGAAAGACTTCTTTTTGAAGTGTTAAAAAGCAGACATGTCACTTTAAGAACTTGGCTGGCACTTCAAGAACTAACTATGCCGACCCAAGTCATGGTATTTTCAATTGTTTCATATGCATGTGAAAGGACAACAAATAAGGAAAGTCAAAGAATTGATGCCTTTGGATTATTGTGTTGGTAAAGAATACTAAATATTCCATAGGCTGTCAGAATAATGAACAAATCTGTCTTGGAAGAAGTACAGCCAGAATGTTCCTTAGAAGCTGGGATGGCGAGACTCCGTCTCATGTACTATGGACATGTTATCAGGAGGGACCAGTACCACCATGCTCAGAAGATTCTCAGACACAGTGGCCGCAGCAAGGGGCTCAAACCCAGCAATGACTGTGAAGATGGTGCAGGACCAAGCAGTGTCTTCTTCGGTTGTACAGAGGGTTGCTATGTGTTGGCATGACTCAAGTGCACCTGAAAACAACATACATATATCCTTCTAGCTTCTAAGGTCGGGGTCAGCTTTCTATGTTTGACTCCTTACAAGGCATAGTAGTTTTATGGTGCACTCCATACATTTCTGAAATACATAATTGTCTGTAAAACTGATTTTCTTTTCATTAGAGTACTATCATTAAACTCACTGAACTTTATTTCAAAATGAAAATACTTAAAATGAAAATATTTACTTGCATCAACCATGGTTTTATATTCCAAGAGCTGCTGCTTCGTCTGTGCTCTCAGCCTAGGGTGGGGGGAAAAAACAGAACAAAGCGTCATAGTTACTGAGATGCTACTCATTATCTTTAAACTGGAGTCCCTGTCCAGTGAAATGGTTATGCACTTAGATGGTAACTGAAAGGTTGTAGGTTCATGACTGTCCACAGGTACCTCAAAAGAAAGGCCTGGAGATCTAATCCTGAAAAATCAGCCACTGAAAACACAATAGAGCCCTACTGACACACACGGTGTCACTATGAAACAGAATTGACTCGACAGCAACTGGTACTGGTACTACATTTTAGATCAACTCATCTTTTTCAGAAGCCAATGCAACAAACTGAGTCAGCACTCAATCTCAGTAAATGCTCCCAGTTTAGTCTCATTTTATCTAAAATGCTCATAAAGAAATTTAAGGAGCACAGAGGGAGACAATGGGAAAACAGCATCTCTGAGAAAAGCAAAAATTTTGATTTTTAAATTTATCTTCAGTAGGCCAGTCTGAACAAGACAGATTAACACAATGGCAATGGGCTCAACCAGCAATCACGGTGAGGACAGCAGAGGAATGGGCAGTTCATTCTGCTGTACGCAGTATCACTATGAGTGGGAACCAACTCAACAGAACCTAACAAGAAGGCTGGACTGAAACAGGTTAACAGAGAAGACCAAAATGGTAAAACCAGCACACTGTAATGATATAATGAGCAACAAACACATGTGGTAACCTTTCCTGGAGATACAGAAAAATATCAAAGATGCTAATCCTAGGATAATAAAGTAACTCATACAGTGTCTCAGTTGTTCTATGATTCCACTTATTTCAAAACCACCCATGAAGTTCCAAGTAGAAAAGCTATGAATAAAATAGTCTTATTTTTACTTACAAAATGTTTCACACTTGCACAGTAGTTTAATAGTTCTGAAATTATTTGCCCTTTGGCATTAGGACTTACTTAAGTAGATGAGAAGTATTAGATTTCTCAAGTTCTAATGCAGGTTCCCTTATTGTTTCAAAATTCCAAATGAAACCAGTAATTTCATAGAGGTTAAGCAGGACAGCAATCTATAATACACACCGAAAGAATACCTCCCTGTTTGGCTAACATGAAAAAACAAATTTATTTTTAGTATTTTATACCGTAGGTAGGAAGAGATTCTAAAAGTGAAGCTCTAAGAGGTTTATTAGTCAAGGTCTTCCAAATCAGTGGCAAAGCTAAAATTTAGTTCCAATGTTTACAGTAAGAACCCCTGTAACCATTTAATAGTTGGCAATTTTTGCTGTAGTCAGACAAATATTCTAGGCATTTTGAGGCATACAGTGTCTTTTGCAGCTACTCATCTCTGCCATTGTAGCATGAAAGTTATGTAGTAATTGTAGTTGCTGAAATTTGAATTTCAAATATTTTTCATGAGTTATGAAATATTTTTCTTGTGATTTTCTCCTAACACAAAAATCATTTTCAGCTGGAGTGGCCATACAAAAATGGGAAATAGGAGGATTTGGTCTAGTTTAATAGTTTCCCATTCCAGGTTTATAAGACTGATGTTCTTTCTCACTAAATCTCTGCTACTGCTTACCGAGAAAGCATGAAAATAGTCCTCTTAATAGAAAACGCAAGCAAAACCTAAATAAGCATGCTTCATCTACTCTAAGACCAGAAGATTTAGATGGTGCCCCTTTACCATTACTGAGTGTTCTGATTAGGGCCACAGTAGATGGATGATAGAATGGGGATAAAATATGGAATAAACTCGAATTCTTAACTAGTCCAGACTTGTTGGACAGGTTGAGTCCGGACTTGTTGGATAGGGACCCTCTGAGTCTGCTTCCTGAAATACCTTTTAAATCTTGAATGGAAACTACTCCCTCAGGTCACCTTATAACTAAATAACAGATTACTTCAGAATGCAAGCAGACCCCGTTGGCCTCATGGTTAAGTGCTATGTCTGCTACTCTACAAGTCAGCAGTTCAAATCCGCCAGGCGCTCCCTGGAAACTCTATGGGGCAGTTCTACTCTGTGTCGTTATGAGTATGAATTGACTCGATGGCAGTTTTTTTTTTTAAGGGGAAAGAAAGGGGGAGAAGCGCTAAGGCTCTAAACATGCTAAAAGCTTTCCTCAAAGTATCTCATTTAATCCCCACAAGCAACTCTACAAGGAGGACGTCATTTTTTTCTCTCCTTTTGGCAGAGGAAGGGGCCTAAGGAGTCTGCATCCGAACCCGGGACATGCTGGCAAGAAGGCAGAGATCTTGGCCACCAGGCCCACTCGGCTTCCGCTCAGCGTCCAGAGGGAAAAACCTGAGCAGCAGGGTCAGGTGGTCCTCCTGGGCGCCGGCGGCCTGCGGCTGCTCGCCTCCCTCGTCTTCTCCTCCGGAGTCCGTGCCCTCGGGGGCGGCTCTCTCCTCGGCCTGCTTCTCCATTGCTGGCGGGCACGAACAGCTGCCACGGAATCCAGGCTAGAGCCTAGAGGGGCAGCGAGCTAAAACCGTTTCGCCGGCGCTTCCCCGGAACCCGTCGCTTTTCCCGCCGCTGCGTCGACGCAAAGGGCCTCGGAGGCAACGCGCCTCAGCCCCGCCCCTTCCTTGCCTCTTCAGCCCCGCCCCCTTGTCCGGTTGCCGTGGTTACTGCTGCTTTCTGGTTTTCTATTCTGCCTCCAACTTGCCGAAATCAATAGAGGCTCACTCATGGAATGTTCGAACTTGAAGCGCCGGCTGTATTGATGCTACATCCATGTGGATCACTCCCGGCTTCCGGAAACGGCAGCCATGAGGGGGAAAATCCCATTATAAACGATCTTCAGCCTTCGCCCTTGGGAGAGGGAGTTGCGGGATATGCGTGTATCTACCCTGGGGCATCCTTCTGGTCAGAAAGTGAGTGTGCATTTCGTACGACTTTCGATGAGCCCATGAGGTTCAGTCCCCTAGTTGATCGCAGAAACGAGTGACCCACGCCCAGAGCCACCCGTGAGCCCTTTGTAAGAGGCGGTACAGACACCTGAACACCAATCTTCTATCTGCCTACATTTCACGCACTTTGGATTGACTGCCTTGATACATCACTGGAGTTCAGATTCCAAGTACTTTTAACTGTTGAGTGGAGTTGGGTGCCCCCCAGTGTCTGTTTCTTGACGTAGCAAGTGAGAATTCGCTTGGCTCAAGTGAGCAGAAAATAAAAACATGTAAAGACCGGATCCGTAGTTTTTCATCAGATTCGTGGTGTGAAGGGCTGACTTTGCGGCACAGCAGTAGTTGAGACCTTTTCAACGAGAGCTCAGCTGTCCATTTTTTAGCTACAGTTTCTCCAGAGTTACACACTGATCACACAATGCTCTTTTCTTTCCTGTCCATACAAATTCAGTATGAAGACCACGTTTGTGTATGGGAAGACAGTGTCAATTCAGAAAGTACACAACAAACTTGGAAAGCCTTACATATTTGTAAGGTTGGTAACCTAATAGGATATAAACTGTCAAAGGGCAGCTTGAAAATTTACAGAAGCACAAATAGACTTCAAATATACGAACCTAAAATCAGAGTCCTGGTGGCGCAGGGGTTTAAGAGTTTGGAGGCTAACCAAACGGTTGGCAGTTGGAATCCACCAGCTGCTTCTTGGTAACTCCACGGGGGCAGTTCCACTCTGCCCTTTGGGGTCACTATGTGTTGCAATTGACTGCAACAGTTAACAGTTTGGGTGTGACATCAGAACTGTAACAAGATAGGGTATTTTTGTCACATTCACAGAAACTGAAGAGATCCGTTATCGCCAGTACCAGTAAACATGGAAGAAAAACAGCACCAATATAAACACTGCCGTCCCTGGAAAAAGACATCATGCTTGGTCAAGTGGGGGGTCAGCAAAAAAGAGGAAGACAAGATGAAACGACAGTGGCAACAAGGGGCTCAAACATCAGACTGAGGATAGTGCTGGACTGGGCAGCATTTTTTCTGTTGTACACAGGGTCTCTGTGAGTTGGAACAGACTTGACAGCATATAACAAGATACACTGCTAATGATGTTGCGAAATTCATCTGGCAGTACCTGTGAGAACTTTAAATACACATACTTTTGAATAACCCAGGATACATTTAAAAAAAGAAAAAATACAATCATCCTTGTTTATGTGGACAGAAAATAATAGCAATGTGAATGCTTTTCCAGTAGGGGAATGGCTGAATATATTACCTATATTATGGAATATAAGGCACCAATACAGGCAAATGTGTATGTGGAAAGAACTGCTGTGTACATAGAATCATCCCGTTTTTTTTAAGTACTCAGTGCAATTTACGTGCATGTCTGTGTTTACGTGTCATGGAAGAACATGCCACACTGTTGACATCCTTTAGGTAGCTAGGTACTTTTTTTAGATACTTTTTTGTTTTCAGCATGTTTTATTTTCTTAATGAATAAACAACAAAAAAAAAGAACTGGGTTTAGAACATGAAGGACAATTCTTACTTTTCAAATGTGAAAGAGCTGATACTAAAGTTAATAATTCAAAAGATAGTGTTAGAAAGTACATTATTTAGAATTATGGAAACTCCTAAAGAAACAGAAAATAAGGGTGAGGTGGTCCACTTTTACACTGAAGTAGAAGCAGATCCTCTACAATGAGTGGGCATACATGGAGTCTACCCTACGAAGTGAAGGTTTTAAATGCCTTTACCACTTTAGGATTTTATACTAATAAAACAAAAGGCAAGCACACAAGTCAGCACCAAATCTATACACCACACAGACAGTAATCATATACATTAGTTGTAGTCTGTGGTCAACTGAAAGTAGCTGCATTTTTTTCTACTACCCCCACACCTTTCAGACAATTTCTAGGAAGCAACCAGTGCAGAGCAATCACATCGAATGACACAAAAAGTAAAAAGGGACACAAACTTTATTAAAAGTAAGTAAATTAATAATATGTACAGACAGAGCACACAGTGCCAATTTTATTCACAGATATTACAGTATTCCAAGTCAGGTTCACAAGTTACACCTTCGCCACAGCCTTGGCTAGATCTTGAATCAGTGCAGAATTGAGCTGTGCTAGAGTGCTGATCTTAGCATGTTTAGATGTGGCATACTTGTTCTTGATAGTCTGAAAGACAAAACTAATGGTAATCACTGAAGAAAAATATAAACATCCCAAGATGCAAAGACACAGGTATTCATTTAAAACATTAACTCCTTAAAAATAAGCTATGGAATTCCAGCATGAAGTACTGATGACTTTTTTTTTCCCTGCTGCACATCACAGAGTGCTGCTGACTGACTTACCATGTGCTTTGTAAGCCCTTGATTTACCATAACTACATTTTTAGCCAGGTGCTGCATAACAGGAAAAAGAGATTCTTCAGTGTAGGACAGGTAATGTTGTAGAGTTGGTGTCTGAGACAAGAAATGTTAGTGTTAACAGTGCTCATCAATAATGGTTTTCATAAAATACTTTCTGTTAAGCAAGAGCGGGATGGGTGGGTCTTCTAGACAGATTACAATTAAAATTCAAGGTCTCTCCTGCTCTAGACATCCTTCTTCTACGCTTCTATATAGGAACCTGTGCTTAAACTGATTATACACTAATGTACTCAAACCTAATAATACTAATTGTTGACTTGTCTACTCCAAAGCTTGAGTTCCTTAAGGCACACTTTATTACTTATACTTCTATTCCTAGGGTCTAAAATAGTGCCTATCACATAGGAGAAATATTTGTTATATCAGTGAAGATGAATGAACTTTCAGTAAGTTCTATGAGTAAGCTACTCTACTTTTCTCAAAAGTGTATAGAATGAGAAGACTAGGTAATGAAACAGAAGCATTCTATAAAGAAGGCTTTCCAAACAAAGTTATCATTTTAAAACATTTTGTCAGCACATTTTATGTTTAGGAACTATTTGAATTGTCCTTTGATGATAAAAGTTTCATATTCAAGCAAATACCACTATTTACAATTTAAAAGTCTGAGGTAATCTAGGTTTCACATCCATGACATTAGTTCTTACCCATTCACCATTGTCAAGAATTTTCAGTGCTAAGCAAAAAGCTCCTGCTGCAATCTGAGAAGGAGGAAAGTGTACCATATCATAGTCCAACATAGTTAGTTCCATCAAGTATTTGGCCAAAGTATGCTGTTCAACATCAACCTGTAACAAAATCCACGGGTCACTGTACTGTTTTCTAGAGTTTTGTCTTAGTGGCACTGATTCATAACTACATTTGTATGCCCACATTTGTAAATACAAAAGGTATTTTCTGTCTATAGATTCTCAAATGCACTGTGCATGGAAGGCCTTACCAATATCAGTAACAAGTAGCCTGGTTAGAAATAAAGAACATTTTTATCCCTTTCCCACGTTGTTGTTTAGTTAGTCACATTACTTTGATTGCAACTCACGGTGACCTCATGTGGCAGATGTGTAGTCAGGCATATAACAGCTCAGCTAAATTAGACAAGGGCAGCAGCAGTACTCCCTAATGTCCAAATCAAAGGTTTCTCAAGAGACCTGCTTACCTCTCCAATCTTGGATGCCCTCCGAAGGAAGTGGAGGGGCAGAGGGCGACCCAGACCAAAGTTTAAAGCTCTTAGAATCTTCATTTCCATCTGCCTGATCTGGTGCTTAGTGTAAGTGTGGTCAGTCACAAAGGCAAAGTCACCAATTTCTGGAGGGTACATTTCTTCATATTTGCTTGCAATAAACATAGCAGTAACACCAACCAGCTGCAACATCTTCTTGGGCACACAATTATTCTGTGACAGTAAATTTTAATTGGATGAATAAGCAAGATGTATTTGAAAAAGAAGACACAGATATATTCCCATAGCAAAATCTCAGTTAATGACACCTTATCCCCTCCAAGTCATATTTTACTCTTTTTTTTTTGCCAACAAACAGCTGTAAAAGATTTGCCATGACATTAAAGAATATGAATAGGGCAGAAAAACTTTTTTTTTTTTAAACCAAGATAAAGCAAAGCTGTTTCAATTACTTTCAGCCACAGAGCTCAAATTTGAAACTTCTGGAAATGGTATTCTAGACAATTGTGCAGCTGAAAGGTCAGTTTCTTATGACAAAGCTGGGACCCTAGCTGAATTACTAAATTACGCTTACCTGCATGAACCGGTCAATGATGGAAACAGTCATGTACATGGTTTCCTGCAGCAACCTAAATTTCATTTGAACCTGTACTAGCCAATCAATCAGGATGGCTCTCATGTTTCCAGTGACTTCTCGACCCACTAGGTATTTTGGTCTGACTGATTGCTCTTCCTGCAAAAGAAATGCTGGTTATCCTTCAAAGCCAGGCTCCATGGCAGATGTCTGTCCAGAAATACCAGTTACCAAAGGCTAGCTCTGGTACACTAGACAGTTCTTAAGACTTGAAACCCGGAACCTGAGCTTTATGAAGCAGAGGAAATTCCAGCAAAAGAACAGCTGGAATCCATGTGCTACCACACTCCTGCACCAGGGTATAAACCCCACCACTACCACAGCTAAGAGTGAACCATGAGGACCTGTATATGCACATATATTTATACCAAATCTCCTCTTTCAAAGTTAGAGCAAAAACTTTAAGAAGCACTAAAAAGATAGTAGAAAAGAAACATCAAGCAGGAAGATTATTGTCCAACCAAGGAAGTCTTCTTGCAGTATAATGCTATAGAAAACAGATATGCCCAAAGGAACCAGGCAGTGATGTCAAGACAGAGTACTATATTAAAAAAAAAAACAAAAACAGAAAACAAACACAAAGACATTCTTTGATAGTTACCTGAGATTGGAAGGCAAAGGAGAGAAAATTACCACCTAGATCAAAGACATGTACATGATTATGGGGGAAGTCAGCACAACACGACCAAGGCAAAGAAAGACACTGAGAAGAATGCAAGCATAAAAGGCAAGTACATTAATTACTATAACTTAGATAATCCTGTAACAGTAGTGTTAAAAAAATAATCTACAAATGGATACATAACATAGATATGCTGAAGAAGTATGGAAGGGTATAATGGATATAGTAGCCTTCAAGATAGAGGTCTGGTTGTAGATGTTTCTACACACACAATTGTACGTACTGCATGTATACTAGTATAGACAACAGAGCACACAAGGGGCACAGCCACTGAAACTTCTTAGACACAACCAAACACCTTGCAGTGTAAAGTTCCTAAGTTCAAAGGTGAATGACCACAGGCTCAGGGAATATCTATGTCAACAGAGCATAAAGACAATGTTTTGCATCCTACTTTGGTGAGTAGCCCTGGGTCTTAAAAAGTTTGCAAGCAAGCAGCCATTTAAGATGCAGCTATTGGTCTCTTCCTGTCCAGAGTGAGGAAGAGTGAAGAAAACCAAAGATGTAAGGGGGCAGTTAATCCAAAAAACTAAGGGATCACACGACCCACAGTCCACACAACCCCAAGACCAGAAGAACTAGATGGTGCCCAGCTACCATCATGGATCACTCTGACTGGCATCACAACAAAGGGTCCTGGAAAGAACAGCAGAAAAATTTATAACAAAAAAATCAAATCCATAAAAAACAGAAGACTCACTGAACTGACAGAATCTGAAAGCACCCTAAGACTCTGGCCCTAAAACAGCCTTCTGACCTGGAAATGAAGTTGTTCTGGAGGCCATCTTCTAGCCAAACAACAGGCTCATAACACCACAGAGGAATGTGTTACTTATATGAGATCACAAGGACAACATCTGGCCAAAAGCAAAGATGAAAAGGCAAGAAGGGGTAGAGAATCTGAACAAATAGGGAACCCGAGGCAGAAATGGGAAGTGTGCTAACACATTGAAGGGAAGGCAACCAAAGTCATGGAACACTTTAAGTGAAACTTTTGAGTGGCAAACTAATTTGCTCTGTAAATTTTTACTCAAAGCACAATAAAAAAAGAAGCAGAAACAATGCATTAAAAGCAAACAACTGATAAAACTAACCTACAGGACTAACTACATGAACCACAGTTTCATCTACCTTGAGACCAGAAGAATCAGATAGTGCCTGGTTACCACTACCCAACATTCTGATCAAGGCCACAGTAGATAGATCCTGATAGAATGGGAAGAAAAATATAGAACAGAACCTCAAATTCTTAAATAAATAAATAAATAAAATAACAACCCCCCACCCCCACCCCAAAGCAAGAATTACTGAACTGGTAGAGACCAGAGGATACCCTGAGACTAATGCCCTGAGATATTTTTTAAATCTTGAACCAAAACTATCTGGAGGTCACTTTTTAGCTAAATTACAGATTGGCTCACATAAGACAATATACCCATGATTATCCTGCTCCCTCAAAAAGTCATCTACAATGACACTAAAAGGCCAACAATTAAAGCAAGGATGAGAAGGTAAGGGGACAGAGAAACTACTGGAAATGGAACAACCAGAATGGAAACAGTAAGAATGTTCCTACATTGTTAAGAATGTGACCAATGTCACTATGAAATTTTTGTAAAACTTATTGAACAGTAACCTAAATGCTTGTGTATACTCATCAAAAACACAATAAAGTGTTGTTAAAAAAGAATAAATCTGGTAATTGTCTATTTTATGTTGCTAGCATACAGAATGTTGCCTTATTTTCAGAAAAGGGTAAAATGTACTAATACAAAGTTTCAAAAGATGAAACAGAAAACCAAAAAAACTTACTCCTAGTTTTTAAATGTATTCCTCTGGCACATGAAGAACAATTTCCTGACAGTCACTGAAATTATCAGCCACAGTGGCACATAATACCTTGTACTGGGGGTGGCAATAGTTTTTCACCACCTTTTCATCCCTGTCCACCTGCTGCTGTTATCCTCCTTACCCACCAAAATCAAATCCACTGTGGTCAAGTTGATTCCAACCCATGGTGACTCTACAGGACAGGGTAGAACTGCTCCACTGAGTTTCAAAGAAGCACCTGGTGGATTGGAACTGCCAGCCTCACAGCAGACACAGCAGGGTTTCTATTACCTTCCTTAGGTTCATAGACTTTGGGTCCTGCATTTCCTACTGTGAAGGATACAGGTATGTTATTCTATCTCTACTTTCCAGTGACATCATATTAACAGAAAGAGCCACAGTAATGTCCATCATTACTTTAAACTTTCACTGCTCAAAGCAGCAGCTGAGGACTTCATTGGGTTGGCTAATGCATTTTTATCTCTGGTATTCTATGGAATTTTGAGGTAGAATTTGAAAGTTGTAATCTTTTGTTTTGAAATACTGCCCAAGTCCTGCTGAAATTACTGTAAACCATTAATGGTAAACACCTCTAATAAAGCTAGATGCATTTTAGGAAAAAACAAAAACTCTAATGACAGTACTAACCTCAAGTTGTCTCAGATAAGAATAGATATCTTTCACATATTCACTACAAAGGTTTGGATCAGCTCCATCTTCTGCATCCACATCACTCACTGCAAGAATTACATCAGAGAAAGCTTGACACAGATACTCTTCTGCAGGAGCACATCCAGATGTTTCCATTGGGCTTAAAGAGGGAGTATCCACCTTGAAAGAGGAGAGACCTCTTGAAATAAAAGCAAAAATGAACACACATACTATAGGAATGAAAGTCAGATTGGTATCAACTCAAGAAACCACCTGCTGAATAGACATAAACATTTTCCCTTCACTCACTACCTCACTATCCAACATTCTGCATTTAAAACCAAACCAAACCCACTGCCACTAAGTTGATTCTGACTCATATCACCTTATAGGACAGAGCAGGACTGCCCTACAGAGTTTCTATGGAGTGCCTGGTGAATTTGAACTGCCAACCTTTCAGTTAGTCGCTGTAGCACTTAACCACTATGTAACCAGACCTTCCATTTTGCATTTATAAAATACTAAAAAAATTTACTACCTATTTTATGCACTAATGAAGTACATCTGGCAGTAATGAACATCCAGGTGAGGGCAAGGTGTAGGCTTTGATGGTTAAGGCTGTATGTCAATGTGGCTGGCCCATGATTTTCAGGGGTTTGGCAGTTATATAAGGCTATCATTTAGTAGTTATGTAATGATGTAGTCCTCCATTTTCACATAACACCTGATCTTCAGAACCTAACCATATTGATAAGTCTGAAGGGTGTAATTCATTTCCTTAAAAGAAAACTATCTTGAGACTTATTCAATTTCTCTTTAAGGTGTGACTGATACATCAAAAATAAAATGGCAACTTAGATAGACTAAGCCAGTTTGGAACTGGCAGAACATTAGAACCAGTGAGTAAACTACACCAGGAGCAAATAAGATTCATAGTCTAGACTTTCCTCCAAAGGAAACTGTTAAGTAATGAATCTATCAGTTCCATCATGTGATCTTAAATCACATGGATGACAAATCTGTCTTCAGAATGTACACACGTTTTTTTCAGAACATGGGCTGTTTCTTACCACTCCAAATGCAACTTCTGTGCCAACTACCAAAGATTAACTAACCTATCGTTAGGCATTTCCTTCAAATTCCCTTGATCCCATGTTCAAACATTTATTGAGCACCTTCTTGAAGTACAGCTCTGTGCTAGACACCAGGTTTACAGAGTCCTTAAGGAACTTAAAATTTAGAAAAGATAAGCAAGTAATGAGACTATAGAAACAAAGGTAGGGTAGTGTAAGTTTAGGAAAGCTTCAGGAGTTGATGCTTGATCTGTTCTGAAAGATGAAAGGTTATTGTCTAGATGAAAGTGAGGATGCGGAAGACATTCTTAATAAGTAGAAAGGCAAAGGCAAATCAGTGTGAGTCTTTCAAGGAGACCTCAAGTACTCTGGTATACTAAAAAGACTACACATGCTATACGTTTCATGTTACATCTAGAAGGTCAATACTATGTCAGTAGCATCAAATCTCTTACCCTAAGACATAAGAAGCTAGAGTGAATGACTTTCACAGATCAGTTTTCCAACCTGCTCTAACCAAATTTAAAATAAATTAGAATAAATCAGAATGCCATTTATTTCATCTCCAACAAAGCAGTTTCTTTAGATAGCCTTCCTTTCTTCACAGGTGCTCAGCTACCACCAATGGCTGTTCTGGCAAGGAACACAACAGAGAAGGAACCGAAGAAGACATACATCTCAGACTCTCTGAACCCAGAACTAATTGCCATTCCTAAAGCCAATTCTTCAGGCAAATTTTAGACTGCACTGAAAGACATAAAATGATATTCATGAAGAGTGTGTGTCTTAGTTCAAGTAGGTACACAGACTGAATAGGCAGCTCTTGTCCGGATAGGAGATGAGAAGGCAGAAATGGATAGGACATAGTTGAACAGACACACGAAGTTTGTGGTAGGAAGAAAGAATGTGCAATCACATTATGGGGATAGCAATTAGGGTTACACAGCAATGTGTGCATAAATTTTAGTATGAGAAACTAAGGAGCTGCAATTTTCACCCAGCTGCCAACGCTGTCAAGTTCACCTACAGCACAATTATTTAAAAAAGTTCTTGGTGTTTGAGGCAAAACGTTAATTTTCTTCTTGGCTACTCTCTCCGAGCGCTACATTTTCTTTCTGCTTCACACCTGTATATATTCAAATGTTATAGGTTTATTTAGCGCCCACATTCCAGAGGCACCTAAAATTGAAGCAGGGTACACACGCCTCCTCAAATACATCACCAGGCCTGTCATTTTCTTCAGCAAAATTATACCACTCAATGAAGATATGATTTCTCTTCCCTAATAACACCTTGAATTTTAGGCCATATAAGATCCTAAAAAAAGTCAAACTCAAAAAGTTTCGTAAACAAATTTCCAGGCACATACCAGAACTGAAGTTACAATACTATTTTACTTTGGTATTAATAATTAATGTCATAGTAATTAATAATTAGTAATTAGTAATTAATGTCATACTAACATGACATGGAAACCCTGGTGCTATAGCGGTTAAGTGCTACAGCTGCTAATCAAAAGGTCCAAAGGGGGGCAGTTCTATTTTGTCCTATACAGTTGCTATGAGTTGGAATCGACTCAACGACAACAAGTTTTAACATCGTATAACCACAGAAAATATGTGACCCTCCCCCCAACAGAAAAATCAAGAGAAGAATCTTGTTTCAGTCAGTAAATTCTAGTCAAAGAAGGATTTAACCCATAAGCAAGATCTTTGGCCCAAGCCACTGCTACTTAATATCATTATCAAAAGAGGGTATAAGAGGCAATTAAAAACATAATTTCCAAAGAAATATCTAGACTAGGCAAAGGTACAGAGACCAAAGCATTTTAGTGGCATAGTGGTTAAGAGCTGTGTCTGCTAACAAGAAGTCAGTAGTTCAAACCCATCAGGTGCTCCTTGGAAACTCTGGGGCAGTTCTATTTTGTCCTATAGGGTCGCTATGAGTCAGAATTGACTCGATGGCAATGGGTTAATCGGGCAGGGGGAGCAAGGAGAGGGAAGTCAGGGGGAACTGAATTTCTGTTCTAGGTGATGGAAAAATTAGTGTATTAATAGGAGTGATGGCTGTACAACACGATGAAAGTAATTAATGTCATTAAATTGTATGTGTTATAAACTGTTGAAATAGCAAAGACTTTGTTACATATATTTTTTCTGCACACACACAAAAAAGTACAGGTTTCTAAAGCTAGACAGCCTGGGTTTGAATCCTGTTTGTGCCACCTACTAGTTGTGTGATTCTGGAAAAGAGCCTTATATTCTCTCTGTAATCCATAACTAAAAAAAGTAGACAGAATAACCTCAGTTTATGGTGAAGATTATACGAATCAATGCATGTAGACCCATCTCATGTTAAGCACTAAACAAAAGTTACTATTATTACAACTTATTCAAATACTATTTCACCCATTAGTGAAAGGAGGAGAAAGAAACAATCAGGAGACTCTACAACAGGGTAAGAATGAGTTTACCAAAATAGGCTCAGGCGAAAGCTTTTCTTCTTTAACAGGCTCAGGTTCTAGCTCAGGCTCAGGCAAAGGTGACTTTTCCAGAGGTTTTGGCAGTTTTTTGGCAATAACTTTTCCAGCAGCTAAAGTCTTGGCTTCCTGTAGATTAAAAGCATAGAACAGAATGTTTCTCTGTCAAGAGCCACAGGTTGGCTTTTAAAAGAGAAGTTGGGTCAGAAAGATAGTTACCTTTTTCAGAGGCATCTTGGCCTGTGGCTGTTCACTGACTTTGTTACCAATGTCTCCAAGAGCTACTCTTGGCCTCAGCCCGGGCTTAGAGACTGCAGCCGTGGCCACAGGAACTCGCTTGGGGACTGCCATACTGGTCTTCGCCTTATTTTCAACATTTATTTTCGTATTCTGCAAGAAGCAAGACCATTTTAGAGTTTAGCCAGCCTGGAGTACGCCAAAGGTTAATTCAGGTGGGGCATAAGAGAGGATCTCGAGGGAGGAAAGCCGATGGAAATGGCCACGGAGGGGAAAAATGGGCTCCGGGGTCTACTCGAGGTCTGTGGCAAGTCTCTTCCTTTCCTGAATCTCTTTATTCACTTGAATTGAGGGATTTCGGCGTAGGCACAGCCAGCTCCAAAATACTGTAAATTTACATCTGAAAGAAACGAAAGCCTCCAATTGCTGGCACCTTCTTTCCAGGAAAGAGGTTGCGCGGTTGGTGGGTGCTCACCCTGGGAATCTACCTCGCCATTTTTTAATAAAAAAGGTTTCCCATAGACCATCCTCCTCTCCACAAACACTTATCTAAGGCCTTTTGCGTTCTTTATGTCACCTTTCTTCCGTCCGTCTGTCTTTCCTTCCCCTAAATACCTCACTATCCAAGGAATTCGCCTTGGCATTCACAGGGTGCCCTCCACCTCCACCCTCTTCCCCAAATCGGGGCCCGGGTCATCTCCGGTCTGGGCGACCTGCAGGCGAGAAAGGACTACAGGGCGTGCAGCGAGGTAGGTCGTATTTGTTCTCGGTTCGCAGCAACTCACCCTGGTGACTCGAAGTGCCATGGCTTCCTCTTCACCAGGCAGCAATCCAGAGGAAAGAAGGAGAATCTCGGGAGCCCCAGGCAGGCCGGGCACCAATAGCTACCAACCAGCACCAGCCGTTCCCCCGCAGCAGTCTGGGAGGAGAGGGCCCAGCTTCAGGTTTAAACCCCGCACCGCTCCTTCCTTATTGGCTCGTTCGTGGCACTCACTCCCTTCTCATTGGCGGCTGCTGGCTCTGAGAATGCGTTTCCAGGGCGATCCCGTGACGACGTTCGAAAAGGAGGCGGGGTCAGCGTCTCGCGTGGTGTAGCTCTGCTGCTGCGCTCTGGGCGCCTCTATTTGCCATCTGGTGGCTGTGCCACCGATCTAGGCAAGAAGGCTGCCTAGGGGTGCTTGAATAGCGACGGTGGAGTGGGCTGTGGTTTTAGAAACTTGAAAGGCTGTTGTGGTTCTATTCTTACTTACTGTTACACACTTTCCTCTTGTACACTGGCAAATAGCATTATCTTCCAGCTCATGAAAGGCTTTGATAGCCAATGTACCTTATTTCATATGGTCATTTCAGTGGGTGGAGGGTGGAGGAACTGAAGCTTAGAGAGGCTTAGGTGACTTTTTTTTTATTATACTTTTGTGTGTGTGTCTGTGTGTGTAATTAAGTGAAAGTACACAAACCAAATTGGTTTTGCATGCCCACTTATCGGCAGCCCTTCTGCTCCCTGCACCCAGTGACAGCACATTCCTTCTTTCCATTCCATACTTCTAGTGTTCTTAGGTGACTTTCTGAGGATCACAAATTAGCAATGCGGGCACTAAACTCAGGATTTTTGGAGTGTGATTTTTTCACAATACTGTCTCTTCAAGAAGAATGCCACACTGTTTTCTAGTCAATTATTTTGCTTTAGACTTTATTTGAAAATAATTTTTGCACTTATAAGAATTGCAAACATATAAAATTAAAACACCCGTATGTCTTTTACTCATATTCACCTATTGTTAATGTTTCATCCCATTAACTTACATTTTCTCAATCTTTCTGTAAATGTATACATTTAATATACATGCACTGGAAACTGGGGCAGTTCTACTCTGACTTATAGGGTCGCTATAAATCGGAACTAATTCGAGGGTACAGTAGAAACCCTGATAGGCTAGTGGTTAAGGGTATATCTGCTAGTCAAAAGATCGGCAGTTAGAAGCCACCAGGCGCTCCTTGAAAACCATAGGGCAATTCTACCCCGTTGTATGTGGTCGTTCTGAGTCGGAAGGGACTCGATGGCAGTGGGGTTGGGTTTTTTCTTTTGCTTGGTTATATATACAGTATATACGTGTGACTGTGTATGTGTGTGTATATGTATATGGACCCTGGTAGTGGTTAAATGCTGGCTGTTAACCAAAAAGCTGGCAGTTTGAATCCACAAGCTGTTCCTTAGAAACCCTACAGGGCAGTTTCATTCTGTCCTACAGGGTCCCTACGACTAGAAATAACTGGATGGCAATGGTTGGTTTTTTTTTTGTTGGCAGGGAGGGTATATGTATGTCAATATACATACACACATACATATATTTACAGAGATAAAAAAAATGTATGTAACTCCATAGCAATGGCCTTAGGTTTTTGTTTCATTTTTTTTAATGGAGCTTTATATGTATGTTCTGTTCTTCCCTCCCCCACTTCCAAACATTTGAGTGTTAAGTTATATACATCATGTTCCTTTATCTCTAAATTTTTCAGTGGATATATATAAGAAATGTACACTATTTTACATAAAAATAATTTACATTATTTTAATATTTCATTCAGTTCAGTTTGTTCTTAATTTAAGGCATTTTTCCCTGATCCGGTACAGAATCTGGTTTAGGATCAGATGTTGGAATTATTTGTCCCATTTCTTCAGTCTCCTTTCATCTGGAATACGTCCCACAGCTTTGTCTTTTACGATATTGATATTTTTAAAATATGCAGTACCCCTCCCATTTTTTCTTTTCTTTTTTTTAAATAGAACTTTCTCATTTTTTGTGTTTGGTGGTTCCTTGTGATTTAAATTGGGGTTATGCATTGTTGGTTGAAATAATGCACAGTGATGTTTCCTCAGGGCACCACATCTGTAGACACACCATGTGCACCTGCCCTTCATAGATGATGCTAATTTTGACCACTTGGTCAAGGTGTTGCTTGGTCTCTCACTATATTATTACTGTAGGTTTTCTTCCTCTTTGGAATTAATGTGTGTGGGGAGATATTTTAAGATCATGCAAAGTATCTGCTCTTCATTCAGTTTTACTCTAGATTTCACATCCATTGATAATTCTTTCCTGATCCCATCTTTATCATAACAGCTGCAAAATGATTATTTTCCAACTCCAGCAAGCCCTCTACATTTGCCATTCAGCCCTCAGTATTCAACTATAAGCAAGAAGCCTCCCTTCACTCCTATTTTCTTCTTTGTAGTAATTTAGTTATTTTCGATTCACAAGTTCATTTTTTCAAGTCTATAATTCATTGTTGTACTCAAAGGCAGATGATGCAGTAAGGTAAGCACTGACTTACTTGTGCTTACTAATCTGTAGAGAACAATTTCACATGGGTTTCACAGTGAACCAATAAAACTCATATGAAGTCGTTTGCTACAGTGTGAAGTTGTTTACTACAGATTAGTAAATAAGCACAAGTCAGCTGGTGTTTACCTTGCTTACTGGGTCACCCGCCTCTGATCAGGGATTGTAAATTAGACAAGAGGCTTTGACTCTGTAGGAAGGGGCTATGGGGTTGGGAGAGAGAGAAATGCCAGCCATACCTAGAAATCAGAATCTTTGATATGGTGAAAACACGTGAAGTGTTCACTGCAGATGGTCTAGTAAGCAAGGTAAGCACCATACTTACCTTGTCTGTTGGATAATCTTCCCTGTCCTGAAATGTCCTTTGAAATTAGTGTACCCTGCAACAGACAACAAAGCAGAGCACAATGGCAGTAACAAGAACCTACAGCTTGTGTCAGAGAAGCAAAGTCCTCAGAAATGGGAACTTCAGCAGACTATTTCTAGAGAGACATTTACTTGTTCCTGGGGGCCTTGGGTTTACCTAGGTGTATCTTTAGGTTGTAGGGAGAATGCTTTCTGTGGCTATTTTAAAGGTGGAGACTGATTGCTAAGTTTGAAATGGTTAATACCTCATCCCTTTCTGAAGATAACTATTTTAGCTCTAAGATGAGCAGCCTTTTCCATTGGTAACAGTATCTCTTTTAAGTTTCAAAAGTTTTTTTTTTTTTCCCCCTTTTATACTGTCTTGTACCATGCTACAGCTCATTTTAAGAAAAGCAAAAATGGATCCTTCTCTTCAGGAAGAAGAAATACTCTTAACAATTATGTTGCGTGTTTATTTCTGTTCTGACAAGTCTTGTTGATATTAAACCGAACCAAACCCACTGCAGTCCAGTTGATTCTGACTCATATTGATGCTAAAGGACAGAGTGGAATTGCCCCATCATTTCCAAGGAGTACTTGGTGAGTTTGAACTGCTGAACTTTTAGTTAGCAGCTGTAGCACTTAACCACTCTACCATCAAAGTTTTTGTTTTGATATTATGTTCCCCAAATCCAGTCCTCGTATTTGGAATTATGAAGTGGTTAAGATGTCTTTTACACTAACATGTCTTTGGGATTTCTAGAGTTTCCTTTGTATTTCCAGGTAAATATGAATAATAACTCCTTGAAAGGACACAGTAGCTGGGGTGGGGTGGGGGGCTGGGGACCATGCTCTCAGGGGAAATTGAGGCAAAACTGGCACAACTAGCATTTTGCTAAGAGAGCCTTCTGCACCCCACACTGGTGAGTGGCATCTGGGGTCTTGAAAACTGCCAAGCTGCCATCTGACAGTACAGCAAATGGTCCCAACTCAGCAGGAACGGATGATCACCAAGGACCAAAACGACATGGGGGAAAGAGAATCCAGAAGACAGACCCACGTGAGTGGGTGACTAAATCATTTTGTGACTGAAAGAACCAGATGGTGGCTGGCCACCACCAGTGATAGTCATGATGGACCTCACAAAGTTGAGTCTCATTGGCAACACAAGAATAAAAAGGGGTACACCCTGAGATCTCCACTAAAAGACCGCAATTGATGGTCCAGGGGCCTCGGAGTTCCCCTGGGAGCATGGCCCCTGGACCTGATGCTGCCCCAGTCCATAAATCATAACGGAGGTCAACTCTTCGGACAGGAATGGATTGGACTTGGTGACACAGAGTGACCATATCATGTGTGCACTTTATGGTTCTACGCATCCATAGTATGTTGTCCTGCTGACCTCTTACTGGAGGTGAAGAAGTGGGTGGAGAGGAGGGGATAGGAGATTGCTGGGAGGATAAGATATGTATGGAGGGGAGAGGAAGAGTGCGCTGTCACTGGGCAGGGAGAGCAGTGGGAGCTGCATACAGGTGGGCATGCAAATTATATGGCAATGTACATTTTCACTCAGTCATAATAAAAAAACAAAACCCAAAACAAATAATAACTCCACTTACAAAAGAAATAATAATTACGGATTTGTTTGGCATTTACTTAACTCAAAATTTATGTAAGTGATCTTTTATTTATCAAACCCAAGGTATAACAACACAGCAATGGACAAATCAAGATTACATATTTCTATCTATAGATATCTACATACGTATTTCTAGGAGGCCTGGTGGTGCAATGGTTAGGTGCTTGGTTCTAACTTAAAGGTCAACTGTTTGAACCCCCTAGTCACTCCTTGAGAGAAAAGACCTACTGATCTGCTCCCACGAAGATTTCAGCTTGGTAATCCCCATGGGGAAATTCTACTCTGTCCTATAGGGTCACTATGAGTTGACATCAACTCAATACATTTTGTTATTAATATGTTTCAATGAATATATACTTTAAGGTTGAGAAGAAGCATACTCATACTGATTTACAAAAATTGATACATTAACTATCAATGGATTTGTTTTAAGTAAAACTTGTTTCTAGGATTAAATAAATTTGTCAGTCAGGATAAGCATAATACACTTTATGGTATAAATTAAAGGAACTAGAGACTTGTCAGTGCTCCCTAGGGTCACCATGAGTCGGATCCGACTCGACAGCACTTCCCTTGGCTGGCTCCTGTTGGTCCACAGTATATTTTTATTCCAAGGTGATTACTAGATAAACTGTGACAAGTTAACATGTATCATAAATTTACTTGAACAGAGGAGGCTTCCTCCATTCTAGTATTGTTATAATGGATTAACTACAGCCCATTTTCAGTTCCTTTTCATCTTTTTTTATTATGGTTAAAGTACATATAACAAAATACTTGACAATTCAACAATTTTGTACAAATAATTCAGTGACATTAACTACGTTCATCATGTTGTGCAACCATTACTACTATCATTCTCCAGATCATTCCACTATCATTAACTGAAACTCAGTGCCCTCTAAGCAATGACTTCCTCTTTTCCCCATCCTTCCACCCTTGGTAATCACTGACAGAGTTGATTTTTTTTAAATATATTTATCTATTTCATGTGAGATCATACCATGTATGTCCTTTGTGACTATTTCAGTCAGCATGATGTTTCAAGGTTCATCCACGTTGTGGTATGTATCAGGACTTCATTTCTCTTTTTGGCTGAGTAATACTCCATCGCATGTTTGTACTACATTTTGTTTAACCACTAATTTGTTGACTGACATTTTCTAATGACTAATGATGTTGAAGGAGCCCTAGTCACACAGTGGTTAAAACTATCAACTGCTAACCCAAAGGCTGGTTTTTCAAAACCACCAATGGCTCTGAGGGAGACAGATGTGGAAGTCTGCATCTGTAGCTTCACAGCCTTGTAAACTCTGGGGCGGGGAGGTCCCTGAGTCAGCATAGACTCAATGGCAGTGGGTTTGGGAATGATGCTGCACATTTTGTCGGCCATTTGTATATAGTTTTAGGTGAAAAGTGCATTCAAATCCTTTGTCCGCATTTTTTGGGGGAGGAGGTTTTTTTTCCCTATTAAGTTGGAAGAGTTTTTATTTAGTTTTTAATTTTTTATTTATTATGATTGACTGAAAGCATACAATCCAGTGTAAATTTGCATGCCCGCCTATCTGCAACTCCCACTGGAACAGTTTTTTTAAAATATATTCTCGATATCAAATCCTGGAGATACGTGGTTCCCAAGTTCTTTTTTCCAATATGTAGGTTATCTCTTTGTTGATAAAGACCTTTGATAAACAAAAGTTTGTAATTTTTATGAGGTCCCATTTATCCATTTTGTCTTTTGCTGCTATTGCTTTTGGTATCATATCTAAGAATTCATTGTTAAAAAGTAGGTCCCTCCAAACTTGAACTCAACAACAAAAACATAAAAAACCCAGTTAAAAAATGAGCAAAGGATATAAACATTTTACCAAAGAACACATCCAGGCAGCTAACAAATACATGAAGAAGTGCTTGTGATCATCAGTCATTACCCATTGCCATCAAGTCCAAATCACAGTGACCCTACAGGCAGAGCAGAAGTGACCCACAGGGTTTCTAAGACTGCCAGGTAGATTCAGACCACTCAACCTATTGGTTAGCAGCTGTAGCACTTAACTACACCACCACCAGGGTTTCTCTGCAGCCATTAAAAAAAAAAAAAATACACAAACCAAATCCACTGCCATCCAGTTGATTCTGATTCACAGTGACCCTACAGACAGAGTAGAACTGCTCCATGAGTTTCCAAAGAGTGCCTGGAGGATTTGAACTGCTGACCTTCTGGCTAGATGTACTACTAAACCTCTATGCCACCAAGTTGCCTCAAAACTACAATGAGATACCATCTCATACCAGTAATAATGGCACTGACCACGATACCATCGCATACCAGTGATGATGTCACTGAACAAGAAAAGTAATGTTGGAGAGGCTGTGGGCAGATTAAAATTCTTATACACCACTGGTGGGATTGCAAAATGGTACAGACAGCATAGTGCTCTCACAAAAAGCTGAAAATAGAAATAACTATATGATCCAGCAATCCCACTCCTAGGTATACATCCTAGAGAAGTAAGAGCCATGACCCTAGGAGACACAGGCACAGCCATGCTTATTGCAGGATTGTTTACCACAGCAAAAGGATGGAAACAGCTTAAGTATCCATCAAAAGATGAATAAACAAACTGCAAACATATATACAATGGAATACTATGCACTGGTACAGAGTAAGGATGAATCCATGAAACATCTCACAACATGGATGATCCTAGAGGAGATTATGCTGACTGGAATAAGTGAATCACCAAAGGACAAACACTGTATGAGCCAACCATTATACAAAATCAGGAAAAGGTTTTCACACACACAGAAACATTCCTTGATGATTAACTGGGAGGACAGGCAGCAAGGTCAAATTAACCAGTAGGTGCTTGTTTGCATTGAGCACGGCATGGTACAAGCTTAATTGTATTTACTTGCTCGTCTGTGGTGAAAAATTTCACGTGAGCTTCACCACATCTTTGAAGTGGTGGGGTTAGATGAAGTCACACACTGCAGACTGGTGGAAAGGCACAACTGGGCCCAAGAATACTTGCTAACTGGGTTCTCTAGCCCTAGTGGGGAGGAGAAACCACTAACAAGGTAGTAGACACTAACTGTGGTGAATGAAGAGATAATATACAATAGGAGAAAAGTCAGCACAACACAATCAAGGTAAAGGAAGACAGTGAAAGACGCCAAAGCCAAGTGCCACTGAGTCGGATCAGTGAAAGATAAGCAAGAGTAAAAGGCAACAATGGTCAATACTAATACATATACAATCCTGCAGCAACAGTAGCTACAGACAATAATGTGTGAGTGGATACACAGGTAGACATGTAAGCTGAACAGGGGTAAAAGGGTGTATGGAAGTATACCTCCATACATATATATGTGTGTACATGCTAGAAGTATACACACATAGGCAACAGTACACAGAGGGGATACAGCTATGAAAACTTGGTAGTCATAACCATCTACTTCTCAGGACTGAGATATGGATTGGAGGGCTAGGGTTTCTGATCTCAGGGAACATTTAGGTAAATTGGCATATAATCCATACAGACAATGTTCTACAACCTACCTTGGTGAGTAGTGACTAGGATTTGTGAACAGACATCTAAGATACGAAAACTGGTCCGATTCCAAAGAACTAATGGGCCACACGAGCCAGGGCCTCCACTAGCCTGACACCAGAAGAACTAGACAGTGCCCAACTACCATTATTGATAATTCTGATCAGGGCCACATTACAGCTGTACAATAGAAAGGCCTATAAAATAAACAGCAACGCATCAGTGAGAAATGACCAACCAACCAACTGCAACAGAACTAAAGCACAGCATTTGCCCAAAAGCAAAGTTCAGAATGAAAAGAGGGGCAGGAAAACTGGGCAAATGGACACAAGACGAGGGGAAAGTGCTGACACATTCAAGGATTTGTAACCAATGTCATGAAACAAGCTGTGTATAAATTGTTGAATGGGAACTAATTTGCTCTGTTAACTTTTACCCAAACAATAAAATTGTTTAAAAAAAAAAAAATTAGGTCCCCAAACAATACCCTGATGATTTCTTTGGAGTCATTCAGTTTTATTAGTCATCTTTGCCTTGATGTTCCCTGATTTAGAATACTGCATTTGAAATTGCCCCTTACAGTGACAATCACGGCAAATCAAGCTGTGTAGACTAGACTGTGTCTGCTACACTTGCTCAAACAAGGAAGCTTTAACTTGCTTGCTACATTGATCCTAAACAGTTGGATCACTTCAGATTATTTACTGACCAACAAGTACTGACTAACACCACCTGTTGCTTTTGGATAAGTCCTTCAGGGTAAATCAAGAAGTCTTTTTTTTTTTTTATTTAACATGACTGAGTGAAAATGTACATTCCCGTATAAATTTACATGCCCACCTATATGCAGCTTCCACTGCTCTCCCTATCCGGTGACAGCACGCTATTCCTCTCTGCTCCATACATGTCTCATCCTCCCAACAGTATCCTTTCCCCTCCTCTCCACCCACTCTCCTTCCTCCAGCCAGAGGTCAGCAGGATGATACCCTATAAATGTATAGAACCAAGAAGTCTTAATGTAAAACTCAAGAACAAGCCAATCCAAGTCAAGGTGGGGACAAACTGATCTGTGGAATCTTTTCACAGGACTTGGAGTTGTCCAAATGGGAGATCAACTAAGGGCACACTGCAAACATTAGTAGCATAAATGCTGCTACCAAGTTGTTGTTAACAGTATAAAAGACAGCTGTGTAGCCACCATGTGGTTGCATTATGTTATGTATCAGGTGACTTTACATTAAAAGGATACTGAAGTTTCTTGGATAGTCAAAATGAAATTCTGTGAGACTGGTGGCTGAAAGAAATCAAGATGGCAGTAAAGATTAAAAAACAACAACAAAGACCAGATTATGTGCCTACTTTTGTGTTGTCATCCTATTAGGAAAAGAGAGGACCAGGGGGAGGAGCTCTAGAGAACTAATTTTCCATTTAGAGCAATGCTTGTTTAGAACTATTAAAACTAAACTCTCAGCAAAACAGGAATAGAAGGGAAATTCCTCAACATAATAAAGGGGATCTATACAATGCAAATAGCCAATATCATCCTAAATTGAGAAAGTTTGGAAGCATTCACCTTGAGAATGGGAACCAGATGAGGACGCCCTTTGTCACCACTTTTATTTACACTGTGCTGGAGGTTCTAGGAAGAGCAATCAGACAAGAGAAAGAAATAAAGAGCATCCAAATTGGTAGGGAATAAGTAAAAGTATCTCTATTTGCAAATGACATGATCTTAAATACAGAAAACCCTAAAGAACCACCACTGCCCCCCTCTGGCAAACAGAAACTACTGGAACTAATTGAAGAGTTCTGAAAATTATTAAGATACAAGATAAACATACTAAAATCAGTTGGATTCCTTTACACCAACAAAGACAACATCAAAGAGGAAACCATCAAGTTAACAGCATCAACAATAGCTTCCAAGAAGATAAAATACTTAAGAATATGAGGTCTGACACTAAGTCTGCGAACTTAACTGTTCTTAGAGCTACATACCTGACTGCTAATATCACTATGGTCACCTTCAAAGTACTCCTCTTGGGAAGCTATGCACTGATTGCCAGTGCCAACTGCACCCTTCAAAGCAATTTTGGAACTCTTTCTGGAATGGCCACTGTGCACAGTAGCAAGGTGTCAAGTTCGTGAACTCATTTGTATAGTCATCTGTGAGGGAGTTTTTAGCCAGTAAACAAATAACTGTATTGCAACACCCTCCCAACTTACCTGATCTGTCCCCCAATAAAGAAAACATTGAGAGGAAGACATTCTGATGACATTCAGGACACCAAGGTTAATACGATGACAGCTTTGATGTCCATTCCAGAAAAAAAGAGTTCCAAAATTGCTTTGAAGGGTAGACTAGCTGCTGGCTTCAGTGAATAGCTTCCCAAGGGGAGTACTTCAAATGTGACTGTAGTGATCTTCAGCAATGAGGTTTCTAGCACTTTTTCTAGGATGAGTTGACAAACCTAACTGGTAGTCCTTGTAAATCTAACTAGAGATGTAAAAGACCTACAGGAAGAAAAATCACAAGATTCTATTGCAAGAAACCAAGAGACCTACATAACTGGGGAAAGCAACCTCACTCATAGATAGGAAGACTCAATGTTGTCAAAAAGTCTCTTCTACCCTAAGCAATCTATAGATACAATGAAATCTCAATACAAATTCCAATGGCATTTTTTAATGAGATGGAGAAACAAATCACTAACTTTATATGGAAAGCGAAAAGGCCCCAAATAAGTAAAACATTACTAAGGAAGAACAAAGTGGGAGGCCTTACACGATGTGATTTTAGGACCTATTACTTCCATGGTAGTATAACAGTCTGGTACTGGTACAAAAAAGACACACAGACCAATGGAACAGAATTGAGAATCTAGCTGTAAATTCATACCCTATGAGCAGCTGATATTTGACTAAGTCCCAGAGTTCCTTAAACGGGGGAAAAGACAAGTTCTTTAACACCCCGTACAGGAATAACTGGATATCTATCTGCAAAAAAGTGAAACAAGACACATACCTCACACCATGTACAAAAACTAACTCAAAATGAATCAAAGACCTAAATATAAAAATCTAAAATGGTAAAGATCACGGGAAAAAAAATTAGGGACAATGCTAGCATCCCTGTTACATGGCACAAAGACCCTACAAACCATAATTACAATCTGCAAACACCAGAAGAGAAACTGGGAGCTCCTAAAAATCAAACACAATCATTAAAACACTCTACCAAAAGAATAAAAAGACAATCTACAGACTGGAAAAAAATTTTTGACTGTGATATATCTGATCAGGGTCTAATCTCTAAAAATCTGTAAGATACTGCAACATTTCAACAGCTAAAAGACAACCCAATTGAAAAATGGGCAAAGGATATGCACAGGAACGTCAATAAAGACATTCAGGCAGCTAACAAGTAATGCTCATAATCATTAGCCATTACAGAAATGCAAATCAAAACTACAATGAGATACCATTTCACCCCAACAAGCCTAGCACTGATCCAAAAAACAAACAATAAATGTTGGAGAAGTTGTGGAGAGACTAGAACACTTAATGCACTGCTGGGGGAAATGTAAAGTGGTACAACAAGTATGGAAATTGATTTGGTGCTCCCTTAAAAAGCTAAAAGTATCATACAATCCAGCAATCCCACTTGAAATATATTCTAGAGACATATGAGCCATCACACAAGTAGATACATGCACATACATATTCACTGAAGAACTATTGACAATAGCAAAAAAACAACATAGGTGCCCATCAACAGGCAAACTGATAAATTATGGTACATATACAATGGATCACTCTGCAACAAAAAACAATGGTGAATCTGGAAAACACAACATAGATGAATCTGGAAGGCATTACACTGAATATAATTAGTCACAGAAAGATAAATACCGTATGAGACCTGTATGATAAAAACACAAGAAAACATTTAAACACAGAAGAAAACATTCTTTGATGGTTATGGGGGTGGGGCGGGAAGGAGAGGGGAATTCACTAACCAGACAGTAGATAAGAATCATCTTAGGTGAAGAGAAGAGCAATATACAATACAAGGCAAGTCAGCACAACTGGACCAAAACAAAAGCTAAAAAGTTTCCTGAACACAACCAAACACTTTGAGGGACAGTGTAGCTGGGGCTGGGGACTATGGTTTTGGGAGTCATCTAGGTAAATTGGCACAATATATTAAACTATTCCGCATTCCACTTTGGTGAGTGGCATCTGGGTTCTTCAAAGCTTGTAAGCAGCCATCTTGGAGAAAAGGAGAATGGAGAACACCAAAGACACAAAACATTGGCCCAAGAGACAAAAGGGCCACATAAACCAGAGACTCTATCCATCTGAAATTGGAAGTAGATGATGCCTGGCTACCACCAGGAACTATCCCGACAAAGACAAAAGATAGTCCCTGAGGTAGTGGAAGAAAAGTGAGGGGCAGAACTCAAATTCACGTAATAAAGGCAGAGTTAATGGTGACTAAGACTGGAGCTCCTGAAGGCATAGTCCCTGGACTCTTGTTAACCCAGAACTAAAACCATTCCTGAAGTGGCTTCTTCAGACAAAGATTAGACAGGACTATAAAACATAAAATAATAGTGAAGAGTGTGCTTCTTAGTTAGAGGAGAGACACAAGACCAAATGGGTGGTTCCTGTCTGGAGGCAGGGCAACAAGGCAGGAAGGGACCAGAAGCAACTGGTTGAACGGACACCAGAAACCTAGGGTGGAAAGGTAGGAGTGTGCTTTCACATTATAGAGATTGCAAATGATGTCACATAACAACACGTACCTAAATTTTTATATGAGAAATTAACTTAAGCTGTCAATTTTCACCTAAAGCACAATAATACAAAGCTAAAAAGCTTTTGACAGTTGTATATACCAGTGTGACCATCACCCTGATCATGATACAGAACATTTTCATGATCCACAAAAGATGCTCCTTTCCAACAACGATGTGGCAGGTGAAATAACAGCCTCCCACAGATGTCCATGCTGTAAACCTGATGACCTACAAATACGTTATCACACATGGCAGATTCTAACGCTCAACAGGCTGTACTCTGGCTCTCGTGGATTTAATTTTCTTCAGCTTCAACCTGAATGTGCAACTGAGCAGCTGATGGCCTGTTTCACTGTTGGCCCTTGGCCCTTGGCCCTGTTCTGATGACAAATGAGCTTCTTCCACAAATGTAGCTGACACGATTCCTGTGTATTACATCTGGCAAGGTCCATGTATATCGTCTCCATTAATACCGCTGAAAAAAGTTATCTGCAATGAACAGGTTGTTGGTTTTGCAAAATTCTACCCTGTGGTCTCCCATGTCATGTCTTTCACCAAGGCTGTATTTTCCAACTATTGATCTTTGTTTCCAAATTTCGTATTCTAATCAACTATAATTATTAATCCATCCTGATTCTGTCTGATGAATTTCAGACCACAGAAGTTGTTAAAACTCCTCAATTTCTTAAATCTTCAGAACTATTGATTCAGAGGTAAATTTGAGTAACAGCTGTAGTTGTCTTAGCTACATACTGCTGCTGTAACATAAATACCTCAGCTTAAACAAAGAGAAATTCATTCTTTTACATTCTAGGAGGCTAAAAATCCAAATTCAGAATAGTAGCTCTAGGGGAAGGCTTTCTCTCTGTGTTAGCTCTGGGACAAGTTACAGAGAGACGTAATGAAGGAAAAAACAACGCAAAGCAACAACAACAAAAACAATAGGTGAGACCTGAAGCATGAGAGGGATGTGACCTGCAGTTGCTAGTTTTGAATACATAGAATCTCAGTCCTACAAATGCAAGGGACTAAATTCAGCCAACAGCCTGAATGAGCAAGAAAATGGATTTTCCCTTAGACTCCAGAAAGGACACAGTTCTGCTGACACCTCAATTCCGGCCCTGTAAGACCCATAACAGAACTGTAAGACAATAATTTTTGTGTTGTTTAGGATACTGTTACCTTATTACAGCAGCAAGAGGAGGCTAACACAAACCACTTTTTACGTTCTATCACTACAGAATAGTTTTATCTATTCTTGGATTTTGTATCAGTGAAATATTAAGTCATAGTCTGGCTTCGTTAACAATGTTTTTGACATTCACCTATACTGTGTGTGGCAGTCATCTTTTTTTTTTAACCGCAAAGAAATATTTAATCATTAATAAACCACCACTTATCCATTCTGTTGTTGATGGACATTTGGGTTACTCCCAGTTTTTGGCTATTATGAATATACAAAAGGAGGAAGGTGTCTCTGAGTATTCCAATTACAGAATAAACTCTAGGTGAAAAGTAATGAATCTATATATTATTTGTTTGTGTCTGGGGGTCAGTTCTACTCTGGCCCCTAAGGTCGCCATGAGTCGGATCTGACTCGATGGCATTTGGCTTGGGTGTGTCTTAGTCATCTAGGGCTGCTATAACAGAAAATACCACAAGTCGATGGCTTTAACAAACAGAAATTTATTTCTTCACAGTGTAGTAAGTTACAAGTCTAAACTAAGGCATCAGTTCCAGGCGAAGGCTTTCTTTCTGTTGGCTCTGGAGGAAGGTCCTTATTGTCAATTTTCCCCTGGACTGGGAGCTTCTCAGATGCAGGGATACAAGTCCAAATGATACACTCTGCTCCCAGTGCTTCCTTCCTGTGGTATGAGGTCTCCAAATCTGTCTCCTCATTTCTTCTTTTATATCCCAAGAAACTGCCTTAACACAATCTAAGCTTATACATTGAGTCTTGCCTCACTACATAGCTACTGCCCACTCTTCCTCATTAACATTACTGAGGCACGACTTAGAACAAACGGGAAAAATCATACAATACTGGGAATCATGGCCCAGCCAAGTGATGTATGTTTTTGAGGTGACACAATTCAATACATGACATTCTACCCACTGGGTGCCCCCAAATAACATCTTTGCAACATTCAAAATATATTCACTCCATCATACCACAGCAAAAGTCTTAACTCCAAATCCCCCAATTCCTCTTTATCTGTAAAATCTTGAATACAAACTATCTGCTTCCAAAATTACAATGGCATAACAGGTGTAAGTTCAACATTTTCATTACAAATGGGAGAAATCGCAGGGAAAGAAGGGATAACGGGCACCAAGCAAGTCATGCGCCTTCAAGGCTTTGAAAATAATTCTCCTTTCTGAGACATTTTACACAATGCCTTGCTCTCCAGACTCTAGGTATTGGCCATACTCTCCAGATTCTTAGTGGCAGTCCTTTGGCCCTGGGCTTCAGCTCCACCTCCCAGGCCCACTGGAACAGCAACTCTGCCCCCTTGGCTTTAGGCACACCATTCTCCTAGTTCAACTGAATGGAGATTCCCTACTCTTAGAAACATCAGAGGCCATGGCTACACCCTTTGAAATCCCTGAGGTTATGGCCATACCTTTAGAGACTGTGACAGCTCAGCTTCTGCTTCTTGTGGCCTCTCAGCAACTCAGGCTTCATTCCTGCATCTGCCCTGCAGGGGGAAAGCATTCCACAGCTCGGTAGCTTCACTGATAGGGGCCTGGAGGTACCCCACTCTGCCACGAAGCCTCCTGTACACAGGCACTTAGCTGTCTTGCTCCATAGATTGGATCCGGTGCTGTGTTGTGCTGGTTTCCTGGTTCTGCTATGGCTGATTCAGCTGCCACTTCCCTGATACTGCAGTTCTTTGCTGCTGCTGTTCCTTCATCCATTCAGTTTCAAAACCACTTCCACATTTTAGGTACCTGTTAGAGCAGCACTCCACTCCTGGCACCAAATTCTTAGTCATCCAATACTGCTATAACAGGAAATACCACAAGTGGGGTTGCTTTAACAAAGAGAAATTCATTTCCCTGCAGTAAAGTTGGCCAAAAATACAAATTCAGGACAAGGGAAGGCTTTATTTTTCTGTCAGCTCTAGACGAGGGTCCTTGCCATCAATCTTTCCCTGGTCAAAGTAGTTCTGAGATGCACGGCTCTCATACCACCAAGAAAGCAGGGTTGGGAGAGGAGTATGTCCTGGAGACTGGGGTCCATATACCTCTGAAACTCCTTGACCAGGGGAAGAGTAACAATGGTCAGTCTCTGTCCTCAAGAAGTGAGAGAGAGAGAGAAAGCCTTTCCCTGGAGCTGAAGATCTGAATTTGGATTTTTGGCCTACTTTACCGTGAGGAAGTAAATGTCTCCTTGTTACAGCAATCCACTTGTGGTATTTCCTGTTACAGCAGTCTTTAATGACTAAGACAGCCTGTATATGCATAAAATGTCTGGGAGAATATACTGTTAATGTTGGTGTTGTTGCAGGTGCCATCAAGTTGGTTGACTCACAGTGACCCTGTGTCTAACGGGACAAAACCCTGCCCAATCCTATGCCATCATCATGATCCTTGTTATGCCTGAGCCCACTGTTGCAGCCACTGTGTCAGTCTTTCTTGTTACGGGCCTTCCTCGTTTTTTGCTGACTCTTTACCAAGCATGAAGTCTTCCTCCAGGGACTGGTCCCTCCTGATAACACGCTGAAGTCTTGCCATCTTCACTTCTGATGAGTATTCTGGCTGTACTTCTTCTGGAAGAACATGCCAGACACTAACAAGTTAGTAGTTTTTAGAAAGGGGAGCTGTGTAGTGTCTGGGTAACAGAGACGGGGGCTGTTTATCATTTACTCTTTGGGATTTTTGTACCATGTGGCTGTTAATTACTAAAAATATCCACCTCTGCATTATCATAGTAAATAATAATTTACAAAACAATCGTAATGTAAACTTAAGGTGAAACCAGAATCTTCCGGCTAAAGATATGTAGCGTTGTTACTTTTCTGCTGAAATAAGTGTGAAGTACAACCAGTTATTATGCATAAGGAATAATGCATTCGTATTACAAAAGAAGTTTATTCTAAGTGGAAATCACAACTTTCCAAGTGGTTAGTAAGGAAACACAACGGTTAGGGACAAAAGCAAGAGAAGATTAGAAGTGTGGTAAACAACCACAACCATCCTCACTATCACCATCTTTCTTGGGGCAAATTAACTGTTTAACACACTTCTTTTTTAGGTATTATTTTAAACTTCTTTGTGTGCTTAATATCTAATTAATGTCTTAGAATGCAGATTTAAATAGAAAAAGGAGACAAATTAATGACATCTACCTTTGAAACCAGGCTTGAAACAATGATTCCTCATGTTTATTTAGCCCTTTTCAACTTTCAATTCATTTTCACATATATTATTCCTTTTTGCTTCTCAAAACCCTGTGAAGTAGAATTGAGCAGATTTTATCCTGGTTTTATACATAAGGAAAAAAAAAAAAAGATACTCAAGACACTGGTTTGCCTAAAACCACAGTTTGTATGGCCTGGAACCAATACCCTGGTCTTTCTCTCTGAAATTTCCCTTCTTTCTACCTGTCCATCTTTATCGTCCAACTCCCTGCCCTTTTCTCTCACCCTGTAGACTCTCAATCACAAATTAACTTTTTTTGCTGCTTATACTCATTCTAAGGGGAAATGACAATTTTAATAAGGATGCAGTATTTAACTATCAACTTAAAATTTAAATGTCTAAAAATTGTATTAAAATACCAGTATGCAATTATTAAAATTTTTAACATGTATGAAGATTCTGGGCCAAAAACTATGCAAAGAGAATATCAAAATAACCCATAATAAATTTCTAAAACCCTTCACATATTAAAAGTGGGAAGACAAAATATGATTTATGTGTGCCACTATGATATAAATAAGAAAAAAGCCCCTGCAATAAAATTAACTCTTCCACTTATCAAAATTTCTAGTATAAGAATGAAAATATTCAGATGCTTATAAATAGAAAGACAGTTATTCAAAAGTTTCTTTTGGACAACAATCTTTGGTGTTTATAAAACTGCATATATTACATATATTTACTGTAGAGACTTTTCAGACTACACATTCAGTTTAAATTGGAAATAAAAATATATAAATTAGATATTCACATAGCAAGTAGTTACAAGGTTCAAGTATTTTGACTTCATGGCACTCAAATGTTGATGAGCAAATTTTACCTATCAAACCTTAAAATAACTACCTATTGTTTGCTATTATTTATACTCATATGTTCCAGAAATTAAATACAGTACATTCACGGAGAATTCAACTCTGAGTTTACAGTTATTTATGATTTTCTCAACTGGCTGTTCCACAATATATGGAGCTAAATAAAAAGGTGGAAAGCTTGATACGCAGCTTGGGACACCAGACATACAACAAGTAGTGGAATACTTGGGAGGAGAAGCAAGTGAAGGAATAACACAGACACACCTTAGTACAAGTTCTTTACCCTAGTAAATGAATTATTCATTTGCAAATATTACCAAAAGTAAAAAATTTATTTTACAGAGGGGTTGGTTTTGTAATACATCAAAAACTGTGATACTATCCCTTCCCTGTTCTCACTGCTTGTCTCCTATCAGTGGCTGAAGTTTCTCCCAATAATTTAATACACATTTAAAGTGGCAATACAAATTCTACTTAATGGACTTAAGTTATAATTAGAAATCAGTTTTATATACAGAAAATCCATAAATATAGAATTTTTCTTCCTATTTTACCTTTAGGCTATGCAAAAAATTGACTAAAAACTCTATTTTTCATTTGGATTTTTGTAATAAACATGTAAATACATATTTACACTGGAGATGCTTTCTGACAGAAAGTAAATGCACAGGAGGAATTTTGGTCTTCATCAGATCCATCATTAGTTGTTCATTTCCCAAGAGGATGTGATCTATGATGGTCACTCAAATTTTAAGACTGTTTATACACATAATTCAAATAATAATTATTTTACTTGTACAGTTAGCTTCATTTTGGATTTAAACTTCTTTAGGAAAGATTTCTTGATCTGATAGTAGGTAGCTTTAAAACATTTTCAAATATAGTAATATATTTCTGTACCAGTATGCGCAATTTTCTTCACTGTGGCATATTACAAATACTGGGTCATTTGATCTTCATTATTCATACTCCAGAGGTTAATTCTTGAGTTATTTCACATGATATAAGTGCCATCTTTGTAGCATTTCATGGACTCCATCTGTTTTGTCATAGCCAGAACATCCTGAAATTCAGTACTTAGGCCAGACATATGTTGAAAGTATGCTTCTTTTTCCACTTGAACAGTTAAATTGTTTACTCCAGCATCTTTGAGTATTCCTGTAACCTGATTATAAAAATCCAGAGATTTAAAAGTATTTAGATGCAAAACATGCATGTCTTAACATGTCCTACATAATTGTTGTCATATTTTTACAGTTACAGATAGTCAAATAAATCCTCAAAAGAAAGTTTACTATTTAGTTAGACAAAATGTTAGTTGGACAAGGTCTTTTAGAAGGCTAGCAAATTACTGTTCTTGCATTCAAAGTAGAAAAGGAAAACAAAAAAACATTGCTTCTGACTATACAGAATACAGATGGAGGACCTATTCTGATCTTATCTCCAATGGTAGCATATACCCTATCAAACTGATTATTACTAATTTTGCTACATTTACAGTAACTTGCAATTTTACACATGAACTACCTCAGTTAAAACTACTTTAAAAACAAAAAGATTTTATTACCTGCTGCACTATTCTTTGTTCCAACACATCAGATGTCACCTGTATATGAATTGTTCCTGCCACAACACTGGCAGAATGACGCCAAAAATGTGGGTCTCGGTATGATATTAACCCTTCAAGTTTCTGTATCTGTCAAGTAAAAAGACGGATGATATATATATAGTCTTTGAAGTTAATTTGCTTAACATACAGCAATCCTTTTGGTCCAGGAACTGCTAGTAAGCAGACTGAAAAACACAAAAAAGGAGGAAGGAGAAAGACATCTAGCAAGAAGGTGCCAATATATAACATTCTGATCTAAGAGTGACGCCAGAATAGTTTTAAGTAGGAAGGTGAATGAGAGGCACAGATGTCTTTACAACTAAATGTAACTATCACCAACAGGTCACACATCCATTTTTTTCTATACAAAATATACTTTGCCTATCATACACAGACATACCCAGGCTTCTCAAACATCATCTGGACAAGTGCAATAAACTATCTGCTCTCCTTTACAATGATACACGTATGGACATATAATTTATTACATATAGATACCCACTCAAAAGACACACTCAGTGTTCAACAGAGGACAGGTTAAATAAATTATAGCCTACCCACAAAATGTAATGCAACAGACATTAAAACATACTAGCATATTTATCAATATAGAGAAAAATTTACAAAAGTTTATCATCTTTATAAAGTAATAAAAAAAACTATATACAAAAACAACTTGTAAAAGTTTATTTCTTACCAGGTGGTAGAATTATGTACATTTTTATTTATTTGTTTTCTTTGTCTACAATTTTCTATAGTGGACAAGTATTACTTTTGAGATAAAAATACATTTTTTAAAGTAGGAGATAAAACAAAAACCCAACTGACACCTGCTGCTGTCTAGCCAATTCTGACTTACAGTGACCCTACGAGACAAAGCAGAACTGCCTCACACAGTCTCTAAGGCTGTAAAATCTCTACAGATGCAGAGACCAACACATCTTCCTCCCACAGAGAGGCTGGTGAGCTCAACTGGCTGACTTCTCAGGTGTCACTTAACTGCCAAACCAAAAAGTCTTTACTATGGTAACACATCCAGTGCCTTTGAGTTGATTCTGACTGACAGTGACCCCATGGGACAGAGGAAAAGTGCCCTGTTGGGTTTCCAAGGAGCAGCCAATAGATTTCAACTGCCAACCTTTCAGTTAGAAGCTGAACTTTTCAATATTATGCTACCAGGGCTCCTAGTAAGAGACAGAATTCACTAATTACGAGAATAAGAAAAACTTACAGACTTTACTTATGAAAACAGTGGGTTAAGATGCATAAATGTTTATCAGCAATGACAAGCCCTTTAATGTGGTATGTATTTGCTTTTGTCTATGACTTATCTGTTTATAGCCTCATTCTCTTTTTCTATGAGATTGCTTTTTTTGCTTACATGGTTATGGATAAGAAGACTCTGTCTATTCATACACTGTTTAAATATTCCATCTTGGTTCACCTTTTGAACCTCAAACTTTGTTAATGGAATCTTTTTCCACTCTGGTTTGGTTTTGTTTCCTTTCAAAACTAAAAAGGCCTTCCTTATCTCCATGACTACATAAATATTGTTTTATTTTATCTGAGTAGATTTATTGATTTTTGAATCCTCTGGGAATATATTTTACATGGTATAGTGTAGAGACATAGCTTTTCTTTCCCACCAAATAGAAACATAACTGACCTGATACAAGGTAACTAGGCCAACTCTCTTCCTAATCATCTGAAACGCCATCTTTACTACATAACAAATTCCTTTAAGTTACTGGGTTTTTTCTGTATGACATGTTTTGTTTTTCTGTTGGTTTATGTGTGTATTCCTAGTAAGGATCAAACTTTTAGTTTTGTTACTTCTTTAACTTTGTAAGCATAAAACCTGATTTGTTAACCAACTAATTTGTTAAGTCTATAAATAGGTACATTTTCTTGCTATTCTCAGACATTAACTATTCCAAATAAGCTTTAACACTGGATTATCACCTCCTGACCCGAAACAAAAACAAAACAAATAAATCCCTATGACAAGTAGTGCATTAAGATTGGAGAATATCCACATTTTTCACAATAGTCTTTTCCAGGAAAGTATCTCTTTTCCTTTATTTGGACCCTATGTCACATTCCTTATATAAAACTATTGTTTTTCATTCATATCCTGCATATTTCTTCCTAGGTCAAATTATTCAATTTTAGATGCATTTTTAAAAAGGAAAACATAAATGGGCAAAGGCTATAAACGTCACCAAAAAAGACATTCAGGTGGATAATGAAAAATGTGAAGAAATGTAGGAGATCGTTAGTCATTACAGAAAAAGCCAAGTGCCGTCGAGTCGGCAAAACTAGGATAAGATACCATCTCACCCCAACAGTACCGGCAGGAATCAACAAAATAAAATGAAGCAAACGTTGAGAGGTTGCAGGGAACCTAGAACTCTTATGTACTGCCGGTGACAGTGAAACCATTTTGGAAAATGATATGGCACCTTCTGAAAAAGTCAGAAATAACTGTACAATTCAGCCACTTCACTACTAGGAATATATCCTAGAGAAAAAAGCAATCATATGTATAGAGTATGCACACCCATGTTCATGACAGCATTATTCACAATAGCAAAATCATGGACCTGGACACAACCTAAGTGCTCATCAGTGTATTAAAGGATAAACAAATCATGGCACACACACACCACGGAATACTGCTCAGTGATCAACAACAATGATGAATCATCCAAACATCTCACAAGGATACATCTGGAGGACATAAAATAAACTGTTATGGATTAAATTGTGTCCTTTCCCAAAAATGTGTGTCAATGTAGCTAGGCCATGATTCTCAAATTCGTGTGGTTGTCTACCATTTTCTCATGTGATGTGATTTTCCAGTATGTTGCAAATTCTACCTCTATGGTATTAAAAACTTGGGATTAGTGGCAGTTATATTAATGAGGCAGGACTCAATCTACAAGACTAGGTTGTGCCTTAACTCAATCTCTTTTGAGATATAAAAGAGAAAAGTTGAGCAGACAGACGAGGGTCCTCATACCACCAAGAAACAAGAGCCAGGAGAACAGCACATCTTTTAGACCTGGGGTCCCTGTCCTGAGAAGCTGCCAGAGTAGGGGAAGATTGATGACAAGAGCTTTCCCATAGAGCTGACAGACAGAACACCTTCCAATGGAGCTGGCATCCTGAATTTGGAATTCTAGCCTTGCAGACTGTGAGAGAAAAAAATTCCTCTTTGTTAAAGCCATCCACTTGTAGTATTTCTGTTATAGCAACACTAGACAATTAAGACATATGTCAATTACAAAAGGACAAATACTACATGAGACCACTATTATAAAACATACAAATAAACAATCCTTTTTGGTTAGGAGGGATGGTAGGGGCAGGAAGGAGAAATCATTAAATAGTAGACAAGTGTCAGTTGTGGTGAAGGGGAAGACAACACACAACATATGGGAAGTTAGCAAAACTTGACCAAGATAAAGTCACAGAAGTTTCCTAGACACATCCAAATGCCTTAAGGGACTGAGTCACTGGGGCTCAGCCCTAGGGACCACTGTCTCTAGAAACATCTAGGTCAACTGGCATTTCATAGTTCGTAAAGAAAATATTCTATATTCTACTTTGGTAAGTTGTCCTTCGGGTCTTACAAGCTTCAGTAGTCATTTAGATACATCTAGTGGTCCCACCTACAGCAAAGAAGAATGAAGAAAACAAGACACAAGGAAATTATTAGGCCCAGGGGCTAATGAATCACATGAACCACAGCCGCTACCAGCCTGAACCAGGAAGAACTATATGGTACCCGGCTAAACCACCAACCGTGCTGTCAGGGATCACAAAAGAGGGTCTCAGACGGCAGGAGAAAAATGTAGAACAAAATTCGAAGTTACATAAAAAAGACCTGACTTACTGGTTTGACAGAGCCTGGAGAAACCCTTAAAACTATGATTACTGGACACCCTGATAACTCACATAGGAGGCCATTACTAATGTATGTGAGGAATGTGCTTTAGTGCAATCAAGTACATGAGACCAAATGGATAACATCTGTCCAAAAGCAAAGACGAGAATACAGGAAGGGATAGGAAAACTGGATGAATGGACGCGGGGAAACCGGGGTGCAAACAGAAAAAGAGAGAGTGCTGACACACTGCAGGGGTTGTAAACAAAGTCACAAAACAATTTGTGTGTAACTCATTTTTGAGTGAGAAACTAATTTTCGCTATAAACTTTCACTTAACACACAATTAAAAAAAGAAAACATAGCACACATATTATGTACAATACCTTTTCTAAAGCAACATGTAGCTCTTTTTCATATTCTGGTGGCAGTCTCAGAAGTAGGACCTGACAGGCGTCTTTAATCAGTGGAACAACACTGAGAAATATTAATATAGCAATAAAAAGAGAGCAGAGGGGATCAGCAATGAACCATCCAAACTGCTCTATAAGAATTGTGGATACGATCACACCAATACTGCCAAGTGTGTCTGCCAAAACATGTAGAAATACACCTACAAACAAAATGTAAAAACATAAAAAAATAAGTCATATCTAATTTAGTTCTTTCACCATTTTACAAATATTACTGAGTATCTACTATATGTTGCTATGAGGCTGAACAGGTATCAGTGGATCTTCCACACTAAGAAAAAAGGCCTGGTAAACTACTTCTGAAAATCAAACAATAAAAACCCTGTGGATCACAAAGGGCCACTTCTTTTGGGCAAGGGGATGGCTTAGGACCAGACAGCATTTCGTTCCACTGTGCATGGGGACACTATATGTCAGGAACCCACTCGATGGCAACTATGTACCAGGCACTATGTTAGATGCTGGTGCTTTACTGTGACTGAAGCATTGCTACTTCTCTCAGGGAGTTTACAGTATAATGACAAAACAGTAAGTGCATGGCTAACTATGACACAGTATGGTTAATTTTATGATAATATGATTTATCTGGGATGGTTTCCAAGAAATCACACTTGAGGCAAGTCTTGACATTACCCAAATCATTCATATTAAACAATAAGAATACATAATTCAACATAATGAATGATTAACATTTTTCCCATTATCTTTTCCCCCATACCTTTTTACAATATGATAGCATAAATTTCCCAGTTCTTTTATAGTGAAAGTTCATTATAGTATTCACTGTTTCCTTTGCAAATAATGTTTATTCAACTATGAGAAAGATTTTATAATCATAATAATTTACTTGAAAATTGACGTTTGTGAACAAAGATGAAGTATTTTCTATAGCAGACGACTGGACCTTTTATAGCCACAGACAGCTTTCTAAAAATAAAACTGTATCAGAAGCTCAATATTTAACTCAAATAAACAGAAAGTTCCTGAGATTACAGGGAGAAGGTAGCACAGTACTTGGCAAGGACTCACCCCTCATGTTCGCATTCATGCCTCCGCCGGCAGAACCGTGACTGTGACTGTGCCCATGGTCACTGTGTCCATGCACATGGTGTGAATGGCTGTGATCAGATGAGTGACAGCTTCCTTGAGAAGCTCCATGGCTGTGGTTATGCGCATGGCTAAAGGCACAGATACCAATAAGGTTTACTATCAGCCCTCCAATTGATACTGGCTAGTAAAAGGAGAAAAGAAAATCTTAAAATTTGTAATTTCTTGTAAACTTTCTATTTAAGTTACTAATTCCTATGTTCTTTTGTTTACAGTTTCAAAAGTACTGACAAATATTTCAATAAGTTCAACATGTAAATACACAATTTATAAAAAGTCTGAATTTTAGAAGAGGCATTTGAACTTTCAAATACCAAACAAGCTGGATATGGACTTACTTTAATTATATGATTAAGAGTAATATATACTTGGTTCACAGCTTATATATAAATAAATGGTACCAAAGTTTTGTTTTATTTATACAGTTTTAAACTACTGCCTAATTGGTCAAGTATGTACTTTACCTAAAATCTTACTTATATTATAAGGTAAATTTTCAACACTTTGTAATGACAATTATTGTAGTTATTTAATAAGACTCCAAGAGATACAGTTATTTACTCTTGACTCTTTTACAAATAGTACCTTTGGGTGTTATTTAATTTATAAACATCTACCAATTCTTCTTTACAGAAACTGATCTGTTTTATAAATGCAAAATAAGAAAATGAAGGGAATATGTAACTTCATTTTCCAAAGGTAGTAAGAAATTTACATTAGTAAACATTTATGGAATTTACTTCCTTCTGTGACTCACACTATTTGTCTACCAGCTGTATGAACCTTCAGATGGTTAATGAGTTTTGGAGTAAAACCAAATACTACTTAAGAAATTTGTTGTGGTGAAACCGATTCTGACTCATTGTAACACTATAGGACAGAGCAAAACTGCCCCAAAGAATTTCCAAGGAGTGCCTGGTGGATTCAAGCTCTCAACCTTTTGGTTAACAGTCATAGCAATTAACCACTACACTACCAGTTTCCAAACACTGCTTGTAGCAAAAAGAAACAAAGTCAAACTTGTTGCTGTCAAGTTGATTCTGACTCACGGCAGTCCTAGCGGACAGTGCAGAACTGACCCATAGTTTCCAAAGAGCATGTAGTGGATCTCCACCACTGACCTTCTGGTTACTGGACACAGCACTTAACCACTGTGCCACTGGGGTTTTCAATACTGCTTATAACCCCAAAGCCAAAGTCACTGCCGTCAAGTCGATTCTGACTCACAGCAACCCTACAGGTCAGAGTAGAACTGCCCTATTACGCTTCCAGGGAGTGCTTAGCATATATGAACTGCCAATCTTTTGGTTTACTAATGTAGCACTAAACCACTACGCCACTCAGGTTTCCCATACTACTTATAGGAACCCCATAATCCCATTAATATGTCTCTCCTCATGAGAAATACTTTGTATATTACGGTATAGAAAGTGAAACAAAAAAATCCCCCAAACTCATTACTATTGAGTTGATTCTGACTCAAAGCAACCCTATAGGACAAAGCAGAACTGTCCCATAGGGTTTCCAAGGAGTGCCTGGTGGATGCTTACTGCCAATTTTTTAGTTAGCAGTCATAGCTCTTAATCACTATGCCACAAGAGTTTCCATAAAGTGAAAGTCCCCCATAATTCTATCCCCATGAGGCAGTCATGGCTGACAGAGTGATATTTTTTTATGCCAATACTAACACATACACATACATGCTTTTAAACTAATCATAGGATATCACACATATTGTTTATAATTTGTTTTTCTAAGTACTTTTTTCTTCATGCTAATATATATAAATATATCTCATTATTTTAAGTAGCTTCACAGTATTATTCTCTTATATGTTGCTTTTGTTAGGTGCTGTTGAGTTGGTTTAGATTCAGCAACTCTATATACAACAAGCAAAACACTGCTCAGTCTCGCGCTATATCTACAACTGCTTTCACGCGTAAGTGCACTGTTGCAGCCACTGTGTCAATCCATCTCGTGGAGGGTCTTCCTCTTTTTCACTAAGCCTCCACTTTACCAAGCATAATGTCCTTCTCTAAAGACTGAACTCTCCTAACAACAAGTCCAAAGTATGTAAGATGCAGTCTCACCATCTTTACTTCCAAGGAGCACTCTGGTTGTACTTGTTCCACAACAGATCTGTTTGTTCTTCTGGCAGTCCATGGTACATTCAATATTCTCTAACACCACAACTCAAAGGCATCAATTCTACTTCTGTTTTCCTCATTCATTGTCCAACTTTTGCAAGCATATGATACAACTCAAAACACTATGGCTTGGGTCAGGCATACGTTAGTCTTTAAGGTGACATTTTTACTTTTCAATACTTTAAAGAGCTCCTTTGCAGCAGATTTTCCCAATACAATGTGTCTTCTGACTTCTTGACTGCTGCTGCTTCCATGAACACTGACTGTGGAACCAAGTAAAATGAAATCCTTGATAACTTTAATCCTATTTCCATTTATCATGATGCTGCTTACTGGTCCAGTTGTGAGGACTTTTGTTTTCCTGACATGCAATCCACACTGAAGGCTATGGTCTTTGATCTTCATCAGGAAGTGTTTCAAATCCTCTTCACTCCCAGCAAGCAAGGTTGTGTCATTTGCTTAATGCAGGTTGTTAATGAGTTTTCTTCCAATTCCGATGCCTCATTCTTTATCATGTAGTCCAACTTCTCAAATTATTTGCTCAGCATAGATTGAATAAGTATAGTGAAAGGATAAAACCCTGACACACACTTGTCCTGACTTTAAACCATGCAGTGTCCTCTTGTTCTGTTTGCACGACTGTCTTTTGATCCATGCACAGATCTCTCATGATCACAATTAAGTGTTCTGTAATTCCTATTCTTTGCAATGTTATCCATAATTTATTATGATCCAGACAGTTAAATGGCTTTCAATAGTCAATGAAACACAGGTGAACATCTTCCTTGCAGTCTTTGCTTTCAGCCAAGATTCATCTTACATCAGCAATGCTATTCCTGGTTCCACATCCTCTACCAAATCCGGCTTGAATTTCTGGCAGTTCCTTGTCAATATACTGCTGCAGTCACTTCTCAATGATCTTTAGCAGGAAGCAGCCAAAGAAGATGGAAGAAATACAAGGAGCCATTACACCAGAAAGAACTTGTTGATATGATTAGGAACCAGGAGTACTGAAGGAAGAAGTTGAAGTTGCACTGAAGGCATTGGCAAAAAGCAATGCTCCAGGAATTGATGGACTATCAACTGATGTACTTCAATAAACAATGCAGCACTGGAAGTCCTCACTTGTTTATGCCAAAAAAATTGGAGGACAGTTACCAGGCCAACCGACTGCAACAGATCCATATCTACACCTATTCCCAAGAAAGATGATCTAACCAAATGCAGAATTTACTGAACAATATTGTTAGTATCACATTCCTTCATATGGATTAATATTAAATTTATTTAACTAGCCCCTTTCATCAATGGGAACTGGGTTGCTTCCATTTTTTTTTCTTACCATTATAAACAATGGAAGAATGAATAATGCACTTGTGCAAGCTTACATGAATGCCTCCATATGATAAATATTCAAGACGAAAGAATGTCGGGAGCGGGGGCCCCCTACTCCCAACATGAGGACCAAGGAGGTGCCTTCTAAGAGGGGCTTTACAACCCCCTCGGTTTATAAAATTATATTGGGAACATTTGATCAGAAACTTCTAGGGAAAAGAGATCAGAGGAATGGATTTCAATACAGCATGCCTAAAAGCACTGAGGCCTGCCCAGCCTCACTGGCTTTTCCCCCTAATTGCATACCCCCCTCCCTTTTCTCCACATACACAGGTTGACAAGCTAAACCTTGAAAGGCTTTCCAAGGACAATTCTCCACACAGCCATTAAAACTACACAAGCATCTCACTCCCTGCTGCAGAAAGAACAAATAAACTTCTAGGTTCATTATAGCTGGTATGGCGAACTGATAAACACTGAAGAGACATCTTTCTTAGTGCAGCTGGGCTTAATTAGAGAATGGCAGACACTATCTACACAGGAAGATATAAATAAAAACTTAGAGAAACAAATGGAGACAGTCAAATGGTGAGGTTTTGAGGAGTCTATCCTTTTGTGCCTTCAACCTCGAGGTACGAATAGAACCATTAAGTTCAAAGCATAACTTTGTTTTCACTGTTAACTTTGTTTTCACTGACATTTGTCACCACAAACACCTGCCTCAGACCATTATCCAAAAAGCCTTGGCAATTAACTAGAGAAAGAAGACCACGAGGGGTCACTTTCTTGTTAGCCAATAATGATGGGTCAGTTTCTTGTTAACCAATAGTTTATATGATGAAGAAAATAGGGTGAACACTACGTCACCTCTTCTATAAAAACAATAAAGACAGACAGCTCCTCTCTCTTGCTCTTTGGGTCGGGCTGCCTTAAACCAGAAAAGTCTTTCCTGGCTCTATTTCATTTCCCACTGACGCCTTCCCTCCCTCCGTGAGGGACTCTGAAAAGTGTTGGGGCTGGCTCCCGGCAAAAGAATGTATGCATTTAAAAGTCTAACACGTATACTCCAAGACATTTCACTAATATATGCTTCTACCAACAAGATGTGTTTTTATTTGTATCTGCTTTTAGTCATTCAACAATTAATTGCTGGTTTTCTCTTCTAAGACAGGTGCCAGAATTTGACAGTTAATGATACACAGTTCAAATGTTGAAGAAACATCTATCTGTCCTTATTTCAACTATAACTTCTGGGAGACAAATGAAAACCTAACCATCATTGTTTATTTAAAAAACAAAACACCAAAACCCAAACCTACTGCTGTTGAGTCAATTCTCACAGTGAACCTATAGGACAGAGTAGAACTGCCCAATAGAGTTGCCATGGAGCACCTAGTGGATTCAAACTGCCAATCTTTTGGTCAGCAGCTGTAGGTCTTAACCAATGACTATGCCACCAGGGTTTCCATTGTTTGTTTAAGTAGGTATATTTTAAGCAAAAAAATCCTTTTTTTCCCATGGGTAATGCCTGTACAAGGTACAAAAAGTGAGTAAGAGCAGTTCTCTCTCTTAACTTGCTTCCAAGCCATCCAGTTTATATTGTTGGAGACAACCACTGTGATACCACTTGATGTTGATTTCTTTGTATTCCTACAGTGATAATTTATGCATTGATTATGGATCCAACCTATGTATAAAATGTAATTTATAAAACCTTTAGTAGTACTATATGATCTAATATTATATAAACGTATTACTACGGAATCTAGGTTAAACTTCAAAGATAACCTATCTCAACAGCCTTCTAGATTAACAATTCTGTCCTCTGGTTCCTTGGAGGCACAAGTGGTTAAGTCCTCAATTACTAGTCAAAAGGTAGGTGGTTCAAACCCACCCAGAGGCACCTCGGCAGACAGGCCTGGTGAGCTGTCTACTCCACACACATGGGGTCACCACGAGTCAGAACCGAGTCAAGATCAACTTACAAAAACTATGCAATCAGTCTACAAAGCGCTTTGAAAGTCAAATGCATACTTGGTACAGGAAGCATTAAGAAAAGTTTATCAAGCTCCTAAGACAAATAGCAACATGATAAATGTGGGTATTTTAGAATGACCACTTATGCAACAATATATTGGTTGCTTTTAATGGAAACAAAGACTGAACTTAGGGAAAGTATGGTAAAAGAGAAAAATCGGTTAAAGTCTAGGTTTTAGTCTTGATTCTGCCATAGAGTAGGTGCAAAATGTGAGCATTTCATTTCACCTTTAGACTTCACTTCCCTCCTTTATAAAACAGTAGGAACAGGATGGTCTTTAAAGTTTCCTCCATCTTTAAAATTTTATAAGCCTACAGGTACTGCCTAAAAATTGTGAAGAGAGATTTGAAGGGAGCTCTTGGAACACACAGAGGAGTAGTGTTACTTTGCATTCAATCCTGGATCAACAATGCCCAAGCTCTAAATTAAGGCTTCTTAATTTGCCTCTGGTTCCACACCTCATCTGAGAGGTAAGGGAAGAAGAAGAGACAAGGCCTTTAAAATTCTATTTTTTTCCCTGATTATTTTTATCTTTAACATTTTGAAAATTTCCTCAGATATTTAAACACACATTTTGAAACAACAGTAGCCAAAAGTAAAAAAAAAAAAAAAAAAAAAAAAGAGGCCTGTATGTTCTACAGTACTGTGTAATGTTCACCACTGAAACATTAAGAAAAAAGCTTGAGTCAGTAATGTAAATAGGAATTTACATTGATTTAAAGAATAAACAAAACTCCCCTAGATCAATAACTTTATAGAAAGTAACTATATAGATACAAGAGTAACAGTTCAAACAGGAAAATAAAAAGACTTACTGTTAACATATGTGTGTCTAATTCTGGAGGATCAATCAATCTAGCCACTGATTCCACAAAAACAAAAAAAGCTATTACCATTAGAAAAAGTCCATTAATAAATCCAGAAAGAATTTCTATTCGGCCATACCTAGAAGAGTAGGATGTATTTTTAGAAAAGGAAAACAACAAATAATTTAGTAAATATTACTACTTTACAAACGAGGAAACAAGCCCAGATTTTCAAGCTATATACATAATAGAAAACTACAAGATTTTAAACCCCTTACTAATACTGCACCATCCTTCTATATACTTATCTGCTGAAATTTTACATGCTCATTGAGATCCTCCTTCCATGTCCCCTCTTAGACAAAGCCTTTCCTAATTTCTTATCAAGAAGTTATTTCTCCTTATTCTTTAAAACCTTGCTGTGCTCTGTAGTTTTCACAGCACATGGGACACTGCTTTGTACCAAAATTATTTGTTATTTTAAGCTCATTCATTTTTCAAAATATAAACAACTAAGAATAAGAGTTAAATTTTATTAGTATATCCAGATAGGATTTATCAAAATAACCTGGACAAAGCAAGTCCTCTAAGATTTGCGGAGGTGAGCTATTTGCTTAATGAAAGGATATATTCATGTACAGTCACTTCAAAGCTTGAATACTTTTTTAATAGCAAAGATGTGAATGACTATACATATTCCATTGCTCTAAAGAAATATGCTGGGCAAGGATCTCAAGATTTTAAGTAACTTTGTTCCCTGTCTGTAAGAGGGATTTGTTGGGTACATACTCTCAAGCTTAGAGTCATTCAGTGTTTATCCAGATGCTTGGTTCATTTCCTCTTATCTACTTTAAATTAAGGAAAAACAAAGCTCTGAAAAATTATTTGTATTAACAGTAGTGACATGTATTCACTCAAGATGAAATCTGACCTTAGGTTTTTCATTGTGCTACATCACAGTGGCAGTCAGGGTACTTACCCATAGGAGAAAATCCGAGTTGCTTTCCATCTACTCATTAGTGCAGCAAAAAGTCCCATGACCAAAGCAGAACAGTCAAAGAGCATGTGAAATCCATCAGAGATCAGACCCAGACTATTGGTCAAAACACCATAAAATAATTCCACAAAAGTAAAAAGCTAAAAACAAAAGAAAAAGTTAAAATTTGGCAGGAGTATTATGTTGGAAAACACTGTTCAATAGACATTTGTCAGAATTTACTCATAAGGATTTCAACCCTTTAAAATGCCAAATTGTATTTGAGGAAGTCATGCAACTCTGCCTTTTTGGTTACTTCACTGCAATTTATACTGGAAAATGCCTATAAATTTTGAGAAAGAATAAACTAAATCAGATATATACATCTTATACGATGATTAAAAGAAGGGAGCTTTATTCATATGTCTGTAATAAGCAATAAGCTGGGCTACAAAATGCTAGCAGTCAGTGGGTTTGTGGTGAGATCCTATAAGCAGTACATAAAAAATCTTTAAAAACTACTATATTTACCGATTGGAAACTACTTCTAAAAATATCTCAAAAATTGTTTGCTCACGTCATCTGAAAATGACCCTATTGTCTTGCTACTGCGTATAGGCAACATGAACTTTATTTCACCTTTATTAGAAATTCAGGAGTCACTAAAATTATCAGAACTGTCAGAACTAAAATAGTAAGCTGTTAAGATAGACCACTAATATTTAAAAATCTTACCAGATTCAAGCATAAGAAGTAAAAGATCTGCCTAGAATCACTCTCCTCAAGAATTTGTTTTAGTGATTCTTTAATAAATCTAGGGATGGATTGAGAGCTATGCTGAAAAGCGTCACCCATGAAGTTATAAAGAGGTGTTCCTTCAGGAGAATATCCAATGAGGGTACCTTTCTGTCCTCTCTTGGAGGGAGATGATAAGATGTTAGCAGCTACAAAAGAAAAAAAAGAAACAAAAGGAAGCATCACAAAAGTCTGTTACCAAAGACCAGGAAGTTTTCAACCCTAATGCGATCACTGAACAAGTTTCCAAGTTATCTATGCACCATGGTCCATAAAAAGAAATCCGCCAAAATAAAAACAGGGAAAACTGCTTACACAAAATGAAGAATATAGCACTCACTACCACTCCTCCAGACAGCACATGTTCGGTGCTCTCCTGGTGTGCTGCTTTGTTCATTGCTCGAAGCTGGTCTGTTATGGGATGTGTCCAGAAATTTCCAAAAAGGAGAGCACTAATAAAAATGGGGAAGGATCCATAGCGGGCACACTTGCAAACTTCCATTTTGACTGAACAAATGGAATCCACATAGAAGTCCAGGATCATAACAAAAAAGATAACCGTTGTAAAAGGCATAATGAGAGAAAACCAAGATTCAACTTTACTCTGTAAATTAAAAACAAGGAAAGGAATTGTTAATACTATCCAGGTAAAAAGTTCACACCATTTAAGATGCTTTAGTTAATCCTTTTACACATAAACCAATATTCTCATGTTTCAACATGATTTGTTAATTGCACAACAGAAGCATTGTAAACAGACATTTTTCTAGTACTCCTCAAAGTATTAAAAAACAAAAGCATAATTATTTAGCAAGCTCATTAATACTAGCTGACCCATAATTCTTGTACCAAACAAATATGAGGGATATGTAAATTGAACAGCATTTGCTTTTACTATGAATAAAATTAACTCCGAATACTTCTCAAAAACCATGAAGAATAAGCAAAGGTAACTTAAGGCACTTTTAACATCAAATGACAATAAAATGCAAAGTAACGAACTAAAATTTATAAGTACTAGCAACTCATTTTACTTGTTAGCAATCAATTCTTGTTCTCACCTCAGTCGTCACAGAAAGAACAATAACCCACGGACATAAGAGAAGCACAGAAACAAGATGGGATAAAGCTTGAAGGCGTTTGGCTCCACCAACATCTATAGAGAGCTTTCTAGACGCTGTATGAAAACCAACTTTACAACACAGAGCCAGTACTAACAACAATACTCCACCCTGTAGGTAAAACGAGGTAAGTGTCATTAGAAAACACAGTCCAATACTGAATCCTTAAGTATATTATATTTGAAGCAATGGAACCAGTATATTTCTTTCTGTAGTTCAAATTATTTAACAACTCACATGAAAAGGAAGATTTTAAGTTACTTATAATTTTAAATGCACTTAGACAGTCATGATTGCTGTAACTTTTCAAGATCTTTTAATCACCTTATCAATAACAACAAAAAGAACATACCTTGTGATCGGCCACTCCTAGGAAGGCAATGGCTGTGTAAAGCATGTGCGTGAGAGCACTGTCATGATGTCCTTCAGCTACGTGAACTGAAGTAAAGGAAAAAATTCCGAATACTAACTCTTTGACTTATGAAGTCTTCCCAGAATATAGACAGTTGCAAGGGTAGGACAACCTGACTATTCTAAATAACATGTTTCCTTTACAAATAAAACAAAAATGTCAATTTAAAAAATAATTTTGGGACATGACTTATAATTGGAATCTGCTTTAATTCTCTAAAGCAATTACAATAGTGCTTAAGAGATAGCTGTTAAATTTCAATACTCAACCTGCAAAACAACATTCATACATACTGTATACAGAACAAAGGGACAAGAACAAGGAACCTCCTCAGACCATTCCTGGCTAGTTGGAATTAAGGCTCCCTTTTCACAATGACGTGTAAAACCAGTCCTAAACTTGTCTTCAATGCTACTGATCACATAAGCCGCAAGCAAGAGGGTGGGGTGGGGAAGAAGGGTGTTATCACATGCAATCTGGAGTCTTTTCAAAGTCATGACCCCTCCTAACAAAGTAAATTAAAACAGTAAGTCTTAGGTCACTGAGTATCTGCCACCTAGAAGAACTGAAACTCCCTTCTGCTGAATGAACTGGGCAAAGACAGGTAGATGGAAAAGAACAAGGAGTATCTGCAGAGAAAATTAAGTTTTTTTTCTTTTTTAATATTGGAAAAATAGGTTTATTCAAGAGAACAGTGGCGGTTTGCTGGAAGCAATAATTTTGAACAGAGTGAATACCAGGCCATGGACTTTGAGCTTTGTCTTCCATACAAGAAGATGGCCAAAGGTTTTTCATTTCATTTCAAAAATGCTTACATTTTATAACTGCCCCTGACTTTTAAAATGAGCTACTGAACTGTAATACATAAAGGTGCAAACAGAATGACTTAGTGGGAAATCAGATATTGTTTCTTAGCACTATGATATTCTAAAACATTCTCCCGATATCGCTGAATTTCTGAGTATTTAGAGTGCTGCTGAAGATACTGAAACGCTCCAAAAATACTTAACTTAGAATGAATTTATTCACTATGTGAATATTGATTTAGAATACGTACATTTATCTATGAAAATTCCATTGGTGATTAATCAATGCAATTCACTTGCCCCTTCTTTTCCCATTCTGCTAGTCTTCTATTTTTCTGCAAGTCTTTAAATAAATAACTTCTATTGTAAAGGATACGGTGTTCAGCCATTTTTGCCATGAGATCATCATTGTCAAAAAGCAATAAACAGACCACAGCAATAATGAAGAAAGCAGCCCCTCTAGTCTGAAAACAAAGAAGATAATACTAAGGGTGTTTTTATAAGAGTTGGTTACTAAGACAATGATTATAAAATGCTAAAGAAACACTTTTTTAAATAAACATTTAAATAAAAAATAACATCTAAGATTAAAGTACTTATTTTGATAGTACAAATTTATAGTACCAACAGTAAGACATAAAAGAGCTCCTATAAATTCTGCAGGGTATATGAAGGGCATTGATTTCAATCAACTCTTTCCTAACATGGCTAAGCAGACTATTATGTACAAATTGTTATTATTTATAGAATTTCTTTCTAAATGCTACTTCTAGTTGAAAAGCTGAAGTGACCAACAAATAATTAGTAGGGATTAATTTTATCCTAATGGAAACCCTGGAGGCATAGTGGTTAAGTGCTATGTATGTTAACCAAAAGGTCTGCAGTACAAATCTTTGGAAACTTGATGAGGCAGTTCTACTCTGAACTATAAGGTTACTATGAGTTGGAATCGACTCCACTGTGGTGTCTGTGTCTCTTACCTGCACTCGACAACACGAACGGATAAAGAATTAATTTATGATAACACGAATAATCTAATTATGCACAATGTAATATTCTCAACCGTTTGAAGCTAAAAGTGATTCCAACTATCTAGTAAATACACAAGGCATTTAAATACTGATAAACTCTTGAAGGTTATGATTTTATTCCAGTGAAAGAATTCTGACAAAAGATTTGGTCTTCTTTCCACAGGAACCTTGGTGGCACAGTGGTGAGGAACTCAGTTGCTAACTAAAAGGTCAGCAGTTCTAATCCACCAGTAGCTCCCTGGCATTCCTATGGGGCAGTTCTACTCCATCCTATGAAGAATTAACTTGACAGCAACTGTTTTTTTTCATTTGACCAACTATAAACAGGACATGCTAGTAGTTTATGCAGATGATTCAGAATGTTAGATGTAAAAGCAACCACAATAACATTACTATACACAGGGCAGTTCTGCTCTGTCCTTCATGATCACTACCAGCGGAAACTGGCTCAATGGCAATTTTTCTTTTTTTAACCCACTATCTGTTGATAAGATGTACAGGTATAAGATACATGATTGTAAAACTGGTGAAACCCGAACAAGGTTCTACAGATTGTGCACTAGCACAAAATATCCTGGTCTTGATACTGTGCTTGAGTTGGTTAAAATGTTAACCATTGTGGGAACTTTAGCTCACTACAGCTGTCTGCCCTATTTTTGAACTTTTCTGTACTATTTTTGCAACTTTCTAGGAATTGATACTCAAACAAAAAATAAAATAAAATAAAATGAGATATGGATTGAACTTCGTATAGCAGTTCAATTTTTATGCTATACACACAAAAATGTGTATAGCAGTTTGGCTAGGCTATGATTCCCAATATTTTGTGATTGTTGTCCATTTTGTGATTTTCCTATGCTATAAATCCTAATCTCTGCCTGTGGTTAACAAGGTAGATTAAGTTAGAGAGGATTAGGGTGGGACTGTAAAATCCTTCCTAAGGTCACCTCTCAGCTGCAGTGTAAAGGGAATACGGCTTGCACCATCTTTTATCCTCTCATCCTACAAGAGCTACAAGGAAAGGGAAGTAAGCAGAGATTTGGGAACCTCACTAAAACAGCAATGGGAGTACAGCGCATCTTTCAGACCTGAGGCTTCTGCACCAAGATGCTCCCTGACCAAAGACTGATACAACACAAAGATCTTCCTCCAGAGATGACAAAGAGGGAGCACATTCCCCTGGAGCAGACACCCTGAATACACACTTGTAGCCTACTGGACTTGGGTAAGAGTAAGACTTTTCTTTGCTAAAGCCATTCACTTTACGGTATTTCTGTCATAGCAGTACCAGATGACTAAAACATCCCGCGTTCCTTCAAGCAGTGAAAGAAAACACTGTATTGCTTTGAGTAACATTTTATAAGTGTATTCTCAATTTTACAGTAACTGATAAAGGAAAATTATACCTTTGCTGGTCCTCCTCCAGAACTAGTGAACAGAACACTGAGCAGTGAAATAACAACAATATCACTGTGTTCGAACAGCAGCAAAGTCCTACAAAATAAATATGTACTAGTCATGAAATATGTCCGACTGTTACCAGGAACAAAGCATTCAGCCAGAGCAAGAGGAAAGAAATATTCCTCCCTGATTTCATGAAACATTATGGGAAAAATAAATAGAAGCAATTGCTTTGGAAAGTATTTTGGCAATACCTATCTTAGAAAGGATGAAGCTATCAGTATCTAATAATACCATTTCTAGAATTATATCATACAGAGTCTTGGCATATATGTATAAGAAAACATTTATAAGATAAGATTGCTTACTGTAGCACTGTTTGTCATAGCCCCAAACTGGAAATCACCTAAATATCCACTTATGGGAGAATGGATAAACAGATGTGAGTATGTTCATTCAATGGAATACTATGCTGCAGCTAAATAATGAATACATCTTTGTGAATATACAAAAAAAAATAAAATCATTCAAACACTAAAAGGTTAACTTCAATGGCATGTGAATTATATAAAAGTTCTTATAAAAATGAACTACAGATATAGGCATCAAAATGGACAAATCTCAAACATAACACTGAATGGAAACAGTATGCTGAAGAAAAATCCAAAAAAACCTCCCAAAACCAAATCCACTGTTGTAAAGTTGATTCTGACTCATAGTGGCCTGTAAGACAGAACTGAACTGCTCCATAGTTTCCAAGGAGCTCCTAGTGGATTCAAAGTGCTGATTTTTGGTTAGCAGACATAGCACTTAACCATCACACCACCAGGGTTTTCAAGGAAAATCCATGCCATGTCATTTCATTTTTATAAAGTGTAACACTTAGAAAATTAAATATAAAAAATATGTGGTAAAACTAGAAGGAAATCCAAGAGAATTAAAAACAAAACTTAAGATGTTGGTTACATTCAAAGGTGGGAGGAGAGGAAGAGTCAACTAAAAGGACACACTAGGCTTCCAATGTATTGATAACATTTCATTTTGGGAGCTGGGTGTTAGAAACACCAACGTCTATTTTATTATTCTTTAAACACACCTAGGTTTGTATTTAAAGAGCCCAGGTGGTGCAGTGGCTAAAAGTAAACGGTTGGCAGTTCAAATCCACTAGCTACTCCTTGGAAAGCCTATGGTGCAGTTCTACCCTGTCCTCCTACAGGGTTGTTATAAATAGGAAATGACTTGATGGCAACAGTTTTTTTCATGGTGCAGTGGTTAAGTGCTTGGCTGCTAACCTAAAAGCTTGCAGTTTGAATCTACCCAGCCACTCTTTGGGAGAAAAAGATCTGGCAAATAGTCCCTTTACAGATTACAGCCTAGGAAACTCTATGGGGGCAGTTCTACTGTTGTATATAGGGTCATTATAAGTCAAAATACAATAATAACACTGTTTATAGCTACTCTTCTATATATAGGAAATATTTCTGTAAAAGAACTAAAAGCAATTCCACTCCTAGGTATACACCCAAAAGAACAAGCAACAAGTCCTTAAAAACAAAGACTCAGATTCCTATATAACAATCTTGACACCAGCATTATTCACAATAGACAAAAGGTAGAAGTAAGTGTCCATCAACAGGTGAACAGAAAAAGTGTTCTTGGCTGCTAAATCAAAAGAATGGCAGTTTGAATCCAACAAGTACTTTCATAGGAGAAAGACCATGTCATCAGTCTCCCCAAAGATGAAAGCAGCAAAAACTCTGAGGCAGATCTCTCACATGGGGTAGCTACAAGGCCAAGTGAACCTGAAAGCACCCAACCACAACAATAAAGGCTAAGATAATGGGAGAAATGGGGAATTACTGATTAATGGGTACAGTTTGGAGCAAACAACAAAAATTGAAATAGTGATGCTTGTCCAACATCGTGAATGTAATCAATGCCACTAACCTATACACTGAAAATGGCTAAAATTATAAATTTTATGTTACATGTATCTCACCATATATCTGATTAGTAAAGAGATTCTCAACTGTTCCTTAAATATTTTTTTATCTTCAGTAAAAACAAAAAAATTTGTAATGATGAATGTAAAATGGTATAGGCCACTGTGGAAAACGGTTTGTTGGTTCCTCAAAAAATTAAGTATAGAACTACCATATGATCCAGAAATCCACTTCTAGGTACATACTCATGTGACCTGAGAGCAGCACTGTTCACAGCAGCACTATTCCTAAAAGCCAAACAGTGGAAACAACCTACATATTCATCAACAGGTGACTGAACAGACAAATGGAATACATACATACAAACGAATACTACTTAGCCATACACAGAAATGAAATCCTACTGAATTCTACAACACGGATGAATCTCAAAAACCTTATCCTCAGTGAAACAAGTCAACCACCAAAACCCACATATTGTTATGATCTCCCTTACATGAAATAACAGGAATAGGTGAATGTGTAAAGACCAAGGCTTATTAGTGGTTACCATAGCACAAAGCAGGGAAAGATGAGGACTTTTGATTGAGTAAATGTTCATGTGATGGGAAGTGTGGCGGCAATTACAGGTGGTGGTTGCACATGATTAATGTAACTTATATCACTAAATTGTACACCTGAAGAATGCTGAATTGGCAACACACCAGTAAAAACTTCAGTTACATTACTCTTTTTAATCAAAATATCAACAATTTAAGCCTAGTTTAAAATAAGACAGCTGATGAAGAACCACAGAAGTCTTTCTCCCCGAGACATGGCAGGACGGCTGCAGTAAACGACGGCACAGGGCAGTGGTGGCAGAGGTGGGAGTGGGGTCGGTTCTACGGGCAGGAGTAAGGCAGACAACTAAATAAGGAGCCAAGTGAGAATCGGCCTCCTTTCCTCCCTACTCTAACATGCAGGGCGGCACACAAGTGATTTAGAAACATATGCACGAAATCATAATTTCATGAATAAGAAATTTACATTATCAGGGATGACCAGCAATAATACCACATTCAATCACTGTTAAGCATAAACTGAAAAGGTTCCCTGAAGCTCACTCCTCCAAGATGCTGCTTTCAGAGCAGGGATACGGAATTTAGGATCCCGGATATTCAGCTCTGCATCTGACAAACACGCCGAAGAGAACCAAACCCAGAAGCTAGTCTACCGGCTGGGAAAAAGGGAAGAATTTTCCCCAAACCACTACTCACCCATGACTCTACATTGTGTTCACCCCACTTTCCAAGTGAGATCTTTTCAAACATCCTTTATTTCTTTATCTTCATACTCCCTCCTCGCCAACGGCAACAAACTTTTTTCTTATACTATTATTCAGTAAGTCAAACACCTTAGAAGCAAATATCACTGAAGTTCTTTCTAGAGTACCAGAGCAGAGTACTTGCAAAGCTGTGCAAAAAGATGAGTGCTTTAAAGAGTCTGCTCCATCTTGACTATTTATTTACCACTTCAGATCATTTAGCTTCTAAATAAGCTACTAAAAGATCACCAAAGAATGATAAAAAAGCTACTGATGCTAAAAATTTTTGAAACCAGTGAAGTTTTAGAAGGTCTACTAGGTTTATTGGGTTTACTAGTGAAATACCTGTGACAGATTGTGAACAATAAATTGATAGTATTCACCAAATAAGTAATCTCTCTCGATATGCACACGCACACACACACACACACGTTCAATTATATCCAATGTTATGACAGTGACAGAGGCATCTGTGCAAATATGAGAAAAAGAGTGGAATAAATTTAATACTTAAAAGCATACATATTCAAAATATGCATTTTATTTACCTTAGTGGTCCACAAAGAGTAAGGCCAAAAAACCACAGAAGTGAAATAATGCACCCAGCAACAGCGTGTTTAAATATTTTGATCCACTATAAATGGAAAGAAAAATTAAAAATTTCAGTCATATATGTATTGAAATAGCACTAAATCTTAAATGAAACATACACAAAAAAATAATAATGGTAACATTCAAAGTATTTTAAGGCTAAATAATTATGTATTCTGAAATTAAACAGAAAATATGAAGATCCTTTGACTAACTTGGGACTTACATGACCGCACTGTATTTTCCATTATCTGCATTCTTTTATATTCTGAAATCTTTTAACTCAGAGTATACCTCTTGCTGTTTTCACATTAGTTTCTCCCTAGTTTACTAGGAATACAACATGTTAGTCTTTAAATTCTTTTCCATTAGGAATTTTCACTGCTTGAATTAACTTGAAAAGAGAGAAAAAAATGTTTAGATGGGGTTTAAATTATTAATCCAGGTTTAAAAACGTCTTGAATGGACTGGACACAGGGACACAGTGTGACCATAAGGTACGTGTACTTTATGGTTCTATGCATCTATAGGATGCTGTCCTATTGGCCTCCTACCAGAAGAGAGAGGAGAGGGATTGTTAAAGAGAATACAACATATAAAGAATGAAAAGGAGGAGTATGCTGTCACCTGGCAAGGAGCTGCAGATAGGCACACATGCAAATTTAATTTGAATTGTATACTTTGACTCAATCACACAAATAAAACACTTAAAAAATTGCTCTTTGTCTGTAAAGCAGAGATACTTAAATTTATTACCCTACATGAGAAAATTAAGGTACAAGTTCTATGTTGTGGTATAGCCGGGCATAACTGCTGTCCAAAGACCTGATGACATAAGACTATTATGCAGAATGCAGGACATTTCTGGTGTGAATCTTGAATCCCGGGTGGTTCTAAAGGGAATAATGCTGGTAATAAGGGTGACAGTTAATATGTACTGCACAGGCCACCAGGTACCAGGCACTATTCTTAGAACTTTACACATATTAATCCATCTATTTCTCACAGCTTCTTTGCAAACCCCCAAAACCCACTGCCACTGAGTTGATTCTGATTCACAGTAATGCCACAGGACAGAGTAGAACTGTCTCACAGGGTCTGCAAGGCTGTAATCTTTATCGAATCAGACTGCCACATCTCTCTCCTGCAGAGAAGATTGTAGGTTTGAATTACGGACCTTTAAGTTAGCCGTCAAGTCCCTTAACTACTGTGCCACCAGGGTTCTTTTCATAATGTCTTAGTACCTCTATTTTATAGATGAGAAAACTAAGGCAGAGAAAAATTAAGCAATATGCTCAAAGTATAGGAGTCTGTGGGTAGGAAAGACTGTAGAAGCTACACGGTCATCCCTCCTTTATACCTGCCTTCCAGTGACATCTGTGCTGGGCTCTCGTGGGTGTTTCAGTCTGATTTGTAAATTTTTCAGAATAAGGAGAAAATAATTATATGTATCCTTTTAAAATTTTCAGAAACCCTGGTGGCATATTAGGTACTATGGCTGCTAACCAAAAAGTCAGCAGTTTGAATCTGTCAGACGCTCCTTGAAGCTCTATGGAGTAGTTCTACTCTGTCCTGTAGAGGTGCTATGAATTGGAATTGACTTGACGGCAGTGGGTTTGGTTTTTTAAAATTTTCTTCCCTCATTTGCATTTTAAAGTATTTTAACACTTTACAATTTGCTTTTGAAGCCTCAACCTTCAAAAGACAGTATTCAAGTCAAGAGTAAGTTAATGCTGGAAATGTTTGGCTATGCACTTAATAATGAGTGAAGCACCCCTGATGGAGGAATGAATGTTAGTCCTGACCCACTGACTGGGAAACTGATAGGAATAAAGAGTTCTGCAAAAAACTTACCTGGCGTTTGGTAATTGTTTTCCCAGAAGAAAATGGCTTTTGAAACAAAACCATAAAAAAGGCAGTCCTGTTAATATAAACATTGAAACATTACAATAATAACATTAATCAATATTAAATACAAGATGTGGTTTTAAGTAAACATGTATTTTACACAAATGCAATAGAACTGGAACTTCTAAGATGTTATCCTCTAAAGAAATCATACTAAGGAACTACACTTATTCTAATAAGGCTTCCATAACACGTTTTAAAAATTCTTCCTTTGTAATTGCCTTCAGAAAGCATTTGAAAGCCACAAATCTTAATAATTTTTCATAACTTGTAATAACAAATAAAATAATTTACATCTTCACCAAGATTCAGTAGTAACAAATTTTGAAAGAGAAATGAATTACTAATTATATATCTCTACTCTTCACATTCCCCAAGCAGTTATATAAAAATATCCTGGTCCAGGGTCACTCTACCCGACTTATCTGTTAGTTGTACTGTGGGGGCTTTGTAAGTTGGTGTGATAATGGAAGCTATGCCATCAGTATTCAGATACGAGCAGGGTCACCTATTGTAGACAGCTTTCAGCTGAGCTTCTAGAACTAAGACAGACTAAGAAAAAGGACCCAGCAGTCTACTTTTGAAAACCTTATGAACAACAGATGTAGTGCTGGAAAATGAACCCTCCAGGTTGGAAGGCACTCATCAGACGACTGGGCAAGAGTTGCCTCCTCAAGGCAGAGTCAACCTTAACGACAAGAGTGGAGTAAAGCTTTTGGGGCCTTCATTTGCTGATGTGGCACAACTCAAAATAAGAAGAGACAGCTGCAAACATCCATTAATAATTGGAACATGGAAGGTATGAAGTATGAATCTAGGAAAATTAGAAATCATGAAAAGTGAAATGAAATTCATAAACATTGATAACTAGGCATTAGTGAGCTGATATGGCTGGTTTTGGCCATCCTGAATCCAACAGTCATATGGCCTACTATGCCATGAATGTCAACTTGAAGAAGAATGGTGTTGCATTGTCACAAAGAACATTTCAAGATCTGTCCTAAAGTACAATGCTGTCCATAGCAGGATAATAGCCAAATGCCTACAACTAGTCCAGTTAATATAACTATTATTCAAATTTATGCACCAACTGCTAAGGCTAAAAATGAAGAAACTGAAGATTTTTACCAGCTTTTGCAGACTGAAATTGAGCGAACATTCAATCAGGATGGACTGATAATTACTGGTGATTGGAGTGCAAAAGTTGCAAGAAGGACCAGTAGTTCAAAAGTATGGTCTTGGAAACAGAAACGATGCTGGAGATCACACGACAGAATTTTGCAAGACCAATGACTTCACTGCAAATACTTTTTTCACCAACATAAATGGTGACTGTACACAAAGATCTTGCCAGATGGGATACACAGAATCAAATCCACTACATGTGTGGAAGGAAATGATTGAAAAGCTCAATATTATCATTCAGAACAAGACCAGGTGCTAACTGCAGCACAAACCATCAACTGTTCATGTGTAAATTCAAATTGAAACCAAATAAAATTAGAACAAGTCCACGAGAGCCAATGTACAACCTTGAGAGCGTCCCACCTCAGTTTAGAGACCCTCTCGAGAATAGATCTGATGTGCTGGACAGTAACGACTGAAGACCAGATGAGGTGTGGAATGACATCCTGAAGAAAGCAAAAGGTCGTTAAAAAGACAGTAAAGAAAAGACCAAACTGGATGCCAGAAGAGACTTGAAACTTGATCTTGAACACAGAACAGCTAAAGCAAAAGGAAGGCATGATGAAGTAAGTCTTCTCTAAACAGAAGATTTCAAAGGGCAGCTAGAGAAGACAAAGTATTATAATGGCACGTGCAAAGAGCTGGGAACAGAAAACCAAAAGAGAAGACGGCATTCTGCATTTCTCAAGCTGAAAGAACTGAAGAAAAAATTCAAGCCTTGAGTTGCAATAGTGACGGATTCTAAGGCAAAACAGTAAAAACTTAGGAAGCATCAAAAGAAGATGGAAGGTTCACAGGAAGTCATAATACCAGAAAGATGTGGTTGACAATCAACCATCTCAAGAGGTAGCATACGATCAGGTTGGTATTGAAAGAAGAAGTTTCGGCTGAACTGAAGGCACTGGCAAAAAAACAAGGCTCCAGGAATTGAAGAGCATCCATTGAGATGTTTCAACAAATGGATGCAACACTGGAAATGCTCACTCGTTTACACCAAGAAATTTGAAGGACAGCTACCTAGCCAACCAACTGGAAAAGATCCATATGCCTATTCCCAAGAAAGGTGATCCAACCAAATGCAGAAATTATCAAAGAATATCATTAACGTCACTTGGCTATCATTAACGTCATACGCAAGTAAAATTTTGCTAAAGATCATTCAAAGGTGACTGCAACAGTATAATTGGCAGGGAACTGCCAGAAATTCAAGCCAGATTCAGAAGAGGATGTGGAACCAGGGATATCATTGCTGATGTCAGACAGATCTTGGCTGAAAAGAGAATACCAGAAATATATTTACCCATGTGTTAACTGACTATGCAAAGGCATTTGACTGTGTGGATTATAACAAATTATGGGTAATGTTGTGGAAAATGGGAATTCCAGAACACTTAACTGTGCTCATGAGCAATCAGTACATGGATAAAGAGGCAGTCGCGTGAACAGAACAAGAGGACACTGCATGGTTTAAAGTCAGGAAAGGTGTGCGTCAGGAATATATCCTTTCACTGTTTCTTTTCAATCTACACACTCTGCTAGTAATTTCAGAAGATGGATTATATGAGGAAGAATGAGGCATCAAGACTGGAGGAAGACTCATTAACAACCTGTGTTATGCAGATGACACCACCTTGCTTGCTGGAAGTGAAAGGATTTGAAACACTAATCCACAAAGATCAAAGATCATAGCCTTTGGTATGGATTACATATCAACATCAAGAAAGCAAAAATATTCACAACTGGACCAGCAAGCAACATGATGATAAATAGAAAAAGGACTGAAGTTGTCATGGATTTTTACTTGGTTCCACAGTCAACATCTATGAAGCTGCAATCAAGAAATCAAAAGAGTCACTGCACTGGGAAAATCTGCTGCAAAGGACCTCTTTAAGGTATTGAAAAGTAAAGATGTCATTTTGAAGAGTAAGGCGTGCCTAACCCAAGCCATGGTATTTTCAATCACATCATATGCATGTGAAAGACATCTGGACAATAAATAAGGAAGACAGAATAGATGCCTTTGAATTTTGGTGCTGATGAAAAATACTGAATGTACCATGGACTGTCAAAAGAACAAACAGATCTTTTCTGGAAGAAGCTTAACCAGAGTGCTCCTTGGAAGCAAAGATGGCAAGACTAAATCTTACATTCCTTGGCTATACTGTCAGGACATCATGCTTGGTAGAGTGGAGCATCAGTGAAAAAGAGGAAGACCTCAATGAGATGGATGGACACAGTGGCTGTAATAATGGGCTTAAGCATAAAAACAACTGTGGCCATGGTGCAGGGCCGGGCACTCTTGTGTTCTGTTGTACATATGGCCGTAATGAGTCACAAATGACTTGATGGCACCTAACAACAACAACAGTCACTTTCCATAATCACCAAGATTACACTCCCAAGAGTCTTTAACAGATTTGTATTAACAGAGGCTCTCACTATCAATAGCTCAAGGTCCAGAGAAACTTTATTTAAAAAGAAATTTCTTACCATATTTGGAATAATGTGAACTTCACAGTATAAGACCCTATAACCCACTGCAATCAAATCAACAGTTATGGTATACAGCCTGTACCATACAGAAAACATGTCATAAACACAGCACATCTTGGTTTAAATTAGAAAATAAGGATCATTTGTGCCAAGACAAGCCACAGGTTAAGATTACATGCCTGTTAGAGAGTTGGTGACAGTAGTATTATGGTCTGGGAACCACTGGGGTTCCTGAGATGCTTCCAGGGAGCCCGCAAGGTAAAAAATATTTTCATAAAAATACAAAGACATATTTTCATTTTCATTCTCTCATGAGTCTACAGAGGAGTTTTTTAAGGGCTAGATGATGTGAGATACTGCAACAGAATGAACGTTGAAACAGACAGGAGAATCTAGTTGTTTTCTTCATAACAAATTTGCAAAAATCTCTAACACAAACTAAAGTAAGAGTCTGTGTTTTGGCAAGCTATCAGAGCACAATAATCCCTTTTCTAATGTCTCTGTATCCTAAACTGAGGTATATCTTCTACTGTTTTTTAATTTAATGTTTGTCAAAAGGAATAACTCACACAAAATATTCAATGTGCAATTTCTTTAAAAGTACTCAGTTAAAACAGGTTTTCAGAGAAATTAAAAAAATTTCAGAAAACACACACATATACTTACCCCAGTTTTAATATAAAAATGAACTGAACAATGTGAACCACTTTTAGGAGATCATACGATTCAAAAAGTCCTACAGCTTTAAAAAATTTGGTGAAACATAGCAATATAATATATTTTGTTAATCTGAAAAACAAAAGTCAAAACAAGTTTTAGTATCACTGAAATCACAAAGACTCCTGTAATCTTTGTCTTCTTTTATACAAGTAATAAAAGTCACTAAAGAAATCATGGAAATACAAATAAACAAAAAAAGAAATGATACAAAAAATACCCAAACAACTTACCATTCCAAGTGTTAAAACTACAGTTAACATCTTGGTGTATGTACATACTTCTAGGATCTTTTCAATGTATATGAATATAGGTGTATGCGTTTTTTTTTTTTTTAAAAGCCAAACAAAAATTAAAATTGTTTCTGCTTAGTTAAGTCACCTGGACTATTTTGTAACATCCTTTCTAAAAATAGTAATTACTCCAAACAAATAACAAAAAACTCAAATCCCATAGAAGAGCACAATACAGGAAGAAAGAAATGGAGGAATGGTAAATGACTTAGATTTGTCCCTCCTTTGTTTTGCTAAGTGACTGTATTGACAGTTCTAATTGAAAAACCAAGTGACTGGATGCAGAGTCCTGAAAAGGCTCAGGAACTGGAGTTACCATGAAGTTTTCGTAGGAAGTAGGGTGGTGAAAGGAGGATCACCATCAACATATACCAAAACCAAACCCACTGCCATCAAGTCAATTCAAGGAGGGCCTGGTAGATTCAAACTACTGACGTTTTTGGTTAGCAGCTGTGGCACTTAACCACTACACCACCAGGGTTTCCAGTACAGAGAGCAGCAATATACAAAATACTAGTACAGTAAAACCCGCAAAAGTTGGAACCTGTGTAAGGTGGAAGCCTGTTAGCGAAGAAAAATGTAAATATTTTCCATTCGATAAGGAAGAATATACAGCGGTAAGGCGTCACCCTGTCAAAGGCAGAAAACTTGTAAGACTTAGATAAATCATGTAGTTCTGTCCAGCTCTGGTTCTCATAGGTTTCACTGTATTAATTTCCTTTGAAGGAAATTAATGTAGTCGACCTCAGTTCACCTTACGGCTACTAAATAAAGTACAGGTGGTCCTCATAATGACCAGGGGTTGTCAAGGAACACTAAACCTGTTGCCTTCAAGTTGATTCTGACTCACGCTGATCCCACAGTGACTCATGGAAACCCCATATGGTTTCCAAGGCTGTAATTTTTTACGGAAGCCCACTGCTACATCAATCTCCTACAGATCGGCCAACAGGTTCAAGTGACCAACCTTTCAGTTGGCAGGTGTGGATGTCACTACTGTGCCACCAGGGCTCCTTTTAGCAAGGAAAAAGTAGGGCAATATACAGAATTATCGCTAAACAATTTCTAAAGTATTAAAAAAATTTTAGATGTCAAGATTTAGTCACATTTACTAATTTACTTTGTATTTTATACAAACTATTAACTTTCTGACATTAATTTTCTTTACTTCCTTTTAATTTATAAAAGATCACCAAAGTAATTCCTGAATAATTGCTTTTAGTAAAAATCTTAAGTAAAAATCAACCCTAGTTACCTTTTCCTTGGTAAGCAATTGGGTACATCCTCTCAAAGCATTTCCATGTATGCACACACACATTATTTTACATACATTGACACATTTAAAACTGTGCCAGTATTTCAATAGTTATGCCTTTCCACATAATATGCATTGCTCTTTTGTTAGCACTATTAAATCATGAAACATTTTAATATTTTAGTTAAAAGTTGAGTTTTGTGATTTTTTTAAAGTCCTAGCTGATGAAAATCAAATACTACAGCTGTCAGTATGGACTACACTTTGACATAAAGGAAAAAAACCTTCAAACAGACTAATGAGCAGCACCACAATAAATGGAGAAAATTAGTTGTCAAGGAGTTCATTTTACTTGGATCTGCAATCACTGCCCATAGAAGCAGTAGTCCAGAAATCTGCTGCAAAATACCTCTTTCAAGTGTTGAAAAGCACGGAAGTCACTGCGAGGACTGGTGCACCTGACCTATGCCACAGGTATTTTCAATTGTCTCATCTGAATGCAAAAGCTGGACAATGAATAAGGATGACTCTGAATCATTGTGTTGGTGAAGAATACCGCATGTATCATTGAAAAGAGTGAAGAAATCTACCAGAGAGCTCTTTGGAAGCAAGGCTGGTGAGACTTCATCTCACATAATCTGGACATATTATCAGGAGGGACCAGACCCTGGAGGACATCATGCATGGCAAGACAAAGGGTCAGCAAAAAAGAGGAAGATCCTCAGTGAGACGGACTGCCACAGTGGCTGCATAACGAGCTCAAACATAATGATAATTGAGAATCGTGTTACCTTGTGCTGTACACGTAAGGTCACTATAAGTCACAAGTGATTTGATGGCATCTACCAACAACATGCATGGGATTTGGAATAATTCCGATTCCTAACTCTACAGGTGGAAACCCTGGTGCCACAGCAGTTAAGTGCCATGTCTGCTAACCAAAAGGTCAACAGCTGAAATCGGCCAGATGCTCCTTGGAAACCCTATGGAGCAGTTCGACTCTCTTCTATAGGGTCGCTATGAGTCGGAATCAACTAGATGACAGTGAGTTTGGTTTGGTGAACTCTACAGGTAGTAGTTATGTGAAACTTTTCTAAGTCTTTACTTCCTTATCCACAAAACAAAGATACCACTACCAGTTTATTGGACTGTCATAATGATTAAATGAAATTATGTACTCCTGTCAAGAGAACTCAAAGAAGCCACAAAGAAATCTGCATTTAAAATAATTCACATTTGTGAATTCAAGGATAAAAACATTCACAATTAAAGAATTTTCTAATTATGGTTTGTTAATGACAATAACCAGTATTTAACTTTCAGTCTCAATTATATGAAGCAAAAATCTCACAATCTAGAATCCACTCAAATTTCAGCCAGTCCCTGAGTTGAATGTGATTCTGCAATAAATACAATTAAAGGACAGCTCTGCTAAGCAAATAACACAAATAAGATCATAAAAGAATATTTCTATGTTATTTACCTAATAAGCTCTTGAGGAAATATCACTGCATTTATTTAAAAACAATTTAAATTTTACAGAAAACTGGCAATAGTATAAAAAAAACTGCCCATATTTCCTTGACCTAGATTCACTAACTCCTAATATTCTATTACATTTGCTTTACTATCCCTTCTTCCTCTCTGTAAATAAATCTATGTACACATATATACTGGACCAAACCAGTTACTGGAGAGTTAACTGCAACTCATGGTGACCCCGTGTGTGACACAGCAGAACTGTGCTCCTCAGGGCTTTCAGTGGCTAGTTTTTCTGAGGCCCACTGCCAAGCCTTTCTTCGCAGACACTTTTGGGTAGATGTGAACCTCTAACATTTTGGTTGGTATTAATCGTGTGCACTACCCAGGGACTGACACTGACTGTATACATATATAGTTTTCTTTTTTAAACTTTTTATTATGTTTGAGTGAAAATATACAATCCCATATAAATTTGCATACCTGCCAATGAGCAGCTCCCACAGTTCTCCCTGCCCGATGACAGCACACTCCTCCTCTCCATTCTGTACGTGTCATATCCTCCTAACAATCTCCTATCCCCCCTCTTTTTCAAACTTTTTAAAACTGAGAATAAGCTACACACATCATGCCCTTTACCCCTAAATACACGTGTTTCCTAAAAACAAGGACATTGTTATAAATCAGTACGGCTACCAACTCCGGGAAATTTAACACTGATGATATTTTTATCTAATCGATCATCCACAGTCCAATTTTGTCAACTGACCCAATAATGCCTTCTACAGAATCACCTATTGCACTGTTACCTCATCTCAGCAAATAACTCCTGAGATACTTTTATATACAAATGAACTGCTCAAAACAGATTAGAAAATTAATCTTACAAAAATGAAGTTGGTTTAAGTCCCGTTCTAGCACTAAAAAAGCTGTCAGTAATGCTGTTTCTATAGTCCAAAGAATTTATCAAAAACAATCTTTAAATCTTAAAAGCAACAAGAATGAGAAAAACTTAACCTCACTGAAAAAGGAGGCAATGAATAGCAGTTCTAACACACTCTTGGATCATACTTTATGCATCTGCGCAAATATTACAGAACTTAGGACATGCTAGGAAGGGCATGCCGCTAAGTGGCCATGGCACTTGGCCTCTTAGGGGTTGGTGGGAGGAGTGCAAAAGGTGACTTTTAATTTTTAGTCTATGAACGTCTCTACTGTTTAATCTTTCTGACAACAAGAACGTAGTTATTACTTAATATTAGGATAAAAAACTAGATAAGGGTGCTGGTTCTTGATAAGCTCGGTTAATCTGGACAGCCAAGTTCACGTGTTTCTACTTTGGTTTCTTCCTCTGAAAAGACAGAGGGTGATGACACCTTCCCCTGACTTAAGGAAGGTAAACATCTGAAAGGTTCAGTAGTTAATAAAGTGCTATTTCAAGGAGAAACAATCAACAGAAACGCTACTCATGGATCAGAAAAACATTTCCATGAACCGGCTGGCAGTCCTAAGGTTAATGGTCTACCCTGAAAACCAGAAACTCAAGCATAAGCTTCCAGCATTCTCGAGCGTTCATTCTGCAGCAGGGAACCTAAACGCGGCCAGGATGCAGAGGAAAAGTGATCGGGGACTCTGGGGGGACACCCAGGAAGTCGTTTCCGGCTGTCAGCGGGCAGAGGAGACAGGCAGTCCGCCGCGTACTTGGGTGGATTCACTGGCAGCGACAAGGCTGCAGTGTCGTCCGGGTCCGCGAGCCGTGGAGAGCAGCTCCGGAGGCAGGGGCCGGGTCAGTCCCTTACCGAGCACTGGGTACGTCCACCGGCCCAAGGCCGCTGCCGCCGGGACCGGCTAGTACGTCCCCACCGTATTTCTCCTCCATTCCGGGGCTCAGAAGCCGCCACCACTGCCCCCACCGCCGGGTCTCCTCATGTCTCGCCGCTGCCGCGTAACAGCCGGCACAGGGACGTCATTCCTCCACTGCAGCGGCTCCGTCGGGTCCCCGCAGACCGGGGCCGCCACTGGCCTCAGCTCCTGCTCCCTAGCACGCACGCGTCGAGACTAGGCCACAAGCCGTTTCAGGGGCCCAGAGTTCCCGGGAGGCGAACCGGCTCAAACGTCGCCAGGCCACGTCACCGGGCCCAGCATCCCTCACTCCCACCGGGGGGGGGGGTGTGCCGACTCCTGCGCCTGCGCACAAAGGAACACTCGCTTTCCTTTGCCCTTAGGCCCCGCCCCCGGTCGGCTGACGGAGTCCTATCTCCGCCTGCGTCTGCCTTTCCCATTGACGCAGACTGCCACTTACCTGTGCATGCAACGCCAACTATGGGTCGCCACAGGTACGGCGAGTTTTTGTAGCCGAGAGCGAGAGAAGATGCACCACTTGTGAGTAGACAAAGTTAGCTCACTAGTTTACTGCATTAAAAACGCGTTCTCGTCTAGTCCATTCCGATTCATAGCGACCCGATAAGACAGAATACACCTACAGCTTAGTTTCCAAGGAGCGCCTGGGTGAATTCGAATGACCACCCTTTTGATTAGCAGACAGTGCTTTTAGCTACTATGCCACCCGGGTTTGCATTAGGAGTTCTTAATTGCAAGTCTGTTATGCCTCACCTATCTCGAGATTTGTGTGACAATAGATGAATGTTTTTCTGGTGAGAAGACGCATAAATTTCACCAGTCTTAAAGATGCTTGCAGCAGTATGTAGAAAGGCAAGTGCCAGAAATTCAAGCTGGATTTGGAAGAGGATGAGTAACCAGCGATATCTATCATTGCTGACATCAGATGGATTTTGGCTGAAAGCAGAGAATACCAGAAAGATATTTACCTATGTTTTATTGACTATGGAAAGACATTCATAACAAATTTGTTATTCCATAAAAAATTATGAAATGACATTGCAAAGAATGCCAGGTGCCGTCAATTTCAAAACATCTAACTGTGTTCATGAAGACCCTGTATGTAGATCAAGAGGCAATCATTGATACAAAGCAAAGGGATGTTGCGTGGTTTTAAAACAAGAAGTATGTGTCAGGGTTATATCCTTTTGCCATACTTTTTCAATCTGTATGCTGAGCAAATAATTTGAGAAGTTGGATTTTATGAACAAAAACGGGGCATCGGGATTGGAGAAACTCATTAACAGTCTGTGTTATGCAGATGATACAACCTTCCTTGCTGAAAGTGAAGAGGACTTGAAACACTTATTGGTGAAGATCAAAGTCTACAGCCTTCAGTATGGCCTATGCCTCACCAAAAAACTCTCACAACTGGACCAATAAGCAACATCATGATAAATGGAGAAAATATTAAAGCTGTCCAAGATTTTATTGACTCCACAATCAACACCACGGAAGTCAAATGTCGTATTGCATTGTGAACTCTTTTGTAAAAGATCTTTTTAAGGTGCTAATAAGCAAAGATGTCACCTTGAGGACTAAGATGTGTCTGACCCCAAACATGGTATTTTCAGTCACCTGATAGCATGTGAAAGCTGGACAATAAATAAGGAAGAATGAAGAAGAATTGATGCCTATAAATTAGGGTGTTGGCCAAGAACATTGAATACACTGTGGACTAACAGAAGGATGAACAAATCTGTCTTGGAAAAAGTACAACCAGAATGCTCATTAGAAGTGAGAATGGTGAGATTTCATCTGACATACTTTGGACGTGTTATTGAGAGGGATCACTGCCTGGGGAAAGACATGTTTGGTAAGGCGCGGGGTCAGTGTAAAGAGGAAGACCCTTAGCAAGATGGATTGATGCAGTGACTGCAACAGTGGGCGGAAACGTAGCAATGGCTGTGAGGATGGCACAGGACTGGCCATGTTTCATTCTTTGTATATAGGGTTGCTATGACTTGGAACTGACTCAGTGGCACCTAATAACAGCAATGACAAAAGTGCTTGACCTCCAAATAGTTAACTATTATCTGTTTATATCTATAGAGAATATGTAACAAGTAGAGATTTAACTTCTTGTTTTGATGCATTTGAGGGACCTTGTATAGAGGAGAGCCTGGTTTTGCCCCCCATTTTCCATATCGGCAAAACTACTGTGTATTTCCTCCATCTCAGTGCAATTTTCTAGGAATCACCATCTGTGGATCTTCAGGGCCTTTGCTTTCATTGCACCAAAGGGAACTTGTACCACAATTTCCAATTCTCTAACTCAAAGATTCTTCTTTTCCTGGGGGTAGGCTGGGGTGATCTATTTAAAAATAATGAAGAAGGGGTAACTGCTTTCGCAGGGTTTTTGGGGGGGTTGGGTATTGGTTCTGATTGCTACACTGAGCCCTTGAATTGCAGAAGTGTATGAGGACAGTATATAGAAGAAAGGGAATTTGGTTTAGTGTTTATGTGAACTATGTATTTTCAGCCCCTTTATGAAAAGTAATGGAAACCCTGGTAGTGTAGTGGTCTTAACCACTTAACCACTACACTACCAGGGTTTCCATTACTTTTCATAAAGGTTATAAAAGTTATATATAAGTTATATATAAGCGGCTATAAAAGTTATAGCCGCTAACCAAAAAAGATCAGCAGTTTGAATCCACCAGGTGCTCCTTGGAAACTATGGGACAGTACTTTTCTGTCCCATAGGGTTGCTGTGAGTTGGAATTGATTCTGTAGCAATGAGTTTGGCACTTAAAAAAAAAAAGTAAATAATAAAAGAAAAAGCAATTTTTGTTTTTGTGGTAAAATATATATGACAATTAAGTTTCCGAACTCATCCTGGAAAAAGGGCTACATGCCTCACTGCTGAATATCACTCTGGTCACTTTTGAAGTAGTCCCCTTGGGAAGCTACACACAGATGCCAGCGCCTAGTCCACCCACCCTTCAAAGCAATTTTGGAACTCTTTTTCTAGAATGGCCATCAGAGCTGTTGTTGTATTACCCTTGATGTCCTGAATGTCATCAAAATGTCTTCCTTTCAGTATGTTCTTTACCTTCAGGTAAAGAAAAAAGTCATTAGGGGCCAGATCAGGTGAGTAGGGAGGGTGTCCCAATACAGTTGTTGTTGACTGACTACAAACTTCCTCAGAGACAGTGCCTTATGAGTTGGTGTGTTGTTGTGAGGCAAAAGCCATAAGTTGTTGGTGAAAACTTCAGGTTGTTTTTATCTAACTTTTTCACACAGCCTTTTCTGCACTTCCGTGTAGAAAATTTGGTTAACTGTTTGTCCAGTGGGTACAAATTTTTGCAATGTTTTAGTCAGTTCCACTCATGACTGGCTGTCTTCACCTCTCTTCATTAGTGAAGGATTCTCCCCTCCCAGAAAAACATTTAATTCATTTGTAAACTGCCATTTTCTTCATGACATTATCCCCATAAACTTGCACTACTGTGTCCCTGATTTCACTGCAACTCTTGCCAAGTTTAACAAGAAATTTAATGTTGTTCATTGCTCAACTGACATTTTTGTGACAGCATGCCCCGGCCCGCGGGACAAATCAACGAAAGGACGAGGGGAAGCCTGTGAAAGTAAAGCAGGAAAGGCGGAAAAATGAAGGCAAGACAAGAATCTGATCAAGCCTCAGTTTTATTATTAAAATGAGGTATATTTATAGCGGTAGGAATAAAGGGAGGGATCAAGTGACGTAGGGATGGAGTGACATTTGGAGTGAGGTAGTTGTCGGCTGGGGATTGGATATACATAGGACTAAGGCAGTGACATCAGGCAGGAAGTTTTTCCCGCGCGCGGGCCTTTTGAATTTCGCGGGCGCGGGCTTTTTCAAGCTTGGCGCGCGCGGGCTTTTTCAGCCCTACAAGCTTCCTGTATGTCGGGGCCTGGGGGCTCTCCCATGGCTCCCGACATCTCCTCCCTTTTGTTTTATTTGATGGGAGGTGGGCTTTAACTGGGCGAGGGGGTATTGACCAAGGCTCCTCCGCGTGGAATTTATGGCTCTTGGTATCTTTTGAGGAGGAGAGGCAGAGCCGTTTTGATGTTGAGATAGATACCAACCTCTATGCAAGCCAGGTGTGCCCCAGGGAAACGTAGAGGAGTTAGTGTTAACTTTCCCTTGCAATGCTTTGCTTCGCACTCGCACCAGTACCCATACCTCTCTTGCCGGATTGGTAAGGAGGTAAGCATGCCTCTACTTTTCATGCTGTCCCCGTGGGGAGGAAGCTAGGGTACCCCGTTTCAATGGCATAAGCTTCGTCAACTGCCAGGCGATGGTAGTGAACTTGAATAGGTTTAGCTTGTGCAGCATCTATTTGTTGTTTGATGAGGCTTGTTATTCTTCTGAATGCCCAAGGGCCGAAGGTCAGGAACAGTAATATTTCTAAAACAGGGCCAGCAAAACTGAGAAATAGATTAGTAAGCCATGAAGTTCCGGTAAAGTTAAAATCAAGCGGTCCTGAGCTGCTTCCCCATCCTCGTTGTCTTTGATTAGATTGCTCTCTGAGTTTAGTCATAGTGTCCTTAATGACCCCTGAATGATCTGTCTTTGTTACATGGTTTAGAGGAACTAAATCTTTCATTTTTATCATAATACTTAGTAAAGGAGAAACTTAAGAGGTCTGAAGAAGGTGTGGACCATTTCCAATTTCCATCACTTGAGGTAACGCAACTCCATTTGGCGCAGAAGTAGGAATCGGTTGTCCTACAGTGAGCGCCTTTATTATAGTTGGGGCAAACATAAAACCCTAAGTTGTGCACGTGTTTAGAGGCGTATACCTTTATGGGTGGGATGACATCTTTAAGGCAAAAGGAAAGGTCAGGCCACCAAGTGTTTAAGGGTTTGGTGTCACTAACATTATAGAGTATGGAATTATCATTTAGGTTTATAACAGCCCATTTAAGGCTAAAAGGAACATGGGGGTTGGTAGGGGCAAATCCTTCATATGTAAGAAAAATGATTAACAAGAAGGTTAAAAAGCTTATCTGTGATGGATTGTTGACTTCCATATCGCAGAGTTTTCTCAGCATTTCACTCCAGCAATGCCGGACACAGGTGGCCTTCACAGCCTACAAAAGAGGAGAAGGCTTCTCAGGGGTATTTTCCCTGGAAGTGGGGTTATCATTGATGGGCTTAACAAGACGTTCGGGTAGCCACCGAGGGGCCCCTTCTGGAGTATCATACACACATGCGTGGCCTCTTCCCCAGATAAGAACCGGATCAGGACCGTGCCATTTATGGGTTATGGGATTTTTCCACATAACCTTGGCATATTGATTTTTAGTCTCTTGATGCCAAAGACGATCTGCCACAGATTTTTCATTAATATCTAGTTGTAGGAAATTAAGGATGAACAATGCATGATTTAGGAGGTTACGAGGGGAACCTTTAGTGGAATAAACAGTGTTTGTCTTAAGTTTGGATATGGTATACTTAAGGGTCTGGTGGGCTCGCTCTATTATGCCCTGTCCCTGAGGATTATAGGGAATGCCAGTTACATGTTTGATCTGGAATTGACTACAGAAATTTTTAAAGGTTTGTGATGTATAGCCTGGTCCATTGTCGGTTTTGATTTGTTGGGGCTTCCCCATGATGGCAACACATTGGAGAACATGTGCTATAACATTTTTAGAGGCCTCACCACTGTGGAGGGTGGCATGGAGGAACCCACTATAGGTATCAATGGTCACATGGGCATATTTGAGGTTACCAAACTCAGGAATATGGGTAACATCCATTTGCCAGATTTCATTGGGGAGCAGGCCCCTTGGGTTAACTCCTAGATGGGGGAGAGGCAGAAGAGTTACGCATGCAGGACAGTTTTTAACAATTTGTCTCGCCTGTTCTCTGGTAATTTTAAACATAAGGCGAAGTGTACGGGCATTGAGGTGGTGAAGAGCGTGAGCCTGTTGGGCTTTAGTAATGGGCTCTAGGGTAGCTGAGAAAACCAAGTGTGTTTGTTTATCTGCAAGGTTGTTGCCTTCGGAGAGGGGTCCTGGAAGGTCAGTATGGGCACACAAGTGTCCAATAAAAAAGGGGTATTGTCTTTTTAGGATGAGTGCCTGAAGTTGTTGAAAAAGAAGCACAGCGTTGGAAGATGTTTTGATGTAAGGAACAGTTTCCAACACTGGGACTGAGAGAGCTATGTAAGCACTGTCGGTGTAAAGATTGAAGGGAACATCATGTAGTATTGTGAAGACCTGTAAGATAGCGAAAAGCTCTACAAGCTGGGCAGACCGGTAAGGAGACTGGACACTGTTTTCCTGTGAGTCTATAACCCACGCGGCAATACCAGAGGAAGATCCATCTGAAAAAACCAGGGAGGCTCCTTTCAAGGGCTGAGTAGATGTTATTTTGGGGAAGATGAAGGGGTACCTCTGGGCAAACTGGAGGAGTTTGTGTGAAGGATAATGGTTATCTATAGTACCCTGGAATGTGACTAGGGTAATTGCCCAGTCATCATCATTCTGAGAGAGCCAGTCTGTTTGTTCCTTGGTGTAAGGAAGGATAAGCTGATCAGGGTCCCTGCCGAAATGCTGGCGGCTCTTTTCTCGGCCTAGTCTTATAAGTTTGGCCACCAGGGAGGGATAGGTGAGGAGAACTTTAGTCGGGGTGGAGGATAGGTGTATCCACAGGAGAGGGCCATTCTGCCACAAAACCCCCGTGGGTGTATGTAGTGTGGCACAGACAATAAGGGCAAAGGGCTGTTCATAAGTTATGAAGGTAACCTGTTGTTGCTGTGTGGCCTCTTCAACAATGCGAAGGGCCCTTTTTGCCTCCGGATTGAGGTAGCGGGGAGAGAGGGGGCTGGCATCTCCATGAAGAGTATCAAACAATGGTTTTAATTCCCCAGTTGTAAGTTTGAGGTATGGTCGGAGCCAATTAATATCTCCCAGGAACTTTTGGAAATCATTAAGTGTGTGTAGATGAGAGGTTTTTAAGTGAAGCTTTTGAGTGGTGATTTGATTATTATTCAATTCGAAACCAAGGTAATAATAAGGGTCAGCAAGTTGTATTTTGTTCGGTGCAATTTGAAGTCCAAGGGAAGTTAGTTGGCAAGTTAGGTCCTGACTGCACCTAAGTACCTCTAAGCTGGAGGCCCCCGCCAGTAAAATATCATCCATGTAATGAATGATATAAATGGAAGACCATCGATGCCTGAGAGGGTCTACAGCCTGAGCAACAAATTTTTGACACAGAGTGGGACTATTGGCCATGCCCTGAGGGAGAACTTTCCACTGATAGCGCTGCATTGGTCCTTTAAAATTAATAACTGGGAGGCTAAACGCAAAGCGTTCTCTATCAAGTGGGTGAAGAGGGATAGTGAAGAAGCAATCTTTGAGATCAATAATGATTTTAAAGTAATTAGCTGGAATGGCGACGGGGGAGGGAAGTCCAGGTTGGAGAGCCCCCATTGTAAACATGGTTTTATTAATTTCTCTGAGGTCCTGAAGGAGTCGCCATGACCCATTTTTCTTTTTTATCACAAATATAGGAGTATTCAAAGGAGAGGTAGTTGGTTCTAAATGTCCAGCAGCCAGCTGTTCCTGCACTAACTCTGTGGCAGCTGCGAGTTTTTGCTCAGTCAAGGGCCATTGATCTACCCACACTGGAGACTCAGATCTCCACTTAATTTTATCAGCGTGGGGTGCAGGGGAGTCAATGGCCACTACGAAAAATTTTCGCTTCCCAAGCCTGAACGATTATTTTTAGGCGTTATAAGAAGAGGCTGCTTCATGCCTTGATTATTCTTTCCCAATCCCTGTCCCGGTAGGAAGCCCAGATTAAGCATCTGTTGGGTAACTATTTCATTTGGGCTACACATGATGACCCCCAGCTGGGATAAGACATCACGACCCCACAGATTAACAGGCAAATCCGGAACAATGTAAGGTTGAACTTGTCCTGAGTTACCCTCAGAGTCCTTCCAAGTAAGAATTTTTGAGCTTTGCTTAGGATTGACAGACTGACCAATGCCTTCAAGATGAGTTATTGAGGTCTCACAGGGCCAGTTGGAAGGCCAATATTTAGCTGAAATTACTGTAGCATCAGCTCCTGTGTCCATTATTCCTTCAAAGGCTTTGCCATCTAACTGGAGAGTAAGTCTTGGTCTATCGGGTGTGACTGGTTGCATCCAATATGCATCTGAGGACCCGAAGGCAACGTCAGGCCGCCGGGGAACTAAATGCCTATGGGGTGTGGGTAATAAAGGGAGCAACAAGATTTGAGCTATTCTTTGACCTGCATGTATGGATACTGGCCCTGAGGGGGCAGAAGCTAAAAGAGATATCTGTCCTGTATAATCATTGTCAATGACTCCTGGGAGGATCTGAAGACCGGCCAAAGAGGAACTGCCACGCCCTATTATCAATCCAAACGTTTCTGGGGGTAATGGTCCTCGGACCTCTGTAGGAATGACCTGAATGCCCTGTTCAGGGGTTAGTATTGCACTGATGGCAGATCGTACGTCCAACCCTGCACTTCCAGGGGTGGCGCGACAGAGGGAGCTGAAACCTGTCTCTGTGTCTGCTTTTGGGGAACAAACCTGACTGCCCCTAGGTTCTGTTCCAAGGGTGGGGCCAGGGGCTGGCCCCGCTGGGAGTTTCCCTGTTTCGGGGGGAGAGGTTGACTGTTGATGTCAGTTTTGGAATAAGAATCTACAGCCCAATGCTTGCCTCTTTTGCATCGGGGGCACACTGAGGTGGGAGGCCCACGATTTTGTTTTCCCAGGGAACATTCGCGCACAAAATGGCCAGGCTGCTTGCAATTAAAACAAGTTTTTTGTAATGAGCTGGGGTTCAAGCCCTTAAGCGCTGCTCCTATGGCAACGCCGATAGCATGAGAGGCTCCAATACCCGAACAAAGTCAGACATAATCGGAGAGATCTCCTGTGTGATGAGGTCGTAGGGCTTCTTGGCAAGAGGGGTTAGCATTTTCAAAGGCAAGGTGTTTGATAAAGGCACTGCCAGTCTCACCCTCTCCCACTAGCCTTTCGGCAGCATCGGTTAGTCTGCTGATGAACTCACTATACGGCTCATCGGGTCCCTGGCGGATGTTAGCCAATGAGGTGGTGGCTGCGCCCTTGGGGGGGAGACGTTTCCAGGCTCTAAGGCCGGCGTTTTGTATTTGTGATAATAAACCAGGGGGAAAATTTGCCTGTTTCTCATTGGTGTCATATGGAGCCCTCCCCAAGAGTTTATCTCTCGTCCAGGTGCGGGAGGTCCGGCTTTCTCCGTTACGCTGGGTCGTCTCCCGGCACAGTTCAGCAAATTCGGTACGCCAGAGAGCAAAGTCTCCCCCTGATAAACAGGCCCGAGCCAAGAAATGCCAATCATTAGGTGTAAGCCATCGGTCACTAAGGCTCTCAAGCAATGCTATACTGTAAGGGGCTGTCGGGCCGTAGTTATTGACAGCCGCTTTTAAGTCTTTAACATGTTTCACATTTAAGCGGCGATATTTCTGGGGGCTAAGGCTGTCAGGTTGGACAGCATCTATATCAGGATTCTCAGTTTCTTCCTCTTCTATCTCAGGGCTTTCCTGCTCTTCTTCACTCTCTATTTCAGTCTCTATCTGCCCGTGCTGGCTACGAGTTACCGGAAAGATGAGGAGAGTCCTAGGACGGCCTGGGGCACCTTTTGACACATTGTTCCCGGATCGAGTTTTAGGATCCTGGGCTAGGCGGAGTGAGTTAAGCTCTTGCTCAAGGGCTTGGAGCTCCTTTTGGAGATCTAACTGTCTGTGTCTGCGAGCTACAAGTTTTTCTAGCGTTGATATATCTTGATCAAGGGAGTTTTCAGTCCATCGGGGAGGACAGCTGGGTTCCAAGCCAAGGGGTGGGGCAGTCAGGTTAGGAGGGCCTGGAGGATGAGGAGGTCTCTGAAAGGCAGGGGCCGTAAGGGTATAGGGGTAGGCATTCTCATGGTAATGAGCAGCATTTTCTTCAAGAGTGGTCTGACCCTCAGGGGACAATGCGTTAGAATCGGGTTTATCAACGAAAGCTCTCAGGGGCGGGTAAAGGACCTCGGGGGGATCAGTATGACTCCCTTGCGGGAGTGTGTGTGTTCCAAAGGCTTGAGGTTCTTCTGGAATATCAGGAGAAACTGAGGGGGGACGGGACCGTTCTTTCATAACCTTTTCACCCATCTGGGCGAGATGTTGAACATCAGGAGCATTATGAGAGCTCTGGAGGACATCATTTATCAAATTCCAATAAGAAAAACAAGTGACTGGGACCTTCTCGGGTCCGAAAGTTTTATAATAGTCATTCAGACAATCTCCAACCCGTTTCCAGATTTGCGGGCTGATGGTGCCTTCCTGTGAGAACCACGGACAAATGTCTGATAGGAGCATAAAAAACTGAGCTAAGTCTTTCTTTTTCGCCTTAATTTTCCGCCTATCCAATGATTTTTCAACGCCGGTAAGAAACAAGTCATGCGAACTTAATTCCTGTCCCATGTCTACCAACCACCACTTACCTCTCAGACCAACTCGCAGGGCGGCTACTCCCGCGGTGATCAGGACAAGTTTGACTCACGGGCAGCTTTTCCCGTGGAAACTTCAGTCGAGCAAGCTCACACCCGGTGCGGTCGCTCAGGACGCCTGGCCAGGACTTCCTTCTCCGTGGTGGGTTTCTTTCAGCAGCTCCGTACCTCGGGCCCCACGTTGGGTGCCAGTTTTGCCCCGGCCCGCGGGACAAATCAACGAAAGGACGAGGGGAAGCCTGTGAAAGTAAAGCAGGAAAGGCGGAAAAATGAAGGCAAGACAAGAATCTGATCAAGCCTCAGTTTTATTATTAAAATGAGGTATATTTATAGCGGTAGGAATAAAGGGAGGGATCAAGTGACGTAGGGATGGAGTGACATTTGGAGTGAGGTAGTTGTCGGCTGGGGATTGGATATACATAGGACTAAGGCAGTGACATCAGGCAGGAAGTTTTTCCCGCGCGCGGGCCTTTTGAATTTCGCGGGCGCGGGCTTTTTCAAGCTTGGCGCGCGCGGGCTTTTTCAGCCCTACAAGCTTCCTGTATGTCGGGGCCTGGGGGCTCTCCCATGGCTCCCAACAACAGCACACAAAAACATGTGACAGCATGCCACTCAGCAAGACACCACCACGTGTTGACACAAACATGGCTGTGAGGCACTAATATACCAAGGTTGTGAAACCTTTCTGAGTTGTTTGTGCAGTTCTGCCAGTGTAAGCACATGGCGGCAGGTTTATGAACTGAATTGCCAGACCTTGTATAACAAAACATTTACTATTTTAACTTTTTTATGTACATATTAATTGCATTTATCATATTGTACAACCATCATCACTATCCATGTCTAGTTTTCCATAACTCTTAACAGAAGCTTAGTGCTCCCAAGTCAATAACTCTTCCTTTCTTCCTCCCTCTGTCTCCTGATGACTACTAATAAACTTTGGTTTCAGTACATTTAAAGTATAGCATTTCTTTTCAGTTTCTTCTGGCTATTGTCAATGAACTTGTGTATGTACTCCATCAAAATGAAAACAATGTGATTCACTGGAGGCCTAGAGGCAGTTTGTACTGGGGATTGAACTGGGGACAAACTGAGCTTCACTAAGCAAAACCCAGTCAGTGCTTCAGGAATCTGAAGATTAGTGAAGTATGTTTATATGTGAAATTAGGGGTTTATAGTACAACATTTTGATTGGTGCTTAAGCATTTAGGAAAGTGGGAGTTGGGATAACTTGAGGTAGGGAACTGAAAAGGATTGGTACAAAGCATAAATCAGGGCTATCTTGATTGGTTATGTTGTTAACAATGTAGAAATATGTGACTATATGTTGTGGTCACAGGGCAGTTATGGGACATTTTTTCCTGAGAATGTCCTGTTGGAATAGTTTTTTGAGCAAGGTGTTTGCTTGAGGATTGCTTAACAGGAGATTTCTGATAAGCCATTTACATCAAGACTCCCTTTGGGAACATTCTTTTCACATCAGTAGTTTAAGCACAAAGAAAAACATTTCCTGAATTATGTGTTACAATGGTGGTTTTCAGGGCACAGTGGAAAGATGCAGTAGTCAGCATCTTGCATCCTCAAAGTAGAAATCAATCCCTTAATAACAAAATGTAGTTTGAATTTAGATTTAGGGTAGTCTTTTCATTATAGCAAACACAGGCAGATTAACCTGTAAATACAGTCTGTACTGACTGACAGTAGTGTGGTGAACCAAATAAAATTGTGCCCTACAGTTTAGTAAGTAAGCACAATTAAGCCCGTGCATATCTTGCTTATTGGGTAACCTGTTCTTGCTCAAACAACTCAGTTTTTGAGCTCTTATTTACTGTGAAGTTCTGCTATTTAATCCTGGCACATCTTGAAACCAGACTGTGTAGAGCCAGGCCCTGCTGGATTAGTCTTCTGTTGTTAGAAAGTTAGGAATGTGGGCTCCTAGGTTTGAATCTCAACTGTACCATTTATAAATTGTGTGACCACCAGTCATTTGTGTTTCTATACGTAGGTTTTCTTATCTGTAAAGTAGCAATAATATTATCTATATTATATTTGTCAATATATTCAGGCTTCACTTTCTCCAAATGTCTCCAAGTGCCTTTTTTATAGCCGTTTTTGGGTAGCAGTTTAGTTTCTTTGTAGAGTTGCTATTTTCTCATCAGAATGGCAGTGGTGGCAGATCACTGAGAGCTCAGAGAACTTGGTAAAATTGCATGCATAAACCAAGGTTAACATTTATTTCAAATGGAGCTGGAATTTGGTTGATGTTTCCTAATTTGATTAGAATTACACTACTTTTCTTTAAGGTTGTTGGAAGGTTTATATGTGCTAATATGTGAAGGATGGTAAATGGCATATAATAACCACACAATGGGGGTTGCTGAGTCAGAATCCATGGTGACTTAAAAAATTGACCAAGGGAAATTTGGAGGCATGGAATTGGAGATGAAATGATAGAAGTTATACTTAGTTTTTAATGTCATTGCAGTTAGGTGCCATTGAATTGGTTCCAGCTCAGTGATCCTGTATACAATAGAACAAAACAACTGTCTGATCCTGTGCTATCCTGATAATCCTTTCTATGTGTGAAGCCATGGTTGCAGCCACTGTGTCAATGCATTTCACTGATGGTCATCTTTTTTGCTGACCTTGTACTTTGCCAAGCATGAGTCCTTCTCCAGGGACTGGTCCTTCCTGACAACATGTCTGAAGTATGTGAGACAAAGTCCCATCATCATTTCTAAGGAGTGTTTTGTCTGTATTTCTTCTGAGACAGATTTGTTCATTCTCCTGGCAGTCCATGGTATATTCAGTATTCTTCACTAACACTGTAATTTAAGGGCATCAGTTCTTCAGTCTTCCTTATTCATTGTCCAGTCTTCACATGCATATGAATCTGGCTTGAATTTCTGGCAGTTCCCTGTTGATGTTCAGCTACAACTTTTTGAATTGTCTTCAGCAAATAGTTTGTAATCCTCCAGCTAATTTGAGTACACCCAAAGGGCCTTAGTAACATAAAAGAGGAAGGAATCAGGCTATGCCTGCTGGGACTTGGAGAGCAAATTGAGAGCAGGGCCTGGTTGGCAATATTATATATTAAGGCCCTGAATGCTAAGGTTTCCCAAATAAGATGTGATATAACCAGAAAAGATTTAACTGGTAGACAGAACCTGCCCTGGAACCTGGATAAAGTTTTGGATGGAGGGAAAAGGATATTGTGAGAAGACACATCCTATGTGCAGGACACAGAAGAAGGTGTGATCTTCAGAAGCTAAAAGCTCAGATTTTCCTGTTTAAGGCAACAAAGAGAGCAAAGACAACAATGCTCTATCAGCTGTGTTTGTGTTTTAAACCTGGAATGTTTCATAGCATTATGTTTGTTTACCGAATTTGTACAAAAATGTCCATGTCCAGTGGTAACAACTGAAGCCTGTCCCATGGCCGACAGTTTCTGTATGATCTCGCCCAACTTATCTTTTGGGCTTCCCTTTGCATCAGATCACATCCTGATGTTTGCATTCTGGTTGCTGCCTTTTTTCCTGGATTGTACTGTTCTTTCTTGCATCTGGTGATAATTATTGGCTCAGAGTGGAATGGGACAGATAAGATCCAGCAAAGAGTGACGTGCTTCACTTTCTCTAGGTGACTTTTTTGTAGCCATTTCTTTGTAGCATTACTATTTTCTAGTGAGAATTGCAGTGGTAGCAACTGTTAAGTTTTTCTAAAACAAGTTCTATTCCTTTGGTGCTCAGAGAATTTCGCAACATGGGACATTTAAACTGAGATAACTTTCATCTTAAGTGGAGCTTGAATTTGGTTAATACTGTGATTAGAATTGCAGTGTATTTTTCTTTAAGGCTGATGTCACTGGATTTTTCTAGTAGTAGTTTTTTTGTGGCGGGAGGAAAAGTGCCACTATTTTCTCTCTTTCCGCTTGCTCCTTAACCCATTCCAACTGAGCATCTGTGTTCATCAATCCTTTGAAACAGCTCTCATAAATAATTTTCAGTCAGCATATTACTGCATCTCTTACAGTATACCATGTAGTAGTTCTCTCCATCATTCTTGGAACATTCACCTGTTTTGGTTTTTCCCTGTTCCCCCATTTACTTTTCTCAAAAGAGAAGTTCTTCATGTTTAAAATTAAACTGACGATCTTTCCCCTAACCCTGATCTGCTTCTGATATTTCTGGTCTCATTGGATGGTGCTGTTTATCTAGTTTAGCTAACCAAAACTTAGATGTCATCCTCAATACCTTCTCCAATTCGTCACCAAGTCTTGTGATATTTACTTTCTAAGTATTTCTTGAATCACACCAATTTTTCCCATCTTCTTCACCACCATCAGGTCTAGGCTACTATTATCTTTTGTTTAGACCATTACAGTAACCTCCTAACTAGCCTTTCCAAATGTAGTCTTTCTCTTCTCCAATCAGTTTTCCACATTCTGGCACTCATGTTGTAGTTCATGGCCTACCTCCTCACCCTTTCCATCCGTGCCTCTAGTGGCCTCCCACTACCCTGAAGACAAAACTGAAGCCTGTCCCATGGCCGACAGTATCTGTATGATCTCGCCCAACCTATCTTTTGGGCTTTGCATCAGATCACATCCTGATGTTTGCATTTTGGTTGCTGCCTTTTCTCCTGGATTGTACTGTTCTTTCAGTATAAGATTTGCACAAATTGTTTTTATATACCTAGAATGCTCCCCACCCCAGGCTTTGCTCCTTAAAACTTTACCCATTCTGGTTGCAGGTGGATGTGGGGTAAAGAATTGACCTTTACTCGAAGAACTTGACTTTTGTCCTTGGTTCTTGAGAGATAACCACTAAAACCTTGGGATTTCCCTAGTGATTAAAGTGTCTTTTTTTTTTTTTTTTATCTATAAGAGCTCTGGACCTGACAGGTTATGATAATTAGAAAAATTATCGTAAACTGTTGACAAGAGTATGGGAAAACAGATTCTTGCATTGTCAGTGGCATCATAATTTCAAATAATCTCTTCAAAGGGCAATTTAGCAATATTTTTCAAAATTTAAAATGTGCATGACTGAGAAATTGAAACTAAGTGTGCAAGAATATGAGAATATTCACTGCAGCAATTTTGTTAATAGTAACAAATGCTAATAGTAACAATAATTAACCTTTATTTAGCTTTTATTATCCGAACCATTCTCCTAATAACTTTTTATGTAATAATTCAATCCTCACAGTAATTCTATGAGATAGCACTACTATTATTCCATCTATACTGATAAGAAAATTGAGACATAGAAAGATTAAATGACTTGCCCAATGTTATATAAGCCCATTGCTGTGGAGTCAATTCCAACTTATAGTGATTGTGTAGGACAGCATAGGGTTGCCCCATAGAGTTTCCACGGAATGCCTGGTGGATTTGAACTGCCAACCTTTCTGGTTAGCAGCTGCAACATTTAACCACTATGCCACTAGTGTCTCCCAATGTTATATAGGTAGTATTATTTCTAATAAATGATAGTATATTCATTCAGAGGAGTACTGTGCAGCTAAATGAAGTAGGTCTGTTTGTCATTAAAAAGAAAAATGCAGAACAGTGTGGTGTTTTATGTAAAAATAAAACAAAAATTTATCAGTTTATGTATATCTAGAAAACATACCTGGAGAAAGTTAAAGATGAAGGAGGTTTTATTTTCACAATACATGTTTTTGTGCCATTTACATTGTTTCTTTTGCCATGTTCATGTATTATTTTTAAAAAAATTAGTGGCGTTGAATACACCATATTAATAGACTAAAAGACAAAAACTACATGATTATCTGAATAGATGTATCAAAAGCTTTGACAAAATCCTACACTGCTTTGTGATTATAAACAAACAATCTCAAGAAACTAGATTTAGATGTCAATTCCTAACCTGATAAAAGGCAGCTACAAAATCCCACAGCTAACATAATGCCTAATGGTGAAAAAACTGAATGTCCAGTTTCATCACTTAAATTATCATTGTAGAATTTTGATAGAAATTACTTCACATCTGTAGATCAATCTCAAGAACACCATAAAAAAAAATTAGGTAACTAGGCAAGAAAATTAGGTGTTAATATTGGAAAGGAAACAGTGACATGATCTCTTTTTGCAGATAATTTGCTATTGTATATAGAAAATCCTAAAGAATTTACTAGAAAACTATTGATACTAATAAATTTAGTGTAATTATATTTAAAACAGCATCAAAAAGAATAAATACTTACGAATAAATTGAACAAATTTAGGGCAAATCTTTTACTCCAAAAAACTATGAAATACTGTTAACAGAGATTTAAGAGAACATTAGTAAATGTAAAGACATCCTATTTTGATCTATCAAAAGACTTAATATGGTTGACAGTAGTCTTTGAAAACTGGAGCTCTGGTTGTACAGCGGCTAAGTGCTTTGCTGTTAATCAAAAGGTTGTCTATTTGAATCTATCAGCCATTCCTTGGAAGTTCTATGGGGGCAGTTCTACTTTGTTCTACAGTGTTGCTGTGAATTAGAATCAACTTGACAGCAACAGGGGTTTTTTTTTTCTTCTTCTTATTTTGTGCTTTTCAGATTGATCCAGAGATTTGAAGTAATTTCTATCAAAATTCTATCAGACTTTTTGTAGAGGACCCTGGTGTTACAATGGTTGAGAGTTTGTCTACTAACCAAAAGATTAGCAGCTGGAATCCACCAACTGCTCCTTGGAAACACTATGGGGCAGTTGTACTTTGTCCTGTACTATCCCTATGAGTTGGAATCAACTTGGAATCAACTTGTTTGGTTTTTGCTTATAGAAATTGAAAAACTGATTCTAAAATTCATATGGGAATTCAGGAGACCCAGAAGAGCCAAAACAATCTTGAAAAAGAATGAAGTTGGAGGACTCACACTTCTTGATTTTAAAATTTACTACCAGTTGAAACTGGAGAAATTTAGAACAAGTCCACAAGAGCCAAAGTATGATTTTCAGTATATCCCTCCTGAGTATAAAGACCATCTCAAGAACAAATTTGATGTGTTGCCCACTAATGACTGAAGACCAGAAGAACTGTTGGATGACATCAAAGACATCATGTACGCAGTCTGTAAGAGGTCATTGTAAGACAGGAAGGAAAGAAAAAAACCAAATTGGATGTCAGAAGACTCTGAAACTTTCTCTTAAACATTGAGCAGCTAGAGCAAAAGGAAGGAATGGCAAAGTAAAAGACCTAAACAGAAGATTTCAAAGAGCAGCTTTAGATGACAAAATGAAGTTTTATAATGACATGTGCAAAGAGCTGGAAATGGAAAGCCAGAAGGGAAGCACACATTCGGCATTTCTCAAGCTGAAAGAAAGTGAAGAAAAATCCAAGCCTCAAGCTGTAATAGTGAAGGACTCTGCAGGGAAAATATTAATTGACTCAGGGAGCATCAGAAGAAGGTAGCAGAGTCATTATACTAGAAAGAACTGGTTGATGTTAAGCCATTTGGAGAGGTAGCATATGATCAGGAACCGATAATACTGAAGGAAGAAGTTGAAGCTGCACTGAAGGCATTGGCAAAAAACAAGGCTCCAGGAATTGATGAAATATCAACTAAGATATTTCAACAAACAGATGCAGTGCTTACTTGTCTCTGCCAAGAAATTTGGAGGACAGCTACCTGGCCAACTGACTAGAAAGGATCCATATTTATGCCCATTCCGAAGAAGAGTGATCCAACTGAATGCAGAAATTATCAAACAGTATCGTTAATTTCACATGCAAGTAAAATTTTGCTCAAGATCATTCAAAAACTACTGCAACAGTGTATTGACAAGGAACTGCCAGAAATTCAAGCTGGATTCAGAAGAGGATGTGGAACCAGGGATATGATTGCTGATGTCAGATGGATCTGGACTGAAAGCAGAAAATACCAAAAAGATGTTTATCTGTGTTTCATTGACTGTGCAAGGCATTTGGCTGTGTGGGTCATAACAAATTATGACTAACACTGTGTAAAATGAAAATTCTAAAAACTTAATTGTTCTCTTAGAAATCTGTATATGGATGAATAGGCAGTTGTGTGAACAGAACAAAGGGACACTGTATGTTTTAAAGTCAGGAAAGTTGTGCATCAGGATTATATCCTTTCACCATACCTTTTCAATCTGTATGCTGAGCAAATAATCTGAGAAGCTGGATTATACAAAGAAGAATGAGGCATCAGGATTGAAGGATGACTGATTAACAACTTGCATTATGCAGGCAACACCACCTTAATTGCTGAAAGTGAAGAAGATTTGAAATCCTTACTGATGAAGATCAAAGACCACAGCCTTCAGTATGGATTACACCTGAACGTCAAGAAAACAAAAATCTGCACAACTGGGCCAGTAAACAACAACATCATAAATGGAGAAAGAATTAAGGTTGTCAAAGATTTCATTTTACTTGGTTCCACAATCAATGCACATGGAAGCAGTGGTCAGGAAATAAAAAAACATGTTACATTGGGAAAATCTGCTTCAAAGGATCTCTTTAAGGTACTGAAAAGTAAAGATGTCACCTTGAAGACTAAAGTGTGCCTGACTGAAGCTGTGGTATTTTCAGTTGCATCATAGGCATGAGAAAACTGGACAATGAACAAAGAAAACAGAAGAAGAATCGATGCCTTTGAATTGTGGTGTTGGAGAAGAATGTTGAATGTACCATGGACTGCCAAAAGAACAAACTGATCCATTCTGGAAGAAATACAACCAGAATGCTCCTTGGAAGCAAAGATGGCAAGACTGCGTTTTACATACTTTAGACATATTGTCAGGAAAGCTCAGTCCCTGGAGAAGGACATCATGCTTGGTAGAGGGTCAGCGAAAAAGAGGAAGACCCTCAACAAGACGGATTGACACAGTGGCCGCAATGATGGGCTTTAGCATAAAAATGACTGTGGACATGGTGCGAGGCTGGGCAGTGTTTCATTGTGTTGTGCATAGGGTCACTATGAGTCAGAGCCGACTCAGTGGCACCTAACAACAACCTGACTACAACCAAGCCACAGTAATGATTAGGTGCTGTAGAGTTGGTTCTGATTTATAGTGACCCTGTGTACAACAAAACAAAACACTGCCGGGTCCTTTGCCATGCTCACAATTGTTTTTATACTTGAGCCCATCATTGTAGCCACTGTGTCAGTCCATCTTGTTGGGGGCTTCTTTTTCTCCAGGGACTGGTCTCTCCTGATAATAATACTAAAGTATGTGATTGTAAGTCTTTCTATCTTTGCTTCCAAGAAGTATTCCAGCTGTAATTCTTCCAAGACAGATTTGTTCTTTCTTCTGGAAGTCCATGGTGTATTCAGTATTCTTCACCAGCACTGTAATTCGAATGCACTAATTCTTCTTTGGTCTTCTTTATTCATTGTCCAGCTTTCTCATGCATGGAAGGTAATTGAAATACTATGGCTTGGGTCAGGTGTACCTTAGTCTTTAAAGTGACATCTTTGTATTTTAGCATTTTAAAGCAGTCTTTTGCAGCACCTTTGGCCGGTGCAATACATTGTTTGATTTCTTGACTGCTTCTGTGGGCACTGATTGTGGATCCAAGTCAAAGGAAGGCCTTGACAACTTCAACATATATATATATATTATCATGATGTTGCTTATTGGTCTAGTTGTAAAGATTTTTTTTTTTTTTTATGTTGAGATGCAGTCCACACTGAAGGCTGTAGTCTTTCATCATCAATAAGTGCTTCAGTTCCTCTTTGCTTTCAGCAAGCAAGGTTGTGGCATCTGCCTATCATAAGTTGTTAATGAGTCTTCCTCCAATCCCAGTGTTGCATTCTTCATACGGGCAGCTTCTCAGATTATCTGCTCAGCATATAGATTGAATAAGTACAGTGAAAGGATATGATCCTGATGCATATTTTTCTGATTTTAAACCATTCAGCTTCCCCTTGTGTGTTTGCATGACTGTCTCTTGCTCTTGGTCTAGATAAGATTCCATATGAGCACAATTAAGTGTTTTGGGATTCCCATTCTTCTTCACAGTGTTGTCCATAATTTTTTTATGACATATGCTTGTTGGCATCGAGTTGATTCTTACTCATAGTGACCCTGTATATTGTAGAGTAGAACACTGCCATATGCTTCAGTGAAATAGAATTGAGAATCCAAATTTAAACCTTTACATTATGGTCACTTGATTTTCAACAGGGGTGCCAAGACAATTCAATGAAAGATTAGTCTTTTCAACAAATGGTGCTGGGATGTATGGCTGTGTACATGTAAAAGAATGAAGTTGGACTTCTATATCACACCATATAAAAAAGTAACTTGAAGTTAACCAAAAATCTAAATGTACGAGTTGAAACTCTTATAAGAAAAAAGACATATATCTTAGTGACCTTAGATCAGGCAGTGATTTCTTGGATACAACATCAAAACCACAAATGATGTAAGAGAAAAATAGGCAAGCTGACCTTCATCGAAAGTAAAAACTTTTATGCTTCAAAGGATGCTATCAACAAAGTGAAAAGACAACCCAGACAATAGGCGAAAATATTTGCAAATTGTTAAGGCACATGCATCTAGAATATACAAAGAGCATTTATAACCCAATAAAGAGAGACAAACAACCCAATTAAAAATGGGTAAAGAATCTATTGAATAAACATTTTTGCAAAGAAGACATACAAATGGCTGACAAGGACAGGAAAAAGTACTCAAAATTATTAGCCACTAGGGAAATGCAAATCAAAATCATCATGAGATTGCAAATGTATATACCTTTGCAACCCAAATTCATATTCAAGTATGGAGCATTACTACCACTCTAGAAAGTTCTTTCAAGTCCCTTCGCAGTTAATCCCTGGAAGAAACAGCTGTTTTGACATTTCTTCTGTGTGCTTATTCTAAATACTTCATGTAAGTGAGATCATACAGTATTTGTCCTTTTTGTGTCCAGTTTATTTCCCTTAGCACTATCTTTCCAAGTTTCATCAGTGTCATAGCATGTATCAAAACTTCATTTCTCTTTGTGGCTTAATAATATTCCTTTGTATGTATGATAATTACTGATAAGGAAGAATTTACTTTTTCCATTTTGCTGTTTGTTCTCTGTGTTTTAAAACTTTTTTGGTCCCTCATTTCTTCCCACATTGCCTTCTTTTGTGTTTAGTCGATTTTTTTTTAGTGAACCGTTTTGATGGTCTTCTGATTTCTCTTTGTGTAAATTTGTGCTATCTTCAGTGTTGTAACAATATGTATCACACTTGACATTCTAAACTTGCAGCAATGTGGTTTGAATTGATGCCAACTTCAATAGCATGTGAAATTTCCATTCTTGTATATTTATACCCTCTTATGTTGCTGTTATCACAAATTATGTCTTTATACATTTATAATAACATAAATTTATAATTAAAATACATTTTTTTCAATGTGGTATATAACAAATAGAATAACAAACCAAAAATACAATAAAATTGGCCTTTACATTCATCTACAGGCTTACTTTTACTGGAAATCCTTATTTCTTTGTACAGCTTCGTACTGTCTTCATGGAACTTCCATTAGCATTTCTTATAGGGCAGGTCTGGTGGTAATACACTTTCTAAGCTTTTGTTTATATGAGCATGTCTTAATTTTGCCCTCATTTTTGAAGGACAGTTTTTCTGGATACGGAATTTTGGGGTGACAGTTTTTTTTTGCTTTCAGTACCTTACATATGTCATGCCACTGCCTTCTGGTCTCAGCCTTCATGTTTTCTGAGGCAGATCTCTTGGTTATTGAGGATCCCTTGTATATGGTAATTGGCCTCTCTTTTACTGTTCTCCAGATTCCTTTTTTGGCTTTAGTTTTCTACAGTTTGATTATAATATACCTTGATGTAGATCTCTTTGAGTTTTTCCTACATGGAGTTCGTTGAGCTTTTTGGATGTGTAAATTTTATGTCTTTTATCTAGTTTGGGAAGTTTTCTACCATAAGTTCTTCAAATAGTCTTTCTGCTACTTTCTCTTGTCTTCCTGTGACTCTCATAATGTGTATGTTAGTCTGCTGGATCATTTCAGTTGGCCATTTCTAGGTCTTCTGAAGTATCTGAGTATTTTACTCAACTTTTGATTAGGTGATTTGTCTTTTTATTATTTCGCGATAGGAGTTCTTTGTATCCTGCATCTCATTCCTTTGTTAACAAATGATTTATGATGTTTTAGGAAAAAAATATGGGTTTGTGGGGTAAAAATATATGCTAGCATATAAACCAAACCAAACCTAGTGCTGTCGAATCGATGCTGACTCATAGTGACGTTATAAATTATTTTAACAGAACTCTCAAAAACAGCTGAACCTGAATTAGAGGATTATTCATAGTATTTCAGTTCTGATTGTTAATCCTAAACAAATTTCCCTCATTATATAAATTCCTTCAGGTCGTGGTCAATAATATCTTACTTTTTTTCCTTTTCCCGTGGTATCTGGTCAGACATCTTAAAGCCGATAATTACTGGGAGATATTTTTCTTCTTAGGTTGAAATCCAGGAGTATCTTTGTTGTTGGATAAACAGAAATGAGGTCTTAGGGCTTTGATCACAGTTTTAAAATAGGCTGATGGTATCGCTTTCAGTCCCTGTCAATATGCTGTGGTTTGTTTGCTATAAATGGTCAAACCAACAATTTGTGAAAGACGAGTGTCATATATTAAAACAGAACTATTTCAGAGCCAACCTCTGCCTTATTTGAACTCCAAAACTCCCTTTTATTCTCCCCTTGAGGCACGTTGAAAAACAGCTTGTGTAGAATCTGTACGTACAGCTGTATGTACACCTGGTTTGTGTACTACAGTGTTGGCTCTTTTAGGGCAAGGGTGTTGTCTTAGTTTCCTAGTGCTGTTTTTACAGAAATACCACAAGTGGGTGGCTTCAAAGAAGAGAAATTAATTTTCTCACAGCTTAAGGGAGTAGATGACCAAGTTCAGGACACCAGCTCTAGAAGAAGTCTTTCTCTCTAAGTCATCTTTTGACTTCTGGAGCCCTGGCATTTCTCAGTTCTTTGACTGTCTTCAAGTGGTGTGATTACTAAGGTTGTATGTTGGCTTGGTTGGCCCATGCTTCTTAGTAGTCTGGCAGTGATGATTTAGTTTGGAAATCGTATGACGATGTGATGACTTCCATACCGGAATTTTATGTAATGTGATCATCTTTGTGACGAGATCTGCTGTGAATAGCCAATTAGTTGAAAGGGAGTTTCCTAGGATGATGTTACCTACATCTAATATAAATAAACTTGCTGGCCAGGCTTGTGGGATTTTGCTCCCTTTGGATCCTGCAACTGGCTTCTGTTTGTCTGACCTCCCAGTCGTGGGACTTGAACTGGCAGCTTCTCTGCCTTCTTGCCTGCTGATATTGGGATTCATCCATATCTGAAGCCTGTGAGCAAGACCCCTGCTGTTTGACTTGCCAGTCTTGGGTTTGCTAGCCTCTGTGGCTGCATAAATCAGCAAAAGCCTTTACCAGTACACAGATTTGGGCCATTCCAGCCTCTACAATAGTATGAGCCATTTCCTTGCTATAAATCTCTGTGTCTATATATTTATAGGCTTTATTGATATTGTTTCCCCAGAGAACCCTACCTAAGGTAAGTGGCATAGTCTCTGTGTCTATGCTGCTCTTTAGAACATACAGGTAATTAGATTTAGGATGCGCAGTACACTATAGTATATTAATGTAGCAAAGAAAACCTTATTCCCAAATGGAATTACATCCACAGATTTAAGATTGGGATTTCAATACATATTTTGGAGGGACACAAGTGAATTCATAACAAGTGTGTCCTATTTATGTCCTTGCAAATAATAGAGGTAATAAGCAGGTATTGAATGAATACATAAAGTCAAAAACTAAACCAAAACAAAAAACTCACAAGACATCAAGCCAAAACAAAAGACAGGCTAATGAGCCAGAAGTTTACATTATTTCCTTGTTTGGCAAGTGCGTTGTTTATATTCTGGACATGCCTGAGATGTGAAGGCTTACTCTGAAATGCCTTGCAGTCAAAATACTCTGGGACATCGACCACCTTTTAAATATTTCAGCTGTATTTGTTCTTATTAAAAGAGAGTTTACAGTTACCATTTTGGGAATTTTTGGACTCCCAGGCTGTATTACTGAAAAAATTTACTTTGGCTTTCCTTGAAACTATATGAAAGGCAATGCCAAACTATACTGCATTATCTACTTTAAAGGAAACCAGTGATACAGTGAGTAATCTGAGGCTGAAATACTTGAACACTTGTTCTCTTAGTGAAGCTGAGGTAAGCTATATTACTTAGTCTGTCATTGCATAGAGCCTGTACTATTCATTCCCACTCATTTAATAGGTACCTGTGAAGTACCAAGTGTACATGCAGCCCAGTGGTAAGCACTGCCCTGAAAGAATAGAGATGAGATATTTTCGAAACCACTAGAGGACGATATAACGCAACACAAACCCACTTAGAGTTTAGTGCTTTAAAAACGGAGAGAAGCGAAGGAGGGGTACTACAACCTGGAATGACTGGGGAGGGAAGCAGGTTTTTTTGCCTTCTCTTCTGCTGTCCTACTTTCAAGGAAAAACGGTGCATGCTATTTTTCACAGCAACCATTTTAGAGGCTGATTATATGGGACTATTCTAAAATGAGTACATACTTGGCATGTTTCCTGCTTTTAGCAGATCTGCTAAATACCTTTTCTGTTTTAGATATGCTTTCTTCATTTTACTCCTTTGTATGTAGCTGGATTTTAAGAGGACAGAGTCTAGTTTGTTTTCATCATTATGTTTTTTGGTTGATGCAGTGTCAAGGGTTGAATATATCCCCCCATTAGAGATTTGTTAAAGTCCTGACACCCAGTTCTTGTAAACGTGATTTTGTTTGGAAATATGGCCTTTGAAGAGACTGCCACTTAAATCAGTAAGATGTCATACTGGAATAGAGTGGGTCTTAATCCTATATGGCTAGGGTCCTTATAAAAGGGGATAAGAGACAGACACAGGCACATAGAGGTAAGACAGCAATCTGATGAGGGAGCCAGAGATTTGGAGAAATGCAGCTGTAAGCCAAGGACCTCCGAGGATCGCTGCCCATTGCTAGAAACTATAGAAGGAGGGTAGAACAGATGCTGCTTCTGGACTCTCAGAAGAAATCAACACAACCGATACCTTGATCTCAGACTTTCAGCCTGCAGAACTGTGAGACAATATATTTCTGTTGTTTTAATCCATTCAATTTATAATACTTGTTATGGAAGCCTTAGGAAACTAGTACGGAGGGTGTTACAAATTCTGACTCATTCTTAAATAATTCTTTACTCTTAATGATTTTGAAGTATGCCCTTCTTGCTTAGACACCTGTCACACTTCTGTTTCCCTCACAGTGTGATTGGAACAGAGACTTTTAAGAATGTCTGTGTTTATTTGATTGTGTCTTTATATTCAAAAGGGAATCACGTTTAGCTTGCTTATTGTAAGCTATTAAAACTGTTTAGCTGATTTTTCATTATTACAAGTTAGAACTGTTTGGTATTTCATTGTTTAGTACATGAAGACCCCATACGTAGTAGGCACTCACAAAATGCTTGTAAAACCCTATTTAGAAAAAAGAGTTTATTCCGTAGAGGTATCCTCTTGGGCAGGGCAAATGTTGGAGTTTTGTCTTTTTGTTCACAGACCGTACTGAATGTTTTGTGTCCAGACTTCATTGCTGAGGGAACGGGTCCTTAGAAGTTTCTTATTCGTAGGTGGCTGTATTCTCAATCACATGACGTATTATCCTGCCTCCAGCTAATAGACATCTTACACAAATGCTATCAACCTGTAACTGAAGGCATTCTGAATATTGTTTTATATAGCTATTCTGAATATTGTCTAATACAGTGCTGGCCTTTAGATTGGAAGGCACTACATGGTAACCTCAGCAATGGATTTAAACGCATCAGTGATCATGAAGAGGATGCAGAACTGGGCAGCATTTCGTTTTGTGATGCATGAGGTTTTTGTGTGCATAAGAGGCGTAGATGCATTGCCATGTGCTTAAGATACATAAGGTCACTGAGTTGACCCAGCTACAACTGACAACTAGCACATGGGCTAAGCAGTAGTTCTCAGTGTGCTTTCTCAAGATCTGAAGCATCAGCATCACTTGGGAATTTCTTACAAACACAAATTACTAGACTTGGCCCCAAGTTCACTGACTCACAGACTCAGAAGATGAGGTCTGTAATCTGTTTTAAAAAGTTCTCCAGATGCTTCTGATGCACATTCAAATTTGAGAACCATTGGGGTAGAGACCTATGAGGTGGCCTGTGGTTACTACCTAAATCAGTCAGGTTTTAGGGAAGGAGATAGGTAACTGGTCAAGAAGCAGATTGTGGTTTCCCAGAGAAAGGATTGCATACACATTTTAAGAGGATCTAAAAGTTATGAACTAGCTGAAGGGGTGAGTAATACAAGCCATGAGGCAGAGAAAACAATATTCAGAGTGAGATGGTTAGTTGATAGCAATGGAGCAGGAGGAGCAGAGAGAAGAGTTGATGAGGCACCATACTGCTGCAGGATCCATGGATGCCTGATGCTCAGGGGTTCGCATGGTGGCCTGGCATTTCCTAGTGACTGCTGTTGTATTGTGCCATCATCCAGTTCTGGGACATGTATCCCAGCTCCTGGAGTGACTCACTGTTCAGCTTGGCCACTGCCTAGCTAAGATTCTTTTTTCCACAATCCCCTATATAACTCATAGTAAATCCCCAATTACTTTAGCTAATCTAAAGTTGCTTTGATAACATAAAACCTAATAAACATAGATACTCTGATATGCTGTGCATTTTGTTTTAGTTTTATGTAGAATACATAAGTTAAAAATTCTTCTTGTGACAAGTGTGAACTGGGAGAAGTTTCTGGAAGTTGAAATAAGGCAAGCTGAATCTTGGCTTCTCATTGAAATAAAAGTGAGGGGGTCACATTCTTGCCTGAGGACTTGATTTTTTTTTAAGGGAAATAACCTCAAAACATTTTTTGTGCAATATTAAGCTTTTCAAAATGTTTATAAATTGATCAAGAAGGCCAACACAATAAAATACTGTATGTAATTATACTGTATTTGAAGCATAATTTTGGCTTAATTTTTTTTTTATTATGACTGAGTGAAAATGTACATTCCCATATAAATTTACATGCTCACCTATATGCAGCTTCCACTGCTCTCCCTGCCCGGTGACAGCACACTATTCCTCTCTGCTCCATGTATGTTTCATGCTCCCAACAGTCTCCTTTCACCTCCTCTTCAACCACTCTCCTTCCTCCAGCCAGAGGTCAGCAGGATGATACCCTATAGATGCATAGAGCCATAAATTACATCCAATATGGTCACTCTGCATTGCCAAGTGCAATCTATTCGTGTCCAAAGAGTGGACCTTCGTTATGATTTATGGCCAAGAGCAGCATCAGGGCCAGGTACCATGCTCCCAGGGGAACCCCGAAGCCACTGGACTCACTTGCGGTCTTTTAGTGGAGATCTCAGGGTGCACCCCTTTTTATTCTTGTGTTGCCAGTGAGACTCAACTTAGTGAGCTCCATCACGGCTTAGTGACGGCCATCACCATCCAGTTCTTCTGGTCCCAAGTCAATGTCGGCACCCGCTCATGTGGGTCTCTCTGTCTAATTTTGATATCAACATCAGAAGATAAATACAATAAGAATCACAAATTGTTTGCAAACATTTTTATGACATCTTTGAGAAGACTTCTGGACAGACCTAACACCTCTGGTGACTTAATGAAAAACTGAGTCTGGAGCATCTGTTGTGCTGTTCTTGTTCATTGTTTTAAACCTCATGACAAATTTTCTTAAAGCAAATGTGGTTGTTGATCATTTTTTTGCCTTAGAAACCAAAAGCTTTTATTTATTTATTTTAGCATCTCTTTTTATCAGTTTTGTCAGCTTTAACCTCATCCCGGTGTGCTAGAAGTCATATCTCTGTGTGTGTGTGCATGTATACACACACATATATGAATATGTATATATATATAGTTTTTTTTATTGTGTTTTTGACAAAAGTTTACCCAGGGAATTAGGTTTTCATTTAGCAGTTTCTATATATATTGCTCTGTGACGTTGGTTGTACTTTTCTCAAAGTATCAGCACCGTCATTATTCCCATTCTGGTTGTTCTGCTTCCTTTAATCTAGCTTTTCTATTCTCCCTTACCTTCTCATCTTTGATCTAGGGAAATGTTTACCATTTGGTTTCATTTAGCTGAGCGCTCCTGGGAAACTCTGTGGGGTAGTTCTACCCTGACCTCTAGGGTCACTATGATTTGGATCCGATTCGATGGCAGTGGGGTTGGAGTATGGTCCTATCGGTGACATTCTTGTGGGCCAATCTGTTGTTTGGCTGAAAGGTAATCTCTGGGAGTGATTTGAGTTCCAGGTTTAAAGGGTATCACAGGGTGATAATCTCAGGGATTCACCTGGTCTCTACTGGTCCTGTAAGTATGGCCTTTATTTTAGGAATTTGAGCTTTGTTCTACATTGTTGTCTCATTCTATCCTGGATCATTTACTGGGACCCTGGTCAGAATGGACACTAGTGGTAGCCAGACACTGTCTGGTTCTTTGGTCTCAAGGTAGGTGAGGTTGTCATTTGTGTAGACTATTAGTTTTGTAGACTAGCTTTTTCTTTGCTTCTTTGGTTTTCTTCTTTCTCCTTTGCTCTGTATGAGTATAAACCATTAGTTATATCTTAGAATGCTGCTTGCAAGCTTTTAAGAACTCTAACTGCTACTCACCAAACTAAGATGTAGAAGAACATTGCCTTTATGATACATGCCAGTTGACCAAGTTGCCCCATGAAACGATAGTCCTAAGCCCTCAAACCTGGTAAACCAATCCCATAAGTTGTTTAGTTATATCTAGTAAGTATCCATAACTGTATTCCTGTGTGCTTTATTTTATATTTAAAAATATATGCAGCACACATATACATATGTATACATAGCCTATAGTTACACCGATACATGCATACCTGTGTGTTCGTATATGCCTTCCTGTTCACCTATATGTGTGCAGAACTATCTCACATTTATATTTAAAATGCATGAGTTGCACACATGTAGACATTGGTTTGCCTCTTCTCCAGGTTCTCCCAGAATACAGTGTTACCACAGCATTAAAACATTCGGTTTGAGTGGGGTCAGATTTAGCTAATGAATTTGAGTCTGAATACACAAAATTTGCATTCTTCCTTATTCCAAAAGTTCCACCATTTGTCAAATAGCAAGTGTATTACAAGCATCACTAGAGTACTGCTCCCTCTCTTTTGTAAGCTACAATTGTGATAAGAAACTTAAAATCAGCATATTGGAATCTACATCTCCCAAAACAGTATTCCTATGAAATGTTTCCATTTTGTGAAATGAAGGTAGGGTGAATATTCACATAACACAAATGATATTGAGGGCGCTGAGAACATTTTTGAAGCTGTAAAAATGACTGACTTGGAAAACTAACTAGCTGGTTGCTATCCTTCCTTCTGTGAGACAGACCCTTCAAAGATGTTTCTAGAAATGCTTATCAACTCTTTAAATACTTTAGTTCTCTCTGGGGAGGGACAGAAAGATCGAATCCGGAAAGCTGGTGTCAGAATTAGGACAGGGAAAATGTCTTGAGTTACCACGTGATAACTCTTCTGTTGACTGGGTTAGCACACAGGACGTTTCAGAAACAAATAAAACAACCAGAGCCGGGTCAGGTATTGGGAACCCATTCCTATAATTGATGAGAGAAATTAGGACATATACTTGGGATATGTATGGGGTGCCATTACTATTGAAAAATCTAGTCAATTAAAAGAACGTGTAGGAATCCCCCCAACTCAAGTATCTTTTGTCAGTTAGACCAGACCCAAGAATAAAAAAAGACAGTCTTGGTTTTTGGGTTTTAATGGGAGGAATCCTATAGGGTTGCAGGGTCATAATCAACCTGATAGTGTTTTTTTTTTTTTTTTAAACAAGCGTGATAGTGAAAATGTTTAATGTCTTGAACTGCTAATCAAAGGTTTAGTTTAACTCTGCTCAGAGATGCCTTGGATGAAAGGTCTGACATTCTGCTCCCCCCAACAATCAGGTGTTGCAAATCTGCCACACAGAGTTCTGCTCAGACACAGACGGGGCTGCTGTGAGTTGGGGGCGACACAACAGTAACCGGTGGGTAGGTAGGCAGCAGCATTTAGCTGGGAAACTAGAAGTGAAACCAGTCGGTTTGGAAAGCCCAGAGGGGCAACTTTTGCTAAAAGTGAGTGAATCTGAGTTTTATTGATTCCTAATGTTAGAATGGAAACCCTGGTGGCATAGTGGCTAAGTGCTGCAGCTGCTAACAAAAGATCAGAAGTCTGAATCTTCCAGACATTCCTTTGAAATGCTACGGGGCAGTTCTACTCTGTCCTGTACTGTTGCTGTGAGTCAGAATTGATGGCAACAGATTTGGTTTTGGTTAATGTTACAATGGAGCCTTGGTGGTACAATGGTTAATAGCCTCTAACCAAAAGGTCGGCAGTTCAAACCCACCAGCTGCTCTTTGGAAATCCTGTAAGGGAGTTCTAATCTGTTTTATGAGGTCATTGTGAGTCAGACTTGACTTAACGACAATGGACATGTTAGGCTGTTTCTCTTGTTTTGAGGAGTGGATGTAGATACAGAGTCCTCTAAACCTACAGAGTTGATGGAGACATCCCTTGATGAGAGCAGAAGATCTCCACAGACTTTGTAAATCTGAAGTCCATTAGGAGAGGTAAAGAAGCCAAGTTCTACTGCTCTGCTGAGTGGTATCTTTTAAATGGTTACCTTTTAAGAAGCAAAGAATGAACCTCCTTCAGAATGCTTCTTAGAAGCAAGGATGGTGAGACTACATCTCACATACTTGGGACATGTTGTTAGGAGGGACCAGTCCCTAGAGAAGGATGTCATGCTTGGTAGAGGGTCAGCAGAAAAGAGGAAGGCCCTCAACGAGATGGATTCACACAGTAGCTGCAACAATGGACTCCAGCATAACAGTTGTGAGGCTAGTGCAGGATTGGGCAGTGTTTTGGCTTTGTGTATTTAGGGTTGCTGTGGGTCAGAACCAGCCCAATGGCACGTACGAGCAATAACACCTAATGGAAGAGGAGTGCAATTCTGAAACTAAGTATTTGAGATACTGACCTAAACTAATGCTGGAAAAAGTTTTTTGTTTTTTTAATTAGTTAATAAGTAGTAATAATTTAAATCAAAAGGAAAACCACTTGGATGGCCCTGTCTCCCAGGAGCCCCGTGATAAAGAATATATACGGCAGGATACCTTGAATGTGAAGGAATAGTTTCATTGACATCTGAACTACCTTGCTGTCTGAGAATGATGGAGTGCACTGAAGAGAAGTCGCACAGCTGAGACATGAATAAGCAGGTCAGAGCTGACAAGGATGCCAACCTAGTGTGTGTGTAGGGTCATGTGTCACTAGAGCTATTTTGTACCTAGGTATTCTGTGGGTTTAGATTTCTGATTTTTGAAGTCTGTGAGCCTTCTAAATCAAAACCAAACCCACTGCCATCGAGTCACTTCTGGGTCGTGACCCCGTAGGACAGAGTAGAACTGCCCCATAGAGTTTTCACGGAGCACCTGGTAGATTCGAGTTGCCGACAGTTAGCAGCTGTAGTTCTTAACCACTAGACCACTCGGGTTTCCACGAGCCCTGTAGATAATACTTATTTCCAGATTTATAGCCCAGAATCGCAGTTAGCTGAATTAATCTTATACTACAATGCCAGCTGTAGGATTCCTTGGGAACTGCATCCAAAGGCTATTGCAGTCTTGTCTGTGCAATGATGGAAGTATAAATTCCGTAATCATAGAATTTCAAAGACGGTGAGACTTTAAAAGGTCATTGGAATCAATTTTATACTCACATCTTGGATAGCTTTTGTAGTATATTTGATAATCTGTTTCCTAACATCTACTTGAATATCTTTGGTGAAAGGCAACACACCTTCATTAAGCAACTCAAATCTGTTAATCTTTTCACATATTGTATTGTTTTGTTTTTCTCTTTCATTAGAATAGCATTGCAGAATTTATAAAATTGCTATTTTCACCTATGCTAACAGAAATTTGAAATGAATATATTTCATAAGTAATTTCCTATAAGAATATCAAATGATCTTCACATACATTTCTGTTTTTCCCTCCATGTTTTACTGCTCCTTCCTCTGATACGTGGGTCTCATAACCCTATTTCTTTTCAGAGGTATGCATGGTGAATTGTCTTTATTCTTAATGGTATTCCCCTTTGTGGGGGACTTTGGTGGTGCTTCTTGTTGTCTGAAATCAGTTACTATCTGCTTTTCATCTTTCAGATTCTTGGTCACATCTGTCCTCTCTTCCTCCTCTTTCATTCTCTTTGTTCTTGTGGATTCATACTGCTCTTTAAAAAAGTGTGTTGTCATTTTGATAGATTTTGGGAGAGAGAAGAAAGAAAAGCAAAAAACAAAATCTACTTTGTTTAATTGGGAGCCTAGTCATGTTTTCTGATTCTTTTCTTATGTGTTAAAGAATCTAAGCTGCAGGGTTTTGCATTTATTTCAAACTTTTGTTAAGTTTGGCTTATTGTTATTGTCTTTGTATCTTCACTCAGCTGTTCAACATATTGGCGACCTCTCCCAGCCATCAAAAAAGTTGTTACTCAAGCCAGCTGTATAGTCATCCATTTACTTAGTGAATGGGACAAGGCCAAGCAAAACCCCATGATTCTAGGCGTTCTGGGCTGACACTGACTCATAATTAGAATCTATCATTATGATCTTCTGGGCTACATTCCTCCATTGTCTTTTCAAAGTGAGGAATCTATTGCCATGGAGTCAATTCTGCCTCATAGCAGACCCTGTACAATAGAGAAAAACTGTACCCTATAGAGTTTCCAAGGAGCACCTGGTGGATTCATACTGCCAACCTTTGGGTTAGCAGCCACAGCTGTTAACCACTGTGCTACCAAGGTTTCCTGCAGAGTCTCTGTCAAATGCTGAGCCCAAATGCTGAAGCTGAATGTTGACAGCTTTCTCTGATTTACCGTTCCAGTAGAGTTTGAATAAAAAAGGGAAGTGATGCTATTTCATTAGATCATCACTTATCTTTCGTGAATACATTGCGATTTAAGGGTTCACGTTCCTTCTCTCTGGGTTCAAACTGATACTCGATAATCTGAGAACTGAAGTGACCAAACCTGTCCCTGCTTCCAGGATTCTTCTGAGACAACGAATGGCAACTCATTTTATCACTAAGTTCTTCTAGCAGCAGGCTGGCATGTGGCCTTTGGGGGCTAGGAGATGAGTACTGACAAAGGGAACTCAGGTGCTCTTTTTTTAACTCTCTCTACCGGGCTCTACCTTTTTCTGTCCAGTGATCACTTTCCTTGGCAGAGATGAAAGGTGGAAATTAGAAGATGAAGTGTTTCATGAGCTGTGTATCTGATCCCATCATCAGCCTTTCACTTTCCTTGTTTTTACTGTTGTTGGAAGTTACCGTCGAGTTGGCTCTGACTCATGGTAACCCCGTGTTTACGGAACAAAATGCTGCCTGGTCCTATGCCATCTTTATGATCACCGGGATGCTTCAGTCCATTATTGTGGCCACTGTTATTTTGAGTGCCTTCTAACCTAGGGGACTCATCGTCCAGCATGATATTAGACAATATTTGGTTTTCATCCATGGAGTTTTTGTTGCCTAGATTTTGGAAGTTGATTGCCAGTCTTTCTTCCTAGTCTGTCTCAGCCTGGAAGCTCTACTGAAACCTGTCCACCATGGGTCACTCTGCTTTATTTGAAATACTGGTGGCATCACTGGCAGTATCATAGTGACAGCCAAGTCACCACCATCCAGCAAACAAAGAGGTGGTAGTGTTTTTATTACTCTTGCAAGATAGGATAATTAGAAATAAGTTAATTATCAGTCAATAGGGGAATACATGAAAAATCACGGTGTGTTTGTAAGATAGAATGATAAAACAGCAATAAATGGTTAAAATGATGAACCAGATCGTTATGCATCAGGAAACAAGGAATGAAAAAACAACACAGATGTATATTGGATGCTACCACTTTTTTTCAATCTGAGTAAACATCATACAGACAATACTATCTACTGTTACAGTTGTGTGTATAGAAATATAACATAGATTTAAAGACTAAGCCTAACTTATGATAGTGGTTTCTCCTGGGAGTCAGGGAGGGGACCAGGACTGGGCAAGAAAAGAAGGGGACATATGGTGGAGGTCTTCTCTTCAATCTTGGGTACTGGTTTTTCTGAGTGTTCTCTCACAGGCCCCTACACTGTAAGGGCCTGTCTGTTCTTCTGGAGCACAGTGTCTTCCCATCAGGATCTTTCTCCTTGTTAGGCATTCCAAGGAGTTGGTGCACAGCACATTTTTACTGAATTAAGTTGACTTATTTCATTTTTTCTCTTTTCGATCCTGCTTCTACTTGCTCCTACAGTCTACCAGAAATGTCACCCACTTCTTATGTCCTGGGTTCTTGTATTTAATAAACATGTATCTCCTACCTCTGAAAGGGAAACTCTGGAGGTATAATGGTTAAGACCTACAGCTGCTAACTGAAAGGTCAGCAGTTCAGATCCACCAGGCACTCCTTGGAAACTCCATGGGGTAGTTCTACTCTGCCTACAGGGCTGCTGTGGGTCAGTCTCACCGGCAGTGGGTTTGGCTTTCTGATACCTCTGGAAGAGCACTTACAATTCTTTAATTGACATGGAAAACCCTCTCCTTCTACCTCTGCTGCCTTAAGACACCATATTCTCTTTCGTGTGCCCTGTCCCATCATTTTTGGGACATACCTTTGCTGTGCTTTCTGAATTAAAATCTTTTGGGTTTATCTGGCTGCCATGGCTTTAAGACTGAGAGAAAGAAAAAAAAAAAAAAGAAAAGAAAAGAAAAAAGGGTTTATTCAGGAGTAAAAAGTTGTTTAAAGCCAGGGACATTAAGAGTTCTTTGTGATAGTCTTTTCAGGGTGTCTGGCAAGCCCACAGAAATGAACAGGAGAAGCAAAGATAGTTCCACCAGCTGAGATATACGTAGAGCATGTTGGTCCTTATCACATCAGCATAGCCTTGTCCAGCTGGCACGTTCTGAAAACAGATTTCATAACCTTTGCCAACTTATAACTTAACATGTATGTTGTTTCCTGTCAGTTTAACTCTTCATACTTTTAACAAAAGCTAATTCCTGTTCTTCATTCTCAGAAACAGGAGGGTAGTGCAACGCTACTCTCCCCTGTCACTACCCTGCCATGTCTCTGTAGTTCCTGAAACGAACCAAAGGATGGGTTTGGGCAGAGACTGGGAGTCAGAAAGGGCGGGAACTTCCATGAGTGGCCACTCTGAGAACCCTGCATATATTTGTCCCGCCAGCCCTCATGAGTCTATTGTTTGACTCTATTAGTGTACGTCTGTTTATGTCACATTTCCTATATTTCTTCCCATAGGGTATGTGGTGTACCCAGTTTAAAAAAAAACAACCAAACAACCCAAATGCACTGTCGATTCCAACTCTTGGTGAGCCTATAGGACAGAGTAGAACTGCACCATAGGTTTTCAAGGAATAGCTGGTGGATTTGAACTGCCTACCTTTGGGTTAACAGCCAGGTTCTTAACCACCGTACCACCAGGGGTCCAGTAACTCAGTCAATGTTGCTGGGCTGACAAGTGCTGGGTCATTCCAGTCCTTGGAAGTCTTTGGAGGAAGGTGATTTTGCCTTCCTCCAGGTTGGACTGGATCTCTAAGCGCTTACAACGTATCTTGTTTTCTTTTTTGACTTGGAGGCCACTTTTCTGAGATAAGCAAGAAGAGATCCTCACTTGCTTACCAAGTTCATTATTCTGCCTGAGTTCTGATAACTGACAACTTTGTTTTTCAACAGAATCATACATTTTAAATTGAAAGGATCGTTTCTTCCCACTTTCTGATTTTGGAGCTGAAGAAAGAGACCCAGAGACATTAAGAGATGTTCCCAGTAACAGTGCTATTATTTTACTCCATGTACCTCAAAAGTACTACTGCTTCGGTCTTACAGAGAGGAAAGTGATGATCAGAGCGATGAAGCAGCCCCCCCACGCAGCACCGAGACTCAGGTCTCCTGATTCCCTTTACAGTGCTCTTTTGGCCAACACTACACAGCCTCTAGGCACAGGAGGGAACTCTGTAAATGCTCCCTCAGAGCCCCGTGGCACTGTGGTTAAGAACTTCAGCTACTGACTTAAAGGACAGCAGTTTGAATCCACCAGGTTCTCCTGGAAAACTCTGTGGAGCACTGCTACTCTGTCTTATCAGGTTCCAGTGAGTTCGAACTGACTCAGCAGTGATGGGTTTGTTTATTGACTCACCAGAATCCAGAGCCCCACTTTGGTTTTCAACCTATGTTTGGTGATCCAAAACACTGAAAGAGTATATGTTTTTAAAAACTGCAATTATATTTATTCTTAGAGGTGAAGCACGTAGTAGGAAATTCAAAGGGTACAGAAGGTATACAGTGAAAAATGAACTGCCTCTCTCTCACTCCTGCCATCCAGTTGCCCTCCCCAGTCTCCTGTGTGCTCTTCAGGTGTGTGCTATGCTTAGATAAGCAAATACATAATACATATACAGGCGTAAGTCTATACAAGCGTACTTCATTTTCTATCTTGCTTAATACAAAAAAAAAAAATATATGTTTTGGATGTTGTTATGGACTGAACTGTGTCTCCCCAAAGTACGTGCTGGAATCTTATCCCCTCTATCTGGGGATGTCATTTCATTTGGGCAAAGGGTTTTCTTTGGTTGCATAGTGGTTAAGTGCTACGTCTGCTAACCAAAAGGTCCACAATTCAAATCTTCAGGGTGGATTTAGTGAAAACTCTATGGGGCAGTTCTATGCTGACCTATAGGGTCACTATGAGTTGGAATTAACTCAGTGGCAGTGGGTTTTGTTTTGTTATGCTAGGGAAACCATGTCAGTGCAGGGTGTGTCTTAAATCTAGTCACTTTTTTTCATATAAAAAAACTAGATTAGTCAGACGCAGGAGACAAGCAGTTACACACTGGGGAAGAGGGAAGCACGTGTGAGTTTCACCAAGGTACTAGGACTACCAGGGCTGAGAGAAGTATCTGCCAGAGCTGCAGAGAGCCTTCCCCTAGAGCAGATGCCCTGAAATTGGACTTCTAGCTTTCCTAAACTGTGAGAAACTTAAAGTTTCTGTTCTTACAAGCTACCTACTTGTGGCATTTCTGTGATGGCATCACTACAGATTCAGGACAGATTTCAGTCCCTGTCACTACAGACAGCTGCCTCCTTTGTGTGGCTGAAACTATTGCATTTAATGGATGTGCTGTAATTTACATTTCTATGAGTTGGACCTGACTCAGTGGCACTGGGTTTGTTTTTGTGGGGGGGTGGGTGGTGGGGTGGGGGGTGGGGGGGGTGGGTGGGGGTGGGTGGGTGGGAGGGTGGGTGGGTGGGGGTGGGTGGGTGGGAGGGTGGGTGGAGTGGGTGGGTGGGGTTAGTCCTCTTGGAGCCTTGGTGGCATACTTGGAAAGAGCTATGGCTGCTAACCAAAAGGTTGGCAGTTCTTATCCACCAGCTGTTTAATAGAAACTCTGTGAACAGTTCCACTGTGTCCTTCAGGGTTGCTGTGAGTCAGAACTGACTCAACAACAATGGGTTTTAGTCCTCTCTAGACATCCTGGTGGTGCAGAGGTTAAACGTTTGACTACTAATCGCAAGATCAACTGTTCAGCCACTCCTTGTAGAGTTGCTGCGAATTGGAATAGACTCAGTGGCAGTGGTTTTAGTCCTTGCTTTATGGATACTAATGTAGTTTCCATTCTCAGGCTATTGCTGCAGTGAATTTTTTTAATATATTTTTATATACATTTTTCATAAGTAAGCACAAGTAAGCTAAGCTTGTGCTTACCTTGCTCACTGGGTCATGTGCCCAAGTCAGGGACTGTAAATTTAAAAAGAGGTTTTGATTCTGTAGGAAGGTGCTATGGGGTGGAGAGAAAGATGACAGCCTTACCTACAAACTTTGAATCTTTTAATTGTTTTCCATTAAAAATTTTATAAACAAATTGTTTAGTGACACTGTTGCAAAGAAGCAGAATCTTTAATGTGGTAAAAAAATGTGAAATTGTTATATGATCTGCTAATCAAGGTAAGCACTATGCTTACCTTGCCTATTGGTGAATCCACTCCTGTACATGCTACATGAATATTTTTGACAGTGATATATGGCTTGCAAACATAAAATATTTATTACCTGGCCCTTTATTTCATTTTTTTCCATCCCTACCCCTCCTCTGGTTGCCACCAAAGATTGTATCTACCCCTTCATAGGTTTTCATAACAGTGTTCCCATATAGCACCTGCACCTCTTCAGTTGACTCATTGCACTCAGCATAATGCCCTCCAGTTTGCTCCATGTTATGAGATGACATCCAGTTTTGCCAGCATTATCTGCAGAGAAGACTGTTGTTTTCCCACTTGATGGACTCTGGGCCCATCAGGTGACCGTAGGTAAATGGATTGACATCTGGGTTCTCAATTCTGTTCTGATAGTCAGTGTATCTGTCGTTGTACTAGCACCAGGTGTCTTTGTTTCCATCCTTAGGCATCTCTTGTAAATAGCACATTATTGCTGTCATTTTATAGCACATTTTGTTTGGGTAGTGCTTTTACTGTCTTTGCTCCTTTTCCTCTCCTGGGCTGAATTCCTTTGGTTTGTGGATTTCTTTTTCTTTTTTCTTTTGGTAGATTTTGTTTTTATTAAAACTTTATATTTTCCTTCCACATTTTGATGAGTATATTTATTAACTTTTTTTGTGGTTACCTTGAAATTTACCCTTGTTGGGCATAGCCATTAAGTGCTACAGTTGCTAACCAAAAGGTTAGAAGTTCTAAATCCATCAGGCGCTCCTCGGAAACTCTATAGGGCAGTTCTACTCTGTCCTATAGGGTCATTAAGAATTGACTCCATGGTAGTGGGTTTGGGTTCCTAGGTTTGATAGCACCTTGCTTTCAACTCCATTAGAAAGTTTTGTATCTGCACTCCTTATTCCCTCTTCTGTTATTGCTGTCATTTACAGATTAACCTCTCTGGTTCCCTTTTGTAATTTCTTTCGGTTTTGGATCGTCCTTAAGAATTCATTTCCTAGGTTGGTATCTGGTTGGTACAGTTGTGTGTCCTGGATTCAGGCTAGGGTCTGATATTGTCTGTTCTCATACTGAAGGAATTCTTGGAAATTTGCTTTGGTTTTCACGTATTCCTTTAATTCATATTTATATGGAAATGACCTAATTTCACCATTGTATTTGATCAAGAACTTTTGCAGAGTGTATTATTCTTGGCTGGCAATTTTTTCTTTCAGGATTTTATATATCATCCCATTGCCTTCTTGCCTGCCTGTTTCTGCTAGATAATCAGGGCTTAGTCTTACAGTTTCTCCTCTGTATGTCACTTTTTGTTTTTCTTATGCTTCTCTCAGAATTTTTGCCTGTCTTTGGTTTTATTGAGTGTAATTGTGATATGCCTTGGTGATTTTCTTTTAGGGTCTATCCTATATGAATTTGTTGACCTTCTTGGATGGTCAGCTTTTCGTCTTTTATGATTTTAGGAGAATTTTCTGTCAGTAGTTCATTAATGATCCTCTCTGTGTTTTACATTTTCTCCTCCTGTTCTGGAATTCCAATCACTTGCACATTTTTGCTTTTGATTATATTCCACGTAATTCTCAGTGTTTCTTCTTTCCTCAAACAGAGATGTATCCAAGTATTTGTTTTCATTTTTGCCAATTCTGTGTTCCATCATTTCAGATCTTTCCTCAGCTGTTTTCTTACAGTGTTCATTTCTGAGATTTTGTTGTTTTATCTTTTGGATTTCTAGTTGTTGTTTTTGTGTGATGTCTGGTTGTAAATTTATTTGGGCATTTTGTTTGGGTATTATTTTCATGAATTATTCTATGAATTTGTCTGCCTTTTCCATACGTTTGTCTGTTTTTTCTTCAACTCTTGGATAAGTCTGAATATTAAAGATCTGAATTCCCTATGAGGTGCTTCTAGTGCCTGCTACTGGAAAGTCATCTGGTGTTTTATTTTGGAGACCTACTGGAACCTTTCTGTCCTTTTTTAATAAAATGTGTTTTGATACTGTCTGCTGTGTTTGGGCCATTCAGTAGTTATTTTCTTTGTTTATTAATTGTAGAGCTGTTTGTTCTATCCTGCTTTTTTTGTTTTATTTGGCTATGTCAGAGCAGGAAGGCTGTGCATCTTTGTTGTTTGCTGATCTGTGGTCATGATATTTTTTATTTCCATCAGACAGGCTAGTTGTCCAACAGGCAGGCTAGTTGCTCAATTGTGGTGCAGGAGGGCAGGTCCAGCAGGAGATCTGTGTCCTGCTGGGAGCTCTGAAAGGTGCCCCTGAGCACTCCCTGTCTATCAGTCTCCTTTGTGGGTTGCATTGAATCCAAACGGCAGGGATGTTGCACTTCCTGGAGGGAATGAACGACCAGTTAGCCAAGAGATGTGGGAGGTAGAGCAATGGGGAGAAGATGGGGGTGGAAGAGTGTGCTTTGCTTGCCACCAGGTGCTTTGTCCTTTGCTGAGATCTCTGTGAATCTGCTCTCCTGTGTTCCTTATCTGCTAGTCTCTGACAGACATCTGAGGTGGTGAATCTATGTTCAGTTAGTTGATGGGGAACTCTTCCTTATATCTCTTCTCACTCTACATTTGCTGTCAATTTCTTACTGTTTTTGTTTTTTGATAGAGATTTGACACTTAACCTTCCAGGCTTGACATCTGTCTATGTTTTATTTAGTTTTTTGGGTCTTTGCTGTGGTGGTATGATGTGGTGCTTCAGTCTGTGATGCCATGTTGGCTGGAAGTCTCTTTGGCTCTTTAAAGGGAAGTTTGTTGGTATTTGAACTACAAGATAAATTCATACTAATGGAATTGTTGGGTCCAAGGTTTTGCATCTCACATTTGATAATTATAGCTAAATGCTCTCTGTAGAGGCTATACTGCTTTACTTTCCCTCTGACAGCCCATTTTCCCACATTCTCACCAATGCAGTTCCTCAGACATTTTCATGTTTGCCAGTCTTAGAGTCAGGAAATGACATTTCTCTCTAGACTTAAGTTGTATTCGTCTCATTTTGAATGAAATTGATCATCTCTTTATGGTTGGAGGAGGGTGGGGCCTTTGGGGGGAAAAGAAAGGAATGTGAAGTACATTATCAGTCTGAGTTCTTGGATGCAAATGACAGAGTTTATACCATCAAACAAACAAATCCAGTGGAGACCATACTGCTACTGCCAGCCCAGAGTCTCCAGGTGTCTCACCAGTCTCTTCCATCCTGGCAAGAAAATGAGTTTAGAGTGACACCTGCTTCCTTGTGTTGCTGTCTTCTTGATTTATCATCTCACGCCATGTGAGTTCTGTTTTCAGCCTTGGAGAAGTGAGACTTATATTGTGAACTTAAAATTCCCAAACATAGGAAGACTCTTAGAAAGGTGCAGGGAATCCTGTAACAAATGTTCACAACAAGTATTAAAATAGTGTGAGTTGTCTAGAGGTAGAAAATGAGTGGGGAGAGAGAGAGAGTGAAAGAATGAGAGTGAGAGTGATTGAGAGGGAGAGAAAGATGAATTTACTTCAAGGAAATGGCTCCCGTACTTACAGGTGCTGATAAGTCCCAAATCTGTGGGTTAAGTGGCAGGCTGGAAGCCTCTGTTGGCTCATGGCATTGCAGGGGCTGGCAAATTCAAAACCAGAAGATCAGGCAACAGATCATAGACTCCTATAGCTAGAGGTCGGGCTAAGAGTGTAGGGTAAAGAGAGAGCAAATTTGCCAGCACATCCATTTATATATTGGAGGAAAACAGCATACCCAAGGAAAATGTCTTTTCAACTGATTGGCTGTTCACATCAAATAACAATATGGAATGTGATTACATCACAGAAACTCTGGTGGTATAGTGGTTAAATGCTACGTCTGCTAACCGAAAGGTCAGCAGTTCAAATCTATCAGGTGCTCCTTAGAAACTCTGTGGGGCAGTTCTAGCTATCACAGGGGCAAATGTACCTTTCCATCTATGGGGCTGGTTGGAAACTTTCTTTTCCCTGTAAGAGTTTAGATTGTGCTGTCCTGAGGAATTAATATTTGTCTCTGGGAGTAGGGTATGTGGGTGTTGTGTGAAAGAGAACGAGACCCAGCAGTGTCCTAGGTCAAGAGGCATGCCTACCCCATTCACTGTTAGTAAGGCCAACTAGGAAACCCAGTGATTTGAGGGCCCAAATTAAATATCTGCCAAAGCCAAAACCCATACCGACTGCTGTTTATCCTGACTTAAGGTGATCCCATATATTACAGAGGAGATCTTCTTCATGGGATTTTCTTGGCTGTAACGTGACCAGAAATGTCTGTCTTCTGCACTGCCTCTGGGTAGGTTCAAACCTTTGATCTTCAAATTAGTATGAGGGTGCAAAGCTATTGGCATTACCCATCCTTCAAGCACCTTTAAGCATCTACAGAGGTCTTTGTGTTTCTACTGCTGGGAATGGAGATTGGTCCCTTCCCTGGTGCTCGGAGACTTATGCTGTGGGTATAGGAAGCAGGCTAGGAGCTAGCTAAGCCTTTTTAATTTGTCAAATGGAACATAAATTGCCTTGAAAATAGTTTTATTCCAAAAAGATAGCAAAGATGCAAACTTTTGTAGCCTATACAGTTTAAGAAAAAACTCCCTAGCAACTAACCAAATACTTTAAATATGGTAAAGGCAGTAATTGTATTGAAATGTGTATAAATTAGATTTTTGAGTTCCCATAGAGGAAATAATATCCTCCTTATAATCTGTCTATAATTGTTTGGAGGCAAAGCTTGTATAAAACCCATTCCTATGCTTAGGGGGGCTTCTGGCTCTGCTTATTGTGTCTGGTGGACGTGTCTTTGGCATTAAAAAGGCAACAGGTAGTGATTTGTGCCACTTTTTGTCTCTTAGGAATGAGGCAGCCCTTTTAATGCCATAATTTCACAGCTTTCTTGAACTCCAACAGCTTATTTTTATTATGAAATTTACAGATACATCAAATTACAGATTATAAAAATCTATTGTATCTGTAGTTTCAACAGCCATCAATATTTTCTGTAGCATTTGCTTCATATAACCACTTTTACTCTGTCTCTCCCTACTTCTCTCTTTTCCTCCTTCCTGTCTACCGCCATTGACATCCCAGAGATGTCAGTTTGTCCCTAAGACATTTCCTTGCATAAGTATAATGCTATTAGCATACTGAACACCATTTACCATTTCAGCATTTTTTACATGAGCAATTTGGTGACGTTAACTATGTTCATCATATTTAACCATTACCACTATCTGTTTCTCAATTTCCCATCACCCATAACAGAAGCTTGGTGTACTCTAAGTAATGAGACCCCCTTCACCTTCCTTTCTGCCCACTTCTAATAAATTTTGGTTTCTATGTTCATTTGTCTATTCTAGATGTTTCAGGTAAGTGAGATCATACAATATCTGCCCTTTTGTGGACTGATGTATTTTGCTCAGTGTCGTGTTTTCAAGGTTCATCTGTATTGTACTTTTGGGGACCTGACAGGAAGCAGACCTTTTATTATCCCCTTCAACCTCAGCTTCTTCCTTCAGACCACTAAACTTCTCTCACTCATCCAATTACTGTCATGGATGAGAAAAGAAACCACCATATACCAGTGCGTGTGTGTGCGTGTGTGTGTTCAGGGTGATGATCATGGGTACAGGAAGACAGCATGACTGACAGGTATGTGGACTCCAGCAGCAGTCAGACCTTACTGCATCTCTATTGTATTCCTGTACTAACATTTAATTCTTTTGGTTAAAAGCAGTAAATATTCTTGTAAGTATATAGTGACTCTCTTGGTCTGCAGGACAGTGAGAATAGGTCAAGGGGTTAGGACTGGAAGCTTGTGCTTTTAAATAGCAGCAACCTCTGTAATGGGCAAGATCAGCTTGTGCAGTTGTATAGGTTGTACTCCTCATAAAGGTGTCCTTTTTGAGGGGTGAGTGGGGGCTGAAATCTAGCTCATGCACCACTTGCCAAATCACATCTATGCAAGGATGCAAGGGGCATCTTTATAATTTTTTCATAAGGGCTATCTGTTCTCTGCTAGATTGAGGAGCTGTTTCTGCATTAAAGCTTTTTTATGGTTTACTTACATGAAACTCTGCATAATTATCTTTTATTAATTTTTACCCCAATTCCTAATTACCTATTAACTAAAATGTAATGCCATTTCTTAACACACATGTGATACTTGTACAATAGACTGTATTAATCTGCACAGTATTTTTTGTGAGTCAAAAGGATGCCCTTAAATGAAGAAGATATTTTTATAATGAGGATAAATTTTAGAGGCTGTTTTCACCCCCACGATTCTTTGAGATTTTTAATCAGAACAGTTTTGAGGACAAAATTTGATGTCTCCTTTATTCACAGTGCATTTTTAAGAAGTCAGGATTTAATAAATCCTACCTCTCGGGATTTTAAAATGAATGCGCACTCTTCGCCACTTTTGTTGCCGAGGGAGCCTACATCTGCCCTGGCAAACCTTCCCGTGGAGAGATGTCAGCGGAGATAAATGAATGAGACTACATGTGGTTCTGTAATAATAGTGCAATTTGGAACGAGCTGAGGGATGACATCATCTTTTTGCTGTGGTATCTGCTATCCTCAGTAGCGCCAGTCCGCCCTAGCTAGAGAATGAATTATAAGGAGAGCACACTGCAAGGTGAGGTGCAGCAAGAAAAATGGAAAGTAAAGCTTAAAAAGAAGGTGGTTTGAACACATCCAGTCTATATATGCTTTTCTTATGTAAGGTCTTGATTCAGTTCGTAGTAGAATCTACCATTCTTTTGGATTAGGTGAGCAGATGCAAAGTTTTTCTCGTAATGTCTTGATTGTTATATATGTCCATGGGTACCGCTAGAGCATAAATAAGGATGTGGGAACTGATTTTAATCTTTAAAGGGCACATTTAAATCTTGGCAAATAAAGGGACTTTATCAATTAAAATCACTTACTATGATTCCACATGCCTTAATGGCAACACTTGAAGGAGAGAGTTTACAGGTTTATTTGGATACTGAGAGAAGAATGTCATCATTCCTTATGCCAGTGGGTCCACATAATGCTTTGGTGTGTGGAAAGAAGAAGTATAGGACTATATTGGTGCTTTTGTGGGTTGGTTATTATTAACTTATTGCTTCTGGTTTTTTAAGTAATAGGTTTATTGAGAAAGCATTCACATACCAAATTATAGCTTCTCTTTGCTTAGTTTTTAGAATGTACCCTCCCCCCCCCCCCAGTATCTTCCTATCTTCTAGTGTCTATAGCCACCAGGTGAATTTCTACAAAGGCATTGTCTTAGTTATCTAGTGCTGCTGTTACAGAAATACCAATAATGGATGGCTTTAACAAGTAGAAGCTTATTCTCTCAAACAGTTTAGCAGGCTGTAAGTCTGAATTCAGGGTACCGGCCCCAGAGGAAGTTTTTCCTTCTCTCAGGGAGAATCCTTGTCATCAATCTTCCCCTGATCTAGGAGCTCCTCAGTGTGGGGACCCCAGATCCAAAGAATGTGCTCACTCCTAGCTCTTGTTTCTTGGTGGCATGAGGTCTCCATGTCTCTCTGCTTGCTTCTCTCTTTTATATCTCAAAAGAGATTGATTCAAACAACAACCTAATCTTGTTGTCTGAGTCCTACCTCATTAACATAACTACCACTACTTCCACTTCTTTAACAGAATAGAAGTAGGATTTACAGCATGTAGAGAAATCACATCAGGTGACAACATAGTGGACAGTCACACAGCACTGGGAAACATGGGCTAGCCAAGCTGACAAAAATTTAGCAGATGCAACTCAATCCATGACAGGCATTAATAAGGACTGTAGGGAATAAACACTGCAGACGGATCAGGTAAAAAATTCACATCTAAAAGTCAGACTGAGATGTGAAAAAGGAGAGAGGAACAGAATGAAGGAATAGAGTTTGAAAAGTAAAAGGAGCAATTGATTATTGAGAAGAATATCTGCTGTTGGAATATAAAAACCAAAGAGCTTTCCTGTGGCTCCACACAGGAGCCGTGCATGACTCCACACAGGAGCCATGGCTGGGCCTCTTTTGAGCAGCAAGTCTTTAGGTTTAGAAACCAGAAGAAGCTGAAACTTTAACTAACTAGTGGTATGAAAATTTACTACACATCAAGGCTATTCCATTTTCATGGCACATTCATATATATTACAAGTAAAATGATGTTTTCACAAATACCATTTTTGATATAGGGTTTTATTTGCAGAAGCTATTTTCATGGCCTAGGGAACAAATGTTTCATTGGAAAAGAACTTCGCTGATCTTTTTTCAAAGAATTCTATTATATGAAAAATTCTGTAGAACAAATGTAATCAAAAGTCCCTGAACACAGAGCAGGCATATCTAGTAATGAAAACATTCTTTGGTACAGTGTTATACTTTATGCTTTAAAAGTATTTAGTATGTGAGAAACTCAGGTAGGAGCAGAGAAAAGGAGTAGGAATAATACTTTATATTTGAATGGGCTTTATACTTCCCCAAATACCGAGAACTCACTAAAGCTCAGTAGCAAGTACTATTCTCATTTTACTGATGAAAAATGTGCTTCTAAGAAAGAGGTGCTACAGTTGACAGAAAATTTAACTCAATGCGATTTAAGTAATAAAAGGTCTTTCTCTCTCTTCTTTGTTTTTTGACTCACAGGATTGGAGAGTTCAGGACTAGACCTAGCTTTCAGGATACCTTGAAAGAGATGGTCAATTGATATTATCAATGCACAAGCTTTCTTGAGACATTCCAATTCTGTATTCCTATATGTAGTTTTCTTCTAGGAAACCCTGGGTAACATAAATGGTTAAGCACTTGACTACTAGCTGAAAGGTTGGTAGTTCAAACCCCTCCAGAGGTGCCGTAGAAGATGGGCCTGGCAATCTGCTTCTGAAAGGTCATAGTCTTGAAAAACCTATGAAGCAGTTCTACTCTGTACACATGGGGCCATCATGAGTCAGAATTGACTTGTTGGCAGCTAACAACAGTAGTTTACTTTTAAGACAGAATTTTACTGTGAGGTGGCAAGATGTATCTTAACAGCTAGAAGCTTACATCTTCAACTCTAAATCGAGTAGAAAAGAGTACCTCTTTCTCAATAGTCCCTAGAGAAGGGCAGAGATTGTGTCTCATTGGCTCTGATGGGTCACGTGTTCATCCCAGAACCAAACTCTATGGCCAGAAGGATATGGTGCTCTGATTAGTCAGGTTGGAGTCTCTCCTGAGCTGGATTCGTGGAGTGGGGCATGGATGGTTCTCCGCAGGTGAATGGGGTATTTTATCTTGGATAGGCATAAACATCAGATGAGCAGCAAGATGTTAACAAGATGGTAAAGTTAAAAACATTTAAGTCAAAGCTAGAGTCCAATTCCTCTGAATCCTGACCAGACCTGGGTGGCAGAATAAAACTAAAAACAAGATGACAAGGAAAGTCCAATAGCTGGTATTTCAGTAGGAGCATAGTGAGGAAACAGATGAGTTGACAGAGGTACATGGATTTAGAAACAAGGCTTTCCTTTGAACAAAATTTAACCCCAGTCAGGACGCTGCTGAAGAATCCTTAATGGACAGATCCAAGCTACCTTCTTTGTCACACACACACACACACACACACACACACACACACACACACACACACACAGAGAGAGAGAGAGAGAGAGAGAGAGAGAGAGAGAGAGAGAGCCCTCAGCCACCTTCTTCTTTGTCACTCACATCTGTCTACCTATCTACCCACGTACATACCCCACATACATACACATGCACACAGTTGTTAGGTACCGTCAAGTTGGTTCAGACTCACACTAACCCTGTGTACAACACAATGAAACAGAGCCTATTCCTGTGCCTTCCTCACAACTGTTTCTGTCCTCAAGCTTATTGGGACAGCTACAGTGTCAATCCATCTCATTGTGGGTCTTCCTCTTTTTACCAGTCATGATGTTGTTCTTCAGGGACCAATCTTCCTGACAACATGTTCAACGCATGTGAGACGTAGTCTCACCATCCTTCTGAGGATGATTCTGGTGGCACTTCTTCCATGTGTAATCAAGATTTGTTCCTTCTTTCGGCAGTCTGTGATATCTTCAATTTTCTTCTCCAGCACTGCAATTCAAAAGCATCAGTGCTTTGATCTTTCTGATTCATTGTCCAGCTTTGACATGCATATGAGGCAATTGAAAATACTATGGTTTGATTCAGGTACAGCTTATTCTGCAAGATGACATCTTTTCTTTTTAACACTTTAAGGAGGTCTTTTGCAGCAGATTTGCCCAATGTAATGTACTTTTTGATTTCTTTACTGCTATTTCAGTGGGTGTTGATTGTGGATCCACATTAAATGAAATCCTTGGACAACTTCAGTCTTATCCCACTTTATCATCATATTGCATATTGGTCCAGTTGTGAGGATTTTTATTTTCTTTATGTTGAGGAATAATTCCTATTGAAGCCTGTGGCCTTTGATCTTCACCTGTAAGTACTTCAAGTCCTCTTCATTTTCAGCAAGCAAGGTTATGTCATCTGCATATTGCAGATTGTTAATGAGCCTTCCTCCAATCCTGAGCCAGTTCTTTATGTAATCCAGTTACTCAGATTATATTCTGAGCATACAGATTGAATAGATACAGTGAAAGCATGCATCTCTGATGCGTACTTTTCCTGACTTTAAACCACACGGTATCCCCTTGTTATCTTCAGATCACTGCCTCTTGATCTGTGAACAGATTCCTGATGAGTACAATGAACTGTTTTGTAATTCCCATCCTTCACAATGTTATCCACAGTTTGTTATGGTCCACACAGTTAAATGCATTTGCATAATCAGTAAAACACAGGCAAACATCGTTCTGGTATTCTCTGCTTTCAGACAGGATCCATTTGACATCAGCAGTAATGTCTCTGATTCTACATTCTGTTTTTAATCCAGCTTGAATTTCTGGCAGTTTCCTGTCAATATACTGCTTCAGATGCTTTTGAATGATCTTCAGCAAAATTTTATTTGCATGTGATATTAATGATAATGTTTGATGATTTCTGCATTTGGTGGGATCACCTATCTTGTCATTATAATACTTTGTCTTCTTGAGTTGCTCTTTGAAATTTTCTCTTCAACTCTTTTACTCCACCATTTCTTCTTTCTGCTTTAGCTGCTTGACATTCAAAAGCAAGTTTCAGAGTCTCTTCTGACATGCATTTGGTCCTGTCTTTTTTATGACCTCTTGCTTTCTTCATGTATGATGTCCTTCATGTCATTCTACAACTCTGGTCTTCAGCCTTTAGCATTCAACATGTCAAATCTATTCTTGAGATGGTTTCTAAATGCAGATGGGATCTACTCAAGGTCATACTTTGGCTCTTGTGGACTTGTTCTAATTTTCTTCAGCTTCAGCTCAAACTTGTATATGAGAAATTGATTGTCTGTTCTGCAGCCAGCCCCTTGCTTTGTTCTGTGTGATGATATTGAGTGTGTCTATTAAGTCTTCTCATAGATATAGTCAATTTGATCCCTATGTGTTCCGTCAGGTGAGTTCTGCAGTATAATCTCTATTTATGTTGGTGAAGAAAGTTATTTTGCAATGAAGAAGTCATTGGTCTTGCAAAATCCAGTCCCATGATCTCTGGCATCATTTCTGTCACCAAGGCCATATTTTCCAATTACTGATCCTTCTTCTTTGTTTCTACCTTTTGCATTCCAATCACTAGTAATTATCAGTACATCCTGATTGCATATTTGATCAATTTTAGGCTGCAGAAGTTGTTAAAAATCTTCAATTTCTTCATCTTTGGCATTGGTGGTTGATGTGTAAATTTGAATTATGGTTGTATTAATTGGCCTTTCTTGTAGGTATAGATTTTATCCTATCACTGACAGCAGTGTACTTCAGGATAGATCTTGAAATGTTCTTTATGACAGTGAATGCAATGGCATTCCTCTTCAAGTTGTTCCCAGGATAGCACATCATATGATTGTCTAATTCACAATGGAAGAAGGACCTGGAAGTCTACTTCTGAAAAGATCTGGCCATTGATAATCTTATGAATAGCAGCTGAACAGTGTTTGATACAGTGCTGGCAGATGGGAGCCTCAGGTTGAAAGGCAATCAGGATGACTAGGAGAGTCAAGCTTAATGGTGCAGATGGAGTCAGCTTTCAGGACGTTCATTTGCTGATGTGACAGTGACTCAAAATGAGAACAAAAGGCTACAAACATCCACTAATAATCCGAATGTGGTGCGTATGAAGTATAAAAAAACCCAAACCCACTGCCGTTCAGTCAATTCTAACTCATAGCAACCCTACAGGGCAGAGTAGAACTGCCCCATTGAATTTCCAAGGAGCACCTGCTGGATTTGAACTACTGACATTCTGGTTAACAGCTGTAGCATTTCACCACTACACTACCAGAGTTTCCAAATGAAGTATGACTCTAGGAAAATTGGAAACCATCAAAAAATGAAATGGGATGCATAAGCATTAGTATCCTAGGCATTAGTGAGCTAAAATGGACTGCTGTTGGCCATTTTGAATTGGACAATCACACACTCACATAACCCCCTGCCATCGAATCAATTCTGACTCATAGCAACCCTATAGAACAGAGTAGAACTGCCCCATAGAGTTTCCAAGGAACGCAAGGCTGATCTGAGCTGCCAACCTTTTGGTTAGCTGTTGTAGCACTTAACCACTAAGCCACAAAAGTTCATATATATTTAGTTCCTGGGTGATACAAATGGTTAAAGTACTTGGCTACTAAGGGAAAGATTGGAGGTTTGAGTATACCTAGAGGCATCTTGGGAGAAAGGCCTAGTGATTTACTTCTGAGAAATCAGTCACTGAAAACTCTGAACACCATTCTTCTCTGATATTCAGGGGTTGGCCTGGGGTGGAATCAATTCCATGGTGACTGGTTTATGTATATGTATGTGTATATGTATGGAGAGAAAGAGAGATTACACACCCATATCCAAGGTGACATAAATGATTAAGAGCTCTGCTATTGGCTGAAAGTTTGACGGGTTTTACTTACAGAAGTTGACCACACAAGCCTCAGAAGACAGGCCTGGCAGTCTATTTCTGAAGAGTCACACCCTTGAAAACTGTATGGAGCAGTTCTCTTCTGCACACGTGGAGTCGCCATGAGTCAGCTCTGACTTGATGGCAGCTAGCATCAACAATATGCATACATATACATATACACCCATTCATATACATATGTCATTATCGTGTGCCGTTGAGTTGACTCCATACATATGTATGATGACAGCTCTCGATGTGACTGGGCTTCTGGGGAAATCTTAGCTGCTGTCTTTGCCTCTGGCCCAACTCCAGATTATCTTCTTCAGTTTTAATTGGATCTTGACAGAATTCTGCCTGATTTTTTTTTAAAAGCTGTGTCCTTTATTTATTTATGTATTTCTCTGTCTCTCTTTTTTTTATTATGATTGAATGAAAATGTACATTCCTGTATAAATTTGCATGCTGACCTACATGCAGCTTCCACTGCTCTCTCTGCACGGTGACAGCACACTCTTCCTCTCTGCCCCATACATGACTTGTCTTCCCAACAGTCTCCTATCTTCTCCTTTCCACCCATTCCCCTTCCTCCAGTATGAGGTCAACAGGATGACCTCCTATAGATGCCTAGAACCATAAAGTGCGCACACAGTATGGTCATTCTGTGTCACCAAGTCCAATCCACTGCTGTCTGAAAAGTTGACCTTCATTATAATTTGCAGACAGGGGCAGCATCAGGGCCAGGGGTCCTGCTTCCAGAAGAACTCTGAGGCCTCTGGACCATCAGTTGCAGTCTTTTAGTGGAGATGTCAGGGTGCACCCCTATTTATACTTGTGTTGCCAGTGAGACTGATTATTCTATATCTTTTTAATATGTAAATAGTATTTTATGTTATTCAGTAGTTATAATTTATTTAACCATGTCTCTATTTATGGACATTTTGCTTTTTTTCTTTTTAATGGCATTTTAAATACAAACTGCACTGACTTCCTTGTACATGTCTTTTTGAACAGGTCCCAGTATTTATATAGGGTGGGAATTCTTAGAAACTGCCATGTTATCCTGCAAAACAGCTTTATCAATTAAGTAGCATATAAAAATGTTTGTTTCTCTACAGCCATGTTGATGCTTGGTTTTATTAATCTTTTTTATTTCTTTTTACCAATTTTCTTAAGGAGAAAGGCTTTTCTCCATTTATCTGTTAAAACAGAAAATTACATTAACAGATTTCCTGTATTGAATTATCTTTACATGATGTATCATTTTTGAATTCACTGCTAAATTTTCTTTTTCCTTTTAATTTGGAATACATATATTTATAAGTAATTTATTTCTATTTGTTTTGAAGGTATGTTCTCCTTATTATCCTATTTTGGTATTAGAGTATAGTAGAATAAATTGAAGAGTTTTCCACTGCTTCCTTCCTACCTCACTTTTTGATTCCTTGGGGAAGATGAATAAAAGCACAAGCATCATCTGTTTATTATTGTTTGGGTAGAACTCCTTGAATAAAACCCTCTGGGCCAGATGCTGTTTTTGGAATCATATTTTTGACTACATTTACAATTTCTGTTGTAAAAGTTATTGATCTGTTCAGATTTTCAACTAATGGATTTGTTTAACTCAGGATTTCATGAAGTTGAGAACTGCAATTTGTTCTGAGAAAAACAGGTTATTTTACATTTTTACCAATAACAATTTATGTATGGTAAAGTATAACATTATATAGTATGTGTCAATGTCAGCTGTGCTGTTCATATCATTTTCCAGTGCCCTTTCATGAGAAACTAGAGATGATATTGAACTACTGTGTTTCTAAATAATGAGTCCTGGCCTGGTATATATTCTCTTTTGTAGTGACTTTGTTCCTAACTCAGCCTTTTTCTGCTTCAAGACCTTATTTATTACTAACTTTTAATGAAAACACTGGTCATTCAGTGGTAGAATTCCTACCTTTCATGTAGGAGACGCAGGTTTGATTCCTGGCTCATGTACAAGCACAGTGGCTGTTTATCTGTCGGTAGAGGCTATGTGTTGCTTTGATGCTGGACAGGTTTCAGCAGAGCTTCCAGACTACAAAAGACTGGGAAGAAAGGCCTGCTAATCTACTTCCAAAATTTCCGATGAAAATATTGGATCACAATAGTCTGAGCCTGTTATGCATGGAGACATCATTAGTCAGGAACTGACTTGTTGCTAGCTAACAACAACAAGCCATACAAAGCTAGTTCCTGTGAAATGGAGGTCAAAGGTGTCCTAAATGCTCAACATCCAAAATGCTGTCCCGCTGTATTATCTCTAATATCAAGTGTTCCTCCTTCCCTCAGTACCATCCTTCCTGTCTGTGGGTTCTGTAATTCACTGTAGCATTTTACCATTTCGTTGATGCACCTATATCAAGAAAACAAATCACACAGTTGTGGAGGCTAGCAAGACCTAATCAATGAGTCAGCTGTAGACTTCTGCCGACTCACATGGTTGCAGGGACCTCCAAACCCAAACTGGTAGGTCAGATGGTGAGGCTACTGGTTCACAAGTCCGTGGAAGCTGGTGAATCAGATCAGATGATAGGTTGCTCATCCACAGGGCTGTGAAAGTTGGTAAATCCCAGAGCTGCCAGGTCAGACAGCAGATTGCTGGCTCAAGTCTCAAGAACTGGAAGTCAGACAGTGATGAGCCAGATGCAGGATCCAGCAAGGATTTTCAGACAGCATTGTCTTTAAGAACAATTAAAATAATTATTGATTTACCCTAAGCATAATTTCCACTCTGACTTTTGGGGTGTGTTTCCTGAAACTGAATGAATTGTTCAAAAGAGCACAATACCTGAGGCAAAATGGTTATTACTGGTTTCTCTAGGCTCTTGGTGTTTGACTCAAAGGCTCAAAGTTCAAACAGATATCTAAAGACTGTGGTGCATGTGGATTACCCTATCTTCCATGAAAACTAGACATTTGGCTTCCGAGAGAATTAAGACAATTTTGTCATGTTTTAGAAACGCTGGTAGTGTAGTGGGTGAGTGCTATGGCCGCTAACTGAAAGGTTGGCCGTTCATATCTGCCAGGCACCCCTTGGAAACTGTATGGGACAGTTTTGCTCTGTCTGTAGATTTGCTGTGGGTCAGAACTGACTCAACGGCAGTGGGTTTGGTTTTATGGTTGTCGCGTTTCATCCGGTATCGATATTGCTATAAGAGCGTTTCCCAATCTTGACAGAGCAAACACAGATTCTTTCTCAGAGTGAAGGGAAGGGTAGGGAGTCAAGGGAAGGATGAGAAGGCCATTCTGGGGTTTTAGAAGGAGCATGTGTAAGCATCCTCTCTTACAGATAGTAAAACAAGAAAGTCAGGCTGATCGTAACCAAAATAGCAACTGTGCTCCTAATAAAGTAACCTGGAGAATGTGAGTTACACTTACCCACAGAGTCACAGGCAGACCTTGGCCAGCATGAGACAGATGTGACTTAGGGACATGTCCTAAGGTAGGACAACCCTGAAAGAAAGGTCCTAAAGCCCAGAGGAGGCTCATCCATACATACTTGATTCCTTCATCCAATTTCACCAGTCAGGTGAATCATCCCTCTTCCCATGGGGAGTGTTGTCCTTGTCACAGTCTCTTTGCCTGCAGCAAAACAGCGTTCCCCTAATGTTTACTAGCAATATCGTAGGTCTAGCCTCATCTGTCAGGAGAGTAGGCAGGGTCTCCAGCCTATCCTCCCCACATTTGTGAATGGCCTTCCAGTAAACCTAAATCACTCAGGGCCTGACTTCTTCCACCATCATAAATATCCTTGCTAACACTGTAGTAATTTTCCCTTGGCATTTGTGTGAAGTGTTATCGAAGGCTAAGCTGTATTTTCTCTTGCTTGTTTTTCCCTCACAGAAATTCGTTTTGTAGGGAAGTTCTGTATACCTTTGGGCCAATAGAATCTCTATGTTAAGTCCTCTCCAACTTTACAGTTTGGCCACTGATATGATTTGATACCAGTCTACATCAGCCTGCTAATGTAGAAGGCTTATGTCATGGGATGTATGTATTTCATAGTTTAATTAACATTTCCCCCCTGAAGTATGCATTTCTTTGGGGCTGAGATGTCTCTCACACTAGCATGGGTGCTTTGTGTTTTGCTGTTGTGTGTTGGAAGACTCAGCTAAAGCTGAGAGACCTTCTTTGGGTGTCTCTTGCCTCAGACACCAACTTCTTCTTTGGTCCTCATTTGGCTGCCCATCCCACTGAAGCCCTCTACAGATTCTGAAGAGATCAGAAGTGGAGAAATCAGGAGCAGTCTGATTTTGGGGAATCTCCATCCCTGCTTTACCCAAATACAACAGACGTGCATAGTAATGGAGGCAAATTCAGCACGGGGGTTCTGTAGTTCTTGTCATTCAATTTGAAAGAGCCAAATATAGAATCTTTGTACTCCTTTGCTGATAAAATCCCTCAAAGTAGGAGGAAGACCCTGAAGTGAGTCTGTGGGATGTTGATATGGGGAAACTTTTAGTGGTTAAGTGCTGTGGCTTCTAACCAAATCTACCAGGGGCTCCTTGGAAACCCTGTGGGGCAGTTCTACTCTGTCCAGTAGGGTTGCTGTGAGTCAGAATTGACTTGATGGCAATGGTATTTTTGTTTGATAGCTTATCTCAGGTGCATATAAGTGATGGGAATTGTGTGAGGTGGCTTTTAAGACTCATATTCTTTAAGCATGAATCTAGTGGTTTATGCTGATCTTCATATTCACATAGTGCCACATGCAGCGTTTCTTCTTAGTTGAATGGAGGAGACTTTTGATTAGGCCTATTTAGCTGCTGTGATTCCTCTTTCCTCAGAGTCCAGCTTCTATCTCCTCTCCTTGATGTAGCCTTCCTTGACCATCTTGGCCTATAATGGTTTTATGAATTCTGTGATGATCACTGAATCAACATTGAGCATGTGTGTTGCCAGGTGCTGGGCTGGGAAATATGAGGTTTATGAAGGTGAATGACAAGGCTCCAACCCTCCAAAGATAGACTATGTGGAGGAATAACCATAATCCTTACATTCTTTACTGTTAAATGCAGTCTGTTAAACAGCTCCAGGAAGACACTGTTCACACTGTTTTTTATGTGAATGGTGCCCCCTGGAGTTGTGCAAAGTGGAAGGCAGGCTAATTGAATACTAATCTGATACTGTGTCTTGCCTTTTCCCTATGCAAATGATTTCTGAACTAGTTGAGGGCAAGGGTTATAGTTTGATAGTTTTTGAATCCTGACACACAGGGTTTAGCATGCTGATTTTCCTTTAATCAAAATTCAGGAAATACTTAATTGAATTATGAAATAGCTGTCCTGGTGAGATTATTAAATTAACTCATACAGTGTTATGGGAGCAGCTGGAGTCCAATTCCTTATCCGTTGTGGTAAGGGACTGGAAGTGAGGGTGGGTAATCCAGTTTTCAAAAGCTCCCCAGATGAATATCTTCAGGGCATTTAAAAGATGGCCTCAAGATTTCAGAGTATGAAGAACAAGAAGCAAGTTGACGGGAATAAAACTCTTTAGTATACCAGAAAGAGCTGAGAAATTGGTATTGAACCTAGAACCCATTAGAAATCTCTGTAGATTTCTCTAAAGGAATAAAATCAACAAGAATTAAAAAGAGACTGGTTGCATCACAATGTGCCAGTTACTTATTGCTGAATAAGAAACCACTGAAAAATGTAGTGTCTTGAAACAAAAAGTCATTATTTCTCATGATTATGTGAGTTGACTGGACTCAGCTCAGTAGTTTCTAAGATCTTTGTGGTGTAACTGAGGTCACTCATGTAGTGATACTCAGCTGGGAGCTTGTCTGGACTGGAACATGCATGATGGCCATGTGACTGCTTATCATCTGGTCATCTAGCCCAGGCTTCTTCAGAGCATGATAACCGGCTTTCAGGAAGAGGAAGCAGAAACTGCTTATTCTCTTAAGACTTGGTTAGTTCCAGAATGTTACTTCTGGAAGTGACAGAGTCACAAGGAAGGAATTGGAAAAAAAAAAAAAAAAGACCATGTTTCAATGTACAAAGTAGCATGTGCTACAGGGAGGAAGGAATTATTGGAGGCTGTCTTTGGACATAAATTATGTCATTTATTCGTAGTCGGATCCAACTTGACGGCACTTGGCTGCCTATTCGTAGTCACTTCTGGCACCCAAAGCTCTAGGTCATCTTAGCGTAAGTCTAAAACCAACTACAGAATCCGTACAATGAAATGCTGTTTAGCAATAAAAATGAATAAATGCCTTTACATGCTACAACATGGACGAGCCCCAAGAGCAGCATGCTGAGTGAAAGCAAGACACAAAAGATCACATGTTATATGATTTCATTGTTTGAAATGTCCAGAAAAGGCAAATCTAAGGAGGCAGAATGCAGCGGCCTGGGACTGGATGTAGAAATGGGGCCTGAGAGATCTTACTGGGGTAATGAAAATGTTCTAAAACTAGGATTATGGTGATGGTTCTACAATTCAGTAAAGTTTTAGAAATCTTGAACTGCCTACTGAAAAGGAGTGAATTTTATGCTCTATAAATTATAATCCTATTATGTTAGGAAAATACAGAGCGAGGACCTTTTTAATCAAAAGACATGTTCCTAAAGACCTTGTATAATTAAAGTCTTGTGTAATTTAAGGCTAGTAGAATTAAAAGTAAGTGTGCAGTGTTGTTATTAGCTGCTGTCAAGTGGATATGTACAAGGAATGAAATGTTACCTGGTCCTGTGCCATCCCTGTGATCTGTTGTGGATTGAGCCATTAAGATCTGTAGGGTTTTCACTGACTGATTTTCAGAAGTAGATCTTCTGGCTTTTCTTCCAAGTGTAAAGTAGAGAGGTGAATTCTTTAAGGGCAAAACTCGTTATCTACTATGGCCTGTTTTTGCTTTAATTGCTTTTTGTTTTCTCAGCCTTAAATGTTTCATACAGTGCTTTCTCAATTAACATTAAGACATAAGACCTTTGTCATAGCTTTCTATCACATCTAATGCCCATTTCAAAGCTAATGATTTTCCTGTGTGTCTTTTGGAACTAAGGCCATCGCTTAAATGAGCAACGGAAGGACACTTTTATAAACTAATCAAAAAACTTAATTCTTAGTGACTGTCAAGTTTAAAATGAGGGCACAGTGGTCACTGAAATGCCCGGCTGAAGTTTGGATGTGTATGCACAACAGCTCCTGCTAATTGAAGAGTGCGTGTGCTTCTATCTAACAGTTGCGGTGTCATCTTTGAGTGTATTAACAAGAAACACAGTTTACAAGACAGCCTGCCACCTTAAAAATGTGCAAATCTCAAGGAATTTTTACATTAAAGGGGGTTCATATTATTTCAGAGTTCATTCACTAAATGAGACGTTGTTATTATTAGTTTGTGTATTATATTACTTGAAATAATTCACATTCACATCCATTATAATTCAAATGTCCTTTGTGACAAGGTTGGTGTTGATGACACTTTGTCTGCTCCCAATGCCAGTGCCTCCAATGTTATTGGGTTGGGAATGCCTCAGTCATCAGCATGTCTACTCCAGATGGCTCATGTGCCCTTTGGACTTGCTTTGATTCAATTTGCAAGGAGTTTGTGTTCCATGAATTTGCATTAAGTTTCAGATTAGATGCAATGATTATAGATACCAAGTGAAATTCTCTATGATCTATTCAGCCTCTGGAGCATGGCTTGGGTTTTCTTTAAGGATTTATGAATCTGGCCCAAATTCATGAAGATTCATTAAGTGATCCAGCTAGAGTCACTTAGTCTGGGATTTCTGAAGAGTGCTTTGTACATTTCTCTATATACATCAAGCGTGTTGTCACTGTTTGCTAGATTTATGTCCTTCTCTCTGAAATGACCAATGTACTCATTTTGGGTCTTCATTTGTTCCTTGGTAAAATAAGAAACTAGACAAATGGCACTCATTTTGGACTTTATAGTGATCAAATCCTTTTGTGTGCTTTATATCACTGGATTTTCATGTAGGCATCAGTTTCTTTTCAACAAGTGAAGAAATGGAGTCCAAGAGGCTTGACCCATATCACACAGCAACTTTCCTTGATTGACACTAGAGTGCAGGTTCCTAACTTCTGTTCTAGTCTTCCTGGGCTTATTAGTAACAGTGGTTGGGAATTAAAAGCAAGATTAACAGAAATGATCATAACCTATGTTTTGGGAAGTGAATTAGATCATAACAATAGCTAATATTTATTACTCTCTTATTATGTTTCACATAATGTTACCACATAAACTTATGCATTTACTTTCTATGACAACACTGTGAAATAATTGATGTTGTTATTTCCATTTTATGGAAAAGTGAGCCACAGAGAGACTGTATATCTAAGTAAGTGTGCCCAGTCAGGGGAATGATTTGCTAAGAGAGAAATAACAATTTGCCCAATTATATTCTCTAGTGATTTTATTTTAACATATTTTCACTTGTAATATACAGACAAACAGTAACTGTGGAAAAAAATTCACGTGATTTTTATGACAATATGAAGTCAATTACTTTAATGTTTCCATGTTGCCTTGTAGTCTTTTGCATGTGTATATAGGGTTGCTATGAGTCAGCATTGACTTGATTGCGCTGGGTTTGATTTGGTTCGGTATGCATTCTTTACTAGACTGATCATGTTTGTTGTTAGGTACTCTCAAGTCAGTTCTCCACTCATAAAGACCCTGTGTACAACAGCATGAAATGCTGCCTGGTTCTGGCTGTCCTCAGAATCATTGTTGTGTTTGAGCCCCTTGTTGTAGCCACTGTGTCAGTCCATTTTGTTGAGAGTCTTCCTCTTTTTCATTGACCCTCTATTTTACAAAGTGTGATATCCTTCTCTAGGAACTGGTCCCTACTGGTAAGTGTCCTAAGTATGCAGGATGAAGTCTCACTGTTTTTGCTTCTAAGGAGCATTCTGGCTGTACTTCTTCTAAGGCAAATTTGGTCATTCTTCTGCTAGTCTATGGTCTATTCAATATTCTTTGCCAACACCTTAATTCAAAGGCATCAATTTGTCGTAGGTCTTCCTTATTCATTGTCCAGTATTTGCATGGGTATAAAGTGACTGAAAATGCCATGGCTTGTGTCAGGTGCTTCTGAATCCTTGAAGTGATATTTTTGCTTTTTACACTGCAAGGGACCTCTTTAAAATATTCAAAAGCAAGGATGTCACCTTGAAGACTAAAATGCATCTGACCCAAGCCATGGTATTTTCAGTCACATCATATGCATGCAAAAGCTGGATCATGAACAAAGAAGACAGACGAAGAATTGATGCCTTTGAATTGTGGTGTTGGAGAAGAATGTGGAATGTACCCTGGACCACAAAAAGAACAAATAGATCTGTTCTGGAAGAAGTACAAGTAGAGTGCTCTTTGGAAGCAAAGATGGCAAGACTGTGTCTTATGTACTTTGGACATGTTATTGGGAAAGATCAGTCCATGGAGAAGGACCTCATGCTTGGTAGACTGGAGGATCAGTGAAAAAGAGGAAGAACCCTGATGAGATGGATTGACATAGTGGCTGCAACAATGGGCTTAAGCATAAAAATGATTGTGAACATGGCACAAGACCGGACAATGTTTCATTCTGTTGTTTATAGGGTTGGTATGAGTCGGAACCGACTCAACAGCACCTAACAACAACAACACACTTTAAAGAGGTTTCTTACAGCAAATTTGCCTAGTGGAATACATCATTTGATTTTTTGACTACTGTTTCTGTGGGTGTTGATTGTGGATCCAGGTGAAATGAAATCCTTGGCAACTTCAATATTTTCTCCATTTATGAAACTCTTGCTTATTGATCTGGTTGTAAGGATTTTTGTTTTCTTTATGTTGATGTGTAGTTCCTACTGAAGGCCGTGGTGTTTGATCTTTATTAGTAAAGTCTTCAAGTGTTTTCTCTTTCAGCAAGGAAAGTTGTGTCATCTGCGTGTTGTAGGCTGTTAATGAGTCTTCCTTCAATCCTGGTGCTATAGTCTTCTTTATATGGTCCAGCTTCTCAGATTTGCTCCCATACAGATTAAATAAATGTGGGAAAAGGATACTACTCTGACACATGCCTTTCCTGACTTTAAACCACACAGTATCCCCTTGTTGAAATTACTGTCTCTTGGTTTATGTATAGGTTCTACATGAACATAATTAAGTGTTCTGGAATTTCTATTCTTTACAGTGATTTATTACAATTCACACAGTCAGATGCCTTTGTATAGTCAATAAAGTACAGTTAAATATCTTTCTGGTATTCTCTGCTTTCATCCAAGATCCACTGGACGTCAGCAGTGATGTCCCTTGTTAATATGGCCTCTTCTGAATCTGGCTTGAATTTTTGGGATTTCCCTGTTGATGGACTGCTGCACATGTTTTTGAGTTATCTCCAGCAAAACTTTACTTGCATGTACTGAATTGCACATGTAGAAATTCCAGCTATGTGTATTCTCAACAGCAACAAAAACAGCAATTAAATAAATTAATTTAAAAAAAGGAAAAGAAGAGAAAACCCTGGAGCACAGTTCTATTCTACCTACATGTGGTCGCCATGAGTCAAGGTCCACTCAAACACAACTGGTTTTGGTATTGAAGATAGGGGTTGTGAGAAAGAGATTCAAACTATGGAGCACATAACAGTCTCTTTTCCTATCTTAACCTAATTTTTACCTCCTTCAAGTTCGAACTCTGGATGTCAGACCCTCCTTGATGTCAGTGGCCCTACAGGAAGCGTGGTGCAATTTACCAGCTAGTGAGATGAATAAGTTTTGGGAAAAATTAAACAGAGCAAATTTGGGAGAAAGAAAACAATCTTCACGTATGTTAAATTTGATGTAGTTTGACAGGAGTATTCTGAAATGTGCTTTATGTACTCATACATTCCATACTAAGAATGGCAAGGTGAAGTGGGTTCTGTTACATTCCTGTTTCACAGATGAGGGAACTGAGGCACAGTGGAGTAAAGTTGTTGTTGTGAGATGCTGTCAAGTCAGTTCTGACTCATAGTGGTCCTGTGAACAACAGAATGGAACACTGCCTGGTCTTGCAGCGTGTCCTCAATCATTTTTATGCTTAAGCCTGTTGTGGCCACTGTGGCAGTCTATCGCTGCGCCTACACTTTACTAAGCATGATGTTCTCTAGGGACTGATCCTTCCTGACAAGATGTTCAAAGTATGTAAGATGCAGTCTTGCCATCTTTGCTTCCGAGGAGCACTCTGGTTCTACCTCTTCCAGAGCAGATCTGTTTGTTCTTTTTGCGGTCCATGATACATTCAACATTCTTCTCCAACACCACAATTCAAAGGCATCAATTCTTCTTCTTTGTCCATTGTCCAGCTTTTGCATGTGTATAATACGGTTGAAAATACTGTGTCTTGGGTCAGGCCCACTTAGTCTTCAAGGTGACATCTTTACTTTTCAGTACTTTAAAGAGTCCTTTGCAGCATATTTTCCCAATGCAATGCACCTTTTGATTTCTTGACTGCTTCTTCTATGGCCATTGATTGTGGGGTAAAGTAACCAAAGTTATTTGAAGTCATGTTGTCTGGGCACAGAAACTGCACCCTTAACTATCATACCTTATGGTCTTTCTATGTACTGGATTAAGAATTTTTCATGAAAAGGAGGAGTGTGCTGTCAGGGGGCAAGGAGAGCAGAAGGAGTTACAACTAGGCAGGCATGCAAAATTGATCTGGATGTATACTTTCATTTAATCACTATAAGAAAAGATAAGAAAGAATTTTTCAACTCTTGAGTGGTTTTAGGGAAGAGTTGTATGTATTCTTTGATCTTCAGCAGTTACTTTCACCTTAATAGAAAGATGTGTCTGTAATCCCCTCCACTGATAAATTACACACTTCCAGTTTGGCATCTTCAAAATGCTCTTAATATAGTTATTTGGAAATAATTTTAATAGAAAAATTACCAATGTGCTAAAGTTACAAATGAATCAATATATCATAAAAGATGTTCATTAGGAAAACAGACTGCCCTAATTTTTTGAACATGTTTTTGTGGTTTGGGTGAAAGCTTACATAGCAAATTAGTTTCCCATTCAACAATTTCTATACATTTTGTTTTGTGATGTTTGTTGTAATCTCCTCATTGTGACAACAGTCTACCCTTTCCTCCCTGGGTTCCCCATTTCCATTTGCCCATTTTTTCTGTCCCTTCTTTTCTTTCAAACTTTGTTTTGGGACAGATACTACTCCTTTGGTCTTGTGTGGTTGATTGTTGTGCAAAGCACATTCCTCATGGGTGTTACTGTTCACTTTATAGACCTGTTGATCATTTGGTTGAAAGGTGATTTCTGGGAGTGGGTTTTGTTCCAGTTTTGAAAGGCCATAGTCTCAGGAATTCCAGCAATTTGTATCAGACCAGTAAGTGTGATCTTTTTTATGAATATGAATTTTGTTCTACGTTTTTCTCCCATGTTGTTCAGAACCTTCTATTGTGATCCTTATCAGAGTGGTTGGTTAGTAGTGGTAGCCAGGCACCATCTAGTTCTTCTGGTCTAGGCTAGCGGGGACTGTAGTTTGTATGATCCTCATTCTTTGGACTGTTTCATTGAGTCTTTTTTTCACTCTTCTTTTTTTCTGGATGGGAAGAGACCAGTAGGTGTATCTTAGATGACTGTTCACAAGCTGTTAAGACCTCAGATGTTACTCACCGAAGTACAATGTAGAATATTGTCTTTATGGACTATGTTATGCCAATTTACCTAGATGTTCCCCAAGACAATTGTTCTAAGCCCTCCAGCTGAGTGACCCAGACCCTCAAGATGTTTGATTATAGCTGAGAAGTTTTCATAACTTCGCCCTCTGTGTAGTCTGCTATATACATGGATATATTTGCAGCAATACTAATAGGCATGTAGAAGTATCTTCTATAAAACCCATGTGTGCTCATAGGTATACTCTCATATGCTGTCCTATATCTGATCAACTTACATATGGATGTCTGTATCCACACATAAAACTACTGTTACTGCAAGATTGTATATACAGTAGTGTTTACTGTTATCTTGTTGTACTCTTGTGTTCCTTTCCAGTGTCATCCTTTATCTCAGTCATGTTGTGGTGACATCCCCCTTCTTGTGTATTACTTTTCCCTTCACCGAAGTTAACTTGTATTTGCTATCTAGTTGGAAAACCTGGTGACATAGTGGCTAAATGCTACAGCCACTAGTTCAAATCCACCAGACTCCCTTTAGAAATTTTATGGGGTAGTACTATAGAGTGGTTACGAGTTGGAATGGAATTGATGGTCACTTTTTTTTTTTTTTAATCTAGTTGGTAATTTTACCTCCCTCCTGTTCACATCCCTGGTATCCATCAAAGACAGTTTCTTTCTGTGTGTAAACCTTTTCTTGACTTTTCATAATAGTGGTCTCATACAATATTTGTCCTTTTGTGGTTGGCTTATTTCACTCAGTGTAATGACCTCCAGGTTTATCCATGTTGTGAGATGTTACATGGATTTATTGCTTTTCTTTAACATTGTATAATATTTCACTGTGTGTATGCACCATAGTTTGTGTATCCATTCTGTTGACAGGCACTTAGATTGTTTCCATCTTTGTTACTGTGATTAATGCTGTGATGAAGATGAGTGTGCATATATCTATTTGTGTCACTGCTCTCATTTCTCCGGGCTATATACCTAGCAGTGGGATTGCTGGATCATAAGATATTTCTTTGTAACGTTCTAAGGAAGTGCCATGCTGTTTTCCATACTGGTTGTACCATTGTACAATCCGAGTAGCAGTGTATGAAAGTTCTAGTCTCCTCACGTCCTTGCCAGCATTTGTTATTTTCTGTTTTGTTTATTTATTTATTTTTTGATCATTGCCATTTTTGCTGTGGTAGGATGATATCTCATTGCTGTTTGATTTGCAGCTCTGTAATGGATAGTGATTGCAAGGGTCTCTTTATGTATTTGTTGGCTGCCTGGATGTCTTCTTTGGTGAAGTGTGTGTTCATAAAGACTGCCCTAGTTTTTTTGGGAATTATTTTATGATATTTCTGATTAATGGTTTCATTTGGGCTATTTCAGTGTTCAGTGGTCATCATTTGTTAGTGGTGGTTATGGGATGCCATGCCTCGCTGGAATCTGACTCATTTTAACCAACAAATGTGAATTAAAATCAATAGAAATGCCATTAGTGTTCCAATACCATGAAAGATAATATAACCATTCCTCATGCATTCCATTTATTAAAATTTGCTAAAGTGTGAAAAATATAGGACAAGTAATGATGTTTTAATCTTTCACCAAGGTAACAATTGAAAGCTGATTGATTCCATTCAGTAATTATAAAATCAGAATGATGAAAGATTGTAATCAAGTAGGATTCATTCTCCTACTTTGTCACTCCTCCATGCAAGATAAAATTCTCATTTGCATGATCTCTTTTATCTGAAAAGAAATCAAACTTCTATTTGCTTCACTAAATCCAGGAGATAGATAATAGCCTTTCCTGACTCTGGCAGGGATGGTGAGGCAGCCTCTGCCTACTAATGGCAGAAAAGAGCAGCGTAGCCCCTTTTCAAGGTTGAATTCTCTATGTGAGAAAGTCCAACACTATTGGGATGTAAATATTCAAAGTGTAACATTCTTCCAATTTTTGTATGGCTTAGAGAGTGAGTTAGGAGCTTATGTATTTTGGTCCTGCATTTCCTGGTTTCCTTTGGACAATCCGAGGTGAATGTAGCTGATCAAATATTACAGATCTGTAGGCTATTTACTTGCCTTGTAGAAAGATGAAGCGAACTTTATTTGTCCCAAAGAGGCTTTAATTAATCCTAATTCCTTCTCTATGAAGATATAGAGAATTATAGTTAACCTATAGCTGTATAGCTGTTAGGCTAAGAGTGAAGAGTAGGGAAGAGCAGAACAGTGGGGGGTAGGAAAAGGGAGGGGACTGATCCAAGTCATTAGGCTTAAATCCCAGAAATTCACACTCTGAAAGAAAAGTCAGGGGGATCAGGGATTTCCCACAATTCTAATGACTTATAGCCATCATCGGTGGGCTTGGTTAGTGGCTTTGAAGATACAGGTTGGAGAGTAGCTCATTAACAGGGGTGGATTATCCAATAAGCAAGGTAAGCTCAGGTTTAGTTACTAATCTGTAGTGAGCGATAATTTCACAAGTTTTCACTGCATCAGAGATTTTCCTTCTAAAGTATGGGTGGCACCTTGCTACAGAATCTAAGCCTCTTTTCAAATTTAGAGTCCCTGATGGGGTGGATGACCCTATAAGTAGTGTTAGCACATGCTTACATGTGCTTATTTACATAAGCCTGTGCTTAACTTGCTTACTGGATAGTCTGCTCCAGAGTCCCTACCTAAGTGTCATTGTTACATAATGCAGTCATGCCTAACTAGGGAATGATAAATTCTTTTTTAAAAAAATAATATTGTGTTTAAAGTGAATTTGCGTAGAAACTTAGGTTTGCATTTGAGAGTTTCTGCACAAATTATTGAATGATATTGGTTAGCGTTTTCTACAATGTGTCCTCCTTGTCATTCATTTCCTTCTGGCTATGCCATTCCCAGTACTCTGGTTTCCCTGCTCCCTTGTCTTCTCATCTTGACATTAGAGTAAATTTTCACCATTTGGTCTCCTAAGATGATTTTTTTTTTAATAAGCTCCTTATTCACAGATAATATTCTTTATTTTATGATCCAGTCTGCTATTCAGCCAAAAGATGAAGTGAAGGGATAATTTCAGCTTCAAGTTTAAAGTGTATTTCAGGGTGATAGCCTCAGGGAGTCTTCTAGTCTCCTCTCGTCTAGTTATGTTTGGGTTTTTTCAGAATTTGAGTTCTCTTTTCCATTTATCTCCTGTTACATGAGAATCTGTCTCTTGTGGCTCTGATCAGAACAATTGGTAAGGGTAGCTGGACACCATCTAGTTCTTCTGATCTCAGGGTAGTGAGGCTGTGGCTTGTGTAGACTAGTAGTCTTGTAGACTTCTTTCTTCTCTGAGTCTTTGGTTTCTAAGTTACTCTTTTGTTCCAGATGAGTAGAGATCAGGGGAACAATGAACTCTTATTGGTAAACAAAAACTCCTCGGGAAGACTTTCTTGCCTCATAGACCTCCCCCACCCATTAAATCAGGTTCTCTGTTATGCTCTGTCACAGAACCTTGTACTTTCCTTTTCCTCACATGACCATGTCTGTGGGATCACTTGATTAATGCCTGGCTCCCCACCCCTAGACTGAAAGCTTTGTGAGGCCAGGGGCTAAGGGTGTGTATACTTCTTCTCTACCTCTGTGTTTTGAACATGAATGAATAAATGATCCTGGCATCTGCCCAGAGTCTGCTTACTCTCTCAAGGTATATGAGCTGCATAAATACTTGCATGTCTTCTTGGAATGTGTTTTTCCAATCTGACTTGAAAAGATGTCCATCTGTCTCTTGAACTTTCTGGTTCCCATTCTGCCAGCCATAATGATTTAATGTAAGACCTGATTATATCATGGTTTAGAGGGGACTTTATACCACACAAATGAATCCTGAAGTATTTCTGAAGTTTCAAAGAACTTGGATAATTTATACTTGTTTTAGATGTCATAACCAGTAACCGGTTGCCATCAAGTAGATTTCAGCTTATGGTGACATCATGTGGCAGGGACTTGAATGATTTACAGCTAGGACTTAAGAATGTCTTTTGAAGTTTCAGGGACGTTGGGGAGAATATTGGGGGTGGTTTTGCTTTTTCCTGTAAAAATATATATTTTTGTTTTGTTGTAGTAACTGACCTTCCAACAGATTTTCTGTGGGCAGTGGAGCATTGTGAAAAGATTTTTGGTTTTGGAGCTGGACAGACCTGAATTTGAACCTCAGCCCTAACAAGTACTATCTATGAGGTCTCTTTTCTGTAACCTTGGTAAACTAGTGCCTGTCTTGTTCTGTGGATTAGAGGTACTACCTTCAATAGTGCCTAGTACAGTGCCTGATACAGTAAGTGCTAAATATGTAATAGGTCACAGTGAGGATTACTTTTGCCTAGTTTCAAAAGTTGAAGATTACAAGTCACCAAAGCCAAACAATTTAAAAATCTACAACAGATTGTGAGAGACCACACAGGAGAAACAGACAGTTCTCTGAAGTCTCATGGAAAGACAGACTTGTTGGAATCCTGTGGGAAGTTTAATATTCAGAAACATATGGGCATTGACTCTACTTCCTCCAGTATCCCAAGGTGTGACTTTGCTAATAACTGTGGTAAATAACCAAAGAGCTTGGCATTGGTACTCTTTCCTTAGAGAGAGGCAAATTAAGAGTAAACACAGCATAAATTCTGAAATGGCAATGTAGGTCTCGAGTTTTAAAGGGCACTGGCTTAGCAAGAATTTGATGGTTTTCTTACTCTTGGTAGGACCCCAGCTTGTTCAGGGGAAAGAGAAAAGTCAGATCAAAATATACAGCATCAACTGCTGTTGAGGGTGGAGCTTTAAGAATTCTTGGCTTTAAAAATTGGAAGGTTATTGCAGGTGTATCAGAGGGTCTCCCTGCTACTCTGATTTCTGTAGAAACACTGCAGTCTCTTAGTCCAGTGCGTCTCATCCTGGCCATGTGCCAGAATTGCTTGGGGAGTGGTTTAAAAAAACTGAAACTTGAGTCCTACTCCAGGCCAATTAAATCAGCATGTTTAGAGAAGGGGCCCTGATATGCATATTTTTAAAAAGCCCTGTCAAGCCTCTGAATGTGCCAGGGTGGAGAATCACTGCTGGCTTAAATTTCTCAACGTTGATCTCGGGAAACAGCAAACAGAAGGCTAAAAGAGGCCATAAAAGAGCTTCTGCCTATGCTTGGGATTATTTGTTTGAGGGCACTGGTCTGGGAAACATGCCTTTTGCTATCATTACCTGGAATAGGGAGCTCATTGCTTTTAAACTACTAAAACCCAACAGGAGGTTTGATGATGGGTTCTGGGAATGGGATATCAAGATGTGTCATTTAAAAGGCTAGTTTTTAGGAAACATTCTCCTTAGAGCACCTCCCCTGGGCCTTATGGTTTGGCAGCCTTACTTCCAGCACTTAGCTGCCCATCCCAGTGGGGATACTCCCTCTGATCTCAGAGTGCTGGAAACTGCTTTATTGGCAAAGACAGACTGTAAGACCAGACCCTCAGTGAGCTGCTTGGTCGTCCCCACACAAGTGAGGGCCCTTCTAGGTAGGCACCCCATCTTCTGTGTGCCACTTATTCCACTAGCCCCTGTGAAAGAATCATGATTACTAGAACTGGAGGGGTGTCTTAGTCATCTAGTGCTGCTATAACAGAAATACTGTAGGTAGATGGTTTTAATAAACAGAAGTTTATTTTCTCACAGTCTAGTAGGCTAGAAGTCCAAATGCAGGGCATCAGTTCCAGGGGAAGACTTTGTTTTTCTGTCAGCTCTGAAGGAAGGTCCTTGACATTAATCCCTGGCCTAGGAGCTTATCTGTGTAGGAACCTTGGGTCCAAAGGACATGTTCTGCTCCTAGTGCTGTTTTCTTGGTGGTATGGTCTCCAACTCTGCTCACTTCATTTTCCATTTATCTCTTGTAAGATAAAAGGTGGCACAGGCCATACGTATGGTAGCTCTGTTTATACTGGATCAGGAATGTGACCTGAGCAAGGGTGTTACATCCTACTCTAATCCTCTTTAATACAATCTAATCTTGCCTCATTAACCACAGGCAGAAATTAGAGTTTACAATGCACAGAAAAATTACATTAATCACCAAACGGAGGACAACCACGCAACAGTGGGAATCATGTCTAACCAAGTCAACACACATTTTCAGGCAACACAGTTCAACCCATGACATTCCATCCTTTGCCCCCATCCCAAATTCATGTCCTTGCCACATGTAAAACATATTCACCCCATCATATCATAGCAGAAGTCTAAAATCCAAGAACATCTCTTCACCTGTGAAGTCTAGGATATGAGTTGTCTGTTTCCAGAGTTACAAAGGCAGATCAGGCACAAGCTAGGCATTTCCACTACAAATGAGAGAAACTAGAAGCAAAGAAGGGGTAATAGGTACCAAGAAATTTAGCACAACACATTATATTAGCTCCAAAAGGCTTTAAAATAGTTTTCTGTTCTCTGGGTCCATTTATACAATGATCTTGCCCTCCAGATTCTAGCTGTTGCTATACTTTCCAAATTCTGAGTGGAGGCCCCTCAGTTCTTTTAAAATAAAAGGTGATGCAGGCTGCACCCCAGGGAAACTTGCTTTACATGGGATCAGGGATGTGACCTCAGCAAGGGTGTTCCTTACCTGCATCATGGATTGACTCGTGTCTCCCCCTACACATGTGTAGCAATTTGGCTGGGCCACGATTCCCAGTATTGTGTGATTTTCCTGTGTTGTAAATCCTAATCTCTGCCTGTGGTCAATAGGGCAAGACTAGATTGTGTTCAAGAGGATTAGACTATAACATCCTTACTAAGGTCACATCCCTCATCCAATGTAAAGGGGACTTCCCTGCAGTGTGGTTTACACCACCTTTTTTTTTTTTTAAATTTTTATTTAACATAACTGAGTGAAAATGTACATTCACATATAAATTTACATGCCCCCCTATATGCAGCTTCCGCTGCTCTCCCTGTCCGGTGACTGTACACTATTCCTCTCTGCTCCATACATGTCTCATCCTCCCAACAGTCTCCTTTCCCCTCCTCTCCGTCCACTCCCCTTCCTCCAGCCAGAGGTCAGCAAGATGATATCCTATAGATGTATAGAACCATAAAGTGCTTCCAGTATATGGTTACTCTGCATTGCCAAGCCCAATCCATTCCTGTCCAAAGAGTGGACCTTTGTTATAATTTGTGGGAAAGGGCAGCATCAGGGCAAGGGGCCATGCTCTCAGAGGAACCCCCAAACCGCTGGACCAACAATTGAGGTCTTTTAGTGGAGATCTCATGATGCACCTCTTTTTATTCTTGTGTTGCCAGTGAGGCTCCTCTCTGTGAGCTCCATCATGGCTATCACTGGCGGTGGCCGGGCACCATCCGGTTCTTCCGGTCTACACCACCTTTTATCTTTTGATCCAACAAAAGATGAAAGGGAAGTAAGCAGAGAATTGTGGCCCTCATATTACCAAGAAAGCAGCACTGAAAGCAGAGCATGTCCTTTGGGCTTGAGGTTCCTGCGCTGAGATGCCCCCAAACCAAGGAAAGACTGATGCATCACAAGAACTTTCCTCCACAGCTGACACAGAGAGAAAACTTTCCTCTGGAGCTGGTACCCTGGATTTGGACTTTTAGCCTACTAGACTGAGAGAGAATAAACTTCTGTTTGTTAAAGCCATCCACTTGTGGTTTTCTGTTAGAGTAGTACTAGAAGACTAAAACACTCCATTAATCCTCTTTAACACAGTCTGATCTTGCCTCATTAACCACAGGCAGAAATTAGGGTTTATAACACATAGGAAGATGATACCAATCACAAAATAGAGGACAACCATACAACATTGGTAATCATGACCTAACCAGATTGACACATGTTTTTTGGTGACACAAGTCAGTCCATGACAAGGGACTCAAGAGATGTGTTGGGTCACTCCTACCTACGGGGGGATTGAGATTCAGACAGTTAACCCCAGTAATATGTTCAGGGTTAGGCAGTGAGTTATGAAACAGCTGGGTTTATAGTGCAAGTCTTTTCCCCAGTTGGAGTCTCTGGGTAATGCAAATGATTAATGCACTCAGCTGCTAACCAAAAGGCTGAAGTCTCCAGTCCACCCATAGGTGTCTTGAAAGGAACACCTGGTGACCTGCTACAGAAAAATTAGCTGTTGAAAACCCTATGGAGCACAAGTGTACTCTGACACGCATGGGGTCGCCATGAATCGTAATTAGCTTTATAGGAACTGGTATGTATACTCACTTGAGGACTTCACCCCATCTTGTACCATTCTCTTTTCTTTATTCCTCTGCTTTCTTGGCCCTCTCTTTCTAGTTTGCAACTCCATATATTCCTATTACTCTCAACTTTTCTTTTTAATTATGTCCTCTTAAGTCTTCTACCTTTAAGGCTTTGATTAAACTTGACCGAGGAATTCAGGCAGGAGAGGATGAATTCTTCTTATCTAAGATTCAATCTGTTCTGCCAACAAAGTGACTGCTAAAAGTTTGTAATCTGCAGTTCAAAAGTACAAACAATTGGGTCAAATGTACAAAAAATAATAACAGGAAAATTGATAAAAAGAAAAGTAAACATTTAACCTTTCTGAAATCCTTCACAGAAGCAGATTCTGTAAGGCGGAGAGAGGTGAGGCCATCCTTTCAGAATACTTCACAGGTGAGAATAGATAATGTCGGACAACTAGACTGTAGTGTGAAAACTCATTTGAGGAAAACTTGTGGCATCTCAGCAGGAGAACATTTTTATCAACAGGATGGTTATTGCTTATTGGTTGGAATTTTTTATATTCTGTATTGTTCTATTTGAAATTGTGGGGATTTGACCGGAGAGGATACTTCTTTCTATTTGTGTGACATTTTGTATTTGGGATAATATCTTTTCCTCAGATATTTGAAGTTTGTGTAAATGCCTTAAAGTGATATGTATTTTTCCTTTGGATATCACCAAACCACTCCCTATAAAAGCAGAAAAAAGATAAAATGTAGATCCTCAGGTGTTTTTGCCTAATTGATTTTCTATTTCTTAAATTGTCTAGAGTGAGCAGATTGTCATAAAAATCTCTAGAGGGCCCAAATTTGTGTCCTATGCTTGGAGAAAAAATGACCCCTCTCAAAGTGCTTGTTAACAGGCCATTATGGAAGACAGTTGATTTTTGGTCCCCAGCATTCATTCACCTCTGTGAACTCACTTCCTCCTTATGCTGAGGCCAGTTCATTACATGAAACAGGCCCAAACTCCAACTCAAGAGCAGAGTATGTGACTCAGTCTTAAGTCAGTGTATATATAGTGTTCTCCTACTTGCAATGAGTGGTTTGGAGGTTAGCATGCAATGCAGTGGAACCAATGAGAGTGTTGAGAGAAAAACATTCATGGGTTTCCCCTTGAACCTGAAAGAATATGGGCTGTAGCTGTAGCTAACCATGTAGGAAACGTTCATTTGAGTGGGAACCAATACAGAGGATAAAGCCTGATGGAAAGCAGTATGTGGTGCTCAGAGGAGATTCAGACAGCTGGACACAGCATGGGATAAACTGGTGAAGATAAGTATACAGAAAACTTACATTTTTTTAATTCTAGAGGAAATAAACATTTGTTGAAGAAAGGAAAGATAGTGGTATCTGTGGAGCTGGATTACCCAATAAGCAAGGTACACGTGGGCCCAACTATGTCTTCCCTCCAATCTGCAGTGCAGTTTTATCTGTCTCCCACCATGCCGAAGGTGCGGTGAAAGCCATGTGAAATTATTTACCCCGGATTATTGTTGTTGTCATTAGTTGCTGTTGAGTCGCTTCTGACTTACAGTGACCCTATGAACAGCAGAAGAAAACACTACCTGCAGTTGGTGTCATGCTTAACCTCATTGTTGCAGCCACTGTGTCAATCCATCTTGTTGAGGATCTTCTTGTCATCTTCTGATCCCCTATTTTACCAAGCATGATGTTCTTTTCCAAGGACTGATCCCTCCTGAAAACATTTCCAAAGTACATACGATGTAGTCTTGCCATCATTGCTTCTAAGGAAGACTCTGGTTGTAGTACTAGGACAGATCTGTCTATCTTTTGGCAATCTGTGGTATAGCCAGTGTTCTTCAGTACCACAATTCAAAGGCATCAGCTCTTCTAGCTTCCTTATTCATTGTCCAGATTTCACATGCATGTGAGCAAGAAAGAACAATGAAGCCTATGTGTACCTTGCTCGGTGCAAGCCAGTGCATACTGTGTTTACTGGGTAATCCACCCCTGGGTATATGGCATGGTTTAGTTGTCCAGAATTTACATAGTCATACCGCTGTAAGTATTGACTTTCTTAACAAAATGATAAGTGGGAAGGATGTATGTGTGGTGGGGTAGTATATGTGTCTCCATCTCTATCTTTCTGTGTATGAAATAATTTTCCAAAATGCAAAGTCAGTATATGATGTCTAAACTGAAAAATAAAAAACTGGAAACATAAACATGTTATTTAGAGATATCATAGGCAGGTAAATACTAAATGATTCAGTTAAAAGAGCTGAATGTAGTTGCCTCTTGCGAATAGGAATCAGGAGGTGGAGAATGTTGGGGACCATTGTTTTTTGAACAAGAACAAGATTATACTGTATGCATGAATAACTTGGATGTAAGGAAAAACTACTTATAAAAGAAAATTGAACCTATGAACCAAATTACTTGTAGAATTAAGGAATGTGCTGACCTTGGACAAAACTATGAAATTGGATAAATTTACTTTGAGGGCCAGTTGCTCACAGCTCTGTATCTCTGTTTCCTGGGCAGGGGTGGGAGGTCAAGGTCAGAGTTTCTCCTTAAAGCCATTGCTTCTCCACTTAGCACATATTTAAATCTGGTTTTTGAAATGAACAAAAACCTTCTTTACTCTCAAATTTGTAACTACAGTCTAAAAACATAAGTTTATTTTGTTACTGTAAATTGCCATCGAGTCATTTCCAACTAATGGCAACCAAATGTGTGCAGAGAGGAACTGCTCCAGAGGGTTCTCAAGGCTGTGACCTTTCCTAAGCAGATCACCGGGACTGTTTTTTCAAGAACCTCTGGGTAAATTCAAACAGCCAACCTTTCAGCTAATAGTTAAAAGGCCTTAACTGTTTGCACTGGCCAGGCTCTCCTTAAAATGTTCATTTTAACAAGGAGCTTTGCTTAAAACTGAAGGAGTTTCTAAAGATGAAATTTTAGACATGTTTCCTTGGAATGGGAGTTGCAGGCAATTTCTTGTCCTCGTGTGGTTCTAAGTTAGATAAGCTCATTTGTGACTAGTAACTAAGCTGAGTGTACTTGGACTCTTACTTGACCTAAAAGAAGATGCTCTCTGGGCATTCACTCTCACACAGAGTTGCTGTCCAGTTAACTCCTGAGAGTCCACGTGTGTCAGAGTTGAGCTGTGTTCTGTATGACTCTTGGTGGCTAATTTTTCATGAGTAGATCACCAGGCCTTTCTGCTAAGGCACCTCTGGGTAGACTCGACCCTCCAACCATTCGGTTGGCAGCTGAGCACATTAACCCTCTGTACCACCCGGCAACTTCTTGTTCAGTCCGGCTTGACCTCACCCCCCTTGTGGGACAGAGAAGCCCAGGCTTAGAGCCAGCACTGCTGCTTTTCACTGTCAGAGACTGAGGGCTCTGCAAGACGAGGGAAGGCTTCGAAGCACCTGGGGAAGGGGAGGAAGTGTCTCGCACTGTTTGCACTGAAAACATTTCAGTAGCTAGATATTTCGTTGGTACAAATGCTGTGTTTTCTTCTAAATTTTGTGCCAATCCAAAGAGGCAGGAAGTCTGGTTTTAATGCGTTTGCCGTGGCAATCTGTTTCACTGTGAACTGGGAATTTCTGAGGGAAATGAAGAGAATCACAAGAAAAGGTTTTAGACTGGCGTTTTTCCACTTTCCTACTTGTAGGATAGATTTGGTCCATGTTCTGAAAGAACACTGTGTCAGCTGGAACAGTGCTCTGCTTACTTCCCTATTATTCTAAAATAGATGTGCTTCTCATACGCATGGATAGACCATTTACTTCTGATTTGTATCTTGGGGACAAATCTGGCTTATTAGTAATGTTATTTGTAAACTGCTAACCTGGTTCCCTATTCTGTTGTGATGTTATCTTGATGGCTTGCTGTGAAAATGTGAAGATGTCTGTCAGGCAGGAAAAAATTGTGTAAAAGTGATGTGGGTATATAAAATGGGATCGACAAAATGTAATGAACTCCTCCTGGGCTGAAGAGCAGAGCTGCATATGTAATGAAGTACTTTAGGATTACGTCACCCTTTATATAACATCTGGCAATGACTTTTATTTCAGAGCTAATTTGAAGAAGCCAGGCGCTTTTCTTTTCCCCTCCCCATGACTGCCTTTATCTGAAAGAAAAAAAAGAAAGAACTATTATATTTTTGCATGCAAAGAAAGTCAGAGTGGCTAGATTATTCTCTTAGGGTAATGGAGAAAGAGAAAAGAAAATCAAAAAAGGTCAGGTGAACAAAACAGAAGGAATGAAGAGGCCTGTGTGGTTCTTAGTGAAACTGGACCCCTCTAAGTAACCAGACAGGTCATTGGGGTGACTCTGCCTGTCTGTCTTCTCATCTCTGTTCCTCACTTGGCTCTGGCTCCATAAACCTGACCAAAGAAGGCTATGAAAACATTTCTCCTTAAATATTTTGTCTAAAATGAAGAATTGAGAAAATTATTTAGAAAATTCAGGAAAATCCTAAAATCCCTCCGTTTGACATTTGTGGAAAAAGCTTTCCTTTTAACTAGTGCTTCCCTCCCCCGATAATATCCAGCCTTTTTGATCTGTCACAATGAATTATTCAGGTTACTAAGTCACCACTTCCATTTGTCTATGCGGACAATGGTGAATGGGCTTCAGTGGACCTGAATGGAGAGTCAAGTCTTTGAGGCCAGTGACTTAGGAGGGCGGAAGATCCCCTTCTTTTTACTCTGTCACAGCCCACATGCCCCTGCTCCCCTTTGTACAACTTGGACCCTGCTGAACTGTGTTCGCAGACCTCATTGTCCTTCATCGTGTTGTTTAGTTTGTTTGCAGTTCAAATCCACCAGGCGCTCCTTGAATATTCTGGGGGTCAGTTCTACCCTGGCCCCTAGGGTTGCCATGAGTCGGATCCGACTCGACGGCACTTGGCTTGGCTATTGCTTTACCCTTGATGGTAAAGTGGTAAGTGCTTGGCTGATAACCAAAAGGTTGGAGGTTTGAATCCACTCAGCAATTCCACGGGAGAAGGAGCTGGTGATCTGCTCCTATAAAGATTACAGCCCAGAAATCCCTATGGTGTTGTTAGGTACCATTGAATTGGTTCCAACTCGTATTGACCCTGTGTGCCATAGACGGAAATCCTGTCTGGTCCTGTGCCACCCTCACGATCGTTGTGTTTGAACTCATTGTTGCAGCCACTGTGTCACTCCATCTACTGAGGATCTTCCGTTTTTGATGACTCACTACTTTGCCAAGCAGGATGTCATTCTCCAGGGACCGAGCCCTCCTGATAACATTTCCAAAGTACGTGACACGTAATCTTGCCATCCTTGCTTCTAAAGAACATTCTGGTTATACTTCTTCCAAGAATTTGTTCACTCAGAAATCCCTGTGTTACAGTTCTACGCTCTCACATGGGTCACTATGAGCCAAAAATCGACTTGATGGCATCTAACAACAACTTTAAACATTGCTTCAACCCTGGAAATGCCCTTTTCTGAACTTCAAGGTCATGTCTACATTTCAGAAGAGAGAGTGTCTTTGCACCTAATGGGTTCTTGACAGTGTGTTTGGAAGTTAGTTGAATATTTGAAAGTTGAACAATAGATTTGCATATTGTAAGGCAGAATTTGTTCTCAGAGAGCTAAACTATATGATGAAATCCCTAATTATGATTTCTGCCAGTGCCACCTCCCTCAGGCCTTGGCAACCCTGTAGGTGGGTGAGAACAGGCACATGGGCTGGAGTGGGTGGCAACTGCCAGTCGTCATGGGCTGAACAAATTAATCCAGGAATCTCTCTTTCTAAGACTTAGCTCGTCTTGTCTCAGCTTACCCTGAAAAGGCCAGGATTGGAGTAAGAGTGTCTGGTTCTTACTCTGCCTTCAAGAATAGTCACATGTGCCCCCAAGTGGTGATAGGAACAGGATTGGTGGACATGGCGTTGACAGGGCATTGGAATGGGTGGGACTGGTCAAAGAACTGCAGCGATGTTGATTCTTGGCAAGCTAGCAAATGCCAGGCTCCTTGGGTGGCAGGGCATAGTCATTCAGTTTGATCAATGCAGACTCACGTCTGGTACTGTTGGGAGGAGGTACTAAGAGATATTCTGTTGTTGTCTCAACCAGGATGTAGCTTCTTCTCCCAGTAGCTGTAGTTATCTGGCACGAGATAGCTTTTTCATTATTCTAAGGCAATTTTGGAAAGACTGAGTTTCGAATATGAAAGTTTTGAATGTGTCAATGTTTAGGATTTGGCAGTACGGTTTCCTAGTTGTCTGTTACTGTGTAACACACTCCAAACCTTAGTGTTTTAAAACAATAATCTTATAATCGTCTCATAATGTTATGGGTGAAGAATTTGGGCAAGGTTTGGCTGAGAGCTTCTTCTGCTGCATACGGCATGAACTGGGCTCACTTGGTCTTCTTCACATGATGCTGATGCAGGATGAAGGGCCCAAGATGCCTTTATGCATATGCCAGGTATCTTGGCAGGGATAACTGAATGGCTGGGCTCTGGGCCTCTTTCCTTCTCTGTGTAGTCTTGGGAGATCTCCATGTGTTCTCTCTAGCTGGGCCATGGACTTTTTACATGGTGGCATAGGGCTCTAAGAGAATAAGGCAGAAACTGTCAGTTCTTTTCAAGGGCAGGCCCAAACTGGCATGGCACTACTTCTGATATGCTCCAGTGATCAAAGCACTCACGGGGCAGCCCAGAGTACAGAGAATGGAAACAGATGCCACCTCTCAAGGAGAGGAATGTCAAGGAAATCTGTGACTGTCTTTAATCTACCACATGTTGGTTATGTAAATATAGAATGTGTGCAAGTAGAAGAACAAAAAGACTATGCTGGGAAAGACATTCCCTTTTTTTGTCTCCTAGATAACAATCACACTTTTCCCAAGGGAAGTGGGGGTCATCGAGGACTAAGTACCCTGTTTCTGGTGTCACCTGAGGAAAATATTCGGCCGTACCAGGGCAGTGCTGTGGTTTGTGTTCCTCTTTGTGCTTTTGGTTTTAAATAAAACTTGTTAAAGTGCTTGCAAACTCTGATTATAGGTACACTGGAAAAACATAAGTGGATAATAGCTGAAGGAAATTTCAGATATTATATTGGCACGTGTTCAAAGGAAGAGTTGGAAACACTTCCCGTTTTCTCCACTGTGTCACACAGCTGTGCCAATGACTAAACAGGCCCTGGATTATACAGGTCTTGAAAACTTCTCAAAACTCTCCTTCTGTGCACAGCAAAGCAGAGGAAAAAGAGAGAATTATTTTCCAGTCTAATTTAATTATGTACACGTAAGTCCTTTGTGTATAAGTTCAATGTGATATACAAGATTCCTGAAAAAGCTTTCATAAAGATACCAGCAGACTGTTTCTCATTGTTGTAGGTGTGATATAATACTGGCAGCATCATGGAGTCCCATTTTTGGCATTTGTTTTATTTAACTTTCAAAAAACGATAAACGGATGTAGTACAAATTTTAGAGGAATAAGAGAGTATAGAATACACGTTTCTTTAACATTTCAGTCCTTGAGCTCCCATGTTCCTTCCTCAAAGGCAGCCATTCCTTTTATATATATCATTGCATACAACTTTTATATATATATACAAATGCATACACATATGTATGTGTGTGTACACATACATAAATATGTGTGTGGAGATATTTGTATGTACTGACATACTGTGTACCCCATTTTGTACCTTGCTTTTTCATGAAACAATGTATTGGAAATTGTTCCATTATCACTAAATAGATTCACTTGCTTTTTTTCTAAAAGCAGGATAGTATTCTATTGCATCAATGTTCCATTTTTTCTTTCTTAAAACCAGTATCCTATTGATGAATATCTAGTTTTTTTTCCAATCTTTTGCTGTTATAGACAATGGTGCAGTGAAGTAATGTGTCTTGGGTGTGCATATTTGTGCACATGTGTGACTATATGTAGAAATAAAGCTAGGCTGAAGGTATGAGCATTATGATTTTGACTGTTATCACTGTATCCTTCGTGGAAGTTCTATTAATTCATGCTCTTCCACCTAGAAGAGTATGACAGTCACACTTTCATTTAATATTCTTGGGATTGTCCATGGAATTTGGTCTGAGTAGGTCATAGCTGAAGCTAGTTTTTTAAGTTTGTACAGGGAAATAAATACTGATATTTGTGTTTTTGATGTCAGCCTTCATCTTATGGGAAACCCTGGTGGTGTAGTAGTTAAGTTAACCCTGGTGGTGTAGAGGTTGGCAGCTCAGATCCACTAGGCAATCCTTGGAAATGCAAAGGAGCTGTTCTACTCTGTCCTGTAGGGTTGCTATGAGTCAGAATTGACTTGGCAGCTGTGGGTTTGGGTTTTTGGTTTATTTTATGAGATTTTGAAGTAGTTTATCGAATGTGCTGCCAAAAGAGACCAGTACCAGTCAGTCCTCTCTCCTAGGAAGCCCACCATGTAGAGGGGTGGGAAGACTGGGCTTGGAGTGACCAGAATCTGTTTCTAGTTTGACGCTGCCAGCAAGCTATGGTGGGATCCTGATTAAATCAATTATCCATTCTTTGACCTCAGTCTTATTTGTAAAACGAATGTTTGAAATATGATCTCAAAAGAGTCCTTGGATCCAAAATTATTTACTGAAATTCCTTTACTCTTTGTAATATAAAAAATTCATGTACAGGAATGGCCACACAATTTGTGAGGCCTTGTGCAAAGTGAAAATGAAATTATTAAGAATTTTAAGATTGCCACAGCACTGCATTAAGCCAAGTGAGACTCTTGCCTCCAAATCAGTGGTTTATTTCTACTTACGTATTAGGTGGCAGTTTGACCTATGTATATGTTTGAGATGCCCACCATCCTTTTCTAAGGAAAATTGCCTTTGTTTCCAGCTTCTTGTTGAAGGAAGCTACCCTAAACTGTACCTTGTATAATGACTACTTACTAATTGGACTAGAGCAGACACCTGACTCAAGGGCAACTCGTTATTGGCTAGTGAGTAGCTTTAGGGTGGCCTGGCAGACAAATTATGACCAATGGGAGCTAAGTAATTACATTGACTGGAGAGATTGTGTCTAGAATTTGAACTGAGAAATATGGAGAGGATCAGCCAGCTGGGCTGGAGGTTGGAAGTGGCGAGTAGGGGTAGGTAGATGGAGAAGGGGGAAGCCATGAACATTAAAATGTGTAACTAAACAGTGAATCCTTCTTACTTGAGTAGACTGAATGAATTTATTTCTGTCCTTTGCAACCCAGAGAGTGTAATTAACCTGGTGTTATGCTTCAGCCTATTAATCTGCAAGAAATCAGATGACACATGCATTGGGAAAATCTGCTGCAAGAGATCTCTTTAAAGTGTTAAAAAGCAAAGAGGTCACTTAAGGACTAACATATGCCTGACCCAAGCCATGGTGTTTTCAGTTGTCTCATTTGCATGTGAAAGCTGGACAATGAATAAAGCAGAATGAGGTGCAACTAATGCCTTTGAATTATTGTGTTGTCAAAGGATACTGGATGTACTGAGGACTACCAGAAGATCAAACAAATCTGTCTTGGAAGAGATAAATCCAGAATGCTCATTAGAAGTAAGGGTTATGAGACTTTGTCTCACATACCTTGGACATATTGTCAGGAGCGACATATGGAGAAGGATATCATGCTTACTGAAGAAGAGGGTCAATGAAGAAGAGGAAGCCCCTTCCCCAGATGGATTGACATGTTGGCTGCAACAAAGGGCTTAAACATAGTAGCCGTTGTGGGGATAGCACAGGACTGGGCAATGGTTCGTTCTGTTGTGCATAGAGTCATTATGAGTCAGAATCTACTCAATGACACAAACCATCCAGGGAGTGTGGATAAAGCACGAGTACAAGTATTAAAATAAAACAAAACACCAAACCCATTGTTGCTTCATGGATTCTGACTCATAGTGACCCTATAGGACAGATTAGAACTGTTCCATAGAGTTTCCAAGGAGACTTGGTGAATTTGAACTACTGATCTTTTGGTTAGCAGCCATAACACTTAACCATTATACCACCAGGGTTTCCAGGTAGAAGATCAGGAAGAGAAAATAGCTTCGGAACCTTGTTTTCTTCATCTACCATCTAGCAGCTACTGCACTGGGGTCAGCTGGATGGGCAACTATGTTGGCTAGATGAGGAGTGATCTGAGCTCATTGGATGGAACCCTGTCTTAGTTATCTTGTCTTGTAACAGACATACTGCAAATGGGTGACCTTAACAAACAAAAATTTAGTTCTCACAGTTCAGAAGGCTAGAATCCAAATTTGGGATATTGGCTGTAGGGGAGGCTTTCTCTATCACCTCTGGGGAAAGGTCCTCATCTCTTTTCAGGTTATGTTCCTGGGTCCCTTGGCAGTCTCCACGTAGAGTAACATCTACCTTCTCTCGTCTATGCTTCCTTGCTTCTGTGCCTAATCTGCTGTTTTATAGCCTACAAATGATTTACTTAAAACACATCGTACACTGATATGGCTTCAATAACAAAAGAAAGAAAACCCTGTTCTCGAATGGGACTACATCCATACGTCGAGGGGTTGGACTTTACAAAGTATTTTTGGAGGCTACAATTCAATCCACAGTAGACCCTTCTATCTTTTTCCCCCTTCTTTATTTATTCTTATCTTAGCCAAGTTTCTTATATATCCCTAGGGCTATTTTTTAACTTCTCCTAAGTTATTCTTGACATCTTGTTCTACTTCCAGTGGAGTAGCCCTAGGAAAAATGTAGCTGTCAAATGTGCAACAAGGCACACATTTTCTTGATATAAATCTTTTTCTTTGTGTTGAACTATGCTAATGGAGCCCCTGAAGTCTGCAGTAGGCTGAGGCAGGAGCTGGGCTAAGTGACCTCTCCAAACCTTTTGTGAACAAAAGGAGTCCAATATAGTCATTTCTCCAGCCTCTAATTATAGAACATCTATGCAATTATTTGATGCTTTTCTTTTTTCTTCATGGTTTAGTAGAGGCTGAGTTTGTTGGTCTTCAGAAAAATAACCAACTAATTTGGTCAGGAATGTCATATGACTCATCATTGACAGTAATTTGCTTTCTAGGATATATTAAAATCAGTGGTGCATGGGTGTATGACTTATATCAACACATACTGCACAGGGTGGCCTATTTAACTGGGTCATACGGAATGGGTTCCAGTTAAATGAAGCACTCAGTAGCCTGAGTACCCTGGGTAAACATGGACTGGGACCCAGAGTATGCATCTTCCTCACAGATGAATTTGGCAGAACACAGTTCAGCTGTGTGTTGTATACATAGTCGTTATGAGGTAGACTGGTAAACCAAATCTCTCAATGGGTGTTTCACATAGAGAATGTTACATTTTAGTTTACCTTTCTGCCCATGCATGGTCTCCAGGGTCCTGCCCTGAAAGTGCCCGGATCTAGGAGGGGAAACAAAGTAAAAGGCCTGGAATTATATGTTCTTCCTTGGCTGAGGCATCAGCTCTACTTTATCATCAGCCAATGGATATCTCCATGAGCACCTGATCATCAGTGCAAGGACTACCTTGAGTCTGTGGACTGTCTGGTATGATTACTATGAGAATACAATGAAACTATGTGTGGCCAACAGTTTTGTGCACGTAAAAGGAAAAACGAACCTGGTAGTATTTCTAGGTTAAGATTTTGTTGTAGTGTCCAAGAACCTAAGCCTTCCCATGTCTCCATTTTTGCCTTATAAAATGGGATTACTAAATATTGACTTTACTGTTAATCTTAAGACTAACTCACATGGATATTATTCTAGTCTAAATGAAACATCTAGGTTTTTGAAGATGATAATAATTTAAATCTGATTTTCTTAGTAGAAGAGTTAATAGCTTGGAATATCTGACTGATTGAAAAGTAGATCAGAAAAACATCTGTGTAAGTATTCAATGGCAGCGCCAAGCTACAGAAGATATATGTTTTAAAATTTATTAGGAGTTCTCAGAGTTAACATAATGCTAAGTGGTGTGGACTGGGAGGATACAATTTAGTCATTTAAAGCATTGTTAATAAACTGTCTTGTAAGGGTCACAAAGGCAATTTGGCAATTGGAGCTGAGAGAACAAGAACTCTCATGGATTAGAATCTGATTATCCTGAGGAAATCTTCAGGTGAAATGAATGCAGAAGAATTAATGGAACACCAGAGTGGTATAAACGGTTAACTACTCAGCTGCTAACAGATAGCTTTGTAGGTTTGAGTCCACTTAGGGGCATTTCAGAAGAAAGACCTGGCAATCTGCTAGTTTTCTACTTGCAGGGAATCAGCCATTGAAAACTCTGTGGAACATCAGTCACTATAAATCAGAATTGACTGGAAGGCAACTTTTTTTTTTTAAATAACAGTGATCTCTGCTAGAAGCAGTTTGGTTTCTTTTTTCATTTATTTTTTCCATTTGATTATGAGAATATTCTCATAAACTTACATATTTCACAGCTCACATGTTAAGTTCTAAAGCAATGTCATTTAATTTACAACTGAATATAGACCTGTCACTGAATACTATCCATTTATACAGAGTCGTGTTGTCTTCTGCAGAATATTCAAAGAGAACAAAATAAATGACATAAACAGCACACGGGGTTTTCTAAGATGCTGTGAAAGCCTCATGTTCTTTCTGATGACACCACGACTGTGCATTTGGTGAATAATGCAGCTCTGCGCCCCCACACAGCAAGGCTGGTGATGGCTGCCCACGCTAGTCTTAAGGCTCTTGTATGGAATAAGAGAGAGCATATAATTTGTGGATTAAGTGAAATGTCAATGAACAGTAGGAATGAGCATCGTGAGAAATTCTAGAGACCAGAATGAGTGTGGAAGCAACAAGATGGAACATTCCCCTTAAATTTTTACCAGGCCTCTGTATATCTTGGTTGCAAAGTATTTAAACAAAAAGAAAGAATTATAGGGTGAAAATGAAAAGTCCTAATCCCTCCTCCCTCTTGAATTTTACTTTTCTCCCCGGAAGTAACCACTGTTTGATGTTTTCTCTGTGCATAAACATTTCACACCTGAATGTGTGTATGTATTCAAGTGTGCAGGTTTCATAAAAAGGAAAATGGGATGATACTATACATTGCCTTGTCACTACTTTAGAGAGTGAGAATAGATCAACTGCATTCTTTTAAACTGCAGGATGGCCCTTTCCTAGATGGCTTTCTCTATCACAAACAATATTTTGGTTCTTGTTTATGCCCCTTTGTGCCCAGGTAGAATTTCCTCTATTCTCAGACTTAGGAGTGGAATTTTTGGATAGAACTGTATGTGTGTTTAAAATATTGAAAGATGCTTTCTAAAATAATTCTAATTTTCATTCCCACACATAGTGTATGCAGGTATCAATTTTTTCTCACATCCTTGATAACTTATTCATCGTATTAATTTTTGCCAGTGTTCTGGATGAAAATGATTTAGTTGTTTTAATCTTTATTTCCTTAATTAGTAAAAGTTGAGTATCTTTTTCTGTATTAATTGCACATTTTTTTTTGTTGTATGTTTGTTATTTTATTGGCTTAGAGTCACTCTTTATGCATTCTGCATATGACTTGAATTTTATGTACTTCGTGTATTTTATATCCCTTGACATTAGTCTTTTTTCTCATTTATGGTGTCTTATTAGTAGTCAAATCTGTTAGCCCTTTCTTTTATGGCTTAGCGATTTGATATCTACTTTAAGATTATAAAAATAATTTCCCTAAACTTTTGTGGCTAAAAAAATTTAACCCTTAATAAATCGAATATGTAGTTTTGTGTAGTGTGTGGTAGGGAAACTTTTTTTCCCTTGAAACAAGGTCTCATTTCCAGACATGCATACCTCTCCATACATCCTGCATGTTTTTCTATGACACCTTGAATTTATGCATTCCTGCTGATGTTGGATGGATCTTGGCTGAAAGCAGACAATAACAGAAAGATGTTAACTTAGTTTTATTGACTGTACAAAGGCATTTGACTATGTGGAAAATAACAAAATTATGAGTGACATAATTCTTCAGTGGGAATTCTAGAACACTTAACTTGCTCATGAGGAATCTGTACAGAGACCAAGAAGCAGTCACTCGAACTGAACAAGGGATGCTTCATGGTTTAAAATCGGTAAGTGTGTGTGTCAGAGTTACATTCCTTCACCATACTTCTTCGATTTGTATGCTAAGCAAATAACCTGAGAAACTGGACAATATGAAGAAGAATGCAGCATCAGGATTGAAGAAAGACTCATTTACAGTCTGCAATATCTAAATAACACAGTCTTGCTGAAAGTGAAGAGAACTTGAAGCACTTACTGGTGAAGATCAAAGACGACAGCTTTCATTATGGGCTACACATCAACATTAAGAAAACAAAAATCCTTACAATTGGACTAATAAGCAACATCATGATAAAGAGGAAAAATAAATTGAGGTTATCAAGGACTTCATTTTACTGGGGTCCACAATCAGCACCCATGGAAGCAGCTGTCAAGAAATCAAACAACATATCGCATTGGACAAATCTGCTACAAAGACCTCTTTAAAGTGTTAAAATGCAAAGAAGTCACTTTGAGGACTAAGGTGTGCTTGACCCAAGGCATGGTATTTTTATACACCTCATATGCATGCACAAGCTGGACAATGACTAAGGAAGACCGAAAAATTATGGTTTTGGTGAAGAGTACTGATGGACTGCCAGAAGAATGAACAAATCTGTCCTGGAAGAAGTAGTCCCGGAAGGCTTCTTAGAAATGAGGGTGGCACGACTTTATGTTGGGTAGTTTGGACATGTTATTAGCAGGGATCAGTCCCTTGAGAAGAACATCATGTTTCATAAAGTAGAAAGACAGCGAAGGACAGCAAGACCTTCAATGGGACGAATTGACACAGTGGCTGCCATGATGGGCTCAAGCATAACAAGAAGTTTCAGGATGGCACAGGACCTGAGGGTGTTTCCTTCTGTTGTACATAAGGTTGCTGTGAGTCAGAAGTGACTCAGCGGCAACTATCAATAGCAGTAGCAGGATGTCTGTAGAGAAAACCTCTTGAAGTTTTATGGAAAATTTGATATAATATTTTTAGGTGAATATTTCTAAATGGAGACAACTTTTTGGTTTTCATCAGATTCTCAAAAGGATGAGTGGTCCCCTAGAGATTAGGAAATATTGTCTGGTTATGGTCTGTGCCCTGGAGTGGTGTAGTCAATGAAACATACTCCAGGTCAGAAAGAGAGAGAAGTTTTGTTAAGAGGTGTAATACCAATGGAGACTCAACAGCAATGCAAGCTGTTCTCTGTGGAGTCTTAAAACACAATTTTTACATCAGAATTTATATGTCATTTTGGCAAGGCTTACCTAGTGTTTTTTAAGTGCCTAGCTCACAGATAATTGTATGTATCACAAAATAATCACGAGAAATTCTTTATTAAACTAAAGATATGTATGCCAGACACCTGGACTCTAAACTGTTATGTATAACAAGCTGGGAAAAAAAATAACTTCCATAAAAATCTTTTAATTAGTGGAAGCAGCCTGCCAAGTGCACCCTGACTGAGACAAGTAGCAGGGAAGAAAGCTGCAGATCAAAAGTGTCAGGCAACCTTCCTGGCTGCTGTCTAACTGTTGTTTAACAAGCTGCAGGCCATAAATCAAGAGTATGAAAAGGAGAGAGACACTGACACCTTGGAAGCTGAGGAAACTCACCATCTCTTTGGAAAGAGACCAGTGAAGCTGATGCAATAAGAAACACCTATAGATTACTTAGATTATCATTATGGAATTAGTTAGGTTAAGTTCTCAGTCACCTGTTTTTAATAAGCAAAACATGTAGTGATATACTGAGGTCATAGGAAAAACTGTATTACATATCTCCTCTACCATCCCGCTGAGAGTCCCAAGAGGCAGCCTTGTTACTATGTCCTCTTCCAGATTTTCCCTTCATTTCTTCAAATTTTCTTACTGAATATTGGTGCCATTTTGCAATTAGTTTATTCAACAGATGTTAAGTGAATACCTACCACTGTAGACATGGTATCATGCTACGGGGGTTTGATGCTCACTAAGGTGTGGAAGCTACCTTCAAGTGATTGATGGTTTAGCTGGGGGGGCAGGCAGATAACCCAACATGTTAGAAAGTGGTATGATGAATATTATGATAATGGCATACACAGAGTTCTGTGAAAGTTCATAGGCAAAAGCAAGTCCTAGTTTTTTGGGGGGGTAAGGGACAGGGATGATTTCAGAAACGTTATCCTGGCATCAGTGTGAAGAGAAACATGCAAGGGAAAAGCTGAAAACAAAGTGAACAGTAGGAGGGTGTTGGAGAAACATAAGGGAGAAGTGTTAGAGATTGAAGAAAGCCAAGTCAATGGTGAAGGAATGAGTGTGAGAGATTCAGAACATGCTGAGAAGGTAATAGACTGAAATTGTTTGTTGAGCTACCGTATGTACGGTTTAGTGGGGATTTAGAAGTCAGGAATAGTTTTCAGTTTTGGGTGACTGGTTTACTGGTATAGTCATTGCTGGGATAGAAAATACAGACAGACTAAGTTTTGAGGGAAAAGTTTAGTTTTGCACATTAAGCAAAAATGGATGTGATCACCTTAAGAGAGGATATAGACAGAGCAAAGAGTTGGAGACTATTAACGTTTTAGGGGACTTTGGAGAAAGGGAAAAGTAAAAAGTCTGAGAAAGACAAAGATAATAATCAAAAGAAGATGGTGTCACAGAAGACATGGGAGAAGAGAAGAACGGAGTGGTCAGCAGGGTGAAATGTTGCAGAGAGATCAGTTAAGGTAGAGACAGATGAATGTACACTGATTAGCCAACCTGGAGATCATTGGTGACCAGCCTCCTGAAAAAAATCAGTTTTAGGGAAGTAGTGAAAAATGAGGTGTGATAGTTGAGGAATGGGGTTGTTAAGTGTGAAAGGAAGGTGAAGTTGTAAAGACAGTGCATGTAGACAAGTCTTGCACAAAGTTTTGCTGTAAAGGTTTGATGGCGACTAGAGAAGTAAAACTCTTACTCATTTCTGAAGTAGTGGAACCACATTGTAAAGCTATTGATAAAGCTGTATGGAGTTAGCCAGAGGGCTAATGAGTTCAGTTATCTGGTAGGTATGTTTCATTCTCGAAGGACTTGATAGCTGAACTTGATAAAGATATCCTTTAACTTATATTCATGGTATTAAAAATATTTGACACCTGCAAAAAACTGAAGCAAGACCCATATCTCATACCTTAAACAAAAACTAACTCAAAATGGATCAAGATCTAAATATCCAGCCTGAAACGGTAAGGATTATGGAACTAAAAATAGGGACAACAATGGAAGTTCTAACATATGGCTTAGACAGACTACAGAATCTTTCCAACAATGCACAAGCACCAGAAGAGAAAATAGATAAGTGGGAACTACTGAAAATTAGAAACACTCATCCAAAGGCTTTATTGAGAGAATTAAAAGACTACCTATAGAATGGGGAAAAAAGATTTGGCAACTACATATTGGATCAACATCTGGTTTCCATAATCTACAAGGTATTACAAAATATCAACAAGAAAAAGACAAATAACCCAATTAAACAATGGGTAAAGGACACGGACAGGCGCTTTACCAAACAAGACATTCAGGCAGCCAAAAGACACCTGAAGAAATGCCCATGATCATTAACTATTAGAGAAATCCAAATCAAAACTACAATGAGATGCCATGTCACCCCAATGAGGTTGGCAATGATTACAAAAACATAAAACAACAAATGCTAGAGAGGCTGTGGAGAGACTGAAACTTTACTACACTGCTGGTGGAAATGCAAAATGGTGCAACCTCTTTGGAAAGCAGTTTGGTGCTTTCTTAAAAAGTGAGAAATAGAAATACCATATAATCCAGCAGTCCCACTGCTTGGAATATGTGCTATGGAAATAAAGGCTGTCACCTGAACAGATACATGCAGACAAATGTTTATTGCAGCACAATCCACAACAGCAAAAGATGGAATCAATGTAGGTGCTTATCATGGATTAAATTGTGTTCCCCTCCAAAACGTGTAGTAATTTAGCTGGGTCAGGATTCCCTGTATTCTGTGATTGCCCTCCATTTTATGAGTTTCTTATGTCATAGTGGGTTAAGTGCTACATCTGCTAACCAAAAGGTTGACAGATCTGCCAGGTGCTCCTTGGAAACTCTATGAGGCAGTTCTACTCTGTCCTTTAGGGTTGCTATGAGTTGTATCTGACCCTACAGCAGTGAGTGGGTTGGTTGGTTATGCTTTAAATCCTAGTCTCTGCCTGATGGATATACAAACTATGTTGTATATACACAATGGAATACTGCGCAATGATAAAGAACAATGATGATTTGGGGAAACTTTTCATTACCTGGTCTCAACTAGAAGACAGTGTGTTGAATGAAAGCATTCAGCTGAAGAAGGAGAAGTAGTGTATGAGACCACTATAATAAGGACTTAAAAAAGGACTTATGCACAGAAGAAAAGACTCTTTGATGGCTACAAAGGTAGGGGGAGGATGCCAAGCCAAGTGCTGTAGTTGACAGAAATTTGGTTAGGTGAAGGGTGTGACAGCATTCAGTAGAAGGTGGGTCGGTATAATTGGACTATACCATAAACTAAAAGGTTTTCTAAATTCAACTCAACATTTCAAATGATAGAATAGCAGGGATGGGGGTCTGGGTCCTGTGTTTTCAGGGTACATGGAGGTCAAATGGCATAACTAGCCTTTTGCTAAGAGCCTTTTGTACCCCATATTCGTGAGCTGCATCTGGGATCTTAATAGCCAGCAACCTGCCATCTGAAGGACATCAGTTGGTCCCAATCCACCTGGAACAAGTGACAACTGAGAACATCAAAGACATGAGGAAAAATGAGCCCAGGAGACAAAGGGATCCATATGACTGAGACTCCATCAGCATGAGACCAGGAGAACCAGATGGTAACTGGCTGCCACCAAAGACAGCTCTGATAGGGGACACAATGTAGAGTCCCTGATGTAGCATGAGAAAAAGAGGTGTGCAGATCAAGAACTCTCCTAACAGACCAGAACTGATGGTCCAACAACCTGGAGGGTCCCCTGGGAACATTACCCCTAGACTTGCTGTTGTGGTCCAGACCTGAAATCGCTACTGAGGTAAACACTTGAGACAAAGAATGGACTGGACTCGGGGACACAGAGTGAGCATGTGGTGTGTGTATTTTATAGTTCTGTACATTTATAGAAGGCTGTCCTACTGGTTTCTTTCTAGAGGGGCGAGGAGAGAGTGAAAAGGAGGGGACAGGTGTTCATTAAGAGGATACTGCAAGAGTGAAAAGGAGAGGTATGCTGTCACAGGGTAAGGAAAACAGAGTTGTATGTAAAATTGACTTGGATTGTGTACTTTCACTTAATCATAATGTGGAGAAAATTACTACACCTGAGATTCCGTGGGCACTGACCAGTCAGAATAGAAGCTATGAGCTATATGCTACCTGTAAGTTGTGTTATTATTTGATTCCTGTACTCCAGAAGATGTGCCTGAGTCATAACTTTTGGAATCTGTGAATTCAGTGTTACTTGGAAATAGTTTTGGTGCAGATGTAATTAGTTAAGTCAAAATGAGGTCATACTGGAGTAGGGACTGTATGCAACATGTCTTTATGAGAAGAGAAGAGGTACAGAGAATGAGACAAATACAGAGGAAGATGGCTGTGTGAAGACAGAGGCAGAGGTGGGAGTTATGCTGCTACAAGTCAAGGAACACTTGGGGTTTCCAGAAGCTGTAAGAGACAAGAAAGAATCTTCCTTTAGGTCCCTTAGAAAGGGCATGGTCCTGCCAACACTCTGAATTTGGACGTTTATTTTACAGAAATGTGATAATAAATATCTATTATTTTAAGCCACCCAGTTTGTGATACTTTGTTACGGCATTCCTAGGAAACGAATATAAACTGGTAGGGCTGTGTCACCCTGCTTCTGTCACCTAGTAGTTATCTGGCTATGTGTACATGGCTATCTTTTTTGAAAATGCCTCAATCAAAGGGACTAGTTTCCAAGATTGAATTAGCAGGACTCAAAAAGGACCATTTCACAGAAGCTGTAACTAGAATTGCAAAATACTTGCACACTTTTCTGCTAAATATTATTGAAGGTCACATTTGTAAGCAAATAAAATTTTGTGGAATTCCAGAGGAGCAAGCAGACACATTGAACATTTATGCTTTTTCCTTCTAAAAGCTACAATTAGCAGTTATGTGACAAGTTGCAGGGGAACAAAATGAAGAGTTACAAGGGCAAGAAGGATTCTAGTTTTAAATAGTCATTTCATTTTTAATCATAAGGTTAGGAACAGAATGAACTTCTCCTACGGCAAAGCATGGGTGAAGGGGATATTATCTGTTCCCTCAGACCTCCCTTCAGTGAGTACTAGCCTTAAAATTGAAGGTATTGGAAACTGATGTCATCTTGTATGTGTGGGCTATGTTTATCTGATAGGGCAGACAAGGAGGGCACAAGCTGACATCTTAAAGTAGATTGGCTTTATCGTTTTAGCTCAAAACTTCTCCTCATTTATTGTTGATAAGGGTACAATCTGGCATTATCCCAAGAAGTGTTTTTTTCAAATAGGGGCTGCAACATTTTTTTTTCCCTTTGACAAAAGTTGCATAGATATACTTCTCAGAATAAATGGCCTTTTTGAAAGATTTTGATATGAAATATTTACAGTGAAATGTAAGTATGTCTGTTGTATAAACACAGTTAATTACAGCTATTATATTTTACCTTAAAATTTCCACTGATTGCTTAGAATGTCATGCCTCAATATATTTAAAAAAATGAAATTTAAAAGTTGGTTTTGAAAAGAAAGAAGAAAAAACTGAGAGTTCTGTGGGATGGATGAAAGTGCTCAATATCCTTTTGGTGGGTAGAGTCAACAATCTTACCTTTCTGGAGCACAGGGAAAGAAAAACTAAATTTGTTTACTAGCGGTTCATCTCTGTTGTCATTGTTATTGCATTATTTCCAAATTCTTTTATTTCACTTGTGTGTTGCAGGGATGTTGACTAGATACAGTAAATCACAAACAGTGAATTGGTGTCATCTCTTAAACAAGCCAGAAAATGTTCTCATGAAGGAAGTATAAGAAAAGGAAGAAATATCTGGAACAATACTCTTACTTGACAATATTTCTAACCCTCTATTTTGAGGTCACATCAGTCTGGACAGGCTTGAAATACCAAGCTGGGGATGAATGGTCTCAAATACTTTTGACCCTGGCCCCAAATCACTGGGCTATAAATCCTTCCCTTTCTCTTCTGCTTCCAAGCTCTCTTTCTTGCCCTCATTAATGCACACATTGTCTCTAAAGACTTTCAAACTGCCCCCCTGCTGCTGTTGCCAACACTGCTGTCTGTTTTGGGGCATGGTGTTCTTGATCAGGAGTTTGTGCCCGCATGCCCACCATTGCCCTTGGTGATCTTGGTGTTGTTAGTTGCCATCAAGTCTGCTATAGCTCATGCCAACCTTATGTGTAAGAGAATACAATGTTGTCCAGTCCTCATGATTGTTCATGATTTTTGGTATGCTTGACTCCACTGTTGTGGCTGTTGTATCAGTCTACCTCATTGAGGTTTCCTTCATTTTCATTAATTCTCTGCTTTAACAAACATGTCCTTTCCTAGTAATTGGGCTTTCCATATAATGTGTTCAAAGTGTCTAGGTTCATGAGTGATACTGGTCTGTAGTTCTCCTTTTTTGTTGTGTCTTTCTCTGGCTTTGGTATCAGGGTTATGCTGGCTTCGTAGAATCAATCTGGGAGTATTCCATCCCTTTCTATGCTGTGAAATAGTCTAAGTAGTATTGGAGATAACTCTTCTCTAAAAGCTTCGTAGAATTCTGTGGTGAAGCCATCTGGGCCAGGGTGTTCTTTGGTTGCTAGTTTTTGGATGACTTTTTCAATCTCTTCCTTTGTGATGGGTTTATTTAGCTGTTCTGCTTCACCTTGTGATAATTTTGGCAGGTGATACGAATCTAGGAATTTGTCCATTTCCTCTAGGTTTTCAAATTTGTTGGAGTACAGTCTTTTGTAGTATTCTGTTATGATATTTTTTATTTCTATTGGATCTGTTGTGACATCTCCCATCTCATTTCTTATTTGGGTTATTTGTTTCCTTTCCTGTTTTTCTTTAGTAAGTTTAGCCAATGGTTTGTCAATTTTGTTGAACTTTTCAAAAAACTAGCTTTTGGTCTTTTCAATTTTTTCAATTGTTCTTCTATTCTCTAATTCATTTGGTTTTGCTCTAATCTTTATGATCTGTTTTTTTCTAGGGCCTGAGGGGTTTCCTCTGTTGCTGTTGTTCTTTGGTTTGGGTTCTTCCTTCCTTCTGGATGTGTGCATTTATAGAGATAAACTGACCTCTGAGCACTGCTTGGCTGTATCCCGTAGGTTCTGGTAAGAAGTGTGTTCATTCTCGTTGGAATCCATAAATTTCTTTGTTTCATTCTTGATTTCTTCTATAATCATGGCTTTTTGAGCAAGATGTTGTTTAGTTTCCATGAGTTCCGATTTCTATCTATGTTTTTTCTGCTATTGATTTTGACTTTTATGGCTTTATAGTTTGAGAAGGTGCTTTGCAATATTATATATATATATATTTATGATTGAGTGATAATGTACATTCCCATATATATTTGCATGCCCACCCATATGCAGCTTCCACTGCTCTCCCTGCTCAGTGACACACACTCTTCCTCTCCTGCTCCATACGTGCAATATTTTGATGGTATGGATTTTGTTGAGATTTGCTTTATGTCCTAACACATGGTCTATTCTGGAAAATGTACCATGTGCACTGGAGAAGGAGGTGTAGTTGTCTGCTGATGGTTAGAAAGTTCTGTATACATTGAGGAGATCTAGTTGGTGAATTGTGGCAATAAGATCTTCTGTGTCTTTATTGAGCTTTTTTTTTAGAAGATCTGTCCAATATTGAGAGTGGAGTGTTGAAGTCTCCGACTGTTAGTGGAGTGATCCATCTTATTTCTGAGTGTAGTCAGTGTTTCTTCGATGTATTTAGCTGCTGTAGTATTGGGTGCATAAATATTTAATATTTCAAGTCCTGCTTATGTATTGAACCTTTCATCAAGAAATAGTGTCCATCCTTGTCCATGATGGTGGATTTTATGTTAAAACCTACTTTACTGGAAATTAGTATTGCCACACCTGCTCTTCTATGTGTATTGTTAGCTTGTTACATCTTCTTCCATCCTTTTATTTTCAGTTTGTTCATATCTTTAAGTCTAAGGTGAGTTTCTTGTAAGCAACATTTAGAAGGGCCGTGTCTTTTGATCCAAGATGTCACTTGTTGTCTCTTTACTGGAGCGTTCAGTCCATTTACATTCAGTGTAATTATTGATAGGCATGTGTTTAGTGCTGTCATTGTGATGTGTGTATTTTTGTGTTGCTGTTTTCTCTGTTGTTGTTACTTTTCTGTTCTGGGACATTCTTCTTTATGAGTTGATTTCTCACCTTTTTTGGTGTTGGTTTTGTGGTTTTTGAGACTCCTGTGTTGTGTTTCTTGATTTGATATGTTACACCTTTATTGTGCTTTTCGGATACCCTTGTGATCCCGTTTAATAATCTATGTTTAAACCCAATGATAACTACTACAAGTCTTATTAACTTCCTCTCCATCTGGAAGGACTATAACTACTGTAGTACATCCCTCTTTTTAATATGATAGTATCATAGTTTTTATGATATGATCACTGGATCACTTCTTTCACTATTATAGCTTTGATTGAGTTTGGAGTCTTCCCTCACTGAGTAGGTTTCTGAATGATGCGTCCTGTATTTCCTCCTAAAATATAGAGTTAATGGTTTTGTTCTTCTAAGCCAAGAGATTCTTTCAGTATTTCTTGTAGTTTTGGTTTGGTTTTCACAAAGTCTCTGAGTTTCTGTTTGTCTGTGAATGTCTTAATTTCATTTTCATATTTGAAAGATAGTTTTGCAGGATATGTAATTCTTGATTGGAAGTTTTTCTCCCTCAAGGCTTTGAATGTGTTATCCCATTGCCTCTGGGCCAGCATCATTTATGCTGAGAAGTAAGATGAAAATCTACAGTGCTTCCCTCTGAAAGCTGGCTTTGCTTTGAATCTTGCTGCCTTTAAGAGTTTCTGCTTATGTTTCATTTTGTTAAGCTTGAATACGTATGCCTTGGAGTCTTTCTTTTGGGATCTATATTGAGTGGCATTCAGTATGCATCTTGCATATCTATAATTCTCTTCTTTTATAATTTTAGGGAAGTTTTCTGTCAGCAGCTCAGCAACAATAGTCTCTGTGTTTTCTGGTGTCCCTCTCTGTTCACAAACTCCAATTAATCTTAGATTGTTCCTCTTACTAGATCCCACATGCTTCTTAATGCTTCTTCATTTTTCTTGTTTCTTTTTTGTAATTTCTCCTCATAGATGCTAGAGTCAGCAGCTCTGTCTTCCAAATCAGAAAGTCTATTTTCCGTTTGTTGTATTCTATTTTCTTGGCTTTGAATTGAATTTTCTATGTCTTTGATTTTATTATTGATCTGCTGTATTTCAGAGTACTGGTGTTCCATAAGATCGAACAGCTTGCTTAACTTTTCACTTTGCTGTGGTGCATTTTGTATAAGGTCTAGGAGGGCTCTCTATATAATCCTTTTGTATTCAGTCTCTCATAGTTTCAGAAAGGCTTCTTTGTCTGGGAAGTTCTTTGGTTCTTTCTTTTGAGGGCCTTCTGGAGCCATAGGTGAATTTTTCTTTGTTTCTGTCCAACGTTTGTTGCTATTTGGGCATCTGGAGATTGTTTTGTTTCTCCAGTGTTACCTTAATGGGATCTAAAGCTCAGTCTGAAAAAGAGGATGATCATCAATCACCTCTGTGTACTCCAGTGACTGGGTCCACTGGAATCTCTGGAGTAGCAAGCTCCATCTCCTGATTGGCAAAGACATGGCCCCACTTATAGAGTCACTGGGGGGCTGTCAGCTGACCCTGTTATGTGAGTCAGTAAGGGGTGGAAGAGATACCTTCAGGATACACTGCAGTTATTTCTCTGGGCAGTCTTATGTTGAAATATAAAAGGTATCTGACAGCTTCCAAGATCAGTCAGGCTTTCAGGTGTGCAAGTCCCTCTTCCCAGCTGACAAAGTAACCACCTCTGTATCCATCTGCAGATGCTGTAAACTAGTTCAAAGTATGGAAAGGCTACTGCACTGCTGTCATCTGCTACCAGGCCCCACTCTTAAGGCCTCACTGTGAAAAACATTGCTTTTCAGCCGGTAAAGTGGTCCTCAGGCAGGCACTGCTTCCCAGCCTGGAAATTAGGTCCTGCTGGGGCCTCCATTTGGGTAACCATGTCTCCCAGTCAAACAAGATTTCTCGCCTGCTGTGGGATAGGTGAGTCAATGACAGAGGTATGCAAAGAAGGGGTGGAGGGGCCTATGTGCTCAGAGTCCAGAGCTGGGCTCTCAAAATGCGGCTGTATCATCTGCTGATCTTGTCAGCAGTGTATCTGAGCTTTGCTGCTAGTTAAGCCCAAGCCCCACTTTCTAGCATTTGGGTAATTCTGCCTCCCAGTCAAACAGGATGGTGTCCTTCACAGGCTCTACTGCCCACTTGGTAATAGCCAATTCAATGGTGGAGGTTCGGAGAGAGAGGCCAGAGGTGCCGAGGTGTACAGAGTCCAAAGCCGGGCTCTCAATGCGGCCATTCTGCCTGCCGATACCACCAACAGTGTGTCTGAGCTTTGCTGTCAGTTAAGCCCCAGCCCCACCTGCCGGCTAAGACAGAGAAAAGAAATTAAAATGGAGAGTTACCTTCAGACCACTAGGGCCAGCACTTAACAAGGACAAGGGTCAGCACAAAAGAGGAACTTTCTCATTCAGTGATATGTAGTCCAAATTGACAGTACTATGCTGTGTCCTAGGGCTCACTAGGTGTCTGGAAGGCTCCATTTAGTTATCAATTCAGGCCTTAGTTTTCAGAGGGAATTGTAGAGAGATGTGTCTAGTGTGCCATCTTCAACGTGTTCAAAGTAAATGAGCCCAAGTCTCACCCTTCTTGCTTATAAGGAACATTCTGATTGCATTTCTTCTAAGACTCAGTGGTTTGTTCTTCTGACAGTTCATGGTATGTTCCATACTCTTCCCCAGCACCTCAATTGGAGTGCATCAATTTGTCTCTGTCTTTTTTTTCCCAGTGTCTAGCTTTCACAGGCATGTGAAGTGGTTGAAAAGACTATGGTGACCTTGTAGTGCCTGTCTAATGATGTTTCTCCCACTCTTTCCTCACTGGTCTCACACTTCTTTAGCTAGATTGAGTTTCACCTTTTTCACCCACTGCTGTTGAGTTGATTCAAACTCATAGCAACTCTATAGACAGAGTAAAACTGCCCCATAGAGTTTCCAAGGAATGCCTGGTGGCTTTGAACTGCTGACCTGTTGATTGGCAATAGCACTTAACCACTACATCACTAGGGTTTCTAGATTTAGAGACTGCCAATTGGTCCTCTTGGCCAGAAACTGATACATTTTTTCGGTATGAAAGACTTCCTGAGAGTTTATTCTGCTCTGATGTTGCTCAGGAGATGGTCATGATGATGCAGTTCTTCTAAGGATCTTTTGAAACATTTAAAAAAAGGGAAACCCTCCCGTAAATGTGTTGCCCTGGTATTTTCACTTAAACACTTAGAGTCTTTTAATGCAAACAATATTTTTAGCCATTTTGTAAAATGAGTCTTTGGGGATATCAGTAGCTCTCTTTATTTTCGGCAAATGATAGTAGAGACCATGGAATTAGATATTATTGGAAGATTGACCATATCTTTAGTCCTATCACAATCTCTCTCCCACCCTGACCTTTTCTTTTGTGCCCCAAGTTGTGTCAGGCAACTCTAACTGTATGTATTGCTTCTCAGTGTAGCGTTTCTTAGTCAAAAGCATTTACTGAGTACCTACATGATGATACAAGGTAACATAAGAAATTATGAGTCTCTGCCTTCAAAATACTTGTAGCATAGTTGATCCTGTTGGGGTCAGAGAGAGGCTAGGTTGTGGTCTCCAGGACATCAGAGGCCATATGCTTAGTCAGGTGAAGAGGTAATAGAGACCTGCAAGGTTGATTGCAGGTAGCCAGCATTTCAGCAAGGTAGAATAGTGTAACTTTTAAGAGCATGGGCTAATGAACTACACCTACCACAACCTCTACCAGACTGAGCCCCAAAAAACTAGATGGTGCCCAGTTACCACCACTCACTGCTCTGGCAGGAATTACAATAGAGGGTCCAGGACAAAGCAGGAGAAAAAATGAGGAACAAAATTCAAATTCACAAAAATAAGACTAGGCTTGCCCATCTGACAGACACTGGAGAAACTCCAAGAGAATGGCCCTTATACATACTTTTAACTCAGAATTGAGTTACTCGTGAGGTTTGCCCATCAGCCAAAGATCAGTGAGGTCTATAGTGCTAAGAATAACACACCTGAGAGATGTGCTTTATAGTTCAAGCAGAATAGCCCAAAGACAAAGGTCAGAAAGTGAGAAGGGACAGAACTACAAATGGGAACTGGGAACTTCAGGAGGAGAAGGGGAGATGCTGACCCATCTCCCAGTTGGCAGCCAATGGTGCAAAACAATTTGCATATTAGCTGTTTAACGAGAAGCTGATTTCCTGTGTAAACTTGCACCTAAATCGCAATCAAACAACAATAACAACAACAGGAAATCAAGCTAACTTGGCAAAACACAGATTTAATGAATGCTTTTGGTTGTTGGTAGTGGTTGTTTGGTTTCTTTCTTTTCTCACTGTCTCTTCTGTGTACTCTCTCTCTGTCTCCCTGTCTATCTCCCTTTAGCTCTCTTTCTTCTCTCTTCCTCTTGTCATTCTCTCTTTATCTCTTCCTCCCTCTGTTGTTTTAGTGCCGTACACAGTACGGCAGGAAAATTCTAGAAATTAGATTTGACTTAGCAGTAAAAGTTTATCCCGTGGCCAAGGAGGGTAATGACAAACAAGCTGGTTGATATTTCTAGCACTCGGCTATCTTATCTGTTAAATAAAGAGATTCTATTGTATGGCCTCAGAAGTCCCTCAAAGTTCTAAAAATCTATTTGAGCTACTCATTAAGTGAAGTGCCATGCTTCTTGTTCTTAAAAGTACATAAATTCCATATTTTACATATCCCTAAGGGGAAAAAAGCAAATTAGTTTTTTACAAGGCCTCCAATTGATTGCTTTCTATCAGGGGTCAGTGGCTCTCAACAGAAAAAAAAAGCATTGCTCCCTTGGGAGACTGTGAGTATTCAATATTTGTGTAGTTATTTCTGCTTTTGTGCCCTCCTTAGGACAAATAGATTCCTAGAAGAGGCCAACAGGCCACTTACTCTAAAAGCTATCATTTATTAGGTAATTATTTTGTTCCAGGCTCACAAGTAAGAGCTTTTCTTTTTCTATTTCATTCTCAAGGTAAAGCTATATAAAGTAGGCATTATTATTATGTTGTCATCAGTTGCCGTCAAGTCAGCTCCAACTTATGGGCACCCTGTTTGTGCAGAGTAGAACTGCTCCATAGGGTTTTCAAGGCTGTCACCTTTTAGAAGCAGATCACCAGGCTTGTCTTCTGAGGTGCCTCTGGGAGGGCTCAAATCACCAAATTTTTGGCTAGTAGGTTAGCACTGTTTGTGCCACCCGGGGATTGCTTCATCATTATATTGTCACTCCTGTTTTGCAGCTAAGAAAACTAAGGTGCAAAGAAGTTAGGACACTTGCACAAGAACACACAGATACTGAATGGTGAAGCCCAAACTTAAACCTGCATCTATTTGGCTTAAAAGTCCTTGCTCTTAGAAGTTACACTATTCTACGTTGCTGAAATGCTGGCTACCTGCAGTCAACCTTGCAGGTCTCTATTACCTCTTCACCTGACTAAGCATATGGCCTCTGATGTCCTGGAGACCACAACCTAGCCTCTCTCTGACCCCAACAGGATCAACTATGCTACAAGTATTTTGAAGGCAGAGACTCATAATTTCTTATGTTACTTTGTATCATCATGTAGGTACTCAGTAAATGCTTTTGACTAAGAAACACCACACTGAGAAGCAATATATACAGTTAGAGTTGCCTGATACAACTCCGGGCACAAAAGAAAAGATTAGGGTGGGAGAGAGATTGTGATAGGACTAAAGATATGGTCAATCTTCCAATAACATCTAATTCCATGGTTTCTACTATCATTTGCCGAAAATAAAGAGCTACTGATATCCCCAAAGACTCATTTTACAAAATGGCTAAAAATATTGTTTGCATTAAAAGACTCTGTTTAAGTGAAAATACCAGGGCAACACATTTACGGGAGGGTTTCCCTTTTTTTAAACGTTTCAAAAGATCCTTAGAAGAACTGCATCATCATGACCATCTCCTGAGCAACATCAGAGCAGAATAAACTCTCAGGAAGTCTTTCATACCGAAAAAATGTATCAGTTTCTGGCCAAGAGGACCAATTGGCAGTCTCTAAATCTAGAAACCCTAGTGATGTAGTGGTTAAGTGCTATGGCTGCCAATCAACAGGTCAGCAGTTGGAAGCCACCAGGCATTCCTTGGAAACTCTATGGGGCAGTTTTACTCTGTCTATAGAGTTGCTATGAGTTTGAATCAACTCAACCGCAGTGGGTGGCAAAGGTGAAACCTAATCTAGCTAAAGAAGTGTGAGACCAGTGAGGGAAGAGTGGGAGAAACATCATTAGACAGGCACTACAAGGTCACCATAGTCTTTTCAATCACTTCATATGCCCGTGAAAGCTAGACACTGGGAAAAAAAAAGACAGAGACAAATTGATGCACTCCAATTGAGGTGCTGGGGAAGAGTATGGAACATACCATGAACTGTCAGAAGAACAAACTACTGAGTCTTAGAAGAAATACAACTAGAATGTTCCTTATAAAGCAGGAAGGATGAGACTTGAGCTCATTTGCTTTGAAAGTATAGGGAAAGCCCAATTACAACAGACCAGGTGGGTCTGTTGTAGTGTTTCTGATTTCATTTCTTAAGTTAAATTATTTACGTACCCTTTTGTTTTTCTTTTGTCAGTTTAACCAATGGTTTGTTGGTTCTGTCAAAGAACCAGCTTTTGGTTTTGTTGATTCTTTCCATTTTCTATTTTATTTATTTCTGCTATGAACTGTATTATTTCTTTTCTTCTAGTGCCTATGGGTTTTTCTTTTCCTTTTGTTGTTTTATTTCTATTTGTTTATGTTGTAGGGCTAATGTTTAATTTTGTCTCTTTCTTCTTTTTTGATGTGTGTATCAGTTGCTGTAAATTGACCTCTTTTTTTTTATTTTTTATTTAACATGACTGAGTGAAAATGTACATTCATGTATAAATTTACATGCCCACCTATATGCGGCTTCCATTGCTCTCCCTGTCCGGTGACGGCACAGTATTCCTCTCTGTTCCATACATGTCTCATCCTCCCAACAGCCTCCTTTCCCCTCCTCTCCACCCACTCTCCTTCTTCCAGCCAGAGGTCAGCAGGATGATATCCTATAGGTATATAGAACCATAAAGTGCATTCAATATATGGTCACTCTCCATTGTCAAGTCCAATCCATTCCTATCCAAAGAGTGGACCTTCATTATAATTTATGGGTAAGGGCATCATCAGGGCTGGGGGCCATGCTCTCAGGGGAACCCCGAAACTGCTGGACCATCAATTGAGGTCTTTTAGTGGAGATCTCAGGATACACCCCTTTTTCTTCTTGTGTTGCCAGTGAGACTCCTCTCTGTGAGCTCCATCGTGTCTATCACTGGTGGTGGCCGGGCACCATCTGGTTCTTCTGGTCCAAAGTCGATGTAGGCACCCACTCTTGTGGGTCTCTCTGTCTTCTAGGTTGTTTTTACCGCATGTCATTTTGGTCCTTGGTGATAAATTGACCTCTTGAAATTTACCTATATCTTTCTAAGTTTGAACCATCCCTTACTGTGGTCCATGGGCTCGGTATGATGTATTTTCATTCTCATTTGATTCCAGAAAGTTTTTGATTCCATCTTTGGTTCTCCCAGTACCCAGTGGCTTATTTAGAAGCAAGACATTCGTTTCTATGAATTTGAGTTTTTTTGCTTGCTCTTCCTGTTAATAATTTCTATGTTTATGGTACTGTGATCAGAGAAGATGGTTTGTTTTATCTCAGTGTTTTGGATTTTGTTTAGGATTCTTTTTAGCCTAAGATGTGGTATTCTGGAGAATGTTCCATGTGTGTTGGAGGTGAATGTATGCTTTGTTGTTGCTGGTGGAACATTTTATATAATTCTATGAGGTCAAATTGGTTGATTGTGGCCTTTCAATCTTCTGTATATTTGCTCAGTTTCTTTCTAGATGTTGTTTACAAAGAATGGTGTATTGAATCTTCCTACTATTGTTTTGCAATTGTCAATCTCTCTTTCAAGTCCTATTGAGAGTTTGTTTTATGTATTTTGGAGCCCTGTCATTGTATGCATATTTATTTATGGTTATGTGCTCATGGAAGTTTGCAGCTTTAATCATTATATAATGTCCTTTCTTGTGTTTTATGGTGGATTTTGTTTTGAAGTATGCTTTATCTGAGATTAGTATTGCCACTCCATTCTTTTTGGTTGCTATTTGCTTGATACATTTTTTTCTTATCCTTTGATTTTTTAATATGTTTGTCTTCGTGTCTAAAATGTGTCTCTTGTAGACAGCATGTTGATGGACCTTCTTGTTTTTTTTATCCATTCTGTCACTGTCTGTTTCTTTATGGGTGCATTTAAACCGTTTATTTTCACTCTGATTATTGATAGGTGTGAATTTATTGCTGTCATTTTGTTTTTCTTTTTTGTGGTGCCAACATTTTCTTTGTACTCCTTATTCTCCTATGCTGAATTCCTTTTGTTTGTGGATTTTCTTTTTGTTTCTTTCTTTTTGTAGGTTTTGTGTTTACTGAGTTTCTTTTTCCTCTTTATTTTGATGAGTACGTCTGTTAACTTTCTTTGGGGTTACCTTGAAATTTACCCTGCCTTCCTAAGTTTGAATCAGACTTTTGTTACTTGATACTGGCTTGTCTTCTGGTTCATTTGATGAAAATTCTATACTTACACCATTTATTGCCTCTTTTATGACATTGTTATGAGATTGTTGTCATTTACAGGTTGATGTCTCTGGTTCCTTGTTATAAATTGTTTAGCTTTGTTTTATCCTCGAGAGTTCATTACCTAGATTGGTGTCTGGCTGATACTGTCCTGTGTCCTAGATTCAGGTTGTTGTCTGATGTTGTTTCTTCTCTGATAGTAGCCTTCCTTTTAATAATTCCTGTAAGTTTGGTTTGTTTGTTATGTATTCCCTGAGTATTCTGTTTATCTGTGTATTTCCTAATTTTGCCATCATGTCTGAATGAGAGTTTTGTGGGATATATTATTCTGAGTTGGAAGTTTTTTTCTTTAAAGTTTTATATATGCCATCCTATTGTCTCCTTGCCTGCAAGGTTTCTGCAGAGTGATCAGAGTTTAGTCATACTGTTTTCTCTTTGTATGTGACTTTTCATTTTTCTTGAGCTGCTTTTGGTATTATTTCTTTGTCTTTAGTTTTGGTGGATGTGATTATGGTATGTCTTGGTGACTCTTTTGGGGCCCTATTCATTGGACTTTTAAATGGTGAATTCTTCATCTTTCCTGATACTAAGGAAGTTTTGTGTCAGCAAATCCTCCGTGATCCTCTCTGTGCTTTCCATTTTCTCCCCCTGTTCTGGATCTCCAATCATGAGTAAATTTTTGCTTTTGATTGTATGGCATATAGTTCTCAGGTTTTCTTCTTTCTCTTCCCTGATTTTTCTCCAGAGTGGTATCTATGGATTTGATTTCACTGATCCTGTCTTCTGTTGTTTCATATATACTCCTAAAACCTTTTATTGCATTGTCCATTTATGAAATTTTGTTGTTTGCCTTTTGGATTTCTATTTACAGTTTTTGTATGATTTCTAATTGTTTATTTATTTTGACACTTCATTTTTGTATTAGTCACAGATTCTTTAATTGCTTTGTCTATAATTTCCACGATTTTGGCTATGTTTTTGATGGTTTTCCACATTCCATGATTTTGTCTGCATTTTCCTGGATCTCTTTTGTAGTCTCTTGGAAGAACCCTGGATAATAGACTTCCAAATTCCTTATGAAGCAGTTCCAGCCTTTCATTCTGTTGGAAGGTCGGCTGTTGCTTTATTCTGATCACTTACCAGAGACATCTTGTTCTGTTGTTTTTTAATATGCTTGATATTATCTACTTTCTTTGAGATGTTTAGATGTTGTTTATTTACTGACTGTAGATTTGTTTGTTACATTCTTTTCTGCTTATCTAGTTACATCTGAGTGGCTAGGCTGGCCATACTTTGTTGCTTGCTTGTTTGTGGGCATGATAGTTCTCATTACCTTTTCCTGCTGTGTTGGCCCTGGTGCTCAGTTAGGGTATAGCAGAGCAGGTTCAGCAGGAAGGGAAGTTGTGGAGATGGGTTGCTTGTCTGCAATATGATTCAGGCCAGCAGCTGGAACAGGGCTGTCGTGATCTGTGAGGAGAGGGATCGCAGAGCCAGCTAAAAGTTGATTTCCTTTTTTTATGAGGCTTTATCATTCATTCATATATTTAAATGACATTCATTCAGGAAGACAGAACTTCACTGGAAAAGGAAATCAGTCCCACTTGGTAGGACAGATTTAATAAAACCTCATTGGTTGCTGGTAATGACCGCGTTGTTTCTTCATTTTCTTGTTGTCTTTTCACTTTCTTTCTGTTTCTATAAGTAGCTTCCTCATTCTTTTGAAGAATAGATTTATGCAAACTAGACTGGCAGACTGCTATGGATGAGGGTAGAAGCAGGAAGACCAGTTGGGAGGCTACTGCAATAAACTAGATGGGAGATGTTAGTGATTTGCACTTGGGAAGCCGCAATAGAAATGGTTCCAGATATTAAATCTGTGATATGTTTTAGAGGTAGAGATAGAAAGCTGTATTGTTAGATTGGATGTTAGAAAATAAGAGGGTAGACTGACTCCAAAGTTTTTGACTTGTATAATTAGATGAATGTTGGTTCCATTTACTGAGATGAGAAAGGCTTTGGACATGCTATGATATGTCCAGGAAAAATTCCTGAGTGTACATTTCGATATTTGAGTCTGGAGTTCAGGAAAGGGAGCAAGCCTGGAGATATAAATTTCAGAGTTGTCAGCATATAGATATTTATGGGACTGGATGAGATCATCTAGGGACAGAATGAAAATAGAAGGGAGAAGAAGGCTGAGGCCTGAGCTTTTATTTATTTTTATTTTTTTAGAAAACCAGCAGAGGAAGAGGACACTGGGGAGTTACTAACAGGAAATATGCTAAACTTATGGATTATTTGGGTTTTGGCAAGTAATATAAAAGAATCATTTATAAAGGAAGAATGAAATATGGGAGAATATCACTGGATAGTAGTAGAATTAGGTGGGTTAGAATTCTGCATAGCCAATTATTTGTCAAACAATGGGCTAGAGGGAATTTGATGATGATCTAGGGTATACAACTCAGATCTGTACTCTGTCTTGCGAACTTGATTAAAAAGCTCTTGAGTAGAAGACTATGAGTCATATTTGCGGGAATACAAAGATGGAGAGAGAGTTTATTAGATTTGTTAGATTTTGAAAGATATATTAAGAGAGATTCAGTAAGTGTTTCTGAGTAGAATGGAAAAAAAAATGTAGACCAAAAGAAAAAAAGAAGGCCAGACTCACTGGACAAGTGGACACTAAACGAACCTCCAAGACTATTGTCCTGAGATGATCTTTAAACTTGGAACTCAAACCACTTCCAGAGGTCACCCTTCATCCAAATGACGGATTAGCCCATAAGATCAATGTCATCTATGAGTACTGTGTACCTAAAGACAATCATCTAAATGATTCTAAATGGTAAACATTTACCTGACAACAAAGACGATAAGGCAAGGGGAATAAGGAGGTTAGATTAATGGAAACAGAACAACCAGAATGGAAATAATGAGAATATTGATATATTGTGAAAAATGTAACCAATGTCACTGAACAATGTGTATTTAAAAAAAAAAAATAACTCATTGCCATCAAATTGGAATTACTAAATGAGAATGTAATTTCTTGTGTAAACTTTCACCAGAAACACAAGAAAATATTTAAAATAAAAGCACTGGGGTGAGGGGGGTGGAGTCAAGATGGCAGACTAAGCACACGTCTCCTTATATCCCTCTGGAAACCAAGACCTGAACTGACAATGAAACAGAGCCTTCTGGTCACCTAATCAGCCTCAGGACACGGCACAGAGCTGTTAATTGGGACTTCATACCACTCAGCGAAAAACCTCCTCTCTTTCGCTGACTCCCATTCCTGGCTAGCCCAAGCTCTCACGGAGGGAAGGTAAACGCACCATTTTGACTTGTTTTCCTCTGTCTTGGCCACGGGCGGAGCTGGGTCTTGCCTGGCAGCTGGACTCAGACACGCTGCTGGGGGGATAGGCAGGTGAAATTCCCATATTCTGAGACACAGGCTCGGGACTCTGTTAATCTAGCCACTTTGAGCCTTTCGTTTTGTAGCTGCCTCAGCGGGGTTTGTGCAGAGCTCCGCGGTCAGGGTGCGGGATGCCATGTTGGTACCGAGATTTTAGCAGGACCTCATTCTTAGCCTGGGAGCCAGCACCTGCAAACGGGACAGCGCTTCTCTGACAGACAAGTAGTGATTTTGCACAGTGCTGCCTACGTTGGGGGCCCTGCAACAGAAGCAGAGGAATCACTACCTCTCGGCACCTTTAGCCCCTCTGTCTGCTGCCTGTGTGGAGGGTGCCATCTTGGATAAGGTGGCCGCAGCTGGACCTAATTCTTAGCTTGGGAGCCAGGGTCTGCCCATAGGAGAGCACTTTTCTATTACAAAACCAGTACTCGACGCAGTGCTGGCTAAGGCTAGGCCCTGTCAGCAGAGGCCAACAGGGTAGTAGCATTGCTGTATTCTGAACTAGTTTGTTGTCATCTGGGGTTGGATATAGCGGCGCTTACTTTGTCAGATGAGAAGAGGGACCTCTACACCTGAAAACCTAACTGACTTGTGAACTGGTCAGATACCTTTTGCTTTACATTTGAAGACAGCCTAGAGAAACATTTGCAATCCATCCTCACAGTACCTCTTCTAGCCTCTATATACTCACATGGGACCCAAAAAACAACAGACAATTGTGGCATACAAGCAATCACTCATGGCTACAGAAGGCTCCCAAACAAAGCAACCAAGGAGTTTTCCAGATGAAGAAACTTTCATGAAAGCATCAGGAAGTGAATACAAATTGATTATATACAGAGCCCTTCTAGACCTTATACAAAATGCGGCAGAACAAAATGAAAAATTAAGCAAGTTGTTCAATCTGATGGAATACCAGTACTCTGAAATCCAACAGATGAAGAAGAAAATCAAAGACATAGAAACTTCCATGCAAAGCCAAGAAAACAGAATGGAACGAATGGAAAAAAGAATTTCTGACTTGGAAGACAGAGCCACTGATGCCAGCATCTATGAGCAGAAATCAGAAAAAAGAAGCAAGAATAATGAAGAAACATTAAGGAGCATGTGGGACTCTATTAAGAGGAACAACCTTCGATTAATTGGAGTCCCTGAATAGGGTGAGACATCTGAGAACACAGAGAGTATTGTTGTTGAGCTGCTGAAAGAAAAGTTCCCAGAAATCATGAAGGAAGAGAATATAGACATCTCAGATGCATATCGTACGCCACCCAATATAGATCTCAAAAGAAAGACTCCAAGACATAATCAAGCTTAACAAAATGAAACATAAGCAGCAACTCTTAAAGGCAGCAAGACTCAAGCAAAGCTAACATTCAGAGGGAAACCCTGTAGGCTCTCGTCAGATTTCTCAGCAGAAACCATGCTGGCACTGAGACAGTGGCATGACACATTCAAAGTCTTGAAGGAGAAGAACTTCCAACCAAGAATTATATATCCTCCAAAACTATCTTTCAAATATGAAAATGAAATTAAGACATTCCCAGATAAACAGAAACTCAGAGACTTTGTAAAAACCAAACCCAAACTACAAGAAATACTGAAAGAAGTTCTTGGCTTTGGCTTGGAAGAACGAAACCACTAACTTTATATTTTGGAATGACACACTACTCAATACTCTACTCATTTAGGGAAGGCTCCAAAGTAAATCACAGCTTTGATATGGAAAGAAGCAATCCAGTGATCATCAGGAAAACTATGGTGTCATCATAATAAAAAGAGGGATGTACTACAGTCGTTATAGTCCTTTCAGATGGAGAGGAAGATGACAAGACTGATAGTAATTAAAATTGGGTTTATAAATAGTTTATTAAGGAGGTTCATAGGGGCAGCTGTAAAGCACAACAAAAATGTATCACACCAATTCAAGAAATCTAACCCACGAGTCTCAACAACTATAAAACCAGCTCTGAAAAAGGTGAAAAATCAACTCACAAAAAAGAATGTCCCAGAACAGACTAATAAGAACAACAGAGAAAACATCAACATAAAAATAAACACATCACAATGGCAGCAGTGAACACATACCTATCAATAATTACATTGAATGTGAATGGACTGAATGCTCCAGTAAAGAGACACCGAGTGTCATCTTGGATCAAAAGACATGACCCATCCATATGTTGTCTGCAAGAAACTCACTTGAGACCTAAAGACAGGAACAAACTGAAAATTAAAGGATGGAAGAATATATATCAAGTTAACAATGAACAAAGAAGAGCACGGGTGGCAATTCTAATCTCAGACAAAATCAATTTTAATGTCAAACCCACCATCGTGGACAAAGATGGACACTATTTATTGCTGAAAGGTTCAGTACACAGGCAAGACTTAACTATATTAAATATTTATGCACCTAATGTCAGAGCACCTAAATATGTCGAAGAAACACTGACTACGCTCAAAAGACAGTTAGATGACTCCACAATAATAGTGGGAGACTTTAACACTCCACTCTCATTACTAGACAGATCATCTAGAAAAAAGCTCAGTAAAGATACAGAAGACCTCATTGCCACAATTAACCAGCTAAACCTCATTGATATGTACAGAACTTTCCACCCATCAGCAGACAACTACACCTTCTCCAGTGCACATGGAACATTCTCCATAATTGACCATGTGATAGGCCATAATGCAATGCTCAACAAAACCCATACCATTGAATTACTGCAAAGCATCTTCTCAGATCATAAAGCCATAAAAGTTGAAATCAATAGCAGAAAATACATAGATAGAAAGTGGAACTCTTGGAAACCGAACAACATCTTGCTCAAAAAAACATGGGTTATAGAGGAAATCAAGGATGAATTAAAGAAATTCATGGATTCCAATGAGAACGAAAACACTTCCTACCAGAACCTATGGGATACAGGCAAAGCAGTGCTCAGAGGTCTGTTTATCTCCATAAATGCACACATCTGGAAGGAAGAAAGAAACCAAATCAAGGAACTAACTACAGCTTGAAGAAGTAGAAAGAGAACAACAGAGGAACCCCTCGGGCACCAGAAGAAATGAGATCATAAAGATTAGAGCAGAGCTAAATGAATTAGAGAGTAGAAAAACAATTGAAAAAATTGAAAAGACCAAAAGCTGGTTTTTTGAAAAGATCAACAAAATTGATAAACCACTGGCTAAACTTACTGAAGAAAAGCAGGAAAGGAAACAAATAACCCAAATTAGAAATGAGAGGGGAGTTGTCACCACAGATGCAACAGAAATCAAAAATATCATAACAGAATACTATGAAAGACTGTACTCTAACAAATTTGAAAACCTAGGGGAAATGGACAAATTCCTTGACTCATACCACCTACCCAAATTATCACAACGTGAAGCAAAACAAGTTAATAAACCCATCACAAAGGAAGAGATTGAAAATGTCATCAAAACACTGCCAACCAAAAAAAGTCCGGGCCCAGTTGGCTTCACCGCAGAATTCTACCAAGCATTTAGAGAAGAGTTATCTCCAATACTACTGAGACTATTTCACAGTATAGAAAGGGATGGAGTACTCCCAAACTCATTCTATGAAGCCAGCATAACCCTGATACCTAAGCCAGGGAAAGACCCAACAAAGAAAGAGAACTACAGACTGATATCACTCATGAATCTAGATGCAAAAATCTTCAACAAAATTCTTGCCAGTAGAATACAACAACATATCAAGAAAATAATCCATCATGACCAAGTGGGATTCATACCAGTGATGCAAGGCTGGTTCAACATCAGGAAAACAATTAATGTGATAAACCACATAAATAACACAAAAGACAAGGATCACCTGATTTTGTCCAGTCATGCCGAAAAGGCATTTGATAAAGTCCAACACCCATTCATGCTAAAAACTCTTAACAAAATGGGCATAGACGGCAAATTCCTCAACACAATAAGGGCCATTTATACAAAGCGAATTGCCTACATCATCCTGAATGGAGAGAGACTGAAAGACTTTCCCTTAAGATCAGGAACTAGATAAGGATGCCCACTCTCACCTCTCCTATTCAACATTGTGCTAGAAGTTCTAGCCAGAGCAATTAGACAAGACCAAGAAATAAAGGGCATCTGCATCAGCAAAGAGGAAGTTAAAATCTCCCTGTTCGCAGATGATATGATTGCATATGCAGAGAACCCCAAGGAGTCTATGAGTAAGCTACTCAAACTGATAGAAGAGTTCAGCAAAGTCTCAAGATACAAGATAAACATAAGTAAATCAGTAGGATTCCTTTATACCAACAACGAGACTGTTAAGGAGGAAATTATCAAATCAATACCATTTACGATAGCCCCTAAGAAGATAAGTACCTAGGAATTAATCTAACCAGAGAAACAACAGAACTTTACAAAGAGAACTACAAGCCCTTACTACAAGAAACTAAGAGAGACTTAGATAAATGGAAAAACCTACCCTGCTCATGGATAGGAAGACTTAACATTGTGAAAATGTCTATTTTACCCAAAGCAATTTATTTATATAATGCAATCCTAATACAAGTTCCAGCATCATTTTTTAATGAGATGGAGAAACAAATCACCAATTTTGTTTGGAAAGGGAAGAAGCCCCGGATAAGTAAAGTACTACTGAAGAAGAAGAACACACTGGGAGGCCTCTCATTACCTGACCTTAGAACATACTACACTGCCACAGTGGTCAAAACAGCCTGGTACTGGTACAAGAACAGACAGATCGATCAATGGAACAGAATTGAGACCCCAGAGATGACACCATCTGCCTATGAACAGTTGATATTTGACAAAGGCCCTAAGACATTAAACTGGGGTCAAAACAGTCTCTTCAACAAATGGTGCTGGCAAAATTGGTTATCCATCTGCAATGCACTGAATCAAGATGCATATCTTACACCTTATACAAAAACCAACTCCAACTGGATAAAAGACCTAAATATCAAACCTAAAACGATAAAGCTCATCCAAGAAAAGGTAGGAACAACAATGGAAGTTTTAATACACAATGAGGCCAGACTCCAAAATCTGTCAAAGAAACCTCAATCAACAGAAGAGAAAATAGATAAATGAGAACTATTAAGAATGAAACCCTTTTGCTTATCCAAAGACTTTATTAATAGAATTAAAAGAACACCCACAGAATGAGAAAAAATATTTGGCAACTCTTTGTCAGACCGACGCCTGATCTCCATAATCTATAAGATACTACAAAATATCAATAAGAAGAAGATAAACCATCCAATTAAGCGATGGGCAAAGGAGCTGGACAGACACTTCACTAAAGAGGAGATCCAGGCAGCCAAAAAACACATGCAGACATGTTCATGATCTTTAGTTATTAAAGAAGTTCAAATCAAGACAACAATGAGATATTATCTCACCCCAGCAAGATTGGCTACGATCCAGAAAACACAAAACAAGAAATGCTGGAGAGGCTGTGGAGAAAGTGGAACCCTCCTACACTGTTGGTGGGGTTGCAAAATGGTCCAGCCTCTCGTCTGGGGTCTTAAAAGTTGCCAAGCTGCCATCCGAGGACACAGCAAATGGTCCCAACTCAGCAGGAACGGATGCTCACCGAGGGCCAAAATGGCATGCGGTGGAGACAACCGAGAAGACAGAGAGACCCACAAGAGTGGGTGCCTACATCGACCTGGGACCGGAAGAACTGGATAGTGCCTGACCACCACCAGTGATAGCCATGACGGAGCTCACAGAGAGGAGCCTCACTGGCAACACAAGAATAAAAAGAGGTGCATCATGAGATCTCCACTAAAAGACCTCAATTGATGGTCCAGCGGTTTTGGGGTTCCTCTGAGAGCATGGCCCCCGGCCCTGATGCTGTCTGTTCCCATAAATTATAACAAAGGTCCACTCTTTGGACAGGAATGGAATGGACTTCCATATGTTGGAAGCACTTTATGGTTCTATACATCTATAGGATATCATCTTGCTGACCTCTGGCTGGAGGAAGGGGAGTGGACGGAGAGGAGGGGAAAAGAGACTGTTGGGAGGATGAGACATGTATGGAGCAGAGAGGAATAGTGTGCAGTCACCAGACAGGGAGAGCAGTGGAAGCTGTATATAGTGGGGCATGTAAATTTACATGTGAATGTACATTTTCACTCAGTTATGTTAAATAAAAAAAAAAAAAAAGGTCCAGCCTCTTTGGAAGGCAATCTGGCGCTTCCTTAAAAAAATGGATATCGATATACCATTTCACACAGTAATTCCACTATTTGGAATATATCCTACAGAATCAAGGCCTTTCACACCAACGAACACATGCACCAGAATGTTTACTGCAGCACAGTCCACGATAGCAAAAAGATGGAATCAACCCAGATGCCCAACAACAGAAGAATGGATAGGCAAACTACGGTACATATACTCAATTGAGCACTACACAATGATAAAGAATAACGATGATTCCAGGAAACATCTCCTAACCTGGTTTCAACTGGAAGACATTATGTTGAGTGAAAGTAGTCAGCGACAAAAGGACAAATACTGTATGAGACCTCTACGATAAGATCTCAAAAACAGACTTGTGTATAGAAGAAAAGACTCTTTGACAGCTGCAAGGGAGGGGAGGGAGGTAGGGTGAGGGAGGGAGGGTTTAGTTTAAATAGTTACTAGAAATCTAGTTGGGAGAAAGCGGTGATAGCACATGTTAGAAACAACATTAAGTGGACTTCAGCATAACTTGAGTACTCCTTCCATCTTAACCCAATACTGCAAGGATAGAGTAGCTGGGGCGGGGGGCGGGGGACCATGCTCTTAGGCGAATTCCAGGCCAACTGGCACAACTGGCGTTTTGCTAAGAGAGCTCTCTGCACCCCACATTGGTGAGTGGCATCTGGGGTCTTAAAAGCTGCCAAGCTGCCATCCAAGGACACAGCAAATGGTCCGCACTCAGCAGGAACGGATGTCCACCGATGACCAAAATGACATGCAGTAAAGACAACCAAGAAGACAGAGAGACCCAGTAGAGTGGGTGCCTACATCGACTTGGGACCGGAAGAACCAGATGGTGCCCGGCCACCACCAGTGATAGCCATGATTGAGCTCACAGAGAGGAGTCTCACTGGCAACACAAGAATAAAAAGGGGTGCATCCTGAGATCTCCAGTAAAAGACCTCAGTTGATGGTCCAGTGGTTTTGGGGTTCCTCTGAGAGCATGGACCCTGGCCCTGATGATGCCCTTACCCATAAATTATAACGAAGGTCCACTCTTTGGACAGGAATGGATTGGACTTGGCAATACAGAGTGACCATATATTGGAAGCACTTTATGGTTCTATACATCTATAGGATATCATCTTGCTGACCTCTGGCTGGAGGAAGGTGAGTGAGTGGAGAGGAGGGGAAAGGAGGCTGTTGCAAAGATGAGACATGTATGAAGCAGAGCGGAATAGTGTGCAGTCACCGGACAGGGAGTGCAGTGGAAGCTGCATATAGGTGGGCATGTAAATTTATACGGGAATGTACATTTTCACTCAGTCATGTTAAATAAAAATAAAAAAATAAAATAAAAAAAAGTACTGATGAGGAGTGATCTAGAATGGTGGGAATGGAGCGTTACAATTTAAAAGGAAAGGGTTACAATTTGAAAGGAAAAAGTTGGCATGACTTTGTGATTGACAGGATATAGGTGATGAAGAAGAGGAAAGAGGACCAAATGATTTAAAGGCACTATGTGTAGTTTTGTCACATTTGTATAGAAGAATAATGGTAAAAAACAGCACGAGCTAGTAAGTCATTTTTTTTTTTACCAGAATGCTAACCATCAGCCATTACGTTGTGATTGTTTGAACTTACATACTTCATCTTGTATATTGAAATGATAATAAAAATGTAATAAAAATAATTCCAGCAAATTGGCTCTTCTAACTTTAAAAGATTACTAATTAACCAGTTAATGTGTTTCAGTTTGCATAAAAACTGAAAGCTAATGGTATAAGAAGATAAGTTCAGGCTTCACTTTTTGATGATTTGCCAGTTGAATATTGATGTGACTGCATTTATTTATGAGGTTGCTGATAACTTAAATTGCCCTTTGAGGACTTGAGTTATTTTACAGAACCATTCTCTCCTGCTTAACTAAATGATATTCATCTTACCCTTCAGAAAACAGTGACTTCCCGCCAAGTAGAGATTTCTGTACCGGATTGAAGATGCTATTAATGATTGGAATGTGTTAGTGCCGTGTCTGAAAGGCTTGCAGGCTTTCCATACCTCAGAGATTTTGCTTGGCTCCTCAATGGTGTTCATACAGTGGGAAAGGCACGCTCAGCTTTCTTAAAGGGAAAAATCTTTCCAACACTTATTTATGTAAGTACTCATTTACATATAAGCGTTTTTCTACCCCAGTTTGAACTCAAGTATGCCCTTGAAAGGAGTGATTATTAATTCCTTAAGAACTCTCAAATTTTGACTTTTCTAGTACTCCCTAGGAAATTAGTTCAGGTTAGCAAGTTTTGCTATATATGTCATTTTGATTATATAAGAACATCAGCCATTTAAACTAAAAACCTCTACCTCCTGCCACCAAGTTTTGAACTCAGTGATACATATTTAGATGAATTCAATAAGTATAGAAGAGTAGAAAGTTACAGGTGGAAGAAAAATTAAATATTATTTAGCTTAGATAGATAGCTGCTGTTGAGTCAACTCTGACTCATGGCAACCTTAGACACAACCAGAATGAAATGTCATCTTGTCCTGTGTCATCCTCATGATAGCTGGTATGTTTGAGCCCATCATTGCAGCTATTGTGCCAGTCCATCTCACTGATCTCCCTCACCCTTTCCACCCTAACGGGTCCTCCACTTCACTAAACGTGGTGATTGATCTCTTCTGATAATGTGGACAAAGCAAGTGGGCAATGCCCTGATGTGATTAATAAGGTCTTCATTAGCGACTTTTTGAAGTAGACTGCCAGGCTTTTCTTTCTAGTCTGTTTTAGTCTGGAAGTTTCATCAAAACCATGGGTGATCCTGTTGGTGTTTGAAATACTGGTGGTATAGCTCCCAACATCATAGCAACATGCAAGCCACCACAATATGATGAACTGACACATGGGTGATGGTTATCTAGTCTACTTTCCCTCTTTTACAGATGAGGACATAGAGATATAAAGAAGCAAGTAACTTGGCTAAGATTATACACTCAGCCGATGACAGAGACAGAGTGGGTATCCAGGTGTCAGAGTCACAGCCCTTTGTTCTTCACACAATGTGTGTTAGAAATAAGCTTGATTCCTTTAGTACTGGGCATTGGATTTCCAGTGTGGAGGGGAGAGAGGAGCTTACCTTTATTCCCGTCTCTTCTCTAGATCACTACTTCTCTGCATGTTGCTACACATTGCTGCCCATCAGTTCTGGCTTACAGTGACCCTATAGGACAGAGTAGAACTGTCCCGTAGGGTGTCCAATGAGTGATTAGTAGATTTGAACTACTGAGCTTTTGGTTAGAAGCCTTAGCTTATAACCAAGCGCTTCTCTAAAATCCACTGCTGTCGAGTTGATTCCAACTTCAGCCCTATAGGGCAGTGTAGAACTGCCCCACAGGGTTTCCACGGAATGCCTGGTGGATTGGAACTGCTGACCTTTTGGTTAGCTGGTCTCTAGATCTTGTTAAAATGTGGATTCTAATTTAGAAGGTCTGGGATGGGTCTAAGATTCTACATTTCTGTCAGGCTCTTGTTGTTGAATAGATTCTAATTCATAGCAAACTTACGTGGGTAGAGTAGAACTGCTCCATAGAGTTTTCAATACTGTGACCTTTTGAAAGCAGATTGCCAGGCCTGTCTTCTAAGCCTCCTCTGGGTGGGTTTGAACTGACAACCTTTGGTTAGTAGTCAGTGCTTAACCATTTGTACCACCCAAGGTCTTTTATCAAACACTTCAGTGACATAAGTGCTGCTGGTCCAGAGACCACACTTGGAGCAGTAAGGATCTAGAGGAAGATTTGACAACCTACCGTCCATGGCTAAATCTAGCCTGCTGCCTACATGTTTTTATAAATAAAGTTTTATTGAAACTCAGCCACATCTGTTCATTTATGTGCCGTCTATGGTTATTATTGGGCTATGATGGCAGAATTGAGCATTTGTGACAGAGAACATTTGGGCCTTTATTGTAACTCTGTTTGTTTGTAACCTTCTCTGCTGCTGAAAAAATCTAATTTCTGTTGTTCTCAGTATATTTGCTTGTTATAACTAATCGTGTACCACCTCCACTGTTGCCCCTGCACATATGGTATCTTAACTCTGCTTGGGCTTTGGCACTTTTGTCGAGCTCTATCTATCATCTTCTTCTAAAAGGGAGAAAAGTCCAATCTTGTTTATTTTATTTTTTAATTCAGTAACTATTTCATTTCCCAAATTTCTAATTGCTTCATTTTAATATCCATTTATTCTTGTTTCATTTTTATATCTGTGTTTAATAATTTCTTGTTCTTTTTCAGTGGAGGGTATGCTACTTGATGTCTTTTTTGCCAGTACTCAATGTTTTTACTTTAAAACCCTTGATAGGCTGTTCTACAAAATCAATTTTATTCAGAGTGATTTAGTTGGGTTTTCTTTTCTAGCAACCACAATTTTTGGTTTTTGGAATTTTTGTTTCCCAGCAATTTTAGTCACGGTTTTTTTTTTTTTTTTTTTTGGTTGGTGTTGTTTTTAGCCTCTGTTTCTCTCTTCCATTGTTTCTCATTCCTTCCTGTCTGGCATTTTTGCATTTCCCTCCACACAGTCTTTTCAAACTCTGGTCTATAATTAGGCTTTAAGTTGTCCTATAGAGATAATGGGCCACCAAGTACATGGCAAGTGAGCAACCTGGCACAGTTCCTATCGGCAAGGCTGTGTATTGTTGCCTCCCCTCATTCTGAGTTGTAAAGCTATAGCTCCTGTGTTCTCAACAGCAGCAGTATTGTCTCTAACAGGCTGAAAACTGGTTCACTGGAGTCAGGGAATCACAGATAGTATAATGGATTACAGTCCTTCAAAGCTAAACCCTACTTTAACAACTTTATGCTTTAGTATTGAATTTCTCTTGTTAGGGAGAATATAAGTTAAATTTTATTTTCTCACATTAAGGGGATGATGCCAAGCCAAGGGGATGATAGTGAAAACAAAAAATCAAAACTAAAGCAAACAAACAAAACAAAATAAAACCAGAAAACAGCTGAAAAACCCTGTGGTTCTTGGCAGAAGTCAACTATGTTTTATTCAGCTGATTACTCATCACCTATGAAGTCTTTAGAACTCTGTGACTCCTGAAGAGCTAACTCCTGACCACCACAGTGTGCTTTGGGACTTGGAACCTGGTTTGTAGTTTCAGCCTGGCTCAGTTTTACGTTTCTGTTCCATGGAGAGATTTATATTGTTTTTGAATCTGCTTTTTTCTTTTTATGTTTTATTGCACATTGCGATATATTTGGATCAAAAAGGGGGTAATCAGAGCATGACCTCACTGTACTGTGTTGACTTGAAGTCAATGCTTATTATTCAAATCAAAGGAGACATTGTGAAAACAAAACTATTTACCAAACTGCTACTGTTCTAATTCTTTTATAATATGTTTTTTTACTCTTGAGAAAAATACAGAGTCTTCTGCTGTTAGGTGTCTGTTACAGTCAGTTATATATGTTTTATATTTTAGTTTAGCATTTTTGATGGCACTTGGCTATCTTTGGCTGAATAATATAGATCCTTTTTAGGGGTGTTGTTTTGTCTGGTTGAATCTGAACTTTTGATGAATCATTGTTCTGTTGCTGGAAATTTATGGCTAAATCTCCCTTGGGTATCATTTAATATATCCATAATCTGAATTCTGGCAGTATTTGCTGCTGTACTCTAGAAGCCCTTCTTCTGTTGTTTCAATCTGAATGCATGACATTTCAACCATTCACATTTCATATGGCAGTGTATCATAGTGGTCAAGAAGACAGATTCTAGTATCATACTGCTCTGAGTTCAGATCCCAGCTTTGCCATTTACTAGTTTAGGTAAGTTATTTGACCTCTTTCTGCCTCAGTTTCCTTATATGTAAAATGAGGTTGATAATAATAAATAATAACTCCTGTGTCATAAAAGTGTGCTGAGAATTTAATAAATTAACACATATAAAGGACTTAGAACTGTGCGTGACACGTAATAAACACTGAATAAGTGTCAGCTATTGTTGTCTTTTCTTTCATATTATCCATTTTCTTGTTTATACTCTTGTGAGAGCATTCCTTGATGTTGTCGTCCAAACTTTATATATAATTTTTAATTGTGACTATTTTATATGTGTGTGTTTATAAATCTTTCTGTTTCTGGAGGAAGGTCCTTGTTATCAGTCTCCTGGACTGGGAGTTTCTGCCCCGAGTCCTTTCCAAAGGACATACTCTGCTCCCAGCATTGTTTCTTGGGGATATGGGATCTCCCATGGCTATTATATTTTTAATTGTCAGTAGCTTTTCCTTAATTTTTGGCTATTCTTTTTTCATAGCCTCATATTGTTTTCTTATGAAGCCACTTTAAAAATTCTCTTTGATAATATTAATTGGCATTAAATTTTTTTCCCTTGGTGCATCATCTTGGTTCCTTTGGGTTTCCTTTTGTTCCACTTATTTTAGTGCTTCTCTTTAATTTTTATGATTTTCCTACAGGTCTGGTGAACCTAGGAAGCCCATCATTTTAAGAGTCAGACACTAGAAACCTAAATGGAAGTCCTGCAGCCTTGGGTAAATTCTCCTGAATGAAGGTAAACGTTACTTCCAGATCACTGTGCTAGGACACCCATTTGATAAGTATCAGGAAGAGGAATTTTTTTTCAGTGGTACTTCAAAGAAGAGTTGTGATGAGCATTAATCGATCTCTACATCTCAATCCCTAGAATTTGTGACTGTATTATGTTAGGTTCTGTGACAAATGGAAATATGGTAGCAGATGAAGTTAAGTTAGTTTACCAGCTGACCTTAAAATAGGAAGATTATCCTGGATTATCTGGGTGGGCTCAATATAATCACAGTGGTCCTTAACAGTGGAAGGAACACGGTGTGACCCATTTATATAAAGACAAGAAGAGGCAAATGTATAGACACTAAAATTTATTAGTGGTTACCAAGGACAGGAGGAAGGGAGAGAGAGGGATTAATGCTATGGAGTACTGGGTTTCAGTTTATGGTGTTAGAAAAAAATCATGTTGAAAAGAGGAGCATTGCAACAGCTGATTATTGTGTGTTGTCAAAAGAATACACCTATGAAAAGTTGAGGAGATGAAAGTTTTGTGATAGACATATTTACAACAATGACAGGAATAAAAGAGTAGGTGCTGAGGCTGCTTCTGTACAACCAAACACCCCGTGGGATTTGGTTCCTTGGTTTGGAGGTTTAGAGTCAAGGTTTCATGGAACAGCCAAGTTAATTGGCCTAATAGGGGGTTTAGTGTTTCTGTTCTACCTCTTACTTTGTTGTATAGTGCCTGGGGTCTGAGAAAGCTTACAAGTGGCCATTCAAGGTACAGTAACTGATTTCTAGTCAACTGGAGCAACAGAAGAAGAGGACGAGTAAGGAGTAGGAGGAGAATAAGAAATGTGTGAGTAATTACCTCTAAGAACGTCTACCTCCTTTGCCATGAGACCAGAAGAAGTGGATGGTGCCCAGCTGCCATTACTTAATGTTTAGATAAAAGATTGTATAGAAGAATCCTGATCAAAAGGGGAAAATGTGAAACATAGTTTCAGATTCTGGAGTTCAGACTTTCTGGAGCTGTGGAGGCTGGATGAACCCCTAAAACTACAGCCCTGAGATAAGCTTTAAACCTTAAACCAAAAATATTCCCTGAAGTTTTCTTTAAACTGAACAGAAGTTTAACTTAATTAGTAAAAAATGTCTGTCTCAATCATTGTATTCTTTTAAGAACTATTTATATGGGATCCAATGGAAAACAGCAACTTGAAAAATAGAAAATCTATGGGGCAATGAGTATTAATAGGGGAAGAAAGATGAGAAAGGAAAGGTGAGACTCCTTCAGGTACAGAGAAGAATGAAGAAAACTAAAGATAAAAGGAAAAAACTAGTCCAAAGGACTAATGGGCCACAACTGCCACAACCTCCACCAGACTGAGTCCAGTAGGACTAGATGGTACCTGGCTACTACTGACTGCTCTGACAACAGAGGATCCCAGACTGAGCTGGAGAAAGATGTAGAACAAAATTCTGACTCAAAAAGGAAGACTACACTTGCTAGCCAGACAGAGACTGGAGAAACCTGAGAGTATGGCCCCCAGACATTCTTTCAGCTCAATAATGAAGTCACCCCTGAGTTTCAACCTTCAGCCAAAGATTGGACAGGCCCCTAAAACAAACAAACAAATAAACAAAAACAGATAAAAGGGGCACGCCAGCCTAGGGAGCAGGAGGGGACAGGCAAGTTGGTAATAAGGAACCCAAAGTTGAAAACAGGGAGTGTTGACATATTGTGGGGGTGGTTAACCATAGTTGTAAAACAATATGTGTACTAACTGTTTAATGAGAAACTAGTTTGTTCTGTCAACCCTCATCTCAAGTACAATAAAGAAAAAAAAGAAAAAGAAAAATGAAGTTGAGAACAATTGCACAACCTGAAGAATGATCGATGTCACTGGATTATGTGTGTAGAAACTGTTGAATTGATGTATGTTTTGCTCTGTATGTTGTCAGCAAGCTAGAAAAAAAAAAAAGAGAGAGAGAGAAGGGGGTGGTAGGAAACAGAACCAGAAAACTGACAGCATGAAAAAGACTCAGCCAGACTTGGCTAGCTCTGAACATGGAGGTAGAGGGCCAGGAGCTAGGGAAAGTGAGTGGCCTCTAGAAGCTGGATCGGGTAAAGAAACAAATTCTACCCCTCCAAGCCTCCAGAAAGGAACACAGTGCTACTGATGCCTTTACTTTTGCCCAGCTAAGACCTCTTTCAGACTTCTGACCTATAGAAGTAGAAGATAACAAATTTGTCTGGGTGTCAGCAACACCAAGTGTGTGGTAATTTGTTACAGCAATGGTAGATAACAAACACAAGAACATTCTGATAATAGACAATTTTTTAGAACAGTTTTAGGTTTAAGACAGAAAGCTTGTGCAGAAAGTACCAAGAGTTCCCATCTAACCCTTTCCCCCAGGCGCACAGTTTTCCTCAGCACTCACATCTTGGATCAGCTTAGTACGTTTGTCACTACTGAGAAACCCATATCAGTACTTTATTATTAACTCTTCCATAGTTTATATGGGGATTTGCTCTTTGTGTTGTACATAATGTATATAGTTAATCACATATTAATACAAGGCGAATATATTCTTGGATCAATATGCATCTATATCATATTCTGTTGTATCGATAGGTCACCAATTTTAGTTCATTCAAATTCTTTTCAGTGTTACTTTAAACAACACTGCAGTGAACAAACTTGACATGTATTTTTGTTCATTTGTTAGAACAAGAAAGTTCTAGAAACCTTTGGATTATCTTTAACCAGAGAGCAAATATAAATCTGAGGGAAAGGTTATTATGATTATGCCCTGAGAAATGCCAAGCATTTTGTAGGTTCTGAGTAAATGTTATTGAATAGCAAAGCGTCCAAGTTAGTGCTACAAATTTTGGTAATAGCAGTGAAACAAGACAAAACCTGGAAGTATGTTTTGTAGCAACAAGTCTTGCCCTTTTATCCAGTTTAGTCACCGAAACAAAATAAAATTGTTTTTTTAGGTCAAAGTGATTGAATGAGTTCAGAATACATTATGCACAGTCTTATGTCTGGAATCATCTTTATCTCCCTTTATTATATTAGCTCCAAATGAACTTGTCCAATTTTCCATTGTGTACTCTGGTAGTAGTCTTTATTTTTGAAATATCTTACATTTGAAGTCAGGCTTGACTGAAGTTATGGAACAGGATTGAGTGGGGAGGTAAATGTCTAAAAATTGTAACAACCAGGCAGCTAGGAAAGAAAAGAAAGTATAGAGACCTTCCTCTTGCTCTCTGTTTTTCTATTTTTTAGTATTTATACAATGATGTGGTCTTTTCAAGTCACTCACTGATTCCTCCAGGGGTCATTAGAGACTTATTATTTTAAGTATAGTTTCCAGCTATGAGTTGAAACGCAGTAAAAGCTTTAGCTGAGACTTTCAGAAATGTCTATTTTAGATTGTCTACCCAGAACACAGGAAGAAATAGAAAGTATACCAAATGAGAGTAGCCAAAATAGGGAGCATCAAGCAGATGGACTGTGGTGTCGGCATTTGCCTCTTGAAGAAACCCTCAGAGCAGTACTCTTACTATGTGCTAAACCCAACAAGTTTTAATTAGTAGATTTCTGCAGATTATTAGCAATAGATTGGAAAAGGGAGATGGGGAGGATCATAAACAGAGGAAAGCAGAAGCAGTGAGCTCACAAAAGGAAAGAAGCAGAAAAAGCAAGAAAAACAGACATAAAATTTTAGAAAAGAACTACCAGTACCAGTAGTCACGAAGTCACTTCTGACTCAGGGCAACCCCACGTGTGTCAGAGTGGAACTGCATGCGGTAGGATTTCTTCAGTGGTTGATTTTTCAGCAGTATATTGGTGGGTCTGTCTTCTGAGGAACTTTGGGGTGGATTCAAACCTCTAGCCTCTTGGTTGTGCACCATCCACAGACTCCTAAGAGAAGATTGTTGTTAGGTACTGTCATGGATTGAATTGTGTCCCCTCAAATATATGTGTAGCCATGTGGCTGGGCCGTGATTCCCAGTATCTTGTGACTGTCCTCCGTTTGGTGGTTTTCCTCCTTGCTCCACTATAAAGGGAGTTTCCCTGGAGTATGTCTTGCCCCACCCTTAATCCTGTCATCCTACCAGAGATAAAAGGACAGAGAAGCAAGCATTGGGAACCTTGTACCACTGAGAAAGCAGCACCAGGAGAAGAGCATGCCCTTCAGACCTGAGGTTCCTGCACCAAGATGCTCCCTGGACAAAGACTGATGCAATACCGGACTTTCCTCCAGAGCTGACAAGGGGAAAGCCTTCCTCTGGAGCGGACACTCTGAATATGGACTTGCAGCCTACCAGACTATGTAAGAATAAACCTTCCTTCGTTAAAGCCATCCACTCTGCGGTATTTCTGTTAGAGCAGCCCTAGCTGACTAAAACAGGTACCGGAGATCTGGTTCCTCGTTGCAGCCCCATAGGACAGAGTAAAACTGCCCCATATGGTTTCCAAGGAGTGGCTGGTGGATTTGAACTGCCAACATTTTGATCAGTAGCCAAGCTCTTACCACTGCGCCATCAGGGGTCCCAGAAAAGACTAGTATGAGACTAATAAATCCAAGGGCAAAGAGCCTTGCCCAACTTAGCATCCCCCTTGGAGGCAGTCAACGATGTAACTGAGGAGGAGGTATCAAGAACGCATTAAATTTGGTATGATCTGCTTAAGAAAGCTGGGAGCACAAACTATAGTGAAGAAGTATTTTCTTTCAGAACCATAAATGCCATGAAAAATTATGATGCTTAAAGGAGTAGAACTTGTAATTATCCAAGAACCTTGGCTTTGCCAAAAGGACTCTGGTTGGCTGAAGTGTTATGAGGTCAAGTGCTACCAAGTGTTACCAGACAATTTCTTTTCCTCTGGTTTACAGTGCTGAAGCCACTGAACATTTGATGAAGTCCTGGGATGCTGGTGATTTACCAGTGAAGTCATACATATGTATGGCTGCATCATGTGAAAAGGAGATTAAGTTGGGAAGAGGGAAAGTAGTGGTAAACTACTTGATTTTAAAGAAAAGCACAGTAATGCATGGTGCAGGGAACAGAGCAGATGTATAATTGAAGAGAACTGCTTCCAAGATTGACTTTTACCCAGTGTTCTGGTTGTTACACCCAGGGTTGGAGGGAACTGCTTCCAAGACTGACTCATCCCATATTCTGGTTATCACACCTAGATATGACTAAGATGGAGATAGGGTGGAGGAAGGAGAGACAGAAGTCTGCCTCAGGAGCTTGGGCTGGACCAGGCTCCAAGACAAGGCTTCCTGGAATGGAATCTGCTGGCTGTAGGCCTTGCTGCCTGTGTAAGAGCTGTTTTCCATGGCATTGTGGTCTTGAAAATGCTATCACCGGGTCATAAGCCTGGCTGATCTCCTAGCCATGCTTGTGTGGCCTGGCTTTGCCGTGTCAAAGGTCTGCAGTAGTAGCTCAGCAGGCTGGTGAGAATTTACTTGTTGCGTTTGGCCTTCGGTCACAGTGACTGTTTGGATAGCAAAGCAAAGGATCCTTGAGATTATTTTGATAAGTCTAGCCCCATCTCACTAGAAATAGTATTGAATGATTTAAGTTATTTATGTCAATGGGTTTCTTCTTTCTTAATTATCCAATGGAGTATCACTTTATAATATTTCACTGAATATAAGATAGGCCCAGACATAGCTTTTAAAAAGAGAGTTTTATACATTTTAAAAGATACAAATTCCACTGAAATGTCCACTATTAGTTGACTGGGCATCACTTCCTCTAAAGTTTTTGTTATGGTAACTGCATAAAGATCACATAATGTTATTTTATTGTATAATTTATTACCCCTGCTACTCATTTACAAAGCATTTCTATTTTCACTGTGGTAAGTATACATATATATATATAGAGAGAGAGCAAAACATTATTTCAACATTTTTTACATGTTGAGCAACCATCACCACCATCCTTTTCCAAATTTTTCCAACAACTCTCACAGAAGCTCAGTGCATTCTATACAAAGTACTTCTCATTGGGAAAGTCTAAATTGTTTATAAGAGCCCTGTGAGGATACCACTATTGGCCATATTTAATCAATGAAAAAAAAATGTAGTTTACAGGATTCCAGTGAGTAATCTCAAGAATTATCAGAAAGGGTTTTAAATGTTACAAAAAATGCAAATTCTCTGTGATTTTACTCCCTCCCAGAGATAACAGAAGTTGACTTTTGATGTGTTTTCTCTAAGCTTTTGTTTTCTTTCCTATACATGCATAATATACCACAGTATTTGGTAAGCATTTTCCTATGTTACTCAGTAGTCTCTGAAGAAATGATTTTTCATAGCTATGTAACATTTCTTCATGCAGATATCCTGTAGTGACTATAACCTCTCTTTTCTTGTGGGACACTTTGTCATTGTTGTTATTAGGTTCTGTCAGGTCGATTCCGTCTTACAGTGACACTGTGTACAACAGAAGGAAACACTGCCAGGTCTTGCCATGTCCACAACTGTTTTTATGTGCAAGCTCATTGTTGCGGCCACTGTGTCAGTCCATCTTGTTGAGAGTCTTCCTGTTTTTCACGGACCCTTTACTCTACCAAGCATGATGTCCTCCTTCTCCAGGGACTGATCATTTCTGACAACATGTCCAAAGTATCTAAGATTCAGTCTTGCTATCTTTGCTTCCAAGGAGCACTCTGGTTGTGCTACTTCCAGAACAGATCTGTTTGTTCTTTTGGTGGTCCATGGTGCATTTAGCATTCTTCTGCAACACCACAATTCAAAGGCATCAATTCTTCTTTTGTCTTCTTTATTCTTTGTCCGGCTTTTGCATGCATGTGATGCAGTTGAGAATACCATGGCTTGTGTCAGGTACACTTTAGTCTTCAAGGTTGACGTCTTTACTTTCGAATATTTAAAGAGATCCTTTGAAGCAGATTTTCCCAGTGCAGTGTATCTTTTGATTTCTTGACTGTTGCTTCTTGGGGGTTGATTGTGGACCCAAGTAAAATGAAATCCATTCTCCATTTATGATGATATCGTTTACTGGTCCAGTTGTGAGGACTTTGTTTTCTTGATGTTGAGGTGCAATCCATACTGAAGGCTGTGGTCCCTGATCTTCAGCAGTAAATGTTTCAAGTCTTCTTAACTTCAAACAAGTAAGGTGATGTCATCAGCATAATGCAGGTTGTTAATGAGTTGTCCTCCAACCCTGATGCCTTTTTCTTTGTATAAACTAGCTTCTTGGATTATTTGCTTGGCATACAGATTGCAAAGGTATGATGAAAGGATACACCCCCGATGCATACCTTTCCTGACTTTAAACCATGCGATGTCCCCTTGTTCTGTTTTCACGACTGCCTCTGGATCCGTATGCAGATTCCTTGAGAGCACAATTAAGTGTTCTGGAAATTTAGCCGTAATTTGTTATGATTTACACAGTTGAATGCCTTTGCATAGTCGACGAAACACAGAGTAAACATCTTTCTGGTATTCTCTGCTTCCAGCCAAGATCCATCTGACATCAGCAGTGATATCTCTGTTTCCACATTCTCTTATGAATACAGCATGAATTTCTGGCAGTTCCTTGTCAATATACTCTTGCAGTTACTTTTGAATGATCTTGAGCAAAATTTTACTTGCGTGTGATATTAGTGATATTGTGGAAGACTTTAGCTCCTTCCTATTAGCTTGTGTAAATAATGCTCTGAAGAAGCAACGTTGAAACAGACCCGAATTTTTAAAGTTTGGATATAGGAAAACCATAGCTGGAATGGGAAAAACTTTGAGTAGAAGCCCAGCTAGAAGCCTACCTCCTGGAAAACAAGGGCAGTGTATATGTTGAATAGCAACCAAGTCTCTTGCATGTGAGCTTTTGGGCAGTTAGAAAGAACAGTGCCCTCTCAAAGGTGACTGCCAACTGTGCTGGAAATAATAACACCAACTGACCTGAAAATAATCCAGTCTCACATATCAGGCTCTGGAAAGGGCTCACTATGCCTTTTCCAAATCTCCTATTGCAGGGCTTCAAGTTGTGTTTTTTGTGTTCCAGGTATGGTTTCAGATCATTCAAATTTTAAAAATTTGGGTCTGATCCTGTTTTGCTCCACTTGCAGTGATTGAGCTAGGTTGTACCAGTTCAAAGCTCTGGCTTGTGCATCCATCTTTGATTCACACAGAGAATGCTGATGGACCCCGGAGAGGCAGAAAGCCCGTCATCATTATCATGCATCTAGAGATCACCTGAAATGTACATGGATACTTCTAACTACGGGATACAGAGCTGGATAAGGTATACTGTCTGACTGTTCAAAACTGACAATTTAATACTCAGGGAGTCAAGGTATCTGTGAAGACAATACAGGGCAATAATGGAATGCCGTGCAGAGAGCTGATACTCAAAAATGTTGATTGCCACAAAAGGACAACTATTGTATGATTTCATTCATATGGAACATCTGGAATAGGCAAATGTATAGGACTAAGGCAGGAGGCGGGGTTAAGAGGAACTTATTGCTTAGGGAGAATTGTTTTTCTAATTATGGTGATGGAAAACTTGACAAATGTAACTGATGTCACTAAATTGTTCACTAAATTGTTATTACTAGGGTGGCTTGCATGTTGCTGTGATACCAGAAGCTATGTCACTGGTATTTCAAATACCAGCAGCGTCATCCATGGTGGGTGGGTTTTAGTGGAGCTTCCAGGCTAAGACAGATTAGAAAGAAAGACCTGGAGGTCTACTTCTGAAAAACTAGAGTGTGAAAACCTTATGAACTGCAGCTGAACACTGTCTGATACAGTGTGAGAAGATGAACCCCGATGTTGTGAGGCACTCAAAAGGCACTCAAAAGTCAGCAGAGGAAGACCTGTCTCCTCAAAGTTGAGTTGACTTTAGTGAGGTGCATGGAGTCAAGCTTCATCTATTGATATAGCATGACTTTAAATGGGAAGAAACAGCTGCAAACATGGGAAGAAACATACTGCAAACATCCGTTAACAAGAAGAATGTGGACTATACAAAGTAGAATCTGGGAAAACTGAAAGTGGTCAAAAATAAAACAGAACGCATAAAGATTGATATCCTGAAGGCTTTGGTGAGCTGAAGTAAGCTGGCCTTCACCATCATGAATTGAACAGTCTTCTAGTCTGCTATGTTGGGAATGACAAACTAAGGAGAAGTAGAATTGCATTCATTGTCAGAAAGAGTGCCCCGGCCCGCGGGGTGAATCAACGGAGGGACGAGGGGGAGCCTGCGAAAATGAAGGTGGGGCAAGGGACTAGAAGAAATGGGGGCAAGACAAAGTTCTGATCAAGCCTCAAGGTTTTATTGTTACAGCTGGGTATATATAGCAGCGGGAATGGAGGGAGGGATCAAGTGACAGTAGAGATCGGGTGACATTTGGAGTGAGGTAGCTGTCGGTTTGGGATTGGGTATGCATAAGACTAAGGCAGTGATATCAGGCAGGAAGTTTTCGCGCGCGCGCGGGCCTTTTGAATTTCGCGGGCGCGGGCTTTTTAAACTTGGCGCGCGCGGGCTTTTTAGGGACTTTCCAAGCTTCCTATATGTTGGGGCCTGGGGGCTTACCCATGGCTCCCTACAAAAGAGCATTTCAAGATCTATTTTGAAATACTGTACTCTCAAAAAAAAGAAAAAACAAACAAACAAAAAACCCAGTGGCATCGACTCATAGCAACTCTACAGAACAGAGTAGAACTGCCCCATAGAGTTCCCAAGGAGCACCTGGCAGATTTAAATTACTGAGGTTTTGTTTAGCACCTGTAGCACCTAACCACTATGCATCCAGGGTTTCCACTACACTGTTGGTAATAAACTGATATCCATACACCTACAAGAAGACCAGTTAATATGATTATTATTCAAATTTATGAACCATCCACTGATGCTAAAGATGAAGAAATTGAATATTTTTCCGAGTTTCTGTATCTGAAGTCTGTCAAATGTGCTGTCAAGATGCATTGACAGTTAGTGCTGACTGGAATGTGAAAGTTGGAGAGGAAGAAGGATCAGTAGTTGGAAAACATAGCCTTGTTGACAGAAACAGCATCAGAGATTGCATGATAGAATTTGTAAGACTACTGAGCATTTTAACCATTGTGCAACCAGGGCTCTCAAATAATTACCAAACCCATTGCCATCAAGTCGATTCCAACTCATAGTGATCCCACGGGACAGAGTAGAACTGCCTCATAGGGTTTCTGAGGAACAGCTGGTGGATTCAAACTGCTGACCTTTTGATTAGCAGCAGAGCTTGTAACCACTGTGCAACTGGGGCTCTGAATAATTATACTAGATAAAAAATTTTAAATGGGAACCAGCAGCTAGGCATTTTGATATCCTTTTTACAGTCACTGCTGTAATAAAACAGTGTACCATGTAGAAAGTATCTTCACCCTCAGTATTTGAAATACCAGAGCAAGAAGGAGTTTTGGGGCAGCAGTAAAATGTTCAAGAGCTGTTCTGTTCTAAAGTGGGAGCAAACCCAGAGAGAAATTAAAAAAAAAAAAAAAAAAGAATACACATCAAATGTTGCATCTCATTCTCCTTTTAAAATGGTTTTGCATCTAGAATACTTGCAGGTCAGTGCTCTGGGGACACTAAATTGCTTTCTGGCAGAACAAAATGTTGGTCTCACAATAGTTCTGTTTCCTCCATTGCTGGAGAGGAAATGTGCTTGTGCTTACACTTATCTTAGGAGGAGGAGTGCTCTCCCAGCTAGACGGAGGGTTGTCTCTTGTCAAAAAGCAAATTGCATGAAATTCTTCATTCTCTGTGCAAGTGGAGAAGCTAGATATATAAGTAGAATGTGAAAAAAACAATTTTTCTTCTTAAGATCCTGCAGAAGAAAAAAATCTTTGTTGTCAGGGGCAATAAAGATTGAAGTGGAAAGCACGGACCATTTTTAGGAGGTGTAAGTTTCTGTGTAGTGGGTAGGATGGGATAGAAATGTGGGTGTCTGTGTTACAGTTGGGACAAGTTTGTGCAATGAGAAGAGGTCCTGAGAGGTGGTGAGTTCAGTGGGTCTGACACAGGTCTAGGAATTCTTGGGCTGGAGTATACCAGGACCAGTGTTCTGTGGCTGGGCCGGGCAGCACGGAGCAGGGGTTAGCATGGACCTGGGATCCAGGCCATCATTGTGTGGGTATATATAAGTGTATGAGTGAGTGTGTGTGAAAATGTTGAATGTGTGTGAGAGAATGGACATGTGTGTGTGAGTGTGAAAATGTATGAGTGTGTGTGTATGAGCGGGCATGTAAATGGGTGGACACTGAGTGGGTATATATGTGTATGAGTGTATGTGTGAAAATGTGTATGTGTGAGTGTGAGAATGTGTGAGTATATACGTATTTTTTTACTCAAATGAAATCTCACTTTTGAGACCACTAATAAAAGACTTATCCAAACTTTTAACAAGGATTCCTGCATTTTTAATTAATGCTTAATTAATTATTAATTAATTAATTAATAATTAATTAATGCTCTCTCTGATAGCAACTTTACTGTGTTAGAGGAGTTTCTGTGGCCCAGGTGCATGAAACCAAACCAGACCCATTGCCGCTCGGTCAATTTTGACTCATAGTGACCTTGCAGGGCAGAGCAGAGCTGCCCCATAGAGTTCCCACGGCTGTAATTTTTTTTTGGGTGACATTTTTTATTGTGCTTTACATGAAGGTTTATAGAGTAAACTAACTTCTCATTAAGCAATTGTTATACATACTGTTTTATGACATTAGTTGCCAACCCCATGAGATGTCAACACTTCCTTTTTTGATCTTAGGTTTCCTGTTACCAGCTTTCCTTTCACCCCTTCTTGTCCTTACCCCTGGGCTGGTGTGCCCATCTAGTCTCATTTTGTTTTATGGGCCTGTCTGATCTTTTGCTGATGGCTGAACCTCAGGAGTGTCTTCATTACTGAACTAAAAGGCTGTCCAGGGATGTCCTTTGGGGGTTTCTCCAGTCTCTGTCAGACCAGTAAGGGTGGTCTTTTTTTTCAGTTAGAATTTTGTTGTACATTTCTCTCCACCTCTGTTCAGGAGCCTCTTTGTGATCCCTGCCACAGCAGTCCATGGTTGCAGCTGGTCACTATCTAGTTGTGCTGGACTCGGCCTGGGAGAGGCTGTGGTTCTTGTAGTCCATTTGTCCTTCAGACTATTCTTCCCTTGTGTCTTTGGTTTTCTTCATTTTCCCTTGTTCCACATGAAGTGAGACCATTGGAGTATCTTAATGGCTCCTCACTAGCCTTTAAGACCCTGACACTACTCAGCAGAGTAGAATGTAGTGCATTTTCTTTATAAACTATATTATACCAATTGAGCTAGATGTTCCCCTAGACCATAGTCCCTACAGCCCTCAGTCCTGTGATTTGGTCCCATAAGGCTTTTGAATATGTCTATGGAGCCTCTATGAGGCTTGGTCAAGTTATTCTGAATTTGCCAGTGTTATGTACTGTCACCAAAGTTACCACGTATCTATTGTTTACTTAGTGTTTTTTCTCTCTCTCCTCTTTTGTAACCATCAAAGGTTGTTTCTTTTTTGTGTATAAACCTTTTAATGAGTTTTCTAGTAGTATTTGTCTTTTTGTAATTGACTTATTTCACTCAAGGTAATGCCCTTCAGATTCACCCATGTTGTGAGATGCTTCACAGATTCCTCAATTGTTCTTTATTGTTGTGTAGTATTTCATTGTGTATATGTACCATAATTTGTTTATTCAATCATCTGTTGATGGGCGTTTAGAGTGTTTCCACTTTTTTCTATTGTGAATATTGTTGCAGTGAACATAGGTATGCATATGTCTGTTCGTGAGATGACTCTTAGTTCTCTAGGATATGTTCTTGGGAGTGGGGTTACTAGATCATACGGAAAGGTAGTGCTGTATCGTTTTCCAGAATGGGTGTACTGTTTTATATTCCTACTAGCAGTGTGTAAGAATTCCAATTTCTCTGCAGCCTCTCCTACATTTGTTATTTCCTGTGGAGGATTTGGCGGGTTTGAACTGCTGACCTTTGGTTAGCAGCAGAGCAGTTAACCACTGTACCTTCAGAGTCTCTGGGATGGCTGCATAAAACCTGTTGCTGTTGAGTTAATTCTGACTCATAGAGACCCTATAGGGCACAGTAGAACTGCTCCATAGGGATTCCAAGAAGCAGCTGGTAGATCAGACATCTTGACCTTTTGGTTAGCAGCTGAGCTCTTAGCCTCTGTGCTGCAGGGCTCCAGGGTAGCTGCATAACAAGGTGTGAAGTGTGGGGATTGCAGTCAACCTGCCTGGATGCCTTGTCTGTGCGAACTTCAGCAGATAACTTCTGTTTCTATTACTTTCCTTGTCTCCACAATGTGGATAAGACAAAAATAGTTCCTACCTCACAAGGTGTATGGGAGAGGGTAAAGAAATGAGTTAATACATGTAAAGCATTTAGTAAAGTGCCTGGCATGTAATATGTGCTATATACATGTTAAACATTGTTAAGGTGTTGGGTAAAGACAAATGTCATGCACATACTGGCTATCATTTGAAAAATTACCTACTTAATATCTTAACCTATGAAAACATACACATCAAAGGTCAAAATGTTTATTCTTTAAAGTGAAAAGTGTATTTTTCTTCACTCTGTCCACCACTTCTGTAGTTCTCATTTTCCTCAGACATGTAACCATTGCTATTTGTTTCTTGCACAGATTTTTAGATCTATTTTACCTTATGCATACAGAAGCAAATACAAATATGTATTCTCCTTTTTACACAAATGATAGCATAATATTATTTCTACACTTTACTTTTTCTTTTTTAACTTAGAAGATACGGAGATCTATCCATATCAGTTCAGAATGAGCTTCCTCCCTCTTGTGTATAGTATTCAATTGTTCAGAGTAACACATTTACTCATCTTCTCTTGATGAATATTTAGATCGTTTGTAATATCTGTCAAGCTGTCTGATACCATTACAGTCCAAATACTGGGCAGAGACTTCTGCATGAAACACTTCTAGAAGGTTACCTATATGCTAAGGGTGAAAGGGGGGAAGGTTCTTGTACATTCTTTGTTCTTTGGGTTTGGGGGCCCACTAACCCACTAGAAAGGTACTCATGCTACTTGCAGTAGACAGGGTGTGCATGGACTTAATTGAATTTACCTGTTAATCTGTAGTGCACACTTTTACATGGGGTTCAAAGATGTGTTGAAATACAGGTGAAATTGTGCACTGCAGATTAGGAAGCAAGCGCCAGTAAGCAAGCCGGTGTGCCCTTTCCTTGCTGGGTTGTCCGTCTCTGCTTAGCTTTGCTACTGTTGGTGCTCGCTGCTACTGACCCAGCTCCTGATCGTAGTGACCTTTTGTATAACGGATATCTTCATGATCATTAGAGTTTTACTTCATCATTGTGGCTATTGTGTTAATCCACCTCATTGAGGCTTTCTCATTTTTTGGTGGCTCTCTACCAATCGTAATCTCCTTGTCTGGTGATTCATCTTTCTCAGTGACAGGTCCTAAGTGAGTCAAAGGCTTGCCATTGTAGTTTCTAAGGAGAATTCGGTTTGCATTTCTTTGAAGACTCATTTGTTCGTTCTTCTGGTAGTTTACAGCATATTCAGTATTCTTAACACCACAATTCAGCTATCTTGATTCTTCTTCTGTCTTCCTTTTTCATTGTCCAGCTTTTGCATGCATAAAAGGTGATTGAAAAGGCCTTGGCTTGGGTCAGGAGTACCGTAGTTATCAGTGACATTTTTGTATCTGATTAACTCAATGGTATATGTTGTGTGAGTTCTTGACTGCTGCTTCCATGGACAGGTTGTTATGTTGTTGTTAGGTGCCACTGAGTCAGCTCTGACATCCAACAACCCTGTATACAACCGAACAAAACGGACCCATGCTGTCCCACCTCATAATTGTTGCTATGCTTGAGTCCTTTGTTGCAACCACACTGTCCATTCATTTCACTGAGGATCTCTTTTTTGCTGACCCATTATTTTACCAAGCATGATGTCCTTCTCCAGGGATGAAGTCCCTGCTAATAACTTGTTCAAAGTATGTTTGTTACAGTGAAATACAAAGAGGCCAGCTGAGAAGGCTCTGTGGAATTTGAGTTTTATGACATCAGCATTCACTAATGCACACTGATGTTTGTTTCTACTGGGGGTGGAAACTTAGCCAATTGGTAATAACTTACATATTTGCTGCTTGAAAAGGAGAAAACAGCCCACATGGAATGACTAACACGGACAATCCACAATCAAGCCCTGTCTAGCAGAGTGTTAACTCGCCAGCAGAGGGCTGTCTCCTTTTGGGAAAAATACAATCGGCTCTGGGAAGGGTTTAAGCCCAGTTACCAAGTGCCATGTTTCTCTTCTCTAGCTAATTTGTGTGTCATTTCTTCAAGTATTTAGGGATTGAGTATTTGCCTATTTTGGGGGGTGCATTTGTGTGGGGAATTGCAGGGAGAAAGAAAGTCCAGAGTTTATTAGAAATTTAGGAAAAAGCCTGTAGTCTAACCCGGGTGAGATTTCTCCTTTCTGTGGGGCTTGAGACATCCTGACCATCTCCTTGTTTCAAAATTTAAAATAATGCACTCTTATGACAGAATCCCTTGAAAAAGTGGTATATACTTGGGACATCTGTTAACAGGGCACTTAATCTTTGTTTATGTACCTGGTGACTGCACTTTGAGTGTTAACACATTGACAAAGTCAGCTAAAAATCCATCTCATCACTTTAGAAGGGAAGAGGAATGGAGCTGGCATATATTTAGTATTTCCTGGGGTATGTCTGGATGGTGCAAGCGGGTAATGTGCTTGACTGCTAACAGAAAGGCTGGAGGCTCATGTCTATCCAGAGGCACCTCAGAAGAAGGCCTGGTGATCCATTTCTGAAAAATCAGCCCCTGAAAGCCCTATGGAGCATAGTTCTACTGCAACACACAGGAGATCACCATGATTTGGAAATGACTACGCAGCAGCTGGTGGTGGCATTGCTGGGAGTCGGAACTGACTTGTGGGCACCTAATATCAACACTGATAGGGTTTAACATCAGACAAGGTTCACAAAAACGGAAGACACTAGGGGTCTGAAAAACTAAATGTAGAACTTGCTTTATGGAAAACGCTGATTCAGAGCCCTGAATCATTAACCCAAAGATTCTCCAGCTTGAGGGAATGGGGAGACTTCAGTCTGGTGAGCGCATCTTGGACTGAAGCTGGCCTCGCTGTCTGATTTTGGATTAAGAATGAGCAACACAGAATGAAGAGAAAGGGCAAAAAACCCCGTTTAGATGAGAGTCAAATAAATCCTACAGATGATTTTCATGTGATTCCACACAATTCTGCATTTGTAGGGAGCAGCCTCATGGGAACTTATTGTTGTCCTTGTTCTGTGCTGTCGAGTCAGTTTTGACTCATAGCAAATATATATGACAATAAAACTCACTCATAGGGTTACCTAGGTTGAAATTTTTATAGGAGCAGATCATCAGATCTTTTCTTTCAAACTGCTGATGGATTTTAACCTCTAACCCCTCTGCCAATAGGTGAGCACTTAACCACTCCACCACTAGGGCTCTTTGGGAAGTTTTTAGGGATTGACCATTTAAATGACCCTTCTCCTTCTTTTTAAGACTCAGGAATACTTGTTACAAATGCTTAAATTTTATGCTCAGTCTTACTAGACAGCATTATGGGATTTTTGAGAAACTCTGCATTGATTACCTCATTTCCACTCACCTTTCAGGCCTATGCCAGCAATACTCAGTTGTTTAAACCTTTCTGAAATTATGATAAAATTATATAGAAATATTTGAGGACTGGACATTAAAAAGGAGTTGCTGCTGAGGCTCATTTCCAGAATTTTAAGAATCTATGTTGATGGCATAGTCTAGTATTTATTAAACTTTAGCCAGCATCGGAATCACCTGGAGTTAGTGAGTATTAGTGGAGGATTAAACAGATTGGATTAAAACACAGATTGCTAGCCCAAACCCCTAGGATTTCTGATTCATTTATGTCTGAGATGGGCCTTTGATTTTGTTAATTTCTACCAAGTTCCCAGGGAGAAATGCTGCTTATTGGAATCCGTAACTTCAAAAATCACTGACTTTTTCCCTGTGGGGAAACCCTGGTGGCACTGTGCTTAAGGGCTACAAAAGTCAGCAGTTTGAATCCATCAGATACGCCTAGGAATCTCTATGGGAATAGTTCTACTCTGTCCTTTAGGGTCAGTATGAGTTGCGGTTGATTTGACAGCAGTGGTTGGGTTAGTTACTCTAAGGAGAAAAATCTCAAGATAGTAGATAATTGTTTCTACTCTACTCTGCCCCCTGAGCTGGTAAGAGAAAGTAGTGATTAAAAGGCAGGCTTTGGACTCAGACAGAATTACATATGGATTCTTTCTCCAATACTTTCGGTTATAGGATCTGGCCTAAATTTAACTTCCCAGCATCTCAGTTTTCTCACATGAAAAATGGGGATGGCAGCTTCCAGTGCACAGAATTGTGAGGGTTAAGTGAGACAATGTATATAATTGGCTAGGTACCTATGTTGTCGATATCAGGTGTGATCAAGTAGGTTTTGGCTCATACCTATCCTGTGTAGGACAGAACAAAACACTACTCAGTCCTGCACCATCCTCAAAGTCGTTTCACTGTTTGAGGCCAGTATTGCAGCTACCATGTCACTTCATCTCATTGAGGGTCTTCCTCATTTTGCTAATCCTCTACTTTACCAAGCATGATGTCCTTTTCCATGGACTGATCCCTTGTGATGACATGTCCAAAGTATGTGAGATGAAGTCTTACCATCCTCCCTTTTATGGAGCATTCTGGCTGGACTTCTTCCAAGACAGATTTATTTATTCTTCTGGCAGTCTGTGGTATATTAATATGCTTCAGTAACACTATAATTCAGAGGCATCAGTTCTCCTCAGGTCTTCATTATTCATTGTCTAGCTTTATCATGCGTACGAGGTGATTGGAAATATCATGACTTGGGTGAGGTGCATCTTAGTCCTCAAAGTGAACTCTTTGCTTTTGAACACTTTAAGGAGGTCTTTTGCAGCAGATTTGACCAACACAATATGTGCTTTGATTTCTTGACTGTTAATTCCATAGGCGTTGATAATGGATTCAAGTAAGATGAAATCCTTGATGAACGTCAATCTTTTTTCCATTTGTCATGATGTTGCTTATTGATCCTGTTGTGAAAATTTTTTTTCTTTATGTTGAGACATAATCCGTACTGAAGGCTGAAGTCTTTGATCTTTGTCAACAAGTACTTCAAGTCCTTTTCACTTTCAGCAAGCAAGATTGTGTTATCTGTATAACACAGATTGTTAATGAGTCTTCCTTCAATCCTGATGCCCCTTTTTTTCTTCTTCATATAATCCAGTTCCTAGGATTATTTGCTCAGTATACAGAATGAATAAGTATGATAAAAGGATAGGACTCTGATGTACACCTTTCCTGGTTTTAAACCATGCAGTATCCCCTTTTTCTATTTGAACCACTGCTTCTTCATCTGTGCACAAATGTCTCATGAGCACAATGAAATGTCTTGGAATTCCCATTCTTCAAGATGTTCTCCATAATTTGTTATGATCTATACAGTTGAATGCCTTTGCATGGTAGATAAAACACAGGTAGATATCTTTTTGGTATTCTCTGCTTTAATGAACTGAATAGACATGTAATATATATACAGTAATGAGCCTTGGTGGTACAGCAGTTAAATGCTCAGCTGCTAGCTGAAAGGTCAGCAGGTTGATCCCACAAGCTACTCCTTGGGAGAAAGATGTGCTGATCTACTTGAACAAACATTTACAGCCTTGGAAAACCTATAAGGCAGTTCTATTCTATCCTACAGGGTAACTATCCAGTTGGAAGCAGCTGTATGGCAATGGGTTTGGTTTGCATATACAGTGAATAGCAGGTGTTCTTTCTAAGAGTTTTTGTGTGTCTTTGAAGTAGCTTTTCAGGACTATAAAAAAATAAACTAAAATAAAAACAAATATAAAGTATGACCAAAATGACCTTACTTTAAATAATTGCTGAGGTTATGTAACACACACACACACACACACACACACACACTCGTGTAAAGCAGCATTGAAGTCCCCGTAAGTGAAATATGACCTTGGTATTAGCAATATCTATCATTACCTGGGGTCATGAGAAAGCCCATGACCTCTGAACATAAGGAGTTGGGGGAAAGTTAGAAGAAAGATTCTGTAGAGGCATAGGTTGTTAGCTTTTAAAAAACAAAATTCTTTTTTTTTTTTTTTTTTGGATTGCTACCAGTTTTGTCAGCTTCCTCTCCATCATCTGGAAGGACTATAACGACTATAGTACATCCCTCTTTTTAATATGGTAATATCATAGTTAACATGATATGATCACTAGATCATTTCTTTCACTATTATAGCTTTGATTGAGTTTGGAGCCTTCCCTAACTAAGTAGGATTCTGGATAATGTGTTCTTCTAAAATATAAAATTAGCCGTTTTGTTCTTCCAAGCCAAGAGATTCTTTCAGTATTTCTTGTAGCTTTGGTTACAAAGTCTCTGAGTCTCTGTTTATCTGCAAATGTCTTAATTTCATTCTCATATTTGAAAGATAGTTTTGCAGGGTATATAATTCTTGGTTGGAAGTTCTCCTTCAAGGCTCTGAGTGTGTCATGCTACTGTTTCCGTGCCAGCATCATTTCTGCTGAGAAATCCGATGAAAGCCTACAGGGCTTCCATCTGAATGTTAGCTTTGCTTTGAGTCTGGCTACCTTTAAGAGTTTCTGCTCATGTTTCATTTCGTTCAGCTTGATTATAATATGTCTTGGAGTCTTTCTATTAAGATCTATATTGAGTGGTGTTCAATACGTATGTTGGATATCTGTATTCTCTTCTTTCATAATTTTTGGGAAGATTTCTGTTAGTAGCTCAGCAACAATACTTTCTGTGTTCTCAGGTGTCTTGCCCTGTTTAAGAACTCCAATTAATTGTAAATTGTTCTTCTTAATAGAGTCCCACATGCTTTTTAATGCTTCTTCATTTTTCTTTTCTTTTTTTTTTCCCTGTGATTTTTCCTGGAGTCAGTAGCTCTGTCTTCCATTCAGAAATTCTCTTTTCCATTTGTTCCATTCTATTTTCTTGGCTTTGAATTGAAGTTTCTATGTCTTTGATTTTGTTCTTGATCCGTTGGATTTCCGAGTACTGATGTTCCATCAGATTGAACAGCTTGCTTAATTTTTTGTTTTGCTGTTCTGCTGTGTTTTGTATAAGGTCTAGTAGGGCTCTTCATATTCACCTTCTGATAGTTTCAGAAAAGCTTCTTTGTCTGTTAAGTTGTAAGATGGTTTCTTTTGGGGGCCTCTGATGCCATGGGTGATTGCCAGGTTACCGTTTTCTCCAGTGTTTGTTGCTTTTTGGGGCTTCATGTGGGTCAATAGAGGCTGGGAGAGATGCTATGAAGATGGACCACAGTTGTTTCTCTAGGTTGTCTTAAAACGAGAAGTAAAAAGTATTTGACAACTTCCAAAGTCAGTCAGGTTTTCAGGTGTATACGTCCCTCTTCCCAGCTGGCAAAGTAAGTGCTTCTATATTGAACCCCAGATGTTATAAACTAGCTCAAAATACAGAAAGGCTACTGGCCTCTGGCCTCTGCTGTTGGGCCCCAGCTGTAGGTGATACTGTGTAGAATTCTGCTTTTCTGCTGGAAAAGCAGTCTCTTCTGGGTAGGCTCTGCCTCCCAGCCTAGGAATTAGGTCCACCTGAGGCTTCTGTATGGATGACTCTACCTCCCAGCAAAACAAGATAGCATCCCACACAAGCTTGCCAGCTGGCCAGGACCAGGGTCCCAGTGGAAGGAGAGACCAAGAGTGCCAAAATATCCAGAGTTCACAGCCTCTGCTGCTGGGCCCTTGCTTTAGGCAACAGTGTGCAAAACATCCGCCTCCTTGCTGGAAAAGCATTCTCCCCCCTGCAGGTGCTACCTCCCAGGCTAGGAACTAAGTCCAGCCAGGGCCTCTGCCTGTGCTTCTCCATTTCCCAGTGTATCAAGATGGTGTCCCGCACAAGCACACCTGTATGGTTACCACATGGCGGAGGCAGAAAGATAGGCCAGAGGAGCCGAGGTGTATAGAGTCCAAAGGCAGGCTCTCAGAACCTGGCAGTTATGCTTGCTGGTCCCACAGGCAGTGTGTCTGAGATCAGCAGCTAGTCAAGTCCCAGCTCTTCCTGCCACCCAAGACAGAGGAAAAAAAAATCAAAATGGTGAGTTACCTTTGGTCTGTGCCAGCCTCTGCTCATCAAGAATGGGCTCAGTGAAAGAGAGGAGGTTTTGCATTCTGTGGTGTGAAGTACAAATTAACAGCCCTATGCTGCATCCCAGGGCTCACTAGGTGTCCAGAAGGCTCCATTTAATTATCATTTCAGGTCTTGGTTTCCAGAGGGATTAAGGGAGACATCCACCATCTTGACTCTGCCAAAACCCAAAATTCTTATCTTCCCAGTTGTAGGAACAGAAAAGGCTGTTTTAAGATTTTAAATTTGGTCTCGCAGTTCTGATCCTTTGCATAACTGCCTTCCTTACTAGCCTGCCAGGGCAGTGGAAATTCCTACTCCTTTGATTTAAGGCCCTGTGTCTCTAGAATGCAAATTGTATTTTCTAAGAGTAATAGCACATTAATCCAATCACATTCACTAACTTTTTCAGATTAGATTAGGTTAGATTAGCTAGGTGTTACCTTGGAAAATACAGTGCTCTGCACTGAGGGGATAGGATGAAGAAACAGGCTTGGAGAAGAGGAAGGATCTAGAGTCTGGGACATAGAGTGTGGTGACTCTGGACAGCTGAGGGCACTGGGGGGCAGGAGAGAACCGCTAGTTAATAACTGAGTCGACAGCTCATTCCAGCCAACTTTCCTGTTTCCTGCAACCTCCAGGTCTTACACAGCTTATTCTAAGGTTGTGTTCTAAAAACTGCTTTTCTCTTGTGGAGAAACTGGGGAGAATGGTTGAGATTGCCAAGTTCTTGTTAGCCTCAGTTTTGCCACCTGTTCTTCAGGCCCCTTCCCCGTTTCTATTTTGGAGAGTCATTTACCCCAGAAAAGGAAAAAAAAGAAGAAGACTTGTTCTACTTGCTAGAGATAAACCTAGCCAAGTAGTGGCTGCTTTGGGCATTTTGGCAGAGACAACCCAGTGAGACTTCCCCCCTTCTTCATTTCTGATGATGACTAAGTCACCTGAAGCGAACATTACGTAAACCTTATCTCAATACCATGGGAAATCCTGAGATGCCAGAAAGATAAGACTTACTGAACAGCAAGCTATGACTTTGTTTCATTTTAATAGCTTGTGCTGACTGAGAATCATAAAACAAATTCTGCTGAATACTTTAATGACATTTTCCTGGCTAACAGGTGGAATTAGAGCACAGGGGCTGGTTGTCCCTTTCAGAGCATCACGTAAGGTTTGCAGAACTTCACAACAGAAGCACCAGGTAGTACACATCAAATTGCAAAACTTTCTTTCTGTAGCCCATTTCAGGTCCGTGGGCTTTGCTGCAGCCTGATGATAACCTGCTGGGTCCGTCTTTCTCTCTTGGCAGCTAGGTGGTTCTGCTGTGAATTTAAAGTAAATTAAAATCCTCTTGCAATGCCCTGGGACATTACAATGTCATCAGATGGGCTGATAGGACTAAATGACAGGACAAGGTCAAGTTTGAGTCTGATTGGTCTGGCTTTAGACTGCCCTGTCTTGGCACATGGCAAGGGTGTGTAGGGTAAGTCATTTCCATGGCCGCTGTCATCCCACAGTTGGCCTGTGTTTGGAAGGTGAACTAGTGCTGTGGCCTGTGGAGGTGGTCAGGTAGAGTGAAAGACAGGGAAGTGGGTATGCTGTGGCTGTTTATAAGGTTAAGCAGCTTACATGAGGCTGCCAAGTTGTGCACATATTACAAGAGTGTGTTCACCAAAAATATGGTCATCTTGTATTGAAATGTAATAATAGGGTAAGAGGATAAGAAAAATTGAAGAAATTTTGGGTGAGTCATTTTTAAGCTTGTAGTACTATTTTAGAAGCCTTGGTGGCATTGTGGTTCAGGGCTACCAAAAGGTCAGCACACCGGGCAGTCCTTGGAAACCCTGTGGGACGGTGCTAACTCTATCCTATAGGGTTACTGTGAGTCTGAGTCATCTGGATGGCAATAGGTTTGTTGTTCTTTTAGTACTGCTGTAGAAGGAACCCTGGTGGTGGACTTGTTAACCACTCAGCTGCTAACAGAAAGGTTGCTGGTTCAAAACCATGTCATAGCAGAAAGCTGTGACTGTCTGCCTCTATAAAGATTTATAGCTTTGAAACCCTGTGGGGCAGCTCTACTCATCCTGGTGGGTCACTATGAGTCAGAGTTGACTCCGTAGCATGCCATAACAGCAGCAGTACTATTACAGAGCCCTACTGGTAGTAGAGTACTTGGCTGCTACTGAGAGGTTGATAGTTTGAACTCACATCCCCTCTATGGGAGAAGGATGTCGCTATCTGCTTCTGGAAAGATTTACAGTCTTGGAAATCCCGTTAGGAAATTCTGCTCTGTCCTGTGGGATCACTGTGGATTGGAATTGACTCTGTGGCAACAGATTTGGGTTTTTGGTTCATATGGTTGTATGGGAGCCTTGGAGTTCAGTGGTAGAATTCTTGCCTTTCATGCAGGAGACCTGACTCAGATTCCCAGCCATTGCATCTCATGTGCAGCTACTACTGGTCTGTCAGTGGAGGCTTGCATGTGACTATGATACTGAGCAGGTTTTAGCGGAGCTCCCAGGTGGACTGGAAAGAAATCTTGAAAATTAGCTTGTGAAAACTGTGAATCACAGTGGTCTCATCTACAACTGATCATGAGGATGTGTAGGACTATGCAACATTTTGTTCTATTGTACATGGAGTCACCATGAGTCCTGCCTGACTCCCTGGCAGCTAACAACAACAGTACTATTGCTTTTAGATCAAAGAAGCCTGCAAGCGCTTCCTAGTAACAAATTCCATAACCCAGGTCTGTATAATGAAGGCCTATATTAGCTCTGAGAGGACCCTAAATACAGGAGTTAGGGTTGAGTGTTGTCAGACCTGGAGACCTGCAAGGTTCTTGGTAGCTATCTGATTGTCCAGATCATTCCAGGCTTATAAAAGGAACTTTTCTATGCACCTTCACAGACATTTTTACCAATGAGAGTGGTCACAATTGCTTCTCTTTGTTGGTGCCTAGAATCACTGCAAAAATGAGTGTATTTTCTTGTGTAAGTCTTTTAGAGAGGTAGAAGGCCATTTGGTGGAAGTTCAAGCACTAGCATTGGATAATAGCCTCCTTACATGTTGAAAAGGATCAGGCAGAATGTTATTGCCCTTGGTTAATCCTCTCTTCAGGAGGATTCTTCATTTAAAGCAGAATGGTTCATGGTTTCTAAGAAGAAATATATAAATTTGAAGATGAAAAAGGTCACTGAAATGGCTCTCGGTTTGCTTTTAGAATTGAAAGTCTTGTTTATAACATAGGCTGTATTCCTGAGGTTTGGGTAAGGTAGATTTTCAACAGAAATATTTTACTAAATGCAAAGAATGGGATCACTGCAAATCCAGATGCCGTTATTATTTGCCATAGTACCTAGAGACAACATCAAAACTTTCTCAAAATGCTTAAGAATAACTGATGGCTGGTCTATGGCCCCCCTGATTCTCTGTTAGTCCAGAAGTTAAACCATTCTGGAAGCCACCTCCTCGGACAAAGATTGAATTGGCGTATAAGTTGTAAAATGATACTGGTGAAGGATGTGCTTCTCGGCTTAAGTACATATATGAGACTAACTGTCCAGAGGCGAGATGAGAAGACAGAGGGGGACAAAAGCTGGTTAAATGGCCACTGGAAATACAGGGTGGCGAGGTGGAGTGTGCTGTTATAGGGTAGGGAGAACAGCTAGGATCACGTAACAAAGTGTAAATAAGTTTTTATATGAGAAACTGAATTGAATTGTAAACTTTCACTTAAAACACAATGAAAACATAAAAAAAGTACCAAAAGCCATTCAGACTTTTATATTATTATAAGTATTTAATCTTCATAGTATCACTGTGGAATGTATTTTATTGACTCTGTTTTGCGGAGAAAGCTCAGAGAAATAATTTTGTCCAAAGTCCCCCAGCAAAGAAGTAGTAGAAGATAACGTAGGTTTTGACTCCAGAGCCCGAGTTCTTCCCATTACCCGAAATGGTTGCTGTCAAGTCAGAGTCAGTGTGCATTCTTGGCGACCCCACATGTGTCTGAGAACTGTGCCCTATGAGTTCTGAGTGGCTGATTTTTCAACAGTAGATGGCCAGGTCTTTCTTCTGAGGCACCTCTAGGGGGCTCACACCTCTAATCATTTGGTTAGCAGTAGAGCATGTTTATGGTCTGCACTACCCAGGAACTCATCCCACAATGCCATACCCCTTCTTATGTTCCTGTGACTGGGTATTCTACTGCCCTTCACCGTCTCTGGCTCTTATCCACTGCGCCCTCCAAACCAAACTCATTGCCATCGAGTTGCTTCTGATTCATAGCCGCCTAATGCCAGAGGCAGACTTATTGTCAGCTGCCGTACCTTCCCAGACTGCTGTTGTGTTCAGACATTCTACTTTCTTTCTGCTACTGCAATAGGAAACAACTTCTGTCCAAGTACCAGGTGATCCTTTCTCTCTGGGGCTTAGTTCCTCATACCTGTAAAGGGAGATAACTGTCAGGAATCGCTTTGCTTATCACTCACTCTCTCCCACCTTAATAAGGTATGCATCCTTTGCAGACACTGTGAACCTTGCCTCTGAGGCTTTTCGAGAGTGGGTGAGGCTAGGGGCAGGAAGTACACAGGGAGCCCAGGGCTCAGGTAGCCTCTACTCTTTATTCTTGCACTCTTTTGTGATGCTTATTGTTTCTGCACAAACTTACTGCTCCTCACTCCTGGCTGGAGCCCTTGGCCTTCTGTTTCTTTGTCACATTTTCACCATTTAGCAGGTATGTGACATTGGGCAAATGCCATTACTCCTTTGGGCCTCTGTTTTATTGTCTGTGAGAAAAAAGGGGGGGGGAGGGCGTAATATCTATCTTGCATAGATTAACGGTATAGAATAAATCAGTTACTGTCTTACAGGAAAACACTTGGCAAATAGTTGATACCTGGCCCATTTTAGTTTTCTATCTTGATTTTGGCCTTAAAAATGGTGTTAACATTTTAAATGTATCCTACCCAACCAGTTACTTCAGCCTCTTCACATTTTTCTCTCTCTGTACCAATGTGTGTCCTCACTTTTCATGGTCTTTGGTCTGAGACCCTCAATGCTTTTGATGCTGCTGCTTTGAGGGCTTGTCTTCTATTTTTACCCTGTGTCTTCTAGGCTAACTTACCTCCCATAGTACTTGCCTATGCCCTTCTTGTTGCAATAACCAGGTGCTGACTAGAGTAATATCTGCTTTGCATACCATAAGGGGTTATTGCAATGATCAAAGGGAATGATTTATGTGATGAAAATGCTTTGAAAAGTAAGAGGGGATGCATCACATGGGTTATTACCCATGATGATGATTATCACTCCCAGACTACCTTCAGATGCTTAAAAATATCCAATCAGCCTGGACCTCCTCAGCATGTTCTTATCTCTTTTGGACCTCCCTCCAGTGGCTAAGAAGCCTGACAGCTAAGCAGTTGAAGAACTCACTGGTAGACAGCAGTGTTGGGGTAGAGAATGTTTGGGTAATGAATTATCTTCTTTAGGGCCCCAATGGGAAATCTGGTACCCTGGAAAGCATTAATTTACCTTACTTGAGTGAATGCTTTAGGCCCTGCAAGCATTTCGTTTGCCCAGGCAGCCCATTGCGATGATGACATTAAATAATCATTGTCATTACATGGAAATCCTGTCACCTTGGGAATTTAGAAAGTGTTTCTCAAGTCACATACACATAAGCAACCAAAATGAGCAGAATGTTCATCTAGAAGAAAGCATTTGTGAAGAAAACATTTGTTTGTAATTGTCAGCATTTGGCGAAGACAGAGAATGGAAGAATGAAATGAACCATAGCTTTGGATCCCTTCCAGCGTTTTTTCCAGTCCCAAATTGTTGGAGACTGGGGAGGGAAGCCTTCCTGTCGTGAATGTCAGCTCTATGGAGGAGGGTAGCAGCCTCCAACTCCCTCACCCCTTCCATCCAGGACACTTTCAAAGGGAGGCACCTCCAAGGAAAAGCAAGAGCTTGTTGGCCAATATGTATTTATAGTCTGACACCCTGTAAACTTGTCTTTTTAAAAAAAATTTCAGAGAAAAAAAGTATTTTAGTTGTTGTTTGTTTGGCCCGTCTCCAGGCAGTCATATCTGTTTTCTTTATTTCTGTGTTGGTTGCCCAACATCTTTGGTCTTGATTGAATTGGTTTCATTCCTGGGCCCTCCCTTGTTATTAACGTTCTCATTATTGGTTAGTCCTTCTCTGTTTGCCATGTCCTTGACAATCTTTTCTTATTAACTTTTCTTTACAACATCTCAGTGAGGTGGATCAGCCCTACTGAAAATTTAGCCAACAAATTGTCTAACGTTTTCTTTTGTTGGCCTTTGTTAGAATTTATTGCAACCATTCTCCTCCCTCCCCCCTTTTCTTTCCGACAGTTGTCCTGCTAAAAGAAACTTATTTCATCTTCATTCTTGCAGAGCTACATGAGTCAGGGGCTTGGGTCATCTGCTTTCAATTCCTGTTTTGTTTCTTTCTCCCACGCCGATCTTTCTCACCCTCCTCAAAGTTATTGTTGCTTCTCCTGTCCATACAAATGGTCCTTAGCTAACCTAAGGCAGACTTGAGGACAGGGCTTCCTTCTTGCTTTCTTAGCATCAAGGTAGGTGTATCTTTTAATGGCTACGGGCTGTCAGTTTTTAAGCATGTGAGTTGTTACCATGTAAGCAGTCCCTGCTAACATTTCTTGGTCATTGCTGCTGTGGTTGGGTAGGTACTGGCTGTATGGTGAACCATTGGAATGTCCCAAGTGGCTGGGATTGCTACTCTACCAGGGAAGCACAGCAGCTCTGGTCAAACAAGAAATATCCAAATTGCCAAAACACACTGTTACCACTTCCATTGCCACCAGCTGTACTACAATAGCTGCCACCCTTAGCTTTACCACCACCATTAAAACTATTTTGTTGTCTTTCTATGCAAATATACATAGATATTCCTGATATCTAGCAACTTATAAATATAGAACCCCCCAAACAAAACAAAAAGCAGTCAAAACTAAACCTGTTGCCCTCAAGTTGATTCTGACTCATCATGACCCTACAGGACGTAGAACTGCCCCAAGGGGTTTCCAAGGAAATTGCTAACCTTAGGGTTAGCAGCCGAACTCTTAACCACTGTGTTATGAGTGCTCCATGGAATCCCCCAAGTACCTTTTATTTCCTTAGAATGCTTAATGTACCTCTTCCTTTTCTGTTTTATACCACTATACATTTATATTTCTTTATTGCACTTAAACACTGTAATTATCATTAACTTGTCTTTTTCACCCATTAGACTCTGGGTTCTTCAGGGCAGAGACTATGTCTTATTTTTCACCCACAAAGTAATGTAATAGGCAATAGAGACACTAGTTAGGGGGTGCCTAAGTGTTTGCTGAATGAATGTTGAATGGCTTTTGATTAAATGAGAAAATTCATGTAAAAGTGATATAACTAGTAAGAGTTGAGCGAGCAAGATTTCTCTTTTTGTAACTCTGTTACTTTGCCTGTACAGCATAAATGATACATTTTTGTCCTGGGAATGTGGACAAGAAACACTTGTCCATTTTATAGAACAACAATGATGGCAATTAGACTGAATTTGCAAAAGATTTTAAGATGTACTATGTTATTTTGACAGGTTTCTGATATTGGGCCTGCTAGATCATCAGTGGGGATGGATGCTCTGGAGAAGAGCCCAGTGATGTGTGAGAGGATAACCTCCAAGTATCTTTAAAATTCACTTTTTAAAGTTCTCTGCTGTGTAGGTAGGTATTTTAGAAAGTATCCTAAGTGAGGTCACCTTGGAATCCTTTCTAGATGGACTCAGTAACTATGTGTCATTCTGTATTGTTTAAGTCAATGGAATAGGAGTTTCCAATGCAATTATAAGTATTTAGGAATATGAAAATGGCTTGATGATCCAGAAATTTCTACACTACACCTATCCCGTGGAACTTAGTGTAGAGGTTGCAAAGAAGGGAGAAAACTAAGTTTCTCTAACTTTTCTCCCTATCTGTTATCTCATGGCATGCTACTCAGAGAGCAAAAGAACAAAAAAATGGACTGCCCATTTCTACACAAGCATTATAAGTAGTGATTAAAAATAAGTTCTACTAAATGACAACTATTTTGTTACCTATATATCTATCACTATTGAAAAAGTAAGTTCTACTTACGAGATGGACACATGACAGGTACTTAATAAGCACTGAGTAAATTAATGAATTTAACTCCCCTATACCAGCTGTCCGAAAAGAGTTTAACATTGGCATTTTAAAAAGAACTGGAAATGACTCCACTGACCTTTACCCAGGGTTACCCTGGTATCAATCAACAATGGAGAAGAACTTGGGTTTTGGACCAGGTGCACTTACTTATAAGAAGCAGCTTTGATAAAAGTTCTGCTCTCTTATCAACATTATGTCAACTCTCTGAGCAGCCCTGGCAAACTCGTTTTTAAAAGCAAAATGCAGTGGAGGCAGAAGCAGAACCAGAAAGCCAGAGGGGTGTTTTACCCCCAGTTGGGCAACAAGACCTCCCAAATCAACACATGGGTCCTTTAGGGGGAAGGACTTAGAAAAGATTGACAGTACTGCTAAGCCTGTGTATAAAAACAATAAATTTGTTGCTACAAGTACAAATATCTGTTTATTAAAATGTACTTGTGTTAAATTTAGTTTCCAGGCAGCTGCACTATAGGATTCTGGCTTTCAATAAGTTATCCTTTTTATTGGTCATTGTTAGAACTTGCTAATTTTGAGTGTAGTCAGTGTTTCTTCGATGTATTTAGGTGCTCTAATGCTAGGTGCATAAATATTTAATATCATTAAGTCCTGTTTGTGTTTAACCTTTCAGCAATAGTGTCCATCCTTGTCCACAATGGTGGATTCTATCTTAAAATCTATTTTATCTGAGACTAGAATTGCCACACCTGCTCTTCATTGTTTATTGTTAGCTTGATATATATTCTTCCATCCTTTAATTTTCAGTTTGTTCGTATCTTTCAGTTTAAGGTGAGTTTCTTGTAGGCAAAATATGGTTGGGTTGTGTTTTTTGGTCCAAGATGTCACTCGATGTCTCTTTACTGGAGCATTCAGTCCATTCACATTCAATGTGATTATTGATAGATATGTGTTCAGTGCTGCCATTTTGATATGTTTATTTTTGTCTTGATGTTTTCTCTGCCATTCTTATTCGTCTGTTCTGGGACATTCTTCTTTGTGAGTTGATTTTTCACCTTTTTCAGGGTTGGTTTTGTGTTTGTTGAGACTCCTGTATTACGTTTCTTGATCTGATATCTTGCATCTTCATTGTGCTTTATGGCTGCCCTTAAGATCCCCCTTAATAAACTATGTATAAACCCAATTTCAGTTACTACCATTCTTATCAACTTCCTCTTCATCTGGAAGGACTATAACAACTATAGTACATCGCTCTTTTTAACGTGATGACATCATAGTTTACATGATATCATCACTGGATTATTTCTTTCACTATTATAGCTTTGATTGAATTTGGAGCCTTCCCTAACTAGGATTCTGGGTGATATGTCCTGTATTTGCTTCTAAAATATAAAGTTAGTAGTTTCATTCTTCTAAGCCAAGAGATTCTTTCAGTATTTCTTGCAGCTTTGGTTTGGTTTTTACAAATTCTGTTTCTGTTTATCTGTGAATGTCTTAATTTCATTCCCATATTTGAATGATAGTTTTGCAAGATATTTAATTCTTAGTTGGAAGCCCTCTCCTTCAAGGCTTTGAATGTGTCATGCCACTGTCTCCGTGCCAACACTGTTTCTGCTGAGAAATCCAACGAAAGCCTACAGGGCTTCACTCTCAATGTTAGCTTTGCTTTGAGTCTTGTTGCCTTTTAAGAGTTTCTGCTTATGTTTCATTTTGTTCACCTTGATTATAATATGTCTTGGAGTCTTTCTTTTGAGATCTATATTGAGTGGCCTTCGATATGCATCTTGGATATCTATATTCTCTTCTTTCATAATTTCTGGAAACTTTTCTGTCAGCAGCTCAGCAATGATACTTTCTGTGTTCTGTGGTGTCTTGCCCTGTTCAGGAACTCCAATTAATTATAGGTTGTTCCTCTTATTAGAGTCCCACATGCTTCTTCATTTTTCTTGTTTTCTTTTTCTGATTTCTCCTTGTAGATGTTGGAGTCAGTAGCTCTGTCTTCCAAATCAGAAATTCTCTTTTCCATTTGTTCCATTCTGTTTTCTTGGCTTTGAATTGAAGTTTCTATGTCTTTGATTTTGTTCTTGATCTGTTGGATTTCAGAGTACTGGAGTTCCATCAGATCGAACAGCTTGCTTAATTTTTCATTTTGCTCTGCTGCCTTTTGTACAAGGTCTAGGAGGGGTCTCTATATAATCCCTTTGTAGTCATCTTCTGATAGTTTCAGAAAAGCATCTTTGTCTGGGAAGTTGTGAGGTGGTTTCTTTTGGGGGCCTTCTGAAGCCATGGTGATTTCTTCATTATGTTTCTCCAGAGTTTGTTGCTTTCTGGGCATCATGTGAGTCAACAGAGGCTGGGAGAGATGCTGTGAGGATGGACTGCAGCTGTTTCTCTAGGCCATCTTAAAATGAGAGATAAAAAGTATCTGACAACTTCCAAAGTCAGTCTGGTTTTCAGGTGTATAGGTCCCTCTCCCCAGCTGGCAAAATAAGCACCTCTGTGTTGAACCCTGGATGTTATAAACTAGATTAAAATACAGAAAGGCTACTGCCCTGCTGGCCTCTGCTGTTGGGCCCCAGCTGTAGGTGACACTGTAGAATTCTGCTTTTCTTCTGGAAAAGCACTCTCCTCTGGGCAGGTGCTGCCTCCCAGCCCAGGAATTAGGTCCAGCTGAGGCTTCCGTGTGGTTGTATCCACCTCACAGTGGAACAAGATGGTGTCCCACACAAGCTTGCCACCTGGCTGTGACCAAAAGAGAAGCCAAAGGTGCCAAGATGCACAGAGTCCACAGCGTCTGTTGCCAGGCCCCAGCCATAGGCAACACTGTGTAAAATACTGCTTTTCTGCCATAAAAGCACTCTCTCCCTGGCAGGTGCTGCCTCCCAGCCTAGGAACTAAGTCCAGCTGGGGCCTCCATATGGGTGTCTCTGCCTATCCATGGAACAAGATGGTGTCCCGTACAAACTTGCCACCACCTTGGTACCGGCTACTATATGGCAGAGGCAGAAAGGGATGCCAAAGATGCTGAGATACACAGAGTCCAAAGCTGGCCTCTCAAAATATGTCAGTTTTGCTTGCTGATCCCATCAGCAGTGTGTCTGAGATTAGCAGCTAGTCAAGTCCCAGCTCCACCTGCTGGCTAAGACAGAGAGACAAAAATTAAAATGATGAGTTACCGCCAGTCCTTGCAAGCCTATACTCGCCGAGAGTCAGGTCAATGAAAGAGAGGAGATTTTGCATTGAGTGGTATGAAGTCCAAATTAACAGCCCTATGCCACGTCCTAGGGCTCACTAGGTATCCAAAAGGCTCCATTTAATTATCATTTTGGGTCTTGGTTTCCAGAGGGATTTAGGGAGATGTGTGTTTAATCTGCCATCTTGACTCCACCTTCTCTAGAACTTGGTGATTTTGGATCTTCATTCTGGTCTTAAATCAGTGATCTTAAGGCTACAAGAGCCATTTACTCTGTTAACTACTTATTTTACTGTTCCTTATTGAAACCCTACTGGAGTAGTGGTTAGGTGCTGTGGGTGCTAACCAAAAGGTCAGCGTTTCAGATCCACCTGGCACTCCTTGGGAACTCTGTGGGGTAGTTCTACCCTGTCATATAAGGTCACTATAAGTCGGAATTGACTTGACGGTGCTGGATTTGGTTGTTTTTTTTTTGGTTTTATTGATTCTAGTTTCTTTTGTTTGTGTGCCATTCTTTTTGGCAGGAAGTAGCCATCAGAAGATTTTAGACTATGTAGTTGTTCTGGTGCTGAAGAGGTAACTAATTGACAGTTAAATGGGGGAAAGGTCAGACAGGAAAGTCTGTGCATGAAATGGATTTTTTTTTTGTTTTTTTTTGTATCTCAGAAGATTTCTTATAAGCAGATATAAAGTGTCTTTCTCTCTCAGAGAACCTCCAAGCACTTTCATGAGTCAATTAGCCCCTGGTAGGGCTGAGAGAGTCAAGGCAGAGTAAGCCATGTGGTGACAGCCAGGGACCCTTGCTGCTCTCTGGCTCACTCAGACATGATTTTCTTGATCGTTACATAACTACAATGACACTTCACCCCCTAGTGGCCGTTTCCATTACAATCAGAACTCGAGAGCAAGGACACTGCTTTTCAGGGTCTCTGCTCCACTCCATTAAAAAACAAACAGCTAAAAGGAGAGATTAGAGAGAAGAGAAGCTGGCAATCCCTTTGGGATGCAAAGCCAAGACAGTGAAACAAAAAGAAATCAATCGTTTAATTGCTCACTCCTATCCTAGAATGCTTATGTATTCTCTGGATAGTTCAGTCGTTGACTAATGTGGTACTGAAATATGTCTCTTAGTTCGTTAGACAAGACCATGTAAGCACTGTAGAAGACTCTTAATTCTAAGTGGAGGAGACTCTTGACATGAGCCCTTCTAAGCTTACAAAATAGGTGTGACATGCTTTCTGCCAGTTACTCTGCAGGCAGAGCCTCCAGCATATGCCTTAGAGACTGTGAGCTACCCAGTGAGGGTGGAGTTTGAAGAAGACCTAAAAATGTGTCCAACTGAGCTGTCAAAAAAAAAATTCCGTCAGTCACTCTGCAGGAACAAATGAATTTCTGAAATGTGCATATCATTTTAAGAACATGTTCTGAACTTTGAGTTCTCAGCATGTTGATAATAGGACCACAGGGGAGGGGTGGAGGTCAGAGGATAGAGAACCAGGTGGCCATTTGTAGTCAGTTCAAGAGAGTAAAGGTGAACATTATCTTTTATATGCTTTGGAGCCTTTTGCATACTCAGCGAGCCAAGTGGTTGGAAAGAAAAGTGCTTCTTATATAATAGCAGAGAACTCTTATCTCATCTTTTGGAACAAGCTGGGGGGTAGGTGGCTACTATTTTAGTCTTGTATTTCACAGTAGGCAGAGCCAAGGTACAGGGAAGGAACTGGTCTGTCTGAGCCCACTTAGCCAGATGTGCATGTGAAGAGAGTTTTTTTAAATGTCCCTCAGCAGTTCCTGCAATAATAGACCATGCTCCAGCAATGCCACTTACAAGCTTTGCTCAGGTCCTTTGGCTGCATGATAAAGAGTGGGAATTCACAGCATCATTGAGGCTACATGCAGAGTTGGAGTCTCAAAACCCGAAGTTGAATTCTGGTTTCTTTACTTTCTAGCTCTGTTAGACAAGTTATTGGATCCCTTTATGGCCTCAGTTTGTTTCTTTTAGAATGAGAATGGCAGTAGCTATATAGCATAGGTTGTTACAAGAATTTAGCTATGTAAAAGCATTTAACCAGTGCATGGTTAAAGACGGTTGCTATGAGTTTGAACTGAGTCAGCATCAGTGGGCTTGGCTTGGAAACCCTCGTGGCATAGTGGTTAAGAGCTATGGCTGCTGACCAAAAAGGTGGTGATTTGAATCCGCCAAATGCTCCTTGGAAATTCTCTGGGGCAGTTATACTCTGCCCCATAGATAGGGTCTGTACCTGTCAGAACTGATTTGACAGCAGTGACTTTATTTTTGGTTTGGCATGGCCTAGTGTTAGTTGGATCTAAGTCTAAGGGAGACATAAAATGAGCCCAGATTTGTTCCTCTGACTTCCTTTCATTTTAGGGGAACAGTAGGCTCCATTTTACTTGTTGTTCACGGATTTTGTTTCAGTGGTTCTTAATGAGTTGGATCCCACTCAACAGCACTTGGCTGGCTTGGAAATGTGGGATTCTTGGATCACCAGCATCAGAGTCACTTGGTGTGATGGCTAAGGTCATGTGTCAATTTCGCTGGGCCATGGTTCTCAGTGGTTTGACGTTTATGTAATGATGTAGTTTGGCAGTTATGTAATATGTATTTATCCTCTATTTTGTAACATAATACGATCACCTCTATGATGTGATCTGATATGATCAACCAGTTAACTGTAAGGGGACTTTCCTCAGAGGGTGGCCTGCATCCAATATATATGGACATTCTGGCAAAGCTTGCCGCCTTTTGTTCACTGTGGATCTTGCTTCTAGCTCATCATCACTTGACCTCTGCTTGAGCCAGTGGCCTGCTGATCTTGGCGTTCATTGACTTCCACAGCCAATGAGCCAGTAGCCTATTGTCTGACCTGCCAGTCTTGGGTTTGTTATCTGTGCAGCTATGTGAGTTAGGAGAAGCCTCCAGCTTGATGCCTGACCCACAGACTTGGAACTTACCAGCCTCTACACCCAAGTGAGCCATTTTCTTGAAATAAATCTCTGTCTTTCTTTCTATGTATGTGTATATGTGTGTGGGGGTAGGGTGGGGAGGGAGAGAGAGAGAAACACACATACTTCATGAGTTCTAGAAAACCCAGTCTAGGACACCTGGGAACCTGTGAGAAGTGCAAATTCTCGGGTCCCACCTAAGATGCACTGAATCAGAAACTCTTGAAGAGGGGAAGAGGGCAACAGTCTGTGTTTTAATAAGTCCTCTAGATGATTCTGATTCACATGCAAGTCTCAGAAGCATTACCATACATTAACTTCATAATGATAGGAACAAAACATCTATGAGGACATCAGGCACAACCACTGTTGCTCCATTTCCAACTTTGCTGTCTTGCACTTAGGCATGTGTTGGTAACACCTCTGTATCTGTCCTGTCTTTGTGTACTGTTTGAAAGGAGAAAGAAAGAATTTGCTAATGGTTTGAACTTGTAAGAGTTACTGTTCCTGATGCAGGAGATGAAATTGCAAAGAGAACATAGTGGGTCTGTGTGAACATGGAGCTGGTAGAAGAAACTGTAAAATCTAGCTCCAAAGCCATAGTCTTTATAATGTTGGAATGTGCAGAGACAGAACAAACCTTGAAATAAAACACTAAAAGAGGTACTGGACTCAGAGATATAAACTCCAGGAGGTGATCTTAAAATTCATTAGATATTCAAAAGTATGATTAGAATGTTGGTGGATATTGAAAAGATCTTGAAATGCTAGATATGTCATGTACAAGTTTTGATGTTTTAGAGTTGTGGAGAAAATCAACCTTTCTTTTCATCTCCCCAGTAGGGGCTAAGAGGTTGTGTCCCCTGACCGACTCCTTGTTAATTCTGCCTAACTTTCTTCCTCACAGTGACTTCTGGAGATGCTCTTCGAGAAGAATGGTTGCTGTTTCCTAGTCCCAGTATACCCTATCCATTAATTTCCCCCCTTTCTGGAAAAGTTTAGAAGCTTTTTTATTCAAAGGGGAAATATTGGTTGAGTAGCCTTAATAGGGAAACTCTGGTGGCATAGTGGTTAAGAGGTATGACTGCTAACCAAAAGGCTGGCAGTTCAACTCCACCAGGTGCTCCTGGGAAACCTTATGAGGTGGTTCTACTTTGTCCTACAGGGTTCTGTGAGTCAGAATTGACTCAACAGTAGTGGGTGGAAGCCTTAGTAGTACCTGACAGTGTAGAAAATTTAACTGCAAAGATTTCTTATCACTGTAACTCAACACTCTCATTTTACAGATTATGTTACTGATAAACAATACTTGCTATACCATGACCGCTAGAAGGAAAAACAAATCCGTCTTGAAAGAAGTACGGCCAGAATACTGCTTAGAAGCAAGGATGGTGAGATTTCATCTCATGCTCTTTGGACATATAATCAGGAGGGATTAGTCCCTGGAGAAGAACATCATGCTTGGTAAAGTAGAGCGTCAGTGAAGAAGAGGAGATGCTCTACGAGGTGGATTGACACAGTGGCTGCAACAGTGGGCTCAAACATAGCAACAACTGGGAGAGCACAGGACTGGGTTTTTTTGGTGTGTGTATGGGGTTGCTATGTGTTGGAATGGACTGGATGGCAATAGCATTTTATAGATGACAAAATTGAAGTCCACAGATGGAATCCTCTCACTCCAAGTTCAATGCTGTTTAAAATGCTTGCTAATGGAGGCGTCTCTACGCAGTCTGCATGCTTAGTAATTATGGGATGTAGCAGGGAAAAGGGGAGTCATGGAATAAGAATTCTTCTCTCCCTTTAGTTTTTCCAGATATAATACCTGTAAAAAAAGTCCATCTGTCTGTGGATCAGTATAGCAGTTTTCCACTTGCCATTAAATAAATGAGGACTGTGGTGTTTGACTGGCCCATTTTAAATTATGGGCACTAGGGAAGAAGTGGAAGGCAAAACCAAACATATCCCCTACAGTCTGTAATTTATCTTTTTGAAGGAGGAGCTCCTAATTGGCAGGCCATTAGATTTTACTTGCTGCCAAGTTCATATCGTTCACTTAAATGGAGAAGAGTGAGTGGGACCCAGCCCTTGACATCATGTTAATGATTTTTGCTCGTAACACTTGCATTTCCAGGATCAGTCACTATTTTCTTCCTTTAAAAAACTTAAAAAAGGGAACAAACTACTACTCTTTGATTTGGCACTAAGAATATCAGGTGTTCGCTTAGTATTTCTTAAATTTTGCTTGGCATTCTTCATGCTGCTATTCTGAAGTGTTCAGCCAATAAGTCAAATGGTTTCTTAGATGTTCAGGGAATAGTACATACAGCCAATACTTGGTTTTTCAGGATAGGGGGTGAAAAACTTTGGCCTGGGTTATTTCAAAGAAGACAAATCTTCAGAATAAACGAAGTTCAATACATGTATGTGTTTTTTTTTTTTTTTTCTGATTCCATAAGGGGACTGTATTGTGATAAGGGCATACTTGAATATACGTTAATGTTCATAGTAATGAACAAACATTTATTGACCCCTTATCATGTACCAGATACTTGTGCTATGTCTCCCAATTCTCAGTGGAAGGAATTTTATCCCTATTTTACGGCCTTAGAAAGTTAAGTAATTTGTCACAGGTATAGGGGAGTCCTTGGGTGACTCAAATGGGTAAGTGTTAATAGATAGGCTGTTCAAATCCAGCCAGAGGCACTTCAGAAGAAAGGCCTGGCTATTGACTTTCCAAAGGTTGTGGTCATTGAAAGCCCTGTGGAACACAGTTCTACTGTGAAATTCATGAGTTTGCCATGAGTTGGAATCTACAATTATTTGGTTGAATGGCAAGTAAGCAGGGAAGTCAGGATTCAAACCCAGACTGTCTACTTAAGATTGCTTTCCATGTTTTGAAAACTGTCATTCTTTTTTCAAGTCCTTCATTGGCTGGTGGGTGCAGAGTGTTGCATGAGGTAAGGTGCCACCTTGAATTCTTGTGTAAATGGAAAATCAGGCCAATTAGGTGAGGAAATAGGTTGGGCATTATGTCTTTCTGGAAGAGTCTAAGTGGTTAAATGTGAGGGGATTAAGCATCTATGAGAAAGACAACGGAGGAAGGCCTCAGGAAGGAGTGCTAAGAGGGTAGATAAGACCAGGAGATACTTGGTTGGAGATAGCCTCTATGAGAGAAGTCTGGGAAAACTACTTAACCTTGAACTTCATTGTGTTTTGGAATGGTGACATTTCCACTCCCGTGCTAACACCCTGCCTCCCACCATTTACCACCCAGCAGTACATCAGTCATCTTCAGCTGATGCCCACAAGCTTTAACACTTTCCAGTGGTTTCTGATTGCACTTATAGTGAAATCCAAAGCCCGTACCTTTGTCTATAAGGCTGTAGCAGATGCTGTGGAAGCTCTGTCCATGTCTGCTTGGGACTCGTTTTACCTGTACATGTGGTCAGCTTTCTGCTGCTGTTGCTTAAAACCTTCCATCTGAGGTATTTTGGCTGCCAACAGGACAGGTAGAAAGTTCCTCAGAGTTACGCTTCAGAAGCAAGTTTCAACCAGTGGTGGCCAAGAGTTGGAGGAAAAACACCCACAGTATCTTGCCCCATAGATGACAGAACTTTGAGCTAAGTTCTGTGCATTCTTCTGGAGGTCCCTCCTGGGGTTGAGCCCCAGGTTCCCATAGTCAGAACCTGATCACTGATGTATCCATATTGCCTGCCTTCCCTTTCCTGTCTCACTTCCTTTCTTCCCTTCTTTCCTGCACTTCTTTCCATGTCAATCCCTTGCAGTCAAACCCTTGCTTGTGGTCTGATTCAGGGGAACCCAACAGAAGCCAAATGCTATATTTGATCTGGTTTGTGCCCACCTCTTCAACATCATCCAGAGCCACTGTACCTTGCAAGCTGCCTTTCAACTGCATTTGTTTTCTTTCAGTGTCTTAAACCTTTTAAGTAACTTGGTACACGCACTGTTCTTTTGACTGAGTGTTATTTCCCCACTCTTCACAGGTCTGACCCCTCATAAGGTAGGCTTCAGCTTGAATGTTGCCTTTTCAACAGATGTCCTCTGATATTCCAAGAAAAGCGCTCGAGATCCTGGAGCAGATCACTGGGCTCCCCTTGCTTTGGCCCCACACAAGGAGATGCAGCGCCGTGTCAATGGTGGAAGTGATGACCACTTGCTGCCTTCACTAAGTGCTCCCTTGTGGTCCCCTACCCTTTCCATGTCTACAGCCAAGCTGTGTTGCGCCTGGGCACACACTGTGTGCAGTTTGGACTTCTCCTGAGCCTTTCTAGACTTATCTGTGATACTTAAAAACAGAAGAAGGAGCGATAGTAGGTCATGGCAGACTGGGTTTTTAGAAGGTTTGGACACAGAAAAAACGCTGACATTGTGGGCGTATCTGGAGAATCTGATTTTCAGTTATCCCCTGAGGTCCTCTCGCTGATAAAATGTTCTTGAAAACCTATTTCTATTTCTCTTAAAATCTTTGTAAAGGAGTAGTTCTTTTGTTTGTTTAAAGCTGGCTTTGTTGTTGCTGTATTTCAAGGCTAAAAAAATCAATGAGCAGTTATAGACCTTCTTGCATCCCTGCTGCTCTCCATGCTCTTACAGATAGTCTAGTACCTGAAGATACATTTTAAATTGAACTTTTGTTTTTCCTTCCAAAGGAACCTAGGAACTTCTTTAATGAATTCAGAAAAGGCAGCTCCGCTAGGCTGAAGCTCTCTTGCCTACAAGTCTAGGCTGGCAGCCCTGCTCTTGCTCTTGAGCGGGACCCAACCTGTGTAACTTAGGAGGGTCCCTGAGTCTCAGGATGGAGACAGGGCTCTGACTTCTGAGAAATAGGGCCTGCCTTAATCATCTAGTGCTGCTATAATAGAAATACCACAACTGGACGGCTTTAGAAAGAGAAATTTTATTCTGTCACAGTCTAGTAGACTACAAGTCCAAATTCAGGGCATCAGCTCCTAGGGGAAGACTTTCTCTGTTGGCTCTGGAGGAAAGTCCTTGTTATCAATCTTCCCATGGACTGGGAACTTTTGAGGTGCAGGGACCCTGGGTCCTTTTCAAAGGACATGCTCTGCTCCCAGCACTGTTTCCTGATAGTGTGAAAACCAAACTAAGCTCATTGCTGTAGAGTCAAGTCCAATTCATGGCAACCCTATAGAATGGAGTAGAACTGCCCCAGAGTTTCCAAGGAGTGCCTGGTAGATTTAAACTGCCAAACCTTTTGGTTAGCAGACAAAGCACTTAAAATTTATGTCTTGGTGGCATGAGTTCCCCAAATTTCTCTGCTAGCTTCTTCCTTTATATTGCAAGAGATTACCTCATGGCACCTTAGGGTGTTACAGAGTCCTGCCCCACCAACTCGATTGCCTCCCATCCTCTCGCATTAACATCATAGAGGCAGGATTTACAACTTGAAGGAGCATCATGTAATACCAGGAATTATGGCCTAACCAAATTGCTACACACATTTTTCGAGGGACAAAATTCAATCTGTGACAGGCCCTCAGACCTAATACCAACCTTGGGTATTACAGGTTCCTATTCCCTGCTCTTTGAGTGTGATTAGATCATGATGTATTAGCACTAGGAGCTCTGGAGAGTGTGAGCACCAGCCTCTCATTTTACCCAGGAGGAGACTGAGACTCACAGCTGGTTAACGACTTGTTCAAAGTCACACTGCTGATTTGTGGCACATTTGGGCTGAGAACAAGCTGAATGTCATGGAGAATTCTTTTAAGTAGGTAGCTGTCTAAATGGTTTTTGTAATTGCCAGGAAATTCACCACGGGAGGGGGTCTGATAGGCTATGAAGATATATTGGGGAGTGGTGGCCTAAGGGCAGGTCCCTTTGCAATGTTTTTACTTCAGGGTCTTGAAATGTCCAATTTTACCACTGACTATTTCTGTCCCTACAAATCTCTTCAGAAGTGTGGTGATTTCTCCTAAACACAGAACACACTGCTTATGTATGGGAAGGATTTACGTCAACCCCAGATCTCATCTTGCTGAGGTAGGAATGCCTCTTTGATGATGTGTGTGAAGCTTTCTGTCATTTGAACATCTTTTCCTTTTTTGTTAAGACCTGAGATAACTCAGTACTTAAGGAATTTCATTGAAAAATTTCCTTTCTTCTTTAGGAATAAATGAATCCTCACAGAACCGTGGTAAGATGAACATTCATTTGGGTCTAGGGGCCCATTAAGAAGTAATGAAGATGGAGTTCAGCTTCTTTGGGCTCCAGTGAAGTTTAGATTAAAATTCCCTCAACAATAGATATTGATTCACTCCTCGCCCTATACACCTCTCACTACCCACCATCTGCTGTGTGCTGCTAAAACATTGCCACTGTCATTCATTTAGTTAATCACCGAATACTCATTGAGCATGTATTCCATTATGCACTGAGTTATTACGTTCTATAATTCCAAGTAAAGGAGACTGTAAGTGCTTGTATGCACAAACAACTTGTCTGAAGATATAAAATCAAAAGACTATGGTATCTCGAATGAATATGAAAATCACCCTCCATAGAAGATTCAGGATTATGTTGGTTGCATTGTTTCTTTAATGGGACTGCTTGTGTTGAATAATTCATGCTGTCTTGCCCAAGCCCCTTGAAAGGACTGGCACATTTCTGCATCTCTACAGGACAGCTGGCTGAGGTTAAGGTACATACTGTTGCGATAGATTTGAATCTTGCCAAATGGCCTCATGGGGATTTTTGATAGTGCAGCCTTGGCTATGGAATTAAGCAGACTTGAATTCAAATCCTAGCTCTGTGCTTTGACTTGGCAAAGGATCAAGTCTCTTTCTGTTTCAGTATCTTCATACATAAAATAAGAACTCTTCATCAGGATTTAGACATACAGTGTTCTGGGAACACTGTTCTCACGACAACTCCTTTTAAGGAGGGCGGGTATTGTGAGATGGAAGTCCCCTTTCCTGCCTAGTGCTTTGGGTATGGTCATGAAACCCCCAGAACTGGAGTTGGGGTGGAGACACTGGGAATGCTACACTGTTTTTAGAAAAGGAAGAAGAACTAGGTGAAGAGGAGAGAATGAGAAAGAGAGGTGAGAGGAGCCAGCAAGGAGGAGGGAGGCAGAAAGGGAATGAGGCCAGTGAAACGGCAAAGTGGTAATGGAGAGCGAAAGGCATTTTAAGAGCTATGATACTTCTTGATTTATTAGTACTGTGTGTGTTGCTGTGATAGGAACCCCTTCTCCATTTTCCATGTCCTCAACACCTGTCCACCTGCTTTCCCTGCTCTTCACCTGAACTTTGGTAAAATCTGCTAAGTTCACTAATGTTTCCTAAAAGTAAGGTGTGTATGTGTGTGTACGTGCATGTGCATGTGTGCGTGTGTGTATCCTGAGTTTTCTGTCTAGATGAGTACCCAGGGGACAGAGACCGTGAGAATGAAAACCTCTTGGGAGTTTTGTAGAATGCTGGTGAGGACTTTGGATTTCACAGGTCTCTGTGATTTTATTCAAACTTATCTAGATTTTTAAAAAAGTAGGCCTTGACAACTAAGTCTCAATCAATGGTATTTATCAAACTTTTACTTTTTACTAAGTACTGATGTAAGAATGTTGCAGTTATTGTCTTATTCAGTCAACAAATACTTATTAAGGGGTCTTTTTAATCCTTACAACAAATTTGATGACCTTTAAAAAAAAAAACTTGCTCTGGCATTGACTTTGACTCATAATGACCCTATGTATGTCAGTGTAGAACTGTGATCAGGGTTTTCAGTGGCTGATTTTTCAGAAACAGATTGCTAGGCTTTTCTTCTGAGGAACCTCTAGGTGGACTTGAACCTCCAACCTCTTAGCAGCTAAATGCATTAACCATTTGTACGACCTCCGGACCTAATGAGTATTAGAGTACTTCTGTTTCATAGATGAGAAATGTGAGCTTAAGAGAAGTTATGAAACTGGCCTTAGGTCACCCAGCCAATATATATGTTTTGAACGCAGATTTTGAAATGAAGTATCTCTCATACCAAAGTTCATGCTTTTAATTGTTATCATAGATTGCCTCTCATCATGTTGTACTGCCTTATACCATAAAGACTGAATATTAAATGTGGACACTTAAACTCTTTGGTACATGGTAGATACTTTAAGTCAGGTTCCCTAGAAGCAAAGCTTCTAGGATTCTCATTCCAGGGATTTATTGGGCGAGTGCTCTTAGAAGAAGTAAGCAAAGAAAGATAAGGCAGGGCAGAAAGCTAAGCAAGGATGTGGTCTTTGTGGACATCAGAGTCCTCTTGGTCCTATGGGGAGCTCTGGAGTATAGACTGCACCACAGAATGGGCTTCCTTGAGGCCAGGATGTGTCATTTGTACCCCCTCAAGTTAGTTCACAGCTGAGGTCTGCTCCTAAGGTGTGGTGGGGACAGTGAGGCAGCTCTCTGGAGAAAGAAACAGCTGTAGTTATCTGCTGACATGCATAGCAGCTGGGGGATGGGAGCCACAACTGGTTGCCGTGGAGCTGATGCCAACTCGTGGCAATCCCGTGTATGTCAGAATAGAGCTGTGTGACCACAGAGTTTTCAATGGCTGATTCTACGAAAAGCAGATCACCAGACCTTTCTCTCAAGGCAGCTGGGGTGGACTCAAACCACCAGTCTTTCAGTTAGCAGCCAAACACATTAGCCATTTAAACTACCTAGGGTCTCCATCATGTGATTGTTGGCTGATAAAGGGGATCTGATAGGTCACCAACAGCATCCACTAAAGTAGGTAATTAATAACTAGAGCCATTATTATTTCTCAAGTTTTATTTCTTACCCAATAATATACTAATATAAAGAACACACATGCGCACACAAAAATGTCAACAGTCTACTATTCCAACATATAAATTGCTTTTTCTTGCTTCTTCCAGTCCATCTGTGTCCATTTTTAAAAAGCCTGGATGTATTATTAATGTGAAGTTTAAAAATTTGTTTAAAAACACAAAAGTAATGATGTTCATTATGAGAAGTTCCAGCACTGTAAAAGGATATAGTGTGGCCCTCAATATTCCTTAGCCATTTTCTCTCCAGATGTAATCCTTGGTAGCAGTTAGCACTAATTTTTTGGGCCTTTGATTCTGTATTACATACTCATGCACACATGGATACACACCCCAATTTGATTTATGAGATCTTATTTCATGTTTTGACACAGGACTTCTATTTCTCACTTAACTTGTTTTAGAAATCTTTCCATGTTGTTACATATAAGTCGTCCTTGTTCTTTTTAATGGGACTACATAATTTTGCAGGCAAGTATATATTGTAATGCATTTAACTATTCCCCTATTGATGATGCTACCAAGCCAAAACCAAATTCATTGCTGTAGAGTTGATCTCAATTCACAGCAACCTTTTAAGACAGAGTAGAACTGCCCCATGAGATTTTCAAGGGGGTAAGCTTTATAGATGCAGACTGCCACATCTTTCTCCCAAGGAGTGGTTAGTAAGTTTGAACTGCAGCCAATCACTTAACCACTATGCCACCAGGGCTCCTGATTGATGACACTAAGACCCTTCTTTTTTTTTTTTCACTAACAATACAGTAATGTGTTGCACTTTGTTGCAACACATTTATAATTATTTTAAAATTGTACACAATAGTCTATCAAGTTGATGAACCGTATCATTTATGTAATCGTTTCCCTACTGCTGGTTGCACAAAGCAGCAAATGTCTTCATGAGATCTGACAATTAAGTTCGAGAACTCATTCTAGAAAAGATGCTACATACTTCATTGCTGAGTATCATTACAGTCGCCTTAGAAGTATTCCCATTGGGAAGCTATGTGCCAATGCCAGTGCCTAGTCTACCCTTCAAAGCAATTTTGGAAATCTTTTTCTGGAATGGCCATCATACCTGTTGTCATATTACCCTTGATGTCCTGAATGTCATCCAAATGTCTTCCTTTCAATATTTCCTTTATCTTCTGGTAAAGAAAAAAGTCATTGGGGGCTGGGTCAGGTGAGTAGGGAGATGTTCCAATACAGTTATTTATTTACTGGCTAAAAACTCCCTCACAGACAACTATACAACAAAGTTTATGAACTTGCCACCATGCCACCGTGCACAATGGCCATTCCAGAAAGAGTTCCAAAATTGCTCTGAGGTATGGACTAGGCACTGGCATCAGTTCATAGCTTCCCAAGGGTAGTACTTCAAAGGTGACCATAGTGATATTCAGCAATGAGGTATGTAGCATTTAGAACAACTAAGTTCATGGACTTAATTGTCAGACCTCATATATATATATATACACACACGCACACACACACACAATTTTTTTCTCTTATTTTGAATTATTTTCTTATTCTTAGGAATAATATTAGTGGAGCAACTCTGTAGAGCCTGGCTTCCTTTGTTTTGCACTAAGCAGTCTACTAAAAAGCCTCTGAGTGAAAGAAGGTTGCAGAGATGTGTACACTGTGTGATGATTAAGATTGTGTGTCAACTTGGCTGGCCTGTGATTCTCAGTGTTTTGTTGTGTAACATTGTGATCACTTTCTCTGTTGAGATTTGATACATGACCACCCCTATGGTGGTTCACTTTCCCCCTCTGCCTTCATCTTTGCCTCCAACACCTAGCTTCTTCCTGCTTGCTTTACTGGGGCTTTTGCTCAGTCTAGATCCTGCAGCTTGCTCCTGTTCATCTGACCTCTGGTTCTTGGGACTTGAGCTAGCAACTTGCCTGTGGACTTGACAGCTCATCTTGAGATTCTTCATAGTCTTCAATAGTCCTGTTCTCTGTCCTACAGATCGTGAAATCACCAGCTCCTGTGATTACACGAATCACCAAAAGTTGGCAATAGTCCTGCTTTCTTTCTGGCCTGCTGATTTGAGTGTGCGAGCCCTTTTGGCTACATGAATCAGGAGAACTACCTTTCCAGCCCCATGGACTTGGAAATTTACGACCTCTAAAAACTCTGTGAGCCATTTCCTTGATAAAAATCTCTCTCTGTGTCTCATTATATATATATATGTATGTATAAATAGGCTTTACTAGTTTTGCTTTTCTAGGTGCTCAAACCTAAGACATATTGCGTAAATGGCTATGTTACACTGAGAATAAACACAGGCAGACTTGGCTCTAAGGAGCAATGCATCTGTCTTAGTCATCTAGTGCTACTAATAACAGAAATACCACAAGTGGATGCCTTTAACAAAGATAATTTTTTCTCTCACAGAATGTAGGCTGAAAGTCCAGACTCAGAGTAACAGCTCCTGAGAAATGTACTCTCTCTTCCTGTTGGCTCTGAAGGAAGGACTTGTTGTCAGTCATCCCCTGGACTAGAAGCTTCTGAGGTGCAGGAACCCAGGGTCCTTTCTGAAGGATGCAGTCTGCTTCTGAAACAGTTTCTTGGTGGTATGAGATCCCTAACTCCTGCTTGCTTCCCTCTACTTTGTATCTCAAGAAATTGCCTCACATTGAGTCTGGCCCTGCCAACACAACAGGGCCACCCTTCTTCCCTCATTAGCATCACAGAGGCAGGGTCTACAACACATAGGAACATCACACAATACCGGGAATCCTGGCCTAACCAAATTGTTATATTTCGGGGGGGACACAATTCAATCCATGACAGCATCCTTTAGAATTAGGTCTGAGAGTATCCATTTTCCGAATGAAAGGCAGAATACTCTAAGGCCCATGATGAGTGAGGTTGAATTCACATTGCTAGGTGTGTGCTTTTTGTGTTTACTCTTTGTGGTGGTCAGGATTATGCCAACTTGGCTACTCCTATTTGGCTGTTGTATTAAGTGGCAGAGTGGGGCTTGTGGTGGCTTCCCGCCCCTCAGCTCTCTTCTTTCCACCTTCTACCACCTACTGCAGGTCTGCTCACGTAACCAGCTGCTCCTGCTCTCTTCTGGCATCTGGTTCATGGACTTGAACTAGCAGGTGTTGGATTCATCAACCCTTACAGCTGACACTTGAGAATCCTTTTCCCTGACCTGCTGATCCTAGGTTCACTAGCCTCTGCAGCTCTGTCTTGCCACCAGCTTGGGATCCTCCGACCTACATACACAACCGGTGATCTAAAAGTCTGGTCTCTGACTTGCTGACCTTGGATTCACCAGCTCCCATGGCAACGTGAGGCTTGTGCCAGGACTTGGAATGTTCAGCTTCTGCAACTGCATGAGCTGTTTCCTATATTTATCCATCTTTATGTATCTTTCCTTATACTTTATATGTATAAATCTTTCCTTGTACATGCACGTGTTACTGCTTTTGCTTCCCTAGAAAACCCAGCCTAAGCCACTCTTCATATGTGCATGTTCTTGTTGATGGAAACCAAGAAGTAAGTAGATCCAGGTGGGGAAATAGTATTGTGTTTCTCAGGCTGAGTAAATTCAGTGATGTAGCAACAATTCATACAACCAAAATCAAGAAATCTTTATATAAAGAAAACAGCAATGTATGTGAACATCCTTAGAATCACTTTAGTGATTACATGCTGTTATGGATTGAATTGTGTTGGAATTCTTACCCTGTATCTGTGGATGTAATCCCATTTGAGAATAGGAATTTTTGAGTTAATGAGGCTATGGCAGTAGAGATTGTGTTTCCCAAACCCAATCACTTTACTTCTGAGTTCTGTAAGAAGCAGATTAGACACAGTTGCAGGTATAAACAGAAGAAAATAGATGTTGTCTGGAGAGGAATACAGGAATGCCAGGGCTGTGGAAGGTGAAAAAGACAAGGCTCTTCCACTAGAGCAGACAACAAAGCCTTCCTCTATAGACACCCTGAAGTCAAACATGTAGCCTCCTAAACTATGGGAAAATACATGTTGGCTCTTTCAAGTATCCTTGTCATGGCATTTCTGTTATAGCACACCAAGAAGCTAAGATATATACATTCACTAGTGATGATGATGATGAGGGTGATATGCTAATACAGGTGGTCCTCCACTTATGATGCATTTGAGTTACGATGAGTTACACTTATCATCTTTTTTTGTAGATCTCATCACTAGTAATATGCATTATTTACAGTTTTGCAGTGTGTAATTTGCTGATGTTACCATTCTTAGATGTTCACTCAAAGATATTAAATGTTATGCTCTGTAAAAATACTGATAAGAAAAGGCAATAATAATGAAAACTGAAAAGATGTTTAACTTACTTTAGAACTGAATTACAGTGGACTCGTTGGAGCAGAACCTTGTTATAAGTTAGGGACTACATATATTATTATAAGAAGTCCTGGTGGCACAGAGTTTAAGTACTCACTGAAAGGTTATCACGGGAGAAAGATGTGGCAGTCTGCTTTCCTGAAGATTGCAGCCTCAGAAACCCTATGGGCAGTTCTACTCTTTCCTATAGAGTCACTATGAGTTGGAATTGACTCATTGGGAATGAGTTTAGTTTAACACCATCATAGCTACAATTAATGTCATTAATATTACTATAGCTAAAATTTATCACATGCTTATTATGTGGTGGGTACCATTCCAAGTACTTAGCGCTTAGCTCTCAGCACTTATTTCTGTTTCTGTCCAATTGATTCCAAGTCATAGCAACCCCCATAGGATTTCCAAGGAGTGGCTGATGGATTTCAACTGCTGACCTTTTGTTTAGCAGCTGTAGCTTGTCATAGGTCTTAACCGTGGTACCACCAAAACTCCCAGCACTTACTTAGCACTTGTTCAATCCCCATAGCAATTCTTGGAGGTACAGTAGTCCCCTCTTATCCAGTGGGTATATATTCCAACACCCCCAGTGAATGTCTGAAACCATGGTTAGCACCAAATCCTACATGTACTATGTTTTCTTGTATACATACATAGCTATGATAAAGTTTAATCTATGAATTAGGCACAGTAAGAGATCAACAGTAGTCAAATAATAAGAGAGCAGTTATAACAATATAGTGTTATAAAAGTTATATGAATATGGTCTCTCAGAATATCTTTTTGGACTGTGATTGACCACAGGTAACTGAAACCATGGAAAGTAAGATCTCAGAAAAAGGAAGACTACTTTGATCCTTTTATTACCCTCATTTTACAGGTGAACAAAGTGAAACATTGAGAAATTAGGTAACTTGCTCAGGTCTTCCAGCCGGTAGACGACAGAGCTGTGATATAACCAGACCTGGTGTGATCTCTTGATCACAGTGCTCTTCTACCACTTGGTAAATAATCGTCTAATGCCAGCAGTGGTTCAGTGGTAGAATTCTTGCCTCCATGCAGAAGACTAGCAGTTGATTCCTGGCCATTGTACCTCAAGGGCAGCTAGCACCATTCTGTCATTAGGGGCTTGTGTCGTGCTATGACCTTCCAGACTAATCAGGCTATTGTGAAGGGCCCAGCAATCTACCTCCAAAAGTCAGTCAGTGAAAACCCTATAGACCACAATGGTCCGATCTTGTGTTTATGTGGTCACCATGTGTTGGCCCCCGCCAGCAATTAAACAGCATGTTTGATTTTCAACAAGGTAGTCTTGTTTAAAGGCCCAAATAATAGTTAAGATAAAATTAAAGCAGGTATTGTAGCTGAAATTCTGTATAAAGAAATATAGTTATAAGTGGAACTACTTTTTAGGCAATTCCTGTAGGGTCGACTCAACAGCACTTGGCTGGCATAGGACCTGGAAGCTGTTGACTTTGAAGGGAGGTGTTCACAGCAGAAAATTTATGGGTTTTAAACTTATTGTCAGTACCAAGGGAAGCCATAAAATGATTGATGTGGCTGCATGTTTTTCCGAACAGATGAGTTTGATAATGAGAGATTCCTGATAAAGAGACTTAAAAGGTAAAAATACCAATTCTGCATTCACATACCTCATGTGAGAGGAAGATTTCTGAAAGAACAGTATCTTTCTTCACCACTTCATTCTGGGTGGCTGCCCTAGATGGGAACGAGAGGGTAATGGTGGCTTGTTACAGCAAGGGAAACCACGGGGGGTCAGTGAAGTTGGGAAAAGGGGGAACATGCCTATGCAAAAAGTAATATGCATACTTTGTGGTTCTGTAGTCATAGAAGATTTTCCGTTTTTTCCCCTAAGAATTATTTGAACCTGGAAAAGGACAAGAAATTGCTGTACTTTTACAGATTCCAAAGACCAAGAAATTAATTAAAAAAAAATATCAGCTTATGCTGCCACAACTCATAGGGGCTTGTGATGTTACCCTAAAACTTAGGAATTTACCCTATTAGAACCTCTTCTCCACTTGCAGTTTTAATCTGACCGAAGAAGATTTACTGTTAACAAATGAGTAATGATGTATAAAGTCATTAATAATGATATTCCACCCAACCTGAAGTATTTCTTGGAGGCAGACATTTTATTAGATGATCTTTCTTCTGTAGTTAGGGGCTTAATTGGTGGGCTGTTGGGTTGCTAGATGTCTCTTCTCTCTATTCCTATAACAATACCCCAACTCCATCATACCCAAACTATAAATGGGTTGTCCCAGGGAGTTTGCTACAAGGTAATATAGATTTACCTTATAGTTGTATGTGGCTCCACTTTTACCACTAATACCACCACCACCACCACCACCGTTACTACCACTGGAATAATTTGCCATAGGCCAGGTACTCTGATAAATGCCTTATGATGATTGCCTCAGTCTTCACAGGATCATGAATGAGGAATGTTATGGATTGAAATGTGTCCCCCCAACATGTGTCAACTTGGCTAGACCATGATTCCCGGTATTGTGTGGTTGTCCTACATTTTGTGATCTGATTACCTATGTGTTAGAAACCCTAAACTCTATATAATATCAATGAGGCAAGATTACAGGCAGTTATGCTAATAACACTACCTACAGGATTAGGTTGTATCTTGAGTCAGTCTCTTGTGAGATAGAAAAGTAAGCAGAGTGGGGAGGGACCTCATTATCACCAAGCAAGAAGAGCCAGGAATGGAATTTATCCTTTGGATCCAGAGTCCCTGCACTGAGAAGCTCCTAAATCTAGGGGAAGCTTGATGACAAAGATGTTCCCACAGAGCTAACACAGAGAAACTTCCTCCTGGAGCTGGTGCCCAGAATTCAGACTTCTAGCCTACTAGACTGTGAAAGAATAAATTTCTGTTTGCTAAAGCTATCCACTTGTGGCATTTCTATTACAGCAGCACTAGATAATTAAGGCAAGGGGGCAGCCAGGACCAAAGTTACCAGTGCATGCTGAAAGTGAGTTCTTTTCCTTGTGTGGTACTTTTCCTTGACTTGAGGGGAAATAGCTCAGTAAACTACTAGAAACAACGATTTTTGGTCTTAAAGGTTTCCTTATGTTCCAGTGTACATCCTTTCGGGGTTTTCTGGGATTTTTGTTAAAGTTCTACCTGTTTAATAGGCATTCAAGATTGCATTTTCAAAGACTTGGGTTTGAAACATCACAATTTCTATAAATCTATTTCCATGATGCATTCACAGCTCTTCCTGGGCGTTCCTGGTAGTACAAATGGTTAGTATCTTTGGCTGCTACCAAAAGTTTGGAGGTTGGAGTCTACCTAGCGATTCCTTGAAAGACAGACCGGGAGACCTACTTGGGAAAAATCAGCTGTTGAAAACCCTGTGGAGCACAGTGCTCTGATACACGTGGGATCACTGTGAGTCAGAGTTGACTAGACACTGACTATTATTTTCTGGGCATTCTGGGTATTGACAGATGGATTCTGGGTATTCTCTTTTTGATTTTTTCCGAGATCACAGCTTTTCAGAAGAGGAAACAGCTCTTGAGTCAAAAATATTAATCAGAGTTTGACATTTCTAAAACTTGATGTTTTAAAGTGTGTTCTACAAAAAACTGATCATAAGATAACCCCTCAAAAAGCAATTCCGTCCTTCATACATGTTGTGGGTGTGAATCTAAGGGCAGAAACTTAGCTGTGCAGGGAATTATTACAATTCTTAATTTTCTGTAAATCAGTCTGATTTTAATCTGACATCTTTCCAGATCAATGTAAAAGTCAATTTGGACATACCTGGGGTCCTTTGTGTTTTTCCTCCGAGTGGTCATGTTAAGATTCATGATCATACAAAGTACCTAGGCGCTGGGGAGGGGTCTGTCCACACTGCTGCTGGCGGAGATGCCTGCCTGGCCTCTTCACATGGACTCCCCGCTGCTTCTCTACTGTGACTATGGCACAAGGGTCTTTGGTGAGGTTGGAAGCCACAGCCAAAGATCTGACTCCAGAATTTGCAAGGAAATGGGAAGCATGTGTCTCCTGCTCTTGGGACCCTCAAACCCCACTTCCCTGCAACCCCTTTTTGATTTGGAAATAAAAATGAAGAAGCCTGGGCTTGGCAGTGGGCTTGCTTTAACTCTTCCTTGAAGTAAGGAAGAGTAGAGTCCCCTCTTCCCTTTAACAGGGGGAGGAGAGGGGAGAGGAGATATGGAGAAAATATGAACTAGTATTCCACAAAGTTATCATATATGTTTAGGAAACACTGTTTGTTGAGTTTCCACAGAGTAATGAGAATGTCAAACGCACTGAGAAGTCCTGTAATATGAAAATGTATTTATATTTTTTTAACCCAGAGACTTCCAGATTTATTTGGTCACTAAACCTATTAACACTCCACAGAGCTATTGTTCTGCAGAATACTCTCCAGGAAATCTTTAGTAGCTCTGTGTGGATCTATTACTACCCATGACCAGGAGAGCAGGTTCTGGCATCTTCTGACAGAGAGACAATACTCACTTCTGCCCTATGATGCTCAACTATTCTGGCCCCTTTTCTGTCCCCCCCTCCTGCCACTGCTTTTCCAGCATTCCAGAAATACACCTCCGGACTCTCCAAGAATGGCTGATACATCATAACAGTTTTTCCTCTACATGTGAACAATACAGGTAATTACTTGGCATGGTCAATGCAGTGAGCCCAGAGACACTAGACACTCAAAATCCGTTTCTGGAATACTACCCTGCACACAAACTTGGATGTTTTAGCCACAGAGAGATTTACTGTGCCTAAGAAAATAACTAAGATTTGAAGATTATGGGCACTAGCACAGCCTGAGAGACCTCCACTAGCCTCAGCACTACTGAAGTCATTTCTTAAATTAAGCAAACAAGATACTCATGGGATTTCCTGTTACCTAGTGAGCTGACTGGAAATGAGGGAGACAAACTCCTTCCATGAGATTAGAACTGAAACTGTATTCTTCCTGCTCATAGCCTGAAACTGTGTGTTCCAGAATATTCTTTCCACAGGGTTTGTTCATTTTAGTGCCTCTCCTGCTTTTTGGGCTCTTCACTTCTTTGCTGCTAAGGCTTCCAAGTGACCATATTTGCCCTGTCCTTTGCCACAGTTGCTTTGCCCTAGGATGAGTTCTCACTTGTGATTCTCACCCTTGTCAGAGCTCCCACTGCTTCTGTACCCTTCCCTTCCCTTGGCTGGGTAAGGGAAAACAAGCGGAGTAAACAAAACCGAGGTACCAGTGACTGAGAGCCCCCCTTTCCTCCCAGGGTGTTCACCTGCATGCCTCTCTAATTAGAGAATTTCAAGGGAGAAACTTTAGGCAGTAAGCTGTTTTGTACCACCTGACTCCCATTCCCCCCAGTGGAGGTCTGGCCTTAGGAGTGGTGAAAGAAAGTTGTTGCTACAGCTTTCAAAAAATCCACTTCTGGCCCCCTTCAGCCCTGGAGGAAGGAGTTAGTTCCCCTTTCTTCCTTTCTTTCACAAGGTCTGAAGTCTGAGATCTGAACTAATCTTACCCGTTTTTTTTTCCTTCACAAATGAGAAGACAACTCCATTCCCTACAGAACAACTCCATTCCCTACAGGAAACCAAGTGTGACTGTAGATCTCAGAAGTGTCTGTGTTGGGAAGCCATGGGGGTGGTGGGCGTGGTGATGGTGTGAGCTTAGCTGTTAGCTTGGGGCTCCTGGAAAGCATGAGATAGTGGGAGACCCTGGTAGGAGAGCCCAGACTTGAGTTCGTCTGTGTTAACTGATGCAGGGGGTTTCAGTTGGGCCAACTAACTTCTTTTTATCCCACCCAGCTGACCCTACAATAGCTTGGCTTAACTGCAAAGCTGTATCAATTACAGTAATTTACATGAATTATTTACCAATTATCCCTAATTACCAGGCTGCATGATAATGATTATGCATATCATCAAATGTGTGCCAGATCAACTTGGTTCTAAGATTTATTTGATTGCAATACTAATCATCATGCACATCTGCTTAGTCTTCTCTGGGAGTTGCTCATATCTTTTGGACATTTGTTCACACCTTGCAAACGATGGAAGTAACATTGTTAGGCACTTGATATTTTAGGGCTTCCACCTGGTTTGTTCCTGTTGGAACTCCTGCTGAGAATTTGCATTTCAACCCCAGATATACTGAATCAGAATCTACAGTTTAACAAGATCCCCAGGTGATTCTTGAATGTAATAATTTTTTTTTATTGTGCTTTAGGCAATAGTTTACAGTGCAGATTAATTTCTGTTTCAAAAATGCTATGCTCCGATTGTTTTGTGACATTGGTTGCAATCCTTGGAATGTGTCAGCACTCTCCCATTTTATACCCCAGGTTCCCCATGCCTGTTTGGTTTTTCTGTTTCTTGACTTCTCATCTTTGCTTTTAGGCAAGTGTTGTCCATTTGGTCTTGTGTACTTGATTGAACTAAAAAGCACATTCCTCACTTGTGTTATTGTTTGTTTTATAGATGTATCTAATCTTTGGCTGAAAGGTGAACTTTGGGATGTGTAATGAACTTTGAGGATCACTACTCAACTGATGGTTCTCAGAATTGGTCCCTAATCAGCAGCACTAGCCCTGCTTGGAAACTTTTAGAAGTGTGAATTCTCTGCAGGGTTTGGAACTGGAACAAACCAGTTTAAACCCCTTGTATTCATTGATGAGTTGAAGGAAGGGAGAAAGGTAAGTAGTGGTGATTCGAATTTGCCTCTGAAGCCAATAAATTTAGATTACTAGTTTTGAAGATAAAGTAAGGCCACTTGCACTTCATTAGAATATAATCTTCCTCATTACACAGAAAGATCCTCTAGGGCAGGAACTTTTGCTTTATTCATGTTTCCACACTAGCCTATAACATAGTAGGAATTCAATAAACATTTGCTGAATGAAATTGAACTGAATTCAAAATGGCAGTAGGTTTTATCTCACAGCCTAAAATATCACAAAATAATGTAGATATTTCTTCCATTATTCTGAAGTTTTATAGATCATACATATGGAATTTAATGGAGGCAGAAGTATTACACATAGAATGAAATATAGTAATGATGGGCCTTGAGTTCGTGGTATCCAAGGATCATATCTCTCTACAGAGTTGACATCACTTTTTATGAGATGAGCTCATCAACTGCTTTAATACACACGAGTTAGTGCCTCTAACACAGAAGCTGTATGTTGTTAGTAACAAGTAACCCGTATTTATTAAATTGTTGGAAAATTATTATTACTCCAGTAAAACCTCTGAAAACTAGAAGCTGTGTAAAGCAGAAACCTGTCAGAGAAGGAAAACTCAAATATTATGAGAGGTAGAAAAATGGTAAGACTGTACACTGTCAGGGATACCCCAGTGGCAAAGTGGTTAAGTGCTATGGCAAATAACTAAAAGGTCTGCAGTTGAAATCCACCAGGTGCTCCTTGGTAACTACAGGGTTGCAGTGAATTGGAGCCCGTTGTTGCAGACAGTGTCAATTCATCTCTTTGAAGGTCTTCCTCTTTTTTGCTGACCATCTACTTTACCAAGCATGATGTCCTTCTCTAGGCTTGTCTCTCCTGATAATTTGTGCAAAGCATGTAACCAAGTCTCATCATCCTTGCTGCTAAGGAGCATTCTGGCTTTACTTTTTCTGAGACGTATTTGTTCTTTCTTCTGGCAGTCAGTATTTTTTGCCAGCGCCATAACTCAAAGGCATCGTTTCTTCTAAGGTCTTCCTTATTCATCATCCGGTTTTCACATGCATCTGAAGTGATTGAAAACGTCGTGGCTTGGTTCAGGAGCACCTTAGTCCTCAAAGTGACATATTTGCTTTTTAACACCTTAAAGAAATCATTTGCAGCAGGTTTTCCCAATGCAATACATCACTTGAGTTCTTGACTGTTTCTTCCATGGATGTTGACTGTGTATCGAAATAAAATGAAGTCCTTGACAACTTTGATCTTTTCTCCCTATATCATGATGTGCTTACTGATCCAGTTGTGAGGCTTTTTGCTTTCTTTGTGTTGATGTGTAATCCATACTGAAGGCCATCGTGTTCATTTTTATCAGTAAGTGCTTCAAGTCCTCTTTACTTTCAGCAAGCAAGTTTGTGTCATTTGTATATCACAGGCTGTTAATGAGTCTTCCTTGAATTCTGATGCCATATTCTTCTTCAGATGGTCCAGCTTCTGTATTATTTGTGCAACATACAGATTGACTGCATATTGTGAAAGGATACTATATGTAGAAGTATAGTTAATTTATTATAAGTTCATATAATGAAATACCATATGAAAATGAATAAACTAGGTGTGTGTAACTATAATTTATTCATCTTCATGTGATACTTCATTATATGAACATACTATAGTATACACATTTATTCTCTTTGATGATTGGATTTTGAATTTTGGTGACTATAAGCGATGCTTTAATGAGCAGTCTTGTATGTGAAGTGTGCAAGTTTCTTTAAGGTATTAATCTAGGAATTAAATTTTTTGTCTGTGGAATATTCACATTTTAGAGTTTTCTAGATAATGCTGAAGTGTTTTCCAAAGCATTTGTGTGTATCCCTTTAAAAATTTTATTTACTTATTTATTTATATTTTATTGGGCTTTAGATGAAAGTTTACAGCTAAAGTTAATATGTCAGCACAAAATTTATACCTATATTATTATGTGACAGCACACTCCACATTTCAACCATGGGCTTCTTGTGTCCATTCGTCTAGTTCCTGACCCTTCTGCCTTCTCAGCCTTCCTCCAGACAAGAGCTGCCTATTTGGTTTCCTGTATCTGATTAAGAATTATGCTCTTCATGAGTATTGTTTTGTGTTTTACCCTATAGGACAGAGTAGCATTGCTCCGTAGAGTTTCCAAGGAATGCCTGGTTAGCAGGCATAGCACTTATCCACTATGCCACCACGGTTTCTTTATGTTTCATGGTTCAGTCTAATCTTTGTCTGAAAAGTGGCTTTGGGAATGGTTTTAGTTCTGGGTTAACAGAATGTCTGATACTTCTATTTCTAGGAAGCATCAAATTGATTTCCAAAGTGGTTGTACCATTTAAGATTCCTCCCAAGAGTGCATAAGTGTTCCAGTGTCTCCCTACAAGCCTTCCAACATTTTATTATTTTTTAGTTTTTGGATTAATGCCAGCCTTGTTGGGGTGAGAGGATATCTCCTTGTACTTTTGATTTGCATTTTTCTTGGCTAATGGCTAATTATTCGGAGAACTTCCTCATGTATCTGTGAGCCACCTGAATGTCTTCTCTGAAGTGTCTGTACATATCCTTTGCCCATTTTTTTAACTGGGTTGTCTTTTTGCTATTGAAATTTAAAGTGTTTGTAGTTTTAGAGATTAGATGCTTATTAAATATGTCATATCTGAATTTTTACCCCAGTCTGTAGGTTATCTTTTTACTCTTTTGATGAAGTCTCAGTATAAGCTCATGTGCCACTGTGGTAGCGTAGTGGATAAGTGCTATGGCTGCTACCTGAAAAGATGGCAGCTCAAATCCTCCAGGCATTCCTTGGAAACTCTATGGAGCAATGCTGCTCTGTCCCATAGGTAAAACACAAAATAATAGTCATTCTTAGTTTAATCAGATACAGGAAGCCAAATAGGCAGCTCTTGTCTGGAGATAGGATGAGAGGGCAGGAAGGTTCAGGAGCTGCATGAATGGACACAAGAAGCCCATGGTTGAAAGGTGGAGTATGCTGTCACATAATAATATATGTCTAAATTTTTGGTTGAGTGTGTGATTTTTTAGGAGCTCCCAGTTACCTAGTTTATCTCCTGTTGTTTGTGGACTGTTAGTTTTGGTGACTATGATTTGTATTCTGTTTATGCTAAACTTTATTTTTAAATAATAAAAATGACTTGTCCTATAGAATTGTGTCATTTTGCTCATCAGTAGCCATTTCTTCCAAAGGTACACTTCTGGAAAGGGATGGGGCTGAGATTCAAATGCAGGACTGTTACTTTGAGCCATGTGCCCTTTTTGTTGCTTCATGTTCTGTTTCTTCTGTACCTGAAGGCATCCCATCTCCTTGTATAGCAGAAGTTTGAGCCTAAATGAAAATAAAGGTTTGTGTGTAATTTAGGTTGTGCTTTTTGGCTGGCTTTTTGCTTATGAGGTTGTAGAGAAGAGTCTGTAGTCCTTGGGTGGTGGAAACAGTTAATGCATGACTATGAACCAAAATACTGAAGATTTGCATCTACCAGAGCTGCCTCAGAAGAAAGGACTGGTGATCAACTTCTGAAAAGTCAGCCATTGAAAACCTCCTGGAGAACAGTTCTACTCTGACACACATAGACTTACCATAAGTAGGAATTTACTTGACAGTAACTAGTTAGAGGATAATCTTGTCTTTGGGTTCCTTTGATCTTTGCTGTAAAGGATTATTTCTTCTTCCTTATTTTAAACCTTAAGTTAGTTTTTCTGCACCCAAGTAATATGTGTCTCCCATTCAGCTCTCCCCACACCAATCTCACTTATTTCACCAGACTAACTTTTTTGGAGGCATTCTTCTAGCTTTATGTAGGGACATCCTTTGAGACTCTGTAATACCCTTTTTCTCATGCAACTTTCATCTAGTAGTTACAGAATCTGTTTGAGGACTATTGTCTAAAACAATTGTTGCTTTGTGGTTGCCAATTAGTAATGCATAACATAATTTATTTGAACTTTAAAATAACCTCAAGAAATGTGTTCTATTATTTTCCTTGTGAGGATAGACAAAACAACATGGAAACAAATGCATATGAAGGGCTGGTTGCTATCATCTAACTTCTGAATCTTGACTTAATATATGAACAAAACAAAGCAAAGCCATTAGAACCAGACAGACGCACAGTGGCAGTGGACTGACAGTGGAAGAGGTCCCTGGGTGGGACAGACAGTTTGTAATTGGCTGCTAACCTAAGGATTGGTGATTTGAACACACCCAGTGGCTCCTCAGGGGAAAGACCTGGTGATCCTTTACTGTGAAAATTATAGCCAAGAAAACCTTATGGTGCACAGTTCTAGGATGGAACACATGGGGTTGTCATGAGTTGGAATCAACTTGACAGCAACAAAGTTGTTTGGTTTTTAGTTCAATACTGGAAGCTCTCAAAGTAAAAGTTGTAGAAGGGGTACTAAAGTTTCTTCCTAGAATGTGATTTAATGAACTTCTAAATGCATGGGAATCTCATTCTGTACTTTGAAAGAAATGTAGCACAGTTCATAATAAAACTGACCCAACAACTTGTACTTCAGCTGAAGGAATTTATTTGCTGAAGGTGCCAAAAAAACTTCTTTTAAGAGGAGTTCAGCAGCTTAAGATCTTGTTGGCACCTTCTGGACTCAAGATCCCACTTAAAAAAGCATAAATTGATGTTTTATTCTAATAGAACCTGCGGAAGTTGACTTCTTTTGAAACAGAAGGTTAAAATTTCCCTGTGCATCAAGAGATGTGTTCCTGCTTCTAATCCTCATGTTTAAAAACATGTACATCAGGAGAAAGAATGCTTCACATCTTTATCAAGTAGCCAGTCAGCTATCAAGTAGGGCATAACAAAATTGGAAATTGGTTCATGATTTATTGCACCTCTTGCAGCACACTGAAATACGTAGTAAAATTAAGTTTTGGTATAGACAGTAGCTGCTTGCACAGCATGACTAAAGAAAGACCCTGTGAGTGGGAGAGGTTGCAGATGAACGAGACCAGAGATGGGAAACTTCCACTGGTTCAACCAGCACAAATGTGTGTTGTTAAGATCTGCTAGCGTTTACATTCAATCTTTGTGGCTAGTAGGAACATAGACTCAGAAGGCCCGAAAAGTCCTCCTCTCTTCTTCCCTCCAGCCACCTGGACCTAGGAAAGCCCATGTGCTATAAGGGTCTCTTTGTTTGCTGTCAAGTCAGGGCTGTCACTGATCGGCAAGCAAAGCGAGTCAAGGAGAAGCCCAGATTGCAGCTGCACAAGACCATATTGTTGCAGTTTTGAGGTTTGTAAGGCGTTTTTGGCGAGCAGGTCGTTCCGAACACCCACAGCTCAGGGTTGTGGACATAGCCATGGAGAGGGAAAATATTTGATAGCAGAGACCTTTCTGGAAATTCCCATGCAGTGAACAAGGATGTGCAGTGTGATTTTGGTTTCATATTAAAATTCCTTGAAGGAAGCCCTAGTACTGTATTGAGTTCTCAGATCTTTCTGTTAATGAGATAGCCAAATGCAACACTTCAGCATTAGGATTGCATTGCCGTGATATAAACCAAAAAGGACCTAATTCACATTTGTGCCCACACCGTGAATGTAAATTGGTTATTAGCTATTTATGCTAAAGAGCAGTAATACAAAACATAAAGGTAGTTTTATTAACTGCGTTTTGCCCTCTGAAATCTGCCGTGTGGCGAGTTTACAACCAGTGACTTTTCCCCCTCTCCACGCAGTATGGCATTTACTCTGACTAATTAACATATTTATTAACAAATTATTGCCCCTTTTCGGCAATTTGCATTTCACAGCACATCACCACCATGAAGTTAATAAGACAGTCCTATACCCTGCTTTTGTGAGTCTACTGGAATGTTACACTAGCCTTTTGGTCTCTTGCCTTCCTTTCTCTTTAGGCGGGGGTAATTAAAGAAAAACAGTGATAATGGGGATATAAATGTGTTTTATTCACTGCATTATGTTTTTGAATTGGTGCAAGCAAGGGTGTAGATGGGCAAGGGAGCAAATCAAACAGCACCCCCTCTGCCCCTAAGGCCACCTCTTACTCAGCATTCTGAGCAGATGCCACTTCTCATTCTCTCAGTGAGCACTACAGGGTGTAGAAACCTGACATGAGAAGTCAGGAGCATAAAATTAAAAAATGAAAGCATAGTATTTAAGTACATATTTGTTATAAAGCTGTGAGTTTGTCGTACTGTGGTGGCTGTGTGTTCTCATGATGTTGGAAGTTAGGCCACCAGTATTTTAAATACCAGCAGGGTCACAGGTGATGAACAGGTCTCAGCGGAGCTTTGAGAGTAAGACAGAGTGGGAAGAAAGGCCTGGTGATCTGCTTCTGAAAATAGACAATGAAAACATCGTGGGTCACATAGTAGAACAGTGTCTGCTTTGCTTGCTTCAGTCATGTCTTCAGAAGAGGTCATTTGCTAGAGGAGGATATCGTGTTTGGTGAAGTAGAGAGCCAGTGAGGAGACCCTCGGTGATGTGGACTGATAGACACAAACATTAGTGGAGGCTGTGAGGAAACGTCAGTGGAGACTGTGAGGATGAACTAGGACTGAGCAGTGTTTTGTTCTGTAATATTTCCATGAACTTGAGTCAACACAATGTCAGCTATCTGTCCATCTGTGTTGTAAAAAGCCTCTAGAGTTGAGATTCTGAACCTGGGAACAGACATCAGAATTAAATAAAGCATTCTAGAAGTGGATTCCAGGAAATTACAACATTCAACCAGGATTTAGAACTCTCAAATTTATTCAGACTGGCAATTCTGAACTCTTTGAGTGCAATAATACCCTTCTTTGTTTATTTTTTTATGATGCCATTTCATTGCAAGTATGTAATACTTCTTAATTTTATCCAAAGAAGATAAATAACACAAAGTTTTGAAAATTTGGGGTGGAATTTAGAGGCAGGTTCAGATCTGCCAGGAGCTCCTTGGAAACTTCATGGAACAGTTCTACTGTGTCCTATAGGGTCCTTATGAGTCTGAATTGACTTGACAGCTGTGGGTTTGGTTGTGGGGCATACATAGGATCATCCCTCTGACTGGGACTATCACTTCTAGAAAAATTGTTGTTTGCTGCCATCGAACTGGTCCCTGACTCATGGTGTCTCTGTCAATCAAATTAAATACTTCCTGACCCTATGCTATCCCCATATGATCCATAGGGTTTTCATTGACTGATTTTCTTCCTAGTCTTAGTCTGGAAGCTCCCATGAAACACGTGATTCATAAGGTTTTCACTGATTGACTTTCTCCTAGTCTGTGTCTGGAAGCTCCCCTGAAATCTGTTCAGCATCATAACAACATACAAGCCTCCACCGATAGAGGAGTGGTGACTGTTGCACAAGGTGCATTGGCTGAGTCTCTTGCACAGAAGTTGAAAATTTACCACTGCAGCAATACTGCCCTCTTATATAAGAATAAGCTTTATTTTTCCATAAGTGCCTTTACTTTGAATTTGACCCTCAAAGCGACATTCACAGTGGGGCTTTCTACTACCTCATGAACCTAAAAGTTGGTGCTGTTGCCAGCATATCTGTTGGTTTTACTGATTTTCTCTTTGAGAGTTCCCCCATTGCTGTTTAGCTCTTGTTCTCTGCTGAGATGTTATAGTCTATATGATGTTCCCTCACAAACAGCTTGAAATGTCACAAAAATGTCATGTAGATAATCAGAATCACTTAGAAAGGTTCTGGAAGCTAAAGAGAGAGATGGCATCAGACACTACATGGATATACAGTAAAACCTGCAAAAGCGGGAAACTGTGTAAGCAAAAAGGAAGGATTTTCCAAGAAGGAAAATGCAAATATTTTCTACTAAAATGAGTGATAGAAAAGTGGTAAGACTGTATGTACCCTGTCAAAGGTGGAAAGTCTGTGAGACTTGGAGTTTTCTTTTCCTGGGGGACTTTTCATTTACTTTTTTCCTCATTTTTGCCTGGATTTAGAAAATGATAACAGAGAATGGGCACTGTGGTCACGTCTCTTTACTCTGCTCCCTCTCTGATCATGACTTCATCAGAGACTTAAATTCATGTCAGGAAGAGAAGAAGAGTCCTGAAGAGAACTCAGGTGGATTGCTGAAGGTTATGTATGAAACAAAGACCCACAAAGAAGGAAGAACCATTTCATGGATTTCATTGTCTCTCAGTTTGGAAAAAGCTACAGACAGGAAGTTCTGAACTTGTGTGATGAGTGTGAATTGACTCCATTATGCTCAGGTGCCAATGAAAATTGTGTTCCTTTAGGTTAAAAAATCAAAGTACATATGGCTAGGTCACCACCCACTATCTGAGAAATATTTTGATTGTGTAGATTTGAATCTGAATCCAAGGCTAGTAAAGATGTGCAATTTTTCACTATCTCATAAAATCAATAATTGCTGATTTCTTATGTGACTGAGGTGTCGTCCATCCTTTAGAAGATGCTGTTATATTGTACTTCCCACCAGACACTCCTTCGAAACTCTAGGGGGCAGTTCTACTCTGATCTCTAGGGTAACCATGAGTTGGTTCCGACTCGATAGCAATGGGTACATTATGTTCTGAAGCATGTGTTCTATGCATATGTGTCTGTTCCTCTCCTTGCCATATTTGCTTAAGATTAGTTGTATTAGCATCAGGGGAAGTCAGCAGGGGAGGCTAGTTCAATGTAAGAAAAATTAGATGTTAAGTTGAATGATAATTCCTCAAGCCTTGGGTTGCAATAGTGAAGGATTCTACTGGAAAAATATTAAATGACTCATGAAGCCTCAAAAGAAGATAGAAGGAATACAGAACCATTACACCTGAAAGAACTGGTTGATATTCAATCATTTCAAGAGGTAGCATGTGATCAGGAACCACTGGTACTGAAGGAAGAAGTCTAAGCTGCACTGAAGGCACTGCTGAAATAACAAGCCTCCAGAAATTGATGGAATATCAATTGAGACATTTGAACAAATGGATGCAGTGCTGGAAGGGCTCATTCATCTATGCCAAGAAATTTGAAAGACAGCTACCTGGCCAACCAATGGGAAGAGATCCATATTTATGCCTGTTCCCAAGAAAGGTGATCCAACTGACTGTGGGAATTATTGAATAGTATCATTAATATCACATGCAAGGAAAATTTTGCTCAAGATCATTCAAAAGTGACTGCACTCAAAACTGCCAGAAATTCAAGTCAGAGTCAGAAGAGGATGTGGAACCAAGGATATCATTGCTGATGTCAGATGGATCTTGGCTGAAAGTAAAGAATATTATAAAAATGTTTACCTGTTTTTGCTTACTATGTAAAGGCATTTGACTATGTGGATCATAAAAAATCATGGATAACATTGTGGAGAGTGGGAATTCCAGAACACTTAATGGTACTCACAAGGAATGTGTATATGGATCAATAAAGAGTCATTTGAACAGAACAAGGGACACTGAATGGTTTAAAGTCAAGAAAGATGTGTGGCAGGGTTGTATCCTTTCACCATATCTTTTCAGCCGGTATGCCAAGCAAATAATACAAGAAGATGGACTACATGAAGAAAAATGAGACTTCAAGATCGGAGGAAGACTCATTAACAACCTGTAATATACCGATGACATGATCTTGGTTGCTGAAAGAGGATTTGAATTACTTACTGATGAAGAACAAAGACCACAGCCTTCAGTATGGGCTGTACTTCAACATCATGAAAAAAAAAAAATCCTCAACTGGACCGGTAAGCAATGTCATGATAAATGGAGAAAGGACTGAGGGTGTCAAGGATTTCATTTTACTTGGATCCACAATCAATGCCCATGGAAGCAGCAGTTGAGCAATCAAAAGACACATTGCACTGGGAAAATCTGCTGCAAAAGACCTCTTTAAAGTGTTGAAAAGTAAAGAGTTACCTGAAAGACTAACATGTGTATAACTCAAGCCATGGTATTTTCAGTCAAAATAGATGCAACGGCTGGACAATGAATAAGAAAGACAGAGGAAGAATTGATGCCTTTGAATTGCAGTGTTGGAGAAGAAAGTTGGGTGTACCATGGACTGCCAGAGGAGCAAACACACCTGTTGTGAAAGAAGTACAACTAGGGCACTCCTTGGAAGCAAAGATGGCAGGACTGTGTCTTACATACTTTGGACATGTTGTTAGGAGAGGTCAGTCCCTGGAGAAGGCCAACATGCTAGGGAAAGTACAAGGTCAGTGAAAAAGAAGAAGACCCTCAAGAAGATGGATTGACACAGTGGCTGTAACAATGTGTTTACGCGTAAAACCAATTGGGGGCATGGTGCTGGACTGGACCATATTTTGTTCTGTTGTTCATAGGGTTGCTGTGAGTCAGAATCAACTCAATGGCATGTAATAGCAACAACAATAGCATTGTTTCTGAAGTCCTTGGGTGGTTCAAATGGCTACAAACAGAAAAGTTGGAGGTTTGAGTCCATCCAAGAGATGCCTTGGAAGAAAGACTTGGAGACCTACCTCCAAAGAAATCAGCCATTGAAAACCCTACGGAGCACAGCGTGCTCTGACAGATACACATTTAGACTCATCATGAGTCTAAATTGACCTATTGCTTCTCTTCAAGATAGTATTTGTTCAACAGCAACAATAAGAAGAGATTAAAAAAAGATAAAGATCTTATTTGGCCAAGACTATGGTCTAGGCATACAATTGTCTTGACATAGCCCAATGTACACATTAATAAGCCACACACTGAGTTAGTTTAGCACTTTAGCTTTGGCGAAGGAAGCCAGCTAATCTTAATCTTAAATAGCAAGGAGAAACAAAGAAACCCTAAAGCAGGTTTATTGGCTTAATTCATAGGCCCCTAAGGAATTAGATGGGCTTTAGTAGGTTTATGACCCTCCTGAAATTGAATAAAAAATTTTAAGTGAATTTTGTATAAATGTTTTGGTTACAAAATTTGAGATATGTACCACAGTCTCAAGGTAATTTGTGGTCCTGAACTCTACTAATTTTGGATTTTAGGGTAATGAGATATGTATGTGATGTTAAATAGGGCTAGAGGTTTAGGATAAGCCTTTAAAAACAAATACTTCTAGCTTCCATGTTGTCGTTGTTAGGTACCATGCAATCAGTTCCGACTCACAGTTGACTCTTCGTACAACAGAACGAAGCACTGCCTTGTCCTGCACCATTTTAATAATCATTACCATGCTTGAGCTTACTGTTGTAGCCACTGTGTCAGTCTATTTTATTGACAGTGTTCCTCTTTTTTTGTGACCCTCTACTTTACCAAGCACGATATCCTTATTTAGGGATTGGTCCCTAGTGATAGGTGCAAAGTATGTGCTAAGTATGAGAGATGGAGTCTCTTTATCCTTGTGTCTAGGGAACATTCTGGCGGTACAGGTTTGTTTGACCTTTCAGGCCTGGTGTCATAGTGGTTCAGTGCTACATCTGCCAACCATGAGGTCAAAAGTTCCAGTCCACCAGGTGCTCCTCAGAAACTGTGTGGACAGTTCTACTCTGTCCTGTAGGGCTGTTATGAGTTGGCATTGACTCGATGGCACTGGGTTTTATTTATTCATTGTCTAGATTTTGCTAGCTGCCATAGATGCTCTAAACTGTGGAAAACTGACTCGTCTCCGTGGGTGTCAGGTTATCAAGCACAGGGGCCCACCAGAGCCAAATGAATGAACGGAGCCAGTAAGAAGGCAGGTATTTCTTAGTCTTGTCCTGCCCTGGCCCATGACAGAACCAGACAACTGAAGTGAAGCCCAGGGGGCTGGGTGTTGTGGAGGAGCTCTAGAGACAGTAGCCACAGGCTTGTAATGAAATTCAGGCAATTTCCCTATTGGTGCAGGTGAATCCTGTGCATGAGGCCACCTTAGTACAAAACCAAAAAACCAAACCCTGTGCCATCGAGTTAATTTTGACTCATAGTGACCCTATAGGACAGAGTAGAGCTGCCCCATAGAGTTTTCAAGGAGTACCTGGTAGATTCGAACTGCTGACCTTTTGTTTAGCAGCAGTAGCATTTAAGTACTACAGCAATGTCCTGGACAAAACAAGTCCATAACTCCTAATTTCTTCATCCCTGTAAAATAATAGACTCAAGGGTTTCTTTGAGGAAATGGAGCCACATGGTGCTACATAAATTTCATTACTCTTGTTATCATCAGTCTGATTTTAATTTGATTTAAAAATTTTATTGGTCCTAATTGTAGCAGTTATGAATGTTGATGTTATTTTATGCCATTTCTAATTTCTATAAAGAATACAGATCTTTGCTTTTAATAATTGAAAATGACTCCTGCTTGATGGAGTCACGCATTCATACAGAATTTCAATCTTTGGCTTTGACATTAAGGATTAGCACATATTATCAGCTCCTTCTAAAATTTTGTTTTCTAAACTCACTAATGTCCAACCTGTATGATCTGATAGTCTGATGTTGATCATTATGGAGGAAAAGTAGTTTGTTAAGAATGCAGAAAAACAGCTAAATAAATGTATTTTTATATGCAAAAATAAGTGTAATGTTTAATGAAGTTTTATTATTTATTGGCTTTTGTTGAAAATTTTGTTTGTTTAGAGTAATGCCAGATGAGGCTCTTCGTAGACTGTAGTTAAGTGTGTGTGTGTACAGCTTTGTAGCAGGCACACTCATGGGTCCCAAAGAGTTAAAATATATTTGAACCACCCTTATTAAACATGCTGCTATATTAAGAAGACTTATAAATACTCAGGAAAGGGCCTGTGAGAGAATAACCTGCTACACTCTATTTGTGTTGTGGTCACTGTATGCATAAGCTAATTTTAAATATTAAACTCTAATTATAAAAGATCACTTCCCTGAAGGGTGGGCCATGTGGGGAATGGGTAAGGGTGAGGAACTGAAGGGTGAGTCACTGAACCAGATGGGGGTGGGACGAAGTGATCACTGAGCCGAAGACTCAGTCTCTGTATTCTAGGTAGCAACTTGGAGTTCAGTTTGTTCAACTTTTTGGAGGTTAGTACTTGGATTCTGAGAAATAAAAATAAAAATAGGCCACAGTTTTGATCCGGGGCAGGAGAGTCATAGAGAAGGACCCTAAGTGGTCCATGTGTACATTGCACCAAGTAGTCTGTGGTTCAAGAGCAATTACTAGAGAAGGTGACTTTTGGGGCTCAGCAAAGCACCTTCATACTTTTACTGAAATTCTAGAGATCAGGTACCTTTATGTCTGTATCTGACTTGTTTGTGTTTTCTTTGCTCATTTACTCAGCTCCTTGGCTGGAAATCAACTGCTTGTTTTAGCTGTATCTAAGGGAAAACAAAGAAAGGGTGTTGGTTGTAGACTTGGTCCCGGAGAAGAATGGCAGCAGGTGTTCCCTGGAGATCCCTAGAACAGGTTCTTCCCAACCTAATCCAATTGATGCAGCCTCTATAGGGGATGCAGTGGCAGAGAGTACAAGGTTTTTGGTCTGGGGTTTTTGAGTTCCAGTAATGTGTGTTTTAAGCCCTATGCTTTCACTTTACAACCATGAAACTTTGGACAAAATCACTAAAACTGTTAGCATCTTAATTCTCTCTTCTGTAGAACCAGCATAATGTCACTTCCCTCATGAAACTGGTGTGTCAATGAAATAACATAGTGCTGATATCAACCTTGGTGTTGGTGTTGCTGTGATTCCTGCTTGACGTATTTTCAATTCAATGCTTTTGATGCTATTTATAATGGAGATGTAGGATGTGTTATTGAACTTAAATACTGTTTTCCATCTATCTATCTATCTATATAGATAGATAAATTTTTTTTCCCCATTCTACCATTTCAAACAGGAGATTGAGCCTTTTTTATGCTCTTTGTCTCAGTGAAAGTTTCAGAAGTCACTGCCCATTCCTGCTTTTTCATGAAACCCTAAATTAGGAGTCCTGGAGAGGGAAGGATGGAATAGAGAAGGCTTAGGGGAAACAAGGAGTGGGAGGAGGTTGCTGGGTCATGGAGCTGTAGGGCTTGTCCTGGGGGATAACAGCTTTCTCTCTGGGGAGGACAGCTGTGATCCACAGAAATACCTGGACCTGAGGCATCAGGTACACTAAGTTGGCAACAGATTTCCAGACCCCAGCTATAGCATAGAAGAGGTACCACAAGGACTGGGACAGTGGCATTTTACTAGTCACCCACATGGTAGGGCACGGATGATCAGAGGGGCCTCTCAATGTTTCTGCTCTCAGTAACATTTGCTAGCATTGGGAAAGGGAAAAGTGTGAAAATAGTGAAGATTGAATTTTCTGCCAGTTCACTGGGATGCATGCTCAGGATTAGGCTTAACTTTTCAAAAAAATTTGTCATAACCTAACATAGGCTAATTTGCATTGTTAAGTTTTCCATCACTATAAATTCACTGCTTTCTAAATAATTTCTTCTCTGCTCCCCCCGCCCCACCCCGTAACCATTATTAAACTCTGAATTCTATATGTTTGTTCAGCTGCATTTTACTTAAAAGGAAGATACAGGTTTTTAATGCTGATTTTGATTGAAATTCGTAACTTATTACAGACCTATACATAGCTATCAAGAGAGTATGGAAAAGACATACCCAACTTGGGTCATGTGTGATGAAAGATTTCCTTAAAGAGCTAATACCTCAGACTTAACAGATGAGTAGGGACTATTCATGGAGAGTAGGTAAGGCAAAGCTTGATCTTGGCAAATGGAACAGCATGAGACTGTGTAGCATGTGTAGAGAACAAGTAATTTAAAGTTGCTGCAGTGTAATTAATTGCATTGAAGGTAGTGAGAGATGATTCTAGAGCAGCACTGTTTTTACAATAAAGATGTATTATCTATTGCTGCTGTAACAAATTACCACAAATTTAGTAACTTAAAACAGTAAAAATATAATATCTTAATGGTTATGCAGGTCCGAAGTACAAAATGGATCTCTCTGGACTCAATTCAAGGTGTTGGCAGGCCTTCATCTCTCCTGCAGGTTCCAGGGGAAGATCCAGCCATGGCCAATTGACTGTTTCTAATGCTGTATCACTCTGACACTGATTCTTCCACTTCCCTCTTCCATACTTAAGGACCTCTGTGATTACACTGGGCCCACATGAATAAGCCAGGATAATCTCCCAATATTAAGGAGATAAACAAACTGGACTTCTTGTGCTACCATTATTCCCCTTTGCTACATAACATATCACATTCACAAATTCTGGGCATTGGGATGTGAACATCTTTGGGAGGCTATTATTCTGTCTATTGCAGGTGGACATCTTTTCTATCTATTCTGTTCAGTACAGTCACCACTAGCCAAATGTAACTATTCAAACTACTCAAATTTAAACTAAATAATATTAAGTGTTCAGTACTCAGTATTCTTCAATCACATTAGCCTCAAGTGCTCAATAGCCATGTTTAGTGACTACCATGATGCACAATATGCTCTAAGGAGGGAGGAAGTGTGAGGTCACAGAGACCCCTGTGCCTCTCGCTGGCTTCTTGCATTAAAGTACCTTTGAATGTAGAATAGCCTTCACCCATGGAACCAGTAGATTTGTGGGACAGCCCAATGAGATTTTATTCAAGCATCAATTTCCTTACAGATTCTTCCAATAATTTTTTCTAGTAATATATCCAAATCTAATAACTTTGTCTAGTAATATATCCAAATCTGTTTTTATTAAAAAATACACGTATTTCCAAATCTTGAAGTGAAACTAGCATTGTGGAAAAGTCACCAAGTTTCTTCTGGAACTTTGAGTATCACCTGCTTATTGTCACATACTCTAGTGGTGGTACATATTCCAACAGGAGAAGCCTAGATGTGAAGAGGACCCCCAGGGAGCAATAGAGAGGATGACTTTGCTTGGAAGAAGACTACAGGTAAGGAGACAACTGAGAGGCTGTGGGAAGACGGTGATGCACCCTTTCCTTGCTGAGTTCAGATGATGGTATGTGACTTGTTTTGGTCAATGAAATGTGAGGAGAAATGACATGTGCCACTCTGGGGCGGAAGTTTTAGAAGCCAGTTCTTGCTTTCAGATACACTCTTTTCCCTTTTCTGCAATGTAATGGTTAAGATTATTTGTCAACTTTGGTGAGCCGTGATTCTCAGTGATCATATGTGATCACTCCCGTGATGGGATCTGCTTTGAGTAGCCAGTCGGTTGAAAGGGAGTTTCCTTGTGTTTGTGGCCTATATCCAAACATAAGTGGATTTTCTGGCTTTTGCTTGCTCTGGATCCTGTACATGCCTTCTGTTTGTCTGATTTCCAGTTCCTGGGACTTGTTGGGATTCCTCTATCATCGCAGCCTCTCAACAAGAGCTCTGCTTTCCAATCTGCTGATCTTGGGTTTGCCAGCCCCTGCAGCTACATGAATCAGGAGAAGTTTCTACCCTGATCCACAGACTTGGGGAATTCCAGCTTCTACAATTACGTGAGCTGTTTCCTTGATGTAAGTTTCTCTATGTATATTTATATGCTTTGGTGATTTTGCTTCTCTAGAAAACCCAGCATAAGAAAATGTAACAGTATAACCAGAAATATTTCAGATGAAGTGCTCTGTCAGTCTGGATCTCAGAATGAAGGTGTGGAGCGGACGTGCAGCCAACTGATGATGGGCTTACATACAACATGAACAAGAAATTAATATTGTTTTGGGTCACCTAGTGAGGTTTTTGGATTATTCAATGCTACAGCATAAGTTCACCTTCTGTGACTAATACCAAGATGGTGTAGGATACTTGGACAGAGCCCTTGCCTGTTATAAAATGTCTATTAACAGAGTTCCTGATGGGAAAGTGATTACGCATTTGGCTGCTAACTAAAAGGTTGGCAGTTCAAATCCATTAGCCTCTCCTTGGAAACCCTATGGGTCAGTTTTACTCTGTGCTACTGGGTTGCTGTCAGTAAGAACTGACTCAACAGCAACAGGTTTGCCTCGGTCTACTACTGCTCATGGGTGACTGTAAGCCTTAAGTCGTAACATATACTATTTGTCTTCATGCAATAGCTATTCTCTTTTCCTATTTAAAGTTAAGGTTTTTTTTACTACTTAGTTTATGCTTTTGGCAAATCCAAATCAATTTGCATAGTGCCAAGACAGTTTCATGAGCATACGCTGATTCATTTTGGGTTACAAGAACAAAGCATGGGAACACAATTTAGAGGAGACACAAGGTTTTTCTGTTAACTGGAATCACTGGAATTGAGGAGATTGGTTTGCCCTTTCTGATGGCTCTGTTCCCTGGTTTATTTCACTGAGCTGTCACTAGTTTTAGGTTGCTTTTTCATGCCCAAAGCCAAAAAATAGATGCAAATTTGTCAGTATTTTTAGAAAGTATGCAGCGCTAAAAACAAGTTAATAGTTGATGTGAATATCTTGTTTTTCCTTTCTCTAATCAGTAATAAGTGACACTGCCTGTTTCCTCAGAGCACTAAATAATGGTACTACTATTCCTGGCACAGTATATCATATTCCAGGGCATGAAACTAGAATGTAAATCTCAAGTAGGCCTTCCTCTGAGGGGAGAGATTTCAACAGTCAGAAGAGACCTAGTAGCAGCATGGAAGATGCTATGAATCACCCACAGTAGTTGCGTCAGTTTTTAAGTTCATTTTCAAGGAGTTATATTATTGTCACTTGACCTGATTTTGTCCACAGATGAAGTCTTTGGAAGAAGAGTAGAGTGAATTGGTGGAGGAAGAGATTAAGTGTATTAAAATAAATGGCATGAGCTAAGAGGTTTAAGGTGACTTGACTGAAGTTGGTTGTTCACCTGGATGGGCTTCTGTTTCCTTTTTTGTTTCTTTTAGTACAAAAATACCTTTTGTTGCCTTTCGTTGACCAAAAGTATGAGTCTTAGAAAACAGGGAAGCCACAACCTATGTGCTTTTCCTGGATCCTTAAGTGGTGGTGGTGAGGGGAGGGTGGGGGGCAAACAGGGGTGATGTGCACCATCATCAGGGCTCAAAATGCTTCAGGCTGTTTGCTTCTATTGACACAGGAAAAATGTGAGGAAAAAATGTATCTTTGTTCTTTTTTGATGTATATAAGCTGGTTTTTTTTTTTTTTTCTTTTTTAAAAACCCCAAACCAAAAAACAGTATATTGACAAGGAACTGCCAGAAATTCAAGCCAGATTCAGAAGAGGATGTAGAACCAGGCATATCATTGCTGATGTCACATGGATCTTGGCTGAAAGCAGAGAATACCAGAAAGATGTTTACGTGTGTTTCATTGAATATGCAAGGGCATTCAACTGTGTGGATCCTAATCAATTAAGGCTAGTATTGCAGAGAATGGGAATTCCGGAACATCTAATTGTGCCCTTAAGGAATCTGTTTATGGCTCAAGAGGCAGTTGTGCAAATAACAAGAGGACACTGCATGATTAGAAGTCAGAAAAGGTGTGCATCAGGGTTGTATCCTTCCACCATAGGTTTTTTTTTTTTTATTGTGATCGAGTGAAAGTAGCGTACAATCCAACTTGCATTTGTGCACCTGCCTATCTGTAATTCCCTCTGAGACGTCATATCCTGTTAAGGATCTCCTACACCTCCCTTCCACCCTCTCCTCTGTCTTCTGGTAAGAGGCCAGTAGGATGGAATCTTGTGGATACATGGAACCATAAAGTGGACACACCACATGTTCACCCTAAGTCCCCAAGTCCGATCCATTCCTGTCCAAAGAGTTGACGTCAGTAATGATTTATGAACAGGGGCAGCATCAAGTCCAGCAGCCATGCTCCCAGGGGAACACATAGGCCCGCGACTTAGCAATTGTGGTCTTTTAGTGGAGTTCTCAGGGTGCACCCCTTTTTATTCTTGTATTGCCACTGGGACTCAACTATGTGAGCCCCATCATGGCTGTCACTGGTGGTGTCTGGGCACCGTTTGGTTTTTCTGGTCCTTCTGGTCACATGTTGATGTAGACAGCCACTCACATGGGTCTTTCTGTCTTCTAGGTTCTCTCCCCCATGTCATTTTTGTCCCTGTGATCATCTGTTCCTGCTGAATTGGTACCATTTGGTGCAGCTTCCTAGCTTTTAAGACCCCAGATGCTACTCACCAGTATGGGGTGGAGAAGACTCTTTTAGCAATAGGCTAATTATGCCAGTTGACCTCGATGTCCCCTGAGAGCGTTGTCTCTGGACCCCCACCTCTGCTACTCTGTCCTTGCAACATTGGGTTAAGATTGGAAGAGTTTCCAGATTATGTTGAAATCCAGTAAAAACTGATCTTCTCTATAATGTGTGCTGTCAGTGAGTTCACCTAACCAAATTTCTATCAACTGTCTAATCTATAACCAGCCCTGTCCCTCCCCTCCCTTGTAGCCATCAAAGAGTCTTTTCTTCTGTACATGAGTCTGTTTTTAAATCCTTATCGTAGGGGTCTCATATAATATTTGTCCTTGTGTCTCTAATTTCACTCAACATGATGTCTTACAATCGAAACCAAGTTATAAGATGCTTCCTAAAATCATCATTGTTCTTTGTCATTGCATAGTGTTCCATTGAGTGTATGTACCATAGCTTGCTTATCCATATCTCTGTTGTTGGGCATCTGGGTTGGTTCTATCTTTTTGCAGTTGTGGACTATGCTGCAGTAAACATTCATGTGCATGTATCTGTTCATGTGATTGTTCTAAATTCTGAAGGATATATTCTGAGCAGTGGAATTACTGGATCAAAAAGTATATCTATTTCCAGCTTTTTAAGGAAGGGCCAGATTGCTTTGCAAAGAGGCTGTACCATTTTGCAGTCCCACCAACAGTGTAGGAGTGTTCCAATCTCTCCACAGCCTCCCCAGCATTTGTTGTTTTATGTTTTTTGGATCATGGCTGATTTTGTTGGAGTGAGATAATATCTCATTGTACTCTTGATTTGTATTTCTTTAATAGCTAATGATATTGAGCATTTCTTCATGTGTCTTTTGACTGCCTGGGTGTCTTCTTCAGTGAAGTGTCTGCCCATCTCCTTTGCCCATTGCATAACTGAGTTATTTAACTTTTTCTTGTTGATATTTTGCAGTACCTTGTAGATTATGGAGGTCAGACATCAATCAGATATATAGTTGCCAAATATTTTTTCCCATTCTGTGGGTAGTCTTTTAATTCTTTTGATAAATTCTGTGGGTGAGCAAAAGTGTTTGAATTTTAGTAGTTCCCATTTATCTATTTTTTCTTCTTTTGATTGAGCTTTGTTTGTTAGATTTTGAAGTCTGTCTAAATTGTGTATTAATTCTTCCATTATTGATCCTGTTTTTTTCCTGTGTAATCTTTACCATTTCGGTTTGATAGTTTGGCCTTTTATCCAGCTTGAGTTGGTTTTTGTGTAAGGTGTGAGGTATGGGTCTTGATTCAATTTTTTGCAGATGGATATCCAATTTTGCCAACACCATCTGTTAAAGAGACTGTTTTTACCCCAGTTTAGAGTTTTAGAGCCTTTGTCAAGTATCAACTGTTCGTAGGAGGATGGTAGCATCTCTGGGGTCTCAGCTCTGTTCCTTCGGTCTACATGTCTCTTTTTGTACCAGTACCAGGCTGTTTTTACTACTGTGGCAGTGTAATAGTTTCTAAAATTGGGTAGTGAGAGGCCTCCCACATTGTTCTTCTCCTTCAGTAGTATTTTGCTTATCCGGGATTTTTTTCCTTTCCAGACAAAGTTGGTAATTTGTTTCTTCATCTCATTAAAAAATGTCACTGTAATTTGTATTGGGATTACATTGTATTCGTAGATGGCTTTGGGAAAAATAGACATTTTCATAATGTTAAGTCTTCCTGTCCACAAGCAGGTAGTTTTCTCAATTTATGTAAGTGTCTCTTAGTTTCTAGCAATAAAATCTTATAGTTCTCTTTGCATAGGTCTCTTATTTCTCTAGTTAGATTTATTCCTAAGTATTTTATCTTCTTGGGAGCTATAGTAAAACATATTGATTTGGTGATTTCTTCTTGAATGATTTCTCACCATACTTTTTTAATGTGTATGCTGAGCTAATAATCTGAGAAGCTGGATTCTGTGAAGAAGGAGGCATCAGAATTGGAGGATGACTCATTAACAACCTGTGTTATGCAGATGACACCACCTTACTTGTTGAAAGTGAAGAAGATTTGAGATACTTACTGATGAAGATAAAGGATCATAGCCTTCAGTATGGATTGCACCTTAACATCAAGAAAATAAACATCCTCACAAGTGAACCAGTAAGCCGCATTGTCATAAATGGAGAAAGGATTGAGATTGTTAAGGATTTTGTTTAACTTGGGTCCACAATCAACTCCTATGTGAGTAGCAGTCAAGAAATCAAAAGATGCATTGTTTTGGGAAAATCTGCTATGAAGGATCTCTTTAAAGTATTTAAAAGTGAAGGTGTCACCTTGAAGACTAAAGTGCACCTGACCCAAGCCATGCTATTTTCAGTTGCATCATATGCATGAGAAAGCTGGACAATGAACAGAGAAGACAGAAGAAGAATTGATGCCTTTGAATTGTGGTGCTGGAGAAGAATGTTGCATGTACCACCAAAAGAACAAACAGATCTGTTATGGAAGAAGTACAACCAGAGTGCTTCTTGTAAACAAAGATGGCAAGACTACAACTTACATACTTTGGGCGTGTTGTTTGAAATGATCAGTCTCTGAAGAAAGGCATCATTCTTGGTAGGGTACAGGGTCAGCAAAAAGAAGAAGACCGTTGAATGAGAAGGATTGATGCAGTGGCCGTAACAATGGGTTAAGCATAAAAATGATTGTGGACATGGCGCAAGACAGGGCAATGTTTTGTTCTCTTGTTCACAGGATCGCTATGAGTCAGAAATGACTCGGTGGCGTGAAAACAACAAACCAGTTTTTGGAAGAGAACAGGAAAACTTGAATACAGTTCTTGAGGACTCCAAACCAAAACGTGTTGCCATTAGAGATGATTCTAACACATAGCAACCCTATAGGACTGACTACAATTGCCTTATAGGATTCCCAAGGAGCACCTGGTGGATTTGAACTGCTGACCTCCTGATTTGCAGCCATAGTTCTTAACTATTATGCCCTTTCCTGAGGATTGGGCTATGCATGTTCATTTTCATAAATATATATTTTTGGTGTATATCATTATCTATAACAAAAATTAAATAATATATATACAATAATATACACTTTGATGGTTCACTGATTAAGAGCTTGGCTGCTAACCAAAATGCCATCAGTGCAAATCTGCCAGCTTCTCTTTGGAAACCTGTAGGGTAACTGTGAGTCAGAATCAACTTGACAACAATGGTTTTTTTTTGTTACAATATTATTATTATTATATAGCCACTGTGTACTCAGCACCTAGAACAGACTGACACTTTTTCCCCAGAGAAGGGAAGAATTTTATCAATAGAAACTTTTCTATGCAATGAGCTATTGGCAAAAGTCATAATATAGTGGAATGTCTTCTAATAAATTGTAAAGGGAATCATATTTCCTTCTAGGAGCTATAGTAAAATTAATTTTTTTTGACTGAAGAAAACAAAACAAAAAAACCAAACCCACTGCCATGAAGTCAATTGTGACTCATAGTGATTCTACAGGACAGAGTAGAACTGCCCCATAGAGATTCCAAGGAGCATCTGCCAGCCTTTTGATTGGCAGCCACAGCACTTAACCTCTACACCATTAGGGTTTCTAAAGTAGTCAGCAAGTAAATTACAGATGTATCAACAATATCTCATACAGAAGAGATAAAGGTATAGATGTCAGTAGAATTTAAGTGGTAAATTAATGAAGTAATAAACTAGATGTGAATCCACAGGGGAATGTCAATGTAATACAAGGTACATGCTGGACACAAGGAAACTCATGTGTCAAGATTTTGACCCCAAATTAATGATAGCTGTAACAAACACTGATTAAACATTAAACTGCTGACAATTTTGACTTGCTTCTTTGTGAGTGATTTAAATGATGTGGGCCTTTAGCTTTTTAAGAAGGCAGTCTAACAAAGTTTTAACCCCTGCTTTCCTTTTACATTAAATTTCCGTGTGAAAGATAGGCACCACTGAACTTTGTCACTGATCTTAAAATAGCAGGTATTTCATAAATGAGTGCTGTTTTTGATTTGGAGCTGTTTCTTTGAAAATTTATATTCTAAAATGAGACTGATTATTCCATTCACAATAGTGCAAAAACATGAAATACCTTGGGATAATCTTAACAAGAACTGTTTAGGCACAATATAAAGAAAACTGTAAAACTAAGGAAAGTAAGGAAAGATTATGTCCTTGGTTGTGGGGGCATGGTTAAATGTCTTGAAGCTATCGATCATGTTAATTCTCTTCAATATGATTTTAATATAATTTTAACTATTATTTGTGTGAGATATGTTAGGAACTTAAAAAAGAATCCCAAAATTGTTCTAAGAAAAACACAGAGAATGGTCCCTAGTTTTTTGGTAAAGAGAAAGTGCATGCACCATTATGCATTAAAATGTACTGTAAACTTATGGTAGGTGAAATAACAGAGCATTTTCTTAAGAACTGGAACTCAGTTGACCATAATCACTTAGATGGTTAAGAAAGAGATTATAACATGCTAATTAATTTAATTTCTCATAGAAGTAGCCATCATCAATTAATTGGGAACAGAAGAATTATTTAATGAACACTGGGACAATTAGTAAGCCATTTTGGGGAAAAGTACACCCTAAGTTCTTAGTGTAGTATCTAAAACATCAGGTAGATCAAAGTATTCAATTAAAAAATGAGGCCATAAAACCCATAGGAAAAGAATCTTTATCTAATTACAGGTGGAGAAAAAAACCCAGTGCCGTTGAGTTGGGAGTAGGATGGATAAAGACATTCTAAATATGTAATTAATAATGTGACAAAGAAATATTTGGTAGGTGTTATGCATAAAGGAGGCTTATTGGTGCAGTAGTTACTCAGTTGCTATCTGAAAAGTTGATGGTTGAAACCCACCAGCTGCTCAGCAGGAGAAAGATGTGGTCGTCTGTTTCTATGAATGCTTACAGCCTTGGAAACCTTATGGGGCAGTTCTGCTCATCACGTAGAGTCACTAAGAATTGGAATTGAGTTGAAGGCAATGAGTATATAATGCATAAAATGCATACACTAATCAGAAATATATGAATCAAAAGTTGAATGATAAACTCAGAAGATTATTCACAGACAAAAGGTTTATTAACATTGTTCTATAAGTAGTTAATGTAAAAAGAAAGTAGGTGTCTTCCAACCAATCTTGAGAAGCCCGGGTAGCGCAGTAGTTAAAGGGCTGGGCTGCTAACCAATAGGTTGATAGGCTGTCGGTTCAACCCCAGCCCCACTCAGCATGAGAAAGATGTGACAGTCTGCTTCCATGAGGGTTTAAACCCACTGCCTTGGAATCAGATCTGGCTCATAGCAACCCTAGCCTTGGAAACTCTATGAGGGCAATTCTTCAGGGTTGCTTTGAGTTGGAATTGACAGCAGTGGGTTTGGTTTCCTGCTGACCGTAAGTTTCATTCTAATTTTTTGTTATGTTTTAAGTGAACATTTACAATGTAGGTCAGTTTATCACACAAAAACTTAAACACACTTTGTTATGTGACCCCAACTGCTCTCTTCACACTGTGACAGCAACATTCCTCCTCTCTACTATTTCCTGTGTCTTTTCAAGCAGCCCTCAACTTGTCTGTCAATTTGTCATCGTATGAGTGTGTGTGTGTTGCTGTGATGCTGGAAGCTATGTCACAGATATTCAAATATGAGCAGAGTCACCCATGGTGTACAGGTTTCAGCTGAGCTTCAGATTTAAGACAGATCAGGGAGAAGGACCTGGCAATCTAGTCTTCTGAAAAGAGTTAGCCAGTGAAAATGTTATGAATAGCAGCTGAACATTGTCAGATCTAGAGGCAGAAAATGAGCCCCCCAGGTTGGAAGGCACTCAAAAGATGGCTGCAAGTAGAGTCACCCTAATGAAGTGGATGGAATAAAGCTTTGGGGAACCTTCATTTGCTGATGTTCCATGACTCAAAATGTGAAGTAACAGCTGCAAACATCCATTAATAATCAAAATGTGAAAAGTACGAAGTATGAACCTGGGGAAATTGGAAATCATGACAAGTGAGATGGAATACATAAAGATTGATATCCTAGGCATCAGTGAACTGAAATGGGCCAGTATTGGCCATTTTGCATCAGGTAGTCATGTGGTCTCCTATGCCAGGAATGAAAACTTGAAGAGGAATGGTGTTATAGTTATTGTCAAAAAGAACATTTCAAGATTTGTCCTGAAGTACAATGCTGTCAGTGATAGGATAATATCCCTATGCCTACAAGGAAGGCCAGTTAATACAACTGTTATTCAGATTTATGCACCAACCACTAAGGCCAAAGAGGAAGAACCTGAAGATTTTTACTAGCTCCTGCAGTCTGAAATTGACTGACCATTCGATCAGGATACACTGATAATTGCTGGTGATTGGAGTGCAAAAGTTGGAAACAAAGAGGAAGGATCAGTAGTTGGAAAATATGGCTTTGGTGATAGAAATGATGCTGGAGATCACATGATAGAATTTTGCAAGACCAATGACTTCTTCATTGCAAGTATCTCTTTTCACCAACATAAATGGCAAATGTACTCATAGCTCTCACCATATGAAATACACAGGAACTGAAAATACAACTGTCAGTCTCTCATGTGAGTTTAGAAACCATCTCAAGAGCAGATTTGATGCATTCAACACTAATGACTGAAGACAATGTGAGTTGTGGGATGACATCAAAAGCATCTTACATGAAGGAAGCAAGAGGTCGTTAAAAAGAGGAAAAAAAGAAAAGACCAAATTGGATGTCAGAAGAGACTCTGAAACTTGCTCTTGAACATCGAGCAGCCAAAGCAAAAGGAAGAAATGATGAAGTAAAAGAACTGAACAGAACATTTGAAAGGGCAGCTTGAGAAGACAAAGTAAAGTATTATAATGACATGCACAAAGAGCTGGAAATAGAGAACCAAAAGGGAAGAACATGCTCTGAATTTCTCAAGCTGAAAGAAGTGAAGAAAAAACTTAAGTCTTGAGTTACAATAGTGAAGGATTCTACAGGGAAATGACTCAGGAAGCATCAAAAGAAGATGAAAGGAATATACAGAATCATTATGCCAGAAAGAACTGGCCAATGTTCAAACATTTCAAGAGGTAGCGTATGATCAGCTACTGATGGTACTGAAAGAAGTCAAAGCTTCATTGAAGGCACTGGTGGAAAACAAGGCTTTAGGAACTGGTGGAATATCAGTTGAGATATTTCAACAAACAGATGCAGTGCTGGAAGTGCTCACTCATGTATGCCAACAAATTTGGAAGATAGCTACTTTGCCAACCAATTGCAAGAGATCCACATTCATGCTTATTCCCAAGGAAGGTGATCCAACCAAATGTGGAAATTATAATATCATTAATATCACATACAAGTAAAATTTTGCTCAAGGTCATTCAAAAGTGACTGCAACAGTATGTTGACAAGGAATTGCCAAAAATTCAAGCTGGATTCAGAAGAGGATGTGAAACCAGAGATATCATTGCTGATGTCAGATGGATCTTGGCTGAAAGCAGAGAATACCAGAAAGATGTTTACCTGTATTTCACTGACTATGCAAAGGCATTTAACTATGTGGATCATAAAAAATTATGGATAACATTGTGGAGAATTGGAATTCCAGAACACTTAATTGTGCTCATGAGGAATCTGTACATGGATCAAGAGGCAGTCGCATGAACGGAACAAGGGGCTACTGCATGGTTTAAAGTCAGGATAGGTGTGCATCAGGGTTGTATCCTTTTACTATACCTTTACAATCTGTATGCTGAGAAAATAATCTGAAAAGCTGGATTATACGAAGAAGAACAAGGCATCTGCCTTATACAGACAACACCACCTTACTTGCTGGAAGTGAAGAAGATTTGAAATGCTTACTGATGAAGATCAGGGACCACAGCCCTTAGTATGGATTGCACCTCAACATCAATGAAACAAAAATCCTCACAGCTGGGCCAGTTAGCAACATCATGATAAATGAAGAAAGGATTGAGATTGTCAAGGATTTAATTTTACTTCGTTGCACAATCCATGCTCAGGGAACCAACAGTCAAGAAATCAAAAGATACATTGCACTGGGAAAATTTGGTGCAAAAGACCTCTTTAAAGTGTTAAAAAGTAAAGATGTCACCTTGAAGACTAAAGTGTGTGTGACTCAAGCCATGATATTTTCAGTCACATTACGTGCATGCAGAAGCTGGACAATGAATAAGGAAGACAGAAGAAAAATTGATGCCTTTGAATTGCAATGTAGCAGAAGAATGTTGAACATACCATGGACCGCCAAAAAAACAAACAGACCTGTTCTGGAAGAAGAACAACCAGAGTACTCCTTGTAAGCAAGGATGGCAAGACTGTATTTTGGACAGGTTATAAGGAGAGATCAGTTCCTGGAGAGGGACATCATACTAGGTATAATAGAGGGTTAGCAAAAAAAGAGGAAGACCCTGAAGGAGATGAGTCGATACAGTGTTTGCAACAGTGGTCTTGCACATAAAAACAATTGTGGGCATGGTCCGGGACCAGACAGTGTCCTGTTCTGTTGCTCATAGAGTCATCATGAGTCAGAACCAACTAGATGCCACCTAACAAAGTTCAACCAGTTCCTGTTCCTCTCTGTCTTCTCATGTCACCACTGGGCAAGAGCTGCCCAGTTAGTCTCGTGTACCTACTTAAGCCAAGAAGCACACTCATCACTAGTGTCATTTTATGTCTTGTAGACCTGTTCAGTCCTTTTCTGAGGCATTGACTTTTGGAATGATTTCAGTTCTGGGGTAACAGAGTCCAGGGGCAGTCATTGGTGGTAGCCAGGCACCATCTCCGGTCTCATGTTGATGTAGTCTCTGGTTTATATGACCCTTTGTGTCTCTGGCTCGTATTTTCCTTATCTCTTTGATGTTCATTGTCCAAGTTTCTTGATAAACCTGCTTTCATTGGCTTCACCTTATGAACGCCATGCTCACTTTTCCTTTTCTGATTTCCACTTCTTCCCCCTGCTCCCACCTTAGTTTCAGTTGTTAAGATACACAGTTCTGCAATAGTAGTATAACAATAGTGATACTGCCATGGATATACCAGAGATGCAGGCTTTTATTTGAGGAAATTTGGAGGATGGCTGGGATGGTCCAAACTGACAGAGCAGGAATTCCAAAGACTGAGTGTATGAGGATTAAGGGTTCTTTGGGTAAGGAGTTCTTCAAGCAGGAAGGAGGAGCCAGGCTTAATGGGTTGACCTAACAGCCAATCTTAGACCTCAAAAGGGGTGGTGACTTGAGGGCTAATCAAAGCTCCCCTCCTCAGAAAGTCCTCCTCAGATCATCCTATCTAAAATGATAGTTTCACCAACCCATTTCTCTCCATTCCCCTACCCTTTGATTTTTTTTCTTTGTGGTGCTTTTTACTATCTAAAATGATCTTGCTCATTGTTTTGTTTGCTTATTTAACATCCTCTCCAAATAGAAAGGAAGGTCCACGATATCCAAGATTTTTCTTCTTTATTTCTACTCTAGCCTCAATGCCCAGAAGAAAGCCTAACCCTGAGTAGGTAGGTATGCAGTAAAAGCACAAATAGCTTTGTACAGTAGAGTGGCTGTCCCTAGGATTTGTTTCTGAGCCACCCCTGGACTTTTATGTGTATCTTAGGAAAAGAGAACTTTACAAGTAAAGACTGAAAGAGTAATTCCCTCAAGCTAGGTTCAGCACCGGACCATTGAGCACCCTGATAGGTCCTGGCCCTTTTCTGCGGTAGCTTTTTGGAATGTGCAAGTGCCTAGCTGAGGCCAGTGTGAGAGCCACTGAAGTGTGGCTCCATTGTGGGAAGCCCTGTGCTTTAAATTATGTTAATTTCCAAAGAGCTTTGAGGAGCATTTAGGATGACGGTATTTGGGGATTTTGGAATCCTTTTGACAGGAGGCACTTAAGTCATGCTTACAATTCCATGACCCTTCTTCTCCATCCAGACAGTCCATACATCAGAGAGGATGACATAATGCTTATCACTGTCTTCTGGGAGATCTAGTAGGGAGAAAGTATTATTTCGTCAGCTATATTGTTAATTAAAGAGTAGTGCAGAGTAGCAATGATACTAGATTTTGATGTTAGATGAGAAATGGTTAGAATACTCTTTCTTTCTTTTGATAACTTTGAAACTTGAAGAAGGTACTAAACTTTTCTAAGCCTGAATTTTATTACCTGTAAAATGTGAATAATAATACCTGTAGTGAATTTGGGGTAACTTACTAGTTTATCTACTTTTGTCCATAATTTTGTTCCCAATTCTGATATGGCAGAATGACTGCTAGTTGGAATGATACAAAGTAGTGGCTCTGGAATATGGTGAAAAAAAGGACTAAAAATCAAATAAAACCCTTTGCCATTGGGTTGATTTCAACTCGTAGTAGAACTGCTCCATTGGGTTTCCAGGAAACACCTGGCAGATTTGAATGGCTAACCTTCTTTCTGGTTAGCAGCTATAGCTCTTAACCATTACACCAACTAGAGTCTTTTATTCAAGCACAATTAGTTCATCACCAAGACTAAGCCTGGGGATGTCTATCTGACTTTCCAGGGCCCCTCGGTTACACATTTATTATTGCTTCTTTCTTCTAAGTGTCGCCTTAATAATAATTCAATTCGACTTCATATCAGGACAGAGGTGGTGTTTTATTCATCTCTTTATCCTCAAAAAATAGTTTGGAGCCTGACATGGGATGGGGAACAATGATTGCCCCTTGAACTTCCCTGAATTGCTTGCCCTTTGTCCTGCATACCTAGTGCTCAGCAATGGATAACAGTCCCTTTAAATCCTAGTCTGGACTACATCTACCCTTGCCTACCTCCTATGTCTGACCTTATGTACCATTATATAAAAGGAAAGGTCTAGATGCAATGATTCCTTCCCCCACAACACTTTACTTGCACTATTAGGCAGTTGTCCTCAGCCTAATGTATTTTGTATAGTATTACATTTAAAATTGGGGAACATTTAAAGAGTAACCGGGTACCTTATTCATGTACACACTGCATAGATGCCTTTTTAGAGATTTTAGAAGTTGATTGTCTGCAGAGAAGAACTAAGTCTGATCTCCAGTTTTCCAATATGTAAACACTGCTTGGGTTTTTAGAATTTTGGAATTTATACTTCAGTTTTTATTTCAACATTTGCATATGTTTATGACTATAGGGAGGTGTCTCTACTTTAAAATCAATAAAATGAATTATGGAGGAGGATTCTGGCAAGGTATGTATGGGCCAGACATGGATTCAGTTGTCTGTTTTAATTGTTTAATATTAATCTATAGTAGAGTTTGTTCATGTGAAAAATGAAGAAATGTAGTGATTTAAAACTACATCTATTCCACTTATTGACTGTCTTGTTATCCAACATTTCACATTTACCGTAGTAGTAAAAAATCAGCTAGCTGACAATATTTTCATTAACAATGCACATCTGACATTAAAAAATGCCAAGATGTGAGGTGAGACTATACTGTCTGTGATGGTTATGTGTCAGTTTGGCTGGGCCATGGTTCTCAGTGATTTGATAGTTATGTAATGATGTAGTCGTCCTCCATTTTGTGATCTGATATGGTAGTCATCCTCCAATTTTGCACCATGCAGATTTTTGTATAACAACTTGGTCTTTGGAGTCTAACCATGTTGCTAAGTGAGGATTGGGTATAATGTTCTCAAGGGATAGTGCTATTATGTAAGCTGGGACATTGGTTAAATAATATGATGTTTTTCTTATTTTAAGGAAAATAAATTAATGAATATTTTCTCAATTTTGAAGTTTTCTGTATTTGATATTTTTCATTAGTTTGTAGTGAGACTAGCTGGTGAGTAAAGTATACATGAGTAAAATAGGATGCAAATAGGCAGAAAAGGATTCCTTAAAATTTTAGCTTATTACTTTGTAATGCAGAAATATAAACACATATCATATGGCCATACTTGACTGCTGGTAAAATTATTTTTAGTTTGTATGATGAATAAAATATATCACTATTTTGTGATACTTTAGTGTCAACATTATGAATAAGTTTGAGAATCACTGCAGCTGTAGTTGAGTATTCAGTGTGGTATTTTTCTTCAATGAATTTATTAAACATCATTATCTGAGTGCTTACTTTATGGCAGAAAGTGCTTACTTTACGATTGTGCTAGGCTTAGCTATGTGTAATGCTGTGTGACTAAGACTCTTCTGGTTGAACTGACTATACTGATTAAGTTTTTATCAAGGTAGATGATGGTAAGAGCTAACCTAAGTTTTAAGCTCTTTATTTTAACAGAGATATCTCTTTGAGGAATAAGGTGTGCCTGACCCAAACCATGGTGCTTTTAGTTGCCTCATATGCATGCAGAAGCAGGGCAATGATTAAGGAAGACGTAAGAAGAATTGATATCTTTGAATTATGGTGTTGGTGAAGAATATCGAGTATACCGTGGACTGCCAAAAGAATGAACAAATTTGTCTTGGAAGAAATATAGCTAGAATGCTCTTTAGAAAGCAAGAATGGTGAGACTTCTCCTCCCACACTTTGGACATGTTATCAGAAGGGACCAGTTCTTGGAGAAAGACATCATTCTTGGTAAAGTATAGAGTCAGTGAAAGAGAGGAAGATCCTTAATGAGATGGAATGGCACAGTGGCTGCAACAATGGGCTCAAGCGTAACAATGATCTTGAGGATGGTTTGGGGCTGGGTAGTTATGTGCAGGGAAGCTGTGAGTCAGAACTGACTGAAAAGGCACCTAACAGCAACAGCAGTGGTCTTAATAGGTGAAAGATCAAGCAGCCCTAGCCATCAATTACCATCAATGTGTTTGCATGCACCCAGAGCTGTTTTGGGGGTGGCATTTGGGGAACAGCAATCAACATGCCTAGCCTCAGTTCCTCCCTCCCTGCACCCCTGTTCAGTGGCCAGTCGGCTGCCCTTTTCTTAGATTCAGTGAAGAGCTTTGCTATCAATGATGTGATCCTGGAAGACATGTTTGGGCTGAGCCTTAGTTCTGTCTATATGGTCAGGGGAAGATCGCCAAGGTCTCTTACAGCTCTTAAACTGCGCTGGACTTTCACTATCAAAAGAGCTGCTAACATAGTCATTGGAAATCAGAGGTGAAGTTTCTGTCATTATTATGATAGTTTTATGGTGGGAAATCAGGAATATCTAAACCACTTACCACACTTATGTTTCCTACCTGAAGCAGTTATGTTTAAGGAAAGTAGCTAAATGGTTATCAAAGTCCTGCTGTATAAATAGGTTACCAGTGAATGATGACTTTCAGAGCTGGCTGTCACAGAAGCTGAGTTAGAGAATGACGGTAAGGCCTGAAGACTTACATGAGATGTCTAACGCATCCTTCTTGAATCTAAGAAGGCTGCCCTTCCACAGAGAAGTTTCTAATCTAATTGAGGCAGGTATCCACACACAGAGTAGGCTAAATAGAAAGAGAGACAATCTGGTCAGGCCTATCTCCTCAGACAGGCCTTGGCCTGCAAGAGAGAGCATGATTCTATTCTAGGTTGCTAGAGGCAGGTCTGGAGGCTAGGATACAGATGCTATTGTTTGCGGTCATGAGTTCAGTTCCAGCTCCACTCAAACTTGTTCAGCATCATGGCAACAGGCTAACAGAGCGGTGGTGGCTGCATATGAGGTACACTGGTAGGGTACTGAACCCTGGTCTTCTGCATGAAAAGCAAGAATTCTACCACTGAACCACCTCTGCCTCCAGGACACAGCTGTAAGTAATATGTTAATAAAGCGCTCCCAGGGGAAAACTTGTAAAAGAGTGGAGAAAGAGGATAGGGAAGTAAAGAAACCAAGCTAGGGTGCAATTTCAGGTGCACTCTGAGACTCAATCTGATCCAGTAGGGAACTCTAGGGTATGGTAGGATGTGTTTCATCTGAGGGAGGGAGCTGGGCTTTCTTAGTCCTGGACACTCAGTCATAGGTTGGGCCACCCTGGGGGTGGGAGGCATAAATCCCAGGGAACCTATGGCTCTAGATACACCTGGGTGACTCCAGGCCAATCCTCTGAAGAAGGTAATAGACTCAAACCATTATGAGCAAAGCAGCATGGAGAAGCTGGAGGACAGTGAGCAGAAGAGATACAGAGGATCCAGTGATCTGGGGGGTAATCCTGTAAGCATCTCCTCACCGAGGACCAGTATGGTAGAAGAGGATGCCTTGGATGGGCTCACAACTTGGGTCTAGGGGTTGTAAATAAGTGAACCATGCACAGTGTACCCTTGCAGAGAACTGGAACCCTGCCACTAGGGAAACATACTCAGTGACTGGGATGAGCAATGGCCTTTGTGATGAGCTATTTCTCTTTTGGGGGGAAAGGGAACTTTATGGGATAGAAGGAGAAAAAGGGAATAGAGGGTAGAAGCATGGGGAAGAAGGATGGAAATGGCCCTCTTCTCCAGTAGTCATTTCTGTCTTCCTCTGAGAGTGGTTATTAGAGCCTAAGAAAATCAGAAATGAGAGCATTCTCTAGACAGTCTAAAATTTCACCTAATATGTTGTTGTTGTTAGGTACTATCACGTTGTTTCCAACTCTTGGAGACCCTATGTACAACAGAATGAAACATTGCCCTGTCCCGTAGCATCCTTGCAATTGTTGCTGTGTTTGAGCTCAACTATTGTAGCCACCATGCTGGTCCATCTCATTAAGAATCGTCCTCTCTTTCACTGACCCTGTGCCAAGCAGGATGTCCTTCTCCAGGGACTGATCCTTCCTGATAACATATCCAACTAATGTGAGATGAAGTCTTGCCATCCTTGGCTATACTTCTTCCAAGACAGAAAGAATTCATTCACTTTTGGCAGTCAATAGTGTATTTAATATTCTTCACCAACGCTATAATTCAGGTGTATCAGCTCTTCAGGTAACTAATGTAGCTGGTCATTAATAAATGATTTGCCTAAGTTACATAATGTTGGCAGAACATGGGTCAGATTTGTAATGAAGTTGAAGGATGTTTTCACTGAATTATGGAGTATATTTCTAATTAACCTAGTTCTTTGTAAACTAGGATAAAGAAAATAAGCTTTGCAGTGGTTCTTTTTGATGATTTAATTTTATAGCCCCTCCCATTTTAAGGACTAAGTAGTTTCTGAAAAGCTCTAAGTTCCACTGCTTATAGTGTAAGAGTTTTTCCAGAATATAAATATTATATAATACTTATATTATATAATGCTTTATTTTTATTTTTATTATTTTTTAATTAACTCTAGCACTGTAGGGCTGGAGATGAGTAAACATAATCAGAACTGGCACTATCCCAGGTTTATGATTGGCACCAAGGGTGGTGTCGTTAGTAATGTTGGAATATATGACACAGGGATCAGATTCCTTGAGCAAAACATTAGATCATATGGCCTGATGATGTAAGGACAGTTACACAGAGTATTTGAAATTGCAACTAGCCTAGGATATACTCACATATAGTCCCCTTAAATAGATATTTTTGAAACTTTTTTTAAAAAAACTAACACCCATACCAAAAAATATATTTAGGTAAGACAATGGGCAATAGCATAGATTCTAGTGCAGGTAAACTGGCTCTGAATTTTATCTATGCCATTTGTTAGCCAGATGACTTTGGCTAAATTATTTAAATGTCTGTATCTCAGTTCATTCCACTATAAAATTGGGGTAAACATAGTATGGTCCTATAGGATCATCTGGAAGATTAAATGAGTTAGTTCCTATAAAGGGCACCTGGATATGTACTGCTAATAACTTCACAATGACCCAGTACACATATGCTCCTACTCACATATTTGAAACAAAAATTTATCATGTATAACATAAATTTATCATTTTTATCAAATAAAATTTTATTTTCTACTATTCTGTACATTAAAAAATATAATTCTCCTTTCTCTAATGAGTTGTATGTTACACTTTCAAAATCAGTTCTATGTACAGCAGTTAGCATGCCCCTGCAAGCAGCAGTGTTATGAAATAGAGGATTTTGCTCAAACATTTATGATATAGTTTACTTCCCTGCCTCATAGTAAATTAATTGAAACATCTAGAATCGGGGGAAAAGACCCTGAGTGATGCAGATAGTTTGTGTTCATCTGCTAATCCAAAGGTTGGTCATTTGAACCCACCCAGTGTCTCTGGGGGGTACAAGGTCTAGTGATCTATTTCTGTGAAGATCACAGTCAAGAAAATCCCATGGCCTTCAGTTCTAGTCTGTAACACATGAGGTCGCCATGAGCCAGAATTGACTTAACAGTAGAGATAGGCTAAACTTTAAGGGCTTGGCTTGGAACATTGGGTATTTGCAAGCCAGGAAATGATGAGACTTGGTTATTGGAACTTTGAGGTTAGGGAATTCTGAGGGATTTGAGAGGAGAGGAAGAAAGTAAGCCTTTCCAAGATTCCTGCTGTGTCCCTTGAACTCCGGCTCTCAGAAAGTACAATTAATAATATCACTCTCCCGCCCCACTGTCTCCTGTCCTTTCCTGAGGAAATATGTTGTTGGCTAGACCTCAGTGAGTTGCAAAGGCAAATAAATGAAGACCTTGTTCCCCCTCTCTCCAGCTCCAGGTAGATAGTCTTCATGTTTGTTGGGATTGAGCAACTGGCTTCCAAATGAGAAAGAAATTGTACTTTTATGTGTGAAATGTCCTTTTTCTCTCTTTCTGATGATTCTAAGTGCACCTAGAGGCAAGGTCTATAAAATGAATTCATAAATATTGCAAATCCGCAGTAAAAATATATGCATCTTTAAAAATGGCCTCCTTTCATAGCATTGCTCTATGCAGTGTTACAAGCTTTGGACTTGAATATTAAGAAAGGACACCAAGTCACACTAACTCAAACTTGTTAGCCTCTGATTAAAGAAATGTTTTTCTAATGAGGAGTTATATCAGTAAAATCATAATTGAAAGAGAACTTCAAGTGATCAGGGCTTGCTTTTATTTAATATTTCGTGGCACAGAATTTCCCAGAAGGTTCTGACTGCATATGGCAAAGATGGAGAATGGAGACGTGAAAATGAGGTCATGTCCAAGTGGGTAAGAGGCGATCACTACAAGCAGCCAAGCCAAATCTGCTTCCTATGCAAATGACAGCCCAAGGCCTGGCGAAAGAGCCATTAAGTCTCCGTTAAATCCTGACTCACTGCCACCTGTTCTCAAGTAGCATTGTGCTAAATGGGCAATGCTGTAACATCAGGGGCTGCGGTTTCTTCAGTGAAGTCTGATTTGAGATGGGCAAGCAGATTCAGTCCAATTAACAAATGACTTAAAGCTTATTCAACTCTTTAGCCATTTTCCACCCTCCTTCTCATCTTCCTTTTATACTCAGTTTTAAAAAGTTTTGCTGAATAGCTTCTGTTTACTTACTTGTGAAAAAAGGAAGGTAATTGGGAAGGTGGTGGTGGGAGAACTGGTAGGAGTTAATATATTGTTCATTATCCTTCTTGTTCCCATCAGTAATCTGGAGGTTCTCTTGGAATTCCTCGTGCATTCCTTCATTCACTCATTCAGTTTTGATTTACACAAATATTTGAGAATCTACTTAGATGATAGGGCTGCAGAATCCCTGGTGAACACAAATAACCCTGGCCTTCACGGAGCTATTTTAAGTGAGGGTAGTAGAAAAACAAAGAAGCAAACACAACTCTTCCTGATTTTGATAAAATTATATAAAAAATAGGCAAATCTTCTGATAAAGAATTTTAGTAGAGTTGAGGTCACAAGAAGGGTAATGGTGACCTCTTTTAGATGGGATGATCAATAAGGCTGTAGGTCAGTTAGCTAAAAATCAAATCATTGAAAATCAATTCACTGACAGTTAATTCACTGAGTGACCCAATTCATTGAATGGGTAATTCAAAAGTTTACTTATGCCATATATCCTGTTTAATTTTGTTTTTCATTTTAATTTTCTAACAGCGTCTTAAGGATTCTTCAGCAGCTTTTGCTCTAGTCAGGCTCTAGAGCCTGAGGGACACAAAGCATGGGAAATTGAGAGGCAGTGAAGGGGGCCTGAGGGCCATGAGAAGAATATATTCATAAGGATATATGCTTTAATAGGAAAAATTATTATGAATATATATTTCATTAAGTTATTATTATTCATACAAATAATGCATTCATATGAACTCTTCACATTTAAGAATATATGCAAGAAGGCACTATTTATAAAGAACATATTCATAAAAGAATATTTTTATTGAATATATTCATAAAACAATATATTCATGAGGAGAATATATTCATAAGAAGAATATGTTCAATTTTCCTCTGTCCCAGCTCCCTGCTGTTACTGCTGGGGACTGAGGAATAGAGTCAAAGACAGAGAGGGGGAAACTGTAGGTCAGATGGAAAGAAAGACCAAGGGACTGAAGTTTCTAGTTGAAGTGTTGGAGAACTGATGAAGAGACAATCTAAGCATTCCTTAAATGGTATTATAAAATCAAGATGAAAGCCAATCAACTAAACTAGAAAGTTGTCATTAGATGCTGCAGTCAGTTCCAGCTTGTAGCAACCTCGTTGCTACAACAGGATGAAACAGTGGTGGGTCCTGCATCATCTACGGTCCTTGTTATATTTGAACCCTTTGTTGAAGAAGTCACTTTATCAATCCATCACATTGGGAGTCACCCTTTTTTTCTCTGGCTCTCTACCAAGCATGATGTCTGTCCATTGGAATTGGTCCCTTCTGATAACATGTCTAGAGTATGTGAGATGAATCTCACCCTTCTCCTAAGGAGTATTTTGGCTGTACTTCCAAGGAAGATTTGTTCATTCTTCTGGCAGTCTATGCTATATTTAATATTCTTCACCAACACTGTGATTCAAAGGCATCAGTTCTTTCTTCTTATTTCTGGTTTTTGCATGCATATGAGGTGATTGACAGTACTAAGGCTTGGGTCTGGTGCACCTTAGTCCTCAAAGTACCATCTTTGCTTTTCAACTTGGAAGAGGTCTTTTGCAGTAGATTTGCCAAATGCAGTGTATCTTTTGATTTCTGAGTGCTGCTTCCGTGGGTGTTGATTGTAGATCCAAGTAAAATGAAATCCTTAACAACTTCAGTATTTTCTTTGCATGTCAAGATGTTGTTTATGGGTTCAGTTGTGAGAATTTTTGTTTCCTTTGTGTGGAAGTGTAATCTATATTGACCCCAAACCCAAACCCCTGCTGTTGAGTCAATCTAATCCCTAGCAACCCTATAGGACAGAGTAGAACTAACTGTCCCATAGAGTTTCCAGGAGCATGTGATATATTTGAACTGCTGACCTTTTGGTTAGCAGCTGTAACACTTAACCTCTATGCTGCCAGGATTTCCAATCTCTGCAGAAGAATGTGGTGTTTGATTTTCATCAGTAAGTACTTTAAGTCCTTTTCACTTTCAGCAAGCATGGTAGTGTCATCTGTATAACACAGGTTGTTAACGGGTCTTCCTCCAGTCCTGATGCAGCATTTTTCTTTGTATAGTCCAGCTTCTCTGATTATTTGCTCAGAATACGAACTAAATCAGTATAGTAAAAAGATACAATCCTGATGTATACCTTTCCTGATTTTAAATCACTCAGCAGCCCCTTGTTCTGTTTGAGTGACTATTTTTTCTTGACCTATGTGTAGGTTCCTAATGAGTACAATTAAGTGTTGTGGCATTGCCATCCTTTGAAATGTTATCCATACTTTTTTATGACCCCCGTATAGTTACATGAGATATATCAGTTATTTAGGGAATGTGTCACTCAAGAAATTGTTTATTTGGGCAATTTGTCATTTGGGCCATTAGTAGGGTGAGCATATAATTTATCATCTAAATTGGGAAACTTTTGAAAGTGAAAGGGGTGCTATTAATAATTATGCTAGGACAATAGGTATAAAGCAGAACTTACCTAGAAAACTGAGATGTATGGCCATCCTACTTCTCTGTCTCCTGGTCCAAACTGCTTTCTAGTGCCAGTGTTTGAGTCCTATCGGGCATGCACAAACCTGAGCAACAGTCTGGATCTGCTTGCTTTTGCAATATGGCTACTTGGCTGGATTTGAGATTGAATATGTGGATTGTTTCTCAACGTGAATACAATCTTCTGTTTGAAGGATCCAGAGCTGTAGGGTATTAGGATAAGTTTTAAGAAGGGATGTGGTTTCTTGGATGGCATCCATGGTAGTTATTACCTTTATGTGGATGATTTCCAATTCTAGATCTCTAGGCCAAGCTCCAAACTTGCAATTCCAAATGCAAGCTAGACGTTTCCCGCAGGCACCTCCAACTCAACATGCCTCAAGTCAAACTCCTAAGAAGAGGGTATATAGAGATAAAAGAAGACTTTTGTGAGGGGTTTCTTGTTGCCATCTCTTCATGCCATGATTTTAAGATATTTGTAACAGCCTGAAAATACTTTCTTTTTCCCAACTTACCTGCACAGTGGTGGAGAGGTTAACTGCTAACAAAAAGGCTGACGGTTTGATGCCCCAGGATACTCCTCAGAAATCCTATGGGGCATTTTTGCTTTCTCCTACAGGGTCTCTGTGAGTTGGAATCCACTTGGAGGCAACCAGTTTTTTGGTTTTGGTATCTAAACTAATTGTTTATGTGTACCAGCATCCCGGGCTGGTCTTCATTAAGACCTGTGGTCACTATCAATCGTTTTGGAATTACATTGATTTCTGATTGTCTCAGATATGTTAGATGTTGTCAACCACAACACTTAGCACATTGCTTAGCAGATAGCTGGAGCTCATTCATTCATTGAACATGTATTTGTTGAGTGCCTGTATGTACCAGGTACTGTTCTAGGTGTTAGAAATAGAGCAGTGAGCCAAGAGAACTTACAGGTTATTGGAGAAGATGGACAGTGAACAAATAAAGGTCTAAAGATACAGTGTAATTACGGATAAATTTCAGAAGAAGACTAAATTAGTTTAGGTGATACTGTGTCATCCTGGGGTAATTTTTTTTTTCTTTTTAGTTGTGATTACCTGAAAGTATACAATCCAAATTAATTTTGCATGCCCACTGTAGCTCCTTCTGCTCTCCTTGCCCCATGTCAGCACATTCCTCCTTTTCATTTTATACTCACCATATCCTCTTCACAAGCTCCTGTCCCCTCTTCTCCACCTTGTTCTGTCAAGTCTATACAGAGACCGGTAGGACAGTCATATGGTCACATTGTATCCTAATGGGGTAATTATTAATAACATTGTCTTTTACTCTTAAAAGGGTCTGGCTTTGGAAACTAGGATACTTCATAAGGTAAGGAAGCAGAGTCTTAGGATATGCAACTTTCAATAGGGAAGTCAAAGAAGGCATCTATTGGGTAGGGAGAGATCCATTTGGATGTCAGGAAAAAAAGTGTTTCAGGTGGCAGGAACAGCTTGTGCAGACTCTGAGGTGGGAGAGAGCTGTCTGCCTGCTGAAAATCTAGAAAGGAGTCAAGCGTGACTGGAACATAGTGGCTGTGGGAGAAAGTGTTAGAATGGTAGGAGATGAGGCAGGAGGGATGTGCAAGGGTTGGACCATGCAGGGCGATGTAGGCCATGGCAAGGACTTTTGTGTTAACTTCCATGGTGGAAAGCAGCAGCGGGTTTTAAATTCAGAAGTGACATAATTTGGCTTGTATTTTAAGAGCATCAGTCTGGCTGCCATAAAGAAAAGTCTGCTGGGAGAACAAGAGTGAGAGCAGGGAGGCCAATGAATAGATTATTGCAGTGGTCCAGGTGAGAGATGAGTGTTTAGTAAATACTAATATGATTTTATGGCTTGGTGGGTACTTACTGGATAAAAGTCTTTGGAGAAAGGAAAAAAAGATCATTGATTTGGCAAGATCACTTATTCTCCCTGAAACTTACTTATAAAATTTGAAAACCACTACATGCCCTGTCTGTCTCGTAGAATTATTGTAAAAGATAATGCTTGGGAAATTATTTTGTAGGCTATGATGTGCATGAGGTTACTATGAGTTGAAATCGACTTGACAGCACCTAACGACAACAATGTTTTGTCCAGGTGTTTGGGTGGCATAAGCAGTTTGTGACTGGCTGTTAACCTAAAGGTTGGTGGTTTGAAACTACTCAGATGCCCACAGAAGAAAGTTCTGGTGATCTACTTCCATAAAGATTACAGCCAAGAAAATTTTATTCATCAGTTCTACTCTAGTACATGTGGTCACCATGTCGGCAATTGGTTTTGTTTTGTATTTTGATTTAATGTATTATCTACCATCCATTTGTGAGTTTGTTGTACTGAGTTTGTTGGCTTAGGTGTTGCAGTGATGCCAAAGCTGTGCCACTGGCATTTCAAACAACAGTAAGATCATCCACACTGGATAGGTTTCAATGAAGTTTCCAGACTAAGACAAACTAGGACGATAGGCCTGGTGATCTACTTTTGAAAATTAGCCAATGAAAACCCTGTGAATCATAATAGAGCATTATCTGATATAGTACTAGAAAACTAGCCTTCTAGATTTGGAAGACAGGCAAAAACACAGTGTCTATAACAGTAGACTGGAGTGTACCAAAGATTGTGAAGATGGTACAGGACCAGGCAACATTTGGTATTGTACATGGGGTTGCCCTGAGTTGGAGTTGGCTCAGTGACAACTAACAGCAACAGTGACAATGTATTATACAAATGTTAATGCTGTGGTTATTAGCTATGTTGGATTTTGTTCTTCAAGTTGATAGCATTCCAGTTTTGCTCTAGACTGGGGAACCCACATTTCCCTGGGAGGACATGCATACCAATTGCTCTGGGATTTAAACATTGAGTTTTGTGAGACTGTGACTGAAAACAGTCCATTTGTGGTGGGGGAATCTGCCATCTATCTTCCTGGACTTGGTCTGCTTCAAGTCTCTCTTTCTTTGATTCCATGATCCTACCAATAAAGTCCACTTTTACTGAAGATAAGAGTTACTTTCTGTTGACTGTAGCCACACAGTCCAGAAGTCACAGTTTAGAGCAGCAGATGTACATGGGATCAGGATTCAGAGAGAAGTGGGAATGGTATTACTGCCTGCTGCTTTCTTGATTAGACTGTAGATTCCAGGAGAGATTTTTTGGGATGTGCAGCACAGTCACTAGAAGGGGGAAATTCCTGTGAGAGGTGTTGGGACTGACAGTATTTTGGGGACAGTTCTCAGTGAGAAAGAAAACTGGATATAACAATAAAGTAGAGCATCTATTAACTGAGAGGTAACAATCATTATAATCAAACCAAATAACCCAAACTTGCCACTGTTGAGTTGATTCCAACTCAAAGCAACCTTATGGGACAGAGCAGAACAGCCCCATAGGTTTCCAAGGGGCAACTGGTAGATTCAAAGTGCCAGTCTTTCGGTTAACATCCAAGCTCTTAACCAGTGTGCCACCAGGACTCCAATTAAATGTTACTGAATGAATGAAGTATTCATAAATTGAGTGAACTGAAGGCATCTGGAGTTTTGATTTCTAGCCACGGTTCTGCCACTAGCTGGTTGTGAGAGTCTGAGCAAATCACTGGGTGTCAGTTTCCCCACCTGTAAAATTGGTTTAATAGTATCTGCCTTACAGATTTCACAGGATCATGACTCTGTGACTTTGCATGAACAAATATAAAGGTGAAAAATGAGAATAGGGGAAAGTGTTAGACTTGGATTATTGAACAAAGATTTGGGAAAAGCACAAACTTGTACCCAAAACGGAGAGAGCATAAAGACATGCCAGGATGACTATGAATCACCAAATAGTCATTTTTCAGGAAGTGCAGCTTGGGAACAAGGACTGGCTCTAGAAAGTTCAAAAGGTAGATAAAGATAACAGAAACTACAGGCCACAGAAAACTGTTTCAGTTTAAAGCCTAGATATAAAGGCAAGCCTTGCTCCTGCAATTTTGAAAACTTGGCTTATCAAATGATCATTTTCCCTAGAGATCAGAGCATGAAGATCTGTTTTAACAAATCTAGGTCTCCAGTCTGTCCATCAGATTCTGTGAGGGTACATGTGTGTATAGATACTTGCTGCCTTGAGCTTTGGTTGCTTTTGACTATAGTTTGATTTAGGGTGTATGTTTCATGATACACAGCAACAGGTGGGAGTGATATGTGGGACCTTGCAGAAAAATCTAAAATACATAAATGTAAGATAACCATTAGGGGCTGAGTGCTGTGTTACTAAATGTTTAATAGACAACTTTTGGAAAAATAAAAAACCCTGATTTGTAGCATTTGTGATTTGTGTGGTTTAAATACTCCCACCACAGTAGATCTCAAGCTGCTAATCCTGAAAATTAACAATCAGCTCTTGTGAGTTGGTATGAACCAGCTCAGCACACCACTGGCAGGGACTGAAAGGAAAAAAGGGATAGATTGGGTGGCCTGTAAGGACTGAATGTATATCTAATTAGATACAATGCCTAGTCTGTAGTAGGCTCTTAAAAATGGTGTTCTTCTATTTACTTTATGGTTGGAGAGGAGAAGATAGGAGACTGTTGGGAAGGTAAGATGTGTATAGAGCAGACAGGAAGAGTGTGCTGTCACCATGCAGGGGGAGTAGTGGAAGATGCATGTAGGTCTGCATGCAAATTTGTATGGGAATGTACATTTTCATTCAATCATAAAAAAAATTATAGAGTAGCCAGGTAGGCAAGACTCATAAATAGAAATTTCAATCAAAATATAAGATGTAAAACAAGGTATTACATAATTAATTGCTAAGTTATAAAGATAATAAGCTACACAGTTTTAGAAGAAGGGAAAGTCATAGTCAAGTGGAGGTCTGGGGAGGCTCCTCTGAGAGTGAGGACTGGACTATGATATGTGAGGTAGGAGTAGCACTTCAGAGAGCAAAGGTGAGTTGGATGGTTTTACTTACCCTTCTGTAGTTATAAGCCACTACTTGTCTGTTGTTTTGTTGTACCGTGGTTACTTCTGTGTTGCTGTGATGTTGAAAGCTATGCCACTGCTGTTTCAGATACTAGCACGATTATCCATGGTGGATAGGTTTCAGTGGCACTTCACGACTGGGTGATTGACTTTTAAAAAACATTGGCCAGTGAAAACCTTATGAATAGCAGTGGAACACTGTCTGGTATAGTGTTGGAAGATGAGCTTCTCAGGTTGGAAGGCACCTAAAATACTGCTAGGGAAGAGCTGCCTCAAAGTAGAGTGGACTTCAGTGATGTGGATGGAGTACAGCCTTCTGGGCCTTCAGTTGCTGATGTAGAATGACTCAAAATGAGAAGAAACAGCTGCAGACATCTTTTGGTAATAAAAATGTGGAATGTTTGATATATGAATCCAAGAAAACTGGAAGTTGTCAAAAATGAAATGAAATGCGTAAAGATTGATATACAGGCATTGATGTGATGAAGTGGATTGGTATTGGCCATTCTGGATTGGATAGTCACGTGGTCTACTGTGCTTGGAGTGACAAAGAGAAATGACATCACATTCATTGTCAAAAAAAAAAATTTCAGTATCTATCCTCAAGTACAACACTGTCTGTGATAGGATAATATCCACATACCTACAAGGCAGACCAGTTAATACTACTGTTACTGGAGGTTACAGACCAATCGGTAATGCAAAAATGAAGAAATTGAATATTTTGACAAACTCCTGTAGTCTGAAATTGATCAAACATGCAATCGAGATGTATTGATAATTATTGGTGATCAAAAATGTGAAAGCTAAGAATAAAGAAAAAAGATCGGTATTTGGAAAGCATGGTTTTGTTAATAAAAATGATAGCATGATTGTTTTACAAGACCAATGATTTATTCAATGCAAAAACTTTTTTTCAACAAAAAAATGGCAACCATACATGTTGATGTGATCAGATGGAATATACAAGATCAAATTAAAGAGTTAATGAAGAATGTCAGTAGCATCAGGCAAAAAAAGACTAGACTAGGAGCTGACTGGGGACCAGATCATCATTGCTCATATGCAAATTCAAGTTGAAGCAGAAAAAATCAAGTTCATGAGAACCAAAGTACAGCCTTGAATACATCTAACCTACATCTGTTGGTAAAATGAGGTAGGACCAAACTACATTCACTGGAAATTTAGAGACTATGTCAAGAATAAATTTGATACCCACCTACTGCCACTGTGTTGGATCTGATTCATACACTGAGCACTAATGACTGAAGAAGACCAGGTGAGTCAAGGACATCATACATGAGGAAGGCAAAAGGTCACTAAAAAGACAGGAAAGAAAAGACCAGACTAGATATCAGACAGGATTCTGGATCTTGTTCTTGAAAGTTGAGTAGCTAAAGTGAATGGAAGAAACAATGAAGGGCAAGAGCTGAACATAAGATTTGAAAGGGTGGCTCCCGGAGACAAAGTAATGCATTATAATGAAATATGAAAAGACCTGGAGTTGGGAAACCAAAAGGAAAAGAACATGCTCAGCTTTTGTCAAACTGATAGAAATTTGAGGTGCAATACTGGAAGAGTCTGTCAGTAAAATACTGAATGACACAGAAAATATCAAAAGAAGATTGAGGGAAGATACAGAATCGCTGCACCAAAAGAAACTGGTTGACATTCAGCCATTTTAGTGGATGGCATGTGATCAAGAAATGATGGTAATGAACGAGGAAGCCCAAGTTGCACTGAAGGCATTGATGAAAAATGAGGCTCTGGGAACTGATGGACTACCCTATGAAATGTTTCAACAGATGGATGCAATGCTGGAAGTACTTTCTTCTCCATGTCAATAAATTTGGAAGATAGCTACCTGGCCAATTGACTGGAACAGATCTATATTTGTATCCATTCCAAATAAAGGTGGCCCAACAGAATGTGGAACTTAAAGAACAATTTCATTAATACAACACACAAGTAAAATTTTGTTGAAGATATTTCAAAAACAGTTGTGTCAGTACACTGACAGGGAACTGCCAGAAAGTCAAGCTGATTTAGAAGAGGACGTGGAATCAAGGATATCACTGCTGATGTCAGATGGATCATGGCTGAAAGCAGAAAATATCAGAAAGATGTCTACTATGTTAAACAACTTTGCAAAGGCATTTGACTGTGTGGATCATAACAAATTATGGGTAATATTTTGAAGAATGGGAATTTTAGAATACTTAAATGTGCTCATGAGGAACCTGTACACAGAACAAGAGGCAGTCATTCAAACAGAATAAGGGAATACTGAGTGGTTTAAAGTCAGAAAAAGTATGTGTCAGGATAGTGTCATTCTACCATTTTATTCAATCCATATGCAGAGTGAATAAACCAAGAGGCTGGACTATGTGAAGAACACAGCATCAAGACTGGAGACTCATTAACAACCAGTGATATACAAATGACACAACCTTGATTGCTGAAAGTAAAGAGGACTTGAAGCAATTACTGAAGAAGATCAAAGAATACAGCCTTTAATCATACAGATTACACCTCAACACTAAACAAAAATCCTCACAACTGGACCAATAAGCATCACCATGATAAATGGAAGTGAGATTGAAGTTGTGAAAGATTGCATTTTACTTGGACCTACAGTCAACACTCAAGAAAGTAGCGATCACGAACTCAAAGGACTTGTTGCATTGGGCAGATCTACTGCAAAAGACAGCAGATGTTAAAAAGCAAAGATGTCACTTTGAAGACTAAGGTGGACTGGACCCAAGCCATAGCATTTTCAGTTGCTTCTTACACATGTGAAAGCTGGACAATGAATAAGGAAGACTGAAGAGTAATTGATACCTTTGAATTATGGTGTTGGTGAAGAATACTGAACATACTGTGGACTACCAGAAGAATGAACAAAAGGGTCTTAGAAAACTACAGCAAGAGTGTTCCCTTCGAAGTGAGGATGTCAAGATTTTTCTCACAGACTTTGGACATGTCATCAAGAGAGATCAGTCCCTGGAGAAGGATATCATGCTTGGTAAAGTAGAAGTGTCGGAAGCCAGCCCCGACAACTTTTTGTGGTCCCACACAGAGGGAGGGAGAGGTGTCGGCGGGAAAAGAATTGAGAGAGACAGGAAAGAGTTTTGGAGAAAAATGGCAGCCCGACCAAGAGAGCAGCTGTTTTACTTTATTATTATTTATAGTCGAGGTGATGTAATTTCCACCCTGCCCCTTGACCACACAACCATAAGGCTAATTTGAAACCGAAACCTCGTGATTGGCTAATTGGAAACTGAAACCTCGTGATCTTGAGGTGACGTGATTTTTACCCTGCCCCCCCCCACCACATGAACTATTAGCTAACTTGAAACTGAAACCTCGTGATCTTGTTAATTGTCAAGGCTTTCTAGATAATGGCCCGAGGCAGGTGTGTTGTGGTGATAATTGACAGTGAAAACAAAGTTATGCCTTGAGCTCAATCAGCCCTACTTATGTCTCAAGGTTAAAAGGTACAGGAGGAAGGATCAAAAGGTTATAATCTCTATTTGTTCCTACTTTGCTCTTTATTCCATCTCCTCCTGCGGGGACAGTAAACACTTACCGTCCCCCACCCTATGCCTTTCTTAAACTGTTCTAAAAAGGATAATTCTTTTCACATGAGGGGGAAGTGCAGTTGGGGGAAGTCAACAGGGCTGGGTCGGCCCTGGCATTCCTGGGCTGGGCGTTCCTGGGTTCAGTGTTTGTCCTTGTGCAGGGAGGTGAGGGGGTATTTTTGAGGAGAGTTTAATTATGATGAAAAATATACAGCCAGAAATATGTCAGGGGTGAGATGCGTACGTCTGCCATCACAGAGGCTTGTTGCTTTGCTCACAGAGGTCTTTGTGGGTGACGGGCTTCGGCATAGAAGGTCAGTAGAAAACAGAGTGGTCCTCAACAAAATAGACTGGCACACTGGCTATAATGATGGATTCAAGCACCATGAATCTATAGGACCAAATGTAACAGCCCCATAGTGTTTCCAGGGGGTGGCTGGTGGAATGCATTAACAGTTTGCTCCTCCCAGGTATTCCTATTTATTACTAAGAAGTAATAAAATCCTTTTTGAGCTTGTAACAGTTTGAGTTGTGATTCTGTCCCATCTCACTGAAAGAATCCTACCCTAAACATTTGTCAAAACTTTCAAGACTAGCAAACTGATAGGAACTTCTTGAACTATTCTTTTGAAAAAGAACCTTTGAAAAGTCTAGAAACATAAGAACTTTTGCAACATGAAAGCCAACAATAGGGAGTTGTAGAGTAAGTTGTGCTATACACATGTTATGGAATACCATGTAACTTTACAGAGCTGGAAAATTACAGTTAGGCATATGTAAAAGTGGTTACAATATAGACATGAAAAACACTCATGACTATGCTATAGATTCATGTAAAAGGAATTGTACTTTAGTAAAAGTTTACAGAGCAAATTAGTTTGTCATTAAACAAATAATATACATTGTTTTGTGACACTTGTTGCCAATCCTGTGACATGCCAACCCTCTCTAGTTCTGGATCTTGGGTTCCCTATTTCCATTCATTCAGCTTTCCTGTCCCCTCCTGCCTTCTCATCCTTGCCACTGAGCTGGTGTGCCCGTTTAGTCTCATATACATGGTTGAGCTATGGGTGTTATTGTTATATGTATATATATATATATATATTTTAAAAAACACCTGAAAACCAAAAAACCCTTGTTGGTGCATCTCATAGAGATGGGAAAGAGTAGAACTGCCTTATAGGATTTCTAAGGAGTGGCTGGTGGATTTGAGCTATCAACCCTTTGGTTAACAGTTGGGTTCTTAACCACTGTGCTAGCAGTGCTCCATTTGTCTCGTCTTTGGCTGAAAGGTGAGCCTCAGAGGTCACTTCAGTACTGATTTAAAAGGTGTCCAGGGCCCATACTCTCAGAATTTTTCTGGGTCTCTGTCAGATTTTATTTTTTCGAGTTTAGATTTTGTTCAACAATTTTCTCCTGCTTTGTTCAGGATCCTCAGTTGTGACTCCTGCCAGGGCGGTGGTGGTCATAGCCGGGCACCAGTAGTGCTGGACTTAGTATGCTGGAGGCTGTAGTGGTTGTGATCCATTAGTTAGCTGGACTGAGCTTTCCCTTGTGCCTATGGTTTTCTTCATTCTCCTCCAGATAGAGTAGGGCAAGCAGACGTATCTTGGATGGCCACTCACAAGATTTAAGACCTCAGATGTTACCTACCAAAATAGGATGTAGAACATTTTCTTTATATATTATGTTATGCCTGTTGACCTACATGTCCTGAGACCGTGGTTACCAGCCCTCAGTCCAGCAACTCAGTACTCTGAGGAGTAGGAATGTGTCTATGAGTCTTCCATGACTCTGCCTTGGTCAAGTTGGCTTCCCCAGTGTTGTATTCTCTTTTAACTTTTGCTATGATGCTATTTTTACTGAAACAATTTATATAATTAATAATTAGCCTTTTTATAGAAGGCTAAACATTAAGATATTTACAATGGTTCTCTTTGAATGATATGATTCTATGATTCATTTTTTCTTTTTGACTATATTTTCTAATTTTATGACAAGGGGCATGTATTATTTAGGAAATAAAAAATGAAGATGTTATATGGTATTGAATTAAGAAACTAAAAATATAAAACAAACCACAAGAGTGCGAGAGGGGGAAGGAACCCATCTGAAATCATTCCCAGTTCTTCTACTGTTCTCCTCTACCAACAAGAAACTGGTTATTATTAGCATTCCTGGCTCCAGAGATCCTGGCTCGTGAGTGTAGGAGAGTATGTAACCACATTCATGTGTGTGGGAATGCAAACTGTGTGTGTGTGTGTGTTTGTGTGTGTGTGTGTGCGTGTTGGGATCCATAGGACGGTCTATCTGCTCTGAGGTGCTGCCAGGTCTATGGCTGCAACAGATTGAATACTTTGTCTAGTAGTGAGGTGGAGCAGAGCTGAGCCCAGTCAGCAGAGTTGCAGAGTGGGAGCTATGTAACCTCAGTGCACCCGACTCTCATGTACTTCAAAGTTGTGCTGAGTGAGTGATTCCTTTACGAGACTAAAACTGAATTTACTTTTGAAGAGAAGAGCAGAATGGGCTGGAAGAAGAGGGTTATACACAGCTCATTTTAAGATGAAGATAATTAGACCTTGAGAGGCAAAACATTGTGCCCAGGACACCTAAGAGTCTAGTGCAGGAGCCAGATCTTGAATCCTGGTCTGTGTTCTGCTGTTTTTGTTAGATGCCATTGAGTTGGTTCCAACTCATAGCAACCCTAGACACAATAGAATGAAACACTGCTGGGTCCTGTGCCATCCCCACAACTTTTTTTTATGCTTAAGCGGACTGTTTTCTAGTGCAGTATTACTTTCCAGCATACCAAACTGAACCTTGGATGACATTCCTTTCCTAAGTGAGTTTCTAGATAGTCAAGAGGGAGCCCATGAAGTCTTCCTGCTTCCGGTAAGATGGTGCCTTCTTGGCTTTCCACACCTGTGTCTACAGGGGCCAAGAGAGAGTCTAAGAGCTGTGAGGGCTCCAGGTAACAGCACATAATCGTGGGCAGGAGTAAAGTGGGGTCCCAGAATTCTGTACATCAGGACTAACCTCATTATTCACTTTATCCCAGTTTCTGTCGGTTACCAGAGAGACCCATGACTGAAGGTCAGCGTGCAGACTCGGGTTGCCTATTCCATTTATCACTGCAGTTAATAAGGCAACTCCTCACCCCAACACTCCCAGTTCTTGCAAACCTGCTCTGTTATTCTCTATAGCATTTAGGATTACCTATGTATCCATTTAATTTGTCTGTCACTCTGTCTCTCCAATTCAAATATTAGGTCCTTATGGATAGGGATTTTGTTTATTTTGTTCCTTGTTGCATTCCTAGCATCTAGAAGAGTGCCTGGCAATAGGTGCTCAGTGAATGTTTGTTGACTGACAGCTGATTGGTAACTCTTGTGTGGACCTGCATAGTGAAATGTGAAACTTATTAAGGACATTGCAAAAGAAAGTAGAGAACAGCATTAGCAGTCACGTCATGAGGTCTTGATCATTCATAATTAGACACTGCCATCAGAAAATATTTTTGTGTGATGTCTCATTGTTTAAAAAGTCTAATTATTTATTTAAAAATGTTTGCTTAGGAATATAGCTGGAAAACAGTGGGGATGAACTTTTCTGTTATTAATCAGCCTATTTATTCCTGCCTGAAATGTTTCCTCTTTGGGCTACAGGATGTCCCTTCTGCTACCCCATTTTTTTATTTAGTGACATTGTTTCATGGCTGGTTTCCAACTTTGCTTTTCATTTAAACAATTTTATAAATTATTTTTCTTCATTCAGCTCCTGAAACCATCGTTCACTTATCTCTTATGCATTCTAATGCTTTGAAAATTGCTGCAATCATAGGTAATCTGTAGAATTTTACCTTATTAGCAGCACAGCCAGGAGCTAATCAGAAGTCTTCATTTGCCCAATAACAATTTACAGCCTGTGAAGAGCAATTGCACCATTACTTGCTGTTTTCCTTTGCTCCACAATATTTCTTCATCCTGAATTCATTTGGTTTTATGCTGCTTCTAGAGTATTTTTCTTTCAACCTTCTTACTATGACTGCACACACCTGCTTGGATTTTTGACTGACTTGACCACCCATTTAATTAATTATCTGGTCTATTCAGTCAAAGATGTTTAGTCTTTTTTTTCTTGATGATATTGAACTGTTTGATTGATTTCACTAATGAATTCAGTCAAAACAGTCTTAATAACCATCAGTGGTGACCTGGCTTCTGTCTCTAAGAAGTTTACTTTTCTATAACTTCTCTTATTGTATTTTAATTAAATTCCTGCCTTTCTCTTTTGTTTCAAACTGACCTCAGAGCTGTTTTCTTTTTTTTTTTTCCCCCTTTAAGGTATGGTCTTTTTAAAAATACTGGAGCAGTGTTTGTACTGGATTATATTATAGACTCCTATTACTAAATGGACAGCAGAAGCTTTCTTATTTCCAGTCCTCTGCCTATTAAAATTCAGTATGGTAAAATGAGAAAAATGTGTGTATATATTTATATACATTATCTAGTTATATATCTCTGTTCAAGATAACTAGATCATTAATGTTAACTTGATCATATGAAAATAGCTGGAGTACAAGGCTTATGTTGCTGTTAATGTTGTTAGATGCTGTAGAGTTTGTTCTGACTCAGTGAACCTATGTACCAAAGAGCAAAACACTGTCAGGTCCTACACTATGCTTACAATCATTGTTATACTTGAGTCCATTATTTCAGCCACTGGGTCAATCCATTGTGTTGAAGGTCTTCCTCTTTTCTGCCCACACTCTGTTGTACCAAGCTTGATGTCCTTCTCCAAGGACTGATCCTTCCTGACAACATGTCCAAAGTATATAAAGTATAATACATGCCTATAAGGAACATTCTGGTTGTACTTCTTCCAAGACAGATTTGTTCATTCCTTTGGCAGTCCGTGGTATATTCAATATTCTTCTCCAACACCACGGTTCAAAGATGTCAATTCTTTTTCAGTCATCCTTATTCATTGTTAAGCTTTCACATGCATATGATGGGATTGAAAAGACAATGGCCTGAGTCATGCATGCCTCAGTCTCCAAAGTGACATCTTTGCTTTTCAACACTTTAAAGAGATCCTTTGCAGTTGATTTGGCCAATGCAATACATCTTTTGATTTCTTGACTGCGGCTTCCATGGATGTTGACTTGGATCCAAGTAAAATAATACCTTCAACCACCTCAGTCTTTTCTCCATTTATCAATATGTTGCTTATTGATCCAGCTGTGAGGATTTTTGTTTTCTCAGTGTTGAGATGTAATCCCATAGTGAAGGCTGTGGTCTTTGATCTTATCAACAAGTACTTCAAGTCCTCTTGCAGGTTGTTAATGAGTCTTCCTCCAGTCCTGTAATGCCCTGTTCTTCTTCAAATAGTACAGCCTCTAAGATTATTTGCTTAGCATACAGATTCAATAGGTATAGTGGAAGAATACAACCCTGACAGACACCTTTCTCGACTTTAAACCATGGAGTATCCCCTTGTCCTGTCTGAATAACTGCCTCTTGGTCTATGTTCAGGTTTTTCATGAGCATAATTAAGTGTTCTGGAGATCCCTTCCTTTGCAATGTTATTTATAATTTGTTATGGTCCACAGAGTTGAATGCCTTTGCATAGTCAATAAAACATAGGTAAATGTCTTTCTGATGTTCTGTGCTTTCAGCAATGTTCCATCTGACATCAGCAATGATATCCCTGGTTCTGTGTCGTCTTTTGAATCTGGCTTGAATTTCTGGAAGTTCCCTGTAATATAGTGCTTGAGTCACCTTTGAATGATCTTTGGTGAAATTTTACTTGCATGTGATATTAACGATACTGTTCAATAATTGGTTAGATTCCCATTTGGTTGGACTTCTTTCTTGGGCGTAAATATAAATATGGATCTCTTCCTGTTGGTTGGTCAGGTAGCAGACTTTGAAATTTCTTGGCACAGATGAGTAAACATTCTAGCACTGCATCCATTTGTTGAAACATTTCAATTGATATTCCATCAATTCCCAGAGCTTTGCTCTCTGCCAGAGCCTTCAGTGCTGTTTGGACTTTTCTTTAGTACCATCAGTTCCTGATCGTGTGTTATCTCCTGAAATGGCTGAATGTCCAGCAGTTCTTTTTGATATAATGACTCTGTATATTCCTTCCTTCTTTTGATGCTTCCTATGTCATTTAATGTTTTATCCACAGAAGGCTTCACTTTTGCAAGTCAAGGCTTAAATTTTTTCTTCAGTTCTTTAGCTTGAGAAATGCTGAATGCATTCTTCCTTTTTGGTTTTCTATCTTCAGCTCTTTGTACATGTCCTTATATTACTTTATCTTCTCGAGCTGCCCTTTGAAATCTGTTGAGTTCTTCTGTTTTGTCAGTTCTTGCTTTTGCTTTAGCCACTTGATGTTTTGGAATCTCTTCTGACACCCATTTTGGTCTTTTCTTACTTTTTAATGACCTCTTGCCTTTTGATGGAGGATGTCTTTAAAGTCAGTCCACAACTCCTCCACATGCCTGTCAGTGTATCGTACTGTGGGGACTTATGTGTTGCTGTGATGCTGGAAGCTATGCCACTGGTATTCAGATAACAGAAGGGTCACTCATGGTAGACACATTTCAGGTGAGCTTCCGCACCAGGACAGACTAGGAAGGAGGACCTGGTAGTCTACTTCTGGAGAGAATTAGTCAGTGAAGACCTTATACATATCAGCAGAACATTGTCTGATATAATGCTGGGAGATGAGTCCCCCAGGTTCAAAGGCATTCAAAAGATGACTGGGGAAGAGCTGCCTCCTCAAGTAGAGTCAACTTTAATGACATGGATGGATTCAAGCTTTCTGGACTGTCATTTGCTGATGTGACTTCACTCAAAGTGAGAAGAAATAGCTGTAAATGTCCATTACTAATTGGAAAATGGAATATATGAAGTCTGAATTTAGGAAAATCAGAAAACATCAGAAATGAGATGCATAAACATCAATATCCTATGCCTTAGTGAGCTGAAATGGACTGGTATTGACCATTTGAATTGGGCAGTCATGACAACTTGAAGAGGAATGGTGTTGTATTCCTCATCAAAAAGGACATTTCACTATCTATCCTGAAGTATAATACTGTCAGTGATAGGATAATATCCATATGTCTATGAGAAAGACAATTTAATGAGAATACTTTTCAGATTTATGTATCAACCACTAAAGCCAAAGATGAAGAAACTGAAGATTTTTAATAGCTTTGGCACTCTCAAATCAATCAAGCCTGCAGTCAGGATGCATTGATAATTACTGGTGATTGCAATTTGAAAGTTGGAAATAAAGAAGAAAGATCAGTAATTAGAAGATATGGCCTTGGTGATAGAAGTGGTAGCAGATATCACATGATGGGATTTTGTAAGACCAATGATTTCTTCATTGCAAATAACCTTTTTCACCAACATAAATGGGGACTCTACCCATGGACCTTGCCATATAAAATACACAGGAATGAAATTGACTACATCTCTGGAAAGAGGTGATGGAAAAGCTCAAAATCATCAGTTAGAACAATGCCAGGTGCCAACTGGGGAGCAGACTATCAATTTCCCATATGCAAGTCCAAGTAGAAACTGGAGAAAATTAGATGAAGTCCATGAGAGCCAGAATACAACCTTCAGTATATTCCACCTGGGTTTAGAGAGTGTTGTAAGAATAGATTTGATGTGTTGAACACTAATACCTGAAGATCAGATGAGTTGTGGAATGAATGTGCTGTATACTGTGTTGTATAGTATATCACAGTATACCTCCAGAGCCTGGTATGGTTAGGGCTTAAAAAGTTTATATGATTTTTTAAAATTAGTTAATGATTTAATTAACAAAATGGAAATATTTGTAAAACATAGTCTACATTACTTTTTAGTAATTAGAGTAAATAAAATGTAATTGATTAATGTTGTAGATCACCCATTAAGAAATTGTGGTGGTTTGTATAGACAAATGCTATGGGAGATGAATTTTGATTCAATCAGAATTTTTGGTGACAAGCAGCAGAAACAGACTGTGGCTTTAGAAGTGGAAAGTGGTTCACAAAGTCACATAGAGAGTTGGAGACAATCTTGAGGCTGAACTTCCAGGAATAATGCCCCAGTATAGGACGCAGACCCTGTCCTATGATGAAAGTATCACTGCACTCACTGAGTACTGGGCAATATGGTGCCACTAGCTTAGAAAGATGGAGTGAGAGAGAAAGAGAGAGCAAGCACACGCACATGGTTGTTCATTGTTGGGGAACTCTGTTTCAAGTCTGGTGTGTGTACTCTGACTGGCAGAAACCTTACTTCATAAATGTGTTCTTGTGGCAAGGGAGTATCTTACATTTCAGCTCCTCTAAGGGGAAGCTGTCTTTTCTCCTTACTCATCAAGTCCATAATTTCCCAAACAAGGTGGCTAGGATTTGGGGGGCAGGTCCAAGATGGTGGACTAAGCACACATTTCCATGATTTCCTCTGAGAACCAAGACCTAGAAAAACAACTGAATGGAGCAGAATGGACATTTTGGGTGGCCCAAGGTCAGGTGGAGGGTTGTGAGATCAAACTGGGCAACAGGAAGGGAAAACTACCTTTGTTGATGTTGAGATGGCAGTGCAAAGAGTCCTGCTTCTGCAGGCACAGCAGCTGAGAGTATTAAAGTACAGACGTCATCTTTGTTAACTAGGAGACTGGGACTGGGACTGCTGAGCCTGAGAGCCTGGCAGATGCCAGCTGCTAAGCTGAGCTGTGGTGCCTAACTAAGCAGCATGTTTCACAGCAGAGAGGCTGTGCTTAAGACAGTCATATCTAGAGAATCTGGTGGCAGCTGGCAGCTGAGGGTACCAGTGCCCTTCCCTCCTTTCTTCTCTGAGCTGCGCCATAGATTCTGCTGGCTCAGTGCAGGAGAGGTGGCTCAGGTGAGACACCTTCTTTGTCAGCTGAGAGGCAGAGTCAGCCACGCCTGAGGGCCCAGCTGGGGCTGGTTGCCATGCTAAACAATGATGCCTAACTGGACAGTGCCCCTCTCAGCAGAAAAGCTGGTTTTAGGACAGTGATACTTAGAGAATACAGTGGTAGCTAGTGGCCGAGTGTGGTGGCATCCTTACCCCTCCCTTCTTTGAGTGATGTCTTAGTGTCTGCAAACACAGACCCTGAGAGACTCCACAAGTATGTTGCAGCTTTGTCAGCTAGCTGGTGGGGCTGCCACTTGTGAGGGCCTGGCTGCTACTGGCTGCTACTGGACAGTGCCTCTCAGTGGAAAAACAGTTCTCAAGAAAATCACATCTAGAGAACACAGCAGTGGCTGGAAGCCCAGTGTGGCTGGATCATTTCCCACTACCTTCGCTGAGCCATGCCCTAACATTTGCTGATGGGCCCTCAAGAGACTCCATAAGTAGGTCATCATCTTTGTCAACCAGGAGGTGCATCCTGCTGCTCCTGAGGGCCTAGCTGGTACTGGGTGCTGCTCAGTGGTACCTCTCTCAGAAGAAAAGCAGCTTTTAAGATAATTGCATGTAGTGAATGCAGTCGTGGCTGGTGGCCAAGTGTAGTGGAACCTTTCCTTCCTCACTTCACTGAGCTATACCATAGTGTCTGCTGGCATGACTCTGGAGAATCGGCACAAGTAGGTCTCTATCTTTGTCAGCCGGGAGGAATGGCCTGCCACTCCTAAGGGCCCAGTTGCCTAGCCATCAAGCAGAGCAGCACTTCTGGGCTGGATAGTGTCTCTCTCACCAGAGAAACTGCACTTAAGACAGCTTTACATAGAGAATGCAGTGGCTGTTGGCAGCCAAGTCTAGCAGTGCCCTTACTCACTCCCTTCTTAGAGCTTCTGTTGGTGCAAGACCAGAGAAGCTAAACAGCTTTATGATGGTGCGAAGACAACAGTCAATATTTCTCCATTTAAAGAAGCAGACCACCACGGCTCCAGAAAACTCCAAAAATAATAAAATAAACTTCCCAGATGAAACAGCCTTCCTGAAATTATTGGAAATAGAATACAAAAGAATTATGTATAGAGCCCTTGTAGACCTTAGGATGGAGATTAAACAAAGTGCAGCAGAACAAAATGAAAAATTATAAAGCTATATGAACTTCTAGAGCACCAATGATCTGAAATTCGGCAGATCAATAATAAAATTACAGAGTTAGACAATTCAATGGAAAGCCAAAAGAGGAGAATTGAGGAAATAGAACGCAGAATTAGTGAGACTGAAGATAAAGCAACTGACACCAGCATTTATGAGGAGAAATCAGATCAAGGAATCAAGAAAAATGAAGATGTGTTAAGAATCATGTGGGACTCTATGAAGAAGAACAATTTATGTGTACTTGGAGTTCCTGAACAGGGAGGGATAGCAGAAAATACAGAACTATTCAAGAGTTGCTAACAGAAAACTTCCGTGATATCATGAAAGAAGAGAAGATACCCATTCAAGATACTCATGAACTCCACAAAAGCCAAGCCAAGTGCCGTCGAGTTAGAGCCGAGTGGACCCCAAAAGAAAGACACAAAGACATACCATAATCAAGTATAACAAAATGAAATCTAAGGAGAAGTTCTTAAAGGCAGCTAGGCTTAAACCAAAACCAGTACAAAAGGAAGCTTTATAGAATGTCCTCCAACTTTTCAGACAAAACCTTGTGGGCAAGAAGGTAATGGGATGACGCATACAAAGCCTTGAAGGAAAAAAACCTTCCAACCCAGATTTGTCTATCCTGCAAAATTGTGTTTCATATGTGATGGTGAAATTAAGACATTCTCAGACAAACAGAAGCTTAGAGACTTTACAATAACCAAACCAAAGTTACAAGAAGTACTGAAGGAGGTTCTTTGGTTAGAAAATCAATTAACACCAGGTAGATACCCAAGGATGCAAAGCAGGACCCAACATCCAGAGTCGCAATTAGTTAGGGAAGCCACAAAGCTCCATCAAAGGTAAAACATTAAAATTAGAGAAACAGAGAGCTCAACATGTAAAGTATGACAACATTATACTATAAAGAGGAATATATTACAGTACTCATAGCCCTTTCAGATGGAGAGGAAGTAAAGGAGATATAAAGAAGTTAAAGGCTGGTTTAAACCTAGAACATTAGGAGGGAACAAAGGGGTAGCCACAAGCAAACTAACAATACTACATATCAAAACAAGAAACATGATATAGAAGTCTACAGACACAAAACTTACACTGAAAAAGATGAAAAGAAAACCCATAAAGAAAAATGACCGTGAACAGGATATTAAGTGGAACAAAAAAAAATGTCAACAATACAAAAATTAAGGCAACAAAATGACAACACTAAATACATATTTATCAATAGTTACACTGAATGTAAATGGACTAAATGCTCTGATAAAGAGAAGGTAACAGGCTGGATCAAAAAACATTATCCATCTATATGCTGCTTACAAGAAACATGCCTTAGATTCAAAGATATGAACAAATTGAAAATCAAAGGATGGAAAAATATATACAAAGTTAACAACATACAAAGAACAAGAGTGGCAATATTAATGTCAGATAAAATAGATTTTAAAGAAAAATCCACCGTTGTTGATAAGGATGGTCACTATTTACTGCTGAAAGATTCAATACATAAGGAGAAGATAACAATATTAAATATTTATGTACCCAGTATCCGAGCATCTAAATACATTGAATAAACACTGACAATGTTGAAAAATGAGATGATCACCCCACAATGATAGTAGGAAACTCCAACACTCCATTTTCAGTAATGGACAGATAATCCAGAGAAAAGCTCAATAAAGATACTGTCATATTCACCTGGTACTGCTCCAACAGAAAATACCATGAGTGGAAGGCTTCATGAAGACAAACTTTTACTGTCACAGTCCAGCAAGCCACAAGTCCATTTATTAAGTTACAAGTCTGTTCAACAAGAGAAGTTACCGCAGTCTGGTGGGCTTAGTCAAAATTCAAGGAGATCATCTCAGCACAGAAACCTCAGGTCCAAAGGATGTGCTTTGCTCTCGGTCATACTTTCTTGGTGGTGTGAAGTTCCCAACTTCCTCTGCTCACTTGTCTCCCTTATATACCACAAGGTTGTAGCTTGAGTCCTGCCTCACTAACATAACTGTGGCCCATTCTCCATCATCAATATCACAGAGCTAGGATTCACAACACATGGCAGAAAGGGCACCATATTGGGACTCCTAGCTGAGTCAAATCAACACATACATTTTTGGGGGGACACAAGTCAATCCATGACATCCCACCCACAGAAGACCTTATTGTGGCAATCAACCAGTTCAACCTCACAGACATATACAGAACTTTTTACCCGACAACAGACAAATACAACTTCTTTTCCAATGCTTGTGGAACATTCTCCAGAATAGACCATGTATTAGCCCATAAAGCAAGTCTCAACAAAATCCAAACCATTGAGTTATTTAAAGTATCTTCTCAGATCATAAAGCCATGAAAGTTGACATCAATAGCAGAAGACACATGCATAGAAATTCAAACTCATGGAAACTGAACAACACCTTGGTCAAAAACTCAAAGGTTATAGAGTAAATCAAGGATACAGTAAAGAAATTTATGGAATCAAATGAGAATGAAAACACATTCTACAAGAACCTAGGGGACGCAGCAAAAGCAGTGCTCAGAGGTCCGTTTATGGGTGCATACAGCTGGAATGAAGAAAGAGCCAAATGCAACCAAAGAATTCACCTTGCAATTTGAACAAGTGTAAAAATAACAACAAAAGAACCCCTCGGGCACCAGAAGAAAACATAATGAAGATTAGAGCAAAACTAAGTAAATTACAGAATAGAAAAACAATTGAAAGAATTAACAAAACCAAAAGCTGTTTTTTGAAAAGATCAACAAAATTGATAAACCACTGGCTAAATTCACAAAAGAAAAACAGAAGTGGAAACAAATAACCCAAATAAGAATTGAGACAGGAGATGTCACAACAGACTCAACAGAAATTAGAAGTATCGTAACAGAATGCTACAAAAAATTGTACTCGAACAGATTTGAAAACCTAGAAGAAATGCACAAATTTCTACATTTGCATCACCTACCAAAATTATCACAAAGTAGAACAACTTAATAAGCCCAGCACGAAAGAAGAGAGTAAAAAAGTAATAAAAAAACTACCAGCCGAAAAGAGTCCTGTCCCAGATGGCTTCACAAGAGAATTCTACCAAAGCCTTTAGAGAGGAGTTAACTCCAATACTACCAAAGATATTCCATAACATAGAAAAGAATGAAACATTCCCAAATTTATTCTATGAAGCCAGTGTAACCCTGATACCCAAACTGGGTAAAGGTCCCACAAAAAAAATTACAGACCACTATTACTCATGAACCTAGATGCAAAAATCTTCAACAAAATCCTAGCCAGTTCAACAATGTATCAAAAAAATAATTTGTCATGACCAAGTAAGATTCATACCAAAGATGCAGGGTTGGTTCAACATCAGAAAAACAATTAATATAATCAACTACATAAGTAATACATAGTTTAAGAATCACTTGATTCAACCAATTGATGTAGAAAAAGCATTTGACAAAGTCCAATACCCATTCATGTTAAAAACTCTCAGCAATATAGGAGTAGAAGGCAAATTCCTCAACACGATAAGGGGCATCTATGCAAAACCAACTGCCAACATCATCCTGAATGGAGAGGGACTGAAAGAATTCTCTTGAGAACAGGAATAGACAAGGATGCCCACTGTCATTACTTCTATTCAGCATTGTGCTAGAGGTTCTGGCCAGAGCAATCAGACAAAACAAAGAAATAAAGATCATCTGCATCAGTAAAGAAGAAGTAAAAGTATCCCTATTTGCAGATGATATGATGCCATACACAGAAAACCCTAAAGAATCCATAAGTAAACTACAGGAACTAATAAAAAGAGTTCAGCAAAGTATCAGGATATAAGATAAACATAAATAAACCAGTAGGATTCCTTTACACCAACAAAGAGATCATCGAAGAGGAAATCATCAAATCGATACCATTTACAGTAACCCCCAAGAAGTTGAAATACCTAGGAATAAATCTAACCAGACATGTAAGAGATCTATAAAGAGAAAATTAAAGATCCTATTGCAAGAAACCAAAAGAGACTTCCATAAGTGGAGACACCTACCTTATTCATGGATAGGAAGGCTTAACATTGTAAAAATGTCTGTTCTACCCAAAACAATCTACATATACAATGCAATCCTAATACAAGTTCCAGTGTCATTTTTTAATGAGATAGAGAAACAAATCACCAACTTTGGAAAGGAAAGGAATGCTGGATAAGTAAGGCACTACTGAAGAAGAGGAACACAGTGGGAGGCCTCACACTACCTGATCTTAGAACCCATTACGCTTCCACAGTAGTCAAAACAGCCTGATACTGGTACAGAAACAGACATATAGACCAATGGAACAGAATAGAACATCCAGTAATATCACCATTCTCCTATGAACAATTGATATTTGACAAAGACCCAAAGGTTGTAAACTGGGGTAAAAACAGTCTCTTTAACAAGTGGTGTTGGCAAAACTAAATATGCATCTTCAGAAAACTGAAACAAGGCCTATATTTCACGCCTTATACAAAAACTAAATCAGAATGGATCAAAGACCTACCTATCAAACCTAAAATGATAAAGATTATGGAAGAAAAAAGAGGGACAACAATAGAAGTTCTAATACGTGGCTTAGACAGACTAGAAAATCCTATCAACAATGCATGAACAACAGAAGAGAAAATAGATAAATGGAAACCATTAAAAATCAAACACTTTTGCTCATTCAAAGGCTTTATTAAGAGAGTTAAAAAAGTACCTGCAGAATGAGAAAAAATGTTTGGCAACTATGTATTGGATCAGTGTCGAATTTCCCTATCTACAAGGTACTATAAAATATCAACAAGAAAAAGACAAATAACCCAATTAAACAGTGGGCAAAAGATACGGGCAGACACTTCACTAAAGAAGATATTCAGGCAGCCAAAAGACACATCAGGAAATGCTCATGATCATTAACTATTAGAGAAATCCAAATTAAGACTACAATGAGATACTGTCTCACCCCAATGAGGTTGACAATAATTAAAAAAACACAAAACAACATATGCTGGAGAGGCTGTGGAGAGATTGGAACTCTTCTGCACTGTTGTTGGGAATGCAAAATGGTACAACTTCTTTGGAAAACAACTTGGCACTTTCTTAAAAAACTAGAAATAGAAACACCATATGATCCAGCAATCCCACTACTTGGAATATATTCTACAGAAATAAGGGCAGTCACATTAACAGATAGCCAGCCAAGTGCTATCGATGATACATGCACATGAATGTTTATTGCAGCACAGTCCACAATAGCAAAAAGATGGCATCAACCTCGGTGCCCATCAACAGATGAATGGATAAACAAACTGTGGTATATGTACACAATGAATATGCAATGATAAAGAACAATGATGATTCTAGGAAGTACCTCATAACCTGATATCAACTGGAAGACATTATATTGAGTGAAATGAGTCAGCTGCAAAAGGACACGTATTGTATGAGACTACTATTAAAGGACTTAAAAAAGGACTTATGCACAGAAGAAAAGACTCTGACAGCTGCAAGAGTGGGGAGGGAGGGAGCGGTTTGATCATAGATTAGATAGTGGATAGGAATTCAGTTATGTGAAGGCTGTGACAGCACTCAGTAGAAGGCAGGTCAGCATGTATGGACTACACCATAAACTAAAAAGTTTTCGAAATTCAACCCAGCATTTCAAAGGATAGACTAGCTGGGAGAGGGGTCTAGGGACATTGTTTTCAGGGGACATCGAGGTCAGTTGGCATAACTAGCCTTTAGCTGACAGAATCTCTGGTACTCCATATTGGTGAGTGGTGTCTGGGGTCTTAAAAGCCAGCAAGCTGCCATCTGAGGAACATCAATTGGTCCCAATCCAAAGACATGAGTTGAAATGAGCCCAGGAGACAGAAGGGCCCTTATGATTGGGAGACTACATCAGCATGAGACCAGAAGAACCAGATGGTGCCCGACATCACCAAAGACAGCCTTAATGTGGGACACAATATAGAGTCCCTGACGTAACATGAGAAAAGGAGGTGTGCAGATCAAGAACTCTACTAAAAGACCACAACTGATGGTCTGACAAACTGGAGGGTCCCTAGGATCATGGCCCCTAGACTTTCTGCTACCCCAGGCCTGAAACTAGTACTAAGGTCAACACTTCAGACTAAGGATGGACTGGAATTGGGGACACAAAGCAAGCATACGATGTGTGTACTTTATTGTTTTATAAACACTTATAGGAGGCTGTCCTACTGATTTCTTTCTAGAGGAGAGAAGAGAGGGTGGAGAGGAGGAGATAGGTGATTTATTGGGAGGATACTAGTAGTAAAGAGTAAAAAGGAGGAGTGTGCTGCGCAGGGTGGGGAGAGCAGATAGAGTTGTAGAGAGATGAGTGTGCAAAATTGACTTGGATTATATACTTCATCATCATCATCATCGTCATAAAAAGGGTGATTAGGCTTGGGAAGGCAAGAGGAATGTCTGACATCCATTTTAGATTGAATATGTAATATATCGGGGTAAAACCTGGCAGTTACCCTCATGCATGTGTCCTGATATGAGACCAATTCCTTGCAACTTGCTGTCTCAAGAAAGTGCTGTGCAGTGTGTGCAACTGTACGACCCTAAAATAACAGAATGTAGTGGATTTTTTGCAGAAATGATACTGAGTCCAAACCTAAATCTCCTAGGGTATGCTCTTTTCCTCAAGAAAATTCTCAATGCCCTTATTGGTCAAGTTTCCTTCTTTGACACTGTTACAAAACATCATCTCAGTTTCCAGAGCTACTTGCTTTAGGTTCATAGGAATCTTTTGACCATCTTGTAGAATTTTGCCCCTTTGCCATTTACCCCAAGGCTATTAAAGATAGATTGTGTTTTTGCACCTGCAGACACAATTGGGCATCTTGTCTTCATAGTGACACATGGTTATGAGAATTGGAATTCTAGATATAGGTTAATTTCGGTTCCCACTGCCCACTGCTATCAAGTCAATTCTGACTCATAGCGACCCTAGAGACAGAGTAGAACTGCCCCCATAGAGTTTCCAAGGAGCGCCTGGTAGATTTGAACAATTTGGGTTTACTGTTGTCTAATTATTAAAGTGTAGGATTCTACCTTGGGATAGAATGCCTTATGTCACTCTGGGGCAAATGATTTTTCTCAGCTTACTTTTTAAGAATGGAAGTGATTCTGCTTGGGTTAGCCTCCTGGGTATTGAGAGAGTGCTTGAGGTGATAGATAAAGGGGAGAGACAGAAATGAGGGAGGAACTCAGAATGTCCTGCCTCCAAAATGATTACTGAGAAATCGAACTACCTAGGCTCTTGACTTCCTGCACTTTCAGTGTTTATCACATCTGCTCAAATCGGCTATTTTTATAATTTTTTAGAAGCATTGGTAATAGATTTTGATAGGAAAGAAGAGAAGGATCTAAAACATTGTCTAAAATTAAAACACTATATTTTAGCAAGATAAATTTGGTTCCCATCCAGGCTACAATGCTGACTGTGTGAACCTGGGCAAGTTATTCGGCCCCTCTGAACTCCCATCTACTTCTCTGCAAAGTGTGGATAATAATGCTTATTTTTTATAGCCTTTGGAGATTAAATGAGATAAATATATAATTTTCTAGTTACAAAGAAAGCATTCAGTAAATGTCAGATCTGTTCTTCTATAGATTTATTTATGTACACTGACCCTATCTTCTTGCTGTGAATATAATATCCTTTTAGAGTGTTGTTAATGGAGGATGCTGTCAATTCAGAATTTGACAGCCTCTGACTACTATGTGAGTTAAATGTCACTCTTGAAATCATAATGAACTTTAATTTTTTTTTTTTTTTTTTTGCATAACATGGAGAGGTTAGAGAATTCTGACTGTCTTGGAAATCTTCCAGCATAGTACAAATAAAAATTTGGCAAAATACTTTGTCTGAGGAATTAATTCTGTTTTTGGAGGGCTACCACATATATTTTGCATTTTATTATATTTCTTAAATTGTATTTATTTTTTATCTTAAAATGATTCAACATTTAAAAGAAAGCACCATCGTAACTTCCCTCCCCCACAAAGCGTGTAGCCCTCTTTATTAGAATGTCTAATTTAAATAGTATATGTGCATTCTCTGCCGACCATCTGAAAAATTCACTCCTGGGCAGAGGAGGATGTTGATAAATAAAAAGTAATTTGCTCATAAAATTTATAAGCTGCTTGAAATGAGGGCCCAGGAAGAAAGTGCCAACTCAGCTTTAAGTAGAAGATAATAATCAAAACAGCAAATGTGCAAGTGCATTATGGTAGGAATAAATCAAATGCCAAGGCCACATGTGAACAATACAGGAAAAAACAACTAAGTGAAGAAATGTCAAATGAGGGATTATCTTTAAGTGTGAAAAATCTATTTAAATCATAAATTCAGTCTAGCATCTCTGCTTCCAAAGACCTTAAGGGCTTCTGCTGAAAAAACAAAAACAAAAACAAAAACGAAAGAACAGCAGCAGCAACATCAACAAAATCCCTTGCTTTTCCTATTAGCTCTAGCAGTTTTGTGTCTGAGAAACAGACTTTCTCAGGGAACTGATTTTTTTTTTTTTTTTTTTTTTTTTTTTGGTACATTGGAAGAAGGGCTCCTGCAAGCTCTGATTACAGCTGATGGTATATGTCATCAACTAGACATCAACTTGCTATTTTAGTGGGCTTTTGCCATCAAGAGCATCTGCTGTCCCTTTTAGTCTTGACCTTCTGAAGTAAAAGTTTCTTTTGAACAAGAAAGACTTTATAACAATAAAATAACTTTATTCTTGCCTTCTATTGTCTGCTTACATTTATTCTGTGGAACTGGTTCTTCCCATGCCTTTGGATGAAAGATAGAATTTAGAACAAATCATAGTACCTTTCTTGGCCCATTTTCAGTTCATAGAAGATCACTTTGTATGCCCAGAGTTGATTCTGACTCATGGCAACTCCATGTCTGTCAGACTAAATCTGTTCACCATAGGGTTTTTGGTGATGAATTCTTTTGGAAGCAGATCACCAGGCTTTGCTTCACTATTTGTGGACTCAGTCCTCCAGTCTTTCAGATCATAGCCAAGTGTGCTATTTGTACCACTTCGGTGCAATAATTGAATCAGTATATTTCATTAAACTTTTGTGCTTTTCTTCTGCTCTCAGTTCAGACCTACTGTCAGCTAGCTACTAGCATTGGGCAAAGGGGGACTTAGTTACCTTCCTCACTTTTCCCCCAGTGTGCATTCTGTCTCTCCTCTTGCATTCTTAGATGAAGGCCACTATTTCAGATCACCTCCAAGGTAGAAGGTGAGAGGGGTAAAAGAGAGAAGGAATGGAACCAACTTGACTAATGGTGTTTGTCAGACGGTAGATGAGCTTGGGCCAAGTAGATACCTGAAACTGACTCTCTTGTGGGGTGCATTTTAGATGCTGTGGGTATGTCCACTTCTAGGGAGCTCTCACTTGAATTCATCATTAAATCTGTTAGTTCTGCTTTCACAAAATACCCAAGTCCAGCCATGTCCTATCTTTCCACTGTTCCCTTCTGTGCCGTGTCACCACTGCCTCTCCCCTAGATTACCTCAGTGGCTTCCTAACTGTCTTCCTTGCTTCTGCTCATGTTCTCTAGAATCTTTTTCAATACAGTAGCTTAAGGGGGCCTTTTAACGTATAGTTCAGATCATGTCATTCATTTGTTCAAAACTATCTAGTGGTTTCCTAGCTCACTCACTGTAGAACTCAAAGATATTTTGATCTATTAAAGCTATATAATCCACCCTCCCCCCTCTTTTCTGACCTCACCTTCCATCATTTAATTTGAGCAACATTAGCCTCTTTGCTGTACTAAAACATTGCAGACATGCTTCTGCCTCAGGGCCTTTGCATTTTCTGTTCCCTCTACTTTTCCCCAGATATCCACATGACTTTTCTCTCACATTCAACAAGGCTTTGTGCATACGTCTCTCAGCAAGTTTTCCTCTGATTATTCTACTCAAACTGGGAAATCCTCTCTCTCTTGGCACTCACCTATTCTCCTTCTCTGTTTTATTTTCCTTCATAACCCATTTTTTTTGACCTACAATATATTTTACTTGTATACTTTGTTTTTCCCTGCTTAATATAAACTCAACAAAGGCAGAAATTTTTTTTTTAAATATGTTTTGTTTGCCAGTGTATCCCTAGCACTTAGAACAGTTCTTGTCACATAGTAGGTGCTCAATAAAATTTTGAATCAGTGAATGAATGATTGATTACACTTACCATGTGTTATTATAACTCATTTGTTTACACAGACTTACATGTGATGGTTAAGACTGTGTGTCAGCTGTACTGGACCATGATTCTCAATGTTTTGTCAGTGAATGAATGATTCATTACACTTACCATGTGTTATTATAACTCATTTGTTTACACAGACTTACGTGTGATGGTTAAGACTGTGTGTCAGCTTTACTGGACCATGATTCTCAATGTTTTGGCAGCTGTATGAAGTGGCAGGGTTGGGGCCTGTGGTGACGCACCACTGACCTTCAGACTTCATCACTCCACCTTCTGCCACCTACTTCCTGTCTGCTAACATTGCCAGCAGCTCTGCTTTCTTGTCTTTTTATGTCTGGTTCTTGAGATTTGAACTAGCATTTCTTGGGATTCACCTACTCTCACAGCCTGCAAGCAAGAGTCCTGTTCCCAGACCTGCCATCCTGGTTCACTGGTCCCTGTAGCACCATGAATTGGCAGAAACCATGCAATCTTGCTGCTATCTTGGGATCTGCTGACCTTCACAGCCTGCAAGCAGGAACTCTAATCTCTGATCTGCCAACCATGGGTTGGCCAGCTTCTGCTCTGCGTGAGGCACACATTCTGATCCAGGACTTGGGATGTTTCAGGCTCTATGATTGCATGAGTTGTTTTTTTTATATAAATATTTTTTTACATGTATTAGACATGTTACTGGTTTTGCTTCCTAGAGAACCCAGCCTAAGACTATACCTTTCTTCAGATTCTTTAGAATAAGGTCTAGATCATTTTGAACTCAGTTCTCAGAACAAACAAGTTCTCAATAAACATTTATTGAATAAATTAAAGAATTAATGACTCAAGAAAGATTGTTGGAGAGGTTTTTAAAAAAGGGTAAACTATTATAGATGATACAAAAAAAAAAAAGAAGCAAACTCACTGCCATGGAGTTGATTGCAACTCATAACGACCCCGTAGGATTTCCAAGGCTATAAATCTCTACAGAAGGAGACTGTCACATTGTCATCTCATGGAGCCACTGGCAGTTTTGAACTGCTGACCTTTTGATTAGCGTTTGAATGCTTTAACCACTGTTCCACCAGGGCTCATATCATAGAAGATATGGCAGGACAAAGTTTCAATGCAAAGTAAAATTGTTAAATATTAAAGGGAGAGGAAACCACAGGGTTTGAAATGGAAAGTGGCTGGTGATCTTTGAGGAACAGTGGACTGGAGAGTGGGAGGTAAATTTCAGTGGGGTGAGAGGTGAGCGGGGAGTAAAGGCATGGAGACTATGGACTGTGGAGGATTTGATCTGCAAGATGATTGTGAAGGAAAGAAATGGAATACAGCCTGAAAGGAAGCAGGTTGGGGGACTATATGTGTTTACATCAGAAAAGGGATAATTGAAGATGTTTATTGGCTGAATGTGTAGTGAAGAGAGAGATGGAAGATTGATGAGAAAAAAAGATATATGCTAGAGCAAGTATTAGGAAGAGGCAGAAGGAGGACTGAGAAGTCAAGTGAAGAACCAGTCCTGGGAAGAAATAAGGTTTCTTCTTTTTCTGAGGTAGAAGGGCGTTCATTGGTCCTTGCACAAAGAGTGACGGAGAGAAGAAACTACCAGCTTAATTATCTATACATTTAATCTCTCTTTCTAATTGCCTATATATCCATCCATCCATCTGTCCTTTCATCCTTCCACCAACTAGCTCATATATCATCCATCTAATATTCCATTTTCTTTAGGACCCAGGCTCTCTTTGTTGGTTCTTCTAACTGCCTGTCTTCAGAGATACTGGGTAAGCATGTGGTATTCTGAGGTGGAACTAAGGTGTAGAGAACTTTTCTTAAGGTACTCTCAGCCCTCCTTGACAAGCTAGGAGTTTTGTTTCTTTTGAATTGCCCCATACTATGATTTCTCTAGGCTGAAGATCACTTTGAGATCACACATACACAGTGCAAGATGAAAAACAACAGCTTACTAATATTTAGAGCTTTATAATCTTCAAAGTATTTTAAAACTGAAAAATCTTCCAGCTAATTGCTTACTTTTACTTAGTTTTCTGCAGATTTGGCAAGATGATTGTAGGTAAATAATTCCCGCCTTGCCCTATAATATCCAGAGAAAAAATTACCACTTCTATTTATGTATAATGGAAGGGAACAAAATAAAGAGTAAATGGAAGAAATGAAAAAATAAATCCACCCTGACCTGACACTCTGTCCAGTTAATGAACCCTACAGAGGAACCACATTAACACGGCCACCGTTTTTAATGATTCAGTAACTCAATATGTGTACTCGTTTGGGTCATTTATAGATTATTAATTACCCACACATGGTGTTCAAGCTACAAATGTAATTATCTAGAGTCTGTCTTTCCTCACTATCCTAGCATCTTAGATCTCTTTCTTGGATCACCCTCTGGTGCATGTAACCACCAGACATAGCTCTGTACCACTTGGAATCATTTTGGCAAAGTCTGTTAGTCTCTGGCTTGGTTTGACCTGACAGGCACACTGTGCTAAGTGCCTGTTTTTAAGTCTTAATACTGAGGGCAATGATGTTATGGTGATTGTGACACCCTAAATACGCTCATTTTCAAACAGAGAACAGAAGACACAGATTTCAGGGACTGATTTATATCTGAGATGTAGGGGACACTCTTGTTGCCCTTGCCACTGGATCTGTGCTTAAAGACAGCGTAAAAATAACGAGGCTTGTTAACTTACATGGGTAAGAGATCAGATGAACAGGTGGTCCATCAGAGGCCAAGAGCCCAAACTGATGGTAAACCAGGACGGAGAAGGAGATTTGGAAACAGGGCCTCCCTTGGGGAAATATATTTCTTATCCCCAGATGTGGAGTAGTTATTTCAGTAGCAGCAAGGGTGATCTTAGAGAGCAGCCAATCTCTGAAAAGACTCAAGGCTCAGGCATTAGAGCTGTAGGAAGCAATATAGTGCTGATGTTGATCTACTTTTTGCCCCAGCCTTGGTGTCTTTGCCAGAGGGGCTTCTTGAGGAGCCCAGTCGGGCAGAAGGTGGCCTTGGCCTTTCCTAGGAGGAAGGGAGCAGAGGCTCCTTTCTTTTCTCTCATTCACTAGCCTTATTATTATTTCTCTAACTATAAACATAATGTATGCTGATTATAAAATATTAAAAATTTCAGATGTGAAATAGAAAGTAAAAGCCCGCTAGAGTTCTACCACACAGAGATAGCCATTGTTATTTTCTGTGCATCTATAAACACATGTATCAGCACATACATATCTTTTAGATAAATAGAATCATTGTATCTAGTATTCTGTGATGGTTTTAAACTCAAATATTTCATGGACATCTTTCTATGTTAATATGTATAGATTTCTTTCCAAAATCTAGAGTAGACTGTCATATGGCTGTGCCACAATTTATTTGTTTAGGCCACAGATTTTAAAAATTTTATGAGCATTGCTGCATTAACAAGTCATGTATGTTAATTACTGACTGCTAGGCCAATGATTCCCTTTGGATGGATTCTGGAAGCACAATAGCTGAGTTGGAAGGAGTACTTCTGTAAAATTTTGGTATCTGTTGTCTAATTCTCTCCAAAAAGTTGAACTAGTTTATATCCTCACCAACTTTGAACATTATTCTGTTTAATCTTAGCCAATCTGAAAGTTCAAAATGATATTTCGTCACTATTGTAATTTATATTTCTTTGGTTACTAGTCACCTGACTATCTTTTCATATGTTTTTTAGCAATTTTCATTTCTTCACGATTCTTCACTCATTTTGGGGGGGAGGGGAGGTTGCTTCTCTTTTATTTTTTACTGATTTATAAGACCTCTACACAAAATAGATATTCTAACCATCTGAAATCTCTCTTCTCAAGATCTTTAAAACTAAAGATCCAATCAAATTTTACTTACTGTATTTGTTTGTTATGTACCTTTAGTTTCTTTTCATACAGAACAGTCTCTCAGCTTTTTCCCCCATAATATTAACTTTTTCAAGAGACTGTCATTGATTTTTCAGAAATGCTTTCTAATGTATTAGTAGTTTTCTTTTATTTCTAGCTTATCCACAGCTTTAACCCAGAATGGATGAAGACTTCTATCAATTCCATTTTCCATATTTATCAGAATGAGCATTTAATTTTTACTTTAATCTGTTAATCTGGTTTAGTGCATTGAGAGAGTTTCTAATGTTATTCCATTCTCGGGTTCCTGAAATTAATCCTAGTTAGGTCTGCTATCTTATTTAGTGGCTGTTTTAGACTAAGACTAGAAAGACAGACCTGTCATTGGAAGTTTGTGTGTTGTTGCAATGCCGAACAGGTTAAGATGGATGAAGGAGAAACGTGTGGCAACTTCCAAAAACCAGTCAGTGAAAACCGTATGAGTCGCAAAGAGCCGATCCACAACCAACCATAGAGATGGCTCAGCACCAGGCAGTATTTAGTTCTGTTGTACAAGGGTCATGATGACTCAGGGCCCAACTTGACAGCAGTTAATAGCAGCAACATACTATTCTTTTAATGGATTGGTGGTTCCATTTGTTGATGTTGTATTTCGGGTGTTTGCATATATATTTGTAAGTGAATTTGACCTGTATTTTATTTTTTCACCGTATTGGTCCTTTTGATGTCAAGATTATACTAACCTTGTGAATGCCTTGTTGAGAGCTTTATGGTACTTTCTTATAAAGCCTACATCTATAACTTTTTAAAATAGTTGATATTGCTAATCTTTTAAAGTTCTGTTCTTTTTTAAAAAATTAAGGAGTTTCATAAAAAATTACGTTATTTAGGCTTTCACATTATTAGCATAATTTTACAAGTGGTGCAACAGTTAAGAGCTTGTCTGCTAGCCAGAAAGTCAACAGTTCAAGTCCCCTAGCCGCACCTTGTGGGCCCCATAAGAGATCTGTTCTTGAAATTTATTCAGAATTTTTTTGTGATCTAATACATAATCTCTATATTTTAAATAAATGTTCCATGGACATTTGAAAACAATGTAACTTTTCTCCTTTTAAGAGAGGTCACCATGTGTTATGATGTCAAGCTTATTATGTGTATTCACATATTTATATACTTTGTTGGCTTGGCATGGCAAATTTGGTGAGTGGTTTGTTAACCTTTCCCACTGTATCTATGCATTTCACAGTGTATGTATGTTTCTAAAATTTTTTATTTTTTCCTTTCACTCTTTGGAAAGAGTATTGTAAAAAAGTTAAAAGCATTGATGCTGGTGTCAATCTGTCTGATTTGAATAGCAGCTCCATGCTCACAAGCGGACAAACATCGGGAAAGCTTCCTCAACTGTAAAATAACATCACTTACTTAAGGTCCTTTGGAGATTTACGAGAGTTGATGTTAGTGAATAGCTTAGACTTGTGCCTTTCCCATTGTGAGTACTTTATTACTATTTATATATTGGGAGCATGATAGAGTATAAAGTTTCACAATTGCTGTATATTTTGGTGAAATCTACTGTTCATCAATAAAAAACAGCCTTCTTTGCCCCATATAGACCTTTTGCCTTGATTTCTGTCTGTTGTTCGGTACTGTCAAGTTAGTTGCCTCATGGAAGCCCTGTGTACAACAGAATGAAACACTACCTGTCATGTGCCATCCTCACCGCTATTGCTGTGTTTGAACCCAGTGTGGCAGCAACTTTGTCAGTCCAGTCCATCTTGCTGAGGGTCTTCCTCTTTTTTGATGACCTTGTCATGGATTGAATTGTGACCCTTCAAAAATGCATGTAGCAATTTGGCTGGGCCATGATTCTTGGTGTTGTATGGTGCTCCTATATGCTGTAAACCCTGCTTCTGTGATGTTAATGAGGGACGATGGAGACCAGTTGTGTTGATGGGACAGGACTCAGTGGTTAAGATTATATTGTGCTTTGAGGCAGTCTCTTGAAGTATAAAGGAAAAGAAGCTAGCAGAGACATCTGGGGACCTGATACCATCAGGAAAGAGGTAGTGCTGGGAGCAGAGTATGTTCTTTGGAAATTACCCAGAGTTCCTGCACCTCAAAAGTTCTCAGTCCAAGAGAAGATTGATGACAAGGACCTTCATCCAAAGCTAACAGACAAAGTCTTTCTCTGGAGCTGACACAGAATTTGAACTTTATCCTTACTGGCCTGTGACAAAATTTCTCTTTGTTAAAGCTATCTACTAGTAGTGTTTTTTTAATTCTGATTGAGTGAAAGTGTACAATCTGTATAAATTTGCATGCCCACCTATGTGCAGCTCCCACTGCTTTCCCTGCCAGGTGACAGCACACTCCTCCTATCCATTCTATATATGTCATATCCTTGTAACAATCTCCTGTCTTCTCCTCTCCACCCTCTCCCCCAGCTCCAGTAAGAGGCCAGCAGGACAACATCCTATAGATGCATAGAACCATAAAGTGCACACATGATGTGGTCACTCTGTGTTGCCGAGTCCAATCCGTTTCTGTCTGAAAAGCTGACCTCAGTGATGATTTATGGACAGGTGCAGCATCAGGACCACAGGCCATTCTCCCAGGGGAATCCTGAGGCCCCTAGACCATCAATTGCAGTCTTTTAGTGGAGATCTCAGGGTGCACCCTTTTTTATTCTTGTGTTGCCAGTGAGACTCAACTCTGTGAGTCCCATCACAGCTATTACTGGTGGTGGCCAGGTGCCACCTGGTTCCTCCGGTCACATATTGATGCAGTCACCCACCAGTGGTATTAATGTTGTAGCAGTACTAGATGACTAAGACAGATCCTCTATTGTATCAAGTGTGATGTCTTTTTCCAAGAACTGGTCCTTCCTGATAACATGTCCAAAGTACATGAGATGAAGTTCTGGCATCCTTGTTTCTAAAGAGCCTTCTGTCTATACTTCTTCCAGGACAGATTTGTTTGTTCTTTTGCCAGTTCATGGTATAGTCAATATTTTTCTCCCAAACCATGATTCAAACACATCAATTCATGTTTGGTTTTCCTTATTCATTGTCGTGGTTTCTCATGCATATGGGGTGACTGAAAATACCATGGCTTGGATCAGGTGCACCTAAGTCTTTAAAGTGACATCTTTGCTATTTAACATTTTAAAGAAGTATTTAGTAGCAAAATTTGTAGTACATTTGCCCACTGCAACATGTTGTTTTCTTTTTTTTTTTTGAGGAACAGAGTTTCTAAGATGTAATTTACGTACTATAAGTTTCATACTTTTAAAGTGTCCAGTCTAGGGTTTTTTAGTATATTTACAGAGTTATGCATTCATCACCACCATCTAATTTCAGAACACTTTCATCATCTCCAAAAGAAATATCCTACCATTAGCACTCTCATTCCCCAAGTTCTTGGCAACTAGTAATTTAATTTCTACTTTCATGGATTTACCTATTATGAACCTTTCTTATAAGTGGAATTGTAAGCTATGTGGCTTTTTCTTTCTTTCTCTTTGCATGATATTTTCAAGGTTTATTCATGTTGTACATGTAAGAATTTAAATCCCAAATATGGCTGAATAATATTCTGTTGAATAGATATACCATATTTTGTTTATTTATTCATTTGCATTATTTTTTCAACAATTTTTTATAGTTTTTGGAAATGCAGTCCATGCAATATTTAAAGAGATCATAATTTTGGACCTGTGTATCTTTCGTGATTTTATTTCTAGTTGAATATGTTTTAGGTCTATGATAAAGTATGCTGCTGTGTAAACTATGTGATAACAAAGATTTTTGTCCATTATGTTGAATGATCTATTTTAGAATAGATACATAGCATATGAATCAGTGACTGGCTCACAGATGGCAAACAATAACATTAGTTGTATAAGTGAATGAATGATCACACTCATGAGCTAAGTGGGACTATGTGTTTTTTAAAATAATTTTATTTATTTTGTTAATGAGAATATACACAGCAAAACATACACCAATTCAACAGTTTCTGCAGGTACAGTTGGTGACTGATTGCATACTTCGGGTTGTGCAACCATTCTCACCCTCCTTTTCTGAGTTGTTTCTCCCTCATTTCTTAGCATAGATAAGTGAGCACCTCCAGTCCTGCATCTGTTTGTTGAAACATCTCAAATAATATTTCATCAATTCTTGGAGCTTTGTTTTTTGCCAACATCTCCAGTGCAGTTTGGACTTCTCCCTTCAGTGCCATTGATTCTTGATCAGATGCTACCTCCTGAAATGGCTGAACTTCAACCAGTTCTTTTTCATACAGTGTGTCTGTGTATTCCTTCCATCTACTTTTGATGCTTCCTATGTAGTTCAATATTTTTTCTATAGAGTCTTTTGATATTGCAGTATCGAGGCTTGAATTTTTCTTCACTTCCTTCATCTTGGAGAAATGTGGAGTGTGTTCTTCCTTTTTGTTTTTCTAACTCCAGAACTTTTCACGTTTTACTATAATGCTTTACATTATCTTCTTGATCCATCCTTTTGACTCTTCAGTTCACTTTTTTACTTCATCATTTCTTCCTTCTGCTTAAACTACTCTACTTTTAAGAGCAGGCTTCAGAGTCTCTTTTAACATCCATTTTGGTATTTTCATTGTTTCCTGTCTTTTTAATGACTTTTTGCTTTTTTCATGTCTGATGTCCTTGATGTCATCCCACAATTCACATGGTCTTTGGTCATTAGTGTTCAGTGTAACAAATATGTTCTTAAGGTGATCTCTAAATACTCAAGGTTGTACTTTGGCTCTTGTGGATTTATTTTAATTTTCTTTGGCTTGAACTTGAACTTGCATGTGAACAATTAATGGTCTGTTCTACAGCCAGTCCTTGGCCTTGTTGTGACTAATGAGATTGAGCTTCTCCATTGTCTCTCACCACAAATGTAGAAGATTGATTGCTGGATATTCCGTGTGGCAATATCCACATGTATAGTAGCCATTTATGTTGCTGAAAAAGGTATTTCCGGTGAATAGGTCATTGCTCTTTCAATATTCTGTCCTGTGATCTCCCATGTCATCTTTTTCATCAAGGTCATATTTTCTAATTACTGATCCTTCTTTGTTTCCAACTTTCACGTTCCAAATTACCATTGGAATTCATCATGATTGCGTGTTTCATAAATTTCAGACTGCATAGTTTGGTAAAAATCTTCATATTTAGTATTAGTGGTTGGTGTGTGTATTCGAATTACTGGCCTTCCTTGTAGTTGTATGTATATTATTCCGTCACTGACAGCATTGTGCTTAAGATTAGATCTTGAAATTTTTAAAATTGTGCTTTAAATGAAGGTTTGCAGAGCAGATTAATTTCTCATTAAGCAATGAATACACAAAATTTCGTGACATTGGTTGCCGTCTCCACAACGTGTTAACACTGCCCCTTTCTGGACCTTGCGTTACTTATTAGCAGCTTTCCTGTCCCACCCCTTCTCATTCTTGTCCCTGCACTGTTGTGCCCACGTAGTCTCATTTTGTTTTATGAGCCTGTCTAATATTTGGCAGGAAGGTGAATCTCAGGCGGGAGTTCAGCACTGAGTTAAAAGGGTATGCTACAGCTATGCTCTCGGGTTTCTCCAGCCTCTGCAGACCAGTAAGTTTGATATTTTTTTGTGAGTTAGAAGTTCTACACTTTTCTACAGCTCTGTCCAGGACCCTATATTGTGATCCCTGTTAGACCATTTGGTGGTGGTAGCTGGCAACATCTAGTTGTGCTGGACTCAGTCTGGTGGAGGCTGTGACAGTTGTGGCCCATTAGTCATTTGGACTGTTCCATATCTATCTATGAGGTCAAGTTGGTTGACTGTGGCATTTGGATCTTCTGTGTCTTTACTGAGCTTTTGCTAGATGTTGTGTCCTTCACTGAGAGTGCTGTGTTGAAGTCTACTATTATTGTCGAGCTGTCTATTTCTGTTTTCAATGCAGTTAGTGTTTGTTATTTATTTATTTTTATTTTTTTCTTTTTATTTAACATGACTGAGTGAAAATGTACATTCCCGTATAAATTTACATGCCCACCTATATGCAGCTTCCACTGCTCTCCCTGTCCGGTGACTGCACACTATTCCTCTCTGCTCCATACATGTCTCATTCTCCCAACAGCCTCCTTTCCCCTCCTCTCCACCCACTCTCCTTCCTCCAGCCAGAGGTCAGCAGGATGATATCCTATGGATGCATAGAACCATAAAGTGCAACCAATATATGGTCACTCTGCATTGCCAAGTCCAATCCATTCCTGTCCAAAGAGTGGACCTTTGTTATAATGTATGGGTAAGGGCAGCATCACGGCCCAGGGGCCATGCTCTCAGGGGAACCCCAAAACTGCTGGACCATCAATTGAGGTCTTTCAGTGGAGATATCAGGATGCACCCCTTTTTATTCTTGTGTTGCCAGTGAGACTCAACCTAGTGAGCTCCATCGTGGCTATCACTGGTGGTGGCTGGGTACCATCCGGTTCTTCCGGTCCCAAGCCGATGAAGGCACCCACTCTTGCGGGTCTCTCTGTCTTCTAGGTTGTCTTTACTGCATGTCATTTTGGTCTTCGGTGAGCATCCGTTCCTGCTGAGTTAGGACAATTTGCTGTGTCCTCGGATGGCAGCTTGGCAGCTTTTAAGACCCCAGACGCCACTCACCAATGTGGGGTGCAGAGAGCTCTCTTAGCAAAATGCTAGTTGTGCCAGTTGGTCTCGATTTCACCTAAGAGCATGGTCCCCCGCTCCCCGCCCCAGCTACTCTATCCTTGCAATACTGGGTTAAGATGGAAGGAGTACTCAAGTTATGCTGAGGTCCACTTAATGTTGTTCTTGTCTCTAATGTGTGCTATCACCACTTTCTCCCAACCAGATTTCTAGCAACTATCTAAACTAAACCCTCACTCCCTCCCCCTCCCTCCCTCCCCTCCCTTGCAGCTGTCAAAGAGTCTTTTCTTCTATACACAAGTCTGTTTTTGAGATCTTATTGTAGAGGTCTCATACAGTATTTGTCCCTTTGTTGCTGACTACTTTCACTCAACATAATGTCTTCCAGTTGAAACCAGGTTAGGAGATGTTTCCTGGAATCATCGTTATTCTTTATCATTGCGTAGTGCTCCATTGAGTATATGTACCATGGTTTACCTATTCATTCTTCTGTTGTTGGGCATCTGGGTTGATTCCATCTTTTTGCTATCATGGACTGTGCTGCTATAAACATTCTGGTGCATATGTCCGTTGGTGTGAAAGGCCTTGATTCTGTAGGATATATTCCAGGTAGTGGAATTACTGGGTCAAATGGTATATCTATATCCATTTTTTTTTAAGGACGTGCCAGATTGCTTTCCAAAGAGGCTGGACCATTTTGCAACCCCACCAACAGTGTAGGAGGATTCCACTTTCTCCACAGCCTCTCCAGCATTTGTTGTTTTGTGTTTTCTGGATCATGGCCAATCTTGTTGGGGTGGATGGTATCTCATTGTCGTCTTGATTTGAATTTCTTTAATAACTAAAGATCAGGAACATGTCCGCATGTGTTTTTTGGCTGCCTGGATCTCCTCTTTAGTGAAATGTCTGTCCATCTCCTTTGCCCATTGTTTAATTGGATGGTTTATCTTCTTCTTATTGATATTTTGTAGTATCTTATAGATTATGGAGATCAGGCGTTGGTCTGACATAGAGTTGTCAAATATTTTTTCCCATTCTATGGGTGTTCTTTTAATTCTATTAATAAAGTCTTTGATTCTTAATAGTTCCCATTTATCTATTTTATCTTCTGTTGATTGTGGTTTCTTTAACAGATTTTGGAGTCTGTCCTCATTGTGTATTAAAACTTCCATTGTTGTTCCTATCTTTTCTTGGATGAGCTTTATTGTTTTAGGTTTGATATTTAGGTCTTTTATCCAGTTGGAGTTGGTTTTTGTGTAAGGTGTAAGATATGGATCTTGATTCAGTGCATTGCAGACGGATAACCAATTTTGCCAGCACCATTTGTTGAAGATACTGTTTTTACCCCAGTTTAATGTCTTAGGGCCTTTGTTGAATATCAACTGTTCATAGGCAGATGGTATCATCTCTGGGGTCACAATTCTGTTCCATTGATCCATCTGTCTGTTCTTGTACCAGTACCAGGCTGTTTTGACCACTGTGGCAGTGTAGTATGTTCTAAGGTCAGGTAATGAGAAGCCTCCCAGTGTGTTCTTCTTCTTTAGTAGTACTTACTTACTTACTTACCCGGGGCTTCTTCCCTTTTCAAACAAAATTGGTGATTTGTTTCTCCATCTCATTAAAAAATGACGCTGGAACTTGTATCGGGATTGCATTATATAAATAAATTGCTTTGGGTAAAATAGACATTTTCACAATGTTAAATCTTCCTATCCATGAGCAGGGTAGGTTTTTCCATTTATCTAAGTCTCTCTTAGTTTCTTGTAGTAAGGGCTTGTAGTTCTCTTTGTAAAGGTCTGTTGTTTTTCTGGTTAGATTTATTCCTGGGTACCTTATCTTCTTAGGGACTGTCGTAAATGGTATTGATTTGATAATTTCTTCCTTAACAGTCTTGTTGTTGGTATAAAGGAATCCTACTGATTTACTTATGTTTATCTTGTATCCTGTGACTTTGCTCAACTCTTCTATCAGTTTGAGTAGCTTACTTATAGATTCCTTGGGTTCTCTGCATATACAATCATATCATCTGCAAACAGGGAGATTTTAACTTCCTCTTTGCTGATGCAGATGCCCTTTATTTCTTGGTCTTGTCTAATTACTCTGGCTAGAACTTCTAGCACAATGTTGAATAGGAGAGGTGAGAGTGGGCATCCTTGTCTAGTTCCTGGTCTCAAGGGAAAGTCTTTCAGTCTCTCTCCATTCAGGATGAGGTGGGCAATTGGCTTTGTATAAATGGCCCTTATTGTGTTGAGGAATTTGCTGTCTATGCCCATTTTGCTAAGAGTTTTTAGCATGAATGGGTGTTGGACTTTATCAAATGCCTTTTCTGCATCAATGGACAAAATCAGGTGATTCTTGTCTTCTGTGTTATTTATGTGCTTAATCACATTGATTGTTTTTCTGATGTTGAACCAGCCTTGCATCCCTGGTATGAATCCCACTTGGTCATGATGGATTATTTTCTTGATATGTTGTTGTATTCTATTGGCAAGAATTTTGTTGAAGATTTTGGCATCTAGATTCATGAGTGATATTGGTCTGTAGTTCTCTTTCTTTTTGGGTCTTTCCCTGGCTTAGGTATCAGGGTTATGCTGGCTTCATAGGATGAGTTTGGGAGTACTCCATCCCTTTATATACTGTGAAATACTCTCAGTAGTACTGGAGATAACTCTTCCCTAAAAGCTTGGTAGAATTCTGCCGTGAAGCCATCTGGGCCTGGACTCTTTTTGGTTGGCAGTGTTTTGATGACATTTTCAATCTCTTCCTTTGTGATGGGTTTATTAAGTTGTTCTGCTTCACGTTGCGATAATTTGGGTAGGTGGTATGAGTCAAGGAATTTGTCCATTTCCCCTAGGTTTTCAAATTTGTTACAGTACAGTTTTTCATAGTATTCTGTTATGATCTTTTTGATTTCTGTTGCATCTGTGGTGACAACTCCCCTCTCATTTCTAATTCGGGTTACTTGTTTCCTTTCCTGCTTTTCTTTAGAAAGTTTAGCCAGTAGTTTGTCAATTTTGTTGATCTTTTCAAAAAACCAGCTTTTGGTCTTTTCAATTTTTTCAATTGTTTTTCTATTCTCTAATTCATTTAGCTCTGCTCTAATCTTTATGATCTCGTTTCTTCTGGTGCCCGAGGGGTTCCTCTGTTGTTCTCTTTTTACTTGTTCAAGCTGTGGATTTAGTTCCTTGATTTGGCTTCTTTCTTCCTTCCAGATGTGTGCATTTATGGAGACAAACAGACCTCTGAGCACTGCTTTGGCTGTATCCCATAGGTTCGGATAGGAAGTGTTTTCGTTCTCATTGGAAGCCATGAATTTCTTTATTTGATCCTTAATTTCCTCTATAACCCATGTTTTTTTGAGCAAGATGTTGTTCAGTTTCCAAGAGTTCCACTTTCTATCTATGTTTTTTCTGCTATTGACTTCAACTTTGATGGCTTTATGATTTGAGAAGATGCTTTGCAGTAGTTCAGTGGTATGGATTTTGTTGAGCATTGCATTATGGCCTATCACATGGTCAATTCTGGAGAATGTTCCACGTGCACTGGAGAAGAAGGTGTAGTTGTCTGCTATGGGTGGAAAGTTCTGATGTATCAATGAGGTTTAGTTGGTTAATTGTGGCAACGAGGTCTTCTGTATCTTTACTGAGCTTTTTTCTAGATGATCTGTCTAGTAATGAGAGTGGAGTGTTAAAGTCTCCCACTATTATTGTGGAGTCATCTAACTCTCTTTTGAGTGTAGTCAGTGTTTCTTCAACGTATTTAGTTGCTCTGATATTTAGGTGCATAAATATTTAATATAGTTAAGTCTTGCTTGTGTACTGAACCTTTCAGCAATAAATAGTGTCCATCTTTGTCCACCATGGTGGATTTGACATTAAAATTGATTTTGTCTGAGATTAGAATTACCACCTCTGCTCTTCTTTGTTCATTGTTAGCTTGATATATATTCTTCTGTCCTTTAATTTTTAGTTTCTTCCTATGTTTAGGTCTCAAGTGAGTTTCTTATAGACAACATATGGATGGGTCATGTCTTTTGGTCCAAGATGATACTCGGTGTCTCTTTACTGGATCATTCAGTCCATTCACATTCAATGTAATTATTGATAGGTATGTGTTCACTGCTGCCATTGTGATATGTTTATTTTTATGTTGATGTTTTCTCTGTTGTTCTTATTAGTCTGTTCTGGGACATTCTTTTTTGTGAGTTGATTTTTCACCTTTTTCAGAGCTGGTTTTGTAGTTGTTGAGACTTGTGTGTTACATTTCTTGAAGTGGTATGATACGTCTTTGTTGTGCTTTACAGCTGCCCCTATGAACCCCCTTAATAAACTATATATAAACCCAATTTTAATTACTACCAGTCTTGTCATCTTCCTCTCCATCTGGAAGGACTGTAACAACTGTAGTACATCCCTCTTTTTATTATGATGACACCATAGTTTTCACGATGATCACTGCATTGCTTCTTTCCGTATCAAAGCTGTGATTGACTTTGGAGCCTTCCCTAGAAGAATAAAGTATTGAGTAATGTGTTGTTCTAAGATATAAAGTTAGTGCTTTCGTTCTTCTAAGCCAAAGCCAAGAGCTTCTTTCAGTATTTCTTGTAGTTTGGGTTTGGTTTTTACAAAGTCTCTGAGTTTCTCTTTATCTGGGAATGTCTTAATTTCATTTTCATATTTGAAAGATAGTTTTGGAGGATATATAATTCTTGGTTGGAAGTTCTTCTCCTTCAAGGCTTTGAATGTGTCATGCCACTGTCTCCATGCCAGCATGGTTTCTGTTGAGAAATCTGATGAGAGCCTACAGGGTTTCCCTCTGAATATTAGCTTTGATTTGAATCTTGCTGCCTTTAAGAGTTGCGGCCTATGTTTCATTTTGTTAAGCTTGATTATAATATGTCTTGGAGTCTTTCTTTTGAGATCTATATTGGGTGGCATATGATATGCATCTGAGATGTCTGTATTCTCTTCCTTCATGATTTCTGGGAAGTTTTCTTTCAGAAGCTCAGCAACAATACTCTCTGTGTTTTCAGATGTCTCACCGTGTTCAGGGACTCCAATTAATGGAAGATTGTTCCTCTAATAGAGTCCCACATGCTTCTTAATGTTTCTTCATTTTTCTTGTTTCTTTTTTCTGATTTCTGCTCATAGACGCTGGCATCAGTAGCTCTGTCTTCCAAGTCAGAAATTCTTTTTTCTATTTGTTCCATTCTGTTTTCTTGGCCTTGCATGGAAGCTTCTATATCTTTGATTTTGTTCTTGATCTGTTGGATTTCAGAGTACCGGTGTTCCATCAGACTGAACAGCTTGCATAATTTTTCACTTTGTTCTGCTGCATTTTGTATAAGGTCTAGAAAGGCTCTGTATATAATCATTTTGTGTTCATTTCCTGATGCTTTCATAAAAGTTTCTTCATCTGGAAAACTCCTTGGTTGCTTTGTTTGGGAGCCTTCTGAAGCCATGAGTGATTGCTTGTATGCCACAATTGTCTGTTGCTTTTTGGGTCCCATGTGAGTATGTAGAGGCTGGAAGAGGTACTGTGAGGATGGATTGCAAATGTTTCTCTAGGCTGTCTTCAAATGTAAAGCAAACGGTATCTGAGCAGTTCACAAGTCAGTTAGGTTTTCAGGTGCAGAGGTCCCTCTTCTCAACTGACAAAGTAAGTGCCATTATATCCAACCCCAGATGATAACAAACTAGTTCAGAATACAGCAATGCTACTGCCCTGTTGGCTTCTGCTGACAGGGGCTAGCCTTAGGCAACACTGCGTCAAGTACTGCTTTTGTGATAGAAAAGCGCTCTCTTGTGGGCAGGCTCTGGCTCCCAACTATGAATTTGGTCCAGCTGTGGCTGCCATATCCAAGATGGCGTCCTCCACATAGGCAGCAGACAGAGGGGCTAAAGGTGCCGAGAGGTAGTGATTCCTCTGCTTCTGTTGCAGGGTCTGAAATGTAGGTGGCACTGGGAAAATTACTGCTTTTCTGTTGGAGATGTGCTGTCCTCTTTGCAGACACTGGCTCCCAGGCTAAGAATTAGGTCCCGCTAAAATCTCAGTACCAACATGGTGTCCCACACACTGACTGTGAAATTCTGTACAAAGCCCACTGACGCAGATATAAAACGTTAATAAAGTGGCTAGATTAACAGAGTGCTAAGCCTGGCTCTCAGAATATGGGAATTTCGCCTGCCTATCCCCCCAGCAGCGCGTCTGAGTCTAGCTGCTAGGCAAGACCCAGCTCCGCCCGCCGGCCAGGACAGAGAAAAAAAGTCAAAATGGTGCATTTACCTTCTGTCCGTGAGAGCCAGGGCTAGCCAGGAGCTGGAGTCAGTGAAAGAGAAGAGGTTTTTTGCTCAGTGGTATGAAGTCCCAATTAACAGCCCTGTGCCGTGTCCTGAGGCTGATTAGGTGATCAGAAGTCTCCGTTTGATTATCAATTCAGGTCTTGGTTTCCAGAGGGATATAAGGAGACGTGTACTTAGTCCACATCTTGACTCTGCCCCCAGTGTCTGTTATTTATGTATTTTGGAGCCCTGTCATTGGATTTGTAGGTATTTAATATGGTTATGTCCTTCTGCACTACTGATCCTTTAATCATTACATAATGTTCTTCCTTGTCCAGAAGGGTAGATATAACTTTACAGTCTATTTTATCAGAGATTAATATTGCCACACTTGCTCTTTTTTGAATGTTGTTAGGTTGATATATTTTTTCCATCCTTTGAGTTGTAGTTTGTTTGTGTCTTTGAGTCTAAGGTGTTTCTCCTGTAGGCAGCATATAGATGGGTCATTTTAAAAAAAATCCAGTCTGCTACTCTTCTTCTCTTTATTCATGCATTTAGTCCATGTACATTCCATGTGATTATTGATAGGTGTGGGCTTAGTTCTGCCATTTTGATGTCTTTTCATGTGTGTTGTAGACAATTCCTTTGTTTCGTTTAATTTTCAGTGCTGGGCCTTTTTTCTTTGTTTTCTTTTCATCTTTTTCAATGTTGCTGGTTTTGTATTTGCTCAGACTTCATGCTTTTTATTTTGATGCATAGGATTGGTAGCTTCCTTCACGGTTACCTTACTGTTTACTCCCATTTTCTAAATTTAAACGAGTCTTTCATTTCTTTATATTGCCTTGACTTCCTCTCCTTATGAAAGATCTATGACTACGTTTTCTTTTGGGTCCCTCTTCTTTGTTATAATGTTTATACAATCACGTTTCTGTTCCCCTATTTTGAGTGTTTTGTCTATGATCTGTTTTTGTGATTCCCCTATTTGGGGTGATATCCAGTTACTGTGTTCTATGTTTTCATCTTGGGTTGTTACCTGATGTTAGGACTGCTTTTACTATTTCTTGTAATTTTGATTTGGTTTTTACAAATCCCCTACTTTTCTATCAATCTGAAAATGTCTTAATTTTGCCATATATTTGAGAGACAATTTTGGTAGATATGTAATTCTTGGTTGGCAGTTAGTTCCTGCTATAGTAAAGCTGTTAACTTCTCTTTTCAGTGCTATTAGAATTTGTTTTATGTATTTGGGAGCCCTGTCATGGGATCTGTTAGTATTTGTTATGGTAATGACTTCATGGTACATTGTCCGTTTAATCATTATATAATGTCCTTCCTTGTCTTTTATGGTGGATTTTGTCTTAAAGTCTTTTTTATTTGAGATTAGTACTGCCACTGCTACTGGTTTTTGGTTGCTGACTGCTTGATGTATTTTTGTCTGTCCTTTAAGTTTTAAAATATATTTATGTCTTTGTAGGAAACTCTGGTGGTGTAGTGGGTTAAGTGCTACGACTGCTAGGTTAGCAGTCCAAATCCACCAGGCTCTCCTTGGATACTCTCTGGGGCAGTTCTACTCTGGCCTCTAGGGTTGCCATGAGTTGGGCTCAACTCGATGGCACTGGTTACGTCTTTGTTTCTAAGGCGTGTCTTATAGACAACATATTGATGAGTCCTGATTTTTAATCCATTCTGTTGCTGTCTGTTTCTTTATGTGTACACTCTAACCATTTATGTTCACTGTGACTATTGAAGGTTTGAGTTCACTGCTGTCATTTTGTAGCTTTTTGTTTCTTTCCTGGTATGACATTTTCTTACTCTCCTATCCTGAATTGCTTTGGTTTGTGGATTTTTTCCCTGTATTTTTCATGTTTTCAGATTTGGTGTTTACTGAGACTTTATGTTTTTCTTCTTTATTTTGTGAATAGGTTTGTTAACTTTCTCTGTGGTGACCTTGAAATTTACCTCGAACTTTTTAAGTTTAAACCAGTGTTTCTTTTTCAACTATAGATTTGTTTATTTTGTCCTGTATTTTTGTTTTATTTGTTTATGTTTAAGAAGGTGGGCTAGGTGTGCTTTGTTGCTTGCTTGTCTGGGTACAGTACTTCTCACCACCTTGTCCTGGTGGGCATAGCTGGTTGCTCAGCTCTGGTTCAGCAGGGATGTCCAGCAGGGGCATGGGGGGGCGGTGAGTCGTTGGTGGCATTTACTAGGGCCAATGGGGTGAGGCCAAGTGGGGAGTGCAGCACAGGGTCCAATGGTCCATGCCACACTGCTTGGAGTCACAGTGCTTGGTGTACTGTGTAGATAGGCAGTAGAGAATGTGGAGGATGTGGAGCAAAGTGGGTAAGAGAGAGAACAGAGAGATACAGAAGAAAAATAAAGTGAAAAAAAAAAGATGAGAAAGAAAGTAAGTAAAATGATGAGTGGTGGGATTCAGCCAACCCAGTGAGGCCCTGCACTGGTGGCCCTCTGGACAAGTGGTGTGGCTTTGCCTGTTGAGGCAGGGTGTAGGAGGCTCATGGGGTTATGTAGGCAGGAGAATGGAAAAGAAAAAAGGGAAAAAGAAGAAACAACAACAAATAAAAGTAAACCAGAAAGTAAACAGGGTGCTGGGAAAGCTTGCTGTTGAGTGCAGGATGGAACCGGGGTGGCAGCAAGCTGATGTCTCTCTTTCCAGGCAATATCACATGGCTCATCAGGAAGAGGTAGAGATAGCACAGGGACTTGATGGGAAGCAGAAGGCAAAGAGAGAAGGTAAAAGACAAAGACAAATAAAAAATATCTGACTGAGTGAACTGATTTATGGGGGTGGTACAGACACAAGAAGGCTGTGTACCAGAGGCTCTCTGGTTGAGTGGTTCAGCACAGCCCACTGAGAAGGGGTGGCGCAGTGCACAGGGCTGGCTGTGCAGGGAAAGGACAGGAGAAAAGAGAGAGAAAGAAAATAAACAATAATAACAAATACAAACGAATAACAAAACAAAGCGAAATGCTGTTGAAAGGGGCCCGCTTTTGTGGACCCAGGGAGGTGGTGTGCTGGTGGTTGTCTAGATGAATGATATGGTACAGCTCAGCAATAAGGGCGGAGACAGCATGTGAGGCTAAATGGGCATTAGATGTAAAGGAAGGAAGAGAGAGAGAGAGAAGAACTGAAAAAAAAAGAAGAAAAATACTGGCACTGAGGGAACCTGTTGGTGGGGTGGCAAGGACCCAGGGAGTCCATGTGCTGGTAGTTTTCTAGTTGAGCGGTGTGGCACCACCCATGAAGAAGGAGTAGGGATGGCATAGAGGGCCAGCTGGGTGGAAGAAAGGAGAGGAATGGAGAGAGAGCGTTGTTGTTGTTGTTATTAGATGTGGTTGAGTTGATTCTGACTCATAGTGAGCACATATAGAACAGAACGAAATTCTGCCTGGAATTGCAACATGCTCATAGTGATACGTTTGAGCCTGTTATTGCAGCCACTGTGTCAATCCATTTTGTGGAGATTGGTCCTCCTTCTCTGACCGTGTGTTTTACCAAACATGATGTGCTTCTCCAGGAACTGGTCACTCCTAATAACATGTTCAAAGCATGTGAGAGAAAGTGTTGTCATTCTTGCTTCTAATGAACATTCTGGTTGCACTTCTTCAGAACAGATTTATTCATTCTTCTGGCAGTCCATAGTATATTCAGTATTCCTCACCAGCATCATAGTTCCCAGGCGTTAATTCTTGGGTCTTTCTTACTCATTGTCCAGTTTTCACATGCTAACTGGGTGGGAGAAAGGAAAGGTATGAAAGGAGAGAAAGAAGAAGCAACAACAACAGCAATAACAAGAAACCACCACCAACAAAACGGCACTGGTTGATCTGGCAGCTAGGGACAGAGTGGAGTGCGCATCTCTCTGGCCCAGCAACTACGGCCCATTGGAAAATGGCAGGGGCTGCATAGAGTGAAAAAAGGCACAGTGGGAAAATGTCATTGTCTTAGGCTGGGTTTTCTAGGGAAGCAAAACCAGTGACGTGTAGGTACAAGGAAAGAGTTATAATATGTCTAGATATAGATATAGGAAACAGCTCACACAATCACAGAAGCTGAATGTTGCAAGTTCTGGCACAAGCCTCACATGGCCACGGAAACTGAGGAACCCAAAGCCAGCAGGTCGGAGACCAGAGTTCTAGATCACCGGTTGTGTAGGTCGGTGGATCCCAAGCTGGTGGTGAGACGGAGCGGCGGAAGCTGGTGAACCCAGATCAGCAGGTCAGGGAGCAGGAGCGGTGGAGGCTGGCGAACCCAGGATTGGCAGGTCAGGGAGCAGGACTCTCAAGTGCCGACAGTAAGGATTGATGAATCCAACAGCTGCTAGTTCAAGTTCAGGAACCAGACGCTGGAAGAAGAGAGCAGGAGCTCCTGGCTATGTGAGCAGACCAGCAGTAGTATTGGAACGTTGAGAGATGAGAGCTGAGGGGCAGGAAGCCACCACAAACCCCGCCCTGCCACTTAATACAGCAGTCAAATATGGAGTAGCCAAGTTGACATAATCCTGACCACCACAGTTATATCCCTGGTTATTGAGCACTTTGTCTTTTGCTGAGAGTGAAATGAAGTTGTCTTCCAGTATTCGCTGACTGCTGTTCTTGGTGGCTGAGATCCAGGATGGTAAATCCATGCTGCATTAGATAGTAGGGACTTCCAGTCTGTGTTATCTGTTAGTTTCTTACTTTATGTGGGTTTGATTGAGTTATATATCCCTTCATTTGATGCTTAGGGTTCCAGGACTGATGTTTGTACCTGTTTTTGTTAGTTTTTCAGATGTTTTCTGTAGAGGGTCGTCATGGTGCTTCTTTCTACAGTGCCATGCTGACTCCATGTCTATCTTGAAATGTTCATTTTGACAATGAAGGTGATGTTGTTTCTCTTCCATTTGTTATCTGCTTCATAGTAGGCCATATGATTGATTTAAATTGGCCAATACTAATCCATTTCAGCTCAGTAATACTGAGGATATTGGTCTTTATGCATTTCATTTAATTTTTGATGACATCTAGTTTTCCTAGAGTCATACTTCATACATTTCATTCTATGATTATTAATGGAGGCTTAAAGTTGTTTTTTCACATTTTGTGTCATACCTAATTAGCAAATGAAGGCCTTTAAATCTTTACTCACTCCGTATCATTAAGGTTGACTCTTTGAAGAGGTAGCTCTTCCCCAGTTGTATTTTGAGTATATTCCAACCTAAGGAGGTCATCTTCTGACGCCGTATCAGACAGTGTTCTATGGCCTGGTGATCTACTTCTGAAAATCAGCCAATGAAAACTCTGTGGATCACAATAGTACAATCATGAAGATGGCAGTTTTGCATGGGGTCACTGTCAGTCATGGGCTGACCTGATGGCAGCTGACAACAACAACAGAGGAATGGAAGAGGGTACAACTTATAATGTGTAAACCTTCCTTACTACGTGCATAGGGTATGGAGGCTGAGGATTGAGTTCCTGAGTTCACTTTCATTCATTTCTAAAGGAATAGGTTGCCAAAGCTGATGGAAACAGTGTGGCTTCTTATTCTTATTATTTTAGTTTTCATACTAGTTTAAATTTCTAATGTAATTCGGTTGTTCTGGAGTAGACAATCCAGTGTCTAGTAATTTTTACAGTGCTAGAGAAAGAAAAAGTTTAAATCTGTGTGTGCCATATCCTGTATTATGTCCTTCTTTTCAGAGGTCTGGAATTAGTGGTGTCTGTGTTTCCTGGTCTCACACAACCCGGGAGAAGGGAAGGCTTTTCCCTTATTTGTCTTTCTATCTCAAGTACCTAAAAAAAATACCTGGCCAAAGTAGGTCCTATTTCTTAAACTGATCTGAACTCAGAAGATGGAAATTTTCTTGCATTAATATTTGAGTTGGGAGGTTTTAGAAAAAGGCCCATGTGATAGAAATGCATTGTCTTAAGATGATGCTTTCTATAGCCTCTATAATACTATGTATAATACAATAACAATAAAGCATTGTTACTCTGTCAAGAACTTATTCTGCACTAAAGCAGTATGTGCTTTTGGTAGGAGAAGGTCTGTGTCACCATGGGAGAGGGTAGAATGACATTGACATATGAAGGACTGCTTGCATTGATAATATGAGTGAGGACATTCAACCAATAAAATTGCTCCCGAGACAGCTGCTAGAGAAACATTTTAGCTCTGATCTCACTGGGATTCCATGTTGAAAAAAAAAAAAACAAAAAGCTGTAACAACCTAAATGAGAACTCCCAGCTTACATCAGGGAAACACTGCTGCAGAACTTTAATGAGATCCCTAGGTGAATCAGTGTTTTATATGAGCCTGTTTGACTTCCACAGATATCTGACTAGACCTTGACTGATTGTCAGGCTTTTTAAGTGGTATTGATTTTTACTGCTGCAATATTAAGATGATGAGGTCATTGTATTTTGCCATGCAACTGAAGGTCTTGTTAAAGCAACTTAGAACCTATAAGCGTGTCTAGGCATTAGCTACTTGTGCTAAGTTTGAAAGATGAGAAAGGTGAGGTAAGTACAATGATAAAGGACAAAAAAGTTCTCCTCTCTGGTTGTGAAGGGGCGGTCTTAGTTATCTGGTGTTGCTGCAATAGGAATATCACAGGTAGATGGCTTTAACAAGGAGAATTTTATTCTCTCATAGTTTAGGATACTGGAAGTCCAAATACAGGGCAGCAGCTCAGGGGAAGACTTTCTGTCATCTCAGAGGGGTAGGTCTTGACATTGGTTGTCTCCTGGTATAAGAGCTTCTCAGTACAGGGACTCTGGGTCCTAAGGACATGCTCCTTCCCTGGTTCTTTATTCTTGGTGCTATAAAGCCCCTCTTTCCTCTGCCCAACTCTCTGTTTTGTATCTCAAAAGAGAGTAACTCAATACAACTTAATCCTGTCGATTGAGCACTGCCTCATTAATGTAACTGCCCCTAATCTTGACTCATTAACATCACAGAGGTTAGGATTTACAACATGTAGGATAATCACATCAGATCACAAAATGGTGGACAAGCACACAATACGAGGAATCATGGCTGTCATGGATGGAATTGTGGCCCCCCAAATGTGTGTCAGCTTGGCTAGGCCATGTTGCTGTCCCAGTGGTCCTAGAAGGCAGAACTGAAGCCTAGGGCCAAGAGGCTTCCACCCAGAATCAGGACAGTGTGGCCAACACCCAGAGGTTGGAGCTCAAGGCCTAGATGTGGTCAGAGAACAAATGATTATTTTCAAGCCTTGAGCTAATACAATGTGTCCTGTTGACTTGCTTGGTGCCTATTACACCTTCCTTCCCTCTAATTTCTCCCATCTGTAATAGAAATGTCTAGCTTGTGGCAGTTCCACTGTTGTACTTTGGAACCAAATAACTTGTATTCTAGATTTCATAGATGAAAAGAAATTTTTGGATTTTGGCCATGGAGTTGACTTAAGACTTTGGTTATGATACGATGGAGTGAATAAATTTTATATGTGGCCATTACATGAATTTTTTTGGGCCAAAGGGTGAAATGTCATAGACTAAATTATGTCATCCCCAAATGTCTGTCATCTTGACTAGGCCATGATTTCTAGTACTGTGTGATTTTCTACCATTTTGTTGTCTGATATGATTTTCCTGTGTGTTATAGGTTTTATCTATATGATATTAATGAGGCAGAATTAAAGGAAGTTATATTAATGAGGCAAGACTCAACCTACAAGAGTAGATTTTGTCTTAAGTCAGTCTGTTTTGAGATGTAAAAGGGAGAAGCAAGCAGAGAGACATGAGGACCTTATACTATCAAGGAATAAGAACCAAGAGAATAATGTAACTTTGGGCCCTGGTTCCTGTGCTGAGAAACCTTTCAACTGGGGAAAATCGATGACAAGGACCTTCCCCCAGAGCTCACTGAGTGTGAAAGCCTTCCTCTGTATCTGGTGCCCTGAATACAAACTTCTAGCCTCCTAGGACATGAGAGAAGAAATTTTTCTTTGTTAAAGCCATCCACTTATGATATTTGTGTTATAGCAGCACTAGATAAGAATGACAGTGGCCTAGCCAACTTGACACATATTCTTAGGGGACACAGTTTAATGCATAACAAGCCAGCCAGCCAAGTGCTGTCGAGTCAGATCCTAGGACATTTCAAATTTTTATAAATTGTAGTGAAAATTGATAGCTATTAAATCTTGCTTTCATTAATAATGATTGTTTATTCAGCATGTATGTACATAGGTATGGGACTGTCTTAGGCACTTCACATACATGAGCTCTCTTTATCCTTTCTATGCTTCTGCAAGTTAGGTGTTATCCTCATTTTACAGACTGGCAATGGAGGCCCAGAGAGCTAGGGCAAGTTGGTCAAGTTTGTTTAATCAATTAATGACAGAATTAGATTTTCAATCAAGCTGTAGCTGACTCCAAAGCCTACCATCTTAACTACTGGTTTACCATATGACTGTTGTGTGAGCTGTTAAAGAGGTTCCCTTTGGGTAAGATCAAAGAGCAAAATTTGAGGCTGCTGCATAAGTGAAGACCCCTTTCTCCTCTATGGATTTGGGTCCTGGTGAAAACTGGAAACAGCCTAATGCCTTAGGACGCATTATGTTGTCATAACCCCCTGGAAGAGATTGACTACCTAAACTTGGGTGAGGTAGTGCCCACGAAGGGGGCTTTGCACATTTTGGAATTCCTCCAGCTACCACCTATTGATCAGCGGCTGCCAGGAGCTTTAATCGGATTAGAGTCTGTAAAAACTGGTTTCCATCTCTGGCGCCTGACTCAGGTTTCAGAGCAAGGGGAAAAAGTATGACATCATCCCTGCTTGCATCTGTGCTGGGTGGCTAATGAAATTACATGATGGGTTTGAAGACCATTAAAGTCAATGTTGATCCTTATTATTATTAAGAGTACTTTCAAATTTACTGCACCATGGGTAGGCTTGAAAGCATCATTTTTCATAGGTGTGTTCATTGCATTGGATTTTAGCACACAGTTCTGTGGGATATGGAGGATGCTAGCAGCACAGAGAATCAGTTCCAAAATCTGCAGTATGAAAGTGCATGTAGCTCTTTTGCTCGAGGGATGATAAGGTTCTGGGATTTTTCTATCATGAGGCACTGAGATGATCTTGGATTGAAAAAAGCTAAAAAGAAACCAAATGTGTTTGTCAGAAGGGGCTCTCTCATGCTTTGTCTTCTTCATATACTGTTACCATCAGCATCAGCGAAAGTATTTTTTGAAAGATAAATGGTTAGTGTGCAAAAAGGAGGCTCAGTTCAGGTTAACAACATTTACTAAGAGTAGATTGTAGGTGGAGTTCCTGGGTGTTGCAAGTAGTTAAGGTGCTACCTTGGTAATCAAAAAGTTAAGAAGTTGGACTGTACCCACAGATGCCTCAGAAGAAAGATCTGACCATCTACTTTTGAAAAATCAGCCTTGGACAATCATATTGAGAACATTACTCTGACACCAATGGGTCACTGAATCAAAGCTGAATCTATGGCAACTGGCTAAATTATAGGTTCTGAGCTAGCACTGTGGATACACTGTACCAAGAGAAGGGACCAGACCTATTTTATTCATCAATATATCTCCAGGGCTCAGCTAAGTATCAGGCATTGATAAGTTAGTCTCTCTCTAAATATATGTACGATATGTATAACATACAAACTGTAAAATACATAGATCTTCTTACAGCTCAATGAATTTATAGACATACACACCTGTGAACCATCACTTAAATTAAGATATGGAACATTTCTCATACTCTAGAAGACTGTCTTAGTCAATAACACTCCCCAACCAGAGGTAACCACTATTTTAAATTCTGCTGTGTGATTAAATTTGCCTTAGAAGTGATATACTTCTTATAAATTCATATAAATTGAAGCTTCATGTGAATGGAATCCTACATTATATGTACCCTTTGTATCTGGCTTCCGTCACTCGTTTTTGTTTCTGTGAGGTTCATCTGTTTGTTACATGTATGAGTATGTACCAAAGACTAGGTTATTCTTTTTCTGCTGTGTGTTATTCCATTACATATGCATTCTTCACTTTATTTATCCTCATAGTGATGGCTATTTGGGTTGCTTCCAGTTTTTAACTATCATAAAAAAGCTATTTTGAATATTCTTGTATATGTCTTTTGATAGATTTTTCTGCTTATTTCTCTTGGACATATAGGTAGAACTAGAATTGCTGGTCATGGAAAATAATTTTACATTGTTGACTTGAGAAAATATACTTCTTTATTTGGATATAGCGCATTCATGATTTGCCAGAGACTTGTGGTTACCTGTCCCACGTGTTCTCAGCAGAAAATAACACAGGGATAGCAAAGAATTAAAGAGGAATATATACAAATCCCTTGTTACTTACTTTATAAGGTGGCAACGTGAACTTAAATGTAATTTTAAGGTATAAAAAATGCCAAATGCAATGATCACCTGCTTATTTTATATTACCAGACTCAGTATTACACTGCAAGGACAAAACGAAAAAGCAGTGCATTGTTGTAGAGTCAATTTCAACTCACAGCAGCCCTGTAAGACAGGGTAGCCCTCTACCATGGAGTTTCAAATGCTATAATCTTTATGGGAGCAAACTGCCACATGTTCCATGAAGCTGTTGCAGGTTTTTTTCTTATGTGACTATCTTTTTTTATTTTTATTTTTTTATTATGATTGAGTGAAAATGTACATTCCCATATGAATTCGCATACCCGCCTATGTGCAGCTCCCACTGCTCTCCCTGCCAGGTGACAGCACACTCTTCCTCTCCACTCCATACACTTCTTATCCTCCCAGCAATCTCCTATCCCCTCCTCTCCACCCTCTCCACCGCCTCCAGTAAGAAGTCAGCAGGACGACATCCTATAGATGCATTGAACCATAAAGTGCACAGACGATATGGTCACTCTGTATCTCCAAGTCCAATCCATTCCTGTCCAAAGAGTTGATCTCCATTATGATTTGTGGATGGGGCAGCATTCGGACCAGAGTCCATGCTCCCAGGGGAGCCCTAAGGCCCCTGGACCATCAGTTGTTGTCTTTTAGTGGAGATCTCAGGGTGTATCCCTGTTTCTTCTTGTGTTGCCAGCGAGACTCAACTTTGTGAGCCCCATAACGGCTAGTGCTGGTGGTGGCCAGGCACCATCTGGTTCTTCCAGTCATATGTCAGTGTAGTCCCCCGCTCTCGAGGGTCTTTCTGTCTTCTGGGTTCTCTTTCCTCCATGTCATTTTGGTCCTTGGTGACCATCCATTCCTGTTGACTTGGGATCATTTTTTGTATCTCAGATGGCAGCTTTTAAGACCCCAGATGCTACTCACCAATGTGGGGCACTGCAGGGTTTGACTTGCCAACTTCATGGTTTGTAGCTGAGCATTTTAACCACTGTGCAATAAAGGGTCCTATACTGCAGGTTTTATAGTACAAATTCGTAAGTAATGTCATGGGCTGTGTTCTCTACAGAACAAAACCAGTAAAGTGTATATATTTACATTAAGGAAACAGCTCACACAAATGTAGAAGCTGGGATGTCCCAAGTCCATGGATCCATATGGAGGCTTTTGTTGATCTAGGTTAGCCAATTAGATTAATAGGTAGCTGCTGTCAAGTGGATCCCAACTCATGTAACTTTATGTACAACAGAAGGAAAGGGATGTATGTCATTCTTATAATTGCCAGCTGTTGTGGCAATCTGTCTCTGTTATGCTTGCTGACCTTTTACTTTACCAAATATGATGCCCTCCTCCAGCATTTGATCCCTCTTGATGTGTGCAAAGCAAATTAACCAGACAATGTTTCCTTGTGATCTATAATATTTTCACTGACTAATTTTTAGAAGTAGATCATCAGATCTTTCTTTGTAGTCTGTCTTAGTGTTGAAGCTCTGCTGAAATCTGTCCCTGATGGATGAATCTGCTGGTATGTGAAATGCCAGTGGTATAGCTTCTAGCATCATACAAGTCACCACAGATGGGTGGTGGATTTAACAAATGAAGCTCTAAAATCCATAAAGAATTTGCATTATATATAATCCAAAAGATACGTATCTAGAAGATGCAGTTGTGACAGTAACGTGTTTGGAAAGGATGTGTTGGCCATTTCTCTTCTAGTAGTTAGGGGAGAGTTTTGGGAGAGAGTTTCAGAGGACAGACAAAATAGCAAGAGCTATTGAAAGGGTACAAGAGTGAGGGATTAGGAAGAATAATGATTTGTTCAGGTATAGGGTGCAATTCAGTCTGAGTGGGAAGACTGAGTGGAGTCTCTTTGTGTAGGAGAATAACTGTGGAGGGGAGGGGAAAGGAGGGGGGAGAGGGAGAAAGCTCAAATGGAGAGTGACCAGGGTCTTGAGACCAATCTTTTTAGAATAAGGAATCCACTCTACCTTCTAGCTATTAGGCAAAAAAATAAAATAAAAAATTATTAATGTATGAGTCTTCCTCTCCACCTCATATCGTCATTCTACTTCCAAGGAAGATTATTTTTAATATTTAGCTTCTGGGGTTTTAGTTTTGCTGCTCAGAATAATGGATGGAAAATTGCTGAACTAGAAAGAATAGGAGACAGGAACAAAAAAAAAAGTAACTGGAGGTAGGGGTGGCAGAGTAACTGGAGAATGTATCTGGGAAGGCAGGAAAAGGATGGAGAAACAGATGACAGTTTCTTGGGCAGGGCTGAGGAAGGGGGGATTGGGGAGCTTAGAGACAGAATGAAAGAGTCTTTGGGAGCAGTTATGGGCGTCTGTGCAAGGTGACTATAATGACAGGGAATGGCAGGATGAATATTTTGCCATTACGCGTGAATTGGATTCTGTTTGTTGTTTTTCAGCAGACTTAGTAAAAGTTAAGACTGTCATCCAGTTCTGAGCTGTCAAACAATTGTTTTGATATGATTGTGCAGAGACGGGACCATGGGGAGTCTCTGTTTATTACTTAATTTGTGTTGGGAGTCATGCTGGGTTCTGATCCTTTAGTTGGGAAAGATCTAAAGTACACTCATCCAGGCTTCTATGACTTCATGTGTGCTATTTCTCTCCATGGACTGTTCTCCCCTCCCTTGGCCCTCTGGAGAGTTCATATACATATTTCTACCACTCCCAGTTGCTGTTAAGTAGATTCCCACTCATGGCAACCCAATATGTGTCTAGAATGGTGATGTACCATAAGGTTTTCAATGGCTGGTTTTCCAGAATTAGATTGCCAGGCCTTTGGTGAATTCAAACTTCCAGCCTTTTGGTTAGCAGTCAAATGAGTTACCCTTCTGCACCACTCAGGGATTTCATGTATTTTTCTAGATAAACTAAATTGGCCTCTTCTTTAGAGTCTTTGCTGACCCTGGTTCACCTCCTTCTAGGTAGTGGTTAGATATTTCCTCCAGGCCCATATAGTCCCCTGTGTATATCTTCATCACCACTTTTTAGGAGACTATACAGTGTTTTCCCACCCAGATGGTGAATTTCTTGAAGAAAGGATTTTGTCTTGTTTTCATACCTCCAGCACTGAGCACAATCTCTGCCACAGAATAGATGCTTACTGTATGCTTGTACAAGGAATAACTTAGGTTATACCATAAGTCAAAGAGTGTTAGGTAAAGAATCTTTGGCAACATTGCAGAAAATTGAGGACAGCTGGGCAAGTTAGCAAGTCTGAATATGGTGAATTCTGAGCAGAACTAGGAGAGACACCTGGATACCATAGAGCTACAGTTCAGAGGACCAAAAGGCTAAAGGATCAAAAAAGTAAGTTCTGCATGTCCTGTAGGCAAAGGGGTCCAAAGATCAGGAGTCAGAGGGGAAGCAAGCCCAAGACATTGAAAGACGGTCCTGAAACCACCACAATTTGTCCTTCTCTTTTACAGTCCCTTAAGTTTGTGAGCAGGCAGGGGCTTAACATGTGCTTGAAGGCAGAGACTATGAGAGTATAGGCAAGCTCCTCTTGCGTCCTTTGATGGCAGGTGCAGAGAACATGTATACCTGGTAGGTTCTTACGATGAAGTGGCAGTAATCAAGGAAGTGGCAATTGCTATTAGTGAATAACAATATTTTTGTGGCTCCTTGATCATTGCATTGACTGTATGACTGCTTGTTAGTGGGCTTTATTTGCTGTTTTTTTCAGTCTGTGGCTTATCCATTAACTATCTTTTAAGTATCTTTCAAAGAGCAGATGTTTTTAATTTTGATGAAGTCCAACTAATTAATTTTTTAGTTTTTGGATTATACTTTTGGTATTGCATGTAAGAAATCTTTGCCTAACCTAAGGTCACAAAGATTTTTTCTCATATGCTTTCTTCTAGAAGCTTCATAGTTTTAATTTTATAGTTTAGGTGTACTATCCATTTTGAGTAAATTGTTGTATATAGTGTAAAATAGGGATCTAACTTTTTTAAATATGACTATCCAATTGTTTTAGAATCAATTGTTGAAAAGATGATCATTTCTTCACTGAATTGACTTTGTGCCTTTCTTAAAACTCATTTTTCCATATACTTAGGTCCATTCTATGATTCCTTATTCTGTTTCATTGATCTACTTTTTCTTTATACCAATACAACTGTATTGATGTCAAGGTTCTTGATTATTGTAAAGTTATCAGATTTGAGATTAGACATTCTTAGTCCTCTAACTTTGTTCTTTTTCATCTGAGTTGTTTTGGCTACTATGTCCCTTACATTTTATGTGAATTTTGGTATCAGTTTGCTGATTTCTGTGGTTGTGATTGGAATGGCACTGAGTCTCTAGATCAATTTGGAGGAAACATCTGGAAACATCCTAATATCATTAAGTTTCCTGACTCATAAATATGGTTTTTATTTAGGTCTTTTAAAATTTGTCTCAGCAATGTTTTGTCTTTTTCAGTGTTCAGGTCTTGCACATCTTTTGTCAGGGTTAACTTTGTTTCATGTTTTTGATGGTATTGAAAATAGTACACCTTTTTCAATTTTCAATTCTCTGTTGCTTTTAGAGGAAAATACACCTGATTTTGTATTTGTATTATTGATCTTGAATCATGTACCTCGCTAAATTTACTTATTAGTTCTAGTAGCTTTAACTGATTAGTTCTAATACTTTTTCAAGAGATGAAACCAAAAATCAAACCACCAAATTCATATGAGTTGATTGTACCTCTTAATGACCCTATAAGTCAGAGTAGAACTGCCCCGTAGAGTTTCCCAGGAGCATCTGGTGAATTATAAAGTGACTTTCATTTAGCAGCTGTCATACTTAGCCATTGTGCCCCCAGGGTTTCCTAAGGAGGTGAATCATTTTTTAATTAGCACACTGGACACTTACATGTCCACAGGTGAAAATTTTGCCTTCCCTAGCATCATTCTGAAGTTGTCTTTTTAAGCTGGTATCTTAGTCATCTAGTGCTGCTGTAACAGTGGATGGCTTTAGCAAAGAGAAAGTTATTCTCTCACAGTCCAGTAGGCTACAAGTCTGAATTCAGGGTGGTGGCCCTAGAAGAAGGCCTTCTTTCTCTCTTGGCTCTGGAGGAAGGTCTTTGTGATGTATCAGTCTTCCTTTGGTCTGGGAATATCTCAGCACAGAAAGCTCAGCTCTGAAGGACACACTGTGCTCCCAGCACTGTGTTTTTAGTGGTACGAGGTCCTCAACTCTGTTTGTTTCCCTTTCGTTTTTTCTCTTGTAAGATAAAAGGTGATGGAGGCTACACCAGAGGGAAACTCCCTTTACATTGAATGTGACCTGAGAAAGAGTGTTACAGTCCCACATTAATCCTCTTTAACATAATCCAGACTTGCTCCATTAACCACAGGCTGATTTATAACACACATGAAAATTACGGTCTCAAAATAGAGGCCAACCACAAAATTCTGGGAATTATGGTCCAGCCAAATTGCTACCCACAGTTTTGGGGGCCATAATTCAATCCATGACAGTTGGTCAAAGATGCCCTGCATATTCTGGAAATAGATCTGTGATTTGTCTTTCCAAACAAAAGATCTTTTCTCGAAGCATGAGTTGGGGCAAAAGCTTGGGGAGTAAGTCACTCCCAGACAGGAACGTGGGAGGAGAAGGGTGTGTTAATTACAATGAGTGGTGGGCAAGAATAATGAAGCCAAGCCAAGCCAAGTGCTGTCGAGTCGGATCTGAATAATGAAGATCTGAAGTAAATCGAAAGGTATCTCCAATGACACTTCTCACAAGTTACATGGCAGGTAGGTCTGTAGGAGAGCATGTCACTCTTTCAGATAGCTGTAGGAATGTAGGAATGGGATGAGAGAAAAACCTGTGTTGCATCAGTGATTTTTCTCCCCCATGGTGAGAACACTTTTCTAAACCAACCTGAGAGGAGGGACTGAAATGAAAAGAATGTTGGCTATGTTTACATGATAGTAAATATCTAGATAATAACTGGAAATTTTTCCTGGAGCATCTAAAATTTTACTTCACTTCCTGGATTATTGATATCGTGTAGATAAGATGAGTTGCTGGGTTGACTTTGTCTGTTTTTAGCTGCTTATTTCATGTCACAGAGGGACAATTGTTATAAAATAATAATTAAAAAAAACAACAACAGCAGGCTGTGGCAACAGATTGGCTATGCCAAGAGAAGGATTGAAATGAGTCAAATATAACTCCAATGTTGTTTTTCTCTTTTTGTAAGAGTTAGATAATATTGTCTGCAGTGAAAAGAAAGCCTGGCACAGCAAGGAGATATACAGACAAGACTTACATTATGCTGATCTAAGTGTATAGTTTTGGGAAAGAGATTGCTGGACTGACTAAATGATTAATGTTCTAGTCTGTTCTCTAAAGTCTCTTTGCTTGAAGAAGATCCTTTGGGGGGCACTATTGAAGGCAAAGATGCCGAATAAATCAATTGGACATAGATCTGCATTCTCTGTGTTCCTTCATTCTGCTTCAACTTCTTCAACCTTCTCTTTAAAAAAAATAAGTGTGTATTAGAATTCCATATAAGAATTTGTTTTCTAAAAAAAATTTTTTTTTTTGGACTGTGTTTGAAAACCACTGGACTAGATCAATGAAAGTGGTCGATGGTGAATGCCTTCCTTAGAAACAAGGGATACAACTGTCAAACAGAGCTTCTGCTCTTAGATGCAGTTGAGGGAAGTCACTTTCTTCCTAGCACCAGGTCCTGCTGAAGTGACTAGTTACTAATCACCCAATGTACAGTTGGCCAAATATCGCATGGGACTTGCTTATAGTAAAAATTATTTGTTGCTTATCTGAAATTTGGATATAACTGGGTATCCTTTATTTTTATTTAGTAAATCAGCAAACTGTACCCAATGAGTAATTTATAACAAAATAGTGAATAAATTCTTCAGTATAATGGTTTCGTGAAACATTGATGAAAAATTCTCAAATCTTGGCTACTTGCATTATTGTACATGAATCTTTTTGCCTGCCGTGCCCAGCTTGCCTCAGCACTCAGCAGTCCTTCCGTGCTGGAATGTGGACAGGAAGCAGGCCCTGTCAGAGCCTTCTCAGGCCTGAAGGGCCTCGTTCTCTCCCAGGACATTGGAGACAGATTAGTTCAGCTTTTGCCATGGAAGTGATTTTTTCGAATTCTTGGTTTTGTTTGTGAACATCATGCCTTCTGTGAAATTTCAAGTTGCAAGCTATTTAGAATACCAATGATGTCTTGGAGTACTTGATCAGTATCACATATTTTTTCCTCTCATAAACAGTTTTTAGAGCCATTTTTGTTGCTTTTGTCCATTTTCCCTGCAAACTTCAATTTATTTTCTGTGTTATCTTGCCAAGAACTAGGTTAATGCTACTAGAAACTGTTTGTCCTGGATCCATGTCTATTTTTTCTTTTATAATAAATGTTCTTTATGTATCTTAACTTATCAGAGAATGCTTTGGGAAGCTGCATTGGCTTTTTAGCTGTTGCTTGCTTGTCATTATAAGAAAGCTTTCTTGGCAGTAAAATTAAATTCATGTCTTAGACAATTCATCATATGAATATTAATTGTTAATAATTACCTTTAGGCCAAAAAACCCAAACTCAGTGCTGTCAAGTCTATTTTGACTCACAGCAACCCTATAAGACAGAGTAGAACTGCTGCATAGAGTTTCCAAGGAGTACCTGGTGGATTTGAACTGCCGACCTTTGGTTAGCAGCTGTAGCACTTCACCACTGTACCATCAGGTTTTCCATAGCCACCTTTAGTTATGCACTAAGTGCTTTAAATTTATCTTCTCATTTAATCTTCATAACCTTGTTATGAACACCTATAAGGTTGGTGTTCCTGCTCTACAGAAGGAGAAATTAAGACACAGAGAGCTAAAATAACTTACCCAAGATCACACACCTGCTAAATTCTGGAGTTTCAATATGGACTCGTGTCTTTCCTGATTTCAGAATCATCGCTTATAATTGTTATGCTGCACTCTGCAGACAATGCTTTGCTGGTCTGGCTTTAGTGAATTTTGTGCAATAATCTGATGGAATGACTGTCCATGTTAAACTCATTCCAATAGTAAAAGAAATTGTGTGCTTCCTGCATCGTGAGTAGAAGAAGATAGTTAAACCCTTCCTGGTATGTTTGCTCTTCCAATAGAAGTGTTTTTAGTAACTCTTATTCTTCACCTGCCCAGGAGAATTATCTGTTTAAGTCAATGCCATATCTACTCTACTACCTAATGAGAAAATGGAGAATATGTGTTTGTCTGTTCATGACATTTCTTTCCTCCTGTTGAGTTTATTTCTCTTCACTTGTGGATTTATTAAGCAGATACTGGATGTTGGCATTCTTTCATCTCCAGATCTGTCATCCTGGAATTTGATTTCTAGAAATGTATTAATTTTAGCACCATTTTACTTCATTAAAATAATTGGCAAGTTCCTCAAGTTCATCACAGTGGGAATTTACCTATTTTTAACTTTGTAAAACTTATGTGGTGATGTTATTTTTATTTGGAAAATAATATACTGTAAGTTATTTCTAAAATGATGTTTCCTGTAAAGTTGGTCCATTTAACCACTTCTAATTCACAGTGGAGAGAAAGTCAAAATCTCAGAGAAGCTAAATAATATGTAAGTTTCCCCAGTGACTGTCTAAGCTTCTGTATTAACTCAGTGGCAGGACCTGCTATTGTCATTCTGCTGTTGGTGACAAAAATGGTTGAATCCTGCAATGTCTGTCCTCTCAGTTCTGCGTTCTACTTAAAGCCATTCATTGTCCTTTTAAATGTGAAAGACGTCATCACCATAACTTAAATTTGTAATCAGACACTCCCCTTGTTGTTGGTAGATGTCTTTGAGGCTATTCCAACTCCTAGCAGACCGATGTACAGCAGAACAAAACGCTGTCCAGTCCTGTACCGTTCTCACCATTCTTGCTATGCTTCAACCCATTGTTGCAGTTTGTGTCAATCCATCTAGCTGAGGGTCTTCCTCTTTTTCACTGATGCTCTACCTTAACAAGCATGATGTCATTCTCCAGGAACTGATCCCTCCTGATAAAATGTCCAACATATGTGAGACTAGTCCTGTTGTCATTGCTTCTAAGGAGCATTCTGGTTGGACTTCTTACAAGATAGATTTGTTCATTCTTTTGGCATTCCATGGTATAGCCAATATTCTTCTCCAACACCTTGATTCAAAGGCATCAGGTCTTCTTCTGTCTTCCTTATTCACTGTCTAGTTTTCATATGCATGTGACGTGATCGAAAACACCAGAGTTTGGGTCAAGTACAGCTTTAGTTTTCAAAGTGTTATCTTTGCTTTTCAGCACTTTAAAGAGGTCTCTTGCAGCAGCTTTGCCCAATGCAATCTGTCTTTTGACTTCCTGAAGGCACTTCCATGGGCTTTAATTATGGATCCAAGTAAAATGAAATCCTTGAAACTTCAACCTTTGTTTATCATGATTTTGCTTATTAGTCTAGTTGTAAGGATTTTGCATTCTTTATATTGAGGTATAATCCACACTGAAGGCTGTGGTTTCATTTGTAAACCCTTTTTGCTTTCAGCAAGCAAGATTGTGTCATTTAAATAACAAAGGTTGTTAATGAGTCTTCCTCTAATTTTGATGCCCCATTCTTCTTCAGGTAATACAGCTTCTCAGATTAATTGGTCAGCATACAGATAGAATAGCTATGGTGAAACACACAGCTGTGATGTATACCTTTCCTGACTTGAAACCATTAGTATCCCTTGTTGGTTTGAATGATTGATTGCCTCTTTATCTGTTTACAGGTTTTTTTTTTTTTTTTTTTTTTTATGAACATAATTAAGTTGTAGAATTTCCATTCTTGGCAATATTATTCATAATTTTTTATGATCTACACAGTCAAATATCTATGCTTGGTCAATACAACACATAAATATCTTTCTGATATTCCCTGCTTTCAGCCATGATCCACCTCACATCAGCAATGAAATCCCTTTCCATATACTTTTCTGAATACAGCTTGAATTTCTGGCAGTTGTCTGTCAGTAAATTGCTGGAGCCACGTTTGAAATGATTTTCAAAAGTTCTTACTTGCGTGTTACATCAACGGTACTGTTCACTAATTTCCACATTCTGTTGGGTCACCTATCTTGGGAATAGGCACAAATATGGGTCTCTTCCAGTTGGTTGGACAGGTAGCTGTCTTCGGATTTCTTGGCACTGATGAGTGATCGCTTCCAGTGCTGCATCCTTTTGCTGAAACATCTCAGTTGATGTTCCGTCAATTCCTGGAGCCTTGCTTTCCACTAATGCTTTTAGGGCAGCTTGGACTTCTTCCTTTGTTACTGTAGGTGTCTGATCACATGCTTCCTCCTGAGATGGTTGAACATCAACCATTTCTTTTTGGTGTAGGGACTCTATACACTTTCCATGTTCTTTTGATGCTTCCTTCACTGTTTAATGTTTGCAGTATTGAATTTGTCAATAAAACTTGAATTTCTCTTCAGTTTCTTTCAGCTTGAGAAACACTGAGTGTGTTCTTCCCTTTTGGTTTTCTATCTCCAGGTCTTTCCACAAGTCATTACTGTACTTTGTGTTCTCAACCTGCCCTTTGAAATCTTCTTTTCAGCTGTTTTATTTCATCATTTCCTTCTGATTTCATGTAAGCTACTTGAGATAGAACAGCAACTTTCAGAGTCTCTTCTGACATCCGTTTTGGTCCTTTCTTTCCTGTCTTTTTAAAGAATTTTTGCTTTCTTCATGCATGATGTCCTTGATGCCACTCCACAACTGATCTGGCCTTTGGTCGTGTGTTCAGTGCATCAAATCTATTCATGGGATGGTCTATAAATTCAAGAGGGATATTTTCAGTGTCGTACTTTGGCTTTTGTTCTTCATTTTTGACTTGAACTTGAATGTAAGTAACAAGGCCCCTGGCCTTGTTCTCACTGGTAATGTTATGCTTTTCCATTGTATACTCCACCGATTTAGTTGATTTATTCCTGTGTATTCTGTCTGGTGAGGTCCACATGTTTACTGTTCATGTTAGCAAAAAGGGTATTTGCAATGAAAAAGTTGTTGGTGTTACAAAATTCTGTCACACCGTCTCCAGCATTGTTTCTATCACCAAGGCCATATTTTCCTTTTGTTTCCAACTGTCACATACCCATCTCCAGTGATTATCAATACATCCTGATTTCATGGTTTAATAATTTCACTCTGCAGTGATTAGTAAAAATCTTCAATTTCTTCTCTTTGGCTTTAGTGGCTGGTGTATAAATTTGAGTAATAGTCATATTGACTTGTCTTCCTTGTAGGCATATGGGTATTATCCTATTACTAACAGCATTGTACTTCATAGTAAATCTTAACATGTTTTTTGACAATGAGTGAAATACTGTTTCTCTTCAAGTTGTCATTCTCAGCATAGTAGACCATAGGATTATGTGATTCAGAATGGCTAATACCAGTTCATTTTAGCTCACTAGTGCCTAGCATTTTGATGTTTATGTGTTACATTTTATTTTTGATTATTTCTAATTTTCCCAGATTCACTCTTGATATAGTCCATGTTTTCATTATTAATGAGTGCTTACAGCTGGTTTTTCTCATATTGAGTCATGCCACATCAGGAAATAAAGGTCCAGAAGGCTTGACTCCATGCACGTCATTAAGGTCCACTCTACTTTGAGGAGACAGCTCTTCCCCACTCAACGTTAGAGTAGTTTCAACCCGAGGGGCTCGTCTCCTGGCACTATATAAAGCAATGTTGTGCTGGATTCGTAGACCCCTGCAGGCTCCTTCTTCCTAGTCTGTCTTAGTGTAGAAGCCCAGCTAAATCTTGTTCACTATGGATGACCCTGCTGGCATTCGAATACCAGCGGCATAGTTTCCGGGATCATAGTAACATGCAAGCCCTCACTGTATGACAAACTGACAGGCAGGTGAGGGCACGCCTTTGTCAAGAAGTCTGCTAAACTCTCAACTTGGTGTGGTGGTGCTCTGCTTTTCTCGTTGCCTACTCTGCTTTTGTCATTTATTTGATTGCTCTTTAAATGAAAGTATACAATTTAAGTTAATTTTTCATACAAAAATTTAAACACACATTGTTACGTGACCCTAGTTGTTTCCCTATAATGTGACAGCACAGTATTCCTTTCTGCCCTGTGTTTCCCATGTCCGTTTAACCAGTTCGTGTCCCTTTCTGCCTTCTCTTCTCACCTCTGGAGAGGAGCTGCCAATTTAACCTTGTGTGTCTACTTGAGTTAAGAGGCATGCTCTTCATAAATATCATTTTATGTCTAATAGTCCATTCTAATCTTTGTCTGAAGAGTTGGCTTTGGGAATGGCTTAGTTTTGGGCTAACAGAGAGACCAGAAGATGTGTCTTTTGGGGTCCCCCCAGTCTCCCCCCATCTCAGACCATTAAATCTGATCTTTTACTACAATTTGAGTTCTGCACCCTGCTTTTCTCCTGCTCTGTTGGGGACTTTGTTATGGTCCCTGTCACAATGATCATTCATGGTAGCTGGGCACCACACAGGTCTTCTGGTCTTGCCAAGCCAAGGGCTGTCGAGACGGATCCGACTCATGAGTCTTCTGGTCTTAGGCTGATGGAATCTCTCATTTATGTGGACTTTCTCTTGCGCTCGTATTTTCTTTGTGTCTTTGATGTTCTTCATTCTCCTTTGCTCCACGTGGATTGGGAGCAACTGATGTATCTTACATGGCCACTTGCTAGCTTTTAAGATCCCAGATGCTCTTCACCAATCCCACTCTATTTTTGAATGACTTTGTGCACATTGTCTGCATGGGGTTCTTGAAGTGTCTCCTCTGTCCTTCACTCACCACCCGACAGAAATAGTGATCCCTTTTGTCTCCTTGTTTTCCCAGCATTCCTGAATCTGGATAGTTTCTTTGGTTGCCTTGTAATTCTTTCTGCTGGAATGGATTTACCAACAAGCAGTTTATACCCTTGTGGATTGTGGAACACAGTATGTCAGGAGTGGTTGTAAATTGTACTGCCCAAAAGTTAAGAATAACAGAATACCAAGTTTGTATACAACTTACATGAAAAAGGCAGAATGGATTGATGTTCATCTGCATAATAACCTGACTTCACTCATCTGTGCTCTGATGTACTTTCCTGAGTGGGAGGGGCATAGTAGAGTACGGTGGGAATTATGCATAATCCAGGAGATGCCTTTGTATGTGAATGTTGATGATTTTACCTTTTTTTGGTGGAGTGGGTGTTTTAGTCAGCTAGGGCTGCTCTAACAGAAATACCACAAAGTGGATGGCTTTAACAAAGGAAGGTTTATTCTTACACAGCCTGGTAGGCTACAAGTCCAAATTCAGGCTGTCCACTCCAGGGGAAGGCTCTCCCCTTGTTGGCTCTGGAGGAAAGTCTGGTATCACATCAATCTTTGTTCAGGGAGCATCTTGTTGCAGGAACCTCAGGTCTGAAGGACGCACCCTTCTCCTGGTGCTGCTTTCTTGATGGTATGATGTTCCCAATTCTCTGCCTGCTTCTCTGTCCTTTTATCTCTGGTAGGATGAAAGGATTAAGGGTGAGGCAAGCCATACTCCAGGGAAACTCCCTTTACAGTGGAGCAGGGAGGTGATCCTATGAAGGGATTTATAGCCCCACCCTAGTCCTTTAACATACATCTTAGGAAAACCACCAAATGGAGGACAGTCACAAGATACTGGGAATCATGGCCCAGCCACATGGCTACACATATTTTTGGGGGGACACAAGTCAATCCATGACAGTGGGGGAGGTTTAGAATCACTCGTGTTGTGATATTGAGATATACAAGTAAGACTCAGTCTCTGCCTTTATGCTGTTTACAGTCCAGGTGAAAAGACAAGACATATTTATACTGTTAAAAGGTTTTATACACATTAGGATATGTGGAAGCTAGATGTGTGGTCCAGTTTGTGCTAGAGCTTCAGGCTGGAATTCTGTGGTCTGCGATTGTTTGTGGGGATTGGTTCATAAAAGAAAGGACTTGAACTGTGACATGAAGGTAGTTCTCAAAAATATCCATGAAGAATTGCCTAAATGGGACCTGGGGGGTCTTAGGATGGCCATTGTCCTAAATCTTCTGTTTGCTGCTTGAGATCTGTATTCACCCTCTCTCCGTGTGGCTTTCCACTGGAGGCTGACTTTTACGGACCATATCAATGGGTTCTGCATCCAGTGGCTTCTAGTAGAGTCTGGCCAGTGGAAAGCTTCAGCAGGTGATCGGAAGTGGGAAATAGAATAGGTCAGGACGTTTGTTCTTCTGGTTCATACCCTGAAAGGTCACCTGGAATTGGCTGTGAATGTCAAGGAGGATCATTATTCTTCTCAACAAACCAAATCTAGAATGTACTCTTCCTCCCTTCTTTCCTTAGGTCTAAAGTGATGCCCTGAAGCTGGTACAAAGCCCTGAATTACTGTACTAGCATTCTAGTCTTCCTACATCCACCCACCTGTAAAGAAATCTTTTTTTTTTTAAATAATAATTTTAGTTTAGGTGGGTCATCTATTTCCTATTGGTACCTTGACCCAGCTGTGACTAATATGGTTGTGTAACAAACTTTCTGTTAATGGAACAGGGGAGACCTACTGATTATGGTGCTGTTTTCCAACTAGGTGTGCAAAGTTGCTGCAGTCTTTGTGGAAAGATGAGCTTGATGATATCTGCACCAGAAGGAAATGAGTAATATTTTGAAATCTCCCCCCCCCCCATTTAAAGTCCCTTTACTTAGGGTTTAGTTATTAATTCATACATTACCTTTGATGGATCAAGGAGTAACTTGCCCTTGGGGTTCTAAATAAGTAGGAAGTCAATATAATTTATTTTCTAAAGGGGAACATCTTTGAAAGTGTAATTACTCTCAAAATCGGTACACAGGGACAATAGATATAACCCAGGACTTTGGGAAGCACAAGTGGCTGAATGGTCATTCTTACAAATAAAATAAAGGGATATTATAACTGGCTTTCATTAATTTGAACTCATAACTTAGCTCTAGAGACAGAGTACTGCTACCTTCTGTTTGCTGGGACTACCCTGTTGGTCATCTTCAGAGGGTCCTGTGTGGTTGCAGACAAGACTCCTGTCCCCTATGCCTATTGCTGAATGAAGGCCAGCTCAGGCTCGGGGCCATTTGAAGGAAAGTTCTCACCTCTGGGCAGAGGCTGGGGGGCAATATGAATAATATCTGGGCATTTTCTAGTATTGCCTTTGATAGAAAATTAACGGTTATCAAATTCTATCTCACTGTGATCAAAATGATCAAATATGGCTTGACCTGGGGATGAAAGTGAACGTAAGTCTAGCAGATCCATAATAGATGAGAAGGATGCGGGTCCTCAGAGAGGGAATATAAGGGCACCTTGATCAGGATTCCCATATAAGTTAAGGCCGACTGTCAGGGTGCCAACTGCTATACAAAGCATTTGAAAGATCTGAGCCTTGTCATCAATGCCCTCGTGTGCTTGCAAGCGCAGTTTTATTTAGAGGGTCACACTTTTTTTCATAAACCTTTCATCAGCTAAAAATGTAAAGAGGTGCTTCAGAGTACCAGACTGCCATAGTAGCCGGGTATATGCGTGGAAGCGGATTCTCCTCATTTGGCTTTGTGCTGTTAGCTCAGTTGCAGTATTTGGGGATCATCTAGCCGATTAGTAAGTACACTGCTACTCTGCCCTCCCCTCAAGGGTTTTCCCTTTAGACTCTCCAGTAGAAATAGTTTTTGTTCCCTGGAAGAACAGTTTGGTCATCCTTTGGGCAATCTTCACTTGCAATTTGTGCCAGAGTTTGTATTTATTTCCACAGCTTGAACATGCCCTTTGTTCCTTGTTGTCTTAGTACTTGGTGTTCTTGCTGGCAATTTGTGGGGAGCACTTTGAAATCAGGCTGTCTACTCTGGTGACCATCATTTATGCTTTTGAAAACAAAGGTATTTTTTACAGTGGAGAATTGTTCATATGCATTCATAAATTTCTCTAGGTGCATTTAATTTCATGAAAGCTCAAGAAGGTTCTATGACTTTAAAGAAAATCTCCTCTAGGATGGAGAGATATTTTTACAAGAAGTTTCTAGAATTTGAGGCCTATTTATTATTTACTGTAACTCAGATTGATGCTTAGTTGAGTTTCAGGCGTGCGACATAAATAATGATTAACTCCCTCAGTAATAAATTATGCCTATAACTCTGATAGCTGCCAAGAGGTAAAGGACTGTGGTTGAGATTATAGACCTAGTGGCTTGGTTCTTCTTAAGTACGGTTTACTTAGAGAGGTTAGATAAGTGAGCACATTTCAATTCAATTATGCAGTATTTGTGAGGCCTATGTATGGAGGAATAGGTCCCTAGGTGGCTCAGAGAGTTTGTACTCAGCCCTAGTGGCACAGTGGTTAAGAAATCAGCTGCTAACCAAATAGTCAGTAGTTTGAATCCACCAGCATTCTCTTGCAGACTCTGTGGGGGCAGTTCTGCTCTGTCCTGTAAGGTTGCTATGAGTTGGAATAAGCATGACAGCTACAAATTGACAGATTCCTAACCATAAGGTAGGCAGTTTGAATCCCTCCAGTGATGCAATGCCAGAAAGACCTGGTGATCTGTATCCCTAGGAGTACAACCAAGAAAACCCTGTGGAGCTTGGCTCTACTGTGAAACACATGAGTTCACCGTATTGTTGTTGTTGTTAGGTGCTGTTGAGTCAGTTCTGAATCATAGCAACGCTATGAACAACAGAACAAAACACAGTCTGGTCTTGTGCCATGCCCACAATCATTTTTATGCTTAAGTCCACTGTTGCAGCCACTGTTTCAATCCATCTTGTCGAGGTGCTTTCTGTTTTTCACTGACACTCCACTCTACCCTGCATGATGTCCCTCTCCAGGGACTGATCCTTCCTGACAACTTGTCCAAAATGTGTAAGATGCAGTCTTGCCATCTTTGCTTCCAAGGAGTACTCTAGTTGTACTTCTTCAAGAATAGATGTTTGTTCTTTTGTCAGACCATAGTACATTCAACATTCTTCTCCAACACAATTCAAAGGCGTTAATTCCTCTTCTGTCTTCTTTGTGCCTTGTCCAGCTTTCGCATGCATATGATGTGATTGAAAGTACCATGGCTTTGGTCAGGTGCACCTTGGTCTTCAAGGTGACGTCTCTACTTTTCAAGACTTTAAAGAGATCCTTTGCAGCAGCTTTTCCCAATGCAATGTATCTTTTGATTTCACTGTGAGTCAGGATCAGTTCAAAGGCAAGCAGGTTTTTTGTTTATATATGGTAGTAATACACGCATCAGGATTACATAAATATGAACACCTAGGTTGGCATCTTTTATGTTTTCTTTCATTTCTATCTCCAGACTTCTTTTTCTTCTTAAAAACAAAAACAAAAAAACAACTCTCTTCCTAGATTTGTGAACTTTTCTAAGATGTCTTGAGTTTTCTTTTTGTTTGTTTTTTTGGAGGCTTCACTGAAAGACTCCTGTAGGTAAATGTCTTACTAGCTGCTTGCCCGCATCTAATAAAAGCATTGGTTTGTGTTCTTAAGCCTTCTGATTCATTCTGAAGTGCAGTGACAGCTTATTGCTTCTTTCCTGGTCAGAATCAAAAAGGTCTCCCTGTCCAAGCTCTTTGTTAGTTTAAGTCCAAAGCAGAACTTAAAGAACAGACATTACAGTTCACTCAGGAAGCTCTTACACTAACCGAGAACATGCTCCCTGTTGTTCTTACAGTCCGTTCATCTTCTTATTCACTAGAATTAGAATCTTTTGTAGTTTCCTTTAAAAAAAAAAAAGAAAAGAAATAAAAAGGCTGTAGCATGCAAAAGGAAGATTAGGAACTCATCAGAATAGTGGTACAGGAGCCAAAACCTTGATGCTCTGTGTGAATAATCTTTGACTCACTACATCTACTAATCAAAAGGTTGGTAGTTGAAATCTGCCAGGCACTGCTTGGAAACTCTATGGGGCAGTTCTACTCTGACCTATAAGGTTACTATGAGTTGAACCCAGCTTGATGACAGTGAGTTTTTCTGGGTGGATATATACATGCGTAGTGCTTTATATATACATGTATAGTGCTTTAGATGAAGGTTTACAGAGCAAATAGGTTCTCATTAAACAACCAATGCACATGTTGTTTCGCGACATTGATTGCCAACCCTCTAGTATGTCAACACTCTCCCCTCCTCAGCCTTGAGCTCCTCGTCACTGGCTTTTCCATCCCTTCCTGCTTTCTAGTCCTTGCCACTGGGCTGGTGTGCCCATTTAGTCTGACTTTGTTTTATGGGCCTGTCTAGTCCTTGGCTGAAGGGTGAACATCAGGAGTTAAAAAGAAGTCCAAGGGCCACTCCTGAGTTTTCTGTAGTCTCCATCAGACCAGCAAGTCGGTCTCTTTTTGTGAGTTAGAATTTTGCTTCACATATTCCTCCAGCTCTCTCTGGGCCTCTCTTTTGTGATCCCTATCTGAGCAGTTGGTGGTGGTAGCCAGGCACCAGCTAGCTGTGTTTGGATCCAGTCTGGGGGAGGTCATAATACTTGTGATCCATTAGTCCTTTGGACTAATGTTTCCCTGTGTCTTTGGGTGTAGCATGTTTTGGATGATGCCAAGCTAAGTGCCGTCGAGTTGGATCCAATGAGACATCATAAAAAATGTTAAATCACCCAAAATTATTCTATAAATTTGGTGCAAGTCTAATAGATTCCTAAACCACTTTAGATTACATAAACTCATTGAAATTTCATATAGAAAATAAACATCCAGGCAATGATAATTGAAAGTATGAAAAAAAGGATGCTTTTTCTATTTGAGGTCAGCATACTCAACAGTCATGATAAAATCAATATGTAATTAGTAAGGAATAAACAAGTAAGTAGATTAGCATATAGAATGAAGAGCAATATCTAAGCATATATGAAAATTTACAAAGTGGTAAAGGTGGCACTTCAATTCAGTGAGGGCAATTTATCAAATAAACAATGCCAACACAATTGACTATTCATCTAGAAGGAAAAGAAGCTGGGCCTCTATCACACAAAATGTGGCAATATGAATTTTGGATGGCCTATGTAACATAGTGGCAGGAGAGTTCTTTACAACCACCTCAGTAAAGCTGGCTGCTGTTATACACACTGTTATAGATGAGTTTTAACAGGTAATAAAAACCACAAACAAAGTCAGGAGAAGTATGGTAGTTTGGAAAAAAAATATTTGTAACGTAAAAATGTTTCCTTCTCTTGATAATTGGTGAAAAATATGAATAGGCATTTTGCAAAAGACCAACATTTTAATGTTCAACTAGTAAACTTATGAAAAGATGTTCAAGTTTACCAGTGTCTGGAAAAATGCCAATTAATGTAACAGTGAAGTGTCACATTATGGACTTTAGACTGGCAAAGTTAAAAAGAGTAATAACATTTATGGCAGTGAAGTAGGAAGAAAGGAGAAATTCCTCATACTCTGGTGGTAGAGATAGGAATTGTTACAGTCTTTCTGAAAACACCTTGGCAATCTCTGTGAAAGTTTTAAATACATACACTCTTTAAACCATCAGTGCCGGTATTGCAAATCTCGTGGTCATATTAGCATTAAGATCTGTGTATATTGCAACATTGTTCATAATTGCAACACACAAACAGAACTAGAAATGAACCGAGTGACTATCAACAGGGAAACAGTTGAATTGACTATGATGTATCTATGCCATAGAATATTATACAGCTATTAAAATTAAAAAGGGTTGATTTTGGAAAGGATTTTAATGAAGTATGGGAGAAGTAAGATGCAGAGAAGTATATATATAATAGGGGAAATTTGATGTAAACAGTAAGGATGAGGAGAGAAGGTGGGGAAGAGATGAAGGGGTAGGCAGAAAAGAAAGATACAGTGCACTTAAGTAATCCATGGTGTGTGCCTGCATAGATGTACGAGTAAAATAAATTGGGAAAAAGGGAGAATTTGATCTAGATGCAGACCCTGCACAGTGCTTAGCTGCTTACAGAAAGGTTGGAGATCCAAGTATACCTGGAGGTGCCCTGGAAGAAAGGTCTAGTGGTCTACTTCCAAAAAATTAGCCACTGAACACCCTGTGGAGCACTGTAGGACTCCGACACTCATGGGGTTGCACTGAGTAGGAGTCAGCTAGATGGAAATTTGTTTTTTGATCTGATAATCTGAATTGTGGATACTTTGGAATTTAGGATTTTCGATATAGACTGGACTCTACGTGAGGACAAAGGACAAGATGTGGCCGTGGCCAAGGATGACGGAAGGGAGCCCGAAGTGAAAGCCCTTGGAGCCCGGGAGGTGAAGAAAAATGCCCTGAGCTGACGATCTGTGTGAATCTGCTAGAAGCTGCTCAGGTGAAAGGCCTGGCTTTTGAGAGCTTGCGTTGAGATTTTGAGTCAGGTAGAGGAACCTGAGCTTATATAATGCTTTAAGAAACAGAATCAAAGTTATGAAGATAAAACTAGGTATGAAAGAACATTTACTTAGAATGAGAATCACAACATAATACATATCTAAAAAATCTGACAAGTACCACAGACATCAAAAATATATTCTTTAGCTGCATAGACTTTGATTGCCTTTCTGTATGACAGCAATTTGTAATATTTTCACAGAGACAAAAAAAAGAAAGATAACTCAGTTTTCATCTAGCATGCTTGATTGAAATTGTTTCTTATTATTGATTTTTAAGAAAAGTTTCCTTCCGTGTCACCATTTGTTAGGTTGACATCACATAAATTTTTTTAGGATTGTTATCAATTTTGGAAAAACCTCTGTGAAAGAGAAAACTTCTGTTTTGCCCAAGCATTGGTGAAATTTAAATCCCCTGCCTATCCTTTAATAGGTCTGGTAATTAGAAGAACACTCCATAGATTAGCTTCTGACTGTGTATTTCAAATCTGGTTTTTCTTCTCCTAGCCAACATATTTCCATTGCTGGGCAATGAAGGACATGTTTGTGTTGTGATGCGATCCTCTTTCCCTGCACCTTTGTCTGGTGTTGCTAACCAGCTGCAGGAGTGTTCCTGGAACCCATCACTCCAGCAGGATGGCTGGCAATCAGGTAACTAACACTCCAGTGACAGAGAACCACATAAATAAATTCTACTTTTCTACTCAGGTGGCAAAGTAGTTAACTTTGGCTGCTAATCAAAAGGCTGGCAGTTTGAATCCACCAGCTGCTCTTTGGAAATCCCAGAGGGTAGTTCTACTGTGTGCTATAGAATCGCTATGAGTCAGAGTTGACTCCATGGCAATGGGTTTTTATTGTTTGCTTTTCTACTAACACAAACAAAACATGTCCTTAATTCAACTTCCTTCTTAACTGGATTCCCCAAATGCTTACAGTCTGTCTAATACCACTCAATAAAGATGGGAATTTGGAGTAGAACGAGACAAGAATCTTAACTGTTTTGGTTAAAGTCACTTCCTTTTGTAAATTTTACAGAAACTTCTGACCATGTTACAAGGTCATTGTCAGGTCCCCTACCAGGGTCTCAGAACCTGGGCTTCCAAGGGACCCTGAAACTTAAGCTTCATTTAGTATTATATTGTTAATTTTTTTCTTTTACTGGTAGCCTGCTTGACCGTCTATGGGATACAGCATTGAGCTCACTGTGTGTGTGTGTGTGTGTGTGTACATATTTGTGTGTGGTAGCATTTTGTATCTCCTGGCAAATTTTTAGTCATCCTACAGCATGAGTCCAAATAAGTCAGACTTGCTTTTCTGACTTTAAATCATTAGAACAAACAAAAAACAAAAAAATCTCGAATCCCAATATAAGAACATGAAACACTAAGACTGCGGTAATTTTAGAGTCAATGTCCTGGAAATGAGAAATTCCAGTACAATGATGTACCACACAACATCGTTTTCAGGCTCCTGCATCACCACTGAAGCTTTGCATACATTTTCCTCCTTCATTTTCATATATATTATATTTACCATCAATCTTGTGGCAAGTTACAGAGCAGAGAGATTGGGTGACATGGTTCTCTGATAGGGAGATCAATCCATAAATGGTTCTTTTCTGCTCTGGGTGGGGGGAAAAAACAACTTGAACATAGCATTGCCACTCAAGAGTCTGTCTTTTAATCTTGGTAGGAACTTCAGTCCTAGTAACAGTAGCAAAACAGTCAGCCAAAGGTCTGAAGAGGAAAACCAATCAAGGAGAAGGAAGGCAAACCGCAAGAAGTGATTGTGTGGTCACTTCAGGGCAAGTTTTGATGAGTTTAAGTGCAAGAATCTCGGAAATGTCAAAATAAGGCCTTGGCTAAAAAAACTCAAATCCCAATTTATCTGTGGGAAAAATGTCTTTATTTATTAATAGCTTATATTTCATTTTTTTCTGCTCCTCTTAAGGTTTGATCCCCCGCATGTAAGAATTTAGTGCTACTAGATTTGAAATATTTCCCATTTTGAAATATAGGAAGCTTACACATTAGACCAAGGCTTTCCTTCTCTGCTCCTCCTTCCCAAGAGACTGAGTCGTATTTCTGTCCACACATTGCACCACCCAGAGGTGTGCGTGTATCTGTGTGTACCTGTGTGTGTTGAAGCCCACTCTTATCAAACTTTGGAGTAGTTTGCATTGCAAACACACATGCCCATGGTTTGGCCATTGCTGGTTTAACCACAAAGCGATTGCAATAATAAAAAGCAGAGCGGAGTAGGCAGAAGCCCAGGGGCTCTGGGTGTGTTTTCCAGAATGGATTGCAAGAATTGGTGGGAAAGAAATAGCTTCTTGTACAGAAAAGAGTTTGGAAATAAGGGCATCAAGAGCCTTCTGGAAAGAAATGTAAACCAGATGGAGAAGCACAAAATTAAGGATAACGACAAAAAGAAATAAGTGGCTGTTTTTAAGAAGCAGTGGGGAGAAGGGGTCAATTCTTTGTTACTAAGCTGTCAAGAGAAGAATATGAGAGGCAGTGTGGTGCTGTGGAAAGAACATCATGTTTGAGACTACGGGTGCAGGTTCATGCTACAGCAGGTCCAGTTCAGGCACCTCCATGGACTTGCCTGACTCCACCTACCTCTGGACCCAAGCTCCTCGCTCAGTGCCTCTGACCGCCCTTTTCTACCTCTTAACACCGCGAGCGATGTAGTGGTTAAGTGCCTACTAATCTGCCTACTAATCAGAAGGTCTGCAGTTCCTTGGAAACTCTATGCAGCAGTTCTCCTCTGATTTATAGGGTCCCTATGAGTCAGAATTGACTCAACAGCAGTGGCTTTGTTTTTTGGGGGGTTTAACACCACCAGTAGTCCCAGCCTCCTCCTTCTGTGTGCTCCACTTTGTCCACTGGGCAGGCGCAGCAGTGCTCCAGCAGCACCCTAGCGGTGCCCTCTCCCCTAGGCCCTTTCCGTCATGCCCCGACTCAGAAGTGTTGTGCTGCTGTGAACTGGAAGATAATCTGCCTTCCTCAGTAGCTTGCTGGAAAGGCCAAGTCACACACCCAGAAGTTGAGGGCAGTTAAGAACTCCTGACTGTGGGTTTAGTGTGGGGGTGAGAGGAACTTTGATCAATAAGAGACAGGAGACAGGAAGGTCCCGGCAGACAAATTCTATTTCTTACAGATCATGCAGAGATACAGGGTTTCCACTTGGCCTTCCTGGAGATGTCCTGTGTAAGGAAAGAGCCAGCTGTGTTGTCTTGTGAAGCTGTGACTAACTCAGTAATGTATTCCCATAAGATCTGCTTTCTCTCCTTTCCTGCCTCCCTACCCTGTTCCCTTAGACTCCTGCAGTCCTGGAACTCCATCTCTTAATCAAGCATTAGCACATAAGCCTTACCTTAGAGGTTCTGCTTTCTAGGAAACCCAGGCTACGGCTGTATTTTTCAGTTCTTTATATTTCATGATGAGGCCACCAGTTACCAGTTGCCATGGATTGGATTCTGACTCATAGAGACTGTATGTGTCAGAGTAGAATTGTGCTCCACAGGGTTTTCAAATGGCTGATTTTTAGAAGTAAATAACAAGGTTTTTCTTTCATAGGCTTGAACTTTCCAGTTTTTGGTTAGCAGTGAAGCACGTTAACCGTTTGCAGAACTTCGGGATACCACGATGAGCCTACTAACCTTGTTTTTCCCATCAGTGGAAGTGGGTATTCTTTAAGTGCAAAATACCATTTAATATCTCAAGTCATACTGGACACAAATACAGATTTCAGAATTAATGCTGCAAGGATTATTGCTTATTTTGAATATTGGTCCATTAATTTAGGTATGAAGCGTCAACACAGTAGTTAAAGAACACCACAGGGAGTATTCAGGTTGGCTGCCAGCAGTTATACTTTTAGGTAAGAGGTTATTACTATGATTTTTTTATGCCACTACATTGTAAAATAATTGACGTAACTTGTTTATGAAATATTTGGATGTACTCACTTAGTAAGACAAGGCAAACTTGATCATAAAGTGCTTGTAATTATTTTAGTGAGCATTCTCAACTTGGTGGGGCATGAACAAAATGGTTTGCTTTTTTCCATTTGCTGCTGTTAAATATATGCTGTTGAATCTCCCTGTGTTAATATATAGCTGGAGGAACTGTTTTAAAAATCAAAAATGTATTTTTTGGGATGACTTCCCACCTTGCTGAAAGCGGCTTTGAATGTTGCTTCCCTCTGAGGGCGTCTTTCTGTAAGCCTTGTTTCTCCTCCTGTAAGCTGGCAGAGGACAGGGGAGTACCAGCACACAGACCACTGCTTGTGCATGGCTAAACACCCCGGTGACTTTATAACATCCCGGGCATTTTGCATCCATGAAGTAGGAATCGGGGCACTGTGTTTCTTCTCATGTTACTTAGCTTCTTTTCTGGAGAGGGATGAAGGGGTGTCTTTGTGAGAGGCATGTGCTCGTGGTCGTCCTTGTGGGAAAGGCAAAATGTTTTTCAAGGAAAAAAGAGTAAAAGAAACCAGAGCCATCCTATGGGCTTCTGATAAGAGTATACTAGAGATTTTCATTAAGAAGAACTAAACCATCCAGGAAATACAAAAGGAGCTTCTTCCCATTTGACTTTTATAGGAAGATGTAACAGGATCAGAGAGATTTGTCCTGTTGCTCCCAGGACTCATGCTAGGAACAAAAAACAGAAGCCATCAAACAAAAATCAACGACAACAACAAAGAGCCCACAAGAGTATCACATCCTACAGAAAGTTAGAAGCAAATGGGACATGGTGGCCGAGGGAGCTGCAGCCTGTTTCCAAGAGGCTGGCTCAGCCACCCCTGTGCAACCCAGTCGCCGCTCTCCAGGGATGGTACACAAACAATCGTGGGACGGAAGGAATTTTCAGAGAATCTTTGTAATCATGAATCCATGGTATAGTCTGAGGGAAGAGTGCTATAGTCTGGGATTGTCAGAGCCAGGAGAATGCCTCATTTCAGAGGTGCTGCAGAGCTGGAGACCCCGGTGGCCTCGTGGTTAAGTGCTACAGCTGCTAACCAAAAGGTCGGCAGTTCATAACTGCCAGGCATTCCTCGGAAGCTCTGTGGGGTAAGTTCTACCTTGCTCCATGGGGTTCCGATGAATTGGAATTGACTCGACAGCAGTGTTTTTTTTGGCAGAGCTGGTAAGCAATGCCCCACCTTACGCTGCGCACTGAAATCTACCATTTCGGTATTTTTTGAGCCATGATCAACAGTTGAGCCAAGATCACGCTTTCCACTGTTGCTCGCAGGCCAATGACTGGGCACCCAGGGATGCCAAGACAGGCCTATTCCTGAGAGCTTTGATGAAACTCTCTTAGAACTGTTCCCCTTTTCTTAATATATTTTTAGGACAAGAGAAACCCTATGGGGTGGTTCTACTCAGACAGAAGGAGTCACTCTGCGTCAGAATGGACTTCAGGGTAAAGAGTTGTTTATGTGCCTGGAAGTAGGGGTACTAAATCAAAAGCAATAAATATTTGGAAGGATTTTGTTAAATGTGGTGCCAAACTACTTTCCAGAAATGTCTCAGTTTACACTCCCATTCACAGCCGTGAGATAATGTTCTATTCTTCAGAAATCCTCCTTTTTATCTTGATCTCAACTCCTTGGCAGTTTCTCTCTTGTATCCCACTTCCTTCATCAGGGCGAGCATGTCCTCAGCTAGTTGCTACGGAGATGGTTTTTACTGAGAATCAGTGAGGTTTAGCTTCTCTTACTATCTTTATCGCCACCTCTAGCAACCATTTTTGGTATTTCTTTAATTCAGTTTCTCATCAGTGAATTTAAAGGTACCAAGAAACACATGCATTTCCTTTGTATCTATAGCACGTAGAGCCTTGACTAGACCTGTGTGTCTGACTTGGTTTAATCACAGGAGGCATTTCTGATTGCTACTTTTAATTATTTTACTTTCTCAGAAGAAATTTATTTCCATCTTATTTTCCATCTACAGCCCCTGGCTACTTAGTTCCAGCAAATGACTTCCTTAAAGACTGCTTCTGACACAGAATTTAGAGCGACATTGTCCCTTCTAGCAGTAGAAAACTGAACACACAGTTGACTGACTTTATCGCATTCATGGTGGCAAAATTTCTGACTGGGTTTAAGTGGGCTATCTGTCTAGAATTTTCCCCTGGGAGAAATTGGCTTATGCATTTCTTCAGTCTTGGCCTGTCTGGCATCTTCCCAAACCAACGGGAAGAGTTAGCTTTGCCTAAAAAATGACTTACAGACGCATCTATGGATTTTTGTGAGATTTGGCCTTACACTGGCAGTGTCTAGACTTGGGCCAGTGAACTAGGGTAGAGGTGATGGTTGTAATTTCCAGTGCCTAGGAGACAGTCTTGTGTGTGACAGCCTAATCCAGCCTCCACTGATGTCTGGTGCTCACACAGTATGTTTCCAATTAGGCCTCTACCAGTGTACTATATGACTAGAGTTCTTGGGTCGGGAGCCAACTTCTCAGTGATGCAGAGTTTGTGTCCTTTTTCTACAGGCCTTCACGTGGATCTACAAGGCATGAGAGAAAACAGCTTGTTGGAGATTTTAATGCTGGTTTTACCCTTCTGATACCTGAAGCAGATGATGCATTGCATTATACTCAGTTTTAGGGTAGGTATGTTGTATTTCAGTTCCTTATAACTGAGGTCATAGCTCTCATCTGGGGAGACAGAGCCTTTTTGCCCGTGACTGAAGAGCTCCTGGATGCTGTGAACAGTTAAACATTCTACTGTTGACCAAGAGGTTGGCTATTTGAACCCACAGAAGCTCTCAGAAGAAAGACCTGGTGATCTGTTTCTGAAAGGTCACAGCCTGGAAAATTCTGTGGCGTGCACATATGAGGTTGCCAAGAGTCCGACTCGTCTCGAACAGCAGTTCGTCTGGTCTGCTCTGGTAGTCACATGTATTTCACGCCTGGAGGGTAGATCATACTCCCTTCTGGTGTTCTGTGAAACGGGTTCTCAGACTAGATGTTGTGCCCTGAACCATAGTTTTTCATGAGTTATATATGTCGAAAAGACCTTGCACCTGTGACGTGACCATAAAACTATATGGAAAAAAATTCTAGGGCCCAGATAGATAGACTACTCTTTTTACCTACATTGAATAGAATGGAGAAGAAGAACAAAGGGGTTTTTGTTCCCCAAAGAACAAGGGTAGTTTTGGGCCTAATGTTTGCTACATAAGAGGCAAGGCAAAAGACTGAGGGGAAAGACCTGGGAGACTTACATCAGGGTTCTTTAATCGTCTACTTGTATTTTGGGCCTGCTGTATACATAAGGCAAAGTAAGCAAAGCAAGCGGAGAGTTAAATAAGTGCCCAGGGAGTCCAGCAGTGTGCACAGACCAGGAAATAACTGATGTCTGGATTAAAACAATTATTATTTTCAACTGTTGTATTCTCCTCCCTTCTTTTTTTTCCCGGTAAATGCAGGATAAAATTCACAATCACCCGGATAGACCCCAGTGTTATGGCCTCTGGTGAAACCAGCCTGTGGGTAGCTAGATTGTAATTAGAAACAAAATGAGTCTAATAGGAGGGGGGAAAAAAAGTTGAAATTTGAGTCAGAATACAATGCTCTGGTGGATATCAGATTGGATAATACAAGGGAGAGGACAGAGAGAAAGAAAGAAAATGTTTAAAAATAAATTCATTACAGCCACATACAGATCCTTCAGCAAAATTAGAAGCAGCCTGATCCAAGACAGCATAACAGAGCTCTAAATTAATAGACTATATTCAAGCCAAGGAAGCAATACAATGGTGAATCATTTAAAGTGAAGCATTTTTGTGAAACAAAAGAAAGGAAGACAAAAGAGTTGAAAGACTAAAAGGAAGATAAAAAGTTTAAATATCCCCAATCCAGAAGAGACTAGAAGCATTCCAAAGCGAAAACAAAGGAATAGTGAGAAACGAGATGATTGCACTTGGCACAGAAAATGGTTTTGTGTTTATTTTTCTTTAGGCTTCACAAAGGAACGTAAAAGACAAGTACCAGGAAAAAGATGTTGTCTATGGATAAAAAAGAATGAAAACCAACATGACTCAAGTAAAAACCTGTAAAGATAAAGATAATGTTTTGAACAATACCTTCACATGATTCCTGGGTAATGTAGAAAAAAACAAAAGATTGGTAGTTACTGCCAGGAGATTTGAAACATGTACGTAGGCCGTAAGATTATTTCTTTTTTTCAAAATTGCAAATATGTCATGAATACATCTTTATTATGATAATTGAAATGATACAGCCCAACCAAAACATCCTCTCCCAATCCCACATTTCTTTCTAGAGAGTTTGTCAAAGAATGTAATAAAACAGAATAGAAATAACATAACAGAAACAACAAATCTGGATTGTCATCTTTTTCTCAATAAGAAAAGTGTATGATAACTATTCTTTGCTACTCTTATTATGCTCACTTTTGATCATCATACAGCTTCGCTTTGACTATACAATTTCTAGTATTTCTATTTCCCTTTTGATTTTTGTGGTGCTAAAATGTTCTTGAAATTAAAAAGTTCCACCCCTCCCACTCTTCAAATCCCCATCTGTTCTCTGGTGAGCACAAGACCCACACAGCTGGTCTCAGAAATGGTCATATCCACGATGATATAAGAATATGTTCAAATAAGCAATCTGTAGTTTGGGAATTTAATTAATTCTGCAAGGCACCTTCAAAGTGCCAGGTGTTATTTCTAGGAGCTGGAGGTTCAAAGTTAAATAGGACAGAGTCTCAGCCTTCAGGGAAAATTCAGACACACCACTTTAATCCAGCAGGACCTAGAAACTGATTAGTATCCAGACTTTGGAGTCGTGAAGACCTGGTTGGATCCTAGCTCTGGTAGCTGTAAATTGTAGGGCACTTGGAAGATGATGATGTCAGTACTTAGGGATTTTGTCAGGTCTTGTAATGACTGTTGTTTTCATCTGTCCTTTCACTTCATTCCACCCTGTCCTGCACTTTATGGTAACAGACTCTGTCCCTCTGGCCACAGACGTGAATACAGGATTAGCCAATCGTAGTGTTTATTACATCTGGCTAAAGTGATTGGCATACAATAAAGGGATGGGCATACAATCTCATTTGGGCCAATCAGAGTCCCTACCTGAGATTTTTCTACCTGGAACTGGAAGGGGAGAATTTATTTTCCTTTCACTGATGAGGGTGAAAGAATGTAGTTTTAAAAGCTGCTTGCAGCCAGTGTTGTAGAATAGAAAATAAAGCAATTAAACACATTTTATTAGATATCATTTGAAATAATCAAAAGAATCAACATAGTATATGTATGTGTGTATCTGTATGTACATACACATCTATATCTATATATATCATAGTTCCATTCTCTTGCTTGCTCTAGAGGTAATTACTGTCTTGAATGTTTGAGTTTATCATTATCTTGTTATGAATATGGTATTGTCACATGTGTGAATATCCCTAATAATTTATTATTTAATGTTGTTTGTTTTTAAACTTTAGAAAAATGATAATGTACTGTACGTTGTTACTTTCTAACAGATGAACAAAAATTGAGAAGTCTGGCAACCTCAAGTTGTTGGTGAAGTTTGAAGTCATGGGAGCTTTTATATATTTGCTGTGGAAGTGTGAATTGGTACAACCATTTCAGAAAACAATCTGGCATTATCTTGTAAAACTGAGTATAAACACAGATCCTGTAGTTTCACTTCTAGGTGTATACTCTGGAGGAACATTCACACATGTGCCCCAGCAGATGTGTGTAGCGACTGACAGAGCCTCTTTATTTATGAAAGTAAGATAATGAAAGTCAAATGTCCATCGACAGGTGAATAAACTAGTGCATCCACATGGCAGAATAGTGTGCGGGTGCAAATATCAATAAACCACAGGTGCATGCAATTACATGGCTCTTAGAGGTAAAATGAGTGAGAACTAATTATTTTAAGGAGAGAATCAGGGTCTGTAAAGAGTTCTGTATACTCTTCTCATGGGCTGTAGTTGAATAACTGATGTTGACAGCAGCACATTTTTAAGCTTATGGTGCAAATAGGGAGCAGAGGCTGGGATGGAGAGCAGTAATTACTATTCAGGGCTCACTTCATTTGCTGTCACAGGGATAGAGAGGGGAAATAGTCTACCTCATACAGTGGTAAAGTTAAAAATCACCTTTTGCCTGGACACATGGGCTCCTGAGGTGTGTTTGTTCAGAGGACAGAGGAGGAGATAATGAGGAACCTTTCTTCTGCTTCAGATTCAGAAATGTGAATTAAAGGCCCTTCGCAGGCCCTGTATAAGTGGCTCATATGGCCTAAGAGTTTCAATTCCTGGTTTGCTGCCATTGTTATCATCTTTGTAATGAGTCGACATAACTTCTGACAGCACTGGATGTGAGCCGCCACCCCTGGGCCCTCCATCTGGGGATCTGTCAGGTAGTAAACTGGTCATTTTGGGTTTCTCTCTGGACAGTGCTATGAACAAGCTCTTCTTTGGATGTTTCAAGTGCTGTATGAAGGCAAGTTCATACTGTATTTTTTATATACCATATTTCACCAAGAATCATGTTAAATTTTAACATCTAAAAATAAGGATATTCCTTACATTTCGTGCCTTCTTAGAATTATAAAAGTAATTTATTATTTAATGTCACTAAATGAAAATCATGATTGGTGACACATAAAATTGATGTGTACATCAAGTTTATTTTCCTATCACAAATAATTTAATTTTGCTTTCCAGTCAGAATAATCTGCACACACAAACGCTGTTCATACAATGCTCCTATTTTATGTTTTTTAGTAGTTGGTGGAGGCAGAGATGATCTTTATAACTCTCCTTCTGCTATAGCAGCCAGCAATCAGGAAGAAGTATTGTTGGTATCTTTTGATTGGGCTGATCTGCTTTGGACTCCTATCACTTTTAAGAGTAGTAATAATTGTCAGTTTAAAAGAGACAAGGTAAATGAAAGTAAAGAAGTGGGATAAAAAGAACCCACAACAGTTCTTCTCCTTTTTGTGGACCTCACTTGTAACCCTTCTCAGAGAGTCTCCTTTTACAGTTTATGTTGAGTGGGCATCAGGCCATCCAGCCCCCTACACTCTACCACAGTTGGTTAGACCAGGTGTGGGTACCTGACCCAAGGTGGACCAATCAGATTCTTCTTTTCCAGGATTTGGAATTTAAACTTAGAAACTCTAGTCACTTAAGTGTAGGTGTCAGATTTAGAAGGTGATGTTGACTCATGTGAGTCTCCAATTTCTCTCTCTCTCTCTCTCTCTGTGTACGGGGGAGGTAGGGAGACATATGTTGCGTCATGTGGATTGATTTGCAGAGGGACTGGTTTTCTAGGTGGAATAGGACAATAGAATAGATGTTCAGGGAGGCAGAGGTAAAAGATCAAGTGAACACACATATACACACACATGCAGAGACAGAAGACAGATTGAGGGGTAGGGGAAAGAGAAAGAACATATTCCTTGTTTTCTGATGATTTTCCAGTTTCTATTTCCAGTCTTTCTGGAAGCCTAATTATACATCTTTCCCTGGATTCCACGAGATGCTGTAATAAATACTCTTTTTTCTTGGTTTGAGTAGGTTTTTATTTTCCACAACCCAATGATCCCTGACTACATGCACTTAACACCATGACATTTAGTGAATGCTTCATAAGTGCTCGTTGTTATATTATTGTGCTTAAGGATTTATTGAAAGTTCCAGAGTGTCATGGATCGAATTGTGTCCCCCACAAAATATGTGTAGCCATGTGGCTGGGCCGTGATTCCCAACCCAGTATCTTGTGACAGTCCTCCATTTGGTGGTTTTCCTTTGCTCTTTATGTTAAAGGATTAGGGTGAGATCACCTCCCTGCTCCACTGTAAAGGGAGCTTCCCTGGAGTATGGCTTGCCCCACCTTTAATCCTTTCAGCCTGCAAGAGGTAAAAGGACAGAGAAGCAAGCAGAGAACTGAGAACCTCACACCATCAAGAAGTCAGCACCGGGAGAAGAGCCCGTCCTTCAGACCTGAGGTTACCATGCCAAGATGCTCTCAGGACAGAGACTCATACAGTACTGGACTTTCCTCCAGAGCTGACAAGGGGGAAAGCCTTCCCCTGGAGCGGACACCATGAATATGGACTTGCAGCCTACTGGACTGTGTAAGAATAAACCTTCCTTTGTTAAAGCCATCTACTCTGTGGTATTTCTGTTATAGCAGCCCTAGCCGACTAAAACACAGACAGGTGGGAGAAATTATGTAATCTTGGGTTGGAGCTATGGGTGAGGGTCTTACAGAAGGATGGATGATACTAGGACAGATGGAGGTAGGAATCCCAGACACCATATACAGGGATGGTCAGCAAAGGCAAGTGGAGGGTTTTCTGTGAGGAGGGGACAACTTGGAGTTGGGAAAATGTGAACCTTAGAGGGATGGCTGGCTTTGGATCAGGGGAAGTTTGTATGCCCATGTGAAGGGATTTTCATTCTATTCTGCAAGGCTTGCAGAGTAAGCAGTGAGGACCAGGGGCTAGGTTTTTTTTTTTTTAAATCTGAAAAGTAACAACAAAATAAATTTCTCTAAATATATCACCCTTGACACCTACGTGCAGGATGAATGTAACTGTATTGGAGACCGTGGTAGTTAGGGTAAGAAGAAATGAAGGGGGAAATGAAACATCAATATTCCTTTCCCATATGAAAAGAAGTGGCGCACCCACAAGACTGAACACATAAGTGGCCTGTTTGAGGAACTACCTAGTGACAATCAAAATGGTCCACAGCTGTGCAACTAGCCCCATCTTCTTTTCTGTGTCAGAACTATTCTCTTTATGTGACCACTTGATCAGCAGCTGAGTCCTGCCCTTTGACTCGTTTCCTCAACTATCCACGTGTCTACCCGCCACCTAGTCTTATGCTGTCGTCCTGCCCACTTCCAGGCTGTTTTATCCAAATTCAAATAGTAGAATTTCCATTTCTTCCTCATAAAGCTGGAAATCTGATTAGACTATTATTTCACATATCTTTATGTGCTTGCTTGAACACACACACACATACACAGTAATTTTGGAAGAACTTGAGGATAATTATACAGGCAGAACTGGGAACTATTTTCCTCTGCTGTAGCATTTTGACAGCAAGAAAAATGACACTAAGATAGCACTTATTGATTCATAAAAGGCCTTCCTGGTGAATCTGGATACAGAGCTATCTGTGCAGTCTAGACAAATCTATGTCTATTTGGGAAGCAAAAAGCTATTGTATTATAGATGTTGTCACAGAAACTGATCTGAAGAGAGATTCTGCTTTCCCAGTGGACAATGCAAAAGTAATTCATACACATATTTGACTTAATAAATAGTCTTCTAAATAATACTGAGGATGATATTTTACATTTGAGAGACTAATCCTTATGTAGTGGAAGTTAGGGGAAAATATACTGGGAATATACTGCTAGATTCCGGCCATGTGGTCATTTTAATGACGCTGTAAAAATAGAGACGGAGCAAGTGAGTGCTTCTTTTATGAGGATGGACTGACGACTTACAGCTCTCAATCTGGAAAAATGAAGGTGGAGTGGGAGGCGATAAAAAATTTACAGCGTCATGAAGGGAATGAATCAGGTTAGTGACGACTCAGAGAATAAAGAGTAAAGAACACGTACTAAAGGTAACTTGAAGACAGGCAAAAAAGAGGTTGGCTTTACGCACTTCCAGTAAAATCATACATGTCATTATTCCAAGAGGTAGTTAGGTAATGGTGTGGTTGGACTAAGAACAGTTTAGATAATGAATCAGAATCGACTGATGGCAATGAGCTTTTGGTTCAGATAAACGTAAGCATGAAGGATTTACAGTTGGTATGCTTAAGACATGTGTCTACTTTTTTGCTTAAATTACAAAAATAGTGTGTGTTCATTGTAGAAAAGTTGGAAGAATAAACAAAAAAGTCTTAGAGATAACAATTGATAATTTGGAATATAAATTTAATACGTTATATTGCTATTTACATATTTAACTTAACCAAGTAGTTTCATACTAAATATAATTGTTTTGCAGTTTCCTTTTTTAACTTAATATTTTTAAGATCATCTTTCCATATCAACAGATATAAAACCATCCAAACATGTCAGCTGAATGTGAACTATTGCCTTGTATGGATGTGCTATGATTTCCCTAAACAGTTTTGTATTGTAAAAGAATTCTGGCTTTTCTTGCAGGTTTATCTTCTAGGTTTATATTTTTGTCACCTTAAGCATGTCACATTGGGTTTCAGTTTAGTTGCATTAAGTTTACAGATTAACTTGGGGAAATCTTTACCATAGTGGATAATTTTATTTAGAAATACAGTACGTATTTTTAAATTTTTTTTTATTTAATATGACTGAGTGAAAATGTACATTCCTGTATAACTTTACATGCCCACCTATATGCAGCTTCCACTGCTCTCCCTGTCCGGTGACAGCACACTATTCCTCTCTGCTCCATACATGTCTCATCCTCCCAACAGCCTCCTTTCCCCTCCTCTCCACCCACTCTCCTTCCTCCTGCAAAGTGCATCCAATATATGGTCACTCTGCATTGCCAAGTCAAATCCATTCATGTCCAAAGAGTGGACCTTCGTTGTGATTTATGGGCAAGGGCAGCATCAGGGCCAGGGGCCATGCTCTCAGGGGAACCCCAAAACTGCTGGATCATCAATTGAGGTCTTTTAGTGGAGGTCTCAGGATGCACCCCTTTTTATTCTTGTATTGCCAGTGAGACTCAACCCTGTGAGCTCCATCGCGGCTATCACTGGTGGTGGCCGGGCACCATCTGGTTCTTCCGGTCCCAAGTGGATGTAGGCACCAACTCGTGTGGGTCTCTCTATCTTCTGGGTTATCTTTACCCCATGTCATTTTGGTCCTCGGTGAGCATCCGTTCCTGCTGAGTTGGGACCGTAAGTATTTTTATGTATTCAAGTTTTCTTTTATGTCTCAGTAAAATCTTATAATTTCCTTCGTATTGGTCCTACCTTAGCCATCTAGTGCTGCTTTAACGGAAATACCACAAATAGATAGCTTTAAAAAGAGCAAGTTTATTTTGTCACAGTCCAGAGGCTACAAGCCCAAATTCAGAGTGTCAGCGCCTAGGGAAGGCCTTCACTGCTGGCTCTGGATAAAGGTTCTTGTCACCAATCTTCTGCTGGACTGGGAGTTTCTGAGGTGCAGGGACCCCGAGTCCTTCCCAAAGAACATGTTGTACTACTGGCACTGATTTCTTGGTGGTGTGAGGCCCCCAACTCTCTGCTTGCTTCCCTTTCCCTGTTATATCCCAAAGGATTGCCTCAGGCACTTATAACCTTACACACCGAGTCTTGTCCCACCAGCACAGCTGCTGCCAATCTTCCCTCATTAACAGGGTTTACACCATGGAGGAATCTCACACAATACTAGGAATCATGGCCTAGCCGAAATGCTACACACATTTTTGGGGGGACACAGTTCAATCCATTACAGTCCTGAACATTTCTCAAGCTGATTTGTATGTCGGTAGTACTATTATTATTATTCCTTGCCCCTGTAGTGAATTATTCCTCCTCCTTACCTCCCATTTATTGTAGCTGGTTATTTAGAGTACACTAGAAAAGTGTATATATGTGTGTGTGTATATCTATTAATATTTTATTAAGAAATTAAAAAATATCATCTGTCCAAACTTTCTTACTAGTTACAATTGTTTTTTAATTGTTTCTCTTAGGATTGTGAGACAATCAAATTACCAGCAAATAATAATAAATGCACCTCCTCTCTTTCAGTGTTTATACTTTTTATATCCATTTTCATTGCCAAGCACCTCTAGAATAATGTTCAATGATGTCGGATACCAGGTGCATGCCTCATTCTAATACAGATGCCTTTATTGTTGCATCTGTAGACACAGTGTAATTGATTGGATTGAGAACATCTTTTCTAATTATACTAGGAAGGCATCGACATGTTTACATTTTACTGAGTTCTTTTTAAAATCAAAATAAATTTTTATTTTTTTCAAATATTTTTGTAGCACTTTTTAGGTGAGCATGTGCTTTTTCCTCATCTGACTGGTAGATGTGGTCAATACTGTAATGCTGAAATGTGCTGGCATTCACGGAATGAACCCTACTTGGTTACAGTACCAGTAGTCTATTATTTCATAACTATCTGTCTCAAAAATACAGTGGCACTTTATTTTGCTCACTGTTTCGTGAGTGAGGAATTGAGAACAGATTCTGCCACATGATTGGCTTCTGATTCCTGTGGCATCACAGGGGCAGCTGCAGCAGGGTGATTGACTTCCAAGACGTATTCTTGGCTTGCACGCTTAGTGTCTGGTTGGTTTCTTTCTCTCTCTGTGCGTGGTGTTTCAGGCTACCGGATGTCTCCATGTTGCTTGGACTTCTTACAGCATTGTGACTTCACAGTAACTGAATTTCTTATGCTGTGGTTGGCTTCCAAGAAGATACATTCTAAGACAACCAGATGAAAAGTTCAAGACTCTTTAAGGCATAACCACACAAGCCCTAGAAATATCTTTTCTTTAGGATTTTATTGGTCAAGCAAATCAGGAAGGTCAGTTCAGATTCAAGTAGAAAGAAATTAAGCTCCACTTTTCAACAGAAGGAATATCAATGAATTTGGAGTCATCGTTAATCTCCTGAAGTTCTGGCTTAATATTTTTAAATATGTTGCTGATTTTGTTTGTTAATATTTCTTTAAAATATTTACATGGATATTCACCAGCAGTGCTGGTCTGTAATTCTGTACTATCCTTGCCAGGGTTGTGCTAGTTAGCTTTTAAAACTGAATTGGAAAATTTTGATTCTCTTTCTAGTTTCTGTGTGAGACTAAATATCACTAGAATTTCTCACTCCTTTGAAGGTTATATAACCTTCTGGGCCAAATGTCCTTTAAGAGATTTGGCAGTTCTTTCATAATTCTTTTAGTATCTTTGATGGCATTAGATTATTCATATTTCTTACCTCTTTTTGAGTTAACTTTACTATTTTATATTTTTCTAGACAAAAATGTCAATTTTGTCAGGATTTCAATTAAATAGCTTAGAGTTCTGTTTGTTTCTAGTGTCCTAATCTGAGTGATTAATTAATTTTCAATCTTTTTTGTTTAATAATAAAATGTTTAACTTACAGATTTTCTACTGAGTTTAGTTTGAGCCAAGGGAGTCAAGGGAGTCAGGACAGTCTATGGCAGCTGACAATGTTTGCTTAGTAATCTGAATTATTTTTCTTTGATCAAAGAATTGTTCAGAAGAGTACTTCTTAGTTTCCAACTCTTTTGATTTATTATTTTGCTATTAATGTTTTGTATTATTGCATTGTAACGATAAAGCATGACCCTTAAACTGACTAGTGTTTTGATATTTATAAAGATTTTTTTGCCTAGGATGTGACCAGTGCTTTAAAGAACATGTATTCTGTAAAGGAGTGCGTAGGCTATGTAGGTTTTTTTTCCTAGGATGTGATAAGTGTTTTAAATGTCCCATGAGAAGGTGGAAAGAACATGTATTCCCTAAAGGAATGCATAGGGTACATAGCTATGAAAGCAAACTGATCGATTGTGTTGTTCATTTACAATATTTCTCTCATTATTTTTGACTATTTGATCTGACAGTGGAGTATAAAATCTGCTATAACAATAAGTTTGTCCATTTCTTCTGGCATTTCTAACTTTTAAAATATAATTTCACTAAAATGTCATTTAGCTTTTATCTATTCACTGTGGATTTTATTTTTGTTATTTAATCCTGCTTTGTCAAGTAACATGATTTGTCCTGTTTTCTTTTTGTTTCCCTGGCATATTCTTGCCTCTCTCTTTATTTTTTAATCTTTCCATGTACTTTTGTTTTGGGTGTGGGCCTTGTCAGCAGTGTATAGTTATAGTTTATTTGTTGATCCACTGTATCTTTACCTTTTATTGGTGGATTTATCACATTCCTGTGTGATGGTCTTATCTTTGTCATTTTATTTGATGCCTCTCTATTTTTCTCTCTCTTTCTCTGTAACATTGTTCTAGTTAACCTAAAAGTTACATATTTTTCGTCTCCTATACTTAGTTATTTAAAATATTCAAACTTATATTTATTTACCAAGAATAAAATAGTATTGATGATGTCTCCCCATGTAAGATGAAAGATTTATCATACTTAGATTTCTTTCATGCATTCACCCATTTAGATCCATAGCATTTTTATTAACTTCCTTTTTATAGCATGTAAATATTTATAACAGGATTACTTCTGGTGTTTTTATTAAGTTTCAGGAACTTCAATAAATTGATTGTATAGGCATTAATGAGAAATTAATAGAAATTGGTTTCATTGTCCACTGTCACTATTTTTATGCTGGGACATACCTATACTTGAGTTCTTTTTATCAATTTATTTCTCAGTGTACTGGCGTATTCTTCCAAGTAAGTTTTCCAAGAAGGCAGTTTTCTTTCTGAATCCCTTGTACCTTTACTTAGCTGCTTATGCAATTTTTGGATTTCAATATTTAAATTTTCCTAAAAATTCTGTAGACATTGCTTCATCACCTTTTGCATTTATATTAACATAGAATTTGGATGAAAAGATGTTTTTTCCCTCGTTTGTATGCTACTTGTTCCCTGTCGTATCTAGGTCTTTACATTTGCAAATTTCCCTCCAAATTTCCTGATGCCCTGAGTGTGCTTATCTATTTGTGGAGGTGGTGATAGTTTTGACTGTGTATCTCCAGGAAAGATTTTCTTTGATGTTGACTGAGTCACGGGAGTGTCAGTATTTACTTTGACTTTTTATCCAACTTTTTATTACGTCATATTCGATATATACAGAAAAGGATAATGAATGAAACATCTATACTAGCTTCTAAAATCAACATTTTTGTCCTGCTTATGAGTGTATATGTGTGCGTACATCTAGGTAGATAGCTATAGATATAAGTATATAAGTATCCTTTGACTCTGAACTATTTGAGAATGCATTGAAGAAGTTGTAACACTTCACGCCTAAGTATTCAAATGTGTGTATCCTAAGAATAAGGATATTCTCCCACATAATCATAATACCATTTTCAAACGCAGGTGACTAAAAACTAGTAGTATCATTATAGTTAGTTCACCTATTCTATTTCTTGAAAAAAATTCTTTTCTGGTTTTGGGCCATGTATTACAATTTTCCCTGTTTTTAGCACTGATACAGGTTTTCTCTGATTTTAATTTTCTTTAGCCAGTTTAGTGGCAATATGGAGAAAGTGTGAATTAAATGCATGGGTTCAAACTGATATCTTACAACAAATGCTTGATTTTTCTCTTTTTGAGATAGGGCTATCATAGAATATGTCCATAGTATCATTATCATAAGTAGAATACTAGGCAGAAGTTTTCATAAGCCTGATTTTTGTGTTTTGAATTAAAACTAGATAAGACCTAAATAGGATGTTCTCTACTCCTGGAGAAGTAAAGACTCTCCCTTAAATGAGGACCTTCCTAAAGATACATCAGCTTAGAGAAGGGAGAAGAAAGGTGAATCTGAAACAAGTGAACTCACATATCTCAACAATGATCAAGTCTAATAGAAGGACATGTCTTGTATATGTGGAAACCCTGGTGGTGTAGTAGTTAAGTGCCATGTCTGCTAACCAAGAGGTTGGCAGTTTGAATCTGCCAGGTGCTAGTTGGAAATTCTACGGAGCAGTTCTATTCGGTCCTATAGTGTGGCTATGAGTTGAAATTGACATGATGGCAGTGAGTTTTGGTTTGGGTTGTACATTTGAACCTGGTGAAAGGTTCAAAAAGTCCTTTTGGAAAGGATGATGAGATTATGGGAAGGCAAGCAACGTAGGATACTGGGAGAAAAGCTACAATTTGCCATTGCATAGCCTCTCTCATAGCATCAGTTTCCCAGTCTTTGGAACCATTTCTAACAGGGGAATGTGGTCTAGGTCTCTGATGACAAGAGGAGATACTATCATTCTGAACCAATGAGACTAGATGCAAATGGATGGGTAGTTCACTCAGCTCAAGGCTGAGTTTGTGCTGCAGGAGAGGTGCAGAATTCATCTCCCCTGGTAAAGCTTTTCACTGCTTAGAAAGTCAATTTTATTTAAAAAAGAAGTTTGGGGTAGGCCACAAAAAGTGGAACCCAGAAACAACTGGAAAGACAGTCAAGATGAGAGAGTTTGAGCGTGTCGTAAAAGCCAAAGGCTGAGAATACCAGGTAATTTAAAAAAAAAATACTGGAGAGATTCAAGAACACAAGCAGCTGCAGGGAAGGCTGGCCGAAGAACAGAAACAGAGAAAAGCAGGGGAAATGGAAAAGAGAGGAAATGGAAAGGGATGAAGATGTTACCCACACAGGAATGCAGATGCACGTGGCTGGATGCCCAAAAAACCACAAAAGACACAACCAGGCAAATAAATGCTCGCGATGGAATTTAGGGCACACAGTCGATTGCAGTGAAAGCAAAACCCTGCACTGCACTAGTAACAGAGGTGGGAAGACTCTCAAAAATCTGGGGTGGGGGAGAACAACGCGGATTTCAACAGAAGGTAACATACTGTATTCAGAGACACTTTGAGTATAAAGCCTAGCCATTAGACACACGACCAAGAAAATGCAAGTGCAAAGGGCAGAAGAAGGAGAAGAATGTCTGGTCCTACTATATATATACCTCTAAGTCTGAGCTGAATTTCTCTTTGGTTACTCTGGTTACTGTTTGTTCCTTTGTTGACACAAAAAAAACATTTCTGCAGAGTAGTTTGGGGTATTTTAGTGAAATGAAGGTCATAGTAGAAAACTGAAGACGACGAGAAGATTTTATGATATTTGATAGTTCCTTTATAATATAAAATTGGATTTGTTTCTTTTTTGACTGTTTTTGTGTGCTTTCAAAATCAATCTCATGGTTTAGTAAGTTTATTCCTTGTGCATTTATATTTTTTCCTCTGGCTTTGGAACTTAATTGCAAATAGTTAAACTGAGAGCATGTTTAGAGCTTTATTCTATGTTTCTCAAACAACCTGGGATCACCTTTGAGAAGCTATGTCTCCAAGAATTAGCTGACCTAAGCCTTATGTTTTGGGGGAAGGATTTGGTTCATAGCTACATGTTTGTGGGTTTGCCCCATTTGAGTCAGAATCTACCTCACAGAGAGTGAGTACTCATTCTTTGGCACATGGACAGTGGGATAATACCTTAAATGCCCAGAAACAGGGTACAAAAATCTCTTGAACTTATTATCTTGTCCCCAGTTCATCTTCCTCTCTTCAGTGAAATGATGTTTTTAAATAAAATGTAATAAAATCCACCATTTAACATGGTAAGTGGGTCAAAAAACATGAAACGTTACAAAAAAACCTTGGTGTACTATCTAGCCTTAAACCCAGTGGGTGGAGGGTAATCAATTCTTTCCATCTCAGTTGAGACTAGTCTTGTTTTCCCTCTCTAAAACTTATTCTACAGCCATCCCAAACAACATATGGCTCCGCAAGTGCTCCCTATTGCTAACTTGAGTCTTAGAAGGCAATTATAGCTATGAAGACCAGAACATCAACTGAAGAGGAGAACAAATGAAAGATTGAAAACTGAGTGTCCTTTTTGACAAATTGTGGTCTCAGCTGTCTGGGACAAAGTGTTTTACTATTCTGAAAATAATACTGTTGCTTGTATACAGTGACCACCAGGGAGAAATTCCATGATTCGAGAGCAGAGCGGAATGTATGGGTTGGTGTTCTGCACACTTGCTATGTTGTTTTGGTCTGCCTGTGTTTGCAAAGAGGTGGTTGTTGGACACAAGAAGGCAAGAGGGTAAAAGTGCAAGTATCTGAACTCACTCTGAACCACCCTCATCACAGGAATCAAGTTTCTGGGTGGAACAGGTTCATGGGTGAAAGAAGGGCTTTCAGGAGTCTATTTTTGGGTATTATTATGGATATTGTTATCCCAAGTTTGCCTCTGTATGTATCATAACCATAGTAACCTTATGTTTTCTACATTAGCATGTGTCCAGGTGGCAAATTTTTTCACTTGGGAAAGTATGGTCACCATAGCTATAGACTGCAAATAACAATAATTCTTATCTTACGTGACTGGTTGGTTCATGGGGTATCTTATTAAGCAAACAATTAGGAAACATTTGATGTTTTGAATAAAACCAGTGCAAAACCTAGATATGTTAATTAGAAACTGAATTCTGACACTCCATTGTCTCTTCTTTTCAGCAGCTCGATTAATTCTTTCTTGTTTTAAGAGCCTTAAAGTGGACAATTCAGCTGGTGAACTGATTAAGTATAGATCTTTGGGCTGGTTTTGAAATCTAGAACAACATAAAATTTTGAATTTTTGTGAATATATTGTAATGGAGAATGAGTCATCCAATTTGCATATGAGCTTGAATTAAAAAAGCTGTGATGATTCCCTTTACCAGCATAGTATTTAGTAAGATCATCTCTTTTTCAGCCTCTAGCTTTCCTAGAATTTATTCTTCAGTTAGTTACCTCATAATATAAGCAGAAGCCAAAATACAGAATATTTGGCCCCTTTGCATTAAGCTAGACAGGGTCAATGTGACATTCATCATTGCCTTCCCCATCTCCATCACACCTTAAAGGGAGCGAAAGAGCGTAAAGCCACCACTCATCTGTCCTTCCCTACATCTTGCTCCAAATCTCTGCTCTTCTGCCTAGGTCCACCAGATGGGGACAATCAGTCCTGTAGGTTTTTTTCTAGAAATTGGGTTTCCATAATTAAGTGTCTACTTGACGGACTCTGAAAAGTCTATTTCTAATGCTGAATAATTCCCAGTGCGCCTGACACTGAACTGCAGACTAATGGGGCCTCTCTTGACAGTTACTCTTAAGTCAGGTATCTGAGCAAAATACTTCATGTGAAGTAGGCAGATCAAGATGCTTATGGTTTCCTTTGGAGCGGAAACTCCGAATGTGAGTGGCAGTGTGATTCATGTCTGGGATGCAGTGTCGAATCTGGGTTAGGGTGCTTGTGTCTGTGTTCTCAGTGCTGCCTGTGTGACCTTGTCTGAGCCCTGCTTTTCACTCCTCCTCTGTGCTGGAAGCTCTTCGTGGTCCCTTTTAGCCTGCAGACAGGAATCTTGGGGTTTACTGGGATTTGGGACAGCTCTGGCAATGAGGGAACAAATGTATCCTTGGTAATGGGGTATCTTGGCTGGTCTGTATGTCTTTCATCTGCCTTCCCAGGTCCTCTCTTGTTGCTGTCCCACCTTGTTTTATGCCCAGGAGGCTGACTTATGTGGACTGGATCCATGAGTTCCCATGCCTCCAGCTATAAGAGCGCTGGCAGTAGCTGGAGAGGAGGATGAGTTCCAGGTATTTATTTTCCTGGTTCTGTCTCTTTGTGGCCATGGCATACCGGCTGTCTCCTTCAACTAAAGGTACCTGTTCCTGTCACTTTTACACAGCTTCATCTCTGGATTCTGCTCACTCTTTAGGCCTAGGATGGTCACAATGCCCGGCTTTTACTAGCTCTGAGGTAATGCACCATTCCTTTTGGTTTTTCTATATCCTGCCCATATCTTAAATTGTCCCTTAAAATAAAAAACCCAATCCCCTTGCCGATGAGTCAGTTCCAACTCATAATAACCCTATAGGATAGAGCAGAACTGCTCCACAGTGTTTCTAAGGAATGGCTGATGGATTCCAGCTGCTGACGTTTCTGTCTACAGTTGTATTACTAACCACTGAGCCACTGTGCTCCAACATAGTCCCTTAGTTAAATCAGTCAGGGATGGCACCCTGACTGATACAGGGAGTCTGTTATTCTTAAATAAATAATGTTGGTAGAAGGGTCCTGAAGCGCTTTGGTAGTGACCTTGTCCACTCTCCTAAAACCTGGCAGGAAGCAATGTAATTAATGCATCCACGGAAGTTGCGCCTGGATCCTATAGCTCAGAGAGTAACTTGCTGTATGTCATTTCTGTTGCTCTATTCTGAGATGCTGCTTGGTCACTGTCCTTTTGCCTGGGGTCAGTTGTACCAGAGCTCTGCCCTTCATTAAGAGCCTGGGAGAGAGGAGGAAGCAAGCCTTCTCCATTAGTGATAGTGGCACAGATGAAGCTTCTGAGTCAGCAACTGACGACAGATGATTTTGAGGCATCGGCCTGCCTCTGGTGCCACTTGCCTGCCTCTGGTGCCACTTGTCTCTCCTCCAGTGCTGGTGGCCCAGGTTCATCCTGGAGTCAGCGAGGGAAGCTGCCGGAAAGCATGGGGCCTGGGGCCTCCTTTCTGCAAGCAGAGACCTATTAGCAAGTGAAATGCCACAGTTTCAAACAAACAAACAATCCCTCAAGTCGGCCAAGTTGTCTGGGAGAAATCACAAAGAAATCTCAGTGTCTTCTGCCTGCCTTTTGGCCTCTTCTCTGGGGATTCCGTCATCCTTTTGGGGTTGGAAGAGGACTCGTTTTCTTCCTGCTTGCCAGTGGATGACTATCTCCAAAGCTGAGACATCCTTCCAGCAGGAGTCCTGCCTCACCAAACCTAGTGAGGTCTCAGGGAACTTGGTTATTCTTTGTGTCTATCCTGTGTTTCTGGTAACTGGTCACTGTTTGTGATTTAGTCGACTCCTTCATTGTATCCTTCTCAGTCACAGGTTCCCTGAGGAGAGTCTTCCTCTCCAACTCATTTTGCTCAGACAGCTCCTCTGAAAAAACCCAAGAGACTGCACCAGATTGAGAAAAGTGGTCAGGGACACCATTTCTACCCAAACTGGCAAAACTAACTTGATCAAATTAGGATCACACAGGAGTACAGGAGTAAGGAAGGTGCAACTGTAGTTGAATTCCCTGGCAAAGAAATGGTAAATAGCGAAACAGTAATTTCAGAGGGCAAACAGTTTGCTTCACTAATAAACCATGGAAAATAACTCAGAAGAAAGTAGGGAACAAATGGATTTAGTTGCTATGGGAACACAGTGGTGGGGGGAAACATGAAATATGTAAATACTGTAATTTGGTATTGTAATGTACTTCTTTTCCATGAAGAAAATTCCCTAACAACTAAAACTAACAACTCATTCCTCTGCTACACACAGTACTGATTGACAGAAGCTGGGTAAGTACGTTGGCAAATTCAATTTTGCCCCTAGGAGCAAAGACAACTTTATTTTCAGATATAAAATCAAACATCTGGAGCAATATTTTCCAACCTTAGCTGCATATTAGAATCAGCAGGGGAATGTTCAATAAATGCAGGTGCCCAGGCATCATCTCAGGCCAATTAAATCAGATTTTGGGGGGGGGTGGGACTTGGACACTGGCATTTTTTAAAAGCACCTCAATTATTTTCTAGTGAGCAGCCAGCATTGCAAAGCACTGGCCCAGAATCCATGTTCGTCAGACTTGGCAAGTATGGATTATTTATTTTACTGTAGGCCTTCACTGAGTTTTATTTCATTCAGTGTTTGATGATTTGGAGTGATTTGGACATTTTAATACCAATAATGGGAAATAATAGCAATCATTACTCTTCCATTATTAGTGCTATTATCATTGCCATAATAGACTTGTGCTTCTCTTATTATGTAGAACAAACATATGATACTATACTACAAATCATTATCATTTAACCATAATAATAATGATGATTGGTTATCATTCTTTAAAAATTTATAAATTGATAATAGTACTTTGGATATTTGTGTAGATGTTGTTCTAAATGTTGGTATCGATTTACATTTTATTAATTGCCATTATAAATTATCATTAGCTATGTAATTAACCAACAGTAAATATTTATATAGACATAAGTATTCAGTTTGCTTGATAATGAGCTTGTAAGTGGTATAAATTTCTGTTTTCTAGATGAATAAAAGAATACACACAAGAGTCATGGAACTTGCTTTAGTTGAGTCATCGAAACAGTGGCATATCTGAGCATAGAAGTCCGAAGTTTTAATTTTTCTCATTGGCTGCCTCTTGTTTCTGTAGATCCATCCAATGCAAAATTCCATTCTATTGGATCATCCCAGGGGCAAGATTATAAATTAATTTGGAACATTCTGGTATCCAAAGAGGATTTAAATAGGTGGGGATGAAGGTTCCTGAGAGATGCATGAGAAGTGTCAATATTATAGAAAGCAAGAATTAATTATAAAAATTCCATCTGGCTATCTATCCTAAGTTCAGGTGGTCAGGGGCCTAAGAGTTCATTGGAATTCCCACTTATAGAAAACTTGCTTTCTTCTGAAACCTTCTCATTGCTCTTACCCTTATCATCACCATTACTATGTTCAGCACTTAGATAATAGGCCCTGGCTTAGCCTGACTTACTCCAGGCTTTTCCATTGATCCCAGTTGCTAAGCCTTTTGGAAATAACACAGCATGGCATTCCCCTTCTACTGTCTCATCTAGCAGTCTTTGAGATGACCTGTCTTGACCCTCTGGACCAGGTTAGATTTTTCTATTCTCTCTTATCTTCTCTATGGCACCATTCATGTCTTCTTTGTAGCCCTTAGCATAAATAATTGATTATTTGTAATGATTTATTTAATGTCAGTCCCCAAAAGCCATCAGCTCCACGAGAGCAGAAAACATTGATATTCATTCTTTTATACCAGTTATATTGGCCCAGTTCCTGTCACATATTAGATACTCAGTAAATATTGTGAACTGACTGAGAAAACTTTTTTCCCTCTCTCATGCCCTTATTACTTAAGGCTATTCTGTTTCAGGTTCTTAAAAAGTATTTTTATTTAAACCTACCATGTTTTCCATGAAAAATTTTAAATGCACCTAAAAGGATAGGTTTTATAAAAGCCCCCATGTAACTCCATTGCCTAGCTCTAATAATTATCACACAGTGCTCTGGGATTCCAGGAATTCTAATGTTAGATTTCTTAGTTGAATCCCATATTTCATTTTGAATTCTTTTGTTTCTCTTTGTTCTTTTCTCTTGAGGCTTGATAATTTCAATTATTTCGTCTTCCAGTGCACTTATTCTGTCTTCTGTCCAACTCTTGTTGAGTGTTTCTTTTGTTTTTTCTAGTTCAGATGTTTTACTTTTTGGTTCCATTAGTTCTTTTTGGTTTTTGTTTGGTTTGTTTTTGATGTCCATAATTCCCTTGCTATGTCTACTAAGAAATCACCAGCGCACAGGGATCATTTTCCAGAATAAACTATTTGCTAGAGCATAACACAAGTCTCAACAAATTTGAAAAGATTGAAATCATACAAACTACCTTATCAGACCATAATGGTATGAAGGTAGAAATCAACAACAGGATAAGGAAAGAAAAAAGAATAAATACACGGCAATTGAAATATACACTACTAAAAAACTATTGGGCCATACAAGAAATCAAAAGTAAAATAACAAAAATCCCTAGAATCAAACAAAAGGGAAAACACAACATATCAAAACTTTTGGGACAAATCAAAGCAGTGCCCAGAGGGAAATTTATAGAATGGAATGTCTGCATTAGAAAAGAAGACCCAAAGTCATTAATTTAAACTGACACCTTGAACAGGAAAACCAAAGAAACTGAAAAATAGAAACATTAAAGATGAGGGCAGAAATAAACAAAATTGAAAATAGAAAAACAATTGGAAGGGTTAACAAACCAACAATATAATTTATAGGTTCTTCGAGAGGATCAATAAAATAGACAACCACTGGCTAGACTGATAAGAGAAGAAACCACAAGAGGCAAATAACCAAATTAAGAAATGAAATTGTTGACATTACAACTGATTCAACAGAAATAATGAAGATTATAAGTTACTTTGAAAAATTATACTTGAACAAAACCTAGATGAAATGGATGAATTCCTAGAAACACACTATCTACCCAACTTAACACCAGTTAGGGGCCATCTAGCCAGCATTTAGGGGGCAAGTGACAGTAAATGCTTCAAGTCTTGCAGTGTGTAGGGCAGCCTCATACAGTGAAGAATTGTCCCTTGTCTGTCATGACTTTAAGTGCCTCTGTTCTGCAGTTAAAGTAGGAAACATGCTTAACATTATGTAAGTCTAAAATCCGTCTCTTTCTTACAAAGAAACACAAGCATTTTTGGCATGCTTTAAATATACACTAATTTTTCCAGGAATGCTATTACTAAATAAATCCAAGGGAAGACTAGTTTGTTTTTTTCAGAAGAGTTATTCACCTGTTTGGAAAATCACACCACTGAAGTCAACACGGCTTTTTGTATCTGAGTCACCACTAGAACATACCTGGAAAAAGCTTTAACTTTTGCGGTGTTTTTACATACAGATAGTTGTTGTTGGTAAGTGCTGTCGAGTCAGTTCTGATTCTTAGCGCCCTTGTGCACAATAGAACAAAACACTGTCCAGTTTTGCACCCCGTCTCCACAATTGTTTTTAAGCTTAAGCCCATTGTTGCAGTCACTGCGTCAACCCATCTTGTTTAGGGTCTTCCTCTTTTTTGCTGACCGTCTGCTCTACCAAGTCATTCTGAATAACAATAGAATTTATTGTTCAAACCAGACACTTTTGAAAGCAAAAGGAAGGTGATATTAGTAATTGTGCCAAGGCCCAGAAAAACTGGGTTGTACAAGGGAGCCTGGGAATTGTAGTTTTTAGCTTTCTAGTCCCACAGTACAAGAGGACAAACCAAAGGGAAGTTAGAATAGATGTCAGTTGGAAAATCCACATATCCTTAGTGATGTTTTTGTCTATTTGATGTATCAGTCACTGAGAGACATGTTAGCATTTCCTTCTATGATGGGGAATTTTGTCATTTCTTTTTGTAGTTTTGTGAACTTTGGCTTTGTGGTTTTGAAGTCCATTTTTTTCTTTTTAGGAGCAAGCTGTTGTTGTTGTTAGGTGCCATCAAATTGATTCCAACTCTTAGCAATGCTATGTACAACAGAATGAAACACTGCCCTGTCCCGTGCCATCCTCACAATCTGCTGTTCATGAGCCTGTTGTTGCAGCCACTGTGTGAATCCATTTCACTAAGGGTCTTGGTCTCCTTCACTGCGTCTCTGCCCTACAAAGCCTTATGTACTTCTTCAGGGACTGATCCCTCCTGACATCATGTCCAAAGTATGTGAGATGTAGTCACTGCCCTTGCCTCTAAGCAGCGTTCTCGTTGTATTTCTTCCAATACAGGTTTGTTCTTTTGGCGGTCTGTGGTATATTCAGTATTCTCCAGCACCACAATTGAAAGCTGTCAATTCTTCCATCTTCCCTATTCATTATTCAGTTTTCACATTTATATGAGGCTATGGGAAACAGCATGGCTTGGGTCAGGAGCATCCGAGTCTCCCAAGTGATAGCTTTGATTTGCCTAAATACTTTAAAGAGGCCTTTTGCAGCAGGTTTCCCCGATATAATGTGTTTTTTGATTTCTTGACTGCCGCTTTCATGGATGTTGATTGCAGAGCCAAATAAAAGGAAATCATCAACAACTTCAGCCTTTTCTCTGTTTATCATGATGTTGCTTATTGGTCCAGTTTTGAGGACTTTTGTTTTCTTTATGTTGAAGTATAATCTGTACTGACCGCTGTGGTCTTTGATCTTTATCAGTAAGTGCTTCAGATCCTGTTCATTTTCAGCAAGCAACGTTATGTCATCTGATTAATTCAGGTCCTTTGTGAGTCTTCCTCCAATCCTAATGCCACGTTTTTCTTCGTATAGTCCAGCTTCTTGGAATATTTGTTCAACACACATAATTGAATGCATATGGTGAAAAGATACAACCTTAATGCACATCTTTCCTGTGTTTAAACCATGCATTATCCTCTTGTTCTATTTGAATGACTGCCTCTTGACCCATATACAGGTATCTCATGAGCACAATGAAGTGTTGTGGAATTCCCATTCTCCTCAGTGTTATCCATAATTTGTTATGATCCACACAGTCAAATGTCTTTGCATAGTCAGTATAACACAGGTAAACATCTTTCTGGTAGTGTCTGCTCTAAGCCAAGATCCTTCTGACATCAGCCATAATATCCCTGGTTCCATGTCCTCTTCTGAATCCAGGTTGAACTTCTGGCAGTTCTCAGTTAATGTACTGTTGCAGTTGCTTTCAAATGATATTCGAAAAAATTTATTTTTTGTGATATTAATGATATTGTTTGATAATTTCTGCATTCAGTTGGATCTCTTTGGAACTCTTTGGAGATTTCTACGGAACTCTTTCAACCAATTGGCCAGGTAGCTGTCTTCCAAATTTCTTGGCATAGGCAAGTAAGCACTGTTGGCACTAAATCTGTTTGTTGAAACATCTCAGTTGGTATTGTATCAATTCCTGGAATCTTGTTTTTTTTGCTGATACCTTCAGTACAGCTTGGATGTCTTCCTTTGGTACATTGGTTCCTGCTATATGATTGAATGTCAGCCAATTCTTTTTCATATAACAAGTTTCTGTGTTTCTTCCATCTTCTTTTGATGCTTCCTGTGCTGTTCAATATGACATCTGCCAATTAAGTTCGTGAACTCATACTAGAAAAAGTGCTACATACCTCATTTGTGAATATCACTATGGTCACTTTGAAGTAATCCCCTTCAGAAGCTGTGCACAGAAACCGGTGCCTAGTCTACCCTTCAAAGTAGTTGTGGAACTCTTTTTCTGTAATGGTCATCAGAGCTGTCATCGCATTAACCTTGGTGTCCTAAATGTCTTCCTTTCAATATTTCTTTTATCTTTGGGTAGAGGAAAGTCACTGGGGGCCAGATCAGGTGAGTAGGGAGAGTGTTCCAATACAGTTATTTATTTACTGGCTAAAAACTTCCTCACAGACAACCTATACGGTTAAGGTCATGAACTTGACACCTTGCTACTGTGGGCAATGGCCATTTCAGAAAGAGTTAGAGATGATCTCTGATAGGTCAGAGCAGAACTACACAATAGAGTTTCCAAGGAGTGCCTAGTGGATTTGAACTGCTAACCTTTTGGTTAGCACATGTAGCACTTAACCCACTATGGCACCAGGGTTTCTGACTATCACTATGGTCACCTTCAAAGTATTCTGATGCTGGTGCATAGTTCACCCTTCAAAGGGTGATGATCTCTAAATTCAGTGGGATATACTCAGAGTTGTACTTGGACTGTTGGGGACTTGTTCTAATTTTGTTCAGTTTCAACTTGAGCTTCCATACAAGCAACTGATGATCTGTTCTGCAGTTGGCCCCTGGCCTTGTTCTGATTGATGATATTGAATTGTTCTACCATTTCTTTCCACAAATGTAATGATTCAATTCCTGTATATTCCATCTGGTGAGGTTCATGTGTATAGTTGCTTACATTGGTGAAAAAATGCATTTCCAGTGAAGAAGTCATTGGTTTGAAAATACACTGTCCCCCCCATCTCTGGCATCATCCCTGCCACCAAGGCCGTATCTCTCAGCTGCTCATCTTTCTTTGTTTCCACCTTTGGAGTTCTGATTGCCAGTGATTATCACTGTAACCTGATTACATGTTCCGTTTCACATTGGTGAAAATCTTCAGTGTCCTCATCTGCGGCCTTTGTGGTTGGTGTGTAAGTTTGAATTGTAGTCGTATTAGTTGGCCTTCTTTGTGAGTCTGTGGATATGATCCTATCTCTGACAGCCTTATACTTCAGGCTTGATCTTGAAAAGATTTTTTTCACAATAAGTGCAACGAATTTTTCTTCAAATTGCCATTCCCAGCATAGCATACACCATGTAATTGTGTAACTCAAAATGGCCAATACCATTCCATTTTAGCTCACTGATGCCTAGGATATCAATGTTTATTTGTGACATTTCACTTTGGATAATTTCCAATTTTTGTAGATTCATACTTTGTACATTCCACATTCCAGTTGTTAATGAGTGTTTACAGCTGTTTTTCCCATTTTGAGTCATGCCACATCAGCAAATGAAGGCCTCGAAAGCTTGACCCCATTCATGTGATGAAAATTGACCTTACTTTGAGAATGCAGCTCTTTTCCAGTCACCTTTTGAGGGGTTTCCAATTGGAGGGGCTCATCTTTCCACACTCTTATCAGACAGTGTTCTGCTGCTATTCATGAAGGTTTCACTGGCTGAATATTTTCAGAAGTAGACTGCCAGTTCTTTCTTCATAATCTGTCTTCATCTGGAAGTTTCACTAAAACCTGTTTGCTGTGGGTAACCTTGCTGGTGTTCGAATACCCATAGCATAGCCCGCAGCATCACAGCCACACGTGCGCTCCCACAGTGTGACAAACTGACACACATGTGGGGGAATACAGGTCCATAAGTTATATTTTCCTAGTGAATAGGACCTTGCATGAAGAGGTAATGATCTTTTATATTTCTGAATAATATTTTTGACTTAAAATTTATTTTGTCTAACATAAGCATAGCAATCCCACTATTATTTTAACTAGTTTTTGCTACACATATTTAATCTTTTTAACTTCAATGTTTCTGAATCTTTAAGCTTTTAATAGTTAGCTTATAACTGAATAATAATAATAATAATAAACTCACAAAGATAACAGTCTTTACTTTTAACAGGAGAATTTAATCTATATTACATTATGATTACTCATTGATTTGAATTCATTTCTATCATCTTTTTTCATGCTTTTTCCCCACTTTTGAGGTGTTTTCCTCCCTTTGTTGCTTTCTGTTTTATATCAACACTTGTATCTTTATATCCCTTCTAAACAGTATAAGAAATCAAATGCCTTAACTCAAATCCTCTGTCTTCTCTTTAATTCTAAGTTATTGTTTCATGATACTAGTTCTAGGTTGACCTTTTACCCTCTCAACTTAGCATAATTTGGGTCTGTTTCCATGTTTTCCACTTTCTTTGCTCCACATTTCTTCTTGCATGTAAGACCTACTTTCTGAAATTATTTTCCTTTTTAAGTACAGTCTTTAGAAGACCCTTTATTGAACTCTGTTAGTTTTTATTCATTTGAAAGTATCTCTTAATTTTGACTCCTTTGAAAATACCTGTATTTAAAGTTATTACCTGTTGCTGGTCCTTCTTCCTAGTCTGTCTTCTCTGGAAGCTCTGCTGATACTTCTCCAGTGTGGCTCACCTTGCTGTTGTTGTTAGGTGCTGTCAGATTGGCTCCAGCTCATGGTGACTCTATGCACAACAGAATGAAATACTGCCCAGCACTGTGCCATGCCCACAATCATTTTTATGCTTAAGCCCATCATTGCAGCCACTGTGTTAATCCATCTTGTTAAGGCTCTTCCTCTTTTTCACTGACCCTCTGCTCTACCAAGCATGATGTCCAGGGATTGATCCCTCCTGACATGTCCCAAGTATGTGAGGTGTAGTCTCACTGTCTTTGTTTCCAAATGGCACTCTGGTTTATACTTCTTCCAGAACAGATCTGTTTGTTCTTTTGGCAGTCCATGGTACATTCAGTATTCTCCAGCACCAAAATTCAAAGGTGTCAGTTCTTCTATCTTCTTTATTCATTGTCCAACTTTCACATGCATATGATGTGATTGAAAATATCATGGCTTCAGTGACTTTGCTAGTATCATAATACTGGTGACATAGCTTTAAGCATCACAGGGACACTCTGACTACCACAGTATGACAGACTGACAGACAGGTGGTGGTAACTTTAAAGAATAAGGGTGAGATGTAGATATTTTTGGATAAATAAAAATGAAGAACATATGCTACTGGCAGAAACTATTTAAGTTACAGGAGCACACTGACAGAGAATTGCCAGAAATTCAAGCTAAATTCAGAAGAGGATGTGGAACCAGTGTTATCATTCCTGATGTCAGATTGGTGCTGGCTGAAAGTAGAGAACACCAGAAGGATGTTTACCTGTGTTTTATTGACTATACAAAGGCATTCAACTGTATAAATCATGACAGATTATAGATAATGGTGTGAAGAATAAGAATTTCAGACCACTTAACTGTGCTTATGCAGAACCTGTGTGTAGGCCAAGAAACAATGATTTGAACAGAAAAAGGGGATGCTGTATGGTTTCAAGGCAGGAAAGTTGTGTATCAGGGTTGTATCCTTTTGCTAGGTGTATTCAATCTGTATGCTGAGCAAACAGTCCAAGGAATTGGACTATATGAAGAAGAACATGGCATTAGGATGAGAAGAAGACTCAGTAACAATCTGTGTTACACAGATGACACAACTTGCTTACGGCAAGTATAGAGGACTTGAAGCACTCGCTGATGAAGCTGAAAGACCAGCCTTTAGTGTGGATTAAACCTCGGCATAGGAAAACTAAAATCCAACTGGACCAGTAAGCAACATCATGATAAATGGAAAAAGCATTGAACTTGTCAAGATTTCATTTTACTTGGATCCATAATCAACACTCATAGAACTAGCAGTCAAAAATTCAAACAAAATTTTACACTGAGCATATCTGCTACAAAAGACCTCTTTAAAGTGTTCAAAAGTAAAGATATCACTTTGAAGGCTTAGCTCTTCTGACCCAAGCCATGGTATTTTCAATCACCTTATATGTTGTGAAAGCTGGACAATGAATAAAGAGGACCCAAGAAGAACTGACGTGTTTTAATTACCGTGTTGGTGAAGAGTATTGAATATCCCATGGACTACCTGAAGAACGAATAAACTGTTTTAGGATAAAGACAGCCAGAATATTCCTTTAAATACAGCAACGATTATGTAGATGGCACGGGACAGGACGCTATTTTGTTCTGTTGTATGTAGGGTTGTTATGAGTTGGAACTGACTCCACAGTTCCTAACAACAACGCGAGTCAGAACGACTCCACAGTTCCCAACAATAAAACAACCACCTTAATGTGCATTGAATTTGGTAGAGAATAACAGGTCAATATTTATTTCACTCAGAACTTTAAATTGAAATTTTGTTGGATCCTGGTTTACATTGTTGCTGTTGAAAAATAATCCTTTTAAAATTATTTTACGGTAATCTATTTTTTCTCCCTGACTGCTTTAACAATCTGTTTGCCTTTGGTGTTCTGAAGTTTCACTATCCTCCCCTTTCTTTCTTATCTTTCTTGAGATTCACTGGGATCCCTGAATCTGTGGATTGTCCCCTGGAAGAATTTTCAGGCAGATGAATTGTTCCTCATTCTTTCTGTTAACTCTTTCTGGGATCCAGATTAAACATATATCTTTCCTTCTCATTTTGTCTGACATGGTTCTTAACCTATTTTGCAATTTTCATTTGTCTTTCTAGACTACATTTTATCCTGATTAATTCTTTAATTGAATTTATAATTTCAGTTATTACACTTTTAATTTCTAGAAGTTCTATTTTGCTATTTTTTTCAGTCTGCATTGTTAGGTTTGATAAGCTTTGTTTTTTTGGAATACTTTCAAAACTTTAAAAACCCTCTGGATAAATTAAATATATTTATTTTATATTTGGTACCTGATAATTTTAATATCTGTACCTGTCTAGTTATGATTCTGTAATTCATTTCTTTCTCCTGACTTTTGATCATGGTAACTTGTTTTCTTGTATGTTTAGTGATTTTTGATTCTGAGCTGATGTTACTTGAAACTTTATCTGTGACAATTCCTTGAAGCTTGACTACCAAGTGGGTTCTTCCAGAGATGATTTGCTTTGTTTTTTCATGACCAACTCAAAACTAGTTTAAATGAAGTTGTTAGCTTAAGTTTTTCAGGTTGCATGTGTAGTATGGTTACTTGCTTCAAAGAATATGAACTATATTGAGGAATTTTCTGGGGAAATAATTGTTTTCCTTGTTTCATCCAGAATCTAGATTGTGTCAGGCAGTATTATTACAGACTTTTGTGTGGAGTTATTATTCTTCCTCTGAGGACTGCCCTTATAGAAGCTTGGCTTTATTCGGGCTCTCAGATCTGACCTCCAAACTTTCTCAAGACCCACACTTAAGTTTCTCGTCCCCAGGGCTTGGTAAAAACCATAACCTTGAACTATCAGAAATTCGTAAGTTCTCTCAGGGTTCCGTTGCTTACTTACCCCTGTGGATCTGCACTGTTTTATGCACCCTGAATTGAACTGCACAAGAGAGATGGAAATTTATTCTATGTCACTCTCTAAAGTGTAACAAAGGAAACAAAAGGTTTCAATTCAGTATAAGGAAAAGTTATGCAAGTAAAATGAGCTGTTTCATGAGGTGGTGTTAATTTGTTGTTACTGCAAGAATTCAAGGATAAGCAGATATCCACCCCCTGAGGATACAGTAAAGGAGATTTAGATATGGGAGGTTGGGGGGGACGAGAATGCTGTCACTTGAGTTTCATTCTACTTGCTTCATGCAGATTTGGATGCCAGAACAAAAGTTGCCCCGCACTTGGGAAGAAGATACCTCTGGTGGCTGTGCTGAAAGTTTAAAATTCTTGCCAGGTCTGTCTTCTGTCCACATATGACTCCTCGACACCTGACAGCAGAGCCGTCCAGGCTTGACAGGCTGCGCCAGAGCATGCGATGTCGGGGCTTGCTGGACCTGCTGTCCACGTGGCCGCGTCTCTGGGTCCTGTCAGGTGCCATGGTTTGTCTTGGCGGCCGAGCTGTCAAGGGGGATGTGGACTGGGGACAGCATGAGTGAGCAACAGGTGTTACCAGGAGTCTAGACAGAACTGTATCCTTATACCCACAGAGCCTTAGTTTAAAATAGCTCTTTCCCCAAATATTCTTCTGGTGGAACTGGGCCCATCTGTGCTGTGGTTTAAGATCATTTGGCTGCTCTCACGCTTGCAATCAGACGACTGCTTCTGGGGCTATGAAACCGTCGGTGAGCTAAGCCAATTAGCTCGGTCAGGACAGGATTACACACACCAGTTCTGGTACCACAGCAACTTCATGCAGACTGGGTTTATAAAATTTTGGGGTGTTTGTTTGCCTTGCTTTCCTCCAGGCAGTCACAGCTTAACTGGGGCTAGACCATGGCAGGTGATGTCTTGGGTACACTTTTAACTGCCTGTGAAGAACCTGCATGAAAAGTGTTCACACTTACACACTCGGTGTAGTAAGGAGAGACATTCAGCTGTAGACATGGGCACTTAGTTTTTATGAAAAGAATGGTACAGTGTCTGTCTTCTGTTTCAGAAGAATTGGATGGTCCAGGAGGTCTCCGTCACGAGGAATGGAAAGGAGTATATTGAGAATGGTGGGGCCCTGAGGGCAGTAGTGCAACACAGGCTAACAGTGAGGTTCAAGGCCTCAGTCCAGACGTGGGCTAGAGGGACTCTGTGTTCCCACGTCAGGGCCTTGGCTTACAGATGGAAGGAGCCCAGGTGGTGCATCAGTGAAGGGTTTGCCTACTGAGTACATGGTTGGCTGTTTAACCCGCCCAGGGGTTCCGCACACAAAGGCGTGCAGGTCGGCTCCCGTAAAGATAACAGCCCGGGAAACCTCTTGAGGGCACTTACCCTCTGCCATACGAGAGTGCTATGAATTGAAACCGATGTAAAGGCACCTAAGAACAGCAACAATGTGATGCTATTCTGCCAGGCAAAGGACAGTGAACTTTTCTATGTATGTGTGTGTGAGATTTTTTTTTCCTGCAAAAATGGAATCACGTTTTTCTTTTTCTTTTTTTTTGTTCTTCCCACTTATGTTAACTGAGTCAACAGATAATTCACACTTGCCTACTATGTGCCAGAAACCCTGGTGATGTACTAGCTAAGTACTACAGCTGCTAGCCAGAAGATCAGTAGTTCAAATCCACCAGGTGGTCCTTGGAAACCCTGTAGAGCAGTTCTACTTTGTCCTGTATAGTTGTTATGAGTCACAATCAACTTGATGGCAGTGTTCTTGTTTTTTATTTTTTTTACTGTGTGCCTGGCACTGCTGTAATACTCAGCATTCACTGATGAACTAAACAAAACCCTTGCCCTCGTGGTGCTTAGGCTGTGGTATGCATACTGCAGTGAGCATCGTTTCGTAGAAGCAGATCGTGTATGGCACAGCTTTCTTAGGAGTCACATACTATTTCATGGGCTAAACCCACCAGTTTTTGTTGAATTGACTCTGACTCATGATGACCTTGTGTGTCAGAGTAGAACTGTGCTTCATCGGATTTTCAATGGATATTTTTTTGGAAATTTAGATTACCAGGCATTTTGTCTTAGGCACTTCTGAGTGGTCTCAAATTTCTGACCTTTTGGTAAGTAGCTGAGGGTTTGCGTCACCCAGGTACTCCATTCCGTGATAGAGCTGGACTTTAAATGTATCCTGTTGCTGAAAATTCAGATGCTCTGCAACTTTTTGCTGTTACAATGAATTGATGACTATTTTTGTAGCTAGTATGTGTGCACATCCTTGTGAAAGACAATGTCTATAATGGAAAGTTTATAAAACTCAGTGCTTCCTCAGGTAGGGGTCATGACTATGCTCTCACAGACTGTGACCTGCAGGCAATGAGTTCCAAAGACACTTGAGTCCAGAGGGTGTGGTTGACAGATTTGGTCAACTGTGTGGATTGGGTTGGGGCAGATCAGCCATGTGTGGATGTGTTTCAGCTGATCCCGGCAAACTGACTGGCAGCCCTTAACCAACAGATCAATTAAGGACGTAGATGGATTTCAGAAGTCTTCAGAGGCCCAGCTGCTTTTATTGTGGTGTTTAAAAATAAAGGTGACTGCTCCATGATGATAAGCTACTTGAAATGATATTTTAACAACCCCAAGAAAACAATTCTGCACAAACACATGGGAATAAATTGGGCACAGCTCACATTATGTACATATAGGGTTTGGCATGGGCAGCAGGTGTGCAGAAGGGATCTACGTTTCAGTATACTTTGCTGGACCATGAAGTCCTTGAGGATGAGGGTAAAATCTTACTAATATCTGGGTCTTCTAGTCTATCACAGTGCCTGACACATGTTTGTTGTGGAATGAATGTTTATTGAATAACAGATATTGGAAGAGTAGATACAATCTGGATCACAAAATTATTTTTTATGGGATTTAACCTGGTAGAATGTGTTCATAGTGCTTATGAGGTCTGACAATTAAATATGTGAACTTAATTATACTAACTGCTACATACCTTTGAAGTACCCCACCCCCCGCTTAGGAAGCTATGCACTGATGCCGGCACCTATCTCACCCTTCCAAGCAATTTTGGAACTCTTTCTGGAATGGCCACTGTTCGTGGTGGCATGGTGGCAAGTTTGTGAACTTAATTGTATAGTTGTCTGTGAGGGAATTAACAAATAACTGTCTTGAAACACCCTCCCTACTTACCTGATCTGGCCCCAATAACTTTTTCTTTACCTGAAGATAAAGGAAATATTGAAAGGAAGACATTTTGATGACAATCAGGACATCAAGGATAATAGGTTGATAGCTCTGATGGCTTTTCCAGAAAAAGAGTTTGAAAATTGCTTTGAAGGGTGGACTAGGTGCTGGCATTGGTGCATAGCTTCCCAAGGGGAGTGCTTCAAAGGTGACTGTAGTGATATTCAGCAATGCGATATGTAGCACTTTTTTTAGGATGAGTTGGAGAACTCACTTGGCAGTATTTGTAGTTATGATTTATATTTTCAGACATCTTTTTAAAGATTTTCATTCTAAAGATGATTTCATTACATAAGCAAGGCTTATTAGGAAGGATTGATTCTCACATATGCATGACCTCTTAACCAAACCCACTGACCTCTTAGATACACTATTTTATGCAGCAAACACACACATATACACAGACACTCTCTCACACACACACACAGTATCATGATATTCAACTGGTGAGTGGTGAACTCACACACGGAGTCTGGCTCCAGTCTGTGCTCTGGACTTTTGCACTCTCCTGCAGAAGGTGCTGATATTTGGGGTCCAAGAGAGGCAGCTATGAATGGAGAGAAAGAGAAATAGGAAAACAAACCAACATCCATGACTGCCCATAGTATTTATGCAGACATCAAGCAATAGGCAATTTCCTGTATCTTTCAAAACCTCGGAGTACGAAGAATCAAGGACGATTATGTGTTTTATACAGTAAACGCTAAAAAAGTAGCTATTGCATGTTTTACCCAGAATTCCTGGTGTTTCCATCTTCCATTGCTTAGGAGTCTGTGAACGGACCCTAATGGGAATAAGTATTCACAGGGTATGCTGTCTGAATTGCTAGAAAGAGGGTGCTCAGTCATGGGTTTCTGATGTCCTTGCGTCTCTCACCCTACCATTCTTCTTATTTATTCTATTAACTCTCACAGTTAGGGCTTATCTAAGGCCACAGTCACAGATAAAAATCTTTGAGCTAATATCCCTGCAAGAGCTTTCAAGTTAAAACCAACTTTTTACCTCTGTGGGAATGAGGAGTTTTGGGATTTTTATATGAAGAGGATTATTTTTTTCCTTCAGCAAGAGGTCTGAGGTCAAATTTGGGGAAGAGCTCTCTGTTGAGGAAAAGGCTAAAGAAGGGAGATAGTAGAATGACGCTTCTGCTGAAAACCACACTGCATGTATTATCCAGCACGGGCCACCTGTCCTCCCTCTGCCTGTCATCTTGTTTGGGCTTGTGTGTGTCAGGCTATTTCTTGTATCTTTCTGTTCAGTTCTTTAGTATAATCCTATTGGCCAATTTTCTTGACAGGTATGTGGTGAGGAAGTAAATCCCAAATACACATTTTAGAGAAACCAGAGCTGAGTTTGTAGGTCGAGACATAGCTCTGAAGGCAGAATTAATGAGGGCAAGCTGGCTTCATAACGTGGGGGATATAGCTGAAAATTCAACTTCCACCAGCTGCTTTGGAAGACTGTTTTGGCAGCAGCAGAATGAATAAGTTGCTCACTCAACAGGAGGCCTAAAACTCTTCATCTGAATTCAGGAAGGGGATGCTTGTGTGGTCATTTCCCTTCCAATAAGATTGGTGATGACATGGCTAATGTTTCATGGACACCCAAGAAAAAATCCGCTGTCCATTCTTTGCCTATTGTCTTCCCTTTCTCTGGGGCCATCAAAATCCAAAGAAGCAAACACTTTCCACTGGAAAGCTTCTGCAGTCTTGGGTAACTAGAGCAAACTCTACCCCTAACTAGGAAGTAAGCCATAACTTACCATGTTTGATGCCAATTCACATTTTGATATAGCCCTGTCCTATCTCCAGCAACTGCTGCCATTCAATCAATAGTGCCATTTATAATGCATGGCTTCTGTGGTGGGCTGCAGGCGGGCTGATGCTTTCAGAGTTTCTGGCAGCTACATGGCATGTAGCCAGAGCCAAGCAGTGGCCCTAGCCTCCTGGATCTTTACCTTGTCCACTACTTCAAAGTCTTGTCATGTCTGATATGGCAGGCTCTGGTTTCTAGAGGAAAGGCTCCTCTGGGACTTGGATGAAATTTGGGTTGACCTGTCCTATGCACCTGCCAAAATCTGAGCAAGCAGCAATTGTAATTAATACTTGGTGAATCATGCCCATTGGAGAGCTGACTCTTGATGGCCCAATGTTCTGAATGGGTGTAACATGTGGTGTGGGTTGGGTGTTAGCCATGCTTGCTAATGAAGAATTCACTGTACTTATTTTGGCCTTGGGGTTAGTCAAGGATAGAAACCCAGAAATAAAGTGTCCTAAAAGCTACTGCTCACAGCTCTGATTGCTCTCTATCCTCCTGAGGCGAGGGGATTCATCCCAACTCTAAGTTACTTCTATGTATTCTATCTTCTGAGTAAGACAACTTAAAAAATAGTTTAATTGAAGTATAACCCAGACCCATGAACACTGAACTGATTCTGGCTCATAGTGACCCTATAGGACGGAGTGGAACTGCTCCATAGAGTTTCCAAGGAGTGCCTGGTGGATTCAAACTGCTGTGTGGTTAGCAGATATAGCATTTAACCACCATGCCACCAGGCCTTCCTGTTAAAGTATAATACATTAAAAAAGTACATAGATCTTAAGCAAACAGGTGGATCAACTCTTACAAAGTGTAAAACCCAAGTGCCATCCAGATTAAGCAGAATATTCCTTGAGTCCCAGAAACCTCCTTCTAAAGGAAACCTATCTGGACTTCTAATATCATAAATTAGTGTTTTTCTACTTATTGAGCTTTATATAAATGAACTTGTATAGCACAGATAATTTAGTATATGGTTTCTTTTACTTAACATTTTATCTGTTAGCATCACACGTTTTTGTGTGTAGTTGCACTCCATTCATTGTCACTGCTGTACAGTATTCTGTTGTAGATCACAACTGTTTCTCCATTCTGCTGGCAGTTCCATGGACAGCCATTTCAAAGCCTGAGGCAAAAGGAAAATCAGTAACAGTAATATTGACCCTGCTTTTATTTAAATGTTTTTTTATATTAATTTTGAATTTTAAAAATACTGAATGAAAATATAATTTATCTTGACTACAATTTTTTTTTGGTGGTGTTCTTTAACCTTAAGTTGTTTCTGACTCAAAGCAACTTTTGATATAGTATAACCAAATGTCACCAGGTCCTGTGCTGTCCTCACAATTGTTGCTGTGTTTAAGCCCATTGTTGCAGCGACTGTATCACGCTATCTCCTTGAGGATCTTCCTCATTTTGCTAACACCCTGCTTTACCCAGCATAATGTCCTTTTCCAGGGACAGGTCGCCCCTGATAACACACCCAAAGTATGTGGGACAAAGTGTCACCATCCTTGCTTCTAAGCAGCATTTGGGTTGTACTTCTTCCACAACAGATTTGTTTGTTCTCCTGGTGGTCCGTGGTGTATTCAGCATTTTTTACCAACACCATAATTCAGATGTATCAGCTCTTCAGTCTTATTTGTTGTTTTACTTTTGCATGCGTGAGTTGATCGAAAAATTCCATGGCTTGGATCAGGTATACCTTGGTCCTCAAAGTGACATTTTTGTTTTTTAGCACTCTAAAGAGGTCTTTTGCAGCATATTTACTGCACACAAATTGTTTGATTTCTTTCCTTTTTTTTCCTTTTTAATTAATTGTTTTTTCCATCCTCACCCCTTCCATCCCTGGTAACCATCAAAGGTTGTTTTTTTTCTATGTGTACACCTTTTCATGAATTTCTGTAGTTGTAGTCTCACACAAAATCTGCTCCTCTGTGCCTAACTCATTTCATTCAGCTTGCTCATTGCTATGGGTTTTGCCAGCACCAGCAGCTAAAGAAGACCGTCCTTTTCTCATGTGATGGAGTTTGGGCTGTTATTGAAGATCATGTGACTATAGGTGGATGGATTTACACCAGGGTTCTCAATTCTCTTCCACTGATTAATGTAGCTGTCATTGTACGGAGCATCTTTGGTTTTTAAAGTATATCTCTTGTAAATAGCATATTATTGCTGTCATTTTGTGGTATTTTTTTTGTGGTGCTGACATTTTCTTTATTTCTCTTATTCCTCTTGTGCTGAGTTCCTTTGGTCTGTGAATTTCTTCTGTTTTTGTAGATTTTGTTTTTTATTGAGATTTTATGTTTTTCATCTTTATTTTGATGCATAGGTTTATGAACTTTCTTTGTGGTTGCCTTGAAATTTACCCTTGTCTTACTCTAGGTTTGAACCAGTCTATTGTTGCCTGATAGAGCCTTTCCTTCCTCTCATTTAGGAATTTCTGTATCTGCATCATTTATTCCCTGTTCTATTGCTCTGATGTTGTTACAGTTGACAGATTAGCCTCTTGGGTTCCCTGTTGTAATGCTTTTGGTTTCTGATAGTCCTGAGAGTTCACTTCCTAGGCTGGTATCTGGCTGGTAAGATCTTGCATCCTAGATTCAGGCTGTGGTCTGATGCAGTTTGTTCTCAGACCCAAGGACTCTCTAATAATTCTTGTAAAATTTGGCTTGGTTTTCACGTATTCTTTTAACTTCTATTTACCTGGAAATGTCCTAATTTCACTATCATATTTGATTGAAAATTTTGAAGGATATATTATTCTTGGTTGACATTTTTTTTCTTTCAAGGTTTTACATATATCATCCCATTGCCTTCTTGCCTGAATGGTTTCTGCTAAATAATCAGGGCTTAGTCTTACTGTTTCTCTTATATAAGTGACTTTTTGTTTTTCTCTGTCTTTAATTTTTGCAAGTGTAATTAGGATATGCTTGGTGATTTTCTTTTAGGGTGTTTCCTATATGGGGTTCACTGAGCTTCTTGGATGGTCAACTTTTCATCTTTCATAATACTGGGGAAGTTTTCAGTCAGTAACTCGTCAATGATTGTGTCTGTGTTTTCCGTTTTCTGGCCTTGTTCTGTAGCTCTAATAACTTGCAAAATTTTACTTCTGATTGTATCCCACATAATTCTCAGAGTTCCTTCATTCTTTTTTCTGATTTTTCCTCAATCAGTTATATCCCACAGTTACATACAGTTTTGTAGATTCTGTGTTCCATCATTTTCAGACCTGCTCTCCAGCCCTTTTATGACATTGTCCATTTCTGAAATGTTGTTACTTATCTTTTGGATTTCTGTTTGTTATTTTTGTATTATTGGTAGTTGTGAATTTATTTTGGCATTTTGTTCCTGTACTTTTTTCATGAATTCATCTGTGTTTTCCATACTTCTGTCTATTTTTTGTCCGTTTTGTCTGTACTTCGCTTTGACCCTTGGATAGCTCTGAATATTAGAGATTTGAATTCCCCATTAGATAATTCTAGTGCCTTTTCTTCTACTGAAAAGTCATCTGGTGTTTTATTTTGGAAACTTTCTGGAACCATCCCATCCATTTTTTATATATTTTGTTGTTGTCTGCTGTATTTGAGTCATTCATTCATTATTTTCTTTGTTTGCTGATTGTAGATCTTTTTGTTTTCTTTAGTATGACAGAGCAGGCAGGCTACGTATTGTCTTTTGTTTGCTCATCATGGTCAATATATTTTACCACCTTGTCCAACAAGCAGGGCCAGCTGCTCAGCTGTGGTGGAGCAGGGCAGGTCCAGTGAGTGGTCTGTGTTCTAATGAGAGCTCCTGAAGGAGTTTTCACTTACTTCCAGTCTGTCAATCTCCTATGTGGGTATGGAGAATCCAAGCCACATGAATGCAGAACTTCCTGGCTGGCTAAGCCACCACGGGTAGCCTGGAAGTGTTGGAGATAGAACAGCAGGGAGAAGGTAGGGTGAGAAAGAGTTACTTGCTTGCCACCACATCCATTGTCATTGCTCAGACTTACGTAAATCTGCTTTTCTGTGCTCCTTGTTTGCCCATCTAACTTCATTTGCCACCAAAAATTGGTAGCTAATTTTAATACTTTTTAAAATATGCTATACAGTTTTGTTTGTGCAATCCATTTATTGAACACTAAATTCTGATATGTGTATGCAGATATTTCTTATTTAATGCAACATACGTGCCCTTGAAAAACTTCATTCTACAAAATTGTGCACTAAAAATAACAGGAATTCTGAAGAAAATAGGTTTAGAGGTTGACAATTGAAAACAGAGCCTAATATAACAAAATTGTTCTAATTCTCATAAAAATTCTAGGATTTGTACCCATTATTATAATCAGTTCGTTATTTACTTTTGTAAACTTCAGGGCTAGAGATGTAAGTCTTTGGGAAGAAATTTGCTTGCAATCTCTGTAGAACTGGGATGGCATAGTTGTTAAGTACCACAGCTGCTCATCACAAGTTTGGCAGTTTGAATTCACTAGATGCTCCATGGAAACTCTGTGGGACAGTTCTACCATGTCCTGTGGGGTCACTATGAGTAGGAGTTGACTCAATGGTTGAGTTTGTTTGCTTTTTGGTATGAGGTTTCTAAGGAATTAACAATGGATTTCTGCTGATCTTTTGGTTTGCAGTTGTAGCTCTTAAGCATTGTGCTGCCAAGGCTCGTTGCTTGCGGTAGAAACAAGTTTTATCAAAATTGAAAACTTCATCTACAAGGATTGTTTTAGTAGAAGTCAATTGACATAACAAAATTCATTGTGAAAATGGTCTGCATCCCACTTTAGTGAGTGATGTCTGAAGTCTTAAAAGATAGCAAACAGCCCTTTTAAAAGCATTAACTGGTCCCAACCCACCTGGGGCAAAGGAGAATGAAGAATGCCAAAGACAAGGAAAATATGAGTCCAGGACACAGAAAGGGCCACATATACCAGAGACTACATCATCATGAGACTGGAAGAACTAGAAGATAACTGGCTAAAGCCAAAGACTACCCTGACAGGGAACACAACAAACAGTCCCTGATAGAGGACTAGAAATTTGAGGTTCAGAACTTGAACTCTAGTGAAAAGACCGGGCTTGGTGGTCTCACAGACTGGAAAGTCCCTGAAAGACGTGGCCTCTGGACTTTCTGTTAGTCCGGAACTGCAACCATTCCCAAGACCAACTCTTTGGAAAAAGATTGGACGGGAGTATAAGACATAAAATGATACTGGTGAAGATCATGCTTCATGGCTTACATAAATACAGAAGACTAACTGGCAGCTCTTCTCCAGAGGCTAGATGAAAAGGCAGAAGGAAACAGAAGCTGGCTAAATGGACATGGGAAATATAGGGCAGAGAGGAGGAGGGTGCTGCCACAGTGTGGGGAGAGCAACTAAGGTCACGTGATAATGTCTGTGTAAGTTTTTGTTTGACAAATTGATATGAATTCCAAACTTTTACTTAAAAACATAATACAAATTTTAGAGAAATTGAAAGACCTTATCTAGGTTATACTTTTTGTAAAAAAAATCAGTTTTTAAATTTTCTTCTCTTTTTAGATAGTAAAAAAAAGAGAGAGAGAGAGACTATAGGATTTTCAAATTCACAGAAAATTCCTGTTGTGCAGGGCATGCAGCATCTGGAAGCTATTAAACCAACCACTAATTGCAATAAAAGGTACTTCTGCAGAAATTTTCACTTTTTTGTTATGTTTTGCACATATTACTAAGACTTCCTTTTGTTCACTGTTTTGTTAGAAGATGTTCATTATATTGTCTTTCCTATACCGAGAACCAGCTCTTAAATTCATTAATTGTATCTCTTTTCTCTTCTTTGGTTCATTAATTTTTGCTCTTTGTTTTCATATTGCTTGGCTTGGCTTTCATATTAATTTACTCAGATTGGTTATATCATTCAAAATATTCTGGATTATTTAGTTTAATGCTTAATTAATTTCTGAGCTTTTAAGTTTAATCAGCATTTCACTTAAGGCTGTAGATTTGCCCCGCAGTGCAGCTTTGGATACAATAGATTGATATTTATTATTCTCACTGTTGTTATTTTTAAAATAATCTATGTACCTTACCCAATTTGATTCTAAATTATTTAGGAGAGTATTTCTTAACTTATAGGTATATAATAACACTTTAAGTTTATAAATTAAGCCCATTCTGAACAATATTGCTTTCATGACTTTATAGTTTCAGTATTTGTGGTCTAGTTTATGCTCAAATTTTATTAAGAAAAAAATGGACAAAAAATCTGAACAGACAATATACTACATATTTCATAAGTGTTTACAAATGTATGTTCTCTGGATATTAGTGGTCAAATAATATATGTATTAATTTAAATTGTTTTACTTAATTTCTATATATGCTTTTTGTTTTGCCAGCTTGATCTGTTAATGTCGAATGAAGATGTTTTGAAGTTTCTCACAATTGTTTTGATTTTGTCAACTTATTTTAGCAAACAAATACTATGGTCTCAAAAGCATGTGACTATAAAATAAAGTCATATTTGAAACTGAATTTTGTTACCCTTGAGGATTTCAAACAATGCAAAAAATGTTTGTTTTAGTCACTCCTACTCAACATCATGCTGGATATTTTAGCCACCAATGCAATAAAGTGAGAAAAAGAAAAGACGTACGGCTTGGAAAGGAAGAAATAATGCTGTCTCTGTCTATAGATGTTATGATCGTCTATGTAGAAAATCTGACAGATAAAACAAGCTATACAAAATATTCTAGAATTAACAAATGAGTTTAGAATATGTGATCAGTAATCAAAAGTGAATTATATTCTATATATTAGTCACTTATATTCTATATATTAGGAATAACATGGAATTTGAAAATTAGAAAGGAGAGATGTGAAAAAAGAGAGAAATACTTAAGTGTGAATTAAACAAAGTACGTGGTGCAGGATCTGTATATTTAAGACTACAAAACAAGGATGAAAGAAATAAAAAATCAAAGAAGACCTAAGTAAATGAAAGAATATACCATGGCCATGGATTGCAAAATTTAATACTGTGAAGATGTTGATTCTCCTCAATTTAATCTATAGATTCAACATAATACAAATCAAAATCATAGGGAGATTTTCTTATGACATTGACAAGCTGATTCTAAAATTTGATAAGGCAAACACAGTGGAACAGGCAAAATAATTCCTCAAAAGAAGAACAAAATTGGAGGACTTACACTCACTGATTTCAAGTTGTGTTACAAAGTTATAGTAATGAAGACAATTGTAGTACTAATAAGGATAGAAACATAGATTAGTGGAACAGAACAGAGACCTCAGAAATAGATCAGCATATATTGATTTTTATGGAACTCCATGGATTTTTTGACAAAGGGATGGCAGCTCATTAAAGAAAAGGTAGCCTTAACAAATAGGGCTGGAACAACTGGATGCAAAATGAAGGTAAAAATCTTGACACTTATCTCACACCTTGTTCAAAACTAAAACCTTAAACTAAATTTATAGGTAAAAACAAGAAGGAAGTCTTTGTGACTTTGGGTTTGGCAAAGAAGTTTTAGATATAACACCAAAGAATAAAATAAAATTTCATGAGTTCATACTGATAAAAATAATTAATTGAATAAATAAATGTGGGAGAAAGCACAACTCTTCCACACAGGAGAATTCCAATCAATTTCAATAAATATAAAAAGAACAAGAAAAATAGAAAGTCGTAAGAAGAGTACAGTAATAATAGCTACAGCAAGATCTAATAATAGCTACGGCTAAAATCAGTGGGTGACACTTTAAAAAGAAATACAGCATCCGCATAGCAAAAGCATCTTCCCTAAAGTGTTTATTAATAACTGTGGTGGTTTTAACATTTACCCATAAATTGTTTGATATTCCTTCATCCCCTCCCTTTGCATGTGGGCTGGACTTGCTGATTTGTTTCTAATGAGCAGAATATAAACCTACTGAAACAAAGCTACTGTCATCGAGTCCATTCCAACTCATGGTGATGTTACAGGACGGAGCAGAATGGCTCCACAGGGTTTCCAAGGCTGTAAATCTTTACAAAAGCAGAGTGCCACATCTTTCTCTGCTGGAGTGGCTGATGGGTTACGGCTGCCAACCTTTTGATTAGCAGCCAAATGCTTTAACCATTGTACTACCAGTTCTCCTCTGAACAGAGTGTTGAAAATTAAAAATAACTTTATAGTGGAGAAAATTGGCAGACACCACCATTAACCAAATGAGAAAGGTTAACATTATCAGATGTGCTGATATCATGTAGCATCTCATAAAGAGAGGAGGAGAGGGTGACTCACCAAAATTCTTAACACCAGATTAGTCTTGTGAGAACATTGCATTGTTGTTAGGTGCTGCTGGGTCGGTTCTGACTCATAGTGACATGTTTATCAGAACAAAACTACTGCTTCTATGTTTAAGCCCACTATGGCAGCCAGTGTGTGCTGAGAGTCTTCCTCTTTTTTTGCTGACTCTCTGCTTTACCAGTCATGATGTCCTTCCCTGGGGACTGATCCCTCCTGACAACATGTCCAAAGTACATAAGACATAGTGTTGCCATCCTTGATTCCAAGGAACACTCTGGTTGTACTTCTTCAGGAACAGATTTGTTTGTTCTTTTGGCAGTCCATGATATATTCAATACTCTTTTACAACACCACAGTTCAAAGGAATCAATTCTTCTGTCATGCTTATTCACCAGCCAGCTTTCACATGCATATGATGTGATTAAAAATACCATAGCTTGGGTCAGGTGCACCTTAGTCTTCAAGGGATCTTCTTTACTTTTCAGCACTTTGAAGAGGTCTTTTGTAGCAGGTGTTCCCAATGCAATGATTCTTTCAGTTTCTTGACTGCTGTGTCCATGGATGTTAATTGTGGAATTAAGTAAAATGAAATCCTTGACAACCTCAGTCTTTTCTCCATTTATCACGATGTTGCTTACTGGTCCAGTTGTGAGGATTTTTATTTTATTGATGCTGAGGTATAATCCATACTGAAGGCTGTGGTCTTTGTCCTTCATCAGTGTTTGAAATCCTCTTCTCTTTCAGCAAAGTTGTGCCATCTTTACATCACACACTGTTAACGAGTCTTCCTTCAATCCTGATACTGAGTTCTTCACATAGCCTAACTTCTCAAATTATTTGCTCGGTATACCAGTTTAATAAGTATAATGAAAGGATACAACCCTGACACATACCTTTGCTGACCTTAAACCACACAATATTCCCTTGTTCTGCCCAGATGACTGCCTCTTGCTCTATGTATAAGTTTCACATGAGCACACTGAAGTGTTCGGAAATTCCTGTTCTTGGCAATGTTACCTACAATGTGTTATGATCTTCACAGCTGAATGCCTTCTTATAGTAAATAAAACACAGCTAAATATCTTGAAGAAAGGTTAGAGGATATGAAGGGGGGGTTAGACTTCATAATATATTTGAAGCTTGTGTAAGAGTTACCTGTTAGTATTGGTAGCAAAAGTGCTAGAGAGATCTTCCAGACAAAAGAAACAGAGTGTAGAAAGTTTCATGGACAAAAGAGCACGATGAATTCAACGACAGAACGAAGCTCCAAGTATGAAGGGATACGCACGTGGGGGGTGCGGGGTGGGAAAAGAGGGAGGGAAGAGGCAAGAAATGGAATACAAGGGCCCCATGTTCCACAGGGAGTCCTGGGTATCGTAAACAGTTAATCTGCTTGCCTGCTAACCTGAAAGTTTCAAGGTTTGAGTCCACTCAAAGGTATCTTTGAAGAACAGTGTGACAACCTGCATTAAAAAAAAAAAAAAAGATCCACTGAAAACCCTATGGAGCACACCTCTACTATGACACACGTGGGGCCACCTTGAGTTGGAATCCACTCAATGGCAACTGGCTGGTTGGTTGTATTCCACATTCGAGGTTTGGACGTTTATCCTGGTGGTGAAAGGAAATCTTTGAAGAGCTTACATCAAGACATAACCTGATGAGATTTGCATTTCCAGAAACACTATTCTGGATGGAGGGTGGAAAGTAGATTAGCAGAGTGGTAAAATTAAAATCACAAAAAGTTACTAATCCAGGTGAGAGATGATGGTAGCTGAACTAAGGGGGAGTATTTGGGAAACAGTGGTTAAGAGCTGCAGTGGCTACAGCTGATAACCTAAAAGTTGGCAATTTGAATTAATCAGCTGTTCCTTGGAAATCTTATGGAGCAGTTCTACTCTGTCCTATAGGGTTATTCTGGGTTGGAATCGACTTGATGGCAGTGGATAGGGTTTGGGGGTTTGATGAGGAGTAAAAGCCCCAGTGGTGTATTGTTGTGTGCTCAGCTGACAACCAAAAAATCAGTGGTTCAAATCCACCAGATGCTCTATGGTAGAAAGATGTGGTAGTCCATTCCCATAAATATTAATAGTCTTGGAAACCCTTTGGGGGCAGTTCTGTTCTGTTCTATAGGGTTACTATGAGTCAGAATTGACTGGACTGCAGTAGGTTTTTTTTTTTCTTGCTTGAGAATGTTAGAGGTGGGAAGCGGGAAGGCAAAATATGAGTCAAAGTGGTGAGGGAGAGAGGAAAATCGGGAATGTAATTTCCAACTTTTTGACCTGGGTAACTCTTATTCACTGAGATGTAAATACAGTAAATAAATATATTTTATACATTTCAAATTTGACTTGCCAGTTAGGAGATTCAAGTGAGAGTATCTAATAAAGCAATAGGATACAAGTATCTTTGGGAAAACTCCATCTGCAGATTTAGGTTTAGCAGTCTTCTATATAATTACAATAATTGAAATCCTAAGATTAAATGGGATAGCCCAGAAAGAATATTTGAGTGAGATTTATGGTAAGAACAAGAAGAAACCAGTAGAAATGTGAATCCCACGCAGGCTACCATTTGAAGTGTGTGTTGCTCTTTCATCCAGACATGAATAAGCCTCCTGTCTCCTAACTTTCAGAAAATGCATGCAGAAAGGCTGTAAGAAGCTGCACAAGCGGAGAGCCTGGGGCAAGGTTTTCCTGATTAAAGCTCTCCTTGGGCTTGTGGTGTTGCATCTGTGGCTTTCTTTGGCATGACCTTTTATTTTGAGAGAACCTTTCTGGAGGGACTGATCTTTTCTTCTCGTTTCTCCTCTGCTTCAGCCGTATGCTATGATGTTGGTGTTGGCCTCCTGCCTCTCTTTTACCGGTTGGGACTAGCTGTATTCCCACAGCCATTTGCCTCCTCCATTTTAGAGAAATAAAACATGAAATTGCCAGATTTTAAAAACAGGGTTTGCCAAACATGTGTCTTTTTTTTTGCTGACAGGAGAAAGAAGGTCCACTTATAACAAGCTAGTGACAAACTAGCCGATTTTTAAACCTAAGCACACTGATTGTTCCAGCTGGGGCAACTGAGACTGGTTGCTCACCTTTATGGGAGTAGAATCAGTTTCCATAATACCATTTTTTGTCCTTTTCTTTAGTAAAACATTTTCTGACACAGACTGCAAATTATGAATTACTCATACACTCCCTAAGGTATCCACTGGCCTAATTTAAAGCTGCTCTAATCCCCATTTGCACACTATGCGTGGATCTCTTCAACACATCCTAAGCAGCCCATTCAATTGTTGGAGGCCCCTGTGTGTTGAAAACCTTCTCCTTTAAAGAGCCTGTCTCCCTCCCCTGCCCATGTGTTCACTCTGCACTTCAGAGTCAAGCAGAATAATTCTCCCCCCCTCTAAAGATATTCAAATATTTAAACTCCCCTACTGTTGTGGCCTCCTACTTTCCCTCTTTCCTTCCCTAAAGTCTTCCTATTCTCCTTTCCTGGGTGATTTGCATGGGCCTTATATCTGGTGACTTAGTGGTTAATTGCTATATCTGCTAACCAAAAGGTAGGCAGTTTGAATCTGCCAGGTCCTGTATGGAGCAGTTCTACTCTGTCCTATAGGGTTGCTATGAGTCAGCATCAATGTGGCCTCAGTGGGTTTGGTTTGGTTTTTTGGTATACAGTGTAAACCAGTTGCCACCTTGTTGAGTCTGCCTCATGGTGACCCTCCTGTGTGCAGAGTAGAACTGCACTTCACAGAGTTTTTAAGGACTTTTAGGAGCAAATTGCCAAGACACTTCTTGGTGGCTTCAAACTACCAACCTTTTGGTTAGTAGTGTGGGCTTAACTTTTTGTATGACCACAGATAATGGAGAAAAGACTGAAGTCATCTAGGATTTCACTTTACTGGACTCCTCAAACAAATCTCATGGAAGCGGCAGTCAAGAATTAAATGATGCATTGCATTGGGCAAACTGCTGCAAAAGATCTCTTAAAGCATTAAAAACAAACAAACAAAAAACCAAATATACCTCTTTAAAGCGTAATGTGTGCCTAGTGAGGCCAAGGTGTTTTGAATCACCTTATATGCATGTGAAAGCAGAGGACAATGAATAAGGAAGACCAGAGAAGAACTGATGCCTTTAAATTAAGGTGTAGTTGATGAAGAATATTGGATACAGCGTGGACTTCCAGAAGAATAACCAAATCTGTCTTGGAAGAAGTACAGCCAGAATGCTCATTGGAAGCAAGGCTGGTGAGATTTCATCTCATGTGTTTCGAACATGTTAGCAGGAAGGATCAGTCACTGGAGAAAGACATCATGCGTGGTAGGTACAGGGTGATTGAAAACAGGAACGACTATCAGTGAGATGAACGAACACAACGGTTTCAACAATAGGCTGAAGCATAACAACAACTGTGAGAATGGTGAAAGACTAGGTAGTATATCTCTGGGTTGTGCTTAGGGTCACCAGGGGTCAGAACTGACTCGATGGCCCCTAGCAACAAGGTGTTCTTGGCACAATTTAGTCCTGGTCTTTTTGGAGTTAATGAAGCCGTATCTACCTCTTTTTAGTTTGGGTTCTGTAATTTAAGAAGGAATTTAAAAAAAAGAGAGATAATTTAATTAAAATGACTACACTTGTGAAGATACTTGAAATTATTTGGGGCACCACATTTCAATGACTATATCCTGAAGTCCATTTTTTTTTTTTTTAGCAAACATTTCCCACTCTTGCTTTATATTCTGTTTGCTGTCAGATAAAACTTTGTATTATTTTCATGAAAATTGCCACTTTCTGTATCCTACAGTTATATGGAACACCTTATATTCTGACATTCAAAATATTACTAATTAACTTCAGGATCTTCTCAAGTGGACATTTGAGCACTATGCTATCCTTCAAATCATCGATTAAAATAAAAGTTGTTTATAAAAGCGCTAAGAAAGGAAAACTGCTGCCAATGTCAGACACCTTTGTCTATGTTAAAATTGTTTAGTCAGTTCCTTTTGGTTAATATATGACATAGCTTAGGAGTCCCCACACGATTTAAATGGTTAATAAGCTGGGTGGCCAACTGAAAGATGGGCAGTTTGTGTCCACTCAGGTACCTTGAAAGAAAGACCTGGTGGTCTGATTCTGAAAAGTCAGCTATTGAAAACTCTATAGGACACAGCCCTGCTCTGGTGCTCACAGGGCTGCCGTGATTGAAACTGCTATGATGCCAAGTGCTGTTTTGTTTTTAGTTACGTTGCCCTGCAGTATCAATCCCCAAATCTTAATGGCTTCCAGTAACAAGGATTTATTTGTCCCTTACAATTTTTGCTGGCCATGGGTCAGCTGTGGCTCTTCTCCACTGGTCTTTGTGGCAGGACCAGAGGATGAAGCCTCTATCTGGGATATACTTTTCTTATGACAAAGGAAGAAAAAGATATAATTAAAGAACACACAGGATGGATTAACCGGTAAATTAGATACTGATGGACTTACATTTAGCAGGGTAAACATGCGCTTACTGGTGTTTACTTGCTCTAAGACGTGGTGAAATTCATGTGCAACTGTGACTATAGTAAGTATCCACAAGGAAATTTGTGCATACCCTACTTATTGATTAATCCATCCTTGCACACACAGGCAATGATTCTTAAAGCTTCTACCTGTGATGTAGCATCTGTCAATCCCTTCACGCGTTACAGGTGTTCCTTGGTACATGGTGGGGTTTCAATCCAACAGCTCCATCATAAATTGGTTCTGATGAAAGTTGAAAACATCTTTTTAAGAAACTTTTTTCTATCATTACTGTTGTCTTTTCTTATGAGTATCTTTATGAATCTTATCCTTGTCTTTCAATGTCTGAAAAACATTTCATTGTCTGAGAATGATAAGATCAGTAAAATTATATGCTGTAACATTGTATGCAGTACAGATTACTAACAACAAGATGTACAAAACAGAACAAGAAACTGGGTCGTCATAAGGTTGGCTTGTGGTAATTCAAACAAGTCGTAAGTTGGGGTCTACGTGTATCGGCCAATTAGTCAATACATGATAAATCCAGCGACAATGGGACAACATGCATACTGTTTCTACAAGGATGTGCTAAATATAACATGGTAATGTGAATAATTAGAAGTAATGAAGCAGTCACATGGTAAAAATATTTAACATTTGTATATTAGTTTCCCAAACACCTTCATACCTCTGTATGAATCCCCCTAACAACCTTGCAAGGCAAGGGTGGTTACCATTATTTTTCAGATGACTGTTAAGTGTCTGGTTGCATGTGACGACACTAGCAGGTGGCATATAAGGACTTGATCTCAAATATTCTGAATCTCAGAATAATGTTCTAATAATAATGACAACCAGTGATGATGACAAATGTTTCTTCTATTTATTGAGTTTACCTGGCCAACACTATTGTGAGTGCTTTATTATCCTTTTAGACAGGACAATTAGCTCTAGCTGCCTCGGTAGCTAAACCTCAACGTGTCAATGGCTTACCACAATAAAAGTTTATTATTTATTCATATCATATTCCATGGTGGGTTGAATGACTCTCCAGGTAGCTTTCTTCTGCAAGTGTTGACACAGGAATCCAGGCCGCTTCCATTAGGTAACTAGGCCATCTGGAATACATGGCCTCCAAGCATTCCGTAGCCACTTTACACAGATGCTCAGAGTATGACAAAGGAAACAGAGCACTGAGTATTTCCAGAGTGCTAGTAACTCCTGCCACAAAGTTAAAATTATCACCATTCCCATTTTTTATAGAAGAGAACACTAAGGTACAAAAGGCTTAAATCTTATTTCCTGGTCATGTGGTTAGTAGTAAAACAGATAAGATGTGAACCTAGAGAGTCTAGTTTCAGAATCAGTGTGCTTAACAACTGTGCTCTACTGCCTTCTGCTTTATCATGATTGGAAAGATTATGAATATACTTACTATGCTGGAATCAGACTGCATTGATCCATTTTGTCAAAAATATGGAAAACTCTTCAGCTGTTCTACTGAAATCCTGACACACTGGAGATACCATAGTCATAATTCTACTAAAAATCATAGAGTAAAGCTGGTATGGCAGAATTAATTCTTAGAGGTTAGTGCTGGTAGTCTCAAAGAGGCCACCAGGCCACCGGCAATGGATATTTCAGAAGAAACCAGAGGAGCTGATTTTCCACTCCCTTCCTTGTGCTCCACTGCGCTCGGCTCTGACGTCTTGGTTCCATTTGAGATCAGGGATTATGCAGCTATCTGAGGAAAGACTAAGCTTAGGTTTTTCCATTATCCTGGAAATGATGGCTCAGATTCAGAATTTAAGTTGTTTTAGAAAACAGAGCAAATTATGTTTTGTGTAGACAAATGTTTAGCAGAACAGTGAACAAAAATGAGGAAAACCCTCAATAAGATGGACTGACACAATGGCCTCAACAATGAATTCCAACACGTGAAAGGTCATAGAGGTGGCGCGGGACCTGGCAGCATTTCGTTCTGTTCTACATGAGGTTCCCAGGAGCCAGCGCCAACCTGACAGCAACAACAACGTATTTCGTGTGTTCTTGAGCTTGTGGACTGAAATGCACAGCTACTAGATATTAAGACATTTTAGAATATTATTGCCGAGTGGTGATTCAATTCGCTGCTTTTTTTCATTTGTGGATTCTCTTTCTTTCTCTTGCTTGACAATGGGACTGGCTGTGTCTAGCACCTCTCCTGGCATTCTCTGTGGTTTCTCACTGATTATTAACCACAATTCAGCATTTCATCTAGATTTTCTCAACAGAAGTATGTGCTTTGTCAGAGTCAGGGAACACTTAGTGATTCTGAATAGCAAGATAATATAATCTCTTCTTTTACTTTGCAGTTTAATTCCTTCTTGGTAAAATCCATCCTACAGTTCCAGAAGACCTTACTTGACAAAGAAGCTGGAAGTAAAACAGAAGATGAAAAATCCTGGTTTCTGACTGTCCTCTGTTAATGCAGTGAGATTCTAAGCCTTCACACTAAGATTATCGTGGAAGCAGCCTGACAGGAGTTATTTACCTGATGGCTTGAGGAATCTCCAGGGATAAAGTTAGTTTAAAGAACAGAGGGAAATGAGAATGGTGGCCAATAAGCTGGTCTAAGCAGACTCGGCAGGTCTCAAAAGGAGGAGCAATTCTGAGCACTGCTCAACATGTCACTGCAATTGTCCTCTGGCCTAGCACCTGTGAAATCATGCCAGCATCAGGATGAAGGGATGACGGGGTTGTTACAAGTGCAAGTGCAAGCTGAAGGGGCTATTTCTTAGTAGTTGTGATGGGACTGTGGGAGTGCGATTTCCAAACAGCACTCAGTGACAGTAGAGATGTCGGTAGCAGTGACGGCTCTTCTGGCAGCACCTTTGGTGCTGACTGTACCTTGAGGATTCTCTACAGGGTGATAGAATAGGAAAAGAGAAACAGCTGTAGAAACAGCACTTACAGCAATGAAACCAAGCTGACTTGGTACTATCTCAATTTAGCCTTGGGGTTTTGAAAGCTATGTTGGAAGGAGTTTTGTGGGTTGCATAAATGTGTGTGTGTGTGTATGTTAAAAGTGACTGAAGCCAGAAAAATGCTATTTGGTGTCTGTTATTATTATCTTATTGTTATTTCCAAGTTTGTGTGTGCTGGCAAATACAAGTTGTATTAGCTTTATGCCATTTGCCCAAGTACCCCTTATACCTCTCTTGTTCTCGGTCTGAACATAAGGAAACTGGTTCTTTTTGTTGTCTTCCATAGGATGCAAGGTTCAGCACACTTTGAACTTCCTCTACTGACCCTGGGTTTCAGCCTTTTTTTCAGTTTTTTATGAATCAGAATTGACTCAATAGCACTCAACAACAACACGTATTGTTTTGTGTCCATGTCTGGGAATGTCCTCTTCTCTCCATTTTTAAAGGCTCCAGTGTATCAACAGATTTCCTTTGTGGTCACATGGGCCTTGGTGGGTATCTTTTCTCCCATAAACTTATCTTTCATGTTCCATCTTTTTAAATAGTCAACTCGCAAAATGGTATTCTCTGAATATGAAAGTATTACTTTATATTTTAGAATCATTGAAAGTAGAGGTAATCATCATGAAGAAAATGAAAATTACTGTAACCTCATGATTCAGAGATAATCAGTATTAACACTTTGATTGATGTCTTTCCAGTCACTTTTTTATGTATATCTGTACAAACACAATGTGTGTGTCTGTGTATGTAAATGTATGCCTATATTTTGAAATATGGGATGTAGATTTGACAAAGTTAAATAGACCATGGACTGCTAGAAGAATGAAGAAATCTGCTTTGGAAGAAGTACAGCAAATGTGCTCCTTAGAAGCAAGGGAGATGAATTGCCGTCTCGCATACTTTAGACATGTTGTGAGGAGGGACCAATCCGTAGAGAAGGTCATCTGGCTTGCTAAGACAGAGGGTCAGCAAAAAATGGGAGAATCCTAATGAAGTGAATTGACACAGTGGCTGCAACCGTGGGCCCAAACATAGCAATGACTGTGAGGATGGTACAGGAACAGTTAACATCTCATTCTGTTACATGCAGAGTGGTTGTGAGTCACAAGCAACTTGGTGGCACCTAACTACAGAAAACATATTTAAGAAATCAGTTTGTACTAAATACGATGTTTTGCAATCTTTTTTCAACTGCCAATATATCATGATTGTTCTTCTCTGCTATTTAGTCTCCTAAAAAATTTGTAATGAGTACAAAATGCTTTAAAGCTTTTGACATGTATTGTTATTTGTGTTCCAAAGCTAAGATGACAATGCATACTCCCACCACCATGTTTAGGAGTGCTGTTACTGGTTTCCTTCATCATCTCCAAAAATTTAAAAGATCTGCAAATAGTTTAGTTAAAAAAATGTGTTTTAGTGTCATTAATTTGCATTTATTTGGTTAGTAGTAAGACTGAACACTTTATGTTAATGGATTGTTTTTTCATGAGTTCCTTCTTTGTGACTTGAAAGATAGTTGTAATTGTCTTGTTGGAATCTAATTTTTCAGAAGTTTTCCAGTCCTCTTTCTCCCTCTTCCCTATCAAGAATCTCGGAAAACATGATCATGCTGATAGTTTATCTGAGGATTAGGAAATTTTCCTTTCTAAACCCTAAGGCACATATCTGACTAAGCCCAGACATTACTGTCCTGACAGTCATACCCTTGAATGGCCTGGTCACTTCCTTTGAGTTTCATTTTGCCTCTAATGCCTGACAGATCACATCCAGAGTGGCTTATCCCCGCTTGCTAAACACCTTAATTAGGGTGGGTTGAAATCAGTGTCCTAGGGGAGGTTGAATGAAGCAGAGGAAAGGAAGAGCCTGGGAGAGATCAGATAAGGGATAACAAGCTGTACCTCAGTGGGGAACTGAAAAGGGTAAAATTTGTGGCTTTGGGAGTATGTGAGAGATCACATTAAGAATCCTAAGACTGCGTTTTTGAGAAGCCAGGCTGAGGCAAGCCTCTACTGAGTTGCATGTAGTGTTGTATCCCAGAAAAATTTGATTAGAGACCAGAATCAGATTCCAGGGGGTCATGCAGAGATAAATTACAATGAAAAGTTAGTCAGTGAAGGATAGTGGACAAAGACTAAGTCCCAAAGTCCAAGTCTGGGGACTGTAAGACACAGAGAGGACATCTGGTTCTCCCATCAGGGCATCCTGGTGGGCTAAGGCTGAGCTGAGTAGGGCCTATTCTCCAGAGTAGCCAGGAGCATATAGAAAAAAGAAAAAACAAGTCTCTCCCTCTAAGACACGGAATCCATCATGTTGAAGGGGCAAAGGTGCAGATGAGGAGGAAGCAGACATCACTGGGTAAAAGCTGGCCAGAGTTACATGGAGAAGGGCCTAAGAACAAGAATTCTCTTAAATCCCGGCCCATTTGCTGACTATCACACGCTTCCTTTTCACTAACCCACCTCTCTGGGTTTATTTTCTTCTTAACCCTTCCACTGTGCCCTTAGAAACTCATTTTATTTTTAATTAACTTTCTGTTTACCTTATCTTCTTGCAAAATATTCTCTTTCCCCATTGCTTTCACTGAAACAGAGCCACTTCACCTAGCTGTGCAGATTAGAACTTCCTCCTTTGACCTTTTGAGGGAAAGAAGGTATTCCTTCATATTCCCCACATAACTGCACTAAGGGAGTTATTTCTGTTTCCTCAGGTCCCACTAAACCATTGCTTTTGAATCCTCATGTAAAAGCCTCTTTTTCTTTGACATGTATGCCATCTAGCTATGCCTCTTTCCTTCCTCCTTGTCGGCATTTATGAGGGATGGCTTGTGGGTTTATTTTTCACTCCAGCTCCTGGTAGATTTCAGTTTTCATCTAACAACTTGACCTGAAACTCTTTGGGCCCCTTTCCCTCTGTGACCTTCACCTTTAGTCTACTTAAGGCACTCCTGCATGGTTTTCTCTGTTAGCAGCACACTGGCTGCTGCTAACAAAAACAAAATCAAAACCCATAGCTGTTGAGCTTATTTCAACTCATAGTGACCCACAAGACAGCATAGAACTGCCCTATAGGGTTTCCAGGAGGGGCTAATAGATTGGAACTGCTGACCTTTTGGTCAGTTGCCAAACTCTAAATTACTATACTGCTAGGATTTTTGAGAGCTGCTAGACAAAATTCTCAAAATAGTTTATGGTCTTGGATCATAACTAGGCCTCAACAGGGCTAATCAGTGCTTTCACTTCCCTCTGGTAAGTTTTCTTCCCCATTTTCTGTAATATCTATTCCATTTCTTCCATCTACTCAAGCTGTCTATGCTAATCCTACCACTTTCTATCTAAACAAATGTCATTTCTTCTATCACAGGAGAAACTGAGGTCATTTAGTTGCAGCTTTACTCATTTTTGTTTCCCTCTCCACAAACAAACTTATTTGCATCTGATCTCCATCTGTCCTTCCACTAGCACTCAAATACCACACTTCTCTCCTGTTCGAAGGTAATTTTTCCCCAGGTGCTTTTGTTCAGTCGTTGTCTTTTCCCTGATTGTTTACCCATAAATTATACCTACTGCATTCTTTATCTGTAATCTTCTTCTCACTGATTCCTTCTTTTGGTACTTGTCATGGATTGAATTGTGCCCTTCCAAAATATAGGTCAACTTTGTTAGGCCATGAATCAAAGTATTGTGTGGTTGTCCTCCATTTGGTGATTTTCCTAGGTGTTCGAAACCATAATCTCTGCCAGTGGTTAAAGAAGATTAGAGTGGAATTCTGTTTTAGTCATCTAGGGCTGCTGTAACTGAAGTATCACAGAGTGGATGGCTTTAACAGAGGAAGGTTTATTCTTACACAGCCTGGGAGGCTGCAAGTCCATATTCAGGGTGTCTGCTCCAGGGAGGGCTTTCTCCCTTGTTGGTTCTGGAGGAAAGTCCGCTATTGCATCAGTCTTTGTCCAGGGAGCATCTAGGCACAGGAATCTCAGGTCCAAAGAACGCGCTCTTTTTCCGGTGCTGCCTGTTTGATGGTGTGAGGTTCCCAATTCTCAGCCTGCTTCCCTTTCCTTTTATCTCTTGCAGGATGAAAGGATTAAGGGTGGGGCGAGGCATACTCCACGGAAACTCCCTTTTTAGTGGAGCAGGGACATGATTCTAGGGATTTACAGCCTCACCCTAACCTTTAACATACAACATAAGAAAACCACAAAATGGAGGACAGTCACAAGATACCGGGAATCATGGCCCAGCCACATGGCTACACCTGTTATTAGGGGGACACAATTCAATCCATGACATCCCACCCTTTGCCAAACTAGTTTGGCACCCTAAAAATCACATCATTGAAATATGTAACACATTCATCCCATATGATAGAAGTCATAAATCAGTTTCAAGTCCGAAATACAAAAATTCTCCACATCTGTGAAACCTGCTATCTGCTTCTAAAGGTACAATGGCAGAACAGGCACAAGTTAGACATTCCATTACAAATGGGCGAAATTGCAGGGGAAGAAGGCATTAGCAGGCAACACAGTCAGCAGAGCACATTACATTAGCCCTCAAAGCTTTGGAAATAATCTTCCACTTTTTGAGACATTTTACACACATTTTACACATTTTACACAATGGCCCTGCCTTCCAGTCTATAGGTTTTGGCCACACTTTCTGGTTTCTGAGTGGAGACCCACTGTGCTACCACTCTGCCTTCAAGGCCCACTTGGACAGAAACTCTGCCCCATCGGCCACCCTTAGGAACACAGCATGCCCTGGTTCCACCCTTTCAAACCCCTGAGGTCATGGCCATACCTTTTTTAGACTGAGCTCAGCTTCTCATGCTGTTCGTCTCTTCAGCTTCTACTTCCTGTGGCCGCATGGCCCGGGCCTCAGGCCCACATCTGCCCTGCTGGGGCAAGTCTTCCAAAGTCATGTAGCTCTACTGATTCAAGTGCCTGGAGGCACCCTGTTCCGTGAGGAAAACTGTGCGGAGGCATTCAGCTCTCTTGATCCATGGGTCAGCACCAGCGCTGCCTCTGGTTCTGCTGTTGCCGCTGCTGCTGTCACCAGACTTCTGTTGTTTCCCACCATCTGCAGCCTGCTTTGTTTCTTCTGAATCTTTTATCTGTTCACAGTTTTAAATTGTCTCCCACATTTTAGGTATTTGCTAGAGCAGCACCCCACTCCTGGTACCAAATTGTCTTAGGCTGGGATTTCTAGCGAAGCAAAACCAGTAACACATGTAGGTACAAGGAAAGATTTATAATATATATAGATAAATAGATGTGGATATAGGAAGCAGCTCATGCAACTGCAGAAGCTGAATGTCCCAAGTCCTGGCACAAGCCTCATGTGGCCACGGAAGCTGATGAACCCAAAGTCAGTAGGTCAGAGACCAGAGTTCTAGATCACTGGTTGTGTAGGTCGGTGGATCCCAAGCTGGCGGTGAGATGGAGCGACAGAGCCTAGCGAACCCAGGATCAGCAGGTTAGGGAACAGGACTCTCAAGTGCTGACTGTAAGGATGGATGAATCCAACAGCTGCTAGTTCAAGTCCAGGAACCAGACACCGGGAGAAGACAGCAGGAGCTCCTGGCTACATGAGCAGACCAGCAGTAGTAGTGGAAGGTCAAGAGATGAAAGCTGAGGGGCAGGAAGCTACCACAGACTCCGCCCTGCCACTTAATACAGCAGCCAAATATAGAGTAGCCAAGTTGACATAATCCTGACCACCACAGATTGTAACACCCTTACTAAGGTTACATCCCTAAGCCAGTATACAAGGACTGCCATTGAAGTTCTCCAAATGATCCTAGAAAAAGTAGTACATATGTCATTGCTGAATATCACTGTGGTCACCTTCAGAGTACTCTCTTTGGGAAGCTATGTACTGATACCAGTGTGTAGACCATCTTCAAAGCCATTTTGGAAATTTTTCTGGAATGGCCATCAGAGCTGTTGTCACATTATACTTAATGTCCTGAATGTCATCAAACTGTCTTCCTTTTAATATTTCCTTTATCTTTGGGTAAACAAAAAAGTTATTGGGGGTCAGAGCAGATGAATAGGGAGGGTGTTCCTATATAGTTAGTTGTTTACTGGCTAAACACTCTGTCACAGACAACTATAAAATTAAGTTCATGAAATTGCCACCTTGCTACTGTGTGCAATGGACATTCCAGAAAGAGTTCCAAAATTGCTTTAAAGGGTGGACTAGGCTCTGGCATCAGTGCATAGCTTCCCAAGGGGAGTGCTTCAAAGGTGACCACAGTGATATTCAGCAATGAGGTATACAGCACTTAGAATAATTAAGACCATGGGCTTAGTTATCAGACCTTGTAAAGGGAGGAGTTTCCCTGGAGTGTGGCCTGCATCATCTTTTATCTTACAAGAGGTAAAAGGAAAGGGAAACAAGCAGAGAGTGGGGACCTCATACGACCAAGAAACCAGAGCCAACAGTAGAGTATGTTCCTTGGCCCAGGGTCCCTGTGCTGAGAAGTTCCTAGTTCAAGGGAAGATTGGTGACAAGAACCTCTTCCAGAGCAAACAGACAAAGGCTTTGCTGGGAGCTGATGCTCTCAGTTTACCTTCTATCCTACCTGACTGTGAGAAAAGAAATTTCTCTTTGTTGAAGCCATCCACTTGTGGTTTTTCTGTTACAGCAGCACTACATGACTCAGACAGTATATAAATCGGTACCTGTTTCTACTATATTAAAAATCCCTCTTCCAACACTGCATCTTATTTGTTCTCAGCCAAATTTCTTGAAAGTGTTTTTCCTATCTGCTGCTTTCATTTCCCCATCTCTGTGTTGCACCTCAATCTTCTGTAATCTGGCTTCCTACCACACTGCTATGTCAAAGTATTTCTTACATGGATTACTTGTGACTCGGTTACCAAAGCCAGTAGATAGCTCCTTCTTTCCCTGTTGACCATTCCTTTTCCTGACACTGTTTTTTCTTAAATCATGTTACTTTCTAAACTTTGTTTGTTTTCTTCTGGATTATTATCCATTACTCTGCTCTGAGGGATGTTCTTTCTGATGTTCCCAAATGTTCTGTGCTTCTTCTTCTTTTCTCATTCTACATACTTTATATTTAAGGCTGATCATGTGTTCTCATTTTGTGTTTTTTAATCCAGTGGCTCTCACATATTAAAATGCAAAATATTCTTCTGGGAAATGTTGTTTCATCTTTCGATTTTCTGCAGAAAAATGATTTCTATGACATTCTAGGTCTAGGGTGGGTTTTGTAGGTCTGTGCTTTCGGATTAGAAAATCATCCTAGGTATTTGTGATAAAGGCAGGTCTCAGATCCCATTCTGAGAAACACTCTCTTCTGGTTTACTGCAGCCATCAGTGGCAGCTTGTCATTTTGTTTAGATTTATCCAAGATCTTTGAACCCCCAAAAGCCATTTAACTGAGATGCCAGTGTATTTTGTGGTTTGAATCTGTAGGATTTGTGTATGTAGATCCTAATAGTGTTCATATTTATCTGTGTCTAAAATAGCAGTCCAATGGGCTTTGGTATTCCTAAAAAATGCCCAGTGTGACTTTTTTGAAGATGAAATTAATTACAAACTTTGAATTAATTGACTTGTAAATACAAAGCTACAATTCTTAACTTAGTCACTGAGAGAATGGAGTTTTTTTTTTTTTAAGGTAATTGAAGCAAATCACTGCCTTTCCATTCCACTGTAGAAGAATAAAATTGAAATATGGAAGCTTTTTCTAGCTGAATATTTTCAACATAGGCTTCAGAGCCCTCTATACAGAATGTATCCTCAGAATGTGATTTGTTAATAAATAATAGGTGCTAGCTTATTCGGTGATTTGCTTTTCTCAGGGCAGGGTTACCTGTTACTGGTGTTCTGGTCAAGACAGTGCTGTTTACATCTCTCTCCCTCTAAACTTTGAGTCTAAAAAATTTTTCCAGCTTGCCAATGGTAGTAACAGCATTAAGGCATGGAATGTTTATTAACTTTATATAACCTCAAAATGACAATATAGTGGGCTGTTAATCAGCCTCTGAGATTTCAGTGTTTCTTTTTAGTTGTGTCTGTTTCCTTCTCCAGATGTAACAGGAATTTCTGTGTGACCATTTCTTATGATTTTGGAGATAATCAAGTGACAGTTGCTCTTGCTATTTGGTACTGGTGAAAAATTTTGAGTGTTAATTGGGATGTTTCAAAGCATTGTTGTGTGGTTCCACTGTTTTCTGCCTCCAGCAACCACCTATAAAAGGTCTGCAGGAGGGGATTGTAGGAGATAAGTGAGCTGTTGTATGGACAAATGAGATCTCCCATTTAGTATAGGATTTCCCATTAGCAGTGCTTCAATCAGTATAGAATAGAAACCTTGATTTTTGTTTGAGGCATGTAATTAGGAGCCAGCCAGGAGTTCTATGTATGCCACTCCAGTCAAAGGAATTCTGTGTCTCACAATCACCTATTAGTTGAGAGTGTAAAGACTCAATTAAAAAAAGCATGAGTTCTTGGCTCCACCACTGGCTATTTAACTTTGGGCACTTAACCATTCTAAATTTTTTCATCTGTATTTGAAGATGGCGATTCTTGCAACTACTCTATGACAGAGATATCATCAGTCCCTTTGAACATGACATTTCAGACATTTTGGATATTTTAGAGGAGGGAAGGAATTTAGAGATCACTTAGCTCAATGTGTTATTTTATTAATGAAAGAAGAGAGGCTGAGAGAATATATGTGACTTACTCTAGATTGTGAGGACACGAACAGAAATGAGATCACCTGCTCTTGAGTCCAGTACTTTTCTCTCTAAGCACTACTGTCAAATTGGTTTGCAGCAAAGGTCTTAATGGCCCAGCCAGTTTGACCACTAGATTTTAGTTTCAGTTTCTAAGAAAGAGAATAGTTAGCTGATTTTTGAACACCAAATGCATACAGTGATGGGTTGCAAGCTGAATGAATTTGACAGATCTTGTTCTAGCATTCATTTTTGTTTTCCTTTAAATGCATATACACACATTATAAAAAACTGAATTAACATATGAAAGAGCATTTAAAGAGTTTTTTCCCTACCAATAGTATCTACCCTTCCCCAACCTTGTTTTTTATCCCAAAGGTAAACATTGATAACATTTTGTCTCATTCTAGAAATATTCTGTGCATATACAAGCATACATGTGTACATATGCTTTTAAAATGAAGATGATACCATATTGTACACAATATCTGTACCTTGATTTTTCAATTTGGCATTAGATATTAAGCTTTTCCTTGTCATCACTCGGTGCTGACTCATTCTTTTTATTGGCTTCAGAGTATTCCACTGTATCGGCAATTTTAATATAATTTATCCCATTCCAAACTCATCAATATTTACGTAGTTTCCAGGATTCTGTAATTGCAAAAATGCTGCAGTGGGCATCTTGGCAGAGATTTTTGAGTACATACGCAAGTGTATTTGTCTGCTGTATTTGTAGTACAATGCTGGCTCAAATGCCTGCAAACGTTAAGTTCTGATAAAAACCAAAACAAACCCACCACTACCCAAACAGTTCTAAGTCATAGTGACCCTATAGGACAGAATAGAACTGCCCCATAGAGTTACCAAGGAGTGCCTGGTAGATCTGAACTGCCAACCTTCTGGTTAGCAGCTATAATACTTAACCACTATGCCAACAGGGTTTCTGAGTTTTGATAAGTTCTGCTAAAATACTTTCTTGATGAAGTTAGACAAGGATGTCATCTTCATCCTCAGTGTCTAGTTGATGAGTGATCCTTTTTTCAGAGAAGCCAGCCTAAATTGACAGGGGCTTTTAGGAAAACTCTCACATTTCTTTGCTCCGGATTGCCCTGGGCATTCTCCTCAATTCCCAACAACCACCTTTGAGGCTGTAGGAACCAACCACTCATTGAACACCTGAAATCCTTCTTGTCTTGCTCTCTGTATTCTTTTATTTTTTTGGTAGAAACTTCCTGCGTCCCTATTCTCTGAGTCCCTGCCCTACCTGGATCTAACTCCTGAATATGTGTTTTCCTTTGTTATACCTCATGAAGAGTCTCTGTGTGGTACAAAAGTTAACATACTTGGCTGCTGATTGAGAGTTTGGAGGCTTGAGTCCATCCGGAAGAGCCTCAGATCTACTTTAGAAAAATCAACTGCCTAAAACCTCCTGGAACAGTTTGACTGTGACATACATGGTGTTGCCAGGAGTCAGCTTCAGCTTGATGGCAACTGGTTTTTCTTTCCCGTCTAGAAATTCCATATAGTATATCTCAGGAGAAAACTGTTAAGATATGGTTTCTGGCTATAGTCTGTGGACTTCACCTGTTTCCCCTCCAAAGAGCATGGAGTAGAACTGAGAAACATTTAGGTCTGTTCTGTCACTTACTTCCCGTTTATTGGAAGAGTTGCAGTCATTAAAATGTCGGGCTTTTTCATTCAGTATTTAATTCCTAAAAATCACCTCCACTGAGCTTATTTGATTGTTTCAACAAACGTTGCACACCTGCTGCCCTGTAAGACTCATGGGGTCAGGCTGTTTCCAAATTGCACCATGAAAAAATAAATGAAACCAAATTCATTGCTATTGAGTCAGCTGTGACTCATAGCAACCCTATAGGACAGAGTACAACTACCTGTGCATGATTTCCAAGGAGCAGCTAGTGGATTTCTGTTGCTGACCTTTCAGTTAGCAGCTGTAGTGCTTAAACAGTGGGCCACCAGTGCTCAAAACTGCACTGTAATACATGTAAAAGTAGAGACACAGTGGCAACCATACATATGCAAAAAGTTCATAGAAAATAAAGACACAGAGGCAACACTCATTTATATGTTTTTAAGTTCAAACATCCATCTGAGATTTGGATCAGAAATGTAAATATTTTAGAAATTCTAGAGAAGAGAAACGTCAGCCTGTGGATTTCACTGATATTAGCCCGCTCTGTGTAACAGCCCTTCTTAAGGGAAGACTTTTCTTAATGCTTAGTTCAGATTTTCCTTTGCTGTGCTTCAGTCTTTTGCAGTCACAGCCACTTCAACCATCTTAATAATAATAATAATAATAAAAGTCCCTTTTTGTGGTGTTTAGTCACACCCTTCAAATGCTCATGGATATTTATATTATTTTTCAAGCATCATTTGGCCAAATTCTAGGTATTTAATTCTTTTACTTTTCCCTCATAAATGAATATTTCTGGCCTTTTGATCCTCCCCTCCCCTGCTGATTCAGGAACCAGCTGAAATGAGCTATTGATAGACTTAGCCTCCTTCCCTCCAAATGACAGGGGGGTGAGGGCAGGTACATAACATAGTACACTACTGATCCCTGCACAAGTGCACAGGTTTTCTAATTGTGAGACAGAGAGGAAACTGTGGGTTTAAGAGTTATTTGGAGGGAGTAATGAAAGTTTTGCATGGGGAAGCAAGAAGCAAAAGAAAGTTATATCAAAGGCTTGGCTCCTCGTATGGGGGCTTCTGGGATTTCCTTGCCTTGGAAGCCTTCCCTTTTCCAAATAGGACTGGATAAATAGATCTTGTTTAAGCTGGCTACTTTCGTTAGATAACTTGGATATTGAAGTATGGTGGGATTTGCTTTTGATGACTGCGTTAAGTCTAATTTGATCTTCCTGCTTCATAGGAGTCTCAGACATCGCTCTCAAGTCAATTCCAACTCGTAATGAGTGTGTAGGACAGAGTAGAACTGCAGTGTAGGATTTCCAAGGCTGTAAATCTTTTTTTTTTTTTTTTAAATGTGATTGAGTGCAAGTGTACAATCCAGTTTAAATTTGCATGCCATCCTAACTGCAGCTCCTTCTGCTCTCCTTGCCAGGTGACAGCACATCCTCCTTTCTGTTCTATACATGTCATATCTTCATAACAATCTTGTGTCCCCTCTTCTCCACCCTCTCAACTCCCCTCTAGTAAGAGGCCGGTAGGATGACATCCTATAGATGCATAGGACTATAAAGTGCACACGTGGTATGGTCCCTCTGTGTTCCTGAGTCCAATCCATTCCTGTCCAAAGAGTTGACCTCAGTAATGATTTACGATCAGGGGCAGCATCAGGTCTAGGGGCCATGTTCCCATGGGGACTTCCAGGCCTTTGGACCATCAAATGTGGTCTTTTAGTGGAGTTTTTAGGGTGCACCCCTCTTTTTCTCATGTTGTCTCTGGGACTTGACCTTGTGAGTCCCATTATAACTGTCATTGGTGGTGGCCAGACACCATCTGGTTCTTCTGGTCACATGTTGATACAGTCACCTATTCTCATTGGTCCTTCTGTTTTCTGGGCTCCTTTTCCCTCAATTTGTTATTGTTCTTGGTTATCATCTGTTCCTGCTGAGTTGGGACCATTTGGTGTACCTCAGATGGCAGATTGCTAGCTTTTAAGACCCCACACATCTATCACTAATGTGAGGTGCAGAAGACTCTCTTAGCAAAAAGCTAGTTATGCCAATTGTCCTCGATGTCCCCTGAGAGCATGGTCTCCAGACCCCTGCCCCTGCTACTCTATCCTTCCAATATTGGGTTAAGATTGGAAGAGTTTTTAGATTATGTTGAAGTCCAGTTAAATTGATCTTCTTTCTAATGTGTGCTGTCACTGATTTCCCCCAACCAAATTTCTATTAACTATTTCTATTAACTATAACCAACCCTCTTCCTCTCTCCCTCCCTCCCCTCCCTTGTAGCCATCAAAGAGTCTTTTCTTCTGTATGTGAGTGTGTTTTTAAGTCCTTATCATAGGGGTGTCACACAGTATGGGTCCTGTGCTGTTGACTACTTTCACTTAACATAGGTCTTCCAAATGAAACCAGATTATGACATGCTTCCTAAAATCATCATTGTTCTTTATCATTGCATATTGTTCCATTCAGTATATATACCATAGTTTGTTTATCCATTCTTCTGTTGTTGGGCATCTTTTTGCTATTGTGGACTGTGCTGCAATAAACATTCATGTGCATGTATCTGTTCATGTGACTGCCCTTGATTCTGTAGGATACAATTCAAGCAGTGGGATTACTGGGTCAAATGATATATCTACTTCTAGCTTTTTAAGGAAGCACTGGATTGCTCTCCAAAGAGGCTGTACCATTTTGCAGTCCCACGAGCAGCGTAGCAGAGTTCCAATTTTTCCACAGCCTCTCCAGCATTTGTTGTTTTGTGTTTTTTTGGATCATGGGCAACCTTGTTGGGGTGAGATGGTATATCATTGTAGTTTTGATTTGGATTCTTTTAATAGCTGATGATTGTGAGCATTTCCTCTTGCGTCTTTTGGTTGCTTGGATATCATCTTAAGTGAATTGTCATCCATTTCCTTTGCCCAATGCTTAAACTGGATTATTTACCCTTTTCTTGTTGATATTTTGAAGTACCTTGTAGACTATGGACATCAGACGTTGATCTGACATAAAATTGCCAAATATTTTTTCCCACTCTGTAGGTGGTCTTTTAAATCTTTTGATGAGCAAAAGTATTTGATTCTTAGTAGTTCCCATTTATCTATTTTCTGTTGATCATGCTTTCTTTGTCAGATTTTGAAGTCTGTCTAAGCTGTGTATTAAAACTTCTGTTGTTGTTTCTATTTTTTCTTGCATGACCTTTATCATTTTAGGTTTGACATTTAGGTCTTTCTTCAAACTTGAGCTGGTTTTTGGCTGTAAATATTTATGGAAACAAACGGCTACATCTTACTCCCATGGAGAGGCTAGTGGTTCCAAGCCTCTGAGTTTTTGGTTAGCAGTCGAGTACTAACTACTGCATCACTGGGACTCCATTTACAGCAGCCTAGATGCTGAGCTACTAACCAAAAGTCAGCAGTTAAAATCCACCAGCAACAACTTGGAAACTCTGTGGGACAATTCTGTCCTGCAGGGTCACTATGTGTCAGAACTGATTTGACAGTGCTAAATAACAACAGTGGGAGCCCTGGCGGCACTGCAGTTAGGCGTCCGGCTGCTAACCAAGAGGTTAGCAGTTCAAGTCCATCAGTCACTCCTTGGAAACCTTGTGAGACAATTCTATTCTGTCTCACAGGGAAACCCTGGTGATTTAGTGGTTAAGACCCACGGCTACTAATAAAAAGTTGAGCAGTTTGAATCTACCAGCTGCTTTTTGGAAACCTGTATAAGCCAGTTCTACTCTGTTCTATAGATTTGCTGTGAGTCAGAGTTGACTTGATGGCAGAAAGTTTTTTTTTATAATAATGAGTCACAATCAACTGGATGGCAATAGTTTATTTTTTAGGGAGGACTAATGAGTCCATTCTGGTGAAAGATGATCCAAGTCCAAGTGTAAGTGCACACCATAGTGATTCTTGTTTAGATTCAATATTTTAAAAGTATGTGTTTGCATCCATGAAAAACAAATCCCCCCAAACAACCAATCCAGTCATAATAGAATTTATTCTGACTCATCACGGCAACTCCATGTATGTCCCAGCAGAACTGTTCTCTAGGGTTTTCATTGTCTAATGTTTTAGAAGTAGTTCACCAGTTCTTTCTTCCCAAATGCCTCCAAGTGGATTAAAACCACTGCTATCTCAGTTAGCAGGGAGTGCTTAACTCTTTGCATCATTCAGGAACTACATGAACACTCATACCAATTTCTTATTGTTGTAGCCTTGTTCCATGCATTTACAGAAGCATGTTGGTTACTCTGGGGAAGAGCTGGAGCATAGATACAGGATCTGTAATTCAGGAACTTGTTCTAACGTATTAAGACAGGTCATAAATGCAGTTCCACTACTTAGTTAAAATGAAGGATTTTCCCCGGGAGTCAATGAAGCCTTGTCAAATGAGCTGATGTGTACAGAAAAATGATGCTGATTACTGGAACAAGAGCAGTGACACTTTACCTGAGCCTCTGGGCTGAGATGGTGCAGAAAGTTCTCCATGTAATGATTGGAGAGAAGAGGTAGACACTATCTCCTTTCCCTTCAGCTGTCCAGTGTTGTTATGAGATTAGTGGGAAACAACTATAAGAGTAGAAAAACGAACACTTGAAGGACCAAAAACCTGCTGCCACAAAGTGGATTCTCACTTATTGCAACACTACAGGACTGAGTAGAGCTGCTGAGTTTCCAAGGAGCACCTGGTAGATGCAGACTGCTGGCCTTTTGGTTAGCAGGTGTAGCGCCTGAAAGACAAAGGTAGGTAAACAGTGTAAGAAATAGAATCTCTTATCAAACAGATTTAGAACCCAAATGAATTTTAACTCCATATATATGTGTATATATATGTGTGTGTGTGTGTGTGTATATTTTAATCTAGGCTGTTTGCTGTGCTTTCTCCGGAATTCCTCTTATGGATTAATCTGAGGACAGGGCTGTTAATACTGAATGGGAGAATCCCTCAACATAGTTGTGATTTTCCTACAGTATCTATTCACTTTGTAAACTTTTGAGCAGGTATGAGAGATATTCTTTTCGTAACTTCCATCAGCCTACTTGCTTATGTCTTTTAGTTACTGCTAGTCACATCCTCTCAGTTTTTTTTTTTTTTTTTTTATGAATTTCAGGTATCAATTAACTCACATCTTTCATTTATTCAGTCATTCAGCAAATACTTACTCAATGTCTAATACAGGCTTAGAGGAGGCATGTCCAGCTCTTTAAATGGTCCCTTTGAAGGCTCTTCCATAGGGGTTAGGTGGGGTGGGAAGTGCACAACCCACTGGTAATTCTCTGCAAAGACATCTTCTCTCTAGTTTGAACTTCTCATACGGGCCAGAGATGGATTTGGAAGCCAGCTCTCCCCCACTCTATTGTGAATCTTGTAAGAATGGTCCAACATCATTAGAAGTACAATTTTCTTTCTCGGGGACCCATTATTAAAAGGCTGAGACAATAGAAGTGCTGTATTTAACATCTGGTTATCCTTATGCCTTGTTACATGAGTATGTGGAGTCCAGGAATGGTGCAAATGTTTAATGCACTCAACTGCTAACTGAAAGGCTGGCAGGTCAAGTCTACGCAGAGGTGTCTCAGAAGAAAGCCTTGGCAATCTATTACCAGAAAAATCAGCCACTGTAAATACTGTGGAGGACAGTTCTCTCTGATGCATATGGAGTTACAATGAGTTGGAAACTGCTGAGTGTATAACATGCTAGAGAGAAGGATGTTAAGGATTGCTGTCTAGAGAAGAGAGACAGAGAGAGAAAGGGAAAATAAAGGTGTGAGACTCAGTCACAAGTGCAGCCAAATCCTGAGTGAAACTGGATGTTCTTTCATTGCTCCTTAGCCTTTTCTCTCGAAATTCTTTGTCTTGACCCCTTGCCTTGGCTGGTTTGTTCTGTCTGGGTCAAGAGAGGCCTCCCTCTGTCATTTCATCTGCCTTTTCTCTGAACATCCACTAGATTCCTCCACAGGACTCTCAGAACACAAAATCCTCTGTCTACTCTCCTCAAATCTGTACTCAAGGGACAGCCTGGCACAGCAGAAAGATCGTGCAGGTAACATCTTGTTGATTGTAGCTCCTCCAGCAAGTTGCTTACTATTTCTAACTCTCAGTTTTCACATCTGTAATAATGGGGCAATCAAAAGACCCACTACAAGGCAGCTGGGAGAATTAAATAAAGTGGTACAGATAAGGACCTGTTATCAAGGGCTATGCAGATGTCACTTTTTTATTCTACTGTACCATTATCAGTGCCATTTTTGTGCACTTCTGTGTACTCAACCTCATAAGGAGGAGGTGGGTAACTTATTATTCCCATAGTATAATTTCCCCAAACCATAGTTCCTTTTTCCTCTCACTTAGACAAAGAGTTAGAAAAAGGTCTGTGTTCCTGTCTTTTGGCCATACATTGGCAAGTTCAAGAGGCTGGAGTCATGTCTTTGCTATATTTTATTGATTGCTTTGAGAGTTGTTGGGATTCCCTCCACTAGGGGAAAAATACCCTTTAATTATCTGCACGTAAGGGAAATGGGAGATTGAAGTTAAGCCCTTCTGGGAATACAAGCTTTAGTGAAGCCCAAGGGTGGCAGAGACTTTATGTTGGTATTTGCTTCCCTAGAGCATTTGGATTTGACTTTTCCCTTCAGGTCCCTTCAGCTGTCAAGAGAATGTACATAAATAAATGGAAGAAGGACAAATGAGAAGTGCCAGTGAGGGACACAGAAGAAGGGACCAACATTGGCATCATAAAGGATAAGCTCTTAATTGGCACTGAAATGGAATCAAAACACAGCCCCTAGTGTTCAAGGCCACAGATGTTTTGGATCAGAGAAACTGTCAGTGTGCATAATGGATAACGGAAACTCTTCCATGCTTGCCTTTTAGAAGAAAGAAAACACTTTGCCATGTCATGTCTTAATAAACATTGTTATCAGTTCTACTTGGATTCTGTACACGGGAGGAAATCAATTGCCAAGATGAGGGGTGACTGAATATGGCCTATATGATGAGATTAATGTCTTGCCATAGGAATAGTTTATTATTTTAGTGGAAAATGTCTGGTAACTCTATTACTGATGACAGGTCAGCTATATATACGGTGAAGATTGTTTAACCATGTGTGGTTTTTTCCTCCGTTTTTCAGTTGATTTCTCCCCTAAGAGTAGAGTCTGTACATTATTCACTGATGCTTTCTCAGCGCCTAGCATGGTATCCAGTTAGTAGCTTTTTCTCAGTAATTAGTTCTGGAATCAAGCATAAAAAAGTATTAATAATGTTGGTTGAATAGACTGAGGGAAGTCTGCAAAAAGGCCAGACTGTTAAAGAAATTTGGTTTTGTTTTTCTTTTTTTTTTTTTGCTTTAGATTAATGGTATTGGGCAAATTTTACCAAAATGACTTCTGCCTTGGGGACTGGAAAAGCAGAAGAAATTTTATTAGACCAAAAGGAATGGGCATGTTCTCTTTGAAGTGGAATTGGTTCAGCAGTCAGCTGAGAGCTATCCTGCCCAAACAGGCAGCTGGGAGCAAGGGGACGCTGGACAAGGCCAGGCTGGGAGTGGAGCATTGTTGTTGACCTGGCTGTGCGGCCAAAATGGTCTCAACAGGGCCATTTATTTCCGTGCCACTAACTGGCAAGAGTTTCCTGCCCAGCTGCAGCTGGGGCCCTGTCTCTGCTGGGGTGCAGGTAGAAGGAAAAATAAAGGCAGGGTGTCAAATGGGGTTGGCGTGGCCAGAGCACAGTAGCCAGGAACACTCTGGCCCAGCCTCTTTGAACTTTCTTTCCCGTCCTCAGTGTTGTTTTTATGTGGATTAAGGAGGAGGAAAGGACAACATACCGGCTGATACAGAAAATACTTTTTTTCTTTCTTGCGGTTAGGACTTCAGAATTGTTGAAGGAGGCTCTGATTCGCTTGTTCAGAGTTGACCCTTTTCTTTACAGAATTAAAATCAAACAGCATCATTTTTCATTAAAGACGGCAAAACTCAAAATGTAACCAACAAAAAGTGCAAGGTGCAAGTGGGGGAAAAAAAAAGTTTCATCCCCTTCATCTAAACATCCAATTACTACTTCTCTTTTTAAGGGAACACACAGATTCTCTTGAAACCCATCTACTCAGAGAAACAGGGAAAATGGTCCAGAAGTCTGAGTCCACCAGGCATCAAACAAAGGGACGAGGAAACGAACACGTGTCACACGTCTCGTCCTCTACCTGCCCTCTCCTCGTCTCTCCCTCCACCAATTTTGGTTTCCATTCCAAATACACAGGTCCTTGCGCATCAAATTTCATTGCTGAGCTCCAAAATCTACATTTAAAATTTAGTCTAGCCGTTGACATAATGCTCTAGTTAAAGTGAGGAGAAGAAAGCTGGAAGATCCTAGTGGGGTGGGAGCTCTTATCCTTTTCTCACTAAACAACAAAAACAAATTCTAGGAGACATACTGCCAAAAATCTGGAGGATCCTGCAAAGGATTAGGAAATCCCGGTGGCATAGCGGTTAAGAGCTACAGCTTCTAACCAAAAGGTCAGCAGTTCAAATCCCCAAGTACTCGTTAGAAACTCTATGGGGCAGTTCTACTCTGTCCTCTAAGGTGGCTATGTGTTGGAATCCGCTCAGTGGCAGTGGGTTTGGGTTTGGGCAAACATGTATCAGAGTATCAGAGAAGCATCAAATAATGGAAGTAAATATATGAGCTTTGCAGTCAGACAATTCCAGGTTCAAATCCCAGCTCTGCTCTTACTGGAACTGCAGGCAAGTTATTCGTCCTATTATAGCCTAAATGTTACTATGTTTTTCTTATTTAAGTTGCTACTGGTAAGACCATGAATTATAAGAAGGCATCAAGAGGAAGGTATATTTCAAGGGCCTCTCCCTTCTTGAAGAAGCTCTGGCGGAGCTGTGGTTAAAGCACTTGGCTGTTAACAGAAAGGTTTGGCAGTTCGAATCCACCAGCCACTTCATGGGAGAAAGATTTGGCAATCTGCTTCTGTAAAGATCTGTAGCCTTGGAAACATTACTAGGCAAGTTCTACTCTGTCCTGCAGAGTAGGAATCAGCTAGGTAGCAGTGTGGTTTTTATTGTTTGTTTTTCCCTCCTTTGTTTACCATATTCTTACCATCTTCTCCCAAATCGTTTACCGTGTAATACCCCTCATTGTAATTAAAAAACAAGACCTTGCCTAAGCTAACGGTTAAGCCAGAAAACTGAATCAAAAAATGGGATTTCATCGACTGTAGAAAACAATGGACAAGGTAGACGGGTTTTACCTGGCACCCTTACAATCGCTCAGTAGAAGTGCCTGTATGTTGCCTATCATTCATTCCAAATTCTTGGAATTATTCAAATGTGAGTGCAGTTCATTGGTTTCCAAGCCTGCTTTCTAAATGTCTTAGCACTTTACTTCCTACTTTATGCCTTCCACCTGAGAGCAGGCTGACAGTGATCTTTGCTTTCATTTTGCTGCCCTGAGCCCCACTGTGTAGCTGAGCCAACTAAGAACTTATGCTGTGTTGCGTCTTCTGGTTTGGGGGGTACAGATTCCTCAATGTGATCCTCCTTTCCTCACCTCCACCTACCATCATTAACGTTGGATTTTCCAGGTATTAGAGCATGAGAACCAGAACCTAAGACAATTAGAAGACAAGACTTTTAGTAGCAAAACACCTAGGACTGAGAGTTGGGAATAGTGGAATGATTAAAGCTAGCAATACCCATCAGTGCCTGTCAGAAAAATAGAAACCACAGTGGACCTTTCAACAGAGAAGATTTAATATAAGAAACTCGTTAAACATGTTTCAGTAAAAGCAAAAAGGGAGCACTTGAGCTAACACAGAGGTAACAATCACATGATGCAGCTGTCACCTCTGAGGTTAGGAGAACAAAGGCAGGAGGTTAGGTTGATAAAAACCTAGAAGCTCACAGAAGGACCTCCCAGATAGGAACTCAAACTTCTGAGGAGAGGGTATCTCCCAGCTGGTGAAGATACAGAACAGTTTGGAGAAGGGGCCAGTGTGGATACTGTGATGGGGCTGGTCTGAAAGGACAGGAAGAAGCAGGAGATTGAACAACTGCCACTGACAAGATGAATGGCCATTGGTGGAGTAATGGAAATAAGAGATAGAGGCATACAAAAAGGAGAAATTCTCTTGCCTTCTGTGTTATAGTTATCTCCAATTGGAAGAGCCTGATATGGAGTCAGAAACCCTGGTGGCATAGTAGGTTAAGTCTGCTAACTGAAAAGTTAGCAGTTCAAATCCACCAGGCGCTCCTTGGAAATTCTATGGGGCAGTTCTACTCTGACCTCTTGGGTCGCTATGAGTCTGACCCAAATTGATGGCAGTGGGTTTTGGGGTTAATATATGTCAACAGACAGAGAAATGTCATTTGCTGAGCCTCATCCCCAGCAATGCAGAGCAGAGCATAGGAAAGGTGGTTTTGGAGTTGAGAGACAATATCTTAGAGTGAATAATTGAGTATGGTTGCCAGTAAATCACCAACTTCACAGCCTCAAACTTGGTGTTTGGAGACGATACTAAAAGACTGTCTTTAGTGAAGTGTTTCCTACCTCTGCCTATTTGTGTAATTTTCATTGTTGTGAATGTTGACCCGTGTGTGTGTGTGTTTAAGGATTAGGGTGAGGACTTGGCCTTTTCACGTCTGCAAGGGCCCACTCCTTCATGCTGGGAGTAAACACTATCACTCTTCTCTATGTTGTTAATGAGACTCCAAAATAAATGTTTTCTTATAGATTATACCTGGTAATTTATGATTCAGCACCAGAAAAGAAACTTTAGCGGATTGGGAAATGGGACAAGAAGAGGATGTACTCAAAGAAATTTAACGAGGGCCAGAACTGGAAGGATCTGGAATAAGCACAAACCCAATTGCCAGTAAGCTTCAGTTAAGCTTCATGTCTCCAAATCTTAGAAACGAGCTAATGGCTTACAGTTTTTCCCTCTTGCTTACACAGTTCCAGGAAGACAGGCAGCTTACGCCCAGAAAGCTCAGTAACTGAACTTTACATAACACCTGGGAACACAAGAGACTATGTGTGGGGAAGTGATGACGGGCCATTTGCAGGTTGCAGTTGGCGCCTGAAAATTGTTCATCACCTGCTCAGCATGCAGAACTACTGGAAACTGAATTGGTGGTGATTATGCAAGCGAGATAAATGAGAGCAGAATAAACACCACATGAAAGGCACCATGATCGCTGAGTGAAGTACAGCTGAATCACAACTTTTTGTTTCTTGACTGGGTTCTATTTAGTTCTCTTCTGTCAGGCACTGGTAAAATTGGATCCCACCGTAAGAAGAAAAGAATGTAAAACTGCAAGTGCACTGTTTGGTATACTCCTACAAGGCACCAAAATAGAGAAGTGCTGATCTCATAAATAACATTATCTCCTAGCAGTGTTGTTTTCTGGCACTACAAATTATCAGTTCTAGACATTACAATAGCCAAAAATCTTCCCAAGAAGACTATTAACCTCATTCTGTTTGCAGATTTTCCATTGGCAGCATCGAAGGGTTAATAGGTGAATTATTCGTTTATCAGCAAGTCAGTATGGGTTGGGCTAAAGAGTTTGGGCTCTGGGATCAGATGAACCTGGATTTGAACTTCTTTCCTTCCACTTTCATTATGTGTGCGATCTTGTGCAAGTTGCTTAATGAACAAAATCTCAGCTTTTCATCTATGTTGTTGTTGGTGTCAGCTTCCCTCTAGTTGGGACCCAACTCATAGCAACTCTAGGCACAATGGAGGGAAATACTGCCTGGTTATGCACAATCCCCATGATTGGTTGTGGAGAGGATGGTTTTCCTAGTCCATCATAGTCTGGAAGCTTTGCTTAAACCTGTTTAGTACCACAGCAGCACGAAAGTTTCCACTGACAGACAAATGGTGGCTATGCATGAGGTGTATTGGTCAAGACCTGAACCTGGATCTCCCACATGGAAGTTGAGAATTCTATCACTGATTTATCAGTGCCTCATTCTTCATTTTTAATAATTTGTTTTCTTCTAAAGTGTAGTTATTAAGACTAAATGAGATGATGCAAATAAGATGTTTGACAGAGTTTTTGGTGCAAAGTAAGTACTCAAGAAATATTAGCTATTCTGTGATGTTGTTAGGTACTGTTGACATGATTAGAGCTCACAGCTATCCTTTGTATAAGAGAACAAAACAGTGCCTAGTCATGCACTATCTTCATAATCATCGTTATGCTTAAACCCAATGATTGCGGCCACTGTGTCAATCTGTCTCACTGAGAATCTTCCTCTTTTTCACTGGTCCTCTACTTTACCAAGTATGATGTTCTTCTTCAGAGTCTAGTCCCTCATGGATGTGAGTTGAAGTCTTGCCATTCTTGCTTATAATGAGTGTTCTGTCTATCCTTGTTCCGAGACAGACCTACTCATTCTTTGGGCAGTTCATGGTATACTCATCATTCTTTGCCAATGCCACAATTCAAAGGCATCAACCCTTCCTTGATCTTCCATATTCACTGTCCAGCTTTCACATGCATGTGAGGCAGTTGAAAACACCATGCCTTGGGTTGGGTGTACCTTAGTCTTTAAAGTAACATTTTTTTTGTTTGTTTGTTTTAACACTTTAAAGAAATCTTTAGTGGCAGATTTGCCCAATGCGATATGTTTTTTGATTTTTTCACTGCTGCTTCCATGGGCTTGATTATGGATCCAAGTAGAACGAAATCCTTGACATCTTCAATCTTTTCTCTGTTTAGCATGATGTTGCTTATTGGTCCAGTAGTAAAAATTTTTGTTTTTGTTATGTTGAGGTGTAATCCATATTGAACCAGGTTCAGTTCTTGACCAATACACCTCATGCATAGCCACCACTTGTCTGTCAGGGGAGACTTTCGTGCTGCTATGGTACTAAAAAGGTTTAAGAAAGCTTCCAGACTATGATGGGTTAGGAAAACCATCCTCTCCACAACCAATCATGGGGATTGTGCATGACCAGGCGGCATTTCCCTCCATTGTGCCTGGAGTTGCTATGAGTTGGGCTCCAACTAGAAGGCAGCTGACACCAATCCGTACTGAATGAAGGCTGTGGTATTTGATCTTCGTCAGTAAGTCTTTCAAATTCTCTTCCCTTTCAGTAGGCAAGTTTGTGTCATCTATATATCACAAGTTGTTAATAAGTCTTCCTCCAATCCTGATGCTGCATTCTTCTTCATATAGTCCAATTCCTTGGATTATTTGCTAAGCATAGAGATTAACTAATATGATGAAAGGTTATGACGCTTGATGAACACCTTTCCTGATTTAAAACCACCCAGTATCCCTTTGTTCTGTCTGAACAACTGCCTCTTAGTCTTAATATAGGTTCCTTATGAGCACAGTTAAGTGTTCTGAAATTCCCATCCTTTGCAATGTTATTCACAATTTGTTACGATCCACAGTTTAATGCCTTTGTGTAGTCAATAAAGCAGAGGTAAACATTTTTCTGGTATTCTATACTTTCAGCCACAACCTACCTGACATCAGCAAAGATACTCCTCGTTCCACATCCTCTTCTGAATCTGTCTTGAATTTCTGGCAGTTCTTTTGATGTGCTCCTGCAACTGCGTTTAATTGACCCACATTTCAGCACTTACTATGTACTAGGCACTTAATGTGTAGTACCAGCTGTAGTGATTAAAAGATGAATTGGACCCAGTCCCTGTTATCAAAGAGCTCACAACCTGCAACCGAAAGGTATTCAAAACCCTTTACTTAGGGAAAATGACCCATCTAGGACAATTGTGTGTGAACTCATTGTGGGAGATCTTACTCAGTGAGCCAAATAGCAGATGTGCAAGAGGAATAAAGCTGTGGATGTCAGGTGAATTCTGAAATCAGGGCAGGATACTGGGTGTGCAGGGCTGGCCGGGTGTGATGGAGGAAGAAGGAGGAGCTGCGTAGAGAGAACATATTCTTTCTCTTTGTACTACTTTAAGCCTTATGAACCCACCGAATGAGATAAACTTAGAGGATGAAATGCTCCCAAGACTCTAGTTACTGAAAGGATACAATGGTTTTGAATACATGACAGGGGCTCTTTGAATGTGAATCTGCATCACTGTTGTTAAATGACTGTCTACTTGTTGCTGCAGATGATTACTGAGGATGAGATGTGAAATGTGTGGGTTCTAAAATAGTTGGAAAGACCACGACTAAAAAAAGCTGCTCATAATCCTGAGTTAGGAATTGAGCAGGTGGACCTTCTCTTGGTTGTGACAGGTCCCTCTTGCTCTTGAAAAACAGGGTTTCAGTATCTTCTGTGAAGAGAAACAGGGTGGCCCAGTTACAAAAGGCCCCTTGAAAGATTTAAATATGCTGCCTTGTAGAAGATGAAGGCTAACATAACCTTGAAGACCACAGAGGAAATAGCTGTGTGCTGCCAAGATTTAACACATCTAGAGGTGATTTGGGGGGCTATGTGTACTTTGGTAAAAGGAAACAAAGGCTCTGTCCATTAAGAGAGTTATTAATTTTTCTTTCCTGTAATGGAATGCTAAGTCTCAGTAAACTTACCTGTTTACCTAACTGGGTTTCTGTGAAATTATTATTCCTCAGCTGTCAGCATTCACTTACCTGCAGTGGGTCCCTTGCAAATCTTGGGCAAACTTTTAGGGCTGATCAGCAATCACTATTCTCTTGCAAGTTATTACAGAAATTTGATAAACCACCTGAATTAAAAAAAAAAAAAGAAAGAAAATCCATGAAACAGCACTCGAACAAACTCAGACCATGACTTTTGGAGTGTAACTTTTCTTTTTATACAAACACTTCTTTTTCATACATACACTCTACTATTTTTGGCTCACATGTGCAAACAGATGAAAGAAAGCAGAATCTTAGGGTTTTTTTTTTTTTTTTTTTTTAAAGCTATTAAATGGCTTATATTTTAGTCAGCTAGTAAAATCCATAGGTTTTCCCTCTGGATAAAAATTTTTCCAAGTAGCATGCATTTCCACAAAAAAGAAAAAGGATAATTTTCCTATGTTCACTCTAAGTTTGTTTGATCCTTGTAAAGGGGATAGCATGTGTGAGGTTCATAGTGAATTCATTTGTGTGACACTCGAACCTGCTATAAGGTAGCTAAGAGTTTGTGCCATGAAAGGAAATGGGTGAAATACCTTATAATTCCATGGTTTTCTGATCTTATTTTAGTATTTTGGTGCCAAAAACCCATTGAAAGGGGTACATTAAGAGACTTTTATAAGTATATATGATTAATGGCAGATTCTCCCATGAAATGAGGGCAAGCATTACATGAAATTCCAGGGTAACGTTAAAATTCATTCACTATATCACATAGCTTTACTATAGCCTTCCATTGCCCACTTTTAAGTAATTGATTAAATGTTTTTTACGTATTTACTTTTTAAAATATGGTGTGATTAAGCTCAATTGCAAATGTTTAAATTTTAATTAAATTTTTAAAAAGAATTTCCAGAAAGCAGTATTCTAAAAGAGGTTGCTATATCTATATTTAAGGAAAATGATCAGCTTGGCTGGAGGTTCATAATTTCTCCCTCTGTCCAGGAGGCTATCTTAGAACAGAACTTTCTTAGAAATGTCACTGATCGTGACTTTTTTAGTGATCATCTTCGCTTGCCTTTTCTCCTTGATTGTCTTGTTTTTCCTGTTTAGAATGCTTTGTGATGTTTTCCTTGAGGATCTAGGTCCCTGGAGTTGTCCATTTGCTGACAAATTTTTTATTCCCTTGGCTAATTCCTTAATATTGACCAAGTAGGTGGTGGGCCTGGGCTGAACAAGGGATTATAAATTTATGGTTATAATGATAAGACAGATTCATGGCTAAGACCACTATCAATTAATTCATTAGTAGCAGCCTCATTGCAGCATTTTTAATAACAGGAAACTGAAAATAACTGAACTATATATCAATAGGGGAAGTGTTAACTCTAAAATCCAGATCCCTTGCTGTTGAGTTGATTCTGATTCATGGCGATCTGAACTGTCCTGTATAGTTTCCAAGGCTGTAATCTCTAGAGAAGCAGAAGCCACATCTTTCTCTGACAGTGTGGTTGGTGGGTTTGAACCATCGACCTTTCACAAGTAGCTGAGTGCTTAACCATTGCACCACAAGGGTTCCTAAATATGCATCAATAATAGAAGTGTTGACTGTAGTGAAATGCTTTTATATGATGGGATAGGATGTAACTAGTAAAAGAAAAAGTTAGATATACAGGTACTGACCTGGAGAGATGACTAGATGTATTCTAGTTTAGAAAGAGGTAAACTGCAAAATAATATGTATAGTATATATTAAAGAAAAAGAGAAATATGCATTTTTATTTTATGAACTTGTATAAGCACAAGTAATGATGTGGAAAGACACATATTACACTTCCCACTGGCACCATCACGGGATGGACAGCTGAGAAGCAGGTCACAATGCATCATCTCTATGCTTGTTAATAATGTTTGTTTTAATGAACATGCATCAATTTTGCAGTTAAAAATCCGATTAAGTTTAAAAGAAAGTTGTTAAAGTTTCTTTGCCCTCATGATACCAAAAAGTTATTAAGTTACTACTCTGGGAAGACACTGCACTAGATTTTGATAGAGATAATAATAATTTTATAGGTAGATATAGTATTATTTCTGCTTTACTGGTGAGGGGATTTAAACTTAGAGAAATAACCTGAGCAATTTCTTAAAGTGACAGGCTTCTTCTATTATATAGCCAGATATTAGAAACTGGAGATCTTCTGAAGGAAAGCTTAGGACAAAGCACCACCAAACAAAAATGTTAAATTTTCAAAACGTAGTTTCAACGTGGTATATCCATACAATGGAATGTTATTCAGCAACAAAAAGGAATGAACTACTGATCTATGCTACCAAGTAGATAAACCTTGAAAAACATTATGCTAAGTAAAAAAAGCCAGCAATGTCTTACATGATTCAGTTTATATGAAATTTCCAGAATAGGCAAATCCACAGAGACAGAAAATAGATTAACAGCTTCCTTCATCTGGGGTATGGGGGGTGACTACTAATGGATAAGGGGCTCTTTCATGGGGGAAAAATATGTTCTAAAATTAGGTTGTGGTGAGTGTTTTGCAACCATATGAACATAGTAAAATCCACTGACTTGTACTCTTGGAAATGAGTGAATTTATGGTATGTGCATTATATATAGTTATATATGAATTGCATATAGTAAAGCTGTAATTTAAAAAAAGCTTCATTAATGGGCACCTATTAATGGAGAGAAGGTTTAAATGTACACTTCTCTGCCTAGGTTGTTCCTGATTTTCCTGGAGAGCAGCACTCATTCTGATCAGATTGCTCTGATTTACTCAAGTTCAAATAATCAACCAGAGCAGTATCAATGAAATAAATACTCCAAAGGAGTCTGTTTTCTACAGAATGTCAAGTTTCAGAAGCTTATATAGATCTCTCTGCTTCCTTAAAATGGTCTCCTCCACAGTTCTCTTGGTTAATTGAAGTCTGCTTTAATTCTGGGGGGTTGCAAGACTCTCCTAGGGTTGTAAGAAGTCCTGGATCTGGATATTGTCACTAATTTTTTCTTCATCCAGATTTTTTTCAACAACTCTGAACAAATTCTAGTTCTCAAATACTGCCTTTTAAACCAGTCGTTCATTCTTCCCATTCCATCATTTCTCTGACTGATTTGCTAGCGTGGGTTTGATTGTTAATTTAGTTGCCTGAACAATTTTAACAATAGATATTGCACTTTACTATTACAGTTATAGCTAAAATTGCTTTTAAAAATTAAAAATAAATGGTTACTAACAACCAGTTGCAGTGACTCTAAGAAATTTTCCAGTATAATAGTTACTGTTGCTATTTGAGCTCTGATGACTCACCATACAACAATTGAAATGATGTAAAAAAAAAATAAAAACCTCAGTATATTAATGCAGATGACTAAAAAAAAAATCCAACAAATGTTTGTTGGGTATATATTCTGTGTAGGACACTGTAGGATTTTTACAGTGGATGCACAAGAACTGCCAATGAAGTTCACAGACTCATCCTAGAAAAAGTGCTGCATTCCTGGCTGCAGAATATCACATGGTCACCTTCCAAGTACTCTGCTGGGTAACCTAGGCACTGATGCCAGTGCCTAGTCTACCCTTCAAAGTAATTTTGGAACTCTCTCTGGAATGGCCATCAGAGCTGTCGTCCTATTACCCTTGACGACTTGAATGTCATCAAAGTGTCTTCCTTTCAATTTTTCCTTTACCTTCTAGTAAAGAAAAAAAGTCATCGGATTAGGTGAGTAGGGAGGGTGTTCCAATACACTTATTTGTTTACTGGCTAAAAATTTGCTTACAGACAACTGTACATGTTAGTTCGTGAACTTGCCACTGTGCCACCTTGCACAATAGCCATTCCAGAAAGAGTTCCAAAATTGCTCTGAAGGAGGGACTAGGCTCTGGCTTCAGTGCATGCCTTCCCAAGGGAAGAACTTTGAAGGTGATCATAATAATATTCAGCAATGAGGTATTGTAGCACTCAGAACAATTAAATTCGTGAACTTTCCAGCCCTCGTAACACTCATTAGGAGTTAAAAATCTTTTCAGAGAGACAAAGCATGAAGAATTATAAGGTAAAGCAACAACGTAAGAGTTAATGATAAATATCCCAAATGTCACAAATTTTAAGTTGCTCGAAGTATAAAAGAAATTTTTGTTAACTCACTGATAAAATAATTGTTTATTCAGCATTTCTGATAAGCAGTCTTTCCCGAGTGAAGTTGATAATTGTGTAGAGATGAGAAACCTGCGGAGAGCTCACTTGTTCTTTTTTGTGAAGAATGGTTGAAAGCTTCTAAGACTCGCGAGGCATACAATCTGTTGAGAGGACAGGCAAGTGCACAAGGACTCCGCTTTAGTAAGTGTGGCGGCACCCCTTAGACTCAGGCACCAAGTCTCCTGCTCTGGTTTCTTTTGAAAGCCCTCCCGTTAGCATTCCCTGAGGAATGTCGAGTTGTGGGGCTAAGGAGACAGGTCCACTCAGAGCTAACATCACCCTAGTTTTGATCATTCTCTGTGTACCTGGGACCCTAGATTTCCCTGTTCAAATGGATCAAGTCAGCTCATAGAATCTGAGTGTGTGTCTTCCCTGGGTCCATCCTTGTGACAGTGGGCTGTGCTGCAGGTGTGTTTATCCATAGGCCAGATGAATGGTCAAGGCAGCTGTTGGTAGGAATTATGAGCCCATCTTGAATATAAGGTTGATGTATCTGCAAGGGAAACCGTGGTGGCATAGTCACTAAGTGCTATGTCTGCTAACCCAAAGATTGGCAGTTCAAATCCGCCAAGCACTCATTGGAAGAGGTTCTACTCTACCCTATAGGGTCACTGTGAGTTGGAATAGACCTGACATCAGTGGGTTTGGTTTTTTTTGGAATGTCTGAAAGAGTGTAAAATATCTCGTGATATAAAGGGGGGAGGGAATTAGGTCAGGGGTTATTTCTCCCCATCTGCCTAGTTCTGAAATGGAACTCAGAGGAGTCCAAGAACTCTAAATTCCAGCCTGGACTTCCAGGTCCATGAAGGTAATTTGTCAAGGGACAAGGGCAAAACAATTTTCATTTGACAGTCAGTTTTTCTTACTCTTGGCTCAACAAATTTTAGGAGGGATTCTTCAGAATATAGTGTCGTCATAGAAGCAAGAACAATAAACTGGGAAGGAGGAGTTTGCACAGTAGAGGTGACATTTCAATTAGGCCTTGAAAGGATCTGTGCTTGCACTGTGGCAGGCATACCGAGGTAATTAGAAGAATCGGCTCTGGTCGTTGCCAGCAGGTAACATTCAGGGATGAGATTTGTAAACAGACCTGTCCTGAAGTAAGGTAGGCACGAAAATGGACTTTACACTGGAGCACAGAAAGTGGAGTGATTAACTCTTCCTGGAGGTAATCTGGCAAGGCTTCATAGAAGAAGCAGTCTCTGATTTGGGTTAAGAACACTCAGTAGGAGTTTTTTTTTTTTTTTTAAATATTTTTTATTGTGAATTGAGATCACTTTTACACTCTGTATCATGTTCCCATATAACACCCATAACTTTCACTGCTATTCCATTCTAGCTGCCCCCTCCCCCCACTGCCACATGACAGCAGTCTTCCCTCTTTTGTTCAGAATTCTCGTGACCTTTTGACCAAGGTCTAGCCCTCCTCACCCAGTCCATTTGGCCCCAGTGAACAGCATCTTAGACAACTCCATGTACTTGTTTAAATATTTGTTTGCCTCCAGTATCATTCTGTTTTGTATAGTCCAGGTCAGCCTTCGTCTGGAGAGCTGGCTCAGATGCTGGATGCAGTTTGGGGTTAGAGAATCCAGAGGCCACACTTCCAGTGGGCCCTCGGTTCAGAACGACCATCAAGTGTGGTCTTTTGGTAGAGTTCTAGCACTGCCCTCTCCTTTCCCCCATCACTTCCTGTGTCGAGAGCTCCATTTGTTGTAGCCCATCCAAGCTGTCATTGGTAATGTTTGGGCACTAATTTTTCTGATCCCATTCTGAAGCAGACTATGGCTTGTCTGGCCATTTCCATCTGGTGGCTCATGTTTTTCTCCTGTCCTCAATGTCCACCATTAGGAATAGGAGTTTTCAAGTAGACAAAGACCTTGTCAAAGATTATCCTATGCAGAAGAGCATAGCATGTATAAGGACGCAAGCATGGCATGTTTGAGGAAGTGTAGAGTTTTTGTGTGGAAATGGTGAAAGATGATGTTGCTCATCAATTTTTACTTATTTTTCTTATTACTTTTTTCTTTTAAAAATATTGTATTGTGCTTTAAGTGAAATTTTACAATCCAAGTCAATTTGTTGTACAAAAACTTACACACATTCCTGCAGAACTCTAGCTGCTTGCCCTGCGCTGTGACAGCACACTCCTTTCTACCCTTTCATGTCCATTCGGTTAGCTCCTGTCTCCCTCTGACCTCTCATTTTGCTCTGGATGGAAGTTGCTCAGATTGTCTCATGTATTTAATTAAGTCAAGAAGCTCACTCTTCACCAATATCATTTTATGCCTTATAGTCTAGTCCAGTCTTTGTCTGAAGTGTTGGCATCAGGATTGGTTTTCAACTCTGGAGTAACAGTGAGTCCGGGGGCCTGTTATCTGGGGACACTGTGGTCTGTTGGACCATCCTGGTCTTTTTACCAGGGTTCATGTTCTGTACTCCATTTTTCTCCTCTTTCGTCAGGGACTCTGATGTGTTCCCTGTCAGGACAGTCACTGGTGATGGTCAGGCACCGTGCAGTTCTTCTGATCTCATGCTGATGTAGTCCCTGGCTTATGTGATCCTTTCCGTCTCTTGGGCACATATTTTTCTTATGTGTTTGATGTCTTTTATTTTCCCTGGCTTCGGGTGGACTGGGACCAATTGATGCTTCTTAGGTGGCCACTTGGCAAGCTTTTAAGATCCTGATGCTACTCACTGAAGTGGGCAGAACATTTTCTTAAAAAACTTTGTTGAGGCAGTTGACCTACATGTCCCCTGAAACCATGGTCCCCAGACACCTGTCCCTGCTACTCTAGCCTTTGAAGGGTTGGGTTTAGGAAATGTCTTAGCTTTTGGTTAGCTCATTTGTGCTGATTTGTCTGCTGCATGTTATTTTTTCTTTCACCTAATTTAATTCTTATCTACTATCTAATTAATGAGTATCCGTCTCCCTCCCTCTCCACCCTTGTAACCATCAAAGACTGTTTTCTTTTGTGTTTAAACTGTTTCTTCAGTCCAGATAATAGTAGTGTAGTACAGTACTTATCCTTTTGCAATTGACTGATTTGACTCAGAATAATGTCTCCAGATTTCTTTATGTTTCATCATTGTTTCTTATCATTGCATAGTATTCCATTGTGTGAACATATCATAATTTATTTATCCATTCATTTATTGATGGATACCTAGTTTGATTCCACCTTTTTGATATTGTAGACAGTGCTGCAGAAAACATTGGTGTGCCTATATCTGTGTGACAGCCTTATTTCTCTAGGATATATTGCAAGAAGTGGGATTGTTGGATCATATAAAGCTATCTCTAGTTTTTTAAGAAAGCATTAAATTGATTTCCAAAGTAGTTGTACCATTTTATATTACCACCAACGTTGGTAATATAAGTGTTCCAGTCACTCCACAGCCTCTCCAACATTATTTTGTGTTTTTTTTGATTAATGCCATTCTTGTTTTGATTTTGATCTCTCTAATGGCTAAGGATTGTGAACATTTCCTCACAAATGTGTTAGCCACTTGAATGTCTTCTTTGATGAAGTGTTGGCTCTTGTCTTTTGCCCATTTTTTAGTTAGGCTATTCGTCTTTTTGTTGCTGAGGTTTTGCAGTAACTTATAGATTTTGGAGATTAGACTCTGATTGGATTTGCTGTAGCTAAATATCTTTTCCCAGTCTATAGGTTGTGTTTGCTCTTTTGGTGAAGTTTTTGGATGAACATAATAAGCATTTGATTTTTAAAGGTTCTCAGTTATCTTTTCCCCCTCCCCCGTCCGGTGTTTGTGCATTGTTGGTAAGGTTTTATATTCAGTTTGTGCTGTATATTACGGGTTCCAGCATTGTCCTTATTTTTTCTTCCATGATCTTTGTCGTTTTAGACTTGCTGTTTAGGTCTTTGACCCATTTTGAGTTAGTTTTTGTGCATGGTGTAAGACATGGGCCTTTTTTCATTTTTTTTTGCTGATGAATATCCAGTTAATCCAATATCAGTTATTAAAGATAAGTAATGCTTTACTTATCAAGGGCTTCTTCCCTTCCCATATGAAGCTGATGATGATTTGTTTCTCCATCTCATTAAAAGATGCCATTGGAATTTGCATCAGGATTGCCTTGTATCTATGGATTGCTTTGGGTAGAATAGACATTTTCACAATGTTGAGTCTTCCTATCTATGAGAAAGTTAGATTGCTCCACTAACATAGGTCCCTTTTGTTTTTTGCAGTAGAGTCTTGTAATATTCTCTGTATAGGTCTTATATATATCTGGTTAGACTTATTTCTAAGTATTTTATTTTCTCAAGAGCTGTCGGAAGTGGTATTGATTTGGTGATTTCCTCTGGTGTTCTCTTTGTTGATGTAAAGGGATCCAACAGGTTTTTGTATATTTACCTTGTATCCTGATCTTTGCTGAACTCTTGCATTAGTTCCAGTAATTTGTGTGTGTGTGTGTGTGTGTGTGTGTGTGTATTCTTCAGGGTTTTCTGCAGAGTTACTTTTACTTCTGCGTTACCAATTTTGATGCCCTTTATTTCTTTTTCTTGTCTGAGTGCTCTGGTCAGAACCTCCAGCATAATGTTGAATAAAAGTGGTGACAGAGGGCACCCTTGTTTGCCATTCTTAAGGAGAATGCTTTCCAACTGTCTTTTTAGGATGGTGTTGGCTATCGGCTTTGCATAAATGCTGTTTATTATGTTGAGGAATTTCCTCTCTGTTTCTATTGTGCTGAGAATTTTTGACATGAATGGGTGTTAGACTTTGTTAAATGCCTTTTCTGCATCAGTTGGTAAAATCAGGTGGTTCTTTTGTTTTATTTATGTGATTGATTATACTGATTGCTTTCTAATGTTGAACTATCCCTGCATCCCTGTTGTGAATTCCACTTTGTCATGGTGAATTATTTTTTAATGTGCTGTTGGATTCACTTGGCTAGAATCTTGTTGAGGATTTTGGCATCTAGTTCATGAGGAATATTAGTCTGTAATTTTCCTTTTTTGCGGTGTCTGTACCTGGCTTTGGTATCAGGGTTACGCTGGCTTCATAGCGTGAATCTGGCAACAGTCCATCTTTTGCTATCCTGTGAAATACCATTAGTAATAGTGGTGTAAGCGCTACCTAAAAGTTCGGTATAATTCTGCAGTCAAGGTATCAGGGCCAGGGCTTTTTTTTTTGTGAGTTTTAAAATTTCCTTTTCGTTCTCTTCTTTTGTTATTGGTTTATTTAGCTTTTCTACTTCTGTTTATGTTAGTTTAGGTAGGTACTGTGTTTCTAGAAATTTGTCTGTTTTCTCTAGGTTTTCTAATTTTTTAGAGTGCAGTTTTTCATAGTATTCTGTTACGATTTTTTAAATTTCATTTGAGTTTATTGTGATATTGCCCTTCTCATTTCTTATTCAGGTTATTTGAATCCTTTCCTGTTTTCTTTTGTCAATTTGGCTAATGGTTTATCATTTCTGTTGCTCTCTTCAAAGAACTATCATTTGGTCTTATTAACTCAATCATTTTGCTATTCTCAAATTCATTTAGTTCTACTCTAATTTTTATTATTTACTTTCTTCTGTTGCCTAAGGACTACCTTTGCCACTGTTTCTACTTGTTTGAGTTGTAGGGTTAACGTTTTTATTTGTGCCCTTTCCTCTTTTTGGGTGTATGCATTTATTGACATCACTTGACCTCTGAGCACTTCTTTTGCTGTATACCAAAGGTTTTGGTAAGATATGTGTTTGTTCTCATTTGATTCTCTGAATTTCTTTACTATGCTTTTGATTTCTTCTATAACTCAGAAGTTTTTGAGCAAGGCATTGTACAGTTTCCATATATCTGCCTATTTTATTTGCATGTTCTGTTATTGATTTCTACTTTTATGGTTTTATAGTCTGAAAAGATGCTTTATAATATTTCAGTGCTTTGAAATTTGTAAAGACTTGTTTTATGGCCTCATATGTGTCTATTCTGGAGAATGTTCTATATGCACTGGAAGAGAAAGTGTACTTGGCTGCTGTTACGTGGAGTGGTCTGTATATATCTACAATGTCAAGCTGGTTGATTGTGGCATTTAGATCTTCCATGTCTTTACCGAGCTTCTTTCATGTATGTTCTCTCCTCACTGAAAGTAGTATGTTGAAATCTCCTGCTATTTTGGGGGAGCTTTCTATTTCTGTTTTCAATGCAGTTAGGGTTTGTTTTTTGTATTTGGAGACATACCATTGGACACATAAATATTTAATACAGTTGTGTCCTCCTGGAGTAATGGCCCTGTAATCACTATATAGTGTCCTTCCTTATCCATTGAGGTGGGTTTGACTTCAAAGTCTATTTTATGTGAAATTAATTTTGCCACTACTGTTCTTTTTTGAATGTTCTTTGCTTTGTATATATTTTTTCCATTCTTTGAGTTTTAATTTGAGTCTTTAAGTCTAAGTTGTGTTTCTTGTATGCAGCATACAGTTGGATCATGTTTTTTATCCAATCTGGTGCTCTCAGTTTCTTTATTCGTGTATTTAATCCATTTATGCTCAGTGTAATTATCGATAGGTATGAGTTCAGTGTTGTTATTTTCCTGCTTTTTTTATGTGTTGTATATAATGTTTGTTTTACTTAATTTTCTGTGCTGTGTTGATTTCTTTATGTGATTTATTTTCATCTTTTTCATTTTGTTTGTTTTGTATTTGCTGAGACTTTGTGTTTCTCTTGTTTCATGTTTTGGTGTGTAGGGTTGTTAATTTTCTTTGTGGTTACCTTAATATTGACTCCTATTTTTGTAAATGTAAACCAGTCTTTAATTTCTTTGTATTGCCTTTACTTGCCCTCCATATGAAAGATCTATGTCTACAGTTTTACAAGTCCCTTTTTTTTGTTGTAGTTTTGCCACCTTTTATACAATGACATCTTTGTTTCCCTATTTTCAGTGTTTTGTCTTTGATTTGTTTTTGTGATTTCCACATCTGGAGTTGTATCTGGTTGCTCTGTTCTGCATTCTAGTCTTGTGATGTTATCTGACACTACTGATTTTCTATCCAAAGGACTCCTTTTAATATTTCTTGTAATTTTAGTTTAGTTTTTGCAAATTCTCTAAATTCCTATTCATCTGGAAATGTCCTAATTTTGCCAAAATATTTGAGAGGCAGTTCTGGTGGATATGTAATTCTTGTCTGGTAAATATTTTCCTTCAAGGTTTTGTATATGTCATCCTTTTGCCTTTTTGCCTTCATCATTTCTGCTGAATAGCCCAAGCTTAGTTTTATTGACTCCATATTTAGACTATTTTCTGTTTATCCCTAGGAACTTTGAAAATTGTCTCCTTCACTTTAGTTTTGGCAAGTTTGATTATACTACACTTTGGTGTCTTTCTTTTGGTATCTACCTTGTGTGGAGTTTTGTGAGCATTTTGGATAGATATCTTCTCATCTTTCATGATATTAGGGAAATATTCTGCCAACAAATATTAGACATTTTCCTCTCTATTTTATATTATCTCCCCACTCCTGTTGTTTTGTTGCTCCAATCACCTGTAGATTATTCCTGTGGGACAGAGTAGAACTGCTCCATAGAGTTTCCAAGGAATGCCTGGTGGATTTGAACTGCCAGCCTGTTGGTCAACAGATGTATCACTTAAACATGATGTGGTGCCACCAGGGTTTCCCCTGTTCATAGACTCCCACATGAGTCTTAGTGTTTCTTCATTTTTAAAAATGTTTTCATCTGATTTTTCCTCAAATATGTTGGTGTTACATGCTTTATCTTCATTTTCACTAGTTCATCCTTCCATTACTTCAGTCCTGTTCTTTTCACTTTCTACTGAGTTATTTAATTCTGTAATTATTAATCCTCTGAATTTCTAATTCTTGCTTTGTATGTTTTCTTGCAGCCTATTCCATTTTTTATTACATTCTGCTGCATTTTTCCTCATTTCCTTCCTGATCTCTTGAAGAGTTCTAAATATTAATCTTCTGCATTCTACCTTTGATAATTCCAGGAAATTCTTTTTATCTGCAAAGTTTCTTGATTAATTATTTTGGGAGGTTTCTGAAGCAATCATGATCTATCTCTTTAAGTGGTTTGATACAATCATCACCGAGCTATCAGTAAGTTGTTACATTTGTTTTTTTATGTTTGCATACTGTATTCTAGCTTATTTTGTTTTGAAATGTCCAAACAGACTGCTAATTTGGTTGTTGGCACCTTTGAAGTTCTAACATCCTGTCACCAAGCAGTAAGAGCTGTTACTAGAAAGCCCAGGAGTCAGTTTACTTTTCTCATATGAATTCAGCTGAGGCGTTCACATAGTCAACAAGTATGTGGTTTAGGCTCTCCCCTATGGTCCTACATGGGCAGGGGTGATTGGTGAAGGCACAGGTATTTGGCTGCACATGCTGAGAAAGGCAGGGGCCTGAAAGCCACCCTTGAGTGTCTGTGAGGAAGGTGTTCCACTTATGCCTATTCTGAAGGAACTGTTACTACCCTGAATTTTGGCTTAGGTGAGTTGGCAGATTTTTTCCCCCCTTCCTCTTGTTTGTTGACTTGTTTCTTTTCCAAGTCTAGGAGATTGGTTCAGGATGCATAAAGGGTCTTACTTCCATCCCAGGTAATTGTGTCAGCCTTAGAGCTGGGTGCAGTGCAGAGGATGGAGAAGGAAGCATTGGGAAAAGGGAGAGAGGTTTATCACAAAGGCAAGTTTTAAGCAAGCCATTTAGCTTTTGATGGTAGAGTACTGTTTTTCAGTTGTTCTAGAGGCATGAGTGGACTCACTGCTGTTGCTCAGTCTGTCCCACTGAGGTAGATGCTGTCTAAACAGCATTACCAGCATAGTAGACCACACAATTGTCCATTACAGAATGGCCAGTACCAGTCCATGTCAGCTCATTAATGCCTGAGATGTCGATCTTCAAACATTACATTTTCTTTTTGACAACTTCCAATATTTCTTGATTAATATTTCCTATATTCCATGTTCAGATTATTAATGGATGTTTGGTGCTGCTTCTTTTCAGTTTGAGTTGTACCATACCTGCAGAGGAATGTCCAAATGTTTACTCCATCCACATCATTAAGTTCCACTCTATTTTGAGGAGGTAGCTCTTCCCCAGTCGTATTCTGAGTGCCTTTCAAACTGAGAGGCTCAGGAAAAAGTCCAAGCTGCCCTGAAGTCACTGGCAAAAAACAAGGTTTCAGGAAATGGTAGAACATCAACTGAGATATTTCAGTAAATGGATTTGTGTTGGAAGTGCTCTCTTGTCTATGATAAGACATTTGGAAGGCAATTACCAGGCTAACCAACAAGAAGAGATCTGTATTTGTGCCTATTCCAGAGAAAAGTGATCAAATGGATTTTGGAAATTATTGAACAATGTCTTTCATATCACATACAAGTAAAATTTTGCTGAAGATCATTCAAATGTGGTTGCAGCAGTACACAGACAGGGAACTGCCAGACATTCAAGGTGGATTCAGAAGAGGATGTAGAACAAGGGATATTATTGGTAATGTCAGATGGATCTTAGCCAAAGCAAAGAACACCAGAAAGATGTTTATCTATGTTTTATTGACTATGCAAAAATATTAGACTGTGTCAGTCATAACAAATTATGGATAACGTTTTGAAGAATGGAAATTTCAAAACACTTAATTGTGCTCATGCGGAAAATGTACGTTTATCAAAAGGCAGTCATTTGAACACATCAAGTGGTTACTCCTGTGGGGTTTAAAGTTAGGAAAGGTGTGCCTGAGAATTATACTCTTTCACCATAATATTCCATCTGTATGCTAAGAAAATAATTCAAGAAGTTAAACTATATGAAGCAGAAAATGGTATCAGGATTGGAGGAAGATCCATTAACTATTACTAATATGCGAGTGACAATTTTGATTACCGAAAGTGTAGAAGACTTGAAACAGTGATGAAGATCAGAGACTACAGCCTTCAGTTTGAATTACACCTCAACATAGAGGAAACAAAAATCCTCACAACTGGATGAAAAAGCAACATTATGACAGAGAAAAGATTGAGGTTGTCAAAGATTTCATTTTGCTTGGATCCACAATCAAGGCCCATGAAGGTAACAGTCAAGAAACAAATAACATATTGCACTGGGCACATCTACTTCAAAAAACCTTGTTCCAGTGTTAAAAAACTAAGATGTTACCTTAAGGATTAAGGTGTGTCTGGCCCAAGTGATGGTATTTCTAATCACATTGTATGCATGCAAAAGCTAGACAATGAATAAATAAGAAGAAAGAAGAATTGATTCATTTGAAATTATGACTTTGGCAAAGAATACTGAATATACTGTGGACTGCCAGGAGAACAACAAATCTATCTTGGAAGTGGTACAACCAGGTTGCTCCTTAGTCTCAAGGATGGTAAGACTATGTCTCGTACACATTGGACATGTTATTAGGGGTATCACTCTCTGGAGAAGGATATCATACTTGGTAGAGGATCAGCAAAAAAGAGGAAGTACCTCAGCAAGAAAGACTAACACAGTGGCTGTAACAATTGGGGCAAACGTAGCAAGAACTTTCAGAATGGTCCAGGACTGAGTAGTTCTGTTGGGCTTAAGAGTCTTCTTTAGACAGCAGGATTCAGCAAAGTAATACACCATAGTGTTACTCTAAATTAGCTCTTCTAGAATTTTAAAATACATTTTGGTTTTCAAAATCAAGATTTAGTAAAAACTGGAAAGGACAATGCTTATTAATAAACCAGGAGAGCCTACAAAGTTGTAGTTCTTCAAGGCCCACCATGTTCTTTGCCCTTTCTTGCTACAGAAGACCTCTTGATAACATTTGCAGAATGATGAGAGCATTCTCAGTTTTCTTTACAAATTTGCACAAAGGCATTACATACATGGTACAGAACTGAAGTTGGAGAAACCTAGGTGGGCTGTGTGACAGCATGTGCTTGATTTGTTTCCTAGGATTTGGGTTGGGGGTAGAGTAGGAGAGATGTTCTTTCTCACCTGGTCTCATGCCCCATTTAGTTATGAACTGCTAAACTCTTTGCTAGTTGGAGAAATCTTAGTGAAACACAAATGGAGCAGTTAGATGGAGAGATGGGAGGCCAACATTAGAAGAAGAAAAAAGCAAAGGGGCTGTTGGAAAGGTTGTTTTGATGGTAGGTGTGTTTAGAGAGCTTAGTGTTCCACATTGAGATTTACCCCTGTGCCTGGGGCTTGGTTTAGATGGCTGCTCTTTGGTTTTGGAATATGACAAAAGCTGTGGATATGCTGCCTTAATGAGAGAAATAAGGAGCCCTTTGTTTTCTGACTTTGAAGTGGGACAGAAGGGCTTTACATACGTGGCTCTAGTCATAGCCTGACCGCACAGAATGGGAGCCCTTGGACGTCCTGAGTTCCTGAGGTGGAGAGAAAATAAACCTTTCTGGTTGTGCAGCCCTCCTACTCTCTGATTTCTTCCCTTGGTTGGCAGTGTGGGTCTATACTGAAGTGGTCAACATTGTGTTTGTGAAATTTGCTCTTTATTCCACTTATAACTGTGGGTCCTTGTGCTTCCTGGCCCCTGAGGACACCTGGCATGGTTTTGAGCTCAAAGTCTTTAGGGCATTTCAGGCTGCTCCGTGGCTTCTGTTCTCAGCCGTCAGATGCCCATGCTTGCAGAAAATGTGAACTGTACCACTCACTGTACAAAGGAGTGATTCTGTCTGCAAAGGCAAAGAGGAAAAATCTGATGTTACAGCCAGCCATCTGGCTATCTTTGGGGACTGAACATGCATATTAATTTACCCTTTTGTTTATTACCTTGTTCACCCTGGAATACTTGGGTGGTGTTAATTGCAATGTTTGTTAAGTAGGCTCCCCACTGCAATCCATCCTCTCAGTCCCAATTGTTGGGCAATTACCACCACTAATATGCTTCTAGTTGAGTGTACCAAAAAGCAAAGTGGGCTGCCTGGGTCTGCTGCTCTGGAAGGATGATCAGTTAGCTTTTCTGGCTCCTTAAAATATAAAGATGAAATACAGAAAGCTTTAATCTCCAGTTAAAAAATTTAAAGGTGGACTTTGGAAATGCTCCCCAGTGGAGTTTATAATGGGATAGTACTCTCTGAAACTAATTTGTATAAAAGGTTCAAAGAGATGTTTGTGAATCAAGTCTTCACTGGACTTGTAGGCAGAACAAAGCCTAAGACTTTATTGGCCTGTACTGAATGGGTTCTAGTTACCACTTTGCAAAATGAGTCTACTTGAGGATCACATGACCCATACATATCCTTTATGTACAAATTAAAACAGAAGAGAGTCAAGTGGAGAGATAATGGTTGATTAACTGGATCACCATGCCACTAAACGGGTCCCTAACTTTACTTTCCCTTAAGAAAGGAAGATATCTCTGCAGATGTGAGGTGGAAAGTTGGTACCAGCTAGGTAAGTGGCTTGGTAGAAGGTACAAAGACGGACATGGAAAATAGAAACATAACATAACAAAGGAGAAATTTAGGACAAACTCTTTTGATGTAGGACCTTCTTTTGTGTTTTCTCTTTAACTGATACTTCAGTGACATGTGATAAAGAAAAGTGTGAAATATTTGTAATTTCTGACACTAATCTGTCAGAGTATGAAGTCAAGTAAGAGTAGAAATAGCTTACGATGCAGAATGGGCGTGAGGAAAAGAATAAGAAAGCTAGGATGTTTTAGACCTGTTTCAGGAATAGGAAGTTTGAAGTATCCCCCAGGCTCACCATTTCTGAAGATACCCAGAGTTTCATGCTTTAACATCTTTAGTTTTTTTTTTTACTGTACCACACTTATGCATGTATTTATCTGTTTATAATGTCGTGAAGATAGGTATCTGGGTAGCCATTAGTTTTTTCATGGGACTGCAGTCAGTGCAATTTCTGCTGTTTGTGGTTTTGTTGCTGTTGGCTCCCATTCAGTCTGTGATGACTCATGAAGACCCCACACGCTATGGAACAAATGCTACCTGGTCCTGCGACATCCCCCTGATCAGTTTGGGGTTGAACTGTTGGGATCCACTGAGTTTCCACTGGCTAATTTTTGGAAGTAAATGGCAAAGTCTTTTTTCCTAGCCGGTCTTAGTCTGGGAGCTCTGCTGAAACATGTTCAGTGTCATAGTAACATGTGAGCCTCCACTGACGGACAGGGGGTTGCTATGCGTGAGGCATATTGGCTGGGAATTGAAGGGGAGAATTCTACCACTGAACCAATAATGTCTCATGCAAATTTCTAGGTGTCAGCAATAAAATACTCTGGTTTAATTTCTCATGCTATCTGTCAGGCAAGCTATCTGAGACATGTAACATTTGAGTAGTTTGAAAGGAAACCATGCTGGCAAAAATGTAGTTTGGTGACTTACATTGGTTGCACTGTTTTACAAGCACAGATTCAGTAAAACTTTAATTCAGGTAATATACAAACCTGTGGATTCACTCCCCAAAGCTGGGCTCATTGGATGTATCTCTAGAATAAAAATGATTGATTTCTTAACACTTGTCTGTTATTTTGCATTTTATCTCTAAATCCTCTAAAATCCTAGCTTGCCAGTAGTTTTTATCAAGTTGGTTTGGAAATCATCATCACTCACTGTTTCACATAGAAAATCTACAGTACCTAGCATGATGTATTGCAGATAAGAGGCAGCCAATAGATTTTTGTTGCACATATTCCAAAGTGAAAATTAAAATCTTGTGACTGTCTCATGATTATAGCTATGTTTATGAGCACACCATACATTTTTAGTAGTAATCAGGTGTTTTAAAAAGCAGGTTCACATGTCTTCTGATATAATCCTTACAGCATTATTATTACTTTTAAGCAAGGATATAGAGGTTCATAAAGTTTCAGTGACTTACACATTGTATTTTTTTTTTACCTAATGTTTTATCATCAAAATTTCAAGTAGTTAATGATGTTCTCCTTCCTTCCTGAAGATCCAAGTTCCCATCAGCCTGAAGAATATCTTTTCTCAGTTCTTACAGTGCAGGAGTACTAAGATGAAGTATCTTTGTTTCTTTTGTCTAAAAATGTCTTTATTTCATCTTCATTCTTGAATAATATTTTCCCTGAATACAGAATTCTGGGTTTATGTGCTTATTTACTTTTCTTTCTGAATTTTAAGAAAGTTCTATTTTCTGGTTTGTCAACTATCATTTGAATAAATGTTTCCTTGTATATAATGTTTTTTAAACTATTCTTTTTAACTTTTGCTTCTAACAGTTTAACTATGATGTGTTTAGGGCTCACTTACCATTGTGAATTAGTAAATGTATGTCTTTCACTGAATTTGGGAAAATTTTGGCTCCTAATTTTTCAAGTATTGTTTTTTTCTGTTATATACTCTTTCTTCTAGAACTCTGGGTACGTATATATTTGTTATTTTGATACTGTCCTACAAATCCTTGAGACTCTTATTTATTTATCTACTTTAAAAATATTTTTATTTCTGTCTTTTTTAGATGCAAAACTTTCTATTTTTAAGTTCGCTGAATACTTAATGTCTCTGTAATTTTCATTCTGTAGTTCAGCCCATCTATTGAAATTTCCCCAAATAATGTGTTTTTCTGGTCTATAATTTCCATTTATTTCTTTTAAAAATTATTTTATGATTCTTTAGTGATATTTTCAATCTTTTCATTTATTAAGAGAATATTTTTCTCTTAATAAATGTTACAGAGCATAGATACAAGACTGCTTTAAAGTGCTTGTCTGATGATTTCAGCATCTAAGCATCTCTGGGTTGGTCTCTGTTGATTGTCTTTTCTCTTGAGAAGAGTCACATTTTCTGTATGTTGAATAGTTTTGAATTATATAACTTGGGTGTTTTCAATAACATAATGTAAAAATTCTAGAATATGTGTATTTCTTTGAGTAGAGTTAATTTCTTTTGTTATAACAGATAATTCACTTACCTGGACTCAGGTTATACATGCTGTCTCTCTGGCAGCCGCTGCCTGCGTTTAGTTGTTTTATCCTTGGGTAAACTGCCTGGTGCCTGTTCACGCACATGTGGTTAAATGGTCAGCTAGAGATTTGGGAGAAGTTTACACACAGGATTTGGAGCGTACCGTCTTTGGATCTCTATTTCTTGAGATCCTGTTTTCAAGCTAGAAGCCATGAAAACAGGAAAATCACCCAGTATCATTTTCTTTTTCCAAGTGTTATTTCCTCTACAAAACCTACTGGCTATTATTTTCCAGTGTCTTCTGTTAGCTAATTCTTTGTTTCTTCTTTTTAAATTTTTGTCCATAGTTTACAGTTGCCACCTGTGGGAAAGTCAGTCTGTTAGGAGCTTGCTTGGTCATTTTGAATTGTCTTTTAGCTTTTTGATGATAAATATTCACGTATTAGAAGAACTACAACTCTATAGCTGAATCACTGGTCAAGTATCCTTTGGCTTGGCTCCTGGACACTAGATCTTCTTAGGTGAATGAAACAATTAGAGGGTTTATGCCGGTGTGCGTTTAACTATGTGCCCAGGTTAAACATTCAACTTTTAAGGACCTTAGAATCCTAAAGAAACTTAAAAGTTTCTTCTGATACCCTCCTGTTTAAAAACAAAGCAAAATAAGTTACAACCAAGCCAAGCCAAAGTTACAATCAGAACTGTTGTAACTATCACTTTATAACAAAGTGAATTCCAAGGTTAGTACAATGGCTCATTTATTTCAGGTTATATTTGACATTAAAAAGTGCCAGGCTAACTAACAAGCTGGGTCAGTCTTGTGGACTTGGCTGTAGTGGGGTTTAAACCATTTTAATGGCTTCAAAACATGGGGCCAGTACGCATAATCCTAGCTAAGTCGTATAAATGTACAGACATAATGCAAATCTGTTGAATTCTTCTTTCATGTTTAATGTTCCATTAGTTGAGCTGTTGGAGCCCTGATGGCATAGTGGTTAAAAGTTTGGTTGCTAACCAAATGGTGGGCAGTTCAAGTTTACCAGCTGTTCCTTGGATGTCTTGAGGCTAAGTTCCACTCTGTCCTATAGGGTTGCTATGGGTCAGACTTGAGTGGACAGTGATGGACTTGGTTGATATTTTTAGCTGAACTGTTAGACTCTTTCTTCATAGAGAAGATACTTTTTTTTCCCCTTCATTTGACAGTATTTTAAAAGGTACTTTGGAAGATACTGTGTGATAGCTGATTTTCAGCCTATGAAAATATTATTCACTTATAGAGCCTGTGCCATAGTTTAATAGTATTGAATGAATATCAACTATACTTAAGCATTGGGTAATAGTCTAGATTAGGAAAATTCCAGCTTCATTACAATCACCACTAAAAATTATTACCATTAAATATTTTTAATAATAAATAGGTTGTACATATTGTCTTGAAAATAGGAATAGCAAAAACACTTCCCTTTCCCCTCTTGATTTGTATTTCTGATATTATGATTTTAAGGGGTTTTTTGAATGGACATCATTCTCTTTAAAACAGAAAATTGCTTACAAAGCAAAATGATACACCACTTCGTGACATAGTTTTGTGGGTTAAACTTCATGCTAATTAAGTTGCTCTTCCGTAACTGAATTCTTCTTCAGCAATAATTTTAATTAGTTCAATCACATACTTATTCTGCAATTGCTTTACTTTATGATTTATTTCATTATTATAGGTATCTGCTTATGAAAATGAAAGTTTAATCATTCTTTAAGATCTTTCATTCGATGACAATTAGTGTAATTGAAGCAGAAATTGCCTTTTGAATTCATATTTTTTATATATACGCTGATTTATCATGTAGGAAATATTTCTTGGACTTTATGTTTGACTCTTTATCTAATATATGATACCAACAAGTCTCTGCTTCATTGAAAAACAGCTAAATCATTCTTTAAAAAATCCATTCTTATGGTGATATTCTAGACTCACTTATTTAAAAGAATGAATGGTACTCTACTTGAAATTTCCACTCATTAAATTGGTTATTAGAGTGTTGTTCTGTAAGAATAGAAAAAATCACTCTTACCAGTAATTATGTGCCTTGCGTGTATCAGTTGTTGTCCAGCTGATGCTGACTCATGCTGACCCAGTGTGATCAAGATTTATAGGGTTTTCAATGTCTTATTTTTAGAGGCAGTTCACCAAGGCTTTCTTCCAAAGCACTTCTGGGTAAATCTCAACCCCTAATCTTTTATACGTGTTAATTGTTTACACCACCCAGATTCTGTCTTGTACATAAAAAAAAAAAAGCAAAAACAAAAAAACAGTCAAATTCATTGTCTGTAAGTAAACTCTTACTCATAGCGAGCCTATCAAGCAGAGTAGAACTGCCTCATAGAGTTTCCAAGGACAGGCTGGCAGATTTGAACTGTTAACCTCTCAATTAGCAGCCAAGCTCTTAACCACTATGCCATCAGGATATTTAATTAGGGTCTGATTAATTTACATCTAGTGGGATGAAAAACTGAAGAAAAGTAGTTTTATGTGAGGATACATATTTTTCATTCGAGATATATTGAATACATTTTCCTTAAGTTTAAGCTTTTTGGCTCTTGGATAATTAAATATTGATGGTTACATTATGGCAAGTAATATTGCTCCTATGTTTAAATGGCCTTTTTCATTTAGTGTAAAAATGGAAAAATCTCAATAAAACATTCTCATATACTTTCCCCATGAGAAGGGAAAATACTCTGAAACCTTGTATAAACTAATAAAATCCTTCTAATCCAGAGTACCATCTGAAATTGAAGCTATTAAGCTTAGGTAGGTATATTGGCACATAGTGTTCACACTATAAATGCCTACCAAGTTGGATTTTATGGTTTGAAAAGGATTACTGGTGTCGAGATATCTTAGTCCCATCTTTGACACTGGTGAAATTATAGGATGAGGGTATGTAGGCTTAAAAAAACCTTGAGGAAAGAGTGGCAGGCAGGAAATCATAAAACTGTGTATTAAAGCTCTTTCTGTGGATTTCAGTCAATTAAATTGAATATTTTGTGGAAAATATTGCATCGTGATCTGTATAGGAGTGCGTATTCTTTTCATTGCAGTGGATATCTTTTATATGTTTACAACTCAATGAACCATGTCAACATTTTTTTTCCTGTTCAACCAACTATTTCTTCTGTCTAACTAAGGATGTAACTGGAGAGTGACCGAATCTTGCTGTTGTCAGCTGTCATTGAGTTGGGTCCAACTCATAGAGACCTTACATGTAACATAAGGAAGTGTTGCCTGATCCATCACAATCCTCACAGTCATTGCTATGTTTGAACCATTGTTGCAGCCACTGTGTCAATTCACTCTTTGAAGGTCTTCTTTTTCACTTACCTTCTGCTTTACCAAGCAAGACGTCCTTCTTCAGGGGATGGTTTCTCCTGATAACATGTCTAAATTACTTAAGATGGAGTCTAGTCGTCCTCTAAGGAATATTCTGGCTGTTCTTGCAAGACAGATTTGTTCATTCTTCTGACAGTCCATGGTACATTCAGCATTCTTTGCTATCACCATAATTCAAATGAATCAATTCTTCTTTGGTCTTCTTTATTCATTGTCCAGACTTCTCATGGATTTGAAGTGATTAAGAGTACCATGGCTTGGGTCAGGTGTACCTCCATTCTCCAAGTGATATTTTTGCATTTTAACACTTGAAAAAGATCCTTTGTAGCACATTTATCTGATATAATTCATTGTTTGAATTCTTCACTGCTGCTTCTAAAGGCATGGATGTAAAACGAAGTAAAATGAAATTCTTGATGATTTCGATATTTTCTTGCTTACTGGTCCAGTTGGAAGAACTTTTGCTTTCTTTATGTTGAGGTATAATCCATACTCAAAGCTGTAGTCTTTGATCTTCATCAGTAAGTGCTTCAAGTCCTCTTTATTTTCAGCAAGAAAATTGTCTGCATATCACAGGTTGTTAACACAGTGAATTGTGTTTGTGTTATAAAAACCAAACCAAACCCACTGCTGTCAAGTCGATTCCAACTCTTAGCAATCCTATAGGTCAGAGTAGAACTGCCCCATAGAGTTTCTAAGGATCGCCTGATGGATTTGAACTGCTAACCTTGTGGTTCACAGATGTACCGCTTAACCACTGAGTCACTGGGGTTTCCATTTGTGTTATGGTGCTGTGGAAATTCTAAAGCAGGCTAATTGTATTTTCAGCCCACACTAGGCACTACTGGCCTCATTTTCTCCTCTCTATTATCCCATTCATTACCTTTAATTATGTACAGAGTTGTGAGCTTCTTGGAGGCAGCTGAAAGTGTTGTTTCACCACCCAGAGACTCTGTCTTCTACATAAAAAAAGAAGTCAAATCCATTACTTGTGAGTAGATTGCAACTCATAATGATCCTATCAAACGGAGTAGAGCTGTCCCATGGAGTTTCCAAGGACAGGCTGATGGATTTGAACTGTCAACCTTTTGGTTAGCAGCTGAGCTGCTGCTTTTACCCAATGTCTAGTATAGAAACTGACACAAAGCGATTTCTCCACTTATCATGGTTCTATAAAACAAGTTACCACAGAAGTGGAAGAAATAACAGCTGATATTTGCATTATCAAGAACTAAATGAGTGAACGATACGCAGTGTAAAGACGTGTGGAATCCTGCTTAGCAAGTGTATTTGTTTCTTTTGCTGCTGTAACAAATCATTACAAACTTAGTGACTTAATGAAAGAACAAATTTATTATCTTACATTTCCATAGGTCAAAAATCCAAAAGTAGTATTACTGGGCTAAACTCAAGATGTCAGCAAGCCTGGTACCTTTGGAATCTCTGAAGGGAAAATCCTTTTCCTTGCTTTTTTCAGTTTTTCAAGCTGCCTGCGGCCCTTGGCTTGTAGACTCTTCCTCCCATCCCTCCAATCTCCTGTTTCTGTCTCACATCTCCTAGTACTATTCTGATTTCCTGCCTCCCTCTTCTGAGATCCCTTGTGGTTATACTGAGCTCACCTGGATAATCCAGGATAATCTCCTCATCTCAAAATCCTTTGTTTAATCTCATATGCAAAACTCCTTTTCTCCCGTATAAGGTAACAATGACATGTTCTCAGGGTTAAGATGTGGGTGTCTTTGGTGAGCTAGCATTCAGCCTGTCATAGTAAAGTGATGTAGAATGCTGGTGGGGAGGTGGACCCAGAGGCCCAGTGTCTGGAGACCCTATGGTAAGGGCCAGCAACCTAAGCCTTGTGCTTCTCAGATTGCCATTGTTCTATGAAAGTGGCCATTTCCTTCACAGAAAAGATACGAGTTATCACATTACCTTTGAGACCCAGATTACTCAGTGTGATTCTCTGTGTAAATTAAATTCTCCGAATGTTTACATGACTTAGACAAAGAAGTGAAAACCAATTTAATGTTAACAAAGTAAGATAATGTGAGAAGCCTACGAATGCTGGTCAATTAGTCTGTCTGTTGATTGGCGTGCCTAGAATTTCAAATCTGATGGTGATTTGGTGGAACCGAATCTAAGTCATTTATAAGCTTTTTAGCACCGGCATTCCTAAGTATGTAGAATTTCAGCAGGATTGAATTTTTCAGAATTATGCATTAAATTATGTATCACACTCAGCATTCTAGGACAAAAGGAGCAAGATTACCAGGCACATACACCTCAGAATTAGTGCTATCTTTATAACCTGCCACTGGCAAATGTATGAAATAGGCTGTAAAATTATTGACATTAACACTAGTAAAATTGTGAAGTAGGCATTAACAATCTTTAAATAACATCAGAACATTTATATAGAGGGCAGGTAGCTGTTTCCTCAGTAAACTGTACTCTGCCATTGGGTTTGGCCAGAAGCCCCCTTCTGATTGATGTGCTTTGAAGTAGTAAGGCTTAACTGAGATTGTCAGATGTAATCACAGTGATTTCTTTCTAGTCCTTGAAAACATGGTTCACTGTAAAAATGGAGCAGCCATGAATATGAACATGTTAGTGTTTATTTCTAATGAAGAAAAAAATAAAGAATGGAGAGATATAGGAGATAAATCAAGCCTTCTCCCACCCCATAAGACCCTTATAGAAGAAAAGAAGGAAACTAACAGACATTACCATAATTATAAAATCATGACATATTAGAGTTAGGGAATACCTTCCACTTGGATTGGGAGAAATACGGACAACAGAATTGACCAGCTTTCAAAAATCTGGTAATTAGAGCCAATTAAGATGGTAAAATTTCAAGAATCTCTGAGCAGCATATCCTGAGACCTACAATGATTTTTGGAACAATGTTCTAAAGGACTTATGTTATAACTTTAGTTATACTACACTGGGACACTTCATAAGGTAACACAGTAAATCATACCTTTAACAGGAAGAATGCAGGCCTATCTGTCTCTTCAACCACTGTTAACTTCAGACCGGGGTTAGTCACTAGTGGTGTCTTGATCTATGATGCTTAAGAACAACATGAGACATGTGGGACAATTAGCAAGTGCAGTCAGGCCAAGATCTTAAAATGATATCTACAGAAATCTCAGGAAAGTTATTTACACTGTCAGCTTTCCTTCACATACCCCTGTACATGAAGAAGCCGCGGCACAAGATATAACTAAATGACTAAGCCACATATGTTAAAACAAACATCTGTGTGTTCTGCTTTAAGCTCTAATCTTTTTATTACTTTTCAGTGCTTGCTCTTATTAAGAACTCAAAGTGATTCTTGTCATGAATGGTCTCTCTGCCCTCCTCCCCATCATTCATTTGATAGATCTCATTAGTAACTAACTTCTCTCTTTTAATGTGCCTGCTTTGAGAGCTTGTCTTCCCCCAGACCTAAGTGTTTACTTGGAATAGAGGGTTTTGCTTCACAGTGCTGGGTGTCTTACCAGGTGTGTGAAAGGCAGCACAAAGTGACCATGGCTAACTCTGATTTTTCAAAGATTTTTATCTACTTCTGTGTGGTCTGTATTCAGGGTACCAATAATTCAAGGTTCACCTTTTATGTTGGCAGTTACAGTAATCTGAGTATGCCTAAGGAAGCTTCTTTGGCTGTGAAAATATCCTTCAGTCTTTTAATTTACATAATCAAGTGGGGACAATGGCAGCACAAATGAAGGACGCACATGGATAGGTGACCTGTAACAAGATGTTTAGGCAAATACAGATTCTCGGATACATCTTTGGTGACAGATTCATATCAGGAGGGCTGGATTGTTAGGGAAAAATGCAGACTGAGTTTCTCTGCTTGATCAAAACACTTCCACTGTATCTCACCTTCTGCCCAGGTAGCTTCATAGTTATCTAGCTCAAGTCATAGCCAAAGATCAACTGTGATGCTATATCCAAGTAGCTGTAAAAAGAACGTTGGTGTCCTCTGGAAGGCAAGTGCAGTTCTCCACTGTGTTTAACAGTAGCCATCATGGACTCTTGTAAAGAGAACTGGAATGTCTTTGTCAGGAAAAGCAACAGAATAGGTGTTGGACCTGTTCCAGTGGGCAACAGAAAACTAGACATGGCGCAGGGAGTTGAGAAACCTTCGAGAATCAGAGTTGAGACATGCATGCTGAGACTTGGTTTTAGCTTGCTGTATTGCGGTGGCTTCAGCACTGCTCTGATCCTGGCAGCTAGACCACTCGTATTTCAAATACCAGCAGGGTCACCCATTGTGGATAGCTTGCAGCAGTGTGTCAACCTGACAGACGAAGAAGAAAGGCCTGGTGATGTACTTTCAAAAATTAGAGGAAATACCAAGGGCCACAACAGAAAATTGCCATATATTGTGCTGGAAGATGAGCCCTCCTAGATTGAAAGGCTGGAAGATGAGTGCCCTGGGTTGCAAGGTAGCCACAACAAAGGACTTCAGCAGCCTAATGATCGTGAAGACGGCAAAGGACCGGTGATGGCTGATTCTGCTGTATACGGGGTCTGCCCGAGCTGGAGCCAGCTCTGGTCGTTAACCACCAATAATGTTGATGGTTTGGACTGATTCAACACTCGAGCAGAAAAAAAGCACTTTGATTTTGTTTTATTTGTGTACATATGATTTTATTTCTTAAGATGACTTCTCCTTCTGGGTTAATTGATGCAATACTGACTGCCCTGAACATGATTCTTTGTTATTCTAAAGTGAAGTTCTTAAATTGTAGTATTTGACTTCTGAGTACCTATTTGTACCTGTGACTACTTCAACTTATCTAATTACTATGAGGCTTTTCAGTATGACTCCATCTAGGGCAGAATTAAAGACTTGTGGGAACCATGAAATTGGCTTTACTTTTGCTTCCCTTATTTCGGCGGAGGGAGTCACTGAGTGGGACAGTTAATGCACTTGACAGCTAACTAAAAGGTTGGAGGTTCAAGGCCAGCCAAAGATTCCTCTAAAAAAAAAGACCCAGTGACCAATTTCCAAAAAATCAGCCACTGAAAACTCCACAGAGCAGAGTTCTACTCTGACATACACAGGGTTGCTATGAGTTAGAATTGGGTCATCAGCAGCTGCTACGTAAGTGAGAGAGTCTTCCAATCTGTGGATTGAAACTCGTTTTCTAAAGAGGGTAGGGTAAAATGTATTTAAAGAAAAAAAAAAAAAGAGATAGGGTATGGCTGGTGATGTTTTTCTTTTTCTTTTCTTCTCTCTTTTTTTTTTAATGCCAACTAACCATTCTATAACTGGAACAGTAAGCCCTCTGACAGTACAACAATTCTGAGGAGAAAGGTGGTCACTGATCGATAATAAGAACTCAACATGAGGAAAATTACAGGAGGCCAGTTGTAGTACTAGGAATGTCCTTTTCAGCTACTTTCTCATTGCCCCTAAATCTGAGTGTTTATATGTGGCTGCTCTCTATTTTGTTTTCTCACACAAAACCTCCGTGGAGTAACTGTTCTCACTAATTGCTAATGGACCAAATTACTGGTCCTTACAAGGAGGGACTCTGGTGACAGATAATTAAGTATCTAAGTAGTTGAACATGTCAGGAGAGAAAAAGAACATCTTCACCTCACTAAGTTCGTGTTTTAAACTGTGTTGGTTGAACTTGTCTTTTTCCCTTTTATCCTCACTCCTGTAATAAGAAAAATCCAGAAAGACTGGGGGGAAAAAAAAAAAAATCCTCGTTGCCTCCAGAGTTTCTTTGCCCTTATCTAGGTTCTTAAATAGCAAGGATGCACAGAGGTCCCAGGGAGGCGCCCAGGGCTGGAGTCTTAATACTTTTTCCCTCTGGATCAGCTGTGGCCTTCTGCTGGGCAGTTGACCGTTTCAAGTGGGTTCTTTTTTTTTTTTCTCCCCCCGAGAATGAATGGTGCTTTCTTGAGGTACTTATATTATGCAATCTAATGCTGCCAGTGGAAGTGACTGTCTTCCCATGGTGGTGATAAGGCACTGTACTCCGCAGCAGAGTAGGGACACTCCGTTTAAGCCATAAACGGAGTCCTCAAAATCTGGACTAAATAAAATAACTTGGGTGGGTGGGAGGAGGAGGGAACTGAAGGGAGTTTTAGATTTAAAGGGAATCCTTCTGTGATTTTTTCCCCCATAAAATATTGAATCTTTTTTTGAAACAAATTATCACATCCCAGTTTATCCTATGTAAATCTGGAATGCCACATGCAGGCTTGACTTGAACTGGAACAAACGTTCGCTCAGCGAGCCGGAAGCCAACGTCTCCCCCTCCCTGGCTAGAAGGGAAACTCCCTGAAAGCGAAATTCTAATTGTTTTACGGACAGCTGACGCTCTGCAGCACATTGTAGGCACTCCCTAAATTTCTGTTTAATACACGGGAAGGGTGAAAAAGCATTATAGAACCAGCTCAGAGAGAGAAAATCCAGAATTGCTTGTTAGTGCTGATATTTTGGGTTAAAACTGGTAAGAATTTGGTTTGGGATCTCAACATAGCAGCAGAGTAGCGATTTCACCTCTTGCACTTTCTCCAGACCGATGGGATTCTTGATGTTTCTGAAAGCCTCAAACAAAGTCTGTGCAGGGAAGAGCCCTGATGGGGGTGAACTGGGAATGCTCAGTCATGAATCATGGTCGATTCTCCTTCTCTGTGTCGAACACAGTTGTGATCAAGCAGACGGGCCATGAATTCTCAAGGTGCACATTTGCGGCACGTCTTGTTCCCTGTGCTGGCTTTTCTTTCCAAGACTTAAAATGGAAACTGAGTGGGGGCTGGGGCAAGGCCACACTGTTAAAAGGAAACACAGTCCTCCAGGATCTTTTACTTCCAGTGAAGCTAGGGACACAGTCTCCATAATGTGATTCTCCTCTTCATGTTACACTTGGAAAAACCCAAGCCACATGTTTGAGTGGGACCTTCTGAGCTCCTGTTTCCAAATTCAAACTGAGCTGACACGTGGTAGACACAATTTCAACTCAGGAGCACATTTCACATAATCCACAGGGCATTTGAGTTACATAGCACAAAATGAGAAACAGACGTGACTGCAGGTGCTTTTTGCCCTGCCCTTGCATAACTAACTTTAAGGTGTCTTTGATTTCAATAAGAAATTTGACAGGCAGCTTTTCCACAAAGCAGTTTAATTGCGTTGGTTTTTGGTGAAAGGGCTTCTCTCTCCTCCCACCTCACTCTCACCACACACATAAAAATCCACTGTAAAGAGTAAAATGACTGTGTTAAAAATAAAATTTAAATTAGAGTTCCAACCTAAGTAACCTGTAAATTCCCCAACTGACCATCAGTTTTCTTGATTTTAAGTAGATGATAATTACTCAATAGTTCAGATTGCTTCCAAATCTATTGTATAAATAACATGGCTTTTAAATATATTAATGAATAAATATTTAACTAATAAACCCAAGCAGCTTCAAAGAAGTCAGTCAACTTGAACGAGAACATAACACATTAAAAAAATTGCCTAAATAAGGATTTCTCAATAGATCGTTATAATTCACAGCTCAGAAAAGACCATGCTACTTTTGTAATGGAAACATTTCTAGCAAAGTCCTTGTTTCCTGGCCCAAAGATTGAGTGTGACTGTGGCCTCGTGTGTTGGGAAATTTGGAATAATTTTTTTTGTATTCTCTAACTTTAGCATTTGGAAAAACCAAAAAACCCAAACCCACTGTTGTTGAATCAGTTCTGACTCATAGCTACCCTATAGGACAGAGCAGAACTGTTCCACAGAGTTTCCAAGGAGTGCCTGGTGGATTCAAACTGCTGACTGGTTTGTTAGCAGATGAAGCACTTAACCACTATGTCACCAGGATTTCCTTAGCATTTGGAAGGTACTCAACAAACATTAAATGATGATAATGTTATGCAAGACTCACTTTGGGATCTGGGTGGACTGAACTCTATTCATAGCACAGTGGCCTATTTGCCAGTCGTGGGAAGGCAAAGGGACTGTGTTTCATCTTTTCAGCATAGGCCCGTTGACCTTGGGCAAGGCTTTTTATGTCTCTGGCCTTCAGCTGCTGTATCTGCAAATTGAGAGGATGTGCTGGGTGACCCTTCAAGATACCCTGTGGTTGTAATTTAGGGTATAATTCTGTGGAAGTTTGGGCTTCACTGTGTGAAAAATTTTCTGAAGAATAGTCAACCACAGTTTAACTAATCCAAAGCTTAAACCTGCTGCATCTGTGTTAAAATTATTGTAGGCATGTCTCTGAATTAGTGACCTTCAACCTTGGCTGTCTAAGTGTGGCCGCAGAGGTTGGGCACTGGGCAGCACCAGTGGGCACCATTCACACAGGCTGTGAAGAAAGTTATACAACCTGGGCTCCCCGATTGAACATACAATATGTTTTCTTTCTTACTGCTGAACAGATTCATGTTGTTAGATTTTTTTCACCTCTGGTGTTTGCTGGAATTCTGCCAGTTTTTTCCTTCTAATTCCTTTTCTGAGAAAACTCTTCCCAATCCTTTTCCCAAGGCTTGATTAGAGTGAGACTAACAGGCAGTTTAAAAAGTAATTGTTCACATACTGATGGGTTCTGCTGTGAAAGTGAAAGAGAAAAAGCCAGAGTTGGGGCACCAAGCTCCTTCTGTTGGCCCCTCCCTGAAGTATGTAGGACAGGATAGACGGCAATACAACATACAGTTTTTGGTGGTCTGGGGGATGGGTAGCCTCTGTATTTTGGTTTCCAGTAGAGAAAGGTATTGGATTTCTGTTTCTTGAAAATCTGCTTAGTGGTTTGGCTCCTGAGAATTTTCTAGCCCGTGTTATGGAAGGAGCCTGATCTTGAACTTGAACTGGAATTTAATGGCACAAATGGAAAGAGGCTGACTGCTTCTCTGTGAACACCACTGGAAAGAGTTAAAGACCACTGGAGTTCCTTGTGCTTGTCCTCTTCCTCGTGGGGAGCAGAACTGGGACCTTTAAAAAATCAAGAATGACAAGCAGGAGCTGACGTGTTTTTCAGCTAATTAGGAAAAACTAGCTTTTTCCTACCAGAGTCAAATTAAAATTTAAAGCCTGAATTCTGGGCTTTAAGATGTTCTCACTAACTTAGTGGAATTTTCGCCACCTGCTACTGATGAGAGTGACTTTTTGCCAAGTGGGTTCACCTCTCCAGCATGTTTCACTTTGCTGGCAGTTCTTTCAGCTTGAGGCACCCAGCGCTAGGATGTGCAGAGTGCAGGAAACGGAGTCCACCTCCTGCTGCTTACCCAAATGATTTTAACTCTAATGATGAGATCATTTGATGTTGGGAATTAGACCCATCTTTCCACAGAGCCCTTAGACAGACAATTCTTAGAAGTGAGCAGCCTGGTACCCGATGGCCTTGCATTTGCACTGCAATTTTAAGCAGGAGTATAGAGACTAAAACCCCTTCAGTAACAGAATTCTGTCTAATGTCTGTCTCCTAATATTTGTACATTGTCCTTGATTAATCTCTCAATAATAGTAACAAAATTGATAGCCCAACAATTCTGGATGGTGAGAATGATTTACGTACTTGGCTGCTAATGGAAAGATTAGATGTGCCAGTCTACCTAGAGGAGACTTGGAAGAAAACTCTGGAGATCTGCTACCCTGCTACCCTGAAAACCCTGTGGAGCACAGTTACAGTCTGACACACAGGGGGCTGCAGTGAGTCAGTCTTCGCTCTGCAGCAACTGCTTGTTTATTTTATTTTGATACCTTTTAGTAAGAATCTGTTTTGTGCCAATTGCTTTAATATGTTACTACTCATGTCTCCACCACACATCTCTCAGTTGTGTTGCCAAGATGTTAGAAGCTATGCTACCAGTATTTCAAATACCAGTAGAGTCACCCATGGTGAACAGTTTTCAGTGGTGCTTCCGGATTAAGAATGACTAGGAAAAAGGACCTGGCAATCTATTCCCCAAAATATTGGTCAGTGAAAACTTTATGAATAGCAGCAGAACATTGTCTGGCATAGTGCCAGAAGACAAGACTCTCAGTTTGTCAGGCACTCAAAGTATGACTGGGAAAGAGGTTTCTTATCCAAGTAGAGTCGGCCTTAATGGCATGCATGGAGTAAAGCTTTTGGGACGTCCCTTTGCTGATGTAGCAAAACTAAACATGAGAAGAAATAACTGTAAGCATCCATTAGTAAGCTGAACGTGGAATGTGTGAAGGATAAATCAAAGAATATCAGAAGTTCTTGAAAAAGAAATGAAATGTTTGAAGATCGATATCCTAAGGCACTAGTGAGCTGAAATGGTCCATACTGGCCATTTTGATTCAGAGAGTCTTATAGTCTGCTAGGCTGGGAATGCTCCTGAATGTAGAAAATCTAAAGCAAGTGGAAGAAATGAAGTAAAAGAGCTGAACAGAAAATTTCAAAGAACAGCTTGAGAAGACAAAGTTTTATAACAAAATGTGCAAAGACCTGGAGTTAAAAAACGAAAAACGAAGAACATACTCAGCATTTTGCAAGCTGAAAGAACTGAAGAAAAATTTCAAGACTCAAGTTTCAATTTTTAAGAATTCTTGGGTTCTACAGACAAAATACTCAATGATATAGGAAACACCACAAGAAGATGGAAGAAATACACAAAGTCACTGTACTGAAAAGAACTGGTTGACATTCAACTATTTCAGAGGTAGTATGTGATCAAGAACTGACATACTAAAAGAAAAAAAAGTCAAAGCTGCACTGTACGCATTATCAAAAAAGAATTGATGGAGTACCGGTTGAGATGTTTCAACAAAAGGATGCAAGTACTGGAGGTACTCACATGTTTGTGTGAAGAACTTTGGAAGATGGCTACATGACCAGTTGACTGGAAAAGATCTGTATTTGTGCTCATTTAAAGAAATGATAATCCAACAAAATGTAGAGATTATTGAACAATTGCATTAGTATCACTCTTTAGTAAAATTTTCCTGAGGGTAATCAAAAGATATTTGCAGCAGTACATTGACAAGGAACTGCCAGAAATTCAAGTCAGATTTAGAAAAGAACCTGGAATGAGGGATATCATTGCTGATACCAGATGGATCTTGACTGAAAGCAAAGGATACCGGAAAGATGCTTAGTTGTGGTTCATTGACTCTGCAAAGACGTTCAACTGTGTGGATAGTAACAAATGATGGATAACATTATGAAAAATGAGTTTACCAGGACATTTAACTGTGCACATGAGGAACCTATACATAGACCAAAAGGCAGTGTTTTTAACAGAACGAGGGATTGTGTGTCAGGGTTGTATCCTTTCACCATACTTAGTCTGTATGCTGAGTGAATAATCCAAGAAGCTGGCTATATGACATCAGAATTTGTGGAAGACTTTAGCAATCTATGATATACAGATAATGAAACCTTGCTGGCTGAAAGTACAGAGGACCTGAAGCACTTAGTGATGAAGATTGAAGAATACAGCATTTGCTATGAATTGTACTTCAACATAAAGAGAAAAAATATCTTCTTAACTGGACTGTCATGGATTAAATTGTGTTCCCTCCCCAAAAAACATGTGTGAGGCAATTTGGCTTGGCCATGGTTTCTTCTATTGTGTGATGTTCCTATAGGTTGTAAATCTAGCCTCTATGATGTTCGTGAGGAAGAATGGGCGCAGTTGTGTCATTGGGGCAGGACTCAATGTGTAAGAGTGTATTGTATCTTGAGGCAATCTCTTGGACTACAAAAGAAAGAAGCTAGCAGAGAGATGTGGGGACCTCATACCATCAGAAAAGAAGCAGCACTAGGAGCAGAATGCATTCTTTGGAAAGGACCTGGGGTCCCTGCAACTCAGAAGTGTCTTGTCTAGAGAAGACTGATGGCAAGGACCTTCCTCTAGAGCCAAAACAGTAAGTTTTTTCCTTGAGCTGATTCCTTGAATTTAGGCCTGCAGCTTACCAGACTGTGACAGAATATAATTTCTCTTTTTACAGCCGTCCACTTATGGTATTTCTGTTACAGCAGCACTAGATGACTAAGACGTGGGCCAATAAGCAACACTATGGTAAATGCACAAAAGATTAAAGGATTTCATTTTACTTGATTCCACCATCAACACACATAAAGCAGCAGTCAAGAAATCAAGCAACATATTGAACTGGACAAATCTGCTTCAAAAGACCTCTTTAAAGTGTTGAAAAGAAGTTACTTTGAGGACTAAGATGTGCCTGACTCAAGCCGTAGTATTTTCAATCCCTTCATATGAGTGTGATAACTGAACTATAAATAAGAAAGACCAGAGAAGAACTGATGCATTTGAACTATGGTGTTGGCAGTGACTATTGAGTTTAACAAGGATTGCCAGAAGAACAAACAAATTATTTTGGAAGAAGTACAACCAGAGCAGTTCTTGCCCTCAAGGATGGTGAGACTTTGTCTCAATTACTCTGAATGTGTAATCAGGATGGATGAGTCTCCAGAGAAGGACATCATGCTTGGTAAGGTGGAATGCCAGTCAAAAAAGGGAGAAGACCCTGGATGAGGTGGTTTGACACAGTGGCTGCAACAACGGTCACAAACAGCAGTGTTTGTAAGGATAGTTAGGGGTAGGCAGTGTTTTACTCTGCTGTAGATGGGGTCACTATGAGTCAGAACCTACTTGATGGCACCTAACACCACCACCATCACCAAATCTCTACCCAGTTCTTTGAGATAAGGGATATTATTATCTCTGTTGTACAGAATACATCGAATCTCACAGGGAAAGCTTTCTGACCACCCTGAGGTATCTACCATCTTATCTACCACGAGGTTCTTTCCTGCTTTGCCCTAAAAGAAATTCAGATCATACCTGATGATTGTACGTTTTCTTTCAACACTTCCCACCTCAACTCCCATGCCTGAACTTAGAACAGAGAGAGGAAACCATCACATTCTTGTTACCCCTATCTTTCCTACTTGTGCTCTGTCTCTTTCCAAGTTCCTCTCTTTTCTTTCACTCTTCCAGTACAAATATTTCCTAGTTTCTTTGCTTGACCCCCATGTGATCTCTTTCTGCATTCTCTTCTAGGGTGACCAACTGTCCCTGTTGGTTTAAGATTAAGGGTTTCCTGAGATTGAGGACTTCCAATTCAGAATCTGTGCAGTCCCAGGCAAACTGTGACATCTGTTTACCTTGCTTATCTCTCCACCTATTCTAAAGGCTTTGTTATTACCTACAGACCCCTGACTCCCAGTTCTACATCTTGACAGCTCCAGCTCTGGACTCTATACCCGTCTCCACTTCCATGCTCCTGTCTGTTCTGTAGACATGCTCATTGGGCACCCTATCTTCATTTCAAACTCAACTTATACCGGGCCAAATTCCATACCTCATCCTCTAGCCCAGTTTCCCTACTGATTTCTCTCTTTCTGTGAATGAGAGCATCTTGACTATGTTACTTATGTCAATGTAAGCTGTGGAGCACTTGCTCATTTCAGTGTCTCTTGGGAACCTAGAAACTATGGGAAGCTTTGAGGCTTTGGGAGCCCTGGTGACGCAGTGGTTAAGAGCTCAGACTGCTAACTAAAATATTGCCAGTTTCAATCCACCAGGCAGCTGTCCTTTGGAAACTCTGTGGGACAGGTCTACTGTGTTCTACAGTGTTGCTGTGAGCTGGACTTGACTCAGAGGCAACCAGCTTTGTTTTTGGTTTGGAGGTGAAATTGAATTCTAGCTGGTCCATTTTCTAGTTGTGTGATCTTGAGAAAGTTATTTAATTCTCTAACCTGTAGTCTCTTTATCTTTAAAATGTACATAAAATTGTTTGCCTTGTTATATATTTTTCTAAGTGCTTGACATGTGGTTGGACCTCAATAAAGGACTGTATATAGAGTTGTTATCCAAATTTTGTTAAATTGAAGCCACCTTCCAATTCCTGTTTGTTAGTGTTTTCAATTTTACAGCTTTCTTGGTTATACCGCTCATGCACTAATTTAGATTCTCGTGACTTATTGCTTTGATGTATTGCAGCTGTTTCCTAAATTTTCTTCTCATTTCCAGTCTTTTCTTTTTACAACTCATCTGCAACCCTTCTGGAAAAATTACTTTTACCAAAGCATAGCTCTGATCGTATTACTTTCCTACTCTGAAAACTTCAATGACATCAAACTATCCACTGAGTTCAGCAAAATCATGTGGCAGAATTCTAAGCTACATTCCCAAACATGTCTCTTCTTTCTGCCTAACTGTACCTTCATCAGATTAAAGCTTATCTTGGAGCTATGATGATAAATGCCCTGCCAATGCCTCTTTTTACAGAAGCTGCCACACTGCAGGCTTTGCTGACCAACACACATGAGCACAGGTGGGTGGGCCAGAGTTGAGCCCATGGCACAAGCGTTGCTGATGGATAAGCTGTTTAGTAACCTACAACTTTTGACCCAGCTCCAAAAGATCAGCTGGTCCAATTAGACTTCGTCTTGGAAATACTAATTTAAAAAACAAGAATAATTGTCCAGCTAACAGGAAATTTAAACAAAGAAGTCACGAGATATCATAAAGGCTAACAGGGACATGGAAAACTAAAGCCATGTGTAAGATAAAGTTAAGGGGAAGCAGAAACAGTATGGGAGCAGAAAAAGATAATCTTAGTATGGAGTGTGGCAATGGGCTGCCTTTGCTGGGGGAAACCTGAGTGATGAAAGCTAGTATGAGGTCTGACGATGAAGTCTGCAAACTTAATTGTCTACATACCTCCCTGCTGAAAATCACTATGGTAACTTCAAAGTACTTCCCTTGGGAAGTTGTGCACTGACACCAACACCTAGTCCACCCTTCAAAGCAATTTTGGAACTCTTTCTGGAATGGCTATTACATACGGTGGCATGGTGGCACGTTTTCTAACTTAATTATATAGTTGTCTGTGAGGGAGTTTTTAGCCAGTAGACAAATAACTATATTGGAACACCCTTCCTACTGACCTGATCTGGCCCCCAATGACTTTTTTCTTTACCAGAGATAAAGGAAGTATTGAAAGGAAGACATTTTGATGACATTCGGGACGTCAAGGATAATAAGATGACAGCTCTGATGGCTGTTCCAGAAAAAGAGTTCTAAAATTGCTTTGAAGGGTAGATCAGGTGCTGGCATCAGTGCAGAGCATCCCAAGCAGACTAGTTCAAGCTGACCATAGTGATACTCAGCGATGAGGTATGTAGCACTTTTTCTAGGTTGATTTTGTGAACTTATTGTTAGGCCTCATATGTGGCGTAAAGAAAACAGGAAGGTCAAGGGCGCAGTTCTGGGTACTCTGACTTGGGATGATCACTTCTTTCTCCTGGGTTTTAGGTATCCTGTTAAGATGAGGAAAATAGACTAGATTTCTAAGCTACCCTGTAGCCTTAACATTCTTAGATTCTGTCATTGAAACAAGAACAAATAGTTACATCATGTGAATGTGAACTTGAAATTGTATATTGTTAAAGACAAGTGCTTTCAGTGGTGGCTTTTCCCAGTGAAGAAACAACACACAATAAGGCTAGACAGAGTCCACTGATTTTTGCTAGGTTCTGAGAAGTTCATTATTATTAGGTTTTTGGTTCTGGAAGTGGAACTTTCAGAAAGGAGTGAACTGACTTACTAAAAAGTAACTAATTTTGTGATGAAATAGATAAACAAGAGGAAATGATCCCAAATGGCCTGTGTTGCAGTTATAAAGTGGATGCCCTTCCTATCTGTTAATTGAGGGACACATTTTGCCTAACTGTAAACCTTGGTGGCATGGTAGTTAAGTGCTATGACGGCTAACCAAGAAGTTAGCAGTTCAAATTCACCTGGTACTCCTTGGAAACTCCATGGGGCAGTTCTATTCTGACCTGCATATCGGGTCCTTATGAGTAAGAATTGACTTAATGGCAATGGGTTTGGTGTTTTTGGCTCACTGACTGATTATCTGAAACTCTTATGTTTCAAGAAACGAATCTGCCTGGTAATGGTTACCCAACACAGTGAAGATAGTGTCAGTGAATTGTACATATAAAAGAAGATTGGAATATCTTGTTACATATATTTCACCACAATAAAACTTAAAAAAAAAAGAACCTTCCTAGTAAGAACAGTTTGTACCTGACTATAGCACCATATGTTGATCAGGTTCCAGATCAGTCCTTGGCTTATGTTAAACAAATGCCAGGGAACTAGCAGCAGATGAATTCCAGCTCAGAGGAGCCTGCCATGAGAAGCAAACTTACTGATGGGATGCACACCTCTTCATCTCTACAGAGGGAAAAGCTCAAGCCTTAACTTTGCTTATCCACTATAGCACAGGGAACATAGACAGGCACAGATCATAATTTGTGGGCTGAGAGAATCAATTAATCTTGGGACTCATGTGAAAACTAATAATAACAGGTCCTGACACTTCACTATTACTCAAGGGGCCCAAAGAATTTCATAAACATGGAACAATTTATTCATGCTTCCAAATTTTCCCTGTGAGACAGCTCAGTGTTCTCCTCCATTCCTTCTACTTTGGGGACACAAGCTGAAGAGTAAGTTACCTCTACACCGACCAGGAATTAGCTATCAGTCAGAGAATGTGAAATTCTTTATGCAAGTGTCATCCACCTTGATCAATATTTCACAGTTTAATGAAAATAGGCTCAAATCTCTAGGAGACTCGGTATAACTTCACAGATAGGCTAAAAGTATTTATTAGCTACAAAATTATTCTGCTGTCAGCCTGAGTTTTCCACCCTAGGTAAAACTTGCTTGAATCATTTGTACAGCTAAACTTGGCAGATGACTTCCTAGAGTTGGGATAAAGATTAAATGCAAGCTGAAGGCATTTTCCTGGGATCTACATGCCCTCCATTTCAGTGGTGTAGCCTGGTGATTCCCTTGAAAAATCATCTGGGACTCACTCCTGGCCAATTAAAATGAGCTTTCAGGGGATGGGACCCAGACACTCAAAACAAAACACAGCCCCTACTGTTCTGGAGCAGTTTCAGATTCACAGAAGAGTTGTGCAGAAAGTATGGAGAAGTCCCATATGCCCTCTGGCCCCACTGCAGAATTTTTCCTGTTATTAATATATTTGTGTGCTACATTTGCTAATTTGATGAACTAATATTGGTACATTATTTTTCACTAAGTCAATAATGTGCATTAAGGTTGATTATGTCAGTCATACAGTCCTATTGGTTTTGACAAACACATAATGCCATATGTCCATCTACCTTTAGGGCATCACAGAGAAGAGTTTCACTGCTCTGAAAATGCCCTGTGTTCTACCTATTCTTCCTTCTCCCCTTGCCCCTGAGCTCCTGGCAACCATTGATCCTTTGCCTTTTCCAGAATAGCATGTAGTTGGAAGCATACAGGATGTTCCTTTTCTGACTGGCTTCCTTCACTTAGCAGTATGCATTCAAGCTTCCTCTGTGTCTTCACTGATATTTTTTTAAAAACTTCCAAAGTGCTTCTAAGGAGCCTTGGTGACTAGCATTTAAGGGCTAGGCTGCAAAACAGGGTTTGAACCCACCTGCCTCTCTTTAGGGGAAAGACTTGGCTCTCTGCTTCTGTAATAGTTACTGCCTTGGAAACCCAATGGGGCAGTTCTGTTTGGTCCTATAGGACCAATTCCAGTTGGAATTGACTGGATGGCCATGGCTTTGCCTGCCCCCCCGTCCCCTGTGCTTCTACTGTGCCACTGTAGCTAAAAACAATGGAGAAGTAGAAAGGGCAGAGATTCTCCACTTATTTGCTATGGGCATCTCAGTCAACTTGTCTGAACTTCGGTTTCCTCTTAAATTTAAGGTGGTAATATTTACTTATGGAGTTGTTAGGATGGTTAAATGAAATTAAATAAGAAGAAATACCTTATAGCTGACAACGTTTTTAAAGTCCTTGTCTCCTTCACCTCAGCTGTTCCATCTCTTGCAACTGGGAAAGAATATTTATAATATGACTGAAATACACTTCTGTAGCTCATTTGTCCAAAGACACAGACACAAAGGGACCAAAATCTCTAGCTTTGGGCTTAATTGAAATTAGTCAGTTAATGGAAATGGAGTCGTTGGTGTTAGCAAGAAGCTCCAGGCCTCTGTCTCCATAAAGGGCAGTTTATTTTTTAATTGGTTCTTAAGTGTTCTCTTTACCAGCAGAAGCCAAGAGGAAAGACAAGAACAGAGATAGGTGTGTTTACTAGATGGGCAGGGCCAGTAGGTCCCCACATCTCTGTGAGGGGCCAGCCAGGCAACCAAAGGGAAGCTACTTCATTTCCTCCCAAAGTGGGTCATCCTGCAGCTGGAAAGCTCCGACCATGGCAAAGTATCATCTGACAATCGGCCTGACTTGGCCTTTATAGAGCTTCATCTTTCTGCACCTCAAGTGTTTCTGCTGCTGGTTTGTCTTCTTCCCTGCTCAGAAGAGACCTGTCCAGACTGCCAATGCCTGAGGAGCTTGGCAGACTTTATTTGATAACAAGTCTCTGTTTGGCTGGAAAATAAGGAAGGGCCAGTGTTATGGACTGAATCATGTTCCCTCAAAAAAAATAAATATTTTGGAATCCAAATCTCTATGCCTATGAATGTGACCTTTTTTGGAAATAGGGATTTTCTTTTCCTATGTTAATAAAGTCATACCTGATTATAGTAGGTTCCACACCAAATGTCTTCTGAGTGGTGTTTTATAAAAAGGGCAGAATAGATACAGCAACACACACGAGAGAAGAGAGATACCATGTGAAGATCTTTCTATCAGCCAAGAAACACTTGGGGGTACCAACAAGGAAGGACTTTCCCCCAGAGCCAATGCCTTGATCTGGACTTGTAGACTCCCAAACTATGAGACACAATAAACTCTTCTTTTTGAAACCCACCCACTTGTGGTGTTTGTGTTATAGTAGCAATAGGAAACCAAGAAATCAAGATGCCCATGAAATCCACTATCTGTGCTCAAAGGCATGTGGCCTCTTTAGGTCTCTCACAGACAGACAAAAGCCCAGCTACAGGTATGGAGCCATCTGTGTCCCGTAAAAAGACGAATAGGCTGCGTGGAGATCCAGACCACCCTCAGCCTCATCCCGCATGAAGGATCGAGGGCTGAAATGAGAGATTCGTGTCTAGCTTCCTCACTCAGGCTGAGGATCCATAAATGAGTACGGGCCAGCACTGCTAGGGAAGGGCTGCACTTTCATACCATTTTCTTCACAGAAAAGAGCAGCATATGAAGACAAAAGAGGAGTACCTTGAGTTTTGTTGGTGAGTGTCACCGTGTTCCACGAGTCATTCCAGTGGGATTCCCTCCTGGGCTTGCTATGGAGGGGCCTATTTCCACTCCATTTCAGATTCAAGTTTGGAAAAGGTGAGCGTTGCCTGAAAGAGTCTGATTCAGAGAGTAGGAACTACGGCACTGTCATACTCTGGCTTGGAGTCCCCAGAGGTCTGTGTAGGATTAAAGGGTCGTGACTAAAGCTGGTCATAGTTCAAAAGGGCAAAACTATTGCCAAATTTCTCACTCTGTGATTTCTATCACTTGTCCTCTGTCTACCAAGTATAACCCTGAGGAGATTCATCTAACATTTATTGGGTACCTACTACAGGCTGAAGATCTATGAATGAGTAAGTCCCAGCAATGCCCTAATGGGTCTCGGGATTAGTCATAGACACTGAAAACTGGACAAGTCATTAGAATATCATCCTTTGAGAAGAATTACAACAGGAATAAGATGTGTTAAACATGGAGGAGAGGCATCCAATCCAGTGGGATTTAGAAGTTTACAGCGGGATCCCTGGGTCAGGAAGAAGGAGAAGGTATACATCTAAGACTTTTCCTAAAGTTAATAACTGCCCTAGGTGAGATAACTGGCCTACCTCAAAGACCATCTGTTGTGCTCTTTGAGAGGGACACAGTGGGAAACTGCGGTGGGGGGTGCAAGTGGAGTTTGGGGGCAACTGCTGGGTAGAGGACTGCTATTCTCCACCCCTACCTCCCAGTCTGAGTGGGCTGGGGAAAGGCAGCAAGCAGATGGTTACCCTCCTGTGTCTCATTATCGCAAACTACACTCCCAGGTAGGAAGCATAGAGATTATTTCGGAAAGAGTGAAGCTACAAATGCGGGGAAGATGGTGGAGGCTGCTTTCAGAGTTATAATTAGAAATTGACTCCTACATTCAAATGGAATCATAAGCAGGCTTTCAGGTGGGTGGAGCAGTTGCTTGGCTTGGCAGTCTTTTTTTTTTTGAGTACTGGGAACACTACTGATTGGGGTGGATCTTTGATGTGTCAGCAGGAGGAAACCGGAGAAGGTATACTTTGTGTGCTTGAATTAGGCACTGACCTCCACTGTGTCTGGTACAGATTAGGATTTGTGGACCTTGACATTTCCTGAGGAAATACACATAAAGAGATCCCTGGTCCTTGGATGATGAAGTATAATTTAAAAATGAACAAAGAAGATCTGAAATTCACACTGATTGAAGCCAAACTTGGTTTGATGCCTACTTAAAATAACCTCAGATAATTTTGTTGCATTAGTCAGTACATTGCTTACATTTGGGGCCCTGAAGAAAAATTATTAATTATGGTATGACTGAGACATGATCATTTTTCACTGTAGTTTGGCCTAGTTCCATTTCTCTTGAAGAGAAGAAGGAAATATGGCATGAAGATTGGTACGAGATGAGAAACAAAGGGAGACGGCAGTTTCTTTCCCCTTATGAGGAAGGTCTGAGATGATGCATGTTTCTTCTCTGTTTCTAGACTGGGACCTTATTCTCCTTGGATCTAAACATTTTTCCTTCATCTAGTCCATTGGCAACTTCCTCATCAACACTGTAGTGGGTCAACACCATACAGAAAAATTTACAAATATGTCATTCATGTATGGTGGCTCCACTTGTCCACAGCAGAACTTCTACAGAATACGCACGCACGCGTGCACCTGTGCACACACACACACACGAGAGAGAGAGATGCTTCCTCAGACCAGCTCATCTAATGACTCAGCACTTTTCTGCTTGTGTACGTGAAAAATATACTTAGGTTTTTCCCAAATGACAGGGAGAATATTTGCTGCAATGACCTGTTATATCTATGGTTTTGTGAGCTTCTACTTGGAAATCATGAGCTGCCTTGTTTGTTCAACATCTGTCTCTGCTATCACTCAGTTCAAAGAGCTTCTAATTCATACAGTAAAACCTGTGAGAGCTAGAATCCATATAATGTGGAAACCTGTCAGAGAATGAAAAATTTTTTGTCTAAAACAAGCAATAGAGAAGTGATAAGACTGTACCCTGCTGTCATGAATTGCATTGTACACCCCGTACCCCAAACTGTGTGTAGCCATTTGACTGTGCCAGGGTTCCCAGCACTGTTCTGGGTTGTTCTCAATCTTGTGATTTTCCTATACTGTAAATCTGATCTCTGCCTGTGGTTAATAGGGCAAGAGGATTAGAGTGGGACTATGATACCCTAACTAAAGAAATTTCCCTGGAGTGTGGCTTCTACCACCTTTATCTTACCAGAGATAAATAGAAACAAAAGTAAGTGAAGAGTTGGGAACTTTATACCATCCAGAAAGCAGTTCCAGGAACAGAGCACATCCTTTGGACCTGAGGTTCCTGTGCCAGGATACTCCCAGACCAAAGAAAGACTAATGAAAACAAGATCTTCTTTCAGTGACAATAGAGAATGACTTCTCTTGGAGTCAGCACCCTGAATTCAGACTTTCAGCTCAATGGACTGTACAAGAGTAAACTTTTTTTTTGTTAAGGCCATCCACTTGTGGTGTATCTGTTACAGAAGTACCAGATGACATCGGTCAAAGGCAGAAAACTTGTGAGTCCTGGAAAAAGAAGGCAGTCCTATTGAGTTCCAACTCTCACAAGTTTACTGTATTTACAAAAGATTCCAGTTCTTAGAATTTTTTGAATAGATGAAAAAGCATATATGAAAATATTCAAATAGTATAAAAGGATATAAGGTAAGAATGCTGCTTTTATCTGGTCTCAGTTCTCCAATACTTCTTCTCCCTCTCCTCTCTAACCCAGACAACCACTGAGGAAAGTTTCTTGATATTTTCTTTTTAAAATGTAAAGTGTCTCTTCCATCCTTGCTGGTGAATTGATCTCCATTGATTATGCTGCAATATGTGAAGGATAGGGACCAGATGTGTTGTGTAATTGATCTATGTCTCAAGCTGTGTCTCATTTATGGATTTTCAGTGTTGGAAGGGTCGTTAATGAATACTTAGTTTGAGAAGACTTCCTTAATTTCCTGCAGAAGGTCTTTCATTCCCTTGAGTATCTTATGTTTTAGCATATGGATCTTGAGCCACATTTTTCTTTTTTATGTTAAACATAGCTTTTAAAATATCATAAAATCCAAACACACTTATGGTTGAAATATCTGCAAATGTAGATAACCATACCTATTATTTCAGCGCTGATGGGATGGTGGGCAAGAAGCTTGATTGTGAATCAAAAAGGTCAGCAATGTGAACCGACCAGCCTCCCTTTGGAAGCCCATTGGAGCCGTCCTACTCTGTTCCATAGGATTGCTATGAGTTCGAAATGACTCAACAGAAGTAGGTTTTTCATTTGTTTATACCTATTCTACCACTATCCAGAGATATACACCTATATCTCACTGTACACTTTCTAGAACTTTCTCTTTGTGTGTATATGTATATATACCTGGCCAGTCAAGTGCTGTTTATACCTACATACCCTTTTAAAAAAAATTAAATCAAATTGTAAGTAAATACATACATACAACAGTTTTGTAGCTTATTCTACCCAGCTGTACACTGTACCTTTTCATCTTAACTATCATTTAGACAACTTGAGGTACCTTTTCCTATTATTTATAGAAGGTACAGAAACATGGCAATTGTCACAAATAGATCCAGTCATGTCATAGATTAACATAACTGAAGTTTATGTCTTCCGCAGCCAGCAGGGCAACTTTCCTCCAAGTGAGCTTTCACAGACTCAGACTGTCTGAGGCTCTCTCTGCCAACTTTCAATCCTCAGCTTCTGAGGTCTGGTGATCATGCCCATCACCTCCAGCCAAAGAAATAACAAGCATGCAGTACCTGACAGGTCAAGACTGGAAGCTGGGGCTCATCATTTTCCAATCACTTTTTATTGGCTCTAACTCAGCCACATGGTCATGCCAAACTGTAGGTAGGTTGGGAAGTATATCTAGGAAAAAAAGGAGGAATTAGGTAAAAAGTTAAGCCCTGGTAGTGCAGTTGTTAAAGTGCTTACCTTCTAACAAAATGGTTAGTGGTTGAAACACACAAGCCACTCTGGGGGAGAAATATGTGGCAGTCTGCTTCTGAAAAGACTGACAACATTCAGAACCTTTGGGGTAGTTCTCTGTTCAGTAGGGTCACTATGAGTCTGAATTGACTCAATAGCAAATGGATAGATTATGCTTGTCTGAAGTACCTCCTGTTTCTGAAAGGCTGAATCCATGTCTGATTCACCCCCACAACTTTTAAAAATAGTTGGCACTTAGTCGCTGCTCAGTAGATATTCGCTGAATGAGTGAATGAGGCCTACCTAGTAGTATTGTTTGGGATTAATGAGGATCTAGTACTTTCATTTAGGAGTAAATAGGAGTCTCTCAGATGGAAGCGAAATGGAGTAGAAGCCTAGCATCTAAAAAGGAAAAACTTTCTAGTGGAAAGGTAGGGTGCTCAGCCTGAACTAGGAATAGAGATGAAGAGGATCAAACTTCCTAGAAGAGTGAGTGGAGGGGGGCAGTGGTGGTTCAGCAGTAGAATTCTTGCCTTCCACAAGGACACCTGGATTTGGTGCTCTGCTGGTGTTCCTCATGCTCAGCCCCCACCCACTGTCACTGAAGGCTTGTGTGTTGCTGTGATACTGAACATGTTTCTGCAGAGTTTCTAGACTATGATTGACTAAGAAGGAAACTTGGACATCTATTTTTGAAAATGAATCTGGGAAAAACTTGTGGATCACTGTGGTCTGAACCACAACTAGTCATGAGACAGGCAGTGTTTTGTTCCATCATTCTTGGGGTCATCATGAGTCAGGAACTGACCCAATGGCAGCTAGTAAAGACACCACCAGGAACAGCAACAGTAGAAAAAATCCTGACCATAGGTAGACTAGACTTATATGTAAGGGAGCCCATATGATTTTTCCCAAAGCTGCGTAAAGCTGGTCTGTCTATAATGATCTGATAGATGCTTTTGTGTCTGTGTCTTCATGATATACTCGGATTTACAGAAAAGATATTTTATGTTGCCCTTGAGATGATAGGTCTGGAAGTGCATTGCTGAGGATTCAACAGATCAGCAATCCAGAGATCAGTACAACAAATCCTTATTTTTCTATGCTTTGGGTGATTCTTGTAGTGACTCTGGACAGGGAAAGGGCAGCTATGCCAGTTCTCCTTGAGTTCTCTCTTCAGGAGAGCCAGAAGGGTGCACATTGTACCATTGCTCATCAGCCAGTCCCTGAGTACACTGTTTGGCACCAAAGAAGTTGGTGAAGAACACTGAAAGCAGGTCCAGATTGCCCTCCTTACCCTAGCTTTGGTCTTATGAGTGCACCTACCAGTGAGCTGGGTGCATGATTGTGCCTTTCTGACTTGATCATTCCTGCTCTCCAACTTCATTTTGGGCCATTCATGACTGAATCATTGATTCCTCACAGTGCAATCTGATCTCTCAATATGTACTCATACTTAGCAGCCACCTACAGATACTGGACTCAACTGCTTCTTCCCTGTGAGAAGGTAGCAGGAAGAACTCCCCCACAGGGTGTCATGGCCAATAGTCTGTCCCGCTACAAGGCCAAGAGCACCACAGCTCTGCTCAATGATTAGCCTAGCTGATGAGCAGATGGAGGGCTTCAGGGCAACCTGAAAACCTTCTTCTTCTTTTTTTTTTTTTTTCAGGATTTGGTATGATCTGCAGAAACAGGCAGAGCACTGGAGGAAGTGAGAGAAGTGCTTACTCCCCACACTCCAAGTATGTTTTTAGAAGCTAGTTGCCAGCCAGCCAACCAACACATAGAGGCAGGTATACATCTTTCAATCCACTATCCTGTCTCCTGCAAAGGAAATGGGGGAGCTTGGGCCAGGTAATTTCATTACTGGATAGAAGTTTTTGCCATTTAATATTTTACAACTTACATGAAAATGGGCTTAATGTGTTGAAGGCTACTTGCTTTCTCGTGTGGAATTTTTAAAGCCAAGTAGTTACTTGGCTGCAGTAAAAGCTTGGAACACGTCAAATAAAGAGTATATATAGTTTCCTTTCAGTATCCTGAGTGGCACATGTAGTTATTAAGATTTAAAGCACGCTGGCAGTCAGATCATAAAATTCCTGGAGAGGAGGGGGTGATGTGTGGTGGTGGAAATGAGGCAACAAAGGAAACAGAAGGATAAGAGGAGTCTTTTAAATGCCCTTAGCTGTTGAATAACACTATTTTATTCAGATCCGACTCCATGGCACTTGGCTTTGGCATAGAGCACCTACCATCTGACAGCCTTAGAACTCTATGTGGGAACCATATCATCAATCTTCACACTGCCTCCTTGCAGGAGATAGGCAGTTGGTAACTGATATGAAATACGAAGGGAGAGATACTGAAGATGGGCTATGGTTGCTCACTGTCTGCCACCAGGTACCTTCTACACCAGGAGGATGGGTCCAGGTGTTCCCATCCCTGTTAGAATGTTCTGATTGACTGACTGCTCCTTCAGCCTGGACCTGGACTTAGTAAAAGGACAAAGCCTACCATTTCACTTTATGACCCTTGGCAATAAGGCCGGAGCTGGTGCAAATGAAAATTTTCCTTGCCTTTATTTTAATTATGAGGTTATTTGCTTGGGTATGCCTACCATTTCAGATCTACAAAAGAGAAACAGCATAGAAAACTTTCACCATTAAAAAAATTGGTGGGGAGGGGGGAAAAATCAGTGCAGATGGGTGGGGGGAGGGAATATCGTAACTCCCTTTCTTCTAACCCCTTTCCCAGTATTAATTTCCCACCCAATGAATCTCATTAGTTGGTTTATACGGAAGAACTGTAATTTAGTCATGGTTGAGTGTATCCCATTTCCTTGCAGTATTTAGAGACTTCCCCCCTTCCCCGTAATTATGCTTTTGTGACAAAAGAAATATAGGGATTCTTTGGGGTTTGGGAATATTTGTGCTTTATCCTGAAAGCACCTGCCTATTCCCTCTTTGCAACGGTATCTAATTCTGCCTAGAATGTAGGGATACAAAATGGGCTTCTAATTTCATGGTTGAAGTGAGAAGAGATAATATCAGCTCAGTTCCCTGCATAAAAATCATTTATAGTACAAATCTTCTAGAAAGTTTGCCTTTGTGACCTCAGCATGGTCAGGAGGTAAAGCACGTATATGTGTGTGCAGATAGTTTTCAGTAATAACATATTAATAGACAGATCATGTGAAGAAATCCCTTTTTTAAATAACCCAAGAATTAGGGTGTTCTGTATTGTTACTATGTGAGTGCAGGGTGATTCCTTTGAAGCATTTGTAATATCCCTTGAGATATAATCGTAACAAGTGCCAGGCTCTCAGCCCTTGATGGGGAGCAATGTTTCCGGCGTCCATAATCGTGATTATCGCAGGATGATTGTCCCTGTGTGACCTCAGCATGTTGCTTGCTGGCATTTGCTACAATGTAATCTGAAAGGAGGCCAGAGAGGAGAGAGTTAAGGAAAATAAATGGGGTCCGATGTGAACATCTTTCCACTTTTTCAGCCTTTTAGAAGATAAATGTTTCAGATTTCAATCTGTGATTCCCAGCAGTTCTTTGGGAGCACTGCAGTCGGCCCACAAAAATCGCTACTGCTGAGCCAACCTAGATAATGCTTCTCAGCAGGGATGACATAATGTGCTAAAAGAAGACTATGATGTAATGCCCATCTCAGAAATCAGAGCCAATTTCCGTTACAAAGCCTTGGAGTCTAGCGGGAGGTAATGAGCTAGCATAAATTGTGCAACACGCACAACTTCTAGGTCTGATATTCCTATTTGCATTTTTTAAGGCCAAAAAAAAAAAAAAAGAAAAAAAAGAAAAAGAAAGAAAAGAAAAGAAAAGAACATTCCTAGAAGAGCATCTGCTCAAGCTAGAGATGCTCTGGAGCAGAATTGTGGCCCAGGCTGCCCGGGTTCCCTTGGTTCATGAGTGTGAGTCTGCAATCAGGGTCTGAGTCTGCAGCAAAGTGGTGATGTCAGGGATGAAGCTAAGTTTATTTCTGCAGATAATGTTCAAGAACAGGGTGTGGTCTCTAAAGGAGATGCGTCTTCCCTGGAAGGCGGGGGTAACTAGGCTAGAAATGCCTGGGAGGAACCTGGGGGAGCTAGACGAGCCCTGAAGAAAGTCAGAATCACCTTGAAAACTTTAGTAGGTGCAGCCTGCTCTGGCTTGGAGAAGGGCTTCTATGGGGAACTTGAACCGTCCAGATAACCAGTCTCCAGCAGCGTCCTTGTCATTAATTATGCGTTCCTACCTCCCTGGGTGTAGCCTGACTGGCAACCGGAGTCCAGCTTTTATAGTGTTTAACAAAAATGTTAAAAACAGCCATAAATTCACCAAAGCAAAGATCTAGAGTCTCAGAGAAACACAGAGAGCAAAGCATGATTTTTGATTTTAAAAGTGTTCCCACTACAATTTTCTATTTTAATTCATTCTTTCCTTTGTTTTATTTTTACTCACTCTGAGTGTTTGCATGAGGAACATAATTCTATTTTATTTGCCTTCTGTGGTTTCTGTCACTTACTCCTCACTTGGGGCTTGGTCCTGTAACCTGACTTGCACACCAATAGCTCCCTCTGGACAGAACTGCGGTGGTTCTGTGTCACTGCTTGCCTCAGATTGGGACTTCAGAACCACGGTCCAGGTGGTGACAGCACTGGAAGAGAACTGCTGGCCTCACAGCCTGACTATGGGATCTTTAAATGCGTATACGAGACTGATAGAAGTAAAACAGAAAACATGGCACACAGGCTAAAGGAGAATGGCTCCCATGACTTGCAAACTGAAACGAGCTTTGCTTTTCTTGAGTTTCCTGTGAAGTGCTGGTAAGTCTTTTAAGTATATTTTTATGGGCTAAAAGGACAGTCACCATTACAGCCACCGATGGTCATTTGCAGACTGACCTGCCTCAGCCAAAAAAAAAAAAGACCAATTCCATTTCTGTCAATTCCAACTCATGGCAACCCCACATGCTATGAAGTGGAACAGCTCCATAGGTTTTCTTGACAGCAACATTTACGGAGGCAAATCACCAAGACTTTCTTCTGTATTGAGGCAAAAATAAGACCCAAAAAACTAACGCAAACCTGCTGCTGTCAAGTCCATTCCAACGCATAGTAACCCTATAGGACAGAGTAGAGCTGCCACAGTGAATTTCCAAGGAGTGCCTGGTAGATCTGAACTGCTGAACTTTTGGTTAGCAGCCATAACACTTACCCACTACATCACCAGGGTGTTCCTGTGCCACTAGGGTTAGCAGCGAAGTGTAAAAGCTTGTACCAGCCAGAGGTCTTGTGCAGTCTGATCTCAAGTGAGTTATAATACCATTTAAGATAGTTTTTACTCAATGTTTTTTAAGTGCACAGCAAGTGTTTTCCCAAACCCTTTATGTCAGCTGCCTCATTTAATTCTTACCATTCTTATTAGGACCAACTAGGTGTTAGTATTGTTATCATACCATTTTACAAAGGCAGAAACTGAGGGTCAGAGGGTTTCAACAGCTGGTGAGGTTCACACCACTAGTATGTGGCCCACCTTGTACTGGCATTCCTGTACTGTTGTTGTTAGGTGCCAGCCAATGAGTTGTGACTCACAGAGGCCCTACACACTGCGGAATGAAGCCCTGCCCGGGCCTGGGCCATGCTCGTAATCTTCGTTACGCCGGAGCCCGCGGTAGCCAGCGTGTCCATCTAATCCGTGTAGTGGGAGCCCTTCCTCTTCTTTGCTGACTCTGTACTTTACTAAGCATGATATTCTTCTCCAGGCACTGATCTCTCCTGATAAAGTGTCCAAAGTATATGAGACCTCGTCTTACCATCCTTGTTTTTAAGAAACATTCTTGTTGTACTTCTTCCAAGACAGATTTGTTCATTGTTTTGGCAGTCCATGCATATTCAATATTCTTCACTAGCATCATAATTCAGAGGGATCAATTCTTCTTTATTCTTTATGCAATGATTCTTGTACTAGAACTTTGCAACACACATGCTAGTTACTACAGAGCACTAGTCTTTAGATGTCATTAAGTTTACATAGATATGGCCCCTGTCTTCAAGTGAAATAAACCATGGGGTGAATGGATTCCCTAAATTATTTTCACAAAGTGAAGGGTCAATGCCATTTAGCTTTGTATCTACAGAGTGCTGTTCATACCAAATAAAGGTCAGTCTGAGAATGATATGAAATCTGATTGTTTCTAGTTTATTGGGGAGGACTACCTGAAGAAGGTGGTCAAAAGATGTGTCTTCATTAGCAGCTAAGAAGGACTAAAGTGTTATTATCATTTGTCCCCATGTTCCTTGGCATCTGACTAGGTGATTAAAATGTTATGTGCAACCTGAATTCGTTATTGATAGAAGATGCTCCATAGGCAAGTTTTTTCTAACTCAGTAATATAAATTTGAAAAAGGAATCTCTTAATATAACAATGAATAGGGACAGGAACATATATTTGTCAGACAGGAGGGACATAGTAAAGCAGAATTATTGATCTGACAGTTTATAATATATTATCTCTTTTATATTCAACAGCCACAGGTCTATCATTACACAGTAATTGTTCTGTTTACAAGCCAGAGAAGAGATCATGAGACCTCTTTTGCCTTTCTTTAGTCTAAGCTATGCAATACCTGATGTCTGTTTATTCTGGTGATTCTACACTCCAAAAACACACACAAATGACAATACAATAAAAAAAATTACATAATGAAATAAAATATTCTCAACCTACAGCAATCAAGAGCATTCAATCAATCAGCAAGTGTATCTATTACTGAATCCACAGGGTTACGTTCAAAATTGACAAGGTGGAATTTTCTTTTTGTCACAAGTACCCTGGGAAATGTTTCCTCAATCTTCGTATCTTCGTTATTCCTGCCTTTGATGAATCCTCACTGCCTTTGAATCTGCCGCTTTTCCATTCTCACTGTTGTTAATCGCTATCTTTGAATTGTCATCAGAAGCTGGTGACTAGTCTCCCTTTCTCTAGAGTCTCCCACCCCAGTTTGCTGGCCTGATGAATTCTCCCCAAGGTTGTCTCTCTGAAGAATTTTCAACGTTTGCCCTTAATATGGAGACTTTATGGCTAGTCTACGTTTACTGGCTCATCCTTCTAGATGTTCTAGTTCACAGTCTGGCTTCCAGCACAACCTGTCCATCCATATGTTCCCTTTGCATACATATTCTATGGTCTAGCCAAATCAGTCCGCTTGCTATTCTTCCAAAGAAGCCTTTAACTCTTTTGCCTTTGTGTCATTTCCTTTTTCCAGATTTTCCTTTCCCACTCCTCACTGTCTTGCTGTAAGTCCTTTTAATCTCTGAAGCCTCAGCTCAAGAGTCCACCTCTTTGATGAAGATTTCTTGGGTTCTCTCAACTGTAAATGACATATTCCCGCTCTATGTCCCCATGATAATCAGGTGGAATCTCTTTTAGGGCACCTGTCTGACTCTCCCTGGTGTTGCCATTGTTGGTTGATAATGTCACAGAGTCTTAGAATTTTGCAACTGGAAGGATATTTTTCTTCTCAAGTAAACTAAATTTCTAAACTTGAGACTATATCTCCTTCATATTTATGTCTTTAACAGTGTATAGTAGAGTTCTTTCTGCATTTAGATGTTCCAATGATAAGTAGATGAAAGAAACAAAATAAGCATGTAAAATGCAATGCTACAGCATTAATAATTGAGGTCTCTGAAGTCCTAAAGCTGGAAAATGGGGTTCATTTAGATGTCTCTGTCTTTTTTTTTTCTCTTGCACCTTGATACAAGTTAGCAAGGATTCTAGTTAGACTTGCTGATAATCTGGTTTATCTGAGGACTGCAAAGAGAACATTAAAGCATAGTTGGGGGGGTAGAGTCAAGATGGCGGACTAAGCCCATGTCTCCTTCTATCCCTCTGGAAACCGAGACCTGAACTGACAATCAAACGGAGCCTTCTGGTCACCTAATCAGCCCCAGGACACGGCACAGGGCTGTTACTTTGGACTTCAGACCACTGAGCAAAAAACCTCCTCTCTTTCGCTGACTCCCACTCCTGCCTAGCCCCGGCTCTCACGGACGGAAGGTAAACGCACCAGTTTGCCTTTTTTCCCTCTGTCTCGGCTGGTGGGTGGAGCTGGGTCTTGCCTGGCGGCTGGACTCAGACGTGCTGCTGGGGGATAGGCAGGCGAAATTCCCATATTTTGAGAGCCAGGCTTAGGACTCTGTTAACTTAGCTACTTTGGGGCTGTTGTCTTATCTCTGCCTCAGCCAGGTTTGTACGGAATTACACAGTGTGTGGGATGCCATGTTAGTACTGAGATTTTAGTGGGACCTAATTCTTAGCCTGGGGAGCCAGCGCCTGCAAACAGGACAGCGCTTCTCTGACAGAAAAGCAGTAAATTACACAGTGCCACCTACATAGGGGGCCCTGCAACAGAAGCAGAGGAATCACTACCTCTCGGCACCTTTAGCCCCTCTGTCTGCTGCCAGTGTGGAGGATGCCATCTTGGATATGGTGGCTGCAGCTGGACCTAATTCTTAGCTTGGGAGCCAGAGCCTGCCCACAGGAGAGTGCTTTTCTACCAGAAAATCAGTACTCTACACGGTGTTGCCCAAGGCTAGGCCCTGTCAGCAGAAGCCAACAGGGCAGTAGCATTGCTGTATTCTGAACTAGTTTGTATCATCTGGGGTTGGATATAGTGGTGCTTACTTTTCCAGTTGAGAAGAGGGACCTCTACACCTGAAAACCTGACTGACTTGGGAAGTGGTCAGATACCTTTTGCTTTACGTTTTAAGACAGCCTAGAGAAGCATCTGCAGTCCATCCTCACAGTATCCCTTCCAGCCTCTACATACTTACATGGGACCCAAAAAGCAACAGACACTTGTGGCATACAAGAAATCACCCATGGCTTCAGAAGGCTCCCAAACAAAGCAACCAAGGAGTTTTCCAGATGAAGACATAGTTGGGAAGAAAAAGATTATGAGGAAGAAGGGACAAAAAACCATTCATTAACCGAATTCTTCTCATGTTCTTCACTGTTTGTCTTCTTCCTACTCTTACTCTTGTATCCACACTTTTTGGCCCATGGTAAAGACCATGGGTGCTGGATAAAGTTGGGGCAGTATTAAATTTCTTGCTGTATGGAAAATTTCTTGTTCTGCTGAATTATTATGTCCACTGAGGAATTTAAGTCTTGTTTTTCCATTCTATAAAGTGAAAAGGTTATGATGAATTAGTCCTGAGTTCCGTTATAGTTCCAGAACTTGTTGAAATATAGTAATAGACAGCAGTAAAGACATTTTATCCTCATTTGGGTTGCTGAGTTATCAAGCAGAACACTGACATTTTCTTTGCTATACCAAGCAAAATCCGTTTATGATCAATCTTGAGAGAGTGGAAAGTATTTGAATTGACTGGAACAAAAACTCACAGGGATATAAAATCAGGGTAACGAAATTCCACTGTACAATCCAGCAAAGTAGAAAAAAGACTAGATATTACTGTGGTGAAACTTAGATGAATCTATGAACTAGCTAACTGTAGTGATGCCTGTTCTGGAAGTTGGTGTGGGCACATGGCATCACTGAGCTCAAGTAACAAGAACACTTTTCTCATTTATGGTCAGGCACCTGTTAAAAGGCCTGTTGAAAGACCATCTCTGAATAACTATGATGCACAGCCACCTCTGCCATCCTTAAAGCATTTCCTCTGACCTAAGATCACAGCTTCAGTACTGTCCAGGTTGACTTGAAGCAAGTGATTTCCTGCCTAAACCAAAATAACCATGAGCCAAGCCAAAAGCTAAGGTAGTTTTGAGTGGGCAAGTAGAAAAGATGATAATGAGTGTCATCAAGATGTTGTTGCCTCCACTGGTGGTTTCCAGGGTCTCATGCCCACGTTAGGTAAATAGCAAGGGAAGAAAAGACCTCCCAGGAGTTAAGTGTGGATCATGAGCAGTTCTCTGTGACCACCTATTGACACCCTCCTTCCAGGAATGAACTCCTGGACTCACTTCAAAAGAAGCCCAACCCCCGCCTGCCACTGACCACAGCCTTGTCACCAACACCTTATGGCTAGTAGAATCAAAAGCTTCCGACAGGTCTAAAATTGGCCCAGCTAAACATATCATTAAGGGGCAAGGGAGGAGTGTAAATGACCTTTCTTCAGTCCTGGTCTCCTGTATCCAGTCAGCTGTGGGGGCTCACTGGAGTACTAAATCAGGCTTTTAGTTTCTTGAAATAAATGACCCTTTAGATTGATTTTTTTAATTGCCTGAGGGTGAATATTTTTAGAAAGTTTGGAAGCATTCTGTTCACCTATTTTGAATCATTTCAGTATAAAAATGTGGCATTTTCACACTTTGAGATATTCAAGTCCCCTATTCCTTTTTGAAAAATCTCTAATATTTTTTTAAGCCTTTCAAATTAGTTTATTTAAAGGCCAAATTTGATTTTCTCAGTTTCTGAGGTGGGACTATAACTTTACCGGTTTTGAGAAAGAAAAAAAAATCATGGTAGTTCATTGTAAAGAAGTTATAAATATGGGAGGCTACTATTCTCAGCATTGTATTTCTGGTAGGGATTTAAATATCCTCAGAGGAGAAAAGCAAATGCAGGGTCTGTGCTTTTGCTTCTGTGTATGAACTGTTAATGGTAAATCAAAGAAAAACATTTATTCTCTTTATCTTCACTACCCAAGGACACTTCAGTCTTATACTTTTTCTGCAATTTCAGGGTAAAATCCCCAGGGGAAGGAAATGAAGGTGACATGGTACCATTTCTGAACTCTTGCTTGACATGAGTCATATTCTTTCAATTTCTTTACTTTCCAGCCCAATTGTTTTGAAATTCATTTCTCTTCTCACTAGCTAGCATGCCCCCATGTGGGTTCCCTGGAACACCAGGTCTGTAGGATGTTAATAGACGCGACATAGAAAAAGAGTTTTAAGTTTAACAGACTTTTCTATTGCTGGGCTTCTTTCTCAGATTCCTTAGTGTGTGATGTGCATCTCCAAGAGGGAAATTCAGTATGGAACATTTTTCATGGTTAGGTGCCTGCGCTCCTCTTTCCTCCCCTCTCTTCTCTCTTCTCTTTTCTCTTTTCTCTCCTCTCCTGCTGTCAGAAAGGTTGAGGGTTCTAGTCCACACAGAGTTAAACCGGAAGAAAGGTCAGGTGATCTACTTCTGAAAAATCAGTGTTTTAGTCAGCTAGTGCTGCTGTAACAGAAATAACACAGAATGGATGGCTTTAACAAAGGAAAAGTTTAGTCTTATACAGTCCAGCAGGTCACAAGTCCCAGTTCAGGATGTGCACTCCAGAGGAAGGCTTTCCCCTTTGTCGGCTCTGGAGGAAAGTCCTTATGTTGCATCAGTCTGTTAAGGGGGCATCTTGGCACAGGACTCTGAAGGACGTGCTCTACTCCCGGTGCTGCTTTCTTGATAGTGTGAAGTTCCAAATTCTCTGGTACTCTTTCTTTTTGTCTCTTGTGGGATGAAAGGATAAAGGGTCAGGCAAGTCATACTCCAGCAAAACTCCTTTTACAGTGGAGCACAGAGGTGATTCTATGAAGGGATTTATAGTCCCATCCTAATCCTCTAACATATGGCATAGGAAAATCACAGAATGGAGGACAATCATAAAATTTTGGGAGTCATGGCCCAGCCACATGGCTACACAGTTGGGGGGGCCACAGTTCAGTCCATGACAATCAGCCACTGGACACCTTATGGAGCACTGTTCTACTCTGGCACAAGTGGGATTGCCGTGAGTTAGCACCTATTTGAGTGGATATTGGTACGTCCCAGCTCCCCATCACTAGGCAGTGGCGCTGAGCAGTCACTTGACTTACCTGAGCTTTGCTTCTTTTATAAGTAAAATGGGAAGGCTGGGCTAGGTGATATTCTGGGCCATATACTGGGTCTGCAAGTTCCAAGGTGGACAACAGATCACAGGACTTGGTCAGTCTTTGATTGTCCATAGCTGATTCGACTATATGTAGAATAGTGTTAGTCTGAGTGATGTTTGGGCACTTGGGTTATTGCTTTTTCAGATATTTTGAAAGAGTCGTCAGTGGTGAGAGAACAAGCCTATGAAATCACAGTCTAAAGGAAATCCTTCAATAAAGGACAGGCATCTGAATATAGGTACTTGGACAGAAGGTGACTTCTCAGCCAGGATTTTAATACAGATTTTACAGCACAGCTAAGGTCATTCTCATGATTTTAATTAAATGCGTCCATCCTAATGCAGTAATTACAAACAGGACCTGTCAAGTCAGGAAGTATTTACCCTTCAGTCATTGTATTTCAAGGTGCTGATTGCCCACTTTTGACAGGTGAAAAATGTATTTAGTTTGGAAGCCTACTGCAGAAAGACTTAGCCCTTACAGTTAAATGCCATTCTCTCTCTGGTTCTTCCACCTCAAACCCAGAGCCTGCTACAAACATTTGAAAAGCTTTATACTAGAAGGAAGGCCCAAGTCCTATTTACAGACACTAGAGTCTACACTCCTTGGGGCTTCGTTTTCCTTATCTGTGAAGTAAAAGAATCTACAAGTGATGCGGTAGTATGCTAGGTACTTGTGACTTCATTGTTTTCTTGAGGACATTAGGCTTGTTCTTTCTAGCAGCACAGACTCTTGGATACATACTGCTGTAGTTCACATGAATGTATTACCGCTGATGCAAACTTTACATTCTCATAGCAGCAAGTGTTTTGGCGTATTTTGGAACTGCCTTCAATCACACTTCTGAGGCAGCTCCCTCTCTGGACAAGAATTTTTGGTTTTAGAAGCTAAACCTTATCCTCACCTTGACTCACACAAGAAACCCAGGATTAGAGTGATACATACAGAACCTTTCAGTACATGGAGTAATTGTGGGAAAGATTCTCTTCCTCTATAGAACTCACGAGTATTCAATTTGTTCTTTAGGTCTGTAAAGGTAGTCTCATGCATTGAATTGTGCTTTCCCCACCTGGCAGCCATTGGTGGCATAGTGGTTAAGTATTACGTCTGCTAACCAAATGACCAGCAGTTCAAATACACCAGGCACTCCTTGGAAACTCTACTGGGAGTTCTATTCTGCTCTATATGAGTTGGAAGCGACTCAACAACAGTGTTTTTTTTTTTTTTTTAAGCCATTTGGCTGGGCCATGATTCTCTGACATTATGTGAAGTTCCTGTATGCCGTAAACTCTGTCCCTATGATGTTAATGAGGGAGGATGGGCAGCAGTTGTGTTGGTGAAGCAGGACTCAATATGTAGAATTATATTATACCCTGAGGCAATCTCTTGAGATATAAAAGAAACTAGCAGAGAGAGCTGAGTATCTCATACCACCAAGAAGCCTTGCTGGGAGCTGAACAAGTCCTTTGGAAAGGATGCAGGGTCCCTGTGCCTAAGAAGCTCCTACTTCAAGGGAAGATGGACAACCATGATCTTCCTCCGCAGCCAGCACAGAAAGCCTTCCTCTGGAGCTGACACTGTGAATTTGCACTTTTAGTCTACTGGACTGTGACAAAATAAAATTTCTCTTTTTAAGGCCATCTGCTTGTGGTATTTCTGTTAAACCAGGACTGGATGCCTAAGACAGGCAGAATGTTCTGTATGTCCTCCCATAGCCCCTCTCATGAACTCAGCTCCCCAACTCCAAGTTCCTCCATATAGACAATAAATCACTTGACCTGTCCTCTTTGAGTCCCTTAAGCACAGCTTATTGGACTAAAAGTAGAACCTGACCCCAGAGAACTGGTCCAAAGAGTGGTCTAATAGATGTTATTTATAAAAAATGTGAGCAGAGAGACTCAGATGAACCATGCTTGAAATTGTTGAGACGCGTCCTACCACACTGGGCCGACATAGCCGTGTAACAGTAAGTTCTGGGAGCTGAGTAACTACAACTGCTGCGCTCAGTGTGACAGCGTGCGCTCTCTAGTCCCCCACAGTCTGTCCTCATGTGCGCAACAAGCCTAAAGACGTCTTTTTCCTCCTCACTATACCTTAAAGTTTGTTCCTTACCTTAACACCTTCTACAGTTTCCAATTTAACCTTAACCAAAGAATTTAGTCTCGGTTTTCAGTTCCTAGAAGATAATCTATAAACCTTGGAATGTCCCTTATGGTTTAAGTGTCTTCTGTGGTGACTCTAGACCACACCTAACTAAAAGGTTATGCAGCAAGGTGACACTTGGGTGTGGGCTGGCCAGGCTGGAGGGTCTCAACTTGGGATGTTACCTCATAATGAGTATTTTATAGTGATGTGGCTGGAGAGACCCATCTTGTGGTATCAGCTTATAATAACCTCCTTATGATGACATGCAAAAATCTTCGATAAAAGCTCTGGACACTGAATATCCAAAAATTCCTAGCTGACAAAAGGCATCTGCTCTCAAGAGGACAAGTCTTCTGTGAGACTTGGAAACTTCATCTTGAGAACCTGTCCCCTCTCATCATGTGTGACTCTCCTTTATGCTGATCCTTTAAAATAAAGCTAGAATCCTAAGTGTACTGTCTTCTGTGGCTAGGAGGTCAGAAGTGAGGGTGTCCTGGGAGCTTCCTAGCTAGTGGCTGGCATGTGAAGCCTTCGGCTGGCTGGGCAGTCTGTAGAACTGCGTTCCTTCACTTGTGAGCTCTGATCTGGCTGTGAATGGTTAGGGTCACAGGAAGAAGCGCTGTATGTGCAGCTGATGTCAGAACAGAAATGAAAAGTAGGGATTTTGATTATCTCCACAGACCTCATCTCAGTTACACTTTTGTCCAATCTCCCTATCATCTCTACCATTCTTGTACTAAAAGTCGAACCTAGAAATTCTTATAGGTATGACTTACTTTTTGATATCCTTCCTGTCTGTGAGGAAGCTTTTCTGCTTGTCTCTTAGTAAGGAGATGATGAAGGAGAAATTAGATGGATTTTCATTATCTTTGCAGAGCGTACTTAAATGAACTGACTTAAAATATTGCCTACATGACATCCATGAAATTTAACTTTTGTGGAGGGATCAAGATAGCTCAAAGAAGGGCTGAAGATGCTTTTCAGTAAACTTGTGGACATTGACTCACAATCCAATTGCTTTTGGGAGATTGGCTCTAGCTGAATCCAACTGTAGTTTTACATTGAGGTTGCGGTAATTTGGGATATAAAGGAGAGTTGGGAGTTTGTGCTTCCCTCACAGGATTCCAGAGTGTGGTATGAGCTATCTTTGCCCTTCTTCACCTCGGGATAGTTGTTTTTTTTTTCCTCCTCCCAAACAGTGAAATAACTACAGGATTAAAGCCAGGCTGAAGGAGAAAATTAAAGAGACAGTGAAGTGGTCACTTCCTGCCTTTGGTACTTAAGAAGCTGTTATCTTCCAAGGTAAGAAATTAGTGGAATGGATTCACTAGTGCTCATGGTGCTTTGTAGGGTTGTATAAGCCTGTGGATGAGAGAGAAGCTTCTGAAGAGAAACACAGGGGCCAAACAAGACAGACAGAAGCAGAGACCTGAGGGTGGGACAATGTCTCAGGGACTGAAGGGGGACCTGTGTGGCTAGATGTCCTGGCTACAGGGTCTTGCCAGAAATCTGGGATTATCTTTGAGTTTAGCATTTATTCCTCATCCTCAGCATGGTTCTCAGAAACTGTGGAGAGCAAATGCTTAGGCATGTGGGCTACTGGCAGTGATAATAAATGCATTGTCTACTTCTTTTTTTCTAATTTCTTGGAAACTACATCACCACAGGGCTGGATATAAAATAACCCTTCCCTTGTTTTAGATTGTTAAGTGGGTAAAAGCTTGTGGCTGATGTATTTTCAAGAAATTAGTGCTTGGAGGAAATCTTGATGATCTATTCTGCAACAATTTCAATCACATTTCACAACTTTTTTGTTGATGTGGCGCAAGCATTGTTTTAAACACCATGAATCCAGCCTTGTTTTAAACACCATGAACTAAGAACTCCAAAAACTGAAGGGCAGTGGAAGTGGTTAGAAAGGTTACTTATGAAAGTCCATTTGTTTTGTATGCGCAATTTGAAATGTTTGTAGTCTCCTTCGTTTGCTACTAAGTAATAACCCTCTGATGTCCAGTTGGTCTGTAATAGTGGAGTGAAAATAACATTTGTAATAAAGTGACAACATGAGTTTTTATGCTAATAATACTCTCAACAGCTCCAGAAAACAGGCATCATTCATATCTATGTTTTGTGGTTGATAGATAAATTTACTTGCCTCAAATTGCATAGCTGGGGGCTGAGGAAGGATTCAAGCCCAAGTCTTTTCCTACTGTTCTTCATACAATTCTACACGCAGCCCTGTGGTATTCTTTCTTTATGGCTTTTTCTTGGTTAAATATTAATTAGCAACAATAAACCAACCAAAATGGTATGGATTAAATTATGTACCCTCCAGAATACGTTTTGGAATTCTAAGTCCTGTACCTGTGGATGTACTCCTGTTAGGAATCAGGATTTTCTTTCTTGTGTTAATTAGATTAGTGTTATTGTTATTATGTACCTTTGGGTCTCTTCTGGCTCATAGAGCCTGCATGACAGAGTAGGGTAGGTTAATTAGTAGGGTATCTCCCTCTACCTGCCTTGAGTATTTTATGACTGTGCAGCATAGGACACCTGCAGAAATCTGCTAGGCTGTTTTCATGCACACACGTATCTGCAAGTGAGAATTAACGTCCAAGCAATCCTTGACCAATAGAAGATGGTAGCTGGTCAGTGGATGTTCCCTTCCTGTATCCCTCCTTATACGTGTCTCTACAATATTCCTTGCATTAGTTTCCCCACCTTTCCTTTTTAAGTCTTTCCAGTTCCCAAATCTGTCCCCTGGATTAATTTCCATAAGTAAATGTTTCATGTGTAAGCCTTTATCCCAGGCTCTGCATTTTGGGAGAAACTAAAGCTAAGATAGAGGTTTCTGTAAACACTAGCTTCAAGGTCACTCACTAATTATGGTGGGTCCATATTGTTTCTGTCACCCAGTATTCACTGTTCTTATGGCAATCGTAGCCTAATTTTCTTCTTTTTCTAAATCAGTCATATGACTTTGATGGACCTGATTCCATCCTTGACCCCAGAAGTTGAGCATACAACCCAGATCACAGTCTTGGGTTTGGTGCTCAATGTGTTAATCACAGTCAGATGCTCTGTGACTTTTGATGGGAAAAATACTCTTGCTCCTGTGTTCTGGACCTGGTACTCAAGAGGCTGCCGTCATCATCATTTGACTATGTGGGCTTTTAGGCTATAGTCTACTCTGGGGATAGCAAAGTGTCTGGAGGAAAAAAAAGAAACAAAGCTTGATCATGTTACATGAGCCCTAAATCCATTTATGCACAAAACCAGATTCACTTCTGAAATTTTAGTTAGTGTAAGTATGTAATTACTATTTGGTCAAGTTGCTGAAAGTCTTTCAAAAGCAGTTCCAACAGTACATAGGCAGAAAGCTGCCAGAAATTCAAGCCAGATTAATGTCATGGATTGAATTCTGTCCCACCAAATATACGTGTAGCCGTGTGGCTGGGCCATGATTCCCAGTATCTTGTGACTGTCCTCCATCTGGTGGTTTTCCTACACTGTATGTTAAAGGATTAGGGTGGGGCTGTAAATCCCTTCATAGGATTATCCCCCTGCTCCACTGTAAAGGGAGTTTCCCTGGAGTATGGCTTGCCCTACCCTTAATCCTTTCATTTTATGAGAGATAAAAGGACAGAGAAGCAGGCTGAGAATTGGGAACCTTGTACCATCAAGAAAGCAGCACTGGGAGAAGAGCTCATCTTTCAGACCTGAGGTTCCTGCACCAAGGTGCTCCCTGGATGAAGACTAATGCAATACTGAACTTTCTTCCTGAGCTGACAATGGGAAAGCCTTCCCCTGGAGCGGATACCCTGAATATGGACTTGCAGCCTACCAGACTATGTAAGAGTAAATCTTCCTCGTTAAGGCCATCCACTTTGTGGTATTTCTGTTAGAGCAGCCCTGGCTGACTAAAACATAGATTAAGAAGAGGATATTGAACGAGGGGCATGATTGCTGGTGTCAGATGGATCTTGACTGAAAGCAGACAATACCAGAAAGATGTTTACCCGTGTTATATTGACTCTGCAAAGGTATTCTACCATTTGTATTGTAGCAACTTACAGCTAGCATTACAAAGAAGGAGAATTCCAGAACACTTAATTGTGCTCTGCAGAACCTGTAGGTGGTCATTCAAACAGAACAAGCAGGCACTGTGCGTTTAAAGTTAGGAAAGGTTTGCATTAGGCTTGTATTTATTTTACCACCCTTATCCAGTCTGTACGGCGAGAAAATAACCCAAGAAGCTGGGCCATGTGAGGAAGAACGGAGCTTAAGGATTGCTTGCTGAAAGTTAAGAGGACTTGAAGCACTTACTGATGAAAATTAAAGAATATAGCCTCCAATATGGATTGCAGGTCAACATGGTAAAAACAAAAGTCCTCACAACTGGACCAAAAAGCAGCATCATAATAAATGGAGAAAATATTGAAGTTGTCAAGGACTTCATTTTACTTGAATTAACAATCAACACCCTTGGAAGAAGCAATTAAGAAATCAAATGATGTACCTTTGCACTGGGCAAATCTGCCGCAAGAGGTGTCTTTTAAGTGTTGAAAAGCAAAGATGTCACCTTGAAGACTAAGGTGCCCCTGACCCTAGCCGTGGTATTTTCAGTGGCTTCATATGCACACAAAAGCTGGACAATGAATAAGCAAGATCAAAGAAGAATAATGAATTACAGTTTTGGAAAAGATTATTGAATATGTCATGGATTGCCAGAAAAATCTGTCTTGAAAAAAGTACAGCCAGAACGCTCCTTGGAAGTGAGGATGGCGAGACTTTGTCTCTCATACTTTGGACATGTTATCAAGAGGGATTAATCCCTGGAACATGATATCACGCTTCATAGAGTGTCAGAGAAAAAGAGGAGGACCCTCAATGAGATGGACTGACATAGCGGCTGCAACAACAGGTGCCATGGATTGAATTTTGTTCCCCCAAATTGTGTGTAGCCATGATCCCCAGTATTTTATGACTGTCCTCCATTTTGTGATTTTCCTACACTGTATGTTAAACAGGATTAGGGTGGGACTGTAAATCCCTTCCTAAGATTGCTACCTTGCTACAATGTAAAGAGAGTTTGGCTTGGAGTGTGGCTTGCACCACCCTTTAATCCTACTACTTTACAAGAGATAAGCGGAAAGGGAAGCAAGCAGAAGACTGGGAACCTCATGCCATCAAGAAAGCAGCAACTGGAGTAGATCGTGTCCTTCACACCTGAGGTTCCAGCTCCAACGTGCTCCCTGACCAAAGACTGACACTACACAAGGACTTTCCTCCAGAGCTGATAGAGGGAAAGCCCTTCTCCTGGAGTGGACACCCTGAATGTGGACTTTTAACCTACTGGACTATGTAAGAATAAAACTGTTCTTTGTTAAAGCCATCCACTCTGTGGTATTTCTATTAGAGCAGCACTAGATCACTAAAACAATGGGCTTAAGCACAGCAATTGAGAAGGTAGCGTATGACTAGGCACTGTTACATTCTGTTGTACATAGGCTCATTATGAGTTGGAAACTACTCAGTGGCACCTAACAACAACAACAAGCTGTTTGCTCACAATCAGTGTCTCACAGCATTCTCCAAATCTCGGAGCTATCCAGATCTAGGCCTTCCCCTGTACTATAAGTGTAAGTCAGGATGCATTTAGTTCTCATTATACACATATGCTCCAGACAAGATTAAGGGAAACTTCCATTAGAAATAAATTTCTTTTTTTCCTATTCCCATCTATGCAGTCAGACTGAAATGTTTTGGGTGACATAATTTGTGGCACAGTTTCAAGCTTCCCTTCCGGAGACAGCAGATTCTCAGTATCTTTGCTAATGAGATCAAGGGAGCCATGGCTAATATGGAGTCATTTCTGCCTTGATGAAAGGGTGGGTTAGCTTTGTAATTATGGCTTTGGAGAGACTCACTTCATTCTGGAACCCTAGTGTCTTCTGTCACTTTCTAGAATTTCTCTTTTGTAAGCTCTGCGCTAGGTGTATACCAGTCTACACTAAGACAATGTACTCACAAGTGTTACTATTAGTGGCTTGGGTAATCTAGGTTCTGTGTCTACCATACTTTGTACTTCAGATTTCACTTTCTTGTTCTATTCATGCTCATTTTGCTTATTAAAACTCACAGCTTTCTTGCCTAATCTCAAGTAGTGTCTTCTGCTCAGCTGTATTTTCTGGAGAAAAAGTAATTCAGATTTAGAGGATTTGGACCTCAGGATTTGGTAGATTTTACCACTGCCCCATCTCTGTTTCTGTTACTAGATGTTAACGTATGTATTTCTGACCTACCTCAGGTTAGAGATGGTTCAGCTCAAGACTCCCAGGTAAAGGGGTAAGAGATTTATAGCAGTGTCAAAATGATCTCAAGAGCCACCTAAACTCCTACAGCTTGTTTGATGCTAAACTGCCTCAAACTCCACATGAAACTATCTCTGCTTCCTTAAAGCATTAGCAAATTCATAAGTTTATCTCCATCTATCAGTTATTCTCAAAGATTTTTCTTTGTAGGCAGAATAATTTTGTAATTTTCTTAGTTCTCCAAGATGTAGAAAGCTGAAAAGAGGTGCCTGGAGTCACTCAGGGACAAATGTAAGAGCCTGAGGCAGAGTTGCAGTCAGAGATCCTGAGCTGAAAGGAAATGCCAGGCTAAAGAAAGGTCCACTTCATCACAGCAGGCTCCCTGAACAATACTTTTTTTAACTTGGGGACCAGATCTACCAGTCTCTAGCCAATCATGCCTTCACTCGTTATTAGGTCTATCTCTTGAGGACAATGCTTTCCTTTGAGAAAGATCTCTTTATCTCTGGCATCAGGGTTTCTGTTATATTTGCCAAGGGGCCCTTGGTTTAGTCTTAAGTATTGTTTATATGTTCCTTTGAGTTATTGTTAATTTTTACTTCTTAGTGAAGAAGCAGAGGTGGATAGTTAATTAGTTCTCAGAGCAAAGTTCCCCATGTAAGAACTTTACTTTTACCTGTTGGTATATATTCATATATAGAATTGCCATCAGTAGGAATCCACTCTACAGCAATTGGTTGTAACTTCAGATAATCTACTTTTTGGCCAAGAGTTTGGGGTCCTGCTAAGAAAAAAAAACAACTGAACAGCAGAGGGGAGGAGGAAGACTGCTTGGGCTGACTCAACTCTTTGATTTGCTGCTCTTGAGCTCACTGATGAGTGTCTCAAACAGAATCCTGCTCTGTTAAGACTGAATTTGGGGTATTAAACAGACCCTGTGCAGGTTTCTTGAACCTCTTACTTTACACTAAAAATAGATATACCCATTATTACAAGAGCATTCATTGCTAGCATCATCAGTCATCTTTGCAGCATTTAAACTTTATAAATCAAAGGTGCCAGGGGTGTGCATCTCATCTTCTATTACTGAGCAAACTGTCTCCACACAACTGGTTTTAGGGATTTCATAGCCTCCTTGATGTAGGACTGTGATGTTCATCCCAAAGCCCTCCAATGAGCTCCTCTTTGTGGTCTTAGATTGAATGCTTTAAGCTGATTATTAAATTTTAGTGAGTACCTACTCTGTATACAGCACCATATTTGACACTGTGGGACAATATGAAGAAGGTTCCTGTCTTCAGTGCATTTACAATTTTGTCTGGGAAGTCAATATACAAAACAGACAAAATTAGACCATGAAATAAGTGTTTTGTAGAAACTTACAATTGCAGTCTCACTTAAAAAACTTAAGAATGCAGTTTGTACCCCAGTTTAATGTCTTAGGGCCTTTGTCAAATATCAACTGTTCATAGGCAGATGGTGTCATCTCTGGGGTCTCTATTCTGCTCCGTTGATCCATGCTGGGGTCCAGCCTCGGCAAGGTCTGGGATCACGAGGGGATGGGTGGCGTTGGCGAAGAAATGAAAAGTTCTGACTATTCACCCCTTCAATTACAGGGCAAAGTCCTAGCCACCCCGCTCATACCTCAACTTACCCTTCGTGCCCCACATTGCGGCGCCAGTTGCCGGGAGCCAGCCTCGGCAGGGTCTGGGATCACAAATAGATGGGTGGCGTCAGCAAAGAAATGATGAGACTGAGACAACCAGGAATCTGGAGATCAGCAGCCTGTTAGGGCCTGTCTTTCTTTATTTTATTAATACAGTCAGTGAGGTGACGTGATTTCACCCTGGTCTTTGGCCATGTAAGCTGTTGGTTAAGAAGGAAGTGATATTTTGTGGTCTTTTTTCATGTTAATTATTGAGGCCTACTGGATAATGGCCTGAGACAAGTGGTCTCTACATGTTAATCATTAGGGCCTTCTAGGTAATGGTCTGAGACAAGTATATTGTGATTATAATCAACATTGAAAACAAGGTTATGCCTTTAGCTTAATCAGCTCTGTCTATGTTTTAAGGTCAAGAGGTGCAGGGAGTGGGATGTCTATATCTAAAAGGCTGTGTGGAGGGTCGGCCCTGGGGTGCTTTCCAGGGCCTTCCTGCAATCTTGTATTTCACATGTGGAGGGGGATGTGCAGTTGGGGGAAGCCAGCGGGGCCGAGCTGGCCTCGGCATTCCTGGGCTGGGTGTTCCCAGGTTGGGTGTTCCCGGGCTAGACATTCTTAGAAGGCATCTTCCTTAATCCTTGTGCCGGGAGATGAGAGGGAATTTTTGAGGAAGATTTAATTAGGATGCAAAATATCATTAGGGAGAGCATGGCCAAAAATATGTCAAGGGTGAAATACGTCCGCCCGTCATCACATAGGCATGTAGCTTTGCTCACAGAGGCCTTTGTGGGTGATGGGCCTCGGTAGATCAATCTGTCTGTTCTTGTACCAGTACCAGGCTGTTTTGATCACTGTGGCAGTGTAGTATGTTCTAAGGTCAGGTAATGAGAGGCCTCACAGTGTGTTCTTCTTCTTTAGTAGTACCTTACTTATCTGGGGCTTCTTCCCTTTCCAAACAAATTGGAGAAAGGAAAGTGGGTGGAGATGAGGGGAAAGGAGACCATTGGGAGGATGAGGCATGCATGTATGGAGCAGAGAGGAGTAGTGTGGTGTTGTCACCAGGCAGGGAGAGCAATGGAAGTTGCATATAGGTGGGCATGTAAATTTATATGGGAATGTACATTTTCACTCAGTCATAACAACAACAAAAAAAAAAGGATGCAGTTTGCGGTCAATAATTAGGTTTACTCCATATAATTAACTTTTCCTGTAAAAAAATGCATTAATCCTTTTTATCTTTCATATTCGTCACCACCCAAAGACAGATGTAGATTTTATTTCTAATGTTTGGATATCCCATCATTAATTTTGTACCTAGTAATTAGAATTAAAGGTCTACTGTTATTTTATCTACTAAAGCTAACAGAGTTGATTGTAGTGGATTAGATATTTTTTATAGCCCAGGAAAAGTTCTGAGCCACTGAGAGTATACTACTCCATGCTACAAGAAATCAAAGAAGCAACGTGGTGGTGGAAAAAGAAAAGGAAGTCTAGAGCCAGATGGAACCAAGTTTACATGTCTGACCTTGGGCATTTCATTTAATCTCCTTAAGCTTCTGCTTATTCACTAGTAAAGAAGAGACAATGATGCCTTTGGTGCAAGAATTTTGAAGAAACAACTGATTTAATACACATAGCATACCTAGCACAATATCTGAAACCAATAGGAAGCAACAGTGGTAGCTTTTGCACACATCCAAGCAACATGAAATTCTTGACCACTTCAGTATTTTGTGTTTTCCTGTTGGTGAATGTCCTAGATTGACCTATGTCCTCCCAAAAATGTATGTAGCAATTTGGCTGGGCATGAGTCCCAGGATTTTTGGTTATCCTCTATTTTGTAATTTTCCTGTGTTGTAAATCCTAAACTCTGTGGTTAATAGGGAAAGATTAGATTATGTTAAAGAGGATTAGGGTGGGACTGTGATGCCCTTGTTAATATCACTTCTTCGCAGGAAGTTTCCCTGGGGTGTGGCTTGCACTACCTTCTATCCTACAAGAGAAAAAAGGAAAAGGAAGCAAACAGAGAGTACGGGACCTCATACCACCAAGAAAGCAGGATTAGAAGAAGAGGGCATCCTTTAGACCTGAGGTTCCTCTGCTTAGATGGTCCCAGACCAAAGAAAGACTGATGTAACACAAAGACCTTCCTCCAGAGCTGACACAGGGAGAAAGCTTTCCCCCAGAGCCTGTGCCCTGAATTTAGACTTGCAGGCTATTGGACTGTGAGAGAATAAACTTCTCTTTGTCAAAATCATCCACTTGTGGTACTTCTGTTATAGTAGCACTAGACGACTAAGACAGTGAAGACTATTGGATGTACTATGGACTTCCAGAACAATGAACAAGTCTGTCTTAGAAGAAATTCAGGCAGAATTCTCCTTGGAAGCAAGGATGGTGAGACTTCCTTTCACGTATCTTGGATGTGTTACTGGAACAGGACTAGTGTTTGGAGAAGGACATCATGTTTGGCAAGGTCAGTGATGAACAAGAAGAACCTGGATGGATGAATTGACACACTGGCTGCAAAAATGGGCTCAAGCAGAGCAAAGACTGTAACGACGGCTCAGGATCAGGCAGTATTTCATTCTGTTGTATGTGAGTTGCAACTGATTTGATGGCACCTACCACCACCACCAACTATCCATGTCTTAACTACTTGTTGTCAGGTCAGTTTGAAAATTCCTATGGAATGATCAGGAATTGTGATATTTGCTGAGGAACCAGAGTTATTCTGGGCCCTGTCTTAACTAGAGGTCATGCAAATTTAACTGTCAAATGTATACCAATAATAATTCACAAAGACATTACTGAACTTTAATAAACTTGAAAAAAAGTCTAGATTTTAAAACCAGTTACTAATTGATAATTCATAATTGGTGAAAACATCTATATACACATATATTTACAAATGTTACCAGTCATGTTGAAAACTGTAATACAGTTAATGATGCTGTTAAAACTACTTGAGTAAGTGCCATGACTTGATCACTGAAAAATTTGTTCATGTCATGCTGGAAAAGTAACACAAAACCCTTTAGAGAAAAACCAAAACCAAACCCATTGCCGTCAAGTCCAGTCCAGCTCATAGTGACCCTAGAGGTCAGAGTAGAACTGACCCATAGAGTTTCCAAGGAGTGCCTGGTGGATTTGAACTGCTGACCTTTTTGTTAGCACTTAACCTACTACACCACCGACGTTTCCAAAGCAGTAATTTAAACTCTTGGTTATCAAAGACATTTATATTAGATAATATGAATCAGCCTTGTAAAACAAAGTTGTCATGTAACCAAGGCAGTCCCAAAGAACTAGGAGATTGTAACTTCGTGCCACAGTCATTCTTTCTAGAACTGATTGTTATTTTCCTTGAATGAAAAGGACTTTGGATGTCTAGCCCCTGAAGCAATTATTGATGTCACTAAACCACACTCAAAATGTTATGCCGTTGAGCCACAGCCAAAATATGATATTGATATGGACATCTGAGAAAAGAATAAAGCTAGGTTTTACCAGTCATTTTGAATGTATAAAATATAATCTTGGCTGAGGAGATCCGACTTTGTCATTAAAGCAGCTTGAAACCCTTAGCATTCAAAGTTTGAATTGTAGACAATAGGGTGGCAAGATGGTGTTTTTGAGATGACTAGCTAGGAGGATCTGAATACGAAGCCCAACTGTCACTTTCTGATGGTATGATATTGGTCAATTTACGTAATCATTCTAAGCATGTTTTTTCATCTGTGTAAAGGAGATACTTCATACAGTGTTGAAAGGATTAAATGAGTTATGAGTTAGGGTATACATGCATAGTAAATGCTAGCTGCTATTGTTATTGTAGAATACCCAACCATTAAAAAAAAATCAAACCCAGTTCTGTAGAGTTAGTTCTGACTCATCCTAGGTGGTGCAAGTGCTTAATGTGTTCAGTTGCTAATTGAAATGATAGAGGCTTCAGCACCTTCAGAGCTGCCTCAAAACAAAGGCCTGGTGACTGCCATCAGAGAAATCAGTCACTGAAAACCATGTGGAGTACATGTCTGACACACAAGGGTTGCTATCAGTCAGGACTAATTTGACAGCAAATATTTGTTGTTAAGAAATCCTGGTGTTATAGTGGTTAAGTGCTACAGTTGCTAACCACAAGGTTAGCAGTTCAAATCTATCACACACTTCTTAGAAAGTCTATAGGGCAGTTCTACTCTGTCCTACAGGGTCACTATGAGTTGGAATTGACTCGATGACAGTGAGCTATAGATTATTATTATTGTTAATGTTAATGTTAAAAGATTAAATTATTTAGTGGATAATTTACTGATAAAGAAGAAATACCAATTTGGTTTTTTCGCAGACAAATTGTACAGAATAACTCAATACTGTCAAGCACTGGTTTATGCAGAGGACACCACAGGTGGAATGTAATGCTCTTTTCTGATTACCGCCACAGCTTATGTAGAAACCCCTGCTGGCTCTACTGTCTCAAGTGTAACTGTGACAAATGACTTTGCAATAAAATGCCTTCAGAGCTTAAATACTGTTAACTAGGTGGGTAGGGCTACTTCTTCAAGCCAGAGTGGCTGTGGTTAATCCTAGTATTCTCCATTGATTCTTTTCAATTATAGGTGGCTTTCTTTTCTTGGTACCTGTACATTTATGTTTCAGGAAGTAGGATATGGTTAATAACTTATTTTTAGACTTCATGTAGCACATATCATGGCCTCCATAGCTTCCTTGTCACCAATGCTTTGTTAGCTTTCTTTGTATTTTGTGATAAATCAGTTGATTGGTGAGGCTAAAGAAAATAAAGCATGCAAAGCTGGTCACCAAGAAGTATATTCTTTCATAAATCTTAAAGAGGAGGAGTGAGTCAGACCTGGGCAAGCACAGAGTTACTCAGGACCTCTTAAAATAGGAATGTTCTTTCTCTCTGAAGCTGCAGGGATTAGTGCTGTGGCCTCAGGGGTGTCTGAAGTGAGTGTCTCCTAGACGTCCCCAGGGCACAGTGTGGGCCCCAGCACCTTCCTGGAGTAGGGCAAGACTCCTCAGTCCCCACAGACACCCTTCCTGCCACCTGCCATAGTTGAGCTGCCCAGAAAAGAGTGTAGGACAGATCCTGGGGGAGGAGGAGTGAAAGAAGCAGGGTTTCCAGGCGACAAACACCACCAAGAAGTCCTGTGACAGCGCTATGTCACCTAAGTGGAATTTACTTTAATAAGAGGAAATTTTCCTCCTATAAGGCCGGACATGGTACACAGCTGCCTTTTATAAACCCATCAAATCCTTTCTGAGGTATATTCTGCTGAGGCTGATACTTTCTCCAGAAAGTTGTTACAAATATTAACAGAGAATAAAATCACAAATCATTTGCTCTCTTGCTCTCTCCTTTTGTGATAGAAGGCCGTATAGGCTCCTTTGGTGGAAATGTTTGTGGATACTTTTATGAGTCTTTCTAAACCAAGATGAGAAGACTTATTCGTTCTAGAGGCTGATCAGTTATCTACTCAAGTTTGAAGGAAAACCGTCTGAAACATGTACACTTTATGAGGAGAAGAAACCTGGAAAGCAGTAATGTCAAAGATGAGCTGGGGTGATAGCGGACAGAGAAGGAGCAGCCAGACTGCAATGAGAGAAGGCAGCAAGAAAGGCCAGGCCTATTTTGGGACACGTACCCTGAGTTGCCTAATAAGACACCAGAGGTGACAGCTGGTCTCTCGGCTCCTCAGTGAGCAAGCGTCTGGAATATCACTTTGATTCTGTAAAGCTCTGTTTAGGAGCATAGAACCTTAGGGGATTTGGAGAAGGGCAAGGAGAAGGAGTAGCTGGAGGTGAGGAGGACTCAGGGAATCTGAGCAGAGGAAGATTAAAGGGGCTAAATATGGATAGCTAATGGGGGGACAGTAATAGTGGACTAAATCCTGATATCCTAGAAGGTAAGAATTCTTTATAATATGAGGTGGTAGACAGAAGTTAAGATATGGCAATGCAAAGGCTGGATATCACATGCAACTGCTCTGGCCATTTGTATTAATGATGCAACAGGGCAACCGTTTAGTGCGGAAATTCAGTGAGTTGTATGAGAACCCTGTTTCTTGAGATATTTGAAAGTAGATTTTCAATAGCATTGTACTGTAAGTTTCTTTGGACCAGTCACCCTTGGAGCACAAGTTGTTTAATCTATAGAGCCCCAAGAAGGAGGCCTTAAGAAGATCCTCAAAAGGTTCTTCTCATTAGTTGCTGTATAAGTGACTCTGACTCACGGCAATACCATGTACAACAAAACAAAACGTTGCCTGTTCCCGTGCTGTCTTTATGATCACTGATAGGTTCAAGTCCACTGTTGGTACCACGTATTCCGAGTATTCTGAGTGCCTCACAGCACTAGCCTGCACAATATCGCTGCGATCTACAGGGTTTTGATTGGCTTCTGTTTTAGTTTAGGAGCTCTGCTGGAACCTGTCCACACTATGGTTGACCCCACTGGTATTTGAAATACTGGTGACGTAGCTCCTGACCTCATAGCAACACATGAGCCACCAAAGTACAACAAACTGACAAATACAGGTGATGCTTCTTTAAAAATACCTTGATTTACTTCCTACAGTCCATCCTGTGATGAGAAAAGGAACTCTATAGAGACTGAGCAGCAGAGGGCTTCACCCTCACCTATGCAAACACGGTCCTTCCTTCCGTGGCAGATGGAGCAAGGTCCAGAGAATGAAGTAGAAAACATGGACCACACTCTAAGGAAAAATTTATCAGTAACTTTGGTCAGTGAGTTCTGGAATATGCTGTGATATATACGGCTCCTGTAATTGGTTTGTCACCTGGTGAAATATTTGGAAATTCGTGGAAGCAGGTATCCTTTGTATAAGAATGGCTTTTGATTCAGATTGAAACAAACCTTCCTTTTGTTAGTTTCATAAAAATGTTTGCTGCTAGGTTTGCGAGACAGCTGGGAAAAGCCTTTGGACTTGCCGTGTAGGTCTTCCCAGACGTTGGGGGCCTATGAAGGGCCAGACATTTTTGCTGTCTATTTTTATTTATAAATAATTCCTACCTCCCAGGTGCTGGAAAGCTAATCCAGGCTGACAGATTTCCTTGCTTGGCTGCCTTGGCTTTCAATGGTCTTTGTCACTGCTATTAATAGTAAGTGCTATATTCTTAAAGAGCTTTTCTGTCTGCTGTGGCAGGCCTGGGGCAGACCTTGGTAAGAAAGATCAAGTTGGGGTAAGGCTGGAGGAAGACAAAAGCAATTAAGAAGTGGGGACAGGAAGACACCCAAAGAAGAAAAGCTAGGAATTCCAGGAGGGCAATTAACCTTCAATTGACTTTGAAAGTTTCTTTGATACACTTTTTCAGTGAATTGGTTTCAAGGTTTGAATAATGTAAGAATTGAGAAGGTCACCAGGACCCATGAGTAGATAGAAAGTGATTCTGATTTACCAGATGAGCTGTCTCTCTGAAAATGGAATCTAAGAGGATGACTAAGCTTTTTTTTTTTTTTTTCTGACTTCCTTTTACTTGCCAGGCCAAGTGCCGTCGAGGAGATATAAAAATCATCCTTTTAAAAGAGAATAATACATGTCTTCTTTGGTAGTCTCTTACTTAGATTTTCTTTTCTTTTTTTATTGTGCTTTAGGTGAAGGTTTCCAGAGCAAATTAGTTTGCCATTTGATGGTTTGTGCATTAAGTGTTCCGTGGTATTGGCTGCATTCTCCACAATGTGTCAGCTGACTCCCTGTTTCTGTCCTGGGTTCTCTGTTTCTTTTAGTCTGAATTTTCTACCACTTCTTGCCTTTTTCTCTGCTTCTTGGGCAAATGTCGTCTTTTGGTCTCATATGATGGATTATTCTAAGAAACACATTCCTTTTGGGTGTTATTGTTTATTTCACAGGCCTGCCGATGATTTGGCTGAATGGTTGTCTCTGACTATGGGTTCAGTTCCAGGTTAGAGGGACATTTTAGGGCCATAATCCTGGGGACTCCTACAGTTTTGTCAGACCCACATTTGTAAATTTAACTTTTGTTCTACATTTTTTTACTGCTGTGTCCATGACCATCTGTTGTGATCTCAGTGAAAGCAGTAGGTAGTGGTAGCTGGGCACTGTCTAGTTCTTCTAGTGTCCAGTTTCTATAGTCTGTGGTTCATGTGGTTCAAGAGTCCTTTGGACTAATCGCTCCTATGAGACTTTGATTTTCTTCACTGTCTTTTGCTCTATGTGGTAAGAGAGCCATTATTGTATTTTAGAGGGCTGTTTGCAAGCTTTGAAGACCTCAGACACTACTCACCAGCGTAGGATGCACAGCACTGTCTTTGTGTGGGGCCAGTCTGCTGTGCCAGTAGATGCAGATGTCACCTGAGTCTGTGGTCTTTTCCTTCAAGCCTAGACACTTCAGTCCACAAAGTGTTTATTCTAAGACATTTCCCACTTACCTGTTTTCCCTTCTATTGTTTGTGCATTGTTGGTAAGATTTTGTCGTCTGTCTAAGCTATGTATTACAACTTCATTGCTGTTCCTATTTTTTCTTCTATAATCTTTATCTTTTTATGTTGGATATTTTGGTCTTTGATCCATTTTGAGTTAGTTTTTGTGTAAGGTCTGAGATATGGGTCCTGTTTCAGTTTTTTGCAGATGTATATCCAATTTTGCCAACACCATTTGTTAAAGAAACTATTTTTATCCCAGTTTACAACCTTTGGGTCTTTGCTGGATATCAACTGTTCATGGGAGGATGGTGATATTTTTGGATTCTCTATTCTGTTCTGCTGGTCTCTATGTCTGTTTTTGTACCACTATCAGGGTGTTTTGACTAGTGTGGCAGTGTAACAGGTTCTAAGGTCGGGTAGTGTGAGGCCTCCTACTGTGTTCCTTTTCTTCATTAGTATTTTACTTATCTGGGATTTCTTCCCTTTCCAAACAAAGTTGGTGATTTGTTTCTCCATTTCATTAAAAAACGACATTGTAATTTCTATTGGGATTGCATTGTATACTTAGTTTGCTTTGGGTAAAATAGACATTTTCACAACGTTAAGTCTTCCTGTTGATGAGCATGGTAGGTTTGTCCACTTATGGAAGTCTCTTGTGGTTTCTTGCATTAGGGTCTTGCAATTTTCTCTGTATTTGTCTCTTACATCCCTGGTTAGATTTATTCCTAAGTATTTTATCTTCTTGGGGGGTATTGTAAATGGTATTGTTTTGATGATTTCTTCTTTGATAATCTCTGTTGTTGTAAAAAAATCATACCGATTTATTTATGTTTATCTTATATCCTGATACTTTGCTGAACTCTTCTATTAGCTCCAGTAGCTTATTTATGGATTCTGTGGGATGCTCTGTGTATACGATCGTATCATCTGCAAGTAGGGATACTTTTACTTCTTCTTCACATATGTGGCATGCCCTTTATTTTGACCTCTGAGCACTGCTTTTACTGTATCCCATAGGTTCTGGTAGGATGTGTTTTTATTCTCATTTGATTCCATGAATTTCTTTATTACGTTCCTGATTTCATCTATAATCCATGAAGTTTTGAGCAAGCTGTTGTTCAATTTCCATGAGTTTGAATTTCTATTCATACATTTTCAGCCTTTATGGATTTACGGTCTGAGAAAATGCTTTGCAATAATTCAGTGGTTTGGATTTTGTTGAGACTTGCTTTATGGGCTACTATGTGGTCTATTCTGGAGAATGTTTCACGTGCACTGGAAAAACTGCACTTGTCTGTTGTTGGGTAAGAAGTCTGCATACGCCTACGAGGTTGAGTTGGTTGATTGTCGTACCAACATCTTCTGTATTTTTATAAAGCTTTTTTCTTCATGGAAGCCATGGTGGCATAGTGGGTAAGTGCTATGGCTGCTAACCAAAAAGGTAGGCAGTTCAAATCTGCCGGGCCCTCGCTGGAAACTCTATGGAGCACTTCTACTCTGTCCTATAGAGTCTCTGTGAGTCGGACTTGACTCAACAGCACTGCATTTGGTTTGGTTTTGATTTTTCTTGATCTGTCCCTTACTGAAAGTATGAAGTCTCATACTGTTTTTTTGTGGGGTGATCTATCTCATTTTTTAATGTTGTCAGTGTTCAGTGTATTTAGATACTCTGATATTGGGTGCATAAGTATTTGATATTGTTATACCCTCCTTATGTATTGGAACTTTAAGCAATAAATATTGACTATCCTTGTCCACAATGGTGGATTTTGCTTTAAAATCTATTTTATCTGAGATTAATATTGCCACTCCTACTCTTCTGTGTATGTTGTTAGCTTGGTGTATATTTTTCCATCCTTTGATTTTCAGTTTGTTGATATCTTTGAGTCTAGGATATATTTCTTGTAAGCAGCATATAGGCAGATCATGTTTTTTTGATCCAACCTGCTACTCTTTGTCTCTTTATTGTAGCATTCAGTCCATTTACATTCAATATAATTATTGATAGATATGTTTTTATGTTGTCATTTTGGTGTCCTAGTTTTTGTGCTGTAGGCATTTTCTTTGTTCCACTTGATATTCTGTTCTACATTGCTTTTCTTTATAGGTTTTATTTTCATCTTTTTGATGTCAGTTTTGTGTCTCTTGAGACTTCTGCATTGTGTTTCTTGTTTTGATATGTAGTATTGTTAGTTTGCTTTGTTGCTACCCCTTTGTTCCCCTCTAATGTTCTAGGTTTAAACCAGTCTTTAACTTCCTTATATCTCCTTAACTTCCTCTCCATCTGAAAGGACTATGAATACTGTACTATATCACTCTTTAAAGTATAATGTTGTCATAGTTTACATGTCAAACTCTCTGTGTCACTAATTTTAATATTTTAGCTTTGATTGAGCTTTGTGACTTCCCTAACTAATTTAGGACTCTGGCTGCTGTGTCCTCCATTGCATCCTTGAGTATACTTGTGGCGTTATTGATTTTCTAATCAAAGAACTTCCTTCAGTATCTCTTACAACTTTGGTTTTTGGAAAGTCTCTAAGCCTCTGTTTATCTGAGAATGTCCTAATTTCACCATCATATTTGAGAGACAGTTTTGCAGATTATATAATTCTTGTTGTTGTTGTTACGTGCCATTGAGTTGGTTCTGACTCATCATGACCCTATGACCAACAGAATGAAATACTACCCAGGCTTATGCCATGTCTATACTCATTTTTATGCTTAAGTGCATTGTTGTGGCCAATGTGTCAATCTGTCCTGTTGAGGGTCTTCCTCTTTTTCACTGACCCTCTACACTACCAAGCATGATTTCCTTCTCCTTGGACCGATCCCTCCTAACAACATGTCCAAAGTATGTAAGACACAGTCTTGCCATCTTTGCTTCCAAGGAGCACTCTGGTTGTACTTTTTTAAAAACATATATTTGTTCTTTTGACAGTCCGTGGTACATTAAGCATTCTTCTCCAACACCGCAATTCAGAGGCATCAATTCTTCTTCTGTCTTCTTTGTTCATTGTGCAGCTTTCACATGCATATGATGTGACTGAAAAAATACAATGTTGTTTTAGTCACCTGCTACTGCTCCAACAGAAAACACCATGAAAGATGGCATCATGAAGAGAAACATTTATCATCACAGTTTTGTAAGTTATAAGTCCATTCAACAAGAGAAATTGTCAAGTCTGGTAGAGAGCATCTCAGCATGGGAACCTCAGGTCCAAAGAACATGCTCTGCTCTCAGTGCTGCCTTCTTGGTGACATGAAGTTCCCAACTGTTTACTTCTCTCCCTTGTGTATCAGAAGCTAGTAGCTTTAGTCCTGCCTCACCATCACAACTGCTGCCCATTTTCCCTTATCAGCATTACAGAGGATTTACAACACATGAAGGAATTGCACCATATTGAGACCCATAGCCAAGTCAAATCAAGACATACATTTTTAGGGGGATACAATACAATCCATGACACATGGCTTGGGTCAGGTGTACTTCAGTCTTCAGGGTGATATCTTTGCTTTTCTGTACTTTAAAGAAATTCTTTACACCAGATTTTCCCAGTGCAATACATCTTTTGATTTCTTGACTGCTGCTTCCATGGGTGTTGATTGTGGACCCAAGTGAAACGAAATCCTTTACAACCTCAATCTTCTTTCCATTTATGATGATATTGTTTACTGGTCCAGTTGTGAGAATTTTTGTTTTCTTGATGTTGAAGTGCAGTCCCTACTTAAAGCTATGATCCTTGATCTTCGTCAGTGAGTGTTTCAAATCTTCTTCACTTTTCAGCAAGTAATGTGGCGTTGTCTGTGTAAGGCAGGTTGTTGATGAGTCATCCTCCAGTCTCGATGCCTCATTCTTCTTCATATAATCCAACTGCTGGGATTATTTGCTTGGCATACGGATTGAAAAGGTATGATGACAGGATACAATCTCAACACACAGACACCTTTCCTGACTTTAAACCATGCAGTGTTCCCTTGTTCTGTTTGCCCACCTGCCTCTTGATCCATGTACACATTCTTTACGAGAACAATTAAGTGTTCTGGAATTCCCATTTTATGCAGTGTTAGCTATAATTTATTATGATCTACACAGTCAAATGTTTTTGCAGAGTCAATGAAACACAAATAAACATCTTTCTGGTATTTTCTGCTTTCAGCCAAGATCCATCTGACATCAGCAATGATATCTCTGGTTCCATGTCCTCTTCTGAATCCACCTAGAATTTCTGGCACTCCCTTGTCAATATACTGTTGCAGTTGCTTGTGAATGATCTTGAGCAAAATTTTACTTGCATGTGATATTAATGATTGTTATTGTTAGGTGCCATTGAGTTGGTTCTGACTCATAGCAACTCTATGAACAACAGAATGAAACACTGCCTAGTCTTCTGCTATGTCCACCATCACTTTTATGCTTAAGCCCATTGTCATGGCCACTGTGTCAATCCATCTCGTCCAGGGTCTTCCTCTTTTTCACTGGCCCTCCACTCTACTCAGCATGATACCCTTCTCCAGGGACTGATCCTTCCTGACAATATGGCTGAAGTATGTAAGGTGCAGTCTTGCCATCTTTGCTTCCAAGGAACACTCTAGTTGTACTTGCAGAATGACATTAATGATATTGTTTGGTAATTTCCACATTCAGTTGGTGAAATAGGCATAAATATGGATCTCTTCCAGTCAGTTGTCCAGGTAACTGTCCTCCGAATTTCTTGGCATAGATGACTGAGCACTTCCAGCAGTGCATGTGTTTGTTGAAATATCTCAATTGATATTCCATCAATTCCCGGAGCCTTGTTTTTTGCCTATGCCTTCAAAGCAGTTTCTACTTCTTCCTTCAGTATTAGTGGTTTCTGATCATATACTATCACTTCAAATGACTGAATATCAACCAGTTCTTTCTGGTATAATGACTCTGTATTCCTTCCATCTTCTTTTGATGCTCCCTGAATCATTGAATATTTTGCCTGCAGAATCCTTCAGTACTGCAACTTGAGGCTTGAATTTTTTCTACAGTTCTTTTGGCTTTAGAAACACAGAATGTGTTCTTCTCTTCTGGTTTTCCATTTCCAGCTCTTTGCACATGTCATTATAATATTTTATTTTGTTTTCTGGAGCTGCCCTTTGAAATCTTCTGTTTAGTCTTTTACTTTGCGTTTACTTCCTTTTGCTTTAGCTGACTGATGTTCGAGAGCAAGTTTCAGAGTTTCTTCTGACACCCAATTTGGTATTTTTTTCTTTCCCGTCTTTTTAATGACCTCTGGCTCTCTTCATGGATGATGTATTTGATGTCATTCTGCAGTTCATCTGGTATTGGTCATTACTCATCAACACAACAAATCTGTTCTTGAGATGGTCTTTAAATTCAGGAGGAATATACTCAAGGCCATACTTTGGCTCTCGTGGACTTGTTCTAGTTTTCTTCAGTTTCAATTTGAATTTGCATATGAGCAATTGAAGATCTGTGCCACAGTCAGCACCTGGTCTTGTTCTTGTTCTTGATTGCTGATATGGAGCTTTTCCATCATCGTTTTCCACAGATGTAGTCAATTCGGTTCCTGTGTATTCCATCTGGTGAGGTCCATGTGTACAGTCACCATTTTTGTTTATTAAAAAAGGTATTCACAATGAAGAAGTTGTTAGTCTTGCAAAATTCTATCACGCCATGTCTGGCATTATTTCTATCATCAAGGCCATATTTTCCAACTACCAATACTTCTTTATTTACAACTTTTGCATCCAAGTCACCGGTAATTATCAATGCATCCCGATTGCCTGTTCGGTCAATTTCCAACTGCAGAAGCTGGTAAAAATCTTCAGTTTCTTTCATCTTTGCCCTTAGTGGTTGGTGCATAAATTTGAAAGACAGTTATATTAACTGGCCTTCCTTGTAGGTGTACAGATATTATCCTATCACTGACAGCATTGTACTTCAGGAGAGATCTTGAATAGTTCTTTTTGATGATAAAGGCAAAACCATTCCTCTTTAAGTTTTTGTTCCCAGCATGGCAGATGATTTGATTGTTGGATTCAAAATGGCCAATATCAATCTATTTCAGCTCACTAATACCTGGGACATCAGTGTTTATGTGTCCCATTTCATTTTTAATGATTTCCAACTTTCCTAGAGTCATGCTTCGTACATTCCACGTTTCTTCTCATTTTGAGTTGTGCCTCGTCAGCGAATGGAGATCACAGAAGCTTTACTCCATCCACGACATCAAGGTTGCCTCCACTTTGAGGAGGCAGCTCCTCCCCAGTCATCTTCTGAGTGCCTTCAAACCTGGGGGGACTCATTTTCCAGCACTAAATCTGACAATGTTCCACAACTATTCATAAGGTTTTCCTTGGCTAATTCTTTTCAGAAGTAGACTGCTGGGTCCTTCTTCCTAGTCTGTTGTTTTAGTCAGCCAGGGCTGCTCTAACAGAAATACCACAGAGTGGATGGCTTTAACAAAGGAAGGTTTATTCTTACACAGTCTGGTAGGCTACAGGTCCAAATTCAGGATGTCCACTCCAGGGGAAGTCTTTCCCCTTGTCGGCTCTGGAGGAAAGTCCAATATTGCATCAGTCTTTGTTCAGGGAGTGTCTTGGCACAGGAACCTCAGGTCTGAAGGAGGCACTCTTCTCCTGGTGTTACTTGCTTGATGTTGTGAGGTTCCCAATTCTCTGCCTGTTTCCCTTTCCTTTTATCTCTCGCAGGATGAAAGGATTAAGGGTGGGCAAACCATACTCCAGGGAAACTCCCTTTACAGTGGAGCAGGGAGGTGATCTTATAAAGGGATTTACAGTTCCACCCTAATCCTTTAACATGCTGCATAGGAAAACCACCAAATGGAGGACAGTCACAAGATACTGGGAATCATGGCCCAGCTACATGGCTACACCTATTTTGGGGGGAATATAATTCAATCCATGACATCCATCTTAGTCTGGAAGCTCAGCTGAAACCTGCCTGCCATGGATGACCCTTCTGGTACCTAAATACCAGTGGCATATCTTCCAGCATCACAGCAACAAGCAAGCCTCCACTGACAAACAAGTGATTGTGCATAATTCTTGGGTGAAAGTTTTTTTCCTTCAAGACTTTGTGTCAGTCCATTGCCCTCTTGCCAATATGATTTTGGCTGAAAAGTCAGAAGATATTCTACAATGTTTTCCTTCATACACTACTTTTGGTTTAAGCCTAGCTGCCTTTAAGAGGCTCTCCTTATGTTTCATTTTGTTAAGCTTAATTATAATATGTCTTGATGTCTTCCTTTTGGGGCCTACCTTTTGTTGAGCTTGATGAGCATTTTGAACAACTATCTTCTCTTCTGTCATGATGCCAGGGATGTTTTCTGTCAGCAACTCTTCAACAATTCTCTGTGTATATTCTGCTATCCCTTCCTGTTCTGGAACTCCAGTTACATATAAATTGTTCCTCTTGATAGAGTCCCACATGATTCTTAACAATTCTTAATTTTTTTTAATTCTTTTATCTGATTTCTCATAAATGCTGGAGTGTCAGTTGCCTTATCTTCACTGTTGTTAATTCTGCACTTCATTTCCTCAATCCAATTCTTTTGGCTTTCCATTGAATCGCCTAATTCTGTAATTTTATCATTGATATGCTGAATTTCAGATTGTTGATTTTCTAGCAGTTCATATAGCTTGTTTAGCTTTTGATTTTTTCTGCTGTACTTTGTTTAATCTCCATCCTAAGATCTAGAGGGCCCTATATGCAATTCTTTTATATCCTATCTCTGATAATTTTGGGAGGGCTTCTTCATCTGGGAAGTTTTTTGATTCTTTATTTTGAGAGTTTTCTGGAGCTGTGGTGATCTACTTCTTTAAATCATGAAATATTGATTGTTGTCTTTGCACCATTAGAAGCTGTTCAGCTTCTCCAGTGTCAGACCAGCAGAAGCTATGACACAGAATGAGGTAAGGGCACTGCTGGACTTGACTGCCAGCTGCCACTGTGTTCTTTTGATGCAGCTGTCTTAAGTACAGCTTCTCTGGTAAGAGAAATGCTGTCCAGCCCAGTGGTGCTGCTCAGCTTGGAGGCTTGCCCCAGCTGGGCCCTCAGGGGTAGCAGGCCCTACCTCCTGACTGACAAAGATGGTGATCTACTTGTTCTCACTCTCTGGAGTCACATTAGCAGACACTACAGCATTGCTCAGAGAGCAGAGGAGGGCAGGACATTGCTATACTCAGCGTCCAGCTGCTGCTGTGTTCTCCTCTGTGCTGAGAGGGGTGCTGTCCAGCAGCAGCCAGTCCCAGTTAGGCCGTCATGCATAGCAGGCCCTACCTGCTGGTTGACAAATATGGTGACCTACTTATGGAGTCTCTTGGGGGTTGCATCTGGAGACATTATGGCATTGCTCAGTGAGGGGGAGGGAAAAGAGCTACCATACTCAGCTGCTAGCCACCACTGCTTTCTCTAGATATGATTGTCTTAAAAACTGCTTTTCTGCCGAGAGGGGCACTATCCCATGGCAGCTAGTACCAGCTGGGCCCTCAAGGGTAGTAAGCCCTGGCTCCTGGCTGGCAAAGATGGCAACTTACTTCTCAGTGGCTGCATCAGCAGATGCTATGGAATGGCTCAGAGAATGGAGTGGTAGTGGTGTTGCCACACTCAGCCTCCCACCACCACTGCATCCTGTAGGTGCAATTGTCTTAAAAGTACCTTTTCTGCTGAGAGAGGCACTGTCTAGACAGGTGCTACTACTCAGCATGGCAGCCAGCCTCAGCTGGGACCTCAGGCTTGGGTAACTCTGCCTCTCAGCTAAAATGGCATCCTATCCATGCTGCCTCTCCTGTGCTGTGCCAGTAGAATTTATGGCACAGCTCAGAGAAGAGAGAGGGGAAGGGTATGGATACCCTCAGCTACCAACCACTGCTGGATTCTCTCGATGTGACTGTCTTAAGTACAGCCTGTCTGTTGTGAGAGATGCTGTCTACTTAGGCACTGCAACTCAGCATGACAGCTGCCACCTGCCAGACTCTCAGTCCCAATCCCAGTCTCCCAGTTAACAAAGATGGCATCTGTACCTGTACGCCTCTCAGCCACTGAACCAGCAGAAGTGGAACCCTTTGTGCTGCCATCTCACCTCCTACAATGGTACTTTTCTCCCTCCTGTCACCCAGTCTGATCTCACAACACTCTGCCTGATCTTGGGGCTCTCAGAGTATCCACTCTGCTCTGTTTAATTGTTATTCTAGGCTTTAGTTCTCAGAGGGAATTGGTCTGCCATCTGGGCCCCATCTCCTAGTTTTTTTAAAACTGGTTTGCTTTAATTAAGGTAGGTAATATATGTGATCATTAAGGTTGTGTGATAGCTACACTAGGCTGTGATTCTCAGTGGTTTTGCAGTTATGACGTAATTTGGCAGTAATATGGTCTGTCTTTTATTTTTGGTGGGAGAATGTGGTATTGGTGCTTTCTTTGTGCTGCTTTATTTTCTATGCTGAATTTTTCTTTCTTTTGCTGATTTTGTGTTTACCGAGATTTTAGGTTTTTCTTCTTTTTATTTTGATGAGTGTTTTTTTTTTTTAAAATGTTCTTTCTGGTTACATTGAAACTTACCTTTATCTTCCTGAATTTGAAACAATCTTTATTTCTTGATACTGCCTTGATTTCTCTCCATTTGAAAATTCTGTGACTATACCACTTATTCCTTCTTTTTCTCTGACATTGCCATCATTTACAGATTGATGTGTCTGACTTCCTCTTTTCAGTCTTTTAGGTTTTTTTTTTTTGAGGGTTCTTTATCTTGGTTGGTATCTGGCTGATACTATTTTGTATCCTGATGTCACGTTGTTGTTTGATGTTGTTTGCTCTCTATCTGAAGGATTCCCTTTGGTACCTCTTGTACAGTTGGTCTGGTTTTTACAAATTTCATTAGCAGGGGGCCGGGAACCATGCTCTCAGGTGAAATCAAGGCCAATTGGCACAACTAGTGTTTTGCTAAAAGGGCTCTCTGCACCCCACATTGGTGAGTGGTGTCTAGGGTCTTAAAAGCTGCCAAGCTGCCATCTGAGGGTACAGCAAATGGTCCCAACTCAGCAGGAACAGATCACCAAGGACCGAAATGAAATGGGTGAAAGAGAATCCAGAGGACAGAGAGACTCACATGAGAGGATGTCTACATCAACTCGTGACTGGAAGAACAGAATGGTGCCTGGCTGCCACCAGCGATAGCCCTGATGGAGCTCACAAAGTTGTGTCTCACTGGCAACACAAGAATAAAAAGGGGTGCACCCTGAGATCTCCATCAAAAGACCGCAATTGATGGTCCACAGGCTTTGGCGTTCCCCTGGAAGCATGGCCCCTGGCCCTGATGCTGCCCCTGCCCGTAAATCATAATGAAGTTCCACTCCTCGGACAGGAATGGATTGGACTTGGTCACACAGAGTGACCGTATCTTAGGTACACTTTATGGTTCTATGCATCTATAGGATATCATCCTGCTGACATCTTGCTGGAGGAAGGAGAGTGGGTGGACAAGAGGGGAAAGGATGCTGTTGGGAGGATCGGACATGTATGGAGCAGTGAGGAAGAGTGTGCTGTCACCAGGCAGGGAGAGCAGTGGAAGCTGCGTATAGGCGGGCATGCAAATTTACATGGGAATGTACATTTTCGATGAGTCATAAAAAAACAAAAACAAAAAACTCCAAATTCCCTTAATTTCTGTTCGGGAAATGTCCCAATCTTGACATCATATTTGAGAAATCATTTTGGTGGATATGCAATTCTGGACTGACGATTTCTTTATTTCAAGGTTTTTAAATATGTTATGCCATTTTCTTCTTTCTTGTATTGTTTCTGACAAGTAAGTAGAACTTAGTCTTACCAGTTTCCATTCGTAAATAAACTTTTGTTTTTTCTTGAGCTGCTCACAAGCTTTCTTTGGCAAGTTTGATTATTATGTATCTCAGTGACTTTTTTTTGAGGTGGTCTGTTTGGGGTTCCTTGATCTTCTTTGATAACTATCCTTTTATTTTTCATAATATTAGGAAGTTTCCTGTCAGCAGATCTTTGCAGTTGTCTATGTGTTCTCATTTTTCACCTCCTGTTCTGAAATTCAGAAATACTAGTGGTGTAGTGATTAAGTGCTGTATCTGCCAACCAAAAGGTTGGCAGTTTGACTCTGCCAGGCACTCCTGGGAAACTCTGTGGAGTAGTTCTACTCTGTCCTATAGTGTTGTTATAAGTCAGAATTGACTTGAAGGCATTGGGTTGATTGGTTGATTGTTCGTAAATTCTGATTACACTTACATTTTTTCCTCTTGATAATGTCCTACATAATCCTTAGAGTTTCTTCTTTCTTTTTTTCTGATTTTTGCTTAAACAAACTGGCATCAGTGGATTTGGTCTCTGTTTTCCTGATTCTGCTTTCCATTGATTTAGTTCTGTGCCTATGTCTTACTACTGAGTTGGTTGTTTCTGAAATTTTATTGTTAGTCTTTCGTGTTTCTACTTAATGTTTCTGTATGGTTTCTAAATATCTATTTATTTTGTCATTTTGTTCCTGTATTATTGACTTAGTCATCTAGTGCTGCTATAAAAGTGGATGGCTTTGAAAAGAAAAAATTTATTTTGTCACACTCCAATTCAGTGCCTCAGCTTCAGTAGAAGTCTTTTTATGTTAGCTCTAGAGGAAGGCCCTTGTCATCAATCTTCCCTGGATTGAGAGCTTCTGAGGTACAGGGACCCTACATCCAAAATATGTATTCTGCTCCTGGCACTGCTTTCTTGGTGACATGGGGTCCCCAACTCTCTGCTTGCTTCTCTTCCCTTTATATCTCAGGAGACTACCTCAAAGCATAATACAAGACAAGACAAGACAATATTGAGTCTTGCTCCACCAACACAACTGCTGCCCATCTCCCTCATTAACATCATAGAGGCAGGATTTATAACATATGAACATCACACAATACCAGGAATCATGGCCTGGCTGAGTTGTTACACACATTTTAGGGGGGACAGAGTTCAATCCATGATAATTGTTTGACTGAATTCTTCTGTTGCCTTGTGTTTTCCTTGATTTTGTCTGTGTCTGTGGTTTTACCTGTGTTTCCCTTATTTGCTTTCTCTGTCTCTCAGAGAACTCTGTGTATTAGCCTTTTGAATTCCTCACCAGGTATTTCTGTTACTGTTTCTTCCTCCATAAGGTTTTCTGGTTCTTTCTTTTGTGCTGTTTCTTTACGTCATTTGATGCTATTCGAAACCCTGGTGTCACAGTGGTGAAGTGTTATAGCTGCTAACCAGAAGGCTGGCAGTTCAAATCCACTAGGCACTCCTTAGAAACTCTATGGGGCAGTACTTCTCTGTCCTGTAAGGTTACTACCTACCTACCTATCATCACCTATCATCTGTCTATCTATTGTATGTCTTTTTTTTTTTGCCACATCCTAAATTTTTGTTTTGATTTATGTTGATATATTCAAGTAGGCAGAGTAAATATGTTACTCTGGTTGCTAGTCTGGCTGCACCGGAGCTGTCACCACCTGTCTCTGGGTGACTGGGGTGGCAGCTGGAAGTGTGAATGTGGGTTTCTGTTTGCTGGTCTTTCCAGGCAGCTTAGAATGTAGCTGGTGCTACTGGTGAAGTGATGTGTCTGTCCATTTCATCATGTGGGCATGAGTGCAGGGGACAAGTTTCATTGGTAACTGTGTTGAGTGTTGTATGTGTGCACTGCCAGATGCTGGGTGCTCAGGGTTAGGATGTCCAGACTATTGGTCACTGAATAGGTGGTGCAGAAACTCTCTCCGATGGCCCAGACCAGTAGTACTGCCTGGGGGTGGTCAGAATGGCCACAAGCCTCCAGTTGTCAGGAAAGTACTGTGGGTAAGGTAGGGGGATGCCACCGGCCCAGGAGTGCTCACCAACAGAGTATGCTCTATCCAACAGAGCACACTGTGGCGGCAGGGGCTGTGCTATTGCTTCTCAGGACCCCACTGCATGTGGTTGATATGGAAGTGCTCCTGATACACGGATGGCTCGGTATAAGGAGTAAGTGCTTCTCGTTTATGGGTTCCTAATTCCAGTGGCTGGGTAGGCTGGTGGGTGAAGCTGCTCTGTGTGCCCCTAGTGTGGGTAGATAGCTGTAGGACTGGATGCTGACAGTTCTTGGGCTGACAGCACAGTTTACTGGCAGAATGGGGGGTGCTGCCCATCCCTGGGCTCCCAGTGCTGGTGGTCAGACAGAGAAGTAGGTGCTGTCAGTGCGTGGGCCTCTAGTGTGGGTAGGTGGTCAGAAGAAAGGGCGCTTCAGGGTTCTGAGTCTCTGACACATGTGGTAGAGTGTAGTCACAGGTACTACAGGTCTGTGGGCCCCTGGTTCAGAGGGGCATGGCAGTAGTGGGTTCCACTGGACCACAATTACACTTACTCGGAAATAAGAGGGGTAAGCAATCACTGCAGGTCCACAAGCCTCTGGCACAGAGAACTAGGGGACATAGTGCATGAGGTGAATGTAATTATCTTTTGCAGAGCAGGAAACACTCCTACCTGGCTCTAGACCCAGGTAGAGAGTCATTTCTGGTTGGCTGCAACACAGGATGGGTGCTTCGGCTGGGAAGCGTCTTTCTTTGTCTCAGTATGGCTGTGCTATACAGGTTCAGCTTACGGGGAGACAGCATCCTTAATTCTGCTGGTTTTGTATCGTCTTTCCTTCCATTTGGCACTGGGTTTGGTTATTCAGCCTTCTTTTTGTTGTTTGAGGTTTCAAAGTTGTCATCTATACGTGATTCACTTGTTTTATCAGGGTCTTCGTTGTAAGAGGGACATCATAAGGCATCTGACCACATCACCATCCTGGAACATTTTCCTCCTTTGCTTTTCAAAGTGCACTGCATACTTCAGAGATATTCTGGTTAATTTTGGTGTCTTGTGTCTTGCTTATTTATCATACTGTGGCGGTTTTCAAGTAAACACTGCATGATGTCTCCAAACATTTCAGAAATAAACTGTTCATTGATGGAATTCTGAGGAAATAGAATTTATGATTAACTCCTTGTTGTTGTTGTTAGGTGCCACTGAGTTTGTTCTGACTCATCGTTACCCCACGTAAACAGAATGAAACACTGCCTAGTCCTGACCGTCCCCGCAGTCATTGCTATGCTCCATCCCATTGTTACAATCTCTGTGTCAGTCCATTTCATTGAGGATCTTCTTCCCTTTCGCTGACCCTCTACTTTCCCAGGCACAATATCTTTCTTCAGGAACTGATCCCTCCTAACAAATGTTTGAAGTATGTGAGATAATGTCTCACCATCCTTGCTTCTTAGGAGCACCCTAGTTGTAATTCTTCTAAGACAGGTTTGTTCCTTCTTTTGGCAGTGCATGGAATATTCAATATTCTTCTCCAACACTGCAACTGAAAGGCATCAATTCTCCCTCAGTCTTTCTTATTCATTTTCCAGCTTTCACATGCATATGAGGTGACTGAAAACCACATGGCTTGGGTAAGGTGCACCATGGTCTTCAAGGTGACACCTGTGTTTCTCAACACTTGAGAAGATCTTTTGCAGCACACTTGCCCAATGCAGTGTTGTTTAATTTCTTGACTGCTGCTTTATGGGTGTTGATTATGGATGAAAGTAAAATGAAATTTTTGACAACTTCAGTCTGTTCTCCATTTATCATGATGTCACTTATTGGTCCAATTCAGAGAATTTTTGTTTTATGTTGAGATGCAATCTGTAATACTGAAAGTTATGGTCTTTGGTCTTCGTCAGTAAGTGTTTCAAGTTGTCTTCACTTTGAGCAGGCAAGGTTGTGTCATCTGTGTAATGGCTGGGTGCATAACAAGTCTTCCTCTAATACTGATGCTCCATTCTTCATATTGTCCCAGTTCTTGGATTATTTGTTCAGCATACAGATTGAGTAGATGTGGTGAAAGGAGCCAACCTTGGTGCACACTGTTCTGACTCTGAACTATGCAATAGTCTTTCATTCTGCGGAATGACTGCCTCTTGATCTATGTACATGCTCTTTATGAACACAATTAAGTGTCCTGGAATTCCCATTCTTTGCAATGTTATCCATAATTTGTTATGGATCTGCATAGTCAAATGCCTTTGTACAGGCAATGAAACCCAGGTAAACATCTTTCTGCTGTTTTCTGCTTTCAGCCAGGATGTATCTGACATAAACAATGGTAGCCTTGGTTCCATGTCTCCGTCTTAATCTGACCGAATTTCTTGTAGTCTCTTATCAATATACTGCTGCAGCCACTTTTGCTTGCATATGTTAATGATATTGTTCAATGATACTGCAATTGATCGGATCACCTTTTTTGGGACAAAGCATAAATGTAGATCTCTTTTAGTCAGTTGGCCAAGTATCTGTCTTTCCTATTTCATGGCATAGATGAGTGAGCACTACTAGAGCTGTATCCATTTGTTGAAATAGCTCATTTGGTATTCTGACAATTCCTGGAGCCTTGTTTTTCACCAGTGTCCTCAGTACAGCTCAGATCTCTTCCTTCATATTACCATTAGTTCATGATCATCTACTATCTTCTGAAGTGGTTGAATGCCAACCAGTTATTTTCTTTTTGATACAGTGACTTCTATATTCCCTCCATCTTCTTTTGATGCTTCCTGTGGTGTTTGCTATTTTACCGGTAGAATTTTTCTGTATTGCAACTGGAGGCTTGAATTTTTTCTTTGGATCTTTCAGCTTGAAAAATGCTGATCATATTCTTCCATTTTGTTTCTATTTCCAGATCTTTGCACATGTCAATATAATATTTTCTCTTCTTCTGTCACTCTTTGAAATTTTTTTTTTCAGCTCTTTTACTTCATCATTTCTCCCTTTGACTTTAGCTATGCAATATTTAGGGACAGATTTCAGAGTCTCTTCTGATACACAATTTGGTCTTTTCTTTATCTCCTCTCATTTTAATGAATTTTTGTATTCCTTTTTTTTTAAGTTTAACTAAACTGTGGTCTAAATACAAGTATACAGTTCATATCAATTTGCCATATAACATCTGGACTCATAGCATTATTCTATTCTAATTTCTCTCCCCTCCCTTTCCCACCCTCCCACAAAAGGACATTCCCCCTTATTATTCAGAAACTCTTATGCTCATTTGATCAAGATCTGTACCCCATCCCACTGTCTTCTCACCTCCAGCGATGAGTTTCTTGGACAGCTCCTGTGTATATACTTAAGTCTTAAAGTTTTTTTGGAGCCAGGATCACTGCATGTGTTATATACTCCAGTTCAGTCTTTGCGGAGCTGGCATTGGTGCTGGACATGGTTTGGGGTTAGAGAGTCTGGGGGACTTGCTCCCAGGGGTTGTTCCAGGCTGAGGGACCATCAGTTGTAGTTATCTGGTGAAATTCTAGCTCTGCACACTTATGCGTCTGCTTCTGTGTCAAGGGCTCTATATTGTGCATCCCATCCCGTTAGTCATTGGTGGTGGCTAGACGCCATCTGATTCTCTGGTCTCTTGTTAAAGTAGTGTTTGGATTATATGGCACCCTCCATCAGCTGGGCTCACATTTTCCTCCTGTCACTGATGTCCTCTGTCTAGCTCTGGTCCAGATGGATTGGGACGAAATGGTGCTAGTCAGATAGCAGCTTATTAGCTTTTAAGATCCCAAAAGCCATTCACCCAAATGGTATGTGTAACTTTTCATGCTCCCCTTTCAGGCAGTCATTGGTGATGGACAGCATATGGTTCTGCAGGTCCCATGCTGAGGCAGACTCTGGTTCATATTGCCCCTTCCACCTGGTGGGTTCACGTTTTCTTCATGTCCTTGATGTCCACCGTTTACTCTGATCCAAGTTTTCGGGACCAATTGATCCTTCTTAGATGGCAGCTTGTTAGCTTTTAAGACCCCAGATACCAGTCACCCAAGTGGTATGCAGAACATTTTCTTAAGAGAAAAAGCAAAAATAATAATAGAAAAAATAACTTGGGCATGCCAATTAGTCTATATGTCCCCCAGGAGTAACAAGTCCAACTCCAGACTTCTTACTCTGTCCTTTCTCAAAGAGGTGGGCCTCACTTGGGGAGCAGTTTCGTATTGGAATTGAGCAGCAATAGGTACCTCCTTTCTATTATGTGCTGTCGTACCGTATACCCAACCCTAGTCCTAACCTCTATTTGCAGAAATCCCTCTTCCTCCCTCTCTACCCGTGTAACCATCAATAATTGATCTCTTTTGTGCTAAGGTGTTTTGTTCCATCCTTATATTAATGGTCTCATGCAATATTTGTCCTTTTGTGTCTGGCTAATTTCACTCAGTTTAATGTCATCCCTGTGGTCTCATGTTGTCAGGAATGCTTCTAAGACGTTTCTTATCATTGCATAGTAGTTCATTGTATGTGTATATCATAGTTTGTTTAACCATTCGGATGTTGATGGGTATCTAGTTTGCTTCCATCTCTTTGCTGTTGTGGAGAGAGCTGCAATAAACATTAGAGTACATGTATCTGTTTTAGTGGTGTCCCTTATTTCACTGGGATATATTCCAAGGAGTGGGATTGCTGGATCATATGGTACCTCTAGTTCCAGTTTTCTAAGAAAACATCACATTAATTTACAAAGTGGTTGTACCATTTTCACTCCCACCAACAGTGTAGAAGAGTTCCCGTCTCTCCACATCCTCTCCAACATTTATTATTTTGTGTTTTTTTGTATAACTGCCAGCCTTGTTGGGGTGAGATGGCATCTCACTGGAGTTTTGATTCAGATTTCTCTAATGGCTAGTGATGATGAGCATTTCCTCATGTATCTGTTGGCATCCTGTATGCCTTCTTTAGTAAAGTGTTTGTTCATGAACTTTGCCATTTTTAAATTGGGTTGTTTGTCTTTTTCTTGTTGAAGTTTCATAGTATGTTGTAGATTACAGAAATTAGATGTCGATTGGAGGTATGATAGCCAAAAATTGTTTCCCACTCTGAAGGTAGTCTTTCTATTCCTTTGATGAAGGCTTTAGATGAGCATAGGTGCTGAGAGTTCACATTTGTCTGTTTCCATTTCTGGTGTTTGAGAGTTATTGGTGATTTTTATAGATTGTTAATGCTATGAATTAGGCTTTCCATTGTCATCCCATTTTTTTCTTCCAAGATTTTTATTGTTTTGAGTTTTATATTTAGGTCTTTAATCCATTTTGAATTAGTTTTTGTGCATGGGGTAAGATAAAGATCTTGTTTCAATTATTTTTTGCAGATGGATGTCTGGTTACGCCACCATTCTTTGTTGAAAAGACTTTTTTTTCCCTAGTTCACACCTTTTGGGTCTTTATCCAATATTAGTGGTTCATAGGTGGATGATGTTGTATTTGGATTCTCAGTACTGGTCCATTGGTCTATATATCAATTTTTGTGCCAGTACCAGACTATCTAGACTACTATGGTGGTAACTACTATGGTGATATAATAGGTTTTAATGTCAGGTAGTGTAAGACCTCCCACTTTGTTTTTCCTCTTTAGTAATGTTTTACTTATCTGCAGCTTCCTCCCATGTCAAGTTGGTGATTTGTTTCTCCATCTCATTAAAGAATGCCCCTGGAATTTGTATTGGGATTACATTGTATGTATAGATTACTTTGGACAGAATAGTCATTTTCACTATGTTGAGTCTTCCTATCCAAGAATAAGGTAGGTTTCTCCACTTATGTAAGTCATTTTTATTGTCTTGCAGTAGGATCTTGTAGTTTTCTTTGTATAAGTCTTTTAGATCTCTAGTTAGATTTATTTGTAGGTGTTTTTGCCATCCTGGGGGCTAGAGAAATGGAATGCTCTTGAGATTTCCTCTTTGATTGTCTCTTGGTTGGTGTAAAGGAATCCAACTGATTTGTGTATATTTATCTTATATCCTGATACTTTGCTGAAGTCTTCTATTAACTCTAATAATTTTTTGGTGGATTCTTTAGAATTTTCTGTGTATAGGACCATATCGTCTTCAAATAGTGATACTTCTACTTCTTCTTTACCAATTTGGATGCCCTTTATTTCTTTACCATGCCTGATTGTTCTGTCTAGGATCTCCAGAACAATACTGAATAGAAGAGGTGACGGTGGGTATCCTCATCTGATACCTGTTCTTAAGGAGAATGTTTTCAGCTTCTCTTCATTCAGTATGATGTTGGCTGTTGGTTTTGTGTAGATGCTCATTATTATGTTGAGGAATTTCCATTCTATTCTTATGTTGCTGATAGTTTTTAACATGAATGGGTGTTGGACTTCATCAAATGCCTTTTCTGCATCAGTTGATAGAATCAAGTAGTTCTTGCCTTCCGTTTTGTTTATGTGGTTGATTATAGTAGTTGTTTTTCTAATGTTCAACCATCCCTGCAAGCCTGGTACGAATCCTGGTCATGGTCAACTACTTTTTGACGTGTTGATGAATTCTATTTGCTAAGATTTTGTTGAGGACTTTTGCATCTATGTTCATGAGAGATATTGGTCTGTAGTTTTCCTTTTCAGTGCTGTCATTACCTGGTTTTGGTATCAAGGTTATACTAGCTTCATGGAATGAGTTTGGGAGTATTCCATCCTTTCCTATGCTCTGGAATACTTTCAGTAACAGTGGTATTAACTGTTATCTGAATGCTTGGTAGAATTCTCCAGTGAAGCCATCCAGGCCAGGACTCTTTTTGGTTGGGAATTTTTAAATTACTTTTTCAATCTCTTCTCATCTGATGGGTTTATTTAGTTATTCAGTGTCTGTACTAGTTTTGGGAGGCAGGGTTCTTTTAGAAAACTGTCCATTTCTTCTAGGTTTTCAAATTTACTAGAGTACAGTTTTTCATAGTATTCTATCATGATTCTTTTAATTTCAGTTGGGTCTGTTGTGATATCACCTCCCTCATTTCTTATTCAGGTTATTTGTTTCTTCTGCTTTTCTTTTGTCAGTTTGGCTAACGGCTTGTCAATTTGTTGATCTTTTAAAAACCCAGCTTTAGGTCTTATTTACTCTTTCAATTGCCTTTCTATTTCCTATTTCATTTATTTCTGCTCTAATTTTTATTATTTCCTTTTTTTCTGGAGCCCTATGGGTTGTTTCATTGGGTTCTTTCCAGTTATTCAAGTTGAAGAATTAGTTCTTTGAGTCATACCCTTTCTTCTCTTTATATGTGTGCACTTATTGAGATGAATTGACCTCTGGGCATTGCTTTTGCTGTGTCTGATAGGTTTCCATAGGATGTGTTTTCATTCTCATTTGAGTCTATAAATTTATTTCATCATTGATTTCTCCTATTATCCAGTAGTTTTTGAGTAGAATGTTGTTCAACTTCCACATTTTTAATTTTGTTTCCATCTTTTTTCTGTTGTTGATTTCTAGTTTCATGGCTTTACTGTCTGAAAAAGAAGCTTTGTATTATTTCAGTATTTTGTGCTTTGTTTAGGATTGCTCTGTGGCCTAATATGTGGTCAATTCTGGAGAACATTCCATGTGTACTGGAAAAGAAAGTGTTCATGACTGCTGTTGGGGGCTGTGTTCTGAAGTATGTCTCTGAGGTCAAGTTGGTTTATTGTGTTGTTTAGATCTTCAGTGTCTTTGTTGTCCTTTTGTCGCTGACTAGTTTCATTCAACATAGTGTCCTCCAATTGAAACCAGGTTATAAGATGTTTCCTAAAATCGTCATTGTTCTTTATCATTGCATAGTGTTCCATTGAGTATATATACCATAGTTTACATATCCATTCCTCTGTTGTTGGGCATCTGGGTTGGTTCCATCTTTTTGTTATTGTGGACTGTGCTGCAATAAACATTTGCTTTCATGTATCAGTTGGTGTGAATGGCCTTGATTCTGCAGGATATATTCTAAGCAGTGGAATTACTGGGTCAAATAGGATATCTATTTTGATATTTTTAAGGAAGTGTCAGACTGCTTTCCAAGGAGGTTGCACCATTTTGCAATCCCTCCAACAGATAGGAGAGTTCCACTTTCTCCACAGCCTCTCCAGCAATTGTTTTTTTCTGTTTTTTAGATCATGGCCAATGTGAGATAGTATCTCACTGTAGTTTTGATTTGAATTTCTTTAGTATCTAATGATCATGAGCATGTGCGCATGTGTTTTTGGCTGCCTGGATCTCCTCTTTAGAGAAGCATCTGTTTATCTCCTTTGCCCATCGTATAATTGGGTTATTTATCTATTTCTTATTGATATTTTGTAGTACCTTATAGATTATGGAGATCAGGTATCAGTCTGACATATAGTGGCCAAATATTTTTTCTCATTCTGTAGGTGGCCTTTTGATTCTATTGATAAAGTCTTTGGGTGAGCAAAATTGTTTGATTCTTAACAGTTCCCATTTATCTATTTTCTGTTGATTGTGGTTTGTCAGATTTTGAAGTCTGTCTGTATTGTAGTTTAAAACTTCCATTGTTGATCCTAATTTTTCTTGAATGAGCTTTATCGTTTTAGATTTGATGTTTAGGTCTTTTATCCAGTTTGAGTTGGTTTCTGTATAAGGCATGAGATATGGGTCTTGTTTCAATGTATTGCAGATGGGTATCCAATTTTGCCAGCACCATTTGTTGAAGTGGTTGCTTTGACCCCAGTTAAATGTCTTAGAGCCTTTGTCAAATATCAGCTGTTCTTAGGAGGATGATGTCATCTCTGTGGTCTCAGTTTTGTTCCATTGATCTATCTCTCTCTTTTTGCACCAGTACCAGGCTGTTTTGACTACTGTGACAGTATAATAGGTTCTGAAGTTGAGTAGTGAGAGGCTTCCCAGTGTGTTTTTCTTCTTCAGAAGTGTTTTGCTTCTCTGGGGCTTCTTCTCTTTCTAAACAAAGCTGGTGGTTTGTTTCTCCATCACATTAAAAAATGTCACAGGGATTTGTATTGGGATTGCATTGTATGAGTAAATTGCTTTGGGTAAAATAGACATTACTGCAATGTTAAGTCTTCCTATCCATGAGCAGGGTAGATTTCTCCATTTATGTAAGTCTCTCTTTGTTTCTTGTAGTGAGGTCTTGTAGTTCTCTTTGTAAAGGTCTGTTATTTCTCTGGTTAGATTTATTCCTAGATATTTTATCTTCTTGGGGACTATAGTAAATGGTAGTGATTTGGTGATTTCTTCCTTAATAATCTTATTGTTAACTTATGTTTATCTTGTACCCTGAGACTTTGCTGAACTCTTCTATCAATTTGAGTAGTTTCCTTATGGATTCTTTAGGATTCTCTGCATGCACAATCATATCCTCTGCAAATAGGGAGATTTTTGCTTCCTCTTTGCTGATGCGGGTGCCCTTTATTTTTTGATCTTGTCTAATTGCTGTAGCTAGAACTTCTAGTACAATGTTGAACAGAAGAGGTGAGAGTGGGTATCCTTGTCTAATTCCCATTCTCAAGGGGCATTGTTTTAGTCTCTCTCCATTCAGGATGATGTAGGCAGTTAGCTTTGTATAAATGGCTCTTACTGCATTTAGGAATTTGTCATCTATTCCTGTCTTGCTGAGAGCATGAATTAGTGTTGGACTTTATCAAATGCCTTTTCTGCATCAAAAGACAAAACTAGGTGACTTCTGTCTTGCATTATTTACATGGCTGATCATGTTAGTTGTTTTTCTAATGTTGATCCTGCCTTGCATCTCTGGTATAACTCCAACTTGGTCATCATAGGTTATTTTTTTGATATGTTGATGTAGTCTATTGGCGAGAATTTTTTAAAGATTTTCGCATCTAGATTCATGAGTGGTATCAGTCTGTAATTGTCCTTTTTTGTTGGATCTTTCCCTGGCTTTGGTGTCAGGGTTATGCTGGCTTCATAGAATGAATTTGAGAGCATTCCATCCCTTTCCATGCTGTGAAATAGTCTCAGTAGCATTAGAGATAACTTTTCTCTAAAAGCTTGGTAGAATTCTGCAGTGAAGCCATCTGGGCCTGGGCTTTTTTTGGTTGGCAGTCTTTTGATGACTTTTTCATTCTCCTCCTTTGTGACAGGTTTATTAAGTTGTTCTGCTTCACCTTGTGATAATTTTGGTAGGTGATATGAATCAAGAAATTTGTCCATTTCCTCTAGGTTTTCCAATTTGTGGGGGTACAGTCTTTCATAGCATTCTGCTGTGGTATTTTTTGTTTCTGCTGGATCTGTTGTGACAACTCCCCTCTCATTTCTTATTTAGGTTGTTTGTTTCCTTTCCTGTTTTTCTTTAGTTAAGTTTAGCCAGTGGTTTGTCAATTTTGTTGATCTTTTCAAAAAACCAGCTTTTGGTCTTTTCAATTTTTTCAATTGTTCTTCTATTCTCTAATTCAGTTAGTTCTACTCTAATCTTCATGATCTGTATTCTTCTGGAGACTGAGGGTTTCCTCTGTTGCTCTCTCTCTACTTGTTCAAGCTGTAGGGTTAGATCTTTGGTTTGGGTTCTTTCTTGTTTCTGGATGTGTGCATTTATGCAGATAAACTGACCTATGAGCACTGCTTTGGCTTTACCCCATATTCTAGTAGGAATTGTTTTCATTCTCACTGGAGTCTGTCAATTTCTTTTATTTCATCCTTGATTTCTTCTTCTGGTTTTTTGAGCAAGTTATTATTCAGTTTCCATTAGTTCCACTTTCTATCTATGTTTTTTCTGCTATTCATTTTGACTTTAATAGCTTTGTGGTCTGAAAGAAGATGCCTTGCAATAATTCAGTGTTATGGATTTTGTTGAGATTTGCTCTATGTCCTAACACATAGTCTATTCTGGAAAATGTTCCATGTGCTTTGGAGAAGAAGGTGTAGTTATCTACTGATTGATAGAAAGTTCTCTATATGTCATTGAGGTCTAGTTGGTTAATTGTGGCAATAAGATCTTCTGTGTCTTCACTGAGCTTTTTTCTAGATGATCTGTCCAATATTGAGAGTGAAGTGTTGAAGTCTCCCACTATTACTCTGGAGTGATCTATCTCATTTTTGAGTGTAGTCAATGTTTCTTTGATGTATTTAGATGTTCTAGTATTGGGTGCATGGATATTTAACATTGTTAATTCCTGTTCGTGTTTTGAAACTTTTAGCAGGTGTCCATCCTTGTCCACGATGGTGGATTTTATACTGAAATCTATTTTATGTGAGATTAGTATTGCCACACTTGCTCTTTTTTGTGTATTGTTAGCTTGATATACATTCTTCCATCCTTTAATTTTCAGTTTGTTCATATCTTTGAGTCTAAGGTGAGTTTCTTGTATGCAACATATTGACGAGTTGTGTCTTTTGACCTAAGATGCCACTTGTTGTCTCTTCACTGGAGTGTTCAGTCCATTCATGTTCAACGTAATTATTGATAGGTATGCGCTTAGTGCTACCACTGTGATATGTTTATTTTTTGTGTTAATGTTTTCTCTATTGTTCTTATTATTCTGTGTGGAAACATTCTTCTTTATGAGTTCATTTTTCACCTTTTTCAGGGTTGGTTTTGTGGTTGTTGAGACTCCTATATTATGTTTCTTGATTTGATATGCCACATTTTTATTGTGCTTTGTGGCTGCCCCTGTTATCCCCCTTAAAAGTCTATGTTTAAACCTGATTTTAACTACTACGGGTCTTACTTCCTCTCCATCTGGAAGCACTGTAACAACTGTAATACATCCCTCTTTTTAATATGACGACATCATAGTTTTCATGATATCATCACTGAATTATTTCTTTCACTATTGTAGCTTTGATTGAGCCTGGAGCCTTCCTAACCGAGTAGGTTTCTGGATGATGTGCCCTATATTTGCTCCTAAAATGTAAAGTTAGTGGTTTTATTCTTCTAAGCTAAAGCCAAGAGATTCTTTAAGTATTTCTTGTAGCTTTGGTTTGGTTTTTACAGTCTCTGAGTTTCTGTTTATCTGCAAATGTCTTAATTTCATTTTCCTATTTGAAAGGTAGTTTTGCAGGATATATAATCTTGGTTGGAATTTCTCCTTCAGGGCTTTGAATGTGTCATGCCACTGTCTCCATGCCAGGGTTGTTTCTACTGAGAAATCCAGTGAAAGCCTACAGGGTTTCCTTCTGAATGTTAGCTTTGCTTTGAATCTTGCTGCCTTTAAGAGTTTCTGCTTATGTTTCATTTTGTTAAGCTTGATGATACCATGTTTGGAGTCTTTTGTTTGAGATCTATATTGAGTGGCATTCAATATGTGTCTTGGATGTCTATATTCTCTTCTTTCATAATTTCTGGGAAGTTGTCTGTCAACAGCTCAGCAACAATACTCTCTGTGTTCTCAGGTGTCTTACCCTGTTCAGGAACTCCAATTAATTGTAGATTGTTCCTCTTAACAGAGTCCAATATGCTTTTTAAATGCTTCTTCTTGTTTTTGTTTCTTTTTTCTGATTTCTCCTTGTTCAGTAGCTCTGTCTTCCAAGTCAAAAAGTCTCTTTTCTATTTGTTCCATTCTGCTTTTGTGGCTTTGAACTAAAGTTTCTATGTCTTTGAATTTGTTCTTGATCTGTTGGATTTCAGAGTACTAGCGTTCCATCAGATCAAACAGCTTGCTTAATTTTTCATTTTGTTCTGCTGCATTTTGTGTAAGGTCAAGGAAGGCTCTACAAATAATTCTTTTGTACTTGCCCTCTAATCGTTTCAGAAAGGCTTCTTCATCTGGGAAGTTCTTTGGATCTTTCTTTTGTGGGCCTTCTGAAGCCGTAGGTGAATTCTTTCTAATGTTCTGGCCCAAAGTTTGTTGCTTTTTGGGTATCTGGGGGTTGTTTTGTTTCTCAGGTGTTACTTTAACAGGGTCTAAAGCTCAGTCTGAAGAGGAAGTTGATCACCAGACACTTCCATGTACTCCAATGAGTTGGCTCAGTGGAATCTCTAGGGTAGCATGCTCTACCTCCTGATTGGCTAAGACACAGCCTCACTTACAAAGTCACTGGAGAGCCATCACCTTACTGTATAATGTGGGACAGTAAAGGCTGAAAGAGAAGCCATCTGGATGCACTGCAGTTATTTCTCTATTGTAAGGTAAGTGGTATCTGACAGCTTCCAAAATTAGTCAGGCATTCAGGTGTGCAAGACCCTCTTCCCAGCTGGCAAAATACGCACCTCTGTATCAAAGACTGCTTTACTGCTAGAAAAGCGCTCTCGGGCAGGCACTGCCTCCCAGCCTTGGTATTAGATCCAGCTGAGGTCTCTGTATAGGAAATTCTGCTTCCCAGTGACTCCAGAAGAGGTCCCACACAAGCTCCCCTGCCCACCTTGGGAAAGGCTATTCAATGACAGAGATCCGGAGATTCTGAGAGAGAGATCAGAGGTACCGAGTTGCACAGATTCCAAAGCCAAGCTCTCAAAATGTGGTGACCCCGCTCGCCGATCTTATCAGCAGTGCATCTGAGCCTTGCTGCCAGTCACCTCAGCTCCTCCTGCCAGCGAAGACAGAGGAAAAAAAAAGTCAAAATGGCGATTTACCTTCAGTCCACAAGAGCTGGGACTCAACCAGGGTGGGGGTCTGCGAAAGAGAACAAATTTTCCACTCAGTGGTATGCAGCCCAAACAGACAGCACTATGCTGTGTCCTAGGGCTCACTAGGTGTCCAGAAAGCTCCATTTAATTATCACTTCAGGCCTTGGTTTCCAGAGGGATTTAGGAAGACATGTGCTTAGTCAGCCATCTTGAGTCTGTACCCCCCCAAAGTCTATTTTGTCGGAGATTAGTATTGCCACTCCTGTTGTTCTTTGGGTATTATTAACGTGGTATATTTTTTCCATCCTTTGAGTTGTAGTTTTGTTTGTCTTTGAGTCTAAGGTGTATCTCCTGTAAGCAACATATAGAAGTATTCTGGCTTTAATGTAGTTTGCTACCCTTTGTCTCTTTATTGGTACATTTTGCACATTTACATTCAGTGCGATTATTGATACATATGAGGTTAGTGCTATCATTTTGATGTCCTTTTCGTCTGTTGTGGGCAACTTCTTTGTTCAATTAATTTTCTTTGCTGAGTCTTTTCTTGATAAGATTTCTTTGGCTATCTTTCAGTACTTGCTTTTTGTAATTGCTGACACTTTGTGTTTTGCTTGTGTAACATTTTGATGTGTAGAATTGTAGGTTTCTATTATAGTTACTTCCTCAAATACCTTTATTAATCTAAAAGTAATCCAGTCTGTCACGTCTTCATATTTCCTAGGCTTACTCTCCACCTGTAAGATCTGTGGTTACTTTAATTTGACCCTGCTTTTTGTATGTAATTATCATTAACTACATCCTGAGATCCCTGACTTTCTTTTTTTCTTTTTTTTTTTTTTTTGTGCTTTGGATTTAGATATCTTTTGTGGATTCCCTGTCTTGAAGATATCTTGTTGGACTGCTGAATGTTGAATGTTTGAGTGAATGTGTAGCATTTTTAATTTTCTAATCAAAGAACTTCCTTCAGTGATTCTTTCAGTATTGATTTGGTTTTTGCATAGTCTCTAAATTTCTGTTTGTCTCTGAAAGTCCTAATTTCACCTTCATATTTGACAGGCTGTTTTGCAGGGTATATGATTCTTAGTTGGCAGTTTCTTTCCTTAAGGTCTTTGCATATGCTTTCCTATTGTCTTCTTCCCAACATGGTTTTGGCTGAGCCAACTGAACTTAATCTTAATGATTTTCCTTTGTAAGTTATTTTTTAAGTCTAGCTGCCTTAACTCACCTCTCCTTGTCTTTAGTTTTTTGAATTTAATTGTAACATGGCTTGATGTTTTGGGATCTATCTTGAGTGGGGTTCAATGAGCATCCTGGAAAGATATATTCTCCTCTTTCATGATACCAGGGAAATTTTCTGTCAGCAGGTCTTCAAAATTCTATGTGTTTTCAGGTCTCCCCTCTTGCTCTGGAACTCCGGTCATTTATCTATTATTTCTCTTAATAGAATCCCACATGACTCAATGCTTCTTCATTTTTGTTATATCATTTATCTCATTTTTCTTCATGTTGCTGTGGTCATTGAGTTTGTCTTCAGTCTTGCTAATTCAGCATCCCGTATCCTCAGTCCTACTCCTCTGACTTTCTTTTGAGTTCTCAAGCTCGGTAATTTTGTTGTTAATCTGTCAAATTTTAGAATGATGCTGCTCGAGCAATTCTGGCAACTTGTTTAGTTTTTCAGTGTGCTGTGCTGCATTTTGCCTGATCTCTCTCCTGATATCTTGCACTGCTCTGTACATCAGTCTTTCATGTTCTCTCTCTGATAATTTTAGGAAGTCCTCTTTGTCTGGGAAGCCCATTGGTTCTTTGTTTGGGGAGTTTGGAGCAGCCATAGTATTCTGCTTTTTTAGGTATTTAGAAATTGATCGCTATCTCCAATCCATCAGAGAGCCCATACAGTTTTTTTTTTTTTTTTTGTTATTGTGGTAATAAGCTGTATCAATGAATATTCAATACATTTGAGCTGGTTTGATTTTGGAGGCTTGATAATTTGGTTGACCTGTCCAGTGACTCTTTTCTGGGCCTGGTCCAGAGCTTCTCTGAGTTGTCTGGTGACCTTCTGTTCCATGAAGTTACTGCCCTGTGCAGTGGTTGACCTACTGGCTAGGCTGTCCTCCATCTAACCTGATGCACAGTCACTCAGCTGATGTTGCCCTAGTCTAGTCTGTGTTCTCTCACACTGCTGTCCAGGGTTGTGCATGCATACATACCACTTTCTCTGACCCTCTGCTGCAAGTGCTGCCTTTCAAGTCCCACTTTCACCTGTGCTGCTGTGTCAAGATGCCAGGACCCAGTCTTCTTGGCCCTGTGCAGTTCTCAGTCCTGGCAGGCTCTGAGTATGTTTGTGTCTCCTTCAAGCTGCCTTTCTAGGACTTGCTGCTGTCCAACTCCCTTGTCCCAAGTTGGCAGAGCTTGGCACTCTAGGGCCAAATTACCCAAAATATAGGGCCTACCAGTGGTGCATGCCTTCACAGTGCCTTCCTGGGCCCCACACTGCTCTGTACCTTTTGCCTGAAGCTGGTGGAGCCCAGTGCTCTTAGCTCCTCCTGACCCTAAGGCCTGTTAGAGGTGGGCAACTTCACAGTGCATTGCTAGGCCCTGTGCTGTCCTTCCCTCTTTGCCTGAAGCTGGCAGAGCTAGGCACTCTTAATGCCTCCCAACCCTCGGGGCTGCCAGTGGTGGGCGCCTTCATGGTGCCTTCCTAGGCTGGTACTGTTCTACCTGTTACCCCTAGCCTGCAGAGCCTGGTGAACCTGGTCCCTTGCAGCTCTGTACATTCACACTCTCTTACCCTGTCACCTGTAAGAACCTAGTTTCCTTGATTCTGTACCTCTCTGAGTCCCACCGGGTACTGAGTCCTAATGCCTACTGATTGCCAATTGACCTGCTTCTGGGGTATTCTGACCTTCATGGTGGGCTTTAGTGTCAGGCATTGATTCTGCATCTGGGGCTGGTCTCCTTATCTGGCTTAGTTGGGTCTACATTGCTCCAGCTCTCTTGTTGTTTCTTGGCCCTGTGCTGTGGCTTTGATTTGTCCCAGTTACTTCATGCCCAACTCACCTTCAGCAGTGGAGATTTATGGCCCTGGGCTGCATTGTTTTATCTGTGGTAGCTCAGGACTCCCATGCTCTTCCTTTCTTCCAGTCCACTGTTAAAGTTTTCTACCTGCTGTTCAGGCATCCTGGAATGCTCTATTTGGTGAATTTTATAATTTTTAGGTTCTTTGTTGCTGGAGGGTTCAGCAGGGATGTGTGGTTATGCTACCATCTTATCTCTGCACCCCCACAACCTCCTGTATTCTTCACATATGATGTTTTTGGTATCATTTCACAACTTATCTGGCCTTCAGTCATTACTCTTCAATGTGTCAGATCTATTTTTGAGATGGTCTCTAAATTCAGGTAGGATACTTAAGGTCACAGTTTGACTCTCATGGGCTAGTTCTAATTTTCCATGGTTTCAACTTGAACTTATATACTTGCAATTTATGGTCCATTCCACAGTTGGCTCTGGGCCTTGTTCTGACTGATTATAGAGTTTTTACATCATCTCTTTCCATAGATGTAATGGATTTGATTCCTGTGTATCCCATCTGGAGAGTATAGTTGCCATGTACAGTGTAGTCTGCCAGATGTGTATTCCACCTGTTTAGTTGACGTTTACATTGGTTAAAAATAGGTATTTGCAATGAGAAGTTGTTTGTGTTGCAAAATTCTTATCATGAAATCTCTGGCACTGTTTCTGTCACAAAGGCCATATTTTACAACTATTAATCCTCCTTTGTTTCCAGCTTTCACATTCCAATCACCAGTAATTATCAGTACATCCCGACTGTGTGTTCAATTTCAGACTGCAGATGTTGGTAGAAATCTTCAATTTCTTTATCTTTGAGCTTAGTGTTTGGTGTGTAAATTTGAATGTCATATTTATTGATCTTCCTTGTAGGTGTATGGATATTATCCTATCATTGACAGCATTTTACTTCAGGATAAAACTTGAAATGTGATTTTTGGCATTGAATGAAATGTCATTCCTCTTCAAGGTGTCATTCCAAGCATAGTAGACTAAATGATTGTCCAACTGAAAAAGGCCTACACCAGTCCCTTTCTGCTCACTAAAGCCTAGGATATGGATGTTTATGCATTCCATTTCATTTTCAACAGTTTTCAATTTTTCTAGTTTCATACTTTGTACGTTCCAAGTTCTGACTATTAATGGGTATTTACAGTTGTTTCTTCTCATTGTTGATTTGTGCCACATAAACAAATGAAGGTCCTGAAAGGTTGACTCCATCCACTTTGTTGACTCTACTTTGAGGAGGCAGTTTTTCCCAGTCTTGTTTTGAGTGCCTTCCAAGCTGAGTGGTTTGTCATCTGGCACTACATCAGATAGTATTTCACTGCTATTGACAAGGTTTTCACTGGATAAGTCTTTTGTTGAGCAGACTGCCGGGTCTTCCTTTCTAGCCTGTCTTAATCAGAAATCTCGTTTGAAACCTGCTATGGGTGACCCTGCTGGTATCTGAAGGCTGGTGACAGAGCTTCCAACATCACAGTAACACACAAGACCCTACAGTACAGCAAACTGACAGACACAAGTGGGAAATGTTTTGTTTCCTAGGGTGGAGTGTAGTGGCTGTTCACAGGTAGGATCCTAGTACTGATCACCATGAGAGTTTTGACCTGCTCTGTTTCTCACTGGGTTGGTTGACCCCTCCTTAGGCAACCTAGTGATTCCCCACTCCTGTGAGATCATTACATTTGTGCTGAGCTTAGTGCACATACTCAATTGTCATAGTGCACTATAGTCTGGAACTCCTGGACTCAAGCCATCCCCCAGCCTCAGACTTCTAGACAGCTGGGACTACAGGTGCATATCACTAAGCCCAATGATTAACTCCTAGTTAAATATAAGATCCTTTTTGCTTTAATTCTTGATGCTGTCACCCTGTGTAAAATGTCTATGTTTGCTTTCATATCTATGTATAGTATATGAGTGTATTCTAATCTCTGTCAGATGATTTAGCATCTTGCAGCTCTTCAGTTCTAACCATGTATTATTGTAGTAATAGAAGGCTCAGAAGGTTAGCATGGGTCTAAATCCTTACTTAGCTGACAAGTTCCCCTCATCTAATTTTTGTTTAAATCCTGGGATAGACTGGAGTTCCTGGTTCCATTCAAAATTCCTGCAGATTCAAGGCCTTAAATGCTTCTCCTATTTTTGCAAGTGCAACAAGCTTCATCCTCCAAAGCTATCACTCTTTTAGCAGGTCTAGAATGAATCTTTTGCTTTCACATTATCCACCTTCTAGAAGAGTGATGACACCCTGGTAAGGAAGGCTAATGAAGGAGCTGTGTCTACAAACCAAACAAGAAGATCCATTCAGCCATTGTTCACTGGGGGCTTACTGGGCACAGACTCACTGTCAGGTCTGAGACCCTGTGCTACTGAATTTTTGCCTTGGTATACAAGAACTCTGGATAAGCCCATGAAACACCTAGTGACACTTAGTACTTTTCCAACACAAACAGCTGATGAAGTATAAATATATTCATTTACGTGGGGTACAGGGGTCACAGTTCAGTCTGTCTTGATGTTCCCTGTGAGTTTAGAAAGAAAAAAAGTGCTGGGTCAGAAGACATAAATACCCTACCGAAAGGCATTGAAAAAAAAAAAATCCCTTATTTCTCACCCTTTCCATTCTAGCTGCCAGAACGGTGACAACATGGATCACATGGAAAAGGCAAGGAAATGGTAGTGGGTCACGATTACTATTTGCCTTGGCATCTTTTGCTTGTTGTGACAACCAGGAGAAAGTCTACCGCATGAAAACCTCTGCACAACCTCTTTTAGCTAGAGTTTTACCACATTTACGAAGTAAATGGCCAAATAAATTAGAGTTGGGTCAAGGACAAGTATTAGCCAAGGGAGCCCTGCGGTTCTTTGCTTGTCATGAATGATGTATAGAATGAGGTAATACAACCAAAATTAAGTGAGGTGCAGAACCACTTTCCACTCAGCTGGGAGGGAAAATTTTTGATGACTATCTGATTTAAAAATATATCCTAGAGCACCAAAAGCATGCATTCTAGAATCACATGACCTTGAAACATATGTCACAGGATCATCTGGCCTTCAAGGAAGTAGGGCCTCTTCCAAGAGGGAATGCCCTAGACTTTTGACATTGTTGGAGAGAGGTTTGGAAAAGGCTTTCTTTTCTTCCATAGTTCCTCACTCCCCATCTGTAGTCTCAGCCCATCCACCTACGGAATCAGCACTGTTGCTACTAGAAACTATACGAGAGAGAAAAGTGTGATTTGAGAGGATAAGAAATGAAAAACTGAAATGGTGCCCTGGGTCCAGTGGGAACTAATTGGCTAAAGCAGCGTTGACAGAAAGAGCAGCCTCCAGGGTCTGCTTAGGAACACAACCTTTATCTTGCCGTACATTTTACTTGAAGTTGTATTTATGATGTCTCCCAGATGTCCCCTTTTTTGGCTCATGGACATTATTTCTGGGGAGGAAAGAACATGAGTTATAGAGTCAGGGAGACACGGACTAGACTTTTGCTCTGGCTGTGTAACCATGGTTCTCGTCTGCAAATGGAGGGAGGAAGCTACCACAAAAGGATTGGTATAATCAACAAATAGAAAGTCTCTTTCTTCTCTATTTTCCCTCTTACTTTTTATCCCCCCTGCTGATATTATCTTATTAATAATCTAATAGATATTTACCTGGAAGTTGATAATACTCCTGCTTCTGAAGTAGGCTTTGCTTTTTCAGAAAACTCTGTTTTAGCCAATTAGTTCTCTTTGCAGGAAAATATTAAGAAGATTACTAGAAAAAGTAAAACAAAACAAAATAAAGCCATGCTATTTGGGGAATCATTTTGAATGTCTCTTATGATAGCAAAATGAGTAACAAAGAGAACATTTTATCCACCACAGTAAAAATGGAACAAGATTCCTGTAATTTTCTTGTTTCTTTATGGTATCTAAGCATAAGCAAAATACTATTTGAAAGATAAGAAAAAAGATCTGTCATGCACCTGTGCTGGTTTGTCATTTGATTTTGTTCCACTTTCATAATTTGGGAACCCTCAAGCTGAGACATTTTTTAGGCAGAATGCTATGTTCTAGAGTGTCTGGTAAAAATGGAAAAGACAAAAATGATACAGTTGAAAGAAACCTAATCAAGGTCTCATAGGATTCCTATAGATAAATACCTGATGAACATGAGCTCACTTTATGCAGTTGCAAAATACACAAGAATACAATGCCAGGAAGGTTCACTGGCAAACATGAATAAAGCAAATTAGAACTAGAGAATTTACAATACTTTAAGATAGTACAGCCATTGGGTAGAAGTTGTTATAATAATATTTTAAATGATTAAAGAAAGACATACAATCAGGAATTTAAAAGATAACACACATGTAGCGCATAGACAGTAACAAAAACCTACCAAGTCAAAACCAGAACCAAACCCACTGCTGTTGAGTTGATTTTGACTCATAGCAACCTTGTACGATGCAATAGAACTGCTCTGTAAGTTTCCAAGGCATAAATGTTTATGAAAGTGATTGCTACATCTTTCTCCTGTAGAGAGGCTGGTGAGTTTGAACCACTGACATTTTGGTTAGTAGCCAAGTGATTAATTACTTTACCACCAGGGCTTCTTGGAGAAGAACAAGCTATTATAAAAGATAATAAAGAATAGGCCCTCCATAATAGAATGGAATTAAATACAACTGAAGTAAGAATTAGTAAACCGAAAGGTGCACCTAAAAATTTATTCAGAAAGTGGTATTAAGAGACTAAGTGATAGGAAATATGTAAGAGAGATTAACATACATGGAAATATAATTACAAGGTTTACATATAGCTAATGCATGTGTTCCCAAGCCAAGGCAAAGGAAAGAATAAAGGGAATAAAGGAGAGGTAGTGCTTGAAGAAATAATGGTTAAGAAGTTTTCAGAGCTAAGGATAGACCTAAGTCCTCATATATGGGAAGCAGAACAAATCCCAAGTAGACTAAATAGAAACATACATGCTAAAAACCTATTGCTGTCTAGCTCATTCCAATCCATAGCCACCCTATAGGACAGAGAAGAACTGCTCCATAGGATTTTCAAGGAGTGCCTAGTGGATTTTACCTGCTGAGCTTCTGATTAGCAGCTCTAACTCTTGACCACTGTGCTACCAATGAAACTGCAGAACTCTAAAGACAAAAAAAAAAAAAAAGAAAAAAACTCTTAGAAACAAACAAATGTAAAAGATCTATTACCCCAGCATATTATCTGCAAGAACTAGCACCAGACAGAAAGAATACACCCACTTCTTACTTGTCAGCAATATTAGGATCCAAAGCTGAATTATTATGCAAAAATCAGTGTTAAGCAAAAATGGAGAATGACTACATCAGACCACAAAAATGGAGAATAATTACATCATTATACAACTGCCAAATTACATTATTATATAATTGCCAATTTAAATTATTACACAGCTGCCAAACCAGTGATAATCATGGCCCAGTCAAGTTGACATATAACCTTAACCATCACTACTAGCATTACTCTCACTGCTCACTTCAGTATTCATTTCTGTCAAATGTACATTGCTAATGCACAAAATAGTTGGATAGTTGATTTTTTACTATTGTTGTAAATGCTCAGTGCTGGATAAAGAGATAGTTGATAAGTGGGGAGTAGTTGTAATGTTTTCGGAGAGTTAAGATAAAAATTTTATCTTCACTCTTGAATGATAGTTTGGGCTGAACAGAGAATGTTTCTTTAATATTTTAAGGCAAAAACTAGAGTGTTTTCTTTTTTTAAATCACAAATAGTTCTTTGCTGAAATAACTACTAAAAGGTGAATTTACAAACAGAGAAATTAAATTCAGTCTAGAAACTAGAAATGAGACACAAGAAAGAACAATAAAACACACAAATTCATAAACTTGGGGTAAGTACAGAGGAATATTGATTCTACAAAGCAACAGAATTAAAAAGGGATGACCCTTCAGTGCAATAGCGTGGTTTATATTACCTGTTAACTGGCCCTTGGAAGTGAGATTTCCTAGGGATTGTCTGTCAGCAGTATGTCTCACAAATACGTCCTTCATCTTAAGGGGAAATATTGGTGGTACATCACAATACCCACTAAAAAATCAAATGTATTCTCATCCTCCAGCCCCTAAGTTGTTAGAAAATATAATTTAAATAACAGTAACCTCTAGAAGTATAACTAAAATCCTAAGTCATCTGGGAATACATATAACACACATTCAAGGCATTTTAAGAAAAAATATGTAAAAATTTTTGTTGGAAGACATAAAAGTAGACCTAAGTAAATAGATATGTAATGTTTTGGGGTGGCAAGATTCAATATGTTAAAGATGTTGGCTACTACCTCATACCTTGTTGGTTTGAACTTAACCCAGCAGCTGCTTGTGGCAAAAGATGTATGGTCTGCTTTCACAGGGATTAAAGCTAAGAAAACTCCACTCTGTCACACATGCCTTGTCATGGGTTTGGGGCTGGCTTGATAGCAGCTAACAATAGCAATGTTCTATAAATTTAAATAAGAAAATGTATACATTTCAGGCCAACATGGTTGCATAGACAGAAGCATCATGCTGTTCCTCGACAGCAAAGACCCAACAAGCTAATTAAAAGAGACAAAAGTCAATCCTGGAATGTGCAGTGTCAAGTGAAGAGATAAAGTTCTCAGCCAAAAACCAAATGGAATAAGATACTAATAGAAAGTAGAGAGAGGAAAGAGATATGAGAGAAAGTTTCCCATCAGGTAATCTAGCACAGATTTGCCTTGGATGCCTGTTAGAGACTGGCAAGAAAGAAGCACAGGAGTGTAGAATTATGGGGGTCCTGATGGAGGACAAAGTACCTGGTGTCAAGCAGGCTTGCTGTCTTGTTTCCATCTTCTCCTTGCTCTTCTATCTCCGATACCTCCTGGATGGCTGCCGTGGCTCAGCAGCCAGGAAGTACATCATGTATGCCTGTTTTAGTCAGCTAGGGCTGCTCTGACAGAAGTGCCAGAGAGTGAATGGCTTTAACATAGGAAAGTTTATTCTTACATAGTCCGGTAGGCTGCGAGTCCAAATTCAGGATGTCTGCTCCAGGGGAGTTTTCCCCTTTGTCTAGTATTGCATCAGTCTTTGTCCCAGGAGCATCTTGGTGCAGGAACCTCAGGTCTGAAGGTCATGCTTTTCTCCCTGTGCTGCTTGCTTGATGGTGTGAGGTTTCCAGTACTCTGCTTTTTTTCCCCTTCCTTTTATTTCTTGTAGGACAAAAGGATTAAGGGTGGGGCAAGCCATGCTCCAGGGAAACTCCCTTTACAGTAGAGCAGGGGAGTGATTCTATGAAGGGTTTTACAGTCCCATCCTAACCCTTTAACATACAGCAAAATCACAAAATAGAGGACAATCGTAGAATACAGGGAATCATGGCTCAGCCACATGGCTACACATATTTTTGGGGAACACAATTCAATCCATAACAATGCCATTTGGGTTTGCCCCTCCTGTGGAGGAGATTGACAGACAGGTTGGATGAGAGAGTACCTTCAGCGGTTTCCAGCAGGATATACATCATCCACTGGATCTGCCCTGTACCACCATAGGTGAGAGACTAGCCCTGCCTATTGGACAAGGAGGTGAAAAATATCATGACCACAGACAAGCAAATGATGAAGAACACACAGGCTGCCTGCTCTGACATAACCAAATAAAACAAAAAAAGCTGGATGAGACAAACAGGTCTACAATCAATAAACAAAGAGAATAACTGATGAATGACCCAAAGACAGCAGACAATATCAAAACAAAACAGGACAGGAATGTTCCAGTAGGTGCCTAAAATAAAACACTAGATGACTTTCTAGTAGAAGAAAAGTCACTAGAATAACATGATAAGGAATTCAGATCTCTAATATTCAGAGCTATCTTACAGTTGAAACAAATAGTAGACAAAAAAGAGGACAAAAATAGGCAAACTTACAGAAAAGGTAGACAAATTCATGAAAATTAGACAAAAACTAAAATGCCAAAATAAATTTACAACTGGAAAATACACACATACAGCAGTTAGAAATCTAAAAGATAAACAGCAAGATTTCAGAAATGGAGAGTGTCATTACAGGGCTAAGGAGCAGTTTTGAGATGATGAAACACATGTTCAGCAAAATTGAACATAGATGTTTGGATACATCTCTGAGGAAAAATCATACAAAAGAACAAAAAAAAAATGAAGAAACAGAGAATTACGTGGGATACAATCAAAAGCAAAAGTTTTCAAGTGACTGCAGTTCCAGAACAAGGGGAGAAACCAGAAAACACAGTGAGGATCATTGAAGACTTGCTGGCGAAAACTTTCTAGGGAAAAGCTGACTGACCATCCAAGAAGCTCAATGAACCTCACATAGAATAGATCCTAAAAGAAACTCACGAAGGTGTATCGTAATTACACTTCCTAAAACCAAAAACAGTGAAAAAACTCTGAGAGCAACTTGAGAAAAAATAGCCACATACAGAGGAGAAACAATAAGATGAAGCCCTGATTATTTGGCAGAAGTCACACAGGCAAGAAGGCAATGCAAATGAGATATATGTGAGACCTTGAAAGAAAACAAAATTGCCAACCAAGAATTATATATCCTGCAAAACCCTTGTTCAAATACAATGGTGAAATTAGAATATTTCCAGATAAACAGAAATTAAGAGAATATGTAAAAACCAAACTTACAATAATTACTAATGACCATCCTTTGATCTGAGAACAAACAATATCAGACCACAGTATCAATTTAGCATGCAAGATTATACCAGCCAGATACCAATCTAGGAAACAAACACCCCAAAATATTGAAAACAAAAAATCACAACAGGAAATGAGAGAGGTTAGTCTGTGAACAGCATCAACATTAGAACAATAAAAGAGGAAATAAATGGTGTAGATGTAGAACTTTCTAATGGAGTCATAGCATGGCATTACTGAGCAACACTGGACTGATTCGAACCTAGAAAGGCAAGGGTAAATTTCAAGGTAAGCACAAAGTAAGTCTCTAAACATACTCACCAAAGTAAAGAAGGAAAACATAAAGTCTCAATAAAAACAAAATCTACAAAAAACAAAAGAAACAAAAAAAGAAATATACAAACCAAAGGAATTCAACACAGGAAAATTAAAGGAACAAAGAAAATGTCAGCACCACAAAAAAGACAGTACTAATACACTGTTTACAACACATATACCTAGTATTAGTACCAGCAGATACATTGATGAATGAAACAGAATTGAGAACTCGGGTATAAATTTATCCACAATGATCACCTGATCTTTGATAAGGACCTGAAGTCAGTCAAATGGGAAAAAGACAGTCTTTTTAATAGATGATGCTAGCAAAACTCCATGTCACCTTGTAACGCTGGAGGATATTATGCTGAGTAAAATGAATCAGTCACAGAGGGATAGGTTTTGTGTGAAACCACTATTATGAAAACTCATGAAAAAATCACATAGAGAGATACAGTCTTTGGCAGTTACCAGGCAGTGGAGAGATGGAGATACAAATAAATAAAGAGAAGAAGAATTATCATATAAACTAGCCATTCAGCTCTGAAGTATATACACAAAAGAAATGTATGTTCACAGAAAGCTTGAATCCTAACTTGCATAGCAGCATTATTCATAATGGTCAAAAAGTAGAAACAATTCAAATGTCCATGAACTGGTGAAGGAATTAAAAACCAAAAAAAGAAAATATACAGAAATACATTTATGACTTTGAGATTGGGAAAGCTTTATTAAATTAGGCACAAAAATCATGTGTCATAAAGGAAAATACTGATAATTTTGTCTCCAAAGTTTTATACAACAAAGACTACTTAGACAGATGAAACATAATATGCCATAGTCTGAAAGACGATATTCACAAGTATGTAACTGACAAAGGAATAATATCTAGAACATATAAAGATCTCACAGAAATCAATAAGAAAAGGATAAGTCAACATTAAAATGAGTAAAGGAAAACAACAGGCAATTCACAAAAGATGAAGTATGAACGGCCAGTAAACATTTGAGAAGTTGTTCAGTCTCTCCAGTGGTCAGGAAAAAGTTCATTAAAATCACAATGAGATAATCCTTCCAAACATCAGAGTTTCACAAATTGAGAAGTCTGCCAATTCCAAGTGTTGACAAGGAATTGGGCAAAGAAATATTCATTATCTTGCTGGTGGGAGTGTAAACTGGACCAACCACTTTGGAAAGTAATTTGTTAACATTAAAAAAAAAAAAAAAACAGTTTTACTTATTTATTTTTGGCAAGTGTAAATCCTTAGGGAGAACAGCATCACATGTATTCTGCATCCAATGACCCCAACAGGAAACGCGTTTCAGAGTTTGGCATGGCATAAACTATGCCACTTTGTTTGGTTGTGAGTTACCTTTCCTCATATTAATCTGGTTTTGTTAAATTTGCTGCCAGGGGTCATTGTACTGATTTTGCCTTGTACACATAAGTACATCTCTTGCTTAAACAAAATTCAGTTTCACTGCAGGCACAAACACCTAAAATTTTAAGAGGACTTGTGTGCTCCCTCTGTCTCTGGAGAACCCATTTACAATCAGTGAAAATGGTCTTGGACGCATTTGCTGGTTTAGAAGTCCTGTTCCCAGCAGGACTCCACTGACTCCAGGATAGCAGACAGAAGCAACATCAAAGAAAAATTTGAAATGAGGTTAATTTTCAACCCAGCAAATTTTCTACTACTCTAGGTAAATTCTTTCACATGTGGATAAGCCTACTCAACGTAGCATCATTTGTAATGGATAAAAACTGGAAACACCCTTGATTTCCATCCACTGGAGAGTGGAAAAGTTGAAATACATACAAAGAAGGACATATTATGCTAAAAGTAATGTGAATTAGTTACACATCTTGATGTAGATATAATTTGTTTTAGTTGTCTAGTGCTGCTATAACAGAAATATTGCAAATGGATGACTTTCACAAACAGAAGTTTATTCTTACACATTTTGGACGTTAGAAGTCTGAATTCACAGTGTCATCTCCAAGGAAAGACTTTCTTTGTCGATTCTGAGGAAAGGTCCTTGTCATAAATCTTCCCTTGGGTGGGTCTAGAAGTTTCTTAGCTCAGGGACCCTAAGTCCAAGGACATACTCCCCTCCTGCTTTTTCATTTGATGTAGTGAGAGAGAGGTGTGGTCTGAGTGCATAGGGGGAGCAAATGGGAGAGTTCCTGAAAGCCTAGGAGTCACTAAGCTGGCCCAAAGCTCCTTTGTTCCTTTTAGGCTGCGCTCATTAAAAAACCATAATAATATACTCGATTTTTTTTGAGAAATTATAAGTTCACAGAAAAAATATGCATAAAGATAGTGTCATATTACCCCTTGTCTTATGCTGAGTTCTCTAGAGAGGCAAAAATCAGGCAAGAGGCTTCTTCTGACTCATGTAGCTACAGGGGCTTGTAACTCCAGGATCCAGACTGCTGAGGCTGATGAATCCCAAGATTTGTAGGTAAGCTGCTGACTGAAGTCCCAAGGACCAGACTTCAGATGAACAGGGGCCAGATACAAGCAAATCCAATGAATTTTTTGAGAAAGTTCAAGTATATTGAATGCAGGCCACACCGCCAAGGAAACTCTCTTTCAACTGATTGGCTACTCACAGCAGATCCTATCATGAATGTGATCACATTATATGGAATCTCATCATGGAAGTGACTACGCCGTTACGTGATTGTTGCACTGAATCTGAACTATCAAACCACAAAGAATCATGGCACAGCTAAGGTGACACACAATCTTAACCATCATAGACATTAAAAGCAAAATATTGAAGTAAAGTAAAATGAATCAAATTCAAATTGCATAAGAATATTTATAGCGTGACATTATATATTGTTTATGAATATATACATATTGCAGTAAAATTATGAAAACACAAATGGCAAAAAGAAACATTCTTTATTGGTTGCCAGGGAAATTATTAACTGAATAGTAGACACGTATTTTGGGTGAAGGAAAAGACAGTAAACTCTATGGGGGAAGTCAGCACAAAATGACCAAGGCAAAGGAAGACAATGAGAAGTATGCAAGAGTAATAGGCCCCACTGGTAAGCACTATTTCATAGTCAGTGCTGCCAAACCAGGAGTAACAAACAGTAATATGTGAGTCGATCATTAAGTAGGTATGTGAGCTGACTGAGTGTGGGTCGGTCTAGGGGAATGTACCTATGAACGCAAAATAAGTTGGGCAGTAGACATTTCTTCAACATATCTCTATGGACTACAAACATGTTGATGTATACAACAGAGCACACAGGGGGCAGAGTCATGAATACTTCTTAACTATAACCAAATTCCTCATAATATTGAACCACCAGAACAAAGGAGAGTGAAGAAAATCAAAGATTTAAGCAAACAGTAGTTCCAAAGGACCAATGGACCACATGAATCACAGCTTCTCCTAGCCTGAAACAAGAACTAAATGGTGCCCAGCTACCACTGCCAGTCTGACCTGGATCACAATAGTATGTCCTAGGCAGAGTAGGAGAAAAATGTAGAACAAAATTCAAATTTGTAAAGAAGACCTAAGTTACTTAGTCATCTAGTGTTCCCATAATAGAAATACCACAAGTGGATGGCTTTACCAAAGAGAAATTTATGTCTTCACAGAAAGTAGGCTAAAAATCTAAATTCAGAGTGTCAGCTTCAGGGGAAAGCTTTCTCTGTTGGCTCTGAAGGTAGGTGCTTGTCATCAATCGTCTGGAGTGGGAGCTTCTGAGGCACAGGGACCCTGAGTCGGAAGGATACGCTCTGCTTCTGGCACTGCGTCTCTCATGACGGTCTGAGGTCCCCAACTCTTCTCTTGTTTGCCTTTTTATTATATTGCAAGAGATTTCCTCAGCGTATGACATACTCTTATAGATGGAGTTTTGCCTCATTAACACAGCTACGGCCTGTCTTCCCTCATTAACATCACAGAGGCAGGATTTATAACGTATAGGAACATCATACAATGCCAAGAATTATGGCCCAGCCAAATTGCTATACACATTTTTGGTGGGCCACAATTCAGTCCATGACTCTGAGTGTTTTTTTAGAGCCTGCTGGAACCCTCAGAGCTATAGTCATCAGACACCCACTAGACTTGGAGCTGAAGTCACTCCTGGAGATCACACGTTAGCCAAACAATTGACCGGCCTGGAAAGTGAATCTTCACACCTGAGAAGAATGTGCACCTCAATGTATTCAGTTATATGAGACCACAAGGCATCATTTGCTCAAAAGCAAAACTGAGAAGGCAGGTAGGAGCAGGAAGGATGGGCCTAGGGAAACAGAACTCCAGGGAGGAAGAGGAGAGAATGCCAGTTCATTGAGTGAGGGTGTAACCAATGTCGTGCAGCAAGCTAAACTGTGGAGTGGGAAATTAATATACTATAAACTTTCACCTAAATCACAATGAAGTGTTTTTAAAAATAACATTTACTGAAAGAAAAAATAAATGAAAGAGGAAAAACACTGAATTCAGGATGATAATTACTTCTGCAGACAGAAGGGCAGAAAGCAGCCAAGTAGGACTGGGAAATGGTACTCAATGGTAACTTTATCGTAGTTATAGTACTTTTATTTCCTCTTAAAACCAATAAAATCCCTGAGGATCTAAAGGTAGAAGGCAAAATTTTAAGCTTTGCAAAGCTGAATGGTGGATATACAAGCATTTGTTATTTTTCTGTATTTCTTAATGAATTAGAAATATTTCAGAACTTAACAGAAAAAATTTAAAGAGCTTAAATATACGAGCTCAAGAAAAAAAATCTATTACTTGGTTGGCTTAAAATTAAAGCTGCAAATCTTTGTTTCTGACCAATGAAACTCATTTTCCATAGGCTATAGCCTTTACAGATAAAGTTTGTCTCATACTTTACACGGACTCTGAAAGAGAATAGTTAGTTAATCATGAATACATTAAATGTACTGAGAATAATTAGATACAACTTCTTTAGTCTTTCTTCTCTGGAGCCCAGGGTAAAATGAGAGAAAGAATGTTCATGCAGGAAAAAGTTCAGCTTTATAGTCCTTTCCCAAGAGACTTTAGGAAGCAAAAAAGACTCAACAACTTGTGCATTGACTAGTCCAAGTACTTCTTCACCCTGCTTATGGGAAATGGACTTCCTGCGTGCACAGAGCTCTGCATCCCAGAAGTATCTGTGGGGCTGCTTAACATGCTGGTCCCACTCAAAGAGCAACAAAGCTGTGAAATTTCACATCATCCTGTTGAGGAAAAAGTACAGAGGCAGCATGTTTGATGACACCCTCTGTTTGTTCAACAGAACTTAGAAACATTAGTTGGGCTGAAGAACTCTAGAAAGTTAGAACTTGACAGGACCTCAGAGACATTGGCTTAAGCTTCTTTGTTTTGTTATGTGTGTGCTTAAACATTTTCTTAAACACAGTAGGTGAAATGAGTGATTGTTAAACTGTCCTAGTTAAAGCAAATGAGGGTCCCTCAAAACTGAACTCTTCTACTGCTTTTTAATTTCTCCCCTCTTACTCATAGTCCTGACAGCCCCCCAAGAGGTACTAAAGCCCACTGCCTTGGAGTCGGGTCCAACGCATAGCGAATCTAGAAGTCAGAGTAGAACTGCCCCAAAGAGTTTCCAAGAACCGCCTGGCAGATTTGAACTACTGACCTTCTGGTTAGGAGTTGTAGCACTTAACCCACTAAACCACCAGGGTTCCCTAAAAGGGATACTAGGAAACATGTATTGAAGAATACTGGTTTGCACCCAAGCCCTTCACTTGACAGAGGAGGACACTGACGCCCAGTGGAATGCTGGGATTTGCTCAAGGTCGCATTCAGCTGCTCGGAGACACAGACTTTCAACTGTTTTCTAGTGCTCCCTGTGCCACACCAGCATTTTCTTGATTTTCTTAGGATTGAGCAAAGCAAGGAGGCTAATTTGAGTTTTTCTTCTTTCTTCATTTATTCTCTATATTCTAGATTTTAAAGATAATCGTGAGTGTTTCTATAGCATGTCATATTATCAAGTGATTAAGTGCTACAGCTGCTAACCAAAATAAATCCACTAGGCACTCCTTGGAAACGCTATGGGGCAGTTCTGCTCTGTCCTGGAGAGTCGCTATGAGTCGGAATCTACTTAAGGACAACAGGTTTATCACGCATGCTACAACTTTTTGTTTCACTGATCTCCACCTGGGGGACTCAGAGTGAATCCTTCAGAGTTAGAATGATAGGGGGAGGGAAGAGGAATCCAGACTAATTTCATGTGAAGCACGCAAGGGGATAAGAAGGAATAAAAAACACAAAACCTTCTGCCTTTTAGTCGATTCTGACGCAGAGACCCTGAAAGAAAGAGTAGAACTGCCCCTGTATGACTTCCAAGAAGCATGTGGTGAGTTAGAATTGCCGACCTTTTGGTTAGCAGCTGTTGCTGTTAACCACTGTGTAACCAGTGCCTAATCCACCCCATAGTTCAGTTATAAATCCTACCCATTTAGGCAACAATTTGGTTTACCAAGCTTCACTTTTAAAATGTCAACATCTTTCCTGTAAGTAAAAGTCATTGATCACTCATACCACAATGTGAATATTACTAATATTTCTTGAGCACATTCTCCATGCCAAGCACTATACTAAATGCTTTACAACAAATTTTCTTACGTAATTTACATGACAATGGTATGAGAGAAATATAACTACCATCTTATTTATACGTAAGGATAAGTGGAGGTTTATACAGATTGAATATTTCACTGAAAGGCACGTAGCTAATAAATGGAAGTGTTAAGATTTGAGTCCATACTTTTAATAGCTAACCTATTCTGCTGTGAATAATCAGCCCCACATTGAACTGCTATCCAGTCAGAGAATGGGTGTTTCGTGTGAAGTGTGGAAGAAGAGATAGCAGATTACAGTGCAAGTGGGCATGGAGAGATGGGGTGTTCCTCTCCATTACACAGCCTGGCCTACAGTACTTCTGTATGGATTTTGATCACAGACTTCCAGGAATAAATACAGCATAAAAGAAAGAGATATCTAGACATAACCAATGATACAAACCCAAAACCGCCTTTAAAATATTTAAATAAAATTCTGGGGGTGTAAAATGCCTCTGTAGACATTTGATTCTTAAAAATCAGCTTTATAATGAGAAGGTCTTATGGTTTATAAAGGACATATAAGTAATGTAAAAGTTAATTACAGATTAACCGTTTCAAAGAGAGATAAACTGGACATTTCAAATAATTTGATATTTCATAAAATCTCTGTAAATGCCATTGGTCTTAAAATCATTTATTTTATGTTGTAAAAACAAATTATTGAGCTCAAACTGGCATAAACAACAAGAGTATTATTAGCTCGCACAACAGTTCAGAAGCAGGATAGACTTTATGTTTGATTGATTCAGTGACTCAGAAAATGCCATCAAAGAGTTCTATTCACTCTCTTTTTGTTGTGCTGTTTAAGCTTTGGCTTCATTCTAGGGTTGGTTTCCTTGCATTCATAAAGTGGCTGCCAGCAGCATTTGGGGCTACAAGCCGTCTTACTCACATATAGCAAAGAAGAGAAAACCAGACTCCTTTTGCTCTCCCTTAAAGACCGAGAACATTCCCAGATGCCTTTTTCTTCTTGTCTCACTGGCTGAAATTAAGGACCATATGTTTTTTTCTCAGGCAATCAGTAGAAAAGACATTGAGATCACCCTAGTCAGTTAGGTTCATCTCTTTAACTGAAGTAATTTCCTTAGACACCACTGCTTTTTTACAATAAAAATGTAAAATGTACATTACAGAGGCAACCACAGTGCCCAATGTGGAATTTGCCTGTACCAGACGGATACTATGATTCATTGACACATTCAAGAGGAATGTATTAAATATCTGCCATCTGCTCAGAACCAAGAAAGTCTAAAGGAAAGGTACACATGCATCTATCTTCTTATTAAGTGACAAAAAATTTTGACTCTTGCCCTTTCTCTTTCCTTCTCTCCAACCTTTGTTGTAAGCATTCAATAAAAAGCCCCTACCGGCTCATGAGTGGTCTAAAAATGGAAACTCTGCTCCAAAACAAGGAAACTATGGCTAAATTCAGCCAAACATTTAATTACTAACCAGTTATTGCATTAAGTTGAATCCTTAAAAAAAATAAAAAAAAATTCTTTTTGTTTTTAAGAGCTTGTTTTATCAGATGGCAGTCTACATTGACTTAACCTTGAACTCTTATGAGCACTAGATATAGATCCTCATCATCCAGAAATTATCATTTTGGCAGCTAGCAATTTTATTCTTGGGCCTTCTATATTACATGCTTACATTTTCTATTTTGGGAAGAGTAGGAGAAAAATTCAGAAATCCTATATGCAGTGCTCAGAGTTCCCTATACTACCAAAGTAATTTTCATTTGTAAGTGGGCAATGCCTCCAGAAGCACTTCTCTTGAAAGAGACTGAGGTATGGGAGATGGAAACAAGTTATGAGCTGTCTTATTCTCTGGTTTAGCAAGATTTGAAGTGGGTCAAATACACAATTTTAACCCCCCTCCCCTCCTTTTTTTTTTTTTCCTAAGAGCTCAGCTGATTACACCTGCCTCCTTATTAACTGCAGGGAAGTGTAAATCTAGTAACGTAAAATTAAATCTTTTCCTACTTTGGCACCAGTATGCCCATGGAGAGTGCTAAGACATAAGGAAGATTTAATTCTTAGGGAGAGCAAAAGACTGTTTGCTTTTGCCCCAGTAGCAGAGCTATTCTAAGAGTTCTGGTTGCTTCAGAGAGGCGGGGCACAGACATGGCCCCCCTTTCTGTGTCTTGCTTAGACATTTTAAAAATTTTATTGTGTTTAAATGAAAGTTACAATTACAGTTAGTTTCTCATAGAAAACTTAGACACAGTCTGCCATAGGATCCTAGTTACTCTCCCTACGGTGTGATAGCACACTCCTCCCTTCCAACACATTTCTCTTGTTCATTTACTAGCTCCTGTTTCCCTGCGACATTCCCTCTCACCTCTGAGCATGAGCTGTCCAATTAGTCTCCTGTATGTGCCCAAGCCAAGAAGCACACTCTCCACCAGTTATCATTTTACGTCTAGGTATCAGTTCAAACTTTGTCTGAAGAGTTGCCTCTCGGGATGGTATCAGTTCTGGGTTAACAGAGTTTGGGGGCTATGTCTTTTGGGGACCCCCCAGTCTGTCAGACTGTCAAGTCTGATCTTTTTACTAGATTTCAAGGTCTACATCCCATAGTTTTCCTGTTCCATCAGGGGTTCTTTGCTGAGTTCTCTATAAAGGCAGTCTTAAGTGGTACTGGGCACCACCTAGTTCTTCTGGTCTCATGTTGACATAGCCTTTGTTGTAGGCTTCCCTTTCTGTCTCATGTCCTCTGCACATTTTTAAATTGGATTGTTTGTCTTTTTGTTGTTGAGGTTTTTCAGTATCTTGTAAATTACAGACATTGGATGTAGATCAGGTTTGTAGAAGCCAAATTTTTTTCCCCAATCTGTATTTTGGCATTTCATTTTTCTGCTGAAATCTCTGGATGAGTGTAAATGTTTGATTTTTAGGAGTTCCCAGTTATCCATTTTTTCTTCCAGTGTTTTATGCATTTTGTAATCTGCTTAAGCCCTGCATTAGGGTTTCCAGAGTTGTCCCTATTTTTTCTTCCGTGATCTTTATCATTTTAGATTTGATATTTAGGTCTTTGATCCATTTTGAATTGATTTTTGTACATACTGTGAGATATGGATCTTGTCTTTTTTTTTTTAGCAGATGGGTATCCAGCTATGCCAACACCATTTGGTTAAGAGACCATCTTTTCCCCAGTTTATGGAGTTTGGGCTTTTGTGAAATAGCAGTTGAACATAGGTGGATGATTTTATGTCCAGATTCTCAATTCTGTTCCATTGGTCTACAGGTCTGTTTTTGTACCAGTACCAGGCTGTTTTGACTACCATAGTAGTATAACAGATTCTAAAGTTGGATAGTACAAGTCCTTTCATTTTGTTTTTCTTCTTCACTTTTTGAGGGCTTCTTCCCTTTCTGTATAAAGTTGGTGATTTATTTCTCTATCTCAATAGAAAATGTCATTGGAATTTGGACTGGGATTATGCTGTATCTATAGGTTGCTTTGGGTAGAAGAGACGTTTTCACAATGTTGACTCTCCCTATCCATAAGCAAGGTAGGTTTCTCCACTTTAGTAGGTCTCTATTGGTTTGCTGCCACAGTGTCTTGTAGTTTTCTTCATGTAGGTCTTTTCTGTCTTTGGCTAGATTCATTCTTAAGTATTTATCTTCTTGGGAGCTATTGTGAATTGTATTGATTCAGTAATTTCCTCTTTGACATTCTGTTTGTTGCTGTAGAAAAATCTAACTGACTTGTGTGTGTTTATCTTATATCCTGATACTTTGCTGAATTCTTATTAGTTCTAGTAGTTTTTCTTTGTAGATTTTTTATGGTTTTCAGTGTATAGGATCGTATTATCTGTGAATAGAGATAAAATTACTAATACTTCCTTAACTATTCTGATGCCCTTTATTTCATTTTCTAGACTGATTGTTCTGGCTAGAACCTGTAACAGTGTTTCATAGAAGTGACAGAGGCCATCCTTGTGTGGTTTCTGTGCTCAAGGTGAATGCTTTCAGACTCTGTTTATTTAGGATGATGTAGGCTGTTGGCTTCACATAGATGTCCCTTATTACCCTGAGAAATTTCCCTTCCATTGCTATTTTGCTGGGAGTTTTTTTTCTTTTTTTACCATGAATGGGTGTTGGACTTTGTAAAATGCCTCTTCTACATCGATTGATAAAATCAAGTGGCTTTTGTCTTTTGTATTATTTGTGTGTTTGATTACATTGATTTTTTTCTAATATTGAACTATCCTGCATCCCTGGTGTGAATCCCACTTGGTCATGGTGAGTTATTATCATTATTCAATATGTTGTTGAATTCTTTTGGCTATAATTTTGTTGAAGATTTTCTACCTAAATTCTTGAGAGATCTTGGTCTGTAATTTTTCTTCTTTGTGATATCTTTACCTGGTTTTGGTATCAGGGTTATGCTGACTTCATAGAATGTGTTTGAGCATATTCCACCCTTTGTTTAACACTTTCAAATCCCTTTAGTAAAAGCACTGTTAACTCTTCTCTAAAAGTTTGGTAGAATTCTCCAGTGATGCCATCAGGACCGAAGCTTCTTTTGTTGTTGTTGGGAGTTTAAAATTATATTTTCAACCTCTTCTTTTGTTGTGAGTTTATTTAATTGTTCTACCCCTAGGGTCGCCATGAGTCGGATCCGACTCGACAGCACTCGGCTCGGCGACGGCACCTGTATTTATGTTAGTTTAGGAAGGTAGTGTGTCTCTAAAAATTTGCTCATTTCCTCTAAGTTTTTAAATTTGTTAGGGTACAGTTTTTCATAGAATTATGTTATGATTTTTCAAAATTTTATTTGGTTTTGTTGTGATATTCCCCATTTCATTTCTTCTTTGCCTTATTTCCACTCTTGTTTTTCTCTTGTAAGTCTGGTCAATAGTTTATTGATTTTGATAAAAGTCTTTAACTTTTTCAATTGTTGTCTATTCTCTTATTCATTTAGTTCTACCTTAATTTTTATTATTTGCTTTCTTCTATTGCTCAAGGGGTTCTTCTGCTATTCTTTTTTCTACTTATTTGAATTGAAGAGTTAATGCTTTGGTTTGAGCACTTTCTTCTTTTTGAATGCGTTCATTTATTGGGATAAATTGACCTCTGGGCACTCCTTTTGCTGTGTTCCAAAGGTTCTGGCAGGGCATGCTTTCATTCTCATTTGTTTCTGTGAATTTCTTTATTCTGTCCTTGATTTCTTCTGTAATGTAGCAGTTTCTTAAGCAAGGTATTGTTTAGTTTCAATGTACTTAATTTTTTTTCTCTACTGTTTCTGCTATTGATTTCTCCTTTTATGGCTTTGTGGTCTGAAAAGATGCTTGGAAGTATTTCCATGCTTTGGGTTTTGTTAAAATGGCTTTATGGCTGAATATGTGGTCTGTTCTGGAGAATGTTACATGTGCATTGGAAAACAAGGTATACCTGTCTTTTGTTGGGTGTGGTGTTTTATATATATATACATATGTATATATGTATATGCATACATATAAAATCAAGTTGGAAATCTGGTGGCGTAGTTAAGTGCTATACCTGCTAACCAAAATGTCAGTGGTCCTTGGAAACTATGGGGCAGTTCTATTCTGAACTCTAGGGTTGCTGTGAGTCAGACCCCACTTGACGGCACTGGTTTTTTTTTTTTTTTTTTTTTTTTTTTTAAGGTCACATTGGTTGATTGTGGCATTTAGATTTTCCATGTCTTTATTGAGTTTCTTTCTAGATGTTCTGTCCATCACTGAAAGTGGTTTATTGATGTCTCGTACTACTATTATGGAACTGTCTTTTTCACTTTTCAGTGCTGTTAGAGTTTATTTGATGTACTTAGAGTCTCTATCATTGGTGTGTAAATATTTACTATGGTTATGTCCTGATGTATTACCCTTTAATTAGTACATTGTATCCTTCCTTGTCCACTGTGGTAGATTTTATTTCAAAATCTATTTTATCTGAAATTAATATCACCACTGACGGCACTTGGCTTTTGGCTTGGCCTGCTCTTTTTGAATGTTATTTGCTTGGTATATATTTTTCAATCTTTTGAGTTTCAGTTTGTTGTATCTTTAAGTCTTCAGTGTGTCTCTTGTAGGCAGTGTATAGATAATGCTTTTTAAATCTATTCTGCTACTTTTTGTCTATTGGTGCATTTAACCCATTTACATTCAGCATAATTTTTGATAGATATAAACTTAGTACTGCATTTTGGCATCTTTTTTTTTATGTTGTTGATAGTTTCTTTATTCCACTTAATTTTCTGTACTGCGTCGTTTCTTTTCATTTTTTTCACTGTTGCTAATTTTACTTTTGCTTACACTTCTTGATTCTGTTTCTTATTTTAATGTGTAAGGCTTGTTGATTTCCTTTGTGGTTATCCCAATTTATTTATCCCTATTATTCTAAATATAAACTAGTCATTAATTTCTTTATATTGCCTTAACTTCCTCTGTATATGCAAGATCGATGACTATATTACTTAGTCCCTGTTTTTGACATAGTGTTTTCATGTCTTATATAGTGACATCTCAGTTTCTCCATTTTTAGTGTTTCAGCTTTGATTAATTAACTAATTAATCTCTATCTGGGTTGGTATCTGGATGCTCTGTCCTGCATTGTAGTCTTGAGTTTTTAATCTGATGTTACTGATTTTCTAACTGAAGAATTTCCTTCAGCATTTCTTGTAATTTCAGTTTGGTTTTTGCAAATTCTCTAAACTTCTGCATATCCAGGAATGTCCTAATTTCACTGTCATATTTGAGAGACAGTTTTGCAGGATACATAATTCTTGACTGGCAGTTTTTGTTTTTTCTTTTTTTCTCCTTCAGGGCTTTGTATATGTCATCCCATTACTGTCTTGCCAGCATGGTTTCTGCCAAGTTGTCCAAGCTTAGTCTTACTGACTCTCTTCTATGGGTTATTTTTTTAAGCCTAGCTGCCTTTAAAGACATATCTCTATCCTTAGTTTTGGTCAGGTTGATTATAATATTTTTTGGTGTCTTTCTTTTGAGATCCACCTTGTGTGGAGTTCTAGTAATATCTTATGTAGATATCTTCTCATGTTTTATGGTGTTAGGGAAATCTTCTGTCAACAAATCTTGAACAATTCTCTCTGTATTTTTTGTTATCTCTCCTATCCTGGTACTCCAGTTATTCATAAATTATTTCTCTTTATGACTATAGAATTCCTTTTTTAATTAATTACAATAAAAGAATAAAATTTATAACATCTCATCTATGATAAACCCTCAGCCCCCACCCACCCATGCAACCAACACAGTCATTTTCTTCTATGGATAATTCTCTTGTTAAGTCCTTGTGACAGCGGTCTCATACAAAATTTGTCCTTTTGACACTGATTGATTTCACTCAGCATGATCTCTTCCAAATGAGACCATGTTACAAGATGTTTTCTAAAATTGCCATTGTTTTTTTATCAGAGGATAGTGTTCCATTGAGTGTATGTACCATAGTTTGCTTATCCATTCATCTCTTGATGGGCATTGGGGTTGATTCCAATTCTTTGCTATTGTGGACTGTGCTGCAACAAACATTCATGAACATGTGTCTGTGTGACAACAACAAACAGTTATACAGAATTAACTAATTAGAACTATATAGAATTAATAATTATATAATATAATTATATTATATAGAATTAATTTATTAGTTATGTAGTTGCATACAACTCTTAGTGTGTCTTCATTTTTGAAATTCTTTTATCTGATTTTTCCTCGAACATGTTGGTATCAGTCACTTCAATCTTTCTAATTTTGCATTCCATTGACTCCATTCTGCTTCTTTGACTTTCTATTGAATTGTCTATTTTCTGTAATTTTATAGTTAATATGCTGAATTTCAGATCATTGTTGCTCAAGTATTCCTTGCTGCCTGTTTACTTTTTCATTATGCTCTGCTGCACTTTGCCTGGTCTCCTTCCTGATCTTTGGAAGAGCACTAAACATTTATCTTTTGTATTCTACCTCTGATAATCCAGGAAGTCCTATTTTTCTTGAAAAGTTTTTGATTCATTTGAGAGTTTTGCATTTTGTGAAGTCATAGTGGCATGCTTCTTTAAATAATTTGATACTGACTGCTGTCTCCAAGCCATCAAAAAGTTGTAATTTATTTGTGTTCTCTTACTGTGTTCTAACTAATATACACACGTATTTTTTTATGTTTTTTTAAATGTCTAAATAGGCTGATCATGTGAGCTAGTTTAATTATTGAACTCTTACAAATTTTAATATCCTGTCATCAGGTTAGAACCATTAGTTAGACACATGGACCCTTGTATCAGTTTACTTTTCTTGTACGTATTCAGCTTGGCAGCCCAGGTAGTCAACCACCAAGTGTTTGATGCTTGCTCTTTCCCAGAGTTCTAGCTGGCCAAGGGTGATGAGTTTAGGTGCATGTTTCTGGCTGTGTGCATTGAAAAAGGAAGGTGGCCTATAGTTGTCTGCACCTAGGCAAAAGATCTGTTTCTGTCCTGAGTTCCCAGTTCAGGGGGGCTGGAAGACCTTTTTTTTTTTTTTTTTTCCCACCAGGAGAATAGCTCAGGGAATGCATAAGGGGTCCCACTTCTGGCCCAGGTAGAGTGGCAAGATTTGATGCCCAGTGCAGTGCATAGAAGGGAAGGGGAAGAGCTAAAGAAAGGGAGAGAGGTTTAGCCTGAAGTAAAGTCTTAGATATGCACAAGTCTGCAAGCACTTGGCTTTTGATCCTCAAATGGGAGTCCTCTGCAATTCTGCAGGTGCAACTGTCTGAAGCTCAGCTTCACCACTGAGAAAGGCACTCCTTGAGTGGCACCACTCTGTTCACTATGCTGACAGTAGGAGGCACCCCTGTGATGTTTACATTCCCACTGGGACAAGTCTGGCTGATCTAGGTGCTTCTGGACCTACTGTCTCCTGCCTGTCACCCAGTCTGATTTCTCAGCTTTTCCAGTGAAGTCCAGGGCTCCTAGACTGTCATATATAATTTGCTTGTTGTTTTTTCTGGATCTTTGTCATTAGAGGAATCACAGGATGCATGTGGCTACTCTGCCATCTTAGCTGTGCTTCTTGCTCAGGCTTTGTAATCTTGTTAATGTATTTATTTGTTGACAGTGTTATTGTGTAGTCTAGAGCAGTGATTTTCTAAATTTGTCTTTCTGAGTGAGTCCCAGACTGATTACTTAAAGTATTTGTGTAAATAATGAGATAGTAATCTACACTTTTGTTTTTGATATCATTTTATCATTTAATTATTGGTTCGTAAAACCCATTGAGTACTCTATTTTACCAACTCTGGAAAGTGTTTGGGTGGTGGAAGTGACTAGAGAGAAAGGTAGGAGGAGAAGGATGTAGGGGTAGTTGATCTGAAGATTGTTTTGTTGAACCACAGTGGAAACGTTGGGCTTTAACTCTTCACAGTTCAAAACATAAAAGACTTTGAAAAATTTTTAATTTTATTATTGTTGAGAGTATACACAGTAAAACATATATGTGTACAATTCAGTGACATTGATTACATTTTTCAAGTTGTGCAACCGTTCTCACTTTCCTTTTATAAGTTTTTCCTCCCCGTTAACATAAACTCACTGCTCCCTAAGGTTACTATCTAATCTTTGAAGTTGCTGTTGTCATTTTGATTCCATATAAATAGATCTTAAAAATTACATGACTTTCCAGAGCTCCATTTCTCATCTCCAAATGCCTCTAGATTCTGTGACATGGAGATTAAACACTAGTTCTCAAAAATACTCTACACTGTCCCACATGTCTTTTACTAGTTGAATCTTTATCCTAGTACCTTTAAATATGGACTCCACCTGTGTCAAAATCTTAACTAGACAGAGTTTGAGACCCACTATCTCAAATACTCTGAATATACTGAAAAATAAAACTAGACAACAGTTGGGAGAGCAAAATATGAGACTCTAGTTGAGTGTCCTTCCAATATGTCTACATGGAAGACTTTTTTTAAAAATAAGCAATATATGCTTAAGTGAGTTATAAACATATCCTCTATTATTCTTTGGCACAGTAAACAAAACATCATCTACCTTTATTTAGATTAGAAACACAGAAGGAATTTTTAATGTTTCCCTTTCAGTGGCTCTTCACATCTAATTTTCCCCGAAATCTTGCAGTTCTCTCTATACAACTCAGAAAGAACATGTCACTTTCATCCTGGCTGCCAACATTCTAGCCTAAGCCACCGTTACATCTCATCTTCAGTAATTTTCTGTCTGGTCTCCTGGTCTCCATTCTTGTCCTTCTATAACCCACTCTCTATTTGCAGCCAGAATTTGCTTTTAAAAGTACAAATAAGACTATATCAACCTTCTTCCTGAAACTTTCTGTGGTTTTCTACTACTCTGAATAAAACCCAAATTCCTGTGATCTCCTAAACTCTACTTAACAAGCTTCTGTTTGCTTCTCCAGGTTCGTCTTATTGCCTCCAGTCACTATGCCCCAGGCACAATAACATCCTTTCTGTTCCTTTATCTCACCAGCCCCTCCACAGTGAGAGTCATGAGAATTATCACTTATTTTGTTCTATGCCTTGAAAATTTGTCCCTCAGTTCTTCACATGGTCTGAACTTACATGTCTCCTCCCCACAAAGTGGCATGCTAGCTAGTATGGCTTGGGTAGTTTAACATCCATTCAAATTCCTTTTTTATATGTGAAGAATGCAAAGCTGAAAACCACAAATCTTAGAATCTTTTGGAGCTTGGATTGTGGAGATAACTTGGTTTCCACTAAAAAGATTCAGGGTATCCATTTGGTGATGGACAGAATCTCCATTTTGATGGGAACAAGCCTCATTTTACTGCTATAATTTGTGGCATAGGTAGTATAATTCCGGGTCAAGCAATGGTAGCTGTGTCTTCTTAATGCAGTAAGAGGCAGCTTCCTGATTCAGGGGCTTTTACAACAACGATAACAGCTGCTTTAATCACACTAGGGGCTAGCATGGTTCTACAGTCAGCAGGGTGTTAACACCTTCCTAATACATTGACTTGTTGTGTAATATCTGTGGGAGAGAGGAGAAATTGTTTCTGAGAGGTAGGCCCACAGCCTGCTCCGATAGCCCTTGTAATAATTCTGTATCACTGAATTTCCTTTACAGATTCACTTTCTGCTTAAACTACTGGGTGGATCCTGTTGTCTGCAACAAAGTCCAGACCAACAGACTTGATTTTTATCAGTTACTCTCAAGGACTTCTTTCTTTTCTTCATTTTTATCATAATTTAAATTAAGTTGTTTATATATTGCCTCTCTCCATTACAGTATAAGCTTCCTGGGAGTAAAAGCATTGTCTCCTTGGTTCGCTGTTGTGTCATCTGCACCTATGGCAGTTCCTGAAATATGGAAGGTGTTCCATGATCATTAGTTGCATGAATGATAGGCCCTCGGTGTTTGCTAAGGTTTTCCTCACTGTGCCCCAGCAGTCTTAGCAAAAGTGGGGTTTGTTCTGCAGCAGTTGTCTTTCATTTGACTCCCTAGTATGTTTCTGGTCCAGCTCCAATTTAGTTCTTCTGACTCAGCGGTGGAAACATGCAATTCTGATAACGATGACAGAGCAAATTCTTGACTTCTCTAAAAGCTCTACATCAGGAGGCCTCTGCTAAACAGAGCTCCTCATACTGCTAACAGTACAGCAGTGCTTTGCTGGATTTCACTATCAGCCCCTGTCAGAGGTTGGGCACAGGAAGGCCAGCTCAGCTTGGCCACTGCAGGCCTGTTTTGCTTGAATGATTATTTTTCAAACAGTGGCAAGTCTGGGCACTCTCCTTTGGAAAAACTGCCCAAGATCATTTCATCTATTCTGGCTGCTTGCAAGTCTCCTATAACACATCATGCTTTTCTCTGCAAAATTTTCAAAAGTCCACAGAATGCCCCAGCTAATATAGCATTCTCTTTGGTCTTTCTAAGAATGCTTTCCTCCTAACTATTTCCAAACAGAACAAATGGTCAGGAATGCTTGCAGTCTTTTTACTTCTTTTTTTATTTTCAGAAAGGGCTAGGAGTTGAATTTTCAGCATAAAATGTTGGATAATAAATTATTTGCCTAAAATAATGTATGCCTTATTCAACTTTTTATCCTCAGTGCTGTGTACAGGGCCTGGTACATACTGCATGCTCAATAAATGTTTGAAGAATGATGAATCATTTTAGTTTTGTGCTTTTTTTCTTTTTTCACTGACAAAAGGTTAATATATGCAGAAAAGACTTAGTATATGAAAAAAAAAAATCCCACATATGACTTTGATTCTATTCAAATGTGTTCCTGCAGTTAGGCAGAATTTCATTAACATTTCCTCCACGTCATACCTGCTGAGTATCATTGCAAAGTTTAATTGACAAGTGCCATTCATAAACCACATCCCTGAGTGAAAGAGGACATCCTACTATGGGACTTCTTTTTCTTAATCCTGACATACTTAAGAAGGAAAATGCTGTATACTCTTTTTTTAGAATTCCTATACAGAATGATACGCTTCTCCAAGGTCAGGGCAAGCACCCACTTTATTTGCATTCATGTCCAAGAACACTAATGACAGTTAACCTTCAGAAAAAGAGACTGTCATTGGCAGGAAGGCTAAGGCTGGGAATTGAATCTTCCTGAAAAAGTCACGTCTGCTGGTTGTTGGGAAGGAACTCATGTAGGGGCAGGCAACTATTTAGCAGCAGAGGGCTGCTGGTTACTGTTTAAGCTGGGCAAAGAATTTTAAAGGCAGAAGAACAGCCCCTGAGTTTAGATTAGGCAGGCTCTCACAAGCCCCCACGGCTGCAGTAGGGAACGAACAGGTGGAAAATGTCAGGAAGAGGACAGGGAGAGTGGGTATGCTGTTGGCATGATGGGAGGAAGTAGTCTTTTCTCAGAGATGGCCAGGCTTTCTGCTCTGTTTACTGGAGCTGCCAGAAACAGGTAAAGTCTACTTGTTGGGCAGAAATTCCTGTCCCTGAGGTTGAGACTCTTCAAGGTTTTGCCAGTTGTCTTAAAGGTTGGGATGAATTTCTCCAAACCAAATGATTTCTGAGTCTCTTTATTTTTATTTTTATTAAGTATTTGGTGAAAATTTACACAATAAGTTGGGTTTCCATTTTACAGCTTCCATACAAATTGTTCAGTGACATAAGTTACATTTGTCACAATGTATCAGTTGTGTTCTGTTTATTCCATTCTCAGTATTTGAGTTTCCCTGTCTCCTCATCTTCTCATCTTTGCTTTTGAGTAACTATTGACCTTCTTGTCTATACTGATCATTTATAAGCTGAACCCTGAACTTATGGGTAACATCCTTTATTTTGTGTAACACTCTGCTATTTCAGTAGGTAATCTCAGGGGAGAGGCTCAGTTCTAGGTTTGTTAGTTTCACAAAGTCCTCTATTCTTTACTGTTACAATTTGTCTGGCTTTTTATATCTCTATTGGATTGTTTGTAGTGTCACCAGTTACATTTCTTAATTTGACTCTTCTGTTTTTTGTGGGTTTTTTTTCCCCCCTTTTTGTTAATCGAGCCCGGGCTTTGTCTATTTTACTGATCCTTTCAGAGAATCAATTTTTGGTTTTGTTGATGCTAATATTTTTCTAGTTATTTCTGGCCTGATTTTTATTACTTTATTTGTTTATGATAGACTTTGACTTCTTTTGCTCTTCCTTTTTCAGTTTGTTCAAGCTGTCAATCTGTTAATGATTTTGAATCTTTTTTTTTAAATGTAGACATTTATTGCTATGAATTTCCTTCTAAATGCAGCTTTTGCTGTGTCTCAAAGTTTTCAACTAGTGTTTTAATTTTTGTTGATTTCTAGGAATTTTTAAAATTTCACTTTTGATTTCTTCTGTATCCTGTAGGTTTTAGTAGTGCCTTATTTAGTCTCCAGGTATTTATTATTTTTTCCTATTTTTCCTGTTGGTGATTTCTACCTTTATGTAATTATGGTCAGAGAGGATGCTTTGTATGATTTCATTCTTTTTTAAATTTTGAGATCTGTTTTGCATCCCATTTTATGGTCTATTCTGGAAAATGATCTATGTGCCCTGGAGAAGAATGTGTATTGTCCTTTTTTTTTAAAAAGAAAAAGAATAAATTTGAGTTATCCTCCTCATTTTTCTCCTGTTCTATCTGGGACCATGTACGATGATCCTGGTCAGAACACAGGTATTCCATCAGTTCTTGGATCCTTGATTTTTGCCAATGCCCTCACTGCAGCTTCAACTTCTTCCTTCAGCACCACTGCTTCCCCATGCATGCTAATTCTTGAAATGGTTGAATATCAACCAGTTCTTTTTGGTGTAATGACTCTGTGTATTCCTTCCGTCTTCTTTTGATACTTTTTGAATCATTTTATATTTTCCCTGTAGAATCCTTCACTGTTGCAACACAAGGCTTGAATTGTTCTTCAGTTCTTTCAGCTTCAGGTCATTAACAACAACACATAACCTATATTTGATAACTTACTTTGTACCTATTTATTATAAAAATTTATATTTATTGTTTGTAGGATTTAATTATTGAATTTATTCTTTGAAAACTGATACTTGATATGATTGCCATGTTGTTGCATCATTTTTTTTTTGAAATAGCTCTTTCTCTTATATCTAGTTATTTATTTTCCAGTGTATAACCCACTGCTGTTGAATCAGGCCCAACTTGTATAGAGGTCAGAGTAGAACTGCCCCATAGAATTTCCAAGGAGTGCCTGGCAGATTTGAACTGCTGACCTTTTGGTTAGCAGACATAGTACTTAATCCACTATGTATATAGATGCAAGTAAATATTTAATGCTCTTTTTTTCCATCTGAGGTGCCTCCTTCAGTAAGAATTATACAGCTTGTCTGGTAGAGCCGTATTCCCAGACTATTTCTGTTTTTTTGGGAATGTCTTGAGTTCTCCCTCTGTTTTGAAAGTCAACTTTGCAGGGTAGGGAATTGGTTGGCAATTGTTTTCATTCAGTATTTTATATGTGTTGCTCCATTGTTTTCTGGAGCTTCTGGGAAGAAATTCACACCGATTCATATGAAAGACCTTTAGTATGTTATGTTGTGTTTTTCTCTTGCTGGTTCCAAATTTCTCTCTGTCTTTGGTTTTCTAAGAATTTTATTAGGATATGGCAGGGAATTAATGTTGTGTCTCTTTTGAGTTCATTCATCTTCCTGTGTTTGCAGGTTTGGTTCTCTGTTCAGTTCTGAGAAATACTCCCTGATTATTTCTTGGAAAATTGTTTCTGTGCCTTTATTGTTGTCATGGTGCTCTGGGATTCCAACAATTCCAGTGCTAGTTTTCTTGATTAAATATCTCAATTTCTTTTTGGTTTTGTTGACTTTTCTTTGTTCTTTTCTTTTATTTCTTTTGACACTTAATAAGTTCATTTATTTTGTATTCTAATTAATTTATGCTATCTTTTATCTCTTCAGTGCCATTGTGTAATGTCTTTCTTCTTTTTTTTTCTAATTCAGTTGCTTTGTTCTTCAGTTGTAGTCGTTCTGTTCAGTTTTTTTTTTTTTTTTGATGTTTCCAGTTTCCTTGTTAAGTCTCTGATTTGGTTTCTGTATTGGTTTCCTCACGTCCACTAGTTTGTTTTCTATGTGCTTTTTCCTTTCTTTAAACTTATTTAGCACCATAATCTGAAAATTATTAATTCTTTGTGTTTGTTTTACCTCCATAGGACACATTTCTTCTTCCTTGTATTTTACTTTTTTTGGTCCTTCTTCCCTTGTCATTTTGTGTGTTCTGCTAGTTTTTGTTGCACTCAGGCCATTTTGTTATCTTTTTACTTCTTTTACTTTTAAGTTTGTATTCTGCTTTCTTGGAAAAAATTTCCGATCAAGTGCTCTGGTGACACAATGGCTGGGCAAGTGGCTGTCAACTGAAAGGCCAGGGCCCATATCCACCAGCTACTCTAGGGAGAAAAATGCAGCAGCCTATCTTCAAAAAGAGTCATAGCTCTGAAAACTCTACAGGGTGTCTCCACTCAGCTCCATGGGGTTGCTATGAGTCAAAATTGATGGATGATTTGTTATCTTTTCTCGAGAGCCACTAGAAGACACTTTTATCCTTAGGCTTTTTTTTGGTGCTGAACCAGGAATACTGGATGCTTGCTTTCTGGAATGCAATATGCGTGTGTCCGAGAGGAGCAAGGGGGGTGGTTTAGCTCATTGCAGACGCTGATGTAAGTGGGCTTGACTTCTAGGTAGTGAAAGGTGGGGACTCTCTGTGTCTTTCTCTCATGAGTGTCCCTGTATAGGCTCTCCTACAGTGTCCTACTGTGGGCTATTTTCTTTTCTGTTACCTGTCAGTCTGAAGCAGTCCCCTTGCCCTGCTGCCCTTACAGTTTTTCCTATTTCTAATGTCCATCAGCCTTAGGTCTCAGAGAAATTCAGCAGCACTGTCTCACAGTGCCATGGTCTTCCTTTACTCTCATCAGTTGTGTGGCCCACGAACTCCAGCAGTCAACTTACAACACATTAAAAAAAAAAAAAAAAAGAGCTACAGCTTCCTCAGATTAGCTCTGTTTCTGTGTTTCCTGTTTGTGGTATTACCCAGCCTCCCTCAAAAATGGTGATGAAAGAGCATTCCCAATGTTAGTTGGTAGGTTCTTCTAGCTTCTGCACTACCCATTCTGTCTCTCTTCCACTTCTGGACCTAATCCTTAATCGCCACCACTTCAGCTGTCATCTTCATTTCTGAGATCTCAATCTGTGCTTGTCTTCATTCACTGATCAGCGGATTAGTTGCTGGGAATAAATGGGAGTATACACTCACTTCACCATATTGCTCCCTCCTCTCCCAGATCTCTTTAACAATATGTCTACCATGCACTTACCTTTGAGAACCTTTTAAGGAAGACAATTTCCACTCTCAAAGTGTTTAGAAATAGATGCTGTGGTCATTACTCTTTTCAGTTGTTTAGTATGTAATAAGCCTTGAGTTACATATTTTGTGGATATTACATATTAATTAAATTGAATCTTCCTAGCTTTATGAAATAATTGTATTTATTCCCATTTTATAGATAAAGCAGCCAAAGCTTAGAGAGGCTAACAACTTGTCACACATTACAATACTGAACAGTGATAGAGCTGACTCACCCTGATGAAAACAATATTGTTTCTATCTAAAAACCCCCAAGCTGCTGTGAAGTTTATTCTGACTTGTGACAACTCTATGTGTGACAGAGAGAACTGTTCTCCTTAGGCTTTCAGAGGCTGATGTTTTTGGTGATAGATTGACACTCCTTTCTTCTGAGGCAACTCTAGATGGACTTGAACTTCCAATTTTTCAGTTAGCAGCTGAGCACATTAACTCTTTCAGCTACCCAGGGACTAGTCTAGGACAATAATTCCCTAAATAATGGTTCTTTAACAACTACAAAAGATTTTAGAACGTATGTACCTTAAATAATACCATTTTCCATAATGGGGACCTAACTCCTCATTACTGTTCTTGTATCTTTCACACAGTTTATTAACTATAGATCAAACTAAGCTTTTTTAGCAGAGAGGTGATGTTAGGAGAGAAGATGAGAGCTGAGAGGAATGCAGAGGAGCTGATAAATGCATTTCTCATGCCACATCCAAGAGAGGGCCTCCTGAGGTTGCCCTTCCTCAGGTGCTTCTCTTTCCCTAGGAGATCAGACATATGAGATGGACTCCAAGAAGCAATTATGTATGTTCAGTCACAATTTGAACCATGTCCAGGCACACTTGCCTCTTTAGGAGATGAACCTCGGCATGGTCACCCAGTGAGAAGTCCCAGGACTTCTGATCTACACCTCTCCTACAATAGGGAGAACTTTTGACCCTTCTCTAGGTTTTCTTCTTGTTCCCCCTCTGGTCCTGAAACTCATCTCAATCTTGTAGCACTTTGAGTGTATAGTGTTCACTTGAGAACTTTGCCAGTGATGTCAAAGTATAAAAGACATTGCCCTGAGAACTGTAGTGTCACCCATCCACTGGTCTCTCCTATCCTGTGTATTAATAAAGGCAGCAATGGCCTCAGGCAGATTTGTAAATGTGGCCAAGTCTGTTTCTCATTTCCTCTGTTCTCCTGCCCTATTTCAAAGGCAGCCAAATGTCTGGTCATCTCATCCTCTTTCTCCTACCCTGTCATTAACAATCTTACTATTTTTTGTATTCTAATTCTAAGTAGCTCCATACTTTGGTGTTTTATCTTATCCCTTGCAGCCTGCTGAACAAAATTTACCTGTTTTTAGTCTCATTATTTTAAAGTCTATTCTTACTACATGATCCAACTCGATGGCACTTGGCTTGGTATTCTTTCTCTTGGTGATAATGAATTGTCCAGATACACTAAGATTTACCAATTTGTCATCTCTTCCTGATAAACAATGTCTTCAAACACTTCAGTGATTTTGTCTGTATAAGTGTTCTGAGGAATAACTCTAATGAGAAACTCAAAAACAATCATAAACTAAAAAGGAAGAGATTTCAGTTTGTTTTTACCACTGTAGTCAGTTGCCTCTTCTGTGTCTGTGTGGGACAGATCCTAAAAATAAAACCATAGAAGTTGCTGTTGCATCAGTTCTGATTCATAGTGACTGCGTGTGTTTCAGAACAGAAATGCACTCCATAGACTTTTCAAGGTTGTGACCGTTTTCAAAAATATTTTATTGTGATTAAATGAAAGTAGACAATCCAAATTAAATTTGCTTGCCCTCCTATCTGCAGCTCCTTCTGTTCTCCTTGTCCAGTGACAGCACACAACATTCTGTATATGTTGTACCTTCTTAACAATGTCTTGTCCTTTTCTCTCTCCCCTCTCCCCTCTCCCATCTAGTAGGAGGCCAGTAGTACAACATCCTATAGATGCACAGAACCATAAAGTACATGTACCTTAGGTCACATTGTGTCTCCGTGTCCAGTCCATTCCTCTCCAAAGAATAGATCTCGTAATGTTTTCTGGTCAGGTGCAACAGTAAGTCTAAGGGCCATGCTCCCAGGGGAATCCCCAGCCTGCTGGACCATCAGTTGTGGTCTTTTAGTGGAGTTCTTGAGACGCACGCCTCTTTATCTCATGTTGCCACTGGGAATCAACAATGTGTGCCCCATTACGGCTGTCTTTGGTGGTGGCTGGGCTCCATCTGGTTCTTCTGGTCACATGTTGATACAGTCACCCATTCACATGGGTCCTTCTGCCTGCTGGGCTCTTTTTTCCTCATGTCTTTGTTGTTCTTGGTGACCATCTGTTTTGGACAACTTGGGACCATTTGGTGTACCTCAGATGGTAGCTTTGTTATTTTAAGACCCTAGAGGCCACTGACCAATATGGGGTACAGAAGACTCTCTTAGTGTTAGGCTAGTTATATCAATTGGCCTTGATGTTCCCTGAGAGCACTGTTTCCAGATCCCTGCCCCTGCTACTCTCCTTGCAACATCAGGCGAAGAACAGGAGAGCTTTCAGTTTATGTCAAACTCCAGTTAAGTTGATCTTCTTTCTACTCTGTGCTGTCACTGCTTTCACTGAACCAAGTTTCTCATCCATGACCAGCTCTCTCCCTCCCTCCCCACACTTGCAGCCAGCAAAGAGTCTTCTCTTCCATACATAAGTCTACTTTCAAGTGGTAGGCGTTTCATACAATATTTGTCAGTTGCTGCCAATTGATTTCACTCAGCATGTCTTCCAACTGAAACCAGGTTATGAAATACTTCTAAAGTCATCATTGTTCTTTATCATCATAAAGTGTTCCATTCAGTATAAGTACGGTAGTTTGTTGATCCATTTATCTGTTATTGGGCATCTAGGTTGATTCCATCTTTTGCCATTGTGGACTGTGCTGCAATAAACATTTGTGTGCATGTATCTGTTCATGTGATTACCCTTGATTCTGCAGGACATATTCTGAACAGTGGGATTACTGGGTCAAATGGTATATCCAGCGTTTTAAGGAAGTGCCAAATTGCTTTCCATAGAGGTTGTACCATTTTGCCATCCCACCGGCAGTGTACATGAGCTCCAATTTCTCCACAGACTCTCACAGCATTTGTTGTTTCATGTTTTTTGGATCATGGCCACCCTTGTTGGGGTGAGATGGTATCTCATTGTAGTTTTGTTTTGGATTTCTCTAGAAGATAATGACTGTGAGCATTTCCTCATGTGTCTTTTGGCTGTGTGGATGTCATCTTTGGTGAAGTGTCTGTCCATCTCCTTTGTCAATCACTTAATTGGATTATTTACCTTTATCTTCTTGATGTTTTGCAGTACCTTGTAGATTTTGGAGATCAGACATTGGTCTGACATATGGTTGCCAAATATTTTTTCCCGTTTTGTAGATGGTCTTTTAATTCTTTTGATAAAGTCTTTGGATGAGCAAGAGTGTTTGATTCTTAGTCATTCCCATTTATCTATTTTCTCTTATGTTGATTGTACTTTGTCAGCTTTTGGAGTCTGTCTAAGCTATGTACTGAAGCTTCTGTTATTGACCTTATTTTTTCTTGTGTGATCTTTATCATTTTAGGGTTGATATTTAGGTCTTTTATCCAGTTTGAATTAGTTTTTGTGTATGGTGTGAGATATGGGTCTTGTTTCAGTTTTTTGCAGATGGATGTCCAATTTTGCCAATACCATTTGTTAAAGAGACTGTTTTTACTTCAGTTTACAGTCTTAGGGGCTTTGTCGAATATCAACTGTTTACAAGAGGGTGGTGGCGTCTCTGTTCCATTGGTCTATATGTCTCTTTTTGTACCACTACCAGGCTGTTTTGACTACTGTGGCAGTGTAATAGGTTCTCCCGCTGTGTTCCTCTTCTTTAGCAGTGCTATGCTTATCCAGAGTTTCTTCCCTTTCCAAACAAAGTCAGTGATTTGTTTCTCCATCTCCTTAAAAAAAGTCACTGAAATTTGTACTGGAATTTCATCGTACATGTAGATCACTTTTGATTAAATAGACATTTTCTCAATGCTAAATCTTCCTATTCGTAAGCGGGGCAGGTTTCTCTATGTAAGTTTCTCTTGGTTTCTTGTAGTAAGGTCTTATAGTTCTCTTTGTATTGATCTCTTGTTTCTCTAGTTAGATTTATTCCTAGGTATTTTATTTTCTTGGGGGCTATAGTAAATGGTATTAATTTGGTGATTTCTTCTTTGATGATCTCTTTGTTGGTATAAAGGAGTGCTACTGATTTACTTATGTTTATCTTGTATTGTGATAATTTGTTGAACTCTTCTATTAGTTTGAGTAGTTTAATTATAGATTCTTTAGGATTCTCTGCATATACAATCATATCATCTGCAGATTGGGAGCTTTGTACTTCTTCTTTGCTATTGTAGATGCCTTTTATTTATTCATCTTGTCTAATTGCTCTGGTTAGAACTTCTAGTACAATGTTGAATAGAAGTGGTGGGAGTGCGCATCCTTGTCTAGTTCTTGTTCTCAAGGGAAATTATTTCAGTCTCTCTCCATTCTGGGTGATGTAGGCAGTTGCCTCTTATTGCACTGAGGGATTTCCCTTCTATTTCTATTTTGCTGAGAGTTTTTAGTATGAGTGGGTGTTGGTCTTTGTCAAATAGCTTTTCTGCATCAATTGACAAGATTAGGTGATTGTTTTGTGTTATTTCTGTGACTGATCACAGTAATTGTTTTTCTGATGTTGAACCAGACTTGCATCATTGGTAGGAATCCAACTTGGTCATGATGAATTATTTTTTTGATGTGTTGTTGAGTTCTATGGGCAAGGATTTTGTTCAAGATTTTTGCATCTAGGTTCATGAATGATACTGGTCTGTAATTTTTTTTTAGTGGGATCTTTTCCTGGCTTTGGTATCGGGGTTATGCTGGCTTCATAGAATGAATTTGAGAGTATTCCATCCCTTTCTATGCTGTGAAATAGTCTCAGTAGTATTGGAGTTAACTCTTCTCTAAACATTTGTAGAATTCTCCATTGAAGCCATCTGAGCTAGAACTTTTTTTAGTTGGTTTTTTTTTTTATGACTTTTTCAATCTCTTTCTTTGTGATGGGTGTATTAAGGTATTCTGCTTTTCCTTGTGATAATTTTTGTAGGTGTTACGAATCTAGAAATTTGTCCATTTCCTCTAGATTTTCAAATCTGCTAGAGTACAGTCTTTCATAGTATTTCTATTATGGTACTTCTGATTTCAGCTGGATCTGTAGCGACATCTCCCATCTCATTTCTTATTTGGGTTAATTACTTCCCCTCCTATTTTTCTTTTGTAAGTTTGGCCAGTGGTTTATCAATTTTGTTGATCTTTTAAAAAAAAGCAAACAGCTTTTGGTTTTGTTAATTTTTCAGTTGTTCTTTTATTCTCTAATTCATTTCGTTCTGTTCTAGTCCTTATGGTCTATTTTCTGCTGGTGCCTGAGGAATTCTTCTGTTGCTGTCTTTATACTTGTTCAAGCTGTGGGTTAATTCTTTAGTTTAGGTCCTTTCTTCCTTCCAGATGTGTTCATTTATAGAGATAAATTGTCCTCTTAGCACTGTTTTGGATGTATCCTGTAGGTTCTGGTAGGATGTGTTTTCATACTCATTTGATTCAATGCACTTCTTTATTTTATCCTTGGTTTCTTCTATAATCCAGGAGTTTTTGAGCAAGGGGTTCTGCTTCCATGAATTCAAATTTCTACCTATTTTTTTTTTCTGCTATTGATTTAGACTTTTTTGGCTTTATAGTCTGAGAAGATGCTTTGCAATAATTCACTGGTTTGGATTTTGCTGAGACTTGTGTTATGTCCTAACACATGGTCTGTTCTAGAAAATGTTCCATGTGCATTGGAGAAGAAGGTACATTTATCTGTTTATCAATAAAAAAGTTCTCTATAAGTCAATGAGGTCTACTTTGTTAATTGTCACAATAAGATCTTTTGTGTCTTTACCGATTTTTTTTTCTGGTTGATCTGTCCATTACCGAAAGTGGAGTGTTGAAGTCTCCAACTATTATTGTGGAGTAGTCTGTCTTATTTTTCAATGTAGTCATTGTTTATTTGATGTCTTTAGATGCTCTGGTATTGGGTACATGAATATTTAATATTGTTAAGTCCTGCTGATGTATTGAACCTTTCAGCAATAAATAGTGACCACCCTTGTCCATGATGGTGTATTTTACTTTAAAATATATTTTATCTGAGATTAGTATTGCCATACCACCTCTTCTTTGTATGTTGTTAGCTTGGTATGTGTCACGGATTGAATTGTTTCCCCCCAAAATAGATGTAGCCATGTGACCATGATTCCCTGTACTTTATGATTGTCCTCCATTTTGTGATTTTGCTGTGCTGTATGTTAAAGGATTAGGGTGGGACTGTAAATGCCTTTGTAAGATCACTTCCCTGCTCTACTGTAAAGGGAGTTTCCCTGGAGTATGGCTTGCACCTTAATCCTTTCATCCTACAAGAGATAAAAGAGAAGCAGGCAGGGAATTGGAAACTTCATACCATCAAGAAAGCAGCACCTGGAGAAGAGTACGTCCTACAAACCTGAGGTTCCTGCACCAAGATGCCCCCAAAGACTGATGCAATACCAGACTTTCCTCCAGAGCAGACAAGGGGGAAAGCCTTTTCTTGGAGTGGACATCTCAAATTCGGACTTGTAGCCTACTAGACTGTGTAAGAATATTCCTTTGCTGAAGCCATCCACTCTGTGGTATTTCAGTTAGAGCAGCCCCTGCTGACTAAAACAGTATGCATTATTCTATTGCTTGAATTTCAGTTTGTTCATATCTTTGAGTCTGAGGTGTGTTTCTTGTAAGCAACATGCAGATGAGTCGTGTCTTTTGATCCAGGATGTCACTCATTGTCTCTTTATTGGGGCATTCAGTATGTTTGCATTCAGTGCAATTATTGATAGGTATGTGTCTAGTGCTGTCATTTTGATGTATTTATTTTTGTGTTGGTATTTTCTGTGTTGCTCTTAATACTCTGTTCTGGGTCAGTCTTCTTTATGTGCTAACATTTCATCTTTTTCAGTGTAGGTTTTGTGTTTGTTGAGACTCCTATATTATGTTTCTTGTTTTGATATGTGGCATTGCTTCGTGGCCACCCTTATGTTCCCCCTTAATATTCTAAGTTTAAAACCAATTTTAACTTCTGCATGTCTTTTTAACTTCCTCCCCATCTGAAAGGAGTATAACTACTGTAGTATATCCCCTTTTTTGTGTGTGATGATGTCACAGTTTTCATGATATAACTATTGGTTCCCTTCTTTTAATATTGTAGTTTTGAGTTTTGTGACTTCCCTAACTGAGTGAGATTCTGCATGCTGTGTCCTGAATTGCCTCCTTAAATATACAGTTAATGGTATTGTTTTTCTAATCAAAGAGCTTCTTTCAGTATTTCTTGTAGTTTTGGTTTGGTTTTTACAAAGTCTGTAAGCTTCTGTTTATCTGCAAATGTCTTAATTTCATCTTCATATTTGAGAGACAGTTTTGCACGATGTATAATTCTTGGTTGGAAGTTTTTCTCCTTCAAAGCTTTGAATGTGTCATCCCACTTCCTGTTTGCCAACATCGCTTCTGCCGGGAAGTCAGACGAAAACCTACCAGGCTTCCCTCTGAATATTAGATTTGCTTTGAGCCTTGCTGTCTTTAAGAGCATCTGTTTATATTTCATTTTATTAAGCTTGATTGTAATATGTCTTGGCCTCTTTCTTTGGAGGTCTAGTTTTTGTGGCGTTTGATACATGTCTTAGATATCAGTATTCTCTTCTTTTGTAATTTCAGGGAAGCTTTCTGTCAGCAACTCAACAACAATGCTTTCTGTGTTTTCAGCTATCTCTCCCTGTTCAGGAACTCCAATTATTCACAGATTATTGCTCTTAATCCAGTTTCACATGTTTCTTCGTGATTCTTCACTTTTCTTGTTTCTTTTCTCTGATTTCTCCTCATAAATGCTGGTGTCATGTCAGTTTTTCTATCATCAAGGTCACTAAGTCTGACTTCTGTCTCCTGAATTCTGCTGTTTTGGCTTTGGATTGAATTGTCTAATTCTGTTATTGATCTGCTGGACTTCAGATCATCATTCCATCAGTTCAAACAGCTTGTATAATTTTTCATTTTGTTTTGCTATATCTTGTTTAATCTCTAGGAGGGCTGTCAATATAATTCTTTTGGACTCTGCCTCTGATAGTTTCAGAAAGGCTTCTTCACATGGGAAGTTTTTTCAATCTTTATTTTGGGAGTTTTCTGGAGTCATAGTGGACTGTTTCTTTAAATGTTTAGGAATGGTTTGTTGCCTTTGGGTCATCTAGAGGCTCTGCTGTTACCTCAACAGGAGCTGCAGTGTAGTTCTAAGAAGGGAGTGGGTCACCATCCATCTCTGTGTACTCCAGTGACTGGACGCAGTAGAGTCCCTGGGGTGGCAGGCTCCACCTCCTGGCTGTCAAAGATGGCTCACTACTTATGAATTCACTGGGGAGCTGCCAACCAACCCTATGATGTGGGTCAGTAAAGGCCAGAAGAGATGCTGTTGGGCCGCTCAGCAGTTATTTCTCAAGGCAGTCTTAGTTTAAGAAGCTGGGAATTGACCAACAGTGGCTGAAATTATTCAGACTGTTAGGAATGGCCCCACCTTCCAGCTGACAATGGAAGGACCTCCTCAGCTGTTCCCAGAAGATATGATGTAGTTCAATTAGGGAGAGGTTACATCCTTGCGGCCATCCTCAGCTGGGTCACTCCCATAAGGTAACACTGTCCTACAGAGCCCTTCTGCTGGACAAGCACTTACTGGAATGGTACTGCTTCTCAGCTTGGGAATTAACCCCCTCTGAGGCCTCTGGTTGGGTGACTTCACCTCTCAGCTAACCAAGATGGCATCCTGGCTGAGCTGCCCTTCCTGCCACAAAACCACAAAATCTATGGCACAGCTCAGAAAAGAGAGAGTGGAGAGTCAGTAGTGCCTTCAGTCAGCAGCTGGGCTCTTAAAATATGGTTATCCCATGTACTGTCTCTCTGCTACACTATACACTGTTTACTTTAGCACTGCAGTTCAGTGTATTTGCCAGCTCACTCCCATCCTTCACCTCCCAGATAACAAAGATGGTGTCAGTACCTGCAGTCTGACTGAGGAGTGAGTCAGCAGGAGCAGGGTTCACGGTTCACTGCCTCATCAGAGAGAGGTAGTTTACCATTTAATGACAGCCCTATGCTGTATCCTATGGCCTCCTGGGTATCTAGTGTGCTCTGCTCAATCATTATTTCAAGCCTTTGTTCTCAGAGGGAATTGAGGAGACTGTGTCTAGTCTACCATCTTGGGCCCACTCCCTTGGTTGTCACCTTTTTTCTTTCTTTCTTTCAAATATTTTATTGTGCTTTAAGTGAAAGTTTACAATGCAAGTCAATTTGCCATATAAAACTCCGCATGTTGTGGACTTTTGGAAGCAGATGAACAGACCTTTCTTCTGAGGAGAATTTGAGTGCATTTGAACCTTCAAACTTTTGGTTAACCCTTGAGTATATAACTGTATTCAACACACAGAGAGTTATGACAGACCCTAGCCAAGTGCCGTCAAGTCGGATCTGACTCATGGTGACCCCAGGGACCCTTAAAGTCTAAACCTGGACTTTTTTTTGTGACTTCAAGCTTTTGACAACTATTTGCAATCTTCCTCAGGGAATGGAAAGTCTCTGAAAAATAAGGGTTAATATGACACTTGGCTTTGGCTGGCTTTAATGAGAGATTAATTGCCTTTCTTTAAGTAGTGATTTGAGGAAAGGCTGCTACATTATTGCAAAGTATTCTGCAAACACTGAATGTCTGGGAAAAGCTTAATAAAAGATTTGGATGAAATTACTCCTGAACTTGGATGAGGTGTTGAGATGGGATATTTGGCAGAGTCCAGTACTGAAGAGTGGACTTCTTGCAGTGCATTAGAAAAGGTGTACTAAACGAAGTATTCATGGCAATTAGATGATTTCTGTCAGAAACAAACAAAAAACAAATCCAAGCCTTGAGAGTTGGGACTTGTTTTCCACCACCCACTATTCTATATAGTGAAGCTATCTTAAGGTATCTTAGAAACTGTACTTTAAAGATTAATTGGCTATAAGAAGCCACCTAGAAATTGATTTGTTAATATTTATAGGCATGAAGGAATGTCCTGGAAGGAATTTAATGGTAATAAACTCTCATGAAAGTATGTTGTCTTTTCTGTTTTCTCAGAACTTGGTGTATGAGATCCTCATATCCGGTAGCCACTTGCCTTGATGTGTATGAAATGTATCTTTCTGATGTCCTGAAATTCTACCTTTTCAGTCTTCACCTGGATCCTCTTGTCTGATTCTGTACTGTCCAATGTACAGTCAAGCCAACTCTAAGCAACTAGACTCCAAAATCTTGATCAGCGTAGGTTTTTGGTTAAGCTATAAACAAAACATAAAGATAACCAGAACCTGAAGAGTTCTCCTTGGCATAAAATGAAAAGAATCATCTTTTTGAGACTTCTATTGATGACTCATGCTGGTATATTCACAACAAAGTAGAACAAGAGAATATTTATTATTTGACTAAATATCTGTGTCCTTTATCTTTCCCCCAACATTCTGTTGATTGCGTTATTGTGAGATTAAAGAATTTTGCTTAAGGAGTTTGGTCTTTTTTCCTTAGTTATTGAGAGAGAACTTCTGAAACTTTAGTATTTTACCAGTGATTGAAGACCCTTTGAGGTTTTCAAATCACAGTCAAGAATACATATTTGAAACCCCAAACCCTGAATCCATGAATTGGGAATGTCTTCTTGAGTCCTAATTCAGAGGCAGTATCACCCTAGTGATGGTCACAGCATAGGCTCTTAGTAGAACGTTATTATTTCCTGGTAGCACAATCATTCTGTACTGAGCCATGCCCCAAATTTCTGCCCCTCTTTTTTGTGTCTTATCATTTTATTCATCTTTACGTTCAAAAATATTTAGAAGAATGGGAGGTGAAACACATAATCACACTATTACTTGCAAACTCTTTGTGAATAATGATCTTTTTCGTGAAGTCAAGGGCACTACACTTTTGTCTTCCCACTCCCACAGCTTAATAGTATAATAATTAATAGAGACCACTTGCTGTGGACAGGTAAGAGGAGTGGAAATTCTGTCTCTTTCATGGAAGATTGATAGCACAGATATGGAGAAGGAGGACTTAGGAAATTCTGTTTCATGGATACCAGGCTTTGCCAGCCTGATGAGAACCCGACATGCTGGTCTGGGTTAGGTGGAAGAATAGAAGAGGGTCCTTAGCCAAAAAGTCACAGACTAATTGGCTTCTTCTGGCAAAACTTTGTCCTGCAGCTTGGCCTCTGGCCATATAGAGAAACAGCTCACAGCAAAAGTCTTGGCAGAAATAAATGTCCAACTGTGTGACTTTATAGTACTCAACACATATGATTTGGGTTTTTAAAAAAAAATCTCACTGCAAAGACAATTTAGCATTGGCGTTAAAGAATATTTTGAAAAACTAGAAACATCATTGATAGTGATTCCTATATTCTAAGGGTTTTCATGAATTTTTCTCAAATTTTTTATAACCAATATGTATTGCTTGAAAAAATAAAAATGAATTAATACTTCAAAAATAAATCATCTATAGTTCCCCCAGCCTACCACATCAATTTCCATTTAAGGCCTCCTCCTTTTCACTCTTTGTCAGTTCTACGTGCACAGCTTTGGCATGCTTGCAGCCATTATATGTGTATCATTTTTATGCACTCAATTAAATATTAAGTTTAAAAATTACATTGCTCTCTAACGTTTGGGTGTTCCGGTGCATTTGACATTATCTAGGTTGCCACTTTAGAATAATCTTATTTCACCTTCTCGTTATTTCTCAGGACCCATAATTTGTTCCTGTGACTTTATATTTAGTGGTATATTTTTGAGCAGAATGTTTACTACTGGAGAGTATTCTTTTCTGTTTTAGAGCCGTCTCCATGTTAGACATGTTAGACATGTTGCTCCCTGCCTTCTTTCTGTAGACATACAAAGTTTTTTGAAGCACAGTGTTTGAAACAGAGCTCTGTCTGAAAACCAACTAGTGGTGCTCACATCTTGCTGATGTTGAAAGTTCTGCTGAAAATAGGAATAGATTTGTTGCCCAGAGAGTGAACCAAATTCAGTGGACTTGTGGTATGCTTGTGTCTCCAGCTTTACTCATATTCCCACAATTTCTATCTTGTACCCGGCAAAAGACATCGGGAGCAATGGTAATGCTGAGTTTAGGGGAGAGTGAAGGGCAAGGAAGATCTTGATCCTTATATGAAAGGACAAGTTAAAAGGCAAGAATAATTACCTTCAGCTTGATTTTCCTGGAATAGCTCAACTGGTGAATTAAGCCATTAGGGATTAGAGTATAAGGCAAAATTCAGGCTTTCTCAATCTTGTCGCTATTGGCATTTCTGAGCTGGGTAATTCTTTGTTGTGAAGGACTGCCCTATGCATTGTAGGATGTTTAGCAGCACCCCTGGCCTGCACCACCAGATGCTAGTAACACCCTCATCCTCAAAGACACCCTCATCCTCAAAGTTGTAACAACAAAAAATGTCTATTCCTCAAAAAAAACCTTGTTGCTGTAGAGTTGATTCCAACTCATAGTGACACTGTAGCACAGACTAGAACTGCCCTGTAGGGTTGCCAAAGGATTCGAATGGCTGACATTTTGACTAGCAGCCTGAATCTTAACCACTATACCACCAGAGTTTCAAAAAAGACAAGTTGACAGAAATTGCTCAGTGTCTCTTGGGGAGTAAAACTTCTCTTATTTGAAAGCCACTGGGCAAAGTGCATACAAATAATCAGACTTATTTGTCACTTACCTGGCATCATCAGTGCACGATCATAGAAAAGCTACTATTTACTGAGCTTTCACCATGTACTAGGCACTATGCTCAGCATTTTAATTCATTTATTCCTTAACAAATATTTGACAGTCTACTGTGTTAGGTGCTCATACCTATTATGGGTACTACAAACCACTGCGATCAAGTAGATTCTGATTTTTACCGTAGAATATCCAAGGCTGTAATCTTTCTCGAAGCAGACTGCCACCTCTTTCTCCCACAGAGAGGCTGATGATCTTGAACCAATTGCTTAATCCCTGTACTACCTGGGCTCCTGCAGTGGCAGTGCTGGCAAATCTGGTTCCATGGAGATGACATTCTAGTAGAGACACAGCTAAAAACCAAACCCACTTCCATCCAGTCGCGTCAGACTCATAGTGACTCTAGGGGTCAGAGTTTCCGAGGAGCACCTGGGGAATTTGAACTGCTGACCTTTTGGTTAACAAGTGTAGCACTTAACCTACTACACCACTAGGGTTTCCCAGTAGAGACACTGATCTACTAAAATAAGTACACAACCATGAAGTTGCAAAGTGTCAGTGATACAGAAGAGAGGTCCTTATGGCTGTTACAAGAGCAAAGTTTTCTAGCAGTCCGTCTGTATCAGGCTATGTGTGGAGGGCTTCACATGTATGAACTCACGATATGATGCAGGTACTAGTATTTATCCTTGTTTTGTGGAGAAAACATAGGTTAACATAAGCAAAAGTCACAAAGGTGGTAAGTGGTGGAATCTGGGTTTTAAATTCAGAGTGTTGGTCTTCAGAGCCTGAGCTTTCAACCACCATCCAAGACAACCTGAGGTGAAACCAAAAGCCAGACCCACTTCTGTAAAGTTGATTTTGATTCATAGTGACCATGCAGGACAGAGAACTTCCCCTTAGAGTCTCTAAGGAACACCTGGTGGATTTGAACTGCCGACCTTGTGGTTAGTAGCTGTAGCATTTAGCCCCCACACCACCAGGGTTTCCAACCTGAGTTGAGAGCTGAAGAATGAATAGATTTTAACTGGAAGAGAAGAGGACAATCTGGCAGAGGGAATAGCAATCAGGCAGGTTTTGAGACAGAAGACAGAAGACAGAAGACAGAAGACAGAAGACAGAAGACAGAAGACAGAAGACAGAAGACAGAAGACAGAAGACAGAAGACAGAAGACAGAAGACAGAAGACAGAAGACAGAAGACAGAAGACAGAAGACAGGACTGAGAAAAGACCAGTGTGGCTGGAGCAAACAGAATGTTGAAGAAGCTATTGAAAAAATAAGGGGTCACACCAATGCAGTGCCTTGCAGGTCATTTTAAAGAGATTTATTTCTATCTAAAAGGCTGTAGAGAGCCACTGAAGGGTTTAAGTAGTGAGAGGACACTCTGTATTTACCCTTATTACTATATTTAATATTCACAACTACCTAGTGAGGGAAAGATGAAAGCCATTTTACAGAATAAATGGAGGAGACTCGGAGAGCTCAGTAACTTTCTCAAGTTACAAAACTGAAGAAGTGGTGGAGCTAGAACTTAATCTCAAGCTTGGCTCGTCCTATGAAACCCATTCTCTTAACCACAGTGCTGTGCAGCACCCCCTTGCTGTGGGGCATTTCAGCATAGCCAGGTCTCCAAGGACATGTCCCCTGAGTTGAAGGTCTGCAAATGCTGTGGCTCCCATGTTTTTATCTCGGTGTATGAACACAGACACAGTCCCACACATCTCGGCAGTCGTTCTCTAACTTCGGCATTTCAGTCTCTGTTTATTGTCTTTCCCGCCTACAATTCACCTTTTCACCCTGCCCACCCCTCACCCCTGCCATTCCGCCTTGGGACATGGTACACGTGGCCTCTGATAAGAATCTCTCCATACAGAGAAGTTGGCAGGTAGCTGTCCTATTTGCTCAAACATGCGTGAAGGTCTCCACTCCTGATATTTCATTGCTGTGGAGGCTGGAACTGTGTGACTGGCCTTTTCCTGCTCTTTTGGAGATAGTGTTTTCCCCTTCAGGTAAACTTCAAACTAGTGTTCATTTAAATATTAATTGCAATTGCACAATCCCTCTTGTGATATTACCACATTCGGTGGGGGATTAGACTGATGGAGCCTCCTTGCTCACTTTAATCACTCATTTCAGCGGTGCTGAGACTTGCAGCCTCGTCAGATTCTTCCTTTCACACCATCCAGAATGCTCTGCAGAGCTAACCAAATTGAAATGAGCCCCTTCATCTTATACACGGATAATTAAACTTCAAACACTGTTTATCTCTGTCCCCAAATCCTCAGAATGCAGAAGCAAATTAATTTTAAGTCTATATCTGCTTTAAATAGTAATTGTTTAATCAACAGGCTTGATGTGTAATTATATTCTTTGTTCATACTCCTTGGAGGCTTGAATAGACTACATAATTCCTGGGTTGCTTTCATTTCTGTAATTAGATCATGTGACAGTGCCTTACTATATTACAGTTGACTATCGTTGCTTCTCTCCCACCCCTTTTTAAATTCTAAAATGGTTCCTCATGAATACTTAGATTATAATAGACGAGCTTAACAAGAAGCTGCGAGTGTTAGCTTTAATACTTGACTCGTTTTTCAACTAATGGTTTACTTGGGAACCAGTGGTTTTGCTGGTAGCTGTTGTGTCGCTCTGGCTGTCTACTTTCAGAGTTGAGAGTTCTTGTCCTTGTTTTGAACTGTTTATCCAAAAGAAAACCTTTGTTAGCTACATAGATATACACTGTCAGAATCCCTAGAAGTCTATATCATCTTTATTTAAAAAAATATACATATGTACGGACTTTTGTTTCCTAACCAACTGGGCTCCATGGAAAAAAATAAGTAATTTTCCTTATTCGAAAGAGTAATTTCATGATCTCCAAGAATTTATTTGTCTTGATTCATCCCATAAAAATGAGAGCTGAACATTAGATAATTGAGTCGACGCTGAAATCCATTCTCTAATTGTAATTGGTTTGTTCTACACAATGTGCCTGATTTTCTATGGGTCTGTGCTAGGACTAGAATTGTGCAGCCAATCTGCCACTTTTTAACTTTCTTTATCATTCACGTCCACCAGCTCATTATCTTTCAGACTTTGTTTGCGCTTCTTATTATTTCTTTTTCTGACTTTGTCTTTGAGGTATACAAAATTGAGTAAGGTATTGTTGGCTTGGCTGGCATTGTAATTACGAGCTAATAAAGTGTATGCATTGGGGAGAGTGATTAGAAGTAAGAGAGAGAGAGAACACTGTGATTTTGTTTTGTTTGATCCATAAAGCTCTGTACTTAAAGCTCAAAATAGTGAGGCTCTTTTCCTCTGTCCCAACATATTTCAAAATTATGTTTAACTTTGCATTGTTATTCCTTGGTTGTTTCCAGCCTTACTCATTTCTTATTTCCTTTCCTACTCATGAAGTGTGTGTGCTCCTGATGACTTTCTCTTACCTATGCAACTGTACATTTTCCAGGCAGTATCTCCTTTTGCTATCTTGGTGCAGCTATGCATTTTTATGAGTCTCACCATCATATCCAGCCCGTATTTCTGTAACTGAAAGCTTTTTATTATTATTATTATTATTATTTCCCCATCCTTTTGGGTATTTGCAACAGCTCCCAGTTCTTTCTGCGGAATTCATTTCTGTGTTGACTATTCGCCTTTCCAGATCACCCATGCAAGTGCCGAATTAAATGTGGCATATTCACTGCTGCTGCCACGCTCACAGATTAATAATTATCCCATATTAATGAATCTTTGATAATTTTGGTCAGAGGGTTCTGACCTTTCTATTCTTCCCTGGAAGATCAAATATTGTGTAGCATTTGCTTATTTTCCCAGATTTAGAAACCCACATAATCATACAAAAATAAGCTGAGATGTGTTTTGATTTGCTATGTCAGTTAAAGTTTAGTCAGGAAACATAAGCCACTTCTGGTCTTTCAGTGGGGGGAAGGTAATGCAGTAAACCGGTAATCAAGATTAGAGTAAAACTGAAAAGCCCCCAAATGGATGATGAAGCAAACCAGACGGTAGCAATAACTAGACGATATTCTCACCACCAGGCTGGAGGGACCTTTGAGGAGGTGGAATATTAACAGAGCCCAGAAGCTGAGTCTGCTGTACACAGTTCAAATATCAGCAGAGGCTGCCTGCTGGAAGGTGGAAAGACAATGAACAGGGTTGTTGGTTGGACCTGGACCTTAGAGAAAAAACTTTTCTGCCCAAGATTCTGTTCCAGGCAGAGGAAGGGAAGGATAAAAATCTTTACCTTCTCCAGTCCTCCCATCTTTAAGCCTTCTAGGCTACCATTGGCTGGTCCTCCCTGAAAGTCAGTTGGCAAGTAATCTGATCCCCAAATATTTTAGAAGAGATGAAGTGCAGAAAATAGATCTGAAAGTACAAACACAAAAGACAAGGGTGTGCTGTGAATAGCCTCATAGAAAGTCTTTCATTGGTTACTCTTTTCACTAAATTTGCCACTTCACCGTCACCAGCCAACACTTCTTCCCTGGTATGTGAACACCATCACTAGTCATGTCTTCCTACAGCACTGTTTTCACCCTTGTGTGATGACCCCCTACTTCCTGCCACATCAAGTCTGAATTCTTCAGAACTGACTTTCATAATCTGGATGCCCTCATCAACAGATTTAGTTAACATTTGTGGAAACTCAGTCGTATGCCAGAGGGAAGGAAAGAGAAAAGGACAACTAACTTTGTTGACCACCTACTATGTCACAAACAATAAGCAATATGATGATAAACAGAGAAAAGATTGAAACTGTAAAGAATTTCCTTTTACTGGGACCCACAATCAACACTCATGCACGCAGCAGTCAAAAAAAAAAAATCTACATATATATATAAAGAACACATTGCATTGGGCAAATCTATTGCAAATGACCTCTTTAAAGTGTTAAAAACAGACATGTTACCTTTAAGACAAAGGTGCTTCTAACTGGAGTCTCAGATGCCTCATGTGCATGTGAAAGCTGGACAATGAATAAGGAAAATCAAAGAGAAACTGAGGGTTTGAATTACTGTGTTGGCAAAGAATATTGAATATACAATGGACTGCCAGAGAATGAGCATATCTAACTTGGAAGGAGTACAGACATAATTCTAGTTTGAAACAAAAATGGAGAGACTTACTGTCACAGACTTTGGACATATTATCAGGAGGAATCAGCATTTAGGAAGGACATCATCCTTGGGGGAAAAGAAGATCCTAAACAAGATGAATGGACACAGCAACCACAATAATGGGCTCAAGCATAGCATTGCTTGAGCAGTGATTCATTCTCTCGTACACAGGGTTGCTTTGAGACAGAGTGACTTGATGTCATCTAACAACAACAACATGCAGCAGAGTCTACAGTGGCACTTTGCATACCTTGTCTTCTTTAATCATCAGGTATTTATCTCATCGTCAAGCAGTGACTGTTCCTAGATTACAAAGCATGGCTAGAATTGGAGCTAAGTCTATCTGACATAAAAATACTGTTGTTACCACTGTATCATAATATTCTCCTGGTTTTACCAAGGTTCATATGAAATAAGTGACTGTTTAAGTTTCACACATGGTTAACAGATTTTACCTGGTAACTCAAACCATCTGTCTTAGATTTAGAAAATTTCTCATGTTTATATTTTACCAAGTTTTTTACCCATTTTCTTTTGCTTAGGACAAACCTTACTTTCTCCATGATATTTATTCCTACCTGGAAACCCCACATCTGGGAAAGGAATTTGTATTATATTGTACTGTACTGCACAGTATTGTCTTGTATCATATTCATCCAGCACACATCCATTTACTAAAGTAAATGGAAGAAATGATGAGGAAAAAGAGCTGAATAGAAGATTTCGAGGAGTGACTCAAGAAGACAAATTAAAGAATTATCATAAAATGTACAAAGATTTGCAGTTAGAAAATCAGTCTCATACTGAAAGAACTAAAGAAAATATTCAAGTTTTTAGTTGCAGTTCTGAAGATTCTATGTGCAAAATATTGAACCATGCAGGAAGCATCAAAAGAGGATGGAAAGAGTACATAGAGTTACTACACCAAAAAGAAATGGCTGTTGTTCGGACACTTCAAGAGGTAGTATATGATCAAGAGCTAACGTTACTGAGGGGGCACTTTCAAATTCATTCTATGAAGCCAGCTTAACTTTGATACCAAAATCATGCAAAGATGCCAAAGGAAGAAAATTACAGGCTAATATTTCTCAGGAATACAGATGCAAAAATTCTCAACAAAATTCTAGCCAATAGAATTCAGCATCACATAAAAAAGTTGATACATCATGACCAAATGGGATTTGTATCACATACACCAGGATCATTCAGCATTAGGAAATCAATCAACATGATTCACCACATAAATAATAGAATGACACAATCATCTCAATTTTTTCAGAGAAGACACTGTATGGAGTCCAGCACCCATTCTGTCAATGAGGTAGGTATAGAAGGGTCACTCACTCAAACTTCCTGCCACTAGGTCAATTCCAACTCATAGTGACCCTATAGGACAGAGCAGAATTGCTCCACAGAGTTTCTAAGGAGTTCCTGATGGATTTGGACTGCCAACCTTTTGGTAGCAGCCATAGCACTTACCTGCTATTCCACCAGGGTTTCCATAGAAGGGGCATCTGCAATATATTAAAAAGCATCTATACAAAACCAACAGTCAACATCATTTTTAATGGAAAGAGGCTGAAAACATTTCCCCTGAGAACGAGAACAAGACAAACCCAAACGCAAACCCAAACCCACTACTGTCAAGTTGATGCCAACTCATAGCCACCTTATAGGTCAGAATGGAACTGCCACATATTGTTTCCAAGGAGTGTCTGGCAGATTTGAACTGCTGACCTTTTGGTTAGCAGTCATAGTACTTAGCCCCTTTACCACCAGGTTTCCAGAACTTCTATTTACAGTTGTGCTGTAAGTCCTTGCTAGAGCAATAACACAAGAAAAAGAAACAAAGAGCACAAAGAGCATCCAAATTCTTAAGGAAAACCTGGTGGCATAGTGACTAAAAGCTATGACTGCTAACAGAAGTTCAGCAGTTCAAATTTACCAGGTGCTCCTTGAAAACTCTGTGGGATAGTTCTCCTCTATCCTATAGGGTCACCATCAGTGAGAATTGACTTGATGGCAATGGCTTTGGGTTTTTTTAATAAGTGGACAAAGAAGAAGTAGAACTGTTCCTATTGTGGATGACATGGTGCTATGAGTAGAGAACCCAAAGAACTCTGTAAGAAAACTACTGTAACCAGTAGAAAGATTCAAAAGATTTGTGGAACGTTAGACAAATACACAAAGATCAGCTGGATTCCTATACACCAGTAAAGAGAGCTATGTAAAGGAAATAAGGAAAGTAGCATCATTTACAGTATTTATAATATCCCTTACAGACAACTATACAAATTGGTGCAATCTCTTTGGAAAGCCATCTGGTGCTTCCTTAAAAAGCTGGAGATAGATACACCATTTGACCCAGTAATTCCTCTGCTTGGAATTTATCCTTCAGAAACAAAGGCTGTCATATGAACAGACACATGTACATGAATGTCTACTGCAGCACAGTCCACAATAGCTAAAAGATGGAATCAACCCAGATATCCATCAACAGATGTATGGATGAACAAACTATGGTATATATACTCGATGGAACACTATGCTATGATAAAAAAAACAACGTGGATTTTAGAAAACATCTCATAGCATGGTTTCAGTTGGAAGATATTATGCTGAATGAAATCAGTCAGTGTCAAAAGGACAAATATTGTATGAAATCTCTGTTATAAGGACTTAAAGGTAGATTTATCTACATAGAAAATAGCTTTGATGGCTACAAGGGCAGGAGGTTGGTGAGCATTTATTATAAATGAGATAGGTGACAGAAGTTAGAATTTTTATTGATTTACTGAGATTAATTAATTAAAAAAATAAACTTGGGGATAAATCTAACTAGGGTATAAAAGACCTATACAAAGAAAACTACAAAACACTACTGCAAGAAACCAAATGAGACCTACATAAAAGAAAAACATATCGTGCTTATGGGTAGGTACACTTAACACTGTAACAATGTCAATTTTACCCAAAGCGATCTGCACATATAGTGTAAACCAAATCTAAATATCATTACCATTCTTTAACAAGATAGAAAAACTAATGATTAACTTTATATGGAAGAGGTCCCAAATAAGTAAAGTACTACTGAAGAAGAATGAAGTAGGAGGACTCACAGTACCTGACTTCAGAACCTATTATGAGATCTGACAATTAAGTTTACAAACTTATCCTAGAGAACATACTGCATACCTCATTGGTGAATATCACTATGGTCACCTTTGAAGTACTGCCCTTGGGAAGCAATACACTGAAGCCAGCACCTAGTCCACCCTTCAGAGCAATTTTGAAACTCTTTTTCTGGAATGGCAATCAGAGCTGTTGCCATATTACCCTGGATATCCTGAATGTCATAAAATGTCTTCTTTTCAATGCTTCCTTTATCTTCTGGTAAATAAAAAGTCATTGGAGGCCAGGTCATGTAGGAGGATGTTCCAATACAGTTATTTGTTTATTTGCTAAAAACTCCCTCACAGACAACTATACGATTAAGTTTGCGAACGCCACTATGCCACTGTGCCCAATAGCCATTCTAGGAAGAGTTCCAAAATTGCTTTGAAGGGTGAACTAGGCATTGGCATCACCGCAGAGCTTCCCAAGGGCAGTACTTCAAAGGTGACTATATGATATTCCACAATGATGTATGCAGCACTCAGAACAATTAAGTTCATGGATTTAATCATCGTATACAGCTATGATAGTCAAAACATCAAGTGGATGGATTCTGTGTGACCTTCTAGGGAACGTGAATATCAAAAGGGAAGTTTAGAAATTGGAATAAGTGAAAGGGAAGGAGAGGGAGTCCAGAAGTACCTAGGAATGGCCAGACCTGCCCAGATGGGAAGCAGCGTCCACAGGTGAGTGGAGCTTGGTGAGTGGACCAGTGGCTTTCAGAAAACACATTCCTCAGTGGGAGAGACCAAGCAGTAGGCAGACTGCTCATGCTCCCGAGTCAGCGAAAAACAGCGTTTGGTTGTCAAAAGCTAAACAGACTGTTTTTAATCTACCATGCAACGATCTAAATATCTCCTTCCTCATAAAGCACTCTCCCTTTCCCCAGCACTTACCCTCCCTTATCTGTGGTGCACCTGCCTCCAGAGTCTGGTGCCATTATCCAGGCCAGAAGGAGGAAATGAAAATTCCAAAACCCTAAACTATGCTCCTGAGGAAACTGCAGATAGACCAAGAGGCAGTTATGCAAACAGTCATTGTTGTTAGGTGCCATAGAGTAGCTTCCAACTCATAGGGACCCTACATACAACAGAAAGAACATCGCCTGGTCCTGTGCCCTGCCCACAGTTGTTATGCTGGAGCCCATTCTTGCATCCACTGCATCTCATTAAGCGTCTTCCTCTTTTTTGACAACCCTCTACTTTACCAAGTGTGACATCCTTTCTACAGGGACTGATTCTTCCTGACAACACATCTAGAGTATATAAGATATGATCTCGTTATGCTTGCTTCTAAGGACCACTCTGGTTGTACTTATTCTGAGACAGATCTGTTCAATCTTTTGGCAATCCAAGGTATATTCAGTATTTGCCAACACTACAATTCAAAGACATCAATATTTCCTCTGTCTAGGCTCATTGTTCATTGTCCAGCTTTCACATATATATGACGCAATTGAAAATATCAGTTGGCTTGAATCAGGCACACCTTAGTTTTCAAGGTGACATCTTGGCTTTTTAATATTTGAAAGAATTTTCATTTTAGCAGTGTTATCTATATAATTTGTTATAATCCACCAAATGAATGCCTTTGCATAGTCAATAAAACTCAGTTAAACATATTTCTGGCATTCTCTGCTTTCAGCCAAGATCCATCTGACATCAGCAATGATAACCCTGGTTCCATTTCCTTTTATGAATAATGCTTGAATTTCTGGAGTACCCTGTTAATATACTGCTACAGCTGCTTTTAAATGATCTTGAGTAAAATTTTACCTGCATGCTGTTGTTCAATAATTTCCACATTTGGATGGATCACCTTTCTTTTGAATTGTCTTAAGTATGGACTTCTTGCAGTCCATTCGTAAGGCAGCTGTGTTCCGAATTTCTTGAGATAGACCAGTCAGCCCATCCAGCACTGAATCTGTTTGTTGAAACATCTTAATTGATATTTTGTCAGTTGCTGGAGACTTGTTTTTCACCAACAGCTTCAGTAAAGCTAGAACTTCCTTCATTATCACCAGCTCCTGATCATATGCTACCTCCTGAAATGGTTGAATGTCAACCAATTTTTTAGTATGGTAACTATTTGTATTCCTTCCATTCTCTTCTTTTGGTGCTTTCTGTGTTTAATATTTTTACCACAAAATCCTTCACGATTGCAACAGAAGGCTTTAAATTTTTCTTCAGTTTTTTCAGCTTGAGAAATGCAGAACATATTCTTCCCTTTTGATTTTCTGTGTCCTGGTCTTTGCACATATCATTGCAATATTTTGTTTTCTGGAGCTGCCCTGTCATATCTTCTATTCTTTTACTCCATCATTTCTTCCTTTCGCTTTATCTGCTTGACTTTCAAGAGCAAATATCACAGTCTATTTTGATCTTTTCTTTCTTTCCTCTTTTTTTAATGACTTTTCCCTCTTTTCATGTATGATGTCCTTGATGTCATTCCACAACTCATCTAGTCTTTGATCATTAGCATTCAACAGGTTGTATCTATTCTTGAGATGGGGTCTAAATTCAGGTGGGGTATACTCAAGGTTGCACTTTGGTTTACATGGACTTGTTCTAATTTTCTTCAGTATCAGCTTGAACCAGCATATAAACAGCTGATGGTCTGTTCTGCAACTGGCCTAATTCTGACTGATAAATTGAACCTTTCTATCATCTCTTTCCATAGATGTAGTTCATTTTATTCCTATGATACCCTTTCAGGTGAAGTCCATACGTATAATTTCCATTTATGTTGTTTGAAAAAAGTACTTGCAATGAAGAAGTCATTGGTCTTGGAAAATTGTATTGTGCAATCCCCAACATTGTTTTCCATCATCAAGGCTGTGTTTTCCAGCTACCAATCCTTCTTGTTTGTTTCCAAGTTTAGTTTTACAGTCATCAGTGGTTATCAATGCTTTCTAATTGCTTGTTTAACAGATTTCTGACTACAGCAGTTTGTAAAAATCTTGAATTTCTTCACTACAGTGCTTATTGGTTGATGTGCATCAGGTTTTTAATGACATCTTCGATCTTTTCTTTTGCAATGTGTCTGTTTAAATTTTATGCCTCTGTGTTAGCTTAGATAGGTTGTGTGGTTCTAGAAATTTGTCCATTTCATGTGGATTTCCAAATAGTTGAAGTACAGCTTTTCCATAGTAATCAGTGTCTTAGTCATCTAGTGCTGCTGGAACAAGAACTACAACAAGTAGATGACTTTAAACAGGGAAATTCATTGCCTCGTAGTAAAGTAAGCTGAGAGTTCAAATTCAGGGCATAATCTCCAAGGAAGGCTTTCTCTTTTGGCTCTGGAGGAAGGTCCTTGTTGTCAGTGTTCCAATGAACTGGGAGGTTATGAGGTGCAGCGACCCTGGGTCCAAAGGTTCTGGCACCGCTTCTTGGTGGTATGAAGTTCCACAGATCTCTCTGCTGGCTTCTTTTCTATCTCAAGAGATCGCCTCAAAGAATAATACAGTCTTGCACACTGAATCCTGCCCACCAGTAGAACTGCTGCCCAATCTCTCTCATTAACTTCACAGAGGCAGAATTTACAGCATAGAGGAACAAGACACAGGACTGGAAATCACGACCTAGCCAAATTGCCCCACACACTTTCAGGGAGACACAATTCAATGTGTGATATTCTACCCTTTTACCCCTGAAATCACATCCTTGCATGTAAAATATATTCATCCCGACATATCAAAAATCTTAAATTCAAGTTCAAAATCTAGAAATTCCTCTTTATCTGTGAAACCTGGAATACAAGTTATCTGCTTCCACAGTATAATGGCAGAGCAGGTTCAAGTTGGACATTTCCATTACAAATGGGAGAAATTACAGGGAAAGAAGGCCTAACAGACACCAAGCAAATTAGTGGTCCTGCTCCATCAACACTTCACATTCTCAGGGTTTTTAAAATAATACTCTAATCTCTGAGATGCTTACAAAATGTTCCTGCCCTCCAGACTCTAGGTACTGGCCACACTCTCTGGCTTCTGAGTGGAGGTCCCTTGGCTCTAGACTACAGCTCTGCCTTGTGGGCCCAGAGGGATAGCAGCTCTGCTCCCTTCGCTTTAGGTATACCATTTTACTAGTCCGTCTGAGTGGCAACTCTGCCCTTAGAAACACCAGAAGTCATGGCTCCACCCTCTGCAACCCCTGAGGTCAAAACATACCTTCTGAGACTGAGGCAGCTCAGCTTCTCACGCTCCTTGCCTCTTTAGCTCCTACTTCTTGTGATCTCTGGCCTAAGCCTCATGCCTGCATTTTCATCGCTGGGGCAAGTGTCACAAAGCTCTGTGGTGTCACCAGTTAAGTGCTCAGGGGCCAGGAAGCCTCCTGCACACAGCTGCTCAGCTCTCTTACTCCGCGGGTCTGCTCTAGCACCATCTCACGTTGCTTTTCTGGTTCTGTGTTGCTGGCTTGCTGCCACTTTTTTCTCACTATCTGTGCCATCCTTGGTGTTAACAGTTCTCTTCAGTGTCTTTTGAGTTTTCCATGCATTCAGCTTCAAAACTGCTTCCACATTTAGGTATCTGTTTAGAACAGCATACCACTTTCTTGATACCAAATTCTTAGTTATCTAGAGCTGTTACAACAGAAATACCACAGGTAGACGGCTTTAAAAAGAGAAATTTATTTCCTCACAGTAAAGTATGCTAAGATTCAAATTCAGGGAATCAGTTCCAGTGAAGTCTTTCTCTGTTGGCTCTGGAGAAAGGTCCTTGTCATCAGTCTTCCCCCGGAATGGGAACTTGAGGCATCAGCACCTTGGGTTGAAAAGATGTACTCTGCTTCTGGCACTGCTTCTTGGTGATATGAGGTCCCTAAAATCTTTCCAGAGATTGTAGGATTGTACTGATTCAAGAAACAATGCAGTCTTACTCACTGAGTCCTATCACACCAACCCAAGCCCCGCCCAACCTCCCTCATTAACATCATAGAGGTAGAGCTTAAAGCCTACAGGAACATGACACAACAGTGGGAATCATGGCCTAGCCAAATTACTACACACATTTGGGGGGGGCACAATTCAATACATGACAAATCAGTTATGATCTTTCGTTACCTCTGTTGATTGGATGTAATGCTACCGATTATATTTCTTAACTCAGTTATTTACCTCTTCTGGTTTTTCTTCCTTTCTTTCTTTTTTTTTGGTCATTCTAGCCAGCAGTTGGCATCAACTCGACAGCACTGGTTTAGCCAGTAGTTTGTTTTGTTGATTCTTTCTACTGTTTTTCTATTTCATTTGTTTATGCTGTAATCTTCATTATTGCCTTTTTTTCTGGCTTCTTTTGGCTTCTTCTGCTCTTCCTTTTGTATTTGTTCAAGTTATCAGTTTAGGTTAATGTATTTGAAACTTTCTCTTTTTTTAAATGTAAGTGTTCATTGCTGTGGATTTACCTCTGAGTACTTTTTTTGCTGTATTCCAAAGGTTTTGATACATTGTGTTTTAATTTTTGTTTGACTCTGGGAATTTTTAATTTCACTTTAAATTTCTTCTATGGCCCCATAGCTTTTTTTTTTTTTAGTAGCATATTATTTGGTTCCCATCTATTTCTTTATTTTTCCTGTTGACTTCTAACTTCATACTATATGATCAGAGGAGACACATTGCATGATTTCATTCTTTTTAAATTTGTTGAGACTTGTTTTATGTCCTAGCTTATGATCTATTCTGGAAAACAAGCCATGTGCACTGAAGAAAAATGTTTTTTCTTCGGATGCTGGGTGGCTTTTTCTATATATGTCCATTTGGTCCAATTTGCTTATGGCTTTATTTAGGTTTTCAGTGTCTTTAGTGATCCCCTTTTGAGATGTTCTGTCTATAATTAAAAGTGGTATGTTGAAGTCCCCTACCGTTGTTGTGGAGGTGTCTTATTTCTTGTTTCATATTAGTCAGTATTTTTTTTAAAGTATTTTGCTGCACTTCTCTTAGGTGCATATATATTTATAATTGTTACATCTTCTTTCTGCATGGATGCTTACATACTGGCCTTCTTTATCTCTTATAATACATTTTGATTTAGCCAGCCAAGTGCTGTTGAGTCGGATCCGACTAATTTTGATTTAGAATCTATTTTATTTGATACGAGTATGGCTACTCCTGCTCTTTCTTGCTAAATAGTTGCATGGAATATTTTTTCTCCATCTTTTTATTTTCTAAGGTGTATTTTCTGTGGACAGCAAAAGGATGGATCATGTATTTTTTAATCCATTCTGCCATGCTCAATTTTTTGCATGTGATATTTAGGCCATTTACATTGAAGGTTATTACTGAAATGAAGTGTCTGCTTCACTCATTTTACTATTTGTTTTTTGAGTGTTTCGTATCTTTTTTTTTTTTGAACTTGAGTCATTTTGTTATTTATCTATTTTTACTTTTAATTCTACATTATGCTTTCTGTGGGAAAATTTTCTGATCGTGTGCCTTGGTAGCTCAGCAACTAAGTGCCAGCCTGCCAACTGAAAGGTGAGAGCCCATCTTTGTAAAGACTCACAGCCCTGCAAATTCCACAGGGCAACTCCACTTAGCCCCACCGCGCTGCTGAAAGTTGCTCAGTGTTGCTGAGAGTCAGAGTCAATCCATAGGCAGTGAGCTTGGTATCTTCTTCTGACAATTACTAGAGGACAGTCTTATCCTTAAGTTTTCTTTTTCCCCCATTGCTGATTCAGGACTTCCAGATGCTTGAACTTTGGCATTCACTGTGTGTGTGTGTGTGTGTGTGTGTGTGTCTGGTGTGGTGATGGGGGGATTGGTGTTAGCAGGTCACAGATTCTGATGTAAATGGTGTGGCTTGACTTTCTTGTGACATTCTGTAAGACTTTCCCACTATGTCCCACTGTGAGTGTCCCTATGTGTCACTGTCAGTCTAAAGTATCCTCCTTGCCCTGCTGCTCCTTCAGTCCCTGCTGATCCTAGCTCCCACTTGTCACTAGCCTCAGCGCGATTCAACAGCACTCGCTTGCAGTACTACAGTCTTCCTGGGCACCTTCCTAGTTGGCCACTTGGCACTGTCTGTGAAAAAATCAGGCTGTAGGTTCCTCAGAGTCTTTCTTTCTGTGTTCCCTTGCTTGGAGTGTCACCTAGACCAGTATCCAAGTTGTTTTGATGAGCAAGCGTTCCCAGTGTTTGCAGGTGGGTTCTCCCAGCATCTGTGCTAGCCCCACTTCTCCTCTCCCCAGCTCCAGCACTTCTACTGAAATTTGGGGTTCTGAGATCACAGTCTGTGCTTTATTGCATTTGTTGCACAGTCAGTTCGTTGCTGGGAGAATAAATGGGAGAATCCACTCACTTTGCCAACTTCCTTGTTTCCTTGAGGTGTTCTTGAAAGGGAGAAAGGAAAGACTGTTCTCTTGCTCCACCCTGAGCTTAGTGGTCTCCAGAGAGGATAAGAAATACTTTCTCCCTGATCCTGATCTGGGAATAGGTTGGAAAATGCCTTTGATGTGGTATGATTGCTTGAGTTTCTCTTACTTCTTTACAAGTTCCTACTGGATTGAAAGAAGAGGAAGTATAATGATGTATATGTGTGTGCACACAAGTATGTATGCACACATGCACACACACATGCACACACACATGCACAAGACCGCAGTGTGGTTTTGGAGGTCAGTATACTGATACGTTGAATTGGCCAGTGTACTGATATGCTGTCCTCAGTAAGGTGTGTTTGAGCCCAGAAGAATTTGTGGGCAGGTGTACTTGTCTCCTAGGGTCATGGAGAGGAGCATCTGTCTCTGAGCACTTTGTTGTCTATTGTAGATTCTTGGAGGAGAATGGGATGGACTTTCCTCTTTCCCCATTGTATATACCTGAAAAATCTATTGAGAGGCCTTCTTGAAGACTGGAAATAAGTTGAATATTTTAATAGGGATCAAAGAAGTTCACCTGAGGTACTGACCAGAATCAATGTTACTTCTATTTTCAAAAATCAGTACTGTATTTTCTATAATTCAATCTCCTTGTCTCTCTCCCAAATCTGTTGCTGACAAAAAGTCATCATTATTGCCTTTGTCAGACTTTTAACTATGTATTATCCATACTCTGCAGGATCCTCAGAGTTTTATTTTAAGATATTAAGGAAGTTTTATTATTTGTTGATTTTTATCAGTCTCATACGTATCACTCATTACTATGAGGACTCAGATCAGGTTTCTTCAAACTATTTGGAAGAGGATTTGTGCAGTCTCAAGTGTTTTCTTGATTTGGAGTTGAATCTGGATTTTTAAAGATTTATACAATTTTCTCTCATTGATAATGCTCCAGAATATTCTTGCCTATTACATAAATATTACTCACAATATATTCTTCCCTATCTACTAAATACTAGTGATTTTTATGGATCCTGCTATTTCTGGGTGATCATCTTTGAAAAACATTAGGATGAAAGAGTGAGCAGAAAGGAAGAACCCTGACTGACATGAAATATTATCCCTCTCTTCTTCAATTTCCTAGTATTTTTTTTGTGAATTTCTGATTTTGAACCTGGCCAAGTATGTTGGTTCTCTATTTTTTTCTAGAAAAGCCTGTAAATTCCTTGAGTGTTGGGATCATGTGTTTCCTCTATGTCTCCAGTACTTAGCACATAACTGTTCAATAAGTACCAGATAGATTAATCAGTGGGTGATTTTAATCCAATGGAGCTAATCACAAACCAGTGAGAGAAACTCTCTTGAATTCTGCAAAAGACTGACTGGGAGATGTGGACAAATAGTTTTCTTCATAAAGTAAAGGTTTGTATCCCTGAAGTTAGTATTTGTTTCTTTTAGTACACAACCATAAACACTGTATTTCTAATTAGGAACCCATACTTAGTGTATGTTGTCTATTTCTGGTAAAACTCCTCACTCTGGAGAGAGACAGCATGGGGCAGAAGAAAGGATGCAGGCTTTGTAGTCAAAGAGAAGTGGGGTTGTGTGCTGGCCTCATCTCTTTCCAAGATGAAACTTGAGTAAGTTATCAACATTCTGAGATTTTAAAATGGGGATACTAATAAGAAAAAAAACAGATACTATTTAGTGACTAACAAGTCCCCCAAGATACTGTCTGACCTGGTTCTTGTCAGCCCCACAAGCCTTGTCTCATGTTACTTTCCCCTCATTTTCTGGATACTACTCTACTTTCCTTCAGATTTTCAAAACTTGCATGCACTTCCTTACTCCTCACTGGGCCTTTTTACATGTGTTTTCTCTAGTTTCCCCATTCTTTCTCTAGTTAATTCTTATTCGCGCTTTAGATCAAAGAAACTATCATAGATTAAATCGTGCCTCCTACCCCAAATAGATATGTTGTAATCTGTGCCTGCCAATATGAGCTTGTTTGGAAACAGGGGGTTCCTTTGTTATGTTGGTAGTGTTATTCCAGAGTAGGGTGGGTGCTGAAATTAATCACTTCTGAGGAGTTACCTATGTAAAGGTAACACAAACACAGAGAGATACACTCTCAGGTTCGAGAGACCATGTGAGATGCATCCACAAAGCCAGAAATGCTAAGGAATACCAAAAGCTATTAGAAAGAGAAGGAGACGAGATAAGACTTTTCCTTGGGAGGATTTTTAGACTCCTGAACTATGAGACAAAAATTAGTGTTCTTTAAAGTCATTTGCTGTTATGTCAGCATAGGAAACTAAAACAGAAGCCTTTCCTGATTTCCTTCAATTTAGTGAGCTCCTTCTAGAAAGTACATCCCGAATCTCTTAAAACTCACCACTACTGGCATTTAAAAATAAGTGTGTAGTTGTTAAAATCACCTACCCTCCACTCAGAGAATCTAAGCTCTGCCGTGAGGGCAGGCGTTGTGCCTGTTTAACTCATGTTTGTTTCTGCAATGTTTAGTAGAACCCCTGACACAAAGTAGGAACTTCATAAATGCTGCTGACTGAATGAAAAGGAATTCAAAATAAAAACCCAAACTATGTACCCAATTTCCAGCCTGCCTTTGCAATTGTAAAAATGCATAGTAAGGAAAGTGGAAAGAGTTTGTGATTTGAATGGGTGAATCTTGACCTCTTTCAGCCATCTCAGCCATCTGAAATTTTCACTTTAGGCATTCCTCTGAATCTGTGAGTCTCAAACCTTACTCTGTAACAGAAATATCTAGTAGCTTTTTATAACTGTGAGTAGAATTTCAATCATTGTGGGGTGGGGCCTCTATATCAGCATTTTAAGATGCTTTCTAGGTGATTCCAACATGTAACCAGAGTTGACAATTAGGTTAAGAAATTTTATGAAAAACGTTTGTTAAAATTCAAGATTCTCTTTGTTTTTGTAAATCGTTGTATGTCTGTTGAAGCAAGCTAAGCACTTCAGCGTATCTACCAGCATTTTTGCACAGATTGATCAGAATGGACTTCTGAGAAGGGAAGGGAGGAGGGAACAATAATAAGACTAATAAATTCTGATAGTTGGGAAGTTTTGGGGGCAGTGCCCCAAGGATGATACAAGCCCATGTAGGCAGAATCAGGTGGGCTAAACCACATATCCCAATTTTTCCCAGGATAGGGTTTACCCAAATCCACCAGCGTTACTGTTTTATTTCCATGGAGTGAATCATACTGGACTAGTCCTGGATCTGCCTTTTCCTAGATGAAACAACACTGGAATGGGTTTCTTGTGTGGGAATAGGTTCAAGGACATTGTTCCTGGAAGGTGTTATGGAGGGGCATGGTCTGAATGTGCCAAGGTCAAGGATTTTGAAAGCCAGCTGGCAAACACTATGGGAAACAGCAAGCATGATTGGCTTCAAAAAATGAATTCATGGAGCTTTATTAAAGTAAAAAGGAAAAGAGAAAAAATCTAGAATAATAATTTGGGGTCATAAAAGCTCTCTGGGGCAGCGTAAATACACACTCTTCGAAATCCGTTAAAGTAGGCATTGGCAAACTGTGGTCTGTGGGCTAAATCCCGCCTGCTGCCTATTTTTCGTATGACTTGTGAGCTAAGGATGGTTTTTACATTTTCAGATGATTGAAAAATAATCAAAAGAAGATTAATACTCCATGATTCATGAAAATTATATGAAATTCATGTTTCAGTGTTCATAAATAAAGCACAGCCATGAAACACAACCATGCTCATTCATTTACTGCTGTCTATGACTGCTTTCATGCTACAGTTCCAGAGTTGAGTAGTTATAACAGACAGGAAGTGACCTGCAATACCTAAAATATTTAATTTATGGTCCTTTACAGAAAAAAATTGTTTATTCCTGTGTTAAAGAATCAGAAGTGGAACTGGCTAAGAGGATTACCCATAGGTGAGAAATAGATGTAAGAAACAATGAGAAAGGAGAATAAAAATATAATTGTAATGATTGTTTACTGAATTCTGGGTACTTTATGTACTATGTTACATTTAATCTTGTCAACAATCATTGAAGTAGAGTCAGGGACCCAGCAAAGTATAGATGGGCATTCAAATTAAAGTAACTGGAAGCGAGTTTAATAAATGTACTATTTATAAAGGTTTTCTCAGTATCTGGAGGTTACAAATTAAAAAACATCAAATGTATTTTTGTTGTTATTGTTATTGATACATAGAAATCTGAAGGTCTGAATTTTCTTCCTTACCTATTTCTCTTTTTTTTTTTTTTAAATGGACACACTTTCTTCTAACCAGGTATTCACTTTCCAAGTCCTTCTTCATCATTCAAAATCACGACGTTTAATAAGAAAGGACCAAGGTAACACTTTGGCTGTAAGTTTGTCTTTAAAAAGGAAACTGAGGTCTTAAGAGCCATGGGAGTCACCCCTACTAGGAGGGCAATGATGAAAATGAAAGAAAGCAAAAAAAGAAAAGAATAGATGTTGGGGAGAATATGAAGAAATTAGAACCTTTATTCGTTGATGGTGGGGATGAAAAGTGGTTTAACTGTGGTGGAAAAGTTTGGCAGTATTTTCAAAAACTTAAACATAAAACTACAGTATAACCCAATAGTGTCATTCCTAGGTGTATCCTCAAAAGAATTGGAAGTAGGAACAGAAACAGAAAACTGTTTACACAATATTCATTACAGTACTAGTCACAGTAGCCAAAACCCGGAGACAAATGTCTATCAACAGATGAATGGATAAACAATATGTAGTGTATACATGCGATACATACATACACCAATATGTGGTATATATTACTTAGCCATGAAGAGAAATGGAGATGTGATACATACTATATCGTGGATTAACTTTGAAATTGTTGTACTGAGGGAAATAAGTCAGTTGCACATAAACAAATACTATATGATTGAAATTATATGCAATAGGTAGAACAGAAAAATATATAGAGATCACCGTTTATCAGTGGTTGCAAAGGTGGGCCGGAGGGGAAAAGGAGGAGTCATTGCTTAGGGAGCACTGAATTTCTGTTAATGCTGGTGGAACAATTTGGAAACAGTGATGATGGATGCACAGCATGATAAATATATCTAAGATTACTGAATTGTACATGTACAAAATGTTGAAGTGACAAGTATTTTGTACCACAATAAAACAAACAAAAAAGTCATGGGAGGTAGATCATCTGGTCTTTAGTGGTGCCCGGTTCCCATGTGAATCAGTGGAAGTGGGTAGTAGTCAATGAGAATGACGCATCTTAGCAGGCGTTTCATTGTGTATCACAGGCACACCAGGAAGTGTTCCTGGCTTCACCTTGTTCCTGATGACTTGAGGCCTGTAGAGGTTATTTTACACGCCACAGTAGGAAGACATACTGTGCACCCTCCTTTCCTAGGTGTGATAAAAGGACTCTTCAAGTCTGCTGGCGCTTGTAAGTCTTTCTTATTGTTCCAGGGATCATAGTTTCTTTTTCAGAATAACTCTAGGATTTGGTGAAACTTTTTGGACTCTAATCATGTTGATGATGACCATAGTGATAATAACAACAAATATTTATTGAGTACTTACTTAGTCTTCAGTATACCAGGAATATCTCTTACCATTTTCTATCTAAGTCCAATGGACCCTTAATTTTTTATATTTTTACATAATTTCATGTATAGTTTATAAAAACATAGATATTATGAAAAACAACTTTAATAGAAGTTTTAATAAATATTTAAATACAGCAACCCCTCATTTTTCATTCCGTATTTTCCTTACTTTGAAGGTACACATACCCAAAATGCACAAGGTCTTTTGAATGTCATTAACCAGTCATCAACTGTTATGCTGATATTGGAATATATTCATTTTATAAATATTCATTGCAGATCTCAGACATCCCTCTAAGAGGCTTAGTTTTTCATTACTTCTGATTTTATCTATTAGCAGTTGCATCATCAAAATACAACACTTTAAAGAATTACAATGGCTCAATAAGTTTTCTTATCTTTGCTGTTATGGGTGAAAATAAGAATTATGAGTTCTCAGCTGTGTTCACTGAAAGATCAGAAAAATAAAACTGCAAAGACGGTGTCTTCAGTCTTCTCTTAAACCTTCTTGAAAGATGCTGACATACTTTAGACAATGCAAATTGAGCTAGATGGCTCCTAATTTGGGTGAAGAGACAATAGTCATCTTTTGGTCTCATAATCACAAAATATTTTTAATTTTACATTCATAAACACCAATTAGAAAGCTCAATTCAATGAATGTTTTGGTTCTACACTTCTACATTCCTCCATTCACCTTTGTATATGCCGGCTTTGTGTCTTTATGACCCATATCGAGCAAATTTGGGTACATAAGAATCATAAAAGATGAAATAATATTGTTGGGTGTCTTTTCTACAAACTGACACAGTCCAGATTCTGGTCACAAAATATTGCATGATAAGCTTTTCCTGTTGAGTGATCAACTCAATGAGAGCACTGTATTTTCTTTTTGTCCTTAGAAATATAATACCCATTCACTGATTCTTTTTTCTTGTGTTTAGATGAAGGTTTATGAGCAAATTAGCTTCTCATTAAACAATTAATACATCCTTTATTATTTTTTTGTGACACTGGTTTGTACACCTCATGACATACCTACTATCTCCCTTTCTTAACCTTGGGTTCACCATTTCTGGCTGTCTAGCTTTCCCACCCCCTCCTGAGTTGTTGTCCCTCCCACTGCCTATTTAGTCACATATATATGATTGAGCTGAGTTTATTACTGCTTGCTTTATGGGTCTCTCTGATCTTTGACTGTGTAGTGAACCTCAGGATTGACTTCAATACTGAGTAAAAATGGTGTCCAAGGGACCATATTTTCCAGTCTCTGTCAGACCAACAAGTAGGGCCTTTTTTGGTGAGTTTGAGTTTTGTTCTACATTTTTCTACAGCTTGGCCCAGGATCTCTGTTGTGATATCTATCAGAATAGTCAATGGTGGTGGCTGGGCATCTTCTAGCTGTACTGGACTCAGTCTGGTGGAGGCTATAGCAGTGGTGGGTCCATTAGTTCTTTGAATTGATCTTTCCTTTATGTCTTTCATTTTCTTCACTCTCCCTTGCTTCAGACTGGGTACAACCAGTGGAGTATCCTAGATGGTCATTCACAAGCTTTTCAGACTCCAGATGCTACTCATCACAGTAGGGTGTAGAACATTTGCTTTATAAACTATGCTATGCTAATTGAGCTAGATATATCCCAAGACTGTGGTTCCCAGTCCCCAGCCCAGTAATTCAGTCCCTTAGGGAGTGTGGACGTGCCTATGAAGATTCTGTGAGTTTTCCCTTGGTCAAGTTGTGCTGATTTCCTCAGTACTGTGTTCTGTCTTACCCTTCACCAAATGTCCGTTGATTATTAAGTCTGAGAAAGCTCATCTGGGATGCCATCATCTGAAGACTGATAGTCTGAGACTTTACCTGTGCCACTGATTTTTTTTATTATATCTAGAATATAGTTGTCTCTTTGCATTAATGTTTTGATTTGTCTAATAGTTATGAAACACCTTAATAAGTTTTCTTATCTTTGCTATTTTAGGTAGAAAATAAAAATAATGAATTCTCAACTTGTTCACTAAAAGATTAGAAAAATAAAACTGCAAAGATGGTGTTTTTACTCTTCTCTTAAATCTTCCTGAAAGATGCTGACATATTTTGGACAATGCAACAACAAAATCTAATAATAAAATACCCACTGCTGTCAATTAAGTTCTGACTCACAGCTACCCTATAGAACAGAGTAGAACTACCCCATAGAGTTTCCAAGGAGTACTTTGTGGATTCAAACTGTTGACCTTCTGCTTAGTGTTCATAGTACTTAACCACTATGCCACTTGACATAATGCTGGTGGATTATTTCATTATTGCATCGACCTTTTAGGCAATTGCATCATTTTTGACTTAATAATATTTTCATGTTTTATTTGCGTATTGTTCTTGCTAAGTGCCGTTGAGTCCTTTCTGATGCACAGTGATCGAATGTACCACAGAATGAAACACTGCCCAGTTCTGTGCCTTCCTTGCAACTGTTGTTATTCTTGAGTCCGTTGTTACAGCCACTGTGTCAATCCATCTCACTGAGGGTTTTCCTATTTTCACTGATTAAGTATGATGTCCTTCCATAGGGACTGATCCCTTCTGACAACATGCGCAAAGTATCTATGATATGGTTTCACCACCCTTGCTTCCAACAAGCATTCTGCCTGTACCTTTTTCAAGACAGATGTGTTTATTTCTTTGACGGTTAGTGGTATACAAAGTCTGACAATGACTTTCAGGAACTCATCCTAGAAAAAGTGCTATATGCCTCATTGCTAAATATCACTATGATAACCTTCAAAATATGCCCCTTAGGAAGCTATGCACCAGTGCCAGCACCTAGTCTATTCTTCAAAGCAATTTTGGAACTCTTTTTCCAGAATGGTCATCAGAGGTGTTGTCAGGTTGCCCTTGATGTCCTGGATGTCATCAAAATGTCTTCCTTTCAATATTTCCTTTATTGTCAGGTAAAGAAAAAAGTCACTGGGAGCCAGATCAGGTGAGTAGGGAAGATGTTCCATTACAGTTACATTTTTACAAGCTAAACACTTCCTCAGTCAATTATACACTTCAGTTCACCAATTTGCCACTGTGTTACTGTGTGCAATGGTCATTTCAGAAAGAATTCCAAAATTGCTTTGAAGGGTGGACTAGGAGCTGGCATCAGTACTTAGTTTACCAATGGGGGTATTTCAAAGGTGACCATAGTGTGTTCAACAATGAAGTATGTAGTACTTAGAATAATTAAGTTCCTGGAGTTAACCGTCAGAGCTTGTATGGAATATTCTTCATCAACACCATAATTCAAAGGCATCAATTCTTATTTGGTCTCTTTTGTTGTTTGTCCAACTTTCACATGCATATGAAGTGATTGAAGAGACCATGGCTTGGGTCAGACACACCTTAGTCTTCAAGGTGACATCTTTGCTTTAACACTTTAGAAAGGTCTTTTAAGGCAAATTTGCCCAGTGTACTGAGTCTTTTGACTTTTTCACTGCTACTTTCATGGGTGTCGATTGTGGATTCCAGTGAAATGAAATCCTTGAAAACTTTTTTAGCATAGCTGAGAATAACTTGTGAGTAAAGGTCAAATGACTAGGATGATGAATAGCAAAATACTTTGAGATACAGGAAAAAGATCAGTAAGATTTCATAATATGTCTTAGATTTACACAAATTGCAAGATACAAATTTTATTCAGTTTTTTTTAAAGTCAAGTTTCTCATCTTTAGACAAATTTTAGCAAAGATTAAGATAATGAAATACTAATATTTCAAACAGATAAAAGTGTTCAAAAATGAAATTCGAAAGATAAAATGAAGTCCCATGTTCCCTGATGTTTTATACCCGTGGTTAACGTGTCTCAGATATCATGTTAAGAAATTTATTATTGCTTATTTTGTGCCAAATACTTAGTGGCCTTATCTCAATCGTCACTATTTAACTCATCGTGTGAGTTAAAATTCTCTTTTCAAGAAGATGAGAAAGGGTTACAGAGAGTAAGTAATTTGTCTGTGATCACAACTGGTGATCATGGTAGAGTTGGATTAGAACTCAGGCAGAAATATCCAAGAGCCTCTTATACCACGTGAGATGTGGAAGGTCAGGGAAAGCATCGTGTGGTGCCGAGGCTTCCTTTATCTCTCTGTGCCATGAACTTTATTACTGCTTTGCTAGTTCCTAATGTGGTTTGGAATTCCTTACCTACTTCCACGGAATCTCTCTCTTTTTTCCTAGTTTCTTCCAAGACCCTTTAAAAAAAAATCTTATAGATAAAAATGAATGTATTTTTGGCCAAAGTAGCTACTGGCACCTCAGAAAAGTGACAAGCATACCCATGCCCCCAAAGCTAGAGGAAGGTAGTTTCAAACCAGCCATCCTTCTGTGCCTCAACTGGCCTTGGCTCTATGTGACCTTATCCTGCAGACCTGCTTGTGAATGGCCGTGACATCTTCTGCCACATCATTTGCTATTAATTGGTCAGGTGATAGGAATTCTCCCTAATTTGTACCAGTTCAGTAGATGTCAAGGCCAATTTGATTTTATAACATTCTTCAGGAAAGCAACGAAATGATTGTAGGAGTGCTGCAGAAGCAGACAGCGTTTTGTTCTGTCATGCATAGGATTGCCGTGAGTAGGAACCAACTCGACCGCACCTAACAACAACAACAATATATGATTAGCTGGGTGTTGGTGGAACTGTTTTCTACAAGTTGTATAGTGGAAAGAGAATTCTAAGTATGTGTGTTGTCTAAATGCCTTTAAAAATAAAGCATACAGACAAGCATTATTGTGCTGCTTTTATAAAAATCACATTGATATGAATACACAAAAAGAGTATGAGTAGGCAGTGGAATAATGTCCATTAATTGAAGCGGAAAATAAAATATTACTGTTCACAATTCAAAGATGAATTTATTTAGGGTAGGGACATAATTGGGGCAAAGTCTGTGGTACATGTTAGTTCTTGGAGGGCTAGTTCTTATCTTGACCAGATGAGGGCACTTGTTCTAGTTAGAGGGATTGATTGTCTGCCTAGATCCCACTTATGATGTCTGGCTGTGGTCATTTTTAGTAATTAGGAGAAAGAATATCCCTACCACTTAGTGGACCCAGCTATGGAAAAGGATGACAACAAGCACTTCAGATACTCTACTTGTACTTCTTAACATAGTCCTAGGATCTTCTGAGGTGAAGCTGAAAGTTCAAATTCTAGGACCTCACCCAAGACCAAGTAAGCTAAAATTCCTCAGTCCATTCTTTCCATAATGAAGCCAGAATATCGCTGTTCTGATAGTTTCTTTTCAAGCTAAAGGAAGGCTTCTAAGGCAACAGAAGGAACCAGTCCAAGATTAAAAGGCAGGATTCATTGGATTGTTATAGCATGAGTGGTGCAAACAGGTGTTCTCTCAGCCACTAACTGAAAGGTTGGCAGTTCGAACCCACCCAGAGCTGCCTCTGAATAACAGCTTGGCAACCTACTCCAGAGAGGATCATTAATTACTGAAAACTCACTGCATAGTTCTACTCTGAAACATGCCAGGTCACTGTGAGTTGGAATCAATATGACACAATTGGTTAATAGCACTGTGTAGGATCTGTGTAGGATCCAGGAAGTGGGAATGCAAGAGGAAGACTGATCTAATATAGAGGTATCTCGGGATGGTGCTAATTTACTAGCTTCACTGGCAATACAAACCTTGAAAGCAGGGGCTGGGGAGCCAGAGCCAAAAGAACACTCAGGGACTTCAGGGGCCTTAGGCAGGAAACCCTCTGCTGCTGAGCTGGGTCCAACTCATAGCAACCCTAGAGGTCAGGGTAGAACTAACCCATAGAGCTTCCAAGGAGTGCCTGGAGGATTTGAACTGCTGACTTCCTGGTTAGCAGACGTAGCACTTAATCCTCTACACCACCAGTGGGTAGGAGGGCAATAATCTCTCCATCTAGAGGGCTTAGGGATGTACTACAGGGCTTGCTGCAACAGTAGTGAGTCTTCCTCCACTGGTACTTGACATCAAGGTTAAACTCCCCTTTTCCAGGCTCCAAATAGTAGCAACCTAAGAAGGTCCTGTTAAAACTCAACATCCAAGTTTCAGATACAGATATCTTGCAATGTAAGATGCTCCCACGGGACTCCAAGAACAAACTTGCTTCATGGTGATGATTAAAGTGAAACTCAGTTCTTGGTCAACTAGCTGGCCCATGCCTATGGTGTGGTTGTTTTTAAGTAGTATGACCAAACAGACAGAGATAGTTTTTCCAATTCCAAGCAGAAAATGAGAAGGAATGTTCTTCAGGTGAATTATTCTTTGGGGATTTTCTTATATAGTCTTCTACAATTCTAAAGCAATTATTGTAAAAGAGGTGCAAATATTAATGACTTTAAAAGTTTGAAGGGTGAATCTGCTTAGTTTTACACAAAGAAACACAAGAAAATTAAGCCAGAAACTAATGAAATCAATTTTTTATAGAGGTGAACATTATCAAAGTTTGAGGGTTAGATAGGAGGATAGACTTTCCTGAGTATACCTTTGAATTTGTTTTTTATTTTTACACTGTGTTAATGGTTTACATCTGAAAGCCATAAAGTAAAGATGGAAAATAAGTGAAAATTGAATTCAAACCAGAAAAACCTAACCGTATCAAATAGATCAAAATCACACATTAGAAAAATTATTTGGATTGCTTTCAAATACAGCATTTTGACTGTACACCTCCAATGTGATCGTTTCTAAGAGAAAAGAAAATAAACTACCAGGCAATCTCGAATTTATTTAATAAGGAGTTGACAGTACTAACCATAGAGCAACAGAAGCTGTAATATGTATTGTATGACTAGGCAAATAAATAATAATTCTGAGTTTGTTAGAGACTTCTGTGAGACAAGGGAGATGCAGATATGCAGTGAAAGATGATGACTCTTGCCTGATCTGTTATTACTATCACGGTGAGCAAAATGGTTATTTCTATCCCTAACTTCCCCTCTCGTTTATCAGTCAGTATTCTTGTGTAAAGAAGAGTTCTTTCTTCCCCCTCCTCAGTGTATTCTAACCATTTCTGAGATGATCCACTTCGTTGCTCAAATTATCCAAATTTTCCCAGTGGAAGTCACTTCAAGATGGATCTCATGTCCTCTTGACATACCTGCATCATACAGAGGAATACGCTTTTGAAAAGAGGATGAAACATAATGAAAACAAACCAAAAAAAGGAGACCAAACCAAAGAAACACATCAAGTAAAAACAATTTGAGTTCATGGATTAAATTGGGTTGAATGAGGAAAGCCTTGGAAGGCTGGATCAGTGTCAATACCTGTAACTGATTAGACCCCAAGTGACCTAGCCTGGGTTCTGGAGAGTGGGCTCACAAGTCCAGCCTCCTGACAGGCAGCCCATCATGTTCCCACTCTCCCAAGCACACAACTTGCTTGGCAGCAAAGTTGTATTAAGTTAAAGTACATTCCAGAGAGAAAATGGGTCAGTATCCACAAGTGGATATAGACTCTGTACAGGGCTTATGGGTTTCCACATGTGGGCAAAAGCAGGGGGTGATGTCATAGATGGGAGAGGGAGGTAGTGACATGATGGTTCTTGGTTCTGGGTTTGAGGCTCCACATTAGCAACTGTATGATGAGTCCCCTCCAGGAGACTATGGAGGTGTTCTGGAGATGAGAAGGAAATAAACACTAAGCTACTTCCAGGTTGTCATCCCAGGGGGTGTGCACACAAGTGTGGCCACGTTAAAACTACCAGAAGATAATTGTTAGATTTGCATCACAAGTGGCAAGCACTGACAGGGTTAGGCAATTCCAGTCCCTAGCTAACCCTGTCATTAGGACTGAGCTATAAACTTTTAGCCTCTGCAGGGCATCCTAGAAGCTTTCAGAAAGAAGTGCTGCATGGGAAGGTGGCCAGGAACAAATGGCAGAAAACAGCCCATCTGGAGCAGCAGCCACACTCACAGTGATTCAGGACCTGCGAGCCTCGGGAGTTTAATGACTCTGCCATTTGTTCAAGGCACATAAATAATATCACTTTATTTCATATTTACATTTTACAAAAAATGGAGATCATATTCCCATAGGATCCCAATCCCAACCAGTCAATGGGAAGTCCATTATATTGGTTTGCCTGACAGCTGAGTTTTAGTTCAGAGTTTCTCTTCATGAGTGATTTCAATTCTTACACATTAATCTTGCCATGAATCAGTTAACAGACTGGGAGAGTAGATCTAAAGTATCTAGTGATAAGCAATGTGGCCTATTTTCTGTCAAGTATGACTTTGTCATTTTTATCTGGTGCTTACTGAATAAGCTTCACACAAGAACAAGTTTGCTTCACTGCCCCCCCTCTGATGCTCCCCTACTCCAGCTCCCAATACACATTTGTATTCTTGGCATCTTTCTCTTGTTTGATGAGTTTTAAGGGCCTCCAATTCTTGTTTCATCCCCAGGTGTAAAGCAGTGACTGCTTTAAACTGATAACCACACAGTCTGTCTGTCCTATAGACAGTCATTTAAACTCTTTATTATGTGGCCACTGCCATGAAATTCTAGCAATGGAAATGACATCATTATCAGCCAACTCTTTATGATGAAAAATGACCCACATTAGGAAACAATCTGAACCCAAGGAAACTTCAGTGATCCATCACCACAATTATAATGTGCTAGTCTCTTATGTAAATTCAGCCCACAGAGAAGCCAGGCTTGGGTAGAAGAGATGGGGGAGGAGAAATCCTGTGGAAAGAGAACATTAACACACTATAATTAAGCAAAAGAGAAAACTCTAGATAATATATATTTCTCAGGGGACCATTCTGTGCCTGAGAGACCCTGACAGATCTCAGCTGAAAGGGTTGCATCACTGTCGTTAAAAGCATTTGTTAAATGCCCAGAGCTACACAGAAACAGGCTGGTGTTTGCACTGCGTGAAGTTAGTTGAGCAAGGCCAAGTACCTGCCTCTGGGAATTTGAACTCTGGGTAGGACCCCAGTGATTGGTGGGAGCAGGGGCATCTCCTTGCTGAAGGAATACCATGACAATTGCCAGCAGATTGTGTTACGGCTCCAGAGGTTCTGGCTTCTCCCATTTGACTTCAGTCCCTTCTGGCTATGGGTCCATTTCAGGGCTGTATGGCCAGCCGCAGGTTCATGGTGGCCTGAGTACGAGGGAGAAAGGAGTGGGACTGTCGCTATCCACCTGCAAGAACTTGGGCTATTCTCAGAAAGGTGGGACTTTGGTGATGAATCTTGCCTTTATCAACGGGTACATGTCACTGCTCCTAGCCAACATCACCTGTCTACAAGTGGTCCTGAGTTAGAGTCTGTTTTGTCTGTTTTCCTTTTCTCAAACTTAGAAAAGGGGCAAGAGGGTGTGTGTTAATATGTGTGTGAAAAGAAGCCAAAGCAATGAAGGGCAAAAAGAGTACGACTGTGGCTGTAATGGTCCCAGAAAATTTGAGAAAACATAAAGGCTTCTTGTAGTGACTTTCCACAACTAGTTGCCATCAACTCAGTTGACTTCTGGTGACTTCAGGTGTGTCGGAGTAGGACTGTGTTCTCTAGGTTCTTCAATATCTAATTTTTCTGAAATGAATCCCCAACACTTTTTCTGAGGGATCTCTGGGTAGACTCAGACACCAACATTTTGTTTTGCAGATGACCTCTTAACTGCTTGCACCACCCAGGGACACCTCCAGTGGCCTAAGTGATTGGATATGTAAAAACCGAAGAGCAATGACCAACTCAGTCCAACTGTTCCTTGTCATGGACTCTAGAGGCTGTGGGCCCATCCTGAGGTAAAGAGGCTGTCATGGTTTGAATTGTGTCCCCCCAAAAATGTGTGCAGCCACGTGGCTGGGATATGGTTCCCAGTATCTTGGGACTGTCCTCCATTGTGTGGTTTTGCTAACCTGTATGTTAAAAGATTAGGGTGGGGCTGTGAATTCCTGCTATGGGGAAGTTTCCCTGGAGCATGGCTTGCCCCACCCTTAATGCTTTTAGCTTGCAAGGAATAAAAGGAAAAAGAACCAAGGACAATTTGAGAACCTCGCTACCATCAAGCAAGCAGCACCGGGAGCAGAACGCGTCGTTCAGACCAGAGGTTCTTGCGTTAGGACGCTCCCTGGACAATGACTGATGCAATACCGGACTTTCCTCCAGAGCCGTCAAGGGGAAAGTCTTTCCCTGGAGCGGACACCCTGAATATGGACTTGCAACCTACCGGACTGTGTAAGAATAAATCTTTCTTTGTTAAAGCCATCCACTCTGTGGTATTTCTGTTAGAGCAGCCCTAGCTGACTAAAACAGAATTGGTACCGTGCGAGTGGGGTGCTGCTCTAGCAAATACCTAAAATGTGGAAGCCACTTTGAAACTGAGAATGGATAGAAGATTCAGAAGGAACGAAGAAGGCGCAGATGGTGAGAAACAACGGAGGACTGGCAGCAGCAGCAGCGGCAGCAGCAGAACCAGAGGCAGCGCAGGAGCCGACCCGTGGAGCGAGAGAGGTCAGTGCCTGCGCAGAGTTTTCCTCGCGGAACGGGGTGCCTCTGGGCACTTGAATCGGTGAGCTGGCCTTGCTGACCCACGGAGTGAGAGAGTTGAGTGCCTTTGGGCAGGACGCTTTCCAGCAAGAGTGGGGTGCCTCCGGGCACTTAAACCAGTGGAGCTACAGAGCTTTGGAACACTTGCCCGGCAGGGCAGATGTGGGCCTGAGGCCCGGGCCATGCGGCCATAGGAAGCTGAAGCTGAAGAGGCAGATAGCGTGAGAAGCTGAGCTGCCTCAGTCTCAAGAGGTATGGCCACGACCTCAGGGGTTTGAAAGGGTGGAACCATGGCGTGCTGTGTTCGTAAGGGTGGAATTGCCACTCAGTTGGGCTTAGGGTGCTCCTAAAGCCGATGGGACAGAGTTTCTGTCCAAGTGGGCCTTGAAGGCAGAGTTGTAGCATGGGGCTGGAGGTCTCCACACAGAAACCTGAGAGTGTGGCCGATACCTAGAGTCTGGAGAGCATTGCTGTTGTGTAGAATGTCTCAGAAAATGTAAGAGTATTTCCAAAGCTTTGAGGGCTAATGTAATGTGTTCTGTTGACTTGTCTGTTGCCTGTTAATGCCTTGTAAGTTTCACAGATGTAGAAGAGTTTTTGTATTTTGGACTTGGAGCTGATTTAAGACTTCTGTTATATGGATGGACATAATTTTGCTATGGTGAGATGAACGTGTTAAATGTTTTGTGATGTGATTTTTGGGTTGTCAAAGGGTGGGATGTCATGGTTTGAATTGTGTCCCCCCAAAAATGTGTGCAGCCACGTGGCTGGGATATGGTTCCCAGTATCTTGGGACTGTCCTCCATTGTGTGGTTTTGCTAACCTGTATGTTAAAAGATTAGGGTGGGGCTGTGAATTCCTGCTATGGGGAAGTTTCCCTGGAGCATGGCTTGCCCCACCCTTAATGCTTTTAGCTTGCAAGGAATAAAAGGAAAAAGAACCAAGGACAATTTGAGAACCTCGCTACCATCAAGCAAGCAGCACCGGGAGCAGAACGCGTCGTTCAGACCAGAGGTTCTTGCGTTAGGACGCTCCCTGGACAATGACTGATGCAATACCGGACTTTCCTCCAGAGCCGTCAAGGGGAAAGTCTTTCCCTGGAGCGGACACCCTGAATATGGACTTGCAACCTACCGGACTGTGTAAGAATAAATCTTTCTTTGTTAAAGCCATCCACTCTGTGGTATTTCTGTTAGAGCAGCCCTAGCTGACTAAAACAGAGGCGTTCTGCTGGTGAGCGCTCTAAGCAAGATTTCCATGTCTTGGCTTCCTTCAACTTTATTTTGCCGTAAAGAATGTTGGGGGTTCATCTGTGCTGTCTGCTACTTGACTCTACCACAGAACTTCTCATATACTTTCTTCTTAGTCAAAAAACAACATCCAGTTTAAGGGATCTTCTTCCACTCACCAGTATTCTCTCAGGTTGTGCAATCTGAGGTGATACATAAAGCTGTCTTTTAACCCGCAGACCAGCATGTCTGAGATTTCCCTCTAGGAGTTTACTTCTTGTGGTATTAAAGATTTGCCGTCTTGTTAAATACAAATGTTTCTGATTGGGCAACACGCTAGGTTTTGCCTGAATTTATAATTTGAATTCTAATCCTTTTCCATGACACAGCTGGATGAAAGTATTTTCACTGCATAAAGGAAGAGCATCTTGGAACACAAGGCACAGCCCTAGAGGGCGGATAGGTTGGAGTTCCCGGGAAGAAGGGATGATAGTGGGCCTAATGCCTCGAAAGGAGAATGTAATGTCTAGCATGCTTACCCAGCCAGGCAGTCTTCTAAGATTCACACCAGTCATACTGTGCAAAAAATCTTACTATCCCCTTTTGCAAATGAGGAAACTGAGGCCTAGAGAGGCTAAGTTGACTTGTTCATAATGACTGAGGCAGCTGGAATTCAAACATTTTTTCTTTTCTTTCTTTCTTTAACAACAGTATACAGTGAAATCTGTGACAGCTATGACTTGATGGGACTGCCTTGTTTTTTGGATCTCTGTCATACTTTTCTTTCTTTCCTTCTTTTTCTCTTTCTTTCTCTCTCTCTTTCTTTCTGTCTTTCTCTTTCTCTCTTTTGCTCTTTCTTTTCTCTATCTCCCTCTCTTCCTCCCTCCATCCTCCCCTCTCTCCCTCCCTCACTCCTTTCCTTCCTTCCTCTCTTCCTTCCTTTCTTTCAGTGTGTGTTAGGTAAAGGTTTACAGAGCAAATCGGTTTCTCATCAAATAATTAATACAAGTATCATTTTGTGGGATCGTTTGGCAACTCTGCCATGTCAACATTTGCCCCTTTTGGACTTTGGTTTCCCCATTTCCATTCTTCCAGCTTTCCTGTCCCCTCCTGTTCTTATCCTTGCACTTGGGATGGTGCATCCATTCAGTTCTGTATATATGCTTGACTATGTGTTATTATTAATTGTTGTATAGGCCTTTCTAATCTTCGGCTAAAGGATGAATCTTAGGAGTGACTTCAGTACTGAGTTAAAAGGGGAACATACCCTTGGGTGTTTCCCGTCTTTACCGGACCAGTAAATCTGGTCTCTTTCTGTGAGTTTGAATTTTATTCTACTTTTATTCTACTTTCCAGCTCTACCCAGGAACCCTCCATTGTGACTTCTGTCAGAGTAGTCAGTAGCAGTTTATGATTTTCTTCATTCCCCCCCTGCTCCAGACAAGGTCAGACCACTAGACATATTTTAGATCGCTTCGTACAAGTCTTCAGTCCCCAGACACTACACATCATAGCAGGATGCAGAATATTTTCTTTTTAAAAAAGAGCTTTTGTTGTGTTTTAAGTGAATGTTTGCAAACCAAGTCAATTTGTCACGCAACACTTACACACACGTTGCTATGCAGCTCTAGCTGGCTCACCACATCCTCCTTTCTACCTTGTATTTCCTCCCCACCCATTCAGCCACCTCCTGTCTCACTCTGTCCTCTCATCTTACCTCCCAGCAGGAGCTTCCCAGTTAGTCTCCTATATCCATTTAAGTCAAGAAATGCATTTTTTACCATTATCACTTTGTCTTACTCATACAGACAGTCTAATCTTTGTCTGAGGAGTTGGCTTCCAGAATGGTTTCAGTTCTGGGCTAGAGTCTGGTCTTTTTAGAAGAGTTCAAGTTGGCGTGCCATTTTTCTCCCATTACTTCAGGGACTCTTTGTTGTGTCCCCTGTCAGGGTGGTCGTTGGTGATGGCCAGGCACCATCTAGTTCTTCTAGTCTCATGCTGATATAGTCTCTGGATTATGTGACTCTTTCTTGGCTGGTTTGGCTTCTGTCTCTTGGACTCATAGTTTCCTAGTGTCGTTGATGTCCTTCATTCTCTGCTCCAGGTGAATTATCACTACCTTTAGATGACTGCTTGCTAGCTTTTAAGACCCTGATGGCACACAGCAAAGTGGGAAGCAAAACATTTTCTTAAAAAACTTAGTTATGCCAACTGACCTAGATGTCCCCAAAACCATGGTCTCCAGACCCTGCTTCTGCTATACTGTCCTTTGAAGCATTTGGTTATATTTAGGAAGCTTATTAGCTTTTGGTTTAGTCCAGTTGTGCTGCCTTCTCTTCTCTTGTGTGTTGTTCCTCCCATCACCAAACTTCATTCTTATGTACCATCTAGTTAGTGAGCAACATCTCCTTCCCTCCCACCCTTGTAACCATCAAGGACAGTTTTCTCTGCACCAAGTTGTTTCTTGAGTGCTTACAATAGTGGTTTCATGCAATATTAGTCCTCTTACATTTACTAATTTCACTCAGCATAATGCTTTCCTGATTCCTCCATATTATGAGATGTTTTTGCAATTGATTGTTGTCCTTTATTATTGCATAGTGTTCCCTCATAGATGTTAAATTTTTAGCAGTTTTCAGTTATCTATTTTTTGGTGTTTGTGTACTATCAGTAATGTTCTGTATTCTGTTTGTGCCATGTATCGTCCCTATGTTTCCTTCCATGATCTTTATCATTTTAGTTTTGATATTTAGATCTTTGATCCATTTTGAGTTAGTGTTTGTGCATGATGTGAGACATGGATCTTGTTTCATTTCTTTTGCTGATGGCTATCCAGTTATGCCAACACCATTTGTTAAAGAGCATGTCTTTTCCCCAATTTACGGACTTTGGGACTTTTGTCAAATTTAAGCTACTTATAGATGGATGATTTTATGTCTGACTTCTCAAGTCTGTTCTGTTGGTCTATGTCATGGATTGAATTGTGTCCCCTGCCCCCCCAAAATACATGTAGCCACATGGCTGGATCATGATTCCCAGTGTCTTGTAACTGTACTCCATTTTGTGGTTTTCCTATGCTGTATGTTAAAGGATAAGGGTGGGTCGTCTCCTGGCTCCACTGTAAAAGGAGTTTCCCTGGAGTATAGCTTGCCCCATCCTTAATCCTTTCATCCCTAGAAGAGATAAAAGGAAAGAGAAGCAAGCAGAGAATTGAGAAGCTCATACCACCAAGAAAGCAGCACCGGGAGAAGAGTATGTCCTTCAGACCTGAGGTTCTTGCTGCAAGACATTCCCTGGACGAAGACTGATGCGATACCAGACTTTCCTCCATGGCTGACAAGGGAGAAAAACTTCCCCTGGAGTGGATAGCATGAATTTGGACTTGTAGCCTACTGGACTGTGTAAAACTAAACCTTCCTTTGTTAAAACCATCCATTCTGTGGTATTTCTGTTACAGCAGCACTAGCTGACTAAAACAGTCTATGTATCTGCCATTGTCCGAATCGACGGCACTTGGCTGGCTCATCTGCTTTTATACCAGCACCAGCTGTTTTGACTACCATGGCAGTGTAATAGGTTCTAAAGTCAGGTAGAAGCCTCCCAGTTTATTCTTCTTCTGCAGCAATGCTATTTTAGTCAGCTAGTGCTGCTCTAACAGAAATACCACAGAGTGGATGGCTTTAACAAAGGAAAGTTTTCTCTTGCACAGTCTGGTAGGCTACAAGTCTGAATTCATGGTGTCTGTTCCAGGGGAAGATTTTCCCTCTGTTGACTCTGGAAGAAAGTTCTTGTGCTGTATCAGTCTTTGGTCAGGGAGCATCTTGGTGCAGGAACTTCAGGTTTGAAAGACACATTCTACCCAGTGCTACTCACTTGATGGTGTGAAGATTCCACTCTCTGTTTGTTTCCCTTTCTTTTTATTCCATGTGGGATAGAAGAATAAAATGTGGTGTAAACCACGCTCCAGGGAAACCCTAATGGAGCAGGGAGGTGACCTTAGGAAGGGATTTACAGTACCACCCAAATCCTCTCTAACATAATCCACTCTGTTAGCTATAGGCAGAGTTTAGGATTTACAGCATAAGAAAATCACAGAATGGAGGGTAATCATGGAATTCAGGAAATCTTGGCACAGCGTAATTACTGCACATAGTTTTGGGGAGAAACAATTCAATCCATGACATTCGACCCTTTGGTGTCCCCAAAAATCACATCTTTGAAATATGTAACACATTCATCCCATCATAGCAAAAGTCATAGCAAAGACATGTTACTCCCATGCGATAGCAAAAAAATCTTAAATCAGTTCCAAGTCCAAAATGCAAAAATTCCTCTACATCTATGAAATCAAGAATACAAGTTATTGGCCTCCAAAGTACAATGGCTGCACGGACACCAGTTAGACATTCAATTACAAATGGAGAAGGCAGGTAAAACAGGCAACAAACAAGTCAGCGGAACACATTACATTAGCCCTCAAAGTTTTGAAAATAATCTTCAGTTCTCTGAAACATTTTACATAATGGCTCTGACCTCCAGACTCTAGGTATTGGTCACAGTCTCTAGATTCTGAACAGAGACAGCCAGCCCTGTGTTACAACTCTGCCTTCTAGGCCCACTGAGACAGCAGCTCTGCCCCTTTGGCTTTAGGTTTACCCTAAGCCAACTGAATGGCAGCTTCACCATTACAAATACAGAAAGCCATGGTTGCACTCTTTCAAACTTCTGAAGCCGTGGTTCCACTCTTTCAAACTTCTGAGATCATGGCTATATGTTTGAAACTGGGGAAGCTCAGCTTCTCATGCTCTCTGTTTCTTCAGCTTCTGCTTCTTATGGCTTCATGGCCCAAGCCTCGGCTGACATCTGCTCTGCTGGGGCAAATGTTCCAAGGCTCTGTAGCTCCACTTATTCAAGTGCACAGAGGCACCCCACTCTACCATGTAGGCTCCTGCACACAGGCACTCAGCTCTCCTGTTCCATGGGTCAGTAAGCCTAGTTCCACTGATTCAAGTGCCCAGAGGCACCCTGCTCTGCCAGGAAACCTGTGTGCACAGGCACTCAGCTCTCTTGTTCTATGGGTGGGTTCTATCATTGTCTTGTGCTGCTCTGGTTCTGCTGTTGTCTGTCTGTCGCTGCTGGTCCTCTGCTGTTTGTCACAATTTGCACCTTCTTCAGTGTAACAGTTCTCCGTTCCTTCTGAGTTTTCTTTCATTCAGTTTTAAAACCTCTTCCACATTTTAGATATTTGTTAAAACAACACGCCACTCCCTCGATACCAAATTCAGTTTTAGTTGGCTGGTGCTGCTGTAACAGAAATACCACAGAGTGAATGGTTTTAACAAAGGAAAGTTTATTCTTACACAGTCTGGTAGGCTTCAAGTCTAAATTCATGGTGTCCGCTTCAGGGGAAGACTTTCCCTCTGTTGGCTCTGGAGGAGAGTCCTTGTGCTGTATCAGTCTTTGGTCAGGAAGCATCTTGGCTCAGGAACCTCGGGTCTGAAGGACACGTTCTACACCTGGAGCTGCTTTCTTGATGCTGTGAGGTTCCCACTCTGTGCTTGTTTTCCTTTCCTTTTACCCCACGTAGGATGAAAAGGTGGTACAAGCCACACCCTAGGGAAACTCCAATGAAGCAAGGAGGTGACTTTAGGAAGAGATTTACCATCTCACCCAAATCTTCTCTAACATAATCTGTTCTATAAACCACAGGCAGAGATTAGGATTTACAGCATAAGATAAATCACAAAACGGAGGACAATCACAGAATACAGGGAATCCTGGCCTAGCCAAATTACTACACATATTTTTGGTATTCAGGGCTTCTTCCCTTTTCATGTGAAGCTGGTGATTTGTTTCCCCATGTCATTAAAAATGCCATTGGAATTTGGATTGGGATTGCATTGTATCTGTAGATCACTTTGGGTGTAATAGTTGTTTTCACTATGTTGAGTCTCCCTAACCATGAGCAAGGTCAGTCTCTCCACTTATGTAGGTCTTTTGATTTCTTGCAGAAGTGTCTTGTAGTTTTCTTTGTACAGGTCTTTTATGTCTCTGGTTAGATTTGTTCCTATGTATTTTATTTTCTTGGGCACTATTGTAAATGGTGTTGATTTGATGATTTCCTCTTTGATGTTCTTTGTTGGTATAAAGGAATTCAACTGATTTTTGTATATTTATGTTGCATCCCGATAATTTGCTGAATCTTTCATTAGTTCCAGTAATTTTTGTGTGGGGTGCAGAGAGCTCTCTTAGCAAAACACTAGTTGTGCCAATTGGCCTGGAATTCGCCTAAGAGCATAGTCCCCCACCTCCTGCCCCAGCTACTCTATCCTTGCAGTATTGAGTTAAGATAGAAGGAGTACTCAAGTTATGCTGAAGTCCACTTAATGTTGTTCTTGTTTCTAATATGTGCTATCACCGCTTTCTCCCAACTAGATTTCTAGTAAACTATCTAAACTAAATCCTCCCCCCCACCCTCCCTCCCTCCCCTCCCTTGCAGCTGTCAAAGAGTCTTTTCTTCTGTACACAAGTCTGTTTTTGAGATCTTATCATAGAGGTCTCATACAGTATTTGTCCCTTTGTTGCTTACTACTTTCACTCAACATAATGTCTTCCAGTTGAAACCAGGTTAGGAGATGTTTCCTGGAATCATTGATATTCTTTATCATTGTGTAGTGTTCCATTGAGTATATGTACCATAGTTTACCTATCCATTCTTCTATTGTTGGGCATCTGGGTTGATTCCATCTTTTTGCTATCGTGGACTGTGCTACGGTAAACATTCTGGTGCATGTGTCCGTTGGTGTGAAAGGCCTTGATTCTGTAGGATATATTCCAAGTAGTGGAATTACTGGGTCAAACGGTATATTGATATCCATTTTTTTAAGGAAGCGCCAGATTGCCTTCCAAAGAGGCTGGACCATTTTGCAACCCCACCAACAGTGTAGGAGGGTTCCACTTTCTCCACAGCCTCTCCAGCATTTGTTGTTTTGTGTTTTCTGGATCATGGCCAATCTTGTTGGGGTGAGATGGTATCTCATTGTTGTCTTGATTTGAATTTCTTTAATAACTAAAGATAGTGAACATGTCCACATGTGTGTTTTGGCCGCCTGGATCTCCTCTTTAGTGAAGTGTCTGTCCATCTCCTTTGCCCATCACTTAATTGGATGGTTTATCTTCTTCTTATTGATATTCTGTAGTATCTTACAGATTATGGAGATCAGGCGTCGGTCTGACATAGAGTTGCCAAATACTTTTTCCCATTCTGTGGGTGTTCTTTTAATTCTATTAATAAAGTCTTTGGATGAGCAAAAGTGTTTGATTCTTAATAGTTCCCATTTATCTATTTTCTCTTCTGTTGATTGAGGTTTCTTTGACAGATTTTGGAGACTGTCCTCATTGTATATTACAACTTGATAATTTCCTCCTTAACAGTCTTGTTGTTGGTATAAAGGAATCCTACTGATTTACTTATGTTTATCTTGTATCCTGAGACTTTGCTGAACTCTTCTATCAGTTTGAGTAGCTTACTTATAGATTCTTTGGGGTTCTCTGCATATACAATCATATCATCTGTGAACAGGGAGATTTTAACTTCCTCTTTGCCGATGCAGATGCCCTTTATTTCTTGGTCTTGTCTAATTGCTCTGGCTAGAACTTCTAGCACAATATTGAATAAGAGAGATGACAGTGTAAATTATTTTTTATTTATCCCTAGCCACTTTTAAAATTACCTCCTTATCTTTAGTTTTGGCAAGCTTGGTTATAATATGCCTCGGTGTCTTTCTTTTGGGCTCTACCTGTGTGGAGTTCAATGAATACCTCGGATAGGTATCTTCTCATCTTTCATGATATCAGAGAAATTTTCTGTCAACAAATCTTTGCCATTTCTCTCTGTATGTTCTGTTATCCCTTCCTATTCATGTATTCTAGTCACTTGTAGATTACTCCTTTTGATAGAGTCCCACATAATTCTTAGTGTTTCTTTACTTTTTAAAATTCTGTTGCCTGATTTTTCCTTCAATATGTTTGTGTCACATGCTTTATCTTCATTTTCACTAATTATGGCCTCCATTGCTTTAGTTCTGCTGCTTTGACTTTCTACAGAGTTGTCTAATTCCATACTTTCATTATTAATCTGAATTTCTACTTCTTGTTTCTGTATGCTTTCTTGCAGCGTGTTCAATTTGCCATTACATTGTACTGCATTTTCCCTCATTTTGTTTCTCATCTCTGAAAGTGTTCTAAATATTGATCTCTTGTGTTCTACCTCTGATAATTTCTGGAAGTTCTGTTTATCTGGAAAATGTCTTTATTTTTTGTTTTGGGAGCTTTCTAAAGGCATCATGGTCTGTCTTTTTAAATGATTTGATATTGATTGTTGTTTTTAAGCTATCAATAAGCTGTTATATTTATTTATTTTGCTGACCTACTGTGTTCTATCTACTTGTTTTATTTTGAAATGTCTAAATAGGCTAGTCCTGTGTGCTAGTTCAGTTATTGGCTCCTATTAAGCTCTAATGTCCTGTTCCCAGGTGATTATAACTGTTACTAGGATCAGAAGCCTAGGAGCTCTTTATTTTTGTTGTGTGGATTGAGCTCAGGTGTCCAGGTAATTAATCATCAAGTGTGTGGTGCAGGCTCTGCCCTCCAGTCCTATATGGGCAAGGGAGATTGGTGTAAGCACAGGTATCTTGCTGCATGTACAAAGAAAGGCAGGGGTCTGAAAACCATCCCTGAGCATCTGTGAGGAAGGCATGTGCCCTTATGTCTGAGCCTAGGTGAAGCAACTGTTTCTGCCTTGAATTTCTGACCCAGGGAATTTTGTAGATTTGTTTTTCATTCCTCCTTTTGTTAAATTATTCACTCTGAGTCAGGGTGCACATCAGGAGCCCTACTTTTGCCCCAGGAACAGGTCAGTCTATGGAGCCTGGCCCAGTGCAGAGAATGGAGGGGGAAATGCTGGGAAAAGGGGGAGAAGTTTATCCCGAAGAAAGGTTTTAGATCTGCATGTGGTAGGTTAGACACAAGCCACTCAGCTTTTGACTATTGTGGGGACATTTTTCACTAGTTCTGGAGGTGTAAGTGAACTCTTTGCTGTTCAGTCCCTCTTTCTGAGAGATGTGCTCTAAACCACTACTCCACTTACCATACTGGCTGCAGCCAGTTCCTGGTGGGTCAGGTCTGGCCAGTACTAGGTACTTTGGTAGTTACTCTCCCTTCCCTGTTATTCAGTTCAATTTCTCAACTTTCCCTTTGGTGTTCAGGGCTCCTAGAATATCATATATAATTAAATGATTTGTTCTTTTGATTCTTCCACTTTAGCAAGATCACAAGAAGTATCTGACTACTCTGCCATCTTGGCCCTGCCTCACAATATGTTCTTTTAAAACTATATTATGCCAATTGAGCTAAATATGCCCTGAGACCATGGTCCCCAGCCCTCAGCCCAGTAATTCAGTCCCTCAGAGAGTTTTGATTTGTCTATGGTGCTTCTATGACTTTGCCTTGGTCAAGTGGTATTGACTTCCTGGTATTTACTACTTTTCTATTGCTCATTTGCATTTTCTTTCTCTGACAGATTTTTGCCTTACACAGATTGTGGCTTTTGCAGGTTTTACTGTATAACAAAGGATTTTGTTATTGAAATATTGTTATTGGCCTTGTTTACATATTTACATGTATACTGTGGTAAATACCTATATTGGAAAGAATCAGGACTATTAGAAGTACAGAAATTTGTTATCCTCCTGGACAGGAGGTCCAAATTGTAGTTGCCCTGGTACTGCTTCCAGCTCAAGCACCTTAGCTGTCTCTGGCTATAGTACAGAAATTTGTCATAGTGGCACTAAGAGGTCTAGTTCCCACCTGGAGAGACCACTGAGCTTGCCAGAGCTACTGTGGGGTCTCACCTTTGTCAGTAACCAAAAACTCTATCTGCAGCACATTTGGACTTGGTCTCACCACAACATTTGAAACAGTATCAGCAAATATTCAAGTGATTTGTCAACAGAGATTAATAAAATCATATCTTAGGATCTACAGACATTGTTGGACATGTTCCAGTTGACCTTACTGGTTGTCCAGTGGTACTTACAGAGAGTTCCATCAGTCAGTTAAGCTCACTGAGTGTGTTGTGTTCAAGTTTTCCTCATAATGAGCAATTGTGTTTTCTGCATAGGAGACACTCATTCCTTTACTTTCAGATGAAATTATGAAAGCAAGTCACGTTTAAAATATACTCTTGGGAAAAAAAGACTGTCTTTCATTCCCTGGTGTAGCCTACATTCAAACATCGAATTATCCTTGTGCTCCCCACAGTTACCTAGTCAAGCAGTTGGACTTTTTCAGAAGTCCCATGTAGAAAACCTTGCTCATCCTGAATGTCTACCACCACTCTCACAGCTTCATTTCTGGTTGAAGAAGAGGTTCTGTGGGACATTTTCAAATAATCATGTCCTATTTACGATTTAGATAATGCTTTCTTAATTATTGTAAGTCTTTGTTTTCCTTGAGGTGGGAAAAGAGGGAAAGTGAAATAAAGTCACTGGATCTGTTTGGGCTCTCCTCCTTAACATTGGTCTTTTGGCCAATTAATGAGTTCCCTTCCCACTTAGTAAAGAGAGAGCCATGAGTTGTTCATCAGAAAAACTTCACTAAGAAGAGTGAAAAGACAAGCTACTGACTGGCAGAACTTCTTTGAAAACCATATATAATAAAAATATGTTAACAAAATGTATATAAAACTTTGACTAATCAACAAAAAGACACTCCAATCACAAAATGGACAAAGGAATTTTAGAAATGTTTCAGTAAAGAGGAAATTCGCATAAACGGCCACTAAACACATGAAAATATGCTCAACATCATTAGCTGTCAGAGAGATACAAATCAAGATTGCAATGAGATATAACTTCCCCTCACTAGGATGGCTAAAATGGAGCACACAGACAAACAAACAAATGAAATCCAGAAAACACAAATATCAAGGATTGGGGAAATTGGACCCTTTATCCATTGCTGGTAAGAATGCAAAATGGTACAGCTATTAGGAAAACAGTGTAGCAGTTACTCTAAAAACTAAAAATAGAGCTACCATGTTGCTGTCAAGTGCTATCCTATGTAAAGCAGAACAAAATACAATACTGTTGTGCACCATGATTGCAGTCATTGCCATGCTAGAGCCCGTTGTTGCAGCCATGGTATCAGCCCATCTCTTTGAGGGTCTTCTTCTTTTTGTAGACCATCCACTCTACCAAACATAATGACCTTCTCTATGGACTGATCCCTCCTGGTGACATGTCTGAAGTATTTAAGATGTAGTCTCATGATCCTTGCTTCTAAGGAGCACTCTGGTTGTACTTCATCCAAGACCGATCTGTTTGTTCTTTTGGCACACCATGGTATATTCAATATTCTTCTCCAACACCACAATTCAAGGGTATCAATTTTTATTTTGTATTCATTATTCATTGTCCAGCTTTCTTGCATAGGACAAGAATGAAAACGTCATGGCTTGGGTCAGGCACACCTTAGTCTTCAAGGTGACATTTTTACTTTTCAACACTTTAAAGAGGTCTTTTGCAGCCAGTTTTCCTCATGCAATGTATGTTTTGATTTCTTGACTGTTGCTTACACGGGCATTGATTATAGATGCAAGTAAAATGAAATCCTTGACAACCTCAGTTTTCATTTATTGTTATGTTGTTTAAAGTTTCATTTGTGAGGATTTTTATTTTCTTTATGTTGAGATGCAATTCATACTGAAGGCTGTAGTTATAATCTTCATCAGTAAATATTTCAGGGTTTTGTCATCTGTGAAACATACATTGTTAATGTGTCTTTCTCCAATCCTGATTCCCCACTCTTCTTCATATAGTCCAGCTTCTAGGATCCTTTGCTCAGCATACAGATTGAATAGGTATGGCGAAAGGGGAGCTTACTAGTGATGGAAACAGCATGTTGATTAAGGGTAGAGTTGCATAGCCAATTATTGTACTTGCTATCAGTAGCTTGCACACCTATAAAAAGTTTAACAGGCCAAATTTGAGTGTAGTTGATGGGACTGCTCATGTACAATCTAAAACCTCATGAGATTTGGTTACTTTGTTTGGAGATTTAGGGTCCTTGTTTCATGGGACATCCCTGCTAACTGGCCTAATAATATGTTTAGTGCTTCTGCTCTGCCTCCTAGTTCATTGTGTAGTACCTGGGGTCTTAAAAGCTTGGAAAGGGCCATACAGTATGTCTCTATTTGCCTAGAGCAATACAAGAAGGGGAAGAGTCAGGAAGAGGAGTGTATGGAATGTATGGCCAACTGCCTCCGTGATCCACTGCCTCCTTTGCCATGCAACCTGAAGAACTTGTTGATGCCCGCTACAATTTGATCAATGGTTCTATAGAAGAATTCTGATGAAAAAGGGGGAAATGTAGAACAGAATTTAAAATTTTCATGGATCCCAGACTCTCCAAAACCATAAAGGCTGGATGAACATCTGAAACTATTGCCCTGCAATAATCTTTAAACTGTAAACAAGTATATTCCCTGAAGTTTTCTTGAAACCAAACAGTAGTTTAGCTTAGCTTGTAAAAAATATCTGCCTTGAGCACTATGCTCTTTTAAGAACTATCTCTGTGTGTTCAAAGTGACATCTCAATTTAGAAGATTAGATGGGAACCTTAGGGGTCAGTGAATCTGTTTTAATGTGGTGGTGGTGGCAACTCAAAAAAAAAAGAGTGAGAGTGTTTGCATAACTTTAGGAACATGATCAACGTCACTGAATTGTTATGCTGGTATATGCTTTTCTGTGTATATTTTCAACAACAACCAAAATAAAAAGAAGTATGGCATGGAGACACTCTCATAGTTTTGTGTTTGGAGGAAAAACATTTATTGTGGTAGGAGCATATATGAAAGTATAAGGAAATTCATCTGTTTGTGTTTATAAACTCCTCATTCATTTATACCTTGGAGAAAATATTATTACATGCCTGAGGTCTATATGGCATATTATCATTAATGTTACCATTGTGTTTATATTCAGCTGAGTCACAAAGTCACTTTGATGTTCAATTTGCTTCCCAAACAGCCTCCCTGAAATTTTTGGATTCTGATTCTTTCTACTAAATTCCTTTGTGTCTGATACATAGTCTTGACTAGATTTTGAAACCAGAGATCTTTTAAATTTGTGCCTCTCTCCAGATTCTATACAGTGGGCATTTTTAACGACAGCTAGTTTAGATCAGTGACTGTTGGATCATGAGTGTATGGTAGGAGTGTGGTGACAAGTTTTTGGTGAATAGAAAACGCAGAATGGTCCAGTGAAATGAACACTGGAGTAGGGCGATCTGCAATCAAGAAATAACTGAACCATTTGTTGGCTCAGTAATCTTGGCCTCATCCCAAAACTTTCTGAGCATCAGCTTCTTATTTGTAAAATGAAGATAATGATGTCGTTGCTGTTGAGTTGATTCTGACTCATGGTGACCCCAGAGGTGCTGGGTTACTGTACTCTACTCAATAAGGTTTTCAGGGCCGTGATCTTTCAGAAGTGGATCATCAGGCTTGTCTTCTATCTCTGTGTGGCTTTGAACTACCAGGCTTTAGTTTATAGTGAAGTGCTTAACCATTTGCTCCACACAGGGATTTCAGAGGCAGTAATATCTACCTACTCCGAAGGATTTTTGAGAGGCTCAAACAAGATAAATAAGCAAGTGTATTGGGAACTATAAAATCTTGTATAAATGCAAATTGTGGCTCTCAGACTTAAGCTGAATCAAACATTTCTTGAAAGAAGAAAGTCTAAGCCTGGAGCTTTGTTAAACAGCTATCCCTTATTGATTTTTCTCTTAACAGGGCTTAATCTACAATCTGTTGTCTTGTGTCTAGTTTTTCAAGATATAGGTAAGTTAAAAAGGTCTTTGTTACAAATGGACTAAACTCAAAGCTTAGAAATATTCTAAATGAAACCGAACACTTTCAGAGACAGGGGTCTAGGGACCACGGCTTCAGGGAATATCCAGGTCAACAGGCATGACAAAGCTTTTTAAACAAACATTCTGACTCCTACCTTGGTGTGTGGTGTCTGAAGTCTTAAAAGCTAGCAAGTGGTCTCCTAAGAAGCATTAATTGATCTCTACTCACTCTGGAGCAAAGGAGAAAGAAGAGCATCAATGACAAGACGAAAGTGTAAGTCCAAAAGATGGAAATGGCAGCACATAACAGAGACAACGTCAACATGAGACCAGAGGAACTGGATAGTGCTCAGTTACCACCAATGACTGACCCTCCAGGGAGCTCAAAACTGAGTCCCCGATGGAACAGGAAAAATGTGAGATGAAGAACAGACTAGTAAGACTAGTAAGAAGAACAGACTTGATAGTTAGATGGACTAGAGGGTCCCTAGAAGCCATGGTCCCCGAACCCTTTGTTAACCCAGAGCTCAAACCATCCTGGAAGCTAACTCTTTAGACAAAGACTGAACTGATACATAAGACATAAAATGATACTGGTGAAGAGTGTGCTTCTCAGCTTGGGCACATACAGGAGACTAACCAGACAGCTCGGGCTCAGAGTTGAGAGGGTACATCAGAGGAGCAGAGGATCTGGTAAATAGATATGAAAGATATAAGTTGGAGGAGAGGAGTGTCCTGTTAGAGTGTCAGGGGTGTAGTGAGGTCACATGACACAGTGTATATAAGTTTTTGTATGAGAAGCTGACTGTAATTATAAACTTTCACTTAAACACAATTTAAAAAAATTCATGCTTTAAATTGTGTTGGACAGGGCCCCACACCTTCCCAGGACAGTATAGCAATTGGTTCCAGCCAGAGCAGCCTTCTGTGTGATGCAAGAAGCAGGTACATGTTTCTGTTAGGGTTCTTGCCTGATTTCCGTGGTGGAGTCCCACTTCTTCCCCTCACCCTGCCCCTTGTCTGGCTTTTGAGCTGCCTCCATCTACGGGCCAGGTCAGCAGAGGCTCCAGGGCTTCAGCTGCGTCTGTGCCCAGAGTCTACAGGGCTTTCAGCAAGAGAAGAGTTTGGACATTTGAGAAAATACTATAATTTCCACCACTTATTAAATGTTTGCTGTATTCCAAATGCTGAACTAAGCAGGTTACATGCACTGCTGCCTTAAAGCTTCATACAACAGCACTGTGATATAGGTATTATGGTCATCTTCATTTTATAGACAAGGAAACCAAGCTCTGTGTATTTAGGTAAATAGCCCAAAGTCACACAGTTACAGGTCTGGCTGACTCTGACGGCTACCTTTAGCCTTGAATGCTGCCTGCATAATCTGGTAGGCCCAGGAGACTCCACAGAGCAGATGAATTCTCCCATCAAGCACTGAGACCCTTTGGCTCTGGGAACATCCTTCTGTAAGGGGAAAAGACAGAAGACTGTGTCTGCACATAACTTCCACCTTGAAGAAATGTCACAGACTGATTTAGCAGAGTGTGGGTTACATGACTCGACGTAGATGTTCATGTCTGTGGGAAACTTTGCTTCAAAGTCTGTTCATTAAGCATGCAATTGGCCATTAAAACATTTGTTTTATTTTCTTAATAACTACCCTCATATTTTTTTCTGCAGTTGGGAGGAGTGAGAGTGAGCTACAGATCATTACAGCTCTTCCTTCTGACTTCTCTGATTTTGACATCATGTGGTAACTTGTGAGTTATTGTCTAAAAAATAAGAAAGTTATTGTCTAAAAAATAAGAAAGAAGAGAGAATTAAAAAAAAAAAAGAAAGACGTGCAAGTATGCTTATTCAAGGAAGAAAAAGGAGACATGGAAAAGGGAAAACACTGAACGTGCTCCAAGGTTGAGCAAAGTAGCATGAAACCGAGAGCTTCTATGTCTTCTACACCCACCCGATACTATCCCATAAATCTTTACATTACACTCCACTAAATATGTCAGAAATGCAACTGTGCTTGCAAGTAATTGCTGCCATTGAATGAATCCACCCTGGCATATCCATTTGAGCTCAAAATAACCCATGTAACCTAAGAGTAAATCAGTGACTGGACACCCAGTGCCAAGCATAATCGCAAGCAACACTTAACTAGGTTCAATATTTATTTCCCTTCCTTGAGTCACTTTGAAATGATCTGGACTCAGTTCAGACAAGACTAGACCTAATTTTATGGTGCTTTTGGAACTCTTCCAATAGCACGAGGGCTCAGATGTCAGGGAGTTCCAGAAAAATGAGATCTCTCATGGATTTCACAATTCAAGGCAACCTCTTTGCAAAATTATGCAACATGTGGGCCTTTTGAATAAAGACTTAAATTTTTTAGAAGTGTTTGAGCACCCTTAAACATTATGTGCCACCCACATCCACTCCTACCTTATCCCTGGGGACAGGGTGGGTAAAGTTAACCTGGTTAGCAGCTTGCAAAGTAAAATCTCTGAACATCCACAAGCAGAAAAGTAGAGATCCATAGTTTGTTGGCATTTTCCTACAAAAAATCCAAGACATTTATTGTGGAAACCTGATTTTAGAAGTTTTAAGCCACAACAAAATAGAAAATAATACCTCCAAGTTCAGTGACTACAGAAAGATAGCAAATAAATAGCAGCCAATTCTCAAGCTTTTGTACGAAATCAATAGAAAACCAACCAATTTTAGTGTGTATCAGAGATAAATCTTAAAATGGCAGGATAGACTTATAGCTCCCAATTAAAGAAGTATTGAACTGAACTCGAGTGACCTCACACTCAGCAAACACACCTATTGTAAAAGTTTGATGTGCTTAAGTGAAATAACTGATAGCAGCTCATCCTGCTTTAAAGTGCTGCTTATCATCTTTCCCAGTTGGGAGAAGACTGAAGGACTTTACTCATGAAGCCAAACATGTTATTTTTCTTTATTTTTACTTTATGTAGACATGATTAACCTTGATTGAGGGAGTGCTTTCTATAACCTTGATTGAGAGAGTGCTTTCTAGAGTTCAAGAAATCTAGTTTGTAATTCTAGGACCATCATTCACTAGCAACTGATCAAACTTTTAAGCTACTCTAAGGAGTAGTTTTCTCATCTACAGAATTGGGGAATTTGGTGAGATAACATATTTAGAGCGATTAGTAAAGTGCCCAAGTACATACTCCAGAAATGCTAGTCTTATTTTTGTTGTAATAGTAACTATCATAGTATTTTAGTTACTTTGACTCATGACTTCATAGTTTTATAAAAACTGTTGTGCTATTATTGTTGTGTGCTGTTGAGTTGATTCCAACTAAGAATGACTCTATAGGACAGAGTTGAACTGTCCTGTTGACTTTCTAGTGAGTGTCTGATGGATGCCAACTGCTGGCCTTTTAGTTAGCAGCCTGAGCTCTTAACCCATTCACTACCAGGGCTCCTATTATGTTACTAGGAGATATAACAATAACAATAACAACATTAATTACAGATAACTTTTGTTTGAATCTGTTTCATTCATCTCCTCTTCACCCTATTGGAGAAGGAGGGATTCCCACCCTAAGTTTATGGCAATAGCTGAATACATGGCACTTAAGACTAGGCAGATGAGATTAACAGCAGTTTATTAGTCACATATACTGGGGTAGTTTCTAGGAAGAAGACACCATTCTACCATACAGCAGTTGCATTTCGGAATAGAACAAACAACTAGGGCTTGTGGGAGGAGAACCCGGGTGCTGATAGTTCCTATGGGAGAATATGACTGGCTTGCTTGAATAATTCTGTGGAATAGCAGGGAACTGAAACCTACTACTCAGAGATAAGCAGACATTGTGCCTAAAACCAACTATAGTAACCCAATAGGACAGAGTAGAACTGTCCCATATTCTTTCCAAGGCAAGAAGGCAGTGAGATGACATATACAAAGCCTTGAAGGGGGAAAAGAAAATACCTCGTATTTGTTTCCAAGACGCACCTATTGGATTTGAACTGCCAACTGTTTGGTTAGCAGTTGTGGCCCTTCACCATTGTGATACCTGGTTTTCCACACTGTGTCTGATCCCTCTGATACGAAGTATTGTTCGTTAGGTGACTATCAGTGAGAGTAGAGGAAGTAGGAGAACTTGTGATTAGATTATTTGAGACCATCTTGATTTTACTAGGTATCAAGGCAGGACATGATATTGAATTTTAATTTCAGGTCTTATACCATCATCTTAATATGTACCAGGCATTATGCTTGATGCTTTAAATACATTCTCTTATTTAATTCTCACAACAACTGTCTAAGGTATGTGCTATTATTATCCACTTGTTATAAATGAAGAAATTGAGGCTCAGGGAAATGAACTAAATTTCCTGAGATGACACAGTTGGCCAGGGTCCAAATGTACTACATTATATTTGCCTCCTTGCCTGTCTGAGTCATCTGATGCAGCTATAAAAGAAATACCACAAAGGGATGGATTTAACAAAGATGAATTTATTCTCTCACAGTCTAGGGAGCTTGAAGTCTGAATTCAGGTCACAACAGTTGGCTTTAGGCACAATGTCTGCTTTTTCTGAGTAGCAGTTTTCAGTTGCCTGCTAATCCACTTGAGTGGACTGCTTTCTCTGTTGACTCTGAAGGAAGTTCCTTGTCATCAATATTTCCTTGATCTAGAAGCTCCTCTGCTCAGGAATCTCAGGTCCAAAGGACACACTCTTCTCCTGGCACTGCTTTCTTGGTGGCATGAGGTTCCTCTGTCTCTCTGCTTGCATCTCTCTTTTATATCTCAGAAAAGATAGATGTAAAACACAATCTAATCTTATAGATTGAGTCCTGCCTCATTAACATAACTGCCAACATTCCCATTTCATTAGCATGGAGATAGGATTTACAACATATAGAAAAATCACATCAGGCGACAAAATGGTATGCAATCACACAGTACTGGAAATCCTGACCTAGCCAAATTGACACACATTTTTTTGGGAAAATACAGCTCAGTTAATGACACTGTCCCAAGTCATATAGACTATTACTTTTTGTTCTGTTATACTCAACTAATTTGGGGAAAGTCACTTTATCTCTCTGGACATTAGGTTTTTCATCTGTTAAATGAGAAAGTTGGCATAGATACTATTTGACAATTTAGTGTTCCAGATGCTAATAGAATACTTTTTTGGGGGGGAGGTAAAGAGACACAATCTTGAAAATATATTAATAGGATTTTTATAAATGTTCGAAGTGGGGATTATGTTATATATATGAAATGTTCTTCATAATTGGAAGGAGGAACTTCACTGTACTTTTTTTTGTTATGATTGAAAGAAAACGTATGTTTTCATATAAATTCACATGCTCACCTACATGTAGCTCCCACTGCTCTCCCTGCCCAATGACAGCACACCCTCTTCTCTGCTCCATACATGTCCTATCCTCCCAACAGTCTCCTATCCCTTCCTCTGCACCCACTCTCATTCCTCCAGCAGGAGGTCAGCAGGACAACATCCTATAGATGCATAGAACCATAAAATTCCCACAAGATACAGTCACTCTGCATCACGAAGTCCAATCCAATGCTGTCTGAAAAGTTGACCTTTTATGGTTTATGGACAGTGACAGCATCAGAGCCAGGGACCATGCTCCCAGGGGAACCCTGAAGCTCCCAGACCATCAGTTACAGTCTTTTATTGGAGATCTCAGGATGCACCCCTATTTAAATTCTCTTGTTGCCAGTGAGACTCAACTTTGTGAGCTCCACCATGGCTATCACTGGTGGTGGCCAGGCACCATCCAGTTCTTCTGGTCACGAGTCAATGTAGAGACTCACTGCCATGGGTCTCTCTGCCTTCTGGGTTCTCTTTGCCCCATGTCATTCTTGTCCTTGGTGATCATCCATTCCTGTTGAATTGGGACCATTTGCTGTACCCTCAGATGGCAGCTTTTAAGACCCATTCACTGATGAGGGGTACAGAGATTCCTTATTAGCAAAATGTTAGCTGTGCCAACTGGCCTTGATTTCACCTGAGAGCATGGTCCCCAGCCCTCCTCCCTGACTACTCTGTCCTTCCAATATTGAGTTAAGTTGGAGGAGTACTCAAATTGTGTTGAAGTCCAGTTATTATTAACCTTCTTTCTAACGTGTACTGTCACTGATTTCACCCAACCAAATTTCTACTATCTAATCTAAATCCCCCACCCTCCCTTCCTCCCCACCCTTGCAGCCGTTAAAGAGTCTTCTCTTCTATGCATGAGTCTGTTTTTAAGTTCTTATCATAACGATCTCATACAATAGTTGTCCTTTTGTCACTGACTATTTTCACTCAGAGTAAAGTCCTCCAGTTGAAACCAGGTTATAAGCATGTTTCCAGCTATCATCGTTGTTCTTTATCATTGAATAGTGTTACATTGAGTATATATACCATAGTTTACCTATCCATTCCTCTGTTGTTGGGCATCTACCTTGATTCCATCTTTTTGCTATTGTGAACTGTGCTGTGGTGAACATTCGTGTGCATGTATCCGTTGGTGTGAATTGTCTTGATTCTGTAGGATATATTCCAAGCAGTGGAATTACTGGGTCAAATGGTACATCTATATCCATTTTTTTAAGGAAGCGCCAGATTGCTTTCCAAAGAGGTTGCACCATTTTGCAATTCCACCAACAGTGTAGGAGAGTTCCAATCTCCCCACAGCCTCTCCAGTATTTGTTGTTTTGTGTTTTTTGGATCATGGCCAACCTTGTTGGGGTGAGATGGTATCTCATTGTAGTTTTGATTTGAATTTCTGTGATAACTAATGACCGTGGGCGTGTCCACATGTGTTTTCTGGCTGCCTGGATCTCCTCTTTAGAGAAGTATCTGTCCATCTCCTTTGCCCATCACTTAATTGGATGATTTATCTTTTTCTTATTGGTATTTTGTAGTACTTTATAGATTATGGAGATCAGGAGTCGATCTGACATAGAATTGCCAGATATTTTTTCCCATTCTGTAGGTGGCCTTTTAATTCTATTAATAAAGTCTTTGGATGAGCAAAACTGATTGATTCTTAGTAGTTCCCATTTATCTATTTCCTTTTCTGATGATTATGGTTTGTTTGACAGATTTTGAAGTCTGTCTACGTTGTGCATTAAATCTTCCATTTTTGTTCTTACTTTCTCTTGGAAGAGATTTATCATCTTAGATTTGATGTTTAGGTCTTTTACCCACTTTGAGTTAGTTTTTGTACAAGGTTGGAACTTAACTGTACTTTCTACAGCAAGTAAATTCCCACTTTTCAATCTATTAAAAAATATGCCGTGGAGGAAACTGTCCACTCACCCATTCTTGTCTATACTGGAGATAGTTGGTCAAACATAGTCTAGCAGAATCTGATTTGCATTAGTCTTCACTTCCTACTGCCAACCCTAATTCCTCAGAAACACTTAACAATAACTCTGTCCTTCTTCCAAACCCTGAAATAAACTTCCCTGGCATTCTGGGAATAGCTTTATAATTAAAAAGCTATTTACATTTGGTCCTTGGTCCTTACAGTATGAACATAAAATAAAAACCACTTGATCACCATTGTTGTAGAGTTGGGATGTTTAAAATATTTTACATCCTGGCCACAAGCTAAATGATTCCCAGATACAGTCTATTTTGAGGGTTGGCTTCCAGGGTGGTGATGGTGGATAAAGGTGCAAAGAAATGCCTGGTAAATAGAATGGTCTAGAAGTGAGAGCCTCAATTTTTGGCCTAAACCATGCCCTGGGAATTTCCTGATGACTTGGTCCTGTGGTCCTGTGCTATGACATCGATACAGGGCCCTGGCTCTGAGTGCTCATTTCTACCTCTTGAATCCAACACCTGCTAGTTCTGTGCTCCTGACCAATTATTTACACTGGTGGTGGTATAAAGGGCATGTAGAAATATTGTAGCTGCTAAGTTGGCTTTTTAAAAATAGCTAGGATATTGCCACATCTGGGCCTTTCATGTTTTCAGGGTTCAGATGGAAAAAAAAAAGTAAAGGAAATAAATTATCTGCTTTCTTTTCCTAGGACTAGTTCCTTTGTAAATGTAGTTTTTACACTATGCTATCAGGGAGATCATTTGATCCACTTCAATTAGTTAAATCCAACCATTGATTGTTGTTAGAATTAAACAACTAATTGACTCTAAGTTTAGTTACCAGTTATCTAGCTGATTAAATATATACATATATAAGTTAAATATGTTTGTTTTAATTGACCTACAACTGTAGACATACAGTAAATTAGGGTGGCTGCAGGGGAATGATGGCAGTGGGCTTTTGGCTGGGGAATGGAGTCCGGTACATCATCTTAAACCATCAGCCAATTTTATCCACCATCTCAAACCATCAGCTAATTTGGGGAACCTAAACAGAAAGTCTCAATTGGGTGAGCTGTTGTAGATGTTGATAGGGAGTAGATTGGCATGTACTATGGAATACTTTCTTACCATTATGTGTCACAAATTACCTGTTACCCACTGTTGTCAAGTCAATTCCACCTCAGACTAACAGTATAAGAAAGAGTATAACTACTCCATAGAGTTTCCAATACTATGCTGGTGACATAGTGGTTAAGAGTCACAGCTACTAACCAAAAGGTCAGCAGATTGAAACTGCCAGGCATTCCTTGGATAACCATATGAGGCAGTTCTACTCTGTCCTATAGGGCTCTGTGAGTTGGAATTGGCTCTGCATAAATAGAGAATCTTTACAGAAGCAGAGTACACACAGTTTCCCCATCATGAGCTTCTGTTGGGTTTGAGCTACTAAACTTTTGATTAGAAGCTGGCTACTTAAGTGCTTCTCCAGCAGAGCTCCTTGTCAGATACCGAGGAAATTCTTAATCTGCAAGTTATTAATCTGGGATCTAACGGTTTGCACCTAACCATTAAATGTCAGTAGAAGGCCACTCACCATATGTATTTTCCATGGGAGGATTAGAGTTAGGTTGTTAAGCAATAGCTGCTGTCCTTTAAATACTATTCACCAAAATGTGACCCAGATTTGCAGGGAATACAAAGGAAAGAAAAATGTCTATTTTTCCTGAGGTCTCACTAAGCCTTGCAATTCAAGTCCTGTCAGAGATTTTACCAAACCTGTTTTTCAGTGATTAAAACTCTGCTCATAAAAATTAACTACAGGCTTTTATACAAGTCAAACCCAGAATTCATGTGGTTCTCTTAAAATCTTGTAAGTCTTTAAAAGAAGGATTAATAAAAATATGCCTTCATAGATGACGTTCCCTGTGGCTTCAAAGTTTGCTTGTTTAAGTGTAAACTTCAGTTCAGCAGCTCGTCTTACAGCCACCCCTCAATCCCAGGGAAGCAAGGTATTTCCGGTTTTACTCAGAGCCATCAATGGAAAATACCAGCCATTTATTGCCCCCTGTGACTGAAAATTGAATTAAGAGATCATGAAGAGCATAATGTAATTTCATTACAGTTCTACAGGAGGCTACAGTGATGAGCTTGAATTCCTTTGAAAGTCTCCAGGGGGCTGGCATTTCACCCTGTGCTCAAGAACTATTGATGTTGTCCTTGAACCACAGCATGGCACATCAATCCCATCCTTCCAGGCCTGGAAAGCCAGACCTGCCGTGACCCAACCCTGTTTCTTTTAGGTACTGGTTATAATAGAGACTATATATCATCTACTAATCCAGGAGGTTCATGGGTGGACAAATGGTTGACCTTTGCCTGCTAGCCAAAAGGTTGGCTGTTTGAACCCACCCACAGGCACCTTGAAAGACAGACCTGGTGAACTGCTTCTGAAAGGCCAGGCACAACCTTTAAAACCCAATAGAGCAATTCTATATTCACATATAGTGTCACCTGTTATTATTAGCTGCCATTGACTTAGAGTGGACTCAGTGACAACTAACAACAAGTGGTCCAGACTGACCTGAGCCAATGGAATGCAAAGAAAATATCCACGTACCCGTGGACTGTGGACTACTACACTCAGTCTAGAGAAGGAGAAGCCTCAGTGAATCGCTGACGAGGACAGTCCCCTTCGACTCTGCTTGTTACTTGTCTTTTGTCATTAAGTGATGTCACAGTGTCTGCTCCCTGCAGCATTATGGGAGTGTCCTAAGATTAATTTTCTGGTGGTTGTAGTGGGGAACCTAAACCATCTGCCAGGGATGGTAACCCCACCTGTTTCCAGGTAGAACCATACTCTACTTTTGGAAGTAGACCAACAGGACTTTTTTCTGATACGCTTTAGGGTGGATTTGGATTCTACCACAACATTATATCCAAAACATCAGTTGTATAACATTGTAAAACATATGATCCAAAACATCAATTGTACAACACTGGGAGCAAAGTTATAGACGTAGTCACCAGGTGACACAAATGATTGTGTTCTTAGCTACTAACAGAAAAGTTGGCCGTTCAAATCACCTCATAGATGCCTAGGAAGAAAGGCCTAGAGGTCTACTTTCAAAGATCACAACCATTCAAAACCCTGTAGAACACAGTTCAACTCTGAAACAGTGTGGGATTTACCACAGGTAAGAATTAACTCTACAGCAACTGGTTTTTTCTTTTGACTGAAGAAGAAACTGTGTGACAGAAACTACAAAGATTCACTCATTCATTCAAACATATACTGAATCAAGGAGACTGCAGAGGAGGAGAGGCTTGTAAACAACTGCAGTGCACTGACTTGAGTCAGACACACCTTAGTCTCTACGGAATAAAAATTAAAAAGGAGGGTTCCTTTTTCTAAAGTCAAGACAGAAGCACAAAATGGTATCACCCTGTAAATAAAGTAAAGCTTTACTAGTCCAAAAGACAGAAATCTGGTGACTGTCCCCATTTATGCCCCGGTGGAGAATTGAACAAGTAACTGGTGTTACTAGCTCATGAATTTTTCTGAGCAAGGGGGCAACTCAAGTCTCCTCAATTTTTACACATTTACTTCAGATATTAACTAGCTTGGTTATGCGTTCTGAAACCCTAGAATTTTAGGTACAACAAGTGGAGAAAGAGTAAAAGAAGGAGGAGTTGACTTCTAGAGGCAACCAAGAGATCTAGCAGGCAGCATGGCAAGAGAAAGATAATGTAGGGGAGGCCTGTGAAAAGTAGAGACACAAGGCCTTGAAAAACAATACTCCAGCCAAGTAGACTAAGGGCAGAGATCCTGTGAGAACCTTGGACTTTTTCCATTACAATGAATTTTGAATTCCACTCCCCTTGTGTTGTGTTTTAAAAATAAATAAAAGTGGGGTTAAGTATTTTTCTAATTGACATGACAATTACGGTACTTTAAGTGAGGATTTCCTCTAGATGTTTTTTAAGTGTTTACAATTTTATAAAATAAAAATAATGTTGCTATCCTTGATGCGAATGGAGGTAGAATCTTATCTTTTAATTACTCTTGCCTTACAGGGAGCCACTTGGCTCAGTGAGTAAGCAGCAGGTTGTGTATCTGAATCTTGTTGTGGTCCCGTTTCTAGCTTTATTTTCTTGTACTCTGAAAATAATTCTTTCCCTACCATTTCTCCATTGAAAATTTCTTTAAAATCGAGATAGTTGCCTTGGTAGAAACTTCTCAGTACTATACTTCTGTAACACAGGTATGTATACAGAAAGATATTTATATAGACTCAGAAAAGGGAGCTCAGACCATCAAATGAATCTCAGATCACCTCTAGGAGAGGTAGTTAGAGAATGTTTTAGTCATCTAGCTCTGCGATAACAGAAGTAACACAAGTGGATGGCTTTAAAAAGAGAAATTTTATTTTGTCACAGTCCTGTAGACTAAAACTCCCGATTTCAGGGGTCAGCCCCCGGGAAAGGCTTTCTCTCCTTGCTCTGGAGGAAGGTCCTTGCTGTCAATCATTCCCCAGACTGGAAGCTTCTGATGCACAGGGACCTCGAGTCCTTTCCAAAGAATGTGCTCTGTTTCTGGCATTCCTTCTTGGTAGTATTGAAGTCCCCAAATCTCTGCTTGCTTCCCTCTCTTTTATATCCCAGGAGACTGACTCAAGAGAAAATACACACTTACAGTAGAGTTTTGTCTTATTGACACAACCACAGCCCATCCTCCCTCATTAATACCATAGAGGCAGCATTTACAGCATGTACAAACGTTACACAGTATCAGGGAATCAAGATCTAGCCAAATGGCTACAAATATTGTTTGGGGGGGACACAATTCTATCCACGGCAGAGGGTAAAGGAGATTTTGCCCCTTATCATACAGATGGGAAGTGAGACACAGGAAGGTAAAGTAACCTGGCTGAGGTTACATGAAGGGTAGCACTGGGATTGATATGAACCCCATTAAAACCTGAGATACTGTTTTTTCTGTTAGACTGTGACACTTAACATCAAATTTATACATCACTTGAACTAGTCGACTCACTCTTTAATTTTTATGCATCTTTTAACTTTTATTTATTACACCTTGGAATTCTTGACATTGTGTTTGAAATTATTTTCTGGCTGAAGCTTTGAAGGCTTATAAGGCAGTGGTCTTCTAATAGCAGGTCAAGCAGAAAGACTTGCATTTGGCATTGGTTCCCAATGACCTAACTAAGCTAGTGAAAGCTTAGTTAAGCAGTTCTGTTAAGATACTGAAGTTCTATCCTGGAACTGAATGGCTGAAATGATATTGAATTCTCAGAGAAGCCTCAGGAACAATGATTGCCCCAGCCACACTGCTTTTGTGGCAGAGATGGTACATTTCCTGGGGATTTCCCTGACACTATGTCTATGCCAGGCTTCACATGTCCTCAACTATCACTGAGGGGCTAAGAGAATAGAGCGAACCTCACTGAGGTGACCTATTGACTATCTGGGGGGACCTTCACATTCTACTACCACTCGTCCCCATGCACCACAGTCCAGTGAGATTATTCTTATAAATCTTTCGAGGACTTAGAAGAAAGGTACACATCCATTTATTCTATATCTATTCCCAATATGAGGCACCCAAAAATGAATAGCCCAATGCTAGGCAAAATCGGGAGTAGATACAAATGTAACATGTGACTCCTGCTCACCAGAAGGGCAAATTCAATCATGCAGACAAGGCACTAGCACGCAAAAAAGATACAAATGCAAATACATGTGATGTAGTCCAAAGAATGGAACAGGAAACATGGTGAAGAATGTGGGCTTTAATGATGACAGATCTGGGTTCGTATCCAATCCCTGCCACTTACTGTCTGTGTAGATGCAGTTTCCTCATCTGTAAAATAGGGTGGGAGAGCCTGCATGTAGTGAGGACTCAATAAATGGCAGCTAATTATTATTATTATTATACAGATTATGAATTCTATAAAAATTTAGAGAATAGGACCTCAGTGTGGACTAGACTGAAAGAAGTTGTCTATATGATGGGAAGAGATGTGTACTTAAAGAATGTATTTGTATTAAGATAGGCAGTGGTTAGAATGCAGTGCCTGGGTGATGTAAATGGCTGATGCATCTGGCTGCTAGCCCCAAAGTTAGAGGTTTCAGTCCACCCAGGAGCACCTTGGAAGAAAGTCCTGGTGATCTACTTCTGTAAAATAAGGCACTGAAGACTCTGCGGAGGATAGTCTGACATACATAAGGTGGGCATAAGCTGGCATTGGCTAGATGGCAACTGATTTGGTTTTGTTTGAGCGGGTTATGAGAAAGGCACTCCGGGTAGTCTTGGGTGAACAGGAAGAGCAAAATGTAGAGGCAATAACGAGAATGGGCTCCCTGGAGGATGTCAGGGCTGACCTCTATGAATCAGTTCCAACCTATGGTGACTGTACGTACAGTGGAATGAAACACTGCCTGGTCCTGCACCGTCTTCACAGTACTAGTTAGGCTTGAGTCTTTTGCTGCAGCCACCGTGTCAATTCCGCTGGATTTTACTGAGTGGCAAAAGCCTTCAGCTCCTCACTACCATTGATCTGCTTTCCCCTCATCCACAGTCCATCAAAGGAGGCCTATGCTGTGGAATTTTGAAATGTTCTTTACACAATTACTTCTGTCATGGTTTATCAGGTAAGGTTAGCACCAGAGGCAAGGATAGGACTTTTGGTACATAGCATAAAATTGAGTGACTTATAGAGTTGCTACGAGTCAGAATCAACTTGATTAGCAATGGGTTTGGTTTATTTTTTGTTAACTGAGACCCCCCCCCCAACGTGTCTGTCAACTTGTCACACTGTAAGGACATGTGTGTTGCTGTGATGCTGGAAGGTATGCTACCAGTATTTAGGTAACAGCAGGGTTGCTCTTGGTGGACAGGTTTCAGCTGAGCTTCCAGACTAAGACTAGGAAGGATCCAACAATCTGCTTCTCAAAAGAATTAGCTGCTGAAAACCTTATGAATAGCAGCAGAACACTGTCTGAGATAGTGCCAGAAGATGAGCCCCGTAGGTTGGAAGGCACTCAAAAGATGACGGGGAAAGAACTGATCAGTCCTTGGGGAGGATCTCATGCTTGATGAGGCGGAGGATCAGCATAACAGAGGAAGCCCCCCACTGACACAGACGGACACAATGGTGGCAACAATGAACTTGAGCGTAACATGATTGTGGGCGTGGTGCAGGACCAGGCAAATTCGTTCTACTGTGCATCGGGTTGTTGTGAATTAGAACCCACTGAACATTGCCTAACAACAAACAAACACTGAGAATCCTTACTGTTGTTGGGGGACATGGAAATATGAGATATATTGGCTGAGAAGAACAAACTGGAAAGTAAATAATAATAATAAGGTCATGGAAATAAAACATCTCTCATTTTCTTGTGAGGTTGTTCCCTGTCCTAGAAGTTCTTGTGAAGTCCTGCACATTTATTATGTTGGCAATCTTAACACCAGAAAACTGTCCTTCCCCTCTCAAAAAAGGGACTTAATCAATATAACTTAGACTATTTGTCGGTGTATTTTCAGTTTCACTTCCATAGTAATTGTCTTTTTCTGTTGTTACTTTCTAATTACATGTAGCGCTAAGTCTCTTCCTAGAAAAAGCAAAAAGCGTTAGCTGCCTCCATTACCATTCAGGGGCCTGCTTAGCTGAATGAGAAGAAGGCTGCTACAGCCAAATTGCTATTTTCAATGAATGATTATATGTCCCTCGAGAATTTTTTGAAGTGTGTTTTTAGACAGTCTGACTGGGAAGTGAAGCGATAATACATTTCCCATCCAAAAAGGTATAGCAAACTCACTGCAAAATGAATTTCTGAAGTTAGGGGTCAGTAGTAGTTGGTACCTGGGCCATCCAGCTAGTGCCTTTCTTAAAATAGGGTAATGGGAATAGCTCAAATCCTAACCTACACTCCCAGCACCTCTGCTTGAATTTTAAAAAAGAATTCATGTAGCTGTTGGAATTGCCATTGTGGCTCCTTAAAGTCACAGACACAGCTGCAAGACTGATGGATCGCAAACTCATTATGTGTTAGTTACAAACTGGGAAGATCAAACTATTTAGTGCTAGCATATTGTTTTGTCATTCCTCTTATCCCTCCAATAATTACTGCTGTGCAAACAGGGATAATAGAGTGTCATTTACTTATTGATCTTGGGGGCTACAATGCAGCCATCCAAAAAAACCTGTGGGATAATTGTTTTAATTTTAAATTTGTTCGCAAATTTATATTATTTATTTGTTCCATGCTAAAACTAATTGTTACCTTTCACACCATTGCTCTCAGGCACAAAGGCAAAAAATGAGCATTTTCTAGTAAATAAGATGTTAAATAGCAGTAGTGATCCAGACTACTGTTTTAAATAAGTGAATGGTGCTTTTGGTTTTTCCCATGGGAAGAGGGTAATGAAAATGAATGGTCCCAAACTTGATGCCCATTTGAGAGGCATGGGTAATCTATGCCACGAGTCAAGAAATGTGTGCCCTCAGCCTAATATACTTCCTAATGACTCTGCTCAACCCCAAAAGAGACAACAGATCTGTGATTCAGAAAGTGGCAGCGTTTCTGTTATTAATGCTTTACTGTGATTGTGCTATGGCAGGTAGGTAGGAGTGGGAGGATCTGCTTGTGGCAAAAATACGGGAAAAGTTCTAGGCAGAGGCCTCATGAGGGTCACTACTGGCCTACTTCGCTGGCACTCCCCAAGATAAGAAAAAAAGGCTCTCCTCTCTCATATGTGACAGATACAGAGGCCACTTCAAACCTTTTGACAGTAGCTGAAATAGCAGACAAGAATTCTTATCTGCAGAAGGATTCATGGTGAAGGGAATCCTAAGGATAAGGGTAGCTACATTACCACTGTTGGGTGCCATGCACTCAATTCTGATTCGTAGTGACCCTTTGACCGATAGAATGAAACACTGCCTGTCGCTGCACCATCCTCACGATAGTTGTATTTGAGATCATTATTGCACAACTGTCAATCCATCTTGTTCAGGGTATTCTTCTTTGATGACCTTCTACTTTATGAAGCATAACGTCCTTCTCCAGGGACTAATTCCGTGTAATGTGCCCAAAGTATGTGAGACAGTCTTGCTATCTTTGCTTCCAAGGAACACCCTGACTGTACTTTTCCCAAGAAAGATTTGTTTGTTCTTTGGCAGCATGTGGCATACTCAATATTCTTCACTTACACCATCATTTAAAGGTGTCAATTCTTCTTTGCTCTTCTTTTATTCATTGCCCAGCTTTCACATGCATATGAGGCCACTGGAAGTATCATGGCCTGAGTCTGGCACACCTTATCTGTAAAGTGACATCTTCTTTTAAAGACGTCTTTTGCAGCAGATTTGCCCAATGCAGTAAGTTGTTTGATTTTTTGACTGCTGCTTCTGTGGGCATTGATTGTGGGTACAAGTAAAAGGAAATCCTTGACAATTTCAATCTTTTCACTGTTTACCATGCTGCTGCTTATTGGTCTAGTCATAAGAATTTTTGTTTTCTTTATGTTGAGGTGTAATCCGTCCTGAGGGCTGTGGTCTTTGATCTTCATCACTAAGTGCTTCAAATCTCTTCACTTTCAGCAAACAAGGTTGTACCATCTGTGTAACGCAGGTTGCTCATGAGTCTTCCTCCAGTCCTGATGAGAGATTCGTCAAGGAGAGATACATCAAAGGGCAAAAATAACAACAAACAAAAAATCCTAACAATCTCATTTTAGAATCTATCTCTCTCTTGCATAAATCAAGGCTTCTGATTCTACTTTTCACTTTTTTATTTTTTATTAATTACAATAAAAGAATAAAATTTCTAACATCTATCAATTATCTCATCTATGGTAAATCCTCAGCCCCCACTCACTCATGTAGCCAACACAATCCTTTTCTTCTATGGATAATTCTCTTGTTAAGTCCTCATAACAGGGGTCTCATACAAAATTTGTCCTATTGAGACTGATTGATTTCACTCAGCATGATCTCTTCCAAATGAGACCATGTTATGAGATGTCTTCTAAAATTGTTGTTGTTTTTTATCATAGAATAGTGTTCCGTTGAGTATATGTACCATAGTTTGCTTATCCATTCATCTATTGATGGACATCAGGGTTGATTCCAACTTTTTGCTGTTGTGGACTGTTCTGTAACAAACATTAGTGTGCATGTGTCTGTTTGTGTGAAAACCTTTGTTTCTGAAGGATAAATTCCAAGCAGTGGAATTACAGGATCAAATGATATACCTATCTCCAGCTTTTTAAGGTAGAGCCAGACTGTTTTTTCAAAGAGGTTGTACCATTTTGCAATCCTACCAGCAGTGTAGGAGAGTTCCAATTTCTCCACAGCCTCTCCAGCATTTGTTGTTTTGTGTTTTTTGGATCATGGCCAACCTTGTTGGAGTGAGATGATATCTCATTGTAGTTTCGATTTGAATTTCTGTAATAGCTAATGATCATGATCAATTCTCCATGTGTCATTCGGCTACACAGATATCCTCTTTAGAGAAATGTCTGTCCCTCTCCTTTGCTCATTGCTTAATTGGATTGTTTATCCATTTTTTGTTGCTATTTTGTAACACCTTATAGATTATGGAGATCAGACGTTGATCTGACATAGAGTTGCCAAATATTTTTGCCATTCTGTAGGTGTTCTTTTAATTCTTTTGATGAAGTCTTTAGATGAGCAAAAGTGTTTGATTCTTAGTAATTCCCATTTATCTATTTTCTCTTCTGTTGAATGTGCTTTGTTTTTCAGATTTTGAAGTCTGTCTACACTGTGTATTAAAAATTCCGTTATTGATCCTATTTTATCTTGGATGAGCTTTATTGTTTAAGATTTTATATTTAGATCTTTTATCCAGTTTGAGTTGTTTTTTGTATAAGGTGTGAGATATGGGTCTTGTTTCAGTTTTTGCAGATGGATATCCAATTTTGACGGCATCATTTTTAAAGAGACTGTTCTTACCCCGGTTTAAAATCTTATGGCCTTTGTCAAATATCAGCTGTTCATAGGAGGATGGTGGCATCTCTGGGATCTCCACTCTGTTCCTTTGGTCTATATGTCTCTTTTTGTACCAGTACCAGGCTGTTTTGACATCTGTGGCAGTGTAATAGGTTCTAAAGTCAGGTAGTGAGAGGCATCCCGGTGTGTTCTTCTTCTTTAGCAGTGCTTTACTTATCCAGTGTTTCTTCCCTTTCCAAGCAAAGAAGATTTGTTTCTCCATCTCATTAAAAAATGTTACAGGATTTTGTATTGGGATTGCATTATACAAGTAGATTGCTTTGGGCAAAACAAACATTTTCACAATGTTGAGTCTTCCTTTCTATGAGCAGGGTAGATTACTCCATTTATGTAAGTCTCTCTTAGTTTCTTGTAGTAAGGTCTTGTAGTTCTCTTTGTAAAGATCTCTTATTTCTCTAGTTAGATTTATTCCTAGGTATTTTATCTTCCTGGGGGCTACAGTAAATAGAATTGATTTGGTGATCTCTTCTTTACTAGTCTCACTGCTGGTATAAAGGAATCCTACTGATTTACTTATGTTTATCTTGTATCCTGATACTTTGATGAACTCCTTTGTTAGTTCTAATAGTTTACTTATGGACTTCTTTGGATTCTCTGTATAAACAATCATATCATCTGCAAAGAGGGAGATTTTTACTTCTTCATTGCCAATGCGGATGCCCTTTATTTCTTTGTCTTGTCTAGTTACTCTGTCTAGAACTTCTAGCACAATGTTCAATAGAAGTGGAGAGAGTTATCATCCTTGTTTGGTTCCCATTCTCAAAGGGAATTCTTTCAGTCTATCACCATTCAGGATGATGAAGGCAGTTAGCTTTACATAGATGCTACTGATTGCATTGAGGAATTTCCCCTCTATTCTCATTTTTCTGAGAGTTCTAAGCATGAATGGGTGTTGAACTTTGTCAAATGCCTTTTCTGCACCAGTTGAAAAAGTCAGGTGATTCTTATCTTTTGTGTTATTAATGGATTGATTACATTAATTGTTTTTCTCATGTTGAACCAGCCTTGCATCCCTGCAATGAAACCAACTTGATCATGATGAATGACTTTTTTTTGTATGCTGTTGAATTCTATTGGCTAGAATTTTGTTGAAGATTTTTGCATCTAAGTTCATGAGTGACATTGTTCTGTAATTTTCTTTTTTGGGGGGATCTTCCCCTTGTTTTGGTATCAGGGTTACGCTGGCTTCATAGAATGAATTTGGGAGTATTCCATCCCTTTCTACAGTTTGAAATAGCCTCAATAGTATTGGAGTTAACTCTTCTCTAAAAGTTTGGTAGAATTCTCCAGTGAAGCCATCTGGGCCAGGACTTTTTTTGGTTAGTGGATTTGTGATGACTTCTTCAATCTCTTCTGTTGTGATAGATTTATTAAGATGATCTACTTCTCCTTGTGATAATCTTGGTGAGTCATATGAACCTAGGAATTTGTCCATTTCCCCCAGGTTTTCAAATCTGTTAGAGTACAGGCTTTCATAGTATTCTGTTATGATATTTTTTATTTCACCTGGATCTGTTGTAACAACTCCCATCTCATTTTTTAATCGGGTTATTTGTATCTTCTGCTGTTTTTCTCTTGTAAGTTTAGCCAGTGGTTTATCAATTTTGTTGCTCTTTTCAAACAACTAGCTTTTGGTTTTGTTAATTGTTTCAGTTGTTTTTCTATTCTCTAATTCATTTAGTTCTGCTTTAATCCTTATAATCTGTTTTTTTTCTGGTGACTGAGGGTTTCCTCTGCTGGAACTTTTCACTTTTTATCAGCCTGTCTTTTAACAGCTGGTTCCTAAGGGAAAGGGGGAAGACTTTCTGATAAATACTAAGAATGACTCTTAGGCCTCCACCCAGAGCTGGTTAATTCCATTTTGGCAGAATCTTATGTCAAGAATCTCTTAAAACACTCTCTTTCTAAAGAACACACTTTGCGTAGTTTCCCCAGTTTGTTAGGTTCTGCTGGAAACATTGGTGGTGTAGTAGTTAAGTCTGTAAGGAAACCCTGGTGGTGTAGTGGTTAAGTGCTATGGCTGTTAACCAGAAAGCTGGCAGTTCAAATCTACCAGGAGCTCCTTGGAAACTCTACAAGGCAGTTCTACTCTGTCTACAGAGTCACTGTGAGTCAGAATTGACTCAGTGGCAGTGGGCTTTTTGGTGTTGATTATAGTCCCTGGGCAAACAGTTAAGCACTTGGCTTCTAACCAAAAGGTTGGCAGTTCAAGGCTACTCAAATGCTCCTAAAGAAACCCCTGGTGAGCTAATTCTAAAATATTGGGTATTGAAAACCGAGCAGAACACAGTTCTACTCTGACATGGTGTCAGCAATTGAATTGTGTTCCCTCCAAAACGTGTGTGGCTGCTTGGCTAGGCCATGATTCTTGCTATTACGTGATATTTGTTTATGTTATAAACCCTGCCCTATGATATTATTAAGGGAGGATGGGTGGCACTTGTGTTGGTAGGGCAGGACTCAGTGTATAAGATTTTTTTTCAGTTGTAACTAAGCTAAAGTATACAATCTAAATTGGTTTTGCATGCTTCCCATCTGCAGCTACCCCTGCTCTCCCCACCTGGTGATAGCACACTCTTCCTTTTCACTCTATATATCTAGTATGTTCTTAATAATCATCTATCCCCATCTCTCCACCCTCTTCTCTCCCATCTAGAAAGCCCAGTAGGACAGCCTCCTGCAAATGCATAAAACTATAAAGTACACACACTGTATGATCACACTGTGTCCCCAAATCCAGTCCATTCTTGTCTGAAGAGCTGACTCATTACTGGTTTCCTGTCAGGGACAACAGCAGGTCTAGTGGCTGTGTTCCCAGAGAACCCTTCAGGCAGTCAGACCATTAATTAAGATCTTTCAGTAGAGTTCTTGGGCTGCACACCTCTTTTTCTCATGTTGCCTCAGGGACACTGCATTGTGTACCCAGTTACGACTGTCTTTGGTGGTGGCTGGTCATCACCTGGTTCCTCTAGTTTCATGTTGATACCATCTGCCATTCATACGAGTCCTCCTGTCTCCTGGGCTCTTTTTTCCTCATATCGTTGTTGTTCTCAGTCATCGTCTGTTCTACATGAGTTGGGACCATTTGGTATACCTCAGATGACAGCTTGCTAGCTTCTAAAACCACAGACCCCACCCACCAATATGGGGTACTGAAGAGTCTTGCTTTAGCAATAAACTAGTTATGCCAGTAGGCCTTGATGTCTTCTGAATACATGGTCCTCGGACCCCCTTCCCTGCTATTCTATCCTTCGAAATATTAGGCTGAATTTAGAAAACCTTTCACTTTATGGTGAAATTCAGTTAAGTTGGTCTACTCTCTACTGTGTGCTGTCACTGCTTTCACTGAACCAAATTTCTATCAGCTAGCCTATGCCCAGCCCTCTCACTCCCTCCCCACCTTTGTAGCCATTAAAGCATCTTTTCTTCTGTGCATAAGTCTGTTTTTAAGTCCTTATAGTAGGAGTCTTACACAATATTTGTCCTTCTGCCACTGACTGAGTTCACTCAACATAATGTCTTCCATTTGAAACCAGGTTATGAGATGCTTCCTTGTTCTTTATCATTTCATAGCGTTCCATTGAGTATACGCACTAAAGTTTGCTTATCCATTCTGTTGATGGGCATCTAGGTTGATTCCTTCTTTTTGCTATTATGGATAGTGCTGCAGTAAGCACTCATGTACATGGTGTCTATTCCTGTGACTGTCTTTATTTCTGTAGGATATATTCTGAACAGTGAGATTACTAGATCAAATGGTATATCTATTTCTAGCATTTTAAGGAAGTGCCAAATCAATTTCCAAAGAGGTTGTACCATTTTACAATCCCACCAACAGTATAGGAGAGTTCCCATCTCTCCACAGCCTCTCAAGCATTTGTTGTTTTGTGTTTTTTGGATCATGGCCAATCTTGTTGGGGTGAGATGGTATCTCATTGTAATTTGGATTTGGATTTCTCTAACAGCTAATTATTGTGAACATTTCCTTACATGTCTTTTGGCTGCCTGGATGTCTTTCTTGGTAAAGTTGTATGCCCATCTCCTTTGCCCATTGCTTAATTGGGTTATTTACTTTTTTCTTCTTGATATTTTGCAATACCTTGTAGATGTGTGAGATCGTTTTGTGCTTTGAGGCAGTCTCTTTAGATATAAAGGAAAGAAGCCAACAGGAAGATTTGGGGACTTTATATCATCAAAAAAGAAAGCAGCACAAGGAGCTGAGTGTGTTCTTTGGAATGGACCAGGGTCCCTGCACCTCAGAAGTTTCCAATTGAGTGAAAGATTCATGAAAAAGACCTTCCTCCAGAGGAAGTCTTCTCCTGTGACTAAATAAAACTTCTCTAGTATTTCCATTATAGCAGCACTAGATGACTAAAACACTTGGCATGAGTCAGAGTCCATTCCACAGCACCAGGTTCTTTTTGGTTGTTGTTATTGATTAGCCACAATTTATTTGTGGTTTCTCTTGTTTTCTTTTCTTTCTTCCTGATCGTTTTTCTCTTGGTTTTTATGTTCTACTTCCATTGTTGCAGTAAATCTCAAATTATTTTGACCATTATTGCTCTGGCTTCTGTCCATCAATTGGTCACTCATCACCACACCATTGCTCTGAACACTTATTCACAGGTCCCAAATCTACAGATTCAGATATCTATAGTAAAAGATATGAATGTAGCATCCTGCTGTATTAGGAAAGGTGACTATGCATCACATTTACCAGAAACAAACTAGTTCCCTTAGTGCAGACTCTGTGACCTATTAAAAGTTCATCACGAGTAGTACAAATCAGTGAAACACCTTTGAAAAACAATTAGGCAATATCTATCACATTGGAAAATCCACATACCTCTTGACTCAGCAGTTCCATGCTAGGCATTTATCTTATTGTTAAAAACCTGCAATACATAAAGTAATACAAAAGAAGGTTTATTGATCATTGTATGAATAAGAAAAAAAATGATACACTCATAGAATATAATACTAGGTTCTTGTTGTTAGGTGCCTTGATTTGTTTCAGACTCATATTAACTCTATGGACAACAGAATGAAACAATGCCTGGCCCTACTTCATCCATCTCATTGAAGGTCTTCATCTTTTTTGCTGACCCTGTACTTTACTAAGCATGTTGTCCTTCTCAAGGGACTGGTGCTTCTGGTAAGTTCAAAGATCTAGAGATGCAGTCTTGCCATCATCTCTTCTAAGGAGCTTTCTGGCTGTACTTCTTTAAAGATGCATTAGTTCATTCTTTTGGCAGTCCACGATTGTCATGAATTGACTTGTGTCTCCCCAAATTCTCCCCGGAAGTTTTGCTGGGCCATGATTCCCAGTATTGTATGATTTTCCTATGTTGTGAATCCTCAACTCTGCCTGTGGTTAATAGAGCAAGATTGGATTATGTTAAAGAGGATCAGGGTGGGACCGTAACACCTTTACTAAGGTCACCTCCCTGATCCAATGTAAAGGGAGTTTCCCCAGGGTGTGGCTATACCGCCTTTTATCTTGTTACCTTTCAAGAGATAAAAGAAAAGGAAAGCAAGCAGCGAGTGGTGGACTTCTTATCACTGAGAAAGCAGCACTAATAGAGTGTATTCTTCAGATCTGAGGTTCCTGTGCTGAGACCGAGGACACCGACACGAGGACCTTCCTCCAGAGCTGAGAGAGAGAAAAGTCTTTACCCAGAGCTGATGCCCTCAATTTGGACTTGTAGCCTACTGGACTGTAACAGAATAAACTTTTGTATGTTAAAGCCATCCACTTTGGTATTTCTGCTATAGCAACACTAGATAACTAAGACAATGATATATGCACTATTCTTCATCAACACCTTAATTAAAAGGCAGCAATTCTTATTTTGTCTTTCTTATTCGTTGTCCAGCTTTTGAATGCATATGAGGCAATTGAAAATACCATGTCTTGAGTCAGGTGCACCTTAGTCTTTAAAATGACATCTTTGCTTTGTAACACTTTAAAGAAATCTTTCAACAGATTTCCTCAATGCAATATATCCTTTAATTTCTTAACTGCTGCCTCCACTAATCCAAGTAAAACAAAATCCTTGACAAATTCAGTCTTTTCTCTGTTTATCATGATGCTGCTTATCAGTCCAGTTGTGAGGACTTTTGTTTTCTTTATGTTGAGTTGTAATCTACACTGAAGGCTGTAGTCCTTGATCTTCATCAGTGAGTGATTCAAGTCCTCTTAGCTCTCAGCAAACAAGGCTGTGTCATCTGCATACCAAAGGTTGTTAATGAATCTTTCTCCAATCCTGATATCATCTTCTTCTTCATAGAGTCCAGTTTCTCAGATTATTTGATTAGCATACAGACTAAGTAAGGTAACATATACCTTTCCTGATTTTAAACCACATGGTATTAGTATTAGCTTATTCTGTTTGAATAACTGCCTCTTTGTCTAAGTTTAGGTTCCTCAGGAGAACAATTATGTGTTCTGGAATTCTCATTCTTTGAAATGTTATCCAAAATCTTTTATGACCCATATAGTTAAATGCCTTTGCATAGTCCATAAAACACAAGTAAACAACTTTATGGTATTCACACTTTCAGCCAAGATCCATCTGACATCAGCAGTGATATCCCTCATTTCATGTCTTTTTCTGAACCTGGCTTGAATTTCTGGCAATTCCCTGTTGAAATACTGCTGCCGATTTTTGAATTAACCTTCAGCAAAATTTTATTTAAGTGTAATATAATGATACTGTTGTTAATTTCTGCATTCTGTTGGATCACCTTTCTTTAGGATGGGCACAAATAATCAGTTGGCCAGGTAGCTATCTTCCCAATTCTTTGGCATAGCTGAGTGAGTGCTTCCCACATTTAGTCTATTTTTTCTTTCTTTCTTTCTTTCTTTTTTTTTTTTTGTGAGGCATTTCAACGTGTGTATCATAAATTTGTGGAGCCTTGTTTTTGCCATTGCCTTCGGTGCAGCTTTGACTTCTTCCTTAAGTACACTGGTTCTTGATCATATGCTACTTTCTGAAAGGTTCGAACGTTGATCAATTCTTTTGGGTACAGTGCCTCTGTGTATTACTTCCATCTCCTTTTGATGATTTTTCCATCATTCAAAGTTTTGTCCATAGAATTCTTCAAGGTTTCAACTTGAGGCTTGGTTTTTCTTCAGTTCTTTCAGCTTGAGAAGTGCCTAATGTTTTCTTCCCTGTTGGTTTTCTAACTCCTAATCTTTGCACATTTCCTTTTAATACTTTACTTTGTCTTAATGAGCTGCCCTTTGAAATCTTCTGTTCAGCTCTTTTACTTCATCATTCCATTTACTTTAGCTACTAGATGTTAAACAGCAAGTTTCAGAATCTCTTCTGACATGTGTGTGGGTCTTTTCTTTCGTGTCTTTTTAATGACCTTTTGTTTTCTTTATGTGTGATATCTCATGACTCATTTGGTTTTTGGTCATTAGCGTTCTGTATGTCAAATCTATTCTTGAGATGATCTTTAAATTCAGGTGAAATGTACTAAAGTTTGTACTTTGGCTCTTGTGAATTGTTTTAAATTTTCTTCAGCTTTGGCTTGAACTTGCATATGAGCAACTGAACCACTGTTCTGTAGTTGGCTTTGGCCTTGTTCTGACTTACTATGTTGAGCTTACCCATCATATATTTCTATAAATGTAGTGGATTTGACTCCTGTGTATTCCAGCTGGTGAGATCCATGTGTATAATTGCCATTTATGTTTTCGGAAAAGGGTATTTCCAGTGGATAGGTTATTGTTCTTGCAAAATTCTGTCACGTGATCTCCAGTGCAATGTGTATTACCAAAGCCACATTTTCCAACTACTGTTCCTTCTAGTTAGTTTTCAACTTTATTATTACAATCACCAGTACTTATTGCATCTTGACTATATGTTTTATCAATTTCAGAGCGCAAAACTTGGTAAAAATCTTCTATTTCTTCATCTTTGGCTTTAGCGGTTGGTACACAAATTTGAGTAAAAGCTGTATGTATTGAGTTGTACTGTATCCCCCCAAAAATGTGTGTAGCCTTTTGGCTGGGCCAGCATTCACAATATTTTGTGATTGTCCTCTGTTTTGTGATTTTCCTATGCTGTATGTTGAAGAGAATTAGAGTGGGACAGTAAATCTCTTCCTAAGATCACCTCCCTGCTCCAGTGTAAAGGGAGTGTCCCCGAAGTGTGGCTTAAGCCACCTTTTGTCCTTTCATCCTTCAAGGGATAAAAGGAAAGGGAAGCAAGAAGAGAGTTGGGAACCTCACACCATCAAGAAAGCGGCACTGGGAGTAGACCATGCCCTTCAGTCCTGAGGTTCCCGCACCAAGATGCTTCCCTGCCAAAGACTGAAGCAACACAAGGACTGTCCTCCAAAGCCAACAAAGGGAAAAGCCTTTCCTTGGAGCTAGCCAAGCCAAGTGCTGTGAGTCGGCAGACATCCTGAATTTGGACTTGTAGCCTACTGGACTGTGTAAGAGTAAACTTTACTTTGTTGAAACCATCCGCTCTGTGGTATTTTTGTTAGAACAACATTAGCTCACTAAAACATTGTGTTATCTGTTTTCCTTGCAGGTGTATGAGTGTTATCCTGTCACTGACAGCACTGTGGAGTCCAGGTAGTACAGTCTTTCAGAACTTGACTAATCAAAAGTTCCACAGTTTAAATCCACCAGCAGTTCCTTGGAAACACCATGAAACTGTCTGTCCTACTATATCCTATAGGGTTTCTGTGAATCAAAATTGACTCACTGATAATGAGTTTAGTGTTTGGTTTAGACAGCATTGTGCTTCAGGGACGATCTTGAAATGTTCTTTTTGACCATGAATGTCATGCTGTTCCTCTACAACCTGTCATTCCCTGAATCAATTACTATGTGATTGTTCAGTTCAAAAGTCCCATACCAGTCCGTTTCAGCTCACTAACACCTAGATCATCAGCCTTCGAGTGTTCTATTTCATGTTTGACAACTTCTAGTTTTCCTCAATTCATACATTGTACCTTGTGATTACTAATGGATGTTTGCAGCTGTCTCTCTTCTCATTTGAATCATACCATATCAGCAAATGGAGGTTCCCAAAATTTTACTCCATCCACATCACTGAAGACAATATTATCTCAAGGAGGCAGGTTTTCCCTAGTGTATTTTGAGCGCCTGCCAGTCTGATTGGCTCATATTCTGATACCACGTTAGACAATGTTTAGCTGCTATTCAAGGTTTTCACTGACAAATTGTTGAGAAGTAGATTGCTGAGTCCTTCTTCATAGTCTGTCCTAGGCTGGAAATTACACTGAAACCTGTCTACCATGGGTAGCCTCACTGGTATTTGAAATACAGATTGCATAGCTTCCAGTATCATAGCAACAAGCAAGCCACTATAGTACTAGGATGACAAACTGACAGAGGAGTGTTGGGAAGTATTATATAATAGTTAAAATGTCTCATAGGTAGACCTACTTGGGTTGATATGGAAACGTATTTCGGATTATGGGAATCAAAAAGTTGCAGAACCTTGCACAGAGAGTGATTATACTTATGTCAAAAGATGGTTTGTTCATCCACAGTATTGAACTATAACCCAAAGTATAAAATAAATATACATGAGCTCATACTGATACAAATGTGTGAACAAATAAATAAATAAAAGAGGTAGAAGAGATATATATTCCACATGGAACAATTCCAGATAATATGTGTAGATACTACCCTCTCCTGTAGGTAGAGTTTAACTCCTCTTCCTTTGTGTGTGAGCTGTTCTTAATGACCAGCTTCCAAAGAAGAGAGTTTGGAAAGGGAAAATACTAACTTTACAGTGAATAAACCTGACAGATGTTATCTTAACCATCACTGTTCATTGTTAAAATGTTAACCATTATTCATCATTATTAAAATTACTGATTATGAGTTGTGCTGATAGTGTGAAGTATGAAGTGTAAAACCAAGGGCATTTAATCTCTGCAAGTATTCATCTCCAAAATCCATAACCCTTATGTAATCATGTGGACAACATCAGAAAAAACCCATTTAGAGAGATATTCTCCAAAATATCCCACAAATATTTCTCAAAACTCTCTAGGTCATGAAAAACACAGAATGGCAGAGCAGCAAATGAGACTAAGAAAACATGACAACTAAAACGTGATGTGAGATCCTGGAGCAATGGGAGGGGCGGGGAAAGAAGTTAAGAAACTAGTGAACTCTGAGAAAAAAATCTCTAGCTTAGTTCATGGTGGTGTATCAATGCTAATTTCTTAGTTTTGATGAATATACCAGTACTGTGTAAGACGTTAGCATCAGGGAGACCTAGGTGAAGGGTATGTGGGAATTATCTTCCTTGTAACTTTTGTGTAGATCTAAAACTTTTTGAAAATTAAAAAGTTTACTTTATAAGGTAAAGGAGGGTATGATAACACACATAGAAATTTCTGGAAGGCTACCAAAGGAACTATTAATACCGTCATTCCTGGGGAGTAAGACTGGAATATATAGAAAACAGAGAATAAGACTTACGTGGGCTCATTGTTTTGTGGAATGATTTTTTTAAATACATTATTGGAGATAGGATTAAATGTTGAAAATTATCTTGGTATCTGGCTAAAATTAGTGAATTCTGTATTCTCTTCTGAAGCATAAAGTTTACTCACAGAAATTATTTTCTCAATCATTAGCTCTGGGAAGAGACTCTTGTAGGCATTTGGGATATTGTCTTCTTAAATTCATCTTCTGTTTCATTTTGTTTGCTTTACATTTTACAATGGTTCTTTGGTTTCTTGATTTCTTTATATTTAAGCTACATCTCCTGTAACTGGTTTTGTGTTTTATTTTATTTTATTATTTTTAATCTATTGTTACAATCTTTGTTTAGTCCATAAATAATGAAATTATTGATACTGTTTGATTTGGGTCTATTATTTTATTATTTTGGTTGTTTCTGTGTTCCTCCTTTTCTTTCTTTAGGATTATTTTGTCTTACTACTTTTTAAAAATGTACTTATTTTCTTCAGATACACTTTAGTTGTTATTCTAGGAATTACAACACATGTTATTAATTTTATCATTATTACTTAAAGGTAATGTACTATTTCATGTAAAATGTAGAAAACTTGTAACTATTTAAGTCTTTCCTACCTCCTATCTTTTGTACTACATTTATCAGGTATATTGCATCCATAGACATTACTTTAAAAAATATTTTATTGTGCTTTAAGTGAAATCTTACAATCTGAATCAATTTGCCATGTGAAACCCCACACCTACACCACTATGCAACTCTAACTAATGTCTCCTCCCCTCCCTCCTTTCCACATTGTACTTCCACATCCATTCAACCAACTCCTGTCCCCCTCCATCTTCTTATCTCACCTCTGGACAAGATCTGCTCCAATACCTCATGTATATATTTAAGTTGAGAACCATATACTTTGCCAGTATCACTCTAGGCCTTATAGTCCAGTCCAATCTTTGTATAAAGAGTTGGCTTTGTTACTGGATTCAGCTCTGGGCTAACAGAAAGTCCAGGGACCATGTCCTCAAGGGATCTGTACCATCAAGTGTGGCCTTTTAATAGAGTTCTAGTTTTGGCACATCTGTTTTTCTCCTGCTACATCAGGGACGGTCATTGGTGGTGGACAAGCATTATCTAGTTCTGACTGGTCTCATGCCGATGCAATCTCTGGGCCATATGGTACCTTCTGTCTGTTGGGCTCATATATTCATCATGTTTTTGGTGTCCTTCTTTCTCCTCTGCTCCAGATGGATTAGAACCAACTGATGTCACTTAGATGGCCTCTTGCTAGCTTTTAAGACCCCAGACACCACTCACCAAAGTAGCATGTAGAACATATTTTTCAGAAAAACTTAGTTATGCTGGTAGGGCTAGAAATTCCCTGAAACACTGATCCCCAGATCCCTGTCCCTGCTATTCTCTCCTTCAAAATAATCAGGTTGTATTTAGAAAACCTTTTAGCTTTTGGTATAGTCCAGGTGTGCTATCCTCCCTTCTACTGTGTGCTGTTCCTCCCATTTCCATATAAAGTTGGTGATTTGTTTCTCCGTCTCATTGAAAAATGCCATTGGAATTTATATTGGGATTACATTGTATTTATAGATCACTTTGGGTATAGATCACAATGTTAAGTCTTCCTATCCATGAACAACGTAAGCTTCTCCATTTATGTAGGTCTCTTGTTTTCTTGCAGTAGAGTCTTGTAATTTTCTTTGTATAGGTCTTTTACATCTCTGGTTAGATTTATTTCTAGGTATTTTATCTTCTCTGGGCAATTGTAAATGGTAATGATTTGAAAATTTGCTCTGTGATGCTCTCTTTGTTGGTATAAAGAAATCCAACTGATTTGCATATGTTTAACTTATATCCTGCTACTTTGCTGAACTATTCTATTAGCTCAGTACTTTTTTATGTGTGGATTCTTAAACATAGAAAACCCTCACGGTGTAGTGGTTAAGTGCTATGATCACTAACCGGAAGATTGGCAGTTGAAATTTGCTAGGTGCTCATTAGAGACTCTATGGGGCATTTCTACTCTGTCTATAAGGTTGCTATGAGTCAGAATCAATGTGACAGCAGTGAGTAGTTGGTACATATGAGATCATATCATCCATAAATAGAGGAACTTTCATTTCTCCCTAACCAATTTGGATACCTTTCATTTCTTCACCTTGTCTGATTGCTCTGTCTGGAACCTCCAGAACAATGTTGAATAAGAGTAGTGACAATGGATATCCTCGTCTGGTTCCCGTTGTCAAAGGGAAAGCTTTCAGACTCTCCGTTCAGGATGATGTTTGTTCCTGGCTTTGCATAGATGCTCTTTATGATGCTGAGAAATTTCCCTTCTATTCCTATTTAATTAAGAGTTTTTAGCATAAATGGGTTTTGGATTTTGTCAAATGCCTTTTCTGCATCAGTTGATTAAAAGAAGTAGTTCTTGTATTTTGTTTTATGTGGTTGATCAGATTAATTGTTTTTCTAGCACTGAACCACTGATGCATCCCTGATGTGAATCTCACTTGGTCACAGTGAATTAATTTTTTGATATGTTGTTGAATACTATTGGCTAGAATTTTGTTAAAGATTTCTGCATCTATGTTCACGAGAGACATTAGTATATTATTTTCCTTTTCTATGCTGTCTTTACCTGGTTTTGGTACCAGTATTATACTGGCTTCACAGAATGAATTTGGGAGTATGCCATCCTTTATTATGCTTTGGAATATCTTTAGTAATAGTGGCATTAACTCTTTTCTAAAAGTTTGGTAGAATTGTCCAGTGAATAGATCAGGACCAAGGCCTTTAAGTTGAGAATTTTTTAATTACCTTTCCAATCTCTTTTGTGGTTGAGTTATTCAGTTGTTTTACTTCTGTTTGTGCTAGTTCTGGTAGGTGATGCATCTCTAAAAATTTGTATGTTTCCAGAACAATGATGATTCCAGGAAACATCTCATAACCTGGTTTCAACTGGAAGACATTGCGTTGAGTGAAAGTAGTCAGTGACAAAAGGACAAATATTATATGAGACCCCTACAATAAGAACTCAAAAACAGACTTATGCATAGAAGAAAAGACTCTGATGGCTGCAAGGGAGGGGATGGAGGGAGGAGAAGGGGGGAAGGTTTACATTAGATAGTTGGTAGAAATTTGATTGGGAGAAATCAGTGACAGCACACATCAGAAACAAGAACAACATTAAGTGGACTTCAACATAACTTGAGTACTCCTTCCATCTTAACCCAATAGTACAAGGACAGAATAGCTGGGGCAGGGGGCAGGAGACCATGCTCTTAGATGAAATCGAGGCCAATTGGCACAACTAGCATTTTACTAAGAGGGTTCTCTGCACCCCGCATTGGTGAGTGGCATCTGGGGTCTTAACAGCTGCCAAGCTGCCATCCAAGGGCACAGCAAATGGTCCCAACTCAGCAGGAATGGATGCTCACTGAGGACCAAAACCGCAACCCAGAAAACAGAGAAACCCACATGAGTGGTGCCTACATCGACTTGTGACTGAAAGAACTGGATAGTGCCCGGCCACCACCAGTGATAGCCACGATGGAGCTCACACAGTTGAGGCTCATTGGCAACACAAGAATAAAAAGGGTTGCACCCTGAGATCTTCACTAAAAGACTGCAATTGATGGTCCAGCTGCTTCGAGGTTCCCCTGGGAGCATGGCCCCTGGCCCTGATGCTGCCCTTGCCCATGGATCATAACAAAGGTCCACTCTTCAGACAGCAAGGGATTGTACTTGATGATGCAGAGTTACTATATATTGGGTGCACTTTATGGTTCTATGCATCTATAGGATATCATCCTGCTGACCTCTGACTGGAGGCAAGGGAGTGGGCGGAGAGGAGGGGAAAGGAGACTGTTGGGAAGATGAGACATGTATGGAGCAGAGAGGAATAGTGTGCTCTTGCCAGGCAGGGAGAGCAGTGGAAGCTGCACATAGGTGGACATGCAAATTTATGTGGGAATGTATATTTTCAGTCAGTCATAATAAGATAATAATAATAGAATTAAAAATTTATCTGTTTCCTTTAGGCTTTTTTAATTTATTAAAGTACAATTTTTCATAGTATTGTTATGACTCTTAATTTCATTTGGGTCTATTGTAACATGGTCCATCTCACTTATTTGAGTTATTTGCTTCCTCTCCTGTTTTTCTTTTGTTGGTTTGGCCAAAGGTTTATCAGTTTTGTTGATCCTTTAAAAAACCCAGCTTTTCATCTTGTTAACTCTTTCAATCATTTTTCTATTCTCTGTTTCATTGAGTTCTGCTCAGCACTTGGCTGGCTTTGGCTAATTTTTTTTTATTTGTGTTCTTCTAGTGCTGAAGGTCTTCTTTCTCTGCTCTCTTTCTACTTGTTTGAGTTATAAAGGTAATGCTTTCATTTGTGCCCTTTCTTTTTTTTTGGATGTGTGCATTTATTGAAATAAATCGATCTCTGAGCCCTGCTTTCGTTGTGTCCTAAAGGTTCTGATAAGATGTGTTCTCATTCTCATTTGATTCCACGAATGTTTTCATTCCATCCTTGATTTCTTCTATAATCCAATCATTTTTAAGTAAGATCATGTTCAGTTTCCGTGTGTTTCATTTATCTTCTTTCTTTTTTCTGTTACTTATTTATACTTTTATGGTTTTATGATCTGAAAAGATGTCTTGTAATATTTCAATACTTCGAATTTTGTTAAGGATTGCTTTGTGGCCTAATACATGGTCAATTCTGGAGAATTTTCCATGTGCATTAGAAAAGAAAGTATACCTGGCTGCTCTTGGGTGGGCTGTTCTGTATATGTCTATGAGGTCATTTTGGTTGATTGCGGCATTCAGAGCTTCCATGTCCTTAAAGCTTTTTTCTAGATGCTCTGTCCTCTGAGGATAGTGTGTTGAAGTCTTCTACCATCATTGTGGTACTGTTTATTTCTGTTTTCATTGCAGTTAGTGTTTGTTTTATGTATTCTGGAGCCCTGTCATTGGGTGTGCATGTATTTAATATGGTTATATCTTTCTGGACTACTGAGCCTTTAACCATTATATAGTGTCCTTCCTTATCCAGTGGGGTAGATCTTGCTTTAAAGTCTATTTTATTTTATTTCCAATCCTGCTCTTTTTTGATGTTGTTAGCTTGATGTATTTATTTTCTTCCATTGAGTTGTGGTTTGTTCATGTCTGTGAATCTGTATGTGGCATATAGATGGGTCATTTTTTTTTTTTTAATCCTGTCTGCCACTTTCCATCTCTTTATTGGTACATTTAATCCGACTTGACGGCACTTGGCTTGGCACATTCAGTGTGATTATTGATAGACATGAGTTTAGTGCTGTCATTTTGATGCCTTTTTTGGGTGTGTTGTAGACAATCCAGTTGTTCTGTTTAGTTTTCTGAGCTGAGTTTTTTTCTGTGTTTTGTTTTCATCCTTTTCAATGTCTGTGGTTTTGTATTTGCTGACAGGTCATGTTATTCTTGTCTTTTATTTTAGTGTGTAGGATCAATAGTTTCCTTTGTGATTACCTTAATATTTGTGTCTATTTTTCTCAATGTAAAGTGGTCTTTAAATTCTTTATACTGCTTTCACTTCCTTTCAATATGAAAGATTTGTGATAATATATTTGTGGGGTGGGGGTGTCCCTCTTTTTTGTTCTAATGTTGCATAGTGGATCTGTTTCCCTATCTTTGGTGTTTTATTTTTGTGATTCCTCTATATGAGTTTATGTCCATTTGCTGGATTCTACAGTCTGGTATTGGGTTGTTGTGATCTGGTGTGATTGGTTTTGTAACCAAGGACTCCTTTTAGTGTTTCTTGTAATTCTTTGATTTCTTTTACAAATTCTTTAAATTTCTGTTTATATCTGGAAAGGTGCTATTACAGACAATGTAATATGACAAAGGTCATATTACAGACAATTTTTCTGGATATATAATTCTTACTCAGCAATTTTTTTCCTTCAAGGCTTTATATATGTCATCCCATTGCCTTCTTGCCTGGATGGTTTCTGCTTGGTAGTCCTTTACAGGTTGTATTTTCATTTATCCTTGTCTACTTTTAAAAGTGTCTCTCTATCTTTGGTTTTGGCAAGTTTGGTTACAATATACCTTTGTATCTTTGTTTTGGGATCTATGTTATGTGGAGTTTGATGAGTGTCTTGGATAGGTATATTCTCATATTTCAGGATTTCAGGGACATTTTCTGTCAGCATATCTTCAACAATTCTCTCTGCATTTTCTGTTACACTGTCCCCCACCCCTGTTTTCATACTCCAATTACTCACAGATAATTCCTCTTCATCAAACCAAAAAAAAACTAAACCCAGTGCCCTCAAGTTGATTCTGACTCACAGTGACCTTGTAGGACTGAGTAGAACTGCTCCATAGAGTTTCCAAGGAGTGCCTGGTGGATTTGAACTGCCGACCTTCGGGTTAGCAGACATAGCACTTAACCACTATTCCCTCAGGGTTTCTTCCTTATAGAGTCCCACATAATTCTTAGTGTTTCTTGATTTAAAATTTTTTTTTCTTTTAATCTGAATATTCCTAAAATGTGTTGATATCAGATGCTTTATCTTCAGTCTCACTGATTTGGACTTCCGTTGCCTCCTCTGACTTTATATTGAGTTGTCTAATTTTGTAATTTTATTATCAATTTTCTGAATTTCTAATTCTTGCTGCTTAATGCTTTCTTACAGCTTGTTCAGTTTGTCATTGTGCACTGCTGAATTTTACTCACTCCTTTTTCATCTCTCAAAGAGTTCTAGATATTAATATTTTGTATTCTACTTTTGATAATTCCAGGAATTTCTCTTCCAATGGAAAATTTGATTCTTTGTTTTGGGAGCTTTCCAGTGAGATCATATTCTACCCCTTTAAGTGGTTTGATATCACTGCTATTTCTGAGCCATCAGTAAAATGTGGTTATTTTGTTTGCGTACTGTGTTGTAGCTTCTTGTTTTAAAATATACAATTTACTTTTTAAATATGGATTCAGCTTAGACTTCCAGGTGTTCAGCCACCAAGTGTGTAGTGCAGGCTTTCGCCTATTGTCCTAGATGAGCAGGGGTGGTTGGTATGGACACAAGTGTCCAGCTGCAGCTGCTGAGAAAGTCGACGTGCTAACAGCCTTCCCTGAGGGTCTGTGAGTTTGGCATATACCCTTATGTCTGAATCTAGGTGAAGAAACAGTTCCTGTCTTGATTTTCCAACTAAGAGGACTTGGTAGAATTTCTTTCTTTTTTTTCTCTTCTTCCCCAAGTGTGCTAAACTGTTCCCCTTCTAGTCTTGGAGAATGGCTAAGGGCAGGCTTAAGGAATCCTACTTCTACCTCCATTAATAGCATCATATTCTAGCACTGGTTTCAGTTCATGGGGGAGGGAGCACTGGGAGAAGGAAGATAGGCCTATACCAAAGGAAAGATACAAGTTTGCAGATGGTAGGCTGCATGTAAAGATTTAGCCTTCAATGATCTAGTGCTGTCCCTCACTGGCTCTGGAGGCATGAGTGGACTCTCCAGGCTATTGCTTCTGCTGAGGAGAATGCCCACCAGTCTCCATACTGGCCCCACCACACAGTGGCCACAGCTGCTTCCCGGCAAGTCAGGTCTGTGGACTCTTTAGCGCTTCTAACACTGTTCTAAATTCCCCTTTGCTCAGCCCCATTTCTCAGTTTTCCATTTGATGTTCAGGGCTCCTAGGATATCATATATACTGGATTTGTTGGTTCTTTGGGGGCTGTGGGAAGCGTCTGTCTACCATCTTGGCCTTACGTCCTCTCTTAGTACATGAGAATATGCTGTACTTTTTTATTTAAACAGTCTTACGAATTTAGACAAATGAAGTAGAAAAATGTCCTTTAGTTATTCATTAGTTTTGATGTTTTTCATTCATTTCTGTAAATTTGGGTTTCTCTTTTGTGTTATACAAACACTGGTCACACAGTGGTTAGTGCTGTAGCTGCTAACCAAAAGCTTGGTAGTTCAGATCTACCAGGCATTCCTTGGAAACTGTATGGGAAAGTTCTACTCTATCCTGCAGGATAGATATGAGTCAGAATAGATTCAATGGCAATGGGTTTGGTTGTGGTTTATCTCAAATTTTTTCCCTTCAGCCTGCAAAACTTCCTTTAGCATTTCTTGTAGTGAAGATCAGCTGAAAATACATACTCTAGACTCTGTGGGCCAGTTCTACTCTGACCTCTAGGGTTACCATGAGTTGGACCTGACTTGATGGCTGTGGGTTTTAGTTTTATGTTACAGGAAAGTGTCTGTCTCCATCTTTGAAGGATATTTTCACTGAATAGTGAAAACAAAATGTTGTTTTGCTCTCTTCTAGCTTCCACAATTTCTAATGAGAAATCGGATAGTATCTTAGCTAGTGCCACTTTAACAGAAAGACTACAAATGGATCACAGGCCAGTATTGGGAAACCGTGGTGGTGTAGTGGTTATGTGCTATGTCTGCTAATCAAAAAGTTGACAGTTTGAATCCTCCAGCAGCTCCTTGGAAATTCTGTGGAGCTGTTTTACTTTGTCCTATAGGGTCTTTGTGAGTCAGAATCAACTTGCTGGTAGTGTTTTTTTTGTTTTTTTTTTTTACTGAAAGTCCAAATTCAGGGTGTCAAGTCTAGGGAAAGGTGTTCTCTGCTGGATCTGAAGAAAGTCCCTTCTCATCAATCTTCCCCCGGACTGGGAGCTTCTGAGGCACAGGGAACCCAGTGCTTTCTGAAACACACCCAGCTTCCAGCACTGCTTTCTTTCTTGATGGGGTGAAGTCCCCAAATCTTTCCACCAGCTTTTGTCTTTTATATCTCGAGACTGCCTCAAGGCACAGTGCAATCTTTCATATTGAAACCTGAGCCACCAACACAACTGCTACCCACCCTCCCTAATTAACATCACAGAGGCAGGGTTTACAGCATGGAGGAACCACATGCAATACCTGGAATCATGGCCCAGCAAATTGCTACACACATTTTTGAGGGGACTCAATGCCATCTGTGAAAGATGGTTTTGAGTCACTACTCCTGTATGTAATGTGTTGTTTTATCTGACTGCTTTCAAGATCTTCTCTTTATTCTTGCTTTTCACAGGTTTGACTAAGATGAAATTAGGCATAGTTTTTCTGTTTTGGTTTCACCAAGTACCTTGAATTTGTAGATTTAAGTCTTAATATATTTGGAAAATTTTTACTTACGATAGCTTTAAATATTTTCCAATGTTTACTTTCTCCTGTAATCCTGAGACTCCAATTACACTCATATTAGACCTTTTGCTATTGTTCCATAGGTCCATTAGGATCTGTTTCTTTTCTTTTTTCATTTTTTTCCCTCTGTGCCTCACATTACATCATTTATATACATATTTTCTTCAAGTTTGTTGACTCTTTAAATTTTTAACTTCAGATGTATGATGTTTTTCAGTTCTGGAGCTTCTATTTAGTTCTCTATTTATAGTTTTTATTTCTCTGCTCAAATTTTACATCTTTTCATCCACTGTGAGAATATTTTACTTTATTTCTTTGAAGATATTGTCTTCATATAGTGAGAAATTTCACGTTATACCCTGGACATCATGAGTGATTTGTTATAACACTGCTGCCATTGCATCAAGTTGATTCCGATTCACAGTGACATTGTAGGACAGAGAAGAACTGCCCCATAGAGTTTCCAGGGAGCACCTGTTGGATCTGAACTGCCAACTTTTGGTTAGCAGCCATGACACTTAACAACTAATTCACCAGCGTTTCCTGATTTGTTATGGGTACTCTGAATTCTATTATATCCTCTCTGAAAACTACAGATGTTTTTTACAAGCAACTAACTTGGTGACTCATACTGTAAACTCTATCTTTTGCATGGTGGCTTGGACCTCATAGATTTTTTTTTTCCTTATGATATAGTGGGTTAAGTGCTACCACTGCTAACTGCTAACCACAAGGTCGGCAGTTCAAATCCACCAGGTGCTCCTTGAATACTCTGGGGGTCAGTTCTAGCCTGGCCTCTAGGGTCGCCATGAGTCAGATCTGACTCAATGGCACTTGACTGGCTTGGCTTTTCTTGTCTGAAGTGCTTGAAATCTACCACATTCATGTGTGGTTTTGAGGTCAGCCATAAATTAGAGAATAGTGTACATAAAAAACTTACGGTTATTTTTACATGCCTCTCTCCTTTCTAGAATTTCTTCTCTGCTTTCCAACAGCTGTGGCTTCCATCAATTCTGTTCTTTGGTTGTTTAGTCCAGAAAGACTTTTTTTTTTTTAAGAGTCTTAGTCATCCAGTGTGGCATTGACTTTAGCCTGCCTTCGGGCACAAGGAGTAAAATTCGTTAAACCATATTGCACATATCTCTTCTACCAAATCTCTGCTCCTTTCCAGAACTTATTCACTTTCATTCAATCTATAGTACCTTCAGTTATTGATTGTATATTTTATGCATACTTTGTAGTTGTTATCTGTGGGAGGGTAGGGTTTAGAAGGGGTTTTATTGGCCATGTTGAAAGTGAAATAATAGTTTAAAATATAACCGGTTTCTTCACTTCTAAAATGGGAAGAGTTTGACTTTCCCATATTTCGGGTAGGTAAATAAGTTGGGGCTAAGAGTGTATCTGTACAAAATAAATTCTGTTAAGCTCTACCATGAATTTATCTTTTAAAAATCATCACAAAACTAATTAATAGGCCAAACATAGGGAAAAAAAAACCCTTTAGTCATAATGGTCCTTCAAATCCATTAGTAATATTTAAGGGACCTCTCTGAATTTGTATGAACATTTAAGGGTAGCTAACAGAAACTGGCCCAAAGTTCCTGAAAATAAGGAGTAGCCCCAGAGATGCTCCCTATGTGTTTAAATGGGTTTTCCAGGAACTCTCAGTACTCCAAAGTTCATGTCAGGTGAAGTTTCCTAATACTGTCTCTGGAGCAGGAAGAAAGAAATAATAATGTACATAAATCCAATGATAGTAGTGAGAAATTGTTAGGACAGAAGTCAGATATTTAATGAATTATTTATGGATAGACTACAAGGACCACTGGCTTAAACGTTATTAAAAAGAAGGTGTAAGAGGAAAAGTCATTATACATAATTAAGGAGTCCATGTGGTGTTAGTTCTGCATGCGTGCCGTGTGAATCAGAAGTCGGAGAAGTAATATTTTTGAGAGGAACGAAAGCTGAATTTCTTCTTCTTTTTTTTTTTTGAAATGTAGAAGATTTGGAGCTCATTGTCTGTCTCCCCTCTGGTGTTCTGCTGATGCCCGTCACTGAACAGGAATCTGAGAGATTGAAAAGGAAGGAAACTGTACTTGAACTAGGGTCAGATGTAATCCCAGTCTATAGCTCAAAAGTGACTCATTAATCTTTGAAAAGTATGAAACTTAAAATTGCTGGTAGTGTGTGAAACTCACTTGTTGAATTTGAATGTCTTTAGTCATTGAGCTGGGAGAAGGAAAATATTAGATCTGAGTGGATTCTTGAACTGAACCAAGCTGATTCACTGGTTTAAGCATCTTGGGTGATGTTGCACTTAGTATTAATGGGGATGCGGCAGTCTGTGAAAAGGTCTTTGAAAGGCTCCAGGAGATCTCTGTGTTCTGCTCCTAAAGGAGTCCCCAGCCAAGCAAACTTGGAGGGTATGGAGTTTTATTGGGAACCAGGGACTTTCCATGGCTCAAAGAAGCTTTTGCAACTGTTCATTATAGGGCCTCCCTTTGAAAGGCCTTCATCTTTTTATTCAGCTTGATGTTTTGATTGGCCTGGGGTCACTTTGGCTACAGTTTCTGCCTTTTCTTTAGATCATTTTCTAGAGAACAAAATCACTCTTTCATTTCCATATGCTGAGGTTCTGGACAAACCTTCTGGCTGTACTGAACCCTTCACAACTCAGCAGCCCTCCCTTTCTGGGTAGAGATGATCAGAATGGTCAAGGATTTACTTTTCATCTTTTTGAGAGCTTTGAACTAATGGACAATTTGTTACTTATAATTCAAAAGGCTAGTAGTAACACCCTAGGATGGTACCTTCTAAATTACCTGCCTCCATGTTTTTGTAATTTCTGATCCTCCAGACTCTGCTCATCATTCAGTACTATATTACCATATGGTTTTGTGACAGCTGGTGTCAGGTCACTGTAGAGAGGTAGATGCTGGTCAGGTTGCAGAGGTTATCTGGCCTCTAGCATAAATGGAGACATCATTGGCCACAGGCGGGTATCAAAGATATCCTGTACTCTCTTATCGGTGATTGGAGGGTGTTCTCCACCTTATTCCAGTCTGAACTGGTAAACTTTTTATCATTCCTTGCTGCAGGCTGGAAGCTATTGTGTAGTAGCTCCCTAGCCCACTCCTCCCTCTCCTCACGTTTTATTCCTCTCTGCCTGGCCTTTTGAAACTATTTACAGAATAATAAGAACTATTTTTGAACCTATTAGCCCAAACTAAGCTATCTGTAATATAATAGGCCCAAAGCTAGAGCTATTTCCTTGAAACTGTTTACAGGTTAATGGCTCAGGTTAAAACTATTTGCACATCCCTGTCCTTTGTTTGAAGGTAAAAGCTTCCCTGTGCTCTGTAACCAATCAAAATACAAAGATCATGACCACTTTCGGCAATGTCCCACCCTGTTGACTTCCTACCTGTTAAGCCTATAAGTAAGGCTTGTGTTAGCAGACCATTGTCCATGATTCTCCATCAGAGATCGTGGTCCCACCTGGCCTCAATTTTATCTTGTGTGATTGACATATTTTCATACGTGAGTGAGATTTTCCTATCCTTTAAGCTGTCCAATACTGTGGCCTTGGACTCCATTCAGCACTGGCCACTGGGGTGTCAGGCACGACAACTCCTCCAGACACTGGGAATTTTAAACCTAACGCTGAAATTTCTAGTTCCTGCTCTCTGTTCTCACTGGTGTGTTTGCATTGCCCAGAGATTATCCTCTATGTCCGTTGCTCCAAACTTCAGAGCCAATTCCCAGTTTTGATTTACCCAGACTTCAACAAGGTACTCAGATAGAAGGTTTCAACAAGGAAACTTTTTTTGACATCAATAAGCTTTGAGAATACTAACTTTTCACAACTATTCTGAAGAGACAGTTACCTTAAATGACAAGAAAGCAAAAATGGCAGTTTGTTTTAGAATATTATGGATTAAAAAGAAACCACTTAGAGGTTTTTTTTTCTTTTTTCTTTTTTGTATTTGTCATTAAGTAAAAGCAATGTGACAAACACTGTTATGGGAATGCAGACTGGCACAAGTTTTATGGAGGACAATATAGAAAAATATTGCATATCTACTAATTTTCCTTCCAGAAATTTATCCAAATAAAATACGAAGGAACTAAATATTTATAATAAATTAATTGAAAGTAATTAGTATAACTTAAATGTTCCAGAATAGGAATTGGATAAATAGTAAGTTGAACCATATGAAATTGCTGATCATTGACATGTTACCCTGCAAAACAGTATTTTTGTACTGCTCAACCTAATAAAATATGTTATGTTCACACAGTAGATTTCAATGCAGGTATCTAAAAATCATGCCTTAAGGAATAATTAGTGCTCATGAATACAGTAGTATATGAAAAAGAACATAAAAATAAAATATATAACATGCCACTGATTTGTTTTATTAAACTACACATTTGTGTACATATGTATGTATGTTTAGAACAATGACTGGAAGAAAAAATTCATGTTAGCAATAGTTCTCTAGATGGTTAGATTATTAATAATTTTGATTTATTTTGTCTTTATACTTTTATGTCTTTCCCAAGTTTCTGTGGTTATGATAATATCTATTGTTCTGCATTTTTCTCCTGAAGTCATATAGTAAACATTACTTACGCTGCTGCCAAGTGCCATCGAATCTGCTGCTGCATATACTTCAAAACCATTTTAATGGATGCACAATGGTCTATTGGGTAGAGTTGCATAAATTTATTAAATATCCTTCTATAATTAGGCTTTTAAGTTGACCAACTTTCCTTCCTTACTTCTTTCTCTCTTCTTGCTTCTTGTTAATGAGATAATGCAAGACCCCTTCCCATACTTTGGATTATTTCCACAGGACTTATTGCCAGAAGTAAATCACTGTTAGTTTGTAAGTGTGGGGGAAGAATGAACTTGAAGCTTAATGATGCCTAAGTATTTCTTTTTTTTATTATGATTGAATGAAAATGTACATTCGCATATAAATTTGCATGCTCACCTATATGTAGCTCCCACTGCTGTCTCTAACCAGTGACAGTACACATCTCCTCTCTGATCCATACATGTCCTGTCCTCCTGACAGCCTCCTATCCCCTCCTCTCCACCCACTCCCCTTCCTCCAGCAAGAGGTCAGCAGGATGACATCCTATAGATGCATAGAACCATAAAATTCCCACAAGATATGGTCACTCTGCATTGCCAAGTCCAACCCATTGCTGTCCAAAAAGTTGACCTTCATTATGATTTGTAGACAGGGGCAGCATCAGGCCTAAGGGCCATGCTCCCAGGGGAACCCCAAAGCCCCCAGACCATCAATTATGGTCTTTTATCATAGATCTCAGGGTGCACCCCTATTTATTCTCTTGTTGCCAGTGAGACTCAAGCTCCACCATGGATGCCTAAATATTTCTTAAGAACCTCACCCGAGTCCCTGGTAGCATTTTGAAATGCTGGAAAGACACTGTCCTAACGCTATTTCTTATTGTTAATGGAAACATTATTATTTCCCGCAGTTCTGATTCCAAGGCAGCAGCATTTTAGATGTTAAGCTCAGGAGGAAAGAAAAACTCAGGGAACCTGATAAAAATGACCCCACTCTGCCAGCATACATGGCTTCCTAGTGTTCATTATTCTTCTGTGTTCAGGTAACAGTTACATGCTTGTGGCTGCCCAACACTTGACTGGCATAAACCTACCTGGAAGCCAGTGGACTGAGGGCTTCAGAGTAAGAAGATATAACTACTGAGCTTCCCAGAGCTCGTTTATGTATGACGAAGTTCAGCCTTTGTGGAGGAAAGGAGCAATGTGATAAAAGAAGCTTCATGTTCTCTACTCATGGGTAAAAAATGCTGAATTGGATGAATACTGTCTTTTCATGCAGAAAGGTTACTAAGATAATGTCTGGACACATGACAACTCTCAGAAACTTTGATCTGACTTGAAACTGGTTGCCCATCTTGTTTAAACACTGATAGGGTATAAGGCAGTCGGAAGAACATACAGGCAACATCCCTTGGCTCCTCGGATGTTTGGGAGGTAAGTCATCTCCATCTTTCACACGCAGATACACTCAGGTGAATTGGATGTCTGCAACATGTCTGGCCCAGATGTGGGGTTAAATCAAACTAGCTACAGGAAAAACTGGGCTGTGAGGAGCTTTCACGGGGGTAGTAATAGCTATATGGCCAAAGCTCAGTAGAACACAAATACTGTCTGCTTGTTCATTCACAAACACTTACAGAGCTTCTGATATGTTTCAGACAATAGGCTGGGTCTGGGAATTGTAGCTGATTAAAACACGGTTCCTGATTTCAAGGACCTCACATGATTGAATGAGACAGGCAAGTAAATGGATTGTTTAGAATCCAAGAGAGACAATGACAAAAGACAAATAGCGAAGTCATTACTGGGGACACAGAGGAGGGAAGTACCAGCTGCTCCCTGAGCTTGAAGAGGCTTTTAGAGGAGGTAAGGCTTGAGCTGGATGCTTAAGGTTGAGTGGCATGTTGACAGGCAGTTGAAGAAAGGGAAGAGTGTCCCTGTCCATGAAGGGGTTGCTGAAACTGAAAGGCTGGATGGAGCACAGGGGAGAGGGCTTTCTTTCTGAATAGTGGGCAAACATTTTTGCTGACCACTAGATTGTGTCCACTGCCTTGTTATAGTCTTTGACAGCAGAGCCAGGGGTTATGTTCTAGGAATAAATGATAAGATGCTTGAATTCAATGGCCAGAAGTATGCTTTTGCTTCTCCAGGTCTCTCTTTTTTAAGTTTTTTAAAAGTAGTAACTATTAGTTATTTTTAGTTATGAAAATAACTTACATTTTCATTAAATTGCAAACAATACATGCAAATATAAGGAGAAAGTAAGCATTGCTCCAAATTCTTCAATTCAGTAATCATCACTGTTAACTTTTTGTGGAATATTCTTCCAGATATCTTTCTAGAAGCATATGCAAAAATACTTTTATAGGGATCTACCCAGTAAGATTGGGCCTGCTAGCATGGTGATGAGACAGAAAAAAAGAGAGAGAGACCCACATGGGCCTGGGTGGAGCCAGTAGCAGAAGCCTAGAAGGACACAGTGGCAGACGCTCAGGAGATTCTGTGTAGGGAATTTTCCACTGGCAAGGCAAAGCCCAGTGAGGCCCAGAAGCAGAGCAGAAGCCTCCAGAGCCACGCAGAACCCCTGGCAGCATAGTGGTAGCCAGAGGCAGCAATGACTTGAATATAACCCTCCAAACTAAACCCATTCCTACCAAGTCAATTCTTACTCATAGCAACCCTATAGGGCAGTGTGGAACTGCCCCATAGAGTTTCCAAGGAGCACCTGGTGGATTCCAACTGCCAACCTTTTGGTTAGCAGCTGCAGTATTTAACCACTATGCCACCAGGGTTTCCAACTCAAATATAACATGACCTAAATTCCAGCATGCCTGTCCAATGATGTAAAAATGGATACTGGCAATTTGAGGAAGGATAAACAGTTCCTTTTTGTGAATCTGTTGTTAAGTTGACTGGTTTCTATAAATAATAATAATGGCTTTTACTTGTGTGTCTGGCTTGATCAGAGACGAATGTAGTACCCATAGAATGGTTGATAGCGGTGGGTACCATGTGTCTCAGGCTTAGCACCTTATGGCCAGCTGTAAGTTTCAGGCACAGTCTGTCTACATATGCAATACAGATGAAGACAGATTTATAGCTACTGGATGTAGACAGGTATACAATTACTACTGTTGGCTGTTTATTTTACAAGGCTTGTGCTAAATGCTTTGTATATATAAGCTGTTTTTAAACATTACAGCAGTAAGAGGTACAAATTTGCATTTTAAAGATGAGAACAATGAAGACCTGTGCAGCTAAAAATCATGCCCAAGGTCACACAGTTCACTGCCAGATCACGAACTGAACCAGAACTTTCTGACTTCAACAACTGTGCTTCTAATCACTACTCTTTCCAGCACTCCATACTGCTTGCTCTCAACATGCTTTCTGAATTAGCAGTTGTCTTTGGGAAACTTTAGCAGCGCAGTGTTTTCCCTGTTTGAAGGTTATGTCCCTGTCTATTTTCTTCTTGAAAATGTATTTTTTGGGATAGCTACTAAATGGAGAACACGAATAATTTATACAATTAAAGGCAATCTTGGTGTTGTCAAGTGTGACCAAAGTAGGTGGAAAAGTTAATAAGTGAATGATTGTTTAATTATTTAACTACTAACGATTTTCCAGGAATCGAATCGTTTGGTTTTGTGCTTGAACATTTTCTATCAAGTCCATTGGAAATATTACCTGAGAGGCAACAGAGTTCTGAGCATTCCAAAGGTCACGGCATCAAGGCTACCATTATTGATTCCACAGTGGCCTTCTATGAGAACATTGACTGAGATATTGACTGGTTGGTTATTTTAATACATCCTCTGTTTTAGAAGGCATGGGTGACAAATTGGGTGAACAAAAAAAAGTGTCCTCCATGTCCTGCCCTCCAACTGGAATTTTTTTCCGTCATGTGCTTACCTATTTTTCAGTTGGTAAACTTACTGAAAATATTTTAACAAAGCTTTTTCATTTATTAAATTTGAGTGGATAAATGTAAGTCAGTTTTTGGAAAAAAAGATTTTCCAAAAACTGACATGGCACGAGACTTGACAGTGTTTCATTCTGTTGTTCAAAGTGTCGCTATGAGTTGGAACCCAGTCAATGGCAGCTAACAACAACAACAATTTATTTTGCTATTTTTTTGTAGTGGTTCTGAACATACACAGATTAACACACCAGTTCAATAATTTCTACATGTCCTTTGTATTTGGACATTTTCCCCACTTCCCTTTCCCAGTAACATACACACATGTATACAACCCGAATACTATGTAAACTTCTCCTTCCCCTTCAACTTACTGATTTTGAGATACTTAGCAAGGATTGTAGCGTGTATAATTTAATAAGAGATATTAGAAATAAACAAGGTTGAGAAAATAAGAAATGCAGAGAACATGTTTCTTACCTCTTATTAGCAAGTCTCAGAATCACCAGGAGGACTTGTTAAACACAGGTTGCTGGGCCCTGCATCTAAAGATTCTGATTTCCTAGGTCTAGGGTGGATCCCCCAAATTTGTATTTCTTATGAGTTCCCATGAGCTATTGATTGTGGTTGTTGTGAAACATGGCCACAGATTCTTCAATATGCCTTTGAGCTACATTATACCTCTACTTCTCCATCACTGCCCTATTCAGCAAACAAAATTTTACACTCTAGCTGTTTCTCATACTTGCATACTTCTTTTCACATACTCCTGGTGGCCAAATTCCTATCTTCTTCATCTCTACCTGGGCTATTGTGATAATTTCTGTACTTTCATCCAAGCCTCTAGTATTGTCCCACCTTAATCTATGTACCATTCTGAAGATCATGTGATCATCTAATGCTAAAATCAATTCCTTCTTGCCTTTCCTTCTTGTAAAGTTTTCATTCATGTTTTAAAACTAATCAGAAGTCATTTCCTGAAGAAAACCTTCCATGAACCCTCATCCAGGGTAGCTAATCTTCCTCTGTTTTACATACCCCTTTCCACTATTCTTTTAGCATATTTTCCATCTCTTGAAACTGTATACAGTAGTTTCTTCCTCTGGAATTAAAGGTCTTTAGGCAGAAACCATAAAGCATACATTTTCCTGCCACAACCACGTACAATAGTAATAGAATAGTTGCTTAATAGATGTCAGACTGTATTAAGCATTTATTTTGCCTGATTAGGCAATGAGAAGGTGTTGGGGAAAAGTCAGTTAGGCAGGATTTCATCCACTCATTCATTCATTCATTAAATGTTTATTGAGCATTGACTGTGTAGCATAGTACATGCTATTTTAGGCGCTGGGGAGATTCAGATGAATCCAACATAAAATGTCTCTGTCTTCATTACAGTTTAGTTGATGTGTCTTGTATGTGAGCGACTATTTAGCTTAACACAATTAGTTGTCTTCACATGCTCAGTCATGAACACACACAAGGATGACATTACCAAGTCAGCCCTCAGGCAACTTACGTGCTAACTGTGGAGACAATGTTTTACATGGTAAAAAAAGACAGTTCAAGACCAGTCAAGACTGAGGTCCTCAGAAATGCCAAAATTGGGTAGGGATAATTTAGGATAAAGTTTATGGGGAGAGTATCTAAAATTATTTCCGTGAACCGTCACTGTCCCAAGTTCTTTAATAGGGGTTTAATAAAATGAAAGTAATTGAAAGCTTGATCTGGCGGCTGTCTGTGGGATGACTGGGGTTTGCAAACCCTGGTGGTATAGTGGTTAAGTGCTACATCTGCTAACCAAAAGGTCAAAAGTTCAAATCTACCAGGCACTCCTTAGAAACTCTATGGGACAGTCCTACTCTGACCTACAGGATCATTGTGACTCAGAATCAACCTGACAGCCCTGGTTTTGGCTTTGAGATCAGTTATTCACAAACTTTGTTTGCTATATGTTAAAATCACCTGTAGAACTCTGACAAATCTCTGTGACCAGACTGTACTTCTATAGCATACAAGAAAAGAGATTTCTGTTTCTTAGAGCCTTCTCTGTCTCCTACTAACCTCCTCTCCACTCCTATTCCTAGTTCACTGCTATTTCCATTCCAATTACTTTTATTTCATTTTTATACATTTCTCCTTAACAGGGTATTAACACCCTTAAAATTGTGGTACCCCATGAGGACTTTCTCCTTGCAGCAAATCTACTGAGCGCTGCCCTGACTTTGATTAGAGTTATTCGATTTAGCACAAAAAACCTGTTGCCATTGAGTGGATTACAACTCACAGTGACCCTGTAGGGCACAGTAGATCTGCCCAAATGGTTTTCAAGTTGAAGCTGGTGGATTCAAACTTATGACCTTTTGGTTAACAGCGGTAGCACTTAACCACTGTACCACCCAGACTCCAATTTAGCACACACAAGTCATAAACTCAAAAACTAAAGCTACTGCCATTGAGTCAATTCTGACTCATAGCAATCCTATAGAACAGAGTAGGATTGCCCCCATAGAGTGTCTAAGGCTGTAATCTTTATGAGAGCAGATTGCCTTGTCAGGCAAGCAAGTCTTAGACTCCCTTAAATGTTCTCCCAATTTCTGATCACATGTGGAGAGCATCTGAGTATCGATCTATCTATCCTGGTGGCATGGTGTTTAAGTGCTGTGTCTGCTAATTAAAAACACTGGCAGTTCAAGTCTACCAGGCAGTCCTTAGAAACTCTATGGGCAGTCTACTCTGTCTGTAGGGTTGCTATGTGTTGACAGCACTAGGTTTGGCTTGGTTTTGGTAAGGTATTTATTGCAAGATAGGGTATATACTGTAAATATTTAACGATCTCTTTTAAATATGGTGATGTCTCTGCATAATTATTCCATCTTCTATATCCATTGTAAACATATTTTTACCTACCTGATTTACTTCTTTTAGTCATTGTATTTCTAAAGGGTTAAATGCCACATCTGTTTTATTTACCCATGTACCACTTGGCACATGTTTTTCATGCAAGTTCTTTCTACCAAAAGAAAGATTTTAAGGGCTTGCCTAGCCCCGCTGAGCATGTTAACTCTAGCTTCAGTGTGAATTTTAAATCAAGATGGAAATGCAACTGGCGGGGTGAGAGCTGTATAGTTTCTTCTGCCTGTCAGCACTGGACTAGGCTAGATGCTCTTTAATCATGTGAGAGGCATGGGTACATGGGTGGATTCAGAGGGACACTTGGTCTGGCTTGCAGCACAGTGATTTTGCCTGAATGATTCATCTTCACTCCATTTCTATTTTCCTACAGGCAACACAATCAATCCTCTTAAACAGTGGTTCTCAGATTTATTACCCTGGGAATTAATAAAGCAGAAAATATAACTAGGGTCAAGAAAAGTTTAGATACATTAATGAAAGGTGGGACAATTGATTGGTGTTTTTTCAGGGGAAGGGAAATTTGGGACATGAGGATTCTTCCCATGTCTGAGAATGTCACTCAGAGTAGGTCTTCCTTAGCAAATATATGCTTCACTCTTGTTATGAATTGATTATAACCCCCCAAAATTGACATTCAAGTCTTAACCCCTGCTGACCTTGTTTGGGAATAGAATTTTGAAGATATTGTATGTTAACCTGATGTGACAACCCAATTTGGGTGGGTCCCAATCCAACCTGAGCTTTCTTCTATCAGAGACATGTAGAGACAGGTAACCATGGGAACACAGAACATAAATGGGCATGTGATGAGAGAGTAATGCTGCAGCTGTAAGCCAAGGAATGTCAGAAGCTGAAAGAGGTAAGAAAGTATTTTCTCCTAGGACCATGGGAGACAGCACAATCCTACTGGTACCTTGAATTTGAGCTTCTAGTCTCCAGAACTGTGAGACAAAATATATCTATTTTTATAAGGTACTCATTTTGGGGTACTCGGTTATGGCAGCTCTAGAAAACTGATACATTCCCATACTGTTCATTGCCATCCATTGCCACTGAGTTGGTTCTGACTCATAGCTACCCGCCAGACTGAATAGAACTGCCACATAGAGCTTCCAAGGAGCACCTGGCATATCTAAACTGCCATCCTTCTGGTTGCCAGCTGTAGCACTTAACCCCCACAGGGGTTTCCGTCTTGTATCCAGAAATGCTTGAAGTGCATTGTTTACTTGTTTCAAAGGTACAGACCTTTGGTTACTAAGGCTTACTGAGGTTACTGAGCCTACATATATTTAGAACAATTTCAGTTTGAAGCACTCGTGTGTGTGGCAGATGACCCTGTCCTATACATTATCACTTCAGAAAAGATTGGAGATAGATATTTCCTCATCTAGTAGACCTTAAGTCACTGGCCAAATTTATTATGAAGTAAATTTCAAATCAGAGTTGCACAGATGCCTAATAAACTACTAAGCAAGGCCTCTGTGGTTGGTTCTATAATTGCCAATCAGAAAACCATGCAGGAGAACTAAAGGGAGTGTTCTGCAGAAGAGGCCTAAGTTCCTGTGGTTGAGGCAGTTATCCAAAGGGACTCCTCCTTTAACAAGAGTGGAAACACAGTCTGCCATGGGATCACTTCAAAGCTGCCTTTCTGGTAAGGTGGAGGGAAGGCAACTTACAGTTTCTCTAAAAAAAAAAAGTGTTGGTGTTAGGCCTCATTATTTTACTTTTCAGAAATGTTCCACACATTTCAAATAACTTATGCAGAGTAAAAGATGACAGGTCAAGCAGCTGCCAAATCAAGGATGAGAAGACCAGTGGACATTTATACTGGAAAATTCCACTTACCTGAGCAACCAGGGTCCAGGAGAAGCTGACATTTAGGAGAGGATAAATACAGACAATGTTTTCCCGGTGCCTTTAAAAATATGGTAACAGAAAGAATAAGCTACAGAACTCAACTAAAAAACAGAAAGCAGCAACTTCCTGTTGCTTAAAAAAATAATAATAACCTCAACAAGCCATGACAAAGCCCCAGCAGCAACAATAAACAAAAGAGAGGAAATATGCCTTTTAGGCTTGATGTTTCAAACAGCAGTAATGACTTGCCAGCGATTATTGTGTGACCAGTGACCACAAACCATTTTCTTGGCCGTCCAACAGTGAGAGCTGAAGAGCGAAGGGTCCTCAGAATCCTTCCCTTGCAGAGATGGGGCTGCAATGCTCAAATGCTCACATGGCCTGAGCCCATCACTAAGCTGAAGGGTGTTTATTTTCATAGCAACTGAATTATCGAGTGGGTGGAGGTGCACAAGGGGTTGCTGTGTTAGGAAGAAACATTAATATCCCTGGATTTAGTTAAGTAGAGAACAGTTCTTAATATTCTCTGAAATTAGAAAAATGAAACACTAATTCTTTAAGGAAATCAACTCAAAACCAGGAAGAGCAAATATCATTAGGATGTTCAATTTAATATATTGGTCATGAATGCTAATATGATTAAATGGATGCAGATAGGCTGCAAAATCATACATTTTCCTCTATGTTGTCATGTCCTGGTTTGTGATTTTGAGTGAGTCGCAGAACTGTAAGGGAATCATATAACCTAAGGTCCCTGAAGCGGGGGTGTGCCCACTAGCAGGCTGGGTCTACAGCAGTATTAAAATGAGTAACTAGCTATTCTCCCTGCCAAACACAGACTGATTTTTCTCTAGATGTGGGATAAGTACTGATAAAGCTGCCTAGCCTGAGTTTTTATTATGAATAAAAACTCAAAACGACTTTATCATGAAGTAACACAACATCTTAACAGCAGATTCAGACAAGTATAAATAGAAAAGATCTCGTGGTAAAATGGAAAAGGGAAGGCTTGGTGCTATAATTGGTAATTGTGGCCTGGAGGATTCAATGGACTCGATGAATACAACTAGTTAGGGATGCTAGTTAGCCCTTTTGCAGTACTCTCAGCTTTAAGGTATTCACTTTGAGAGTTTGTGTAAACTGGGAATATACTTTAAGCTCTAGCTCCCCAGTGAAAATTTTAGGAAGGAGTACAGCTCTGACACAAGGCCCTCCATGTACTCCTATTTCTTGCGTGGGCTGGAGACAGGAATGGAGGTTCCCTTTCCTCGGATCCCAAATTCAGCTGAAACAAACTGAAATTATACAACTTCAGGTAAATTTCTCTGATTCATTTTTTTATTTTTAACATTAGGTATAATTGGCACACATTAACATGCACATATTTAAAGCTCACAGTTTGCTTTATTTTAATGTGCATATATACTCATAAATTGTCCCAATAGTCAAGAAAAGAACATAGCCATCACCCCTGAAAGTTTCTGTTCATTTGTAATCTTTCTTCACCCTCCTCACTCCATGATCTATCCCCAGGTAACCACTGATCTGTTGTCTACCACTATAGATAATTTTGAAACTTCTACAATTTTATGTAAATGGCATAACACAAAATGTATTCTTTTCTGTCTGACTTCTTTCACTCAACAAAGTGCCTTTGATATTTACCCATATTGCTATGTGTATTAACGGTTCATGCCTTTTTCTTTTGGGTAGAATTCCATTGTACAGATATACTGAAATTAATGTATTCATTCACTTGTTGATAGACATTTTGGTTGTTTTCAGTTTTGTGGAATTAGAAATAAAGATTCCATGAACATTTATGTGCAAGTCACTGTATGGGCATAGTTTTCCTTCTTTTTCTAATTTCCTCTTGGATAAACACCTGAGTGGAATAAATAGATCATGTGGCTGGTATATGTTAATTTTTAAAGGAATTTCCAAACTGCATTCAAAAGTGGTTGTACTGTTTTATATTCCTCTCAACAGTGTATGAGAATTCTATTTCTCTACATCCTTGCCAAGACTTCATATAGTTAGTATTTTTGATTTTAGCCTTTCAAACAGGAAGTTTTAGTTTGTGTTTCTGTAATGGATGATAATGCCTAGCACCTTGCTATGTAATTAATTACTATCCAGGTATCTTTGAAATGTCCTTTCAAATATTTTTTCTATTTTTAAATCTAGTTACTTGGTTTTTTACTACTGAATTTTGAGTACCTCTTATGTTCTTGAAATAAGCCCCTATCAGATATGTTATTTGCAAATATTTTCTCTCAATCTGTGGTTTGCCTTATCATTTTCTTAACAGTGTCCTTCATGGAGTGAAAGTTTTTAGTATTTATAAAGTTCGGCTTACCAGTATATTCTCTTATGAATTGTACTTTTGTTGTTATACCTAAGAACTATTGTTTAATCCGAAGTCATGGTGGTATTTTCCTAGATGTTTTATATTTAGGCCTATGATCAATTTTGAGTTATTTTTTTTATAATCTATTCTTACACTTTATAATGGGTTGTGTCGTAAACTGAATTGTGTCCTCCATGAAGCGTGCGTAGCTGTTCTGTTGGGACATGATTCCCATTATTGTGTGATGTTCCTGTATGTTATAAATCCTGCCTCCGTGATGTTGATGAGGGAGGATGGGTAGCCGTTGTGTTACTGAGGCAGGACTCAGCCTGTAAGAAGGCCCTGTGCCTTGAGGCAGTCTCTTGGGATATAAAGGAAAGAAGCTAGCTGAGAGATGCGAGGACCTCACACCACCAAGAAAGAGTACCAGGAGCTAGGTATATCTTTTGGACCTGGGTTCCCTGCAGCTCAGAAAGCCCTAGTCCTGGGGAAGATTGATGACAAGGACCTTCCTCCAGAGTCAACACAGAAAGAACTCCCTTGATGCTGGTGCCCTGCATTTGGACTTGTAGCCTACTGGTCTGTGACAGAATAAAATTTGTCTGTGTTGCAGCCATCCACTGTGGTATTTCTGTCATAGCAGCACTAGTTGAGAAAGACGGAATTTGGTACTGAGAAAATACGGTGCTGCCCCAACAGATACCTAAAATGTAGAAGCAGTTGTGAAACTGTGAGTACAGTTGTGAAGACTCAGAAGGAAATGAGAACTGCTATCACCTGAGAAGGTGCAGATGGTGAGAAACAAGCAGGAGAGAACTAGGAGACCAGCACCACATGGTGCTGGAGTCAACCTACAGAGCAAGACAGGTAAGGGCTGTGCATAAGATACTTCCTGGTAGAGTGGGGTGCCTCTGGACCCTTAACTCTTGGAGCTACAGAGCTTTGGAACACTTGCCCCAGAAGGGAAGATAAGGGCATAAATCTTGGGCCAAGGGACTGTAGGAAGCAGAAGTTGAAAAACTAAGAGCACATGGAGCCGAGCTGCTTCAGCCTCAGGAGGTATGACCATGACCTCATGAGCTTCAAAGGGTAGAGCCATGGCCACTGGTGTTTCTAAGGGTGGAGTTGCCACTCAGACTGCGAAAACTTCACCTAAAGCTGAGAGAACAGAGTCGCTGTTCCAGTGAGCCTGGAAAGTAGGGTTGTAGCCTGGGGCCAAGAGGCTTCTGCTTAGCATCTGGAAAGTCTGCCCAATACCTAGAATCTGTAGGGAAGGGCTGTTGTGCTAAATGTCTTAGAGAACAGAGGATTATTTTCAAATACTTGAGGGCTACTATAATGTATCCTGCTGACTTACTTGGTGCCTGTTGTTCTGTCTTTCCCTGCAATTTCTCTCAACTGTAATGCAAATGTCTAGCTTGTGCCTGCAATGCCATTGTACATTTAGTAGCAGATAACTTGCATTGTAGATTTCACAGATGAAGAGGAATTTTTTCATGTGTGGTTAAGTATACAATCCAAATCAATTTTACATTTCCGCCTATCTACAGCTCCTCTGCTCTCCTTGCCCGTGGCAGCACACTCCTCCTTTTGATTTTATACTTCCTGTATCCTCTTAACAAGCTCCTACCCCATCCTCTCCACCCTGTTCTCTCCCAGTTAAAAACAGACCAGTAGGACAGCCTCTTATAAATGCACAGAATCATAAAGTACACCTACCATATGATAACATTGTGTCCCCGAGTCTAGTCCATTATTGTCCGAAGAGTTGACCTTAATGTGTTTTCTGGACAGGGGCAGCAGCAAGTGTAGGGACCATGCTCACAGGGGATCCTCTAGGCAGTCAGACAGTGAATTCTAGTCTTTTAGTAGGGTTCTTGAGCTGCACCCCTTTCTTTCTCATGTTGCCACAGGAACTCAACATTGTGTCCCCATCATGGCTGTCTTTGGTGGTGGCCAGGCACTAACTGGTTCTTCTGATCACGTGTTGATATAGTTTCCCATTTACATGGGTTCTGTCTCCTGGGCTCTTTTTCCCTTTGTCTTTGGTGTTCTTGGTAATCATCTGTTCCACCTGAGTTGGGACCATTTGATATACCTCAGATGGCAGCTTGCTAGCTTTTGAGACCTGACACCAATGTGGGGTACAGAAGACTTTCTTAGCAATACGCTAATTGTACTGATTGACTTCAGTGTCCCCCAAGAGAATGGTCCCCAGACTCCACCCCTGCTACTCTGTCCTTGCAATATTGGGTTGAGAGTAGAACAGCTTTCAGTATATGGCGAAGTCCGGTTAAGTCGAGCTACTTTCTTCAGTGTGCTATCACTGCTTTCAACTAGCAAAAATTTTACCAGCTATCTAGTCTGTGATCAACACTCGTCCTCTCTCCCCACACTTGCAGCCATCAGAGTCTTTTCTTTTGTACATAAGTCTATCCTTACAGCAGGGGTCTCCTATAATATTTGTCCTTGTACCATTGGCTGATTTCACTCAGCATGTCTTCCAATTGAAACCAGGTTATGAGATGTTTCCTAAAATCCTCATTGTTTTCTATCATTGCATAGTGTCCCATTGAGTATGTGTACCATAGTTTGGTATCCACTCATCTGTTGATGAGAATCTAGGTTGATTCCACCTTTTTTCTATTGTGGACTGTGCTGCAATGAACAGAAGTATGCACATGTCTGTTCATGGGACAGCCTTTGGTTCTATAGGATAAATTCCGAGCAGCAGGATTACTGAATCAAATTGTTATCTATTTCCAGCGTTTTAAGGAAGCTCCAGATTGCTTTCCATTTTGCAATCACACCAGCAGTGTAGGCGAGTTCTAATCTCTCCACAGCCTCTCCAACATTTGTTGTTTTGTGTTTTTGGCTCATGGACAACCTTGTTCGGGTGAGATGATATGTCCTTGTAGTTTTGATTTGGATTTCTCTGATGGTTAATGATCGTGAACACTTCCTCATGTGTCTTTTCGCTGCCTGATGTCCTCTCTGGCGAAGTATCTGTTTGTCTCCTTTGCCCGTTGCTTAATTGGGTTATTTACCTTTTTCTTGTTGATATTTTTCAGTACCTTGTAGATTATGGAGATCAGATGTCTGTCTGAAATGTAGTTACCAAATAATTTTTACCTTCACTTTCTGTAGGTCGGCTCGACGGCACTTGGCTTGGCATTCTGTAGGTAGTCTTTTAACTCTTGATAAAGCCTTTGGATGAGTAAAACTGTTTCTTTCTTAGTAGTTCCCATTTATCTATTTTCTCTTCTGTTGATTGTGCTTTGCTTGTCAGCTTTTGGAGTCTGTCTAAGTTGTGTATTAAAGCTTCTGTTGTTGACCTTATTTTTTCTTGCATGATCTCTATCATTTTACGGTTGATATTTAGGTCTTTTATCCAGTTTGAATTAGTTTTTCTGTAAGGTGTGAGATAGGCGTCTTGTTTCAGTTTTTTGCAGATGGATCTCCAATTTTGCCAATACTATTTGTTAAAGAGACTGTTTGTACCCCAGTTTACAATCTTAGGGGCTTTGTCAAATATCAGCTGTTTACAAGAGGATGATGATGTCTCTTGGGTCTCAGCTCCATTCCATTGGTCTATATGTCTTTTTTTGCACCACTACCAGGTTGCTTTGACTACTGTGGCAGTATAATAGTTTCTAAGATCAGGTAGTGTGAGGCCTTCCACTGTGTTCCTCTTCTTCAAAAGTGTTTTATTTACTCGAGGTTTCTTCCCTTTCTAAACAAAGTTGGTGATTTGTTTCTCCATTTCATTAAAGAACGACATTGGAATTTGTATTGGGATTGCATTGTATATGTAGATCATTTGGATAAAATAGACATTTTCACAATGTTAAGTCTTCCTATCATTTAGCAGGGTATGTTTCTCCATTTATGTAAGTCTCTTTTGTTTCTTGTAGTAAGGTCTTGTAGTTCTCTCTGTATAGGTCTCTTATTTCTCTAGTTAGATTTATTCCTAGCTATTTTATCTTCCAGGGGGCTATAGAAAATGGTATTGATTTGGTGAAATCTTCTTTGATGATCTCTTTGTTGATATAAAGGAATGCTACTGATTTACTTATGTTTATCTTACATACTGATAGTTTGCTGAACTCCTGTATTAGTTCTGGTAGTTTACTTATGGATTCTTTAGTAATCTCTGTATATACAATCATATATCATCTGCGAATAAGGAGATTTTTACTTCTTCTTTGTTGATGTGGATGCTCTTTCAGTCTTTGTCTTGTCTAATTGCTCTGGCTAGAAACTCTAGTACAATGTTGATTAGAACTAGTGAGAGTAGGTATCCTTGTTTAGTTCCCATTCTCAGGGGGAATTCTTTCAGTCTCTCACCATTCAGGATGATGTAGGCAGTTGGCTTTGCATAGATGTTCCTGACTGTGTTGAGGAATTTCCCCTCTGTTCCTAGTTTGCTGAAAGTTTTTAACATGAATCGGCGTTGGGCTTTGTCGAATACCTTTTCTTCATCAATTGACAAAATCAGATGATTGTTATGCTTTGTGCTATTTATGGTTGATAACATTAATTGTTTTTCTGATGTTGAACCAGACTTGCACCCCTGGTATGAATCCAACTTGGTCATGATGAATTATTTTTTGATATGCTGTTGAATTCTATTGGCTAGGATTTTGTTGAAAATTTTTGCATCTAGGTTCATGAGTGATATTGTTCTGTAATTTTTTTTTTTTTAAGTGGGATATTTCCCTGGCTTTGGTATCAGGGTTATGCTGGCTTCATGGAATGAATTGGGGAGTATTCCATCCCTTTCTATACTGCAAAATAGTCTCAGTAGTATTGGAGTTAACTCTTCTCTAAAAGTTTGATGGAATTCTGTAGTGAAGCTATCTGGGCCAGGACTTCTTTGGGCTGGTAGTTTTTTTTTACTTTTTCAGTCTCTTCTTTGTGATGGGTTTGTTAAGTTGTTCTACTTCACCTTGTGATAATTTTGGTAGGTGATATGACTCTGTAAATTTGTTCATTTCCTCTAGGTTTTCAAATCTGTTAGAGTACAGTCTTTGGTAGTATTCTGTTATGATACTTTTGATTTCAGTTGGGTCTGTCATGAGATCTCCCAAATCATTTCTTGCTTGGGTTATTTGTTTCCTCTCCTGTTTTTCTTTTGTAAGTTTAGCCAATGGTTTATCAATTTTATTGATTTTTTTAAAGAACTAGCTTTTGGTTTGGTTAATTTTTTCAGTTATTCCTCTAGTCTCTAATTCATTTATTGGTGCTCTCATCTTTCTTATCTATTTTCTTTTGGTGCCTGAAGGGTTTCTCTGTTGCTCTCTTTCTGCTTGTTCAAGCTGTAGGCTTAATTCTTTGGTTTGGGTCCTTTCTTCATTCAGGATGTGTGCGCTGATAAAAATAAATTGACCTCTGAGCACTGCTTTGGCTGTATCCCACAGGTTCTGGTAGGATGTATTTTCATTCTCACTTGATTCCATAAATTTTTTTATTTCATCTTTGATTTCTCTGATAACTCATGGACTTTTGAGCAAGGTATTGTTCAGTTTCCATGAGTTCAGATTTCTGTCTGTGGTATTTCTGCTATTGATTTCAGCTTTTATAGCTTTATGGTCCAAGAAGATGCTTTGCAATAATTAAGTGCTTTGGATTTTGTTGAGACTTGCTTTATGTCCTAATACATGGTCTATTCTGGAAAATGTTCCATGTATGCTGGAGAAGAAAGTGTACTTATTTGTTGATGTCTAAAAAGTTCTGTGTATGTCGATAAGGTCTGATTGGCTGATTGTTGCAGTAAGATCTTCTGTATTTTTATTGAGCCTTTTTCTGGATGATCTGTCCGTTACTGAAAGTGGTATATGAAGTCTCGAACTATTATTGTGGAATGATCTATCTCATTTTTCAATGTAGTCAGTGTTCAATGTATTTAGATGCTATGGTACTGGATGCATAAATATTTAATATTTTTATGTCCTGCTTATGTGTTGAATCTTTCAGTAGTAAGTAGTGATCATCCTTGTCCATGACACTGGATCTTACATTAAAGTCTGTTTTATCTATGATTAATATTGCCACTCCTGCTCTTCTTTGTATGTTATTGGCTTGGTATATACTTTTCTATCCTTTGATTTTCAGTTAATTCATATCTTTGAATCTTTGGTGTGTTTCTTTTAGCCAGCATATAGATGGATCACATCTTTTGATCCACAACATCACTCATCATCTCTTTATTAGAGAGTTCAGCCTATTTATGTTCAGTATAATTATTGACAGGTATATGTTTAGTGCTGTCATTTTGATGCATTTATTTTTGTATTGTTGATATTTTCTGTTTTTCTTAATATGCTGTTCTTAGTCATTCTTTATGAGTTGCTTTATCACCTTTTTCAGTATAGGTTTTGTGTTTGTTGAGATTCCTGTATTATGTTTCTTGTTTTGATATTTTGCATTGTTATTTTGCTTTGTGGCCACCCCCATGGTCCCCCTTACTATTCTAAGTTTAAACCAGACTAATTGCTGCATATCTTTTTACTTTCCTCTCCATCTGAAAGGGTTTTAGCTACTGCAATATATCCTTCTTTTTAGTGTGGTGATGTCACAGTTTTTGTATCATGATCAGTGGTTCCCTTCTTTTAATAATGTAGTTTGAATTGAGCTTATTGACTTCCCTAAGTGAGTAGGATTCTGTATACTCTTAATGTTTTTGTTTTTCTAAGCAAAGATCTTTATTCAGTATTTCTTATAGTATCAGTATAGTTTTTACAGAGTCTCTAAGATTCTGTTTATCTCCAAATGTCTTAATTTCACTGTCATATTTGACAGACAGTTTTGCAGGATGTATAATTCTTGGTTGGAAGTTTTTCTCCTTCAGGACTTTGAATGTGTCATCCCACTGCTTTCTTGTCAACATTGTTTCTGTGGCAAAGCCAGATAAAAACCTAGAGGGTTTCCCTCTAAAGGTTAGCTTTGCTTTGAGCCTCAGTGCCTTTAAGAGCTTCTGCTTGTGTTTCATTTTATTAAGCTTAATGATAATATGTTTTGATGTCTTTCTTTTGGGGTCTCGTTTTTGTGTCTTGGACATCTACATTCTCTTCTTTTATAATTTCAAGGAAGTTTTCTGTCAGCAATTCTACAGCAATGTTCTCTGTATTTTCATCTATCACTCCTTTTTCAGGCACTCCAATTATTCATAGATTATTCTTCTTAATAGAGTCCAACATGTTTCTTAATGCTTCTTATTTCTTCTTATTCTTATATTTTCTTATTTCTTTTCTCTGATTTCTCCTCATAAGTCCTGGTGTCAGTTGCTCTATCATTAAGGTCACTAAGTCTAACTTTCATCTCCTCAGTTCTGCCCTTTTGGCTTTGGATTGAATTGTCTGATTCTGCAGTTTTGTTATTGAACTGCTGGATTTCTGATTGTTGATGTTCCATCAGTTCAAATAGCTTACTTAATTTTTCATTTTGTTCTGATGCATTTTGTTTACTCTCTAAGACGGCTCTATGTATAATTCTTTTGTACTCAACCTCTGATAGTTTCATAAAGGATTTTCATCTGGGAAGTTTTTCGCTTCTTTATTTTGGGCGTTTTCTATGACCATGGTGGACTGTTTCTTTAAATGGTTAGCTATAGTCTGTTGTCTGCATGCCATCTAGAAGCTGTTTGATTTCTCTGGTTTTACCTCACCAGGAGCTGAGGCATAGTTCTAAGACTGGAGTTTGTCATTAGTCATCTCTATGTACTCTAGTGACTGGACACACCTGGACTCTCTGGGGTGGTAGGCTCTGCCTCTTGGCTGGCAAATATGGCACCCTACTTATGGAGTCACTCAGGGGGAGGGGTGTCAGCCAACCCTACAATGTGGATCAATGAAGAGTGGAGGAGATGCTAATGGGTCTGTCAACAGTTCTCTGGGTGGTCGTGTTTAAAAGGGAACTTTACTTCCAAGTGGGGAGTTGTCCAACTGTTGTCAAAAACAGTCTGGCCCGGAAGTGTGAAAGGCCATGGCTTCCAGTTGACAATAAAAGTAACTCATAGGCTGTCACCTGATGGTATAATGTGGTTAAAAGCAGGGAGAGGTAAGGGCCTTCCAGGCATTCTCTGCCAGGTCCCACCCACAAATCCAGGCACAAATAGTGTCAAACGCTGCTTTTCTGTTGGAGAAGCACTTGCCAGATGGGCTGCTGCTCCAGTTGAGAATTGGCCGCAGCTCAGGCTCCTGGCTGGGTGACTCCACCCTCCAGCTGACCAAAATGGTGTCCTGGCTGAGCTACCCTTCCTGCAGCGAAACTGCAGAGTCTGTGGTGCAGCTCAGAAAAGAGAAGATAGAGGGGCCGTGGTGCTCTCAGTGAGCAGGCAGGCTCTCAATATGCGGCTATCCCATGCCTGCTGCGCTATACATTGTTTACTTTAGTGCCATAGTTAGGCATATTTGCCAGGTCATGCCCAGTCCCTGCCCCCAGATGACAAATAATGCATCAGTACCTACAGTTCTCTGAAGTGGTGAGTCAGCAGGAGCGAGTGTCAGTGGCTGTTGGCTTCTCTTTGAGAGGGGTAGTTTAGTCTCTTACTGCTGTCTGGTTGAATCTGACAATATTATGCCAGATCTTAAGGCTCCCTGGATGTCCATTACTCCATTCAGTTATCATTCCAGGCCTTAGTTTTCAGAGAGAACTGATGAAACATGTGTCTAAGTCCACCATCTTTGCCCTGCCTCTCAAGGAATTTTTTGATTTTAGGTTTGGAACTATCCTGAATTTTTTGCTATGATGAGATGAATATGTTTTGCATATTGCAAAGATGTGATTTTGGGGGGGAGCAAAGGATGAAATATCATGGATTGAATTGTGTCCTCCAAAAATATGTGTACCAGTTTGGCTAGGCCATGATTTCTGGTATTGTGTGATGTTTCCTATATGTTATAAATCCTGCCTCTATGATGTTAATGAGGGAGGGTGAGTGGGATTGTGTTTCTGAGACAAGACTCAATTTGTATGAGTGTGTTGTGCCTTGATGCAGTCTTTTGGGATATAAAAGAAAGAAGATAGAGATTTGGGGACTTCATACCACCAATACAGCAGTGCCAGCAGCAAAGCACTTCCTTTGGATCTGGGATCCTTGTAGCTCAGAAAATCCCAGCCCAAGGGAATATTGATGAGAACGACCTTCCTCCAGAGCCAACAGAGAAAGTATTACAGCTAGTGACCTGAATTTGGATGTAGCCTAATGGTTTTGGACAGAATAAAATTTGTCTTTGTTAAAGCCATCCACTTGTGGTATTTCTGTTACAGCAGCACTAGGTGACTAAGACAGGTTGCTTCATTCTAATTGTTAATTGCTAATGTATAGAATGGAAACATCTGCGGCATAGCAGTTAAGTGCTACATCTGCAAACCAAAAGGTTGGCAGGTCAAATCTGCCAGGCATTCTACTCTATCCTACAGGGTTGCTATGAGTTTGAATCAACTTGACTACACTGGGTTAGTGTATAGAAATGTAAGTGATTTTTGTATATTGATCGAATATCTGCAATCTTGTTAAACTTGGTTATTAGTTTTAGGAGTTTTTATAGATTCTTTGGTATTTTCTATGAAGGTAAGAATGTCATCAATGACTAGAGACAGTTTTATTTCTTCCTTTACAATGCAAAGGTCTGTTATGCTCTATTCTGGTCTTACTACATAGGCTAGGTCTTCAAATACAATGTTGATTAAGACAGGTGTAAAGAAACACCCATTTTTCTCAATCCCAAATCTCCAGAGGAAAGCATTCAGTTTCTCATCATTCAATACAATATTAGCTAGAATTTTTGCAGATATCCTTTTTTAAGAATGACACTTATTTTCCTTAGTATTCTGAGAATTTTTATTATGAATTAATATTGAATTATGTCAAATGCTTTTCCTCCATTTATTTTGGTGATACTATGCTTTTTGTTTAGTTTGTTAATTTTGTAGCTTACATTTATTGACTTTTCAATGCACAGATAACCTTGCATTCCTGGGTTAAATTCATGTTACTGTGTTGTATTATCCTCTTGTGTGTTATTGGATTTGATTTATAAATATTTTGTTGAATTCGTATTCCTCCATGTTCATGAAGCATATTTGTTTTTGGTAGATATTTGTATGAGTGTATTTCTAATATCAGGTTACTTCTGGCTATCTTAAATGAGTGGAGACATATTCCCTTCTATATATTTTATAAAAGAAAGTACAGAATTGGTATTATTTCCTCTTTAAGTATTTTTAAATATTTGGTAGTACTAATCAGTAATGTGATCTGATTCTGGAGTATGCTTGATTTGATGCTTTTTTCTTTAAGCTACAAATCAATTGCTTTAATAGATATAAGACTGTTTAGATTGTCTATGTCTTGCGAGTTTTGGTAATTCGTGTCTTTGAGGAAGTTTATCCATTTGATCTAAGTTGTTGAATGTATGGGCATAGAACGGTTTTTGTATTATTCTATTAGTCATTGAATGTGTGTGTGGTCTGTAGTGCTGTCTCCTCTTATGTTCCTGGTACTAGTAATTTATGTCTGGTCCTTTTTTTCTTGCTCAGCTAGTTAGAAGTTGTTATTTTTATTGAGGTTTTCAGAAGATAACTTTTGATTTCATTGATTTTTCTCTATTATTTTTTCTCTTTACAATTTCAATGCTTTTTTGTCTTATCTTTATTATTTTCTTTTTCTGTTTGTCTTGATTATAAATTTGCTCTGCTTTTTAAACTACAATTTGCTCATCTTTTTCTAAATTCTTTTTTTTTCCATTTATAATATTCTGTCAAGCGTTTAATATAAACTACTTTCATAGTCCATAAGGAAACTAAAAGACTATGCAGGAAAGCAGGCCTCCTGCATAGGAGTTGAGAAGCCTTGCAGGAAACAGGCAAGAAGCTGAGAAGGGATAACATGAGCCTAGTGTCTTGGTGGGCACAGTTCTAGGGGAGAAGTCCCTAAAATCCCTGTTGACAGTGGCCATATCATTGAAGGAGGAAATGCTGATTTAAGTGTGCTGTCTAGGGGGCATCCTTATTGGGGTGGGGGCCTCATACCATGTGGTAGGCCCATCATGCCTAAAAGAGAAGAGCCCCAAGAAGATAGATCAGTGTCTGTTTTGAAAAGGTAGTAGGAAATATGTAAAAGCCATCCACCAATTTATAAGACAGATGGACAATTCCATCCTCCCAATTTCTCCCAGCAAATTGGGATTTGAGTCAAAAACCTAGGGCTCCCAGCAGCTCCTGTACAGCTAGTTCCATGTCAGTTACCCAGTCTAAATATTTTTTTCTAAATCCATAATGTGAAAGTTCAGGTTGGTGATTTAAGACCTTTTCTTGTTTTCTAACATAAAAATTGATACTGCAGATTTTCCTGTAGGCACTGCTTACCTGCATAAATAAATTTTGATGTGTTGTGTGTTCATTTTTCTTGAATTCAGAGTATCTAAAAATTTTCTTTAAGACTTTCTTTGACAAACAGGTTGCTTAGTAGTATGCTGTTTAATTTTCAAATATTTGAGAATTTTTCAGATATTCTTCTGGTTTTCATTTCCAGTTTACTGTTTTTTTACACAACTAGTGTATGTTTTGTACCTTTTTTCTTTTTTTACCAAACTTCCCCCCCCCACAAGGTATTTTTGTAAGCATGCTATGCCTATTAAAAAACAAAATAAAATTAGCATCGTGCACTTGTGAAAATACCTCATTGGAGGGAGGGCATGATTGGCAAAAAAAAAAAAAAAAGTGTGATATGTATGTTATTTTCTTTTGTCTCTAGCTGTCTTCATTATTTTTTTGTCATCGTTTTTCAGCAGTTTGAATATCTTTCTTGATGTAGTCTTGAACTTCTTATATCTTTAATTTTGAGTCTATCATTCCAAATTTTGGAAAAATTTCTGCTGTTCTTTCTTCAAAAAATTTCGCCCTGCCCTGTTCTCTCTCTTCTGATTGTAAAAGTCCAATTACACTTATGTTAGACCATTTGAAATTCAACAGATATTATTAGGTGCAGAAACTCTGGTAGAGTAGTGGGTTAAATGCTGTTTGCTAACCAAAAGGTTGGCAGTTTAAATCCACAATGCACTCCTTGAAAACTCTACTGTGCAATTCAGCTCTGACTTAGAGGGTCAATATTAGTTGATCTCAACTCTCTACAGCAGTAGGTTTAGGTTTTGTTATTAGATGCTCCTTTTCCCACTATTTTTTTAAGTTTTATTTTTGTTTGACTTATTTCTATGGACTTAGCTTCAAGTTTACTGACTTTCAGCTGTGTCAAGTCTGCTGATGTCCCTATGAAGGACATTATTCGTCTCTGTGTTTTTATTTCCAGTATTTTCATTTGATCTCTTTTGTAGTTTTCATCATTCTGCTAAAATTACTCACCTGACCTTGAATATTGGACCCTCTTCCATTTGTGCCATTGATATTTTAATAATAAATGTTTAACTTCTATTGGATGGTTTCAACATTTATTTTACATCTCAGTTGGGTTGTCTTGATTGCTCTTTGTCTTTTCACAGTGTGTTTTATTTTCTTGCTATCTCTTTGTTTTTTCTGTTTGGCCCACTTGTTCTTTGTATCCTTTCTCATTTGTCTCACATTCTTTTAAATTAACTGAGCACTTTTTACAATTCTATTTTCTTGCTTGTTGGCTTATTAGCTATAAATGTTTAATTTTGTTAATAGTTCCTTTAGGACTTACAGTACATATATTTAATTTATCACAGTCTACTTTCAAATGGTATCATACTGTTTTGTATACATGTATTTTATAGTAATACATTTCCAGTTGTTACCTTCTGGTATTTATGTTATTGTTGTAATACCTTTTGTTTCTACATGTTTTATGAATCCCACATATTATTTCTATTGTTAATTATTTTGCTTTAAAATAAGGGTGGTAAACTAAGGCTAAATTGCTAAATCAGCCAGCTGTTTTAATAAGTAAATCTTTACTGTAAGATGACCCAACTCATTAATTTACATACTTCTTGTAGCTGCTTTCATGCTGCAGCAGCAGAGTTGAATAACTGCCACAGAGCCTGTGTGACCAAAATGCCTAAAATACTGACCATATGACCCTTTACAGAAAAATCCTTGCTGTAGATTGTCAATTCTCTTATTAAGAAATAAACCACAAATACCTATGAAGTTACCATGTCTGATGATATTATGTTCTTTTGCATAGATCAATATTCATATCTGGCATCCTTTCTTTTGTGACTGAAGATTTCCTTTAACATTTCTTACAGTACAGATGTGATGGTGATGGATTGTTTTAGCTTTTGTATATATGAGAAAGTCTTTGTTTCACTTTCTAAAAGATATTTTTGATGGATACAGAATTCTATGTCAATTTTTTTTGCCCCTGTATTTTAAAGAAGTTATTCCGCTATCTCCTCACTTGAATTGTTTCTGCTGAGAAAACTGCTGTCATTCCTATATTTGTCTCTGTGTACATGTAATTTTTTTTTTCCTTTGGCTGTTTTAAGATTTTGTCATGTCACTGGTTGTGAGCAATTTGGTTATGATACTTTAGCTCAACAGCCTGAGCAATGTTTTTTCCTGTTGTGCATAGGATCACTGTAAGTTGGAACCAATTTCATGGCACCTAACAACAACAACATGCTTTAGTATAGCTTTCTTTGTGTTTCTTGTGCTTTGGGTTGTTAAACAATGTGGATCTGTGATCACTATACATTGGAACCAATTTCATGGCACCTAACAAGAACAGCATGCCTTAGTATAGCTTTCTTTATGTTTCTTGTGCTTTGGGTTGTTGAACAACGTGGATCTGTGGGACAGTTCTGCTGTCACCTATAGGGTTACTATGAATTGGAATTGATTCAACAGCTATGGGTTTAATTTCTGGTTTTATAGATGTCCTGGCATTTAATTCTTGGATGTTATCAATTATTTTGAAACAATTTGTTCTTTTTCGGTCTTGTTTTTAAGCATTGTTATTCTGGATTAAGGCAGCATTTATGGTAGGGCTATGTTTATCCCACTACTGGGATACTTCTGAGTATTTATGGTAAGGAGATGTCTATGACAGTATCCGTGATCTTTGCCCCTTTTTGTTAGGTTGTTAGGTGCTAGGTGCTGTTGAGTCCCTTCCAATTCATAGCAACCCTATGTACAACAGAATGAAACACTGCCAGGTCCTGTGCCATGCCCTCAATCATTCCTATGCTTAAGCACACTGTTGCAGCCACTGTGTCAATCCATCTTGTTGAATGTCTTCCTTTTTTTTTGTTTTTGCTGATCCTCCACTTTACCAAGCATGATGTATTTTTCCAGGGATTGATCCCTCTTGACAGCATGTCCAAAATATGATGCAGTCTCTCCATCCTTGCTCCCAAAGATCACTTGTACTTCTTCCAGAACAGATCTGTTTGTTCTTTTGGCAGTCCATGGTGCATTCAATATTATTCTTCAACACAACAATGCAAAGGCATCAATTCTTCTTCTATCTTCCTTTTTCATTGTCCAGCTTTCCCATACATTTGATGCAAATGAAAATAGCATGGCTTGAATCAGGCGTATCTTAGTTTTCAAGGTGACATCTTGTCAACATTTTAAAGATATCTTTGGCAGCACATTTTCCCAATGTAATATGTCTTTTGATTTCTTGACTGCTGCTTCCATGGGTGTTGATTGTGGGACTAAGTAAAATAAAATCATTGACAATCTCAGTTGCTTACTGGTCGAGTTGTGAGGATTTTTGTTTTCTTGATGTTGATGTGCAATCCATACTGAAGGCTGTGGTCTTTGATCTTCATCAGTGTTTCATATCCTCTTCACTTCCAGCAAGCAAGATTGTGTTATCTGCATAACACAGTTTGTTAATGAGTCTTCCTCCAATAATAATGCTCCATTTTTCTTCATATATTCCAGCTTCTCAGATTATATTTTTGGCATACACATTAAATAGGTATGGTGAGAGGATACAACCCCAACACACACCTTTTCTGACTTTAAGCTATGCAATGTCCTCTTGTTCTGTCTGCACAATTGCCTCTTGATCCATGTACAGATTCCCTGTAAGCATAATGTAGTGCTCTGGAATTCTCCTTCTCCATAATGTTGTCTATAATTTGCTATGATCCTCACAGTTGAATGCCTTCTCAGAGTTAATAAAGCACAGATAAATATTTTTCTTATATTCTCTGCTTTCCACTAAGATCCATCCAACATTAGCAGTGATATCCTTGGTTCCACACTCTTTTCTGAATTTGGCTTAAATTTGTGGCAGCTCCCTATCAGTATACTGCTGCAGTCACTTTTGAATGACCTTTACCAAAATTTTACTTTTTTGTGATATTAATGATATTGCTAGGCAATTTCTGCATTTAACTGGATCACTTTTCTTGGGAATAGACATCAATGTGGACCTCTTCCTGTCAGCTGGCCAGGTAGCTGTTCTCCAAGTTTCCTGGCATGGACAAATGAGCACTTCCAGGACAGCATCCATTTGTTGAAATATCTCATTTGATACTCTGTCGATTCTTAGAGCTGTATTTTTTGCTAATGCCTTCAATGCAGCTTCAACTTCTTTTAGTACCCTCTGTTCCTGATCCCATGCTATCTCTTGAAGTAGTTAAAGGTTGATCGATTGATTTTTGGTATAATGACTGTATGTATTCCTTCCATCTTCTTTTGATGCTTCCTGACTTATTTAATATTTTGCCTGTAGAATCTGTCACTATCGTGACTCAAATCTTTAATTTTTTTGTTCATTCCTTTCAGCTATAGAAATGCAGAGCATGTTCTTCCCTTTGGTTTTCCATCTGCAGCTCTTTGCACAGGTTATTATAATACTTTGTCTTCTTTAGCTGTATTTTGGGAAATATTCAGCTCTTTTGCTTTATCATTTCTTCCTTTTGCTTTTGATTAAATTGACATTCAGAAGAACAAGTTTCAGAGTCTCTTCTGACAACAAATTTGGTCTTTTCTTTTTAACGACCTCTTGCATTCTTCTGGGTGACATCTTTGATGTCATTCTACATCTCATCTGGTCTTTGGTCAGCAGTGTTTAACACATCATATCTATTCTTGAGATGGTCTCTAAACTCAGGAGGGGTATACTCAAGGTCGTACTTTGGCCCTTGTGGACTTATTCTAATTTTTTTCAGTTTCACTTTGAACTTGCATATCAGCAGTTGATGGTATGTGCCACAATCAGCACCTGGTCTTGTTCTGACTGATGATGCTGAACTTCCCCATCATCTCTCTCCACAGATGTAGTCGATTTGATTCCTGTGTGTTCCATATAGTGACATCCATGTGTATAGTTGCTGTTTATGTTGGGGAAAAAAGGTATTTGCAGTGAAGAATTCATTGGTGTTGCAGAATTCTATCATGTGATCTCTACCATCATTTCTGTCAACAAGTTTCCAACTTTTGCATTCCAGTCACCAGTAATTATCAGTGTGTCCTGAGTGCGTGTTTGAGCTATTTCAGATTGCAGAAACCGGCAAAAATCTTTTAATTTCTTCATATTTGATCTTAGTGGTTGGTGCATAAATTTGAATAACAGTCAAATTAACTGGCCTTCCTTGTAGGCGTATGGATATTATCTTATCACTGGCAGCATTGTACTTCAGGACAGATCTTGACATGTTCTTTTTGACAATGACTGTGTCACCATTCCTTTTCAAGTTGTCATTCCCAGCATAGTAGATCATGTGACTGATTCAGAATGGCTAATACCAGTTCATTTCAGCTCACTAATGTCTAGGATATTGATGTTTATGTGTTACATTTTACTTTTGATGATTTCCAATTTCCCTAAATTCATACTTCATACATTCCATGTTCCAATTATTAATCGATGATTGCAGCAGTTTCTCCTCCTTTTGAGTTATGGCACAGCAGCAAATGAAGATCCTGAAAGCTTGCCTCCATCCACTTTACTGAGGCTAACTCTACTTTGAGGAGGCAGCTCTTTCCCAGCTGTCTTTTGAGTGCCTTCCAACCTGGGGGTGGGGATGCTATCTTTCGGCATTATCTTAGACAATGTTCTGCTGCTATTCATAAATTTTCCATTGGCTAATTCTTTTATTAGTAGATTGCTGGATCCTTCTTCTTAGTCTGTCTAAGTCTGGAAGCTCATCTGAAACCTGTCTGTCGTGGGTGATCCTGCTAATATCTGAATAGCAGTGCCATAGATTTAGCAGCGCAGAAACAAGCAAATCTCCATAGTATGACAAGCTGACAGACAACCCCACTTGACCCCTGGTTTACGATTATACTATGCTACATGAAAAAAAAAAAAAAAAAGACTTTGTGGATGTAATTGATGTTACTAAATAATTGACTTTAAGAAAGGGAGAATATCCTGGTGATCTAACCTAATAACACAGGCTTTTAAAAAACAGGCAGTTTCTATGAAGAGCTACATAAGACATCAATTATTTAAAGACAGAAAGTGATCATTGCTACATGGAAGACAGAGGAGTCACATAAAGAGACCTGACAACTAACAAGCAAACAGGTACTAGAGTCTAACAATCAAAGGACCAAATTTGGCCAATAACCTCTCTATGAGCTTAAAAAAGGATTCTTCCCCAGAGCTTCTAAATAAGAGTTCAATCTGGCTAGTATTTTCATTTTGTCTTTGTGGTAACCTAAGCACAGAACTAAGTCAAGCCTGCCATTTCTGACCTATAGAACTGTGAGAAAGTAAATGGATGTTATTTTCTGTTAAATTTCTAGTGAGTTATTATGTAGCAACAGAGAAGTAGTGTAGCAGTCTACCCAATATCCTGTGAATTATGAGCTCTTTTATTGTGGCTAATGAAAACAAGCACTATTCCCTGTTTCTGTGTGAACTCCAAGTTCCCCTTAACACTTCTTTTTCCTCTCACCCTTGGATAGTTTCCTTATATGCATATGATGATTGGTACTCAGCTAAATACTCAAGAGGGCCCTTCCACAGATTAGATCTTTAGAGTTTTCTCACCTGTATCTCTCTCCTCACTGCTATTCTTATCTGTGAATTCTAGCCTGCCTGGACTCCTAACTGTCTCCTTAGCTTAGGGAGGCTGTCAGACTCTGCCTGGGTTCTCCCTGCACTGTAGCCTGGAAACTCTTCCCAAGATTCAAGCTGGTGGTCATAATACTCTCTTTATTTATTTTATGACTAATGGCAATAACTATTTTTCTGCTCATGTCCTATATCTTCAGTGCTTTTGTATCATGTATTCTGTAGGTTTCGGTTGTTTCAGTTGGGAAAGAAAATTTGGCCCTTATTATTCCATCCTGTAAAACAAAAGCCCTCGTTAAATGCAGCTGGAATCAAGAACCATCTTAAGCTACAGCTTGGGGTTAAAGTCCTCTAAAATGGTGAGATGTCAGCATTCTTTATGTTTATAGATCAAAGATAATAGGTTAATCATAGAAATCCTCCATAAATTGTTTTTAAGAACAATAATCTAATATAGTTGAACTCTAATCCAGGCTTCTTGAGTTCTGAAGGAGCAGTAGGACAGACCATCTGAAAGTTGTTGGTTTGTTTATGACTCAATTTTTCTATTTCACGTTAGTCAGACTGGTTGTTTTCTGCTTTTGGGGAGTGGGGAATCTGCAGTGGTCTGCTCCCCCTTTATGCTGAGTGAGCACTTTCTTTTCATTATTCTTATGGCAATAATCATTTCTTAGTTTAGGAAGAGATGCTGTTATCTTAGGGTCACAAGTGGTCCTTTAGGTTTTCTAGAAGGCATTGCTTCTGCTGCTGTATGTCATTACTTCTTTATTCATAAGTTTTCACAGCAGTATTGCCACAGGTTGGCAACCCGAGAGTGGAAAGGAGAAATACGTTGTTATAAAGCCCTTGTGAGGGAGGAGGCCTATGAGCTACTTTCACAGCTCTGTTATGTTCCTACAGTGACGAGCAGCTTCCTTTCCTGTGGCAGGAGGTAGCAGTGAATCCTTCCTCCAGCTGGGCTGCTATGTTCTCAGGCTTGCCTGAAGTGTGAACTACTGAAACCAGGCCTTTATGTGCCCATTTAAGGGCAAGAGAGATTAGTGTGTACTTGCTGTTGAGGACTTCAAGGAAAAATAATTATGCCAGCCATTATCATTTCCCTTAAATAGCTCTATTCTTCTCGCATGAAAACAAGTACTTACAAGAGGAATAGCATTTGAAGAACTGGTCAAATTACAGAACCTTAGCCCAGAAATGGACTTGAAGAGACCAGAGCCAAGGTATTCAAATATGTTAATAGGTGGGGCAGCCAAGTGGATATAGTGGAATAAATTTGTGAAATTACGATCATGTACCTTAATTAATGGTTTTCAAACTTTTATCTCTATCTCAGTAGTCTTATCTGTAACACAGAGGTAAAAGTATTTGTGTAGTGAGAATTAAGAGCAAAACTGTGATAAGCTGAATAACGTTCTCCTGAAGATACTGGGGCCTAATCTCTGGAAGCTGTGAATGTTACTTTATATGGCAAAGGGAATTTTGCATATAATGAAGTTTAGATATTGAGATAAAGAATTTTTGGTAAATTGCTTTAGCAGATACAGAAAACAAATATGAAAATTATGAAAAGTACCTATGGGAAAGATCCAACAAAGACAGAGAACTATAGACTGATATCACTCATGAACCCAGATGCAAAAATCTTAAACAAAATTCTTGCCAATAGAATACAACAACATATCAAGAAAATAATCCATCATGACCAAGTGGGATTCATACCAGAGATGCAAGGCTGGTTCAACATCAGGAAAACAATTAATGTGATTAACCACATAAATAACACAAAAGACAAGGATCACCTGATTTTGTCCATTGATGCCGAAAAGGCATTTGATAAAGTCCAACACCCATTCATGCTAAAAACTCTTAGCAAAATAGGCATAGACGGCAAATTCCTTAACACAATAAGGGCCATTTATACAAAGCCAATTGTCCACCTCACCCTGAATGGAGAGAGAATGAAAGACTTTCCCTTGAGATCAGGAACTAGACAAGGATGCCCACTGTCACCTCTCCTATTCAACATTGTGCTAGAAGTTCTAGCCAGAGCAATTAGACAAGATGAAGAAATAAAGGGCATCTGCATTGGCAAAGAGGTAGTTAAAATCTCGCTGTTCACAGATGATATGATTGTATATGCAGAGAACCCCAAGGAATCTATAAGTAAGCTACTCAAACTGATAGAAGAGTTCAGCAAAGTCTCAGGATACAAGATAAACATAAGTAAATCAGTAGGATTCCTTTATACCAACAACAAGACTGTTAAGGAGGAAATTATCAAATCAATACCATTTATGATAGCCCCTAAGAAGATAAAGTACCTAGGAATTAATCTAACCAGAGAAACAACAGACCTTTACAAAGAGAACTACAAGCCCTTACTACACGAAACTAAGAGAGACTTAGATAAATGGAAAAACCTACCCTGATCATGGATAGGAAGACTTAACATTGTGAAAATGTCTATTTTACCCAAAGCAATTTATTTATATAATGCAATTCCAATGCAAGTTCCAGTGTCCTTTTTTAATGAGATGGAGAAACAAATCACCAATTTTGTTTGGAAAGGGAAGAAGCCCTGGATAAGTAAGGTACTACTAAAGAAGAAGAACACACTGGGAGGCCTCTCATTACCCGACCTTAGAACATACTACACTGCCACAGTGGTAAAAGCAGCCTGGTACTGGTACAAGAACAGACAGATGGATCAATGGAACAGAACTGAGACCCCAGAGATGACACCATCTGCCTATGAACAGTTGATATTCGACAAAGGCCCTAAGACATTAAACTGGCATAAAAACAGTCTCTTCAACAAATGGTGCTGGAAAAATTGGTTATCCATCTGCAATAAACTGAATCAAGATCCATATCTTACACCTTATACAAAAACCAACTCCAACTGGATAAAAGACCTAAATATCAAACCTAAAACGATAAAGCTCATCCAAGAAAAGGTAGGAACAACAATGGAAGTTTTAATACACAATGAGGACAGACTCCAAAATCTGTCAAAGAAACCTCAATCAACAGAAGAGAAAATAGATAAATGGGAACTATTAAGAATCAAACACTTTTGCTCATCCAAAGACTTTATTAACAGAATTAAAAGAACATCCACAGAATGGGAAAAAATATTTGGCAACTCTATGTCAGACCGACACCTGATCTCCATAATCTGTAAGATACTACAAAATATCAATAAGAAGAAGATAAACCATCCACTTAAGCAATGGGCAAAGAAGATGGACAGACACTTCACTAAAGAGGAGATCTAGGCAGCCAAAAAACACATGCGGACATGTTCATGATCTTTAGTTATTAAAGAAATTCAAATCAAGACAACAATGAGATACCATCTCACCCCAACAAGATTGGCCATGATCCAGAAAACACAAAACAACAAATGCTGGAGAGGCTGTGGAGAAAGTGGAACCCTCCTACACTGTTGGTGGGGTTGCAAAATGGTCCAGCCTCTTTGGAAGGCAATCTGGCACTTCCTTAAAAAAATGGATATCTATATACCATTTGACCCAGTAATTCCACTACTTGGAATATATCCTACAGAATCAAGGCCTTTCACACCAACGGACACATGCACCAGAATGTTTACTGCAGCACAGTCCACGATAGCAAAAAGATGGAATCAACCCAGATGCCCAATAATAGAAGAATGGATAGGTAAACTATGGTACATATACTCAATGGAGCACTATGCAATGATAAAGAATAATGATGATTCCAGGAAACATCTCCTAACCTGGTTTCAACTGGAAGACATTATGCTGAGTGAAAGTAGTCAGCGACAAAGGGACAAATACTGTACGAGACCTCTACGATAAGATCTCAAAAACAGACTTGTGTATAGAAGAAAAGACTCTTTGACAGCTGCAAGGGAGGGGAGGGAGGGACTGTGAGGGGGGGAGGGTTTAGTTTAGATAGTTACTAGAAATCTAGTTGGGAGAAAGAGGTGATAGCACATATTAGAAACAAGAACAACATTAAGTGGACTTCAGCATAACTTGAGTACTCCTTCCATCTTAATACTGCAAGGATAGAGTAGCTGGGGTGGGGGACGGGGGACCACGCTCTTAGGTGAATTCCAGGCCAATTGGCACAACTAGCGTTTTGCTAGAAGAGCTTTCTGCACCCCATATTGGTGAGTGGCGTCTGGGGTCTTAAAAGCTGCCACGCTGCCATCTGAGGACACAGCAAATGGTCCCAACTCAGCAGAAATGGATGCTCACCGAGGACCAAAATGACATGCGGTAAATACAACCGAGAAGACAGAGAGACCCATAAGAGTGGGTGCCTACATCGACTTGGGACCGGAAGAACCAGATGGTTCCCTGCCACCACCAGCGATAGCCACGATGGAGCTCACAGAGAGGAGTCTCACTGGCAACACAGGAATAAAAAGAGGTGCATCATGAGATCTCCACTAAAAGACCTCAATTGATGGTCCAGCGTTTTGGGGGTTCTCTGAGAGCATGGCCCCCAGCCCTGATGCTGCCCTTTCCCATAAATTATAACAAAGGTCCACTCTTTGGACAGGAATGGATTGGACTTGGCAATGCAGAGTGACCATATACTGGAAGCACTTTATGGTTCTGTACATCTATAGGATATCATCTTGCTGACCTCTGGCTGGAGGAAGGGGAGTGGACGGAGAGGAGGGGAAAGGAGGCTATTGGGCGGATGAGACATGTATGGAGCAGAGAGGAATAGTTTGCAGTCACCGGACAGGGACAGCAGTGGAAGCTGCATATAGGGGGGCATGTAAATTTATATGTGACTGTACATTTTCACTCAGTCATGTTAAATAAAAATAAAATATATAAAAAAAAAAAGAAAAAAAAGAAAAGTACCTATGGAGCATGTCACAAGTGTTCTTTTATGTCCTCTCCCAAAGCAGAGAGGCATCAGTTGCATCAGAGATCTCTAAGTTAAGGTCACTGAAATGATGCCCAGTTTTCCAGGAAGAAACCCTAAAGTCAGTATTCTCTTCTTGTCTATATGAATGTGATATGAATGAAGCAGTTCTTACGGTTCTCCAAAAGGATAGTATGAAGTTCAGAGACTTTACACTTATGAATGAGTCATGAGACTAAAAACTAGGCACCCCAAATGAAAATATGTTTTTTTGACTTTCACCTTGCCCCCAGCAGGATATTTTTCCTACATTATGAGTTGCATTCCATCTGATGAATACTTTCAGAAACTGTCTATTTTCACAACACAAAGATCTGGTTATTTTAAAACAGAATTTTAGAAGGAAGGAGAAAGGAAGCAACAATAATTTATGAAGTGATTAAAACTCATTGTTTATGTTTAGAATTTCTACTCTTTTCGATTTTCAGCTTTGGGACAAAAGTACTTTTTCCCCAAATTGATATTGACAAAGCTTTGGTATGTGACTCAGGAAGGAGGAGGGATTGGTGAACAAGTTAATTTTAAATATCCTTGGCACAAAACCAGTTACTAGCCCAGTGACAAAAGATTAAATTCATGGACCTTTAAATCCCTAAGCAAAATTTTCAGAAAAGCGCTATTTATCCATTCATTACAAACTAAAAGGACCTTTTGTCTCTATCTGTGTGTCTATTCCCACTCTTACACTCAGACAAATGAGATTACCCAGACTAGTCAGATTCTCAAAGAGAACAAATGGAGGTAGGTTAGCAGCCAAAAACTGCCTTCTTGTGTTCCAGCACACTGCCTTTAATCTTCCATACTCAGTTGATTTTCTTAAAGAGAACATCTGAATTCCACACACAAAGTTATATAATTATTCATTCATTTGAGTATTTTTGAGACTCTACCATGTTACTTTTTTCAGTAACATAAATGGCAACCATACACACAGACTTCACCTGATGGAATACACGGGCACCGAACTGACTACATCTGTGGAAAAAGACAAAAGGAGGATTCTGATGTCACCAGTACTGGAAAAACTGAAGAAAAAAGTGAAGAAATTCAAGCCAGATTCCAAAGAGGACATGGAACAAATGATATCATTGCTCAAGTCAGACAGATCTTGGTTGAAAGCAGAGAACACCAGAAAGATGTTTACCTGTGTTTTATTGACTATGCAAAGGCATTGGCCTGTGAGGATCGTAACAAATTGAGAATAATATTGCTTAGAATGGAAATTCCAGAACACTTAATTGTGCTCACGTGAAACCCGTGCATAGACCAAAAGGCAGTCATTTGAGTGGAACAAGGGGATACTTGATGGTTTAAAGTAAACAAGGTGTGTGTCAGGGTTATATCTTTTCTTCATACTTACTCAGTCTGTATGCTGAGCAAATATTTCATGAAGCTGGATTATAGGATGAAGAATGTGGCATCAGGATTGGAATGAAGAAGTCCCAGTTGTATGGAGGCATTGGTGGAAAGCAAGGTTACATGAACAAATAGAATGTCAGTTAAAATGTTTCAACAAATGGATGCAGTGCAGGAAGTGCTCACTTGTCTATGCCAAGAAATGCTGCCAAGCCAAGTGCTGTCGAGTCGGATCGCTGACGATAGTTAAAAAATGATTGCAATAATACATCGACGGAGAACTGCCTGGCATTTAAGACATATTCAGAAGGGGACATGGTTTTGTTATAGGACATTAAGTAAGTTTCCACTCACAGTGATCCTGCCTATGGTAGAACCAAACACTGGCTGGTCCTGCCACATCCTTGCAATCCCTGTTATGCTTTAGCTGGGGTTGCAGTCACTTTCATCAGTTCATCTCATTGATGATCTTCCTCTTTTTCACTGATTCTCTACTTTGCCAAGCATGATGTTCTTCTCCAAGTACTGGCCCTCCTGATAAAATGTCTATACTTGAGAAGAAGTCTCCAAGTCCTTGTTTCTAAGGAGTGTTCTGGCTGTACTTCTTCCAAAACTGGTTTGTTCATTCTCCAGGCAATCCATGATATATTCATTCAATATTCTTCACCATCACCATAATTCAAAGGTGTTAACTTTTCTTACATCTTCTTTATTTGTTTTCCAGCTTTCACATACACACAAAGTAATTGAAAATACCATGACTTGAGTCATGTTTCTTTGTCCTGAAAGTGCCATCTTTGTCCTTTACTACCTTAAAGAGATATTTTGCTACAGATTTGCCCAGTGAAATATGTCATTTGACTTCTTGACTGCTGCTTCCACGGGTGTTGTTTGTGAACTCCAATAAAACAAAATTCTTGACAATTTTATTTTCTTGATTTATTATGATGTTACTTACTGGTCCAGTTGTGCAGATTTTGAAGTACAATCCTTATTGAAGGCTGTAGTCTTCAATCTTCATCAATAAGTGCTTCAAGTCTTCTTCAATTTCACCAAGGAGAGGAGTGTTACCTGTGTATCACAGGTTGTTAATGAGTCTTTGTCCAATCCCGATGTCCCATTTCTCTTCGTGTAGTCCTTTTTCTCAGATTATTTGCTCAGCATGCAGGTTAAATAAGTATGGTGAAAAGATACAACCCTGACACACACCTTTCTTGATTTTAAACCATGCAATATCCCCTTACTTAGTTCAAGTAACTACCTCTTGAGATATATATAGGTTCCTTATGGGCACAACTAAGTGTTCTGTAATACCCATTCTTAACAATGTTATCAATAATTTGTTATGATCCATGCAGTTCAATGACTTTACATAGTCAATAAAACACAGGTAAATATTTTTATGATATTCTCTGTTTTCAACCAAGATTCCTATGACAAGAGCATTGTTATCCCTGATTTTATATCCCCTTTGAGTCCATCTTGAACATCTGGCAGTTCACTGGAGAAGTGTGCTGTTATCATTTTTTAATTATCTTCATAAAAATTTTGTTTGTGATATTAATGAGATTGTTCAGTAATTTCTGCTTTAAGTCTGATGATCTTTCTTTAGAATGGGCACAAATATGAATCTCTTTCAGCAGGTTAGCCAGGTAACTGTCTTCTAAATTTCTTGGTATAGATGAGTAGGCACTTTCAGTTTTGCATCTGTTTGTTGAAACATCTCAATTGGTATTCTGTCAATTTCTGGAGCCTTGGTTTTCACCAGTGCCCTCAGTGCAGCTTGAACTTTAATAACATTGGTTCTTGATAATATATTACCTCCTGAAATGGTTGAATGTTGACCAATTCCTTTTGATACAGTGGCTGTATATTTTTTTCCATGTTCTTTTGCTGCTTTCTGTGTCATTTAGTATTTTTCCCACAGAATCATTCAACAGTGCAACCCTAGTCTTGATTTTATGATACTGGGTTTCTTCATTGTCTCTTTTCACAGATGTAGTTGAATTGATTTCTGTGTATTCCACCTGATGAGGTCCATGTGCATAGTCATCATTTATGTTGTTGAAGAAAGGTATTTGTAGTGACGAAGTTGTTGGTCTTGCAAAATTCTATCATGCAATCTCTGGTGTTGTTTCTTTTACCATGTGATATTTTGCAATTACTGATCATTCTTCTGTGATCCACAGTCTCACATTTCAATAAGCAAGTTATCAGTGTATCTTGATCTTTTATTAATTTCAGACTTCAGCTGTTGCTACAAATCTTCCATTTCTTCATCTTTGGCCTTGGAATTTAATTTGTAAATTTGAGTAATAGTCACATTGGTTGTCTTTGTAGTCACAGGAACATTATCCTATCACTGACAATATGGTACTTGAAGATATGTCTTGAAATATTCTTTTTGACAATAAATGAGAAGGCATTTTTCTCCACTTTGTCATTTCCATCTTAGTAGACCATACAATTCTCCAATTCAAAATGAAAGACACCAGTCTACTTCAGCTCACTAATCCCAAGACGTTGGTCTTTGTGTGTTCTATTTCACTTTTGATGACTCCCAATTTTCCTAGATTTGCACTTCATACATTACACATTCCAACTATTAGCGGATGTTTGCAATTGTTTTTTTTTTAATTTCGGTCATGTCAAATTAGCAAATGATGGTCCTAAAAGCTTGACTCCACCCGTGTCATTAATGTCAGCTTTAATTCTAGGAGGCAGCCCTTCTCCAGTAGCATTCCGAATGCCTTCCAACCTGAGGGGCCCCTCTTCTGGCTCTATGTTAGGCAGTTACCCACCAAGTGTTTCAGATGTAGACTCTCAGGTATTTCTTCCTAATATGTTTGAGTCTGGAAGCTCAGCTGAAACCTGTCTACCATGTGTACCCCTGGTGATATTTGAAATACCAGTGCATAGTTTGCAGCAACACACAAGCCAACATAGTGTGACAAACTGAAATATATGAGTGGTGTAGAAGAGGATATGGAATGAAGTTTTTGACTGCTGAAGTCAGAGGTGTGCTGATGTTGGCTGAAGGCAGAAAATACTAGAAAGTTGTCTACCTGTATTTATTGACTGTGCCAAGGTATTCATCTATAAATAACAAATTGTAAATAATATTATAAAAAAATGGAAATTTCAGAACATTTAAGTGTATTCATGGGAACCTGTACACAGACCAAGAAGTAATCTTTCAAATGCAACAAGCAGTTTAAAATCAGAAAAGATGTAGGTTGGGACTGTGTCCTTTCACCACTCTTATTTAGTATGTGTGCTGAGCAAATAGTGTGAGAAGACAGGTTATATGAAGGAGAATAGGGCATCATGATTGGAAGAAATCTCATTTACAACTTGTGATAAACAGAAGACACAACCTCACTTTCTGAAAGTGAAGAGGACTTGAAACACTTACTGATTAAAATAAAAGACCATAGCCTTCAGTATGGATTGCATCTCAATATAAGTAAAGCAAAAATCCACGTAACTGGCCTAATAAACAACAATGTGATAAACATATAAGAGATTGAAGTTGTCAAGAATTTAAATTTACTTGAACCCACAGTCAATGCCCATGGAAGCAGCAGTCAAGAAATCAAATGATGTAGTACATTGGGCCAGTCTACATCAGATGGCCTCTTTAAAGTATTAAAAAGCAAAGATGTCACTTTGAGGACTAATGCACACCTAGCTCAAGCCATGGTACTTTTAATAATCTCAAGTGCAGGTGAATACTGGAAAACAAAATTAGTAAGACTGAAAAAAAATTGATGTATTTGAATTACTGTTTTGGGGAAGAATATTGAATACACCATGGACATTCAGAACCAAAGAATGAATCTACCTTGAAAGGAGTACAGCTAGAAGGCTATTTAGAATTGAGAGCATTGATGTCTCTTCTCCCTTCCTTTGGATACGTTATCAGAAGGGACCAGTCCCTGGAGAAGGACATCGTGCTGTTAATCCACAGAGTCAGTGTAAACGAGGAAGACCTTAAATAAGGGGGACTGACACAGTGGTTGTGACAACTGGCGGGAAAGCATGACAGTGTTTGCAAGGATGGCGTGTTTGCAAGCACCCATTAATAATCAGAAAGTAGAAGATATGAAGTATAAATCTAAGAAAACTGGAAATTGTTAAAAAATGAAACGGAACACATGAAGATCAGGGTCTTAGGTATTAATTAGCTGAAATAGACAGGTATTGGCCCTTTTGAATCAGGCAGTCAGATGGTTTGCTAAGCTGTGAATGACAAATTGAGGACACATAACATTGCACTCATCATCAAAAAGAACATTTCAAGATCTATCCTGAAGTACAACATTGTCAGTAATAGGATAATATCCATACACCTACAAGAAAGTATAACCTACAGTTAATACTTTTATTCAAATTTATACACTGAACACTAAGGCCCAGGATGCATAAATTAAAGATTTTTAGTAACTTCTGCAGTCTGAAATTGATCAAACATACAATCAGATGCATTGATAATTACTGGTGATGGGAATGAGAAAGCTTGAAACAAAGAAGAAGGGTTGGTAACTGGAAAATATGGCCTTGGTGATAGGAATGATGCAGGAGATAGGATGATAGAATTTTGACTAAGACCAATGACTTTATACATTGAAAATATGTTTTTCAACAACAGAAGTGACTGTACAAGTGAACCTCACTGGATGGAATGAATACACAGGAATCAAATTAACTACATCTTTAGAAAGAGAAAATGGAAAAACACAATATCATTAGCCAGAACAAGGCCAGGAGCTGACTGCAGAACAGACCATCAAATTGTCCATGTACAAGCTGAAGTTGAATGAAGTTAGAACAAGTCCACAAGAGACAAAATGGCACCTTCAGTACATTCTGCCTGAATTTGGAGACCATTTCAAGAATAGATATGACACTAATAACCAAAGACTAGTTGTGGAATGACACCAGGACATCACATGAGAGAAAGCAAAAGGTCATTAGAAAGACACGAAAGAAAGAAAAAACCAAAACAGTTAGAAGAGACTCTGAAACTTGCTCTTGAACACTGAGTAGCTAAAGCAAATAGAAGAAACGAACAGAAGATTTCAAAGTGACTCAAGAAGACAAAGTATCATGATGACATATGGAAAGCCCTGGATTTAGAAAACTGGAAGGGAAGAATACACCAAGCATTTCTGAAGCTGAAAGAACTGATGAAAAAATTCAACTCTCAAGCTGTTTTATTGAAAAAGCCTAAGGAGAAAATGTTAAATGGCACAGCAAGCATCAAACAAAGATGAAAAGGGAGGCAGAGAAGAAGACAGTGGTATAGACAGAACAAATCTGTCTTGGAAGTACAATCAGAATAATCTTTAGAAGCAAGATGAAGATGAAACTTCATCTTACATACTTTGGAAGTGTTATCAGAAGGGACCAGTCACTAGACAGTGACATCACGCTTGGTAAAGTGGAGGATAAGGTGAAAAGAGGAAGACCCTTAATGAGTTGGACTGACATAGTGGCTGAGATAATAGGCTCCAGAATAACAATGATTACAAGGATGACCAGGACTGGCAGCGTTTCTGTTGTTCATGAGATCACAATGAATGGGAACTGACTTGATGGCACCTAACAACAATGACAACAATACTGGCATGAATCAGGAAGGAATTTAAAAAAAAAATTGACTTGAGTATCACCAACAGGTGTCAAGAACACAATGCAGAAAGGAATATCCCATGTAGATAAGGTCACAGGGAGGGAATAAACCAGATTACTCAGGCCTTTGTGTGCTACATAAAGGAGGCTTTTTAACTTCATCTTATAACTGACAAAGCTGTGCTTAATTTATCTGATTAGCAACCTACCACCATGACCATACTATTTTTCACAATCAAGGCCTCAGGCCTACATTCAGGTCAATTTCTTCTTAATAAATTAAGTATCTTTTTTTTTGTTGTGGCTGTTTGTTTTTTCAAATATTTTAATTTTTTTTAAAAATTGTGATTAAGTAGATATTTACAATCTGCGTCAGTTTTCGCCATAAAACCCTGAGTTCTGGTCTCTCTGCAACTCTATCTGCTCTCTTCACTCTGTAATTGATCTCTTCTTTTTCACTCTGTTTCCAGTATCCACTCAACCAATATTAATCCCCTCCTCTTCCTTTAAAAAGAAGCCAGTAGGACAACCTCATATGTATAGTAGTCCGTAAAGTACACACACCACATGCACCACTCTCTGTTCCCAAGTCCACTCCATTCTTAGTCTGAAGTGTTACTTTCAGTACTGGTTTCAGCTCTGGGCGACAGCAAGTCTAGGGCCCATGTTTTCAGGGGATCCTCCAAGTTGTTGGACCATCAGTTCTGGTCATTTAGTAGAGTTCTTGATCTGCGCACCTCTTTATCTTTTGCTATGTCAGAAACTCCACATTGTGTCCACTATCAGGGCTGTCTTTGGTGGTAGTCAGGTACCATCTAGTTCTTCTAGTCTCATGCTGATGTAGTCTCCCAATCATATTAGTCTTTCTATCTCCTGGGCTCAATTTCCTCATGTCTTTGATGTTCTGGGTTGTCATCTGTTCCAGGAGGGTTGGGACAAGTTAATGTTCCTCAGATGGCAGCTTGCTGGCTTTTAAGACCCTAGATGCCACTCATTAACCTGGGGTGCAGAAGACTCTCTTAGAAAAAAACTAATTTTGCCAATTGACCTCAATGTCCCCTGAAAACATGGTCCCCAGACCCTGTCCATGCTACTCTAACCTTTGAAATGTTGGATTGAATTTGGTAAACCTTTTAACTTTTGCTATTATATATTTAAATCTCTTATCATATTAAATGCCAGAAAATAAAACAAGGGAAGAAGTAGAGGGAGATAACTAAGACAAACCCACTGAATATATGGTAGACTGGCAACAGGCAGAGAATCGGAGGAAAACATATATTCCAATACGTCCAGTGATACTTAGCATCATTTTCTCCCTTCCAAACTTCTCTCCTATGTGTAAGCACTGGAAGTCTGGAAACCGCATGTCTAAGTTGTCTAGTGCTGTTGTGGTAAAAAATGCTTTAAGTGGGTGACTTTGAAGAACAGTAATTTATCTTCTCAATTCTGGGGACTAGAGTCTGAATTTGGGACACTAGCTATAGAAGATCTTTGTTTCAGCCCTTCATAGCTGTCATCAGTCTTTGCTATTTCTGGGCTTATACTGTGAAACCTAGGAGAGTTAGAACTCAATGAGACCACCTTCTTTTTCCAGGTCTTAAAAGTTTTTCAGGTTTCACCTTACTAAATTTGCAGCTTTTGCAGGTTTTACTGTAGATGCCTCTACCTCCATCTTCATATAGCATCTCCTCCCTCTGTGTGTTTGTCTATGTGTGCATCTCTGTGTCTGTTTTTTTCTTTTTTATAAAACAGTACTCAGAAGGGGTTAGCTTTAGGATCCACCCTACTCATTTAGCCTAACTAACATAACATATATGTATATGAATGTATAAATAAGAAAGAATATATATATAACCAAAACCAAAAACCCAAACCCACTGCTATTGAGTCAATTTCGATGTATAGCTACCCTATAGGACAGAGTAGAACTGTTCCTTAGAGTTTCCAAGGAGCGTCTGTTGGATATGAACTGCTGACCTCTTGGTCAGCAGACATAGCACTTAACCACTATGCAAGCAGTGTTTCCAAAAATACATACATACATACATACATAGTCAGACAATATATATTTATGTGTATTTAGTCAGACCTCGTATATATGTGTGTGTATATATATACATACATGTATATACATATGTATATATATGTGTGTGTATATGTACATATATATACACACACACATATATATGAGACCTGACTATACACACACACACACACACACACACACATATATGAGGTCTGACAATTAAGTCTACTCGCTAACTTAGTTGCTCTAAGCACTACATACCTCATTGGCAAGTATTACTATGGCTACCTTTGAAGCACTTCCATTAGGAAGCTATGCACTGATGCCAGAGCCTATTCCACTCTTTAAAGCAGTTTTGTAACTCTTTCCAGAATGGCCATTGCACAAAGTGGCATGGTGGCAAGGTTGCCAACTTAATTGTGCAGTTGTCTGTGAGGGAATTCTTAGCTCACAAACAAATAAGTGTGTTGGAACACATTCCCTACTCACCTGATCTGGCCCCCAATGACTTTTTTGGTTACCCAAATGTAAAAGAAATATTGAAAGGAAGACATTTGGATGACATTCAGGACATCAAGGGTAACATGGCAACAGCTCTGATAGCCACTCCAGAAAAAGTGTTCCAAAAGTGCTTTGCAGGGTAGACTAGGTGCTGCCATCAGTGCATAGATTCCCAAGGGGAGTACTTCAGAGGTGACCACAGTGATGCTGAGCAATGAGGTATGTAGCACTTCTTCTAGGATGAGTTCTGGAATTTACTTGGCAGTCCTTGTTTAAGAGCTCAGCTACTAACTAAGAGGTCAACAGTTAGAATCCACTAACATCTTGGAAACCCTATGGAGTAGTTCTACTCTGTCCACTATGAGTTGGAATTAACTCAAAAGCCACCATTTAGAGTATATGCATATACATGTATATGTACTGTTCACTGATTTTGCTTCTCCAAGGAACCCAGCCTAAGACATGCATAGAGAATCGACTACTCTCATAGCGTTGTTCCCTAAAGTCCTGGGGGGTGCTTTCCTATGATGCCGGTATGCCCTGAATTATTGAGCACTAAAAGTGGTATGTGGTTAAGTGCTACAGCTGCTAACCAAAAGGTCGGCAGTTCGAACCCACCAGACGTTCCTTGCAAACTGTGGGGCAGTACTACTCTGTTTTCCTATTGGGTCACTGTGAGTTGAAAATGGCCTCAACAACATTGAGTTTTGGGTCAAAGTGCTATCCCTGATCTTCATGGCACCAAGGCTTTCCAGTGATTGTATAAGTGTCTCAATCCTTTTATTAAACCTGTCTTTCTTGAATTACCTAGAGTGGTCTGTGATTTTCTGAAATATAAACTCTATGGAGAAAATTTAAGAGTTAAAAAGCACTGCAAGCTGAGATCATGTAGTTTGGAGCCAAATAGCTCTTTTTGATTCAGTCTTTTCAGTCATTAGACCATTTTCATAATATAAAGTGGTCATTTATTTAAGAATACATATTGGGCCATATATTTATAAATATTTCTGCCTGAAGTGATTTACCTAAAAATCACCAGAGGTTTGATATGAGTGGCTAGATACTTTTAACATTCAGTTACCCAGAAAAGTTGGCTTTTCAGATGGCCTTATTCCCCTAAAACACTGGCAAAAAGCTGAAATTCTACTGTGGATGGAAAGCAGTTTCACAATGGCTATATGCAGGAATGAAATATTACTAAACTTGAAACTTCATGTACAGTCATGTTCAGATGAATTGCTGATGGATGGATTTTTTTTTTTTTTTTTTTTTTTTTTAATTCCAGTAACCCTTGGTTTGACAGAAAGCTATTCAGATGGACTGGCTTTAGAATGCCAAAAATTTCAATGCATTCTTTTGGGATTTTTAAAAATTCAAATTAGTAAAATGAAGTTCTTAATGCTTGGAAAAATTTTCAAATATTATGACCTCACTCTTCATCAATACTCTTGTTGTCCTTTGCTTTCCTAAATTCTTCTAGTCAGTGTGGATAATGAAGTCCTGCCTGCCATCCAGTTATGTTGATCGCCTTTCTCTTAAGTGATCGTTTCCTTTTCATTCTCCTATCTGTGCTAATTTTCTGAGCTAGTCAGCACAGTTGCAAACACAAAAATATGCTGGCTTTGGTTCAGATCTTAGTATCTCGGAGGAGGGGAGCTGCTCACCTTTCTCTCAGGTCAATGGATTGTTGCCTTTATGATGCTGAGCAGGCTGAGTTACTCAATAACTACCAGGCATTTCAGTTACACTCCCAAGGCACGTAGGCAATTTTGGAGTTTTAGAAACTTGTTTCTCCACAAATATATTTGACACTGAATCAAATCTCAGTGAGCCAAATTTCATTTTTCCAACATCTAGGGATGGGTAAACCCGACTTTGTGTTCAGTTCACTGAATATCTCAAAACTATTTTTCAAATGTCCTGAGTTTGACCCAAACCAAATTTACTTTGCCAAACATTTCACTTAATTTAATAATAAAAGAAGTTCATTTGTATTTTAATGAAAATTTAATCCATATGTTTGATTCATTTTTTATACTCAATCCATCAAAATATTTTGTAAGAGTTATCTGAAGTCCAAGAGGCCTTCTATTCCATTTTTAAAAGTAAGCCTACTTATACCTCCCCTCCCCCTACTTCTTTCCTCCTAACTGGGAAGTTCTGTTTTCACAGTCCGTGTCTGACTCAAACCTTATCTGCACTCTTTCTCTGACTTTCGTTTCACACCAGTTCTAGTCTGGTGTGATCGTTGATTTAAACAGCTTGTACGGGCATTATCCATTTTGCTTTCCTCGGCTGTCTGAAGAAGAAAAGAACTAAAGAGAGGAAAATAATAAAGACGAGAGCTGCTTGTCTTTCCTTTTAGGAGGAGCACAGTAACGAAGATTTAAGCTATTGTAACTTGTCTTCTTCTGTGTCCACAGGGCTGAATGAAAGCCATGTTCCCACATTTCTAGTGATGTACTTCATCTGAAAACAGCTAAGAGAGATTATTAAGACTTCCCCATAAATATGACCTGAGGGGCACTGATGGTTTGATTTGATATTTCAGCCAATGCACAGCATATGTAACCAGTGGTGTCAGTGGAGTCTCACGTGTTGTCTGAAGGCTGAGCAGGCTTCAGCAGAGCTTCTAGACAAAGACAGACTGAGAAAACAGGACTGGTGATAGTCTTCTGAAATCAGCCAATGGAAATCCACACAGTTTCCATGACCCAATCTATAACTGATCATGGGGATGGTACAGGATTGGGTAGCATTTTGTTTCATTGTGCGTGGAGTCAGTATGAATTACAGGGTGACTCCATAGCATCTAATAACATACAAATGTGATCCATAGTGATAGCACCCACAGAGAGCCACTGGAATATAAAAAAGACTAGCTATTTGAAAACAGCTAGCTACATTCTACTCAAAGTTTAAGGTAGATTTGAGCAGGAAGACATTTAGATGGCTGACTGGGAAAGAAACTAGATTCATTGTATTTACTTGTGTAGACCAACTATATTTGACTGTACATCTGGCAGTCCAGTGGTGGCTGAAGAGAGGAAGGGTGGACCAGCACAGAAAGGGTCAGAGAAGAAGGTTGGTAGCCTTGGCTGCTCTCTTCAATGAGGTAATCACAGCTATCTGTGCCTGCTGCCAACACCCAAAGAGCTCTAGATGTAATTGATCTCCTTCTAGATCAGCACAGAATTGGCTTGAACAGCTTGTTCTCTCAAGTGATTAGGATATAGCCCATTTCTCTTTCCCTCCCTTTCAGCCTTATCTTAGTCCTTTGTCTGATGTTTCTTTTGTTTTGGGATTAATCTAGGGTTAATCTAAGTTTACCTACTTGCTACAAGAAAAGAGCTGGTGAAGCAGACACAATCTTCAAATAGTTCTGAAAACACTGCTTCCACTGTCACTGTGTCCTCTAATTTGTTTAACCTCTGTCTACACTGGACTTGAATCAACCTGAAGAAACCAGGCACATGGCTTAGGAGGATTAAATCAAAGATTAGTTCCACACCTTATCTAAAATGTTATTTTCATTTTGATGTTGATTTATTAGGAGGTTTCTAGATACTTCGTTTTCTTTATAGAGAGTAGAGTAGAAGAACTTTGGGACATAAAATGAACGTTTGAAGACTGCTGCCCTGTGCCTTTGCCTTCAGTACTATACTTGAAATATCTCCTTTGCCCCATGCCTTTGCTTCAGTATTATACATAAAATATTTCCTTTGTCTTCAAATTATACTTAAAATATTTCTGTAACAGAGAGCTCCTTTTCTTTCTTTAAACTATCTGGAGAAAGACCCACAAACTCCTTGCTAATGTGTTTTGACATCTTTGTAAGGTAAGTCAGTTCCCTAATGAAGATGATTATGAGATTTGGGCTTGGGGGTGGGTAGGAAGTGAGATGGCTCTGTAGCCCAAGGACACTAAAAAGTAAAAGGCAAGGACTCGGAAAAGCTTGAATGATCTGCCAGTTAGGAAAACTGGGTCTTTACCTGGGTCCAGAAACAAACTCATTTGCTCCTGGGTTAGTAATTTAAACTTTTCTCGCATTTGTTCTTCATCTCTGTAACAAAGGGGGCTACACAAGTCCATTACTACTCTAAGAGTCTTCTAGCTTGTGATTTTAACTCACTTGGAAAATCAGTTTCAAGACTCAGAAGAAAAATGAAATCAGCATCCACTGATTATTTCTCATCTGTTTCAAAAACTTTCCTACTGACACAAACACCAAGTTAGGCAACAAATGCTTTTTTGTCTGTCTCTTTCTCTCTCTTTTTGTACATGTTTATAGATATTAATGTTGATGTGTTGTTAGGTGCCACCAAGTCACTTCTGGCTCATATCCATCCTGAGCACAACAGGATGAAATAATGCCCAATTCTGTGACATCCTGATGATCATTGCTATGTTGGTGCCCAGTTTTACAGCCGCTCTGTAAATTCATCTTGATGATGATCTTCTTCTTTTTCACTGACCCCTACTTTACCAAGTGTGATGTTCTTCTCCAGGGACTGGTCAATCCTGATAGCATGTCCAGATTACATGAGACCACATCTTACCATTCTTACTTTTGTATTCTGGCTGTACTTATTCCAAGACAGATGTGTTCATTCTTCTGGCAATACATGTATATTCAATATTCTACAGCAATACCATAATTCAAAGGTATCAGCTTGTCTTTCATCTTTCTTATTCATGGTCCAGCTATTGCATGTATAGGAGGGAATTGAAAATACCATGGCTTTGGGTCAGGCACACGTTAGTTCTCAAAGTGATTTTTTTTTTAACTCTTTAAAAAGGTCTTCTGCAGCAGATTTGTTCAATAAAACACATCATTTGATTTTTTGATGGTAGTTCAATAGGTGTTGATTGTGGATCCAAATGATGTGAAATCCTTGACAATTTCAGTGTTATCTCCATTCACTGTAATATTACTTCTTGGTCTAGTTGTGAGGATTTTTGTCTTCTTTATGTTACGGTGTAATCCATACTGAAGGCTGAGGTCTTTGATCTTCATCAGTAACTGCTTCAAGTCCTCTTCACTTTCAACAAACAAGGTTGAGTCATCTGCATAGTGCAGATTGTTAATGAGTCTTCTTCCAATTTTGATGCCAAATTCTTAATACAATTCAACTTATCAGATTATTTTCTCAGTATACATATTGAATAAATACGGTGAAAGAATATAATTCTGATAATATACCTTCCTTGATTTTAAACCTCATAGCAACTCCTTGTTCTGTTTGAATAACTGCCTCTTAGTTGATGTATAAATTCCCCATAATATTGTGATTATAGAGACCACTTTGTATTATTTTAAAGTTTTAGACATTATTGAGCGTTGCTTTGTGTCTAAAATATGGCCTATTCTGAAGAATGTTCCATGCGAATTAGAAAAGGATGTATACTTTTCTGCTGTTGCGTGGTAGCATTTTCTATAATTGTCTATTAAGTCAAATTGATTGGTTTTGGCCTTTAGATCTTTCATGTCTTCGTTGAGTTTCTTACTAGATATTCCATTACCAGAAGTGGTATATGGAAGTCTCCTGCTGTTATTGTGGAACTATTTCTCTTTTCAGTGCTGTTAGTTCATTTTGTGTTTCGAGCCCTGTCATTGGGTGCTTCAATACTTATTGAGATTATATACTGTTAGAGGTTTGTCCCTTTAATCATTATATGATGTACTTCTTTGTCTTTTATGTTTGATTTTGCCTTATAGTCTATTTTATCTTAGATTAGTATTGCCACACTTGCCCTTTTTTGCTTACTGTTAGCCTGATATATTTTTTCCCTCATTTCATTTTTAATATATTATGTCCCTGTGTCTAAAGTGCCCCTCTTGTAGCTGGCATACTGATGTAATTTTTATATATTCTTCCACTCTCTGTCTCTTTCCAGGTACATTTAAACCATTTATGTTCAGTGTAATTATGGATAGTTTGTATGAAATTATTGCTGTCTCATTGCCGTGCTTTTATTGTGGTGCTTATGTTTTCTTTATTTCTCTTACTTTCCCATGCTGAATTACTTTTGTTGTGTATTTTCTTATTATAAAATTTGACTTTATTTTTTTCTTTTTTTTTATTCTAATGACTAGGTTTGTTAACTTCCTTTGTGGCTACTTTGAAGTTTCTCCTTATCTTCCTGTGTTCGAACCAGCCTTTTATACTTGGTATTTCCTTAACTTTCTTTCCGCTTAAAGATTCTGAACCTACTCTATTTATCCTCCCTTTTATTGTTTGATGTTGTTGCCATTCGAGACTGATGTCTCTTTTTCCATGTATTAAGCCTTTTATTTTCTCTTTTCTTACTGAGAGTTCTTCACCTACTTTAATTTCTGACTGATGCTGTTCTGTGTCATAGACTCATTGTCTGGTGTGTTTGGTTCTCTAAACAAAAGACTTCCTTTAATATTTCTTGTTTTTATGAATTCCTTTAATTTCTGTTTATCTGGAAATGACCTAATTTCATCATCATATTACTCTTGTTAGGTAGTTTTTTATTTCTTTTAAAGCTTTATATAGGCCATCCCATTCCTTCTTGCCTATATAGTTTCTGCCAAGTAACTGGAACTTAGTTTTATTGTTTCTCCTTTGTAAATGACTCGTTTTTCTTGAGCAGCTTTCAGGAGTCTTCACCTCTGATTCTGGCAAATGTGATTATGATATGTCGTGGTGACTTTCTTTTGGGGTCTACCCTATGTGAGTTTGTTGAGCTTCTTGGATGGTGAGCTTTTCATTTTTCATGATACTTGGGAAGTTTCCTGTCAGCAAATATTCAACATTCTTCTTTGTATTATCTGTTTTCTACTCATTCTGAAATTCCAGTTGCAAGCAAATTATTGTTCTTCATTGTGCCCTACATATTTCTTAGGTTTTCTGCATTCTCCTCTCTAATTTTTCCTCGAGATGGTGTTTGAGGATTCTATTGTTTCAAATTTGCTCTTAAAACCTTTTATTGCATTGTCGTTTCCGAATTTCTTTGTCTTTTACACTTCGAGTTGCTGTTTTTTTTATTACTTCTAATTATTTATTTTAACATTTTTCTGAATTACTTTATTACTTTGTGTTTTCTTTGATTTTGGCTATGTTTTTGTTTGTTTTGTCTGTGTTTTTCATGATTTTTCTCTTTTTCTCCTGGTTTTATTTGTGTTTTCCTTAGTCTCTTTCCTGATCTCTTGATTAGTCCAAAATATTAGCCTTTTGAGAATGTCATCTGATTATTTTGGTCACTTGCTGGTGCCAACTTGTCCTCACTTTATATATGTTTTTGTATGGTGTGCTGTCTCCAAGATATTGAGGCATTACTTTATTTATTGATTCCATGTTCTTTTGTTTTATCCTGCTTTGTTGTGGTTTAATCAATTAATTAATTAATGTTTGAGTAGGCTGGCAAGGTGTGCTTTGCTGCTCATTTATATGTAGGTGCCAGGCCCTGACCACTCGGTTCACATGGGCAGGGCAGCAGCGGGCAGGGAGAAACTGCTTCACTGAACAGTGGCTTAGCGGTCACTGAGAGTAGACTGGGAGGATGCTGTCAGCCACTGATATTAATTTATCCATGTCTGAGCATTCACAAACCCTTGCCAGAAAGATAAGTGTGTCAGATAGGGAGTGATATGGGCTTACTTCCCTCTGTTCAACAGCTGGTTGGATGGTTGGAGGCGACAGGCGGTGTAGGCTAAATGGCAATTGGTCTTAGCTGGAGACGATCTAGCCATGACGGCATGGTGAGAGGGCTGATGGAAAGGAGGGGTGGCATATGGGACTGGATAAGAGATCAAATAAAAGAAAAACTGTTAACCAGCAGGTGAAAGTGGGATGGGCCTGGGGGCTGGTGGAAAGTGGGAAAGTGATGGGTGGTGCTAGGTGGGAGATAATAAGCAGCAGACCAGTGATTCTCCAGCCATGGTAGTATGGCCTGGCCTGGTGGGAAAGGGTAAATGTGGAATACAGTGGCTAGATGAGAGAAAGAAAAGAAGGAAAAGGGATGGTGATAGTGAGCCAAAAGCTCTTTAGCCAAGCAGTGCAGCATAGTCTGTTGGGAGGGGATAGGGATGGTGTATGAAGCAACATGGTGATGGTTGGGAAAGTGTGTCTCTCTAGTTACCAGATACTCTGTCATTTGTTGGAGGCTCAGTAATGTTGCCTTCCCATATTCACTGTCCGGGGTCATTAATGGCTATGCTCCAAGAAGCAACACTGTGCTGGGTTAGTTGGTGAAGACCTCTGCTCTGTATTTCTCCCCATTCTTTGTTTTCTTTCACATTCTTCTTTCACTTCCTGTATTATCTAGTTCTTTATCTCTTCATTTGATGCATAGGGTTCTATGATCAATATGTATATCTGTTTTACTTAGATTATCAGGTCTTTGTTGAAGAGTAATGGCATGATGAATCTGTCTAGAATACCATATTGGCTAGATCCCAAAATCCCCTTTTCATTTTTGATGACCTCCAATTTTCCTATATTCTTACGTGTTTCATGTCCTGATTATTAATGGATGTTTGCAGCTGTTTCTTCTCTTTTTCAGTTGTACCATATCAGCAAATGAACATCTATAGAAAGCTTTACTCTAATTGTGTCATCAAAGTTGACCTTACCTTGGAGAAGGCAGCTCTTCATTAGTTATATTTCAAGTGTCTTTCAACCTGAATGCTTCATGTTACGGCAGTTTATCAGCCAATGTTCTGGGGCCATTCACAACATTCTTGCTGACTGTTTTAGTCAGCTGGTGCTGCTCTAACAGAAATAGCACAGAGTGGATGGCTTTAACAAAAAGGTTTATTCTTACACAGTCTGGTAGGCTACAAGTCCATATTCAGGGTGTCCACTCCAGGGGAAGGCTTTCCTCCTTGTCGGATCTGGAGGACAGTCCAGTATTGCATCAGTCTTTGTCTAGGGAGCATCTTGACACAGGAACCTTAGGTTTGAAGGATGCACTCTTTTCCCGTGCTGCTTTCTTGATGGTACAAGGTTCCCAATTCTCTGCCTGCTTCTCTGTCCCTTTATCTCTCTTAGGTTGAAAGGATTAAGGGTAGGGAAGCCATACTCCAGGGAAATTCCCTTTACAATGGAGCAGGGAGGCAATCCTATGAAGGGATTTACAGCTCCACCCTAATCCTTTAACATACAGCTTAGGAAAACCATCAAATGGAGGACAGTCACAAGATACTGGGAATCATGGCCCAGCCACATGGCCACACATATTTTTGGGGAGACACAATTCACTCTATGACACTGACTAATTTTTTTTTTAAAGTGAATCTCCCAGTCCTTCTCCTTAGTCTGTCCTAGTCTGGAAGCTCCACTGAAATGTGCCCACCATGTGTGATCCTGGCAGTATTTGAAATATCAATGATGTAGCTTCCAACTTAATAGTAACACATAAGTCACCACAGCATGGTAAACTGACAGATGAGTGGTGGAGGTTTACTAATAGGGACTCCTAAACTTTCTAGAAAGGAAGACAAACATGATTCTGCGTAACCGCAATATGGAGACAGAGTATCTGTTCATCTTCAGGTAGAATGGGTACTATGGTGTGTGGACACTAAAGGCAAGCTTCTGTGTACACACTTCTGAGTTTGTCATGATAAGCCTTCCTTTCCAAGGAGGTTAGGCACTCTATTGTTTTTCTTACCACACCACTCCACTGCTTATTTTTTGATTCCTTCTACACCAGGCATTTCTAGTGACTTTAATTTCCAAAAGAAAAGATGCAAATACTAGGAAACACACAGTATTTGAGCAGAGAGAATGTTTGGTGTTTTGGGATTATTGATTTTAATGTTCTGGTGATATTACTGTTGCCTGTCAGCAGTTACCCAAGTAAAGACAGAGTTTTCACTCTGGCCTGGGTAATGCTGAGCAAGCCACCTGCAAAGCAATTTTGGAGTTATGAACAGAAAACATAGGTATAGTATAATTTGAAGCAAAAAAAAAAGCCTTAGTAAAGAAACATTTAGTAAGGTACAGTTTCTCAGAATTTTGACATATTGAAACCACTTAAAGAAGATTACTGATGTCAAACAAATGAAGGAGATAAATTCAGCATGCTGTTTTAAAAATAAAACACATTATAAAATTAATTACAATAACAATAATAATAGTTCCATATCAATGTCAGATTGCTTGAGCTTTGAACCCGCGTCCATATTCAAGTGATTTATCTTCTACTTAATTACAAAATCCTAGTGCAGAATTATAGATCCTTCAAATTGCATCAAGCTAGTTCTAGAGAGTTGAATTGACAAATTATGGAATAACTTCTCACTAAAGACCACTTTTAATTTTCCATTGTATGTTATGTTGATGACTGCATTGCATCCAAAAGTGTGACATTTGGCTGATTCAACTTGGGAGATGGTGGCAAATGGATTGCAAGTTCACTTTTCACAATGTTAAAAATTGAGCAATTTTCACTTAAAACTAATTTATTCAACCTGTTTACAATACTAAGTAGATTATTGATATATACCACCCAAGATTGGTGTTTTGAAAAAAATATTTCAGTTTCATCTTCCATCTGATCAATGACTGTGGATGCCTTTTTTGTGGATAGAACATATCCGGTGGAAAAACAGAATCTTGACCTTCCTGTCCATTTCATGCCTTATGTCGTAATTTGATTGTATTAACAAATTTCACTAGTTCTCTCAATACTGAATCAAGATTCTGAGGTATACTGCTGACCATTAACTGCTCTCTGCAAACAAGCCAGTGTGGACTTATCGTACAGTGTAACATCTTTAATTCATGAAGCAAAAACCATTCCTTGCTGCCCAGTAATTTAGTGTTTAATAATTGTGAGACCAAGTGTACCGTTGTCAGTTTATACCATTTAACTCTCCAAATAATTGATTATGAAACAAAAAAGTAAGTAAGTCTCTTCTGCCATAGCACAGGTTTTTATGATAAAAATCTAAAACTTTAGCAAGTATTTCCTGCTCACACACATATCACCTGTATCACTCAGTGGCTAAGTGCTCAGTTGCTATCTGAAAGCTCATAGGTTCAAACCTACCAGCTGCTTCCTTAGGAGAAAGACGTGGCAGTCAGATCCCTTAAAGGTTATAGGCTTGGAAACTCTATGGACAGTTCTACTTTGTCCTAGAGGATGCTATGAATCAGAATCAACTAGACAGCAACAGGTATATGCCACAAGCTAATTTGATCTCAGTTCATTGGTAGTTCTGTTTCACAAAATATGTACGCTTAAAAGAACTGCTTATCTATCTTATATTGTAAACTTTTGGTTTTATACACTGCTTAGCAGTGTGAGTTGACACATGAATTTGAGAAAGCATGCTTGCTTTTACTCTCAGAGTAAAAATTGCCGTCAACTTTGTAGCTGATTGTACAAGTTCCTTCACAATATTGTGACTTTGAACTTTTTTTTTTTGTTACGTGGAGTATGACTTTTGAATAATGTTACTGCAATTTTGATCAATTTTCCACCTTTGGCAATAAAAGTAATTAATTTGGTGTTTAAAACATAATTTTGCACCTGTCATAGAATAACTTACTTGATAGATTATTGGACTTGATTATTTGATCATAAAGGATATGCTCTGACACTGGTCTTTGTTTCTTCCTCAACAATGAAATAAAGATAACCCTTAACCATTGTAACTAAGAAATTAATCCTGTGGTGTTAGAGATGTTGGGAACTTAATAGATAGGTTGGGCACAGATGGTGCAGTAATTTGATCCACATTTCAGAGTCTGGAAATGGTTCTACACACTATGGGAATTAATTGAGGTTAGTTAAGCAGGAAAGTAACTGATGTAGGAATACCTATTTGGTATTAGTATGTAAGACATTTTAGAAGGGTAAGACATTACAGAGAAGCTACTTAGGAAAAGATATAATCATCTTGTATAAATAACTCCACTCTGTATAAGGAGTTTCTAAAGCAGAAAATGATTCATGTACAAAGATGGTCAGTATTTCCCACACTTACCCTGCTATTCCTCTTCCTTCTCTTTACCAACCCAAACCAAACCCATTGCCATCAAGCCAATTCCAACTCACAGCGACCCTGTAAGACAGAGTAGAACTGCTCTACAGTTTCTAAGGAGCTCCTAGCAGGTTAGAGCTGCTGACCTTTTGCTTAGCAGCTGTAGTGCTTAGCCATTATGCCACCAGAGTTCCTTCCTTCTGTTTACACAGTTTTATATTCTGCCTCTGGAAAAGGTTGCCCTCCATTTTCACTTGAAAGCCCGTATTGTGGGTTATGGGTGTAGATTCTGGAGCCGCAGAATCTGGGTTTAACTTGTGTTTAGCTGTCACTTTGTGTGTGTGAACTATTTCTTGAGCTCTACAAATGAGGATAAATATAGCTTAATGAGGTTGTTGTGAGACTTACACAAGGTGTTTATAAGTCATTTAGCGTAGAGTCTAGCACACAGAATTTATTCAATAGGTGCTAGCCTTTGTTGTTTTTATAATCCCAGTCATCCTTTAGGACAAAACTCAAAAGCGATCTCTCTACTAAACCTTTCTGATTTCCTCAGGTTAGAATATTTTTTTCCCCAAGATATTTTCTGTGGTACCTTATGAAAATAACCCATGTAATGCATTAATATATGCCCACTAGAAAAATAGCCAAACAATTGACAGCATGTGGAGTAAAAGTAAATATTCTCCTGTTAACAACTGGACATGTGTCTTTTCTTATCTTCTTCTACGGCACATAAATATAGGCTTGTTTTTCTTTTTCATCCTAACATTCTTCTACTACACAGAAAAATTTAAATTTTATTTTCCAATGTAGTTACGTTGTGTACATTTCCCTATATTGTTAGATTCCGTTTTTGTTTTGTTTTAGGTTGGGAAATCTGTTTTTGATTTTTGTATCAAGATCTACTTGGCAAACAATAGGCCGTCAATAACTGGATATTAAATGAATAGGTAACTCTCCTCTTATTGCAAACAGAAAATTTAACTTAAGTCTCCTCAGATCCCACTTTCTCCATATGTTTTCTCAGAGAAGATGTCCATAAATACTCCCAAACAGGTAATCATCCATCTTTAAGATTTTAATACTTAACTATAAGCTTCCTGGTGTCATGACTTACCTGTTGCACATGGGTTTGAAACATTATCTGTCAGCTTCTTGACAAGCTGAATTGTGTAGAAGGACAGAGCTCCACACGTGGCAAACACTTCATAGCACTTCTAGAATTAGAGTAGAATTCAGAAGTGAAAACTCGTGCTCCCCAACTAGTAACAAGTTAAAGCATAGAAAAGGAAACCCCAGTCACGTTCTATGCCACAATAACAATTTTTATTTCTCATTTTGAAAGTGTAATGACTCAAACACAATTAACCAATGGACACATGAACCCTCCAAGGAAATTCCTTTTCACTTCTCCTGACAGGCTCAGAGACAGACAAACAACACATGGAGGAGATAAAATGAGAGAGAATTAAAAGTGTAAGTGCACAAGTGTTTGTCTGCATTAATTTCAATTTGATTTACACATTTGCACATGGCATCTTTGTGTTTGTCAACTCCCATTAGCTTTCACTGGGAAGGACGCTAATAGTAGAATGATAGAGAAACCACATATTTCTATGAAGCTTCCACTGTAATAAGCCTATTTTTTTTCTTCCAAAGTAGCCATACTAGGAAGATAGGGTGTATTCTAAGTATGCTGGCATTATTTAGTCCTCTCACTTTGGGGCAGCGGCAGATCTGGCCTCATTCCCTGGGCCGTTGTGAATGACAGCCATACATTGTGGTACTGATTTGGTGAAGATCTCTTTGAAACCAAAAGGTTGTAGCCCCACCATTTGAGACCCCACAGGTTGTGGTTCTGTACTTTAACATCCCAGAGGTTGTGGTCTACCTTTTGAGACTGAGTGGTTCTGCTTCCTGTGCTCCTTGTCTCTTCAGCTTCTGCTTCTTGGTTTCTTGCCCTCTTCACCTTTTGGGCCTCTTGAGCCAGCCCAGCCTCTGCCCTGCTGAGTTTAGTGTTGCAAAGCTCATTAGCTCTACTAACAAGTGCTCAGAGGCACCCTGCTCTTCCAGTAAGCCTAGGCCGGAAGGCATGCAACTGTCTCGCACTGTGGGTTGCCTTCTGTGTCATCTCCCACTGGGCTCCTGGTTCTGCTGCTGTCACTTCACTACTATTGCTTCTCACTGTCTGTGCCATTTCCAGTGTTCTGGCTGTCCTCACTTCCTCATTCCCCTAGCAGAATTGTCTTCAATGTTCATAATTCCACCAAAATTCTCCCCAAGACAATCTAGGCTGTGACTATTAGGCAGTTTATAACTCTCCCAGCTTCTACCCACTTTTCACTTCCAAAACTGCTTCCATATTGTCAAATTCTATCTTAGATATCCAGTGCTACTATAACAAAAATACTACAAGCAGATGACTTTAACAAACAGGAATTTCTTGTCTCACCATTTAGAAAGCTAGAATTCTTAATTTAGAATGCCAGCTCAAGAGGGTAGCTGTCTTTCTCTGTTGGCTCTGGGTGAAAAGTCCTTATCATCAATTTTCCGATTGTCTTGGAGCTTCTCAGTATAGAGATCCCAGTTCCAAAGGATGTGCTATGTTCCTGACTCTTCTTTCTAGGTGGTAATGAGGTCCTTCTCCTCTCTGCTGGCTTTTCCCTTTACCTCTTTTCTTTTTAAAAATTATGATGAAGTGAAAGTGTACAATCCAACTCAGTTTTGCATGCCCACCTCTCTACAACTTGATCTGCTTTCTCTACCCTGTGACAGTACACTCCTCCTTTTCACTCTTTACTACTAGTATCTTCCTAACGAACACCTGTTCCCTCATCTCTACCCCCTCCTCTCCCCTCTAGAAAGAAACCAGTAGGACACCCTTCTATGATGCAAAAAAGCATAAAGTATACGCACCACAAGCTCGTTCTGTGTCTCTGAGTCCAGTTGTTCTTAGTTTGAAGTGTTGAACTCAATACTGGTTTCAGATCTGGGATAACAGCAAGTCTATGGGCCATGTTCTCAGGGGACCCTCCAGATTGTTGAACTGTCATTTCTGTTTTTTAAGTAGAGTTCTTGACTTGCACACCTTATTTTCTTGTGTTGCATCAAGGACTCTGCATTGTGTTCCCTATTAAGGCTGTCTTTGTTGGTGACTCAGCACCATCTGGTTCTTCTGGACTCATGCTGATGTAGTCTCCCAATCACACGGGTCCATCTGTCTCCTGGGCTCATTTTCCCTCATGTCCTTGATATACTCAGTTGTCATCTGTTCCTGGTGGATTGGGACCAATTGATGTTCCTCATATGGCAGCTTGCTGGCTTTTAAGACCCTAGATGTCCCTCGCCAATATGGGGTGCAGAAGACTCTCTTAGCAAAAAGCTGGCTACAACAATTGGCCTCAATGTCCCTTGAAAACAAGATCCCCACACCCCTGTCCCTGCTACTATATCCTTTGGAATGTTGGGTGTAATGTAGAAAACCTTTTAGTTTATGGTGTCATCCGTTTATGTCCACCTGCCTTCTACTGTGTGCTGTCATACCCTTCACCTAATCAAATTCCTATCAACTATCTAACCTACGACCAACACTCTCCCTCCCTTCCCACACTTGTAGCTGTCAAAAGAGTCTTTTCTGTTCATAAGTCCTTTTAAAATTCTTGTAAGAGTGGTCCCACACAATACTTGTCCTTTTACAGCTAACTCATTTCACTCAGCATAATGTCTTCTAATTGATACCAAATTATAAGGTGCTTCCTAAAATCTTCATTGTATGGTGTTCCATTGTGTATATATACCATAGCTTGTTAAGGGGCACCTAGGTTGATTCCATCTTTTTGCTATTGTAGACTGTACTGCAATAAACATTCATGTGCATGTATCTATTTGTGTGACATCCAATATATCTGTAGGATATGTTCCAAGCAGTGTGGTTGCTGGATCATATAGTATTTCTATTTCTAGCTTTTTAAGAAATTGCCAAATCACTTTCCAAAGAAGTTGTACCATTTTGCATTCCCACAAATGGTGCAGGAGAGTTCCAATCTCTCCTCAGCCTCTCCAGTGTTTGTTGTGTTGTGATTTTTGGATTAGTGCCAACCTCAGTGAGGTGAAATGGTATCTCTTCATAGTTTTGATTTGGATTTCTCTAACAGCTACTGATTGTGAGCATTTCCTCATGCATCTTTTGGCTACCTGAATGTCTTCTTTGATGAAATGTCTGTCCACTTCTTCTGCTCATTGTTTAATTGGTCATTTTTTTTTCTTGTTGATATTTTGCAGTACCTTGTAGATTATGGAAATCAGACATGGATCTGATACATAGTTGCCAAATATTTTTTCTCATTTTGTAGGCAGTCTTCTAACTCTTTTGACAAAGTATTTGGATGACGATAAGAGTTTGACTTATCTGTTTTCTCCTCTGTTGTTTGTGCATTGTTGGTATGATTTTGTAGTTTGTTTAAGCTTTGTGTTAGAACTTCCATTGTTGTCCCTATTTTTTCTTCCATAATCTTTATCATTTTAGGTTTTATATTAAGGTCTTTGGCAGAGTTGGCTATCAAGGTCTTTGATCCATTTTGATTTAGTTTTGGGGGAAGGTGTGCGATATGGGTGTTGTTCCAGTTTTTTTGCAGGTAGATATCCAATTTTGCCAACACTATTTGTTAAAGAGACTGTTTTAACCCCTGTTTACAACCTTTGGGGACTTTGTAAAAGCAACTGTTTATAGGAGGATGGTGACATTTCTGAATTCTCTATTCTGTTACTTGGTCTGCATATCTGTTTTTGTACTAGTACCAGGCTCTTTTGACTACTGTGGCAGTGTAATAGGTTCTAAAGCTAGGTAGCATGAGGCTTCCCACTGTGTTCCTTTTTTTCAGTAGTGTTTTACTTACTGGGGGTTTCTTCCCTTTCCAAACAGAGTTGGTGATTTGCTTCTCCATCTCATTAAAAGATGACTTTGGAATTTACATTGAGATTGCGCTGTATATGTAAATCAATTTGGGCAGTGGTTTCACAGTGTTCAGTCTTCCTATCCATGAGCAAGGCAGTTTTCTCCAGTTATATAAGTCTTTTTTGGTTTCTTGTAGTAGGGCCTTGTAATTTTCTCTGTATAGATCTCTTGCATCGCTGGTTTGGTTTATTTCTAGGTATTTCACCTTCTTGGGGGCTATGGTAAATGGTATTCACTTGGTGATTTCCTCTTGGATGATCTTTTTGTTAGTGTAAAGAAATTCTACTGATTTATTTATGTTTCTCTTATATCCTGATACTTTGCAAAGCTCTTCTATTAGTTCCAGCAACTTATTTATGGATTCTTTAGGGTTTTCTGGGTATATGATCATATCACCTGCAAATGGGGATACTTTTACTTCTTCTTTACTGAAGCAGATGCCCTTTATTTCTCTGTCTTGTCTGATTTCTCTGGCCAGAACCTCTAGCACAATGTTGAATAGAAGTGGTGACAGTGGGCATCCTGGTCTAATTCCTGTTCTCAGGGGAATTCTTTCAGTCTCCATTCATGATGGCATTGGTGGTTGGTTTTGCATAGATACCACTTATTGCACTGAGGAATTTCCCTTTGATTACTATTTTGCTGAGAGTTTTTAACATGAATAGGTGTTGGACTTTGTCAGATGTATTTTCTGCATCAATTGATAGAATCAAGTGATCCTTGTACTTTGTGTTATTTATATGGTTGATCACATTAATTGTTTTCCTGGTGCTGAATCAGCCCTGCATCCCTGGTATGAATCCTACTTGGCCATGATGAATGACTTTTTGCTATGTTGTTGAAGTTTCTTGGCTAAGATCTTGTTTAAGATTTTTTTGCATCTAGGTTTATGAATGATATCTGTCTATAATTTTCTGTCTTTTTTTGTGAGCTCTTGGCTTCAGTATCAGCATTATGCTGGCTACATAGAATGAATTTGGGAATGTTCTATCCTTCGCTATGTTGAGCTGTACTCTTTTATATCTCAAAAGAGATTGACTCAAGATAAAGTGTAATCCTCTAGATTACACCCTTCCTTATTGATATGTTGTTATTGTTAGATGCTGTTGAGTGGATTCCTCCTCATTGTGATCCCATATACAACATAACAAAATACTACCCATCCTGTATCACTCTCATAATCGTTATGCTTGAGCCTATTGTTGTAGTCACTGTGTCCCTTCATCATTTTGAGGGTCTTCCTCTTTTTCATTGACCCTCTACCAAGTATGATGTCCTTCTCTGAGGATTGATCTCTCCTGATAATGTGTCCAAAGTATATGAGACAAAGTCTTGCATCCTTGCTTCTAAGGAGCATTCTGGCTGTATTTATTGGTTCTTACAGCAGTCCATGGTATACTCAATATTCTTCACCAACACAATAATTCTCCAGTCTTACCTATTCATTGTCCAGCTTTTGCTTGCATATGACACAGTTGAAAGTACTATGGCTTGGGTCAGGCACCCTGTAGTATTCAAGGTGACATATTTGCTTTTTGATGATTTCCAATCTTCCTAGACTCATATTTCATATATTCTATGTTTCAATTATTAATAGATATTGACAGTTGTTTTTCTTATTTTGAGTCAAGCTTCATTAACATAACAGCATCTAATTCTGCCTCATTATCATCATTAAAAAAGAAACGTTGCTGTTGAGTAGATACCAACTCCCAATGACACTGTAGGAGAGAGTATAACTGCCCCATAGGATTTCTAAGGAGTAAACGGAGGGTTCAAACTGCTGACCTTTTAGTTAGCAGTTGAGCTCTTAACTATTGTGCCACTAGGGCTCCATTGACATCGTAGAGGTTAGGATTTACAACACATAGGATAAATACTTTAGATGACAAAATGGAGGACAACTGGACAACACTAGGAATTATAGCCTAGTCAAACTGAAAGATGCTTTTGGAAGAGGGCATAGTGCCATTTATAACACCTGCCCAAAGTGCTTTACCATCTGAGAATTTTCTTAAGAAAATGTCTCAGACCCTGAAGGCAATTCCAAAAGTATTTTGAAGTCCTCTTTGGATAATGACGTCATAGAATCACATGGTGGATGTTACAGCTTTCTGGATGTTTTCAATAAAGGAAATAATATTGGTTTTCATAAATACAGGCACTTCTGTTAAAAATCAAATAATCATTTTATGCGTTCACTCACTGAGTTTCTTCTTTGTTGATATTTCTCCACAGGGTTTAGTACATTACTTTAAAGAGGATGGTAACATAGCAGATATTTCTTGTCTGACTAAACATACAAGTCACATCTTCAAAAACTGAAATGTTTTCTGTGTGTGTGATATTAAGGATTTTTTTTATAGTGGCTAAAATGTATATAGCAAAACAACTGCCATTTTAATATTTTTTACACATACAATTGAGTTTTTATGAAAACTGCAGCATTATGAAAAGTCTTTTTCTCTTTAGTTTCAATCTGCAATTAGAACTAGGAAAGAAAATAACTCAGAGAAAACAGAAAATCAAATCCATTGCTACTGAGTTGATTCCAACTCTTGGAGACCCTATATGTTACAGAGAAAACACTGCTCCATAGGGTTTTGTTAAACGTAATCTTTACAGAGGCAGTTCAGCATGCCTTTCTTCTGTGAAGCTGTTGCATGGGTTTGAACCATTAATCTTTAGGTTAACTGACTATTGCAAGTTACTTCTGCAGTGAGTGAAGAGAAAGGTACCTGTAATTCTTGAAAGCATGGGACAAATGTAGGTTAGTAGCAGGAAAGAACAAAGCTGACTAAACAGGCCTTCATTCCATTTAATAGTTATGATCCCCACTAGTTCTTCCCAGGCCTCCTTTATTGCTCTGCTGTTGGGGTGGACCTTCTCTACCTAATGTAGTGTCTTTCACACAGAGGCATTAAGTAAATATTTGATAACATAGTGATCCATCTGTTCCTAAGGCTAAGTGCCCTTCAAGTTAACCTTCAAGTTAATCTCAAGTAGACTTGAGAATTATTACAGTGATAATTATGTTCAGAATATTAGATACTTGATATCTTTGAAGACTCCTTCAAAGGGATACTTGACCCCAAAGTACACAACTTGAGTCTCCTAAAGAAACTTTAAGTTCAAATATCTATTTATATTTAACCTTTTCTTGTTTTTTGCTTCTTGAAATTTAGGGAGACATACCATTTCTGTTGTTTACCTTTTTTGCTCTTTATACTGTGACAATTGACATTGGCAAGTGACTTTTATAGATAATTTACACATACTTGGTGACACTGAGCCTAAATCACTATCTGTGTACGATATTTTAAATATAAAATCTTAAACACATTAAGACTTCAAGGATAGTATTAACTTTTACCTAAATGTTAATTCTTATTGGATGCTTTATGTTTTGATTAATAAAAATGAACAAATTAATCAATTATTACTTAATTTCTTTTTTTAAAAGCATTATTTCAAAACATAGAGCTACTGGAGATAGTAAAGCTGGTCCATGGAGGATACAGTGTTGCCTAACACATTGTCTTTGGGTGTTATTGAGTCAATTTTGATTCATAACAACCACATATGATAGAGTAATCTTGCCCCATAGGTTTTCTTTAATTTTTTGGGGAGCAGATCACCAGATCTTTCTCCTGTAGAGCAGCTGAGCACCTACTTTTTGGTTACTTAACTGTTGTGCCGCTAAGACTCCTTCAGAGTAGTGGCTCAGTAAAAATATATTACATGAAGAAATGAAACAAATCTTAGCTTTAATTCAGTATTTTTTACCATTTGAAAAGATGATGAGAAATTTTCTTCAAACAAAATCTTAGCTTGAACACTGATTTTGATACAAGGGGAAATAAACTGACTGGTTCTCAGTAAACTTGGGTGTGTGCATATGAGTGAGGAACAGGGTTCCAGAACCATGCTCTTGGCAATGTATTTAACCTTCTGAAAGCTGCTCAGGTAGCTGTGTGAAAATGTAAGTTTTCATAAAAAGTGCTTTTGAAGCTAGTACTCTAACTCTTCACCTGACTCCCACACATATTTTAGTTTCAACTATTTAGTTGAACAAAATAATTTTCACTAAGTAGATAGTCAATGTTAATACAAAGATGAAAAGATAACTTTTACAAGGAGGAGGAGTTAAAAGGTATAAAGAGAGATTTGTAGTTCTCCACTGGATAGTAATAAGAGACTCAGAATTGAGTTATAGGAACCAGTTTATCAGAGACATTTATGAAATAATAAAGTCTGGCCATGGAGCCAAACTGCCTGGGTTTTACTCCTGGCTTCATTTACTAGCTGAGTGACCTTGGGTAAATTACTTGACTACTTTGTATCTCAGTTTTCTCATCTGTAAAATGGCGATAATAGAATATACTTCACACACTTGTGCGTATGCAATGAGTTAGTATTCGCTAAGCATAGGACAAGAACCCTGGTGGCATAATGTGTGAGTGTTTCAGCCACTAACCCAAAGGCCAGAGTTTTCATTTACCAGGCACTCCTTAGAAACTCTATGGAGCAGTTCTACTCTGTCTTACAGGGTTACAGTGAGTCAGAATTTACTGTGTAGCAATGGTTTGGTTTGGTTTGGGGTTAAGGACTAGGACAGGACCAGGCACAAGGTAAATGTTTAATTAAACCTAGCAAAGTTATTTATTCTAGTTAATTTTAAGAATCATTATACAGCAATAGAACTACATTACAGACATGTTACTAAAATACATTCTTACTTTGGGAAGGTCAAGGACAGTGTAATGCATAATTGATGATGTAGGTGAGGTTTCTCAAACAGATTTTGAAATATAGAGGATGGACATTCAGAAGTGGTACCCTGAGAAGCTCAGCACGGTGATGTGAGGTCTTCCATTTCCTTTCTCGTCCTCAGCTGATTGTCTCTCCATCACGTCTCTGTTACTCTTTAAGGGCCCAAGTTTGACAGAAGGACAGACTGATTCCAGGTTTTTCTATATGAATTCAAAGCCCAGAATTAAGAGAATGACTTGTATAGCATTGGCAGGGAATCAGGGGTAGTTTCAGCATCATTGACTAGAATGGATTGTGCTTTAAAGCAACATAACAGCTGCGCAATGACATGTAAACTCAAGTTTTCTGTCATGTCTTCACTAAAATAAAATTGATCATGTGGACATTTCAGGTTATAAAAAGTCATGACTAATGATTTTTCCTACTGGAGTTGGCGGAGGGAAAATACCATAACCTTACCAATTAAATGAGAACTTGTTAGTTAGGGGGTCTTAGTACCTAATGACATTTTTAGTGTTTCATATTGCCAAAAAGCCAAGTGCTGTTGAGTCGGATCTGACTCATGTTTATTCATCATGTATAGCATGAGCATATTGCTATTTAACCTTAATTTTAATGGATGCATAAAATCTCTCAAATGGTACATTGTAATTTACTTAAGTATTCCCTTATTGAACATTTTGATAGCTTTTATTTTTTCATTATTACACTTCATTATTGTGATAAACATCTTAATAAACAAACCTTCCCCCTCCCCACCTCCCAAAGATTTTGGATTGCTTTCCAAGAATAGGTTCCCAAAAGTTAAATTACTGGATCAAAAGTAACTACATTTATCTAATTCTTAGTATACAGTGCCAAATTACTTTTCTAAAGTGGTGCACCAATTACAATAGCAGCAGCTATAAATGATACTGCAATTATTACTACACACTCTCCAGCATTGAATATATATATTTGTTTTCATAATTCTTCCAGTAAAGTGCTATCTTAATTTATTTTGAATTTTCATTTTATTACTGTTGAGATAGAACTATTTTTTAGGTTTTTTTTTTTGTCCCCTCCAGGGGTTGCCTCTTTTTCATTTTTCTGGTTATCAGTTGAGACCTTAATATCTCTCATAATAATTTGTTTAAGCTTTGTTTTATTCTAAAGGAATTAATCTCCTGTGCATTATTTTACAGATAATTTTTAAGCTTGTGATTTGTTTTAATGTGTTTGTTTTTATTTATTCATTTACTGGCATTTAGGATTTACTAGTAAGCATATTTTTTCCCTTTAAAATTTGCTTCTATTGCTTCTAAGTCAGCCCATCTTTGGATGTTTGATAGCTATCTAATTTCATTTTTTCTATGATTTGAATTTGTAGAACAGTTTTTTCTTTAATAATTCGGTAGTTTATTTTGGTCTATGCTATAAGAAAGGGTTTCTTCATTTAAGTAATCTTTGACTTAGTATTTTCTTTGGGAAAAACTAATGCTAAGCTGAGTGTGATGGACTGAATTGTTTCCCCCTAAAACTGTGAGTAGCAATTTCGCTAGGCCATGATTCCCTGTATTGTGTCATGTTCCTATAATGTAAATCTTGCCTTCATGATGTTAATAAGGGAAAATGGGCCATGGTAGTGCTGGTTAGGCAAAACTCAGTTTTTAAGAGTGTATTGTACCTTAAGGCAGTCTCTTGGGTTATAAAGAAAGGAAACTGAGCAGAGAGTTTTGGACCTCATACCGTTAAGAAAGAAGCAGAACTGGAAGCATAGCACATCCTTAGGACCAGGAGAACCTGTACCTCAGAAACTCCTGGTCCAAATGAAGACTGGCAACAAGGACCTTCCTGCTTAGTTAACAGACTTCTACTGGAGCTGATGCCTTGAATTTGGACTTTTATTCTACTTTTCTGTGAGAAGGTACATTTCTCCTTGTTAAAGCCATCCACTTGTGGTATGTCTGTTACAGCAGCACTAATGACTAAGGCAGTGAGGGATTGAAGAGCATCTATTAGGAAGAAGGAAACCCTAGTGGTGTAGTGGTTAAGTGTAATCTGCCAGGTACTCCTTGGAAACCTGTGGAGCAGTTCTTTTCTGTCCTGTAGGGTTGCTATGAGTCAGGATCAACTTGATGGCAGTGGTTTTGGAACTGGAAGCATTCATTTGTCTATGCCAGGAAGACAGCTACCTGGCTAAGTGACTGGAAGAGATCCATATTTGTGCTCATTATAGAGAAAAGTGATCCAACAGAATGCAGAAAATATTCAATAATATCATTAGTATCACAATTAAAATTTGCTGAAAGTCATTCAAAAGTGATTGTAAAAGTACATTCACAGAGATTTTCCAGAAATTCAAACCATACTTAGAAGAGGATGTAGAACCAGGGATGTCATTGCTCATGTCAGATAGATCTTGGCTAAAGGTAGAGAATACCAGAAAGATGTTTACCTGTGGTTTATTGACTATGTGAAGTCATTTGACTGTGTGGATCATAAAAAATTATGGATGACATTACAAAAAATGGGAATTCCAGAACACTTAATTGTGTTCATGCAGAACCTATACATAGACCAAAAGTGATCCAACAGAATGCAGAAAATATTCAATAATATCATTAGTGTCACACACAAGTAAAATTTGCTGTTCAAACAAAACAGGTATTACTGCATGGTTCCAAATCAGAAAAATGTGTGTTAGGATTTATTCTTTCACCATACACATTCATCTTGTAGGCTGAGTTTATAATCTGATAAAGTGACCTATATAATGAATGTGGCATCAGGTTTGAATAGAGACTTATTAACAACTTGCAATATGTGGATGATATAACCTTGCTTGCTGGAAGTGAAGAGAACTTGAAGCACTTACCGATGAAGATCAAAAACTACAGTCCTCAGTATGGATTATACCTTAACATAAAGAAAACAGAATCTTCACAAATGAACCAATAAGCAACACCATAATAAACGGAGAAAAGATCGAAATTTTTGATGATTTCATTTTATTTGGATCCACAATCAATGCTCATGGAAATGGCTATCAAGAAATCAAATCACGTATTACATTGGACAAATCTACTGCAAAAACCTATTTAAAGTGTTTAAAATAACAAAGATATCACTTTAAGGACTAAGGTGTGCCTGACCCAAGCCATGGTATTTTTCGTTGCCTCACATGCATGTGAAAACTGGACAGTGGATGAAAAAGAACAAGGAAGATTTAATGCTTTTGAATTTTGGCATTGGTGAAGAATATTGAATATAACGTGGACTGTCAGAAGAACAAAAAAGTCTGTCTTGGAAGTACACCCAGAATACTTCTTAGAAGCAAGGATGGCAAGTTGTCTCATGTACTTTGGGCATACTTTATGGAGTGATCAGCAACTGGAGAAGGAAATCATGCTTGGTAAAGTAGAGAGTCAGTGAAAAAAGAAAGAAACCCCTGGATAAGATGGGTTGACACAGTGGCTGCAACAATGGGCTCAAGCATAGCAACAGTTGTGAGGATGGTGCAGGATGCAGAGCTGCCTCCTGTTATACATAGGGTTGTCATGAGTAAGAACTGATTTGATGGCAACGGTAGGAAATGATGTTACACTGAGCTCTCTAGAGATGCAAAACCAGCAAACTATACATAGATAGAGGTCTATATTGAGGAAATGGCTCATGTAATTGTAGTGGCTGGCATATCCAAAGTCTCTGGCCCAGGTAGGGGTCTTCTGATTCACATCGCTGTAGTGTCTGGTGAACCCAAGATCAGCAAGTTGGACAGTAGGGCTCTGATTCAGGGGTAGTGTAGACCAATGAATCTAATATGGATGTGCAAGTGGGCAGATAAGCTCCTAGATCAGGTCCCAGGTACCAGAGGTCAGAGGAACAGGGTGCCTGCTGCAGAATGCAGACTAACCAAGACCTATGAGCTTTCATAGAAAGTCTACTTACATTGGGTGCAGCCCACAGGCCGAGGAATCTCCCTTCCCACTGATTTCAAAATGACTGCCAAAGTACATCATCACTGCCAAAACACTGAGAATCATGCTCCAACCAAGCTGACATATAACCCTAATGATCACACAAGTCAAGAAGTCTGGTGGCTCAATAGTTAAGCATTTGACTGCCAATCAAAATGTTGACAGTTTAAACCCACCAGTGGCTCCAAGAGAAAAGATTCAGAGATCTGCTCCTGTTGAGATTATAGCCTATGTGGCAGTCTTCCTCTGTCCTATTGGGTCACTATGAGTTAGAATTAACTTGATGGCACTTAACAATAATAGCAACAGCAACAATAATAGGAAGTTAGTGGGAATAATGGAATGAGATCTTGTCTTATCGGAAGAAGTGGAGCAGAGGATTTGGAGAATAAAGGAATTTTAAGGAAGACCCCTTACTCTAAAGAAAATAGGAAGATGAATAAAGCAGCTAATTTCAGCCTTACTTCTCTGCAGAACGCCAAGCTGCCTAGATTTTTTGGATATCTCCTTTATAACACCAAAGAATCAGCAGCATTACTGGTCTTTACTGATTTTATTTCCTGTAACTTGATGAGCCTAAATAATAAAAAAATTAGAAAATCATCTATCCTTTCATTCATTTAATAGATGTTTATAAAACATCTAACTGTTTACAACATAATAGTGAGGAAAAAACAATCCCTCAAAGAAAAATATCCTTATCTTTTCAGAAAATGACTTCATAATACAACACACTCAAAATCTTCTCAGTATGGCCCTAGTCTATTATTCTAGGAATATTGTCCACTATTTGTCTAGTACTTTGGCCTCTGGCTTTTTATTCATAATGCTGTCTTTAAATACTCCCACAAAATATCTCCATTTAAAAAGAACTGGATTGCCACTCTGCTTAAAGTTTTTGCTTATATCCATATTGAAGTAGATGTGATCACTCACTTCTTGCCCATGCCTCTTGGAAATATGATGCTCTTAAATAAAACTGTTTGAATTTTAGTTGATTATTTTTCTTTCCTTCAGCTTTTATTTGTTATACTGTTGAATCCCAGAAAGCAAAGATGATAGTTTCTTTCATCTTTCTAATTCTTATCGATCCAAGCATGGTATCATAAGACAACTTGTAGAAAATGGGACATGAGTGGAAATGATGTGTGTCACTAGATGAGTTGGTGTCCCAGGTGGTATAGATGCATGATAGTGAGAATCCATAGGCTAGGTCCTTGAATGACTTTTGAAACACACACCCCTGCCAACATATGTTGGATAGGTAGTTTCAATAAGAGATAAACTTTTGCTGTGATAAACAACTGATATTTTGGAGTTGTTACTGAGATATTTTTGAGTCATTTCAAACATCTGTTAATAACTGAAATGTGGGATGTTTGAAGCGTGAATCTAGAAAAATTGGAAGTAATCAAAGGTGACATAGACCACATAAAAATCTGTATTGTAGGAATTAATGAGCTGGAATGGACTGATACTGGCCATTTTGAATCAATCAGATGGTCTGCTATGATGAGAATGATAAACTGAAGAGGAATGGAACCAGGTTCATTGTAAAAAAAAAATTTCAAGATCTATCCTGAAGTACTGTCTGTCAGTGATAAGACAGACCAACTAATATGAGTATTAATCAATTTTTTGCATCAAGTACTAAAGACAAAGGTGAAGAAATTGAAGATTTTTACCAAAATCTATAGTCTACAATCTGAAATTGATCAAACATGCAGATCAGGTTGCATTGATAATTACTCATGATTGGAATGCAAAAATGATCAGTAGCTGGAAAATATGGCCTTGGTGATAGAAACAATGCTAGAGATCACGTGACAGAATTTTGTAAGACTAACAACTTATTCACTCAAATATCTTATTTGCAGTAACGTAAATGGTGACTATACCTGTGGACCTCACTGATGGAAAACACAGGAATAAAATTGATTGTATCTGTGAAAAAAGACTTTGGAAAGGTCAATATAATCTGTTAGAACAAAGCCAGGAGTGAACTATGGAGCACATTATCAATTGTTTATACACAAATTGAAGTTGAAACTGAAGAAAATTAGAGGAAGTTCATGAGAGCCAAAACAGACCTTCAGTATATCTCACCTGAATTTGGAGAAAGTTTCAAGGATAGATTTGGTGTCTTGAGCACTGATGAACAATGACCAGATCAGTTGTGGGGTAACACCAAGGACACCATAAATGAAGAAAACTAAAGGTCATTAAAAAGACAGAAAAGAAAGACCAAAAAGGATATTTCAAGAGATTCTGAGAGTTGCTCTTGAATACAGAGTAGCTAAAATCAATGGAAGAAATGATGATGTAGAGGAGCTAAATAGATTTCAAAGGGTGGCTGAAGAAAGCAAAGTCAAGTATTACAATGAAATGTGAAAGATCTGCAGTTAGAGAACCAAAAGGGAAGAACATGCTTGGCATTTCTCAAAGTAAAACCCAATTTGATTGTGCATATAGGAGCAACACCTAAAATAAAGTATTAAGAATGTTTAAAAATAAAAGAGTAAGCTAAGGGATACATCAGTAGAAGAAATTAAAAAACAAAAAAATGACAACAACAACAAAGTCAACAGTGGTTTTGATCTTGGTTTCAGACAACATGGAATTTAGGAGACCAGATCATTTCAAAGATCACTTAGTAATGCTGAAGAATTCAATTCACAAAGAAAATATCAGTTACAAATATTTATTTCCAGTTAACACATCCACAGCATTAATAAAGTAGAGATGATGAGAAATACAAGAAAAAGGGACAAAAATCAGTAAGGCTAAAGAAAAGCAAAGTAACACAAATTGTAAGATAGGAGGAGCCAATGGCTGGAAATGCACCTTCTTTAGACATTTGTATGGAATATACATGGAAATTGCACAAAATACTAATCTAATATTAACCAGACATTAATATCAATAATTTCAAAAAAAAAATTTTACAGCACTTTCTGATCAGAATGCCATACAACCCAAAATCAGTAATATTTCAAGACAAAGACTGTTTTATATGGTCTAATGGAGTTGGGACCTAGGAGGATTACTCAGTTGGGTGAAATCTTTGTTTTATATGAAGTTTATCATAGTGGTAGTTCCTGTGTTTTAAAAATTCCATCAAAGGATGGGGGCGGAGTCAAGATGGCAGACTAAGCACACGTCTCCTTATATCCCTCTGTAAACCAAGACCTGAATTGATAACCAAACAGAGTCTTTTGGTCACCTAGTCAGCCCCAGGACATGACACAGGGCTGTTAATTTGGACTTCATACCACTGAACAAAAAACCACCTCTCTTTCGCTGACTCTAGGTCTTGGCTAGCCCTGGCTTATGGACTGAAGGTAACCCACCATTGTGACTTTTCTTTCTCTGTCTTGGCCAGGGGGCAGAGATGGGTCTTGTCTAGCGACTAGTCTCAGATGCACTGCTGGTGGGATAGGCAGGTGAAATTTCATATTTTGAGAGCCGGGCTTAGGACTCTGTACACCTAGCCAATTTGGGCCTCTCTTTTTATCTCAGCCACGGCGTGGTTTGTACAGAACCACGTGGCCTATGTGTGGGATGCCATGTTGGATACGGAGAATTTAGCAGGACCTAATTCTTAGCCTGGGAGCCAGGGCCTGCAAGCATGACAGTGCTTCTCTGACAGAAAAGCAATAGTTTACACAGAGTCGCCTACAGTTGGGGCGAGGCAACAGAGGCTGAGGACTCATTATGTGTCAGCATCTTTAGCCCCTCTATCTGCCGACCACGTGGAGGGTGCCATCTTAGATATGGTGGCCGCATCTGGATCTAATTCTTAGCTTGGGAGCCAGAGCCTGCCCACAGGAGAGTGCTTGTCTACCAGAAAAGCAATAGTTTACACAATGTTGCCTAAGGCGGGGCCCAGTCAGCAGAGGCCAACAAGGCAGTAGCATTGTTGTATTCTGAACTAGTTCGTATCATCTGGGGTTGGATATAGGGGTTCTTACTTTGCCATTTGGGAAAGGGGACCTCTATACCTGAAAACTTGACTGACTTAGGAAGTGGTCAGATACCTTTTGTTTTACATTTTAAGACAGCCTAGAGAAACATCTGTGATCCATCTTCATAGTATCTCTCCCAGCCTCTAATTACACTCATGGGACCCAAAAAGCAGCAGACACTGTGGCAAACAAGAAATCACCCATGGCTTCAGAAGCCTCCCAAACAAAACAACCAAGGAATTTTCCAGATGAAGAAACTTTCTGAAATCATTGTAAGATGAATACAAAAGGATTATATACAGAGCCGTTCTAGACCTTATACAAAATGCAGAACAACAAAATGAAAAATTAAGCAAGCTGTTCGATCTGATGGAACACCAGTACTCTGAAATCCAACAGATCAAGAACAAAATCAAAGACATAGAAATTTCCATTCAAAGCCAAGAAAACAGAATGAAACAAATGGAAAAAAGAATTTCTGACTTGGAAGACAGAGCCGCTGACGGTAGCATCTATGAGCAGAAATCAGAAAAAAGAAACACAAAAAATGAAGAAGCATTAATAAGCATGTGGGACTCTATTAAGAGGAACAACCTTCGATTAATTGGAGTCCCTGAACAGGATAAGACACCTGAGAACACAGAGAGTATCATTGCTGAGCTGCTGACAGAAAACTTCCCAGAAATCATGAAGGAAGAGAATATAGATATCCCAGACACATATTGTACACCACCCAATATAGATCTCAAAAGGAAGACTCCAAGACATATTATAATCAAGCTTAACAAAACGAAACATAAGCAGCAACTCTTAAAGGCAACAAGACTCAAAGCAAAGCTAACATTCAGAGGGAAATGCTGTAGGCTTTCAACAGATTTCTCAGAAGAAACCATGCTGGCATGAAGGCAGTGGCATGACACATTCAAAGCCTTGAAGGAGAACTTCCAACCAAGAATTATATATCCTACAAAACTATCTTTCAAATATGAAAATGAAATTAAGACATTCCTAGGTAAACAGAAACTCTGATTTTGCAAAAACCAAATCAAAACTACAAGAAATACTTAAAGACGTTCTTGGCTTTGGCTTAGAAGAACAAAACCATTAACTTTATATTTTAGAACTACACATTATTCAGAACTCTACTGAGTTAGGGAAGGCTCCAAATTCAACCACAGCTTTAATACTGAGAGAAACAATCCAGTAACTATCATGAAAACTATGGTGCCATCATATTAAAAAGAGAGATGTACTACAGTCATTATAGTCCTTCCAGACGCAGAGGAAGATGACAAGACTGGTAGTAATTAAACTTGGGTTTACATATCGTTTATTAAGGGGGATCATAGGAGCAGCTGTAAAGCACAACAAAGGAGTAATATACCATGTTAAGAATGTAACACGGGAGTCTCAACAACTACAAAACCAGCTCTGAAAAAGGTGAAAAATCAACTCACAAAAAAGAATGTCCCAGAACAGACTAATAAGAACAACAGAAAAAACATCAACATGAAAATAAACTCATCACAGTGGCAGCACTGAACATATATCTATCAATAATTACATTGAATGTGAAGGGACTGAATGCTTCAGTAAAGAGACATTGAGTGACATTTTGGATGAAAAGACATGACCTATCCATATGTTGTCTACAAGAAACTCACTTGAGACTTAAAGATAAGAACAAACTGAAAATCAAAGGATGGAAGAGTATATATCAGGCTAACAATGAACAAAGAAGAGCAGGTGTAGCAATTCTAATCTCAAGACAAAATCAATTTTAATGTAAGATCCACCATCGTGGACAAAGATGGACACTATTTATTGCTGAAAGGTTCAATACACAAGCAAGACTTAACTACATTAAATATTTGTGCACCTAACATCAGAGCACCAAAATACGTCGAAGAAACACTGACTACACTCAACAAAGAGTTCGATGACTCGATAATAATAGTGAAAGACTTCAACACTCCACTCTCAATACTGGACAGATCATCTAGAAAAAAGCTCAGTAAAGATACAGAAGATCTCATTGCCACAATTAACCAACTAAACCTCATTGATATATACAGAACTTTTTACCCATCAGCAGATAACTACACCTTCTTCTCCAGTGCACCTGGAACATTCTCCAGAATTGACCACGTGTTAGGACATAATGCAATTCTCAACAAAATCGATATTATTGAATTAATGCAAAGTATCTTCTCAGATCATAAAGCCATAAAAGTCAAAATCAAAAGCAGAAAAAACATAGAAAGAAAGTGGAACTCTTGGAAACTGAACAACATCTTGCTTAGAAAACTGTGGATTATAGAAGAAATCAAGGATGAAATAAAGAAATTCATGGATGCCAATGAGAATGAAAACACTTCCTTCCAGAACCTATGGGAAACAGCCAAAGCAGTGCTCAGAGGTCTGTTTATCTCCATAAATGCACATATCTGGAAGGAAGAAAGAAACCAAATCAAGGAACTAACCCTACAGCTTGAACAAGTAGAGAGAGAACAACAGAGGAACCCCTCAGGCAACAAAAGAAACCAGATCATAAAGATTAGAGCAGAGCTAAATGAATTAGAGAATAGAAAAACAATTGAAAAAATTAAAAAGACCAAAAGCTGGCTTTTTTAAAAGATCAACAAAACTGACAAACCACTGGCTAAACTTACTAAAGCAAAACAGGAAAGGAAACAAATAACCCAAATTAGAAATGAGATGAGAGTGGTCACAACAGATCCAACAGAAATTAAAAATATCATAACAGAATACTATGAAAGACTGTACTCTAACAAATTTGAAAACCTAGAGGAAACGGACAAATTCCTTGATTCATATCACCTACCCAAATGATCACAACGTGAAGCAGAACAACTTAATAAACCCATCATAAAGGAAGAGATTGAAAAAGTCATCTAAGACCTGCCAACCAAAAAAAGCCTGGGCCCAGATGGTTTCACTACTGAGACAGTTTCACAGTATAAAAAGGGATGGAGTACTCCCAACCTCATTCTATGAAGCCAGCATAACCGTGATACCAAAGCCGGGGAAGACACAACAAAAAAGGAGAACTACAGACTGATATCATTCATGAATCTAGATGCAACAATCTTCAACAAAATTGTTGTAAATAGAATACAACAACATATTAAAAAAATAATCCATCATGACCAAGTGGGATTCATACCAGGGATGCAAGGCTGGTTCAATATCAGAAAAACAATTAATGTGATTAACCACATAAGTATGACAAGACTCACCTGATTTTGTCCATTGATGCAGAAAAGGCATTTGATAAAGCCTAACACCCGTTCATGACAAAAACTCTTAGCAAAATAGACATAGTCAGAAAATTCCTCAACGCAGTAAGAGCCATTTATACAAAACAAACTGCCTACGTCGTCTTGAATGGAGAGAGACTGATGGAGTTTCCCTTGAGAACAGGAACTAGACAGGGATGCCCACTCTCACCTCTCCTATTCAACATAGTACTAGAAGTTCTAGCCAGAGCAATTAGACAAGACCAAGAAATAAAGGGCATCTGCATCGGCAAAGAAGAAGTTAAAATCTCCCTGTTTGCAGATGATATGATTGTATATGCAGAGAATCCCAAGGAATCTATAAGCAAACTGCTCAGACTGATAGGGAGTTCAGCAAAGTCTCAGGATACAAGATAAACATAAGAAAATCAGTAGGATTCCTTTATACCAACAGTGAGACTGCTAATGAAGAATCATCGATTCAATACAATTTACTATAGCTCCCAAGAAGATAAAGTATCTAGGAATTAATCTAATCAGAAAAATAACAGACCTTTACAAAGAGATCTACAAGCTTTAACTACAAGAAACTAAGAGAGACTTAGATAAATGGAGAAACCTACCCACGAGCAGACTTAACATTGTGAAAATGTCTATTTTACCCAAAGCAATCTACTTATATAATGCAATCCCAATACAAGTTCCAGCATCATTTTTTAATGAGATGGAGAAACAAATCACCAATTTTGTTTGGAAAGGGAAGAAATCCTAGATAAGTAAAGCACTACTAAACAAGAACACACTGGGAGGCCTCTCATTACCTGACTTCAGAACTTATTACACTGCCAATTTGGTCCAAACAGCCTGATACTGGTACAACAACAGACAGACTGGTCAATGGAACAGAATCGAGACCCCAGAGATGACACCATCTGCCTATGAGCAGTTGATATTCAACAAAGGCCCTAAGACATTAAACTGGGGTAAAAACAATCTCTTCAACAAATGGTGCCAACAAAATTGGATATCTATCTGCAATAAATTGAAACAAGATCCATGTCTTACACCTTATACAAAAATCAATTCAAATTGGATAAAAGACCTAAATGTCAAATCTAAAACTATAAAGCTCACCCAAGAAAAAGTAGGAACAACAATGGAAGTTTTAATACACAGTGTAGACAGACTTCAAAACCTGTCAAAGAAACCACTATCAACAGAAGAGAAAATAGATAAATGAGAACTATTAAGAATCAAACACTTTTGCTCATCCAAAGACTTTATTAATAGAATTAAAAGGCCACCTACAGAATGGGAAAAAATACTTGGAAACTCTGTGTCAGCCCAATGCCTGATCTCCATAGTCTATAAGGTACTAGAAAATATCAATAAGAAGAAGATAAATCATCCAATTAAGCAATGGGCAAAGGAGATGGACAGACAGTTCTCTAAAGAGGAAATCCAGGCAGCCAAAAACACTTGCGGACATGTTCACGATCTTTAGTTATTAAAGAAATTCAAATCAGATCAAGAGATACCATTTCACCCCAACAAGCCTGGCCATGATCCAAAAAACACAAAACAACAAATGCTGGAGAGGCTGTGGAGAAAGTGGAACTCTCCTACACTGTTGGTAGGGTTGTAAAAATGGTCCAGCCTCTTTGGAAAGCAATCTGGCTCTTCATTAAAAAAATGGATATAGATATATCATTTGATCCAGTAATTCCACTACTTGGAATATACCCTACAGAATCAAGGCCATTTATACCAATGGAGACATGTACAAGAATGTTTATCGCAGCACAGTCCACAATAACAAAAAGATAGATTCAACCCAGATGCCCAACAACAGAGGAATGGATAGGTAAACTATGGTATATATACTCAACAGAGCACTATGCAGTGATAAAGAACAATGATGATTCCAGGAAACATCTCATAACCTGGTTTCAAATGGAAGACATTACGTTGAGTGAAAGTAGTCAGAGACAAAAGGACAAATACTGATGTACGATAAGAACTCAAAAACAGACGTCGCAAAGAAGAAAAGACTCTTTGACAGCTGCAAGGGAGAGGAGGGAGAGAACATGAGGGAAGAGGGTATAGATTAGATAGTTGGTAGAAATTTGGTTGGGTGAAACCGGTGACAGCACACATTAGAAACAAGAACAATATTAAGTGGACTTCAACATAACTTGAGTACTCCTCCCATCTTAACCCAATAATGCAAGGACAGAGTAGCTGGGGCAGAAGGCAGGGGACCATGCTCTTAGGTGAAATTGAGGCCAATTGGCCCAACTAGTATTTTGCTAAGAGGGCTTTCTCCACCCCATATTGGCAAGTGGGATCTGGGGTCTTAAAAGCTGCCAAGCTGCCATCCGAGGACACAGCAAATGGTCCCAACTCAGCAGGAGTGGATGCTCACAGAGGATTAAAATGACAACCCAGAAGACAGAGAGACCCACATGAGTGGGTGCCTACATTGACTTGGGACCAGAAGAACCGGATGGTGCATGGCCACCACCAGTGATAGCCACGATGGAGCTCACAACATTGAGTCTCACTGGCAACACAAGAATAAAAAGGGGCACACCCTGAGATCTTCACTAAAAGACCACAATTGATGGTCCAGTGGCTTCAGGATTCCTCTGGGAGCATGGCCCCTGGCCCTGATGCTGCCGTTGCCCACAGATCATAATGAAGGTCCACTCTTCAGGCAGCAAGGGATGGGACTTGGTGATGCAGAGTGACTATATACTGGGTGCACTTTATGGTTCTATATATCTATAAGATATCATCCTGCTGACCTCTGACTGGAGGCAGGGGAGTGGGTAGAGAGGAGGGGAAAGGAGACTGTATGGAGCAGAGAGGAATAGTGTGCTGCTGCTGGGCAGAGACAGCAGTGGAAGCTGCACATAAGTGGGCATGCAAATTTATATGGGAGTGTATATTTTCACTCAGTCATAATAAAAAAAAATTCATCAAAGGCGGTTGTGTGTATGTGTGCTCAGTTAGTATTTGATAGGGAGTTGATCTGAGAGAAGATTATTTTTCAGAATACTGAGTTGATCACAGACTAATTCCATTTTGAAGAGTTGAAAGAAGATTCTGGGACTTAATTCAGTTAGTTCCGAGAGACTTTATGCCTGTTTTCCCTGTCTAATACTTTCTCTGTGATCATCATGTGTGTGGTCTTCAGAGGGCAATGAGAAGTAGGGAGTGTATTAGGATGACACCAAGATTAACATATACCCTGGTGCTATGCTTACTTGTTTGTGATCTTACAGCCAACTTAGGGAGCTGTATATGCAGCATAAAGCCTGTTGAGATCCTAAGCAAAAGGGTGCAGTCACCTATCGGAAACAAAACAAAATGAAAACTGCTGGCTTCAGATGTCCTCTCAGCAATATTCAGTTTTGGAAGGTAGTAGAATAATACCTTTAAAGAACTGAAGAAAAGAATGTGTGAGTCGAGAATATTATACCTAGACAAACTGTCATTTACATAGAAAAACAACAGAAACAACAACAGAGGCAGCAACAAGAACATTTATTATTCTTTTTAAATACATGAGTCCTTTCGGCAGATACTGGCAGGAGAAAAATTTTATCCAATCACCAGGTGAATAAACGGATAAAGACAGACGGCAAATAAAGTGATCATTAGAAGATAAATACTTTAAACTCTGAACATGTAGAAATAATGAACATAATAAAAACCTGTGGGGAGAAGGAATAAAAGACTGCATATAGTGAGCCAAGCCAAGTGCCGTAGAGTCATAGTTAACGTTAATTTTCTCACTTTTTAAAAAGTAGGAATCATTTAAAATGCTGATAAATCAAATAACATGGTAGAATTATAAAATTGCAAAAGCAAACATTAACAAAAATGTTCACATAATTCGGTGAGAAAGTTAAGAAAGACAAAACTAAATAAGGAAACAAAATCTGTATACAATTATTGAGGTAGATTGTATTAATAATTATAATCTGTGTATCATGAAAATTGAGTATAAACTCAACATTTTTCAATCTATAGACCAAATTTCCGCATGTAAGATGCACTTAAATACATTCCAAATATAGGAATAATTCTAGCAAACATATTCTTTTCACTGGTAGAAAACTAGAAATGAAAAGAGACAAAAACAGAAAAAATAACAAGCAAAAAAAAAAGACACAGACAATTTTAAGACAAACATGGCATCAAAACTGAAATTCATTATTATCTGGAAAATAATGACAGTCATAATGAAAACAGCATAAGAAATCGACAGGGGTATGTTGCTGTTAGGTGCCACTGAGTCAGTTCTGACTCACAGCAATAATGTACAGCAGAAAGAAACACTACCTGCTCCTACTACATCTCACAGTCATCCTTATACTGAGTCTATTGTTACAGCTACTGTGTCAGTTCATCTACTTCAGAGTCTTCCTCTTTTTCTCTGACTCTCTACCAAGGATGGTTTCATTCTCCAGGGACTGATCCCTCCTAATAAGATGTCCAAAGTGTGTAAGACACAGTATTGCTGTCTGTTTTAGTCAGCTAGTGGTGCTCTAATAGAAATACCACAGAATGGATGGCTTTAATGAAGGAAAGTTTATTCTTACACAGTCTGGTAGGCTACAAGTCCAAATTCAGGATGTCTGCTCCAGGGGAAGGCTTTCTCCTTTGTCGGCTCTAGACGAAAGTCTGGTATTGCATCAGTCTTTGTCCAGGGAGCATCTTGGCACAGGAACCTCAGGTTTGAAGGATGCTCTCTTCTTGCCGTGCAGCTTTCTTGGTGGTGTGAGGTTCCCAGTCTTCTGTTTGCTTCTCTTTCCTTTTACCTCTTCTAGGATGAAAGGATTAAGAATGGGGCAAGCTATACTCCAGGGAAACGCCCTTTACAGTGGAGCAGGGAGGTGATATTATAAAGGGATTTACAGTCCAATCCTAATCCTTTAACTCACAGCACAGCAAAATCACAAAATGGAAGACAATTGTAGAATACAGAGAATCATGGCTCAGCCACGCGGCTACACCTATTTTGGGGGGGACACAATTCAATCCATGACACCATCCTTGCTTCTAAGGAGCATTCTGGCTGTACTTCTTGTAAGACAGATTTGTTCATTCTTTTGACAGTCTGTGGTATATTTAATATTCTTCACAACCAGTTTAAAGGCTTCAGTTCTTCTTAGTTCTTTTTATGTTGTCCAGCTTTCACACGTGTATGAGGCAAGTGAAAACACCATGGCATGGGTCAGATGCACCTTAGTCTTCAAGGTGACATATTGACTTTTTAACACTTTAAAGAGATCTTTTAAAGCAAATTTGCCCAGTACAATAAATCTTCTGATTTCTTGACAGCTGCTTCCATGTATATTGTTTATGAATCTAAGTCAAATGAAATCCTTGACAGCCTCAATCTTTTGTCCATTTATCATGATGTTGCTTATTGGTCCAGTGGTAGGAATTTTTGTTTTTCTTTATGTTGGAATGTAATCCATACTAAAGGCATTCAGCAAGCAAGATTGTGTCATCTGCATAACTCAGGCTGTTAATGCATCTTCCTCCAATCTTAATATCCCATCTTCTTCCTAGAGTCTAGTTTCTTAGGTTGTTTGCTAAACATACAGATTGAATAGGTGTGGTGATAGGATTCAACCTTGACACACACCTTTCCTGACTTTAAACTGCACAATAATATTCTCTTGTCCTGCTTGAATCACTGCCTCTTCATCTGTGTACAGTTTCCTCATGAACTTAAGTTCTAGAATTTTCATTCTTTGCAGTGTTACACATAATTTGTTATGATACAGACAGTTGAATGTCTTTGCATTGTCAAAATACAGGTAAACATCTTTCTGGTATTCTCTGCTTTTAGCCAGGATCCATCTGACATCAATAGTGATATTTCTCATTCCATATCCTTTTCTGAAACAGGCTTGTTCTTTTCAATATACTGCTGCAGCTGCTTTTAAATGATATTCAGCAAAATTATACTTGTGTGTGATGTTAATGATATTGTTAGAAAACTTCTGCTTTCAGTTGGATCACTTTTATTTGGAATATGCATAAATATGAATGTCTTCCTTTTAATTGGGCAGGTAGCTGTCTTCCAAATTTCTTAGCATAGATTAGTGAACACTTTCCATGCTGCATCCATTTGTTCAGATGTCTCAACTGGTATTACAACAATTGATGGAGACTGTTTTTCACCAATGCCTTCAGTGCTTCACAGACTTCTTTTTTTAATACTATCAGTTCTTCAAACTGAATGTCAAGTTATTCTTCTTGGTGTACTCTTCCTTTAATGCTTTCTGCTTCTTTTAACACTTTCCCCATGGAATCCTTCAACATTGCATTGAGACTTGAATGTCTTCTTCTGTTCTTTCAGCTTGAGAAATGTCAAGCTTATTTTTCCTTTCTGGTTTTCTCTCCCCAACTTTTTGTACAAGTCTCTACAATACTTTGTCATCTCAAGCTATCTTTTGAAATCTTCTGTTCAATTCTCTTAGTTCATCACTTTTTTTGTATTTAGCTACTTGACTGTCAAAATCAAGTTTTAGAATCTCTCCTGACATCCGTTTTGGTCTTCCATTTTGTCACTTTTTAACTACCTCTTGTTTTCTTCATGTATGATGTCATTCCACAACTCACCAGCTGCAGCCTGTCTCCCATGGGTGACCCTGCTACCGTTAGAATCTTGCATCACAGCAACACCAAACCCTCACAGTAAAACAAACTGGTAGATATGTGGAGGTATGGGGATACAGGCCCTCTTACATAGCAATGGCAGTTTGAATGTACCAAGCACTCCCTGGAAACCCTGCAGTGCAGTTGTATTCTATCTGATAAGGTTACTGTGAGTAGGAATTGACTTGGCAGCCAAGGGTTTTTATATAATAGTAGAGGAAATGTTATAGTAACAAACAATAGTGTATGAAAATAGCTTAATACAGTATTCATTTTAGGAAGATTTTTTTGTGTGATTAAGTGAAAGTATGCAATCCAAATTAAATTTGCATGCCTGCCTGTCTGCTGCTCCTTCTGCTTTTCTTGTCCAATGACAGCACACTCCTCCTTTTCATTCTATGTATGTCATATGCTCTTAACAATCTCCTATCCTCTTCTCTTCACCCTCTCCTCTCCCTTCTAGTAAGAGGTCAGTAAGACAGCATCCTATAGGTGCCTAGTACCGTAACGTACACACCCCGTATGGTGACATTGTGTCCCCAAGTCCAGTCCATTTCTGTCTAAAGAGTTGGCTTTAGTAATGTTTTTTGGTGATGGGCAGCAGCAGGTCTAGGGGCCATGCTCACAGGGGAAACCCCAGGCCTCCGGACCATCAATTACAGTCTTTTAGTGGCATTCTTGAGGAGTACCCCTCTTTTTCTTGTATTGCCACTAGGATTTAACCTTGTGTGCCACATCACCACTGTCTTTGGTGGTGGCCGGGCACCATCTTAATTCTTTTGATGAAGTCTTTGGGTGAGCAAAAGTGTTTGATTTTTAATAGTTCCCATTATTTATTTTCTCTTCTGTTGATTGTGCTTTGTCAGATTTTGAAGTCTGTCTAAGCTGTGTATTACAGCTTCTGTTGTCAATCTTATTTTTTCATGCATGATCTTTGTCATTGTAGGTTTGATATTTAGGTCTTTTATCCAGTTTGAGTTACTTTTTTGTATAAGGTGTGAGATATGGGTCTTGTTTCAGTTTTTTGCATATGGATATCCAATTTTGCCAACACTATTTGTTAAGGAAACTGTTCTTACCCAGTTTACAATCTTAAGGCCTTTGTTGAATATCAGCTGTTTATAAGAGGATAATGGCATTCCTGGAGTCTCAACTCTATTCCATTGGTCTATATATCTCTTTTTGTATCAGTACCAGAGTGTTTTGACTACTGCGGCAGTGTAATAGGTTCTAAGGTTGGGTAGTGTGAGGCCTCCCACTGTGTTCCTGTTCTTTCATAGTGCTTTGCTTATCTGGGGTTTCTTCCCTTTCTAAACTAAGTTGATGATTTGTTTCTCCATCTTCCTTAAAAAATGTCACTGGAATTTGTATTGGGATGGCATTGTATACGTAAATTGCTTTGGGTAAAATAGACATTTTCACAATGTTAAATCTTCCTATCCATGAGCAGGGTAGGTTTTTCCATTTATGTAAATATTTCTTGGTTTCTTGCAGTAAGGTCTTGTAGTTCTCTTTGCATAGGCTCTTATTCTCTCGTTCGATTTATTCCTTGGTATTTTATCTTCTTAAATTCTGGTGGCATAGTGGGGTAAGTGCTACTTCTGCTAATCAAAAGGTCAGCAGTTCAAATCCAACAGGTGCTCCTTGGAAACTATGGGGCAGTTCTACTCTGACCTCTAGGATCCTTATGAGTTGGACCCGACTTTATGGCAGTGGGTTTGGCTTTGGGGGGTTTTATTTAATCTTCTTGGGAGCTATAGCAAATGATATTGATTTGGTAATTTCTTCTTTGATGATCTCTTTGTTCGTGTAAAGGAATCCTGCTGATTTCTTGTGTTTATCTTATATCCCAATACTTTTCAGAACTCTTGTATTAGTTTGAGTAGTTTACTTACAGATCCTTCAGGATTCTCTGCATATACAATCATATCACATACAAATAGGGAGATTTTTACTTATTCTTTGCTGATACAGATACCCTTTACTTCTTTGTCTTGTCTAACTGCTCTGGTCGGAACTTCTAGTACAATGTTGAATAGAAGTGGTGAGAGTGGAAATATTTGCCTAATTTCTGTTCTCAAGGGGAGTTCTTTCAGTTTGGCTCCATTCAGGGTGATGTAGGCTTTGTGTAGATACCCCTTACTGCTCTGAAGAATCCTATTCCTATTTTGCTGAGAGTTTTTAGCGTAAATTGGTGTTGGGCTATGTTGAAAGCCTTTTCTGCATCAATTGACAATCAGGTGGTTCATATTTTTTGTGTTCTTTATAATTGTTTTTCTGATGTTGAAACAGCCTTGTATCCCTGGTAGGAATCCTACTTGGTCACGATGAATTTTTTTTTTAATATGTTGTTTAATTCTATTGGCAAGGATTTTGTCAAAGATTTTTGCATCTAGGTTCATGAGTGATACTGGTTTGTAATTCTCTTTTTTAGTGGGATCTTTCCATGGCTTTGGTATCAGGGTTAGGCTAGCTTCATAGAATCGATTAGGTAGTATTGCATCTCTTTCTATGTGGTGAAGTAGTATCAGTAGTATTGGAGTTAACTCTTCTCTAAAAGTTTGGTGGAATTATGCAGTGAAGCCATCTGGGCCTGGGCTTTTTTTGGGTTGGTAGTTTTTCAATAACTTTTTCAATGTCTTCCTTTGTGATGGGTTTATTAAGTTGTTCTACTTCTCCTTGTGATAATTGTGGTAGATGATATGGTTCCAGAATTTGTTCATTTCCTGTAGGTTTTCAAATTGATAGAGTACAGTCTTTCATAGCATTCTGTTATGATACTTTTTTTATTATGATTGAACGAAAATGTACATTCCCATATGAATTTGCATACTCAACTATATGCAGCTCCCAGTGCTCTCCCTGCCTGGTGACAGCACACTCTTTCTCTCTGCTCCATACATGTCCTGTCCTCCCAACAGTCTCCTATCCCCTCCTCTCCTCTCTCTTCCTCCAGTAAAAGGTCAGCTGGATGATATCCTATAGGCACATAGAACCATATGTTATGATACTTTTTATTTCAGTTGGGTCTGTAGTGACAGCTTCCATCTTCTTTCTTATTCGGGTTATTTGCTTCCTTTCCTGTTTTTCTTTTGTAAGTTTAGCCAATGCTTTACCAACTTTGTTGATCTTTAAAAACAAACAAACAAGGAAAACCCAGCTTTTGATTTTGTTAATTTTGCCAGTTGTTCTATTCTCTAATTCATTTAGTTGTGCTCTGATCTTTATTATCTGTTTTCTTCTGGTGCCTGAGGGTTTCCTATGTTGCTCTCTTTCTACTTGTTCAAGCTATGGTGTTAATTCTTTGGTTTGGGTCCTTTCTTTCTTCTGGATACGTGCACTGATAGAGATAAAACGACTGAGCACTGCTTTTTCTGTATCTGATAGCTTCTGGTAGGATGTATTTTCATCCTCATTTGATTCCATAAATGTCTTTATTTCATCCTTGATTTCTTCTGTAACCCATGGCTTCTAGCAAGCTGTTGTTTAGTTTCTGAGTTCCAATTTCTACCTATGTTTTTTCTGCTATTGATTTAAACTTTTATGGCTTTATAGTCCAAGAAAATGCTTTGCAATAATTCAGTGGTTTGGATTTTGTTGAGATTTGCTTTATGACCTAACACATGGTCTGTTCTGGAAAATGTTTCATGTGCAATGGAGAAGAAGCTATATTTATCTGTTGATGGATAAAAAAGTTCTGTATGTGTCGATGAGGTCTGGTTGCTTAATTGTAGCAATAAGATCTGTGTCTTTACTGTGCTTTTTTTCTGGATGATCCCTCCATTACTGAAAGTGGAGTATTGAAGTCTCGAACTATTATTGTGGGGTGATCCATCCATTTTTCAATGTAGTCAGTGTTTGTTCAATGTATTTAGATGCTCTGGTAATTATTTAATATTGTTAAGTCCTGCTCATGTATTGAAACTTCCAGCAATAAATAGTGACCATCCTTGTCCAGGATGGTAGATTTTACATTAAAATCTATTTTATCTGAGATTAGTATTGCCACACTTGCTCTCCTTTGTATATTGTTAGCTTAGTATACATTATTCCATCCTTTAATTTTCACATCATTTATATCTTTAAATCTAAGTTGTGTTTCTTGTAAGCAACATAGAGATGGGTCATGTCTTTTGATCCAGAATATCACTCATTGTCTCTTTATTGGAGCATTCAGTCTGTTTACATTCAGTGTGAGTATTGATAGGTATGTGTTTAGTGCTGTCATTTGGATGTATTTATTTTTGTGTTAGTGTTTTCAATGTTGCTCTTAATATTCTGTTCTGGGTCATTCTGTATGACCCATTCTTTAAGACCCATTCATCTTTTTCAGTATAGGTTTTGTGTTTGTTGAGACTTATATATTATGTTCCTTGTTTTGATATGTTGCATCATTATTGTGCTTTTCAACTACCCTTGTGGTCCCTTTTCATATTCTAGGTTTAAGCCCAGTTTTAACTTCTGCATATCTTTTTAGCTTCATCTCCATCTGAAAAGACTATAACTACTGTAGCACGTCCCTCTTTTTAGTGTGATGGTGACATACTTTTCATGATATGATCACTGGTTCCCTTCTTTTCGTATTGTAGCTTTGATTGAGTTTTGTGGCTTCCCTAACTGAGTAGGTTTCTGGATGCTGTGTCCTGTATTGCCTCCTTAAATATACATTTAATGGTTTTGTTTTTCTAAGCAAAGACCTTCTTTCAGTATTTCTTGTAGTTTGGGTTTCATTTTTACAAAGTCTCTAAGCTTCTGTTTATCTGTGAATGTCTTAATTTCATCTTCATATTTGAGAGACAGTTTTGCAGGATATATAATTCTTGGGTGGAAGTTTTTCTCCTTCAAGGCTTTTAAGGTGTCATCCCAATGCCTCCTTGCCAGCATTGTTTCTGTTGAGAAGTCAGGCTAAAGTCTATAAAGCTTCCCTCCAAATGCTAGCTTTGCTTTAAGCCTTGCTGCCTTTAAGAGAATCTGTTTATGTTTCATTTTATTCAACTTGATTGTGATATGTCTTGGTGTCTTTCTTTTGTAGTCTAGTTTTTGTGGTGTTCGATACACGTGTTGGATATGTATGTCTTCTTCCATAATTCCAGGGAAATTTTCTGTCAGCAACTCAACAACAATACTCTCTGTATTTTCTACTATACCTCCCTGTTCAGAATCTCCAATTCATCATAGATTATTCCTATTAGAGGAGTCCCATTTTTCTAATTTTTTTTCTCTGATTTCTTCTCACAAACGCTGGCATCAGTTGCTCTATTATCAAGGTCACTAAGTCTGACTTCTATCCCCTCAATTCTGCTCTTTTGGCTTTGAATTGAATTGTCTAATTCTGTAATTTTGTTATTGATCTGCTGGATTTCAGATCATTGATGTTCTGTTGGCTTGAATAGCTGGCTTAATTTTTCATTTTGCTCTGCTGCATTTTGTTTAATCTGTAGGAGGGCTCTCTACATAATTCTTTTATACTCAGCCTCCAATAGTTTCAGAAGGGCTTCTTCATCTGGGAAGTTTTTGCTTCTTTATTTTGAGAGTTTTCCAGAGCCTTGGTGACTCTTTCTTTAAATGGTTAGCAATGATTTATTGCCTTATGGCCATCTAGAGGCTGTTCAGTTTCTGTGATGTTACCTCAAAAGGAGCTGAGATGTAGTTCTGAGAAGAGAGTTGGTCTTCAGCCACCTCTGTGTACTCAAGTGACTGGCCCCACGTGACTCTCTGGGTTGTCAGGCTCCACCTCCTGGCTGGCAAATATGATGCCCTTCTTATGGAGTCACTAGGGGGTGTGTGTCAACCGACTCTATGATGTGGCTCAGTAAAGGCTGGAAGAGATGCTGCTGGGCCATTCAGCAGTCATTTCTCCAGGCAGCCTTATTTAAAAAAGCTAGGAGGGGTCCAGTAGCTGCCAAAATCAGTCAGGCCATCAGGTATGGCAGGCCCTGACTTCCAGTTGACAACGGAAGTACCTCTTGCCTTCCCCCAGATGCTACAACTTACTTCAAACTAAGGAGGTGGTACATCCAGGCCCCACTGATAAGATAACACTATGCTAAACACAACCTTTCTGCTGGGAAAGTGCTTTCTAGACTGGCTCTGCTTCTCAGCTTGGAAATTAGCCCCTGCTGAAGAGTCTGGTTGGGTGACTCCTCTTCTCAGCTGACCAAGATGGCATCTTAGCTGAGCTGCCCTTTCTGCTACGAAACAGGTGAATCTATGGTGGAGCTCAGAAAAGAGAGGGTGGGGGGGTAGTGGTGCCCTCAGTCAGCAGCTGGGCTCTCAAAATGTTACTATGCCACATACTGTTTTTCTGCTGTACTATACACTGTTTACTTTAGCACTGCTGTTGAGCGTATTTGCCAGCTCATTCCCATCCCCCACATCCCAGATAACAACAACAAGAAAAGCATCAGTACCTTCAGTCCCCCAAGAGGCAAGTCAGCAGGAGCAGGGCTCAGCATGCATTTGCTTGTGCCAGAGAGAAGAAGGTTGCTGTTTAGTGGTGCATAGTCCAATCTGATAACCCTATGCCACATTCTAGTGCTCCCTGGGTGTCCAGAGTTCTCTGTTTGATTATCATTCCAGGCTTTAGTTTTCAGAGGGAACTGAGGTGATATGTGTCTAGTCTGTCGTCTTTGCTCCACCCCCTCATTTTAAGAAGATTTTAAGGAAGCAAAATAAAGCTAAGGAAAGTAGAAGGAAAAAAAATGAGAGAGAGAGAATAAAGCAGAAATTAACCTAAAAATGGAAACTATATGTGGAACAAAATCCACAGCTGGTTCTGTGTGAGAAAAACATTTTTTAAAGATATATTAGCTACCCTAAACACAATAATAGGGAGGAAAGCAAATAATATAGAACAAATGACACTAGTAAAAGAGATACTTGAACAGAAGAAACTAAAAAAGTCACAAAACTTTCTTTTTGGTCCACATTTATAGTAAATTTGAGAAGTGAGATGAATTTGTAATTTTTTAGAAAAAGTGAATCGCTAGAACTGACCCAGATGTAAAAAATGTCATCCTCCCAATTGCCATAACTAATACCAAACTGGTCATTGCTGAGTCAATTCCAACTCATAGTAACCCTATAGGACAGAGTAGAATGGTCTCCTGGGGTTTTCAAGAAGTGCCTGGTGGATTTGTATTGTTGAGCTTTTGGTTAACAGGCTAGCACTTAAACACTGCATCACCAGGGTTTCACCAATTGCCATGGGAGAAAACCACTTAAGATATATCCCCTAGCAAGTAGTAATTGGCTTGATGATTTCATGGGGAAATTCTACTAAACTTTTATTGGGTTGAGAACTGGAATGCATTTCAAATTATTCTTTACCACAGAAAATAATGTATGCTTCCAAAGCACTTTATAATGCAAGTATAGCATTCATTTCAAAATCCAACGGAATTGAACAAAAAGCTCAAGCTATCAATTTTGCTTATAAATATTGATGTAAAGTCTTAAATAAAATAATAGCCAACAGAATTTAGCAGCATATTTAAAAAATTAATAGAGTAGTAAAATTTATTTCAGGAATGCAAGAATTATTCAGTATTATAAAAATTCATTATAAGATTTATTATGTTAATAAATTAAGTAAAAATAATATTATAATCTCCATGAAGGCTTTTAAAGTATTTAGCAAGGTTCAATTTATGTTCTTGATATTTAAAATCTCTTGATAGATAACAGATCTGTGCATATAAATGTGTATATATGTAGAGAGAGATCCTACTAAACTAACATGATTCTTAACAGGAAGATGCTAGAAACATTTTCATTAAAGTTAAGAACAAGAAAAAATTATCCTCGATCACCATTTTCATTTAACAGAGTCTATAGAGTCACTCTGAGTTGGAATCAACTCAATAGCAATGTTTTTTTTTTTTTTTTTTTTTTTTAAGAGCATAGACAATACAATTAGACTAACTCAACAGGCAAGGAAATATACAAAACTAATATGAATAAAGAACATAAATGTTGGTAAAAGAAATCTTGGACAAATGAAAAGGCAAACTGTGATTGGATAGCAAGGACAAATCAGAAAGATTTCAATTTCCTGTAATCTATAAATTTAATGTGATCCCAATAAAAATATCGAAAGGATTTCTTTTTCCTCTGGAACTATATAAGCTAATTAGAATGTTCAAATGGAAAAATAAACAAGCAGGGAGAGCTAGGAAAAATTCAGATAAAGAAGATAGAAGGAGGTGAAACTAGCCCTGCTAGGTATCAGCTGTTCTTACAAAGCTATAGTAAATAAAATAACCTGGCACTGTTGCACTAATAGATAAACAAAACCCACTGCTGTCAAGTATATTCTCATAGTGACCCTATAGGACAAAGTAGAAATGCTCCATAGAGTTTTCAAGGGTAGGCAGATCCTCCCTCATTAACATCACAGAGGCAGGGTTTATAGTATACACAATACTTGGAATCACGGCCCAGACAAATTTCTACACACATTTTTTGGGAAACACAATTTAATTCATAGCGATGTGATAATGACGTTGTACCACTGCCATACCACTGAGAATCATAGTGCTTTATTGTATTCAGAGGATAATCAGGAATGATATCTGAATAAGGACAATTATAAGGTCATGCTTGTAGCTAGCAAGATACAATGAACACGTATACAACCAAAAATGCATTAGTCCTGTATACATCTTATATTTCATGACTGCAGAAAACAAAATACTTAGCTCACATATACAAAGCAGAAATATAACAACTAGAGTCATTGTTTCTACAGCTGGTTACATGGTCACAACAAGTATTAAGAACTACCTTCTTTCAGAATCCATTCCATATACACCTCTGCTGTCAGCAAGCACCTCAGCATGGTTCTTTGCCTGGTGAAGAATGTCTACCAACTTGGCTATGATTCCCAGGGGTTATCCACCATTTTGTCATCTCATGTGATTTTCCTATGTGTTGTGGGTTTTGGAAACACTAGTGGCATAGTAGTTAAAAGTTATAGTTGCTAACCAAAAAGTCAGCAGTCTGAGTCCACCAGCTGCTCCGTGTTTGTTCTGTCCTATAGGGTCATTATGAGTTGGAATTGAATCATTGGCAACAGGTTTATTATTATAGTTTTTTGGTTATGAATCGTATCTCTATGACGTTGATGAAGTGGAATTGGTGGCATTGTGTTGATGGGGACAGACTTAATCTACAGGATTGGGTTGTGTCTTGGGCCACTCTCTTCTGAGATACAGAGGGAGGTGAGCAGAGAAATATAGAGACTTTATACTACCAAGAGTGTAATGTGGGGAGAAGAGGGCATCCTCTGGACCCAGGGTTCCTGCATGGGAAGCTTTTAGTCTAGGGGGAGATTGATGATAGGACCTTCCTCAAGAGCTGACAGAAAGAGAAAGCCTTCTCCAGAAGCTACTATCCTGAATTCAGACTTCTAGTCTACTAGACTGTCGGAGAATAAACTTCTGTTTGTTAAAGTCACCCACTTGTAGTATATCTGTTATAGCAGCACTAGATAGCCAAGACACTAAACAAATTATGATGCATCCAGATCACCTAATTCTAAGTATATATAAAAGGAGGAAAATACTTTTTTCATTTCAAAATGAAAATTATTCAGATAAAGAATAATCTTCAAAATATATCAAGTGAAGAAAAAAGGTATAGAATAATGTATGTAGTATGCTACCATTTGTTTTCAAAAAAGGAAAATAGTGTATACAAGAACGTGTTTGTTGTTACTGTGTGACACTGAGTTGATTTTGTCTCACAGCAACCATATAGGACAGAGAAGATCTGGCCCTTTGGATTTCCAAAGCTATAATCTTTATGTGGGAACCCTGGTGGCACAGTGTGTAAGAGCTTTGTTACTAACCAAAAGGTCAGCAATTTGAGTTCACCAGCTGTTGCTTGGAAATGCTATGAGGCAATTCTATTCTGTCCTATAGGGTTGCTGTGAGTCAGAATTGACTAAATGGCAGCTGGGTTGATCACTATGGGGATGGATAACCACGTCTTTTCTACCTTGGAGCTACTCATTCAAACTTTCAGTTAGCAGCCAGGCACTTAACTGCTGTACCATGAGACATATGTGAATAAAATATGTCTAGTAAGAATAGGTAAACAAATAATAATGTTAATTGTATCTGAAGATAGAAAGTGGGTGGCTACATATTAGAAATATGAGAGAGATTTTTCTGTATATACATTTTCTAAAGAACATGTAGTTGAAATATAATTGATGTACATTTAAAATAACTTAAGTACAATAATCTACATTTAAATTGTACCGTTTTACAAATTTTTCCAGTTGTATATGCTTATGCTTCATTTGTCTGTCAGTTTTTCGTACTTTGGGGGCTTGTGTGTTGCTATAATGCAGAAAGCTATGTCACTGGTATTTAGAAACTGATTAATCTAGGAAAACTGGAAATAATAAAAAATGAAACAGAACATACAACACTGATACTCTAGCATTAGTGAGCTCAAATGGATTAGTATCAGCCACTTCGAATCTGACAATCATATGGTCTACCATCATGGGAATGGCAGCTTGAAGAGGAATGACATTGCATTCATCATCAAAAAGAACATTTTAAGATCTTATTTTAAAGTACAATACTGTCAGTGGTAGGATAATATTCACACACCTAAAAGGAAGCCCAGCTAATATGATCACTATTCAAATTTAATCACCAACTACTAAGACCAAAGATGAAGAAACTGAAGATTTTTACCAGCTTCTACAGTCCAAAATCGATGCCACATACAATCAGGATGAATTGACAATTACTGGTGATTGGAACGCAAAAGTTAGAAAGAAGAAAGAATGGTAGTTCGAAAATATGGCCTTGGTGATACAAATGATGCTGGAGATCACATGATAGAGTTTTGCAAGGCCAATGACTTCTTCATTGCAAATACTGTTTTGTTTTTGTTTTTTTTTTTACTAGCATAAACAGGTACTATACACATGGACCTCACCAGGTAGAATACACAGTTAACAAACCAATGCCCATCTGTGCAAATAGACGAAATTTTCTCTTGAACATTGAGTAGATAAAGCAAAAGGAAGAAATGATGAAGTAAACGAACTGAATGGAAGATCTCAAAGGGTGGACTGAAAAGACAAAGTAAAGTACTATAATGATGTGTGCAAAGAGCTGGAGATAGAAAACAAAAAGAGAAGAACAGTCTCTGCATTTGTCATGGTAAAAGAACTGAAGAAAAGGTTCACTGCTTAGGTTGCAATAGTGAAGGATTCCACTGGAAAAATATTAAGTGACTCAGGAATCATCAAAAGAAGATGGAAGGAATATACAGAGTCACTACACCAGAAAGAACTGGTTGATGCTCAGCCATTTCAGGAGATAGCACATGATCATGAACCAGTGATACTGAGGAAAGAAGTCGAAGTTGTATTGAAGGCATTGGTGAAAAACAAGGCTCCAAGAATTGATAGAGTATAACTTTAGATGTCTGAACAAACAAATGCAGCTAAGAAATTTGGAGGACAGTGGCCTGGCCAACCGATGGGAAGAGATGTGTATTTATGCCTATTCTCAAGAAAGGTGATCCAGCCAAATGCAGAAATTATCAAACGTTATCATTAATATCACATGCAAATAAAATTTTGCTAAAGATCATTCAAAAGTGACTGTAGCACTATATTGATGGAGAACTGTCAGAAATTTAATTTGGATTCAGAAGAGGACTTGAAACCAAGGATATCATTGTTGATGTCAGACGGATCTTAGCTGAAAGCAGAGAATACTAGAAAGATGTTTACTAGAATGCTAGAAAGATGTTTGATTATGCAAAGGAATTCAACTGAGTAGAATATAAAGTATGGCTAACATTGCAGAGAATGGGATTCCAGAACACTTAGTTATGCTCATGAGGGATCTGTAGATGGATCAAGAGGTAATTGTTCCAACAGAACAAAGGGACATCACATGGTTTAAAGTCAGTATAACTGTGCATTAGGGTTGTATCCTCTCAGCTTACCTTGTCAATTTGTAACCCAAGCAAATAACCCAAGAAGCTTGACTATATGAATAAGAATGAGGAATTAGAACTGGAGGAATATTCATTAACAACATGCATTATGCAGATGACACAACCTTGCTTGCTGAAAGTGAAGAAGATTTGGGACATTTACTGATGAAGATCAAAGACCACAGCCTTCAATATGAATTGCACCTCAACAGCAGCAAAACAAGAGTTCCTCGCAACTGAACCAGTAAGCAACATCATGATAAACGGAGAAAAGATTGAGGCTGTCAAGGATTTCATTTTACTTGGTTATGCAATCAACAACTACGGAAGCAGCAGTCAAGAAATCAAAAGACACATTGCATTGGGAAAATCTGCTGCCAAAGACCTCTTTAAAGCGTTGAAAAGTAAACAGTCATCTTGAGGATTAAGGTGCACCTGACCCAAGCCATTGTGTTTTCAATTGCACAATAGGCATGCAAAAGCTGGATGATGAGTGAGAAAGACAGAAGAATTGACAGCCGTGATTTTGGAGAAGAATATTGAATATACCATAGACTACCAAAAGAACAAACAGATCTGTTCTGGAAGAAGAACATCTAGAGGGCTCCTTGGAAGCATGGATGGCATGACTACATCTTACATATTTTGGACATGTTGTCAGGAGGGATCAGTCCTTGGGAAGGACATCATGCTGATAAAATGGAAGGTCAGGAAAAAGAGGAAGACCCTCAACAAGATGGACTGAAACAGTGGCTGCAACAGTGGAGTTAAGCATAAAAACAACTGTGGGTGTGGTGCAGAACTGGGTAGTATTTGGTTGTGTTGTGCATAGGGTCAATATGAGTTAGAACCAACTCCATGGCACCTAACAACAATATATGCTCAAGAAATCACCATCACAACCAAGGAACAACATTGCCTCCACTTGTGCAAAGATTCTTCATGTTCTTTGCTGCTTTTCCATTTCTGACCTCATTCAATCAGTGATCTATTTTATTTTTATTTTTTTAATAATAGTTTTACTGAAATATAATTAAATGCCATGCAATTCACCCACTTAAATTGTACAACTTGATTGTTTTTAGAATACTCATAGAGCTATGTACCTGTCACCACAATCAACTTTAGAACATTTTTATTGTTCAAAAAGGAAACCTTGTACCCATTAGCAGTTACTCTTGGTTGTTGCCAGGTCCCACAGCCGTAGAAAACCACTAATTTGCTTTAAGTATGGATTTGCTTATTTTGGACATTTAATATAAATGGAATCATACAATAATATAGTCTTTTTGTGACTGGCTTTTTTTTTTCACTTAGAATAATATTTTCATGGAGTATCATTTATCAATGCTTCATTTATTTTTATTGTGAAACACCATTCAATTGCATGGATATATCACAATTTATCTATCAGCTGGAGAATTATATTATTTCTAATTTTTTTACTCTTGTAAATGATGCTGTGATGAATATTTGTGTACAAATTTTTATGAAGACATATGTTTCCAATCCTTTTGAGTATATACTTAGCAATGGACTCTGACCTATTTTTCCTGTTACCAATTAGCTTGCAATTTGTAGATTTTTATGTAAACAGAATAGTTCATATATTCTTTTATTCCTGACTTCAGTCACATAGCATGATGATTTTGAGACTCTCCATGTTGCATATGAGTAGTTCCTTTTTGTTGCTGAGTAATATTTGGTTATATAGACATAGTATGCTTATATATTTACCTCTTAATAGCGTTTTGGATTGATTCTGTTTGGGGGCTTTCATATATAAAACTGCTATAACCCTTCACTTACATGTCTTTTGCAAGCATGTTTTGATTTTCCTTCTGTAAATACTTAGGAGTAGAATGGTGACCTGGTAAGCGTGTGTTTAACTTTTAAGAAATTGACAAACTATTTTCTGAGGTGATTGCACCATTTTTCATGAGATTCCAGTGGCTCTACACATTCATAGCACTTGGTGTTGTCAGTTAGTTTTTTTTTTTATATTTCAACCATTGTAATAGATGTGTAAAATGGTATCTCATATTTTTCATTCACGTGTCTTTGGCTAATGATGTTGAGAATTTTCTCATGTGCTTTTTCATATATTTTATTTTTTAAACTGTTCAAATCTTTTATTCATTTTTAATTTGGTTATTTAGCTTATTGGGTTATGGGTTCTTTATGTATTTGGGATACAGCACTCTGCCATATATGTGTTACAAGTAGTTTTTTCATTCTATGACTTAATGACGATTTTTGAAGAATAGTTTAAATTATGGTAAAGTAATTTATCGAAATTTTCTTTATAGTTCGTGATTTGGTGTAATATGTAAGAAACCTTCACCTATCTTAAGGTAATAAAGATTTTTTTCCCTATATTTTCTTCTAGAAATGTTATAGTTTTGTCTTTTATGCGTAATTCTGTGACTTATTAGGTTAATTCTTGGGTATGAAGTGAGATAAGAGTTGATGTTCATTTTTACCCCCAATGCTGTTGTTAGGTGCCACTGAGTTGATCCCAACCCATAGTGACCCTGTGTATAACAGAATGAAACTGCTCTGTCTTGGGCCATGTCCACAGTCATTTTTATGCTTAAGCCCATTGTTGCAGCCACTGTGTCAGTCCATCTCATTGAAAGTCTTCCTCTTTTTCACTGATCCTCCACTCTACCAAGCATGATGTCTTTCTCCAAGGTCTGATCCCTGCGGACAACATGTCCAAGGTATATAAGATGCAGTCTTGCCTTCTTTGCTTCCAAGGAACACTCTGGTTGTACTTCTTCCAGAACAGATCTGTTTGCTCTGTTGACAGTCCATATTCTTCTCCAACACCACAATTCAAAGGCATCAATTCTTCTTCTGTCTTCCTTACTTATTGGCCAACTTTCTCACACATATGACGCAATTGAAAATACAATAGCTTGAGTCAGGTGCACCTTAGTCTTCAAGGTAATATCTTTACTTTTCAATGCTTTAGAGAGGTCCTTTGCAGCAGATTTTCCCAATATTTATTCTATAATTTCAGCATCATATGTTGAAAAAATTTCCTTTCTCTAATGAATTGCCATAGCACCTTTGTTAAAGCCAATTGATCATGTTTGTATGGCTTGTTTCTGGACTCTGTATTCCTTTCTTTCAATCTAGATGCATACTTTTATGGTTAATATCACATTATCTTGAGTTGTGTAGCCTTACCACAATTCTAGAAATCAGAAAATCCAGTTTTGTTCTTATTTCAAGATTTATTTTGTTATTCTAAGTTCTTTGCATTTCCACATAAGTTTTAAAATTACCTTTTCATTTAGTATTCAAAGAAAAGAGCACTGGAATTTTGATGGAGATTTCAACTGCCTCTAAAGACTAATTTGGGGGAAATAGATGCTGGGTCTTCCAGCCCATTAATGTGGCATATACCTACATTTATTTCAGTCTTTAGCTTTTACTTACAATGTTTTGTAATTTTCAGTGAAAAATTTCCTCTATTTTGTGATATTTAACTTAAGTATTTCATGCTGTCTTAATGCTACTGTAAGCTTTTCTGAATTTCATTAAATTGCTCTATGCTAGCAAATAGAAGCACCGTTGATTTTTGCAGTACAAAATATTATTTCCAAGATCAAGTGACTCAAAGCAACAGTAAACATTATCTCTCATTGTTGCTGTCGGTTAGAAATTCTAGCTTGTTCTCCTTTGAGGTCTTTTATGAGATTTCGGTCATAAGGCTTGATTGGGGCTGAGGATTTGCTTACAAAATGGCTCTTTCTTCTGGGTGGCAAGTTGGTAGTGTCTTTGATAGGAGGGCTTAGTTCTCCATAGAATTCCTGAACCATCCTTATGGTATGAAAGCTGGCTTCCCTTAGGGCAAGCGACTGAAAATAGATTCAAGAGAGAAGATGCAATTTCTTATATGACCTAGACTTAAAAGTCATGCCCATGTATCTACCTCTGCAATAACCAGTTGGTCACACAAGTCAACCGTATTTACTGTGAGAGGGAAGTAAATACCCAAGGGCATAAAGATCGCTGGTCACTGTCTTGGAGGCTGGCTATCATACTTTGTGTGGTATGTTTTATGTTTAACTTTTTTGTGATTTTTCATGCTTATTGGAAATGTAAGTTAATAAATGTTATCCTTTTGGAGATATTTTCAACCAAAATTGTTTATGTATTTTTTTTCTGTCTCTTCATCTTTCATCTCTCCTTCTGAGACTCCAGTTACATGCATGTTGGGTTTGCTTGAAATTGTCCCATAGGTTACTAAGATTTGGTCATTTGTTTTTCAGTCTTTTTGCTCTCTGTGCTTGATTGTGGATAGCCTCTATTGTTATATCAAGTTCACAAATCTCTTCTGCTGCAATATCTAACCCAGCATCAAGCCCTTGTAGTGAAGTTTTTCATTTCTGTTATGATATATTTAGCTCTATAATAGTCGTGTGTTTCCTTTTAATATATCTTCAATTCCTTTCTTGAATAATTATTTTTTTCTTGAATTCTTGAGCTTCTGTACAGATGTTTTAGAGTTCTTAGGTACTAATTCTGCATCTCTGCTGGGTCTGTTTCCATTGACCAAAATTTTTCCTGATAGTAGGTCACATTTTGCCACATTCTTGGCATATGTACTCATTTTGTACTGCATATTAGATATAGGTCTTTCTACTCTAGCTGATAACAATGTGAATGTTTCCAAGCTCTGTATAAGACCTGAGAATATTCCATTAGAGATCCCTTGCAGTTGTTCTTTGCTTGTCCTTGCGAGTTTCACTTGTGCATATCTGGATTCAGGAGAAGACTCAGTAGGACGTTAATGCAAATGTACAGACCTCTTTATTTGTGTAGCTGATTCCTCTCATGAATCCTACCCAGCAAATTCCAACTACCATACCCATCTGGAACTTCTAAATCTGTCTGCTCAGCTTAGAGAGGTCACTGTGTTCTCAATGTGCTCTCCCTCCCTACGTTTAGATTACGAAAATTGCCTCTAGTATGCTAGTCATGCTCTTAAAGCTTACTTTTTGTTTCTTTTTTCTCAAGGATCACAGATCTGCACTGCCTGTTGTTTAATGTCTGAAAGCAGACATCTTCTATATTTTATCCAGTCTTCTAGTTTTTTTTATGGGTCATTGCTGTGTACCATTGGGTCAGTTCTGACTCATAGGGACCCTAGGACAGAGTAAAACAACTTCGTTGAGTTTCTTAGGCTGTAATCTTTATGGGAGCAGATTATCAGACCTTTTTTCAAACAGAGCTGCTAGTACAGTCAAACCACAAGCCTTTTGGTGAGCAGCCAAGTTCTTAACCATTGCAGCTACAGGGCTCGTTTTCATTTTTTTTTTCTTATGGGTAGGCTGTTACACTTTCATGGGTGGAAGCACAAGGCTCTCCTTTTTTGACTTTAAAAATAAGGTAAATAGAAAACACTATCAGAAGAAAAAGAAAGCAACATCTGACAATAAAAACAGTATTGGTTAATACTGAGTACTAGTGCAAATGCTGGAATCAGACTACATTTAAAAAAATAGAAAATCTACATGTTGGTTCATAATAATCATAAAGTGAAACAACTCTTGTCCATTAACAGACAAATTGATTTAAAAAATAATGTGATATATACATATAATGGGATATTACTCTACTATAAAGAGAAATGAAATTCTACCATAAAGAGAAATGAAGAGATGACCTTTGAAAACATTACAGTGGGTAAAATAAATCTGACACAAAAAGAAAATACAGTATGATTCCCACTTACATGAAGTCTTTAGAATAGGCAAAGATATTGTCTTAGTAAACTAGGGCTGCTCTAACAGAAATTCCCTGAATGTATGGCTTTAACAAAGAAAAGTTTTTTCTTATACAGTCCAGTAGGATGAAAGTCCAGATCCAGGGTGTCAGCTCCAAGAGGATACACTTCCTCTCTGTTGGCTGTGGAGAAATTCTGTGTGTTGTATCAGTCTTTCTTTAGTCTGAGAGTATCTTGGTGCAGAAACTCTGGGTCCAAAGCACATGCTGTGGTCCTGGCACTGCTATCTTGGTGGTTTGAACTCCCCAACTCTCTGCTTACTTCCCTTTCCCTTTATCTCTTGGGTAAAATGTGGCACAAGCCACACTCCCACGAAATTTCCTTAGTAAGGGTGTTACAGTCACATTCTAATCCTCTTTAACATAATCCAGTCCTGCCCTATTTATCACAGGCCACCATTAGGGTACATAGCTTAGGAAAGTCACAGAGTGGATGGCAGTGTCACAGTACTGGAAATCATAGCCCAGTCAAATGACTACACACATTTTTCTGGGAACACAATTCAGTCCATGACAGATATAGAGACAAATGTTTATTAGTTGTTATCACAGGGTAAGGGGAGGTAGAAATGGGTAGTTATTTATTCAAGGACATTAACTACTAACTAGCTGTTTGGCAGGCTGAAAATTTTTTAGAAATTGTGATTATATTCACACAACATGGTGACTATAATAAATGTCACTCATCTGTACATGTAAAAATAGTTAAAGTGGCAAATGTTTTGTTACATTTCTTTTACCACAACAAACAAACAGAAAAACTTACTGGTAAGGGTTTAAATTAAAATAATCCTCAGGATAGCATTTTGGTAAATGTAATGAAAAGCTGAAGTGCTTTCTATTTTTGAATAAGCAATTCCTCTTTTAAAGATTTATCCAGAGGAAATAATCAGACATATTTACAAAAGTATTCATTAAAGAATTAATTATAATAACGAAAAAAATTTAAATAACCTAGATGGCCAGCATTACAGAATTGGTAAAATAAATCTGCCAGTGCAATCATATAATGGCACATTACGTAACTAAAAAGATGACTTTATGCATGCATAATGACATGGGAAAATGTTTAAACTGTTTTATAAAACTAGAAACACCAAAAATTTTTAAAAATTCCTTAGTTTAGTCACAGCTATAATAAATTATTAGAAGTATGAAGTAGTAAATACAAAAAATGTTAACACTAGTTATCCTTGAATAATGCAGTGATAGAAATGCTTTCTTCTTTGCAGTTTTATTGGCTTCCCAAATTTTTTACAGTAAAAAGAAAATGACTTTTTAAATTTTAAGACCTTATTTTAAAATACTTTATTAGATTAAGTCACAATTATATGACCATTGTAATCTGGATAAGTGAATATAAAGGAGCCAACATAGTACAGTAAAAAAATACAGGCCATGACATTGGGTTTGGATTCTATTCTACAAGTTATATAACTTCCTGGACTCTCCTTTTTATTTATTTTTTTTACCTCCAAAAAAGGAATAAAAACACTATTTACTTCTTAGGGTATCTGTAAGAATTAGTAGCTTATCTGTGTAAATTCCTAGCATGGTAAGAGTCTATGAGTGGCAGTTAAAGCATTATACACATATTGTAAATTACTATTACTACTGCCACTACTCCCAGTGATTACTAAGATAAAAGATATTACGTGGATGTGAGAACATGGTAAGATTAAGAGGAGAGGCTGAAAGGGAAGAAAGAGTAAAAACAGAGAGATACTTAAACTGATTTCATGTTTCTGTATTTTTCTTTATAAATTAAATGAACAAACAGAAACTCAAATTGGAAAATGGAGATTAATTTAAAGGTAATTAAGACAAGCACCTATATTTTAAGATTCTCAAGATAGAAGTTAGCCCCTGCCCAGTTTACAGATACTATCAGGTGTATTGACTAGAAAATAACACTTGAAGTGAGCAAGCAGATTCTGTGGTCTGTCAGATATAATATTGAGGACCTCATGACTCAGTTTTCCACCAATCCAATAGTTTCAAAGTTTTTGATAGGCTTTTAAATGAGTTCAGCTAAATAGATACCTGAAAATATACATCCAGAGTCTGAGCACTCTCTTCCACTTTCACTGTTATCACCGCTGTCACATCTGTCACCTGCTCTGGTCTCCCTATTTCCCCCTTTGCTCCCTTCAAGTCTATTTTCTACACAGTACCTGGACTGATGCTTTAAAAACGTAAGTGAAGTGAAATTAGTGAGAGATAAGGATTTGGGGACAAGAAAGTCCCATGTAAGAACAGGAAAGCAGATTTGCAAGGTGCAGTTAAGGATGACAAGAGTTTGTTTACTGCTGGAGCTTCAACTGAAGTTTGGGAGCCAAAGAAGAGAGAGAGGCTGGAGAGATAACAGGGCCTTATCCTGAAAATTCATATTTGTTTAACTGAGTTGTATATTTTAGGTGATAAAAAGCTATTGAGCAAATTTGAGTAGAGGAGTGACAGTGTCAAGTGAGTATTTTAGAAAGGCGATTCTGAGAACACAGAGGAAAATGGACTTGGGGGAAAAAAGAGATGGGGAGGAGTGAGACCAGAATTAGAGCACTTAAGAAGTCTACTGTTTTAAGATACTGGTATGCGAACATGTTTTTACTTTGATTTCCATGGGTGTTGCTAGCTGCTGTCAAACTGTTCCCAATTCATGGCAACACATGCACATCAAAAAGAAACGCTGCCCTGTACCTGCTCCGCCCTCGTCGTGACTGGTTTCGTGTTGGACTACTGTGATCCATAGGGTTTTCCTTGACTGATTTATGGAAGAAGATTGCCATGCTTTTCTTCATACATTTACATAAATGAGACAAAAGGAACCTCGATAAAACTACTCCAGCAATTTAGCTCTTTAATTTAGAGAAGCCATATTTTTACTCATTAAAAGAAGAACATGAGTTTGGATATATATGATTTTTATTAACCAACAGTTCCCTCTAAACTTACTAGAACATTTGTAGCTTACTGGGTAGTTTTCAAGAGTAACCACAAGGCTGAAGTTCTCACATGAGAGTACCTGGGTTGGGAAAGAGACGGTTATTTTGTGGAAACAGAAGGAAGAAGATAGATACAAAAGTATTCTAGAGGTAAACTCTGAAAGATTTGGTTGCTAATTTAACGTAGAATTTCAAGAAGAGGAGGCATTAGAATTGACATCTGGGATCCTAGTTTTGATGATTACTGAATGGCCAACAGACAAAGGAATTTGTGAGGAAAATCAGATTTCAGGAGGTGAGAGTGAGTTTTGCTTAATACCAAAAGACAGAGCTTCCTGTGCATCACCTGACTGAAATTATCTAGGTCACAGTGAACTAAGCTTGGAGTAGCTATTTGGACTAGATATTTGGTCACAGGAATTCTTTAACTATGAGAGTGGTATATAGCCCCTTCAAGAGGCAGTTTGAAATATGCAGGATATTTTTTGTTGTTCCATGACTGGAAGGGGCACTGCTGACATGTGCGAGCCAGGGCCAAGGATACTAAGTGTCCTGTAGGCATAAGGGATAGTTCCACACAAGGAATTATCCCACTCAAAATGCCAGTAGTGTCTCCTCTATGAATTACTTTGAGCTATTTGTATTAGGTCATCTAATTAAAAAAAAAATTAAAGAAGAAATATTCAGGACATTTTCTAAAGTGGAATTAGCATTTATGATTCTGCCTAGATAATAGCATCAGTTAACTCTTTTGTTCCTAAAATTAGTACTCTGGAACAGCTTTTTTAAAATTTACCTCAGTAACATTACTATGTATTTTTAATGTCAATGTTTTATGAGAGACTGTCTTACTTTGGAAACCCTGGTGATGTAGCGGGTTAAGTGCTATGTCTACTAACCAAAAGGGTCAGGAGTTCATATCCACCAGGCACTCCTTAGAAACTATGGGGCAGTTCTACTCTGATCTATAGGGTCACTATGAGTTGAAATCATCCTGAAGACAGCGGGTTTTTTTTTTTTTTTTGCTCTTTAGTTATTGCAGTCCCATTCCCTAATTTCCATCTCATTTTATGGATGGAGATAGAGAGAATCAGAAAGTTTTAAGATGTGCATTGAAGGCAAGAAATTTGAGCCAGCCAATTCTTTACCTATTAGATATTTGATGTTTCCTGTCCCTTGGTTCCCCGTTGCTTTGCTTAAACAACAAATTTAAGTGGATTAAATCTGTTAGACCTTATTTATTACGTGCAGTATTCTATCAGAAATTATTTTGCTTTGCATCTTTTTTCTCTCCTTCCCCCCACCTTCTTTCCTTTCTTATTTTCTTCCATTATTCCTTCCACCTTCTGTAACAGCAACAAAAAAGGACTGAAACTATTTTATGAAGATACATAAAAAAATAGAACCTAATTGGTATAAAAAGCAAAGACAAAGGAAGAGAATAAAGCAGGGGAGGGATTGTTACATAGAAAGAAGACCACGCTCTTAGGGGAAATCGAGGCCAGGTGGCACAACTAGTGTTTTGCTAAGACAGCTATCTGCATCCCACATTGGTGAGTGTCTGGGATATGAAAAGCTGCCAAGCGGCCATCTGAGGGCACAGCAAATGGTCCCAACTCAGCAGGAACAGATGCTTACCAAGGACCAAAATGACATGGGGTAAAGACAACCAAGACGATAGAGGGACCCACATGAGTGGGTGCCTACATCGACTTGGGACCGGAAGAACTGGATGGTGCTCAGCCACCACCAGTGATAGCCATGATGGAGCTCACTAAGTTGAGTCTCACTGGCAACACAAGAATAAAAAGGGAGGCTCTCTGAGATCTCCACTAAAAGACCACAACTGATGGTCCAGCGGCTTCAGGGTTCCCCTGGGAGCATGGCCCCTGGCCCTGATGCTGCCCTTGCCCATAAATCATAATGAGGATCCACTCTTCAGACACGAATGGATTGGACTTGGTGATGCAGTGACCATATGTTGGAAGCACTTTATGGTTCTGTGCATCTATAGGTTATCATCCTGCTGACCTCTGGCTGGAGGAAGGGGAGTGGGTGGAGAGGAGGGGAAAGGAGACTGTTGGGAGGATGAGACATGTATGGAGCAGAGAGGAATAGTGTGCTGTCACCGGACAGGGAGAGCAGTGGAGGCTGCGTGTAGATGGGCATGTAAATTTATATGGGAATGTACATTTTCACTCAGTCATAATAAAAAAAGAAAGAAGATGTCTGTCATTTGGGACAGATAATGCACGAGGGGTGATAAACTTGACATTGAGGGGTGGCCCTAGTAAGGAAGGGTAACCCCCCCAAAAGTCACACCCATTGCCACTGAGTCAATTCTGACTCATGGCAAAACTAAGTCAGAATAGAACTGTTCCATAGAGTTTCCAAGTAGTGGCTGGTGAATTTGAACTCCCAGCCTTTTGGTTTGTAGCCATAGCTCTTAACCACTGAGCCACCAGACCTCTGTAAGGAAGGGTAACCAAGCCACTGCTGTTGAGTCAATTCTGACTCATAGTGACTCTGTAGGTCAAAGCAGAACTGCCCCACAGAGTTTCCAAGGAGCACATGGTAGATTCGAACCACCAACCTTTTGGTTAGCAGATGTAGCTCTTAACCACGGTTCCACCAGGGTTTCTGAGGAAGAGTGGAATTTCCAAGGAAGGGCAGAGCCATAGATTTTATCAGTCACATTGATTATCGGCACACAGTGATTTTTTGAACAGTACTGGCAACCTGAGAGTGTTCTCAGTTTAAGAATCAGGGCTAGTAGCTACAACCTTCTGATTTTTAAATCCTAACTTTCTGCTCTAGACCACAGGCTGTAAATCTTTATAGAAGCAGGCTGTTACATCTTTCTCCCATGGAGTGGCTGTTTGGTTTGAACTTCCAACCTTTCAGTTAGCAGCCAAGTGCTTAACCACTGCAACAGGGCTCTTCTGGACCACACTAAAATCCCTTGCCCCAAGGAAAAGAGCAGCTTAGGAGCTTAAGTGGCATCACCCAATAGGAAAACCAAAAGATCAGCATGGGCGGAACAAGTGGGAATGGAATGTGTCCAGAAAAGGTAGACCTCCCCAAGTGTCAAGGAAAGGAGAGAAGAGCGGTTGATCTTGGCAGCCCTAAGTGTCAGGAGTCTCATCATAAGCTCAATTTAAGGAGACAAGCAACCACCTAGAGACCGTCTGTGGGACTGTTCAGGGCAGAAAGAGAGGAAGAAGAGACCAGATGGAGTATTTAGTAGTCTATGAAAACTGGGCTGTCTGAAGACTACAGGGGTGTGGCTTACCAGTGAGAACGGGAAAGAATCTAACACATAGTCAAGTAACATTTAGCTTGCGAACAGAGGCCCTCTATCAAAAAGTCTCCACAAGCTGTCACATCAGAAGACAAAGCAGCACAAGTTACAGGATTCTGGAGCACGTGGAATGCATGTTGCCACAGTGAATCGTACGTGACAAATATGCATTTGGGGCTGTGGTATGCCATGAAATGTCTCTGCTGGTTCGTGGCATGGCACAGGACCATGAGCAGGTGGGTGCGAGACACACTTCCCTGTGCCCCTTTCCTGAGACTTGCCACACCCCACATTCCCTTGAACACTTTTGGATGGGCAGCAACTTTTTGGTTGTCTTCTTTCATCATGAAATTTGCAAACTGCCATAGGACTTTGGTTTATGCATACCAGTAATGTTGCTCTACCCTTAAGAACTAAAGATTTATTAATAGGCTGCATAAGCTGCTGCCGATGGCATGCCCCACCAATCCTCTGCTCTCCTCCATGAACTCTAAGTTCTGACATGCAAATAATTTGGGTCTAAATTAGGAAGAATAGAATCCAAGACCTGTGGATTATCTCTTAAGGTCTGGAGAACCTTGTGCTGTGGAGTTCCACTTGGAGAGAGAATTCAGCAATGGGGTTGCATCTGTGGACTCTGAAGTCGGTGGCCTGAATTTAAAACACAGTATTATCTTGGGCCTCAGAGTCTTCACTTGTAAAATGTAGAAGACAGTAGAACTGTCCTCCTATACTTGCTGTAAGGATTCAGTAAATACATAGCGTCTTAGTTATCTAGTGCTCCCATAACAGAAATATCGCAAGTGGATGGCTTTAACACACAGAAATTTATTCTCTCACAGTTAAGTAGACTAGAAGTCCAAATTCACGGTGTCAGTTCTAGGGGAGAGTTTCAGTGCTGGCTATGGAAGAAGGGCCTTTTTATCAATCTTTTCTGGACTAGAAGCTTCTGCATGCAGGAGCCCTAGGTCCAATTCTCAGCTCTGCTTTCTTGGTGGTATGAGGTCCTACCTTCCTTCCTGTCCACTCTCTTTGCTTGCATTTCTCTCTTTTATCTCAAAAGAGATCCCCTCAAGACACAATCTAATCTTGTTGATTGAGTCCTGCCTCATTAACAAAACTGCCATTTACCCTACCTTATTAACATCAAGAAGTAGGACTTATCACACAACAGGAAATCGTATCAGGTGACAGAATGGTAGAAAATTACACAATGCTGGGAATTATGGCCTAGCCAAATTGAGATACATATTTTGGAGGGACACAATTAAGTGTGACACATGGGAAGTGCTTTTAAATATCCCTGGCCCATGCCAAATACTCAGTAAATGATAAAAAGTGCAGCCACGATCCATGTGTCAGTGGAGGCTTGCATGCTGCTATGACGTCAAACAGGTGCAGGCAGAGCTTCTAGGCTAAGAGAAACTAGGAGGAAAGCTGTGGGGAAAAGTATCCAGTGAAAACCTTGTGGGTCACAACAGTCCAGTCCTCAACTGATCACTGAGATGGCCCAGGGCTGGGTAGCATTTTGCCCTATTGTACAAGGCATTGCCATGAGTTTGGCCCAACTTAACAGCAGTTAACAATAACAACAACACGTTATGTTTATAATGATGATGATCAGAACAGACGAAAAGTCTGACCCAAGTGGTGCAGCCACAGGCACTAAGGCTTTGACCATCCCTTCTATTGCACAAACACCCCTGTGAGTATATCCTAGCCTTGTCCTATTCAGGCAAGTGTGACCTCCCCTGCCCACAATTCTGGTTATTCTCATCATAAAGACGATGGTGACAACTGTTGTACCTTGGGCCTGGAAAGAGTGAGTGACTAACACTGGCCTCAGTCCCTGGGGCAAGAGGCCCAGCTCTTCTGTCTGAGGTGCTGAGTCATGGGCAGCGGTGGCAGGCCCCAGCTGCACCACTGGGGCTTGGCCTGGCTTCTGGGGAGGATTAGAAGATTATGATCAGAACAAGACACAAAGGAATTGCAGGCCCATGTTGATAAGCAATTTGGGTTGCATCCAGAGTAGAGAGAAATATCAAGACAGACTGCAGAATCCCAGAGAGCGTGGGCAGAGAGAGCCTTAGAGGCAGCAGGAGCATAAATCACATAACTCAAAGAGGCAAGGGTTTTCTTTTCTGCTATCATTGCTTTGGGTGCCCATAGGAAACTATCAAATGGATTTGATTTTGACATTTGGTCAAATAAAAACATTTAAAACGTGAAGTGAAGGATCTCTCACACATTACTGATGGAAATTTAACATGATACAGACACTCTGGGAGAGAGTACAGAAGTTTCTCAGAAACTAAACATGCAGCTTCCATACAACCTGCTAACTGTCCTCTTGTGCATTTGTCCCAAATGCATCCACGCTTGCCCACATACGCACGTATCGGGGCGTGCAAAACTGGAGAAACCTGAACAAGGTTAACGAATCGTGTCAGTGTCAATATCCTGGCTGTGATATTGTATTCTAATTATGTAAGATGTGACCATTGGGAGAAGTTGGGTAAAAGTACACAGGAACTCTTTTTACTATTTTTCTATAACTGCATACGGAGTTACAATTTTCTCAAAATAAAAAGTAAAAAATAAAAGAGAGAGGAGTTCCCTACAATACCCCTTCTCCCTGGCACACTGAAATTGTTGAAGAGATTTTGTAAAGAATATCCCATGCCGGTTTCTTAAGGTGAAGTCTCAGGTGAACAGCTGATACAAATCCTTGACCCCAGGATGTCCAGGTGATGGGTGCTACCAGCCCCATCCCACCCGTGAAGTGGCAGGCTAGGAGTGCTCTTCTACCCTGTCAGCCCTTAGCAGGAATCTAGATTCTCCAGCCCCACCAGAGACCTGTGAATAAGGATTTTCCTTTTGACAAGTGATCCATAAGCACATTAGAGTTTGAGAATTCAACCTCAGACTTCTCTTCCTGGACACTCCACTCTGGAATGTTCACCCTCCATTCCCTCAAGATTTACACCTCCGCCCCTGGCTATTCCAAGCCCATCTGGTCAACCTGGAAGGGTTATCAGGGACATAAAGAAACACCTCCTCCCTCACAGACATCAGTGAGACAAGGTGTATCTGTGGTTTCAGTGGTACTTTGAAGCCCTGGTGGTGTGGTAGCTAGGTACCACAGCTCCTAATCGAAAGTCTGGAAACTCTGTGGGGTGGTTCTATGCTATAGGGTTCTATGTCTATAGGGTCACTATGAGTTGGAATCAACTCAGCAGCAGTGGATTTGGGTTTGGTTTGAAACACTTGTATGACTGTATCTCTAAGGACCAGAAAGTGGCTGCCTCCCACAGGCTGAGCAGTGACTGACCACATGGAATCTGACAGAAACATTCTGGGGACCTGAGGCAGACAACACCTCTGAGTTGACCAGATGGGCCTGAAACTGCAGAGAGCAAAAGCATAAAGTCTGAGGGAGCAGGAGCCCATCATGCTTGAGCAGGGTCTCTGCAAGAGGAGTCTAAAGCTGACTTCTCTAAGTCTAATGTGCAGATAGGTCACTTGTTAAAAGCAGTTTCTTATTCAGTAGGTTGCCAGTGGGGCCTCAGAGTGCACGTTTCCGGGAAGATCCCAGGTAAGGCCTGTTCTACTGCATCAAACATTGAATAACAGTATCTAAAGTAGCCACATATTTCAAAGAAAGACCCACCAAGAGAAAGAAAAGCCCATGAGAAAGAAGGACGGAACAGAGTTGAGGGGAAAAGGGAGAGACAGTGAGGAGCTCTGGTGTGCTACTGGAGGTGGATGCTTCTCCCAGGAAAAGTCAGTGAAGGTCAAGTTTCTTTAGAAATGTCCTGTGAAGAGATTAGGACTATAAAGTCATGCTGGCCAAGTCGATGGAGCAGGCAGTCTCCAAAGGAGGAGTTTTGACATGAGATCAAGAGTGAAAAAGGACCTGGAACCCAGAGAGGAAAAAAAGATTCCTAATTCTCTAGAAATACAAGGCTGTGAGAGTAAGCTGGGCTTAAGACCGTGCAAAGAAGGAAGAGAAGACTGTAAATCTAAGCCCTAAAGCCCAGAAGAGGGGCCTGGGATTTGGAAGGGGTGGGAGTGGGGGATTAAAAATAGGAGGTGGGAGCCCTAAAAAGGGCTGTTGCGTTCTTCAAACTGGAACTATTTCATGAGCCACATGAAATACTAACTGTATTTTTCTTCAGCAACAGTTTGTAGCTCAGGAAGTGTCCTCGTACAGTAGTAGAAAGTAGTGCATCTGTCAGACAGGGCGGGGAAGAGAAGGGCCAGAGCCGGGTAGGAGCACAACTGAGTATTCTACAGAGGCAAAACCCACTGTCTGCCCTGCCTGGCATAGCTCTTTCAAGACATTCTCAAACTTATACTAACTTCTTTCCCATGTCTAGGCTATTTCCTAGCTTATTTGTCTGCATCTTTATTAAGTTCTAGGCATATAATAAACCACACACACACACACACACACACACACAAAGTTAAACCATTTACTATCAATTCTTACTAAGGTGACCCTAAGGGGGCTAACAATTATGTTTCAGAATTCATTCTAGAAAAAGTGCTACATACTTATTGCTAAATATCACTATGGTCACCTTCAAAGTATCCTGTTAGGAAGCTAGGCACCAATGCCAGCGCCTAGTCCACCCTTCAAAGCAATTTTGGAACTTATTTTCCGGAATGGTCATCAGAGCTGTTGTGGTATTACCCTTGACAACCTGGGTGTCATCTAAATGTCTTCCTTTCTATATTTCCTTTATCTTTGGCTAAAGAAAAAAGCCACTGACAGCCGGATTTGGTGGGTAGGCAGGGTGTTCCAATACAGTTATTTGCTTACTGGCTAAAAACTTTCTTACAGACAACTACACAAAACTTTCTCACAGACAACTACACAAGTTCAGATTCTTGCCACTGTGCCACCGTGCACAATAGCCATTCCAGAAAGAGTTCTAAAATTGCTTTGAAGGGTGGACGAGGCATTGGCATTTGTGCATAGCTTCCCAAGGGAAGTACTTCGAAGATGACCATAGTGATATGCAACCATGAGGTATGTAGCACTCAGACGAAAGAAGTTCATGAACTTTATTTTTGGACCTTGTAGGGGTGTCAGAGTAGAACTGTTCTCCGTAGGTTTTTCAGTGTCTGATATATTGGATGTAGCTCAGCAGGCCTTTCTCACAAGGTGCCTTGGGTGGGGTGGACTAAACCCCTAAACTTTCCATTAGTATCTGAGGCTTAAATGTTTGTACCACCCATGGGTTCTAGGCACATAATAAGTGCTCTGATATTTTTTTTTAAATGAATGTATGAATGAATGCATTCCTAAATAGTTGAAGTGAAAAAATAGCTGCCATCTGGGAGATACCTGTTCACACTTTCTCTTGGGGAATATTGGAAACCCTAGCTGGCATAGTGCTAAAAAGCTGTGGCTGCTAACCGAAAGGTTGGCAATTCAAATCCACCAGGGGCTGTTTGGAAACTCTGTCGGGCAGTTCTACTCTGTCTGTAGGGTCCCTATGAGTCGGAATCGACTTGACAGCAATGGGTTTGGTTTTCTTTTGGGGGTGGAGGTGCAGATATTAATTCCCTTTCCTTCAAGTTTCCTTCTATTTCCACTGCTACATTAAGTCATTCCCTTATGCAGCTTTCTGTCTACCCAAGACCACCCACTGGCATTGATACAGTTACTAGCCGCACTATATCCAGTTTTTAACTCCAACTCTACTGTCAAGGGAGTTATGTGTTTAGTCTTGATAGAGTTAAAAATAACTGGCCAATCTGATGGACAAACCATTTAGAACAGAGCTATTCACGGGGCATAGTGATGTAATGTTTTACCTCTCTACGATTGCATTTACCCAGAAGCCTTCCATGTCTTAACACAAAGAAATGCCTTGTGGCGGATATTTCAGGAACCTTGAGAGGTGACTGGGGTATATTTGGAGTAGGCTATTTGGACAGACTTTTTCAGAGTTTTTCCAATCACATTTCCACTGTTAGAATTAGTGTTTTTCCTGTCCGTGACTCAGGCTTTCTAGGAGTCAAAGGTCAAAATGGAGCAGATTCTATTTTCCCTTGAGCTTGAGTGGAGGAGGGAGACGGAGATGTGTTCTGCCACTGGCTGCATCCTCTTGTCTGTAAATGACTATGGGCAATTATTCTTGGTTTTCTTTCTTGGTGCCCCCAGAACCATCTAGTTAGCCGAGTGCCTGGTATAAATGGAGATGGGACTAGAAGCTCACTAAGCAAGGGTGAGGGTCATTATCCAACCTGCTGATGAGTCCTCTCCAGCTCACGTTTGCCAGAAATCCGTTCTTTTCTCAAAATAGCCATCACTTATCCATTCTCTCATCTAGCCTTTCCCATTTGGGGACCAAATGAAGTTGACTTTGCTCTGTGAAAGCAGAGTGATTCCCCAGAAGTTTTCTTGCCAAGCAGAGGCAATCAGACAGATCAGATGTGAAACAATGGTCAGAAGGCAGGCTGAGGTCACTTTGGAGAATGGGGCCAGAGTCCTAGTATTCAGAAAACTTTGCCTTCTTTTTACCATTGTTAGGGAGAGTTCTCATATTTCTTATTGACTCAAGATGTATTTGATATGGTTGCTTGGCCCCAAAGCCCATCCACCCTGACAACTGCAGAAGATCCAGAGATACACAGCCATCCATCAAACCTGACAGGCTGCCTCCTACAGCAGCTGTGTTGTTTACGAAATGAGTCACTTTCATAGCAAATCCAAAAGCAAACTTGTGCTGGGTTTGACACACACATCCCACTTCATTCTTCTCATTCTCGCCTTTCAGATGCTTGCCCAGCTTCTGACAGCAGTGTAACTTTACTAAGGTGGAATCTGAGAAACGCAAAGCAGGGGTTATTCGCCTTGAACAAAATCACTAATTTGGTTTCCTAGGTTTGGAAAAGTTCAACAAGCATGTGCCTTCTCTAGGCAGTAGCAAGTGCTAGACATCAAAAAAACAAGTGAGAGAGATAGTTGTTGAATGTGTTCCCTGAGAAAAAAAGCCTCCATAATTCTATTATTCTACTTAATGGCCCATGAGAAAGTACCTAAGATTTTATTTTTGCAGTACCAATTTCTTAATAGATGCCAAGCTTCACCCCTTTAAGAGCAGTAGTAGGAACACACAAAAGCCACTGGGGATAGAGATTTTGTTGGTTATGTGACCTTGAGAAGGAATGAGTGACAAAAGTGAACTTAGGCAACAGCGAAGGTTTGGGGATGGAAGTCTCTCAGTCTGATTTGGTCTTACATGCAGATAGAATTGACCTAGAGAGAGAATTTGGGTGACTACAAATTATACAGTCCTTACATTCATTTTGATATTGTATATGTTCCTGGAATGGGGTCATCTTGGCAATCCTACTACCTTTTGACCAATGAACTGATAATGTTATCAAATGCTGAGCTCTGAATAACCTGAGAGGAATTGGCATGACAGACATGAGTAATTAAAGAATCTGGAATACTCAAGGGAGAAGAAAGACCTAGAGATGGCATTTAGAACATTTATTGAGCACTTAATGTTCGCCAGTCACTGAGCTAGGCACCAAGGCTACAACGGTGATTCAGACACAGTCCCTGCCTTTAAAGAAGGTTAGTTTAGTGGAAGACTTAGACAAATACACAGACAATTACATAAGGCATGATAAACACTATAATAGAAGTGTTATTTGAAAGATCTTAGGTGGCACAAATGGTTTATATTTAAGTGCTAGCACAAAGGTTGGTGGTTTGAACCCACCTAATAGTACCAATGAAGAAAGGGCTTGATGATCTGCTTCCATTAAGACTACAGTCAAGAAAATTCTGTTAGCAGCTGTGCTGTATAACACATGGGGTTGTCATGAGTTGGAATCAACTTGGAGTCAGCTATCTTAGTCGTCTAGTGCTGCTATAACAGAAAATATAACAAATGGATGACTTTAGCAAAGAGAAACTTAACTGTCTCACAGTCTATGAGGCTAGATGTCAGAATTCAGGGCATCAGCTCTAGGGGAAGATTTTCTGATTGTTGGCTCTGGGGGAAGCTCTTTGTCATCAATCTTCCCCAGCCTAGGTGCTTATTAGTACAGGAACTTAGAAGTCTAAAGGATGTGCTATTCATCCACAACTTGTTTCTTGAAGGTATGAGGTTTCCATGTCTCTCTGCTCACTTCTATCTTTTATATCTCGAAAAGAGAATGACTTAAGACAAAGTCTAACCTTGTAGATTGAGTCCTGCCCTATTAACATAACTACCTCTAATCCTACCTCATTAACATCATAGAGGTAGGATTTATAACATACAGAAAAATTACATCAGATGACAAAATAGTAGAGTCATACAATACTGGTAATAATGGACTAGCCAAATTTACCGACATGTTTAGAGGACATAACTCAATCTATAAATGTAGCTAACAACAAGTGCTAAATGATTAAACACTTGGCTGATAACTGAAAAGTTGATTGTTCAAATCTTCCAGTGTCTCTTGGAAAAAAGGCCTGGAAATCCTTTTTTGTGAAGATTATAACTTAGGAAACACTGTGGGACAGTTCTACTCTGTCATATAGGGTTGCTATGAGTTGGAGTTGACTGGATGACACATAACAACAACAACAGCAACAGAAGTGCTATTTGATCCTACTAAATGTGTCTCATCTAGGATAATTCAGAGTCAGGGCAAATTCCTCAAGAGAAGTCGAATGTAAACAACTTCCGGTGTAGGAGGCAGGAGACAGAAGATGGCATTAGAGAACCAACTAGGCACCTAAGAAACACATAGAAATGTAAAAGATAAAAAGGAAAAGACTGATTATTTGACTATATAAACATTCCAAAAACTGACAGGACAAAGGAAAAGGATCAGTGAAGAATAGGAGGAAGAAGTGGAATGTATAGCAAACTACCTCTGTGAACAACTGCTTCCTCTGCCGTGAGACCAGAAGTACTATGTGGTTTCCAGCTACCGTTGCTGAAAATTTTGATAAAAGATTCTATAGAAAAATTCTGATCAAAAGGAGAGAAATGTGGAACAGAATTGAAAATTCTCTGTCTAATTCAAACTTTCTGAAGCTGTTAAGGTTAGATGAGCCCCCAAACTATTTCCCAGAGATAATCTTTGAACTTTAACCCCAAGATATCCCTTAAAGTCTTATTTAACCAAAAAAAAATAGCTAATTTTAATTAGTAAAACACATCTGCTTTGAGAATTGTGCTCTTTTAAAGAATTGCTAAGCAAGACATAACTGACAACAGTAACCTTAAAGGTTGTATGTGAAACTTAGGGGGCAGTAAGTTTCAGATATTGGTGGTACAATAATGTGGAAAAGGATAGCAAGAATGACTGTACAACTTGAAGAATGTAACCAATGTCACTGAATTGTACAAGAGGGAAATTATCAAGAGGGTGTATCTTTGGATGTATAGACTTTCACTAAAATAAAGAAATTTTAAAAAAAATTGTCAGGGAAAAACTCACAAGCAAAGCTGAAAATCAAATCGCAAACTGGGAAAAAAAAGGGCCATGTAAAACACTGCACTAACCCACTGCATTGAGTCAGTTCCAACTCATCAGAGCAGACCTGCCCCATAGAGTTTTCAAGGAGTGTCTGGTGGATTTGAAGTTGCAATCTGTGAGCTAGCAGACGTAGCACTTACCACTACACCATCAGTTACCCTTATATTCAAATAACATTTACAAAAGAAGACACATAGCTACCTTATACATATATAGAAAGACATTCAGTATCTTTCATAATAAAACAAATCCAGACTGAAAATGAAGGAAGGAGGAAAGAGAGAAGTTGCTTTAGAGTCTCTGCTCTTCCTGCCCGTGCTGAGAAATGGTAAAGGCCTCAAGAAGAAACACTGAATCAGGAAGCAGAGACTTGAGGCAACACTAAGTTACCTTAGCTATCACTCACTAGGATTATAGCTCAAATTCCAATTGCATCATTATCCTGGGAATACTACTGTGAGTTTGGAGCAAGGACTGGAAACCCCATAACCCCCTTGGAAAACTCCGTTTTCCTTTTCCTCAGTTTTCACAGTTGTAGGGCTGTGAGGGGAAAACGGGTGCGGTTAACTCTTTGGCTGTGACACCTGACCCACCTTGTGGGGGGTTCCCGTAAGCAAAATATTTCTAGAACATGTCTGTAGAACACTCTGGTGGACGGCCTTGGAAACCCTAAGATTCCCAATTTGGAGAAGGTGAAGAACTTGGACTACCCTACTCTACCAGCCTGGCTAACAGGGCTTTGAACTTACTTGTTCCGGTTCTGACCCCTACTGAAAATGTGCATTTCTAATACATTCCCTGCTGAGAATTTGCATTTCTATCCCAGATATACTGAATCAGGATCTGTATTTTAACAAGATCTCCAGATGATTCTTATGTACAATGTCCTTGGAACTTGTTAGAAATGTGCCTTCTAGCAGGGGTTCAAACTAAAAAACGAACGAGTTTGAAGACCTACTTTCTAAGTACTACAAGATGGGACCATCTCCACGCTGCAGAAACATTTAAGATTTTACTTTGATTGCGGCCTTTCAAATGGGCAGCTATTTTAACAGCCAACCAATAATTACTGAAATTATTCAGCAATTTTCTTCCATATCCCGTGTCTAGAGTAAGATAATTTATTTTTTTAATGAATAAAAATTGCACCCTGTTTCCAGATATGGAAAGCAGCATGGGAATGTTGACAAGTGGAGAGGAACATTTGGGAGTTTGACATGTGTTTTCCAAGAATCCCTGGATTGGCTAGGCACTTCAGTGTGTGCCAGACACGGGGTAGTGACTAAAACAATATGGTGCCTGCCTTCATGGAGCCTCTGGTCTAGGCGGACAAGACAGCAAGAAATAAGCCAGTTCTAAGAGAACATGATGAGGGCTTTCTATGACAAGGGCACCCATAGTCTCGCATGGAAGCAGATAAACCAAAAAATGAAACCTGTTGCTGTCATGTCAATTCTGACTCATAGCAACCCTATAGGACAGAGAAGAACTGCCCCATATGGTTTCCAAGGTACATCCGATGGATTCAAACTGTTGACTTTTTGATTTAGCTGTCAAACTCTTAAGCACCGTGCCACCAGGATTTAGAGAGCCCTGAATTACTGTGCGCATTCAGGAGGACCTCCCTGACTTTGAAGTCACATTTGAGATGAAACTTAAATAACGGACAGGAATTAGCTGGTAAAAGGGTAGAAGTTCAATGAAAGACAGCCAGAACAATATTTCTAGGCAGGAGCAGCAGCCAGGCATTGCACTTCATGTATAAAACCAAACAAAACCTGCTGCCATCCAGATGATTCCAACTCACAGCTCCCCTACAGGGCAGAGTAATAATGGTCCATATGGTTTCCAAGAAGCAACTATTGGATTCAAACTGCTGACTTTTTGGTTAGCAGTTGATCTCTTAACCACAGTGCCCCTGGGGCCATGCTTCTTGTATAAAGAAGGAAGAAAACTTGTGTTCCATTTTGAAGCTGAGGAAATGGCCCTAGAGTCTTAATAGAACCAAGTGAAGGAGGTATAACTGTGCATGTGGAAATAAAGATCTCAAATGCAGTCCCTATTTGGGCATCCTGTGAATATGGAAGTCTCCTTCACTTTGGTGGGTCACCTCAGGAGCTAACTGCAAAAGAAATAATATTGGCTGCCTCAGATGGACCTTCCCGCATGCTATACAACCTGTCTAATTTATCAGCTCCAGTGTTCCCACACAACACACTTCGTAGTCTGATTTAGAATCTTCCAAAAGTGTTTCCTACTGAGCCAGAGTTTCTGAGGGGACCAACAAAGAAAACCCCACTTACCTGGTGGAAGCATTGTTGGGGCTTGTCCCCTGATGGGAAAGGCCACTCCTTCCTCTTCCAATCCCTTCCAAGAACCTTGTAAGTGAAAGGGCCTTTTATGTTTCTGATAAATGGTTTGGCAAACATTTGAAGTTTTGGAATCACATCCTACCTGACTTGCCTTCCACTAATCCCCCCCCCCCCCATCAAAATATGTTGTGTCTCCTGGCAACGCAGCCTGAGGGATAAATGGTGTGTCTGAAAGGTTAACGTTCCAGGGGTCAGTTGTGGGTCCTCCTCTTTGGTTCTGCCGTTAACCAGCACTGTAGCTGAAAAAAATTACCTTCCCTGTCTGAACTTCAGTTTCTAAGCGTGTAAGGTGAGTGAGCAAGCCCACTAAGGTCCTTCCCAAATTCAAAACCTAATCCATTATTTTTGAGTTTGTGTCAACTCTTAGTGACCCTGCAGAATAGGGTACAACTGTCTCCTAGGGTTCTCAAGGCTGTGATCTTTATGGTAGCAGACTGCCATACCTTTCTCCCACAGAGCAGCTAGTAGATTTGAATCCCTAAAAGTGCTTAACCAAAGTGTCACCAAGTTTCCTTAGGATCCTACCATTCTTTCCATATCCAACAAACAGACTAAAAAACTCATTGCCATCAAGTGGATTCCAACTCACAGCAATCCTACAGGACAGAGTAGAAGTGCCCCACAGGCTTTCCAAAGAGTGGCTGGTGAACTTGAACTGATGACTTTGGGTTAGCAGCCAAATGCTCCAAAGACATCTCAATTCATCCAGACTCAACCTCACCTTGACCTTGTCATTGTCAGAGGTCAAAGGAGGTGGCCTTTGGCAGTGCTGGGCTGTCATATGACTGCTATGTTGTTGGTAGTCTGTGCAGCCAGAGTGTATAAACCTGAACCAGCAGAAACCAAATTCACCTCCCCCTCCCCCTTTTCTGTCACCTGCCACTGTCCTCGATGTCAGCTTTCCCCTTCCACCTCCCTCCTACCACTTTTCACCCACAAATTTATCCCAAAACTTTTGCCTAGGGGAGAATTTAAGACTTATTTCTTTAATGGTCAAAATTGTGCTGGGTCAAGACTTTTAACTGTGTATTTAATTAGTCATCTGTATGCATGTAACTTAAAGGTGTTCAGCTGTGCCTTTTTATAGGATTAATAAAGCTGGCTGTAAATCACCTATGCAGCCTATAAAAGTATTTATAGCAGCTTTTCTCTCTCTTTGCCATTACAGAAGCTTTGTTTGAACTAGCTGAGGTTTGCATGGGAGAGTTCTACCCAGTTCTAGGAGGAAAGTGTTAAAACTCCCTTCCTGGCAAACCACAACTCCATCATTAGGCAATGTGAAATGTGCTGAAATGTTAAGCCCAGCAAGGACGTTCCAAGGCATTATTGCCAACAGCAAGCCTTCTGTGTTAATGAAAATCAAAATACAAAAAAGCCAGTCAACTGCAAGCACAAAACTTAAGCCAAACTTGAGAAATATGACCAGAGCTGGAATGCCACGGCTTTTTGACTTCTATAAACCTGAACGGGACTTGGCAATCACTTCTCCAAGTTCATACATTTGCGCTGGCCAAACACATTTTGAAACCACCTCAGCCAATTCCATAGCATGACTGAGTTGGCATAGAACAAGTCACCTTTTGTCTGATAGGTATTCAGACCTTTCGTGTGTAAAACAGTTACCAAAACCCCATTCTTGTCAGCAGGCGATTCATTTCTCACACCCTTCTCTCCAGCCAGCCAAAGAAAGATTGCAACTCTTTAAAGAGAGCTTGACCTATATCAGAAATCCTGGTGGTGTAAGGTAAGTAGTCAAGAGCTACAGCTGCTAACCAAAAAGTCAGCAGTTTGAATCCACCAGATTCTCCTTAGAAACTCTATAGGGCAGTTCTACTCTGCCCTATAGAGTCACTGTGAGTTGGAATCAACTCAACAGCGACAGGTCACCTCCTCAACATCATTCCTCTACAGCCCTGACTGACTTGAATTCTTTCCATTTCATGAAACAGAGGATAGAAGTGATCAGGACCGTACCACAGAAGTTAAGTCTAAAGTAAACACAAACATACGTTACTTATCCTTTCAAGGCTAACTCTAGCCAGAATCAGTCACAGGTTTTGGTTTTGCAGATACATGTTCTAAAACCTCAAAATTCACATTTCCTCGTTAGTGGGCTCTTGACCAATGGAGTCCCTGGTTGCTGCAAACAGTGAATACACTTGGATGTTAACCGAAAGTTTGGAGGTTCAAGTCCACACAGAAGCACCTGAGAAAAAAGGCCTAGGTGATCTACTGAAAAATTAGTCATTGAAAATGCTATTGAGTACTGTTTTACTTTGACACTCACAGACTTGCCATGAATTAGAATTGACTCAAAAACAGGTTTTTAAAATTTCATTTTATTAATTGTGCTTTAAGTGAAGGTTTACAGAACAAATAAATTTCTCATTTAACAACGAACACATACAATGTTTTGTGACATCAGTTGCCAATCTCAACAGCAAGTCAACACTCTCCCCTTCTCAAGCTTGGGCTCCTCTTTCCCAGATTTCCAGTCCCCTCATGTCTTCTAGTCCTTCCCCCTGAGCTAGGGTGCCCACTTAGTCTCATTTTGTTTCATGGGCCTGTCTAATCTTTGGCTGAATCTCAGGAGTAACTTCATTACTGAGCTATGAGGCTGTCCAGGGTCATCTCTCAGCATTTCTCAGGTGTCTGTCAGACCAGTAAGTCTGGTCTTCTTTGTATGCATCAATTAGAATTTTGTTCTACGTTTTTCTCCAGCTCTGTTGGGGACCCTGTACTGTGAGCCCTGTCAGAGCAACCAGTGGTGATACCTGGGTACCAGCTAGTGTGCTGAACTCAGTCTCATGGAAGCTGTGGTACTTGTGGTCCATTAGTCCTTGGGACTAATCTTTCCCTTGTGTCTTTGATTTTCTTCACTTTCCCTTGCTCCAAAAAAGGTGGAACAAGTGGAGTGCCTTAGATGGCCACTTATGAACTTTCACCAAAGTAGGATGTAGGACATTTTCTTTATAAACTATGTCATGCTGATTTAGATAGTTTTTGCCGAAGACCAAGAGCCCCCAGCCTGCAGTCCATCAGGGAGTTTGGGTATGCTTATGGTGCTCCCATGACCTTGCCTAGGTCAAGTTGTGCTGGCTTCCCCAGCACTGTGTACTGTCTGACCTTTACCAGAGTTACCACTTAGATATTGTCTAGTTAATGTTTTTGTCTCCTCAACTCTTCTCTTCCTTGTAACCATCAAAGACTGTTTCTTTCTGTGTGCAAACTTTTTCATAAGTTTTTACATTAATAGTCTTATGAAATACTTGTCCTGCTGTGACTGACTTATTTCACTCAGTGTAATGACCCTGGATTCATCTATGTTATGAGATGTTTCACAGATTCACCAATGCTCTTTATTTTTTGTGTAGTATTCCATGCTTATCCACTCATATGTTGATGGGTACTTTAGTTATTTTCGTCTTTTTACCATTGTCAGTAATACTGCTATGAACATGAGTGTTTATATGTGTTTATATGTGTTTATATGTCTATTCTTGCAGTGGCTCTTATTTTTCTAGGACATACTCTCAAGACTGGGATTGCTGGATAGTATGGTATTTCTATTTCTAGTTTTTAAGGAAGCACCATGTTGTTTTCCAAAGTGGCTATACCATTTTGTATATCCATCAGCATTTCATAAGAGTTGCAGTCCCCCTGCAACCTCTCTAATATTTATTTTCTGTTTTTTGATTAGTGCCTGTAATGCCTGGTTCAGACGGTATCACATTGTGATTTTGATTTGCATTTCTCTAATGGCTGATGATCTCCAGCATTTCTTCATGTGTCTCTTGAATGTCTTCTCTGGTGTAGTGCCTGTTCTTTATTGTGTGCCCATTGGATTTTTTGAATTCCCCTCTCTCTCTCTTTGTAGTCATGTAGGATTTTCCAATGGATTTTAGAGATTAGATCTTTGTCAAATTTTTCATAGTCAATTTTTTTTTTTCCCCTCCAGTCTGAAGATTCTAGTTTTACTCTTTTGGTGAAGTCTTTTGATGAGTGTAAGTACTTATTTTTTAGAAGATTTTGGTTATCTAGCTTATTCTCTGGAGTTTGTGTGTCATTAGTTAAATTTTATATTCTGTTAGTGCTGTTTAATAGCATTTCTAGTGTTGATTCTGTTTCTTGGATAATCTTTACAGTTTGGGGTTCTATGTTAGGTCTTTGATCCATTTGAGTTAGTTTTTGTATATATGGTGTGAGGTATGGGTCCTGTTGCACTTTTTTGCAGATGGAGATCCAGTTTTGCCAGCATTGTTTGTTAAAAAGACTGTCTTTCTCATTTAATGGACTTTGGGTCTTTGTCAAACAACAGGTGACCACAGGTCAATGAATTTAAATTCTATTTTCAATTCTGTTTGATTGGTCAATTTATCTGTCATTGTACCAGTACCATGCTATTCTGACTACCATAGCTGTATAGTAGGTTCTGAGGTCAGTTAGTGGGAATCCTCCTACTTTCTTCTTTTTGATAGTGCTTTACTTATTTGGGGCATATCCTTTTCCATATAATTTCCATCTCTTTAAAAAAGAGATAGTTATATTTGGTATTTGGATTGGGAGAGCATTGTATTTGTAGATTGCTTTGTGAGGAACTGCCATTTTCAAAATGCTCAATTTAACCTGTCTGTGAGCACAGTATGTTTTTCCCTTTATGTAAGTCTCTTAAACTCTGGTGGTGTAGTGGTTAAGTGCTATGACTGTTAACCAAAAAAATTAGTATTTCAAATTTGCCAGGCCCTCCATGGAAACTCTATGTGACAGTTCTACTCTGTCCTGTAGGGTTGCTGTGAGCCAGCCTTGATTCAGTGGTGGTTTGGTAGGTCTCTCTTGGTTTCTTGCAGTAGTGTCCACTTATATTTGATACTGGCCACATACTCAAGGAAACTTCCTTTCAACTGATTGCCTACTTGAACAGCACATCCTGTCATGGAGGTGATCACAACACCACACAACTGTCAAAACACTGATGGTTATGGCCAGCCAAGCTGACACACAACTTTAATCATCACAGCTCATGCATTGGATCACTAAGGATAATAGTGTGGAAATGCCACCACCATTTCCAACCCTTGGTTCCTAGATCCCTGAATCCTAACTATGGGAGAAACAGTACCATGCTAGTTCAGATCGTGTGTAGCCTCTTGGAGAACATCACCCTAATCCTGCAAGGTATTGGCACCTTACTGGTACTGTAATTATGTCTTTAGGAGGCCATTCCTTTGTTCTATCAAGCCAGCTGCATCAGGATGACAGAAAACAGGGTCAGACCAGTAAATTCCATGAGCAAGGGCCCATTGCCACACTTCATTTGCTGTGAAATGCGTCCCTTGATCTGAGGTAGTACTGTGTAAAATATCACAGCAGGGAATAAGACATTCTCTAAGTCTATGAATGGTAATTTGGGCAGATGTATTATATGTAGGGAAGGCAAATCCATATCCAGAGTAGTTGTCCATTCCACTAAGAACAAAACACTGCCTTTTCCATGATGGAAGTGGCCCAGTGTAACTAAAATGCCACAAGGTTGCTAGCTGATCACACTGAAGGCTGGTATAGTGCTGTCTGTACTGCTGCTATATTGGGCATTCAACAGTGGCTGTAGCCAAACCAGCTTTGATAAGTGAAAGCACACATTGCTGAGCCCACACATATGCCAACATGGCTAACCAGCCCACTGAGCAATGATGAGAGAGGCAGGGGAAAGAGGATGAGTGGTTTCCAGCGAACGCAACACTCTGTCCTCTTATTGCTGAAATCCTTCTCTACTAAGGTCATCCTTTAATGAATATCCACATGAGACACAAATATCTTCACTTCGCTGGTCCATTCAGAGAGATCCATCCATATACCTCTTCTTTATAACTCTTTGTCTCTGATTTTTTAATCATGGTCCTTCAATGTCCCTGGCCATCCAACCAAACCATTAGCCACAACCCATGACTCAGTATACAATGGACATTTTTCCTTTCAAGTAAAGTGAATAACCAGATGCCTGCTCAAAGTTCCTCCCACTGAGAGAATTTATCTTCATCATTGTCCTTTAGATAGGTCCAAGAAAGGGAATGTAGTGTTGTCACTGTCAACTTGTAAGTGATGCCTGAGTATCATGCAGACCCACCTATAAACCAGGCATGAGATGCTATTTTTTTCTTCCTTAGTTAACTGAGCATAAGGAACTCTCCATTAAGCCATAGGTACAGACTGGGAGATGCAACATGATGTGACAGGAGGGGAGACCGTGGGAATTCAGGCCGCTTCCTCATAGAACTTACTTGTGCCTTCAGGTCCTGCTTGGGTCCGATCTTGTATATACAATTTTCATTTAATGATGGAGCCCAACTTTATGACTTTGTGGGTCAGATAACACCCAGTTCATGAGGGGCAGCCCAGGGCCCATAGTGACTTGCTGCCCTGTCTTCAAGCATTCAGTCTCTACTAAGGCCCAGTAACAAGCCAAAAGCTGCTTCTCAAAAGGAGAGTAGTTGTCTGCAGAGGATGGCAGAACTTTGCCCCCAAACCCTAGTGGTTTGTGCTGTGATTCACCACTAGAGTCCTGATAGTATCTCTATCTGCCGTTGACACTTCAAGCACATTGGATCAGCTGGATCACATGGCCAAAGGGGCAGAGCAGCTTGCAAGGCAGCCTCAACATCTTGTAAAGCCTTCCTTTGTTCTAGGCCTCACTTGAAATTGGCATCCTTCTAAGTCACTTGGTAAACAGGCCAGAGTAGTACATAAAAAATGAGAAATACGTTACCAACAAAATACAAAGAGGTATACTAGGCACTGTGGCTCCTTTTTAGTTTTGGGAGGAGCCAGATGCAATAACTTATCCTTTACTTTAGAAGGAATGTCTCAACATGCCCTATACAACTGGACCTCTAGAAACTTTACCGAGGTGGAAGGTACCTGAATTTTTGTGTGATTAATTTCGCACTCTGTAGCTTGTAAACATTTTACCACTGTGTCCAAAGTCATTGACACTTCTTCTTTACTAGGTCCAATAAACTTAAGGTCATCAATATAATGAACCAGCCTAACATCTGTGGAAGGCAAAGGTGATCAAGTTCCTGTAGACTATGCTACTGGAGACTTGATGTAGCTTGAAGCAGACAAGTGAAGGTATATTGCTAACTTTGCCAGCCGAATGCATACTGCTTTTGGTGTTCATTTGAGACAGGTATGGAGAAAAAGATAATAGTCAGATCAATAGCTACACAGCTACCAAAAGATACATTAATTGGCTCATGCAATGAGATCACATCTAGAACAGTACCTGCAATCAGAATCATCACCTGGTTAAGTTTTCAATAACACAATGTCATTCTACAAGATTCATCTTCCCTGCCACCACCCCCCCCACCGCCAGTCCATGTAGGCAAGTTGAGTAAGGATGTGGTGGGAATAACCACCTCCTTATCCTTCCAGTCCTTAATGATGGTGGTAGTCTCTACAATCCCACCAGGAATGTAGCATTGTTTTTGGTTTACAGTTTTCCTAGGTAAGGACAGTTGTAATGTCTTCTGCTTGGATTTTTCTATCATAATAACCCTTACTCCATTTATGAGGAATCCATTGTGGGGGTTCTGCTGAATGTATCTATTTCAGTTATGTGTTCTGGAACTGGGGATAACACTGTAGGATGAGTCTGGGGATCCACTGGACCTACTGTGAGACAGACACGAGCTAAGACTTCATTAATAACCTGAGCTCCATATACTCCCACTCTGACTGCTGGGCCACAATGACATTTTGTGTATCCTGGAATTATTGTCAGTTTAGGGCCAGTATTGAGTAATCCCCCAAACATCCAGTCATTTCATTTACCCCAGTGCACAGTCACTGTTGTAAAAGGCTATAGATCCCTTTGGGGAAAGCTGGAGAAAGATCAACATTATAAAATTTTGGCAGTATATTGGAGTCATTCCTCAAGTGGACTCAGCCTCTCCTTAATCCAAGGGGTCTTTAAACTTGCTGAAGCCTAGGAATTGATGCAGGGGCCATGACTCTCCATTCTGCCAATTCAAGATAAGACTTTTTTCACTTTACCTAGAATTCATCCTTTTTATAGATCAAGTAAATATTTAGTAGGTTTTTATATCTATTTCACTCCTAGGGACACCATGACTAAGCAGCCAACACCACAAATACATACAAGTCAGAATATTCTGATTATTGCTTTGACTCCACTGTCCATTATGGTAACCATGCCTACCTTGTCTTTGTTGACTGGGTGCTGCCACTTGGGTCTTATTACCATGACGTCCAGTCAACCCTATTGTAGTTGTTGTTGTTAGGTACCATCACATCAGTTCTGACTTGTAGCAACCCTATGTGCAACAGAACAAAACACAGCACAGTCCTGTATCATCCTTACAATCACTGTTACGCTTGAGCCCACGGCTGTAGCCACTGTGTCGATCTGTCTTATTGAAGGTCTTCCTCTTTTTTGCTGATGTTATACCTTACCAGGCATGATATCCTTCTCCAGGGACTGACCCTTCCTGTTAACATGTCTGCAGTATGTGGGATGTATTCTTGGCCATCCTTACTTCTACAGAGCATTCTAGTCGTATTTCTTCCAAGACAGATTTTATTCAATATCCTTCACCAACACCACAATTTAAAGGGATCAGTTCTTTGGTCTTACTTATTCACCACCTAGCTTTTGCATGCATACAAGAAAATTGAAGATACTATGGCTTGGGTTAAGTGTACTTTAGCCTCGGAGGGGATATCTTGATATAGTGAAAATGTCAACACTGTCTTAAGCAATCTACAGATACAATGCAATCCCAATACAAATTCTATGACTAACTTCATATTGAAAGGAAACAAGCCCTAGATATGCAATGCAATAATGAAGAGAAAAAAAGGCAGAAGGCCTCACATTCCCTGATAATTAGGTGTCCTGAAATTTTCATTCTTCACAAGGTTATTTGTAACTTGCTATGATCCACACAGTTTAATGCCTTTGCATAGTCAATAAAACACGTGACAACATCTTTTGGGTATTCTGTGCTTTAAGTCAGGATCTGTCTTACATTAGATTTGATATTTCTGCTTCTATATCCTCTTCTGAATCCAGCTTGAATTTAGGACAGTTTATTGCTGATATACTGCTGCAACTGCTTTTTGAATGATCTTCAACAAAGTTTTTTTTTTTTTTAATCTTAATTTAGTTAACTCAGTTTCCACTGTCAAATCGGACTTACATAAGGTAGCAATCACAGCAGTGTTCAAGGATTCTTGGACTCCATTCATGAATTTGTTTCTCACATTTGTGTTAGAAGATGTGTCATCTGGGCACTCCATTGTGGGTCTGGGGGTCTAACCTGACAAATCCACTCTACCATGCCCACTTTCCTAAGCTTTTGCACACCTTCTGTACTATATCCAGGCAGGTCTGGTACTTCACCTAGATATATTGTAGGCTACCATGGAGTGTATGTTTCAGCAATCCAGCCAAACGACTGGATCCTTTCCTAACTTTTCCAGCTGAAATGTTGAATGAAGAATCTGTGCTTAGTGAGTCCATATTAATAAACTCAGACTGATGCATCCTTATGTTCCTTGCACCATTATTTCCCATCCTTAAAAGCCATTCTGACATATATTCTCCAGGTTTCTGGAAAAGTCAAGCAGTTCTTTCAGAATGTAGTATACTGCCTCCTGGTCACCTTTTATACACCACCTTTTGGGACTCCCTGGGATTTAAGTTTAATTATAGGTGTGGAGGCCATAATAAAGAATTTAAGTTAGGTTACGACCCAGGCAATGACTCAAACCAAGGCTCTTTAGATACAGCAGATGATGACTCAAAAAAGACTTTTTAGACAAAGCTGGGTTAATTTCATTAGATAGAGGTGGAGGGGCTAATTGTTTTGTTGGGGAGGACAGTTTATTTATTTACTTAAATTGTGTTAGATGGAAGTTAAGAAAGAAAATCAGTTTCGTATTAAAAATTGAATACATATATTATTTTGTTGCGTTGGGCACCAACCCTGCAACATGCCAACACTTGCCACTCGTTGACCTTACATTCCCTATTAGCAGCTTTGCTGTCCTTTCTGTCTCCTCATTGTTGGTTCTGGGCTGATGTGCTCACTCAATCTTGTTTTGTTTTATGGGCCTGTCTAATCTTTGGCTGAAGAGTGAACCTCAGAAATAACTTCAGTACTGAGTTAAAAGGATGTCTGAGGTCATATTCTCAGGGTGTCTTTCCAGTCTCTAACAGGCCAATAAATCTGGCCTTTTTTCTGAGTTAGGATTTTATTCCGTGTTTTTCTCCAGCTCTCTCTGGGACATCATGAGACTACTAAAACACTGAGAATCATGGCCCAGCCAAGTGACACATGACCTTAACCATCCCAACAGTCCATTCCCTCTTTTACTGTTCCGATGATATTGTCATTTACAGAGTGATCTCTCTTGTTTTTCTGTTGTAAATCTACAGGTTTCTTTATCCTTTTCTGAGTTTTCCTAAAAAAAAGTGTATCTGAGGATTTGCCTTAAATTTTGCTGATCCTGTCTTCTATTTTATCCAAATTTCTTCTGAAACCTTCTATTGCATTTTCCACTTCTGAAATTTTATCTTTTGTATTTCTAACTGTTGTTTCTATATGTTTTCTAATTGTTTATTTTGACATTTTGTTCTTGTATTACTTTCCTGAATCCTTCCTTTGCTTGGTCTGTGTTTTATTTTATGCATTTTTGGTGACTTTGTTTACTTTTCCCTTACTTTTCCCTGTGTTTTCCTTACCCTTGGAGAGTGCTGAATATTAGAGTTTTAAATTCCCTATCAGGTAGTTCTAGTGCATTTTATTCTACTGCAGAGTTATCTGATGTTTCATTTTGGCCACTTCTGGAGCCATTCTGTCCTATTTTTTAAATATGTTTTTGATATTGCCTGCTGTCTTTGGGACATTCAAGAATTATATTCTTCATTTGTTGCCTGTAGATTTTTTTCCCTGACTTTTTCTTTTATTTGATTATGTCTTGGCAGGCAGGCTGGGTGTGCTTTGTTGCTTGCTCATCTGTGGACATGATGCTTTTCTCTACCTCATTCAGGTGAGCAGGGCTGGTGGCTCAGCTATGGTGCAGCAAGGCACGTTCAGCAGCAGAGGCGGTGAGTCAGGAGTGGACAGATTGTGGCATCTACCGGGGCTGATGGAGTGGGGCTGGAGGCCGGTTCAGGGTGAAGTTCAGTTGTCTACTCTCTTGTTGCTTGCTCCCTTGTGTGGCACTTTGTGCGTAGTGCAGAGAGACAGAAGGGAAGGGAGATGATGTGTGGTGCTAAGTGGGTGAGAGAAAGATGATAAAGATGAAAGAGAAACAAGGCAAAAGAAAAAAAAGAGAAAGAGAAAGAGAGAAAGAAAAAAGAAAGAAAGAAGGAAAAACAACAACAACAAAAGAAAAAGTGAGTAGAATGGCAGCACAGAAGAGTTCAGGAGGTGAGGGTGGGCCAGACTCAGTAAGACCACGTGCTGATGACTCTCTAGCTGAACAGGGAAGCTTGGCCTGTTTAGAAGTGATGTGGGTGGCACATGAGCCTAGATGGGCAGTGGAAAAGAGAGGACTGATGGGGAAGAGAGCAAAGAAACCACAACCACAAAAATAAATATGATGCTGGCGGGATCAGTTATCTGAGAGCAAACCAAAATCAACCCCACTGCTGTCGAGTGGATTCTGACTCATAGCAACCATACAGGACACAGTAGAACTGCCCCATGGAATTCCAAGGAGCACCTGGTAGACTTGAACTGCTGACTTCTGGGTTAGCAGCTGTAACACTTAACCACTTTGCCACCAGGGTTTCCAAGGGATAGTGTGGAACTGAGGTGACAGTCAGTCAATGACTCTCTGGCTGAGCAGAGCAGCACGGCTCAGCAGGAAGGGGCAGAGGTAGTGCAGAGCCTAGATAGGAGTGAAAGACAAGAATAGCAAAAACAAATCAAACATAAAAGAAAAAATAATCAATTCACAGAAGAAGCCTGCCAGTGGAGGCAGCATGGATCTAGCAAGGCCATGTGCTGGCAGCTTTCTAGCCCAACAGAGTGGTATAGCTTGTCCAGAAGGGGTGGTATCATAGATTGAATTGTGTCCCCCAAAAGTGTGTGTGGCACTATGGCTAGGCCATGATTCCCAGCGATCTATGATTGTCTATGATTTTGTGATCTGATGAGATTTTCCTACGTGTTGTAAATTCTATCACTATGCTTTAATAAGATGGATTAGTGGCAGTTATACTGATGTGATCTACACAATTGGATAGTGTCTTAAATCAATCTCTTTTGCAATGTAAAAGCAAGAGGTAAGCAGAGAGACGTAGGAACCTCATACGGCTAAGAAACCAGTGCCAGGAACAGAGCTTATCCTTTGGGCCTAAGGTTCCTTCACTGAGCTGTTCCCAGACCAATGGAAGATTGATGCATCACAAGGACCTTCCTCCAGAGCCAACACAGACAGACAGCCTTACGCTAGAGCAGGTGCCCTGAATTTGGACTTACAGTCTACTGCACTATGAAAGAATGAATATCTCTTTGTTAAAGCCAACCACTTGAGGTATTTCTTTTATCGCAGCACTAGGTGATTAGGACAGGCAGGCAAGGCCTATAGGGTTAAGTGAGCAGGGAAAAGGAAAGGAAGGGAAAGAGAGACAAGAAATTGAGGGAAAACAAATGATGCTGAGGGGGCCTGCCCATGGGGCGGCATGAACCAGGGAAGCTGTGTGATGCTGGCTTTCTAGCCGAGTGTTGTGGCACAGCCTGTCAGGAAGGGGTGAGGAAAGCACGCATGCTGGCTGAGCAGGAGAAAGGAAAGATAACAAGTGAGAGAGAGAAGGAAAAAAACAAAAAAGACAAAAACCAAAACAAACAAAAATGTGCTGAAGGAGCAGGCCAAGGGTAGTGGAATTCAGGCAACAGTTAGCTGGTTGACCATGGCCAAGTGACCACGGCCCAGTGGAAAGCGACAGAGGTCACATAGAGGGAAGAAGGGTAGGATTGGGAAAGTATGTATCCCTGGTTACTGGATTCTCTGTCTCGTGTTGGGAGCTCTGTGAGATGAAGTTGCCTTCCTGCACTCCATGTCCACAGTCCTTGATGACTGACATCCAAGGCAGTGAATGTGGATAGCAGTGAGCTGGTATTTCTCTAGCTGGGTGATTCTGGCCTGTTGGAAAGCAGCAGAGAGGCCTCATCCAGGGAAGGAGGGCGGGAGGTGGGAAAGCATGTATCCCTGGTTACTGGGTGCTCTGATTCCTTCTGAAATCCCTGCAAGGTTGCCTTGCCGTACCACCCGTCCGCACACCTTGGTGGCTGAGGTCCAGGACGGTGAATCTGTGCTGTATCAGCTGGTAGGGGACCGCCACACTAAAGCTCTCCTCATTCTCTGTTCTCTGTGAGTATCTTATTCCATTTGCTTCTTGATCAAGTTGTTTGTTCTTCCTTTGATATTTAAGGTTTCAGGACTGATTTTTTTGTATGTGTTATATTTAGTGTTTTAAGTCTTTGCTATAGAGGGATGGTATGGTATTTCTGTCTGTGGCACCATGTTGGTTCTGCCTCTGAGCAGCTGGGTTTTGGCTAATGATCAGCAACTTCTCAGCTGTGAAGGAAAAAAAGAACAGGAATGTTTAAAGAGAACATGATCCTGTGAAGAATAATCTGCCATGATATTAGGGTACTGAAGGCAAACAGTAGGCTGCGTTCTCCCCAAGACTGAAAAGCTTGCAGGTAGTGGTCTGCATGTTTCTGTGGCTGTCAGAGGGTAAGGCACTCAGTCACACTGGTGGCTCCTTACCTCAGAGAAACTGGACTTTTGCTTGCAGTCCTGTGATATAACTTGTGTGTTTGTGCTTATTCAGGAGTAGTGTGTGAGGAGGCAAGCATGCTAGGGAAAAGCTGTAGCAATAGGGGTCTTCTCTCTCACAATTTGCCCTAAAATTTGAGTACTGTGGGAATCTGCTCTACCACCTTTGTGGGGTTTTCCAATTTTGGAAATTAACTAGAGATTCTTCAAGTTTCAAATGCTTTGTCTCTTAGCTTGTGTTTCTTGTTTTTCCTCCCTCTTTCCTTTCCTTTGCTCTTCCTTTTTTCATTTCTTTGTGTTTGTAAAAAGTTATTGAGAAAAGTACACATGGGTGACTCCTCAGTGCCTACCTTCAGAATGTCAGGATCATGACTGTTTCTTTCTGAGGTTACAACATGACAATCAGGGATAGCTTCTACAAAGAAAATGTGTAGAAAAGGTACAGCTTTGCATTTGTGTATGTCTAGGTTAGTTTGTGAGCCTTGATGGTGCAATGGTTACAGTGTTCAACTGCGAACCAGAAAGTCAGCAGCTCAAACCCTCTGGCTGCCCTGTGGGAGAAAGGTGTGGCAGTCTGGTTTCGTAAAGATTTATAACTTTGGAAACCTATAGGGTAGTTCTACTCTGCCCTATAGGGCCACTATGTGTGAAAATCAACTTGGAAACTATTATATTTAGGTTAGTTGTGCTGAATAAATAATCCTAGAAGCTAGGCTGCATGAAGAACACATCATCAGGATTGGATGAAGACTCATTAACAAACTTTGAACACTATCAGGATTGGATGAAGACTAACAAACTGTTATGCAATGATACAACCTTGCTTGTGGAAAGTGAAGAAGATGATGTGCTCACTGACGAAGATCAAAGACTATGGCCTTAGTATGGACGGCACCTCAACAAAAAGAAATAAAAAATCCTCACAGCTGGGCAAATAAGCAACATTATGATAAATGGATAAAAGATTAACATTGACAAAGATTTTATTTCACTCGGATCCACAATCAACATCTGTGGAAGCAATAATTAAGAAATCAAAGAATGTATTGCTTTGGTCAAATTTGCTGCAGAAGATGTCTTTAAAGTGTTAAAAAGCAAAAACGTCACTGTGAGGAGTAAGGTGAGACTAACCCAGGCCATAGTATTTTCAATTGCCTTATGTGCATGTGAAAGCTGGACGATGAAAAAATGAAGATAGAAAAACTAACTGATGCATTTGAATTATGATGTTGGTGAAGAGTATGGGATATACCATGGACTTCCAGAAGAACAAATACATCTGCCTTGGAGGAAGTACAGTCAGAATGCTCCTTGGAAGCAAGATGGTGAGACTTTGTCTTGCTTAGTTATCAGGAGGGTCAGGTTTATTGGGGTATATTTTACATACCATGAAACATATCCAGTTTAAATAGACAGTTTAATAATTTTTAATTTTGCAAATTTACAGAGCTGTGCATGATCACCATAATTAAGCTTTTAAATATTTTTGTCTCTCCAATAAAACACCTTTTACACATTTAATTGATCCTTGTTCCTACCCCTAGCCTTAAGCTACCACTAATCTACCTTGTTTTTATAGCTTGCCTTTTCTGAACAGTTTATGTAACTGCAATCATTTAACATGTAGCCTTTTGTTTCTATTTTTTTCTTTAAAAGACTATTTTTAAGGTATGTTCCTTTATTTTGCTGAATAATATTTCATTGTATGCATATATCACATTTTGTTTATCTACTCACCACCGATGAATATTTGAGTCATGTCCTTTTTTAGGTCATAATCAATAACGCTACCATGAACGTTTGTGTGAAAATTCTTATACAGACGTATTTTGTCATTTTTCTTGACTGGATACCTAGGAATGAAATTGCTGAGTCATATGATAAAGTTGGAAATGCTGGGGGGATAGTGGTTAAGTGCAACATCTGTTAACCAAAAAGTCAGCAGTTTGATTCCACTGGCATTCCTTGGAAACTCTATGGGGCAGTTCTACTCTGTCTTAACAGGGTCACTATGAGTTGGCATCGACTCAACAACAGTGGGTTCTTTTAATGATAAACTTATATGTATCTTAAAAAAATAGACTGTCAAACTTTTCCCCAAAGCAGTTGCATCATTTTATATTCCCATTTTCTACAGCAGCATGTTTTTTTAAAAAGGCACAATGGTGCCTATGAAAATACCTGATAGGTGGAGGCTGTGGTTGGCAAATAAATGTAGAAGGTATACATTATTTGTGTAAAAATGCAGTAAATATTTGTGTGACACAATGTCTTGAAGATTTTCTCCTAGAAAGTTTCTATTTTTATCTCTTACATTTAAGTTCCTGATCCATTTTACGTTAATTTTGTGTATAGTGTGATATGATTGTCTAAGTTCATCGTTTTGCCCATGGATGTGCAGTTTTCCTGACACCATTTGTTAAAAAGACTATTCTTTCCTCATTACATTTTCTTGACACCATTGTTAAAACTAAATTGGCAGTAAATGTAAAAGTTTATTTTTGGACTCCCAACTCAGGCCCTTTGGTCCACATTTCTATTCTTATACCAGTGGTTGTTTCTTACTTTATTGATGCTTATTCTGAAATTCTCATTGCCTAAGTTTGTTTTGTTTGCTTTTCCACAATGCTTTCCCACAAATAGAAAAGAAAGAAGTGAGATGGTCTAAGAAGTGACTGAATGAAATAAGAACCCCAAAACAGGGCTGTCCTTGGGACTTTGTTTTTAAAATATTTTATTGTGATTGCATGAAAGCGTACAATCCAAATTAAATTTGCATGCTAGCCTATCTGCAGCTCCTTCTGCTTTCCTTGCCTGGTGACAGCACACTCCTCCTTTTCATGCTATATATGTTGTATCCTCTTAACAATCTCCTGTCCCCTCTACTCCACCCTCTCTCCTCTCTTCTAGTAAGAGGCCAGTAGGATGGCATCCTATAGCTGCCTAGAACCATAAAGTACGTGCACCTTATGTTCACATTGTATCCCCAAGTCCATCCCATTCCTGTCTGAAGAGTCGGCCTCAACAATGTTTTCTGATCAGGGGCAGCAGTAGGTTCAGGGGCCATGCTCCCAAAGGAATCCCCAGGCTTTTGGACAATTAATTGTGGTCTTTTAGTGGAGTTCTTGAGGTGTACCCCTTTTTTTCCCATGTTGTCACTGGGATTCAATATTGTGTGCCCCATCACAGCAGTCTTTGGTAGTGGCTTGTCACCATCTGCTTCTTCTGGTCCCATGTTGATACAGTCACCCATTTACATGGGATCCTTGGTCTCCTGGACTCTTCTGTCCTCATGTCTTTGTTGTTCTTGGTGATGATCAGTTCTAAATTAGTTGGGCCATTTGGCAGCTTGCTAGCTTTTAAGACCCCAGACACCACTCACCAGTAAGGGATGCAGAACACTCTCTTAGCAATATGCTAGTTATGCCAGTTGGCCTCAATGTCCACTGAGAGCATAGTCCCCAGACCCCTGCCCCTGTGACTCTATCCTTGCAATATTGGGCTCAGACTGGAAGAGTTTTCAGGTTATGTTGAAGTCCAGCTAAATTGATCTTTCTACTGTGTGCTGTTCCTGCTTTCACTCAACCAAATTTGTATCAACTACCTAATCTGTGACCAGCCCTTTCCCTCCCTCCCCACCCCTGCAGCCATCAAAAGAGTCTTTTCTTCTGTACATAAGTCTATTTTTAAGTCCTTATAACAGGGGTTTCACACAGTATTTGTCCTTTTGCTGCTGACTGATTTTATGCAGCATGTCTTCCAATTGAAACCAGGTTATGAGTTGCTGCCTAAAATCATCATTGTTCTTTATCATTGCATAATATTCCATTGAGGATGTGTACCATAGTTTATCAACTCAACTGTTGTTGGGCATCTGGGTTGATTCCATCTTTTTGTTACTGTGGATTGTGCTGCAATCAACATTCTTGTGCATGTATCTGTTCATGTGATGACCCTTGATTCTGTAGGATGTTTTCCAAGCAGTGGGATTACTGAATCAAATGACGTATCTATTTCCAGCTTTTCAAGGAAGTTCCAAGTTGCTTTCCATAGAGGTTATACCATTTTGTAATCCCATTAGCAGTGTAAGAGAGTTCCAATCTCTCTATAGCCTCTCCAGTATTTGTTGTTTTGTGTTTTTTGGATCATGGCCAACCTTGTTGGGGTGAGATGATATCTCATTGTAGTTTTGATTTGGATTTCTCTAACAGCTGATGATTGTGAGCATTTCCTCATGTGTCTTTTGGCTGCCTAGATGTCTTTCTTGGTGAAGTGTCTGTCCATCTTCTTTGTCTATTGCTTAATTGGGTTATTTACCTTTTTCTGTTGATATTTTGTAGCACCTTGCAGATTATGGAGATCAGATGTTGGTCTGATATGCAGTTGCCAAGTATTTTTTTCCCATTTTGTAGGTGGTCTTTTAATTCTTTTGACAAAGTCTTTGGATGAGCAAAAGTGTTTGATTTTTAGTAGTTCCCATTTATCTATGTTCTGTTTGTTGTGCTTTGTTTGCCAGATTCTGAAGTCTAAGTTGTGTATTAAAACTTCCATTGTTGACCCCATTTTTTCTTTCATGATCTTGTCCTTGAGACCTTAACATGACTCTCATGTAGAGAGCTCTATTGCTTCCAGGGAAGCTCAAAGCAAAATGAAGACTTGGATTAAGAGAGCTCTCAGGAGGTTGAGACAAACCCAAACCCATTGCAACTAAGTCAATTCTGACTTATAACAACCCTGTAGGATAGAGTAGAATTGCCCCATAGGGTGTCCAGGGAGTGCCTGCTATGTTCAAACTGCTGGCTGTTTAGTCAGCAGCCATACACTTAACCATTGTGCCACTAGGCTAGGCAGCCTGTTAGAGACAATATTTGTCTCTGTTGTCTGCCCAAGCTCGTCAAAGAAAGTAAACTTGGAGTTATTTAACAAGAGCGCATCCTTGTCTTTTAATGGAGCTATGACTTATGGAAAAACCAAGCAAGCAAGCAAACAAATAAACAAAAACCTTCTTGTTTTTCCAGAAGATAGAAAGGCAGAAACAAAATCATCTTGGTAAAGAAGAATAATAAGAGGAAACTTTGGCTTCTAGTTTTCTTTCCTTCTTGCTCATAACAGTTTTTCTCCAAGCTATAATACGTCAGAGATCCATCACCATCCTACTGACAGATACACCAAACTCTGTGATTCCTTTTTAGATAGCTATGTCATCAGTGACAAAAATACTGTTTAAAATGACAACAAAAGAGCAAGCCTCGTTTAAGTCTTATAATTTAGAGCAACAATACAAGGACCAAGAAGATGTCAGGGCGTTATTGAAGTTCTTGATATGAAGTTTCCTGTGAAGACCACTATTCTAAATTATATATTTCAAAATATGGGTATTGAAATTGCCTTATCTGAGCTTCTCTTGGACTAATTAGAGGATAAACTCATCAAAGCAACAGAAACTGACTGTACAGGCAGTGTTTAAGTCTAACTTAGGAACAATTCCTACTTATCCTTTAATATTACATAAATTTGCCCTAACGTTGAAACAATTGAGTCAATCCTTACTCCACAAATTCTTCATCACAAACACTCTCATTTACTGAATGCACGGTTTTTACATCACTGAAAAGGCTTTAAGCCTTTTTTCTTGCACTAAAGCAAGGTAAATAGGAGCTACATGCACCTCTTTCAACTTGCCCACAACTTTGACTTAAAGGCACAGTTAGGAACAGATCTTGTTTGGAACTCAGTGACTGCCTGTATATAATAAAAGAGTTTTTCTTGGAGTCCTGTTGAGGACACATGGCATGGCTCTTCATGTACCTTGTCTGGAGCTGCTAGGATTACTGACAGCTCTTAGAGGATAAGGATGAGCTGTAACTCACTGTGGGACACTCCTTATTGGTAGATGCAGTGAGTTCTGCTTTGCCAAGTACTATGTACTTGGCAAGTAGTAAGTACTACAAGGAAACAACCCTAGCATTGTGAATAACTACTACAACTGCTAACCAAAAGGTCAGCAGTTCAAACCCACCAGGAACTTCACAGAAATTCTATGGGGAAGCTCTATCCTGTCCCATAGGGTCACCGTGAGTCAGAATTGACTCTTTGGCAGTGGGTAACCATATGGTTCATAAAGGGCCTACCACTCTCCAAATCTCTTCCTCAACTTACCAGGTTAAGTGAAAATAATAAGACTTCTAGAATTAGGGACAGATAAAAACAGGTATGAGTCAACACATTGTCTAATGTAACACCTAGTGGTTCTTAATATTGTTGGTTTTCTGTCATGACAACCCCTATTTGTCCTTCATTTTCTGAATAAGGAGGTAAGTTTTGATAACTGACAAGGGAGACAGAAAGATGTTAGATGAGGCACAGCTGATTGCAAGCCACTCAAGTAAAGTCTTCAGATGGAAACATGAAAATGAATTGACCTTTCAGAATGTTAAACCCTTACGGAGTGTATGTTAAAGTTCCTTCTAAATAACCAATCTTATATCAACCATTACTCTGAGTAGTGAGCAGAAATTTAATGTATCTCAGCTGAGGGACACTTCTCTGATCCCAGCTCACATGCTCATCAAACAAGAAGACTCTCCTTTCCCCCATACATCCCAATCGTAGGGCTGCCCCAGAGCAAAAAACAGGCAAAACTATGTCTTTCAAACTTTTCATCCTGCATTAGAACCTCACATTTCTAGTTTTCCCCTCTTCCCTCCTGTCCTGAGAGCCTTTCAGCAGCCCTTGTATCATTTGTTATTTCCTAGATCGGCTCACACAAGAAATACCCTTTCAGTTTCTAATGGGTCCTCCCAGGAAAAGAAAGCAAATCTACCCACATGAACTACTATGAATTGACTGCATTAAGAATCCTAGAAATTATTTATTTGACAGAAGCTAGTTGGTAAGTGATTTAGAGGTGAACAGAGTCTTTCAAAATCGTATTGCTTTGCGCCTGGAAACCCACTCCGACTGTAACACACAAGTCTGCGTATGCCCTCTGCAGAAGCCCAGGCCGTGTGCTGAGGGGGTGATGGTGGGGTCTTCCCAGCCTTCTTGAACTTGCTTATTTCAGCGAGATTCTTGTAGATTCTTGTCTACTTATGGAAAAATCATCCCAGGCTGGCTTCAGACACTGTGGTTAGTCACTGCCTTTTCATGGTGTTCTGTTGTTAGGCCTGGACACACTGGCGGTGACAACCACCGCTGCAGGCTGCCCTCCTCTTTAGGGTGGGAACACTTTGTTCTGAGCATATGGGGCTTTGGGTTTGGCTTCCTTTCCAGGGAAGCAGTGAATTTTCAGTTGTCTTGGGGCTGGTTGGGGCTCAGGAGAGACTTACAAGGGGGAGTGCCCCAAGGAGTCTAAGAACTGGATGGGCCTTCAGAGGCCTTTTCCTAATTCCAAGAACCCAGGAGAGAGGCCAAAGGAAGAGTGGTTTGTGTACATAATGTTCAGAGGAACCCTGTGGGAATGGAGAATGTAAAGGCTGGGTGGGTAGGCAGGGGAGTTAAAAAAAACAAATCATCGGTAGAGCTGACTTTGGTTTGTGAGCCAAGCTCATTACCATCAATTTTTGGAAACAACAACAACAAACACTTAATAACTGCCACAAAAGCAACAGTCAAGAAATCAACAACGGATTGCATTGAGCAAATCTGCTGTACGAGATCTCTTTAAAGTGTTGCAAAAACAAATAGGTCAGTTTGAGGAGTAAGATGTGCCTGATTCAAACCATGGTATTTTCAGTTGCCTCATATGCATACGAAAGGTTAACAAGAATAAGGAAGACCAAAGAGGATTACAGTGTTAGTGAAGAATATTAAATATACCATAGAGTGCCAGAAGAACAAACAAATCTTAAAGAAGTGCAGCCAGAATAATGCTCCCTAGAACAGAGGTTGGTGACATTCTTTTCTCACAGACTTTAAACATGTTGTCAGGAGGGACCTGTTCCTGGAGAAGAACGTCATACTTGGTGGAGGGTCAGTGAAAAAGGAGCAGCTTGACGAGACGAGCTGACAGAGTGGCTGCAACAGTGGGCTCCACCACAGCAGCCACTGAGAAGATAGCTCTGGGCTGGGAAGGGTTTCATTCTGCTGTATATAGACAAGGTCACTAGGAGTCAGAGCTAACTCCGCAGCACTAAACAACTGTCTTTAAAGGGCTTACATCATTTTTTTATAGTGGATTTTTTTCCCCTGGTCTCAAAGGAAATTCATGTTCACTATTAGAAACATGGAAAACACAAAATCAAGAGTAAAGAAATAAAAATCACAGATAATTATTATTAATATGTTAATTTGATATAAAATTTTCTGGTCTTTTTTTCTATACACATAGAAGTTATGCACTATATGTGTGTGTTTTTAACTGAAGAGGGAATCATATTGCACTGTTTCTTGCTTTTGTCCCTTAGCATTATAGATATTTCTTGCAAAATAATTTTAATAGTTGGGTATTATGGCATCTATTAAATGACCCCAATTTACTCACTCAAACTCCTGTTTCTGGGCATTAAGATTGTCTTCAATTTTGTAAATTATAAATTTTGCCCATAAGTCTTTCCTCTTTTTTCTTAATTATTAGAATGTATCTTTTTGCTTGCAGTCTAGCTCTGGGTGTACTGAATCTTTGTTAGTCTTTGTAATGTTGAAGCACAAATCTTATTTCATTATTTTGATTTGAATATTTTTGGTTGTTTGAGTGATTTGGTATTTTAAAATTTATTTATCAATGACATACACACATGTAGCTAATAAATGGAGTCTTCTACTTTTAATTGGTCTAGAAGAGCTGTTTATACACTGGGTATCATCTCTGTGTTACACACTGCAAGTGCATTTCTTATTTGTTATCTTTTTACTTTTAGTTTATAATGTCATATGATCAAATGTATTAATCTTTTTACTTTAGAGTATATTTCATGCTATTTGGGAAGATTATTTTTACAGTAGGTGAGGTTACATAAAATTTCATCTCTTATTTTTAGAATTAAAAAATTATTTTACAAGTAACTCTTTAATTCATTTGTAGTTTTGAGGTGCATGGCATCGGTAGGAAATCTAATGCTCTTTCCCTGGAAGTTAACCCATTTCCCAGTACCATTTATTTAATAATAGAGTCATCCTTCACCGGTGTGAAATGTTACCTTGTTCCTGTATGAAATACATGTACTCTGCTTCAGAATACTACATAACATCAATGATCTATGTCTATATTTCTGAACCAATACCACACTAATTATAGATTTATCTAGCCCTTGTAGTTATTGATCAGTTCTTTTTCTTTTCTTACAGTTTTACAATTTATTAGTTTTTGCTTCCTTTAATGAGCCCTTGTTGTCTTTATTTTTGTTTTCCTTGTAATCAGTGAATTTTTTTATGTACTAATTTTTACTCTTTGTTTTAAAAATACATTAAATGTTATAAATATGCCTCTGATTACAATATTGATTCCGTAACAGATTTTAAAATACGATGTTCTCATTATCATTACTTCATAAGCACTCTTTAATAGTTTTTGGCTTTTCTTTGTCCCAGGAATTATCTTTAAAAGCATCTTTGAATAATCAAGTGGTGGTTTACATTTTTTATACTTTTATTATTAGCATTTTGTCTTATTGGATTGTTATAAAAAATATGGTCTGTGAAACATCTTGTTTGGGAAACCTAATGGCATTTTCTCTGTGACCTAAAGTATGTTAATTATGGGGAGAAAGATTTATCTGTTTATGGGATCTAGAATTTAATACATATAAAATGAGCCAGATCAATTATGTTGATCAAATTCTCTATCTCCCATTCGTTGTTTTGTTCTCAATCTGACAAGAATGAAGATAATTCTGCTCAAGTCTTTCCCTGTGATTGGAAGTCTGCAAATTCTTTGGTAAATTTAAGTTTTTTGCTTTACATTATTTGGATGCTGGATTATTCTGTTTAATGAGACATTTCTATGCCTGAGAAAAAATTAAATAAAATCTACTCTAAATCTAAAAATGAGATTTAATATGACATATCACACATTAGAGTAATTCTGAAAAGCAGACCATCATACTTGGGTTAAAATGCAAACTTCAGCCTCTATGCTTAAAACATTAAAATGAAACCACTGTGGACAGAGACTGTAATTTTGTTTGTTTTTTAGTATAACACATTGCTCTTCAAGATTCCTAGGAAGAACTCAATAATAAACTCAGAGTGAAAATTAGTTTTATTGTCAAGGAACATATTAGAGGGCATTGTGTATTTACACACTCACATTTGTACACATTTCAAACCAGCAACAGTTGACAGAATTATGTGGTGTAGTCATCATAATGTAATTTTAGAGACATTTTACGGTTGCTTGCTTAATATGCCATCAGAAATACATTAACCTAAAATATGACCAATGAAAACAATTTATCTTCTGCCAATTAGTGGATTGTGACTATTTACTTGAAAGATGCAGAATGAAGTTATTATATTCAATGCCAACAGAAGGTTTGTGGATTGCCTGGACTAGAGATGACAGCAAATCAGAAGGAAAGCCTTCATTAGCACTGTCCGAAGGACAGTGACACTATAGCAAGTGATCTGTTTGCATTCCAGAGAACAGGAAGATGTGTTGTCCACTCTGTACCTGGGGGACACTGAAGAGTACCTCTAGACTCTACATGATCCTTTTGCTCTCCGTGTGGAAGTTAACCTCCTCCGTGACGTCTTCCTAATTACTTCTCTTCCTAGGTTGGGTTAGGTGTCTTTGTGTCACCTTTGGCTAACTCTATTTTACTCTTACACACTACTCACTGAACTGGGTTGCTAGTTCCTCTTTTAATTATCTGCCTTCCCTACTGGACTGTAAACTCCATGAGGGCAGGAACTGTTGTCTTGTTTGTGATTTTCTCACCACTTCCAAACACTCGTAGTCACTGAAGACAATAGATATATATTTGTTGCATGAGTGAAATTATTTTGACTCAGAAAATGTCCTGCATGTTGTGTTTAAAATGAATGTTTTTCTAATTGGGTGTACTGACCTTTGGAGATCCAGGAGTATGTTACTGTGTATGAGGGAAGGCTCTAAAATGAACACTTTAAAAGGTTAATTCCCTCCTTCCTCCCTCCCACCAGCATACAAAGAGGGCACCTGTGCATGGAGGTAATAATGGCAATGGGATAAAAGTTATACAGGCAACTGACCCAATAAGTAAATCTTTTTAGAATAATAGTGCTTTTTCCTGGTCAGAGAAGGAAGCTATAGATATAGTAAAGGACAAAACTAAAATGAATCCTGTGGCTTTGGGTTGAAATTTGACTTATTTACATAGGTTCGTTGTTTGCTATACACGTGATAGATGCAGAAATAGCTATGTGTTAATATGACTTGTGTACATATATGAATGTATGTATGTATGTGCACATACATTCTCTAGCTCTGTCTGTTGTGAGGGAATAGCAACAACAGCATCCTAAAAGCAATGTCTCCACTTAGTGTCTACATCTTGGGAACCATTTTCAACTAAAACAAATCAAGTCTACTTAGATAAATGGCCTGTATCCAGGACTGAGTAGAAAACACACAAGAGGTTGCTGGAACACCATTTTTTTTGTGCTAGAAATTAAGGAAGTGTTTAAGGAATGATGGGTACATGTCAAAATCACACAGAAACCAGCTTGAAGAGACTTTCACTGGCCAAATATAAGCATCACAATGAATAATGAGAGTGACAGAATGTAACTCATTTTATGAAATAGAAATCTGTAGGTCCATACTAAAATAAAGAAGTACATAAACAAAAAAATAAACGGGAAATTTTTTTCTTACAGTGAATCCCAGGTAATAAATGTGGAAGGAATCATAGAATTAGAAAATTGCTGAATAGAGGTCATCATGTTTCTTCAGCTAAGAAACATCAATGAATGCAAAAATAAAGAGGTGAATATTTGATGAGGAATACAGTATCTATATAGTTCCTCACAAAATGCTTAACAGCTACAAAGGGAAAGAAGGAACATTATACTGGGGAAACCCAACAGACTCCAGGTACTGATGATTAAGGTTACTATCACCAGTAATGCGACAAAATGATGTGTCACCTGATTATTAGATAAATATAAAGATACAAAGTTCTGTAATATTCCCGCCGAAAACACAGCATCTGATTTCATCATTAAGAAATGCCAGACAAACCCAAACTGAAGAACGTAATCTTTTTAGAAGAGCTGAGTTCCTGAAAGTCAAGGCAAGAGCAAAGAACTGTTCCAGAATGATGCAAACGAAAGACATAATAAGTAAAGCAAACACACAACCCTGGATTGGATTCTTTTGTCAGAAACAATGTAACTGGGCAATTAGAAAATTTGAAAGGATTGTGCAGATTCGATTCTAGTAATGTGTCACTTGGAATGTCCAGATTTTGATGTACTTATCATGGCAATGGAAATCCTGGTGGCTTAGTGGTTGAGTGCTAGGCTGCTGATCAAAAGGTTGGAAGTTCAGATCTGCCAGGCACTCGTTGGAAGCTCTGTGGGGAAGTTCTACTCTGACTACAGGGTCACTGAGTTGGCATTGGCTCGATGGCAGTGGGTTTGGTGTCACTGATGGTCACTGATGGCATTGTTAGTAGGAATTTCACATTCAAGTGTTTGGAGCTATGGTCCATCACTTCAGCAATCTATTCTCCAATGGTTCAGTTAAAAAAAAAAAAAAAAAAATGCAGCTCTTTGCATTCACAAAGTTTTCTGTGCTTTGGGGATTATTTTAAAAGAAAAATACTAATTTAATATAAGGATATTCTGGGTCGCTTGAACTTTTCTTTACAACAAATCCCACTTTACAGTTTGTCTTTATGGTCATATTGGTGCCAATTAGCATCACTATAAAGTGACAGTATTTAACTTGGAATGTGTTGGTACATAAGTTTGTGTGGTCCATGGCCTAAGGGAGCCTTACTAGTAACCAGAGAAGTGAAGTTCAGGATCTGAGAGAAGAGGAAAGAAAAGACTAGCAAGGACTTCTAACAGAACTTCCTAGGAGACACTGAATACCAGGCAACTGTAGGTTTGCAGTTGGAAGTGGGAGTCTGTTTCCACAGTGGAATCAAATGAACTCTGTAGAAAGTAGTGGCCCATTTACCTCATTCATTTTTATTGGAGGACTAAATGTACAATATGGGATCATTGACGGTTTAGTGGGAGAGTCCTCATCTTCCGTGCAGCAACCACCCATCTGTCAGTGGTGGCCTGTGAGTCTCGATGATGCTGAGCAGGTTTTGGGGAACTTCCCGACAAAGATGAGCTGAAAAGAAAGGCCTATTAATCTACTTCCAAACATCAGCCAGTGAAAATCCTATGGAGTACAATAGCTTGATGTGCAGCTGATGAAGGGGATGGTGCAGAAGTGGGTAGTGTTTCATTCTGCTGTGCACAGCGATGCCATAAGTCAGGAGCTAACTAGACAGACAGCAGCTAACAGCAACAACAAATGTCTAATGCATGATGACTGTCCTATGATCTACAAATATCCTGTCTCTGACAGTTATCTGGGGAGGGAGGTAACCAGGCAGGTATTACCCTTTCTACAAACGAGCTGTGTGACACGGAGAAAGTCACTTAAGTTCACACTGACTCAATTTCCCGTTCCGTAAGCAAAGAGGGTTGGAGTCTAAGGTCTAAAGGTCTGACATTATGATTTCAGGTATCAGTAAGTATGAAGATTCTATCTGCTGGAGCAGCTAGCAAAGCCTTCCTGGAAGAGGTAGGAGTTGTGGGACAGCTAATAAATCTTTGGAAAAATAGGAGAGAGTGCTGGAGAAACAGTGGCCTCAGGGGAAAGTCAGGAGAAAAGGCCTAGTGGCAGTGGTGAGCTGGAAAGAGGTGGGGAGTGTGGCCAGGGGTAAGGCAGTGAAAAAGGGAAAGGAAGTGACAGGCCTGGCTCGGGGGAGGTAGCACATTTTTCACCCACTTGAACACTGGCCCATAAAGATCCTGGCAGAAGTTTTCACCTTTAAGATTATTTTGTGCATGAAACTCAGGAATGTTTTCAGTATCATAAGGAAATGATCAGCTGTCAGAGGTAGACCAAATCTGCCTTCTCATAGCATAATTCAAAGGATACCGTACTTAAAAATTGTTTTTCCTAGAATAGTGGGCAAAGTTGAGGAAAGCAAAGGCAACTGGAAGGAAAGAAGGACTATAAAAATTAATGCAGCATTGCCTTGTGAAATTTCATATGCTACAAACAGGCCTTGTGAGTACCTTATTATTATTTTTTCTTCTAAGAAGAGGTTTGGAAGAAGAGAGGGGGAAGGAAATGGGGCCTCCGAATTGTGGAATGATCCACTGGGAGCCAGTAGACCATGTACTTCCTGTTTCAGTGACCTCCCCAATGTACCAGAAGGCCGCAGCCATGCCCACACCCTTCTAGAGCTGCAACTGCTTAGCGCTGGTGGGTGGGAACTACCAAGTGGCAATGGGAGCTGGATGGGATGGCAAGGGTACATTTGCGCTGTGGGGGCAGCTTAGCTCTGTCTCTTGGTAATAAAGGTTGTGATATGTCTTAGTTTTCTTGAGTGGATATGCAGGGAGTAGTATGTCCCGCAAAGCAAAGGCCAGGCTCACTTGGGCCCAATGGCTAGGTATTCTTATTTGTCTAAAGAAAATAAAAACATAGGAATTATGTCTGTTCTGTGAAAGGCAAACCAAAGCAGCCCAGAGGAGAGAAGAGTCTGTGCCTAGTGGCTATGTGGAACATAGAGCCCTGACAGGGAGAAGACAAAAAAGCAGGCCTGGGCCAAGGGCCATTGCCATCTGCGGGCGGGGTGGGGCGGGTGGGGTGGTGAGTAGGGGGGTGGGGGAGTGGGGGGGTGGGGGGAGTGGGCAGGGCTGGGGATCTGCTTAGTGGGAGCATCATTATTCCACCCCCTTGGTTGTGCTCTGTGGTTGGGAACACAAAAGGAAAGAGGGCGGAGTTGGAGGACTTGGCCCCTCTCCCTGCGGAGGTCGGTCTGCTGGTCTCAAACGATTATTGCATTTAATGAATTACAGCTTGTAAAAGACTTTGACGCTGCAAGGCAGAGCCTGAGCACTGGCAAACGCTAAGAATTCTTTTCCTTAAATCATTTTCGTCTATGACTTCGAAAACAAAACCGCTTTTGAGCAGAGAGCCACAGTCGAGGCTACCAACCTCCATACTTGGTAACTATGTATTTTTAAAACAGTAGATAAATGATAAAGATTACAAAATGTGGGAAAAATCAATGCTCAGAAAGACTGTGTGACATTCAGGCAGGAGGAAGGTCTTGTTTAAGGGGCTTCCTTCCACCAGAGTAATAACAATTGGCCCCATTAGCTTGCACATAACCCACAAAGGTAAGGAGCACATCAACAGGGAGAACAGATTGCTATGGTGCCCCTGGGAAAATCTCTCTGCACTGGAACAATCTCACTAAACAGATGTAAAAAGCTCATATGGTATGTGTTTTTCAGTGGCAATTAAGCTCAGTTACTACCCTACGGTCCATAAAAACAGCTGTATGTGGCAGGGTCTGTGAGGAGCCTGCATTTGGCTCTGGGCTTTCACTCACTTCTCAGTGCAGAGTGACTGCATTTGGGGGCATTTTTAGCCAGGCTATAAATACTTACTGTTGTTACAGTGTAGTGGTAGCACAGTGGTTAAGAGCGCCGGCTGCTAACTAAGACTGCAGTTTGAATTGACCAGCTGCTCCTTGGAAATCCAATGGGATAGTTCTACTCTGTCCTGTGGGGTCACTGTGAATCAGAATTGGCTCAATGGCATTTTTTTTTTTAGTGGGTTGTTTTTATGTGCTATGGAGCTCATTTCAATTTATGCATAGCAACCCCATGTGACAGAGTAGGACTACACCATAGGGTTTTCTGGCTGAAATGTTATGGAACCAGATCCCTAGGTGATTCTACAGAGCCTCTGGGTAGACTCGAACCACTGATCATTCAGTGAGCAGCTGAGCACTTAACCATTGCTCCGCCAAGAGTCTTTAAATACTAACTGCATTTTCTATCCCAGTTATAAAAGAAAGAGCACAAGATATGTCTCCCCAGCCAGGCCATTATTGCTTGGGCATTGTGACAGGATCTTGCTGGCTGACAACTCAGTAATAAACCAGAGAAGAGCAAGGAAGGAAAGGCAATGGACTTCATTCACTAGGGTTCTTTTGGGTACCTGGAAGAAAATAATTGAGCTAGACTTTTTAATTCAGAAGGATGAACCTTCTGCTAATATTCTCTCATTAGCTCATCTGTGTAGTTTTATTTTGAAATCATTAAAGATATTTTGTACTGTATCTTCCTTCATCAGTAGAGAAATTAGTATTTCTACAAATAGCAGAATAATTGCGTGCCTGTTCCTCAGAAGGGTTTTTAAAATTCTTCTCCCCCTCCCTTTTTCTCCCCTTCCCTTCCCTCCTGTCCCCTCCTGAAACTCTTCTTTTGCCTCCACAGCTGCTGGTATGAACTCGAAGGAAGGGTAGAGACTTGGCCTTCTTTCTAAAGACCAGTTGGGAAGGATTCCTACTGGGAATTTCTTATTTTTGCCTATCAAACCTTGCTGCACCTTGTTGAACATCCTGGGCTTGGGAGACATTGTCTTCCTTGTGTCTCATACTATCTAAGACACATGAGAAATACGTATTTCTCTACAGGTACCTTGCTTCATGCTATCTGAGAAGCACTGAAAATATTACTCTGTGGGTACGTTACTTTGCATTTGCTAAGAAGCATGCAAACTACTGTTCTGTGGGTACCTTGCTTGAGAGTGCAGTGACTCCTCCAGGAATAGCGAATGCACAGGGTGGCAAAGACCAGAGCTGCATTTTATTTTGTGTTTTGGAAGCTGGGTGGAGGGAGCAGAAGTTACCTTTCAGCAGTATTGTTTCCTTCCTGGACAGTGAGGTGTAATGAAACAAAAATGAACATTTTTGTGGTTCAACTGACATTAAAATGGGAAAAAGCACATTATTGCAATTAGAATGTCCTGTTCATTAGTCACTTTTTCTTCTAAAATTAAAATGTCTCCACAAGCAGGAAAAGAATAAGTCTTCAATGACCTCATAATTCACTATTTCTAAGGAATATACATAATTCCCCGTGGAAAGAAATCTGGAATCAATTTTCCATTATTGTTGGCTAACCTTGAGGGAGCCTTGTGAAGAAGAATGTGTACTTTTCATGGAATTGGTGGGGGCTGAGTGGGAGAGGTTGTTGCTATTGTTGGTAACCTTGTGAGCCTTTTCTGTCACTATTCTGAGTCACTCAGAAAACGAAGAGGAAGCATCAATCAGGCTTTCACTATAAGGTGTTTCTAACTGTGCACAACAGTTGTTTTTCCAGCAGAAATCCCCTCTTCAGGCCATTAGGGAAGCATGTACCTAGGACCACTTGCTGCTAAGGGGTGCAAGGGAAGGGACATGGAGCCCCCATCGGCACTACAGTGGTTGTTAGATAAGGGTTTGGTCTGATACTATTGTACCATCATGTGCCTCCTATATCCCAGACCATGAGGGTTGAGTTTAACCAGTGTTGTAGATGAACTCTAAACTCTCTGAGAACTCCTTTGCAGTGCCAGGATTACACCCATTCCTTAAGTGAGCAGGATGGCTCAGCAGTCCTCTCTGTGGTTAGACCAGAAAAAAATGTCTGGACATGGTTCAGCTATCTCACGCCATGACAAGCTGGGTCAACAGTGGAGCTCTATCTGAGTGATACCACAGACATAAGTCAACAGACCAAGTATATAGATCGTCACAGAATTCAGCAGTGACATTCTCCTTTGTGACGTTCCCCCCCAATGCTTAGTGACTGTCTGCTGATTTTCAAACACTGTTTTATGCTGAATTACAGTTGCAATTGGTGATAGCTGTGCAAACACCAAGATGATAGTAACAGAAGCTGCTAATGAACAATGAAACAGACCTTAGAAAATGTGTGTTAAATCAGATATTTTATAACTTATTTCCCCATAAGTATACTTACATGCATTAATACTTGACTTCACAGTAGATATATAACATGCAGAGTAGTTGAATGGTGAACCAATCTGTATTTCCTATGTATATGGATAATCTTAACAATTGCATTTAAATAGCAGTTGTAGTACCTAGTTTGGGCCACTGTTTAACAGCACTTACTCTGCCCATAATGATAACATAATTCCCTAGGGACCTAACCAGGAGACCATTCTCCTAAAGGCTCTTTGATCTGGCTAATGGCCCCTTAATGATCAGGCCCTCACTCTCACTCAATATGGCACCACAGACAAAAGAACCACATGGTCCTTCCATAGCCAAGACCCTAAAAACTATGTAAAACAGAGACAAGTGTCAGTCCTGAAACCCAGAGTGTCAAATGAAGAGATAAAGATCTCAGCCAAACACTGAATGGATTAAGAAACTGACAGGACAGAGAGTGAGAAGAGATACAGAGAATACTCTTATTAACTAACTCAACATGGATGCACCATCTTGGGCTATATTCGGAGACTGGCAGACAAAGCATGGAAAAGCAGATTCATGGAAGTCTGAGTAGAAGACAAAGCACCTGGTAACCACTGAGACATGCTTTTCTACCCAGCATCTTCTCTCCAGTGCTCTACCTCTGATGCCTCCTGGCTAGCTGCGGTGGCTCAGCTGGCTGGGACGGGCAGCCTGCGAGAAGCAGAGATTTGCCTCACCCACATTAAAGACTGGCAGACGGTGAGTATGTGAAAGCACCATCAGGAGCGCGACACAAATCAACTGGTAACCAGTGATACACACTTTTCTAACCTCACCTTTCCCCCTCCCTCAGCTTCTTCTGCTTCCTGTCAGCTGCAGATACTTGGCTAGGAAGAAACGCTTTTAGTCCTGGTTGTTTGGATTTGCCCCTCCCCATAGCCCTCTCTGGCTGGCTCCCTGAGTGCCATTTGTCTATAACTGTTGTTGCTTTTTTCATTTCTTTTGGTTTCTTCAGCAACTCTCACCACCTCTTCCTGCTTTCTCTTCAACACCTGTTTGCCATCTTTGCCTTTTGTAAGGCTGTGAAGCATTGCTCAAATGGGAAATGACTGCTCCAGCCTATGAAGCCATGGTGGTGGAATCCTTGGCTTTTTTTTTCAACTGGGAAACGATTCCTCCAGCCTGTGAAACCAAGCTGGTGGAATCCTTGGCTTTTTTTTTTTCTCTCTCTCTGTCTCTTTTCTTCTGTTTTGCTTTGCTGTGTTTTGTCTGTATTTTTTTTATCCTTTTTATGGCTTTGAAGTTCTGTCTAGCTCAGCTATACTGCACAGCTTAGGACTCATGTCATCCATGTCATTAAGATCCTTGGAGCATTTCTCTTTCTCTTTCTTTCTTCTATTTCTTATTTCTCTTTTCAACTTTGACTTTTTTCACTTCCCAGTTCTTGTCTCCTTATATTTATCTTCTTTTCCTGTCTTCGGAATACCTGATACTCTGTGACATCTTTACCACTTTTAACCAGGCTATATGGCACAGCCTGGGAGACACTTCCCAAGTCTTTACAGGAGCACTGACAGGACCCCTAGGGGCCTTCTGTTTATTTATTTATTTTATTTTCCAAATTTTTAACCAGTTTTTTTTTCTTTTCTTCTTTTTTCCCAGTCTTGTTGTTTTTCTCCATTTCTTGGTCTGTCATCTCTCTACATCACAACTTACTCACTGCTTCCCACTTGCCAGCACCATGTGCTGAACATCACAGCCCTCAGCAGCACAGGTATAGCCTACTGGTACCTGTCCAGCAGAGATTCCTGGCCCACCCTGTTGGCCCTAGTACTTGCCACAAACAATCCACCCCAATCCCTCCCCTTGAGCTAGCCCTGCCCTACTACACCATAGCTGAGTGACTGACCCTGATCATTGGACAAGGAGGTGAAAAATACTGTGACTATAGTTGCACAAACAACAAAGATGCAGAGCCTGGCTGCTCTGATATAATCAATAAAACAAAAACAAAAGAGGACAAAACAAAGAGATCTACAAGCAATAAACAAAGAAAATAACTGCTAGATAGACTGAAGACAATAGACAATATCAAAACTTATTAAACAAAACAGGACAGGGTGGTTCCAATAGATGCCCAAATAAAATACCCGATGACTTTCCACTAGAAGTAAAGGTGCTAATATTACGTGATAGGGAATTTAAACTCTAACATTCAGAGAAATCCAAGAGTTGAAGCAAAAACCAGATGAATTCATGGGAAAGGCAGACAAATCCATGGGAGAATTCATGAAAATAATACATGAATAAAATGCCAAAATAAATTTACAACTAAAAATCATACAAAAAACAACAATTAGATATCCAAAAGATAAACAAGATTTCACAAAGTGGACAGTATTATGAAAAGACTGAGGAGAAGCTTGAAATGATGGAACATAGGAAAAGAGAAACTGAACATAAATATTTTGATACATTTCTGAGGGAAAATTAGAAAAAGAAAGAATGAAGAAAAATGAAAAAACCCTGAGAATTATGCAGCATACCATCAAAAGCAAAATTTTGCAAGTGATCAGAGTTCCAGAACAGTGGAAGAAAATGGAAAACACAGAGAGGATCATTGAAGAATTGTAGACAGAAAATTTCTCTAATATCCAGAGGATGAAAAGCTGATGGTTCAAGAAACTCAATGAACCCCATATAAGACAGACGCTAAAGGAAAATCACCAATCATAACCACACTTACTAAACCAAAGACCAAAAAAAAAAAAAAATTCTGACAGCAGCTAAAGAAAAGCAAAAAGTCACACACAGAGGAGAAACAATAAGACTAAGCTCTGATTATTTGGCAAAAACCATGCAGGCAAGATGACAATAGCGTGTTATATATAAAACTCTGGAAGAAGAAAAATTACCAAGCGAGGATATTATGTCCTGAAAAACTCTCATTCAAATATGATGGTGAAATTAGAACATTTCCAGATAAACGGAAGTTCAGAAAATATGTAAAAACCAAACCAGACAAGAATTATTAAAAGAAGTCCTTTTGTCTGAGAACAAACAAAATCAGAACATGGCCTGAACATAGGATGCAAGATTGTATCAGCTAGATACCAGGCTAGGAAATGAACGCTCAAGGACTAGCCAATACCAACAGAATTACAACACAGAACCAGAGAAGTTAATCTGTAAATGATGATAACATGAAGAACAATAAAAGAGGGAATAAATGATGCAGAAATGGAACTTTCTAACAGAGTAGAAGGCAAGGCAATACCAAGTAATAATACACTGGTTCAAATCTAGGAAGATAAGGATAGATTTAAATTAACCACAAAGAAAATTAATCAACCTACTCATCAAAATAAAGAAGGAAAAGATAAAGTGTCAATAAAAACAAAAGAAATAAGTAATCCAAAACCAAAGAAATTCAGTACCAGAGAGTAAGAGGAACAAAGAAAATATCAGCACTACCCACAGAAGCACTACAAAATGATAGCAATAAACTCACACCTATCAACAATTACACTAAATGTAAGTGCCCTAAATGTACCCATAGACAGACAGTGATAGAATGAATGAAAAAACAGAATCCAAAAGTTTGCTATTTACAGGAGACACACCTTAGAAACAAAGATGTCTGGTTCTAGTACAGTGACAGTTACATTGACCAGTGGAAGAGAACTGAGAACCCAGATATAAATCCATCTAGCTATGGTCATCTGATCTTTGACAAGTACCCAAAGTCCATCAAATGGCAAAAGGACAGTCTTTTTAGCAGACGGTGCTAGCAAAACAACATATCATCTCATAATGTTGAGCAAACTGGAGGGCACTATGTTGAATGAAATGAGTCAATCACAGAGGGACCGGTGGCCCCTAGAAAGCTTTTCAGCTCAGTAATGAAGTCACTCCTGAAGTTCAACCTACAACTAAAGACTGAACAGGCCTGTGAAACACAATGAGACTAAAGGTGTACTCCAGCCCCAGGGCAAAGACTACAAGGCAGGAGGGGACAGGAAAACTGGTATTAGGAACCCAGGACTGAGAAAGGAGAGTGCTGACCTGTCATGGTGTTGTTAACCAGTCACATAAAACAATATGTGTACTGTTTAATGAGAAACTAGTTTGTTCTGTAAACCTTCATCCAAAGTACAATAATAATAATAATAAAGTAAAACAAATGAAATCTGAGTAGCTTAATGTTGCAAAAGTTATTTCACACTCACATCATAGTACAGTGCTGGTTAGGTGGCTTTCTAGGAAGGCTCTTCTCCCAATAGTGATTTACATATTACAGCTCTTTCCTTCTTGTGATCAGCCACCGTAGAATCCTTTGCTACTGGACAGAGAGCATGGACAGTTGCAGAGGAGATCTACCACCAGGTCTAGAAGTGATTCCTGAATTCATATGACCCTGAACTAACTGCAAGCAGGACCCAGCAAGTCTATGTTCCTGCGTAGAGATGACTGTTGTCCTTGAGCACTTTTCCAAGCTCTGTCACATATTCAGAGTTATTTTAATGTGGAGGAAAATCATGGAACTGAATTAAAGAGCTTTTCACCTAATGTCTGCAGCATAGTAGTGTGCAGTGACTGGTCATAGGTACATAGAGGATAATACTCATTTTCATGTATGAAATATTATGCCTGTTAAAATAGCAGTATCGTTACTTTATACAGTTTGACCTTATTCTCTCTGAAATAATTATTCTTCTCTTCCTGCTCCTCTCCTCTTCATTTTCATTCCAGATATATTAGGGGTCAGAAAGCTTTTCTCTTGTAGCCCCATATGATACATACTTTGTTGCCAGGCTTCTGATAGATACCTAGAAAAAAAAGTTATTGGTTGATTAATTTGCTGTATAGATAATACACGAAGAGTGTATGACATTTTTCTCTGGGTAGGGCAATTGGTTAATGTGCTCAGCTGCTAACCAGAGAGTTGGTGGTTTGAGTCCACTGGGGGCCTCCTGGGAAGAAAGGCATTGAAAAACCTGTGGAGGACAGTTCTACTCTGACACCTATGGGAAGAACCTACTCAAAAAGCAATTAGTAACTGGTAGGAGATTTTTTTTTTTTAGGTGAAATATTAATTAAAAAAAAAGTCATCTCAGAGATAGCTCTTTAATATCAGAATCATTTATTTCGAGGAATTTCAAGCCTCCTTAATAATAGTAGCCTTCTTTTAATACCTTTTAATAAGGAGCCTCGGTGGCTCAGTGGTTTAGAGCACAGCTGCTAAACAAGAGGCTGGCAGTTCTGTTACTTAAAGCAGGACTTGTCTGGTGTAGCTTCTAGTTAATAAAGACAGACCTAGGTGAGGAGGGAGGAGCAGTGTCCACTGCAAGTGCACCGGCAAGGCACAAGGAGGTATGTGTCTCTAATCAAGCTCCCTGAACAAAGGGAGGCAGAACATTTGATACCGTCTGTCTCAAGGAACTATGCACAAACCTTATGGACTATGTAGGTTATTAAAGCCAACAGGTGCAATGAAACAAATGAACTGTTTTTTCTTTGGGAAGTAGACTAGTGAATTGGGTTTGAATGGCTAGAGCCACATCCTGTGCTTTGAAGACAATGGACAGGAAGGGCCGGGTTCCACTTGATCTGAACAGCTTCCAGTTGAGTTACACTCATTGCCATCACCTAAGATTTTGTTCTCTGATGGCCAAGCAACTCTTGGCTGTGCTCATTATCATTCAAATCCACAGCCACTCCTTGGAAACTCCATGGGACTTTGTCCTATAGGGTTGCTATGAGTTGAAATAATTGAATAACAGTTCTGCTCTGATATCTATGGGGAGAATCTACTCAAAAACAATTAGTAACTGGTAGGATTTTTTTAAAGCGACATATTAATTAAACAAGTTTTTGGTAATTAAGTAAGATTTTTGGTATTCAATTTATGTATATTATTCTGGTAATTAAATACCAAAATACTTACCAAATATCAAATATGAAAATAAGTTTTTTGGTTTTCAGTTTATGTACATTATTTTGATAATTAAGTAAGTTTTTTGGTATTCAGTTTACATATAGTATGTTTCTCTATAAATGATTTCTAGAACATAAAAATTCTAGAGAATATTTTTTTAAGTGTCTGTACCACCAAACTTAAACTATGAGACATTATAGATCTTATTGAAATTTTCTGTTTATCCTTTCCGGAGTGACATCCTCTCTCTCTTTCTAGAAGTAACTACTCTCCTAAATTTGGTATTTATTATTCACATGCTTACATTATTCTTTTGTTTAGTTCATGTGTGTGTCTATACAATATCTATATACTTAGATATGTATCTATATATATGAGCCCTGATGGCATAGTCGTTAAGATGTATGAGGCTAACCAAGAGGTCAGCAGTTCCAATTCACCACCTGCTCCTTGGAAACCCAATGAGACAGTTCTACTCTGTCCTATAAGGTCACTGTGAGTTGGAAGCCACTCCATGGCAAAGGGTTTGGTTTACATATGTGTATATATATGTATGTATATATTTACACAAATACATACACTAAATATAATATATAATATATATACTATACATCCATTCTTCTGTATTAAGAGACTTTGAGGTCATTTTCAGTTTTCAATAACTTCCTTGTTAATGCTCACAAGAAAAAAATTCCTTGCTAACTCAAAGAAAAAAAAAATCAGATCCTAATTCCTGAAATCTGTAAATATTACCTTATATGGCAAAGCCTTTGAACACATGATTAAGTTGAGAATCTTGAAATGGGAAGATTATCCTAGATTATCTGGGGTTACTAAACGCAATCACAGATATCCTTGCACAATGGGTCAGTATGAGTCAGAACCAATTCAGCAGCACATAGCTATCACAATAAGATCGACTAAGGAGTTCCTATGCAGTTACAACAATTAATGTGCTTAGTAGCTAATTGAAAGATTGGAAGTTCAAATCCACTCAAAGAAGCCTAGATAGCAAAGCCTGGCAATTAACTCTGAAAAATTAGTCACCAAAACCCCTATGGACACAGAATTTTATGCTGTTTAGGGTTGGGTCTGGAGTGTTGGAAGGGAAGAAGAAATGTCCAAGGGGTTACATAGGTGGTCAAGGTCAAGAGATGGATTGTGCCAGACTATTGCATGAGCATGTGTTAGTGTGTACATGTGGAAGTGACTGTGTGTATGAATGATTTGTGTGCATGTCATTGTGTGTAACGCTGTGTGTGTGTGAAGTTTCTGGGAGAAGCAAATAATGGGAGCCTTGTGTGGTGTAATGGTTAAGTGCTATGACTGATAACCAAAAAGTTGGCAGTTCAAATCTAACAGGTGCTCTTCGGAAACTCTAAGAGGCAGTCTGCTCTGATCTCTAGGGTCACTATGAGCCAGAATTGGCTGTGGGTTTGGTGTTTCTGGTTGGGATCTTAAGAGAGTGACAAGAAAGGACTATCAAAGGTACAGGCCATCTTAATGTGTGTTAGAAAACGACTTTCTGGTGAAAGGGAATACAAAAGATTGTGCAAAATTGGAAACCTCAAAAATTTGTGCCAAATCTCTAACCTGTTGCTATGTTTCTTTCTTTCCATGATTTAGGATCAATGGCTACAGGCCATATCCAGTTGTAGATTTTGTCTCTGATTTTTGTTGTTGTTGTTGTTAATGAGAAACAAGCACTAGTATTTTTATTTTGTCATGTGGAGAGAATCATATATTTTCTTCCCCCTTTTTTCATTCTACTCTAACATAAGAACTGCTAAAAAGGTAGATACAAGTCTTTCCAAGAAAGTTTTATTATGAAGATAAACTGCACAGAAGAATTTTCCTGTGTGAAAATACAAGGTAGTTAGGTGTCTACAAAACTGGAATAAAATGTTAATGCATCTGCACATTTTGTGTAATTATTTCATTTTCCATTAATAATGAATCTCAAGCTATAGAGTAACCAAAGGCCTATTTGTGGAATGCAGTACCAGTAAATGAGCTATTATGTTTACCTATTCCATTCACTCTCACTTTATTCTCAAAGTTCTTTGATGTCACATTCAAAGAGTTTGACTGCAGTAAAATAATGCAGAACAACAAAAGAGAATGAAAAGAGAAACTATCTACAAAGCTATTTTTCCTAGAAAATGATTAATGAAAGAAACCCTCAAGAACATGAGAACACATAAGCATCCCACAACTGTTATTGTATATGCACCGGAGTATGGTGTCTTGCACATGAAAGACACTAAAATGAGAACTTGTTAATGTAGGAGATGTTAATGACGGTGATGAAGCAGTGATTTGACATCAGGTAACTTAAACCAAAAAGAATATTTGTGTGGCATATTTGATTTTTCAAAGATGTCCACCATAAGATGACTGCAACTATATACAGCTATTAAAACTCAGTCTGCTCCTGTAGGGTGTTCTTATGTGTTCAATGTGTTCAGGGTGTTCAATGTGACCTTGACATGCCTCTGTTAAGAGGTTGGGTCTATGTTTCCACTTTGTAACTACCTGGAAGAATAAAATGACAGAAGTGATGCTGGATGACTTCTAGACTAAATCATAAAAGGTAATAAGGCTTTCATCTGGTTTTCATTCTCTCTCTCCACCTTCGTTATTTCCTCTTTCCCACTATTTCTCTCTGGTTTTAGCACACTTATCATTGAAATGCAACCAACCACCATTTCAGATGTGCTCTCCCAGGCGATACCAGATCACCCATCAAGGAAGTGGAAGATTCTGCTTCCTGTAGAATTCTCCTGCTAGGATGTGTGTGGAGGTTCTCTGTCTTTGATACTCCTTGAGCCAAGGTCCCATTATTGCTGGCTTCAGCTTCTAGTCACAGACTCTTTAAACTAAGGCATCTGAGTTATGGTTAAATTTCTGTAGTCTACTATCCAAATCATTTTTGTGAGGTCACACAGATGACTTATTTTGAATTCTGACTTGTCACATTGTATATATCAGAGCTACTCAGTGTTTAGTGTGTTTAGGAAACACTTGAGGATCTTGTTCAAATTTAAGTTCTGATTCAGTAGTTTGAGATGGGTTCTGAGGTTCTGCATTTCTAATGGGCTTGTAGGTGATGCTGATTCTGTTGGTCTATGACCCACACTTTGAGAAGCAAAGGTACAGAGAGGATTATATCAACAAAGCAAAATTTTGTGATCATCCTCAATGAAGAAAAGCAGAGATAATGCCATTATTGAGTATCTACAGCATGGTAAGAAATCTCCTAGGTATTTCATATACATCAACTCTATCCTCATAACACCCTGTGATGTAAACACTATTTTTTCTACTTTAAATAGTGAAGAAGTGATGATTCAAAGAGCTTAGGTAAGTGACAGAGACAGTACCCAAACCCAGATCTGCCTTGCCATATAACTATGCCATTATCTCTCTGCCGCCCATCTTTTGTGATCTCTCTGCCTATGCTGGCTTCTCCAAATTATCATTGGATAAAGAGATACCCCCCTAGTAGTGCTGTCCAGAAGAACTTTCTTCAGTGACAGAAGTGTTTGCAATCTGTCCTACCCAATATGGTAGTCACAAGTGTCTACCGAGTAATTGAAATGCAGCCAGTGTGACTGAAGAACTGAATTCTAAATTTTATTTAATTTTTATTAATTTGAATAGCCATATGGGGCTAGTGGCTACTGCATGGTATAGTATGGTTCATAGGGAGGTTCCTGAAGATTAACAGGATATTGGGTTTGGAAAGGAATTCAAATTTGCACTACAGGCATGTGTGTAACATTCAACCACTTTACTCAGAATATTTTAAATATTTAATACAATGTTCATAGTTTTATCCATAATCTTTACTTCTCTGGCTGCCTTTTCCTGTATCATACCGCATCAAATAACTTCTGCCTTTTGGGTTTATATCAATTAAAAAGAAGTTCTAAACACAAGTAAGATGCTGAAGATCACAAAGGAAATACACACCAATTCAGGAAGGAGGAGGATGTGACTTGGGGAGTTCCGGAGAGACAAGAATAGCAAATGGAAACTACCTTCCATTCATTGGGGATTAAGAGCCATTCAGATGCTTCCCCCTACTCTTGGGACCTATGACAATTAGAATGCTTTCAGGCTACAAGTAAAAGGAACCTGGACCAACATTGATTTAAATGATAAAGAAGTGTGTCATTTTAAGTAGTTGGAAGTGCAAGGGTGGAGTGGACTTTAGGGTTATTTGATTCAATTGCTCAGCAGGTCTTGAAAGACTGCCATTCTATCATCTGTCCTCCATGTTAATGTTTAGTCCTCAGGCTAAAACCAAGATAGCTGTAGCAGTTCTGTACATCCAGTTATAGTCAGAGGAAGGAGTTAACTATTTCCTCTTGCAACTCTCTCTGGGAAGCCCTGTGAAGGTTTTTTCTCATGTTTCACTGACTGGAATTAGATCAAGTAGCCACTCTTAATAACAAGGACAATGAGATTTGCCTTACACTAATAAGGTCTGCTTCTAGGTCTGGAAGTGAAGCCAGCTTCCTCTGAGTATATAGGCTGTATGAGGAAGGATGGATATCTCAATGTAATTGGAGTTCCATTAGAAAGAAAGAGAGGTAGGTGACCCTAGTGTCTCCTACAAGGACAAATCTTGAAGGGAGGTTGGGAATTGGCAGAGATGTCAAAACATCTGTTTTGGTCAAAGTAAACCAGAGAGGAATAGGATTGGCAGCTCCTTCTCTGAATGTGACCAAAGAGGCTACAAATCTCTAGGGGAAGCCTCGTACGTCCTGGGCATTTTAAGACTCACAGCATCGGTAGGTCCAGGCCACCTGTTGCAGTGCTCCTATTTTCCTGTGGTCTGGCCAGGCCACACAGGGAAACAGAGGTCCCCACAGGCCTTTGTGAGAGCCTAAAGAGGAGCCAAAGAGGTGCTGAGAGGCCCAATATAGATCAGAAGAGTCCAGAAGAGTAGCAATAACAAGTGTAAATTGTCTAGCATGGATTCATATTATTGCTAGTTGCCATTGATTGACTTCATCTCATGGGGGTGCCATGTACAAAACAGAATAAACTATTGTATAGTCCTGTGACACTGGCATGATCATTGGAATGTTTGAATCCAGCTGTACAGTATTCTGTTTTAATTCGTGAGGTTTTTATTAATCAATTTTCTGAAGTAGTTTGCCAAGCCTTTCTTCCTGGTCTGTCTTAGTCTGGTGTGTCGAAATGAGACATAAGTAACTCCATTTAGAAGAAGAGTGCAGTGAAAAATTCAAGTAATAGGCTCCAGGAACCAACTTAGCAGGAAATAACCAAAAGAAAAATACCACAGGGTAATTACACTGAAACAGATAGGGCCTGGAGACAGCCTCACAAATAAGCCCTGGAGCCAGCCTAGTAAAACATCCACTAATAGAAATTCCATGTGGTTAACACATTCACCCACAGCTAAATTTTGCAACTTGCAGAAACTCCGTATGGCCTCAGCCAACCTCAGCCAATCAATGCGAAGGTCAGCTCCCCTTCCCTACCTTGTGATTTCAATGCTTAAATACTGGGTGCTAAGGAAGCTTGTGGTTGCCTCCTGTTCTGTGTAGTTTGGGGTGCATCCCTGGTACATCAGTCTTTTTCTTATTGGGCACATTTTTTAATAAAACTTAACTTTCAAAAAGTACCTGTGTCGCGTCTTGAAATCGGGACCCTAACAGGTGCACAGCAGAAACCTACCCACCATGGATGACCCAGCTGGTATGTGAAATACTGATGGTATAGCTTCAAGCAACATAGCAATATACAAGCCACCACAGTATGACAAACTGACAGATGGGTGGCAGACTGTTTCATAGGATCTTATTTTGGTGCACAGGACTGTCACTGTCTAGGGATATTCTTAATTAATCTGTGTCTCATGCTACCATCCTAGGTCTGACCTTTGTGCACTCCTATGACTCCATGTGTCAGAGACTGCTTTGCCTACACTTGTGTTCTTGATTCTTGTCCTCTGGGGAGAACACTCTTCTGGCTTAGCATGTGCCTCTAGAGATTCACCCACAGTTCTCTGTGCTGAACCAAAGACCTGAGAATAACTTGACTTTGATATCTTTCTCTCCACCTCTGTATAAACTTTTATTGAATCCATGGAAATGATACATTGTCAGCAAATATTTTTCCTTTGTAATTGATGTTGTTCTTGAGTCATGTTCTTTGCTTTTATTCTCCTTCAAAGTCTTTTGGACTACTTGAGAACTCTTAATGACTCGACGGCACTTGGCTTGGCTAATGTGAGACATCCCAGTGTCTGACACTGGCCCTGTGCCACCTCACTTGTTCTCTGTCTTCTTGATGGCAGTCTACACCTTTCCTTTCAGAAATAAGACAGTGGTCCATGATGTCTGATATCCATAGGCTAAAAGATACTGCAAACTATCAACAAGAAAAAGGTAAATAACCCAATCAAGCAATGGGCAAAGGAAATGGACAGACATTCTACCAAAGAGGACATCCAGGCAGCCAAAAGACACGTGAGGAAATGCTCACAATCATTAGCTATTAGAGAAATCCAAATGAAAACTACAATGAGATACCGTGTCACCCCAACAAGGTTGGCCATAATCCAAAAAACACAAAACAACAAATGCTGGAGAGGCCATGGAGAGATAGGAATTCTGCTACACTGCTGGTGGGAATGCAAAATGGCACAACCTGTTTGGAAAGCAATTTGGCACTACCTTAAAAAGCTGGAAATAGATATACCATCTGATCCAGTAATCCCACTGCCTGGAATATATCTTACAGAAACAAAGGTTGTCACACAAACAAACACGTGCACACTAATCTTTATCACAGCACAGTCCACAGTAGCAAAAAGATGGAATCAACCTAGATGCCCATCAGCAGATGAATGGATAAACAAACTATGGAATATATACTTAGTGGAACACTATGCAGTGATAAAGAACAATAATGATTCAAGAAGCATCTCATAATCTAGTTTCAATTGGAAGACATGCTGAGTGAAATCAGTCAGCAGCAAAAGGACAAATATTGTATGAGACCTCTGCTGTAAGGACTTAAAAATAGACTTATGTACAGCAGAAAAGACTGTTTGACAGCTACAAGGGTGAGAAGGAAGGGAGAGGGTTGGTCATAGAATAGATAGTTGATAGAAATTTGGTTAGGTGAAAACAGTGACAGCACATAGCAGATATTAAGGTCAACTCTTTGGACAAAAATAGACTGGACTCAGGGACACAGTGTGACCACATGGTGTGTGTACTTCATGGTTTTATGCGTTTATAAAATGTCTTATTGATCTATTTCTAAATGGAAGACAAGAGGCTGGAGAGGAGGGGACAGGAGCTTGTTAAGAGGATACGACAAGCATAGAATAAAAAGGCGGAGTGTGCTGTCACTGGGCAAGGAGAGCAGAAGTTGCTGCTTACAGACAGGCATGCAAAAGTAATGTGGATTACATATTTTCAATTAATCACAATAAAAAAAATAAAAGAAAAAGAAAGAAAGAAAGTGGTCCAGTCTTCACTCTATCTCTGTGCATTCAGGCTGGAACCACTTGCTATGCTGGCGATGAAATTACTCCTGTTCTGTGTGTTGGAAATCCCCAGGACTGGTGGAGTCTCTCCTGAATTGCTGCATGGCTTCCTGCCTGCCTCTTAAAGGCCCTGTGTCTACAGTCATCTCCTGTCATTATTCATGTCCCATTCCATGAATTCAAAGTACATTTTATGCCACCATCTTCACTTAATGTGTTGCTCTATTCATCTGTGCCTAATGTCTCTCTCCATTTGACAGATCCCACAGGGCAGGAATTCTGCCAGACCACTACTTTCCAAGTTCTTACCCTTTCCTTAGTTCCACATCTGTTGTATCACAATGGACAACTGTTGTTGCTGTTGTTTTGTGTTGCTGAGTCAGTGCTGACTCATAATAACCCTATGCACAACAGAGTGAACCAGTGCCCTGTCTTGTGCCATGTCCACAATTGTTTTTACGCTTAAGCCCATTGTTGCAGCCACTGTGTCAATCCATTTTTTTAAAGGTTTTCTCTTTTTCACTGACCCTCCACTTTACCAAGCATGATGTCCTTCTCTAGGGACTGATCCTTCCTGACAACACGTCCAAAGTATGCAAGATGCAGTCTTGCCGTCTGTGCTTCCAAGCAGCACTCTTCCAAGGTTGTACGTCTTTAAGAACAGATCTGTTTGTTCTTTTGGTGCTCAATGGTATGTTCAATATTCTTCCCCAACACCACAATTCAAAGGCATCAATTCATCTTCCATCTTCTTTGTTCACTGTTCAGCTTTCTCCTGTGTATGATGCAACTGAAAATACCACGGCTTGGGTCAGGTGCACTTTAGTCTTCAAGGTGACATTTTCACTCTTTAATACTTTGCAGAAGTCCCTTGCAGCAGATTTTCCCAATGCAATGCATCTTTTGATTTCTTGACTGCTGTCTCCATGGGTGTTGATTGTAGAACCACGTAAAATGAAATCCTAGACAACCTTAACCCTTTCTTCATTTAGGATGATGCTGATTACTGATCCAGTTGTAAATATTTTTGTTTTGTTGATGTTGAGGTGCAATCCATACTGAAGGCTGTGGTCTTTGATCTTCATCAGTAAGCGTTTCAAATGTTCTTCACTTCTAACAAGTAAGGTGGTACTGTCTGTATAACACAGGTTGTTAGTGAGTCATCCTCCAATCCTGATGCCTTGTTCTTCTTTATACAGTCCAGCTTCTTGAGTTATTTGCCTGGCATACAGATTGAAAATGTATGGTGAAAGGATACCAACCTGACACACACTTTTCCTGACTTTAAACCAACCAGTGTCCCCTTGTTCTGTTTGCACAACTGCCTCTTGATCTATGTACAGATTCCTTAAGAGCACAATTAAGTGTTCTGGAATTCCCATTCTCCACAATATTAGCTGTAATTTGTTACAATCCACACAGTCAAATCCCTTTGCGAAGGGGCAAGTTGGTTTAGAGATGTTTTCACTGCATCTTGATGGATCAGTCAGCTCAACACTACCAAAAACCAGTTCACCCTCTAGAGTCCTAATGCTGTCTCAGAACTACCTGAAAGTTACTAAAAAAATACAGATTTAAGACTAACGAATAAAAGCTTTGGGGCAAAGGAGTGAGAAGAGAGAGTCTATACACTACAATATGCTATATGAGGGCTGACAGTTAAGTTCAGGAACTCATCCTAGAAAATGTGCTACCTACCTCATTATTGAATATCACTATGGTCACCTTTCAAGTACTCCATTTGGGAAGCTATGCACTGATGCCAATGCTTAGTGTACCCTTCAAAGCAATTTTGGAAATCTGTGGAATGGCCCTCTTTGTATTACACTTGATGTCTTGAATGTCATCCTAATGTCTTCCTTTCGATATTTCCTTTACCTTTGGGTAAAGAAAAAAGTCACTGGGGGCCTGATCAGCTGAGTTGGGGGGGGGTGTTCCAACAGTTACTTGTTTACTGGCTAAAAACACCCTCACAGACAACTATATAGTTAAGTTTATGGACTTGCCACCATGTCACTGTGCACAATGGCCAGAAAGAGTTCCAGAATTGCTTTGAAGGGTAGACTAGGTACCAGCAGCAGTGCATAGCTTACTAAGGGGAGTACTTCAAAGGCGACTGCTGTGATATTCAGCAATGAGGTATGTAGTATTTAGAACAATTAAGTTTACTGACTTAATTGTCAGAGGCCATATATTATACACTCCTACACTTCCCAGGGGATTCTATCGATCTAGGTGTTGGGAAGCATCAGATTCTCTGCAGCTATTTGGTTTCTCAAGTGGAAATCAGTCTTGGAAGAGTTCACAAATCTCTTTCAGACTCTGGGTCAACATACTGTCCCAAGTGGAATAGAGGAAGGGAGAGTAAGCTTACCTGCAAGCCAGATACAACTCTAAGTGTCATGAATAGCCATTGAGCGAGGTCATCTTTAAGGTATTCTGGGTGGTTTTTCAGTGTTGCTGCTAATCTAAAGGCTGACAATGTGAATGTACCAGTCACTTCCTGAAAACATTATGGAGCAATTCTTCTCTGTCCGGTAGGGTTGCTATGACTCAGAATTGACTCAACGGCAGTATTGTTTTCTTTTTCCTCATTGTTTAGGAATTTGGAGTAATGAAAATGCTGAGGATTTTGTCCTGCGTTGAACAACAGGGATAGAATTAATTTGAATGTCACGATTGTTGATAGACATCTATTGTCTGCATGCATAGCATGCTGGGGCTTGGAGTTAGAGACTCAAGATAATTAGACTTTTTTTTTTTTTTTACCTGGAGAAGATTACAAGGTAGTTGGGGAAAGAGCAGACATGCTCCAAAAGACATACTGACTATTCTGGGTTCAATAGCGTCCCCTAATTTACCCTTAAATTCATATCTACCTGGAACTTGTGACTGCTGGAGAAGGACACCATGCTTAGTAAAGCAGAGAGTCAGCAAAAGGAGGAAGAACCTCAGTGCAACGGAAGGAGAGAGAAATTTGGACACAGAAACACCAACTTTGGGAAGACCATGTTAAGACGTAGGTAGAGATTGGAGGGGTATATTTAACAGAAATAGCAGAGCATCATGGAAGAGCTTCTCTCTTAGAACCATCCCTGCTGACACCTTAATTGTGAATTCTAGGCTCCAGAACTGTGAGGGAATACATTTCTGTTGTCTTAAGTGACATCCAGTTTGTCACTGCAGTCCTAGGAAACCAGTGCACTGATGGTTGTTTTCTGAAAAAAAAATTAGAATCTACTGGTTTCAGATTTACTTTTCTCTTTAACTCATTCAGTAAAGAATTACAGAGGGGCTATGCTAAGTTAAGTGTACTATAGAATAGCAAGGATCTAAGTAAGAAAAGATGGTTCCAGTATAAGGGGAAGATACACCATGTCCACAAATGATCAGAGATAAATAGGGAAACATGCTAATCAGTGTGGGAGCATAGAGCAGGGAGCATTTTACCTTGCAGATCAGGAGTCTGATTGCTTACATCTACCTTAGAATGAACTATATGCTAGGGACTCCACCTGATTCCTTGAATACATAATCTCATTCAATATAATTTGTTATTTAACAGACTCCCCTTGTTGTTGCTACTATCTGGTGTTATTGAGTCAGTTCTCACTCATAGGACACTATTGCTGCCCAGTCCTGTACCAGTCTCATGACTGTTGTTATACTGGAGCCCATTGTTGTACCCATTGTGTCATCCCATTGCGTTGAGGGTGCTTTTGTTTGCTGACCCTCTACTTTATCAAGCATATCTTTCTCCAGGGACGGGTCCCTTCTGATAACATGTCCAAAGTATGTGAGATAAAATTTCACCATCCTTTTTTCTAAGGAGGACTCTGGCTGTACTTCTTCCAAGGCAAAATCTTTGTTAGGTAGATATTACTGTCTTAATTCTGTGTGTTACATGGATCCCTCTTTAATGATGACTGATGCTTTCATGAAAGGTAATAAAAACACTAGCCCTTCAACCCCTCATGTGTTTATTTGCATGCACTAATTCTCACTGGAGATGCTGAGACGAGATGCTCAGGTTTAAAAATGACTTGAACCCTTGGGTGGGGACAGAGGAAAAATTCTCTGCAGAAAGCTCACCAAGCAGGATGAAGTATCTGGACTACTAGACGACCCAGTTAAAGCTTTGGCCAAGGTTTGAGGTTTGCAAGGTGCACAGAGTTTCTGGGTACAGATGTCTATTGTGCTTAGAATCTGTCCAAAGCTGAAGAAGAGAAGATGGAAAACTTGGGAGCCTAATCAGTGTTGCTTTTGCCAAAATGTATAAGAAAGGCGATTTCTCACTTGTTACAAAAAGATTGCTAAGAATTAGGAGTTGGAGGGGCCAAGAGACAGCCAAGGTATGAGAAGTGGTGAGGTGAGAGGGGCCAGGAAAACAAGGAAGTATGGGTAGTGAGGAGATGGGCAAGGTAAAGAGTCATTTCAGGTACTTGGGTATCACACTGACTCAGAGATGGGAGGGGTCAGCAGCCTGCCCACATAGTAGTGATGAGCAAACGGAAAAAAATTGGTGAAGCCCAAACCTAACAAATCAAACCCATTGCCATTGACCAGTTCTGAGTAGAATTACATGATAGTGCTTCCAAGGAGCAGCTGGTGGATTAAAACAGCTGACCTTTTGATTAGCAGCCAAGCTCTTAACCTCTGTGCCACTAGGGCTCTGTATTTGTGTTAAATGCCTGTATTTTTATTCCCAGTGTAGTGGAGCTTGAGCAACTTGGGCCACAAGCAGATGAAGGAACTGAATGTTATTTCCCAAGGTCACAGAGCCAGTAAACAGCAGAGTCAGAATTCAAATTCACACTCTAATTTAGACTACAAAAGTACTCCTCTTGCAGAAGGGACATTTGAGTAAACATTTCATAAATGGAAAAGAGACTAAAGGTGGGCTACTCCAGAGACAGTTGAAACCAAGTTTATAAAGACTGAATGGATGAAAGACGCACACAGTGTTTCAGAGGTGAAGCCAAGGAATTTGTAATTCAATGAGGCTGTGTGAAGGAAGCTAAAACAAGTGAACTGGGCAAGCAAAGTTACAGAAAGCTTGTGCAGAGCTGTGTGTGCCCCGCTAAGACAGAGCTTCTAGACTTTTCTTAACATCTTGCTCTCTACCTTTTGATAAAAACTAACATCTAATTTCCTGCTTTACAGTTGTTATTTGAGATATTAAATACAGTAAATGTTTTGATCAAAACACATCATAGCAGGAGATATATTTAGAATGGGATCTTTCAAATTCATGTGTTCTTGAGTCCACCTAATATTTTTTTATCTGAGCTGGCTGGAGGTAGAGCTGTAGAATCAGAGAAGTTGTGAAGGAGGGCATCACAACTCAACAGAAGCAGTGTGGACGGAGAAAGAACAGATTCAAGAATGACTCAGAGAGAACAAGTAATAGTTTTCATAGTCCAGAACAACTGGAGAACCCAATGGCTGCTTTGGCTGTTGAGGAGTTACCTTTGAATCAGGAAACTGAGACGCTCTAGCCATTACATAGACTTAGAGTTTAAATCTAGGTTTGAGAATAGTAAATGGAAGCAGACTTTAGGTCTGACAAGTACTCTGCCATTCACTACATCAATCTAAGTAGGTATTTTGGTGTCTAAATGAGAGAATCTATGCTCTGATGATTTTTTCCTGCAAAGTATCTGGGTCCTTTACCAGATGCAAATCAGTTATTATAGAAACCACTAATGATAGCTAAGCTCTCATTGTATGCTGGGCACTCTGCTAAGTGCTTTCCATGTATCAGTTCATTTGATCCCCACAACTCCATGAGTTAGGTGCTATTCTGTCCTCATTTTCCAGATAAGGGAACTGATACGTAAAAATGTGCGGTACCCTGCACAAGGTCCCATATCTGGCAAGTGGTAGAGTCAGAATTGGAGTTTAGTTCTGTCTAGTATCAGTCACTCAGTGTGTGTGAAGAACTATTCAAATGAGAGTCTAGGGTTTACACAGTGAGCTAGGATGTGACTATGTCTTCTTCATCTATAATGCAGGCAGGAGACCTAGGCAGGGCAAAAAAGCATACCTCCTGAGGCCTGGGTGCACTATTCCTGCAGGGAGACACTTAGTCTGTGCTAAATAAAGGTGGTCCCTGTAGTCCCTTGGTTGTGGAACAAAGAAGGTAAAACTCAATCCTCATTTTCATATCTTCCCCCTGAGGCTGCCTACCTCAGGTCCAAATGGTACATAAAGGTAGTACTTAAAAAACAAAAAAAAAATCCCAGTGCTGTAGATCTGGACACAAAGCTGGCTCCTGAATTTTGTAACTTGTTCCCAGGCTTGATTGCAGAGATGTGGCATCTGGGAAAGACCAGGATAGTGTCAGGAAGAGTCTCAAAAAAAAAAAAAAAAAAAATCAGAGAGAGAATCATCCAACACCTTTGACTCAATGTCTCTAGGCATTAAACAAACAAAAGTCACTGCTGTTGAGTTGATTCCAACTCATAGCAACCCTACAGAACAGAGGAGAACTGCCCCATGGTGCTTGCAAGGAACACCTAGTGGATTCAAATTGCAGATCTTTTGGTTAGCTGATGTAGCACTTAACCATCATGCCACCAGGGTTTCCATTAAATGGATGCAATTCCTCCTCATCTAAACCAAAAGAACCAAACCCACTGCCACTGAGTTGATTCTGACTCATAGAGACCCTACAGGACAGAACAGAACTGTCCCACAGGATTTCCAAGGTTGTAAATCTTTAAGGGAGCAACCTGCTACATCTCTCTGTCCCAAGTGGCTGGTGGAGGCAAGCTGCTGCTGACATTTTGGTTAGCAGTGAAGTGTATCAGTCACAAAAAAGACAAATATTGTATGATCCCTATTGAGTGAAATATCTAAAACAGAACAAAGGAAAACCAACCATTACTGTTGAGATAATTCTGACTCAGAATGACCTCAGAATGTGACAGACAAAAATGGTTCCATAGAGTTTTCTTGGCTGTAACCTTTATGGAATTAGATTTGGCAAAGGCACAGAAATTAAAGTTTGTTATTGGTTCCAGGGAGTGGGAGGGAGGAGGTAAGGTAAGAGTTATTGTTTAGGAAGCACGGAGTGCCTGTAAATGATGATGAAGGAGCCCTGGTGGCAAAGTGGTTAAAATGCTCAGCTGCTAACCAAAAGATCAATAGTTTGAACTCAGCAGCCACTCTGCAAGAGAAAGATGTGGCAATCTGCTTATGAAGATTTACAGGCTTGAAAAATCTATGGGGCAGATATGCTCTGGCCTTATAGGGTAACTATGAGCTGGAGTCAACTCAGTGGCAGTGGATGGGTTAAATGATAATGGAAAAATTTCTCAGTGGATACAAGCGATGGTCTATGATGTGATATATCTAATCAGTGCAAGTGAATTGTAGGTGTAAAAAGTTGACATGATAGATCTTGTGTTACATATACTTTTACCATAATTTTTAAGTGTTTATTTAAACCTATCTCTGAAAAACTATATATACCTTTGCCTTTAGAATTCAGTTGTCATAAAATCTTTAATCATCTTTTAAACAGTCAATTTTCAGAGTTCAGCAACTTCAGCAACGTGAAGAAACAAGTTAGTAAAGGCGTTTAAACACAACTTGAATTCCTTTCTCAAAACCGCTATGGGCTTCAGTCCTGTTAGCTGCAGGAAGAATTTGTCTTTTCGTCTATGGCAGCCTTTATTGTCGTGAAGTCTAGGAAAAAAACAAAAATCATGTATGCTTGTCTATTCCAGTTGTTTTCAACTTTATAAATATACTTCTAAAAGCCACTGCAGATTATTTCTAGTAGAACTACAACATAAAATATTGTCTTAAAAGTGTACAAAGACCTTACAAAGGCCCTTTGTTACTGTCAGTCTCTAATTTCCATGTATTTAGAACCTAAGTCTAGATTAGGCCAGTCCCAGCTGCAATCTTATGATGACCAACCTCAGCACTGCGATATGTGGCCCTAAAAATTAAAAAGAAAAAAGTGTCTCTGAAAGAGTTGAACTGTGGTGGCACTTTACTGGCAGAAGCCCAATAATGTAGTGGTGGAACAATGAATCCACATCTCTCTGGAAGAAAAAACTAAATAAGACTGGAATAATCCATAAATGCGAGAGGGGAGTAGGTAGTAAGGCTCCCAAGGTTAACCACAGTGCCAGTGTTTAAGTTTTCCTAAGTTGGAAAAAAAGGACAAGGTTTTGCACCACCCCAAATTAAGTCAGACCAAGCCCATTATGTTTTCAATATGTGGCGATGCTTTCTTTAGCGAGGGCCCCTGAAGAAGACATAAGAAAGAATATTTCTGCCCACAGGCCTGGTCTAACTGGCTTTGACAACTCCTGTGGGCTTTTATGCGACTATTTATTCTGCACAAATAATGGAATCACATTCTCATACAAGCCTGCTAACTCTGCAGCCTCCTGAGATCCACAAGTCTCTGCAAAACCAAACCTTGTACCTGCATGCGCAGGAGATCTGGAACTCTAGCAAGAGGCTATGTTTCTCTCACACTGGAATCATTCTAACACACAGCAGGAGTCTTCCTTGCATTAGTATTCAGAGCGTGTTGTGCTGCTTTTCGTTAGCTGGTTGGTGTAATAGTAGCGTGTCTTCCACAGTTATATTTGGTGGAAGGAATAGGAGAACTGGATCTGAATAGATGCGTTGGAATAAGGCTGACGTACACTTTTGTCATTAGACTGAATCTGGCTGCACCATGTTGAGTTTCAAAAAAAAGCACATGCCAGACATTTGGGGTAGGGGATTAGCAGTTGATCTTTTTTTTTTTTTCCATCACTGGGCATTGCTATAGGACTAGCATTGAAAAGTAAAGGGCAGGACCCAGTTGCTCCCCTTCACAAGCACGTCTCTCAAACTTCTCACCTTGTAGCCACCAAAGGTGCTCAGATGGTTTGTAGTAAAGAGGGGGAAGAGGGGAATTCGATGCAGCTCCATCCTTTGCTGACCTGTTAGGACTGTCCTGATCTCTGTCATACTTCTGCAATCTCCAGGCCCACGTGGAGCCTCCTGTCATTACTATACCCTCTGGCAAGTGAACAAGAGGTCAATCAGGACGGACAAAAAGTCTCAGAAAAAGAAGTGGACTCCACTCTCACTTTAGCAGTGGTCAGATTTCAGCTTGAAAACAAACGGAAAGATACATAGACTGTAGTTACCACACAGAATGCACGAAATTGCAATCATTAAATTAGGAGTATGTTTTTACCCTGGCATACTTGTAGCCTTCCAGACGAGTCTCTATACTTCCATGGTATGAAAGCCAGGGGCTTTGAAGCTTCTTTATTTACCTGCTGTTACCTACTGAACTACAAAATAGGGCTTTGTGCATGGGTGATATGCAATAGTTACTGATGAGCAGATTAGCAATGAGGAGGATTAAAGAGTTAAAAATTAAGTACTGTAGCAACAAATGTCCTAAGTAAGCACTGAATTTAATTACCACATCTATTCATAATAGTGACAGGTGAAAAACGCTCTTTATACTGTTTACAGTGGAGTTCAGCTTCAGTAGTGTGTAATGAAAGGAAGAGGTAAGGGTAAAGGTATTCAGTGAAACTGCAGCGTCGAAGCACTGATAAGCAAAAATAATTAGTAGTCAGTGGCAGGTTAATTTTTGGAACCTCAGATGAGCCATTTGCAAGGAGAATAAAAGAATAAGCTGGAAAGTATTAGCATCTGTGCATCATCTTTTTATGACTCAACCATTTGACATTGAAGGGTGTTACACTAATAGTTTAAAACTATTGAGTTAGCAGGAGTCTGTCCCATTGGGATTAATCATTTATTCATTCATTTAATAAGTAATTTTTGTACCTGGTACAGCTTACCATACTAGCCTTATGAAATAGGAAAATGTTGCATGCAGTCCTTAAATTCAAGTTACTTATAACCTAATTAGAGAGAAAAGATCTAAGCCCATGAAAAGCTAAGGTAATAATAATGGAAATAGACATACAAAAAAGATATGAGAAGGCATTAGGTGATCACAAAGCCCCCCAAATTCATTCTTCCAGCCTCTCTCTTTTGTGGGAGCTGTCACTTCCCCGTAATGATACACGTGATTACTGTTAGAGAAGTCATGTTCCTGTAACATGATCCTGCTTACCTGCCTAGTTCAAGTTGAATGAACCAAAGGTAACATTGGACTAAATTGAGCCAATCAAATTCTTCCTCAGGCATTTAGATTCAGGCCTAAGATTCTGGTTTAGTAGGATTATGCTTCATAAAAGATACATAAGCCTTGATGCTAGCCATTTTCCACCATGACAAAACAAAAAGTTCAGTTGGCAGTGAAGGAATGAACGAAGCAAATATGAAGAGAGAAGCAATCCTAAGAGAAGACAGTGACGCTGTGAACTCCCAATATGGGCTCTAGTTGTGGGTTTCCCCAGGTCAGAGGTCCACTTTTGTAATCAATGACACTTCCACATCCATACAAGGATGGGCTTCTTGCTCCTGAATTAAAAAAAAAAGAATCCATTTTTTAACAAGTTGATCAGTTGATTTATCCTTGTTGTTATTGTCAAGTCCCTTTCAAGTCACAGCAGTACTCTGTGCAACAGAATGAAATATCGCCCAGTCCTGCACCATCCTCACAACTGCTTTTACGTTTTAGCCCATTGTAGCAGCAGCCGAGGCAGTCTGAGGTCACAACGGCCCTTTTTTTTTTCACCGAGAGTGCTCGACCACTACTACTTGGCTTTCAGTTTGTTGTACAATGTGTGTTGCTGTGATGTTGAAAGTTATGCCCCTGGTATTTCAAACTCCATCAGGGTCACCTATGGTGGACAGGTTTCAGTGGAGATTCTAGACTTAAACAGACTGGGAAGAAGTACACAGAGATCAACTTCGTAAAAAATAATTGGCCAGTGAAAACCTTAGGAGTAGCCCCAGAGCATTGCCTGATATTGTGTTCAAAGATTAGCCCCTCAGGTTTGAAAGTTATTGTTACGGATTGAATTGTGGCTTCCCAAAATGTGTAAAAAACATGACTGGCTATGATACCCAGCGTGTGACTGTCTATCGTTTTGTTATCTGGTGTGATTATCCTATGCACTGTGAGTACTGGAGCCCTCGTGGTGCAGTGGCTGAGGACTACAGAAATACCAACCTGCGGGACACTAATGAGGCAGGATTATAGGTTGTTGTTGTTAGGTGCCATCGAGTGAATTCTGACTCATAGTAACCCTATACACAATGGAGTAAAACACTACCAAGTCTTGTGCCATGCACACAATTATTTTTATGCTTAAACCCATTGTTGTGGGCGCTGTTTCAAGCCATCTCATTAAAGGTCTTCCTCTTCTTCACTAATCTTCAACTCTACCAGGTGTGCAGTCCTTCTCCAGGGACTGATCCCTCCTGACATGTCCAAAGTATGTAAGACAGTCTTGCCATCTTTGTTTCCAAGGAGCACTCTGGTCGTGCTTCTTCCAGAGCAGATCTGTTTGTTCTTTTGGAAGTCTGTGGTACATTCAATATTCTTTTCCAATGCCTCAATGCAAAGGTATCAATTATTCTTTTGCCTTTCTTATTCGTTGTCCAGATTTTGCACGAATCTGATGTGATTCAAAATAGCATGGCTTGGGTCAGGTGTGCCTTAGTCTTCAAGGTGACATCTTTACTTTTCAGTACTTTAAATAGGTCCTTTGCAGCAGAATTTCCAAACGCAGGGCAACTTTTGATTTCTTGACTGCTGCTTCTGCGGATGTTGATTGTGGACACATGTAAAATGAAACCCTTGTCAAATTCAATCTTTTCTCCATTTATCATGATGTTACTTACTGGCCTAGATGAGAGAATTTTTGTTTTCTTGATACTGAAGTGCAATCCGTACTGAAGTCTGCGGACTTGGATCTTCATTGGTGAGTATTTCAAATCCTCTTCACTTCCCCGAGGAACCCCAGGTGGTATTGTGGGTTAAGTGCTACATCTGCTAATGGAAATTTCAGCAGTTCAAATCTGCCAGGCACTCCTCGGAAACTCTATGGGGCAATTCTGCTACGACCTCTAGGGTTGCTACAAGTTGGACCCGACTCGATGGCAGTGGGTTTGGTTTTTTTTCTGCTTGAGAAATGCTGAATGTGTTCTTCCCTTTTGGCTTTCTATTTCCAGCTCCTTGCACATGTCATTATAATACCTTATTTTGTCTTTTCAAGCTACCCTTTGAAATCTTCTGTTCAGTTCTTTTACTTCATCATTCCTTCTTTTGCTTTAGCTGCTTGATGTTCAAGAGCAAGTTTCAGAGTCTCTTCCGACCCAGTTTGGTCTTTTCTTTCTTTCCTGCCATTTTAATGACCGTGTGCTTTCTTCATGTATAATGTCTTTGATGCACTCCATAACTCATCTGGTCTTCAGTCTTTAGCAGTCAACACATCAAATCTGTTCTTGAAATGGTTTCTATATTCAGGTGGAATATATTCAAGGTCATACTTTGGCACCCGTGGACTTGTTCTAATTTCTTCAATTTCAGTTTGAACTTGTATATGAGCAGTTGATGGTCCATGCCAAAGTTAGCACCTGGTCTTGTTCTGACTGCTGATACGGAGTTTTTCCATTGCTTTTTTCCACAGATGTAGTAAATTTGATTCCTGTGTATTCTATCTGGTGACTTCCATGTATATAGTCACCATCTGTGTTGGTGAAAAAGGATATTTGCAATGAAGAAGTCATTGGTCCTGCAAAATTCTATCATGTCATCTCTGGCATCATTTCTATCACCAAGGCCACATTTTCCAACTATTGATCTTTCTTCTTTGTTTCTAACTTTTGCATTCCAATCACCAGTAATTATCAATGCATCTTGATTGTATGTTTGATCAATTTCAGACCACAGAAGCTGCTAAAAATCTTAAGAGCTACTGAAATGCTAACATCTATAACATTAATGGGGCAAGATTACAGGTAGTTACGTTAATAAAGCAGGACTCAATCTACAGGATTAAGTTGTATTTTGAGTCAATCTGCTTTGATACAGAAAAAAGAGACTCAAGCAGAGGTGAATGAAACCTCATGGCACCAAGAAAGAAGCACTGGTAGCAGAGCACATCCTTAGAGTCTCGGGTCCCCAAGCCAGAAATCTTGTAGATCAAGAGAAGATTGATGAAGAAGGTCTTCTGCAATCACCAACAGGAGGAGAAAGCCTTCCTCAGGAGCTGGAATTCTGAATTTGGACTTCTTGCCTCTTAGACTGTAAGAGAATAAATTTAAAGCCACCCACCTGTGGTATTTCTGTTATAGCAGCACTAGATAACTAAGATGGCTCTCAAAACGTGACTAAGGAAGAGCTGCCTCCTCAAGGTACAGTGCACCTTAATAATGTGGATAGAATAAAGCTATTGTGACCTTCATTTGCAGATGTGGCACAACTTGAAATGAGAAAAAAACAGCTATAAACATCCATTAACAGTGAACATGTGGAATACACAAAGTAGGAATCTAGGAAAATTGGAAGTTGTCGAAAATGAAGTAGAATGCATATAAATAAATATCCTATGCATTAATTAACTGAAATAGACTACTATCAGCCATTTTGAATCAGGCAATCACATGTTCTCCTATACAAAGAATGACAAATTGAAGAGGAATATGAATTCATCATCAAACATTTCAAGATCTATAATGAAATACAGCTCAGTCAATAATAGGACAATACTGTATGTATAATCCATATACCTACAAGGAAGACTGTTTCATACAATCATTTTTCAAATTTCTGCAACAATCACTAATGTCAAAGGTAAAGAAGTAGAAGATTTTTACCAAATTCTGCAGTCAAGAATTGATCAAACATGCAGTCAAGAGGCATTGGCAATTATTGGTGACTGAAATGCAGACTCTAGAAACAAAGAAGGAAGATCAATAATTGAAAAATATGGCCTGCTGCTATAAGAAAAATACCACAAGAGGATGACTTTAACAAAGAGAAATTTACTCTCACCATTTAGGAGGCTCAAACTCAAAGTACCAGTTCCAGAGGAAGTCTTTCTCTGTTGGCTGTGGATGAAAGTCCTTGCCATCAATTTTCCCATGGGTCTAGGAGACACCATTCTTTAATTTTTCATTTCTGGCATAGTAGACCACGTGTTTGTCAAATTCAAAATGGCCAACATCAGTCCATTTCAGCACATTAATGCCTAGGCAATCAATACTTGTGCATTCCACTTCCTCTTTTGAGGACTTCCAATTTTCTTAGATTCATAATTTAGACATTCCATGTTCTTATTATTAATGGATGTCTGCAGCTGTCCTCATTTTGAATAGTGTCAAGCCACTGCAATTTGGGGTTGTTTGTCACTAAAGCTTCCAGTTACACTCACAGATCCATCTATTGGCTTCCAAAACCTGGTGACAGCCAATCAATCAGGCACTTGGATATTTATACAAAGATTGTGTTTTATAGACACTTGGTTTCTTAAGAAATCTGATTCATGTTATTAATGAGAATACTAATAATAATCCAAGACACTAATCTCAGTACTTCTGTGCTTACTAACAGCAAAGTACCACGGGGAGTCTTTGCTATGGCTGAAGGAATAGATCTTCCTGTGGCTCCTCAGAGCATCCTCTGGACAGTAGGTTCAGCTTCTTGCTTAGGTAAGGACAGGGACTTCAACAGGAGTTGGGGAGTTACATTTCAGGATGGGACACTCAAGGGCCCCGCTCCAATTTACGCAGAGGCTGCATTTAGTTGCTCTGTGACAGCAATTGAGCAGGAGAAGTTTTTCCTTTTTTTTTTTTTTTAACTTACATACACTGTCACCATTCATTGTTGTAAGGGCTTTCTCAGTTGCTACAACTTAGAAACAAGTGTCACTGTTATCCAGATGGAAAGCAGGCTTGGGTGAATAAAGGAAGACGTGGACTTGTTGAAGAATGAACCATTATTTCTTTGCAGGCCCACTGGTGGGGATACCAGCTAAAAACTAAGTTTTCTTATGCTAGGAAGCCTAAATTGGAAGCTGATAAAACCCTTGGCGGAGATAGTTGAAAATATGTAATGAAAGCTGCTGAATTTAATATTAGTTTCACCATCAAATCCAACATCAAAGTTATGTTTCATGTTAAACTTATCAATGATGGTAACTTAAGAAAATGGGCTTGCCACATTTCTCAGTGATCTCAGCAATCTCCATATTATTTTGGTAGATTACCATCTTGCAAAAGAACATCTTGACTTGATCAGTGACAAAGGTTTGCTATCTGACCACCTGAAGGTAATGAGAGACAAAAGAGCTAAACTCTAGGCTTTTGTTATAATTTTGAAGTTTAAATTATGTGATGCTAGGACACTCACCTTACCTTGAAATGTGCTGGGATGTCAGTTGACAACTGCATTAAGATTCAAGGACATGAGCTTTGGAAGTGCTGTGCTTAAAATAATTTGTGGCTGTTGGTTTTCTGTTTTAATATTCATTCAGCTAACATTTGCAGAGTGCTTCAGTGTTTTAAGCATTGTGCTAAATGAGACAAAACTGCTACCTATCATCTGGTGAAGAAACTATTTATTTATAATTTGCTGCTGCCTCTGCTAGAGCCGACTCCATTTTAATATTGCTACAAGAGGTAGATTCCAAAGTCTGGCACAGAGTTAGTGCTCAATAAATGCTTGTTGAATGAACGCATGAGCACACATGAAACTTGAAAAATCCTACAAGAGTTGCAATATAAACACTATCTTTATTTTGCCTCAATCCTTGCCCCTAGAAAATGATTCACTTTCCACTTCAGAACAGGAAAGAGATTGTTTTTATAATCTATTCACTCAACAAACATTTACTGAGTGCCCATTTTGTGCAAGACACTGTGCTAGACACACTGGCAAGAGACATTCATGCTCTGACCTCTAGTTTCCAACAGCAGCATATTGAATGACTCTTCTTTATTGACTTGGGTAGATAACTACTTGGTTGGGCACTGATGCCTTTGGAAATGTCTCCTTTCTTTTACTCTCAATTATTCAAACAGGTAAGAGAGGGAGGAGGCAGCTGGTTGGTATAGATGTCAGGACCATAACAATCAAGAGAACATTGATTGAAACAAACAAAGTGTTAACCAACATTTTCTTTGACATAAATTTGGGAAGGATTAGCTCAGGGGAGGGTATCATTAGAGGGAGAAGAGCCATTAATCACTGTCCACAATAATCCAAGTTGAATATCTTATTGTTTAATTATTTTTAATCTTTTGGAAATAGAGACTTGCCCCAGGGTGTTTTCTTTTCTCTCTGCCTCCTACAGAGCGGCCTGCTTTGGGAGCTGAAGTCCTTCTGTGTATTCCTTGAACTGGATCCAGATTCATTACTGTGAAGCGCATGTCGATGATGAGGCTGATAGAAGGGGGAGGAAGAGGAAAAGAAAGAAAAGCTAGCATAAGTAGCCTGCGTTAGTTTTAGAAGTTGAAAGGTGATCTTTGACCTTCTCATGACTCATAAAGTGCTTTATAACTCCCACCCCTTAGTCAAGAATTTTCATGCTCAACAAAAAGGCTTTTAGCTAAAATGCCATTTTAACCTAGCTTCTCAAGGACTACTTCTTTCAGTTTCTGTATTGACCAAGTAAAGTTTTTAAACTTCTGATCAACTAATAGCTCAACAGCTTGGTTGATTCCATTTGCTAGGTCATGTACTTTGTCCAAGAGTAGAAACTGCTGGGTGTGGAAAAGACCAGCTGTTTTGCTATAGTATATGGATTGAGTAAAGCACTTGATATGCAAGCTAAAGGGAAGAGAATTTCTAATAAAGACACATTCAGAGTTGAAATTCCAACAAGGCAACCTAAGGGAAATCTTGTCCTTGGAGACTTCTGGGTTAAATACTCTGGAACTTTCTATACTCACTGCATTTTTTTTCTCTCTCTTTCTTTTTCCAAATATTTTTGAAAATATTCAAGGGGAAAAAAAGTTCAAAACAGCAAAACTTGAATTTGCTGTGCCAAACACTGCACTAAATTCCTGCAAATGAAATGCTGTGTAGGCATCCCTGCTGTAGCCTCCTGTCTTCTCTCAGATCCTCTGTCTCTCTCCAGCACTTGTGTGAGCATCATTTGCCTCTTATCTCATTAGTGTGCCACTTGTGTAGTATGCATTTTTTTTTTTCTGTGAAATGCTCTAAAAAGCCATTAAGTGGGCAGAACAATCCCTCAAAGGCTGAGGGTGAGGGGCTGAGGAAAGTGAGAGGGAGGAGTTTCAGGCTAGTGAAAGATGGCCAGCTGGCTATATAAAGTGCTATAGTCTCCAGAACTTCAAGATTATGGGAGAACCAGTACCAGCTGATACGCAAAAAGAACTTGAAAAACTCATATAAAACAAAAAGTTTACTTTCCAGAGCAAGTCTTCAATTTTGGTGAATCTATCTATCGATCAATTGATCTTAAATTTTTACCAAGTATCTATGATCTATCTTCAATTTTGATCAAATATATATCTATCTATGTTTTCAATTTTGAGGAAACCTCTGTCTCTCCCTAGATGAAGCATTTACATTGTATAAGGTATTATAAGTAATCTGGAAATGATTTAAAGTATATGGGAAGATGTATGTTATATGGAAATACTATACCATTTTGTGTAAGGGACTGGAGCATCTATGGATTTTGTATCCTTTGGAGGCCAGGGGGTGAGATTCTGGACCCAACTCTCTGTGGATACTGAGGGGCAACTATACAGGCTTAATGAGATTCAGTGGCATAGGGCATAGAGGATAAAAAGTGCAGGCCCCTCCACTTCCCTTTATTGGCTGAGGCAGGGTGTGATTTGCTGGCCAGTCTCCTATGACACCCTCTTGAATTTCACCTGGGGGCAAATGCTCTCCCCTTTCCCTCCTGCTATGCCTCTGACAAGATTCCCCCAGCTAATTTTGAAGGGCAGGACTGAGAGCCACGCTTCCATACATTAAGAGACATTAACTGTAGAAATATTGAGTTTGGCATGACTCTGAGGCTGTATGGGAGTCATCAGGAAAGAATCCACGTAACAGATGATAGTTTAGCAAGGTCTTAAAGGAAGAGGAGGAGTTTGAGCTCCTATATCCAGATTTCTGGCAGCCTTGCATGTTGTAAATGGTATATGACGAATTCTAAACGACTTCCCTAACAAAATACCACCCTCACTGCCATTGTATCTACAACTCCTGTAGTACTCAATCTTTGTATTAGCAGAGCTTTGAAGGGCTCTCCTAAAATTATAGATGTTGTTTGAAAAAGGCAACACATTAGACCGTTTTTAGTTGCTAATGCATTAGCCCAAATTCTTAACTTTTATGTGCTGAATTACTGTATTTCATTAAATATCTGAGCTAAACCTTGTACATTATAGATGCTTAAGAGTATTCTGACTAGATATTTGTTCTGGGATCACAAACCATGGGACAGATTACCCAATAAGGTACACAGAGTTTACTTGTGCTTGCTTACTAATCTGTAGTACACAATTCTACCATATCAAAGATATGTATATTTTACTTAATGTAAGCTCATGAGTGTGTTACTTACTGTTTAATCCACCCTTGACCCTGGGATCTTAAATGCCTAGAATATTTTACAGAGAGACACTCCAGTGGGTTGTAAGTTGATCCTCTTTCCAAAGCAATAAGTGCTTCCTGGGTGGAGAATGACTACATGCTCTTGACCAAAAAGTTTGGAAGGTCCAATTCCACCACGTTTACAGCATGTTTTGCCCTGGAGTAGTGGTGAATAACACACAGAAAGATTAGACTTGGTATATTCAAGGAGACTGCAATCTGAATAATCTAAACTACCAACAACAAACTCTGAGAAAATTGCCATGTACTCATAATTGAATGTGAAGTAACGCAGCAACCACTTACAGTGCTGTGGGAGTTCAGCCAAATGGTAGGCCCTTGGGGTGTAATGGGTGTTTTCTATAAGGGGGAAAAGAACCCACATTGCCATTGCTGAGCTGGCTCCAACTCCTAGAGAATGTTTACTATTTTAAGGCAAAACAAAAGGATCTGTTTCTTCTCTGCTCTAGATAATAGTCAAAGAATGTCCACAGATTCTGTTACCTTATGATTATCTTTCAGTTATAAAAGATAGTCAAAAGAAGACTATCTTTTAGAAAAAATAGTTAAGTACAGTAATTGTTTGGATTACGAAAGACTGAATCCTTCTTAGTTGTTGCCCAAACCTAATTCTCTACGACTATTATGGTCAACAGGAATTCTTTTTTTTTTTTTTTTTAAAATACTTACTCTCTGCTCTACCTGCTTCCAGAAAAGGGTTCAAGGCTCCGCAGAATCATTTCTTCCGTGTCTATACAGCTGACAGACTTTCTAAAATGCAGGTCTGGTGATAACAATTCTCTGCTTCAAGTTCATCCAACATTCCAGTGCTTTAGTCTGGCATACAGGATTTCATACCCTGGCAGCTCTGCCTCTCCACGCTCTCATCTGTCACAACGATGGACCATGGCAAGCTCAGGCTGTGGCGACACAATGGTGTTCTGAAGTGACTTCCCTCATTAGGCTTACTTGGCCCACAGTGCCTTCCCTTCCATCAGGCTTCCGTCTGTACTGGTATCAGCCTAACCATCAATTCCCTAATTGTGCATTTGCTTTTAACTTCGAAGAAAGACAGCATCTATTGCTTTCTTCTTTGCGTTCTCACTGAACTTGCAAAATCTTTAGTTTTCTAGATGCCTTTGTTTCCCCCCAGGTTTACTTTCTACCCTTTTCCATTCCCCTCTGTGCCGTAGAAGGCTGGCCTATAGGGACTTTGGGTTCCTTTGTCTCCTAGCTACCCCTTGGATTTGACTAATGAAGACCTACTACAAGATATCAGAAACTGAAGGGAGAGAAAATTGAGTTGTTTGGTCTCCTGACTCCCTCCTTGCCTAATTGCTCTGGTTTGTCTGGGTTTCTCTATAAAACTTAAATGCAGTTCCTTTCAGGCACTTTTTCCCCAGTAGCTACCCTCTTACACTTCCAATATTCTTTCCCCTTTCTATTTTACTAGGCTTCCAGGGATGGCAGTGGAGTCTCCAGGTGGTCCAAATGGTTAACACACTCAGCTAGTAACCACAAGTTGGAAGTCCAAGTTCACAAAAGGCACCTTGTTAAAAAAAAGACCCAGCCATCTGCTTCTGAAAAGTCACAGCCTCAGAAACTCTGTGGAGCATAGTTTTACCTGACCTGCACGGGGTGCCATGAGTCAGAACCACCTCAATGGCAGTTGGTAAACGGGAGAGCAGCAGCCCTCGGCTGTTACTAGCCATGGCATACTGCCCTGCCTTTGCTTCATTTCTGAAACCCTGTCCATTATTTTTCAATAGTCTCTTTCTTAACTTCTCATGAATCATCTAATAAGAGTGGACCATCTGATCCTGTAGGGACTTTAATGGATTGATGCACCTAGTTTGCGGAGTAGATCAAGATCTTTATGCAGCATTTACAATTTGATAATTTGGTGTGTTTCTCCTAATGTGACATCTGAACTACTTCTTTGAGCAGTAATATAGTTAGACTAAGTTTTGTTTTCACTTGAATCCACAGTCAATGCCTGTGGAAGCAGCAATCAAATGATAAATAACTAATTTGCTACAAAAGACCTCTTCAATGTGTTAAAAAGCAAAGATGCTACTTTGAGGACTAAACTACACCTGACCTACATGATGGTAATGTCAATGGCCTCATATGCATGTGAAAGCTGGACCAGGAATAAGGAAAGTGGAAGAACTGATCCCTTGGAATTATGGTGTTGATAAAAAATATTCAGTATACCATGGACTGCAAAGAGAACCAACAAGTCTGTTTTGGAAGAGGTAAGATCAGAATGCTCATTATAAACAAGGGTGGCGAGGCTTCTCATGTACTTTGGACATGTTGTCAGGGGGAAGAGTCCCTGGAAAAGGACATCCTGCTGGGTGAAGTAGGGGGTCAGTGAAAAAGAAGGAAAGCCTCAATGAGATGGTTTGACACAGTGACGGCAACAATGGGCTTAAACATAGTAAAGATTGTGAGGATGGTGCAAGACCAGGCAGTGTTGCATTCTGTTGTACATAAGGTGCTTTGAGTCAGAATCAACTCAGTGGTACCATATAACAACAACAATAAAGCCACTAACAATGCTGGAATACATTCTCAAGCCCCCTGACTCCTGTACCTCAGATGAAGAGTGTGGATATCACGTTCATTCACAGTGACAGATTTAGTTAGCTCCACTTAGGAAAACTGTAACATTAAACTTTAATGTGCTGAGTTCATCCACTTCTCATTACCAGAGGGCGAAAACATGTACCTAGAAATTTGGAGGCAAATGTAGAGAACTAATCGTGATGGTCCAACCTCACCTTAGCATAAGGAGGCAGCAATTCAATGAAAGGACAGGTGTTTGGATTAATTACCTTTCTCAATCCAAGTCACAAAGTAGATGCTCAATAAATGTTTGTAAGATTGAATTTAAGTGGATGGCTGCTCAAAGCACAGCATAGTACTCCACTGTCAAGGGCAGACTAGCAACCAAAATTGAATTCCATGTTGGAACCAGCCGTTGTTCCAAAAGGCACCTATGTACTTCCTCAGATATTGGTGGCAGAACTGACATCATGATCTACCTATCTATGTACTTCCTTGGATATTGGTGGCAGAACCAACATCATGATCTATCTATCTTTCCCCCAAATTGGAAAAGCCACCCAATAGCCGCTAAATTGCAAACTAAGGGGAGCAACTAAGTAAGTATGTGCCAAATGGTAATGTTGACTACACATAAATCCATGGGGGTGGAAAATTACACATTCAATCTTGGGACCTTTGTACATTCAAAGGTCAAGATCATCAAGGAATTCCTCTGGCTTTGCTCTCTGATAGAGTCCCAGGTTCGCAGAGGCAGATGGAGCTGAGCCTCTAGGCTGGGGGGCGGGGAGGGGGGGTGGTCTGGAAGTGCAGCCACCACGGAGAAGGAGTTTTTCATGAGTGATGCTTGTGGATGAAAGTTCAACCCCCAATTTGTGTGCCCAGGGCTAAGATCTGAACTCCTGGCCTGAAAGACAGGCTCTGTTGGAAGAACAGTAGGCCTCCCTGTGTTGAAATTGGCTAGTGGGATTTTTTCAATTTGCACCTGGTGTTGGTCAGGATTTCATGAAAATACACAGAAAGGAATGTTTCCGAATTGAATGATGGAAAAGGTGGAAAAAAATTGAGCAGTAGTCCTCTGGAAGCATGAAAAGCACTGATTCAATTTGTGAAACGGAGGCTTGGCTTTGCCGAGGAAATGTTTCTAGGTCAGCCTTGGAGGTCTGGACTCTGTTCTCCACAAACATACGCAATGAAGTATCTGCTGCCGCCTCATAGATTTGCCTTTGAAAGGTGAGCTGAGAAGTTCAAAGCCATGGAGGGAGAGCCAGAAAGGCTGTCCTTTACTAGCTAGGAGTTTCATCTTCTTTTTCCATCTTGGAAGACTTTATACAACCCCCTAAGGACTTAAAATCAGTGGTGCCCCTTTTCTAAACTGAAGACTTCTGGTACATTCCAAACCCACTTCTTATTTTCAAAAGGACCAGAGTCTTTTTGTAAAATATGCACTTTATTTCATTTAACTATGAGTATTTTATGCACAAAAATAAGAAGTACTCATTTAGACAAATCTGAAACTCACTAAAGAGTATAATATAGAAATTTGAAGTCACCTTTAATATTATTCCAAAAATGACCGCTATCAAAGGTCTGGTGGATAGTCTTTCAGACTTCATTTTCCAAGCAGTTAGCAATATGTGAGGTATGCATATTAAGCATCATAACATAGATATGGGAAGACTAAGTCACACTGTGAATTCTCCACAATTACACAAAAATTTATATAAACTGCTTCTCTAATAAATATCAATGATCTAAATGGTTTGCTTCTTAGGATGTTGCTAATTTTGAGAATTTTAGGACACTTTTAAGAGACTTGTCCTAAAAAATACAAGGCAAGGTTCACATTAGGCAAACTTTGTAATGAAATGATCAAGCCCAGGGTGAGGTGGAAAGAGAATAATTTATACTATGATTTTTATTCTAGGACTGGGTCACACTAATGAGGGGGAAAGATGGTACTATCAGTCCAAGTGATGTGGGAAAAGGTTTGTTATGTTTCATTTAAATTCCCTGGAACACTTTACCAAAAGGGTTGTTCTGACATTGCGATCCCCTGGTATCTACGTGAGGTGAGGCTGCTGGCACCGTCGCTCAGGATTTCAATTTCCATTAAAATGCTCATTCACTCCAGGGTTGACTCATCTCACCCTCAGTCTTATTTCTTCGGGGCTCTGTTTAAATGTGCTTGAATTCATCAAAGCATTGGGTTAAGGCTGTGGGTCAGAGTTATGATGATTTGTTAAACTGATGGATGCAAAGGCTTCAGAAAGTCAGCCACTGGATTTTCCAGTGCCTTTGTGAAGAATGAGGATTTCAGACATGGACCGATAACAAAGATAATGAAAAAAAAGTCTGAGCTTTAACTGTACGCCATGCATTGCACCAGGTACTTCATATTATTCTCCTCTATGACGAGAATTAAATAAGGCCTTATTCAATTCTCCACTGATCTTATGAAATAGCTACTCTTATTATCCCCATTCTATAGATGCAAAAACAGAGGCTCAGAGAGGTTAAGCCACTTGCCCAGGATCACTCAGCCATTAAATTGTAGGACTGAGATTTACATGCAGGTGGTCCAACTCCAGAGCCTTAACCACTGTGTCACTGCCTCCCATTGTTGTCATGGGCCATTTCTCCTCAATTTAACTCTGTAATATCATTTCAGAACAGATAGGAGATATCAGATCTGGGTACCTATGGCACTCACTGGGGAATGTTTACATGTGCTAGTGTCCAAGCCCAGTCCCCGGAGATTTGGATTTAATTGTGGTTAAGGCCAACATTCATATCTCCTGCTAGGAGGAGGCCAGTGTTATTTTTGCTTCTTGTGTGCTTTTTTTTTTTTTTAAATAAAAAGACAATTCAAAAGTGAGGGCAAATTCTTGGTTAAAGATACAATTTCTAACTCTGAAAGTTTAATGTCTTCTTATTCATTTCACCTTGATCTAAATGCTCATGGTTTCTGCCCCGTTGACATGTGCATTCCAAATATTGGCTCCTGTGAGAACTTTTCTAATCATTCCCTTCCCTGGACTCCTTTTGCAACTTCATATTTAGTTTGGCTGAGATGTTGGTGCAGGGAATGCCTTGCAGTTAAGTTTTGTATATCACCTCTTCCCATGCAATTCATTTGATTAGTCCTTCAGGGCAGAACTATATCTTCTGCAACTTCTTTTTCCTTTTGATACTGTGTACAATGCTGTGTATGCAGGCATACAATAAATGCCAGCCAAAGCTGTGGCACAACTGCCATGGGATTCCAAATACATGAGAGTGGGAGCAAGGAGCAAAGAAGAAAAAAATAAATCAAGTAATGGCAGTCTTGTCATTACTTGTTGCAATGACAAGATTGCCATTACAACAATCAAATTTTGCTTCATTTATGTATTCAATAAATATTTATTATGTATTACCACATGGCAGACATTGTTCACTTTGCTGAAGGTAGAAGACAAAGTCCTGGTTCTCATGTTACTTATATTCTCATGAAAGTTATAGAGAATAACCTAGTAAATGAACAAATAAATAATGTCAGATGGTATAATTATCTTGAAAGAAATAAGTTAATGTGAAAGAATACGACTCAGAGGGAAAGGAGCCTTCAGGAAAGCTGGGCATCGCCTAGCTGAGAGAGGGGACATTTGAGCCTGAAAAATGAGACGTAGCCGAGAAAATGTTAGGGAGTGTTCCAGGCAACAGTCCTGGTGTAGGCATAAGTTTGATCGGGGTGCTTGAGAAACAGAAAGAAGGCCAGCGTGTGGCAAACATTCCAGACAAGGGCCAGTGAGGAGGTCAGCAGGAAGGCTGTGCCAGAACCTGCAGGTCTTGTAGGTCAGATTTCACTGCAGCATAACGGGATTTCACAAATTACATGTAAAATAATTGTAATTCATAGTTAGTCAATGAAAACAGAACAAACATACAAGGACTGCCAATTAAGTTCTCAATCTCATCCTAGAAATCTAGTCCACCCTTTAAAGCAGTTCTGAAACCCTTTTTCTGGAATCATAATCAGAGCTGTCATTGTATTACCCTGGATATGCTGAATGTCATCAAAAGGTGTTCCTTTCAGTATTTCTTTTTTCTATGGGTAAAGAAAAAAGTCATTGGAGGCCAGATCAGGTGAGTAGGGAGGGTGTTCCAATGCAGTTATTTGTTTACTGGCTAAAAACTCCCTCACAGACAACTATACAGTTAAGTTCACGAACTTAACCACCGTGCCACTGTGCACAATGGCCATTCCAGAAAGAGTTTCAAAACGGCTTTGAAAGGTGATCTAGGCTCTGGCATCAGTGCATAGCATCCCAAAAGGAGTACTTTGAAGGTGACCACAGTGATATTCAGCAATGAGATATGTAACACTTAGAACAATTAAGTTCGTTGACTTAATTGTCAGACCGCATATAGGGGCCGTCCTAATGACTTCATATACTTACATGTGGGTCCTAATAAAGTTCTAACTGCAGAATGAGATGGTGCTTGGCCATCATCAATGACTACATTGATGGAGAGCAACATAAAGTGCCTGATGTTGCAGAGAAAAAGAGGTGTACAGAACTAGAACTCTTTTAAAAGACCACACCTAATGGTCCCCCAGGTGGAAAGTCCTCTGATGAACTGGGCCCCAGACCCTCTGACAGCCCAAAGCTGAAACCAGTCCCAAAGGTAATCCTTCAGACAAAGTCTGAACTAAACTGTAAGACAGAGAATGACGCCAGCAAAGAATGTGCTTCTTGGGTTAAATACATACATGAGGCTGACCGAGCAGCTCCTGTGCAGAGGTGAGATGAGGGGGTGGAGGGGTATAGGAGGTGGTTGAGTGGATGCAGGAAATACAGGGTGGAGAGGAGGAGTGTGCTGTTACAGGGTGGGGAGAAGGTGCTGGGCTGGTGGGGGAGAGCGGGTAGAGCAGTTAGAGTTGCATAGTGCTGTGCTGGGGTGAAGTTTATATGGCAAATTGATTTGGGAAGCAAACTTTCACTTAAAGTACAGTAAAAATATTTTTTAAAAAAGAAAGAAAATTCTAATAGTAATCTCCAGAGTAGAGAAAAAGCTTTGGTATATTGGATTGTATCTGTCCTAACAGAACATTTCCCTTGGCGCAATGTCCAAACAGCTGAAGGACAGATTATCATTCACTATGGTTTTCTCCAGTTATGCTGAAGAGGGAGAAAGGTGCACTCCTGACTAATGCTCATGTCATTTCATTCTGGTGGTAACTCGGCACAAGAGGAGTGGTCGCTTGTTATACTGTTTAACAACATCCATTGATTACAGAGCTCGCTTTCTTATTATTGCAATCTGAAATCTTTAAGTAGCGAAAAAACACCAAAAAACAACAGATAGATACTTGTCGTATTTGTTATCTATTGCTACATAACAAATTACTACCAGTTTAAAAAACCAAAACAAAAACCTATTGCTGTCAAGTAGATTCCAAGTAACAGCGACCCTACAGGACAGAGCAGAACTGTCTGAAAGGGCTTTCAAGGAGCAGTTGGTGGCTTTGAACTGCTGACCTTTTGGTTAGCAGCTGAGCTCTTAATCACTGTACCAACAGGGCTCCAACAACACTCATTTATTATCTTACAGATCCTGTGAGTCGCGAATCTAGGCATGACTTAGCTAGGTTCTCTGCTTCGTGTCTTACTGGTCTAGTCAAGGTGCTCTTATCAAGAGGCTTAACTGGGGAAGAGTTTGCTTCTAAACTTACATTGTTTGTAGAATGTATTTGTTCTCAGTCATAAAACTGACAGCCCAGGTTTCTTGATGGCTGTCAGCAGGGGAATGCCTTTACCCTCAGAAGCCACCTCCACTTCCTTGCCCCATGGGCCACATAATGCAACATTATCATGAGAGTGACATCCTATCACCTTTGCCATATTTCATCGGTTAGAAGCAAGTCACAGATCTTGCCTACACTCAAGGAGCTGGTGGCAATTCATAAGGATGGTGAACACCAGGAAGCAGGAACGGGAGGGTGGGGAGAGGGACGACACTTTAGAATCTGTCTACCTACTTGATTTAAAAAAAAAACTGTGGAAGTTGTGACCTCCTGATATAATAAACTTCCATAGTTTCTGACAAGCAGCTGCTTTAAAATGTTTTTCTTCTAGAATGTAAACCTTGTTCTCCATGTGTCTCTGCTAGGGGTGGAAGGAGAGGTGCATCTTTTAAATGTTAATTAAAAACTGGTTTGCAATCTCACAACTGACTCTGCAGCGCTATTGATCTTTATGACAGCCCAAGGCTATTCTTATCTCTTAGTGATAAAATTATTCCATCCTGGACTATACAATGTTGCTGTTGTATACTATCAACTCATAGCAATGCTCTATGACAGAATAGAACTGCCCCAAAGGGTTTCCTAGGCTGTAATTATTCTGGGAGCAGATTACCAGGTCTTTCTCTGGTAGAGCCACTGGTGTGTTGGAACCACTGACCTATCAGCTAGCAGCTGAGTGCTTAACTATTGCACCACTTTACCCTCTACCATCAAGTTGATTCTGCCTCCTAGCAACACTACAGGACAGAGCAAAACGGCCCCATAGAGTTTTCAAGGATCTCCTGATGGATTCAAACTGCCAGCCTTTTGGTGAGCTGGCCATAGCACTTAACCACGACACCACCGGTGTTTCCATTGCACCACTAGGACTGCACAATAACCCAAACCAAGCTCAGTGCCGTCAAGCCGATGTCGACTCATGGTGACCCTATAGGACAGAGTAGAACTGCCCCCATAGAGTTTCCAAGAAGCCCCTGGTGGACTTGAACTGCTGAGCTTTTGGTTAGCAGATGAAGCACTTAACCACTGAGCTACCAGGGTTTCCAAAACTATATAATTGGCAGCCAAAATAAAGACTATTGAATTTTTCAGCCAGTCTTTCTGGGAGGCAGGTCCTCACGGGAATATTTGCAGAGTGGATGTCCTCTATACCTATTCACATGACACACTGTAGTCTTTGAGAAGAAAGTCAATATTCTAAAATGTTACTACGGAATAAAATTGGATCAAGGTGATATAACTTGGGGGTTAAACCAGCTTATGATTCTTGCATACTTGATATCCACCGGAAACCCTGGTGGCGTAGTGGGTTAAGTGCTACATCTGCTAACCGATAAGTTCAAATCTACCAGGTGCTCCTTGGAAACTCTATGGGGAAGTTCTACTCCAACCTGTAGGGTCACTATCAGTTGGAATCGACTCAACGGTAGTAACTTTTGGCTTTGGCTTGATGTCCATAACCCTTTAGGAAAGAGTTGCCTTGTATTCTCACTATCTGCTTAGTAGTTCTTGTTATTTCTGGAAATTTTGGCCCTAAGGTATTAGATCCAAAACATGGTGTTGTAGATTCAAAGAAATACTCAAGTGTAGTTGGGGGAGGTGTTATCCTTCACCACTACTAATATATCCCACCCCTCTCCTCACCCACCCTTTTCTTGATACGGACAGCTGCTAATTTCTCAGTCTTATGTAAAAGCACTGTGCAAACTTCAGGACAAGATCCTTACATCTACCTGCTTCAAACTAGATTGCTACCCAAAGCCCTTACCATTTAGAAGTTCTGGAGCTGTGTTCACTTCAGGCTTGTATCAACTAAGAGAGATGTGGAAATGTATCTTTCTCTTTTCTCTTGTTTTAAAATTCAAAGGAAAGAAAGATTATTTTAAAACCTGTCTGAAGGAAAGACATGAACTAGCTGATTCCCAGACCCAGACAATCAGTTTGGTTTCTTCTGCACCTGGTGGCTGCTGCCGAGTTTTGCAGGTTTCCTGGGTCAAACGAACAGAATTTAGAACCCGTAAGTGCTGACCAAGACAGATGCCAGAACTCTGATCAGTGAAGTAGGAGAAAATCAGAAATTCACAGTTTCAGTTCCCTTTGAAATTCATACACACTAGGAGGGTAAGGAAGGGAAAGCATTTGGCAGAATACATCTGGGGAGCTGCCAGGCATATAATGCTTGAAAAATAGCCCGATAGCATTTGCCAAACCCTGAAGCAGCCAGGTTTGCTCATTTCCACATTACAGAAACATAAAGGTTTTTATCTGTTGACCTGAAACTATGAAAGAAAAGGGAATTTCAGAGTTGAAATTAACGTTCTGCTGGCTTGGCTTGAAAAAAGTCACCTGCCACTGTCTGATGATTGCTGAGTTCTCAGTATGCAATATTAAATGTCTAAAGCACGATATTTAATAATACACAAGTGTGAGTTTTCAAATAAAGAATGTTATAGAGAGGGCGGGGCCCAGTCAGTCTTTTTAGGTCAAGCAACAACTGGTGGTTCCTGACTACCATAGGGAAAATGTAGATAAAATGTTAGAAAAGATGGCATTATCAATTATGAAAGGCCATAGCAGCATCAGAATGTAAAATGGTGCTCCAAGCAGTCTCAGGTAGAAAGTATGATATAGACACACTTGAAGTTCTCAGAAAAAAATACTCAAATAATAATAATAATAATAATACAGTTGCTGTTAAGTAAATTCTGACACATAGTGACCCTACGGGACAGAACAGAACTGCCCTCAAGTTTCCAAGGAGCACCTGGTGGATTTGAACTGCTAACCTTTCCATTAGCAGCTGTAGCACCTAACTACTGCACCACCAGGTTTTCTGTAAATAGTGACTGTTTATTATTATTATATAAAGTTTCTGTAAATAGTGACAGTTTATTATTATTATATAAAGTAACATACAATATTATACATAAACTATAATAATAAATTATAAATCACACATCTATGTAATATAGGAGTCCTTGGGTAGCACAAAAAAGAACCCTCGACTATAGTCAAAAGGCTGACAATTTGAACATACTTAGTGGTGCCTCAGAAGACAGGCCTGGCAATCTGCTTCTGAAAGATCACAGTCTTGAAAACCTAGGGAACAGTTCTATTCTGCATATAGGGGATCACTATGAGTTGGAACTGGCTTAATGACAGCTAAGAACAACATGCATGCAACAACATATACACAAATAATAATAGCTGCCTTCGGTTAGATGCCTAAAGCACGCCTCTAGAGAGTACCGGTAGTTCACTGATAGAATTCTTGCCTTCCACGCAGAAGACTCGGGTTTGATTTTCAGTCAGCCTGCCTCAGGCGCGGCATGTTGCTAGGATGCTGAAGAAGTTTCAACGGAGCTACTAGACTAATATGGACTAGGACGAAAGGCCTGGGAATCAACCAGCGCACATCCTGTGGATCACTGAAGTCTGATCTACATTGGTCATGGGGATGCAGCAGGACTGGACAGCATTTCACTGTGCTGCACATGGGATCACTATGAGTCCTGGCCCCACAGAAAGTCAGCTAAAACAGTGACAGCAACACATGCTGAAAATGAGAATTAGATGCTGTGTGAAGCCCTTTGCATATGTTACTTATAAATCTTCTATCATCCCTTCAGTTTGAGTATTCAAACAGTTTGAGCAACTTAGTACAACACCATATAAATTTGCATGCCCACCTATATGCAGCTCCCACTGCTCTCCCTGCCTGGTGACAGCACACTCTTCCTCTCTGCTTCACACATGTCTTATCCTCCCAACAATCACCTATCCCCTCCTCTCCACACACTCCCCCACCTTCAGTAAGAGGTCAGCAAGATGACATGCTATAGATGCATAGAACCATAAAGTGCACATATGATATGGTCACTCTGTGTCGCCAAGTCCAATCCATTCCTGTCCGAAGAGTTGACCTCCATTATGATTTATGGACAGAGGCAGCATCATGGCCAGAGCTGTGCTCCTAGAGGGGGAACTCTGAGGCTCCTGTATGATCAACTGTGGTCTTTTAGCGCAGATCTCAGGGTGTACCCCTTGTTATTCTTGTGCTGCCAGTGAGAGTCAACTTTGTGAACACCATCACAACTACCACTGGTGGTGGCCCGGCACCATCTGTTTCTTCTGGTCACAAGTTGATGTAGTCACCCACTCCTGTGGGTCTGTCTGTCTTCTGGGTTCTCTCCCCCATGTCGTTTTGGTCCTTGGTGATCATCCATTCCTGCTGAGTTGGGATCATTTTTTGCACCCTCAGATGGCAGCTTGGCAGATTTTAAGACCTCAGATGCCACTCATCAATGTGGGGTGCAGAAGGCTCTCTTAGCAAAACTTTAGTTGTGCTAATTTGGCATTAATTTCCCTGAGAGCATGGTCCCTGGCCCCTCACCTGAGCTATTCTGTCCTTTCAATATTGGGTAAGATGGGGGGAGTAATCATGTTATATTGAAGTCCAGTTAATATTATCTTCTTTCTAATGTGTGCTGTCACAGGTTTTACCCAATCAAATTTCTATAAACTATCTAATCTAAATCCTTCCCTCTCCCCCTCCCCTTCCCTACCCCTTCCTCCCTCCCTCCCATTGCAGTCACCCAAGAGTCTTTTCTTCTATGCATGAGTCTGTTTTTAAGTTCTTATCTTAGGGGTCTCATACAATATTTGTTCTTTAGTCACTGACTGCTTTCATGCAGCATAATGTCCTCCAGTTGAAACCAGGTTATAAGCATGTTTCCTAAAATCATCATTGTGCTTTATCATTGTATAGTGTTCCATTGAGTATATATACCATAGTGTACCTATCCGTTCCTCTGTCGTTGGGCATCTGGGTTGATTCCATCTTTTTGCTATTATGGACTGTGCTGCAATAAACATTCATGTGCATGTATCAGTTGATGTGAATGACCTTGATTCCATAGGATATATTCCGAGCAGTTGAATTACTCGGTCAAATGGTGTATCTATATCCAGCTTTTTAAGGAAGTGCCAGATTGCTTTCCAAACAGGTTGCACCATTTTGCAATTCCACCAAAAGTGTAGGAGAGTCCCAGTTTCACCACAGCCTCTCCAGCATTTGTTGTTTTGCCTTTTTTTGGATCATGGCCAACCTTGTTGGGGTGAGATGGTATCTCATTTTCGTTTTGATTTGAATTTCTTTCATAGCTAATGATTGTGAGCATGTCCCCATGTGTTTTTCGGCTGCCTGGATCTCCTCTTTAGAGAGGCATCTGTCCATCTCCTTTGCCCATCACTTAATTGGATTATTTATCTGTTTTTTATTGATATTTTGTAGTGCTTTATAGATTATGGAGTTTAGGCATCGGTCTGACACGTAGTTGCCAAATATTTTTTCCCATTCTGTAGGTGGCCTTTTAATTCTATTAATAAAGTCTTTGGATGAGCAAAAGTAAGAGTTCCCATTTATCTATTTTCTCTTCTATTGTTTGTGGTTTGTTTGACATATTTTGAAGTCTGTCTGTGTTGTGTATTAAAGCTTCCATTGTTGTTCCTACTTTTTCTTGGATGAGCCTTATCATTTTAGATTTGATATTTAGGTCTTTTATCCAGTTTGAGTTGGTTTTTGTATAAGGTGTAAGACCTGGGTCTTGTTTGAATTTTTTGCAGATGGATATCCAATTTTGCCAGCCCCATTTATTGAAGGGATTGTTTTTTCCACAGTTTAATGTCCCAGGGCCTTTGTCGAATATCAAGTGTTCATAGGAAGATGGTGTCATCTCTGTGGTCTCAATTCTGTTCCTTTGATCTATCTGTCTGTTTTTCTACCACTGCCAGGCTGTTTTGACTACTACAGCAGTGTCATAGGTTCTAAAACTGGGTAGTGAGAGGCCTTCCAGTGTGTTGTTCTTCTGCAGTAGTGCTTTACTTATCCAGGGATTCTTCCTTTTCCAAAGTTGGTGATTTGTTTCTCCACCTCATTAAAAAAGGTCACTGGAATTTGTATTGGGATTGCACTATATAAGTAGATTGCTTTTTGGCAAAATAAACATTTTCACAATGTTAAGTCTTCCTATCCATGAGCAGGGTAGGTTTTTCCATTTATGTAACTCTCTCTTAGTTTCTTGTAGTAAGGACTTGTAGTTCTCCTTGTACAGGTCTGTTATTTCTCTGGTTAGATTTATTCCTAGGTACTTTATCTTCTTAGGGGTTATAGTAAATGGTATTGATTTGGTGATTTCTTCATTCACAGTCTTGTTGTTGGTATAGAGGAATACTACTGATTTACTTTGTCTATCTTGTATCCTGAGACTTTGCTGAACTCTTCTATCAGTTGAGTAGTTTACTTATGAATTCTTTAAGATTCTCTGTATATACAATCATATCGTCTGCAAGCAGGGAGACTTTTACTTCTTCTTTGCTGATGCAGATGCCTTTTATTCTTTGGTCTTGTCTAATTGCTCTGGCTAGAACATCTAGTACTATATTGAATAGGAGAGGTGAGAGTGGGCATCCTTGTCTAGTTTCTGTTCTCACGGGAAACTGTTTCAGTCTCTCTCCTTCAGGATGACGTAGGCAGTTGGCTTTGTATAAATGGCCCTTATTGCACTGAGGAATTTGCCTTTTATTCCTACTTTACTGAGAGTTTTTAGCATGAATGAGTGTTGGACTTTATCAAATGCCTCTTCTGCATCAGTAGACAAAACCAGGTGATTCTTGTCTTTTGTGTTATTTAGATGGTTGATCACATTGCTTGTTTTTCTGATGTTGAACCAGCCTTGCATCCATAATATGAATCCAACTTGGTCATGATGGATTATTTTTTGGATATGTTGTTGTACTCTTTTGCCAAGAATTTTGTTGAAGATTTTTGCATCTAGATTTCATGAGTGATATCAGTCTGTAGTTCTTTTTTTGTTGGGTCTTTCCCTGGCTTTGGTATCAGGGTTATGCTGGCTTCATAGGATGAAATTGGAAGTACTCCATCCTTTCTATACTGTGAAATAATCTCAGTAGTATTGGAGATAACTCTTCTCTAAAAGCTTGGTAGAATTCTGCAGTGAAGCCATCCGGTCCTGTGCTCTTTTTGGTTGGTAGTTTTTGGATGACTTTTTCAATCTCTTCCTTTGTGATGAGTTTATTAAGTTGTTCTGCTTCACCTTATGATAATTTGGGTAGGTGATATGAATCAAGGAATTTGTCCATTTCCTCTAGGTTTGCAAATTTGTTAGAGTACAGTCTTCACTAGTATTCCGTTATCGTATTTTTTATTTCTGTTGGATCTGTTGTGACAACTCCCCTCTCATTTTCTTATTTGGGTTATTTGTTTCCTTTCTTGTTTTGCTTTAGTAAGTTTAGCCAGTGGTTTGCCAATTTGGTTGATCTTTTCAAAAAACCAGCTTTTGGTCTTTTGAATTTTTTCTATTGTTCTTCTGTTCACTAATTAATTTAGTTCTGCTCTAATCTTTATGATCTGTTTTCTTCTGGCGCCTGAGGGGTTCCTCTCTTGTTGTCTGTCTACTTGTTCAAGCTGTAGGATTAGTCTTTGATTTGGGTTCTTGTTTCTGGATGTGTGCATTTATGCAGATAAACAGATCTCTGAGCACTGCTTTGACTGTATCCAATAGGTTCTGATAGGAAGTATTTTCATTCTCACTGGAATCCATAAATTTCTTAATTTCATCCTTGATTTCTTCTATAACCCATGGTTTCTTGAGCAAGATGTTCAGTTTCAATGAGTTCCACTTTCTATCCATGTTTTTCTTGCTATTGATTTTGACTTTGTGGCTTTATGATCTCAGAAGATGCTTTGCATCAACTCAGTGGTACGGATTTTGTTGAGAATTGCTTTATGTCCTAACACATGGTCTCTTCTGGAGAATGTTCCACAGGCACTGGAGAAGAAGGCGTAGTTGTCTGCTGATGGACAGAAAGTTCTGTATATGTTGATGAGGTCTAGTTTGTTAATTGTGGCAATAAGGTCTTCTATATCTTTATTGAGCTTTTCTCTAAACCATGTTTCCAATATTGAGAGTGGAGTGTTGAAGTCACCCACTATTATTGTGGAGTGATCTATCTGAGTTTTGGGTGTAGTCATTGTTTATTGATGTATTTAGGAGCTCTAATATTAGGTACATAAATATTTAATATTGTTAAGTCCTTCCTGTGTATTGAAACATTCAGCAGTAAATAGTGCCCATCCTTGTCCATGATGATGGATTTTACATTAAAATCGATTTTATCTGAGATTAGAATTGCCACACCTGCTCTTCTTTGTGTATTGTTAGCTTGATATATATTCTTCTGTCCTTTAATTTTCAGTTTGTTCCTATCTTTAAGTCTCAAGTGAGTTTCTTGTAGGTAACTTATGAATGGGTTGTGTCTTTTGATCCAAGATGTCACTTGGTGTCTCTGTACTTGAGTGTTTAGCCCATTCACATTCAATGTAATTATTGATAGGTATGTATTCAGTACTATCATTGTGATACGTTTATTTTTATGTTGATGTTTTCTCTGTTGTTCTTAAGAATCTGTTCTGGGACTTTCTTCTTTGTGAGTTGATTTTTCATCTTTTTCAGGGTTGATTTTGTGACTGTTGAGACTCCTGTGTTATGTTTCTTGATTTGATATTTAACATCTTTATTGTGCTTTACAGCTGCCCCTGTAACCCCCTTAATAAACTATGTAAAAACCCAATTTTAATCAATACCAGTCTTATTAACTTCCTCTCCATCTGGAAGGGCTATAATGACTGTAGTACATTCCTCTTTTCAATATGATGAAATCATAGTTTTCATGATATGATCACTGGATCGTTTCTTTCACTGTTATAGATTTGATTGAATTTGGAGCCTTCCCTAACTGAGCAGGATTCTGGGTGATGTGGCCTGTATTTGCTTCTAAAATATAAAGGTAGTGGTTTTGTTCTTCTAAGAAAAGAGATTCTTTCAGTATTTCTTGTAGCTTTGGTTTGGTTTTTACAAAGTCTCTGAGTTTCTGTTTATCTGTGAATGTCTTAATTTCATTTACATATTTGAAAGATAGCTTTACAGGATACATAATTCTTGGTTGGAAGTTCTTCTCCTTCAAGGCTTTGAATGTGTCATGCCACTGTCTCTGTGCCAGAGTTGTTTCTGCTGAGAAATGTGATGAAAGCCTACAAGGTTTCCCTCAGAATGTTAGCTTTGCTTTGAGTCTTGCTGCCTTTAAGAGTTTCTGTTTGTATTTTGTTTTGTTAAGCTTGATTATAACATGTCTTTGAGCCTTTTTTTTTTTTTTTTTGAGATTTCTATTGAGTGGCATTTAGTATGCATCTTGGATATCTATATTCTCTTCTTTCATAATTTCTGGGAAGTTTTCTGTCAGAAGCTCAGCCACAATAATCTCTGTGTTGTCAGGTGTCTTGCCCTGTTCAGAAACTCCAGTTAATCATAGATCGTTCCTCTTAATAGAGTCCCACATGTTTCTTAGTGCTTCTTCATTTTTCTAGTTTCTTTTTTCTGATTTCTCCTTACAGATGCTGGAGTTGGTAGCTCTGTCTTCCAGGTGAGAAAGTCTCTTTCCCATTTGTTCCATTTTGTTCTTCATCTGTTGGATTTCAGAGTACTGGTGTTCCATCAGATCAAACAGCTTGCTTAATTTTTCATTTTGTTCTGTTGCATTTTATATAAAGTCTAGGAGAGCTCCATATATAATCCTTTTGTATTTACCTTCTGATAGTTTCAGGAAGTTTTCTTTGTCTGGGAAGTTCTTTGGTTCTTTCTTTTGGGGGCCTTCTGAAGCCATTGGTGATTTCTTAGTTATACTTTTACCTAGAGTTTGTTGCTTTGGGAGCATCATATGAGTCAGTAAAGGCTGGGAGAGATGCTGTGAGGATGGACAGCAGTTGTTTCTCTAGGCTGTCTTAAAATGAAAGATAAATGGTATCAGAATTTCTAGTCAGTCAGGTTTTCAGGTGTGCAGGTCCCTCTTCACAGTTGACAAAGTAAGCACCTCTATATCTAACCCCAGATGTTATAAACTAGTTCAAGATACAGAAAGGATACTGCCCCTATGGCCTCTGCTGCCAGGCCCCAGCTGTAGGTCACACTGTGTAAAATATTGCTTTTCTGCTGGAAAAGGGCTCTTCTTCAGGGAGCCGCTGCCTCACAGCCTAGGAATTAGGTCCAGCTGAGGCCTCTGTATGCATATATCTGCCTCCCAGTGGAACAGGATGGTGTCCCACACAAGCTCTCCACTTGCCTTGGTACAAGCTACCCAGTGGTGGAGGTGGAAAGAGAGGCCAGAGGGGCTGAGATGCACAGAGTTCAGAGCTGGGCTGTCAAACTGTGGCAACCTTGGCCACCGATCCCACCAGCTGTGTGCCTGAGATTAGCTGCTAGTCAAGTCTCAGCTCTGCCTGCTGGCTAAGATAGAGGAAAAAAAGTTAAAACAGTGAGTTACCATGAAAGCCAGCACTCATCAAGAATGGGGACTGTAAAAGAGAGGAAGTTTTCCATTCAGTGGTATGAAGTCTGAATTAACAGCCTTATGCCGTGTCCTAGGGCTCACTAGGTGTCCAGAAGCCTCTGTTTAATTGTCAATTCAGGTCTTGGTTTCCAGAAGAATTTAAGGAGATGTGTGTTTGGTCTGCCATATTGACTCTGTCCCCTGTAAAATTTCTGTTAAGAATTTAGGAGCCATGCTGTGATTGATCTAAATTTTAGATCCCTGTGGCCAATTTAGCTCTGAATCATGGCAGTGTGTGATACTTGGAGATCCTGGCAGATTTCCAGTTATCCAAAGATACTATCCTGCCCAATCTGATATAAAGGGATCAGACTGAAGCCTATCATAGAGGAATTTTATCACTGTGAAAGATAGGTATCCCAGACTATACCTATAACTTCCTAAGAAAATGGTAATAGTAGTGTTTCGAATCAGTAGAGCAACTGGGATCTCTGGTCCACTCAATTGGCCAGTTCTATACACTTTTTACATATGAAAGATGATGTTTATTGAGAGCTTATTATGTACCAAGTACTATTCTAACGCTCTTCATGTACAGCAACTTTCTGATTCTTTAAAACATCCATATGGTATAGTTTTCACTTAGGATTAACTAGCACTTTTAGAGAGTATTACAGTCACCTAACTACTGTTAAAAAAAAAAACAACTCATATTCTTAGTGGCTTCATACAACAAAAGGTTCATATCTTGCTTATGTCATAGTCAGTTTGGCAACTGGCAGACATGTTTGCACCTGTTATTCAGAGATGCAGGCTTCTTTTGTCTTGTGACAACAGCTTCAGATACCTCAGAGTCTCCTCTGAATTTTTTGCATCTGACCAGCAGACAAAGAGGGGAAACAAGGAGCAAAGTAGGTCCTGTGAAAGGCTGTAGGAGCCTCAGGAGGAAAAGGAAACAGTATTAAAAAAAAATTCAAACCTGCCGCTGTTGAGTGAATTCAAATTCATAGTTGACTGTGTAGACATATTAGATCTGTCCCATAGTTTTCAAGGAGCACCTGGTGGGTTTGAACTGCTGATCTTCTGGTTGGCAGCTGCAGCACTTAACCACTCACTATGCCACCAAGGTTTCTGGAAACAATACGGTAGGCACACAGTGCTGCTTCTGCCCTGGAGCTGTAATGGTTAAGAGCTTGGCTGCTAACCAAAAGGCTGGCATTTTTACTCTGCCAACCACTCTTTTGAAACCCTATGGGACAGCTATACTCTGTCTGATAGTGCCACTATGAGTTGGAATCAACTTGATAGTGACAGGCTTGGTTTTTTGTCTTGTCACAGATAGGAACTGTTATTATCCTTGTTTTAGAGCTGAAAAACTAATGCATCCAGAGGTCTAATACTTGAGATCATACAGTTCAGGACCTAGTAGGGCTGGGATTCAAACACAGGCATCTTATTCTTGATTCTATGCTTATAACCATGACTATTGCTTTTCAATCATAATGTAGGATCAGAAACAGGAGCAAATCATCACTCTTTGGTTTAATAGTTTCACCCCAGATGTAGCCCCAGATTGGATAAGTGTGCTATTCACATTGTACCAATCACAGAGCAAATGAAAAGCCAATTATTCAAACAAATAAGATTCTAAACTCTACAGGATCATTATACATTAGCTTTCCACTTCCTATCTCCTACATGCTTTCCCAGCCTCAGACCTACCTACTCACCCACCCACTCATTCACTACCACAACAACTACCAGCCAAAAATAAAAAAATAAAAAAAGTTCCCAAAAATCTTTAACAGAATTTAAGGTCAATGGGAGTTTAGTGAGTTAATGTCCTCTTGCACCTGAGATTAACTGGATGTTGGCTTTTATCATACAGTGGTGACTAAGGCTATTAAACCACAAGCTATTGATGAGTTTAGCCCAAAGTTCAACCTTGTGTTCAACAGAAGAATGCTGCATTTCTTTCCTTAACCACCTTTTGTTTGTCAAGTGTCCAAAGACATTTGAAACCGTATCACTTAGGTTTTCCTGTGTTGCCTTTATCTGACGTCCTAGAGACAACCTCTGGCTAGCCCTGGTCAGACCATTGGAAAGCTTCAGACTCCTGCCTGTCAGATGTGCACATGTCAACATGCCACCTGTTCTGGCAGGAAACCAATTTTCTTTTCTATTTCTTCCTCCTTTGGGAAATGCGCTTGCTTCTGGCATCTGTCTGTGCTTATCCTGCTTCCCACACTGAAACAAAGAAATTATTTTATGTCTCAAGTCATCTGTACTAGTCTTTTTTTTTTTGAATAATAACTTGTGGTCTCTCTCAACAGTCTTGTTGACTCCTTCTCCTTCCTTATTTATTTCAAAATATTGTCTTTTTTGGTATATTCTTGCCCCATTTTCACTTATAGCCTCCTGATGCTTTTTGTTTGAAGCCTTAATCCCATCTCTTTTAAGCACCTTTAATTATATGAAAATATTCCTCTCAAATAATGTGAGATGTTTTTGTATGCATCAATTATTGATTCTAATTATTTTCATTACTTTTCTGTAATCTTTTGCCGTTTCTCTTTAGACAAGGTTAACTGTTTCACTTCCCTCCTCCCGGCATATACTAAGATATAGGTAGAATGAGTGAGAAAAAATGACCATATTAAAATGTGGGGTCCTACTATAGATCTGTATTTTAAGAAATGCTTCTTTCTCAATTTTTTTTTCTTTTTAAACATTGGGATTTTTTCCTCCACACTGATACCTCTGTTTCAAACATGATTTCCTTGGAGTTAAAAACAGGTGGTGGGGGGCAGTTCTGAAGCTGTCCAGTGGTCTGACCAGGGCTAGTCAGAGGTTTTCTCTAAGACTTCAGATAAAGGCAACATGTGAAAACCTAAGTGATACAGTTTCAAACGTCTTTGGACACTTGAGAAACAATAGGATGGTTAAGGAAAGTAACGCAGCATTCTTCTGTTGAAAACAAGGTTGGAGTCTGGGCTAAACCCATTGCTTCCATAAAGTATAGGCAAGTCAGATGGATTTTCTCCTTGATATAGGGTCATCATGTGATCTAGAAAAGGTAAAACTGCAGGGCAACTGTACATATGAAGACAGGCATTATGGTGCTACAAGCTTAGAGAGTTTCACTTTACCTCTTTGACTCAGATGCGTCCAGTGTTTAGCAAATCTTTTAAATGCTGTGTATTTTAGCTTTGCCTTTCTATAAAAAAGGAACTTATAAAAATACAGATCCCTCTCAAGAAACTTCCAATAAATGTCCCATTACACTCCTTTTCAAAGCGGTGCAGCTGAAAAATTAGTGAACTTACCGATAAACTTTTTTCTCAGGAGTTGATATTTTGTAAACTTTTCATGCCTTCCTCCCTCCAGATGCTCCTGTTAAAGTTTCAGCCAGTGCTCTGTGTACACTCTTCCAGTGGCCAACACTTAGATTTACTTGATGTTTTACAAGAGGCACAGACATCTTAGTGAAATACATGGGCAAAGTATAATGAAGTTTGTGGAGTCTCTACATGGTGTAAATGGTGAATCATCCAGCTACTAATAAAAAGGTTGGAGGTTCAAGTCCATCCAAAAATGCTTAGGAAGAAAGGCCTGGAAATCTATTTCTGAAAAATCAGCTATTGAAAACCCTGAGTACAGTTCTATTCTGACATACATGTGTCACTGTCTGAGGGTGAGTTCTTTACAGAAGCTAAATCAGTAATGTGTGTATGTGTGTGTGTGTGTGTGTGCACATACATATACACATATATAGAGACTGTAACTCTTACTAATGGAGTTTACCTGGAATGTGGCTTGCACCACCTCTGTTCCTCCAGAGCCAACAGAGAAAGTGCATTCCCCTTGAGCTGGCACCCTGAGTTCAGACTTCTAGGCTACTGGACTGTGTGAGAATAAACTTCTCTCTGTTAAAGCCATCCACTTGCGGTATTTCTGTTAGAGCAGCACTAGATGATTAAGGCAGCGTACAGATGTTTATTAAGACAGCATATATGACATTTATTTCCCAAAAGGGGAAAATAAAAAGTCTTTGTGGTTTGAGAGAAAGAAGTCCAAGTCCTTATGACTAGATACCAGGGGAAGAACCCACAAGCTTCTATGCCAGGAGCAAGTAAGATTAGGACATCTCACCAGACAAATGCGCAGGCAGCAGACATAACACCAGAGCAGTCACATCTCTGGAGCGGACCAAGGATAAGCAGAGACTGGGTAATCCTGAATGGACCTGTGGAAAGAAAATGCTGCTAAAAAGACAAAATCTGAGAGAAAAAAATTAAAGTCAATATCCACTTTTACACTTTAGAATATGGTGTGCAGAATTTTGACCCTCTTTAACAAGTAAAGGAGACTTGGCCTCACAGTAAACTTACTTTCAGTCTGTTAAATTGTATATGAGAGAGATCACAGAGCTGTAGTAAAGAGAGAAAACTACTTTTGAGGAAAAAACAAACAAACAAACTGTAAATGCCACAGAATATATGTGGTAATCTGCCACAACAGCATATTGTTTTTTTATACGAGGGTGGGTCACCCAAGGGCATCCATAAAAACACATACACCTGTAGACACACCTCATAGCCACTTAATTATAATAAGTGTAGTCCTAAACAAAGTGAATGAGCCCCAATCAGATGTACCTCACTACTTACAGGCCTGACGCACTGTGTATTTGGAGCTGAAGTAATCTTACTAAAAATATACCTACCAATCAACACCTTCCTGTTGCTTCTACCTCATGGATGCTAAGAGCACAGAGAAGCTCCAAATATACTTCAAAGAGCCCACAGTTCTGCAATACACTAATTCACACCAGTATTGTGTAAAGCAGGATAGATTTGTAGCAGACTTACCAATAATGTCAACAAACTCAAGGTGTTATCCTGTGAAATGAGGTTGTTATTTTGATAACTGTGATTATATCAACTGTTCCTCTTTACAATCACAGGGTACTTTTAGATCATGGGCACTAAAATTGCCTACCAGTAATCTGGAGATCAAATTTACAGCCACCATTCAAAATAAATTAGTTCATTTCAAAGCAGCGACGTTAGGCAAGAGAAGGAATGTGAAGTTCTCAAATTCGTTTGTATCACGTCTTGGCGGCTCAAGCTTGGTGTTCTGGACAGATGGTTCTTTCAGACATTGCTCAACTAGGAGGTCGTTTCTTCTGTTGTCACAATGGAAATCCCAGAAGCACATGTTTTATTGGCCAGGGGCTGTCTTTAGTGTATATTTTAGTAAATCTCCAAGCTTCACTGTTGAATTTTCTTGTTTTAATTCTATAAGCCATGTTCTCCAGCCTCATGAAGAGTCACTTTAATTTTCACTAGTCTTTGTCTAAGTCTTCAAGTCTCCATCTTGGATACAAGAAGGCCCATCTCCTATTCAAGTGTTTTTAAACATTCCTAAATGGCTCCCATTCGTGGTGGATGTTCATTGTATCAGATAAAAATTGGATTCAAGTGCAGGTAACAGAAACTCAACTGCCGTGCTTAACCAAATGGGAAGGAGCTCACACTGCAATGGTTAAAGTTAACCAAAACATTTGTGGTTCAAACCCACGAGTAGCTATGAGGGAGAAAAGACCTGGTCATCTGCTCCCGTAAAAATCACAGCCTGGGAAATCCTAATCTGCTGTATAGAGTTACTATGTGTCAGGATCACCTTGATTGGCATCCAACAATAATTACAGGAGGAGGGATTTTTTTCCTCACAGATTTCAAGGGCTCTGTGTAGTCTCCAGTGTTCCAGGCCTCTTCAGTAGTTCCTTCCTCCACTCCTAACTTATGGCTTTGTGTCATGCTCATTGAATCAGGATCACAAAATGACTTATTCCTCTCTAGGCTTGTGTCCTTGCTCTCAGCAAAAAGAAAAAGGAACAAAAGACTAAGGGAGCAGCAACTGAAGCAGGAGGGCAAAACTTTCCCGAGATCCCAGGCAGATTCTTAATTATGTCTCAATGATCTGAAATGAGTTTTGGTGCCTTCCCTAAAGCCAAATGAAGCAAGAGCTTTAATGTACCATCCTCATTACTACAGAATCAATTTCCACCTATAGCCACCCTAAGAACAGAGCAGCACTGCCCCAAAGAGTTTCCAAGGAATGCCTGGTGGATTTGAACTGCCAATCCTCTGTTTAGCAGCACTGGCGCTTAACTGTTATGCCATCAGGGTTTCTGCAAGGACTTTAATGGAATGTATTTCTAACTGGGGGTGGGGAGGGGAGAAGAAGGACATGTCTGGGTCTTATCTCTCATACTGGACCATAACTCCAGAGTTCTCTACTGGCCATATCTGGCTTTTTCCTAACTGCTGGGCAAAAGAGATATAAAATCAGACACCATGTATGAATGCCTCAGTAGTGGTCTTGCCTCTTAAGAAGGGAGTAGCCTCCTAGGCATCTTTCTACTGATTTTATAGCCTGATAGGATTTTGCTGAGGCCACTTTTCTTCCAATCAACAAGTCTTTTGAGCAACATCTACGTATCCAGGAAACCCTTTGTGGCATGGTAGTTAAGTGCTACACCTGCTAATCAAAAGGCTGGCAGTCCAAATCCACCAAGTACTCCTTAGAAACTCTATGGAACAGTTCTAATCTGCCCTATCAGGTTGCTGTCAGTCACAATCAACTCAGTGGCACTGGGTTCGGTTTGGTTTTTATGTATCCAGGACTATTTTAGACAACGTGGATATGGAAGGAACCAAGACCAACAAGGACCCTACCACCATGGCACTTAGATTATAACGGGGAAAACTGATTTCAGCGCTTACTTGGCCCAGGAGCTGAACAATTTTGTGTGGGGCACAACTTGCACCATTGTACATGATATCCCTGACCGTTCTACAAGAATCAGGACTCAAGTCTTCTGTTTCCCTCTCCATCACAAGGAAAAAAAAAAAAAAAAATCAAGCAAACAATTTAAAAAAGTAAAGTCATCATTTCTGCAAAAAATGAACCCTACTGATCCACTCTACATTTTTTTAATACTGTTAAACAGGATCTTTAACATCTTGATCTGAAGCATATGTTTGAAGCTTCCACCAGAACAATGTTTTCATCTTCCTTTTGCATAGATAGAAGAATGGAGAGCTTAGAAAAGATGAGACAGGTTACCAAAGAAAAACCTCAGTGTCTACATTTATAGTCAATAAGAGTTTGGAAAATTTGGGATTCCAGTGTTGGAGTATTTTGTCAAACTTCTATCAAATGGAGATTCTCTCTCCTGTAGCAATTCATGCCCATTGACAATCACCCAGATTCCTCTGCACGTTTCAGTCCAAGGCCTGCAAGCATCCTGAAGCCTCTTCTTACAATTCAGTCATCTAGCTGGCCTGTTGATCGATTCTAGTCGATCTGTTGCTTTGAACATCTACACGGGTTAGTTAGGCAAAGGAGGTGATAAAAATCTCAGTTCTATTTTCACCACAATAAAAGAGGAAAAGTATCAGTTCTGACAGTCTTTATCTTTTTCCCTTCTGCCTGAGGATCCTCACATATACAATAAACAACATGCCAGAATTATATCCAAAGGAATTAAAAGGAGGAGTCCTTGAGGAGGCTTGAAATTTCCATCTATGAGTAATTAAAGGGGGTGTATGAGTTTATAGGCTTCCCAACAAGTTTTTCTTACCAAACTGCTACCATAATCTGTCTGGTGTTCCCTGCTCCAACTATGCATGGGATTTTCCTCCTCTCACCTCAGAGCCTTTGCTTAGATGCTTCTCCCTTCTCTCTGTCAAGCCAGATCCATCAGATCATTGGTCAGGGTTCTCTCCTTCTTAAAACTGCCATTTACTATGCAAACTTACCTGTCATTCTGACCTCCCTGACTCTCACTGTGCACTCCTGTAACTACGTAAAGCAGTCCTTCCACCTGCCTCTTTACTGATGCCTGTTCTGATTGTCCGTGAAATAACTGCTGCAAAGGGGTATAAGGGTCTTATGCATCCTCAGAAACTTTGCATTTTGTATACAACGGTACTCCCTGCTGGACTAGACCATCTGTAAACAGGACCACAGCAGGTTTAGCATACAAAATTTCTCTTCAGCATACTCAGTTTTCTAGGCAATTTACATTTGAGACTGCAAAGCAGTGGGTGTGTAGCTGGGTCCAACATTCTCTGAGCAGTGACGCAATCATGGGGAGACCATCTGTGTCTCCTCCATCTGCTGAGGCTTCTCCGTGCCTGAGCAAGTGCAATGCACCAACTCAAGCCTGGCCTTTCTAAGCAGCCTTCTCTGACCAACCCACAATCCTTTGAGAGTCCATCGACCCTGGATCCCCAGAACGGCATGTATGCAGATGGGAAATAGTGCCATTAACAAGCAAGCAAAAATCCTAGACTGTTTTTCTGTAGGGTGAATTCCAACTCAAGGTGACTTCATGTGTTACACACAGAATTGAGCTTCATGGGTTTTATTCAGCTGTAATCTTTACAGAATAAATTGCCAGACCTTTCTTCTGTGGTGCTCCTAAGTGAGTTTGAACAATCAGTGTTTCAATTCCTAGACAACTGCAAATTGTTTGTGCCATTCAGGGACTTTATAGTCCCATATGCATGCTGATAAGCAATCGCACAACCTCTGAGTCTCAGTTTCCTCATCAATGAAAATGAGAGCGACCATATATCCCTAATAAGTTTGATGTGAACATTAAACAATAAAACCTTTGGCGCATAGCAGGTTTTCACTATATTGATTCTCTAGCACATTCCCATCACATTTTCATGCTGCGGTAACCATTGTTCATTTGCAAAATGTCTCATTTCCATTATATTATTGTGAGCCCCTCCAGAACAAAAGTCACATCTTATTTTTCTTTACATAAGAAATCGTAGGCAGATGGAAATTAGATCTACATGATGGAATGGAACGTGCTGAAAATGGTAAACATGTGGGTAAATATAAATGATTATTTTTATTTCTTTTTAAACTCTTTAAACAAAAGGAAAGTGCATTGGATTTTATGGGGTCCACATGGCACCATCACTCCCACCTGAAGCTATAATTCCTGGAGTCCCTTTCCCTGTGTGGTTCTGTAGTAGAGATGGTACACAAAAAGAATTTTCCTGAGATATGGAAGGCATAAATAAATAAGGCCATCACTCTGGGGAAAAACAAAAGAAAAGAAAAAAGAAATGATAGGATGACAAAATCACTGTACCAGGATTTTGGTCGTGGATCTGCAATTCATTATCTGTGTGCCCTAGAAGTAGTTCATTCTTCAGTAAAACAAAAGGTTTGGTTTGGAAGGTTGCTATTATCTGTGTACCTAACCCAAATCTCCTAAAGAATTTAGTAAGTGGTTAAGCAACCAATAAGCACCATACCCAAGTCTTGTTTAATAGTGAATGAGTGGGTGAGTTAGTAGGTACTGACCTTGTGTCCAAAGTCTTAATGGTATTCTGATCTCACTGGGCTTTTTTTCCCAGAAGGCTCATTAAAGTTTCACAAACTAGAGCTTAATCATGCTGCAGCTCCTCAGGCCCGTAGAAGGCAGGTAACACTTAGAACTGAAGCTCCACTGTAGGCCAAATTCTACCCAGCCCAGTAAGTCACACAAACGCATGTACTCTCCTAAATCCCATCCACCTGACTATGTAGCAAGGATGACTTGAGGAGGGGCCTAAAATGTAAATGACAGGCTGAGAAATAGTAGTCTAGATTCAGGCTCTGCACTTCCTCTTTTGTTAAAGTAGCACAGCTAATGCTGGAAGCTAAGGTGTACAACTTGCACTGTTCCCAACTTACTGGCAATGTACTGAGTGTCAGAGCTGATGCTGGAGAATTGCTTTCAGATTACCAGTTACAATGCTATATGGGTCAGTTTATGAAACCGACAGTTGTATTATGATTAAATCACTATATAAGAAGAAAAAAGTTTTGCTACTCAGGCCATTTCTTTCTAGTTTTACCAAGCATGCCACATTTGCAGTTGCTATTGTTTTTAGAAACCATCTAGTTGGCTCCATTTCACAGGATGGAGAGAACATCAGGTCCCTCACCCGTCTCACAACTGTTGCTATGTTTGAGTCCACAGTTGTAGTCACTGTGTCAATACATTTCCTTGAAGGTTTTCCTCTTTTTCATTGACCTTCTACTTTACCAAGTGTGACATCCTTTTTCCAGGGACTGGTTCCTTCTGATATAATGTCCAAAGTTTATGAGACAAAGCTCATCAAGTTTTCTTCCAAGGAACATTCAGGCTGTACTTCTTCCAAGACAAATGTGTTCATTCTTCTGGAAGTTCATGTGTGTTCAATATTCTTCACTAACACCCTAATACAAAGGCATCATTCTTCAGTTCTTCCTTATTCATTGACCAGCTTTCACACGCCTATGAAAAGAGTGAAAATTTTATGGTTTTTGTCAAGCCCACCTCGGTGCTCAGAGTGACATTTTGTCTTTTAAACACTTTAAGAGATCTTTTGCTGCAGATTTGCTCAGTGCAATGCATCTTTTGATTTCTTGACTGCTGCTTCCAATGGTGCTGATTGTGGATGGAAGAAAACTGAAATCTTTCTAAATCAATTTTTTCTCCATTTGTTATGATTTTGCTTCTTGGTCCATTTATGAGAATTTTTGTTTTCTCTACTTTGAGATGCAATCCATACTGAATAAAGGCTGTGATCTTTGATTTTCATCAGTAAGTGCATCAAGTTCTCTTCACTTTCAGCAAACAACATTGTGTCACCTGCATACTGCAAGTTATTAATGAGTCTTCCTCCAATAGTAATGCTGTGTTCTTGTTCATATAGTCCAGTTTCTCAGATTATTTCTCAGTATGCAGATTAAATAAGTATAGTGAAAGGATAGAACCCACATGAACCCCTTTCCTGATTTTAAATCATACAGTATCCTCTTGTTCTGTTTGAATGACCGTCTCCTGGTACATGTTTTTCTTGATACAGGTCAGTGTTTTAGAATACACATTGTTTGCAATATTATCTATAATCTTTTATGATCCAAACAATCAAATGCATTTGTCTAATCAATAAACCAAAGGGAGACATCTTCCTGGCATCCTCTGATTTCAGCCAGGAACCATCTACCGTCAACAACGATATCCCTCCTTCCATGTCCGCTTCTGAATCCTCTTGAATTTCTAGCAGATCCCTGTCGATGTATTGTTAAAACCATTTTTGAAATACCAGAATTAACTCAATGGCAACTGGTTTCATTTTTGGTTTCTTTTGTAAAATTTCATTTGCATGTGGCATGAATTATACTGTTCAACAATTTCTGTATTCTGTTGAATCATCCTTCTTTGGAAAGGGCACAAATACGTATGTCTTCCGATGTTCCAAATTTCTTGACATAGATGAATGAGCACTTCCAGTGTTATGTGCATTTGTTGAAACATCAGCTAGTGGTCTGCAAATTCCTGGAGTCTTGTTTTTCATCAAGGTTTTTGCAGTACATTTGTAATGCAATAATCAATTGAGACAGTACCTTTGAGTCTATTCTAATTGGGGCCAGGAGGTTGGCCCTTCCCTGTTATGGGCCTGTTTCCTGCTACCACCACAAGAAGAATACCTGCCACCATTTATTTCTAACCAGGAAACTCTGATGTCTTAGTGGTTAAGTGCTACAGTTGCTAACCAAAAAGGTTGGTGGTTCAAATCCAGCAGGCACTCCTTGGAAACCTTTGGGGCAGTTCTGTTCTGTCCTATAAGGTCTCTGAGTAGGAATCAACTCAATGGCAAGATTTTGTTTGTTGGTTTGGTTTTATTTCTAATTAGCTAGTTTGGATTTCCAATGCAACTTTCTGCCTCTAAAGATCAGGAACCTCAAACTAAATACAAACTTCTATAATAAACTGAAATTGGTTAAAGGTAAAATTGTTATTTAGAGGGAATTAGAAAGAAATTACCAAAGGGAAATAGATTGTCCAGCTCAAAAAAATGGACTAACCTGTTTTCCTAAACTCTATTTTAGCACAGCCTGTGGTCATGGATTGAATTATGGCCCCCACAAATGTGTGTAGCAATTTGCCTGGGCCACGATTCCCAGTGTTATGTACTTGTCCTCCATTGTGTGATTGTAATTTTATTGTGTGCTTGTAATTTTAGAAAGGATTAGGGTGGGGTTATAACACCTTTACGGAAGTCGCCTCCTTGATCCAATGTAAAAGGAGTTTCTCTGGGGTGTGGTCCACAACATCCTTTCTGTCTCAAGAGATAAAAGGAAAGAGAAGCAAGCCAAGAGTTGAGAACCTCATATCACCAACAAAGTAGTGCTGTGAGCAGAGCTCATCCTTTGGGCACAGTGTTCCTGCACTTGAGAAGCTTCTTGACCAGGGAAAGAGCAAGGACAAGGACCTTCCTCCAGGGCCTTCCCCTGGAGCTAGTGCCCTGAACTTGGAGTTTAAGCCTATTTTACTGTGGGAAATAGATTTCTGTTTGTCAACGCCATCTACTTGTGGTATTTCTGTCATAGCAGCACTAAATAACTAAGCCAAAGTCAAAAGCCACTGCCACTGAGTCTATTCCAACTCATAGAGACCCTGTAGGTTAGAGTAGAAGGGCCCCATAGAATTTCCAAGGAGTGGCTGGTGGATTTGAACTGCTGAACATTTGGTTAACAGATATAGCACGTAACAACTATGCCACCAGATAACTCATGCAGGCCTCATTTGTAAATATGGACAGGAAGGCAGTATGGTCAAAAGGTATTACTCTTTATGAGGTATGAGCTCCCGGCTATTTGCAATTTTCAAAAAACCTTTACATTAAGGATTTTCAGCAGGGCTCAGCAACAGATGTTATGAAAATTGCCAACTCAAATACACGTAGGCATAACTAATACATCTTGCTTCATCAGTTTGGAATATGAAACAGCCTCATGTTTCCTTAAATGTCAAATTACAATAATTCTAGTCTTCTGTTCTCACCGAGAAGTCCGTACTTTCTTGTCCATTGCCCTTGATGAGCCTGAGAACTCTATTCCAATAGACCAGTCTTGATTACTCAGGGAAGATGATTTCTCTTTCTGTGTCTCCGTTAAAATAGAAAGCCCACCAGCCTAGTACAAGTAGAAGGGCTGCTAAAGATCTAGAGTAGAGGGGCTTTTCAGAACAGTGCTTTCTTCCTGGAGTGCTGTGTTCTAGGTACTATGCCATACTACGTTCCAGAAAGATGACTTATTGTCATTAGTCTTTCTTATCTCATACACTCAGCCATTTTCCAGTGGGCATGGTCATGATGTAAGGAAGATAAATCAGCACAAGACAGTATCAGAGCCATACTAGCTTTCCTCTTGGACAACCTTGACCCTGCTGTTGAGCTTGAGACACTCAAATGTACATTCTGGTGAGCTTCCTTTGGGACCTCATCCCTGTGATTTTTCATTTTAAGTTGGTTAAATTAAAAACATTTCAATATTTCAGACATGTTTTAATAACTTACAGTCTCTAACATAAGGCATCTAAGACTTATTTCTCTTCAACTCCCAAAGAATCCTCTGCAACCCATTATAAATAGTTGCTTGACAGAGTGACCCTGTCCAATAACATTGCAAATAGCATCCAAGCACTAGAACCTTGTCAGTCAGACAGCACTCTATTATAATCTTCCGTGAAGACAGCGGATGGGCACTAGCCTTGTATGTATTGAACCTTTCCGGTAGCTCCTCACGAAACAAAATTATCTAAATCAAAGTGATTTAATATCTAGAAATAGAAATACTTACCAACTTTTAAGTGGCCTTTTCAAATGGTGGGATCATGTTGGTACTGTGGTTAAGAGCTCAGGCTGCTAACCAGAAGGTCAGAAGCGCTAACCAACAAGTTGTCCTTCGGAAACCCTATGGGGCAGTTAAGCCCTATAGACTTGCGGCAAGATGGAATTGACTTGAAGGCAATGGGTTTAGTTTTTATCTTTTTCAAATTATCGTAATTTTTTTTTTTTAAGTTCTACATCACCAGGCTCTTGGTGATAGAGGCAAACTCATTGTTCGTGAGAACTGACTTCACGGTGAGTACCTTTCATGCATATCACCCTTGTTAATACTCAGTGATAAGGATGCGAGCAGAAGAATCCCAGTTCCCAAATCTGAGGGCACTGTATTAGGCCCTGCCAATGCTTTGCCTTGTTAGAAACTAAGTCTCAGAGAAGTTAAAAAAAAGTGTCTGTGGTCACACAGCCAGGTGATGGCAGAAGTGGAGTTTGGAATCAAGCCCACTCTACTCTGGTGTCCATGCTGTTACTGCTGTACCCTTAGGTCTACCTCAGTTAGCAATGAAGCAAGTTGTTAATGAACTTGTTAATAGACAAGAAATGTAGAAAATACAAAGTAGAGGGTCCATTAAACAGATTCTCTTTCTTTCCTCTCACCTTAGTTCTGCGCGGGGTGGGCTCTGGAAGCTCGGGCTGTGCCCGGATGGTGTGCTAGCTACAGCACACAAATGGAGAACTTCAAGATGCTGTTCTCGAACAAGCTTGCCACCAAATGCTGTCAAAAAACTAAAATTGTTCAGGTTACTTTGAGACCAAACTTAAAGTTTTTCCAGCTTCTCCTCAAAGTAAATGGCCATTCCTGAATTCAAGGGCTTCTTTCCATCTTACAGTTTAGGTAGAACCATATAGCTAGAGCGTGGGCTCATTCACTTTCCTGCCCCTACTTTCACCTAGTCCTTCTGAAATGCCCAGTGGGTGACACTGTCTCGGAGAGCCCGTAGACACTAACTTCAAAATTAAGAGAAGGAAAGAGTTGATTCAGAACAAGAATACAGTAGCAAGAATAAAATTAGAATTGTTTATTTAATGTTTACACATCTCATAGACTGAGGGTGGGTACAGCTTATTTACTTTAATCATGAATCACTAAGTTTTCCCTCCTAAGGGTAGTAAGCTGACCTGTGAGACAAAATATCTCATTTCTACTCTTCTCTTCTAACCAGTAGGAAGGCTTGGTCAGCAAGGTAAAATGGGTGCTGGTTTTCATTCCAGGTGAGAAAGTAGGAGGAAGGTTGCAAATCCTAAGTGAATGTATCTGGGCCTGGATACTAATATAAATAGTAACAAGGACCAGAAAATTCATCCCCCCTCTTGTTGGATCTTAGCACTTGGCACTGGTTCCTGGAGTCCTCACGGTCACTGGGCAGCCTGGGAAGTGATGTCTGGTGACACACACAGAGACTCTTTTCCTGGAAGTGGCTTTGTAGGGCAGCTTATTATAAACAACAGGCTCTTATGTATGGGAATGAAAATAAACTCAGACAGTGCATAAGGTTATGGTTATGTGTTGAAAGGCAAGAATCCACCATCTGTCACCTAACCGTATGCCCTGACCAAAGCATTTGCCCCTTTCTGAAATCCCATTCCAAGAACTCCAGAGAGGTGACCAGACAGACTTCTTCATACAGAGTCCAGTGATTCATGGATATACTCCAGTGGTATTTAAAATGATTTTTAAGAACACAATTTTTGGCTCCTTTTAATAAAGGTAGTACTAAACAGTAACATGATCTCTCATCTTTCACTTCATTACTGGTTATTCAAAGGTAGTCTATGGGAAAACCTGGGGTCCCCTTTGATGTATTTTCCTCCATTGATTCAATGTGATTTAACTCATCTATAAGCATGTTCCTTGGCCCCAAGGTATGTGAATGGAAAAGAATAACAAGCTTAAAATTTTCTCTCTTCAACACAGAAAAACATCTGAATTTTCTATTATTGGCTTTTGATTCTGTACTAAAGTGTTTGTTAAGCAGATGATATTTCTAGACCAGAGAACTGTATCTGTGGGCCAGGATGTTACCCACCTCTCCCCCCCATGATGTACAACTCAGTCTGTGTTTTTTTCCTCTGTCTTCCTCTCGTGTTATGTAACTATATTTTGGCATTACCTGCATCATTTCAAGAGGTATTTTTCTTTCAACTCAAAGCACTTAAAAGGACTGGAGGAGAAATATTTTGGCACTCATTTAGGGAGAATTATTATGCTGGTTGCAATAACATTTTTGGAAATAAAAAGTATCTTTCGTCTTCTGATTACATAAATTTCTACTTCGCAAAAGAGCTTTTTCTGGCATTGTGGCCCTAGAATTTAAGACATCATCTTTTTACCTAAATTCCTTTTCTGTGAATCAACATTTTTGGTGAGGACACAACCCCTGGAGGTAATATAATTCCAGTCCTTATACCTAGAGAGACAATGCAAGGTTCTGGGAGAACTCAACTCTCTTAATCACGTTAGGGGTTAGGGAGGGTTGGGGTGGGAAAGTCAAAACTTCTGACTTAGTTGGCTCTGTATAAGTTACCAGAGAGACCTTTAGGGTACACAAATCTTGACTCCTGAATTCTCATAAGCAGACAACCAGCCAGTTGTTGTAGAGTTGATTCCAACTCATGGTGACCTGTGTATGTTAGAGTCAATCTGTAGTCTACAGGATTTTCAATGGCTGATATTTTAGAAGTACATCACCAGGCCTTTCTTGGTACCTCTGGGTGAACTTGAACCTCCAACTTTTCAATTAGCAGCCAAGCATTTACTGTTTGTATTACCCAGGGAGGTTTCTTAGAATAGAGATGTTTCAGGTATTAAATGAATACTAATGTTAGTACCTTTAAATATATTGACAGCACTTGGCTGGCTTTGGCAATTTTACACCTTTACTCTACATATGGGCTCCTACTTTTCAGATAGTGGGCTTCTGGAAGGCTGCAGTTTTGTAAAGGGTAGATAATCCACAATTATATAGAAACTGGACAAGATAGTATGTCTCAGACAATTGTGCTCTGGGTCATATAAGATAGTGGTTAAGTGCTGAGGCTTTGGCACCTGACTTTTCAGGTTCAAATCCTAGCTATGCCTCTTACTAGTCTATGGCCCCGAAAATGTTATTTAACTACTGAGTGTATAAATTTCCTCATCTGTAAGATGTGAGTAATAGTAAGGCTATCCACTTCATAAAGTTATCTCAAATGAGTTAATATATATCAAGACTGAGATAGGTACAGAGATAAATATATTGGTCACATAGTTAGGATTCAATAAATATATTACTTGCTGGGAATATTTGTAGCTGCTATCATGGCAAATTAAACACAAATTTATTTAAAGATGATTTCAAAACCACTCTTCATCAATAGATACAGCTTCAATGGATAGAAACCAAGTGTAAAATCACCATAATTTTGGGAGTCCTCACTTTCACGTCAGGATGAAAGAAATAAAGAGACAGGGCTAAGTTATCCTAAAACAGGGAAGAAAATACATATGGTAAGCAGGGCTGACTTGCCCACTTAGCACACTAGGTCAAGGGTCTGGGGCCCACTACATTTCTAGAGAGACAAAAAAATATTTTAATTTCTTTTCACATCAGAAGAAAATACTGACTTTTAGGTTGAAGAAAATACTGACTTTTAGGTCAAAGAAAATGTTTTAATATGCCATGTTAACATATTTATCTTTATGCCAGTGTGTAGGAATACAAAACAGAACTTCTAATGTTTTTATGGAAGACAGAGCCAACAAAGGAAAAAGTATTAGGGCTCATGGAAGTCATGACGCAGCCTTGGTTGTGAGTGCCTCTGTTGTACCTGTTCATGTACTTTTCTGTGTTCCCTTCTGAATAGTAAGCAGTTTGAGGACAGAAATTGTGTCTTATTTTCCATTATAAATACTCAGCCTAAAGCTAGAGTCTGACACCATTGACTTGAGCCAATAGTAGATCTTCTTAAGCCCACTTTGAGCCATTCTCTGAGACTTGATGGGGAAAATAGTTTAATGAACTCAAAGAAGGAGAGAAAAAGAAAAAAAAAAGTTTTTTTTTTTTTTCTGTCTACTTCCCTAAACCAGAAAATCAGGGCAGAAACTATTCTTTCATCTAGATTCAGCTATAAGAGGACACACCAATGTCACAGGCACTCAGGGGTGGCTACTAAACAACAGCCAGATGCCTGTGCCTATACCAATCACCCCTGCCATCTAGGACAGTAGGTGAGAGCCTTCACCACACACTCAGAAACTGATCACTGGGACACCTTAGTTGTCCATATAATAAAAGTAAACCATGTATTTTAAAACAAGAAGTTAGAACACAGTCGCCAAGCCACGGAAAACATAAAAAGACTATGATTTACTGATGGCTTGGAAACAGCAGTCTATTTTAAAGGGGCAGACCATGATCTTTTCAGAAAGCTTCCAAAACAAGGAGTCAAATTTTCTAAAGCAAGAGAACTTCCTGGAATTATCAGAGGTAGAATACAAAAGATTAGTATTTAGAACTCTCCAAGAGATGAGGAGGAAATGACACAAAATACAGCAGAGCATAATGACCAATTGAACAAGCTGCAAGAAAGCATTGACAGGCAAGAATTAGAAATTCAGAAAATTAATAAAAAAATTACGTAGACATATGTATTACAAAAATGACAGACAACTCAGTAGAAAGTCGAAGGAGCAAAACTGAGGCAAGGGAAGCCAGAATTAGTGAGACTGAAGATAAAACACGTGACATCAACATATTTGAGGAAAACTCAGATAAAAGAATTTTAAAAGTTCAAGAAAAATTAAGAATTATGTGGCATCCTATGAATAGCAATAATCTATGAGTGATCGGGGTACCAGAATAGGGGTGGATTGGCAGTAATAGCAGAGAACATTGTCAAAGATTTGCTGACAGAAATTTCCCTGATACCATGGAAGATCAGCAGATACCTACCCAACATGCCCATTGTTCTAGTCATCTGGTGCTGCTCTAACAGAGATACCACAAGTGAATGGCTTTAACAAAGTAAAGATTGTTCTTACACTGTCTAGCAGGCTGCAAGTCCGAATTCATTGTGTCTGCTCCGAGGGAAGGCTTTCTCTCCTTGTAGGCTCTGGAGGGAAGTCTTTGTGTTGCCACTGGTTGCATTTGGTCAGGGAGTATCTTTGCACAGGAACTTCAGGTCTGAAAGACGTGCTCTGCTCTTAGTGCTGCTTTCTTGTTGGTACGAGTTCCCCCTCTCTGCTTGCTTTTCTTTTCTTTTATCACTTGTAGGATAAAAAGATAAAAAGTTGTGCAAGCTACACTCCTTTACAGCAGAGTAGGGACTTACAGTCCCACCCTAATCTCCTTCAACATACAACGTAGGAAAATCACAAAATGAGGACAATCATAAACTATTTGGAAGCATGGTCCAGCCAAACCTTTTTGGGAGGATGTAGTTCAATCCATGACACCCATCAAACTCCATACAAGGTAGATCCCAAAAGAAAGACAAGAAGGCATATTATCATCAAACATGCCAAAATTAAAGGTAAGTAAACACTTTTAAAAGTGGCTAAGGATAAATGAAAAATAACTGACAAAGGAAAATTGGTTAAGACTAAACTCAGACTACTCAGTGGAAACCATGCAGGCAAGAAGGTATTGGGATGACACATATAAAGCCTTGAAGGGAAATAATTGCCAACCAAGAATTATATATCCAGCAAATTGTCTCTCAAATATGACGATGAAATTAGAACATTTCCAAATAAATAGAAATTTAGGGAATTTGCAAAACCAAACCAAAACTACAAAAAATTCTAAAGAGTGTCTATTGGTTGGAAAACCAGGTAACAATGGAAGACCAGAATAGAGAACACAGCAAATGGATATCAACCTAAATAGCATAATCACCAAAAACAAATCATAGGCAAAACACTGAAAATAGGTAAACAGAGTTGTCATTATGTAAACATTTCAACAAAAAAGAGGGACCCAAAAGAAAATGTAGTCATAGATCTTTTGTACAGAGAGAAAGTTAAAGCAATATAAAGAGTTTAAAGACTGGTTTAAATTTAGAAAAATAAAGCTAAATATTAAGGTAACTATAAAGGAAACTATCAATCCTAAATATCAAAATAAAAAACAAGAAAAACGTGAGTTCTCAGCAAATGCAAAACCACCAACAATGAAAAAGATAAAAAAAAAAAAAAAAAAAAAACAAAAAAACACGTAAAGGAAAAAAAACTCAGCACACAAAATTAAATGGAACAAAGGAACTGTCTATGACACACAGAAAAAGACATCAAAATGACAGCACTAAACTTATATCTGTAAATAATCACACTGAATGTAAATGGACTAAACACACCAATAAAGAGATGAAGAGTGGCTGACTGGATAAAAAACATGACCCATCTATATGTTACCTACAGGAGGCAGACCTTAGACTCAAAGACATATGTAAACTAAAACTTAAAGACGGAAAAAATATACATATCAAGCTAACAACATTCAAAAGAAGAACAAGAGTAACAACATGAATCTCTAATAAAATAGACTTTAAAGTAGAATCCACCACGTTGGATAAGAAAGGACATTATTCAAGGGTCAAAGGCTCAATATTCCAGGAGGATATAACCATATTAAATATCTACACTTCCAATGACAGGGCTCCAAAACACATAAAACAAACACTATCTGCATTGTAAACAGAAATAGACAACTTCACAATAATTAGTAAGAGACTTGAATACACAATTATCAGTGAAGGACAGAACATCTAGAAAAAAATCAATAAAGACACAGAAGATTTAAATGCTACAGTCAACAAACTTGACCTCATAGACATATACAAAACACTCCAACAGCAGACAGGTGTATTTTCTTTTCCAGTGCACATGAAACATTCTCCCGAATTGACCACATATTGGGCCACAAACCACTCCTCAGCAAAATTAAAAGTACTGAAATATTATGAAGCATCTTTTCAGATAATAAATTCATAAAAGTAGAAGCAATAACAGAGAAAAGAAGAAAAAACAAACACGTGGAAACTGAACAACACATTGCTCAAAAACAACTGGATTATGCAAGAAGTCAGAGACGGAATAAAGAAATTAATAGAATCAAATGAGAATGAAAACACATCCTACCAGAGACTATGTGACAAAGAAAAAGCAGTGCTCAGAGGACTAATTTATCTCAATAAATGCACACATCCAAAAAAAGAAAGAGCCTCTACAACTTGAACAAGTGGAACGAGAGCAGCAAAAGAGCCCTTGAGGCGCGTAAGAAGGGAAGTAATAAAAATTAGAGAAAACTAAATGAAATAGAAAATACAAAAATGACTGAAGGCATTAACAAGATCAACAGCTGTTTTTTTAAAAGATCAACAAAATCAATAAACTATTGGCCGAACTGACAAAAGAAAAACAGGATAGGAAGCAAATATCCTCTGTGGGCAATATCACCACAGACCCAGCTGAGATTGAAAGAATCGTAACAGAATACTATAAAAAATTACGCACTAACAAATTTGAAAACCTAAAGGAAATGGACAGATTTCTAGAAATATACCTACCCAAACTAGCACAAACAGAAGTAGAACAAATAAATAAAGCCATGACAAAAGAAGAGATGGAAAAGGTACTTAAAAAACTTCCAATTTAAAAAAGCCCTGACCCTGAAGGCTTCACTGGAGAATTCTACCAAACTTTTAGAGAAGAGTTAACACCACTATTACTAATGGTATTCCAGAGCATAGAAATGGATGGAATACTCCCAGATTCATTCTGTGAAGCCAGTATAACCCTGATAACAAAACAGGTAAAGACAGCACAGAAAAGGAAAATTACAAATCAATAACTGTCAAGAAGTTACATGTAAAAATCCTCAACAAAATTCTAGCCAACAGAATTCAACAATGTGTCTAAAAACTAGTTCACATGACCAAGTGGGATTCATATTAGGGATCCAGTGATGGTACAATATTAGGAAAAGTTAATGTAATCAACCACATAAACAAAACAAAATAGAATAACCATGTGATATTATCAATTGATGCAGAAAAGGCATTTGACAAAGTCCAACACCTATTCATGTTAAAAACTCTCAGAAAAATAGGCATAGAAGAGAAGTTCCTCAACATAAGGGATGCCTATACAAAGCTAACAGCCAACAGCATCCTAAATGAAGAGAGTCTGAAAGCACTCCCCTTGAGAACAGGAAGAAGACAAGGATTCTAGTTGTCACCACTCTTATTCAACACTGTCCTGGAGATTCTAGCCAGAGCAGTCAGGTAAGATAACAGAAAAAAATGGCATCCAAACTGGTAAGGAAGAAGTCTATTTGCAGATGATATGATCCTGTACACAGAAAACCCTGAAGAATCCACAAAGAAACTATTCTAATAGAAGAATTCAGCAAATTAGCAGAATACAAGATACTCTAAAGCCCAATCCATTGCCATCAAGTAAATTTCAACTCATAACAACCCTATAGACAGAGTAAAACTTCCCCACAGAGTTTCCAAGGAGCTCCTTACGGGTTTGAACTGCCAGTCTTCTGGTTAACAACTTTGGCACTTCACCACTACACCACCAGTATTTCCAGGATACAAGATAAACATACACAAATCAGGTAGATTCCTTTATACCACCAAAGAGACCATCAAAGGGGAAATCACTAAATCATTACTGTTAACATTAGCCCACCAGCCAAGCCAACCTACAAGAAGATAAAATACCTAAGAATAAATCTAGCTAGAGTTGTCATGAGTCGGATCCGACTCAACAGCACTTGGCTGGCTTGGCTAGAGACATAAAAAAATATATACAAAGAGAATTAAGACTGTAGTGCAAGAAACCAAAAGAAACCCACTAAGTAGAGAAATCTACCTTGGTCATGGATAAGAATACTTAACATTGTAAAAATGTCTATTCTATCTAAAGCAATCTACACATACAGTGCAATCCTAATACAAATTCCAGCTTCATTTTTTTTAACGAAATGGAGAAACAAATCACCAACTCCATGTGGAAAGAGAAGAAGCCCCGGGCAAGTAAAGAGTTAATGAAGAGAAGAACAAAGTGGGAGTCCTCACACTACCTGACTTTAGAACCTATCACCCTGCCACAGTAATCAAAGAGCCTGGTACTGGTACAAAACCAGATATACATAGATCAGTGAAACCCAACCAAGAATCTAGATATAATATCATCCACCTATAAGCAGCTGATGTTTGATAAAGGTCTGAAGTGCGTAAACTGGGGAAAAGACAGTCTCTTTAACAAATAGTGTTGGCATAATTGAATATCCCTCTGCCAAAAAAAAAAAAAAAGAAAGAAACAAGATCCATATCTCACATCATACACAAAAACTAACTCAAAATGGACCGAAGACCTAAGTATAAAATCTAAGACAATAAAGATCATGGAGGGAAAAATAGGGACAACACCAGGAGCCCGAATACACAGCATAAACAAACTATAGAATATTAAGAACAGTGCACAAACACCAAAAGAGAAAATAGATAACTGGGAACTTCTAAAAATCACTTGCATTGCTCATTAAAAGACTTTTCTAACGTGTCTCGTTGAGGGGAGGGGCGTTGGGGGTGATGTCATGGAAGAATAGCGTGAATCCAGCTTATTTAAGGTCCTGGTTAAAGGGTTCCAGTCTTGGAATCACTTTCTCTATGACTGTAACCATGACCTATTCTTCTTTAACCTACCTCAACTTTGCCTTGTTTCTGCCTGAACTGTGGTATCCAGAACCACACAGCTCGAAGGACAAAGCTACAGAATCATTTTACCCTACACAGAAGAGGCATGTTTATTAGAGCCAAATGTACCACAGAAGCTCCAATAAGCAAGTTTTGTCTCTGGCAGGATGATTCTAGAGCAAGAGGGAAATCTGGCGAAAGAAAGAAGGGGAGAAAAGTAAAATACGCGCTGAATAAGAGCTGGGAGACTACTTGCTCATGTAACTGCTATTGGTAGCATTAATTTTTCTTAATCAAAGTTCTATTTAAACTAATTAATTAAAAAGACTGTTCCACTCAGCATGTGAACAGAAGTTTTGAATTTCGACACAACCACTGTAAGCTGAACTGCTTGATTTAATTAACTTTCAGTCTTAAGCCAGAGGGTGGGGATGGTGGCCAGATCGCTTAAGCTCTTTAAGCCTCAGTTTTCACATCTGAAAGAACAAGAAGTTTGGACTAGAAGATCTCGAGGGTGACTTCAGATGTTAACATTTTCTGAGGTCAAGTGACTTGAACAGACTATAAATAGCGCAAGAATGGGTATTTCATAGATATTGAAAAGAAGAGTGAATTTGGTTTCTGACTTCATACAGTAATGTTTGATTTCTTCATAGGCAGTTTCTTAGGTCTTAAAATCACATATTGCCACATTTCCTTATCACCTGAACACCCTATGAGAAAATAAAAAAGTAAGGGTTACAAAGCCTTCTCCACAAAATCTCACAATGGATGGAGCAAAGCATTTCTTGAATAAAGGAAAATTCTCATAATGGGGGCAGTTACTAGGTTAACTTCAGATTCCAGATGCCTTCTTATTTGGGAATAAAAGTCTTACCTAGAATGTGGCTCTCTGGTTTGGAAAGCCAGATACCCAGAACCAACCCTGACACATTCACACACATACATACACATACACAACACACACACTCATAGTTGTGGGAAGCAAATTTTTTCAGTGCATGTGCTCTGATTTGGGACCCAGATTACTTGGTTCCTCTACCTATAGTGGAACAAGTGAAGCATTAAAAACAAACAAGCCTATTGCCATCAAATCAATTCAGACTCGTAGTGACCCTATAGGACAGAGTAGAACTGCCTCACATGGTTTTGAAGGAGCACTGGTGGGTTCAAACAGCTGACCTTTTGGTTAGCAGCTAAAGCTCTTAACCACTACACCATCATCCTGTAAAAAATATCCCTGCTGCCCAAGGGAGAGAGATGCTGAGATTTTGGGGGTGCTGCTTATACTCTCTAGCACTGAGGGTGGATATGAGGTAAAGAGGGGAGGAACCTGTAACTGGAATCAGGATTAACACATCAAAGGAAATGGACAGAAAGTTCAGAGTCAAGCACCTCCACCATCTAATGTAAAGATGAAGATCAAATCACTGGGGGAAAACTTTTTTTTTTAAGAAATCCTTTTGGGATAGCTGTTTAAACACTTGAAAAAAAAATCAGTTTGAATCTTAGCTTGCCTTATACACTTACATACCTTCCAGACTAATTAAAGGATTAAGTACAAAAATGAAACTATAAACTAGGTTGAAAATACATGTGATTTAGGATTGAGAAGTCTTTTGTAAGATAGAAACCACAGAGAAACTGATTAATTTGAAGAAGACATAAATTTGACAACACAATTTTTTTTCATGTATTTCTGTACATCACCAAACTACACTGTTGTTATTAGATACCATCAAGTTGGTTCTGACTCATAGTGATCTATGCAAAACAAACAGTGCCTGGTCTTGCACCATGTCCACAAATGTTCTTATGCTTAAATCCATTGTTGCAGCCAGCATCAATCCATCTTGTCAAGGGTCTTGCCCTTTTTCACTGACCCTCCACTCTACCACGTATGACTTCTTTCTCCAGGGACTGATTCTCTCCTGACAACATGTCCAAAATGCATAAGGCACAGTGTCACCATCATTGCTTCCAAGGAGCGCTCTGGTTGTACTTCTTCCAGAACAGATCGGTTTATTCTTTTGGCAGTCCATAGTACATTCAGCATTCTTCTCCGACACCCAAATTCAAAGGCATCAATACTTCTGTCTTCCTTGTTCATTGTTCAGCTTTCACAGGCATGTGATACCACTGAAAATAACACGGCTTAGGTCAGGAGTACCTTAGTCTTCAAGATGACCTCTTTAGTTTTGAATACTTTGAAAAGGTCTTTGCAGCAGATTTTTTTGAATGAATGCATCTTTTGATTTCTTGACTGCTGCTTCCATGGGCATTGATTGTGGAACCATGCAAAATGAAATAATTGACAACTTCAATCCTTTACCCATTTATCGTGATGTTGCTTACTGGTTCATTTGTGAGAATTTTTATTTTCTTGATGTTGAGGTACAATCTGTACTGAAGGCTGTGGTCTTTGATCTTCATCACTAAGTATTTCAAATCCTCTTCACTTACAGCAAGCAAGGTTGTGTCATCTGCGTAACACAGGCTGTTAACGAGTCTCCCTCCAATCTTGATGCCTCATTCTTCTTCATATAGCACAGCTTTTCAGATTATTTGCTTGGCATTCAAATTGTAAGGTATGGTGAAAAGACACAACCATGATGCACACCTTTCCTGACTTTAAACCAGGTACTGCATGGTTTGCACAACTGCCTCTTAATCCATGTACAGATTCTTTAAGAGGACAATTAAATATCCTAGAATTCCTATTCTCTGCAATATTAGCCATAATTTGTTATGATCCACACAGTTGAATGCCTTTGCATAGTCAATGAAACACAAGCAAATATCTTTCTGGTATTCTCTGCTTTCAGCCAAGATCCATCTGACATTAGCAATGATATCTCCGGTTTTATGTCCTCTTCTGAATGCAGCTTGAATTTCTGGTAGTTTCTTGTCAACATACTGTTTCAGTTGCTTTTGAACAATCTTTAGCAAAGTTTTACTTGCATGTTATATTAATGATATTGTTTGATAATTTCTACATATGGCTGGATCACTGTTCTTTGGAATGGGCATGAATATGGATCTCTTCGTGGATTATGTCTTCCCACAATTCTAGTCTCTGGTGATTAGTGTTCAACACATCAAATCTGTCCTTGAGATGGTCTCTAAATTCAGGTAGAAAATACTCAGTCATACTTTGGCTCTCGTGAACTTGTTCTAATTTTCTTCAGTTTCAATTTGAACTTGCCTATGAGCAATTACTTGATGGTCTGTGCTGCAGTCAGCAGCTGGTCTTGTTTTGACTTTTGATACAGAGCTTTTCCCTCATTTTTTCCACAGATTTAGTTAATTTGATTCCTGTGCATCCTGTCTGGTGAAGTCCATGCATACAGTCACCATTTTTGTTGGTAAAAAAAGGTATTTGCAACAAAGAAGTCCTTAGTCTTGCAAAATTCTATGATGCAATCTCCAGCATCACTTCTATCACCAGGGCCATATTTTCCAACTACCAATCATTTTTGTTTCCAACTTTTGCATTCTAATCACCAGTAACTATCAAAGTATCTCGATTGCATGTTCGATCAATTTTGGACTGCAGAAGCTGATAAAAATCTTCAATTTCTCCATCTTTGCCCTTAGTGGTTGGTCATAAATTTGAATAATATTCATATTAACCGGCCTTCCTTGTAGATGTATGGATATTATCCTATCACTGACAACATTGTACTTCAGGACAGATCTTGAAATGTTCTTCAAGGTGATGAACACAACACTCTAAGTTTTCGTTCCCAGCATAGTAGACCATATGATTGTCTGATTCAAAATGGTTAACAGCACTCCATTTCCACTCAGTAATGCCTAGGATATCACTGTTTGTGTATTCCATTTCATTTTTGAGGATGTACAATTTTCCTAGATTCATACTTCATACAGTCCATGTTCCAATTATTAACGGATGTTTGCAGGTATTTCTTCTCATTTTGAGTTTTGCCAAATCAGCATATGAAGATGCCAAAGGCTTTATTTCATCCATGTCATTAAAGTCCACTGTACTTAGGAGGCAGCTCTTTCTCAGTTGTCTTTTAAGTGCCTTCCAACCTGAAGGGTTCATTTTCCAGCACTATATCTGACAATGTTCCACTGCTATTCATAAGGTTTCACTGGTTAATTCTCTTGAGAAGTAGACTGTCAGATCCTTCTTCCTAGTCTGTCTTATTCTGGAAGCTCAGCTGAAACTTGTCCACCATGGGTGACCCTCTTGGTATCTAAGTACTGAGCATAGCTTCCAATATCACAGCAGCAAGCAAGCCCCTGCAGTATGACAAACTGACAGACAAGTGGGGATCATCATTAAAAAGGTTAAAGGTATAGGAAAAAAATATATTTACAAAATATATAATAGGTAAAGGATTAATATCCTTGTTATAGTAAGAGTTACAATTATTCTATTCATAAAAGGATAACTCCCAAAAGAAAATATAAGCATAGGCAAAGGGCAAGAAAGAACTACAAAGACATCCTCAGTGACAATCAAAGAAATACAAGTTCAAATGAAAATGTTCATAGAACCAGTGAGTTAAAAGACCAATAATGGTATAGTGACATTAATACTCTAAGATTAGGTTTACTCTTGGATCTGACTTTAGTATAAAATCTTAGCAGAGCTATTTAGCTTTCAGAGTTGCAAATTTCTGGAGCTCTGGTTGCATAGCGGTTAAGTGTTTGACTGTTAATCAAAAGGTTAGCAGTTCAAATTTACCAGCTGCCCCTTGGAAACTTTATTTGGTAGTTCTGCTCTGTCCTATAGGATCTCCATGAGTCAGAGTCAACATAATGACAATGGTTTTTCATTTCATTTTGTTTTTAAACTGGTGATTGTGATAGTTTTACTCATAGGGTGACTGTGCAATTTAGATGAGACAATGGATTTTAAAAGAACATTGTATATTAAAAAGTGACATATTTTGATTTCAGCTGGGTCTGTTGTAACGGCTCCCATCTTGTTTCTTAATCGGGTTATTTGTATCTTCTGCTGTTTTCCTTTTGTTAGTTTAGCTAGTAGTTTATCAATTTTGTTGATCTTTTCAAAGAACCAGCTTTTGGTTTTAATTTTTTCAATTGTTTTTCTATTCTCTAATTCATTTAGTTCTGCTCTAATCCTTATAATCTGTTTTATTCTGGTGCCTGTGGGGTTCTTCTGTTGCTCTCTTTCAACTTGTTCAAACTGCAAGGTTAATTCTTTAGTTTGGGCCCTTTCTTCTCTCCAGATGTGTGCAGTTCTAGAAATAAACTGACCTCTGAGCACTGCTTTTGCTGTATCCCATAGATTCTGGTAGGATGTGTTTTCATTCTCATTTGAGTATAAACTTCTTTATTTTGTCCTTGCTTTTTGAGCAAGGTGTTGTTCAGCTTCCGTAAGTTGGAATTTCTACCAATGAATTTTCTGTTATTGATTTCAACTTTTATAGCTCTATGGTCTGAGAAGATACTTTGCAGGTGGTTTGAATTTTATAGAGAATTTCTTTATGACCTGACACATAGTCTATTCTGGAAAATGTTCCATGTGCATTGGAGAAGAATGTGTACTTATCTGTTGATGGATGAAAAGATCTGTATATGTCAATAAGGTCAAGTTGGTTGATTGTTGCAATAGGATCTTCTGCATCTTTACTGAGCTTTTTCTCTGGATGATCTATCCCTAACTGAAAGGGGAGTGATGTGGTCTCCAACTATTATTGTGGAATGATCTATCTCATTTGTCAGCACTGTCAGTATTTGTTCAATGTATTTAGGTGCTCTGGTATTAGGTGCATAAATATTTAATATTGCTAAGTCCTGCTTGAATGCTGAACCTTTCAGCAATAAATAGTGACCATCCTTGTCCACAATAGTGGATTTTACATTAAAATCTATTTTATCTGAGATTAGTATTGCCACACTTGTTCTTCTTTGTATATTGTTAGCTTGGTATATATTATTCCATCCTTTAATTTTCAATTTGTTCATATCTTTAAGTCTAAGATTTGTTTCTTGTAGGCAACATATAAATGGGTCATGTCTTTTGATCCGGGATGTCACTCATTGTCTCTTTACTGGAGAGTGCAGTCTATTTACATTCAGTGTAATATTACGTGCCTAGTGCCATCATTTTGATGTAATTACTATTCTGTTGATGTTTTCTGTATTGCTCTTAATGTTCTGTTCTGGGCCATTCTTCTTTACGGGTTGTTGTTTTAGTGTTGGTTTTGTATTCATTGAGACTCCTGTATTGCATTTCTTATTTTGATACAATGCATTGTTAATTTGCTTTATGGCTACATGTATTATCCACCTTAACACACCTAGATTAAATCCAGTTTTAACTACTGCATAACTCTTAAACTTCTTCTGCATCTGAAACAACTATAGCTACTGCAGTGCATCCCTATCTTAATGAGATGGTATTATAGTTGTCATGATATGATCACAGATTCCTTCATTTTAATATTGTAGCTTTGATTAAGTTTTGTGACTTCCCTAACTGATTAGAATTTTGGATATGTGTCCTGAATTGTCACCTTAAATATACATTTAATGGTTCTGTTTTTCTAAGGAAGAGCTTCTTTCAATATTTCATGTAACTTTGGTTTAGTTTTTTATGAAGTCTCTAAACTTCTCTTTATCTTCAAAAGTCTGAATTTCATCATTATATTTGATAGACAACTTTGCAGGATGAATAACCCTTGGATGGAAGTTTTTCTACTTCAGGGCTTTAAATGTGTCTGCCCACTGTTTTCTAGCCAGCATTGTTTCTGCAGAGAAGTCAGACGGAAGCCTACAAGGTTTCCTTTAGAGTGTTAGCTGTGCTTTGAGCCTTGCTGCCTTCAGAAGCATCTGTTTATGTTTCATCTTATTAAGCTTGATTATAATATGTCTTAGTGTCTTTCTTTTTGGGTATGGCTTTTGTGGTGTTTGATAAACATCTTGGATACCTGTGTTCTCTTTGCTCATAATCTCAGGAAAGTTTTCTGTCAGCATCTCTACAGCAATACTCTCTATATTGTCATTAACACCCCCTTGTTCAGGAACTTCAATTAAATGTAAATTATTCATCTTATGGAGTCCCACATGTTTCTTAATGGTTCTTTTTCTTATTTCTTTTCTCCTACTTCTCCTCATAAATGCTGGTGTCAGTTGCTCTGTCTTCATGGTCACCGTGTCTAACTTCTGTTCAGTCCTACTCTTTTTGGCTTTGGATAGAATTATCTCACTCTGTAATTTTGTTATTGATCTGGTGTATTTCAGATTGTTGATGTTCCACCAGTTCAAATAGCTTTCTAAGTTTTTCATTTTGTTTTACTGCATTTTGTTTAATCTCTAGGAGGGTTCTATATGTAAATTTTTTGTAGTCAACCTCCAATAGATTCAGAAAGACTTCTTCATCTGGGAAATTTTTTGAATCTCTATTCTGGGAATTTTCTGGAGCATTTGAAGGCTGCTTCTTTAAATGACTAACTATAGTCTGCTGCCTGCTTGCCATCTAGAAACTGATTTCTCTTGTATTAGATCTAAGAGAATTGTTGGTCACCAGCTGTCTCTAATACTCTAGTGATTTGACCCAGGTGGACTCTCTGGGGTAGAAGCCTCTGCTTATTGGGTGGTAAAGAGGCCACCCTACTTATGAAAAAACTAGAGGCTGTCAGCCAACTCTACAATGTGGATTAGAGAAGGGTGGCAGGAAAAGATGCTGGGCCTCTCAACAGACAGATACCTAGGAAAGTACATAGGCCTCTCAGCCTTAATAGTAAACTTCACTTCTACGTGGTGAGCTATCCAGGTTTTGAAGTAGGTGCTGTCCAACATGCTGGCTGAAACAGGCAGTCAGAAGCAGCAGACTCTGCCTTTCAGCTGATAATAAAAGTACATTACCAACCGTTAGGGGAAGCTGCAGTTCTCTGATATCGTGAAACAGCAGAAAAGGAGAACAGACAGTCGCTGGCTCATTTTTGAGAGGTGAAGGTTAGTCCAATACTGTTGCCTAGTCAAATATGCTAGGTCCTAGGGCTCTCCAAATGTTGAATGCTCTGTATAAATATCATCCAGGCCTTTGTTCTCATAGGGAAGTGAGGAGACATGTGTCTACTCTGCCATCTTTTAATGGAACCCAATTTCAAATAAAAATATCATAACAGAATACTATGAAAGGCTGTACTCTAATAGGTTTGAAAACCTAGGGGAAATGGTCAGATTTCTAGATTCATATCACTCACCAAGATTATCACAAGGAGAAGTACATCAAATTAGTAAATCTATCACAAAGGAAGAAATTGAAAAAGTCATCAAAAATCTACCAACCAAAAAAAGTCCTGGCCCAGATAGCTTCACAGGAGAATTCTACCAAACTTTTAAGAAGAGCTAATTGTGATAGTATTGAGGCTATTTCACACCATAGAAAGAGATGGAATACTCTAAAATTCATTTCATGAAGCCAGCATAACCCTGATACCAAAGCCAGGGGAAGATCCCCCCCAAAAGAAAAATTACAGACCAATATCACTCATGAACCTAGATGCAAAAATCTTCAACAAAATTCTACCCAGTAGAATTCAACAGCATGTAAAAAAAATAACTCATCATGATCAAGTTGGTTTCATTCCAGGCATGCAAGGCTGGTGCAACATCAGAAAAACAACTAATGTAATCAACCACATTAATAACACAAAAGATGAGAATTGCCTGATTATGTCAATTTATGCAGAAAAGGCATTTGATAAATTTCACACCCATTCATGCTTAAAACTCTCAGAAAAATAGGAATGGGGGGAAATTCTTCAATGCAATCAGTTGCATCTACCCAAAGCCAACTACCTTCATCGTCCTGAATTGTGAAAGAGTGAAAGAATTCCCTTTGAAGACGGGAACTAGACAAGGATGCCCACTCTCACCACTTCTATTCAACATTATGCTAGAAGTTCTAGCCACAGCAATTAGACAAGACAAAGAAATAAAGGGCATTCATACTGGCAATGAAGAAGTAAAAATCTCCCTATTTGCAGATGATATGATTATTTATACAGAGAATCCAAAGGAATCCATAAGTAAACTATTGGAACTGGTAGAGGAGTTTAGCAAAGTAATGAGATACAAGTTAAACATAAGTAAATAAGTAAGATTGCTTTATACAGACAGTGAAATTATAAACAAGAAATCACCAAATCAATTCTATTTACTATAGCCCCCAAGAAGATAAAATATCTAGGAATAAATCCAGCTAGAGAAACAAGAGATCTTTACAAAGAGAACCACAAGACCTTACTACAAGAAACTAAGAGCAACTTACATAAATGGAGTAATCTACCCTGCTTGTGGATAGGAAGACTCAACGTTGTGAAAATGTCTGTTTTGCCCAAAGCAATCTACTTATATAATGCAATCCCAATACAAATTCCAGCGACACTTTTTGGTGAGATGGAGAGACAAATCATCAACTTTGTTTGGAAAGGGAAGAATCCCCGGATATGTAAAGGACTACTAAAGAAGAAGAACACACTGGGAGGCCTCTCGCCACCTGACTAGAACCTGTTACACTGCCACAGTAGTCAAAACAGCCTGGTACTGGTACAAAAAGAGACATATAGACCAATGGAGCAGAGTTGAGTCCCCAGAGATGCCACCATCCTCTTACGAACAGTTAATATTTGGCAAAGGCCCCAAGATTTTAAGCCGGGATAAGAACAGTCTCTTGTACAAATGGTGCTGGGGAAATTGGATATCCATCTGCAAAAAATTGAAACAAGACCTGTATCTCACACCTTATACAAAAACCACCTCAAATTGGATAAGAGACGTAAATATAAAATCTAAAACAATAAAGCTCATCCAAGACAAAATAAGATCAACAACAGAAGTTTTAATACACAATGTAGACAGACTTCAAAATCTGACAAAGCATGTTCAACAGAAGAGAAAATAGATAAATGGGAACTACTAAGAATTAAACATTTTTGCTCATCCAAAGATTTCATCAAAATAATTAAAAGACCACCTACAGAATGGGAAAAAATATTTGAACTTGAGAAGGATAGAAACACCTGGTTATAAGAACAACAGGCATTGCAAAATGCTGTTGCAGAGTGGGATGCATAAAGCCACCATTTATTGCAGCAGCTATGATAAAAGTAGTTGAAGTAAGTAACTTCCAACGGCAGACAGTACCCCAATGGAGTATGTCTTAGGCTAGGCTCTATAGAGAAACAGAATCAACAATGCATATAAATATACACAGAGAGAGAATTATATCAAGGAAATAACTCATGGAATTGTAGAGGCTGAAATATCCAAAGACTGTGATCAGGACAGGGTCTTCTCTCAATTCACATAGCCACACAGACTGGTGAATCCAAGATCAGTAAGTCAGAGAGCAGGGCTCCTGCTCTCAGACTTTGATGAGAGATGAATTCTAAGGTCGGCAGATAAGTTGACAGCTCAGTTCCCAAGAGCCAAAGGAAGAAGAGGCAGAAGCAGGATCCACAGTGACTAAAGAATCCAGAATATCTGGTTATATTTGGATGTGGGCCACGCTCCCCAGGAAACTCCTTTTCAACTGATTGGCCATTCATAGCATATGCAGTCATGAGAATGATCACATATATAATACTGAGAATGATGTCTCAGTCAAGTTGGCACCTATTTTAACTATCACAGTCTACCGCTTGTGAACTAGGCACATGTACATATCTCCAAACTGTACGTAATCTCTGAGAAAGACAATTATAAAGTCGTAATTTTGCCTAACATGATGCAGTTAACACATATACAACTGAAAATGCACTAGCCTTGTTTACATCTTATGTAAGTGAAGAAAAAACTTTCATGAACACATACAAAGCAGGAATACTCTTATCAATTACAGTTCTCAGTTCTGCAACTGGTTATGTGGCTGTAACTGGTATTTAGAACTAACTTTTTCCACAACCCATTCCATATTCCCTTTGCCCTCAGCAAGCATCTTAGTTGGTCAGGGTACTTTGCCTGCTTGGGTAAGAGGGGTCTGGGTTGTCAGTAATCATGTTGGAATTGGGTTGCTATAGTTTTTCACCCATTTGAATCACAGGGTTTGGTAGTACTAAGAGATGCCCTAAGGGATATCCTATACTCCAGCATACTTATTTTTTTTACCTCTGTTATGTAATATCAATCCAATTTCCTCTTGCTAATCAGGATCAATCACACAAGCCAGTATGGTAACTCACTTCTTGCCTGTTGGTCCAGAGGCACAGGGATCCCAAAGTGGCCTGCTGGCATTCTTAACTTCCAGTTAAATGGAATTAATGATGTGTCTCCAAGTGGGAGCATCTTTCCTTTCCCCTAGACCCACAGGGCATAAACATGCAGGGATAGGAAGCAAAAGTTTTGTGGGTGGGTCACTAGGGTTAATAGTGAATGATGTTACACCCATTTATGTCCCTTGATTTCTGGACCCAAGAATCCTGGCTATGGGAGAAACATTACTGTATATTGGATGTTGATTTAGAAAATATAAAAGTATATAAAATTTAAAGCCACCTAGAGAACGCTGCCCTAACCCTGCAAGGTATTGTCACTTTGCTTGTGCTATAATTGTACCTTTGGAAGGCCATTCCTACACAAAGCAACAAATGCTGGAGAGGCTGAGGAGAAACTGGAACTCTCCTACACTGCTGGTGGGATTGCAAATGGTACAACTTCTTCAGAAAGCAACCTGGCAGTTCCTTAAAAAAGCTGGACATAGTCACACCATCTGATCCAGTAATCCCACTGCTTGTAATATATCCTACAGAATCAAGGGCAGTCACACGAACAGATACATGCATATGAGTGATTATTGCAGCACAGTCCACAACAGCAAAAAAATGGAATTAACCCAGATGCCCAACAACAGATGAATGGATAAACAAACTATGGTATCTATACTCAATGGAACACTATGCAATGATAAAGAACAATGATGATTTTAGGAAGTATCTCATAACCTGGTTTCAATTAGAAGATATTATGCTGAGTAAAATCAGTCAGCAACATAAGGATAAATATTGTATGAGACCCCTTCCATAAGGACTTATTAACAGACTCGTGTACAGAAGAAGAGATTCTTTGATGTCTGCAAGGGAGGGGATGGAAGGAGAGGACTGGTCATAGATTGGATAGTTGATAGAAATTTGGTTGGGTGAAAGCAGTGACAGTAAACAGTAGAAAGAAGATCAACTTAACTGGACTTCAGCATAAACTGAAAGCTCTTCTAATCTTATCCCAGTATTGCAAGGATAGAGTAGCAGGGGTGAGGGTCTGGGGACCATTGCTCTCTGGGAACATCAAGGCCAGTTGGCATAACTAGACTATTGCTAAGAGAGTGTTCTGCACCCATTATTGGTGAGTGGTGTCTGGGGTCATAAAAGCTAGCAAGCTGCTGTCTGAGGTACACCAAATGGTCCCAACTCAGCCAGAACAGATTATTACTGAGGACAACGAAGATGTGAGGGAAAAAGAGCCCAGAATACATGAGGACCCGTGTGAATGGGTGACTATATCAACATGTGACCAGAAGAACCAGATGGTGCCTGGCCACCACCGAAGACAGCCGTGATACGGCACACAAGGTAGAGTCCAGTGGCAACATAAGAAAAAGAAGGTGAACCTCAAGAACTCCACAAAAAGACCACAACTGATAGTCTGAAGGCCTGACAGTTCCACTAGGAGCATGGCCCCTAGACCTCCTACTGCCCTGATCAGAAAACGTTACCGAGGTCAACTCTTTGGACAAGAATGGATTGGACTCAGGGACACAATGTGACCATATAGTGTGTGTACTTTATGGTTCTATGAATCTAAAGGATGCTGTCCTACTGACCTGTTACTAGAAGGGAGAGGAGAGAGTGGAGAGAAAGGGACAAGAGATTGTTAACAGGATACAACATGTATAGAACAGAAAGGAAGAGTGTGCTGTCACCAAGCAAGGGGAGCAGAAGGAGCTGCAGATAGGCAGGCATGCAAATTTAATTTGCATTGTATACTTGCACTCAATCACAATAAAAAAAAAAGGCCATTCCTTTTTTTCTGTCAAGCCAGCTGCTTCAGGATGATGGAGAACATGGTAAGACCAGTGAATTCCATGAGCACATGCCAACTACCACACTTCATTTATTGTGAAGTGAGTCCCTTGATCAGAGGCAATGCTGTGTGGGATTCCATGATAGTGTGTAAGGTATTCTACAAATCCATAAAAGGGAGTTTTGGCAGAAGCATTGAGTGTAAGGAAGGGAAGGCAAATCATATCTAGAGTAAGTATCTGTTCCAGTAAGGCCAAACCACTGCCCTTTCCATGATGGAAATGGTTTGATGCAGTGAACTTTCCACCAGGTTGCTGGCTGATCATCCTGAGGGATGGTACCGTATCAGTGAGTGGGTATTAGGCTCTACCGCTGGAAAACTGGGCACTCACCAGTGGCTTTAGCCAAGTCAGCTTTGGTGGGTGGAAGTCCATGTTGCTGAGTTCATGCATAACCTCCACCCCTGCCACCATGACCACTTTGTTCATGAACCCATTGAGCAATGTCAGGCGTACCTAAGAAAACAGGATAAGTGGTTTCTATAGAATGCATCATTCTATCCACCTGATTGTTAAAATCATCCTCTTTGACAAGCATTTGGTGAGCATTTGCATGAGACACAAGCATCTTCACTTCTTTGGCCCGTTCAGAGGTGTGTATCCACATGCCTTTTGCCCATAAATTCTTGTCTCCAATTTTCTGATCATGTTCCTTTCATGTCCCTGACCGTTTAGTCAAACCATTCGCCACAGCTTGTGAGTCTATACACAGTTGCACATCTGGCCATTTCTCCTTCCAAGCATATTGAACTACCAGGTGCACTGCTTGAAGTTCCGTCCATTGAAAGGATTTTCTACACTGCTAGTCTTCAGGGAGGTCGCAGAAACAGGCTGTGGTGGTACTGCTGTCCACTTCTGAGTGGTGCCTGCATTATTTCACAGAACCATTTGTAAACGAGGCCTGAGATTTCTCTTCTTCAGTCAACTGATCATAAGGAACTCGCCCCTGAGGCCATAGGTGCAAACTGGGAAATGGAAGGTAATGCGACAGGAATGGAGACCACAGGCATTTGGGCCACTTCGTCATGCCATGAAGGCCACTTCCTCGGCCTTCAAGACCTGCTCAAGCCAGATCTCATATATACCATTTCCATTTAATAATCAAGTGCTGCTGTGCATGTTCAAGTTTGTAAGTGTGGGTCAGACAATATCTAGCTCATGATGGGCAGCTCCGTCTATATGATGACTTGATTTCTCATGGTTATGTGTTCAGTCTCTACTTGCACTCAGTGATAAGCCAAAAGTTATTTTCAAAAGGAGAGTGGTTATCTACAGAAGATGGAAGGTTTGCTCCAAAATTCTAATGGTCTGTGTCTCTATCTGCCATTGACACTTCAAGTACCATTGGATCAGCTGTATCATATAACCCAAGAGGCAGAGAAGCTTGCACAGCAGCCTGAACCTGTTGCAGAGTCTTCTCTTGTCCTGGGCCCCACCTGAAACAAGCAGCTTTTCAAGTCACTTGATAAATAGGCAGAGTAGCACAATGTCATGGATTGAACTGTGTCCCCACAAAACAGTGTGTTACAGTTTAGCTAGCCCATGATTTCTGGTATTGGGAGACTTTTCTATATGTTGTAAATCCTGCTTCTATGATGTTAATGATGGTGGATGGGCACTGCTCGTGTTAGTGAGGCAGGACCCAATATATTAGATTGTATTGTGCCTTGAGGCAATCTTTTGGGATATAAAGGATAGCAGAGCATCGGACACCTTATACCATCAGGAAAGAAGTAGTGCCAGGAGCACAATGCATCCTATAGACCAGGGTCCCTGCACCTCAGAAGCTCCCAGTCCATGGGAAGATTGATGACGAGGACTTGCATCCAGAGCTAACAGAGAAAGACTCGAGCTGATGCCCTGAATTTGGATTTTAGCCTACTTCTCTGTAAGAAAGAAATTTCTTTAGTTAAAGCCATTAGCTTGTGGTATTTCTGTTACAGCAGCATTAGATCACTAAGGCACACTCCTAAGAGAGAAATATGCTGCCTCCAAAATCCAGAGGCCCACTAAGCATTGTGCTTCCATTTCAACTGTGGAAGCAGGCAGACACAATAACTTATTCTTAACTTTAGAGGGCATATCTCAATGTGCCCCATGCTACTAGACACCTGACAATTTCATTGAGGTGGAAGACCCCTGAATTTTCATGGGATTAATTTTCCACCTTCTAGCACTCAAATGTTTTACCAGTAAGTCCAGAGTCATTGGTAAGTTCAATCAGAATAATGTCATCAATGTAATGGACCAGTGTGACATCTGTGGAAAGGAAAGACCATCAAGGATACTGTGGATTACATTATGACGTAGGGTTGGAGAGCTGACATAGCTCTGAGGTAGGCAAGTTAAGGTGTATTGCTGGCCTTGCCAGATGAAGGCAAATCGGTTCAAAAGGGATAAGGGAAAAAAAGCATTAGTCATATCAGCAGATGCATACTAGGAACCAGGAGATGTATTGATTTGCTAAAGCACTGAAACTACATATAGAACAGCAGCTACAACTGTAGTCACCACCTGGTTAGTTTTTCAGTAGTCTATAGTCATTCTCCAGATCCATCTCATTTTTGAACCGGCCAAATAGGTGAACTGAATTGGAAAGTGGTGGGAATCATCACCCATGCATTCTTCAAGTCTTTGATGGTAGCAGTAATTTCTACAACCCCCTCAGGAATGCAATATTGTCTTTTGTTTACTATTTTCCTAGGTAGGGGCAGTTATAATGGCTTACATTTGACTTTTCCTACCATAAAAACACTTATTCTATTTGTCAGAGATCCAGTGTGGAGTTCTGCCAATTGCTGAGTATATCTATTCCAATTAGACAGTCTGGAACTGGGGAAATCACTACAGGATGGCTATGGGGACCCACTAGACCTACCATAAAATAGACATGAACCACAACTTCATTAATTAGCTGACCTCCATAAGACCCTACTCTGATTGGTGGGCCACAGTGACATTTTATGTCTCCTGGATTTAGTGTTTAGAGCGAGTATCCAGTAATTCCTGAAAAATCTGATTATTTCCAGTTACTCTAATAAAAAGCCATAGATATCTGTGGAAAAAAAAAGATTAAGAGAAAGATTAAGAGCAAAAATTTTTGACAGTGTATTGGAGTCCTTCCTCAGCAGGACCTGGCCTCCCCTTCATTCAAGGGGTGGTGAATCTTTAAACTCACTCAAATCTTGGAACTGGCTGAGGGACTGTGACACTTTATTCTGGAAATTCAAATTAGAATGCAGTTCACCTGACCTAGAATTCATCTATTTGTACAGATCAAGTAAATATTTAGTAGATTTCCTATTTTACTTCTAAGAATACCATGATTAAGTATCCAAGGCTGTAAGTCCATACAAGTCAGACTATTCTGATTACTGCTTTTCCTTCATTGCCTATTACTGTAACTATGCCCATTTTGTCTTTGTCAGTTGAGTGTAGGCACTTGCTCTCTGCTACTATGGAGTTTAATCAGCCCCATTACAGTTAAGGCAGTTCCTACTGTCAAATTTGATTTACATAAAATAGCAATCACTGCAGTCTTTAAGAATGCTAGAGCTCCCTTCATAAATTTTGTCCTCACATTTGTGGAAGAAGGTGTGTCCTCTGGGCACTCCATGTATGGGTCTAACCTGGTAGATCCATGCTAGCATGCCTTTGGATACTTTCTTCTGCAGTATACCAAAGAAGGTCTGGTGCTTCAACTTGATTTATTGTACAGCACCTCATAATCCATGCTTCAGTAATCCAACCAAATAAACTACTAGATCCTTTCCAAACTACACAGACTGAAACACTGAATGAAGAAGCTGTGCTTAGCGGAACCATATTAGTAAACTCAGGCTAATCTGTCTTTATTTCCTTGCACTGTTATCCTATGCCTTTAATATTGTCATTGTTGTTAGGTGCCATCAAGCTGGTACTGACTCATAGTAACCTTATGTACAACAGAAATACTGCCTGGTCCTACACCATGCCCATAATTATTTTTATGCTTAAGCCCATTGTTGAAGTCACTGTGCCAATTCACTTGTTGAGGGTCTCCTTCTTTTTCCTTGACCCTCTACTTTACCAAACATGATGACCTTCTCCAGGGATTGATCCCTCCTGACAATATGTCCAAAGCAATTAAGACACAGTCTCACCATGTTTGCTTCCAAGGAGCACCCTGGTTGTACTTCTTCCAGAATAGATCTATTTGTTCTTCCAGTAGTCCACAGTACATTCAATATTCTTCTCCAGCACCACAATTCAAAGACATTAGTTCTTCTGTCTTCCTTATTCATTATCCAGCTTTCACATGCATACGATTCGATTGGAAATACCATGGCTTGGGTCAGACACACCTTAGTCTTCCACTGTTCAATACTGTAAAGAGTTCCTTTACAGCAGATTTTCCCAGTTCATTGTGTCTTTTGATTTCTTGACTGCTGCTTTCATGTGCATTGCTGATGGAATCAAGTGAAATGAAATCCTCGACAACTTCAATCCTTTCTCCATTTATCACACTGTTGCTTACTGCTCCAGTAGCGAGGATTTTTATTTTCTTCATGTTGAGGTGAAATCCATACTAAAGGCTGCAGTCTTCAGTCTCCATCAGTGTTTCAAATCCTGTTTACTTTCAGCAAGCAAGGTTGTGTCATCTGTATAGTACAGGTTATTAAGTAGCCTTCCTCCAATCCTGATGCCTCATCCTTTTTCATATAAACCAGCTTCTCAGAATTATTTGCTCAGTGTGCAGATGGAAAAGGTATCGTGGAACCTGAGTTTAGGGACCATCTGAAGAAAATATTTGATACACTGAACACCAATGACTAAAGACCAGACAAGTTGTGGAATGACATCCAAGACATCATCCATGAAGAAAGCAGGGGGTAATTAAAAAGATAGGAAGGAAAGAAAAGACCAAATTAGAGTCAGAATAGACTGTGAAACTTGCCCTTGAACGTGAGTTAGCTAAAGCAAAAGGAAGGAATGACAAAGTAAAAGAACAGACCAGAAGATTTCAAAGGGTGTTTTGAGAAGACAAATAAGTATTATAAAAACATGTGCAAAGAACTGTAAATGGAAAACCAAAGGGGAATAATGTACTCTGTATTTCTCAAGCTGAAAGAACTAAAGAAAAAAAGATTCAGGCCTTGTGTTGCAATAGTGAAGGATTCTACAGGGAAAATGTTAAATGACTCAGGAAACATCAAAGGAAGATAGAAGGTATACACAAAATCATTATACAAGAAAAACTGGTTGATGTTCAGTTATTTGAAGAGGTAGCATATGTTCAGGAACCTGTAGTACTGAAGGAAGAAGTCAAAGTTGCACCAAAGGCGTTGGCTAAAAATAAGGCTTCAGGAATTAATGGAATATCAATTAAGATGCTTCAACAAATGGATGCAGCACTGAAAGTTCTCATTTGTCTATGCCAATAAATTTGGAGGACACCTACCTGGCCAACTGAGTGGAAGAGGCCCACATTTATGTCTATTCTCAAGAAAGGTGATCCAACAGAATTCAGAAATTACCAAACAGTATCATCAATATCACAAGCAAGCAAAATTTTGCTAAAGATTACTCAAAAGTGACTGCAACAGTATGTTGACAGGAAATTGCCAGAAATTCAAGCCAGATTCAGAAAAGGATGTAAAACCAGGGATATCATTGCTGATGTCATGTGGATCTCAGCTGAAAGCAGAGAACACCAGAAACATGTTTGCCTGTGTTTCATTGGTTATGCAAAGGCATTCGACTGTGTGGATCATAACAAATTATGGATAATGTTGTGGAGAATGGGAATTCCAGAACACTTAATTGTGGTCATGAGGAATCTGTACAAGGATCAAGAGGCAATCATATGAGCAGAACACAGGGACGTTGCATGGTTTAAAGTCAGGAAAGGTGTGCGACAGTGTTGTATACTTTCACCATATACCCTTAATTGGCATTCCCAAACATATTCCCCAGCTTTATGTTTGTGCCTATTAGAAAAGCCAAGCAGTTCTTTTGAAATGCAGCATATGATGTCTGCCAGTTAAGTTCATGAACTCATCCTAGAAAAATTGTTACATACTTCATCACCTAATATCACTATGGTCACCTTCAAAATAGTCACCCTTGGAAGCTATGCACCAACACCAGTGCCTAGTTTGCCCTTCAAAGCAATTTTGGAACTCTTTTTCTGGAATGGTCATCAGAGTTGTCATCGTATTACCCTTGATGTCCTGAATGTTATCAAAATGTCTTCATTTCAATATTTTCTTTATTTCCAGGTAAAGAAAAATGTCCTTGGGGGCCAGATAAGGTGAGCAGGGAGGGTGTGCCAATACAGTTATTTGTTTACTGGCTAAAAACTCCCTCACAGACAGTGCCATGTAAGCTGGTACATTGTCGTGATGTAAGAGCTGTGAGCTGCTGGTGAAAAGTTCAGGTTGTTTCTGGCTAACTTTTTCACGCAGCCTTTTCAGCACTTCCAAATAATAAACTTGGTTAACTGTTTGTCTAGTTGGTACAAATTCATAATGAACATATGAACAATGAACATAATGAACATATGAACACAATGATTAATCCCTCTAATATCAAACAAGGTTATTAACATCATTTTGACTTCTGATTTGGACTGATGGAAATTTTTAGGTCATGGAGAATTGGCTGACTTCCATCGTGCACTTTGATGCTTTGTTTCAGGTCATATTGGTACACCTATCTTTCATCAGCAGTGATAACATGGCCCAAAACATCATCTTGCTTTTCCAAAAGGTCTTGGCAAACTTCAGCTCTCCTTTGCTTTTTTTCATTGATGAGTTCCTTCAGGACTATTTTTGTATACACCATTTTCATGCCGAGCTTTTCAGTTAAGATATTCCTGCTTCTCTATCAATGTTTCCTTGGTCTGCTATGCTTCTCACAGTCACCTGATGATTTTGACACACAATTTGGTGAATTTTTGCAATGTTTTCTTCAGTTCTACTAATGAATTACTGGCTTCCCTGACCTCTGCTCATGAGTGATACTGTTTCTCCCCTCAGAAAAATGTTTAATCCATTTGTACAAGCTCTGAGATTCTCACAATGGCACACAAAATTGTACAACAATAATGAATGCCACTCAGTAAGATACAACCAAATGTCGAAATCAACACAGCTGTGAGACTCTGATATAGCAAGGTTATGAAATCTCATTAAGTTGTACTGTGCTGCCAATGTAAGCACATTGTGACAAGTTTGCAAATGTAATTGTCAGAACTCTTACCTTCTCTTAGTCACACTTTGTATGTGTTGGAGTTCAAAAGGACTTGACTTTGTTAAAGATCTAGAAATCAGAGTTTGAGTGTAGATTGTTTTGAGAACATTTATCGTCATCTTATAAAGCGTGTGCCTCAGGTGACATCCCAGGCAATGACTAAGGCGAGGGCTGGACAAGGGCTAATCTCATCACATGGGAATAGAGAGGCTAATGTTTTTTCTGGGCAGGATGGGCTAGCAGAGAAACAAGAAATAATCTCTTCGGATTGGAATGGTTCTATAGGGAGGAGTCATTCAATGGAATTGAAGGGCTTAGTCTCTCCAGCTTCTGATTATCTGCCCATATGTCTCCATTCTAAACTTCAGGATCCCGTTTATTTTCATGTAATGCCCTATAATTTCAGACACCTCTAAAAGAAAAAAGCACTGCCATCAAGTTGGGTCCTACTCATAACAACCCTAGAGGCCAGTGTAGAACTACCCCATAGATTTTGCAAGGAGCGCCTGGCAAATTTGAACTGCTGACCTTTTTGGTTAACAGATGTAGCATTTAATCCACCATGCCAACAGGGTTTTCCTCAGACACCTCCAGAAGTTATCAAATGAGCTGATATTGTAATTCAATCACTCTTAAAGTGGCTACAGCAGTATATTCAAAGTAAATTCAGACTGGATTCAGTAGAGCACATGAAACCAGGGTTATCATTGCTGATACCAGATGGATTTTGGCTGAAAGCAGAGAATACCAGAAAGTGTACCTATGTTTTAGTGATTTTACAAAGGCATTCAACTGTGTGTATTGTAACAAATTATGGATAATCTTGTGGAGAATGGGAATTCTAGGACCTTTCTACACCTAAGGAATCTGTACATGGATCAAGAGGCAGACCTTCATAGAGAATAAGGGGACACTGTATGGTTTAAAGTCACAAACGGTGTGATTCAGGATTGTATACTGTCACTATACCTGTTAAATATGTATGTTCTTGTTGTTAGGTGCTGTCGAGTCAGTTCTGTCTCATGGTAGCCCTACACACAACTGAGTCCTACGCCATGTCCACAATTGTTTTTATGCTTAAGCTCATCACTGAGGCCACTATGTCAATCTGTCTCGTTAAAGGTCTTTCTCTTTTTCACTGACCCTCCACTCTACCAAGCATGATGTCCTTCTCCAGGGACTGATCCCTTCTAATAATATGTCCAAAGTATATAAGATGCAGTGTTGCCATCTTTGCTTCTAAGGAGCACTCTGTAAATGGAAACATTAAATCTATATGCTGAGCAAATAATTGGAGAAATTGGACTACATGAAGAAGAACTGAGCATTAGGACTGGAGGAAGATTCATTAACAACCTGTTATGCAGATGACACAACTTTGCTTGCTCGTAAGTGAAGAGGATTTTGCTACTAGGGCACAGCACCATGGACTTGTTCAGATTCATGCCTATACCTTTAAGAATAAAGAGACATGTTACATAGATTCTTTTCCCACAGGCAAGGGGCGTATTAGGAAAAGAAAAAGATATCTGTAGGGGAGAATCAAATCGATAACTTCTGAGAGGTATCTGAAGTTAAAGGACATTGGTTGGAATGGAGACGTATGGGCAGATAATCAGGAAGTTAGAGAGTCTAAGTCCCCCAGTTCCACTGAATCACTCCTCGCTGTAGAACCATTCCCATCTGAAGAGATTACTTCTTGTTTCTCTGCTAACCCATCCGGCCCGGAAAAATCATTAGCCCCTCTATTCCTATCTAATGAGATTAGATCTAGCCCATCTGTCTCTAAAGGGCCCTTACCTGAGTCCTTGCCTGGGGTATCACCTGAGATAGATGCTTTGCAAGACAATGATAAATGGGCCTGATGGACCACATTAGTCTCTGGCTCACTGAACAAAGGCTTGTCTGAAATAGTTAAAGGCTTGAAGGTGAGAGGTAATTATGATTTACATGGTACATGGTAGGAGGGGAAGTGTGTGGACAGGTAAATTTCAAGATGGCTCCTGAAGTAAAGACTTCTGGGACTTGAAGTAGAACTTTGGTTTCCACTCAGTTTCAAGATGGCATCTGCAGTGAAGGCTTCTGCAACTTGTATTAGGACTTTGATTTTGATTGCAGCCCTCTGGCCAAATTTGAACTTCTTGTGTGTATCCCCAGAATGAGTTTCACTAGATTTCTTCTGAGAAAATAACTCTGAGGAATTTAATACAATCACATGAATGATTTATTTCAGTGCTTCAGGATATGATTAAAACCATTGGGTCTTTTGTTCCTTTACTGCTTGCCTACAGTTTTATGAAAGGTACTTGCATAAAATGATATTCATGAATTTTGGTTCTGAGTTCTGTTTTACTTAGCAAGGAAACTGAAAAAAATTCAAGAAGCCTTCCAGACTTTCTGTCTCCTGTTTCATTTTGAAACACTGGTGAAGAACAAAGACCACAGACTTCTGTATGGTTTGAAACTCAACATCAAGAAAACAAAATTCCTCACAACTGGACTACTAAGCAACATTATGATAAACAAAGAAAGGACTGAGGTTGGCAAGGATTTCATTTTACTTTGTTCCACAGTCAACACCCGTGGAAGCAATAGTCAAGAAATCAAAAGTTGCATTGTACTGGGAAAATCTGCCGCAAAAGAACTCTTTCAAGTATTGAAAAGTAAGGATGTCACCTTGAGGACCAGGGTGTGATTGACTCAAGCCATGATATTTTCAATGGTATGAAATATTGCAAAGCATCTTTTAAGAACATAAAACCATAAAAGGAGAAGTCAATAACAGAAAAAGCAAGGAAAAAATATCAAACACATCAAAATTGAAAAATACCTTGTTCAAACACTACTGGATTATAGGGGAAAAAAAAAAAACAAGAATGAAATAAAGAAATTCAGAGAATCAAATGAGAATGAAAACATATCCTACAAGAACCTTTGGGACATAACAAAAGCAATGCTCAGAGATCCATTTATTTTAATAAGTGCATACATCCAAAAAAGAAGAAAGGGCACAAATGGAAGCATTAACCTTACAACTGAAACAAATAGAGCAGAAAAAGAACATCTCCATCACCAGAAGAAAGCAAATAATAAAAATTAGGGGAGAATTAAATGAATTCGATAACAGAAAAATGATTAAAAGAGTTATCAAGACCAAAAGTTGGTACTTTGAAAAGATCAATAAAATCAATGAACGTTTTGCCAAAATGACAAAAGAAAAAATGGAGATGAGGAAAATCACCTGAATAAGAAACAAGACAAGTGATATCACAACAGACCCAAGAGAAATTGAAAAAAAAAATTATAAAGCAACATTATGAAAAATTATACTCTAACAAATTAAAAAACCTAGAGGGAATGGACAAATTTCTATAAACACAGTACCTATCTAAACTGACACAAACAGAGGTAGAACAACTAAATATACCTATAACAAAAGAAGAGATTGAAAAGGTAATTTTAAAACTCCCAACAACAACAAGCCCTGGCCAGGACAGGCTCACTGGACATGTCTACCGAAGTTTCAGAGAAGAGTTGTCCTCACTATTACTAAAGGTATTTCAGAGCATAGGACAGGATGGAATACTTGTAAACTCATTCTATGAAGCCAGCATAACACTGATACCCAAACTAGGTAAAGACACTGAGAAAGGAAAAGTACAGACCAATATCTCTCATGAACTCAAATGTAAAAATATTCAACAAAAGTTGGGTCAGTGGAATTCAATCACATATCAAAAGAATAATTCAACATGATCGAGTGAGATTCATATCAGCTATGCAGGGATGGTTCAACATTAGATCAACAATCAGTGTAATCAATGACATAAATGAAACAGAACCCAGAACCACTTGATTTTATTAACTGATGCAGAAAAGGCATTTGACAAAGTCCAATGCCCATTCATGTTAAAAACTCTCAGCAAAATATAAATAGAAGGGAAATTATTCAACAAAACTAACAGTCAACATCATCCTAAATGGAGAGTCTGAAAGCACTCCTCCTGAGAATGGGAACCAAACAAGAAGGCCCTTTGTTGCTACTTTTATCAGCATTGCACTAGACGTTCTAGATGGAGCAGCTGGGCTAGAAAATGAAATGAAGGGCATCCAACTTGGTAAAGCCAAAACCAAGTGCCTTCAAGTCAAATAACTAAAAGTATCTATGGTTGCAGATGAAGTGATTGTATATACAGAAAATACTAAAGAATCTACAAAAATTTTTTGAAACTAATAGAACTCATAGAAGAGTTCAGTAAAGTATCATAAGATACATTTTCAAAAATCACTTGGATTCTTCTAATAAAGAGAACAACAAAGAAGAAATCACCAAACCAATGCCACTTTGAATAGCCCCCAAGAAGATAAAACTTAGGAATCAATCTAACGAGAGACATAAAAGACCTATATAAAGAAAACAAGACACTACTGCAAGAAATGAAAACAGACCTACATAACTGGAGAATTTACCTTGCTCATGGATAGGAAGATTCAACATCATGAAAATGTCTGTTCTACCCAAAGCAATCTATTAACTCCAAACTAAACCCACTGCTATTGAGTCAGGTCTGACTCATACCAAGCAACTCCAATAGTATTTTTGAAGGAGATAGAGAAACAAATCACAAACTTCACATGGAAAGGAAGAAGCCCTGGATAAGTAAAGCATTACTGAAGAAGAAGAAGAACAAAGTGGGAGGCTCCACACAGCCTGAATTGAGAATCTATTATACTGTCATGGTAGTCAAAGGAGTCTAGTACTGGTACAAAAATGGAACAGAATTGAGTATCTAGACATAAAATCATCTACCTGCAGTCAGCTGATATTTGACGAAGGCCCAAAGTCTGTAAATTGGGGAAAGGACAGTCTCTTTAGTAAATGGTGTTGACATAACTGGATATCCATCTGCAAAAAAAAGTGAAACAAGGCCCATGTCTCATACTATGCACAAAAAAACTTAACTCAAAATGGATCAGATACCTAAATATCAAAACAGAAACAATAATGATTATGGACCAAAAAATTGAGACAACACTAGGAGCCCTAATAAGTAGAATACAAAACATTACACACATGGCACAAATATCAGAAGAGAAAAGAGGTAATTGGCAACTCCTAAAAATCAAACATGTATGCTTACCCAAAGACTTCACCAAAAGAGTAAAAAGACAGCATACAGACTGGGAAAAAAAATTTTGGATGTGACAAATGTGGTCAGTATCTAATCTCTAAAATCTACAAGATACTATAAAATCTCAACATCAAAAATGAAAAATAATCCAGTTTAAAAAAAGGGCAAAGAATGTAAACAGGCCCTTCACCAGCGAAGACATTCAGGAGGCTAACAGATACATGAGGAAATTCTCATCATCACTGGTCATTAGAGAAATGCAAATCAAAACTACAAGGAGATACTATCTCACCCCAACAAGGCTGGCATTATTCTAAAAACAAAAAAATAAATGTTGGAGAAGTTGTAGAGATACTGAAACACTTATACACTGCTGGTGGGAGTGTAATATGATACAACCACTTTGGAAATTGATTTGGGGCTTTCTTGAAAAGCTAGAAATAGAAATACCATATGATCCAGTAATTCCACTTCTCAGAATATATCCTATAGAGATAAGAGTTGTCACACAAATAGATACATGCACACGAATGTTCACAATTGCAAAATGATGGAATTGACCTAGATGCCCATCAATGGATGAATGCATAAACAAATTATGGTATATTCACACAATGGAATACTATGTAATGATAAAGAACAATGACAAATTTGGGAAACATCTGGTAACATGGAGAAATCTAGAAGGCATGTGGTGAGTGAAATTAGTCAATTGTAACAGGACAAATATTGTGTGTGACCACTAGTACAAGGGCTTGAGAAAAGGTTTCAAGACAGAAGAAAACAGTCTTTGATGGTTATGAGGCTGAGGAGGGAAAGAGGTTGAAGGGATGAACAACACAGAACAGAAGAAAAGTCAGCACAAATGGACTAAACTCAAACCTAAGGAGTTTCTTAAATATAACCAAACACTTTAAGGAACAAAGTTGCAGGGGTAGCAGTCTGGGGACCATGGTTTAGGGGACATCTAAGTCAACTGGTATAAGAATGTTTAGTAGGAAAATATTCTATATCGCACTTTGATGAGTGGTGTCTGCAGTCTTAAAAGCTAGCAAGTGGCCATCTAAGCAGTATCAATTGGTCCCAATCCATCTGGAGCAAAGGAGAACGAATAATATCAAAGACATAAGGAAAACACGAGCCCAAGAGACGGAAATGGTCACATGAAACAGAGACTACATCAGGATGAGATCAGAAGAACGAGATGGTGTCTGGCTGCCACCAATGACTGCCCTTACATGGAACTCAACAGAGTCCCTGATGGCGTGGTAGGAATGCAGGGTGCAGAATTTCAACTCTAGTAAAAAGACCAGGCTTGATGGTCTGACAGACTAGAGGGTTCCTGAAACACATGGCTCCTGGGCGCTCTTTAGCCCAGAACTGAAACCATTCTTGAAGTCAATTCCTTAAGGATTAAACCAGTAGGAAAGACACACAGTGATACTGGTGAAGAATGTGCTTCTTGGCTTCAGCAGACACAGCAGACTAACCAGGTAGCTCTGTCTAGAGCGGAGGTGAGAAGACAGAGGGGGATAGCAGCTTGTTGAATCGACAGGGAAAATACAGGGTGGAGAGAAAGGTGCTATCACACTGTGGGGAGAGCAGCTAGGTTACATAATATAGTGTGTGTACGTTTCTGTATGACAAACTGACTTGAATTATAAAGTTTCACTTAAAATGCAACAAAAAAGAGAAAGAAAATAGAAAAAGAGTAGGTCAAACTTCACTTACCGATTATTTTTCCCTTCCCTCTGAGTTAGGGTGAACTTCATGCTCTATTGTTAAGGGTGCTGGAAACAAAAACTTCTCCTAATGCAATCTGGAAATGAAAAGACTTGAAACACAAATTTTTGAATACAGCATTTGGGTGAACATGGTCAGTGACATGCAAAGACGGGGCCTGCAGACAGGACGTCTTGTTCGCCCACTGCTGATGCTGTTTACTAATCATAAACAACATTCAGAAGAACATCAACTATAAGACATCTCTCTCTGAGACGTGTTTAGAGTAGTAATTTATTACTCATGTCATACTCTTGTTCTGACTCACGCTCTAAGTGTGGAAAGAGTGAGGGCTTAGAAAATGGTCTGGGACCATCCCCTGCCATCAGCCACATGAGATACCATCATCTCTGCTCTATGGATGAAATTACCAAGTTTTTAAAAGGTTATGTGACTTGCCTACAATCATTCAGCAAGATCGCAAGTGGTAGGTGGGGCAAGGGAGAAAAGAAGTATTTATCATATGAGCCATCTATGCTGTCTGTGTTTTTGGAGAGATGATAACCGAGTCTCAGCCATCAGTGACCATAAAATAAATACGAAGCAGCTTCTGATAAACAGTATTAGTCATCTAGTGCTGGTATAATAGAGATACCATGAGTGAGTATATTTATTTTTTTCACAGAAAAGCAGGCTAAAACCCAAATTCAGGGCACCAGTTCCAGGAGAAATCTCTCTGGAAGCTTCTGAGATACAGGACCCCAAGTCCATTCTAAAGAACATTCTCTGCTTCCTGCACTACTTCTTTCCTTATGGTATGAGGACCCCAACTTTCTGCTTGCTTCCCTTCCCTTTATATCCGAAGAGCCTGCCTCAACGTACAATACCTTCTTTTAAAGTTCTGTCTCACCAACACAACCACAACCCATCCTCCCTCATTAACATCTTAGAGACAGGATTTACAACATATACAAACATCACATAATATGGGGAACCATGGTCCAGCCAAATTGCTACACACATTTGGGTGGAAGGGAAACAGAGTTCAATCCATGACAAATACCAAAACTCTCAAGCCGTAAAAGAGGTGGCCAAGGAGGAGAGTGGAAAAGAAGAAAAATGCCTAGATGCTCAAAATAGATAAAACAAACCAACTTGGGTGTTCAACAAGCAACACCCTCAGTAGATGACTCTTCTTCCTGTACTGTCAGGTACCAGTTGAAAGAAGAGGGAGAGTCATGGGAGGTGATCATTTAATCCAGGCATTGTTGACCTTTCAGGGTAGCAACTTGACTTTCCTCTCTTATTTAGCCTTCAACTACTTTGTGTGAGATGAGTTTCCTTGTGTGAAGCTGAAAACATGTTCTCCTTTTCTCTGTCATGTAAAAAAGAATAATGTAGGATAAAGTAGGATAATGACTTGGCCGACTGAATAACAGCCAGTTGTTGAGTGGATTCTGATCTCTGGCAAACTCTTGTGTGTCAGAATAGAACTGCGCTCTACAGTGTTTTCAATGGATTATTCTTTGAAAGTAGATCACCAGGCCTTTCTTCTTTCTATCCAGGGCCTTTATTCTTGGGCCCTCATTCCTTCGGACTCAGGAAGTGTCCATTCTCCCTGGTGCACCTCCAAAGGTAAGTCTTAATAGGAAGCCCTCCTAACTTAGTCAGATCTGACTCGATGGCACTTGGCTGGCCTAACCCAGGTGTCTATCACTCAGCAGTGATTCTGACCAGTGGCTTTCACAGCATTTCCTGTTACTGCTTCTTTCCTGACAAAAACAGCTTTTGCTCCCCTCGCCTCAGGCACTCTTACGTCTTATCACAGACAATTTTGGTGACAAAGTCAGAGACAACAAGGATGAACTTGACTCTCCAAATCTTTCAGGTAGCAGCTGAATGTGTTAACCATTTTTACTACTTGGCTAATTAACAATGTAAAAACATGTTTTCTCATCTATAAATCAGGGATGATAATAATAGTAGCTGCTCGTAGGGATGTCACAAGAATTAAATGGCATAATATCTGCAAATCAGTCATCATCACGTCTAGCACACAGCTTTTTTCCAACAAATGTTTATCATTAATTTTTTTTTGGGAAATAGAAGTGAGGCCAAAAATTGGCCCCAACTCTGTTTCCCTTCTCTTTCTTTCGCCTGTGTTCTGAAATTGAAGCAGAGGACCTAAGCTTAATAATTTATACACCTGTTACAGTTTTTTTCCTTTATCTCTTAAACTGTGAGATATCATAGCAACCACCTGCCTTTTGAGATTGTGAAAACCTAAAATCACGTAAGATGGTTTTACCTAACCACTGGTTCTGTGTCTTAAGCATAGTGTATTTATAAGAAATGAAGTACTATCACTGTACATTGAAGCTGGACATTGTATTAAAATGTGTTAGCAAGCCAAGAGTTCAAGTTACCGTGTTCCCACAACCAAACCCCAGGTAAAGACAACAGCAGAGTTAACCTGGAAAACAGTTTAGAGCCAGACTGAAATTGCAGCGTCTCATTTAATCTTGATGCTTCTAAGGTGCTGATGCAGTAGCTGGCCTGTTGGTATCTGTACAGTACACCTCCTTCCTTCTGTGGTATAACTCGAACAATATCTGATCCTGGGTGTTTTTAGTGAAGAGAACTGACAAATCAGCCAACCCTGAGGAAAGTCACATAAAACACTGGCATTTGTATGATCAGATAGAAGGAAAAAGCAAAGCTAGATCAGCTAAAAGCATACCAACCACAGAAACAGGACAGTTATGATAACTCTACAATATCACAGCTCAGCCAGGGAGCAGAGAAGCAGAACCTGCCTCAGTGAGAAAGGAAGAAAAAAGAACCCAGAGCTGCCTATAAAGAAAAACTCTTTAAAACATAGTGTTTGTATTAGTTGAGTTTTTTAGTTAGAAATGAAAAACTTGTTGAATTCTACTACCAAAAAAAAAAAAAAAAAATGTGTGCAAACACACACATATAGAAAAGATAATGAATAGTTTTAAAAAAAATTAGAGATGGTAAACCAGGAACCTAAGCAGGCTAGGACCAGCACTGAAACAACACCACAGAAATATTTTGGTGAACATGGCCCCACTGGATACCAGGTTTGGGACACTGTTTGCTGCTGGTGCTGCTGTCCTGCTACCTTGGTCACTGGGGGAAACTGCGCCACTGCCCTGGGTGGGAATACCTCCTTGGCAGAGCTTTGGCCACTTGTGCACGAGGGTCTGGATTTCTCAGTTTCTAGAGTGACAAGCAGGCTCTACCTTCACCAAGTGTCATAATGTGGGAACACCCCAATGTAGGAAGGGGGTTTGAACAGCCACAAACCTGAAAGCTAACCGCATCAGTACATTTTAAAGCAGGCATAAATGCTGTACATCTTTAGCAGGCATACTGCTCTACACAAAGAGACCGTAAATAATGCTTCAACTGACAGCCTAACGAAACCATGTAAAGAAGTTACTCTAGAGATCAATGGCAAATCTCGTACTTTGTAGTCTAAGAGCCTGTCCCTCAATTCTGGGTCCTTTTTCTTCAGAATGATTACTTTCTGCTTTCATTATCCCAAATGGAAGTGAGGCAGGCACCCAGGTCCATGTGGTCCTTGTTGTCTCTGACTTTGTCACCAAAATTGTCTGTGATAAGACGTAAGAGTGCCTGAGGCGAGGGGAGCAAAAGCTGCTTTTGTCAGGAAAGAAGCAGTAACAGGAAATGCTGTGAAGGCCACTGGTCAGAATCACTGCGGAGTGATAGACACCTGGGTTAGGCCAGCCAAGTGCCACTGAGTCGGATCTGACTAGGTTAGGAGGGCTTCCTATTAAGACTTATCTCTGGAGGGGAGCACCGGGGAGAAAGGACACTTCCTGAGTCCAGAGGAATGAGGGCCCAAGAATAAATGACTAATGCTGTGACAAAGTTCTTGGCTCCACAGCTCTTACTGCTGTGACTCATGCAAAGCTCTTGTCCATTTTAAGGTTCTTTAGTTATTGAGCACCTACGAGCCATATTCTGCAGAAGGGGCTGGAGGTGCAAAGATGAAAAGACTTGATCCTGCTTGTCAAGGACACCCTGGTGTTCACAAAGAGTTACAAACCACTATTTTTAAAGCACATCTCACCAGGTGGAATTAGGTATTTTTTTTTTTTTTTTTTATGTGTTCACTTGTTCAATTCTGTCTTCTACCTGTAAAATGCAAGGGACTTTGTCACATACTCTGCTCTGCTGTCACACTCCAGCACCTAGTTTCTAGCAAAGGCTAAGAATTCAGTAAATACTTACGAATGATTTCAGTGATGGGAACATAGCAGAAAGAGTGCTGAAGTCAGTTGAGGGAAATGAAGGAGGGCTTTCTAGTGGAGGAGACACCACGCCGTTACTACTTAATTCCACTGTAGTAGATTAACTGCATTATTGGTCACTGAGTTTCGTATCACCCAGCATCCATGCCATCTGGACACAGGCTGGGTCATGTGACTTATTTGGACAACGAGATGGTAGTAAACTTGATACAAGCAGAAACTTGAAATATGTTCATAGGTTTCTGATCTCTCTCTTTCAACTCTGCCACTACCAGAAAGACAAGACTGACTAGCTTTCTGAGGAATAAGAGACCATCTGGAGCAGAGCTGAGTCACCTCAGCTGAAGGCTCTCTTAGTGCAGAAAGCCCCAGCTAACTGGCCAGCTGATTGGAAATACCGGAGTGAGCTCAGTCCAGATCAGCAAACCTGCCTGGCTGACCTAGAAAGTAATAATAATAAAAAATAAATAATAAATGGCTGCAGTTTTAAACCACCAAGTTTGGGGTTGGTTTGTTACACAGCATTATTGTGGTAGTAGATAACTGATATATCCACTGTGTCACTCAACAAAATCTCGTGAAAGCATAACTTTCATCACCCTTTCAAATGTAAGAAAATCTGAGGCCCAGAAACAGATAGGAGGAAAACAAAATTTGCAATGGACTCTTCTGAGTCTTTGGACTTCAAGTTGAGGGCTTCCCTTCTTTAAGCTACAGCTGTCTTTATGTTTGGAAACATGGCTCTGACACACCATGGGTGTGAACAAGTTAATTAAGTGGCAAGAAGAAGAAAGCAGTAGAAAGGAGTAGACAGAGCAAAAGAGAAAGGGAGGGAAGGATATGTTTGACTCCCAACCAGGGTGTACCACCACCAATTTAGCTCCAAAGGTGGTACTAGGAAGTTTCAAGTGATGTCTGATACATGCCAGGAATTAACTTGAGAAACGGATTTTGGAGAATTTTTCCAAGGGTAAAAAAATAAGAGATGTCGGCAAGAAAAGACAGGATAAAAGATTTATGTGTTTCAGTAAGACCGATTAAATTATTCAGTCTGCTTTTGGCTGAGTGGTCAACAAAGGCCTTCCTGAGTAAGTGGCACTGAATCTGAAATATGAATAAGAAGAAAGAACTGGCCAGCTGAGGACCATGGGGAAGAATATTCCACCTCAAAGGAACATCTTGACAACAAATCTAAGGCTGGCACAAGTTTGGCAAGTCCAGGTGGCTTGTGTGAGGTAGTGGGCAGAAGAGGAATGATAGGTGACAGCAGTTTAGATTGTATTCTAAATGAGCTCTGATGTGTCTTTCTCAGTGATGACTCTAGAGAAGAGGTTGTGGGGAGAATGCGTTACAGGCAGGTAAATGTGGTGGCAGGAAACCCGGCTAAGAGGTTCCTGAAATTGGTGAGGTGGTGGTGGCTGGATCTGGTAACAGCAGTCCAGGCAGTGAGACTTAGGTAGCTCTCGGAAGTAGAGTCCCTCAAACCTGTCAATGGATTGGATAGCAGCAAGGGCTGAGGAAAAGGCAGGAATCCAGGACCACCTAGAGTTCTGGCTTGAGCAATCCAGAACTTGGTGGAGCCATTTACTGAAATGAGGACCACCATGGGAAGAAAAGGCTGTTTTGTTAATTTTATTTTGGTGTTAAGGGTAGGAGATTAACAGGGAGAAGGAAATGAGGAAAAGGAGTAGAAGGTTAAAAACACAGCACCCGTGACAGGCACGTACAGGGGAATCCCCCTTAAAGGTTTCAACTCCATGCTTCAGTCCCTCAGCTAATGTTTTAATAAAAACACACAATCAAAAACTAGAAATTCACCACAGCACTGATAAGAAGTAGTTTGTTAGTGATAGCCACAGCTAAAGGCAGAGTATGCAAAGCCAATTTTCCTCCTCTACGCAAGTTACAGCCCACAAGAGGCCAACACTATTCAGCGGTGACTCCTTGGGTGACCAGCTTCCTGCCCAGACACTCTATCTCTCCCACAGTGGGAGAAAAGCTTTCTGTCTGTTTTCCAATATAGTTCACGTCTCTGTAGCACCATAGGTGACAAAGACCCAACAACAGCTCAGGAAAAGCAGGAAAGATATCATTATTTCTAATGTTTAGATGAGACAAGGCCACATGGTGGAACTGGTACTAGAACCTGAGTTTTCCAGCACCTAGGTCAGGGTGCTTCCGTGGTCCAGAACAGTCGCTCAAGCTAGGCTGAGTGGTACTGATAACCACCCCTCTATGTAATTCCACGTTTGCCCTCCCATCTCTCTGGGCAGCTTCTCCTTCCCCCAACTTGTCAGCTGCTTCCTTTCCTCACTTCCCTCTATATCTAACAAGGATTCCATGGTTCCTTTCAACTATCTTGCAAAACCAGTAAAATCCAAGATAATACATTCTGTGGTAATGCAAATCCAGTAGAACGTGATTGGTAGTTGGATCACTCTCTTCACTTATTCCCTATTCTCATTTCACTAACCTGGAAACCCTGGTGGTGTAGCGGGCTAAGTGCTACGTTTGCTAACCAGAAGATCAGCAGTTCAAATCCCCCAGTGCTCCTTGGAAACGCTATGGGGCAGTTCTACCCTGACCTCTAGGATCACTACGAGTCAGACCCAACTCGATGGCAGTGGGTTTGGTTTTTGGGTTTTTTGGGGGGGCCATAATACTTATAACACCATTTCTGTCCAGTGGATTCCAACTCATAGCAACCCTGTAGGAGAGAGAAGAACTGCCCCTAGGGTTTCCAAGGAGTGCCTAATGGATTCAAACTGCCAAAATATTGTTTAGCAGCTGTAGCACTTAACCAGTATACCACCAGAGTTTCCACTCCACCCATTGTGTATAACTGACAATTTGGACCACATGAATGATGTTATGGTGAAGTTTTATTGTACAAGCAACTCCTTTTTCCTAGTCTCCTCCATCACATCTGGATGACTAACCATCCATCCACTCAGGTTTGGCAGGCATGCCTCTGAGTGCTACTAGAAGAATTTGTCACATGATCAGATGAAAGCCAACCCAGCCTCTGCGGGGCTACAGGCACTGCTGTGAAATTCTGTATTTTCAGTTTCCTTCTGGTCTGTCTCAAAGTCTCTCTACTTTCTTTGGACCTCAGATTCCTTTAAGAAGATAATGCAATTTTCTATTTTGCAGAGACAACAGAAACAATTAGAAAAGAATTTCAAATTTTGCACTCCAGATTTATACACATTCCTGTCTTGATATACCTTTTTTCCCCTCTAACTGTAGGCAGGAGGTGTCCCTTCTACTTTCCACAGGCTCTCTGTCCACTTGTGATCTGGATCCCATCTTCTTCTGTCTCTTGGCTGTTGCATTTTCAGTGTTCTGACTCCATAACTCAAGTCTTTCTGTCAAAAAATAAATCAAAATGAAAAATCCTCCTTAGACTCTCATCTTCTCCTCTAGTCATTGTTCCATCAGTCTCTACCCTTTTGTAGCAATCTTCTCTAGAAAGTACCTGATCCCTGCCTTCTTCTCACCTCTTATTCACCATCAGTATGTCAAGAAACGTGGTATTTTTCCCAGTGTTGTTTGAAGTGGCTCTCGTTCCTATGAACACCATGTGCAACAGGACAAAATATTGTCTGATCCTGAAATTCTTCAGGATTGTTGGCATGCTTTAGCCCATTATTATGGCCACTGTATATTTTGAGTGTCTTCCGATCTAGGAGACACATTTTCCACTACTATATTATAAAATATTCTGCTATGAACCTTCAAGTTTTCACTGGCTAATTTTCAGAAGTAGATCACCAGGCCTTTTGTCTTAATCTGTTTTAGTCTGGAAGCTCCCCATAGTTGGCCCTGCAAGTATTTGAAATATTAGTGGTGTAACTTCCAACATCATAGAAGTATGTAAGCCATCCTAGCAAGGCAAACTGATAGAAGGGTGATGGTCCTTCTCCACTGCTCTATCTAAACCTTAGTCCCACAGACTAAGATTGTTAGTGATCTCCCTGCTGCTATGTTCAATAGACACTTCTAGCTCTTGTCCGAGTTTCTCAGAGACATGACATATAGTTGACCATTTCATCCTCTTCTCTTGGTATCATTCTTGATTTTTATGGTGACATTCTCTCTAGATTTGCCTCCTACCAAGAGCTCTGCTTTACAAGGTCCTCTTCTGTCTCCACCCAGCTATTAAATTTTCTCTTCTCATCTGATACTTTTTTTAGATGATTTCATCCACAAACATGGGTTGGAGTACCATCTATCCACTGATAACTCCCAGATCTTGAATTACTGCCAAGATCTTTCTACTGAGCTTTGGATCCATGTATCCTTCTTCCTGCTTGACATCCCCATTTAAAAGTTTAATAGACTTCGCAAAGAACATGTGTGAACCCGAACTTGCACTCTCTCCCCTCAGAACTCTCCTCTTCTTCTAATCGCCGACTACACAGTCTACTCAGAGGTACTTATAACAACTCTAGAATTTCTCTGTAATAAGTACGATTATTCGTGTCTACCTAGCATCTCTTTGCCACTTTATTGGTACAGGCAGTCCCTGGGTTAGGAACCTCAGACTTAGGGACAACACACAGTCACCCTTGTAAATTTGTTGTCACTTTGAAATGAATGAGCCGACCACTACTTGCAACAAATCCTTCACAATCACCTTTACTTGCTGCATGTGCAACTTTTAAATCATTTAAGAGGCTTCCCTTTTCTTACACTAGATTAAGGCTAGTGCATGTGCATCCATAAATCATACTGAAGGTCAACTTTTCAGACAGCAATGGATTGGACTTGGTGATGCAGAGTGACCATATTGTGTGGGCACTTTATGGTTCTGGGCATCTATAGGAGGTCGTCCTGTTGACCTCACACTGGAAGAAGGGGATTGGGCAGAGAGGAGAAGACAGAAGACTGCTGGGAAGATATGTATGGAGAGAGAGGAAGAGGGAGCTGTCACCATTCAGGGAGAGCAGTGGAAGCTGCATGTAGGTCAGCATGCAAATTTATATGGGAATGTACATTTTCATTCAATCATAATAAAAAAACAAAATTGAAAGAATAAGAAGGGAAAAGGTACCCATTTAAAAAAAAAAAGAAAAGAAAAGAATCATGTGCACCTGTTCCCAACTGCCAGATTTGATTTAAAGTCACTGTCAGGAATGGATCTCATTTGTTTGTAACCTGGGGACTGCCTGTAGTAGTCCCTCAAATTTTCTTCTCCACTCTCGGCTTATTTGTGCTAGGTGGGACTAACTCTACCTTATATCTCTAGAGGTTGACATGTTACCCAGGTCTAGCAAGTGACATTCAGTTCTAAAATTTTGCCTGAACATATTGAGAAGTTTCCTTCTGCTGAATTTGTGATACCGTGATCATACGAATGTGGGATTGCCTGCAGTTACCTTGACACCATCAGGTACGAGCTTTCCAGGGAGAGTGAAGCTAACACAGATATAAAGAAATGGAAACAGACATAGTCTTAAAGATATCATCCGAACACCTGGATCCAGCCATGCCTGAAACAACTAATATACCCATAGGACTTTTCCTGTACTTAAATCAATAAATTTATTTTTAGGCTTAAATAAATTTTAATTGATTTAAATTACTTGCCTAGAAACAGTCCTAGCAAATTCATCATTGTTCACTCAACACCGCCTCTGACTTCCTCCTGCCTAATCAATCTTCATGTCCTCTTGATTCCACTTCCTAAATTGCTATATGTCTGTAAAATTGTTTTAGTAGTTTACTAGTAATCGTTACTACTATAATCGTTTAGTAGTAATCATTACTACTATAATTTAGGCCAAGCAAACACCATCTTTCAGTTAGACAACCACAATTTCATTCTAACTGATCCCTGCAACCATTTCTGCCCCTGTAGTCTATTCTTTACACAACAACCAGCATGACTTTAGTGAAACATAAATCCATATCCATAAGTCAAACTTCCTATGTATGTTTTTCCTGCTATTGATTTCGACTTTTATGGCTTTATGATCTGAGAAGATGCTTTGCATTAATTGAGTAGCATGGATTTTGTTACCAACCCAAGTGCCAATGAGTAATTGCTTTATGTCCTAACACATGGTGTATTCTGGATAATGTTCCATGTGCACTGGAGAAGAAGGTGTACTTGTCCACTGATGGACAGAAAGTTTTGTATATGTCAGTGAGGTCTAGTTGGTTAATTGTGGCAATGAGGTCTTCTGTGTCTTTACTGAGCTTTTTTCTAGACGATCTATCCAGTGTTAAGAGTGGAGTGTTGAAGTCTCACACTATCATTGTGGAGTAATCTATCTCACTTATGAGTGTAGCCAGTGTTTCTTTAGTGTATTTCAGTGCTCTGATATTAGGCGCATAAATATTTAATATTGTTAAGTCCTGCTTGTGTATTGAAATTTTCAGTAGTAGTGTCCATCCTTATCCATGGTTGTGGATTTTACATTAAAATCTATTTTATCTGAGATTAGAATTGCCACCCCTGCTCTTCTTTGTGTAAAAGTTAGCTTGATATATATTCTTCCATCCTTTAATTTTCAGTTTGTTCATATCTTTAAGTCTAAGGTAAATTTCTTACAGGCAACATATGAATGGGTCATGTCTTTTGATCCAAGATATCACTTGATGTCTCTGTACTGGAGCATTCATTCCATTCACATTCAATGTGATTATTGATAGGTATGTGTTCAGTGCTGCCATTGTGATATGTTTATTTTTGTGTTGATGTTTTCTCTGTTGTTCTTATTAATCTGTTCTGGGACATTCTTCTTTGTGTGTTGATTTTTCACCTTTTTCAGGGTTGGTTTTGTGGTTGTTGAGACTCCTGTATTATGTTACTTGATATAGTATATTTCATCTTTATTGTGCTTTGTGGCTGACCTTATGATCCCCCTTAATAAACCATGTATAAACCCAATTTCAATTACTACCATTCTTATTGACTTCCTCTCCATCTGGGAGGACTATAACGACTGTAGTACATCCTTTTTTTAATATGATGACATCATAGTTTTCATGATATGCTCACTGGATTGTTTCTTTCACTGCTATAGCTTTGATTGTGTTTGGAGCCTTCCCTAACTGAGTAGGATTCTAGATGAAGTGTCCTGTATTTGCTTCTAAAATATAAAGTTAGTGGTTTTGTTCTTCTAAGCCAAGAGACTCTTTCAGTATTTCTTGTAGCTTTGGTTTGGTTTTTACAAAGTGTCTGAGTTTCTGTTTATCTGCCAATGTCTTAACTTCATTTTCATATTTGAAAGGTAGTTTTGTGGGACATATAATACTTGGTTGGAAGTTCTTCTCCTTCAGGGCTTTGAATGTGTCATGCCACTTCTGTGTGTCAGCATTGTTTCTGCTGAGAAATCTGATGAAAGCCTACAGAGATTCCCTCTGAATGTTAGCTTTGCTTTGAATCTTGCTGCCTTTAAGAGTTTCTGCTTATCTTTCATTTTGTTAAGCTTGGTTATAATATGTCTTGGAGTCTTTCTATTGAGATATATATTGAGTGATGTTCAATATGTATCTTGGCTATCTATATTCTCTTTCATAATTTCTGGGAAATTATCTGTCAGCAGCTCATCAACAATACTTTCTGTGTTCTCAGGTGTCTCGCCCTGTTCAGGAACTCCAGTTAATCATAGGTTGTTCCTCTTAATAGAGTCCCACATGCTTCTTAATGCTTCTTCATTTTTCTTGTATCTTTTTTCTGATTTCTCCTCATAGATGCTGGAGTCAGTAGCTCTGTATTCCAAATCAGAAAGTCTATTTTCCTTTTGTTCCATTCTGTTTTCTTGGCTTTGAATTGAATTTTTTTGTCTTTGATTTTGTTCTTGATCTGTTGGATTTCAGAGTACTGGTGTTCCATCAGATCGAACAGCTTGCTTAATTTTTCATACTGCTGCATTTTGTATAAGGCCTAGGAGGGCTCTGTATATGATGCTTTTGTATTCACCTTCCGATAGTTTCAGAAAACCTTCTTCATCTGGGAAGTTGTAAGGTGCTTTCTTTTGGGGGCCTTCTGAAGCCATGGGTGATTTCTTGGTTGTGCTTTTCTCCAGAGTTTTTTGCTTTTGGGGCATTATGTGAGTCATGAGTCTGGGAGAGATGCTGTGAGGATGGACCGCAGTTGTTTCTCTAGACTGTCTTAAAATGGAAGGTAAAAAGTACCTGACAACTTCCAAAGTCAGTCAGGTTTTCAGGTGTATAAGTCCCTCTTCCCAACTGGCAAAGTAAGCACCTCTGTGTTGAACTCCAGATATTATAAAGTAGCTCAAAATACAGAAAGGCTACTGCCCTGCTGGCCTCTGCTGTTGGGCCCCAGCTGTAGGCAACACTGTGTAAAATACTGCTTTTCTGCTGGAAAAGCACTCTCCTCTGGGCAGATGCTGCCTCCCAGCCCCAAAATTAGGTCCAGCTGAAGCTTCCATATGGTTATATCCACCTTCCAGTGGATCAAGATTGTGTCCCACACAAGCTCACCTCCTGGCTGGGTCCAGGCTATTCTATGGTGGAGGTGGAAAGAGAGGCCAAAGGTGCCGAGATGCACAGAGTCCACAGGCTCTGTTGCCAGGTCCAGCCATAGGCAACACTGTGTAAAATACTGCTTTTCTGCCAGAAAAATACTGTCCCCTGGGCAGGCACTGCCTATCAGCCTAGGAAATAAGTCCAGCTGGGGACTCCAGTGGTGTCTCCATCTCCTAATGGATTAAGACGGTGTCCCACACATGCTCGCTGCCTGGTTGGGTCCAGTCTATGACAGAGGTGGAAAGAGATGCCAAAGGTGCCGAGATGGAAAGAGTCCAAAGCTGGCTCTCACAATATGGCAATTTTGCTTGCCGATCCCACCAGCAGTGGTTCTGAGATTAGCGGTTAGTCAAGTCCCAGCTCTATCCGCCGGCTAAGACAGTGAAAAAAGTATTAAAATGGTGAGTTATCTTCAGTCCGTGCAAGCCTGCGCTCACTGAGAGTGGAGTCAGTGAAAGAGAGGAGGTTTTCCATTCAGTGGTATGAAGTTCAAATTAACAGCCCTATGATGCATCCTAGGGCTCACTAGGTGTCCAGAAACCTCCATTTAACTATCAGTTCAGGTCTTGGTTTCCAGAGGGATTTAAGGAGGCGTGTGTTTAGTTTGCCATCTTGACTCCACCCCGTGAAACAAATCTGATCATGTGTCTCTGTTACTTAAAGCTCTTCAATAACTTCCCATTTCCCATATAATCAAGCCCAGACTTGTTTACATCACCTGTGGGATCTTAAAGATTTGACTCTTTGCCTAACTTTTTGGCTTTATCTCATTCCATTCCATTATCCCTCTACTCCCTTTATCCCAGCCGTACTAGAACTAGAAATCACTCCTAAGCCTCTGAGCTTTTGTGAATACTGTTCCCACCACCTGGAACAGTTCTCTTTAACTAATATACCAAGTCAGGCCCTTTTGTTTCCTGAGTCATTTCACCCCCAACACACATATATGCAAACACATACCACTTTGTATTCTAGACTATGCCTTATAGCAGTTGTACTTGTAAAAATTTAAGTAAGCATTTAATACTAATGATAAATTTGAGGTCTAAGTGAAGGTCCAACTCCCCTGCTAGACTTTATGCTCCATGCGGTACCATACCTATTTTGTCTACTGCTGTAGTTTATGATGAGAAGTCCTGGTAGTACACTGGTTAAGCACTCTGCTGCCAAACAAAAGGTCTGCAGTTCCAACCCACCAGCCATTTCACAGGAGAAAGATGTGTCAGTCTGCTTCCATAAGTATATAAAGATCTAGAAACCCTATGGGGGTAGTTCAACTCTGTCTGAGAGGGTTGCTATGAGTTTGAATTGACTCTATAGCAGTGAGTTAGATTATCACAGGGCCTTGCATAAGTTTTGACTAATTTTCCTTTGTTCTAGGCTGGAGGGACAAGCAAAGAGAGAAGCATAAAGAAAAATAAAGATGTTTTCCAGGCTTTTGAGCAGGTTTGCTGATTTCATTTTAGACTCGAGTCTTTATATTTAAGTAGTTGCCCATCTGTTATACCATTAAGGCAGTACCTCTTGTAGGTGAAGATAAAGCAGAAAACTAAGCAACTTTCTAAAACTCTGATTTATGCAAAGTGTAAAATCAAAAGAAAAAAATACAAACAAACACATAAAACTTCAACCTGTCTGTTGTCTTCAAAAATGAATTTCATCAAAAAAGTAATAAAGAGAAGGAGGCAACCACGCTAGATTATAGAGCTTTAAGGAACATGGTAACTAGATGCAAGGTGTGATGTTTGATTTGCGTTTGGTCTGGATAAACCACCTGTGAAGGACATTTTAGGGACAAGCAGGGTGGAAATTTGAATGCAGACTGGATTTGAGATAAGAGGAGAAGTTATTGGCAAAGAATGATGGAGATTCATTAACTATAAAAAGCAGGTTACAAACTGCATGTACATGATCTCATTTTGGTAAAAACATGTATATTTACATATGCATAGAAAAAGCTATAAGGATATACACACAGGTGTTAAAAGTGGCAATCTATGGGTGATAGGAATATGTGCTTTTATATTCTTACTTCTTCTTACCTGAATTTATAACTTTTTATAGTGTGCAAATGTTGTTTTTGCAATAATAAAAATGAAAACATGAATTAATTTCTGAAAACTCAAAAGCTGGCTTGAACAGCCTCAGTTTTTAACTCAAACTGTCCCAGACATCGTTTCGGTGTTTTTCACCTTAGGAATGAATAGTGTGTCCCACTTTCTGAGTAAGTTCCTGCATGAAGGTTTCAAATTTTGAACAGTCCTTGAACTGAATCAGATATTGAGCATGTACGCATTTTCCACTAGCAATGAGGCAGGAAGTTGAGAAAATCACCCTTAACAATGCTCTGCTCACATAATCACCAGGCAATGCTCAACAACTGTTTCCCGCTGTAATGCAAATATCCACAGTTCATCAACTCTTAAGGTAACAAATACTCAGAACCTTTAGAAAATGCAGAGTTCCAGAGCTAGTTGAGAAGCAGAGGGAAGAGAGCTTTGAAGACAACTGCAAATGACTGGAAAGTTCACTACTGAACACTGTGGAACCAAATATCAAGAGACTTGCCTTTGAATTGGAAAAGTTTACAGACCTTATACTTATTATCTGTAAAATGAGCTCTAGAAGAAATTTGAACTCTTCTGTTTCACAGCCATGTTTTGTTGACTATAAAATACTTTGGACACTAAGCCATAGTTGACTACTAGGTGAACTACAACTCAACTACAACAGAATAAAGAAACCTCCCTGGCATCAGAGGACAACTGTGCTCCATAGGGCTTTTAGTGACGGATTTTTTCCGAAGTAGATCACCAGGATTTTTTTCTGAGGCACCACTGGGTGGACTTGGAAGTACAAACTTTCAGTTAGCAGCTGAGCTTGTTATCCACTTGGACCACTCGGAAACTCCAAGTCACACATTAAATACAGCAAAAGAATTTTGCTAATAACCCCTTTAAGAATCTTCACAATGTGAATCAAATTACCTGTAGAGGGCACTAGTCAGTTAATAACATCCCAGCTTTGACTGGAGCAGAAAGGGACCTTAAAGATCACACACTCAACACTTCTTATAGAGGAAGAAATTGAGGCCGATGGAGATTAGACACCTTGCTCAAAGCTGCTCCCAGGGAGAACTGAAACAGAATAAAGAAAAATTTTTTACTTGCACATTAAAAAAAAAAAAAAAAAACTGAAAAATATAACAATTGAGTTGTATTTAGTTGGCCATTTAACGAATTACCTTTACTGAAAACATAAGGAAGACTTGTCACTACCATGAAAGGAAGACTGCCCCAGACAACCAACTCTTCAAGATACTTTTCTAGGCATTTCATTACAGTGTTGATGCCCATCTACACTGCTATCTACAGAAATTCCCTCGGGGCCATTATCACTTCGTTGAGAACCCTTGCCGGCTAGACATTTCTATGCCAGATTTACACAGTCCTCAGATAGCACAAGAGGACAGACTTGTGTGTGACTTGTGTTCAACAGCAATACAGTGTCAACCGATGTATTGGATCTACTTCACTCATTTGTTAGGCTAAAACAAATGACTGGACTGACTGCGTGGATCCATGAATTTGATGCCTGGTTATTTCAGTCATTGTTCGATCAGCCCTAGTACTCTGTAAGATTGTCCATTCCTTGCCAATTATTCCAGAAAACTGCCCATCTGGTGAAATACTCGACATGATTCAGGGTCTGTAAAGCCATCACCAGGATGTGGTGGATGTACCCTCCTTGTGCTTTTCTGTTGGCTGTTGTTTGAGAAATAAATGTGTAGGTGGAAGCATGTTGTAAGAGAGGTATCAGTGGATTTGAAGTCTAACAGCCATAGGCTCAAATCTTGCCTCTTTGCAAACATCAGCCTTGTCCCCTCAGTCTGTTACTTAACCTTCTCCGAGTATCAGATTTCGCATCATAATATTTACCTCACAAAGCAGGATTAAATGAGAAAATGTTTGCGAAGTATCTAGATCAGTGCTCAGCTCACTATAGGTGAGCCGGGTTTTCAGAATTAGGGGAAAGCGACGAGCACAGTTCTACAGTGTAACGGATTCAGTGGTAGCCCTGGCGGCGTGTCTGAAAGATTGCCAGTTAGAACGCACCAGTGGTTCCACAGGAGAAGGAACCTGGTGATCTGCTCCCATTGAGACTGCGGCTCTTCCCTACAAGGTCACTTCCAGTCAGAGTAGACTCAACAGGCACCTAATAACAATAACAATGGATTCAAAGCCATGGCTATTATTAGACTCGGTATTGTCTTTAAAATTTCCCATGGAAAATAGATTAGATGAATATTTTAGTAGATGAACATTAGAAAAATAGTTTTTAACTTATCCCAAACTACTATGGTGGTGCATCTATTGTTTACCTACTTTTACAAGCAGTAATGCAACTAAATTGTAGCTGAGATCCCAGCACACATTTTAGTTGTACTTGAAGGACTTTCAGAGCTAAGAATATGAGCGAAGGGACCTATAAATTAGCTATCTTCCAAGCTGTGATATTTCCTAGAGGCAGAGAGAACAGTTCAACTTCTTCTAAATTCTGAATTTTCTCAGAGGTTATGGGCAAGAGAATCAGAAAGTTTCCCAAAGGTGTGATGGTCTAACTCAAGGTGCACAATTGGCTAGCTTTTTTCATTTTTTCTTGGTTGGTTCATACCTATTGTGTAGGTATGGTAGGCACAGCTCTAGCCACATATTACTTTCTTTAAACTCCTCAACAACCTGATGAGGGAGATACTTCAATATATTGAAGAAGGAGATAACTTCAATATATTGATGAGGGAGATAACTTCAGTATATTGAAGTTATATTGTATTGCTATTAGATGCCATCCACTGGACTCTGGCTCATGGAGATCATATGCCCGACAGAACAAAATCTTGCCTGGTCTTGTACCCTCTTCACGATCATTGGCATATTTAAGTCCATTCTGGCAGCCATTGCATAGCACCTTCCAACCAAGGACACTGTATAGCTCCCCCAGGTCCCCCACCCCACACGAGACATTTGGTGTTGTTTGGAGACATTTCTGATGGCCATGACCAGGAGTGGTACTGGCCAGGGTTGTTGCTAAACACCCTACAATGTACAGAGCATCCTAAATATTTTAATAAATTGCAGCATTTCTGAAGTTGTGAAGACAGCTTTAATGGAAACACATATTCTCACTCCAACCATTAAAACTAAGTTAATTTATTTTACCTATAAAATAACAGGGATTAGGGAATACTGCCTCTTGAAAGTAGTACTTTTAATTTCAAATTTACACCTAGATATTTCCACTGGTAACAAGATTTTCCCGGAAGTCCATATTTGGGGTTACAAAGGTCAGTTTGTGACCTAAAAAATACAATATATTTACCTTTTCCTGTTTGTGGAAGGTAAAAAGAAAAAGCTTACCTCCTCCCAAAGTATAAACATTTGAAAAACATGGATGTTACTTATGTTCAGAAATATTTTGTAATGATTTTCCAAAGGCTTTGGATCTCAGGGACTTAACAAAATTAAACAGCAGCCTCCCTGTGGGCACAGCAGCCAGACTTGTGTTGTTGGAACTCAGCCCAGGATGATCTTAGCCAGGGCAAGGACTTTATTGATTACCCCACTGAGCATCTGTGTTAAGCAGCCATGTCTCTGTCACCAGGACCTTCACAAAACCTTCTGAAGCTCTCAAGCGTGGCAGGGAAATACTGTCTATCTACAACTTGCCTCAGAGAGAACTCTGGTGACTTTCCTTTTTTAAAGTTCTTTCAACGAGACATGTCGTGAGGTCCCTCCTCACTGACTGTTAGAGCAGCATTCACTGCCATGACGATCAAATTACCCATGGCTAAACCCTGCTGGCTTAGTGGCTAGGAGCTACAGCTGCTAGCCAAAAGGTCAGGAGTTGTAATCCTCCAGACACTCCTTGGGAATTCTATGGGGTGGTTCTACTCTGTCCGTAGGGTCACTATGATACAGAATCGACTCAGTGGCAACAGGTTATAGATGTGTGAAAGGAGCCCTGGTGGCACAGTGGTTAAGTACTTGTCTGCTAACCAAAGGGTCAGGAGTTCGAATCCACCAGACATTCCACCTGAGAAAGATGTGACTGTCTGCTTCCATAGAGATTTACAGCCTTAGAAACATGGTGGAGCAGTTCAACTCTTGCCTATATGGTCACCATATGTTGGAATTGACTCAAAGGCAATGAGGGGAGATAGATTTGTATGTGAGTGTGCATGCATGCACACACTTATATTTATAGAGATCTGGCAGTAGGTCGTGACTGCACCTCTGTAAATTTCCTTGGAGAATCAAAGCTTATTAAAGTAGAAACGCTTCCCAGAAGATCAGAAATTAGCTCCAAATCAAGCTCGTTCCCCTGCTTGTTGCATCATCAGGCCAGGCAGCTTAAAATAAATCAGCTATTAAAAGTAAACCAGTTACCAAACTCACCTTCCAACTCTTAGTTTTGGGAAATGTGCTGGAAGACTCCTTCAGCGGTAACTTGACCATGCTCTCCCTGACGACACCGTCTTGGAATGTTGGTAAACTTCTTTTGGTACACGCTCTAGGGAGAAGACAGTTGTCTAAGTTAACAACAATTCTTAACGAGAGGCAGTTGTGAGCTTTGGTGCCTGGTGGACTGGCCGATTGTTAGTTTTGTGGCCTTGAGCAATCCATTAGCCTTTTTGAGGCTGCCTCAGATTCCTCATTTGCAATGCCGGGAAAATAATACTTAGATCTAAAAGATCTGGTGCTAGGATCAAATGAGATAAATATATATGCAAGAGCTTAATTCTTTTTCCCGGTTTCTTTCAAGTGATTTCAAAATTGTTTGGACCACAGGATTAATCCTCTATAGGCAACAAGGACACAGCTTTTCCTGACACCATAATGTATACCACACCCCTTTCACTTAACTGTCTTCACCTGATTTTCCTGCTTCCCTGATTCTTGAGAGGGGAAAAAAAGGGTCGTACACTGTATATGGACAGAAAAGATATTCATTATTTCCTATGAAAGCCAAATCAAAATAAAAAGAAAAGCAGAATATAATGTTTATTTTTGGTCAGTTTCTAAATGAAAAGAAAATTTGCTGCCTAATCTCTTGAATGTTTTCTAGATGTCCCTCTTGCTTGGGTCTGGTGGGCATAGGCTTACAAGGAGTTTGATCCCCTTCCTCTGTTCTTTTAATTACAGCTGGCCCTCGCCACCGTGACCTTGGCTACCTCAAGTTTGGACTGATGGCATTGAGCAATAAGTAGGCAAAATCTTTCTGATCAGGGCTTGGCAGGACGAGGGGACAGATGTGCCAGCAGTGTTGCCAAATGGATGGCTCGTTTTTTCCATTTTGGCCTTTGTTGGTGGCAGTCATGTGATCTGCTTGGTGCCCAGTTGTGCAAGAGATGCCAGAGGCACTGAATCAGAGCATGAGCCTGAGGTGTTTAGGCCTCTCTGAGGGGCATGGGCATGGGCCTGGGCTGGGGTAGCAGACAGGTGCCTGGTCTGAATAATCAGACATGGCAAGCTAGACCAAGATCTATCAGGTAGCTAAACTTAGGAATCAAGGCTGTTAGATGGCCCTAGAACGGCAAGGTGGAGGAGGACCTTAGGCTAAGTGCTGATGGTAGCAGCTGGTTGTGGCCCTCAGGCTGGGCTCAGAATGAAGGAAGCTGAGGTGGTAGGTAAGACAGCAGTTCAAACACAGCTGAAGACAGCAGTTCAGGAAATTCTACCTGCTTCTCAGAGGCATATGGTAATGATGGAGGCTTCCATTTCTCTAAACTTACCAAACTATCAGTATTCCAGAGCAGGGTGGGGCAAGGCAATGAAATGAGAATTCTGGTTCCATTGAAAGAAAGAACTGTCTATTTTGTGGGGACAGGACCTCTGAGTCTAGGTAAATGATGCTGTCTTCTGAGCTGAAATCTGAGACAAAAACTAAAGTTTTCTTTGTGTGATTTATCTCAGAGGGCCTGAAGAAAAGTCCCTACCAAAGGGCATCCAAGAGGAATCTTGATAACAGAAAATACAGACCTTCAGGAAAAATGTCCCTCTGTTTATGTTTATGGTGATGTTTAAGGGAGTATATCATGAGGCTGGATCTACTTTCTAAGACAGGGTAACAGTGTCAGGTAAGGAGGATAACAGCATCGGGTGAGGATGGCAAAGACAGGGAGCAGACCCCGCTTGTCCGTCCCTGGAGGCTTGCTTGTTGCTGTGACGCAGAAAGCTATGCCACTGGTATTTAAGTACCAGCAGGGTTACCCACTGTAGACAAGTTTCAGCTGGACATCCAGACTAAGACAGATTAGGAAGAAGGACCCGGCAGTTTATTTCTGAAAGGAATTAGCCAGGAAAAACCTTATGAATAGCAGGCGAACATTGTCAGACATGATGTCGAAAAGCGAGCCCCACAGGTTGGAAAGCTCTGGGAAGATGACTGGGGAAGCGCTGCCTCCTCAAAGTAGACTCGACCTTGATGACATGGACGGAGTAAGGCCTCTGGGATCTTCATTCGCTGACGTGGCATGACTCAAAATTTTGGATTCAAAATGGCCCAAACCAGTCTACTTCAGCTCACTAATGCTTAGGATATTAATGTTTCTGCATTCCATTTCATTTTTCCTAGATTCATACTTCATGCATTCCATGTCCTGATTATTAGTGGATGTTTGCAGCTGTTTCTTCCCATTTTCAGTCATGCCACATCAGCAAATGAAGACCCTAGAGGCCTTACCCCATTCACGTCATTAAGGTCCACTCTACTTTGAGGAAGCAGCTCTTCCCCAGTCATCTTCCAAGTGCCTTCCAAACTGGGGTGCTCACCATGTCTGACAATGTTCAGCTGCTATTCAGAAGGTTTTCCCTGGCTAATTCCTTTCAGAAGGAGACTGCCAGGTCCTTCTTCCTAGTCTGTCTTAGTCTGGAAGCTCAGCTGAAACTTGTCTACCGTGGGTGACCCTGCTGATACCTAAATACCTGTGGCATAGCTTCCCATATCACAGCAACAAGCAAGCCTCCAGGGACAGACAAATGGAGGTTGCTTACTGTATTTACCCTTCTTACCTGATGGTGTTGCACACCTTACGTGATGCTGTTACCCTCCTTACCTGATGCTGTTATGCAGCTCTAGAAGACAAAAGAAAGTATTATAAAGACATGTGCAAAGAGTTGGAAATGGAAAACTAGAAGGGAAGAATATGTTCTGCATTTCTCAAGCTGAAAGAATTACGGAAAAATCAAACCTCGAGCTGCAATAGTGAAGAATGCTAAAGGGAAACTATTGAATGACTCAGGGAGCATCACACAAAGATGGAGGGAGCACACAGTCATTATACGAGAAAGAACTGGCCGATGTTCAGCCATCTGAAGAGGTAACATATGATCAGGAACCAACGGGACTGAAGGAAGAAGTTGAAGCTTCTTTGAAGCCATTGGCAAAAAAAAAAAAAAAAGGCTCAAGGAATTCATGGAATATCAATCGAGATATCTCAACAAATAGATGCAGCACTGGAAGTGCTCACTCATCAGTGCCAGGAAATTTGGAGGACAGCTGCCTGGCCAACTGACTGGAAGAGATCCATATTTATGCCAATTTCAAAGAAAGGTGATCCAACCGAATGTGGAAATTACCAAACAGTATCACTGATATCACATGCAAGTAAAATTGTGCTCAAGATCCTTCAAAAGTGACTGCAACAGCATATTGACAAGGAAGTGTCAGAAACTCAAGCTGGACTCAGAAGAGGACATGAAACCAGGGATATCATTGCTGATGTCAGATAGATCTTGGCTGAAAGGAAAGAATACCAGAAAGATGTTTTCTTGTTTTTCATTGACTATGCAAAAGCATCCGACTGTGTGGATCATACTAAACTACAGCTAATGTTGCGTAGAACACCTAATTGTGCTTTAAGGAGTCTGTATATGGATCAAGAGACAGTCGTGCAAGCATAACAAAGGGAAACTGCATGGTTTAAAGGCAGGAAAGATGTGCTTCAGCGTTGTATCCTTTCATCATAACTTTTCAATCTGTATGCCGAGCAAATAATCCGAGAAGCTGGATTATGTGAAGAAGAACGAGGCATCAGGATTGGAGCACGACTCATTAACAACTTGCGTTACGCAGACAACACCACCTTACTTGCTGGAAATGAATATTTGAGATACTTATTGGTGAAGATCAAGGAGCACAGCCTTCAGTACGGATTGCACCTCAACATCAGGAAGACAAAAATCCTCACAACTGGACCAGTAAGCAACATCATCATAAATGGAGAAAAGATTGAGTTTGTCAAGGATTTTGTTTTACTTGGGTCCACAATCAATGCCCTTGGAAGCAGCAGTCAAGAAATCAAAAGACACATTGCATTTGGAAAACCTGTAGCAAAGGACCTCTTTAAAGTATTCAAAAGTAAAGATGTCACCTTGAAAACCAAAATGAGCCTGATCCAAGTCATAGTATTTTCAATCACTTCATATGCATGTGAAAGCTGGACTATGAACAAAGAAGACAGAAGAAGAATTGATGCCTTTGAATTGTGGTGTTGGAGAAGACTATCGAATATACCATAGACCGCCAAAAGAGCAAACAGATATGTTCTAGAAGAAGTATAACCAGAGTGCTCCTTGGAAGCAAAGATGGCAAGACTGCATCTTACATACTTTGGACGTGTTGTCGGGAAGGATCAGTCCCTGGAAAAGGACATCATGCTTGGTAGAGTGGAGGGTTCACAAACAAGAGGAAGACCCTCGACGAGATGGATTGACACAGTGGCTGCAACAATGGGCTTAAGCATAAAAATGATTGCGGACATGGCACACGACTGGGCAGTCTTTCATTCTATTGTACGTAGGGTTGCTATGAGTCAGAACCGACTCAGTTGCACCTAACAACAACACTGATGAGATCTACAAGGTTGGATAGTGTCTTAGGCCAATCTCTTTTGAGACATAGAAGAGAGGAGCAAGCAGACAGACATGGGGACCTCATACCACCAAGAAAGCAGTGCTAGGAGCAGAGTGTGTCTGTTACACCTGAGGTTCCTGTGCTGAAGTGCTCACAGACAAAGAGAGGCTGATGATAAGGATGTTCCTACGGAGCTGACAGACAAGGCCTCCTTCTGGGAGCTTACAGCCTACTGAACCGTGAAGCTACTTCTTTGTCGAAGCCACCAACTTGTGGTATTTCCATCACAGCAGCACCTGACTAAGAAAATGGGGTACATGTCTCTCAGTGCTTCCTATACATTGGAGAACTCTGCAACTCTCTTGAGTCGGGAAAGTATCCCTTTTGAAAGTCCCCCTCCTGGTTTAGGCAGAAGCTGAAATCTGCCCTTGCTATAGAAACAAACACCAGTTTAGGAAGATTTTGTAACCTCTTTGGTATTGATATCAACATACAAAGTAAAACAAGGATTGTGAGGTTTCCGGAATTAGGGCTCAGGTGTCTGGGGGAAGTACCTCCACTTTCCCACTTTCCTAAGAGCTGCTTACTATGCTGACACTGAGGCAGCCATCACTAATCCCATTACTGGACTGTGGCCCGGTTTGTTCCAGCCAAGTGTCCTTCTAGAGGGAGAGGCTAGCTTCCCGAATGACGACACCCTATTTCCCTAAGGCTGTCAGGCCATCTGGGGTTTTCCTGAGTTAGCTTTCAAAGACTCTAGGGCACATTATATGCGTTAAGTACATAAGCTAAAAGTCTATAAAATTCTATCCACCAAGAGGAGTGATGTCATATTGGTTTCTTTGCCAATTAACCCTACGTCCCACATGGAAAAAACTGGCCTGCAGTCCATCCAGAAAACAAAAACTTAAGATTAAAATAAACCAAAACACCTTGGCATCTTTAAGCTTCAGAAATAAACAGGAGGCCGTGCAATCACCAGCAGAAATGTACACAAGATACCAGTGCTTAGAGCTTGTAATCAATATTGAAATTTCTGAATCTGAGATAAGAAGCCATGTAAAGTGAGGTGAAAGTTTCCCATCTCTCTGGCCCGTATGCAAATGGTCTCCACCCGCAAGGCACCTCTTACACTCAGCCAGCCAGGTGATTGCCTTACCCCTTTACCACACTTTCCATGTATCCAAATGCCTTCAAGGAACACTAAGCATCGTGCCATTTCTTTACTGAGCTTGAGATCACAAAGCATTTTGCACATCTATACTTTGACTTGTATCACCTGGCATTTGCTATTTTTTGGTAACATTAAAAAAAATAAAACCTTCTCGGTGCTGACTTGTGCCGCCCAGCTCTCCCTAGGACGAGGCTGACCTCCAGGAACAGCTGACTCCACCCTCAGTCGGAGCTTGAAAAACGACTGAGAGACAAAGTGTCCCGTTCAGTTATTATTCAACTACATTAAATTGCTAAAGTTGGTAATTGGAGCATATCTTATTACAAAGGCAAAAGTTGAAAATGTTTCCCCAGGCACAATAGGCTCGCACATTTGAAAACTTCTGGTCTGGTGAGGAATTGGGTGTCAGACATGGAGCAGGCAACAGATTAAACAGGAAAAGATAGATTAACCAGACCTGGGCAAAATTACAAGGCATTACCTTGAAGACACTAATTTTATCATCTTCTATAATGTGGGTGGGAAAGAGAGAAAGCAGAAAAGAATCTTGAAAATATATCGGTATTCTCAAACTCGGTTGGGTTTACACAGCTGAAAACCTATCATTTAAAGTGCTATATCTAGAGCTGAGGTTCAGACAGTGAACACTTATTGCCTATATTGTACTCATTGGCTGCTTTGATGATGGGTGTCCACGCTGTACCAATTGATAAATACTTGGAAGTTTCACCTGATTCTATTAAAACACATTGGGATTCATAGCTACAGGCCGTTCACCAGCAGTATCATTTGTGGTATGGCTGAGGGGTCCAATGCCCTCTAAAATGGTGCCCCAGAGATGGAGGCAGTTTTCCAAAGACAATAAGTATTTTGGGTTATCTGCTTGGATGTGGTTACCCCAAGTTACTGCTTTGAAGAAGGGGAAATGAATGTTGTGAGGAACTACAGAGACCACAGCCTATGGTAGTGTGCCCAAATGTGCCTTAACAGAAGACTCATTGGTAACACTTGTTTCTTGTGATGTTTGTTTATTATACTGATTCCCAGGTAGTTTCCCTGGATATTCTGATGGCTAGGTCTGGGGTAGATCTAGGAATTGGTATTTTTAACAACTGTCCCAGTGATTTTTATGGGACTCTTTAAGAAACACTATTCCACTCTTGATACCAATTCGCAGTACTATCATTCATGCATTTTTCAATCATTTTGCACTTATAGTTTGTGTTCGACTACTAACGTAAAAGCTGGCTGCTTCAACCACTGAGTGGTCCCTTAGAAGAAAGCCTGGCAATCTACTTACATAAAGATTACAGCCAAGAGACATGTGTGGAGCAGGGCCACCGTAGGCAGGGATGGACTTGACTGAAATGGATTTTTACAATATTTCTCAGAGTTCCTGATGGTAGAAACAGTAAGAGTCCTCACAGCTCACTCACTGGCTGCCTACCCAGAGTGCCTTGGAAGAAAGGCCTGGGAACCTAGTTCTGAAACAAATCAGACACTGCAAACTCTATGGAGCATAGTTCCACTCTGACTCACACAGGGTCTGCATGAGTCAGAATCAACTTGAGTGTAACTGCTTTAACTGGTCTTATGAGACTGCTCCAGGTATGTTCCTGAATCTTCTGCATCAAAATCACCTGAGGCGTTCGATTACAATCCAGATTTGGGGCCCATCCCAGAACCAAACCCACCAAAACCACTGCTATCAAGTCAATTCCAACTCATGGTGATCCCATAGAGTTTCCAAGTCTGTCAATCCCTACGGAAGTAGACTGCCATATTCGTCACCTGTAAAGCCAGTGGTGATTTTGAACCACTCACCTTTTGGTTAGCAGTCAATCATTTTAACCATTACACCAGGGTCAGTCCCAAACCTACTATATTAGAACCTCCAGAGGTAGGGCCCAGAAGGTTACATTTTAAATGAGCATCCCAAGAAATTTCTCAGTAGTAAAGTCTGAGAACATCTACTGCCTGTCAGGTACAGATGTGTTTCTTCAAATTGTCCATTCCTAGGTGATGGGCAACAAACATGTATTTAAAAACTTAGCGAGGCAGGTGCAAGGGGATGTCGGGTGTGGGGGTACATTCTTGCTTTACACATGTGGTCCTGCAGGTGGAGCGATCAGTTTGGGAGGGTACATGGCAGGAGCCCACAGATGTGGGCATGCATACACTGGGATGGAGAAGGCCGTGCAAAGCCTCCACAAGCCCAGCAGTAGGGCACTGCTGAGAGCTTTCACTCAGAATTTCCTGTCACGGCTCTAGCCCTGCAGGACACAAATATACTTTACTTTTCTTCTTTCTTTTCCCATTTCCTTGGTTTTGTTTGTGGAACATTAATGGAACTTACCCAGGCATTGTTCCATGTTGACACCATAACAAGCTCTGTTCTGAATTCACTTTCTCAGTGAGAAGCCTATGGTGTTCATTGTTTCTGTGGATTTTTACTGAAGTATGATTGTGTTTAAAATAACTTTTCCAAAGCTCGTCTGGAAAATAATAAGTAAATTTATTTTAAGTAAATTTGGCTAACGATGCCAATTCTGCTTTCTCAGATTGCTCCTGCAAACAGAAATTAAGACAAATGACCCTCTGGTTTTGAATGATAATAATAATAATGTAAAAATGAAGAACCCAGAAACCATCCAGCATTTTATTTCTAGCGCAGGATTTGAAGTCGAAAGACCTGGACTTGAGCTCCAGCTATGCCATTTAAGTAAGCCATTCGACTCTCTGAGTCTCATTTTCCTTATCTGTAAAATGGGAATACTGATACTTGCTGTAATGATCTCATTGGGTGGCAAAAAGACCGGTTTACTTGGCAGAACCTCAGTAAACTATAAAGTTTTACGTATGCATTGATTGTTGGTTTCAATAATTTCATCTCTTGATACTTTCTCCTCTTTTAGCTTCAGGTGTGGGTGATGGATATTTAGACAGTATGAAAACCCACCACTGTCAAGTAGTTTCTGACTCATAGTGTCCCTAAAGACAGTGTAGAACTGCCTCATAGAGTTTGTAAGGAGTGTCTGGCAGACTGAACCACCAACCTTCTGGTTAGCAGACATAGCACTTAACCACTATGCCACTAGCGTTTCCTTAGGCAGTACAAACCCACTGCTACTGAGTCAACTACGACTCACAGCTACCCTATAGGTCACAGCAGAATTGCCCCACAGTTTCCAAGGAGCACCTGGCAGACTTGAACTGCTGTACTTTTGGTTAGCAGATGTAGCACTTAACCACTGTGCCACCAGGGTTTCCTGCACAGATCAGCCTAAAGTAAAGGGACAGAAAGCATGTAAGAACTTAGATAGAAAGTCTTTGTCACTACAATTGCCCCCATCACAGAGACAATTATTTGGACTGAGACGATTTATTTGCTAAGGTCTGGGAAGGAGGAAGTGTGATCCAAAATAGCAAAGGTCCTAGTGACGAATGAAAGGCATTTGGAAACTGTGGTGTATTGTTCTGTTTTTCTGGAAGGCGAAACACTGCCCGCTTAAAGATGGCGCCATTCCAATTGGGTGATGAAATTTACCTTATTGACATTATCAATAAGGATGTATTTACGGGAAGCAAACAAAAGTCTAGCTCCTACTCACAGGACTTGGCAAGTAAGCAAAGGAATGTGGGGTGTCTGGTCATGTGGCTCAAACCTTTGGGCCTATTTGGCCTTGGTTTGGGCCTGGTTAACTGCAAGATTTTTCAGTGATTTTCTTTTGTCATAGAGGCTCATCTATCTCCTGCATAACATGGACATAAAATTCTCTATTGTGCATTATAAGAGCACAGACCCTGATTTTCAATGGGAGTGAAACAACATACATAACTTATCCAATTACTAGAACGAACATTACTTCTTTGAAGTGGGTTTACATCCAGAAACATATATAATAGAGTTGGCAAATAGAAGAGTGGAACACAGGCCTCCACTGAATATTTTGACTCATGTAACACGGACACGTTACTTCTGGTTTGCGTTTTATTCCTTCAGGTAAGACGGATCATCAAAAGAGAAAACACATTCCTCTTGGTTGGCAGCTGAAATCTGCCAAGCGCTCCTTGGAAACTCTGTGGGACAGTTCTACTTCAATCTCTAGGGTTGCCATGAGTCAGACCTGACTTGATGGCAGTGGGTTGATTCGGTTGGTTTCTTTAGTAGTAGAGATGAGAAAGACACTTTACCATCTCAAATTATCTCTGCTTCTTACTTTCTGGAAACTTATAAGAAGAATAAAAACTTTTAAAACATTGAAAGCAAGCTCATAAAATAATTATGATCGTGCTCTAAATCCATGGCTATTATTACAAGTTGATGATGAATCATTGCTGGTTCCTGTATGATTTTTTTTTTAAACTGGCAAGAATGTTAATATATCGATTGCTAAAGTTGCCAGGTTGACAAATCCAGAGAACAAAGAGCTTTTCTCTGAGGATTAGGTAGAAGTCATAGCTTGTTTAAAGACAGAAGGAACATTACAAATCATCAGTTTATAAATGAAAAAGCTAGTGTCTAAAGATAAGTAGTAATATTAATAATAATGCCGTATTTTGACACAAAGAAGTGCATCGTCTGCATTTGGTGGCCAACCACACCCTCCCCCTGCGATATGTGCACTCCTTACATGTGCTACGCTAAGTTTTTTGACAGCAACATGAAAAAGAAAAATTGGCTCAGTGGCACTTAGTAAAATACCTCATTGGAGGGGGGACTTGGTCAGCAAACAAATGTAGACGCATGCTTTAAATTTGCACAAAAATATGGCAATAAATACTTGTGTGTTTTATGTGCTAGATATGTAGTAAGTGACTTGCATGTGTTATTTCTTTTAATCCTCAAAACAACTGTATGAAAAAGTACTATTATTAGTACTTAGGAAGCTCTATGGGGCAGTTCTACTCCATCCTATAGAGTTACTGTGGGTTGCAATGGACTTCACGGCAATGGGCTTTATGGGGTTGTGTTTGTTGTGAGTTGCCACTCAGTGGGCTCCAACTCATGTCGACCTTGTGTATGACAGATTGAAAGACTGCCTGACTCTGCACCATCTTGATGATCTTTGCTATGTCTGAGTCCATTGTGGTGACCACTGTGTCAATCCATCTCAGTGAGAGTTTCCTTCCTGGCCTTCTACTGTATCAAATATGATGTCCCGCTTCACAGGTTGGTCCCTTCTGGTGGTATGTCCAAAGTAAGTGATGCAAAATCTTGGTCAATGTTCTGTGAAACACAGCGTTTCCATTGGTTTATTTTCAGAAGTTCATTGTTAGACCTTTCTTCCTAGTCCATCTTAGTCTGGAAGTTCAGCTGAAACCTGTCTACAGGAGAGGACCCTCTTGGGTTGCATCAGAGCAACACAGAAGCTACCACAGTATGACAAGTGGACAGACAAATGGTAGAAGTGCCATACTAAAGACAAAGAAACAGGATTAGAGAGATTAAGACAGCTTTTCAAGGTCACAGTTTGTTGAATCTCCTGAGCTGCCTCAATGAGATTAATTATAAATTGACTCACATAATCAGTAAACATTATTGAGCACGTATCATGTGCCAAACACTGTGCTTGGCACTGGGAAGGAATATTAACCAAACAGATGTGGTCCCATCCTTGTGTGCTTATAGAACAGTGAGGGAGACAGACATAAATCAGTGATTGTACAAATTCTTCATTGTTAGGTGCCATTGGGTCAGTCATAATTCGTAGCGACTCTATGCATAACAGAATACAACACCGCATGGTCCTGAGCTATTCAGGACCTCACAATCAGTGTTCTGCTTGAGCTTGTTTTTGCAGCCACTGTGTCAATCTGTCTCATCAAGGGTCTTCCTCTTTTTTGCTCTACTTTACCAAGGGTGATATCCTTCTCCAGAGTTTGTTCCCTCCTGATAACATGTTCAAAGCATGTGAGACACAGTCTCACCATCCTTGATTCTAAGAAGCATTCCAGCTGTACTTCTTCCAAGAAAGATTTGTTTATTCTGCTGGCAGTCTGGGATATGTTCAATATTCTTCATCAACAGCATAATTCAAAGGCCTTAATTCTTCTTTGGTCTTCCTTATTCGTTGTCCAGCTCTCACATGCACAGGAGGTGACCAAAACACCATGGCTGGTGAGTCAGACACACCTTTGTCCTTAAAGTGACATTTTTGCCTTTCAGCACCAAAGAGGTCCTTTGCAGCAGATTTGCCCAATGAGATATGACTTTGATTTCTTGACTGCTGTTTCCAGGGGTGTTGACGGTGGAGCCATGTGTTATGAAATCCTCAACAACTTCAGTATTTTCTCTCTTTATCGTGATGTTGCTTGTCAGTCCAGCTGTGAGAAATATTTATTTATTTATTGTATGTTGAGGTGTAATCCACACTGAAGGCTATTGTCTTTGATCTTCATCAATAAGTGCCTCAAGTCCTCTCCATTTTCAGCAAGCAAGGTTATGTTATCTGCATACTGCTGGTTATTAACAAGTCTTCCACCAATCCTGACACCACTTTCTTTTTCATCTAATCCAGCTTCTTGGATTATTTGCTCAGCATACAGATCACATGAACACATAATTACAAATGAGGATAAGCAGTTTTAAAGGAGAAGTAAAGTATTTGTGAGATCAGGGAATCTTGTCCAGTCTGAGGAGTCCTAGTGGCTTCTCAGAACTTGTAACCCTGCCACATCTTCATGAAGGATTCGTAAGAGTTAAGTAGGAGAATCGCTTGTTGTTGAGTTGATTTTGACTCATGGCAACCCTATGTACGTCAGAGTAAAACTATGCTCCAGCCAAGTGCCGTCGAGTCGGATCCGACTCATGGCGACCCACAGAGCTTTTAGTGGCTGAGTTTGGGAAGTAGATCTGCAGGCTTTTCTTCAAATGTACCGCTGGGTAGACTCAAACCTCCAAACTTTCAGTTAGCAGCTGAACACGTTAACCATCTGTACCACCCAAGGACTTCTGAGAAGAGGAGGTGGGGGAACGAAAAATATGTTTGAAGTCTGGAAAATACAGTTGTAAAGATCCCTGGCTGGAAAACAAAGAGCTAGAGTCAGGGTACCTGGTAACCCACTGCCACTGAGTCAATTCTGACTCATAGCAGAGCAACCCTATGGGACAGAATAGAACTGCCTCACAGAGTTCCCAAGAAATACCTGGCAGATTTAAACCGCTGACCTTTTGCTTGGCAGCTGTAACATTTAATCACTATGCCACCAGGGTTTCTTGAGCTAGGGTAGGAGGTACTGTAAAGAAATTAGAGACCAGAGAGGTAGGCAGATTACCCAGGCCTTGAGATACACAAGGCACTTGAGATTTTGAAAACAAAAACTCCAGAAATTATCATCACCAATTACCTGCACGTTACCTAGTTTTACAGCCTTTCCCCAGTTTCCTTCTCCTGATGTCCTGGGGTACCTGAGAGCAGTGGCCTTGGATACCCTGGTCCTGAAGTCTTCCCAGATCCTCAGGGCTCTTTTCTGCTCTGTCATTGTCCATCCTTTTAACGTAAGACTATAGTGTGTACGTTACAGATATGGTATGTGTGTGTATCTTTCAGCGTTCATTCTTACTAATGTTCCCAGATGCTTAAATAATCTCATGTGTTATATTGACTACATGTCTAAGACCACTTAAAATCCTGGAACACAACTAATTTTTTTTTTTAATAAACAGTATACTTACGTAAGCATAGCTCATGTTCACTGGCAGACTTTCATTCATAGCTTCAAACCTTTCTATGCTAGTAAGATTTCCTTTGGGTTAGAAAGAGATACTCCATATACCCTCAACAACAATACCCTCACTGTCAAAAATCTTTCCTTGTCCACAGCCTGGCTGAAAAAACTCCTGTTACAGCTTCTTTCCCTAGACTGTAATATTATTCAATCCAGTAAGTTAAATGAATAATCTGAAAGCTTGTGACACTGAAGTTACATTTGCAATATTGTGGCTATCAGTTTCAGATCTTTTCCATCAGGCCTTTTTTTTTTTTTACCCCTTCATAAGCCTGTCCAATCTGTGGCTGAAAAGTGCACTTCAGGAGTGACTTCAGTACTGAGCTAAAAGGGTGTCCAAAAGCTATACCCTCCGAGTTTCTCCAATCTCTGTCAGACCAGTAAATCTGATCCTCTTTTCTTTTGGGGTTAGAATTTTGTTCTGTATTTTTCTCAAGCTCTGTCCAGGAGTCTCTATTTGTCTCACCATCAGAGCAGTTGGGGTTCCACTGGGCAGGTTTTGATAGAGTGAAATGGAAGGGAAATGCAGAAGGTCATCACATTCCAGGCTGAGCTGGGAGGGGCAGTAGACAGGTGACGGGAGATGGCAGCTGAAGGGAAAGTCGCTGTGCTCTGTGAAACTGACAGATTTTAACTATGTCACCTTTCTCTACTTTCTACTCTTAAACATTATTTACTTATTCTTTAGTAATTATCCATTACATTGAAGACAGTTCTTGTTAAAATTTTTAGTGTGCTTTCCTTTAGGCTGTAATTATTTGAAAACTCTTGATTAAAAATAGTAGCTTGAAATATGTATACACTTAACCCTAGTTATATAACCCACCATCAAAATAGGCTTATACATTTTTGCATGCAAGTTGTTTTCTATTCAAACACAGTCTAACATTTTAAAGGCACACTGCCGAAAGGCATCATTTAGCTTAATGGGAGATGTGACTTTGGAACAAACATTACCTAAACAGGACAGCAGCATGATTCAAGACGATTGACACCTGAGAGTGGGCATCCATGCTCCCTTCACACATAGGAGGGGGAAGTGAGCTTCTATTGAATGTTTCACTTACCAGTGTTTGAGCTACTGGTGTCCACGCAAAGTATGAATTACTGCTCACTTGCACATGGTATGGAGAATGAAGGCAAACTCAATCTTTCAGGAGACAACCAGCCCATACTTGATTTATCAGGTATGGTCACATTAGGTCTGCTAATGAGAAGCTTGAGTGGAAGCAGAGGAAACGGCAGCTTGGCGCTAACTCAAGAAGACGATGGGATTCTATGGGACTTCAGGGCTCACTTACTGCTCTGCTGGAAAAAAGCACACTGTTGTGGTTAGAGGAAAATGATCTTTCTGTTTCAAACCCATATCTCCAGTGACTTTGAAGTGGTTAGTAAAGTTATATTTCAGGCTGCACCGCCTCATGCCAGGTGTTAACCCAGAGGTAACTGCTTTGGTAAGTTTTCTTCAAAGCCTGTTCAAGAACTGTGAATGAGTGGAAAGCTCTGATGTTCGGGGATTGCCTGTACTGTTGTGGATACAAAGTGACTCATTTCCCCTGAGGATCAGCTACTCCTGGACAGAAAAAGGTAAAATGGGTCACTGTGTCAAAAGGAGATCCCTGGGTGCATGAATGGTTAAGCACTGGACCGTTTAATGAAAAACTCAAACCTTCCCAGTGGTGCCAGACATACTGGGAACAGAGAGAAGCTTGGGATAGAATGGCCCCGATTTGAGGCTGGGGAGGTGGAGTAGGGGAGCTGGAAGATGACAGTGATCAGGAAGTGTCGCTTGAGGTTTGCTTCACAGGTGGGTGCAATGCCCAGCAGAAAGTCTAAAAGAGTAAAGAGAACGTGTGGAAATAACGAGCACATACTGCACGTATAGTTCTTTCTTTGTCCTCCTTAAAGGGAAATAGTAGCTAAAAGCAAAACAAACCAACCAACCTTTCCTTTTATGTGGAGTAGTGCTGAGTCTTGCCCAAAGGAGGAGAGCAATAGCTAGTATGTGTGGTGTAGAAGTGAGCTGGAGAAGAACACGAGAGTGTCTGCTCAGACAGCTACACTTGGAAGGTTACTTGGTCTACTGGATCATCATTGTGATGATGTCATTTTAACAATCACTTGTCCTTTCCCTTACTTATCAACTTTTTTAACTCAGCCGAAATGTTGTGATTCATCTAGAAGTTCTGTATTGGAATAGGCCAGACATGAAGGTCAAGAAAATGGTCTGAGAGCTCCAACCTCCGCTCCTGCCCCTTGCCCTCTGTGTTTTACAAAGCAAATACTCCCAGGAGGGGAATCAAATTCTTGTAACTCACTAACAACTCTCCTGAATTAGTGACATACCACTGCTGTTTTTCTGGAGTCCCTGGGTGGCATAACGGTTAATGATTAACATGCTTGTCTGCTAACCAAAAGTCTGGAGGTTCAAGTTCACCCAGAGGTGCCTCTGAGGAAAGGTGTGATGACCTACTTCCAAAAAATCATTCCTCACATACCTTGCAGAGTACAGTTCTACTAGGACACGTACGGATGGGGTTGCAATGAGTCAGAACTCACTCAGTGGCACCTGGTGGTGGTGTTCCCTATTGTTCTAGGGCTAGAGCATGAGGGACCATTGAGAGTGAGGGAAAGAACTGGAAGACGAGGTTTGGAGAGGCTGCTGGGTTACATGGCACAGCGTCATGCAAAACCAGACAAAGCCCTGCACACTTGCTTTTCGTCAGCACCACATTAAGCTGTCCCCGGGCACACTTTCCCTCATGACCTTCAGTCTATGAGCTCCCTGCGTTGTTTCATCCCTCCCTCCAGGAAGAACAGAAAGGAGATGGGTGTGGTGGAAGAGATGGAGGTGGGTCTTAACCGGAGGGGAAAGGATGTTGGCAAGTACTACGGAGTTGTCAACTTTTCAGTGAGCAGCCAGGTGCCACCACTGGTGTACCTTGAGGGGAAGGGGACCTGCATAAGTTAAGTGAGTCACCTCAGCAGAGAGCAGACACGGTCAGGATCAACACAGGGAGGGTCTTCATGCCCACTGCCTCATGACCTTGAAGCTTTTGCCCAGTATGTGCCAGGCTCAGAAACTACTTCTTCCTTTTTCTCCAACTGCCCCCAGCAAGCTCCCATTGGCTGCACCAAATTGATACAACTCAGCCTGTCCTCATTTCTTAAGGAGGCTCACGTTACTACTTGACATGGGACAGCTGAAATTCAACCAACCGTTTTCACAGTTGGGGAATATAAAGTCTAGCCAACAAAAAGAGAGCTCTGCACATCAATGTGGAAAGAGAGACAACCAGATTATGATGCAGGACACACAACACAGTACATGCGTAGAGTCAGCCCACAAGAGACTACCAAGGGGAAACTGTACACAACTTATACAGCAAAATGGAAGAAATAACCATAATGTTTCTCTTATTGTCTTAAGAGACAGTTACATCTTGAGATGGGCCTCCAGGCTAACTCCAGAGGCATACGTTTACATTTTCAGGGGTGACAAAGCCTACGACCTTGGTGAAAACTCTGCATTATAAATTGGAGACTGGGGCTTATGTAGCCCTTGGAGAGATCCATGTACGTTCTGAAAGTTTAGAGCAAAGCCTGGGGCCCATTATATTTCCAAGGGGACTCTAAATATTATTAATAGTAACATCAGTAGGGCTCTTCTAATCAGCTCCTAATATACTCTCCCTCTCCTAACTCAAGGATAATTCGTTCCTTTTTATACCTTGAGCCCGGAGGCTGCATAGCCTTGCAGGACTTTTTTCTTTCAATATCATCTGTTACCTGAATTCTTCTGTGTAAAAATGTCACTGCTTGGGAATCAAGCCATAAAATGTGGTTTTCCCAAGAGACACCATGCTTTGGCCAAAACAGCTCCTTTAGAGATCAAGATGTTTATTCCCTGAGATCCAGGGTATTAGAAATCCCCAAATCACAACAAAATGACAGTTGACATAATTCATTCCAATTCTTACAGACTCCATGTTTGTCAGAGAAGAACTGTGCTCTGTAGCATTTACAATGGCTGACATTTCAGAAGTAGGTCATTAGCCTTTCTTCTGAGGTATCTCTGGATGTACTTGAACCTCCAACCTTTTGCTTAGCAGCTGAGTGCCTTAACCATTCACACTCCTCCAGGTCTGGAAGAGAAAGCCTTCTGATGAAAGGAACCCACACTAAACTATGACTGACAGCAGCCCTCTAATCTGTCCGCTAGCACCTCCAGTGTGAACAGACTGGGAAAGATTTCTCTTAGTCCTCTCAGTGATGTGCTAAATCAGCTCTGGACACTGAGAGACTGAAAGGAAGTAGTAACTAAGGCCTCCTACTACCTGCTTGAATTTAACTCCCAATATCTATTCAATGCTTCTCAAACTTTAGTCTGATGCTTGTGATGCTCATGTAAAATACACATTTCTACTCCCTCTTCCTTGTCATATTCAGCAGCTTTCGGGTGGAACCAAGGACTCTGCATTTTTGTAAAGCACCCTAGGTGATCCTGATGCAGTCTTATCCAGAATCACTGACTTTCATCGTGCTGACACCCAACAGCTATACACAAGCCCATCTACCCAGCCAGGGTCTTCTTCAAGGTAGACCGAGATGGTCCAGCAGTGACCCAGGTTCCCTTAAGTGGTGCATCTTGGAAACATTTCCAGTAATGTATTTTTAATTCTAGGGATCTGGTCATAGGTATATTAATAAGTGTTAGAGGGGACACAGTATGTCAGAAAACTGGATTAAACCAAGTTAAGCAAGTATTTCTGTTGTAAGACTTCTCAGACACATTAACATGTTAATAAGTTATGATTATCAAAGAAATGTATACGATATGAAGAATGTTCCCAGTTTACCTGGCCACAGAATGCTCTGCCAAATTTAATGTAGGTATTTGGAAAGCCTGATCTAGGAGACTGTAGGTGTACATCTGAGCAGCTTTTCACTCTATACAGATGGCTACTATAACGCTTGTGTAAAGCATGTATAAGATAATACTAGATATATAAATGTGTGTGGGCTGCATCTTTCAGGCTAAACAATAAATATCATATATTGATATCTAACGCTGTCGTAGGTACTGTAGAATGTCGCACATACTGTTTCATTTAATCTTCACAGTAATTTTGTCTGGTACACATTATTATTCTTAGTTGACATTGAAGAAACTTGGGTTCAGGGAGCTTAAGTAGCTTGTCCAAAATTACATAACTAATAGATGACAAAATCAAGATTCAAATTCAGGAATGAAACCTCTCAGTCTGGCTCCAAAACTCACATTCTTTTCCTTATAACTATACTGCCTCTCTAACACCAAAATAATAATTATGATGGAATTTCATCTCCTGCGGGGTTAGTTTCTAAAGTCAGGTACAATCACAGGCAAGTTAGAAAAACCCTTACATAAGCAGTACCATTGTAAAAGGCTCACTGCACAGAACTCTGCCCAGTATTACATTTGTATAACTATATATATATCTTCTTGTTGTTAGGCGCTGTTGAGTATTACATTTGTATAACTATATATATATCTTCTTGTTGTTAGGCGCTGTTGAGTTGGTTCTGATTCACAGTGACTCTGTGTACAACAGAATGAAACGCCGCCTGGCCCTGCACCATCCTCACAATCACTGCTGTGCTTGAGCCCATTGTTGCAGCCACTGTGTGAACCCATCTCACTGAGGGTCTGTCTCTTTTTCACTGACCCTCTGCTCTACCGAGCATGACGTTCTCCTCCAGGGACTGGTCCTTCCTGATAATGTGACCCAAGTAAATGAGATGAAGCCTTAACCATCATCACTTTCAGTGATCTTTCTGGCTGTACTTATTCTAAGACAGATTCGTTTGTTCTTCAGTAAGTCCATGGTATATGGAACATTCTTCACCAACATCTTCACTCAAAGGCACCACTTCTTCCCTTGTTGTCTGTCTTCATTGTCCAGCTTTCACATGCACTGGAGGCAACTGAAAACATGATGGCTTGGATAAGGGGCACCTTAGAGATCAAAGGGACATCTTTGTTTTTTGACACTGTAAAGACATCTTTTGCAGCAGATTTGCCCAATGCAATACACTGTTTGATTTCTTGTCTTCTGCTTCTATGGACCTTGGTTGCGGATCCAAGTAAAATGAACTCCTTGGCAACTTAAATCGTTTTTCTCTGTTGATCATGATACGATTTATTGGCCCACATGTGAGGAATTTTGTTTTCTTTATGTTGAGATGTAGTCCATATTGAAGGCTGTGATCTTTAATGTTTCAAGTCCTCTTCACACTGAGCAAGTAAGGTTGTGTCATCTGCATAATGCAGGTTGTTAATGAGTCTTTCTCCAATCCCGATGTCCTGTTCTTCTTCATATAATCCAGCTTCTCAGACCATTTGCTCAGCATACCTATTGAATAGGTATGGTGAAAAGATACAACCCTGACACACAACTTTCCTAACTTTAAACCAAAAAATATCCCCTTGTGCTGTTGGAACAACTGTCTCTTGATCTATGTACAGGTTTCTTCTGGAATTCCCATTCTTTGCGACATTATCCATAATTTGTTACATCCATGCAGTTGAATATATTTCCATAGTCAATAAGACACAGGTAAACAAACATCTTTCTATATTCTCTGCTTTTAGCCAGGTTCTATCTGACATCAGCAAGGATATCTTTTGTTCCACATCCTTTTCTTAACCCAGCTTGAATTTCTGGCAGTTCCCTGTTGATGTACTGCTGCATCCAGTTTTCATTTTTTTTTTAAGCAGAATTTCACTCATGTATGATACTACTACTATTGTTCAATAACTTCTGCATTCTTTTGGATCATCTTTCTTTGGAATAGGTATAAATATGGTTCTCTTCTAGTTGACTGGCCAGGTATCTGGGTCCCAAATTTCTTGGCATAGATAAGTGAGCACTTCCAGTGCTGTATTTGTGGTAAAAATGTCACAGTTGGTATTCTATCAATTCCCAGAGCCTTGTTTTTCTCCAGTATTTTCAATACAGCTTGGGCCTCTTCCTTCAGTACCATCAGTTCTGGATCATATGCTACCTACTGAAATAGTCGAATGCCTAGCGAGTCTTTTTGGTACCATGGCTGTGTACTCCTTCCGTCTTCTTTTGATGCTTCTTGCATCATTTAGTATTTTCCCTACAGAATCCTTCAGTACTGCACCCAAGTCTTGAAGTTTTTCTTCAGTTCTCACAGGTTGAGAAATACGAATCATGTTCTCCTCTTTTGGTTTTCTTTCTCCATTATGTATACGTATTCACATGGAATGTACATGTATATGCAAAGTATAGTTTTACAGCACTTTTATATTCCAGTGTGGAAAAGAAACACAAATTGTATAATGGTATTCCTGTAAATTATTTACGGTGTCCCTCTACAGATACAGACATGCAAGTGTATGCAGATTAACAATGGCAACATTGTTACAGGATTATACAAGTTTAGAGCCAGACGGTAACACAACTGATTTGCTTTACATCGGAGGGCACTGAGGTCTACAGTAGCTATCGTTGGTCCAGCTTCACTTGGCTGGCTTTGTTTATTTGTAGCATGCCTTGTTCTCCGAGCAACCCGAGCAAGTATCTGCTCACAGTAAGGAGGAGACTAGAGGGTATCGGCTCCTCCTTCCTTTCATCCCTGGTACCCTGCTGACCTGATGAACGAAAAGCAGGGAGCTGTGAAGTGAGTGTTGTCACCATCTGGGCCTCATACCTTGAAGCGAGGCGGCTCTTCTCAGAGAGGAGATTGGCTGCAACTTCACCTCCACCGGGAGTAAGAGGCCTCACAGGTGGGGAGAACGGGCAGGAAATGTCCCCTTCCAGCTGCCTCTTCTATGTGCAGTTCCTGGGATTGTCTACACTGGTGGAAGCTGGAAAGGGTCCACGAGCTGCCTTAAAGGAAGGAAATCTGCAGCTATCAAGCCTAACCTGCTACCAACACACAAGCACACACGCGTGCCTATGTGTGCATGCACACACACAAACACACACAGAAGCACACATTTGCTCTATTCCTTTTAAAAAGGAAGAATCCAGAGTCTACAAGATGCTCGGCTGTTTGGACTCTGAGTTAGATCGTGACAAAGCTAAGGAAGGGGCAAGCTGGGGGAAAGGAACTTGCATTTTTTTGGTGTGGAGGGCAAGGACAGTTCTAACTAATCAAAAGCATGAAGAGAGCGGGCAGAACTGGCCTGTGACATGTGAAAACCTGCCCCTTCTCTTAAGGGCCCTTTCTAATCTCATTAGCCCCCTTCTACCCCTTTATCTGTTTTATGCCCTTTATCTGCTAAGCTGGATTCGCCCGGCCACCTGCCTGGGTTTGTAAGCAACCTGTAACAAGATGGCAGATGCTAAAGGGATAAACATGTTCTCTCTCATGTAATTAGCATTTCTGGTAGGTAGTCCTGAAATTAGCAACACTACCAAAACCAAAGAAAAGCCATATAATGATGAAATACCATGCTAACTGAAAAGAAATGTCTAGGTCGTAAGCCTTTGAAATGCCTTTTAAATCATAACTCAGGTCAAATCCATTACTTTTGTAAGCAGCAGGGAGGTTGGATGGGAAATTAGAGGAAACACTTCACCATTTGGCTGAAGAACCCTTTGCAGCTGAACTTGGGGGTGTAAGCTGCCCTCTTGACACTCCAAACTTTGTCTGTCCTTATTTCCTAAATCTTTCTTTTTATATATGGGAATCTTTAGTTTTACAGAACCATCGGGAAACTGGTCCAAAAAGTAAGGGCCAAGCCATTCAAACTTACATATATTTTTTCTCTATGATCCTCCTCAAGCCAATTCATGCATTTAATGGTCTCCCCCCACCCAAAGAACTTTCATTTATGAGTCTTGCAAGCAAATTATCTCTGATTCCTTTTTGAAAATAAAGAGAAAACCAAACCCACTGTCAACGAGTTGATTCCAACTCATAGTGACCCTATAGACAGTGTGGAACTGCCTCATGGAGTTGCCCAGTAGCACCTGGGGGATTCTAACTGCCCACCTTCTGGCTAGCAGCTGTAGCACTTACCCACTATGACACCAAGTAGCCTTAAAATATGCACTGATCACTGCTTGGAATATATCCTACAGAAATGAGGGCTGTCACATGAACAGATACATGCACACAAATGTTTACTGCAGCACTGTCTTCAGTAGCAAAAAGATGGAATCCACCTAGGTGCCCATCAACATGAATGGATAAACAAGTTATAATAGATACACACAATGGAACATTACACAATGATAAAGAACAATGATGATTTTAGGAAGTATCTCATAACCTGGTATCAACTAGAAGACATTATGTTCAGTGAAATCAGTCAGCTGTGAAAGAACAAGTATTGTATGAGAACACTACTATATGGACTGAAAAAAAACTCATGCACAGAAGGAAAGACTGTTTAACGGCTACAAGGATGGGGAGAAAGAGAGGATTGGTCATAGATTAGGGAGTTGATGGAAATTCAGTTAGGTGAAGAGTGTGACATCGCTCAGTAGAAGGAAGGTTGGCATAAACGGACTACACCATAAACTGAAAGATTTTCTAAATTCAATCCAACATTTCAAAGGATAGAGTAGCAGTGATGGGAGTCTCAGGGCCATATTGTAGGGAGACATCAAGGTCCACTGGCATAACCAGCCTTTTGCTAACAGAGTCTTCTGTACCCCATATTGGTGTGTGGTGTCTGGGGTCTTAAAAGCCAGCAAGCTATCATCTGAGGTACATCGATTTGTCCCAGTCTACCTGGAACAGATGATGACCAAGAACAGCAAAGGCATGAGGAAAAACGAGCCCAGGAGACAGAATGGGCCATGTGATGGGGAGAGTACATCAGCATGAGACCGGAAGAAGCCGATGGTGCTTGGCCTCGATAGGGCACACAGTGGAGGGTCCCCGACGTAACATGAGAGAAAGAAGTGTGTGGATCAAGAACTCTACGGAAAGACCAGAATTCACAGTCTGACAACCTGGAGGGTCCCCTGGGAACACGGCCCCTAGACTTGCTGCTGTCCCAGACCTGAAACCGGTACTGAGCTCAATACTTCAAACTAAGAATGGACTGGACTCGCGGACACAGAGCCAGCATGTGGTGTGTGTACTTTATGGTTTTATACACTTATAGAAGGCTGCCCTCCTGGTTTCTTTCCAGGGGGTAGAGGAGAAGGTGGAGAGGAGGGGACAGGTGTTCCTTGGCAAGATACTAGCAGTAAAGAATGAAGAGTGTGCTGTCACAGGGTGGGGAGACAGGCAGGGAGTTGTAGAGCAGCAGATACGCAAAACTGGCTTGAGTTGTATACTTTCACTTAATCATAATGAAAAATTTTTTTAAGAAAATGCAGTGATCCACCGAGACATCAGAGTTGTTGGCTTTCATTTTGCAAAGGAATTTGCCACTTTTCTCATTTTATTTACTTGGTAAGAAGACCTATACCCCCAGTAAAACTAAAGCACTGAAACGATGTTTCAAGCGTAGTCATAAGAACCTTTTACATCAGCATCACCTGAGGAACTTGTTAAAATCCCAGTTCCAAAACCAAGAACGGGATTTTAGGGCACTGATACTGAGAACTTCTGGAATAAAAGTTGCTGTCTGTCTTGAGATGACAACCCCATCTGAGTGGCAGGGTATCCTGTCTGTCATTACCTGGAGAGTCAGTTCCATGTACATAACTGCCTATGTAGAAAGAAGCCCGCCACAGCTAGGGTGTTCTGGGAACAGGGACGGGATATGTCTACACTCATCAAGAGTGTTTCTGCCCTGTGTAGTCAGGGGACCTCCCACTTAGTCCTGCTACTCAGCCACATGACACATTTACACCTCTTCCTGGGTGTAATTAGGTCCTGGGAAGCCATACTGTCAGGAGGGACTCAATCACTCTAGGAATTCTCCAGCACTCCACCATTCCCCTCCCATTCACCCTAGAGACATATTCTTGATTAAGATACCCCTGAGAACATAGTTTAGAAAAAGAGAATCTTCAACTATGTAAGATGCTGTTGTTAGGTATTGCCAAAGTCTTGCCATCTTCATTTCCAAGAAGCATTCTGGCTGTATTTCTTCCAAGACAGAATTGTTTATTCTTCTGACAGTCTATGGTATAGTCAATATTCTTTACTAATACTGTAATTATCCTGCTGTTCATAAGGTTTTCACTTGCCAGACTTCTTAGAGTAGACTGCTAGATCCTTCTTCCTGGTCTATCTTAGTCTGAAACCTCTACTGAAATTTGTCCACCAAGGGTGACCCTGCTGGTGTTTGAAATGCCAGTGGCAAAGCTTCCAGTATCACAGCAACACCCAAGCCACCACAGTGGTCTGACAAACTGACAGAAGCATGGTGGCCTAAGACATTAATAGTGACAATATACAATAAGAAAAAGAATACTGAATATATCATGCGCTGCTTGAAGATTAAGCAATTTAGTTTTAGAAGAACTAAAACCAGAATGCTCCTTAGCAGTGAGTATGCCAAGCCTTCAGTTCGTTTACTTTAGAGATGTGTCAGGAAAGAAGGATCACTAGCAAAGGCTTTTGTGCTGGGTAAAGCAGAGGGCCAGCAAACATGAGAGAAATACTCAGTGGACCCCAACAGCTCAGCAATCATGACAATGACCCTGGAACAGGTAATGTTTGGTTCTGGTTGCTATGACTAGGGGCTGATTAACAACAAACAAAATCACAGTGGAAGGAAACATGTCCTGTGTTCGAATTTCAATTCTGATACAAATAGAGGCATTGCATCAGGCAGATTACTCTCCCTTTCTCTGAGTCCCATTTGTCATCTATAAAACAGAAGTAAGAACAGTCACCTGTCTCTTAGGATAGTTGTAAGTATGAGGGAATGTGCACCCGAGTCCTTAACAGGATCTGGCATATTGTGTGTCCTCGAGAAGCCAGCCATAGCAAGCCGTGGATATCTGTGTGCTGATTAGGAAAAGGTGCCCTTCCTTTGGGCTGGCTGGCTCAAGCTAGTGTCTCAAGGAGCAGAGTACTCCCTCAGTGGATCCTCCTTGGGCTGCTCACCACCCACATCACTGAACGTGGGGGCTCTTTCAATCAGTGTTAACCGGTAAAACCAGCTGGTACAGACTTGACTCCTATTCACGGAAACCTCTAGAGTATCACAGTAGAACCGTTCTCCATGGGACTTCCCATGACTGATTTCTTCTGAGGTGCTGTAGCAGGACTTGCACCTTGCACCGTAGGCCCTACCCAGGGCCTCCCGATAAATATTGGCTGTGTCACTTCCATCCGAGGGTGGAAACAAGGTTGGTCTTGGACTCACCCTAAATCAAGATCCTGTGGTAGGTCCTGGGGACACTGCGTGCTCCTGGCTGTGGGGCCCACACTGTCAGGGTGTGCTGTGTCTCACTTCTGAGAACCACAGTGCTGTGCTCAGCAGACACTCAACTTGATAAATTTCAGCGAGAACAAAGGTCTGAGGACACACTGAATTTCCCCCTTTCTGAATTCAGTGCCAGCAGATCACATTCTTATTTCTAAGGGCTTCCCTGACACGGTCAGCTAACACTGCGGTCGGCCCTCTTGCCCTCCTGTGTGAAGCAGTGGCTGCCCTCCCTCAGTGCTAGACTCCAGCCCGGGCTCCCAGCCCTGTTCTGACCTCTGCAGGTAATTCCCCCCTCTGCAGAAGACGTGCCCCCACCCACATCCGCTCTGCCTCGGAGACGTGTTCCGAGGACGTGAGTCACGGCAGGCAGCAGTCCCCACCATCCGAAACTATTATTGGAATGCCTCCACACGCAGCACACGCTTGCTTCCCGGATTTCACAATCCCATACTCAGGGATCTGCAAACCACAGTCTTCAGCCCAAGATTCCACTTGGGTGATCACAAGGTGGTTTGCTCTAAAGTCCACAGTTTCTAAGAAAGCGGGTTTGTTTAGGCCAGGCATTCAGCATCCTTCAACAAGTGTCAGCCGCCTTTTTTTTAGGTGTCCAGTGATACGCCTCTCTTTATGGGTGGTATAGAAGAACCGGTTCAAGAGTTCCCCCTTAGATGTAGTTTAAAGCAGGATGCAGTGCAATGGAAAGCGAGAATGAAGACTGCAAACAAGAGGTGAGGGAAGACCGAGGCTGGTGAGATGTCCATGGGCGGGAGTTGCCGGGGAGTGAAATCCTGGGAGAGAGAAGGGCGAAGGAGGCAGAAGACAGGCAGAAGGAGCGGCTGAGGGGAGAAGCGTGAGCAAAGATGCAGCGGGTGGGGAATGAGTTGAGTTTCTTTGCATGAACTTAAAGGTCGCCCTAAATTTGGTTGTCAGATCCTTTCCTTCTCTTGGTCCGATTTTCAGTAGCCTGTATTGTCAGAGTGTTCACAGTTACTGCCAGGCCCCCTGAACTCTGGACTTTAGACCAGACTGGTCACCTGTCAAGTCGATCTTGACTCATGGTGACCCCATGACTGTCAGAGCAGACCTGTGCTTCATAGATGTTTCAGTGTCTGGAGTAGATTGCCAGGCCTTTCTTCCATGAACTCTGTTGTTGCTAGTTATTCTTGAGTCAACTCTGATTCATGGAGACCTTATGTAGGACAGAATGAGTTGTTGTCCTGTCCTGTACCAGCTTCCTGATGCCCAGTGCTTTCTTCCTAGTCTCTCAGTCTGAAAGCTCCATTGAGACATGTCCACCATGGGTTGCCCCACTGGCATTCTAAATACTGGTGGCATAACTTCCAGCATCACAGCAATGTGCGAGCCACCACAGTGCAAAAAACCTAATAGTTGAAAACTAGGAATCCTAGAAATTGGACAATTCCTTTCTCCCTCTTCTAAATGAGGAAACTGAGGCACAGGAACATGGAGTCCTGAGCCCACTGTCACACAGCTAGCAGGCAATGAAGTACAATCCAAGCAATCTGCTCTGTGGCCAGGATAAGACTAGATTTTTTTCCCCATGGGGATACTTAAATTGGGGTAAAGGGGTTTTTGTTAGCATTGATCCGTTGCCTGTGAAATCCTGATGTAGATCCTGTGTGCTAGACTATGCCCAGTTGGCTGAGAATTCAGGGAAGTCCTGGAACAGGTTGGAGGTTGGGGAATCTTTTGGACAAAGGCTTGGCCTTCAGTTCAGGAGTCCTAATTCTGTGTCTGTCTGGAACTGGCTGAGTTCCTACAAGTGACAGTCATTAAGTCCCTCCTTTACCCTATTTGATATGGATGTGAGAACAGGAGGAAACCCTGGTGACATAGTGGATTAAGTGCTACGTCTGCTAACTGAAAGCTCTTGGTTCAAATCCATCAGGAAACTCTATGGAGTGGTTGTACTCTGACCTCTAGGGTCACTATGAGTCAGACCTGACATGACGGCAGTGGGTTTTCAGTGGGTGAGAACACAAGTGTGACAATACAAAAACCTTTGACTAGAGCATTTTCAGATCCTAAAGGGAAAAAAAGAAAAAGCAACTCCCGGGACAATACAAAGGTGGATCCTGGAACAGGTTGCTGGTAGGCTATATCATCAGCGGGCATGTGAGGGAAGAGAAATCCCTCCTCAAACTGCAAACACACACAGCACCCCAGTACTCCTGGGAGCCACCTTTGTCTACCAGTAACTTCCTTTCTCCAAGTGAAAAGAAAGAGAGGGAAGGAAGAGGCCTGTGACTCACTTCACCCAGCGACGTGGTACTGATACAGTACACTTCCATGAAGAAAGGTTAATTGATCTTGTTCTATTGCTAAAGTTAAATCTTACCCTGAGTCACTCTCTCTTGCTTAAAAAGGCAATGAGAAAAGCCTGCTTTTTGCCTGCTATTGAAATGCAACTATCTGAACTGATGTGAAGGATGAAGCTTAAACTTTCCCCTCGCAGTCTGGACCAGTGTAGAGTTTGGGACATTAACAGGGAAGTGGATATTTAGGGTACTACTTTATTTCTTCATATGAAGGAGAAAGCATTTGCTTCTGTGGCTATAAGAGGCTGAAAGAGGTTGGTCGTTTCCCCAGTGGGCTTTAGCAACTTACTATACAGTTGGTGCTGTGTGATTTGATCAGTTTATATGACCTTTCTCACCATGGTCTTGTAACTCTCACCAAATGTTTGGGTAGAATGATGCAAACGAGGTGCTGGTGGCCAATCAGGGGATCGGACAACTTGTTAATAATACAAATAAGACACATGGCAGCCTTGTGGGGGTGGGACCAAGCAAATAAGGTGTATGGAACCCCAAAAGTGGATTGGCCAGTTCTGCCATGCAACTAGGCTTAAAATGATCTGTGTCAAAGGCAGAAGGGGGGAAGCTGACTACCACTAAGAAAGAACTGACAAGAGCAGATGTCCTTTGGACCCAGGGTCACTGCACTGAGAACCTCCTAAACCTAGGAGACAGAGAGAGAGAGAGAGCTGTAACACCAGAGATGGCAAGAGATGGTTGAGAAACAGTGGGAGAGAAATGGAGGCAGGAGGATCAAGAGATCAGCGTGAAATGGCATAGTGGGCTTCCCAGCCCACAGAGCAAGGCAGTTCCAGTTGGTGTGACAATCCACAGCACTTTCAGGCTGAGGTTTGCTGGCGGGATGAGGTGCCCTTGTGCACTTCTTGGCAGAGCAAAAGAGCTTTGTAACATTTGCTCAAGCAGAGCAGAAGCCAGTTCAAGGGGCTGAGAAACTGAGGGCCTTAGAGGCCTGTCTGCAGGCACAGTCGAGGTCATCTTGACTGAACACTCGTATCTGGAGTTGTACCCTACTACCTTTATGATAAAGCCTGTAACTGTAAGTGTATTTTGTGAGTTTTGTGACCACTGCAAAGACTTATCAAACCCAGAGAAGAGCTAGCGAGTACCATGGGAGGGATGGCTGGTATGAATTGGTACAAAAAATGATTTGAGGACGGAAGTATGTCTGACCTCTGCCTCTCAGGAATCAGCTTTGGGCTACTGATGCTGATAATGACTTTCCCCCTTCTAAAGACTGGGCCATCACACCAGATTTACGTTCAGTTACTGAATTCTTTTCTCATCATCTCTCTGATCTGACTCAGAGTACAAATATTAGGGTGTCTTTCTCCTACCACTATAGCAAGGGCCTGGTCTGAAGAATGAAAGAGGCCGTTCTGAATTTGTGGTGATCACATCAAAAGACTGTTGAACACGTATCAAATGTTTTGCTCACATCTCCTCTTACAATTCTCCCCGTGTCCTCTGAGGGAGGTCCCTGCTACTATCCGCATTTCTTCAGATTAGGAATCAGGCATACAAAAGCCTTTGAAATCCTTCTGATTTAAAACCTACTTCTTTAATAGGCCTATAATAAATATACATGTTCAGTTGTTACATTCAGTGATTTTTAATAAAAATGAAACACTCTGGTAGACTGATAACATCAACACAGCCAGCTCTATTCAGATGAAGCTAAAAAGAAAGGGGAGATTCCCATTAGAAGTGGGTATGTGTGATTGTGGGTATAGAGAAAGAGAAGAAGAAAGGCGAGTAGCAAAGGGGAAGTGTTCACTCTCTATGACGTGTGGTTTAACTCTTTAATGGCTTAGAAATAGTGCATTAGAACTACTTAACTAGGAAGACATTAAAAACTACCAGTGACACCAAAGTCAAAACCACCACGCTATTTTTGGAAAGGAAACATCTCTAGGTAATTATGCCAAACATCAACCCTTTGGGAAAGGGTACATATACCCTTGAAACAGAATGCCCATTAGCGTCCCCTTGGCACTCTGCTTCCCAGGTTTGCACATCTCCAAGTTACAGGAAAAGCGTTACTCCCATCCACTGGATGATTTCAGACCTTGGTCCTTTGTGACCTCCCTGAAACCCCTCTCCAAAATACAGAACGAAAACTGTTTCTGTCGTGTTAGTTCAAAGTTCACATCAGGTCAAAGGTTTTCAGAAGCTGAAATGGCTATGCTTTGTGTATGAAAAAATCATTATAAAGGATACCATTTACAAAAGTTTAAAAAAGAAGGATCTGGAAATTTTCAAGCCACAGTAGACTGACAGAAATTATTTCAGTTCATCTTGTTTAAATATGCAACATCAGAAAGCTATTGTTTAGTTTTATTTATTTATTTTTAATTTCAGCATTCCTGAGGGTTGTTCTTTTTTTATTAAAAAAAAAAAAAAAAAAAAAAAAACAGATCTACTTCATGCTCTGAATATTCATAGACCTTGCCAGGGTCTCAACAAAACAGAACTGAGAAGAGTCTTGGCATAAACCCCAAATAAAACTAGTCAGCAATATTTTTAACTGAATTTTTAAACTCATCAAAATGGGTTTCTCCCAAAGAAGCACCAGGGAATTGTGCAGGATCAGAAATGATACATTTCCTTAAAGCAGTGATTTAGAATTAATTAAACCATCTAAATATTTCTTAAACTCAGATTTGAATTAGCTCAAATTGTTTAGTTTTACTCAGTTGCGTGTTAAACATGGGTAAGTTCCATTAGAAGGGAACAAGAGCTTTGATATTCCTCCATCTACTGACAGACACACAGCCAAAGCAGGAGACGATGTCCAAGAAGATGACACTTCCATAGACGGGCGTCCCACTGAACACCGTAAATCATGCATCATGCAGCTCAGTAGTCTCTGATAATGGAAAATGGAAAGTGAAGCCTTGAGTTGAATGAGTACATCTGCCTGCACGTATTTTAGGTCTGCTACTAGTTTCGTGATCATGGTTTCCGGGTGAAGCCTGGAAGCAGAAGCAGTTTCTGAGCTTATTAGGGCAAGAGTCAAATTGTTCCAAAAGGAGTTTTAACTCTGAGGTGACCTCTGTCTCCTTCTTCTACCCTTCCACCTTCTCAATCTAGGAACAGGGGTCATGGGAAGTAAAAGCCATTTCCTCCAGAAAGATCACCCATATTTTAAGTAGCTCTGTGAATGGGGAACTAAGAATTACAACAGTTGGGTCCTAGTCTGAGGTCTGCCTCTAAATAGTCGTGAAATTTTGGACAACACAATGATCTCACTGAGTCAGTATTTGCATCTGTAAAATGGAGATAATAATATCTATCCTATCTATGCATGATTGTAGAAGAACAAAGTGAGAGGTGGTAAGCACACTGGTAAGAGCCACACAGATAGAAGCTGTTATTTTAAGTAACACCTATGTTGGTTATCTAGAAGTCTGATAATATCCTTCTGTTTAGTCTTGAAACTTTCTGAAGGGAAGAATAGAAAGTCCTGATGGCAAGTATAATTAAATCATCATCCGCTTTCCTCCTAATCAGGGAAAGTGATAACCAGATAGATAAACTAGACAGACAAGCTGGGGGTAGAGGTGGGACAGCAGCTAGTGCTTAAGCATCTATATTTTTTCAGAATGGTGAACAGAGACACATCTTTAGGGTTCCAGAGGCAGGATGGAGAACCTAGGAAACCTCCTAAGTCAGTTCTTTATTGTGCACATGCAAATTCCATTTCAAGGAAAAATATTCCAGGATGGAAAAAATAAATTGGGGATAACCTATGTCGAGAACTTTCCCAAGTCTCATATATCCTCCAGCACCCCTAATACTTCGGAGGTCATGAGAACATGCGATGTCACAGCAATCCGGGAAAGTATAGACCATGTAGCCCAGTATTTTCAATTTCATAGAAACGGGCTGAGGTCTAGTGACTTTGAAGACCAGTTAAAAGAAGGCATGCTTCAGCTCAGCAAATTTAAAAGGCAGTCTTATATACCTGGAATCTGGGATGATTCCTCTATAAAAGACTGGGGAAAAAGACATATACACACACAAAGAATGGAAACCAAACCTGTATCTGTCAACTCACAGTGATCCCATAAGACAGAATAGAACTGCCCTTATAGGTTTCCAGTGAGACACTGGTTGAGCTGACCTTCTGGTTAGCAGGCAAGCTCTTAGCTATTATGCCCTACAAACAAGCCTCCATGAAAGGCTGATAGGCAGGCTTAATGACTTAGCAATATCCTGATTTTTTTCTCTCTATAGTGATAAAAATCCCATGCCTGGTGGCAAAACTCCAGAAACTGCTGCCCTAGGGTTGTGTCACTCCCCCATAAGGGAGCCTGTGATGTGAGATAGCTGCGCCTTCCACAGGAGCCAGGGCGTTGCTTCCCCGCAGAAGAAGGCACAGTCATAGCTGCACTGCAAGGTAAAGGTGCCGAGATTAATGGGCCATGTGGCTCTAGATTTTGTATTTTGGAGAGGAAAACGTCTTGGTGAAAACAAGAACAGTGTCCTGAAATGACAGGAATAAACAGCGGCAAGTCCAAGCCCAGGTTCTCTCCAGCCCCCTCCACCCACACACCCCTGCACATATTTCTTGCTTCTTGGCACTTGCCTGACAGGCTGGCTCTGTACTGATTTTGAAATTACTGTTGTTCACAGCCTTCGAGTCGGTTCTGACTTAGGGTGACTTGATGCACGGTGGTACAAAACATTGTCAGATCCTGTGGCACCTTCACGATCCTTTGGCATGTTAGAGTTCAGTTGGACAATGTGCTATTCTGATCAATAGAGTTTTTACTGGCTAATTTTCAGAAGTGGATTGCCAGGCCTTTCTTCCTAATCTGTCTTGCTCTGGAAGGTCCTCTGAAACCACTCCACTACGAGCGACCCTATTAGCTTTTTAATATTGGCAGAATAGCCTCAGCATCACGGCAACGTGCAGGCTACTGCAATCTGACAAAATGACAGGTTATTTTGAAATAATGACTGAGAACTTTCCATAGGATTGTGCCATATAGACAGCCAGTTTAGTTTCCCTTTTGAAGCCTAAAGGAAACAGAAACTGATAAATGAGGCAAGACAGAGAAAAGGAAAGGCTTTAACGCAGGGTCCTGAGGTGCCCACCGTGTCTGGCATCTGGAAGCACAGGAACTGGACCTGAGGGAGGCTGTAGGCAGCCCCCAGGCTTCCTGGGGCTCCTGCCCGTTATCAGCTTCTCCTTCTCCCCTGCTAAGCTATCAGAGCCTGCAGGCAGCCTGCAGATCAGGGATATGAACACAGCAACTTCATGTTTGACTCAAAAGGAAGCTGGGAACATTCTTTTCTTCTGTCTGGAGCCTGTTTGGGGATAATCCTGCCCACAACATGAAGGCCAGGTCACAAGGGATCACTTAAAATTCTTCCACCCTTGCTTACTCCTCAAGTTCCCCAACCCATTTCCACACACCCCCAGTTTTTTTGAAGACTAAATTTAAAAAAATATATTGCCATTGAGTCAATTCCAACTCATACTGTTGTTATAGCCAGAGCTGAACTGCCCCATAGAGTTTGCAAGATGCAGTTGCGAGATTCGAACTGCTGACCTTTCAGTTAGTGCCCAAACTCTTAACCACTGTACCACCGGGGCTCCTTTCTATCTTTCTTTTCTTTTTCTTTTTTTTTTTTTTTTAAGTAAGACTGATGAATTACTCTTACCTAAACAGATGTCACTATATCTGAAGAGTACCTGCTGTACCTCTCAGCGCTTTTTGATATGTTTTTGCAATGGTTAATTTCAGCTCACAAACTGAAAAAGGCAATATATACTTAGATAGTTAATCCAAGAGGCCAGCTGGCTGTGTAGTAGTTACTGACAATCCATTATTTGCCACACCCTGTGTTAGAACTCTGAAGACCCAAAGACAGACGGGCAAACACTTGCCTCCTGTAAGCTTTCCCTTTTGGAGAAGGTCGAGGGTATCTAAGTACCCATAGATGTCTATACATGTATCAAGGAGCTAAATTTTCAGCCCATAGAATCTGGAAAGCAAAGAGTAAATCAGTTTGCCCCAACTTCAATGCTTAAGCTTTTAATTCTCAGGTCTGATTGCATGATATATGTTTCCTAGTAGTTTCCACTATGAGTGTGGAATACAGCCCAGCTCTGTTAGATATTTGATATATGAAGGAAAAAAGAGGAAGCAAAATCTCAGTATAACTTTGTGGGCAGGTAAAAGGGACTTGAACAGGGAATTCACTGAGAAAGGCCAGGAAAGCAATGATGAGACCAAGGTGGAAGGGTAGATGCATGACTTTCAAAAGGGACAATAAAAACAATATAAGGTCTTCTGTTTATATTTACACTAATTATAAAACAAGACATTATATTTTACTAATATTTAATGACTGGCAATAGAACGTGTGTATACTGTAATTATATACACACATACATATATTATGCAAATTCTTATTAATACAGTACATAAACAAAAATGTTTACAGACTACTGGTGAATTAGAACAAGCAATGATCAAAGTGAAAGTTAAAAATAGTGTATACATAATTTTTGGAGTGTAGAAAAATGAAGGTAGTAAGTGTCAAACCTAGGGACTGGAAGGCTAAAATCCAAACAGTACAAAGCATGAGTCGTCGTGGTCATCCCAGAGATGGCCACTAATTAATTCCTTCCCTCTCTGTATGTACAGAAAGCCTGACGGCATGGTGATTAAGAGTTCTCCTGCTAACTAAGAGGTTGGCAGTTGGGTCCACCAGCCTCTTCTTGGAGGATCACTCTGTCCTGGAGGATCACTGTAAATTGGAATTGACTGCTCAGCAACAGGTTTGGCTTGGTTCTTCATTCTCTATGCACATACTGTTCTGCCTTTGAGAGTTAGACTTGATTTCCCCCCCATCTCTTAAATCTGGGCTGGCTTTGTGACTTTCCTTGAATGATACAGTATAGCTGAAATGACATACTGGGATTTCCAGGCTCAGGCTATGTAAGAGAACTAGCAGGTTCCACTTTTCCCTTCTTGGAAACCAGCCACAATGGGAGTCTGACTGTCTAAGACTGGACTGTGAGGAAGCCTAACCGAGTCACATGGATGGAGGGAAATCATACAGAGAGGAAGCAAGGCACCAGATGAATGCAGTTGTCTAGTGATCTAAAATAACAATGATTTACTATTCCTCACAGTTGCCCACAAAACTGTGAGAACTGGTAAATTATTATTGTTTTAAGCCACTAAGTTTAAAATGTGGTCTGTTTCACAGCAATAAATAATAAAACAATCATTTCTTGTAGTTTAGGAATTAGCCCTGGAAACTAAAAGGCTTCTTATTCTATATGTTGCTACCTTTGTGCTACATCTGCTAACCACAAGGTCGGTAGTTCAAATCCACCAGGCGCTCCTTGGAAACTCTATGGCGCCACCCTCTAGGGTGGCCATGAGTTGGACCCAACTCAATAGCAGTGGTTTTTTAGGTCAGAAGCGTAAAATTCTGATGGCCAAGAGTATGTAGTGAGTAAAATCTTAGAGCTAGTGTAAGTTCCTACATCCCCTAGAGACAATACACAGACATATCAAATTAATAAAGTCCTATTTTAAAAGAAAAAGTCCCATATAGGTACAAAAAACGTTAGGGATGTCAGAACGTCACAATAATCAGAACTCTATGTACTGACATTATTTTGCCTCCTTCATTGACAAAACATCATCTTCATTCAGCCTTTGAGTATTGTTCTCTTTTTTAACTACGCGTGCCCGATTGTATGTTTTACCTGCCCCTGTTTTGCTAGGGCTGGAAGCCGGAGAACTGCCTTTCTTAGGATCTCTTACTACCACACATCATTCTACATGCTGACCGCTGGAGGCACTTTCACAAGAATTGGCTGGCAGAAGAGAGGCATAGACCACATGGTTGTTCCTCTGGCAGAAACAGGCAGATGCACGAGTTTCAGAAGACAGGAGATTTTTGCGTTGGTTCCCAATGTTTCCTTCCCCATCAATGACCCCCATTAACACTAGAAGGAAGTGAGATCATCAGCAGTGGTTTCCTCGGGCTCCTGAAACTTCCTATTCCTGAAAGCTAACAGCAAATCTGAAAGCTTTCTGTTTTCTTGATGTTCACTCCTCCAGCTCTTCCAGGAGTTTTATATAATCCAGTTCCCTGTATTAAATTCCTTTCATGCCTGAAATACCTAGAATGGTTTCTATTTTTCATTATTAAGTCCTACTCTATAATTCAAATTCTAATTTTATGATGAAAGTTAATATAGAGTTTCTCTGTGCAAAAATGTTTTATATATATATATATATATAAGTTACAGATCTTTCCCATGAAATTTAGAACACAAATGTACTCACATCACATAGTGTGGACAGAGGTATGTGTGAAGAAATGGTAGAATGAGAAGCAATGAAGGAAACGGTTGGGTTCTAAGGGCAGGGGAAGTTAGTATCTTCTCTTTCAAACAGTCCAAGAGAGTTTTATAGATAGGGTTTCCAGGTTTAGCAAAAGTGAACAACAATACAAACAGGATACCCTAGTTAAATTTTAATTTTAGATAAACAGTGTGGTAGGCAAGCTAATGCCCCCTCTCCCAAAGATGTCATATTCTAATCCCTGGAACCTGTAATTATGTTACCTTACATAGCAAAAGGGACTTTTCACATGTGACAATGGGCACAGACCTCTGAAATGGAGGGATTATCCTGTGTTATACAGGGGGGCCCTACCTATTCTAAAGAGTCCTTGCAATAGAATTTTCCTGGCTGCAAAGAGAGGTGTGACCAAGGAAGAAAGCTCAGAGGGACGCAGCACTGTTGGTTTTGAAGATGGAGCAAGGGGCCCACAAGGGCCAAGGAATGTGAATGACCTCTAGTCAAAAGCCAAAGCCACTGCCTTCAAGTTTATTCCAATGTATAATGACCTTATAGCTCAGGGTAGAAATGCCCCACAGAGTTTCCAACAAGTGCCTGGTGGGTTGAACTGCTGACTTTTTGGTTAGCAGCCACAGCACTTAATCACTACACCACCGGAGTTTCCATGTCTAGAAGCAATGGATTCTTCCCTAGGGCCTCCAGAAAGCAAAACTGTCCCGCAACACCTTGAGTTTAGCCTAACTACCAGATAATAAATTTGTTCTATTTTAAATATAAGGTTTGTGGCCATTCGTTACAACATCAGTGGAAAACTAACATAAACAACAAATAATTTTTTAGTATAAGTGCTCCATGCTACATTTGGGACATATACTGAAAATGCATTTCTGTTTTGAGATTTAAATCTAATCGTGTGTCCTATATTTTATCTGGCAACCCTGTTTATAGGAAAGTAGGGTTCTAGAGCTCTTTTCCATCCTGCCTAAAAACCTGTTTATCTACTTTGGTGCTTACTTTCAGGTTGTTGTGAGTAGGAACAGACTCAGTGGTGATGGGCGTGGTTTGGCTGGTTTTATATACCAAAGAAGCCCCAGTGGCATAGGGGTTAAGAGCTACAGCTGCTAACCGAAGGCTGGAAGTTCGCTTCTACCTGGCACTCCTTCAAAAGCCTACAGGGCGGTTCCACTCTGTCCTATGGGGTCACTACGCATTGAAGTCAACCTAATACCAATTTCCTTTTTTAATGGGCCAGACACAGAAATAGGGAATTTGCATATTATTGTTTATTCTCATAACTCTTTAGGGTAAGATATATTATTATTTCTATTTTGTGAATGAGGTAACTGAGTCTACTCAAGGTCAAACAATTTGTTCACAGTCCAACTGGAGGAAGTGGTGGCTCAGCTCTACCTGACTCCAAAGCCATGCTACGTCTCCCCATTACTCAGACTGCTTTCAGTGTGCGGTCTCCCAAACTAGTCTCTCCTGGTGAGCCCATATCCCTGCCACCCACTTTCCCCTGTAGCCCAGCAATCTGATTTCTGCCCTCATCTAAGCCATTGAAACTGCTCTCTGAAAGGTCATTCTGGCCTCTAATCTAGTATCTGTTCTTAGTCATCCTTTCCTTTACCTTCTTAGCAGTCTGTGACTTGCTGACTTCCCTTTTCCTCCTCTAAATCTTCTCCCTACCCCTCGTGTGCACATGGGCTTCTATGTTATAATAACGAACATCTTTCGGCCCCTCTGATTATGGTTCCTGTCTCCTTACCCTATTCTCACTCTTTGCTTCTGTGTGGAGCATGTTTTCCATTCAACCCCCTCTTGGCTGTATCACTTACAGTCACAGCAGCATCTTCCACCCTGTTGATGGTGCCCGAATATTAGCTCCTATCCCGTTTCTGCACCCAGGTGTTCATCTCACACTTGCATGACTCCGCTGGACAATCCATTACAAATAAGAAAAAACAATGTTGTTTTGAGTCAATTCAGATGCATAGTAAAACAGGTGTTACAGAGCAGAACTGCTCCATAGTGGGTTTTTTTGGGTGCGATCTTTGCAGAAGCAGATTACCAGATCGTCACTAGGGAGATTCAAACTGCAAACTTTTAGGTCAGCAGTTAAGTGCAAAGCATTTATATCACCTGGAAACCTGACAATTCCATCAAAACACTTAAAAACCAGGCTTCCTTTCCTTCTTCCTCAGTACTATCAATGACATCCACGATCCCCATGTAGAAGTTCTAAGTCTGATTCATTTTAATTCTTATTTCTCTAAGTGAAATAGCTGAATGTTGACCAGATTTCAGTGTTTTATTCTTCAGAATATCTTTTGCATGTCTTTGTTCCTCTCTGTCCCACTCTTCCTGCTTTTGGTAAGGCACTTGTTACCTCATACCTGTACTGCTGTTGCTCCTGGGTCCGAGGACCTCAGCCTAGCTGTCCACCTAGGAGACGTTAGAGATGCCTGGGCCAACCCCCAGAGACGTGTACAATGCTTTCTAATTCTTTAACTTCCTATTGCTGCAGACTCAGTCTCTTAAAATAACACAGATTTATTCTCTTACAGTTTGGGAGGTCAGAAGTCTGAAATGGGTTTTCACTGAGCCAAATCAAAATGCCACTCCTTCTGGGGAGAATCTCGTTCCCTGTTTTTCTGCGTTCTAGATTGTCACACAGGGTCACAAAGAGACAGAATCGATTTGATGGCTGTGGCTTTGGTTCTCAGCCCAGTGTCTTAGTCACCTAGTACTGCTTTAACAGAAATACCACAAGTGGATGGTTTTAAAAAGAGGAATTTATTTTTCACAGAAAAGTGGGCTAAGAGCCCAACTTCAGGATGTCAGCTGTAGAGGACACCTTCTGCTGGCTCTGGAGAAAGGTCTCATTGTCAGTCTTCCCTTGGCCTGGGAAATTCTGATGTGCAGGGAGCCTGGGTCCTATCTAAAAGATGTGCTCAGCTTCCGGCACTGTTTATTGATGTTAAGACTTCCTTAACCCTTTACTAGCTTCCCACTGTTCTAAATCAAGAGACTGCCCCAAGGTACAATACAGTTCCACACTGCAACTGCCGCTGATCATTCCCTATTAACAGCGCAGGGGCGGGGTTTACCGCGCAGGGGCGGGGTTTACAGCGCCGAGGAACATCACAGGGTACTGAGAATCATGGCCCAGACAAACGGCTACACACATTTTGGGGTGGGGGACACAATTCAATCGGTGACATAGAGGCTACCCTCATTTCTTGTTTTGTGTTGGCATCGTATCATCTTTTCTCCTTCTTCATTCACTGTCACATTGCTTTCTTCCTCCTCTGAGGTCAAATCTCCCTCTGACTCCCCCCTATGAGGATATCTGTGACTATGTTTAGGCACCATCTAGATAATCTGAGGTAATTTCCACATCTGACAATTTTTAATCACATCTGCGAGGTCTGTTTTGCCAGAGAAGGTAACATAACTTCCTGGGATTAGACTGCAGCAGATATCTTTGGGGCACAAGGGGCGTTAGTCAGTCTACCACTCCAGGTGATTCTAACTTGCGGCTAAACTTGAGAAGAGCTCTTACAACCCAACAGCCTTTTTCCAGGGGTATTTTTCCCATCCATTTTGCCTGCCATGTTCCTAATACACTCTCCCCACATACATACCCTTGATAAAATGCCATCAGATTTCTCTACCTTTACGATACAGTCCAGACTCTTTCATCTGGGGCAGAGTCCAGGACCTGCAGATCTAACGACTCTGTATGTGACACATTGTCTTCTACCACTCTTCTACATGAGCCAATTGCTTCCGGTAAACCGATTTGTTTTCAAATATGAATGATGCTTGGATTAGTTTTTTCCTGGCTGCTTCATTGACCTGTATGTGCCTCCTCATTTTCTCTGCTTCTCAGACATTACCCATGCTACAAGCCTATTACAGTCCTAGGTGGTTCCAGAAGTTTACAGCCTCTTCTGCACCTTAGGCTAAATGTCCCTCTGTAGAGTTGCTCTGAATCAAGATCAACTTGAGGGTTGTGGGTTTTTGGTTGTCTAAATAATAGAGAAGTACTGTCCACTCATTTGGAAAAATAATAATAAACTAAACCTTGATTTAAAATCAGAAAAAGTGTGCATGAGAGCCATGTCTTTTCACTTGTTCAGTCTCTTTGCTGAGCAAATAATCTGATAATTTAGATTATACGATGAAGAGTGGTGCATCAGGATTGGAAGAAGACTCATTAATTACCTGTATTATGTAGATCCTTCAATCTTGCTTGCTAAAAGTGAAGAGGGCTCGAAGCACCTCCAGATAAAGATCACAGGCTACAGCTTTCAGTAAGGATTTAACCTCAACATAAAGAAAACAAAAATCCTTGCAACTGGACAAACAAGCAACATCACAATAAATGGAGAAAAGACTAAAGTTGTCAGGATTTCATTTTACTTGGATCCACAATGGATGCCCATGCCAAAAAGCAGTCAAGAAATCAGATGGCATATTGCATTGGGCAAATCAGCTACAAAAGACCTTTTTTAAAAGTGTTGGAAAGCAAAGATGTCACTCTGAGGGCTCAGGTACATCTAACTCAAGCCATGATGTTTTCAACTGCTTCCTACTGAATATGAAAGCTGGACAATGAATAGGGAAAAGTGAAGAAGAATTTTACGTATTTGTGTTATGGTGTGGGCAAAGACTGTTGAATATACCGTGAACTGTCAAAAGAACGAACAAATCGGTCTTGGAAGAAGTACAGCTAGAACGCTCTTAAAAGTGAGGATAGAGAGACTTCATCTTGCTGACTTTGAAGATGCTATCAGAAGGGATCAGTCCCTGGAGGAGGGCATCTTGATTGGTAAAGTAGAGGGTCAGCAAAAAAGAGCAAAGCCTTAATGAGATAGATTAACACGGTCCCTGTAATAATGGGCTCAAACATAACAATCATGAGGATGGCACAGGGCCCCGCAGGGTTTCTTTCTGTTGTACACAGGGTGGCTGCGAGTCAGTGCCATCCCCACAGCACCTAATGGCAACAATAACAAACCTTGATTGCACTTTCTCAGTTGTTGTTTTTGACAACTACTTTGTTTTTGCCTGTGTGTGGCCTCCTCAACTAAAATACAAGCTTCTTGAATACAGCTACGTTGTCTTACTCATCTTGTCACACTTGCGATGCTTATGATATGTTCTCAATAAATATTTGTTGATTTAATTTCAGAAAACTTGAGAGTTTATTTTGGGGTGAGGGGTAGCCAGGATTATTCCAGTCAAAGCCAATGATCTGAGATTGTGCAGCAGTGAATGACGGCTTCTTTCAATATGTTTGTCAGACAAAACCCAAGAGCATACTTTCAAGTAGCTTGGTGCTTAGAATCTGTAAGCTGACCAGAGTGAATTATCAGGGTGAAAAAGAGAAAAACCAAGTCTTAGATATTCATTCTAATGCCTTTAAAAACTGGATGAGTCAAAGCTAACAGTTTGGGTCCTCATCAGCATCATGGCCAGCCTCTGCAGTCCCAGTCCTTCACCTTCAGTCATAGCACGGTGGTTTGGGCTTATCAAGCTAGTGCAGGCACCCTGAATCAGGCTCTCTGCCAGTGCTTGCTGGGTGGCCTTCAGCTAGCTCTACTCGCCTAGATTACTCCTCCGCCTACCAGAGAAAGAACCTCTGGTCACTTTCCACAGAAGCAGTGTGCAAGTGGATAAGCCAGAGGCTGCCAGGTTGAGAAATGTCAAGTATTGCCTACATAAAAAAAGTGTTCATCTTAGCCTATGTGGCTGGAGAATTGGAACAGGGGAAGTCTCACATTTGCAAGATAGGTGCTGGAGGAAACAGGTGAATCACTCATACTGGAAGAAATATATCTCAGCCCCGTTAAGAACATGATGAAGCAGGGACTTAAATGAGCTTCTCCAAATACCTTTTACCTCGAAATCAACACCTGTGGATGTCCCTGGGTAGTGCACACAGTTAAGCACTTGGCTGCTAACTGAAAGTTTGATTGCTCTGATCTACCCAGAGGTACCTTGAAAGAAAGCTTGACTATATATTTCTGAAAAATCTCACTGAAAACCCTGTGAGCACAGTTCTACTCTATACATGTGGAGTTGCAATGAGTCAAAATCAACTTCATGTTTAACTGATTTTACCTTGAGATAACTTAGAACTTTGAAAGCTTGTGTTTTGCCTGGGTGACATAGACAATTACTTCTTCCCTTCTGCCCCTTGCCTGTTCTTCTCAAAGCCCATGTGGCTTTTCCACATTTATTTGGCATTGTTGGGCTCCAGTTCCTGCTTCTTTAGATTCAGCTTTGTTTCTTGTCATCATGCCCGGGTCACACCAGCTGTCCCTTCCTGGTGTAGACTTGGGAGAGATAGGAGCCTATTCCAGCTTCACCCTAATGTCTCCAGAGTAGGGGGGATTTCCATGGACATTTTTAGCTCTTTGCCCTTCTTATTCTCACGCTTTCTGTAGCACGGCCCCCAGAAATGGCTGCCTCCTCTGCTCCAATTCCTATGTGCTTACCAAGTGTGTGGGACTAAGAGACTCGTCTTTGTCCCTTTCTTTCTTGCTGCAGCTGCCACACTCAGAGAACGAGGGAGAATCTTCAGGCGTCAGATGCTTACTTGAGTGGGCTGCCCTTCCCTCTCAGAACTCAGAGTGTGGGGTCAGACTTGTCCTTATGGCCTTCACCAGTATTGGAGCAGCTGGCAGTTATTTTTACAGTAGGAGCATTAAAGGACCAAGTGCAGTTGCCTAGGGCTTGCCTCCATATGTAACTGTACAGGGGGTCAAAGGTTGGGGTGGAGCAGAGAAGGCTGTCAACTTCATGGAAAATGAGCTGGGTTAGTCTAAGTCTGGCTCGTACATTTTCCCCAAGTTCTCTACATCTCGTACTCTATTGCTTTCCAAGACTGGTTTGTTGTTAACTGCTGTCAAGTTGGCTCCATCTCTGTCGATCCCATGAACAGCATAACAAAACACTGTGTGGTTCTCATGATTGCTAGCACACCCGAGTCCATTGTTGCCTTCTGAACTACGGAGCTCATCTACTAGCACTGAAGTGCACAAGTTTTGTTGTGACCCATGTTTTCATCCGTTAATTTTCAGAAGCAGATGACCAGGCCATTCTTCCTAGTATGTCTTAGTGTGGAACCTCTCTGAAACCTGTCTATCATAGATAACACTTCTGATATTTGAAATATCAGTGGCATTGCTTCTAGCATCATAGCAGCATGCAAGCCACTATAGTACCGCAAATGACCAGACCCCAACCAAAAGACCATGTCCACTGCCACTGAATTGACTCCAGTACATGGTGACCCAATAAGGCAGAGTAGAACTGACCCACAGAGTTTCCAAGAAGAACCTGGTGGATTTGAACTGCTGACCTTTTGGTTAGCAGCTATAGCACTTAACTGCTATGCCACCAGATTTTTCAGTGAGCAAAGAGGTGATGGAAAATTAGATCATTCCTTTCTTAATCCAAGAGGCCATAAGCACGCATTAGCTCACTTTTAGTCTACCAAGCTGTTCAAACAACCTTGATATTTGACCTTCAGGGACTGATCTGAGCTGATAACTTTCTTTACCCAATTTGGTTCCAACTCATAGAGACCCTATAGGACAGAGTAGATCTATTTCATAGAGTTTCCAAAAAGTGCTTGGTAGATTCTAACTACTGACCTTTGGTTAACAGCTGTTTAACACTTCACCACTACACCACCAGGCTTTCCAATTCAATATAGATTTAGAATATAGTTCATCTCCCCATTCTATAACTGTCCTAGGCTTTATATGTATATGATTTAAATTCTTCATTGTTCATGGATAGGTTTAATGCCTCTTTCTGCTTTTTTTAATACCTTTGCATACTCTTCTATATCTTCACTGTAAGAGAGGAACTTAGCAATTTGCTTCATACCAAATTGCAATTTTAGATTTGTATGCAAGTAACGAAAAACTCCAAGTTAAAAGTGTTTAAGCAAACTAGCACATGGTTTCTCTCATGTAAAAGAGTGGAGGAATGATGTCCAGGACCGGTAGGATGACTTTACTTCTCAGTTCACCACGCTGCGGTGGTACAACCTTATTATATTCGTGTACCCATAAGGTTGTACCCGTGTGGTACAACCTCATTATATTCTTGGTCCAAAGTAGCATCTGCTTTCTACGCAGTGAGAGGAAAGAAGTGATGAAAAAGAAAAGGCAAAAGGCACGTGTCAGCTAACGTTCATATCTGGGACTCAGAAGCTGCTCACTGTTTTGCTTACTTCTTGTTAATGAGGACTTAGTCACACGACCACACTTAGCTACAAAGGAGGCTGAGTAGTGTGACTTGAATTTAGGGCAACCATAAGCCAGCTAACAAACTGTATTACTAGGAAGGAAAGTACAAATGGATACTGGAGGACAACTAGCCATCTCTAATGGAATCTATCCTAAAAATAAATTTCAGGGGGCTCTAGGTGGAATGAAGTGTCCTAAAAAAGCAAACCAAATGATTGGCTTCTAAAGTACAACTTGTTACCTATCCACATTTACACCCAAACACACAAGTTTGCACATGTTGTTATTTATATAATTAAATATATTTTAAGTCATGTAGACAAAATGATATAATGGGAAAACTTTTAAGCCGCTGTAAATAGATACAACTTTTTCCTGATTTTTTTTTTTCCATATTTGCAATAATCCTTTGAGCCATTTAGTTGGCTTGTGACCTTGAGCAGCTCAGCCAGGCACTCAGATGGTGAAATCTCTTAAATCTCTGGGGTGCCAGTTGCCAGAAATGTTTCAGAACCTAGTGCTTGGAAACAATGCCCCACAGATTACAAAATCTGCATATTCTCTTACAAAGAATTACAATAGTGTGAGAGACTTTGACTCTTAAGTAACAACAATCCACAGTAAAGGGGCACGTGTGATCCTAGGTACAGGCTGGAACTCTGTCTCTGGGTGACACAGGAAGCACCAGGTGAAACGTAATACTCTATAAAGAATTCTTTAGGCCCTCACAGGTGAACGTATTCATTGGATGATGGTCTCCGTTCAATAAAATTCACAAAAATCTTTTGGATTTTATGTTGACTTTTTAAAGGAAATAGAAAATCCTTTTGCATCATTTTACTCCTTTCTTATTTTTGTGCAAGACAAGAAAAGATTCCCTCCTGCCCTCAAATGTACAAAAAATAAAAAATAAAAAGCTATGAGGGAGCAGCCTCTGGCTTGGTCAGAAACACAAATTTGAAAATATTCTGTGAATTTTGACTTTCAGGTGTGTTAAGCAAGGAAAATACATGACTTTTTAAAGAATCATTAAGTTTAAGAATTTTTTAGTTTACATTACTTAAGACACAAATAAATATAAATTAGTGCTATATTTTAACAATAGCAAAGTAATAATAATCATTTTACTTTCCATTATTAGATAGTTTTGTAAGTCTCATCCCTTTTCAGCCGCATTATAAGAGTATATCCTTATCTCCACTACACTTCTAAACCTCAAAAAGTTATCTTATTAATGGTTTGGGTAGGAAATTTGTTAGCACATTCTGATAGTTCCAGGCAAAATAACCAACCAAGAGATGTTTTTCAAACATGGATGTGTACTCTGAGGTCCAGGATTTCTGTGACAACTTCAGTTTTTTGTTTTACACATATCACTGTTAGCAATTCTAGATCATAGGTGATACACTGGTGACTGAGTGCTGCTTTTCAATTTCTGTATCTGAGTATGCACTTGCATTTCCATCTCCTTCATACTCCTAAAGACCAAGAAGCATTATGGCATGCTGTGGGAAAGAGGTATTCACAATTCAAATGGAAAAAAGTAATGAGAAAATGAAACACTCTTACCAAATGGCAGTCTAGACATGCCAAGCTCTAAAAGACCTCAGTGATAGCAGTCAGCACTGTGATCACGTTGCAACAAACATGTTAGTGGAGTTCAATCTTTGCACTCATATACATGAAGCAGACAATTCATAAGCAGACAGCATAGAAAACTATAGCCAAGCCAAGCCAAGTGCCATCGAGTTGGATACTATAAAGAGATATAAATATACAGTAGAAAACTTTTTATTAAATATAATTTATCTTTTTGTTTCCTTTCAGCATTGTATTTTGGTACACAGTTTTAAATGGCTCACCAAGATAATAAATTGATGGTTAAAAATGAATTGATTTTAAAAATAACAATGACTGAAATAATAGCTTTTCAAAAGCAAAAGAATCAAGTTAGAAAATAAGACATAAAACATGCAAATGCATCTTTCTATCCTTAAATCCAGCTAGATGATTTAGTTTCAGCTAAGACAAAATCATCCATCTCATCGTTGCTTTTATTCATTTGAATTTCTAAATTTTTATAATGTTTTCTAGCTTACACATTTCTTTGGATTGTAGAATTGTATTACATGTGTACTGAGTACTTATTTTATTTTGTAGTTATTTAAGTAAGATGGTAGACCATTTCCCAACCCTAAATACCTCAAGTGTTGGAAAATACAGCAACACGCATTACTGGGGAAGCCAAAACAACTTGTAGAAGACAAGGTCACAGAGCCTTCGTAGATGCAGCCCAACTTGCTAGGGGACCACATTGCTAGGCTGAGGGCTGTGGGGGCCATGGTCTCAGGGAGCATACAGCTCACTGGCATAGCATGGTTTATAAAGAAAACATTCTACATTCTACTCTCACAAATAGTGTTTCAGGTGTTAAAAGCCCTGGGCAGCCGTCTAGGATATTCCACTGACCTCACTCCTTTGAGGGCAAGGAAGAATGAAGAAAGCTGAAGAAATAAGGGGAAGATTAGTCCAGAAGACTAGTGGATCCCATCTACCATGGCTTCTACCAGACTGAGCCCAGTACAACTAGCTGGCGCCTGGCTGTCACTATGGACTGCTCTGACAGAGATCACAACAGAAGGTCCTGAACAGAGCTGGAGAAAGCTGTTAAGCAAATTCTAACTTAAAAAGAAAGACCAGACTTGCTGGCCTGACAGAGGCTGGAGAAATGCTGTGAGAATGGGCCACAGACACCCTTTCAACTCGGTGATGAAGTCACTCCTAAGGTTCGCTCTCAGTCAAACCTTGGACAGGCCCACAAAATAAGACGAAACTAAAGGAGCACTCTAGCCCAGGGGCCAGGAGCAGAAGGCAGGAGGAGAAAGGGAAGCTGGTGTTCGAGAACTCAAGACTGAGACTGGGGAGTGCTGACCTGTTGTGGGGTTGTTAACCATGGTCATAAAACAGTATGTGTACTAACTGTTTAATGAGAAACTTGTTTGTTCTGTAAACCTTCATTTAAGTATAAAAATAAATAAATAATTTAGAAAATATATCAATTGTTCTTTTTTAAAAAGGGACCATACATTGAGTTTGCAAAACACAGATAACCATGAGACTAACTTTTAGTGTCTCCCTTTTTCCATGTTTCAGAAGCATCTGCTGCCTGGATTTTCAGACCCATCTCCTTACTGCCTTTGATTGCTGATGAGTTGCACAATGAAACCTGATGAGCTCTCAGCCTCATTTGACTCAAAGTCATCCTTTCTGTAGTAAAGACAGACTTTTAACAAGAAATTGTGAAATGTCAGAAGGTTAGTCTAATAAACACAGTGCAATAAATGAAGAGCATTCAGTCACGTTTAGCACCAGGAAGCAAAGATGAAAGGGATACCAACTGGCAGAATGCTAGTCCTGGGTAGCTACTAGTTAACAAATTGAGTTAGAACTGTCACCATATGAACTGAAGGTTCACCATATGTAACAAGGTTCTTCTGATGATCACGATAGAATTCAATACGGTCCACTATGTTCTGAGTCTTTCCTAATGTACTCAAACAGAATTTGTTGCCCATTGATAGATGTTTTTATTATCAAACCATTTCATTTTTTTCCTTCACTTTTACTGGTCCACCTCCCTTACCAAATTCATCCTGTTTCTACTGTCTCCAAGCCTGTAGAACCTATGTGTACACACACACACAGAGACCTCATGGGGGAACAAGGCGATGTTAAAATATCCAAGAGTAACAAGATGCAAAAAAAAATAGAACCAAGATGAGAATGTGAAAAATTAATTGTATTTTGTTTTCTGTGGGTATCAAGTAAAATTTTTAAAAATTACTTTGATTTTATGAAGTTTGTTTACAAATTAGTTCATGAATTTGTATAAATGTGATTATTGAGGACTTGACATTCCCTCTCTCACCTTATATCCATCCTTACATAATATAACTCTCAGCCAACTATTGGAATGTGTAAGTTGCCTGTATTTCTGGTAGAGAGTTTGAGTCTTTACAGGTTACAGATTGCACAGCCAACATAAAAAAGACTGATTCTTTCGTAGTTTTTTTTCCTTTGTCAAACTTTCAGGAAGCTGTTACACTTTGACATTGGAAAGGCTGATTTATGTCAGTCTAATGGGAGGGATGCTTAGTTGGCAAAGACAAGTAGAATAAACACAATTAGACATATGATTTGGTACACAGTCTAAGTTTTACAGAGAGGAAAACAGAATGTTTATCTGTATATCTTCAAAAACATGCTCAAGACTCATCATCCCATAAGTTTCCACGTGAGTAATTTGTATTCTCAAAGTCCCTCTGAGGAGAGAGCTATAGAGTAACCTTCAGGGATATTCAGGCAACCGAGTACAGGCTGAGTGCTTCCCTGGGTACATCGTTTCCATAGGGCTTTGTGAAAGTTTGCAAAGAAGAGTTGGTAAAAAGTCTTTTCAAACATCACATTTTGGTCTGCTTAATTGGAGGTCAAATTAGGATGAATCTGCATGTATGTAGGAGCCCTGGTGACACAGTGGTTAAAGCAACCAAGTGTTAACTGAAAGACTGGAGGTTCCAAACTGTTAGTGGCTCTGTGAGAGAAAGAGGTGACAGTCTGCTGCCATAGAGATCTGAAGCCTTGAAAACCCTATGGGATCACTATGAATCAGAATTGATTCATCAACAGCGGGCTTAGCTTTTGTGTGTGTGGTTTTCTTTTTTTTTTTTTGTATATAAGTATACCCCATTACTATTGAGTAGGTTCCAATTCATAGAGACCCTGTAGGACAGAGTAAAAGTTCTCCATGGAATTTCCAAGGTGTAGCTGGTGGATTCAAACTGCTGGCTTTTTCATTAGCAGCCACGTTCTTAGCTACTGTACCACCAGGGCCCTACATGTAAGTATAATAAAAAAATCTAAAGCTCGTGGCTAAGGAGCTGTAACGTTTCCTATGGTGACAATATAGTAGATTGGTCGACTTCTAAAACTCATAGAAGAGGAAAGGTAAGTCACTAACTCTCTGTAAATTTCATCTATAAAATGAATATAGTAGTATCAATCTCAAAGGACTGAGATTATGTAAATAAATCTATTATTACAATATTAGCACATATTCAACACTATTTGGAACAGGTAGCCATTGCTTTTGCTTAGTGATTTAAGACTGTAACAACAATTTATTTAGCTTATTTAAGCTGGGCTCTGTTAAGCAGTTCTTCTGGTTTTAGCTGGGTTTTCTCAGGATTCTGGAATTAACGACAGGACAGGTCATCTAGGTGGCTCTGATTCTGGCATTCGGCTGGCTGTTTTCTGGGCCAGTGAAAACAATGAGTAGCATACCTCTCATCCTCCAGTCTTGGCTAGTTCACAGGGTGGTCACAAGGGTCTAAGAGGGAAAAGACATGTGATACCCTTTGACAGGTAGGCTCAGAGCTGGCACGTTATTGTTTTTGCTATATTCTATTCACCAAAACAAGTCACAAAACCAGTCCAGATTTATGGGATATGAAAATAGACTTCACCCCTTCCTGGAAAGAGCTGAAAAGTCATGTGGCCAAAATCAGGATACAGGGAGGCATGAAAACTTATACCTATTTTTATAATATAACATAACAAGTATATATTAGGTGTGTACCTTATCTTTCTATACCTTGCTTTATTTCACCGTAACTTCATATGGCTCATAAGTAAAACATGTGAATTGATAACAGTAAAATATACATAAAAATAAAAAGTAGGAATAGTATCGATTACAGAAGCAGGCTAAGACCAAAATTTTTACACTTGTGCTAGTATGAACAGTGTAATTGTATTCATACAGCTTTCAAAAATAGGTTTTGGCTAAAAGTCTCTTAAATAAAATGGTGACATCAATTAATAGTAGTAAATCTCCTGAAATATTATCTGAATAGCTTATGTTAGGGTGGGTCATGAGCTAAGGGGTCAGTGGTAGAGTTGTCTTGGTCCCTCCCTTGAACCCTTCCTTGGTACTCTTCATCTACATTATAAGAGGCTTTGTGATACAGGAAGAAGAGGTCTGACAGTCTTGAAGATCACCCTAATTGAGATAATTGGAACCTAGTTCTCTGTGGTCTTACATCTTAGTTTTCCCAAATTGATGCTTGCTTGATGGAATGTAGAGCTTCGGTGGGATAGCAGTTTAGAAAATTGGCTGCTGGCAAGAATATCAATAGTTCCAATCCACCAGCTAGTCTTTGGAAGCCCTGGGGGGCAGTTATACTGTGTCCTGAAGGGTGACCCTGAGTCAAAGTTGACTCAAGAGCAATGACTTCTTAAATGACTTTAAATAAAATTCAAGCCATGCGAAAAACATGTTGTTGAAGTCGATAATGTCATCTTTCTTCTTCTGGTTCATCACCTTAATTTAACTCATTTCCCAAGAAATGTTGGTAGTCCCATTTTACACGGAGATTATTTCTTCAGTATACTTCTTGGTCTCAACTGTAAACCAGTTGCTGTTGAATCAGTTCTAACTCGTGCCAAACCCGTTTGCATCAGGGTAGAACTGTGCTTTATAGTATTTGAGCAGCCGATTTTTCAGTAGATTGCCAGGCCTTTCTTTCATGGTACTTCTGGATGGACTCAAACTTCCCCTATCTTGGCTAGTGCTGAGTGCATTCTCAATTTATGCTACCCAGAAAGTCCTGGTTTCATCTGTAGGCACAGTCAAAAGGAGAGTAAAAGAAAAGAAAGAAATTGAAATTGAAGAAAATCTTAAATTTTGACTTCTTATGAGCTTTCTAAGAATTGTTTCTAAATCCAAAGCAGTGGCATCACCCAGGAAATTGACAGGAGTGCTCTGCTCCTCTGAGCCTGTTATCTGCTCAGCCCTCCAGTTGTTTCTAAACCCACGGGCAGTGAAAACATTTTGGAACACAGCAATTTGCTGTATGTTTGGGCTACCCTCTGCTGAAACAAGGCTGCAGCCAGGTGAAGCTGTAACATTTACGTCAACCTCTGTGATGAAACACTCGATCAAATGACTACAAAGATCTCAGTGCCTTGGTTGAGTCATTCACTTTAATTTCTTGTGCTCCTACTATGTGTCTCCCTGGCTTTAAGAGTGCTGATGTAAACAAGAGAACAAAAGTTCCTCCTCTTATGGAAGTCATCTTCTACAAGAGAAAAATGGATAATAAACAAATAAATAGGATAACTTCAGACAGTGAGAAACTACAAAGTGAGCTATATATAGATGAATTGTATCTAAAGCTATGCATGAAATTATATTATTTATCTATACATGTATCGCTATATGTAATTTACCACTGAGTGTCGTCTATAGAGAGAGATTTATCTATTTATATATCTCTTATAGCTCATGTCTGTATCTAGCTGTAGTTTATCTATATAAGGCAGGTATTTGTGAGAGAGAGCAAGGAAATGGGAGGAGAGGTGAGCATTATTGAGTTGGGTGTCGTGAAAGAGTTAAGTCGTGAAGAAGATTTGTTTGAAAGGAGAGTCAAATATGAAGGAGATGTGAACCAGACAGATCTTTCCTGGCAGAGGGACCAGCAGTGCAGAGATCCTAAGGCAGGAAGAAGCTTGGTATATTTAATAAACTGCATAGGCAGTGTGACAGCAGGGCTACGGGAAGGGGTCTCGGGGAGGAAATAAGCCAGGGAGTCAGATCATGTGGATTCATGCAGGCTGGCCCTCTAGGCTTAGTAAGAAGCATGATTCTCTTCTTGGTAAATAAAACAAGTGAATAAAAATGTAGGTTTTTAAGACGTGCAATTAAATGATCAGACTTGCATTGACAAGTATACTTTTGAAAAAGACATCTTGGATCAACTTTAGTGATTATCTACTTTACCCAGGCAACTGAATGTTTTTCTGTTTTGAGTGAGAATTGATAATGAAGATGACCATACCTTAATTCCAGACAAAAATGTGATGACAAGATTTCAAGTCAGTGTGTCACGGTTTTTTCTGACATTAGAGTGTTGCTTTGCTATAGAGAAGATGCTAAAGAAAAAGATTATTTTCAGACAAGCAAGAAATCTTTGAGGAAACCCAAAGTTAAATGCCCAGTGGGGAGAATAAAACCTTAAGGCAAATGTATATACATTTAGCCCTGAGTTGCCAATCCAAAGGGAGCTGTAGTGTAAGTCAGTTACAAACTCCTTGGTTCAAAGCCACGGAGCATCAGAGTGCCTCATCTACTTAAAATAAATTTCCACTGTGCACAGCTGTGTGCTGTAAAAAATTTAAGTTGTGTTCTTGTTATTCTTCAGTGACTGTGACCTCTTTTTTGCTACTTTTTCATTGCTGTGAAAAACATATAGATAACATTTAATACTTACCAACTGAGGGTTTGTCACCTGTGCAATTCAAAGAAACCAACTATGTCGTCAGGTTGTACAGTCATCACCAATATCCGCAGTCCTACTTTCTGTTCCCGTAAGTAAAATACTAGCTAGAGATTTCCTTCTTTCCCTCAACAGTAGTAATTATATATGTAATATATATATAATATAAAATACATAATATATTTATATATATAAATTCTGATCTTTATACATTTGTGTATTTGAAGTATTTATTAGTGAAATCATACTATATTTGTTCTATTGTGATTGACTTGTTTTACTCAGCATAATGTTTTCAAGGTTCATCTATATTGCCACATGTATCAGGACTTCATTTCTCTTTATGGCTGAGTAATATTCCATGGTATATATGTACTACATGGTGTTTATCCACTCGTCAGCTGGTGAACATTTGCGTTGTTTTTACACTATGGCTCTTGTGAACAGTGCTTCTGCAGCTACCCTGGGCATCTGGCCCAGCTACTCAGGGCCCAGAGCTTGCTGTGCTCAAGCACAGCGGCCACTGGACCACAGTTGTGTGTGCGCACTTTTGCCCGATGCGTTTCTTCTGCTGCCATGAATGTTAGAAGATAAAAAATTATTACAAATTTCACAATAGTGACAACAGAGTGTTATACCAAGTGTAGGTGCTTTCTGAGTGTAGGACCTTGTGCAAGTGCACGGGGTCAACCGAACATGTCCCACCTCTATGACGCTGTCCCTGGAATTATTTTAACTTTGGCAAGGTATCTGTCTACCATGAAAAATACGGGCTAGATCAGTGACATTCAATCTTTTTTGTTTATGACCAGAGTAAGAAGCACACATTTTCCACTGTGACCCAGAATACATACACATCTATGGATAATGGAAACAAAAGTTTCGTGGGACAATACTTTCAATTGACACATTACAGGTCTTCTGATAGTTTCTGTTCAATTTTGTTCTAAGTCTGGTAACAATCTCCTCTATTGATTTCACAATCTATTAATCAGTTGTGGCCCTGCCATTTGGAAAACTCTGGGTTAGATGGGGTGTAGGTCAGTAGCTCCATGATGAAAACAGCCTGCAATTTTACAACATTTTAAAACTTTGAAATAATGCACATTGCTTCGCTGAAAAATCTTCTTCAAAGGCTGTTAATTAAACAGATTTTTGTGAAATGGAAGGAGGCATCAATATAAACCACAAAGCTCAGTTCTCAAGCCTGCTTTGTTGTACATTTTTATCGATGACTTTGGTGAAAACATATTTTATTCTTCTTCAATACATTCTCTGAGTATAACTTTGTGCTGAGTAGTGTGTCATGGCTCGGGTTGCCCAGGATCAGGTGGAGGACCCAGATGAATAAATCAGTGTGATGAGGTTCAATAGTGTGGTATCATAAACATGCAAGGCTATGAGAAATATAAAGTGATTTGGATGAATGTTTTTGTAGCTGTTCTTTGCACACATTCAGTTCCCTCCAGATAACGCCTACAAGTGAGATCGTTGGACATAAGAAATATACATTTTAAATGCATTTTGCTCCTTTTTTGTAAAGGTGGAAATTGCCTTCCATAAAGAGTGCCTCAATTTACACTTTTGCCAATGGAATACATTCACCTAACGTTTTCTAATTGTCTAACAACTGCAAAAAACATAAACCAAGAGATGTAATGTATTAGACGGCAGAATTAAAAAAATTATGAAAATTTCAAGTTTTTGTGTTAGGACAAATAGGATGAACATGAACCGATAAAGATAAAATGCCTGGCATTTAAATTTTATAAATAATTTCTGTGTAAGTAGGCAGGGGTGGGAGGTTATTTTTTTTTTATTATTTGCTGTATAACAAACTAGCTCTAAACTTAATAGCTTAGAACAATGACAACATTTAATCTGCTCCTGAATGTGCGACTTCAGCAGGGCCTCGGGGGACAGCTCACCTCTGCTCTACTTGGCAACAGGGAAGGCGCAATGGCTCCAGGACGAGAGGCTGGAATCTTTTGAACTCACGTGCAGGAAGTTGATGCTGGCTGTAGGCAGGACTTCCGCCCAGGCTGCCGGCCAGTATACCTATATGTGACCTTCCAGTTTGCTTACTTTCCTCACAGCATGGTGACTGGGTTCTCGGGCAGGTGTCCCAAGAGGGCCAGGAGGAAGCTCTAACATTCTTATGACTTAGCCTTAAAAGTGACGTAGTGTTGTTTCTGTTACAGTCACAGGACTGCCCAGATTAAAGGGCAGGGAATATAAATGTCCAGTTCTCAATGGAGGAGTATGAATTACATCACAAGAAGAGCCAGTAACATGGGATATATTAGTGTCACCATTTCTGGAAAATACGATCTATCACATATGCCCCATGAAGAAGAGCCGAGAGTTCTAGCTTCAAAACTGGGTTGACTACATATCACGTACGTCAAATGTAATCTTAAACTGTTCTTTGCTATATGTGTCTGGGTATGAGAACTATTTAGTTTTCACTAAAATTATTTCTCAGAAGAGAGAGAGGTCTTCTATTTGAGTGTCTGATATAATATGGCACTTTCTCAATTACTTTATTTTGAACAATGAAGCACTACTTGTAAGACATATTAACCCCAAACAAATTCAGTATTTAGTAGTTTTTGATGCTGATAGAAATTATCTGATGAAATTAGTGCTAGAATGAATTTTTAAAAGTTTTAGTAATTCTGGAATATGACTTCACAATTCTAAGTGTTCTAGGTCATTGAAAATAAGTCTGAAAAATGACTCCAAAAAGTCAAAAAGTGGTAGCTATTGTCATTGTTTTTTAGGGGCCATCAAGTCAGTTCTGACTCACAGCTACTTTATACATAATAGACACAAAATCATACACTGCCTAGTCTTGTTTCATGCCTACAATCATTGTCATCCTTAAACCTGTTGTTGTAGCCACTGTGTTAATCCATCTCCTGAGTGTCTCCCTCTTTTTTGAGGATCCTCCGTTTTCCCAAGCTTGATGGCCTTCTCCAGGGACTAATGCCTCCTGACAACATGTCCAAAGTACGTAAGATTGTAAGATTCCATCTTGTCCTTGCTTCCAAGGAGCACTCTGGCTGGACTTCCAGAATAGAGCTATTTGTTCTTTTTGGCAATCCACAATTTGTTCATCATTCTTTTCCAGCACCATGACTCAAAGACATCAATTCTTCTTCTGTCTTCCTCATTCATTGTCCAGCTTTTGCATGAATATGATGCAATCGAAAATATGATGGCTTGGGTCAGGTGCACCTTAGTCTTCAAGGTGACATCTTTACTTTTCAATACTTTAAAGAAGTCTTTTGCAGCATATTTTCCCAATGCAATGCATCTTTTGATTTCTTGACTGCTGCTTCCATGGACGTTGATTATGGGACCAAGTGAAATGAAATCCTTGACAACTTCAATCCTTTCTCAATCCTTTCTCCATTTATCATGATGTTGCTTACTGGTCTGGTTGTGAGGGGTTTTGCTGTTGTTGTTGTTGAGGTGTAACCCATACTGAATACTGTGGTCTTTGATCTTCACCAGTAAGTGTTTCAAATCCTCTTCACTTTCAGCAAGCAAAGTTGTATTATCTGTAAAATGTAGGTTTTGAATGAGTCTTCCTCCAATCCTGATTTCTCATTCTTCTTCATATAGTCCAGCTTCTCAGATTATTTCCTGGGCACTCAGGTTGAAAAGGTATGGTGAAAAAAATATAACCTTGATGCACCCTTTCCTGACATTAAGCCATGCAATGTCCCCTTGTTCTGTTCTCACAACTGCTTCTTGATCCATGTACACATTCAAAATGACACATTGCATTAAGTAATCTGGAATTCCCATTGTCTGTAATGTTATCCATAATTTGTTATGATACACACAGTTGAATGCCTTTGCATAGTCATTGAAACACAGGTAAACATCTTTCTGATATCCTCTGCTTTCAGCCAAGATCTATCTGACATCAGTGATGATATCCCTGATTCCATGCCCTCTTCTGAATCCAGCTTGAATTTCTGGTAGTTCCCTGTAAATGTACTGTTGGGTTGCTTTTGAAAGATCTTTGGAAAAATTTTACTTGTGTGTGATATTAATGATATTGTTTGATAATTTCCACATTCAGCTGGATCACCTTTCTTGGGAATAGGCATAATTACTGCTCAATGTATAGACAGATGACTATATCACCTATATCTTTATATGACTACCTCAATTTTAACATGCAGTTTATATTATTCTGAAAATAAAATAATTTCTGAAATATTCTTGTTTTTAATTTACTGAGTTTTTTTTTTCCTATTTTTGAATGTGTTCAGTTGAAATCTATATTTCAACTAACAACATCTTTGTATCCCCAGTGTGTGATACATGTAGTTGTTCTTTGCTGTGGAATAGCTTGCAAATCATGGTAACCCCATATATGCAGAGCAGAACCACTCCACAGGATTTTCAAGGCTGTGACCTTTTGGAAGCAGATGACCAGGGCTATCTCCCAAGGCATCTCTGGGTTGGTGCCAACTCCCAACCATTCAGATAGTAGTTGAGCACTTAGCCAATTTGTACCACCCGGGGACTTCTTAGATACATGTTATTCCATGTTGCAATTCATCTAGAGTAAAAGGAATAATATGAATGAGAGTAAACACCTACATTTGAGAGTCTGCTTCAAATAAACCCCCCTACTACCACCATTGCGACCAATCACACACACAAATATTTAAAGAGCCGAAAGAGAAAGAATGCAAAAGAATGCCATGCTAACCTTCTGAGTGTTGCCTGCTGTACAAAAAAGAGGGCAAGAAGTATAAATATTATGACAACCTTTTGTGGCTCAGGCCAAAGTCTCTGCCAGGTCATCTGTTGTCTGGAGTGAATCCTCCAAGGGATTTAGTCTCATAGACCAGTCCAAAGAATACATTCCCCCAGCTTCCTGAATTTGACTGTTTGAGGGCTGAAGAACCTCAAGGCAGTAGGTTGGTCCCCCACCTCACAGGGCCACTGCTGCTGTAGGGTTAAGCTTGTGTTTGAATTACCAAAATCAAAAGAGTCTCATTTCTTGGGCCTTGAAGGCTGCGTGGAACAGGGCCTCATTTGTCCTTCAGGTGCCCCTAATGAGGGAAAAATGAACTGAACTGGATCTCCTGATGAGAAGCCCAGTCTGGGGACAATGTCCAACAAGAAACACTGATCGGTGCCAAATTTAGAAGACTTCAAAGTTGGAAATGAACCCCTTTTGGGGTGTTCTTTTAACCCATGTACAGAATCTTTTGATTTCTACTCAGCCAGCAATCCATGAGGGTCTCCTTCCATGTGTATGTATACATATATATACCTGTTACCATTCATTCCAACTCATAGCAATCCTATAGACGGAGTAGAACGGCCCCATAGAGTTTCCAAGGAGCACCTGGTGGATTCAAACTACAAGACTTTACAGTTAACAGCCATAACACTTAACCACTGCTTAATGACTTAACCACCAGAGTTTCCACAGTATATAAAAGTAAGTAGATAAATTATATATTTGATGTATCTATTTATTTTTTTGTTTCCCCTGCAAATTCAGACTTGTTTTAGAACTCTTTATTACCTGGATATTTGTAGGTATGGTGGAGTATGAGCTTGGAAAAAAAAAATTCTGCAAATTGTAGACTAGTTATGGATTTCTTTTGCAGTGTGATAATGAACAGGCATGTCAGTCTAGTGTATAAGATAAGAAGCATTGCTTTATAGAGAATGCTTTGAGACACTCGTTTGAATGAGAAAAACAAAGAGGAATGAGTGTCACATCGGGTTATTGTTGCAGAGCAAGGTCTCTGATATGGTCGCTGATGCTTTGGCAATGGTATAACCACCTCCAAGTTGACTCCTAAAATATTGACCAACAACTTGTTCTTGATGTGCACACACACACACACACACACACACACACACACACACGCCAAATGATAGTAGACTGTTTAATGAGTGGAAATTTAATTTTATAAACTTGGTAGAGACTACACAATATTTTTCTTTCTTTCTCTTCCCATATATATTCCTGTGTATATTCATACACATACTGTTTTTTTCCTTAAACTATAAAATCAGTATAGGAATAAAGTCAACAATGTTATTTGCAACATCTTAATACTGTTTCACAGAATAACTAATATTAGTAGTTCAGTGTGAATACTTGGGTATATATTTATGTATTAGTTGATTTTCTTAAAGAAAATTTACAGAGAAGCATACCTCAACTGGCTTTTGTCACTTAACAATATACCATGTGATCAATACATGTAGCTCCAACTCATTCTTTTTAATACCTGCATCATATCCATTTCATGACTGTACTATATTTCAGATTGTTTTGTTCATATTTAGTGTTTTACCTTTTGAACAATATTTCAATCTATACCTGTGTTCTTATACATTGATATACTTATTTCTGTAGCACAAATTTCTAGAATTTTTTTTAAGTTAAAGTTAAATGTATTTCAAAGTTTATTGAGATTTCCTTTTCGAAAAATTTTAACAATGCATTGTTTTTAAGTGTACATTTCCTATCCCTCACTCAGTCTTATGGGTCTGTGGTGTCCAGCACAATAGCTACTGGTTACACGTGGCTATTGAGAAATGTGAGTAGGCTGAATGAAGATTTGCTGTAAGCATAAAACACACCCTAGGATTCCAAGACTTAGTATGAATAAACAAACATAAAACAGCTCGTTAACAATGCTTTATATTGGCTACATGTGGAAATGAAAATAGCTTACATATATTGATTTAAGCATAATTTATTATTAAATTTAATTTCATCCATTTTCCTGTTTTTTAAAAAAATATAACTACAAGTACTCCCTGTCTTGCAATGGGGTTGCATTCTGATGACTCTGTCCTAATTTGGTTTAGACATATGTTGAATACCTTTTTTTATTTCTTTTGGTTTTCATATTATTGCCTTTTATTATCAATATCTTTATAAATCTGATACTTATGTGTCTATGGAGGTTGGAAACATTACATATGAACTTAAAGACATACTCATATTCTAACATTGTAGGTAATATGTATTGCTGACAATAAGATCTACAAAAAAATCAGATGGTTTACGTGTAGTTTATCATAACTCAAATACATCATCAGTTGGTGACTACCTGTTCTAGGAAATTCTACGAATGTGCTGCAAGACCAGGCAACGTTTCATCTTGCTGCACGTGGAGTCACCATAAGTCAGAACTGCCTGGACAGCAGCTAACAGCAACAACCGGGAAATTTTAAATCACGTGTGTGCCTCACATTTGTAACTTACGTTTTATTTCTACTGAATAGTATGTTTATGAGTATTTAACATTTTTGCCAAGTGATATCATTGTGCTGAATAAGTTTTTGCTTTGTTTTGATTTAAATCTTAAATAGGTAATATATATTTGAAGCACAAAATTAGTACATATATTAGTACATATGTCAGTACATATATTAGTACATGTATTAGTTTTCTAATGCTTCTGTAAAAACTACCACAAATTTAATGGCTTAAAGTGATACACTTTTTTATTTTTCCATATAGTTCTTAAGGGGTCAGATTTCTGAAAGTGATCTCATGGGGCTAACATTAAGCGGTCAGCAGAGATGCCTGATTTTTGGAGGCTATAGGAGAAAAACCATTTCCTTGCCTTTTCCACCTTCCACAGGTTATCTGAATTCTTTGGCTCATGGCCTGCTCCTATCTTCAAGACCATCAAAGACATGTCAAATTTCTCTGTCCTCTATGATCATATTTCCTTTTCTGACTATGATTCATATGTCTCTTTCTCTTCTACCTTTTTTGTGAAAATCTCTATTGAGATATACTTCAGAGACCATAAAATGTATTCATTTAAGTGTGTATTTTATGGCCTATACTCATAGTCACAGAATTGTATATCCATCACCACAATCATCAACTTTAGAACACTTTTTGCCACCCCCAAAAGAAACATTATACCCTTAAATGAAATTTCCCGTTCCTCCATTCTCCCTAGCTCTAGGCAACCATGAATCAACTTCCTGCCTCTGTAACCAATTGTTGTTTTTAGGTGCCATCAAGTTGGTTCCAACTCATAATGACCCTATGCACGACAGAATGAAACAGTGCCCAGTCCTGCACCATGTCCACAATTATTTTTATGCTGAAGACCATCATTGCAGCCTCTGTGCCAGTTCACTGACCCTCCACTCTACCAAGTCCTTCTCCAGGGCTTAATCCCTCCCGACCACGTGTCCAAAGTATGTGCAATGCTATCGAGCCATCCTTGATTCCAAGGAGCACGCTGGTTGTACTTCTCACAGAACATATCTGTTTGTCCTTTTGGCAGTCCACGATTTGTTCAGCATTCTCTTTCAACACCACAATTGAAAGGCATAAATTCTTCTTTCTTCATTATTCACTCTCCAGCTTTTGCCTGCATGTGATGCAATTGAAAATATCGTGGCTTAGGTCAGGCACACTTTAATTTTCAAGGTGATATCTTTACTTCTCAACACTTTAAAGAGGTCTCTTGTGGCAGATCTTCCCAGTGCAATGTATCTTTTGATTTCTTGACTGCTGCTTCCGTGGGCACAGATTACGGAGCCAAGTAAAATGAAATCCTTGACAACCTTAATCCTGACTCCACTTATAATGATGTTGCTGACTGGTCCAGTTGTGAGGATTTTTCTTTTCTTGATGTTGAGGTGCGACCCATACTGAAGACTGTGGTCTTTGATCTTCACCAGCAAGTGTTTCAAATCCTCTTCACTTCCAGCTATATAACCCAGGTTATTAGTGAGTCTTCCTCCAATCCTGATGCCTTGTTCTTCTTCATATAGCCCAGCTTCTCAGATTATTTGCTCAGTACACAGATTGAAAAGGTGTGGTGAAACGATACAACCCTGACACACATCTTTCCTAACATTAAGCCACGCAGTGCCCCCTTGTTCTGTTTAAATGACTGCCTCTTGATCCACATACCGATTCCTCATAAATATAACTAAGTGTTCTGGAGTTCCTATTGTCCACAATGCTATCCAATATTTGTTATGATCCATACCATCAAAAGCCTTTGCATAGTCAGGTTTCTGGTATTTCCTGCTTTCAGCCAAGATCTCTTTGACACCAGCAGTGATATCTCTGGTTCCGTGTCTTCTTCTGAATCTGGCTTGAATTTGGCAGCTCCCTGTCAATATACTGTTGTGGTCACTTTTGAGTAATCTTTAGCAAAATTTTACTTGTGTGTGATATTAATGATAGTGTTTGATAATTTCCACATTGTTTGGATCACCTTTCTTGAGAATAGGCATAAACATAGATCTCTTCTGGTCAGTTGGCCAGGTCGCTGTCCTCTAAATTTCTTGGCATAGATGAGTGAGCACTTCCAGTGCTGCATCTGTTTGTTGAAATGTCTCAATTCATATTCCATCAGAGCCTTGTTATTTGACAGTGCCTTCAGTGCAGCTTTGACTTCTTCTTTCATTACCATTGATTCCTGATCATATGCTAACTCTTCAAATGGTGGAACACTGACCAGTTTTTGTCTGATACAATGACTCTGTGTATTCCTTCCATCTTCTTTTGATGCTTTCTGAGTCATCTAATATTTTCCCAGTAGAATCCTTCACTACTGCAACTCAAGATGTGAATTTTTCCTTCAGTTCTTTCAGCTTGAGGAATGCAGAGTGTATTCTTCCCTTTTGTTTCTTTTTCCCAGCTCTTTGCATATGTCATAATACTTTACTTTCTCTTCTCCACCTGCTGTTTCAAATCTTCAGTTCTTTTGTTTCATTATTCCTTCCTTTTGCTTTAGCTGCTCGACATTCGAGAGCAAGTTTCAGAGTCTTTTCTGACATCTGATTTGGTATTTTCTTTCTTTCCCGTCTTTTTAACAACCTCTTGCTTTCTTCATGGATAATGTCTTTGATGTCATTCCACAACTCATTTGGTTGTCAGTCATTAGTGTTCAAGGCATCAAATTTATTCTTGAGACAGTCTCTAAACTCTAGTGGGTTAGACTCAAGGTTGTAGTTTGGCTGTCATGGACTTGTTCTAATTTTTTCATTTTCAGTTTAAACTTGCACACAAACAATTGATAGTCTGTGTCACAGTCAGCACCTGGTCTTGTTCTGACTGCTGATATTGAACTTTTCCTTTATCTCTTTCCACAGTTGTAGTTGATTTGATTCCTGTGTGTTCCACCTGATGCAGTCCATGTGTATAGTTACCATTTACGCTGGTGGGAAAAAAGATATTTGCTATGAAAAAGTTAGCAGTTTTGCAAAATTCTATCATTTGATTATGGGCATCATTTCTGTCACTGAGGCTTTATTTTCCAACTACCAATACTTCATCTTTGTTTCTAGCTTTTGCATTCCTGTCCCCAGTAATTATCTGTGCATGCTGACTCCATGTTTAATCAATATTGGGCTGCAGAAGCTGGTAAAAATCTTCAATTTCTTCATCTCTGGCCTTAGTAGTTGTGTATAAATTTGAATAATAGTTGTAGTAACTGGCCTTCCTTGCAGGTGTATGGATGTTATCCTATCACTGACAGCACTGTACTTCAGGACAGATCTTGAAATGCCCTTTTTGACAACGAATGCATCACCATTCCTCTTCAAGTTTTCATTTCTGACATAGTAAACCGTATGATTGTCTATTTCAAAATGGCCAATATCAGTCCATTTCAGCTCACTAGTGCCTAGAATATCAATGTTTATGCATTCCATTTTGTTTTTCCCACATTTGTAATTCATACATTCCACATTCTGATTGTTAGTGGATCTTTGCTGGTGTTTCTCATTTTGAGTCATGCCACATTAGCAAGTGAAGGTCCCAAAGACTGTACTCCATCCACTTCATTAAGGAGGCCTCTACTTTGAGGAGATAGCTCTTTCCAACCTGAGGGCTCGATTTCTGGAATTATGTCTGACAGTGTTCCTCTGCTATTCTTAAAGTTTCCACTGGCTAATTCTTTTCAGAAGTAGGCTATCAGTCCTTCTTCCCAGTCTCTCTTAGTCTGGGAGCTCAGCTGAAACATGTCCACCATGAATGACCCTGCCGATACCTGAATACCGATGGCACAGTTTCCAGCATCACAGCAACGTGCAAGCCCCCACAGTACGACAAGCTGACAGACAAGTAGGAGTAACCAGTTGTAGCTGAGTGAATTCCAGTAATGACAACCTGGTGTGTGTCGTACAGCTGTGCTTCATACAGTTGTCAGTGGCTGGTGTTTTTGGATGAGGTCACCAGGCCATTCTTCTGAGGTGCCTCTTGGTGGATCACCAAACTTTCAGTTAGCAGCCAAGCACATCAACAGTCTTCACCATTCAGGGACTCCTCTCTCAATATGTGTGCATATTCTGGACTTTTAACATAAATAGGATCATGTAATGTGTGGTCCTTGGTTACTAGGTTCTTTAATTTAGTTATGTTTTCAAGGTTCGTTCACGTTGTAGTGTGTATCAGTACTTCATTTCTTTTCATTGTCAAATAATAGCTCATTTTCTCCCTCTTCCACTTCTTAAGGACCCTTGTGATTGTATCAGCTCATCTGGACAGTTGAGGACAATCTCCATGTTTTAAGATCAGTTGGCTAACAATCACAGTTCTATCTTTAGCCTTAATTCTACTTCGCTATGTTAACCTAGGAAACTCTGGTGGCGTAGTGGGTTAAGTGCCACATCTGCTAACCCAGAGTTAGCAGTTCAAATGTACCAGGTGCTCCTTGGAAACTCTATGGGGCAGTTCTACTCTGACCTCTAGGGTCACCATGAGTCGGACATGGCTCAAGGGCAGTGGGTTCGGTTATTTTTTTATGTTAACCCAACATATTCACAGGTTCTGGGGTAACATTAGGACACAGACAGGATAGAGGCCTCATTAGTCTGCCTACTACAGTGCCCAACTCCTGGGAGCACCAGTCACAGCAGGGCACAAGGATCTTTCAGATTCTCATGCCTCAGCCATCCCATTCTCCTTAGAAATAACAACAGTATCTTTGCCTACCTTTCAAAAAAATGTCTGTAATGACATATACACTGTCCTATACATAGTATACACTGTTTCATACCTTTTTTTATCATTCTTGTTGTTTTACTCTTAAATCTCATCTTGCAGACTGTACTAGTTTCCTAGTACTGCCATAACAAATTACCCCAAACTAAGTGATTTAAATCAATAGAAATTTATTCTTTCAGAGTTCTGCAGGGTACAAGTGCAAATTCAAGGTGCCAGCAAGGCTGTTCCTCTGGTAGCTCTAAGGGGCAATTCTGTTCTTTGTTTCTTCCAATTGCCAGTGGGTCCAGGTCCTCCCTGGTGGTGGCGTAATTCCAGTCTCTGCCACTATGTTCATATGACCTTCCCTTCTTCTCTGTGTTTTATTCACTTCTTCTGTCTTTATGCAGATGTTGTCACTGGATTTAGGAGTGGGCCCACCTAGATAATCTACAAACCACTCATTTTAAGATCCTTAATTTTCATTTGTTACATCTACAAAAACCCTTTTTCCAAATAAGATGAATTCATGTGTTTAGCAGCTAGGACATGGGCATACCATTTGAGGAACTATGATTTCCACTCACTACAGAGATTATACCAACACATACAGCATAGCCTAATTTGTTCAAATAATTGCACTGTATTTCATGGTAAGAATATATTATGCTTCGTATGTTGTTGCTGTTGTAGTTGAATGCCATTCAGAAATTTTGACTCATAGTAACCCTATGGGAACAATAGTGTTCATCAGGCTGTAATCTTTATAGAAGCAGATTGTCACATTTTTCTCCCACAGCCAAGTGCTTAACCACTGCTTGATACAGAATTATACATATATATTAAGTATAGGAGCCCTAATGGCACACTGATTAAGCACTTGGCTATAGGGAGAAGATGTGTCAGTCTGCTCTATACTACATACTATGTATGTACTCTATCCTATTGATGGATAATTACTTTCTTCTATTTACAACTTTTCTTCTAAATTGATTGTCAAAAAAATTGTGGAACTGCCTCCAAAATTTCATAAAGGTATAAACTTTAAGGAAAAAGAAGACCTGTGTATCATTTAAATCAGCACGTGAGCTTGTGCTGAAGGTGGAATTAAGCAAAGAAGCCTGAGAGAGAATATCAGGTGTGCCTATTGCTGTCCATGTGGGGATTATCCCTTAGACTACATCTGGAAACATTTCAACAGGATTCTATCCAGACTTGTGAGAGGACTCAAGGTCACGCTCAGATCAGGATCCCTTATTAGTCCTTTCTAGTCAGCGGGCAATGAACTCGCTCCAATAATGAGGTCATGACTGCCTGCAGATCCTTGGGGAAATGTAAGAGGAGGCCCAGGTATGCCGCCATTCAGGAAAGCCTCCCCTCTTTCTGGAAAGAACAAATGTTCTGGAAGCTGTTGACTGTCTCACCTGGTGTTGGCCAATGTCAAATATCCTGCCCAAATACCACACAGTCTGTGACTGCATGCAAGACAACATTTCATGAAAGACAGGCTTGGTTAACTCACCTTTCACATCTGATTTCAAGTGCTGCGTTTTATGAAGAGATATGGTGCTATTCACATACAAATTTTATGAGTTAGAATTTTACATTCAAGTGGCAGTTGGTTTATTTGTCCACTTCCCTTCCCTCTCAGTGTGCACACACCTTTAAAAGAAATCATGTCAGGTAAATGTGGGCTATTGTGTGTTTTAGGGAAGGCTGTTAGATAAAACCTGAGGTAAGAGTCAGTCTGCTTACGGTGGCTTCCAGCCCAAAGGCAGTTTGCACAGATTATATTACACAAAGGCATAATTCAGGTAGGGCTCCCAAACAAGGGCATATTGTATCATTGTCGCTTTGCTGGGAGTCCTCTTAATAGTTTACAGGTACAATGTCCTGCAATTTAAACGTACATGTTCCATTTAGCAGGAAAACTGAAAGTTTTTCTCTTTGACCACATGTGCAAGCTGACTGCATTTGGAAATCCACTGAGCCCACCGCCGTGGAGTCAATTCTGACTCATAGTGACGCTACAGGTCAGAATAGAGCTGCCCCATGAGTTTTCAGGGAGCACCTGGCAGAATGAAACTGCTTACCTTTTGGTTAGCAGCCGTAGCACTTAACCAGCATGCATCCAGGGTTTCCTGCATTTGAGGGAAACCTGAAAGTCTGCAAAGGAGCACCCGCCACCTCCCACCACTCCTTCTCATTCTTCCCTTATATGTCCCCTCCCCATGAAGCCCCTTCCTCCCTACTTCTCCTGTAACTCCCAGCTTCAGGGCCCTTTCTAGGATACAAGCCTCCTGGAATATCCTGAGACATGGGAGGTGTGGCACTGGGCCGGAAGGCTGAGGGACCCTCTCCCTACTGCAAACCCAGCAGTGCAGAGCAACACCGTCTCCCACCCCCGAAGGAAATGACTGATTCAATAGCTGCTGTGTGCAACATTGCAGCTGTTGGAAAGTTAAGAGAGGAAGTTGGTACAAGTTCTCTGCAGACTGCTCTCTAAAACAAGCAGATAATAGAATAAAGCAATGTCAGATTCTCCCATGCTGCCCTCGGGAGACTATGAGCAATCTGCCTTCCTAAACACAGAATGGAAAAAAAAAAGAAAAGGACTCTCACCTTTTTCCCACCTTATGAAACTCTGATTGAGCTAATACTAACCCTACAAGCAAGCGTTTGCTGAGTGCCAGGGCCAGGACTTTTGTGTGGATTGTTCAAATTAACTTTCACAGGCTCCTGTGAGGTAGGCACTGGGGTTGGCGTCACTGATGCAGATGAGGAAGCTTAAAGCCCAGAGAGTAGGAAACACGTCCAAGGTCGTATCTTAATAGGGGCAGCTTTGGGGCTAGTGCTGGACTCTCCTCTGGAGGAAGTCGATGGGGGAGACAGGAGAGAGACCCTGGTATCACTGCTGCCAGCATTATGGTCCAACAAACTCGTGTTTGAGGATTCACTAACTAGAGCCTGGAACCGAGGGTGCTTCTTGTTAGGTGCTGTCAAGTGAATTCTGACTCATTACTGCATGTAACATGGGTAATGAAGGATGGTGTAAGTTGGAGGCAACAGGCTATTTCTCTAAATCCATAAGGTAAGAGTAAAGAGATATCTCTTACAGCTTAGATTCCCGGGAGGCTAGACAGCAAGCTCTGAAACATAGGAAGTGACCATGGATCTTTTCCTCTTTGGGGGAACAGTCCACTAATATTGAAGATGGCCTTTGTTTTGTCCTAATCCCCACCTTGAATATGTAAGAAACAACAGCAAATGCTCTGGGTCAGTTGTAAGGTGGACCCAGGACCCTCTCTTTTGAAAGCAATGTTGCCCTTGTTCTCTTAGAAGTCAAAACACTGTGAGAAGCATCTTCCTTGGTCCTGTATGTGAAGAGATATGGTCCTGCTGAAAGGTGATCAGTTAGTATTGGGAATGAGACTCTGTTTGCAGATTCCCAAGTCCCTTCCTGAAATCATTTATCTCCTTGCAATTTTATCCACTGTTTGTGGCAATAACTGGTATTATTAATACTTAGCCAAGTGCTTAGATAGTCTGTTCTTTAGGTCAGAGCTAGGGCATTTATGTACGCACAGAGCGAATTGCCAACACCATAGGAGTCGAGGAGAAGTGGGAAAGTCTACCATGCCTAAATCTTTCATCACTCACTCGGAGCTATTGCAAACCTAGAATGTGGTCATTAGATTCAATGCTTGGGCTAAACATTTTTCTGTCCAGGCTTCTGTGTCACTTCAGATTGAGTTTGGTTGCACGTAACCAAAACCCACCTTTGATGACTTAGCCAAGTAGTTTGCTTTTCTTGTATAATAAAAGCCCGGTGATAGCTAGTGCAGGAGGACATACCAGCTCAAGGAAATCACCAAGTCCTTATGTCCCTTCTAGGCTCTTTAAGTGTGGCTTGGGTTATAAGATAGCAGCTGTTCCTCTACCCATCACGTTTGCATTTTAAGTGAAAGGAGGAGGAAAGGAGAAAATGAACAAAGCTCAGTACCAGTTAAAGCTGTCCATTGTTATTAGGAAAGCAATCTCTACCAAAACCTCTACCTGGTAGACTTCCTATTCCATCTCAGCTGAGATGAAATTTTAGAGGGTCTGTATTTTAATAGGGAATATTGCTTTCCTGGACAAAGTTCAGGTTCTTTTAGTAAGGAAAATGGGAGAATTGATAATTCTTAGGGAGTAAGCCCTATTGGGAAACCCTGGTGACATAGCGGTTAAGTGTTACAGCTGTTAACCAGAAAGCTGGCAGTTCAGATCCACCAGGTGCTCATTGGAAACTCTCTAGGGTTGCTATCAGTCAAAGTGTACTCAACAGCTGTGGGTTTAAGCCCCATCATCTTAAATAGGAATGTATTTTGGAAAGCTAGCATATTAAGTCACTAACACCGTAGCATAAATTGGAGTGTGGTAGCAGATGTTGCTTTGCCTCTAACAAAGGAAACAAGTTCAATACTGGACTCTTTGTTGAATGGTCTTTACATACCAGATGCTGGCAGTACCAGTCCACTTGGTGTGGCACCAAAAATGTCTCCAAAATTGCCAGTGTCTCCTGGAGGTATGTGAGCATGTGTGTATGTATGTGTGTGTGTGTGTGTGTGTGCATGTTCATAAGCAAGGCAGAATTGCCCCCTGCTGAAAATCACAGCTGTAATCTTTTCCCCACCACAGAAAATGAACAGGACTCACATCTTTTCCTGGTTTTGCAATGAGAAGCATGGAATTTACCAGCTCACCAGCGGTGGACCCTGGCCAAGCAGGGCAGAGTCAGCAGTGCTTCCCGGCAAGGACTGTCATACTGCCTTGGCCAAGATGACGCCTGCAGGGCAGCCTACTTAGCACCCCAAGGCCAGGGCTCACGGCAGCCAGGGAAGGCTGGCTGTGAAGTTGGACTGCCAAATTTAACAAATAAAAATACAGGATGCCTAATCAAGTTTAAACTTCAGATAAACACAAGTCATTTTTTTAGTCTAAATATGTCTCATGTAACACTAAGTGGGAGCAATATACCCATTTTTTTCAGTCTGGATATTTCCTGGAATCAACTTTTGATGTCGATTTCACTCCAGTGTGTGTAGCCCAGTGAATGTTTCCTGTGTCTGCCACTAAATATGCTGGTGGCCAAAAGCTCTGAACCACTCACCTTGATATGATCTTAATACAGATATAGAGATATACAAGAATACATATGTATGTTATATACACATTTTTTTTCTGAGCCATTTAATAGAAAATTGGAGAGATTATCTTATTTTTTTAATAAACAAATATTTTGGTATGCATCTCCCATGAACAAAGCCATTTCTTTCATAGTTGCAGAATGATTATCAGAATCAGAACAAGTAACAATACTATTATCTATTATCTAACCCACAGTACATATTGAAATTCCATAAATTTTCCCACTCGTCTTTTTCCCTGTTAAAATGCAACCCAGGATCACTTTCAGTTTTTATATCTCTTTAGTCTCCTATGTAGAACAGTTTATTACTCATCTTTCTTGACTTTTATATTTTAAGTAGTATATGAGTATTATTTGTAAAATGTTTTGAGTTTGAATGTGTCTAATGGGAGCCCTGGTGGGGTGGTGATCAAGAACTGGCTGCTCACCAAAAGGTCAGCAGTTTAAACCTTCCAGCTGCTCCTTGGAAACACTATGGGGCAGTTCTACTCTGTCCTATAGGGCTACTATGAATCAAAACTGATTCAATGGCACCTAACAACAACAACATTTTCTAGGAGCCCTGGTGACAAACGGTTTCTAATGATTAAGTTATCATTGTTGTCATTAGTTACCCAACCAGTTGATTCTCACTTTCGCAACCCTAAGTGTACAGGTTACAACTGCTCTAATAGCGTGTTCAAGGCTGTGGCCTTCCAAAAGCAGACGGCCAGATCTAGTCCCAGAGGAGCCAACCTTTGCCAATCTTTTCACTAACAGTCAAGAGATTTAACTGTGTGCCTCTGAACTCTGTATTTTGTTAGGGTATGCATTTTGTCAAAAAATTACACTGAAGCAATACTGCGTCCACCTCAGTTCTCTGTATCAGGAGGAGTGAATGTCAGTTCACCTCAGTACCTGTAAAAGATTCGTTCATTTAGTGAAAGTGATACCTTTCAGATCTTTCAATAATACTTATCCTTTGTAATTAACAAGTAATTCACGAGATGCTTTGATTGTATAAATATTCCATTCCTCATCAAACTCATCCACTAGTGTTAGCATTCATTATTCCTTCCATATGTATTGGTTGGCATTCATCATCAGGAAGAACTTTCTGTTCTTCCAGTTCATTTTTTAGTTATGCATTTATTTATATCACTGTCAAGCAAGGAATTTTTTTAGTTTTTAAAACTTTCATTAAGTAAAATTTTCCCTATGTGATATATACTTCTATGAGTTTGGACAAATCCATGAACTTGTATACCTACTGTTGCAGTTGATAGCTGTCATTGGGTTGGTACTGATTGATGGCAGCCCCACGTGTGCAGAGTAGAACTGCTCCATAGAGTTCTCAAGGTCATGACCTTTAAGAAGCGGTCTCCAGGCTTGTCTTCCAGGGTGCCTCTCACTGGATTTGAACTGCCGACTTTTTAACTATTTGTCAAGTGCTTAACTGTTTGAGCCACCCAAGGACTAATGTAATCAATACACAGAAAATTCCCTCACTTCAAAAACTCCCTCATCTGTCCCTTTGTAGTTAACCATTCTCCCAACTCCCCACCCAAGAAGTTCGTATAAATGGATTTTTAGGTCTGGCTTCTTGAACTCAGTAAAACTTAGTTGGAATTCATTTGTGCTGTATTTGCCAGTACTGTGGGTTTTTTGTTGGTTTGTTTTAGTCACTGAATAGTATTCCATTGTATCGATTTAAAAAAAAAAAAAAGCTACTGCCATCCAGTCAATTCTGACTCACAGCAACCCTCTAGGACAGAGTAGAATTGCTCCACAGAGTTTCCAGGGATATCACACAGTCTATTAATCCATTTACTAGCTGAAGGAAGTCTGGATTGTTTCTAGATTTTGGTGATTAAGACTAAAGCTGCTGTAAGCATTCATTTACAGATGTTTGTGTAAACATTAGCTTTCACTTATCAGTCCCTGGAGAAGGACATTGTACTTGGTAGAGTGGAGGGTCAGCAAAAAAGATGAAGACCCTCAACAAGATGCATTGACAGAGTGGCTGCAACGATGGGCTTCAACATAAAATGATTGTGGACATGGTGCAAGATGAAGCAATGTTTCGCTCTGTTGTATGCAGGGTTGTACTGTTGTACACAGAGTTGGAAATGACTCAACAGCACCTGTCAATAACCAGATCTAGGCCTGAGATTGCTAGGTCATGTGGCATGTGTATATGCTGTATAAGAAACTGCTGCATCGTTCTCCAAGGTGGCTGTACCATTTTACATCTCCATCAGCAATGTATCAAATTTTAGTTGCTCCATATCCACACTAGCTAGCATTTGATATTTTCCTTTCAAAAGAAAGAAAAAGAAATTTTTAATTTTAATTTCACCTTTTTAACAAGTGGCTGTTGCCATTTAATTCTAGATTTAATGACTAATGATATTGAACATTTTTTTCATGTCCTTATTTGCCATCCATGTATTCTTTGGCAAAGTTTCTGTTTAAATTGTTGGCTGTGTTTTAAGATTGGGCTGATTGTTTATATTGTTGAGTTTTGAGAATTTTTATGTTTTGGATGCAAGTCCTTTGTGAGGTATAGGAGTTACAACTATTTTCTCCCAAGCTATAGCTTGTCTCTTTGTTCTCATAACAGTGGGGGAAAAATTAGTTTTGATTAGGTCTAATATAACCACCTGTTCTTTAAGGGGTCACATTATTTGGTATTGTATCTAGAAACTCCTTTTTCTAAGTCATAATCACAAAGACATTCTTCTGTGTTTTTCTTTAGAGGTTTTACAGTTTCACATTTTATGCTTAGGCTTATGATATAGTTTGTCTGTTTTTTATAAGGTGAGAGGTATATTGTTGCTGCTATGTGCCACCTACTCAATTCTGATTCACGGTGGCCCGTGGGTATGAGAGACATGAGCTAAGGATAATTTTTTTTTTCATATAGCCATTGAATTGTTCTAGCACCCCTTGTGGAAATGACTACCACTTTTACATTGAATTATCTTTGTACTTTTGCAAAATACAGTTACTTATTTTGGTGTAGCACAGTGGTTAGGTATTCAGCTGCTAATCAAAAAGCCGAGGTCAGCAGTTCAAATCTACCAGCTGCTTCTTGAAAACCCCATGGAGCAGTTCTACTACATCCATTAGTTTTGCTATGAGTCAGAATCAACTCAATGAAAATGTATTTCAGTGTATGCGTGTCTGTGGGAGTGGGGGGGGCTCTTTTAAGTTTCTCCATTCTTTTCCATTAATCTGTGTGTCTTTTCGCCAATTTCACGAAGTCTTGTTTGCTATAGTTTTATAGTAAGCCTTAAAAATGGACAATGTGAATCATTCTACTCTATTATTCTTTTTCAAAATTGTTTTGGCTATTTTAATTTTTTACTGTCCCACGTGAACTTTAGGATTAGCTTGAAAGTATTTACAAAAAAAAAGTTTACAGGGATTTTTAATGGCATTACATTGAAGCTATGGATACATTTGAGAGAAAATAACATTTTAACAATGCTTCAAGTTTATGAACATGATATATTTAAAACTCTGTTTAGATCATTGTTTTCATCTTTCGATAGTGGTTTTTCCACCTAAAAATAGTGCAGGTATTTGTTAGCTTTCTATTAATGTATTCATTTTGTGCTACTGTAAAAGGCATGCATTTGTGAGTTTGTTGTGCAGTGAGAGTGCTGTGTTTCAGATGGGCTTCTACACTAAGAGAGATTAGGAAGAAGGAGCTGACAGTCTATTTGTGAAAACAATTAGCCAGTGAAAACCTTATGAATAGCAGCAAACATTATCTGATACAATGTCAGAAGATGAGCCCCTCAGGTTGGAAAGCATTCAGAATATGACTGGGGAAGAGCTGTCTCCTCAAAGCAGAGCTTACATTTATGATGTGGATGGAGCCAACCTTTTGGAACCTTCATTTGCTGATGGGGCACTACTCTACTCAAAATAAGAAAAAACAGCTGCAATGTGGATTGTATGAAGTATGAATCTAGGAAAATTTGGAAATCATCAAAAATGAAATGGAACACACAAGGATGAACATCTTAGGCATCAGTGATCTAAAATGAACTGCTATTGGTCATTTTGAATCAGTTGACCACATAGTCTACTATGCCAGAAATGACAGATTGAAGAGAAAGGACATTGCGTTCATCATCAAAAAGAACATTGCAAGCTCTGTCCTGAGGTAAAATGCTGTCAGTGGTAGGATAATATCCATAAGTCTAGAGGGAAGATAAGTTAATACAACTATTATTCAAACTGCCCGCTAACCACTAACGCAAAAGATGAAGAAACTGAAAGTTTTTACCAACTTTTGCAGTTTGAAATCGACGGAAGATGCAATCAAGATGTACTAACAACTGTTGGTGATTAGACCACAAAAGTTAGAAACAAAGAAGGGTTGGGAGTTGAAAAACATAACATTTCTTTGGAAATGTAAATGATGGCCAGAGGTCACATAACAGAATTTTGAAGACCAACAGTTTCTTCACTGCAATACCATTTTCCAGTAATATCAGTGTGGACCTTCTATACATGTGGACCTCCCCAGATGGAATACGCAGGGATCAAACTACTACATCTATGGAAAGAGACAATTGAGAAGCTCAGTATCATCAGCCAGAACAAAGCCAAGGGCTGACTATGAAACAATCAATTTCTCAAATGCATGTTCAAGTTAAAACTCTGGAGAAGATTAGAATGAGTGTACCAGAGCCAAAGGACAACCTTGAGCACATCCCACCTAAATTTAGAGAAGAACATCTCAAGAATAGATTTGACTTGATGAACACTGGTGAGCGAATGAGTTGTAGAATGACATCAGGACATAACATATTAAGAAAGCAAGAGGTCATTGAAAAGACAAGAAAGAAATAAACGACCAAAATGGATGTCAGAAGGAACCCTGAAACTTCCTCTTGTACATCAAGTAGCTGAAATGAAAAGAACAAATGATGAAGTGGAAAACCTGTAAAGAAAATTTCAAAGGGCAGCTTAGTAAGACAAATTAAAATATTATGCTGACCCATGCAAAGACCTGGAGCTAGAAACCCAAAAACGAGGTGAACATTTCACATTTCTGAAAGAAAAAATTCAAGCCTTGAGTTGCAATAGTGAATGATTCTGTGGGAAAAAAAAAATATTACAAGATGCAGGAAGCTTCTAAAGAAGATGGAAGGAATACACAGTCACTATACCAAAAAGAATTGGTCACGTTCAACCATTTTAGGAAGTAGCATGTGCTCAGGACCCGATGGTATGGAAGAAAGAAGTCAAAGCTGCACTGAAAGCATTGGCAGAAAACAGGGCTCCAGGAACTGATGGACTACCAACTGAGATGTTTCAAAAGCAGATGCAGTGCTTAAGTTCCTACTCAACTATGCCAAGAAATTTGGAAGATAGCTAACTGGAAAAAAATGTGTAATCCAAAGAAAGGTGATCCAAATGAATTATCAAATAATACCACACACAGTAAAATTTTGCTGAAGATCATCCAAAAGCCAGATATTAAATCCAGATTCAGAAAAGGGCATGGAACCTGGTATATCATTGCTGATGTCAGATCGATCCCAGCAGAAGCAGAGAATATCAGAGAGATTTCACCTGTGTTTTATTGACAATGAAAAGGTGTTTAACTGTGCAGATTATAACAAATTACAGACCATGTTGAAAGGTGGCAACTGTTCCCATAGATTAAGGAGACAGTGAGTGGTTTAAAGTCAAGAAAGGTGTGAGTCTGGATTGTATCCTTTCACCATACCTATTCATTCTGTATGCTAAATAATTAATCTGAGAAACTGGAGTATATGAAGAAGAACAGGGCATCAGGATTGGAGTAAGACTCATTAACAACCTGTCTTAGGTGATGACACAACCCACAACCTTGTTTACTGAAAGTGAAGAGGGCTTGAAGCACTTGACCAATTGTGAGGATGAAGACCAAAGACCACAGCTTTCACTATAAATTACACCCTAATAACAAGAAAATAAAAATTCTTACAACTAGACCAACAAACAACATCGCGATAAACAGAAAAAAGGTTAAAGTTGTCAAGGATTTCATTGTACTTGAATTCACAATCAACATCAATGGAAGCAGCAGTTACAAAATGAAAACATGAATAGCACTGAGCAAAGTTGCTGCAAAAGAGCTTTTTGAAGTTTGAAAAAGCAAAGATGTCATTCTGAAGACTAAGGTGTGCATGACCTGACCTATAATGTTTTCACTCACATTAATGCATGTGAAATCTGGATGATAAATAAAGAAGACAAAGAAGAAATGACTCCTTTGAACTGTAGAGTTGGCAAAGAATGCTGAATATACCCTGGACAACAAAAGAACAAACAAATCTGTCTTGGAAGAAATACTACCAGAATGCTCCTTAGAAGCAAAGATGGTGAAACTGTCTTCCATACTTTGGACATGTTATCAGAAGGGGTCAATCTTCCTGATGGTCACCATGCTCAGTAAAGCAGAAAGTCAATGAAACTGAACAAGACCTTCAACACGGTGGATGGACACAGCTACTGCAAACAACAGAGGCAAACCTAGTCTTTTTAATTTCTTAAGGTATTTTATGGCCTAGAACATGGTCTATCTTGCTGAATGCTCCACACACACTTGAAAAGAATTGTATATTATGTTGTTTTTAAATGGAGTATTACATAGATGGCAATTAAGCCAAGTTGGTTCATAGTGTTTCAGGTCTTCTTATTGATTTTCTGTCTACACGCTTTTTCTTTTTTCAATTACTAAGAAAGCAGTGTTCAAGTCTCCAAGCATTAACACTAGATTTCTCTTTTTAATTTTTGTCTATTTTTGGTTAAGATATATTGAAACTCTGGTGGTAGGTACATCCAATTTTAGAATTGTTGTAATTTTAGATAACTGATTGCCAGTAAGGCAATGTTCCTCTTTATCTCAGAAGTAGTAGGGATTTTCTTGACCAGTTGCAGTGAGCTGTGTTTTTGTTGTCTCTCCCTCCTCCACAGCAGTTTAAAGGTTTTGTTCCAAAGCTGAGATGGAGAGAAAGAAGCTGGGCAACATCTCAAGTTTTCCCTCAGTGTCTGCACTGCCTCTCTCCCATCCTGTACCATCAGGGATGCTCTTACTTGACTTTCATGTGTCTTTTTTGTGAGTGCTCTCTGAGTCCACAGAGATGCGCCTGTAAGTGGCTGTGTATCAGTTGTAGCTCCTAGGATTCGATATTGTCTTATCAGCCCACAGTTGGCCACTATCAATTCATTAATAATTTTAGCTGAATTCTTTTTATGAGTGTCTGTTGTGTCTGCCTTTGATAGGTAGAGAAGTACTCATATCCCTTCTCTTCTGGCAATCACTTGTCTGTCCCTAGCTTTCAGGTTAGTTGATTGTCCTGACACCTCAGCTGTGTGGTAGGTTTACAAAAAAATTGTCAATATGCAATTGTCTGGCTTTTGTTGTTCTAAAAGTGAGACTAAAGCTCTTTTCAGCTTTCATCATCCCAAGTATAGACTAGAAACATGGATTATTACTTTATTGGATCACCAAACCAAAAGCAAACCAGTTGTCATTGTATAGCTTCTGACTCATGGTGACCTCATGTACGTCCCAGTAGAACTCTGTTCCATACGGTTTTCAGGCTTTGATTTTTCAGGAGTAGATTGTCAGGCCTTTCTTCTGAGGCACCTCTGAATGGACTCCAACAACCAGCCTTTCAGATGGCAGTCAAGCATGTTTACCATTTATACCCTCTTTGAAAACCAGATACTGAACCCAGTCTAATCCATTTCCTAGCTCTCCAAAGGAAGGAAAGAGAGAACAAAATAGATTAGGAACATAATTTATCTGCTTAGAATTTTCTTTTCTGCTTGATAGAGGCTGAATGGGACAGCATCAGTATTTTTTCTCAGACTCCAAAAACAATAGCTAGGATAGCTAGACAATTTCTGAAGTGAGAAAAATGGAGAAAATCGGTAACTATTTCTAAATGAACTGAAATGGTAATTTATTAAAACCTCTTTAGAGAATTTAAAAGTTCAGGAGAATCATTATCATGCACTTTTTGTCTTCCTTCTAACTCCTCTTCCACAGTGTAAACTGAACCTAAATCTATTCCTCCTTTGGGAGTGGCCTTGAGTCAGTTTGTGAACAGAAGACGAGGCGTGCTCACTCCTGCCACTTGCATCTATTAAATGGTGGCATCTACCCCTTGGCCATGTTTGCATCATAACACGTATCTTCGGCTTCCTTTGACCCTGACACCGTTTTATAGGCTTAATTATAATAAATCTATGTCCCGAAATAGTTTCCAAGATTACAGCAATCAATCAAAATTCAGGGAGCCCAAGACCATTAATGTCATCAGCAGTGGTGTGGTGCCCCAGGAATCCATCTAAATCAGCCATTACGGTGGCAAATACACCTTAAGAGCCTGAAGACAGAGGGCGTAGACGGAAGCGTAAATTGCAATTCTATTTTTGTCAGTCATCAAGGGATGCTTTTGCTGGGGAAGCTTGGTCTATTCCCAGTAAGAAACGAAACTAAAGCTTGCTATCCGTTGCTGATTCCCACTCTGGATTATAAATTGTGACTGTTGTGCTGGCCCTGGAAAAGTACACGTTGAAATGTGGTCTAGCATAGTCTGCCAGCGTAAGCACCGGCTTGTTTTCCCTCGACACTCCCCAACCAGCTAAGTCAAGACTCTGTCCTTGGTCTCCTTTGTACACGGTCCCTATTGCTCATGCACTGCCTTTGTCAGGACAAATCCTAAGGGAACATCCAGTGGAGAAGACATGAGATGCTGCCACTGAGATTCCAGACCACACATACGGAGAAATCAAATCAAATCAAATCAAATCTATTGTTGGCAAGGCAATTCTGACTCATTGTGACCCTATAGGATAGGCTAGAACAGCACCAGGAGGTTTCCTCGGCTGTAAAAGCAAACCTAGTACAGGGAGCTGCTGGTGTGTTCGAACTGCCAACCTCTCAGTTAACAGCAGAGCATTTTAACAGTTGTACCACCAGGGTTGTTGTTCCATATGGATACTTGTTGGTTAATTATTAAAAGTCTGTGGGATGAATGTCCCAAGGTGAATGAAAAGATTTCTTTGCAGGCTGTCTTTAGTTTGAATTTTTCTATGACTTCTATGATTAAATATTTCTCTTAAGACAATATGACATAGTATGAATGACTGAGTTATGAATCTGGAAAACTGATTTCTAATCTTAACTCTTTCACTAGCTAGTAGTATGTCCTTGAGCAGGTCATCTCACCACACTGGGTCCTGTTTCTCTGTGTCTAAAGTGAGCAGATTGGTCAAAATCATATGGAGCAGTTCTACTCTGTAACACATTGGGTTGCTATGCGTTAGACTTAACTTGACAAAGGGTTTGATTTTTTTTTTTTTTTGCTTTTGCTCTAAATCAAGCATTTTAGCCAAGCATTTTAGGCCGTTGATTCACAAGCCAAATGTGGTTTTTGTTCGATTTTGCTTTGGTGTGAAAAAGAATCTCATTGCCATCAAGTCAATTCCAACTTACAGCCACCCTATAGGACAGAATAGTACTGCCCCACAGGACCTCTGAGGAGCATCTGGTGGATTCAAACTGCTGATCTTTTGGTTAGCAGCCATAGCTCCTAACCACTGTGCTACCTGGGCTTTGGGTGTGACCCAGAGTTAAATAGTGACTGTCATGGATTGTATTATGTAACCCGAAAAATGTATATAATGATTTGACAGGACAAGGATTCTCAGTATTGTGTGGTTAGCCTCTATTTCATGATTGTTAAATTTCATGTATGTTGTAAATCCTAATCTCTGTCTGGGCTTAATAGAACAAAGTTGGATTATGTTATAGAGGGTTAGGGTGGGACTATAGTACCCTTACTAAGGTCGCATTCCTGATCTAACATAAAGGGAATTTCCTTGGGGTATGGCCTGCATCACTTTTTATCTTCCAAGAAACAAAAGGAAAGGGAAGCAAGCAGAGTTGGGGATCTCATACTACAAAGAACGCAGTGCTGGGAGCACCTAAGGTTTCTGCACTGAGCTGTTCCCAGACCAAAGGAAGACTGATGCACCACGAGGACCTCCCTTCCTCCAGAGCCCACACAGACAGGAAGCTTTCTCCTGGAGCCCACGCCTGGAATACAAACTTCAAGCCTACTGGACTGTGAGAGAATAAACTTCTCTTTGTTAAAACCATCTACTTGCGGTATCTGTTGTGGCAACACTAGATAATCAAGACAATGACTTTAAAAAATAGTAAATTTTATATGTGGATTACTGTTTCATTTTCTGAAAAAATCAAAGACACTGGCAATGCTGAGTCATATTTCCACATGGCAGCAGCTGGCCAGAGCTGGTTAATGGGTGCATCTTTGAACTGAACCTGTCTTCCTCTCCAGGACCACAGAATCTCCACTCATTGTTCTATTTGCCCCACCCATGTGACTCATTCCTGTGAACTTCCTGACCTCTGCAGGTGCAGGTATTAACAACTCCTTGATTAGATGATCTGTATAACTAGCAATATTGAACATCTGACTAATAAAGCAAAACTTACTTCAATGAGTTTTTGTTGGTACCCCAATTTAAGAAGTAGAAAATGGTGTAGCTTATGTATAAGAAGGCTGACTTTGAGGCCCTAAATCTACCAACTCTGCCTCCCTGCTTTTTCCTCCAGCCCCCAACAATTCTCAGTCATAGCATGGTTGAAAACTTTTGGTCTTTTCTGTCCTAAAAATTACATGGTAGAAGTGGGAAAACAAAGAGTTTACACTGGAGAAACTAGACAAACACTGCCTCAGGCAGTCAAAAAACTGGAAAATTCTAAATTAAAAGGCTTTAAATTCAAGTTTACCGAAAGGTAACTTGGAAGAAAGGCCTAGCAATTTACTATGGAAATATCAGCCATTGAAAACCTTGTGGAGCACAGTTCTACTCTGACTCATATGGAGCTGAGTTGATGGTAACTATTTGTTTGTTTGTTTATTTTACCTGAATATACGCTCCTCGAGAGAAAAATTTCGTATAATACTTTTGTAATTCTTCTCTTCGTACTAACTTAAGCTAAATCGATCCCATTGCCATCAAGATGATTCCGACTCTAGAGCCAAATAAAGTCTAGAGTCATCCTAAATGATCACCAAAACCAAAAGAACCAAATTCAGTGTCGCTGAGTTGATTCTAGCTCATAGTGACCCCACAGGGCAGAATAGAACTGCTCCTCAGTTTCCAAGGCGCCCCTGGCAGATTCAAACTGCCAGCTTTTGGTTAGCAAATGTACTGCTTATCCACTATGCCAGTACTGCAGCACTTAACCACTATGCCACTTAACTTTAAAAGGCAAAGATGTCACTTTCAGGACTGAGATGTACCTAATCCAAGCCATGGTATTTTCAATTGCCTCATGTGCATACAAAATGAATACAGTTCAGGGGGGTGATCACCAAGCACTTGTGAAAAACTGCCCTGCCTGAGAACTACTGGCTACAGTGAGAACGTTCTTTTCAAACAATTAACCAAGCTCCGGGCTCTAAGCATAAAGCCAAATTCAAAATGAAGGTGGCTCTAAGGTGTTACATTCTTGTTTATGCAATCAAAGCCAGAACACTGGGGACTTTCTTAGTTACTTTGTTATTTACTGCTGCCTAGCTGGCCCTTGACTCATGCACATGGAAAAAAATACTGCCCAGGGCTGTGCCATCCCCATGGTTAGGCTGTAGGCCTAACTATGTGCGATTGATATGTTTTTTTTATTGGCTGCTTTATGGAAGCAGATCACTAGGCTTTCCTCCTTGTCTATCTTAGTCCGAAAGTTTTGCTGAAACTTGTCTAGCATTAAAGCAACTTGAAATCCTCCACCAGTTGACAAGTGGTAGTTGTGCAGGACGTGTGGTAGTTGTGCGTGACGTGCACTAGTCAGGAGTGCTACCCTGGGTGAGACTGCTGCAACACAAAACACCACAGTGGGGGCTTTAAAGCTAGGCATTTATTTTCTCATAGTTCAGAAAAGAGAACTTGCACTTTCTAACACTTTGAAGAGATATTTCATAACAGATTTGCCCAGTATAATGTGTCATTTGATTTTTTGATTGCTGTTTTGAAGGATATTGATCATAGAGCCAAGTAAAATGAAATCCTTGACAACTTCAATATTTTCTCTATTTATCATGATGCTGTTTACTCGTCCAGTTGTGGAGATTTTCGTTTATGTTGAGATTCAAATCATATTCAAAGTTTAGTCTTTGATCTTTCTCAGTAAGTGCTTAAAGTCCTTTTCACTCCTAGCAAGCTAAGTTTTCTTCTGCATACCGCTGGTTGTTAATGAGTCTTCCTCCAATCCTGATGCCCCCTTTTTCTTCAAACAGTCCAGCTTCTCAGATTATTTCTTCAGCATGCAGACTGTAGAAACATAGTGAAAGGACGCAGCCCCGGAACAAACCTTTCCTGACTTTAAAAGGCAAAGAAGTCACTCTGAAGACTATGGTGAGCCTGACCCAAGACGTGGTATTTTCAATTGCCTCATGTACACACAAAATAAACAAATCCGTCTTGGAAAAAGTGCAGCCAGATGCTGATTGTAAGCAAGGATGTGGAGACTTGATCTCAGGTACTTCGGATATGTTATCAGGAGGGACCAGTCCCTGGAGAAGGGCATCATGCTTGTAGAGGGTCAGCAAAAAAGAAGACACTGCAACAACGGGCTAAAACACAGCAGAGATTGTAAAGACGGTGCAAGACCACCCGGTGTTTTTTCTGTTGTACACTGTGTCACTAAGGGTGAGAACTGACTGGGGGCACCTGACAACAACAACAGGAAGCTACAATCTGAATTCAGGGTGTGGTTCTAGGGGAGTGTCCTTCCTTTTTCCATTTCAGTTTCTAGTAGCTACCAGTAGTCTTTATTAATGCGTCTGTCTCGTCTGTCTTCTGCCCTTGGTCTGTCTGCCAGTGTCCATTCTGTTATTTTCTTACTTTGGAAGTGGTTAGATTTAGAACCCATCCTACTTATGTATGACCTAATTAATATCATAAAGAAAAACCCATTTCCATGATAATGTTTAGAGGTATTCAAGAAAAAGCAGTTGACTTTGACCTGTGGTGACCTCTTCAGCTGAGTTTTTAGAAGAACAAGCAGCCCCCAAGTTTTGAACAATATCTATTTCTGTGTCTTTAAGTCTTCAAGCTGAATTTGTAGGAAAGTCGGAACAGGTGCATATAGTTAGTATTTACCCTTCCTTTGCATCAGCTTGACGGTGGTGGGTTTGGCTTTTTTTTTTTTTTTTTTTCATTTTAGTGAAAGAAAAGATCTGAAGCCTTGTCAAGGATTTAAAATCTGCATGTGCAGCAAATGAAGGTGATCATGCTGAAGAATTTGTTTGGAGTAGGGGTTAGTTCAATCATTTCAAAGTGGTGGCAAGTTTACACAACTTTAAAGTGCAAGTATGAGTTGCCCATAAATTGGAAGCTTATAACCTAGGAATAGCTGGTAGACTGACAAACCATTCTTCTGACACATCTCTGGGTAGACTTGAACCTCCAACCTGTCAGTTAGTAGCTGACAGCATCAGCTGTTTGCACCACCTAGAGAGTCCTTTGCAGGTATTTTGTTGTTGTTGCTAAGCACTGTAGAGTCAATTCTGACTCACAGTGACCATACATACCACAAAATGAAACATTGACCAGTCCTGCGCAATCCCCCATTGTTGCTATGCTTGAGCCCGTTGTTGCAGGCACTGTGTCAATCCATCTTATTGAAGATCTTCTTCTTTTTCTCCAATGCTGTACTTTCGCAAGCATGATGCCCTCCTCCAGGGACTGATCTCTCTTGACAACATGCCCAAGGTATGTAAGACATAATCCTTCAATCCTTGCTTCTAAAGAGTCTTCTGACCATACCTCTCCCGAGACAGATTTGTTTGTTCTTTTGGCAGTCCATTATATGTTCAATATTCTTCACCAACACCACAATTCAAAGGCATCATTTCTTTGATCTTCCTTATTCACTGTCTGGCTTTCACATGCTGATGATGCCATAGAAAATGCTATGGCTTGGTTTAGGTACATCTCTGTTTTCAAGGTGACATCTTTGCTTTTCAATACTCTAAAGAAGTCTTTTGCAGCAGATTTGCCCAGTGCAATGAATCTTTTGATTTCTTGACTGCTGCTTCTGAGTGTTGATTTTGGATCCAAGTAAATAAAATCTTTGACAACTTCAATGTTTTGTATATTTATCATGAGCCTTCTTTATTGGCCCAGTTACAAGGATTTTTGTTTTATGTTGAGATGCAATCCATAGTGAAGGCTGTGGTGTTTGACTTTTATCAGTAAGTATAAGGTTCAGAATATCAATACATATTTGAGGGGGCACATTTTAATTTGTAACACTAACTATGGAGTTGCTGGACTCTCTGGGTTATCTCTGCCCTCTCTGTGGACTAAGCAGTCTTTATCCAGTGAGTTTCAATTCACCGTACTCCCTTCTTCCTTCTCAAAGCCTTGCCTCCATCTGCGCTGAGAATTGGTAATAGTAAATGCGTGGACATTTCCATCAAATGCATGCACATAAGATAAATCATTTTTCCCTTTTCCTCTTTTGCCCCCTTAACCATGGTCTTAAATAGAACTTACGACCCTTTGTGCCTGTTCTTATCAAGAGAAAATTGATTCCATGGCAGGCAGTGATAACCTTGACACTGCCAAAGAATTTAATATACTATTAGGTGCCAGGGCTGCTCACTGGGTCCCTTTGCAGTCACTGCTGGCACTGTTTTCTCTGAACACTATGGCCGTGGAGTGGGACTGAGGCGGTGGTCGTCCAAGCAGCACTCCACTAAAGGAGCCTTTCATTTTCACTTTTAATAGGAAAATAAAATCAATTGCTGTATCAGCAAAAGCTTTTCAGAAAAATCAGATCATTCTATGGTCCACGGCTTTTTATTATGATTGGAATCCTGTCGCTAGATACACACGTAATAAAATGCTTCCTCCTAGGTCTGTGGGCACAGGCAAGAAAGTTGGATTCTCAAAAGTTTCCCGAAATTACTCGCTGGAGACAACAGAACTGTGGGAGCTTTAGGAAGGGAATGGTCTTACATTAGCCATAATGAAATTGAAGCTGTGGGGTCTCTTCTGGGAAAAAAAGGGAAAATTCATTTCCTCCTGGAAGCATGCAGTTTCCTATGACTGAGAAGTCAGACCACTGTATCCTCCCTGTACCTCTACACTGGCCACTAGTCCTTCACTTGGACTTAGAATCAGGTACACTTGAGTTTGAATCTGAGTGACCTTGGGTAAGTTGTTTAGTATCTGCTGGTTTGCTGCAAGAATTAAATCAGGTCATGTTTGTAAAGCATTTTGCACAGTGCCTGGCTCAGAACCAGCGGTCAAATAAATCAGAGCTGCTATTGCTATCATTATTATTATTGGGCTTGGTCCTCGGTACCTTAATAACTTGCGGGCTCCAACCCATCAGGGTTTCTGTCTGTCTGAGAAGCCCGCGGTCTGTGCCTTGGTTTCCCGGCTGGGCTGCTGCCAGCTCCTCCTCTGAAAAGTAGTGAAGGAAGGCGTCCTCTTCCTTTCTCTGGGTTGCAAACGGATAACCTCTAGGCGCTTTCACATTCTTGAAGCAGAGCTGCAATCTAACAACAGGTGCTCTAACCTGAACTACCAGCCCAGGGAGCCTCCAAGGCAAGCTGCAGAGCCCAAGCCCTCTGAGCTCTTTGGACCACCTGGTAGGGAATTCCAGAGCCTGGAGTCTTCCCAGGAGCACCTAGCCTCTGAACGGAAGATCATAGCACAATAGTACTTTGTTACTGCACAGAAATTATTCCAAAGGTGCATATAGAACTTTGTCTATATAATCCCTTCAACCACCTGCCAACATCTCTCAGACACAGGGCTCTGCACACCTAACTACATAGTGGTAGTAGTCTCCCTGCATGGTGCAAACAGTTAACATGCTCAGCTGCTAACTGAAGTTTGGAGGTTCGAGTGTACTCAGAGGCACATTGGAAGGAAGGTCAAAAGATCACAGCCATTGAAAATCCTAAGGGTTACCACGTGTTGGAATCAACTCCATCGATACTAGTACCTCTTGATGGTTTATCAGGGCTGCTAGTAGTTTGAGGATGGGAAATGTATTCTGTGTCCTCACAAGTTTTATTGTTGTGCTGGTGATGGTGCTTAATATTTGCTTTAGTTGGCAACATTAAAAATCAAGATTTTTCACTTGTGAGTATGGATTTGAGGCTTTTCTTGGAGGGGGGACAAAACTGTCAACACTGCAGTTGAATAGAATCAAAGTCCTATATGTTTAATAACAAATAAAGTGTTTAATATACAAATGTCCTGATTCAGTCCTTTATTTTAATTCCATGGTCCATTAAATATCAGTTTGCCAATACTACTAGACGTCATTCTACTTTCATCATATGTCATAACACCTTAAACTCGAGGCATTTCTAAGATGAACTAGTTCAGGAAGCTCGATCAGAGAAATGAGGGGTGTGTCTGAGGCTCACAGAACTTTCACGGCAAAAGAGGAGTGGAGGTTCCCTGGCTTGGGCTTGCTACCCTTTTTCCGGACGTGATACTTTCTCTACATTTAGAAGGAAACAGAATGAGGGCTTCTGATTTAGCAAGGCTTCTACCAATTTCTGGAAACTCTGGTGGCATAGTGGTTAAGAGCTATAGCTGTTAACCAAAAAGGTCACCAGTTCAAATCTACCAGGGGCTCCTTGGAAACTGTATGGAGCAGTTGTACACTATCCTAGTGGGCCAAAATGTGTCAGAATCAACTTGACAGCATGCGTGTTTTTTTTTTCCCCTGCCAACTGCTACTTAAAAAAACAAGTCTGAATCAACTCAACTACAATAGTTTTTTTGTTTTGTTTTGTTTTCTGTCAATTTCTGGTGAAGTTCCAAGGATGTGAGCCAAGGGTCTGAGAAAAGCCACTTGACCCCAAACCTCTTTCTTGCCTGCCTCAGGACCCATAGTTTCCATCACTCAGGTATCATGACTTTAACCTGTAAAGTCATGCATTTTACGGGATTAAGACACTGTTACCTCCGAGCCACAACTTATTATTGTGGAAATGCATCAGTGAGAATTTTTCTTCAAATTCTTTACCTGTGTCACGGTCAGCAGAGAATAAGGAGCACAAGGAAGGTGCTCTGAACAATTCCGAGCTGGGGCTGGGTTTGTAGCAAGACAGCTGGTAAACTGGGAGGAACACAGGTTGGAGTTATGAGCGCTGAGTAACTGAGGCTTGCCTGGTACGCAATTTTCCACTTTGTAAAATAGAGTTACATAACACTATCATGTTGAGGCCTTCACCACTGCAGGCAGTCTATGAGTCCAAGAGCAAAAAGGTCCAGAGTGGTAGTCACCTGTGGTCTGGAATAGCTGATAGAGGAAGGCCCAATATAAGTTAAAAGCCAACGGAAACATAGGACTGAGGACAGAAAAAGAAAAGGGCTTATGGGGAATGAGTAAGAAGTGGACTCTGAGGGAGCAGGAAATGCAAGGAGAATGTTACTACTTTTGAAAGCACTGTGGTGTAGTAGAAAGAACACTGACCACTGAGCTACAAGACTTGAGCTCCAGTTCTCCCCTCTGATGAGACGAAGACATGACACCTGAGAGTCCCAGGAGAGTGGCTTTTAGAAGTAACTTCTATACTTGCAGTCTTACCAAGGTCACCAATCATAAGTGTAATGTGCCTTTCACAGCAGATTTCTTTCTCATGTATGTACCCTGTTTGCGGAAGTTTGCAGTCATCAGAGGCAGCCACAAGGTGTGTAGAGGGCAAGAGCAAAATCTCACTGATTCAAAGACAAGAATACCTGCGAAGGGACTTGCCATGTTGAAGTATAAGGCAAATGGATACCACAAATCATAACTAGTCAGGAAAATTGCTTTAGTGTACTCAGCTAAGAAATATCCATTTCTCAAAGACCCCACTCCTGAGTGTGTGGTGCATGTGTGTGTGTGTGAGTGTCTTTTGACAGAAGTTAGACCCAGGGAGGAAACTCAAAGACGGAAGGAAAAGTGGAAAGGCAAAGCCTTTGGCACCCGGGAGCTCTACCTTGCCTCAGAGCTGAGAGCATCGTTTGAGGTCTTGCACGCCCTCTGCCCTCACAGCTGATACCAGCACTGGATGGACAACCTCCCTGTTCTTTGGTGTATCCGTCTCTTTGCTTTAGGGCTGACAGCCTGTGTATGGTTGCCTGACTTTCCTAGAGATGGTAGATCATAGCCACACCCTTCAGGACATTCTTCTTCCAAGGTGAGGACTAGATTGCTCAGGGCTGATGTTTAAGTCGGTCTCAGTACCCTGAAGAGAACTGTCCTATGTAGCAAATTGGGGCTTCAGAGCCACTGTAATTTATCAGAGTTCACTCAGTCACTTAGATGGTTGACTCAAGCTTTGAGTTTATAATACGCTAAAGCTCTAGCTCCCAGAGAAACCCTGTGTCTGCCCTATTGACAAAATTCCTTTTCCAGGGTCTGAATTCCTAAATGCTCTGCTGTGAACTCAGCTACCCTCTGCGAGCATTGTTCTTTTCAAGTTTTTATTACAAGTTTGAAATAACTTGAGAGATTGTTACCACTGTCCTCTTTTTTTTAGAAATTTGTACTCCTAAATCACCTTAGACTCAGGAAAGTCTTTTCTGTTTTAATCATCTCTATGGAGAGAAAAAAAAAAATTCACAGTGGTGTCATATATATGTATGCGTGTGCATATATGAGGTCTGACAGTTAAGTTCAGGAAGTCATCCTAGAAAAAGTGCTACATACCTCATTGCTGAGTATTACTATGGTCACCTTTGAAGTACTCCCCATGGGAAGCTACACACCGATGCTAGCACTTAGTCCAGCCTTCAAAGCAAATTTGGAACCGTTTTTCTGGAATGTCCATCAGAGCTGTCATTGGATTACCCTTGATGTCCTGAATGTCATCAAAATGTCTTCTTTTCAATATTTATCTCTGGGTAAAGAAAAAGTAACTGTGGGCCAGATCAGGTGAGTACGGAGGGTGTTTCAATACAGTTATTTGTTGACTGGCTAAAAAGTCCCTCACAGACAACTATACAATTAAGTTTGTGCACTTGCCACCTTGCACTCTGCGCAATGGCTATTCCAGAAAAAGTTCCAAAATGACTTTAAAGGGTGGCCTAGGCACTGGCACTGCTACATAGCTTCCCAAGGGAAGTACTTCTAAGGTGACTGTAGTGGTATTCAGCAAGGAGGTGTGTAGCGCTTAGAACAATGAAGTTCACAGACTTAATGTTAAGATCTCATATGTATGTGGAAAGAGAAAGAGGTTGTTTGACAGTTCTGGAAATGGAAGTACAAACCAACAAACTGGCTAGGCCATGTTCCCTTTAAAGTCTCTAGGTGAAAATTCTTTCATGTCTCTGCCGTTCATGACTTGTAAATACATGTTGGCTGTCCTTCTGTCTGCCTCTGTATCTCTTCCCTCCCTTTTTTAAAATACAGTTTTATTGTTACCAATATATATACACATGTGTATCATACAGCATTTGATTCATTTTCCACATGTACAATTTACAGAAATCAATTACTTATGCTGTTATTCAACTCATCAATAATCATTGCCAAATTTTCCATCACCATAAACAAACTTACTGCTTCGTAAGCAGTGACTCCCCTTTTCACCCTCCTTCCCATTCCTGGTAGCCACTAATAAAACTTGGGTCTCTATACCTTTGCCTATTCTAGACACGTTGTATAAGTGAGACAACATAATGCCTGTCCTTAGATGATTGACTTACTTCACTCAGCAAAATGTTTTCAAAGCTCATCCATGTTCTAGCATGTATCAGGACTTCATTTCTCTTTATGGCTAGTACTTTGTTTTGTGTATACACCACATTAGGTTTAGCAATTCATCTCTTGATAGACATTTAAATTGTGTCTACCTTTGGCTATTGTGAGTAGTGTTACAATAACCACTGGTGGACGTAATGTCTCTGTAGACGTCTTTATTAACTTGTTCTGGCACTTAGCAACCTTTATATCCCTTTCTTCCACTTTAACTCTCGGTGGAGATGAAGGACGATTTACCATAATCTCATTAGCAGTAATAGTGTACTCTGGATACAACAATATGCTACTGTGGTTATTTCTGTGGCCTAGTTTATGATACCTGGAGACAGAGTCAATGACATTTGCAGAGCTAAGAAGTCACTGTTTCCCAGGAGCCAGGCAGGGATGTGGGAAACAGAAGAGATTCCGTGATACTTGCCTTCAAGGAGCATCAAGTTCTGCTAAGACAAAAGTGCATGAATACACTTAAATCAAGAACTGAACCCTTTTTAAATACCCTTGAATCATAGCCTAGAAAAGACAGAATTAGACAAATTTTGCCATGTAGCTTCTGGTGGAGTAGGAGTCACTTCTGACACTGGACTTCACTCAGCCGTTCCCTTTTGCCTTTTCTTGGGGGAACTATGGCAATATTCCAGGGGTTCAGTTACATTTATGACATAGGTGTTTATGTCCAAATTAAATAGCATTGTGTATACAGCTTATCATGTGTCTGCTACATTACAAGATCTGGGAGGGTAGGAATTATTGCCTATTCAGTTCACTGAATATCCCAAGTGTCTACAGCAGTGCCTGGCACTGAGGAAGTATGCCATAAACAAGTTATCAAAGGAGGAATTGAGGAAAAGAGGGCTCAACAGTTGATTTTTTGCTCTGCTAAGTTGTTGATAAAAACAAAATCATAAGTTGCAACAGAGTCATTTCCAACCCATGGTGACCCCAAGTGTGTCAGAATAGAACCGTGCCTCGTAAACTTTTCAGCGGCTGATTTTCAGAAGCAGATCACCAGATCTTTCTTTCAAATCATCTGTGGGTAGGTCTGAACCTCTAACCTTTAGGTTAGCGGCCAATGGTTTTAGTCCTTTGTCCTACCTGGGGGCTCTACATTGTTGCTAGCCTGTTTCAATTTCTCTTCTACCAGGGGAAAAAGAAAAAACAAAACAATAACAACAAAAAAAAACAATAAGAACTATCTGTCTTTGTTGTCTAATTAAATGAGAAAAGACCAAATCAGTCCCACCAGCAACCCCTTTCCAGCTAGCACTGACTTACTTTTACTATTCTTTGTTGTCTCCTGTTTGGGAAGCATTTTATCTGCACATTAAGCTCTATTCCCCACTTACTGTAATTCCTTCATCATATAGGGTTGTTATGATGCGACAGCGGTGGGGTTGCTTTTGGTTTACCGTCATTCCCTACATGGACAGTCAACTTTAGTATGGAACCTTATCAGATTTTGTTTTGTTTTGTTTTCATTTTTAGGTAAATACAGTCATAGGCTTTTTATTTTTTCCATCTCCTATAAAAATAATTCCTCAAGTTAAACTAAAACTAGTAAATAAACCCAAAACACTCTTTCCAGGTAGGTCTGCTCTCACAAATGCAGACTGACTACATCCTATCAGACTCTGCTACTGCAAATCCATCAGGTACTTTATGGCCCAAGTGACTGCTAACATTTTTGTAGGCAATCTGATATACCAAAACCCCAAAACTCATTGCTGTCAATTCCCATTCATAGCAACCCTGAAGACAACTTTCTAATTCTAACAGTTTATAATAAAATGTATGTAGCACAGCACTCACCCCTTTCTAGTTCTTAGCCTTCTTGTCCCTCTTTACAACTGGCAAGCAAGGTCTAGCTGATGAGCGAGACCGTTGTATGCTAAGCCAGGGCCACGATGTCTCTTTGGGACCTAGCACTGAGCTTTGATAGAATAATCAAATTTTGTTTTATTCCAAAGACAAGAACCTCTAACTGCTCTTTGGGCAGCAATCTGAGTAAGGGTGCAGGAACTGGAAGAAGAGAAAACAAAAGCATCTGTAATCACTGAATAGATTCTGACTCATAGAGATCCCAGGTGTTATAGAGGAACTACTCCATAGTTTTCTTGGCCGTAATCTTTACAGAAGCAGTTTAGTAGGCAGTTCGAATCTACCAGGAGCTCCTTGGAAACTCTATGGGGACAGTTCTACTCTGTTTTGTAGGGTTGCTGTGAGTTGGAATTGACTTGAGACCAGTGAGTTTGCTTTTGGTTTTTTTTTTTTCTTCAGTGGAACAGCTGGCTGGGTTTGAACTGACCTCCTTTAGGTTACTAGTTGATCACAGAATGCTTGTATCACTCAGTTTTCTTGGAAGGTGGCAAGATCTGGTAATACCATTTGGTATTTTTCAGGAGCATTACTACTTCTCCTTCAGTTGTTATTGTTGTTTGTTTTTTTGTTGGCCTCTACTTTTTTACTTCCATCCTTTGTATTTCTGTAATATACCAGAATAATCGTCATCCTGGCTGAAGTTAAGTGGTATTTTGAAGGCAAACAGATCTGGTTTTGAATTGTGCCCTTGGGTAGTATAATTCACATCTCTAAACCTCAGTCTCCTTACCTACCAAATGGGGTAATAATACATTTGTAAAACAGATGTTATGAGAATTATATGAGACAACAAATGAAAAAGGCTGGACACTTGTCGTATGCTATCAAATTGACTCCAACTCTTAGAAACTCTACAGGACTGAGTGAAATTGCCGCACAGAGTTTCCTAGGCTGAAATATTTAGGGGAGCAAATGGTCAGGTCTTTTCTCTCACAGAGCCACTGGGTGGGTTCAAACTGCTGACCTTTCAGTTAGTAGTGAAGTGCTTAACCACTGCACCACCAGGGACCCTTACCGATCACTGCTGTAGTCTCTTCTCTCTCTGTTCAAGTCCCACATCTTCCACGACTAATAATAATAACAGCACCATAGATATGCCAAGAGCCAAGTGCCGTCGAGTCGGTCCACTCACGGCGACCATAGATATACAGACACATTTATAAAGTCTTTACTGTGTGTAAGCTACAATTCTGAATGCTTTGTATATATCTGTTCTTTTAATCCCAGTTACTGTCTGTGGTCTATGGCAATTCCATCCCTCTTTCCCACTATTCTTGGATTCACCTTCTCTCCATTACATCCTTTTAACAAACTCCTTTCTCTAACCTTCTGCTGTTTTTGTATGAAAGAAACAAATGACGTTCCTCAAGTCAAGGACACTTAATGTGATCTTCTTATTCCAGTCCCTAGGTGGTACAGTTTGCACTCAGCTGCTAACCAAAATGAGCCCTGGTGGCACAGTGGCTAAGAGTTTGGCTGCTAACTGGCCGACAGGCCATGCTCGTGAACTGGACTTGACTGCACGATTTGGATGGAGTTTGGTTTTATCTTTTTATCCAGGGTATGCAGTCACATCCCAGATTTCTAGAGCGGTGGATCTCAACCTGACTACACTCTAGAATCAACTGGGTAGCTTTCAAAGTCCCAGAAGTGGGACTAGATATTGCTTCTCAAAGTTTAAAGCACATCTTGGTAAAATGCAGATTTCTCTTTCTAATAAGCTTCCAGTTAAGTTGATGCTACTGGCCTATAAAGGCCACTTTGAACAGCAAGGTCAGATCAGAACAAATTTGCTTACTGCCCCGCAGCTCCCTGCTAATTCACACACGTGCAGTCTCTTCATTGCTGTTCCTGGTCCTCCTCTGTCTACCTATAGCCCCTGACTATGCCTGAATCCTAAGTTTTACAATAATACTACATATGACCAATGGCAGAGAAAAATGGTAGCTCACACTTATAGACAAACACAATTACTTTCAGAAATGCACCTGGAACACAGGGTTTGGGGTCAGAGATAAACCACCACCAAATGCCTGGGAATATCTTAATACAGGATCCACGATGGCACAGTGATTAATAGTTCAGGCTGATAACTGAAAGGCAGGCGGTTTGAATCCACTATCCACTCCTTGGAGACCCTATGGGACAGTGAAAAAGTTCTACTCTGTCCTACAGGGTCACTATGAGTCACTATAGAGTCACGACTGACTTGACAACAATGGGTTTTTCTGTTTTTTTCTTTTTTTTTTCTTCTTCTTCAATTGACAGTCATTTCTAAATCATGGGCCTTTCTTGACAGAGCCCTCAGAAACAGCCCTTGAGGAAATAGTGAATTCTGATTCTCTGGCTTTGTTGCTTTCCCACTGGAATCAATGCCAAGATTTCCCTTATTTTGTCTTCTTAACTGAATTCGGAAGCACTGATGGTTAAGTGGCAGGATTTTCACCTTACATGTGATTTTCAGTCAAGGCACCTCCTGCACAGCCATCACTTGTGATGCTGAAAAGGTCTCAGCAGAGCTTCCAAACTAAGATAGACTAGGAAGAAAGTCCTGGTGATCTAATTGCAAAAACCAGTCAATGGGATCACAGTGATCCCATGCCCGATCCATCAAGGGGATGTCACAGAACCAGGCAGCTTTTGGTTTCATTGTGCACAGGGTTGCTATGGGTCAGAAGCCAACTCCAGAGCAGCTAATGCCAGGAACAATGTAGATGACCCATTCTCTGGCTCTGTGGCCAGTGCTGGCAGCCATGGGGTCTCTATGGATACAGCTGTTGTTAAGATTTCCTGAGCCATTTAAGTCACATAGAGGAAAACCAAGCTAAATCTCTCGTAAGAAAATACTAGAAGAACATGATGCCTGCACAAGGTCTCAGCTTCCTCATTTATAAAGAAGAGGCTAGAATTAGCCAGCTAATTATGTGTTTTCCATCTAAAGCCTCTGCAGATCTGGAGTAGAGATCAAGGCATGACTTATTGCTCAGAGGCTTAGACAACCGACACTTCCAGAGTAATAATGATTTCCCAAATGTGCTCTAGTGCACTGCTGGCTTCTCTTGTAAATCAGTCTTATCCTTAAAGATGACAAAGGGGTCTTTCTAGATATAAAAATGTTTCTTTTACAACACAGTTACCAGTAGCACAGGGAATGGTGAATTAAATTTGAACAAAGAGACTGACTCTGGTCCCAGTTCTGCTATAAAGATATCCAAGAAGAAACGAAAGATTTTTAATAAATAAAATTATTTTTCTCTTTATGTAGAACCTAGAGGCTCCCAGTAGGCAAAGTCCTAGTCAGGTAAAACTGAAAAAAAAGAAAAGAAAAGAAAAGAAAAATCACAGCACATACCAACCACGCTACCTACTGGCCTCTCCATCTCTCAGACTGGGACGATTTAACGGGCAAATAATAACCTACTGCTTCTCCTCTCCTGTGTTTACCGGAAGAGCAGCAGCTGTGAGGGACATTTGCTGTGGAATGAATTGAGACTGTCCTGAGGAGCTAAGAGTTAAGTCCAGTCTTTCAACATTTCTATAGAACCCAATACGATTTCAGCTGTGTGCATGTTTAATCTTGTTCAAAACCAAGCTCCTGGAAGGAACCTGGACAAGACGGGAAGTGCTGGGAAACTCAAACTCGTATTTATTTTGGAAGCAAAAGGCCACCACATTCCAATTTCCAAAGCAGGGAGGCAAATATATATAATGTTGTAACACTGTAGTTCTGAGCACAGAGAAAGAAGAAGAGATATTTCTGCCTATTGAGCCCCCAGAGTGATTAAGAACTGGTCTCCAGTAGGTTCACGGATGTGAACTTTCAGATAACAGCAACTGCACTGGTTTCTTTTTGAAAACATACAATAGAGACTTAATACGTGAATGTTTACCTGATTTTGAAGCCTTGATTATAAGTACAGCCACTTTTTGAAACAAATCCTGAAAATTATGTTACAACAAGTATAGCATTTTTCTGATCACCCCAGTTTTTGGCAGTCTTTTCAACATTTCACACCATCATCTCTATCCTGCATCTCTTCAGAGTTAGGGACATAATTAAAATAAACAGTACTGATTTTGCCGCTTAGGTACTCTGATTTGGCTTGTGGAAAGAGGAAATGGCTATCTCTCAGGCTGCCTTGAGTATTCATCATTCTTAGTAAAAGGAAATAATTAGACAGAGAGGTGGCCATAACCAAAAAAGATTCAAGGACAGAACTCTTAAAAAATAAATTTTAGTTCAGGATTTACTTCATTTTTATTTATGTATTTATTTAATGTTATGATTGAATGAAAATGTACATTCCCGTATAAGTTTTCCGACTCGACGGCACTTGGCTGGCACCTATATGCATCTCCCTCTGCTCTCCCTGCCCGGTGCCAGCACACTCTTCCTCTCTGTTCCATACCCATCCTATCCTCCCAACAGTTTCCAATCCCCTCCTCCCCACCCACTCCTCTTCCTCCAATAAGAGGTCAGCAGGACGACATCCTATAGACGCATAAGGTACCAGTTAAAATTAGAGTCAGTGATAGGAAATCGAATACCTAGAAAACTGAAAAAAAAAAAAAAAAGAACTTCTATTCTGTGGGTGTATAGGGGGAGAAAGAATAATCAAGTTTTTCAGGTTTTAGTTTCCCTTCTCTCAAAATGAAGGTGATAAAATATTCCAGAATGCTGTGTCTATTAAAAATTTTTCATAAATAAATACTTTCAAAGGTTAAACTTGTTATGGAATTTATGCTTCTGGCTGAAAAGGCTGGGAGAATTATTGAGAGATCCTAATTCACTCACTGGTGAGCTTAAATGGCATTATGGCAAAACAGAAAGAAAGCTGTCCATTTAAGATATAAACAATGTCATCGAAAACACAGATGACGTACATGGAAAAGTGTTAAAATGGTAATTCTTTTGTTTTATACTTACCACAATTTAAAAATATATATAATATAAAATATATATGAATTGTCTGGGAAATTAAACCACTCTTCCCAATCGTATGCTCAGAAAATTCTTTAGGTCCCAAACCCAACTTTCCTCCTCCTGTCACTGGACTCTCCTTTGGGCTCAGCTCTTGGAGGAGAGAGTAAGTGTGCTGCCACCCGGATAGTAGGTACCAAGCACTGCTCTTCTCCCTCAGGGCTGTAATTAGGCTTCTTCACAAAAGCTCTTCTCTTTTCTATATGATACACTCACTCCCATACTCCTTCCAGGTATGGCTCACTTCCAAATGCTTTCCTAACTTTTGCTATGTATTTCTCAGGCTCATCCTAGTTGGCTCTGTCCCACGTCCTCTGTAGGTGCCAGATAGGAATACAGTATGCAAATAGAGGTTCAACTGACTGGAGGAGGCAGGGATGTGGAGTCCCTGTGACTCTTCTAGTCCTCCTAATTAGGCTCCTGGTTGAGGGGGTGGGAATAGATCTAATGACCTGAAGAGGCTTTTTCCATTGCTTCCCATTATTAAAAACTAAGTGACAAGCAAAAGCCATACCTTTTCTGAAACACTAAAACATCCGTGTGAAACTACCGGTAACATGAAGGGATCCAAAGTATTTGATCCATCCGTAACCAGCTTGCACTTCTCCCGTCTACTCAGAAACTATCACCAACCAGACTTTTGGATTTCCATCTGTGGCCCCACCCCTGTGAAAGGGAATGCTGTGTTTCTTTAAAAGTGAAGTTAACAATGGTTCTCTTTCCCTTTGTATTTTCTATCCCAAAGGCAACAGATGCAAATAATGGTTGTAACTGGGATTAAAAACCAAAACCACAGCCATGGAGTTTATTCCAACTCAGATCGACCCCGGGCCCTGCAGGACAGAGTGGAACTGCCCCAAAGGGTTTCCAAGGCTGTAAATCTTCATAGTATCAGACTACCGCATCTTTTTCTGGCAGAGTGGCAGGTAGATTCAAACTGCTGATTTTGGGGTTTGCAGCCAAGCTCTTGACCACTGTCCTACCAGGGCTCCGTAACCAAGATTAGAGGAGCCCAAATAAGGGCCGGGATAGCATTATGATTAACAGCCTGTATGATAATCCTCAAACATCAGAGGGACACAAGAACATTACAACAGCTGTGCAGGCCATAAATAAAACTGTTCTGACTTTTATGCATGTAAAGTCTCAACCATAAATGTTGCGTTAACTTTTTTTTTTGCATAACCCATGGGAGACAAGTTATTCCTGTAAAGACTATTCCCTTTTGTTGCTTATACCTAAGGCGCATGGAACCAGACTTCAACTTAAGGTTTTGAAAGTCCTTAAAATTGGGCAATTTCTGGGAATACTGGGGTAACCTGCAAAAAAGGGGAGTGGGTGGAGAGCCTGGTGGTTAGGCAAAAGGCCAAGAGCGCAGTTTCCCAGAACCTCTTGGATCTATTCTCCACCCTGCCGGAAATACCATGTCTTTTCACTGGACTTGTCCTTGATGTGAGCTGTTGTTCTTCCCATGTAAAGTTTTCCAAGCTTATGGGCAGGGCACAGTCTTAAAGTTGCGATGCCCATGACTTGCTCTTGTAACAGACAAGTTAAAAGGGGATGAATACATACGAAAAGCAGAGATGCAGACAGGTAGAGCTATCTCTTTAATTTAATAGTGAAAATCCCTTCAGAAAGCCAGCAGACATCCATTCCTGGCCAAATGGATTTGAAAGACTTGGGACTTCTCCTGCTGTTGACTGGCCCTGTAAGTCAGCCCTCTCTTGACGGGCCCACTCATAGAAGAGTTTGCGTGCAGCCACCGATATACCAGCACTCTTAACTTTGAAAGAGGGTTGGGAAAGCTGGGAGAAGGGCTAACAAACGATAATACCTGCATCGCGAGGGCTTGCCAAATATCAGGCAGTGCAGGTTACCTATATTGTCTCAGTAACCACTACCAGGCAGATACTATTACCAGCTGGGTTTTACAGATAATAGCTTGGTTTTCTGGAGTCCTGGTGACAGTGTTAAGGGCTTGGCTGTTAACCAAAAAACACTGGCAGTTCAGATCTACCAGTTGCTCCTTGGAAACCCCGTTGGGCAGTTCTGCTCTGTCCTGTAAGGCTGCTATGAGTCAGAATCGACTGACTAACAATGACTTTGTTTTTTCCTTTTTTTTTTTGGTTTTGGATATTAGCTTTCTATTGCTGTTATTACAAATTGTCACAACCTTAGTGATCTAAAACAACAATAATTTACCATCTCACAGCTCTGTAAGAAGTTCAGTGTAAGACTGACTGGGCTAAAGTTAAGGAGTTGTCACAGCTGTATTTCTTTCTGGAGCCTATAAGGAAGAATTTTGACCTTTTCCAACTGCTGGAGGCTGCTGACATTCCTTGGCTTATGGCCCCCTTCTCCACTTAGCAAAGGCTACTTGAGTCGTTCTCACAGTACACCACTCTGAAGTTTTCTGGCTCCTTGTTTCCCATTTTTAAGAACCTCATTGTGCGTTTGGGCCCAGCTGTGGCAGTCCAGGTTTATCATCTTATCTGAAGATCAGTTGATGAGCAACCATAGGCTGCTTAACTTCCTCTTGCCATCTAACCGCACATATTCACAAGTTCTAGGGATTAGAACCTAGACATCTTTAAAATCCAAACCCATTGCTGTCAAGTTGATTCACATACATAGCAACACTATAAGACAGAGTAGAACTGCCTCATAAAGTTTCCAGGGAGCAGCTATTGGATTTGAGCTACCAACCTTTCGGTCAGCAGCTATAGCACTTAACCACTGTACCACCAGGGTTTCCAACATCTTTAGGGGACCATTATACACCCAGCTAGTTGGCTCTGGGGTCAAGACTGCTTTATGATCTGGAAACAGGAAGAGAAGCCAAGGGAGAAGGAAGAAAGAAAGTTGAGAGAAAACTCTTTTACTGTGGAGGAAATTGACTCTCATAAGAAATACACTAGTGGTTATATCAGTCTAAAAATGAAGAATGTGTGAGTTGATGATTCATTTTCATTCATCATCTCTTTCATCCCCTGATTAATGTGTAAATAGACACCTAAGTCATAGTTCACCAAATCATGTCAGCCTCATCCATAATACCAGTTTTTCTGGTGTTACACACCAGGACCTTGAGACTGTCCCCATAACAGACCACACACAGCTACAAACACCCAATATGAACATTTTAGTGTGTGGGTTCATGCGTACACCACAACAAGGCACATAAACTGCACCAAGATACAGTCCAAGCAGGTAAGCCTGTTTCATCTAATCCTGCTGGAGAAGATTTAATTAGCGGGTACAGGGAAACAAGTTGAGACTAAGGTTTGACAGGGGGGAAAAAAAAAAAGAGCTGTCCTGCAATGGGATTCCCTGTTTCCTGAACTATGAGGCAGATGATGCTGGAGAACCCTTTGATCTTGCTGTTTTAAATGTTTAGGGCACATTCTTATGTGGGACTCATACCTCTCAGTCATCTAGAAGGTACACACAGGGCAAGAACAGAAGCAGAGTGGGGAAACTCTTTGGCAGTTCCTCCGCCATGTGTGTCTTCTACAGTGCGTTATTCTACGTAGGTGGAATTTTTGGAATTTTAAAGGATATTTAAAATCACCCAGTCCAACTTTCTCCATTTACAGATTAGAAAACTGAGCATCAGGAAGAATAAGCGAGATCCTCAGAGTCATGCAGCCAAAATCCATGGAGTTGCATCTAATACTGGACATAGGTTCTGAAGTCCATTATTCAGAGGACAAAACTCACCTGAAAAGTAGACTTAACATCCCTTCAAGAGGATTGCATGCTGGAGCCTTATGCCTGATTTCTTGTAGAATCTAGCACAAACTATTTTTCCTGGTATTGGAATAAATGAGCCTTTCCTTGGTGCATGTTAGGGGCCATGTTAAATGAAAAATGTATATTTTTAAATGTGAAAACCAAACTCAGTGTTGGAGGATACTCGCTCTGTCAGACCCAAAAGGTGAACTCGTCTGTCCCTTCCTGACCATGCCGAGGTGAAATCCTGGTAGAGAGCCACCTTCTGAGAAAAGAGTTACAGTGATTGTCATGGAGTAAATTGTATTCTCCCAGAAATCAATTAAGCAGCTTAGCTAGGCCATGATTTCTGATGTTACATTCTGTTCCTCCACTTTGTAAATCCTGCCTCTGTGATGTTTAATGAGGGTGGACAGTCCACAGTGGCAGTTATGTTGGTAGGGCAGGAATCAGTGTGTGAGATTGTTTTGAGCCTTGAGGTAGTCTCCTGAGATACAGAGAAGGTAGCAGAGGTTTGGGGACCTCTTACCACCAAGAGGCAGTGTCCTGGAGCTGGTACACGCTTAGGAAAGCCCTGGGGCCCCTAAGCCTCAGAAGCTTCCAGTCTAGGGGAAGATTGAAGACAATGACCTTTCTCTAAATCCAACAAAGAAAGCTTTCACCTGGAGCTGACACCCTGAATTTGCGCTTCAAGCCTACTAGACTGTGATAAAATAAAAATTCTCTTTTTAAAGCTATCCACTTGTGGTGTTTCTGTCAAAGCAGCACTAGCTGACAAAGACAGTCATCATAAGATATAGTATACCAAACCAAAAAGAAAACAAACAAACAAAAAACTGCTGCTGAGTGGGGTCTGACACATAGTGACCCTATAGGTCAAAATAGAACTACCCCATAGTGTTGCCAAGGAGTACCTGGTGGATTTGAACTGCTGACCGTTTGGTTAGCAGACATAGCACTTACCCCACTACGCCACCAGGGTTTCCGATAAAGTATACAGAGGCCTCAAAAGGAGGAAAAGTCATAACAATTTACCTTTTTCGTGCTTCTTGTGGTGGATTCTAAAACATTGTGCCATTGGGATCAGTTTCCGTCCTGTTCACAGAACTTAAATGAGAACTATAGGTAAGTCCTTCGGAGACTACCAAGTCCGACTTCTGAGGAAGCTGAACCGCACCAAGAAGGAAGATGTCTTTGAGCATGCCAGATACAAATTTTTCTAACGATTTAGCAGACTACCAAGGTTAATTCCTTCCTCTTGCCTTTATCATATTACATCGATACCTTGTAAATTCCAGGTCTCGAAACATTACTAGTATTCTAAAGCCTCCTGTACAAATTGAAGCTGTCAGAATACTAACATTTAATTCCTTACTCTGTCTTATCTTAAACCTTTTTTAAGTAATTGTGTGAATCTCAGCATTCAGGAAAACATATCAGATGTTACGGGTTCCTCCTTTAAAAAGATGAGAGACCTACCAATGATACAACAGCCAACAAGTAAACCAACCATAATCTAACATTATGAAGTCTACCTTCCCCTTAGTTTTCCTGGTGGAGAAGATTTGGGGGACCTTCAGTAGATAAGAAGGATTTCTTGGAGTCCTTCCCTAAAAGGTCATGAATCTATTTAGTCAGATTATTCTGAAAGCCAGCCAGCATACAAGAATTACAACAGTTTAGCTACAAACACTGTCTTACACTTCCTTGGGGGGAAAAAATGAATGAATGGGTGACTAAATAAATGAAAGGCAATTCAGACCTCTCTGGCCTGTTTCCAGGGCCAAACCTGAGGAATTGCAAGGAAGATCCCATCCGAGTCATACTCCAGACCTACATGCTTCTCTGCTCATGCAGGCTGCTGCCTAGGAGGCCTGGGAAACTTGGCAGGCAAATGTACAATGACAAATAAATGAATCAACCTTTCCATTTTGCTTTCAAAGCACAGCTCAAACCTCATCCTCAAGGACATTGTCTTGCCCATCTTGGGCTGCACTGCTGTTGTTGTTAGTTGCCATCAGTCATCTCTGACTGATGACAGCTCTATGTACAACAGAACAAAACCTTTCCTGTGCTGCACCATCTTCATGCCTGTAGGTATTCAAGTTCATTGTTGGAGCCACTATGTAACTGGAGTGCCTTCCAGTGGAGGTGCTCATCTTCCAGCACTATATCAAACATACTCTGTTGTGGTGCACGTGGTTTCCATTGATTGACAGAAATAGATCACCAGGCTTTTCTTCTCAGTCTGTCTTAGTCTGGAAACTCCAATGAAACTTGTCTACCATGGCTGACTCAGCTGGAATTTGAAATACTGAAGACATAGCTTCCAGCATCATACTATCATACAAGCCACCACTATATGAGAAAGTGAGAGATTGGGGGTGGTAGACTGCTGCATTAGATTCTACTGGGTTTTCCTCCATCATTCTGTATCTCATACTTCTCATACTGTATTGTAATAATTTGGGTAATTCTCTCTCCTTCACAAGCCTGTGAGTTCCTTGGGAGCACAAGGTTATAACCATACCACATAACATCAGTGATGGTTTTTTGTGTTCGCAGGCTATGAAGATGTCTTTGCTGGACAACTCTCCGTGTACTTAGGATATTATTCAGGTCATATTCTGGCTCAAGTGTTGTGTTCATGTTCTGAACCTTCAGCTTCCATGACTTACTTGCCTCATTTCATCAAACATTCATTCCTCTTCCCAAACAAATGTGTGTGTGGTTTTTGTTTGTTTTGTCTTTGGTTATGCATGTTCTTGTTAGTCAAGTGTGGGTGTACAGATGCTGCTATTATCTTATGAAGTTCTCAAGGACAAAATATTCAACACATTCTTTGCATTTTCCCAAGGCCTCATACACCAAGACACCCAAATTAAAAGCTGTTATTGTTCAAGAAGTGTCTAGAATCTCTAAGTGTTTGGTTGACACCTCCATGTGTGTCCTGCTAAGACCTGCAAAGGTGAATTCTTCAGCTTTTCACCATCACTAAGTTCATTTTTCTTCATTCTTTGTGGGATCATTGTTTATGTATCTGAGTTTTTTAGAGGAAGGATGCTTTTCTTAAGGGCACCAATATTCTCCTACTCCCAGGGCTTGAAACTTCACTGAGACCTTGTGCTCCACCTTCTTTGTGCCCCCAGCTCCATCTTGTTCACCGCTGAACATTTAGGCACTAATGTCTATTAATCACTTTCGACAAACTTTTGTCCTCATTGTCCTCACTCAAGCTCTGGGCCACAGCAGTCTGTGGACCGTGCACTTTGCTTGCCAATTTCCATCTACTGGAGGTGGCTATAGAGACAGAGCTGAGCTTTGGACCGATTTCAATGCCTTGTCTAGGATCAACAGGAGAGAGTATTTTAATTGACTGAAGAAGTCTGCTATGGTTACAGTATATAGGAGTGGTACCCCACGTGTTGAGATTCCATCATCTCTACCCAGGATAAATGCCACTGTCTTCTAGTTTTTCTCCCTGGTTCCAGTTTTCTTACCCCTGCATCCTACACACTGATTAAAAGTTGACCCTTTTGATACAGTACTGTGGTGTCACCAGAGCGTTTTGGGTGATATTCTCCCAGGTACTCACAGCTAGCATCTCCAGTGCTTTGCCCCTGCAGGTTTCTTCATGTCTAGGAGCCTGAATAGGCCTTAATTAAGACAGGAAGTATATCAGCTGCAACAGTCTCTCTAGATGTGAGACCTGGAGTTAATCTTGCTGCCTACTGGCCCGATAATCTGTTCTGCCTGGCATGAGCCCTGGGTGCCAACTCGGCCATCAGTGCCAAGTCACATTAGCTTTTATCTTTCTCCCACTTTCCCTTTCCCCACAACATCAGATGCTGGCTCATAGGTGGGTCAGAGCTTTTACCCCAGGCTGTCTGCTCTTATATTTATGCTTTGGAGATAAGCCGCATTTGGGATCCTGGGAACTTAAGATGTTGTAGGATCATTACTTCTAGTCCAGGCTGGCTTTTGGTCTTGAGTGAGCAGATTTCCCAGAATGCTTTTGGGGATTTTGCCAGTCTTCCACTACTGGGCCACATCCGTCACACTAATCCCCTTCCTCCTGTTAGCACGCCTGGGTCCCCGCACGGCACTGCCACGCCTCTGAAGACAGAACATAGGACCACTCAGCTCATCCTGGAGAAGCCAGTCGGCTCCCTGCTTCCCTGGCTCAGTTTCCTTCCCTTTCTCAATAGATCCAGCATGTTCTGTGTTTGAGCCAAGTAACTATAAAGATATCGTTTGTTGAGCACTTGCTATGCGCCAGGCCCTTGAATAAGGGCTTTGTAGGCGCTACCACCTGCGTGGTACAGGTGGTTAACCGACTCATTTGCTAACTGAAAATTCTTAAATTCCCGCTGCTGCAATCTATGACAGGAACCTCAAAGCCAATCTGAAATTCTTATCATTTTGACTTCTTTCCACACTTTTAAAAATGTATTGCAGTTTCTTTGTTCAGTCTCACAAAGGAGTAGACTTAATAAAAAGCTCCAAAGCAGGCCTGTTGCAACAGTGTCTCCCCCTGGGGCTGGAAGGGATGGGCCAAAAAGTGATGCCTCAGGTACATGAAAGATAAGAGCTTCCTCGAACAGAATTCCCTGATGGCTCCAATTTAAAAGCCATAAAGCTCACACAGAAGAAACCACCTCATCTGTTCTGTTCTCCTAGACACACCGGTGTCAGAACCCCAACAATCTCTCTTCCGTGGTCCCTTGGTTGGAGAAAGGCAGTGTAACTACTTCAGGGGAAATGTATTCAAACAGACAGTTAACCAGGAAATATAGCAACTCGATTCAAAAAGTGTTCACCATGTTTTTTCCTCTCTCTTATAACTGCAGGGCCACATCAGATGCTACTTATGTAATTTGTCCTCCTTGATCAACCAAGGCAGAACTGTCCCTTTTTCTCTCTGTGCTTGCATTGTGGCCACTTCCATTACATTCATCTCACACTTCCTTCAGCTGTAAAGTTATTATCTTATTCCCATACCTCCCCTCTCTTGAAAGAAAAAATAAGATCTACAAAACTTTGCAGGCTGTATGATGTCTACAGCAGTGTTTTGCTTGCAGGGAACACATAAACTAGACTGATTGAAAGTTCAGATGATTGGATGGATTGGAACATAGTGTCACAGAAAGGCAAACGGAGCATGTCGTATGTTATGAGATGCATATAAAGCTATGTGTTTCTTTGTCTCTAATAATGTTTTTTTTTGCCTGAAGTCTACTTGAAGTCCTGGAGATGCAGCACTTCAGAGCTTGGCTGCTAACCAAAAGGTCAGTAGTTCAAATCCACCAGCTATTCCTTAGAAACCTATGGGGCAGTTCTACTTTGTCCCCATAGGTTTTCTATGAGTCAGAATTGACTTGGTGGCAATGGTTGGTTTGGTTTTAAAGTCTACTTTATTTTCAGTATAGCTGTCAGCTTTATTTGGTTAGTGTTAAAAGGATTTATCTTCCTCCAGTAGTTTACTTTGAATCTTTCTGTGTCCTTATATACAAAGCATGTCCCTTGCAAATGGAATTTAATTGAATTTTTTCCCAACCTTGTTCAGTTAATTGGAATAGTTAATACTTCTAGTTCAATGTAATTATTAATATAATATTGCTACAACTGAATATCTTACTCTGTGGTTTCTATTTGCCCCATCTCTGTGTTGTAACTTTTATCTACATTATTGTCATTTTGAATTAATGTTTTTAGTCCATTAAAGTTTTGTAGTTATGTAATTTTTTAACTTTTTTTTTAGGTTTTGCTATAGAGATTATGTTTCCTTAACTCATTTCAGGAAAATATTAATGAGCACTTTTGCTGTTTCTCATGTAACATAAGGGCCCTCTGTTGTACTTTAACCCCATTTCCTCCCGTCCTGCCTTTTGCATTATTTTTGCCAAGTCTTTTAAATCTACATATACTTAGGATTGTATTCTTGTTTTAACCATCAATATTCATTTAGATTTACCTATATATTTCCCTGTTTTACAGTGCTTTATATTGCTTCCTATATTGCCATTCTTTCCCCAGGAATTATTTTCTTCTGCCTGGGGAAATCTCTTTTGCACGTTTTTGTGGTGCAGGCATACTCACGATTAATCCTCTCATTTTTTCTGCTATGCCTTCATGTCAAGTTTTAGCTTTCCTTAGCACTTTAAGCTTCACGTAGCAGCTACTATTTATCATCATTAAGTTGTCTGATACTTCACCTCTTTTTGTGATAATCTTTAATAATTATGATGGTATAAACTTGTTTTACCTAGTTATTAAAAACAATAAGAAGAAGAACTCCACTACCCAGAATGACAAGAGAACAGGAACAGAGGTGCTTTGTACATTTATAAAGGTTTCTGTAAGTCATTTAACAACACATATGAAAAGCTGTAGAATTTTGCTTTAAATTTCTATGTCACAATTGTACTTACAAAATGAAATAATTACACATCCTTGAAAATATATAGCTGCAAATATGTTCTTTAGGCTGTTTATAATAGCAAAATACTGACCACAATATTAAACAACTTAAATTGCAAAGCATTTAACAACAGGACATCGTGTCACATCCATGGGATTGAATTACATGCCATCATTCTAAAGTATTATTTTAGAAAAATACTTAGTGCCATCTAACTTGTAAAATGGAAGAAAAATTATTTTGAACAGCCACTTGCTGTGAAGAAGGGGAAGATTTCTCTTAGAAAGAAACTTTCACTGCTGGTTTAGAAAAACACTTTCAAAGCATGTTTGCTTTGAATGTTGTGGCCTTTCCCCTGGGCACAGCCTAGATACAAGCCGCTGAGACAAAGATGAGTTCTGTCCCACTGCTTGGAAACCCTGGTAGGGTAGCTATGTGTTACCACTGCACAGTTACGCTTTATCCTATAGGGCCGACATGAATCCGAATTGACTTGAGGGCACTGAGGTATTTTCTGTTGTTGCTGTTTATCCCACTGCTTAAAAAAGCAACAGGAATTAGGGAGTGGGCCTTTGGCAGTTCCTAGCTGCAGTAGGAAGGGTGCAGGGTAACACAAGAGGAGAAGAGTGGGCAGAGAAGCAAGCTGCATAGCAGCAGCTGGCGCCCAGGAAGAAATTGGTTGGTGTAGAAGTTTCTCTGATGTGAGTGACCGAGGAACTTCAGGACACAAATCTCTAATATTAAATTTTACGTTGTTTTCCATGCTGGAGTAACAACCACATCAGCTTTCTCTAATATCAGCCAAAGTATCACCAACAAAACACAAATAAAATAATGTGGTTCTGACAGTGACTCTGACTCCCGCTGCCCTGTGGAAATGGCAAAAAACCCGGAGCGAGCTATGGCTTCAGAAGCTGCTTCTGGCCTGGTGGGGCCTGTATCCTTTTTGATCATCATTTGCATTCTCTGCGAGTCTTCTTTCCTATCCTATTGTTACTATTCACAGCTGCATGAAATTTCCTTGCTCTGTGTGATTTGGAATCGACTCAAAGGCCCTGTGTCAGGTGATGGCACCAATTACAGAGAACTGTTTCTCCATCTGCAGTCATTTAAGCTAGTTAAAATGAAAGATTTTTGCCCATGTACAGTATCTTTCTTGACTTTTCTCTACCTGTGCTTTCCAGCTAAGGAGGTATTCTATCCACTGAAGGAAAGCACTTCCAAGTTAAATCCAACTGGAAAAAGGCTTTCAGGAGTTCTGCACTGCATACTGCGGGAACAGCACAATCAGACATTCCCCTGGCTGCAATCCTTCATGCAGGTCTTGTAAGCAAATGGAACACTTAAATCCAAAATAATTTTTGAATTAGTTATTGTCATAGATTGAATTGTCTCCCCCCAGAAATATGTATATCAGCTCTGCGAGGCCATGATTCCCAGTGTTGTGTGATTGTCCACCCTTTTATGATTGATTTATGTGGTGTAAGTCCTAATCTCCTCCTGTGGTTGATGAGGCAAGATTAGATCATGTTGGAATCAGCCTTGGATGTAACACCCTTGCTCAGGTTGTATCCCTGATTCAAAGAGAAGGGAGTTTCCCCTGGGGTGAGACCTGCACCACTTTTTATCTTACAAGATATAAAAGAAAAAGGAAATGCACAGAGCAGGGAGACCTCATATTGCCAAGACACCAGGTCCAGAGCACAGCCCACATCCTTTAGACCTCAGAAGCTGTTAGGCCAGGGCAAGACTGACAACAAGGACTGTAATCCAGAGCCAGCAGAGAGAGAAAGTTTTCCCCTGGAGCTGACACCCTGAATTTGGACTTCTAGCCTTCCAGACTGTGAGACAATAAACTTCTGTTTGTTGAAGCTCTCCTCTTGTGATATGTCTGTTAGAGCAGCGTTAGATAACTAGCCACGCCAAGTGCCGTCGAGTTGGATCCGACTCATGGAGACCCTAGGGGAAAAATCTAGATTCATATTGCTATTGTTTCCTTTCCAATTCGGTCTTCCCCTTGCCTTGTTATACCAGTTCCTGGGTAGTGCAAATGGTTAAGTGGTGAATGGCTGTTAGTGCAAACCCACCAGAGGTGCCTCAGAATACAGACCTGCGATCCATTTCCAAAATGTTGTAACCTTGAAAACACTGTGGAGTGCTGTTCTACTCTGCACATACAGGGTCACCGCGAGTTGAAATTGCCTCAGTGGCAACTGACCATGACAATAATGGCAGGTTGTATCTTTGCTGTAGTCACTACAGATGCTGTTGATAGCTTTTCCTCCTGAAGCTGTCAGCTGCTGCTTGGATCTAAGGATAAAAGAAGTCCATGGGTAGATACAAGGAAAGACACTTAGAAGGGGTGCTCTCTCCCTTCCCCCTCATTTTATTTTTTTGCTATTGTCCTCTGTTGTATTATGATCACTACTAACTCCTGTTTTCAAACAAAGATGTTTTATTTAATGTGCTGTGGTAGTTTTGGCAAATTGAATCCTTCTGAATGAAAAATTGAGGTCAATATATTACATTGTCTCAGTATCAGCATGTTCTATCTTTGAGGACCCTACTGATTTCTGAGACATTCTGTTATATTTTTATCTGGATTCTGCTTTATTTCTTAGCATGATTTTATCATCAGCTTCCTTCTTACAATTCTGCAAGGTGCCCTGCTTTTCAGTTCTGTCCTTAAATGTAGTTCAGACACATCACCAAGTTTCCAAACAACAAACCGGGAGTAAATGTCCTGTAGCTGGTAATTCACTTCAGAAAAATCAATTGTTGTATAAAGAACAATACCCCTTGAGAACCTCATTTGAATGAGATCTGAATACTTGTTTCTCAGGATTTAACAGCATCACCTCGATATCTTTAGGACCTTGCCTTGGGCAGCATCTGTAGCCAATACTTTGACCTGTTACTCCCTTGAGATTTTTGATAGCAGAAGTTGTCGCTATCAGGAAAGATATGTAAACTGTTCCTGTTTGCAGTGGAGGAGAGTGCCTGGCCTGGACGGTAGCTACTATTTTATATACCATGCTAGGTTTTCTAAATTCCAAGTATAATTTATAGGCTTAATAATTCCTATGTGCACATTAACTAACCTTGAAGGGTTTCAAATGTTTTATGAATCTTGGTTTGAATATACTGCTAATAAAGAGTTATCATTATCAATAGTTAACTTTTTTCTAATAACAAATAAGCATTTTCTTTCTGTTCAACAGACTGGATCCTGGGGTCAAGATTGGCTGCAAGCAAATGCAGTGCCCAGTACAAAATGAAAATCTGATACTCCTTGCTCGAAACTTACTAATGACTTCAAGACCTTGACAAAAGAGCATTAAACCAGCATGGGACCCTCTGGCGTATAGGACACTGTGTGACTTCTTGCTCTGAGCTAGGCGCTGTGCCAGCCTGTGTCATTACAGTTACTCACTTTAATCTTACCCATTTTCTGGGGTGGTGAGACTGAGGCTTGGCAAGGTAAAGTGGTCTCCTAGAGGCAAAGTCTTACTAAAAAACAAATCAAACCCATTGCCATTCCAACCCATACCCACTCTACAGGACAGAAGAGAACTGCTCCGTGGCTTCCGAGGAGTGTCTGGCAGGTTCAAACTGCTGACCTTATAGTTAGCATATGTGTGACTTAACCACCATGCCACCAGGGTTTCCAAAGTCTTTGAAAGCTAGTAAGTACCTGAACCAGGCTTTAATCCTCTAGTTTTGCCTCTAATACCTGTGCTGCCCATCTGCCTACAACACTGCCTGCCTGCACCGTGGAGAAGCTGGGTGTGGGGGCATTAAATCTCACATACTGGGTAAGGCCCTGCTCAGTCCTGAAAGACACAGGAAACCACTTCCTGTGATTTCATCCTGCTTCATAACTCAGTCCAGAGAAGACGTGGAAGAGTCAGGTGTTGGTGGTCGCCACCTCAGCCTAGAGGTGAGAGTTCAAGTGAGGGTGAGTCAGTGGTGCAGAGAGTCAGAGCTCCTGATCAGGGAAGGAGACAAACCAGGGCTGGGGGCAGAGCCCAGGCAGGGGTTGTGAGGAGTCTTCTCTGCAGAGAGCTAGGAGACAGGGCAGGCTGGATAGAATTGCATTGTGGACATGATTGCCCTGCAGGCAGCCTGAGGATCTGCTAGGGGCACCAGAAAGCACAGAAGAGGGGAAGGAGAGGGAAGAGGAGTGATTGATTGATTGAAACAGCTTTAATGAACTTATTCAAAATTTGGTAATCAGGAAATCTAGAATAAATTTCAGTTTCAGCATATATGTGGGCATTTTGCTTATTAGGTTTTACAGTTTTGCATAATTTTTGTTGTGAATCATATGGGGAATGGTGAAAAGTATCAAAATCTTACCAGTTTTGGACCTCCGAAAGTCTCAGTCTGGCCCTAAACACCCTCATTTTTTCCTACTCTATCACTCATTCATCTCATACAGAAATCCACCTGTGGACTGTGCTTGCATCTAAAATCCCACAAACAGAAATTGCTCTTTGAAAGGGTAAGAGTTAGTTAAGCCAGTTTCATGGCTGACGGTAAGACACCAACATTTTCAAGATGTAAGACAAGGGCCTGACGTCATTAGGAGCTCAGGATAGGAAAAAAAGATCGCAACAAGCAGGCAGCAGTTGGCACATGCCTTTCCACTGGTTAGAGTGGGCCCTGTGAACACATCCATGGAAGTTCAGTTTAAATACCTTTCATTAATTCATTGAAATCTGCTGGAGAGCTCATCCCTACCCTACACGGGACACTCAGAACCCTTACTGACTGCAGGAGAGTGGATCTTAACATCTGGAGGTGCATTTTCTTCTTACAACCCCCACTACCTGAGCCTTTGCATGTATTAGAAGTTATCATTTTGTGGAAGGCATGGAAAACCTTTTGCACTTGACAAGGTTATGCTGAAATAACAATATGTTTTCTTCTTAGATTAACTCATGTTTATTAAGAACTTGACATAAAGTAATTCACTAAATTCTTACAAAAACTCTCTAACGTGGATGTGCTTAAATCCCCACTCACAAACAGGGACGTTGAGGAAAAGATTAAATAAATTGCCCAGCGTCACACAGTAAACAGTGCTGCTGGGATTTCAATACTGGCTGTCAGCTTTCCAGTCTGAACGCTCAATCACTACTGCGTTCTCTCTGTATGCCATACCATGCTCTAGCTTTACACTATGTGTTTGTTTAGTTGTTATAAATATATAGGTAACTGGTCTGCAGAGCTTTACAGCCTTAGAAACACTACAGGGTCACAAGGAGGTGGAATCAACTCAAGAAGGTGGGTATATAGGTAACAAAACATTTTCTGTCTCAATAATCATCATATGTACAGTTTAAGCCAAAACCAAACTCGCTTCGGTAGAATCCAGCTCAGATCATGCTATATAATAGAGTGGAACTGCCCCTTGGGTTTCCTAGACTGCAGTATGTATGTAAGGATGTTGTTGTGTCTTTCTGCCATGGAGCAGTTGGTATGTTCAAGCTACTAACCTTTTGGTTAGCAGCTGAGGGCTTAACCACAGTGCCACCAGTGCTCCTTATGTACAGTGTAGTGACACTAAATATGTTCATCATGTTTTTCAACCATAACTAGTAATCACTCCTGAATTTTTTCATCACTTTAACGGAAGTTTGGCATCCCCTAGACATGCAACATATTATAATATTAAATATACTATTAATTCTTCATGTAACTCCACTAGGGCTAAATTATTAATCCCATTTTGCAGACAGAGACACTAAGTCTCAGAGTTTTAAGGCTCTCTAGTTTCCATTTGGTACATTTTAATTAGTTTTGCCTTAGAATCTTCTTGATGAGAAACAGAGTGGGGGTGGCTCATGAATATGAAGGAGGAAAACAAAGTGGAATCTTGAGAAATCTCAGTTTGGAGGAATAATTCTTTATCCCTTCACCTCCATCCCCAACAGCAAGGGAGAAATAAAACTTAATAATCTGTTTTGAAGGCCCTTTGCAACTGATGTGAGAAAGGCTAGCCCCTGGGAGCTGGGAAATCTCTGGTGGATCTCACCGAATTAATGAAAAGATATTTAAATGGGAGAATAAGGGAGATAATGAGAAAGAAAACTCCATCAGTGAGACCTAAGTACTGTGCCCTGCAAAACAGAAAACCTATGAACATATTTTTTAATTTAATCGAATCCAGTTCTTTGGTATGCATTTTCCTTCTGAACAATCTAATTCCAGCTCAAAAATAAAAGAAACAGCTTGGTTTCTGAAACATTTAGGCTTTTGCAAGACTGAAGGTCTTTTGGACTCCTATAATTACCCTCACATTATTGCTACACACCAATTCAGTGTCCAGATTGAAAAATGGAACAAATGTTTACCAGAAGCCCATTTATTTGTCAACTTCAACAATGAGGCTGGAATGAGAAACAATATTCTTTGGGCTGAGGAGTGTAATTTCACACTCCATACTGTGGTCAATGTTTCATCAATTGAAAATCAATAAACTTCAATCAGTTCCCTGGGTCCCGTTACCTCAATCTGTGGATGGCAGAAGCGTCCTTTCTGCTCCTGAGAGCTGCAAATCTGGTGTGGTTTTACCTTTTTTTCATATATTCGCCAAAGTTCAAACTGCCTCCTGACTGAGGAAAACTGCTCCACAATGCTGGCAAATGTTTGTCAAGTGTTTTCCTGTTTCCAGCAACAGCCTCATGAATGACAGTGGAGAAGAGTAGGCTCTCAGCATCTCTGTAGGAACTTGTCATTCTTTTCTTTTCCTATTTTATTATTTTTGTTCTCCTGCTGGAAACCCTAGTGGCATGTTTAAGTGCTAAATCTGCTAACCAAAAGATTGCAGTTCTAACTTACCAGGCGCTCCTTGGAAACACTATGGAGCAGTTCTACTCTGTCCTATAGGGTTGCTATGAATTGGAATCAACTTGATGGCAGTGGGTTTTTTAGGGCTCTTTGTATGTTGTGGTAGTGGTCTGAAGTTAGCTGGACAACTATTCCCTCCTGTAAGGAAAAGCGTTGTCCCCATTGGAAGCCTGATTTGGCAACAGCCTTGTGTTGCAGGCATCAGAAACTTTGCTACTCAGCTGCACGTAGCTCCCTGCTGCTCCAGGAGCATTGAAGTTCTGCTAGAACCTCCTTCTGCTCAGGTTCAGTGGGCTTTTCTTTGTACTGACCGAATTTGGGGCCAGTTCTTCCATCTTTCTCCTTCTGTCTGTGCTCTCTTGACAAATCACTTCTAGTTACTGGCGTATTGATAGTATCCTTCACTGTTTTCTTGAAAGGATAAAGATTTTTTTTTAACTATTTTTGAAGCAATGTTTTTTGGCTATTTCCATAAGAACTTCAGAAGGAAAGGGAGTAGTTAAATGTGCAGGCTCAAATTGCCATCTTAAAACGGAAGTCTTGGCATCCTTTTCCAAAACAATTACTAGTACAATTTATAGTCCTGTTTATGACATAATAGTAAAAAGCCCATGGAACTGCTCAGCACTGTAGGAAATGAATGGTTTATTAAACTGTTGACTGTGCTCTAATCCTGGCTTCAGAATGATTAACTAACAAATCCATCATCTGGAGGAAAGCTGGTTTGGCAGAGATTAATTTTTAAACTATTCTTATTTGGGGGCATTGTTACTTTGGGTTTTGTTTGGGATAATTTCCAGAATTGTTAAAGAATATTACATTTTTTTAAAGGGGGAAAAAAAACTAAAGCAGAAAGAACATCAGCTTTATGCATGCTTATAGATACACTCCATAAGTTTTAACTGACTTTTTCTAACTGTGAAAAGGAAAAAAATTCCAACAAGAGGCTCTAGAAGGTATCGTATTACATCAGAAACAAAAAGAAAATAACTTTATCAGTTAAGATTCTATTGATAGCAAAGCAAGTATTAGATACCAACTTAGGTTAACTTAAGATCAAAAGGGAAATTTATTTTAAGTCTATTCCTGAAAATCAGCCAGTGAAACTCCTATGGATTACAATGGTCCAATCTGCAACTGGTCGTGGGGATGGCTCAGGGCCAGGCATTGTTTTGCTCCCCTGTACACAGGGGCAGCTGACAACAAAAACAGCAATCCATATGGGAGAGAGAGCTCCCACAATTCACAAACGGTACTGGAGCTAGGAAAAGATAACACAACACATTGTACTGCCAATCACAGAAAAATCAGATAGAACGGGCTTCTTGCTGGCTCAATAGCTGAAAGTCCAGAGGTAGGAGGGACTCCCAGATGGGTTTGATTTAGTGGTCGAGATGTTATCATGCTTATTTAATCTCTCTACTTGACTCTTCCAGCATCAGCTTCATCCCTACTCTGGCCCCATGGTCAGAGGGCTGCCAACACTTGCTGAGGTTACATCCTCCTTTTCGGTCTTAGCCTAGGTTACCAGAAAACAGAGTCTAAGCTCATAGCTGATGTGTTAGCACTTTGTTAGGGACCAGAGTTGCAGTTTTAGAAAGCAGAAGGAGGAAAAAGGAGAATGAGATAGGCAAGGAGAAAGACCAAACACAATGGAGAGCCTTCAGAGAGATTGTATAGCTGCTGTATCCCAGAACTGTGTGTCTGTGTGTAGGAAGGAAGGAAAATCTATCCACCAACAACTTCCTGTCCTGTCATGCACTGATCAAAGTCATTCCCAAGGGACCTAACTCCCCCTCACTTCCAGGTTGTGTGCCCAGCCTTCTCCAGGCAGCTGCTTAGAAAGCCACAACCCCCAGAGGACCAGCTGAGCCAGTGATAGGCCCAGCAGTCATTATTTGCCAGTTGGTAACACATGTGCGTCTTCTCCATCTCAGGCAATAGAGTAAAGGAAGCAACAGCAAACTGGATCCTAATCTTAGGAACAGCAATTTGGGGTGCGTGTGTAGTGCGTGCGTGCGTGTGTGTGCATGTGTGTGTGTGCATGCGCATGCACGTGCAGCTGTATAAGCAAGACAAGTATACAGATCTGAGATAGCTCATGAACTGATTCCAATATATCATCCCCTTCTAGGGTGGGGGCCCCTTCTGGGAGACATACCTGTACAGAAAGGAAACCTCTTCCTTTTAATCCCCCCAGCAAGCATCTTCTCTTTCTCATTTGCCTCACCTAGTGCTCCCATACATTTCTGAAATAACATCTGTGCACACAATCAGATTATGGTTAGCAATCACAGCTCTTAAGCATTATGCCACCAGGGTTTCCTCTTGGTTTCAAGGGCATAAAATAATGACCTTCAATATCCTGAAAGTTTACCTGTTCCAAATCCAACCACACTTAAAGAAACTGAATCTTGCCTTTGAACATTATTCACCCAACTTGAGTCATGTGTCTTTACCTGGACCAAACCAACTGAGGTCAGGTGCAGAGTTCACATAGATGTGGCTCTCAGAATCCCACTCCCACAACTGTGTGGCTGGGGGAAGGGTAATTATAGAACAAAATAATGTTCATAATATTTGTGGAGAAAACAGTCTTCACAAGTTTTAAGGTTAAATAAATAAATAATGTATTTGCCCCCAACATTGCCTTAGTAGTAAACAAATGTGGCTAATATCATTGGCTTATTGCTGGACAAGAGTCTCTTTAGCTGCCATTACTTCTCCTGTTTCTGTTTCATGGATAGCGATAAAGACTCCACCCATTCCTGAAGATATGTCTCTTCAACTTCTGATTATTGTGTATATGTGAGCATGCTATCTTCACGTCACATTCCATTAGCTTTATGTACCTGTATATTGACATACTACTTGCCAGGTAAATAGGTGAATGAATTATATATACCACCAGTACTGAAGCTGCCTACCAAACAAACTCTAAGTGCTATATTATTTATGCTGGAATAACAGTTGCATATGTTAGTATAAAGGGGCAAGGATATCATGATCTCTCATTAAACACACCCAGTGGAGGAGAAAAACAGCAGTGAGGGTTAATCGAAAACCAGAGAAATACACGAAAGAAGGGGAAGACAGAGTAGGGAAAGAGAGGCTTCAGTGGATGAATGTGAAGACAAGCGTCAGGCTTGCTTAGCCCTCAATAACTTTGACATCCTTTCCCTTAAATGTGCAGCTGTAGTAGTTATGCGTGTTCCTAGTTCTCTCACCTTGAAAACTGCCCCTTCACCCTTCTACATGGCTGTTTGTGCTTGCGGGTTCTCTCGGTTACATTCTTTGTTAGCCCACCCCTTGGCTGCAGATGGATTGATCCAGCAGAGAATGGTTGGCTCAAACTGAACCAATTAGACTCAAAGGAGAAATCCGGTGTTTCGGAATGTGACTAGTCTTGAATTTTATAAACACCACCCACAGGACAGCCAAGAGTAGCTGTTTTGCTATCCTTTAAACCAAAAAACCAAACCCACTGCCATCTATTGATTTCAACTCATGGTGACTCCTACAGGACAGAGTAGAACTGCCCTATAGAGTTCCAGCTAGCACCCGGTGGATTTGAACTGCCAACCTTTTGGTTAGGAGGCGTAGCATTTAATCGCTATGCCTCCAGGGTTTCCCGCTACCTTTTAAAGACCATAATTTGTTTATCTGCAGGAATTTGCTCAAAATGTGGGGGAAAAAAAATCACTTTTAGAAGAAATACAGCCAGAATGTTCTTTACCACACAAAAGAAAAAATACGGGAATTCTAGTTTCTTAAAGTATATACAGCAATTTTTGGTAAGATAGACTCCATTCAATGGAGGTTAAAAAAAAAAAAAAGGAACAGGTTCTAGATGAAAGTTATTAACTTGCCAGAGCCTTAGATGGAGGAATAGTAGACCTCTGACAAAATTCGAGTATCAGGTAAAATTCCCAAAGAGAAAAGAAAGGACAACATAAATAAAAGCTCATTTTCCCAAAGCGGTCACTAGACGGCACTTGGCTCTAGTGTATTCATTTTATAACATTTTGAAATATGAACCTCAAACCAGTGCCTCAGTAGTAGTGGGGAAATCTAGGCTCGTTTATCAAAGATATTAAGCTCCAAGATTCACGTTTTTGGTTTCCTTCTTTTTGAACTTAATTCATTCTGATGACTGGAAACCTAGTCTCTTATTTTAGACTTTAAATATACTAGTTCTTCCAACAGGAAAGTACTTTAAAGCAACTGATGGTTTTAATTTTAACACTGTGATTCTTCATCGAGGAGTTATATTATAAAAAAGGCATGGTGCTACCACTCCTTTTTCAAATTTCATGACATAGGAAGTGTCACCTCACCCCTGAGAATTTGGAAAAATAGAGGACCATTTTCCAGGTTTTCTCTGATTCATAAAAAAGCCAGAATTTGGTGGTGTTTGGTGACCCAGAGATCTTTGAAAATAGAATTACCTCTTTCGTGTTTCAAATGCCAGAATCTGGACCTAAACTGCAGTTTGCCTAACGTGTCACTAAATGTGACTCTTAACCAACCAATCAAGTAAAAATCTAAGAAAGATTCTCCTTAACCAACCAATCAGTTTTTCAAAGAAAACTTAAGAACATGAGAAATAACAAAAAAGAATAAGAAAGGTTTCATTATCCAAGAGCACTCATGCTGTCAGTAACAAAGGGGCGTGGAGTAGGAACACATGGGTCAAGAAGATAAGGACTTTTTTTCCCTTTTTTGCCAGCTTTAGCTCCACAGTCCAGGTATCCTTGAGTGCGATTGGATTTGTAGCTTCAGAAATCCTTGATGATTATGCCATTCACTGTTTTGGGCGGGGGGTGGGTGGGGTGGAGATCACGTAGTTTAGTAAAGCAAAAAGGAAGTTTCATTTGGCATGTACTGAAAAAGGCAAAAGTAGAGGGTACACAAGCTTGCTGCCACCGCCATGTCTCCCTGAGTCCAAGGATTATAGAATAGGCAAGAGTGGAAAAATGGACAAGGACGCTGTCAGAGCCATGTCTGCCAGAAGCCTCAGAATGTTCTTTAGAAGTGATGGCAAGACTTGGACGCCTTCCTTTGGACGCGTCACCGAGAAAGACCAATCCCTAGAAAAGGATCTCATGTTTGGTAGAGGGTCAGCAAAAACGAGGGAAATCCTCAGTAAGATGGGATGATACAGTAGCTATAAAAATGGTCTCAAACGTACCCACGATGTGATCACGAGGATGGTGCAGGACCAGGCACTACTTGGTTCTGTTGCGTACAGGACTGCCACACGCAGGGCTGACTAGCAACAACAGCGAAGTCTAGTAACAAAGGAGATTTCCACGCAGGTTCCCAGGATATAAACTTCTTGAGGATAAAAATTCTACCTGTACAGTCAACTCTCAAAATCAGGTGTTGTTTACAGTAGTAATGATGATCATGATGTTAGGAATGATAGAAGAGGAAAGCACTCAGTGAATCTGACACCAGTCCAAAATCAAAAACCAAACTTGTTGTTGTCAAGTCAGTTCTGAGTCATGGTAACCCCATGTGTTACAGAGTAGGCCTCCTCCGTAAGTTTTCTAAATTATAACTTCTATGGAAGCAGATTAGTGGACCATCCTTTGAGGCAGGTTCAAACTGCTAACTTTGGATTATTGAGTACAAACTGGTTGTATCACCTAGGGCCAGCCCTAGGGACTCTACTCAAAACCCACTGCTATCGAGTCAATTGTGACTCATGGTGAACCTATAAGTCAGAGTAGAACTGCCCCATGGAGTTTCCAAGGAGCGCCTGGCAGATTTGAACTGCCAATCTTTTGGTTCACAGCTGTAGCACTTAAGCCCTATGCCACCAGGGTTTCCAGGAATTTCTATACCAGGCCAAAAAAACCCATCAAACTCATTGCTGTCAAGTCGATTCCAACTCATAGCAAACTTATAGGTGGCGTAGAACCATCCCATGGTGTTTCCAAGGAGTGGCTGGTGGATTTGAACTGCTAGTCTCTTGGAAATCAGCTGAGCTCTTAATTACTGCATCGCCAGGGCTCTATACAGCTGGCCAGTCACCTGTAAAATCACATTTTCTTCTTTAAACTTTTCATAGATGTCACAAGATTAGGTCAGGACCCATCTACCCATTTTCCTGAAAGATGTGGTTATGTCGGTGTGAGCTGTGGTTGATGTACTCCAGGAAGCTGGAGTCTCTCCTGTTGCTGAGCTCCACAGTTCCTCTGTTCTCAGATTCCTGCTGGTGGCAATAGGAAGGTTATCAAGAGGGACAATATCCAAGACTCTTCTTATTATAATGACCTTGTTACACATCTTATTATTTAGTTCTCTCTTTCAAGGATTGAGAGTACTTCACAATACACAATCTCCGTTCTTAGTCTTTCTATGAGGCAAGCAGTTAGAGAAAATTGGAAACCCTAGCACATCTGAACACTAGCAAGTTGTTATCCATAGTAGGGTATGAAGACAGCCTGGTGAGATAGATCAGTAACAGGATCTGTCCTCTTCACCATGGAATGCAAGCCGAGTTTCTGAGCACAGATGAGGGAACATTTTATGACAAGTGGAATGGCAGTTATGAAAACTATTGAGAAATGGGAGAAAGGGCCCGAAAATTAAAAACAGTTGAAGTGTAGAAGGAAATTAAAGCTTCACACAAAAGAGAGGCAATGTTGACTATCAACACGCTGACTCTTTTTTCTTGCTCTCACTTTACCATCCCCTGGGCCTTCATTCATATCTGACGCTGTTTCAAAGAGCCGTGCAGTTTCTGTAGGTGTGTCATTAACACAAGGGCATGGTTTCTAGAAGCCATGCTGAGTTTAGGCTCTAAACACTGTGTCAGTGAATTAACCCGCCTCGTCTTGACACCCAGAACTGACAGGTATATTTATCTGGGTGCCATGTCAGTGCTCTGGTTGCGCAGACATTATTTAGTCAGAGGTGAGAAATGGTCCACCGAGTGCATGGCCATCCGACTACTTGTCTGAGGGTCCACATGAATGAGGGAGGGTCGCTTTGGGAGACTCTTCTTTCTTTCTCTGTGAGACATGAGTGGAAAAGTGCTTACCACCTTACTTAGTGCAGCTCTCACCCACCCAAGTCCAGGCTCCTCCTTTTGGCGCTGGCTCATTGGGCTCCTCCCAAAGTTTCATGCAGTAACTTAGTTTGGTGCTCCTCTTATCACCCATGCACATCAACTAGGACCTTGTTAAAATACAGATCCACCTTTAGGAGGTCTGAGGTAGGGCTGAAGATCCTGTATTTCTAACAGATACTGCTGTTCCTTGGACCACATCTTAGATAGCACTAGCTTCATCCATCCAGCTGAGGATGCCGTTTTACATCAGCTTGCCATCATTTGTTGGTATTGTTGTTAGATGCTGTCAAATTGATTTTTTGAAATATTAACAGATGACAAAAGAGAACTGTATATATCTCTGGACTTTTCTAACCTTGTGATCTCCATAAAGGGAAAAGAAAATAGAAATATCAATGATTAAGCCTGCGCTGCACCCCAGGCATGAAGCCTTGCTACCTTCACCTTAATGGTATTATCTCAGCTAATGAGAACCTGAACAACTTAAATAAGAAAGTGATTAAGTAAAACTTGGTTTGTCCCTCCCCTTTCTAACATCACGAGTAACTGGTGTTGCCTAGGCAACCTGACAGCCTCAACACGCCAAGTCTGAGAGGAGGAGGGCTGCAAGGGACATAAGCGCTTATCGCATACTACCGGAAATCCCAACCCCAAGAAAGATCTGCTCAAAATAGACGTGTGCTGATGCAAATCACAAACCACTGCTGTTCCAGGGTATAAGAATAGATTGGAAATCTCATTGATTCATCATCAGCCTCCACAGTTGCCAGGAATTCTCTCTAGCTCTTGTCAGTCACTTCATGGCAGAAGGAAATTTCTCTGCAAGCTTTTTCTCAAGGGCATTCTGGATCTATCAGTCCAGAATCAAAATGGATCATACACATTGTCTAGGATGGTCTTTCTGCGGAACAAGAACCAGGCCAGGGTGTCACACACCCCTACTCCTTCTGGGCCATGCATTGAGGAGTATGAATTTTGGGAATGAGATTTCTAAAGCCAGGTAGAGATCCATTTTCCTGGGGTACTGGCTGTTGAGACCTCACCCACTGCGAGAAGAGATTCACACTCCAAACCAGGCTCCATGATTAGAGTTCTAGGTTGGGGGTCTCTGTTGGAGTTCTTCAGTTGTAAATACCGCTAGCGGTACTTTGGGAAAATCTCTCTAACTACTTCATGTTATTTGGTCCTTCTCTGACCTTCTAAGAAAAAGCGTAGGAGATTCCTTTCTTTATCGAAAAATATCCTCCAGAATTATCTTCTGTTGGGGAAAAAAACTGCAGAGCAGAGACAACATACTTTGCCATTGGACATTCAGTAATTCATGCAGGGAGATAGAGGCGGCACTTGGAGGAATGTTTGACTCCACCACTTTCCTGGAGTCTCACTCCCTCACCCCTCTTCCCCAGTCTCAGCTTGCTTGATTTATCAGCTGCAGGACTAAGAGAGGACTAAGAGAGATGAAAATGCCCACCACGCTCCCACTCCCTGAGATTCTGTGTCTGTAGGTGCGGGTGGAGCCTAGGGATCCCCAGATAATTGTGAGGCAAGTGGTCCCCAGACTGCAGTTTGAGAAAACAGAGGTTGCACACGTGACAGCTATGCACCGCTCCTGGAGGAAACTCCAAAGCTAAGTCATGGCCACTCTGGTCACACTTTAGCAGACAATGAAAAAAGGAATTTCTGAGCCACTTGAGGACCAATCTATGGAAATATCACTCTTCTCGTCCATCCCAGAATCACAGTGAACACACCCAAAGTCACAGTGCTTGAGGTAGCCAATTTGGGATATACATACACCCAGAGACCATCCTCTTACCTATATGCCACACGTCCTATCATCTAAATCCAGTTAGGTGAGAATATACTCTCCTCCTCTATCTAACCTTTTTCCTCTACTAGCAAATAATATCAGTATTTATTATGTGTTTCCTATGTGAAATACCCCTCCCACAAATCTGACAGGGTACTATCCATATGCCTATAAGGAAGACCAGTTAACAGGACTATTATTCAAATTTACACATCAATAATTAAGACCAAAGATTAAGAAACTGAGAGATTTTACCAGCTTCCACAGTCTAAAACTGATCAACCATATAGTCAGGATGCAATTAATAATGACTGGTGATTGGAATATAAAAGTTGGAAACAAGAAGGATCAGTATGGTCTTGATGATAGAAAGGATACTGGAGATCACATAATTGAATTTTGTAAGACCAATAACATCTTCATTGCAAATACGATTTTTCAACAACTAAACAGTGACTATACACATAGAGCTACATGTGGTGAAAGATGATATAAAAGTGCAATACCATCAGTCAGAGCAAGGCCAGGGGCCAACTGCAGATCAGAGTGTCATTTACTCACATGAAAGTTCAACTTGGAACGGAAGAAAATCAGAACAAGTCCACAAGAGCCAAAGTAAGACTTTAAAAATGTCCCACCTGAGTTTACAGACTGTCTTGAGAAAAGATTTGATGTGTTTAACACTAATGACTGAAGACCAGATGAATTGCAGAATGATATTAAGGACATCATAAGTGAAGAAAACTAGATGCCATTAAAAAGATGAGAAATAAATGGCCTATGTAGATTTCAGAAAAGACTCTGAAACTTCCTCTTAAATGTCAAGTAGCTAAAGCAAAAGAAAAAATTATGAAATAAAATAGCTGAACGGAAGATTTCAAGAGTAGCTTGAGAAGACAAAGTAAAGTATTGTGATAACGTGTAAGCACTTGAAGATAGAAAACCAGAAAGGAAAAACACTCCCCACATTTCTCAAGCTGAAGTAAATAAAGAAACAACTTAAGTCTCAAGTTCCAATGACTGAAGGATTCTATGGGGAAAATACTTAACGACTCCAGAAACAGCGAAAGAAGATGGCAAGAACATGTGGAGTCACTATACCAAAAGGAATTTGCCAGTGTTCAACCGTTGCAGGAGGCAACATATGGTCAGGAACTGACAACACTAAAGGAAGAAGTCCAGGCTGCAATGAGGGCGCTGCTGAAAAACTAGGCTCCGGGGGTTAACAGAATACAAACTGAAATGTTTCAAGAAACGGGTGCGGTGCTGGAAGGGTTCACTCACACATGCCAAGAAATTTGAAAGACAGCAACCTGACCGACTCTCTGGAAAAGATCCATATTTATGCCTATTCCCAAGAAAGACGGTCCAACCAAATGCAGAAATTATCCAGCAGTATCATTAATAAAACATGCAAGAAAGTTTTGCTGAAGGTCATTCAAAAGTGGTTTGCAGCAGCGTATTAGCAGAGAAGTGCCAGAAATTTAAGTGGGATTTGGAAGAGGATGTGGAACCAGGTATATCATTGCTGATGTTAGATGGATTCTGGCTGAAAGAAGAGAATACCAGAAAGATGTTTACCTGTGTTTGTTGACTATGCTAGGGCATTTGCCTGGACATTGGATCATAACAGATTATATATCACATTGTGGAAAATGGGGATTCCAGAACACTAAATTGTGCTCATGAGGAATCTGACATGGATCAAGAGGCAGTCATTTGAACAAAATAGGAGGATACTGTGTGGTTTAAAATCAGGAAAGATGTATATCAGGGTTCTATTCTTTCATCATACCTCTTCAATCTGTATGCTGAATAAATACTCTGAGATATTGGAGTGTACAAAGAAGAGCAGCACCTCAGTATTGGAGGCAGACTTACTAACAACCTGGGTTATGCAGATGACACAAACTTCCTTCCTGGAAGTGAAGAGGACTTGAAGTAATTGTAAGGATGAAGATCAAAGACCACAGCCTTTAGTATGGATTACACCGAACTTAAAGAAAACAAAAATCCTCACAACTGGACCAGTAAGCAACATCATGATACACAGAGAGAAGACTGAGGTTGTGGAGGATTTCATTTTACTTGAATCCACAATCAACACCTATGGAAGCAGCAGTCTAGAAATCAAGAGGCTCATTGTTTGGGGCAAACTGGCTGCAAGGGATCTTTTTAAAGTATTAAAAAACAAAGATGTGACCTTGAGGATAAGGTGTGCCTGACCCAAGTCATGGTGTTTTCAGTTGCCTCATGTGAGTCAGATCTGACTCGACAGCACTTGGCTTGGCATATACGTGTGATAAATGGGCAATGAATAAAGAAGACTGAGGAAAAACTGATGTCTCTGAATAGTGATGTTGGTGAAGAATATTGAATATACCATGGATTACCAAAGAACAAACAACTCTGTCTTGGAAGAAGCATGACCAGGGTGCTCCTCAGAGGCAAGATTGGTAAGACTTAGTCTTCCGTACTCTGGACATGTCATTAGAAAGGATCAATCCCCCAAGAAGTCTATCATGCTTGGCAATGTAGACTATCAGTGAAGAATAGGAGGATCCTTAGAGATAGATTGACACCGTGGCTGTAATAATGAGCTTAATCATAGTAACAGTTGTGAGGATAGTGCAGGACCTGACAGTGTTGTGTTGTGTTGTGCATAGAGTGTGAGTCAGAATGGACTCCATAGCACCTAACAACAAGAATATGTGTAAGTCACTGTACCAAGTCCTTCAGAAGAGCCAGTTAATTCTCACAATAGTCCATGGGATTGTTTTCTGCTTCTAGATGATTAAAAAGGAGGTCCAGAGAAGTTAAAAAGAATTTCTCCGAAGTCACACAGCTTGAAGCGGCCACGCTGAGATATACATGAAGCAGCCCAGCTCCAGAGATCATCCTCTTACCGATATGCCATGCTCCTTCTCCTCTTAATCAAAAAGGTCTGGGACTGGAGAGCAAGGCGGCTGGATAAGACTCCTTTTCACTTGAAGACATTCCATCCCCTACAAACGATGCATTTCCGTTCTACAATGCAGCTGTAATCATTTACCTTCTGTGGACATTTGTTCAAAAGACTAAAATCAAGGCTAAGTAAAAAGTCTCAAGAGGAGAGAGGGAGTTGGAGTACTTGTGTTTAGAGCCAGGTAAGCCTGCCTGGCTGCCATAAATTTTGCCCTTTGCCCAGCACCCTAACCTGACCTCAGTGGAGCACAGGCAGCCCCTCACAGGGCTTGACCAGGGCAAGGGTCAGTGGAAATGAACATCAGACCACCTCATGGATATGTTGGTTTTGGCAGTATCTGACTCATTTCATTCCAAGTTGTCTCAGTATCTGTTTAAAAATGAGGGGGAGGGGGAACAGAAATGAAGAACTGGCATGAAATATAATGGGAATTAGGAACTTGTGCAAAGTCTTTGAGACACGTCCACAGGTTAAATAAATATTTACTGTAGCCACTAATAATGTCTTGATACCCGCCCCCACATATATATTTCCACTACAAAACTCAAGACACAGAAGATAGATTTTGGATTAGACATACCTGGATTTCCACCCTACTTGAGCGAAGTTCTTACACCCTGAGCCTCAGCTTCTTAAGTGTTGATTGTGGGCCAAGATATATACTTAATGGCCTTATAGCTGTAAGGATTAGAAAGAGTGTATGTAAGGCATCAGACACATTCTATTATTAGAATGTTCACATTCAATTATGAGAAAATTGTTCCCTGAAGGGAGAAAGGAAGTTGGTTCAGATCATACTGAAAATCACCAAGACGGGTGAGATTTGTTTTAAAGGACAACTTGTAGTTGTTAGCTGCCCTTCAGTCAGCCCCATACACAGGAAATTAAACACTGCCTAGCCTTGAGTCATCCCTGTGATTGGCTCCAGCTAAGACAGTTGTAATCCACACGGTTTTCACCAGATGATTTTTGGAAGTAGATCACCAGGCCTTTCTTCCTAGTCCATCTCACCTGGAAGCTCCCGTGAAAGCTGTTCAGCATCGTAACAACATACAGTGTACCACTAACAAACAGATGGTGGTTGCACACAAAAAGCATTGACTTAGAATCGAACTCAAGGTAGGTGAGAATTATTCCATTGAACCATCACTGCCTCACAAAGGATACTTTAGTACCTAGCAAATTAGGATGGCCCAAGGAGACCGCGCAAAAGTGTGGGCTTTGTTATTTGTTAACTCTGCTGTGTAGGCAAGATACTTAAATTTCCCAAGTTCTGGATTGAAAACAACAGTATCAACTTCATAATGTTGCTATGGTGGCTAAATTAGACAAATACATGCACCTGATAAAGAGATGCTAAAGAGGTGTGGACTTCCTCTACCTTACATGTTAGCTTGGTCTACGAGTACTCGGCCAAAGTTGGAAATGAAAGCCTTTGAGTCAGGATGTCATCTCACACCTACCAATTAGGTATGGTGGGCAGTTAGCATGGGTGGTCAAGCACTTTAGTGATTCTAGCCTCAGCTCTCCGTGAAGCAAAACCATTCCTGGAAGGGGCATGGTGAGTACTTTGGCCTCTATGGGTTGGTTGAGTTCTTCTATTTGCTGTGGTTGCTAGTAGGGGCACTAGGAAAATCTAAGCATTAGAGTGGCTTGTCTGCTGTGGATGACTCAGATGTTGATAACTAATAGATACATGAACACCACAGTTCTTCCAGCTTAATGTGAACATTTGCTGGCCCAAGAACAAGACAGGGGCCATTAGCTCACAGCATGGAGTCTACTGAGTCTTTCTGAAACCATCACAGCACTCACTGCCTCTGCTTCTGGGATAAAGGATGATTTCTGAGCTTCACTACCAGTTACTGAAGCCTCATTCCTCTGGTCTTATTTGTACCCTACCTCAGATGGGAGAACTCATCTGCTTCTGAGGAAGCAAGTCTTTCCTGCTAGTGTTTCCTTCTTAGTAGAAAAGGTAATTTAAGAGACTAACAGTTTTAGTTATCTCTGTCACTCAGTACATATGTGTGCTCATGAGTATCTGTGCAAGCTGACCAGTTAACTGTAAAGGGGTATTAATTTCACAATTGTCTCCTTCTCTATAAATATAATGCAGAGCATGGTGTATCAACTTACATTAGGATTATTACCAAAATCGCCTTTCTAAACTTCAAACTGTACCCACAAACTGTACCCACACCTTTCAACTCGGGCTTATTAACTAAATTTATGAATTTGGCTTTAAATTCTCAGCTTTCTGGAGAGAAAATTATTCCGGTTTTGCTTGTATTTGGTTTGGTTTTAACACATATAATTTGATATTTATATTTCAGATGAAAATGGCAACTAAATGATGGCCACGTCTGGAATGTGTCGACGCCTAAAAGAACACAATGAACCCAGAAGCACTTTGTTTTCTGGTACCTTCTTTGAGTTTGGCCTACTTCCCCAGCACAGAAACCATGGCAAGTGCTCTTCTTGTCTGACCTGTATCCCCTTTACTCTCCCGAGTCTAGGAGGTAGGCTCCTCACCTCAGTCCTGACCTTGAGAGATTCAATCCTATCTAAAATCTCTATCCTTCATGCCTTGGTTATTGCTGCTTGAAACAGTATAAACTTATTAGCCTACAACTCTGCGGGTTAGAAGTTCAAAATGAGTATCAGTGGGCTAAAGTCAAGGAGTTGGCAAGACTATAGTCTTTCTAGAGGTTCTGAGGAGAATCCATTTTCTCATCTTTTCCAGCTTCTAGAGGCCATCATCTCTGGATGTGGTTTTCTCTGCCTTTCAAGGAGTCAGAAACCTAGTGATGTAGTAGTTAAGTGCTATCACTGCTAACCAAAAAGTTGATAGTTTAAATCTACCAGGAATTCCTTGGAAACTCTATAGGGTAGTTCTACTCTGTCCTGTGGTGTTGTTATGAGTTAGAATTGACTCAAAAGCAATGAGATTTTTTTAGAGGCTATTTCTGGCTGTTTCCTTTGCCTTCCTTTTCTGCTCTTAAAAGGATCCTTGCTAGTGCAGTGAATAAACACTCACTTGCTAACTGAGAGGACAGCAGTTCAAACCCACTAGTTGCTCTGCAAGAAAAAGGTGTAGCAGTAGGCTCCCATAAAGCTTATATAGCCTTTGAAACTCTGTGAGACAGTTCTACCCCATCCTAAAGGGTCATTATGAGTTGCATTCCACTCAACAACAATGGATTTTGAGTGGACCTGCAAGGACTGTCTGTGATTGCACTGGACCCACCCAGACAGTCCTGGATAATCTCAGCTCAAGATCAGTTAATTAGCCACCTTAATTACATATGCAACCTTAATTCCCCTTTTCCTCATAATCTAACATGGTCTCAGTTGCCAGAGGTTAGGTTGTGGGCATCATTGAGGGCCATTATTCTGCCTCCCACACTTTTTCTACAGGACAGAGTTTTCACTGGTCCACTGTGAAAAAGCAGGCTCGGTCACATGCTAAACTCATAGAATCCCTACCCACTGGACTGTCTGCTACTGACCACTGGTAAACATCCGTAATCAGCACTCTTGATAGCCTTCCCGGGTGTGTGGTCTGAATCAGCATCCAGGGGTCTCCATGTCCTTTCCCCTTTGGCTGACAGGTGCCTTGTATCCTCTGTAATCATACTGTGACCAGTTCATCAAGCTCCACTGTGCACAGAATTCTCACTTTGGAAAAAAATATGGCTGAGCCACTCTTTCTGGGATTTCAAACATCTGATGGCTTAGATTTACTCTGTTTTAGAGATAAGCCTGGGGCTGCTGATACTTCTGAAGTCCTTTGAGTGAGCTGAGCTTCTACCACCTGTCCCAAAGGTTTCTGAGCCTTACAGATGGCTTCCCAGAATGATTTACCTGGAAGGCAGGCTTTAAAACTAAGACTCAGCCCATGGCCTAAGCCTAGCCAATCACAGTATTTAATCATCTGGCCACAGTCCTTATCTAAAGAAAAGCCCACAACCCAAGTTAGGGATGGCAAGGATAGTTTTGCTCATTAAACACTCTAGACCCTGTCTCATATATTCTAATCACTTTGCAACTAGAAAGGGCAGTGTGGCTAGTTCCAGTCAATAAAACGTAAGAGGATTTGTTATTTCTGTGCTGAAACTCTTATACCACAATACCCAGGCACAATTCTACAATCATTTCCTTCCTCTGCTTCAAGGATAAGGAGTATCTCAAGTTACAAGTGACGTAACTACAAAATAGTGGCATGTCAATCATCTTAGGTCCCTAAATGACCACTGACACACATTGGATATGCAATGTGGTCAAGACACAAACTTCTATGTCATGCCTCAGAGAACTGGGGTAGATTGCTACTGCAGAACAGCTGGTCTATTCTGAATAATATACCAGCCCAACAGGGGCACTTCCTGAGACTCCCCAGAGCTAGCATGAAAAACGTTGCCTTTCTCTGTCTCTGTCACGGCAAGAAGCAAAGCCATTTTGAGCTTAAGATTTCCAGCATCCAGCTTCTTACAGTGACGAGGGAGCCTATCTGAAAATCAAACCACTAAGAGGCAAACGGAGCCAAGAGATGAAGAAATAGAACCCTAAACTTACCTCGGTTGAACCACTGTGTACATTTAGGTGCAATGCTGCTTGACCCTTATGATGTCAGTGATGTGAAAGAGAAAGGCAGTCTTATTTTGATGTAAGTTAATTTCAGTTGAGTTTCTGTTCTCAGCAACGGTAAGAGTTCCCACACTAGCAGTTCCTTCTGGTGACTGACTCATTTGGAGCTCTAACATTATCTCGTTTGTATCCATGGGACCCCTTCTCACAGAAAGCAGTACTTCTATGTATCAGAACGGGTCCCAACACAATTTTTCTGCCATTGGAGAATATAATTCTCTTGTATAGGTAGTCCCCAAATTATGACAGGGTTACGTCCTAATGACTCCATTGTACGTTGGTTCTGATTTTTATTTTTTAGGTTTTAATTATTATTGCCTTTTATTACCAGCATTTTTATAAATCCATCAGTGTTTTCAACAGTAAATCATAAAATTGAACACCTGTGAGTGAACATCGGAAATGATAACTTTAGCAAATTACACACAATGACATATTTCTAATGGTATGATGTTTACAAAGAAAAATTAGTCACAAGTGTGGTTCATCCTAAATTGGGGACTACTTGTATTCTACGTGAATGTCCATCACTAAGGTTATTTCCATTCCCCTTTTCCAGTTCCTGAGGCGGCAGGGTATTTTAATAAGCAGTCCTAAACAGGGGAACAATTGCAATCACCAAATCACTAAAGGGAAAAATTTGCCAGTGATCAAAAATAGAACACAGGGTAAGAGAATGTTGATGACTTCGACTCATAGAAAACAGCAATACAGAGAAAATAATGTGGTCCTTTTCTGCTATAATTCCCTTTGGAGGTGTTGGTTTGCCTTCCTGCATTTCCTGACCATTTGTTCAGGCCTTTGGAAAAGGGATCAATTTCAATTTGGAAAAGGTGATCATGGTACATCTTTGGTAACACTTTGGGCATTCAAACTGAAGTGTTTGTCATATCCAAGCACATCAATGTCTCTAAAAAACCAAGCTCCTACTTTCCCTATACAAAGATACTCATACTGGTGTGAGAGTGGGGCTTTGGTTTTGAGGTATTTCCTCCAGTAGAAATGATGAATATGAATAAACCCATCCACACTCTCTCTTTTGTTCCCTTTATAAGCCTGAAGGTAGGCATGTTAGACACCGTTACTTGGAATGAGGTTAGAGCCTGTGGCCATAGAACTGTACCAAGACGACAGGTCCACTTAGGGCTGAAGCCAACAAAGTCGACCTCAGCTCAACTTTAACTGTCTTTGCGAAATTCTGACCAGCTGCCTAGGCTGGGCTGAATCACCTTTTGATGAGACCTGAGCTGGCCCCACTCCCCACAATCCTAATACGTGGTTCCATGGAGCTTCCTGAATTGACCAAGCGGAACCTCTCCATTTAGAAAGGACCAGTGACTCGGAGGCAGCAGACTCAGGTTTTCTTTACTTTTGGTCATAACAATGAGTTGATATATAAGCTGAGTGTTCACCAGCTGTCCTTCTAGTACTAAATCAAGAATTTAGCAAGATACACAGAAAGGTCGGCATTTCACTGAGGATAGGAAATAGGTTCAGGTTTGTTTTTGTTTTAACAACAAATGGGTAGCTTTTACCAAGGCAATATATATGCATATTCCTATAGAAACATGTATTATTTCACTGGAAATGATCACTAGGACTTGGGATTAAGAAACTTGCTCAGGGTCACATAGCTAATGTCACTAGTGTGTTTCCAAAGTGCACTTGCTTTATAAAGTCCACCACAATGGAACAGACTTTCTTTCAGTTTGAGTTCCCTCAACTTGGAGCCAGAGACAAGGGCTAGAATGGAAGTCATTATTTGGGAGATGATCTCAAGTAACCAGAAAGAAGCAGTGGAGAAAGTGACACAGGAAAGACAGACAAGCCAGCAGAAGTAGGTGTTACCTGGAGACCTCTGAGAACCTACCAGAATGTCTCACAGAATCATTCATCCAAAGGAGAGTGACTTGTAACGCTAACCCCGGGATGCCATTAAGGCTCTAGCTCCCCAACTCTTGGCTTCAGCAAAACAGTAAGCAGCTAGAAAGGAAGGTTTTCAGTAGAATGTGACACCCAGTAGATGTAAGACACCATCAGCTCAGAGTGAGTTTGGGCTGCAGCTGAAATCAGAGGGAGCTGAGGTGCTGTGGCATCAGCAATGTTTACTACTGACTGCCTCTAGAATCAGTGGAGTTCAAGAGCAAAATGACTAACAAACGAGCCTATAATTCTATAATTTTCTAACTACATAGGACTATCACACTTCAGCTACTAATAAATGTTATCTATTGTTGAAACAGTGCCTGTCAATTTGTCATACCGTGGTGACTTACGTGTTGCTGTATTACTGAAAGATTTGCCACAGGTATTTCAAATATCAGCAGGGTCACTCTTGGTGAACAGGTTTTAGCCAAGCTTCCAAACTAAGACACATGAGGCAAAAGAACATGGTAGTCTACATCTGAAAAAAATTGGCTAGTGGAAATTTAATGGATAGCAATGGAACATTGATACAGTGCCGCAAGATGAGCGTCTTAGGTTGGAAGTCACCCAAAATGCTCAAAGTGCAGTCAAACTTAATGATGTTGACGGAGCCAATCATTCAGGACCTTTATTTGCTGATGTGGCATGACTCACAATGTGAAGAAACACCTGTAAACATCCATTAATAATCAAAATGTGAAATACATGAAATATAAATCCACAAAAATTGGAAACTGTCAAAAATGAAGTAGAACACATGAACACTGATATCCCAGGCATTAAAGAGCTGAATAGACTGGTATCAGCCATTTTTAATCAAACAATCATATGATCTACTATACCAGGAATGACAAACTAAAGATGAATGACATCATGTTTGTTGTCAAAAAGAACATTTCAATAGAACAGTGCAATACTGTCAGTGATAGGATAATGCCTGTATTCCTACAAGGAAGACCAGTTGATACAACTATTACAATTATGCATCAACCACTATGGCCGAAGATGAAGAAACTGAGGATTTTTACCAACTTCTGCAGTCTGAAATTGATCAAACATTCAATCAAGATTGCAATGATAATTGCAGTCAATTGGAATGCAAAAGTTGAAAATAACGAAGAGGTACTGTTTGTAAAATATGGCCTTCATGATATAAACAAGGCTGGAGGTTCTTGCAATATTAGAATTTTGCAAGGCAAGCAGCTTATTCACTGCAAATATCTTTTGTCAACAACATCAATCACTAGCATACACATTGGCCTTACCAGATAGATCACACAGAAATCAAATCACCTACATCTGAGAAAAGGGATGATGGAAAAACTCAACATCATCAATTAGAACAAGGCCAGGGGCTAAATGTGGAACGAACTACCAATTGTGTATATGCAAGTTCAAGTTCAAGTTGAAAAAAAAATCAGAAGTTTATAAGAGCCAAACTATGATCCTGAGTATATCCCACCTGGATTTAGAGAGTATCTCAAGAATATGTGATCCACTGAACATTAACGACTGAATACCAGGTGAGTTGTAGAATGGCATCAAGGGCCATTATACATGAAAAAAAGGAAAGCAGTATTAAAAACACAGAAAAGAAAAAATATATATATTTAAGTGGATGTCAGAACAGACTCTGAAACATGCTCTTGCAGGTAGAATATAGCTGAAGGGAAAGGAATAAATGATGAAGTAAAAAAGCTGAACAGAAGATTTCAAAAGGTGGCTTGAGAAGATCAAATATTGTAATGATGTGTGCAAAGACCTAGAGATTACAAAAGAAAAGAAGAATGTACTCATCATTTTCAAGCTGAAAGAATTACAGTGAAAATCCAAGTTGTAATATTGAAGGTTGTAATATTGAAGGATTCAATGGGGGAAAACACTGTACAACACAGGAAGCTTCAAAAACAGACGGAAGGAATAGAGTCATTGTACCAAAAGGAACTGGTCAATGTTCAACCATTTCGGGAGGCATGATGTTATCAAGATTCAGCGGTACTGAAGGAAGAAGTCCAAGCTGCACTGAAAGCTCTGGCAAAAAACAAGGCTCCAGGAACTGCCAGAATACCAGCTGAGATGTTTCAACAAAGGGATGCAGCACTGGAAGTGCTTACTCACCAATGCCAAGAAATTTGGACAATACTGACTGGAAGACATTCATACTGGTATCCCTTCCAAAGAAAAGTGATCTAGGCAGAACACAGAAATTGTCAGATAACATCATTAATATCACACACTAGGAAAATTTTGTTGAAGGTTGTTCAGAAGCAGTGGCAGCAGTATATTCACTTACACAAAATTCAACTCAGATTTAACAGAGAATGTGGAATGAGGGACTTCATCTCTGATGCCAGACGGATTCTGGGTGGCACAGGGTTGGGCGGTGTTTCACTATGTTGTACGTAGGGTCACTACAAGTTGGAACTGGCTTGGTAGCACCTAACAACAACATTGTCATAACTGAAGCATCAAGAGGAAAAAGAAGGACAATTTAAGAAAATATCATTGATAACACCTTCCTTCTTTTCATCTAAGTCAGCTACTCTTTATACGTGACCCTAGGATAGCAATAGTTAAAATGGGGAGAATGAACCCTCTTAATAAACACATGTTCTCCTTTGATATAGTGTAGCGATTAAGCATTGTGTCTGCTAACCAAATAGTTGGAGGTTTAAATCTGCCAGGCACTTCTTGGAAACTCTATGGGGCACTTTTACTCTGACCTGTAGGGCCACTATGGAAACCCTGGAGGCTTAGTGATTAAGTGATGGCTGCTGCTAGCCAAAAGGTTGGCAGTTCAAATTCATCAGGAGCTTCTTGGAAACTCTGTGTGGCAGTTCTACTCTGTTGTACAGAGTCACTATGAGTTAGAATTGACTCAACGGCAGTGAGTTTGGATTTTGGTATAGGGTCGCTATGAGTCAGAATCAAATGGATGGCAATAGCTTTGGCTTTGGCTTTCCTTTATATAGTGTCTAGCACTATGTTTAGGTTTAATTTGCAACGACAGAAAGTAACTTTCAAGCAAGTAACAAAAATCACACACTGCCAGCTACGATGGGTATTTGTTTGTGGTCAGTGAGTGGCAGATTGAGTGTATGATGAGGAATATTGGTAAAAAACGTCAAATTGTAGTTTAAGACACTGTCAATTCCCTTCCTCTTCTGCTTCTTCACAGACATATCCAAACACTCAGTTTCTAATGCCTCCTGCTTAAAGTGTGGCCCACAAACCAGTAGCATCAGCAACATCCGAGAGTTCAGTGACTGGCATAATCTCATGCTCCATTCACACCTGCTAAATCAGACTCTTCATTTCAGCACAACTCCTAAATGGGTCTATCTGCATTAAAATTTGAGAAGTGCCATCTAGGGAAGGAACATATTTTGCCTGCCTAGCCAACTAATCAAACCAGTTGCTCTCATGTTTACTCTGATTCATGGTGACCCCATGTGTGATACAATAGAACTGTGCTCCCTAGGGTTATCAGTGGCTGATTCTTTTGGAATTAGATTGTCAGGCCTTTCTTCCAAGACGGCTACTGGTGGACTCCAGCTGCCAATTTTTGGATAGCAGCTGAGGACTGTTAACCATCTATACCACCTGGAGACACTCTCTCCAGCGAGCTATCAGGTCCTACTCTATTATGATTAGGATGAGGGCCCGGATCTTTCCACCTTATGCCACAAAATGACTTAAGGTAGAACTTGAGAGTAGATTAGGATGTTTCTCCGTGGGGGAAGTAGGGAAACAGAGAGAACTGGCACAATAAGTGGCAGCAGGACAGAGAGGAAAGGAGAGAAACAGAGATGAGCAGCTGCCATTATAAGCAGATCTTTCGGGTGAGAGGTATGTATGGAGAATTTTTAGGAAGTTGGGATCACAATTTGTGTTTCATTTCTTCTTTCCAACAGACTTTCAATAAAACTTTTTTTTTTATCATTTTGAACAAAATAACAGAAGACTACAAAGGATAAGATTACCAGCATTTATGTACTCACTACCTATAACTGGTAAATGTTAATAACCTGTTTTTAAAAACATTAAAGCATTCCTGATAATATTGAAATCCTTGTATTCTCTATCCTAGTCCCGTTCCCTGCCCCATCCTCCTTTCCTTAGACGCAACCACTTTTACAAATTATATGTCATTAAATCTGTTTATACATTTTAACTATATGCATATTTCTAAATCATATGAAAGATTATTACGTTTTTAAATTTATAAAATTATTATATTGTATGAACATTTAATTTTGTATTAAAATTTATAATTTCAAAATGTATTAGTTCATCTTTAACAGTTACATAGAACTCTTTCAATATATATTATACATATTTTTACTCCTTTATCGATGGACTCTGGAGCAGTTGCTAAAATGAATAATACTGCAATTACATCCATGTACATATCTTGATATGTACCATAATTTTATACAAATAATACACACCCTCTTTCACAGCAACATGTGGAAGAAGGTTGGCATAGTGTCACTTGTGCGGGTGCCTCATGGGGCAACTGTCCTGCCAGCAAACAATCACAGAAGGTAGGCACTAGTTATGTAAGAATATGGTGTGTGTGGGTGTATAGATACACGAAACTCTACTCAGTGTTATGTTTAAGCCCATTGTTGCGCCCATTGTATGAACCCATCTCATTGAAGGTCTTCCTCACTTTTGCTGACCCTGTACTTTACCAAGCAAGATGTCCTCCTCCCTCCCAATAAAATACCCAAAGTACATGAGATGAAATCTCACCATCCTTTCTTCTGAAGACTATTCTGACTGTACTTCCAAGACAGGCTCTTTCATTCTTTTGGAAGCCCATGCTGTATTCAGTATTCTTTTCCAACACCATAATTCAAAGCTATTGATTCTTCTTTTGTGTTCCTTATTTCTTGCATATGAGGTGATTGAATAGACCATGGCTTGGGTCAGGAGCACTGTAGGCCTTAAGATGACATGTCTGCTTTTTATTTTTAACACTTTAAAGAAATCTTTGGCAGCAGATTTGCTCAATGTAATGGATCAATTGATTTCTTGACTGCTGCTTCCATGGACATTGATTGTGGATCCAAGTAAAATAAAATTCCTGACAACTTCAGTCTTTCCTCTATTGTGATATTACTTATGGTCCAGTGCTAAGTATTTTTGTTTTCTTTATGTTAGCTGTAATCCACACTGAAGGCTGTGGTCTTTGATCATCATCATTAAGTGCTCCAAGTCCTCTTCATTTTTAACAAGCAAGGTTGTGTCACCTGCGTGTCACAGGTTGTTAGTCTGCCTTCTTCTTCTTCATGGAGTCCAGTTTCTCAGATTGTTTGCTCAGCATACAGATTGCTTAAGTATGATGAAGGGATGAAACCCTGATACACACCTTTAAACCATGCAGCGTTTCCTGGTTCTGTTGAAATGATTTCCCCTTGGTGTATGCACAGGTTCCTCATGAACACAGTTAAGTGCTCTGGAATTCCACTCTTTGCAACGTTATCCATAACTTGTCATAATCCAGTTGAATGCTTTTGCATAGTCAATAAAACAGGGAAATATCTTTCTGGCATTCTCTGCATTCAGGTCCGTATTATATCAGCTATGATATCTTTCATTTCATATCCTTTTCTGAATCCAGCTTGAATTTCTGGCATACATGTGTACATATATATGTATATATGTATATAATATATATATATATGTATATAGGCCATCCTATATATAAGTGTAGATACCCTGGTGGTATAGTGGTTAAGTGTTATGTCTGCTAACCAAAAGGTTGGCCGTTCAAATCTGCCAGGTGCTCCTTGGAAACTCTAGGTGACAGTTCTACTCACTTCTATATGGTTACTATAGGCTCGAACTGACTCAGTGGCACTGGGTTTGGTTTTTAGCTTGGTACATGTAAGTGTGGAAACCCTGATCATGTATGTTAAGTGCTATGGCTGCTAATGAATAGATCATCAGTTTGAGTCCACCAGGTGCTCCTTAGAAACTCTATGGGATAGTTCTGCTCTGTCCTATAGGGTCTCTATGATTTCAAATCAATTCAAAAGCAGTGGGTTTGGTTTGGGTATTCTGGTATTCTTATACATATACACGTACATAATATGTAAATATACATCCCTTAGTGCTCATATGCAAGAGCTCTCCAGGCGATAAACCTATAGCTAACAATTTCTTTTTCTCTTTTACTCTTCAGGGTCTCCTTTGGAGTTAGATACATCTTTATCTTTGATAAAGCCTTGCAGGGCTCTGCACTAAACCAGTCCATTTATATTCATTCAGCTAACATATAAATGGACTTGTCAAACTCCACTTTCTAGACCTGGTCCCTACATTTACTCTCTCACAAGACTCAACTCTTGAGGATTGAAAATCTGTCTAATAACTAAGGAGGAGCCTAGAAAGTGTTCTGAAGCTTAAGGGGTGGCTCCAGGCAGAGGTATCTAGGAAACGTGATAGACTAGAAGCTATCCCTGACATAAGAAAAGTTAAAACCATCACTTTGGGGAGGAAATACAGCTGAGTACAAGAGGCATCTCCAATCACTGGCCCCAAATAAAGACTGGTGGCACTCAAACGTGCCGTCAGTGTCACACACAGTAGGGTGTGTGCTTCTGGGTGCCTTCCCCTTTGGAGTCTATATATTACTGCAAAACTTGAAAAATCTAGAACCTGTGCTGCACAGAAATCTTCCAGAGGAAACTTTGGGTATTGTCCACTAAAATGAGTGATAAAAAAAATATAGTAAGATTGCACCCTGTGAATGGCAGAAAACCTTAGACTGCAAAAACAAGGCAGTCTTGTGGAGTGCTGGCTCTCCCAGTTTTCACTGTATAAAGATGTTGCTATTGATCAAAATACTTTTACAATTACATTAAAATCAAAAGCAGATTATTTTGACTATCACAGAAAGGAAGTCTTCATCTTTTCAGAGAAGGCTTATATTTAAAAATAACCAAAGATCACTGCAAGTCAAATCTTATGAAAAATGAAGTTATCAGCCCAATAAGAGCATTCTCGGTCAATAATGACTAAAGACTGATTTTTTTTTTTTTTTATGTGGTTCTGGGTAGAGCAAAGTGATCACCCATCTCCAATGCCCAAGACTATTTTTGATTTTTTTTCTAACTATATCAACAGAATTATTAACAGTACCCACAGTCACTTTGAAAGTATTACAACGTGTACAATAAATTGTGATTACTCTATCCCGAATATTGAATAGATCATGGACTGCCAGAAGTCACAAATCAGTGATGGAGGAAGTCTAGCTGGAATGCTCCTTAGAAGCAAGGATGGCTAGATTTCATCACACGTACTCCAGATATATTATCAAGGAGTACCAGTCCCTCACACTTGGTCAAGTACAGGGTCAGCAAAAGAGAAGAAGTCTTTCAGTAAGATGGACTGACAGACTAGCTGCAACAACAGGCTGAAGCTTAACAATATTGTGAGGGTGGTGCAGGACTGGGCAGTGTTTCATTCTGTTGTACATGTGATCTCTACGAGTCAGAATCAACTCAACAGCATGTAACAACAACATCCCGAAGGCAAGGAACCCTGATGGCACAAAGGGTAAATACTTGGCTGCTAACTGAAAGGTTTGTGGTTCAGAGCCACCAGTGGCTCCATAGAACAAAGACCTCATGATTTACTGCCGTAAAGATTACAGCCTAGAAAAACCATATGGATCAGTTCTGCTCTATCACATGAGGTCACTATGAGTTGAAATTGACTTGGTGTTTATGAAAGTTAAAACTGTCTTGGTCTCAGCTAACATCATGAAGGCAATTCCAAAAAGCAGTAAAAAATGTACAAGCAATCACCAGAGCTTTGGATTAAATGCCCAGCTCACGACTACATTTAAGAAGGTGTTGGCATAAGTGTATATGTTCTGATATACCTGCTTAAAAAATGAACAAACAAACCACAATCTATAACTTCCCAGCTTCGCTGTGAAATCATGAATATACAGAGCGAGGACAAGTAGAGCTGTGGTGTGACAGGGACTGCAAACCATCCTTCTTCCTCTTTCACACATCCTCAAGTTGAATTTTTGTGACTTTTCCTCTTATCAGTTGTCCTTGATGTTGCTTATTCTAACTAGGATTTATCTCAGTAGTAACAGTGAACAACAAAGACAGTCGTGTTGGGTAATGTGTCGAGAGTCATCCCGCAGGAAAGACTGAGGCATGATTTTCTGTGGAGGGGCCAGGAGTGAACCGGAGAGGGTGGCGGTAAATCACGACAGATGTGAGGGCAGTTGTAGGGAGAAAAGTGTGAGAATTATTGCTGTAATGAGGGCAGGCTATGCTTGTGTGTGGCCAGCAATTTGATTTTGCACATGCTCTATCTTCTTTCTCATGTTAGGGAAAGATAGACTGGCATTGCTTCATAAATATGACCTTAGTCATTATCATAATACACTTTCCCAAAATCTGGAGAGGGCAAAACTACCTCACGAGTATCTGTGACTACTGGTGTAACATCATAAAATTCTATTAGAATCATGAAGACATAATACGGACATTTCAGGCTATTTTGGGCTCAGGAATGTAAACAGACAATGTTTCAAATAGAAACATCTCCAACTTTCTGATACCAAAAATAATAACTTTGAGACAAGAGTGTATCTGGGGGTTCTGGCAACAAAGAATTTCAGAGTAGAGTCACAAAGCATAATGATGAAACACAAAATCAAAATAACACGGTCTCAACTATTTTTAGAACTCTTTTCTCCCAAGGAGTTCTACATAATGAAGATGATTGCTCGTTTTTTCCAACCTGGCACTCTTTGAGAAGGTAACATAGGCAGCTATGGGTCACAGGAGGAGTGGGAAAGTCTCCAGTTGATTGATGGACACTTACAGGGCCTGACAATTAATCTCCTGAACTCAGTTGTTCTAAGTGCTACATAACTCGTCACTGAATGTCATTACAGTCACCTTCAAAGTATTTTCCTTGGAAAGCTATCCACCAATGTCAGTACCTAGTTCATCCTTCAGAGCAACTTTGGAACTCTTTCTGGAATGGCCATTGCTCACAGTGTCACGGTGGCAAATTCACAAACTTAATTGTGTAGTTGTCTGTGAGGGAATTTTTAGCCAAGTAAACAAATAACTGTATTGGAACACCCTCCCTACTCACCTGTTCTAGCCACCGACAACTTTTCTTTACCCAAGGATAGAGGAAATATCGAAAGGAAGTCATTTTGATGGCATTCAGGGCATCGAGGGTAATTCGACAACAGCTCTGATGGCTGTTCCAGAAAAGAGTTCCAAAATTGCTTTGAAGACTAGACTAGGCACTGGTGTCAGTGAGTAGCTTCCCAAGGGGACTGCTTCAGAGGTGAGTGAACTCATACTCAGCAGTGAGGTTATAATAATACTTTTGCTGAGATGCTCATTCCCTCCTAGTAATACTTTTGCTAGGATGAGTTTGTGAACTTAATTGGCAGCGCTCGTGTTTATTGGCTACTTTATGTAACCCATAGCAAGGTGGTTAACTACGTAGACCTTAGTGCTACCGATTGCACCATTTACCAGCCTCAGGTGAGTTATGCAAAAGTGTGGTCAGCCCCCAAGACATGGTGACCCACGCAAAGCTGAATGGAACACTGCCCAGTCCTATGTCATCTCCGTGATCAGTTATGGATGAGATCATGTAACCCACAGGCTTTTGTTGACTTTCTTCCTCATCCATCTTAATCTGAAAGCTCCACTGAAGCAACACACAAGCCTCCAGGGACAGGAGAATGGTGGCTGGGAACCAAATCTGGGTCTCCTGCATGGAAAGCAAGACTTTCACCACTGAACCACCAGTGCCCCTCAGTGCAGATAAAAATACCGCTGCTAAAACGGCGTGGCAGATAATAAATATGAAATAGCAGTTGTAGCAGATGAAGGGGAAAAAGTCACTGTGAATTAGAGTGAAGGAATTCCTCATGGAGGATGTGGCATTTTATTGGTCTTGACACACAGGTAGGAGGTAAGGAGCATCTCAGCAAAGGCTGGAATGCAAGTGTATCATGTTCAGGTGAGAAGGGGATGTGGTTAATAGTCTGTTGTGGCTGTGATAGAGGGCTCAGGCAGGTGAGACGGGAGAGGCAGCTTGAGGTTTGTTTTGTGAACAAGCTCATGTCATGGTAACAGTGGGGCTACAGGAAGCACCATCTGGCGGGGGCCGGCTGGGTGGCTGGGCTGCAGGGAAGGTGACCTGTGATGTGGTCATCAGCTGTACTGGGGCTGTTGCAGTGCAAGAGGGATCAAGTGTGAGGGCCTGGGCAAAGATAACGCAGTCAAAAAATTAACTCTGCTGTGGATTGAGCCAGACAGAGGCCTCCATTTAACTTCTGCTGTTTGAGTTCATGGGCATTGTGGTACTCGGGGAAGGACAAAGGGCAAGGTCCAGTTCTGTGTTGCTATAAAGCAGTCTTAATAAATGACCAGTGCTCTCTCAGGGACCATCCTCCAAAGCCCACTGTTCGTAGTTTCTTCTTTGGGTCAGATGAGAGACCATCAGAGGGGCAGTCCTTATTCATCATCAAGCAGTGTTGGCGACCTACTTGTGCTGGAGGCATTTTGAAGAAATATTAAGACCAGCTGTCTAAATTTCTAAGGGTTTTGTGGTGGGCTTTGGGGAAAGGGTACAGAGATGTCTAGAGAGAGGCACTTGCTAAGAAGAAAGCAGAATGGGTTCTGGTTGTTAGGTTAAGTGCCAAGTGAGTAATGTGGATAAAGGGCGCTACTGAAGGTCAAACAAGATCCCTCCAGCTTGAAGTGGTTACAGAGGCTGATTTACTGACCTTCTTGTAAATCAAAACATTTCTATTTTTAGAAAGAGAGGGAAAAAAAAACATTCTTGTAGTTGGTTAGAGTCGAGACAAAATTAGAAAAATAAAAAAGTCTGACAGTATTATTCATGTTTTTGCTTTTATGCAAAGTTCCACCTGAGTCATAGAGTTGAAGGAGCAAAGAGATTTAGTCTATTCTTATGCAGATGGCATGCACCTCCTGCGTTTGTTTGCTAGCTGTGCCCACCCCCCATGTGGTAGTTTCTTAGCACGGTGATAAATTTTTCTACATGTTGCCAGTGAGGGCACAGTTGGCAAACAACTATAGGAGGTACACAATATTTATGTAAAAATAAGACAATAATAAGAGCTAAAATTTATTCATCACTTACTTTTTATCAGGTGGTATGCTAAACCATTTAACTATTTGGCTTATTTGATCCTTACAAATTCTATTAAATGCCAGCCAGCCATACTATTATTGTCTTCATTTTACGAATGGGAAAATGGAGGTTAGGAAAAGATCCTTCTCATTCCCTAGAAGTTTTTCACTGATGTAATCATTATCACCGCCCCATGACTAGATTCAGATCTATCATTTGTTTTCTCTTTCTCACCATTTCTACCACTCTTCTGCTATGGACAGTCTTAAGTTGGTGGCGACATAGTTAAGTGCTCAACTGTTAACCAAAAGGATGCTGGTTCAAAGTCAGCTAGTGACTCCACTAGAGAAACACATGGTAATCCACTACCAAAAAGATTAATCCCACACCGACCAAGCCCACTGCCATTGAATTGATTCCAACCCACAGCAACCCTATCGAACAGAGTAGGACTGCCCCATAGAGTTTACAAGGACTGCCTGGTGGGTTTGAACTGCTGACCTTTTGGTTCACAGCTGTGGCACTTAACCGCTATGACGCCGAGGCTTCCCCACAAAGATAATACAGGTTGCCATGAGTTGAAATCAGCTTGACAGCACCTAGCAACAACAAGTCTTATGTTTGTTGTTAGTTGCCTTCCAGTTGACCCCGATTCATGGTGACCCCACTCACAATGAACGTGGATCACTGTGGTCCACAGGGGTTTCATTAGTTGATTTTCAGAAGTACATTCCCAGGTCCTTGTTCCTAGTCGGTTTTAGTTTGAGAGCTCTGCTGGAAACTGTTCAGCATCACAGGAACATGCAGGCCTCCAGGCAGAAGCTGCACGTGAGGTGCATTCCCCAGGAATCAAACCCATGTCTCCGGCATGGAAGGCAAGAACTCTACCACTGAACCACTGTGGCCTTCAGCCTTATGGCTAGGTAGCTTAGAATCTCTAAGCTTCCCAACAGGTGGCCCTCAACAGCATTCACATTTGCAGATTCAGTGTCACGGGTAGCTAAACTTAACGAGTGTCCCGGACTCAAATCAACATGTTGCTAAGCTCTTTTGACTAATCACTGGCAGTTTGAATCCACCAGCCACTCCTTAGAAACCCTCTGGGGCAGTTCTACTCTGTCCTAGAAGGTGACTATGAGTTGGAATCGATTCTACAGGGAAGGGTTACTTTAGGGTGGGAGTCCCTGTGAAGCACAAATGGTTAAGCACTTGACTATTAACTAGAAGGCTGGCCTAGTGGAAGAAGAAGGTGTTTCGGGTCTACTGGAGTCTTGCCTTCCTCCACCCCTTAGAAACGGTTGGAAAGGCTGGCAGCTGTTGATAGCTCAGTCACTTTCCAACTTAGTACCTTTCTAGTTTTGAGATCTGGCTAAGCTCTAACAATTAGTTTTCCTGTCTATGAAACTGAGATTATAATAGTACTTACCTCTTACTTACTTTTGGCTGGCTTACTTACTTAACCTAGGGATGTCAGGTTAAATAACTGCAAAGCACTTAGAATACTGTCTACCTCATAGTAAGGGCTCAATTAATATTTATTATTCTTACAACTTCTCAAATTGGGGATATTGGGTGGGTTTGAGTACTAGATTCAAACCCAATTTAGGAACTGTACCAATTTATAAAATTTGGCAAGTTATAACATAATTATAGAACAAGACAAAAGTAACTATATTACAAGTGAAGTACTACAATATCGTTTAGTTTCTTTATATTTCTTTACTATTGAGGAAGCAGAGCAAAAGGGAGGACTGACAGACTACTTGATTGACATGAGGGTACAGCTGCAGACAACCCTGGCTGATGTGTCAGAAATGCTTATCAAAGGAAATTCTGGGAAACACTTGCCTCAGAATCAATTGGGTGTTTTTTAAAAATGTGACTTCCTGAGTTCTATTGATTCAGAAGTCCTGGGAATCTATTTTTAAAACATAAATAAAGATAAAAAAACTAAATTCCCGTGTGCTTGTTAGGCACCTGGAAGTTTGAAGCACGGATTGAGAGAAAGCATCCCATCAGGATCTAAGTGGACTTACAGCTGAACAAAAGCAAGCCTGAGCCTTGAGATTTACAAAATAATCTCAGTTCCTAGGCCTTCAAGACATCAATTGATCAGAGAGACAATTACAGCTGATCTTGTGGAATATTTGTTGAGTGAAGAACACTGATAATCTATGATCCAAATTTGCCAGATATCAACTCTGTAGGACACCAAGTGACCAAAAAGACATGGGGTTTGACAATGACAGAGTAACAGCAGTGAAGCCCATTTTTCTCTCAAAAGTCATCCCCTTAATAACAAAAATTACAAAAAACACAGAAATGGTGTTCAATGATACTAGAAGCCAAATAAAACTCTGAAACACAAGACAAAGAAGATAAAAAGTGAACACTGGTAAATGACTTAGCCAAACAGTGCAAGGTCAAAACTAAGAGACTACAAAGATAGAGTCTAATTAAGGCATTTCACCTGCAAGACTCCAGAACAGCATCAGAATTGATGACACTAAGTATTATGGAATATGGGAAGAGATGTGGAGGAGATAAAAATAAGTTAGGGAGGGTTCTACCAGGAAACTCTGGTAGTATAAGGTCAGCAGTTTGAATCTAGCAGTCGCTCCTTGGAAATCCTGTGGGGCAGTTCTGCTCCGTCATACAGCATCCCTGTGAGTTCTAATAGACTCAACAGCAGTGCGTTTGGTTTGCTTTTGAGGGTCTGCCCTAACTTTCACATTCAGACGACTGCCTTTCATCCACTAAAATACACTTTCAGGGGAAACAAATGATCTCCTCTGTTTTCTTTTTTAAGGAAACTTCTAGAAGGTGTACTGAATAAAACAGAGAGAGGAAGACAGGGATTTTTGGAAAAAGGAGATGCATGTAGGAAGGAGGGAAGGGAAATCCCAGGATGATGGCAAAGGGAAGTCCCTGCACAACAGCTGTGCAGCCAGAACAAAGAGCCAGGTCATAGTGGAGCGGAACACAGGGCTCTGGGAGGAATGTCTTCAGAAAAAGATACTGGAACTTTAAGTTCTCCAATGAGTTTAAAGATGTGAAACATTCTATTGCAAGCCTTGGGCATAGCAATAGGAGGACACAAAAGAGTTTGCCATAGATTGAAAAAACCCTAAGCAAATTAAAAAAAAAGAAAGTTTTATTAATTCCAGGACAAACAAATGTTATATCTCTTAGGGACTGTAATAGAACATGTATTGCTTGTCTTAAAAGGGAATAGTAGTCAAGAATAGTGGAAACACTGACTTTGAATCTAACTGAAAATTGTGCTTATTACAATATTGAAAGAATATGAGCTAAAACATTCATGTATCATATTAAGAATTAACTAGTATCAATTATAAACCCAAAGATATAAGCATATTTCTTAAAACTATAGTGATAAGTAACCAAATGAATTTAAAAAAAGGGTTGGAATTAGATGTCTCTGTGGGATGGGAGAGTGAGTTGAGTACCAGGAGAGGTATGTGTTATTGTTAGGAGTTTGCTTTTTTTTTTTTAAGACTCTAAACACTATAGCTTCATTATAAACTTTCTAGAAATAGAATACTATAGTGTGAAGTGTGTTGACTCTGGAGAACAACTGTCAAACTCTAATTATAATTTCTAGGTTTGTGACCTTAGGAAAACTACTGAGCCTCAGTTTTCTGTAGCATGGGGATGATATGAGTAGTAATTAATTTATGGGATGTGTTGAGAATTCAATGAGTTAATCCTTGTAAAACACTTAAAATGGTAACTGGCATGTCGAGGGCATTCCATAAATCTTACTTATTGTTATTTCACTTTAAAAATTGTGCTCATGTATGACTTTGATAAGAAAAAAATTCTTTAAAGCAGGTAGGACAAATGGAACACACTAACAAGAAGTTTTGAGAGGCTTCCCTTTCACCCCAACGCTGGAGCTCGTTCTTGTTCTCCAGACCCTCAAAAAGATGCTTAAATGAGAGGTGGTTCCCACAAACTGAGAGGGAAGGGAGACAGTAATGTGCATGTATGTGTATGTGAGTGAGTGTGTAAGTGAAGAAATGAACCTTCTTGATTAATATGTCTATCAATAACAGATTTGTTCCACAAATATTTTATCATTAGCCTCCTTTCTAAGTTTCCACATGAATAGAATTCATTCCTTTTTTAGCTCTGTTTATTTTAAGGTAGGAATCTCTGAGAGCACGAACAGTTGAGCGACTGACTGTCACTGAAAGGCTGGCCTGGTGATCTGCTTCCAAGAGGCCGTAACCCTGAAAACACTACATGGGGTTGCCATGAGTCGGAATCCGCTTGACTGCAACTAATTTGAAGGTGTGAGAGAGGACAGAGCAGGGCCTTCTTCTGCTGAGTCTGTTCGTGTCTTGACACAGCCCTGTTACTTTCTTTGTGCTGGAGGTTTGTGCTCATACAGGCCTGAGGACAAGGTTCTCTGCAGCCTTGTCCCTCCACTTGTCTATATGAGGAAAATGGTAAGTCAGGATTGGAGAGAGGCTGAGCTCATGTTGCTTTCCTGACAGATGTTTGATCCAAACGGCTCAGTGGTGCCTTTCCCAATTCACCACCGGTGAAACTGGGTAAAAGTCAAACATGGTAGCTGATACAGCTGAAACATGATTGTTTTTCTTCTAGAGAGGTCTGTATGCAGGGATCTTTTAGGAGTAAACAGCTTCTACTGACTCTGATATGTTTTTCCGACCAAAACCAAACCCACTGCCATCAAATCAATTCCAACTCATATCAATCCTACAGAGTAAAACTGCCCTATAGAGTTTCCAAGGAGCACCTGCTGATCTTTTGGTTAGCAGCTGTAGCACTTGACCACTACACCATAGACCAGCACCACCTTAAAAGACTGTCCTCAGGGGCCCACTGAACGCAGGCTGTCTGAAATGGAGTTATCTTACTGTGCCCTGCAAAGGGATTTACTGAAATCCCTGAAATGCCACCCCTTCAAAAACTTGAACCAGCAGTGACAGTTGGGGAATAGATGGCTTCCTCCATCTTCCTGCTTGAATGTGAACTCTACCCTAGCTCTTCATTTTTCCAGCTCCTACCCTTTGTGCACTTATCTTTGGCTGATATGGGCGAGTTCTTTCCTGTCTATTCACTGTGTGATAAATCAAGTTCAGGCACCTATCTTATCCATGTCTTAAATTTTGAATACCCAAGATTAGGGGCTGTCTTTCTTCTTCTTCTTCTTTTTTTTTATAAATTAAGTTTTTTTTTAATTTCTTTTACAAAGAATTTTCATTGCTTCTTTTGTTAGGTAGATACCTTAGACAATCCATCCAAAGATCGCTTAGCTTAACTTGATAACGTTTATAGCCTTTGAGTATTGTCAGAAACACCGATGACAGACACTTGAGGCTGCACTTCTGGATCACAGCATGTTGGTTTCAGGAAACCTGGCGAGACCAGAGATTCTGGCTGAATTTTGTTCAGCGGCTTCAGTAGAGTTGCTGGTGACCCATCTTGCTTTTAGTAATTTAAAAGGCAAAGACTCTGTTTCTTCACCATTCTTGATGTGCCAGGATTGATGTGGCAGATAGGTGCTCCAAGTAGCTGATTTTTTAAAAAAAGGAAGAAAAGGAGAATTTTAAAACTCAAATAGTGTCTGAAAGAGTACAAAAAATATCTGGTTTGGGGTAGGAGAACAAGAAGGTCTAACTCAGGGACCCAGAAGCATTACTCAGATCACCCCGTTGCACTCTGAAGTCTGCGTTGAGAGTGTCTCCTGCAAAAAGGAGTTTTTAAAACTGCTGAACTCTTCAGAAGAAATCCTGGTGGCACACTGTTTAAAGAAATAGACTGTTAACCAAAAGGTCAGCGGTTTGACCCTGCCAGCCTCTCTGTGAGAGAAAGATGTGGCAGTTGGCTTCCGTACAGGTTACAGCCTTGGAAACTCCATAGACCAGTTCTACTCTGTCCTGTGGAGGCCACTATGAATTATTGCAACAGGTTTGGGTATTTTTTATGAACTTTTTGAAGCTTGGCCACTTGCTTGCTGACCTTTGGCAAGTCTCTTGTGCCATTGTTTTCCCTTTATAAAAATGGTAAGAATAATGTACGTCCTAGTACAGTATAGATGAGTGAGATAAGACTGAAGGAAGCCTCTGGTACCATCCAAGAAATGAAGATTTAAACCTGAGTAGCATAATTACAAGTTAGAATTGACTCAAGGGCAGTGGGTTTGGTTTTGGTTTGGTATAATTTTGAAAACTCTGGTGGCATAGTGGTCAAGTGCTATGGCTATTAACCAAAAGACTGACAGTTCAAATCCACCGGGTGCTCTTTGGGAAACTCCAAGGGGCAGTTCTACTTTGTCCTATAGGATTGCTGTGAGTCAGCATTGAGTCGACAGCACTCGGTTTTGTTTGTTTGTTTCTTCACTATAAGTTCGATGAGTAGTCATTAGTGAGAGGAAAAGGAAAAGATACAGTCATTAGTAGTGAGATTACATTTCTTGGGTCTGCTAGGAAGCTGGAACACCAAGACAGAGGGGGAGATGAAATGGAGCACAACATAACATCTGAGGCAGGCGCAAAGCGTGAGTCATCGTTGCGTGTTAAAGGCTGCAGCGAACACACATGTGAGAACCCACCACCTCCAGGGGGCACAGGAAGCAGCCTTCTCATGCCGCTGTGTTACTTTCCTATTGGGGCTGCCACAAATTTAAACAACACAGGTTTATTAACATGTAGTTCTAGAGATAAGGAGTCTGACATAACCCTTAAGGGTTAAAATCAGAGTGTCACAAGGCCATTTTCTTTGAGGAGGTTCTAGCTTTTTTAGCTTCTTTTTTAGAGGCCTCCTGTCTTCTTTGTCTTTCTTGTACGTGCTTCCTTTGTCACTCCAACCTCTCCTTCCATCCTCCTATCTCCTCTCTGTGACCCTTTGTCTCTTTCTTATAATTATATTGTGCCCAGCCCAGTAATTCAGGATCATCTCCCTGTTCCAAGACCTTTATTTTAATCACGTCTACAAAGTCCCTTTTGCCATGTCACATACTCTGAAATTCTGGGGATTCGAACATGGACATCTCTGTTGGTTTTGTTAGTTGCCATCAGGGTGCTCCAGCTCCCAGTGAACTATGAATAACAGACGGAAACCTTGCCCAATGTTGTGCCATTTTCAGGATGGCTGGTATGTTTGAGTCCATCATTGTGGCCACTGTGTCGATCCATAACACTGAGGGTTTCTCTTAACGTCTGCTGGCTGGCTGCTGTAACAAATACGGTGTCCTTCTCTGACGCCGTCTCCAAAGTATGCAAGATGAAGTCTCAGATAATATTCTGTGATTCACAGAGTTTTCATTGGCTAATATTTGAAAGTAGATCAGCAGACCTTTTTTCCTAGTCTTAGTCTGGAAGCCACTGAAACCTGTCCACCATGACCAGTGGAGGATTAACTCATAGGCAAGTTATGTATCTCCTTACATTAAGCAATGTAGGCACAGGCTTACTTGTGTCTATTTACTAATCTCTAGTGAACAATTTCACATGGTTTCACCAAGTCTTTGATGTGATAAAAATAAAAATAAAAATAACTGGTGGAATTGTTCATTATAAATTAGTAAGTAAGTACAAGTAAGCCCTTTGGTACCTTACTTATCAGGTAATTGGGCCCTGACCTTGACCTGACTTTATTGTATTTGAAATACTGGAGGCATAGATTCCAGCCTCATAGTAACAAACCAACCAGCACAGTAAGATAAATTGACAGATATCTTTAGAGGACATTATTCAGCCTGCCACAACTATCCAGCAAAACTCATGTCTTTTGTTAAAGGCTTTTTTTTAAGTAGTAAAATGATAATCCTTGTATAAATATAAATATATAAATATAAATATAAATATCTCATTGTCCCTTTGATTTGAATTTCTTTAATAATTACTGATTCTGAGCATAGCCGCATGTGTTTTTTGGCTGCCTGGATCTCACTTTAGAGAAGTGTCTGTCCATCTCCTTTGCCACTCACTTAATTGGATGATTTGTCTTTTTCTTACTGATATTTTGTAGTACCTTATAGATTATGGAGATCAGCCATGAGTCTGACACAGAGTTGCCAAATATTTTTTCCCATTCTGTAGGTGGTCTTTTAAATCTTTTAATGAAGTCTTTGGATGAGCAGAAGTGTTTGATTCTTATTAATTCCCATTTATCTATTTTCTCTTCTGATGAATGTGTTTTGTTTGTCAGATCTTGAAGTGTGTCTATATTGGGTATTAAAACTTTCATTATTGACCCAATTTTATCTTGGATGAGCTTTACCATTTTAACTTTTATATTTAGATCTTTTTTCCAATTTGAGTTGATTTTTGTATAAGGTGTGAGATATGGGTCTTGTTTCAGTTCTTTGCAGATGGATATCCAATTATGTCAGCACCATTTGTTAAAGAGAATGTTCTTACGCCAGTTTAAAATCTTAGGACCTTTGTCAAATATCAGCTGTTCATAGGAGGATGGTGGCATCTCTGGGGTCTCTACTTTGTTCCATTGGTCTATATGTCTCTTTTTGTACCAGTACCAGGCTGTTTTGAATACTGTGGCAGTGTAACAGGTTTTAAAGTCAGGTAGTGAGAGGCATCCCAGTGTGTTCTCCTTTTTCAGTAGTGCTTTACTTATCTGGGGCTTCTTCCCTTTTCAAATAAAGCTGATAATTTGTTTCTCCATCTCATTAAAAAAATGTCACTGGAATTTGTATTGGGATTGCATTATATAAGTAGACTGCTTTGGGCAAAATAGACATTTTCACAATATTGAGTCTTCTTATCCATGAGCAGGGCAGATGACTCCACTTATGAAAGTCTCTCCTGGTTTCTTGTAGTAAGGTCTTGCAGTTTTCTCTGTAAAGATCTCTTATTTCTCTAGTTAGATTTATTCCTAGGTATTTTATCTTCTTGGGGGCTATAGTAAATGGAATTGATTTGGTGATTACTTCTTTAATAATTTCACTGTTGGTACAAAGGAATCTGATTGATTTAGTTATGTTTATCTTGTATCCCGATACTTTGCTGAATTCTTCTATTAGCTCCAATAGTTTACTTATGGATTTCTTTGGATTCTCTGTATAAACAATCATATCATCTGCAAAGAGGGGAATCTCTACTTCTTCATTGCCAATATGGGTGCCTTTTATTTCTTTGAGTTGTCTAATTGCTCTGGCTAGAACTTCTAGCACAATGTTGAATAGAAGTGGTGAGAGCAGGCATCCTTGAGGTGTAATCCGTACTCAAGGCTGTGATCTCTGATCTTTACCAGTTATGTGCTTTAATCCTCTTCCCTTTGGCAAGTAAGGTTTTATTGTCTATATATTGGAGGCTGTTAACAAATCTTTCTCCAATCCTATTGCCACATTCTTCTTCACGTAGTTCAGCTTCTCAGACTATTTGCTTAGCATACAGTTTGAATAAGTGATGAAAGGATACAACCCTAACCCACATCTTTCCTGGTTTTAAACAATGCCATATTCTCTTGTTTTGTTTGAACAATTGCCTCATGCTCTATATACAAGTTCTGCAAGAGCACAATCCAGTGTTCTGGATTGCCAATTTTTTGCAGTGTTACCCACAGTTTCTCATAATCCACACAGTCAGATGCCTTTGCAGAGTCAATAAAATACAAGTAAATATCTTTCTGGTATTTTCTGCTTTATGCCAAGATTCACCTAACATCAGTGATGATATCCCTCCTTCTGTGTGATCTTCTGAAGCAGGCAGTTCTGGGTTGATATACTCCTATAACGGTTTTTGAATGATCTTCAGTACCGTTCTACTTGCATGTGATATTAATAATATTGTCTGACCATTTCATGGATCTCTTCCAGTTAGTTGGCCAAATTTCTTGCCAGATGAGTGAATACTTCCAGCACTGCATGTTTTTGTTGAAACATCTCAATTTTGTATTCTATCAGTTTCTGAAGCTTGGTTCTCATTAATGCCTTCAGTGCAGCTTGGACTTTTTCTGTCAATACCGTTGATTCTTGATCACATGCTTCCTTCTGGAATGACTGAATGTTGACCAGTTCTTTTGGAACAGTGACTCTGTGTATTCCTTCTATTTTTGACGCTTCCTGTGTGGCTCAACATTTTGCCCATAGAACTTTTCAGTATTGGAACATGATGCTTCAATTTTTTTCTTCAGTTTTTTCAGCTTGAGAAATGCCAAGTATATCCTTCCCTTTTGTTTTTCTAACTTCAGGTCTTTGCGTATCTCACTGTAACACTTTACTTTGTCTTCTGTAGCCACCCTTTGAAATCTGGTCAGCTCCTTTACTTCACCATTTCTTCCACTTACTTCAGCTGTTCTACATTCAAAAGCAAGTTTCAGAGTCTCTTCTAACATTTAAGTCTTTTCTTTCTTTCCTGTCTTCTAAATGATCTCTTGCTTTCTTCACGTAGCATGTCCTTGATGTCATCCCACAACTCATCAGATCTTTGGTAATTAGTGTTCAATGAATCAAATCTATTCTTAAGATGCTTTCGTAGTTCAGGTGGGATATACTCAAGGTAGTATATTGGATGTCACGGACTTGTTTTATTTTTCCTCTTAAACTTTCCTTCAACTTGAACTTGCATGTGAGCAATTGACAATCTGTTCCACAGTTGGTCCCTAGCCTTGCTCTGACTGATGATATTGAATTTCTCCATGTCTCTTTCACAGATGTGGTCAGTTTGATTCCTGGATATTCCATCTGATGAGATCCACACATATGGTCACTGTTTACATTGTTGAAAAAGGTGTTTCTGAGGAATCTGTTGTTGGTCTTATGAAATTCTATCATGCAACATCCTCTATCTTTTCTATCACCAACTCCTTATTTTTCAACTACTGATCTTTCTTTGTTTCCAACTTTCACATTTCAATCACCACTAATTATCAATGCATCTTGATTGAAAATTCCAATTTTACTTGATTCATATTTTGTACATTCCATCTTTCAATTACTAATGGCTATTTGAAAATCCATAAATCTATATAGTCCATTATGAAGGCTGAAATGTATTTGGAGATTACTATAAAATTGTTCAATATCTACAAAACAATTATGGAGTACATCTCCACTGGATGCAGTTTGTGTTTCCATGAACAAAATGATTTACATTACTATCATTATTCTACAATTTACAGAGCTGTAATTTCACTGAAATACAGAAGATAACCCATTGTGATAAAACAAACAAACAAAAAAACAGTGCCATTGTGTCAATTCCAACTCCTAGCAACCCTAACGGACAGAATAAAACTGCCCTATAGAGTTTGCAAGGACTGCTTGGCAGATTTGAACTGCTGACCTTTTGGTTAACAGCTGTAGTACTTAACCACTACTTAACCATTGTGAAAGAACACTCAGTAATCATTTTTGCCCATTTCAAAGTCTTTTACAATGTTTCCTAACACCTCCTAGAACCGATATATTTCCTTTGATTCTCAGAGACATGCAAGGCCACCTCTGTGTAAGACTGGAAATAAAGTCTGGCCTCACTATTCTGTTGCCTCCCATCCTCAGGACCGTTTCTCCACCTTCCATAGATGCCATAAATCCTCTCCATCCTGTATCACTCATTTGGATACTTCATTCACATGCATTTAAAGTTATCAGGTGACACCCTAAATTGTATATACTCTTGGGTAAGTATAAAACAGATGGAAGCCAAAGCATTTTAAGCTGAATGTAGTAAGAGAACGTAGGCAACAGTTTTCACCCCATCTGTATATTAGAATCACCCGGAGAGCTTTTTAAACACTACCGATACTGGGATGCAACCCCAGAGCAACTGAGTTGGCATTAAAGGGGGTGGGGCTGAAGCATTGTTATTGTTTTTAAAATCTCCACAAATTATTAAGTTAACCTGTAGTTGTGTATCACTGGTGTAGAGTTTTGTTTCTCCACATGTGACCTACAGACCACAGCATAAGCAACACCTGGAGCTTGATAGGCATATTGGCTCTCAGGCTCCACCCTACGTCTTCTCAATTAAAGCCTGGAGTTGAACAAGATATTAGATGCTTTGCAGCTACATTAAAGCTTGAGGAGCATTAATTGTAGAACAGTGGTTCTCAAATGTTGAGCAATCAGAATCATTTGCATGGTTTGTTATACCGCAGACTGTTGGGTCCCACCCACTGAGTTTCCAGTTGTTGTTAGCTGCCATCAAGTTGTCTCCTGACTCACAGTAACCCATGCACAACAGAACAAATGCCTCCTTGTCCTACACCATCTCCATGATCAGTGTGGATTGGATTGTTGTGATTCATAGGGATTTTATGGGCTGATTTTTCAGAAGTAGATCACCAGAACTTTCTTCCTAGACCATCTTAGCCTGGAAGCTCTACTGAAACGTGTTTAGCATCATAGCAACACACAAGTCTCCACTGACAGACAGGGATTGGCTAAATATGAGGTCCATTGGCCAGGAATTGAACCAAGGGAGGGCAAGAATTCTACATCAAAACCACCAATGCCCCACAGGTTTGGTTAGAGTCCACATGTTTTGCTTTTCTTACAAGTCCCAAGGGGCCACACTTTGAAAACCACTAGTATAGAATACTGAGGAGCTCTGGTAGCATAAGGGTTAAGTACTACGCTGTTAATAGCAAAGTCAACAATTTGAAACCACCGGCTGCTCTGAAGAATAAAGACGTGGCAGTCTGCTCCCACAAAGATTACAGCCTTGGAAGCACTATAGGGGGAATTCCACTCTGTCCTGTAGGGTAGCTACAAGTTGGATGCAACTCAACTGCAATGGATTTTTGTGGTGTAGAACTTTCGAGAGAAGAAGACAATTTTAATGGAGCATCAGGTCTTTCAGCCAAGCCATACTGTGCTACTTGCCTATCCATTCTACTGAGGCAAACAGTGACATTCATGTACCCTGAACTCTTACAGATCCTAAAATAGTAGCTTTTAGCTCAGAAGGGACAGTCCTGAGAACATGGCCCTTGCCCTCTGCAGAAAGTATCTCAGCAGAAACAACTCAGACCCAAAGTCCCTAAGGATCTCTTAGCCTCAAAGGCCTCCTTTGGAAGCGAAAACCAATGACTTGTTTTTCCTGTGGCTGGAGACAGTGATATCGAAACCCACTTAATGTAAAATAACTTTTTTCCTTTTGAAAAGTTTTTTTTTTAACTTCCCTCCTTTCCTTGCTTCCTTTTCTTTCTGTTTCTCACTTTTTACATCAGAAAGTCCTGAATGAATCAAGATAACTTGAATTTAACTGATACCCATTGTTCCTGAAGCAATTTCTTTTAATAATTCACTGATCCATACACCTCCCTGGGATAATAGCAAGGACCAATTTTATTAACGTCATTTTTTGGATGTGACATTTGAAGCTGTTACCTGCCCAAATTGGTGCTAAGACACAGGCACTACCCACATGTGCTCCTGGGGCTTTTAACAACTAAACCACCCTTTCAGGCTTGCCTGCTTGTGATACCTTCCTGAGAGAAAATGGGAGTAAGAAATGTGAAAGTCAACAGGCCTCTGTACTTTCAGATCGGGGGCTGCAGCTGGGTCTCGCAGGCAAGCATGTGTGGTTAAAACTAAGGTCAAGAAAAAGGGGTGGGGAAGCTCCAGGGCCCAAGCTTGTGTGCAGAGAAAGCAGACGCCCTAGCCCCGGATGGAGCGGTGGCACCTAGCTTTGACACCTAAGCTCCGAGGCCTGAGATAAGCCTGATAGTGCGCCCCAGCTCTGTTTGAAAGGGAGTACTGGTAATGAGTGGGGAGGCCCTAAGATTGTGCTGGTCATGCAATCTTGTTTGTCTCCTTCACCTCTTTCTTGTTACTTAAAGAGTCTGCCTAGGGCTATCTTTTCAGGGTTTGGGGGAAGATAAAATCTTTTATCAACTGCACAAAAGATTTAAATGTAATGTGTCCACCTGATTCTTTTTTTTCTTTCTTGCTCTTTTTGTTTACCTCCCTTTGCCCACCAGTGTATGCCCTTCCTTTCCAATGGCTTTTATTCTATTCCTCTTGACTGGATTCAGCCATCTCATAATAACATGCGGACTAGTACAATTTTGGTAAGTCCTCTACTTTATGGAACCTTACCATGATTCTTCCTCCATGTTGAGTCTTAATGACTTCGAGAGATGTTTCCTCTATATGATTATTTCTTATCAGTGGCTATATTTACTGAGATCTCAGGTAAGACGTTGACCAGGGCATAGTCACAGGAAGGTTTTCTGTATGCTTGAGACTGAATTCAGCTCTTTACATAAGCCCTACTCTCTCCCATTTAATTCTCCTACAAGCCTATAAACAGAAATTATTATTATACCCATTTTTATAGACCAGAAAACTGAGTCGCAAAAAGGCTAAGTGAGAGTTTATGTCAAATGTGTTACATTTCTGAATGCATAGCTTGTTCTCATTAAAAAAGATCCTCAGGGTATATTATTCCCAAGCCTTGAGATTGTCAGCCCCCAAACTAAGAGCTTCAAGTAGTAGCAGAAGAGAAATTGTCTCAAATTATCTATTAGTAAGGAGAATAAATCACGATAGAAAGCTATGTGATATGTGGAAAAAGAGCACACAGCCTTAAGTTTGTCATGAGCCCTGGACATTTCTCTGTAAAATGCAATGATTGGACTGTGTTACGTATAAGAATTTTTGCAGTGGTAACAGCCAGGAATTGTAAAAAAGCACTATGTTTTACGAAAACAGAGGCGTCATTTGATTCTACATATCTGCTCCTCTTCTGTGTCTGTAAGCACAGAGCCAGACCGGCATGTTGGACAAGAGCATCAGTGGGGATACAACCAGGAAATCTGGGCTGGGCACATCCCTGTAGGATGGTAGATCTCAACTGCAGGAAGGGGACATTTGGCAGGAATGGTTTCCTAACACTCGTACGTCCAAGTTAAATCCCCACTTTATTGTCCTGACCACACTAATCTATATACCCCTTCTCACTTTGTGGTGACCCCTACTGAGTAAGCATGCTGTACCTCCAAAGCCTTGACAGCTGCCCTCTGTCCAGGCATTTATAAAACATGAGCCTGAGTCAGCACCCATATGGTATTTCCTGTTTCTTAGAACCTAGTATCTTGGTGAAGTCGAGGTGATGTTGAAAAGAAGCATTGACAGGGAGAAGATAGAAGTCACAGAGAACATGGAATTTTCTTATTTACCCAAAATTTAACTCCAAATAACTACGAAGTTCTTGAACAACTTGTGAATAACATTCCACAAATATAACTGGGAGCCAAGACCAAGAAAGTCATCATCACCTCATGATTTCTTCAAAACCCTCTCAAGACAAATATGGTTGGAGGAAGACTGAAGTTTACAGAGGAAGGGGGATTTCTGTTTGGGGAGACATGTGTTTCCCTCAGACAAGTCTAGGCTTCTACCTAGCACAGCCCTAGTATGCCTGCAGCAACAAGGTAACTACAGTTGACCTCAATGAGAGCCTAGATATTTAAATTGATATTAACTTCAATACAACTTAGTCTAGTCGTTATTACAGCAATTCAGTACTGTGGGGCAGGGAATGAAACTAGGACCGTTGGCATTTTCTTTATTCCCTATTGATGTTATAGAGGACTGTAGTAAAAATTCCCGTGCCAGGAATCAAATGATTGGGATCCCTGCCCAAGTCCTGACACGTATTAGCAATGGGATCTTGGTCACGCTGTTTCATTTCTCAAAGTCTGTGTACTGTCATGTGAAACGCAGATTGTTGTACTTGTTTTCCTACTTAATATATGATGGTTCTAAGGATCAACTGAGATATTGAATATGAAAACAGCTTGTAAACTGTAAAGAACTACAACAATGGAAGAATATTAGAGGTTGTATTAGTTATCTATTGCTATATAGCAAGTTACTCCAAACCTTAAAATAATAGTAAACATTTATTATCTCATTCAGTTTTAGTGGGACAGGAATTTGCAGACAGTCTAGCTGAGTGGTGCTGGTTCATGAGACTTCATCAGCTAGGATGCAGTCATCTGAAGGTTTGATTGGGGCTGGCTGGTGGGTCTGTTTCTGCACTCACTTACATGGTTAGCAAGTTGATGCTGGCTTTTGACCTGGCACTTTAGTTCTCCACCACATGGACCTTTCCATAGGGCTACCTATGTGTCCTCATGACGTGTCAGCTGGCTTCCTCTTGAGTGAGTGATCCAAGAGAGAGCAAGGTAAAGATGTAATGTCTTTTATAACCTAGCTTTGTAAGTCCCATTTTCTCACTGGTTCACAATATCCCATTGATTACACAAGTCAGCCGTTTTCATTGTGTAGGAAGCTACATAAAAACATGAGTACCAGGAACCAAGAATCACTGGTAACATTTTAGAGGACATTTTTTAAGTTGATGACTGTAGACGTCACCAGATTTATTGTTCTATTGGCAAATGTTGTTGAAAGTTGAAACTACTTTTTAGTTTTGGGGATGACTTTGGCTAAAATTCATGCTTTCCTTCAGTCTGGCAGGGCTTTCTCTTCCCTGGATTCATGAATCTAAAACACATTTTTTCCTAAGGTTATTAGGAGAATGGAGAAAGGTGGGATAAGTACTGCAGATGATAGGAGAGAGAAGGCAAGGTAGTGTTAGAGATCGCTGAAGAGAGCAGTGGATGGGGCTGGTAAAGCAGCTCAGCAAAGCTTCAGGAGCACTAAGCTGGTGGCGTCACAGTTAGCCCTCAGTGCACCTGTTATGACATGGAAGTAGGAACAGAGTCAACTTCAGCCAATGATTTCAAATTTCCACCCCTGGAGAACTTTAATCAGTTTTGCCAACAAGAAGTAAATATAAGCTTGACTTCCTGTGCCTTTTCCTACTCAGCCTCTGTAAGGAGAAAAGGCCAGCCATCATGGAAATGGGGTGGAGAAGTGGCCCAAACAGGAAATTTGGGGCTCAGCAAGCTCCTCTCTGCTCTGAGCATTGCATTTTTTCTCTTAGTAGTGAAATACAATGGAAGTTCTCAAAGTTGTTTTCTTCCTATTTGTTTCTTAATAAAGATCTTGTAAAATAAAGTAACAAAAGAAGGACTTTATACCTCAAGGTGTCTTAGTCACCTGGTACTGCTCCAACAGAAATTACCATTAGTGGAACGCTTCATAAAGAGAAACTTTTATTGTCACAGTCCGGTAAGCCATAAATTCACTCATAAGTCCATTCGGTATGAGAAATCATCACTGTCCAGTAAGACAAGACTCTAAATTCAAGGGGAGTGTCTCGGCACAGGAACCTCAGGTCCAAAGGATGCACTCTGCGCTCGCTCATCCCTTCTTGGTGGTATGAGATTCCTAACTTCCTCTGCTCACTTCTCTCCCTTGTATCCCACAAGCTTGTAACTTGAATCTTGCCTCACTAACCCAATTGCAGCCCATTTTCCATTATCAACATCACAACACATGGGAGGAAGGGCATCAAACTGGGACTCCTAGCCAAGTCAAATCAACACATACATTTTCAGGGGACACAATTCAATCCACGACAGAAGGTATATATTTAATACTTAATAAATTCAATTTTCCCAGTACTCAAACAATGTCAACAATGTGGCCCCAAACTGTGTGACAATGGTAGGAGGAGAAGAGAACCCAGTAAAGAAAACCCCAGTACTCTCTGCCATTGAGTTGGGTCTGACTCATGGTGACCCTAGAGGTCAGAGTAGAACCAGGGTTTCCCAGGCATGCCTGGCGGCTTTGAACTGCCGACTTCTTGGTTAGCAGTTGTAGTACTTAACCCACTACACCACCAGGGTTTCCACACGGCAGAGAGAATTAAAAAGACTTTGTGTGAGGTGGAGTCCACTTGGCAGAGCGGTAGGACACTTCCAATGGTCCCTTTCACAACAAAGACCACAAAACAAGTGAACCAATTACATATGACAATCTAGGAGCTCTGAACATCAGAAACAAAGCTGAGGAAACTGACTGAGTTGCAAGGGGAAGGAGAGAAGGTTCAGAAACTGTGACGCGATGCCAGACCTGACCTGGCTAGAACTGGTACCCTGCAGGCCAGGTCAGCTGGCCTGTGCAGTGAGACAAGCAGTGGTGTTCACGATGCATTTTCCACACTGGGAGAGACAGAGCAGCAGAGGGTCTGCTGAAGCCTCCAGGGCCAGTGAAAAGCAGTGCTCAACTGGCAAAAGGTAAGTACATGCGTCTAACCCACTACACAGATTGAAAAAACATACCGCTTGTTAAGAATCTGTCTTCCGTTTACCTGTTCCATCCTTGCTCTGCTTTGGATCCTGGGCTGGCAGCTGCCACATCCCCTGTGCTGGAATTAGGACCCATGGCACACAATGAGTCATTCACCCAGCCTTGGAAAGGGAACAAATTAACAAATGGGAAAAAATAATATGCCAGCTCCCCTAAGCCAGGAACTCAGGAGTAACACATCTCCTTTGCCTAAGCACAGGCACAAAGGGTCTAGGGACTTTGAATGCCTCTCACTCGTGCATAGACTTGTGTGGGCCCACTTCAACAGCATAAACCTTCATTAGTACAGTAAAACAGGGTAAATATCTGAAGTCAAACTTTTACTGTATCAGCTATATGGTAGAGTGGCAGATTCATGACATTTGACACACTTTGTCCATTAAGCAGGGTTCTCACCTACCCACATCAAGGGCCTGAGGACAGGTAGGTCCACCCATACCCCCTAACTACCCATGACAGGGGTTTATAATAAGTGGTGCCTCCCAATCCTTATAGTCACATCATTGGATGCCCATAGTGTGTCTACATAACCCACTCACCTAAGCACTCTAGGGAACAGAGGCATATTTTCCTCACCCAAACTGGAGGAGCCATCAGTTCCCTGCCTTTCTCAACATGTGGTCCCCTACTGAGATCAGAGAACTGTGCCCACTCCAGTCACCCCTGACCATTTAGGACTATAGGTGAGAGCCTGCATACTTGGTGACTGACGACTTTGACACCTAAGCTGAACCCAAACAAGAAAAGCAACTGGATTCTTGGGCTCACATACCTAGCAACAGACCTAACCACCTGGAGACAGAACATTAGTGTTTCAAAGGTACCAATTATCACACTAGCTTACATGAGTAAACTATTTAGGCATATCAGAACAAAACAAAAACCTAGGACATGGTAAATAAACAGGAAATAATTAAATGAAATAACTTATTGATGACTCAGAGACAACCCTCAATATCAACATAAAGAGGCCAAACATATGTCTCTCACAAGCTCCCAAAACAAAGAATCAAGAAAACTTCCGGAGGAAGAAAATTTCTTGGAATTATCAGCCAGCCAAGCCAAGTGCCGTCAAGTCGGATCTGACTCATGGTGACCCTAGGGGCCAGGGTAGAAGTGACCCCCAGAACTCTTGAAGAGATCAGGAAGGAGAGGAGACAAAATGCAGAAAAAGCCTAGGAACACACAAAGCAGCAGAGGAACTTAAGATTATAGAAGAGTACAGTGACAAATTTAATAGGCTGCAATATTCCTACAGAGACAGCAAACAGAAATCCAGAAGATTAACATTAAACTCTCAGAACTAGACACACAATAAAAGTCACAGGAGCAGAGGTGAGGAAATGGAAATTAGAATTGAGTGAGATTAAAGATAAAGCACTTGGCACCAATTTATTTGAGAAAAATCACATAAAAGAATTTTTTAAAAATGAAGAAACACTAAGAATTATACAGGATTCTGTCAAGAGGAATAAAACCTACAAGTGATTGGGAGTACCAGAATAAGGAAGCATAACAGAAAATATGAAGATAATTGTTGAAGATTTACTGTCAGAAAAACTCCCTGATATTGTGAAAAATGAGACAATACTTTTTTAAGATGCTCATTGACCAAACACAAGGTGCATCCCAAAAGAAAGTCACCAAGATAATATCAAACTTGCCAAAATCAAAGATAGAGAATTTTAAGAGTACCTATGGAAAAATGAAAAGTCATCTACAAAGTAGAGTCAACAAGACTAAATTTGGACTACTCAGCAGAAATGATTCAGGCAAGAAAACAATAGGATGACATACACAATGTTGAAGGAAAAAAATGCCAGCCAAGAATTATTTATCCAGCAAAACTGTCTGTCAAATATGATGGCAAAATTAGGGCATTTCCAGATAAACAGAAATTTACGGGATTTGCAAAAACCAAACCAAAATTACAAAAAATGCTAAAGGAGATCCTTCAGTGAGAGACTCAATAACATCAGATAGCAACACAAAACTGGAACACAGGACAGAGCAACTAGAGAGGGAAGTCACAAAAATAAATCATGTCTAAAACACTGAGAAAAGGGAAACAGAGATGCCAATATGTAAAGAATAACACCTTTAAAAGAGGAACCAAATAACATAGTTATAGATCTTTCATATGGAGGGGAAATCAAGGCAATATGAAAAAAAAAAAGATTGGTTTAAACTTAGAAAAATGGGGGCACATATTAAGGTACCCACAAAGGAAACCACAGTCCTGCACATCAAAATAAAAAACAAGAATAACATAAAGACTCAGTAAACACAAAATCAACACCGAAAAAGATGAAAAGAAAATACATAAAGAAAAATGAGTCAGCACGGAAACACAGGTGAAACAAACTGTCAAACACACACACCCCAAAACATCAAAATGGCACTAAACTTATTCTTGTCAGTAATTACACTGAATGTAAATGGACTAAATGCACCAATAAAGAAACAGACAGTGGCAGAAGGGATTTTTAAAAAAAACAAAAAACCCACAGTCCATCTATATGCTTCCTGTAAGAGACACACCTTAGACTTAAAGACAAAAACAAACTAAAACTCAAAGGATGAAAAACAATATATCAAGTAAACAACAATCAAAAAAGACCAGGAGTGGCAATATTAATCTCTGACAAACTTTAAAGTTAAATCCACCACAAGGGATAAAGAGGGACACTGTATAATGATTAAAGGATCAACACGACAGGAGTACATAACCATAATAAGTATCTATGCACCCCAAAACAGGGCTCCAAAGTACATTAAACAAACAAACAAACAAACAAAAACTTCAACAGCATTAAAAAGAGAAATAGATGGCTCAACGATAACACTGTGAGACTTCAACACATCACTGTCGGTGAAGGACAGGACATCCAGAAAAAGTTCAATAAAGATACAGAAGATTTAAATGCCACAATCAACCAACTTGATCTTATAAAAAACATACAGAACACTCCACCTAACGGCAGCCTAGTATGCCTTCTTTTCCAACCCACATGGAACATTCTCAAGAATAAACCACATACGAGGTCATAATGTAAGCATCTACAGGAGCCAAAGACTTAAAACAAGATAAAGACCACAAAAAAAGAAAATTATAGACAAATAACCTTCGTGAATACAGATGTAAAAATCCTCAACAAAATTCTAACTGATGGAATTCAGTAACATATCGAAAAAATAATTCACCATGCCCAAGTAGGATTCATACAGATATACAGGGATGGTTCAACATTAGAAAAACAATCAGTGTAATGCATCACATAAATAAAACAGAAGACAAGAACAATATCATCTCTAACTGATGCACAACAGCCATTTGACAAAATCTAACACTCATTCATGACAAAAAGTCTCAGTGAAATCGGAATAGAAGAGAAATTTCTCAACTTAATGGAGGGCATTTATACAAAGTCAATAACCAACATCATCCTAAATGGAGAGAGTCTGTCAGTATTCCCTTTTAGAATTGGATCCAGGCACAGTTGTCCTTTATCACCACTTTGATTCCATGTTGTGCTGGAGTTCCTAGCCAGAGCAATTAGTCTAGAAAAACATATAAAGGGGATCTAAATTGGTAAGGAAGAACCCAAAAGAGACCTACTGTCATGGACTGATTTGTGTTCCCTAAAAAATCTGCAGCAATTTGGCCATGCCATAATTCCTAATATGGTGTGATGTTGGAATTCTTGCCTCTATGATACTAGTGAGGGTGGATGGGTGCTGTTGTATTGGTGGAACAGGATTTAATGTGTGGGATTGTTTTGTGCCTTGAGGCAATGTCTTGAGATGTAAAGAAGAGAAGCTAGCAGAGACATTTGGGGCCCTTGTACCACCAAGAAAATAGTGCTGGGTTTTGAGTGCATCCTCTACAGAGGACCAGGATCTCTGTACCTCTGACGCTTCCAGACCAGGGAAAGATTGATGACAAGGACCTTCTTCCAGTGCTAGCAGAGAAAGCCAACACCCTGAATTTGGATTTTTAGCTTACTGGACTGTGACAAATAAAATTTCTCTTTTTAAAGCCCTCTACTTGTATTTCTGTTAAAGCAGCACTAGATAACTAGAGCACCTATATAAGTGGACAAACATATCTTGCTCATGGATAGAAGACTCAACACTGGGGAAATGTCTATTCCACATTGTAGCTATAATGCTATGCAATCCTGATCCAAATTCCAATGGCATTTTTTAATGAAATGGAGGAACGAATCACCAACTTCACACAGGAAAGGAAGGGCCTCTGGATAAGACAAGCATTACTCAAGAAGAACAAAGTAAGAGGCCTGACCCTACCTGATATGAGAACATATTATACCGCCATGGTAGTCAAGACAGCCTGGTACTGGTACAACAACAGATACACAGACCAATGAACAGAATTAAGAATTCAACATAAAATCTTCCACCTGTTAGCAGGGGTTATTTGATACAGGTCTGAAGTCCATTAACTGAAGAAAAGACAGTCTCTTCAACAAATTCAATGAATAGTGTTGGTGTGGCTGGACATCCATCTGCAAAAAAATGAAACAAGACCCATACCTCATACCATGGACAAAACCTAACTCAAAATGGATCATAAACATAATTATAAAATCTAAAACGATAAAGATCACAGAAGAAAAAATAGAAACAATGCTAGAAACCCTAATACATGGCATAAACAGAATACAAAACATTACTAAGAATGTATAAACATCAGAAGAGAAACTATATAACTAGGATATTCTAAAAACCTGAAGACTTCTACTCATCCGAAGACTTCACTAAAAGAGTAAAAGACAATCTACAGATTGGTAAAAAAATTTTACTACAACACATCTGATCTCTAAATCTACAAAATGTCACAAAACCACAACAAGAAAAAGACAAATAAGCCAACTAAAAAATGGTCAAAAGATATGAACAGGCACTTCACCAGAGACATGCAGGTAGCTAACAGATACTTGAAGAAATACAATCACCAGCACCTGGAGAAATGCAAATCAAAATCACAATGACATACCATCTCATCCCAATAAGACTAGGATTGATGCAAAAAACACAAAATAATAAACGTTGGAGAGGCTGTGGAGAGACTGGGACACTTACACACTTCTGTTGGGAAAGTAAAATGGTACAGCCACTTCTAAAACTTATTTGGCATGTCCTTAAAAAGCTAAAAATAGAAATACCATATAATCCAGCAAACTCACTCCTTGGAACACATCCTAGAGAAATAAGAGCAGTCATATGAATAGATACATGCACACCCATGTTGATGGCAGCACTGTTCACAAGAGCATAAAGATGGAAAAACCTGACTGCTCATAAATGGATGCATGGATAAACAAATCATGGTATATGCACACAATGGAGTACTTCATAAGGATGAAGAACAGTGATGAATCTGCAAAACATCTCATAATACTGATGAATCTGGGAGGCATTATGCTGAGTGAAATTAGTCAGTTGCAAAAGGACAAACATTGTATGAGACCATTATTATAAGGACTCAAGAAAAGGTTTAAACACAGAAGAAAACATTCTTTGATGGCTAAGAAGGTAGGGAGAGAGAGAGATTCACTAACTAGATAATAGATCAGAATTATCTTAGGTGAAGGAGACGGTAACACACAGTGAAGGGGAGGTTAGTACAATTAGACTAAACCAAAAGCTAAGAAGTGTCCTGCATATAATCAAGCACTTTGAGGGACAGAATCATGGAGTCTAGGGATCACGGTTTCAGGGGACATCTAGATTAATTGGCATAACAAATTTATTAAGAAAATGTCCTGCATCCCTTTTTGGTTAGTGGAGTCTTGGGTTTTAAAAGATAGCAGTTGGCCACCTAAGATGTGTCAACTGGTTCCAAACCACCTGCAGCAAAGAAGAATGAAAACAACAAAGACACAGGACAACTGTTAGCACAAGAGACAGACGGACCCACAGAAACCTGAGACACCCTCGTCCTGAGACCGCAAAAACTAAATGATGCCCAGCTACAACCAATGATCGCACTGACCAGGAACGTAACAGGCAGTCCCTGATGGAGCCAGAGGAGAGTGGGGCACAGAGTGCAAATTCCAGTAAAAAGATCAGACTTCATGTCGGACGGAGACTGGAAGAACCTCAGAAGACACGGTCCCTGATCTCTTTATTGGTCTGGAACCGAAATCCTTCCAGAAGCCAACTCTTTCAGACAAAAATTAGACTGGATTCTAAGACATAAAATGATGCTCATGAAGAGAGTACTTCTTAGCTCAAGTAGATACATGAAACTGAATGGGAAACTCCCGTGTGGAGGTGAGATCAGAAGGCAAATAGGGACAGGAGCTGGTTGAATGGACATGGGGAACCTGCGGGTGGGAGGTGCTGTGCTGTTACATTGTAGGGGGAGCAACTAGGGTCACTTAATAATGTGTGTGTCAATTTTTGCATAAGAAACTAACTTGAACTGCAAAATTTCACTTCAAGCACAATGTTTCCAAAAAGTCCCATGGGAGCAGGTGGAAAGACTGTGCCCTCTGCCCTCTTGGACTTGGTGATGAAACAGTTGAGTCCTTGACTGCTCACTAAAAGGTTGGTAGTTCAAACCCACCCAGCAGCTTCATGGGAGAAGGACCTGAGATCTTTTGTAACAATTATAGCCTAGTAAACCCAGTGGGGTAGTTCTACTTGTCACATGCGATTGCTATGTACTCAAAATAGACTCAGTAGCATCTAACAACAGCAATTGCTATGCCTTGTTGTCTATTTGAGGAAAAAACATTAAAGAAAAAGAGCCTACACGTACAGTGGAGAATTGCGCATGCTGTTGACTAACTGACCCAGCAGCAATTCAGAACCTCTTCTTCCTATCTAGCTCCCACTATAGATGTGACAGTGAGATACTTGATACTGTGTCCTCACATGTGACTAGGGAGTGGCCATATAACCCAGTTCTGGTCAATGAGATGTGAAGTCTGCTGGGGATATTTGGAGACATTTCTTAATAAAAGGACAGGTGTGAGAGAAGGACTCAGTGGCACTATCTGTTCTCATCCTTACTGCCTGGAACATAAATGTGATGGCTGGAGCGGGCCAGCCATTTTGTGACCATAAAGCAACAAGAATGAGGACAAAAAAAAAAACCCATGCACAGAGCAAAGCTTGAAGGGAACCTGGGTCCTAGTCGGTACTGTGGCGTTTCCAAACTAATCCCAGCTACTCTCTAGCCCCAGTTGCTGTCAATTCTGACTCATGGTGACCCCATGTGTATCAGAGTAGAACTGTGCTCCATAGTGTTTTCAATGGCTCCTGTCTGGAGGTGAGATCACTAAATCTTTTTTCTGAGGAACTCCAGGGCACTTAAACATCAGCTATTAACTGTTGGTGCCTCCAAACTTCTACTACGATTCATTTAAACAACTTTTAAGTCTTTCCTCTTATTTGAAGCTGACAATCCGTTATATAGAATATAGATTCAAAATCAAGTGAGCTTATCAGAGAATAAATACACTGAGAGATCAGTGAGAGATACAAGCTGGAGTGGTAAGGGAGGACTTGTTAGAGGAATCCATGCCAACACCAAGTGTTCAAATAGCTGGAAATGTGGCAGATGAGGTGAAGAATGGAATTCTAGAGAGGAGATACCAAGCAAGATTCGCTGTTTCTTGTCACTGAATCAGTGTCTCTAAAGACAAAACTGTTACGGGTACTTCTTCCCTAAATTGTGTCTCATGGAATCTTAGGTAATTGGATGCAGCACAGTGGCATGTTTCGGAGGAAGGATTTGACATGAGACAGACTTGGATTTGAGTCCCAGGTACACCACAAATCAGCTCTATGACTTTGGGCACTTAGCATAATCTCTTTTAGCTTCAGCTTTCTCATCCACAAATTGGGAGGCAACAAAAATTAAAGAAGATGACGTATGTAAAGCACTTCTTACACCATGCTTGCTACATAATAAGTATTAATTAGCATGAGTAGTAATTATTATTAGCAGCATTATTGTGATCAGATACCAACTATTTTGTCTGTGTTTCTATGACAGTGTAGTGATGCCTGCTTAAATCCTCTAAGATCCAACTGCTCTGTCTGTCATCTGGGAATATCATCTCTTGGAGGTATGTTAAATAAGAATGAAGATCCTTTTGAAATTGTTTCTCTTTGAAGCAAATTTTGCCCGGAGTATGTAAATAACTTTTAGCGGTTTGTTGTTTTTAAGCCTTTTAAAGAGATATTGAGCAAAAAAGTCACTTACGTGATTCTTTTCTTCTAATAGAAGACACAAGAATTTTATAAGGCACAGTAATCAAAACTTTAAATAATATTTCTTGGACTCTGTGAGAGTTTCAGGGTTTCCAGAATCAAGAGTAAACTGGCTTAGATTTTGGCAAATTCTGAAAAAATTTGGACTTCAGGAAAATTCCAGGGCATGAAGCTGTCATGTTTGGTAAGAAGAGCTTATTATATTGTGTCTTAATCATTCCCATCAACAAGTATGGGGGATAGATGGGAAAGTCGATAGGAGGATGAAATTACAATGTCAAGAAGAAATCTGAAAATTGCCAACTGAATGGACTTTCAGACTCTTCACAGTTATCCAGATGGTGGTTCATGTAAGCCACTAGACCTTCTGTGCATGTACACACAAATTCACACATGTACGCAATGAGCCAGGTACATGTGTTCTCACATCTCTTCATCTTTCTGCTCTGCTTGCTCAGTTCCTTCCTTCCCAGTATGTATGTATTAGATCTCTTGAAGCTGTTCTCTAGAGCATCTGTCCTGTCACCTGTTTTGTTCGTCTTCTCTTTTCTTTTTTCCTCTGTGGTCTGATTTGTTCTTCTCATTTGTTTAATTTTCCAGTTTATTTTTAATTGACAGTACTCACTTTAAAATTTGGTCATGGTTTTCATCTGATAGCGATTAGATCTCATCTCAGATTGCTTCCTTTTCATAAATGGAAGCTTCTTACCAATTTTGTGGAGAAAATGGATTTTATTTTTGCCCCCCGGTTCTTGGAGTGAATTTGTTTTAAGGGGGTGACACTTGCACTAACCCTGCAGAAATGTCCCCTTCATTTCAATTACTAAAACTTTTAATATGCCTGTTGATTGACTGAAATTCCTGCAGTAGAAATTTTGTAAACTTGTTCTTCCAAACAGCTACTATTAAAACTTAAATTATATAAACTTAAAATCAAGTGATAATCACAGCTGTCATTAAAAAATTGAGTTCATAAACTTGAAACCAAATCAATTATAATTATATTGCATAAAATATAAAATGCAAATACTCAAAACTTGTCATTTCCTGATTGTTTTACTATGTTTTATTGTTATGAACACTCTTAAGGATGTTTTTCATCTGCTGTATTTGTATGGTGGAAATACTCTCCTATAGCTAGGCATGCTACTGTGTATCTCTTCCAAACTCCACGCTCAGGGACATGAGAGGAAGTGACTGCTGCACATCCTTCAGCACAGCCCTGCTGGCCAACCCTTTAACCTGAGTCCCTGTAAACCTGGGGGAGGAAGAGGATATGGTGTGGAGCTCTGCTAAGGATTTATAGCCGCTTACTTCCGATGGCTTTCCCCTCGAATGTCTTTAGTCAAAGGCTGATCAGAACTTCCTCCCATTTCTGCACTCCCAAATTCTTGCAGAAGTTCGTTAAGTTTTACATACTGATGACAACACCCCAAGAATCTCCCCAGGTAAAGACCAGAAAAACTGCAGTTCAAAGTTCCAGAGGCATTATTTAGCTAAAGGACTTCCTAAGTGATACAAGTGGTTAACATTCTCAGCTGCTACTTGGAAGGCTAGCCGTTCAATCTTCACCCACAGGCACCACAGAAGAAAGGCCTGGTAATCTGTTGCTGAAGAATCAGCCATTGAAAACCCCATGGAGCATAGTTCTCCTCTGACACGCCTGGGTCGCCGCAAGTCAGAATCGACCCAACAGCAAATGGTTTCATTTCGCTGAAGTATATCACTGAAATCTGTCTATGACAAACAACGCTTTGAGAGATCAAGTAAAAAAAGGAGCGAAAAAAAGTTAACAGTAAAAAACAAACAAACAAAAAATGAGCTAGAATGATAAACAGAATGCGGTGACATGTGACGTTGAGCTCCAGACCAGACCAAGCTGACATCGAGATGAGAAACTTGGCACTCCTAGAGATGTCACAAGGACTTTGTGAAAAGTTGCATTAATATTATAATCCAGGAGCCAAAGCTAACACTCAGAGGCAAGTGAGCCGCTGGCCTGGAGACAGTCTAGCCAATCGGCGGTGGTCCCCGCCAGGCGGGCCCCTCCTTCCGCAGAACCTGCACGGCCGCCTTGTCGGGCGCGTCCAAGTGGGCGCAGCCCGAGGAGGGCACCCGCACCGACGAGGCGCGCCGCCAGCAGGGCTTGAGAACCGCGCCGCAGAGCCTCTGCTCTCGAACAACGCTGGCCTCTGCCACAGGTTGAATAGGAAAACGCTACGGAAAATATCTCTGGGAAAAGATAAAACAGCATTAATTTGAGAATCTTGTGTAAACGGCCCTATCATTTACAAAGACCCCTTTGACAGATTCCTGTCAAGTATCAGGGCAAAGAACGTGTTTCTGTCACAATGAACTAACGAGTTCCTCTTATTGGAGCCTTGGCACTAAGGGACCATTGTGTGGCTTTTTTTTTTCTTTTTGCCTGGCTGATAGGAAGCTCCGTTTTCCTTCAATTATTGGAGCTTTCCTTAGACATGGTTTGTTTTTGTTTTCAGTAACGTTTACCCTTCTCTTGCACCACTTGTTTTGTGGCTATTTTATGTTGATCATTTTTTAATGTGTTGTAATTACGTCCAATAAAACTTTATTTTAAAAAATGTTGAAATCGAGAACATTTTGTTATATACACACGTACAAACCAAACCCTACAGCTATCCAGTCAATTCCAGCTCATAGCGACCCTATAGGACAGAGTAGAACTGCTACATGGCATTTCCAAGCAGTGACTGGTGGATTCAAACTGCTAACCTTCTGGTCAGCAGCCAAGTTCTCTAACCACTAGGTGACCAAGGCTCCGTATGTATCTGTATATGTATGTGTGTGTGTGTGTGTGTGTGTGTGTGTGTATACATGGAATATATACATATGTATCTATACATGGAACAGGCAAGTCTCACCAACATTTGTAATTATCAGCTTCTGTTTATCACAAGCCAGCCATCATCCCAGTGTATTTTAAAATTTATTTTATTTAATTTCAACCCCATCCACTGCCACTGCCATTGAGACAATATTGACCCCACAGTGGTTCCAAGGCTATAAATCTCCATGGAAGCAGACTTCCACATCTTTCTCCTATAGAACCGCTGGTGATCTTGAACCATTGGCCTTTCAGCTAGCAGTCAATCACTTTAAAACGGTGTCACTAGCGTCCCTTGATCCTCATCCCTGGAGACTCCAATTCATTTGTTCAGGTCTTCCCTGGGTAACCACAGAATTTATAACAAGTTGACTGGAGGTTATGCATAAGAATCATCTGGAGATCTTGTTAATATCTAGACTGATTTCACGTATCTGGGGTGGAAATACAGATTTCCAGCAGGGAATTTGTTAGAAATGTAACATCTCAGCAGGGGTTTGAACTGGAGAGAACCAGTTCAAAGACTGGATCCATAGTTTTAAAATTTCTCCACCCAGGTGATTCTAACCTGCAGTCAGGGCTGAGAATTTCTAACCTAAAGTGAAAGGAAGAGTCGAGACACATGCAGCTCACAGTTGATGTGCCAAGGCTATAGGACAAGGACAGTGACCTACCTGTTGCTCAGCAGTGTGATGACAGCTGTCTGAACCATCTGCAGCACAGAAATCAGATAGGGACATTAAACTCTAGAGCACTTAAAATGAGATAATGCCTATGATAATACCTGGAAAACCAAACAATTGACCTGCAGAGTGATGCTATTAAGGGGTCCAGTGGCATAGCTTCAGGTGCCGGCACTCCCATTAAGGCTGGAAAAGAGCAGCCATCAGGCCCTTTGTCTAGAATAGGGGACAACGTCAAGTGTGGTTTCTGAAACCTTGACTAACTCTCCTGTGATCTCTCTCTCTCTCTCTTTTTTTTTTTTTTGGACTTTAAGAAACAAAAGTTTATTCTTACGCAGTCCAGTGTGCTCCAAGTCTGAATTCTGAGAGTGTGCTCCAGGGGAAGGCTTTGTATTGCATCAGCCTTTGATCTCTCCTGTGATCTCTTGAAATTAATGTTCTGTCTTCTCAAAAAAAAAAAAAAAAAGAAAAAGTGCCATCCACCTCATGTGTGTCCGAGTTGGGCTGTACAGTGTTTCAGTGGCTTGTTTTTCAGAAGCAGATAACCAAGCCTTTCTTCTAAGGGTCTCTGGGTGGACTTGAACTTCTTACTTTTATGATCAGCAGCCAACTACCTTAACCATTTGCAACACAGGGGGCTCCACAGTCCTCCCTCTTAGCCTCCTTATCACGCTGGGTGGCGGTTGTACAAGGGTTTACCAGCACACTGTCTCTTTTCTTGTCTTTATTGCTGTATCTCCACAGCGAAGCAGCGTCTAGCACATACCAGGTGCTCAATAAAGCTTTGTTGAATTAACTGATAAGCTATTGTCAGACAGTTCCTCTGTAAAGATCCAAATAAACAGATAACACTGTCAAAAAAAAAAAAAAAAAAAAAAGCAACAACTATCCAAAGCTCCAAATCCTGTGGAACAGGATCTCTGTATAAAACCCACTGCTCTGCATTCTGACTCCAAGAAATACCATACTTCTATATTTTTTGCTTTGTAAGAGTTTGGACTATAAATCATTGAGCTCTAAAACGAGAGCTGCACATAAATGAACTGGTTCCATTGGGTTAGTGACACAGTGTATGGTGTATTTTCCAGTCAAAACCATAATTCTAACGAGCAGTCCTGGTGATGAATGAAGCTGTCCTGCAATTTTGTCCTTAGAGTCATGGCTGGTGGTAGTCGGGGGTTGACTCTTCTTGCATTATAGGCCAAACTTTGCATGTGTCAGGCCAGGTATAGCTTCAGATTATTTTTCTCTTTAACAACAAGTTAAGCCTGAGGTCATACTTCAGACTGCTGTGATTGAGTGCCCCAGAGAGAAGGGAGTTTCTAAATTTCCTTCTGTAAAGCAAAACGCAGATAAGCATGCTGGTAGTTACTCATTTATCGTCCCCCCCCCCCCCAAGCATCTCAGCAGTTTTCTGTTGAACTGATTTATGACATCAATACCAAGCTGGAGATTACAAAGTGCTTTCTTTCGAGAAGATTATCTGAAGTTTGGACAGTGAACAGTCAATTATATCTATTTACACTTAGGATATTGCAAAAGGCTTCTTTTCTTATTTTTAGACAGACTTTTTAAGGAGTGAGGTTTAGGAAAAAAGGTTTTTTAATGGCTGACACCTTATTAGGTCTTAAGAAATTGTATTTATCTCCACCCTCACCCTCACCCCCTTCCTCCCCCCCATTCCCCAAAGGATTTGGCAGGCTGGACTCTGACTCAGTGCCTTGTGCTTTAAGGAGATGGGCAATCTATCATTTGCAAACACACTCCCTTCTCTACATTGTCAAGAACTTGGCTGCCAATTTTGATTTACCTCAAGTGTAGCGCTAAGACATCTGCAAGATAAGTGGGCCCCAACTGTGCTAATGCTATCATCACTGACAATGTTAAGGCTGGTATTCAATGAACTGCCAAATGGTCTGCAGTTACCAGCCCTGCTGTGGGTTCTAATTGTGGCAAAAAATGGAAATGGAGAAAGGGGAGATTAAGTGATCTCATTTAGTATACCAAATCATAGCCTGTGTGCTAGCAGGGGTCCCCAAAACAATCCAGGGCCAAACCTTATTTCACAGTTAAGTAGTTGGAGGGCTAAGCAGGTGAAACAAGTTGGCCAAGTTCTGACAGCTAGTTAAATTCAGCGGTTAAGAGCAGTCATTGTTTCTAAAGCCGCAAACTCACAGGGTACTTTTCCACTACAGAAGGTATACCATGAACATAAATTATAAATATTGTATCATTCATAAATGGCAGTGTATTTCATTAAAATACTCGAAGTCCTGTTGCAACAATCGTGTGATCTGATTCTCAAGTGTTGATATGCATTAATTAAAATCACTTGGAGAGCCTGTTCAAACAGATTGCTGGGCACCCCTCAAGCAGTCAGTTGGTCAGGGTGGGGCCAGAGAGCTGGCCTGTTTCACAAGCCGTAGAGTGAAGCTGATGCTTCTAGTCTTGGGATCGCATTTTGGGAACCACTGGTCTAAAGCAAACTGATGCCACTTCCTACTTTTCATCAACGGTGTCTGTGCATTGCTCACTGATGGAGAGCCACATGGTTAGATTCACAGCAGAGGAGCTGTTGGTGAACTTTTCTTTTGAACTGACATTTCCCACTGGAAGGCAGTCTCATTCAACACGAGTCCAGAGCTCCAACTTGAGTCAGACCACCTAGACCTTCTGTTCTGTACTCCAATTGCTACATACCCTTGAGTATCTCATTTAACTTCTTCATTTCAGTTTGCACATCTGCTGAATGGGGAGAATACCTTGTGAGTCATCTGGCTGTGGAATGACTGGGACAAAGCCTATCAAGTTTAATGCATAACACCCACTTGGTATATCAGCCAAAGTCCAATCAGGAAAAAAATGAATTAGCTTCTGCAGACAGAATTAAATGCCTTGCTTACTCAGGTGACAGAAAGGCTGAGAAACCAAGCAGCGGTGGCTAAGGGACACCAACAGCTTAGCAGACGCAGAAAGCTCCTACGTTGCTGGGACCACAATAAAAGCGAGAACCGAGAAACCAGACTTTCCAGCTATCTAGAGCACAGCGAGGCTGCTCAGATCTCTGACAGGGCCTGCCTGACAGGAGATAGAGCTACTGGGAAGACTTACTACCTTGAAGTTGGAGGACAAAGAACCCTGAGGAGGCTATGGTTCTTTGTACACTTAAGAGGGAAACCTTGGTTGCATAGTGGTTAAGTGCTGTTTGCTAACCAAAAGGTCAGCAGTTCAAGTCTGCCAAGTGCTCCTTGGAAACTCTGTGGGGCAGTTCTACTCTGTCCTACAGATAACCATGAGTCAGAAACAACTTTATGGCAGTGAGTTGGGGTTTTGTATACATAACAGAGGTTAAGCAGGAAATGAATGGGAGACCAAACAGGCAGCAGCTGACCTACTATGGTCATTTGCATGTTCCTTTTACCTCCATTACGTGTCCTCTTCATGTTTAAGACCTTCACCACGGCTCCATGTAAAAGGAGGGACATTTACAGGAGAAGCAGCATCACCATGTACACACCAATTAAAAACAAGTGTGCAAGTTATGTTGCTACTATGACTTGTGTATCCTAACCAGATGGTGCAATGTGAATGCTGTATCCAGTGTGTCCTTAGCTCTGTCCACAGTACCACAACAGCCACGCTGCCCAGTGCTACACTGTGTGTACAGTACACTGACTGTGCAGCAGTGACACAACTGGAAACCACAATAAACCAGTTTAGAGAGCATAATTCTGGAGGTTCAGGGAAGAACAGCAGGGCAGGAGAGGGACTGAGGGGCACTGGGCATTCTTACATTTTCTTATAGCAGGAATATGCCTGGAAATGACAGCACTTAGAAGTGCTTCTCTTCATCATTAATGATGTGTACGGGCAGTGCAGTGGTGGTTGGGCAAGCAGTAGAATTCTTCACCTTCCAAGTGGGAGACCTGGGTTCAACTCCCAGTCAATGCACCTCAAACAGCTACCACTGATCTGTCACAGGAGACTTGTGTGTTATGGTTACGGAACCGGTTTCAGCAGAGCTTTGAAATTGCGACAGACTCATAAGACGGTCTGGCAATCTATTTCGAAAAAAAAAATCAGCCAACGAACATCCTATGTATCACAATGGTCTGATCCCTTTATCCGTGGGATCTCCATGAATTGGTAGCAAACAACATTTAGGCTATAATGAAATTACGACGATGACACTGGAAGTTATCATTCGTGTGATCGCTCATGTCCTTCTCATTTTGCCAAAACAAGATAATGTGATTACAGAATGAAAGGTGACGGCTGAGTGCTAAAAGAAACAGCAGCATTTACTAACCAAAAGAACAGCTTTGGCAAGGTTTCCTAGGTGATAACTGAAGTTTCAACCCAATACTTAAGTTTCAAAACAACCTTTATTCTGTTTGAAGACCTAATACAACGCATGAAAGCAACTGAAAACAAGAAGACATAGCTCCACTGAATCGATAGTTTGAACAAAATGTCAAGGAGGCGCACTCCCTCCACCCCCCACCCCCGGCTGCCTTGTAAAGGCAAAATTACAACTGACCATGACATCCTCCCTCTCGTCAAAAGACCAACTCTAACAATGTCATATAAACAGATTTGTAAAAACATTGAACATTGTAGCTTTAAAAAATACACACATATAAATGAATTTTTTGTTTTGCTTTATTTTTTTGAAATAGCAGCATCCTGGGCAGCTAATGCTGTCTCATGGTGACAAGTTTCATGTTAAATAGTCTTCCCAATTAAACCAATTCTGTTTCCACCCCACCCACAATACTAGTATTGAATATAATTCGATTTCTAAAAAATAAGAATTTGGCATTTTGGAACTTTGTCCCATGTGAGGCATTGTGCTTTCAACTGCCCCTTTCTTAGACGACCCTGAACTCCAGCAGCTCTCAGGGTCTGCTTTCCAGCGGACTTGGATCCCATGCATAGCAGAAGCACAGTTCTTCAAATCAGCAGAATTTTTCTCCCAATAAGGAACATCAGTAGGACTTCCCAAACACGTTACTAGTTCATAACCAGCTATGTGACAAAGTAATTGGTTCCCCACAGTGACAGCTCACAGAAACACATTTTGACTCGACACACCAAAGACAAGGATTTTCCCATTAAGCGAGTCATCCAGACCAGTCCCCACTAAAGAACTTTTGAAAATAGAAAAAAAAGCCAAAGAATTATGAACTTCTCACTTCACCTGCAAACAATTTTCACCTTTGCAAGACAAAACAAAGCAACTTCAAAAAAAAAAAAAAAAATACCATACACATATATAGAATTGTACTAGACATTTGCTTGTTATGTACTTGAACTCAATGACTGTGAATCTGTTTTGGCTGAAAGGTGTACTGGAAACACAGTCCATGCACATATACATATATACAGATTATCAAGGGCCGTGGAGCTGTCAGATGTTGTCAACACATGCTTCTTGCCTTTTTACACTGTTCTGTGATCTTTCTGTTGTGTGTAATGAAAAGGAGGTCCCAAGATTCCACTTCCACAGCCCTATCACAGCCTTTCTGCAGCTTAGTTTTGTTTATCTTTAGGCTACTACAGCGGGTAGGATGAATGGACGCATGGATAAAAATCACTATCACAAGTGCCTCTGCTGTACCCACTGATAGTCATGAGCCACCCAGACAATGTTGTTCAAGATGACTGAAGAGACCCAAACGAGCCCAGTGAGTCAAACATCGAGAAGGACAAATGTGGGGGGCATGTGACACTGCGGTCACAAAGGCCTTCAGCAGAGACGGTGTAACTCACTGTAATATGGAAGGCTGGCTCCTGCGTTGCTGTTCCCATGGAAAATCTACATGTATGCTTACCTATGAGATGTAAACATGCCTAAATACCATTTAAGCAAAACATGAGCAAAATTGCAGCTTCTGATGGAACATTTGAACTCAAATCTTGTATTTTAGAAATTAAGTAAAAATATGTATTTAATAGCATACATGGATGTGCTACCCAAACAAACAAACAAGAACTAGTTCATAAACTACTACTGACTAGCTGTTATGACTTTCGTGCGATGTGATGGATACTCCCATCAGAAGTTTTAAACCAAAGACAGTGACGGAGTAAAACCAGGTTAATGAGAGGGTGACAGATCAGTTCAGGGAGGTTGAACAGCTGACAGTCTGCGGCTAAGACTGAATTCTGCTCTAAGTAGCTTCATGGAAAGAGGGGGAAAAAATTCTAGAGATGATTAACTCAGCTGCTGGATGGACTCTTTAAAAAGAATTTAAAAAGGATCGATGTTAAAGCAAAACACTCTCATCCCACTACATGAAGGAAGAGAAAACAAACTGTGAGTGAATGAGTCAAATATTGAAAAAGGAACACTGAAGTGGCAAGGTTCCGCTTTCATCCATCAGTGTAGTGCCCAGGATTATAACTGACTTCATTCCTTAAATTTGCACAATTCCTACTGAATCTAACAGCTTTTGTCTAAGTAAATCAGGGAGAGACATTTCTTATTCTCCCTAGATTGGAAAGATGACTCTAAAAATCCCTTCCTTTCCCCTACAGTCATTTATGCCACATACATATTACTTGAGACTCCTGAAATGGCCATGACTTTCATCAAGCTCTGCTGGGCCCCACACAGTGGCAATAACGACCATTATCTAGGTGCTCTATGTTCTCAACTGACCGGACAGAAAAATAACAGAACATCCAAATAAAAATATATATTTTTTTCAGATCATGCTTTTTCTAAAAGACATGTTTGTTATCTGTAGTGGACAATCTAATGTTCAAAAGAGAAAAACATTTGTAACTGCACTGGTTCTACCTCGAAAGCAGTGTTTTCAGCACAAGTGAGCACTGTTCTGGGAACCCAACAATCAACTCACAAGAACTTCCTTCATAAGAGCTGAAATATCTGACCGGCTCAACTGTGATCAAGTTACAGTAGGCTTTTAATTGTTATTAATTGATAATAACTAATAAAGTGGGAGAAGACTTCACTTTGTAGCTTCTCACTTCTTCTCTGTAATCACTAGAAAGAGACAGTGCAAACCACCTGGCCCCTATTCCTGCCACGTCACCTGCCCCGCCCTTTTGTTACATGCTCCCCTCCCGAGATTCATGAAGTTCATGATTCTTTAGGAAATAAACATTGCCAGGTACCGTATTCTACGAGTCTTGAACAACATGGTTGGACTCAGCGATACTTTGTCGTGTTCATATATCTGTTTTTTTCTTCCTTTTTTTATTGAATAAAGCAGCTTTGAAGCTTATCAGGCACTGCCCAACAAAACATTTAGTCCAAAAATCTGTTATGAACTTTTTAACCTTGGGCTAACAGCCAAGTATTCTGTACAAGAAAAACTGTAAAATATTTCATAGTTTTAATTCTGAAGCCATTTTTTTACTGGCATCCTGTACATTTCTTTTTTAAAAAAAAAAAAAAAAAAAGAATAACAAAACGAGTATTAACAAAAGTCCGGGACGACAATATATTCAAGCAACAAAAACTAGGGTGGGGGAAGCTTATTTTGAAGGTACATTTAAAACCGAGATAACAACTTAGTGAAAATTAAGAATTGCATAGCACTGTGAATTTAGCCTTCAGCAAAACAAAACAGAAGCTATTTGGTATTAATACAAATCCATCTATTTGATAGTTAGTCATCCAATAGTATGTACATATTTTATATATTGAACATCATTTTTAAGTCCTGTTCTCCAAGTTCAATTTCTCTGTTGGTGGTTTCTGTGTGTTTTCGTCATCTTGAAAAGTTTAAACAAAACACTTTCTGGCACTTTGTTACGACAGAATTTCTTCTGAATGTACATGAACTGACATTCTCCCAAAGCGTCCCTTGCAAGTAGAAGTGCCTTTCTGCTACATATCATTCATTTGTTAGAAAATGAATCATCCACAGTGCGACATGCCCAGGGCTGCTGGACACAGCGACACACCCAGGCTAAACCAGGCTGGACCCAGCCTACCCAGATCACAGGGCTCCCAAGCCCCATCTACCCTTCGGTCTACAAAGTCCCAACTCGTAGCTGGTAAAGCTTTAGAAAGCATTAACAAGCACCATGGTTAAAGGCCTCTTTGTCCCTGCAAGCAGAGATTTTTGTATTTCTTTTCTCTTTGCGTTGTGAGTTGTTGTGGCTTTAAATTAAAAAAAAAAAAGGAAAGAAGGGAAGGATAACCACTCCGGATTAGAAACATTATGGTCACTCAGCACTAGGCTGTGTGTCTTCCCCTACTGCTTTGTTGTCATAGAAAGCTCTAGTCCTATCCGAAGACAGCGGGCTTTGTTTCCGCAGCTCAATTCACAGGTCAGGCTGGAGAGGAGCCCTTCGCTTTCCAGAGGCCTCAGGGTGGCTGAACTTCAGGAAAAGGATCAGAGTGTCAATGCTTCATCGTCTCTGCTGTGCATATACTGGGTAGGCTAGTGTGACATTGAGGGAGTCGTTGTGCTGCACGAGGGACGTGTGTTGGTAATGTAGCACCAGTTCTTTCAGGGAGCTGTACAAGTTATAGGGTTCTGCGAAGCCATACCCAGTTGCCGTCTTGTTTATGACACAGTGCTTTACTTCGCCATCCACCCTACAAGAAAAATAAAAAAAAAATAAAAAAACCAGAACACCTTTTTGAGTCTGTCCAGGACATTTCACAATTTCACAAAGCATTTTTTAATAAAGTCATCATGAAAAAGCACACTATCCAGGCCATCTCAACCTAGGAGAAACAATCCTAGGATAGTTGTGGACGTCTGGCTCTGGCACTTCCTTGCTGAGCGACTTGGTGGGTAACCCAACATTGCCAGAACACTGCATTGTCATCTTTAAAGTGATGTACAGGGAGGAGAACCACAGCTCTAAGCAACAGTGCTTCTCTGAGAAATGAAACAAGATAACATACGCAATGGGCATGACAGAATGCCTGGTATGCAGTTAACAGGCAACAAATGGCAGCTTCCAACCACTAAATGTAGGCTCTTGCTCCTCGTCTCTGACAAGTGGCATCGCCTTTACTGTAATCATCTACAGACTCCTTTCAGGCTATCCGTCAAGTGTCTACACAAGTCTCTACCTCCACATTAACACTGTATTCTCCTACTCTGTCGTTTTTCCTCAAAGTTCTTCTTATTCCTTCGTTCTTCTAGGAATACTTCTCTGATTAAATGGACACAGTATAATGCACTTCTAGAGTATTTCCCTAGTAGAGGACATGTACTGTATTCAGATGGTACTGTTAATACTTTATAACTCACATCTCAAACTATTTCTCAAACTATTAAGAAATAAAGAAAAAGAACCTATAATGCATAATAAAAATGCATCCTTTGTAGTGTGGACCTGTCTCAAGTGACGCAAAGTGATCACAGCATCCTTCCTCTGGTGTTTTGATCTGTTCACAACGAACTCAAAACAAATACTACTGTTTTTTTCCTGGCATTCTCACCTGAATCAGCGCAATCTAAACAAAGCGGCCTTGCGAGGCAAAAAAAAATACATACACAAAAATAAAACGCAGGCACTATGATTCCCATTTTAAAAATGAGAAAATAAACTAGCAGCTGAACTGGGACCCGAACCTCATTTCTCCAATTACACAGCAGCTTCCTTTCTGCCAGAACTTAGTAACAGACAGCCCCGCCTAGTACTTTATATGACCTTGTTTCATCTTCTCCACTACATTAGCATTGTACTGTTGTAAAATTTATAAAGATTAGACTGGTTTCAATTCCTGTCTCCCCAAGGCTGAATGAATGAATAGTGGTCTCAAGAGACATTTTTGTAAACAAAAAAAAGTCTGCAGGAGATACATACACCACAGAGCAGGCATAGCAGCCCTGTTTACTGCTCTCGCGGACAAGGAAAGTGCCATCCCTCTTCCCTCGCAGCAGGTTCTCAGCCTTGTTCCGGTTGCTGCTTCCCACGTTCCAGGTCTTCTCATCATGGTGGGGTAAATCCTCATCATCTTCTACCAGTGAGTATTGGCTAAGCCGACAGGAGAGAAGACTTGTAAATGAAGAGCACGGAAACTACCAGCTTGCCCTGCTGTCTCCCTGAAGAAAGGCCTTCTAGTCGCTTCTATCCTGATCCTGTTCCCTCCTGCCCAGCAAGCCAGGCCAGCAGTCGTGCATCTGACTGCAACTCAGTCTCTCCGACTTGAGTTTTCCACTTATTGTGTTTGGCTTTCAATGTAACCTCCCCAGACAAATAGTTAGCCAATACATTAGCCTATTTCATGTTTTCACTTAAGTACCTGGGGCAGAAGAAAGGTATTAACAGCCTTGTTTATCCAGTTCGGATCAGGAAACAGACTGACTAAGATGCATGCCAATTTTCAGTGAATTCAAACATATACTTCAGCTTCAAAGTATACTAGATGTTTTTTTTCCCCCCTGGCTGCTCCAAAAATATTTTGGGATTTTAAAAAATGTTCGGGGACATCGTGATGGACAAAGAGTGCCATCTGTCACCGTTATGGGTAAAAATAAATCCTAGTCTTGCTTAACCTTCCCTTTTTAAAAAAAAAAAAAAAAAAACACTGGATAATGAGATTGAGTTGATACATTTTTCTCCTATGAGCATTCCAAGCTTAATAAGGTTCCTTCTTTGCTCTGAAAACAAAGCAGATCCTGTGTTTTCCTCAGTGAGAAAATGCTTTTATATCTCTCATCTCCAAGTAACTACTCACTCTTCAGTGTTTTCATTGCCCAACCATTCGTTCAACTTCTTCTGCCGAACACCTTTTTGAGTCAACCACCTAAAAAAGAGTTTTAGGAAGAAAACACATTAGTAACTTAACCATGATTTTAGCATTTACCAAAAATCCACCAGGCGCTCCTTGAATACTCTAGGGAGCAGATCTACTCTGGCCTGTAGGGCTGCTGTGAGTAGGATCCGACTCGACGCACTTGGCTTGGCTGGCTAATGATTCCCTGGCGGTGGGGTTCCAGTTCAAATACTTACATCAAGTACTGGTCTCTCGTCTTCCTCAGTTGGATGAGGTCTGGTTTAATGCTATTCATACGTTTGTCTATCTCCCGATACTCAGCTGCCTGCTTCTTCAAGTCTTCCTCCAATCTTCTTCTACTGTCAACAATCTCACTGATTCGTGACTTCAACTTTTCATAATTGTGCATAATCCTACAGGCCAGAGAAATGTGTCTGTAATTACTTGGTTAGATCACAAAAGTTCCTACAGGTTATGAAAAGTTTCACTATGGCTTTCTTAAGTTTTCTTCAGGGCAAAGAATGCTTTATCTTTCTTCATACTTTAATTATTCCAAGCCCGGAAAGCAAGGTAATTTCTAAGCAATTTTAGAGGATTTTGATTCTCTGTAGCACCTAGACAACAGAAACCTCCCTCCTCTGCCCCCTGTACCCCCAGTTTACCAACCTTTGTATTTCCTTCTCATTGCCTTCACGTTTAAACTTTTCTATGTATTCTTTGCTGTACCGTTCCTGGGTTTGGCACTGCTCTTCAAATATTTTTATGGTTTCATTAAATGCTTCAATAGCTGTTCTTTTCATTTGGATTTCCTGAAACATAATTTTATACCACAATGTCATACCCTGTACAGAACAGACAATTTCTTACTACAAGACACTCCTAAGACATTTGGTCTGCATTATTTCCTAGCATTTAAGTACTCTGTTAGACAGGTGAGTAACTCACAAAATCCATCAAATGAGGATCACAAAAACACACATTTCCTTTGAAGGATTTCCCCAATCTAAGAAAAATGACTGTGTAGCAATTTCCCACAGTTTTCATCTTTCAAAAAAAGCTGTTGCATTTTCTCAGCAGTTTATGGGGTCCATGTCAGCCTCTACTCCCTCTGGTGGCCTCATTACATGATGGACTAGTCAGAATTAAGTCTTTAGATATGCAAGGGAGTAAATATAGCCTCTACTTTTCACAGAAGAGTGTATAAATGGTTAAATCTCTATGTCAGAGAGTCAACCAGTCTTTGGGACTTGCATTTATTATTAGCTTCCAATTCAAAAAGCATTCTATACGCAGGGATTCTGCAAATCAACTTTAAAAATCACAGCAAGCTCTTCATTCATCACATAAACTTTAATTCATTACTCTGATACTTATAATCCCATTGCTGTCGATTCTAACTCACAGCGATCCTACAGGACAGAAAAGAAATGCCTCACAGGGATTCTAAGAATGGAATGGCTGGTAGATCTGAACTGCTGACCTTTTGGTTGGCAGCCAAGCTCTTAAGCCACTGTGCCATCAGGGCTCTCTGAAATTTACAGGCCTCATTTAAAAGGTTTAGAGATACTATGCCGGGATAATCAATAATGATTCATACACAAGATGATCTTTCTCACTCCATTCACAAAAACCCAAGTATTATTAATCTTTTTGTTTCTGAAGCTACATATAATACTAGCTAGCTTCTAATACCTAAGAATTTTAAACTTTTAATCCGATTTACACAGAAAACTCACCTGGGAAGTACGGGTATAATCTTCATACAATCTATCATATTCCCGACTTTTTTCTTGGAATTGAGTGTTATACTCATGTAATTTTTTCCCTACAGCTTCAATATTATCTTCTTTGACAACTTGATCCTGGAAGGATTTGACATAGGAAGAAAAGAAAAATTTGGTTTACGAGACATTTAATCAAATAACAATTACTTAACAAGTTACTGGATATGGAAAAATATTTAAGGTATTTTATTTAGCAATGATAAAATTGTAACTCTGTGATCACAAGCATAAAAGTATTACAGGTAAGTCATCTGCTTCAAAATTTGTTTCTAAGCACTGAAAGTATCTTGTATAAACATCATAATAACTTTAATATTTCAGTCTTGATTACCTGTTGGTATTTGGATACTGGATAAAGTAACTTCACATCCAGCTTGGGATTATACTGAGCTAGAGATTCATTCCGGTAGTGGTTTATCAGTTCAACCACAGAGTTGAAAGTTAATGGGTCAGAGAAACCATATTTCCCATCTCGGTGAAATATTTTGATTAATTTGTTATTTCCTCCTTTCCTGTAAATACAAAATAGAAATAATAGCATCACAATTTTCTGATGAAGACTGTCTTAATGCTGACCCAAATGCCCACAGTATTTCCAGAGACATCCCTTCACTTACCTTAGTGTAAGAGTATAATCTCCATGCATCTTAGTAGAGGCATCTCGTACCAAAAATGTCCCATCTGCTGTATCTCGAAGTTTTTCATTCACTTCTTCCCTAAAGTTCAAAGACAGTGTTCATCCCAGGGATTTAATGACTCTGTACTTATGTTTATTAACTGCATTCTCAGAGCTAAATAATATATTCTTTCTTTGTTTGGCAGCTTCAGTCTTATTACAAACAGGTGCATGGCAGTTATATTTCCCTCCCCCTCAAAAGGAGAATACACCCACTTTCACAACTGGTACATGGTTCTTATTTGTTAACCACACTCCCTCCTTCTTAAAAAAAAAAAAAAAAATCAGCACAAAGCAATCACCACTCCCTCCAAAAGTCCCCTGCTAGCTTCTCAATCCTCTCCAAAAAAAAAAAAAAAACTAAGGGGGGGAAAAAAAAAAGTCATGTTAAAGAAAATAACAGTAACTTTTAAAGTTCAACAATGAAACTTCCCGGGTATTTAATTTCCTGCCGCATCCAGCACCCACAGTTCTCCAGCGCTCTGGGACTTTTTTTTTTGGTCCTCTTTGGAGGAGAACCAACTGTGCTTCATGCTTATGTTGGATGATATCCTAAAAATGGAATTTAGCAAGCTGGTGGTTTCTCCCCCACCCCTTCCTTCTCTCAATCTGAAACTACATCCAGGGCAAAGCAAACTATGCCTTTCTGTCACCTTACCTTGAGATATCTCCCCAGTACCATTCAGCATCTTGTAAGGACATATTGTTATTCATACCGTTGTTGGCTACAGTAGCGGGTTTTGGTGGTTTGGGAGGCAGGGCTGCAGATTGAGGAGAAGGAGAAGCTGTTCACAATCCCACGGACAAGTGAACATTTTATATATACCACAATTTTTTCAGACGAGTAACTTTCGACATAAAAGAAGAAGCTGTAATAATTGTGAAATACAGAACTAATTCACAATTCCTTGACACACTGAAGATGTTTTTCTTCAAAAAAAATTTTTTTTTGGAGTATGGCTCAAAAAAAAAAAAAAAAGAGAGAGAGAGAGAGAAAAGAAATTGAAACACACAAACAGCCAGAGACAGGGACAGAGAGAAACTCAGAGACTGACAAATAAATTGGGCTGTCCATGAAAATGGATTTAAAAGTAAATCCAGAGTCACGATATTTTCTACTTCTAGATGCTTGTAAGTTCTGTCTGTGCCTGGTCAAATCCATCTAAAGTAAGCAATCACGAACATATGAGCAGAAGGATCACGTGGCTTGGCTTTAATTTCCTCTTCTTATTTAATTATAAAAGACAAATTCTGTTCCTGTCCTCCACAAATGCTGTTGTGGTAATTAAAAAGCTCATCTACAGCAATATGTTTTAAGAGGAAGAATTGGGTTTCTCTAATCTTAGTACTTCGGGCAGTGTTCTGCCAAAAGCCAGTTTAAGAAACCCATCTGTGACCTAAATCTCCTTAGTATTAAAGCTAATATTCTGTGGGATAAATTATGGTCTATATGCCAACAGTGATTAAAAACCATATTCCCCTTCCTCAATGTCAAATCAATATACACATACAAAATGGTGACAAATATAGGACTGCAGTGCCTTTTTTTTTTTTTTTTAAATTTATAATAGGGGAGAGGGCTAACACTGGAATAAAATAATTTAGAAAGCAAAATAAATCTAGGACTTCAGCTAAATTCTAAGTTTTAAAGTACCATGTTACTACTGTAATTTATGCAAAATGATTTTCAGGTGTCTCAGGAGCATTTCACAAAGATTAAGAATACTAGAAAACTTTTTCCACTACAGTGTGTTAATATAAGAAAGAACAAGCAAAGCCTCAACGTTTGATTTAGACATAGAATAGTTTCAGGGCATCCAGAACTGAGTTGCAATCACTGCTACATTTTGCATGCTTTCTCAAGGACTAAGTATTATCCCTGCAAAGTGCCACACAGTTCTCATCTACAGTCAACAGAGAAACGCGGCAGAAAGGGTGCATCATTTTAATTATAGGAGGATATCCAACAATATCACCCAAATCACAAAGGACCACAATTAGCACCAAGACACCAGCGGCCAACTGGAATTCAGATCATATCCATTCAAGTAAGAACCTTTTACCACACACAGCCTACTCTGCTTGCTTCTACAGGCGGTCAAGCAATTTAATTTTCAAGCTCTGATCAAACTAATTGTCATCTGAGAACAAATTAATAAAAGCACAACTCTACAGAGGACATGTTACAGTAGCTGTCAAAATTTTTAAAAACCCACAAAATTAACTAGCTCTGTACAATAATACTGCAGTATTACCTGGTGGATCCATTTCTATATAAAACATCAAGTCTGTGCCACAATTTATATCTGTCTTAGCATATTCTATATCCAGGTCTTCCATAGTCCAAACAGTGTTGTACATTTGTGCAAGAGTTTCCTTGGCTGAGCTCAGTTTTAAGAAAAGAGTCCAGCTTTCTTTGTAATGGTGTCTTGGAATTCATTTTAAAACCTATAAGGGGCTGCACTGTAACCTATTACATCACACACTCCAGCCAATCAAGTCAGAAAAATGTCACCAGACCACTCCTGCTTCATCATTTCCCTTCTATACCAGCCTTCTATACAACCCCAACCTCACGAAGATGGACATCTAACAGAACTGGAACATATACATGCTCATCGTTTCAAAAAGGTGTTTAATTTGACTGCTCTCTTCTAGCAGTGAGGGTTCTAATTCCTTTTTTATGACTCCTTGCAGCATGGTATGCTCCGCTGCTGGCAGGCTGACAAAAGCTGATATGCTGCAGCACGTAGCTTTTTTTTTTTCCCCCCAGTGCATCTGGGTTTATAGATAGTCTAGTCATTCCTTGGTTTAAAAATCTTACAAAGGTATCTCAGAACGGTATGCTTTAGGTCTATTTTACAGTCCTTAAATGCCTCCTGTTCATGTTATAGGCAGGAAAGATCAAGAACTCTGGACATTTAGTTTCACTCCTACATAATTCAAAACTTAAACACTGTCACAAATGTATCACATTAGAAGGCACAATTAGAAGAAGTGGGGCGGGGGGGGGGGGGGGGGCAAAGACAAAATCTTCTCCCCTACCAAATGTTGCAAATTAAAACTAGACTTCATGGAGCAACAATGAAAATTCTGAACAGTAAATGAAGTTGCATATTATTAGCAGAAACAAGAAACTTAACTGTCAACATTAGTCATGATAATTTAAGTACTACTGTCAAACAAAACTGGGCAAGGTAAGATGCTCCTTCAAAAGGAAAAGAGGCTATATATCACAAGGCAGAATAGAGACACAGTATCTTTGGAAATTATTTTTCCTTGGTGAACCTGCCTTTGGCTTACTGTGCTTAGGAGCGGGTGATGTAATCTTTTTTTTTTTTTTTTCCTTTCTTGAGCTCCTGTGCCTCACTCTGAAGACAAGTATTATTCCTTCTTCACAGTATTTAATGTAAAGATCTTCACAGTATTTAATGTAAAGAAATCAATTTCTCTACAAAGCTATTATTAATTTTAGTTCTTTAAAATCATTCTTCAAATAATGGTGCCACTCAAAGTGCAGCTTAATATACATTCCCATTTTGACGCTGCCTGTCTTTACAGTCACAATATTATGATACAGTGGAGGGAGGGAGGGGGAGAAAGATCTCCTCATAGTGTAGATGTGGCTTATCTGAATAACTATAGTGGCTCTGTGCTCTATGCAGGTGTATATCACACCTTTATGTGACAATTTAATGAACAAAGAGCCCTTGAAATTTATTTTCCTAGACTTTCTATAAAATTGGGATCATTATAAAAAATTAGACCAAAGACAAGGAGATCTCTGAGCACTGCTCACTTATACCTTCCCTCTAATTTAGTTTCTCTTTCCATTGATGGGGAAGACAAGCTCACCCACAACACTGTCCCATCCTCTCCCACTCACACACTTTTCTATGCAAATAAGGGTTTAGGTAAACCTAAACTCAAAAGTAAATAAAAATGATTAAGGTGGTAGGTGGGAAGGTATGTCGTTGGATACAATTCAGGGTGGAAAAAATTCTTTTTTTCTTAGCTTAATGAAAATGTTGACCCTCTCTAAAAAAGGACAGGGTCCTTGTTACAGCTGCCAGCTGGCCAGCCAGTCTCCTGTGCATTTTAGAGAACTGGGTGCAAATGATCTGGCTGTTGGAACCGAGTGGCAAACAGACCCAGGAGAAAGCAGGGGAGACAGGTGATTTTCCATGAACTCTCCAAGGTCTGGCCTGGAACCAACTTCCAACCAAGCACTTTGTAAATCACCTCTGTCCCCAAGTCCCCAGTTTCAAACCGAAACCCCATCTTTCCCTGGCACTGACAACCCCTCAGAAAACGAGGGAATGTCTCCCCTAAACTCTCATCTCCCTTAACAGCACTGGCAGACACATGCGCGCACGGGAGAGCGCAGACACACACACACAGACACACATGCACACACACACATATACACACGCCAAAACTGAAGCTACAGAAATACACCTTTAGCTAAAGTATAAAAATACAGTGAAGGGTCTGCGAAGTGCACAAATGAAAGGCAACTTACTTTGCAGGTTATGCATTTAAATGGTTTCCCTTGGAAAGGCTTGCATCCGACAATGGAAAAAAAAAATCCAAAAAGCTGTTCTTCCACCAACTGGGAAAAGCCCCCAGGTCTCCCCCCGACTGCTCGCGGGTCCGCTGGCTCACACACAGCCTCCGGCGGGTGCGCGCAGGGGCGGGGACGGCGCCCGCAGCGGATCCTTCAGCTTTCAGTTAGGCTCGGGCTCCCCCAGCCACCAGCCGCCCGCGCAGCCCCAGGCCAGGCACGGCCGCCGCGTCCCGGGCCTCCGCTCGCCGCTGGCTCCCCATTCAGAAAAGCACTCAAGTTCGGTACTGTACTGGGGAAGAAAAAGGCCCAGCCGCTCGCACGTCTCTCTTAGATAAAGATCGCAGCTTCATGATTAACCTGGGCAGGTTCAAATATTTGCTGAGCTAGGGATTTCGGGTGGGGGAGGGGAGCCAAAGTCAAAGTTGTCATCGGCTAACAAGTGGCCAGTGCAAGACCAACTCACTCACTTTAGCCAAGGAAATGAGAAGGCCATTGTGAAGGGACCTAAAATAGTCTCTGTGACTGGCTGCCGCGGCTCGCAGGGCTCAAGTAGCCGGCAGTGAAGCGAGGCACTACGCGCAGCCAAACACAGGAAGTGGCTGAGCTAGTTCAGCAAAAAATAGAATCAAAGCTTTCCTTGTAAAGGCCTGAACCTCTCAGAACAGCCCAGAACAGAGTGCCTTGCTAGTGTCCACCTCCTGCACCTCCTCCCACACACTTGCACAGACAGCCCGGCAGGTGTAACAGGAAAGCCCTTATGGAATAATTGGGGCAGTGGGCAGATTTAAAAAGAAAGAAAAAAAATTAATAGTAGGAGAGGAGCCCCAGGATGAGGATTATAAACTCAGCATGCATACTATACTCCATGATTATGTGAAATTAAAAAAACAAATCAGCGAACAAACAAACAAAAAAACCCTGCTGCTATTTTTAAGGAGGTCGATTTCAACACATATGTTGAATATGGCCATATGCTTTTCGGATATTTAAAACTGTGCCTGCCATTAAGTCTACGTGATGGTTACATGAGATAGAAAGGTAGGATGGCAAAGCAACGGGCACACCTTTCTATATTCTGCCCTTTACTTGACAGACACACTTGCAAAGAACCAGACTTAGGAACTACTGGCTACTATTTAAAGGATAAAATTTTAACTTAGAACATTTTTACTTGTGTCAGACTTGAATATTTTCCTGAGGACTATAACCCATTGGAAAATTACATAATCACTGAATTATATGAGTAACTGAATGAGAGATTGGTTCAGTTAAGTCCCTTATCCTACATTAAAAGAAATGCTGACCCAGAAGAGTGAAGCAGTTCTAAGATAGGAGGGCTCATACTTGCACTAGAACTTGGATTTCTCAAGTATGGTCTCAAGCTCCTTTCCCCCTGGCCCTGCCCTTAACTTCCTTCTGCCAGAGATAGTAAAAGTAAACACACATGTGAAACTGAAGTTCATTTCTTCTAAGCCACATGCAAAAAAATTCATACTTGCAACAAAACTCCAGGTTTCACCAATTTGTATTTCTAGCTTTCTTTAAAAAAATTTCCACTTTAAAAGCTATCTTTTTCCTTCTCTTTGAAGAAACATGGGTTCTGCCAATGATATCCTGAATCTCCACCTGGGAAAGGGATCCATATCTGGGTATGGCCATTAAGTCCACACAGGCAAACAGCAGCAACCTAGCATCAGGATGATTCTCAGTATCCCATAAGTGCTGCTAAATCCACAATGAAAAGTGATTTTACAAAACTGTCCTTTGGTACAACAGACAAAACAGAAAAGCCAACTTTCCCAACAGAAAAATGCAGTTTATATGTGAACCTTCACCCCCTCCCCCCCCCCCCGGGCTGATCACAGTGACATACGCTGAGAGAATACCACTGCCTCCTGAGCTGCATAATCTTGCCCTACTTTCGAAAACGGCCTTTCTAAAACTACAGACTTGGGAAACATGTCTTTTAGCCATACCTGTGTGGATCCACAGGCCGTGTCAAAACCTTCTGAGATTAAAATGTTCTCTAGATCCAACAGTGTATTTTCTGTTTCAGAAAAATATTATCTACCAGAAAGCAGTTAATGTTCTACTCGCAGAAAGAAAATCTTAAAGTAGATTTGAAAACACTTTGCTTCAAATACATTTCTCATGATGTGTACAATCATCTATCATAGAGGTTCTATTATATTACTGAGAGTGTTAGCTGAACATTTTCCCATTGAATTTTAGTCTGTGAAAAGTGATCTGCAAGACACATACTCTTGATTAGCTTAAAATAGGGAGCCCTCTGCTGGTAAAACAGAATCAGTCACTCCTACTGAGGAGAAAAGGGTAACTTTCTGCATCTACCATTCACCTCACACTGTGTCCAAAATGTCATGCAAACCAATAAACACAATTGTTCAACTGTTGCTATGAGTCAGAGTCAACAACAACAGGTATGGATTTCAGTTTGGTTCAACTGTCACTTAATCTATATGATTCACTAACAGCTAGTAATTCAAATGTGCAGGTGTCATAACAACTTGGGAAATATTTATCATGTGGCTGCTAAGATCTTTTAATAAAACTTGTATTTTAATTTCAGCCTTTGTCTGGGACCTCAAAGACTCAACCACACAGAAGAACTGACGCACATAAATAAAAGCCAAATTTGCCCTCTGGATTCTGGAAGGCAGTAATATATTACTTTTCCTTTCCCTAAAAGTTTTGTGAAACTGTTTCAGAGGCAAAAATAGACCACTACTTCACTTCTTATCAAGCATCATCTGGTCAGAAAAATGTCTCTTGATCCTTAAGACATGCCTGAAAGTCAGAGACTGCAACAGTGTATCTCATACATGCAAATCACCACTAAGCAGAGAATGTTCCACAGCTGGCACCATTCTGCACAACTGCACAACTTCTGTTTTTTGTTTGTTTTGTTTTGCTTTGAGTAGAGACTTTATATGAAATATTATTGCAGGGGGGCTGTGGAGGGCAATCCTTGCAGTAGGGAGAAGGTTCTCACCATAAGATCTGCATACATCTCCTGTGTAACTTTTTACATGTTTCTACTGGCCATCATTTATGAATAAAGGACCATTAAAAAAAAAAAAAGGCACTGGGGATAAAAACATCAACCAAAATCTTTGTTTAGGGATAAAATGAATGCCTCCCTCGATACTTTTAACTTAAGACAAGAAAGGTCTTTCAGGATGATGCAAATACATTACTCCACTTTCAGTGTTTTAATGATGAACTACAGGTGCTCAGCTAAGGAAAACATCCATTTGAGTTTACAAACAAACCCAGGTTTACCTAATCTGACACATTCTACAAGGTTATCTGAAACAGTGTGCTCATTGCTTGTAGAAGAATACAACTCCTCTCCCCTGTGATTTTCCCCTCAGATTCTATCCCTGAAAACAAGATGATTCCACTGTGAAAACAAAAAGTACAACAGAGCTGTATGCCTCTAACAGGCAACACTGACATGCATCCTTTTTCAGAGCACAAAGAAAACTCCCTCTTTTTCCATAAAAAACTCACATGGCTCGCCTCTGCTCACTCCTGTCTAAATACATGCATTCCCCACTCCACCCCCCAAGTTTCATTTCTCACCTTTGAAACAACCTTCTAAGTCAGACCACATTTAAACCCAATAAAAAATAAATCAGAGAAAAGTAAAACTCTTTGAAAGTCATTTCCCTCTCCCTTAGTGCTTGCTTTAGTCTTGGTTGAAAATCAAGCCCAGAGCATTTAAAACAGATTTATGAATCAAGCTCTTCAGGATGAATGTTTTGCAATGCGCCAGTGGTTAAAAATTAACTTGGACAGGTGTAGACGGGCAGGGGGGAGAAACAGTCATTTATTTTCCACTCTGGGCTTCAGGGCACAATATTAGACTTCAATTATGCTACAGTAATATTTCTGAACATATCCATGAAATCTGAAATATGTAAATATACTTATAATGGATTCCATTCACAGGCCCCTGGTGTTAAATGGTCCTATTTTACCTTGCTTGCCCTATAGACATCTACTTTAGCTCCGGTAAGTATTAACCAAACCAGACCTGTGCTGCCACATCAATTCCGACTCATAGCGACCAGACAGGACACAGCAAAATTGCCCCCACAGGATTCCCTCGGCTGTCATCTTTACCAAAGCAGACTGCCACCTCTTTTTTCCCTGCAGACCAGCTGGAGGGTACAAACTGGTTGGTAGCCGAAAGCTTAAGGAACCCTCCAGCTTCCTCTGAAAGTTTATCACTAGGGTAAATATAATACATAATGATTTTTAAAAATCCACTAGTCAGCTGCAAATACTTTTAAGACTTTCAGTAACAAAAGGGAACAGCAAACTACAGACAGAGGTTACAGCACTTATTCTCTGCTTAAATTTCAAAATCTTCATTTCCCATCATAGGGGAACAAATCATTGCTTTACAGGGTGGCTGGATGCATTAAATGAGCAGAAGTTCTCTGAGAATTGGGAACTTTATCAAAGAATGTTTAAAAACCCATTCATTTGGATGAGTATGACACCACGTCCAATTCTACGCTAGGAGACCTCTGAAGGAGAGAAAGCCTTTGTCTTTGCCCTTCAGAAAGGTACTTGAACAGATTAAACTAATAGAATTACAAAGAAATTAAGTGTATGAGGATGAATGGCTTAAAGACATACACACTCAATGAGTCAGTCTAAGCTAAGCATAAAGCTGGAGGAGGATTTACTGGGATGCAGATGAAGGAGAAGGCATTTTTGTGGCTGCTGTGGACAGCTATACTGTTTGTATACTGCACAAAGGCACCTGGCCAGTGTGGCAGGGGAAGCTGCTGCGGAAATCCACGTCACTCCACTCACCAAGTCGTGCACAGAGGAAGGGGCTCGGTACATGGGAGCCTTCCTCTCTCCACAAGCATCCAGGGATGGCAACTGCCCATGGCCTGTCCTTCTCAGATTTGCAGTAAAGGCCTTAGAGGCTCTCAGAGGAACTGACTGGTTCTGCTGGCTGGGAATATGAAGCCAGTGGGGAGAATGGTCTGACAGGTTTCAGACACTACTAACTTGGAATGGTACACTGAAGGAAGTGGAGACACAGAACAAGCTGGGGTAGAGGACACACACCACAGGGTCCTAAAACTTAGTACACCTACTGCTCCTCACTTATAAGCTCTATTATCTGACATTTCACATTTACAACAATAAAAAATCCACTCTTTTGTGCATTTACAATGTACACATGGCAGGCAGGAACACTGAGGAATAAGAGGAGAGTACTATCAGCTATGATGGTTTAGGTTATGTGTCAACTTGTCTGGATTATAATCCTCAGTGGTTTCACAGTTACAGGATGATGTGATTTGGCAGCTATAATGATCTAGTCATCTTCCATCTTGTGATCTGATGTGGTCATCCTCTATTTTGGCACAACTCCAATGTCTGCAGGATGATCTGATCTTTGGAACCTAACTGTGTCAGTAAGTGAAGAATGAATGAGAGTGAGAGAGAGAGAGTGTAAAACTTCATTTAATCCTCAAAACAAGCTCACCCAGAGAAGGATTATCCCCATTTCACAAACTGGAAAAGGGTTTGGAAAGGCTGGGTTAGTTAAGGAAGAACCTAACAAGTAAGGAGCAAAAGCTAACGAGTCTGAGCAATCACAGACCAAACCCAGATCTACTGGACTCCTAAGTCCACAGTTTTCACTATCCCACAGCCAGTCAGAGTAACTGAGCCTTATACCAAAAGCTATAAAAACTGCATTATGACTGTACGGGGTCCAACAATTAAGTCCATGAGCGTAATTGTTCTACGGGCTACATACGTCACTGCTAAATTATCACTCGAGTCACTTTCCAAGTACTCCCTTTGGGAAGCTATGCACCAATACCAGTACCTAGTCCACCCTTCAAAGTGATTTTGGAACTCTCTCTGAAACGGCCATTATACACGGTAGCACGGTGGCAAGTTTGTGAACTTAACTGAATAGTTGTCTGTGAGGGACTTTTTTAGTCAGTAGACAACTGTAGTGGAACACCCTCCCTACTCACCTGATCTGGCCCCCAGTGACTTTTTTCTTTATCTGAAGATAAAGGAAACATTGAAAGGAAGACATTTTGATGACAGTCAGGACATCAGGGTAATACAATGACAGCTGTGATGGCCATTCCAGAAAAAGAGTTCCAAAATTGCTTTGAAGGGTGGACTAGGCACTGGCATTGGTGCATAGCTTCCCAAGGAGAGTACTTCAAAGGTGACTGTAGTGATATTCAGCAACGAGACATGTAGCACTTTTTCTAGGATGAGTTCACAAACTTAACTGTCAGTCCTGGTATGTGATCCAGAGTCACAAAACCAAAAACCCAAACTTATGCCATCAATTCTAACTCACAGTGACTCTTACAGGACAAGAGCAGAACAGCTCCATATAGTTTTGACGGAGTGGCTAGTGGATTCAAACTGCCAACCTTCTGGGTAACAGCCAAGCTCTTAACCACTGCACCACCATGACCCTACTCATACAGTCACAACGGGTTAAATTCCAAATATTTTTAGGTTATTACTTGCTGGAACCTTCAGAAGGCTTTTTGATGGACACTAGACTGCTCAAGGAGGTTCTGGACACAGAGACAGAAAAGCACAGTAGAAAGAGCAATGGGCCCAGTGTCCAGAGAGCTGGTCCCTGACACAGCGCTAAAGCACACTGGTTGGGCAGAACGGGGTGGATCTTTCCACCTCTGTGGGCCTCAGTTTCTTCATCACCAAAATGGAACAGCTGGACAGTCCGTTAACCCTAAAATGGTGTTTTTAATAATACTATCATTTAAAAAATTTACTGCTCTTATAAAACCTGGTAAAATGATCGATCCATTATATTTTGTCTTTATAGTTTATTTTGAATGTTCTTTGTAACAACTCCTTAAGCTGAAATATTGCTTCTTTTTCCTCTACTTCAAATTCTGCCTATTCTTCAGGGCCCATCTGAAGTTCTATTTCTTTCATAAGCCTTTTCACTCAGTTACCTTTAAAACTCACCAAATGCATCTGTAAAATTCTTCTGTACTTGGAGTACGCACAGTCTCACTTAGTATTTAATTATATATTAGCACTAATATTTCACATTAGATGTACCTAAATTGACTTTGAACACTTTATTCTACCATTGCATTCCCACCAGCACCTGAAGAGAGCTAGGCTGACGATGCTTCTAATACCAGGTAGCTACATGAATACTGGCATCAGGATTAGCAAAGGACTGACAATGTAGATGGTCACAACCTTGCGTGCTGCAAGTGAAGAGGGCTGAAGTGCTTGCTGATGAAGATCAAAGTCTACAGCCTGCAGTATGGACTAAACCTTAACATAAACAAAATTCCTTACAAGTGGACCAGTGAAGAATATCATGATCAATGGAGAAAACACTGAAGTTGTCATGGATTTTATTTTACTTGGTTCTACAATCAACAACATGGAATCAGCAGTCAAGAAATCAAAAAAAAACTTACCGCACTGGGTAAATGAACTGCAAAAGACCTCTTTCTAAAGTGCTAAAAAGCAAAAATGTCACTTTGGGGACCAAAATATGCCTGACCCAAGCCATCTTACATGCATGTGAAAGCTGGACAACCATTATGGGAAACCGAAGAATTCATGCCTTTATGCTGAAGAAGAATACTGGACATTCTACTGATGGCCAAAGAATGAACACATTGGTCTTGGAGGAAGTACAGCCAGAATGCTCCTTAGAAGCCAGGATGCTGAGGCTTCATCTCACATACTTTAGACACTAGGCAGGACCAAGCTTTTTTTTTATTATTTTTATTTAACATAACTGAGTGAAAATGTACATTCACATATAAATTTACATGCCCACCTATATGCAGCTTCCACTGCTCTCCCTGTCCGGTGACAGCACACTATTCCTCTCTGCTCCATACATGTCTCATCCTCCCAACAGTCTCCTTTCCCCTCCTCTCCATCCACTCCCCTTCCTCCAGCCAGAGGTCAGCAAGATGATATCCTATAGATGTATAGAACCATAAAATGCTTCCAATATATGGTCACTCTGCCTTGCCAAGTCCAATCCATTCCTGTCCAAAGAGTGGACCTTTGTTATAATTTATGGGAAAGGGCAGCATCAGGGCTGGGGGCCATGCTCTCAGAGGAACCCCAAAACCGCTGGACCATCAATTGAGGTCTTTTAGTGGAGATCTTATGATGCACCTCTTTATTCTTGTGTTGCCAGTGAGACTCCTCTCTGTGAGCTCCATCGTGGCTACCACTGGTGGTGACCAGGCACCATCCGGTTCTTCCGGTCCCAAGTCGATGTAGGTACCCACTCTTGTGGGTCTCTCTGTCTTCTCGGTTGTCTTTACCACATGTCATTTTGGTCCTCGGTGAGCATCTGTTCTTGCTGAGTGGGGACCATTTGCTGTGTCCTCAGATGGCAGCTTGGCAGCTTTTAAGACCCCAGACACCACTCACCAATGTGGGGTGCAGAGAGCTCTCTTAGCAAAACGCTAGTTGTGCCAATTGGCCTGGAATTCGCCTAAAAGCATGGTCCCCCGCCCGCGCCCCAGCTACTCTATCCTTGCAGTATTAAGATGGAAGGAGTACTCAAGTTATGCTGAAGTCCACTTAATGTTGTTCTTGTTCCTAATGTGTTCTGTCACCGCTTTCTCCCAACTAGATTTCTAGTAACTATCTAAACTAAACCCTCCCCCCCACCCTCCCTTGCAGCTGTCTAAGAGTCTTTTCTTCTATACACAAGTCTGTTTTTGAGATCTTATTGTAGAGGTGTCATACAGTATTTGTCCTTTTGTCGCTGACTACTTTCACTCAACATAATGTCTTCCAGTTGAAACCAGGTTAGGAGATGTTTCCTGGAATCATCGTTATTCTTTATCATTGTGTAGTGCTCCATTGAGTATATGTACCACAGTTTACCTATCCATTCTTCTATTGTTGGGCATCTGGGTTGATTCCATCTTCTTGCTATCGTGGACTGTGCTGCGATAAACATTCTGGTGCATGTGTCCGTTGGTGTGAAAGGCCTTGAATCTGTAGGATATATTCCAAGTAGTGGAATTACTGGGTCAAATGGTATATCAATATCCATTTTTTTAAGGAAGTGCCAGATTGCCTTCCAAAGAGGCTGGACCATTTTGCAACCCCACCAACAGTGTAGGAGGGTTCCACTTTCTCCACAGCCTCTCCAGCATTTGTTGTTTTGTGTTTTCTGGATCATGACCAATCTTGTTGGGGTGAGATGGTATCTCATTGTTGTCTTGATTTGAATTTCTTCAATAACTAAAGATCATGAACATGTCCGCATGTGTTTTTTGGCTGCCTGGATCTCCTCTTTAGTGAAGTGTCTGTCCATCTCCTTTGCCCATCGCTTAATTGGATGGTTTATCTTCTTCTTCTTGATATTTTGTAGTATCTTATACATTATGGAGATCAGGCGTCGGTCTGACAGAGTTGCCAAATATTTTTTCCCATTCTGTGGGTGTTTTTTTAATTCTATTAATAAAGTCTTTGGATGAGTGTTTGATTCTTAATAGTTCCCATTTATCTATTTTCTCTTCTGTTGATTGAGGTTTCTTTGACAGATTTTGGAGTCTATCCTCGTTGTGTATTAAAACTTCCATTGTTGCTCCTACCTTTTCTTGGATGAGCTTTATCATTTTTAGGTTTGATGTTTAGGTCTTTTATCCAGTTGGAGTTGGTTTTTGTATAAGGTGTAAGATACGGATCTTGATTCAGTTTATTGCAGATGGATAACCAATTTTGCCAGCACCATTTGTTGAAGATACTGTTTTAACCCAGTTTAATGTCTTAGGGCCTTTGTCGAATATCAACTGTTCATAGGCAGATGGTGTCATCTCTGGGGTCTCAATTCTGTTCCATTGATCCATCTGTCTGTTCTTGTACCAGTACCAGGCTGTTTTGACCACTGTGGCAGTGTAGTATGTTCTTAGGTCGGGTAATGAGAGGCCTCCCAGTGTGTTCTTCTTCTTTAGTAGTACCTTACTTATCAGGGGCTTCTTCCCTTCCCAAACAAAACTGGTGATTTGTTTCTCCATCTCATTAAAAAATGATGCTGGAACTTGTATTAGGATTGCATTATATAAATAAATTGCTTTGGGTAAAATAGACATTTTCACAATGTTAAGTCTTCCTATCCATGAGCAGGTAGGTTTTTCCATTTATCTAAGTCTCTCTTAGTTTCTTGTAGTAAGGCCTTGTAGTTCTCTTTGTAAAGGTCAGTTGTTTCTCTGGTTAGATTAATTCCTAGGTACTTTATCTTCTTAGGGGCTATCGTAAATGGTATTGATTTCATAATTTCCTCCTTAACAGTCTCGTTGATGGTATAAAGGAAACCTACTGATTTACTTATGTTTATCTTGTATCCTGAGACTTTGCTGAACTCTTCTATCAGTTTGAGTAGCTTACTTATAGATTCCTTGGGGTTCTCTGCATATACAATTACATCATCTGCGAACAGGGAGATTTTAACTTCCTCTTTGCCGAAGCAGATGCCCTTTATTTCTTCGTCTTGTCGAATTGCTCTGGCTAGAACTTCTAGCACAATGTTGAATAGGAGAGGTGACAGTGGGCATCCCTGTCTAGTTCCTGATCTCAGGGGAAAGTCTTTCAGTCTCTCTCCATTCAGGATGATGTGGGCAATTGACTTTGTATAAATGGCCCTTATTGTGTTGAGGAATTTGCCGTCTATGCCCATTTTGCTAAGAGTTTTTAGCATGAATGGGTGTTGGACTTTATCAAATGCCTTTTCGGCATCAATGGACAAAATCAGGTGATCTTTGTCTTTTGTGTTATTTATGTGGTTAATCACATTAATTGTTTTCCTGATGTTGAACCAGCCTTGCATCCCTGGTATGAATCCCACTTGGTCATGATGGATTATTTTCTTGATATGTTGTTGTATTCTGTTGGCAAGAATTTTGTTGAAGATTTTTGCATCTAGGTTCATGAGTGATATCGGTCTGTAGTTCTCTGTCTTTGTTGGATCTTTCCCTGGCTTAGGTATCAGGGTTATGCTAGCTTCACAGAATGAGTTTGGGAGTACTCCATCCCTTTCTATACTGTGAAATAGTTTCAATAGTATTGGGGATAACTCTTCTCTAAATGCTTGGTAGAATTCTACCGTGAAGCCATCTGGGCCCGGACTTTTTTTGGTTGGCAGTGTTTAGGACCAAGCTTTGAGGAAACATCACGCTTGGTGAAGTAGAGGGTCAACAGACACTTCATCTCACATACTTTAGACAACAGCTAGGACCAATCTCTGGAGGAAAACATGACGCTTGGTAAAGTAGAGGGTCAGTAGAGAAGGGTAAGAACAGTTAATGAGGCAAACTGACACAGCGAGTCCAACAATGGACTCACACACAGTAATAATGTTAAGGAGGTGCAGGATCAGGCAGTGTTTATTCTGTGGCATACAGTGTTGTTATGAGTTGGAATCGATTCAACAGCACCTAACAAACAACACAGCAAATTTACACATTACTGAGTCTTACTTAAATTGATGCTTTGCCTCATGTATTTGTTTTGCCTGTCATTTCAAGTTCTACATGGTAAAAGCTAGAAAAGATCTTCATCTGTCTTATAACAATGTCTTGCTTTTAGTCCCCTGAAATGCTATTTAAGTATACATTTCTATTCACAATTTTTTTTTTTTTTGTCAAATGACAGATATATGGTCACTCACTGGAGATGTGCTAGTGCTATGTTTTCAGAGCCCTCCTGTTCCTGTAGCATGCTGGGGTGATAATAAAGGACTCTAGGAAAGCATCACACTCCTACCAGGAGTTAAGAAATCATTTTTCTGACCCAGGGTGCTCTGCCAGTCACGGGCACTGGAGGCATTCTTGAATACAAAGATGCTGAGAGTCAGGACGTTTATCCTGGTGTCAATAGTATATTTTCACAAGGGAGACAGTGAAACATCTCCTTGATTCCAAAGGACTGCTACATTTAAAGTGTGCTTAACAGGTGCAAGCAAAACAACACCTGTGGCCATCCAGTCGATTCCAACTCATAGAGATCCTATAGAACAGAGTAGAGCTTGCAAAGCTGTGCCTTTATGGAAGCAGACAGCCACATCTTTCACCTTCAGAGTAGGCTAGTGGATTTGAACCACCAACCTTCAGACAGCAGTCAAGTGTTTTAACCACTGTGCCACCAGGGTTCCTTAAAAGACATTACACAAAGAGAAAACTGCTTATACTTGGGTTTAAAAATTACTTGGATTCAGTTTCTGTAAAAAGGCCACATGAATACTGGGATGATTTAGTAAATAATTGTTCCAGGCTTTGTCCCTCTTTACCAGAGCTGATGGAACTAATCCTTCATTAAATTTATACACCAATTTCGAAGTATAGCAGCACAGTGCCTTTTGTTACGTAATGTGGCTTTGACTGCACATGATACCCATATGTATTTGATTCTGAGACAGAGCAACTGACCAGGACAGGGAAGAACTGCCCCATAGTGTTTTCAAGTAGACCCTGGTTGATCTGAATTGCTGAACTTTTAGTTAGCAGACCTTTTGGTCAGCAGCCATAGCACTTAACCACTATACCTCCAGGGTTTCCATTTTATGATACGGGCTGCAAATGACTTATTACTTTGTTGGAATTAAGATGAAACTAACAAAGAAATATAACCAGTTTATATCAATCAGACTAACCAAACTGCAACACTCATCTGCTCTACCTGGTGTGGCAGAAATCTAAAATCTCCATGTAATAAATTCATTTGTGGGTTTCTGTCAAACTCTGTCTGGCCTGCAGCTTCCAGAGGTCTCTCTTTTGAGGGGTGACCACCAAGATCACCAGGCCCACCCTTCACTGCAAGTGGGGCCCAGTCCTAACTCGTTTCTAAGACATAGCTCAACTTTCATCAGCCCTTCAGCCCAGGTCCTACTTCAGTCTTGCTAGTCTTCTTTTCCTTCCCCACCCATGTGATTCTTCTAGGATGGGCAACAGATCAATGGCTCAAGCATCATGTCCCATCCCCTACCTTTTATCACAGCATACTGCTAACTTATTACCTGCATTCTTTCCTACTGATCCCAAACACAGCCTCTAGCTCCCAATACCAAACCCATCAAATCCATGGCCGTCAAGTCGATTCCAACTCATAACAACTGTATAGACAGAGTAGAACTGCCCCACAGAATTTCCATGAAGCACTGGTGGATTCCAACTGCTCACCTTGTAGCACTTAACCACTATGCCACCAGGGTGTCCAATCCCCAACAGAGAACTCTAAAATTCATTAACGAATGATCTAAGTAGTCCCATGAGGTTAAGACCTTTGAGCCACCCCCTGGACTGCAGTTCAAATCTATGTCCCGTTGACAGACTTTTCTGATATCATTTCCCTGCAACTCTGGGAATCTCCTTTGGAACATCCTGACTGTTGTGATCTAGAACCTGCAGGTATCACCACATCTGGTGTCTCTATCACCTTCATATGCCACCTTTCAGTCTCTCCAAAGAAGTGCTTCCCAAGGTCTGCACCTTGAGCTATTATTATTTATCCCACTCTCTACCTACCCTGCAAGTGAGTTTTAAGCCTAGCATCATATACCTAATAAAAAAATACAACTTATTCAGGCAACAACTAGGTCAACTAGCATAACAATTTTTTTTTAGAAACTGTTCTGCATCCCACATCAGTAAGCTACCAGTATCTGAGGTCTTAAATACTAGCAAGCAGCCACAGAAGTAGTTTCAATTGGTCTCAGCCTTCCTGGAGCAGAGGGAATGACAGACATCAAAGAGAGAAGGAAAATATGAACCCAAGAGACAGAAAGGGCCACATAATCCAGAGACTATATCAGCATGAGACCAGAAGAACTAGATGGTGCCCAGCCACCACCAACGCCTGCCCTGACCAGAACTACAACACAGACTCCCTGAAGTAGCAGGAGGAAAACAGATGAACAGAACTCAAACTCTATGAAAAACACCAGACTTGATAGTCCAAAAGAGTGGAGGATCTCCAGATGACATGGACTCCAGACTCTCTGTCAGCCCACAGCTGGAACCATTCCCATGGCCAACTCTTCAAAGACTAGACAAGACTATATGACATAAAATGATAGTGGTGAAGAGTGTGCTAGGCTTAAGTGTATACATGAGGCTAACTGGGCAGCTCCTGTCCAGAAATGAGAAGAGAGAGTGGAGGCGGAAAGGAACTAGTTGAACGGACACAGGAAATACAAGGTAGAAAGAAGGAGTGTGCTGTTAAAGTCTGGGGGGATCAGCTATATGTGTTACATAGCAACGTGTGTCTAAGTTTTTTGTATGACAAATTGACTTGGACTATAAACTTTCACTTAAAGCACAATATTTTTTTTTTTATTTCATAGCTGTTAAGAAAACAAAAAACACATAATTCCCTATTGTATGACACTGACAACTGTGCCCTTATGCCCACTATGCAGAGATAAATATGGTAATCTACATGAATTATCTTTAAGGGAGCAAAGCTACTAATAATAAATTTATGGTGTTTTATTTAAATTCTAGGCACACATTAAGACTACAAGCAACACCTTCTAATGTTCCCAGCACTTCCCTTCACTTGACAGGAACCTAAACCACTATTCTAAATGGCGAGTCTACTTTAGCTACCTTCTTAAACAGCATATAGCAAAGTAAGGTTGTTTGGATTTCCACAAGAGAACAGAACTCTCAGTTTACATTAAATGCACTGCTAACATGGTCTAGATTTCCTGCTTTGTTAAATGGCTAATTGAACACCAGCCTACTTTCAAAGAAGGGTCTGGCTTGCTGCACTCAACATTCTGGTTTCATACTGTGTGCATTATTGAAAATGTTTACTTTGACAAACATTTCTCAGTATACACACTTCCAAAAAAAACCCCCAAACATTTCTAAACACTTTAAATAATACAGTAATTATAAATCCCCTACTTTACAAGCATTAGACAGAAAAACAAGAAATGTTGACAACTAACATGAACTCTTTAAATTTCAACAACCAGAAGCACAAAAGTTGAAGGAGGGGAGCCTTCCCCAACCGTCATCTAAAACCAAGATAATTCGATAACCACAAATGAAATCTGAAGAATATTTAGCATACACACCACCATTCAGCTATGTTTTTTTCAAATTACAAAATCCAAACACCAAATCTACTGCTATGGAGTCAATTCTGACTCACAGCGACCCTATAGGACAGAGCAAAACTGTTCACACAGGGTTTCTAAGGAGCAGCTGCTGGATTTGAACTTTGCCACTGGGGTTTACAAATCACAAGGTGACATCATATTATGGATCTCAATTCTACAACAAAGTTACAGCAACCATATTTAAGGCTCTTTAAAATACGAGTTTAAAATTTCCAAAAGCGTTACCTGGTGCAGGCTGTCGTTCATTCCATTCAGTGGAGATTAAAATTTCTAGAACTTTTATGAAGTGTTCCGTATTATCAGAACTACAAGGGAAAGAAAGGGCATTTTTGGTAACTTTTTTTCTAAAATCAAACTAATTTTCATCTAAACACATTCAAGTAAAGGTGTAGACTACAAAAGGCACACACAATTGTGAACTAGTTTACAGTAAGTTTAATGATAAATCAGTCAGGACCACCCTCACCACCTCCAAAACACCTGTGTTATCTCCTTTCTCTTACCTGGCTGCTGGGAATCTGAAAAGCAGTGGGCTGAAAATTTCAGACAGATTCCTTGCATTCAGGAGATTTTTGCTGGAGGTTTGAGAGAGCTTGAAGAAGTGTTTCAACAAATACTGAAGTGTAAGCCAATACTGATGAGGTATGTTAGGTGACCTAATGAGCTTCTTCAACAGCTGGGTATATTCTTCGGTGCTCTGGACTTCTACAAGTTAAAATGACAGAGAAGAATAAAATAAAAGACTGCTTCTGGTTTTTGGAAACTAAACACCTAGAAAATTTCAGTTCTTTTGCCTAATTACAGGAATCATTTAAATAAAATTACTGGGAGAAGCAGACAGTACGTTCTTCTCATTAAAAACAGCGTTGCGAGAAAGTAGAAAATATCAAGTCAAATGGAACTGCAAGAAACTTTTGGTGTAAGAAACCACAGCTGTGCAGGGTGTGCTGGCAGAAATCTGCCCCTCAACTGTGATTGGCTAATTTGGAGAAGCATCAGATAAGTAGCACAGGTTTTAACTTTGAAGGTTAAGAACCACAATTTCCTGTCCCCAAAGTGTTTAACTGAGCACCAGTGCCTACAGCTGAGAATCCTCTCCCTTCAAGACATTTGTAATGGCCACTCAAGGAAGACAACCACTCCCAGTTACTGGGTGCTAGTCTTAGGTCCCTGAATCTGACATGGGCACCTCGCACAATGTGCCCTTCACTGCTGTAGTGAACTTTGCTAGTACCGATAAAAGGTTAACAATTAGCCATTTCAACATGCAGACAATTTGCCTAAGCAGGTGGGCATCTAGGTCTTCTATCTGATGCCCAGTAAGGGAGATTTGAGGTGACGGCAGAAGCAGAGGCGGATTACTATTCATATTTTCTAAATAGCCTCTCTTTGGATGCAGCATGTAATAACGTTTACAAGCACATCCACATCTAAACGTAGGCTGAATGAGGCTTTCAGAAGACACAACAAACCTTGGGCTAAGGAAGTCATTTCACTATAAACGGCTGCTGGAATGACAGGATTTGGTAAGTCCAGAAGATAGCGTTTGAAAGCGTCTGTTAGAATGTGCACATCGATCATTTCCAAATCCATGGAGGTGGCATCTTTGAAAGAAAATAAAAATAAAAATAGAAATTTTTCATATATTTTATTGGATTCGTTTATTTCCTGAATGTTTTATATAAATGAGAAATATAGTAAAGGAACAGGTGGATAAATATGAGATACCTGAGCATTTATTAATGTTTCTCAAAGGGCTTGCTATTGGCATTTTGAGTGAAGCAACTAATTGTTCTCCGAGTAGGAATGCCTCACACATGAGTAGCATTTAACAAGCCTGGTTCCCTTTCCATAAGCCAGTAGCAACAGCATGCCCTCAGCCTTCAGGGCAACAAAAAACAGTGCCTACTCAAAATTTCCAAACACCATCTGGGGAGAGGTTCTGCTCTGTTTTAGAAAGGTTCCATTAAAACAACAACAAAAAAAAATGAAAACCAAAAACACAAACCCAGGGATTGGTTAATAAGAGTCCATGTTTCTTACAACTTTAACAGGAAAATGGTAAATGCAAATTCCTAGATTTCTGAAACCATGAGTTGATAAATATTGCCTTTCAAAATTAATGTGAATGTTACCCAACAGAATGAATAATTAAGTATTCAGCTATTACAGAGCTTTATCGATCTCAAGAACAAACATCCATTAAAAAACAATTTTAACATTTTCAGAATTCCACCTAATTTAGACTGGGTCATTACTAGTCTAATCGAGCTACCTCAGAAGAAATGTACAAGTGCACCTGCATGGTAAATTCCTCAGCTACAAAAGCAGGTAAGCAATTCAATAACAGATGACACTACCCCAAAACACCCTCTGAGCACTTTCCAGCAACACAGGGCTTTGAGTACTTAGGACAGAAAAGGGCACAGTGCCAGGTAGAAAGAAGGGACTGGAAAAAAGTTCTGGAAGACAGGTGTGACCAAGGGCATCTAAGACACCAGGAGAGGCACAGGCTGTTGCAGAAAGGTGTACACTAGTAATGAGATAGACAACGAGAAGAAAATTATCAGGTGACTGAAGTGTCATCTCCTCCCAAAATAACATGCTGTAAATTTTAACCTTGGTATCTGTAGTTGGGCCATGCTCATGCAGTGGCTAAGAGCTTGCCTACTAACTACAAGGTTGGCAGCTTGAATCTACTAGCTGCTTGCTGGAAACCCTATGGGGAAGTTCTACTCTGTTCTATAGGGTCATTATCAGTCAATAGCTGTAAACTTTTGGAAGTAGACTTCCAGGCCTTTCAAGGTGCCTCTGCATGGATTCAAACCACCAACTTTTCAGTTAAATAGCCAAAGGCTTAATGGTTTGCACCACCAGAGAATCCTGGTTTATAAACTTCAAGATCTATAAATTCCACACACTCTTTCAGGCGGACTTTCTTCTGCCTTCTCTGTGTTCCTGGACTGCTAAGCTACAACTCTACCAGGTCACCTCCCAACAGTGTAATCATTAGGCAGGATCAACTCTTTGGACGCGAATGGATTGGACTTGCAGGCAAAGTGACCATATCATGTGTGCACTTTACAGTTCTATGCATGTATACGATGTCATCCTGCTGGCCTCTTACTGGAGGTGGGAGAGAGGGTGGAGAGGCGGGGATAGGAGATTATTAGGAGGATACGACATGTATAGAACAGAGAGGAGCTTGCTGTCACTGGACAGGGGGAGCAGTGGGCATGCAAATATATGTGGGAATGTACATTTTCACTCAATCATAATAAAAAAATATAAAAAAATAAAAGATAACCCAAAGAATTAAAAAATAATAATAATAATTAGGCAGGATCAGCCTCCCCTGCCACACTACAACTAAATCAGGACAGGCTCTGTGGTTCTCCCTTGCTCTTCTTGCATCCTTCAATACACTGCATGTAAAATATGCTTGTTTAATGTCGGTGGCAGGAACTACAAAACCTCTAGAGCAATGTGAATTCACTGAGGCTTTTCTCTTAAAACTTGAGATGTATCTCACAGCAGGTTTTACAGTGTCCGAATAAAATAACATTGACTCTTTTATTTTTTAATGCATTTCTAGAACTGCTTGGAGTTTCTCTTCTGCTCTCTAAATCCTTTTTCATGTTAAATCTAACCCTGACATACTCTTCTCAGAGCTATACACACCTGAAACCGATTTTCTACGGTTTCCGTCCCTCCGCAGGGAAGAAAAGCCGACCATCAGACGGTACAGACTGTTGACGTAAACTTGGTGTCACCGGTGGTGGTGTTCTTGTTTTTGAGCTAAGCTGCATCACTTTGTATTCAGTCACATTGAAAACCTAACCACGATTTCTCAATTTCCATTTCACAGGTTTCTAATGCCTAAACATTTCCTCTGTGTTTAAACATTGTCACTGTGACCAAGTTACTGACCAAAACATGTCTCTCTCTCTCAACTGGCTATGGATAAAATTCAGTATTTCCTTAACAAGCCAGTGAAGCTGTTAAGAAATACAGAAAAACAAGAGTCTCTTCCCCTCAAGCTTTCTACCAGTCAGCTCCTGCTCACCGACTCTGTGGGCGGGACGGGAAACAAGGGCAAAAAGGACATGCACTCTGTCTAAGACAGATTTCTATGCATAAAGGAAACTTAAAAGATTTCTTAAAATTTTTACAGTTTCAGATATTTAGTCTATGCATTTCAAGCGAAACGATTTACTGATAAAGGTCTAGTCTCTTACCCTCTCAGAATCATATTTCAAGAAACTGTCATAAGCTGCCTCTAAAATCTACATACACATTTCAAATTCTTGTTGACTAAATATATTGGGGAATTCTTAGCATACTTTTATACTTCTGAAGGTGCTTCTTCCAACTGGCTTTGAACCATTCACTGGTTCAAACCTTTGAATTTACTCTAAGTTACATGGGGCAGAAAATTATTTTTAAAAGACAAAACAAAAAGTATCAGGAGGGGAGAATGAAAGATCTGAGAGCCTACAAGTTGCTATAAGATTACTGGCTAACATGACAGCAAGTAACTGTCACTCGGTTCACTCTTGTCCAGGGTGTGCATTGTATGGCAAATTAGAGGGACAGCTCACACAGCCACCACTTGGCCGACTTAGTTTCATGTAAGTGGTGTGCTACAGCCAACCTATAGTGGCTTAAAATGACGCAGTGTGCTCAACTCCTTGTATCTCTACCTTCAGTGATACCACGTTAGCACCCTGCAATCAGACATGCTGGGAATATTTACACCACCAAAAAAGAAAAAGACCCAAACCCATTGCTCTTCTGCTGATTCTGACTCATGGCAATCCCATGTGTTAGAAAGTAGAACTGTACTCCACAAGATTTTCAAGGCTGTGAGTTTTTGGAAGCAAGTCTCTGGGCTTTATTCTGAGGTGACTCTGGAGGCGTTTCAACCACCAACCTTTCTGTTGGTAATTGAGCACTTAACTTATCTGCATCACCCAGGGACCACGGAACAGTTACAAACCACGGCTTTTTCCAAGCTGCCCGAAGAACTGTTTTCAGCAGCACACCACTGCATATAAATATCATGATGTTATTTAATATAAGAATGTCATGAGAAAGAAAAGAGAGAGGGAGAAAGGGAAAAAGAAAAGGGAAATAAAAAAAGGCCAGCAGAAATATTTGCTAACGATTAAATTACAAATAGTTTTTAACATATCCAGATGAATCAGACACAGCCAACGACAGGGTCAGGGGACAGATACACACAACAGAAAGATCCTGAAAGATGGTTTCTTCTGTGAGCTGGGCAGGGCCCAGAGGCTCATGGCTGTGATGACTGTCCACATGACTGCAGGCAGGTGTACACACATGACACCTCAGGTCAGGAGGGAGATATCCAAGGTTTGCACTGGTTGGCATGGACACCATCACAGGGCTGAAGGAACTGGTGGGGCAGGTTACAATGCTACCACAGTGCATGTCTTACGGTCAACTTTTCTGTGTGTGTGTTACGTAACACAGGTGGGCAAGAACCATCTTTCTCATTTGTATAATTGGTTCCAGGACACTCACCACAATCAAGAAGCTGTCGTAATTCTGCTGGGCTGCTTGAGCTCTGTGTTCTGTATAGAGTTGAACATTCCAGACCTAGGATACAAAACAGACTGTGTACGCAAAACACAACTCTCTGGAGAACCTGTGAGCCTGCTGCCAGAAAGACACTCCAGTTTCCACCCAGTATCTATTCTAGCTGTGTACCAAGTATTCTGGGATGTTAACTCCTGCTATTAATCTTCTCTGGCATATTAACAATCTTGGCCAAATAATCTAAGTACCAAGAATTATACTGATTATAATATAGTTTCCCAATAGTAACTACACATTGACAGAGAGTTCAAAATCAGAGACCAAGGTTATTTTACTCATACGCAGTCCCAAACAGTCTATGCGTCTAGCAGAGTCTCTATCCACAGCAGGCAGTAAGAAATTTATTTTACGAATGCTGGAAAGACTGTAACACCCATGACAGAAAGGAACATAGAAACGACTGATTCCCTCCACCGGCCTGGGTTACCTTTCTTTTCAATGGCTTCCACCAGCTTGACAAGAAGAGGGGGTGCAACATCAGGAGGGGCAAACTGCTCTGCAAGATCTGAAAGAGTGAAAGCTGCAAACAAACCAAATCCCATGATTACATATATTTACTTTGGGATAATGAAATGCCTTAGACAACAGTGAGAAAATCTAAATATACAATGATTTCATTATACCTGACAGTAAAAGCTCTTGTCAAGGCAAGAGAGACCCATATCCTGGGCCCTGTACTTCAAAGGCTCTTTTTTACCTCTCCTCCGAGTGTGACGAGGTTCTAGGGCTAAGGGATCATATCTGCTTCCTCTCTCCCAGGATACATGCAGAGTATTTATCTAGGATTTCTTGCTCAAATGCCTCTATGATCTCTTCCCTAAGTTCTTCCTTCCTGGGCGCAAGCAGTGGACTGAGGTTGGATGAGAAGGGGCGGATGATGGAACGGAGTTTGGAGGTACCAGGATCCTTGTGGTGCAGAGTGAGCTCACAAATGGTCTAGGGGCCAGTTCCCCCGCTACTGCCCTCCTCTGGGGCAGAAGTCTGATTTATCATCAACAACTCTAAATTCAAACTTGGCCTCTGGGGCACTAAGAAGGAACAATCATCCAGGTTAGATGCTAGAACAGACGGCATGGAAGAGACTACTGATGTAATGTATAATTTCAAAATATTTTAGACACAGAGTATAGGGCTACACATATCGGGGTGGGCCTAATGTCCGCTATAGAAGTCAATACAAATAATCACAGTTCACCTGAGACTCAAATGAAGTCCCCATATAAGTGCTGCTGAATTCTTAGCTGGCGTATGTGTATTCTGGTCGGTTAGTAGTTAAGAAATGTGATGCTCTTACGTCTTTACTGGTTGCCAAAAAGGAAATAAATAATAATTTGATAACCTTCACAAATAACTTTATATTTGTACTCTCACTCCAAAAAAAAAAAAAAAAAAAAGAAACTATTTTTAAGTAAAAATATTTTTCTCATCACACGCCAGAAGAGGGAGCTAAGTGTATTCACCTCAAATTCTCAAACTGCAAAACTATAGGGAAAAGGAGTCTTTATGAAATTATCTATACATGTGCATCTTAATTTACTAGCTGTCAATAACTCACTTTTTATAGATTTAAAGTCTGTCACAACACATTCTTATCCAGGACCAGCTTACAGATTTAAGAAAAATTAAATACGTGCAGTTTGGCTTCCCTGACATTTTCATGGTATCATTGTTTATTATAAACCATGTGTGATGTTAAGCAAATTTTCAATTAACTTCATGTTTTAAATAGTAAGACTCACAATAACTCAGATTTGCAATACAAAATCAAAGTAATTATCTTATTAAATGCTATTCACAGATCACTGACACAGCATCCTTTATTCTGTCAAATCGTGGTGTAGTGGCTGAGTACTACGTCTGCTAACCAAAAGGACAACAGTGCAAACCCACCAGGCACTCCCTGGAAACTCTATGGAGCAGTTCCCCTCTATCCTGTAGGGTTGCTATGAGTCAGAATTGACCCAGCAGCAGTGGATTGGGTTTTTTTAAAACCCTGTGCTTAAGATCTTTTCAGACTGTAGTAGGAACCCTGCAGGCACAGCAGTCACACTGCTTGGCCGCTAACCAAAAGGCTGGTGCCCGAATTTACTAGCGGTTCCACAGGAGACAGATGTGGCAGTTGACTTCTGTAAAGATCACAGACTTGGAAACCCTATGGGGTGGTACTACTCTGTCCTGTAGGGTCCCTATGATTTACAACTGACTCAACGGCACTTTTTTTTGTTGTTGTTGTTGTTCCTAACAGCTGGACACATGCGATCTTGACTGCCTAACTCTATCAGGCAATGCAGCTGCCCAGGATAAAAGAAGAGGCTGTCATGGAAGAAAACCCTATACAGCAGCACCATCCAATAGAATTTTCTGCAAGATGTAAGCACCCTACAGTGTGCTATACAATAAGGTAGATATCAGCTACTGAGCTCTTGTAATAGAACTACTATGATCGAAGAACTGGATTTTGAATTTTAGTTGCTTTAAATTTAAATAGATACACATGAGTATTAACTATCATATTAGAAAATAGCCTTATGGTATTCGGTTTATAAACAGAGCAAAGACAAATTCTGCCAATGGCAGACAGAAGATTCTTGAGTCAGCTTTGCACTGCATGGACTTCCAACCAGCTGCTGCTGTCTACGGTGACTCATGGTGACTCCCTGTGTGGGTAGAGCGGAACTGGGCTCCATAGGATTTTCAATGGCTGACTTTTCGGATGTAGACCATGGGACTTCCAAAAAGCACTAAAACCTAAACCAAACCCACTGCCACTGAGATGACTCTAACTCAGAGCTACACTACAGACCACGGCAGAAGTGTCCCATAAGGTTTCCAAGGCTGTACGTCTTCACGGAAGAAGACTCACAGCTTTCTCTGTCGGAATTGCTGCTGGGTTCAATCTGATGACCTTTCACTTAGCAGCCAAGTGCTTGAGACCAAACCTAACCCACTGCCATTGCACTGATTCTGACTCACAAAGTAGTGGCTAAGTATCACAGCTGCTAACCAAAAGGTCAGCAGTTCAAATCAGTCAGGTGCTCCTTGCAAGCTCTACAGAACCATTCTACTCTGTCCCACACGGTTGCTGAGTACTGTACCACCAGGATTCCTCAAGACCGCAAAGGGCTATAAAACTATTCCTGAGGACACAGGGTATCATGACACAGAGCTAACCAACATCTCAATTTCCAAATGAGGACCTAGTAATACGTTTAGGGCTAGTGATATGCTTTCTTCCTTTCCACTGCCATGAAGTTGATTCTGACTGATAGCTACTCTATAGGGTGGAGCAGAACTATTATATGGGTTTATTTCCAAGGATGGAAGCAGACTGCAACACCTCTCTCCCTCAGAGCATCTGGTGGGTTTAACCACTGAGTATTTGAGCACTGAACCACCAGGGATCCTTAGTAATATGGTTCAGAATATACTATTATGATAAACAAATTTATGTCAGTGACCCCTAAAAATTCAGCAATGATATCCTCATACTGCTATTAAAATGCAAGTGTACAAAAGTACTGAAAATCCAAACATCTTGTAAGTTGCATATTACTGCTTTTAATTAACAGCATCACACAATGTTTTAAAAAATATTATACACAGAAGCATGCAGGATTCCATTTCTGCAGATAATACTAGAAACCACTTCCCTTTGTCTTAGTGGAGTGTCAGCTCACAAAAGTGCCCTCTCCCCCAAATGACTGCTACATTGAACAAAGTGATTCACATTTGTAATAGAAGGTAAATTCAGAGAAATGGTTTAGAGAAACATTAATCAGGGCTCCTCACGGAAATACTACAGACAGTTTTACTCTGTCCTGAGTGAGAACCAACTTGACGGCGACAGGTTTGGTTTTATAGTGTCTTGCAGCCTGCTTGTGGTGTGAACAGCTGAGCACGGAGCTCTTAACCTAAAGACTGGAGGTTTAAATCCACCTGGAGGACCCCAAAGAAAGAGTTGGCAATCTACTTCTGAAAAATCAGTCATTACAAAACCTGTGGAGCACAGTTCTAGTCTCAGACACACGGAGTCACCAGGAGTCAGAATTAACTCCAGGCAACCCAAGTCTGTTTCAAACAGTGCATCTCCTTAGCCCTCTTAAACTGAACAGTTCTTAAGCCACCTTCAAACTCAAGGCTGACATTTAAAAAGCAAATACATAAAAACACACATTCACTCCATGCTTATCTAGCTCCCATGATCAGTTCCTCTTCTTTCTCTCATAAATTACAGGGTTTTTTTTGTTTGTTTGTTTTTTTCTTTTTTAAAATAAGTAGAAACAAAATCTTCTTAGTTCTGGCAACTGAAAATGGAGTTACTTAATAAATAAAAGGTTTATCTCCTCCCAGAATCTTATCAATACAATCATTTCTGCAGGCAAATACGAAAGTTAATTGAATGACAATCTATCTTGGAAGGGGTACAGCCTGATAGCTCCTCAAAAGCAAGGATGGCAAGACTTCATCTCACGCACTTTGGACGTGTTCTCAGGAAGCAACAGTCCTTGGAGAAGCACAATATGCTTGGTAAATTAGAGGGTCCGTGAAAAAGAGGAAGACCCTCAATGAGATGGACTGACACAGTGGCTGCAGCTGCAACGAACGTGCTCAAATACAGCAGCTACCGTGAGGGCGGAGCAGGACCAAGCCATGCTTTGTTCTGTTGTTCACAGGGTCCCTAGGAGTAGAAAGCAATTCAGTGATGCCTAAACAACCACAACGCCAAGATCTCATCTAATTATGACTGAAACACACACCCAATAGTTGTTACATCGCTGGGTTGGCAAGCGATGCATTGAAAAGGGTTTCCAGCTATTCCTTCACTTCAGCTTGAAAACTAACACAGCAAAGAAACAAAAGCAAAATCTGTCTTGGTTTCTTTAGTCCTATCAATGTTTATTTTTGGGGGGAGGGGAGAGATAATTTAATCGGATGCCCTGGGTATTGCCAACAGTTTAAGCAGTCAACTACTAACTGAAATGTTGGTGATGCAAACCCACCAAGACACACCTCAGACAACAGAAAGGTCTGCTTCTGAAGGTCACAGCCTTGAAAACCCTACGGAGCAGCTCTACTCTGCGCATGTGTAGCTACCATGATTTGAAGTTGGCTGGACAGCAACTGACAACAGCCATTTGTTTCACTCAAACACGTGCTGTCTGCAGTGTCTAAGAGGTGATGCGACAGCAACTCGGCAGTAAGAGAACACGGGAAATTTTCTCTGACTGTACAGCAGATGAATTGAAAAATATCAAATCCAGTATCTAGCCATACATATTAGGAAGTGTAAGTATTCCTTTTATAATGTTCTAAGTGGATTTGCCACTCAATTTTTAATATTAAGAATGTGTTATTATTCAAACGTATGAGTCATCACAGCTGATCAAAATCTTGCAAAGCGAGTTTTAAAAGGTAAATTTGTCACAGATTTTTTTACAACCATCTAAGGATTTCCTATTCCTCAGTAAAATGGTTATGAGTCAACTCATTTCTCTTTTAAAATATTCAGATGCAACATGTATGGAAGATATCCTACTCAAAAAAGCTTTTACAGTTCACATATTCTACTATGGGGAACAGCTTCCATTAGTTTAAAGTCTAAGAAGTATACTAAACCAAAATATTAATTTTTACAATAGTCCTAAAGACAGCTCTTCCTTTATTCCATCAAATACAGCAGATTGATGTTTACTTTTTCATTAAATCCCACTTCAGGAAATTCTAATAGGAAATGACAACTGCTAGAAATGTTACCAAATTTGGCACACTGTTCTTTGGAAAGGCCACGATCAAGCACCATATCATATAGTCAGATACACCACAACACAATAAAACGGAGAAACAAACAAAAAATACAGACCGCATAAAAAGCACGGTAGCTACCAAACAGAACACAAGCAGACCATGATTCTCCTACAGTATACATGTAAGTTCTCATTAGATTTCTCCTTTCAGTGGGATTTTGATAGCTTTCTGAAGAGTACTTTTTGGTAGTGAAGCCTGTTGTGGCCCAGTTTATAAATCTGGAGAATCCCAGGTCCACTCCTAAGAATCTGGGTGAATTTGCAGATTCCTATATTAGTCATCCAACACCAGTTTTCCACTGAGCAGAATCATTTTTGCATCCATAGAAATGAATATGGCTTATGAAAAAGAGAAGGAGCAGCAGAAGCATCTAAGAGTGGAGAAGCCAGGAAATGCGTGACATCAAAGGAGAGGAGGGACCCAGTCTTCAATCTAGACGGTAACACAGTGAACTAGCTGTCCCAGGTCATAGAAAACATTTCTGCTGACACATCAAATGCTGCATTTTCCAAAGTTCTCTTTTCCCCCCTCTGCCTTGGGGACAACCAGTCTCATGAAACAGAAGACAGCCTTCGCTCCAACGTCAGGCCTTTCCCAAACCACTAACGCGGACAGGCCTGAACAGTCCTCAGGCACTAGCGGTGTGGGGGAGACAGCAGCATTCCTTGCATTAAGTACTGCCAAGACCGCTACAAAGTGCAAGATGAAACCAGCACACAGCTGCACCTTTTGGAGGCGTTCTCCATTTAAAAAAAAAAAAAAATTTAGAGTTAGTGCCTGGCAGAGCCAAGTAGAAAGTTGAAGCTGAAATACTGTGTGACTCCAGAAACCACCCAAGCCAAGTATTTCATTACTGATGGAAGCAGCTTGGAAGTGTGTGAAAAACTGCCACTTACCTTTTAAAATGTAATAAAAATACACAGAAAAAAAACTCTATATGCAAATCAATATTAATTCAAGATGTTAGTCTATTAACTGTTTCTGAATCAAAACTTTATTTCTGTCTCAAATGATTCCTCTCATGACTTCTAACAAAAAAATGTTCATTCTGATAGGCAAAAAAAAAAAAAAAAAAAAAATCTAAGAAATCTCCATTCCTTTCTTAAATAAACCTCATGAGCATCTTCATGTTTTATGCCTCTAATGGTTAATACCTGGAACTTTTACACTTCTTAAGGTCTATGAGTAAAATACAACAGATGCTAATCTGTGCTCTCTGACTAAGATTTAAAAATTAAAAAAAAAAAGCCCTGCTAGTGAGTCAGTTCCAGCTCATGGCAATCCCCTGCGCTGCACAACAGAATTGCTCCACAGCGTTTTCAAGGCTGTGACCTTTGGGAAGTAGATAACCAGGTCCTTCTTCCTCAGGTGCCTCATGATGCTAAAAAAATACATGAAACAAAAGCCTACTACAGCTGCCATCTAAGTAGCATCAATTGGTCCCAATCCACCTGGAGCACAAGAGAACAAAGGACATCAAAGACACGAGGAAAATACAAGCCCAGGAGACTGAAGAGGCCATGTCACCTGCAGACTGTATCAGCGCGGACTAGAACCAGGTGGTGCAGCCACTACCAATGTCTGCCATGACAGGGAATAACAGCATAGTCCCCGATCTAGCAGGAGAAAAGTGGGGATGCACAACTAGACCTTTAAAGACCGGACTTTACGGTCTGACAGACTGGAGGGTCCCCTGAGGACATAGCCCCCAGACTCTCCGTTAGCCTAGAACTGAAAACAGTACCAAAGCCAACTCTTCAGACAAAGACTGGATTGCACTCTAAGACACAGAGTGATAACGGTGAAGAGCATGCTTCTCGGCTTAAATACACACAGAAGGCTGCTGGAGCAGCTCCTCCTACAGGCGACATGGGGGCGGAGCTAAGTGAATGGATGCGGAAAGGAGAGGGTGGGAAGAAGAGTGGGCTGCCACAGGGCGAGGGGAGCAGCTAGAGCCGCACAGCAGTGCGTGTCCAGGTTTTACACGGCGAATGGACCTGGACTCTAAACATTCCCTTAAAGCACACTAAAATATTTAACAAACAAACGAAAACCTACTATAGTTGCCTAATTTTGGAAAATGTATCAAAACGTTTGAAAGTATAGGTTTAAACCCAAAGAAATCTGGCTGTAAATCCTGGATTTATCATTTACTGAGTATAACCTTGGGCAAATTAATCTGAATGCCAGTTTCTTCATCTGCAAAACGGGAATACTTTAATGAAGAACTAAATCATGTAAACATGGTATGCACAACGCTTATCATGTTGAAAGCACAAACTAATGGGCAGTTATTTTTAATGTCAGAATTACTCATATAATCCTTGTTATGTTTATTATTAATAGATTTTTGAAATCTCCAATTGCAACGGTGCTTTTTTAGGCCAGAAACTATTATAATTAAGTATCTTGACTTTTTTTTTTAAGGTGGACTCTAGAAGCATACTCAATGCAGAACATATCTGCATAGGAAATCCTGGTGGCACAGTGGTTAAGTGCTACAGCTGCTAACCAAAAGGCTGGTAGTTCAAATCCGCCAGGTGTTCACTGCAAACTCTACGGGGCAGTTGTACCCTGTCCTATAGGGTCACTATGAGTTGGCATTGACTCAATGGCACTGGGTATATCCTCATAGATTCAAAGTCAGTAAATTTTCAGAAGTTATAACTAAAATGTCACATTATTTTCAATTTATTGTACTTTTTCCCCAGTAAGGACTATAATGCTAATCTATTTGATTTATTATACTTTTGGTTTTCTAAGTCTGAAGGGAAAAAGAAGTTGGAATGATTGTGTAGTAAATTATGTTGAACTTGGAGGAAACAAAAACTTTTTTTGAAGCGGGGGAAATAAATTGGCAACTGAAAACGGTAATAGAAAGGGTAGACTTGCAAATACATCTTCAACCATAACATTATTTTCAAAGATAATTAGTAGGAGAAAATTAAAAGAGTTGCCAGAAGACTTAAACTAGAAGTTTGCAGATCTTTCCAGAAATGCTAACCACATGAGCCTTTATAGCTTTTTGTTTCTTTTCTTTTACTTATCTCTTCTGCTGCTCTCTACAGCTTAAAAACAAACGAAAGGGACCTCACGTCCTCTGCCCACTTTGTTACACCTCTACACAACAGACTGGTAGAAGAACCAAACAACAGACAAGATCTCCTTATTAAACGTAAGCAGACATTATAGCTTTGCTTCTGATGACCTAGCTAAAGCCAGAGAGTTAAGAGATAACTGAATGCAAGATTATATTTAATCTCTGTCAGGCTAGCCTAATTAATTGTGATTCGTATCACCTCAGCTGGAGTCTGATTTAGAGATTACAATGTACAGTGTGCAGCGAATTCAAATGCTGGGCAAGAGGTCGACGGGGGAAGAAAGGAAATTCTTCTTCTCCCCTTCAGAAGAATTTATAGTTGAGTCTGGAAGACATCAGAAGCAAACGATTTAAATGGCAAGTTCGTCTTTTGTTCTAGAAAGGCTTCCTATGAAGGGTGACCCAGAGGCCCCAAAAGGGAAGCAAAGAAAGGAGTGAACCTTCTGACTGCACACAGTGGGCCCCTGAGGGCCCGGTGAATGAACGAGCGAGTGAATGAGTACCACTGAACATCAACCAGGGGCCACACTCTGAAGTGTTTTACAGACACCCTTTGATTTTTTTTTTCAGAGCAGTTCAATGTGACATAGCCTTTAGTATCCTGAATTTAAACATGAGGAAATTGAGACATAGAGAAATGAAGTAATTTGGCTAAGGTCACAGAGCTCATAAATCATACCCATGAGTTTGGTCTGGGCTCATCTTCCTAGTCAATGGAAGAACCTATGATAAATCAGCCACTGAAACCCCAGTGCAGCACAGTTCTGCTCAGACACTCAAGGGGCTGCTATGACTTGGAATTGGCTTGGATGGTTTTTATCCTGATATTGTTAGTTCTTATACTGCACCTTCCAAACAAGCATGTCAATATATTCTCCCTCACTATAAAAGGCTTTGGAAAGTATATAGTTTAACATTTAAACAAAATTAACATATAAATCTAAGACCTAGGCAAACAATAGGGGGAAAAAAACTGTTACTGTCAAGTTGATTCCAACTCATAGCAGCAACCCTAGAGGACAGAGGCAAACAGCCCCATCGAGTGTCCACAAACTGCCTGGTGGAGTCGAACTGCCAACCATAGCTTTTAACCACTGCACCAACAGGGCACCCAAGCAATGGAAGCCCCTCTTAATAATGACAGGAGTGTGAGCTTTCCTCAGGAACCAGTTTCTTTCTGCTGCATGGCTGAAGGTTAATGTGCGGAGAACTCCTATGTCATGTATGTCCACATATTCAAATATTACATACACACAGGTGCATGTGTGTGCACATATGTATATGTGTGTAAATAAAGCTAAATATGTTTTATTGTGGTGAAAATATCCACCAATTTCAACATCTATCAATTCAGTGACACTGATGGCATCCTCCATGACGTACAACCATTATCACTATCCTTTACTGAAATATTCCACCACCGCTAACACAAGCTGAAAAAGAAAACTCCTTTCCTGGTAACCACTAATGTAATCTTGGGTTCCTATATATTTGCTTATTTCAAGTAACTAAGTTCCTATATTACTCATCCTTTTGGAGCTGACATTTAGCTTAGCAGAATGTCTTCAAGGTTGATTTATGTTGTGGCATCCATTTTTCTATCTCTCACTTACATATGATAATCAATTTCAGAGTGAAACTCAGAAGATACAATGTTAGGAGTATTTACAATAATGCTGTGTCTCCAAATGTAACCTGAGAAGCCCTCATGCCACAAGCAACTGAAGAGGGTCCCTGCTCAGGAGAGAATAAAAGGAAACAAAGACATGACTGACAAAAACAGCAGCCACAAAGAACCATTTGAACCTGGCTGGAACCTCTCGAACCGCACAGCAGCAGGGCAATGGCTGCCCAAGAGGGCATCAGTACAAAGAGTGAGAGACAGAGGCTGCCCAAGAGGTGAATTTGCCCAGCTCAGCAGAAGAGTTTTAAGACAGCCTGGCTAGAAACCAGAAACCTGGTGGCATAATGGCTAAGTGCTACAGCTGCTAACAGAAGGCCAGCAGTTCAAATCTATGAGGTGCTCCCTGGAAAGAACAGCTCTACTCTGTCCTGTAGGGTCACTAGGAGTCAGAACTGACTTGACAGCAATGGGTTTGGTTTTTTTTTGTTTGTTTGTTTTTTGGCTTTGGATGGAAATTAGAGGAGAAAAGATTGACCCGATTCAATTTTAACAACTACATAAAGTTTTTTCTCTGTCATTTTTAAATACATACAAAAGTTGAAAGAACTCTACAGTGAACACTAATATACTCTCCATCTCAATTCTACACTATTTTTTTATTGCCTTCTTTTTCACATAGTTGTCTATGTATCAGGCCGTTCATTAACTCATCTTATTATTTTTTTAAATATATCTCAAATTAAGTGGCAGACATCAGTACACCTGACCACTGTGGCAGATAAAACTTCCTACTAATCATTGTTGCCAAAATGTCCTGGACTTCACAGGATGATCTTAGAGCATAGAGCTCAGAGCAAAAAGTTCATGCTACAGATGTTTGGGGTTCTAATTTTTAATGTGTGTAATAATCGATTCAGTAGAACGGGGGGGGGGGGCTGGGACTCTGCCTTTCTAGCTCTCAGGTGATGCTCACGCTGCAGTTGTCAGGCCATACTATGAAACAGCAACAATTCAGGCTGAGCCCACCAGCCACAGGCAGCATATCCAGATCACTGCGGCAGATAAAGCTTCCTACTGATCACTGTTGGCAAAACGTCCTGGACTTCACAGGCTGGTCTTAGAGCACAGAAGCAGGTCACCCAAACAGCTATCACCTGTCGGGCAGATGACAATGACAAGCTGGGATGGTTGAGCTACCGAATCTAATTACATCCAGTATCGTACCTAATTAGAAATCGAGAGACTAGCAGTGGGGAGCTCAGCTGCTCTGTGTGTCTCTCCTGGCTGTGTGGTCAGGTAGAGAAGGACCACCTTGGTTACACCAGCTGCAGGTGTCACAGTAAGTTTAGGCCAAGGACTAGAAGAACCTAAGTCTTCATGACACCACACCAGGCTATTCCCAGTACACCACACTCAAAGAGGATTCAGCTCTTAGAATCTTTAATAACGTGTGATGGGGAGAAGAGGTAGAGAGGAACTGGTAATGTCAGAAGGCTGATCTGACATTCTATGATTATGCCAACACACACAGTACTTCCCACATGTTAATACTTAGTGTCAGAGCCCATGCTCAGTTCTTTACGAGCTCCATCTCATTTAAGCTGTGCAATAATACCGCGTGGTATTATCATGTCCTTCATTATACAGATGGGGAAACCGAGGCTTAGAGAAGTTAGTGTCCAAAGTCACACCTGCAAGAAGTGGTGAAGCTCGGATATTAAGAGCAGCCTGACAGCAGAGCTAGCCATCACCACTCTACGTAGTGGGGTTGCCTTGCTAAGCAGCCCTGGCGCAAGATGTCATTTTTGTGGTTACAAAGCCAGGAGCAGAGGCTGAAAAAATCTTTGCACGATGCAGAAGGAAAAAGCACTTAGAAACATGAGGCATCCCAACTACAAGCCTTAGCGACGAGAGGTGCATTTGTTCAGCTTGGGAGCCTGGGCTCAGACTGCCTGGCAGCTTCTTGCTGTCACCTCCGCCTTATGGTGGACTGAACTTTGGTCAGCCCACTCAGCCAGGCTAAATATTTTCAGGAGAGTATTTATTAAATATTTTCTCATAAGGCTAAAGTAAGCACATTCTTTCCCAAGGATGTAATTGGTTTTACTCAGCTAAATACATCTGGCTAACTTATCACTTTCAGCAAGGTACAAATGGACTAGTCTAGTTAATTATCAGGTGGGGAAAAGGCTCAGGAAACAAAACATTTGTGTCACATCAATCTACCTTTTTTTTTAACTGGGATAAACTGGAGGCTCTACAGAAAGAAATAAGACACAAAATACATACTGATTCTGGAATAAAGCCTGGTCATGTTCCAAAAGGTTCTCAACAATATGCTAAAAAACCCAGATAAGCAATACATGTGCTTACAAATCAAGTGAGAAAAAGTGGTTTGTCAGTATTAACAAGCACTAACTGGTGAAAGCAGAGCAGTGAAGTCAAAACCTAAGCGCTACAAGGATATGGAACTTGCAATCAAGAATCTTAATCAAGACTTTACAGTGTTGTTAGAAAATACATTGGTGATGTGGATAGACAGACTACAACTTGCAACTCCCCCAGTAAAAAGCTGAACAGTAAAGAAAATGTTAAGTGTCTTATCCTGGTAACACCTGCGATGCTGTGAATGAAAAAAATACCCAGTGGCTGGCACAGAGGTGGAAGAAATCATTTATAACTGTGGGGTATTCTTTCTGCATTCTCATTTCCTAGTCCCCTCTTCCTTAACAGCTCTAATAACCCATGTTCTACTTCTCTGCTGTGCCACTTGGGTCTTCAGTTAAAAGGGAAGTGATAGGGCTGGAACCACAGTGGGGAGTTCTGTACATTTTGTTCTATCAGATTAGGCCTCAGTAACTTCATGAATTATGAGCTGTCAACTACATTTTCATCTGCTATAGAATATGCTTCTTAGAAATTGTATCTATAAATAAAACAACAGATGTTTTTTGTTGGCTCCCACAGCAGCTTGGGTAATTTTTGAAAGGGGGCTAAGAAGTCAAGCAAATTAACAGAAAGGGTTCCCCCTATTGGTCATGTTTTACATTTTCCTTTTACAGACAGTTTCATTATAACCTATAAATTACTTTAGGGGGCCAAATTACACCAGAAAATTATAATACTATTGGAAAAACTACACAGGGGCTTATAACACAATCACGTGTTTTCTGTGAACTGTTTCAAAAACAGGTTAAGTACGCATGACTGTGATGGCATCACAGGGAAAGCAATTACAAAGCCACTGCGCAGCAGCAGGGGGAAAAAGGTGACAATGAAAGAGGACACAAGCTCTAGGTCTCACCTGACTCTGCGACTCAGGGTTTGTATAAGGGAGGCAGTCAAGGTTTCAGCAGATGCTTCACAATGTGATTTTAAGAGAAAATCAAGGAGGTCACACAGCTAACACAAAATGACTAAATTATACTTAATCATTAATCACTTTAAAAATAACTATACACTCTTTAGTTATCATGTTGATGCAAAAATGGTAAAAACCACAGCTACGGGGGGATTGGTGGAGACGGCACCAAGAAAACCCTACACTGTTGGGCTCTCAGAGACAACAGGGTGGCCCAGGGCGTGCAAACAGTAAAAAACACAGGCAAAAGAGTTGATCAGAGATCACGGTGTTCAATGGAAAATGCTCAATTCATCAAACCCTGGATCTCTTGAAGCTATATGCACCCCCTTCACAGGGACTTGTCATTTGGTCATTACATTTTTTAGAAGATAAAACATTGTCAAAAATGTGGTAGTCTTCATAGGATATAGTCCCAAACCATACACGCTCAAATATGCTACTCTAATACCATCCTTGGTATTTCAAGCTGTTGTTAGGAAGACTTGCTCATGATAATACTTAACATTAATGATAAAGTTCATATATGCCAAGTACTCTGCTAAGCTGTTTTACTGAAATTATCTCAGTAAACTTTTACAGCATTATGAAGGTAGTTCTATCATCCTCCTCATTTTACAGAACAGAAGACAGACGCTCAGAGAAGTTAGGGATTTGGTGGGACTCACACAGCTATACCAGTCAGAACCAAGATTTAACTGATCAAGGATTATCTGCTTTAGGGGACACAGAGGCAGTTCCCTTCCAAAGGATCTTTATGTACTAATCGACTGTCATTACACGGTATTTCTTTGGTTTCTCCTTAAAAGACTGCCTTTTCCTGGTGTAGCCCAGTGCACTTCTCTTGGAATTAGGATTGCCAAAGAGCCAGACAGTGAAGTTTGAAAAGAGCATTATCTAGCGAAATAAAAGAATCACATAACAGAGAGCTCAAAAATAGCCACTCCTCAATCGGCCCATTTCCTTACTGACTGATACTTTTCTGATTCTAAGAAAGTCTACAGGATGTCAGGCATATCTGACCTATGTCCACTGAATGAGACCTGCACCTCCCAGTCACAGTGACAACCACCCTGCCCCTCACACCCACTGAAAGTCACAGCAAGAGGCCAACCATTGTCATGTTCCTGTTGTCATCTACATCCATTTTGGAAGAAAAAACACAAATACACATGAAATCAAGTAGAATATATGAAATCAAGTAGAATATACAAATAGTAGTCTCACTTCCACATATGATCACTGTAAGAATTATTAGTGAGACATTTTATATCCTTCTTTCATTGGAATTTTTACATTTACAGCATATCTCACTACAGACTAGCCACATTTCCATGACTAATTCAACAGTCACTGTAGCTAGGAGCTTTCTTATCAGGCAGCACAACTCCAGAGGAAATAGCCTTTGGTTTTGCTCAGTGAACATTTGCTATCAGGAAACATGTTAGCTTTGAAATCAGAATCATATTTCCTACATCCCAAGAGGGTCAAGGAAGAGTTCTGTGTTCTTTTACTCTTCACACGTAACAGGTACAAACCTCATAACTGCGAAGGCATTCAGTCTGTAGTGACCGGGAGCGGGGGCACCCACAGCATTTGTTACACCCTAAGAAACTGGCCCGACACAAGGAAGCAGATACCCTGGTGTCCACCGCAGTGCCTGCTGGCGGGGTCAGGAGATCTGACAGACCTACACTTTGGTTCTTTAGAAATGCCGGGATTAATAATATTGTTTCATCTGACAGCTCTCCATCTGCTACTGGCTCTGCTTAAAATGAGCATTAAACGGGTCTTGTGGACCTCCTGTCTGCTGACTGTAGCTGACAGAAGGTTCAATTATCAGCGAAAAGCTGGCATCATTTGGTGGTTAAGGCAGAAAGCCTAAGGTCTGCTTAGGTTCACATCTTGACAGTATGAGCTGCAATAATTTCATTTATAAGAGTGGTGATCATTACCATGTCCGCTACTTGGCACAAGACAGATGAACAGAAGTTACAGGAAAAAGGGCAGAGGTAGAAATGTCTACCTAGTCTCAGGGGCAGGCCTCTTGGCATGCTGCCTTTCTTTCTGATAAGCTGGCCTGATGGTCTGTGTTTTTATATAGCAGAGTATCATCCGATTCAAAGGCTCCAAAACATCCCTCTTTGCAGAACATGTAGCTTAATGAATTCCAAAACTACAGAGATGTGACTTTTACAGGCTTAGGACCTGATTGCCTTTGTGGTATGGTTTTATTTATTTTTTTTTTTCCTCAAGTACCTAAGAACAGACCTAATTAAGATCACTATACTGTTTGAGACCAGAAGATTCACCGGTACCCCTGTCCTGCCTTCCTGGTCAACAGCCCAGCAGGGGCCTCTCGGTTACCCAACCATGCTTACTGTTACTGCTGCAGTAACAAGCCACCTCATACCACGACAGTCAAACTAACAAGTACAACAATAACACTTTGAGAATGCAAAATGCTTTCATACTTCACGATTTTCAAAAAGCTAAACCAAAACAAAAGAAAACCAGCTAAACAGAAACGCAAAAAGGTTGACTGTGTAATAACTATGTTCATGCTATCTTATTAAACAACAGAAAAACACTAGTTGAGGGGTATCAAATTGCTTTGAACTCTGTGCTATTTTGAATAAACATGTATCTGGTTTTAAAGATTCTTGTGGCTATGCCCCTATGAATTCAATGGCCCACTGCTTGCAACCAGGTGCTTCAGAAAGATGAGTGAAACCACACCACAAAGGCACTCAGTTACCAAGCCAGCAAAACCCACGGCTTTGTGGTTTTTGAAGATGCTACCAACATTTTTGGTGTGAAATGTCTTGCAGACCAAGGCTCCACACAACCCCCACTTCTTGGGAATTCTGTAAAACACAAATACTGTTCCGATCACATAAGAACACTTAAGAATGTCCACAATACAATCACTTCACTACAATAGCTATTAATGACAAATGAATTCCAATACTTTACGGAGATTAACTGTTTTACACTGACAGCCAGTACATTTCAATTTTGTCCTTTGATTTCTTCTCAACTTTTAAGAAGAGAGGTGGGGACGAATGTAAACCAAAACACTGAAAGAATACTACAAAAGCAGTGAGGCTGGAGATCAACATGAAGTTCATTCTTAATACGATTATTTTCCTCAATTACCACTCTTTTCTTCAAATCTCTAACTCATTTCTCCCTCAGGACTGTTTTATTGGGCCTGACATGAAAAAGATCCTCTGTCCACAGGGCTATGAAGAAGCAGCTCACAAGTGGCATCTGTTTGCCTAATTACTGAAATAACCATTAGGATGAATCAGAGACTGACCCAGATAATGACACTACTTGGATTCATCCTGGCCAAGAATAAATACTTCCCAAGACTCCAGAAGAGCCCCCAATTCACCATGTGTCCTTGTACAATAACTTCACTTTATCAATAAAGGGGGTTATTCCCTCTCTGTCTGCGGCATAGAAAACTCTATCCAACAAAAATCTCAAGAGGCCTAAAAAGTGAGTATTCTCCAAATGAGAGACTGCAAAGAGTCGTCTTCGGTAATTTTAGAAAATCAAATGCTGCGAAATTTCATCACCCATTTAGAAATCTCACAAAGATTTGAGGGACTCTGGAGCCACTAACACTCCAGGTCATTTCAGATTTATTTCCCTTGAAGGATTTCTCTCTCCTGGCAGCATGGTCTCAGAGCAGCATCTAGACCACTCATGGTACAAATCATGGCCTAGCTCGTGTCAACTAGGGACAAAGGCAAGAGAAGGACTTGGAGGTTACCCAGTGGAAAATTTAGGAATAAGATTCCAGAACCTCAGGAAACCCTGGTTTAATTTAAGATACTGTTTTGTTTGCCTCATTGAAAAAGAGAGACAGCACTTATGCAATCTACTCTCCTGTGTTATATACAGTTTTGAGACCTAAAACAAACATGATTATAGCTAGGAATCACAGCTAAGCACTTCCAAGGATCTATTACTTTAAATCACATTAAACTGGTAAAAATTAAGTTATTGGCAGTCTATTTAGGCTAGCTCCAAGGTAAGAATGACTTCACTCTTAAAAGCAGGAATCCAGAAACATACCATAACCCTCTTAGAATTTCTATCCTGATGTCTTTTTTTTTTTTAATTGGCAATTTCACTAAAACAAAGCCTTTATAAAGATACACCTTTTGACCAAAGATCTACAATGAAAATACTTTAAGATGATTTCTGCTTTGTGAAAAGATTCCAACTATCCCAGCACAATTATCATTTACCCCTGGATTTCTGCTGTTTGGTTTTTGCAAGTTGGACTGAAGGACAATCTCTGTGGTCCTTTTTCAAATCTAAAATTCCATGACTCTGAATTCTTTCCAGTAAACTTTCAATTTTCCATCCTAATTGAAGAAATGAGAGGACAATGAAGCATCTAAGCAATTTACATTAGAATGCAGGGTTCGTTCTTTTTTTGGCCAGGAACAAATCTCTTCTGGTCTAGCTTTACAGGTGCAGTTGAACAACCGAGCCTTCATCAGGCGATCATCGTCAAAAGTGTGTTCCTACACTGAGTGTTCAACTGATTCATAACACACAAGTGTGCAGACTCAGATGTACTTGCTATGTTTATGACCAAACAGCAAACCTTTAAAAATCACTCAAGGTCCTGCGGTAAGGTAATAAAAATACAAAAACGACACAAAAAATGGAATCCATGGGAAAATAACAAGAAGACATTTAATAGCTCTCTCCTGGAGGGGAGCTAGACGGGTTTTACGGTTCATTGTTTTTACTCATTCCTCTGACTAAATAAACTTTCCACCTGCTTAGTCAAGTGTTGAGAGAATATGCTTTCACCAAATATGTATGAAGCATGCATTTCATTTACCATAAAGAATTATAATAAGGCAAATGTGTGCAGCTGGAACAAACTTGCACCACACTTCACCAGTCTCCCACTCCATGGTAGATGTCTGCAAACACCTCTGTAAGTCCCAGCTGTTTTTCTTTTCAGAGAATAGCTGAGACTGGGTGCATCTTGCACAACTAAGCTGTCATTTTATTTAAAATAGGATTCCGAACCGCTTTTATGAAGAACTAGGTCCATTTATTTCTAAGTCAAATAAATGACCCAAAGATAAATGTAAGCTTGCTTCTTTTCAAAATAGTCATCTTTCACACTGAATGTGCTCCTGAGACCAAAGGAAATGTTCTTTCCTTTCTTAAAATTTCCAGCCAAGTACTAACAAATCTAGTTGCTTCCCAAGAATATTTGTTTTCATTTGTTTTCTATTTTTCTGAGTCTAGTTTAAAAATGCTGAAACCTTTTCACAAGGCAGAATAATTCCATTTGCTAGTTAGCTTTTTCTTCAAGTCCAGCCTGAATCTCCTGGGATACATAAATTCCTGTCTTAGATGTAGGATAAGTGTCAAGAAAACAGACTAGGCAACTGGTAGACCACAGTTCAAAGCATAAATACAAAGATATAGGGGAAAACATATTTAATTAAAGCTCTAATAAAGAGAAGTGTCACAAAGTGGTAATCATTTAGTCAAGGTAACCAACATTCAAGAAATGGATGTATATTACGACTAATTTGGTGAAACACAATGCAGATATATTAACGAGTATGGCTAAAAGGAACAAGGGAAACAAATTCACATCCACACTGAATTATTTAAGTCAGAAGTACAGAAAGAGCTGCCTGTCAAACGATGTCTGTGGCATTATCTATAAAACAATACAAAACCAGGTAGTGATACAGCAGAAGACAGGAGAAAAGACAAAACCAGCTATGTTGCACAGCTACTGTGCTGTGGAGTTGTAAGTTCTGGCAGCTACCGCTGGGTGGCAGCGGGGTGTTACTTTGGTTAACTGCTAAGGTGTCGGAATGGGTCAACCAGCACTCTGCCTACACACTCCATCCAGTGACTCAAGACTCCGAGAAACGAAAAGTGGCTCCCGTCAAAAGTTTGGTGACCTCTGGCCTACGAATGACAAAATTTCATTTTGATTATCAGAAAATCCCTTGGAAATTATTATCGCGATCTTCAAAAACATCTGATTTACCATCAGACTATATGGTATTAGGGACTGGAACAATTTAGAAGCTCTAAATAATAGGATTTTGAAACTCATATCATGTATGCACACACACACATACACACACATGCACTCAATCCAGACAGTTTACTACTGAAACAGTATCCTGAGCCCAGTACAACAAATTGAAACCAGATTTTACTTTTCTTGTTAACTTGATGGCTTCTCCACACTTTTAAATGCTACACATTCCCCTCCCTCTCCCTTGATATTTGATCTTTTCCTTCTTTATTTTTTCTTTTTTTGGTAAAATCAGTAATCCTACCAATGAAAGTTTTTCTCTCAATAAGTATATATGCCAACTTAAATATCATCTCTGAAAGGAATGGAATAATGAGAGACACATGGAGGTAGTTGCGTGCCATCAGATGCACACTCCCCAAGTTTGCCTAAAATCATGCCTGAAGCTCTGCTCTTTCTTGCATTCAGGACAGTGTGACCTACGGAGGTCTAGAAAGCAGGTCTTAGACTAAATAGCAAACAAGCAAGAGCCAACATTTCTAGTTCCCGCTGTGCTTACTGTGGGACTTCTGACAAGTCACTGTTCTTCAGTTGAAGGGAGGAGTGGGAGGAATTGCTCAAACACTTGGCAAATGTAGAAGTCTTAAGATTATCAAATTGTGAATTCTGCCTCCTTCCTAATGGTGAACTTGATGGAGTGCTTTCCAAGCCCAATCTCATGATCCCACAGAGTATCTCCAATGTCAGTCACTCCCCTGACTCCTGCCAAGGCTCCCACAACTCCCAGCCAGGGTGGGGTCACTCAGAACTCCTGAGCTGAGCCCCTCCTTGGATGATAAATAGTTGGGTCATCTGGAGTCACCAAGCGATCCTTGGAGTCCTGTAAGGCAGTTCTATTCCGTCCTATAGGGTTGCTATAAGTTGGAATCAACTTGAAGGCAATAGGTTTGATGGGTCATTTTTTCTCTCTCTCTCCCCCACAATGCTGTCAACTATGTGCTTTTCTGTGGCTATGAAAGTAATCTATTTTAAAAATCGCAAAGTCTGAATTGATATCACTAAAATTATACACCTGAAAAACGTTGAATTGGCAAACGCTGTGTTATTTATATACATAAAAAAGGAAAAAAAAAAAACTCACTCATCACCATGCAGCTGATTCCAACTCATAGTGACCCTACAGCACAGAAAAGAATCGCGCGATAGGGCTTCCAAGGAGCCACCGGTGGATTCAAACTGTCAACTTTTTGGCTAGCAGCTGAACTATTACGTATTATAAACACATAAGGAGGCCTGGTGGCCAAGGCCACTCCTTGGAAGCCCTTTGGGGCAATTCTACTCTGCTCTACAGGGTTGCTACAATTAGATGGAAACAGGTTTTGGTTTTTATCCCCCATAATTTAAAAAATAAAGTTAAAAACTGCACAGTCTGGAGAATGGACTAATGAAAAATTGGGAAGGCTTGAAAAAAATGAATTGTATTTCTAGCCCCCAAAAAACTTCCTACTTTTTGCATATGGGTCTATAACCAGAAAACTGTGGTCGGGATTAAACCATGTCTACAGGAATCCCCTTTTCCGCACCCTCCCGCCTCCCAAACATGCACTTTTTATGCACTTCCTGTGTCAGTGAACAGCTCAGGACTGTTCAGTGCCCTTGGCCCTGACAAACAAGTAACTTTAAAGACCAAAAGGGCTCATGAAGACACGCTCATTATAAAAAGTAGTCCTGAATAGCAAAAACTGAAAAACCGACTCAGAATTATTTATACCTTTAAGATCTCCTGTACTGAGTGTCCACGAGCCACATCGTGCGCAGCAAGGTGAACAGATGTGTTGCAAAGTTTACAGCAACAATACGTATCCATCAAACATTATTAAACTGTGATTTTAAAGTAAATTGAATCCAGAATTTTCACCCTCCACAATAGCAACGGTGGTGTTAATCATCTACCTTCAAGAATCTTCCTAGGGTAGGCAGGGGGCATGACAATTTAAACAGTGGGATTTTTATCAGAAAGAGGTAGTAACCCACTGAATCTGATCGGCAGGGGCAGGTTACCCCACAGACAGATCAGCTACAGATCACCTGCAGTGAATCATTTCACTTTTTTTTTTTTTACCACCTCAAAGGATTTTGATTCTAGGTATGGTTGGCACCTGTCTCTCTCCTAAACCTACAGCACTTTTCTACAGAATCAAACTTGTTTTCAATTTACAATCCCTGACAGGGCAGATGAAACCCCTGGGAACCTGTTCACTACAGATAATCTGGTACAGTAAGCACCATGCTTACTTTGCCTATTACATAATCCACCACCGCTAAGACAGTCTTAAGACAAATCTTTAATACCTATGGGCTGCACATCAGAAAATGAATCATTTCCCTTATTTCCTTCCTTTTCATGGGAAGTCACAAAGCAATAAGTGTTGGAGCACCAAGCTAATCTTAGTATATGCATAAAAGGACAGTGGTGGTGCAGCAATTAAGAGCTTGGCTGCTAACCAAAAGACAAGCAGTTTCAGTGGACCAGTTACTCCTTAGAAACCCTATGGAGCAGTTCCACACTGTCCTACAGAATTGCTATGAGTCAGGATCAACTCAGTGGCAACGGTTTGGTTGTTTTAGTTTATAAAAAGGGAAGTGAAGACACACATTCTTTTCAAAACGAGCTTTTAGGGTATGAATTAGTTTTCCTTTCACTCAATGGCACTGGTAATCAGGTTTCAAAATCTCGTAACTCACTAAAGAACTCAAGGACAATCCATTTAAAGGCCTTGAACAGTGTTGCTTTTAGGATCAAAAGGTGGGACACACACGCAAATTCAGAAAACACCAGGGCTTTGCTTTACTTGCATGGCTGAAGGTTACTGGTGGAAATCGCTAACCAACACATGAACAGAGTTTCCAAAGCTGTCAGTAAGTTGGTTCGGCAAAACTCCGAATACAACTCTCCTAGAATGTTACAAATGATGGTTACGTCCCCAAATCAGACTGTCCAAGTTTATTTCACTCAAGCTATTCTGGATGATTCTCTGGGTGATCACTGCAAAGGGCAGTATTCTAGTAACATTACAGTGGTATCTTGTGAGCTGCTGAGCTGATTCTGACTCAATGAACCGCTACAGAACAGAGCAGAGCTGCCACAGAATGTTTCCCAGGCTGCCATATTTAGGGAAGTAGATTTCCAGGTCATGAAATCACCAATCGTTCCATTAGAAACCAAGAATCTCAACCACTGTGACACCAGGCTCCTTACGGGTGATGAAAATTTCAATTCAGTTATGGAAGCCTTATTCCCAACAGTTGACTTATGTCAATACAGTAAGGCCAACGGGACCAATCCAACAACTGCAGCTTCACAATTCAGGTCAAAGGCAAAGGTGGCAGGGGGACCTACACAGTAGGAGGAGGACAGGAGAAAATCCTCTGTGGCTACAGAACAACACAGGGGTTTCCACTGACTTCTCATGCTGGGTTGGTCCCTGCGATGCCAGCTCTGGTGGGAGGCACCTATCCCTTCCTGCTGCAGTCAGAGCAGGGCCAGGGAAGCCCCAGATCCTCAGGCCCCAGACCGCAGGAAGCACAGTGACGCAGCAGATGAGTGGGAGGTATGGGTAAAGGAAGACACGCGGCCCTGGGAATCAGCTGCTTCCTCCCTATTCCAGAGACACATGGCTCACTCCGCTAGGACAGCACTCTGAGGTCATTCTCTCGGCTTCCCTCCACTCGATCCTGAGCACTGCTGAAGGCTGTGCAGACGCCTTCTTCATTCTGGTGGCCCCAGCATCCAGCCCAGGACTTGGCACACTCAGCACTTGATACACTAATGTGAACAGGGCCCCCAGGGAATCAGCTCCAAATTCTCTAGGGAAATAAGTGACAGTCACCTGGAACAAGGATGGGTACTCAGCTATCCATTGATTTACTCACCAAACAGGCCACTATTGGGTTTCTAAAGGAAATGTTCAAATGGTTGTCTGATTGAGAAAATACCTGTGTGACTTGTTTAAAAAAGCAGCTTCCATCCAAAGAGTACTTAAAATACCTGGTAAGTGGTGCCTATAAGCACTTATTAAAAGACAACTTTATGAGAACGCTAAATCATTATTCTAGTTGTACAGCTGTAGGAGCAAATAGGGTAGCAGAATTCTTACAATGCTCTATTTGACTATGTCATTTAGAGAAAGAAATTTTTAAACATCCACTTGCTCTCTATTTTTTTAAAAAGTAAGAATAGCAAACATTTTTAAAATGTTTTTGAATTTAAATAGTTGAATAATGTGTGTTTAAATCCTGGATTTGGTGACAGATGACACAGTCTCAGGGCAGATTAAATGCCACAGACAGCACTAGAAAAGCCTAGCACACATGATTTTATAGAAATAATACAAAAAGAACAAGGAGTGATACCACTGTATCGACTAGATGGTTGAAAAAGAAGAAATAAAAAGAGGGCTGAAAGCTTCACATGTGCCTCATTCTACTCTTTTGTGATGGTATGAACAATACCCAACTGAAACAGGAAAATGACTTCGAATTTTAAATAATGAGTAAGCATATATTCCTTTTCCTAAAGGAAGGGACAAAAATAGAAGAGAAAGAAGGTATCATTACTGGCAAATGGGCAGGTCTTTACAGGAGGAAATTACACAGCCGGATCTTAACAATGCATTTCAACTTTCTTACAGAAAATGTTCTCGTCTTAAATTATTTGACAATGTTCACAAAGCTACCTTTTCTCCTCTATTTCATCTTTTCAAATGATGTAGCAACAGCAAGTAAAACGCCAATGCCATTATCCTTGAGAATCTGCTGGAAAATACAAAAATGTTTCCCTTTCTTCAGGCAACATTCCTTGATTCACTGTGGCCTCCCTCCAATCCCTCTTGCATTTGGTTTTGCTTTCATTGTGCTGTACTTACTTAAAATTCATCAATATGTTGCTGTGTAACAGTTTGTTTTATTCACACACATATATAGGTGCATTATGCAAAAATTAAAGCAAATACCATATGGGTCTTCTAGTTTATACCACCTCTTTCATTAACTATTACAGTGCTTAGTTCCCAGTGGGTGGCAAATACATTTTGCCAAGTTAATTAACCAAATATTTAATGTCAACAAAGACTATTAAATAGTTATTTGACTACTACCTGACATATAAAAGCTTCAATTCCAAACACAAGCCAACGTGTGGGGAAAAAATAGAGCTACAATATAGGAACAGTGTTTCAGTTTTATTTATAAGTTTATTATGATACTTACCAAAACACACACGTACAATAAAATCAAAGATAAAACACGGATCTCTGTAAACTTTAGTTTTCTAAAGATTTCCAAGGGTTAGTTTAAACATTGAGAATAAGGAGGAGAGATGGATTTAAGATGACATACTAACCATAAAAAATTACTTTTGGAGTTCGTATTCAAATCCAATTAATAATTACGTTTACGTATTCATACAAATAATGGGGTGAGAACTATTAATGTTTTCCTACTTTGCAACCACTTGAGAACTTTCAACCAAAAAGCAATGAGCATTTTTCTGGATTACTAAACACATCGTAAGGGGATTCAACACTCTGGGGAGCCTGCTGCACAAATCTCACCATCTGGGAAGGCTGATTCTGGCATCAGTGAGCACCAAAGGCCTGTGTCACCAAGTCCACCCTATCTCAGTTGTAGAGGAAATGCTGCATTCCAAAGAAAGACCAAACTAACAAGAGAACTAGAAAAATGTTTTTGAAATCAAGCATCAACTGTCTAAAATGCATTCACTTAACAATTCATTTATCCATTTAAAATTCTATTACAATGGATTCTGACACTCTCAGAAATATGCTTTTTAAAAGGGACCATGAGGGCTGCTTGCCCAAACTCTTTAAATATCTATTATAATTCACTGAGACTGGTTATAATAAATCCAAAGTGCAGTATCATACAGGTTCCTAACCCGATCATACATGTTCGAATACCTTAACTCAGGGCAACATCAAAATAATTTTGTTTTGATCAAATCCACTACACATGAAGATTAGCAAATACCTTTTAGTTTAGTTCTTTATTTTTACCAATAGGTGGCAATCTTTATTGTTAGGTCTGTTTAAGCAACAGATTCAGATTCAGAGAGACAGCTTTTCTACCCTAGCTCAGTGTTTCCCTCGCACCCCCCCCGCCACCCTCATATGCTATGTGATCAGAAACCATAAAATCAAAATATTTGTATATTATTAAGATACTAACGTTTTGGTTTTGTAAGAGAAATAGAAGTCCTAAAAATCTCAAAAAGCAACATACCAAATGGACAAGGCAAAATAAGTTTATTTTTTTGGCTTAGCATGGTTTTGACAGCATTACTGTTCTTAGCAGCCATCAAGCCAGCTCACGATGCACAGATGACACCTCCACTAACACGACAATGACTGTGATTCCACAGCTTTTCCACTGGCTAATTTGTGGGATAAAAGTAAAGAAACACAAGGAGAGAGTTCTCTTACCACCAAGAAGGAAATCCTAATGGCGTAGTTGTTAAGTGCTATGTCTGCTAACCACAAGGCTGGCAGTTTGAATCGGCCAGGCACTCCTTGGAAACTTTATGCAGCAGTTCTACTCTGTCCTATAGGGTTGCTACGAGTCAGACTCGACTCGATGGCACTGGGTTTGTTTCAGTTTTATCATCAAGAAAGCAGCACTGGGAGTACAGCACATCCTTCAGACCTGAGATTCCTGTGCCAAGATGCCCCCTGACCAAAGACTGATGCAACACAAGGACTTTCCTCCAGAGTCAACAAAGGGGAAGGATTTTCCCTGGAGCGGACACCCTGAATTTGGACTCGTAGCCTATCAGACTATTTAAGAATAAATTTTTCTTTGTGAAAGCCATCCACTTTGTGGTATTTCTGTTAGAGCAGCACCAAATAACTAAAGCAAGCATTATAGCAACACACAAGCTTCCAGTAACATGTGACTGTGCACGAAGCGTATTGGTCGAGGGTTAAACCTCAGTCTCCCAAATGAAAGGTGAGAATTCTACCACTGAACCACCCACTGATGCCTCTTTTGTCAGTATTGCTACTTTCCAAAAAGCTATATAGTAAATAGAGAACACGCCCATACAGCACATTAAAAGCTCTGGAATGGCTTTCAAACAAATGTTACAGATAACAAAGACATGCAATGTAAAAAGAATACAGGAGTCATCTAGAAGATATCTCCCAGGCTACAAAAAAAAAAAAACCATAAATACAAGTGGAAAGAGAAACTTGAAGAATCAAGGCACTATTCACTGGTCTTTTTTTAGGGCAACACATATTCAGCTGTTCAAGAAACTGACTACCCCTTTCAAAGACATGGAAGAAACTGCTCAAGCAGGTGTCTACAAAAAAAAAACTGGCCAGCCTGGACTCCATTTACCAATTTATGAAATCTGGCTGTAACTGAGCCTCATCTCATCTTGGATAATCTCAGAAAAGAAGATTCATTTCCACTCTCCATAAAGCACTGCTTCATGGAGTTTAAGCTGTTTAAACTGGCCGTAGGTCTTTCTTTCCTGTGGCCAAATTTCAATTCTTTTTATTTTATTTCAAGTTTAAACATTCACTTACGTCTAGCAAAAACATGCCTTTTTTTTTGGTGATAAACCTGCTGTTTTATTTTTGAATGTTATCATCAAATATTTGGTTTTTAATCCTCTAACGTGTCTGGCAGGGGCTTGGTTCTGATTATGATGTCTCACAAACCCTTGGTTTGGCAGTGTCACCAAGTTTATTTCATACACAAGAAAAACAAGATTAAATATGTCACTTTCTTTAGGTCACAAGGTAAATTAATCACAGAAATTAGAAATAACAGTGGGCCAAGGACATTGCTCAAAGAATGAAGCCCATCTGTTCACACGTGCCCAACAAACGCCAGAACAGTGAGAAAGGACACTGAACACAACTTCTATAATAACATCAGTAACATACTAATTTCCTACATATCTATCACATTCCCGTAAGGACCCAAACTCTGTATATTCTAAACTAAACCAGCTGACGTCAGATAGTTCTGGACTGAAAGTGGAGAATACCAAAAAGACATTGATCTGTATTTTTTTGACTATGCAAAGGTATCTGTGTAGATCACAGCAAATTACAGGTAACACTGCAAAAACATTCCAGAATACTTCACTGAATTCCAGAATACTTCCTTGTGCTCATGAGGAACCTGTTCACGGACCAAGAGGCAGTCGCTAGAAAAGAACAAAGGGATACTGGGTGACTTAAAGTCAAGAAAGGTATGTGTTAGCTGTATCCTTTCACCACACTTATTCAACCTATATGCTGTGCAAATAATCCAAAGAGCTAGACTATATGAAGAACAGCGTGTCAAGATTGGAGAAAGACCCATAAACAACCTGAAGCACGCAGATGACACAGCTTGCTTGGGAAAGGTGAAGAAGACTTGAGGCACTTACTGATGAAGATCAAAGACAACAAACAGCCTTCAACACTGATTTAAAAAAAAAAAAAGAAAAACACTACTGCCATCGGGTCTGACTCATAGCAATCCTAGAGGGCACAGTAGAACTGCCTCATGTTCCAAGGACTGGCTGGCAGATGTGAACTGCTGACCTCTTTCGGTTAGCAGCCGTAAGACTCAACCCACTGTGCTACCAGGATTTCTTCAATACTGACAAAACTTGACATAAAGAAACAAAAGCCTTCACAACAAGACCAATAAGCAACATCATGACAAAGGAGAACATACAGAAGTGACGAAGAATTTCAATTTACTGGATTCACAATTAATATCCACGAAGTGGCAAGTAAGAAAACTATGCATTGCACCAGGCAAATCCATTGCACAAGTTAAGATAACAATTTCAGGACTAAGGTAGACTTGACCCAAGCATGGTGTTTTTAATTGCCTTGTATGCAAGTGACAGCCAGACAATAAATACGGAAAACTGAGATGTGATGCCTTTGAATTATGGGGCTGCCCAAGGATACTGAATACATGATAGGCTGCCAACAGAATGAACAAATCTTTCGAAGAATTATATAGCCAGAATGCTCACTGCCAAGTGAGGATCATTAAGACTTCCTCTCACAGAGTTTGGATATGTTGTCAGGAGGGATCAGTCCCCAGAGAAGGACACCATGCTTGGTAAAGTAAAGGGCCAGTGAAAAAGAGCAAGACCCTCAATGAATTGGTTTGACACAGTGGCTGCAAAAGTAGGCTCAAGCATAAAATGATCATGAGGGTGGAGCAATGGAGTGGTGTTTCCTTATGTTGTACACAGGGTTGTTATGAACTGCAACTGACTTGAAAACACCTAAAAACAAGAAACTAAACCAGTTTAAAAAGAGGGTGGGGGGCATATTTATCAGAATTCTCTAACTGTGCAGAAGGTACAACCACTGTGCAACTTATCAGATAATTTGCTAAGCACAAAGATTAAGCACCGTGAAAGGATACAACTCTGTCACACGCCTTTCCAGATTTCAAATCATACAATATCCCACTGTTTTGTTCACACTATCTTTTGGTCAATGTACAGGTTCCTCACAAGCACAAATAAGTGTTCTGAAATTGCCATTTTTTTGAAATAATCTACACAGTCAAATGTCTTTGCATAGTCAAAAAACACAGATAAGTATCTTTGTACTATTCTCTGCTTTCAACCAAGATCTACCTGACATCAGCAATGACTTTCTTGTTCTATGGCCTCTTTTGAATCTGGCTTTAATTTCTAGCAGTTCTTTGTAGACATACTGCTGCCATCACTTTGTGATCTTCAGCAAAATTCTACTTGTGTGTGACATTAATGCTACTGTTTGAAATTTCTACATTCTGTTGGTTCCCTTTCTTTGGGATGGACACAGATATGGATCTCTTCCAGTCAGCTGGCCAGGTGGATGTCTTTCAAATTTCTTGGCATAGGTAAATGAGCACCTCCAGCATTGCATTGGATTGCTAAAATCTCTCAACTGCTACTGTCACTTCTGGAGCCCTGTTTTTGGCCAGTGCCTTCCACACAGCTTTCACTTCTTCCCTTCAGTGCCATCAGTTACTGATCATAATGCTACTGAAATGGTTGGACATCCATCAGCTCTTGGTATAGTGACTGTGTATTCTATCTCCTGATGTTTCTCACTTCATTTAATATTTTCTCTGCTGAATCCTTCAAATATTAAAACTCAAGGCTAGAATTTTTCCTTCAGTTTTTTCAGTTGAGAAACGCCATGTGTTATTGTCTTCTGGTTTTCTAACTCCGTGTCTCTGAACGTGTGATTTTAACATTTTACTTTGTGCTCTCAAGCCATTCTCTGCAATTTTCTGTTCAGTTCTTTTACTTCACCATTTCTTCCTTTCACTTTAGCTGTTCTACCTTGAAAACCCAGTTTCAAAGTCTCTTCTGACACCCATTTTGATCTTTTTCATCTTTTTAATGATCTCTTGCTTTCTTCATGGTTGATATCCTTGATGTCACGCCACTGCTCATCTGGTATGCAGTGAAGGAGTCAAATCTATTCTTGAGATGATCTCTAAATTCAGGTAGGATACATTCAAGGTCATACTTTGGCTCTCACGGACTTGTTCTCATTTTCTTCCACTTCCCCTTGATCCTGCACATGAAAAACTGGTGACCTGTGCCACAGTTGGCCCCTAGCCTTGTTCCAACTGATGATACTAAGCTTTTCCACGTTTCTTTCCACAGATGCAGTCAACGTGACTCTTGTGTATTCCATCCTGAGAGGTCCACATGTATAGTCACCATTTATGTTACTGACAAAAAAGGTATTTGATCTAAAGAAGCCATTAAGTTTTCCAACTTTTATCATGCAGTCTCTGGCATAATTTCTATTACCACGGCCTTATTTTCTAACTACTATTCCTCCTTCTTTGTTTCCAACAGTCTCACTCCAATCACCAGTAATTATCAATTTTAACAATGTCTGACTGTGGAAACCGGTAAAAATCTTCAGTTTCCTCATCTTTGGCATTAAAGGTTGGTGTGTAAATTTGAAAAACAGTCATATTAATTTGTCTTCTTTGCAAGCATATGGCTATTATCCTATGGCTGAAAGCAATGTACTTCAGGATACATCTTGAAATTATCCTTTTTAACAATGAATGCAATGCCATTGGTCTTTCAGTTGTCAATCCTGGTACAGTGGACTCATATAATTCTAAGATTCCAAATGGCCAATACTAGTCCATTTCAGCTCAACAATGCCTAGGATACTAATGTTTATGTACTTCATTTCACTTCTGATGACTTCCGATGTTCCTAGAGTCATACTTCATATCTTCCACATTCCTATAATTAATGGACATTTTCACTATTTCTTCTCATTCTGAGTCATTCCACATTAGGAAATGAAGGTCTTAAAAGCTTTACTTCATCAATATCATTACAGTCAACTCCACTTTGAAGAAGCAGCTCTTCCCCAGTTATATACTGAGTGCCTTCCAACCCAGGGACCTTAGCTTCTGCTACTGTATCAGTGTTTCACTGTTATTCATAAAGTTTTCACTAGTTTATTTTTCAGAAGTACGCCATCAATTCTTGAGTTGATCTAACTTAATACAGAAATCCTGGTGGTGTAGTGGTTAAGTGCTATGGCTGCCAACCAGAAGGCTGGCAGTTCAAATCCACCAGATGCTCTTTGGAAACTCTACAGAACATCTCTACTCTGTCTATAGGGGCACTGTGAGTTGAAATCGACTTGACAGCAGTGGGTTTGGGGCTGTAACTTAATATGGAAGCTCAGCTGAAACCTGTCAACCATGAGCGACAACTCTCCTGGACCTGAATACCAGTGGCATAGTTTATAGCATCATAGTAACTTATAAGCCATCACAGTATGACAAGACTGACAGGTGTGTACAGATTCGGCCCCCTTTAATAAGAGAAAAATAGCCCCGTAGGGGGCATGCAGGGAGGTTGAGCAAAAGGGCACAATACTGTGTATTTCTAGGGAACCAATGGATATGCTAAGCAATGGAATATTATAAAATTTTAAATGACGTTCAGTTAATTCTATTCTTACTCCAACTTATCTGAGAAGTTTAAATAAGTGCATTGTTAAATATATATATGGTATGACAATATTCAGAATATTCAGAAAAGAAAACTGAAAAGTACCATAAGATCTGACCAGTTAATGATTCAGTAAGCAGTAGCATATCATTAATAAATTCAGCATGAGCTACAAACATGGTTACAGCTAACATTTTCACCACACCCACAGAAATTTATTACTCGAGATGAAATACGCAGTTACAAAAGAAATGTTTTCACAAGGACCACTGAGCCAGCTTAATATTTCTAATTAAAACAAATCCAAACTCTTTAATTATAATCCACTTACGTAAGACACTTTCAACACATATTTTCTCCTAAGTCCCAATGAAAGAAAAAACAGAATTTTCCATCACTCGATGTTACACCCATGAAAGTCCTCTTCTCACAACTGTGTTTTGTGTTTCAGATTCTTTTTATCTTTTAACTTACCAAACAAACCAAGCCAATCATTTCCATTATACAGGCTTTCTGTGTATAAATAAAAAGTTATCAAGGATCAGTGGTGAACAGAAGTTGGGTGTGCCCTGGATAAGCATGTATTGCTGCTCACATGCATCTGTGAAATCTGAAGGAAGTTAATCTTACTAAGATATAACTGATGCAACCACAGAACACTCTAAATTAATGCTTTAGCTTAAACTTGCGCTGTTTAATCTTCTCATTGCAAGACGACAGAATACCTAGTTCTTGACTCTAGAAGAGCAGGAAGTAAACAAGAGTAGAAAGAGGAAACTGAAGTTACTCAATTGTCCATGAAGCTTAAGGAACCATTTTATGTCATTTCAACTAAGCATACTGTCACTCTAGTCCATATGACTGCTGAGCAGCAGATTCTGCAGAATCTCATCTACCAAATGCTCTGTGCTCAAGCCCTGGTCTGAGACTTCACTACAATAGTGCAAAACCTTCCCTCATGCAGGTACACTGAACTGCTTCAAAAAGCAAGAGACAGGTTGCAGTGGGGCAGGTATGTCTATCAGTTGGTTGACGAGTATTTTCTGCAGTGACCATACCAGGAAGAAAAGAAAGGTCAAGACTACTAGTACAAATTCCTACTGGGAGCCCAGGCTGCCTCTCTTTTCCACTTTAACTGGAAATCAGTGACTTCTGAAGATACTCTGCTACCAAGGAAAATGCACTGTCAAGGCTTCAGACTGAGACAGGTCATTCATTCACCCACAGCTGCTGGAGCACTGCACCCTCAGCTTTCTAACTGTACCCCCTTTTAGTTCACTGAAAATCTTCAAGAATTTTTTAGGTTACAACCACCATGGATGGACCTTCCCAGAACTAAATTTTCTTTTGAGGTAAACCCTCCCATCACATCAGACATCATATGAGAGGGCGTATTTTTAAACAGGAAATAAAACATTAAAACCTTTCAGAGTTTTATGGATCTAATCATAACAGAGGAACAAATCTCTTTTTAATCAATTTTTTTACTTTAACAGTTAGAGAGCCTGATAGGTTTTACATGCCTATCAGAGAGGTTCAAATGGAACAACTCTTCTGACACCAAAACAGAAACAAGTCAGTTCTCACAAAACACGAAGAGGCCAAGGGCTCAAAATGAGCCTTCTTCTGTTTCCATGTCCTTCTGTAAAAGTTGTGACAGGGAACCAGTGGGAATTCTGGCAGGAAGAGAGTCCCATCAGAGACTGGCCTTTTTATTTTTTTTTTAAAGCCTTGCTTAGGCAGAAAATTCTTGCTTTTTCCATTATGTGGTGTCTGGGGGAGGGTGGGAAGGGGAAGGCTTCTTTCTGTATCTGTAGAGTACTGTAATTTAAAATGAGTCATGCAAAACATACATGAAAACATTAACCTCTGTGATGGGGGTCAGCAAATTTTATTTTCACGTGGGTCCAGTTTTTTCTGGCAAACTTGACTAAATGCAAACCAGGGATTTCTCTGGACAGACAAACCCTGACTTACCCAGAAACTCGGGGGCAAGTTCAAAACAGGGAAGAATCAAGGCAAAGACCCCGGAACTGAGAAATCCTTGGTTATAGCTTATCAAGTGGACAAGCCTTGGGCCATCCATTCAATTCAGAAAGCCTCCCACTTCAAAAGGGTGAATTTTTTCCCAATCACAGTTCCAGAAGACGCTCTAGCTCCTAACAAGGGGTAGAATTACTAGTCTTGGGGGCTAAGCCATATTGTAGTCATTAAAATTGTCTCCTGGGTTGGGCATGGGAAAACATTTGAATGACTATGAACTTGTGGAAGACCCTCTTTTTCAAGGCCACCTTGACTTGGCTCAATGGGAGTAATGCTTCAAATAGAATCACTAAATCCATCTTCATGATTTATGAAACTTCTAGCATCTGGGACTTTTCTCCTACATTATAACCACAACAGGAGCCAAAGTTCAACTCTTCTGCTCCCTGAACAAGACTAAGCCTAAGGCCACCTAAAAGGTTCAGACTGTGTCCGTATTCTAGACCCAGGTGATATTCAGTTAGAGGTTCTCTCTTTTCTAGGCAAAAGAAAAAGCTTTTGCTTAACCTAAAATTAAAATACATTCTTCTAGATCCTATAAAATACTCAGTTCAAAAATGAATCATGTTCTAACAGTACTTTTCCCTCTATGCAGTGTGGCCATTGCTTTAATTGATGCCATTTCTATTCTTTCTTTATAGCAGGGCAACTTGTAGAGAAGTTGAGACAGTCTGTACAAATAACAGTATACAAGTGTCTCATGTGCACTTCTGATTTGGTATGTAGTTTAAGTACACAATCTTCACAGAAACAAAGGTACTGGCCAAACAAGTCTTTTTCATCATGGTATCTTAAAAGATTTTTTAAACAAGGGTAAGGAGCATATGGGCAAAGGTTACAGAGATGTGCAACTCTATTTACAAGTCCACAGTTTTATAGACTATCCCTTCATAACAATTACCATTTCCCTATTGGGAGCTTGTGACTGGTTTAACGCGACAGGACCTACCGCACAAGTGGTTTGCAATCAGCTGATAACCTCTGGTGCCACCACCCAGAGGCCTGCTTCTAGAAAGCTCAAATAAAAAACAAACAAAAAAAAGACCACTACCTTTGACTCAACTTTGACTCACAACGACCCTACAGAACAGAGCAGAACTGCCCTGTAGGGTTTCTGTAACTCTTCAGGGAACCAGACTGCCACGTCTTTCTCCCAAGGAGCAGTTGGTGGGTTCATCCCGCTGACCTTTCAGTTACCAGTGGAGTGCTAATACTGTACCACCAGCCCAGAAAGATTACAGTCCAGAAAACCCTATTGAGAAGCCATGAGTCACAATTAACTTGATGACAGTGGTTTTTAGTTTTTCTGGTATATGTGGAAGTTAATACTGCCAAAGGAGTTTGTCTTCCTCCACTTAACTTTGAGGGTGTTTGAACACAAACAGCCTGAAGTCAGAGTCTGCGTGAAAATCCTAGTTTTCCCACCGCTGAGTGTCTCACTCTGGGCAAGTTCCTGTCTAGTTAAGCTTTGGGTGCATCACCTACAAAACGGGACTCAGAGAGACAAACAGGCAGGAACACAACAGTGGATGGCAAAAAAGAAATGCTCAGTACATGGCAACCAGCATACTGATAAACGATTATTTCATTCCACATATATAAGAAAATTAAAAGGTAGCAGATAGATGTAATGAATTAAAATCAGTAATATAAAAAACAGCAAATGCAATCATTTTAGCACATCAAAAAACACATGAAATCATCTAACAATATGCCCATGAATGAAAGATTCAGAAAAATCAGAACAGCAGAGTCCTTGCCTAAAATATTAAAAATCAACTTTGTGAGATGAATTTCTGGGAAAAGGTCTAAAGCAACCAGTAATAGTTTCCTCTTTATACGACATACAAACAAAAGTGGTTTATTTTTCCCCTCATTTGAAGAAGCTGTAATTACTGTAACTATTAACCCCCTATTCTATTTCTTTCTCTTAGGAAATTATATATTAAATGTGAGACAGCATAATCTGAAGATTACTAACTACATTTCTCAGGATTTAAACTTTAAAACATGCAAAATACAAACTAAACACAGCATTTGACACTGGCAAAAGATGGTTCTTCAGGAGTCCACTGAATCAAGAGACTGTTTCCTAAGTAAAAGCTTTCCTAAGATTTTAACTGGAAACTCTGGTGGCACAGTGGTTAACTATAACCAAAAAGGATGGCAGTTTGAATCCACCAGGTGCTCCTTGGAAACTCTATGGGGCAGTTCTACTCTGTCTTATATTTTAAGTGTGTCGTAGAAAATGGACTGCATGGCTGCTGTCTGAGAGGTTGGGAGGGCACAGCCCGAAACCAAATACAAACCACTGCCATCAAGTCAACTCCAACTCTTAGCAACTCTACAAGACAGAGCAGAACTGCCCCACAGAGTTTATGAGGAGGATTTGATGGATTTGAAGTGCCAACCTTTTCATTAGCAGCCATAACACCCACTACACTACCAGGATTTCCTTGGAAGGCACAGTGGGCTCTGCATTTTGTAAAAAGATCACTGTCAAACTGACCACCCTTCTAGAGTATGTGTAGGCAACTAGTCTCACAACTAGACTATACAGCTGAAACTTAATACACACATATCTATACATATATAAAACTTTTATAGTTAAAGGGGTATAACAACTAGGCTGGAAAAGGACACCATGCTTGGTAAAGCAAAGGGTCGCTGGAAACAGGGGAGACTCTCAAGGGACAGACTGACACAGTGCCTGCACCAGCGGGCTCCCAGACGACTGTGCGGCTGGTGCAGGACCAGACAGTTTTGATCTATTTTACATAGGGTCAGTGTAAGTGAGAATCCACTTACCAGCAGCACCTCACAATAACTAGGTTGCAATTCACGAAAAGAAGTTAATAAAAAACAACTAATGAATGACAAATTATTTATTTCTTCACAGCTGTCATTGTCACTGGCTGTCCACTTGAGTTTGTGGAGGCCTGCCTTTTGCTCTCAGCCTGGTATATAAAATACTGACAGTATTTTATACACCAGCCACATCATCCGCAGTGGGCAGGTTTCTGCAGAGCTTCCAGACTAAGACATACTAGGAAGAAGGTCGGCCAATCTACTTCTGACAATCAGCCAATGGAAACCCCATGTATACACTGTCATCAGACAGGCAAAGAGGCCTTAAGAGTTAGCGCCAGTGAATCAAAATCCTGTCAAAGAAAACAAGAGTAAACATTCTTTGCATCTTGTGAAAAGTCTCCTTGATGCAAGCCAAAGTTAGATCATTCCAATCCCAGAAGGGTTGGATAGATGTGGTTTGACAAGAAACGGAGATTCAACCTAAACAACTGTGAATTTTATGCTCCAATATGTTTAAACTTCCTCCAAATGTTAAAGTCGGCCAGGTTTCTTAAGTTTCCCTTCAGGGAAAGATTAGACCACAAGTGACAGTTACAATAAAACTGTATATGTAACTTCAAACAATGACGGCCAGAAAGCAGCAGCGGGAGTTTTTGATGCTTCAAAGCCGATTTTGGTGAAACAGCAAACTCAAAAATCAAGGTACATTTACATAATTAGGCCATCATTGACTTTTCTACACAGTCTTATAGTTTATACTATCAAAGTTGCACAAAGAGATACACATACGCATGACATTTTGATAAGTACTAGCTAAGTGAGGGAAAGCATGATGGCTAAACATCAGTAATATTTAAGAATCATTAAGTTTTAACATGTCTGAGAATAAACTGTCCTGAAACTACCCTGAACTGTCCTTCTGAATTAGTCCCATCTCTTGTTACAAGGAAGAACTTTTTTTATTATTAAGAAAGAATTACTTATATACCTGCTTCAATCTCTTACTTTCTCTTGGGTCTATTTCCTGAGAGGGAAAAAATCTGGAGGGTATAATTCGTTTGTTTACGTTAGGCCACATCAAGCCAGAGGATCTTCTGCCTCTGGTTCACGGGGGTCCTCTAGGTCATCAGCTGTGGCTAGAGGTAAGGCTGTGCCAGACACTGTATTACCACTCATGGGCCATCTCATACCATGGCACAGTTGTTGAAGAGCACCAGGCCAACAGTCAGACTGAGGTCACATCCCAACTCCTCCATCAGCCATGAGACCTTGAGTCTTAGTCTTTCAAGTACGCCTCAATTTCTTTATCACTACAAGTATAGTGATTACACCAACGCCACAGAATTCTTAGGAAAAGTAATTACTGTAGCAAAACATTAACACAGCACCTGGCACCTAACTCATCAATTCAGTTTTATACACACACACACATACTTTGTCAAAGTTTTCCTATCCAGTAAGCATTTTCTCTGCATCAATATTTTTATGCTTTGTTGTCTATCTTTTGGTATATGCACTCTATTTATTGGTATTTAGAAAAAACACAATTTTATTCTTCAGGTGGCTGCTCCTTAAGAGTTCAAAAACAGCTAGTTTTTAATCAATGCATTTCTTAATTATAAAGCTTAGGAAAAAAGACACCTTTTTTGTACTGTATTTTAGATGAAGGTTTAGAGAACAAATTCGTTTCTCATTAAACAACTGGTACACACATTGTTTTTATGACACTGGTTAACAACCCCACAACAGACCAACGTTCTCCTTTATCGACCTTGGGTTCCCTATTACCAGGTTTCCTGTCCCCTTCTGCCTTCTAGTACTTGCCCCTGGGCTGGTATACCCTTCTAGTTTCCTTTTGTTTTATGGGTTTATCTAATCTTTGGATGAAGGGTGAACTTCAAGAGTGCCGACTACTAAGCTAAAAGGGTGTCTCGGGGGACCACGCTCTCAAGGTTTCCCCAGTCTCTGTCAGGCCAAGGTAAGTCTAGTTTTTTGTGTGTCTGTTTGTTTCAGGTAAGAATTTTGTTCTCTAGCTCTATTTGGGATCTCTACTATAACGACTGCCAGGACGGTCTGTGGTGGTGGCTGGACACCATCTAGCTGTACTTGACTCATTCTAGTGAGGCCGTCGTGGATGGGGTGCATCAGTCCTTCACACTAACCTTCCCTTTGTATCTTCAGTTTTCTTCATTCTCCCAGTGGAGTACCCTAGATGGCTGATCACAGCGTTTTAAGACCTCAGATACTACCCACCAAAGTAGAATGCAGAACAATTTCTCTATAAACTATTATGCCACATGAGCTAGATGTCCCCTCAAAGCACGGTCCCCACACAGCCCACAGCCAGCAATGTGGTCCCTCAGGGAGTTTGGATGTGTTTATGGCGCTTCTGTGACCTTGCAAAAGACGATGTTTAAATCCTCTCACGTGACATGAGAAGGTTAATACAACTTTCCTGAGTTCTTGTATTTCACAGAGAATGTCTCTTAAAATTTCCTCTCCACATGAAATATGAGTAGGCAGCTCATTAAATTCTCAAGTCATCATTTCTTAACCTCAAAACTCTGTGGAGATTGATCTATTGCCTTTTGGCACTTACTGCTAACAAAGGAGAAAGCAGCCTGAATTTTGTTCATTGGCAGTTAACCAGTATTTTTTGACAGGAAGCTTTATTATTACTGTTATTCTTATAATTAAAAAAAAGTGAAAACATATCAAGATATAGATGGCCTTTCACTGATTTCACTTGAAAAATACGAAGAACACTAAACTCTGCACACACGCATGTAAGCTTATTTTAACTATGTAGCCTCTTGTCACTCAAGGATTTGCATAGCAACATTTATAACTCTTGTGTTGGATCTTTTCTCCGAATGTCTACCATCTCCTCCCTTGTTTTTTTACCTCCTTTTCTTTGGATTGTGGAAGAAGTTATTCCTATTTGTCTTCACCACACTGATTTCATTTTCAGCTGTGTCAGTTCTACTCTTTACTGGTCATGATACGGATTTTTATGGGTCATTACACGATCGGTTTCTTTACCAATCATTCTGTTGGGGTAGTGGTTGTTTCCCTTCCACTTCACCCCATCCTACTGTCCTTTCAGCTTACTATCCCACTGCTTTCTGCCCCTCTTTCATGAGGGCCACATCTTCTACAGGTGATACACAATTTCTGCAAGTCTGTTCTTCCTTTGAATATTCAGGATCATCTCCCCTTTTTCTTTAGTGCAAAGTCTTTTTCCAGGAAGGGGTGTAGTGCTTTTCTTGGTTATCCACCACTAAACAAAAAGACTGCCCTCAGACCTCACGTTTGCCCTGAGTCCACTGGATTTACTCTGGTGATGGTTTCAGACTTAGAATTGGATGGTAGCTTGAGATGAATAGCTAGCTGCCAAGCCAGTTCTCAATGTGGTTTGCATTTCAAAGGAATCCTGCTAGCCCAAGAGAAAATTTTCTCCTGCCTCCACTCTCTGGCTTTCCAACTCCCTGAACTGGACAAGGACCTACAACACTAAATTCTTTGGGAAAAAAAACAGGTATTTCTAACTCTACCCTCCAACTTGTCTGTAAAGTGAGATTCTCAGATCGTCCCTTCTCCACCATCTACCTCAGTCTAGTGACTTTCTGAGTTGTGACCTTTATGTAGATAGAACAGCACTGTTGCAATAGGTAAGGAAAAAGAGCAGTATAAACCTTGTGGGAAGAGATGTCTAGGCCCTTTCTGAAAGCTGGGAGAAGACATGCCTCTGCCTATCTACCGTGACCACCAAGTGGTCAAATCTTATTCTAATGCTTTTACACCCAATTCCTTCGAGTTTGCAGCAGAAATTTCTTTTTCAGTAATTCCAGTTCTCATAACTAATCAGGATGTAAGTGAGTTTGTCTGCTTTCTTGGGGATTTTAGTGAAATGCCTAAGAAACTGCAACAACAGCTACTAGCTAGAAAATAAAAAACACTATTGAGTCGGTTCTGACTCACTGAGACCCTACAGGACAGAAAAGAACTGCTCCACGGGGTTTCCAAGGAGTACGTGGTAGAGCTCAACTGCTGACCTCGTGGGTAGCAGCTGAAGCACTTAACCACTGCACTGCCAGGGTTTCCAGCCAGAGGCCTTTTTAAATCAAGAAACCTTTTTTTTTAAAAAAAAATTTACTATGGTTAAACATAAATAACCAAACATTAGCCATTTCAACCATTTTTACTTACATAACTATGTGACACTAATTTATGTCCCCTGTGTTGTGCAATCATCACCACAAAATCAGCAAACTTTTAAATGCTTTTTTTTAACTTAGAAACGATGAGCAAAAATAAAAAGCATCCAAGAAGTTTTGCTGACATTTATCAACTCTGAGACTATCTCTGTGATGTATCACTTTTTTTTTTTAAACACCTAGAAATAAAATTCGTCTGTCTCTTTCACTTGCCCTTCTCTACACTCTTGTTCTTGGAATTCAGGTAACAGAAACACAATGTTTATGTTATAAACTTGGCAGCGACCGACTTCCCTCAGAAATAAAGTTTGACATTCAAGGAATTTAGTAACTAGTCTTGTATACTGGCGTGTACAGCCAACTCTGACACAGTTCAGACACAGGACTTAAGAGCCATATGGGTCAACTTGAGTTTTCTTGTATTTACAGATTTTAAGCAGCTGCTATATACAGGCCAAAACAAATAATTCTTATGCTGAATACCATCAGGGTGTTTATTTGTTTGCTTTTAAGCAGGAAACAACCAGCCTGTGTTAAATTTTCATTAAAATAATTTAACTTTTAGTCAGGAATAAGAAAACCTGAAGCTCTGGAAAACATTATAAGCAGGCACTTAACTTTGTCAAAACAGGAGGACTTGAAGGAAAATCTACCTTTCAATGCTATAAAACTTTCAAGTATCTGATTAAGCTGTACGTGTTACAGATTGAATAGTATCCCCTCCAAAATGTGTGCCAGCTTGGCTGTGTCACGTTTCCCATTCTTTGCGACTGTCCGCCATTCTGTCATCTGAGGTAATTTTCCCATGTGCTGTAAATCCCACCTGCGATGTTAACAAGGGTGCGTGATCGGTAGCTATTTCAGTAAGGCAGCCTTCAATCTACAAGACTAGACTGCATCTTAAGTGGATCTCTTTTGAGATGTAAAAGAGAAGGGTAAGTAGAAAGATTTGGGGACTTCACACCACCAAGAAACAAGAGCCAAGAGCCAGGAGAACAGCGTGTCCTTTGAACCCCAGTTCCTGCATGAGAAGCTCTTTCAAACAGGAAAGCGTGAAGACAAGGATCTTCCCCCACAGATGACAGAGAAGGCCTTCCCCTAGAGCTGGCCCCCAGAATTTGGACTTTTAGCCTCGTCAACTGTGAGAAAATGAATTTCACTTTGTTAAATATTGCCCTCACTTGCAATATTTCTTCACAGCAGCACTAGATAACGAAGACAGTACGTCTTCCCAAGAAAAATGTATACACACGCTTATGGCCCAAACTGTCTTAATTTTACAGGGTCATCAAGTCTCATTGTAACTTATCCTTTTAATATATTTAGCAGATATAAGAGAAGGTTTCAAGTACTACTACCTAAAGCAAAGATGAAAATGCTATGATTAATTTTTTAAGATTTTACGAATGTGACAGCTAATGAAAACTTAATACATAAAAGAGATATTATTAGAGACCACCCAAGAAGTGGAAAGCATTGGTCTCTAGTTCCTGATAACTTCACAAAAGGACTGCTCCTAAGCATATCCACCTGACTGCCTACCCACAGTGTTCTCTCCTGGGAACACTCCATTGCTATGGACTCTTCTTTCTTTTTCAGTATTTACACAACACTACAGCTTTAGTCATTCAATCAAAAAAAAAAAGGACACATATTATAATAATGCACTGTTGGCAGGGTGGCTATGACGATCACATGAAAAACAACTATAAGCTGCCTAGCAGAATGCTTGGCAAATATATCTGCAAATATTTGAGGTATGTTTAAACAACATTTTCAGTATTTAAACAGATTCATGGGGTAGTGTGAGACAATGACTAGAATACATACTCTGATGCTATGTTCTAAGCACATTTATTAGAGTTCATTCTTTGCTGTTAAATGACCATCAGGTCAATCCCGAGTCACGGTAACCCCATGTGTGCACACTAAAACTGCTCCACAGAGTTGGCAGGCCTGTTTCCTGAGGGCCTTTAGTGGGAGTCAAACATCTAACCTTCTGGCTGGTGTCTAGCACTTTATTGCTGGTGCTATCCACAGATTCCTTAAAAAAAAAAAAAAGGCTCACTGTTGTTAAATCAGTTCTGACTCTAAGTGACCCTACAGACAGAGTAGAAGTGCCCCCACAAAGTTTCCAAAGAATACCTGGGTTTGAGCTGCTGACTTTCTGGTTAGCAGCCCTAGTGCTTAACCACTGTGCCATCAGCATTTCCAGGGACTCCTTGGTACTTTGTAAATACCAAATATTGTATAGTAATAAAGTTAGCATTGATAATCAAATAGTAACAAACATCATCAAACAAGCAAATAGCTCTTTTTAAAATAAAAACTTAAAACAATATGTTTTTTGCTACCTGAAAGCATGTAAGACTTAGTATGCCAGCAATGTTGTAAAATACCTTGAAATTACACATTAATAATGGCAAAAATTTTCAGCTATCTTTCCATATTAGGACACAGGGATAGAAAATATCTTAATTTTTTTTCTAAAGAAGTAACATGCTTTAATAGTAAAAATTTGGAAACAGGATAAAATCAAATCAGTAATATTTAACACAAATTTGCAAGAGCTTATCTTGCAAACACCCTTGAGCAGCTTTGAGGACAGTGCTTTCCAAAAAACCAGGAGCAAGTTGGAACGGATGTTGCCTTTTCCTCACTAAGACAAGGTGGCATGTGATCAGCCTGAGGGCCCAACTTCCGTTTTCTTCCTTCAGGGATAGCCTGGAAGTATCACATGACCATCCCAGAGAGCTAGCTGGCTTCCCAGTGCAGCCTTGCCCAATGCCTAGGCTGACGTGTTATCTCTAGGATACATATTTTAATCCTACTATCACGTAAATTTGAAGAGGTACAAATAAATAAATTTTATGACCATCACCCTCTCCTTGCCTTGGAAATTTTACCATACAAAAACTAATGGGTTAAATCCCCAGGACTTCAGCACCTGTCTTATCAACAGTTACACTGTATGGATGCAGTACAGAGGCAGCACTTCATGAATAACTCAATTTGCTCATGTAACGCAAGGTGTGAAACTGAGAGATTCTGATATATGTTCAGTTACTGAGTGGCCACCCTACAGGCAGAGTATAAATTCTCACCTTTAAATTACCTAGTATGCACATTTGCAAGAACTCAGGTCCTAACGGCACAAAGGTTAAAAGCCCAGCTACTAACCAAAAGGTGGGCAGCTGGAGCCTACCTCTTGCCCTTTGGAAACCCCATGGAGCAGTTGTACTCTGTCCTACAAGATCACAGGAGTCAGAATCAACCTGACAGCTACAGAGGTCCCCCCCCCCCCAAAAGACCAACTAGCAATTTAATACAAACCCAGCGAGGAAGCTCTGATCAAATGTTACAATGAGGTCACATGGGCACATCTTCCAAACCATCCTAGCTTGTTTTTCTACTTAAATTCTAGCTACTTTCCCTTCTCCCACATACAGAGATTCTGAATTACATTACTGGGGACCACTACAGTGAGAACTTGAAAGGCTTCTGGGTTTTATTTTTCCAACAATTCTTATGAGTAGAAGTGGAGAAAATTTCACTGATCTATGGTCACTGGTTATTAAAGAGATTAATGCAAAAAATATAGCTCAAAACCAGAAGGGTTGTATCTAGGTTTTCATTTTACAGTTAAGAACACTGGGATTAGAATGGTTAAAGAATTTACACGAAGCAAATCAAATAATATATCCCAGTCAAATGATACGTGACTCAAATAATGTATCACAGAGATTTGTATTTCACTTAAGCTGACATTCTTTACTATCTTATTATCAGATTTGATCGTCAAATTATAAAGTCTCCCACAATACAATTTAATAAATTCAGTTGGAACTTCAATATGCTTCAAACTGTGACACAACCGAATAATCTATAGACATTGTATAATACATGCTACCAGCTGCAAATAGATAAACAGATGAATGCAAACACCTTCAAGCAAGAAACAGCCCAGAAAAGGTATTCGTGAATCAACAATCATACTTCAGGTGGCATACAGATGCTGGGAGAAAAGTTCTGCATACATAATTAGATCTGCTGCCCGTTTGTTCTGCTTTTAATTGCAAAGCTCTGGATATGTTACTGGGACATTTTAACAATGTATACTGCATGGAATTAACATAGTACAAACAAGATACAGTGATCCTTTATAAAAAGTAGTGTAAGTAGGAATAATACTTATAAGCTGACATTCTTTTGTTAAACGACTTGACATTTTAGGGAAATTACACCCCAGTCATTTAAATAATAAAGCCAATTCCTAGTTCACTTTAATCTCTTCTACTGAGGTTTTTCAAAAGCCTAGTAAGTGTTATGGTATTAAAATGCCATAAGCTTAGTTGAGATCTCCAAACGTTAAATATAATCCCATCATGCAATTACGCTTCTCATTTTTAGCTATCACACCAAGTTATACTGTCATATTTGAGCCTTCAGACCAACTCTAAGGCCCTCCTCATGGAAATCTGTTAGCAAAAGACAAACGTACACACAACAGCCGGCTGTCCTGCTGGCATCTGTTTTCTTTTACTAAGCAAAATATGGATAAGTGAATGGCATCTCACACTTGGTATTCTTACTTGCCAGAGGTACAAGACTCTACCCTTTTAGATGCTACTTAGCAGATGTAAGGCACCATTTGTTGTTGAATTTCAAGTGTTTATTTTCTCAAACTCAGACTTACTGAAAGAAGTGCTGACTAATCAAAATCCCTCCTGTTTTAAACAAAAATACATCTATCTAGAAACCAAAACAGACTTACATCAAACTCACCAAAGAATCTACTGACAACTAAACCAGGAAACACTGTTAGCTTGCAGAGTTTTACCTTTATGACAAGAAAATTTTATAAGAACATCATTATTAGTTTAGTCATCTCCTGCTAAGAAATAAAATATACTCCCTCCACTCACATAGCTTCTGTTCCATGCAGACATGTGAGGGCTTCACCTAGCTACTGTGACAAAGACACCGGACACTGTGCCCATTTTGGAAAAAAGAACACAGAAAGAAATGTCTGAAGCTGGAAACCATAATAAAAGCATCTGAATAAATAACTCACCTTAAGCCAACAAAACACAATTTGTCCACAGCAACTGCAGGATTCTAAATTACACAGGTCATGATTACCTGGCAAAAAGCTTGTCCTTAAATAAACATCTTACTTTATAATCCTAAATGTAACTGTCACAACAGCTCCAAAAATCAAAACCAAATCCACTGCCACCAAGTCAATTCTGACTCATAGTGACCCTACAGGACAGAGTAGAACTAACTGTTCCACAGTTTCTAAGGAGCACATGGTGCACAACAGCTGCAGGACAGAAAAAATCAAGTTCTTTCCTTCAAAGAATAAATATAACAAATAAACCAATGGCTGTCAAGTCAATTCCAACTCACAGCAACCACATGAATTATAAAGTAGAACTGTCCCATAGGCTTTTCTTGGCTATATTCTTTATAGAAGCAGATCACTAGGCCTAAGAAGACAGAGCAGAAAAGGGAGAAATTACCTTCCTCTCTTCTCCGGGACAATCTGCTCTAAGAGAAGGGCCACCATGCACCCGCCCCTCAGTTTGTGCCTATATATTCCTATCATAACCAGGCCAACTCAGGGAAGAACCCTCTTGCTAAAAAGAAGCAAATGCAGGAACTATTTCACTTCTTGTCAGCTAACCTTTAAAAGTATCAGTGAACAGAGTTGTTAGATGGAGTCACGTCAGCTCTGACCCACAGCAACCCCAGGTCCAACAGAATGCAACACTGCCTGGTCCTGTGCCGGCTTCACAACCGCTGTTACGGCTAAGCTCACTGTTGCAGCCACTGTGTCACCAACACATTAGCAAGGGCACAAATTGCTAATTAAGGTCACTTTCCTTCCTCCTCCCCATTTCTTGGTAAACAATCACATTTAAAATCTACAGTCAAAACCTTTTTCAAAAATCAAGAAACTAGTAAAAGCTGGTACTCATGAGGCAGAGATCTGTATTTTAACATGTAACTTAATACATGAATCATAAATTCTGTGACCAAGGGAGAAGTGGTTAGGCTCCTCTGAGTTCCTAAAAAAAATAACTTTATATACTCGCTTTTTCCAGATTCTCTTCCTAACCTATTGCATTTATTACATCTTTTAGAAATACACTTCATTTCCCATTAAAATACAAACGGATAATAAAAGCATTTTCACACCTAAGCAATAAGGAGCCCTGGTGGTACAATGGTAAAGCGCTCGGCTGCTAACTGAAAGGCTGGCAGTTGGAACTCAACACATAGGAGACAGACCTGAGGATCTGCTCCCCATAAAGACTACAGCTGATCAGGTACTTCTATGCTGTCGCGGGGTCACCTAAATCACAAACTGACTCAACAGCACCTAATCCCAAGTGCTGTGATTGTTTTCTGGTAAAAACCTAGAGATGATGAGTATAGAAGGGCCTTATCTTCAAATGTCCTGTAACTATGTCCAACTTTCCCACAGAATCTCAGTACTTAGGGCAGAGTGGAAAGCTGATGCCAGAACTCACAGATCTTAGCACATCTGAAGGAGATTCACAAAGTGGCTTTAACAAGACAATCCTCCAACTTCACAGCAAAGTATCATGCAAGGAAAAGAGAAGACTGGGAAAGTTTTAAGAGGCATAGTCTGAAATGAAACATAATTCATAAAAGCAGGAATTGGTGAAGCAAAGCAAATTACTTTCACAGACGCTGTCTGTTTCCTCCAGGAGACTGTGATATATTCTGACCACAGGGCTCAACGAAGGTGTGTAATTTGGGATCAGACCTCTATTTTCTGTGACCTCTATACAATGTAGTCAATTTATGTGATTTATCATATCCTTGCTTTCTCGACAGGCAGTGGCGCCTGCGTAGGGACACACGAACGCTGAGTGTGCAAATCCAAAAACACGGCCCGGGAAACGATGCAAACAAACACAAATCGTAGATTTTTTCCTTCTGTTTAGTGGAAGCTTTAACCAAAATTTAAAACAGCTAGCCCCAAAGTGTGCGTCATATGTTTTATGTAGGAAACCAACTGGAAATCAGAGTCCACAGTGAAGCCAGGGGAGTAGTGTACGGACAGCAGACTGAGAAACCTGTGTGTGAACTCAGATTGATGATACCTCCAGTAAGACAGATTTCAATAGTTTACACAAACCAACATGGTTACAGAATCTCACTAGTCACAATATTTCTCATTAACATGACGTGAACTAAAGAATCTCAAAATGACTTCCTAAGGCCCCGTCTCAAGAAACAGTCCCACTGGACAGCTTATTTATAAAAGCAGAATTTAAACAAAACAAAACAAACACTGCCATCAAGTCAATTTTTACTCGTAGTGACCCTTTTCAGTAGGGTACAACTGCCCCATAGGGTCTTCCAAGGAGTGCCTGGTGGATTCGCACTGCTGACCTTCAGATCAGCAGCCACAGCCCTCAACCACTGTACCACCCATGTTTCCGAATGTAGTACATTCCATTTCCCTATTCCTAAATTCTCATCTCCAATCAACTCAGTTCCTCGTACACAAGAAACATGGAACCTTCTAGTACAGAAACAAAATGCTCCTGTCTGAACTGCCTGAAGCAGAGAGAACCAGTCTATTACCCTTCACTATCAAGTCTCTCACAGAGCAAGTAACCAGACAATGTGGAAGAGGTTCTCTCCAAAGAAGGTACAATGGAGATTTCCTGGGTTGTGGGAGCATGAAATTAAATGGGATACTCAGACTGGCAATTTTACCATCCCAGGCAAAGAGAGGCCATAAAATCTGTACCCCAGGGACACTCACTGCTCATGACTCATTTGACTCATTTTGCTTAAGCAGTTGAGGGGTGGGATTATCAGCTGAATCTACGTTCCCATCAGCAGAACTGCTTGTCTGAAGCTCAAAGGCAGATGATTAGAGCTCTGTAGATACATCATGAAGGCTAGCTCAGTCAACAGCCAAGGCAGAGTTCCTCACCTGTGAACAATGAAAATACCAAACCAACCTTGATTTCCCAAAGCAGAATGGATGATTTCCACCTCGCATGTCTGCATGGGGCATGTTAGCTCATGGCTAGTTTCAAAAGCCCTGCAAGAAACGAAACAGCCGAAGGATGAACTTCTCAACAGTATGCTTTCACTCACTTGTGAAAGCCCACTGTGTGGTATATTGGGCTAGAGACGTGAGATAACACTGATTCCTAGCCTCATGGAGCTTACATTCTAACACAGAAGAGACTACAAACAAATAAGCACACTACGAAAATTACATAGTAGGTTAGGTTATAAATGGTTTGCAAAACAGAGAGACTGGTTGTAGCGTGAAAGAAGGTGAGCACACTCAGCCTCCATGCAAAGAACAGAATTGAGCAAAGAGACGACAGAGTCAGTTACATGGATGTCTGCGGAAGTTTTCCAAGCAGAAGAGAGCCCTAAGTGGGATGTGCTAGGCAAGTGTGGGGACCAGAAAAGAGGAGGTAGAGGGTATCAGAAGTCACAGTGCTTCTCTCTAATCTAGACTGCATTTTTAACCCCTGATTTCTAGCACAAAATACGGCCTTAGTGCATGTTTAAAGAATGACTTAAATTCCAGTATGATAAATTTGACTCAATCTATAGGTCAAACCAAACAACAAACTAGTTGCTGTTAAGTCAATTTCAACTCATGGCGACCCCACATGTGTCAGAGTAAAACTCATCCAAAAGGTCTTCAAGTCTGTGGCCTTCTGAAAGTAGGCTGTCAGTCCTTTCTTCTAAGGCATGTCTGGGCTGAACTGTACTGCCAACTTTTTAGTTACTAGTGGAATGTTTAAATTTTCCTGCCACCCAGGGATTCCTATCTACAGACCAAACCAAAACGCACTACTATTGAGTTGATTCTGAATCATAACGACCCTGTAACACAGAGTAGAACTGTCCCACAGTTTCCAAAGAGTGCCTGGTGCATTCAAACTGCCAGCTTTCTAATTAGCAGCTGTAGCAATCAACCACTACACCGCCAGGGTTTCCACCTGTAGACCAGGGCTCCCTAAGAACCTGCACATAAACTATAGTGAAGCAAGATACATTCTCCTGAGATGAGCTTTTATCCAATTTTCAAAGTGGTTTTCTACCCTCTTTCCTCCAAAAAGTTAAGTTTGTCTCCAGGAAAATACAAGAAAAGTGGAAAAGTGGTCCTGTTATGTAAAAGGGCATACTTATATACAGTCTACCATTGGTCAGAGTGTAGTAACAACTATCTTTAAAACACAGTAAAGGTAGGAAGCTTCAGCAGATGAACATGCAGTACAGGTGCACGCACCATTGATTTACCACATTGCCTATTAATGCATTGTGCGAAACAGTAACATCACAACACAAAAGAACTGTAGCACAACCAAAGTAACGAGTGTTTGAGCACATACGGATGGGTCTAGGTATACTGGTATATACAGGTGCATACACAGGTCAGAACACATGGAAGTGTGTATTACAAAAAAAGTGTTGCTGTCAGTTTGACTCTGACTCAGAGCAACCCTACAGGACAGAGTAGAGCTACTACCCCACAGGGTTTTCAAGGAGCAGCTGGTAGATTCAAACTGTTGGCATTTTGGGTAGCAGCTAAACTCTTAACCACTGTACCACCAGGATCCACAAGTGTCTCTGGGCATGCATGAAGACAAAATATGTAGGTACAGGCACATATATTGAACACACAAATACGGACACTCCTCAGATATCTTTATCTGAGTGGGGCTTCAGATTTGATATCTGAAAGATATCAAATATCTTTCAAGACAGTCTTCTGGGTTTGAAAGTTCAGGACCATAGTTTCATGGGACTACTCAGTCTGTTGGTATAAATCGGCTCACAAAAATCATGCTCTGCTTCCTACTGAAGTGATGCACATCTTGGGTTTTAATAGCTTATGAGTGGCCATCTAAGATACAGCTACTATTCTCTACTCACCAGGTAGTAAACAATAGAAGGAAACCAAAAGCTCAAAGAAGTAAGTCTACACATACACAGGCCTTGACCTCATCAACTCTGAGACCAGAAGAGTTAGGTGGTGATAGGCTACCATGGTTGACTGCTCTAACTAGGATCACAACAGCTGGTCCTGGATAGAATGGGAAAAAACTCTGAAACAGAACTCATTTTTTTTTTTTTTTAAAGGCAGGCAAACTGGAACAGTACAGAACAGAGGGCTCCGTAAGGCTATCAGCCTGAAACACTCTTTAAACCAGGGCTTCCCACTGGTTCTTCCCAGTTCAGCCATTGCTGAGGACACAAAATCAGAACAGATTCAATTTTTTTAAAGTTAGATGAATCCAAACAATAAACAGAATGGAAAGAATTACAAGTCGAAGCCCCACTAGAATCCTAGACTACCCCTCTTAGAAAACAAGGGCAGCATATGTATTGCATAGCAACCAAGTCTCCTGCCCAATGAATTCTAAGCAGTCAGAAACAGCAGTGATCCACTCAAAGATGGCAGCCAACGACACTATTCCGAATGTCTGTTACTCTCCACAGTGCTGCCAATAATCCAGTCTCACACATCAGGCTCCTGAAAGGCTTACTACGCCTCTTTCAAGTCTCCCATACAAGGGCTTTGACCTGTACATTTTCCTGTTCTGGTTATTGTTCCAGATCACCCAAATTGTAACAATCTGAGTCTGTTTCCAGTTTCAGTTAGCAATGACTGAATGAGTTCAAAGCCGTCTGAAGTGCTACTTTAAACCTAGAACTAAGCCTATCCCAAGATTGCCTTTTAGCAAAACAGCAGAGTGGCACACAAAAGATATTACCTCTAAGACTGGTGCTCTACTTAAAAACTATGAGACTAAAAGATCAGCAATTTCTCAACAGCCAAGATGAGAAGATAATGGAGAAGAGAACCAGAATACCGGAAAAGGAACAAAAAGAACACAATTAAAAAGAAAGGTGACACACGGTGATACATTTAACTAATGACACTGAATAATCTGCCCAGAAATCGTCAACTGGGAACTAACCTGCCACGTTAACTTTCACCAAAAACTCAATAAAACATTTAAAACAAAAAAGGGTGGTGCTTAGACGTGAGGGGTAATTATGTAAATGAATACAAACATGAAAAACAGGCTAAATCAGGTGAGGAATAAAAGGAAAAAAAAAGAGTGAAGAATTCCATTACAGTAAAAGTGAAAAGAATTATCCTCTTTCCTTCAAGTAATTTGTCACTGCAAAAGCTTTTCAAATAATTACGTGCTTAGGCAAAAGAAACTAAGCCAGAGCCTCCACATCAGAACTTGTCCTTAGAGCCCACTTTCTATACCAATTTGGCATGCATTTAATGGGAGCTGCTGAATCTTCACTTCGAAGGAATCACATTTAAAAAAGAACACAAAACTAACATCTCTAGAAAAGCTAATGTTCAGTATTACACTCCCCACACAATCTCTCTCTGTTGCCTTTTCAACATTTCAGTTATTCTTAATTTCTCATTTATATTCAGGGCTTTCTTCCTATTATTTTCACACACATTATCATGGATCTCTTTCATAAATTCTGCTAAAAAGTTCATTTTCCTCTACACCTTTCTGTGTATTAAAAAGAAAAATGAAAAAGCTGTTTAAAAGCTCAATTGTCACCACACCACACAAGAAAGAAAGCGTTATAATCTAGTTTCGAGTCTAAAAAGAGGAAAACCACTTACCCTACAAAGATGTGTTTTTCTGTATACCATATCCAAGTCAACTGACACCTGATGCCAGTGAGCAAATGCAATTTTGTTCAGAAATGGCTTTTACAAATTCTTTTTGTAACTAATCTATACAAAGATACCCTTTATCTTGAATAATCTCTAATTTCATTCACATATTTTTATGATCCTATGTATTCTGGGGCAAGCTAAATCATTTTTCCTTTTAAATTTACCTAACTGTCGACGGCACTTGGCTTGGCTTAATTGCTTCTAACTCAAAAAACAAAAGGCCAAGCCAAGTGCCGTCAAAGTCAAATAAAAAATATATAGCTTGATGGAGAAAAATAAGTATGCACTGTATCTCCAAACTGCTACGTGAAAAAAAGGTAGGAAATTCAATGGCTGACAAAATTACATACATTTGCTGCTAACCGAAAGGACAGCAGTTCTAATCTACCAGTTGCTCCTTGGAAACCCTATGGGGCAGTTCTAACCTGTCCTGTATCATCACTATAAGCTGGAATCAACTCAATGGCGTAAGTTTGGTTTGGGTGCACAGTCAAGGTTTTCGAATTCATAGACAAAACTAACTCTAACTTCTGAATTCTATGGTAAAAGGTATTACTTAAACTTATTTATAAAGTACAGTATGTTTATGAAACAAGTATTCCTTCTGCGGAAGCCAGGAAGAGAAAAGGCTTCACTGCATGTATCCTTATCAAATTTCTTGGCTTTACAAACTATTTCCAGTTCTGCCTCTAACCAAAAAAACCAAACCAACTCCACTGCCTTCAAGCCAATTCTGACTCGACAACCACATAGGACAGTGCAGAACTGCCCCAGTTTCCCAAGAAGCAACTGGTAGGTTTAACTGCTGACTTTTTGTTAAGCAACCCCACTTTTAACCAATGCACCATCATTACCAAAAAAACAAACCTTGACTCACAGTGACCCTACAGGACAGAGAAGAACTGCCCCAGAGCGCTTCCAAGGAGCAACCGGTGGATTCAAACTCCTGATAGCGCACTTAACTATGACACAAGGGTTTCTAAAGGCAGGGCTTCAAATGGGTTCATTTTGGTTTGAACTTCTGCTAAGAATTTGCATTTCTAACAAGGTCCCATGGGATGTTAATACTGCTGGATAGAGAGTCATTGTGAGAACCACTGGTAGAGCTACTGTTTCCAAAACGTATTACATACTATACATAAGGATCACCTGGGAACTTGTTAAAATGTAGACTTTGATTCAGTACATCTGAGATGGAAATGCAAATTCTCAGAAATATAACAAACCAGTTCCAAGCCCTGGATAAAAAGTAATTCTTACTGTTGAGGTCTGCTTCTTTATTTTCATTATCTTACTCATTTGCGCTACAATAAGCCAACACTGCAACCCAAAACCAAACCCAGTGCTCTCAAGTGGATCTGGACTCATAGTGACCCTATAGGGCTGAGAAGAACTGCTCCACAGTTTCCAAGGAGCACCTGGCAGTCTGAACTGCCAAGCTTCTGGTTAGCAGACATAGCACCTAACCACTATTTCCATCAGAGTTTTCCTAAGTCAATACTAAGGAGGCATAATACATTACTAGTAGTATCAGAATTTCTTCCAGAGATGAATCATGCTGCTGCCTGTTATACTCAACATGCAACCACAGCACACAGGTCCATCTGTTTTCAATATAACTTTCCTTTTGATCAGTTCTCCAAAAAACAAACACTACATAAAGAGAGAAACAAAAATATTTTTTGCAATCTACTAGTAAGGGAAGTACTACTTGATAAAGCTGGTAACAGCAAACCCAAGCATGTGAAAATGAACGCAAGGATACCCTTCAACGAACAGCTTGCAAAAACTCCAGTGTAGAAAATCTCCACAGAACAATAAATGATTTCTGAAACAAAGTGTTTTCCATTTAAGAAAAGTATTCAGTGATTTTTGTTTTCTCTCCTCATGAAGGCCAAGCAGAGTACAAACATTAATGGTACAAACAACACTGCCAGTGAAGGAAAAGAAATCTGCCCACGTGGATCCCGACTACAGCTGCTTCAGCCACAGTGTTCTAGAGAGGAAACCAAGAGGTAGATACAGGGTTATAAAAACAATGCTTTCTTCCGCACTGAATTCTGTAGTCATTTTATGACTCTACAATTTTCCATACAAATCATACTAATGGTAAGTGTACTCATACTAGACTTATCCTCTGCTTGCCCACAATGATTAGATACATAATCCTGATGAAAAGAATGCAAAAGATGTTTTAATTCCATGCCAGCTATAACAATGGTGTTTCAACATTCACTAAACAGGTTCTCAGATATCACTTCCCTACTTTTATAACAACTTCTCATCCCACAAATACAAATTTCTAACTCTGTAATGACTGACTGAAGTTTTTATTCACCCTATATAAATCAGGTAAAGTTGTCAAGGTTACTTCTATCCAGACTGCAGCAGGACAATCCAAGCCTAAGTTTTTACCTTTTAAAAAGAGAAAAAAAAAGGCGTCATCAAACAGTGACTCATCAATACCGACCTGGCTGCTCACTGTCTACTTCAGTTTTTGAAGAACCTGGCACAACAGGAAGGGGTCGAGGTGGCCGAGGCTTTGGTGTGGGAGGCGAGATTTTTTTCCTTCCAATATATTCTACATATGTCCCTGGAAAGTCTCCCCTTTCCCCCGTGGTTTCATTATAGCCATTCAACCAGCCAATTTCTTCAGGTCTGGCTTCCTGTCCATCGCTGAACCCATGAGCCACCAAGGACCCTTTATTCACAGTCAGTATGTCACCCAAATGCAAGTCAATGTCTTCTTCTCGTTCCTTTTTATAATCATACAGGGCTCTGTACTGGTACCCCTCAGCACTCATGTCTGCAAATCTGTTACCATGCAACAGATGAGTCTGCTTATATGCTGCTGTCCAATTTTACGTTTCTATGGAAAACGAATTCAGAGAGTGTACTAAAATTCCTAATCTGTGTCCGGCAGAGGATGAAAGATGACTCTCCAAAGGTTTAAGAGGAGAGGTGGCTGGCCATCCGGCTGTCCATCTGTCCTCCATCAATGGTGTGAATGAAGAAGGGCTCCACTTCCTCTGCGTGCCACAGTCCTCCTCTCGTGTCCTTTTCAGCAACTTGTCAACACTTGACTCCAGGCTGACTCTCACAACGAGGCCCAATCCTTTCTGACTCTCGTCACACTGTCCATCTGTTGTCTGATTTACTGTTGTACTCCACACGCAAGCTGCACCTAGCAAAGGAAAAACAAGACTTATGAATGAACTTCACACTTTCCCATCTGTGTGATTATGAATGTGTATTTCCATTCAACAAGTACTTAATCAACTTGGCAGATGTACACAGGCCTACATGTGATTGCTCAACACGGGATTAGCAAGACAGTCTCTGCCATCTAAGAACCCTGCACAGGTGGAAGAAGGTTGGTGAGCAAGCGGCACTAGGGATATGCCATGACAGAGGCAAACACAGACTGCTGTGCGGTTCAGATGATCAAACAACCACATCTAACTACAGGAATCTGAAGACAGAATACAATGGATGGCATAATCTTCAGTACAGACATGACTAACTGAACATCCAATTCTGGGAAGAGCTAGGACAGGCAGTCCAATGCTTCTGAAGAGGGAGCAGTGGGATCCAGTTTAAAAAAGACAGGTATGGTCATGTGACCTGATGCACATCCATCAGTACACAAAAGAGCTATTGAAAGGGAAGCAGACAGGATTAGAGCTGCATTCGAGGAATCTCAACGCGGCTACAGGGCACAGGAGGAGGGACTGGAGTAGATAGAAAAGAGGTGGGTCTGGCTGTACAAGGTGTACTGCACCACTCTGGGCAGAAGGCCATGAAGGCAAGAACCAAAGTGGCAACAGAACGTACCAAAAAGACAGGACTGAAGCAAAGGACGGTGCAGAGAAATAACCTATAGGATTTTGCAAATGCTTACATATGGGGCAAGAAGGAGGAAGAAAACAGCAAAAGGTGCCTGACTGTGCGTTAAGAAGAATTTTGCTTCCAATTTCAGCCTAAGGGAAGCCAGAGGCATGACAGGCTCAAGGTGACAATGGACATCCACACACAAGTGTGCTAACCAACTGCAGGGGAGTGAAGTCTGCCTCATGGTGACTCCGTATGACTCGGAAAACTGCTCCACAAGGTTTCAATGGCTGTGACCTTTCAAATGACCAGCCTTTGCTTCCCACGAGCCTCTGGACAGAGTCAAACTGCCAAACAGTAGGTTAGCGGAACACTTAATTGTTTATGCCATGCAGGACTCCACAAGGTGCGAGGGGGTGGTTAAAGCCCTGGTCTGTCATTCAGAAGGAAGACACTATGGATTTAGTAATCGGCTACAAATAAGGCAGGATCCAATGGAGGACTCAGCCGAACGGAGGCACTCACAAGGAAGAAATAATTCAGCTAAAATAAGCGAAAGGACCCAAACACAAGGCTCTATAAAGAGAGCCCTGGTAGTACAAACAGTTCAGCGCTCAGCTGCAAATGGAAATGCTGGCAGTTTGCTGCTCTGCAGGAGAAAAGACCTGGCAACTCGCTCACATGAAGATTACAGCCAAGATGACCCTATGGGGCAGTTCTACTCTGTCACATGGGGTCAGCATGAGTCAAAATTAACTGCATGCTACCTAACAAAAAAGGCAACAAGAAAGGAAAAGATTCGGAGACTACTCAATATCCTAGAAACAAAGGATTAAGACAGCGCAGATAGGAAAAAGTGATCATTAAGAGGAAATCCTACAGAGGCATCCAGGAAACAGAAGGAAGGTTAGACAACTTGGGGCCTGACCACTGAGCAATCGTCATCAACTTCCGAGAAAGCAGATTTTAATTCCAGCCTAGTCGTGAGAAGAGTAGGAGCCTTGGTGGCGCAGTGCTAAAGCACCTGGCTGCTAACTGAGAAGTCAGTGATTCAAACTCACCAGCCACTCCACAGAAGAAAGATGAGGCAGCCTGCTTCTACAAAGATTTCAGCCTTGGCAATCCTATGGTGGTTCTACTCTGTTCTACAGGGCTTCTAGGTGTTAAAATTGACTCCACAGCCGTTAGTGAGGATACTAACAAAATGTAAAAGTGCTAAGAAATCAGAGAGGAAGCAGAGACAGATGCTGCAGATACCCCTATAAAGGTATTTTAGTGGAGCAGGATATGGGTAGTGAAGTTCTCTCACTTTTACTTTTTTTTTAAGATAGTGGAAGCACAGAAATTAGATGTTACAGGTGAGTCTATGACGGTATTTTGGTGGAGGGATATACATAGTGAAGTTCCCCCCTTTTTTTGCCCTTTTTTGTTTTGTTTTGTTCTAACCAGAGTGGAGACAGAGAAATTAGAATAATCAGAGAGCAAATGACTGACAGAACAGCATGAACAGGTACACACTTTGCCCCACATTCACTTCTCTGCATTATCTTTACCATAAAGAATAAAAGCAACTTAAAGGGTTCGGTTAAGCTGGCAGTGTATAACAAAGCAATAAAAATAAAAGCCACATAATTTCAGTGTGCTTATCAGAGAGAGCTTTTATAAGTTCTGCAGAGTAGAACACTACAAGTTTAATATCATAGGCACCCTACAGTAAAGGCATCGTAAGAAGCCAAATCTAATCACAGGTTAATTGTTACAATGGCATTCAGATGTGTCAAGTACTCAGTTTTAGGTTAATGCCTCTTAGCTGTAATACAATAATACTCTTAAGAGAGTTACATATTAAAAGAAGCAAAAACAAACAGTGGAAGTCTTGCTATAGCAAGAGTATTAGTTTGGGACAATATTCTACTTTGCATCTCAGTCAAGAGAAAAAAAATTAGAGCAGTCCGTGCGGCACATAGAAAAATAAACTACAGTTGCTGTTTGAAGACTGCCGCCTCCTTTTGCTTGATCAAGAATCAAATTAAATATTCACTGCATAAATTCACACGAAAATGCAGGACTAGCAAATCTCATTTTTAGTACTAATGTACTTTGTACAAATGAGACCAAACTCTAAAGAACATGAACATTTGCATATCCCTAAACGCCTGGAAACCAGGCAATATGCCTAAGAATAATTTAATTCCTCCAAATCTGTCTTGAAATTTTTGTTAGCATTTCCTGGCAATGTATGTCTTTTTGCGAAAAAGTCCTCATCAGTAGGAGGATCTTTATGCCAACTGCTTTCTAGCACGTCCTCTATTTCCACCACCCAGTGGGCCAGTTTGTTGGGAATTCTTAACAGAATGGGCACCTAATGAACTCTCTCTCCCCTCCCCTGCAAGGTTCCCAGCAAACCCCAGGTCCGTGCCCACAGCACACCTAGGCAGAAGTCTATGCTCCTTGGCGGGGGTCACCGTCATAAGAAAAGGCTACTTGTCTGAGCAGAAATGGAATTTGCAAAGTCAAGGTTTTACAAACCTTAAATCTGTGCTTACGTTGGCCTGATGTTAAATCTGTGCAAACGGAAACAGAATCTTAAGGAATTTCCAGGCGACTTTTAAGAGCTAGACCCTCGATTCAAAATGTCCACCAAGTAGTCCAACAACCTAACCAGATGCCAAGAGAGCAATTCCAACTCTTTTGACTGCTGTTCTAATTTTAATGATCCCTGTCATCATTTCATACTCAGTAGAAGCCAAGTGTATTAACCCTTTCTATCCACAAGGTAACTATAGAGGTAAGGACTTTATATGGGAGGAAAGTAGGTGCACAGAGTTTAAGCAGCTTGGCTACGAGAGCAACGGAGAGATGGAAACCAAAAACAAACCCCACTGCTATCAGATGAGTCCAACTCACAGTAACTCTGTGTTACACAGCAGAATTGAACTTGGTAGGATTTTCTTGACTGTAACCTTCATGGAAGCTGATCGCTAGGTCCTTCTTTCACTGTACCTCTAGATAGGTTTAAATCACTAACCTTTGAAAGGAGTGGAACCAGAATTCAAATCCAGGCAAGCCCACTCCATGTCCCTTACCCCTTTTAACATCATGAGAACCTACTCCCCAAAATCAACTTGTTTTGCAGCCCACAGACATCTCAAATGTAAGCGTGGAGTCAGCAATGTGTTTCCCTGTCCAACACTCTGGTCTCGCAGATTAACTCTGAACATAGCCTTTTACTGTGTGCAAAAGCAGCCTTGCTGGGATGAACATACTTACAAAAATATATGTGGCTCCTTCAAAAACACATCTGCACAAGAAGAACCCGTTATAACCCAGCAGAAGTCCCACTAGGTTCAAGCTTCAGCATCTCAGACTGTGCAGATTTTCTTCTACAGGGATTTCATTAAAGTGCATGTTTAACAAAGAAGCCCATAAGCTAGTGAATGAAGAATACCAGGTGCACACCTTCTGGAAGGCTGCCCACTTCTGGAACCCTGCCCATTTCTGCTCTATGAGCTTAGCTTCTACCACCTGTGCCCCTCTTGGCATTTCAGCCCCTTGCTGTTATCCCAGCCCTTCCCTGAACATGTTTCTGATAACTCAACTACTCCTTTACTGGAGATAGGCAACCCACAGTCACCAGGGCTGTCACATCTAGAAGACTGGCAAGTTCCCTTTTCTCTAATCTTCACAATCTCTCAAGATGCAGAAGACCCAGTGCCTAAGGCATCTAGCAGCGCCAATGTAACCCTTTTGAGACCAATTTAGAGCCCAGATTATCCAGATTGATAGGCTACATGTTACTCCTTGCCAAGGTTCACAAGATTACACCACCATTCTCCTCGGTTACACGCACCTGTCCAAGAAACTATTTGCAACTAGGTTCAACATAATTACTTACATAGTACAGGTTTTTATATATGAACAACATTCACCACCTATAATTTAATGTTTTCTCAAATAACCAAGGCAGTTTTATGATACAAGCTGGAAGCCAGTGTATGAATAAGTTACTGTAACAAAAAGTATAAAGAAATCCTATGAAGAAATAAATTATTTTTACACATCACAGGCAACAGTTCTAAATCTTCTTAAAGGAAATTATTTTGGTCCAGGTTTTCACTCCTTTTAAAGTAGACTGTCTGCAATACCATTAACTAGGAAGTGTATGTTCTGACTCTGCTAAAATAATAAGCAATTCTCATTCTACTCCTTAAAATAAAATTGGTTCTAATGCTCAACAAGTAGAAATCCATGATGTCTTAGTGTACAACTGCTTGCAAACAGATTTTTGTTTATTTAACCCTGCAAAACACAAAGGCATTTTGGCAGAGGAGCAAACAAGAGTCTTTGAAAAGCTCTGACTTTGTTGACTTACTCTGCCCCTTTTTCATAAAGGACAAAGGAAAACTTGGCATAGAGATAAGGGACCAGAGAAAAAAGATACTCTTAAGTCACATAAAAAAAAAAATTAAGAATATACTCTAGTCATGTACATCTATCTCACGAGGAAGTCAGCAGCTTGGCATGGGGGGCAGCCCAATGGGTCTTCAGTCAAGATGGGAGGTTCTAGAGATGTTGTCAGGCCAGCAATCCAGCTCACTCTACATTCCATCTCTCCATCCTCAATGGGCTAACTCAGAGGGTAAGACTAGCTCCCTGTCTTAATTCAGATAACCACAAAACCAAACCCATAGCCACTAGGTCAACTCTGATTCATAGTGGCACTGTAGCACACAGCTGCGGAGAAGAGTCTGGTGGATTTGAGGTGGTGACCTTTTGGTTAGAGCTGGAGCATTTAAGCACTGTGACTCACAGAGCTGAAGAGCGTGTTCTATCCCCCAGAAAAGTCACGGGGGTTTAGCATCATCACAGGGAAGAGAATATGAGGCAAAGGCCATAGAATGAGGGGACTGACGTAGATGATCTGAAGTCCTTCTTCCCATGAGAAAACAGCGCTGTTTTATAAAATTCCTGGCGAGCACTGAGCTCTTGACTCAGGCAGCTGCCTCATCCTTTTCCAGATATACAACCTTGGGCAAGTTACTTAAATCCCACCATGGCACAATTTCATCATCTGTGAAGCTGATATAGTAAAGGAACCTATACCTCAGAGGGTTATTATGAGGATTAAATTAGATAAAGGATAACTGATAATAAAAGCTTAATATAATTAATATTGGCAGTGTTAACTATGTGCCATGCACTGTTAAACCTTTACATATACCAACTCATTTAATCCTTACAACCACTCAGGGTATAACTATTATCCCCATTTTACAGATGAGAAAATAAGCACAGGGAAGCTAAATACTTTGCCTAAAGTTACATAGCTAGTAAACTGCATCTATTTTACAACTATTATGATTGTTAACATTAAATGCCACTTACTGCTGTTTCTGGCATAGTGGCTGAGTGCTACAGCTAATCAAAAAGTGAGCAGTTTGAATACACTAGGCACTCCTTGGAAACTCTATGGAGAGTTCTTCTACTCTGTCCTACAGGGTCACTTTGAGCCAGAATTGACGGCAACCGGTTGTTCTGTTTTGTTAAAAACTGCCAATGCTACAATTTACAAATTCTGAACAGGCATTTGTCATGTATTTTCCTCTGCATTGCCACTAAGCACTGCAGTCATTCCTAAATGAATCCTAAGGCCAGACAAAATAAAGCTTTCTACTATGGACTTAATTTCTTTTCAGAATAAGTAGTAGACCGATAAAGGCTATAGACGGACTTTATCCATCTAGCTACTTGCAGAGTATCTGGGCAAAGCAGACGGCGGAGGGACAGGAGATGTGGTTGGGGAGCATGGGGGGTGGGGGCAGGTGGCTGCTGTTGTCCTTGCTACATCAACGGGGCGAGGGTTGGGAGCTTATACTCTTTTCCAACAGAGTTTGATCGCTGCTTCCTGGGCTGTCCTCAGAAAGAAAATCTGACAGTGCCAAAGCAATCCTCCAGGGACTGAAGGCAAATACCTCCTCAGGTTACAACCCTAGTTCCTGGGGCTGAACTCCAAGTTGGGATCACACTGGGGCAACCAGGAAGAAGGCCAGAGAGACAGCACAGCCAAGCCGGCACTTCTGCTTTCTCTGAACTCACTACGCCCACTGGTGGAGTTTCCTCACACTTGGGCCAGATCCTTGCTACTACAACACTCTCTGGAGTGATCCTTAACCTGAGAACTATTTTGACTACAGTTGCCTCGGGGTACATACGTGATTTACTTTAAGAAAAACAATGCTAGAAGAAAAGAATCTCCAAAAATGCTTCTAACGGTAATACTTTTTATCTTTTAAGTAAAAGATATAGTACATTCATGCATCCTTTTAAAAACCCTAATGTAAGCCAAACAGACAAACTTATGGGTAATTACAGTCTAGTTTTCAGTCATCTGGCTAATATACATGAAATGGCCTTTAATCTCTACACTTTTCAGCAAAGAGCACCGGCAGAATCATGGCAAGTAATCACAATGATGTACAAATGGGCGAGGCAAGGAAAAAAGGAAATAACGAGAGTAATTTAAAAAGTAATTGTAACTGAAGTTTGTGATAAAATACTGTGATACAATTTGTCTTTGAAAGTAAAAACTAAATTGATCACCCTTCTCCAGCCTTCAGAGAGCTTCTCCATTAAGACACTATGTTATCTTTTCCTTATTAGTAAACTCCTGTGCCCTCCAAAAGAGAGAGAACTGTGCAAAGCCGCTCTGAAACATACTTAGAAACTACAAAACCAAGCCCAATGCTATTGAGTCAATCCTGACTCACAGTGATCTTAAAGGACACAGCAGAACTGTCCATCAGGGGCCTCCACGGAGCCCCTGATGGATTCGAACTGCTGACCTTTAAAGTGAGCAGCCACAGCACTTAACCACCATGCCACACAGAGCAATGTATTAATACTTAAGCACTTCCTATTTTCTCCTGCACTGTGTGTGTCTCAAATGTGAGAGGACAAAAGCCCAAACATCTGTTTTCTCTAACCAACCTCACCGTAAAAATCTTTTTCAATGCTCTCATTCGTCATCACTTCATTTAATAAAACACACCTTGCAAATTACAAGACACAAACACACTAAAATTTGAACTAGTGCTGTTGCTGTTTCAGTGAGTGTATGGACAATCTCTTAGAGTGACTTTTTAGAATACTGCCCTGAACTACCTAACAACAGATACTGAATTGCCACTGAATCAATTCAGACCCACCTAAAACTTACATGGCATTCATGGGAAAATTTAAAGAGTCAACAATTTTTAACTGTACAACATTTGCATGAGACGAGGAGGTTCTCATTTAAGACTCAAAGCCCCTCAAAAATCAGCGTAGGTGCACTCCACACTTCAAGAAGCTAAATGCATACCACCACCACCACACTACCACCCACAAGCATCCCTCCCCAGTAATATTCAAAAATCTGCCACTTAACAAAATATGTATTACCTATAACTTACTGTATCACTTCTGCTTCCCCAAACCAACTTTACACCATGGGATTTCCCTAAACTTAAACTTAAGAAATAGCTAAAAAAAAAAAAAAAAAGACAATATATTTAAGCACTGAGAAATGAACCGCTTTTTTACATTCGACTGTGTGTGATGAAGCACAGTAAAATCTCCAAAAAAGCAGATGGAGCAGCAGATATCAGTGTGTAAACTGCAGAGTCTACAGCAACTGACAAGAATGGGCCCCAAAGCAAGAAGTTAAGACAAAATGCACATAACACTTTGAAAATTTGTATCAGGTACATAAAAGTTTCTCCCATTCATACCAATTTACCTACAATACTAGGAGAAGGACTTACCACCCAACTAGCAAATGCATAAAGAAGTTGAAGAAGCCAGCAGTGACAATACACAGTATTTCTGCAAGAAAAGGTGCCTCCTCTACTGGTCTTTTCAGTTTAAGCCTTGGACTCTGAAATCCCAGTTATCAGCAAAGTTTGCTATGTCACATATCTACATCTTAGTGGGACCAAAAATAAATAAACAGAAATCTCTCATAGCGTATTTTCTTGTTTATGGCAAAATATTTGCTCTCCACAAGTTTAAGCAACCTTTGTCCCTAAGAAGACTATCATTTGTTTGCTTTAAATGGGTTATCCCAAGAATGGTGTAATCTATCAAAAATAGCTAGTGACAAACTTTTTTCTTTTCCAACAGTATTTGTGACCTTCTGTGTAGTTCCTAATAACTCACATTTTGAACCTTAATTACTCTGAGAAAAACCAAAAAACCCAAACTCACTGCCTAGCTGGTAACAAAAAAAAGTATCCAAACACATACCCAACTATGTTTAAAGTTGCCAAGATACAACACAAGCTAGTAAAATATTAAAACATAAGTTCACATAAAGCCTTGGTCAATAAGCTTTGTGAGTCTGTCACCTAACAACCCAAACTTCAACCTTGTTACATTGAAATGATAATCTTATGCTGCATTCAAAACCCAAAACTGCTTTATCCGTATATACTTCACACCAAACATCAAAGAAGAAAAGAACGGGGTGGGGGGGATGGATTCCCTTCACTTCCATCATTTAAAAGAAAAAAAGACCAAAATGGATGTCAGAAGAGACTCTAAAACTTGCCCTTGAAAGTACAGTATCTAAAGCAAAGAGAAGAAATGAAGTAAAAGAGCTGAACAGAGTATTTCAAAGGGTGGCTCAAGAAGACAAAACAGTAATATAATGAAATGTGTAAAGTTTTGAAGTTAGAAAACCAAAAATAACACACTCAATATTTCTCAAGCTCATAGAAGTGAAGGAAAAAAATTAAGCCTCAAATTGAAAAACTGAAGGATTCTATGGGCAAGATACTGAACAATGCAGGAAGCATCAAAAGAAGACGGAAGGAATGAATACAGAGACACAGTACCAAAAAGAACTGGTCCATCATTTCAGGAGGTATGATAAGATCAAGAACCGATGGTACTGAAGGAAGAAGTCCAAGCTGCAATGAAGGAAGGCACTGGTGAAAAACAAGTCTCCAGGAACTGAAATAATACCAACTGAGATGTTTCAACAAAGGCACGTAGCACTGGAGGTACTTACCTGCCCATGCCAAGAAAGTGGAAGACTACAGCTACCTAGCCAACCAACTGGAAGGCATCCATATACACAGCTACTACAAAAACAAGTGATCTAACAAAACACAGAAATTACAGAACACTATCATAAATATCACACAGACATAATTTTGCTGAAGATCATTCAAAAACAGTTAACAGCAGTGCATCTACAAGGAACTGCCCGATTCAAACTGGATTCAGAAGAGTACATGGAACAAGGGATAACACTGCTGATGTCTGATGGATCTTGGCTGAGAGCAAAGAATACAGAAAATTTCCCTACATTTGATTGACTATGTAAAGGACTTCAACTGTTTCAATCACAACAAATTATGGGTTAACATTACAAAGAATGGGAATTCCAGAACATTTAACTGTGCTTAAGCGGAGCCCTGCACACAGACCAAGAAGCAGCTGTTTCAGCAGAACAAGACTTTGAGTCAGGAAAGGTGCGTGCTGGGGTTGTATTCTCTTGACATACTTATTTAGGCTGCATGCTGGTAAGATAATTCGAGAAGTTGGACTATTAGAAGAAGAACACGGCAACAGGATTGGAGGAAGACTCATAAGCAACTTCCAATATGCAGAAGACACAATTTTGCTTGCTGAAAATGAGGCAGAATCGAAGCACTCACTTCAGTATGGATTACATCCTAACATAAAGAAAACAAATATCCTCACAACTGGGCCCAAAAGCAATACCACCATAAACATAGAAAATCTGAAGTTGTCAAGGGTTTCATTTTACTTGGATCCACTGTCCAGGGAAGCAGCAATCAAGAAATCAAATGACATACTGCACTGGGTAAATCTGCTGCAAAAGACCTCTTTAGAGTATTAAACACCAAAAATGTCACCTTGAGGTCTAAGGCGCATCTGACTCAAACTACAGTATCGCATGCATGCAAAAGCTGGACAATGAATAAGTAAGATCAAAGAATTCACGCCTTTAAATACAGTGCTGATGAAGAAGACTGAATATACCACTGACTGCCAGAAAATCTGTCTTGGAGTAAGTACAGCCAGAATCTTCCTTAGAAGCAAGGATGGCAAGACATTTTCCGCTCACTTACCGTTGGACATGTTATCAGAAGGGATCAAACACTGGAGAAGGATATCTTGGTCAGCCAAAAAGAGGAAAACCCTCAAGGAGAGGGACTGACACAGTGACTGCAACAATGAGCTCAACAGCAAGGACTGTGAGGGTGGTGCTGAAGCGGGCAGTGTTTGGTTTTCTCCCACAGAGGGTTTCTATGAGTCGGAACTGACTCCATGGCACCTAATAACAACACTGCTTCTAAAGTCAGAAAATCCTCCAATACAGCATAAAGTCATACAGGAATTAACGGCGGCAGTGAGACCTTTCTGATGTTATCAGCACCCAGAGAGGAAAGAGAATTTCCTTCTGATCCAGTTAACACACACACTGCATTCAACATGTAACAGCCATTCCACTAACACTCTCGCATTTCAAGCTCAAATTCTGACTACCAAAAGTACATTCCTGTACTGGGGCATTTGACCTGAGCTTTTCTGTTCCCTTTGTCTCGTGATCTGAAGAGTAGTTTCTGAAGTGGACGTGTTAGAGCTGCAGCTTCGAGACAATTCCCCATGATATTTTAGTTCGGCCTTGCACACTCCCTCACCCTCCCCAACCGGCTCCATATTGCTGGGTAGGTCCCTCCAGTCTCTCACCGCCTTACAAAAATCTGGATTTCCGGGCGATTCCAAGATCCTATTCAACATCCCTCCAACAATCTGCCCTAGCCCCGTCGGCACTAGGCGGCGAGTTAGGGCCCCGGCAACCAACCGCCCCGAGGCGGACTTCCCCACCCCGGAAGAGGAGGGCGGCAAACTTCGGAGGGCGGGGGCTGAGGGGAGAGCTCCGGGGACCACCGTCGCCCCGCCCGCCCCGGGGAAGCGATGGGGCTGCGACTCTGTCTGCACCCGGCGCGCTGAGGGGTCAGGAACCGCTCTTTCCCGACAACGCAAAGGCAGCGGCCAGGGCGCTCCACTCTGGGGGGTAACCCTGGAAAACTGCAGCAAAGAGACAGTGGGGACCCTCGGAAGTGTGCAGTGACGGAAGGGAGGGGGCAAGCTCCATGCGCACGCCTGTAATTCCAGGGACGGAAGCGCTCGGCGGTATGCAAAACCAGCTCGGCCGAGGGCTGGGAAAACGGGAACCAAGTGCGTGCCTGGAGCGCTCCGGCCGCTCACGCCGAGTGGAGCAAGGGCGCGGGACCTGCAGCTGCCCCCAGCGGGTGGTGGATACCAGCGGCGGGGAGGTCCAGCGCCTGTTCTGCTTCTCCTGGATCGGCTCTGCAGCAGAAGCGGCTGCTGGTGACAGGAAGAGAGCGGCGACAGCGCACGCAGGCACCACCTCCCCCTCCCGAGCACACACACCCGGACATGCCGCCGCCTACCTCCCCCGCCGGCCGGCTTCCTTCCTCTGTGAGGCTCGGGCTGCAGTGACGGCCTCTCGTACGCACGGTTCCAACGCGCCTCCGACCCAGCACTGACCCGCAGGCTCTTCTGATCCGGGCTCTCGGTCTCCAACACGCTCCCCCGCCGCCTTTCTGCGGCCGCCGCTTCCTCCAACTCCGCTCCAGCTGCCCGCGACTCCTCTCCGTGCGCCCGCAGCCCCAGCTCCCGGCGCTGCCCCGCCTCCGGCCCGCCCCGTGCTCCCCGCCCCCGAGCTCAAGCCAACCAGCGGCCGCGTCTCCGCCCCAGTCCCCCGCGCCTCGCCCTCCGCCGCTGCCACTCACCGCGCTGGCCAAGAAGCCCGGGGGCCAGCGGGTGGCGGAGATCCGGCACCGCAGACCCCTCCTGCTGCCCTCCGGCCTTGTCTTTCGCAAGGGATGCCCCGGGGCGCCTGGGTGCGCGCGTTCTTCGCCGCGGAGGTCTCCGAGTCTGCGGCGACCCCTGGTCTGCCCGGCTGCTGCCCGCCTGTGGCGGACGCAGCCGGCTGCCGGGCGTCTTCTCCTGGCTGCTCGCCCCAGCAAGCTTGCCTGCCCCGGGGACAAGAGATGGAGGGGATGAAAGGAAGTCCGGAACAAGTTCGGACCTCTCTGAAGTCTAGCCTCTGCTCTAATCAGAGTAACTTGAAAAAGAAATCCCAGAATCTTCCCAGCCCCCAGCACCCCAGCATACGGACTGGGGTTGGGAGGACTTGGATTTCACGAATTGTCAAAGCAGAAGGCCTTGCAATTCCTAGTCTCTCCAGCACGCCACCGGAGTGAGCGGGAAAGTCCACGCCACCTTGAGTGGCGCCCCGGGGGTGAGGAGGGGTGAAAGGGTAAACCCGAGGGACCAACACGCGCTTCCTGAAGCGAATTCTTGGAGCCGCCGGTAGCACTGCAAACACTGGAAGACAGGGGGGGTCTCCGAGAAGGAAAGCGAGTTTTATGAGGAGGTCTTAAACTGGCTAATCCTTTCCAGCACCGAGATGACGAGCAACTAAAAGCCAAAGCTGCTCTGACCGACCTTGGCCCGTGATTCCTCACGGGGTGGGACAGGGAAAGGGCACGTGGCAGTAATTGTCTTAAGTTTGTTAGTTTTCAAATACAGATTCTTCGTTTATTAATCGTTACTTATTGAGGGCTGGAGAGCATGGTCTCGGGACATCTAAATTGGCTTAACATAGTTTAGAAAGAAAATATTCTACATTGGTGAGTAGCCTCCAGGGTTTTAAAAGCTTGCAGGCTGCCATCTTAAAACATTCCACTGGTCACACCCCACCTGGGTGAAGGGAGAATGAAGACCGTCAGGCTCAAGAAAGGACTAGTTCAGAGAAGTAATGAACAACAAAGACCATAGCCTCCACCAGGCTGAGTCCAGCACAACTAGATGGTGCCTGGCTGCCTCCACTGACAGATCTGACATGAATCATAGTAAAGAGTCTTGTGCAGTGCTGGAGAAAAATGTACAACAGTCTTAACCCACCAAAAAAAAATAATGACCAGATTTACTGACCGGACAAACTGCAGAAGCCCCGAGAATTGGGCCCCCAAACACCTTTTTAACTCAGTACTGAAGTCACTCCTGAGATTCACACTTTAACCAAAGATTAGACAGGTCCATAAACAAGAATACGTGTATCTCAATCATGCTCGTGTATGCAAAACGAAATGGGCACACCAGCCCAGTGACCAGGATGAGACAGCTGAAAGGGATAGGAAAGCTGGATGAGTGGAAATTTGTAACCTGTCTGGAGAAGGGTAGAGTGTTGACATATCATCGGGCGACCTGTATCACTAAATAGTATTATTAATTTTTTAATGAGAGACTGATTTGCTCTGTTGACCTTTAGGTAAAGCGTAGTTTAAAAAAAAAGAAAAATCAGTACTTAAAATTGCTAAAAAAGAATGAGGGGGCTCATACCTTCTGACCATGGGTCAGATGGAATGCCTACACCTTGAGTTTTCATTATTTACCATTTGATCCACTATTTTACCCTTTATCCACAAGTAATAGGAAATTTGCATATACCACTTGAGCTTTGTGTAAACAGGGTGAGGCATCTTACCTTGAGGTAGGGGAGGCAGCTAGGTGGTGACAGCCCAAATGCCTGTCTTAAACAGCTGGCACTAGGGTTTAGTTGATTGTTGTCACACAGGAATGTGAGCCCAATTTTCCAAATTTGTGAATGAAGCTGAAAAGCAGATTTTTATGGGCAGTTTCCCGACAATTGTTGTTGTTGTGTGCTATCAAGTTGATGTTGACTCATGGCAACACTGTATAGCAGAGTAGAACTGTCACATCAGGTTTCTAAGGCTACGTAATCATTATGGGAGCAGGTAACCAGGTCTTTTCTCTTAAGGAGCTGCTGGTGAATTCTAGCCACCGAACTTTTGGTTAGCAGCTGAACCCTTAACCACTGTACCAGCAGAACTCCTTTCCCAATTATCAAATGCTGTCAACTAATTCAGGATTTTTTTAAACGTAAGTTAGGCCACATTAGCTTGATGGCCACCAGTTTATAACTTGTGGGAAAAAAAATTTGAAAAGATACCCAAGGGTCTTAAAAGCTAGCAAGCTGCCCTCTGAGGAACATCAAGTGGTCCCAACCCATCTGGAACAGATGATGATGGAGAACATCAAAGACACAAGGAAAAATGAGTCCAGGAGACAGAAGGACCCACATAAATGGGAGACTATATCAGCATCAGACCGAAAGAACCAGATGGTGCCTGGCCACCACCGAAGGCAGCCATGATGCGGGACACAATGTAGAGTCCCTGATGTAGCTAGAAAGAAGGAGGTGTACAGTTCAAGAACTCTGCTAAAGGATTGGAATTGGTGATCCAACAGCTTGGAGGGTCCTCTGGGAACATGGCCTGTGGACTTGCTGCTGCCCCAGACCTGAAACCAGTACTGAAGTCAACTCTTCAGAAAAGAATGGACTGGACTCTGGGACACAATGTGAGTATGTAGTGTGTGTGCTTTATGATTTCATACATTTATAGGAGGCTGTCCTACCGGCTTCTTGCTAGAAGGGAGAGGAGAGGATGGAGAGGAGGGGACAGGTTATTTGTTAAGAGGATATTAGTAGTAAAGCGTGAAAAGGAGGAGTGTGCTGTTGCAGACTGAGGAGAGCAGATGGAGCTGCAGACAGGCAGGCATGCAAAATTGATTTGGGCTGTATGCTTTCACTTAATTATGATAATAAAAAGATACCCAAGAAGAGACCTGACTTTTTATTTTTGGAATGCCAAACTCTTACTCTAAAACCTCATGCATTTTGAATATTCTGTTTGTCAGTGTATGAGATACCAACCAGTATTTTCATTTTGCCTCTTCTGCCCTGACAACTGAAATGTTTGGGGGCAGGAATCAATTTCTGTATATACTTAGCTTAAAATATTCAACTTTTATTCCCAAGTTGAACTCATTAAGAGAAGCATAAAAAGTATTAGTGATTAGAATGCTTAATAGAATAAGAACCAAAAAGGGCAGCAGTACTACAATTCTCATTCTGTTGTTTCCCAACTTGCACAAGCCATTAACCATGACAAAATATTAGCAGGAGAAGCAACTTCCTGATGACATCCCAGAAAGAATGCAGGCCATTATCACCTGTACTCAAAAGTCTTGAAACATAGTGTATGTTCTGCTGATCCTTGTCTCTTCACTTTGCAGTCCTCATGCCTTTGTTTGAAAGTAGGGGTCTTAAAAAAAAAAAATCAACCAGTATAAGATAGAAGTGTCATGGGTTGAATTGTGTCCCCCCCAAAACGTGTGGTTTCGCTAAACTGTATGTTAAAGGATTAGGGTGGGGCTGTAAATTCCTGCATAGGATTACTTCCCTGCTCTACTGTAGGGGGAGTTTCACTGGAGTGTGACTTGCCCCACCCTTAACCCTTTCAGCCTACAAGAGATAAAAGCAAAGAGAAACAAGGAGAATTGGGAACCTGCACCATCAAGTAATCTGTACCGGGAGAAAAGCACGTCCTTCAGACCTGAGGTTCCTGCGCCAAGACACTCCCTGGACAAAGGCTGATGCAATACTGGACTTTCCTCCAGAGCTGACAAGGGGAAAGTCTTTCTCTGGAGCGGCCTCCCTGAATATGGACTTGCAACCTACCAGACTGTATAAGAATAAACCTTCCTTTGTTAAAGCCATCCACTCTGTGGTATTCCTGTTAGAGCAGCCCTAGCTGACTAAAACAGAATTTGGTACAAGGAGTGGGGTGCTGCTCTAGCAAGTACCTAAAATGTGGAAGCCACTTTGAAACTGCGAACAGATAGAAGATTCAGAAGGAATGAAGAAGGTGCAGATGGTGAGAAACAACGGAGGACCGGCAGCAGTGACAGCGGCAGCAGCAGAACCGGAGGCAGCGCTGGAGCTGACCTGTGGAGCGAGAGAGGTCAGTGCCTGCACAGAGCTTTCTTCACAGAACAGGGTGCCTCTGGGCACTTAAATCGGTGGAGCTGGCCTTGGCTGACCCACAGAGCAAGAGAGCTGAGTGCCTTTGGGCAGGACGCTTTCCAGCAAGAGTGCGGTGCCTCCGGGCACTTAAATCAGTGGAGCTACAAAGCTTTGGAACACTTACCTGGCAGGGCAGATGTGGGCCTGAGGCCCGGGCCAAGCGGCCACAGAAAGCTGAAGCTGAAGAGACAAACAGCATGAGAAGCTGAACTGCCTCAGTCTCAAAAGGTATGGCCATGACCTCAGGGGTTTGAAAGGGTGGAACCATGGCATCCTGTATTCATAAGGGTGGAATTGCCACTCAGTTGGGCTTAGGGTGCTCCTAAAGCTGATGGGGCAGAGTTTCTGTCCAAGTGGGCCTTGAAGGCAGAGTTGTAGCACAGGGGTCTCCACTGAGAATCCAGAGTGTGGCCAATACCTAGAGTCTGGAGAGCAGTGCCATTGTGTAGAATATCTCAGAAAATGTAAGAGTATTTCCAAAGCTTTCAGGGCTAATGTAATGTGTTCAGTTGACTTGCCTGTTGCCTGCTAATGCCTTCCTTCCCTGCAATTTCTCCCATTTGTAATGGAATGTCTAACTTGTGCCTATTCTGCCATTGTACCTTTAGAAGCAGATAGCTTGCCTTCTAGGTTTCACAGATGTAGAAGAATTTTTGTATTTTGGACTTAGAACTGATTTAAGACTTCTGTTGGTATGGAATGGACATGATTTTGCTATGGTGAGATGAATGTGTTAAACGTTTCTGTGATATGATTTTTGGGTTGTCAAAGGGTGGGCCATGAGTCGGATCCAACTCTATGGCACTTGGCTTAGCTGGCAAGGGTGGGACGTCATTGGTTGAATTGTGTCCCCCCAAAATGTGTGGTTTTGCTAAACTGTATGTTAAGGGATTAGGGTGGGGCTGTAAATTCCTACATAGGATTACTTCCCTGCTCTACTGTAGGGGGAGTTTCACTGGAGTGTGACTTGCCCCACCCTTGATCCCTTCAGCCTGCAAGAGATAAAAGCAAAGAGAAACAAGGAGAATTGGGAACCTCGTACCATCAAGAAATCTGCACCGGGAGAAGAGCGCGTCCTTCAGACCTGAGGTTCCTGCGCCAAGACACTCCCTGGACAAAGACTGATGCAATACTGGACTTTCCTCCAGAGCCAACAAGGGGAAAGCCTTTCCCTGGAGCGGACATCCTGAATATGGACTTGCAACCTACTAGACTGTGTGAGAATAAACCTTCCTTTGTTAAAGCCGTCCACTCTGTGGTATTTCTGTTAGAGCAGCCCTAGCTGACTAAAACAGAAGTATAAAGAGCCACCTTAGAGACAGCTCCCATTAAATCTTGCTCAATATCTGACTCAAAATGAGAAATTGAACTTTCAAAAAAGTTACAATATGGTAATCTCAGTTGAATTAATAACATGAAACACAGAAACTAAAATTATTTTGCAATTATTTTTCTTTAAAACAAGGGCTATATTTTTCTTTCTAACCTTTCTTTTTTTCTAACTTTTCTTTGTGTAACTGTGACAGCTACCAGAATTCCTGGTACAGAGCGGGCCCTCAGTGAGAGGGAAGGGGTTGGAGCATAAAAGGATATGAAAGCAATAGAATACAAGTGTTGTTCAGATAGGACCTCTGAGGGTCTCAATAAGTCAGAGCCAGATTTGGGGACAGGCCAATGAGACTACCCAGACTGACAATCTACAAGAGATTCCAAACTATCACAAAATACAGGACAAGATAGAAGAAATGGTTTTATTGCAATTCTTCTCAGGAAGTATCCTATATGTGACTGGATGAAATTACCTTCAAAATTGCTTCAGGAGAGGGAATGAAATTTTCCCAGGGAGTATGTCAAAGTAATTATGATCATGATTAAAATTTATTGATATAATCATAAGCTTAATAATAGATTGTCATTAAACTACCTTCTAAGCTGAACTTTCAGGGTTAACAGAACTTGAGCTAAATGGAGTATCCAAGTGTGAGACCAGAGAGAAACTGCAGAGCACTGCTGCCGGAGTCCTCATCCTGCAACCTTCTGCCACACAGTCCTCCTTAGCCTCTCCTCCTAGTAAACATTTACCAGATATTTAAGGAAGGTGGTTTGAAGGTGTATCAGACTGTTAGCCTGTAACAGGCACCTGCAAAATTGGCTTCGCGGTAGTAGAGGGAACCTGGTAAAAGACTTAGAATTCACTGGTGTTATGGCTTTGCAAAAATTAGATCATGATAGAACACCAAGAGATCAGGTTCTCCAGAACAAACTAATAAAGCAGAGGGAAAATATATTACCTTATTATTCTGCTCATCTACTAAGATACTCAGGGCTGCTACTAGGCCATGGGACATTTTTGTGCAAATTGCCCTGATGCCAAAACTTTGTCATCTCAAGAAAAGAAAACTATAGACCTCTATTCTTATTGGTCACAGATGCACACAGCAACTCATAAAAATGTTAATTTTTCTGATTAAGAGGAGTTGATCCCTGGAGTGTAAGGTTGGCAATTTGAAAACTCAATCACCCTACTGACAGATTATCTAACAAAAATCATGATCTTTCCAGAATATGCAAAAGTATTTGATAAAACTCAAGATATATTCATGGGAAAAAAAATGCCCTATCTCTAACAAAGTGGCAGTAGAAGGGAACTTCCTCAAGCTGATAAATGACATACATGAAAAACCTTTAGGTAACATAATATTTAGTGGTGAAACAATGAATGTTTCCACCCTTAAATTGAAAACAAAGCAAGGATGTCCTCTCTCACCATTCCTGTCCACAGTAGTGTGGTACTAGATTGAGAATAGACAAACAGATTACTGGATCAAAGCACAGTATTGAAAACTAGACTCTTTCATATATAGCCAGTTGATTTTCCACAAATTGGCAAAGAAATTCAGTGGAGGAAAGAACAATATTTTCAACAAATAGCACTGGAACAATTTGAAAGCCATATGCAAGGAAAAATCAAACAAAAAAAGAGGCTTGGCCCTTACCTCTCACATATAAAGAATTAAAATGGGTCATAGACTTCAGTTTCAGAACAGGCACTATAAAACTACTGAAGAAACTTAAGTTTACAAAAGATTGTTTAAATATTTGGATACAAAAAGCATGAAGTATGAAGGAAAATAACGAATACATTGGACTTATTCAGTGTTTAAAACTTTTTGCTCTTCAAAAGACGTTGTTACAAGAAAGTCACAGATTTGGAGATAACATCTGCAAAATGACATAAACATTAAAAAGTCTCGTGTTGAAAATACACTAGGCACTCAAATAATTACGTAAGAAGAAAAAAACGTAATTTTTGAAAATGGGCACAGATTTGAATAGATACTTTACCAAAGAAGATCTATAGATGGCATACATGCTCATGTACAGAGGCATAGCATCATTAGTCACTGGGGAACTGCAAATTAAAAACACAGTGAGAAACCACCACACACCTATTAAATGGCTGCAATTAAGAAAGTTGATTACATCAACTATTGACAAAGATGTGGAAAGACTACAGCCATCATGCACTGCTGGTGTAATGTAAAATGGTAACAATCAAGAAAACACTTGGGTAGTTTTTTTTTTTTATTATTGTGACTGAGTAAAAGTGTACAATCTAGTGTAAATTTGCTTGCCCTCCTATGTGCAGCTCCTACTGCTCTCGTTGCCTGGTAACAACACACTCCTCTTTTCTGTTTGATACATGTCATATCCTCTTAACAATCTCCTGTCCCCTCTTCTCTATCCTCTCCATTACCCTATAGTAAGAGGCCAGTAGGACAATATCCTATAGACGCATAGAACCATAAAGTGCACAACACATGATATGGTCATTCTGTGTCACCAAGTCTAATCTGTTCCTGTCCGAAGAGTTGACCTCAGTACTGACTTATGGACAGGGGCAGCATCAGAACTAGGGGTCATGCTCCCAGAGGAGACCCAAGGCCTTCTGATCATCATTTGCTGTCTTTTAGTGGAGATCTCAGGGTGCACCCCCTTTTATTCTCGTGTCACTCGTGGTAGCTGGGCACCATCTGGTTCTTCTGGTCACATGTTGATGTAGTCACCCATTCATGTTGGTGTTTCTGTCTTCTGGGTTCTCTTTCCCCCATCTCATTTTGATCCTTGGTGTTCATCTGTTTCTGCTGAATTAGGACTACTTGGTGTACCTCAGATGGCAACTTGCTAGCTTTTAAGACCCGAGATGCCACTCACCAATGTGGAGTGAAGAAGACTCTCATAGCAATATGCTGGTTATGCCAATGGCCGCAATGTCCCCTGAGAGCGTGGTCCCTGGACTGCCACCCCCACTACTCTGTCCTTGCAATATTGGGTTAAGATTGGAAGAGTATTCATGTTATGTTGAAGTCCAGTTAAATTAATCTTAAAGTGATCTTCTTTCTGATGTGTGCTGTCACTGATTTCACCCAAACAAATTTCTATCAACTATCTAATCTATAACCAGGCTTCTCCCTCCCTTCCCCCCTCCCTTGCAGCCATCAAAGAGTCTTTTCTTCTGTACTTCAGTCTGTTTTTAAATCCTTATAGTGGGGGTCTCATACAATATTTGTCCTTGTTTTAGACAGTTTCTTAACAAGTTAATCACACTTCCAGCATAAAATTCAGTCATTTCACTTTTAAATATTTGCCCAGGAGAAATGAAAGCACATGTCGTAAATATATTTCTATGTGAATATTCTACTCAATGGCACTTGGCTTGACATGTGAATATTCATAGCAGTTTTGTTTATAAGGGCCCCACAAGAAACAACTTAAATGTCCATTAACAAACTGTGGTATATTCACACAATGAAATTAAAATGAAGAAACAAAATTCACTGCTGGCAAGTCAATTCTGACTCGTAGCAACCCTACAGGACAGAGCAGAACTGCCCCATAGGGTTTCCAAAGAGGGCCTGGTGAATTTGAATTGCAGACCTTTGGGTTAGCAGCTGTAGCTCTTAACCACTATGCCACCAAGGTTATAAAAAGGGAAAAGGTAACAAACTGTGGCAATGAGTTATTGATACATACAATGTGAATGAATCTCAAATTATGATGCTAAGCAAAACAAGCCAGATTCTTCAAAAAAGTGCATATACACTATGGTTTTATTTACATAAATTTCTAGAAAACACAAACTACAATATAAAACATCAGTGGTAGCCTTCTGTAAATTGTATACTTTAAATGTGCACTGTTCATTTTGTGCCAATTATACCTCAATGAAGCTGTAAAAAAGAGAATCTCATGGCATTGTACTACTTTTATCAGTTAGATAACTATTGTAACATGCTGATTTTGTCAAAATCAGAGTTTTCTAATGTCTTCCAGAAAGTTACCGTAATACATACTCAAACCTGTCATGTCTATGCCGTGACTGATACTTCCTTTGTTTTAACTCCCTTGCCCAGTGCACAGTCTGGACAACCATACAGGTGAACCTGGGAATATTGGTATTTAGTATTCACAGTATCCTCTTCCTGCTATCAGGGAAACTTGGAAGCAGAGGAGTTCATTAAAGGCAATTTTAATGAGCATATATTCAGAATAAGTGGTGGTGGAAATTTCTTGAAGGATATTTAAATCAGGCTTTGGAACACTGCACTGAAATGTCCTATCCATCCAGTAGAATATCCCTCCCTGGTGAGCCAAATGTTTCTAACCCCATTGTCTCAGAAACTTTCTCCTGGGAACTATGCCTGGTAGACATTAACTTGCTCTTACTCAGATTGGGGCTCCATACACACTACCTTACTTTCATTAAAAAAAAAATCTTTCACAAAGCTTACAGTACACAAAGTTAGCTTTCAGCTTCCTGAGTTACCATCATGTTCCGGTCTCACCTCTTAGAAACTAAAACCTAATCACCGTGTTTAGACTCAGGTGACATAATTTCTCTATCACCATTTGTTTACAGTCTCCTTGTCCTCATATGTGGATTACTGTATTGATTTTTTTCTTGGATGGTCACTTTTTTCCACAGTCCTAGAGTCACCTTCATCCAAACAGGGCGTCAAACTAGTTCATTCTGGTTAGACCCCAGCTGAAAATGTACAATTCCAGCCACAGATACATGAAATCAGAATCTGTATTTTGACAAGATCGATCCTTAAGTGATTCTTCTTTTTATTATGACTGAGTGAAAATGTACATTCCCATGTAAATTTACATGCCCATCTATATGCAGCTTCTACTGCTCTCCCTGCCCACTATTCCTCTTTGCTCCATACATGCCTCATCCTCCCAACAGTCTCCTTTCCCCTCCTCTCCACCCACTCCCCTTACTCCAGCCAGAGGTCAGCAGGATGATATCCTATGTACGCACAGAACCACAAAGTGCATCCAATATATGGTCACTCTGTATCACCATGTCCAATCCATTCATGTCCAAAGAGTGGATCTTTGGACCTTCATTATGATTTATGGGCAAGGGCAGCATCAGGGCCAGGGACCATGCTCCCAGAGGAACCCCAAAGCCCGTGGACCATCAGTTGTGCTCTTTTAGTGGAGATCTTAGGGTGCACCCCTTTTTATTCTTGTGTTGCCAGTGAGACTCAAAAGAGTGAGCTCCATCATGCTTATCCCTGGTCGTGGCTGGGTACCATCTGGTTCTTCCAGTCCCAAGTCTATGTAGGCACCCATTCATGTGGGTCTCTGTATCTTCTGGGTTGTCTTTCCCCCATGTCATTTTGGTCCTTGGTGAGCACCTGTTCCTGCTGAGTTGGGACCATTTGCTGTTCCCTCGGATGGCAGCTTGGTGGCTTTTAAGACCCCAGACGCCACTCACCAGTGTGGGGTGCAGAGAGCCCTCTTAGCAAAACGCTAGTTGTGCCAGTTGGCCTCCATTTCGCCTAGGAGCATGGTCCGCTGCCCCATGCCCCTGCTACTCTGTCCTTGCAACATTGGGTTAAGATGGAAGGAGTATTCAAGTTATGCTGAAGTCCACTTAATATTCTTAAGTGATTCATATATATAAACTAAGTTTCAATGGTTCAAAGTCTTGCCTCCAACAAAGGCAACCCTCTCAGATCTGTAGGAATGTGTAAGCTGAGCTGAAGAAGCAATTCTGAAATTTTTTTTTTTAAATCTGAAAATGAGCTTACATTTCAAAAGTGATGAGAAGTACAAATATGATGAAAAGCATCCTAACAAATTACACTACTTGGTGATTCAACTACAAGAGTTCCCCAAGTTATGAACAAGATCTTTTCCTGACTATGTCTTCAAGAATTTGTAGGTGGTACAACCACTTTGGAAATCAATTTGGCACATCCTTAAAAAGCTAGAAACAGAAGTACCATAAAATCCAGCAATGTCACTCCTTGGAATATATTCTGGAGAAATAAGAGCTGTCACACAAATAGATATATGCACATTCGTGTTCATTGCACCACTGTTCATAATAGCAAAAATGTAGAAACAACCTAGGTGCCCATGGATAGATGAATGGACAAGAAAAGTATGGTATACTCACACAATTAAATACTACACAATGATAAAGAACAACAGTGAATCTGTGAAGCATCTCATAACATGGAAAAACCTGGAAACATGGAAAATTATCCTCAAAAAGATAAATATTGTATAAGACCACTGTTATAAGAACTCGAGAAAAGGTTTAAACACAGAAGAAAACATTCTTTGATGGTTATGAGGATGGGGAGAGGAGAAATGGGGTATTACTAAGAATTATTTTAGGTGAAAAGGACAACAGGCAATACAGGAAAAGTCAGTAAAACTGGATTAAACAGAAAACTAAGAAATTCCCTGAATACAAGCAAACACTTCTAGGAACAAAGTAACAGGGGCAAGAGGCTGGGGACCGTGGTTTCAGGGGACATCCAGATCAATTGGTATAACAAAGATTTTTGTTTTTGTTTTTTCCTAATTTTTTATTGTGATTAAGTGAAAGTTTATAGTCCAAGTCAATTTGCCATAGAAAATCCGGATCACCTGTCTATATATGACTCTATCTGCTCTTGTCACCCTGTGACAGCACACTCATCCCCTCCACTCTTTCAGTATCCACTCAACTGACACCTGTCTGGTCCGCTGTAACCTCTCCTCTCCCATCTAACAAGAGAACAGTTGGACAGCCCTACATATGCATTAAACCATAAAGCACAGACACCCCCTGCATCACTCCTTTATGTGTCCTTTAGACTAGTCTAATCTTTGTCTAAAGTGTTGGCTTCACTATTGGTCTCAGTTCTGGGCTAGCAGCAAGTCCAGGGGCCACATACTCAGGGACCCTTCAGGCTTTTGGACCATCAAATCTGGTCTTGTAACTGAGTTCTTGATCTGCACACTTTTCTCATGCCACATCAAGAACTATACATTGTATTCCCTGAAGGGACAGTCTTTGTCTGTGGCCAAGCACTATCGAGTTCTTCTGGTCTCATACTGATATAGTTTCCCAATCATATAGACCCTTCTGTCTCCTGGGCTCGTATTTTCCTCATGTCTTTAATGTTCTTGGCTTTTATCTGCTCCAGGTGAGTTGGGGTCAACTGATGTCCCTAGGGCGGCCATGAGTCGGATCCGACTCGACGGTGCTTGGCTTGGCTTGGATGTTCCTTAGATGGTAGCTTGCTGGCTTTTAAGACACCAGGTACCACTCACCAAAATGGGGTGCAGAACAATTTCTTAAGAAAAAAACCTAGATACGCCAATTGACTTTAACGTCCCCCAAAACCATGATCCCCAGGCCCCTGTCACCACTGCTACTCCATCCTTTAAAATGTTGGGTTAAATTTCAAAAACCTTTTAGCTTATGGTGTAGCGCAGTTTTGCTGACCTGCTTTCTACTGTATGCTGTCACTCCTTTCAATTAATCGAATTCTTATCGACTATCTAATCTACACACACCTTTCTCCCTCCTCCCTACCCTTGTAACCATCAAAGAGTATTTTCTTCTTTACATGAGCCTTTCTGTAAGTCCTTATAATAGCGGTCTCACATAGTATTTCTCCTAGGTCTACTACCTAGTGAATACCCCACTTATTGCCTCTCCTATCTCATAGCCGTCAAAGAATGTTTTCGTTTGTGTTGAAGTTTTTCTCAAGTTCCTGTAACAGTGGTCTTATACAATATTTATCCTTTTGAGACTAATTTCACTTCCAGATTTCTCAATGTCGTGAGATGTTTCACAGGTTCATTGGTGTACGTCATTGCATAAGTCTTCCATTGTGTGAGTACACTATATTCCATTGTATTCCATTGTGTGAGTATATTATATTCCATTGTATTCCATTGTTTGTGTATACCGTAATTTACTTATCCATTCATTATGCTGATTTCACTCAGCATAATGTCTTCTAGTCAATTCCAAGTTATGAGATGTTTCATAAAATTGTTGTTCTTTATCATTGCATAATGTTCCACTGTGTAAATATACCATAGTTTGTTTATTTACTCATTTTGATGAGCACCTAGGCTGATTCCATCTTTTTGCTATGTGGACAGTGCTGCAATGAACATTAGTGTGTATGTATCTGTTTTGTCACTTGAAGCAATCTGAAGATATAAAGGGAAGAATCTGGCAGAGAGATCTGGGGATCTTATACCACCAAGGAAACAGTACCAGGAGCTGAGCATGTCCTTTGTAGAGGACCAGGGTCCCTGTGCCTCTGAAGTTTCCAGTCCAGCAGAGGAAGCCTTACTCTGAGCTGACACCCTGAATATGGACTTGTAACTTATAGGACTGTGACAAATAAAACTCCTCTTTTTAAAGCCATCCACTTGTGATATTTGTGTTAGAGTAGCACCAAGTAACTAAAACACACCTCAACATCAAGAAAACAAAAATCATTACAGCTAGACCAGTAAGAAACATTGTGATAAACAGAGAAAAGATTGAGGTTGTAAAAGATTTTGTTTTACTTGGTTTCACAATCAACACACAGTAAAGCAGCAATCAAGAAATCAAAAGACACATTGCATTGGGAAAATCTGCTGTAAAGGACCTCTTTAAAGTATTGACAAATAAAGATGTCACTGGAAGACAAAGGTGTGCCTGACTCAAGCCATGATATTTTCAGTTACATTGTAAGCATGCTAAAGCTGGAGGGTGAATACTGATGACCTAAGGAGAATTGACACCTGTGAATTGTGAAGCTGGAGAAGAATACTGAAAGTACTGTGGACAGCCAAAAGAACAAACAGATCTGTTCTGGAAGATGTACAAGTGGAGTTCTCCTTGGAGGTAAAGATGGCATGACTTTGGACATGTTGTCAGGAGGGATCAGTCCTTGGAGAAGCACATTATGCTTACTAGAGTAGAGGGTTGGCAAAAAAGAGGAAGACCATCAACAAGATAGATTGACACAGTGGCTGCAATGATGGGTTTAAACATAAAAATGATAGTAGATATGGCACAAGACCAGGCAGTGTTCTGTTCTATTGTACATAGGGTTACTATGAGTCACAACCAACTTTCTGGCACCTAACAACAACAACAACTATTATTATGGAGCGATCTATCTTATTTTTCAATGTTGTCAGTGTTCATTGTATTTAGATGCTCTGATATTGGGTGCACAAATATTTAATGTGGTTATATCCTCCATATGTACAGTGACCAATGTTGTCCATGATGTGGATTTTACTTTAAACTCTATTTTATCTGAGATTAGTATTTCCAATTCTGCTCTTCTTTGCGTGTTGGTGGCTTGGTATATATTTTTCCATCCTTTAAGTTTCAGTTTGTATCTTTAATCTAAGGTGTGATTCTCATAAGGAGCATATAGATGGATCATGTTTTTTGATCCAACTTGCTAATTCTCTATCTGTTTATTGGTACATTTAATCCATTTACATTCAGTGTAATTATTGATAGGTATAAATTCAGTGCTGTCATTTTGGGGCCTTTTTGTGTGTGTTGCTGATGCTTTCTTTGTTCCACTTAATATTCTGTTCTGAGTCATTTTTCGTTATGGGTTTTCTTTTCATCCTTCTTAATGTGGTTTTATACCTGTTGAGACTTCTAGATTGTGTTTCTTGTTTTGATGTGTAGTACTGTTAGTTTGCTTTGTGGCTACTCCATTATTCCCTCCTAATGTTCTTAATTTAAGCCAGTCTTTAACTTCTTTGTATAACCTTGATGTCCTATCCATCTGAAAGGTCTATAAATATGTTAATTTGTACCTCTTTTTAATGTAATGTTGTCGTAACTTACTGAGATCTCTGTTTCCCTAACTTTAATACTTTAGCCTTGACTGAGCTTTGTGCAGACCTGACTCAATGGCTGTGAGGGAAGGGGGCTACCATACATAGCTGCCACCTGCCATCATGTTCTCTAGGTATGGCTGTCCTAAGCACAGCTTCTCAGATGAGAGAGACACTGTCCACTCAAGCACTGATGCTCAGCATGGTAGACAGTCCCAGCTGGGCTTTCAGGTGCAGCAGTTCCAATCCTAGTTTCCCAGCTGACAAAGATGGAGTCAGTACCTGAGCACCCACTCTGTTGCTGCACTGGCAGAAGCAGGACCCTTTATGCTGCTGTTTTGCTTTTTCGTATCACCCAATCCAAATCTCACAACTTTCCGTCTGATCTTGGGGCTCTTAGAATGAGCTTTTTGTTCTGTTCAGTTGTTTTTCAAGACCTGAGTTGTCAGAGGGATCAGAAGAGACATGTGACTAATCTGCCATCTTGGCCCTGCCTCCCAGAGTTTTTCAAGAAAACATTCTGCATCCCACTTTAGTGAGTGGTATTTTGGGTCTGAAAAGCTAACAAACAGCCATCTGAGATGCATCAATTGTTCCCCAACCATCTGGAGCAAAAGAGAATAAAGAGCACCAAAACCAGACCTACTGCCATCAAGTAGGGTTTGACTTATAGCGACCCTGTAGGTCAGAAGACATAAAGAAAATATCAACCCAAGACACAGAAAAGGCCATATAAACCAGAAACTACATCAGCATGACACTGGAAGAACTAGGTAGTGCCTGGCTAACACCAATGACATCTCTGCCGGGGAACATGCAGACAGTCCCTGATGGAGTAGAAGAAAAGTACGGTACAGAGCTCAAATTCTAGTAAAAAGATCAGACTTGAAAGTGTGACTGAATACATGGCCCTCAGAATCTTTGCGAATCCAGAACTAAAAACATTCCTGAAGCTAATTCTTCAGATACGGATTAGACTGGACAATAAAACATAAAATGATACTGATGAAGAGTATACTCTTTAGATGAAGTAGATACTAAATGGGCAGTTCCTATCTGGAGGTAAGATGAGAAGACAAAGGGGGACAAGAGCTGGCTGAACAGAAACAGGAAGTATAGGGTAGAGAGAAGGAGTATGGTATCATGTTGTAGGTAGAGCAGCTAGGTCATGTAATGATGTATGTATAAGCTTATGTATGAGAAACTGATTTAAATTGTAAACATTCATTTAAGGCACTATAAAGAAAAGGAGAGAGGATTTGTAAGTAAGTCAGAATATAGAGTTCTTATTTAGTTTTGTCATAGTACAAGTAGTCTTGATGGCACAGTGGTTAAGTTCGAGTTCACCAGCTACCACCTTGGAAACACTGTGGGCAGTTCTACTTCATCCTGTAGAGTTGATATGTGTTGGAACTGACTCAGTGGTAACAGGTTTGGTTTTTTGGTTTGTAGTATAAAAAAGAGCCCTGGTGGCATAGTTATTAAGGTACTGGACTACTAACCAAAAGGTTAGTGGTTCAAAACCATCAGTGACTCAGTAGGAGAAGATGTGACCACCTACATTTGTAGACATTCACGGCCTTGGAAACCCTACGGGGTTGTTATGAGTCAGTATCAACTCCACGGCAGTGAGTTTGATTTTTGGTTTGGTAGTGCAAGGAAAGGCTTTTCAATGATTTAAAAGTTGTAATTGCAGCAAGCGAAGGTGCTTTTGGTGAAGAACTTATTGTGAGCAGGGATTCATTTCATGGTTACAAAGTAAGGGCAAATCTGTATAACTTTAAAGGGCAAGTATGATTGTCTGTATGTCAGACCTTTGTAACTCAGAGACTACCTGCAATTGGAAATTTAGCCCACGGTTGATATATTCCATACCCAAGCTTTCAGCACTGGCACAAATTGTTAGGGTGCTCTTACAGCTGTCTGGATAAAAGGAATTGCTTAAATATGCTCGTGCTGGCATTGCCAGCATAAAAATTAAGGGCAAAGTCACACTGATAGATAATGGGCCCTTTATCACGGAAACTGTGTTGGACAATCTCACTGCTCAAAAATTTTTTTTCAAGAGCAATCTCACCCTTTGCTGTCTCCACTGGCGGAGATTCTGAGCTGTCAGTGCTCCCGACAGAACGTAGCCCAGAGTATTCAGACAGCCTCGTTGAAGAAAGGAAACACATTACTGTCAGCCTCCCCAATCTAACTCCTAGCACACAGCCTTTTCTCTGGCTCTTGGCAAGCTGTCTGTGCAAAGAAAACACTTTAGACCAGGTGAGGCTGTACTGACAGCCCCAATTTCTCTGAAAAGAGTTGGAATGTTGTCTTTTCACACTCAAACTCTTTGTTAGTTGGATGCATCACAGTGTTAGCAAGTACTAAATAAAACATAGTTTTAAGAAATGACTACTGATGATTCAGGGTGTTTTGGAAGCTGTTGGTTTCTTCGACCACTCATGTGTTCTACAAACATATCTTGTATTTCCTGTTTTAAGAAGGCAGTCATGCTTACCATGAATTATACTTTTGTATTGGATTTTGTGTTTAAGAGAGGTTTTTATACAAATGGAGTCCTTAGGTGATGCCAATGGTTAATGAAATTGGCATTAACCATTAATTGGAAGGCTGGAGGTTTGAGTCTACTCAGAAGTACCTCTGAAGAAAGGCCTGGCAATGTACTTCCAAAAAAATCACTCATTGAAAATCCTACAGAGCCCAGTTTTACTCTGAAACTAGGTGGGTTTCTGTGAGTCAGATCCGACTTGATAGCAACTGTTACCTATCTATTTATCTGTCTGTCTGTCTATCTATCTGTATGCATGTATTTACATGAATTTTTTTTTCCATGAATCAATTCTGGGTTGTAGGCGGAGCATGTATCATGATTTCCATTTGCTAATGAAGAAATGGAAACTCTGGTATCATAGTGGTTAAGTGCTATGACCACTAACCAGAAGTCTGGCAGTTGAAATCTGCCAGGTGCTCCTTGGAAACTCTACGGGACAGCTCTACTCTGACCTATAGAATCACTAGGAGTAGAATCAGTGCAACACAGTGGGTTTAGTTATTTTTGTTTAATGACGATATAGACTCAGGAAGGCTATGTGACTTAGCACTGATCCTGTAGATGGTAAGCAACTGAAGCAGCTTTCCACTGGAGCCTGGACTGTCCAGTGATGTCTTCCTTCAGGTTAGTGTACTTTAAACCTGAATCTGTGATATGGCTCCTCTAGGCAACTTTCAAATGAACTAATGCAATTATTAACTAATCTATCATCACCAAGAATTGAGGAGAAAATCTGAAAGGACTCAAAAGGATTTATGTTGATCACAAACAGAATTTCAGACCTCTAGGATCACCTCAGTGGCACAGTGGTTAACAGCTTGGCTGCTAACCCAGAAGTTGGCAGTTCAAATCCACCAGCAGCTCCTTGAAAACTCTATGGGACAGTTCTACTCTGTCCTATTGGGTCAGTTGCCAGGATTGACTGAATGGCAAGGTGTTTGTTTTTTGTTTTTTGGTTTGGGATCACACCCTAGGAGACCTGGTCATACAGTGGTTAAGTACTTGGCTGCTAAGCAAAAGGTTAATAGTTTGAATCTATCAGCAGTTCCATTGGAGAAAGATGTGGCAGTCTGTGTCCATAAAGATTTACAGCCTTGGAAACCATTTAGAACAGTTCTATCTGCCTTACAGAGTTGCTATGATTTGGAATTAACTTAATGCCAGTCGGTTTGGTTTTGGGGTTTGAGGATCACCTCATCTCTCATCTTTTGAGTTAAATCATGAAGTTGGGACATACCTTTTGGCTGTAGGTTAAATTCTTGTTTGACAGGTAGAAACTGAGTTTCAGCAAAGTTAAATAGCTACCTCTATGTTACAAAGCTTGTTGATGTTCCAAGTTACACAGCTGGTTGGTAACCAAACCGTGATAAGAACCCAAATCTCCTAAATCAAGGCCTAGGTTTCTTTTTGTCCCAGCCCATGGCATTGCTGCAATTATTCTGACTTAGCTAGTACCCAGCACATGCTTACCAAATATAATAGGCATCACTGACTAATTGAAGAAAAGATTTATGACTCCAGTATATGATTACAGGGCTGTCAACAGTGTCCTTGGAAAAGATTAATAATCTTATAGAAAATTTGGGCACTATGCCACAAGAAAAATACAGGCTGATGGTGCAAAAAGACTAAGGCAAAACTTATTTCCACATGAAATGCTATAAGGTACTGTACCACACAATTCTGTGGCAAAAGAGATGGTGATTGCTGTTGATTTTTCATTAACTGAATTTAAAGGAAAAAGAGAATGCACTTCTATTTCTAAGCCATTTATCTGATGATAAATGTTCATCCCCCATTACCTCCTTTTCACAAATCCATGTTTGATCCTGTGAAAAGTGTTGGGACTCTATTAAAACTGTATTCTAATATTTCCTTAGCACAGGAAATCTGTTCTTCATAACATGAAGCCCAGCATTTTGGCAGAGGTGACTTTGTCAAGCCTTCTCTGTCCATTCTTTCTTGAAAGTGGGTATAGAAGCTTCTTTGCTTACCAACTGGCTAACTGGAAAAATGCAACGAGACTCTTTGTCTATAGATGCTAAATAACACCCTGCAGGTGAGCAGTGGAGCTGTTAGTTTAAAGTGACCCTAGCTGATGTGCTTTTGTGCTGGTAAGAAGTTTTGACTCCGTCTATGACTATTCACAAGTCAGAAATCGATGAGTAGAGGAACTTCCTTCCAATACTGGAGTTCACCTGTCAGGTCATGGACTCTCTCCTTCTCTCTGCAGAAGAGGTTGCTGGGCTGAGCTCATTAACAGAGAAACAGTGTGTGGAAGCTCAAAGTGGTGCTGAGAAGAAAGAGCCTAATAATAGTAGCCATAGCACTTACGACGTGCTAAGTGCTGTTCTGAGTGCTTTACATACACCAATTCATTTAGTCTCCACAAATCACCCTATGAGGTGGGGATTATCATCTCTCCTATTTTACAGATAAGGAAACTGTGACACAAAGAGGTTAAGGGAGTTAGTAGAGCTGAACTCTGACCTTAAATAACTAGGCTCCAACTCATAGTTACCCTATAGGACAGAGGAGAAGTACCCCACAGAGTTTACCAGGAATTCCTGGTGGATTTGAACTGCTGACATTCTGGTTAACAGCCATAGCTCTTAGTGCTAGTTCACCAGGGTTTCCTCTAAACCAAGAGTCTGCAAACCATGGCCTGGCCTGCAGGCCAACTCTGGCCTGCCCGATTTTGGGAAAAATAAATGCATGAAGTTGTCTACGGCTGCTTTCATGCTACCATAGCAGGGATGAGTGGTTGGCAACAGAGACTGTATGTTTTACAAAGCCTAAGATTTTGACTCTCTGGCCCTTTATAGAAGTTTGCTGAGCCTTTTTCTAAACTATACTGGGGAAGAATAGAGACTAGCCTTTTCAGACCTATTAAAAATTCAAACGTACTTAAAGACCGTTATTATGAAAACTAACCTGACTCGACGGCACTTTTTTTTTTTTTAAACCACGTTTAATATCTGAAAGACAGTTTAATGTCTCCCTAATCCTCCTGGTTTTGCTTTATAAATATGGAAAGTCAGACCAGGGGATGTGAAAAAATTACCACTAGATTGCACTGAGTGAGAACACAGAGCCAAGACTAGAATTCGAATCCCCATTCTACATATCTGCTGTGTCTCAGGTAACGCCTCCGTTTTCAGTTAACACCTTGGCAACAGTTAGTTGAAAATTAGTTCAGAGCAAGATTAGGATGAACGATAGCTGCTATCCAGCAGATAGAGCAGATGGCTAAAGGCAAGTTCAGAGAGTCCGAAAGACAGGGAACTATGCTGATAAAAACTGACTTTATCTACTTCACAGCTTCGGTAAGTGCTGGCCCTGGTAAAGCCATTTAAACGGGTCTGCTCAGATGGTCAGCCCCTAGGGCTACCGTCATGAAATACTGCAAACTGGGTGGCTTTAAACAAAAGAAATTGATTGTAGAGACCAGTAGTCCAAATTCAAGATGTTGGGAGACCCATTTTTTTCTGCAAAGGCTCTAGGGAAGATCCTTCTTTTACTCTTCCAGCTTGTGGTAGATCTGTGTTCCTTGGCATGTAGATGAATCTTAGCATGACTGTGTTCCCTGTGTCTGTCTCTCTTCTCTTTTACTGGGTGCCACTCAGATCGGAGTGGGACTCACCCTATTCCAGTAGTTCTAAGATTAAGTGGTAACATCTTTGAAATCTTCTTTCCAGTCAGGTACCTTTACAGGTACTTGGGGTTAGGAGTTCAGTATGCCTTTTGGGGAGAACAATTGAGACCCTACCTTCTCTTTAAACTAACATGGATTATCTGCTGGATACTCAAGATTAGTTTATTTTATAAACGTTATTAACCATATATTTGTTCAGCTGTGACTAGACTGTAAATTCCTTGAGGGAAATTCCAAAGGTCATGAGCACATGGATTGTAAATTCTGTCTCCCTTTGCTGCAGGAGACGGCCACACCCTGGGATGCCAGGAGAAAAACACGTACCTGATTATTTACTATTATTTTTCAATACTGATCCATAAGAAAGCTCTTATGAGATAATTATGATTATTTTCATCACCAGCAAGTTTTAAAGATTCGCTTTATCTTAGAGTTTCAAAAGTATACACTATCAGAACTAGTTTCTTGGTGACTTTTGTTTTAACATTTAATGTATTTGCCTTTATTACTAAGGAAATAAAGTATGTAGTTTCCCAAATGCAATTGAAATTTCAGCTCCTGCTATTTCTTTTAGGGATTTAGGGTACCAATGAAAATCACTAAAGCTGGAATTAGTTATATAACTTTCCACCTACAGAAATGCAAATATTTAAAATCAGAACTAATACATTTCTTGGTTAAAAGAATCAGTTCAATACTTCATTGTCCAAATTGCATACAAATGCAAACTTACTATCTATTATAAAATTTCAGCAACTTTAGAAAGGTCACATGCCGTCATTGAAGCACCACTTTAAAGAGATAAAATATACATTCTTAAATTGCCAAACTTCATGGAATTGTCTTTAGTTAGGTCTATGGTTCACATATATTATCTAACTCAGGTTGATACTATGACCAGCTTCCACTATTTGTCCAGCCTCTGCTTTTCTGGGACTTGCAATCCCGGTCCAAATACAAGACCCACAGACCATAATAGAGGCACATCTTGGTTCATTGAGGTATCTGAAAAAGGATGATGACAACCTCCTCTCCAGGTTCAACCTCCTGGTCACAATCGATTGTTCCAGAGGAGGACCCCTGATCCAAATGAGCCAATAAATTCCTGTCTCAGAATTTTGAATGTTCAACTGAAAGTGAGGTTAGTCCCCTGTGATGTCTGTGCTCTAAGACATAAGCCTCAGGACCTGGAGTTAGGAGTTACAGGTACCTGGGGTTAGTTGTCAGTCCTTGTGTTTTGTTTTAGCTGACAAGAAAAGTGATTGGATTCAAACATGTCAGGAAAGATATCAGATATCAGAGAGGAAGAACTGAAGAAAAGAACTGTGAGGTTCATGTGAAGTATTCATGAGTTCCTGATTTTGTTTTTGCCTGAATTCTAGTTGTGTATTTATGTCTGTGTTCCATAAGATATCCTCCTGTTCCTAAAATATCTTTCATGTTTAAGCAAATTGGAATGGAGTTTCCATCACTTGCCTATAAATACTTTAAGAAACACACAAAATTAAAAATTTTAAGAAGATAGGACAGAAACAGGTTTATTGGTTAAATATGTACAGTTTATGAGAAATTCATTTACTCACAAATAAGTTCCTTGAAGATACAGTTCAGGGATATTAATCAGGTCAATGACTTAGACACCAAGTAAGTGTCCAACAGTTGGTTGATATTATTGCTGCTATTTGTTTCATGACTGAAGAATGACACACTGATGACATGGAGAAGCGTGGGAAATCACGTGATGAAACAAAAAGCGTACTCCACAAGCCCAAAGTTGAAGCCCCACCTTCTCTCTAACCATTTGTTTGGTTCTAGTCCTTGTCACTATCTCAGCACTTGGCATAATTAGCCAACTCTTGTGTAACAGGACCCTGGTGATCATTCTCTCTCTGTTTCTCCATAATCAGTTCATCATTTAATTGTTCCACCAGTCCCAGTGTTTAACTGACTGTCACCGTCATTGTTAGTTGCTGTCAAGTCAGCTCTGACTCATGGTGACCTCCTGCACAACGGAACAAAACGTTGCCTCATCCTCCAGCATCTCCATGATCTTTACCCAGCTAGTTACATTTATCCATCTAGAAAACTCTTATATTTATCCATTTCTTTTCATTGCCATTGCTGTTTCCCAAAACAAATTTGCATCATTTAGTCATCTTTTAACTGGTCTCTTTTCTGAAACCTCTTAATCCCTTACTATTTCTAATCTCACGGTTACAGCCAATGGATGTTTTTTGAAAAGTAAATCTAATGACGGCAACCAGTCCCCTCCACCAGCTTCCCATCTCCCAAATACACACAATACAGATACCTTCTTTTGAGCATTTTAATGATTTCCACCCTCCCTTCGTAGGGCAATGATTCTCACCTCTGGCTGCACAGTAGAATGACCTGGGAGCTTTAAAAAGTGCCTGTGACTGGGTCTCACTTTCAGATGTTATGGTTTAACTGTTCTGGAGCAGAATCCTCTTAGTAGTTTCTGAAAAATCCTCCCAACTGACTCTGTTGTGCATTCAGAGTTGAAAACAACCGCTGTAGATGTGCAGGCCAGAATGCTTAACAAGGGGGCTACCAAGTCTGGCCCCTGCTTACTTTCCTTTCCTTATTAGGCACCACATCCTCATCTCCTCTGCTCTTCAGGTACACTGGCCTTCTCCTAGTTCCTCAAAACCGCCACGCTCCTTCCTGCCTGCTTACAATGCTGCTGCATACACTCTTCCTGAGTTAACGGTCTGCTTCTCCAGATCTTCGCTTTGTGCCACTTCCTTAAAGAAGCTTCCCTGATCTTCCTTAAGAGGTCAGTTACTCCTGGCTCAGGAAGTTCTGCACCCTTCTACTGTAGCATTTGTCACAGCTTTAGGTTGATGTGCACAATTCTCTGAATAATAGTTACCTTCTCCATTCGACTGTAAGCTCTGTGAGGGCGGAGACCATGCTTACTTTCCTTGTCACCGTATTTCCAGTCTGTCTATACAGCTGAAATAGAGAAGACCATCGTCCTATGTACTGAGTGACTGAGTGAGGAGAAGGGCAATGTTTAGTAAGGGTAGCCCTACCGGCAGTGGAAATCAAAATTCAGCACCAGGTTTTACCTGTGATACAAAGGTAGCAAAAACTACAAAAGGAAATCGAGTCTTGAGTAGAATATGCAGTGGGGAATTCTAAGAGATGCATCGTGATGGTGAGTTGAATGAGGAAGAGAATGAGGTGTGAAAAAAGCTCAGAGCAGGAGGGAGGGCCTTAGAAGACAGGGCTCTGACCAGACCACATCTTTGGCTTCCCTTTCATCCCCCACAGACTTCTACCTGTGGCTTAACGGGCATGGCCTTAGAGCAGAAAAGGAGACCCCTTGACCAGTAGCTCTCATGGGACTTGGGAGAGAAAGAAAGCATCTTTGTGGGGTCACTAGTGTTGACTGTGGGGTTTCTTAGACGGTCAGAGGAGGACTCACCCAAATATGAGATACAGTTGTTAGTTAGACTTAGAGTGACATTCGCCAGTTTCACAATCTCAGGTATGTTACTTACTTGTTACATGGTTTTAGTACATGTTACTTATGTTCTCTGTACTTCTGTGTCCAAACTATAGCATGGAGATGATGTGAAGATTGATAATTAAGTTTGAGAATTCATCCCAGAACAAGTGCTATGTACCTCATTGCTGAATATCACTATGGTCACCTTTGAAGTACACCGCTTGGGAAGTTATGCACTGATGCCAGCACCTAGTCTACCCTTTAAAGCAGTTTTGGAACTCTTTTTCTGGAATGGCCATCAGAACTGTTGTCATATTACCCTTGATGTCCTGAATGCCATCACATGTCTTCCTTTCAGTATTTCCTTTATTTCTGGGTAAAGAGAAAAGTCATTGGGGGCCAGAACAGTTGAGCAGGGAGGGTGTTCCAACACAGTTATTTGTTAACTGGTTAAAAACTCCCCCACAGACAACTATACATTTAAGTTTGTGAACTTGCCACTTTGCTACTGTGTGCAATGGCCATCCCAGAAAAAGTTCCAGAATTGGTTTGAAGAGTGGACTAGTCATTGTGGTGCACAGCTTCAGCACTTAGAACAATTAAGTTAGCGTTGGCTTGCCTTTAATGGCCTCGTACTTCTAAAATATGACCTGTGATACTTCTAAAGTCACTTCCTAAAGTAAAAACGGACAGCTTCGCACCACCTTTCCTTCCTAGGATGGCCACAGGGGCGAGCCAGTCTACACAGAGCATCCTACTCAGTATATCCCTTGGTTATCGCTGTGTATAACATTTCCAAAGAAAGGGAAAAAGGGCATGTCTTAGTCAGCTGGCACTGCTCTCACAGAAGTACTACATGTGCTCGCTTCAACAAAGAGAAGGGTATTCTTACACAGTCCAGTAGGCTGCAAGTCCAAGTTCAGGATGTCAGTTCCAGGGGTAGACTTTCTGTCTTTATTGGCTCTGGAGGAAGGTTCGCTTGCTGCATTTGCTCAGGGAGCATCTTGGTGCAGCAACCTCATGTCTGATGGACACACTGCTTCGGGTGCTGTTTTCTTGATGGCGTGAGGTTCCCAATTCCATGCTTGCTTCCCTTTAGTTTTTCTTTTGTAGTATAAAAGGAGGAAACCTTGGTGGCATAGTGGTTAAGTGTGATGGCTGCTAACCAAGTAGTCAGCAGTTCAATTCCTCCAGGTGCTCCCTAGAAACTCTATAGGGTAGTTTTACTCTGTCCTGTCAAGTCAGAACTGACTCGACAGCAATGGGTTTGGTTTTTGGTTTAGGATAAAAGGTGGTGTGAGCCACACTTCTGGGGAAACTCCCTTAGTAAGAGTGTTGCAATTGCACCCTAATCCTCTTTAACATAATCTTATCTATTAACTACAGGCAGAGATTAGGACTCACAGCATAGGAAAATCACAAACCGGAAGAAAGCCACACAAAACTGGGAGGCACGGCCCAGCCAAATTGTTATGCACATTTTTGGGGGGACACAGTTCAATCTGTGACTGGGGTCTTCTCATGTATTCACATACACTGAAATGAAATGTTCTGACTGTACAATAAAACCTGAAGGCTCTCAGAGAATTGGAGACATTACACATTCTAGATAAAACAGGTTTAACCAGAATGTCGTCTCTGTGTCTGTCATTAGAAATTTCTTCTTAAATTTCAGTTTTACTAGTCTTCAGAGAAAAAGCCTAGAAGATTTTTCCTCTTTATTCAAGAGGACAAACAGTAACCGAATTTTTTTCTTGATGCAGAACCCTATCTTACAGCAATAGTGAACACTGTGAACATAAGTTACCAGCTGCATAGTGTTGCAGGCGGAAGGGAATTAGCACACACTGAGGGCTGACTACGTACCAGGCACAACAAGTCAACTAATTTCTGAAGCCGTAACAACAGAACAATATATCAGAAGGAATATTCAAACCTAAGGAAACAGTTTCCGAAGTCCTAGACACTAGTGCTACTACTATTCGCCTCTTCCCAATAAGTGGAGTTTACTAAACTGTAAAAGTCTTCAATATGTCACTGACACGGGCTAAGGAAAGAGCCATCGTTTGCTAAAGGAAGCTGTGGAAACTGCAAAGGCAGAGGTGTGATCTCCCTCTTTGTGTTAATTAACTGCGTTATGGTTGTTGTTAGTTGCCTATGGAGTTAGTTCCGATTCATTTAAAAATGCTATTCTGAGGAAACTGCCTCTTGTGATGTAGATTAGATGACTGGGGTCCTGCTTTCCTGAGCTAAAACAGCTTACCTCAGGACATAGGCATGCTGTAGGTGCCACCTGGTGATTCAGTAGGACGTAAAGTAGCCCACTGTCACAGGTGTGGGCAACTTGGGGTGGGGGGGATATGTCTGTTTCCTTCTAGGCTTTTTGTAAATCCCAGGGAAACTTTTAGATGAGGCAATACCCTAGATTTCTAGACTACAGGATTTTGTTGCAAGACATGAAAAGTCAGAAAGACAGTTTTTCTGGAACGCCTTGGCTTCCTGGTCGGATCTTTCTGGGACTTCATCTGTCCAATGGCATGAAGAAAAGTCAGGGAAGAAAAAGGGCCCCTGCTGAGATTAACTGGTTGGCGGAAGTCTCATCTCTCTGTGTAAAAGATCTCAATTCAGGTGAACCACAATTTTTGGTAGACTCACAACCCCCAAAACATTGACAGACAACAATACATAGCACTTTGTAAAGGCAATAAGCAATGACTGGACTTTCTGGTTAGAGATTTTACCTGTCTCACCTGGTTATGTCTCTTAAGTTCTCTGAGCCTCAGTTGTAAAACTGGTGGGGTGAAGGGGGCTGAGAGGAAGGAAGAGGGGAGCTGGACTTCCAGGATTTCTGAGACTCCCCTACCTTTAAAAGCCTAAATTTCCCTGTTTTCTCTCTGTAGGAAACCCTGATGGTGTAATGCCAAAAGGTTGGTGGTTCAAATCCATGAGGCCCTTCATGAAAACTCTGTGGGGCAATTTTACTATGTCTATAGGGTCTCCGTGAGTCGGAATCAATTCCAGTGGCAGTGAGATTTTTGTTTCTTTCTGTGTAAGGGCATTATCAGCGTGATAAGCCTTCTGCCTTCTCAAAGATAAAAATTTGGCACCCAAGTCTCTTCCGCTTCATTTCAATGGTAGGGGTTCTTAGCCTGTAAGTCCTATGTTTAGTCCAGTTTAACAAACATTTTGGAGCACTTGCTGTAACAGAGACCTGGTGCTAAGTTCTGCAGGTACCAAATAACTCACAAACTTGTGGGGTGTTGGGGAGGATCTGTGTTGCTAATTTAATATAGGCTAAGTAGTTGTTTTTTTAAGAAAAACACATCTATGGTGGTTTTAAAATATGTCAGCAAATTCTGTCACAGTTAGTTGCCCACAGCAGATGTATCACTCTTAATGACCGTTTTTTTTCTTTCAAGTTTTATGACTGGGTTTTTTTTTTTTTTTTTTTTATGTGTTGTCATTAGTAACATGTACTAGCTACAGTGTCACGGCATGTAATTTGTTGATGTCATATCAGTAAGCTTATATGTAATGTTTCCAAATCCCAAAGAGAAAGATTGAATGTGTTTATAATGATATTGATGATAAAATGATGATTGAAAACTCAAAAAAAAAAGAAGTCTTTGACTCCTGTCAGAACCAACTTTATGACAGAGTCTTTGGACGGAAACCCCACGGTAAAACAGGACTTCCCTGTACTCGTCACCTCAAGAGGGGGTCAAGCTTAGAGACTCAACTGAATCCTGTTAAAGTGACTTAATATGACCTCTGAGGCTAGGCCACCAAAAGCCATGTAGCTTCTGCCTGGTTCTCTTGGGACACTCACTCTGGGAGAAGCTAGCCACCATGAAGGAAGTTCAACTACCCTGAGATCACCATGCTGGAGAGGTCTTTTGTAGGTTATCTGGTCAATAGCCTCTGCTGAGCTCTCTGGCTGTGGCGCTACTAACAGGAAGTCTAGAAGGAAGCCCCGTTGAGATCCAGATGATCGGAGCTCCAGGCAACCTCTGGGTGCAATGGCAAGAGAGACCCCAAGTGGGATCCACCTAAGCTGACCCATTCCAGAACTCCTAACACACACACCTGTGAACAAATTAAATGGTTATTTTTACCTACTTGTTTCAGGCCTAATTTGTTATACAGCAGTAGTAACCAGGATACCTTCACCATTATTCTTAAAGTAATTAATCCAGGATTAAATTATCAGAGAAACCTTTATATTGCAATGAATTTTTCCAATGGGTATATCCCATTCACAGAGAAAGGTAACAATGGTATGATTTACCTAATTATGGATGGTCCTACAATATCTTATTTTTTAAAAAATATAGCCCTAAAAAGTGGTCTAATCATGTTTTCTCAAACTGCACATGTATCTGTGGAACATAAGTAATTTGGAAAAAAAATCAATTTAAGAAAAATGAAACAAGCAACTTTTTAAATAACAACTACAGCTGCTCTATGTCACATTATCAGTATTTTGCAGGATAACTGAATGTTTTGTTTTTCTTTGACGGGGAAAAAAGTCATCCTGAGTCTTTATTTGCTCTAACCACAGTGAAACTCATTTTGGTCCGGTGATCAGAGGGAAAACATAGGAAGACAAGAATAGATTCCTGCCTACCCGTCGTCAGCTGGGTCATACAGCACACGACTGTTCGCAGCATAAATTCATAGATACGCCCAATCCTATCAAGATTTAATTACTCTAATTCAGCTGCAGGGCAAAGCACGATCCATCTTGCAAGAAGGACAACTTCACTACTTTTCTGCCACTCCAGAAAATAGCTATCTTTTTAACAGGCTTTTGTTTTTCCTCTGTTTCAAAGTTGTAATTATGTTTCTGACCCGTCTGAAGAGTTTATGTAGGTTGAGGATGGCTGCAGTGTAGTTAAAAAACAAAACAAATTAAAAAAACCATTAGTCTGAGAATTAAAAATACTGTTTCAGTTTTGAAACATGGTAGTTTTCAAACTCAATTAAGCATGCTGTTTAAAAAGAAGTTAAATAATTTGCAATTGTTCTGGACATATTTGCCTGTACTGACACCCACCCTGTGCTGTATGATTTATAATATTCTCATGGCACGGTAGTTAAGATCCCAGATTGCTAACCACAGCGTTGGCAGTTCAAATCTACCAGTCTTCCATTGGAAACCCTTCGAGGCAGTTCTACTCTGTCCTAAAGGATTGCTATGAGTTGAAAGCAACTCGGTGGTAATGAGGAGTAACTAGAGTGTGTGTGTCTATGTTTGTGTGAATGTCAGCAAATAAACATAAAACTCACACTAGGTCTTTGGGGTTTAGGACTGATGAATGAAATAAGTGAGAAGTTATGTATCATGATTGTATCAACTACAGATGGTTTTATATACGCTGTGATTATTATGAGTCAGAATTCACTTGATGGCAGTGGGTTTTTATTTCCCCCTTGGGTGGCTAAAAATTAGGGAATTACAGGTTATCTAGCTTACAAATTCACAGTAGGTTTCCTTCAAAAAATAAGTCTCTTTATTAGGAATATATATAAACATATTCAAAGGTTGTCCTGTGTAAAGTTTTTCAGAAATTTATCTATTATTGAGAAAGAAGTGAAGGCTGTATCAAACAGCATGAAATTGCAAGTCCATGAAAAAAAAAAAAATGAATAAAGACCTGGTTGGTTATCTTTCCTAACCCAACTGTAAAAATTTCCCCGGTTTTCTCCTTTTAGTCCATATTCATGAGGTCTTATTTTTCTCAACTCTGCTCCATGGTTACTTCCTCTTTGATGCTTCCTGATCCTGTGAACCCTTGCCTCTATTCTGCTGGGCTTCTCAAGAATTCGTTCCTCTGTACATGCGATTCCAGTGTGGTGCTACACTGATTTGCTTATGTCCTGTCTTCCCCATTAGACTACAGCTCTGTGAGTCAAGCACTGTAGCTTGACTCATTCATCTCTCTGCGTTCACGTCCAACCTGTAGCTCTCTGTGTGTAGCAGGTGCTCACTAAACGTTGAATAGCTGGTCTTTGGCTCTGCCTGCCATCACTGCTTCCCCTGCATTCCCCAAATGTCATTTCTTCTTACTCGTTATGATTTTAACTTGAGACTTTTGAGTGTTCACTCTAAAGTTCTTAATTAAGAAACAGTGATCACGTCAGCTGGTGCAAAGCCTGCAGAATTGGTATGTGTGTGTCTGTGTGTGTGTGTGTGAGCTGAGTCACTGCCTCCGTTGCTGGCTTTGCTCCCCATATTCACATCCCACCCTTAAGCTCTATTTTCATTCCTTTTTCTTATTTCTCTTTCAGAGCACGTTTGAAAGTGAGAAATCTTCACTGGGCCTCTTACAACTATATTTATAACTTGCCAAGTACTATGCTGGATTCAGCTGTGACACTTACATTATTCCCAAGAAAGTGGTATATATCTAGTGCAAATTTTTCTGTAATCTCTAAGAGTCCTCTTATATATTTTAGGTGTGGCATGATGGTAAAATTATGCTGAACTTTTTGTGGCATAAAGAAACATATGGTGAAAAATACCATCACCATTTCATATTATTAATCTTTTAGGAATATCTAAAAGGTTGCTGTGAGTTGGAATTGACTTGATGGCAATGGATTTCTTTAACAAGGCAATGGATTTCTTTAATGGTATGGGGAATGGTCACGAGTGATTAAAGAAAAAGCTAAATATAACTGGATTCCATCTAGGCATGTTAATTATTTTTTCCTTGTGTGTGTCTATATGAGTCTGTTTATAAAGATGGAAAGGAAATCCATTAAAAATACTAATGTGGCCTAGATCAAAAGTATGAGACTTATTCTTATTTTCTTTTTCAATCTCTTGTCTTCGTGTTCTTGATTTGTCATGATGACAATGTTCTTCTTTTATTACCAGGAAAAGAAAAAAACTGATAAGAAGTAAAAAAGCACAAACTAGACTAAGATATTTTTTAAAAATTATGCATTATGGCCTGGGAAGAGGGGAGAGCAAAGGGACTTTGTTGTATTTTTTTCAAAATGAAAAATAAAGATGAAGGCTTCACATGAATATAGCATAAGGAAGCCCATCACTAGCTTTAACCGCCTAAGCACACACTCTTAACCTTTTTTCATCTACTCCCGTAACTCCCCTGCCCCCAGTATTTTCGTCAAAGACGTTTTTGAAAGAATCCTAGATATTCTTGGCATTCGTTTGGATGTATTTTGTTTAATATAGCTTAGACTTTCTCTTTTAGAATAGCTTATAAAGCCTCAAAGCTTCTGAGCACACATCAGTGTGATACAGTGTGTTGCTTCTAGAATTATTTGCCCCTCCAACCCTGTCTTAAGGTGGAGGGGGGTACCACTATTGAAAGCCCTCTGAGCAAATGTCTATCCAAAGCAAAGCGATATGGTATTTACTCAACTTTACTTCTCTGTCGGGAGGGTCAGAGAACAGACTCCAGTGTCCAGGATACAGCCTGGTCTTGGCAGTTGAAGCTGCCCATTGTGATTCAAGATTCGGGGTGTAAACACATGCAGTGTTTAACAATTGCCAGTTTGCTTTTAATGTTTTATAGCCATGACTGAGGCTTTGAAGAACACAGTAGTGTCTTCTTCACTGTAACTGAAGTTGAGGCTTTATTAGTATTTGGGCAAGCAGCACTGGCAGCTGCAACCCTTCAATGGGTGCTTTCTAGTCTCAGAGTGGGCTGCACCACGTTGCTGGGAGCTGCGGTTTGTAGCAGCCAGGGCAGCAGGGCAGCGGTGGAGGGAAGAAGTCCAGTCTGGGCCATCCTCCGTTTCTGTGACAGGTGCTTCGGGGCCAGGAGTAAAAGGAGCCCCTCTGCCCCACTCCCAAGCCTAGACTTGCTGTCTGACACTGTTTGCAGCTTTTTTTTTTCTAATTGAGTTTTTGTTTTCAGAATACAGGGCATTGGCAGACAGAGATTATCCTGTGGCTTAGTTTTTCTGTGCTTGCCCAGTGGTAATGAAACCAGTACAAAGACCCAGACTTTGCTTAATGACCAAGACTCAGATAACAAACTGGGCTGTTGTCAGCAGAGCTTTCTTGATGCATACCGCTATGTGGCCTGTTAAGAGGGGCGGGGGATTTGAAAGCAAGAGCTAAGGTGTATTTTGTTATAGAAGTGATTTCCTCTCAAATTGGACTGATGGCCCTGATTATTAATATGAACTGTCATTTACTGAGAACTTATTTTATTTATTTTATTATGATTAAGCCAAAGTACACAATCTAAGTCAACTTTGCAAGCTTGCCTCTCTGCAACTCTACCTGCTCTCTGCACCCTGTGACAGCACGTTCCTCCTTTTCACTCTTTACTTCTAGCATCCACTTAATGAGCACCTGACCCCTCCTCTCCACCCTCTCCTAACCCCCTGAGAACTTTTCCTCTGCCACATACTCTGGTTTCATTTTGTTGCTCACCACAACCCTGTAAGACTTTGTGCCTACTGCTGCTGTTGTTGTTTCTGGGGTTTTCTTCATAACAAAGAGGAAAAAATTGACTTTCAGAAAGGTTAAGTAAGTTTTGTAGTATTACTATACATCTTAGAAATGGCACGGTCAGAAGGTCAATCTTGGTATGGCTGTAAAATAACTTCTACCCTTACTGTGGAAAAACTGCCGACGTCTGGCAAACTTCAAACTGGAGATGCCAGGTGACTAAGGCTCAGAACAGATGAGTTAGACTGGAGAGTACAGAGTAGGCTAATAGTTTAGTTACACTACAGTAGGTACTCTTTTCATCACAGAGGATTCCAGGGAAATTCAGATAAGATTCTGCTTAGAATCATTAGGCAGAAATGAATAAACACCCCTTTTCCAACACTTCAAAAATAAGAACTCCACTGTACCCTACAACCTGTACTTGATGAACCAATATAAAACATTTTTAATGCTTTCAGGTCATTGTCCTTATTACTTTAAATAATTGTTCATTAGTTTTTTTATTTTTAAAATTTTCAGAGCAATTTTAGATTTAAAAATAAAAAAAACTAGACAGTTTCCCTGTACCCCATACACAGATTCCTCTATTATCAACATCTTCATTAGAAATGTACAGTTGTCATAATTAATAAATCAATGTTGCTATAGTTTATTTAGAAACCCTGATGACATTGACTGCAAATCAAAAGGTTGGCAGTTTGAATTCACCAGGTGCTCCTTGAAAACTCTGTAGGTCAGTTCTACTCTGTCCTAAAGGTTCACTAAGAATTGGAATCGACTTGACAACAGAGGGCTTTTTTTTTTTTTTTAATAGTTTATTCAGATTTCCTTTTCTTACCACTGCTAACCAAGAGGTCGGCAGTTCAAATCCACCAGGTGCTCTTTGAATACTCTGGGGGTCAGTTCTACCCTGGCCCCTAGGGTCGTCATGAGTCGGATCCGATTCGACGGCACTTGGCTGGCTTCCAGGAAACGAAATTACATTTAACTGCCTTGTTTCCTAAGGCTCTACTCAGTGGTGAGAGTTCCCCAGATTTTTGTTGGACTTGATGACAGTTTTGAGGAGTACTGGTCAGGGATTTTGTAGGGTACCTTTCTATTGGATTTTTTCTGATGTTTTCCCTCATGATTAGATTAAGGTTATGGGTTATTTTGAGAGCAACCATAGAAGTAAAGTACTATTTTTATCAAATTATATCAAGAATGCATGCTATCAACATGATTTATGACTGTCGATGTTGACCTTGAAGACCTCGCTGAAGTAGGGTTTGTTTGCCACGTTTCTTTACTGTAAAGTCAGTCTTTTTTTTTTTTTTTTTAATATTATGCTCTTTGGAAAGCAATCACTATGTGCAGTCCACACCTAAGGAGAAGGGTACTCATTAACTTTTTTTTTGTTATGACCGAGTGAAAATGTACATTCCCATACAAATTTACATGCCCACCTAGGTGCAGCTTCCACTGCTCTCCCAGCCCCGTCATTAACTTTTTAAAATAGCCTTATTCATTTCTTTCTATTCCTCAAATGGTATTTTATTGTTTACCTTTATTTGATACCATTTATATTTATCAATTATTGAACAATTATTAATTATTCAATTATTTATTCAATTATTATTAGTTATTTTAACAACTACAGACTTTCAGAATCAGAGGGAGTGTGAAATGTACCTAGCCTTAGTGGGTTTAGATTATCTGATAGTCAGATGCTTACGGAAGCTTTGAAAGAATTTCTTATTTAATATTTCCTCCCAAACAAGGAAGTGGTCATTATGGGGGGAATCAAAATCTTATTGGATGTCTTGATCTTTATGTTATGATCCAAGATTGTTTTCATTTTGAATAATATAAAAGAGGGAGAGAGGGCATAGTCTTTTCAAGGTTAAAATATTAAAGATTATTCATCTTTCCCAGAGATGCTGAAGAGGTAAAGTGAGTTGTCCCAGGTCACATACAGGTGGGTGTCTTGATTCTAAGGAAACAAAGTCTGCTTGCTGCAAATAGGACAGATTTAACAATAAAATCCAAAGTGGCGGATGATTCTTTGATGGCTACAATGATGTTAAGGAGAAAGATGAGAGAGGGTAGCAGTTCAAGGGGATGGAGGGAGTGTTATTTCTTCAAGTAGTTTTATCACATGTATTTTGACTTTATAGTATTTATAAGACCCTGAAACCCAAACCTGTTACCATCCAGTTGATTCTGACTCATAGTTGACCCTTGGGACAGAAAAGAATTGGTGGATTTGAACTATCAACATTTTGGTTAGCAGCCAAGATCTTAATCACTGCACCACCAGGGCTGTCAGTATTTGCAAGAAGAAAGTCAATAGTCAAGCATAAAATAACCTCTAGGATACAAGCACACCATTATCTTTTAAACTTTCTAAATTCTAGTCTCCTCTGTTTAATGAGGGCATATATTTCTTCATACACTTCTATTTTGTTTCCAAATTTGTATTTAAATGTTTATATTGTTTATAGTGAATGTTTATTTATTTTTACATACAAGTAATTTATTAACAGTATAGGAGTCCTGTTCACACTGGCAACCACAGTGACCCTTCTTTCTGTGAGTGCTATTGGAGGGGACGGAGGTGACATCCTGAATCTGCCTGATCTTCATTCTAGACCAAGCAAGGGCTCTGAGGGAAGATTGGGCCCTTGGCTTGGGGGTCTTGGTCCTATTTGTACCTGTGGCATGGGGTTTGACACGTAAGGCAGAGGTGCCTAGCCTACTGTACTTCTGGGTCACATTCTGGGCAGCAAACATGGGAGCATATAGTGAGGATTTGTCTCAGTCAGTCTTCACATTTATCACACTAGTCACACAGCAGATGGTTTCTTGTCAAAGAGATGAGTGGCATGGACAAAAGTATCATTGAAGGGTATAAAAATGTGGCCCACACCAAATACATTCTCTCCTTCAGCCATCTGAGGCCCAAAGCTGATGACCTGCTCTTCATTCTTGCCCTTCATCTAGTGAGGTAGCATTTCTGTACATTGTGTCCAGACTCCAACGCCAGAAAGTTGACTGTTTATTATTGCAAATTAAAAAATTTTGAACTACAATTAAAATTAAGTTAGAAATGCAACTTGAAATTATCTGACATTTAATTTAGTGGAAAGGAAACTGAAAAAAGTGAGCCAGAAATAGAAAGGTCCACAATAACCCACCAGTGAGCACTCTGAGCGCATTTTTGTCTTTGCACTTGTCAAAAGAGTGTCTCAGAATCCTCAAGAAATAAGAAGAAACCTTCACATTTTCAAAAATCTCCTCCGAGTGACTTAGGTTGAGTGTTTAAAAAAACTATATTTTCAATTGAATTATGTCCTTGAAAAATACATTGAAATCCTACCGCTGTACATGTGAACGTAACCCTGTGTGGAAATAGAGTCTTTGAAGATGTTGTACGTACCTCACAGGATGAAGGACAACAGAAAGAACAGATCATCAACTTCAGATATTGTACGTTAAGATGAGGTTGTACTGGTACTGGAGTGGGTGGTCCTAATCCAGTCTGAGTAATGTCCTCATAAAAACAGAAAAGGCACAGAGACACACAGGGAGGATGGCCCCATGAAGACGGAGGCAGAGATGGGGACCATGCTGCCACAAACCAAAGCCTGGCACTCCCCGCAGTCAGGAGGGACCAGGAAGGATCTTCCCCTAGAGCTTCAGAAGGAGTCAACACACTGAATTTAGACTTTCAGCCTCCAGAACTGTGAGACGATAATTTCCTGTCATTTTTAAGCCACCCAGGGTTTGACACTTTTACAGCAGCCCTAGGAAGCTAACACAGAGATTGAACAGCTTTTTTTTTTTTTTTTTTTTTAAACCCTGAAAATTTCCAGGCATTACAGCATAATTAGAACAATCTCAAGCTAAAAGGCTTGACATTTGACTATCTGGGCAGCGCTAGAGCATATTCTCAAAATGAAAAGAAAATGACATGATGTTTAAACTATGCTTTAAAGTCCCCTCCCCCAAAGTGGGGGGGACAGGCTTAGATGATGTAAGATCATGCATCTCCGGGGTGGGGGAAGACATTAAAAGCCAGTAACTTCCAGTTGGCTGGCCTGCTTTATCCCAGCAAAACAAAAAGGCATTTAAACTCATTTTAGCCTTCCCACACATGGAGAAATATTCAGAGAAGGAGACATCTCATTCTTTCAGTGAATATTTATCAAGCACCAACCGTTTGCTAGATTATTCTAAGTGATGAGGATGTACCCGTGAACCAAATAGACAAAAATCCTTGTCTCAGGAAGCTTACAATTTTGAGAATACTAAATCAGGGCTGGAGTACTTGAGAGGTACGAATGGTGAACACAGCCAGGTGCTGACCTGAAAGATGGGTGATTTGAGTCCACCCAGGGGTTCCTCAAAAGAAAGGCCTGATGATCTACTTACAAAAGAGCAGCCATTAAAAATTCTGTGGAGCACAGTTCTATTCCGACACGGACGGGGTGCCATGAGTTGGGAATGACTTGATAGTACCTAGCTTTCTTTTTCTTTTCTAAGTTGGGATCACTTTTGCAAGGGAACTCAGTTCTGTTTTTGTTCCACAATGTCCTATCTATTGAAGGCACTGAATGCAGAGGAGGACTTTGAGTCAAGTTAGTGAGAGGCTTCTTTTTTGTCCCTTCCAAGCCCGTATGCCTTCTTCAGGGATGTGGAGATGAGCCTGCTGTCTAAAGCACTATTCCAGCCAATGGTTCACTCTGTATGTCCCAGATCTGTGGGTGGTGCTTTTTTCAGTGATTTCTTGCTCCTCGAGGGACTTCCTTGAGTATCTTGAACCCATCTTTAACACCAGAGGAAAGTTCTGAATGAGACGTTGTTATATTCTCTCCTCACCGTGACTGCAGCTCTGAGAGCACACTGTGTCCTGCTAGTTCCCTGCCACTATTCAGGACCGCTAACAGCATGTTGGACCTAGCTGAGCTGGACCAAGCAGCTAAGGCAAGGACCCAAAGGTCAGCATGAGCCCTGCCAAGGCAGAACAATGTCTGGAGCTTCACTGGCTTTTCCTAGGGCAAGAAATACAGCTGGAGCAAGGAACTATTTCAGATGGGGCATGACCAACAAATTCTGAAGCAGAAAGGACCTGGTGATATAGTGGTTAAGGGCTATATCTGCTAACCAAAAAGCTTGGCAGTTCGAATCCCCCAGGTGCTCCTTGGAAATTCTATGGAGCAGTTTCTACTCTGTCTTATAGGGTCACTATGAGTCAGAATGGACTTGATGGCAGTGGGTTCAGTTTTGGTTTTGACAATCAATAACCAAAAAACATATTGCTATTCACTATGTGAGAATATGAGGTTCCTGGGTGGGAAAAAGGGTTAAGTGCTTCACTGACAGCCTAAAGGTTGGTGGCTTCAACACCCCCAGAGGCACCATGCAAGACAGATCTGCAGATCTGCCTCTGAAAGGTCAAGGACTTTGAAAACCTGATGGAGTGGTTCTCTTCTGCACAGACAGGGCAGCCGTCGGTCAGAACTAATTCCATGGTAACTAACAACAGCAATGCCAGACTACAGAAAAAATTACCTTTCTATTGTTTCTAGTTGAGGTGGTATCATAAAATCTTTTTCATATGAAGGGGTCTGAAACAAAAATAAGAAAAAGAAGTTTTACTAGAGATGAACCAAGCTGTTAGGTAGTAACAGTAAAAATAGTGATTAATGACAAAACAACAATGTTATTTTTCTGAGTGCTTTTTGTTGCTATATGCCATAAAGTTGATTCAGAATCATAGACACCCTATAGGATGGAGCACAACTGCCTCACAGACTTTCCAAGCAGCAGTTGGTGGATTCCTACTGTCACCTTTTATGTTAGCAGCCTCGGCTCTTACCCATTTTGCCACCAGGGCCCCAGATACTTTTTAAAATTTGTAATTTGTTATGGTTTATTTTCTCATTGTCAAATAGACACTTATTTTAAAACTAATTTTATATTCTTCTTCATAGAAAAGAACCTCATGTTTTATTCACTCTAGGCCTCAAAGAAATCTGGATCTACACTTGACAGCCCTTCTCCTGAAGAAGGCGCAGGAGAAAGAATGTAAGGATCATTAAAACCAGGTGAAAACAATCCCTACAGCTTTCTCTTAGGCCGTTAAACCTTCATCCTCTTATATTTGATCTAAAAACCCAGTCAAACCAATGCTGTTGTTCTCCAGTTGATTCTGATTCAGAGTAACTCTACAGGACAGAGTAGAACTGTGCCTTATGGTTTCTAGAGGGCAGCTGCTTGAGTTTAGCTGGGCAACCCTAGATCTCAATCACTGCTCCGTCCAGGCTCCATACTTGATGTAGAATCTATTTTTAAAAAGCTTAGAACATTTAAATTGCAATAAGGACTGTTCAAAATATCTAAACAATGACCTGACCTCATCGAAAAACCACGGGAGCAACTCTGTCCTCTTCATTTTGAAAAAGGTAAAATTGTCTGAATGGGTCTCTGGAAGGGAATTCCTTTAGAAGTACAGCATTCCAGAAATGGAAAAACTAATACTTTGTTAGCACGTTTCTTTTGAATATAGAATACAGAGGGGGCCACCACCAAGCGTCTTTGTACAACACATCTGCCGACATTTTCTACCTACTCAGGAGGGAATGACAAGGCTGTGGGTGAACGGAGGGAAGAGAAAGAATGGTTGTTACAAGGAAAGCAAAGGACTCTTGATTTATCAGTGCTTTTGGCACAGTCTATTTGGGGGGTGGAGGAGTTGGGTACTGGAAATAAGAGCTGTAAATTTCATAAATTGAAGCTCTCTGTTGTTGCTGTCAGGTGCCACTGAGTAGGCTGTGACTCACAGAGACCCTCGAACAGCAGAAAAATCACTGCCTGGTTCTATGCTGTTCTCACATTTGTTGCCAGGCCATACCCGAGCCCGTTGTCACAGCCACTATGTCAATCCATTTCTTTGAGGATCTTCCTCTTTTTCCTTGACCATGTTCTTTAACAAGTGTCATGTTCTTCACCAGGGCCTGGTTTGTCCAAAGTATGTGAGACAAAGTCTCGCCATCCTCGCTTCTAAGGAGTGTTCTGACGCTCTAAAGTAGGCCAGTTGGTCAGCTACAATCTTGGCAGCACTGTGAAGTATGTGTGTTGGGCAGCTCGGGAACAAGATGTTCTGTTTCACTTTTGAGGGCAAAGGAAAGTGGAATAAGGGCTCAGCCCAGAACAGACAGACTGTGAGACAAAGGGAACACTAAGTATTAAGGCAACATCATTAGACTGCTGACCACAAAATTAGGAGGGAGAATGCTGAAGCTCCAAGAGACACTCTGTGTGGTTCAGATGTTTTCTGAAACCAACTTCTGGAAAATTCAAGGCAGTTGTATGAATGAGAATTAAAGTAATAATTGAATGTTTTAGTGTAAGAGTAATGACAAAATGCTGCAACAGTGCTTGGAAATGATGCTGAGTCTATAGAACTTTAAGCCAGAAAGATACGCAGCTTAAAGAGAAAAAGATTTTTTATTTTATTTTTTTTAAAAAGAAGAGTTCAAAATAATCTTTTGGCTCCATATTTAACTAGTGCTTGCTATGGTTTTTTCCCGCTACCCTAAATTTAGATCTCATATTGTTTCAATAATTATTTGGTAGTTAATGAATAAAATACTATGTGTAATGTGCAAAAATAACTTAAATAGTTGGCATATTTGAGTATCATGCCTTCTCAGACTTTTTCAAATGATGTGTATTAAAGCAAATTGAACACTTAAAATATATGAAATAATGTTACATTTCAAGAAAAACTAACAGCCAATAGTAAAATATACCTTAATTCATAAAACATTTTGTGGAAGGGTATCAGCTGCCTCTAATCTTGAGTTAGGTCTTTTTTTTTTAATACTCAAGTGATTTTGAACTGTACTATCGTGATGTTCCATGAAAAAGAATCATACAATTGTAACTGACAGCAGTGAATAAGTTCATGTTTGTTTTTCTTTGAATATCTGGTACTGTCATTGATTGAAAGAAAGACCATGATCCTAAATGAACTCTTTAATTTACAAATATTTTCAAGATGCAAATGACTCAAAGGATGTCTCCACCGTTTGTTTTTCACACAGAAGTTCACGTTTCAGTGAAGAAAAAAAAAACTTATTATCTTCTTCTGTATGTACAAGCCAAAAGGGGAAAAAAATGAAATGAGTAAACCACTTTATTTATCAATGTAAAAAACCCCAGAAACTGTAATGGCCACAAGTCTCAGCTGGTCTTTGTAAATGAGTTTAAACCTTTTAGCTGCAATCTCTGAGTGAGATTTCCCATTCTCAGCTGCTGGCTCCCAGCAAGCTCATGTGGCCCCTGACCTCATTTCCATGGCGACAGAGGTGGGTAGAGTAAAAATAAGTTAAGGGGGAAACTTTTCTTAAGGTAGAATTTTCAAATCCTCAATTATGTAATACTAATGCCTCTCCAAGTTTAAACTGACCAGTCATCAATAACTGGAATTCATTTTCATTTCTCCAAGATTAAATGGCTGAAAACACAGCTGTTGATTCTAAAGATACATTTGCATAAACAAAATAAAATCCCACCCTATTTGATATTGGTTAAGCTCAAAATTGAAGCTTAAAATGAAGGCAGAATGGCTGCTGACATTTGACAGTGGGAACAGACTTCCACCTTTTCAGGGTCGGGGTCCAGGTGGCAACCTGTGGATGTGATGTGTCAGAACTCTGCCGTCTTCAACTTGTGGGGGATGGTGCTTCCTCTTTTGTCAGGAAGGTGGGGTCTTCATCAGAACTGAAAGAAAAAGAGGTAATAGGTTCCCTCACACACATTAGTGAATTCATTTGCTCACCTATATGCTTTTGATTCTCATCATTTAACTGAGGCTGAGAAAAATGCAAGGCTTACAGCATCGCGGCAAACACCAGTGCTCTGACTAGCGACCAGCAGCTGTTTGTTGAGTCCTCACGGCTGGTCCGCTGCTGTGTGGTGTATTTTCTCATTTTTTTTTTCTCTTTGAAAAAAAATTATTAGGGAAAAATTCAAACATAGAAAAAATGGGAAAAAGATGTGATGAGCTCCATCTATTTACTACTCTTGTAACAAGCACCGACTGGTGGTCACTCCTGGTTTATCTCTAGGCCTTCGGTTCCCTCCTGCATTATTTTGAAGCAAGTCTCTGATGTTTTTAACCCTCAATATTTTATTCCCCATGACCACAACCATTGAGTCAATTCTGACTCATAGCAATCCTATGGGATAGAGTAGAACTGCTTCAGAGAGTTTCTAAGGAGTGCCTGGTAGATTCAAACTGCTGTCCTTTTGGTTAGCAGTTGTAGCAAGCACATAACCACTATACCACTGCATTAGAAATAAATAAAACGTTATCACAGCAAAAATAATAATAATTTCCTGTTGCTGTTGTTAGGTGTCATTGAGTCAGTTCTAAGTGATAGTGGCCCTATTCCAACAGAACAAAACACTGCTCAGTCCTTGCTGTCCTCACAGTCATTGATATGCTTGAGTCCATTGTTTCAGCAGCTTTGTAAATCCATCTTGTTGAAGATTTTCCTCTTTTTTGCTAACCCCCCACTTTACCAACTATGATGTCTTTCTCCGGGGACTGGTCCTTCCTGATAACATGTTTAAAGTATATTGAGGGAAAGTCTTGCCACCCTTACTCCTAAGGAGTATTCTGATTTGACTTCTTCCAAGACAGATTTGTTCTTCTGGTTGACCGTGATATAGTCACTATTCTTTGCCAATACCACATTTCAAAGTCATCATTTCTTCCCTGGTCTTCTTCATTCATTACCTAGTACCAACAAATATCAACTCAGTGAGATAGCCTTTTGAGATACTTTTGTTATTATTGTTACAACTTACATTTTGCAAATGGAGACACTGAGGGCAAGAGAAGTTTTAAATTCTACACAATATTTTACAGAATGTAAGTAGAAGAACCTGAATTAAAACCCAGATACAGCTGAATATTTATCAGATAAGTAAACTTCCCAAGGTCACAAGGCTTGTAACAATAAAAGAGACTATAGCTAACATTTTTCTGTGTATTTACTATGTGACAAACTTTGTTCTAAATCACTTAACTCATTTAATCAAGTAGAGGGCATTGTTAGCACTTTACAGATGAAGAAATTAAAGGATGGAGGTGTTAGGTATTAATTAGTAAGTGGTGCGTTGAGCCAGGGGCTACCTTCACTCCCTCTTTTACTTACTAAGTTTACTTTCTGTCTCTTGTGTTTGTCTAGCAACATGTCGCAGTCGCTGGAGCTCAGCAGGCTCAAGCATAATAACAGTTGAGAGCATGGCGCAGGACTAGGCAGTGTTTATTTCTTGGTACATATTGTCGCTATGAATTGCAACTGACTCAGTGGCACCTAACAATAAGAAGCAACATGCCTATGTATTTATTTATGTATTTGAAGAGATAATGTAAGCATTTTCATGGCTCCAAATTCAAGAGGTTAAAAATGGTATACAAGGAAATCTTTACTTGCACTTCTGTCCCCTGTTTGCCAGCTCCAGTCTTCAGAGGCGACCAATGTTCTCAAATTTCCTGGGTATCAATCCAATGATATTTTGTGCGTATACAAGCAAACACATATCATTCACTCCTATTCTTACATGGAAGGATATATACTATACATGTTCTGTGCCTATGATTTTTCACTCAGCATACCTATTTGTCTGTTTGTCACAGAGCTCACACTGCTCCATCCTGCTCATTCTCATTGGCGTACAAACCCGCACACACTTTAAACCTGTTTGAACACTCTTTAAAATCAATTTATGCTTTCATTGCCTTATAAAATGTCCAGACAATTACTGTGATGGTTAAAGTTGTATGTCAGCTTAGCTGGGTTGTGTTTCTCAGGGATTTAGCAGATTTGCAGCAAAGTAGTTTGGCAGTAATAATGATGTAATTTGGCAGTTATGTAATGATGTAGCGATCCTCCATGATGTTTTTTGATGTGATCAGCCAATCAATTATAAGAAGAATTTTCTCTGGGATGTGACTTACATCCAGTATATATTTGGGCATTCTGGCAAACCTTGCTCACTTGATCTTGCATCTGGCTTATCATCATCTGACCTACAGTCCTTTGGACTTGAGCTAGCAGCCTGCCACACTGTCTACTAATCTTAGGATTCATTGGCTGCCACAGCCTGTTAGCCAGTGACCTGCTATCTGCCCTACAATCTTGGATTCATCAGCCCCTGCAGGTAACTGAGTTAGGAGAATCCTCCAGCCCAAGGCCTGACCAACAGACTTGGAACTTACCAGCCTCTACAACTGTGTGAGCCATTTCATTGAGACAAATCTCTCTCTCTCTCTCTTTCCACACACACACACACACACACACACACACACACACACACACACACACACACACACACACACACACATGTATATGTGTGTATGCATATATGTATGCTTCACTGGGTTTACATTTCTAGAGAATGATCCTAGGACACTTTAAAAACTGAATAAGTGGAAAGGTTTGTTTACAAATAATCCAATTTTCTATTTGTGATCGCCAAAGCATAATTAACCAATATTTAGATATTCACCAAGGGCCCTTATGGCTCAGTGATTAAAAGCTCAGCTGCTAATCAAAAGGTCAGCAGTTTGAATCCTTCAGCTGCTCTTTGGAAACTATTTGGGTCAGTTCTAATCTCTTTTGTAGGGTTGCTATGAGTTAGAATCAACTATATGGCAATGGATTTGGTTTTTAGGTTTTAGATATTCTCCACTTTGCTCTTTTCATTTTGTAGTCACAGCATTTAAGTGCTCTCAAAGAGTTATGATATAAGATGGCTTGCAATCAGCATACTATACAAATAAAAGAAAATAAGGATAGAAAAAATATTTTAAATGGAGTCCCCTGAGAATTTCTAAGCACAAAGTTTAGGGACATAATTGCCCATTTCTGTGTAGTTTTTTAATGGATACCCAACTGGTATTGCCCCGGATGCCTGGAAGAAGCAAATATAATCCTCCTTAAGCCAGGCATCAAATGTAATCTATCATCTGACTGTAGGTTAGATGATGATGAGCCCAATGCAGGATCTAAAACAAGTGAGCAAGGTTGCCAGAATGCCCAAATATATACTGGATGCAAGTCACATCCCAGAGAAAATTCTTCTTGTAGCTGATTGGCTGATCACATCAAAAAACACTGTGGAGGATCACTACCTTATTACATAACTGCCAAATTACAAGTTTCAAGGAACATCAGCATTCTCTCTCTCTTAAAACACACATACACATACAAATGCACACACACAAATAATTACATGGAGAAACAGGCTATTAGAAGGAAGAATCAGCAAAACAACAGACTATAGAAACAGACCCACAAAAATGGGAGATACTGGAAAAATGAGATAAAAATATAGCTAAAGAAGAATAGAAGAACTTTCAGGGAATGAATACATCAAGAGCCATTGACTATGGGGTGAGATAATCAAGTGTAATCAGATAAATTGAAGAAGATAATAGAAAGAATGGAGGGGAAACAATACTTGAAAAGACAGTGGTTGGAAATTTCATAGATTAAAAAACAAAGGAAAATTGTAGAAGTATACATTGATGTCTCTACAGAAACATACCGATTCTTAGATCCAGGCACCCCAACAAATCTCAGGCAAATTAAAGAGAAACCTACACTCAGACACATTGGAGAGAAACTACAGAAGTAGAGAAAAGGAGAAAAAAGCTAGTATCAGAGAAAAAAGATTTAGTATAAAGCCAAGCCAAGTGCCATCGAGTCAGATCCGACTCATGGCGACCCTAGGGAGAGGAATAATTAATTTAATAGTTGATTTTTTTTCCTTTTTCTTTTATGTTACTTTAGCTGAAACTTCACAGATCTAACTAGTTTCTTATTAAACAATTAATACCCATACTGTTTGTGATATTGGTTAACAACCCCACAACATGCCAACACTTTTGCCTCTTGAACTCGGCTTCCCCTTGACCAGCTTTCCTGTCCCCTCCTGCCTTCTTTGGCTTGCCCTTGGTGTGCCACGCAGTGTTATTTTGTTTTATGAGCTTGTCTAATTGATAGTTGCCTTTTTAACAGCAGCATGGAAAAGATAAAACTATGGAATGCTATTTCTAAATTGCTGGATGGAATAACTGTCACCACAGAATTATTTTTTGAGTAAAACTAACTAAACAACAACAACCCAGTGCCATCGAGTCAATTCTGACTCATAACCACTCTATAAAACAGAGTAGAACTGCCGCATAGTTTCCGAAGTTGCACCTGGCAGATTGAACTACCAGCCTTTTGGTTAACAGACATAGCACTTCACCACTATGCCACCAGGGTTTCCATTCAATAAGTGAGGATGAAATAATAAAATTTTTAGGGAAAAACGGAGAGAATTTACTATTACCAGATCTTCAGTAAAAGAACTCCCATATCACAGATTTCAACAACAAGGGAAAAAATGCTGAAAGTAAGGCTTAAATTTCCAGGAGAAACAATAAGCAACAATAATAATAATGAGTCGGACCCGACTCGACGGCACTTGGCTTGGCAATAATAATGTGTTGGTATCTAAACCTAAACACTGGAATAAAACAATAATGCTTAAATTATAGGGTTAATGGTTAACATAAAGAACTAAAACCTTGGATAAAAAATCAATGTTAGAAAGAGTGTCATTAACATTAAAATATCACAAAGCCTTTTATACTGATCAGAGTAGAAATATTGATTGAATCTAAACTATTTTAAGTTAAATATGCATGTTAAAATTTCTAAAATAAGCATTAAAACTACCAAAATTTGTAAGAAAAAAATGGAATGCTGAAAACAAAATCTTAAACAAACCCCACACAAAAATGCACCAGAAAACAGGAAAATCACAACAAATAGAATGTGAAAATAAGATGGTATTAATGAGTTAGAAGAAACAGTAACTCATAGAAGGACTGAAGTCCTTGGCTAAAAGACTGCCAGTTTGGAGTCTTTAAATATGGGAGACCCTCAATGAAATGAACTGACACAGTGGCTGCCACAACAGGCTTCAACACAGCAAAGCTTCTGAGGACGGCACAGGACTGACAATGTTCAGTTAAAATTGCTATGAGTAAGAGATGATCTGACAGCATTTAACAACAATATTCTGTTTTATAAAAGCTAATTTTAACTGATGCATAAGTATTTAGAAGGATGAAAAATCAGTAGACTGAAAACTTGACAATAGGCAGATAACAAAAGAAAGTTAACAAGGCGGTTTTGGGATCAGACAAAATAAAATTTAAGTCTGAAAACATTACCAGAAATAAAATGAGTCACTATATTTTATGGCAGCAAATAATCCAAGAAGCTGGACTGTGTGAAAAAGAATGAGGCACGAGGACTGGGGGAAGACTCATAACAACCCGCATTATGCAGATGACACAACTTTGCTTTCTGGAAGTAAAGGGCATTTGAAACAGTGACGAAGATCAAAGACCACAGCCTTCAGTATGGATTGCACTGAAAAGCCGAAAAAAAAAAAAAAAAAAACCCTCACATCTGCACCAATGAGCAACATCATGATAAACAGAGAAAAGATTGAGGTTGTCAAAGATTTCATTTTACTTGATTCCACAATCAGTGCCCAGGGGAGCCAGCAGTCAAGAAATCAAAAGATGCATTGCATTAGGAAAATCTGTTGCAATACACTTCTTTCAAGTGTTGAAAAGTAAGGAGGTCTCTTTGCAGGCTAGGGTGTGCCTGACCCAAGGCATAGTGTTTTAAATTGCTTGGAAGACGGACCATGAATAAGGATGACAGAAGAAGAACTGATGCCTTCAAATTGTGATGTTGGAGAAGAATACTGAACATACCATGGATTGCCAAAAGAGCAAACAGATCTGTTCTGGAAAAGGTACAGACAAGAGTGCTCCTTGGAAATACAGATGATGAGACTGTGTCTTACATATTTCGGACATGTTGTCAGGAGGGATCAGTCCCTGGAGAAGGACATACTTTGGACATGTTGTCAGGAGGGATCAGTCCCTGGAGAAGGACATCATCTAGGTAGAGAGTCAGCAAAAAAAGAGGAAGACCCTCAAAGAGATGGATCAACACAGTGGCTGCAACAGGCTTAAGCATAAAAAGGATTGTGGACATGGTGCAGGATTGGGCAGTGGGCAGTGTTTCGTTCTGTTGAGCATAGTGTTGCTGTGAGTCAGAACCAACTCACTGGCACCTAACAACAGCAACAGCAGCATATTTTTATGAGTTTCAGTTCACAGGGAAGTAACTAATTCATATATCCTAATAACATAGCTTCAAAATATATAAAATAAATAACTGACAGAACTGTAAGGAGAAACTAACAAATTCATCATCCTTGACCTGTAGTTCTCACACTTGAGTATGCACCAGAATCACCTGAAGGTCATACTAAAGCACAGATTACCAGGTCCATGGCCAGTTTATGATTTGCCAAGTATTTGGTGGAGCCCAAGACTTTGCATTTCTGACAAGTTCCCAGGCGATGCTGATACTGCTGGTTCAGAGAGCCTACTTGGAGGATCTTTACTCTAGAGTGGTACACAGGTTAAGAACTCTGCTGCTAATCCAAAGGACAGCAATTAGAATCCACTAGGTCCTCATTAGAAACCCTATGGGGCAGTTCTATTCTGTCCCATAGGTCACTGTGATTCAGAATTGACGTAACAGCAACTGATTGCTTTGTTTTGTTGTTGTCTTATTGTCTTGTGCATGTGCACCAAAAGCCATGCATGGGGACATTTATAGCAGCACTTGTCCTCATAGGAAAGGTATAGTCAACAATCCACATGTCTGTCAACAACAGAAACTATAAATAACTTATAGCATACTCAGAAAACTGAACGCTACCATACAGTGATGACAAATAATGAATTACAGCTTCATGAATTGACATAACTAATTCTCAGAAACACTGTTTGAGCAAAAGAAGAAAATTTGAGAAGACATTGTAGAGCAGGACTTCATTTCTACAAAGTTCAGTAAGTAAAATGTCTTTGTCCTCTTTGTCTGCCCCTCACAAATCTTTCACAGTTTTGGCTAAATCATTTCACAGTGTTTACATTTTTATAACCATGTAAATATTGTTTTCCACTGAGCCATATGGTACACTCTGAACACATTTCTTCTCTTGTATAACTTAAAAATTTGCCAGGAGTTAACTGCCTCTTTTACATTTATGCAGTTTTCTATTTATCTATCAATTTATTCCCAAACTCTGCATGCTACATAACACTTTTCAACTTGGTGAAATTCAACTGATAATTCCCATCTTTCATGTTTCCCCTTGGAGTACCCATATTGTTGTTCTAATCTGACTTACGAAAGAGTCATTGTCCCAAGACTTTATTTAGCACCATTCTAAAAATTCTTAGCATTTCTTTTTCTGGTGGTTATTTATTTATTTTTTTTCCTGAGTGCAAGTTGAACTTGTCAAATGGTACGTAGGCTTTTCCATCCACAAGGTCCTTCTGTTTCTTGAGGCAGACTTCAGTGCCAGTTACTGTTAAGTCTTATTGTTTGGGCTTATCTGTTTCCCCCAACAGAATCATCCAATATCCTGAAGGCGGACATATGCGTATAAGTCTGGAGGTCAGAGTTTCTTGAGTCATGAAGAGTGTGGGGAGGGGCAAGGTTATGTTTCATATAGATTTTTCCTGAATCACTCTCTTCAGTTGCCAGTTGAATAGTCATTTTTGTCATAGTACACATTTTTTTACTTGAACTAATGACTGACAGATTATAATTATTCATACTTGGGTATTTGCCAAATATTTTTTTCAGAAACAAATAAAGAGAATCTGTCTCTTCAAGGGAAACAACTGACAATATTTGTTGCCAATGATAAAATTCAAGCTTTCAAGCGAAAATTACAACTTTAGAAAACTCACAGCCTTGTGAGTGTGGCAACATTCTAGCACTTAAAAACTTTGCTACTGAGATTGACGGTAATGTCGACAAGTATGATTTTTTGATATTGTGAAATAAAATGTCAACATTGAGAAGAACCTATAACTTGGTGAACCAATACTTTCCAAATGGCAAATGTCTGGGTAAAAGATTCATTAAAAGTTCAGGTAGACAAACGGATTTCAGTGTGACAAAATTGCCTTTAAGAAATTTCCATGTGTTGAGTTTGAGGTAGCATCAGTGAAAAATATCCATAATTACTTGAAAAGTTTAGTAAAGTATTTCTCCCGTTTCCAGGTATATACTCGAGCGTAATTTGCTCCATATGCTTCAACCAAATCAACATATACAACCAAATGAAAGAAGTAGGTATGAAATTCTAGCTGTCTTCTAATAAGCCAGAAATTAAAGAGTTGTAACAATACCACTCTTCTCAGTACTTACTTGCTCTGATCTCTCACTCAAAGCTAGATCTTAAGGTTCTCCACACATTTATAGCATATAAGACTTAAAGAATTAACAAGACACCATCATTTTCAAAAAATAAAAATTGTTCTGTAAAAGGAAGATAGGTAATTCATGTTGTGTCAATTAATGACACTACTTTGATAGTAGACAAGAATTATCAAGTACAATCTCACAGTAGGAGGGATCATCATATCAGTCAACTAGTGAAGTCTGCCAATCTATACCAAATTGTCTTCTGTAAACCTCTTGCAGATTATTTTCTGTTCTTGGTCCAAGAAAGCCCAGTGGCGGGGCATTCACTGTTTAATAGAACAGGCAGATTCATTGCATGGTTGCAAGAGCTACAAAGTTCTTCCTTATATAAAGAACAGACTGCTTTGCTTGGCAATCAGTCCAGAATTGTACCTATCTATACACATACAGGAGCCCCGATGGCATGATGGTTAAGCATTTGGCTGCTGGCAAAAACACCAATAATTTGAATCTACCAGCTACTCCTTGGAAGCCCTACAGGACCTATATGATTGCTATGAGACAGAATTGACTCATGGCATTGAGGTTTTTTTTTTTCTTTTGTCTTTGTCGTTAAATATATATTCATACTGTGATATACTTTGGCAAATGGCTCACTCAAAGTTCATCCCATCCAAAAGCAGAAATGGAAATCCCAAAAGGAGAAATCAAGGCCCTAACAGCTCATCATCTTCAGAGACAGGAGGTAGTTCCTCCACCTAAACATTTTGTAATTAGCTGATCACAAATAAAACAACTAGATTTTAATGTTAAAAGGTAAACCAGCAGGCAAAACAAAATGCAACCCCAAATTTTCAGAACTTTGAAGTAATTTCTTATACAAATCTTTAAGCAAGAGGAATTATATGTTAAGGAGTCACATGCATGTTCTTTTTTAGAACCTACTTTCATGCCCTTTGTTTATTTTTCTAATGAGTAACTGGATTTTTAATGCATTTTTAAGGAACTGTTTAAGTACTAAAGATATCAGCCCTTTGCTATGGTGAAGCTGCCCGAACGAGCCATGCATATCATGCAGAACATTGGGTAGCATCACCAAAATCATTCCAATTCACTTGAAAAAACAAACAAACAAAAAGTTTGCGAGGAGAATAAGTGCACAAGATAGGGGCTCAGTTTATAGAAGAAGGATAAGCGACGTTTAACCTTCACAAATTTGGTAGCAGAAATGGGATTAGAATCTGGATTGTCATTCATAAAAGCTTCAATGGTTTTCTGACTTAAGTCCAGTGTCACTTCTGAGCACACTGTTGAAATGTCCATCATTTAATCTATTGGGTACTGTTGCTTGTGAGGAGAGCTCTTAATAAGATGTTTAATAAACGTTCACAGATTGGTCTACTTCCATGCCATTGTGTGTCCTCCTTTTACAGCATTTGAAATTCTATTTATAAAAACTTCAGTCAGCATTCACGTGGGTGATGCATACATTTCAAAATGTTCAGCTGCAATTTGAATCTAATTAGTTGACACTTCGAGCACTGCCAAAGTTTTTTATTCAGGAGTGGATTGGTTGTTTCAACAACAAATCCTCAAAAACATCTGTAGAGTAAAGCCAACTGACAAAAATATTTATGCTACAGTTTTCAGCTGTGACATGAGGGGACATTTCATCTTATGTGCTCTGGGTTTATTGCATTTATTGCAAGAGCTTTAGCTGCAAGGATGTCCTTTGGACTAGACTCTCCTCATCCTCTGGCCCCTCCTCTCTTTGTTTGCTCAAATTTACAAAGTACTTGAGACAGAAACCCTGGTGGTATAGTGGTTAAGTGTTATGTCTGCTAACTGAAAGGTCAGCAGTTTGAATCTGCCAGATCCTCTTGGGAAACGCTATGGAGAAGTTCTGGTCTGTCCCATACAGTTGCTAGGAGTCAGAATCCTCTTGATGGCAGTGAGTTTGTTTTTTTTGGCTTAGTTAGATGGAAAACTCAATAGCCTGAATACATATGTTGCTTTGAATCTTAACATCCTGTTGTCTGTAGTTACAAATGAAAAGCAATGATGACACCACATTGAAAATCACTTTTAGTGCTGAAGAATTCCAACAACAGGGTGGGTTCTTGGTTAACTCTGATGGAGGTGTTAAAGACGAAGATGAAAATAATAACAGCTAATGATTATTGAGTGCTTACTATGTACCAGTCATTGTACAAGACATTATGTTCTCAGATCCTCTCAACAACTCTGTAAAGTAGATATGTGTTATTCCCTTCTCAAAGATGAGAAAACTGAGGCTTAGGAAGATCAAGTAATCTTTCCAAGGTTCAAAGCTAACAAGTCGAGCATTTGAAGTAAGTTTGTGAAATCTATGCTCTTCATCATTATATTACATAAAATCAACTGTATTTTAGGAGAAATCTCATGGGAAATATATTAGAAATTCATTTTAATGTTTCCATTTCAGTCACTACTTAACTAATATATGTAAGAGGCAAACTAGCTTTCCCAGGGGAAGAAAAATGATAGAAAGTGAAAACCTAGCTCTTTGTAGTCACAGAGGTTGTGGGTATCCAACTGAGTGTGCCTTCCTAGGTAGGTGCACACCAGCAAAGGAAGTTAAGATACCAAAGACAATAATGTTGGCAGTTCAGGCATTCAACCCTTTTTGCCAAGTGTTGGCTGTTTACGTTGGGTACTCTGTTAGTACTGGGATAATTTTGTCTGAAAATATCAATTGTTCCTTTTGATTAGCTAATAGAAGGAACCCCACGTGTCTATCAGTCTGTTGTACTGTGTTGGCAAGAGTGTTCCTGTGATGATAGAAGATGTATCACTAGTATTTCAAATAGCAGGGTCATACATGGTGGACAGGTTTCAGCAGAGCATCCAGTACAAGACAGATGAGGAAGAAGGACCTAGTGGTCTGCTTATGAAAAAATGGCCATGAAAATGCTATAAATGGCAGAAGATCATTGTCTGGTATAGTGCTGGAAGATGAGCCTTTAGGTTTGAAGATATTCAAAATATGACTGGGGAAAAGTTGCCTCTTCAAAGTAGAGCAGATATTATTGACATAGGTAGGGTAAAGCTTTGGGGACCTTCATTTGCTAAGGTGACATGACTCAGAATAAAATAAAAAGCTGACAGGAACTGTTAATAATCAGAGAGTGGAGTGTATAAAATATGAATATAGGGAAATTTGATCTCATAAAACATGGCATGGAATGCATAAAGATCAACATCCTATGTATCAGTGAGCTGTAATGGACTCATACAGACCGTTTTGAATAAGACAATCACATAGTCTACTACTCCTGGAATGAAAAGAAATGGCATCACATTCATTGTCAAAAAGAACATTTCAAAATCTATCCTGACATACAACACAGTTACAGGATAATATTCAGGTGCCTACAAAGAAGATCTGTTAATACAATTATTATACAAATTTATGTACCAACTATTAAGGCCAAAGATGAAGAAACTGAGGATGCTTTTTGTTAACTTTTGCAGGCAGAATTAATCAAATATGCAATCTAGATGCATTGAATAACATTGGTGATTGGAATGGAAAAGCTGGAAATGAAGAAGATCAGTAATTGGAAAATACGGCCTTAGTGAAAGAAGCCTTGCTGGAGATGATATGATAAAATTTTGCAAGGCTGTTTCATCAGAAATTCCTTTTATCACCAACATAAGTGGTGAAAATACACCTAGACCTCACCAGATGGAATACACAGGAATCAAGTAGACTGATCTATGCAAAGAGACAATTAAGGTGCTCAATGTGATCATCAGAACAAGACCAGGGGCTGAATGTGGAAAAAAAAAAAAAAACATTAATTGCCCGTAGGCAAGTTCATGTTGTAGCAGAAGATTAGAGCAAGCTTATGAGAGCCAATACATGACCTTGAGTATATCCTACCTGTATTTAGAGACCATCTCAGACCATTAATGCATTGAAGAAAAAAAAAAAAAAAAACCTGAAGAAAAAAATTCATGCCTTAAGTTATAATACTGGAAGATTCTACCAGAAAGATATTGAATGATGTCGGAAACATGAAAAGAAGATGAAAAAATAGTCACTGTACCAAAAAGCTTTGCCAATGTTTAACCTTTTCAGGAGTATCTATGAACTGAAGGATGAAGTTCAAGATACACTAAAGGGAATGGGGAAAAATAAGGCTCCAGGAACTGACTGTACCAACTGAGGTATTTCAACAAATTGATGGAGCACTGCAGGTGCTCATTCATCTAATTTAAAAAATTTGGAAGACAGCTTCTTTAACTAAAACAGATCCATATCTGTGCCCGTTTAACAGGAAGGTGATCCAACAGAATATGGAAGTTATCAAACAATATCATTAATATTACACGGAAGTAAAATTGTGCTGATGATTATACAAAAGTGGCTGCAGCAGTGCATCAACAGGGAGCTGTTGGAAGTTCAATTCACATTCAGAAGAGGATGTGGAAGGAGGGAAAACTGGTGATGTCAGATGATTCTTGGCTTAAACATGAAGATGTTCACCTGTGTTATTATTGACTATGCAAAGCATGTGCCTCTTTGGATCATAACAATTATAGATAACATTGCAAAGAAGGAAAATTCCAGAGCATTTAATTGTGCTCATGAGGAATCTGTACATATGAAGACTGCCAATTTTAGAAAAAGTGCTTCATGCCTCATTGCTGAATATCACTTTGGTTACCCTCAAAGTACCCCCCTTAGGAAACTATGCACTGATCCTAGCACTAGTCCATCCTTCAGAGCAATTTTGGAACTCTTTTTCTGGAATCGCCACCAGAGCTCTCGTCTTATTACCCTTGATGTCTTAAATGTCATCAAAATGTCTTCTTTTCAATATTTCCTTTATCTTTGTGTAAAGGAAAGAGTTATTGGAGCTAGATCAGGTGAGTAGAGAGGGTGTTCCAATACATTTATTTGTTTACTCGATAAAAACTCCCTCACAGACAACTGTACAACTAAGTTTGTGATCTTTCTGCCTTGCAACCACACACAATGGCTATTCCAGAAAGAGTTTCAAAATTTCCTTGAAGGTTAGACTAGTCACTGGCATTGGTGCATAGCTTTACAAGGAGAGTTCTTCAAAGATGACTCTAATGATATTCTGCAGTGAGGTAGGAAGCACTTGGAGCAATTAAGTTCTCAAATTTAATTGTCAGACCTTGTAGTTCAAGAGGCAGTCATTTGAATAGAATTACGTGGTTTAAAGTCTAGAAAGGTATGCATCATGATTGTATCCATTCACGACACTTACTCAGACTGTATGCTGAGGATATAATCTGAGAAGTTGGACTATACAAAGAAGAATGTGTTATCAGGATTGGAGGAATATATATTAACAGGCTGTGATACACAGATAACACCTCCTTGTCTGCAGAAAGTGAAGAAGTCCTGAGGCACTTGCTGATGAAGACCAAAGACTTCAGCCTTCAGTATGAACTGTGTCTTAACATAAAGGAAACAAGAATCTTCACAGTTGGACCAATAGAAAACTGCGATAAAAGAAGAAAAGATCGAAGTTGTCATGGATTTCATTTTACATGGATTTGCAATCAACACCCATGAAGTCTAGAAATCTGATGATGTGTTGCACTGGCTGAATCTTTTGCAAAAGACTTCTTTGAGGAGGTAGAGTCAAGATGGTAGACTAAGCACACAACTCCCTAAATCCCTCTGGAAACACAGATCTGAATTGATAATCAAACAGAGCGTTATGGTCGCCTAGTGAGCCCCAGGACACGGCACAGGGCTGTTAATTTGGACTTCATACCACTGAATGAAAAACCTCCTCTCTCTCTCTAACTCCTGCTCCTGGCTCGTCCTGGCTCTCATGGACTGAAGGTAACTCATTATTTTGAATTTTTTTTCTCTGTCTTGGCGGGAGGGCAGAGCTGGGTCTTGCCTAGTGGCTAGGCTCAGATGCACTGTTGATGGGATAGGCAGGTGAAATTGCCATATTCTGAGAGCCAGGCTTAAGACTCTGTGCACCTCACCACTTTTGGCCTGTCTTTCTGCCTCTGCCACAGTCTAGTTTGTACGGAAGCAGCAGCACCCTTGTGTGGGATGCCATCTTGGCTACAGAGAGTTTAGCTTGACCTAATTCTTAGCCTGGAAGCCAAGACCTGCCCACAGGAGAGCACTTTTGCAACAGAAAAGCAGTAGTTTACATAGTGTTGCCTACGGCTGGTACCTGTGGGCAGAGGCTAACAGGGCAGTAGCATTGCTGTATTTTGAACTAGTTTGTATCATCTGGGGTTGGATATAGAGGTGCTTACTTTGCCACTTGGGATAATGGACCTCTACACCTGAAAACCTGACTGACTTGGGAAGTGGTCAGATACCTTTTATTTATTTTTCATTTTAAGATGGCCTAGAGACACATCTGTGGTCCATCGTCACAGTATCTCCCCCAGCCTTTATTGACTCACATGAAGCCCCAAAAGCAACAGAACCTTGAGAAAACAGTAAACAGGAAATTATCCACGGATTCAGAAGGCCCCCAAATGAAACAACCAAGGAGTTTTCTGGATGAAGAAACTTCTCTGAAATTATCAGAAAGTGAATACAGAGTGATATACAGAGCCCTTCTAGACCTTATACAAAATGCAGAACAACAAAATGAAAAATTAAGCAAGCTGTTGTTTGATCTGATGTAACACTAGTACTCTGAAATCCAACAGATCAAGAACAAAATCTAAGACACAGAAACTTCAATTTGAAGCCAAGAAAACAGAATGCAACAAATGGAAAAAAAGAATTTCTGACTTGGTAGACAGAGCTACTGATTCCAGCATCTACAAGGAGAAATCAGAAAAAAGAAACAAGAAAAATGAAGAAGCATTAAGAAGCATGTGGGACTCTAGAAAGAGGAACAACCTATGATTAATTGGAATCCCTGAACAGGACAAGACACCTGAGAATGCAGAGAGTATTGTTGCTGAGCTGCTGACAGAAAACTTCCCAGAAATCATGAAGGAAGAGAATATAGATATCCAAGATGCATATCAAACACCACTCAATACAGACCTCAAAATAAAGACTCCAAGACATAACAAAAGCTTAACAAAAAGAAACGTAAGCAGAAACTCTTAAAGGCAGCAAGACTCAAAGCAAAGCTGACATTCAGAGGGAAATCCTGTAGGCTTTCATCAGATTTCTCAGCAGAAACCATGCTGGCATGGAGACAGTGGCATGACACATTCAAAGCCTTGAGGGAGAAGAATTTCCAACCAAGAATCATATATCCTGCAAAATTATCTTTCAAATATGAAAACTAAGACATTTGCAGATAAACAGAAACTCAGAGACTTTGTAAAAACCAAACCAAAGCTGTAAGAAATACTGAAAGAACCTCTTGGCTTTGGCTTAGAAGAACAAAACCACTAACTTTATATTTTAGAAAGACATAGAATCCAGAATCCTACTCAGTTAGGGAAGGCTCCAAACTCAATCAAAGCTTTAATACTGAAAGAAATAATTCGCCATCATGTTAAAAAGAGGGATGTACTACAGTCGTTATAGTCCTTCCAGATGGAGAGGAAGTTGACAAGACTGATTTATAACATTATCCTTAAAAAAAAATACTTCTTTGAAGTATTAAAAAGCCAAAATATCACTTTGAATTCAGGTGCGCCCAACCTAGTCAATGCCATTTTCAGTTACCTCATATCCATGCTCAAAATGGACAATAAATAACAAAGACAAAAGAAGAATTGATACCTTTAAATTATGGTGTTGGTGAAGAATATTGCATAGTCCATGGACAGTCAGAAGAAGAAACAAATATGTCATAGAAGAAGTACAGCCAGAGTGTTCCTTAAAGTAAGGATGGTGAGGCTTCATCTCAGGTCTTTTTATGTGTTTATCAGGAGGGACCAGTTCCTGGACAAGCACATTATGTTTGGTAAAGTATGGAGTCAGTTAAAAAGAAGACCCTCATCAACATGGATTGACACGTTGACTTTAGCAATGTGCTCAAGCATAACAAAAATTGTGAGGATGCTGCAGGGCAGGACAGTGTTTGGCTCCGCTGTGCACTGGGTCTCTATGGGTCTGAACTGACTCGGTAACACCTAAAAACAACAACCGTAAAAGGATGCAGACCTTTTTCTACAAATCTGAAAACTTGATTCCTTCATTTTACCCTAAGGAGATCTAGGGTACAGGGATCAGACCTCAAAGCATAATGTGTTGTGTAAGAGGCTTAGAGTTGGACTATCTGGATTCAATACCAGAGTCATCCTTCACTGGTTGTGTGATCTTGGTCACGTTGTTGACTTTCTTCTTGCTGCAGTTCAGGTTCAGGAATGCTCAGGACACTGTTTCTGTATCATGATAGCCTCTTCTCACCCAGGCTCTCAGGCACACCTCTCCTTGGCCCTCTGCCTCTGCCCAAAGGCACTCTGTTTTCTGCCTCTTGGGCTGGGAACCCACTGTGAGGTCTCTACTGCCACCACTTCTCTGCTATCACTTCTCCCTATCCTCGGGGTTACAGCTTCACTCACTGTCTCCTAGGTCCAAGAGACTTTAGTGCAGGGATTCTGGGTCCAAAGGATGTGCTGGTTACTGACAATTCTTCCTTGCTGGTGGTGGGATCTTCTTTTTCATGCTTCTTAGGTGGCTCATTTCAAGACTAGTGGGAGGGCAAAAGCTGACCAATCCCTTTGGTGGACCAAATTGCCCTATCACACTGTCCTGCCTGATCTCTGGGTCAGGAGTTACCAGATCTTGGCTAGAAAAAAGACACAAAAGTGATTCTTCCTACCACATGGTCAATTATATTAAGTCATACATGTAAAACAAGTATTGACTTCAGTATGGATTACATCTAAACAAAGAAAACAAAAATTATCACAACTAGACCAATAAGCAACATGATGGTAAATGGAGAAAAGCTTGAAGTTGTCAAAGATTTCATTTTACTTTGACCAATAATAAATACTCATAGAAAAAAATCACATGACAGTGTAAAAGCCCACTGCAAAAGATCACTTTAGAGTACTTGAGAGCAAAGGTGTCACTTTGAAGACCAAGTGCACCTGCCCCAAGCCATGGTATTGTCAATTACTTCATATGCATGCAAAAGCTGGACAATGAATAAGGAAGACTGAAGAACTAACACCTTTGAATTATGATGTTGGTAAAGAATATTGAATCTATGATGGATTGTTAGAAGAGTGAATAAATTTGTCTTGGAAAAAGTACAGCCAGAAATCTCTTTAGAAGCGAAGATGGAGGCAATAGCTCTCACTTATTCTGCCATGTTATCAGGAGAACCAATCCCCAGAGAAAGACATCATGTTTAGTAAAGCAGAGGGTCACTGGAAAAGAGGAAGACTCTCAGTGAGATGTAGTGACACAGTGGCTGCAACAATGGTCTGAAACATACCAGTGATAGTTAGGGTGGTGCAGGACCTTGCAGCATTGTGCTCTGTTGTATACAGTGTCTCCTTGAGTTGGATCCAACTCTAAAGCACCTGACAACAACAGGTATTATCTGTCATCATCATTGCTATTTTCAGGGTCATCATCACCGTTAGTCATCATCTCCTGGCCTTCTAAGAGGCATCGAAGTGTCCTACAGTGACATAAACTCTGTCACTATGTAAGAATTAAATAGTCCAAAATATCTTCATTTATTCTAAAACTCCCTTAGGGAAATTTTAATAGTTACAGGACCTTTATTCATTATTGCTTATGTTTATGTTTAACAGCAATATTTTTCAGGATAATGTGATGAGTCATGGAACTTTTTAAAAAACCTAACTTTCATGCAATTATTTTTGTGATAAGCAATCAATAATACAGATTATTTTTGCAAGAAGTTCCTTCTGGTTAGACACAGTACGTATAAAGTATGTAACAGTGCTTGGTACATGCTAGTTCTTAGTAAATGTCACTATCACAGCTATTACTATAACATCTTCATAGCTTCTTTGTGGTCCTATTTATTACTTCATCTTTCTGTTGTGGATTGTAAGTATTTGTAAGAATTTCTGAACACTGAAAATGCTGACATTTAAGAATAGAATGACCACAATGTCTTTTCCTCTGAATTTTTTTGCTAAACTATCTGCCTTGCCTTCTTCTTTCAAGCTGGAATTAGAAAAAGTTAAACTGGGTGTGAAAGAATAAATCAATTAGAGCATGTACATCCTTCACAATAGCATTCTGTGGAAAGCAGGTTTTCACCAAGGCTTCCAATTTCAGGTTCGTAAATAGAGCCAAGCCAAGTGCCAGTGGAGTTGGATCCGACTCATGGCGACCCTTGTCTCAAATTTCAGTGTGGACAGTGCCCTATTAACACCAGCTTCAGAGTAGGCACAGAGAGAAGGGTTCAAGTTTCAGCTCTTCTCATGATGAACAACAGCGACCCTAGGAACAGGCCTGAAGGAACAAACAACCTGCTGGGAAAATGTTTCCTTTGTCTGAGCGAATGAATTTAGTCTTTCTGCCTTACTGGAAAATGTTGCTCACTGTCTCAACATATTACATGGAACTTTTGAAAAAATATTATTTGAAAACAACTTTATTATAAAATCATGCATGTTAGTTTCAAGGGAAGAAAAGAAATAAGAAAAAAAAAAAGAAGAAAAGTCAGCTGTGTAATCCTGGCACAAAAACTGCTGTTAACAATATGGTCAACAGATTCGTAAATTTTTTTCTGTGTTTGTGTATGTTTAGGTTTTTTTTTTTTTGAAGTTTTTATTCATCTTTAAAGGTTTCAAGTTTTATGTTGTGGCAAAATGCTATAATAAAACATTTTCCAGCTCAATAATTTTACATGACTTTAATTTTTTGTAGTCATTTATGCAACCAGCTGACTATCCATTTTTTAATCTATAGCTTTTCTATTTTATCATACTTGTCATGATTCTAACACTATTCAGTTGTGTTTTCATCCATTACTATTAATGTTTCTTTATTTTTATTTACATTTTTTATCTATTTGAAATTGATTTAGTTCAGGAGTGAATGAGGGATCGGATTTTGTTTCTCCAAATGGTGGCCTGTTGCTTGCTACTGTTAGGTGTTGTTGTTTCTGATTGTTGTTCTGTTGTTTCTGTTGTTTCTGTTGTTGTTTCAACTCTATGTACAACAGGAAGAAACACAGCCTGTGCCATCTTCCTAGTTGTTGTTATGCCTGAGCCCATTGTTGTAGCTACTGTGTCGATCTGATTCATTAAGGGTCATCCTTTTGTTTGCCAAGCATAATGTCCTTCTTCAAGGTCTGGTCCCTCTTGATACTATGTTCAAGGTATATGGGGTGAACTATCAATATCTCTGCTCTAAGGAGCGTTCTGGCCATACTTTCTCCAAGACAGATTAATTCATTCTTTTGGCAATCCATGATACATTCAAAACTCTCGCCAGCACCACAACTCAAAGGTGTCAGTTCTTTGGTCTTCCTTATTCATTTTCCAGGTTTTGCATGCTTATGAGACGAGTGAAAACATATGGCTTGGGTCAGGTGCACCTGAGTCCTCAAAGTGACAGTTTTGCTTTCCAACACTTTAAAGAGCCTTTTTATAGCAGATTTGCCCAATGCAATATGTCCTTTGATTTCTTGACTGCTCCTTCCATGAGTATTGGCTAAATGAAATCCTTGACAACCTCTGTCTTTTCTCTATTAATCATGATAGCCTGTTGCTTAGACATCACTTATTGTAAGTCATTTCCCCCTGTTGATTTGAAGCACACCTTTATCATATAGCAAGTTAATACATACCTAGGACTTCCCACTCTGTTTTATTGATTAATTTGTTTATTCCTTCATGTTGTTGTTGTTAGGTGCCATCGAGTCGGTTCTGACTCATAGTGACCCTATGAACAACAGAAGAAAACACTGGTCTTGCACTGTGCCCACAATTGTTTTTATGCTTAAAACCATGGTTGTGGCCACTGTGTCAATCCATCTCATTGACCCTCCACTCTACCAAGCATGATGTCCTTCTCCAGGGACTGATCTTTCCTGACAACATGTCCAAAGTATGTAAGACAGTCTTACCATCTTTGCTTCCAAGGAGCACTCTGGTTGTATCCTTCCAGAACATATCTGTTGGTTCTTTTGGTGGTTTATTGTACATTTTACATTCTTCTCCAGCAACACAATTCAAAGGCATCAATTCTTCTGTCTCCTTTGTTTATAGTCCAGCTTTCGCACGCATATAATGTGATTGAAAATACCATAGTTTGGGTCAGGTACGTTTTAGTCTTCAAGGTGAAATCTTTACTTTTGAATACTTCGAAGAGGTCATTTGCAGCAGATCTTCCCAGTGCAGTGCGTCTTTTGATTTCTTGACTGCCACTTCCAAGGATATTGATTGTGGCCCCAAGTAAAATGAAATCTTTGACAACCTCAGTCCTTTCTCTAGTTATAACAATGTTGCTTGTTGGTCCACCTGTGAGGACTTTTGTTTTCCTGGTGTTGAGGGGCAATCCATACTTAAGGCTGTGATCCTTGATCTTCGTCAGTAAATGCCTCAAATCTTCATTTCCAGCAAGTGAGGTGGTGTCATCTGCACAATGCAGGTTGTTAATGAGTAGTCCTCCAATCCTGATGCCTCGTTCTTCTTCGTATAATCCATCTTCTTGGATTATTCGCTTGGCATACAGATTAAAAAGGTATGGTGAAAGGATACAACTCTGAAGCATGCCTTTCCTGACTTTAAACCATGCAGTGTCCCCTGCTCTGTTTGTACAACTGCCTCTTGATCCATATATGGATTCCTTAAGAGCACAGTTAGGTGTTCTGGAATTCCTATTCTCTGCAGTGTTAGACAGAGTTTATTGTGATCCACACAGTAGAATGCTTTTGTGTAGTCAGTGAAGCACAAGAAAACATCTTGCTGGTATTCTTCGCTTTCGGTCAAGATCCATCTGACATCAGCAATGATATCCCTGGTTCCATGTCCTCTTGTGAACCCAGCTTGAATTTTCAGTAGTTCCTTGTCAGTATATTGCTGTAGTCGCTTTTGAATGATTTTGAGTAGAATTTTACTTGCGTGTGATATCAAAGATATTGTTCAGTAATTCTGACATTCATTTGGATTACATTTCTTTGGAATGGGCATAAATATGAATCTCTTCCAGTCAGTTGGCCAGGTAGCTGTCCTCCAAATTTCTTGGCGTAGAAGGTTGAGTACTTCCAGCACTTGCATCTGTTTGTTGAAATATTTCAATTGATATTCCATCAATTCCAGGAGCCTTGTTTTTAACCAATGCCTTCAATGCAGCTTCGACATCCTCCTTCAACACCATTGGTTCCTGATCATATCGTACCTCTTCAAATGGCTGAACATCGACTAGTTCTTTCTGGTATAATGACTCTGTATATTCCTTCCATCTTCTTTTGATGCTTCCTGAGTCATTTAATAGTTTCCTTGTAGAATCCTTCAGTATTGCAACTCCAGGCTTGAACTTTTTTTCAGTTCTTTCAGCTTGAGAAATGCAGAACGTGTTCTTCCCTTCTGGTTTTCCATTTCCAGCTCTTTGCACACGTCATTATAATACTTTCTTTTGTCTTCTTGGTCTTTTCTCTGAAATCTTCTCTTTAGGTGTTTTACTTCACCATTCCTTCCTTCTACATTAGCTGCTCTATGTTCAAGAGCAAGTTTCAGAGTCTCCTCTGACATCCAGTTTGGTTTTTTGTTTATTTCCTGTCTTTTAAATGACCTCTTGCTGTCTTCATGGATGATATTTTTGATGTCATTCCACACTACCTCTGGTCTTTGGTCATTAGTGATCAACACATCATATCTGTTCTTGAGATGGTCTTTAAATTGAGAAGGGATATACTCAAGGTCATACTTTGTATCTCATGAATGTGTTTTAATTTTCTTTAGGGTCAATTTGAATTTGCCCAGTTCTACCCTGGCCCCTAGGGTCACCATGAGTAGGATCCGACTCGACGGTAATTGACTTGGCTATGAGTAATTGATGATCCGCGCCACAGTCAGCACCTGGTCTTGTTTGGACCACTGATATGGAGTTTTTCCATCATCTTTTTCCACAAATGTAGTCAATTTGATCCTTGTGTATGCCATCTGGTGACGTCCGTGTGTGCAGTTGCCATTTTTGTTGGTTACAAAATGTATTTGCAGTGAAACAGTTGTTAGTCTTGCAAAATTCTATCACACGATCTCTGGCATTATTTCTATCATCAAGGACCATTTTCCAACGATGGATCCTTCTTCTTTGTTTCCAGCTTTTGTGCTCTAGTCACCAGTAATTATCAATGCATCCTGATTGCATGTTTGATCAATTTCAGATTGCAGAAGCTGGTAAACATCTTCAACCTCTTCATCTTTGGCCTTAGTGGTTGGTGTGTAAATTTGAACAATAGTTGTGTTTACTTGCCATCCTTGTAGGTGCATAGATATTTTCCTATTACTGACAGCATTGTACTTCGGGACAGATCCTGAAATATTCTTTTTGGTGATAAAGGCAACACTATTCTTCTTCAAGTTTTCATTCCTAGCTTAGTAGACCATGAGACTGTTGGATTCAAAATGTCCCATGCTTGTCCACTTCAGCTCCCAATGCCTAGGATGTCAATGTTTATGAGTTCCATTTCATTTATTGCAATTTCCAGTTTTCCTAGATTCATACTTCGTACATTCCACGTGCTAATTATTAGTGGATGTTTGCAGCTGTTTCTTCTCATTTTGAGCCACGAGACATCAGCAAATGAAGATCCTGGAGGTGTTACTCCATTCATGTCATTAAGATCGACTCTACTTGGAGGAGGCAGTTCTTCCCCAGTCATCTTCTGAGTGCCTTCCAATTTGGGGGGCTCACTTTCTGACACCGTATCTGACAATGTTCTATGCTATTTCTGCATAGAATCACATTTACTCATTGTTACTGTCAGTTATGTTATTAGCAAATTTGTCAATTTATTTTTAACTTGAGACCTATATACATCATGTTAAGTTTAATCATAGGAATTCTGCCAGTTGCTGTTGAGCTGACTTCAGCTCATAGTGACTCCATGTGTGCAGAGTAGAATTTTCAATGATGGATTTTTCAGAAGTAAATTGTTAGGCATTTATTCCAAAGTACCTCTAGATTTACTTAAACCTCTAAACTTTTGGTTAGTAGCACGACATAATAATTGTTTGTACCACCCAGGGGCTCTTTATAGGCATTCTACCTTTTCTCATTTTAGAAACATTAATTAAGTTTTTTCCATAGGTAATACATGCATAGTCTATACACTCACCTGGCACATGCGGTACAAAAACATGAATAGTGAAAAGTAAGTCTCCTTCATTTAGTTCTAATACCAGCTACTTCCTCTTCTTAAATGTTATTACTATTGCTTGGGTAGTCTTTCAGTGCTACTGTCTGCATATAAAAACATCAGTAGGTACTCTATATGTGACAATGTAGAATGGTCACACAGGTTTTCCAAGGAGCAGCTAGTGGCATTCCAACTGCCAGTTTTTGGTTAACCATTCTAACACTGGTTTCCCTTGCTTTTTCCCTTTCCCTTTCTGCAAAAGGAATTGGTCAAAATGTCACTTTAGCCAAGACCCTAGGATGGCAACTGTCAGATTGTCAGATGCCAGTGTAAGTACAATACCCCCGATTTAAATCTTCACTGGAAATACTTAGAAACCAGTTCCATGACTCTTAAATTTTTACCCCCACTGAGCAGGACATAAAATGGTAGGTTTTTGGTGAATATGTAGAATCAGAATGGTGACTGTGAAGACAAGTTTTGTGGAGAGAGCTATGTTATGAGTTCCATTTCCTACACATCTGAGATCTAGAAAGAAGACCCTTCTATGAGGCTATTTCAAGAGTTTGATATATGGCACTGCTCACTGATGGACACTGAGGACACTACTGTGTCTAACTTTCACAAGGGGCCAGAGAGAAGAGATGGACTGATTACAGTGGCCAAACCTTAGGAGTAAGGATCATGTGAGTTGGGCCTGCATGCTGAGTTTGTTAAGACTAAAGACATACAAATGTTTCCCAAGTACGAGATAAAGGCCACACAGGAAAGGGAATGACACTGTATTATGTCACGCACAATGTTCCATGTGCACGGGCAAGAGACCTTAGCAGTTAGAAGCTTGCAGAGACATTGCAAGTTTCCTGGAAGGAAGAGTAGGCAAATTCTTTAAGGAGAACTCATTATCTACATGAAAGGAATGTAGGGGAGATGTCTCCACTGATGGGACGGATGTCTCTGAGAAGCTACGATGTGCCCTGAGTGGGGTGAAGACCACCCTGGATTGCCTGGCACAGAGGGAATTCCTGGGATACCAGATTACTAGTTATAAATGGAAAAGTCCTGGGCAACCTGGCCACCCTGCCCTGAGCAAAGAAGTCAGCTGTAACATCTATCAGGTCTAGAAGTCATGAAGACTTGTTAGGAGAGAGAAGTCTTGACTTCTGCACTCCCCTTATATCTCTTCTGACCACCCATAAATCATGTGAAAGGACAACTACTGAGAAGCAGAAGAGTTGAGCTAAAGAAAGCAAGGCTGTCCAGGGGAGAAGGAGTAACAACAACTTTAGGTTGATAGATTTGACTACTACATGAAGCTGAAGAATTTTGATTTCTGAATTGGGACTGTGTTGGTGATTTAGTTACACAGAACTTTGTATGACTCGTGAGTGATCAGGAAAGCAATGGAATTCTCTGTCATCCAGGCATAGGAGAACTTCCCTAATCAAACCTGTGAGTGGATCAGTAAGACACAATATAACGTTGTCTTGTGATTTCACTCTATGAATCACTTGTTCAGAGTACAAGTTTTATATTCGTCTGTTAAATGTAACAGTATACTTTGGAGCTTATTCCACATCTGACAGATGGATTTGCCCCATTCTTTTCAATGGTTATATTATGTTTGTTAGTTGGGCATGCCATGTTTTACTTAACTAATTCTCTAATGACAGATCACACCTTAACACAAAGGAAAAAAAAAATTCTCACAACTGGACCAACAGGCAAAATACTGATAACAAAAGATAGGAGAATTTAATTTTGCTTGGATGCACAGTCAATGCCACGGTAGCAGCAGTCAAGAAATTCACCCATTGCATTGGGTGAATCAGCTGAAAAGAACATCTTTAAAGTGTTAAAAAAAAAGCAAAGACTTTACTCTGAAGACTAAAGTGTAGCTAATTGAAGTCATTTTTTCAATTATCTTCTATGCACATGAAAGTTTGACAATGAAGAAGGAAGGCCAAAGAAGAACTGATGCCTTTGATTTGTAGTGTTGGTGTAGAATATTGACCACCTTGTGGACTGCCAGGAAAACAAATCTGTCTTGGAAGAAATACAGCTGGATATTCCTTAGAAGCAAAGATGATGAGACTTTGTCTCACGTACTTTGGACATGTTTTCAGGAAGGACCAGTTTCCAGAGAAGGACAGCATGCTTGGTAGATAGTGCAAAAGAGGAAGACCCTCGATGAGATGGATTCACATGCTGCAAAGAAGGCCTCAAGCAGAACAGCAATTGTGAGGACAGCACAAGCTTGGGCAGTGTTTCGTTCTGCGCTACACATTGCACTGAGTTAGAACCAGATAGATGGCACCTAATAATGGCAACAATCATTTTTTGAGATGCCTTCTGGGTTTTGCATCATACACTTAGAAAAACTTCTCACATTCTGAGATTGCAGAAATACTAACATGGTTTTTGTGATTGTTTAAATATTTAAATCTTTGTGTATTTTTAATATGATATGTAAGGCATTAATCAAATTTTCTTTCTACCAATAACTACTTAGTTGTTCCATCAGTATTACTCAGTTGATTTTCATTTTTCCAGCTTATTTACAATGTCATTCTTATCATGGCACTATTCCCCCAAAACCGTCAGTCCTACAGTAGGTTTCATAGTTGAATTTAACCAAACCACGGGAGGATGTGTGACTCTAAGGCTATAACATTCATTTGAATAGGGGAAAAAATAAACTGATGCCTATAACTGACATATTTTGCTCTTTTGTTCTTTGAAAATCTGCTCTGTTTGACTTCATTTTTTATCCTGTTTTTCAGGAGTCAGTTCTGGAAAATATTTTATCCAGATTTTCACTTGCCTAGAGTTGTGTTTATTATTTGTATTTCTTTTGTGGATGTGATTATTTCTCCATTCTTTCTTCTCTTTGAATGTGTTTTTGCTTGCCTGCTTATGTACTGATGAGATTAATAATGGTATTTTTTAATGCGACTCTTCTTCCCTCTCCTTGCCAAGAACTTCCTGTTGAATTTATTTATTGGTTTTAACATGTTTTTGGCTTTATATTTGATTAATTTATGCTTTTACCTTTACTCTGTTCCTGGGTTCTTTTGTAGTTAATGTTCTAAATTTTTAAATTAAGTGCTTCTTTCTTACTTACTAATATAAATATGAAATTTCCTTGCTTGAATGACATCCTATAGATTCTGCTCTTCTGTGTTCTTACTGCCAATATTTGTTACACAGTCTTCAATTTCTGATTGATTTCCTCTTTGTTCATAGAGTTAAGATACAGTTGTTCTTTTTCTGGATGGTAGGGTATTTTTTTCATTTTGTTCGCTTATGTTACCATTAAAATCTACCAAATCCAAACCCACTGCCACTGAGTTAACTCTGACTCATGGCGACCCTATAGGTCAGAGCAGAACTGTCCCAGAGAGTTTTCAAGGAGCCCCTGGTGGATTCGAACTGCTGACCTCAGAGTTAGCGTACACGGCACTTAACCACTATACCACCAGGGTTTCCAAAATTAAAAATCTAGGTGTAAAAAATTCCAGTTGCATTAATTTGTGATTAGGTAATTACAAATACTGAAGTAGAGAAACTCCTTTAGATTACTGTAAAGGCTATTTAACCCTGTAGAGAAAAAGGGCTTGTGTGTGTAGGGGGCAAGGGAAAGTAGGAGAAAGAATGCTGTATGAATGAATTACCCAGATCACTTTCTTGAATTTCCTGCCCAACCCTTGAGGAAAACATGGAGAAGGAAGGGAGATAGAGAGGAGCTGAGACATGAAAGGTGGTTGCTGGTGCAGCAATAGTGGACTTAGCATCAGCAGAATGAGACTTTCAGTGGCAGGATCCATGTCCTAAGAGTCACGCACAGTGCTGTTTAGCTAACCACTGAGATTTCACATTGCAGGCAGGGTATGTGTGCAGAGGGCTAGAGCTGAATTGCTCCAACAGAATGGATGGATAGAGATGATTTTAGGAAAAGGAATAAAATAGAAACTGCTAAAAGTAAAGAGGAGCTCACCAGGAAACAATCAAGATGTTTCACGATGATTGTGATACGAGTTCCACTCTGTGGTAGGTTATTCACTGGTTCACCTAAGAGTTTTCAGTAAAAGATGTATTTTTGTTTGGCTTTGTGAGGTCGGGACCTCACTGAATCTCTGAGCATGATTTTAGGTTGGGCAAGTAGTGAAAGCAGAAGTCGTCAGTGGAAAGCTACCATATCTCGGTAATAACTTTTCAGATCTTATATAAGAAAGGCTTTTATTCTATAGTGTAAGACATAAGGAAAACTCACTGAAAGGGAACCGATGAGGACCCTGAATGTCTTCCTTTCTTTCCTACTAACTTTTTTGTAGGACTTTGACATCATTAGGTTTCAATTCTTTGGGGGGAGGGGGAATGGTGTGACAATACGCATTCTCTCTCTTCCTGGAATACTGAGTTAGGAGCTCTGTACTGAGTCAATGTAACATTAGTCCAGTGTAAAATTCGAATAATCACATTGCTTGCTTCATATAGTGGAGTTTAAATGAAATAATTAAAAGGGATAATCCAAATAAAGTTATCAGGTTGCCTGACACGTCTTGAACACTTAACAACTGTTATGTCAAACAAGCTAACAGACAAAGGAAAGAATAAATGAGCACAGCTCTGCACCGCAAGGAGAGCTGGAGATCCAGGCTGCAGGTGGCTCAGCTTTATAGCGCTGGACAGATCATATAGTTCCTATTTTGCGTAGCTTCCTCATTCAATTCAATTCTTACTTATTCAGAAGGGGTTCTGATTAGACACCACAAGTCACAACACCTCCTGTCCTCAGGGTCAGTTAGGTGGTTTTGAAGAATCCCTTTCACCTCTAATGCTCCCTGAGATCATTAGTTATTACTCTGAACATCTATGATGCTGGGCTTGGCTATAAGATTCTGCATCTAATTATCCTTGTTCCAAGCTATCAAAACCCCTTTGCTCTTTCATTCTGGGTGTTGTCTGATAAGCACATTTGCTCAGATAATGAAACACAAGCACTCCCGCACTTCACATTGCCTGCACTCACTCCAAGGTGACTTTTGATTTGCTACCACTTGTGTCATCAGTTTAGGACCTTGTAAAGTGGGCGACTCCAGAAGGCTTCAGTCACCAAAAGAAAAAAAAAAAAGGATAATACTTGCAGGTAACTCTGAGTGGAGTGTCCTTAAAGTTTACATAAATTCTCTCTTGAATCAAAAATAAAGGTGTGGCACAAATAGCTTCTATGCAAGACACATCTGAATTTGAATTATGACTGGATTCAACTTACCAGCTGTGTGAACTTAGTATCTCTCAACTTTAATTCCTTTATCTGCGTAATGCGGCTAGTAATACTCTAGCCATGTTATTGAGGAAATCAAATGAGATGATCATGTTACAGGTCTTGGTACATTATGTCTCCTGTTTCTTCTGTCCCTGTAATATGAGTTATGTCCATCTCAGTGGCTCATGATCTTGGAGCTCTGAGCATTTGAACTAGTCCTACAAGTGAATGGCAATGCCATCTTTGATGTTACATTTTTAATCACTAAGTGAGGAAAAAAAAGTTTCAGTGAATGAAGTCTCCAGAGGGTCTTCACTGCAGCGTTATTCAGCATTTTGAAATTCTGTGACCTGCCCCAAATTTCCGACTGTCCTGTGTCACAGCGCATGAAGGAGGCGAGGCTGTTTGGATGGTTGGGAAGGACATGGGGGCAGGGAGCAGGCAAGGTAGCAAAGCTCCATTGATGGGTGCAGGCATTTGCAAGAAGGACATGCCAGGAGAGTTGAATGTTAAAGAGAAGAAAACAAAAAGATGAGACCTAGAGAAGGCAACCGGGTAATAAGTACAAAGAGAAACCTTGTTTGTCCTGCAGTTGTCTTTTGGCTCTGTCTAAATGGGAGCCGATAGTCCAAAGCCACAGTAGAATTTCTCACACATCGACTGGAGAGAGGCTCTCTTCAGGTTTGGTGACATGAAAAAGAAAAGCAAAACCGAAATAACTGAAAAACGGAATATCCAAGTGCTGATTAACCAAGAGTTGGCTCTCACAAGAATGGAAACATCTGTTGGCTCCTTTGAAGGAAAAACAATCCCTTTGGGTATTCATTGCAAGAAATCTTGTTCTCAATTTTTGTTTGGGAGGAATCCAGGAAAAAAATGACCTCTCCCATTCTAGTAATGAATTTTTATTCCCTTTTGAACTTTACATATGTTAATTTAATCCCCAGGTGGCCACCAAAAATATATATATTGTTAAACCATAGATCTTGATGCACTGCTTTGGGGCTCACCCCTACCCTCTTGTCTGGTCCTAAACACAGAGCTTATCAAGGGGGAGATGGCCCAGCTCTGTGGAGGCCTCGGCCAGTCCCTCCAGGCTTTACAATAGTTCTGCTTTTTTTTTTTTTTTTTTTTTTTGGTCAAGCTGCCCCTTTACTGAGCTGAAGCATTCCTAACCCTCCAACAATTTCAGTGATTGGCTAAGAACAGAACAGACAGTGGAATGAGATCAAAACCACATTGCATTTCATTTCTGGACTTGAACTTGCCAGCATTCAGAACATATTATCCTAGAGTATAGTAAATATCCAAGTAAGTTTTTAAGAAAATATTTTTGAAATAATCCAGTATCTGTCCTCATAAAAAGATACATGTATCTTAATCTTAAGGCAAAAACAAACAAACAAACAAACAAAAAAACCCAAAACCCCAAACCAAAACATTTTCTTAGCCTGAGTCTGTGTAGAGATACTCCTGGTAACCTTGGCACTTACTGTCTCTCTGTGTCTAGACAGTCAGAGGCAGATTCTTTGTAAAAATGTGTGTCATCCTTCTAATCGGGGGATTGTTGCCATTTATTACATATAAATGACTTACTGCACTGGGCAAATCTGCTGCAAAAAATCTCTTTAAATTGTTCTTTTAGAAAAGCAAAGATACCACCGTGAGGACTAACTTGTACCTGACCCAAAGCCATATTATTTTCAATTGCCTCATATGCATGTAAAAGCTGGACAATGAGTGAGGAAGACTGGAGAAGAATCCACACCTTTGAATTGTAGTGTTGGTGAAGAACACTGGATATGTGATGGGCTTCCAGAAGAATGAACAGGTCCATCTCAGAAGAAATACAGCAGACTGCTCCTCGGACTTGAGGATGGTGAGACATCGTCTCACATATTTTGGCAATGTTCTCAGGAGAGACCAGCCCCTGGAGAAAGACATGATGCAAGATAAAGTGGAGGGTCAGCAAACAGAGGAAGACCCTCCGTGGATGAACTAGCACGGTATCTACAATGATGGGCTTAATCATAAAAAGGATTGTTAGAATGGCATAGGACCGGGCAGTGTTTCCTACTGTTGTATAGTCACGATGAGTCAGAACTGACTCAGTGGCACTTAACAACAACAACAAACATAGGGAGAGAGGCGAGCAGCTCTCTTGCCCCTGAGATCTTGCCCCTGTCTTTGGAGAACTCACGGTCCCCAGTGGCTTCCACAGTTGTCTTCTTAGCCATCAGGAACTGCCAGCCATGCAAGTAGCCTGAAGCTGCACCTGGGGAAGGCATTATGAGAAATATTTGAGCATTTATATGAGCACTGATAAGAGTAGTATATTAACATCTCAGGATCAATGGGAACTGTTTACAAGCTACCAACTCAACAAACATACTGAATAACTGCTATGTATTGGTGCCATGCTAAAAACTGTCATAGGACATACAGATGATGAGTCATAGATCTCTTTTCCTTTAAGGAACCTATATGATTCAATGGTAGGATTCTCGCCCTCTATGCGGGAGACGTTGGTTCTATTTACAGTCAGGGCATCTCAAGTGCAGCTACAACCTGTCTGTCAGTGGAGGCTTTTGCGCTGCTGTGAGGCTGAATAGGTATCAGTAGAGCTTCTGCACTAAGAAAGAGTAAGAAGAAAGGCCTGGCAATCTACTTCTGAACCAACCCATGAAAATCCTATGAAGCACAGATTCCACTGCATGTGACTTCATGAGCCAAGGGCCAGCTTGATGGTAGACAGCAATAACACATTCTAGTAGAGTAGATAAAAGTTATAACCCATAAACCACCGAATCTGCATAATTTTGTCCACTTCTTATATACAATAATTGCTTTTATAGTCTCTCCATTCAGTTGGCTGTCTACCTATTTTATCTTGTTTTCTCCTTGTTTCTAAAAGATTGTTATTAGCTGTAGTGGAGACAATTCCAGCTCATGGTGACCTCATGTATATCAGAATAAAACTGTGCTTCATAGGCTTTTGGATAGAAATTGCTTTGAGAAGCAATTTGCCAGCCCTGTCTTCTGAGGCCCTTCTGGGTGTGTCCGAATTGCTAATTTTTTGTCCAGTAGCTGACAGCTTAACAGTTTATGCCACCCAGTGACTCTTTCAAAGATTGGAAGTGTCTTATTACACAAAACTGTACGATAAAGCAATGATACGATATCACCAGGAGAAAAAAGCAAGGCTGTAATCGTTAAGCGTTTTCAAATCTTATGGATCCAGACTTTTGACAAGCTAGCATCAACAGTCTTCAGTCTTTAACACTCATTGTTTCTCCATCTTAGTCACCAACTCCCAGGGACAGGATACATCCTAATCTCATCTGGAACTTCATCTCCCTCAACACCTTAAGCTCTAATTTATCAATCTTTGATCGAGTTTTTATTCTTCCTGCTCTCTTCCTTCCATTTTCTCCTGATACTTCTTATTAAACCTCATCTACTTTAAACACAGCGGATTTTCAGTGCTCCTTCTTCTCCTCATTGCTCATCTCTTTTATGGCGTTGCTTCCTTCCTTACCTAAACTAGATCCTGAATGTATCACGTTAACCCCTGTGTATTCACTGCACCGACTTTCTCAACAATTGGACATGGGTCAATCACAAGGGCTAAACACTTTCGTTCCTCTCTTCAACTCACTTTCCCTATCTCTTCTGTCCTCCTATTTCACAGGGAAAATTAAGGCCATCATATATGACAAGCCTAAAACCTAAAGACCCTTTTTATGAAAGTATCTACTTCTTCACCTTTATCCCCACCTTCTCACCTTCAGTTGCAGTGGCAAAGGAGTCCTTTGCCTGAACAAAGATCATCCCTCTGTGTTGCTGAAGCAACTATCACAGGATTATGGGATTATAGTGTGGGTAGAAATGAAGTTTCTGTGTGTCAGCTAAAATCTCTGCTTCTGCAACCTCTCTTTCCAAGGCCATTATTTGGGTAACGTTTTTTTCCAACATCTACATTGATAATTGGATCCCACAGCTAAATCTGGGACTTCCCTCAAGGTTTCAGAATTACTAAATTTGAAGGCAAGTGATAAGAAAGTCTACGACGAGATATAAATATGTTAAGTTCTTGGATATCCCATTCCATATTCTATTTCGGATAGTCATTGTTATTCTACCCAACATTTATACTGTTGTTTGTTTGTTTTCTGTTAGTTGTTACCAAATCAGGAGTGAAGGGAACAAGGCCCACATTTATCCAAAGAAAGGAAGATGGAAGGTGATCACAGAAGTTAATAAAAACAACCCCCCCCCCAAAAAAAACCCACTGTTGTCGAGTTGATTTTGACTCTCAGCAGCCCTAGAGAGAGTAGAGCTGCCCCACAGAGTTTCCAAGGAGCTCTAGGTGATTTTAATAAAAACAGAGCTTCAGAAAATTATTCAAAAACCAAGGAAACAAACTTAATTGCCATTAAGTTGATACTGACTCATACTGACCCTATGGGACAGAGTAGAACTGCCTGTAGAGTTTCCAAGGAGTTCTTGGTGGATTTGAACTCTCTGTCTTTTGGTTAGCAGCCATAGTTCTTAACCAGTACACTACCATGGTTTCCAGATAATTATCAGCAAAATAAGTTATCCCTCCAAACTGAGCAATGTTAACAACATGTTATATTTATAAGCAGGTCTTGTCAGGAGAGTTTCAGTATAATTGCTAAGTTTTTCCTAGAGGATAGGCCAAGGGGAAACAGTGATCCTAACTGAATACATAGAATATACATAGTTTAGAGTAACAAACCGTGGCAAACTTCTAAACTATGAACACAGTAAGGAGAAGAATGTAGTTGCTATGCTTAACATGTCCATGCCACCAGGTTTTGTGATGGAAGCATGATTGCTCCTAGTCTCCTTAACCACGTCCTTGTGCGTATCTGCAGAGGTAGTTCTTTTCTCGTCTAAAAAGAACCAAAACTTTGAAAAAGAGGAGTTTAATGTCTAGCATCCGTGTCTCCTAGGTGTTTGCAAAGTCCTTGGAAACCAAACAGACAGAGGCAGTATAGCACGGTTCAGGCACTCCTGGGCTTGAATCAAAGTTGACGTAAATACTTCACTTCTTTAAGATTTGCTTTCTTCATCTGTAAAATGGGGACATTTACTGACTATCATGTGTTAGGCACTGTGTTATATGCTTTGTATATATTATCTCTAGCCAGAAATAACTTCCTACGAAAACCTGAAAGAGTTTCAAGAATTATGCCTGTGATGTAGTAATGCTCATTAAACATTTTTTCTCTCCCTATGTATATTTTGGTCACTACATCTAAAAACCTCTCCAGCCCTAATGATGAAGACGATCTTTGTTATTAGAAGATACGCTCAAGGGAGTGTCAAATCTGTAGAGGTCAAAGGTAACTCTAGCTGCTGGCTGAATACTAGTTAACTTGAATTTAGCAGGCCTACTTTATTTCAGCCAAGACACAGTAGGAGCAGCCAGTTCTTTGTGGTAGGAAAGTCTGAGGACTCTCTGGACTTGGTTACCCGCAGAGGAACTGGGCTAGCTGCAGAGGCCAGTGGCTGAGGGGGGAACACAGCTGGGAAGAGTACAACTAGACTTTAATGGATAGGGAACAATCCAGGGAATTTAAGCCTTTAGGAGGGAAAGACTTCAGGATTAAGTAGATATGTAATAATGCAAGTAAAAAAGGCTGAATATGAATCCATAAAGTACCATCATCCTGCAGAACCTCTGCAGTTGTCTGCTATAGCCCCACCAATGTGTAAACATCAGTATCTATGTTGTTCTTGTTAGCTGCTGTCAAGCTGACTCCTGACTCGTGGTCTCCCTGTTCACAATGGAGTGAAATGTTGTCTGGTTTTGCACCATTCCCATGATCAGCTGCTGATTAGGATGTCATAATCCACAGAGTTTTTGTTGGCTGAGTTTTGAAAGTAGATCACCGGTCTTTCTTCCTCCGTTTACAGATACCTGTATCTACGAACGTAAAGATATAACTATTTCTATCTGTAAGGAGCTACCAGAAAGATATTTATCTGTGTTTTATTGAATATGCAAAGGCAACTGACCATACGGATCATAACAAATTATGGATAGCACTGCAAAGAATGAAAATTCTGTAAGGAACTCACACATATAGAACAAGAGGAAGAGTTGTTCAAACAGAGCAAGAGGGTATCATGCGGTTTAAAATCAGGAAAGGTGTGTGTCAGTGTTACACCCGTCCAACAGACTTATTTGATCTGTATTCTGAGCAAATAATCCAAGAAGCCTGACTGAAGGAAGAGGAAGAGGCATGGAGTATCAGGAAGGAGGACTCGTCAACAATCTGCAATAGGCGGATCACCCAATCTTGCTTGCTGAAAGTAAAGAGTATTTTAAGCTCTTACTGATGAAGATCAGTGACTACAGCCTTAAGTATGGATTACACCTCAAGATAAAAAAAAAGAAAAAATCATCACAACTGGCCCAATAAACAATATCATGATAAGTGGAAAAATACTGAAACTGTCAAAGATTTTATTTTATTTGGATTTATAGCCAACATCTACGGAAGCAGTGGTCACAAAATCAAACAACACACTGCACTGGGCAAATCTATGCAAAATGTTAAAAAGCAAAGATGTCACCCTCAGAACTAAGGTGTAGCTGATCAAAGCCCTGGCATTGTCAATCACCTCATATGTATGCAAAAGCTGGACAATGAATAAGGAAGACTGAAGAGCTGAGGCATTTGAATTATGGTGCTGGCAAATGATATTGAATATACTGAATGCACTGCCAGAATGATGAACAAATATTGAATGGATTGCCAGAAGAATGAACAAATTTATTTTGGGAGAAATAGAGCCAGAGTGTTCCCTAGAAGTGAGGATGGTGAGACCTAGTCTCTGGAGAAGGACATTATGTTTGGTAAGGCAGAGGGTCGGTGTAAAAGTGGAAGACCCTCAGTGAGATGAATTCACATGGTGGCTGCAAAATAGAGCTCAGACATAGCAGCAGCTGTGGACAGTGTTCTGTTCTGTTCATGCTGTACATCAGGTCTCTGTGGGTCAGAAGGGACTTAACAGCACCTAACAACAACAACAACTCTGAGGAACACAAAGACTATACACCAAAGTGCTTACAGTGGTTATCTCTGAGTGTGTGGCATTACACATATTACTTTTTTCACTGTTTTCTGAAAAATATACATCACATTGATAGAAAACACATTAACAATGTAAAGTTTGAAAAAGACATTGGAGGCTATGAATAAAGATTTATTAGGGCGATCCCATCTTTCATCAATTTCCCCTTGCTTCTTGGGGGAAATGGGGTGCACTGGGGAGATGTATCCTGAAGGAAGAGCCTGTCAGTGAGAAGTACTCAGATTGGTACGGGCTATGGACGGAGGCTTAAGGAAGACCCTAAATCTGTTCTTGGATTTTCTATTTAGCTTTTCTCATGAAATTTTTTTTCCAGATTATGTTCTGTATCATCTGGTTCTGGTTGTAAAGTAATGTGCACACCTGTTTTCCTTGATGTCTGATAATTAAAGATAGTGGATTACTTACGACGTCTCTCAAAAAGCCAGTAGATACAGATGTCACTTTGTGAACTAAGGTTTTTCTGACCCAATCCACAGTATTTTCAATCACTACATATGCGTGTAAAAGCTGGACAGTGAATAAGACCAAAGAAGGCCTGATGCCCTGAATTACAGCATTGGCAAAGAACACTGAATATGCCATGGACTGCCAGAAGAAGGAACAAATCTGTCCTGAAAGAAGTACAGTTAGAATTCTCCTTAGAAGGGAAGATGGCAAAACTTTGTCTCATGTACTTTGGCCATGTTATTAGGAGGGACAGTCTCTGGAGAAGAGCATCTTGCTTGATAAATTAGGTCAGCAAGAGAAAGAAAGACCTTCACAGAGGTAGACTGCCATGGGGCTGCAAACAGGGGCTCAAACACAGCAAGGATTGTGAGGAGGTTGCAGGACAAGGGATTGGCTCATTCCGTCATCCATAGGGTTGCTATTAATTGGAACAGACTCAATAGCACCTCACAACAGCAAACATAGTTTAATTTTTACAATAACCCCATGAGGTAGGTATTAGTATTATTATATCCATTTTACAGATAGAAAAAAGAAGTCAAGGCTAAGTGAGACTGGATAGCATTGCTGAAAGACACATAGCTAGTAATTTCTGATGCTGGGTTGTGGACTGGGCTGTTGGCCTCCAGAGACTGAGCTTTTAATCTCTAATGAGAAAGAAGTCTCTGGTTTCAATGAGTCACAGATTCACGGAAGAAGCAACCAATAATTAAACATATAAATATTAATTGGTGCGATAGTCCAGTGGGAACATGAAATAGGGTGAGGAGAACTCTACTGAAGGTGAGCGGAGCCTCAGAAGAAGTAATGCTTGGCCTAAGTCTTCCACTGTAAATGATAGTTCACCAGAGGCAATAATTAGAATAGCTAACATTTAAACAGAGTTTACCATGGCCAATAGGCACATGAAAGATGCTAGACATCATTGGTCACTAGGGAAAAGCCAACCCAGACCACAATGAGATACCACTTCACAGCCACTAGGATGACTATAATTATAATAATAAAATGAAAATAATAAGTATTGGGAAGAATGTGGAGAAATTGGAACCCACATGCATTGCTGGTAGGCATGGAAAATGGTGCAATCTCTGAGAATAACTATTTGGCAGCTACTCAAAAACTTATATGTAGAATTACTATGTGTTCCAGCAATTCCCCTTCTAGGTATATGACTAAAAGAATTAAAAACTAAAAGAATTAAAAAAGAATTAAAAACATGTACACACATATTCATAGCAGTATAGTTTACAAAAGTCAAAAAGTAAAAACAATCCAAATGTCCATTAACAGATGAATGAATAAACAATGTGTGGTATGTATGTGTAATGGAATATTATTCAACCATAAAAAAGAATGAAGTTCTGATACATGCTACCACACGGATGAACCTTGAAAACATGCTCAGTAAAAGAAGGCAGAAACAAAAGTTCATTGTTAAGGATTCAATTGTACCCCACCCCCCCAAACTTCTGTTGTATTTTCTATCCTTTTATGCCTGTAGTTACAATCCCATTTGGGAATGCATTGTCTTCATTATGTTAGCGAGGCAGAGTTAATGTAGTGTATGTATTGAGTCAATCTCTTTTTAAATATTAAACACATTAAACAAGCAAGAGAAGTAGAATTGGGGCAAGAGAAATATTGAGCCACATGAAGAGCAACTAGGAGCAGAAACTCAAAAAGACAAGGATGTTTCCGCACAGCCGAGAGAGAGAGAGCATTCCTCTAGAGCTAACACCTTGAATTTGGACTTGTAGTTATGTGCACTGTGTGAAAACAAATTGTTAAAGTTATCCATTTATGGTATTTTTGTTATAACAGTACTGGATAATGAAGACAGTCACCTACTGTATAATTTCATTCATTTCCAGAATAAGCAAATTCACAGAGAGAGATGGCAGATTAATGGTTACCAGGACTGTGATGGGGGGTGGACAGTGTCTACTTAATGGGCATAGGACATTCTTTTGGGATGACAAAAATATTTTGAAACAGGATAAAAGTTGTGATTGTAGAACACTGTGAATATGCTAAATGTCACTAAATTGTTCATTTTAGAATGGTTGATTTTATGTTGTAAGAATTTCATTTCAGTTAAAAAAAAGTAAATTAAAAGAGAAAAAAGAAAAGCATTCATATATTAGGCAATGTCGCAAGTACTTTACAATACTGACTAATTTTATCTTTATACTTTTGGGTCAGCGGTACAGTCCTCATTGCACCAATGAGAAAACTCAGATAAGGAAGGTCAAGTGTTACATTTAAGGCAACACAACAACTGAATGAGACAGCCAAGATTCAAAGCAGAGCAGTTATCACGAGTCAGTAACGTTCACCATGCTGCTCTACTATCTCTCAACAAGATGGGGTACCTGCATTCTGGGCAGAATAAATGGCCCAGACCAAGGCATGACATGTGTGGGGACACGTTTGCAGTGCTAACTGCAGATGGCACTGGGGGTGAGTGTGACCTAGGAGCTGGGCCTGCGAGGGCAGGGCTGGGCTGAATTGGGCCTGGGTCTTAGAAGTACTAGGAATGGACCAGTAAGTTTTGAATTACAGAGTCCTAAGATCCAACTTCCATTTTTATGATCCTTACGTGGCAATATGGAGCAGAGTGAAATTTGAGGCTCTGTGAAATTAATGTGGAGGTGCAGGCAGGTGGTACTGACAGCTTCAGCCAAGAGAGGAACAGGGTGGAGAGGACTGAGGCTGAGATCACCAGGGGAGAAACTTGGCAAGAGGACAGTGAACCTTTCTCCACACTCCATATAGCTGCCCCCCAAATCATCTGGAATTTCTGTCCATGTCCTGAGCATGCCGGGTTCCTGTTCTGATGTCTCTGTATCTTTACCCACGTTGTTTTCTCTGCTGGAACACCCTTAGCCACCTCACACTGAATGATGTTTTAAGACCCAGCTCCAGGTGGTGTCTTCTGTGGCACTGTCTTCAGTTCATCTTGATACCCTCTCCTTGACTTCCGTAGCATTGCACATATGTCTCTGGTGCATCTCTCGTTTTCTGGCTCTGTGATTATTTTATGTCATGTCTGTTCCTCCCACCAGATGAGGACTTCCTTGAAAGAAAGGTGTGTCTCTTATTCATTCCAAGGCCTGGCACCCTGACAAATAGAAGTGTGCACAGACATTGAATAAACTAACCAAACAAAGCCTTTAAAAAAGGCACAAAAGACTTTAAAAATTGAGAAGTGGATTCTGGCTTCATGGGGCTTTATAGTCACATCATAAATCAGGCTTTTTGCAAGACACGGCTCCAAAACTACAAAATGTCTATGTGTGTGATTGATTGCCTGTATTTTTTCTCTTTCCTGAGACCACAACACTAGCAAAACTTGAAATAATACCCTATTACTCTAGTTGGCTTTAGGGGAAACAGTTTTTGAGGACAGCACAAGTGATTCAAATGCTTACCTGAGAAGGAGAGATAAATAGGTGGAACAATCTTACCATGAAGCAGCCTCTCATGGATCTCATTTATTTTTCTTTGTGTAATTTACTGTGTCGGCTTTGGTTTTTAAACTTACATTTAGTTAGAGTTCTAGAATGTAGAAAATGGCCATTACCTCAGAAACTTTCGGCTCAATCAAAATTGTCTTGGGTAGAGCCCTCATGTTCAATTTGCAGAAAAGAAACCAAGAACAATTATCATCAGTTAAAATTAAGACTTGGTGACACTTCTCTTCATTCTATCCTCTCTGGAGCGGGCAGCAAGTGGCCTAAATGTGCTTGGTTTTGAATGTGTCTCTTCAATGATACTTTACCCTGAAGATTAGTTTTCTCAGTGGGTTATGTGAGGTTTGCTGTCACAAAGCTTGGAGTTTAGTTGGAGGAGAAGATAATCTTTAATTTTTTGCACAAATTCTTGATAAAACAGCCATCCTCAGTGGTACCTTTGAGTGTCAGGGGGTGGGTGCTTATCGATGCCCTTGTTTAGAAAGATGATGTCACTGATCTGTATTAGTATTTCAGGGCTGCTGTAACAAATGATCACAAACTCAGTAGCTTGAAAGAACAGAAGCTCATTGCCACAGTTTAGGAGAGCAAGAATCTGAAGTCCAGACATCAGCAGGGCCACTGTCCCTCTGGATGCTCCAGAGGAGAATACTTCCTTGACTCTTCCAGCTTCTGGTGGCCCCGCACATTGTTTGGTTTGTGGCTGTGTAACTCCAACCTCTTTCTCTGTTTTCATGTGGACTTCTCCCCTTCTTCGTTTCTCTTCTTTGCCTGTCTTTTATCAAGACACTTATCATTGGATTTAGGGCCCAGAAAGAAAATCCAAGATGATCCCAACTTGAGATCCTTAACTTAATTGCATTTGAAAAAGACTCTTTTTCCAGATGAGATCACATTGACAGGTTCTGGGGCATAGGGCATGGACAAAATTTTGGGGCCAGCATTCAGTATACTTACTGACCCATGGTTAAGAAGACCTGAAGGTAGCTGAGGTGCTTTCCCACAGGTAGTGATGGATTCATACTGATGCATTCACAGCTCTTTCTGCTGTCCTGAATGCAAAGTTAATCATTTGCTAATGAACTAGCTAAAACTAGAGGTTAAGGCAGGGATTACAAACTGGGGACAGGTGCAGCAACAGATATGCACTGATGTCCTCACAGTGCTTTAATATGTTTGAATTAATTGAACACAAAAAAATTATATGTTTTTTAACATAAAAGACTCACATTTCTGGCTCTCCTTGTAAAATCAGAAGATGTGATAATACTGGGCCCATAATCCCTCTTGCAGCAAGGCTGAGATTGAATAGCAACTCATCCTTTTAGATGGAGCCTGAGCTCTCCAGGTTGCCACAGTCCTCACCATTCCCTGTTGTCTAGCCCAGTCCTCACTTATTTGGGCATATGATCAAGGGTAACTAATTGTTCAGGCAAGATTTCAAGCACTGACCTTGACTCATTCTAACCAGTGGAACTAAATTTTGGAACTTATTTCCAAAAGAGTTCATATAGTCAATGATAATGTGCCATTTCTGATTCACTTGATGTGTTTCTTGGAAGCCAAGTCCTGTAAACCAAAGATTTATAGTCCTGTTACTACGAGAATGATGCTACAGGTTAATACATCTTCCTAGTTGTAGAAGTCTAACTTCTTTCAGTTTCAGAGGACTCACTTAACTCCAGGACACTTGTTTCTTGCTTGAGAGATGAGGTGTTTTGTTTGTTCTGTAATACTCCGCATGCAATACAGTGAATGTTTTCATGTTCCTGGTTAGTAACTTTTTTTTTTTTTTGGTTGAGTATACATTCACAGAGCTTTACTGAGCTAAATCTCCCAGCATTTCATTATCCAATATCTTTTTCTAAGGACATAGGGAGAAAAAAACCAGGCAACTCTCTTCAGCAGGAGTGGTTTAAACAGACGTCCACTGTTTTTATTCTTGCTCTTGAAGTCCGGATATCTTACTGAGTTGAGAACAGCCTTGAAATCCAGAGACACAGAGACCTTCGAACACAATGCTAATCTATTATTTGCAGTTAGATTGACAGCTGGCAGTGCATAATTAAAGAAATACTGATTTAGTTAATGTTCTTCAGACATATTTTCTCTGGGATTAACTGTTCTTGCACAATTTCCCCCGTGCCATTCTCAACGAAAAAAAAAACAGATGATTTCTGTTTGTGGCAGGGAGATATATTTTCATGTGCACTGTTCTCATAGATAAAATCTAATTTCCTCCATATACTTTGTTGTTCTTTAAATAAATGACAATAATGGACATTCTTTTTAAAGAAAAACTAGACATGCACATACACACATTCACTTTCTAGTGTGTTAAACTTGTTGATCTTTGTCTTTAGCACTAGTGGATAGCTAATAGATTTAATTAGCAGAGTCCATCTAGGTGAAGTGACTTATTAAGTGACAAATTGCTCACATATGGTAGCAACACTCAGGGTATATATGAAGCCATCACCAAAGTGGATTTCACAGAATTTTTTATTATAACCTATTAGAAATCTTCCTGCTTTAGGATGTCAATGAAGATACTTCCATTGTTAGTAGACAAGATATAGAAAGAGACAATCACTTTAAGAATGATCAAAACATCTCTGAGGAGGAATGTCACATCGGCTACTTCATTACCACTGCAGCAGGGAGCTTAGCGACCCATTTAGATAATTCAACAGAGCAATTTCACTTGTGTCGCTGATAATTCTTTTGAAAAAAATTCTCTCTGATGGAAGTAAGGTGAATAAATTCTTACTTTTGATCTTTTATTTGAAATTTGAAAGAACTAAGTGATGGAGGCTTGTCATTTCTTTGAAGACTGCCTTCAGCTTTCTCTGTTAAGACTTGCTGTGAACAGTGATTCTGGAAGATCAGGGAGAAATGGCAGAAACAGAGCAACAGGAAAGCTGCCGAAAGAAAGTGCTGATTAGTGAGACCTGCTGGCTGTAACCCTCCATCCTTGACATCTGTCGTGGGTTTTTGTGAATAATGAATTTTGTTCCTATAAATTACTTTGAAATAGTTAGAGTCAGAAGCTTAATTAGTGATGATAAATAGGTGTAGCTGAGGATACCGCGGCTCAATCAATCTTCATTTTTTAAATCCCTGCTTTTCCATAAAGAAAATAGACATGGCCATTAACTGCTGACAGGAGGAGGTTGACTAAGCAAAGGGTGACAATGAAATTATTTACAAAATATGTATTCCATGACATAGGAGCTATAAAGCCTGTAATACTTTTCATTCGTTTCTCCTTATGACAAAATAATCTTGAGCCATAAACTCTTGTGGTCTGGAAATTACCCTTACTGGGAATACCAATGTAAAGACAAGAAAGACGCCACAGTGACTTTCAGGATAAGGTGGGGTGCGGCAGTGAAATGTCATTGTAGACAGAAATAGGAAGGCATCTTAAGAATATGAGGCATAAGTGGAAGAAATCTGGGAATGAAATGGCTAGAAGTGATAGTGAGAGTTGGACTGCATGGGCTCTGGAAAGCAGTCTGCTTGGGGGAAGTAACTGAGCATCTCCAGGCAGGACTTTCACCGTGTGAGGAATGGGCGTAACGACAGTCATTCTTCTCATGGCGCTGCTGTGAGGGCAGAACGACAGAGCCAACATGCAGTGGTTAGTACAGTGTCTCTGCCGGGTTGCCATTTATTACCATATCCCTAATTACATTTTCCTTAGTTTTAGTAACAGTTCTAAAATGTCTCAATTTCTAAAATAATTTGCTTACGATACATATTATAAATAAGAGATATATGAAATATAACTACATATATTAACTTTTTTCCCTCCCTAATTGTAGCCTGCTTAGATACTTTTATGCTTCTTGCCTCCACAAATTTTTGTAAGTTGAACTTCTAGAAGGGTCCCTTTACTAATCATTATGAGATGGGATAAAGCTTTTTAATGTGGGCACATACGCAGTTTGACAGCAACTGAGTTTGGCCTGGTTCCAGATTTGCAGATTGATAAATTAACAGCCTCTCAGACCTTCTGTTCTTCCTCTTTGCTGTTTTTCCCTGAGATTTGAAGGCCTGTGATGTGAGCAATTTTCCAAACTTATGCTATCTTCCTGGCACAAATCAGTGTCCCTGGAGGTTAGTAGCTGGCCTCATTTGGTCCAAAAAATCCTTTAACAATAATACTTCTCTGAAGGAATAGAACCCAAGGTAGTTACAACTTTGGCACAGATGGCACACTGGCTTGGCATTTCTTTCTCCTTTCCCACCCTTAATATTCTGGTGGATAGGATCAGGTGGATGGTTGAAGGCCAGGAGAGGGGCGGGGCCCTTTAGGGAATCCAGATGCAGTGAATGCAGAATGAACGAGGCCATCTGGATGAGCGGGAGGGCAGCTTTGTGGTCTTCCCGACCCTCCTACTTTTTTGAACTATTTTCGCCTCACACAGGTGTTATCATCAGCCTCCCTGCCCTGCAATATCACCAGGAAACCAACTGCTGTCAAGCTGATTCTGGCTCATGGCTACCCCACGTGCGCCAGAGTAAAACTGGACTCTGTACGGTTTTCAATGGCTGACTTTTCAGAAGCAGGCCACTGGGTCTTTCTTCATGGGCACCTCAGGGTAGACTTCAGCCTCCACAGATAAAACTCTCACTCGTCTTGCTCTGTTGGCTCTGGGCAAAGTTCCAACAATATTACAACACTGGTCTTAAACCTGAACTTCCGAGGCTCAAGTTGCTTCATAAGCTCAAGTCAAATGCCAGCAAACCTGTCCTGGTGCAGTTCCTTTCTTTTTTTCTTTTTCCTTTAGCCCATTGTTTCCCACACTTGTCTGCTTAGAAGACTCAGCCGGACACTGTTAAGCATACAAATTTGGAGGTCCCTATTATGCCACTGGAGATTCTGATTCCACAGTTCCAAGATAGAACCCAGGGATCAAGCTTTTTAAACACACACACCAGTTGATCTGTAGAGAGATAGTAGCTGTCAAGCCAACTCCAACTCATGAATGCCTTATGTACAACAGAACAAAAATTTGCCTGGGTCTGGTGTCATCCGCACAACCACAGCATGTTTGTGTTGATGATTACAGCTGTTGTACCAATCTATCTCATCACGATGGAGAGTGGGAGCTGCTTTCAATTTCCCCTAAAGTCAAGCTTTCAAGAGCTTTGTATGTGTTCTCTGTAGTCTACTGGTCTCAGTAGAGATGTGCTTTTGACCTCCTCGATTTCTTCTGGAAAATGTAAAATGTGATAAAGAGGAAGGGTGGCTGTTTTGATGGGTAAGCAAAGGAGAGGTGGCTGTGTTAGTGGCCTGGACCATGCAATTGGTGAGGGCAAAGGATGTTGAAGTGTTTCTCATAGAACTAGCTCAGTGAAAAGGACCATCTGCACAGGGTCATCCCAAGACAGACACCCAGAGAGGTGAAAAGACCCACATAGAAGGAAACTGTCACAGACGTTCAGATTGCAGAAGGAGCCAATGATCAGCTGGACTTGCCTCATTCAGGGAAACTGCAGTTAAGATATCCCTGGGGAGGGGGAGAGATTAAGGAATGCAAAAACGGACAAACACAAAGTAGACCAAGGTGCTCTAAGAGATATTCAGCTTTAAACTGCTACCACAGCCAGAGAAAACTAATATCACATGTTGCTAATTAGGTAAAGCATTTCCTATTACTTTACCTCTCTCTTCATCCTTCTTTTGATTCTGTGAGACGGGGATAGAAATCAGCTAGCAAGATACGAGTGGAAAGGTAGAAGTGCAACGCTGGGAATAGAGAGAGAGTCAAACACCTCTTCCACCACCACCTCTGAAGACTGCTAGTCTGTTTTATGCCTGCCTTTGGAAAAAGAAGTATTTGTGGTGAACTTTACATTTGGTGATTACCGTGAACGTTACGTGCACATCCCTGATTGCAGGCTGTTATGTTATTAAGGGTGAATGGAAACATCATGAAATTGCCCTAAACTTCATTCAGGTATAGGGAAAAAAGACCACCTGCATAAACAGAAACAGACGGTGCGAGACAAAAATGAAGCTGCTTTCTGATTTTATCCCATGAGTCCTATGTGTTCACTGTAATTGTAATACATGGCACAATATATTGTCTTAGTCTGGGTTCTTTAGAGAAGTAGAACCAGTGAAGTTTGTATGTGTGTGTGTGTGTGTGTGTGTGTGTATGGAGAGAGAGAGAGGTTTTTATCAGAGAATGGCTCACACTGTTGTAAAGGCTGGAACCTCCCTAATCTGCAGGTTGTGATAGAAGCTCCTCCTGACCCATGTAGTCAGAGGGGCAGGTGAACCCAAGACTTGCAGGTCAGAGAGCAGGGCTCTTGCTCACAGACTGTGAAGATTGACAGGCAAGGCTGTAGGTAAACTGCTAGCTTAAGTCCTGAGAACCAGAGGGCAGATGAACAGGAGCCAGCTACAGGTTCCAGAGCAAGCAAAAACTTAAGAGTCTTGCCAGAATGTTCAGTTACATTGGATACTGGCCACAAATCCAAGGAACGTCCTTTTCCACTGACTGACTACTCACAACAGATCCCACCACAGAGGTGATCACACGTCAAATCTCAACATGGAAGTGATCATAACATTATATGCCTGTCAAAACACTGAGAATTCTGGCCCAGCCAATTAGACACACAATCTTAATCATCATATGTACCGTATGACTTAATATAACATAATAAGAAGCATTATATTGTAGAAGTTAGGAACATATTAGAGCTAAAATATTTTAATGCTAGCTTTGGCATTTATTAAATGTCTGGTGGTATAGTGGTTAAGTTCCATGGCTGCTAAGCAGAAGGTGTGCAGTTCAAATCTGCCATGTGCCCCTTAGTAACTCCATGGGACAGTTCTACTCTGTTCTGTAGGTTACTGAGTTGGTTTGTTTTGTTTTTTTAATATCTTTGTGCTTATGTTTTCACTTGGTAAAGTATGTAACTGTGTGGTTATGAGGATTCAATAAGTTAATATACTTAAAGGACCTATAACAGCACTTGTCACGTTGTAATCAGACAGTAATAGGTAATATTATTACAATAGCTTTACCTATGGTCAGTTGTAAAAATACTCAGCTGCTTACATAGTACAGTAAACACCTGTAGACATATACATTGTTAAAGGTATTTGAAAATTTGTGAGTGAACAGTTTAAGTAAACAAAGCTTGATTATCCTTATTGTAATAATTTATCTGGCTGAGAACAACTGTCAAGATCTCTAGATTATTTATTTACTTACTTATAAAGACTGCATGGGTGGATTCCACCAAAATTCATGTGAGATGGGTTTGTATGCTGCTGCTTTGCTATTCAGCACTTTTTTCCTACTTCTTGTTGATTCCTTATTGATGTCCATGGGAATTTTCTAAACTCTCCACGTTCTCAACCCTTTGCCACATCTTATCTTCATCTGAGGACTTCTCTAATGTCCCAGAAAAAGATCATTTACTAAGTGATGGCCCATCTTCTTTATTACCCTCCCCTCCTTAATCCTGTTTCTCTAGAAAGACAAAGTGTCCTTCCTTTTCTTCAACTTGCAATTCCGAATTCAGATTCTAACTCCCAGCTACTGCTACCCGCTTCATTAATAATTACTCTCTGTCAGCTTCATTTTCAGAGTTTTCCCCTCTCTCCTGCCCTATACCAGAATCCCTACTTTAATCGAGAAGAAAAAGCATCAATACAAGTTCAAAATATCTAAAATGAATCAAAATATGTCTTATTTAGTAACAGCACACTTTATGATCGATCAGACGTTGGGGTCAGAAGGTGAGACACAGAGGAGTTGGTGGTAGACAGAAAAGATTAACTAATGCAAAAGAATCATACCTTCTGATATTTGCCTCACCTTCTGTTATGTGAACTGGGCAACACTCTGGAGAAGGTATATCTTTGCTCATCTTGTTTATTATCTTTCTTTCATATAAACTACAAACACTGTTTTACAGCTCTATTGAGCTATCACTAAAATAACATAATCAGCATATACTTAAAATCATATGTCATGATATACTATGACATATACATACATCTGTGAAACCATCACCACAATCAAGTTAATGAACATAATCACCAGCCATAAAAGTTTCCTTATGTCTCCAGACAACTGACCTGCTTTCTGTTACTATAGATTCATTTGCATATTTAAACAATTTCATGTAAATATATAATTGAACTATATGTTCTTTTTTTTCCATCTGGTTTTGGTCTGGTTTTGAGATTCATCCATGTTGTTTCATTGTACCAACAGTTCCTTCTTTTGTATTGCCAAGTAATATTCTGTTATAGGGATATACTGCACTTGATTTATCTGTTCACCTCTTGATGAACATTTGGGTTGCTTCAATATTTTTGCTATCATAAATAGAATTGCTATGAGCATTCTGGTTCAAGTGTTTTTATTAATTTATGCTTTCATTTATCTTGGATAAATACTTAAAGGAGGATGGTTTAATTTGGCAGGTTTATGTTTAACTTTTCAAGTAACTGCCAAACTGTTTTCCCAAGCAGTTATATCACTCTGATTAGTTTAAATACTTCAGATACTTTTTTTTTTTTTTTTTTTTTTACTAAACTATATGATTGGAAAATATGAAGACTGTCACTTAAGCTGGCAAACTCATCCTAGAAAAAGTGCAACATACTTCATTGCTGAATATCACTACGGTCACCTCTGAAGTACTCCCCTTGGGGAGCTGTACACCGACACCGGTGCCTAGTCCACCCTTCAAAGCAATTTGGGAACTCTTTTTGTGGAATGGCTATCATTTCTGTGGAATGGCCAGCAGAGCTGTCATGGTATTACCCTTGATATCTTGAATGTCATCCAAATGTCTTCTTTTCAATATTCTTGATATCTTGAATGTCATCCAAATGTCTTCTTTTCAATATTTGGATGACATTCAAGGTATCAAGGGTAATACCATGACAGCTCTGCTGGCCATTCCACAAAAAAAGAGTTCCAAAATTGCTTTGAAGGGTGGACTAGGTGCTGGCATCGGTGCATAGCTTCTCAACGGGAGGACTTCCAAGGTGACTGTAGTGATATTCAACAATGAGGTATGTAGAATTTAGAACAATTAAGTTCACGGACTTAATTGTCAGACCTCGTATGCTTGGTTAAATACTGTGAGTAGTACAAGAGAAGATTTCTGGAGAAAAACAGTATGTAGTTAGCTATTTCTTCAATCAAGTTTTAAGAATATAATAGTTTACATCTGTGTCACTAAATGACATACTTCAGATATTCAACAGTGTGAGGTCACATGCCAAACAGAAATGCATTCACCAACCAAACAGCAGCTGCCCTTGGAGGCATGCTCATTAACTAGCAGGGTTGTGATAGCACTGTAGCCTAAGCAAGGTGGCCTGCTGCCAGGCACTTCACTGTCTGGTTCATTTTCATGGTTTTGGCACACGTACTACCTAAACCATCTTATCTTATCTTGATGACACTCTTCCTTCTCATCATCCATTTGGGAAATCAATTTCAGATAACCCACTGGTGACATTTCATACATCAGTATGTGCACACACACACAAATCCACAAAGTCATATATGTAAACCTAGACTGCTTTCGTAAGACTGCAGGTCGTAGTTGTGATTTAGTCTATTATGAGAATTTGATCAGCCTGTCACTTATAAGTTCCTGGATTTGGTGAGAAACTTATGGTATTAGCAAGCTTCCAGAACAAGAACCTGGAGGAGCCAGTGGTCATTGTGGATTGGTGGGAGAAACTGGATGAACTCTGGGTAGAAACAGTGGGAAAAGACACAGGGGTCATGTCATGAACACCAGAAAAACAATGGAGTTTCACCAGCATCAATGTCCTCAGTTTCATTATCTTCTACTTTTAGCATTTCATCTTTCTTCTCTACATGGCTCACTTTTCCAGTTACCTTCTCACTATCTTTCTCATTCATTTATATATGACTCCAGATCTCAGGATAAGATTAAGTCTTGTTGAATAATAAATTCGTTCCATTCTACTAACTGGCTTTTCTGTCTTCTTCTCCCAGAGAATAGTCATTTCCTGATTTCTCTGGTTACAGGACTGCCATCCCTGGAGTCTGCAGTTCATTCAGACTTCTCCCCAATCTCTCTCTTCCCCAGCACAATCCAAGTTCTTCCTTGAGTGGTTTGCGTGTATCAGCTTCTCTTCTTGCCTTCCTTGTCATGCCTGAGCTGTGCTCTCTGCTTTGTCACTGCTTCAGAGATGAGGCCTCATTCTGATTTTCAGTTACCTGGATCCCACTACAGCTGTTGATGCTGTGGGCTCACTCTTCTTTCTCCGAAGTCTTTCCCCGCTCTGTTGGTTTTCTTCTTTTCTAAATGTTACTTCACAGGCTTCCTCATGGACATGTCACCCTCTGCCTAAATTTCCATGTTGGCTTTGCAAGATTATGTTCCTGACTTGCTGTCTTTCTTGGCCTACTCTTGTGCATTGAGCAATCTCATTGTCACGGATTGAATTGTACCCTACAAAAATGTATGCCAGCTTGGTTAGCCCATGTTTTACAGTACTGGACGGTTGTCCACCATTCTGTGATCTGATGTAATTTTTCTACTTGTTGTAGACCCTAACCTGTATGATGTTAATGAGGCAGGATTAGAGGCGGTTACGCTAACGAGACATAAATCAATCTAGATTGCATGTTGAGTCCTTCTCTTTTGACATATAAAAGAGACAATTGAACAGAGAGGAGAGCCAGGAACAGAGTGTGCCCACTGTACCCAGGATAGCTTTCTGAGAAATTCTTAGGCCAGGGGAAGACTGATGACAAAGACCTTTCCCTGGAGACTCCACAGACAGAAAGCCTTCTCTTGGAACTGGCACCCTGAATTCAGACTTCTAGTTTCCTAGACTCTGAGAGAGTAAATTCCTCTGTGCTAAGGCCATCCACTTGTGGCCCTTTTGTTACAGCAGCAGCAGATGACTGAGACACTCATTCACTCAGGACTGGTACATGATACGTGGGGCCTCCGGGTTCCTGGGTCTAATGGTTAAGTAGAAGGCTACTTAATGTTGTCAGTTCAAACTCATCCCAAGGTGCCTTGAAAGTAAGGCCTGACAATCTGCTTTTGAAAACTCACAGCCTTGAAAACTCTACGGAGCAGTTCTTCTCAGCACTAGTGGGATTGCCATGAGTCAAAACCGAGCTGACAACATCAACAACAGCAGGCAAACCAAAGATGCAGGGTCTTTTGTTTAAGAATTTCAAGATGCATTAAAGCACGTGTCAGCCCTTTGTGCACAGGCTCTGTGTGACTGCAAAGTTGTACACCTCTAAAGCCAGCTCTGTATCCCACTCCAGAGCCTGAAGGGTGTAGTGCCTCCCAGGTCCTTATTTCTAGCTGAGAGCGCCTTCTTGGAGCTTTGAGCTGAAATACTATTTCTCGGCACTGTCGGAACATCACTTACTCCCTTATTCCTGCCCCAGGCTGATTTTGTTGAAAATTCTGCCACTTTCACTTGATAGCTGTGTGACATTGGGCATGACACATAATCTCTCTGAGCTTCGGAAAGTTTGTTCAAGTGTCAAACTGGGTAGGTCAGTTGCAGATATTAGTCTTTGCATCCTATAAATAGCTATCAACTGTGCACATTTACAAAACGTAAGAGGTCATAAAGCAGGATGACTTGGTAGCTGCTGTAACGTAAGTGTTTGCTGTTTATCCAGTGTTTGAAATTTGTACAAGTTAGCATACAAAGATAACAATTCTTGCAAAGATATTAGGAATAACTTTTACCCCCAAAATTCATTGCCATTGACTCAATTTCAACTCATACCATCTCTGTAGGACAGAGTAGAAGTGCCCCACAGAGTTCCCAAGGAGTGCCCAGCAATTCAAACTGTTGACCTTTTGGTTAGCACTTAACCACTACACCACCAGTGTTTCCTTTACCGAAAGGAGTAATTGAAAAAGTATATACAATGTTACATTTCAGTGAAAGAGCAGAACTCAGATTGAGGATACTCAGTAGAGATCCAGTCAGCTGGGTTCTTGGAATTTGACACTATATGCTTGGAGGTGAGCGTGGCCAGTCTTCAATGTTGTGTAAGCAAAGGCAAGTGTATAAGCAAATAACAAAACCAGAACATGAATGTGTGACTCACACTGCAAACACCCAAAATGAGAGCGCTTATTTGGTGAGTAATGGGTGTATTTCTGAGTTTCTGTTGGAAATCTCGGCAAAGATATTCTGTTGTTGTTAGGTCCATTCCGCTGATTTAGTCCCCTGTGATCAAGTAGAACAGCCCTAGGGTTTTTTTTTTTTTTTTTTTAGTTCAAGCCATCAACCTTTGCCTTAGCAATCAAACAGCCACTGCACCATCAGTGTTCCTCAAGGTGTCGTTTAGGGTCTCTAACTTAAAATGCCCCACGCAGAACTCAGCATTTTCCTTCCTTCTCAGATCTCCTTCATTTTCTCCACTGGTCTATTTCAGTTAATGATGTCATTGGTCTCCAAGCCCAGGTATCTAAAAACCTTGATCAATTTTTAACTAGGTTTGCTATGAGTCAGAAGTGGCTTGCTGACAGTGAGTTTTGTTTGGTTCTCCTTTCTTCACCCCGTCAGCCTCATTCCCTCAGCCCTGCATATCCAGAAGCCACAGGCATAGTGGTACACAGATATGACGCCATAAAAATAAAAAACGGCTCTGTATGATGAAAGACACCATGAAGAAATAGAGAGACAAACAATGAACCAAGCGAGAGTGTGTTTATAACACTGATTTCCTATTTAAACTCTTATAAGTAATATGTCATTATTGATTTTCTTTCTACTTTTCTCATTTTTCTTTTCACGAATAGACTTACGGTTGTGACTATTTAGAATGCTCATCAAGTCAACAAGAAAAAGCACAAACATTTAAAGAGAAAAGTGGATGAAGAATATGAGCAGACAATTCACAGAAATAACACAGATGATCCATGTACTTCTAGAAGGAATCTCAGTCCAGTAAAGATCAGGAAAATGCAGATTGAAATGATGATACACAATTACCATCCAAGATATTGATGGTTAATCAGTAGTGAAAAGGTGGTTTAATTTGTTAGAATTGACTGAAGGCAGTCAATAGTGAAAATACATCTAACTTTCAATTCAGAATTTTTTCTTCCACATGGCTATTCCTAAGCAATTCTTGCATGTTTGGATAACATCTGGAGGAAACCCTCTGTGTGACAGGAAAAAAGGGGAGGGATAATCTAAATACACATCCTTTGGGGAATAACTAAGCAAATCGTAGTTTAGTAGTACTAGAATGTTGTATACTATATAAAAAGAATGAACTATGTTTATAACTTTTAACCTGGAAAATTTGTACACATACTGTTAAGTGAAAAAAATAAGTTACTGTTTCTTTAAAAGAAAGGCAAAATAAAATGGATAGCATTGTGAAGGATGAGAATTCCAGAATGCTTAATTGTGCTCATGAACAACCCATACATGAGATCAAGAGGCAATCAACAAAACAGAACAAAGGGATAATGCATGGTTTAAAATCAGAAAGATGTGTGCCAGAGTCGTAGCTTTTCACTCTATTTAGTCAGTCTTTGTGCTGAGCAAATAATCTGAGAGGCTGGACATTATGAAGAAGAACAGGTCATCAAGATTGGAGGAAGATGTATAAACAACCTGAGTTATACAGAAGACACAGCCTTGCTTCTTAAAAGTGAAGAGGACTTGAAGCACTTACTGATGAAGATCAAAGACCATAGCCTTCAGTATGGATTATACTGCAACATAAAGAAAACAAAAATCTTCACAAATGGACCAATAAGCAACATCAGGATAGCCAGCCAAAAGCCAAGTGCTGTCGAGTTGGATCCGACTCATGGCAACACTAGGGGCCAGGGTAGAACTGACTCTCAGAGTATTCAGTGAGCGCCTGGTGGATTTCAACTGTATCACGATAAACAAAGAAAAAATTGGAGTCATCAAGGATTTCCTTTCACTTGGATCCATGATCAACATCCGTGGGTACCCCAGGCAAAAAAGCAAAAGATGGATTGCATTGGGCAAATCTGCTGCAAAAGACTTCTTTCATCTGTTGAAAATCAAAGATATTACCTAGAAGACAAAAGTGCACCTGAACCAAGCCATGATATTTTCAATTGCCTCATATACATGTGAAAGCCGGGCAATGAATGAGGAAGACAGAAAAAGAGTCGACATCTTTGAATTGTGGTATTAGTGAAGAATATTGAATATACCATGGACTGCCAGAAGAATGAACCAATCTGTTGTGGAAGAATTGCAGCCAGAATGCTCATTAAAGCAAGAATGGTGAGTTTTTGTCTCACATAAACTTGTTATCAGGAGAACCAGAAAAAGATGAAGACCGTTAACAAGATGGATTGACAGTGTTTGCAACAATGGGCTCAAGCGTAACAAGGCTTATGAGGATGGCACAGGACCAGGCAGTGTTTCCTTCTGTTGCTGTATAGGGTGTCTGTGAGTTGGCACTGAATCGATGGCACCTGACAACAAGCATGTGCGTGTTTGCATATAAGGCAATGTTCCTCAAAGGGTGGCTTGTAAACCACCTGTATCAGCATCCCTTGGGATGCTTGAAAAAATTTTGGATTCCTCAAGTTACATTCCTAGTGGATTTAATTTAATGGATGTGGAATACTCTCCGGAATTTGCATTTTAACGAATTCGTGATAGCTGGGAATTAACTCTATTTGGATTTCCTCTTCTCTTGAATGTTTTTAAATGTTCTGTTCACTTTAATGAGAACAGAAAATAAGTCCAGATGAACATATGGGAGTATTTGGAAGGCAGGAATTGGAGACTATAATTTAATAGCTAAATTTTCAAAAATTCTGTCCATCCACCTGTCTTTGTGGATGCAGGTGCTGACTGGCGTACCTGAAGTGGTTACATGTATGCAAATTCACACCTGCCACATTAGCTCAGACTCAGGGTAGGCACTGGAAGTGTGCTCTGCTCTGTACCCAGGGTCTGCTTCCCATGTGCGTGATTTGGTGTTCTGCTTCGAGTTATGGTTGTGCCTCACAAAACGTATTTTCCAAGATGATTTATCTCTGCTATCCCACACTAAAGATTCAAGGAAAAAAAAAAAACAACCTTACATTGCTGTACCTGCAATATTTTTGGAATTGTAGCATTTATGTCTGTTTACATGTCTCTTTTTTTCCTCAAGCCTGAGAATTCCTCCGTTACAGGGACTTGGCCCTATTTCCTCTGTGTCTCCAGCAGCTGTTACCATTTCTGGAGATCCATATTAAATGCTATGTGTCTTGTACATCATTTCTACCATAATGTATTTCTTTTTGAGTAATTCAATCTAGAGATTACATCAGTGATATAAAAATTTTCCCTGATTTAAAGCATCTAGTTCAACATTTTGACTTTGATAAATTCAATGAATGTGACTTATTGATTGCTTAAACATGTGGCCTTGGAATCTTCCAGATTGTATTAATTTCTATTCTTCTAAGATGCTTTACTTCTAATTCTCTTCATAGCTGTCATATACCTGTATTATAGTACTTACTACATTTTATTTAAACTCTTTATTAAATATTTGTTCAGGTGTCTACTTTCCTTTACTGGACTGTGAGTTTCTTTTGGCCAGGCAATGGGTCAGGTGCCTGGTACATAGAAGATGTTTATTATGGACTGAATTGCGTCCCCCCAAAATGTGTGTCAACTTGGACAGGCCATGATTCCTACTACTGTGTGATTATCCAACATTTTGTCATCTGATGTGACTTTCCCACATGTTGTAAATCCTACCTCTATGATGTTAATGAGGCAGGAATAGTGGCAGTTATGTTAAGGAGACAGGAATAAATCTACTAATTAGGTTGTGCCTTATATCAATCTCTTTTGATATATATAAAAGAGAGAAGTGAGCAGAGAGATGTGAAGACCTCATACAACCAAGAAACAACAAACAGGAGAATAGGGAGTCCTTTGGACCCTGAGTCTCTGCCCTGGAAAGCTCTTTGACCATGGAAGACAGATGACAAAGACCATCTCCCAGAGCCAACAGACAGAAAATGCCTTCCGCTGGAGCTGGCACACTGAACTCAGAATTTTAGCCTCCTAGACTGTGAAAATGTACATTTCTCTTTCTTAAAGCCATCTCCTTGTGGAATGTCTGTTGTAATAGCACTGAATTTTTAAAGCAATGCTAAAGAAATAGATGATGAATTGGTATCTTGTAGATTTTCATATGGCTCAGAAATTTTTCAGATTAATTTCTGTCCTTATTCCTGAGCTGGCAATATTTTTTTTTTCTCTTTATTTCTTTTTTTAAAGACTATGTGTGATACAATATTTTCTCAGAAAAAAAATCAGTGGAATTATACAATGATGGCATCTCAATCCAAAATCCTTGGTAATAATCAATGAAATGGCCTCATTAGAATTTATATTTAAAAACTAGACACTATCTATAGTCAATCAAATGATGCGTCCACTTCAGCTGATCATTAGTTGCTAGTATAAAGTAAGCAAGTCCGATGAAGGAAATTTAAGTTTACCTATCTAATTCTAAAATTCTGGTTTCTGATAACTGAAAGTTGGTGTCTTCATGATGATAACGATTTAAGAACAGTGACTGTTTTCTTGTTCTTTTTCATGGTTCTTAACTTTCAATCCATTTTCTGGCCTTTTCTCTGACCCTTTAGCATTTGAAGACTGAGAGAAGAGAAAGAAAATCGATTGTCTAAATATTGACCCAATTTAAAATGTTAGTGCCACCTGACTCGTCAGCTGCCTGGAAGCTGACAATCCCCCTTTCACCATTTCACCACCAGCAATTCCTGCACTGTCCTGAGCTGAAGGCGAGTGATTACACCCCTTTATTTCTTGAGAAAGCAGTTCAGAGTCACCTCTAAGGCAACTTCCCTGGGAAGGCTGTCTGGCTCAAATTTCAATGTGTGCTTTGATTCTAGATTTTGAAGTACCAGATGTACGAAGCATGATACAACATATTGTTATCTTTATTTATTAGTCTCCATGAAAATTAATCGTTTTAACCGATACCAGTCTCTCCATTGTTTACAGCCCCTTGCAAGCTTTCGCTGTCATCTGCCAAGCAGGATTTCATCTATTTTTCATGCCAATCAATAATAATTTGTCTGAAATTTCATTTTAATGCTGCAAAAATGACTACTTCTACCTCTGATATGCCACTAGATCAAGCAGGAACATGAAACATTAGAAAAACATCTATGTTTTAATTTTAATTGACTTCTCTTATCATTTTGGGAAAAAAAGAATACTGTGTATGTATGCATGCAGTGGCTGCATTTAGATTGAAACACTCAAGAATTTTGAATTTCAGGCTATATGTAAAAGAGCAGAAACCCTTCAGGGATCTGGGTGCACTCAAATTGCTAGAATTTCTTTTACCTTTTCTGTCACCATCTTCAGTGTTTGCTATATGCAGCGAAAGATTTGGCTGAAAGGCAAAGACTATGTGGATTCATACAAAACCTGCCAGTGCTGGTGGATAATTAAAGGGTTAGCTAACTTTAGGTTCCCTCAGTCTTGTGTCTAGAGAAGAGAGGAACACTAAGAAGTTCTATCATCGGGCATCGCCGGGAAAAGGTGAGCTTGCTGATTTCCATTGGATTCAAGTGGGCATTTCAAATACCAACCCAGAGCCCAGGTACACAATCACAGGTTTTAGAAATCATCCATATTCTTATTCTCAGTGAACTCCACCGGTGGTTCCAAGGTGATGTATGTTGTTGGGAGCTGCTGTCAGGTCAACTCCAACTCATAGTGACCCTGCGCACAGCAGAAGGAAATGCTGCCCAGCCTGTGGAATGTCCACGATTGTTTTCATGCTCAAGCCCATCACTGGGGCCACTGTATCAGTCCATCTCCTTTAGGGTCTTCCTCTTTTCCAATGACCCTCCACTCGACCAAGCATGATGTCCTTTACCAGGCACTGATCCTTCCTGACAACATGTCCAAAGTATGTGAGACACACTCTTGCTATCTTTGCTTCCAAGGAGCACGATGGTTGTACTTCTTCCAGAATAGATCAGTTTGTTCTTTTGGCGGTCCATGGTACAGTCAACATTCTTCTCCAACACCACAATTCAAAGGCATGAGTTCTTCTGTCTTCTTTATTCATTGTCCAGCTTTGACTTGCATATGATGTGATTGAAAATGCCACGGCTTGGGTCAGGCACGCCTTAGTCTTCAAGGTGATATTTTACTTTGCAATACTTAAAAGAGGTCCTTGGTGGCAGATTTTCCCATTGCAATGTACTTTTGACTTCTTAACTGCTGCTTCCATGGGCGTTGACTGTGAACCAAGTAAAGTGAAATCATTGACAACATCAATTTTTTTTCCATTCATAACGATGTTGCTTACTGGTCTGTTTGTGAGGATTTTCGTTTTCTTGATGTTGAGATGCAATGTATGTTAGCCCATTGTTGTTGAGTCGAGTCCGACTCAGAGTAGAACTGCCCCATAGAGTTTCTGAGGAGCACCTGGTGAATTTGAACTGCCGATCTTTTGGTAAGCAGATGTAGCACTTAACCCACTATCCCACTGGGGTTTCCGAATATGGGTTAGGGAGCCACTAATTTGGGACAGTGGCTCTCTCACTTCAGCGTGCTTGAGAATCACAGAGGGAGCTCATTAAAATGTAGAACTTCAATCTTCAACTTCAGAGATTTAGACTCAGAAGACTTGTGAATGTGCGTTTTTAACAGGCACCCCAGGATAAACTGTTGCTGGTGGGCCAATGGAACTCACTTTGGGAAACACTGGCATAGCAGTTAACAAGTACCTGGTCACAGACAGAAGACCCTGGGTGACACAAATGGTTAAGCTTACGGCCACTAATCAGAAGATTGGTGGTTCTGACCCTCCCAGAGTTTCCTTGGAAGAAAGACTTGGTGACCCTACTCTCAAAAGTTCACAGCCATGAAAACCCCCTGCAGCAGTTCTACTGGGCACACATGGCAGTCACCACGAGTCAGGATCAACTCCACAGCAGCTGACAGGTAATCAGCCAGGGTCCATCTGATCAATGAGGGTTATTAGAAAGGAGTATTTTAGTGACCGAGTACAGTATTCAGAATTGATGGCAGAATTGTTTAAAAAACTATCTTTCTGACTGTGAAATATAATTTTTAGTTCTGCTACTGAAGGTAGAGCAAGGATATGAGAAAACAAGCATAAAAATGTACAAATAGCTACCTACTGTTCATTTTATGTCTACAAAACTTAGAGAAAAGATTCCAGGAGCTCTGTTTTCATTTTCCTCTCTCTCTGCCCTCCCCAGTAATCTCACAATCACTGTCGGAAAACTAAAAAGGGAGATGAACAAAAGAATAGAAGAATTTTGCTTCTCTTCCCACATCCCCCAGTCCTCCTCTCCATGTATGTATACTTACAGGCAGTTCCTGGTTATGAAAGTCTGACTTAGGGGCCACTCATACTCGTGACCCGCTGTACAGCAGAATGCAATAGTGTCTACTCCTGGGCCATCCTCACAATGTTTGCTATGCTTGAACCAGTTGTTGCAGGCACTGTAACAATCTGTCTTGTTGACCATCTTCCTGGTTTTCACAGACTCTTTTTCAAGCAAGATTCCCTTCTCCAGGAACTGGTACCACCTGATAACATGCCCGAAGTATATGTGATGAACTGTTGCCATCCTGTCCTAAGAAGCACTGGCTATGCTTCAGGACAGAGTTGTTCATTTTTCTGACAGTCCATGGTATATTCTGTATTCTTCACTAATGCTGTGACTCGAAAGTGTCGGTTCTTCAATCTTCTTATTTGCTGTCCAGCTTTCATATGCTTATGAGGTGATTGAAAATACTATGACTTGAGTCAGGCACACCTTAGTTCTCAAAGTGACGTCTTTGGTTTTCAACACTAAAGAAGTTTTTTGCAGCAGATTTGCCCAGTACAGTATGTTGTCTAATTGCTTGAATGCTGCTTCCATGGTTGTTGATTATGGATCCAAGTAGAATGAAATCCTTGACAACTTCAATATTGTCTCTCTTTATCATGATGTTGCTTGTTAATTCAGTTATGAGGATTTTTGTTTTCTTTATATTGAGGTGTAATCCATACTGAAGGCTGTAGTCTTTGATCTTATCGATGTTTCAAGTTCTTTATACTTTAAACAAGCAAGGTTGTATAATCTGTGCACCATAAGCTGTTTGATTATCATACCATTATGTTACCAGTGTCCTGTTCTTCTTTGTGTAGTCCAGCTTCTCAAGTTATCTCAGATCCCAGCACACAGACTAACTATGGTGAAATGAAGTACATCTGATGTACGTCTTTCCTGACTTTAAACCACACAGTATTCCCTTGTTCAGTTCAAATAATTTCTTGTGGTCTGTGTACAAGTTCCTCATGTGCATAATTGTTTTGGTATTCTTCACAAAGTTAGCCATTAATTTGTTATGATTCACGAAGATGATCTTCTTTGCATGGTCAATAAAGCACAGGTAAACATCTTTCTAGTATTCTCTGCTTTCAGCCAATATCTATCTGACATCAGCAATAATAGCCCTTGTTCCACATCCTCTTCTGAATTCAGCTTGAACTTCTGGAGTTTCACATTGATGTACTGCTGCAATCACTTTTGAGTGATCTTCAGAAAATTTCACTCATGTTACATTAACGTTATTGTTTGATAAATCCTGCATCCTGTCAGATCGTCCTTCCTTGAAATGGGCACAAAGATGAATTTATTCCAGTCACGTGGCCAGGAAGATATGTTCCAAATTTATTGACATACATAAGTGATCACCTCCAATGCTGCATCCATTTGTTGAAACATCTCAGTTGCTATTCCCCTAATTCCTGGATCCTTGTTTTTCACCGTTCTCTTCAGCACTGCTTGGACTTCTTTCAGTACCATCGGTTCTTGATCATATGTTACCTCCTGGTTGCATGTTGACCATTTTGTTTTGGCTCAGTGACTCTATGCATTCTTTCTGTCTGTTTTGTGCACTGCCTATGTCATTTGATGGTTTACGCACAGAATCCCTCAATGTTGCAACTTGAAGGTTGCATTTTCTCCTTGTTCCTTCAGCTTGAAAAGTGCTGAATGTGTTTTTCTCTTTTAGTTTTATAACTCCAGGTCTTTGCATATATTCATTATAATTGTTTTCTCACGCTGCCCTTTGAAATCCCTTGTTCACCTCTTTTACTTCATTATTTCTTCCTTTAGCTTTAGCTGCTCTAGAGTAAGTTTTGAAGACTCTTCTGACATCCATTTTGGTTCTTCTTATTTTTTTTATGATTAAGTGAAAGTATACAGTCCAAAGCAATTGTACATGCCCACCTATCTGCAGCTCCATCTGCTCTCCTCACCATGTGACAGCACACACCCCCTTTTCACTCTTCTAGTATCCTCTTAAGGAACACCTGTCCCCTCCTCTCCACCCTTGTCTCTCCCATCTAGAAAGAAACCAGGAGGACAGCCTCCTATAAATGTGAAAAACCATGAAGTACACATACCACATGCTCACACTATGTCCCCAAGTCTAGTACATTCCAGTCTGAAGAGGCGACTTCAGTATTGGTTTCAGGTCTGGGGCAGCAGCAAGTCTAGGGGCCCTGTTCCCAGTGGACCCTCCAGGCTGTTGAACTATCAATTCTGATCTTTTAGTAGGGTGCTTCAACTGCACACCTCTTTTTCTCATGCTCCATCAGGGACTCTACCTTGTATCCCCTACCATGGCTGCCTTTGGTGATGGCTGGGCATCATCTGGAAACCCTGGTGGTGTAGTGGGTTAAGTGCTATGTCTGCTAACCGAAAACTCAGCACTTCAAATCTGCCAGGTGCTCCTTGGGGACTCTGAGGGTCAGTTCTACTCGGATCTCTAGGGTCACTATGAGTTGGACCCACCTCAGTGGCAGAGGGTTTGGTTTTTGGTGGGGGCATCGTCTGGTGCTTTTGGTCTCATGCGGATGCAGTCTCCCATTCATATGGGTACTTTTGTCTCCTGGTCTCATTTTTCCTCATGTCTTTGATGTTCTCGGTCATCATCCGTTCCAGATGGGTTGGGACCATTTGGCGTTCCTCAGATGGCAGCTTGATAGCTTTTAAGATTTCTCTTTTCTGTGTTTTTCATAAGTTTTTGCTTTTTTCATCCATGATGTCTTTGATGTCAAGGTCATATTCTCACTGTGGTGGACTTGCTATGATTTTTTAGCTTCAGCTTCGACTTGCATACAAGCAATTGGTCTGTTTTAGCAGTTGGCCACTGTCCTTGTTCTCACTGATAACACTAAACTTCTTCATTGTCTTTTTATACAGGTATAGTGAACTTGATTCCTGTATATTCCATCTGGTGAGATTCAGATATATATTCACCATTTATGCTGATGAAGAAAAGAATTTCTGATGGGAGAAACTGTTGGTCTTGCAAAATTCTGTCATGCAATCTCTGGTGTCATTTCTATCACTAAGGACCTGTCTTCTAACTAATCCTCCTTCTTTGGAAACCCTGGTGGTGTAATGCTTAAGTGCCTTGACTGCTAACCAAAAGACTGGTGGTTCAAGTCAACCAGAAATTCCTTGAAAACTCAACGGGCATTTATACTCTGTCCTATAGGATTGCTATTAGTTGGAATTGACTTGACAGCAAACAGTTTGGTTTTGGTTTTGGATTCTTCTTTTTTTTGACTTTCACATTCTAATTGCCAGTAATAATCAATGTATCTTGATTGCATGTTTAAGCAATTTAAGACCGCATAATTTGTTAAAAATATTTAATTTCCTCATCTTTGGCATTAGTGGTTGGTATGTAAATTTGAGTAACAGTCCTATTAACTGATCTTCCATGTAGGTGTATGGATATTATCCTATCACTGATAGCATTGTACCAGAGGATAAATCTTGAAATGTTCTTTTTCATGATGAATGAAACATCGTTCCTCTTTAATTTGTCGTTCTGACATAGTAGATTACATAATTGTCTGATTCAATGACCAATACCAGTCTATTTCAGTTCACTGATGCGTAGGATGTCAATTTTTATGTGATCTATTTCATTTTTGATGATGGGCAATTTTGCTAGATGTATACTTTGTAAATTCCATGGTCTGCTTGTTAATGTTTGTTTGCAGCTGTTTCTTCTCATTTTGAGCTGTGCCAGCTTATGAAGTTAAAGTCCTCAAGGCTTTATTCCGTCTACATTGTCACTGACTCTACCTTGAGGAAGCAGCTCTTCTCCAGCTGTATTCTGAGTGTCCTCCAACCTGAAGGGCTCATCTTCTGCCACCATACCAGCAAATGTTCCACTGTTGTTTGTAACGTTTTCACTGGCCAGCATTTTCAGCAGCAGACCACCACATCCTTCTTCCTAGTCTGTCTTAGTCTGGAATCTCAGCTGAAACCTGTCTGCCATGGGTGACCCTGCTGGTATTCGAAATGCTGGCGACAGCACTTCAGCATCACACAAGCCACCACAGTATGACAAACTGATAGACACATGAGGAAGGCACTGAAGCAGATAGCATATGCATATGCATATACATATATATATATTTAATTAACTCTTTATGGTGTTGTTGGTAAGTGTTTACACAGCAAATTAGGTTCCTATTTGACAATTTCTATGTAAGTTGTTTGGTGACATTAGTACACTTTTCAGTGTGTGTCAACATTCTCATTAGTTGTATTCTCATTGTCCTGTATTCAGTACTCTAGTTTCTTGCCTTCCTTTGCTTCTCATATTTAGTTTAGAGTATTTGTTGATCTTTTGGTCTCATGTGGATGGTTTTTAAATGGAGGATAATACTCATGGATAATGTCCTTTATTTTATGTGCCTTTCTATTATTTTATGAAAATATAATGTCAGAGGATAGTTTGGTTTCAAGTTCTAAAGAGTTTTTCCGGGTAATACTTTTAGTGAGTTCTGTAGTCTCAAATGGTCCAGTAAGTCAGGATTTTTCTTGGAAAAACTGAGTTCTGTACAGTTTTCTCTCATTCTACCTGAGCCCAGCTATAAAGTCCATGGTCAGAGCAGCTGCTGGTGGTAACAGGCACCATCCTGCTCTGCTGGTCTCAGGGAAAGGGAGACTGTGAGTTACATAGGCTACTAACCCTATAGACCAGTTTTCTCTCTGAGACTTTGGCTTTCTTCTTTCTCTTTTGAATTTGTTTTTCAAGAGAAAAAAGAAATTTTTAACATATAACATGCACAGTCACATATGTGGTTGTGAATTGGTTTTTCCATTAGACTATGAGCTCCTTTAGTCACATCTACTTTTCTTTTTTAATCTTGACATAGTTAAGGCCTACAAGTGTACCTGACATATAGCTGGTGCTCCTATGAATACCTGGTAAATGAAAAAACATGCTTGTTCCAAACACATAATCTAAAATTCAATTCAAAATTAAACATAGTGGAATCGATGTAACAGAGGACTACTTTAAGCATCATAAAGAAATGTGGATCATTCTAGCAGTATCATTTAAAAACAAGAGTACACTTTTGTTTTCTGGTCTCTTGGACAGATTCTGTTCCTTCTATACCCTCACCTGCTCTTCCACCTTAAAATTTGTTGTAAGGAAGCCTTTCCTTTTCCCTTGACTACTGTCTTCCTTTAAGAAGACAATGCTACAGTCTTCTTGAGGTGGAAATAGCTGGGTCTGAAGATTGAAAGCTCAACAATATGAGCACAGTTTCCCCTTGTGGTAATTGCTGGGAAGCTGTGGAGCCAAGGCCCAGTTTCTCAATTAGTTTTCCACAGAATTGAAGTTAAGTGATTACTCAAGAGCTGCACAAGGGTTTTCGTTGCAAACACTTTTTTTCTGAGATATTGAGTAAGACACTGTATTCTTAAAAAACTTAGTTGCTAACTACAAAGTTGGAAATTTGAGTCCACTCAGAGGTGCCTCAAAGAAACGCTCATTGATCTACTTTGGAAAACTCAGCTATTGAAAACATTATGGGTCACAGTTCTGTTCTGACAGACACGGGGTTGCTGTTAGTCAGAGTCAGTTCGATGGCATCTTGTTACTGTATCCCTGTCAGCATATGTGGGTTGATAACTGTCATAAAAGCAGCCCCGGTGGTACAGACAGTAAGCCCTCGGCTTCTAACCAAAGGGGCAGTGATTTGAACCTACCAGCTGCTCTACTGGAGAAATTCCTGCAGTCCACTTCTGTAAAGATTTACAGCCCTGGAAACTGTATGTGGCAGGTCTAATCTGCCCTGCAGTGTCTCTACAAGTGAAAACCAACCTGACTATAACAGGTTTGAAACCTTGGCAGTGGAGTGGTTAAGTACTATGTCTGCTAACTAAGAGATCAGTAGTTTGAATCCACCAGGTAACTGGAAACTCTATGGGGGCAGTTCTACCCTGTCCCTTAGGAATGAATTTGAATAGACTCAATAGCAGTAGGGTTTTTTTGGGGGGGGGGTTGGTTTGGTTTATAACAGTTTTTTTTTTTAATGTTTTTTAAATGTCATTAGAGAAAACTACAGAGATGAGTCATAATCTTTGATATATGGAATAACATATTATTTAGGAACAGACTTCAATCCTGTTATTTAAAATGGTGTTCTATGTGTGGGTGATGTGGTTTGGAATTTTTTTAAATTGTGATTAAGTGAAAGAATACAATCCAAGTCAATTTTGCGTGCTCGCCTCTCTGCAGCTCTATCTGGTCTCCTCAGCCTGTGACAGTAAACTCCTCCTTTTCACTCTTTACCTCCAGCATCCCCTTAAAAAACACTTGTCCCCTTATCTCCACCCTTGAAAGAAACCAGTAGGACACGGTTTAGAATTTTTGAAAAGGTGAAAAAATAGTCTTATTCTAGCCCAAGAATCCTTCACTTGTGGTTTATGGATCTCTCAAGTTCAGAGTCTCGACAGCACCTAACTACAAAAATCAAGTTCACAGATAGTGTTCAAGGGGTCTGGGAATCTTTTGAAATGGAATGTAAATTGAGAGTTTCTGTGCATGTGTTTATGTTTCTCGAAAGTGTCAAATATTGTTAGAGTAATACATGGTCCAGTTCACCAAAGTGATTAGAAACCACCAGGTTGTTCCAACAGTTATCTTTACACAGATGAGAAAATTGAAGACCAGTTTTATCCATGGAGGTGAAATGACTTGTCTGAAAAAATAACTAATTTATTTTTTGCACAACAGACATTAAATCCCTGGGCTCCTGCTACCCCTTCTAGACTCTGCCACTGTACTTCATCGTGAGACTTGTTTAAGGCCAAACATGGGAAATACCAGAAAAAAAAAAAAACCAAACCCACTGCCATCAAGTCAATTCCAACACAAAGGGACCCTGTAGGTCAGAGTAGAACTGACCCATAGAGTTTCCAAGGAGCAGCTGATGGATTTGAACTGCTGACCTTTTGATTAGCAGATGCAGCACTTAATCACTATGCCACCAGGGTTTCCATGTGTGAAATAGCTGTAGGTTAACTAATACATGAGCCCTTTCAAAGTGATTTCTTAGATATACAGTATCTTTTTAAAAAAATGCATTACAGATACTGGCTTGAGATGTAAGTGTAAGTATACATCTATTATAACATGTGCAAAGACCAGAAGAAGAATATTAAATGATGGGAAAACACTAAATGATGCAGGAAGCATCAAAAAGATGACACAGAACTATTGTTCTAAAAAGAATTGGTCAACCTTCAACCATTCTGAGAAGTGGAATGTGATCAGGGACTAATGGTACTGAAGGGAGAGGTCTAAGCTGCACTGAAGGCATTGGCAAAAATCTAGGCTCCTCCAGGAACTGACAGAGTATCAGCTGTTTCAACAAACAGTTGCAGCACAGGAATTACTCACTTGTCTATGCTAAGGAATTTAGAAAACAGCTACCTGGACTACTGACTAGAAGAGATCCATATTTATGCTTAATCCCAAGAAAAGTGATCCAACCAAATGTGGAAAGTATCGAACAATATCATTACTATTACATGCAAGTAAAATTTTGTTGACGATCACTCAAAAGAGGCTGCAACAGTGTTTCAATGGGGAACTGCCAGCAATTCAAGCCAGACTGAGAAGAAGATGTGGAACCAGTGATAGCATTGCTGATGTCAGATAGATCTTGGCTGAAAGCAGAGAATGCCAGAAAAAATGTTTATATGTGTTTTATTGACTATGAAAAGGCATTTGACTGTGTGGATCATAACAGATTATGGATAACATTGTGAAGAATAAGAATTCCAGAACTCTTAAATGTGCTCGTGAGGAATCTGTACATAGATGGAGAGGAAGTCATTTGAATCAAAAAAGGTGAGACTGTATGGTTTAAGGTCAGGAAAGCTGTGCATCAGGGTTGTATCCTTTTACCATACATATTCAGTCTGCATACTGAGCACATAATGTGCGAATCTAGACTATATAAAGAAGAATGGGGCATCAGGATTGGAGGAAGATTTATTAACAACTTGCGATTTGTAGATGACACAACCTTACTTGTTGAAAGTGAAGAGGATTTAAAGCATTTATGGATGAAGATCAAAGGTCATAGCTTTCAGTATATGAATTGCACCTCAACACAAAGAACACAGCAGAACAAGGGAACATTATATAGTTTAAAGTCAGCAAAGGTGTATATCAAGTTTGTCTCCTTTTGCCATATACTTTCACTCTGTATGCCAAGCAAATAATCTGAGAAGCTGGACTATATGAAGAAGAATGGGACATCAGGATTGGAGGGAGACTCATTCACAACTTGAGTTATGCAGATTTCACAACCTTGCTTGCTGAAAGTGTAGAGGATTTGAAACATTTACTGATGAAGGTGAAAGACTGCAGATTTCAGTATCATTGCACCTTAACATCAAGAAAACAAAAATCCTCACAACTGAACCAGTAAGCAACATTCTGATACATGGAGAAAGGTTTGAGGTTGTGAGTGGTTTCATTTTATTTTGTTCTGCAGTTAATACCCATGGAAGCAGCAGTCAAGAAATCAAAAGATGCTTTGTATCGAGAAAATCTGCTGCAAAGTAAAATTTACTGAAAAGTAAAGATGTCACTTTGAAGACCAGGGTGTACTTGACCCATGCCATGATATTTTCAATCACATCACACACATATGAAAGCTAGACAATAAATAAAGAGCACAGAAGAAAATTGGTGCTTTTGAATTGTGGTTTTAGACTTGTGGTACCATGGACTGACAAAAGAACAAACAGATCCGTTCTGCAAGAAGTACAGCCAGAGTGCTCCTTGGAAGCAAGGGTAGAGAGACTGCCTCTTACATACTTTGGACATTTTTGTCAGGAAAGATCAGTCCCTGGAGAAGGACATCATGCTTGGTAGAGTAGAGGTTCAGAGAAAAAGAGGAAGACCCTTAACAAGATCCAGTGACACAGAGGCTGCAACAATGAGCTTAAGCGCAAAAACAATCGTGGGCAAAGTGCAGGATCCAACAGTGTTTTGCTCTGTTGTGCCTACGGTCGCTATGAGTTGACATTGACTCAATGACACTAACAACATCAAACATAAAACAAACATTCTCACAACTGGACCAATAAAAAGCATCGTGATAAAGAGAAATAATATTAAAGTTGTCAACGATTTCATTTTACTTGTATCTATAGTCAACAGCCTTAGAAGCAGCAATTAAGAAATCAAAGCACATATTGCATTAGGCAAATCTATAGCAAAAGACCTCTTCAGAGTACTGAAAAGTAAAGATGTCACCTTGAAGACTAAGGTGCAACTGTCCCAAGCTATGGTGTTTTCAGTCACGTCATGTTCATGTGAAAGATGGATAATGAATAGGGAACACTTAAGAAAAATGGATGTCTTTGAACTGTGATGTTGGTGAAGAATATTAAACATACCATGTTTTCTTGATGTTAAGGTGCAATGATACTGAAATCTGCAGTCTTTCACCTTCATCCACTTCGAAGAAGTGGAACCGGAATGTTCCTTAGAACCAAGGATTGTGGGACTGCGTCTCACATACTTTGGACATGTTAGCAGCAGGGACCAATTCCTGGAGAAAGACAACACGCTTGTTAAAGGCCAGTGAAAAAGAGAAAAACCCTCAACAAGATCGACTGACACTGTGGCTGCAACAATGGTCTCAAACATAACAATTGTGAGGATTGTCCAGGACTGGGAAGGGTTTCATTCTGTTGTGCATCTGGTTACTGTGAGTTGGAACTGACTCTGTGGCACCTAACAACAACAATGTGCATCTACTGCCTTGTACATAATAAAAATGAAATACATAGCTGTTGAATAAATGAACGGCACGATCTCAGGCCCTGCTGGCATGGTGATTAAGAAGTTTAGCTGCTCACCAAAAAGATGGCAGTTCAATCCTGTGGGGCAGTTGTGCTTTGTTTCCTAGAGTCAGTATGGGTTGGAACTGACTCATTTTGGTTTGGTTTTAGGTACCTTAAAAGCAGGAGAAGCAGCTCAGTCAGTAATAATGAAAATACGTTAATGATGATGGTAATGATAAGAAGAATGAGTATTTGAGTCATTAGGAGCCCTGGTTGCGCAATGGTTAAGCATTCAGCTGCTAACTTAAAGGTGGGCGGTTCGAACCCACCAGCCGGTCCTCAGGAGGAAGATGTCACAGTTGGTTCCTTAGAGATTACAGCCTAGGAAACTCAGTGGAGCAGTTCTGGTTCTGTCCTATAGTTTCACTTGAGTCAGGAATTGACTTTACGATGTCCCAGGCACAGCTGTGGCAAATGATTTACTTAAATTATCTCATTTAATTTAATCCTCACTGCCATTCTGTGATTTATAAGTTGTCATCGTGTCTAAGGGAAACTGAGGCACAAAAATTCTAATCAAAGTTTGAAAGAATTTGCAAATGACACAGAAGTGTTTCAGATCCAGATAGTCTAACAAAAGCTTGTGCTTAACTTCTATACACATGATCAACTCCCAATAAATAGGAATAGAACACTGGCATTGGTAAGTTTTAAAGAATTGAAAAACAAAAATTAATCCTCACTCAACCTCTCTCTCCTTACTCCACATATACACATATCTATACACAAATTTATCTTTAAGATTTACCTAAATATTAGTTGTACATTTTTGTATACAGTTTTGCTCTGAGTCTAGAGTCAGCTGAATTAACAAGAAGAAAATATTTTTACCAAAACCTATTAACGTCAAAAATAACTGCATAGGTAAGCCTTTACTGGTATCAGGAAAGTCAGATGTGAACTGTTGGGGTTCAACACAGTGACAATGGGCTTATTTAAGATGTATGAATATCTGCTTTTAATTTAGTACAAGAAATTTGAATTCTCCACTCGAGTAACAGGTGGGTTGCTATTTATTCTTAGTGCTTACGTTTGATATAATCATTTAATCCATGGGTTAAAAATAAAAGAAAGCAGAAACAACTTTTTAATTGAGGTTGAGATATAACATACATGCAATAAAGTACACAACACTTTTTTTTTTAAGTTTATTTCTCATAACTTCTGTCCATTTGGGCCCTGGAAAAAGTGTGATAAAAGGCAGAGTGTGGGTTTGGTGTGACCTAGATATTTGGTTTGGGTTTACGTCTGTGTCCCATTTACTGAAACCAATAGCAGGGCCAACCTGTTCATACCAGTTCATGGTCAAAAGTATCAAGGGGCAAAGCTGGGTGAGCCCGCCATGCTGGTGAATTTACACAACACCGCCAGGAGACCTGGTGTCTCCACTGTCATGGGACGGTTTAAAATACCACCAGCAGCTGTCTGAATGTTCCTAAAACATTGTGAAAATAGCCTTGGGAAAGGATGATGATTTACTCAGATGTGAGTGGGAAGATCCAATCAGTTGTGGCTATTATTACACAAGCCAAGGACAGGCGATGACCGGGGAGGGGAACGGTCTCAGTTCTCCCCAGTCTCTGCTTGAATAAGATCTGCTCTTGGGCAAATACTTTACTTCCATGGCCCATTTTTCTCATTCCTAATGTGAAGGGGTTGGCCAGAATCAGCGATTTTAAAGAGGAGTTGGAGGGTCAAGGCCAACCTTCCCCTTCCCCCAAATTATCAGAACCTCTAGAAGAGGTGTCATTGTTGTTGTTGGGTGATTGAGTTGTTTCCAACTTGCTGCGACCTTGTGCACAGGAGAATGAACTCCTGCCTGGTCCTGGATCACCTGCACAGCTGGTGCTGTATTTGCAGCTGTCGTTAGGCTGCTGTGTCTGTCCCTCTTACTGATGGTCTTCTTCTTTTTCTATGATCTTCTGCTTTATCAAACATGGTGTTCTTCCCCAGGGACTGGTCCTTCCTAATAACGCGTTCAAGGTAAGTCAGATAAAGTCTCGTCGTTGTCACTTTCAAGGAGCATTCTGGTTGTACTCCTTCTAAGATGGATTTGTTCATTCTCCTGGCCCAAGCTCACTGGCACCGAGTTGAATCTGAATCACAGCAAATCTTGTAAGGACGCAATAGACCTGCCCAGTAGGGTTTCCAAGGCTGCAAGTCATTACAGAAGACTGCTGTGTGTTTCTCCTACATTCTTCTGGCAGTTGATGGTATTTTCTTTTTTTTTTCTTATTCATTTATGTATTTTATTACAATTGAGTGAAAATATACATTCCCATATAAATTTGCATGCCCACCTATGTGCAGCTGCCACTGCTCTCCCTGCCCAGTGGCAGTACACTCTTCCTCTCCATTATATACATGTCATATCCTCCTAACAATCTCCTATCCCCTCTTCTCCGCCCTCTTCCTTGCTTCCAGTAAGAGGTCAGCAGGACAACATCCTACAGATGCATAGAACCATAAAGTGCACACACGATGTAGTCACTCTGTGTCACCAAGTCCAATCCATTCATGTCTGAAGAGTTGACTTCCATTATGATTTATGGACAGGGACAGCATCAAGGCCAGGGACCATTATCTCCCAGAGGAACTCCAAGGTCCCTGAACCATCAGTTGCTATGTTTTAGTGGAGATCTCAGGGTGCACCCCTTTTTATTCTTGTGTTGCCAGTGACACTCAACTTTGTAAACCCCATCACAGCTATTGCTGGTGGTGGCCAGGCACCATCTGGTTCTTCTGGTCACACGCCAATGTAGTCACCCACTCACACGGGTCTCTTTGTCTTTTGGGTTCTCTTTCCCCCACACCATTTTGGTCCTTGGTGATCATCCATTCCTGCTGATTTTCCTCAGGTGGCAGCTTGGCAGCTTTTAAGACCCCAGACACCACTTACCAATGTGGAGTGCAGAAGACTTTCTTAGTAAAATGCTAGTTGTGCCAAGTGGCCTTGATTTTCGCTGAGAGCATGGTCCCTGGCCCTCTGCACCAGCTATTCTGTCCATGCAATACTAGGTTAAGATGGGGGCAGTAATCATGTTATGTTGAAGTCCAGTTAAAATTGATCTTCTTTCTAATGTGTGCTGTCACAGATTTCACCAAACCAAATTTCTATGAACTATCTAATCTAACCCCTCCTTCCCCCCTCTCTCCCCACTCTTGCAGCTATCAAAAGAGTCTTGTCTTCCATGCATGAATTCTTATCGTAGGAGTCTCTTACAAGATTTGTCCTTTTGTCATTGACTACTTTCACTCAACATGATGTCCTTCAATTAAAACCAGGTTATGAGATGTTTCCTAAAATCATCATTGTTTTTTATCATTGTAGGTGTTCCACTGAGTGTATACACTGTAGTTTACCTATCCATTCCTCTGTTGTTGGGCACCTGGGTTGATTCCATCTTGTTGCTATTGTGGACTGTGCTCCAATAAACATTCTTGTGCATGGGTCAGTTGGCATAAATGCCCTTGATTCTGTAGGATATATCCCAAGCAGTGGAATTACTGGGTCAAATGGTATATCTGTGTCTAGCATTTTAAGGAAGCACCAGATTGCTTTCCAAAGAGGTTGAACCATTTTGCAATCCCACCAACAGTGTAGGAGGGTTCTAGTTTTTCCACAGCCTCTCCAACATTTGTTGTTTGGATGGTTTTTGGATCATGGCCGACTTTGTTGGGGTGAGATGGTATGTCATCGTTGTTTTGATTTGAATTTCTTTTATAGCTAATGATTGTGAGCATGTCTGCATGTGTCTTTTGGCTGCCTGGATCTCCTGTTCAGAGAAGTGTATGTCTATCTCCTTTGTGTATCACTTAACTGGATTATTTACCTTTTTCTTGCGGATATTTTATAGTACCTTACAGATTATGGAGATCAGATGTCAGTCTGACATATAGTTGCCAAATATCTTTTCCCATTCTGTAGATAATCTTTTAATTCTTTTGATAATGTTTTTGGATGAGCAAAAGTGTTTGATTCTTATTAGTTCCCATTTATCTATTTTCTCTTCTGTTGATCGTGCTTTCTCAGATTTTGAAGTCTGTCTATGTTGTGTATTAAAACTTCCATTGTTGATTGTATTTGTTCTTGGATGAGCTTTATTGTTTCAGATTGATATTTCGGTCTTTTATCCAGTTTGGGTTGTTTTTTGTATGAGGTGTGAGATACAGGTCTTGTTTCAGTTTATTATAGATGGATATCAAATTCTGCCAGCCCCGTTTGTTGAAGAGATTGCTTTTACCCCGGTTTACTGTCTTTGGGTCTTTGTCAAATATCTGCTGTTCATAGGAGGATGGTGATGTCTCTGGGGTCTCAACTCTGATCCATTGATCTATCTGTCTCTTTTTGTACCAGTGCCAGGCTGTTTTGATTACTGTGGCAGTCTGATAGGTTCTAAAGTTGGGTAGTGAGAGGCCTTCCAGTGTGTTCTTCTTCTTTGCTAGTACTTTATTATCTGGGGCTTCTTTCCTTTCCAAACAAATTTGGTAATTTACTTCTCCATCTCATTGAAAAATGTCACTGGAATTTGTATTGGGGTTGCATTATATAAGTAAATTGCTTTGGGTAAAATAGATATTTTGACAATCTTAAATTTCCTATCCATGAGCAGGGTAAGTTTCCCCATTTATGTGATCTCTCTTAGTTTCTTGTAGTAAGGACTTTTAGTTCTCTTTGTAAAGGTCTGTTATTTCTCTGGTTAGATTTCCTAGGTATTTTATCTTCTTGGGGGCTATAGAAAATGGTATTGATTTGGTGATTTCTTCCTTGATAATCTCATTGTTGGTATAAAGGAATCCTACTGATTTACTTATGTTTGTCTTGTATACTGATACTTTCTGAACTCCTCTATCGGTTTGAGTGGTTTACTTATGGATCCTTTAGGATTCCCTGCATATACAATCACATCATCTGAAAAAAGGGAGATTTTTACTTTCTCTTTGCTGATACAGATGCCCTTTATTTCTCGGTCTTGTCTAATTGCCCTGGCTAGAACTTCTAGTACAATGTTGAATAGGAGAGGTGATAGTGGGCATCTAGTACAATGTTGAAGAGGAGAGGTGAGAGTGGGCATCCATGTCTAGTTTCCATCCCTAAGGGGAGAATTGTTTTAGTCTCTCTCCATTCAGGATGATGTAGGCAGTTGGCTTTGTGTAAATGGCCCTTATTGCATTGAAGAATTTGACGTCTATTCCTATTTTGCTGAGAGTTTTTAGCATGAATGGATGTTGAACTTTATGAGATACCTTTTCTGCATCAATAGACAAAATCAGGTGATTCTTCTCTTTTGTGTTATTTATGTGGCTGATCACATTAATTGTTTTTCTGATGTTGAGTCAGCCTTACATCCCTGGTATGAATCCAACTTGGTCATGATGAATTATTTTTTTGATATATTGTTGTATTCTATTGACAAGTATTTTGTTGAAGATGTTCGCATCTAGATTCATGAGTGATACTGGTCTGTAGTTCTCCTTTTTTTTGAGTCTTTCCCTGGTTTTGGTATCAGGGTTGTGCTGGCTTCATAGAATGAATTTGGGAGTATTCCATCTCTTTCTATACTGTGAAATAATCTTGGTAGTATTGGAGACAACTCTTCTCTAAAAACTTGGTAGAATTCTGCAGTGAAGCCTTGTGGGCCAGGGCTTTTTTTAACTTGTAGTTTTTAAATGAGTTTTTCAATTTCTTCCTTTGTGATGGGCTTATTAAACTGTTCTGCTTCACCTTGTCATAATTTTGTTAGGTGATACTAATCTAAGAATTTGTACATTTCCTGTAGGTTTTCAAATTTGTTAGAGTACAGTGTTTGAGTATTCCGTTATGATATTTTTTATTTCTGTTGGATCTATTATCACAACTGCCCTTTCATTTCTTACTTGGATTATTTCTTTCCTTTTCCATTTTTCTTTAGTTAGCTTCACCAATGGTTTGTCAATTTTGTTGATCTTTTCAAAAAACCAGGTTTTAGTCTCTTCAATTTTTTTCAATTGTTCTTCCGTTCTCTAATTCATTTAGTTCTGCTCTGATCTTTATGATCTGTCTTCTTCTGGTGCCTGTGGGGTTCCTCTGCTGTTCTCTCGCTACTTGTTCAAGCAACATAGGGTTAGTTCTTTGGTTTGGTTTTTTCTTCTTTCCAGATGTGTGCATTTATAGAAATAAACTGACCCCTGAGCACTGCTTTGGATGTATTCCATAGGTTCTGGTAGGAAGTGTTTTCATTCTCATTGAAATCCATAAATTTCTTGATTTCATGCTTGATTTCTTCTATAACCCATGGGTTTTTGAGCAAGATGTTATTCAGTTTCCATGAGTTTCAATTTCTATCTATGTTTTTTATGCTATTGATTTCAACTTCTGTGGTTTATGGCTGAGAAGATGCTTTAGAATAATTCAATGGTATGGATTTTGTTGAGATTTGCTTTATGTATTAACACACGGTCTATTCTGGAAAATGTTCCATGTGTACTGGAAAAGAAGGTGTAGTTGTCTGGTGATGGATAGAAAGTTTTGTATATGTCAGTGAGGTCTAGTTGGTTAATTGTGGTAGTAAGATCTTTTGTGTGTTTATTAAGGTATTTTCTAGATGATCTGTCCAATATTGAGAGTGGAGTGTTGCAGTCTCCCACTGTTATTATGGAGTGATCTATCTTGTTTTGAATGTAGTCAGTGTTTCTTCAATGTATTTAGATGTTCTATTATTGGGTGCATAAATATTTAATATTTTTAAGTCCTGCTTGTGTATTGAATCTTTCAGCGATACTATGCCTCTTTGTCCATGATGGTGGATTTTACAGCAAAATCTATTTTATCTGAGATTAGTATCACCACACCTGCTCTTGTTTGTGTGTTATTAGCTTGCTACATATTCTTCCATCCTTTAATTTTCAGTTTTTTCATATCTTTAAATCTAAGATGAGTTTCTTATATGCAACGTATAGACAGGTTGTATCTTTTGATCCAAGTTGTCACTCATTGTCTCTTTACTGGATGGTTCAGTCCATTCACATTCAATGTAATTATTGATAGGTATGTGTCTAGTTGTCATTGTGATGTCTTTATTTTTGTGTTGATGTATTGTCTATTGTTCTTATTATTCTGCTCTGGGTCATTCTTCTTTATGAGTTGATTTTTCACCTTTTTCAAGGTTGCTGTTTGGTTGTTGAGACTCCTGTGTTACGTTTCTTGATTTGATGTGTTGCATCTTCATTATGCCGGCGGCTACCCTTGTGATCCCTTTTAATAATCTGTGTTTAAATCCAATTTTAACTACTGCAAGTCTTATTAATTTCATCTCCATCTGGTGGGACTATAACGACTGTAGTACATCCCTCTTTTTAATATGAAGACATCAAAGTTTTCATGATATGATCAGTGGATCACTTCGTTTAATATTATTACATTGATTGAGTTTGGGGCCTTCCCTAACTTAGTAGGTTTCTGGATGATGTGTCCTGTATTTCCTCCTAAAATATAGAGTAAATAGTTTTGTTCTTCTAAGCCAAGAGCTTCTTTCATATTTCTTGTGGCTTTGGGTTTGGTTTTTACAAAGTCGCTGGGTTTCTGTTTATCTGTGAATGTCTTAATTTCATTTTCATATTTGAACGGTAGTTTTGCTGGCTATATAATTCTTGGTTGGAAGTTTTTCTCCTTCAAGGCTTTGAATGTGTCATCCCATTGTCTCTGTGCCATCGTCGTTTCTGCTGAGAAATCAGATGAAAGCCTACAGAGTTTCCCTGTGAATGTTAGTTTTGCTCTGAGTCTTGCTGCCTTTAAGAGTTTCTGCTTATGTTTGGTTTTGTTAAGCTTGATTATAATACATCTCAGAGTCTTTCTTTTCAGATCTATATTGAGTGGCATTTGATATGCATCTTGGATATCTGTATTCTCTTCTTGCATAATTTCAGGGAAGTTTTCTGTCTGCAGCTCAGCAACAATACTCTTTGTGTTCTCAGGTGTCTTGCCCTGTTCAGGAACTCCAGTTACTAGTAGATTGTTCCTCTTAATAGAGTCCCACATGCTTCTTAATGCTTCTTGATTTTTCTTGTTTCTTTTCTCTGATTTCTCCTCATAGATTCTGGAGTCAGTAGCTCTTCTTCCAAGTCTGAAAGTCTCTTTTCTATTTGTTCCATTCTGTTTTCTTGGCTTTGAATTGAAGTTTCTGTGTCTTTGACTTTGTTATTGATCTGTTGGATTTCGGATTACTGATGTTCCATCAGATCAAACAGCTTGCTTAATTTTCCATTTTGCTTTGCTGCATTTTACATAAGGTCTAGGAGGGCACTCTACATAATTCTTTTCTACTCACTCTTCAGTAGTTTCAGAAAGGCTTCTTTGCCTGCAAAGTTCTTTGGTTCTTTCTTTCAGGGGCCTTCTGAAGCCGTAGGTGAGTTCTTCTTTACATTTTTACCCAAAGTTTTTTGCTTTTTGGGCATCTGGAGGTTGTTTTGTTTCTCTGGTGTTACCTTGACAGGATGTAAAGCTCAGTTTGAAAAGGAAGATGATCATCAGACACCTCTATGCACTCCAGTGACTGAGCTCAGTGGAATCTCTGGGGCAGCATGCTACACTTCCTGATTGGCAAAGACGTAGTCCTACCTATAGAGTCATTTGGGAGCTGTCTGGTAATCCTGTAATGTGAATCACTAAAGACTGGAAGAGATGCCATTATTTCTCTAGGCAGTCTTATAATTAAAGGTAAAATTTATCTGACAGCTTCCAAAGTCAGTCAGGCTTTCAGATGTAGGAGTCCCTCTTCGCAGGCGGCAAAGTAAGCACTTCTTACTTCAGATGCTGTAAACTAGTTCAAAATATGGGAAGGCAACTGCCCTGCTGTCATCTGCTGCTGGGCCCCACCCATATGCCACACTGTGCAAAATACTGCTTTTCTACTGGAAAACTATTCTCTTATGGGCAAGCACTGCCTCCCAGCCTGGGAATTAGGTCCAGCTGATGCCTCCTTAAGGGTATATCTGCCTCCCAGCCAAACAAGATGGTGTCCTTCACTAGCTCCTGTGACTGCCTCGGAACAGGCTACTCAATGGCGGAGGCTCACAGAGAGAGGCCCCAAGTGCCAAGGTGCATAGAGTACAAAGCAAGGCTCTCAAAATGTGGCAATTCTGCCTGCTGATCCCACCAGCAGTGCATGTGAGCTTAGGTGCTGGTCAAGCCCCAGCTGTGCCCACCAGCTAAGACAGATAAAAAAAAAAAGTTAAAATGGTGAGTTACCTTCAGTCCATGGAAGCCTGCGCTCAACAAGGGTGGGGGTCAGTGAAAGAGAAGAAGTTTCCCGTTCAGTGGTATGTATTCCAAGTCAACAGTCCTATATTGTGTCCTAGGGCTCACTAGGTGTCCAGAAGCCTCTGTTTAGTTATCAGTTCAGGTCTTGGTTTCCAGGGGAATTTAGGGAGATGTGTGTTTAGCCTGCCAACTTGACTCCTGGTATTCTCAGTATTCTTTGCCAACCTCATAATTTAAAGACATCAGTTCTACGTCATAATTCTTTATTCATCATCCAGCTTTCATATGTATATGAGAGGGCAAGGGAGACTAATTTTTAAAAAGCATGTTTAATACTCACATAAAATTTTACATTGAAAAAATGTATATTTTATTACAAAGTTCAGATAAAGTGTGAGATATTTATGTTTCTCAATAATAAATATGAGTTTTAAAAGGTAAAGAATTGTCACGATAGATAATCCATTCCAGTTTTGAGTTAAGAATTTGATCAATTTTCCAACAGCTAGAAGAACTGAGTTCTTTTTCTTCCCTTAGCCAGTAAAGATAAGAATTTGGGATATTCAACAAATATTTACCTTATATCCTATAATGGTTTGAACTATGTCTTCCTCAAAAATGTGTGTATCAATTTGGCAGGCCCACAATTTCTGTTATTGTGTAATTTTTTCCCATGTATCGTAAGTCCACATTGTTGTCTTAGTCGTCTGATACTGCTCTCACAGAAGTATCACAGGTGGATAGCTTTAACCAAAAAAAGTTTATTCCTACATAGTCCAGCAGGCTACAAGTCTCAATTTAGGATGTCAGCTCCAGGAAGACACTCTATTGGCTCCGGGGGGAAGTTTCTTGTGTTGTATCAGTGTTTCTTTGGTCTGAGAGAGCAGACTTAGGTCTGAAGGATGCACTCGGCTCTCAGTGATTCTTTTTTGATGGTATGAGGTCCCTGGCTCTCTGCTTGCTTCTATTTTATCTCTTACAGGATAAATTGTGGTTCAAGCTACATTCCAGGGAAACTCCTTTTACATCAAAGAAGGGAGGTGACATTAGGAAGGGTGTTACAGTCCCACCCTAATCATCTTTAACATAACCCAGTCTGTTAACCACAGGCAGAAATTAGGATTTACAGTAAAGGAAAATCACAACATGGAGGACAATCACACAATACTGGGAATCGTGGCCCAGCCAAATAGCTACATCCGTGATGGTTGTTAATGAGGGAGAATGGGCATCAGTTGTGTCAGTGAGGCAGGACTCAATCTACAAGCTTGAGTTGTGTTGAGGTAACCTTTAAAATATAAAAGAAAGAGGTGAGCAGAGTCACAGTGGGACCTCATAACACCAGAAAAGAAAACACCAGGAATAGAGTGTGTTCTTTAGATTTAGGGCCCTGTGCCCCAGAAGCACACAATGCAGGGGAAGAAGGCTAATAGAGAATGTCTTCCCCTGGAAGTGATGCCCTGAATTTGGACTTTTAACCTACTTCACTGTGAAGAAGACACAGTCAGACACTTGTGGTATTTTATGTTAGGGTAGCACTAGACGACTAAAGCATATCCATTATGTATGAGGTATTATTCTAGTTCCTCCAGTGGTAAACAGAAGAGATCAAAACTGCCTTCAAGGAAAACAGTTCTAGATTTAAGACAAAAAAGTGAAATAAATAACATGTCAGATAATGTAGAAGATACTGTGATGCTCAGCCCAGGACATCCTTCACTAAAACACCTGTTGGCAGCTGATGATAGGGCTGTTGACAGACGCTGTTAGCTGTCAGCCCTTTCAGTGATCAGCCCAGCTGCAGAAACCACTTTATCCAATGCACAATCAAAGATGACTGAGCAAGAGTATAAAGGCCTGGCTTTCTACTGACAGAGCATGATGCTGAAGGGCCTTTTGTAGTCCCAGAGTTATCAATGTGGTTGGCCAAGGATGTCTTTGGAGCTGGCATGTTTGTACGGCTTTGCCTGTTTATCTCCTCTTCCACATAGGGATGCAACTAGGTGAGGAGAGAGAGGCATGTAGGTTGCAAAATTTACAGATATACTCACTCTCAGGGTTGTACAAGAGCAGAAGTACTCAGAAATAACACTTGAGGGGTGAGGGGAGCCAGATTAGGCACAGAGAGAAGTTGTACTGTGATGCACGCAAACTAAAAACCTCAGTCGATCTGATGGAGAACTCAGAGTCTGAGATGACCCTTCCGAGTTGTCTCAAGCTGAGGGAGGGAGGGAGATGCCCAACTCTCTGACCTAGCTTTCAGGCTATGTGTGAGGTGGGAGCTTTCCTTGCATAAGACAGTTCCTATCAGCTGAGGGTATTCCCCAACAAGGACTTCCTATTCCAGCATCATTATGAAAACTCATACGTGGAACTATGAATTTATGGAGTCATGTTTTCATTTTAGAACTTTGTAAATGAGATTGTCCCAGTATGTAAACTGTAAGAAATACACTGGGAAAAGGAGAGGCACCTTTGTGGACCAAGGCAGACCATCATCTGGGAAAATGTCCCTCACAAGCTTCTGTAAGTTGATGGGGCAGACTTTTTCTTCAGCAACTGTGCTCTGCATGTTATGAGGGTTGTGCTTTTTAAAACCTGAGTTTGGTGGCCATGATCAGCTTTTGATCTTCAGAAATTTCTTATTTGAGTGATATACAACAATACCAACTAATTTATTTTGTATTTCATTTTCTATGTGGTTAAATGTGTAGTTTTATTTTGTTTTCCTATTTGATTTAAAATCACTAGGAGACTATTTAATTCCAGGAATTGGTGTCACATAAGTATGTGGTATTGTAGCCACAGTCTTTCCTGAATCAGGCCCATCAACCTCTACTGACCCTGAACGTTGAGGACAGATTCAGAAATCTCCACAGCATTTAATTGTATGGTGCACAGTGGTTAAAAATTATGGTTGCTAACCCAAAATTTGGCAATTCAAATCTACCATCTGCTCCTTGGAAACCCTATAGGGCAGTTATACTCTGCCCTACAGCATTGCTATGAGTCAGACTTGAATTGATGACAACAGGTTAATTACATTGCCTGACTTGTGACAGATGACTTTTGAGTTAACTGGAGCACTTATGTATTACTGGTAGAAATGTAAATGTACAGCCATTCTGGAAAAGAGCTTGGAAGTTTCATTTAAAGTTAAACATGAACTTACCATGTGACCCAGTAATCATACTTCTGTATATTTATTCTTAAGAAATGAAAACTCATGTTCACACCAAAATGTACATAGGAATGTTTATATTATTTATAATAGCCAAAAGCTGAAAACAATCTACTTGTCTTTCAACAAGTGAATGGATAAACAAACTTTCTTATAGTCACACCACAGAATACTCCTCAGCAATAAAAAGGAATGAATTCTTGATACACGTAACAACTTGGACAAATCTCAAAGATGTTTCTGCTGAATAAAATAAACCAGTCTATGGGTTAGATAGCATATAATTCCATTTTTAGAAACAACAAAATTATACTGCTGCAGAACAAATCAGTGGTTGCCAGGGGTTAAAGCTGGGAGGCAAGTGTGAGTGTAAAATGAAAGCATGGAAGTGTTTCTTTGTGGTGTCAGAATTGTACTGCAAACAATTCTGTAAATACCAGATTGTGGTCGTGGTTACACAAACATATATACATGATAACATTTCATAGCACTATATACCAGTTTAAGAAAACCAAAACCACACAGCATGGAAAAGTTGATAAAATCCAAGTAAGGTATTAATGTTGTTGAGGTATTAATATTATACCAGTGTCAATTTCCTGGTTTTCATCATATATTATTGTTTTGTAAAATGCTGTTGTCATTGAGAAAAGCTGGGTGCTGAGTACGTGGAAATTCTATTGCTTTTACTTTTTGGGAGTTTAAAATTATTTCAAAATAAAAAGTTTTGAAAAATGCAAGTGACTTTCAACACTGCCTCGTATCATAAGCAACAAATTCGAATAAAGGTTTAAATTAAATTTTAATCCATATGATACTATAAATGTAAGTAAGTTAACTGAGGCATCAATTTAATGATTGAATGAGCCATTCAATTCAATAGGTTGCCTTGACTGTTGTAGGCAATAACAATTAAAAATTGGTAATAAGTTTTTCCTTGATTGGGAAGTTGGCAAAGTTGTTTTGACATCAGTTGAATGGCAGATCTGCATTTTACAAACACAAATATAGCTGAAGAAAATGTGTGATTTTGAATTGAGGAAAGACATAGGAATAGTGGTTATATATTGTCCGTGCTATATTGACCAAAAGTTTGGCAGTCTGAATCCACCAGGTGTTCCTTGGAAACTCTATGGGGTGGTTCTACTCTGTCCTATAGGATCACTACAAGTTGGAACTGACTTCACAGCAAAGGATTTGGTTTTTTGGGTATATTATATTGAAACTTCTCAATGTATGTTGTATAGTATATGTGTTATTTTAGTGGATCTTCAAAACAGGTCTGTGAGGTAAGAATTGTTGATTTTATTTTTAAAATGAGGAAATTGAAGCTCTAAAAATTTAAGTGTTTTGCACCAGGTTATGAAGTAAGTATGTATGTACGTTTAAAATCAAACTTAGGTTATCTGGCTGCAAAGTACATGCTGTCTTCATGAGTACATTTGATGCTAATTCCTACAGTAGGCTTCCAGATGTTGATCCATATTTTGGTACCTAGAATTTTTCCTTTATAAATCAGATGACTGAAGGTCTAAGCCTAGAACCAGAAGTAAAGATTTCCAATTTTTTAAAGTAAATTTCAATCTTTTTCAAAATAGTGTTGTCAAATTTTATAAAGTAATTCAACTGAGTACCATACTAAAATTTAAAAAAATAAAAGAACCTGTTGCCTTTGGGTCAATTCTGACTCATAGTGACCCTCTAGTCTCATTTTATTTTTTAGGTGACCAGTTAGTGAATGTTTCTTTCAGGAGTACCTGATGTTCAAGTATGCATTTATGGTATTTTACAACAAGAATGAATTCTTGGGTTGAATTTGCTTTTTTCTTATGAATACAATGTTTCTCCAAATATGACTCTTTAGATGTTTGTAGTAGGTACATACGATGAACTGCTGCCCCCTGTTTGCATTAAAACTCTATTTGAGGGGGGAAAAAGTGAATGTCCTTTTTTTGTTTTTTTTCTCATACCAATGTAGTTTCTCAGAGAAAGTCATTGTCACCGACTGGCATTTTGCCAAGAAGTTTAAAGGCAATCGTGCAATTTTGCAGACCTGCTGGCCAAAATGTGTAACCAGTTTCCACCCAAAATAACCAATGTGACCTTCATCCACAGGGAATGCTTCAGAAAATACCATGGAAATGATAAACTAAGAGGGCTAATTTTAATAAATGAAAAACTGATGGGTTAAAAAAATAGCGTTCGAGAGAGTGAAAATGCTGTGATAACCTGATTGACTGCATATTCATAGTACTGAATCTCCTTCTGGTTTTCTAAGCATTCTCCTTTTAATGGACCTCAGTAATGACTCCAGACCTCCTCTCACCTGAATCCACTATTTCTGCCTCCTTTGGCCATGGCCGCTTTCAATGCAGGCGTGTTTTTCTGTTTCATGGATGATTAGAGGCTCTGTTTCTCCTCTCACACCCCTGAATCACACATGCTTTTTCCCTAAGGTCCTGGAAGAAGAGGTTCTTCTCAAGGCCCCTTAAGGCTAACTCTACCTGCTTCCTGGATTTTTTTTGGACTTCATGCTCATTACTACCATTTCTTACATTTTTAAAGTCCCCTTCTTGAGCTCTTTCATTTCTACCTTCAGTTACGCTTACTGTATGCTGATAAAATTCATTGCTATTGAGTTGATTTCGACTCATAGCAACCCTATAGGGCAGAGTAGAACTGCCACATAGAGTTTCCAAGGAGTGCCTGGAGGATTTGAACTGCTGATCTTTTGGTTAGCACACATAGCACTTAAATACTAAGCCAGGGTTTCCTCTATGCTGATATAAGACGTAAAAAAAAAAAATAATGTTTTTGTTTTTTTGTTTTGGCTTGTCGCGACAGTCCTTCAGTGAACTGCTTCCCTCTCCCACTGCTGAATACCTCTTCTTTGTAATACTAAATTATTGCATACTTCTGAAACCATTAATTACTATCGTCTGTTAAATCAAGGCTAACAATTCTGGCTGGTTGTTCAAGCTCTTTCTTCATTTTTTTTTTCTATCAACTAATCAAATTCCACATGTTTTCTTCACTGTAACCAGACAGTCATACCTCTGACTCTTTTCTCATGCCATTTTCCCTTCTTTTATTTCTAGAATATTTAGAAGTCTTCTGCTGCCTCTGTTCTCTTTTATATCTCTACAAAGACACTCAGCTTTGCCAGACCCAACTCACTGGTTCTGTCTTGTGTGAATTTTTTTTCCATCATCTTACAAATGTAGTTGTTTATTTTCTGAACTTGTCATGAGTCGGATCTGACTCAACGGCACTTGGCTTGGCTTTTACAATTTTAGTCACTGTAACCCTTAGGTAACATCTTGCTCGCAAGTGATTTTGTGACTTTTTTAGTTAACCTTTCTGAGTGATTTAAAGCTATTTAATACTATAGACAGTGCCTTTGTATTTCTTTCCATCTCTTGGTTGGGGGCTGAATATGGTGATCATCACATGTTAAGATTTAAGTAAATTCATGTTCATGAATTATAGGGCAGTCAGGACATTTAGCAAACATAGCCAGCGATTTCTGTTTGGAAATTTTGTGCTTCATCTACTAGAATTCTCTGAAGGGGTCAAGAAGCACTCAGAGATAATTTATTTAACCTTTCAAAAGGCTTTGCTGAAGTTCCACACCAGAGGGTATTTAAAAATAAAAATGAGTCATGGTGAGATTGAGAGGAATGTTTTGTCATGGGTAGGGAACTGGCTTAGGGATAGGAAACAGTCTGAACCAGCTCTTCTAGTAACACATTCCATATGTTTACAACTTTCCGCCTAAAGATAACGGACGCTTCTCTGAACAGGCAAGTGACATGGGGGTGGGAGTGAGGGTGGGGATGGCAAAAAAAATGCACTGATGATTTTTATTCAGCATTTTTTGGAAGAGAGCATTTACAGTGAAGTCTTTTTCAGAAGTAGAATGCCAGGTCGAAAGAGAGAAAACGCAAGAAGACACTGGGAGGGTACATGTCATCAAAGAGGTGATGGATGAGTCTGAATCCTGGCAACGATAAGGGAACACGGTAAAGAAAGAGCAACATAAGCTAGTTTTACGAGGTGGTGAGTTCTGAGTTATCTGTTACTACCAACCAAGGGAAATAAGACACTGGGTACTCTTGGTAGCCTAATCATTTGGCCCCTCTTCAAATAGTCTTTTGAATAATTTAACTCACTGTTGTCAAGTTGATTCCAACTCGTAGTGACCTTTGGATACTTAGTGAACATTTGTTTAGGAAAAAGGGCCGAGTACTCTGTGAACAAAGAGCTGAGAACGTGGTGGATATCAACCTATTCTCTGTTGTAATTAGAAAACAATTCCATCTCAAAGTTGCACATCCTTCTTAGAGAGAAAAAACTACAACTCTGCAGTTGATTGAATCCATCTTCCCTAGTGACTGTCTATTGTTAGTTTACTTGAGTCTTTGACCCTTAACTCTTCACTCCAAGAAATACTGGTATTTCAATGTATTTCTATTTGGTAAGGAAGAAATTTTGAGTAAGAGTAGTTGCTTTGTTGTTGATAATTAGTCTAGGGGATAAAGGAGAAAGCATGAGTAACCTAAAAGATATATATGACCTGTAAGAGAAAGGGCTTCATTGCAGAGCATATGAATTCTACTTTATGAAAAAAGATGACGCACAGAACCACATTGTGGGATGTGCTAAGACAAGTGTTGGTTCCCTGAAACCATCAAACTCAGTGAAACCATTGCCAGGGGCTGGCAAGACGAGGATAGGAGTAGAATTCACAGTTGCAGCTGTCACTGTTGTATATTTTGAAGTTGCGTGTTTCAAGCCTAGAAACCTCGGCAACAAATAATCACAGAAAATGTGAAAATGTCAACTTGTAGCTTCCATCTACTATAAAGAAGGATTTAAACAGAAAATGAGTAGGTGTGAAGCTACTTTTATTTTAGGTATAAGCCCATCTGTTGGTAAAATCAAAATTAGAATAGTTCATATGAAAATCATGATTTTGAATTAATAGTGACTCTCCTATTTAGCAACCAAAATATATAACACAGAAATCATGCTAGATTGGTCATCAAATAGTGATATGCAAGGACTACCTTCAAAGGAGAAAGCAAGACTATTTCTTTCTTATTAATTTTTATTTTAAAGAAGCCCAACAAAATGATCAGAGCCGTTTCTTTTCAGGCAACATAACAACAATCAATTAGTATGGAGGGGAAAAAAATGTGAGGGAAGGAAGGATCCAGATCTCTGATATTGAGCATGGAAGAGGATTGTGCCCTCGGCTGTCCCTAGAGGATAGAGGAGGTGCGATTAGGGACTCAGACCCACAGGCAACTATAGCAAGAAACAGATAGCTGTGGGGAGGGCAGTAATGACTTGGCTTTTAAGGTGACATCAGAAAGGACTTTCTGATATTTTAGGGAGGGGCCAAACATCAGAAAAAATAATTTATCTTTCTTGTTGAAAAAGATTAGAAGTCCATAACTCCTTGAAAGTGAGAAGATAAACAACAACTTCTTCAATATAAGGACCAATTTAACCGCACAGAGCCACTGTAAGGTGATAGTGCGGTAGGAGCTGGGGACACCATGCTGGACTAGGTGCTGCCTCAACCATCATGCAACTTACGGTGAAACCGCTTGTAATAGAGGCATAAGCATCCGCATGCATGTGTGAAGTCCCAGTGACCTCACTCCCTGTGGTCGTCACTGTTTCTCCTCCTCTCTTTGGTGGCTTGTTCCATTTTTCCTTATAACTGGTTGTTTCCCTGTGCGTTCCTTGAATCTACGGATTATGCTTTGCTTAACACATGTTAAATAGCTAATCAAAGTAATTGAGTGAAAGCATATGCCCAGAGGGGATTTAAGACACTGTACAGAAATATTTAAGAGTGATATAGTAAGCATAAATAAATGAATACACAAATAAGGAACAAAAGAAAACAAGTTAGGAAAAGCAAGATACACATAGGAATAAGGACAAAAAATGCTTAAATGGAATTTTGAATGGTGACAGAAAGTTTTTCCAGCAGAGAATTGAGGCAAAGGGATCTTTAGACAGCCAGTTTAGGTCTGGCTTGCTTGGGGAATGAAGAGACTGAAACCTGGGGTGGGTGAATTAGGGTGGGAGCTAGGGAGGTGTTGCCATTAATGAGATTGGAGTTGCAAGAAGAACTTCTATTATGTGTCCTGTACTGGACATGCTGTCAATTGGGATGGGTTCAGTGGTATACAATATCACCACCACCACCAGAACATGCTACAGAGCTGAATTTTATCTTGTGGGAAACTGGGAACTAAAAAGTGTCATGATTGGGTCACATTTTAGAAACATCTGTTCAGCAGCTGGGTACAGGAACACAAGTTTTAGAGCCTGGTAAGTTTCTTCTTTCATTGTGACTCTCCTCAAATCTGTGACCATTTGTTAGTCTCCTTCTGTCTCATTAACCCATCATTATCCCTATCAACCCCAGAAGGAAGACCTCGTTTCCTAGTTTGAAGAGAAAAAAACAAGCTACTTGATGGGAACTGCCTCGAAATACCCTTCTGATCTCTCAGTAAGAAGTACACCGCGGCCGTCAGTAGTCTCCGTCCCTGCAGTTCGGCGCAAGAAATAGCGTTTCTCCTCTCTAAGGTTCATTAACCCATAATATTAGGTCAAGTGTGTAGCTTCCTCTCACTGATAATGTGTACCCCTCTACCAGCCTGAATCTTTCTCCTTTAGCCAGTAAAACATGCGCTTCTTCAGTCTCTCTGTCCTCCTCTGCTCATTTCTTTCTCTTTTTCCATCCGTAGTTAAGTTACTGGAGTTCTTCTATGTTCATGGCCTGTGCTTCTTCTCCTTGAAGTCACTTTCTTAACTCATTTCAGCCCACATTCGATCCCAATTTGCTCTTGCCAAGGTTCCAATGACTTCCAAGTAGCTGAGTCTAAAGAATATTTCCATTCTGGTCATTTTTGACATTACCACAGTACTTGAGGCAGTCATCTACTCCTTCTTGAAATGCTCCCTTTATTAATTTCCTCTTTTTCTTTCTACAAAGAAAATACTACTGCATTTTTTTTGAGACTTAGAATCCCTTGCCTATCTCTTAAACAAGATATCCCAGAAATTCTTGCCTAGACTGTAGACAGTAATCTCTAGTAAGATAATATATACAGTTCATTAGATGTGGCAGTGCAGGGACAGCAGAAGCCCAGTTATGTGGGTTAATGGAAGAGTGGATGGTTAACAAATGGTAGCATCATGTATAGATTTCATTTTCAACAGTGTTGGACTTTATGCTAATAAAGGAGGAACAGTTTGAAAATGGAGAGTGAGAATGGACGCACAACTCGAAGCATGTAACCCGTGTCACTGAATTGTGCATGTAGAAATTGTTGAGCTGATATATGTTCTGGTGTGTATATTTTCAACAACAACAAGATAAGCTAGTTAGAAAAAGCAACTTCACTGTCCACATTAAATAAATTTATTTGAATTTTATTGGTTTGTGTATTGTCTTTAATTCATACTTTTACTTCGATGTGATAGTTGTGTAAGAGCTGTCAATATAAGGAGTTCATACTTGAATTTTTGCTGGCTAACATTTAAATAACCTTTGATAAAATAATTTAGGTTAACATATTTAGTGTAAAAGTTTTTTCTGGTGGGAGACAGAAAGTCTAAATTTTGAAAGTCTGGTCATGACTGTATATTTTTCTTTTTTGCCTAAATATCTAAGCAAAATATGGGTTAGTGGCAGCATTGGTGGTTAGGGGGTACTGATGATACCACGAGAGGCCTGGCCATTGTGAGGACGCACTGGACGGAGTCTTCTCATCACTAGACTCCAATCGCAGACTAGGGAAAAACCACAGGGAAGGTAGCAGTAGACCTCAAAACTCCTTTGCTACTTTTTCGTTGAAAGAAGCTAAGTCAATGGGGCAGATTAGGATGACTAGAGAGCAAGGAGAAAACCAATGTTGGTTTCTTATATGTTTAAGGAATTCGGTATCAAAAGTAAAACCTGTTCCAAAAGTGGTTTTCAAAACGCCGTTTCAAGGTGGGCAATTTCTGATGTACTAGCAATGGCTAAATCTGTAAGAGAGAACCGTATCCAGTTAGCAACTCCAGGATTCAAGTGATGCGGGAGAGGAAAGCTCCACAAAGACGGCAGAAAATAACATGGAAAAACCAAAAAAACTCAAACACATCACCCTCAAGTTGATTCTGACTCATAATGATCCTATAGAACAGAACAAACCTGTCCCATATGATTTCCAAGGAGTACCTGGTGGATTTGAACTGCCAGCCTTTCCGTTGGCAGCCATAGCACTTAACCACAATGCCACCAGGGTTTCTAACATCACGTAAGCATATGGAAACATGTTAAGGAAACCACCACAGTTTAGCTTGAAGAGGTAAAATGAGAGGATAAGGACTTATCCCTATGAAAACAAGTAAGCAGAGAGGGAGGCTATACAATATTGGTGACCAGCAGTCCTCCATCTGATATAATAAGGAAAAAAAATTAAAAAAAGAGGACATAATTTAAACGAAAGAGATTAAGATTGGTAATATTTAAGGAAGCTTATGGAGAAGTTTTAAACAGAAAAGATTGAAGTTATCAAGAATTTCATTTTGCTTATCAATATCCATGGAACCAGCAGTCATGAAATTAAAATGATGTATTACATTGGGTAAATCTGCTGCAAAAGACCTCTTCAAGGTGTTAAAAAGCAAAGATGTCATTGTAAGGACTAATGTGTGCCTGACCCAAGCTATGATGTTTTCAATTGCTTCATATGTATGTAAAAACTAGACAATGGATAAGGATCATCAAAAAAAGAATGGATATCTTTGAATTATACTGTTGGTGAAGAATGTCAAATATGCCATGTGTTAACCAAAGCTCCGGTGGCTTAGTGGTTAAGTGCTCTGTCTGCTAACCAGTGTAGCCAGGAGATGTTAGTCATTATCAAACAAAACCTTTTGGAAAGTGCTACTTGTGGCTCAGCAGTTCACATCCATCAGGTGCTCCTTGCAGTCTCTATGAGGCAGTTCTATTCTGACCTGTAGGGTTGCTCTGAGTCAAACCCGACTTGACAGCAGCGAGTTTAGTGAACGAGGTACCGAAAGCAGGTCCTACTTCCAGCAGCTTCTTGTCAAGAGAGGCACATGGGGGTGAGGAGGAAGAAATAGCATTTATTGCAAGCCCACAGGCAAGGAGCTAGGAGGTGTAGTCCCCAAACAGGGCAATTCCTTGAACAAAAGGAGGCAGAGACTTCTATACTTTATCTCATAAGAAAGTACATACAAACACGGACTATAGGTTTTATCATGGTATGCAGGGATAGTAGGAAAATGGCATGTTTTTCTTTGGCACCAAATCTAGTAAGCTAGATTTGACTGGCTTGAGCCATACCCAATACTTTGAGGACAATGGATCAGACAGGGAAGGTTCCACTCATTTTGAGCAGCTTCCAACTGAGCCACAAGTAGTACTATCCAAGTTTGATAATGGATAATGACTAACATCTCCTGGCTGCATTGGCTGTCACCTGCACTGCCAGAAGAATGAACAAACCTGTCTTGGATGAAATGCAGTCAGAACACTGCTTAGGAGCAAGGATGGCTAGCCTTTGTCTTACACACTTTGGACATGTTATCAGGAGAGACCAGTCGTTGGAGAAGGGCATCACAGTTGGCGGAGCAGAAGTCAGCAAAAGAGGAAGGCCACTGAAGGGACGGACTGACGCAGTGGCTGCAACAACGGGCTCAGGGGAAAGAGTGATTATAAGGGTGGTGCCGGAGCAGGTGTTCGTCCCATTGTGCGTGGTGTCTCTGTGGGTCTAAACTGACACTGTGACACTTAACAACCTAGAGAAGTCACTGGTTCTCAGTAGACGGTGCCCAGGTTTTCCAGCACTTTACTGTTGGTTTACTGAGGTACGCTGCTTCACAGGTGGACCCTCAAGTCTCTGCCCATTTTTTAATACCTCTAAGGCACTTGGCGGCTTGGCAAGAGAATGAAGGAAAAGTCAGGAGATGAGAAGTGACTGAATCCCAGCTGGAGCTGCAGTAGTGGAAATGGCTAGGACTTGGTTTAGAGATGCTGTAGAAGAAGCAGATACCGTGTGACTTGGCCAGAACTTCCCCTCTGGTAGGAAAAGGATGAGTCAATGAATCCAAGGTTGCCTGCTGAAAAGGGAGATCATATTTGGAGTTCTTTGAGAGGAAGGAACTGTGTAAATATTAGACAGTCTTTTTCATTAAGGTCCACTTACAGCAAATTATTTTCAGTATTTGCTAATACTTTCTGCTCTGAGTGTAGAGTAAACTCTTCCAGTAGCTTCTCTGACTCTTCTCAGCAAAGGGCTGGGTTTTTTTTTTTCTTTAAATGTTTTACATCCTTATTGAAAGTCAAAGTGTCTCTGTTTCTCTAGAAAACTCTCCAAAAAGAGCACTTAAAAATAAAAAAAAAAATGCTAGTTGGGGGAGGGAGGTAGGATGGGCAAACATACTAGCAATTTTACAAGGTAGTTTGAGAAATTCTTTCTGGTGTAATCGTTCCAGTTTCAGTTGTTAGCTAACCTTCTAAAGAGTGGTGATCTTTTGTCTGGCTCTAGAACGTTTCGACTGGAAAAGTCAGTCACATTTTGGCAATGCTTTCAGTTCCTAGGTGATTATTCTGAAAGTTCACACACAGGGTACAGCTCTCTGAGGAGCTTAGAAAAAAAACCCATTTTACGAGGATAGTTACTGTGTGAGACATATTGGAAAATATCCTTAAGGCATTTGCTGTGCTTGACTTTACTATGAGGAAAACCTGAGGATCAATGAATTCCAATACAGGGAAATGTGACACCACTCGAAATATCTCTTTTCCTGAGGTAAGCATAGGTGAGGATCTTATATTTACATGTGTTTTATATTTGGGACTTAACTAAGGAATAGAATAGATAAGATATTCAGGAAAAGCCATAGTAACACTTTTTATTACCATATCTTCTTGAAATTGGTATTTTGAGTCATACTGAAGATAGTTTCAGTAATCGCAGACTTTGAGACAACAGAAACAGTTTCTAAGTGGGCTGAACCTGTAGACTCTGAATTCAAAATTCAATAAACCTGTCACATTATTCTATGTTAATTTAAATCAATTACAAATTAGTTTAAATGTCAGTAATCTAAAATGATTTTTGATTTTCTGATGAGGTTTTCAGAGGTTTCATTCTTCCCACACTTCTAAATGAGTAACAGCAGAAACAAAGCAGTGAATTCCAGCCAGTAACCAGTGGTGACCTGTCATGGATTGACTTGTGTCCCCTGCCAAAATTGTATGTAGCCATTTCACTAGGTCATGACTCCTAGTGCTGTGTGATGTTCCTATGTGCTGTAAACCCCGCCTCTGTGGTGTTAATGAGGAGCGTGGTCAGCAGTTCTGTCGTGGGGCAGGACTCGGTATGTAAGATGATATTCCACCTTGAGGAAACTTCAAGAGGAAGAGGTAAGCAAGCAGAGAGTTGGGGACCTTATACAACCAAGAAAGCAGTACTGTGAGCAGAGTGAGTGATCTGGGAAGGACCCAAGGTCCCTTTGCCTCAGAAACAACCAGTCCAGCGAAAGATTGGTAACAAAGACCTTCTGCCAAAGTCAACAGGGAAAGTCTTCCCCTGGGGCTGATGCCCTGAATGTGGACTTGTAGCCCACTGGACAGTGATGGCAAAATTTCTCTTTTTTAAAGCCATCCACTGATGGTATTTCTGCTAGAACAGCACAAGATGGCTATGACAGGACTTTATCTTGTATTGTTGTGGCAAGATATGAATGCAGAAGGGTGTAGTAGAAACTGTTAACACACCCGGGCTGTGACTCTGTCTCTTCTACTCACAAGAGTGAGTGTAAACTGGACTAGCTCGCTTAACCTCCCCAGGCATCAGTTTCCATTTGAAAAAAAAAGAGTATATCAAACTTCTCCCTGAATTCCCCCCCCAAGAGGTCCTCAAGTATCTCAGATTCAACAGATCCAGGACTAGCAACATCACCCTCCTTTCACAACTTACTCTTCTTTTCACAGTTGCTATCACAGTAAAGGTATATGTCAAGATTGTATCCTTTTCAATCTGTATGCTAAGCAAATAACCCCAGAAGCTGGATTATATGAAGAAGAATGATGCTTCAGGATTGGAGGATGACTCATTAACAACCTGCATTAAGCAGATGACACCACCTTACTTGCTGGAAATGGAGCAGATTTGAGACACTTACTGATGAAGATCAAGGACCCATAGCCTTCAGTGTGGATTGCACCTCAACATCAGGAAAACAAAGAAGACAAAAGAAGAATTGATGTCTTTGAATTGTGGTGTTGGAGAAGAATGTTGAATGGACCATGGACTGCCAAAAGAACAAACAGATCTGCTCTGAGAGAAGTACAATCAGTGTGCTCCTTGGAAGTAAAGTGGCAAGACTGTTCCTTACATACTTTGGACGTGTTGTCAAGAAAGGTCAGTCCCTGGAGAAGCACATCATGTTTGGTAGAGTGGAAGATCAGTGAAAGAGGATGACCCTAGACAAGATGGATTGACACAGTGGCTGCAACAATGGACTTAAGCATAAAAATGATCGTGGACGTGGCACAAGACTGGACAGTGTTTTGTTCTGTTGTTCCTAGGATCGCTATGAGTGGGAACTGACTCGACGGCACCTAACAACAACAACATCACAGTACAATCGCTGCCTGTGTCTGATCAGTCCAGCCCATTCTTGAAAACTCTACTCAGCCATGCAGTTGTAACTCTGGAGCCCTTTTGGGGGCTCAAACCAAAAAAAGCCAACCTACATCTGTTGCCCTCAAGTGGATTTTGACTCTATCATGACCTGGTAGGACATAGTAAAACTGCTAGAGTTTCCAAAAAGCATGGTGGATTTGAACTGCTGATCTTTGGTTAGCAGCTATAGCTCTTATCTACTACACCCCCAAACCAAACCTGTTGCCACTGAGTCAGTTCTGACTTACAGTGCCTATAGAGTAGAGTAAAATTGCCCCATAATTTTCAAGGAATGTCTGGATTTGAACTGTTGACCTTTTGGTTGTCAGCAGTAGCCTTTACCCACTATGTCATTAGGGTTTCCAGCTACACCCCCAAGTGCCTAAAATTAGGCCCTAGTTCCTTACATCTAGTGAGAGGACTTTACTTTCCACAGACAGAGGAGACAGTCTTAGCTCCCTCTGAGGGAAGTTAATGCTTTCAAGGTACTAGACGGCTGCCACTGCTCAGGGACTCAAGTCTTCTAACACTTCTGACATTTGTACTACCAGATGACCTCCTCACTGGTTGTAGCAAAATTTGGCCATAATTTGTGTTTCCCATCTAAATAGCTTTGAAGCCTGAGTATCTTGCATTTGCTAGACTTTGGGAAGTCCTAGTTCTGTGGATCATGGCCTACCACTGAGATTCAGGGTCTCTGGCGGGAAGCTGCTGCTTGCATGTGTGCTGTATTGGGGGAGGAGGAGAGTTGCCTCCTCTCAAAATGCCCCATGACCTTCAGTACATTTTGGATGATCTGAGCAAGTGCTACAGTTGCTCCTCAAATTGCTAACAACAATATGAGAAGCATTTGGAAATAGTTAAGTAGCTGTGATGGTTAAGGCTGTGTGTCACTTTGGCTGAGCCATGATCCTCAGTGCTTTGGCAGTTGCATAATGATGCAGCTGTCCATCATTTTGTGATATAATGTAATCGTCCCCATGTTGTGATTTGATATGAACAGCCAAACAAATGCAAGGGAAGTTTCCTTAGGAGTGTGACCTATATAGATGTGCTGGGGAAGCTTACCAATTTTGCTCACTCTGGATTCTGCAACCAGTTTGTCATCATCTGACCAACAATTCTTGGGACCTCAGCTGTCCGTATGGCCTGGCTGATCTTGGGTTTATCAGCTCCTGCAGCTATGAGAGCCAGGAGAAGCCTGGTGTCTGGTGTGCACGGGACTTGCCAGTGTTTATAATGGTGTGAACCATTTCCTTGCGATAAATCTCTCTCTCTCTCTCCGTATGTATATGTACAATTCATGGCTTTTGCTTCTCTAGAGAACAGAGTATTGGTTAACATTCAAGTTCTTTCTACCAAAACTTTATGGATGTCATCATTGTGAAGAAGAAAACATTTTTTTCCCCTTGCATTCATAACAATACTCATAGGTTTATGTTTGGCCTTCCTTATAACATGAATGTATCAAGGATCTCAAGTTCAGTAGAATATTGTATGCATGTGTGGGGTTATGGATGCTTCCTCTTGGAATAAAACACTGGTAGGACTGAGAAGTGCAGTGTTTTGGGGGGTGGGGGCATAATTTCTGTGAAATATAAAGGTGATGGAATTGACAGCAGAATCCTTTAAATTGTGATACAAATTTGACACCTAGAAAAGGAAACAGAAGAGAAAACAAAATTAGGCAGAGACTACAATGAAGACCTGACAAAGGTTGGTCCACCTGCTTGGAATTTTCTAGAGCAGACTGCCTGATAGAGTGTTCCACTGGGCAGAAATGGCCAGGCCCTAGTATCCCATTGCGCTTGTTCACTGACTCTGGTGTTTCTGAGAAGAATGTGGCCTCAGACCGGTGCTGGGGCAGATCTCACAGGGGCTGGTGCTGGAAACTGCCAGCTAACAGCACTCCGTGAAGCTAACAGGCAAGCTCTTTCTTGAAGCAAGATTTAAGAAGCAATGCACCTCTGTGGCTGCTGTAGAGCCAGGGAGGGGGAGGTGGTGGGGAGGAAAGCAGATATATAGAAACAAAAAGAAAAAGAAAGCCAGAGAGACAACAACTTACCATTTGCCAAGAAATAAGTATTACAATTCTTTATCTTTTATAAAAAAAGAACTGCTAAGTATTTTGGATGCATTGAAATGCATTAGTCAAGAAACAGAACCACATAGATTGTGAGGACCTACAGAGTGTGATTTGGGATTATTTTAAATATTCTCTGTGTTATGGATAGAATTTTGACAACTCCCAAAGTGTGGGTCAACTTGGCTAGTTCATGATTCCCAGTATTATGTGGTTGTCTACCATTTTGCCCTTTGATGTGATTTTCCTGTGTGCTCTAAATCCTATCTCTACATTGTTAGGGAGGCGGGGCTCAATCTACAAGACTAGGTTTTTGCTTAAATCAATCTCTTTTGAGATATAAAAGAGCAAAGTAAGCAAAGAGACACAGGGACCTCATATCACCAAGAAAGTAGTGTCATGAGCAGATTGTGTTCTTTGGATCCAGATCCCTGTGCTGAGAAGCTCTTAGATGAGGGGACGATTGATGACAAGGACTTTCTTGCAGAGCTGACTGAGAAAGAAGGCCCTCCCTGGAGCTGGCCTCTTGAATTGGGCTTTTAGACCCTTAGACTGTGAGAGAATAAATTTGTTTGTTAAAACCATCCACTTGTGGTATATCTGTTACAGCAGCACTAGATAACTAAGACAGCCTGGGTCTAGTTCACAGGTAAGCAAACTATGAACAACCCATGAATATTGTTGGAAAACAGCCAGAAGCATTCATTTCTGCCTTGTCTATGGCTACTTTCACTCGGGGCAGAGCTGAGTACAGACTACAAAGCCTAAGCTATTTTCTTCCTGGTAATTTATAGAAAAGTTTGCTGACCCCTGAGCTAGTATAATACCTGCCCTACAACTTACCCCTAAGTGTGACTGGCCCTACACACAACCTGGAAACTTTAGATGAATGATTTAGGAATTTTGAAAATTGCTTCTAGCCTGACTCATCACCTATATATATATTTATAATGGTGGGAGGCAGGTAGAGATAGAGTAGTACCAGTCTGCACTTCAGGTTAAGATTTTAAATCACAGTGAAAGAAGTGACTGTGTATTATATGTGAATAACTAACACTTTAATCGATTATTTATCAGTTTAATAGCACTAGATAAGATGGGTTTTTATGGGGTGGAATAAGGTAATGGGGTGATGAGTGAGGGTCTATGCAGGGTAAGATGCTTTAGGGAAGGACCCACAGGAAGGGGTGGTGAATTACTGAATCATCTCTTCTTGTTGTTAGTTTCCATGGAGTCCAATATGACTTATGGTGGCCAATTGTGCGCAGAGCAGAACTGCTCCATAGGGTTTTCAAGGCTGTAAACTTTTGAAAGCAGATGACCTGGCCTGTCTTCTGAATTGCTTCTAGATGGGTTTGAATCACCAGTGTTTCAGTTAGTAGTCAGTCACCTAACAGTTTGTACCACTCAAGAACTTCAGTAATTTATATGTTAATAAATTACAATGATGGCAATGTATTCACTCATTGAGTATTTATTGAGTACCTACTATGTGCCAGGTCCAAATCTAGATACTGGGGATACAGCAATAAACAAAACAGACAAACTTGCTGCCCTTAGACACCTTATATTTCATTGAGCAAGACAGAGTAAGTGAAATACGTACATAGTGTGTTAGACAATGACATTACAGGGAGAAAAAAATTAAGCAGGGAAATGGGATATGATGAGTATGTGTATTTAAGGGTGGAAGCGAGCACTGAAATTATATATAGTATGCCAGGGCAGGACTCCCCAAGAAGTCTGGGAAAGCTATGAAGGTAGTGGGGAAGTAAGTGATGTGGATGTCTGGATGTCTTGTCATCTGGTACTGCTCTAACAGAAATATCACCAGTGGATGGTTTTAACAAAGGAAAAGTTTATTCTGTACAGTCTAGTAGGCTGGAAGTCTGAATTCAGGATGCTGGCTGTAGGGGAACACACACTCTCTCTAGGCTCTGAAGAAAAACACTTGTATTGCATTGGTTTTCCTTTGGTCTGAGAGCATCTTGGCTCAGGAGCCTCAAGTCTGAAGAACACACTCTACTCTTGGCATTGCTTTCTTGATGGTATGAGGTTCCCGAATCTCTCTTTTAACTTCTTTATATTTCAAGAGACTACCTCAAGGCACAAAGCAATCTCACACATACAGTCCTACCCCACCAACACAACTGCTGCCCATCTACCCTCATTAACATCATAGAGGCAGAATTTACAACATAGAGTAATATCACACAATATCAGGAGTCACGGCCCAGCCAAACCATCACACACACCTTTTGGGGAATACAATTCAATCCATGACATTCTACCCTTCGTTACCTAAAACACAACATCCTTCCAACATGTAAAACATATTTACTGCATCGTAGCTAAAGTGTCAAGTCCAAGTCCCAAATTCAGAAATTAATATGCCAGTAGCAAAGACCAACCACTGAGTCTTTGATATGACACTCTTCCTCCAGGGGATCAGCCAGCAACCTGGTGGCAAGTTGATTACACTGGACCACTTCCATCATGGAAAGGGCAGTGTTTTGTCTTTACTGGAATAGACACTTACTCTGGATATGCATTTACCTTCCTTGCATGCCATGCCTCTTCCAGAGCTACCATCTGTGGACTTACAGAATGCCTTATCCACCGTGATGGTACCCTACACAGTATTGCCTCTGATCAAAGGACTCACTTCACAGCAAATGAAGTATGGAAGTGGGCCCATGCTCACAGAATTCACTGGTTTTACCATGTTCTCCGTCATCTTGACACAGCCAGCTTGATAGAACAATGCAGCAGCCTCCTAAAGACACAATTACTGTGCCAGCTAGGCAGAAATACCTTGCAAATTTGGAGAAATGTTCTCAGGAGGCTGTGTATGCTCTAAACCAGCATCCACTATACGGCACGGTTTCTCCCACAGCCAGGATTTGTGGGTCTAGGAATCAAGGGGTAGAAATAGGAGTGACACCACTCACTATTACCCCTAGTGGTCCACTTGAAAGAGTTTTGCTTCCTGTCCCCAGAACCTTATGCTCTGCATATCTAAATGTCTTAGTTCTAAAGGGAGGAATGCTGCTGCCTGGAAACACAGCATTGATTCCATTGGACTGGAAACTAAAAATGCTACCAGGCCACTTTGGGCTACTTAAACTTTTCAATCAACAAGAAGGGAGTTACTATACTGGCTGATATGACTGATCTTGGTTACCAAGAAGAAATTGCATTGTTATTACATAACAGAAGTAAAGAAGAGTGTGTCCGAAATGCAGGCAATCTGTTAGGGTGCCTCTTAGTACTACCATGTCCTGTGATTAAAGTCAATGGAAAACTACAGTAAGCCAATTCTGGCATGACTACTATAGTCTAGACCCTTCAGGAGTGTAGGTTTGTGTCTCCCCACCAGGTGAGAAACCACTACCAGCTGAGGTGTTGCCAGAGGACAGAGGGAATCCTAAATGAGTTGTAGAAGGTAGTTTTAAATACCAGATACAGCCATGTGACCAGTTGCAGAAATGACTGTTAATTATATGTGTAACAGATATTTTGTTTTCTTATAAAACATAAAATTTAAATGGGGCTAACACATTTTCAGTTGTACATGTGTTAGCTGTATCATGTTTAGACATATGTATGTATTTGTAATTATGTTTATTTAGAGATTAGGTACAGTATGGGGAGATGTGTACAGATGCCAAGACGACCGATAGTGGACTGTGATGGTTAAGATTATGTGTCACCTTGGCTAGACCATTATTCTCGTGTTTCGGCAGCTGTAGAAAGTGGGAGGGGCAGGGTCTTGGGTGGCTCACCGCCCCCTCAGTCTTCATTTCTTTGCCTTCTGCCACCGATTTCCTGTCTGCTCACTTTGCCAAGGTTTTGGCTTGTTACAAATCCGGCAGCTCTTTCTTTCATCTTTTTACACCCAGTTCCTGGGAATTGAACTAGCATTTCTTGGAATTCATCCATTGTCACAGCCAATGAGTAAGAATCTTGTTCCCCAACCAGCAGATCCTGGGTTCACCAGCCCCAACAGCTACGTAAATCAGAAGAAACCTTGTGGTCTCACCCACCTTCTTGGGATTTGCTGACCATCACCACCCATGAGCTGGAACTCTCTTCTCAGACCTGCAGATGCTGGGTTTGCCAGTTTCTGCAGCTGTGTGAGGCTTGTATCCCAATCCAGACCTTGTGATGTTTTCAGCCTCTACAATTGGGTGAGCTTTTTCCTTTATATAAATCTTTTTCTACACATATTTGTACTCATTATCGGTTTTGCTTTCCTAGAGAACCCAGACTAAGACACTGGTAGAAAAGCAGGAGTAATAGGGGCATGGCTGGTAGATGAAGGGGTAGGGAGGACTCTGCAGGTCTGGTTGGTGGGAGAGTGATAGAAGAGCAGGTCTGAGATGTAAGAGGAAGGGAGTGTTGATTATAGTAAAAACTTTGCCTTTCCCTAAGAAATGGTAGTCAGAGTGTGTTAGAAACTCACAGAATGGGAGAAAATATTTGTAAACAATTTAGTATCTAGTGTGTGTAAAGAACACTTCCAACTAAAATACAAAAAGCTAAGTAACCCGACTAAAAAAGAAGCAAATAAATTGAATAGATATTTGTCGATAGAAGAAACATAGTGGACAATGTTGCTGTTAGGTGCTCTGGAATGAAACACTACTCAGTTCTGTGCCTTCCTCACTGTCCTTGCTATGTTTTAGACCATTGTTGTAGGCCCTGTGTCAACATATCTTGTTGAGGGCTTCCTCTATTTGCTGTGTTAGTCATCTAGTGCTGCTGTAACAGGAATACCTCAAGTGGATGGCTTTGAAAAAGAAAAATTTACTCTTACAGTCTCCAGAAACTTAAGTCCAAATTCAGGATGTCAGTTCCATGGGAAGGCTTTTTCTCTCAGCCTTGTTCCTCTAGACTAGGAGTTTCTTCAAGTAGGGACCCCCAGTCCAAAGGACTCCCTGTGCTCGTGACACTCCTTCCTTGATACTATGACGTCCCCTTGTCTCTCTGCTCACTTCTTTATTTTTTATCCCAAGACATTGTCTCATCACAATCCAAACTCCTAGATTGAACACCACCTCACTGACACAGCTGCCAATCATCTCCTTCAGTAATATCATAGAGGCAGAATTGGCCACACGTGGGAAAACAAATCACACGGTACAGGAAATCATGGCCCAGGCAGATTCATACACAAATTTTTGGGAGGGGACAAAATCCAATCCATGATGTGAACCTTCTACTTCATCAAATATGATGTCCTTCCCAGGGACTGATTCCACCTAATAACATATGCAAAGTACATAAGATGAAGTCTTGTCATCCTTGCTTCAAAGGACAATTTGGACTGTAATTCTTCCAAGGCAGATTTATTCATTCTTCTTGCCTATCCATGGTATATCAAATATTCTTCACCAAGACTATAATTCAAAGACATCAATTTGCTGTTTTTTTCTTATTTATTGTCCACCTTTCTTGCATGCATATGCAGTGATTGAAAATATCATAGTTTGTGTCAGGCACGTCTTAGTCCTCAAAGTAAATCTTTGCTGTTTAGCACTTTAAAGAAGTCTTTTTACAGTTGATTTGCCAAGGCAAAACATAATTTAATTGCTTGACCACTGATTTCATTGGCTTTGATTATGGATTCAAGTAAAACGAAGTTTTTTGGCAATGCCAAACTTTTCTCTGTTTATCAGGATGTTGCTTATTTGTCCTCTGTGGAGTTTTGTTCTCTTTATGTTGTGATGTAATCCATACTGAAAGCTATGGTCTTTTATTTTTGTTACTAAATGCTTCCAGTCCTCTTCACTTTTAAACCCAAAGCCAAATCAAACCCATTGCCATCGAGTTGATTCCAAATCACCGTGACTCTATAGACAGAGTAGACCTGCTCCATGGAGTTTCCAAAGAATGCATGGCAGATTTGAATGACTGTCTTTTGGTCAGCAGTCACAGCACTCAAGCACTACACCACCAGGGTCTCCCTTCACTTTTAACAAGCAAGGTAATGTAGTCTACATATCGAGGTGGTTAGTCTTCCTCCAATTCTGACGCATTTTCTTCTTTATATAGTCTAGTTTCTTGGGGTATTTGCTCAGCATACGTATTGAATAAGTATGTTTAAAGGCTACAACCCCAACACACACCTTTCCTGATTTTAAAGCAAGCAGTATCCCCCCGCTCTGTTTGAATGATTTCCTCTCGCTGTGTGTACAGGTTTCACACGAACACAATTAAGTGTTCTGGAATTCTCATGCTTCACAATGTTATCCATAACTTCTTAGGACCCATACAGTAGATTTGCCTTTGCATAGTCAATAAAGTATAGGTAAACATCTGTTTGGTATTCTCTATTTTCAGCCAGGAGCCATCTGACATCAGCAATGATATCCCTCATTCTACGTACTCCTCTGAATCTCTCTTAATTTCTGGCAATTCCACATCAGTGTACTTCTGTAATTGCTTTTGAATTGTCTTCAGCAAAATTTTACTTGTGTGTGATATTACTGACATTATTTGACAATTTCTGCACTCTGTTGGATCACTTTTCTTTGGAACGGGCACATACATGGGTCTTTTTCAGTTAGTGGGTCAGTTATCAGTCTTTCAAATTTCTTGGCATAGGTGAGTGAGGGCTTCTAGCATTACATCTGTTTGTTGAAACATTTCAGTTGGTATTCTATCAATTCTTAGAGTGTTATTTTTCATGAAATAACCTTCAGTGCAGCTTGGACTTCTTTCAGTATCATCTATTCTTGATCAAATGAATCCTCCTGAAATGTCTAAACACTGACCAGTTCTTTTTGGTACATTGATCATGTGTTCCTTACATCTTCCTTTGATGCTTCCTATATCATTTAGTATTTTGTCCATAGAATCCTTCAGTATTGTAACTCAAGACTTGTATTTTTTATTTCTTCTTGAGAAATTCTCAGCATGTTTTTCACTTTTGGTATTCTAACACCATTTCATTATAATACTTTACTTTGTATTCTCGAGCTGCCCTTTAAAATCTTCTGTTCCGCTTTTACTTCATCATTTCTTCTATTTGCCTTAGCTACTCTATTTTCAGGAAGAAGTTTCAAAGTCTCTTATGACATACATTTTTTTTTCATTTTAGTTACACTGTATTTCCTTCATATCTGATATCCTTGATGTCATCCCACAACTCGTCTGGTCAGCAGTCATTAGTGTTCAATGCATTAAAACCGTTCTTGAGGTAGCCTGTAAATTCAAGTAGGATATACTCAAGTTCATACTTTGGCACTTGTGAACTTGTTTAAATTTTCTCCAGCTTCAGTTTGAACTTTCCAAGAAGCAACTGATACTCTGTTTTGTAGTCTGCCTCTGGCCTTGTTCTGATTGATAATATTGAACTCTCCTTCATCTGTCTTCACAGATGTGATTGATTTGATTCCTGTGTATTCCACCTGGTAAAGTCCATATGTATAGTCCCCACTTATGTTGCTGGAAAAAGAAAATATGTTCACAAAGCCAATAACCAATATCATCCTAAATTTAAAGAGTCTGAAAGCACTCTCCTTGAGAACAGGAACCGGACAAGGATGCCCTATGTCACCACTTGTATTCAACACTGTGCTGGAGGTTCTAGCCATAGCAGTGAAGCAAGAAAAAGAAATAAAGGAAATACAAATTAGTAAGGAAAAAGCAAAAATATCCCCATTGTCAGGTAATATTATCTTATATACAGAAAATCACAAAGAATCCGTAAAACAACTACTGGAACTAATAGAAGAGTTCAGTGAAGCACTGGGATATAAATAAACATACAAAAATCAGTTGGATTCCTTTACACCAACAAAGACAACATCAAAGGGGAAATCACTGAATAAATACCAACTACAATAGCCACCAAAAGATAAACCATTTAGGAATCAATCTAACCAGAGACCTAAAACACCCACACAAAGGAAACTACAAGATATTACTGCAAGAAACCAAAAGAGGCCTACATAAGTGAAGAAACCAACCTTGCTTGTGGATAGAAAGACTCAATATTGTGAAAATGTCTATTATGCCCAAAGCAATCTGTAGATACAATGCAATCCCAATCTAGATTCCAATGGCATTGTGTAATGAGATGGAGAAACAAATCATCAACTTCATATGGAAAGGGTAGAAACCTCAGACAAGTAAAGTATTACTAAAGAAGAATATCAAAGTGGGAGGCCTCACACTACCTACCTTTAGAACCTATTATGCTGCCATGGTATTCAAAACAGCATGGTACTGGTATAACAACAGATACATAGACCACTGGGACAGAATTCAGAAGGCAGACATAAAATCATCTAACTATGATATTTGACAAAGGGTTAAAGTTCATAAATTGGGGAAAAGGTGATCTCTTTAACAAATGGTATTGGTATAACTGGATATCCATATGCCAAAAAAGTGAAACAAGATACATATCTTACACCATGCACAAAAACTACCTCGACATGGATTAAAGACCTAATTATAAACTCTAAAACAATAAAGATCATGGAAGAAAAATAGTGAAGACACTGGAAGCTCTAACACATGGCATTAACAGAATGCAAAACATTCCTAAAAATGCACAAACACCAGAAGAGAAAACAAATTACTAGGAACTCCTAAAAATCAAAAACTTTTTTACACTCATCTGAAGATTTCACCAAAATAGTAAAAAGACAACCTACAGACTGGGAAAAAATTTTTCGTTACAACAAAGCTGATCAGCGTCTGATCTCTAATATCTACAAGATACTGCAAATCCTCAACAACAAAAAGACTAATAACTTGATTAAGAAATGGGTATGAGCACTGACTTCACCAAACAAGACATCCAGGCAGCTAACAGATACATGAGAAAATGTTCACCATCATGACCCATTAGAGAAATCCAAATTAAAACAACGATGAGTTAGCATTTCACTTCAACAAGACTGGCATTAATCCAAAGAACACAAAATAATAACTGTTGGAGAGGTTGTGGAGAGACTGGAACACTTATGCACTGCTGGTAGGAGTGTAATACGTACAGCCACTTTGGAAATTGATTTAGTGGCTCCTTAAAAATCTAGAAATAGAAATACCATACAATCCAGCAATTCTACTTCTTGGAATACATTCAAAAGAAAAAAGAGCTGTCACATGAGTAGATACATGCACACGGATGTTCAATGTAGCACTCTCCACAATAACAAAAAGGTGTACTCAACCTAACTGCCCATAACTGCTAAATGCATATCCACTTGCATAAGCAAACTATTTTCTATTTGCACAATGCAATGATAAAGAACAATAATGAATTTGAGAAACATCTCATAATATGGAAGAATCTGGAAGTCATTACACTGAGTGAAATTAGTCGTTCACAAAAAGACAAATATAATGAGACCACTATTAGAGGGATTCAAGAAAAGATTTAAACACAGAAGAAAATAGTATTTGATGACTACAAGGGTTGGGAGGGAGGGAGAGGAGCATTCATTAATTAGATAGTAGACAAGAATTTTGTTAGCTGAAGGAAGGAACAACACACAGTGGAGAAGTCAGCACAAACAGACTAAACCGAAACCAAGAAGTTTCCTAAATATAATCACCCACTTAGAAGGACAGAATAGCAAGCAGGGCATGGGCCCAGGGATTGTGGTTTCAGGGGACATCTAGGTCCATTGGCATAACAAAGTTTATTAAGAAAATGTCCTGCACCCCACTTTGGGGAGTGGCATCTGAGTCTTAGAAACCAGCAAGCAGCCATATAAGGTACATCAATTTGTTCCAACGCTCCAGGAGCAGATGAGAAAGAAAGAGATCAAAGACATGGAAAATACCAGCCCAAGAGACAGAAAAAGCAACATAATCCAGACACTATGTCAGCACGAGACCAAAAGAACTAGATGGTGCCTGGCTACCACTAATGACTGCCCTGACAGGAAATGTAAAAAAGAGTTCCTGATACAGCAGGAGAAAGTAAAGTGCAGGACTCAAACTGTTAAAAAGACCAGAGTCTATGGTCTGACAGACTGGAGGGTCCTCAGACAACTTGGCTCTGAACTCCATATAGGTCCAGAACTGAAATTGTTCCCAAAGCCAACTCTTCAGGCTAAGATTGGACTGGACTCTAAGACATAAAATGATTCTGGCGAAGAGTATGCTTTTGGATTAAATAAACACAGGAGACTGACTGGGCAACTCCTGTTTGGAGGTGATTTGAGAGGTGGACAGGAGCTGGTTGAAGGACATGGGAAATACAGTGTGGAAAGGAGGAGTGTGATGTCACATGGTGGCGAGAGCAGCTTGAACTGCATAGCAATGTGTGTGTAAGCTTTTGTATGACAAATTGACTTAAATTATAAACTTTCATTTAAAGCACAATAAATATTAAAAAAGAAAAAAAGTATGTCCAATGAATAGGTCATTGGTCTTGCCAAATTTTATCACGTGATCTCTGGCATCACCTCTATCACAAAGTCCATAGTTTTCAACTACTTACTCTTCCTCCTTGTTTCAAGCTCGCACCTTCCAATCACCAACACTTACCAAGGCATCTTGATTGTATGTTTGCTCAATTACAGACTGTGGAAGCTGGTAAAATCTTCAGTTTCTTCATCTTTGGCTTTAGCGGTTGGTGTATAAATTTGAATAATTGTCTTGTTAACTAACATTGTTTGTAGGTGTCTGGATATTATCCTGTCACTCAGCATTGCACTTCAGGATAAATTTTGAGATGTTCTTTTTGAGGATCAGTGCAATGCCATTCCTCTTCAATTTGCCATTCTCAGCACAGTAGAACATGCGCTTGTCCCATTTAAAATGACCAATACCAGTCCATTTCAGTTCACTAATGTCCGAGGTATCAATCTTTATGATTTCATTTCAGTTTTGACAACTTCCAATTTTCCTAGAGTCATACTTCGGACATTCCATGCTCTGATTGTTAATGGATGTTTGTAGCTGTTTCTTTTCGTTTTAAGCTTCTTGCCACATCAGCACTCATTTGTTTGTCATACTATTGTGCCGAGCATTTTGCTGTGATGCTGGAAGCTATGTCTCCTATATTTCACACACCAGTAATGTCACACATATGTTGGACCTGTTGTAGCAGAGCTTCCAGACTAAGACAAAGAAGGAGTGTCTGGTGATCTGCCTCTGAAAGAATTGATCAGTGAATACCTTATTAATAGCAGGAGAACATTGTGCCACAGGATGAATGTCTCAGGTGGGAAGGTAGTCAAAATATGAGGAAGAGCTGCCTCCTCTAACGGACAATAGCGCATGAGAAGATGCCCAGCATAAGGAAAAACAAGCCAAAACCGCAATGAAATACCACTTCTGATCCACTAGAATGGTCACTTAAAAAAGAACAAGTGTTGACGTGCAATGGAAAAATTAGAACTCTTGTACTTCTCTGTTTGGAATATAAAATGGTGCAGCTAACAGAAAACAGTTTCACATTTCATGGAAAAAGTAAACATAGAACTATCACATGCTTCAGCAAGTCTCCTCCTCAAAATACATTCTAAAGAACAGAAAACAGATATTTAAAGAAAAATTTGTCCACAAGTTTTCATAGTTGTGTTAGTCATAATCCACTAAAAAGTGGAAACAACTCCAGTATCTGTCAACCAATGAAAGAATAAGTAAAATGTGCTATTAAACAAAAAATCTCTGTTGCCACTGAGTTGATTCCAACTCATAAAGAGTATATTGTGATATACTAGGACACAGTAGAACTGCCCAGAGGGTTTCCAAGGTTGTAGTGGATTCCAACATTTTCTACTGCTGAGCAGCTGGCAGGTTCCAGTTCCTGTCCTTTCATTCAACAGCTGAGTGCTTAACCCACAGCATCCCAAGGGCTCCTCAGACGTGGAACAGTGGACTACTACGCAGCTATACAAATAAATGAAATAGTGACAGCTGCTACACCATGGATGAACCTTGAAACCGTGGTAAGTGAAGAAAGAGAGACAGAAAAGCACATATATTGTATAATTTTATTTATATGAAATATTCAGAACGGGTAAATCCACAGAGACAGCGCATTGTTGGTTGCCAGAGGAGGGACAGGGAAAAATGAGGCAGTAACTGCTTAATGTGTATGAAATTTCATTTTGAGGTGATGAAAATGTTTTAGAATTCTATAGATGAGGTAATTGTACTACGTCATGCATGTTCTAAATACTACTGAATAGTGCATTTTAACATGATGACTTTTATGTTACATGATTTTTTTTTTACTGACCATTAGGTAAACATTTAACAAACAAGCTAGTTTCCCATTTGACAGCTTGTCCATAAAGTGTTCTTTGACACTGGTTTCTTTCCCCACAATGTGTCAGCAGTCTTCTCGTTTCCGCCCTAGATTCCTTGTTTGCTTTTGTTCTGGTTTTCTATTCCTTCCTGCCTTCTCATCTCTGAGTTTGGACAGATACTACCCTTTTGATCTCATGTAATCGATTGTTCTAAGGAACTTTTTTTTCGTTGTTAAGTAATGTGTTAGAGTTTCTTCATGGGTGTTCTTATTATCTTCATCAATGGAACCCTCAGGTAATTAAAACTAACAAACAAATAAAAAAACCAGAGAGGCAGAGAAACATTGAAGGGTAGTACTTTAAAAGTGTTTCCTGGCAGCATTCATCATCTGTCTCTGGAGTTTTCCAGAATTTGTGCAAAAAAAAAAAAAAAGAAGAAGAAGAAAAAATGGAATTATTGCTACTACATACAATCACTATTTAACCTGTGGCATCTTCAGAGAGTAAAATGCAAAATAAGTTTAAGAGGTTTGTGAATGTCAGACTGATTAATTTCAGGGTTATTGTAGCCTTAGCTACTGAACTTGCCTATAGGTTAAAACAAATTAAGGGTCTGCCCTTTTCAGAGGCTTTCAGGCCTGAGTATAGGGTTCCTTGCAGTGTTCAGCACAATAAAAGTCTAGGCTATAAATTTTGCTGTGCTTCTCGGCTACATGGACACTTTGAGTGGAGACAGACTGGCGGGAGCTGAAATAGTTATAGCTTTGATTTACCACCGCTCTATCATTCCGTTTGACTGGATTTTTGAGCAGTGCTATCAGGTCGTGTTGACTGGCTGCTGTTTCTGAGCTGAGACAGTGCAACCGATGCCTGCCCTGGTCAGCGTGCAGACAGCGCTGTGGTGACTTAGTGCGGCGCAGTCGTGTGGGCACTGGGAGAAGACAGAACAGGATGGATCGCTAATAAATCCGTTAAGAGATTAGTCCTCTCTGACCCTCATTTGTTTCCTGGAAGTCCTGGAGAGGGTGTCACTGATAGGAAATCACTGTGAAAACTTGCTGTATTGTCGCATCACTTACTCAATACGACATAGATAGTGAAGGCTAGTTTATAACTTTTGTGTTAAATAGCCCAGATAGACAGTATCCCTAGCGGTGTCTTTCTGGTGCTGAGAAAGTTCAAATAGAGACTGGCAAAAAACCAAAACATCTTTTTTTTTTTCTTTTAATAATCAACTGCAGATGCTGGAGATGAATTTAAATCGATATTGAGTGGTTAGAGCACAGGCGAGGTCCCAACAAAAGTTGGGTTTTCTTTTAAACTCCAAGTATAGTAAGTTCCCAGACTATAGATACCGGATTTGCAGATAATTCCTGCTTGCCTTTTAGCTAAGCCACGGGCCGTGGAGTCGGATCCGACTCATGCCTTTTAAGGTTATGTGAATTTGCCCACTCACAGGTCTTTAATGACAATCACCTTCACTTGCTTTACCATGCAGCTTTTAAATCTTTGGAAAGCCTTTGAGCCTTTTCTTGGGTTAAAGCAAGACTAGGTAAGAACTGTATGCACCTGTTCTGACTTACCTACAAATTCAGCTTAAAGATACCTAAGAAATGGATCTCGTTCATAGTCTATGGACTGCCTATGATGAATACATAAATCAATAAGATTCCATGGCTGTGAGATTTTCATGAATTGTTATTCACTCTCTTGTTAGTTTTCTATCAACTTTCATTTGGTATGTTTTTACTTACTTTGATGTTGGTAAATTTATCCTGATGCTGTAATTAGAGGAGTAAGATTGAATATGTTTTGCCTAACATCTGTGAGGAAAATGCAGTGTTTGATTTTCTTCTTTTTTTAATTTGCAGTTTGGAAGAGGTTGATTAATCTGCTGGTCGAGTCATCTGTTCCATCTTAAGTTACACCCATTTGGGGTTGTTATAAAGCCATCTGTGTAGTAACTGAATTTTTTGGAGACTAAATAGCTGTCTGTAATTACAGCAAAAATTTTAGTTTCAGTCCTTTATTAATGAGGGTTTTTTAAAAATAATGCACAAGTGGACCACACTTTGATGTTCTTTTATGAACAGATTTCATTCATTTGTCTGTCTCATGAGTTGTAGTCATACTACCACCTTCTGTCATCTTGGCTTGTGGTACCATACCGACTCAGAATTTTAGTATTCATTTAAAAAATATCTGAATATTAGGTCCTATTGGAAAATTCTTGGTTTAACTATCTTTTGAAGGATGTTCTTCAGAGAGGAAGTGAGTACAATCAAACACATACACATACTATGTCCCCTCCTACTGCTATAGGGCAGAGGAAGAAGGCCATATATTAATCTCAGAATACCAGAAATATGAGTCAGTAAAGCAAAGCCAAAGGACAGTTATGTCAGAAAGCCTCAGTACCGTGTCAGTTTTTCAAAGGCATGTGCCTGATGCACCACTGAATAATATGAAAACCAGAAAGTTGGAATATCAAAATTTTTCAACTTAGATTCACTTCCTATAAAGTCCCCCCCCCCCAAAAGGAACTTGATTTACGGTGTTATCATGTCCATAAATTGAAGATAATTAGTACTTGTGGGGAACTGAACAATAAAACGACAGTAACACGAGACAGTGTGGGGACTAAATGCAATGAGTCCCTGAGAGAAGTCCCCGTGGCTTAGCGGTACAGTGCTGTGGCTGCTAGTCAGAAGGTCAGCAGTTCAAATACACTGGGTGATCCTTGGAAACCGCATCTGTAGGGTGACTAAGAGTTGGAATTGCCTTGATGTCAATGGATTTGTTATTTTTAGGGGGAGGAGAATAGAAAAGCTCTGTTGAGCGCTCATCATTTCATTTATTCCATGTTCCAATGGGGGAAAAATTTGTCAGATTAAATTTAGATCCCATTAAACCCATTGCCATCAAGGCAATTCCAACTTGTAGAGACCCCAGAGGATGGAGTAGAACTGCTCCGGAGGGTTTCCAAGGATCAGCTGGTGGATTCAGACTGCTGACCTTTTGTTAGCAGCCAAGCGTGAAACCACTGTGTCACCAGGGCTCTTTAGATCTCATTAGACATTTTTATTTCTACATAAATGGTAGGTGCAATAAGATTTTATTATAATTTAAAGTTACTTCTGAATTTGGGGAACAGGAATGAACCAGGTTCCAAGTTTGTCTGATGACGTATAATAACCAGGACATAGATACACTGACCATATAGATACACTGCCCATTTGAATCTACATGGATTCAAACTCAAGGGCAAAAGTAATAGAACTTGAAATAAGGGAGACTATCTTTTATGGCATTTACAGTGAGCATGATAGTTTTTTTTTTTTTTAAAAGGTGTTTTACATTGAAACATCTTAACCTAAATTTGGAGATACTATCATTTACATGGAAATCCTGGTGGCTTAGCAGGTTAAGTGCTATGTCTGCTAACCAAAAAGTCAACAGTTCAAATCCTCCAGGTGCTACTTGGAAACTCTATGGGGCAGTTCCACTCTGGTCTATAGGATTGCTATGAGTTGGACCTAACCCCATGACAGCGGGTGGTCACTGATATACAAAACTCTGGTGGGGTACTGATTAAGAGCTTGGCTGCTCTCTGAAAGCTGTTTCTTGGAAACCACATAGGGCAGTTCTACTCTATCTTACAGAATCACTGAGTCAGAACTGACTCCACAGCAACAGGTTTGGTTGCTTTTTTAAAAATGAGTTATATAAATTTATGAAATTGTTAGAGTGGAAAACAAAATCAAGTAGAAAAATAAGTATACTATAAATGAATGCCTCATGTGTGGAGTCTGCTCATTTTTAAGTGGATGAAGCTGTTGGATAGTGACAAAGTTTAGCTTTTTACTGAGAATAGCATTCATCCCATTATGAGTGCTTAGACGTGAACTCTGTGTATACAATACTTCTTGTAGCACAGTGTAACCAGACATGACCTTTTTTTTCCCCCAGATGTCTTCATTTAAAAAATACTTTTTATCCAGTATTAGAAGACATTATATTGTGGCAGTAGATAGACATATCCTTGTCTTCTACCTAGCAATAATATGTAGAATGCAAATACAGTAAGCTATTAGATCTCAGCCCCCAAGTCCCTGTGGTGCTCAGGGAAATGGTGTTGGTTAACTGGAGAGAATGAATAAGTGACACAGAGATGACTATAGAGAACAGCCCCAGGGGTTGCCCTCTTGATGTCAGGGCTCTGCTCAGTGAGCATTGTTGACAACCATTTTTAAAAATGACTTCCCCTGAATGATCCTGAAGAAATGAAGGGCTTGTGAGTTACTCCAAGTGACTTATTTCTGTTAGGGTCGTCTCCAGAGGGCTAATCACTGCACTGGCTGCAGAGGTCCAATTAGGTCAAAGTAGCTTGTACATGGCATTCTACAGCAAGCCTGGGCTGGTGACTCACAGGCCTTCTGCTGTTGTTAATGGCATCAGATTTAAGGGCACTGACAAATGTCATTAGAAAATACACCCAGTACTTGAGCTAGTGTGCCTGATGAAAATATCAGGTAGCATCTTAATTGCAAAAAAAAAAAAAAAAAAAAAAGAAGTATAGGAAAACTATTTTATTAAGGGCTAAAAGAATATAAACTCATATTGGTGTGTCTATAGCTCACATTTTAATAAATGCTTTCTATTGAATGAGTTATGATTTCTGCTTTTTTCTTATTGTGATTGAGTGAAAGTATGCAATCCAAGTTAAATTCACACGTCCACCTACTGCAGCTACTTCTGATCTCCTTGCCCAGGGACAACACACTCTTCCTTTCCTTTCTGTACCTGTCATATTCTCTTAACAATCTCCCATCTCCTCCTTTCCAGCATCTCCTCTCTGCTCTAACACGAAGGACAGCATCCTATAGACGCATAGAACCATAAAGTGCATACACCGTATGGACAGTTTGTGTCTCCGAGTCCAGTTCATTCCTGTCTGAAAAGTTGAGCCCAGTGATGATTTATGGCCAAGGGGCAGCAACAGGTCTAAAGGCCATACTCCCAGCAGAACTCCCCAGGCCTTTGGACCATCACTTGTGGTCTTTTAGTGGAGTTCTTGAGGTACATCCCTCTTTTTCTTGTGTTGCCACTGAGACTCAACACTGTATGCCTATCACAGCTGTCATTGGTGGTGGCTGGGCACCATCTTGTTCTCCTGGTCACATGTTGATACAGTCACCCATTCACGTGGGTCCTTCTGTCTTCTGGGCTCTTTTTCCCTCATGTTTTTGTTGTCTTTGGTGATAATCTGTTCTGGCTGAGTTGGGACCATTTGATGTGCCACGGATGGCAGCTTGCTAGCTTTTAAGACCCCACATGCCACTCACCAATATAGGGTGCAGAAGACTGTTTTAGCAATAGGCTAGTTATGCCAAGTGGCTTCGATGTCCTCTGAGAGCATGATCCCTGGATCCCTGCCACTACTACTCATCCTTGCAATATTGGACTAAAATTAGGAGAGATTTCAGTTTAAGTCCACTTAAGGTGATCTTCTTTCTAATGTGTGCTGTCACTGCTTTCACCCAACCAAATTTCCATCAGCTACCTAATCTATAACCAGCCCTCTCCCTCCCTTCCTGTCCTCCCTCCATCCCTCCCCTCCCTTGCAGCTGTCAAAGAGTCTTTTCTGTACATGAGTCTGGTTTTAAGTCCTTATAATAGGGGTCTCATGCAATATTTGTTCTTGCACTGCTGACTGATTTCACTCAGCATAATGTCTTCCATTGAAACCAGGTTACGAAATGCTTCCTAAAATCATCATTCTTTATCATTGCGTAGTGTTCCATTGAGTATATATATAATAGTTTTTTATCCGTTCATCTGTTGATGGGCATCTGGGTTGATTCCATGTTTTCACTCTTGTGGACTGTGCTGCAATAAACATTTGTATGCATGTATCTGTTTGTGTGACTGCTCTTGATTCTGTAGGATATATTTTGAGCAGTGGGATTACTGGGTCAAATAGTATATCTGTTTCCAGCTTTTTAAGGAAGTGCAAGATTGCTTTCCAAAGAGGTTGTACCATCTTGCAATCCCACTAGCAGTGTAGGAGAGTTCCAGTTTCTCCACAGCCTCTCCCCCATTTGTTGTTTTGTGTTTTTTGGATCATAGACAATCTAGTTGGGGTGAAATAGTATCTCATTGCAGTTTTAATTTGGATTTCTTTAATAGGAAATTATCGTGAGCATTTCCTCATCTGTATTTTAGCTGCCTGAATGTCTTCTTTAGTGCAGTGTCTGTCTATCTCCTTTACCTAATGCTTAATTGGGTTATTCACCCTTGTTGATGTTTTGTAGTACCTTGTAGATTACGGAGATCAGATGTTGACCTGACATATAGTTGCCAAATATTTTTTCCCATTCTGTAAGTAGCCTTTTAATTCTTTTGATAAAGTCTTTGAATGAGCAAAAGTGTTTGATTGTTAGTAGTTCCCATTTATCTATTTTCTCTTCTGTTGATTGTGGTTTGTTTTGTCAGATTTTGAAGTCTGTCTAAGTTGTGTATTAAAACTTCCGTTGTTGACTCTATTTTTTTCGATAATCTTTATCACTTTAGGTTTGATATTTAGGTCTTTTAACCAATTTGAGTTCTTTTTTGTGTAAAGTGTGAAATATGAGTCTTGTTTCAATTTTTTGCAGACAGATACCCAATTTTGCCAACACCAGTTGTTAAAGAGATTGTTTTTACCCCAATGTACAATCTTAGGGGCTTTGTCAAATATCAGCTGTTCATAGTAGGATGGTGGCATCTCCGGGGTCCCAACTCTGTTCCATTGGTCTATATGTCTCTTATTGTACTCGTACCAGGCTGTTTTGACTACTGTGGCAGTGTAATATGTTCTCAAGTTGGGTAGTGAGAGTCCTCACAGTGTTCTTTTTCTTCAGTATTGCTTTGCTTATCCAGGGTTTCTTCCCTTTCTGAACAAAGTTGGTGATTTATTTCTCCATCTCATTAGAAAATATCACTGTAATTTGTATTGAGATTGCAATGTATATGTAGATTGCTTTGGGTAAAATAGCCATTTTCACAAAATTAGGTCTTCCTATTCATGAGCGGGGTAGGTTTTTCCATTTATGTAAGTCTCTCTTAGTTTCTTGCAGTAGAGTCTTGTAGTTCTCTTTGTATGGATCTCTTGATTCTCCAGTTAGATTTATCCTTGAGGGCTATAGTAAGTGGTATTCATTTGGTGATTTCTTCTTTAATGATCTGTTTGTTGGTATAAAGGAATCCTACTGATTTAATTATGTTTATTTTATAACCTGAATATTCTACTGAACTCTTCTGTTAGTTCGAGTAGTTTATATGGATTATTTAGGATTCTCTGTGTATACAATTGTATTGTCTGCAAATAGGGAGATTTTTACTGCTTCTTTGCTGTTGTGAAAGCTCTTTATTTCTTTATGTTGTCTAATTTGCTCTGGCCAGGACAATGTTGAATAGAAGTGGTGAGAGTTTGCATCCTTGTGTAGTTGCTTTTCTCAGCAGGAATTCTTTCAATCTCTCTCCATTCAGGATAATGTCGGTGGTTGGCTTTCCATAGATGCCCCTTAAAGCATTGAGGAATTTGCCATCTGTTTCCATTCTGCTGAGAGTTTTTAGTATGAATGGGTGTTGGACTTTGTCAGATGCCTTTTCTGCATCAATTGACAAAATCAGGAGATTCTCGTTTTTTGTGTTATTTCTGTGGTTGAGCATATTAACTGTTTTGCTGATGTTGAATCAGACTTGTGTCCCTGGTATGAATCCAACTTGGCCATGATGACTTATTTTTTTGATATGTTGTTGAATTCTATTGACGAGGATTTTGTTGAAGATGTTTGCGTCTAGGTTCATGACTGAGAATTGGCCTGTAATTTTCCTTTTTTGTAGGATCTTTCCCTGGCTTTGGTATCAGGGTTACGCTGGCTTCGTAGAATGAAATTGGGAGCATTCCACCCCTTTTTTATGCTGTGAAATAGTCTCAGTAGTATTGGAGTTTTCTTTGTGTAGGTCTATTAGTTCTCTCATTAGATTGACTCTTAAGTGTTTTACCTTGTTGGGGGCTATTGTAATTGGCATTAATTTGGTGATTCCTTCTTTGATGTTGTCTTTGTTGGTGTAAAGGAATCCAATTGATTTTTGTACGTTTATCTTGTATCCTGATGCTTTGCTGAACTCTTCCATTAGTTCCAGTAGTACTTTTTTTTTTTTTTTTGAGTGGATTCTTTGTAGAAGATCATATTACATGCCACTAGAGATACTTTTGCTTCTTTCATACCAGTTTGAATGTCCTTTGTTTCTTGTTCTTGCTTGATTGCTCTGGCTAGAACTTCCAGCCCAGTGTTGAATAAAAGTGGTAACAACAGGCATCCTTATCTTGTTCCCATTCACAAGGGGAATGCTTTCAGATTCTCTCCATTTGATGTTGGCTGTTGACTTTGCCTGGATGCCCCTTATTTTGTTGAGGAGTTTCCCCTCTATTCTTTTTTTGCTGAGATTTTTAAACATGAACAGGTTTTGGACTTCATCAAATGCCTTTTCTGCAACCATTGATAAAATCAAGTGGCCCTCTGTCTTTGCTTTTTAGTGTTGTTGATTATATTGATTATTTTTCTAATGTTGAAGCATCCCTGGTATGAATGCTACTTGGTCGTGATGAATTATTTTTTGATATGTTGTTGAACTTTCTGTCTAGAATTTCATTGAGAATTTTGCATCTAAGTTCATGATAGATACTGGTCTGTAATTTTCCTTTTTTATAGTCTCTATCTGGTGTTGGTGTCAGGGTTATGTGGGTTTCATAGAACGAATTTGGCAGTATTCCATTCTTTGCTCTGAAATACCTTTAGTCACAGTCATGTTAACTCTTTAAAAGTTTGGTAGAATTCTTCAGAGAAGCCATTATAGCCAAGGCTTATTTTTGTTGGGAGTTTTTTAATTCCCTTTTCAATTTCTTCTTTTATGATGGGTTTATTTAGTTATTCTATCTCTGTTTGCTGTAGTTTAGGTAGGTAGTGTGTTTCTAAAAATTTGTCCATTTCCTCTAGGTTTTCAAATTTGTTACAATTTGATAGTATTCCATTATGATTTTTTAATTTCTGTTGCATCTGTTTTGATATTGTCTATCTTCTTTCTTATTCAGGCTGTTTGCTTCCTCTCCTGTTTTTGTTTTGTCAGTTTGCCAGTGACTTATTTGTTGATCTTTTCAAAGAAAAAACTTTTGGCTTTGTTAACTCTTTCAATCATTTCTCTGTTCTCCAGTTCATTTAGTTCTGCTCTAATTCGACAGCACTTGGTTGGCTTTGGCTAAATTTTATTATTTGCCTTCTTCTGGTGTCGAAGTACTTCTTTTACTGCTCTCTTTCTACTTGTTTCAGTCGCAAAACTGATGCTTGGTTTGGGCTTTTTCTTCTTTTTGGCTGTGTGCATTTATTGAGGTAAATTGTCCCATGGGCACTCTTTTTGTTCTATACCAAAGTTTTTGGTAGGATGTGTTTTCATTGTCATTTCATTCTGAGAATTTCTTTATTCCATCTTTGATGTCTTCTATAACCCAGTAGTTTTTGAGCAAGTTGTTCAGTTCCATGTGTTTGATTTTATTCCTTTTTCTTTTTCTGTTATTGATTTCTACTTTTATGGTTTTGTGGACTGAAAAGACATTTTGTAATGTTTTGGTGCTTTGGATTTTAACTCTTCTTTTATGGCCTAATATGTGGTCTATTTTTGAAAATATTTCATATGCACTGGAAAAGAAAGTATACTTGGCTGCTGTCAGGTGGAGTACTCTGTATATGTCTACGAGGTCAAATTGGTTGACTGTGGTATTTAGATCTTCCCTGTTCTCATTGCGGAAACTCTAGTGGCACAGTGGGTTAACTGCTATGGCTGCTAACCAAAAGAACAGCAGTTCAAATCCACCAGGCACTCCTTGGAAATTCTGTTGGGCAATTCTACTCTGATCGGTGTTGGACCTGATTTGATGACAGTGGATTTGTATTTTTGGACAAACCTTACTGGGAAGTCCTTGTGGCTTAGTGGTTAAATGTTATGTCTGCTAAACAAAAGGTCAACAGTTCAGATTGGCTAGGCATTCCTTGGAAACTCTATGGGGCAGTTCTACTCTGTCCTACACGGTCACTGTGAGCTGGCATCAACTCTACAGCAGTGGATTTGGTTTGGTTTTTGGAATGTTTACTGAGCTGCTTTCTGGATGTTCTATCCTTCATCAAAAGTGTTGTTATGAAATCTACTATTGTTGTAGAGCTGCCTATTTCTCTTTTTAGTGCAATTAGAAGTTTTTATTTTATTTTGTCTTGTTTTGTTTTTTGGTACTTGGGCGCCCTATCATTGGATGTGTTAATATTTATCATGGTTAGGTCCTCTTGGAGCATTGACCTTTTAATCATTATATTGTGTCTCCTCCTCATCCTAAGCGGTGAATTTTATTTTAAAGTCTATTTTATCAGAAATTAATATTTCTACTCCTGCTCTTTTTTGAATGTTGTTTGCTTGATATATTTTTCTATCTTTGAGTTTTAGTTTGTTTATATCTTTAAGTCTATGGTGTATCTACTGTAATATACTGTAGGCAGCATATGAAATGATTGTGTTTTTTTAATGGAATCTGCTGTTCTCTATTTCTTTATTGGTATATTTACATTTAGTGTAATTATTAACAGATATGAATTTAGTGCTGTCATTGTGATACCATTTTGTGCATTGTTGACAATTTCTTTGTTCAGCTTAGTTTTCCTTGCTGAATTGTTTTTCTTTATATGTTTCTATCTTTCTCATTGTTGTTTTTGTACTTGCTGAATCTTCTTGTTTTTTATTTTAATGTATACTGTTGTTAATTTCCTTTGTGGTTACCTTAGTATTTACTCCCACTTGCTCTTTGTATGACCTTGACTTCCTTTCCATGTGAAAGATCTATGACTACATTGTTTTCAAGTCCCTCTTTTTTGTTACAGTGTTATCATCTTTTATATAATGATATCTTTTTTCCCTATTTTCAGTGTTTTGACTTTGATTTATTTTTGTAATTTCCCTGTGTGGGTTGATAACCAATTTTTCTGTACTGTGATCTACTCTTTGGTTATTATCTAATGTTATTGATTTTATAGCCAAAAGGCTCCCTTTAATATTTCTTGCAATTATGTTTGGATGTTTACAAATTCCCCAATTTCTGTTTATCTAGAAATGTCCTGATTTCACCATCGTATTTGATAGTTTCACTGGGTATGCAATTATTGGCTGGAAAGTTTTTACCTTCCAGGATTTGTATATGTCATGCCATTGCCTTCTTTCATGCATAGTTTCTGCTGAGTAGTCTGAGTTAGTCTAGTTGACTTTGTAGCTTAGTTTTCATTTATCCATAGCCACTTTTAAAATTGTCTCATGTTTAGTTTTGGCTAGTTTGATGATAGTATGCCTTGGTATCTTTCTTTTGGTATCTACCTTGTGTGGAGTTTCATAAGTATCTTAGACAGATATTTTTCTCACCTTACTTTACATCAGGGAAATTTTCTGTCAACAAATCTTTGACAATCCTCTCTGTATTTTCAATTTTCTCCTCCTGTTCTGGGAGGAAAAATCATTTGTAGATTATTTCTCTTGATAGAGTCTCATGTAATTCTTACTGTTTGTTGATTTTTAAAATTTTTCTTTTTCTGATTTTTCCTCAAGTATGTTGATGTCATGTGCTTTATCTTCAGTTTCACTAATTCAGCCTTCCACTGCCTCAGTTCTATTTCTTTGACTTTCTATTGAGTTGTCTAATTTTTCTTTGACAATATTTTATCATGGATAAGTGAAAATTTACAAATGAAGTCAATTTGCCGTATGAAACCTCATATAGAGACTTCTGTGTGACTCCATTTGCTATCCCAGCCCTGTGACAGCACACTTGTTCCTTCCACTGTGTACTTCCCATATGCATCCAAGAGATGTCTAATTCTGTAATTTTCTTAATCTCTAATTACTGTCTCTGTATGCTTTCTTTCAGCCTGTTCAGTTTGTCATTTGGATCTACTACATTTTACCTTTTCTCCTTCCTGATCTCTTACAGAGTTGTAAAAATTAATCTTATGTAATCTACCTCTGGCAATTGCACATAGTTTTCGTCATCTTGATTCTTTGTTTTGAGAGCTTTTTGAAGCCATCATGGTCTGCTTCTTTAAATGATTTGTTATTAACTGTTTTCTTTGATCTGTGTTTGATTAATGTGTTCTATCTTCCTGTTCTGTTTTGTTTTGAAATGTCTACATAAGCTGGTTGTGTGTGCTAGTTTGATTATTGATTATTGATTCAGCTCAAGTGTCCAGGTAGTCAGCCAGCAAGTGTGGTGCAAGTTCTCCCCTAATGTCCTAGATGGGCTAGGGTGATTGGTGTAGGTGCAGGTATCTGGTTGATGCTCTGAGAGAGACAGGGGGCTGGCAGCCATCTCTGATTATCTGTGAGGAAGGTGTTTACCCTTATGTATGACTTTGGTGAAAGAACTCTTTCTGCCCTGAGTTCTTAGCTCAGGGGAATTAGCAGATATTTTTTTCCTTCCCCCATTTGTTAAACTGTTCTGCTTGAAAGTCTGGGAGAATGGCTCAAGGCGTGCATAAGGGATTCAACTTTGGACCTATAAATTAGTGTTTGGAGTCCAGTGCAGTACAGAGAAGGGAAGACGAAATTCTGGGAAAAGGGAGAGAGGTATATTCTCAAGGAAAGCTTTAGATCTGCATGCATGGTAGGTTAGGTGCAAGTCAATTAGCTTTTGATAATTAACATCATTTTTAGCTGGTTCTGGAAGTGAGTGAGCTCTCTGCTGTTGCATCTCTCCTGCTGAGGAGGATGCTGTCCAAATGCCACTACTCCATTTGTTATGCTGGCTAGCCAATTCCTGATGGGTTCAGTCTGGCCAGTCCTAGGTGCTTATGGACTACTCTCTCTTCCTCGTTGCTCCGTCCAGTTTCTCAGCTTTTATGTTCAGGATTCCTAGAATGTTATACATAATCAATTCACTTGTTCTTTTGTGTCTTTGTTGTTAGAGGGATCATAGGAAGCATCTGACTACAGCACTATCTTGGCCCACCCCAATTAAGTGTTCTTATGTCCAAATAAAAACCAACTACTGTTGATTTGATTCTGATTCATAGTGACCCTGTAATTCATTATTTATGTGTCCAAAATTGTGCCTACTGAAAAGTGATCCTGAGCAACCCCAGTTTCTTTTACAGCTTCCCAAACTGACAAGCCTTCTCTATAAAAAATATTTAGTCCCTTTTCTTCTGTTACTTCTGAATTTAATTTCCTGCAGATTTTTGCCTCTAGATCTCACATTTGTGGAATGTAACCACTTAATTGTTGGTTTTTGGGTCTAGATCCTCTAAGACAATCTCCCAAAACAATGCATTTAAAGTTTGATGTTTGTGTCTCCTAGGTTTGGAGAAATGGCTGAAGAAAGGTGCAGAAGTAAGGAAATTAGCTTCTCTAGGCTATGTAAATCATAGCACACAGGTGTGCAAGAGCAGATTTCAAGGTCCACCAGGTGAGCTGGGTGGAAAGATTAATGTCATGACATAGAAGCAGGCTTTCTCGAAAGGCTGCCACCTGAAAATCCCAGGCAGTTAAGAGGATTGGTTGGTTTTTGAGTTGAAATACAGCCATGACCTCCAGAGAAGCTTGCAGGAAATTTTTTTGGGGGAACCTAGAGTGAAACTAGGAGTGATATTGGACAGGCAACTCATGATTTGGTGTGCAAAATATAAGAAACTAAAGTTGTAGTACTTGGTAAAGCTTGCATTTTAAAACTGTCAAAATCAAACCTCATAGCAATCTTGGAGATTAAAGGACTAAGAGATACATTATTAAGGGCATGACACAGAAGGACCTGGATTCCTATATCGCTTGATCATTTACTCAAAATCTGACTTTGAGTAAGTCCCTTAATCTCTTTAGGCCTCATTTTCCCTAGAGATAAGAATAACTTAAGAAATCTCTTCCTGGTATAAAGTTTTAAGTCTTTTTCTTGGCTTTTCCTCTTTTTGTACATTATTATCCAAATGAGAAACTCCTGAAGAAATCTGAGTGGGTGGAAAGGCAACCACATCATTAGCCCTCACTCCCCAAACCGAAGGATACCTGTGGTTCAGTGGCTAAGCACTCGGTTGTTAACTGAGAGGCTGGTAGTTTGAACCCACCAGCCACTCTGCAGGTGAAAGATGTGGCAGTCTGTTTCTGTAATGATGACAACCTTGGAAACCCTAGGGACAGTTCCACTCTGTACTATAGCATGGCTCTAAACTGGAATCCCATTAGAATCAGCTTGACAGAATTGTATTCCCCACATTAAGAAAAATCACAGCTCCCACAGCTCTCAAATGCTAATGCTTCTGTGATTTTTCATCAGAAATCCTCCAGTAAATGATTTTAGATGAACACATTTCACTGTACTGAAAATGAAGCCATTAGATGATTAAAGCAAAATCTAGAGATTTAGCTAAATCAACTAGCATTTTTTACAGAAATAATTTCATTCATTTTGTATATTGTATTTACTTTTAAAAATTATTCAGATAACATGTGATCACTTGATAATTTAAACAACATAAAATATCTCTTCTTTCCATCACTCAATCTTATTTTGCTGCCCCAGTAGTAACTACTACTGTAGAATTGTGTATTTCCCAAACCATATTTAAGTAATCTACATGCATATGTACATAAAAGTACATTCATAAAAAATTTGAGACATAAAGAGAATTATGTTAGATTATACATTAACCTTGGAAAGCTCAGAATCTACAACCTTGAAAGAATTGAAGCCATCATCTTTTTAATATCCCTAGTTTTATAGGAAACTAAGCCTTAATGTGATGTAGTATTCAAGAGCTCAGGATGCTAACCAAAAGATTGGAAGCTCAAATCCACCAGATACTTGTGGGAACCATTATGGGGGCAGTTCTCATCTGTCCAATAGGGTCTCTATGAGTCAGAATCAACTACAGCAACAGGTTTGGTTTTTGGTTAAGTCTTAATGTGGCAGAAGTAGTTAAGTTCTGGACAGCTAATGAAAAGGTTGGCAGTTAAAACTACCCAGAAGTGCCTTTGAAGACAAGCTTGGTGAAAAATTACAGCCTTGAAAACTCTATAGAACGAAGTTTTACTCTGCATGCATGGGGTCACAGTGAGTTGGAAGGCATCCGACAGCTACTAACAAAAACAACAGGGCTTAATAACAAATCCAGGATCAGCTTTATACTCTAGGAAGATGACACTGGTGAGAATTAAGGAATTTTCATTTGCTGTTTTCTAAAGACGCGTGAAAAGTTTTCAGTGGGCAGATTAAATAGTATATGTTGAAATTAATGATTGTTGGTAATGATTTTTAGACCTAATTTCATCAATTACTTCAAAGCACGTTGTGAAATTCATAAACCATGATTATTATTCATCATGGCTTACTTTTCTGAAAGCTTATGTGATGTTTCATATTTGGGTGACAGTTGTACCCATTCATTGTGTAGCTGGCACACTTGGTAGGGGCAATGGTTACCACAAAATTCAGTCTACTCCATCCCCAAATTCCAGGTCTGGATTGGACCTCAGTATCCCACTCCTATAGCATTCTAGAAACATCTTACTACAGTAATTGTCTCACTATAATATAAGCTGCTCTAGACCCAAGATTTGTGTCTGCTTTGATTTGCTGAGCAGGGTCTAGGGCATAGTGCCAAAAGCCAAGGGCATAGTAGTTGCTCAATAAAACATTGTTGTGCATTGATATTTATTTCACTGCCCCTTCTATTATAATACAAGCTCTTTGGTGGTAAGTGCCCTAACTTATTCAGCTTTACAATTTCAGCTAGCATTAGAATGTGGTTGTGCTCAAAAGTATTTGTTGAATAGTGTATGAAAAAAGAAAGAAAAAGTAAGTGAATAGGTGGAAAAGTAGCAGAAGGTAAACAAATAAACACAGTAAGTTTAAACTGTTGTTAACCCTGAAAGTAGGGATCATTATCGGAAGACAATGTAAACTTCACTCTGTCTCTTTAGAAGTTTGAAATGGTGGCTTCTTTGTTTTATGTTTAGGGCATGGCTATTACTTTTCCTTCAGTCACTTTGACTTGCTGTCTTTACATTTGCAAAGAAAATCCTGGGTCCTTCCAATGTCATAAAACTCCAAACCAAACCTGTTGCTGTTGAATGCTTTCCTACTTGTAGGAGCCCTGTGTTGTAGAGTGAAATGGCTCCTGAGAGTTTTTGCCCTAAGAGAGAATCTACTCAGTGGCAACAATTGTTTTTGTTAGGGGGACAGGGGAGGGGTGTCTTTATGGAAGTAGTTTGCCAGTCTTTTCTTCCTCAAAGACTCTAGGATGGGTTTGAACCTCTGTTTAGACTGATAGTCAAGTATAAACTGTTCATATCACTCAAAACCCCAAAAACCCCTTGCCATCAAATTAATTTCAACTCATAGCAACCCTATAGGCAGAGTAAAACTGCCCAGCCAAGTTTCCAAGGAGAGCCTGGTGGATTTGAACTACTGACCTCTTGGTTAGCAGCTGTAGTAATTAATCACTATGACACTAGGGTATTCGCATCACTCAGAGACCTTTTAAATATGATAGGGGATGTATAGCTTTTCACAGACTCTCTTGAGGTATCATCTCTCCAGTAATGGTTCATTTCTAACACTTCCATCCTGTTCTATACACAACATGCCAAAGCCTCATGTTTCATGTCATACAAAATGTATTCATTTTCTTTTCCACGTTCTTTAGACTTTCTCTGAAAATATCACTCTGTGTATGTGTATGTGCACACTATCATTTTATTTACACAGTTACTGCCAGTGAATTTGCTCCCAGATAAGAATGGCCAAGTGCCATCGAGTCGGATCCAACTCATAAGAAACAATTAAAGAAACATATTAATAATCCTGTCAGAGAAATAGTAATTTTTTGTACTAAAACGTCATATAATGCTGAAATATTTCTTGTTTCTTATCTGCTCCACTACTTACTCCCCAGAAGTTGCTACTTAAGGATTTCCAAATTTTTCACCACCAAGTTAGGACTGCTTTGAGAGTGTTTTTATCACATTTCTGTATACATGAGCCCTATCCTTTCTAGGTCCCCGGTGTGGTGCAAATGGATAACATACTTGGCTGCTAACTGAAAGATTGGAGGTTCAAGTCAAATCACAGGCCCCTCAGAAGAAAGTTCTGAAGATCTGCTGAGACATCAGTTATTGAAAACCCCACGGAGCACAGTCCTACTCTGATATAACACAAGGTCACAACGAGTGAAAACAATTTGATGGCAACTGTTTTTTTCTGTCAAATAGTTATCTAACTGTATTTAATGAGAAGTAATTGCTTATTTGTTTTATGTTTCTTTTCATTCACACAAGACTTGTACAACTTCCAACCAGATCTAATCAATGTGGGCTAAGTTAATCATAACTGAAAGAACAAAAAAATGTCATTTTAGTTATCATCTACTGTCTTATCACAGGAACTGGATGACATTTATTAGGATTTTTGAAATATCTAAAATAGTTTATGGTTCCCTATCACCACCTTTATGGATTCCAAGGTACTGTAGGACTAGGTATTTGCAGAATTCTCTTAAATTTTAAGATTCTGATCACAGATGAATGAGGGATTGGGAAGGCTAGGCAAAGAACATAAACAAGAAACAGTGAATATTTATTGCATAATGGAGCTATAGTCCTTTATCATGTATGCATCTCGTTCTCTATCTCCTGAAGTTTTGTCCTTTCTGGGTTAATGTTGTACTGTTTATTTGCTACTTACAAGTAGCAATATGAGATCACAAAGATACAGGTGACATAATCTTACATTGTTAAATGACATGCCGGCTATGCTTACAAAAGAAAACAAAACAAGTAGATCTAAAGTGACACTTAGATTAGATGTGATGAATTTGTCTATGGCTGAATTTGACTCAATGTTTTTCCTTCCTTTTTTTTTTTGGTAATAAAATATATTAGGGTACATAACAATCTTATATTCAGTGCAACACATGTTAGAATTATATATTTAGGTCTACAGAATGAGGAGGTAGATTTAGTTTAAATGGCTGAAAAGACATTGTTGTGTTTTGTCATTTGTTAAACTAGCATAGGAAGTACATTGGTATTTATTTTTAGTTGGTGTTTCTCAGGTTGGTGACTCTGCAAGAACCAAAACCCACTGCTTTCAAGTCACTTGTAACTCATAGAGGCCCTATAGTGCAAGTAGAACTGCCCTACAGGTTTTCCAAGGCTATAAACTTTATGGAAACAGACAGCCACATTTTTCTCCCATGGACTGGCTAGTGGATTTGAACCCCTGACCTTTCAGTTAACAGCTGGGCACTTAATCATTCAGCCACCAGGACTTCTTTCCATGACTATAAAGACCAAAACCAAGCCTGCTGTTGTTGAGATGGTTCCAAATCATAGCGATCCTATCAGAAAAGGTAGAACTGCCCGAAGAGTTTCCAAGGAGCAGCTTTTGGATTTAAATTGCCAACCTATTGGATAGCAGCGGAGTTCTTAAACAGAGCGCTACCAGTGATCCTCCATAGGTATTAAAAGACAAACAAAACACAATTAAATTCACTGCTGTCTATTCAATTCTGACTCAGAGCAACCCTATAGGACAGAGTAGAATGGCTCCATAGAGTTTCCAAGTAGCATCTGGTGGATTTGAACTGCTGACCTTTTGGTTAGCAGACATAGCACTAAACCCACTACACCACCAGAGTTTCCTTCCATGACCATAGTGAACATAAAATTAAGGGCATAAAATCTATTATGCTCTGTTGTTGTGTGCTGTTAATTTCAACTGATTGCTACACATGTAACAGAGTACAGCTGCTCTGGCTTTCTTGGTAGCATTCTTTACAGAAGCAGATTGGCAGGTAAAGAAACTACCAACCTCTTGGTTAGCAGCTGTTTAACTGTTGTGCCGCCGTGCTTTCGAATAGTTAATTTAGCCTTTTGGGAAGTCTTGGGAAAATCTTCAAGAAAGTTGCCTAGCCAGAATAATTGGAGACACCAATCCCACTAAGTGGTAGCTACAAACTTCCTTGTAACCAGTGATTTGTCCTCACTTTCATTTCCTTCCCTCCTTGTGTGTTATTGTTAGCTGCCCTCACGTGGGCACAGGCTCATGGAGATCCTGTGTGTACAGAGCAAGAACTGGTCCACTGGGTTTTCAGGACTGTGACCTTTCAGCAGCAGGTCACCAGCCTGTCTTCTGAGGGTCTCTGAGTGGATTTGAACCACCCACATTTTGGCTAATGTTTGGGAACTTCACTATTTGTGTCACACAGGGATCCCTCCCTCAGGCTGAACAAAAATCAAAACAAAAAAAGAAAAAGGAGAAAGAGAAAAAGAAGAAATCATACTTTTGAAAAACTAACCAATGCCTAGAAATAAAAATACAAGTCCCCTCCCTGTGTATTAACTCCTTTTTTTTTTTTTAAACACTTGCTAAATAGATTTTCAGGAATTTAATTTCTTCTTGTTTCTCTTTTTGGTTCTATCTGCCTTTGGAGTAAAATTAAAACTCAAGTAGTTGGAAGCAAATGGAGAAATAAAAGACTTAGGTTAAAAATTAAAAAAAACAAGCAAGAAAACAAATCCACCAAAATAGTCAGTCCATAAAAATTGAAGTGTCTGTCTGTCTTGCAAATGTATCTGTTCGGTAGCAGTGACAAAACTTGGGTAGGATCAAGTGTGTTCAACTCACTGGGACAGGGAGAGCAGGTTGTGATGAGGAAAGAGGTGCAGGAGGTCGCATTCAAAGTTGGCGACTTATTCAGTAGACAGAAGTGTGATTTTCCTGCTTCAGAGACCCACACAGAAGCACATATCCCTCATGACTGACAGCCTTATTCCTTCAACAATAACTGACTTTCAGTTTTCAGGTTATGGATGGAATGGTAAGAAAGAAGTAGCCAGCTCAAAGACTGCAATTCTGGGTGAGCTTAGAAAGGGATGAACTTAGCAATTCTGGGCTCAGTTAAAGGTACCGTGCAAGAACAAGGCACTGGGCTGGGCTGAGCTGAGTACCCATTTCATCTTAATTTGGGGAAAATAATTTCTGCGTGAAATTTTATAGGTACTGGTATTCACAGGCTTCAGATAATGCTCATAATAATAGTCCTAACACTTGTATAATGCTTAAAATGCTTTTAGAAGTGCTTTCACATCTATTGTTTAATCTTTCCAGTCATCCTAAGAGCAATATGCCCAAGCATTGTTATCCTCATTTTACAGATGAGAGTGCTGAGGCCCAAAGTGCTGTTACTTGCTCACAGTAATGCCAGAATCCTGGTATTCAGTGGAGCCCAGGCATTCTAATTTCTTCCAGAAAGTACCAGATTCTTGTGCAGAATCCCGGCTCTTTCATTTGCTTCCTTTTGTAAGTTTCAGGGAGATTATTCAAGGGTGACAGTAGGGCTGCCCCATCTCTGGTTTGGCTGCTCTCCTCTCATAGGCCAGTGGGTGATGTTGCTTGGTGATTTTTTTTTTTTTTTAATTTAATCCCAAGTGTAAATTTCCTGTCTTGATAAGAGCAGCAAGACTCTGGAAGTCAGGGGTAGGGGAGTGTAGTTGCTGGAAAGAAAGTTTTACGCTTCTAGCCAAGCAGAGTAAGTTACAGTCATTGATTCTCACTCAGTTGCTGGCACTTTCCAATGAGTGTTCTGTGACAAGTAACTCCACATGCTTTATAGAGGGAATAGCTTACAGATGTGGGCATGATAACCTGAAAAGCTACTTTTAAGTACAGTAATTGTCTCTAGCCTGCTCTTAACTGTGGCGACAGAGTTTCTACTATGTCATTAGTGAAGGAATTACCTAGTCTTGGAACACAGTAAGGGAAGCTTCTGGCATTAGTTGTCTCTTAGCTGTATTTAACAGTTAATTGGCTTCTAATCAAAAAGATTAGGGCCTGGGATTGAAGGAAGTGGAAATAGACAAGTACTGAGATAGACTGAGCACATACAGCCTCTGAAAGTTAAAAAATAAAAATAAGTTGTTTTGTTGCTATTGTTAAGCTTAGAAATAATCATTTCATCTCTCTGTGTTTAATCCATTTCACCATCTCTTTTGTCTTAGTTTTGTTATAATCTTCAGTAAGATAATTGCTATTTAAAGGGAAATGATTTTGCTCCCCTGACTTTGCCTGTTGGAACCAAGAAGGAAAAGATTCATGGAATTTTAGGGATGGATTAGGTTCAGAGATTATCCAGTATAATTTTTCATCTTCCAGGAAGATTTTTCTATCAGTGCTCAGCAGGTGGTTTTCTGGAGTTTCTACCTTCCAAGACATTGCTTTGCAACAGTTGTTACCATTGTTGTTGTCAGGTGCAGCTGAGTCAGTTCCAACTCATAGTGACTCTGTGTACAACAGGACAAAACACAGCCAGGTTTTTCTCTATACCCACATTGTTTTGTGCTTAAGCCCATTTTTGCAGCCACTACATCCATCCGTCTTGTTGAGGATCTTCCTCTTTTTCTCTGACTCTCTACCAACATGATGTCATTTTCTGGGGACTAATCACACCTGATGTGTCCAAAATTCTTTTCTTCTTCACCCTGAATATCTACTACTTGTGAGTTCTAGTTTGTCTTCTGAAACTAAATGAAACCATTATGAAAACATCACAGGTCTTCAGACATTCCAAAAGAAAAATTATCACTCTCTATTGTGGGTTGGTGGGGCAGTTCTACTCTGTCAAAAGAGTTGCTATGAGTTGGAATTGACTTGATGGGAGTGGCTTTGGTTCATTTGTGGTTGATTGTGGGTTGAATTGTGTCCTCTTAAAAGATATATTCAAATCCTAACCTGTGGGACCTGCAAAGGTGACAGTATTTGGAAAAATGATGCTTGCAGATGTAATCAATTTTAGGTGAGGCCATACTGGGCCCTAATCCAAAATGACTGGTAATCTTTTATGAAGACAGAAATTTGGACACAAGGAGAATGCCATGTGAAGGTAGAGGTGAAGATTGAAGTGAAGTCTGCAAACCAAGGACAACCAAGGAAGGATTCTTATTTAGCACCTACACACAGGGCATGACCTGACAACACCTTGAGTTCAGACCTCTAGCTTCCTGAAATGTGAGAGAATGAATTTTCTGTTGCATCAAGTCATCAAATTTGTGATACTTTGTTACAGCAACCTGTGGAATCTCATATACTCCCTTAAAGTTGAAATAACCAACAGTCTTCATTTCAGGGGTCAGCTGTAATACATTGATTGGACAGTAGCTATATTGGAGGGCTTTGACAAACCTTGGAGGAAAAAGAATTATGATTGATTAATAACGTATGCCCCCGGGGGGGGGGGTGGAGTCAAGATGGTGGACTAAACACATATCTCCCTAAATCTGTCTGGAAACCAAGACCTGAACTGATAATTAAATGGAGCCTTCCGGACACCTAGTGAACCCCAGGACCCAGCATAGGGCTGTTAATTTGGACTTCATACCACTGAACTCAAAACCTCCTCTCTTTCGCTGACCCCACTCTCTGCAAGCACGGGCTTGCATGTACTGAAGGTAACTCACCATTTTAATTTTTTTTACCTGTCTTAGCTGGAGGGCAGAGCTGGGACTTGACTAGCTGCTAATCTCAGATGCACTGCTGGTGGGATCAGCAAGCGAAATTGTCATATTTTGAGAGCCTGGCTTTGGATTCTGTGCATCTCGGCACCATTGGCACCTCTTTCTGCCTCTGCCATAGAGTAGTCAGGTGGTGAGCTTGTGTGGGACACCATCTTGATCCATTGGGAGGCAGATCACCCATATGGAGGCCCCAGCTGGACTTAGTTTCTAGGTTGGGAGGCAGTGCCTGCCCAGGGAAGAGCACTTTTCTGGCAGAAAAGCAGTATTTTACACAGTATTGCCTATGGCTGGGGCCCAGAAACAGGGGCTGTGGACTCTGCGGATCTTGGCACCTTTGGCCTCTCTTTCCGCCTCCACCATAGAGTAGCCAGGCGGCAAGCTAGTGCAGGACACCATCTCGTTCCACTGGGAGGCAGAGATACCCACGTGGAAGCCTGAGCTGGACCTAATTCATGGGCTGACAGGCAGCACCTGCCCAAAGAAGAGCACTTTCCCCTTTTCCAGTAGAAAAGCGGCATTCTACACAGTGTTGCCTACATCTGGGGCCTGATAGCAGAGGCGAGCAGGCCAGTAGCCTTTCTGTATTTTGAGCTAGTTTATAACATCTGGGGTTCAACATAGAGGTGCTTACTTTGCTAGCTGGGAAGAGGGACTTATACACCTGAAAACCTAACTGACTTTGCAAGTTGTCAGATACTTTTTATCTCCCATTTTAAGACAGCCTAGAGAACCAACTGCGGTCCATCCTCATAGCTTCTCTCCTAGCCTCTACTGACTCACATGATGCCCCAAAAGCAAGAAACTCTGTAGAAAACTGTAACCAAGAAATCACCCATGGCATCAGAAGGCCCCCAACAAAAAGTACTTCAGAACTTTCCAGACAAAAAAGCTCTTCTGAAACTATTGGAAGGTGAATACAAAAGCATTATGTATAGAGCCTTCCTAGACCTTATACAAAATGCAGCAGAGCAAAATGAAAAATTAAGCAAGCTGTTTGATCTGATGGAACACCAGTACTCTGAAATCCAACAGATCAACAACAAAATCAAAGACACAGAAACTTCAACTTAAAGTCAAGAAAACAGAAGGAAACAAATGGAAAATAGACCTTCGGATCTGGAAGACAGAGCTATTGCCTCCAGGAAAAATCAGAAAAAAGAAACAAGAAAAATGAAGAAGCATTAAGAAGCATGTGGGACTCTATTAAGAGGGACAATCTGTGATTAATTGGAGTTTCTGAACAGGGCAAGACACCTGAGAACACAGAAAGTATTGTTGCTGAGCTGCTGATGGAAAACTTCCCAGAAGTTATGAAAGAAGAGAATATAGATATCCAAGATGCATATTGTAAGCCACTCAATATAGATCTCAAAAGAAAGACTCTGAGACATATTATAATCAAGCTTAACAAAATGAAACATGAGCAGAAACTCTTAAAGGTAGCAAGACTCAAAGGAAAGCTAACATTCAGAGGGAAACTGTAGGCTTTCATCAGATTTCTGAACTGAAGCAATGCTGGCACAGAGACAGTGGCATGACACATTCGAAGCCTTCAAGGACAAGAATTTCCAACCAAGAATTATATATCCTGCAAAACTATCTTTCAAATATGAAAATGAAATCATGACATTTACAGATAAACAGAAACTCAGAGACTTTGTAAAAACTGAACCAAAGCTACAAGAAATACTGAAAGAATCTCTTGGCTTAGAAGAACACAACCAGTAACTTTATACTTTAGAAGCAATTACAGGACATATCACCCAGAATCCTGCTCAGTTAGAGAAGGCTCCAAACACAATCAAAGCTATAACAGTGAAAGAAACAATCCAGTGATCATATCACGATAACTATGATTTCATCATATTAAAAAGAGGTATGTACTACAGTCATTATAGTCTTTCTAGATGGAGAGGAAGTTGATAAGAATGGTAGTAATTGAAATCGGGTTTATAAATAGTTTATTAAAGGGGGCCATGGGGCAGCCATAAAGCACAGTAAAGATGCATCATATCAAATCAAGAAATATAATACAGGAGTCTCAACAACCACAAAACCAACACTGAAAAAGGTGAAAAGTCAACTCATAAAGAAGAAAGTCCTAGAACAGATTAATAAGACCAACAGAAAAAACAGCAACACAAAAATAAACATATCACAATGGCAGCACTGAACACATGCATATCAATAATCACGTTAAATGTGAATGGACTGAACGCTCCAGTAAAGAGACATCAAGTAACATCTTTGATCTAAAGACACAACCCGTCAATGTGTTGCCTATAAGAAACTCACCTTAGACCTAAAAATATGGACAATCTGAAAATTAAAGGATGGAAGAATATATGTCAAGCTAACAATGAACAAAGAAGAGTAGGTGTGGCAATTCTAATCTCAGATAAAATAGATTTTAGTGTAAAATCCACCATTGTGGACAAGAAAGAACACTATTACTGAAAGGTTCAATGCACAAGCAGGACTTAACAATATTAAATATTTATGCACCTAATATTAGAGCACCTACATACATCAAAGAAACACTGACTACACCCCAAAATAAGATAGATCACTTCACAATAATAGCGGAGACTTCAACACTCCACTTTCAATGTTGGACAGATTGTCTAGAAAAAAGTTCAGTAAAGACACAGAAGATCTGTTGCCACAATTAACCAACTAGACCTCATTGACAGGTACAGAATTCTCTATCCATCAGTGGACAACTACACCTTCTCCAGTGCACATGGAACCTTCTCCAGAATAGATCATATGTTAGGACATAAAGTAATTCTCAACAAAATCCATACCATTGAATTAGTGCAAAGCATCTTCTCAGATTATAAAGCCATGAAAGTTGAAATCAATAGCAGGAAAAACATAGATAGAAAGTGGAACTCATGGAAACTGAACAACATCTTGCTCAAAAAGCCATGGGTTATAGAAGAAATCAAGGATGAAACAAAGAAATTTATGGATTCCAATGAGAATGAAAACACTTCCTACCAGAACCAAAGCAGTGCTCTGGGGTCAGTTTATCTCTATAACTACAGACATCTGGAAGGAAGAAAGAACCCAAACCAAAGAACTAACCCTACAGCTTGAACAATTAGAAAGAGAACAACAGAGGAAGCCCTCAGGCTCCAGAAGAAAACAGATCATAAAGATAAGAGCAGAACTAAATGAATTAGAGAATAGAAGGACAACTGAAAAAATTGAAAAGACCCAAAGCTGGTCTTTTGAAAAGATCAACAAAATTGACAAACCATTGGCTAAAATTACTAAAGAAAAACAGGAAAGGAAACAAATAGCCCAAACAAGAAATGAGAGGGGTGATATCACAGCAGATCTAACAGAAATAAAAAATATCATAACAGAATACTATGAAAGACTGTACACTAACAAATTTGAAAACTTAGAGGAAATGGACAAATTCCTAGTTCATATCATCTACCAAAATTATCACAAGGTGAAGCAGAACAACTTAATAAACCCATTACAAAAGAAGAGATTGAAAAAGTCATGAAAAAACTATCAACCAAAAAACCCCTGGCCCAGATGGCTTCACCACAGAATTCTACCAAGCTTTTAGAGAACAGTTAACTCCGATACTACTAAGACTATTTCACAGCATAGAAAGGGGTGGAATACTCCCAAATTCATTCTATGAAGCCAGCACAACTCTGATACCGAAGCCAGGGAGACACCCAACAAAGGAGAACTAAAGACCAATATCACTCATGAAGGTAGATGCAAAAATCTTCAACAAAATACTGGCCAACAGAATACAACAACATATCAAAAAATAATGTAAGCCACAGAAAAGGATGACAGATTGATGGCACAGGTGCTGGATGCTTTTAGACTTTGTTCTTAAATGTAATCACTGTCTTTATAGATCACTATTATTGTTTATGTATCATGACTGTTCTTTATATATTATTCTTGGACCCTTCAGTATCCTAGTTTTTTTCTTTTTTTTTTTTTGAAATTATATTCCTCTTGAAGAAATAATGCTCCAAAGTGGATACAATATCCCCAGTATGGTCTGTCCAGGTCAGAACACAATAAAATTATGGAATCCGTTAAAGGACATCAGTGTCAATGTAATCAATTATTGCATTAGTCTTTTTGGCAGCCATATGTCTCGTGTGACATGTGTATGACAAGAGTGGCTTACAATAACCCCTAGTTTGTTTTCACATAGCAGTTGACACTGCAGTGTAATTTGAGCGGTGCCGCAAGGCCCAGCTGCCTCAATATATCTCTCCACCAGACTGCCTGATGCTATGATCTTGATCTATGTTGGCTCATATTCCTAATTAGTTATTCCTTTGAGTTATGTAACTGTGGTTAAGGGAATGAGTTGAGTTTAGTTTGCTCTTGTTAGGATACTGAAGTTACTAAAATATTGGTACAGAATGGCTTTTTCTTTTCTTTTTAATTTTTATTTTTTTCATGGCGTTTTAAGTGAAAGCTTACAATTCCAATTTCTCTTACCACAACTTATACACACTTTGCCACATGATCCTAGCTGTTCTCCACATATTGTGACATCATACTCCTCCTCACCACCCTATATTTCCATGTCCATTTAACCAGTTCCTGGTACCCTTTGCTTTCTCATCCTGCTTCTGGACAGAAGCTGCCCAGTAACCCAAGCCACAAAGAACCCTCTTCACTACTATCATTTTATGTCCTGTATACCAGTTAAATCTTTGTCAAGGAATTGGCTTCCAGAGTGGTTTCAGTTCTGGGCTCATGCAGAATCTGGTGACCCTGTCTTCTGGGAACCCTCCAGTCTGTCAGGCCATCAAATCTAGTATTTTTGATAGAGTTTGAGTTCTGTAATCCAAATTTCTGCCTCTCCATCAGGGACTCTTTTTTGGGTTCCCTGTAAGGACAATATTTGATGGTGACCACACACCATCTAGTTCTTTTGGTGCCATGTTGATGTAGTCTCCGGCATATGTGGCCCTTTCTGTCTCTTGGACTCACACTTCCCTTGTGTCTTTGATGCTTTTTCTTTTTTGCTCCAGGTGGGATGAGATGAACTGATGCTTCCTAAATGGCCACTTGCTGGCTTTTAAGACTCCAGACACCGTTCACCAAAGTGGGATGCAGAACATTTTAAGAAACTTCATTATACCAGTTGACCTAGACAGCTGCTGATACCATGGACTCCAGATCTCTAACCCTGCTACTCAGTCCTCTGAAGAGTTTTGTTTTATTTTGAATGCTTTAAAGCTTTGGGTTTAGTCCATTTGTGTTGACTTTTCCTCTCTTGTGGGTTGTTTCTCTCTTTACCTAAAATAATTCTTGTAAATTATCTAGTCAACACCCCTCTCCCTGAAATATCCCTCCCCCCAAACGCTATCAAAGAATGTTTTCTTCTGTGTTTAAATGTTTTCTTGAGTCCTTATAATAGTGTTCTCATACAATATCTGTCCTTTTGCAACTGACTGGTTTTGCTCAGCAAAATGCCTTCTGCCATCTTATGAGATATTTCCCAAATTCATCCTTGCTCTTTATCACTGCATAGACTACTGTATGAATATACCATACTTTGTTTATTTATGTTATTCAAGGGCACCTAGGTTGGTTCCATCTTTTTGCTATTGTGAACAGTGCTGCAATGAACTTTGGTGTGTATGTATCTATCCTTGTGGCAGTTCTTCTTTCTCTAGGATATATTCCAAGAAGTAGGATTGCTAGATCATATGGTATTTCTATTTCTAGCTTTTTAAGAAAGCATGAAATGAATTTCCACAGTGGTTACATCATTTTGCATTCACATCAGCAGTGCAGAAGTGTTCCATTCTCTCCACATGCTCTGTAACATTTATTATTTTGTGTTTTTTGGATTAATGCTGGCTTTGTTGGGGTAACATAATATCTCATTATACTTTGGATTTCTCTAGTGACTAATGATTGTAAGCATTGCTTCATGTGTCTGTTAGCTACCTGAATGCCTTTGGTGAACTGCCTGTTCATAGCCTTTGCCCATTTTTAATTGGATTAGTTATATTTTTGTTGTTGAGATTTTGCAGTATCTTGTAGATTTTAGAGATTGGATACTGATTGGATTTGTCATAGCCATTCCCCACACCCCCAAACTGTAAGTTGTCTTGATATTCTTCTGGTAAGAATGGTTTTTTCATCGAATGTTTATTGATCACCTATTACCTTCCAGGCATTGCTTTAAATTGTTCTAAACATGGAGGATAAAGCAATGAACAAAAGAGACAAAACTTTCTGTCCTAATGGAGATGGAATTACACTATGGGAATACAGACAATATAATAAAACAATACAATACTTGGTAATACATGCTATGGAGAAAACATAGAACAGAAAGAAGTACAAAGAGTAGTAAGAGATATCTGTGATTTTAAATAAGGGGGTCAGAGAGAGCTTCACTGAGAAGATGAAATTTAAATAAAGCCTGGAAGGAAATGAATGAAAAAAACATGTAGAGGTTGAGGGAAATAGTGATAAAGGTATAGGGTACACCAGGTGATAAGTGTGGGGGAGCATTCCTCGTGTGGTTGTGGAATAGCAAGAAGACAAGGGTGGCTAGAGAAGAGAAAGTTATGAGAAACAATAGTAACAGATGAGTTGAGAGAGATAATAGGGGATGGATTGTACAGAATAGTTATGCTAAGGACTCTGGCTTTTTTTCTTCAGAGACATGAAGTCATAAAAAGGTTTTGAGCAGAAGGGTGGTCTCACCTGATTTTATTTTGAAAATGATCTCTCATTCAGAGGATATATTGTAGGTGGGTCAGGACAGAGCTGACATACTCATTGTTGTAAGCTGCTGTTGAGTCACTACAATTCCACGTACAGGAGGATTGGAACATCGTGATCCACAGGATTTTCAAGAGCTGAATTTTGGAAACAGACATGTGGCCCCCCTAGTGTTTTCTTGAATCAACGGTCATGCTGGTATCTCAACCACTCTTGATAACTCCAGAATTCTTTGGAAAGAAGGTTGCGTGACTTGAAGACCTTTAGCCTCAGGATGAGAGGCTTTTGAAAAGTATAGTACTCAAAAACCCTGAGTTGTAGCTTCATTTTCGTATAGATTTTGTATTATTTTAAGTGATACCTACTGGATGTGTGAATTTTCTAAACTTTTGACAGATTAACCTTTATTTCTGTGAGATAAGCCTCCTCACTATATTTCCCAGTTACTATGCTTTCCTGAGAAGAATAAGCTGTTCTCAGTGTTCATTCGTTCATTCAGAGTGGCCATTTTCTTCTTGACAGCATTTATTGTTTCCAGAAGTTACTGGGTCTCCACCTTTCTAGCTTCTGAACAGTAAATAATGCCTTTGTGATAAGAAATAATGCACTGTGATAGTACTTTTCAAGAGACTCAAACTCCTATCAGTTATCTTACCCTACATCTAATCATAGGGCCTAATCAGTGCTTCTTTATGTATTAAGGCAATGCATTGCTGTGAGCAGTTCTATCTACAATATTCTGGGGTAGCTGTTTTGGCTTCTTAGCTGTTAGTACTGCTTTTATTATAATGGGAAAATGCAGAAACAAAAGCAAACCCATTGCTATCAAGCTGATTCTGACTTAGAATACATAGTAGTGGTAATTTTTATGAGATGCAAATCCCTCTAATTCTATCCATTTGATCTGTCAGTACTACTTTTGCAATGATGAAGAATATAATACAGTGGTAATTTTCCTGAAATTAAAAATTAAAAAAAACAAACAAACTTGGATTTATTTATTTGGACTGTATGTACTGCTTTTGTAGCAAGAAATAGTACTTGCACTTGCACTATACTACATTTTGAAAAGTTTCACGAAACATAATAAAGATGCTAAGAAGACGGAGACTAGAATAAGATGTATGTGCAGTCATTGTCAGGTCCCTTCATGTTTTACTTAAGGTTTTGCAGATTTTCAATAAATAAAAGATGGCTTTATCATTGACTCAGCAGTATTTACAACATCCAGGGTCTACTGGAATGTAGGCGAGCACTGATAATCAATATGAAAAACTGTAACGCATAACAAAAATTCCAAATTCATCCTTCAATTGGTGAAAACACAGTTTTTAACAAAAAATTTAAAGGAGAAAATAACTGAGTCTTGAAAGAGCTAGTCTGTATTAGTCTGGAAGGTCCACTGAAACTCGTTCGGTATCATAGCAGCATACAGTTTTCCACTACACATCAGTGATAGTTGCACATAAACTACCTTGGCTGGGAAGGCATGAATTCTACCATGGACCTACTCTTGCCCTCTACTACGTACTGTTGTTGCTGTTGTGTACCACTGAGTTTATTCTGACTCGCAGCTATGTTATACAACTGAGTAGAAATGCCCCATATTTTCCTAGGCTGCTATCTTTGTGGGAGCAAATCACCAGGTCTTTTCTCCTACTGAGTCATTAGGTAGGTTTGAACCACAGACCTTGTGGTTAGCAACCAAACACTTATGCCAGGGGCCAGCCTTGGCAGGGTCTGGGATCAGGAAGGGATGGGTGGCATCAGTGAAGAAATGATGAGACTCAGACAACCATGAATCTGGAGGTCAGCGGTCTGCTAAGGCCTGTCTTTATTTTTTTATATAATCAATGAGGCGATGTGATTTTCACCCTGGTCTTTGACCACGTAAGCTGTTGGCTAGTGAGGAATTGATACCTCGTGGTATCTTTTCATGTTAATCATTAGGGCCTTCTAGATCATGGCCGGAGACAGTGGTCTCTTTTCATGTTAATTATTAGGGCCCTCTAGGTAATGGCCCAAGACAAGTATATTGTGGTGATAATTAACAGTGAAAACAAAGTTATGCCTTGAGCTCAATCAGCTCTACCTACGCCTCAAGGTCAAAGGTGCAGGAAGAAGGGTAGATTCATCTAAAGGTTATTATCTGCTGTCTCTATTTGTTCCTTCTTTGCTGTTATTTTCTTCCTGATGCAGGGAGCGGGATGTCTATGTCTAAGAGCTGTGTGGGGGGTCATCCCTGGGGAGCTTCCCAGGGCCTTCCTCCAATCTTGTATTTCACATGTGGAGGGGGATGTGCAGTTGGGGGAAGCCAGCGGGGCTGGGCCGGCCTTGGCATTCCCGGGCTGGGCGTGCTGTGTTGGAATTCATTAAGCCAAGGGGGTTGTAAAGCCCTACTTAGAAGACATCTTCCTTAATCCTTATGCTGGGAGATGAGAGGGTACTTTTGAGGAAGATTTGATTAGGATGCAAAATATTATCAGGCAGAGTACAGTCAAAAATATGCCAAGGGTGAGATGCCTCCGCCTGCCATCACATAGGCGTGTGGCTTTGTTTACAGGGGCTTCTGTGGGTGACGGGCCTTGGCACACTTAACCACTGTGCCACCAGTTAACCTTCTACTATATACTAGACCCTACCAAACCCATGCACAATTGCAATTTTTATTACTGATTTTTAATTTTTTTTATTACTGAGTTTTATTAGTGATCTTTTACCTTCATATTTCTAAATCTTATTCTAGTGTAGGTGAGAGAAGTTGGTGGCTTGGATAAAGCTGGTAACAAAGAAAGTGGTAAAACAATGGTCCAATTATGGATATATTTTGACAATAAAATGTCAAGAACCTGCTAGTGTTTGGTTGAGAGGTAATGAGAAAGCACTCAAGAGCTGACATTGAGATTTTGGGTCTCAGCCTCTAGAAGGGTGGAAGCACCATTACAGAAGTGATGAAGACAGTGAATAAGTTTGGGGGGAAACCTTGAGTTTGGTCTTAGATGTAGTAAGTAATCTGAGATCCCCCATGATGCACATGGTTTGCACTCAACTACTAATGCAAAGATTGGTGGTTTGAGCCCACTCAACAGCACTTCACAGGAAATACCTGGTGAAATGCTTCCATAAAGATTACAGCCAAGACCCAAGGGAGCAGTTCTGCTCTGTTACACATGAGGTCACCATGAATCAGAATTTTTATTTATTTATTATTAATACTAACTTTTATTATTTATTTATTGTTATTAACAACCTTTATTTATATATTATTAGATATTTGAGAGGAGATGTAAATAGCGCAGTTGGATCTAGGAGTGCAGAGCTGAGGCGAAAAATCAGGTTGAGATGTAAATTCTTCAGCATGTATGTAATCATTAAATCCTGGAAGCTAGATAAGATCATCATGGAAGTGACTCCCCGTAAGATGAGAAGAGGACAAAGAACTGAGTCTTGGTGCACTGCACTGTTGAGAAGTCAGGTTGATGAGGACGTCAACTAATGGGACTGAAGTAGTAACCTGTGAATAGACAGGAAAATTGAAGGCACAAAGTCCTGAGACCCCAGTGAGGAAAGAGTTGTCTATCAAGGACAGAGTGATCTTTTGTGTCAAGTGCTCTGGGTGGGTTAAACCAACATCTGAAAAGAACCCTGAGATTTAGCAAGTTTGAGATCATTGGTGACTCTGATAAGAGGAATTTCAGAGAAATGACTGAGACAAAAGTCTAATTTGAATCAATTCAAGAGATTTTTGGAGGAAAAATTGAAAGTGGCAAGTACAGACAAAACTTTTCATGAGTTCTGCTGTAAAAATGAGGGTAGAATGGGGAGCAGATGGACCTGGAGCTAGAGGGGGAGGTAAGATCAATGCACTGTTATTTTTAAGATGAGAAAATTAATGTTTTTTTTTCCAGTGATGGAAAAACCCAGTAGTGAGGAATTTTCAAATCAGATAAGAGCCAGAGAAAGTATTTTTGAAGGAGGGAGAAAAATTTAATTTTTGAAATATTCTATAAAGTGGGCAGACTGTGGGGTAGAAAGCAGCCGTTTAGTTGCTGAGTTAACTGGAAATCATCATACGTTTACTAGATGTGGACTGGGAATCGTACGTATGCCTGTGTATGTGTTTGGGGGTAGACCCTACAGACAGCAGTGCCTGGATCCTTGCTGAGAGTAAAGAAATCAGGTCTAACATGTCTGAAATCTAATTTGCATTTCCACCACATCTTCCTCCTTTTCTTGTCAGCCTGTCAGCTCATCAACATGTACTTACTGCTTGGTGTTAGCTGTCATCAGATTTGCCTCCTGACTCATGGTGACACCATGCATAACATTCTGAAACACTGCGTGGCCCCTGGCCATCCATGTGACTCACTGTAGATAGGACCCTTGTGGTCCCTAGGGCTTTCTTTGATTGATTTTTGAAAGTAAATTGTCAGACCTTTCTTTTTAGTCCATTTGAGTTCAGAAGCTCTGCTGAAACCTGTTCAGCAACACAGCAATCAACAAGCTTCCACGGACAGACAGGTGGTCGCTGTGAGGGAGGTGTATTGCCTGGATTTTAAACCCGAGTCTCATTCATGCGAAATGAGAATTCTACCACTGAATCACAAATGTCTTCATGCATTTACTGTGTCCTAACCTCAACCCAGAAACCCTTGTGGCATAGTGGTTAAGTGCTGTGGCTGCTCATTGAAAGGTCGGCAGTTCAGATCCACCAGGCTCTCCTTGAAAACTCTATGCGGCAGTTCGACTCCATGGTATAGGGTTTCTGTAAGTCAGAATCAACTTGACAGCAATGGGTACGGTTGGTGGTTTTTTTGAATGAAGTAGAACACAGATGTACTGAAGGACATGTATAATTGAAAGAGTTAATTTTGTTCAAACTGGCAAATATTAGCAGCTGACCTTTATCTCAGTCCTGTCCCTTGAGTGCCACCTAACAAGGTCTCAGGAGAGAAAACTGAAGCCAGGACTTCTGGAAGCCCAGACGAATTAGCAAACAGTGAAGATAGTGCTTTCCAAAGTTTACAATTCAGCTCAGTCCACCCTAATCTAATGATGGGTTCACAGTGGGCAAAATTACCCCTTGCTGCAAATCAAGGTCTAAATCTCTCAGTTATATTTCTATTTGGATCATTATTTCATGCAACTTGGCTTGTGTAAGTCTTTATAATGGTCCTCAACCTTAATCACTTCCATCTGTTCAATATGACATGGTAATTTGGTAGTGAAACAGCATTAGGCTAGCAGCCAGGTTGATTCTAGTCCTAGCTCTGTCACTAATTAGCTATGTGGCTCCAGCAGGTTTGTTAGTCTCTGTCTTGTTTTACTATGGCCTCCTCTCAGAGCTATCTTTCTCCCCTTCCCTTTAAAGTCCCTGGGTGGTATGAATGGTTGAGTGCTTGACTACCAACAGAAACCTATCCGGAAGAACCGTGGAAGTAAGGGCAGGTGATCTACTTTTGAAAGTTTTTAGCCTTGAAAACCCTATGGAGCAGTTCTACTCTGCATATATGGGGTTGTCATGAGTCTGAATCGACTCAAAGGCAGCTAACAACAACAGCAAAACAGTAATTTAGGTAAAAAAGGCAGCCCTTGAGAAATGTTTTGAGACACCACACCTAAGAAGTAGAGGAGAAGGTGATATGAAGACACGCCTATCTTCTCACACTCACTATAGACACCCATCTGCATCTGGGTCTGTCTTCTCCTTCTCCTAATCTGATATAATGGAGGACGTGCCTCAACTTCTATCAAAGTCCAGATCCTCGTTCTGAACTCCAAATCCCATTCCCTTTCCCTTCTCTGTCATCTCCTCTTCTTCCATAACTGTATAACAGTATCAAGGCGAGCTAGCTCTCACCTTTGAGTAAAGTACTATAGTGTGTTATATCTTTTCTTGCACAATTTCTGTGTGTCCTGGAATTAATAATTACTTTTAAAAAATTACATAATTTCCTATGCCTGGTTACTACTTTTTTCTCAGTGACCCAGTTTTTCTGTAAACTGTCCTCTTAATAGCCCACATACAATGGAGTACACTCATTCCATTTTTTCCTTTTGGAGCCCTCACTTGGGGACCCTTTTGCCCCTTTTCTCCAATCTGATCCTCATGTTCTCTAGGCCTGCTAATCTGTTGTCATCTGGGGACTTCCCTTGACTATCACTGCATGACATAAGTGTGATTCAAGAAAGTTTAAATTGCAGCCATTTGTGGGGCATATTGGAGCCAGGAGAGATGGAAGCAGGGAAACTAGTTCAGAGGACTTTCAAATTAACTCAAAAAATAAAAATCAAACCAGTTGCTGTAGAGTTGATTCTGACTCATGGTGACCCCAAGTGGTGCAAGGTAGAATTGTACTCCATAGAGTTTTCAAGACTGAGACCTTTCAGAAGCAGATTGCCAGGTCTTTATTTTGAGATGGATTCTTCCGAATGGACTCAGAACTGCCCATCTTTTAGTTAGTAGTCAGGTGCTTACTTGTTTGTATCTAGGAATCCTGCAATCTTAGGATTATTAGAACCTCAAAATCCATGCTTATGAATGAAGCATGGACTCCTCTTTCTGGTTGAATAGTAGTATGTCTGGGAGAAATTAATAAAATTTGTGTATCAGGATTCAAGTGCAAGGGCAGAGAGTCACTACTAGTGTTGTAGCATGAGAGATTTACTGTGTAACTATATTTTACACATTTGTGGGAGGCTCCGGGGAAGAGAAGTCTCAGAGGGGAAGCTAGAGGATTAGATGATTCATCAGCCAGTCAGTCTGAGAAGGCAAGCCAGTAATGTAAGGCCATGAGGGAGGTGGGAAAAGTCTATGGGTCTTCGCTACATATCTGCTGATAGGCTTGCGGCTGCTGTAGTTAACAGGGTCAGCAAACCGGAAGAAGGTCTGCGGAACTTCTATCTATCTGCTCTTGCCACTAAATACCATGACTTCCAGTGAGCAATGACTTCTGCTTTTCTTCTGACTCCACAATCTCTACCTCTTTACCCAATTTAATCAAGAATAATTCAGAGAGTGGAAGCAGATCCAGCTTAAGCAAACTGACAGCATATCATCTAGCACAGTGCTTTACATTTACATCTTGCTCTTACACCTTGGTGGCCTAGTGGTTAAGGGCTACAGCTGCTAACCAAAAGACTGGCGGTTTGAATCCCCCAGGTGTTCCTCAGAAACTCTATGAGACAGTTCTACTGTGTCCTATAAAGTTGCTATGAGTTGGAATTTACTCAATAGCAGTGGGTTTGGTTTTTTGGTTTTATACATCAAAATACATTTCGGTATGTTAATAACAGCAAACACTGAAATCGTATCTAACTCTTACGTAGTGTTATTATGTGCCAGTCATTTTTCTAAGTGCCTTACTTACATTAGCTACTTTAATCCGTATAACAGCCTATGTTCATTTTACAGGTGAGGAACAGAAGGCACAGCTAATTTAGCTTGCTTCAAGTTGCATGACTAGTAGATACTGAAGCTGGGATTCAAAATTGGCTTTCTAACTCCACTTTACCACCCCTACCTTTGGCTCTTTCTGACTTCCTTGGCACCTGACTTCTCTTTCCACTTGTATATGACAGCTTTCATATTTCGGACTCAGTCTTCCCCTTTTCAGGCCGTGAACCTAACTTCCTTGTGCTCTTTGTGGCTTTCCGCTTTTGTTCACTAGGGAAATCTGCCAGGGCACCTGTCTATATTCCTTGTGGCCTGCATGGGGCCATGTGCTTCTCTGACCGCAAAGCTTGTGACCTCAGGATCATATTTCTCACAGAGGAAAGCTCGTTCCCAGAAGGGTGGGATTATCATGTACTATAGAATTGTTCAGATTGCAAAAATGAGCCAGGGAGTCAAGTTCTTTTTGAAATAAAATTTGATTTCTAAATCACTTCTCCTCATGGTAGTCAAAATGGCATCCCAGTCTGAAGTCATTGATGACTCAGCAGATTTCAACCTGTGCCTCCCCGAACTCAAGTCTGCGGTTCTTAAATTTTCAGCCTCACTCCCAGAATTCACATATTTCTAAAATCCTCTCCTGTGTAGCAAGATGTGCTAAAATCTATTTCAAGCAAAAAGGCCTATTTGTTTGAATATGTCAGTGATTTCTATTTGTTTCCAAAATGGTATATTAAATGACACTTAGAACAAAGAGGCAGCAGACAGCAATGTGAAATGCCCAATAAGCCTGTGAAACAGAGGCCTGGCTTCATGTTGCCAATGAGATTGAGTTATAACTACCCATCCCACTTCCTGAAACCGTTACGTTCTACTCAGGGCTTTTGAGTCAAGTGAAAGCCTACTGTGACATAAAAAACATGCACTCCCTCTCTGCATGTTAAAGGAATCTCACTCATGTGTCTCATATAAACAGAAAACAATATATATCAAACACATGTAGAGACCGGAATCATACAATAATAATAACAACAATAATAAAAATAGCTAGCATTTAAGGAGTACTTATTCCGCACCAGTCACTGTCCTGAATATTTTCCTTGTAGTTCTTTAATTCTCGTAATACTTATGAAGTAGATGCCATTTTAAAAATTTAATTGTCCATTAGATGAAATTTTATGGTGCAAATTAGTTTTTCATTCAAGAATTTGGACACAAATTCTTTTGTGACATGGAATGCAATCCCTACAATGTGCCAGCACTCTTTTCCTTTTCATTTCAGGTTCCTTGTGCTTTTTCATCAGCTTTCCTGTCCCTTCCTGCCTCCTTGTCTTTGCATTTCAGCAGGTGTTATACATTTGGTTGCATACTTGCTTGAGCTGAGCATGTTCCCCATATGTGTTACTGTTTGTTTCCTAAGTCTATCCGATCTTTGGTTGAAAGGTGGACTATGGAAGTGGCTTCAGTTCTGAGTTGGCAGGGTGTCATGGATTGAATTGTGTACCCCCAAAAGTGTGTGCAGTCATGTGGCTGGGCCATGATTCCCGATATTCTGTGATTGTCCTCCGTTTTGTGATTTCCCTATGCTGTATGTTAAGGGATTAGGGTGGGACTGTAAATCCCTTCATAGGATCACCTCCCTGCTCCACTGTAAAGGGGATTTCCTTAGAGTATGGCTTGTACCACCTTTAATCTGAATCAACGGCACTTGGCTGACTACAAGAGACAAAAGGAAAGGGAAGCAAGTGGAGAATTGGGAACCTTACATCATAAAGAAAACAATACCAGGGAAAGAGCATGTCCTTCAGACCTCAGGTTCCTGTGCCAAGACGCTCCCTGGACAAAGGCTGTTGCAATACTGGACTTTCTTCCAGAGCCGACAAGTGGGAAAGCCCTCCCCTGCAGCGGACATCCTGAATTTGGACTTGTAGCCTACCGGAGTGTGTAAGAATAAACTCTCCTTTGTGAAAGCCATCCACTCTGTGGTATTTTTGCTAGAGTAGCACTAGCTAACTAAAATGCAGAGTGTCCAGGGGCCATAGTTTGGGGGGTTTCTTCAGTCACCATCAGACCAATAAGTCTGGTATTTTTCTGTGAATTTGAATTTGTTCTACATTTTCCTCCCCTTGTGGCCAGGACCTTCTGTGATGACCCCTGTCAGAGCCATCGATGGTGGTATCCAGGTACTATCTAGTTCTTCTAGACTCAGGCTAGTGAGGCTGTGGTTCATGTGATACATTAGTCCTGTGGGCTAATATTTTCCTGTGTCTTTGGTTTTCTCCATTTTCCTTCACTCTGGATGGGATGGTACCAATAAATGTATCTTGGACGATTGCCTGCAAGCTTTAGAGACCACAGATATTAATCACCAAAGTGGGCTGTAGAACATTTTCTTTACGAACTGTGTTAGGCCAGTCGACCCTGATGTCCCTTGAGACGATAATCCCCAGCCCTCAGCCCCCAGCCCAGTAACTCGGTCCCTCAAGGTATTTGGATGTGCCTAGGAAGCTTCCGTGACTTTGCCTTGGTCAAGGTATATTGGCTTCCCCCATGCTGTCTTTCCTTTCACCTAAGTTAACGCTTGTCTACTATCTAGTTAGTGATTTCCTCTTGTCATCCCTCTCATCCCTTACAGTCATCAATTATTTTTTTTCCTGTGTGTTAACCTCTCCTTGGGTTTTTTTTATAATAGTGTTGTCATACAATATTTGTCCTTTTGTGACTGACTTATTTCTCTCAACATAATGCTCTGCAGTTTCATCCAGGTTGTGAGATGTTTCACAGAGTCATCATTGCTGTTTATCATTGTGTGGTGGGTGCCATTTTACCCTCATTTCTCTAGTAAGAAAACTGAGACCCAGAGAGCTTGAAAGGAATTACAAGTCTATTGAATAGAGGAGATGAAATTTGAACACAAGTGATTTATCATGAAAATCTTTGCTAAGTATTGATGCACTGAAGAAGGAAAGATGAAAATAAAAAAAAAGAAAAGAAAACATGTTTTTAATTGCCAGCATTTTACTACTGATTCTAAATTCATTAACTTATGCCAGTGACAATTATGGGAATGGAGGTGCAAAGGTGTGTAAAGGCTCAGTGTGGTGTGGTCATACAATTCTCCTTTATCCTAAGGGGACCATCCCTCTAACTTTGGGTTTAAGACAGCTACGTCCTTACACCTCAGGTGGAATCCTGATAGTTTGGGGTGGGAATGGGAGAGGGACAGGACTGACCTGTGTGCTATACAGCGTGGAGCCAAAGACATCTACTGGTGGAAAACACGGGCAATTTTTTCCAGAATGACACGCCAGCCCGATGCCTTCAACCACCTTCAAAGGTCTGATCCTTCTCTCAATTACTGGGCTATCTCTTTCCTTTTTCAATTCTCCAGCTGCTTATAAGAGCACTTGGGTTAATCAGAGCGAGCTCTTGGTTAAAAACAACAGAAGTCTGTTCATGTGAACTAAAGCGGAAAAGTTACTGATGGCAGGATCCCCCACCTCACTGCTGTCAAGTCTATTTCAACTCATAGCAAACCTAGAAAATAAAGTAGAACTACCTCCATAGTGGTTTTGGTGGATTTGAACTGCTGACCTCTTGGTGAGTAGCTGTTGCACTTGACTACCCTGCCACCAAGGTTTCCAGAAGGATCCCAGGGATGTCAAAAAATGAATAGGGAGTTTAATAAGCCAGGCAAAGAAAGTGAGCCAGACTCCAGGGGATTAGCAGCAGACACACTCAACACTGTGCTGCCAGGAGAATGCGCAGAGGACACCACCTCAGCCAGGTAAGCTACAACAGTATTGGCTCTCAGTATATTTCTCTGGTGCATCTTAGCTTCTCTTTCTGTGGAAGGTTTAAGGGTCTGATTAGCACAGTTTAGACCACCACTCTCAGTTGATTAGAATCGCTGACTGGTGTAAACGGTCAAGAAGATTGGCTCTCTGAAAGAATGGATGTTTGAGTCTATGCAGAGGTGCATCAGAAGACAGCTCTGCTCACCTACCTCCAAAAAATCAGTCCTTATAAATGCTATGGAGCATACTTCTACCCTGACATATGTGTTGGGTTATCCATGAGTTGAAATCAACTCCATGACTACTGGTTTTTGTCTGGTTACCAGAAACATGAAGAAAGATTATGAAGCATCTTCCCTTCCAGAAAGTACCAAATGCTTGTCACGCTAGCCTGTGTTCACTGGCTCCATTTCTTTACCATTGTTTCACTATTCAACTCTTGACGCCTCTGAAAGAATTCCTGTTGCCCTCTATGTAATCTCCATACTATTAATGTTTTAGGAAACAGCTGCGTATCTTACATTGTCTTCCTGCAATACTTAAATAAAAAACAAAAACAGTTGCTGTTCAGTCCTCTCACTCATAGAGGCCAGAATAAAAGTGTTCTCCATAACATTTTCAATGACTACTTTTGGGAAGTAGATTGCCAGGACTTTCTTCCAAGGCACATCTCAGGAACTCAGGTTCCGCATCATCCTGTTATCCACTGAGAACTTAACAATTTGTACCACCCAGGGCCTCCCCATGATGTTTATCAACTGTTAAATACTTCAACATTTAATTCTTGATGCTCTCTGTTTCTGCAGTACCACAGTTCTGTTCTTTTGTTTTCTTCTACCTTTCTGGAAACTCCTTCTCAGCCTCCTTATGATTCTATTCCTTCATCTGCCACTTAAATATTGATTTTCACTGGGATTCTATCCTTTGCTCTTAGATCGTCTCCCTGGGTGAACTCTAAGTTGGGTTTAACTAATATCCATCTCCACTTTCACACTGATCTTTGGTGTGCCAGATTTGTATTCCTAGCCCTTTATAGGACATCTCTTCTGTATCTCTCCTAGTGTCTCCAAGTCAAGCAGGTCCAAACTCACCACTCCAGGTGAGAATCTAAGAAGTCACTCTACACACCCTATCATGTCTCTCACCAGGTACATGGAAGTTGTTATGAAGTCCTGAACTTTCTATGTACCTATTGAATTGATTTCTTTCCCTCCACTCTGACTGTTAGAAACTTTGTTGAATTCCCCTACCAAATTCTCTGGATTATTGCACCAGTGTCTAAATTACTTTCCCTGTCTGCAGTCTTCTTTCATTTAGCAATTAACAAGTATTTATTTGCCAGCCAAGCCTTGTTATTTTCTTTGAGAGACAGGTTGGCCCTATGAAATTATTTATGAAAGAAATAATTCCTACTTGGGAGTTGCTTAGTGGGGGGACTAACACATGGGAAGCAAGCCTCAGGCTATGTAGGAAAAGGAATAGTCATTTTTGAGTCTCTGAGCAGTACAAATGGTTTCCACACTGTCTGCTAACTGAGAGGTTGACTATTTGAGTCCATCCAAAAGTACTTTGATGATCTACTTCACAAAAATCAGCTACTGAAACCCTATGGAGCACGCTTCTACTCCAACAGCATGAAACTTATGGGTTGAAATAGACTCAAAGGCAGTTTTTTCCCCTCATCCTAGAGTACAACCCCATAGTTTTCTTCATCATTTGGTGACTGCTTGTTTCTATCAAGTTCAGATTTCATGAGAAGGTGTGTAATATGACCTTTCACATGTTGGCCCTTGACCACTGTGAGTTCAACTTCTGCCATATCTCCAGAAAACCTCATTTCCTCCTGAGCTTTTGTAACTATACATCCAGATCCCATGTTTTGGTCTTATTCTCCCATATTTTATGTGGAAAACTTCAAAGATCACCTCTTCTGTAAGTCTTTGGTAAGACTCAACAACCTTAACCTTCACACTCTGTAAGCACAGTTACTACACAGCATTTTCTTCTTTGTCACAAGAACATAGAACAACATTTAGGTCATAGCTGGCACTTAAAAAATATTTGTTAAAAAATAATAATAGCTAACATTCATCAAGCACTTATGTAAGTGCTTTGTATTAAAACAAACACCCCATTTGTGTTTTTTAAATGTATTAATACATTTCATCCTCACAAGAGACTTATGACCAAAAAACCCAAACCCACTGCTGTTGAGTCAATTCTGACTTGTAGTGACCCTGTAGGACAGGGTAGAACTGCCCCACAGAGCATCCAAGGAGTGCCTGGAAGATTCGAATTGCTAACATCTTGCAATATTTGAATGAGAGGTTCCACGGTGAGCCCCACAAATTACGTAGTTGTTCCTACACAAAAGCTACATCAATATCGGCTGTGTTGGAATATTATTAGTGTTTCATAGCAGGCCGGACTGCTGTTGTTGAGGGCTGTCAAGCTGTTTTTGACTCATAGCAATCCCATGTGACAGAGTAAAACTGTCCCATAGTGTTTTCTTGGCTGTAATCTTTATGGAGGCAGGTCACCAGGCATTTATCCAGCAAAGCTGTTGAGTGAGTTCAAAGTGCCAGCCTTTCCATTATCAGCTATAGCACTTAATCCCTATGCCACCAGGATTTCCAAGGGACCTATGAGGTAGCTATCTCAGTTTAGAAAGGTTGAACTTAAGTTTCAGAAAATTTAGATAACTTTACAAACTTACATGCATGTAAGTTGTAATGAGGGTCAATAGTGGTTCTATGATACAATTCTAGTCTTCCACGTAGAAGATCTGGGTTCAATTCCTGGCCAGTCTACCTCATGCACAGCTACCATGTCTGTCAGTGTGGACTTGTGTTCCTAGGATATTGGACAGGTTTCAGGGGAGCTTCCAGCCTAGGATGGACTAGGAAGAAAGGCCTGGAGATTACTTCTAAAAAATCAGCCAGTGAAAACCCTGTGGATCACAATGGTCCAATCCACAAGCATTCACGGCGATGGCATACAACTGAGCAATATTTTGTTCTGCTGCATATCGTATTGCCGTGTGTTGGGCACCAACCCACAACAGCTAAGAGCAAGAGGAAGTTGAGATGAGTAAAAAGTGGTGAGCCACCTCAGGCAGTCTGACACTAATTCTTTGAGCAAATCAAACAAATCAATGAATGACAAGCAAAGGGTGGGGGTCAAGGAGGATGAGTCGTGGAAACATGAAAGCTTGACTGTCAACCAATTTACTCACATAAAGTTTCCTGGCTTCAAGGGGCTGAAAACAGATAACCTGAGTTGTGATGAGGTGTGTAGAGGCACAGGAGAGGCTGAGAGGCGAGCTTGTCTCCTCATTAATTTTCAAATCTTTTGTTCCTATGTTGGCCTTGCAAAGCTTGTAGGGAAGGAGAGGTTAGAAGGATTGCCTGAGAAAGAAATCTACTTCTGGTGACAACATTGGCTTTGCCATTCTTGCCTGTCCCAGGGACAAAATCTGAATTTGGAAGATGGTGACCTAATGAGGACCTGTTTGGCCTTCTTTTTAATTCTGCTGGACCTTATATGAAAACCCTGGCGGTGTAGTGGATAACTGCTACATCTGCTAACCAAAAGGTCGGCAGTTCAAATCCTCCAGGTACTCCTTAGAAACTCTATGGAACAGTTCTACTCTGTCCTCTAGGGTCACTATGAGTCAGAATTGACTCAGTGGCAGTGTGTCTGGTTTTGGGTGCCTTATCCCACACATCTTTGGAGTATAAATGAAATAAACTAAGAGTGAAGTTGATGATTTATATCCCATTTCGCTGGATGATCAGGATTATTTCCTAGCTGATCTTGGATCCTTTAGTCTTATTAAATCCCAACTTTTGGGGTACAGATGTGTTTAAATGTCTTAAAAACATATAAAGAACTGTGTAGGTCTCTTTAAAAAAAAAAAAAAAAAGACTAAAAAAAGCAAAACTATAAATTAGGAACCTGAAAGGAAGGTGATATTTTACAGAAGTTGGGGAGGGGCGCAGAGAAAAAGTCAACTTGAGTAATTATTTTTACTGTTTCAAACTCTTGCCTCCAACAAGTTCAGTGTTCCTATTCTGGCCTTTAGGAGAGAATTTCTAGTTTCACAAGGTTAAAAATACCAAGGGCCTTGTTTTTTGTTCAAGAAAAAATACATTAATGATGTCAGACTCCAAATACCAAATACAGCTCTCTCTGTCAACTAACCAATATTGACACAGTAGATGTCATAGTTAGTCAAATGACATTAAGAAATTAGAGCAAACCCAGGACAAAAGTCTAGTATGAAGAGGGAAAACGTGTTGCCATCTGAAGGAACTGAAAAAAAAGGAAAAGGGAAAAAGAAAAGCAGTACTGCTGAGTCCGTTCTGACTTATAGTGACGCTGCCCCACAGGGTTTCCAGTGAGCGCCTGGTGGATTTGAGCTGCTTATGTTTCGATTAGCAACTGTGCCTTGCCACAGCTCTTAGCTGCTGTGCCACTGGTGCTCCAGTGGGAGGGTGTTTCAAATGAACAGTTGTCCCATCAATAGACAATGCTTCTGCCATTTCATCAAAATTATTTTATGGCATAACCTTTGGTAATGTTTTCATTTTTTATTCTAGGTTTTGTTCAAGAGCACTGGAAGGGTGAAAATGTGAATAGAGTTTATACTAGGGAATGAACTCCAGAGAACACAAAGTTAGAGCTGGCTCATGGTGTGTCCTCTCTGCAGTCACACCAGGTTCCACACTCAGAAGATCCCTCTCCCATGATTTAGTGATCTGTTGTCTGTGTCTTTAAAATTCTTTGTAATGTTTGAACAAAAGATTCCACAGTGAGCTCCACAAATTACGTAGTTGTTCCTACACAAAAGCTGTATCAATACAGGCTGTGTTGAAATATTATTAGTGTTCTATAGCAGGCTGGACTGTTGTTGAGGGCCGTCAAGCTGTTTTTGACTCACAGCAACCCCATGTGACAGAGTAGAACTGCCTCACAGTGTTTTGTTGGCTGTAACCTTTATGGAAGCAGGTCACCAAGTGTCTGTCCAGCAGAGCTGTTGAGTGAGTTCAAGGTGCCAACCTTTCAGTTGTCAGCTGAGCACTTAACTAATGTGCCATTGGGGCTCCTTCAAGCTACCCAACCAGAGCTCACTGCTGTTGAGTTGGGTCTGACTCATAGTGACCCTGTAAGACACAGTAGAACTACTCCATTGAGTTTCCAAGGAGCACCTGGTAGATTCCAACTGCCAACCTTTCGGTTAGCAGTTGTAGCAGTTAACCACTATGCCAGCAGTGTTTCTCCCTTCGGGCCAGAGAACAGTAACTGACAAACTTTTTCTGTAAAAAGCCAGATAGTAAATATTTTAGGTTTTATGGGCCATATAGTCCCTGTTGCAACTTCTGAACTCTTATCTTAGCAGTACAGTTGCCACAAATAACATATAAAGAAATGAGTCTAAAGCAAAGAGTTTTATAACCTGTATTTACAAAAACACATAAGCTGGAATTGTTCCATGGATGGCAGTTTTGTTGACCCATCAACTGCCAAAATATTATCAAAGTAATAAATACAGGTTTGGGAGACAAAACTTCTGTTCTGTAGTCTGAAATATTTCATTAAAAATAATTTTAAATTAGAGGCCAGGGTACTTGAGTATATTTCCTGAGAAAACGATCGATGGAAACCTTTCTTCCTCTTTTTGATCTTTTCCCATTCTTCCTTGATGATAATATTCCAAAACCTTCAGTCATACTTGGAACATTTTAACCATTTTTTTTTATCATAACTAAACTATTCATACAGTTGCTTTCCTTGTATTTAATGTTATGGTAAAAGCTTTACAAGCATTAGTGCATCTAAGAATCTCAACAACTTTATGAGCTATAAATAATAATTATCTCCATTTTACAAAAGGTAGTAAAGTTCAGAGAGATTAAGTAACTTGACAAAGGTGCACAGTAAAATGTTGAGACCCAGACCCTACATGTTCACTGTGAAGTTGCGTCATCTGCAGTGGGATGTTTGTTGGGCAGTTAGCTACCATAGTGCATTTGAAGAGCCCTGGTGGAACACTGGTTAAGAACTCAGCTACTAAACAAAGTCAGCAGTTCAAAGAAGCCAGCTGCTCCTTTGGTACCCTATGAGGCAGTTCTATTCAGTCCCATAGGGTCACTATGAGTCGAGTGTGGGTTCGGCAATAGGTTTTGCGCATTTGGAGCCCCTCAATGGTGCAGTTACTGTGCTCCATTGCTAACTGAAAAGTTGGAAGTTGGAGTCCCTCCAGAGTCATCCTGGACGAAAGGTCAGAAGATCTACTTTCAGAAAGTCAGCTATTGAAAGCACCGTGGAGCACAGGTCTACTTTGACACACTTAGAGTTGTCATGAGTTGGAACTGATTCAACAGCAACTGAAAAAGTATGTATTTGGAAACATGAATATGTGTAACTGGTGTTCCTCTTCCTTTAAATACAAAAGATAACAGATTCAACACCAGCCTTGTATTAACTTCATCCTCACTTACTGACTCACATTATTCTGTCTCTACTGTATGAAGAGGTAGAATTACAACTTAGAGCCCTCACATGTAAGTGCCCTCTGGGTACCCATGGCTGGAAGTTGTGCACATATCACCTGACAGGTGCTGCCAACATAAAACTAATGCAGGGTGCTGCTGAAGGTGTTACGAGCATGAAAGTCAGGGATTTGAAGGACCTTTGCCATTGGATCTTTCTGTGGGCCTGATGTTAACATCTGCAGTGCTACTACTATTCTTTCTGATAGCCCCTCCCTGGCAGACAGGTGACAGCCACCTATATACACAATGAATTTCCAAAGTCCACCTCCTTGGCACAAATCCCAAACTCATTTTAAATATGTGCTCTCTGTTCTCAACATGGGATTACTGATTCAGGGAAATTAGAAAGGTGAAATCACGGAAGCTTCTTCCCTTTTTTCAGAATTTAGCCATTGTTGTTGGGAGAGACAGGCATGTGTCACCTACTGTGATGGTTAATGTCACATGTCAACTTGGTGAGGCTATAATTCTCAGTGGTTTGGCAGACACTATATACCGTGTCCTATTTTGTGATCTGATGTAAGCAGCTAACCACATGGAAGAGGAGTTTCACTGAGGTTGTGGCCTGCATTCATGATACAAATGAATGTTCTGGCAAAGCTAGTTCTCTCTTGATCCTGCATTCATCTAGTAATCTTCTAAGCTCCAGTTTTTGAGATGTGAGAAGCCTTCAGCCTACTGATTTTGGGTTCATCAGCCCCTGCAAACAGTGAGTTAGAAGAAGCCTCTAGGCTGCTGCCTGACTCATGGATTCGGGACTTGCCAATCAAGACAATTGCATGATCCATTTCCTTGAACTAAATCTGTCTCTCTCTCTTTCTCTACATGTGCTTCATCAGTTTTGTTCCCGTAGAGAGTCAGCCTAGGATACCCTCTTATTTCCTAGTAGAACTAAGGATGTATTCTCTGGGATCAGGAAGGAAGAAACCCCTGTGTCTCAAGGCTCCCTTGGGATTTTTTGACTTTTAGGGTACTGCCTTCCCCCATCCATGGAAAATAGCTGGCTGTCTCTTTCATCTACCCTTTCAGATGAATAAAATTTTGTAAAGGTTTATTTAATCCCCTCACTGATACATAAGCAGCAGTCAAGAAATCAAAAGATACATTGCATTGGGCAAATCTGCTACAGAGGATCTCTTTAAAGTATCAAAAAGTAAAGATGTCACCTTGAGGACTTAAGTGCACCTGACCCAAGCCATGATATTTTCAATCACATCTTGTGCATGCGGAAGCTGGACCACGAACAAAGACGACAGAAGAAGAATTGACGCCTTTGAATTGTGGTGTTGGAGAATATTGTTGAATGGACCATGAAACACCCTAAGAACAAACGTGTTCTGGAAGAAGTCTAACTAGAGTGCTCTTTGGAAGCAAAGATGGCAAGACTGTGTCTTACATACTTTGGACATGTTGTCAGGAAGAATCAGTCCCGGAAGAAGGACCTCATATTTGGTAGAGCAGAGGGTCCTTGAAAAAGACGGAGACTCTCAATGAGATGAATTGGCACAGTGGCTGCAACAGTGGGCTTAAGCATAAAAACCACTGTGGACATGGCACCAGACTGGGCAGTGTTTTGTTTGGTTGTGCATAGGGTTTCTCTGAGTTGGAATCAACTTGGCAGCGCCTAACAACAACACACTGATATGGAATTCCTAGGTGATACAAATGGTTAAAGCATGCCTCTGCCAGCTCAGAAGCTGAAGATTCGACGCCACACACAGACACCTCAGAAGAAAGGCCTGGCAACCTACTTCTGAAACATCAGCCATTAGAAACCCTATGGAGCTCAGTTCTACTCTGATATACACAATCAACTTCTATCAGAATCAACTTCCTGACAATCGGCTTTTATGCTGTTATGAAAAGAAGGGCTCTGTGTGCCAGATATGCTGAGCTGGTGGTATTATAAGGATGAGAATGTTGGATAGAAAGAAAAGATGTCTTAAAATTTACTGACAGAGAATTCACATTGAAAAATTTCTCCCATTTTTTTCTTTATAACTATTCAACTACCATAATGAGGGACACAACATCTAATTTATTCTTTTAAAACCTTGAGCCCACAAAGCTATTTATAGCATTATTAGAAGATCATCAATATAAACTCTGCATCTAAAATAAAAAGTTAGAACTGGCCCCTGGCCAGAGGTGTTACCATGGAAATTAGAGTCTGTTTTTTAAACAGTGTTTTGTTGAGTTGATAGAACAATGATTCCAGATTTTGAAATTGTCTTTATTTTTCCCATTTGGAGCAAAGCAGGGCCACTTAGAAATGGGTCACTCGAAGTTCTGTAGAGGAGCTTGTTGACAAAAGTTGAAAGGGAGATACACTGTGACCACATTTCTGAGCAGTTTCAAGTCACCAGACCAACTGATGGAGTGTGCAGTTTATCAAGCGAAGGGACAAGAAGATCAGACCTCGTGCAGCCAAGCTATTATCAGGAAGAGGTGATTTTACTCTTGAGAAACAGGGACAGGGGAGGTGGGTGACTGCTTCCCTCTTGACCTGTCTTTTCTGTCTACTCACTTCTGTTTCTTCCTCTCCCTAACTGTCCTTTGTTTTCCTCTATCTTATTTTCCATTTTCTCCTCTTGTCATCAGAGTGCCATGTAACTCCCTGCACCTTCCTAAGAAGTAGAGGAAAGAAGGCTAAATTATGACGTTGCAGTCAAGCAGTTGGAATGATTTCTTTTCTCCAGCTGAGTGTAATAGAAGGCTAACTATAGAACGCTTGACTGTAAGAGGTAGAGATGATAAGTGTTTGCTGATAATTGGGGTGCTGGTTAACGGTGAGGCAGTGGTGGTAGTGATGATGGGAGGACTCAAACCCGAGTCTTCCACATGGAAGGCAAGAATGCCACCACTGAACCACCACTGACTCTTCTGCCTTGTGATGGGCAGAGAAGAGAATGGCGCCCCTGTTATCATATCCCCAGGGAAGCAGCAGAGATGTGAGTACTTGAGCCCCGTTCCTGTGGCTGCAGCGTCTGAAGTCGCTTCAGCACAATGTCATTGTATGAGGCACAGGCAGCATGGTGGAAGGGTGCCCGGTACCAAGACGGATGAGAACACAGTTGCAGGATGTACTTTGTCTACCCACTGTCTGGAAAGATTTTTTTTTGCTTAGAAAATTTAATTACCATAGTTTGGAAGGAGGAATATTTATATTTAGAAAGTGAGAGATACTGTGAACCAGGAAAAGTGGCATCTTGATTGTTGAGTTTGCCAAGTCTTGCTGGCTTCTAGCCAGACTTCAGGTTGCTTGTTAGAGCTGTACAGGGAATGGAAAGTGGGGAGTCCAGCTCTGTCAATGGGAGTCAGAAGCAGGGATAATTTTCTCCGCTAGCATACCCTGAATCCACCCACTTTGCCTGAACAGGGACTGTAGACTTTGGCCCAGTTTTGTCCTTTCATCCATCTGGCTCCTTGTTCTCCTTATTAAGCCAAAGCTTTGTTCTCAATACAAGCTGTTACTGATTGGGTCTTTTTATCAGTCTCCTAAGCTAAGTTATTCATTAGCACGGTTATTGAGGGGCGGGGTAGGGTAAAACAGCAGAAAGTTTAACTCACCAGTGACCACGTAGGCCTCTGAAGTTAGCAAACGTTAAGGGGTAAGGAACAAACTAGAGAAAGCCCAGATTTCTTGCTGGCATTACAGGAGGAAGGGTGTGCGTGGGAGCATGGGAAGAAAGACACAGGGCAACTTCAGGGAGCCCGAATGCTTCTGCTGTTCCAAACTCTCTGTCTGGAGGGTCTCTACTTTCAGACAAGGGTGCTGAAGAGAAGTGGGGAGAATAAGCTTATTTGTGGGAGTGGAGAGACCAAGAGTTGGGGTTCAAGAATCTTTCCAAGTCATTTTTACAAGTGTGTTTTCAGAGATACCACGTGTAGAAGTTTTATGTCAGTTTGGGAAGTGGGTGTGCAAGTGTGTGCACGCATGTACCCCTCGGTGCATTGGAGGCTGCCTTCCATTCATTTCTACTTGTTAAGGCCACTGTAGAACGTCTGTGCTGGAAGGGTATTAGTTATTTGTGCCCTCTGTCATGCAAGCTCCTAGACCTGAGTTTGTACTTCTTTACTCCTAAGTAAGAAGATAGTGCAGGCCAGAATGCCAGGATCGGCAAAATCAGCTTGTAATTCTCCCCATACTCACCTCTTATGCTTCAGAAGTGTTTCACACAAGTCCAAGCCTGCTCACCAGTCCGCCTGGTGTCCTTGTGTGCAGGTTACCCAAACCACTTAGTTTAAAGAACCAAAAGGCTCAGGGAATAGAAACTGCTTAGAATTGGTCACGTATGTTGTTAAAAAATGAAAAGGGAACAAAAAAGTTGAAGTCCAAAGTTTCGTACTTACAGGATCTGTAAAAAGATGTTTTGAGTTTTATTTGCTTTAGCTAGTGTATTTGCTTTTGTAGCCTGCATTTTATTAGTTAGTGCATAAGTAATCTGTGGATTTCTTGAAGAAAGGTAGAAACTAATTTCAACAGAACAGAAAAAGATACGCTATTTCCAGCCAGTATCCAGTGTTCGTCTACCACTGTTAAACAGTAGGAATGCGGAGGTGAAAAGACAGTAATTAGATCCTGAAAGAAGGGGAAGGCGGGGGGAGGAAGGGGCAAAATGTGTGTTCACGTCACATGACTACACTCACACCTTGACAAACATCCCTTTTATCAAATCCTTTGGATAAAGGAACATATGTTTACATTGCGTCTACATTAACAAAGGCATTCAGGTCATATGAGTTAATTATTGTCAGAGTTCTGATTGAATTTTTGGCTCAATATCTAGCCCAGTTAGCAAAGCACACCCCACATGTGTCAGAGTAGAACTGTGCTCCACTGGGTTTTTTCAATGGCTGATATTTCAGAAGCCAATCACTAAACTTTCTTTGGAAGCATCTCTGGGTGGGTTCAAACCTCCAACCTTTTGATTAGCAGTTGAACACGTGAACCATTTGTACCACCCAGGGACTAGGAAAAGCTGGGTGTGATATAAATTAATATACTGCAAATTTGACCTAATGTGAGCAGCTGCAGCAAGCCACCATGGCATCTGGTTGTCAGAACAGACATAAAGAACTTGTGCTCCAGGAGCTGGCTGAGAACATGCTCTCCTCCCAGCTAGTGTGACTTGGCTTAAAGACCTGACTGTCCTTCCTTGGAACTGGGCACAGAACTGGAGACTAACAGTCCCATTTGGAATTGATAACTCATGCTCTGGGTAAAAGTAGTACTAGCATCAAGTCCCCTGGTATCTGAAAGCAAAACTCATTTTTTCCTAAATTAATAAAGAAAATGAGGTCAAAATTTTTAGAGCCTGATTCCAGCATTCATCGGAGAATGAAAATTTGGCATCAACAAATCTCCAAGCATTTATTGAGCATTTTTTCAAGCCCAAGGCACTCTGATAGGTGCGGTGGTGGAGGAGAAAGACTTGAAAGGCATGATTTCTGCCTTGGAGAATCACATAATCTTATTGGAAGCTGAGGCATACTCTGCACTGAGATATCTCTAAACTGAGGCCAGGGGATGGCTTCAGAGCTTCCATGATTCCTTTAGAATTACATGAAAAAGAAGAAAATAATAATCATTTTACTCAAATCTTCAAATGGACTCATTTTCTACAACCGGGGCACTATTCTTTAAATATTAATAGTAAAAAAAACCCATAATAACATTTATTATTGTTTACTATGTGATAGGATTTATCTTAGATATTTTACATTTGACTCATTTTATTGGCACAACAGTCCTATGGAGATGTATTATTATCACAGCTATTCCAATTTTATAAATATGAAAGCTGAGACTTTGGTTGTTAAGTCCAATGACACAGGATTGATAAGAGCATTAGGATTTAAACTGGAATCTATTTAATATCGAAGTCTGCAATCTTAATTTCTGTGTTATATAGTGATGAGGATACGTGAGCACTGAACAGTAATCATGTAAAAGAGGAGCGGACACGACAGAGGGACGGGGTGGTGAGGGGGACAAGCGCGGAAGAGTGATACACTTAGGGATGTCTCACGAAGGACGTCGGGATTGCGGAGGGCCTTGTGGAAAAGAGATGGTTTTCCAGTTTAGGGGCTAGAACATTTGATTTTGAATTTATGTGTCCTGACCTGTGATGATGGGTAGTGACAGCAGGAATTCTCAGACTCCTGGTTTAAGAACTTCCACATCCAGACTGGAAACCCTGGTAGGGTAGTGGTTGACAGTTCAGTTTGACTCCACCAGGCAGGAGCTTCTTGGAAGCAGTTCTGCTCTTTCCTGTAGGGTCACTACGAGTCGCAATCAATTTGACAGAAATTTTTTTTATTTTTTTAAAAATTCAATTTAGTAAATAACTTTTTACACTTAAAGCAAACTGCTCCAATGGGACAAGAGACAAACATAAATGAGATGAGGCCCTCCTCCAGTGAAGGAGACTTATGGGTAAGAATTCTAATAGGAGCCTGCTAAATTTAGGTATAAAAGAGAAAGATATGGATAGGTTGCCCTTTGGGGTGATTAATTCCTTAGATTAAACTAATCTAAGGGGTTTAAACTGAGCACAAAGGAACTTTGATGGTGAGATGGGAGGAGGACTTCAGGGCTGAACTCTGATTGTGCCTGCTCTTCCCTCCACTGGCCTAGTTCCGGACATTGCAGAGATTTCTGATACTAAGTTCTGTCTGTAGTTTCCAGATCTTCATCACTATTGCCCAGGGTCGCCAAATTGATCAAATCCTTTTTTGTTAGTACTGTCTTAGCCCAGCCTGCTGAACCTCCAGAGTGTAGAACTGGGCCAACAGGCACCACTCAGCATTTATGTTTTCCCTGTTTAATATTGCTGTCTTTTTTTTTTTTTGAGAATCTTTTTTTCCAGCCACATTTACTTCCTTTCAACCAAAGCTGCTATAAAGGTGTCCTTACCTGGTGAGGAGCTCTATACCCTTGAATGATTGGACCCAACCCAGGGGCCTCAGGAAGAGGCTGTGGGTCTTCGGGTCTGGTGCTGCCGCTTTTCCCATCTCTGGAGTCCCTGAGTTGTCTTCAGAGAGGATACTCGTGAGCCTTACACAAGCTTACTGTCTTTCCAGTTGTGTTAAGCCAACAGAATTAGCTATTCCAAAGTAAAGCCTTCAACTCAGTCTTCTCACAGATCTCTCACATCAAGGGACAGGTGGGCCACAGTGAATTTCCCAGAACTTCACCCCGCATCCTGGAATCTTCTCTGCCTCTGTTCACTAGGTATCCTTGAGTTAGCCTTGCTTAAGCTTCTTTCTAGGCATTGGTTTAGTAAACAGTTGGTAGGGTAGATCCAAATTCAGCTAGTGTTGATTACACAAAAAATGTTTACTGCTTAGTTTGGTCCTTAAAGAAAAAAAGAAAAGGATGTATTCAGTAAGCCTGTTGTGAGCGAGGTTGTAGAATGTACTTTTAATATCAAATATGGGACTAGCACCAGAAGTTCGCATGTTAACCTGGCACTTCCTCAACTAGCTGTGAAACTTGGGGACATCATTTACCTCCCTAGCTGTCCTTTTCCTCACCTATGAACTGGATGGAAGTTGGTGCATGCCTCTTCTAGGACCAACTAGCTATGAAATGACAGATGAAAATTTCCATCTGTTCACATATAAATTATATGCACATGTGTTTAGTTTAGCCTGCTAATTGATCCTCCCCCTGGCAGGCGGCACTCTGTGATCACACAGTGGTTAGTACTCTGCACGGCTGCTGCATTCACCTTCATCTGAGTCTGAGGCCCAGCGTGTAGTTGTAACTCTCTTTGGAGCCCTGGTGGTGCAGTGAGGAATGCTGGTGGCACAGAGGTTAAACGCTCAGCCACTAACCAAAATAGGACGGAGCAGAAATGCCCCCATAGAGTTTCCGAGGAGTACCTGAAGGGATCTAAACTACTGACTTTTTGGTTAGCATATGCACCACTTACCTACTACATCACCAGGCTTTCCAACCAAAAGATAGGCAGTTTGAGTTCACCAGCTACTCCTTGGAAGTACATAGGGAGTTCTACCCTGTTCTACTCTGGGTAGAAATTGACTAGATGGCAATAGGTTTGGTTTTTCACTGACTCCAAAGCTGTCCTCTTTTTACCTTTTGTTTGTTTATTTTTAAATACTTTGCATCCTTTTGTATTACTACTGTTATGAATGGCAACATTTTTAAAGTTTTTTATTTTAATAGCTATATATGTATATATTCCACCATTTAAATTAAGTTCTAAATAAAATTAAGTCATTACTAATCAAAGAAGTCATACAAATTTTGTTCCACACTTAACAATATCTGAGCAAGCCATTTATTTATTTTACTGTTGTAAAAATAAAGAACACATTTGCCAATTCAACATTTACATATGTACAACTAATGATACCAATTACATTAACCATATTTTGCAACCACAACCAAAATCCTTTGCCAAACTTGCCATCACCATAAACAGAAACCCAGTGCTTCCTAAGCAATGACTCCTTCTTCCTACCCCTGGTAACCACTAAAGAACTTTCTTCTCTAGGCATTGGTCTATTCTAGATATTGCATCTCTGTGGGGTTATTTAGTATATTTGTACTTTTATGACTGACTTACTTTACTCAGCATGATGTTTTCAAGGTTCATCCACATTGTAGAACATATCAGGACTTCATTTCTCCTTCTAGGTGAGAAATAATTTTGTGTATGTACACACCTTGTTGCTTCATTTATCCGTTGATGGACATTTAGGTTGTTTCTGTGTTTTAGCTGTTGTGAGTAATGCCACAAGGCTGCCTACTCTTAGAGAGGCTCTGTAGTTTTAGTGTCTCTTCCTCTTTCTCTGTCTCTCTCACACACAAGCAGACATACTTACACACAATTTGAGGCCACATAGTGGGATGAGCTATTTAGCCTTCCTTTCAGGACACCCTGTCATTTAAGTGGAGAATGTCTGAAGTCTGGGCCACGTGTTATTAGAAAGGAATCTAACGAAACCCCACCCCCCAATAAGAAATGCATCTCTCTAACACCTCCTGCTTTTTTGTCTTTAAAGTGACCCCTGCCTATAGCAACTTTGTGAGAGGGCTGAGAGCACAGCCAACTTCTGGAACATTTTCTGTTTCAGCCAAGTCTGTAGCTATCTGGAACAAAGGCTACTGGACAACTGTGACTTTGATTATTCATTACCCATAGATGACCATGCAGAAGGCTGACCACAATGGAAGACTGCACTTTACTTTCCCCTGTCCAGGGCTGGGGAGGGCGAGGGAAAGTTCTGGATGAATTAAACTTTCTCCACAGACTGAAAGCAGCATTGCAGGCCCTTCTCTGGGGTACCTCAGCATGCTTTAGAATATTCTGTAGCCATCAGCAGTCCTTATACTATGTGATTACCTGACTACTGTCTTCTCTGCCTTTCCTCTTAGAACATGTTATCCATTACTAGGAAATTCATCTTTGTCTGTTTGGTCTACTGCTATCTCCTCAGCATCTGACATATAATAAGTGTTCTGTAGTTAATTGTTAAATAAACTAACATCTGAAATAACAGAGCTCTTGGGATGTTGTAAAATACTGAAGACTTGTGAGTTTCTTGTAAAAAAATTTCCTTCTGGTTGATGTGACAACATATTGTGAATATATTTGGATACATGGCAGTAGACAGAAGGAAAGACTGGTGTCAGCCCACTGTACTGTCCCAGAATTGAGAAAGTCAGTCTGAGTGAAATACGTGCCATTTTTCTGAATTTCAAACAGTGGGCCTAAATGGGCATTACATTCATACAGTAGGCCTACATGTTCTCAAACATGTGACTTCTGTTAAACCTGGACTTCCGTGCTCAACAGATTAGGCAGGAAGCTCAGCATAAAATAATTTGCTATCAGTATCGGACTGTAAGTGCATCTCTGTATAAAGAAAGTGGTTCACCAGACAGTACAGTAGCGTGGCAATGAAAAGTAAATATGTTGTAAATATATTCTCTTTACTGGTTTGCCAGGCTGGGCCAAGCTCAATTGGTCATATGATCTTTGTATAATTTATGAAAGTATCAGATGAAAAAAATATATTCTTGAGCTTTTTAAGAGCCTAGCAAAGGAAAATAAAAGAGTTTTCTCATCTCCAGACCAAGCACAAATATTCGGGTGGCCTGCCAAGCTCGAAGTAGAACAGAATGTGACTGTTGCAGCCAAGTTCAGCTATCATATATTTAAATACGCATTCCTTCTACCCTACAATGGCTGACTTCCGTCGCTTAAAGGCAGAGCTGATGCTTCCATGGCAGACGTACACCGACCTTGGACAAAAGCTGAAAAGTCAATTAAAGAGCCCACAAGATATTTATAAGCTTATAAAATGGTCACTAGCTCCGAAATCTTTCCAGTAAGCCTCGTTATGAGGCTAAATGGATGAAATCGCGTAGCTGTAGCCAGACTTCCTCTCTGGGCTTACCTCTAAATAGTGACTTAACCACAGGGATCTGGAAAAAAAAAATGCTGGAGAGGAGGAAAAAATAAAGTTATATATGTCAATAAGAAACATTTAAATAAAGAATAAATAATGGAGAGATCAGGCAAGAAAATACAATTATCACTACCTTGCATCAGAACCCATTGTGAGAAGGTGGAATAACAGTTGTTTAACAGAATAATTATTCTGACGCAGTATAGAGGTAACTGAAGTAGTTATCTGATGAGAAGTCTCTTCAGCCTCAGCAGAGACAAGGACAGGGAGGGTCATTTAGGCATCAACTTTTATGTAGCAGGAAGAAAGATGGATTTGTCATATGATAAGGCATTCTCATGCTTGGTCGTCAACCAAAAGGTTGGAACCCGGCCTTCACTGAGAGGTGCCTGAGAAGAAAGTCCTGGCAGTCTGTTTCCAAACAATCGGCCATTGAAGCCCCTACGGAGCAGTTCTGACACTCAGGGTTGCCAGGAGCTGGAACTGATTCTCCAGCAGTGGGTTTGGTTTATGGATCATACTAGAACAAACCAGGGGCAGGAAAGCAAGAAACCTGAAAAATCGCACTAGCCTTGTGAATCAAGACTGCCCTGTAGGTAAATTAACTACGGTAGTTTCAGAGCATATTCTTTGTTGAATGAGCTATTTCTAAATATTTTTTCATCATTTTATTATGAAATAAAGGCGGAAGGAAACGAACATTTATTGTTTCTACTATTTGTTCTGAACATTATTATGAGTCCATGTTGCTGTTAGGTGCCATCGAGTCGATTCCTCCTCCTAGGGACCATGTGTACAACAGAACGAAACAGTGCTGGGGCCCGCACTACCCTGAGAATCATGGTTGTGTTTGAGCCCACAGCTGCAGCCATTGTGTCAACCCATCTAGTGGAAGCTGTTCCTCTTCTGATCTGATCATATGTCCATATGGTCCCCAGATCCTCCCATCTTTTTGACGTCTTTCAAATGCTCAACAGATGTTACCTTATGCTGCATCTCACAGCATCTTATCTTCTTTACAAGTTTCTCCTCTCTTAGTAATTCTGAAAGTTATCAGGGACTAACCCTTTAGTTTACCAATTTGCTCTTTATCAACTTCTACCTGGACATCTCCACACTTCTTACCTTTTATCAACCTTTTCTGTCTTCTTTTCACCTTTGGGAATCACAAGTACGAACAAAGGCAGAAGTTTTAGTGAGTGATAAAACTTTCCAAAGGGCTTGAGAATAACACAAGGCAATTACAATGCTGTGATAGAAAATTCAGATTGTGTGTCAGATATCTCTCTGTTCCTAGAGTCTGTGAACCAAGATCCTCCTTAGGGAATCAGCTATTGTCTACTTTCTTCTGAGTCCACAGCCTACTACCCCGTAGGAAGCTAGCTCACCTCTGCTCTAACTCTATTGGCTTAGCCTGAATTCCCCCTCAAGTATTTTAATTCTTAGACTAGCTTTTTACATTATTATGTATAGAAGTTTGGCCTTTCCTTATTCAAAATGTCTGTGCTGTAAAAGAGGATTTGAGCTTTTCCTTTGGATAGCTAATTCTCCCTTAAAATATTCCTAAGACAAAAGATACTACTTTCTCCAAAATTGCATGCTTAAGCAATGGGTACAAGCTGCAGGTGTCTTTCAGATGGTAATATTATATCATTAAAAACAGTGTTTTGTTTTGAGATGGTGTGAAAACAGCATGGGGACAATGTCTGACCTTCTCCAACTCCTGCAAGGTGGAAGGAGAACCAAGATCAACAGTGTAAAGCTGGCTCCCATGAGGCACTGGACAGACAAGCCTTCCTCTCTCTGTCATCTTCACTAATTCTCTTGCCAACTGTTCATCTGCGGGGCTTGATAGCTCACTGCAATGGCCACAGAGAGCTCACAGACTATGCTGACAACTACAGGGTTTATTAGGGAAGTAACAGTTGCAATTCAGGCCCAGAAACACTCAAGATACAATTCGTCCATCAGGACAGCCTTGCTCCCAGGCTGCCTTTCGTTAGTTCCAGGCTTCTGCCCAAAGGTACTCAACTGTCTTTCTCCATGGGTTGGAAAGTCCAACACACTGCTGCCAAATCTCTGTTGCTTGGTCTTTTCTGTTGGCTTCTCCTTTCTTGGTGGTGAGCTCCTCATTTCTGCTCTGGAATTGGCTCTCTTTTACAGCAAAACTGACCAGTCTTCTTGGTAGGCCAGTTACTCTGTCATGCAGTCACCTGGGTGGGAGTTACAAGACCATAGCTGGAGAAGCCACACAAAAGTAATTAACTGCACTTCAGATGGTTACCTATATGTTACCTCATTATGTAATATATATATGTATATAGCTCGTATCTTTTACTTATTTGCTTATTGCTTATTTTCTCCTACTATAATGTTAACTTTACGAAGGTGAGTGTTTTTGGTCATCTTTGTATGTAAAACAGTGTCTGACACCTAGTAGGCCTTAAGTATGCATTTGTATTATTTAACCCTCAGTATAAGCTGACAGCGGTGGCGTGGTGCTTAAATGCTATGGCTGCTAACAAAAAGGTTGGCACTTTGAATCTACCAGGCCCTCCTTGGAAATGCAAGCAGGGCAATTCTCCTCTGTCCTGTAAGGTCACTATGAGTGGGAATTGACTCAACTGCATTGAGTGTGGTGGGGGTTTATAAGCTGACCAATGCACCTTATGTGCAGCCACTACCTGTCCGTCAGTGGAGGCTTCCCGGTTGCCGTAATGCTGAACAGATTTCCATGGAGTTTCCAAACTAAGATGGACTAGTAAGAATGCCCTGATGATCTATTTCCAAAAATCAGCCATTGAACATCTTGTGGATCACAATAGTCCTTCTGAAACTGAGCACGGTGACAGTTCAGGACCAGGCAAGATTTTGTTCTTTCAGTACATGAGGTTTCCATGAGTAGGGGGCCAACTCAATAGCAATTAACAACAACAAACAACACAAACCTGCAAGTTGGGTGTTATTAACCTCATTTTTTGGAAGAGGAAAAAGAGGCTAAATGAGTTTAAGTGTTCTTTCTAGGATCCTACAGGTAAGAACAGGTGAAGTTTTGATAGACCTCAAAACCAATGCTATTTCTGCAATATTTGCTTTTTTTCATGTTGTTCTCCTATAATATTTGATAGCTGTAACCTGTAGAAGACTTGTTAAGGGTTTTCTGTGAGTTTAACTAGGCTTTTGGAGCATTTCTCAAGGCCATGGTGGCAGTGGTGGGGGTAGTGGCAGACATATAAGGGAAAGGTACACTGCAACAGAAGGGAGACAGGGACATATAACCTAATGATCTTATACCTCTTAGAATTCTCATGATGTTCAACTCTCTCCTTTGCTATAAACAAGACAAAACAAGACAAAACAAAAACTGGACTGCCTGGTAACCTTTGCATGGTTTCCCAGCATGGATTTGTTCTAGTTTTGTGATTTCTTTGTTCTTTCTTTTGGGGTTAAAACTTAGTCTTTGAAGCTTCTTTGTATTTAGGTGCCATGGCGCCTGGAAGCCCTGGGATGCACTGTGTCTACTTCGGGTCGTCACAGGCCACCATGAGTTAAAAAGAGAAGCAGAGAAACAGCAAGAGAAGAGAAAGCTTGAGCAAATCACTGCAGTCCCTAAAGTGTTTTGTAGGTCTTACTAGTTTTGCTGCCTCATATGACACATAACTCACAGTAGGTGCTCATAACAGTCTGATGGGAGGCCAGGGGAATTCCCTCACATTGCCTAGTCTTCTTGCTTATGAGATGGACCTAGCCCATGTTAATTTGACCTGGAATGTTGCCAGGACATTTTGAAGGACTGTTCAACTGGGAGTTCAGATGATAGGTGAAGATGTAGATCTTTTGATGTAGAAATGAGCTAAAGAAGACAAAAATGGAAGATAGTACCCTAATAAAAATTCCTGCAGTACCCATTCACATGCTAAACCACACTTTGCAAGAAGCTCTTCATTCCCCAGCTCTAGACAAATAATCTGAATAACAGTGGATACTCCATCTCCTCAGCCTTTTTGATTGGTTGAGAGTTGCACTGAGTCAGGCTAAAATTCTGCTCTTGTTTATTTGTTTTTAAATTTGAAACCTGTAGGGAAAATTCACTTGCTCTCTGGTTGTGGCATTAATAGAGACTTGGAGCGCACTCTGAGCTGGTGGCAGTAAGTTTCTTGCCACCTGGAGAAAGCTTTGAGAGAATATTTTTAGCATTATTTAGAGTAGTGAAAAAAATGGAAACAGTTCAATATCTCCCCACTGATTAGTGGGTAAATAAAACGTAGCGCACTCCATCCAATGACATACTATTTGGCAATTAAAAAAATGAAGTGTTGATAGATTCTACAATACGGATGAACCCAGAAAACATTATGCTAAGTTAAAGAAGTCAGTTACAAAGATCACATTTTTATAATTTCACTTATATGACACATCCAGATAGACAAATCTGTAGAGAAAGATGTAGATCAGGAAATTGAGTGGATTGGGTCATGATGGCTAAAGGGTCTGAAGTTTCTTTCTGTGATAATGAAGATATTCTAAAATTGACTATGTGGATAAACACACAATTCTGAGAATACAGAAGTCATTGAGTTGCATACTTTAAATGGGAAGCTTGTGAATTATATCTTGGTAAGCTGATTCAGGGAGTGCTGCTAGCCAAATAGAAGTAGAGAAATGATATAGATTCAGAGTATACAGATGTTAACTGAGTCCTGGATTCTAGACTTTTATTATACAAATTTCACTCTTGTTCTTACCAAAGTATAGTTTGATAAGCCTCTACAACTGCATTGTCCTCCTCTCACTCTTTTCCTTTCCTTTTATTTTTCTTTTTGCTTAGCCAAGCCAAGTGCCGTACAAATTGGCTTTAGGTCACTTACCGTAATAGCTCTTCTGTTACAAGTGGATTACGTTTTAGAGGAAGGTAGGGGTGTTCCACCCCATCAAAGGATTCAGATCTCATACTGTACTTAACACTACCTCAGGCCCTGATATAGAATGGATATTCAAGAAATGTCTGTTTAAGAAAAGGCTGCAGAAACCAGAGTCTACATTATTATGAAACCAGAAGAACTAGATGGTGCCTGACCACTGTCAATGAATACACTGACAGGGAGCACAACAAAGAGTCCCTGACAGCAGGAGAAAAATGGGTCTGCAGACCTTGAATTCTATTAAGAAAGGCCAGAATGAATGGTCTGTGACGGGAAGGTCCCTAGAAGATATGGCCCCCTTGTCTCTGTTAGCTCCGAATTGAAACCATTCCCGTAGTCAGCATTTCAGACAAAGATTGGACCAGACCATAAGATATAAAATGATACTGATGAAGAATGTCCTTCTTGGCTTAAGTAGTTACATGAGACTAGTTGGGCAGCTCCTCTCCAGAGGATAGATGAGAGGGCAGAAGGTAATTGAGTGGCCTTGGGAAATACAGTGTAGGAAGAAGTGCACTATCACAGTGTGGTGAGAGCAGTCAAAGTCACATAGTAATGTGTGTGTAAGTTTTCATATGACAAATTGAGTTGGATTGTAAACTTTCACTTAAAGCACCATTTTTTTTTAAATCATGAAAAACATTAACAAAAGAAGTATCTGTTTTCATTCAAACTTGAATGACTGAGCTCTTCCCATGAGGAATCATGAGTCTGAAGATCCTTCCCTTTCAGCTCCAGTTGGTTTTCTGCAGTGGGATAATGCCAAGCTATCTCCAAAACCCTCCGTGGGAGATTTTTCCAGTAACCATAATTTTCCCTGAAAGAAAAATATAAGTTTACACCTACTGCCTTAAACTAAACTGTATTTATGGCTGTAGATCTAATTTTAGGTGTTCCCAGATATCTCCAGGTGGAGAATAGAGTTTTGAAAAATTAAAGAATTTTCAAACTGAAGCAAATGAGGTAATCACAGGTTTTTAAAGGACCGCAGAGCATACCAAGGCAGGCTGCTGTGCCCTCATTGGTTGTGCACAGGTCAGTTTTCTGTCCACACATAAACACTCACACAAGTGTCCATGTGCATAAAGACAGGAGTTTTCTTTTTCCTTTTCAAATAGTTGTTATTGAAAATAGACACAAAACATGGACCAATTCAGTAATTTCTGCATGTACAGTGCAGTGACATTGATTACATTCTTCAAGGTGGGGAACCCTTCTCCTCCTCTATTTCCAAGTTGTTCCTCGTTCTTTAACATACACTCCCTGCCCCTTAAGCTTCCTATCTAGCCTCTCAAGTTACTGTTGTCAATTAGGTTCTGTATAGGTAGTGCCCTAAGGTAGTTTTGTTGCCGTCCGTATATTTGTTTTCAATTTCTGTCTCATCAGGAGATTGGGGGGGGGGGAAGGCCAGTGAATTTTCTACTCGTTCAAATATAGGAAGAATGTATTTGCATGATGCAACATAGAGGTTGTCTTTTAAGGGAAGCTCTCTGTAGAAAAACCAGTTACCATTAATTGCGACTCATGGAGGAAGACCCTGAATGTGTTCGAGTAGAGCCCACAGAGTTTCTAATGGTGGATTTTTGAGAAGTAGATAGGCAAGGCTGTCTCTGAGACGCCTCTGGGTAGACTTGAATCTCCAACCTTTAGCTTAGCAGCTGAGTGTGTCACCTGTTTGCACCACCCAGGGGCTCCTCTTTATAGAAGGTGGTTAATTTAGAGCAGCGGTTCTCAAACTTCAGCCAACATCAGAATGACTGAGAAGGCTTATTACAAAACAGGTTTATGGGCTCTGTTCTCAGGGCTTTTATTATTTAGTGGGTCTGAGTCTGAGTAATTTCATTTCTAACAAGGATCCAGGTGATGCTGATGCTGCTGGTCTGGAGAATGTCCTTTTGAGAGTTCCTGGATTTACACTACATAACTGGGTACTGCATCTTATAACCTTTGGAGGCTGTTTAGTTTGGCAGCCAATGTTTCTTATGGTTTAAGATTGTGATCTTTGGGCAATGACTTGGAGGTGAAAGTATTGAAGCTCCTTTTGCAAATTAAGTGGTATTAGTTTTGAACATGACATTGCCGGCATGAATTTTTGTCCAATTCTACAGCTGCACTTTCCATGTCAGCTCATTCCCCACATCATTATGGTCCTTCTGGGACAGATGAAAATGTAAACTCCCAAATACACAGGCTCTGGCAGAGAAGCAGGAGGAGGTGGGTGGAGTGGCTGCATTTTGAACAATCAACTACACAGGTATCTAAAAATAAGACAAGTCAAGGAGACTGGCTTTGAAATGAGCACAGGATGATTGAGAACTGTCTGCAGAACTGCATCTGAGGCTTGTAAGTCTTCATGTGACGTTTACTTGTTTTCTCATGGAATGAAGAGAAATGCACTGAAATACCTAAATATCAAACTTTGTGTGACTTCTAACAAAATTAGGAGAAAAGGAAAGTCAGTACAGGAGGCGCAAGGAATTTCAGTGCTTAGCTTTAAAATGTTTTTGCTGAGCTAGTTATGCTCTCCTTAAGAGCAGTGTGGAAACCCTGGTGGTGTGGTGGGTAAGTGCTCCAGTTGCTAACCGAAAGGTTAGTGGCTCTTCTCGACCAGGTGACCCCTGGAAGCTCGATGAGGCAGTTTCCAGTCTGTCCTGTAGGGTCACTATGAATCAGAATCCACCCAACAGCAACAGGTTTGTTGTTTTGTATTTTGGTAAGCGCACTGTTCCGTGCATGCGGGTTTGTGGGAATACACACATACAGTCTTAGATACATGTGTCTGTGTCTTTCATCAGACTTTTGGGTCTTAAAAATTTGTTTGAATGTAACACGTACAGGGAGTCCCTGAGTGGCTTAAGTGGATTAAGTTTTTCTCTACTAACCAAAGGATTGGCAGTCTGAACCCACCCAGAGATGCCTCAGAAGAAAGATCTGGCAATCTGGTGCTAAAAAGTCACAGTCTTGAAAACTTGATGGAGCACAGTTATACTTTGCAACACATGGTCTCTTGAGTCACTCAACAGCAACTCATTTAGTTTTAATATGTGCACATGTAGACAGATTGAATTGTTACAAACTGAATGCTTTCATGTAATCAGTATCCAATTAAAAGAACAAATAATAACTTTTCCCTACAGAAAATTCTTCATACTCCTAAGCTTCCTTAGAGTCACTGCTGCCCCTCGGGGTAACCACTACCTAGTTTTCCGACAGCAGACAGGATTTGACTTTTGCTTTGCCATGCATATAAGTAGAACCACACAGTATCCGTTCTTCAAGTCTGGCTCCTTTCATGTGTGAGAAGCATCCATTATTTGTTTCCATTGGTGAAGAGTATTCCATGATGTAGATACATATAATTTGTATTTCCATTCTATTAATTTCCAGCTGGAGACTATTACGAATTAGAGCTGCTGTGAATCCTCTAGCACACATCCCTTGACAAACGTATATGTGTGTGTTAGAGTGGTGTTGATGGTTCATGTCATCGTTGTTATTAGGTGCTGGCAGGTCAGTTTCTACTTGTAGCAACCCCATGTACAACAGAACAAAACCTTGCCCAGTCATCTGCCATGCCTACTATAGTTATTATACATGTTATTAAGTGTATTATTGTAGTGATCGTGTCAATCCTTCTTGTTGAGGGTCTTCCCTTTTTTTTGCTGACCTTCTGCTTTACCAAGCATGATTTTCTTCTCCAGGAATTGATCAGAGGTTATGCATACATAGTCAGCTTTGGAAGACATTACAAAATCCAAACAGTTTGCAAAATAGTTGTACTAATTTACATTTTAACTAGGAGTATATAAACCTCTAGATTCTTCACATCCTCAGAAATAGTTGACATTGTCCATCTTATTTAGTTTTTACCCATTCTATTCTATGGGTACATAGGAAACCCTGGTGGTATAGAGGTCAAGTGCTATGTCTGTTAACGAAAAGGTAGACAGTTCTAATCTGCCAGGTGTTCCTTGTAAAATCTATAGGGGTCAATTCTACTCTGACCTATAGGATCGCTGTGATTTGGAATTGACTTGATAGTAGTAGGTTTCTTTTTCTTTTTTTGTGGGTACATAGCACTATCTCATTGTAGTGTAAGTATTTTATGATGATTACCAAAGATGAGAACCTTTTCATTTGTTTTTTGGCCATCTAGAGATCTTCTGTGTGAAGTGTGAGTTCAAGTTTTTGCCCATCTCTTCTTGATTTAAAGGAGTTCTTTACATATTCAGGATACGAATCTTATCTCAGACATAGATATTAGCACATCTCCTACTGGGCAAGTTTATTTTTACCACTGTCTTCGGTTTTTTTGTTTGTTTGTTTATTTTACAATTGAAACTTGGCATTCTTTTAAGAGAACTTTGCCTGCTGCAAAGCCACAAAATTGTTCCTTATATTTTCATCTGGAAATTTTGTTTTACCTTTCATGCTAAAGTCTGTAACCTATCTGGAGTTGATGTTTGCTTATGGTACAAAGTAGGGGTTGAAGTTTAATTTTTTTCTGAGTGGATATCCAATTAACCTAGCACTATCTATTAAAAAGACTTTCTTCATCGCTATTTTTACAGATCTGAAAGTGTTTTATTCAATATTCTTTCAATTGTTTATTCAAGTTGGCTTTTGAACCTTTGTTTCCTTGTTCATTTCCACAGTCACGCCTTCTGATTACAGCCTCTCTGTGGTAGGCATCTACTACAGATCTCCTCCCAGAAATGTGACCACTCTAGTGTTTGTCATCCTTGCAGTTTTTAGGTTAATAATCCTAAACCCTGGTGGCATAGTGGTTAAGTGCTATGGCTGCTAACCAAAAGATTAACAGTTTGACTTGACAGGCACTCCTTGGAAGCTCTATGGGACTGTTCTAGTCTGTCCTGTAGGATTGCTATGAGCAGGAATCAACTCAAGGGCAATAGGTTTGCCTTTTTGGTTTGTTAAATCCTAAGCGACATTTTTCTTTCACGTTCTATTAATTGAGAGGAGTATTTGTTTCCTGTGGATGCTGTAACAAATTACCACAAACTTAGTGGCTTAAAACAGTGAAAATCTGTCATGGTGGGCTGAAATCAAGGTGCTGGCAGGGGCTCTAAGGAAGTATCCATTCCTTGCCCCGTCCAGCTGGCGGGGGCTGCCAGCTCTCCTTGACTTGTGGCCACAACTTCTCAGTATTCAAACCTAGCTCTTCACATCTCTCTCTGCCCCATCTTCTTGTCGCTTTCTCCTAGTATGTGCCGTGTGTGTGTTCAAACATCCCTTTGCCTCCCTTTTAGAAAGATACATGTGATTGTAAGTAGGAATCATACAGATAACACACGATAAACACTCCACTGCAATATCCTTACTTTAATCTTATCTGCACAGACTGTTTCTATTTAAGGTAACACTTATAGATTCCATGGATTAGAACTTGCCACCTCAGTGGATCAGTTTTTTCACCTTATACCACAAGAGTTTTCAAGAAAACCGTAATACATTTTTAAAAATTTAACTTTGTGATTGAAAAATACTAACATGTGGTAAAACAAGCAAGACAGAATTCAAACTGTGCCACAGGGTATACAATAAAAACAAAAATCTTCACCCAGCCTCATTCCAGTCCCTTTTCTTAGAATCAATGGCTATTCTGTTTTCTGTGTTTACCTCTAGACATGTCCTAGGCATATGCAAGCATATATATATTCATATATATATATATTTATATATATTGGCTTGGCTTGGCTTGTCTATTTTGGGGTATTTAATTTGCTAGTCAGCTTTTTCAATTGTAGATAACACAATGAATATTTCTGCATGTAGAACCTTAAACAATTTGTCCCCGCATGGGGAATTCCTAGAGATAGAATTGCTAGATTATAGCAAGTGTGCATTTAAAATTTTCATAAAAATTGCCAGCTGCCTGCCACAGAGGCTGTCCTGATTCACTTTCCCACTACCCATGTCCCCAAGTGCATTTTGCATCATAAAACATTGTCTGGTTGTTGCAGGGAAACTCACTGGAATGTCAAGTAGATTGAAGGAAAGAGCTGTTACAGGAATGGAAGACAGTGATACAGGTGCCCATGTTTGAGATGACAATGTCTGCAGCCAGAACGAATGTAGGATGTAGAAACCAGAACCAACTTGAAAGGTACTGCCATGAAGTCACCTAGCAGAGCAGTCACCTATTTGTCAGGGCAGGTGCAGAATGAAAATGTGGGGCTAATTGTTCAAAAATTATTAAGATTTTCAAGAAAATGACAACAGTGTACTACACCAGCATGAGGCATTGAGAAACATGGGATCCTAAGTGACTGCACGGATCACATGCTCACGAAGCTAATCCTGTGTAAGACTTGGTGACAGCTGGACTCTGGGAACAAAGAAGAATTAAAATTAAAGATGATTCTAAAATCTGGTGGTTGGACAGTTGTACAGTGCTATTCTCTTCATTGGGGAAAGGAAATGATTCTAGAAAGAGTGAGAGGTCAAGGGCCTTACTTTTGGAAATATTGGTTTCAAATGGAGGAAATACATTAAGTTTTTCCAGCCATAGGTGTTAGGAGAGGAAGGAGCAGATTCTTGTGAAAAAGAAAGAGAAACAGTAGTTAGATCTTACCTTAGCTGTGTGCACTCCCCAAGGGCACACCCACGCTTCTTGTTGTTTCATATTCTCTGAGGCTCAGTACTTTCAATAGAGAAGGTATTTATAAACCACTCCTGAGTCAAAGGACCACAGAACAATTCTGTGGGTAGATATTTGCCAGAAGCCAACTTACACTCCAGAAACTTAAAATGTAACGTGAATCAAGTGTTTAACATCACTATTTCCTTCATCATCTGTAATGTTACCATTGAAACTCTTTATTTTTGTTGAATGGCTACCATGTCTAGCATATTCTCCTGCTATCCTTATGAAACACTGTATATGAGACAATTGTTCATTTCATTAACACGTTAAAAAAAAATCAAAGTTTAGTCAAACTCACTGAGGCAAAAGCACTAGGTGGGTATAAACTTGACCCTTTGTCCTACGAGGACTTACAACTTAATTGAGGACCCAGGCCATAGTCGGAAAATAACAACAAGTAATCGAGGACAAGAGTTTTCAGATTTTAGTGTAAATCAAAATCACCTGGGTACTCGGCAGAAGTGAAAAACCTTACTCATGAGACCTGGGTCCCGGTGTTGTCTATTAGCATTCCAAAATATTCTGATTCACACCAAAGTTTGAGAACCACTAAGAAGGAGCCGTTGGTGGAAGATATTGTCAGGATATTGATTGATGGTATCTGCCACAAGGGTACTGAGGAAAAAATGAGCGCTGAGACTGTAGAAGAGCTTTTCAAACCTTAGTGAGTATTACTATCACCTTTGAGCTTATTAAGGAATAAAGGCTTTTTGTTCTTGCTGCCAGAGATTCCTATTCTGTGAATCTGGGATGGTGATCTAATATTGGCCTTTCAGTCTGCTGCAGGTAATTTAAAGCCTATAGCTATAAAGAGATGGATTCATGATTTTCAGGGAAATTGTTTTGGAAGGTAGTGACATGTGAATTGAGATTTGAGTGAGAATAATACTTAGATGAGGGAGCAAGAGCTTCATGGTGTGAGAAAAACACAGAAGCAGAAATTTAAATGCCAGTGTGAGGGTAAAAGGACCAGTCAGCGTCAGTGGTATACAGGGAAGCAGTGGAAGGCAAGATTAGAGGCGCAGGTCAGAGCTGGATCCAGCCCCACCTCCCAGCTCGAGGCCGCTCGCCGTGTGAAATTCTCCAGAATGAAAAACCTTCCAATAAAGAAAAAGCCTTGGGCCAGGTGACTTCATTGGGGAATTCTACCAAATACTACCAGAAAAATGGACACCAATTCTTTTTCAGCACTTCCAAAAGTAGAACTCATTCTGTGAGGCCAACATTACTCTGACACCAAAAGCAGACAAGAACATCACAAGAAAATTATACACCAGTATTTGTTATGGATATAGATGTGAAAATCCTCAACAAAATATCAGCCAGTTGAATCTAACAGCGTATTAAAAAGATCATATACCATGATTAAGTAGCATTTATTGTTGGTATAAAGGGTGGCTCAACATTAGAAAGTCAATCCATGTAATATATCACATTAATACTCTATGCTGTCGAGTTGATTGCAACTCACAATGATTGTATTGACAGAGTAAAACTGTCCCACAAGGTTTCCAAGGAGCAGGTGGCAGATTCCAACTGCTGACCTTTTTTGGTTAGTAGCCAAACTCTTAACCATTGCATCACCAGGGTTCCTACCACATTACCAGAACAAAGGAAAAGAACCACATGACCACTCAATGCAAAAAAGGCATTTAATAAAATGTATAATGCTAAAGGAGACCCTGGTTTTGTAGTGACTAAGAGTTTGGATCATCACCAAAAGGTTAGCTGTTCAGGTCCACCGGGTACTCCATAGAAACCCCATGTAGCAGTTCTGCCTTGTCCTGTAGTTTTGCTATGAGTCAGAACTGACTCAACAGCAGTGAGTTTTTTGTAACACTGAAAAAGCATGCACAATAAAGACAAAATAAGTTTATTCTGATGGACTTCATCAAAATAAAAAACTTTTGTATAATAAAAGACTTTATCAACAAAGTAAAGAAGCAACCTACAGACAGGAGAAAACACTTGTCGATCATGTAACTGATATAGGTATACTATTTAGAATATGTAAAGAACTCCTATAACCAAAAACAAAAAAGGCAAACAATTCAATCAAAAAATGGGCAAAGGCCTTAAATAGATACTCAACCAAAGAAGAGACACAAATGACGAATAAGCACATGAAAAAATATTTGACATCATTAGTTGTTGATGCTGGGTGCTACTGAGTCGATCACAACTCACAGCGACAACATATGACGGAGAAGAACTACCAATAAGGCAACGTTCATTGCAGCACTATTCATAGTAGCTCCAAAGTGGAAATGACCAACTGACCCTCAATAAATGGATGAACGAAGTATGGTATATCTATGGAACACGATACTATTTAGCCATAAAGAGAAATCAAGCACTCATACATGCCAACGCATGGATGAGCCATGAAAACATCATGCTGAGTGAAATACATCAGTCACAAAATGACAAACATTATATAATCATGCTTACATGCGACATGTATAATAGACAAATGCATAGAAACCTAGTGGTTGTCAGAGGCTGGTGCAGGGAGGAAAGAAGGAACTATTTCTTAAGGGACACTGAATTCCTGCTAAGGGTGGGATGAAAAAATTTGGAACCAGATAGTGGTGACGGTTGCAAAACATACGAATGTAATTAACGTCACTGAATCCTGGATGTAGCAATGATTGAAACAGCAAATGTTTTGATATATATTTTTTGCCACAATTAAAAAAAAATACCAAGACAAGAAAAACACATGGGTTCCATCTTGGGGACTGCTCTTTCTGACCACCTTCACCAGTCACTCTCTGCCACCTCCATCCAGATTCACTGGCTGCTTGGCTAGGCAGCATTGCTTCGCCTGTATGCAGAATCTGGTCAACAGCAGACAGAAGCCCAGAAGGCACTCGGTTTGAATTCCAGGCTGAGGAGTGGTAGCTGGAAAGGGGTTATTTATATATATTCCTCAGCTTGGAATAGTAAAATGTTTTAAAAGATACGGTGTTTAATCATGTCCTAGCCTGAGGAATGTGAAGCCTGGATGAAAAACTCTACTTCGTGAGGATAAAAATAAGAAACTGGTGGCTTCACCTGTTAGGTTTTCCAAAATGTTCGTAAATCTCCTGTCCCCTCGGTCACATTTTGTTTCCCTACCGTCTAGTTTGTGTTCTGAAAGATCATGCGTAAGCAAAATGTTCATTTCACCAAGACTTTGAATAATCAATCTCTGAATCATCTTACCACTTCATACAGTTCTCTGCTGTTTGTGTTATATGCAAAGTAAACAAATGCACGTTTACTCCCCCAAATTAATTACTCAGTAGTATTTATGTGTCAACTAATTACCAACGTAATTGAAATACTTCAGATTTCCTTTTCATTTACTAAGATCAGTGTTTGTGAGGTAGGTAGCTTTTTTGATTCTCCTATCAAGGAGACATAATCCACCAACAAAATGTACTGCAAAGTTAGATGGACAAATTCTTTCCTGAAGATGAAGCTTATTATTTCTTTAACATATGTAGCCTCTCCTTATCCAGTGTCTGAGAATTTGGGACTTGAACCTGATCCCTTCAAATTGAAGTGCTATATGTGGCAATTACATCATCTAGTGCTTTTTCTAATAGAGAACTACTATTTTTAAACAAAGATAATCCTTACCTTTAAAAATATATATTATTTTGTATGTAAACTCTTGGCATGAAATTTAAAGCCACTGTAGGTCCAGGAGCCATGTGACAGGTTTAGCCTCAGACATGCAGGAATGCACCAGATCCACTGAAATATTACCTTCTGAATGATGAGTCTACGCACACAAGCTGTGTCTGACACTCAGAGTCACTGGAAGAAAAGATTAGGATTGTTTTTATGCATAATAATTTGCACTATGTCATGTTTCCCTCCCAAATGTGGCAAAATATCCAATTCTTTCTAAAAGAAGCATTACTTCAATAAAAATCAAGGGTAGAGGATATTGTCAATTATTTAGTTAATTTGCTTCATATAGAAATAAGTATTTTTAATTTTAGGTTGATTGCAAATGTTATTGAGTTCTCTACCAGTTTATTCATGTTTTTATGGCATGTTGTATTCAGTCTTATTTTGAGTTACAATTTTTTTAGCCAAATTTCCATTATGAGGAAAGAGAGAGTTGATATTGAGAAGTCGTGAAAGAAGAGTTACATTCAAGGACCAGGAATAATTCTTTTGTTGATTTCAGCATTAGTCAAAGTTCTATTAAAATATGGTTTCCAGTTTTGGTCAATATGTTTTATGGTAAAATGAAACATAAACATAATTGAAGTATGGGACAACCGAGCTGTTAAGACTGTGTCAGGGAATTAAAAAAAAAAAAACAAAACAAAAATAAAACTAAGTGGCCAATTGTGGAATATTAGAAAGGAAGAGCTAACAGTATTCAGGGATTTTTAAGTTAAACACTCACTGTCTATTTCACCACCACATATTACCAAGAAGGAAATGGAGGTGTGGAGAAATTGAATTTGTGGGGTCTACATACCTGTGTAGTGGTCAGGTTGGGACGAGAGCCCAGGTGTCTTAACTTCTATTCTAGTGCTGTTCCTACTAAGGCACAAGGTGATTTGAGGACAGTTGTCTTTGATAGGAATTTATTCAAGTGGCAATTCTTGTCCTCTCAACTCCTGCCTTAGTATCTTTAGCGTAGGAAACACACTTTCCTTTCCTCATCACCCTTCAGGGTGTTCAAGTAATACAAATTCTTGTTAAATCCCTAATGTGCAAATCATTTTAATGACTGTGGAAGACTAACAGGAAAAGATTTTGTTTAGCATCAAGAGGTATTTGACTGTATGCTAGTTGTTAAACATGGTTATAGAGTCTGTACCCCATGCCTGCTGTTATTGTTGTTGAGTAGATTCTGACCTACAGTGGGTCCATAGGACAGAGCAAAACTGTCTCATAGAATTTCCAAGGAGTGAGGCTGGTAAATTTCAACTGCTGACTTTTTAAAGGTTAGCAGCTGAAGCTCTTAGCCACGGCTGCACCAGCGCTCTAGAGTCTGCACATTTGGTAGTACTGAAAAGAGGATCAAAAGTCATTTCTTCTGGGTTATTTGGTCATTTACTTCCTAAAGCCAAATATAAAGACATGAATTCTTAAGGTTCTCTCTAGCTCCAAGAAGTTATTATTCCAGTCTTACCTTTGGCCCCTTTACCCTTCACTACACTTAAACCAAGCTCCAATAAACAACATCATGATAAACAGAAAGAAGATTTAAGTTGTCAAGGATTTCATTGTACTTGGATTCACAATCAACACTCGTGGAAACAGCAGTCAAGAAATCAAAAAACACATCACATTGATGCTACAAAGACCTCTGCCACGTATTAAAGAGCAAAGATGTCACTTTGAGAACTGACTCAAGCCATAGTATTTTCAGTAGCCCCATATGCAGCAAAAGCTGGACAATGAATAAAGAAGAAGAATTGACACCTTTTAGTTGTGCTGTTGATAAAGAACATTGAGTATACTATGGACTGCCAAAAGAACAAATCATCTGTCTTGGAAGAAGTATAGTCAGAATGCTCCTTAGAAGCAAGAATGAGGAGACTTTGTCACATATTCTTTGGATATGTTATCAGAAGGGACCAGTTTCTGGAGAAAGATATGCTTGGTAAGACAGAAGGTCAGCAAAAAAGAAGACCCTCAAGGAGATGGATTGACACAATAGCTACAACAAAGGGCTCCAGCACAACAACAATCATGAGGATTGTCGCAGGACTGGGCAGTGTTTCATTCTGTTGCACACAGGGTTTGCTATAAGTTAGAGCTGGCTCAATAATACCTAACAACAACAACAAAGAAAGCTCTTACGTGAACTTCTTGGGCTCAGCCTTTCACCTTCTACTCTTTTTTTCTGTTACCCTCTATCACAGATTGAACTGTGGCCTCCTCAAAATGCGTGTATCGATCTGGCTGGCCCATGATTCTCGATATTGTAAGATTGTCTATTTTGTCATCTGATGCTATTTTCTTTGGTGTTGTAAATCCTCTCTAGGATGTTAATGAAATGGGGTAGACGGCTGTTGTGTTGATGAGGCAAGACTCAGTCTACAGAATTGGATTGTTTTGAGCCAATTTCTTTTGGGATATGAAAGAGAGAAGTGAGCAGACAGAGGGGGAGCTCATACAACTGGGAAAGCAGTGCTGGGAGCAGACCTCGTCCTTTAGACCTAGGGTACCTGAACAGAGAAGCTCCTAGTCCAGGGGAAGATGCGCGAGAAGAACCTCCCTCCGGAACTGAAGGAGAGGGAATCTTCCCCCTGGAACATATGCCTCGAATTTGTACTTTTTACTTACTTTACTGTGAGGAAATAAATTTCTCTTGGTGAAAGACATCCACCTGTGGTATTTTTATAGCAGCACTGGGTAAGTAAGACAGAATTTTGTACCGAGAGAGTGATGTGCTACTCTAGAAGATGCTAAAATGTGCAAGTGGTTTTGAATCTTTGAGTGGTTAGAAGATTCTGAAGGATGTGGAAAGACCTTTTAACCCTGCAGAAGGCATGGATGGTGAGAAACGGCAGCAGAGGACTGGACTCAGAGGAGGACTAGCAGCTGTAATGAACTGGTAGCAGCAGAACTAGGAAACTAGTGCCATATAACACTAATACAGACCCACAAAACAAGAAAGCTGAGTGCCCAAGCACACACAGTAGGCTTCTTGGCAGAGTAGGGTGCCTCCAGACGCTTACTGATAGAGCTAGGCTTGCCGACCCATGGAGCAAGAGAGCTGAATGCCTACATGTATAAGGATTTCTGATGGGATGGAGTGGGATGCCTCCAGGAACTTACTGGTTGAGCTGTGGAACATTTACCTTAGCAGGGCAGATACAGACACGAGGCCCAATGGCTGAGAGCCTGCGGAACCCAGAAGCAGAAACTGCAGAGCTAAGGAACGTAGGAAGCTCTGTTGCTTCTGTCTCAAAAGTTATGGCCACAACTCTGGGGTTTCAAAATGTGGAAGGACGACCTCTGGTGTACCAGGAGGATGGTGTACCTACAGTCAAGGATGCAGAGTTGGATCCTACTGGGCCTGGGAGGCGGAGCTAAAGCCCAAGAGTAGGTGGTTGACACTCAGAATCTGGAGACAGCGGCCAATACCTAGAGCCTGCGGGGCAGAGCCATGTGTTAATTGTCTCAGAGAAGAGTGGATTGTTTTCAGAGCTTTTATGGGGTCAGGTGTTCTGCTGACTTGTGTGGTGTCTGTTATTCCTTCTTTACTTCCATTTTCTCCCACTGGTAATGGAAATGTCTAGTTTGTTACTGTTCTGTCATTGTACCTTTGGAGGCTGTTGACCTGTATTCTAAATTACACAGACAGAGTGGAAGTTTTGGATTTTGGACCTGGAGTTAAGACTTTTGCTGATAATGATTGTGTGAATACGTTTTGTGTGCTGAGAGGATGTGATTTTTGTGGTGACAAACAGTGGAATGTCATGGATTAAATTGTGTTCCCCTAGTTTGGGTAGGCCCTGATTCCCAGTATTGTGCGATTGTCTACCCTTCTGTCATTTGATGTGATTTTCCTAGGTGTTGTAAACCCTGCCTTTATAGTGTTTATGAGAGGGGATAGGCAGTAGTTGTGCTGATGAGATAGGACTCTGTTTACAAGATTTTGTTGTGTCTTGAGCCAATTTCTTTTGGAATGTAGAAGAGAGAAGTGAGCAGAGAGATAGGGGACCTCATACCACCGAGAGAGCAGTGTTGGGACCAGAGTGTATCCTTTGGACCCAGAGATCTTGCAAACAGAAGTTTTTAGTCCAGAGGAACAGTGATGAGAAGGATCTTACTCCAGAGTCTACAGCACTAGTGAGTGACATACCCTCCAATCTTGAGATTGATGACCTCCTCTTTGCTTTTTATATATACCCCCCCCTTTTTTTTTTTTTTGGAAATCCTGGTGGCATGGTGCTTAAGTGCTGCAGCTGCTAACCAAAAGGTCAGCAGTTCAAATCTGCCAGGCGCTCCTTGGAAACTCCATGGAATAGTTCTTCTCTGACTCAATGGCAGTGGGTAGATAGATTTTAGTTTTTAGGTTATAATCTGCATAGATTCACTTGATTGCCCCCAAACACCAGTAATTAATTGTGTGTAATTTCTTTTGTCCTTTTACGGTTTCTTTAATACTATATATTGTCAGTGTTGTTATCCTTAAAAATGTTTAATTGACCTTCAATGAAATGAAATTTTGTATCAAATTAAAAAAAATAAAGAGCTCCAAAACAAAAAACAAACAATGTAGTAAGTATACTCAAGAGCTCATATCAACTACAAATTTGGATATTTACAAGGCATTTTTATGAGTTCACAATTCCCATTGTTTCAAATATTCAAAAAACACAAAAGAAAACTGATTTAGACAAATTAGAGAAAATGTTGGGCTAAAAGTCTGGATTAAGTATAATGTCATTATTTTGGAGCTTAAAGCACGTAAATTGTGAATAAATGTTTAAGCCTGATGGATTTTAGATCAGAACTTCGGTTTTTTTTTAAATGAAGGGATGTGAATTACTTATAACTGGCATTTGGGACCTATACACTTATTTATGTAGAAAAAATGCTCTATAATATGATCTCAGAAGTAGAATATTAGTGATCCTGTTTTTACAGAGTTTTAGTTTAGTATACATTTCTTCACCATCTAGTCTCACTCTCAAAACCATCCTGGGAAGTGACTTAGAAGTTCCTTGATACACAGCAAGCAGCAGAGTAAGGACTTATATCAACTCTCTTGACTATAAACCACAACACTCCTAAAGTTTAATCTGTATCATTAATTGGTTAAAGAAAACCTTGTTTTGCTAGAATATGCAAATTAAACCAGAGCTCAATCTAATGATCCCAAATTCCAAAGGATAACATTTTGTTGCATTTTGCAAGCAGGGGGGATCTGTATGTATACATTTGGTTTTCTGTCTCTTATAAACATAATGCAGAGAGTGAATCCCTGGGCAAGATTAGCTCATTACCAAGCTCCTAACTTGCTGTCATGGAGGCTTTTAATTTAATCACAGGGGAGAGGACAATCAAAGGCTTTTTTGCCTTGGCTCAGTACTGGAATTGAGTCGTTGGGGTACTTGGGTGAGCCGCCGTAGCAGTACTGCTTCTAAAGAGGATAGTCTGTATGCACTGGAGAACTGTGTGTGTATACATACATATATACCAGCAGAAAAAATAAAAATAAAAAACTAGACCCGTTGCTGTTGAATTGATTCTGACTCATGGAGAGCCTATAGGACAAAGTAGAACTTCCCCATACAGTTTCCAAGGAGTGGTTGTGGTAGATTCAAACTGCTGAGCTTTTGGATAGTAGGTGATCTCTTGACCACTATGCTATCAAGGCTCCACGTATAATAAGTATAGAAGATGTTGTTGTGTGACATCAAGTACATTCCAACTCACAGTGACTGTAGCAGAGTAAAACTGCCCTGCAGGGTTTCCAAGAAGTGGCTGGTAGATTTGAATCACCAACCTTTTAGTTAACAGCCTGAAATAGTTTATATACTATACTATGCTACACTGTGTGTGTGTGTGTTTGTGTGTGTGTGTGTGTGTGTATCCTGTAGGCAACATCATAGTCCTCAACTTACATTTAACTGTTTTAGCCAATGCTTTACTCTGCTTTCTTAGGCAGTTTACAGAAAGGAACTCATGCTGTATGTACACACACAACAACACACACACACACAACAGAGAGAAGTAGCAGTCTTGGGAATCCTATGTGGCAGTTCTACTCTATCCTATAGGGTTGCTATGAATCGGAATTGAACTGATGGTAACAGCTTTGGTTTAATTTGATTATTATGGAAGCAGATCACCAGGCCTTTCTCCTGCAAAATCATATGGTGAGTTCAAACTGCTAACCTTTTGATTAGCAGCCAGCTGCTTAATCGTTGCTCCACCAATGCACCTTTACACAAAACAACTGTGTTAAAAAAAAAATATTCCCACTTCCTAAAGTGGAGATGAAGTCGTTACAAATGCGTGGAAGTGATAATTGGTTTACTAATCTTGTTCACCTTGATCAAGAGCTCTTTTTAGCTCTATTGTATCATTGAAGAGAATTTTTTTCTTTGGTAAAATTAAAATCAAATGACTGCAGTTAGCTGAACCTCCACCACTATCCATCACGAGACACCCGTGATGTGTCAGAATGATGATCCCATCTTGCTGAATAGAATCAGGGGTTTGTGTATGAAGTAAAGTCATGTTTGAGAATCTGCTTATAAATCACAGCTTTTGTGAATCTGTTGAAACGATGGTCTCTTTCCATAGACACACACAGACATGATTCATAGATTCCAGGAAGTCATTTCATGTGCCTTTGTGGACTAGATTAATAACCTTCGTATTAAACATATCCTTTACTTCAGTCCTTCCTCTCCAGCCCTACCAAAGCTGGTCCATTTATGGCCTTCCTCACCTTCTGACTTGACTCTTGGCATATTTCTTCACTGATTTGCCTGTAGGCTTGAACGCTTCATCCACAGTACAGCCAAAGTAAACTCACTAGACTGAAACTCAGTGTGCTGTTTCTGTTTCTCATTCTCACATGGTTGTCCTCTACCGACAGGATAAAGTCCAGATGTCCCTATGGTCTGTTCCTTATCTCTACTTCTCCATCCTCATCTTTTGTCATATCCTCCCTCATACCTAGTGCCCTAGAAATTCCAGACTTTTTGCAATTTCCAAACACATTTTGTGATCCAATGCCTTTATTTTTAGTAACCACTTCAGCCTGAAATCCATACACCTTCCTCAGGACTATTTTACTTGGTTAATTTCCACTTTACCTTAATGGCTTAACTTAGTTGCTTCTCTCACCAGCAAATCTGTCCTGACTTCAATTCTCCTCTTGCTGCTCATTTAGGTACCTTTCCTCTGGCCTTGCATATGTGCTCATAACTTACCACAGGTATTATCATTATGTGCTTAGGTTTCTGACTTTATACTAGATTACAAGCTTCTTGAGAGTAGGAGCTGCATCTTATCTTTTTGTGTTTTGACAAGTCTTGGCTTGGCTTAAGTAAGGAGCTAGAAGAGAATCCAAAAATGAAAACTCACTGTAGAGTTGATTCTGACTCATATAGACCCTGAAGGACAGAGTAGAACTTCTCCATAGAGTTTCTAAGAAGCACCTAGTGGAATCAAACAGCCAACCTTTTAGTTAGTAGCTGTAGCACTTAACCACTACACTACCGGGGTTTCCAGTATTTTTTTTTAAATAAGCATTTGATTGTCCAATGAGTGAAAAAAAAAAAAAGAATAAATGAAAGAATAAATGGTTAATAAATATCCACTAGTTTTCATACTATGTTGCCCATTTGAGATGTACAGCAGCTGTTCTTAACCATCCTTGGGATTGCTAAGAAAATATATACAGAAATCTAAACTAAATAAAAGTAGAACTTAGCGGAGTGCTTAATATATAGTAATGTTCAATAGTGGACAGATTTCAGCAGAACTTTAAACTAAGATATTCTAGAAAGAAAAATCCAAATCTGTTGCTGAAAGTGAAAACTTTAGGAAGCACAACAAAACGTTGTTTAGCTCATTTGATGTGCATGTGTTGTCAGGAGGGGATTAATTGCTAGAGGAGGATATTATGTTTAGGTCTGGAGTACACTCCTGTCTACAAGATCTGGGACAGCCCAGCACCCCTGATTTGGCCTCTGTATACGTTACTTCCCCCTTTTTGATCAAGATACCACTAGAGGGGCTTACAAAGGAGTTTACCCATATTCTGCAAGAACTGAGCATCTAAATACAGTTGCTGTGTTAAGCCTTTTGAGATTCAGTATTTCAGGGATAGTTGCTTTCTTGAGCTTTTAAACTCTGGATGGCAGCTTTATTATTGGAAGCGTCTGGCTGGGCGTCATCCAGTGTTACCTTACTATAGCTTTAGGTCTCACCTTCAGGGTGTTGGTTCTGATTGGGGTGATTGTTGCTGACAAAGCATATCAGAGGAATAACATGACACTTCTAAAAAGTCTGACCCCAGAATTAAAATTTATTCTCCTTTGAGAAATTAGTCTCCTACAAATAGATAATTTTTTTCATGATCATATGGCTTGAGAGTTGACTGTGACAATGAAAAATGCAGTGCAAAATACATTTAACAAGCCCTGTAACAACAATGGAAACCCTGGTGACATAATGGTTAAGTGCTACAGCTGCTACCCAACAGGTGTGCAGTTTGAATCCACCAGGCACTCCCTGGAAACTCTATTGGCAGTTCTACTCTGTCCTGTAGAGTTTCTATGAGTTAGAATCAACTCAATGGTAATGAGTTTGATTTGGTTTTATAATAGCAATTACAATGATTCAAAGGAGCAGGCAGGCTGGTTAAAAGGAGTGTATACCAGAACTAATACTTTGGAATAACTGGCTAAAAATATCAAAGAAAGAAAGTACAGTCATGAGGGGAGTGCCATGTAACCTGGAAGTTTGTTGACGTATTTTAGAGATATCTTGTTTCACTTCCTCAGAGGTATTTATCCATGAATAGCAAGTGGTATCAGTAGTAATAAAGACATCTTACTGAGGCAGGAGAAAATCAAGAGCTGCTGTATCATCTAAAATTATTTTAACAGAAGAATCTAAGGATTTTCATTGAGCTATCATTCTGTCGGAAACTGTGGTAGTATAACGATTAAGTGCTGCATCTGCCAACCAACAGGTCAGCGGTTCAGATCCTCCAGATGCTGCTTGGAAACACTATAGGGCAGTTCTACTCTGTCCTATAGGGTTGCTATGAGTTGGAATTGACTTGGTGGCAGTGGGTTTGGTTTGGTTTTGTCATTCCATCAGCAGTATCATCAGCCAGTGGAACTATAGTAGCACACAGACTGTGAATAGATTGTTCTAACTGCAGTATACCAAAAGAAAGAACAATAGCACAAAGAAACAACTAGCCCCATCCAGCCTTATTGGAAATGGCATTGTCTAGGGGAACAAGTTCTCTCTGTTTATTAATTTCAAGTCACTGTTGCACGGAAAGCTGTAATTGTATGAATGGATAGTCATGGAAACTCTAAGCATACCTAAAGTGCATTATGCTAACAAATTTCAAACATGTAAACATGGTAAGGCTCAAGTATAGGGTAAATACTTGGACTTTTTTCTTAAATAAGCTGATTTTACACATAGGAAGACATCCAGATCCTACACATAGGAATACAGGCTTATAATATGCCTGTCCCAGTGGATATTAGGAAATGGAATGGGCTGATTAGCCTTTCAATCTAGTCTGCAGTTAATCGATCCTCACAAATGGATAATTCTCCAACTTCTAGGGGATCCTGCAGTCAAGTATAACCTAGGAGAGTTCGATCATGTTTAAAACAATTTTTTGCTATTGCGGAATAATACCAGTATTTATTAATAAAATGATTGCATAGTATGGAAAACAAACAAGTATTACAACCAGGCATGAGTAAGATTGAAGCAGGAGACTGACAGACAAGTGGATAATTCTGGAAGTAACCACAGTTTGACTTGAATAGCTCATTTAAAATCAACAGTAAAATTAAGTATGCTTCTATTATCTAAGACTAGCAGAGCAAGAGGATCAGTGTGATCTTGCACAGATCCATCGGGAGAGCAACATACCCATCAGTCATTCAAATTACTGGTGCTGGCTACTACTGGTTGAGTTAATTTGACCGAAGCATTTTTATTCTAAGTATCACTAATGGTCATAAGAAACAGAATACTTATTAAAATGTAGAAAAATTACTTAAAATTGATTGTGAAATAGATTCTTTTTCTAACAAACTACTAGAGGAAGAATCAAAGTCGGTAAAATGAAACTTGATTTAAAGGCTACAGGTATTAAACAATATGCAAGAATTTCAATTAAAGTTTCAACTCATTAGATTAAGGTTAAAGGTATTTGATTATTCTTAAAGCTGTTAAAAAATAATTCCCTAAGTAATCAAAAACCATCAGAACTATAAAATACCAGCAGTTAGGAAGCTCACAGAGTCAAAAAATATCAGCAACTTGCATGTAATCTTGTCTTACAATCAGTTACCTGTTTCTGAAGCCACTTGCTGTTGGTCACTGGGGCATTTCAGTCTGAATTTCAAATTTCTGGCTGGTTGACAAGTCTAGGCAGCTCCTTCAGCTTTCTTTAATGATAACAAATGAATCCAAGAGTTAATTCTTTCTAGTTCTGCTGCTAAGTGTTAATTAAAAGAGCCAGACAAGGCCCTTTATAGTCCTTTCCAGTATACATAATATCCTGGGTTAACATTAAGTAGAGAAAAGGAGCTAGGATTCTGCTCTCAAATACTTTTCTAATTTGTAAATTAAAAAAAAGAGACTTTTTAGAGCACAGCATTAAAGATTGAAAGTATCTTAATAATTCAAGTTGTATTAAATTAGAATTAGTGGAGGCAATGTAAGAAAGGGACAGAGGCCTTCCAATAACTATTCCATGCAGAGTCAGTTTATGAGATGCAAAAAGAGTGCTTCTTACATTTAAAAGGACTAAAGGGAGAACTTTAGTCCAAGATAAACCTAAGGATTCAGAAAGCTTGGCAAGTTTAGATTTTATTATATTACTAGCTCTTTCTACAAGTCCAGAGAGCTGAGGGTGATGAGAACAATGTAATCTCTGACACATGGGAAAAATTTAGCATAATTCCTGAATAACGTGTCCTGTAAAACGGGTTCCCTAATCACTGCAAAGGATTTCTGGCTTTCCCAAAGTGAGAGTTCTATTTCCAAGGAGATTTTTTTTCTAGAAGGCAAGCAGTTGCCCATCTGTAGAAAAAAGCCTATACTTAGTGTGAAAACATAAAAGTTATTACTAAAACATATTTGTAATCATTTTAAAGTAGAAGTTGGATAAAATTTAACTGCCATTCAAATATAGGTTCAGAAGGCAAAGGATATTATCCAAGTAAAGTCTTAGGATTTTTCCTTCAGTTATTCTGAAAGCAAATACAATAACACAAGGTCGTATGTTCAGCTGCATCATAAAAATTTCCCTACTAGTATTTCTTTAAAATTTCTACCATGTTTTCTGTCTCTAGATGAGTGTTCTCATGTAGAATCCTCATTACAAGGACATGCAAAAGTTTGAGAAGAAGAACAATTTCAGGATCAGGCCCTAACCATAATTTACTATCTGATCTTGGTAACAACCTGATTTTTTCCATGTCTCAGCATCATTAGAGTAAGATTACTGTTGATATTTCAAAAGCTATCTTTGGTGGGTACAATAATACTAGTTATTTCTTAAGAAAAATTCTCTATAGACTGTTTTAGAGGGCCCTTTATAAACTTGTTTGCTTTTACACGGATGTCTCAGGCTGGGCTCTCTAGAGGAGAAAAACCAATAAAGTCTCTGTCTGTCTGTCTTTATCTGTTTATCTATCTATCTGGAGAGACAGATACATATCAAAGAAATAGTTCATGTGGTTGGAGAAGTTAGAAAGTCATGTCTGGGGGTTAAAATACATGCTTCCCCTGACTCATGTAGCCAGAAGGGCTGGCAAACCCAAGATCGCAACTCAGAGAGCAGGGCTGTTGCTCACAGGCTATGAAGATCAATGAATCCCAAGACTGGCAGGCAAGGTTGCAGGTAACCTGCCAGCTCAAGTCTCAAGAACTGGAGTTCAGAAGAATAGGAGCCTGCTGTAGTATCCAGAATGAGCAAAAGCCCACAGACCTTGCCAGAGTATCCACTTATATTCAACACAGGCCATATGCCCACGGAAACTCCTTTTCAGCTTTTTGGTTACTCACAGCAGATCCCATCACAGAGGTGATCATGTAATATGAAGTCTCATATGATCATAACATCATACGACTACTAAACCATTGAGAATCATAGTTAGGTTGCCATACAACCTTAAGTATTACAAGAGTCAACAATGATCTGAAAACCTGCCCATTTATTAGCTGCATCAGGAAAGTTATTTCCTCTGGTTTCTTCAGTTTGGGGCAGCCTCTTTTGTTAGCGGACTTGTGTTTTAGTTACAGTAATTTCAGGAGGGTGAAACAAGGCATCTAAGAGATCCACTACCAAAACCTAATTTTAATAGTGTTACTAGAAGAGTTTAAAAAATCCTGTTTCCATAACATTTCAAAATTGTGAATTCCTCCATATTCGTATTTTGATCCAAAAAATATTGATGGACTTCCCTTTAGAAATTTTTCAGGTTCCATGTGTTGGAGTCAAAGCAACATCAGTGGGTTTGGTTTTTTGGTTAGTAAGAACAAGAAACCCTGGTAGTACTGTGGTTAAGAGCTCTAACCAAAAGATCAGCAATTCAAATCTACCAGCTGCTCCTTGGAAACACCGTGGAGAAATTCTACTCTCTTCTATAAAGTTGTTATGAGTTGGATGGAGTCAATTCAGTGGCATCAATTTGTTTTATTTTTTTCAATGATAATAAAAGGAACCCTGATTGTACACTGGTCAAAGCAATCTACTGCTAACCAAAAGGTCAGTGGCTCAAAACCACCAATGACTCTGTGAGAGAAAGATGTGGCAGTCTTGATTCCACAGAAATTTACAGCCTTGGGGTCTCTATGAGTAATCATTTTCTTGACAGCGTTGGGTTTGATTTTTTGGAGTATGGTTAGTAAGAGCAAGAAACTCTGGTTGCACAGTAGTGAAGAACTAGGCTGGTAATCAAAAGATTGGCAATTCAATTCTACTAGCTGCTCCTTGGAAACCCCACAAAGGAGTTCTATGCTGTCCTGTAGGGTCAGTAGGAGTCAAAAATGACTCAACAACATAGGTTTTAGCAAGAAAAATAAATGCAGGTTGTTGGGCTGAAGTGGTTCTCGGAAGTGACTGGCTTTCAAGGGCTTTGATAGAAGTTTTAAACACAGTAACCAACCTGATAATGAGAGTCAGGAGTTGGTTTTGAATGACAGCCACATATAAATAATAACATATCAAGATTTGTTAAAGGATTTTCTTTTAAGTCACTTCAAGGAGTCAAAAGCTGCTCAGTTACATCTAAACAATTGTGGGAAAGAGAGTTATCTTCATTAGTTACAGAGAGAAGAATAGCTGGGTTTAAAGTAGGCACCATATGTAGAAGAACAGCATTATAGGCAGTGAGTCTGCTGAAAGATAAATGTTGAGTTAAAGCAGAATTAAGCAAAGCAGTCACAACATGGAGTGAAAATATACAAACTGTGGGGTAAGTGGGGTAAGCCCTAGCCACAGGGTTCAGCGACAACCTGTAATAATCCACAGACCTATTTTCTCCTTTTGTTTCTTTTATATGTAGGAATCCCTGTCACCAGAATCTTCATACATAAATAAAGAAGAGCTCACTTGATAGTTAGGAAATCCTTACAATGATGTGTTATCAAAGCCTCTATCAATTTAGAAACTGTCCTTTGATCTTCTGGCATAAGATAGAAGGTATCAAGTTTGAAGGTGTTTAAATATTATATAAATACATAAAAGTCTAAATAATGCCAGGGGCCAGCTGAGGAAAAGCCATCAATTGCTCACATGCAAAAGTCAAGATGAAGCTGAAGAAAATCAGAACAAGTCTAACAGAGCCAAAGTATGACACTGAGTACATTCCACCTAAATTTAGAGATCATCTCAAGAATAGATTTGACACGTTGAACACTAGTGACCAGAGAGCAGACAAGTTGTGCAATGACATCGTGCAAGAAAAAAGCAACAGGTCATTAAAAAGACAGGAAAGAAAGACAAGACCACAATGAATGGCAGAAGAGACTGATTCTTGCTATTGAATGTCAAGTTTCTTTAGGGAACAGAAGAAATGATGAATTGATAGAGGGTGGCTTAAGAACACACAGTGAAATGTGAAATGGGCAACAATCTAGAGTTAGAAAACCAAAAGAGAGAACATGCTTGGCATTTCTCAAGCTGAGAGAAGTTAAAAAAAAAAAAAATCCAAGTTGCAAATTGCAACACTGAAGGATTCTCCTTTAGTGATCTAGTGTGTTATGGAAACCCTGGTGGCATAGTGGTACTGCTACAACGGAAATGCCACAAATTAATAGGTTTTAATAAAGAGAATTTATTGTCTCACAGTTCAGTAGGCTAAAAGTCCAAATTCAAGGTATCAGCTTCAGGGGTAGGCTTTCTCACTCTGTTGACTATGGAGGAAGGTCTTTGTGATGCATCAGTTTTTCCTTTGTCTGGAGGCATTACATCTTGGGAACCTCAGGTCCAAATGATGAGCTCTGCTCCCAGCACTGGTTTCTTGATGGTATAAAGTACCTAACTCTCTGCTCACTTCCCTTTCCTTTTATCTCTTGTAGGATAAAGGAATAAAAGGAGGTACAAGCCATACCCCAGGGAAACTCTGTTTACATGGGATCAGGGAAGTGACTTGAATAAGGATTTTACAATACCATCCTAAGCCTCTTTAATGTAGTCCAATCTTGCTCTGTTAACTACAGGCAGAGATTAAGATTTGTAACAGAAAAATCACAAAATGGTGGACAACCACACAATAGTGTTAATCATGGCTTGACCAAATTGATACACACATTTTTGGGGAGACATAATTCAGCCTATGCTGAATTCTATGGGGGAAATATTAGCCTACACGGGAAGTATTAAAAGGTAAAGAATATGCAGTCATTGTACCAAAAATAATTGGCATTCAGTTATTTCAGAAAGTAGAATATGATTAAGAACCAATGGTGTGGAAAGAAGTCAAGCTGTACTGAAACCACTGGTGAAAAACAAGACTCCAGGAACTGATAGAATATCAACTGAGGTGGGTAGAGTCAAAACGGCAGACTACACACACGTCTTCCTAAATCCCTCTGGAAACCAAGGCCTAAACTGATAAACAGAGGCTTCTGAACACCTAGTGAGCCCTAGGGCACAGCATAGGGCTGTCTACTTGGTCTACATATAACTCAGTGGAAAACTTCTCTTTTGCCAACCCCCACCCTTGTTGAGTCCTGGCTCTCACAGACTGATGGTAAATTGCCCTTTTGACTTTTTTTTCCTCTGTCTTGGCCAGCAGAAGGGGCTGAGGTGACTGTCAGCAAGGCCCAGATGCACTGCTGATGAAATCAGTGAGCAGAGTCACCACATTTTGAAAGCCTGGCTTTAGAATCTGTGCTACTCCGCGCCTGTAACCTCTCTCTCTATCTCTTGGAATCTGTGGATCTCTGCTATTGAATAGCCTTTTCCAAGGCGGGCGGGGGAGCTTGTGTGCGATGCCATCTTGATTTACTGGGAGGTGGAGTTTCCTATACAGGGGCCTTAGCTGGACCTAATTCTCAGGCTGGGATGCAATGTCTGCCTGGAGAGTGCTTCTCAGGCAGTAAAGCAGTCTTTGATATAGTGGTGTGTACTTTGCCAGCTGGGAAGAGGGACTTGCACATCTGAAAGCCTGATTAATTTTGGAAGCTGTAAGATACCTTTTACCTTACAGTCGAGAAATAACTGCAGTGCATCTGGATGGCTTCTCTTCCAGCCTTTTACTGTCTCATATTACAGGAGCAGTTGACAACTCCCCAGTGACTCTGTAAGTGGGGCTGTGTCTTTGCCAATCAGGAGGTGGAGCCTGCTACCCAAGGGATTCCACTGAGCCCAGTCACTGCAGTACATAGACATGTCTATTGATCAACTTCCTTTTCAGACCATTTGAACCCTGTTAAAGTAACATCGGAGAAAGAAAACAACCTCCAGATGCCCCAAAAGCAACAAACTTTGAACTGGAACTTTAGGAAGAATTCACTTATGACTTCAGAAGACCCACAAAAGAAAGATTCAAAGAACTTCCCAGACGACGAAGCCTTTCTGAAACTATCAGAGTGAGTACAAAAGGACTATTTATAGAGCCCTCCTAGACGTTATGCAAAATGCAGCAGAGCCAAATGAAAAATCAAGCAAGCTGTTTGATCTGATAGAACACAAGTGCTCTGAAATCCAACAGATCAATAACAAAATCAAAGAAATAGAAAATTCAGTTCAAAGCCAAGAAAACAGAAGTGAACAAATGGAAAATAGACTTTCTACTTGGAAGATAGAGCTACTGATTCTAGCATATATGAGGAGAAATCAGAAAAAAGAAAATAAAAATGAGAAAGCATTAGGAAGCATGTGGGACTCTATTAAGAAGAACAATCTATGATTAATTGAAGTTTCTGAAAAGGGTGGGACACTTGAGAACACAGAGTGTATCAGCTGAGATGTTTCAACAATTGACTGCAGCACTGAAAGTGCTCACTCATCTATGCCAAGAAATGTGGAAGGCAGCTACCTGGCCAACTGACTAGAAGAGAGCTGTTTCTGCCTGTTCCGAAGAAAGGTGATCTAACAGAGTGTGGAAATCATAGAACAATATCAGTAATGTAATATGGAAGTAAAACTTTGCTGAAGGTTGTTGAAAAGCAGTTATATCAGTACATCAACAGGGAACTGCAAAAAATTCAAGACAGATTCAGAAGAGGACATGGAATGAGGGATGTCATTGATGTCAGATAAATCATGGCTAAAAACAGAGAATACTGGTAAGATATTTACCCATGCTTTATTGACTGTGCAAAGGCATTCTACTGTGTGTCTCATAACAGACTGGATAATATTGCAAGAATGGGAATTATAGAACACTTAGTTGTGCTCGTGAGGAATTCATATATAGGTCAAGAAGTAGCCATCCAAACAGAACAAGGGGACACTGTGTGATGTGTCAAGTATAAAGTCAAGGGAAATATGGCACCAGGGTTGTTTTCTTTCACCATGATAACCCAGTCCGTATGCTGAGCAAGTAATCTAAGATCTGGACTACTTGAAAAAGAATGGGGCATGAAGACTGCAAGGATACTTACTACCAACATACGTTATGTAGATCTAAGACTGTAGCCTTCATTATGGATTACACTCAACATAAAGCATACAAAACTCACAACTGGACCAGTAAACAATGTCACGACAAATGAAGAAAAGACTGATGGTCTCAAGGATTTCATTTTTCTTGAATCCACAATCAACATTTGTGGAAGCAGCAGTCAAGAAATCAAATGATGAATTGCATAGGGAAAATCTGTTGTAAAAGACCTAAAGTGTTAAAAAGCAAAGATGTCACCTTGAAGACTAAGGTACATCTGACCCAAGTCATGATGTTTCTAATTGCCCTTATGATATGAAAGCTGAACATTGAATAAGGATGTCTGAAGAAGAATAGATACATTTGAATTATAGTACTGGTGAAGAATATTTAATATACTGTGGACTCCCAAATGAATGAATCAATGTGTCTTGGAAAAGCATAGTCAGAATGCTCCTTAGAAGCAAAGATGGAGAGACTTTGTCACACATTCTTAGGATATATTTTCAGAAAGGATTGGCTTCTAGAGATGGACAGCACACTTGGCAAAGGAAAGATGCAGCAAAGAAGAGGAAGACATTCATTGAGGTGGATTGACACTGCAACAATGAACTCAAGTACAATAATGATCATGAGTATGGAGCAGAGCTGGGCAGTATTTTATTCTGTTGTAGATAGGATCATCCTGAGTAGGAACTGATTTGACAGTACCTAACAACAACAACAACAAAGGTTGAGTCACCTTGAAGGGACAAATTATGAATCCAGGCTTCACAATAGCTACAGAGCCCTAGAAATCCCTTTGTTTCTTTGTTTTAGGTAAAGGAAAGGCTGCTTCTTTTCTCTTAGGGTCAATAGTAATGCCTTCTGCAAAAATCAAGTGATTTCTAGAACTTTAAATTCTCTGCTAAATGTTTAGAAAAATTTTGTTGTGCTCCTGGCAAGCTTGTCAGGAGATAGAGCAGATGAATAAATCACTGACAAATTTTAAGAGTAGGTTTATTTAGAAGTTACAAAGATTCAGTTGCAAATCTGTGCTTAAAACCTGATAAAAGTATGCTACGTACTTGATAATACCTTAGTGCATGAAAGCTTAGCTAAATTTCTGGTTGTCCCAAATAAAGACAAACACATTTTGGGTTTTAGCTTACTTGGTAGCAAAGATGGTGAGATTGTGTTTTATATACTTCGGACATATTGTCAGGAGGACTCAGTTCCTGGAAGACATAATGCCTGGTAGAGTGAAGATCAGCAGTAAAGAAGAAGACCCTCAATGAAATGGCCTTAAGCATAAAAATGATTGTGGACATGGCACAAGAACATACAGTGTTTCATTCTGTTGTGCATAGGGTCTCTTTGAGTTGGAACCAACTCGATGACGTCTAACAACAACAACAACAGGTTCTATGAGTTTCATGAAAAATATACTACAAAGATTTATAATAGTAAAATATGTGTCAGGGAGAATACTGGAAATTGATTAATGTGAGTTAAGGACAATTGAGAATTTAGGACAAACAATGTGATTAATTGCAGATAGGTCCTCAACAAAATTTCTAACCACAACCATTTGGCTTTTTAACTGAAAGGACAGGAGTGTTGCAAGGACTGGTAGTGCAAGAGTCTGTTAATCCTATGGAAAGAAAATCTTGTATAATGATATGTTTGCTTTCCTTCTCCTTTTAAAGGGTGCTGAAGAGCTTTTGCAAGGAGTTTAGATGTGTCTACTTGAATTTTAAGAGGTTTAACAGACAAAGCTTAGCCAACGTGTGTGGATGTTGTAGCCCATAAAGTTTTGGGGACATGAGAAATAACTTCAGGGAGAAGAGAGCTTGAACAAACAGAATTTTGAAGAGGCATAATAAGGACTTGATATGACAAAGAGCTTCTTTTTGAATGCTGTCATCTCTCAAGTTATGATTTTTAGGCAAAGTTAATACTATTTCACCCTTTGTCGCTGCCTAACTGTCCGCCCGCGGAAAGAAGACAGGACACACGGATACGAGCCACCTTGCAAGTTGCTTGCTTTATTCTTCTTGCTTTATTCTTCTTCCTCCCACACCCGGTCCCCACACGCTTTTATCCCCAAGGTTCCTCCAATCAACATAAGCCACGTCTTCCGAAAGCGGGGCTCTTAATAGGCTGACCAGCAGCCACTGCTCACAAGCATGCGCTATGAAAGCCCTAAGTCTGGTAAACAGGGGTGTGGAATAAGGAGGGGCTCCGGCCTTGGGCGCCATCTTGGGCCGGACGCTCCTCTCCCCACAACCCTTTTCAGTAAATTGTAAATGGAAATTTCATTTAGGCAAAATATCTCTTCCTATTAAACTAAAAGGGGTGGCAGAGAGTAACAAAAAGGAGTGTAAATGCTCTATAGTATAAAGAGACACTGGCATGGATTGAGAATTAACTAAAGTTTCTTTGTTTGTAAACACTTCTATTTTTCAGGTCTTTTTACTCCATGGCAGGACTTTGGAAACACATGGGTTAATGACAGAGAGTGTAACTCCTGTATCAGTTAAAAATTGGTGGAGCTCTCCAGTAATGTATATACCACAGTTTACACTAATAACACACACCTCCTGCATTTGTTTGCCAATTGTGCCCTTGCCCTACAAGCTACCTCATAAGTGCCATCAGATAATCTTCTTCCACAAGTTACTATATAAAAAGATGCATAGTGCACTTACAAAAATATTTCATTGGGAGAAGGGATGGCTGGCTAATAAATGCAAAAGCAAAGTATTAGTAAACATATTGTAGTTGTTTCTCCTTGAGAGTTTAGAACCACTATGGGAAGAATCTTTGTGTTGTTTTGGGGGTCCTTTCTTTCTGAATCAGGGAGTTGAGAGGCATTGGAATCACATTGTTTATTCTTTAATTTAAAACATTCATCATTCCAATAGCTTTTTTTTTTTTTTTTTTTGCAATAGTGGCAGATCTCAGTTTTAGATCCACTAGAGGGTTTAAAATTTGTTTTCTGTGTAGGTTTCTAGAATTACTCTTGTTGAAGAGCCATTAATTTGCTAGCCTTAGCAGTCTGCTTGATTTTAAGGTTTGGGCAAGTTCATGAGCTGTTAGTCAGTTTGGCAGTAGAAACAGCCTTCTAGTCTAAATAATGTCTTTTACCTGAGGCTGAAATTTCAGGCCAGATATAAATATTGAACCCCAAAATAAATATTGCATTAAAGAACTACTTAGTTCCTTGTCTGAAGGACCTATCCCAGAATGTTTAGGAAACTTCTGAAACAATCGGCCCTCATAATCTTGTAAATTTTTGTCTCTATTTTGTATGCAAGAATGAAATTTTGCCCAATCAGTTATTGAAGGAAAAACCTTAAGGATCACTTCATGTAACTTTGTGCATTTGTCTTGAGCTTCTGTGAGGATTTTGGCAGCTTTCTTTGTATCCAAGGCTCAACTATCTTAGGAATCTTTCCATTCAGCATATTTTAACTGTAGTTTGGCTCCCCCAGGGCAAACTAACTTATGGACTAATTGATAGAAACTGAACAAGCCAAGCTGATAAGTATTAGTAAGGACTTTGATTTCTTTAGCAAGTCTACAAGTATCCTTATATAAATTTGAAAAATCTTCAGCAGCACTATGTAGCTCTGTATAAATCCAGGTAACAAAAGAAGTAATAGTGTTCTATGGATTTTCTCTAGGGCCCACTCCTGATTTTGTAGGACAATTTTTAAAAGATATTTCAGGAATGGGCTTTGACTCTCTGGCTTTGAATCTTTAGTGGATTCTTCAAGGAAGAAAGGAAGTTCAGTTAAAGAGGAGGAGTTGCTTGCAGAGAGGAAAAGAGGGCTGAAGTAGGGGGTGAACATACAGCAGAGCTCTGACTTTTAATTGCTTATTTTGCTTAATTATTTCAGATATTACATTCTGCCATTCTTTCTTTTGTTTGGCCTATTTAGAAACAATATCTTGCAGAGAGATTATTTTGCTGTTTTGGTATCTTTTAGAGGCTTGACAATGTCAGTTATAAAAATGTCCATTGCAACTGTTTAATCCAGTACCCCTTTTGTACTAATTTACTTCACAGAAAAATTAATTTAGAGAAATCAAAATTTCTTCAAAGTGGCCACTGACCATCTGAATTGCCTTTACTTAGGTCATTTCAGGCACACAAAGACAAACCTGCTGAAGAACCATAATGCTGCTCAAGTAATGATGGGGAGTTCCCAGAGGGGGCTCAGTATTGCTCTTAGATTTGACGTTTCCCGTATTCCCAAAGGCCTTTAACGGTAGCTCTGGAGGCTTTAAACAAAAAGTTGGAGCTTTCACAATCTCAAAAGTAGATAATATCAATGAATTCTGAGTAATATTTTGGCCTAGTTTGTGCTTACAGTTCCTAATTGGTTTTCAGGTGCTGAGATCCTTAAGCAGTGACTGCATCATAAAAACCAAAACTCTTGAATTGAGTCCATTCCTACTTACAGTAAGTCTACAGAACAGAACAGAACTGCCCCACTGGGTTTCCAAGAAATGGCTGCTAGATTTGAACTGTGAACCTTTGGTTTGTAGCCATAGCCACTAACCACTGGACCACAAACAAAGGAACTTATATTCCATTTATAACAACAGAAAGGAAAGAGAAAGCAAAATCCTACATGGAAACTCAGGGAACCTCTATGCAAAGAAAAGCACAGGCTTGGGCCTTAGAGATATTTATCTTGCTGCAACTCCTGAGCCTGCTATAGAGATGGAGGGTCCAAAAATGACCCGGTCTTGAACTGTTAGTACAAGTCCCTATTGCCCTGGAATTTGCAGAGGCAGAGTCACTTTCAGATCTCTTCATGGTTACCAAGAAGTGTTACAGTGAAGCACCAGACTTACACTCCGTTAGACTTGAATACAAAACAGGAAAACAAAATTGTACAATAGAGATTTGTGAATTTGGAGACACTTTTGCATGCAGACAGGATGTCACCGTGTTCCACATTGCAAGAGAACACTGAAGCTTCTATTAGGTGGAGTAAATAAAGGGATGTGTGCTTGAAGGCTTAGGGGTGGGGTGGGGAGGGTGCAATGACAAAAAGTTACAAGGGGGCCATTAAACCACAACCTTTTCTTAACAAACTTTCTGAACGTTATCAACCTTATTTATGATGTTTACTAAGATATTCTTCTTGGATCAAACTGTGTAAACATCTTGGACAAACATCTTTTAACAGGCAATTACTCGTACAAGCTAGAGTCTCAACCTTTGCTCCCACTACTGTGAGTTACAAGCAGTTCAACTTTCACAAGAAGCTGAATTGTCTCTTCAGGACAGCAGTGGCAGATGCTTAGGCCAAACTGCAGTTTAATTCAAAATGAAGTTTAATTTAGATCTAGAGTGGCAATCTTAGTCTTGCCAAGCACCCTGGTTTTGGAGTGTATGTACACAACACATGTGGGAGTGTCACAAACTTCCCTGGAAGCAGAGGCTAGGATGTTGTCCAACAGTCTTGAATGAATAGGACTAACTCCCAGAACAAAAGAATTATCTGGTCCAAAATGTCAGCAGTGTTGCTTGCAACTGAGAAACTCTGGTTAGGTCTTAGAGTCCTGATGGCTCAGTCTTTGAGAGCTTGGCTGCTAACCAAAAAAAAAGGTCAGCAGTTTGATTTCACCAGTCAGTCCTTGAAAGCTCTACGGGACCAGTTCTACTCTGCTCAATAGAGTCATTATGAGTTGGAGTTGACTACTTGGCAACAGGTTTGTTTTTTTCTTTGTCGTTGTTTGGTTAGGTCTTAGTAAAACAAGGACTGATATGATTTCCATTACCCTTTGTTATCTTGTTACATATTTTCATTTCACTATGCTCCCCAAAATACATTTTTAAACACACACACACACACACAAACACACACACATACACACACAGACTGAAATGAGGTTTTGTTTTCATATTTTATAGTTTATTTAGTGAGACTGTGTAGATACCTATACAATGTTAAATAACAATATTAAAGAATAATAAACAAAAAGCAGAGCATCAAATTGCTAACTAAATAGTATGGGTAATTTTTTTGTTGAGATGGAAGAGATCACAATACAAATAGACTTTGTAGGGCAAGATTTTCATCTCTAGAATATTGCTATATCTGCAGAATTTAGCACAGTACCTGGCATATAATAGCCACTCACTGTAGTCAGTACTTACTGTATGAATGCAGAATGGTTTGGGATAGAGAAGCAGAATACTGCTAGAAGACTGGGAACAGTGGCAAAAGTAATGTGAAGGTTGAAGAATACAATGAGTGTATTCCAAGCTCCAGGAGACTAGAAGAAAGCCTTAAAATAGGAGAGTAGTTAGACAGACACAGGGAGGAGGGTATAGGAAAAAGGAGGATGGTGCTAATTGGGAAACTGGGGCTTACTCTAGCAATACTGGAACAGAGATTCAGAATTCTGTTGCTCCAGTTTAGTTGAAATCTGCTTCATTGTTTCCTTGTTTGAACCTGGGAGTATCATTAACGCCCCTACGCTGAGGACAGATGATGACAGTGGACGAGTGTGAGTCTGTGTGTGTGGTCCTCTTTACCTGGGGTTCCTGGGTGATACAAATGGTTAATGCTTTGGACTGCGGACAGAAAGGTTGGAGGTTCAAGTCTACACACAGACATTTCAGAAGAAAGGCACAGTGACCTACTTTCAAAAAATTAACCATTGAAAACCCTGTACAGCACAGTTCTACTCTGATACACAGGAGGTCAGCACGAGTTGGAATCCATTGACTGACAACTGGTTTCCATTTTATCTAAATGTCTTCCTGTTCCTCTTGGCTGAATTACCACCCTGTCTACCCAGATAGGACTGAATTCCCTGCCCCTTCATGTGACAATGACTCATGAACAAGAGAACATTGCCCAGACATGTGCTTGGTACTTCCTGCTGTGACTCCAACAGGGTCTGCATATGATGAGGCCTCCTGTTCCCAGAAGACCTGAGGAAATGCTCCTGCGATATATCTTTATTTGGAGAAGATGGCTCTGTTGCCATAGCAACTCATTTGTCATTTAATTGAGAGTTTACAGCAGCTCTAAAGTGGCTGCTACTCTCCACCCATAAGTAAGCGACAGGAAAGGGGCCATCGGAGCCACACACTCATGCTTGTTCTTCTTCCTCATTCAGCTTGGAATCCTCAATGGGGAATGAAAAACCCACCCAGGAGCTCTATTCTGCCTGAAGGGGAGATTCTTTTGAGGCCTAGAATGCTCTGAGGATTTTCTTTTTCAGACATCATCCTTTTGCTCTTTAATGCTTATGACCTTGTAACATAGCAAGGTGAGATAAGATTGCACAATGCCCAGAACAGCCAGACACAAGGCACCCAATGAGCCCTCTATCAACAGAGCCTGGAGTCCAAATAAATTCTATCTCTAAATGCTTGGCTTGCACCGGCCGGAGTCTTCTATCATCATGAGGGCACACGATAGTTAGCAGAAGAGAGTAAAGTGACATTTTTTTCGATGGCTTCACTCCATTAACACTTGTTTCCCCAGTCCCTCTGGCTATAGCCTTGAAGGTCTTCATCCTGTAAACTCAACCCTGTCCAGTCCCTGAACAAATCCTGACCCAGGAAGGAAGGCAGGTTACCAGTTGACTCACCAAGGGGTGGGGCTTTGAATTAGCCTGCTTCCTTGAACACAATGCCCATGTCGCAGGGATGAGCCCTGGCACCCTAGGGCCATCACTCTTCAATCTACTTGCCTAGTCATAGCTGTGTCTCAGTTTATAGAGCTGTGCTTCTTCTACCTTGGTTTCTTAAGTTGCGCTTTATTTTCCTTCTCTGTGTTTGCTCCTGCTGCAAACCAAAGCCAGCTTGTCACCTGACTAGCTTTCATTGTTTTCGAGACTATACTTGCCACCAATATTCCAGATACTGGCTGCTGTCCTGCTTCTGAATGGTTGGATGAGCTCCGCCCACTATCTTTGGGCAGCTCAGAGCCACCACTAGGCTAAGTTCTCTTTGGACGTTGACTTCACCCACTTCTTAGCTTTGTCTCAAGCTCTAATGACATAACATGGGCTGCCTCCCACGGCAGAGGAGTGAAGTTTTTCTAGTCTGCCTTCTAGGTGTCTCTCAAATGGGACAGTGAAAATCAACAGCTGGCTCATAAGCCCCTATTTTCCACTTAAGGATTGGGATAGAACCTTATTTTGTGGGTGGTGATGAATAAATGGAAACCAAAGTGGAAGTGGCAGGAGCCACTCCCAAGCACTGCTCAGTGAGGAACGATGAAGGCACAAGGGCCTGCAGGTCAGAGGGAGGAGAAAGGCTATGGTGCCATAACCCAGGGCAATCTCGGGTCTGGGTAGGTTGGGTGTACAAGAAGAATCTTTGAGCATTGCCCTGCGTCAGTGGCCCTTATATAATGTGTGCGTACGTCTGTGTGAGAGTAATAAATCAGTGAGAGGAGCTGGGAAAAAGGCCGTTTAGTGACCCAATTGCTTTTCTCTACAACTAGCAAGGAAGAAATACAAAAGGTAAGGTGATACGGAGACTGAGATTTATCACTCATTTTAGAAGTGTTTCCCACAAAATAACTATTTCTTTTTCCCCCTGAAATATTTACAGGAATGATAGTTTTATTCTAGTTTACTCCTACCCATTGCTGCTCTGAATATTATTGTTTTGAGCTGCATTTGAGTCAACCCTGACTCATGAAGATCTTACATACAGCAAAAGGAAACCCTGCCGGGCTCTGCCTGTGTCACCAGTGCCGGGCTGTTCAGTTGCATGGTTGCAGCTACTATGTAACAATCCATCTCACCAAGGGCCTCCCACACCCTCCTTGACCATGTACTTCATCAAGCCTGCTGTCCTCGTCTACCACCTGGTCCATTGTGATGATATGTGTAAAAGCAAGCATGTCAGGCAATGTTCTGTTTGATCAACAGGTTTTCACTGGCTGTTTTTCTGAAGTAGATCACCCGGCCTTTATTACTCTGTTTAGCCTGGACGCATGGCTGAAAACTGTCTGCCGTGTGTGACACTACTGGTATTTGAAATTCTAGTGACATATCTTCCAGCATCATAGCAGCATGTAAGCAGCCACAATGACAAACTGATGCTTGGGTAAAACAAACAAAAAACTCAAATCCATTACCATCAAATTGGTTCCAGTTTACACCAACCCAATGGAACAGAGTAGAACTGCCTCATAAAAGTTCCAAGGAGTGCCTGGTACATCTGAACTATTCCTGTTTTGGTTAGCAGATGTAGCACCTTACTATGCCATCAGCATTTCAAGTAATAAATAAACAATAAGTCATAGCATTTAGCATCAAGGCCCCATATGGGGAAAAGAGGAAGCTATTACTACTAGAAAAGCATTGATAGTTTTTCCTTTCTCTGATTTTGATTTTGGGAGGTGATACAATACCATGGAGATCATGTGGTCTTAGTCCCACTCTGTCATTAACTGTCAGTCCATTACTTCTTGGGCCCCTGGTTTGCTCATTGATGAAATGCATAGTTAGACAGATAATCTAGAGGGCTAAACTCTACTGTTTCTATTCTGTGAGTATGAGATGTTTATCAGGCCTGTTAAATTCCTCTAGCAAGCATTCACAACACACCCTACATTGTTTTACACTCATTAACATATACACGTCTTGATGTGATTTCCTAGAGGGCCAGGCTCATATATTAAGTTTTATCAAAATATATTTTTATTTTGAAATATTTCAAACATACTGACAATAACAGATTTAATATCACAAAACTTCCCAGGTACTTATCACTCACAATTAACACACGCTAATATTTTTTAGTATTGTTTTCATATTTTAAAAAATTATGATTCAAAATCTTTTTCTTTTTAAATACCCTGGGGTTGGTTTCTATTAATTCTGTCCGTATTACAATACTACCACTAGATGCATCCATTAACACAGCGTTGTTGTCTGTGCTTTTAAAATTTACATAAATGGTTTCAAAGTGCTTATTTCATTGTACAGCTTGCTTTCTGCAATTAAATTTACAATTTTGAGATTTTCCATGTTGATAATCCAGTGACCTAATTGTAACTCATATTAATTCCATTTTAACTCATATAGAATTTCATGGTATCTATATTCCCTAATTATTCATATACCTGTTTTGTGGATGTTTAGGTGTGGAGATAACGCAATATGGAAGGTGTCTTGCTCAGGTTTTCTGGCTGTTGACCAGGAGGAGGTTTCCGGCCAGTTCCGATACAGCTGATTTAGCAGTAGTTATGTAACTTGTTTATAACCTTGAAGTTTCTGTAATTGGAAGCCCACCACTTTTGTGTAAGATAGTATATAAGGTCACTGCACCACTTGGTGCTGCCTTCAGTCATTTCCTCTGCCTGAGATGCTGTGCTGACTTGCTGTGCCTTTAATAAACCTGCTATGCGAACTCCCTCAAAGCCTCTGTCCTTTCTGATCCTGCCTGAATCTCAAACGAGCATTCCTGATCATGAACACGTGTGTTCTGACAAGTGGTGTAGTCAGCAGGATTCAGTACAGACTGGTATCGTGACTGAGGGGACACAGAGGGCTGGCCATCACTTATTATGTAGTATCCTGGTGGCAACAGTCTTGGTAGCTTGGCCCTCACTCCAGGACTGGCCAGAGGTGGATGGGACAAAGGCTAGTGTTCAGGAAGACTTGCATTCTTTGGGGGAATACTTTGAAGAAAAAAGTAGCCAGCACTGGTAGCACAGCAGGCTAGATTTTTCTTACAGCCTTGGAGGTGGTTACCGTAGCAGAGTTGGAGGTGCAAGCCGGGGCACAAGCACTACAAGCCGATGTGGACAGCCTCCAGGAGCAGCTGCGATAGCAACAGCAGTGAGCGAGCTGCGCTGGAAATTTAGCTGCCTCACCTAATCTTCCCGTCACTTCCTGTGAGAAAGTGGCACCCCCCCATAGTAGACTCCTCAGAGAAGGGGAAAAGGTACCTGAGGAGGTGGGGGTTGCACACCAGCCCTTCTGTAACCAAGAAGGTTAAAACCCAGTGCCCGAAGTGGGGGCAACATGCTGACTTCCCGGATGCTGCCGCAGGGGAGGTGCAACTTGGGCTCTGTGTGCCGTGGTGCTGACGGGGTCCAGGAACAGGTGACCCCAGGGGCAGTGAGGCCCTGAGCCCTGCGGAGTTGTCGGGTGGCAGTCCGCATTTCCAGGTGCAGCTGCAGTTGTTCACTGTGCCTTATAGCAGACAACTCCTCCAGGTTCAGAGGCTCCCATGGTAGAGCAAAGTCATGGGCATGTCCTGATAGCCTAGCCAGGTGCTGCTGTAGCTGCAGTCCAGGGTCGTGTGCTCTCTGAGAGGCTCCGAAAAGCCAGCCCTGCCATTGCTAGGCCCCTGGGGCCACCTTCCCTCTGCAAACTGTTTCTGAGGCTGAAACTTTGGAGGCCATGGAGCACAGGAGGGGCACCAAGGGGCTGAGAGGAGCTCGGCACTGAACACAAGAATGTTCCCCAGACTGGGGCTTGCAGCCAGAGGTGAACAGAGCCTGAGGTAGCTATCTGACAACTGGGCACCCTGGTCCCAAGCCTGTGCACAGAGCTGGTGGCAGAAGGGACCCCTGAAAGTAACCCAATCCCAAATGCGGGTGGACCTGCTGGCATCAGTGTCAGCTGAGAAAAGTGGCAGCGGTTAAAGCCTGAGCAGCAATATGCTGCTGCTAGGTTTAAGAAAAGGTTAGCAGGAGGAGAGTTCCGACAGACAACAAGGCCAGATCCGAGCAGCATAGCTCTGAGATTATCTGGAGAATCTCAGTGACCTTGAAGGGTCAGCTGTCTGGTGGTTTGCCCAGGATCACAGCCACAGGGCGTGGAGGCTGTATGCGGAATTAACCGTTTATCAATCCTCTTCAAATGTGCAATGTGTAAATATGACAGTGTAAACAATACTCAGGGAATTTAGACTATGGCAAAGGGCTATAAAAGCTGTAGTTGGTGCCTGAGTGACCCCAGTGGGGCTACCTGCTCCAACCAAACAGACTAAACCCACTGCCACTGAGTCAGGTCTGACTCATAGTGACACTAGAAACCCTAGAGGTCAGAACAGAATTGTCCCATAGAATTTCCGAGGAGTGCCTGTTGGATTTGAACATTTGGTTAGCAGATGCAGCACATAACCCACTGTGTCACCAGGGTTTCCACCTGCTCTGAGGAAAGTTGTAAATGTGAAACCAGTATTTTGTACCAAAGGGACACAAATTTGGAGAAACTGTTGACGAATTGCACTGAGTGTAGACACTGAGGTTAGCTGAGCCTCTTCAGCTCTCTAGTGTGGCCAGTGAAGAAGCCTGATGGCTCCTGACATGTGACAGTTGCCTACTGTGAGTTAAATAAGGTAGTGTCACGTATGCAAGCATGTGTGTGCTCCTTGGCTATGCCGGGTGCTGCAGGCAGATGGGGGAGGTCGGCGATAGGGACAGATGACCCCAGAGAAACTGCTGGTATAGGAGGCACCTGTGGAGGCATTGCACGGAGAGCCACGGGCAGTGTGAGTGGAGCAGCAGAGGTCCACACTTGCTCCCCAAGGCTGGGAGTGGGGTTGCAGTGAGGGTGGCGTGAGACCGAGCGAGCAGTGCTGACAGGTCCCAGGGAGAGGCCTGAAGCTAGAGGGAAGATCAGCTCCCTCTCAGAGTATGAAAGAGCAGTAGAAAAGCAGTGAAGAGACATCAGGCAGGCTTGCAGTCTGCCAGTCACACACAAGGACATATACAGCAGGGGACACATACCTGCCAAGTGTGCTCTATGGAGCACCCATGAACAGATTCAACGGGGCTGCGACCACTGAAACTCTGGCAGATAGATGTGAACGGCCTCTTAAGATTACAATATTCCTTCCTGTAGATGCACCCACTGTTCTTAAAGGTGCCTTTGGGGTAACGTATGATGTGAAAGGCCAGGGAGACTACCCTTGCTGTCTACTCTCTTGTCCTGGGTGGACAAGGGGCTTGTATTTTGCCAGATGGGAAAGAGCTCCCTTTCCTGGTTTCTCTAACCTTTTTCTCTTTGTGGCCAGAGGCTAGCCATTGGAAACATTTTGGTTGACTGAGCTTATACCCTGGCAGAGAAGCCTGCTGGGTTTGCACTGAGATGCTGCTCACTGCAAATTCTTCCTTGGAGAATTTACCCTGTCACTGGGTAAAATTTGACATGGTCACATGAGTGACGGTGTGATGAACCCCTCCAGAATACCACCTGGGAGCAAGTGAGACACAACTGGCCTTGGATGGGATATGCTATCTGGGCTGGCCTGTGGTGACTGACAGCTGAGGCCTTCGAACTGTGGGATAAAGACCCCTTATGCATAGAACAAGTGACTACTGGGGAACAAGTGGACCCCTGAGGGCCTGCGGTATAGTCTTGCTTCACAGAATGACACTACATGGTGGGAGAGCAACAATTGGCAAAGGAGGAGGGCCAGAGCCCACCTGATACTTTGGGGTAGTCCATGGGTTTGTGGTTACCATGGGTGGCCCTACTTGCCCTTTAATTGGACTGGCTGCTGCACTGGGGCTGGCTATACATGTCAGGCCACATCATGAATTCCCTGCCTGGGAGGCCTAGCAATTCCAATATTGATGTCGGGTCAAGTGCACTGCATGGTGGTATTACCCACTAGCCTTGTTCATACCCCATGCAACCGCTATAGTGACCCAGACACAGGTAACTTCCTTAGCACTGCACCTGCTAGGGCTCCTGAACACCACATGCAGGGTCCTGACTCTGTTAGATGAGGGTGTATATCAACTCTGAAAAGTAGTACTGCAAAACTGTATGGCCTTAGATATCTTGACCACAGCCCAAAAGGGAACATGTGCTCTCCTCCACAAAGAATTTTGTACTTGTATCCTAGATGCGCAATATCAGCCAAGCTCCAGAACAGTTAGCCAAGAAGACATGGTCTCTAACTAGCCTGATTAGAGATCCTCTGGCCAAGTGGTGGTGTAAGTTGGGACTTCATTGGCAGGCCACCATGGTTACTATGTTGGGGATGACATGCGCACTTGTACTCCTTTGTTGTTGTCTCTACTGCTGCTGTGCCGTATGGCTTAATGCGGCCCCATGCCTCACCCAGGGACCCTCATGGAGGAATTAACACTTAGATTGCATGGTGAGCAAAACACCCTTCGGGGTGGAATGTGAGGACAATGCAGTATGGAAGGTGTCTTGCTTAGGCCTTCTGGCTGGCTGTGATTCACCTAGTTCAGCAGTAGTTATATAACTTGTTTATAACCTTGAAGTTTCTGTAATGGGCAGCCAGTCACCTTTGTGTAAGATAGTATACAAGGTCACTGCAACACAGGTTGCTGCCTTTGGTCATTTGCTGCTGGCTGAGATGCTATGCTGCCTTGCTGTGCCTTTACTCCAATAAACCTGCTATGAGAACTCCCTCAGAGCCTCTGTCTTTACTGAGTCTGCCCAAATCTTGAACTTGCATTCCTGATCTTGAACACCTGTGTTCTGACATTAGGTTATTTCTATTTTTACAATGATAACAAATGATGTCACTATGAACAATTTAGTTTCCTTGTGCATCTGTGCAAGAATTTCTCTAAAATGTGTGCTGAGAGGTGAAATTTCTAGGATACACTGGAGGAACATCTTCAACTTTACTGTTTGCTCATTTGCTCTTCAAAGCAGGTGTACAAGATAGTGCTCACTGGCTGCTCACCTTCCCAAATCCTGGTTAAGCTTGCCACTACCTAAACCCAACTTTGAAATGACTTCCTATCTGATAGGTATGAAGTGTTATTCTGCAGTTGTTTTCATATGTATTTGCACATGTACTTTTTTTTGCCATTAAATTTTGTTCTTATCGGTGTGAATCAGAGTTCCAGCAGGAAGCAGATTGCACACTCAGAATACTGTAATTTTACACAAATATCATGTATCTTCTTTGTGGTTTGCCATCCATGCTCTTCCTCTCCAGGTATTTTCACAAGCACTGGTATGGCAGCTTGTCTTTTTACACATTGCTGTAAAAAAATTTGCACAGCACATGTCATAGATTGAATTGTGTTTCTTCAAAATCGTGTGCAGCCACTTGGCTAGGCCATGGTTCCTAGTATTGCATGATGGTCCTATGTGCTGTAAACCCTGACTCTATGATGTCAATGAGGAGGATGGGCCACAGTTATGTTGTTGGGGTAAGACTCAATGTGTAAGTTTCTCTTGTATCTTGAAGCAGTCTCTTGAGATATAAAATAAAGATGCTAGCAGAGAGATTTGGGGACCTCATGCCACCAGCAAGCAGTGCTGAGAGCAGAGCAGGTCCTTCGAAAAGAAACTGGAGACCCTGCAGCTCAGAAGCTCCCAGTCTCAGGGAAGATTGAAGATAAGGATCTTTCTCTAGAGCCAACAGAGAAAGGCATCCTCTGGAGTTGATGGCCTGAATTTGGGCTTGTACCTTGCTGGATTGTGACACAATAAAACTTTTCAAAGACATCTCTGTTAGAGCAGCACTAGGTGGCTAAGATAGCACGCTTATAAATATATCTCACTGAGAGAGGGTGAAGTTGGCAAATATACATATCAGGTGTGCGTTATTTGAGTCAAAACAAGGTAATTTAAGGAGAGCTTTTAAAAGGAGTTTTTACAAAGTTGGAAGAAAGGTTGGATCTGAAGACAGACCTCAGAGAGAGTCTACAGGAACTCCATGAAGATAAGGTTGTAAGGTATAACCCTGTTGAGGGGAGCTGGGACCTTTGGTTGAGGGATGCAGTCAGCCCGAGGCAACCTGCAGGGAGAGAATGAGGGGAGTACACACCCCCTTTCTGCTGATCTTCACACCAATGTTCTCTGTTGGGCAAAGTTACACTGGAAGCTTAAGGCAGGGGAGCCATCAGCTCAGCCTCTTGGGCATAGGGCAGAGAGGAGAGGGTTGGGTAATGGGTTTGGAGGAGCAAATAAAAGATATCCAGTACAATATTCTTTGCCCATTTTTGTTTGTTTTGTTTACAATGGTGTGATTGTTTTTTGTGCTTAATGATTTGTTCTTGATGTACTCTATGTGCAATGCTGCTTGGGTTGTAATGTAATTTTAACTTGTATTTTTTCCCAGGTTGTGACTTACTTTTAACTTTATATGTCTTTTATTGTAAAAAAAAGTTAATTTCGCAAATACAGTAAACTCTCAATACATTATGATTTATTGTTATTTTCTCTCTCTGCATTTTCCTTTAAAAATCCTTATGTATCCCATTGCTCATGAAATAAGTCATGTTTCCCTCATAAGTTGCCATTTATGCCTGAGTAAGTTTTGGAGTCTCCTTGTGCTACTATCCTGCTGTTGTAATTACTAGGACTCTTACAATGGTAACATCTGGTGGGGTAGGTCCTTCTCTTCTTATTTGTGAAAAATGATCGCTATCTTTGACTCTCAGAATTTTCATAGGGATTTCAGAATTAACTTTTAAAGATCCACTAAAATTAGATTTTTAATCAAAAGTACTTCATTATTTAGGTAAAATTGATAAGTGTATATGTTAATATTTCCCTCCATAAATATGCCATTTTATCTTTTTATTAAGTTATATTATTTTCTTCAGAGATCTTTATATATCTTATGTTAGATTTATTTCTAGATTGTATGTAATTTCTCGCTAATGTGAATATTTAAACAGCTATAGTTTCTAATTTTGTATTGAAGGTTAGGAAACCTATTGTTTATAATTTATTAAGCTGATATCTAATAAACTTTTTAATTTCTAAAAATTATCTTCTGACAATTTTCTCTCTTTTTTCTCAATTTATATACCTCTGGTATCCTTTTCTTTATTGCATTAACTAGGAACCTCCATACGTTGTTGAATAATGGGGTAACTGCAGGTATTCTTATCCTCCTAACTTTAAATGAAATTCGTTTTAAGTTTCTCTGTTACAGATACTGGAAACCCTGGTGCTGTAGTAGTTAAATGGTACATCTACTAACCAAAAGGTTGGCAGTTCGAGTCAGCCAGGTGTTCCTTGGAAACTCTACAGAGAAGTTCTACTCTGTACTATAGGGTTGCTATGAGTCGGAATCAATTCATCAGCAGTGGGTTTTTTTTTTTTAATTAAAGATAGTGTTTGCTATACTGTAGATTTTGGTACCTAAATTTATCTAAAGTTAAATAAGTTATTTTCTAGTTCTAATTAGCTATAAGGAGGAATTAACTTTCATTTTTATCATAAGTCTGTGTCAAATTTTTATGGATTTTTTCCAGCATTTATTGAGATGATATTTTCTGTTTGTTAAAGAATTGTAGTAAATTGCATGTAATATTTTCCTAATATTAGGTTATACTAAACTTTCTTCAGCTTACTTCTCTCTTCTTATTCCTCATCTTCCCCTTTTTTTTGGTTTATAGTTTTGTATTCACTTTACTAATGTTGTATCTGAGTTTAATATTGCCACACCTGCTCTTTTTCGTGTATTATTAGCTTGATATATATTATTCCAACCTTTAATTCTCAACCTGTTCTTATCTTTAAGTCTAAGATGTGTTTCTTGTAAGCAACATATAGATGGGTCATGTCTTTTGATCCATGATATCACTCGCTGTCTCTTTACTGAAGCGTTCAGTTCATTTACATTCAATGTGATTATTGATATGCGTGTGTTCAGTGCTGCCATTGTGATATGTTTATTTTCATGTTGGTGTTTTCTCTGTTGTTCTTATTAATCTGTTCTGGGACATTCTTCTTTGTGGATGGTATGAGTTTTGATTTTATATTTGTTGAGACTCCTGTATTGTGATTTTTCATTTCAAATGGTATATTATTAATCAGTCCTATGGCTACATATCTAATCCCCCTTAACATATAATTATTGAAATAAATTTTAACTATTTTAGGAGCCAGAAACTGTCACTACATCAACAACAACTATATTGTAGTGTATCCCTCTTTTAATATGATGGCATTGTAATTGTCATGATATGATCATGGATTCTCTTATTATAATATTGTAGTTTTGGGCTTGGTTTGGTGAAGTTTTGTGCCTTCCTTAACTGATTAGAAATTTGGATGAAGTACTTTAAATTATCACCTAAAACATATACTTAGGGAAGAGCTTCTTTCAATATTTTGTGTAATTTGGGTTTAGCTTTTGTGAAGTCTACAAATTTCTCTTTATTTTCAAAAGTGTTAGTTTCACCATTATATTTGATACACAGTTTAGCGGGATAAATTATTCTGGGATGGAAGTTTTTCTCATTCAGGGCTTTGAATGTGTCTGCCCATTGTTTTCTGGCCAGCATTATTTCGGCAGAAAAGTCACTTTACTAATGTTATATCTGGGTTTGTGTGCATGGCTGACCTTTAATTTTCTTCTCCTATATTGCCCTTCACATGTTTGAGATTCAAAGGAATACCAGCTTCCTAAGAGGCACTGAGGACTGAGGGATTTCCCCTTATTTTGTTTTCTGGAACAGCTGTTTAAAATGGAATTGAGGTTTACTTTTTTGGTTTGGTAACAATTCATCTGTGATGCTGTATGGATTTGGTGCTATTGGGTGGGTAAATTGTTTTTTACTTTTGATTTAATTTATTTGATGGTTATACAACCATTTTTCTGGAAAACTGCTCAGTGAAACTTTCAAAATCATTTCTAAAAATACTTTTTTAAAATTTCAAGTCTACCTATATCTTCCTAATGCTTGTTTAATTCCATATTTATATAGCCCCTTTTATTTCTAATATTGCTTATTTATGCCTTGACTGTCTTTTTTCTTATGAATGTTGTGAAAAATTTATATTCATTTCCAAGAACTAATTTTTAGGTTTTTTAAAATCTACTTTATTGTTATTTTTTTGAAATTATACAATTCTGATTTCATCTTTACATTACTGTTTAAAAAATAACTTAAAAATTTTGTGATTTTTTAAAATTACAGAATTATATGCATCAATATTAATATTTCTTATATGTACATAAATTTATAAATTTTCTTCTAATATAATGCTGACTACAAATCACCATCTTTTTAGTGCTGTGTTTTTCTTCATTTAATTAGAAATGATAACAGCAAAGCCAAGCCAAGCCAAGCCAAGTGCCAACAGCTGTTGTATGTAACATCATAATAATACCTGGAGGGTTTAGCATAGTGTTTTACTTCTTTTGGTTCATCATTGTTTCACTAAAACCCTATGAGATAGATGTCATCATCATTCCAGTTTTATGAGAAGATGATTAAGGGACAGAGATTTTAAAACTTTTACACAAGGATTACATTGCTCCCAAGTGCAGAGGTCAATTTGAACTTAGGTGACCTGGCTTTGCACCTGTGCCCTTAATGATGTGATATACAACTTCTCAGTGTTCTATACATTCAAATGTGGTTACTTCTTTGACCCTGGCATGAATTGTGTCCTCCAAAATATCTGTCAGTTTCGCTAGACCAGGATTCCCATTGTTGTATGGTTATCCACTCGCTTGACGTCTGATGTGATTTCTCTGTGTTTTGTAAACCTGGTCATTAAGCTGTTGATGAGGTGGGATTAGTGGCAGGTATGTTAAAGAGCAGGACTCAATCTATAAGATCAAAGTTTGTCTTAAGTCAATTTCTTTTGATATTCAAAAGAGAGAAGTAGAGACAGATGGGGACTTTAAACCACCAGGAAAACAAGAGCCAGGAAAATAGCATATCCTTTGGACCCAAGGTCTTTGTACTGAGAAGTTCCTCATTCAGGAGAAGACTGATGAAAAGAAACTTCCTCCAAGAGCTGACAGAGTTTCCCCTAGAGCTAGTGCCTTAAATTTGGACTTCTAGCCTTCTGGACTGTGAGAGAACAAGTTTCTCTCTGTTAAAGGCATCTAATTGTGGTATTTCTGTCACAGCAGCACTAGATACTTAAGAACAACAAGCAAACAAGCAAACCCATTGCCATCAAGTTGATTCTGATTCATAGCGACCCTATAGGACAGGGTAGAACTGCCTGATAGAGTTCCAAGGAGTGCTTGGTGGATCTGAACAGCTGACATTCTGGTTAGAAGCTATAGCACTTAACCACTATGCCACCAGGGTGTCTGGGTACTAAGACAACCCCTTAATTATTAAAAGGGTTTTTTGTTTTTTTTTTCTGATTGAACTTGTATTTTCTGGTTTCTATCAGTTAGCTTTTTTTGCATCTCAATATGTGCAGTCTTAAAATAGTCATTAACTTAGCTCATGATTTCTGTAGGTCAGTAGTTTGGTTGAACTTGGGTGGTTATTATACAGTCTTGCCAGGGCTCATTCATATGGCTGCCATCAGCTGGTAGTTCAGCTGTGACAGATGTCTAGGATGGTTTCACTCATACGTCTGGCAGTTAGCAGGCCATTGTGTTTCAGATGTCCTCTCATCTCAGATGTCCACATATCTCAGATATCCTCTCATCTCAGATGTAACCTCTCCTGCAGGCTAGTTTGGAAAGGTTCTCGGTAGTAGTTAAGGAATGACCAGCCTGAGGTATTCATGTTATATAAGTTCCTATTTGCAATTTTCGTACTCTGTTGTGTTTATGAAGTATATATTTTCTAATTATGGTGCCAAATTTCTGTACACATTTATTAAATTAAGCTAATATATTTTCGTTGTTCAGATTTTCTACAACATTGCTATTCTTTTATTTATTTGAATGATGCTTCTAAGTAAGGCGTGTGTAATTATCCCATTATGATTTTGAAATTATTTTTCAGTATATATCAACTGTTTTAGTCATCTAGGTCTGCTCTAACAGAAATGCCACAGAGTGTAGGGCTTTAACAAAGGAAGGTTTATTTTTACGGAGTCCAGTATGCTGCAAATCCATATTCTGAGTGTCCACTCCAGGGGATGGCCTTTCCCCCTGTCAGCTCTGGAGGAAAGTCTGGTATTGCATCAGTCTTTGTTCAGGGAGCATCTTGGCCCAGGAACCTCAGGTCTGAAGGACGCGCTCTTCTCCCAGTGCAGCTTTCTTGATGGTAGGAGGTTCCCAATTTTTTCCTTTTATCTCTTGCAGGCTGAAAGGATTAAGGGTGGGGCAAGCCATACTCCAGGGAAACTCCCTTTACAGTGGAGCAGGGAGGTGATCTTATACAGGGATTTACAGCCCCACCCTAATCCTTTAACATACAGCATAGGAAAACCACAAAATCAAGGACAGTCACAAGATACTGGGAGTCATGGCCCAGCCACATGGCTACACATATTTTTGGAGGACACAGTTTGATCTACGACATCAACTCATCATTTATTGACGTGACTAGACTCCAAAGACCAAGTTGTTATGTGAAAATTGTTGTTAGGTAAAAATGAGGAATGACTACATCAGATCACAAAATGGAAGATGACTATATAATTATACAGCTGTCAAACTACATCACTGTATAATTGTCAAGCCATTGAGAATCATGGCTCAGCCAAGGTGACTCATAACCTTAACCTTCATAGACAGCGTTACTTTCATCTTGCGCTTTGGTGTTACTGCCAGATATTCTGTTAGTGCACAAAATAGTTGGGTAGTAGATTTTTCTACTAGTATCATAAATGCTTAATGATGAATAGTGAGACAGTTGAAAAGTGAGGAGTAGATTTTTTTTTTTTTTTATTTCAGCATTGCATAGTTTGAGACCATTCTTCTATGTGCATATGGATTCCATAATATTTTACTTTCTGGTTCATTGCATCTTTTATCCTTAAATAAAAAACTTTCTGCATTCTATAAAAGGGATGATGGCAGCAGGTTTGATCTTTTTTTTCCTAATAAAAGGGATTTTGACTTAATATTTATCTATATCAATATGATTGTACAAGTGTTCTTTTCAGTGTGATAATTAATTGTCTTAGTTATCTAGTACTTCTGTAACAGAAATATGACAAGTGGATGGCTTTAATAAAAAGAAAACTATTCTCTCATGGTCTAGAAGGCTAGCAGTACAAATTCAGGGTGCCAACTCGGGGGATCGGGTGGGAGGAGCTTTTTCCCTCCATCAGCTCCGGAGGAAGGTCCTTGACATCAATTTTCCCCTGGTTTAGCAGATTCTCAGAGTAGGGATTCTGGGTCCAAAAGACCCACCCCCCTTCCAATTCCTTATTTTTAGTGGTAGGACGTCCCTATCATTGCACGTGCTTCACTTCCCTTTTATCTCTTGAAAGCTAAAAGATGTAGAGGGCCACATCCCAGGGGAAGTCCCTTTACATCTGATCAAGTACGTGACCTGAGTAAGGGTGTTGCATCCTACCCTAAATTTCTTTAACATAATCTAATCTTGCCTCATTAACCACAGGTGGAGATTAGGATTTATAACACACAGGAAAATTACATCAAATCTCCAAATGGAAGACTGCCCCGTAACACTGGGTATCATGGCCTAGGCAAGTTGACACACATTTTGGGGGGACATAATTCGATTCATGACATTAAACATGACCAATTTTACCTTGTTGAGTGCTAGATATTTTAAAATTCCAAACACTTTTAAGCTTTGTTCTGAGACTTGTTTAAGTTTCTCAAAAACAGTTTAATTCTTTTGGGGTTTGTTTTAATTTGGATTTGGTAGGTGGACCGAGAGGTTCCCCACTATGTAAGTGAGACTCTTCTTAGTAACTAAACACACCCTATGAATTACGAGGTTACCTAATCTGACCATTGTTTACACAGGCACTATTCCAATCCTGTGTGAGCTCTATTATAGTTTTTTTGTGTGGTTCTTCTCCAGCCTTGGATACTTTCCTCATGTGTACATGCTAATGAGTACTCAACAGATTATTTGAAGGAGCCCTCTGAAGATCTTCAGAGTTCCTTCTCTGTGCAGCTCTTTTCTTTCTGGTACTTTGCCCTGTAATGTTTAGCTGACTTGCCTTTTGTGGTCAGGGCAATTGTTTATTTCCAGTTTCTCAGAAATCGCTATCCTCATTGCCTGATATCCAGTGCTTGAGGGCGGTTGTTTGATGTTTCTTGTCTGGATTTTCAGGTGCAAGGGTATTTTAGTTGTCTGGTACTGCACTAACAGAAATTTCATGAATGGATGGCTTTAAAAAGAGAAATGTTTATTCTTACACAGTCCAGTAGGCTATAAGTCCAAATTCACAGTGTTCACTCCAGGGGAAGACTTTCCCTCTGTCAGCTCTGGAGGAAGATCTTTGTGTTGCCTCAGTCTTTGGTCAGGGAGCATCTTGGCACAGGAACCTCACGTCTGAAGGATACACTCTACTCCCAGTACTGCTTTCTTGATGGTGTGAGGTTCCCAGCTCTCTGCTTGCTTTCCTTTCCTTTTATCTCTTGTAGGATAAAAGGATAAAGGATGATAAACGTCTCCAAGGAGACTCCCTTTACAGTGGAGCAGGGAGGTGACCTTAGGAAGTGCTTTACACTCTCACCCTAATCCTCTTTAACATAGCAGTACAGGAAAATCACAAAATGGAGGAAAAAATATTCCTCCTTTTTGCTGACCAGTTCATGAAATACTGGGAATCATGGCCCAGCCACTACATACACTTTGCGGGGACACAGTTCAATCCATGGTAAAGGGCTATCTTAGAAGCAAAAATCACAGAACCCTTATATTTTTAACATGTATGCTAAGCCAAAACAAACCCTTTGGCATTGCATTGATTCCAAACTCAGCTTGACCCTGTAGGAAAGAGCAGAGCTGCCTCACAGGGCTTCCAAGAAGTTACTGGTGGATGGAAAGTGCCAGCCTTTTGGTTAGCAGCCAGACTCTTAACCTTGTGCCATCAGGTCTCCAACATATGCACTAGCAAATTAAAATACAAATCAAATCAAAGTAAAGCTTATAAAAAATTAAATAAAAAGTTAATAGCTATCTCTCTCTAGTCTCTGTCTATGGAATTTGTCTAATATTAGTAGTTTATTTTGTTTTTATCCATGACACACAAAAAAGTTGTTATTATATTTTATTATTAATCGTTATTTGGATCTACCAACATGTCTACTTACTTCTTGGGTGACTCTTTTGTCTTGAATTCTGTTTTTACTTCCTGGGCTTAGGTTTCTTTTTTGCTGAAAAACATTGTCTAGTAGTTCTTTGAGTCATCAAAAATATTTTTGTTATTGCTACTATTAAACACTTACTGAGTCCCTAGCTGGTACAAATGGTTACAAGCTTCACTGTTAGCTGAAACTGGTGGTTTAAACACACCCAGAGGAGCCTGGGAAGACAGGCCTAGTAGTGTGCTTCTGGGAGATCACAGCCTTGAAAATCTTATGGATTAGTTCTACTTTGCACACCTGAGCTCTCCTTGACTCAGGAATGACTTGAGGTCAACTAACAACAAATGTGCTTGCAACAGACGCTAACGGTACATAAGGCATGATGCCTGCCTTAGAGAGGCATTAAGGTAGTTTTGTAGATCCAAAACGGCAATAATGGCTTCCAGTGACGATTACAAAGTCTATGTGGTGTGGAGTAGGTGCTGAAAGAAGGAAGTTTGGGAATGTCAGAGGAAGTTCATAAGTCTCTAAAAGAAGATGAGCACAATCTTGAGCTAAATGCTTGTTTTTAGGTGCCATACAGCTGATTTGCATTCATAGCGACACTATGCACCGTGGAAAGAAACACTGCCTAATGCTCATAGTCACTTATGTTTGAACCCTCTTGTGGCAAACATTGTGTCCATGCATCTTTCTGAGACTCTTCCTCTGACTCTTCCTGTTTTTTGCTGACCATCTCCCTTATCTGATGTCCTTTTCCAGGGATCTGTCTCCTGATAACATGGGCAAAGTACTTAAGATGAAGAATTGCCATTCTCACTTCTAAGGAACGCGTTGTGTTTCTACCAAGACAGACTTACTTGTTTGTATGGTAATCTGTGATATATTCAATATTCTTTGCCAATACCATCATTCAAAGGCATCAGTGTTCTTAATTCACTGTCCAGCTATCACATGCATATAAGGCAACTGAAAACATCATGGCTTAGATCAGGGGAACCTTAGTCCTCCAAAGCGCATCTTTGGCTTTGAATACTTTAAAAGAGGTCTTTTGCAGCAGATTTACCCAATGCAATAGGTCATTTGATTTCCTGACTATTTATTCCATGAATGCTGATTTGTGGATCCAAGTAAAATAAAATCCTTGACAATGTCAATTTTTCTTCCTTTATCATGATGTAGGTTATTTGTTCAGTTGTGAGGATTTTTATTTGAAGTATAATCCATACGAAAGTCTGTTGTCTTTGATCTTCATTGACTGGAGCTTCATGTTGTCTTCACTTTGAGCAAGTAAGATTGTGTTATCCGTGTATCACAGGTTATTAATGAGTCTTTCCCCAGTCATGGTAGCACATTCTTTTTCATACAGTTTAGCTTCTGGAATTATTTGCTTAGCATGCAGACTGAATCAGTAAGGTGAAAGGATACAGTGCTGTCTGACACATACCTTTCTTGATTTTAAGCCGTGCCATATCCTCTTGCTGTGTTTGAATGTCTAATTCTTGGTCCTTGCACAGATTCCTCATGAGCACAGTTAAATATGCTGGTGTTACCATTTTTCACTGTTATCCATAATTTATTGTGATCCAGGTAGTCCAATGTTTTGCATAGACAATAAAACACGACCAAACATGTTTCTGATATTCTGTGTTATCAGCAAGGTCCATCTGACATCAGCAAAGGTATCCCTCATTGCATATCCTCTTCTGAATCTGACTTGAATTTTTGAAACTTTCCTGTTGATTGGTATACTGCTGTAACTACTTCTGAATAACCTTTAGCAAAATTTTACTTGTGTATTAATGATATCAATGATGTTACATTAATGATATTGTTTGATAATTTCTGCATTGTATCAGCTTTTTTTTTGGAATGAGCACAAATATGGATCTCTTCCAGTTGGCTGACAAAGTAGCTATCCAAATTTATTGACATAGAAAAGTGAGCACTTCCAATGCTGCACTTGTTAGTTGAAATGTCTCAGTTAGTATTCTGTTAATTCCTAGAGCTTTGACTCCTGCCAATGCCTTTAGTGCAGATTGGACTTCTTCCTTCAGTACCTGTCAGTTGACTGTAACAATGGGCTTCAGTATAACAACGATTATGTGCATACCAAAGGACCAGGCAGGTGTTTCATTCCGTTGTGCATAGGTTGTTATGAGTTGGAACCAACTTGATGACACCTAATAACAACAGCAACACCTCATGAAATGGCTGAATCTCAACTGATTCTTTTTGGTACGGTGACTTGGAGAATTCCTTCTATTTGCTTTTGATGCTTCCTTAGTCATTTAATATGTTACCCATAGAATCCTTCAAAATGCAACTTGAGGCTTGAACTTTTTCTTTGGTTCTTTCAGCTTGAGAAATGTTGAGTGTTATTTCCTTTTGGTTTTTTAGCTCCAGGTCTTTGCACATTTTATTGTATTTTACCTGTCTTCTCAAGCTCTTTTGCTTCATCATTTCTTCCATTCACTTCAGCTACTCTATGTTCAAGAGCAAGTTTCAGAATCTCTACTGACATCTATTTTAGTCTTTTTTATGAATGTTTGCTTTCTTAATGGATGATGTTCTTGATGTTTTCCTACAACTTGATCTGGTCTTCATTAGTCTTCAATGCATTGAATCTGATCTTGAGATGGTCTCCAAGTTCATCAGGGATATACTCAGAAGTTGTACTTGGCTCTAGTGGACTTGTTTTAACTTTCTTAAGCTTCAACTTGAGCTTGCATCTGAGCAATTGATGGTCTCAGTTGGTCTTGGCCTTGTTTTAACTGATGTTATTGAGCTTTTCTATTTTATTTTTCTACAGCTGTAGTTGACTTGATTTTTGTGTTTTCCATCAGGTGAGGTGCATGTGTATAGTCAATTTATACTGTTGAAAAAAGGCATTTTTGATGAAGAAGCTGTTGGTCTTGAAAAATTCTATCACATGATCTCCGGCATCATGTCTAGCACCAAAACCACAATTTCCAACTACCGATCTTTTTTATTTTCAACTTTCTTTTCCAATTATCAGTAATTATTAATGTATCTTGACTGCATGCTAGATGAATTTCAAGCTGTAGAATTTAGTGAAAGCCTACAATTCCATCATCTTTGGTGTTAGTAGTTGGTGTGTAAATCTGAATGATAGTGATATTTACTAATCTTCCTTGTTGACATATGAATATTGTCCTATCTCTGACAACATTGTACACTAGGATAGATCATTGTACATCATTACAACATTTAGTAAGATGCCATTCCTCTTCAATCTTTGATTCCTGGCATAGAAGACCATGTCAGTGTTGGAGTCTAAATCCACCTCAGATAACTGAAACCTAGGATATTGATGCTGATGAGGACTGCCAATTAAGTTCATGAACTTATCCTAGATAGAGTACTACATACCTCATTGCTGAATATCACTACAGTGACCTTTGAAGTATTCCCGTGGGGAAGATATGCACTGATGCCAGTGTCTAGTCCACCCTTCAAAGCAATTTTGGAACTCTTTCTCTGGAATGGCCATTAGAACTATCCTTGTATTACCTTGATGTCCTGAATGCCCTCAAAATGTTTTCCTTTCAATATTTCCTTTCTCTTCGTGTAAAGAAAAGTCATTGGGGGCCGCATCAGATGAGTAGGGAGGGTGTTCCAATACAGTTAATTGTTTACTGGCTAAAGACTCCCTCACAGACAACTGTACAATTAAATTCATGAACTTGCCATCCTACAGCCATGCACAATGGCCATTCCAGAAGGAATTTCAAAATTGCTTTAAAGGGTGGACTAGGCACTAGCATTGGTACATAGCTGTCCAAGAGGAGTACTTAAAAGGTGACTATAGTGGTATTCAACAATGAGGTACGTAACAATTAGAACAATTAGGTCTGCAGATTTGATTGTCAAACCATGTATGTATTTCTTTTCATTTTTGATGACTTCCAATCTTTCTGAATTCATACTTTGTACATTCCACTTTGTGATTATTAGTGGATGCTTGCAGTTGTTCTCATCTTGAGCCATGCAACATCAGTGAAGGAATGTCCCCAAAGCTTGATTTTATTCACACCATTTAGGTTGACTCCATTTGAGGAGGCAGCTCTTTTCTAGTTGTATTTTGAGCTCTTTCTAACCAGAAAGGCTCATCTTCCAGTACATTGTCAAAAATGTTCCACTGCTATTCATAAGATTTTAACTGGCCGATTGTTTCAGAAGTTAGACTTCAAGTTCCTTTTTCCTAGTCCATCTTAGTCTGGAAGTTCTGCTGAAAACTTTCCATTATGGATGATCCTGCTGGTATGTGAAAACTGGTGGCAAAGCTTCTAGTATCACAGCAACACACCAGCCATCACAGTTTGGCAAAATTATAGGCACAACTAACTGATAAGGGGTGGAATTTTCCCAGCCCAAGTGGGGCCCTCCAGATAGGGAAATCAGGATGGAACGTGGTATAAAATAGCCTTTCAAATGATAAGAAAGCAGCTCAGTATATCCACTGTAAGTCCAAGAAGGAAGAATAGGTAGAAAAATAGAAAGTGAGAGAGAGAGAGGTCATGGTTCAAGAGCTTTTAGATACTATTGTAGCGAAAACCTATAAACTTTATTCAATAGCCATTGAACGGTTCAGAATAGAAAAGTACTATGTAATGACTTGATTTGCAATTATGAAAAATTTTAGAGCCATTTGGAAAACTGGAGGGCCTTATACGGTGGTTAAGACTGTGAGCTCTGCTGGCTGGCATAATGAATCAGAACCCCTATCTACCCTACTTCTTAGTTCTGTGAACTTGGAAATTTCTTTAACTTCTCTAAATCTTCATTTCCATTTTTGTAAAATGAAGCTAGTTATATGCCTATCTCATAGAGTTATTGTAAGATTCAATGAGATAGTTCACACAAACCACTTAGTGCAGCATCTGGCATATAGTAAGCAGATTATGCAGTAGAGATCCAGGAATCTTACTGAGTTTGTAAATCTTTGGAACCATTTAACTCTAGACTAGAAAAGAACTTACTCGCTTAAATTAACGCAGTATTCTGGGTCGCTCTTAGTGCTAATTTGTAATTGAATGTTGAATTATTTCTGGTAAAGGTAGGGAGAGGAAAATACAAAGCACAACAGGGCTAGAAGGTGATAGTGACTGACAAAGATTGTATGATGTCTTTGTGCAAGGGAACAGAAGGTACATAAAAATATTTCAGAATATTGAAAGTGCAAAGATGCCAAGTGGATATAATGCTAAATGGAAGGCTATTGTGGGAATAAATATGGTGGGTCTGACTTCTCTCTGGGAGTCACTGTTGAATGAGTCAGTCATGACACTGTACAGTTTGTACTTGTATGCCTTGCATTTAAAGGAGGTGTTCATTGCCAGGCTGAAAGTTCCCTCCTGAACATCTAAATTCAAGGCTAGCATATGGTACTCCTACTGATACTCATCAAGGTTTTCTGCAGAGTGCAGGTGAATCTCAGAGAGAAGGTAGAGGTAGAAGAAAGGAAGTGGTGTTACTGGAAATACTCTCATTCTTCACATTGCTTCTCTAGCCATTGGTATTCATCCTATTTCAACAGGTGTTAACAAGGCCAGTTTTTCCCTGGATAACTCATAAGCATCTCTTCCACAAATCTAACTGTTCACAATAGTATTAGAATTCCTGTCTCAAAAATGAACCATGGAGATAATGAGTAGGTTACTTCTGACGGATGTAGGTGAAAGGAAAAGATGCTCCAGACCAGAGTGATGCAGAGATGCACTTCTGCATGTTACAGGCTGGTCAGCCCATTGTCTGAAGAGGAACTTCAGAGACAGCTCAGGTTCCTATGTGTGCCTGCTTGGCAAGTGAAGACTCTTTGAACAGACTCTTGGACTGCATGATTTGCTGAACGGTTGGGGCAGCTGTCAGGATGTACTACTTTGAGACCTTGTGAAAAGAACTTTTTTTGTGTGTTTTATTTTTCAAAATGAAGTTAAAGAAATCAAATAAAAGAGAATCAGAGTGTATTTATGCTTGTATGTGAACATGGTCATGAAAAGGGGAACAGCTCCAAACAGGGTGTTCAGCAACTCATCCAGTTCGCTGTATGACCTTGGGTAAGTTACTTCCCATCTGCTTTAGTCTCCTGGTGTGGCTGTAACACAAATACCACAAGAGAGTGGCTTTAAAAAACAGAAACCTATTTTCCTACAGTCCTGGAGGCTAAAGTCCAAATCAGGGTCTTGATCATGTAGATTTCTTCCTTGTTGGTAGCCCTGGGTGCTCCTTGGTTTATGACCGTATTCATATGACGTATATCTTCCCCAGTATGAGTGTGCCCCATCTGGGTCTAATTTGTTCTTTCCTTAACTCAGAAGTGATTAGGTTTAGAACACACCCTACGTTAGTGTGCACTCATTAACATTACAAAATTCAATGTTCAAGTTGATTCTGACTCATGGGGACCTTATAGGACAGACTAGAATGTCTTCCCAGGGTTTTCAAGAATATAAATCTTTACAGGAGTAGATTGCCACACAGGGTTGGATTACTCAATAAGCAAGGTACACACAGGCTTAACTGTGCTTGCTTATTAATTTGTAGTGCACAATTTCACTTGGTTTTCAACTTGCTGAGGATACAACACGGGTTAAACTATGCACTACAAATTAGTAAGTAAACACAATTAAGTTCATACTTAGTTACCCTGGCAGCTTAGTGGTAAAGAACTCAGTTTACGGTTGCTAACTAAAAGGTCAGCAGTGGGAATCCACCAGGCGCTCCTCAGAAACTCTGTGGAGTAGTTCTATTCTGTCCTGTAAGGTCATTATGAGTCAGAACTGACCTGGTGGCAATAGGTTTGGTTTTGGTTTTACTGTAAGTCTGTGGATACTTCGCTCTGATTGATCTGCCTCTGCCCTGGTCTTGCTCCCTCAGACCAGCTGGTAGTTTTGAATCCCTGACCTTTCTGTTAGCGTCCATGCACTTGACCACTGCTCCACCAGGACTCTGCAACATAACAAAGGAGTGTTTATCAGCTTTACAAAAAGGAAGCAAGGAATAAAATTTTTTAAAAAAGATCAATTTTTCTAAAATACCAACTTGTTTTGTATTTCAATTTGTTGAGGCTGTATGAAGTGATGCAAAGGAAATATGCTCCTATGAAGAAAAATTCCAAAGAAAGTGATCCCTGCAGGACACAGGTGGGAACTATACTGTATGGTAAATCTGGCCCACTGACTCCTTGGTAATTAAAGTTGTGTTGGAACACAGCCATGCTCATCTTGTCTGACAGCAGAGTTGAATAGTTGCAACAGAGACTATGCCAAAAAAATTCCCAATGTCATCAAGTCAGTTCCAACTCACAGAGACCCTAAAACACAGAGGAGAACCATGTGATAGAGTTTCCAAGGAGCACCTGGTACATTTGAACCACTGACCTATTGGTTAGTAGATATAGCACTTAACCACGACACCACCAGGGTTTCCTAACGGAGACTACATGATCCAGAAAATGTAATTTTTTAACTTGTTAGTCCTTTACAGAAAGTTGGCTGACTCCTAACACAGGATGTCAGAGCAGATTCTTCTAAATAGTATTTTTCTAGCTCCATTCTCCTTCCAGGTACAGGGACTTATTAAGAGTCTCCTGTTTTGAAAAGAGTTTAGAAGTGCCCTTCTACTTGACTCAGTAAGCACCTGGGTGTTCCCCTACTTTTTATGGGTGCAGCTACTGAATCTGGCTTCCCATCCAACAAACACTTCTTTCCTAGAAACATATTGGTGATGGACATTTTAGGTTAGAGGGGTTTGGTGTCTTTGTTGAAGTAATTGTCCAGTTACGCACTGCTCTGATAGAAAGAGCTGACTTGATGAAAGGAAGTTTCCACATAGGTGGCTGATGTAAGGCACGGTGGCCACTCCCTTCATCCTGACCCTTATCAACTTTTTGCCTTGACTCTCAAGATCACTTTTAGACTGGGCCATCTTTCCTACCCAATCAACCCTCTTTATTGTCCTAGAGGGAGTTCTCTAAAATACAGACCTTGGTGTGCCAGGCATCTCTGCTCAAAATCCTCCAGTGATTCCTTACTGCCAACAGAGCAAAGCCCACCTTGTACAGGGCAATCAAAGCTTCTGGTAGCTGTTTTTAATCTCTTTTAATCTTGTATCCTGTGCATCTCTACCCATTCATGTACCCTCTGACCGCTCCTAAATGCCATGAGGGCAGGACCTGAGTATGATTTACGTCATCCTTCTTTCCTTTCTAAAATTTTTTTTTACAGTGAAGATACTGAGATGTTGTCTGCTAGACAATGCAGTGCCCCTATTGATCACAACTGCCAGTGCTAGCAGTTCTGGAAAAGAGAACGTTTTCAAAAATATCTGTAGACTAATGAAACTGAATGTATCTTTAGACTGTGTGACACTACCTGTCATAAAGCTGTTTTCAAAAAAAGTTTAAACAAAATCTGAATTCAGTTTAAAGGGTATTGCCACCTGTTAAGAGCAAATAGATTCTGAGAAACTCGCATTCTAGTCCAAGGTCTGCTTTGTGATACTGAGGAAGGTACCTGATCTTTTAAGTCTCTATTTCTTCACATGTAAAATAAGGAAACTAGCCTCTAGGACACTTCCATTTCTTTCCAGCATTACCATTCTCATTTGTTTCTAATCATCTTGGTATTTTTTGGTGCCCAGTGCCAATTACAAATTTGAATGCACAAAACAAAAATGAGTGCTAGTTAGCTGCAATATTCCATCACTACAACGATCTGTCATCAGGAGGACTCTGACTCCTGGAGACCCTGTGTGTAGAACTCTGCTCCACAGAGTTTTCAATGGCTATTTTTGAAGCAGGTTGTCAGTCCTTTCTTCCAAAGTACCTCTAGTTGGACTTAAACTTTTCAGTTTGCAGTGAGTGTGTTAATCATTTTCATCATCCAGGGACTCATTACCATAAACTGGATTTAGACTCATGACAAACACACCCAGCATGTTACAGACTAGTACTGCTCCGTAGGGTGTTCTTGGCTGCAGTATTTATGGAAGTAGATTGCCAGCATTTTTTTCTGTAATATTGCTGGGTGGGTTTGAACCACCAACCTTTAGGTTGGTAATTTATTTAATATTAGATATTAATATTTAATATTCTGGCTCAAGCACAAACTGTGCCACCCAAAGACCCCACCTAAAATATTTTTCTTGTTGTTGTTAGGTGCCATTGAGTTGGGTCTGATTCATCGTGACTGTACGCACAATAAAACAAAACACTGCCCAGCCCTACACCATCACCGCAGTCACCACTGTGCTGGAGTCCATCTTGGCAGGCGCTATGCCAGTCCATCTCCTTAAAGGTCGGCTGCTCTTTCTCTGGCTCCTTTACCAAGCAAGATATTCTTCTCCAGGGACTGATCTCTCCAGATAACACCTCCAAGGTATATGAGAAGTCTTGCCACTCTAACTTCTAAAGAGCACTCTGGATGTACTTCTTCCAAGACAGATTTGTTTAGTTTTATGGCAGTCTGTAGTACATATTCAATATTCTTTGCTAATACCATAGTTCAAAGATAATAGTTTCTCTTTGGTCTTCCTCATTGATTGTCTAGCTTTCACATACATGGAAGGTGGTTGAAAATATTACAGGTTGGGTCAGGCGCACCTTATTCTTCAAAGATGACTTCTTTGCTTTCAAACATTTGACAGAGATCTTTTGCATCAAATTTGTCCCATGCAATACACTGCTCAATTTCCTGACCATTGCTTTCTTGGACATTGATTGTGGATCCAAATAAAATGAAATCCTCGACAACTTCAGTATTTTCTCTTTATTATAATGTTGCTTATTGGAGCGGTTGCAATATTTGTTTCCTTTACGTTGAGATATAATCCATACTGAAAGCTTTGATCTTCATCAGTAAGTGCTTTGAGTCAGCTTTGCTTTCAGCAAGCAAAGTTGTGTCATCTGCATAGGTGAGAGAGTGGTTTCGTGTCTTTCGTGAAGTAGCTGTCCAGCTATGTGCTGCTCTGACAGAGCCTGCCTTGTTGAAAGGAAGTTGTCAAGTGGGTGGCCAGTGGTGGTCCTGACCCTTACCAACTTTTTTGCTCTGACCTCAGGATCACTTTCCACCTGGACCGCCTTTCCTATCTAATCAATCTTCTTTATTGTACCAGAGGAATTCTTTAAAATACAAGTGGTTAATGAGTCTTCCTCCAATCCTAATACCAAGTATGTCTTCATATAGTCCAACTTCTCTGATTATTTGCTCAGCACACAGGTTGAATAAATGCAGTGAAAAATTACAACCCTGGCATACATCTTTCCTGATTTTCCACCATGCCATATCCTATCGTTCTGTCCAAACAACTGACTCCTGATCTATATGCAGGTTCCTTATGAACACACTTAAGGGTTCTGGAATTCCCATTCTTCACAATGTTATCTATAAATTGTTATGATCGACACAGTTGAACATGTTTACCACATAGGTAAACATTTTTCTGATATTCTTTATGTTCAGCCGAGATCCATTTGACACCAGCAATCATATCCCTCATTCTACATCCTCTTCTGAATCCAGCCTAAATTTCTTTTTTTTAAATTTATTTTTATTTAACATAACTGAGTGAAAATGTACATTCACGTATAAATTTACATGCCCACCTATATGCAGCTTCCACTGCTCTCCCTGTCCGGTGACTGCACACTATTCCTCTCTGCTCCATACATGTCTCATCCTCCCAACAGCCTCCTTTCCCCTCCTCTCCGTCCACTCCCCTTCCTCTAGCCAGAGGTCAGCAAGATGATATCCTGTAGATGTATAGAACCACAAAGTGCTTCCAATATATGGTCACTCTGCATTGCCAAGTCCAATCCATTCCTGTCCAAAGAGTGGACCTTTGTTATAATTTATGGGAACGGGCAGCATCAGGGCCGGGGGCCATGCTCTCAGGGGAACCCCAAAACCGCTGGACCATCAACTGAGGTCTTTTAGTGGAGATCTCAGGACGCACCCCTTTTTATTCTTGTGTTGCCAGTGAGACTCCTCTCTCTGAGCTCCATCGTGGTTATCGCTGGTGGTGGCCGGGCACCATCCAGTTCTTCCGGTCCCAAGTCGATGTAGGCACCCACTCTTGTGGGTCTCTCTGTCTTCTCGGTTGTCTTTACCACATGTCATTTTGGTCCTCGGTGAGCATCCGTTCCTGCTGAGTTGGGACCATTTGCTGTGTCCTCGGATGGCAGCTTGGCAGCTTTTAAGACCCCAGATGCCACTCACCAATGTGGGGTGCATAGAGCTCTCTTAGCAAAACGCTAGTTGTGCCAATTGTGAATCCAGCTTAAATTTCTGACAGTTCTCTGCTGGTGTACTGCCACAGTTGCTTTGGAATTATCTTCAGCAAAATTTTACTTGCGTGTGAGATTAATGGTTATCTACAACATTAGAACACCTTAAGTATCACAGTAAATCAAATTAGAAACTATCTTATGAAAAATTTCACAGAAAATATAAGTTCTGAGAAAGAGTTTCAAGCAGGGAAGATGGTTCTTAATTAGAAGGTCATAGCTGTTCTAGGAAAAAAAATTAGAGTAGTGTGCTAGCCTGGGGGACAGGAGTGAGACACGGAGCAAAAATGACAGAGTAACTGAAAACAGTGTAATCACTTCAGTTCTTCATACGAAGTTGTTATATCCCCAGATATGCATAAGACCTTACCCACCCACATATAAACAGAGTTCAAGATACAGTGGCTGTATTTAAACAACTATGCATTAAGATTTTGAAAAAGGTATCCAGTCTTCTGTCTCAAATGCAACTCGCACCCTTCCTACTTCCCTCCTACTCCTTATTTATTAATCCACAGTGACTGCATGTAGCCCAGAATATTCTCCCCTCAGCTTCACATCTCAAGGCTACTTAATGAACATCCTATTTAATGATGGCTCTGAGATTAGTATGGCAAATGCATTAAAATGCCCCTGGCCCAGAAGAAAGGCCTTTCAGCTGGCGGGAAAGTTACTCAGGATTCCTGACAACTCTGAGACTCCCAGGAGAAGAGCAATAGATCCATGTAATCTGTCTTTCCCTGTCTGTGTTTATGCTCAAGACCACAGGGCACTTTCCTCACGGGACTCCAGAGGGTAGCCGGTTGGCTTCCATAGCGTGAGAAATTTCCAGCAGATCTTATTTTAGTAAAGATCAAGGTTCTGAAGAAGAAAGAGGCTCAGTTGGCAAGCAGCTGCACAAATTTGTTCCATATTGTCCTTGCACTTAATATGCATTGGGAAATCTTCTCACAGTTCTAATATTTATCAAAGAATTTTAAGTAGCATTTCCTGTTAGAAGTTAGATCCACAGAGGTGATTCCATTCTCACAATAAAGGAAACCAATCAACAGTTTCCCTGAGCTCCTTCTCTGGGCCTTCTTCTGTGACAAGACTCATGGGAGACACGGAATGCAGACTGGACCCTGCCCTCCTAAGTCTCATCGTCTAGCTGAGAATCAGAAATAAAATTAATACTCATGAAACAGCAGTATGAGACCACAGGTGAGTGGTCTTCATAAATGTGCTTAGTTTAGTTTATTTTTATTTGTAAGGCAAAGTACAAAGTCCCACATTAGATCAGTTTTATAGTGTTTAAGATGGAGTGCCACAGACACTTCATTTTGGGCCTGTTCCATGGTTTTCTATATTTCTTCACTCCTAAACTGGGAATTAAGAGAATGATGCCTGGTGTTAGTTGGCTGGGTGGTGTGTTACTCACTTTCAGGATGTTTTCTAAAATCTACTTTTTAATAAAAGCTCATTTTAAGTTTTCAGGTAGAGAGCTTCATATTTAACATTGTAGTTAAAGTCAGTGGAAGCTTATAATATTTTGCAGTGTATTTTATGCTTGTTTTTGTTTTTTATTTTGAATAGCGACCTTTGAAGAAGGAAAACAAGGGTAGGAAATATCCACCCTGCTGATACTAGAAGAGAGAAAATTTGGAACTCTGGAAACTTTATCCCTTCAAGGCAGTGAGATGAACTTAATGGAAACTGAGTGGTAGCACTCTTGACCTGCTTTACACTTCAGTAATAATGATCAATTGTATTTGCTTAGCATCTCCCGGTTTACAAAGTACTGTCGTTATCTCACTCTCACAGCAACCCTATGTAGTAATGATTATGAGTGCATGTTATGAATTGGGATACAATCTATAAAAAGTAAGGGATTTGTTGAAGAATGTACCCTGGTTTCTACTTGAACCTGGTAGTGTCTTTAATTCCAAGTTCAATTTTCCGAAGTGAAGTTCTGTCTCTGTTTTGTGCTCTGGTTTCCCTAGTGGAGATCACTACCACTTAGTAAGATAGTCTTTAAAAAAAAAAACAAAAGACTAGATTATCAAGTCAAGTTTAGACTGTACCTTTATAACTATCTTCAGTAGGTTCACCAAGTTATTTAATTTTGTCTGTTGTAGCCAATTTCCCACCTCAATGAATTCATGGAGATTTTATAAAAGACTTTTTAACTACAGAATATTTTAAAGACATAGAAAATGTTAATGGTATATATTAAGTGAAAATAAAGTACTAAACAGAATGATGCTTATGAGTCTAATTTTACAGTATAAGCATATACTGTATATAAGAAATAGTATTGGACCAAAATGTTAACAGAGGTATATCTGGGTGATGAGAGTATGAGTAATTTTAAATGATCTTCTCTGCATTTTTTTAACATTCCAAATTTTCTACAATAACATCTTTGTACTCATGGTAAAGGTAGCACAATAAATGCCATTAAAAAGCTATTACAATCTTCTTTTGGAAACCCTGGTGGCTTAGTAGTTAAGGGTTATGTCTGCTAACCAAAAGGTTTGCAGTTCAAACTGCCAAGTGTTCCTTGGAAAGTCTATGGGGCAGTTCTACTCTGTTTCATAGGGTCAGCTTCTACCTGACGGCAGTGGGTGTGGTTTTGTTTGGTTACAATCTTCTTTGGAAATCCTGATTGTGTCATGGTTCAGTGCTATGGTTGCCAACTGAAAGGTCAGCAGTGCAAATCCATCATGTGCTCCTTGGAAAGTATGCAGCAGTTCTGATCTGTGCTATAGAGTTACTATGAGTTAAAATCAACTGGATAGCAACAGTTTTGTTTTTTTTTTTCCTTTATCTCTTTCTTTTTCTTTTTTGTTGGTATAACATTCTTTGCCATAACACTATCCAAGGCCCTTACGGTTCACGTTAGCTGGGAATCAGCATGTCTATCATTTGTTCTTTCCAGGGTGATGCTGATTCAAGTGTGCAAAGTGGGTCACTTAGCTATCAGCACAGCAGAAGCACAGAGACTCTGCTCAAACCCTGCTTCCCAGACCCCTGACAGGCAATATTAGAGCTAAATTGTTTTAGGTAGGGATTTCACACAGTTGTTGAGAGGCAAAAGTTTTGGATAGTGAGCTTAACCAGATACTAAGAAAATATAAGAGGGACAAAATTCACTGGAAGAAACCAGAGGCCCCAAATGACACACAACCAAAGGGTCAGAGATGAACGGAACAGGCCCCTGGCACTTTTATCTTCCTCTTGGCTAGATGGAGAAGGGCAAAAACAGTCTTGTTCAAAGGGAGACAGGAGACTTGCATATCAAAAATTATGATAATTTCATCTTTATATAATGTGTAAACATACATACATGCATATATACATGTACACATATATTCATTATCAGTTGCAACAAACTTAACAGAACTACCAATAAAATTGTAATTGTTTAAAGTCTTTGCTGAAAGGTACATTAGTCTTAGGTAGTATGATTTGAGGCACAGATGAAATTATACTGTTAGAAATTTGTTACATGGCATGATAATTTTGGTTACGCAACGTTCCTCTTAAACTGATGCTGCACGCTTCTGAGGTTGACTCCACCAAGTCCCTTTCTGATAGAGAGCATAATAATCTTTTCACTGATAGCCTTATGTCCTTTAATTCATTCTGTTGAGGAAAGTTACCAATTTTCACATTCAATTGACTGTTAACATGTTCATATAATGCCACCTTCCAGGATTTGCATTTTTGTAAGAAAGAAGGACTGAACTAGAATCCTAATCTAAAATAATCCCTAGTGACATGAACTCCTTCCGGCCCAGTGGAAGCACAGATGGGCTTTTTAACAGCACTTTTATAAGGGTCACTATGAGTGCATATCAGCTTGATGGTACTGAGTTTGTTTTTTTCTTCTCAAATCACACTACTCAAAGAGACTCATGAGAAAGGCACATGTCCTCTGCACTGTGTTATAATCATCACCCAGTTGCTAACCAAGCTTGGGTCAGAACACTCCTAAGAAACTTGCTGAAACATATTCATCTTATTACATTTATCCTGAGCTTCTGGGAGCCAATGTTCTTCTAACTGTTTGGAGCCATATGATCTTTGTCCAATTACTGTACACATGAGTTCTAAGAACTCTTTATTGACGGAAAGTATGACTCATGGTGGTTTGTTGCATACTCTGTTGTTTTGAGGTCCTGCTATACAGGATCCTAATTTTCTTAGGAATATTTAGGTTCTAATGGCTTTTGCTGCCATTGCTCCATAAACAGAAAGCATGTTTATAGAGAATTGGTTTTGTTTTGTTTATTTGTATCTTTTAATATGAATTTCCTTCCAGAGAAAGGGGATAGATTTCATCATATTGAGAAGGTACATCTATAACTGGAAGGATCTTTGAGTTTTTCTGGCTAGGGCTTTCGTTCAGAATGAAAGAATCCTAAAGGATCTTTGGAAAACCTGGTGGCATAGTGGTTAAGCATTGTGGCTGCTAACCTGAAAGTCAGCATTTCAAATTTACCAGGCACTCCTCGGAAACTCTATGGGGCAGTTTTACTCTGTCCTATATGGTTGCTATAAGTCAGAATTGACTCAGTGGTCATGGGTTTGTTTTGGAAAGGGCCTTTGCTCTGGGGACCAAAGAGAAGTCACTCTTCCTTTCATGTTTCATCCAGGCCACTTTGAGAAGAGGTCAGGAATAGGACAAATAAAAATGAAGACTGGTGTTTAGGTCTGCCTCACCGAAAACACAGACTAGATCTATTCAATAGTGTCTCTGTTCAAGGAGCTCAAAGAAGGAAGTTGGCACTGAAGCACAAATTTTCCACACCATGGTCAAGATAGATCTCAGTTTCTACCGTAAATGTCTAACTCTCAACTTCAGACACCTGGAATTTTGATAGATCTCACGCTTTCTGCTTTGAAGTTTGATAGAGGAAAGGAAGAGTTTTTCCTGGGGCTATTATGACTAAGTCCAAATTGCTTTTAAGTTTCAATTCAGATCTCGCTTCCTTGAGGGTTTCTTCATTCTGTGGGGAGAAAGGAAAGGCTTAATTTTTCAATACTTTAAGCCCATTGCCACTGAGTTGATTTTGACTCACAGTGACCCTTTGGATAGACTAGAACTGCCCCATATGGTTTTCAAGGAGTGGTTGGTGAATTTGAACTGCCAATCTTTTGGTGTGCAGACATAGCTGTTAATTACTGTGCTACCAGGGCTCCTTCTGAAGCTTAAAAATCATACAATTGTTTGTGTGTATGTATATATATGCTATTAGATTTTTAAGCTTTTGCAGAGTCCAAACAGCTTTGAGGAGAATTAAAACTTAGGGCTTAAGAAAGACAGTCTCATTAGTTCCTTCAGAAAGTGACTTTTTTCTTTCAGAGACTATCTGGAGCACACTATAGAGACTGCCTACAAAGAATCTAGGCTGCATTTTTGGGGTTTGGAGGGTAATTCAACCTTCAAGAAGAGGAGAAGTGATCCCAGAAATGTTTCATCCACCAGGAGCAACAAGGGAGGATTTATTAGGTTGTTGCTGGCAGGTTTGAGGAGGAGGTTTGTGTACTTTGTGTCGTTTTTTCACTCCATGAGAGCTGGTCTTGGTGTGTGTGTATGTTTGAAGTCTGCACAGGAAGTTTGGGTTAGGAGAGACTCATTGCTAGATGAATTCCAAGGCTTTGGAAACCGAGAATAAACTACCAGCCAAGAGCAATGCAGAATGCTGGCTGTTGTGTGGAAAGTGGAGTAGGAGGGAAGAATGTGTACTGGCCCAGTGGCAAGGAAGCAATGGTTTGGTGTCTGGGAAGGAGGTCGGGAAGGACATTGTGACACAACTATCATTTAGGATTTCCTTCACTTGCTGTATTTGTCTAACCTCCAAGGTACCTGGCCATGACCCAGTGTGGTAACAACGTTGCTGTGAGAACCTGGACCACAGTCACTGTGGAAAAAGATGTTGCCTCATCTTGGAAAGATTTTTACAATCCGCAATTTGCTATAGGCCAGCACTCCTCCCACTGACAGCTTTGAAAAAAAAAAAAATTGGAGTTTATGTGTAATAAAAACTTTATGTGCCATAAAAATCGTTTCTCTGGGATTGAACTAGGATCTTTGTCTGAACCACATCTCCTGGAGCTGGTGCTTGGTGATGTGTTGATTTAATTTCTCAGTCCATGCCAAATGAAATAAATACTCCTATTTTTGCTCTGGTAACATAAAGTGATGGCCAAGAGGATGTGTGATCAATGCTTGCACTTCCCTAAGGATGGATGGTTGAACAATGTCCCTTAGTGTCTCATGCTGGTTGACTGAAGACAGTCAGACATGTGCTTAAGATAGAGACATGTAGAAATGTAATGTTAAAACAAAAAAATTCTGACTATGCCTAGTTAGTCATGTACTGCCTTCACTTGAATATGCTTTCATTTGAAGGGGGTCAGCAGAACTCAGAATGTTCCCTTTTGTAGGGTCTTAATTTGTTAAGATTATACTGACCAAAATTCTTTTTTTTTTTTCATTAGGATTGAATGAAAATGTACATTCCTATATAAATTTGCATGCTGGCCAATATGCAGCTTCCACTGCTCTCCCTACACAGTGACAGCACACTCTTCCTCTCTGCTCCATACATGTCTTATCTTCCCAACAGTCTCCTGTCTTCTTCTCTCCACCCATTCCCCTTCCTCCAGTATGAGGTCAACAGGATGACCTCCTATAGATGCTTAGAACCATAAAGTGCCCACACAATATGGTCACTCTGCGTCACCAGGTTCATTCCATTGCTATCTGAAAAGTTGACCTTCATTATGATTTATGGACAGGGGCAGCATCAGGGCCAGGGGCCCTGTTCCCAGGGGAACCTGGAAGTCCCTGGACCATCAATTGTGACCTTTTAGTGGAGATCTCAGGGTGCACCCCTATTTATACTTGTGTTGCCAGTGAGACTCAGCTTTCTGAGCTCCATCGTGGCTATCACTGGTGGTGGCTGGGCACCACCTAGTTCTTCTGGTCACAGATGGATGTAAACATCCACTCATGTGGGTCTCTCTGTCTTCTGGATTCTCTTTCCCCCACGTTGTTATGGACCTTGGTGATCATCGGTTCCTGCTAAGTTGAGACCATCTGCCGTACCCTCAGATGGCAGCTTGGCAGCTTTTAAGACCCCAGATGCCACTCACCAATGTGGGGTGCAGAGAGTCCTCGTTAGCAAAACACTAGTTGTGCCAATTGGCCTCGATTTCTCCTGAGAGCACAGTCCCTGGCCCCCCGCCCCAGCTACTACTGTCCTTGCAATTTTGGGTTAAGATGGGAGGAGTACACAAGTTGTGTTGAAGTCCCGTTAATATTGATCTTCTTACTAATGTGTGCTGTCACCAATTTCACCCAGCCATATTTCTAACAACTATCTAATCTAAACCCTCCCGCCTTGCCCTCCCACCCTCCCCACTCTTGCAGCCATCAAAGAGTCTTTTCTGTTATGCATGAGTTTGCTTTTAAGTTCTTATCATAGGGGTCTCATACAATATTTGTCATTCTGTCACTGAATACTTTCACTCAACATAATGATCTCCAGTTGAAACCAGGTTAAGAGATGTTTCCTGCTATCATCGTTGTTCTTTATCATTGCATAGTGTTCCATTGAGTGTATATACCATAGTTTAATTATCCATTTCTCTGTTGTTGGGCATCTGGGGTGATTTCATCTTTTTGCTATCATGGACTGTGCTGCAATGAACATTCTTGTGCATGTATCAGTTGGTGTGAATGGCCTTGGTTCTGTAGGATATATTCCAAGCAGTGGAATTGTTGTGTTAAATGGTACATCTATACCCATTATTTTAAGGTAGCTCCAGATTGCTTTCCAAAGAGGTTGCACCGTTTTGCAATCCCACCAACAGTGTAGGAGAGTTCCAGTCTCTCCACAGCCTCTCCAGCATTTAGTGTTTTGCGTCTTTTGGATCATGGCCAACCGTGTTGGGGTGAGATGGTATCTCATTGTCCTTTTGATTTGAATTTCTTTAATAGCTAATGATTGTGAGCATGTCCACATGTGTTTTTTGGCTGTCTGGATCTCCTCTTTAGAGAAGTGTCTGTCCATCTCCTTTGCCCATCACTTAATTGGATGATTTATCTTTTTCTTATTGACATTTTGTAGTATCTGATAGATTATGGAGATCAGGTGTCCGTCTGACACAGAGTTGCCAAATATTTTTTCCCATTCTGTAGGTGGCCTTTTAATTCTATTAATAAAGTCTTTGGATGAGCAAAAGTGATTGATTCTTAGTAGTTCCCATTTATCTATTTTCTCTTCTGTTGTTTGTGGTTTGTTTGGAAGATTTTGAAGTCTGTCTATGTTGTGTATCAAACCTTCCATTGTTATTCCTACTTTTTCTTGGATGAGCTTTATCATTTTAGATTTGATATTTAGGTTTTTTATCTAGATTGAATTCGTTTTTGTATAAGGTGTAGGACATGGATCTTGTTTTAATTTAGTGCAGATGGATATCCAATTTTGCCAGTGCCATTTGTTGAAAAGATTGTTTTTACCCCACTCCGACTTGATGGCACTTGGCTTGGCAATGTCTTAGGGCCTTTGTCAAATATCAACTGTTCATATGCAGATGATGTCATCTCTGGGGTCTCAATTCTGTTCTACTGATCTGTCTGTCTGTTTTTGTACCAGTACCAGGCTGCTTTGACTACTGTGGCAGTGTAATAGGTTCTAAGGTCAGGTAATGAGAGGCCTCCCAGTGTTTTCTTCTTCTTTAGTAATGCTTTACTTATCTGGGGCTTCTTCCCTTTCCAGACAAAGTTGGTACTTTGTTCCTCCAACTCATTAAAAAAATGTCACTGTAACTTGTACTGGGATTGCATTATATAAGTAGATTGCTTTGGGTAAAATAGACATTTTCACAATATTAAGTCTTCCTATCCATGAGCAGGGTAGGTTTCTCCATTTATGTACCTCCCTCTTGGTTTCTTGTAGTCAGGGTTTGTAGTTCTCTTTGTAAAGGTATACTGATCAAAATTAATTGTATTTGGTGTATGTAGTAAGAATGTCAGCTTAATATTTACTCAGTTTTTAAACTCTTCTGCAGAAACCATGCTAAACTGATTCAAATCGGATAAAATGTGTGCCGTCTGAAAATGAGCTATTCATATTGCTGGATGCCTGATCCAACACTCTGAAAATCTCTAGTTCTGGAGGAAATTGAAGCTGTCTTCTCCTCCAGGTGGGCTGTGGCCCCCTTATGTGTACTCTTTGTCAGGGATCTGGATCTTAGATCTCAATGTCCGTTAGTGTCACCAGCAACATTGCCAGCCATGGTTTTATTGAGACGCTGCTATTTACTCTGCAGATGTATTCATGTCTTTGTTGCCATTGTCTTCATTTTTATGAAGATATATATATACACACATGCATAAATATATACACACACATATCTATATAGTTAACACTGAATTTCAGAAATGTCTTAAGTCTTTAAAATGCTGAAGAAACACATGTGGTGAAAAGAAACTATCAATCATATACCAAAACCAAAAAACCAAATGCATTGCCAGCAAATCAGGTCCAACTCATAGTGACCCTATAGAGAGGGTAGAACTTCTCTGTTAAAAAAAAAAAGTAACCAAATTGTAAGTAGGAATAGGTGTTTTTGTTTTTGTCAAGGGGTCAAGGGGTTCTTAAGTTATTGCATATTTAAGAAAAACCCCAGGTAGAAATGCTAAGAGTAACTTCTGTAGCTTAAACTGGTAGATTTCAATTCTAAGTTGAATGAGCAGTCACATTATGCATAATGGGGAACTAAGATCCTGGAGAACTTCGAAAGCATGTTCAGCAGAAGCAAAGCAGAGCATATCTCAGCTACAGGTCCTAGTCCAGTGTACTAAACTTGGATGCTACTTTCAAGTGATTCTGGCTTAAATTTCTTATTATCATTAGGTGATGTGGAGTTGGAGTTGATCTTTGATTTATAACAACCCATATGACAGGGTACAACTGCTTCATAGAGTTTTGTTGTCTGGGATCTTTAGAGAAGCACATCATCAGATCTTTCTTCCGTGGAGCTGCTGGTTGGGTTCAAACCACCCACATTTTGGTAGCAGCCAAGTACAGCCTAAGATTATCTCCTTTCTTTATATGAGTTAATTAAAACATAGTTTTACTTAATTCCAAAATACTAAGTATTAATACTACAGTAAAAAAAAAAAAAAAAGAAAAATCGCAGTCCAGTTTGTTTGAAGTAGACATTTCAACATAAATAAAGGTAGCCTTATATCTTTATTCAATTAACACAGTTGTATAGTAGAAAAGTAAGGAGCCCTGGCAGTGTCGTAGTTAAAATGCTTGGCTGCTAACCTGAGGGTTGGTAGTTTGAGCCTGCCAGTTGCTCCATGGGAGGAAGATGTGGTAGTCTTCTTCCATAAAGACTTGGGAACCCTAGAAAGTAGCCCTAGTTTGTCCTTTAGGGTCAGTATGAGCCAGAATTGACTCTACAGCAATGAATTGGATACAGTGGAAAAGTCCAGTTGCAGGCGTTGTTAACAAGAACCTACTGTTCCAACATTTCTGAACCGTCAGTCATTTTAATGATTATAGCCACCATTTTTTCCATTTATCTAAGTGGGAAGGAAATCCTTGTGGCGTAGTGGTTAAGTGCTACGGCTGCTAACCAAAAGGTTGGCAGTTCAGATCCACTAGGGGCTCCTTGGAAATTCTATGGAGAAGTTCTACTCTGTCCTATAAGGTTGCTGTGAGTCAGAACTGACTTGATGGCAATGGATTTGGTTTTAAGTGGAAAGAACTCTTACTGTAAATGTTTACCAGCCATATACATGTGTGTATACATACACAGAATCATCATGTATGTTTAAAATTTCCAGTTTATTGTCTCACTATCATCATGTATTCAAGTTTTGAGAAAATAGCAGCATAACTTAGATTTCTTCAGTATCTCAGAGCTGGTAGGTCACTTTGTGGTATGACAGGCTCTTAGACAACACTGTATTCCATAAAGGAGACAGAGAATAAATATTATTTCTAAGGATGTCATCCAGTTTTAAATTAAAGTGTTTCATGAGCTCTCTTTAACTCTTCTAATACAGAAGAAAGAAATATAAATATCTTCCTTAGCAGCTGTACTCAGAAGACTGCAGTAGACTCCATAATACTACCTACTTCTTTTACAATTGCTGTTATCCTGATTTAAATGTTGTATTTCATGTAGGCAGTATAAAAGAAAAGTTATAGTGGAAAACTTCATACATTCAGAAAAGTGGAGAAAATATTATAATAAACTTTCATGTACTCATCATCATACTGCAGCAATTAGCAGCATTTGGAGACAGGACTTCGAGTGAATGAATTATCAAAGGATTTTTAAATAGTGAAACTTGTGAGAACTGGAGCTCAGTGGGATTGCCTTGCTTTTCTAGGTCTCACAAGTTTTCTACCTTTGAAAAGGTGCAGTCTTACCTCTTTTCGGTTATTCTCTATTAGTGGAAAGCTTGTTTGAATTTTCTTCTCTGGCAGGTTTCAACCTTACACAGGTACTGGCTCTCTCAAGTTTTACTCTACAAGGAAGTTAACTGGCTTATATCATCTACCCATTTCCAGTTCAGGATTCCACTACTATAATAATGGGATATAGACTTAGAAGGAATTTTTGAGAAAACTGGAAGGGGGTGATATAGCTTAAATTTGAGGTGAGGTAGGGCACAGGATTCATGTACTTGATTCATTCTCTTAACCAGCAATTAGAGAATCTCTAAGAAACCCGCGTGGTGTAGTGGTTAAGTGCTATGGCTTCTAATCAAAAGGTCAGCAGTTGAAATCCACCAGGCACTCCTTGGAAACTATATGAGGCGGTTCCACTCTGCCTGATAGGGTTGTTATGAGATGGAATGTAATTGCTGCCAATGGTTTTATTTTTATTATTATCACCTACCAGGAACTGTTAAGCACCAGAAAGCAGAGATGCTAACATAGGTTCCCTACCTTCAAGAAGCTGACATTCTAATAGAGGATGGAAACTTGTCCTTCCATCTTAAATAAGTGACATGCATCTTAAATAAGTCAAATGGAGAATAGAGAAGATAAATCTGGTTTTTATTTGTGAGAAATTCCAAAACACAATCTCAAAAGTCCCATAGCACACTAATGGAAAAATTATGGTAGAAATGACTACAATTTTGAGGGTAAAATAAGAGCCAGCAGTGGCTATAGCTCAGTGGATGATACGTAGGTTGCAGAATTTCTGCTGAATTGACTCCAGTGACAAACCAACATATGGGGCTTGTAAGTAAGCGTTTAAAGTGTTAAGGACTGACAAAGACAAAATCTTGAGGATGTTGTTGCCCACCCAGAGTATAAGAGCAAAGTAGGAAGAATTTACTAACCTTCAGCAGAAAACATATTCTTCTGGAATACAGTAAAATGTTCATTTGCTGCGTGTGTTGTAAGTAAGTCCTTTTTTCTATTTTCAAGTATTCTCCAGTGGAAGTATCCTTTCTCTGCTGTACAAATGAAGACTTACAGTGTTTCCTTATATACAACAAATGCTTTTTTAAAAGGACTAGTCCCATACTGTGGTGATTAATGGGACAGAGAGAAGGAAAAAGTGAGAAATCAGGAAAGGATGAAAGGAAAAAGAGGAAAAAAATAGAACAAAGAAGAGAAAGGAGAGAGAAAATGAGGGTTGGGATACATGAAGAGAAGGAACATGCATGAGGTACAGGGCAAGGCTGAGATGAAGATATTCATTGGTCATTTTGAATCAGACAAGCGCATGGTTTACTATGCTGGAAATGATTAGTCAAAGAGGAATGGTGTCACATTCATCATGAAAAAGAAAATTTTGAATTCTATGCTGAAACATAATGCTGTTAGTATTTGGAAAATATCTGTACATATACAAGGAAGATCAGTTAATACAACTATTACTCAAATTTACAGACCAACCACTAATGCCAAAGACAAAGAAACTGAAGATATTTACCAACTTCTGGAGTCTGAAATTAATCAAAATGCATTGATAATTACTAGTGATTGGAATACAAAAGTTGGGAATAAAGAAGAATCAGTAGTTGGAAAATATGATCTCGGTGATAGAAAAGATGTCAGGTATTGAACGATAGAATTTTGCAAGGCCAACAACGTATTTGTTGCAAATACCTTTTTTCAACAACACAGATGGTGACTATGCATGTGGACCTCACCAGAAGGAATATGTAGGAAAAAACTGATGACATATGTGGAAAGAGACGTAGACAAGTTTAGTAACACCAGTTGGAACAAAGTGCGGTGCTGACTTGGAATAGATCATCAATTGCTGTCATCTAAGTTCAAATTGAAGCTGAAGAAAATTAAAACAAGTCCAGAGTGTCAAAATATGACCTTGAATATGTCCTACCTGAATTTAGAGACAATCGCAAGAGTAGATTTGACTCACTGAGCACTAATGACCAAACACCAGGTGAGTTATAAGATGACAATAGGACATTGTACACGAAGAAAACAAAAGGTCATTAAGATGACAAAGAAAAGATCAAAACAAGTGTCAAAAGAGACTCTGAAACTGGCTTTTAAAGGCAGAATAGCAAAAGGAAATGGAAAAACTGATGAAGTAAAAGCTGAACAGAAGATTTCAAAATGTGACAGGAAAACACAAGGTAAAATATCATAATTAAAGGTGCAAAGATCAAAAGGAAGAACACACATTTCTCAGGCTGAAAGAACTGAAACGTATTCAAGTCTCAGGTTGCAGTGCTGAAGGGTTCTTTGGACTAAAACTTTAATGATGCAGGAAGCATCAAAATAAGAAGAAATATAAATTCACTGTACCAAAAACAGCTGGTCAATGTTCAGGCACTTCAAGAAGTAGCATATGATCAAGAACTGATATTGAAAGACGAAGTCCAAGTTGCATGAAAAACTGTGGTGAAAAACAAGTCTCCAGGACCTGAGAGAATGCAATCTGAGATGTTTCAAAAAAGAATGAGGCACTGTAGGTGCTCACTTGTCTATGAAAAGAAATTTGGATGAATGCTACCTGGCTAACTGGAAGAGGTCCGTATTCGTGCCCATTGAAAAGAAAGTTGATCCAACAGAATGCAGAAATTATCAAACACTATAATACTACATGCAAGTAAAATATCACTGAAGATAATTCAGGAAGCTGCAGCAGTACTTCAACAAGTAATTCAAACTGAACTTCAGAAGCTGGATTCAGACGAGGAAGTGAGAAGAAGGCTGTTATTGCTGACGCCACATGGATCTTGGCTGAAAGAAGAAACACCAGAGACATGTTTGCCTGTGCTTTACTGACTGTGCATAGGCATTAAATGGTGTAGATCATAGAAATGGATAACGCTGAGAAGAATAGGGATTTCAGAACATTTAATAACACTCATGCGGAACCTGTATATAAACTAAAGGCAGTTGTTTGAACAGTGCAAGGGAATAATGCATGGTTTAAAATCAAGAAAGGTGTGAGTCATGGTTGTTACTCAATCTGTACGCTGAGTAAATAATTGGAGAAGTGAGAGTATATGAAAAAGAGTACGGCACTGGGATAGGGAGAAAGCCCATTTACAACCTGTTATACAAAGATTACACGGCCTTGCTTGCTAAACATGAAGGGGACTTGAAACACTTGCTGATAAAGATCAAAGACCACAACCTTCAGTATAGATTATACCTCAAAATAATAAGAATGAAGTCCTCACAACTAGGTCAATAAGCAACATCATGACGAACAGGGAAAAGACTGAAGTTGTCAAGGATTTCAGTTAACTTGGATTCACAACCAAAGACCATGGGAACAGCAGACAGGAAATCAGATGACATATTACAATGGCAATGCGAAAGATCTCCTTCAATTGTTAAAAACCAAAGATGTCACCTTGAGTAGATGTCACCTTTTAGCTTGACTCAAAACAAAAAAACCACACTGCCTTCAAGTTTATTTCTGACTGAAAGTGATCCTATGGGACAGAATAGAACTCCATATGGTTTCTGAAGAGTGGCTGATGGATTTGAACTCCAAACTCTTAGGTTAGCAGCCACAACTCAAGCTCTGTGCTACCAGGGTGCCATGATTCAAGACATGTTATTTGTAATTACCTCATACACATGATAAAACTAAACAGTGAATAAAGAAGGAATAAGATTCGTTGTCTGTGAATTATGGTGCTGGCGAGTAATGTTGAATTTACCATTTACTGGTGGCAGAATGAACCAATTTGTCTTGGAAGAAGTACATCCAGACTGCTCCTTAGTAGCAATGATGATGAGACAGCATCTTGTTTATTTTAGGTGTATTATGGAGAAGGTTAGGACATTAAGCTTGGTCAAGCAGAGGGTCAACAAATAAGAAGACAGACTGTCAATGAGACTTGGCAAAGTGTGTGGGACAATGAGCTCAAACATAGCAACAATTGTGAGATTGGTGCAGGACTGGGCAGTGTTTCATTTTGTTGTACATCCTGTCACTACAAGTTACAATTGACCTGATGACACTAAACAGCAACAAAAACCTTAAGCAAATTATCTCTGTGTCTCAGTGTGTTCATTCGTAACATGGAAATAATAATTACTCCTAGATTATGATGAATTTGTTGGGAGTATTATTTAGAACACACAAGATTGCCTGGGCTATGGTTAGAACAATATGAATGACTCTTATTACCAATTTAATTTGCTATATTCTTAAAATTCCTGTTTTATCTCATAGCCTTAGTCTGGGTTCCTACATGCTTGACTACTGTCTCGAATTGAATTGTGTCACTGCAAAACTGTGTGTGGAATTTGGCTGGGCCCTGATTCCCAATGCTGTGTGACATTCCATTGTAAAGTTTGCCTCTGTGGTGTTAATGAGGGAACATGGGGGCTTGCTTGTGTTAGGGAGGTGGGACTCAGTCTATCAGAGTGTGCTGTGCCTTGAGGCAGTCTCTTGGGATATAAAGGAAATGGAAGCAAGCAGAGATTTAGGGGCCTCATACAACCAGGAAAGGAGCAGTGCCGGAAGCAAAACACATCCTTTGTACTTGGGTCCCTGTACCTCAGAAACTCCCAGATCAGGGGAATATTGATAAAGACTTTCCTTGAGAACCAACAGAAAAAGCCTTTTCCTGGAGATGGCATCCTAAATTTGGACATTCAGCCGACTTTTTCTGTGAAGAAATAAATTTCCCTTTGTTAAAGCCATCCACTGTGGTATTTCTTTCATAGCAGCCACTAGATGACTAAGACAATTATGTCAAGGGCAAACATGCAGATACCAAAAATTTCATCATAGTTTTTTTAGAGTTTCCTGATTAAGTGCTTAGATAACACCTCTAGCCTGTCATTACTGTACTCTTTTGTCATGTGAAAAGAATCCATAATCAAAGAAATAAAATGTATGCATCTGTGTGCATGAGAGAGAGACATCAACAGAGACAGAGAGCACTAGCCATTCTGAAGCTTGAGAAGCAAACCTAGGGCAGAAATAGAAACCACAGCATGGACATATTCAAACCAAAATTATATAGGAGTTTAGCAGGAAAGAATATTGTGTCCTGTTGTGGGTTATCCACAACTTGGAAAGCCCAGCCAGACCTGGAGATTCTAAGGCCATTTTCAACCCATAAATTCCTGTGTTTTAGAAGCACCAAATGACAGGCCAACTTCCTAAGTTAATTGGTCTACTTTCTCTGCTACAGATGCATTGCAGCAGGTATTCCTTTTCAGTTTTCAACTTTGTAGGAGTTTTTGACAACAGCCTGACTCAAGTTCCTGAAATGGATCTCAGTTCCCCTTTAGGGCTAGCTATTTAAGGATATCATCCATCACTTATCCAGTCTTCACTTTGCCCACCACCGCCCGACTCTGATGGTTCAAGAATGTACTGGAACAAATGAGGTTCAAAATTTATCGATTGAATGAGGCAGGTGAAAAACTTCCACACTTTGCTGATAGTAGATCTGCCCTTTGTTACCTATCACCTAATCCCCTAACTTTTGGGAAGCTGGAAAGACCGCAGCACATCATCGATGCTCTTGTTGGCTACTCAAAGAAAAGGAATGTCTGAGGGATCGGAAATTTTTCAGTCAGTATTATTTGAAGTGCAAGTGTATGGACAGTTGGTCTGGTGTTGGGTTTATCCTATTTCGTTGAGATTAGCTGTTTTTGCACTAGGCTTTCTTACTAAAATGTAAATTCCACAAGAGGAACCTGGAGTGTTGGCTGTTCATCTCTTTCTTCATTGACTCACTTAATAAATCAATGACTTACTCAGTCAAAAAAAAATACTTATTTCGGCAAGATGTTGTAGAAGGCATCATTAGAAACAGAAAATATGAAATGATAACGGGTCCCCACTACCTCAGAGTTCATTATCCAAGGCCTTGCAGACACAAGGCTGCAGCGAAGGAACTTGTAGCGCAAAAACAGTGATAAATCGACCATTTATTAAATGAACTAACATAGTTTTTGCCTAACATTCTTCCTTGTTTAACTCAAATGCCTCCCACCACTCTCAATAGCAATGTCTGTGTCTAATAGCTTTTTAATGACTAGTTGCTGTTGAAAACAAGTGAAAATATCATCAGGAAACAATGTACAAAAAAAGGCAAAATGAATTTAGAAAATATTTAGGATTTCATAAAGCTGATAAAGTTGGTATTGGAGATATATTCAATCAGACATAAAGCTCTTGGCAAATGAAAATCTGGCAGGGTTTTATCAATCAACTATTGAAGAAAAAACTGACAAAGATAATGTTGGGACTGTAAAAGAGTAAGAAGCCCTGGAGAAAATTAACAAATCTTTGCTTTTGCAAAAATAACCTTCTGTATGAGCATTTTGAGAAATCCCAATATGAAGTACATTGTATTGTGCTAGAATACAATCTTGTCAATTTTTTTCACTAAGATTTGACAGCTGCAATAATAATCTAAGTTGTATTAAATATATATAGGGTCACCATGAGTCAGATCCGACTCGATAGCACTTGGCTTGGCATTAAATATATGCTAAACTATCTTTATAACTTTTCACTTTAAAAGCCAGTTAGCCAATACGTCAGACTTATTGTCCCACACCCCGTGTACTGTGTCTGTCCAGTTTGGTCCCTATTTACGTGAATTTAGTTTACCCTGAAAATCCACTGCCATCAAGTAGTACCTGACTCACAGCAACCCTGTAGGAGAATTTAGTTTAAGTGGTCTTTTTTGGCTGCTCATTCACCTTGGAGAAGAAGTTGTTATACATAACTCGTATTTAAATAACACTTTCTCAGACATCATCTCATTTAATTTGTACAAGAACAAACCATGATTAATTTATTCTTTTCTTCATATCACATGATATACTTGAGATTTAGCAAATTGCCAGTTTTCTCAGCTTTTGAAAACATTTAAAATCATTGTAACTATATCCCCTAGAAATTCTCATCTACCCAGTCACCTAAGGGAGGCAAGCCTCTCTAATTAACCATTAATACTTTAAAAAAATGGTCTATTTCTGTGTTACCAACAAGATTTGGTTAAACTTTACTTTCTAAAATTGTGTTATATGAATAGTTTGTATTTAACAAAATTATTTGCATTATGATTAAGTTATAATATTGAAAATTTAGTTAAAGCAATCTCCCATTCCAGATTTCTGGCATCTCTCACTTGAACAGTGTACATACCTCTTCTCATATTTGGTTGTAAATCACTGTGCCATTAAATAGCCCTTAGAGTGAGCTTTCTGACTCTGTATCAGTGCTCATCTCACGACAGGTGCCCCTTCAAGTGCTATGACATACAGGAACAACCATGTTTTGGCACGCACGGAGAGCTGAAAGTCCCATGAGACTCCTTACAAACCATATACTCTGTGGCACTTCATGTGACAGGTATTATTATGGGTTCAACGAAAGGGTAATAAAACAGACAAATACCACAGAGTCTGAGGGCTAGGAGCGTTTCAGTGGTCATCTATCTATCGTCTATCCAGTGCACAAATCTTCCTTTACTCTTGTTGATAGATGATAAAGGATAGAAAAATGGAGGGGCCAGACTGGACGGTGGAATGAAAACTCCATGCTAATTCTTACCACATAAAAGAGAGAAGATGGCAAAGACTCTCCTGTTCTCCTATTGTACTGCTTTCCCAGCAGTCTTTGCTAGCTCTTCAGAATTTTTCTCTAGCTCCTCCTTCCTCACATTGGAGAGATATCTCACCATAGAGGATGAATTTCATTTTTTCTTGTGTTAGGTGTTATAAATCTTCATCATACTATGCAATAATTGAGTATATCCTGTGCCTAATAATATCATTTACCACCTGGTGACTGGAACATTCTTAGGAGAATGCAAGACAGTTGGGCTAGATCTTATCATAGTCATTGCCCAATAACCCACTGCTGCTGAGTCAATTATGGTTCAAAGCAACCCTATCCCACTGCCGTCAAGTTGGGTCTGACTCATAGTGACCCTGGAGTTCAGAGTAGAACTGCCCCATAGAGTTTCTAAGGAACACTTGGTGGATTTGAACTGCCTACATTTTGGTTAGCAGACGTAGCACTTAACCCACTATGCCATCATCGGTTTTGAAAACTGAATGGATACAAGATTCAGAAGGAACTAAGGAGAACTATTAACACCAACACACACACGGTGAGAAAAGAGTAGCAGGGGACTGCCGGCAGCAGCAAAACTGAAGGCAGTGCTGGAGCTAACCCATGGAGCAGGAGACCAAGTGTCTGTGCACAGTTTTACTGCAGGAATGGGGTGCCTCCAGGCACTTGAATGGGTGGAACTAGCTTTACTGACCCACACAGAGAGAGAACTGAGAGCCTTTGTGCAAGAGGCTTTCTAGTAGAGTGGGGTGCCTCTGGGCACTTCCATCAGTGGAGCCACAGAACTTTGGAATACGTGCCTCAGCAGGGCAGACATGGACCTGAAGCCTGGGCCATGAGGCTGTAGGAAGCAGGAGCTGAAGAGACAAACAGCATGAAAAGCTGAGCTACCTCAATCTCAAAAGTTATGACCATGACCTCAGGAGTTTGAAAATGTGGAGCCAGGACTTTCTGTGTTCGAAAGGGTGGAATTTTCGCTCAGTAGGGCTTAAAGCCAAGGGGGCATAATTGCTGTCCAAGTGGGCCTTTCAAGGCAGAGTTGTAGCACAGGGCCAGGAGTCTCCATCAGAATCCAGATAGTGCGACTGATACCTAGAGTCTGGAGGGCAAAGCTACTGTGTAAAATGTCTCAGAAAACTGAAAATCATTTTCAAAGCTTTGAGGGCTAACGTGTTCTGCCGACTTGCCTGTTGCCTGTTACTGCCTTCTTTCTCTGCAGTTTCTCCCATTTGTAATGGAATGTCTGACTTGTGCCTGTCCTTCCATTGTACCTTTAGAAGCAGATAGCTTGCATTCCAGGTTTCACATACATAGAAGAGTTTTTGAATTTTGGATTTGGAATTGATTTAAGACTCCTGTCTTATGGGATGGACGTGATTTTGCTATGATGGGATGAACGTGTTATATGTTTCAAAGATGCGATTTTTGTGGTGTCAGGGGTGGGATGTCATGGATTGAATGGTGTCCCCCCCCCCAAAGTATGTGTAGCCATGTGGCTGCACCATGGTTCCCAATATTTTATGATTGTCCTCCATCTTGTGATTTTCCTATGCTGTATGTTAAAAGATTAGGGTGGGACTGTAAATCCCTTCATAGGATCACCTCTCTGTTCCACTGTAAAGGGAGTTTCCTTGGAGTGTGCACTACCTTTTACCCTACAAGAGAAAAAGAAAAGGAAGCAAGCAGAGAATTGGAAATCCTACTCCATCGAGAAAGCAGCACCAGGAGAAGAGCGTGTCCTTCAGATCTGAGGTTTCTGTGCCAAGATGCTCCCTGGGCAAAGACTGATGCAACACAAGGACTTTCCTTCAGAGCTGACAAGGGGGAAAGCCAACTGCCCCATAGGGTTTCTAAGGAGCAGCTGGTGGATTGGAGCTGCCAACTTTTTGGTTAGCAGCCGAATGCTTAGCCACTATGTCACTAAGGGTCCTCAGCAGGCTTAATACAATCTGGTAGCTCATGTTGTCAGAGACTGGTAGGGCAGCTTGTTGGTGTTCTGAAAGTCAAAGGTATTCTGGAATTGTTCCTTACGTTTTACAATGACTGTTGTCTTTGCTTTCTTCTGTTGCCTGACTTTGGATAATTGTTAGTATTTTGAAAACCAGAACTGTAAGAAAAACAGACAATTGATCAAGTGAACATCTTCTCAGCTTTCATCAAGCTTCTGAGTCTTGCTTCTAAAAACTGTCATTATATCATGTCTTTGTTTTCTTGGATTTTTAGTCTTTCTCGCTCTCTATTGAGATACATACACATTATACATTATATATATAATGATGTATATATACACAGTTATATATGTTTTCAATGATTTGTATTCACACATTTTGTGTTTATTAGATCTTATTATAGGCCATAAAAACTCTGGTTTCCTAGTGGTTAAGAGCTATGGCTACCTAACCTAAAGGTCAGCAGTTCAAATCCACCAAGATGCTCCTTGGAAATCCTACAGGACTGTTCCACTCTGTCCTATAGTGTTGCTATGAATCAGAATCAACTCCACAGCCACAGTTTTTTTTTTTTTTTTTAATGCGCTAGGTCACTGGTAGAGCCAATAATTTACTCTCAGCTACCGACCAAAAGGCTGGTGATTCACACCCAGTGAGCAGCACCACAGAGGAAAACCTGGAGACCTCCCATAAAGAATACAGCTGAGAAAACTCTGTGGATCTCCTTTCTGTTCTGGAACACTTGAAGTCACTGTGAGTTGGAGTGGATTCAGTGGCAACAGGTTTGGCTTTAGTATTTATTGTGTGCCTCACAATAGCAGGCAAAGACAAAACAAAAAGATCCTTACCCTGAAAGGGTTAAACGGCCACTGGAGGTGAAATATTAAGAAAATGACCTTAGAGAATGGTGCTGCACGTAAAGAACTATGGTTGTTACTGCACAGGTAGTCCCGGGCTTACGACAAGTTTTTGTTCCCGTAACTCTGTTATAAGTCAATTCTGATATAAGCTGAACACTTTTTTTCTTCTGTTCCCAGTTTTCATAGGCTGCTCTAAGGGAGTGTTTTAAACAATATATCACAACGCTCAACATCTGAGAGTGAGCTTCTGAGAATAACCCCAGCAAATCAGGCACTGCAGCGCTGTACGCAGCACATGGCACTCACAATAAGACATATCTGAAAAGCAAAGCCAGAGGGGGCGGGTGTCATTGATGACGGCGTGCACGTGTCGTCAGGCTGGGATTAGTAGGGAAAGCACTGCAGAGGGAAGGGGACTTTGGTTCCTACTTTAACCTGTTGTTTAATCTATTCTTTCTTTTTTAAAAAGTTTGGGCAGAATAAATTTGAGTCCAATGTACCTCATGTCTTTTACTTGTTTTCTCCAAGGTGAACTTTCTTTGTTTTTGCACTTGGAGAGATGGCAGTGTCCAGGCAGGGGTAGGCAAGACAAAGTTTCAATTGCATTGCCATTCCGTTAGGAAGTTACGCAACCAAGGGAAAAAAAAAGCATTTTCCACTCTTGAGGCCCTTTGATCACTTTTACATAACTCCCTAACAGCTGGAGCTGTAAACTTAAAAATTGGCAGCAACAGAGCTCATATTGCAAAAGAAAGTTCTGCCAAATTTGAAGAGAAACAGCTAGTTTAAAAGTGACTCCAGAATTTGTGTTCATTAACATTTAGTGAATGCTTGTGCTGTTCAGAAGAGGTAGGCACAGCCCTGCGTTCCCAGAGGGATTGCCACTTTTACTGGGACTGTTGATCTTCTGGACTCTGGAGAATGGGGCACTTGGTTATAGTCTTTCTTTGCACCAAGGCCACACTCCAGCCTGTCTCAGCTCCTCTGCCCACAGGCTGACGGACTTCTTGCAACATTGTTTGGGCCTGCCAAAAGTAAATTCTTGTTACCTGCGCACTCTCCTTACAGCTGCTGCAGGGTTCTTGTTAGTTTACTTGGAAAACTTGTCTGCTCTTCTCCATAATATCATGTCCTCCACTGATCTTCCAAATGGTATCCCACACTACTTGTCTTCAAGAAACTCTGGTGGCATAATGGTTAAGTGCTATGACTGATAACCAATAAGTCAGCAGTTCAAATCCACCAGGCACTCCTTGGAAACTCTATGGGCCAGTTCTACAATGCCCTGTAGGGTAGCTATGAGTCGAAATCAACTCAACAGTAGTGAATTTGGCTTTTTTTTAGTACTACTTGTTCTTGAATATACTCTGCTCCTGGTCTCTACTTCTCTTCTATTGTTCTCTTCTTCCTCCTCCTCTTCCTCTTATTCTTCTTTAAATTTGGTGTATGACCTTCTAATCCTCTAGAGTAAAAATAAATCTGTAGAAAACACATGTTTGTTGTACAATGTCTGTAACACAATGAAAAATAATCATCTCCATAGCTACTTCAAAGCTGCAGTAACACTTTAATATAGTTAATGTTTGAATGCAAAAATCTATTTTCTCAGAAGATTATTAGAAACCCTGGTGATGTAGTGATTAAGTGCTACAGCTACTGAACAAAAGGTCAAGCAGTTCGAATTCACTGAGGCACTCATTGGAAACACTGTAGGAAACACTATTAGTAACACTACTCTGTCCTGTAGGGTTTCTGTGAGCCAGAATTGACTCAGCAGCAGTGAGTTTGGGTTTTAAGTAGGTTATTAAACTTTTAGCTTGCTCAGATAAAATCACAGGAGCTCAAAATGTGTTTTTCACAGTGACACAGTGCACTGGGATTGTCAACACTGGGTAGTCATTCAAATTTGGAGAATTCTAGGAAACAAGCAATCCAGGCATCAGCATCCCTGCAGTTATCCTTTCTTCCTCTTCAGAGAGCTGCAGACGTGTGGAATTATACCACCAGCAGCAACTGCTGCCGTAAGAGAAACTCCAATTTTTTAGGTCTAGGAATGGCCGAAGAGAGGTGATACTCTTCACCTTGACATATTTAGATATGGTTGCTCCCAATTCCAGAGCCTTTGCTCTCTGAAGGTCTCCAGGATGTCAGCTCTGGACAGTGGCAGTTATCCTTGCATGTCTATGGCTTTCAGGGGTGGATGAACACTTATGGGGAAGCACAGCCTGACTTGGCAGCAGGAAACCACCTTTGTGGTTATCTTTCTGGAAGTCTAACTACTTACCATTTTGAAAAGTCTGTGGAGGTAAAAACACAAAAGCGAAAGGCCTAATTAAACAGCAGTGGGGTCCTGCCTCCTACTTCTTTAATATACACTGTGGTTCAAGCTGCCTCTCTTCTCTCAGTTTTTGAGCAAAGATTTGTTGCTACTCTGAAGAAGCTTTAGGTTATGTTTGCTAGTTCTTTTCAAGTCTTTTCCTTTTGTGGTCTTGAATTTTCATCTATACCTGTTGTAACCACAGGGTGATTGCAGAACGGTACTTACAGTCCTGGCTCCCATCTGTTTTAGACGGAGGAGGCTGTTGATTACAAGAAATGCCTTAGGCACTGCCAGTCCATCAGGTCAGCGTGGGAGTCTTCTGAGCACAGTGCTAAAGTCACTGTGGTGTCCTTCCCGGCTGAGGTCAGGCTTCTAGAAGTCACTTGAGAAGATCCACAGGAAGGAAGATATATGGTTTCTCACATAGGTTGTTTATTTTCTTTTAAACAATTTTGATGCAATGGAAAGATAAGTGGAGACAGTTAACTTTTCACCTAAATGAAATATAAGTCGATGTTACTTATTCTAGTGGTCATGAACTGCTCATTAATAATTGAAGAACTAATGGGATTTTTGACTGTTTTTTCTTTCCCAAATAAATGTTGTGGTGCCAAGCATGGGTGTGTTAATCAGTCATTCTTTGAGGGTAAAAAAACAGTTCACAGAGACCAAGGAATAAACAATGTTTTCTAAATCTTCACAGTTTAAAAAAAAAACAAAAAAACTAAAAGGGGAGATTTTTTCCCGCTTATTAGAAAGTACTTAGGTTTTATTAAAACTTACAGCTAAGTTTTGCCATTATCCTCTTTTTTTTTTCCTGAATATTATTGTGGTAAAATATATTTAAGAGAAAACTGACATTTTAAACATTTTTAAATGTACAATTTGGTGACATTTATTATATTCATCATGTTATGTAACCTGTGGCTATTTATAAAAAACAAATTCTTCATGAAGTTTAGACTAGTAGGTGCTCAATGGCTGCTTAACATGAATAGTCAGGATGATGGTAGTGCTGGTATTTACCACATTGTGGCATTTGGTGTAGATCTGGGAGCCGGTGATTGACGTGGCCAGCCAGCAGTTTCCATGCAAAGGCAAGACATTTGCTAACTATTGTCCCCCGTGATTCTCCTACCAAGTCAAGTTGTGACTCTGCCAGAAATAAGCTGTGATGTAGAATGCTTGTTGGTATTGTTAGGATTGTCGTTTGTGACCATGTAGCACATTCTCAAAAGAAGCATTTTTGGATAGAAGAATAAAGAGTTTATGTGTTTGCAAAGAAAGGGTGTGTATATATTTCTGTCTGCTGCTGAGTTGGTGCTTATGGGAATCTTTGCCAAGTATAACTTCCAGGAAACCTTTTGTTGGTCCTCATTTGAAAGAATGTAGGAAGTAACTTGATATCAAGTGAGGTTTTTTTGTAAACATTTTCTATGCCTCATCCTTGTTTCTTTGTAGCAGTCCATCATGTACTGGTATCCTTAATATACCAGAAGCTTTACAAACCAGTAAGCAAAAGAGTACCCTGTCACACAAATACCAAAATATAGATATCCTTAATATACCAGAAGTTTTACAAATTAATAAGCAAAAGAATACCCTATCAGGCCAATAATTGAAATATAGATACAAAATTGGAATGGCTAAATAATGTCTGAGAAATATTTGGCCTCACTAACAATCAAAGAAATGTAAACAAAAGCAATAATTTTTTAAAATGTTTACCAATTTAACAAATTTAAAAAAAAGTGGTCAAAATTCAGTTTGACAAAGGTTTGAGGAAATAATCATGTCTTGTTAGTGGGAATGTTCATTACTATGTATTTTTTTAAAAATTGGGTTTAATAATATCCATTAATAATGTTATTAAACTCAACAATCTCACTTCTAGGAATTTACCCAAATCCTAAATTTGTAGGCAAATGTATGTACTAGACTGTCACTCATTCATGAATAGTAGCAAAAAAACCCCCAAAAAACTTAGAAGTCTAAATTTTTTCCGTATTCACTCAAGACAATTCACAGAGCTATGTGCTTTGCCTTCCTTGTGTGCTTCTACCTACTCCAAGAATACTGGCCAGCTCCCTTGCCTTAGGGGAAGTATGTGTTGTGCAGCAGGAAGCAGAAGTTGTCTCCTGACAGTGGTCTTCGTTGGCGTTTGTTTTCTGGAAAGTGAGTTCACACTGCAGAGGTTCAGTTAGGGAGAAGAAAAGTGAGATAGAATCACAGATGCAGAACAGAAGAGTTCCCAGTTTAGAGAGGAGAGACAGCTCTGTGGGTCCAGGATATATACGGAACTGTATTTGTCTCCTGTGTTGGTCCTTGGAGTGGAGAGGGAATGGGACACCTATAGAGGCTCAGTCTGAGACACCTGATTCCATCAGCCTTGGCAAAGATGGCAGCTAATATGCACGAATGGTTACTAGACTTCAAAGAAACATTCAGGATGAGTATATGCGCATCTCAACAATACTTGGAGCTGATTAAAGACCAGAGGGATTTCCCTGATCCCTTAGGTGTGGGGCAGTGAGGAATGGAAGGAAACCTCAGTGGTGATTGTTTTTGGGTTCCCCTTAGTATGAATGGAGGTGGAGATGAGGGTTTCACTTAATTTAAAGGAAAAAAAAAAAAAGCATTTATTGCACACCTGAGTGTTCTGACCAGTGTTAGGTCTGCTGCAGTGAGTTTTCTATTAATTAAATCTTTTTCCCGATTACTCGTTGGTGAAGGCTCAAAAGGAGAGAAGTCCTGTCTGTCCCATGATATATGTGTTCCATGCTATTTGGGAGACAGAATTGGAACTCTTCAGAGAAACGAGAAACAGAGAGAGGTTGGAAAAGGTATTCTTACGTGTCTATTAGAGAAGCCATGTCCAAAACTGAAGGAAATTGAGGAGGGGGAGTTCTATACACTCTAAAAAACGGAATCCAGTGCTATTAGAACAGTGCACAATCCTCATGGGGAGAAGGCACAGGAAGCACAAGGAACCTCTCTGTTCCCTTGTCATTCAGGAAGCAGAAACAGGGTCAGCACTGGTCACAACAAACCCTTGTTTGAGGTAAGAAACTGGATATTGCAGTGGAGCTACAGAACAGCTGTGAGCTTCCACCACTTTCCAGCAAGTGGGGAAAGAACATTTCTGAGGAAGACATCAGTTCAAGTAACTGGAGAGTCGCCATCCACTTGGAATCAGGAGGGGAGAATGTGCCCTGGTAACAGGGTCTTTCAGTAAAGGACTTGAGGATCTCAAGCATGAAACTTCTTTGGCTCTGGTTTCAGAATTAGCCTTTTGAGGTTAGTCTGAAACCAAATCTGATTGACCTTTGTGACCTAAGACTCATCACTTGTGGACAAGTCTAGAACTGAAAGTCATGGAAGAGGTATCAGATGAGATCTGACTATTAAGTCTGCAAACTTAATTCATGGCTATATACCTTATTGCTGAATATCACTATGGCTACCTTCGAAGTACTCCCCTTGGGAAGTGATGCACCAATTCCATTGTCTAGTCCACCCTTCAAAGCAATTTTGGAGATCTTTCTGGAATGGCCACGGCAGAAGGTGACAAGGTGGGAAGTACACAGACTTAATTGTGTAGTTGTCTGTCAGGGAGTTTTTAGACTGTAAGCAAATAACTGTATTGGAACACCCTCCCTACTCAGCTGCTCTGGCCCCAGTGACTTTTTTTCTTACCTAAAAATAAAAGAAATATTGAAAAGAAGACATTTCGGTGGCATTCAGTACATCGAGAAGTAATATGACGACAGCTCTGATGGCCATTCCAGAAAAAAGACTTCCGAAATTGCTTGAAAGGATTGACTGCTTGCTAATGTGTGTGCATAATCTCCCAAGGGGAGTACTTTGAAGGTGACCATACTGATATTCAGCAGTGAGCTTTGTAGTACTTTTTCCAGGATGAGTACACACACTTAATTGTCTGACCTCATATATGAAGGATAACTGCTTTCTTTTCTCAGTTTGGTGTTAAGGTGAGGGAACCTGAACGGGCCAAACATGGCTAGAGACTCCGGGTTGTCTCAGTTCAGTCAATCTCCCACACGACAGTTATGTTCCCAACACCTGTAAGGAGTTAACCATTACTGACTTTGTATGCTGTGCGAAGTTCTGAGTGTTAATTATTTAATTCTGCAGAAGATTCTCTGAGGTACATGCACATATTTTGGAGACAAGGAACCTGATGCTTAGCAAGATTAGATTATTTACAGAAAACCTCAAAATCAGTAGGTGTCATAATTGGAATAGAAATTCATGTTTGACTTTGAAGTCAAAGCTGTTAACTGCTGTACTGTACTCTCTAAGAGATATCTATTGGAAACTTTTGGGGGGGAACTTTTTATTTGCTTATTTTTATTTTTACATTTTTACTATGCATATTTTCCCCCTTCTGCTAAATTCTTCACTCCTGGGGTCAAGGACAGATCAAGAGTAAGTTGATTTAGTATGAATCCATATCCTTGAGTTTTCCCATGCAAAGCATCTCAATAGGTTATAATGTTTCGTTATATTTCCCTCAGTCCCATTTGCCCAGCCAGGGCTTGAGGAGCCCAGTGCGACCAGGATGGCCATTTTATCTGTGACCTGGCTCATACCTATGTCTGTGTGCCACCCAGTTTGATCATTTTCTGTATTTTCCATAAGTTGGAAAATAATACTCAGGCAATGTGTTTACACAAGATGTTTGTTGAGATGATGTGATTTACACTTTTGAGGTGGCTTCTCGACTCATTTTCCGTAATAAATCTTAGTCTCTCTTAATTCCAAGCAAAAGTCCGGTTGGAAACCATCAGACTTCCTAGTTTGGGTATAATTTTCTCCATGCAATTATTGCTAACACAGATTAGAGCACATTGGGCTTCTCTTTCTCTTTCCATAAAATATTTTCAGTGCTCTAGTAAAGTAGGAACCACATCATTCCATCTAGAGATGAACTGAGTAGAGGTGAACTTCATAAAGAATGACAGACTCGTTATCTCTTTAGGGCAAATGAGAGCTTTCCTTATCTATTAACTAAAATACGTTTGTTCAGGACAGAGGAGAAGGGTAAAAGATCATACACACGAGTTATTGGTCAACTATGAGAATTTCAATCACGAATAAAAATACAACTTTAAACTGCAAATGTTGCAAAGACAGTCTTTCCTACCCCTTAGCTTAGATGCTGGATACGAATTTGAATGCAGAGTCTGGCAGTCTACACACAAGCTAAAGAGCAACAATCCCCCTGTAAATCTACATCCTGTCTTTAGCAGAGATGGAACACATGAAGATGTGTGGAACTGACAAGGCCAGCTGAGTGATAGTTGAGTTCCAAGGTTACCACCTCTGTTGTCTCTGTTGCTGACATGCTTGGAGATGAATAAGCTAAGCTACAGGTGTGTTTGCACCCAACTCTTCACATCGCTATTCTTTGTTTCTGTCAGTTAAGTTTTTATAATGAACTTACCACTGGAGAAACTGGGGAAATTTTAGGCTTACAACCAATCAAGGCATTATTGATGGTAATCGTAACTGATTTGAATCACTTAGTGTGTAGCAGATGCTAAATGATTGAATTCTGTTTGCAAGTCTATAAAATAAGTATTTTAATTTCATGATGTAAGCTTGCCCAGGCTCACCTGACTAGTGAGGGGTAGAGGTGACAATCAGGTCCCAGTCTGTCTGACACCAAAGCTCGTTATTTAAAACTGTTAAGTGCTAGTAGATCTTTACACTGAACTCCTTGATTTGATTAGGGTTCTTAGTTTCTACAGCTTCTCTGACATGTGGCTGATGGAAAAATGGAAACACAGTGTTCAGACCATTACTGCTACACATTTTTATTTTTTGCCCTTTAACCATTAAAAAAAGTAAGACGGGTTCTAACTAGTTGGAAATGTCTTCTCCAGAATGTGAGAAAGGATTTGACCCTTTCAGGACATTGGCTGAAAGGCCTGTTGGATGACTTTTAACAGAGGCATGCCTGCTAATCTGCGGCATGTCAGAGCCTGAACAGCAGTGTGTGATGTGCATGTGCCTATCGCTTTCCTGAAAGGAATCTCACAGGCCCATCCCAGTAAGTGCTGCAAGCCTCCTTGCAGTCAGCTGAGCTGGATGTCAGCCCTCAGACACCAAAGCTGTTTCTAACAAGGGGACAGGGTGACAAAAGGACAACTGGTATGACCAGGCACCAGCAGTCTGTGTGCTGATACTGCCAAATAGTTATGATCAGAATCCACAAAATGTGAGCCTACAGCACATTCATTCTTTGTAGTATTTGGTAACATTTGTCACAGAGCAGAGGTCCTCAATAAATGTTGATGATTGTGATAAAGATTAACATAACAGCATGCTGGGTGTGTAATGTTCTTGCTATAAAAACAGACACAATATAGATAATGCATTGGCTTTAGGAATTTGTAACCTCAGAGAAATGACTCATAAAATATTAGGGCTAGGAGGAATATTAGAGACCATAGACACTCTGATTCCCTTATTTAAAACTAATAAAACAGGTACTAAAAAATATAATGACTTCCCCAAGGTCATATATATTTATTTGATACAAATACTAGGTTAATATAAAATTAAAAGATATGTTGGAAAACTTAGTATTTGTTTTTAGACATATGTTTTGGGGTGGTAGGATGAAATGTCTGATTTGTGGTCCTATCGGTTCAACTTCTCTACTTCAGTCGTTGGTGCTATTTAAGAAGTACGTAATACTGTGCCTGACACAGATTAACATAAGCAATTGTTAATTATCATTATTACTCCTAACAGCGGCTTGTGACTACTATTGACAAGTGTCTTCAAACATTTTTCATGTAATACTCCTCTCTGTAAAAACACATGAGCATGCTCCCAAAATATAAGTGTATTCTATTGGTAAATTGAATTTTGGTCTAACAATATATATTATTCATAGCATAAGAAATGCTTAAGATAAAATCCAAACGATAAACTAAAAATTAAATATATTGGCCACATAACATTCATTTTACCAGTCTGTTATTTACTGTATGTTTAAATTTTTCCATAATAAAAAAAATGAGTAGAAAGATATTAAAAATAAGCATTTTGAGGAGTCAGGGCTAAGATGACAGAGTAGATCGATGCTTCCTGTGACCCCTCTAACAACAAAGATGAAAAAGAACAAATGAATCCAATACCAAAGACATCCTAGGAGCCCCAAATATCAAAGAGGAAGCTGAAAAATTGGACTAAGCAATGGGGAAGGGAGAGTGCCAGAAATATATAGGATGCCATAGACCTGACCCGCTGGGAAATGGATGCAGCCAATCATGGTGAGTAGAGCAGTGGATCTTCCTCAGTGGGAGAAATTGCCTGGAGCGTTCACTTTTACCTCTGAAACCAGGGGAAACAATACTGTGTCACTGAAAGCTAAATCTTTGTAGGCAACCTACTATGTGTGGATTTAATTCTTTCCTTTGAGACAGGGCTATCTCCCTTTGTTGAGTACTCCCTCCTCCTTTCTCTGTGTTTTGCCTGGCACTAGAGTCTGGCACTAGAATTTGATGCTGTTAACTGAACCAGAAGTATGACTCCACAAGCCTGCCCTCAGCCATCATCTCCCTCCCTTCTATGTACCATGCAGAGCTCTGGAGTTTGATGCCATTAACTGAGCTAAAAGTAGGACTTTTTCAGCCCATTCTGAGCCCTTTCTGAGACCCAGAGGGAAAATGTCATAGATTAAATTGTGTAACCCCCTCAAAAATGTGCATAGCAGTTTAATGAAGCCATGATTCTGGGTATTGTGTAATTGCCCTTCATTTTGTGATTTTTGTATGGTGTAAAGCTAATCTCTGCCTGTGGTTAATAGATAGGATTATGTTAAAAGAGAATTAGGGTAGGACTGCAACAACCTAACTAAGGAAGATTCCCTGGAGTGTGGTTTTCACCAGGCTTTACCCTTCTATCCTACAAGAGATAAAAGGAAAGGGAAGAAAGCAGAGAGTTGAGAACCTTATACTATCAAGCAAGCAGCACCAGGAGTAGAGTACATTCTTCATTCCTGAGGTTCCTGCCCCAAGATGCTCCCTGACCAAAGACTGACAAAGAGGCAAAGCCAGAGCCAACAAAGAGGGAAAGCCTTGCCCTGGACTAGACACCTTGAATTGGGCCTTGCAGCCTAATGGATTGTGTAAGGATAAACTGTTGTCTGCTAAAGCCATCTACTGATGGTATTTATGTTAGAGCAGTAGCAAATGACCAAGACAGGGAGCAATTTAACAAACCTGGGTGAATTTGTGGGGTAGAAAATTCTGCCAGCTCCCCCAAGCTGGAAAATCAGGTCAGAAACTTCCTTCCAGATTCACACATAAGAGGATATGCCATCCTCACAGACACTCAGGGATAGCTGTTACCCCTTGTCTATCTCAGCAGCTTTAACCATACACCAATCACCTCTGCCCATCTAGACAGTAGATGAAAGCCTGCATCACCCATTTGGTGACTATCTGGACATAAATAGATTCTTGGCCTCCCAAGACAAGCAACAGCTCTAACCACCTGGTAACAGACGTTAGAACTTCAAAGACAAAAAATAACCAGACTGTTGCGTTCAACCAGTCTATTTGGACATTTCCAAATAAGCTAGGACACAGTAGGCAAACAAAAATAAATAAACAATGTATGATTCTGAGACAACAGTCAATTTAACAAAATACTTAACAAAGCAGACCATGACTTCTTAAGAGAGCTCACAAAACAAAGAATCAAATTTTCCATAGAAAGAAAACTTCTAGAATTATCAGAGGTAGAATATAAAAGATTGATATTTAGAAAATGTCAAGAGATGAGGAATGAGATGAGGCAAAACGCAATAGATCATAATGACAAATTGAACATGCTGTGAGAAGGCATATAGCTGCAAGAATTAGAAATTCAGAAAATTAATAATAAAGTTACAGAGTTAGACAACTCAATAGAAAGTCAAAGGAGAAGAATTGAGGCAATGGACATTAAGAATTACATGGCACTCTATGAAAAGGACTACTTTACAAGTGATTGGTATGCCAGAATGGGGTTTGGGGGTGGGAAGCTGATAGCAGAATACAGAGAGAGTTGTCAAAGATTTGCTGACAAAAATCTTCCCGGATATCATCAAAGATGAGACGATATCTGTCCATGATGCTCTTGAACTCCACACCAGGTAGATCTCAAAAGAAACACACCAGGGCATATTATAATCAAACTTGCCAAAACTAAAGATAAGAAGACACTTTTAAAAGTGGCTAAATAACCTACAAAGAAGAATCAGTAAGACTAAGCTTGGATTGCTTGGCAGAGATTGTGCTGGCAAGAAAGCAATGGGATGACATATACAAAGCCTTGAAGGGAAAGAATAGCCAGCCAAGAATTATATATTCAGCAAAGTTGTCTGTCAGATATGATGGCAAAATTAGGACATTTCTAGATAAACATAAATTTAGGAAATTTGCAAGAACCAGACCAAAATCACAAGAAAACACATAGGGAAAAAAGAATTAGCACAGAAACTTGAACAAAGGAGTTGTCTACAACACACAAAAAAAGACATAAGCACTAAACTGATAGCTATCAATAATCATGCTGAATGTAAGTGGACTAAATGCACCAATAAAGGGACAGAGTGTCAGATTGGAGACAAAAACATGACCCATCTATATGCTGCCCGCAGGAGACACATCTTAGACTTAAAGACACAAACAAACTAAAACACAAAGGACGGAAAAAAATACACCAAGCTAACAATATTCAAAAAAGAGGAGAGGCAATGTTAATCTCTGATAAAACAGACTTTAAAGTAAAATCTACCACGTTGGATAGCCAGCCAGCCAAGTGCCATCGAGTTGGATCCAACTTGTGGTAACCCTAGGGGCCAGGGTAGAACACACATTGGATGAGAGACATTATGAAAGGGTCTTCCAATAATGGTGTCCTGTCTTTGAACCTGAATAAAACAAGTTGTGTAAATGATATAGTTTTAAATTATTCAGGTATTTTGAAGTACATCTGATGGCATTAGATGTGGAAAAAAAAACTTTGAGTAAATGACCTCTGGCACCTTCCAAATGGGGCCCAAAATAACCATAGCCTGATATCTTTTGCCATTGACAGTCACGGCCTCTCCTCCTTCATCTTGGAGAAAACAAGGGCCAATGATTCCACAGGACCAAAACCCACACCAAAAGGTAACTTTTGGAGGATGATGTGGATGTTCTTGAACCTCCATTGGATTCTCATTGCTGCAAATGTGACAGTTTAACAAACTCATTCATCCAAAAATGGGTCTCATCAGTGAAGATGATTTTTCAGCCAAAAGCAGGGTCAGCTTCCAATTGCTCCGGAGTACAGTCAGCAAATGTACAGTACAATTCTATGGTCATTGGACTTCGGATTTTGAGTTAAAACAATTTTGTGAGGGTAAAGCTTCAACTCTAGATGCAAAATCCACCAAACTGTGGTTGACAAAAGGCCTAGTTCTTGTGCTTGATATGAAATTGATCGGGACAAGTTCTCACAAACACCCTGGCAAACGGTGGTGATATTTTCATTAGTGTGGTTCGTCCATGCACAGGTGTTGTCTGATTGGCAACAGACCCAGTAATCTCAAAGTTTTTCATTAAACTAATTGTTCTCTCAGTGGAATGATTATGCTCGTTGTAAATTTCACATAACACATGGAATGTTTAGTAGACGGAACACTCATTTAGATAACAAACTTTAATACTTGTTACGTATTATGGAACTGTGTAACTTTTCATGGCTATTTGTCAAGACTAATAAAAAAATGTGACAAATGTGGCTACTATAGCTTCATAGATACTACCTCTGTGACCTGTCAAAAATAGGGCATCCTAATTGGAAGACCCTTTAGTATCTATATATTTGGTAGGGACTCCATAAATGCTTGTATTATTTTGATTAAGTGGCTAACTAATAAGGAACTCATGATTCTTGATTTCAAATTTTTGTATATTCAGTGCTATGGGATTGTTTGTGCCAGACCTGGAAATAGAAAATCTAAAGAGAAGAACATGCTCGCTGTAACTCAAGCTAAAATAATTGAAGAAAAAAATTCAAGCCTGAAGTTGCAATTGTGAAGGATTCAATGGGCAAAATACCAAAATGACACAGAAAAGACCAGAAGCAGATGGAACATACAGAGTCATTGTACTGAAAAGAATTGGTCAACATATTTCCGTTTCAGGGGGAAGCATACGACCAAGAACTGACAGTACTGAAGGAAGAAGGCCAAGCCATACTGAATGTATTGGTGAAAAACAAGGTTCCAGAAATTGATGCAATACCAACTGAGGTGTTTCAACAAAGGGGTGCAGTATTCGAAGGGCTTACTCATCTATGCCAAGAGTTTGGATGACAGACAGCTGACTGGAAGATTTCTGTATTTGTGACCATTGCAAAGAAAGGTAATTCAATAATATACAGAAATTATCAAACAATATTATTTATGTCACATGCAAGTAAAAATTTGCTGAATATCATTCAAAAGCAATTGCAGCAGAACATCGATGAGGAACTGGCAGAAATTCAAGCTAGATTCCGAAGAGGATGTGGATAAAGGGATAACATTACTGATGTCATGTGGATCTAGACTGAAAGCAGAGAGTACCAGAAAGATGTTTATCTGTGTTTTATTGATTACACAAAGGCATTCAACTGTGGGATCATAACAAATTATGGATAACATTGTAAAGAATGGGAATTCCACTTACTTGTGCTCATGAGGAACCTGTACACAGACCAAAAGGCAGTCATTCCAATAGACTGGGGGACACTGCATGCTTTAAAAATCAAGAATTGTGTGTGTCAGGGTTCTATCCTTTCACCCCATCTATTTAATCTATATGCTGAGCCAAAAACTGAGAAGGTGGACTATATGAACTAAAACGGGGCATCAGGATTGACAGAGGACTCATTAATCACCTGTGATATGCACGTTGACACAGACTTGCTTGCTGAAAGTGAAGAGGACTTCAGGCACTTACTGATGAAGATGAAACACTACAGGTGGTGTTGGAAAATAATATTGAATACATGGTCTGACAATTCAGTTTGCAAATTTGTGACCTTGCACTTCAATTGGCAGCACTGTACAAACAACTTGATAAGGTTTCATAAACTTGGTATATCAGTGTCTCACAGCTGTGCTCATGTCAACATGTGGTGTTGTCTTTCTGAGTGCCATTCATTATTGTTGAGTGTTTTAGTGTGCTGTAATGAGAATGTTGGAGCTTGAATTAGAGCAATGAACAAAGATTAAACTTCTTGTTAAACTTGGTGAGAGTGGAAGGGAAATCAGGAACATGTTAGTACAAGTCTATGGGGATAATGCTATGAAGGAAACAGCAGTGTACAAATGGATTAAACTTTTTTCTGAGGGAACAGAAAGTATCACTGATGAAGAGGGGTCAGGGCAACCAGTAACAAGCAGCATTGATGAAAGCTTTGCAAAAATTCATTGAACTGTGAGTCACAATCATCAACTGATTGTAAGAAGCATAGCTGACCAAGTAAACATGGATACAGAAACAGAAAAATCTCACTTGAAAATCTTGGCATGAGAAAGGTGTGTGCAAAATGGTCCTGAAGGAACTCACTGATGAACAAAAGCAAAGGAGAGGCAAAGTTTGCCAAGAACTTTTGGAGAGGAAAGATGGTGTTTTGGACCACATTATCACTGGTGATGAAACATGGGAGTACCCGTATGACCCTGAAAAATAATCAAAGTGCACAATGGAAGTAAGTCAATTCTCTATGACCAAAAATTCCATCAGTACAAATCAAGAGTCACCATGATGCTACTAACCTTTTTTGATATCATAGGGATTGTTCATTATGAATTTGTGCTAAATTGACAAGCAATTAACCAAGTTTACTATCTGGAAGTACTGAAAATGCTATGTGAAAAAGTTAGAGGAAAATGACCTGAACTTTTGGCCAAGAACTCATGGCTCTCATGTCATTGGGAGCCAGATCAGATGAGTAGGTAGGGTGTTCCAATACAATTGTTTGTTTTCTGTCTAAAACCTTTTATTTGTAAGTAGGATAAATTTACTTCAAAGTAATGATAGCAAGCACAGTACATGCATATGCCAGTAACATAGATTTTTATTATGACTACCAAGACATATGTATTTATATAGCTCATATAAACATACATATACAAAACCATTATTTGCCATGCAGTACAATCACTTTGTATACAGGAAACATGAACTACTTGAGTTGCATGAGGGAAGGTGTTATAGTCGCCATGTGTTTTAGTTATCTAGTGCTGTTCTAACAGAGATATCACAAAGTGGATGGCTTTAACAAGGGAAAGTTTATTCTTATACAGTCTAGTAGGCTATAATTTTGAAATCAGAGTGCCTGCTCCAGGGGAAAGGCTTTCCTTCTTTATTAGCTCAGGAGGAAAGTCCTTGTGTTGCATCAGTCTTTGCTCAGGCAGCATCTTGGCACAGGGACCTCAGGTCTGAAGGACACACTGTTCCCCCAGTGCTGTTGCTTGATGGTATGAGATTCCCAGCTTTCTGCTTGCTCCCTTTCCTTTTATCCCTTATAAGATAAAAGGATCAAGGTTTGCACAAACCATACTTCAGGGAAACTCCCTTTACAAAGAAGCAAGAAGGTGACCTTATGAAGGGATTCATAGTCCCACTCTAATGCTCTTTAACATACAGCATAGTAAAATTAAAAATGAAGTATAATCATAAAATATTGGGAATCATGGCCCAGCAAAATGGCCACACACATTTTGGGGAGGATGCAGTTTTCAATCCGTGACACTAAGCCTGGTTATGTCTGCTACACTGCATTCTCTGATTGGGATTTCTGAACTCTGTTATAAACTTGTGGGATCACATATGTATATGCGGTTGGATGTTGCAGAATGGATGTTAGTTGGTACATGAGTAGCAGATAGTACCATCTAGAAGGTTTTGAAAACTGGAATCATCATGAATTAAAAAATGAAATAAAAAATTTAGAGGACATGTATCTTGATGATGATATAGTTGTAAAGAGCGTGTGTTTCTAGATGATATATGTATACCTCTGGATGAAAAATGTGTGTTTTCTTTTTCTCAGAAGTGATGTTCAAAGTAAAATCCTGGCACAGAGACACCAATTAAGGAAAGAGAGGGGAAGGCTAGGACACAAACTTCAGGTTCAATAATCCAGACAGCTGTCTCCCTGACCAGTTGTCTGACTAAACATGTTTCAGGGCAGTGGGTTATACATTCTGAGAGGAAGGAAGTCTTTATATTTCATTGCCTTCTCCTGTGGAAACCCATAAATGACTTGATGTTCATTCTCAGCAGGTTTTCATATTTTTCCAAAAACTTCTCTAGAGTATCTTCCTGTCTTAGGCTGGGTTTTCTAGGGAAGCAAAACCAGTAACATGTGTAGGTACAAGGAAAGATTTATAATATAGATAGATAGATAGACATAGATATAGGAAACAGCTCATGCAATCACAGAAGCTGAATGTCCCAAGTTCTGGTACAAGCCTCATGTGGCCACAGAAGCTGAGGAACCCAAAGTCAGCAGGTCAGAGACCAGCGTTCTAGATCACCGGTTGTGTAGGTCAGTGGATCCCAAGCTGGTGATGAGACTGAGCAGCAGAGGCTGGTGAACCCAGGATCGGCAGGTCAGGGAGCAGGACTCTCAAGTGCCGACTGTAAGGACTGATGAATCCAACAGCTGCTAGTTCAAGTCCTGGAACCAGACTCCGGAAGAAGAGAACAGGAGCTGCTGGCTACGTGAGCTACGTGAGCAGACCAGCAGTAGTAGTGGAAGTTCGGGAGACGAGAGCCGAGGGGCGGGGAGCCACCACAAACCCCGCCCTGCCACTTAATACAGCAGCCAAATATGGAGGAGCCAAGTTGACATAATCCTGACCACCACACTTCCTCCTCCACCCACAGGGCTGGTGCTGCTGGACTGGAGAGTGACAACACTCATACTCTCCTTTGGGATGACACTGAGCCAGTCAGAGATCTCTGGCCATAATCCTGTTGTCAGTAGGTGCCGCCAGCCTAGAAAGTTTTGTGGTGTGAGACCTGTCAGTGTAAGCACAAGTTGGCACTGAGAGTAGCCTGGCTTTATCACATATATGACTTAGTAGCTTTTAATTATCCATTTGATTTGTCTTAGTTATCTAGTGCTGCTGTAACAGAAGTAACACGCAAAGGGGCTTTAAAGAACAGAAATTTCTTTTCTCACCATTCTGAAGGCTGTACATGCAAACTAGGGTCTCTGTCATGTTGATTGATTTCCTCTTTGTAGGTAGTTATGAGCATTCCTTGTGTTCTTTGACTTGCTGGTCTTTGTCTTCTATGTGTTTTATTGAAACTGATTATATTACATTACACCCACAAGTATAGGATTTAGAATTCCAAAATATTTTGGGAGTGGAGCCAAAATTCAGTCCATAACAGGGCCCAAGGGAAAACTGATCCTCAACTCCAGAGGCTGATCTGACAAGAGAGGCACTGCACGGGCCAGAATTCTGCTACACCATGGGATGGGTTTCTGAGATGAGACTCACCAAACAGGCCAGAGTCTGATGTGCCCACTTAAAAGGGGCACAGAAGGCAGGCCCTAAACACAGAGATTCTGTGGGGAGTTCGGGAGAGCCTGTGGTTTTGTTGTTCTTCTGGGTGAGTTACTAGTAACTCTCAAAACCAAGCCAAAATCTCATTGCCTTTGAGTTGATTCTGACTCACAGTGATCCTCTGGGACAGAGGATTGCCTTCCGTGATTTCCAGTGCAAAATCTTTATGGAAACACATTGCCACATCTTTCTTCCACAGTGTGGGGTTTGAGTCACTGAACTTCTAGCTAGTTGCTGAGCACTGAACTACGGCACCACCAGGGCTCTTTAGTAACCTTCAAGTTTGTGCAATTTGGTTTGATTTTTATATGTATTTAATACAGTAAATATTATTGTTTCAGTTATATACGTATCAATCACTGCTTCAAAAGACAGGAAAATAGTCTTGCTGGGTAAAACTAACACATCTTTGCTTGGTTTTGGGGGTCAGTTATATTTGGTAATGTTGGTTATGTTTGGTAATATTGATGTTCTTTGATCGACTCCTTACCCAAACCATGTTGATTTGGGGAAGAATTTGCCAAAAGAGAGGAGAAAATGTTATCAGAAAACTTGAGGGAAAGGTAAGACTCTAGCTATCACTAACTGCTTATGTAAATGATGTTTTTTATACTGTAATTTAGAATTTTAGAATTTCAAAATGCCAAAACACATTTAAACAATGATTCGTTTCATTCTTGGTGTACCTATGGAAGTTTTCTTAAGGATTTTTAAGCACCTGATTCTATTTTGCTTAGAACTGATTTGATGAAGGAGATGGAATCTCAAGACTTTAAAAGAGGAAGGAGAACTGCATGGCCTAATATATAACCTCTTTTGAAATTTTAGGTGTGTCTTCAGGGATGTTGATGGAGAATTTGATGGCTTACCTTTTAATATATGCTGGATCCGACTCGATGGCACTTGGCTTAGCTTGGCTTGATGTTACTTATAATTAGACTCTAAATATTCACTAGATAGGTTCAACGCATTGCCTTGTGAATTTAGATATATAATAAAAATACGCCAAAAATACTCTCATACCTAATAAATTTATCTCTATTTTAAAAATGAGAAAAACAAAGATAAGCCAGTTAACTGTATTTAAATTGTCCAATTGTGTCATGGGTTGAATTATGTCCCCCCCCCCCAATAGGCGTAGCCACATGGCTGGGCCATCATTCTCAGTATCTTGTGACTGTCCACTACTTTGTGGTTTTCCTATGCTGTATGTTAAAGGGTTAGGGTGGGACTGTAAATCCCTTTATAAAATCACCTCCCTGCTCCACTGTAAAGGGAGTTTCCCTGGAGTGTGGCTTGCCCCACTCTTAATCCTTTCATCCTGAGAGAGGTGAAAGGAAAAGGAAGCAGGCTGAGAGTTTGGAACCTCACACCATCAAGAAAGCAGCACTGAAGAAGAGCACGTTCTTCAGACCTGAGGTTCCTGCGCCAAGATGCTCCCTGGACAAAGACTGATACAATACCGGACTTTTCTCCAGAACCGACAAGGCAGAAAGCCTTCCCCTGGAGCGGACATGACATCCTGAATTTGGACTTGTAGCCCACCGGACTGCGTAAGAATAAACTTTCCTTTGTTAAAGCCATCCACTCTATGGTATTTTTGTTAGAGCAGCCCTAACTGACTGAAACAAATTGGTTATGACACAGAGGAATATATAGAATATTCCTTTAAGTAACATTTTCTGGTTATTCAAGAAAAATTTAGATCATCTTTGTATGAAATACAAAAGGAAAAACATGGGAGCATATAGAAAATTGATCTATTTCACCAGGACCCAGACTAACATATTCCAAACAAACCACAAACAAACCACCATACCCAAACCAGTTGCCACCTAGTCAATTCTGACTCATAGCAAGCCTAAAGGCAGAGTAGAATTGCCCCATGGGACTTTCAAGGAGCAGAGAGAGGTTTTGAGATGCCAACCTTTCAGTTAGCTTCTGAGCTCTTAAGCACTGTGCCACAGGGGCTCTTTTGTAATACTCAGTGGGTCAAAATTAAACCCTTATTTTCAGTTTTGTCCAAAATCTGACCCATAAGGAAATATCAGGTCAAGGGACCAGCACCTTCCCACTAAGTAGTTGGATTCTAAAAGATATTTTGCCCTAAGCTTAAGATTCCCAGTTGATAAATCACAATGGGTTACAGATATGATACAAGAAATTGTATTTTATAGCTGTGTTTTTATCTATTCTATGGCAAAATAAAATACAGATACAGAAGACCAAACATATGATAAATATACAAGGACCCAAAATTGTTTGCAAATTTAATTGTTCTAGAGCTACATACCTCGTTGCTGAATGTTGCTATGGTCCCCTTCAAAGTACTCTCTTTGGAAAGCTATGCACAAGATGCCTAGTCCATTCTTCAAAGAAATTTTGGAACTCTTTCTGGAATGGCCATTGTGCATGGTGGCACAGTTGTGAACCTAATTGTATAGTTGTCTGTGAGGGAGTTCTTAGCCAGTAAACAAAAAACTGTATTGGAACACTTTCCCTACTTGCCTAATCTAGCCCCCAGTGGCTTTTTTCCTTATCCAGAGTTAAATGAAATACTGAAAGGAAGACACTTTGATGACATTCAGCACATCAAGGGTAATAGACAACAGCTGATGGTTATTCCAGAAAGAGACATTCAGATATGACAGAGGATTCAGGTTTTGCTCTATCATTAGATGCTATCTTAGTTTTGTAGTGCTGCTCATCTTCTAGAAATACCATGACCAGACGGCTTTAACTATCAGAAACTTACTCTTTCACAGTCTAGTAGTCTAAAAGGCGGAATTCAGGGTGCCAGCTCCAGGGGAAGGCTTTGGAAGAAGGTGCTTGTCATCAATCTTTCCCAACTTTGAAGCTTCTCAGCACCGGGTCTCTGGGTCCAAAGGATTTATTCTGCTCTCGCTCTGCTTTCTTAGTGGTAGGAGGTGACTCGTCTTCCCAACTTAGTCCTCTCTTTTATATCTCAAATGAAATTGACTCAAGATACAACTTAATCTTGCAAATTGAGTCCTGCCTCATAACATAACTACCTCTAGTCTTACTTCTTCAATGTCATGGAGGTTAGAATTTACAACACATAGGATAATCACATCAGATTATAACACTGTCGACAACCATGCAATACTGGGAATCATGAACTAAACAAATTGTTACATATATTTGGGGACTACATTCACTCCATAAAATATACCGTCTCTGTAGATACCTTTTCTGTATCAAAAGGCCTAGATGATCTTATCAAATTTGTCAGTTGCTGCTGTCCTAACCTAAAGCATAAGGAGCAGATGGGTACAGAGGGTCGTAGACCCAGTGACTATGAGAGTCTCTATTTCTAAAATAACCCAGAATACAGACAGATTGCCAATCTAATGACAGCTAATGGCCATCATGGGTGGTCCAGACATTCTTGAAGATACGAGAGGAAGTTGTTAAAGCTTCTATAAGATTTGACAATTAAATTCACAAACTCGTCCTGGAAAAAGTTGCTACATACCTCATTGCTGAATATCACTGTGGTCACTTTTGACATACTCACCTTGGGAAGCTGTGCACTAATGCCAGAACCTAGTCTACTCTTCAAAACAATTTTGAAACTTTTTCCGGAATGGACATGAAAACTGTTGTTGTATTACCTTTGATGTCCTGAATGTCATCAAAATGTCTTCCTTTCAATATTTCCTTTATCTTTTGATAAAGAAAAAAGCTATTTGGGCCAGATCAGGTGAACAGGGAGAGTGTTCCAACACAGTTATTTGTTTACTGACTAAAAATCTTCCTCACAGACAGTACCTTGTGAGCTTGTGCATTGTTGTTATGCAAGAGCCATGAGCCACTGGCAAAAAGTTCAGGTTACTTTTGTCTAACATTTTTATGCAGCCTTTGTGGTACTTCCAATAGTAAACTTGGTTAGCTATCTACTTGGTACAAATTCATAATGAACGATCCCTCTGATATTAAAAAAAACTTCAGCAACATAGTTTTGACTTTTGATTTGGACTGACAGTTTGTTTTTTTCTTTTTGCCATGGAGATTTGACTCACTTCTACTGTGCACTTTGGCACTTTGTTTCAGGGTCATATTGGTACACCACATTTCATCAGTGATAACATGTCCCCAAACACCTTCTTGCCTCTCCAAAAGGTCTTGGCAAACTTTGACTCTCCTTTGCTTTCCTTCATTAGTGAGTGACTTTAGGACCATTTCTGCACATATCTTTTTTGTGCCAAGATTTTCAGTTACGATTCTCCTGTTTCTCTTTGGATGCTTCTCACAGTCAGCCAACAATTTTGATGCACAGTTCGATGAATTTTTCCAATGTTTTTGTCAGTTTTGCTCATTACTGGCTGCCCTGACTTCTCTTCGTCAGTGACACTTTCTCTACCCTCAGAAAAATGTTTAACCCATTTATATACCGATTTCTTCATGGCATTATCCTCGTAAACTTGGACTAACATGTTCCTGCTTTCACTTCCAATCTTGCCAAGTTTAACAAGAAACTCAGTGTTTGTTCATTGCTCTAATTCAAGCTCCAACATTCTCATGATGGCACACAGAAACATGCAACAACAGTAATGAACACCACTCGCAAGACACCACCATGTGCTGACACGAACACAGCTGTGAGACACTGATGCACCAAGGTTAGGAAACCTTTCTTAGTTGTTTGTACGGTGCTGCTGCCCTAAGTGCATTTAAATAAAAGAGTCTCTGGAAGTAGAGAGAAGGGGCAAGGAAAGTGCCCATTATATTGCTGTCTAGACAGATTTTAGAGCTTTTAATTGTAGGAGGGACAAGTCCCTGGAGAAAGACACCATGCTTGGGAAAGTGGAGGGCCAGTGAAAAAGAGGAAAACCCTCAATGAGATGTGCTGATACACTAGCTACAACAATGGGCTCGAACATAGCAACAATTGTGAGGATAACACAGGACCCGGCAGTGTTTTGTTCTGTTAGGTACTGGGTCACTATGAATTGGTAACCACATGATGACACCTAACAACCAAGGTAAGGCACGGACTCACTTTTGAACCTCTATGACACAGGTTCTGAATTAACGTTAACATCTACTGAGATTTAAATAGATAACATCGGCTTTGTGAGACTCAAAAACTGCAGCATAAGACAGCACAATGCAAAGCTCAAGTTAGCCAGCAGGCAACAGAGTTGGTGTGAAAGCCAAAAGAAAAAAGCAAGGGCTGTGGTGGTGATCATTGTCTGAACACCTACTCACAGTGCCACTTGTTGTGATCACCCTACATAAGCAAGACGACCTCCCCACACAAAATTTGGTTCTACTATTGAGACCGGTGATACCACACACATGTGCCAAGAGAGTATGAAAAGGCTAATTGCTCATTTAATGAAGTTTTCTGGGAGGACAGAGTAGGTTCTCAAGCAGGGCCAAAGATGCCTTCAGAGAACAGAGAGGGAAGACTGAGTTGGATTTTATTGTGAGACTAGAAAGAGAATTCAAGTGCATCAGCTACTAGTATTGAAATCATGCAGGTCTCTGGCTATCAGTGTGTTGTTTTCACCCATGTGTATTGTGGAGTTCATGGTGATACTTTGTCTTAAATGTCAATCATGGTTATTGGCTTTGCTATCTAGTTTCTCTGGCTACTTTCATGTAGGGATTCAGAAAGATTTAAAAACATTGCTGCCATTGCCACTGTCTTTCTAGAATTCCCCTTCCAGTGTTGTTTTTACTGAAGTCATGGTGTTAAAAACTTTAAAACCAATTTCAAAAACATACAGTATCTGAAGTTATAATTAAATAATATTTACCTGGCTTCTTCTAAAACCTTCCTGAATTAAGTAATTTGAAAAAAAAAATACTCAGAATGGTTACATGATCAATATTTAATACCTTCTCTAACATTTTGTGTTTTATTTTTCTTATCATTTTATATAATATACAAAACGTAAAGTCCCAAATGCATTTTCCCATATTCTCTTTTCCTCTCAAGTTACCTAGACATGCCTTACAATGATCATTTTCTGTATGTGTGCTGATTAGAAATAAAGATTGAGTAATACTTCTCAAAGGGACTCTCAGTGCTGATTGGAAGAATAACTTTACAGTTGTGGTGGTAGTCAGGGATAATCATACGGTCTTATTTTGTTTTTAATAGATTGTTAGTGTGAAGAAGAAGTGCTGGTGAACGCTCTGTCAGCTGAGTAATTAGAGAAGGCTGGACCGTGTGCAAACCTTCCATGTAACATTGCTGATTCACACACTTACGATACATAAGGCACACTTTGTGTTTGGAGAGGCTCAGAGTCCCAGAGTTGCTGATAAAATTTTACTCTGCCTCATTTCTTTCAAAACTGCTTTTCTTTCTTTTAAAACTAAAATAGACAAAGGAGCCATAAAATCTAAATAAAACAACTAAACTTTTAACAAAAGGACAAGATACATACTCTTTGTAACTGGAAAACTGAGTAAAAGCTTTTCAAATAAGCAACTATCCTGAAAAAAAAAGTTAGTTGTCAGTAGTATCCATTGGTTAGGATTCAGAAGAGTTGAAAATAAGCATCAGAATTCATAAATACCCATGTTCCAGGGAAATCATTTAAGATACATGCCGTTCCATTCTTTCAAATGAGACAGGCGTTGGATGACTTCAGTTTGCTTCTAACCATTGTCTGAAATGTTTAGTCTTTGCGAAAGTCTGTCAGGGGTGGTTGTATTTTTATTAAAACAAATTGAATAACGTACAGCTTTATAAATACCTTTTCCTCACCTTGATTTTACTTTTCTTTTTAGGTTTGAGGGTCATATTTCTTTTGTTCTCCTTCGTATTTTTTGTCCTCCAACTTAGGAAATGAAAAATAAGTCTTATAATTCCGAATGCTGTGTTGATGAAAATGTAGAGACTTCTGTTCTTGTAATTCCACTGTTTTAACACTGTTTTGCCAGCCTACTTAATGCCTGCAGAGGTGACATTTTTCAAAGCATTAAGAATGATGTTAAAGCTGGCAAATCTCAAGTACTGGGGAGGGTTGGGCCGACCCAACATTGTTCCTTTGGACTAGATTTTTAGATACAAGTAGTCTGAGATGGGAAAACTTGAAGTGTTGGTATACTGGTCTTTTCCTCTTTTTACAAGTCATTATTGTAATAGGAACTTCAGTTCTACATTTCCCAAAGCCAAAGATGCTCCAAAATATTAAATTATTTTAATCTATTATGTTTCTTCCTGCTATCTGACAGGAAACTTAAAAAAGGTTGGCAAAATTCTTCTTTTGAAACAGTCACAAAAACTCTTAACGAAATTGCTAGTAGTAATTTAGTTTTAGGCTCAGGTTTCTGTGGTCATGACCATAGGCTTTTTTTTTTAATTGCTAGAGTTCACCTTGAGCACTATTAGGATAAATGTGGGGAATTAAGTTAGAAGATCCAGAGCGAAGCCTGGGGCTTTGGAAAAGTGAATGACTCTGTTTGTCTGTGAGATAAAGTCCAAAAGACAGTATGAACCTATGTGGCTGAACAGTCACAGAGCTCAAACACTTGTCTTTCCACAGATTGCTGTGTACCGGAAATCCTGGCTTTGGTGCTAGACTCTCTAGTAAGGTAAGCCTTTATATCAGAACTTGAGTTTGACAGAATATAATAGAATATAATGGTGGTTTAAACAAGATGTAAGTTCATATATGCCTTTTAAGGAAAATCTACAGGGAAGCAGCTCAATGATGGCGTGTTAGCACCCTGACGTGGTTAGGGACGTTGGTGTCTTTCACTTCTATCGGATCCATGGTATGACTTCATCACAGCCTAAGCTTTTCCTGTTTCCTCCTTCCGTCATGTCCTCTTCGGACAGCAGTGTGGAGGAAGTGTAAAAAGAGTCTGTCCTCTTTATTTTAAGAAGTCTTTACAGGAATACCGCTGGTAGGCTGGAACTTGGTCACAAGTATTATGATTGTAGCTTGGAGAGGTAGTCCTAGCTGAGTAGAAACATAAAACGTTAATGGGGTTGCTTGAGGAGCCTCTAGGTAATGCAAATGGTTAACGTAGCCTGCTGTTAACTCAACAAGTTCAACTAGAGGTGGCTCAGAAGAAAGGTCTGGCAATCTACTATTAAAAAAATCATTCATTGAAAACCCTGTGGGGCAAAGCTGTACTCTGACATTCACAGGGTCACCATGGGTTGGATTTGACTTGATGGCAACAGGTAGGGTTGACTAATAAAACACAGGATACCAAATATATTTAGGTTTTAGATAACCAAGAGATTATGTTTCTACTGCAAATATCTGGAGCCTACATCTACTAACAAAATCCTTTGCTGTTTATCTGAAAGTCAGATTTAGTTTAGAAATCTGTATTTTTATTTGTTAAATCTGGCAATGCTAGTTAGAAATCAGGGTATGGTTTCTAAAAAGGCAAATGGATACTGGCATAGCCACACAGAGGTCTCTGGCATAGCTGCTTGAAAATGCTGAATATGATTTCATGTTATTTAGCTTTAGGATTAAAAGTTGGACTTCAAGACAGGAGAGCAGACAACCAAGAACCAGACTGAGACACTTTTACTAACCTTTATCAATAAATCTTTACTAATAACATCTGTGGAAACCCTGGTGGTGTACTGGTTAAATGTTACAGCTGCTAACCAAAAGGCCAGCAGTTCAAATCCCCCATGTGTTCTTTGAAAGCTCTATGAGACAGTTCCACTATGTCCTATAGGGTTACCATGAGTCAGAATGGACTTGAAGGCAGTGAGTCTGGTTTTGGTTTAAGAACATCTGGGACTGGGATCATCATCTAAAGTACTTAACTCCTCAAATCTAATGTCTGCAAACGAGGCTGTAGACTACATAATGTTGTGAATACACAACATGAAGATGCTGACCATAGAAAACATCTTCATTAACTGCCTTAAAATTTTTGTAAGTAAAAACTACAGGCAATACTAATTACCCTGGGTCGAATTCTCCATCCTGAATTTGATGCGAGGTGTGATACAGTCCTTTCTGAATGGGCCCTTTTTACCTGTCATAGATGTTGAATGTTAGTTCAGACTTACCACTTATTTAACTCATTAAGTTTAACTTGGAACCTGGGGGACCTCCTAGGCACCAACATTTTGTTTTTCGCATAGGCCAAGATTCCCAAATACAGAACTTTTCTGTCAGGTTGTATGTAAAGTCATTTCTAAATGGACCAGCCTGCGTTCTTGAATGAACCTTCAGACATCTAGGCTGGGTCTGACTCACAGCAGAAAATAAAAACTTTGCCTTTTTATTTACATTTAAGTAGGTAGAAACCATAAGAATACACTTTGTAGATGTAGCCCATAGTCTCCACATTTTCCTGTTCTCACATCTTGGCCCATACAACTGCCATTAAAAATTCTAACTGATATAGATACATTAAGCATTTTTTCTTGTTCAGCTCTCACATTTTTATCCTTATCATCTCTGTCCAGGACATATTTTTCTCTGACTTCACAAAAATTTTTGTAGCAACTTTTCAAATTGTAACATTTTTTCTTGCAAAATGTAGTAAAAGAGGGTGACTAATGTATTTCAGGTTGTTGCTTTTCTTATCCTTCTGAATGATTAATAACTTATTTTCAGGCATGAGTTCTATTGTTATGGCTGCCCTTAAGTCATGATAGGAAAAATACATGCTTTGAGAAGAAAACGAGGAGTAATGTATTTGTGACATAAGCTGGATGAATGGAAAAGAACAGAACACTCAGTGGATTAAATAGGATACTGCAGACCTAAGCTAAGTGATTGAATGGTTGCCCAGATTGTATTAAAGGACTTATTTCCATTTACAAAACAATTCCCTTTGTGTGGTTTAAGGCTTAATGTTCTGGGCATCTTCCCAGCTCTAACCATTTGCTAAAAAAAGCTTTACATGTCCAGAAAATTCAAGTTCTGAAGTGATAAACTTAATGAGGAGATGTACAACTTGATGTTCTGGCTAATATCAGGTGTTGAACATCCTCCAGCTGTTTTTACTGGAATCAGAGTGATACATCAAATGTCATGACTCAATTCCAGCTGTGTTATCACCTCCAATCAAATGAAAATGCCCTTGAAGCTGGGAATACACATTCCTAAAAGAGCTTGCCTTCAGTGTATGGGTATTTGAGGCCAAAAGTCAAGATGAAAGTGAAGGAAGTCAGACTATTGCCCAGAAATTCACGAATGTTGGCAATGTAACTGTTCAAGTGACTGAATTTTTCATTTTTCATCCACTTCCATATATACCTACCAGAGCACTTGGAACTGTCTTCATGGGCACATTGACTTGGCAATAACAAGTGTAATAAACTTCCTAAGCTCCTGGTTTTCAGTACTATGAATACCAGTAATAATATGTATGTATTTTTAAATGGAATCCTAGTGGTATAGAGGTTAAGAACTCGATGCTAACCAACAGGTTGGCAGCTCTAATCCATCAACAGCTCTTGGGAAATCCTGTGAGGCAGTTCTACCCTGTCCTATACAGTCATTATAAGTTGTAATGGACTCAATGCCGGTGAGTTTATTTCTTATTTTTAAACATTCCAAATCAAATGCTCTGGAATACACTCCAGTACCACCATTACAGAAAAATAGTGAATTTGCGTGGCATGGTCAAATCATTGATTATCTTCAGATCTCCAGTTCTCAGTGTAGAACCTGCCATGTGGTCGGCACTCAGTAGATGCTTGAGGAACAAATGAGATGACTAAAAATGCAGTAGAGACTTAGCTACAATAGCTGTCACACTGTGAAGAAAGGTTTTAAAAAATTTAGCCCAAACAGAATATTTTTTTCTTTTCCATTCTCTTTAGGTGAAACTTTACAGCTGAAGTTAGTTTCTCGTATGAAAATTCGTACACACATTGTTATGAGACCCTAGGTGCTTCCCCTACAATGTAACAGCATCCTCCTCTTTTCCATCCTTGTGCTTCTGTGTCTGTTCAACCAGCTCCTGTCCTTTTCTCTCTTCATACCTTGCCTCAAGGCAGAAGCTGCCACGTTAGTCTCCTGTGTCTACTTGAGCTAAGAAGCATCCTCTTTGTATCATTTTATGTCTTGTAGTCCAGTCTAATCTTTGCCTGAAGAGTTGACTTCAGGAATGGTTTTAGTTACGGGCTAACAGAGAGTCTAGGGGCCAGCCTCAGTCAGAACATTAACTCTGATCTTTTACTAGAATTGGAGTTTTATACCCCACTTTTTTCCTGCTCTACAAGGGACTCTGGTGAGTCCCCTGTCAGGTGGGTCATTGGCGGTAATAGACACCGTCAAGGTCTGGTCTCAGGCTGATGGAGTCTTTGGAATATATGGCCCTTTCTGTCTCTTGGATTAATATTTTCCTTGTGTCATTAGTGTTCTTCACTCTCCTTTGCTCCATATAATTGGGATGAATTCATGCACTTCAGATGGCTGCTTACTAGCTTTTAAGACCCCAGACATCACTCACCAAAGTAAGATACAGAACATTTTCTTCATAAATTTGTTCTGCCAGTTGACCTAGATGTCCCCTGAAACCATGATCCCCAGGTCCCCGCCCTGCTATTCTGTCCAAGTGTTTGCGTTAAAGAAACTTCTTAGCTTTTGGTTTAGTCCAGTTCTGTTGACTTCCCCTGTGTTGTGTATTGTCCTTTTGTTCAACTAAGATAATTCTTTTCTACTGTCTAGTTAATGAGTACCACTCTTTCTCACTCCCTATCCTTGTAACTGTCAAAAAAAGTTTTCTTGTGTGTTTAAATCTTTTCCTTCAGTTCTTTAATAGCAGTCTCATATGATATTTGTACTTTTGCAACTGGCTAGTTTCGCTCAGCATAATGCCTTCCAGATTCAGCCGTGTTACGAGATGTCTCACGAATTACTCATTGTTCCCTATCATTGTGTAATGTTCCATTGTGTGAATATACCATAATTTGTTTATCCACTCATCCATTGACAGGAATCTAAGTTCTTTAGGTCTTTTTCTGTTATGAACACTGTTGCAATGAACATGTGTGTGTGCATATATCTATTCATGTGACAGCTTTTATTTCTTATTTCTCAAGGTGTGGGATTGCTGGATCATATGGTGTTTCTATTTCTAGCTTTTTTAAGTAGTGCCAAACAAATTTCCAAAGTGGTGGTGCCATTTTACATTCCCACCAGCATTGCATAAGAGTTCCAGTCTCTCCACAACTTCTCCAACATTTATGATTTTGTGTCTTTTGGATTTATGCTAGCCTTGTTGGGTGAGGTGATATCTCATTGTCATTATGATTTGCATTTGTCTTATGGCTAATGGGAAACCCTGGTGGTGTAGTGGTTAAGTAGTTTGTCTTCTAACCAAAAGGCTGGCAGTTTGAACCTGTCAGGCACTCCTTGGAAACTCTATGGAGTCATTCTACTCTGTTCTGTAGTCATTACGAGAGTCATTATGAGTTGGAATCAACTCAGCGGCACTGGGTTTGGTGTTTGGTTTAATGGCTAATGATCTTGAACATTTTCTCATTTATCTATTAGCTGTCTCAATGTCTTCTTTGTTGAGGTGTCTGTTCATATCTTTGTCCATTTTTTAATCACATTGGCTTTTTATAAATTTTGCAGTATCTTGTAGATTAGAGAGATTAGACCCTGATCAGACATGTTGCAGCCAAATTTCTATTCCCAGTCTATAGGCCATCTTTTTACTCTTTAGGTGAAGTATTTGGATGAGCATCAGTGTTTGACTTTTAGGAGCTTCCAGTTATTTGGTTTCTCTTCTGGTGTCTGTATAGTTAGTTATGTCTTGTATTCGGTTTATGCATGTATGTACATTCCTAGAGTTATCTGTAGTTTTTCTTCCCCATGATACTTGTAACTTTAGATTTTATGTTTAGGTCTTTGATCCATTTTCGGTTAGTTTTTGTACGTGTTGTATTATATGGATTCGTTTGCTTTTTTATGGATAGATAACCAGGTATGCCAGAACTTTTTGTTAAAATGACTGTCTTTTCTACATCCAGCAGATTTTACCTTTGTCAAATATCAGCTCCTCCTGGGTAGATGAATTTATGTCTGAATTCACAGTTCTGTCCTTTTGGTCTATGTTTCTGTCATTATACCAATACTGGACTGTTTTGATTACCATGGTGGCATAATAGGTTTAAGTCTGGTAGTGAATTTGGATTGGGATTGCATTTTACCTATAGACCGCTTTGAGTAGAAATGACATTTTCACAATGTTGAGTCTTCTTATCCATGAACAAGATATGTATTTCCACTTACATAGGTCTCTTTTAGTTTCTTGCAATTGTATTCTGTAGTTTTCTTTGTATAGGTCTTTTATATCTCTAATTAGATTTATTCTTATTTTATTTTCTTGAGGATTATTGTAAAAGGTATTGTTTTGATGACTTCTTTTACAAAGTTCTCTTCTTTGTAGACGAATGCAACTGATTTCTGTATGTTTATCTTGTATCCTTGTACTTTGCTGAAGTCTTCTATTAGTTCCAGTGGTTTTCTTTGGGATTTTCTGTGTGTAAGATTATCCACCAACAAAGATACTTTTGCTCCTTCCTTACCAACTTGGATGTCATTTATTTCTTTTTCTAGCCTAATTGCTCTGGCTAGACCTCCAGCACATTGTGGAATGTGATTGATAATAGAAGGCATTCTTGTCTGGTTTCGGCTCTCAAATGGAGTTCTTTCAGACTTTCTCCATTCACAATGTATTGGCTGTTGGCTTTGTATAAATGCCCTTTATTGTGTTGAGGATTTTCTCTTCTATTTCTGCTTTGCTGAGAGTTTTTAACACGCGTGGGTGTTGGACTTTGTCAAATGCCTTTTCCACATCAGTTGTATAAGATCATGTGTTTTTTGTTTTATTTATATGATGGATGACACAGTTTTGCTAATGTTGACCCACCCCTGTGTACCTGGTATGAATCACACCTGGTTATGATGGATTGTTTTTTGATATGTTGTTGAATTCTATTGGCTATGATTTTTTTGAGTTTTTTTTACATATGTTCATAAGGGATATTGATTTATAATTTCCTTTTTCTGCAGTGTCTTTATCTGGTTTGAGTATCAGAGTTATTTTGGCTTCAAAGAATGAGTCTGGGAGTATTTTCATCCTTTTCATGCTCTGAAATCCTTTTGCTCTACAATAGTAGTGTTATACCATCTCTGAAAGTTTGATAGAATTCTCTAGTGAAGCCATCTGGGGTTGTGGCAGAAGCAGGGCTTTTGTTGTTGTTTTAAATTACCTTTTCAATCTCTGCTTTTGTTGTATGTTTATTTAGATATTCTACCTCTATTTGTGACAGTTCTGGTAGGTAATGTGATTCTAGAAATTTGTTTGTTACCTCCAGGTTTTCAAATCTGTTATAGGAGACAAGTTTTCATAGTATTCTGTAAATTTTTAAATTTCAGCTTTGTCTCTTGTGATATTGCCCATTTCATTTCTTGTTCACATTATTTGCTTCTTTTCTTGTTTTCCTTTTGTCAGTTGGCCTATGGTTTATTAATTTTGTTTATCTTTTCAGAGAATGAGCTCTTGGTCTTGTTAGCTCTTTCAATTTTTTTAATTTTTTTCCTGTATAGGGTCTCTGTGAGTTGCCATCAACTTGACAGCAGTGGGTTTGGTTTGGCTAGTGGTGTTCTCCATTTCATTTAATTCTTTTCTAATTTTTACTGTTTTTTTTGTCTTCTTGTGCCCCATGGCTGCTCTTGCTTTTCTCTTTCTATTTGTTTGGTCTGTAAGGTCAAAACGTTTTGGTTTTATCCCTTTCTTCTTTTTGGATGTTTGCATTTATTGCTATAAATTGACTTCTGAGCCTGCTTTTGCTGTGTCTAGTGGGATGTATTTTCATTCTAATTTGATTCTGTGAATTTCTTTATTCCATCTTTGATTTCTTCTATACCCTAGTAGTTTGGGAACAAGGTGTTGTTCAGTTTCCATGTGTTTCCAAGGTATTTTTTCTCTTGCTTTTTCTGTTATTGATTTCTACTTTTATGGCTATATGATCAGAATAGATGCTTCACAATGTTTTCATGTTTTTAACTCTGTTTAGTCATACTTTGTGGGCATATATGTGGTTTATTCTGAAGAATGTTCTACGTGAGTTGGGAAAGAACATATACTTGGCTGCTGTTGGGTTGTGTATTATATATACGTATATGAGATAAAGTTGGTTGATTGTGGCATTTAGATCTTCTGTGTCATTGTTGAGCTTCTTTCTGGAATTCTACTCTTCACCAAAAGAGATTTAAAAAAAGAAAAGAGAGGAGAAAAGAAAAACAAAAGAAGCTCTGAAAAAAAGCAGCTAATACAAATATGAAAATCAAGACAAAATCAAGTAAATCAGCAAATGGATTTCTTTGCAAACCTGCCTAATACCTCCTTGAGCTTAGGCTCTGTTTGGAGGAAAGTAGTGCAACCTCTAGAAACACAGATTCCCACAATACCATTAAAACAGATATTTGGTGGCCAAATTAATCAACAAGAAATTTCTGTTTATATTTTCCTACAATGGAAACTATAACAATTTCGGAAGATCTCAATCACCAATCCATTTAAAAAAAAAAAAAAAAACAAAAGTAAACAAGTAAATAAACAAAAGGAAAGAAAAACAGTTACTATTGATTCCGGCCTATGAAAACCCCATGTGTTTCAGAGTAGAACTGTGCTCTTCAATTACTATGATCTTTCAGAAGTAGATCAGTGGTGCCTCCTGATGTATTTGCACTGCCAACCTTTCAGTTTGTAGGTAAGCACTTACCCGTCTGCATTACTGTTTTAGTCACCTGGTACTGCTCTAACAAAAAATAACATGAGTGGAAGGCTTCATGAAGAGAGATTTTATTGTCACCATCCAGGAAGCCACAAATCCATTCATGACTTACAAGTCCATTCAGTAGGAGAAATTATCACAGTCTAGTAGGTTAAGTCCAAACTCATTAACAGCATCTCAGCACAGGAATCTCAGGTCCAAAGGACATGCTCTGCTCTTGGTGCTTCTTTCTTGGTGGTATGAGGTTCCCAACTTACTCTTATCACTCCTTTCCCTTATATCTTACAAGCTGGTAACTTGAGTCCTGCCTCACCAACACAACTGCAGTCCGTTTTCCCTCATCAACATCACAGAGGCAGGATTCACAATACATGGGAGGAAATGCATCATATTGGGAGTCATAGCCATGGCTTGGCTAGCCAAGTCAAATCAATACATACATTTTGGGGTGTATACAATGCAATCTATGAGTCCACCATCTGTTTCCCCAAAACATATCATTGGGATGTGTAAAATATATTCATTTATAGTATAAAAAAATCTTAAGTCCTGGTCCAAAATCCATAAATTTCTCTTTAACTGTGAAATCTAGAGCATGTATTATCTTCCCAAAATACAGTGGTATAAAGGCAGGCACAAATTACATGTTTTCATTAAAAATGGAGAAATTGCAGGGAAAGGCATAACAGATACCTTGCAAATTACTAGAGCACTTTACATTAGCCTTCATGGCTTCAGAAATAATACTCTGGACTCTGAGACATTTTATAACCCCTTCCCTTCAGACTGTAGGTATTGGCCACCTTCTCCAGATTCTGAGTAGATGTCCCTGAGCTTCTGCTCTGCCTTCCAGGCCCACTGGGACAGCAACTATGCTCCCTCAGCATTAGGCGCCCCACTCTTTGAAGCCCCAGAGGACATTGACCTACCTTTAGAAATCTTTGAGGTCATGGCCATACCTTTTGAGACTGAGGCAGCTCAGCTTTTCCTCAATTTTGTCTCTTCACAGCCTCATGGCCTGGGCCTCAAGCTCACATCTGCTGTGCCAGGGCAAATGTTGCAAAGTTCTGTAGCTCCACCCATTTAAGTGTCTTGAGGCACCCCACTCTACCAGGAAGCCTCCTGCTCATAGGCACTCAGTCAGGTATTCAGTTCTCTTGCTCCATGGGTCAGCAAGCTAGTTCCACCAGTAAGTGCCCAAAGGTACCCCACTCCACTAGGAAGGCTTCTGAGCACAGGCATTCAGCACTTTTGCTCTGTGGGTTGGTTTCTGGCTCTGCTGCTGCCAGATGGCTGCTGCTGTTGTTTTTTCTCCATCTGCTACCTTCTCAGATGATAGCAGTTCCCTTGAGTTCCTTTTCCATACATTAACAGTTTCAAAAAACTTCCACATTTTAGGTATTTGTTAGAGCAGTACCCTACTCCTGGTACCAAATTCTGTTTAGTCACCTGTTACTGTTATAACAGAAAAAACCATGAGTGGAAGGCTTCATGAAGAGAAATTTTATTGTTACCCTCCAGTAAGCCACAAAAGCCACAAATCCATTCACAAGCTACAAGTCCATTCAGTAGGAGAAATTATCACAGTCTGGTAGGCTAAGTCCAAATTCAATAACAGCACCTTGGCACAGGAATCTCAGGGCCAAAGGACATACTCTGGTCTTGATGTTGCTATCTTGGTAGTATAAGGTTCCCAACTTACTCTACTCACTTCTCTCCTTTACATCTCACAAGCTGGGCTCACTTCTCTCCTTTATATCTCACAAGCTGATAACTTGAATCCTACCTCACCAACACAACTGCTATCCATGTTCCCTCACCAACATCACAGAAACAAGATTCACAACACGTGGTAGGAATTGCACCATACTGGGACTCACAGCCAAGTCAAATCAATACACACATTTTTGAGGGGACACAATGGAATCTGTGACAACTACCATGTGATTCCTTCTAATCTACAGACATGTTGAAATCTTTCCCTCTGCTTCAGCAACCTGGTCATACAGATCCTGTCTTCTCAGTCTCCTTCATCACCCCACACAAGGCTATATTCTTCTTCCTTTTCTATTCCTCCTACCCGTAATTTCTCTCAGCAATTTATTATAGACATAAACTTAGCTGCTCCCTGAGTAAGAATGTTCTATCCTTTTTAGAAAGAGTATAAAGGTGGAAAATTGAGTTATAAATTGCAGAATTGTCTAGGGCATACTAGATGAGTAGCAAATTCTGTACACATTTCTAGATTAATCATTTTTGTCCCAGCACAGTAATATTTTTAGTTACTTACTTAGCAGTACTCAGCATTTGATGTGTAAAGAGAGTGATTTCCCATAACGTGTGTAGCATTCATAAACACAATTACTTTTATAGCCCTCATAGACATTTGAAGGCACAGTAAACTACACTCCAGAAGAATCACTATGAGTTGAATTTGACTTGATAGTAGTGGCACTTCTCTACTGTAGTATGGTAGTTAAGCAGGTAAAATGAATCATAAAATTTTTACAATACAGAGCAGTTAAAATATTTTACAGGACCTGCCATCCTTGCCCTTAACAATTTTCAGGTTAAATTATGTTATACTTTAGATGGCTGCACTTACTGGTGCAGGGTGGAACAATAGCCTAACCTTATTGTAACTGAAGCACTAGGACCAAAGGAGATGACCAAAACTAAGCCAGATAGTTCACATTTATTTTCTGTGAGGAGCATAGGTTGAATAACCATTTCCAGTGAATGTTATCTAGGGAATTTTGTATCCTTTAATTTCTTGCCTTTGACATAGTACTTTCTGAGATACGTCTTTCATCTCTGAAGAAGTGACTTTATAAACTGTTAATTAACTCTTTTATACAAATAAATAAGTAAATACATTTTAAAAAGCTTCTGTACAGTCAATTCACAACAACACCATATATGTCAGAGTACAGTTGTGTGCCAGAGTTTTCAATGACTAATTTTTTAGAAATAGATTTCCAGGGTTTTCTCTGAAGTTACCTTTAAGTGGTCTTGAAAACCAATGGGTGTAGTTCTATTTTGTCCTAGAGAGTTGCTATGAGTCAGAAGCAACTAGCTAGCAGCAGGCTTGGGTTTTTTAGGGGACAGAGATAGAGACAGTTATGTCCCTTTTTGAACCCTGTCTCAGAAAAATATAACCAGTGAAGGTGGTCACGCAGAGTTCTTTTTATCTGCCTTCTGATCTTTGACTGAGAAAGCCCATATGACCTGTGTGCTCCAGGTTGGAGTCAGGACTCTATCATGTTGTCACCATAGGGCCTTATTGCATAGACCTTCCTTAGGCTGTTTCGTGTTTATTGAATCTGTCCAGAGTAGTTCCATTTAAAGAAAATGAATAACCCCTGGCTAATAGCTCAAACTGAGAACACTTGATGTTTCTTTTAGCTCTTCTGTTTTGAGCTTCTCAAAATGAAGGACATTATCTGGTCTAAGAACCTACGACACTAAGTACTTCTCAAAGGACTTAAATCTCAGCACCTAGTGTATACAGTGCTTAGCATATAGAAGATGCTCACCTAATATTTATGAATGAATGAATCACCCAGATTGCTTGCCTAATGGGCTATTGATCTCATATTGTACATTAGAGAGCTGTAATGTCTCCATTTCCACCATACTACTATTGATTTATAAATTGAGTTGCACTCAAAGCTCAAAGAACAAAAATCTGTCTCCACATTAAGTTTTTCATGCTCTGGGATTCGTGGAATCATTGCAATTCAATGCAAGAAGGTACTTTAGGCAATACCTAGATCAGAGACTTTTGAATTGTGTTCTTGAGAACTCCACAGTTCCATGCCAAGCCTAGGGATTTCTGAGGAGGCACTGAGGAAGTCCTTCCCTCCCCCAGCCCCAGCTTGAATTCAATTCAGTCTTACCTTGTAGTTTATTTGGGAGTAGAGAAATGTGATTCTTGGCTTTGCAGCATTTAAAAGCCTCTGATCTTGACCAGCTGGTTCATTTTACAGACAAAGAAGCCAAATTCTAGAAATATCAAGCAGCCAGCTTACACCACTAGTGAAACTGAGGCTAGATCCCCTAGTCACAGCCAAACCTCCACAGCATATTCTGGCATGAGTCATGGAACTATTCTGTTTCAAGGTAAAAGGTATAAATCCTTTCTTCACTTGTGATCTTGTTGACCAAAATGCATTGGAATATGCTTGCACACTTTATCTTACTTTTCTTTCTTGAGTGTACCTTTTATTTTGTGAAACTAATTGCAATGTTTCTGGAGATGGAAGCCAGAACTTGTATTGGTTTTGTATCCTGTCTCCTACTCCAGAGAGGTTTCAGCAAGTGTTATTCATAGTTGGAGCAACAGATAGCAAATGAAATACAAGTTACAGAAGCTTCAGAAAATGTTGGGTTTTAGCCACAAAGATAAACCAAAAAACTCACTGCTGTTGAGTTGACTCTGACTCATAGTGACCCTATAGGACAGAGTAGAATCACCCCATAAAGTTTCCAAGGAGTACCTGGTAGATCTGAACTGCTGACTTTTTGCTTAACAGGTGTAGCACTTAACTACTATGCCATCAGGATTTCAGCAAAGATGAGTTCTCCTAATTCATCAGACAATGTTTCTGCCACATAACTTAGAGACACAGTTTTGATAAACATCTGCATGGCTCTACCAGTTTTCTAATCTTTTAGAAAATTTTCCAGCTTTGCGGATGCTCAGAAAATAGATCACTGATGTGTTTTGTATATTTAGAAACAAAAATGTGTATAAGTACCCATGATTCCTCACTCACACTGGAGAAAATAGATAGATGAGAGATGACTTGTTTTGTTACGGCAGTTGAGGCTGACTGTGTCTGAGTTAGGATCAGGATGACCTCAGTGAATTTCAAACAGCCTCTTAGCCCGTGTTTTTAATTTTTGGTTTCACAAAGAAAGGGATAGACGAGTGGAGCAGTTCAGTGAATGGATTATTGGAATTGATCTATTCTTGAACTTCAGTTTTGCCAATTACTTGTGTAACCCTGGCCAAGTTACTCAACCTCCCTAAGCCTTAATTTCTTCATCTGTAAAATGGGGATAACATTACTCTAATAGGGTTTATGGGAGTCTCTATACAATGCAAATGGTTAAGCACTCAACTACTAGAGGAAAGGTTGACAGTTTGAACCCACCTGAAGACCTCTCAGAAGAAACCTCAGGCAATCTGTTTCCAAAAGTCTGTAGTGTTGGACACCTTATGGAGCAGTTCGACTCAGCACACATGGCATTGACATGAGTCAGAACTGACTTGACTGCAATAAACATTGAGATTATGGGAAAATTTTATGAAATACTGCATATCCAATGTTTCGTGCTGTGCCTTGTTTGTGATAATTTCTTATCAAATATTACAGGTACATTAACTGAGAAGTCATGAGATGAATACAGATATTTTAGGCTGCCATTTTGCCTGTTGTTTTTGTTTTCTGGTTTACAAATAGAAACCCTGGTGGCATAGTAGTTAAGTGCTACTGCTGCCAAGCTGAAGGTCAGCACTTCAAATCTGCCAGGTGCTCCTTGGAAACTCTATTGGGGCAGTTCTACGCTGTCTGTAGGGTCACTATGAGCTGGAATCAACTCACTCAACAGCAGTGGGTTTGGTTTTGGTTTATTTTACCAATGAGAAAATCCAAGGTGGCAAAATGATGCCACCTCAGATTTTCTTGTGTGAACACACTTTTTGGTTTGCTACTGCTGTGTTCTTTATGTATGTATATGTATGCACTGTTCTTTTGTTTTATAATGTGCACCTCTGTAAAAATAAGAACGCAGCTCCCTAAAAATGCCTCTCTCAGATCTCTCACTGTGCGGTACAACTGACTGAGGGCCTCAGAGGCTGGGTTTTGAAATCTCTCCCAATGGAGGGAGTGCTGCGGCTACACTTCACACAGGTTTCTCTCAGCCAGTGACTGGGCACATCAGCAATGCCAAGGTAGGCTCGTTCCTGGGAGATGGAAGTCTTTCTGATATGCACCTTTGGCTTGAGGACTCCCTATTTGTCTTGCTGAACTTCCTTAGATCTACACTGCATTCTGAGACTTTTCTAAGGAACTTGCCTTCCTTCTCTTCCACAAGAGTAAGATCTACATTGTAATTTGGTAACTCTCCCTGCCTCCCTGGTTCGCCTCCTCTCACAAATGATTGTCTTAATAAAACGCTGGTATGACTAAGCTTGTCTAGATGTCTGTTTCTCAGGGGACCCAGACTGACATACAATGCCTCAAGGAACAGGGCTGGAAAAAAGTAATTTAGATTTTCCAATACTCAATACTCTTCAGGAGGGATTAGTCCCCGGAGGAGGATATCATGCTTGGTAGAATAGAGAGAATATCAGAGAAAAAGAAGAAGACACTCAGTGAGAGAGACTGACACAGTGGCTGCAACACAGGGCTCAAGCGCAGCAATGAGGATGAAGTTGATACAGGACTAGGCAGTATTTCATTCTGTTGCACACAGGGTCACTACAAATCAGAACTGACTTGATCGCACCTAACAACAACTGTGTACCTTGAATAGTTAATTAAGTAAACCCTGTGTGATGGTGATGATCAGAGACCAGAACCGTAAGAATGCACAGAGATGGCACGTTTCCTCAGTCTGGGGGTCCTCACACAGTAAAACTCCAGAAATCTAAAACAGATGATTTTCTCTTACTTGGAAGTCTCTTTCCGTGACAACATATCCCAGAGTTCTCCAGTATTCTTAGGTGGACTGAAACGCCTTCTGACGCTGATAAGGAAAACCATCAGGTAGTGGAAGCTGAGCTGAAGGAAGAAAATGGTACTGAAAAAAGCGAGCTCTTTTTTCACTGGATGCTCAGAGGAAATGGTGTTCAACCTTAAGAATAATCTTTGAGAAACATTAATCTCTACTTTGGGTGGGGGAGTAGGAGATGGGAAAAAATGAAGTTAGCATTTATTAAAAACCTTAATGTATAAAACATGTTACACGTATTAGCTTATTTACAGAAGACTGTAGGAAAGATTCCCCACGTGTATCTTAGTTTGCTGTACTGTGGAGATTTGCATGTTGCTGTGATGCTGGAAGATATGCTACTTGTATTCCTATACCAACAGGGCCACACATGGTAGACAGATTTCAGCTGAGCTTCCAGACTAAGACAGACCAGGAAGAGGGGCCCAGCAGTCTACTTCTGAAAAGAGTTAGCCAGTGAAAACCTTATGAATAGCAGGAGAACACTGTGAGATATAGTGCAGGAAGATGAGCCCGTCAGCTTGGAAGGCTCTCAAAAGATGACTGGAAAAGAGCTACCTCTTCAAAGTTGACCTTAGTGATGTGGGTAGAGTGAAGCTTTTGAGACCTTCATTTGCTGATGTGGCATGAGTCAAAATGAGGAGGAAGAGCTGCATACTTCCATTAACAGCTGGAACATGGAATCTATGAATTATGTATGTAGGAAAATAGTAAATCATCAGAAATGAAATGGAATGTGTAAACATTGATATCCTAGCCATTAATGAATTAGAATGGACTGGCCAAAATGGTGGGCTACCAAATGAGAACTTAAAGAGGAATGTTGTTGCTTTCATTATCGAAAAGAACATTTCAAGATTTATCCTGAAGTATAGCACTGTCAGTGATAGGATGACACCCATATACTTGCAAGGAAGACCAGTTATTATGAGTATTATTCAAATTTACGCATCAACCATTAAAGCGAAGGATGAAGAGAGAGAATATTTTTACAACATCTGCCATCTGAAATTGACCAAGCATGTAATCAGGGTGTCTTAATAATTACTGGTAATTAGAATGCAAAAAGTGGAAACAGAGAAGAAGGATTGGTAGTGGAAAATACAACCTAGTGATAGAAAATATGGCAGAGATTGGATGATACTGTTTTGCAAGACTGACTTCTTCATTGTAAATACTTCTATCATCAACATAAATGGAAACTACATACATAGACCTCACTATATGTAGTACACAGGAATCAAATCAACTACATTTCTGGAAAGAAATGGTGGAAAAGTTCAATATCATCAGTCAAGAAAAAGGCCAAGGGCCAACTGTGGAACAAATCGTCAATTTCTCTTGTGCAAATTCAAGTTGAAACTGAAGAAAATCACAACAAGTCAGCGAGAGGCAAAATATGATCTTGAGTATATCCCACCTGAGTTTAGAGACCATCTCAAGAATAGGTCTGACTCACTGAACACTAATGACTGAAGACCAGATGAGCCATGGAATGACACTGGGGATATCACATGTGAAGAAAGCAAGGCAGCCAAGCCAAGTGCTGTTGAGTTGGATCAGAGAGGTAATTAAAAAGACAGAAGCAAAAGACCAAAATGGATGTCAAAGCAGGTTCTGAAACTTGCTCTTCAACAATGAGCAGCTAAAGCTAAAGAAAGAATTGATGGAGTTAAAAAAAAAATTTGAACAGAAGGGCAGCTAGAGAACACAAAGTATTAGAACGACATGTGCAAAAGCCAGCGATAGAAAACAAAAAGGTAAAAACACGCTCTGTGTTTCTCAAGTTGAAAGCACTGAAGTATGAATTCAAGCCTCGAGTTGTAATAGTAAAGGAAAAATATTAAAATAATGCAGGAAGCATCTAAAGCAGAAGGGAGAAATACAGAGTCATTATGCCAAAAAGAGTTAGTTGGTGTTCTGACTCGACGGCACTTGGCTGGCTCAACCATTTCCAGAGGTAGCATGTATCAGGAACCAATGGTACTGAAGGGGTCCAAGCTGTAATAAAGGCATCCATGAAAAACAAGGCTCCAGGAACTGATGGAGTATCAACTGAGATGTTTCAACAAACAGATGCAGCACTGGAAATAACTCACTCATTTGTCTATGCAAAGACATTTGGAAGACAACCGCCTGGCCAACCAATTACAAAGGATCTATATTTATGTCTATTCTGAACTGAATGCAGAAATTATCAAACAACGTCATTAGTATCACAGACAAGAGAAATTTTACTAAGATCTTTTAACATCAGTTACAGCAATGTATTGACAGGGATGTACTTAGGGAAGAATGTGAAACTGTGAATATCATTGCTGATGGCATATGGATCCCAGTTGAAAACAAAGAATATCAAAAAGATGTTTACTTGTGTTTCATTGGCTATACAAAGGCATTCAGTTGTCTGGATCATAACAGATTATGGATAACATTGCAAAGCGTGAGAATTCCAGAACACTTAATTGTGCTCGTAAGGAATCTGTACATACATCAAAAGGTGTTGTTCAGGTCATGTGGGTACTGAGTAGTTTCAAGACAGGAAAGGTGCGTGCCAGTATGGTGTCCTTATGCTGAGGAATAATTCTAGAAGCTGGACTATATGAAGAAGAATGAGGCATTAGAATTGGAGAAAGACCGTTAACAATCTGTGTTATGCAGATGACACAACTTTACTTGCTAGAAGTGAAGAGGACTTGGAGCACTTACTGACCAAGATAAAAAATCACAGTCTTCAATATAGATTACATCCCCTAGAGTCTCCATGAGTCGGATCCCACTTGACAGTACTCGGCTTGGCTTTGACTCAACATAAAGAAAATAAAAGCCCTCACTCACAACTGGAGCACTAAGCAACATCATGATAAATAGAGGAAAAGTTGAAGTTGTCAAGCATTTCATTTTACTTGGATCCACAATCAAGACCTATGGAAGCAAGGAGTCAAGAAATCAGCAGCTGCCTTGGGCAAATCTGCTGCCAAAGTCCTCTTTCAATCGTCAAAGTCAAACATGTCACTTTGAAGACTAAGGTGGGCCCAACCCAAACCATGGTATTTTCAGTTGCGTCATATGCTTATGAAAGCTCCCTAGTGAATGAGGAGGACCAAAGAAGAGTTGATGCCTTTGAACCATGGTGATGGTGAAGAATATTGAATATATCAGGGACTGACAAAAGAACAAACAGATCTGTCTTGGAAGATCCCAGAATGCTCCTTAGAAGGAAGGATGGCAGAACTACATCTTACGTACTTTGGAAATGTTGTCAGTGGGGATCAGTTCCTGGGGAAAGATATCATGCTTGGTAAAGTAGGAGGTCAGCAGGAAAGAGAAAGCCCCTCAATGAGATGGACTGACGCAGTGGCTGCAGCCGTGGGCTCACGCACAAGAATGGCTGTGGGGATGGCACAGGACCGCGTGGTGTTTCACTCTGTGGTGCACAGGATTGCTGAGTTGGAATTAACTCAGTGGAACCTAACAACACGACATAGATATCATTTCCTATCTGTGAACAAGGAAATTGACTTTAAGAGTGGTTTAGTAACTTGTTCTAAATTAGAGAGCAAAACCACTCTCTTCTGAGTCCATATCTATCATTTCGATAGCCCAGACTGATGCTCCTGTGTTTACAGAACTGGCTACTCATTTTTCTTCCAGTGTGGACCCCAGAAACTGGCCCAGAGATCATTAGCCTATGCGTTGGTTTACTTTCCTAGATAGAGACTGAGGCTGCTTTATGGGATGGTCACTGAGCAGTGTAGGAATATAACATATAGGCTGTAGAAAAGGGGTGAAGAATGTCTAGATGAAATGGTGAGATCTGCCAGGTTCCCTGCAGTGAGTTCTTCCATTACTGGTCACTGTCACAGAGTATCTTAGTCATCTAGAGCTGCAGTAACAGAAATACCACAAGCAGGTGGCTTTAAAAAGAGAAATCTTATTCTGCCACAGTTTAGTAAGCTCGAAGTCCAAATTAAGGGAATCAGCTCCAGGTGAACGCTTTCTCTGTTGGTTCTGGAGGAAGGTCCTTGTTGTCAGCCGTCCCCTGGAGTAGGACCTTCTGAGGTGCAGAGATGCTGAGCCTCAAGCATGCACTGTGCTCCCAGCACTGCTCCTTTCCTGACAGTGTGAGGTCCCTTTCCTTTAAGTTCCAAGAGACTGCCTTAAAGCACAATGCTGAGTTCTGCCTCACTAACACAACCACCACGCATCTGTCCTGATTAACATCATAGAGACAGGATTTACAGCATATAGGAACATCGCACAATACTAGGAATAATGGCCTAGCCAAACTGCTACACCCATATTTGGGGAACACAACTCAGTCCATAAATGACACAGAGGCTTCTGATTAGACACTGTGTTGCATGTATTCCTTATGGACTGTCATGTCAGCTGTGAACACATAGTGTTATCTAGATCAATTTGTATTTTTTTCTCATCTATTTTAATACTGGAAAAGGCAATGGTAGGGCAAGATGGCAAATGTCAAATGATTACAGTAAAGAAAGTGGTTTTGCAGGCAGAGTGCTTGAGTAGGAGTCAGAAGACCTGAGTTTTTGCCCTGGCTCCAGCGCTGATCAGCCAGGGGAATTTCGACAAGTCACTTAGCTTCTGTAGCTGTCAGTCTCTTCATCAGTAAAATAAGAAGCTCAGACCAGATGATCCCTGAAGTCCCTCCCAACTCAAATATCCTGTAACTGTATGATCCTGGCCCATATTGGCTGAATACTTTTGTGACAGTTGCTGGATAATGGCCAACTTCCTTCCGAGCAGGGACAATTCGAGCGCTGACAGCGCTTCATTTCTGTTCCGTTCCATAGCCTTCTTCCCTGGTGCGGGCCTTAGCCATGTGGTCACAACCTGGGTGTGCTCTGAGCAGAGCCAGTACCAATGGGTCCTATGGAAAAGTTTCCTAACCTTACAATCTGAGATGATGAAAAATTATATATGTAAACAATGGGAGCCTCTTAGAGCACCTAAGTCTTGTCTCTTCTGAGTGTCCTTTAATAAGAAATATATTTTTGGTAATCACAACAGAGAATGTTGTCGTGAATCCCCAATTCTCACTCTGTTTTGAAGTAACTTTCATGAGGTGTGCTAATATGAAGCCAGATGTGGTGGCAGTATGTGTGTATTTGAGTGTGTGTGTTTCTGTATGTTTGTGTTGTGTGTGTGTATATTTGTACCTTTTTGAGATGCTTGGAACAAGATGATTCAATATCTTTGGAAGCTGCATTTGTCATCTCAGATCCTGGCAGTGATCTGATACAAAGGATATGGAAATTGAAAGCAACTGAGGTGCAGTGTTTGTCCTCATTGACCCCCCTCAGCTTTCATTTGCCTTAGTGACACTTAATGGACAAACATGATGATCCTAAAATATACTGGTCCATTCTCCTTGTCAAATACCTCATGTGCATAAACCCTAATCAAGGATTTTCCTGGGCACTCCACTAATTAAGATAAAGTAAGAACAAACAAACAAAAAACCTCATTGCTTTTGAGTTGATTGTAATTCATAGCCGCGCTATGGGACAGACTAGAGCTACCATACAGAGTTTCCAAGAACTGCTTGGTAGACTTGAACTGCTGACCTTAGGGTTAGTAGATGTGGCTCTTAACTGCTACACCACCAGGGTTTCCGATTCGAACATAGAGAAATCTAAAACAAGCCCCGACATCCCATGCAACTCTTTAACAGAAAACAGGATTTATTTTTGTAAATCTCAGCTGATTGAATACACAGATCTCTTTGACTTTAGGTATTTTAATGGTTCTTATGCAAAGTGGTTATGTGCTATGTTTGTTAACTAAAAGGTCAGCAGTTCAAATCCACCAGGCACTCCTTGGAAACTCTATGGATCAGTTCTATTCTGACTTACAGAGTCACTATGAGTCAGAGTTGACCTGACAGCAGTTGGTTTGATTGTGGTTAAGTAATCATGAAACACTTATGAATTTAATAAAAATGTTGATAGTCATGACAATGAATAACATGAATCAGGTCATCTTTTCATCTGTCACTCCCATTTATAAAGTGCACCTGCATATATTTGGGTGTTTAGCCATCAGTAGTTAAATTACAGCCAGTCTTAACATTTAACATCAAGTTTCATGACGTTTCATTAACAATATAAAATCCTGCAACAAGGATTTCTTATTTACAGCTTAATCTTTTTTTTTTTTTCCTGTTCCTCTCAAGGGCAAAACGCATTCCCCTTGAATTAATTCAAGTTGTAGTGACCCTACTAGCCAAGCCAGCCAGTGACCCTACTGGACAGAGTAAAACTGCCCCATAGGGTTTCTAAGGTCATAATCTTAATGGAAGCAGACTGCCACAGCTTTCTTCCATGAAGCACCTAGTGGGTTCCTACTATCAACCTTTCAATTAGCAGCTGAATGCTTAATTGCTGTGTCAACAGGACTACACCTCAAAGGCTAAAGAGAGTGGGAAAGAACTATGCTGTTGATCCTGGCTACTTCATTCTACTAATGGTAACACTACTCTTTTCTTCACTCTGAATAGTATTTAAGATTTCTAATACATAAGAAATAGTAACTACCTTTTTAAGAAGTAGCTGTGTTTTTACGGGTGTATTCATAATCATGTTCAAAAACTTTTTATTACTTATGCAAAAGGATTCTGAACACGGATACCCAATATCCACCTTATTTGAAGCTGAAAAATTTGGCAACGTTATCTTCACAGCACTCAGATTTAAATCAAATGAATCTTTTTATTTACACTGTAAGTTTTCTTACAGATGTTACAAATTTGATTTTTTAAGTAAGTTAACATAATGTTGACAATACTGTCGTTCTTTCATTCATGCATTCATTCATCAAATTTGAACCATTTGCTCAGGATCCTGTTACTTGAGGACCTAATCATGAGAGAAGAGACAGGTTTCCGTCCTCAAGGAGAGGCAATTAGAAGTTAATCAATCACAAATGCATAATTAAAATCTAATGAGATAAAAGACAGGAAACAACAAAAATATGTAACAGAGCCTATGTGTCTTGTCTGGAGGAAAAGAAGAGGTAGAGGAAGGAAGGCTTGACAGAGGAGTGACTTTTTTTTTCAACCTGAAACCTGAAAGACCAGTAGATATTAACTGGCAAAGACACAGGGGAGCATGTGTATTCAAATGCCCAAACTGGAAGATAGATTGACATATTAAAGAACGTTTGGTTGTGATTGCTTTGGGGAGGCCAAAATGGCTGAAGTGCAGGGAGTGAAAGGACAGTGGCCAGATATAAGCCTGAAGAGGAACATAGAGTTCTCAAGGTTATATTAAGATCTGTAGTCTCAATCTTAAAAGTAATCAACCTCTTAATAAGTAAGAGGATGGTAAATAAGAGGATGACACAAGCAGAGATTCACTATTAAAAGAACATTCTTGGGGTTGGGCCAAGAGGATGGAGTAGTCAGACACTTTCTGTGATCCCTCTAACAACAAAGACCCAAAAGAACAAATGAATCAACTATGTATGATGTCTGACAATTAAGTCCATGAAATTAATTGTTCTAAGTGCTACATTCCTCATTGCTAAACATTGCTACAATCACCTTCAAAATACTCCCCTTGGGAGAGCAATGGAAACTGCATTGGTGGTGTATACAAATGTATACAAATGTGTATACAAATGGTGTATACACATGGTGTAGGTGGGCATGCAAATTTATATGGGAATGTACATTTTTATTCAATCATAAAACAACAAAAACAAACAAACAAACAAAAAACTCCCCTTGGAAAGCTATGCACTGATGCCAGCACCTAGTCCACCCTTAAAAACAATTTCAGAGCTCTTTCTGGATTGGCCATTGTGCATGATGGCACAATGGCAATTTTATGAACTTAATTGTACAGTTATCTGTGAGGGAGTTTTTAGCCAGTAAACAAATAGCTGTACTGGAACATTCTCCTGATTCATCTGATCTAGCCCCCAAAGACTTTTCTTTACCCAAAGATAAAGGAAATACTGAGAGGATTTTGATGACATTCAGGACATCAAGGGTAATATGACGATAGCTCTGAGGGAAGTTCCAGAGAAAGAGTTTCAAAATTGCTTTGAAGGATGGACTAGACACTGGCATTGGTGCATAGCTTCCCAAGGGGAGAAGTTTGAAGGTCACTGCAGTGAGATTCAGCAATGTAGCACTTTTTCTAGGGTGAGTTTGTGAACTTAAATGGCAGTCCTTTTATGAAATTCTAGGAGCCCAAACATCAAAGGAAAGGGAAAGTACGTCTAGAAGTATATAGAATTGACCAGACCTAATCTGTTGGGTATTGGCTACAACCAGAAGTCAGACAAAAGCCTACAGGGTTTCCCTCTGAATCTTAGCTTTGCTTTGAGTCTCATTGCCTTTAAGAGTTTCTGCTGATGTTTCAGTTTGTTAAGTTTGGTACCTTTCTTTTGGGGTCTATATTGTGTGGCATTTGATATGTATCTTGGATATCTATGGTCTCTTATTTCATAATTTCAGGGAAGCTTTCTGTCAGCAGCTCAACAATACTCTCTGTGTTTTCAGGTGTCCCTCCCTATTCAGGAACTCCAATTAATCATAGATTGTTCCTCTTGATAGAATCCCACATATTTCTTAGTGCTTTTTCATTTTTCTTCTTTTCTCTGATTTCTCCTCATAGATGCTGGAGTCAGTAGCTCTGTCTTCAAAATCAGAAAGTCTCTTTTCCATTTGTTCAATTCTGTTTTCTCGGCTTTGAATTTAATTTTCTATTTATTTGATTTTGTTATTGATTTGTCAGATTTCAGAATGCTGGTTTTCTATCAGTTTGAACAGCTTGCTTGAGTTTTCATGTTGCTCTGCTACAATTTGTATATTGTCTGGGAGGGCTCCCTATATAATCCTTTTGTTCTCTACTTCCGATAGTTTCAAGAAGGCTTCTTCATCTGGGAAGTTCTTTGCTTCTTTCTTTTGGGAGTTTTCTGGAGCATGTGTGGATGTTTCTTTAAGTGTCTGGCCAGAGTTTGTTGCTTTTGGGGCATCTAGAAGTTGTTTAATTTCTCTGGTGTTACCTCAACAGGATCTTAAGTGCAGTCCAAGAAGGAAAGTGATCACCAGTCACCTCTATGTACTCCAATGACTGGGCCCAGTGGAATCTCTAAGGTAGCAGGGTCCACCTTGCAGTTGCAAAGACATGTCCCTACTTACGGAGTCACTGGGAGGCCATAAGCTGACCCTATGATGTGGGTCAGTTAAGGGTGGAAGAGATGCCATCAGGATGCACTCCAGTTATTTCTCTAGGTAGTCTTATTTTGAAAGATAAAAGATAACTGACAGCTTCCCAAATCAGTCAGGCTGTCAGTTATGCAAGCCCCTCTTTCCAGACGGCAGTGTAGACACCTCTATATTTGACCCCAGATGCTGTAACCTAGTTCAAAGTATAGATGGGCTATGGCCCTCCTGTCATCCACTGCCAGGCCCCACCCATAAGGCTATACTGTGCTGAACACAGCTTTTCTTCTGGGAAAGTACTCCCTGGGCTGGCACTGCCCCCCAGCCCAGGAATTAGCCCCTGCTGAGGCCTCCATTTGGGTGAATCCACCTCCCAGTTGAAAAAGATAGGCCACAGAAGTTGTCCTGCCGGCTGCTAAATAGTCAAATCTATTGCAGAGGTTCAGAAAGAGTGGATGGAGGGTCTGAGGTACTCATAGTCCAGAGCCAGGCTCTCAAAATGTGACTATTCTGCCTGCTGATCATATAAGCAGTGCTGCTGAGCTTTGCTGCCCCACCTGCTGGTTAAGACAAAGAAAAAAAAGTTAAAAACACCAGTTACATTCAGTCCACGAGAGCCTGCGATTCAACAACGGTGGCTGTCAGTGAAAGAAAAGCAGTTTCCCATTCAGTGGCATGTACTCCAAATTGACAGCCCTATGCTGTGTCCTAGGGCTCAGTGGGTGTCCAGAAGGCTCCATTTAATTATGAATCCAGGCCTTAGTTTTCAGAGGGAATTAAGGAGACATGTGTCTAGTCTGCCATTCTGACTCCATCCCCAAATGCATTTTTATTGTTTAAGAGGGTAAAGTGAGGGCAGATGTAGGAGTCAGAATTCCTTTTATGAAAATGGTGATTTCAATGAGGAAGTAGTGGTTATATTTTGGTGGTGATAAGAGTTTCTAAAGAATTTCAGTGTGAGTCTTGTATGGCAACTGAGGGACAGGAGATGGATATGGAATAAAGTCTTAAAATTTTGTAATACTTAGATAGCAGGAAGAGAAGAAAGAAAGCATAGTAAGATGATGTTTTCCTGCTTGTGAAAAGAAAAGGACAAATGAGTGATACCACACACAGCTGAAAATGGAACTGGAAAGAGTGGTGAGCTTTAGTTTATTCATGACTCATTTAGTCTCCACTCTATTTCATTTGATCTGGGCGTAATTATCCACTCTTCAATGTCCATAGTCTGCATGTTATAACTACAAAAACATTTGTGGAATGTAGCAAGCACAGGTGCGGTGCTGCTCTTTGAGGAAGTTTATAGTTTCAGTGAAATTCAAGTAATGTAAATCTATTTACAGTCCATTTAGTATCTGGCAAAAAGTTCAATATTCATAATAATAAGAGTTATCATTTACTCAGTTCTTATTATATTCTAGGCTATGGGCCAAGGACTTTATAAACATTCTCTGTAATCTTCAAACTGCCTTGAAAAGTGGGTATTATTGTCCACATTTTACAGAGGAGAGATCCTAGATTAAGAAACTTGCAGAAGCCACATGGTCAACGTGGAGAAGAGTGTGGAATTAAACCAGATCTGTCTGCTAGCAAAAAGCTGCCTCTCAACCATATCTGGGCCCCAGTACCTGAAAATTCAAGGTCTTTGACCTTTCAATTGTCACCCCATATTGTAATTCCTTTAGAACAAAGGACACAGGCTTGGGGGCATGTATTTTATGCCATCAGCCCATGATTGTTCTGACTTCTCTATATTTTCCTTTTCTACCTATTTTGAATTTCTTCTTGAATAAGTAGACTCTGGGACTCTGAAAGTTTTCTCTCTGCATCTAAGCAGGAAAACAGAAGTGGAACCAAACATAGGTTAGTGCAGTATTTATACATATTTGTTTCCTATGTTCTGGCTTGGGCTGTCCTTTCACAGAGGCAGGAGAAAGATTACTAGCCATTCAACTGTGAGGAACAAAAAGTCCAGCCTGATGAAATACCTATCTTCTGTAGGTTCTGTAATAATTGACAAAATTTGACTATAACTTCACTCTCATGGATTGTGTAGCTAGTGACCCACACAACAAAAAGCTTATCTGCAGGTGGTGATTCAGTAATCCATTGTCACCAATTACAAACTTAAAGTAGTTGATAGGATGAAAGGAAGGTTTTTACAAATGGGACACAGGGCCCATAATGTTTGTTAAGAGAGGAGTGACAGAAAGTCTTGACTCAGGAGTCACTCCTCAGAAAGGCAAGTTTAGCAGACCACATAAGTGCTCGCTCAATGGCTGGTCACCACGTTGTCGTGGAGCACTGGGCTTTTCGAAGGGAGCAAATAGGAATGTGCAGAGCAGTGTAGGGACATTGAAGACAAGCTTCCCCTCAGGCTAGCACTGCTTTCCCTCCTATGCTTCATTCCCTTCTTATTAGCAAGCTGTTTCTCTTGTATGGATTTAGTTAACATCAAGTAAAAAAAAAAATGAAATTTAGGGAGTAGTAAAAGCCAGGGTAACTAGAAGGTTCAAGGATGATTTGCAATTCCTGTGAAATCTGATTCCTTAGCTTCTAAATAGTATTTACTTTAAGCAGCACTTCAAACTTGTGCAGTTTAATAAACAGAAATCCTAAAATATCTGAAAAACCTCCACAGGAAAGACAAGAGGTAATGATTTGTGAAATGTGGATGAGTGAGGGTTAAAGTCTCCGGGAGAGGTCACAGACTCATGAAGGCTCACTAATAAATACTTAGCAACAGTAGTAGGTAGAAGCCATGTATATATTATTACCTGAGTGCAAGGGGGCACCTTTGGTTTACTGAGTGTGAATTGACTCATAATAATAAAAAGACAATAAAAATCCAGGCCTATAGACAATGAGGACCTGCAGACAAGACAAGAGTATGTTCTCTTTCAGTAATTGTGTAGTCTACGTAAGATGGACAGTTTACCTAAGCAAAGAAATAGGTGAGCAGAAAGTCCAGGCTGGACTCTTCATCACAGAATTCTACCTTGGAGAACACATGGACTTCTACCTTGGAGAACACATGGACTACTACTGATGAACATTCTTTAGCCTTCAGGTGAACTAGGTCTGGAGTGTCCAAACTAAAGAGAAGAAATTAACATATCCCAGGCAAGGGCAATTCGCTTGGCATTATTATTATTAAGAACATATATTGGTATCTTATATTCCTCCCAATACAGGTCAATGAAGATTCACTTATTTTCTCTCTGTCTCCTTTTTTGTTGATAACTTTAAGTTCTCACTGATACAGGATGTGCTGATTAAAGAACCAACTCAAAAATTTTGGTATGAATTATAATTCTGGCATCCACTGTATGTCCCAGCATTCACTAGATGTGGTAAATCCTACCAATGAGAACCAATGATAAAATCTTTTCTTAAATTTTATTTCTTAAAAGTTTGCAAAATAAGGTAAAACATGAAAGCAGTTGACAATGACTGGACTTGTATTTTTATTCTAGTCTCCTTGTTAGTTTTTTTGTTTGTTTTTCATGAATTTTTTCAAAACATGGTACAATGTATTCTTCTTTCCTGGAAAACCAGTACTTACAGCCCAAATAATTAAAGCCAAAGTTTTTTTTATCTCAAAAAAATTATCACTAGTTTCATAAGGGCAGGATTTTTTCCCTGTTTTGTTTATTGCTCTATCTAGAATCTAGAAAAGCATATGGCACATAATAAACATTTAATAAGTAGTTATTGAAAGAATTAATTAAATTTCTGCAGTGACATCTAATCACTCTCCCTGCCTTCCATCTTATTCTGTGCAATCTACACTCAATTCTGTGGGTAGAATAATTTTTTAAAACGCAAATCTTGACAACTGAAGACTCGTTTTTCAAACATTTCTGTAAGGACACACAGTATACAATAACACCCACAACCTCTAATAAGCTACTGAGTAGCCTGTGTGATCTGGCATTTGCTTCCCTCCAAAGTCGTGTCCTGCCATGCCTTGTACCTTTGGCACCGCGGCAGCTGTTGTCCTTGCTGATGCATTCCCTGCCCAGAACATTGTATTTCCCCAGCATCCCTCCTCTCTTAGGAGTCCACGGGGTGGGTGGGGGGGTGCAAATGGTTGACATACGTGGCTGCTAACTGCAGAGGTGGGAGATTCTGTCTACCCAGCAGCATCTCAAAAAAAAGATCTGGCAATCTATTTCTGAAAATCAGCCATTGAAAACTCTCTGATGCACAGGTCTATTCTGATACACTTGGGATTGCCATAAGTGAGAATTGACTCAATAGTATTTTTTTCCCTTCTCTTGGCAAACTCTTGTCTTTCAGAACTCAGCAAGAACATCCTTCCTTCTGAAACGCCTTCTTTAACTAAACCCAAATTTGAGTTACTTGCTTCTGTATGCAAAGCTACACAAATACTTATATATAAAAAGGTTGCTAAAGTGTTGAAATGATGACCTCACATTTCTGTGTCCCTTGCTAGTGCCTCTAGGTTAAGTGCTGTGGCTCAATCAGTTTAAATCCCCAAGGTCAGAGTATAGAGTCCCTGAGTGGTGCACAAGTAAACATCTATCTCATGTGGTTGTTTTGAGAATAGACACTTAGTAATCAGGTCTATTACGTGAAATTTCTGCCATCCTATGTCCTTCTCAATCAGTTCTAACCTGGCCCCTAGGGTCGCCATGAGTCGGATCCGACTCGACGGCACTTGGCTTGGCATGTCCTTCTCAGACATCACTAATCAATCACTGCAAATTCCCCCACTGAGCCTGGAGCAACCTATCTCAAGCTAGCATTCTGAAAAACTATACCAGTTGAACAGTGCAGACAGTAGAGATGAGATTTGCTTATTGCATTACTCCTAAGGGCTGTACACATGGCTGCCTGGCTGCCCATGTTGGCCCTTTTATGTATCACTCAGAAACACTCGATCAGTTTATAGAAAAGTTCAAGATATTTTGCAGCTAGGACCTTCTGCTTCTTTACCTTCTCTATTGCTACTAAGCAATTTATTGCTACCTTCCTGTGACTCTAACCAGGAATCTACAAGAGGCAAACAGATGAAATTGAGTTAAATAGTTTAATGGGTAAGAAAAATGGGATAGATAAAAAAAAGTCAAATTAATCTGAGTATTTTTTCCTAATTTTCTGATTCCCTGTTTGTTTTTCTTTTGAGTAGTCTTGTCCAACAACAGTGCTCATTGAAAGAGTGAAATTCCTAAGTGTGAAATTAGAATGATAGAAACAGTCACATGTCTAAGGCCACCCCGTGAGACATAAAGGGAAATGGCAGCCAGCTTGTGTTTGGCACCCTTGATGAATCCGAGGTTATAAAAGAATGTATCCTGGCATTTTAGTCTTCATGTAATATTTTAAACATGGTCAACTCTTTTTTTAGATTTTAAGCTCATGATCAAGGACTGTAACTTTTATTATTATCATCATTTCAGGTTTGAAGTTTCATTTTTCTTGAGTTACCTTGGAAGAAAAGCGTAGGATCTTATTTGTTGTAGAAATAAAGAAAACAGTCCCTCAGTCTCTCAGGCTCACTGGCTGGAACAGTTTCACTTAAACAGAACAAACAGAACAAAAAGAGCTATTCCACTGGGTTTACCAAATATTTGCTAGCCACAGCCTTAACACGGGGCTTTGAACTGGTTTGCTTTGAACCACTGCTGAGAGTTTGCATTTCCACACCAAAGACACTGGATCAGAATCTCCAGTTTAACAAGATCCCCAGGTGATTCTTATGTATGATAAATTTTGAGACTCACTGCTCTCTCAGCAGTTCTCAGTATTGGTCCCTAACCAGCAGCACTGGCAACACTTGGGAATTTGTTAGCAACACCAATTCTCTCAGTGGTTTGAATCAGAGTGGATAGGTTCTGAGCCTTGACTTAAAAGCTGCACTGGAAATTCTTACCGCCTTTCAAGCTTTTCTTGACTCAGAATCAGTGTTCAGATGATAAGCAATTTTCTGTTTCAACTCTTGCACAGTGCTCTTCAACCCTACACCTAAGCACTGTGTCTCTAGGTCTCTTCCAGATTCATTTATCATGACAGTTTATGAGGATCCAGACTTCTTCCCATGGCTCTCCGTATAAAACACAGATGGAAAGTACATAGGATATTGTCGAAAGCCTAGACATAGTTAATCAGGTCTACATCCTAATACCTGTATGTTGGGGTATGGAGCAGGGAAAACAGAAATGTACTAAATTAAAAGCCCGCAATGAGCTGCTGTCCATGTGGACTACCCCAACTAGTACCGAGGCCAATGTACTTAAGAGTCCCAATGGACCCATGCCAGCAGAAGATCCTAGGGCATTCTTCACAATCCTGACACAACCCGTTGAGCTATAAGAACCTTGTGGAAGCAGCTCTCTGTGCTTGCCATTCGGATTTTGCTCCACAGAGACCAGATCACCCCCAGGATAATTAGGATGTTTTAAAAACCTCACTCCTGCTTCTTAAATGTCTTTCTGAGCTGAAGGAACATTTAAAAATAAAAACAGACATTTGTTTCTCAACAGTCACAGTTCAAAATGACATGTACAAGTCTCCCTGTGGTCATTTTCGAAACTTAAAAAGCTTTTCATGTTGCTTTTTAAATAGAAAAGCAATTTGAAAATAAAAGAAAGCATTTAGCATTCAAAAATAGTGCCCTTGAGTGCTGGCCCCTGCGGGGCATTATCAAATAGCCTTGTTTCTCTGTGACTGAAGACACGGGCTGCAAAACTGGCATATGTTGAAAGAATCACTTTTAGATGTGCATCACTTCTGGTTATCGTTGGGATGGACTCTGGGAAACATTAGGAAAAACAAATTTATCTCTGGCATTTCCTGCACTGTGGCACAATGGAAAAAAAAAATGTAGTCTTGAGAGTAAGACAGTTGAGGATTTTAATTCTAGCTCCACAACTGATAAATTGAGCCAAAACAAAAATCCAAACCCGGTGCCATTAAGTCAATTCTGACTCACAGGGTGAAGTGAAACTGCCCCATAGAACACCCAGGAAACGCCTGTTGGATTTGAACTGCTAATTGTTCAGTTAGCAGATAAAGCACTTAACCACTATACCACCAAATGGAGCAAGGCTGGACCATTATTTTTATCCCCTCTGAATCTCAATTTCTCCTGCCCTAACAGAAGAATTAGTTACTTGCTGTTGTGGATTAAACTGTGCTCCCACAAAACACACGTTGGAATTCTAACGCTATGCCTGTGCATGTAATCCTGTTTAGAAATGGAAGTTTCTTTGTTATATTAATTATATTGTGACCAGTGAGGGGAGGGTTTTGAATCTTATCACAGCTGAGTTATAAAAAGCGCAGACACTGAGACAGGTTACGTGAAGATCATTTAAAAACCAAGAAGCCAAGGAATGCTTGAGACTACCTCTAAGCATGGAATCAGTGTGACTGCAACCCTGAATTTGGATAAGTGCAAAGATCTAGAGTTAGAAAACCAAAATGGAAGAAAAACACCTGGCATTCTTCAAGCTGAAAGAGCTGAAGAAAGAGTTCAAGACTTGAGCTACCATATTGAAGGATTCTATGGGGAAAACATTAAATGATGAAGGAAACATCAAAAGCAGAAGAAGAACATGAAAGGAATATATTGAGCCACTGTACCAGAAAGAAGTGGTTAATGTTCAGCCGTTTTAGGAAATAGGTTGCTATGACCAAGAGCCGGTAGTGTTGAAGGGAGAGGTCCAAGCTGTGCTGAAGGCCCTAGCCAAAAAAAAAAAAAAAGAAAGAAAAAGAAAAAGCCTCAGGAACTGAGGGAATACCACCTGAGTTGTCTCAAGTGATGAAGACTTGGAGGTGCTCAATCCTCTGTGTTAAGAAATTTTGAAGGCAGCTACCTTGGCAACTGGCTGGCTAGAAGAGATCTATATTTGTGCCCATTCCAAAGAAAGATAATCCAAGAGAATGTGGAAATTATCAAACAATATCATTAGTATTACCAACAAGTAAGGTTTTTTTCCCTTAAATTTTTATTAAAAGCAAAAAGAGAGAGTCAGAGGAGAGGAGCATCTGAATCACACCAAGATTTGTAAGTCAGTTATTAGATTCATTTAGCATCTCACTTTGGGGAAAATATAAGTCTACCAAGACTTAGCAAATGACAGTTCATTATATCCATTCCTCTTTTGCTTAGACAGGCATTTTATTTCACCTAATACTATCAGAAAGGGGCAGCCAAGCAAAGAGCCGTCGAGTCGGATCCGACTCATGGCAACCCTAGGGCAGGAAAATCTAAATACTGTTCATTTTAGCATGGTGTTGCCAATGAAATTTTTTTAAATTGTGCTTTAGATGAAGGTTTACAGAACAAATTAACTTCTCAACAACAAATCAGCACTCTCCTTTCTTAATCTTGGGTTCTCTATTACTAGCTTTCCTGTCCCCTCCTGCCTTCTAGTCCCTGCCTCTGAGCTGGTGTGCCCCTTCCGTCTCATTTTGTTTTATGGGCCTGTCTAATCTTTGAGTGAAGGGTGAACCTCAGGAATAACTTCTTTAATGAGCTAAAAGAGTATCTAGCAGCTGTATTCTCAGTGTTTCTCTCGTCTCTGTCAGCCCAGTAAGCCTGGTCTTTTTTTTGAAGTTAGAATTTTGTTCTGCATTTTTCTTCTGTTCTGTTTAAAATCAGAAAACAAACAAAAATCTGCTGCCACTGAGTTGATTCTGACTCATAGCAACCTTGTAGGACAGAGCAGAATCACCCTACAGAGTATCCAAGGAGTGCCTGAAGGATTCAAACATCTGACCTTTTAGTTAGCAGCCAAAGCACTTAACCACTATGCCCCCAGGATTTCCCTAGCTCTGCCCAGGACCCTGTATTGTGATCCCTATCTGAGTACTCAGTGGTGGTAGCTGGGCACTGTCCAGCAGTACTGGACTCAGTCTGGTGGAGGTAAGGGTAGTCGTGGTCCATTAGTCCTTGGGACTAATCTTGCCCTCGTTTCTCTAATTTCCTTCATTCTCCCTTGCTTGTGAAATGGTGAGATCTATGGAGTATCTTAGATGACCCCCCACAGGTTTTAGACCCTTCAGAGGCTACTCACCTTTTAAAGTAGAGTGTAGAACATTTTTTTCATAAATTATGTTATGCTAATTGAGCTAGACATTCACTAACCCCTCAGGCCAGTAACTTGGTCCCTCAGGAAGCAGGGATGTGTCAACGGAGCTTCCATGACCTTATGTAAGTTGTGCTGGCTTCTGCAGTATTGTGTACTGTCTTACACTTCACTGAAGTTGCACTTATCTACAGGCTGGTCAGTGTTTTTCCATCCCTACTCCTCTGCTGTGTAACCATCAAAGACTGTTTCTTTTTGTTTGCAAACTTTGTCATGATGTTTTATAGTAGTGGCCTCGTAATGTTTGTCTGTCTGTGATTAACTTATTTCCCTTAGCATGATGCCTTTCAGATACACATCCATGTTGTAGATGTTTTGCAGACTCACCATTGTTCTTTATTGTTGCATAGATCTCCATTGTCTGTATGTATCATAGTCACAATTAAAATTTTGCTGTGGATCATTAAAATCAGCAGTACCATATCAACAGGGAACTGCCAGAAGTTTAAGCTGAGTGCAGAAGAAGACGTGAAATGAAGGATCTCATTGCCAATATCAGGTGGATCTTGGCAGAAAGCTGAGAATACCAGAAAGATGTTTGCCTGTATTTTACTGACTATGCAAAAGCAATTAACTTTGTGGATCATAACAAACTATGGATAACATTATGAAGAATGAAATTTCCAGAACACTTAATTGTGCTCATGATAAACTTGTGCATAGATCAAGAGGCAGCTCTTTGAATAGAACAAGAGAATAGTGCATGGTTTAAAGTTCAGAAAGGTGTGTATCAGGGTTGTGTCCTTTAACCATTTTTATTTAAGGTAAGCGAATAATCCAAGAAACTGGATTATGTGAAGAAGAATCTAGCATCAGGATTGCAGGTAGATGCATTAACAACCTGGGATTTGCAGATGACACAACCTTGCTTGCTTAATGTGAAAAGGCCTTGAAGCACTTACTAATGAAGATTAAAGACTACACAGTCTTCAATATGAATTATACTTTAACTTAACAAAAGCAAAAATTATCATAACCAGATTGATAAGCAGGATCACGATAAGACTCATTGCCTTCGAGGAGATTCTTAGTCACAGGGGCGCTATAGACCCTCTGGGGGCAGGGTAGAAATGCCCCATACAGTTTCCAAGGGGTGGCTGGTGGATTCAAACTGCCAACCACTTGGTTAGCAGTCAAATGCTTAATCACTGCACCACTAGGACTCCAGTATCACGATAAATTTTTTAAAAATAGTGAATTCCTCAAGGGTTTCATTTCACTTCCACCCATAATCAATACACATGGAAGCAGCAGTCAAATGATGCATTGCCTTGGGCAAATCTGCTGCAAAAGACCTGTTTAAAGTGTTAAAAAAGCAAAGATGTCACTTTGAGGACTAAAATGTGCTTAACCCAAGTCATGGTATTTTCAGTCATCTCAAGAACTCATACCTTCGAATTATGATGCTGGAAAAAAGCCTTGAATATACTCAGTAATGCCAGGAGACCGAACAAATCTCTGTTGGAAGAAGTATAGCCAGAATGCTCCTTGGAAGCAAGAACAGGGAGACTTCGTATCATATACTTCGGGCATGTATGCTATCCCTAAACCAAAAAACTCAGTGCCATCAAGTTGAGTCTGACTCATGGCGACCCTAGAGGCCAGCCATATTAGGATTGCCTCATAGAGTATCCAAGGATGTATGCTGTCAGGAGGGACCAATCCCTGGAGAAGAACACACCATGCTTGGGAAAATAGAGGGTCAGTGAAAAAGAGGAAGACCTTCAGTGAGATGACTGACACAGTGGCTGCTGTGACGGATTCAAGCATGACACTTCTGAGGATGGGGCAAGACTAGGCGGTATTTCATTCTGTTGTACATTGGGTTGCTATGAGCTGAAATCATCTTGATGGCAACAACAAAGCCTCTTGCACTGTAAGAAAATAAATTTACATTCTTGAAAGCCAACTGTGCAGTTTTCTGTTACAGTAGCACTAAAATTAAGGCCTCTACTTTCCAATGCTTGTGTGATGATTTGAAGATTAAGTATGGTGTGGGACATCTAAAATTACCTACCACATAAAAGGTGCTCCATGGGTGGTAATTTCTTTCCTTTGCCTTCTTTCACCTTTGCCAACTACTACATCCCTTCTCACGGCAGCTTTCCTTAGCCACATTTTTGACTAGCCTTCTCATTAAAATGTAGTTGTACTATGGTTTGTTTCTTTAGATCCTCATCTCTGTCAAGTGACAGACAAACCAATTTTCCCCCACTGTTTTATCCCCTAAGCTCTAATGTATAGCTAGTTCACCGATCATTCAAATGGTTGCTGAGGGGTTAATCTCTTACTCGCTCTGAGTAAGTGGAACATTTTAGGTAGAACCTTCAGGAAAACAGTGTCTTAGTCCAAAGGAATGGCTGTAATGGAGATACTTCAGCCAAAGCTGGGAGTTAGTTTAGGAGTATATGTATATGGAGTCATCTTTCAACATCACACCTAAAATGCTTTGCTTCTACTTCACCACATTTGTAGCAACATAATATCAGAGTGTCAAAACCCAGGTGCGTATTTATGGTGACCTAATAGTAAAATTTAAATGCTGTAGGGTAGCAGTTAACGCTACAGCTGCTAATCAAAAGATCAGTAGTTCAAATCTATCAGATGCTCCTTGGAAATTCTATGGGCAGTTCTCTCTCTTCTATAGAGTAGGCATGTGTTGGACATGACTCAGCAGCAGTAGGCTTTTTGTTTGTGTTTTTGGTTAGTAGAATGGTAAAACTACTGTGTGCATTAAGATGACAGAAGTGTTCTTGATGCTAGGTCTCAGATTACCCTATATTTTTGAAGTTGTAATTCAAGAAAAATGTGTATTTCTGGCAGGACTAATAGAAGGCACTACTCTAAGTGGGGGGATTTGAGCTCTGTATCCCTCTAATCCAGTAGTTAGTCTTGCTCTGGTCTTCTACCAAATTTCAGGGCTGGCCTTTTCCATTGTTTCTCTGTGATCAAGTTTCAGTAACCGAGTCCCTGTTTGGTGTCTTCATGATAAACTGAAGCCCTTCCTGTTCCTATACCAGCTCCCTCAAGGCTGTAATATCATTTCCGTCCAGTGCAGGCCTTCCCCATTCCTTCTCTCTTAGAGACCAAGATTCTGCTCCTGAAGTCTACTCTTCCAGTTGAGAGCATATTTGGTTTGGGTATTATTTGAGCCATCAATGTCAGTGGAACTCTTAGTCTGGCAGATACGAACCAGGGGACCTTGCCCCAGTAGAAAATGTACACAGTATCTTGGAAAAGCAGCAGAGCTAGTAGTGAAAAACATTCGTTAGCATCAATACATGATAGACATGGGGTTGAACTAGGCTCAGCCATCCTAGTCCTCGACATTTATTTACCTTTCCCAGACTCTGATTTTTTCTTTCGAAAAACAGGACTAATAGTACTTATCTTACAGAGTAGTTGTATGGATTAAATCAGAAAATAAACCTAAAGTAATTAGCACAATGCTTGACAGAGTAAATGCTCAGAATTCATATGTTTTTGTTATCATTTATCACTAGGATTTTTAAATGATAAGCACGTAGGAACACAAAACAGGAGAGATCTACTTATGAACCTCAATTCACATAAAAATGTGAAAGGCAAGTTAAGCAGAGCCTATAATCTTCAATAATCACAGCCTATGGGGTCTGAGAGAGAAATGGGGAGCCTGGTTGATGTGTAAGTTATGTAGTGGCAGGAGGCAGCTGCACCCATGCAAGGAGATGGTCTTTTATCTGGGAAAGATGTTTCCTTAGATATGGAGAAGACAAAACTGGAGCCAGGGACAAAGGTTTTACTTTGGGATGAATTTACAACACAGAGAAAGAACGGATGTGTGAGAGTGAGATATTTGAAAAGGCTGTCTGCTACTTCAGGTTAGTTGTCAGCTGTATTTTGGAAAACCATACCCTAAACTTACAGAAATTAGATCATCTTATACTTCTGATTTCACATATAGCTGTTGTTGTTAACTGCCATCTAGGTGTTTCCCACCTTACAGTGACCCCATAAAAAAAATGAAAGTGTACATATTCTGTACTTACAATACTGGGTTAAGAGAGGAGGAGTACACAAGTTGTGTCGAAGTCCCATTAATATTGATCTTCTTACTAATGTATATTGTCACCAGTTTCACCCAACCAAATTTCTAACACAAGTCTAACCTAAACCCTTGCCCCTTGCCTTCCCGCCCTCCCACCTTCCCCACCCTTGTAGCCGTCTATTATGTATGAGTATGCTTTTAAGTTTTTATTGTAGGGGTCTCATATAATAATTGTCCTTCTGTCGCCGACTAGTTTCACTCAACATAATGTCCTCCAGTTGAGACCAAATTAAGAGATGTTTCCTCCTATCATCGTTGTTCTTTATCAGTGTATAGTATTCCATGGAGTACATATACCAAAGTTTACCCATCCATTCTTCTGTTGTTGGACATCTGGGTTGATTCCAACTTTTTGCTATTGTGAACTGTGCTGCAATGAACATTCATGTGCATGTAGCAGTTGGCGTGAATGGCCTTGATTTTGTAGGATATATTCTGAGCAGAGGAATTACTGGACAAAATGGTATATCTATATCCATTATTTTAAGGTAACGCCAAATTGCTTTCCAAAGAGGTTGCACCATTCTGCAATCCCACCAACAGTGAAGGAGAGTTCCAATCTCTCCACAGCCTCTCCAACATTTATTGTTTTGTGTTTTTTGGATCATGGCCAATCTTGCTGGGGTGAGGTATTATCTCATTGTTGTTTTGATTTGAATTTCTTTAATAGTTAGTGATCGTGAACATGTCTGCATGTGTTGTTTGGCTGCCTGGATCTCCTCTTTAGAGAAGTGTCTGTCCATCTCTTTTGCCCATTGCTTAATTGGATGATTTGTCTTTTTCTTATTGATATTTTGTAGAACCTTATAGATTATGGAGATCAGGCATTGGTCTGACATAGAGTTGTCAAATATTTTTTCCCGTTCTGTAGGTGGTCTTTTAATTCTTTTGATGAAGTCTTTGGACGAGCAGAAGTGTTTGATTCTTATTAATTCCCATTCATCTATTCTCTCTTTTGATGAATGTGTTTTGTTTGTCAGATTTTGAAGCCTGTCTGTATTGCGTATTAAAACTTCCATTGTTGACCCTACCTTATCTTGGATGAGCTTTATCGTTTTGGCTTTTATATTTAGGTCTTTTATCCAATTGGAGTTGATTTTTTGATTTCTTTATAAGGTGTGAGATATGGGTCTTGTTTCAATTTTTTGCAGATGGATATCCAATTATCCCAGCACCATTTGTTAAAGAGACTGTTCTTACCTCAGTTCAAAATCTTAGGACCTTTGTCAAATACCAGCTGTTCATAAGAGGATGGTGGCATCTCTGGAGTCTCTACTTTGTTCCGTTGGTCTATATGTTTCTTTTTGTACCAATACCAGGCTGTTTTGACTACTGTGGCAGTGTAATAGGTTTTAAAGTCAGGTAGTGAGAGGCCTCCCAGCATGAAAATCAGAACACTTCTGATCCAAGGGTTTTTATGGACAGATTTTCAAAAGTAGATCATCAGACCTTTCTTCCTAGTCTGTTTTAGTGTGGAAATTTCATTGAAACCTGTTCAGTATCATAGCAACACTTAAGCCTCTAGTGACAGACAAGTGGTTGCTATGTATAATACACATTGGCTAGGAATGAAATCCAGGTTTTCTGCATACAAAAACAAAACAAAAACAAAAACCCATTGCAGTCGAGTGGCATCCAACTCTTGGGACCCTAGAGGTCAGAGTTGAACTGCCCCGTGGGGTTTCCAAGGAGCACCTGATGAATTTGAACTGCTGACCTTTTGATTAGCAGATGTAGTGCTCAACAACTTGCCACCAGGGTTTCCAGTTTTCTGCATGGAAGACAATTCTACCACCAAGCTACCAGTGGTCAAGATGTTGTTGTTATTCGTTGCTGTCAGATTGGTTCCAACTCATGGTAAACATGTATAGAACTTCTCCATAGGATTTTCAAGTCTGTGACCTTTCCAAAACAGGCATGTTCTCTGAGGTGCCTCTGGGTGGGTTCAAATCTTTAACCTTTTGGGTACTAGTCCAGCATTTAACCATTTAAGCCACTTGGGGACTTGTGTCCCAGATGCAGAAATGATAAATTTACCCAAAGCAAGAGAAGATCTAGTTTTTGGCTGGATCATCTTGGGCAAGTATCTTCTATTTTGATCATTTAGAGCCTCAGTATCCTCTTCTATAAAACTGCACTAACTATTATTACCTCACAGAGCTGTGAGGAGGATTCATACACATGAAAGCACTCATCACAGTGATGGTCAATACACATTTGTTTCTGCATTGTTGTCCACTTTTAACCTATAAATACAATTCAGTTACTACCTTATTTATCCTAGTTAATTCTGTAGTAAATTCGACATCTTTTCTAAATATATATTTATATCTGCTGGGAACTGTCATAAAATCTCATTCTCTTTTTCTCTTTAAATGTGACCACGTTTTGTCCCCTCCACTTGTGTTCTTTGCTTAGTTTCTGCTACTGATGCTCTGAAGACATTTGATTTTAGAAAAGGAGGGAAATTTTTGAGAGGAAAATGGGCAGCCAGGTTTTGTCAACTACTTTCTTCATCCTGCTGATATCACTTAGCCTGATCAAGTCATTCAGTCTTCAAAAGGGGAGTCATAACCCTCCTGCCAGGCAGAAAAAAGAATCACATTTTTGGCTGATAATTTGTAGGGTAAACATCTGAAAGCTGTAGATAATTTGTATTGCACTACAGGCTTTGTGGATGCTTTGCCGCCTACACTCCTCTAATTAGGGAATAAGAGCTGGTAAATGCTGAAGCGGAGAGACAGTTCCTGGACCCGAGAGGCCAGGTCTCCCACTGGACTAAAACTGCCACAAGGATCAACAAAAGAAGCAAGACGTCCAGAGAAGCTGAGTGTGACAGCATGCTTCAGGGTGGAGTCAAGTCTGAGACCAGAATGTGGTAAACAAGGCAACTTCAAGAAGGCCCGTCTTGTTAATTATATTCCCAGGGTGAGACGCTAAGTTTGCAAGAATTATGCAAAAGGAGCAGCCGCCTACTGCAGGTAGCATGTGAGGGACACTGGCTGTGTGGTCAGCCAGTCCTGGGCACCACACCACTAAGTTCTTGGGATGGTAACTGAAATAGTAATTTAAAAGAATTCTGTAAACTCTTCAGAATTACATGTAAGGAGTGCCATAGTCACCCAGTGCTGCTGTAACAGAAGTCCCGCAGGTGAATGTCTCAAACAAAGAGAAATTTATTTTCTCACGGAAACAGGTTAAAAATCCAAATTCAGGGCATCAACTTTAGGGCAGTCTTTCTCTGTTGGCTCTGGAAGAAGGTTCTTGTCGTCAATCATCCCCTGGACGTGGAGCTTCTCAGGCGCAGGGACCGTGGATTCTCTCCAGGGGATACAATCTACTCCTGGCACTGCTTCTGGGTGGTCTGAGGCACCCCATTCTCCCAGCTGCCTTCTTTCTTTTGTATCTCAAGAGATTGCCTCAAGAAAAAAATAGAATCTCGCATACCGAGTCCTGCTCCACAAATACCCTGCCACCCATCTTTCCTCAGTAACTTCATAAAGGCAGCGTTTACAGCATTGAGAACACCGCATAATACTAGGAGTCATGGCCTAGCCAAACGGCCACGTACATTTGTGGGGGACACTATTCAATCCATGACAAGAAGCTGTTACGGAGTATAGTGTTACTGCGCTTCTGGCTCCTGCTTGAAAGAATAAGCATGACAGGTTAATAGCACAGGTTCTGAGTTCCGATTAAACCAAAGCCAAACAAACCGTTGTCATGGATGCCTGTGCATGTCAGAGGAGAATTGCACTCCACAGGGTTTTCAGTGGCTTCAATCTGAAAGAGGAGAATTTCCAGGCCTCTCTTTGATGTCACCACTTGGTGGGTTTGAGACGCCAACCTTTTAGTTTGTACAGGAACTCAAGCCATTTGTGCTGGGGATTTGGCATCAGGCTAAGCCACTTCTTCCCTCCCTGCCACCCTCCTGTCACCTTCCATCCCTCCCTCCAACCCTCCCACCTTCCCTTCTTGCCTTCCTCCCTTTCTTTCACTTTACACATCCATCCTCCTTTTATTATTTTCTCCTTCTCTCCTTTCTTCTTTCCTTCTCTCTTTTTTTCAGTCAGTGTTCACTCAGCATACAACTTCTCCACAGAGATTCACTTAAGCCTTTCGGATGTCAAGCTTGAGGACTGAATGGTGCTTTAGTTCTTCTTTTTTTGTTTAAAACAATTCTTTGATTGTGTACGTATTGTATGATTGCTGCTGCCAGTGAACGTCAGCCCTCAACCAGGGGTCAACCTGGCACACCTTTGTCCTTGCCTTCATAGATGTCTCTCCAAATTATACAGATACTGGGAAAAAATGGGAGAAATTCTCTCTGATTTTAAATCCTAATACTGTGCAATGACATAGACTTAGGATTTAAAACTTGAAGTTCCCTAATAATCAAAAGAAAAGTTGCTGAAGAGTAATAATTTACTACTTAAAATATATATATGTTTTAAGTTCTATTCTTCTCTCGCCTTTTCAGGTCCCCAGAAATCAATGATTTCACAATCACTGGAGTGCTCAATCCGCATGCTTTTTGCTGCTGAAAACTCCTTTGCTATTCATTTGAACAGTTAATCGGGCTTCTTCTTCTCCCCCCACCCATCCCCGAGCAGCTGTAGTCCAGTATATGTTTGTGAAGAACTCCTGGAATCTGGAGAGTAGAGCACACTAAGAGTCAAAGATGCACTCTGACCCATGGCCAGGCTGCTGGGCTTGGCAGCTGGTTGTATGTAAGAAACCTAGGCATCACCTACTCAAAGAGCTGAGAAGAGAAGTGAATTTGCTGGACAACTGATTTTAATCTATACTAAAGACTTTAATGTTCAGTAATCAAGTACTGTCAAATAAGATAACACACTTTGAATACTAAAAAGCTTTGTAAAGCAAGGGACTATCAAGGCTATTTTAATTATTGATATTATTGCTAAATAATATAACATTATGTAATGTAATATAAAACACTATATATATTATGTAATGTTATGTAAAACATTATGTAATGTTATATAAAATATAATACTGCTGTGCAATTATAGTGTGTTATATTCTAATTATATTCCCATGCACTCCTACATTTATTTTTTCCTTTTCATCACAGTAACTTTTTTTGAAGAGTCCATGTACAAAACATGTTATGTTCTGGATTGTCTGATTTACTTCTCTTAAATAGATGTATTTTGGGCAAAAAAGGGAAAAAAGAAACCTATGTGGATGGTGTTGTGCATGCGGATTGAGCACTCCAGTGATTGTGAAATCATTGATTTCTGGGGACCTGAAAAGGTGAGAGAAGACTATTGTGTATATTTTATAGAATATCATGTGAGTGGGCAGGAAGTATCAGGTTGTCTCTTCCTGTCTAATTGTGAGATTGAATTTTACCGAACTACCTTAAGGAATACACTAGGGAGCATTAGCACCAAAACTTTTGGACATTTCCCTTTAGCACATTGTACTTCCCAGCTTTCCAGCAATACACGGTCCCTGGTGACCAGGTCAGGCTGTAAAAAAAGTGGCCAGTAAAGGTTAATACCAGAGAAGCTTCCCTGTGGAGTCAATTCATCTTGGAGAAAGGTTGACTGACATTCTCCCGAGAATGGTACACGTTAAGAAATGCTCCACAACACCACGTCATGCAGTAGCTGATCCAAGCTCTAGGCATGAATAGGTGGGCAGTGGTGTACTTCTGATTTCCTTGTCTGTCCAGCAGATGCATGGACAAAAAGACTTCTCACATGCCGTCATGTAGCTGAGTGAGAATTGGCTACAGATGACCTAACATTCTTATGGCACATGAATACCTAAAAGAAGGGTGGTGGAAAAAATGACAAAAACAAGTCAAATTTAGATTTAAAAATATTTATTGAGCATCTGTCAGGGGCCAGATGTTTTCAAATGTCTTGACTCATATTTCATTGTTTAATGTTGGTCTCTTATAAACGTTACTTCAGAATTACAGAGTGGTATCACACTGTTATATTTTTACATCTAGTCCTTTAGGGGATCAGGTCAATTCCAGTAGAACTCTGGGTGGTAAACTGAGTGTCCTAGGGCTGTAACCACTACTATTTGTATAGATCTTTAGAGTTCACAGAGCGCAGCCACAAGCAGCATTTCATTTAATTCTTACAAAACCCCTTGTATGATAGGTTTTTACCAGTAAAGAGGCTGAGATCCAGAGAGGCGAAGTGACGTTAAGTATGTTCACACAGCTGGTAGATGGCGGAGCTAGGACACTAATTCATCTCTTCTGATTCTAAGGCTGCTGCTGCTTTTGGTACATGGATGGGGGAACACTTAGATCTTAGAGGCAGTTTGCCTGTGCTCCCTGCTGCAAGTATTTACTGTGATTATTTTAGTTCATCACACTGGCACTGTTGTAATAACAACAATGATAATTAAAGCCAGTTATCATCAAGCTGATTCTGACTTATGGAGACCCCATGTGTTTCACAGCAGAGCATTTTCAAAGGCTGTGATCTTTCGGAAGTAGATTACTAAGCCTTTCTTCACAGGTTCCTCTGGGTGGATTCTAACCATTGACTGCTTGGTTACAAGTCAGCACTTAACCTTTTGTGCTACCCAGGGATTTCGACAACTACTATGTTAATAATAACAATTACTCTTGAAATTTGACCTTGTCTTGTATTGGTATCAATTACTTCAGAAAGATGAACTTTTTAAAAGATTAGTATAAACATTCACTACAGCATTACTGGAAATACTGGTGATGTAGTGGTTAAGTGCTGCAGCTGCTAGGTATTTCTTGGAAACTCTATGGGGCAGTCTACAGGGTCGCTATGAGTCAGAATGGACTTGCCAGCAAGGTGTTTTTTTCCTTTTTTTTTTTTTAATACCATGCTGCCATCTATTTTGATACTTTTGCGTCAATCAACAATGAAAGCAACCAGTTAACTAAATGGCAAGGAACAAAACTATAGAGAAAGGTGGAAGCTGACATTCTGTAGGCCACCTAGATAAGTATGTTATTCTTACTTCATAGCTGGGAGTTACAGAAGCTTGTCATTTTATGGGTGACAAAGTTAAGCCTGTAGGATTTTGCTAGAACTCTCTTTTCTCTGGAGACAGTTTCCCAGGAGGACAACACAAGAGACTTTTTCTCACTGTCAACTATGCATTGAATAGAAATCAAGAGGAAAGGGTCACCTGGTTTAGTCCCATCTTCCTGGCCAAGAAAATAAATAAAAGATGCACAAGAAGAAAAGAGCATTTCACTCCATGGGAGATAATTTATCAGAAAAGATTTAGATTAAGTATGCTTTTCAGGTTACATAAACTCAATGGAAGATAAAGTTTTGCCCTCTGTCATGGATTGAATTGTGGTCTCCATAAATGTGTGTAGTAATTTGGCTAGACCAAGATTCTCAGTCTTGTGATGTTCCCTTGTTTTGTTAATCCTGCCTATATGATGTTAATGAGAGAGGATGAGTACTGGTTGCGCAAGGAAGGAAAAAAATCTATAAAATATCCCACTGTGCCTTGAGACCGTCTTTTAGATATAAAGGTAAGAGATGTAAGCAGGGGGTTGGGGACCTCAGACCATCATGAAAGCAGTATTGGGAGCAGAGTACATCTGTTGGCCCTGGGGTCCCAGAGCCTCAGAAGTTCCCAGTCCAGAGAAAGACTGACAAGAAGGAACTTCCTCCAGGACCAAAACAGAAAGACATTCCCTGGAGCTGAAGCCCTGAATTTGGACTTGGAGCCTGTGCAGAAATCAGTTTTTCTGTATTAAAGGCACTCACTTGTGTTTCTGTTATATCAGCATTAGATGACTGGATACCCTCCTTGGTGCTATTTGCTGGGCAAACGCAGCTGTCTATATTCCTCCACTGTAGCATTCCAAGTGCTTCCTGAAGATCTTAATTCTAATAAGAAGGGATCCAAGAGAAAAACCGTGAGGAAAGGGCTACATTAACAGTCTCACTGAGTATAGTAATAATATCTGTCTTTCACAGCTGTGTTAATTTCTGTAGTAAACTACCACAAGCTTAATGGCTTAAAACAAGACAATTTATTTTCTTTGGTTCTCAAGGTCAGAAGTCCCATATTCAGTTCACTGGGCTATGGAAGCAGGGCTAGTTCCTTCTACAAGTTCTGAAAGCTTCTAATGGCTACATACAGTCCTTGACTTGTGACTCTTCCGTCTTCTAAAAGCATCACTCCAGCGTCGGCTTCTCTCACCATACTGCCATCTCTTCTGCAGTATAATCTCACCCTGCCTTCATTCGGTCAGGATGCTGTGACCACATTTAGGGCCAAACAGGAAAATCTCATCTCAAGATCTTTAACTTATTCGTATCTGTAAAGTCTCTTGTGCCATACAAGATGACAATCACAGATTTCAAGGATTAGGACAGTATTTGGGGGTCGTTATTCAGCAACCATAGGTGTTTCCTAAGCACTTTCACGTATATGTCTCACTGGAGAATCACAACTTTTATGGTAGCTGGTTTTTATTATCCACTTAGTTTTTCACTGAGGAAGTAGCTACTCAAAGATGTTAGGTGACTTTTGTTTATGAGATCGGTCAAACTTGAATTCAGTTCAAATGTTCTTTCTTTCATTGGCTAATCTTTTCCACTAACCCACAAAAAAAAACCACTGGTGTCAATTCCTATTCAAAGTGACCCTACAGCAAGGATCAAAAGTAATGAGATGTAGAGCTTTCCAGTAGATTGGCATATCATTCCAGATCCAGTCGGGAGTCCAAAACCAGAGAAGTTTTAATCTAAAGGATTGCTAACCATAACACAGATAGTTTTTCCTTTGCATAGCATTGTGGGATCTAAAAATGACTGTGAAAGCTAAAACCATGCAAAGTGATCATAGTAATCAATGGGGAGAGAAGGTTGCTCTGTGACCTTCAGAAATTTTTATTAAAATATTGAACTCTTATTGTAGTGTATCAATGTATAAGGAAATGGAAAAAATAGCTAAAAGTAGTATTTATTTAGTAAGCTACAATTTGAAACATCAAAATTAAAATGTTTTATAGCTTTGGGGAAATGATATTAAAAAGTAACTTGAGCAGTGTTTGCTTTCTCGTCCTGTAACTTAAAATAATGAGATGAGAGAGCATCTTTTCTGTGACTTGGCAAATAGTCATACTTCCTTCTAGGTTTAGATCAACTTCCAACATTTTATCTTTTGAGCTTTCAGTGCTGTGAAATAGCTCCAAGAGTTCCTTAAAAGTAAAGTGTCTTAGTCATCTAGTGCTGCTTTAACGAGAATGCTACAAGAAATTTTATTTTGTCACAGTCCAGTAAGCTGAAAGTCCAAATTCAGGGTATCGGCTCCAGAGGGAGGTTTTTCGTGCTGGCTCTGGAGGAAGGTCCTTGTTGGCAGTCTTCCCCTGGACTGGATGCTTCTGAGGCACAGGGACCCTAGTCCTTTCCAAAGGATGCACTCAGTTCCTGGCACTGCTTTCTTTCTTGATGGTACAAAGTCTCCCAGTGTCTCTGCTAGCTTCTTACCTCTTCGGGCAAGAGATTGCCTCAAGGCACAAAACACAGCCCAGCCCCACCAACGGCACTGCCACCCATCCTCCCTCATTAACATCACAAAGACAGGGTTTACAACAGAAAGGAACAGGACACAACATTGGGAATCATGGCCTAGCCAAATTTTTACACACATTTTTTGGGGGGAACACAATTCCATCCATGGCATGAAGATTTTGCCAGTGTCTCTTGCTTTAGAGTATCTTCATCCTTCATGCCATATCACTTGTCATGTATGTCATTAAGTTTGCCTTTACTAACTTTTTCTGGCTACCTATACGGACAGTTTCTCGAATTTAACAGTGTCTCAAATACAAGTATTGACATTTCCAGGGCCAGCAATTTCTTCTATAACTCCTTTTTGTTCAATTTTAAGTTTTCTTCAAATGCCATCACTTTTCATTATGTTCTTGGACAATTCCCCCTTTCAATTATTCATTTTTGTAAACTGTTACATGAATTTGTCACTGGGAGACAAGAAGTCCACACTGCTAAATGCATTATTGTCTGTGTGCTAACTAAGTAACAGATGCACTGTGAACAGTCACCAACAGACTTTGAAAGAGGGGATGGGGGTGAGCCTGGAGCATAACGTGCAGCTTTTATTTATATAATGATTTCAGGATGGAAGAGCTAGCGGTGAAGTTTGTGCTTAATGTAATTACTTACAGTCAACATACCACAGCATTTGAAACTTGACTGCGTTGTCAGGAGATTGGTGTAATTTAACTAAATTGTGGTAATCAAAATTTGCACATATTAGAACTGTGCGATGCAAACTGCCTGTATAGCGAATAGGAAAGGCAAAAAGAGGATAATTGAAATATCACATGTAGCCACTGGATAACAGCACTGGCTATTATCCCAGGGGTTGAGGGAATAACAGAAATTTTACTGCTTTCAAAGCTTAGGGACTTGGAGAAGAGGCTCCTTGGAGCCAGAACTTCTATTTCCTACATTGTGTTTCTTGAGATACTACAGCTATGGTGTCAAGACAAGACACAAGGGGTAAAGATTCTGCTAACCCCAAACTGAAACCAAACCCAGTGCTGCCAAGTTGATTCCAACTCACAGCAACTCTATAGGACAAGAGTAGAACTGCCTCACAGAGTTTCCAAGGAGTGCGTGATAGATTGGACTGCTCTCCTTTGGATCAGCAGCCGTAGCACTTAACCACTATACCACCAGAGTTTCCTGAAGATGTTGTTGTGGGCTGAAAAATAGATGGTACTGGAACAAGTAGCAATCAGGAAAGAGTCGATCCCTTCTCTGTGCACAAGTAGTTGCAGCCTTTCTGTAGCACCTGTTAGCAGAGCCTAACATGGAGCCAGGTGGCAAAGGAGGAATGTGGTTTGCAGAGCTGCAGCAGAGAATAGAATGGCTATGTCTGAAGCTGAAACAGGAAGCTGAATAACCAGCACAGTCCCAGCCAGGGTCAGGATTTTCTTCATGTTACCTCTACGATGAGCTCATCCTCCTCATGCCACCTAGAGAGAAGTGGCAATTTCAGCAAAGCTAGTAGTGCCTTCGGAAACCCTGGTGGTGTAGGGGTTAAGTGCTACTTCTGCTAACTGAAAGGTTCTCGGTTCCTAACCACCAGGCACTCCTTGGAAACTCTATGGGGCAGTTCTGCTCTGACCTCTAGAGTCACTGTAAGTTGCACCTGACTCAACTTGATGGCAGTGGGTTTATTTATTTTTTTGGTTAGTAGTGGCTTCACAAGTGGCAGGTGGATGCTAAGTTAGCCTTACTACCCACATGGGATGGTGACTATGTTATTTCAGTCTCATTTGCAATCTTGAGCCCAAGAAGGGCAGAAAAGAATAGAGGAGCAGAGAGGAGAGGAGAAAATAAAGTATACAGTGACCTCATAGGAGGTAGGATGATTGGAAACAAAATCCAGAGAACCAACACGTGGGTAGCTGATGTCACAGTGTGTTGTGTCAGGAATGCTAAATGTTGTCATTGAACATTGACATCAAGATGCCAGATATTCAGGGAGAATACTGGGCTATACCACTGAAACCCCCCTGGCTAGATACAGTTTTCTTTTCCTGAGTCTTCCAGCTTATATGGAGCTCTGATTACCAATTATTCTATAGTCTTTCTCTTTGATATTCATAGAATGCTGTGCATTTGTACAGTGCTTAATGCATTTTAAAATATTTCCAAGTTCTTGAACTTATTTATTCCTCATGGCTATCCAGTGAGATGTGAAAAATGGGGATATTATTAGTCCCACTTTACAGTTGAGAAAAATGAGATTCAAAGGTTTTAAGTCGGAGCCAGAATTTCTTACTCCTGTTTTCACCATCCTTCTTCTATGTTGGAAACCCTGGTGGCATAGTTGGTTAAGTGCTAAGTCTGCTAACAATGAGTTTGGCAGTTCAAATCTGCCAGGTGCTCCTTGGAAACTCTGTGGGGGAGTTCTACTCTGATCTCTAGTGTGGCTATGAGTTGGATGCGAGTTCACAGCGGTGGTTTAGGTTGGATTCTCTATACTGGAAGCCCTGGTGGTGTATTGGTTAAATACTACAGCTGCTAACCCAAAGGTTGGCAGTTCAATCTGCCAGGTGCTCCTTGGAAACTTTGTGGAGTGGTTCTACTCTGTCCAGTGAGGTCACTATGAGTTGGAATCAACTTAAGTGGCAGTGGGGTTTTTTGGGGTTCCTCTGTACCGGATTTTCTCTAAAATCTAATTTAGACTACCTCTCTAAAGACATCAGGGTTGGGCTGAGGCAGGACTACTAGTCTTTCCATCTGCTTTCACCTTCTCTCAAGGCAGTTTATCTACATAGGTCTTCCTCACCAGAGACCCTACAGAGGGTGTTGTGGAGTCTGTTGCTTATGTGACTGTCTTGGTCACCTGGTACTGCTCTAACATAAAATACCATGAGTAGAAGGTTTCATGAGGAGAAGCTTTATTGACACAGTCTGGCAAGCCGCAAATCCGTTCATAAATTGTAAGTCCATTCAGAACGAGAGATCATCACAGTCCGGTAGGCTGAGTGTAAATCCAGTGAGAGCATCTCGGCACAGGAACCTCGGGTCCAAAGGACGTGCTCTGCTCTCAGTGCTTCTCTCTTGGTGGTATGAGGTTCCCAACTTCCTCAGCTCACTTCTCTCCCTTATAGTCCACAAGCTTGAGTTCTGCCTCACTAACACAACTGCAAACCGTTCTCCTTTGTCAGTATCACAGAGGCAGGATTCACAACACATGGGAGGAAGGGCACGATATTGGAACTCCAAACCAAGTCAAACCAACACATACATTTTTGGGGGGACACAATTTGACCCATGACAGTGACCAACTGATTTAATCACTTAAAAAGGGTCTTAAAAAGATTGCCAGACCTTGCTCCTAACTGTTTTTAGAAAAGATTTATGCTATGAAAGTTTTCTATTTTGACCTTCCTAAAAGGGAGAACTCTATACTTTAGTATTGCTACTCATGCCGATATTTTCTTCTGTATATTTGTGTTATCTCAAGTTAGTGAATTAACTATTGATATTCTACATATCAAATCCTTTTTACCTCTGTAATTAAACTTGCCTACCTTGCAGAGACCAATTATCAATAAAGAAGATATTTGTTCTCAAAAGGAGCATTTTCTGTTACACAAATGTCTGCATTCCCAATAGAAACTACTCACAGGATTCCTAGCCCTAGCTTGAAGCTTTAAAACCATCAGCCTAACCTGAGTACTCCACATGGAGACAATAGTTGGGGAGTCACAAAGTCAAGTGATAGTTCGTCTCTTCAAGTTCCAGATTATACCTAAAACGCTTGATCAAACTGCACATGAGAAGACTGATGGCAATTCCAGAAAGAAGAGAAAAGGAGCAAAATTACCTCTCTGTTTCCACAGGCATAGAAAACCACAAGATTAAGTTTTCCCAACAATTTAAAACCCACAGCTTTACAGTTTCTGGGGAGACTGTCAGAGTGTCTGTGGCAGTCAGAAATAGAAGCCAGGTGTTAGCCTCTTGTTTTAGCTTTATGGTCCCTCTGCTCCTAAAAGACATGAGGTCAGTGCTTTCTGAAAGCCCCCCCAAATTCTGCAACCGTTGCACCTGGAAGCCAAGAACTCAAGTACACTGACCGTACTGCACTTGAGATTCCTCTGGATAACAGAAAAGCTATGCCATGTGTCCACTATGCCTATCACCAGTGAAGGCGACGAAAATTTAAATGGGCTTTATGTTTGTCACCTGCTTCACAATGATTTCTGTCAGTGTAGATGCTCTGCAATCAGAGGGATAGCTGAGCAGATCTTGTTCTCAAGCAGCCATATGGAGACTTTCCTGCCCAGCATCTGGAGAGAAGGAAAATATTCATCTCCTGGACAGTGGAGTCCTGAATAGATACGTTAGTGCAGGTGAAGTGCAGAGGATAAAACAGTTTTCTATGTGAGGGTAAAGGACTAGAGTTCTCATATCCACTGGCAGGCAGGTATAATTCAGAGATAGCATGAGGACTGAATACCAGTTCTCTTCTTCTTCTCCTGGAATCATAATCATTGGTGAACATTCTCACAATGTTTTATATATACCATGTGCTTTCCTACTTTTCACACCAAGTGCTGTACACCACGACATGTTATAATCACTCTCTCAACAGCAAAACATCTTCATTCGGGGAACAGGTGTGAATCCGAGGCAATTTGATGAAGTTGTGCATCTGAACAATCTCTTTGGTAGAATCAGTTTGAACACAATCAGGCTGAAAACTAGCAACTTGCTTTCTAGTAGTTAAAATATTCCCAAAGACAATTTCTGTAGGAAACCTTCTTTCTCTGCACTGATGAATTTCTCTTCTTAGTTACGCACTGCTTTGAGTTGTTCACTAACATTGCTACATACGCAGTGATGACTCCTCAGTCCAGTCTGGGGTCCCTGGGGACAGAACTTACACTTAATAATTCTTTGCATATTTATAGCACAGCGCTGAGAGTGTCTAGACGGTGCAAACACTTAACACGCTTGGCCGGTAACCTAAAGTTTGGGGATTCAATTCTACCCCCGGGTGCCTCAGAAGAAAGATCTGGAAATTTACTTCAAAAAATCAACAAGTTGTTGTTTGCAAATGATACACTGCTGGTCACCTTGAAATTCCCATGAATATTTGTCTATCTGTTTGACAAAGTGTCTACCTTCTCTGCTTACGGTGAGTGCATATATTTATCCATATACTTTACATACATGCTTCACAGAGACTTTCTGCAGTTTTGTTCATTCTTTCCTGCTCTTCTCCAAGACAATACATAAACTCCATGAAGGCAAATTTTTTTTTTTTTGATGCCAAAAATGATTAGTGCCTGAACATAGAAGTAGTTAAAACAAAATACTTTGGATGGAAAATTAGATAATTTCTGAGTTGTTCCAAGGCATAAACTCATGAAGTGTTAGAACAGATGGGCAAACCACCTGTTCCCACTGCTTTTGGGGATGTTTAGAGATCTTCTAAAGAACGCTTGGTGGCTGAGTGTTAAGTGCTTCGATGCTTACTCTAAAGTCTGTAGTTCAAACCCACTACCTACTCCTCAGAAGCAAAAAACTGGCAATCTGTTCTCTGTAAAGATTTCAGTCTAGGAAATTCTATGGGGCCATCCTGCTCTGCCATATAGGGTTGCTTTGAGTTAAAATCAACTGAATGGCAGGCAACAACAAAGAGGCTGTCTACGGGTTACTTAAATGGAGGAAGAGTGCTTAGAGTCTCCTAACCCACTGTCTTGGATATGTCTTATGAAATACCATGAACACACAGACATATATGTATTTATACATATGAAGAATATATACATTTTCATGAGCAAACCCTACAGATTTTGTTTAAGAACTTTGCCTACACAATCTGCAATGTTCCCACTGTATTTTGGAATCTTTAACTTCACTGGCGTGTATTATCAACACCAGTAAAAATACATATAACTGTTTATATAATTTCCTTTATATTCCCTTATGATTTGACAGCAGTGAATGTTTTCATGAGGACATTATTTAAAATGAGTAGACTCTAAGCAGTCAGAGAATACTCCAAATTTCTGCAAGACGTCTGTCAGTCATCTCAAACGAAGAACAAATCTCAAGCCCCCCACCCCTAAAACACACACATTTTTTGTTTTGAAGTATTTTGTTGCAGGAGAAGGAGGCTGTTGAAACAGAATTTAAAAGAGAGTTGGGCTAGTTTGTCTGGTAATATTTCATTTGGGTAAGGTCAGTGAATAGCACCTGCTTTTCTTGAGAATTTTCATGTACATCAGAGTTATGGATTTATTCCACATCTAATGTCAACACATTGTCTTAAAAACTGCCCACGGGGGGGCCCCCCATCGTCTGTCATCTGGGGCTTGTCAGCTCTTCTGGCTACTCTGGAAGGCCATCTGGCTACTTAATCAAACTAGAACATCTCTCAAATCTGTTCAGTGATGCCTATATGCAATTTAGCTTTTTCATAAAATTTTTCAAGATTTTTCCTGGACAGGCATACCACACCTGCCACTGAAAATGTCTCTCTGCTATTTTCTACTTTCTTTGCTCAGAGTTTTGGAAAATGTGTATAAATATGAATGTTAGTGTGTGCACAAGCATGTAAAGTACATAGCAATTAAGCAATGTGTGGACGGTATAATACTGTGTTCTGGTCATTTTTATAGCCTGACAGCAGAGTCTGTACTTTGTGTTCTTCTGTTCCTAGTTATGAACAAGACTTGGGGTGGGGAGGGCGGTTGGCTGTAGTGAGTTACTGGGGACTGACTGTTGCAGATGTTCCAGGGACACTATACAAAGCCTGGTTATACGGGTTTCTTCCCCACAAATGCTCTTCCTCTAAATCTGAATTGCAACCAGTTTTCAAGGCCAAGGTTTAAGCCTTGAAACATTCATCATATATTTGTTGAGCACGTAGTATGTATCGGATAATAGGCTGTGCTGGGGAGAGAGTGAATAAGACAGAGATTTCCTGGCCTTCAGGCTACTTACATTGAGGTGAAAAGCAGGAGACAGGCAAATCAACATATAGATGAAAAAGAGAAGGCTACTAGACGCTATCGGCCCCCCTCCTCCTCTTCCATCTCCTTCGGTTCTTCTCAGCATTCATGTCTACACACAGGGCGTTTCTTACCACCAACACTTCTGAGAGATTCTTTGTCTAAGGACATTTTTAAGGTCACAAGCATTAATACAAATACCTTTCGCCGGTAGGAATTCCATGAAGACTTCATTTGAACTTGTTTTAACATTTTACTGGCTCCCATAATAACAGATGAACTAAATAAAACCTTGGCTACCTGATTATTTCACGTTTACGTGGTGGGATGCATGGCTTGAGCTTTTGAAAATACACCTTTAACACTCTCTCCCAAGGACCCCCGGTGGGATTGTGCTGCGGTTGCGCATCCTTTGTTGGCCTCTTTCCCTTTCTTGTCTCACTTCCTCTTGTTTATCCTTGCTTCCTGGAATCACCTTCCATGTACAAAAATGTATTTATCTGTGATTTGCCTCTGAAGGAAACCAAGACAGCAAGAAAGCCCCACAGGCTGTATCTCTATAGTACCATACCCCTCGCCTCTCCGCTGTTTTGGCCTACAGCATCTACAGTGTCATGTGAACAATTTAGCATGGGAAAGAGGAAGAATATACAGGTTACCCCAAAGGCTGAAGAAAAGGAAGAGAAAACAAGGCGTGGGAAGCCTTGGCTGGTACAAACAGTTAACAGCGCCTTAGAAGAATGGCCTTGCAATCTACGTCTGAAAACTCAGCCATTGGAAATCATATGGGGTCCAGTTCTACTCTGACACATGTATATGTCAGGGAGGTCCTGAGTTGGAATCAGCTGGAAGACAACTGGTTTGGTTAAGGAGGACGTAACCAGTGAATGAGCAAGAAGAGGAGGACTCCAAGATACAATCTCTCCTTCTTAACTTCTGAAATCGTCTGTGAAATTCCTAAATTTGAGAAATGCTTAGGGGTGAGTTAATTGCTGATTTGAATGGATGGAGCTTTATGCCTTCTAAGGGTGCAAGGACAGAACCAGAATTTCAGGAATGTAGAGGCAGAGAGAAGGTGAGGAAATAACCCTTATAGAAAAACTTCAAATTATGTGCACTTAAAGCTCCAGTGGTTAGGAGCTCTGGCTACTAACTGAATGGTCAGTTGTTCAAATCCACCAGCTTTTCTTGGAAACCCCATGCGGTAATTCCACTCTGTCTTCTAGGGTCATTGCGAGTCAGAATCAATTTGGTGTCATACAATAGTAAAAGCTACAAAGCTTTAATGAACAGTAAAGTCCTAACCAACAATAGCATGGCCCTCTAATTTTGTGTGTTATGTGCGCATTATATTTTTCTTCCTCAACAGGCTTTAAGATGTTAGAACAGGAGCCGTTTTATAGCTCGCTCTATCCTTTTGCAAGGTCTTAGGACAAAGTACTGCCTCCTAGTCTTTGTTGAATTAGACTCTACAAATAGAAGTTATATCCCAACGGTTAGTAGTGTTAACATACACCATTAATATCTAGAGTCATTAGTTAAATAATGAGAGGGAACCACCATTAAAATCTAGTATTAGGTAACAATTTGACATAGTCTAAAGAAAGATAGAAGGTAAAGGGAAAAGCTGGACTGATTTTGCCATACAAATCAGCTCACCATTAAATGATTTGTGTAGAGGTTCTAAAGGCTACTATGGAATTTCCTAAATGTTCTATCCCAAAATTTCATGGATACAGGCAAATTTGGGGGAGGCTGACACTCAGGTAACAGCATAGCAGCACCTGACTACCTAAAAGACATTTGTCTTCTTTGTTGGGGCAGATAACAGGTGCTGACGCAGCTCATCTAAGTCACTAATCAGTTACAAGTAAAACAGAAACAGGACACATGCACAGTTTCCCACTTTAAGATTGAAGTTGCATCTGTCATAAACCTATCTTTACTCATTATGGTCATTGTTGTGACATTGGTTAGCTGTTACTAACTTGGAATTTCTCCCAAGATTGAGAATTTTGGGACCTAGACCGTCTCTGCTTGGAAATAATGGCTGAGAGGAAGCAACAAACACATGGAAGGATCATGATCTTAATGATATTCTTAGTAGGATGAAATTGGGTAGGGGTCTCACCACTAGAGGAACACTGTGATTTAAAACTTATTTATTCCTATTGTGGCATAGTGGTTAAGTGATATGGCTGCTAACCGAAAGATCAGCAGTTCCAATCCTCCAGGCGCTCCTTGGAAACTCTATGGAGCAGTTCTACTTTGCCCTATAGCATCACTATGAGTTGGGATCGACTTGACAGGAGTGGGTTTGGTTTGGGGTTTTGTATTCCTATTGTGGATTCCAGACTTAAAATGTTATTGGAAAAATAAGCTAGACTTGAGAGCTAAAGGACATTCTCATGGGTTAATGGATGGGTGAAATAACAAGGCAAGAGATGATTTCTGTTTGGTTTTAACTTACTGTGAACCTCTATTGTTGAATTTCAAAAAAACTAAGAGAAAATATCTTGGCTAGAAAGGGCTCCACAACTCATGATAGTCTATAATAGTTCTGGTTTCAAAAGAGCTTCCGTACTCTGGTGGATCTTGTCTCAAAATTAATGGATTGATCAAACCAGTGTTATATTTCTCTACCACAGACCAATTAAAAACTGTGACCTGAAGAATATGAACAGCTTAAAGCATAAGATCTTAACTCAGAGTCTAGAATAAAATAATACTCAATCTTTAACAAGCACACAGTCAGATGTTAGCTATGAACCACGCTGTCCCAGTTTGGCGTACAGCAGTTATGATACAGACTCTGGATTACCAGACTGAGAGAAAGTATACAGATATCAGCCAGCTTCCCCTGCCAAGTAAAGAGCCATCATTTTCAACAGGGTAGAGACCACTCTTAGAGCAGGCACCCTTTCACACTCTGGCCTTCTTTGATTCTGTGAGTAAACAGTACTCTTTTTACCTCTGGACTTTTGCTTAGACTGTTCCTGCTGCCTTGAATTCTGTCTCACTTCTGCTTCAACACTCAGCTTGAGTCTCACTTCTTTACAGAAAATTTCCATGACATCGTTGACTCAGATCAATCTCCTCATTATGCAGTCTTATGCCACTGAGTACCTGTCATCTGCAGTACTTACACAGCTGTGACTTTGATGTTTGGGTTATTTGACACATGCCTATCTCCCCTAGTAATCCTAAAGCTCCAACAAGACTGTGACTCTGTCTTCTCCTCATTATATCTGTAGTACCTAGCATGAAACCTAACACTTTGAAGACACAAATGCTTGAATGAGTATCTCTTCCTTCCCTGAGTTACCTTCTTCCACCTGTAACTCTTTGCCGTTTGTGTTCCATTGTCTTCTCTTCTCTTTGCAACTATTTATTCTTGTGAACTCTTCACTCGAGGTTTCTTCACATAGCTTTCTCCAGATGTTTTGTGGTTCCTTGGCCTCCTTTTCAGTCCCCTTTTTCTGCCAACAGTGTAATTTGATTTTCCCCCAAGGAAACAGTGTTATTGGCCAGCGGTAATTGTCCAGCCCAAATGTCAATTAGAATTGGAATTTAATAAGCCCCTCCCCCTTGCCCAGCCCTCTGGTCTGAGATACCAACTATGTCCCCAGAAGAACTATCATCCTAAAGGAGCTAGGCATGCTGGGTAATGTGCCATGTCTGCTAACTGAAAGTTCGGCAGTTCAAATCCTCTGGTGCTCGTTGGAAACTTTATGGGGCAGCTCTACTCTGACCTCTAGGGTCACCATGAGTTGGACCTGACTTGACGGCAGTGGGTTTATATATATATGTATATTTATTTATTTCTATTTCTTTGAGTTGCTTCTGAGGTCACTGCTGTCTTTTATTTGGTCAACAAAAACCATTAGGGAAGAAACTCACTGCCTTTTCTCAAGTGTTCTGTGGGCTTTTGTCTAACATTTAAGTAAGAAAGTATGGCTTCTATGTAATAAATTAAAAATTCAATGTCTGCTACCTTCAAGAAACATAAAACCAGAGTCCAGCCAGCACCCTGACCTAGACCACAGAAGCAGAAGTATTGGAAATTGCTGGTCAGATCAGAGGCTTCAGGGGAAAGGGGTGCAACCTTCAGATCTATAGGTGCACTTTCCTCTTGCAAATTGCCCCGCCTTTTCCATTTGGACAAACTGCCTTCCCAGGGACCTTCAGAATGATTACTATTTAATATTAATAAACATCAAAGTCAGTAAACACTGAAAACAGATTGGGAAGTGACGTCAAGAACCTCATACATAATAAGATTAAAGATCATTAAAAAGACAGGAAAGAAAGAAAAGACCAAAATGAATGTAGAGTAGCTAGATCAAATGACAGAAATGATTTTTAAAAAAGAGCTAAACCAAAGACTTGAAAGTGCACCTTGAAAGACAAAGTAAAGTATTATAATGAATATAGCAAAGACGCTGAGTTAGAAAACCAAAAGGAAAGAACATGTTTGGCACTCTTCAAGCTGAAAGAATTGAAGAGAAAATTCAAGACTCGAATTGCAATGTTGGGGAAAATGCTAAGAGACCCAGGAAGCATCAAAATAAGACGGAAGGAATACTCTAGAGTCACTATACCAAAGAGAAATGGTTGATGTTCAACCACTTCAGGAGGGAGCATATAACCAAGAAGCTCTGATACTGAAGAAAGAGGTCCAAGTTGCACCAAAGGTGTCAAAAAACCAAGATTCCAAAAATTGCTGGGATATCAACTGAGATATTTCAACAAACAGATACACCACTGGACATGCTCACTTGTCTATGTCAAGAAATTTAGAAGACAGCCAACTGGAGGAGATCCATATTTATGCTTATCCCAGGAAAGGTGAGCCCATCAAAGGTGAAAATTATCAGACATATCATTAATAGCACACACAAGTAAAATTTTGCTGAAAATCATTCAAAAGTGGCTGTAGCAGTATATCAACAGGAAACCACTGAAAAGTAAAGCTGCATTCAGAAGAAGATGTAGAATGAGGGATACCTGGTTGAAAGCAGGAAACACCAGAAAGATGTTTACCAGTGTTTCATTGAATGCAAAGTCATTTAACTCTGTGGATCCTAACAAATTATGGATAACATTGTGAAGAATGGGAATCTCAGAGCACTTAATTGTGCTCATGAAAAACCTGTGCTTAGACCAAGAACTGGTTGTTCCAGACAACGCAAGTGAATACTTTGTGGCTTAAAGTCAGAGTTGTATCCTTTCACCACACTTACACAATTTGTATGCTGAGCTGGACTGTATGAAGAAGAACAAACCATCATGATTACTGGAAGGCACATTAACAAACTGTGATATGCAAATGACACAAACTTGCTTGCTGAAAGTGAAGAAGACTTGAAGCTCTTACTGGCAAAGATCCAAGACCACAGCTTTAAGTACTGACTCCATCTCAACATAAAAAAAAAAAAAAAAAATACAACTGGACCAATGAACAACATCATGATAAACAAAGAAAATAGTGAGTTTGTCAAAGATTTCATTTTACTTGGATCCACAATCAAAGCCCATGAAAGAAGCAGTCAAGAAAAATGAAGCATTGCATTGAGTAGATCTGCTGCAGAAGACTAAACTTCTAAAAAGCTAAGACATCACCTTGAAAACTAAGGTGTGCCTGACACAAGCCATGATGTTTTCGTTGCCTCATATGCATGTGAAGACTGTACAATGAGTAGGGAAGGCCGAAGAAGAATTGAAGTCTTGGAATTATGGTGATGTTGAACAATATTAAATATACCATGGGCTGTCGAAAGAAGAGACAAATCTGTCTTGGAAGAAGTACAGACAGAATGATCCCTAGGAGCAAGGATGACGAGACTATGTGTCACATGTTTGCAACAAGTTATCAAGAGGGATCAGTCCTTGGGAAAGAATACCATGCTTGGTAAAGTAGACAGTCAGCAAACAAGAAGGAAGACCTTCAACAAGATGGATTGACATAGTGGATGCAACAACACGCTCAACCACAACAACAATTTTGAGAATGGTACAGGACCAGGCAGTTTTTTGTTCTGTTGTACACAGGGTGGCTCTCAGTTAAAACTGACTTGACAGCACCTAGCAACGAAAATAAACAGCAAAGTTGAGGCAGAACTACCAGCTCTATGTTGCTATGAAAGCAGGTCTGGCCAACTTAAAACTCTGCAAGGAGCAACTATAGGAGTTTACAGAAGACCAAAGCATGAGTGTCTAATCTCAGTGTCATCTGATATTCTCCACAGGCATTCCAAATGCAAATTCTCATGCAATTTTCTTTTTGTCTGCTGGCTGGTAGGGTTAGGTTCTTATGCAATGCGAAGGGAGGAAGAAGACCAACACTACTACATTTATGCTAAAGGCCATTCTTCACTCAGCCTTCTAGTGCTAGAGTGGAATTATATAAATAGGACTTAGGAACAGTTTGGAAGGTGGAAAAATCACACTCTGAGCAGTTCTTCATAAACGACAGAAGAATATTTAGCTGTTTTTGGAATAGTTGTTCTCCCTATTTCAAGTTTCCTAGAATTCGTATTTAACAATTCATGATGAAATATTTGATTACTCTATGAAGAAAGATGTACAGTCTGCTCCAGTAAAGGCTTATAGCCTTGAAAGCACTATGGAACAGTCTTACTCTGACCTACGGCGTTGCTGAGTTGGAACTGACAGAACAGCAGTGGGTTTTCTTGTTTTGGGGGGCAGTGACAGGGATAGGCATAGTGGTTACAAGCTATGTCTGCTAACCAAAAGGTCAATAGTTCAAATCCACCAGCCACTCCTTAGAGACTGTATGGGGCAATTCTACTCTGTCCTGCTGGGTTGCTGTGAGCTGGAATCGAATTGGTAACAATGGGTCTGATTTGTTTGTTTTGGTTGATCTCCTTATATTTTTGTTTGTCAAAGTTGTGTCACTTCAATAGTCTCCTGAAACAGTGCCTAATGTATTTTTTTGTAGCTTTCTACTTGAGTGTTCTTATAACACACATGTTCACAATTTTAATGTGTTCCAGTGAGATACAAACATTGTTCTTTTTGATACTGTTCTTGTTACGTATTTGACCGGTTGAAAGCTCCGCAGACTCAATTCTGTACTATTTGGTATGATCCTGTTAATCTGTGAAAGCTTCTTTGCTTATCATTTACATCCTTCGTGTCCCAAGACATCTAATCTCAGATATTTCTTAAAGAATCGTGGTTTCCTTTGGGGAAAATTATATTAAAACTCAAATTCTGGGCACAAGAAGTGTATAAACCACCTAGGTTAAACTGTTTTCTAGGTCATTTTAGTGCTAGATAGAGAAACAGAAACATGCATTTTTTAAAAACTATTGCATCATACTGATATTACCAATTTATTTTTAACATTATATTGTTTTTACTGAATTTCTTTGATTTTATAATTGGAATTTTGTTTCACATTGAATCTTACATCCTAATAATATTAACACAGTTTTTATCTACTTTACATAAAGGACTATAAAGGAAACTGTCTCAAGACAGTCATGACAGTATGACTACTAAAATAAACTTTGACATCGCTTTCTGTACATGTAAGCATTTATATGTATGTTTATATCACTCCATTTTGTTACACAGGTAATACCATATCACATGTCTTTTGCATTTTTAACTTAATATTACCTAGAGACCTCTTTCTCTTGGGACATTGTGATCCTTTTTATTTTATAGTAATATTTCTTTTTATGGCTGCATGCTACTACATTTTAAGGATGTACAACATTTTACTCAACCAATATTCTATTGCTGTCACTTGGATGCTTTCCAATCTTTTTCTGTTACAAGCAATGCCACAATGAGTATTCTTCACTATAAATCATCTTATATTTGTGCAGGGGTATCTGTAGGCAAGATTCCTAGCAGTTAGAATTCAGAGTGAAAGGGTAAAAGCATGTGTAATTTTGATAAATCTTAATATCCCTTTCCTTCAAGGTTATTCAGGTTATTTTGCACTTCTATATGCAAAGTATGAGAGTCACTATTTCCCAGTAGTCTCACTGACAAAGTGTGCTGTTAAACTCTTGGGATTTTCTTCCCCAAACTGGCAAGCGTAAAATGCTCTCTTGTTTTAATTTGCATTTCTCTTCTTGTGAATAAAGCTGTGCGTTTTCCCATTTCTTTAGGATCATTCATATTTCTATTTGTGTGTGTGTGTGTGTGTGTGTGTGTGTGTGTGTGTGTGTGTGAAATGTGTACTCATTCCTTTTGCCCATACACATTTATTTTAATTATCACTGGAACATTTCACTTTGATTCTTAAGAGCCTATTGTATATTAAGGAGGTATGAGTTGAAAATATTTTCTCATATTTCATTTTGTTTATGGTTTCTGCTTTCATCTGGAATTAGAAGAAATTGTTAAAGGTACTTTTCTTAAAAAATGACTTTGGATTTCTAATTACTCCTTCAAGTTATAAAAGCACATTTGGCTACAATTATAAAAAACAAAATCAACTAAACTAATTGCCTTCAAGTTGATTTTACGTGCTACAGAGTAGAACTGTGCTCCATAGATTTTTCATGGTTGTGAACCTTTGAAAGCAATCACCAGGTTTTTCTTCCAAAATGCCTCTAAACTCAAAACAGACCAAACCTGTTGCCATCAAGTTGATAGCGACCCTAAAGGACAGAGTAGAATTGCCCCATAGAGTTTCCAACGAGTGCCTGGTGGATTTGAACTGCTGACCTTTTGGTTAGCAGCTGTAGGAGGGTTCAAATTGCCAACCTTTTGGTTAGCAGCTGAGTGCTTAAGCATCTGTGCTACTCAGAGCCTTTTAAAATTACATCGTAAGTGATAGTAACATTTAGGGAAGAGATTAAACAATTCTGTGTTTAATTTTTGCCCAGATCTTTATCATCAATATACTCCAATACTTTTTGTGGCATTTTGAAAGAAAATCATGAGCAAAAATAACCCTGTAGACTGGAACAGTAAAGAACAGGAGACGGTTGTGTTTCACAAAGGCAATACAAGTAAGTCGCTAGGTTGCAGAGGACCTAGTGTCTAAGAAGAGATAGCAAAATTAGAGAGGAGCTTTGAGGCAGAAGTCAAAAAACACACAGTGCATTTTGACAGGAAAGAAAAGCTCAGGGTCAAAATCAAGAGAAAGACTACAGAACAAGTGAGGTATTTATGGGTTTAAAAATATGACCCCTTATTTCCTGTTGTATGAAGATCACAGCACATTAAGAGAAAAGCATTTGAGAGCAAACAGGATACATATCCAGACTGGCAGAGGCTTGATTCAGAAGACTTCACTTCTTTCCCTTTTCATAGTTTCCTGAGTTTCAGTTCCTCTTAATCTGCTTTAATCTTTTATTATATTCGTATTTTTTTCCCCTCCCTAAATTGCCTTCCTGATGAGTCTTGGTTCACTTTCATTATTCAAAAATTACAATTAGTTCTGGAAGGCTATGCAGCTGACCTCAACACACAGGAGAGATAGCATCTAGATTTGGATTTACTCATTTTAACTCCAAAAGCAGTGTCTAGGTCAGCCTGTCTGAATGAAAGCCACAACTATTGCAGTATAACACAACGCTACTGCAAGTTCAACATGAATTCTCTCGCCTTTATTTTAGCTTGCAGACATACTCAGTTTTCCTTACTCTGAAAGAAAGAAGGGAAAGGAAAGGGGGAGTGGGGAGGGAGGAGAAGGGAAAGAAAATATCTCCCCTCCATTTTGCATCATGCTTCAACTCCTATGCTATTTTCTCTTTCCCTTCGCACGTAAGCTTCTATTGAAGTCTCTGAACCTGAAATGCCCGATCCAACAGAATTTTCCATGTTCATTTCACTTGGCCTTTTTGTGATACTTGATTAGGATGATTCCAGGTTCAACTCTTCTCCCTTGAGTTCTGCAATCTCCTTCCCTCTAGTTCATTCCCACTTGTTTCTAGTCTTTCTCAGGTTCATGTTCTATCCTTTCTCCCTGAATAATCTCACCCAAACCCATAATTCCCAAAATTGTCTCTCTAGTCCAGACTTCTTCTCAAAGATGTAGACTTGATTCTAATTGTCTGTTCAGTGCCTCATCAGAAAGTTACTTGGGTACCCTCAAGCCTCAAGGTGTTATGTTTAAAAAAGAATGCATTGTCTTCCCATTACTCTCAAAGAGAGTTATGTATTTTTACATGTTTCCTTCACAGATTAATATTATCACCATCTGTTGCAGTCCCGAGTTCCAAACCTGGGAGACCACTGAAATCCTTCATTCTGTCACTGAATTCTATAAATGCTTCTGTTGAGTGATTCTCAAATCTGCATTTCCCTCTGCCACATGTCTTACTGCAATCTATTTTCTCTTCACTCGTCATGTGAGTCTTATTACCTCATTGCTGTTCTCAAGATAATGCCACGTTTTCTGCTACCTATAGAGACTAACATTAGTTAACAGACAAATAACAGTAAGTTTGCATTTCTTAAGAAGTTATGTCAGCCACTGTTCACTCTTATTGCTTCACATAAATTATTGTATGCTGTCTCATTTAGTTTTCATAACATACTATGATTTGGATACTATAATTGTCCCCATTTGTCTTATGAAGAACCTGAGATACTACCGTAGGTGACATGGCCAGTAAATAATGGAGTAAGAATGCAATTGCAGCCTGATCACAGTTAATCTACCTCCCCACTGGCCTTTTGCTTTCTTTTCTGCCATCCTCTTCCTGTCCTTGTAGCCGGTAGGTCTCTTATTTATGTGTGCTGGCATGATGCCTTGATGTGTTTGCACTATGGCGGTCATCACAGGGCCTTGTAGTAGCCTGTTATACAACATGTTTTCTGAAAAACTCTGAACTCTTTGAGAGTAAGGGTCTTCCTGATAAACGCGCTCAATGTGTGTACATTAAATGAATAAATAGGTAATGAATGCTAACTATCTTTTCACCATATCAGACATGAAACCGACTCTTCCCTCTCAATTGCAATGCTGCTGATAAAATTTGTGCTATTTCTTAGGAAATTCCAAAACTTCCTTTCATTTTCAGCCTTTATCCCACCCTCTGTGTGTATCTTTTCCATAACACTGACTATACCTTTGAGAAAACAGTGTGTCTTGCATCTTTCCTTTATTTTAAATGAAGCAAATTTAGTTAGTAGCCCCTAGACTTTACCATTTATGAAATAATGGGGCTAATCCATTGGTGAGGATAAAAGAAAAATACAGTAATTAAGGAAAGCCTCTACTCTTTGTGCTCAAACCCAACATGACTGACAAACTATTCAAGCCTGAAGGCAATTTCCTTCCACAACAAACCAAAATCAAACCCACTGCCATCGAGTGGATTTCAACTCACAGCAACCCTGAGGACAGTGTAGAACTGCTCCGTAGAGTTTCTAAGGAATACCTGGCAGATTCGAACTGCCAACCTTTTGTTTAGCAGCCGTAGGACTTAAGCGCTACTTGGTCATGGTTTCCTTCAACAACAAAGTCACTTGTAAATATTATTGCTTTGTTTTCTTTTTAGAGAAATACCTTTGAGTGTTTCTGCCCCTCACTATGCCAAATAAATCAACCAATTCTTCTCTAACTTTTCCCCTTCGAAGCATTTCCTTGACCCTCCACCGCCAGAACTGTATCCTTCAAATCTAATAAAATAACCTTCTTTTTTCGCACACGCATGCATATGCACGTACACGCACATGCACACACACACACAGACACACATGTTTTTAACATGCCTGCAAAATATTCCAATGAAACTAGTATGAATGGCATCTTCTCTGTCATTTTAGCAGTGGGCAGATTCAGTACAGAGGCTAAGCAGCTTTGCCCAAGGCCATAGAACAAGTCAGTACCAGAGCTGGAACCAGATGCGAGGAACCCTGGTCCCGAGCCCTTGATTCAGACACTAGGTCATGTTATCTTAATACTCTTTTTTTCCAGAATTTCATCCTCTAAGAAAGATAACAGGTTTGGAAATCACTATAGTAATTCAAGAGTCTCCTCCATGTGCTCAAACCCAACGCGATTGACAGATTTCTCTTGCCTTAAGCTACAAGGAAAGGAGACACCTGTGTTTCACCTTTCTGTAGTTTTTTCCCCAGAGGTGAAAGTAGCTATCTCTAAGATCACCACAAGAACCACGTCTCCTATTTGGGTGCCTAAAAGGCTGCGCCTAAACACAAGCTTTCCAGTCTGCCTTTTGGAAGGTTTGAACAAGGAGAGTCTCTAACAGGTGGATCACAGGGTCCTGTGCCTTTATTCTCTAAAGTTTTCCTTGGCCACTCCTTAGGCCAATGTCCCGCCCAGCAGCTGTTTGGCACCTTCTCATTCAGATAGAAGAAAGGTGCAAGCGGCTCCCTTCTGTAGTTGCCCTGGGAACAGGGGCCTTGAGCAGCTTGCAGATGGGAAAAGTGTTCTCAAAAATGTTTCTTGCCAGCAAGAAACACTTCCATAAAGCTCTTAAATATAATAAAATGTAATTAAATTGCCACATTGAGTGAGCTCCCTTTGAAGTTTCACACTTGTATAATAAACCGAGTCATAAACCAGGATTCAAATTGGAGATTTTATTCCTTTTTACAGATTAATTCTCATTAATTATCTACTTGACCCCTCCTGTTATAGTTAAGTAAGTACCTGATGCACCATAATTTGCACTGATAAAAGGCAGTAAAAGATACACTTACCACCGGAGATAGAAATCTTACATGTGGTCTGTCACTTTGTAGCCAGAGAAAACTAGAGCTTGTATTCAGAATTACATTCTCACAGCCTCATATGACCTCAGAAATAGGAGTGGATTTTGCATTACTTTGTCTTGTTTACCACTGAGCAGTGAGGTAGGATTTTAATTTTTATATAAAGTGGTAAAGCCTCTGATTGAAAGGTGGCCCTTACCAAGCAAGTTTCCTGCTAACCTAAAGTGCACAAATCTTAATAGCATAGATAATAGCTGTGAGAGACAGAACTGAGACCTATTTTTCACATTGGGTGGAGGAGTTCAGTTGCTGGTAAAGTTTTAGGGCTTTGTGTTATCTAATTATACAATGTCACAAGCACATTAATAACTCAGTGGACAAAGAAGGCTTTTCATCAAGACCACTAAGCATTTACCAGCTCACAAGCTGCAAAGACTGATTACCTGTGATTCTTGCTCAATGAAAGCTACTTGCAGTGAACTCCCACTGAGTCTCAATGCTGAGAATTAATTTGATTTGTGAGCCTGGACATTTATTTGTGTGTACTTGCATGCCTATGTGTGTCTAGGGTGCCTACACGTTGTTTAAGTGTTCTTCTCCCTGACTTGCAGAAACTAAGGTGACTCCAAGAACTTCAGTATAATGGAAGGATTAGCAAAGGATTTATGAAAGAACCAGAAATGAATGACTGGTATAAATAGTTTAGGAAGGCATTGAATTGAACTGCATTGGTGCTTAAAAAGAGGACAAAAGAATTTAGATTGGATATTGAAACCACAAATCTTTTAATGCAGATGTTTCTTGGCCTTGGGAAGTGACTAGGTTTGAATAGCATGAAGAAGACAGCAGAAAAATCACATGGAAGGTAGAGAGATGAGCACTGTTGAAAAGTCAACAGCAGAGCCAACCAGAGAGTAATTTAACTCAGTCAACATTCCACTGAGCTTCTATTAAAACTCCTACTAGACTAGGTCTCAGAGATGAGACAATTTGACTGGCCTCAATGAGCTACCAAGTTTGTCAGGTGACAATCTGCACTTTGAGGGATAATGAGCAATATTTACTTAGATGAGAGAAGATGATCATTGAAGGTAGGGTAGTGTTAGATTATATTCTGCAGCTCCAGGTATATTGAAAGAGGATATTTGCAAGGATAGTTTAGTCAGGACTGTTTGGGTTATAAGTCAAACTAACCCTACATTTCTTAAAACCTTTGGTGACAGTTGTTTTCTACTGTGAATTTTTTTGCGAATACCATGTGCTTCCAGTAACGGAAGTCATGCTGTTTAAAGCACCAATTCAGATTTTTTTTTTAAATGATTTTGATACCCATTATCTGGGATCACGTATGTCCTAGTGGATACCAGACATAGTAATTCAGCAAATCTCACCTGTATGAGTCAACAATAAAAGCTTTTTTTAAAAAAATTATTTTATTTCTGAAAACTTGCAAAACCTGAGGTAAAATACAAAGGTAGTGCTAAAATACGAGTGGTAATGACTGCACATACATTTTATTCTAGTCTCCTTGTTAGCCATTTTATGATTTTTCATAAAACTTTTTAAAATGTTGGACAATGCATTCCTCCTTACTACAAAATGCTGTGACTATATGTTCTCCCCTAGCAGTATTTATAGCACAAATAAATAAAATCTGGATTTTTGAATTTGGATCTTGGAAAAATTATCATTGTCATCTATCCTTTATCATAACAAAAGTAGTACTAACAGCTAAGCAGCAGAAACCGTTTCCCAGCGGTATTACAGACCTGCTCGCCGTGGTGCATTCGTCTTCACAATGGAAGCAATGAGTAGACCTTGAGATTGAATGTGGGGTAAGAATGATGTACATAAGTTCAAGTCTCTTGAAATACAGTGGACTATTCCATATTGCAAAAGCATTATTTACTGTTCAGAAGCTGGGAAAACAGTCCTGCCAGATTGCAGAGCAAAGACTCAAAGCAGAACAGGGGGCCAGTAACACCTAGACACAATGAATTGTGTCAGGGAGAAAATAGCCACAATAACTGAATGAAGACCAGAAATAGTTTATTCTTGTGATAAATACTGTCTTATGAGAACACAGAAAACCCAACCCAACCCATTGCTGTCCAAGTCAGACTCACAGTGACACTGCAGGACAGAATAGAACTTCTCCCATAGGGTTTCCAGGGAGCAGCTGGTGGATTCAAACTGACGACCTTTTGTTTAGCAGGCTAGCTCTTAACTACTACATCACCAGGACTCCACAAGAACATAAAAAGTCTCAAAACCGAATCCCTTGCTGTCAAGTTGATTCCAACTCTTAGTGACCTTGTAGGACAAAGTAGAAGTGTGTCCATAGGGTTTACAAGATGTGCCTGGTGGACTGAAACTGCTGACTTTTTAGTTAGTAGCTGAAACTCTTAACCACTGTACCACTAGGATATCTGTAAGGACACAGTAACTGGGAAACATAGAGAGAAGGCTTATCTCACAGGAAAAAAAAAAAAAGAAAAAAAAGCAAGCCTGTCAAATATTTACAAAATTCACACTCAGGAGAGGTGGCCTAACAAAAGGTTCATTTTGGCTACATCTCAACCTTTATACAAATTCCTCATGAGCATAAGTGTTTTGGAACTCCCATTCTCCATAATGTTGTCTGCAATTTGTTACGATCCACACAGCTGAATGCCTTTGCATGGGCAACAAAACACAAAAGACAACTAAACTTCTTTCTAATATTCTTTGCTTTCAGCTATGGTCTGTCTTGATATCAGCAGTGATGTAGCTGATCAACTAGAACAATGTGTAGTTTAAAATAACAAAAGGTGTGTTTCAGGGTTGTATCTTTTATTTGCATTGTTCAATCCGTATGTTGAGCAAATAATCCAAAAATCTGGGCTATGTGAAGAAGCATGTGGTATTAGGAAGGCCGTGGGGGTGGATACTCATTAACAACTTGTGACATGATCTGAAACAACCTTGCTTGCTGAAAGAGAAGAGGACTTAAAACACTTGCTGACGAAGATCAAAGACCACAGCCTTCAGGATGCATTATACCTCAACATGAAGATGACAGAAATCCTCACCCTGCTCCATTAAGCAACATCATGATAAGCAGAGAAAATACTGAAGTTACCGAGAATTTTATTTTACTTGTATCCACAATCGATACCAATGGAAGCGACAGCCAAGAAATCATTGCACCAATCTGCTGTGTTAAAGTGTTAAACATGCAAAGATGTCACCTTGAAGCCAAAGGTGCACCTGACCCAAGCCATGATGTTTCTATTGCACCACATGTGTGTGAAAGCTGGGTGATGAATAAGGAAGACTGAAGAGGAATTGATGGCTTTGTGTTGTGGTGTTGGTGAAGAATACAAAAAATACCATGGACTGCCTGAGGAATAAAGCACTTTGAGAGAAATACAGCCTGAATGCCTCTTAGCAGAAGGAATGGGAGGATGTTATTTCATTTATTTTGGACATGTTAATGGGAGGGATCAGTCCCTGGAGAAGGACATCACACTTGCTAAAGTTTAGGGTCAGCAGAAAAAGAGAAAGATCCTCAACAAGATGGATTGATACAGTGGCTGTAACATTGGGTTCAAACATCGCAGTGATTATAAGGATGATACAGGCCTGGACAGTGTTCCATCCTGTTGTATGTTGCACTGCTAAGAGTCAGAAATGACTCAGTAGCACCTAACAACATCATGGATAAACCATTTAGACAAAATTTTAGGAAGGGCCTGATAAGATTTTATGGTAGCTTCAATAGTAATGTTTCAGTTTTATAACATTGTTATTTAAATTAGGGAGTTTTAATGTAGTTACCTTATCATACTGATGTCATGAACCAACAGTGCTAAGCAAGAGAATTCATGTTTACTAAGGTGCTAGAGAAAAAGGTCAATGTTTTTATGGATACAGCCAGTGAAACCTGTGTGATCCTGCTTATTAAAGGAGGGGATGTATATGACAAGGATAAACAAATGTACGCAGACCACCCTTGCACCTCTACTGTCAGTGATCACCGAGAATTTCTCAAAATACCACCAGAGCTAAGGCAAAGGAAAGCATTTTGAGGGCAGCTGTGTTTATCAAGCAAACAGGTCCCCACCCCCCCTTTTTTTTGCTCACAATGTATGCATCCTGGCTGAGACGAGGATGTCACAGGGCTACTTGGCTATGTAAAATATTTCCCACTTGCCATGTGGTACAAGCCTACAAAGCACATCTTCTCAAAAAGAGTTGTAAAAATCAGAGCTGGAACAAATTTATGAGGTAATCCCTCTTTCCCTCCTAGAATGGTCCCTGGTGAATCTTGTCTAGTAATCATTTGAATAAGCATGAAAAGAACATTTTAGAGCTATTTTACACTGTAGATGGGGTTATGTACAAGATTGTCTGTTTATGTTGTCTAGAAACAAACCGTTTGCTTCATTAAATTGAATTTCATTTTTCATGGTAATTGAACTTGATATTGACTATGAGCACAACTGGGCAGTGCCAGTGAGTAGCTGTGGTGACGGGTAAACGATGTCAGCAAATGACAAAGGTCCCTCCAGAAATCTTTAGAGAAAGCTTGGGAGTACTTAGAGGTAATGAGTAATTGGTGGAGGGAGGGTTCTGGACACCATTTTTATGTGTAACAGGTTTTCACACCAGGAGATCTCACCCCACTATACTGGCTGGTAGCTTGACAGAGATCATTTTATGTCAGGGTTAAACTGTTCATAAATGTCTCTTTCAATGTATTAAACAGATAGTAAAAGGATTCTGTTTAACTCCTAGCATACAATCCCTCTTTTTGCTAAACAAGGACTGAAGTTGGAATAAGGCAGTTTCAGGTAACAAAGTAGGGGGACCAGTTTCTGCTTTTTTTAAACACTCACGGTCCGTTTTATAGCTGTTGACTCCAAGAACAGAGTTTAAGTTATTCCACAAGCTGATCAGAACTCCAGGACCAAAAAAATCTTCATTGTTGACTTTACCCAAGTGGTAACGTCTGTTCTTGCCTATGTGTGCTCCATAGGGCCTCCAAGGGCTGATCTTTTGCAAGCAAATCACCAGGACTTTCTTCTGTGGCACTTTGGGGTGGATTAGAACCTCCAGTCTTTTGGTTACGAGCCAAGCATGTCAACCACTTGCACCACCCATGTACTTCCAGAAGCCTCTAAGGATTTCGAATACCTACTTTACCTTTTCAAAAGGGGTGGTAATGGTTTTTCTGAAGCTTTTTGGAGCCAGTGATTTTCACAGCCTGTAGAATATGACCAAAAGACTGTCTGACGGATGTCTTAAACAAAGGCAGCAGATCATTTTTTTTTATCATTATGGTTAAAATATATCGTTTACATACTGTGGGAAAACAAATCCCAAAACCAAAACCAAAAAACCCACTGTCATCCAGTGTATCTGACACATAGCAACCCTATAGGCCGTAAAGAATTATGAAAGAGCACCTGGCAGATTTGAACTGCCCACCTTTCTGTTAGCAGACGTAGCCCAGGCTCACACAAAAATTAAAAGAAGAGCAGAGTTATACGAGGTCTGACAATTAAGTCCACAAACTCAATTGTTCTAAGTTCTAAATACCTTGTTGCTGAATATCACTACAGTCACCTTTGAAGTACTCTCCTCTGGAAGCTATACACTGATGCCAGTGCCTAGTCCACCCTTCAAAGCAATTTTGGAATTCCTTCTAGAATGGTCACTGCACATGGTGGCATAGCGGCAAGTTTGTGAACTTAATTGTATAGTCGTCTATGAGGGAGTTTTTAGCCAGTAAACAAATAAACATATTGGAACACCCTCCCAAATCACCTGATCTGGCTCCCCAGTTGCTTTTTTCTTTACCTGAAGATAAAGGAAATAATGAAAGGAAGACATTTTGATGACATTCAGGACATCGAGGGTAATACAATGACAGCTCTGATAACCATTCCAAAAAAAAGAGTTTCAAAATTCCCCTGAAGGGTGGACTAGGCACTGGCATCAGTGCATAGCTTCCCAAGGGAGGTACTTTAAAGGTGACTGTACTGATATTCAGCAATCAGGTATATTGCACTTTTTTCTAGGATGAGTTTGCAAACTTAATTGGCAGTCTTTGTAGTCTAAGTGATTGCTTTTCTACTTTTTCCACCCAATAAGGTTCTGGGGCAATGGATGGTTATACAATGAAGGCCTTCTCATATTTACAAGTACAGGTACTGGGCATACAGGGGAAAGCAAGGAAAGGCTCCCTGGTGACAGTGTCTAAAATTATAGTACACTAAGGGGTCTGTGTTCTACTGTGTCCTTCAGGAATCAGTACATTTGCCCTACTGCAGGTTTTTGAGATTTGCACACCTACCTAGGATGGCAGCTGATCACCTCTGTTACTAGGTGAACAGAACAGAGGCAAGGCCCTGGAAGAAAAGGTAGGACAGAGAAAACAGAGGTGGGTTAGGATAAAGAAAAAAGGAAGTGCTTCTTCTCACTGTGCTTGGGAAGCTCACGTTCCCTGAGGCTTACGGAGTATGCGGCCTCATTCACATGTGTCTGTACAAATGACAGTGAGCTTGGGTGAATCTTAGAACACTTTTCCTTGGGAATGCAAGGGAGGAATGGGCATAGCCAAGTCATTGGTGACACTTGAGGAGTGGGTGAAGCCAGTTGCATCTTGGACTTGATCTATGTCTTGGAGAACTTTCCGACAATTTTGGTTCAGCAAACCAGAATACATATGTTACTGAGAAACAACTTTTACCTTTGTTTGAAACCCCTGTGTATTTTTAGCACAATGGAATCCATATGTTCCCATTTCGTTTATACTTAACTCGTTAAAGTCATGTTTAGTGAGAGCCATTTGATGTCCACAGAGTCTTTGCTAACATTTTACGAGCATTTTGAAACATTTGCATTCAGAATTTGGGAGCCAACTAAATCAAGTCTGAACAAGACTCAGTTTGGCTTGAAATTTAAAACTCTTGAGGCCTCTCCTGGATCTCATTCTTGGCTGAATCTCTTCTTTCATCCCAGATCCACAGCCAAGAAGACTGCTGTGTCAAGTCCAACTCCAGAAGAAGGGTTAAGAAAAGTGTGTTAGGACATTTAATTGAAATAACAAACTTAAGACATGTCTCAAAGAAATGAAATGCCCAGAGGGAAGTTTCTTTTCAAAGTGAGTATCCACTAGCTTTCCAGCGGTGAGCATAAAATATCAACCAAAAGAAAAACCACTAGATTAAATCAAGGCAAGGAAGGCTTGATAAAGAATCCTGATTTGTTACATGTAAAATTCAAGTTTTATGCTCATATAGATCTTGTCAAACACTTTATATTTCTCAATGAGTTAATAGAAAAAATTATAAAGTGTTTGTCAGGATCTATATAAACAACAGAGGGTCACTGACAAGCTAAAGAACTAAAGAAAGTTTTTAAGGCAGATTGCAAACTGGAGTTGAGGAGGGAAATATGGACTTATCTGTGATTCAATGCATGCTGGGGAAGGAAGTGGGCCTCTTCCTTTCAGGACTCTTCTATGAACTAAAATGACCATCATCAGCAAAATACGGCTGGTCCCTATACACAAGGAGCTCACAATTTAGTGGCGGAGAAAGGCAAATCAACCATCATAAATATAAATATCTGATAATAAACTGTGATTGGTGCATTGAAGAAAAGGAAGAAGGTAATAGCAGAGTGACCACGAGAGAATTTAATCTAGTTTGGGGAATCTGAGAAGGACTCTCTGCAGAAGGGACTTTCTTTTTAAATAGTTTATGTTATTTTTGTTGTGAAAATATACACAGTAGAATACACATCCATTCTGCAATTTCTGTATGTAAAATCCAATGACACTGATTACATTCTTCATGTTGTGTAACCATTCTAATCCTCTTTCCCCAAAGTATTCTTCTGCTATTAATTCTCTACCTAAATTTCTCCTCTAACTTTTAGAGTCGCTATTGTCAGTTTGATCTCATATATATATCTTTTTAAAGGATTACAGTGCTAAGGTAGGCATCTGGAGAGATATTTTAAGAGGTTACATGAAGAATGAGTAAGAATGAGAAGAAAACTGAGACAACTGTCACACAAAGAAACAGCAAGCATAGAGACTCTGAATTGGATGTTGGCTTAAGAAGTCTAGAGAGAAAAGCAGGAAGATGGCAGAGACACATATAAAGCTGGTGGGGGAAGGTGTGGTAAGATATTGCCCACCTTACCTACCTTTTAGGGTTGGTGCATTGCACTAACCTGTGCCAAACTCCATTTTTCCAAAGTACATTATCTGCTAGGCAATGATATTCTTATTTTGTTTTGATTTTTCCCCTAAGGCTCTATACTCCTGCTCTTACAAGGTGTACTAATGCATTTTTTTCCCTTTGATACCTGTTCCAAGACATACATCTCAGTTCTCTTCATCCACTTAGGCAGTGATCCCTGGATCAGCACCATTAGCATTACCTGCTAATTTATGAGAAAGAAAAATAAATAAATAAAATGAAAGAGTAGCCTCTAGCACTTGAAGGTCGGTCTGGCATCCACAGCTATGTTACACTGTTCTCCTACTGAACATAAACTGTATAGAACACAAAACTCAGACCAGGCCACTCTGAGACCGTGGGGGGGGGGAGGGGGGGGAAACAAGAGAATGCAAAGTCACTTTGTAATTTTGTCTGTTCACGGACAAAAACAAGGTCACTGTGTCACCCCCAAAACAGCAAACACCGCTTCTCTGTGCCACATAAGAGACTGCTGCTTCTCTCCCAGTTATAGCTTGTGCTCTTGCTAATCCTTTCTCCCTATAGGTCACATTTCTTAAGAATCCCAATCACTTCTTGACAGCATCTAATCCGTAGCCGACTCCCACTTCCCTAAAAATTCTTGCAAATCAGTCAAAGCCCAAATCCTGTAACAGATTCTTTCTAACAGCCTTTTACTGACACAGCTTTGGTTCTCCATGGAGTGTTCTCCCTTCCTGCAAAAGATAACAAACCCAACTTGTTTAATTGTAGGTGCATTCCTGGTGGTCTTCTGTTACAGGGCATTGACAAGCGGGCCTCACCTTAGAGCCACTGAATCAGAAATTCTGAATCTTAGCAAGCCCTCTGTATGATTAGGAAGCTTGAAGCTATTGAAGAACTTTAAGGTGATGGCCCTCAGTCCTGGCGGCCTGTGGAATATGAATGCTTGAATCTTTCAGAGATTCTTATTCAGTTGGTGTGAAATGAGGTCTGGGCATCTGTATGTTCCACATAAGTCTACTGTGCAGCCATAGCTGAGAACCACTGCTCTAAAGTAGTGTGATATGCAGAGACACAACTGAAGGATACTGTCTATACGTGCAGTGTAGTCCTGTCAGTGACACTCAAGTGCTATGAATAGCAGATTATAGGTAACAATTTGTGAGCCATTTGTAACTGTGCCCCTTACTATTCATGACACGTTAATGCACTGTACCACTAGGGCTCATAGCTCTGCTCTAGGAGATTTTGCTTCACTTTCTGGTCACACGACAAAAATTTACTAGTCATATCTTCTTTTCATTTCAATTGTCTTCGTTTCTTTGTGATGATACTAACTGATCTCAGCCATGCAATTGTTTAAAAACATATATCTCTACCTACCTACTTACCTACCTACATATCTATCTATCTGTCTATCTGTCCGTCCGTCCATCCGTCCGTCCGTCCAATCATCTATCTCTCCACTGATCTATCCATTAATCCATTTATTTATCCATCCATTTATCTATCATCTATGACATACTAATTTTGTAGGTCTCAAACTAACCATTGCTGTTGCTTATTGAGGAAACCCTGGTGGTGTAGTGGTAAGTGCTGTGTCTGCTAACCATAAAGTCAGCAGTTTGAATCTGCCAGGCACTCCTTGGAAACTCTATGGGGTAGTTCTACTCTGTTCTATAGGGTCACTATGAGTCGGAATTGACTCAACGACACTAGATTTATTGCTTATTGGACACTTAACAATGTGCCAGTGACTATGTTAACAATCCTAACAACAACCTCAATGACGGAGATGCTATACTCCATTACCCACGATGAGAAGACTGAAGCTTAGAGAAGTTAAGTAACTCGCCTGTTAGGCGCTGAAACTGATGAAGCTGTTTTCAAATGTAAGCTGTCAGGCTCTGCACCCTGCACTTTGAACCACCCTGCTCTATTTCTTTCAGTGACTGCCTCTCCCTCATCTACTGTACCCCTTGAATTTTCCTAATGTTGTTTGCCTTTTTTCACTTTCCTGTCAGCATAATGTTCCCATCTTCTCTGGAGTAGGGTTGTAGAAGCAAGGAAAAATATGTAAGAAACTGACGTATATGTTCTCTCAGATTCTTTGTCTATGCTTCCTCCTCTCCTCTTCCCTTACTGTAGAGATATGCTGTTGAGAGTATCCACAGCTGTAGAGCAAAGCTACAGTGGCTTTGCCTAATATGCAAACAGTGTGGTACAGATTCAAACTATTGTCCAGCTCCAGAAGGCCTTGCCAGCACTTCTACATGTTTAAGCTGCTTTCTGCCCTACAGCTTGAGCGTTGTATTAACCTCATGGGATAACTTTGGGTGAAACATCCATTTATTTATTTCCTTCCCAGCTAGACTTTTGGAACCCACTTATCACCAATTAGCCTCCCTTAAATCTTTTTACTAAGCTTTTGCCCCTATATCATTTCATCAACAGTTTTCTACCAGAGTGATCAAAGATATGTCATTATATCTGGGGAATCGGGCTTTGTAGGGACACTGTAACCTGAAATGAACCAAGGTGGACCTTCAACAGTTTAATAATAAGCTTTCTCATTGGATTGCGGTGGAGACTAAGTGAGTTAATTTATTCAAATCACTCAGACGAGTGCCTGGCATAGACCAGATTTCCAATTCTAATATTAAATTTATACATATTTTAAGATCATTTTAGAAATAATGATTGTCGTTAAAATTATATCTGGCTTTTTTTTTGTAAATCGGTCTTAAATTTGATGAAAAGTTAAGTGAATTTTCAGTAAATATAATTTCTTTCCTCCTATCATTTCCTCCTCCCACTCCCACCCCACATCCCAAGACTGTAAGCTCTTACTCAACACCTGAGGATGAGAAATGTTCAGGAAGATCCTGTCACAAGCTGCATGGCTAGCCTGTTACTTTTCCCCATGAGCTGGGAGGAAATCACAAACTTGTCATTTTATTACCCCTTATAGAGAAGGTAATTCTTGTATATGTCCCTATTTAACAGCTGTTTACTGTGAGGCCACTGTGACCATCGCCAAGCCAAGTGCCGTAAGCTTTTCTTTATTCTTAGCCTTTTCTTTATTCTTACTGTCCTCAAACAGCTAAGAGTGGAGCAGGAGCAAAACACAAATTGTAAGCTCTGGTAACTCTGCACTGTGAAGGTTCTCACCTAGAGCTGTGATCAACACCTTACCTACTTCCAGACAAGAACTGGCATTCCCCTTTCGTTCTTAAAAAGCAAATCAAACTTCACAATGATGAATATTTTTCAGGTAAAGGAAGGATAAATTAAACTGTGTACTACACAATACTTAACATGAATCCAGTTAGATAATCTCCTCAAATTAACACTTCAGTTGCTAAACCTCACCTTTGTTACAGTTGTTTTCCCTACTGGGATGCATCTATGAGTTTGGAAATGATGTAAATCTTCCAATCCATGAACACAGGATAACTCTTGAACAGAGTATACTTTTCTGTTTATTTAGGTCTTCATTTAATTCTCTCAGTAATACTTTTCTTAATTTTTAAGGTAGACATCTACTTCTTTACTGGAATTTGTTCCAATATATTTTTGCTGCCTGATCTATCTTCTCTTTCTGATTCTCTATCTGTCTTTCTCTCTCTCTCCACACACACACACGTATGTATACACACACACACAAATTGCTATTCATCATTCTGTCTTTCTATCTCCATTTTCCTTAGGATCTCTATGTACACAATTACAGTACCTACAAGAAATCAATTTTCCTTTTATTTTTTCCCTATTAATTATAATGTTGTTTTCTTGACCTTTGAACAATGGCAAAAAGCAGTAGTGAGTCTATCCTTGCTGTGTTGGGGGTGCAGAGGCTGAGGGTGGGGTTGATCTTTTAAGGATGAAGCAAATTTTTTTGTAGATCCCTTTATCAGCTTGTTCTTTCCTACATTTCATTTGTTGATGTTAAAAAAATAAGAAGTCTTGAATGGGTAGTAAATTTAGTAGAAAGTTTTTCTCTTTTAGTATGGATTACATATATTAATAGTTTCTCTTTTTTATTCCTTTTACTGATAATTTCCTTTCTCTGTTACCATCTCTCCTCATCTCTTATTGGTTGTATGGGAGTTTATTAGTTTTATTAATCCTTTGAAAGAAAACAATTTTTGTTTCATTTTCTCTATTTGATTTCCACATCATTCATTATTTTCTGTTTATATTTTTATTATGTCTTCATACTGTTAACTTAGAATCCAATTTGCTTGTCTTTTTCTAGTTTTTTAATATGAAAGCTGATTATTGATTTTTAATTCTCCTCCTTTTCTAGTAAAAGAATTCATGCTATAAATCTACATGTAGTCATATTCAGATACAATCAATGCATTTTGAGAAGTTATGATTTCATTATCATTTATTTCAATTTACTTTATAATTCCCCCTTGAATGTCTTCTTGACCAATGGGCTGGAAGTATGTTGTTTAATTTTCATGTATTTAAAGATTTTTTTTTTTTTAGAAATTAACTTCTAATTTAATTATGTTTGGGTAAGAGCACATATTCAATGTCAAGTTATTTTATTTTCCAGCGTTTGGTCCATCTGTGAATGTTCATGAGCCTTTCAAAAGAAATATATGTTAATAGAAAGAATACATTTTAAGATAATCACACATCTTATGCATCTCTTTAGCTTAACATTCTATAAATATTACTCAACTCAACTTCATAGTATTTTTCATATATTATTATGGATATTTGGTCTATTTTATCAACTGCTGAGAAAGGAATGTCTCCTAAAATTAATATTTTTGAGAATTCAGAGCAGTTACATAAATAGATATATGCATAGCTGTGTTCCTTGCAGCACTGTTTACAGTAGTAAAAGGATGGAAACAACTTAGGTACCCATCAGTGGATGAATGTATAAACAAATTATGGTATAGTCACACGATGGAATACTACAGAATGATGAAGAACAATACTGAATCCTGGAAACATCTCCTGCCATGGATGAATCTAGAAGGCATTATGCTGAGTGAAATTAGTCACAAGAACACAAATATTGTATTAGACCACTATTATAAGAACTCAAGAAAAGATTTAAACACAGAAGAAAACATTCTGTGATGGTTATGAGGCTTGGGAGGCAGGAAGAGGGGTATTCACTAACTAGATAGTAGAAAAGAATTATTTTAGGTAAACAGAAGACAACAGGCAATGCAGGGGAAGTCACACAATGAGATTAAACCAGAAGCTAAGCAGTTTCATGAATACGACGGAACACTTTGAAGGACAGAGTAGCAGAGGTGGGTGTCTGGGGACCATGGTTTCAGGGTACATCTAGGTCAATTTACATAAAAAGTTTTTTAAGAAAATTTTCCACATCCTACTTTGACGAATGACATCTGGGGTCTCAGAAGCTAGCAAGTGGCTATCTAAGAGAGTAGAGCCAGCGAGCAAAGGAGAATGAAGAGCATCGAAGACACAAGGAAAATACGAGCCTAAAAGACAGAAAGGGCCACATAAACTAGAGACTCCATCAGCCTGAGTCCAGAAGAACTAGATGACTGCCCTGACAGGGAAAACAACAGAGAGTGCCTGATGGGGCAGGAGAAGAGCACAATGTAGAACTCAAACTCTAGTAAAAAGACCAGATATAATGGTACGATTGACACTGGAGGGACCCCAGAAGACATGGCTACTAGCCTGTTAGTTCCAAATTAAAACTGTTTCTGTAGCCAACTCTTCAGGCAAAGTATAATATATAATATTATATATTAAATGCTATAAAGTATAATATATAAAGTATTATATTTATGTATTTGTATACAGAGACTAAATTTATTATATTTTATTATATTATAAAGTACAACATATAAAATGATTCTTGTGAAGATTGTTCTTAGTTCAAGTAGATACATGAGACTAAATGGGCAGCTTCTGTCTGGAGGCAAGATCAGAAGACAGAAATGGACAGGAGTCTGAATGGACACAGACAATATAGGGAATAAGGAAGGGTAGGGTCACATAGCAATGTGTGTAGAAATTTTTATATGAGAAACTAACATGAATTTTAAACTTTCACCTAAAGCATAATAAAAATAGTAATAAAATAGGAGTTTTAAAATCTCCAAAGACAGTTGTGAATACACCTATTTCTTTCTTCATTTCTTGTTGTTTGTGATTCATTTATTTTGAAGGTTTGTTATTAGGTGCATGAATGTTTAGGGTTTTGTCTTCTTTATGCCCATCTTTGTTTCCCTATATGGTCTTCAGTGAATATAGCCATGCCAGGTCTCTTTTGATTAATGTTGGCATGGTATATGTTTTCAAATCTTTTGCTTGTAGCCTATTTGTGTCTTTGTTATTGAAGTACATCTCTAAAGAACATCATATAGGTAGTGCTATATTTATCCAGCTTGAGAGTATCACTCTTGTAATTGAATAATTTTGTCTGTCTACATTGAATATAATTATTGATATGGTTGTGTTTATTATTATTCTTTGTTTTTTACTTCAATTTGGTTTTGTTTCTTTGTTCTTCTCTTTCATTTTTTAGAACCATCAGTTATATTTTACTCTTCCATTCTTCCTCTATTGTCTTTTTGGAAACCCCGGTGGCATAGTGGTTAAGTGCTACAGCGGTCAGCAGTTCAAATCCACCAGGTGTGCCTTAGAAACTTTGTGGGGCAGTTCTCTTCCGACTTACAGGGTCGCTATGAGTTGGAATCAGCTTGACGCCAGTGGCTTTGCTTTGGTTTGGTTTGGGTTTGGGTTTTATTGTCTTTTTAGCTACACATTTGTGTGTGTATTTGCTTTAGGGATTACAATATACATCTTTATTACAATCTAGCCTGAATTAATATTACATTATTTTCTATATACTGTAAAAACTTTGTAGCACTATCTTTCAACATATTCCCTTTTGTCTTTCATCTTATTTTCATATACTTCACTTTTCATGAATTTAAAACCCACAATACTTTGTTCTTATTATTTTTGTTTAAAGAATTGACTGTCCTTTGATGAATTTTAATAACGTAAAAAGAAATCTTTTACATTTACCCACACTTATACTATTTCTGTCATCTTCATTCCTTTGTATGCATCTGAATTTTGACTTCTGTAATTTCACTTTCATCTGAAGAACTTTATCATTTACTGAAGAGCAATACTTTTTTAAAAATACTCTCAGATTTTATCTAAATTATCCAGAACTGTATTTTGTCTTCAATTTTGCAAGATATTTTTCACTGAATAATGAATTTGATGTAAACTTTTTTTATTTAGCATTGAGTCGGATCCGACTCGACGGCACTTGGCTTGGCTTCAAAGATACTACTCTATGGTCTAGGCTTATTTTGTTCTTGAAGAAGTTAGTAGTAATTATTGCTGTTCATCTGTGAGTGAAAATCAACTCAACAGAGACTAATTTTATATGAAACGTGTTCTTTTACTTTGGCTGTTTTTATAAAGCTCTCTATTTTTGTGTTGTAGCAATTAGACTCTTATACAGGCAGCTACAGTTTCTTTGTGCTCATTTTCCTTGGCATTTGCTGAGTATTTTGACTCTGAGGGTTTATAGTCTTAATCACTTTGTACAAAATTTGGCTGTAATTCTTTCCAATATTTCTTTTCTACACAGACTCCTCCCTCCTCTCTTTATGTGATTCTGCTTACAGGTAAAGAGTTCATCATATTATGAACCATTAAAATGCTCTTCTTTTTTCTTTTTTATCTCTGTTGTGCCATTTGAATCATTTGGATACTTTTTATTGTGCTCATTCTCTGCTCACTTATCTTTTTTTTTCCTTCTATATTCAATTACCTGTTAAGCACATTCAGGTAGTTTTTATTTTTACTTATTATATATATTTTTTATATTTATAATTTCCATTTAACTCTTTTTTATAGTTTCCATTTTTCTTTTATACTTTTTTCCTGAAACTTTCCATTTACTATTTTTTTATAAAAGTTGTTTTTAAATCTTGTCTGCCAAATCTAACATCTGTGTTGTCATTGAGTCTTTATCTACTGATCACTTACCTCCTAACCAAGAGTTGTGTTTTGTGTTGTTTTCCCATTTAATAGGCCTTTTTTAAAAAAACAAAAAAACACTATGTGATAGATAATATGGATTATATTGTCCTCTAAATAGTGTTGAACGTTTTTTCTGGCAGGCGACTAGTAGATCATTTTACCTTGTTAAGACTTGTTTTTTGCATTATTAAGCTGACTATAGAGTAGTCTTTACTTTAGGACTACAGCAGCCTTGCTTTTAAGGCATAGTTCACTGAAATCACAGCGGAATTACCACTGTGTTTTGTGAGATTGTTCCACTCTGGCTATTAGAAATTTAAATTTATCCTAGAGTGGTGAAACCTCTGTAGTTTCTGTATAGCTCAGTTTCCCAGTAGCTGTTCTCTGCTGAGTCTTGTGAAGAGTAGACTGAATTCATGTGTTAGTGCCACACAAAGCACACAGCCATCCCTGGTAGCAGATTATTCCAGAATCTTTCCCCAGGAATTTTCAACAACTCTCTATAGGGTCATTATGAGTTGGAATTGACTCAATGGCAATGGGTTTTGTATTGGGTTTAAGCTGAACTTTGATGTCCATTTCTTTGTTTGTTTTGTTTTCCCCTGACTCATGACACTATTGCTCACTGTTTGGGTTCAGTTTCTTTGTGTTGAAGTTTGTAAAGGACCATCAGATGAGAAACTTAAATGTGTATTTAGATCTTGTGTTGCTTTTCTCCAAAGGGTTACAGCCAGGAGCCAATATTATCCAACGCCTGAAAGTAGTTGCTTTACATATATTATCCAGTTTTGTAATTTTGGGCAATGCAAAGTAAATTTGGCACCCCTTACCCTGTTATAGTTTAAGATAGAAGTCTTTAATTGTGTCCTTTTAAATTTTTTCTATTGGACTTTTCATATTCAAATATTAACCATTTTCTAAATAAAACTTTTATGTGTTTTCTAAATTTTGCTACGTTATTTTAATTTTATATTGGTAGAGCCAAGCCAAGTGCCGTCGAGTTGGATCCGACTCACATACTTTAAATATTTGTGCAGTCAGACCTATTTTTCACGTCATAGTTTTCATTTAGAGTTATGCTTAAAAAATTCTTTTGCAGCTTAAAATTATTTAAACTCACATTTCCCACAGTACTTAAACATGTTTGTAAACTTTCAAATATTTTATTTAGCTAGAATTCGTGTGGGTAAATGGTATGAGGTAAGGATTTATCTCAATATTTGTTAACAAAGAGCTAAGTAACCATTTTTCTAATATCATTTGTGAAATAATATGTCCTTTCCTTCACTGATACTATACAGTAGCTTTAATATATACTGATTTTTGTATTATATAAGGATCTATCTCAAGACTATCAATTCTAGGAACTTGTATCTTTATACTCTGTTGCTGTTAGCTGCTGTCAAGTTAGTTCCAGGTCATAACCACCCTATATACAACAGAAAGAAGTACTGCCCGGTACTGTGTCATTCTTACAATCTTTGTGATGCTTAAACTCATCTTTTGGAGTCCAAGTTTTTTGAACCCATCTTGTTTTTATGAGCTCATCTTGTTTTTTGAGCCCATCTTCTTGACAATCTTCCTGTTTTTCACTGATCATCTGCTTGACCAAGTACAATATCCTTAAGGGATTGGTCCCTCCTGCTCCAAGGTCTAAGGTATGTAAGATAAAGTCTTGCCATTTTTGGTTCTAAAAAGTATTCTGGCTGTATGTCTTCAAAGGCAGGTTTGTTCATTCTACTAGTACTCCATGACATACTCAATAGTCTCCACTAATATCATAATTTAAAAGCAACAGGTCTTCTTGGAGCTTCCTTAATCACTGTCCAGCTTTGCCAGTCATATGACGCAATTAAATATAACATGGCTTGGGTCAGGTACACCTTAGTCCCTAAAGGAACATCTTTGCTCTTTAACACTTTAAACAGGTCTTCTGCAGCAGATTTTCCCAGTGCAGTGTCATTCAATTTCTTGACTGCTGCTTCTATTGGAGTTGGTTGTGGATCCATACAGATTAAATCCTTGAAAACATGAAAACTTGATGTTCCTTACTGGTCGAATTACGAGGACTTTTGCTTTCTTTATATTAAGGTATAACCCATCTTGAATCTTGATCAGTCTTCATCTTGAATCCATTATGATCTTCATCAGCAAGTGCTTTAGGTCCTCTTACATTTCATCAAGGAAGATTGTGCAATCTGCATGTCACAGGTTGATAATGAGTCTTCCTCTAATCTTGATATCACATTCTTCTTCATATAGTCCACCTTCTCAGATTATTTGCTCACCATACAGATTTAATAAGTATGGCAAAATGATACAACCCTGAGGCATACTTGACCTTATTTTAAAGCACACAGTATCCTTTGGTTCTGTTCAAACAACTGCTTCTTGATCTTTGTACAAGTTCCGCATGAACACAATTCAATGTTCTGGAATTCCCATTCTTCAAAATGTTATCTATCATTTGTTATAATCCACATAGTTGAATGCTTTGTACAGTCAATAAAACAGAGGTAAACATCTTTCTGGAATTCTCAGATTTCAGCCAAGTTCCATCTGGCTATAGCAATGATACTCCTTGTTCCATGTCATCTTCTGAATCTGGCCTAAATTTCTGATGGTTTCCTGTCAACGCACTGCTTTTTGAATTATCTTCAGCAAAATTTTGCTTATATGCAATATTAATGACATTGTTCAATAATGTCTGCATTTGGTTGGATCACCTTTCTTTGGAATGGGCACAAGTATGGATCTCATTCAGCTGGTTAGGCAAGTAGTTGTCTTCTGAATTTCTTGACATAGGCAAATGAGTGCTTCCAGCTCTGCATACCTTTGTTGAATCTTCTCAATTGGTATCCCATCAGTTCTGGGAATTTTTTTTTATTTTTTTGTTTTGCCAATGCTTTCTACACAGCTTAGACTTTTTCCTTCAGTACCATTGGCTCACTATCAAACGTTACCTCCTGAAATGGTTGAACACCTACTAATTCTCTTTGGTACAACGACTGTGTATTCCTTCCACCTTCCTTTGGTCCTCCCTGGGTGCTTAATATTTTCCATGTAGAATCCTTCACTATTGCAACTCGAGGTGTGAATTTTTTTCTTCAGTTCTTTCAACTTGAGAAATAGAGAACATGTTCTTCCCTTCTGGTTTTGCATTTCCGGCTCTTTGCACATGTCATTATAATACTTTCTTTTGTCTTCTTGAACTCTCCTTTGAAATCTTCTGTTTAGGTCTTTTACTTTGCCATTCCTACCTTTTGCTTTAGCCACTCAACATTCAAGAGCAAGTTTCAGAGTCCCGTCTGACATCCCATTTGGTCTTTTCTTTCATTCCTGTCTTTTTAATGACCTCTTGCTCTCTTCATGGATGATATCTTTGATGTCATTCCACTATTCATCTGGTTTTCAGTCATTGGCTGTCAGCATATCAAATCTGTTGTTGAGATGATCTTTAAACTCAGGAAGGATATACTCAGGTCACACTTTTGTTCTTGTAGACTTGTGCTAACCTTCTTCAGTTTCAGTTTGAATCTGCATACGAGCAGTTGATGATCTGTGCCACAGCCAGCACCTGGTCTTGTTCTGACTGCCGATGTGGAGATTTTCCATCATGTTTTCCCACAGATGTAGTCGATTTTGTTCCTGTGTACTCCATCAGGTGAGGTCCAAGTGTACAGTTGTCATTTGTGTTGGTTAAAAAAGATACTTGCAAAGAAAATGTCATTAGTGTTGCAAAATTCTGTCACATGATCTCCAGCATTATTTCTATCACCAGGGCTATATTTTCCACCTACTAGTCCTTCTTCTTTGTTTCCGACTTTTGCATTCCAGTCATTAGTAATTATTAATGCACCTTGATTTCATGTTTGATCAATTTCAGACTACAGAAGCTGGTACAAATTTTCAATCCCTTCATCTTTGACCTTAGTGAGTGGTGGGTAAATTTGAATAATAGTTGTATTAATTGGACTTCCTTGAAAGTGTATGGATATTAATATCTATACACAAAGAAGCTTAAATATTATGTATTCATATCCCACATTTGATGCAGACTCAGAAAGTGCCACTGACTTTCCTAAAGGTTGTGACAAAGATTAAGACCCTGGAACTTGACTCTCATTATCCCCTGATTCCCCCTTTATGCCCCTCCAAATAACTTACTGGGGAATAAAAGTAAGAAACATAGACCTGAGAAAATTAAGAATATTAGTTAAAATTTCCAGTGGGTAAGAAATGAATCAGTTAAGACAAACTTCAACGTTCTCCTGTCAGTCTGATCATTAATAACCACTTATTTTCTCTGAAGCTCTGCTACAAGCTGGACTTGTCCAAAGTTATTTTAAGTCAAAAGCTGCCACTTATTTGGAAAAAGCCATCTCTGGCTAGTAGGACTTTCAGAAAAGATTGACAAACTCAGCTGCGAGGTCTCCTTTTAGGGGGACCCATCACTTGCAAAATAAAAAAGAGAAGAAAGCCATTTTCTGCTATTAAAATAATGGAATTTGTTCTGATGGGATCACATTCTTCCTTCTATGCCTTTTTTGGCTAGAGAGAACTCAAGCTTTCCATATGCTGCACCAAACTCTCAGTGTTAAGGAAACAATAACGTTTACTTCGACCTTGGTTTCTACTCTTTTGCAATCTGAGCCTGACAAGCCCCAGTTACTTTCATTTCCATAGCGGCTTGGTGCTTCCTCAGGATGCTCCTGCTGGCCGGTGGCTCTCTGCTTTGTACCTGGGAGTTACAGATAAAGACACAGAGAACAGAGGCAGGTCCTACAGCATTAAGTAATTAGAACATCCTTTCAGCACCCTGGTGTGAGGGCCCCTGGCATAGAATTACAAATCAGATAAGCATCACAATGGTAAAAAGCCTTCTTCTTCCTTTCTCTCCTACTTTCTCTCCCTGGCCACCCTTCAATAATATTCCTCAATAGTGAACATGAGCTGGATGCTTTCAGCATGCTCTTAAGCTCCAAACTAGAATAAAATAATTCTTTCGTTTTCCCCCAGAAAACACTGCCAGTGGTAGGCCAGGGCCCCAGATTTCTGATTCTGAGGTTGAAGTTAACATCTCAGTGGAGGGCAGGTAACTTGTCCTTTCAGCGGGCCCAAGTTGTTGGCAGGTGGAGGGAACAAATGTACTTTTCGGATCTCAGACTGCAGTGAGCCTGCTTACCTCCTTAGCTCACCAAAGCCTTTCAGGTGATGGCACACAGAGTTCTTTCCAGAGTTCATGGCTAGATTGCTTAACAGTTCAGCAACTTGTTTGCTTTCTATCACCATCTCTAGATTTTTATTTGATTGTTATTATGTGGTCTCTTTGCAGGGCTTGGGTATGATTTTACCAAAACCGTAGGCAGTTGACATGAATAAACTCTTATTTTCAAGATTAAAAGGAATCTATCACAGAACTGATCATTAGTGGCTGATGATGACTTCTGTCAACAAGAGGCAAACTCTTAGACTTCTTTAGTGGGATCTAAGTAAGTGTGCCTTGTAGTTATAGAAATGATTTAATTTTAGATTTTTTTGTGTGTGTGATTTAGTGAAGGTATACCATCGCTGCATATCTGCAGCTCCTTCTGCTTTCCTTGCCCAGTGACAGCACACTCCTCCTTTTCATCCTGTATATGCCATACCCTCTTAACAATCTCCTGTCCCTTCCTTTTTATCCTCTCCACTCCCTTATAGTAGGAGGCCATCCTATAGATGCACAGAACCATGAAGTACACACACCACATGGTCACATTGTGTCCCCAAGTCCAGTCTATTCCTGTCTAAAGAGTTGACCTCAGAAATGTTTTCTGGTAGGGCAGCAACAGGTCTAGGGGCCATTGTCCCAGGAGAACCCCTAGGCCACCACCTCATCAATTGCAGTCTTTTAGTGGAGTTCTTGAGGTGCACCCCTCTTTTTCTCATGTTGCCACTGGGACTCGACATTGTGTGCCTCATCATGGCTGTCTTTGGCAGTGGTTGGGCACCACCTGGTTCTTCTAGTCACATGCTGACACAGTCACCCATTCATACTAGTCCTTCCATATCCTGCTCTCTTTTTCCTTGTGTCTTTGTTGTTCTTTGTGACCATCTGTTCCAGATGAGTTGGGACCATTTGGTGTACTTCAGATGGCAGCTTGCTAGCTTTTAAGACCCCAGACGCCACTCACCAATGTGGGGTGCAGACAACTCTCTTAACAATAGGCTAGTTATGCCAGTTGGCGTTGATGTCCCCTGAGGACATGGTTCCCAGGCCCCTGCCCCTGCTGGTCTATCCTTGCAATACTGGGTTAAGGTTAGAAGAGTTTTCAGTTCATGTTGAAGTCTAGTTAAGTTGATCTTCTTTCTACTGTGTACTGGCACTGCTTTCACTGAACCAAATTTCTATCAACTACCTAGTCTATGACCAGCCCTCTCCTTCCCTCCCCATCCTGGCAGCCATCAGAGTCTTTTCTTCTGTACATGAATCTGTTTTTTAGTCCTTATAGTATGGGGTTCATACAAAATTCGTCCTTTTGCTGCTGACCAGTTTCATTCAGCATAATGTCTTCCAATTGAAATGGATGCTTATGAGATGCTTCCTACAATCATCATTGTTCTTTATCATTGCATAGTGTTCCACTGAGTGTGTACTATAGTTTATTTATCTATTCATCTGTTTTGGGGCATCTAGGTTGATTCCATTTTTTGCCATTGTGGACTGTGCTACAATAAACATCCGTGTGCATGTGTCTGTCTGTGTGACTGCCTTCAACTCTGTAGGCTGTATTCTGAGCAGTGTGATTACTGGATCAAATGGTATATCTATTTTTCATCTTTTAAGGAAGTGCCAAATTGCCTTCTAAATAGGTTGTAACATTTGCAATCCTACCAGCAGTGTAGGAGAGTTCCCATCTCTCTACAACCTCGCCAGCATTTGTTGTTTTCTGTTTTCTGGATCATTTCCAACCTTGTTGGAGTGAGATGGTATCTTGTTATAGTTTTGATTTGGATTTCTCTGATAGCTAATGATTGTTAGCATTTCCTCATGTGTCTTTTGGCTGCCTGAATGTCCTCTTTGGTTAAGTGTCAGCCCATCTCTTTTGTCCATTGCTTAACTGGGTTATTTACCTTTTTCTTGTTGATATTTTGCAGCACCTTGTAGATTATGGAGATAAGATGTCTGTCTGACATGTAGTTGCCAACCATTTCTTCCTATTCTGTTTGCGATCTTTTAACTCTTTTGATAGTGTTTGGATAAGCAAAAGTGTTTGATTCTTAGTAATTCTTATTTATCTATTTTCTGTTGATAATGGTTTGTTAGATTTTGAAGTCTGTCTAAGCTGTGTATTAAAACTTCCATTGTTGACCACATTATTTCTTGCATGACCTTTATTGTTCCAGGTTTGATATTTAGGTCTTTGATCCATTTTGAGTTGGTTTTCATGTAAGGTGTGAGATATGCATCTTGTTTCAATTTTTTGCAAAGGGATATCCAATTTTGCCAGCACCATTTGTTAAAGACAAGTTTATAATATTAGCACCTTTGTCAAATATCAACTGTTCATAGGAGTATGGTGGCATCTCTTGGGTCTCAGCTCTGCTCCATTGGTCTATAGGTCTCTTTTTGTACCAGTACCAGGCTATTTTGACTACTGTGGCAGTGTAATCAATTCTAGGGTTGGGTAGTGTGAGGGCTGTCACTGTTCTCTTCTTCAGTAGTGCTTTACTTATCCAAGGTTTCTTCCCTTTCCAAACAAAGTTGGTGATTTGTTTCTCCATCTCACTGAAAAATGACACTGGGATTTGTAGTGGGATTGCATTGCATATGTAGATCACTTTGGGTAAAATAGACATTTTCACAATGTTAAGTCTTCCTATCCGTGCTTTGGCATCTGTGAGCAGAGTAGACTTCTCCATTTACGTAAGTCTCTTTTGCTTTGTTGCATAGGTTTCTTATTTCTCTAGTTGATTTTATTCCTAGGTGTTTTATCTTCTTGGGGTCTATAGTAAAGAGTATTGATTTGGTAGTTTCTTCTTTGATGATCTCTGTGTTGGTATAAAGGACTCCTACTGATTTACTTATGTTTATCTTATATCCCAATACTTTGCTGAACTCTTCTATTAGTTTGAATACTTTATTTATGGATTCTTTAGGATTTTATGCACATACAATCATATCATCTACAAGTAGGGAGGTTTTTACTTCTTTGCTGATGCAGATGCCTTTCTTTGTCTTGTCCAACTGCTCTGGCTAGAACTGTTAGTACAATGTTGAACAGAAGGGTGAGAATGGGCATCCTTGTCTAGTTCCTGTTCTCAAGGGGAATTATTTCAGTCTCTCTCCATTCAGGATGATGTAGGGGGTTGGCTTTGTATAGATGCCTCTTTTTGCATTGAGGAATTTTCCTTCTATTCCTTTTTTGCTGAGAGTTTTTAGCATGAATCGGTGTTGGACTTTGTCAAATGCCTTTTCTGCATCAGTTGACAAAATCAGATGATTGCCTTTTGTGTTATTTATGTGGTTGATCACAGTAGTTGATTTTCTGATTTGAACCAGCCTTGCATCCCTGGTATGACTCCAACTTGGTCATGATGAATTTTTTTTTTTGATATGTTGTTGAATTCTGTTGGCAAGGATTTCATTGAAGATGTTTGCACCTAGGTTCATGAGTGATATTGGTCTGTAATTTTTCTTTTTTTGTGGGATCTTTCCCTGGCTTTGGTATCAAGGTTCTGCTGGCTTCATAGAAAGAATCTGGAAGAATTGTATACCTTCCTATGCTATGAAATAGTCTCAGTAGTATTGGAGTTAACTCTTCTCTAAAAGTTTGGTAGAATTCTCCATTGAAGCCATCTGGGCCAGACATTTTTTGGTTGGCAGTTTTTTGATGACTTTTTCAATCTCTTCCTTTGTAATGGGTTTATTAAGTTGTTCTACTTCTAATTGTGAGAATTTTGGTAGGTGATATGGGTGTAGAAATTTGTCCATTTCCTCTAGGTTTTCAAATCTGTTAGAGTATACTCTTTTGTACTCTTCTGTTATGATACTTTTGATTTCAGTTGGGTCTGTTGTGACATTTCCCATCTGATTTCTTATTCAGGTTATTTGTTTCCTCTCCTGCTTGTCTTTTGTAAGTTTAGCCAATGGTTTATCAATTTTGTTGATCTTTTCAAAAAACCAATTTGGGTTTATTTAATTTTGTCAGTTGCTCTTCTATTCTATAATTCATTTAGTTCTGCTCTAATCTTTATGAACTGTTTTCTTCTGGTGCCTGAGGCGTTCCTCTGTTGCTCTCTTACTGCTTGTTCAAGCTGTAGGGTTAACTCTTTGGTTTAGGTCCTTTCTTTGCTCCGGATGTGTGCATTTGTGGAGATAAACTGACCTCTGAGCACTGCTTTGGCTGTATCCCATAGGTTCTGGTAGGATGTGTTTTCATTTGCATCTGATTCCATACATTTTTTAAATTTTTCCTTGATTCTTCTATAACCCATGGCTTTTTTGAGCAAGGTGTTCAGTTTCCATGAGTTCCAATTACTATCTGTGTTTTTTTTTCTGCTACTGATTTCAACTTTTATGGCTTTATGGTCCAAGAAGATGCTTTGTAATAATGCAGTGATTTGGATTTTGTTGAGACTTGGCTTATGTCCTAACACATGGTGCATTCTGGAAAATGTTCCACGTGCATTGGAGAAGAAGGTGTACTTATCTGTTGACGGATAAAAAGTTCTGTACATGTCTGTGAGGTCTAGCTGGCTAATTGTCACCATAAGATCTTCTGTGTCTTTACTGAGCTTTTTTCTATATGATCTGTCCCATTACTGGAGGTGGAGTGTTGAAGTCTCCAACTAAGATTGTGGAGTGATCTATCTCATTTTTCAATGTAGTTAGTGTTTGTGCAATGTATTTAGGTGCTCTGGTATTGGGTGCATAAATATTTAATATTGTTAAGTCCTGCTTGTGCAGTGAAACTGTTAGCAATAAACAGTGACCATCCTTGTCCACTATGGTGGATTTTAGTTAAAATCTATTTTGTCTGAGATTAATATTGCTACACCTGCTCTTCTTTCTATATTGTTAGCTTGGTATATATTATGCTATCCTTTAATTTTCAGTTTGTTCATATCTTTGAGTCTAAGGTGTGTTTCTTTTAAGCAGTATATAGATGGGTTATGTCTTTTGATCCAAGATGTCATTCACTGGCTCTTTATGGGAGCTTTCAGTTTGTTCACATTCAGTGTAATTATTGATAGGTATGTGTTTAGTGCTGTCATTTTGAGGTATTTATTTTTGAATTGATGTTTTCTATGTTGCTCTTAATATTCTGTTCCGGATCAATCTTCTTTATGGGTTGACTTTTTGTCTTTTTCAGAGTTGGTTTTGTGTTTGTTGAGACTCCTGTATTACCTTCCTTGCTTTGAGATGTTGCATTGCTATTGTGTTACATGGCTACTGCTATGATTGCCCTTAATATTCTAAGTTTAAATACAATTTTAACTAATACGTATCTTTTTAACTTCCTCTCCATCTGAAAGGACTATAAGTACTGTAGTATATCCCTCTTTTTAGTGTGATGGTGTCATAGCTTTTGTGATATGTTAACTGGTTCCCTGCTTTTAACATTGTAGCTGTGATTGAGTTTTGTGACTTCCCTTACTCAGTAGGAGTCTGGGTGCTGTGTCTTGCATTGTATCCTTATATGTACACTTAATGGTTGCATTTTTCTAGGCAAAGAGCTTCTTTCAATGTTTCTTGTAGCTTTGCTTTGGTTTTTACATAGTCTCTAAGCTTCTATTTATACAAGCATGTCTTAATTTCATCTTCATATTTGAGAGGCAGTTCACAGGCTATATAATTCTTGATTGAAATTTTGTCTCCTTCAAGGCTTAGAATTTGTCATCCCACTGCCTCCTTGCCAACATTGTTTCTGCTGAGAATTCAGGTGAAAGCCTACGGGGCTTTTCTCTGAATGCTAGCTTTGCTTTGAGCCTCACTGCCTTTAAGTGCCTCAGTTTATGTTTCATCTTATTAAGCTTGATATAATATGTCTTGTTGTCTTTCTTTTGGTGTCTGTGTTTTGTGGTGTTCGATATGCATCTTGGAAGTCTACATTCTCTTCTTTAATAATTTCAGGGAAGTTTTCATCAGCAATTCAACAACAATACTCTGTGTTTTCAGTTATCCCTCTTTGTTCAGGAACTTCAATTATTTGTAGATTATTCCTCTTAACATGTTTCTGAATGTTTCTTCATTTTTATTATTTCTTTTCTGTGATTTTCCCTCATAAATGCTAGTGTCATTTGCTCTGTCCTCAAGGTCACTAAGTCTGGCTTCCATCTCCTCAGTTCTGTTCTTTTGGTTTTAGACTGAGTTGTCTAATTTTGTCATTTTTTTATTGATCTGCTGGATTTCAGATCGTTGATGTTGCATCAGTTCAGATAGTTTGCTTAGTTTTTTCATTTAGTTCTGTTGTATTTTGTTTAATCTCTAAGAGAGCTCTATAAGTAATGTTTTTATACTTGACCTCTGATAGTTTCAGAAAGGCTTCTTCACCTGGTAAGTTTTTTGATTCTTCATTTTGGGAGTTTTCTAGAGCTATAGTGTACTGTTTGTTTAAATTGTTTGTTGCTGTCATGCCATCTAAAGGCTGTTCAATTTCTCTGATGTTACTTTAATGGGAACTGAGATGTAGTTCTGAGAAGGGATTGGTCACCAGCCCCTTCTGTGTACTCTAGTGGCTGGCCCCAATGAACTCTCTGGCATGGTGCTCTCTGCTTCCTGACTGGCAAAGACAGTACCCTACTTATAGAGCTACTGGGGGCCATCAGTTGATCTTATGACAAGGGTCATTAAAGGCTGGAGGAATGCTGCCAGGCTGCTCATATGTTATTTCTCCAAGCAGTCTTATTTTAAAAAGCTAGAAGATGTCTGATAGCTGATGAAATTATTCAGCCTATCAGGTGTGGTAGGCCCTGCCTTCCAGATGACAATAGAAGTACCTCTTTGGCCATCTCCAGATGCTATAATGTAGTTCAAAGTAGGGAGGAGTTACAGCCTTGCTGCTGTCTTCAGCCAGGCCCCACCCATAAGACAACACTGTGTGACACTCACTCTTTCTGCTGGAATAGTGCTTTCTAGACTGGCGCTGATTCTCAGCTTCTGAATTAGCCCCTTCTGAGTCCTCTGGTTGGGTGATTCTGTCTCCCAGCAGACCAAGATGGCATCCTGACCAAGCTGCCCTTTCTGCTGCAAAACAGCAGAATCTATGGTGCTGCTCAGAAAAGAGAGGGTAGAGGGGTATTAGTGCCCTCAGTCAATGGCCACCCTCTCAAAATGTGGCTGTCCCACTCACTATCTCTCTGCTGCACTATACACTGTTTACTTTAGCCCTGCAGTTCAGCATATTTGCCAGCTCTTGCCCATCTCCTGCCTCCTGGATAACAAAAAAGGCATCAGTACCTTCAGTCCACCCAAGTAGTGAGTCAGCAGGAGTGGGGCTCAATGTTTGCTGCCTCATGTTAGAGAGGTAGTTTCCCATTTAGTGCATAGTCCAATCTCACAACCCTATGTGATACCCTGGGGTTCCCTTAGTGTCCAGGGTACTCCATTCGATTATCATTCCAGGCCTTAGTTCTCAGAGGGAATTGAGGAGATATCTGTCTAGTCCACCATTTTTGCCATGCCCTGTAAATGATTTAATTTTAGCAAAAAAATACATCAGGAGAGACTCAGTTATTATCAGCTACCCTAACCCATCCCCAATCTATTAATTAATCTTTTCTATTTCTCTGTGTAAGAATCCGGGTAAAGTAAGTGGCTGTATGAATAAATGTTCACCTTCTTGTGACTACTATTCATTAGACATATTAATTGGATCATTTTTAAAAAAATTTTTGATAAACCAATAAAATTTTCAGAATGGAAAGAATCATAATTTTGTTTCCAAATATATGCTAAAAAGGGATGAGTCAAATTTTGACTCTATGTTTTTAGGGACAAGGAACTCACCTCTTCAGAGGAGCTCTAAACATCAGTGACATCACTCCTTATATTTGATTCCTATCATTTCAAAGTTTTTTCAGAGATGCAATAATTTTAGTTACATTGTCTGCTCGGATAATTCAATGTGTTGAATATGTGTTTTAGTACGGATGATAGAATGGTAGTTCTGTATTTACTTTGCTGACACATGTGACCTTCCTATTTTGATGTTTCTTAAAATGGAGTGAATTGTATATTTGATGTGAATGTTTAACATAGAATTTCTTTTTTTCTCTGAAAAGTTGATTAACAATATGTCCTACAGTTGGTAGTATATTGGAAATGAAGACATGTGGATACTTCATATTGTAGAATATTTTAATGTTTAGTTCTGTTCATTTGAAGATAATGTATATACTTTATGTAAACTGGCATTCCGTTACTGCAAAAAATATATATTAGACATCCTATCTCCCACTTCTTACTCAAATAATCAAATTTCTTGTGCATCAGGAGGGATTATGGTGAAAAAAAACCCCGCACAGGTTTTAGAAAAGGATGGAGAACACAGTTAAGACTCTTTAAAAAACGTGTCTGTAGGTGATAGAAACTTTCCTCTTCACTTCACAGGCCATGGAACCTCAGCAAGTTATGTGACTTCTCCAAACTTGAGTTATAAATCTTTGAAACTAAGGCAATAAATCAACTCTTAAAAGATACAAGAGACCTTCGGTGATTCTTTAAATTCAAGATCAATAGATAAAGAGTAATTCATTGCTTGTATCTTTTGACTACTAATATCTCTCTTTTTTTCTCCTCCAAATTATAGTGTATGACACAATATTGATGGTTGACATTCTTCTAAATTCTCAACTAATACTGTTTCTAATATCAAACCCCAGAATAGACTACCATCTGATAGCTAATGCCAAATCTAAGGAAAATAAGATTATTTTAAAAGCAGGAGAGATATTATTTCTTTTAGGATTCCTTCAGCATTTCTAAGAATAAAGTGAGTGAAGGCAGTTTCAAAAGCTATTTGAAATAATTTTAAAGAATTACTACAGATCCAATATTTTTGTAAGAAATCACACTACAAGAGTATTTTATTGACTTGAAATAAATTTGTCAGCATTTGGTGTTGTGACTCCAGGGACTCTAGTAAAGAAAACATGGAGTCTTTTGTGTGGTATCAGTTTTTTTCACTTCTGTGTTCCCATATGTATCTAATTCACAATTTCTGCTTAAATTAATTGCAGTCAAATGGAAGTTATTGACACAAGTGTCATGGAAGAAACATGGTTGAATACCTTTCAATGTAGCCATTTCTTAGAAACAAAAGAGAAAATTGTGTATCTAAATGGCTAACATTTTTCTATTTATCACGTTTCACATTCCATGCAACAAACAAACAAACAAACAAACATGCCCACTGCTATCAAGTCAATTCCAACTCAGCTACCCTATGGGTCAAAGTAGAACTGCTCTGTACAGTTTCCAAGGATCACCTGATAGATTCAAACTGCTGACCTTTTGTTTAGCAGATGTGGCTCTTGACTGCTATTCCACCAGTGGTTGTTGTTAGATGCCTTCTAGTCAGTTCCAACTCACAGTGACCCCATGAACAACAGAATGAAACACTGCCAGGTTCTGAACCATCATTACAATACTTGTTATACTTGAAATGCTTCTTGTAGCCACTGTGTCAGTCCATCTCATTGGAAGTCTCCCTCTTTCTTCCTGACACTCTACCAAGCATGATGCCGTTCTCTAGGGACTGATCTTTCCTGATAACATATCCAAAATATGTGAGACATAGTCTCATCATTCTTGTTTCTAAGGAGTATTCTGGTTGTACTTCTTCCAAGATATACTTGTTTGTTCTTTTGTCAGTCAGCTGTATACTCATTGTTCTTTGCCAGCACCACAGTTCAAAGGCATCAGTTCTTCACTGGTCTTTGTTATTCACTGGCCAGCTTCCATATGTGCATGAGGCAATTGACAATACTGTGGCTTAGGTCAGGCACACCTTAGTCTCAAGGTAACATCTTTACTTTTCAACACTTTAAAGAGGTCTTTTGCAGCAGACTTTCCCAATGCAATGTGTCTTTTGATTTCTTGACTGCTGTTTCCATGGGTGTTGATTGTGGATATAAGAGAAATGAAACCAATCTTTTCCTCATTTATCTTGATTTTGCTTATTGGTTTAATTGTGAGGATTTTTGTTTTCTTTATGTTAAGGTATAACTTATAAAGAAGGCTGTGGTCTTTTATGTTTATCAGTAAGCACCTAGAGTCCTCTTCGCTTTCAGCAAGCAAGGCTGTGCCATCTGCATAATGCAGGTTATTAATAAGTCTTCCTTCAGTCCTGCTCACCCATGCTTCTTTGTATAGTCCAGCTTTGCAGATTATTTGCTCAGCATCCAGACTGAACAGGTATGGAGAAAGAATACAACCCTGATACACACCTTTCCTTACTTCAAACCATTCAGTATCACCTTGTCTGTTTTAGTCACTGCTTTTTGATCCATGTACAGATATATATTTCGTGAGCACAATCAAGGGTCCCTGTTTCACAGTATCATTCAAACCTGCCAGTCCCTTGAATAATCATAATACCCATTACAGTGAAAATTGACAATAGCCCACATGGTACACCCCTGCACTTAGTTAAATATTTAGCAATTAGATTAAGATTTAGAAAATATATAGAGATCCTACAGAGTCTCTCAGCAGTATAAACCATTAACACACTCAGCTGCTAACTAAAATGTTCTAAGTTTAAGTCTACCTCTAGGAACCTCAGAAGAAAGTCTTGGAAATCTACTTCCAAAAAGTCAATCATCGAAAATCCTCTAGAGCACAGTTGTTCTCTGATACACACGGGGTCACCATAAGTCAGAATTGACTTGGTGACTAGAATAGAAGCCTCAGAGTATTTGGTTGTTTTTGATGTTGTTTTTGATATTTCACTGGACCACAGTGGATTTTCTAAATTTCATCCACTTCAGGGATTCGTAAGTACTGGCATACATAAAACATGTCAGCTCACCACTAGTAGAACATTCCTAAAGATGACAGTTGTCAGTCAATACACTTTGTCCCATGCCTAGCAATTTGCAGGGAATGTGGCTGAGTTTACTCTGTGTTGTAACCAACACGGTGTTGACAGGAATGTCAGAGAACGTGCTAACTCTGCTAATGAGAAACTGGCTTTAGAACATAGAGATTCAGACTGAGGGTTTATCAAAATAAAAACCGTCATACAAAGTATACCTCTCCACTATTTTATGTTGTCAATAAATCTTTTTGTGAGTCTATTAATGCATGAGGCTGAAAACAAAACAAAAAAATGTTTTCTTCTAGATCCAGTCGTGCTGTCAAGGGATTCATTGTAGTGAGAAGGGTTTCTTTCTTTCTTAAGAAATTTACCGGCAGAAAGTAGAACAGCAATGAGACAGAAAAATATCTTGGGCTGAATAGTTGCTACCATGTCCTTAAGAACTTGTCTGAAATGCCTGTCCTTTGTAAGAGTTAGCTGTTTCCTAACCACTTTGAAGAACTAGTTACTGCTCTTCTGTTCCTGCTACAGTCTATATACCCTCTAGGTCTACAGAATTCAATGGCCATTTCCCTGGATACCTGTAATGAGAAAATATTTGGAATAACACAGGGCGTCTTAGCAAAACACCTCAGGTCCAGCCCTTAAAAGCATCTGATTTTCATTTTCCCTTTGGCTTTTTCACACATATCCTTTTACAAATTTGGTGCATGTCTTTATAGCTCTGGAAAAAAATATTCTCTGGCCGGAATGAAAGTCAGGAATGTGGGAAATCGTACATGCATGCATGGGTGGCTAGGGATGTGTGTGCCATTTGCACACATCACTAACCAGGGAAGTTAAATCATTTTTGGATACAGCTGTGGCAAGAGTTTCCAAAATTCTGACTTGAGGTCTTTGAAGTAGCATTTTGTACAACCTGTTATTGAAGCATTTCTTGCTAGCTTAAAGCAGAGGAAGTACCATTGACAGAGGAATATTTCCCTTCTCTTGTCATTCAAGCCACACAGGGACATTCTTTCAATTCATCTGAATAAAAAAGAACTTTGAAATTTTTCTTTATTTGCCTTCCATCTGGTAAGGACATAATGACTTATTATATGAATGCTTTCCCTTTGTAAATTCTCTTTGCCCCTCATGTCTTTTAAAGCAGAATTTAATAAACAGATGTGCAAATAAGAGAGTTATTCTTGGCAGATATAGTTAAGGGAATAGTCCACATCAGGGGGTGAGTTTTTGGCTTAGGGGAAAAGATGGTGAAAGCTTACAAGCATAAACCTCACCTTCTGCTCTCAGGCTTAAGGGCTCCAGCAAGTCCCAGCCCAGGTGTAGACAACAGGACATCTAACATATAGCTTTTTCAATTGAACACTTTATGGACACAAAGAAGATACTGACCATTATGGTACAACCTCTCCCCCAGGATTGTCCGGAAGCTTTCACTCATTGCATACACAGGAAAGTATTTTGGAAGCACAAACCGTGCCCTAAGACTTAGGGCTGACAGCAACTCCATTCTCTGCTTCCCAGGGTTAGTGGATTTGTCAACAGGTTTTTTTTTTTTAAAGTTTGTCCTACTGAGTTTATAAGGTGCTAAGAAGTAAAACTCCACATGATAAGAGATTTAAAAGCATATTAGCTTCAACTGCATTTATTAAGGGTGTTATATTTTCACCACTGATAGGCAGTTTTCAAACCAACGGCTGGCTAACAGAACTACCAGCCTTGTCAGGGACAAAGAGTTTTATTAACTCCTGGATTCCCGGGTTTTTCTGAGAGCTTTCGGCATAACTTTTGATTCAGCTGAGCAGCAGAGGGGCATCCAGTTTACCAAATTGATGTGACTGGGAGCTGTGGGGTTCAGTGAGGTGAAGGTCCTATTCATCTCACCCGGCACGGACGTAGTATCCTCCATGTCCTCAGCCCTTGTCCCGTTTGGAGTTGGAAACAGAGGCAGAAGAAATCCCCTGTTATCTGAGCCTACAGTAGGGTAGGATGGACACACTGCTGCCTGAGCCAAACCCTCCTAGCCCAGGAAGCCAGGGTCAAATGTTGCTGACCCTGCTCTCCAAGAAATAGCACAGAGAGAAGTGGTCAGAATGGAGCTAATGAACCAAGTAATTGTTGGAAGCAACAGAGAATGAAATCGTTACTGGGTTCCTTATCAGGTCAGAAAGGTGCTGGCTGAGAAATCTAACCCAAGCACCACCTGTGTAGCCAGCTGTTGCTTCAGCAAAAAAGAAATGCTGTCTCCAAGTATCACATGTAAGTGTTTTGTGAAATGACTCCCCAGGGGCACTTGCCTTTCACCTTCTTCCTCTAACCTTCCATTATCGCAACAAAATCTATTGGGACAAAAAGAAAGAAAGAAAGAAAGGAAAAGTTCTTACCAATTGTATACCCCACCTCAGCCAGAGACGTTCCTTGGGATTCACAGAGATGAACCTCCTGAGCTGTGAGACACAGGCACAGCCTGGGGCCCACCTGGATACTTTGTTCCCGTTGCCACCTCCAGCAGTGTAAGGAGAGCTCAGCACCTGGATGAAGTTTCCTTTAGAAACACTTGTAGATGAGATGTGAGCCTTGTTGGCGAGTCCCTTTCCCACTTCCCTGACATTGACCCATGGCCCCCTGGGGCTGATTAATCAGTAAGCATAAGCTTACAGTAAGCAAGGGGTCAATTGTGCTTACTGACTAATCCGTAGTGCACAATTTCATCTGGGTTTCACCACATCAAAGACATAAAATTGTGCACTACAAATCAGTAAGTAAACACCATTGAGCATGTGCTACCTTGCTTGCTGGGTAACCTGTCTGCCCCTGATGTACTCTCAACCTCAACCCCAACTCTGAATCAAGAACTGGGGACGTCTGCAAAACCAAAGGGAACCACTCACAGTGGATCCGAACAAGGATGGTATTTCTGGGATCCAGGAACCATTTCTGTGTTTCTCCCAACTTCTATACCTTTACAAATCCCATGGAGATAATAAGATCCTATTTCTAGGGAAACTCCAGCCTTCTCGCTGCTTTAGATTTCCTTGTACCCCTACTTAGATGTTCTTTGCTCTGGGGTTCCTGGTGAGCCACGAGAAGCAGAACCTTTGCAGTGCAGACATTACAGAAGCCTCACCAATGCGAGAACTGCCTGTTCTCTGGGCAGAAAAGCTGACTGTGTGCATGCTAGCCATTTTCTGTCAGGATCCGTTAACAGTCTTTGGGCAGTGGTGGGAAAAGCAGAGGTTCAAGAAGCTGCGGTACCAAGTGAAAGCCTCCCGTGATGTCAGGAGAATTGATGCTGCTGAACAAAGTCTTTAAGATTCAAGGGTTTTAAGAAATGATGGCAATGAAACTGTATTGGTTCTTTGTGAGTTGCTAGGAACTATGCTGAATACTTTGCACTTGCTTCATTTGATCTTTCCAATGACTGTATGAAATAGCATTGTTGTTCCTATTTTATAGGTCAGGGAATTGAGGCTCAGAGGTTAAGTGAGTTGTATAAGATTAGGCTGATATCAAATTAGTAATAGAGAATGAGATATGAACCTTAGACTGGGGTTCAAAACAATGTGCTTAGTCCACTAAAACCAGTTTATATTAGTCATCTAAGTCGGATCCGACTCGACGGCCCTTGGCTGGCAGTGGTACTGTAACAGAAATACCACAAGCGTCTGGCTTTAACCAAAGATAAGTTTTGTTAGGCTGAAACCAGAGCCCCCTCCCCCAACCATTCCCTGAAGGGCCCAGTCGAAACATCTCATCCGCCAGCTATTCTGGAAATTCCACTCAAATGAGACTAGGGGCCGGGCTGACTAGCTATCGCTTTTTTCCCACAGGCTCAAATAGACCTTTTTTCACCTGGCTCCACTGAAATAATACCCCCTTATGTTAATTAAGTGACTCTAATCGTCCACAATCCCATTGGCTACTTGCCGCGGGCACTGTTCTCATCATCACTGGCGCTGCTCTCAGGCTGTCTTCAATAAGGTCCGCTGACACCCCTTTATAAACTCCCAACCCCTGAGCCAGTGCGTGGTTTTGCAAACTCCCTCCCGGGAACTGTGTAAAGCTGCCCGGGACACAAATAAACTCTTCCTTTTTCTTTCTTTTCCTCTCTGGTTTTTCCTCTACTACACAATTTCAATTAAATGAAACCCTCTACATCCAAAAATCTCTAACAGGTTTATTCTTTCACAGTTCAGTAGGCTAGACATCTGAATTCAGGCTACCAGCTCCAGGGGAGGGCTTTCTTTCTCTCTCTTCTGGCTTTGGAGGAAGGTCTTTGTGATGCATCGGTTTTTCTTTGGTCTGGAAGCATCTCAGCATAGGAACCTCAGATCTGAAGGACACAGTCTGCTCCTAGGACTTTCTTTGTGGTATGAGGTCCCTAGCTCATCAGGTTCCTTTTCACTCTTGGGAGATAAAAAAGTGGAAAAGGCACACCCCAGAGAAACTCCCTTTTCAATCAACCAAGCATGTCACTTTGGGGATCACAGGTCCTCTCTAATCCCCTTTAACACAGCACAGTCTTGCCCCATTAGCCACAAGCAGAGGTTAGGATTTACAACATACACAAAAATTACAGTCACAAAATAGAGGAAGACCACACAACACTAGGAATCATGGCTCAGTCAAATTGCTACACACATTTTTGGGGACACATAATTCAATCCATGATACAATTCTTCTCAGATATTTGTATTGAAGTACTTCTAACAGCAGAAGAGGGAATCTGAGTGCTGGCAGTGCTGGCTGGCAGGCAGGGAGAGTTTGGGTTTGGTCCTTCTGGTATTGCAATCGTACCAGTGATAATTTTTAAGGTCTCATGTTGTGCCTGGCAGCGTAGTGGGTTAAGCAACAGCTGCTAACCAAAAAGTCAGCATTTCAAATCTACCAGGTGCTCCTTGGAAACTCTATGGAGCAGCTGTCCTCCGTCTTATAGCGTCACTATGACTTGATGTTGACTTGATGGTAGTGGGTTGTGTTTTACCTTAAACATGAATGGCAATATTACAGTTGATTTCAAAATTGATTTTTTTATTAAATATAAAAACATAATTCCCTTAATGTATGACTGACCGTCCAGAAGAGGAAACATGTTTAGACTATGACTCTGAGTAACTCTTCTTTACAAAGAGCTGGTAAGAATGCCCCTGCTGCTGTGGTACAGGTGTCCCATGAGAAAGAGCAGGCTACACCTGCTACTCCTTTAGTGGAGGTTAGAGAGTCATGGGTGACTGTGTGTTGGCTGTTGTCAAAGGGATTGTGTGATCTGTAGAAGGCTGGACTAGAGGCGACTGGATGAAGATTTTCTACGGGACTTAAACAATTGTTGCTGAATGCTTCTGACTCATGACAACACGTGTGTGTCAGAGAAGAACTTCTCCATAGAGTTTTCAGTGGCTGGTACTTGTTTTGGAAGTAGTGTCCGAGTGGACTCTGATCTCCAGTCTTTCGGTTAGTGGCCAAGAATGTTAACTGTTTTCACCGCTCAGGGGACTCCTCTATGGAACATGCATAGCATAAGGTTTAAGAGGAACATTAGAGTCAGACCTGTGTTTGAATTTGGGCTCTAACGCCTACCAGCTGAGTGCTTTGAGGCAAACTACTTAATTGCTGTGAGCCTTAATTTCCTCCTCTGGAAAAATTAGTCAATTTTACCCCCCTCATAAACCGTGTAGTAAAGGACTAGATCAGCTAATGCACAGAAAGTGCTTAGTTTGGAGACTGGCACACAGTAAGTACACCCATAAACAGTGATTATCGTTAGGACTACTAAAGGGACTCTGGGGCCTGAGTAGAAAGGAGCCCCCAACAATTTCCTTTCACTTTCCTACCCTGTGCTCCCACCACCTCCTGCTTTGCTTCTGGGGTAGAAGGTGATTTGCAATTCCTCTTGGCAAAGGAGGACGGTCTGATAATGAGCCATTTCCTGTGCAGCAAATGAAAATGTTTGGGCTCCCTATTTCTCCTTGCACTTTGGGGCACCATCACAGGAATCTTCATCCTAATTAAAGCATTTCTTCTTCTCCGTTTACTGCTTTGCAGCTGCTGGGTAATGGGCATGTGATCTTGACTGCAGCAAGAGGTGTTTTCCCCTCAGTGCTTTATAGCACGGCATGCAGCAGTTTGGCCGTCTGTGCATATTGCAAATAAAAACACATGATAGACTGTGGTAGGGAGATGTGGATTTTATACATAGAAAGGTGAACAAGAAGGAGAAAGTATACATTTATTTTTTTAAAGAGCCAGACATTAGAACCACATTTCTAAGCTAACTGGTTATCCATAGCGCATAGACATTGAAAGTCGGGAAGCACCTGCTTTCTCTCTAGCAGTCCCAGAACTCACTGATTGTACACAGTGCTGCTTCTACAACTGTGTCACTAGCTGCGTTTAGTTAGGGACAATCTTTCTGCACTGGGATACATTCAGGACATCTCTCATATACTTTTGTTTCTTCTTGCCTTCGTCATCATTCTCGTTATTATTATCAAAAATCATTTATTTGCTTTCTGTTTGAAAACAGACCCCTCCCTTGAAAAATTTGCAATGTAAAGGTGACAGCAAGAAGTGGGCAACTCTGAACAGAACATATTACTCAAAAAAATGGTGTCATCGTGTCTTCTTTGAATCAGTTGTCCACAAAATAATCAGATCCTTAGTGGGAGGACAGGTGAGCCTGAAGTTTACTGCTGGCTAGTTTGTTTGTTTGGTTGTTTGTTTTGCTGGACCCATTTAACTCTCACAGCTACCATTTCTGTGAAGCCAGCAGGAGCCAAAAATGACCTTTAAGGCTGATCAAGTTCAAAAGAGAGTTAGTATGAGACAGACAGAAAAGCTAGTGAGTGGAGCTCTTTTTTGCAGAAAATGGAATATTTCCTGTTAGTGAAAATTGGCTGTTCTGACAAGAGAACCTAAGGATGAGTTGGGAGGTCCTTACATATTATGTAAGTGAGTTTATTTTGGAAGCTTGGGCTATTGTGTGCTTCTGCCTTTGACCACATCTGCTGTATCCCCGCAACGGCTATTTCTTCCCTAGGTTGCATGGACCATGACCTATAGTAGTGCTGAGTGAGCAGCTATTCAGAGAGTGAGACTGCAAAAATGAGCGAGATGTGTAGATGAAGTTTGTTGAACTCTGCTCAGAAATAAACAAATGGATTTGAAAAACTTTAAAACGTTACAAGTCAAAGCAATCTATTACAGTTGGATTTTCATTCACAAATGCGCCCCAGAATTCACATTATGCAATTTTTACTGAGTTCTCAGAAGTTGGAAGTCTGACTGTGTGTATATGTATGTATATATGTAATTCAGTTCAGTTAACCTAAGTACTTACCAGACATTCTTTTTAAAATTAATATTTTTTCTTATTTTTGGTGAAAGTATACATAGCGATACCAGTTCTCATTATGCAACTTCTAGACATAATTATCAGTGAAACTTGTGTTATGTTCTTCACATCGCGGCAACACTCTCAGTATTTCTGTTCTAGTTGTTTCACTTCTGTCTTAGCTGTCTGGTGCTACTATGACAGAAATATCACAAGTGGATGACTTTTAACCAACCAATCTATTTTCTGACAGTTTAGGAAGCTGAAAGTCCAAATTCAGGGTGCCTGCTCTAGGACAGGAAATCCTGGTAGTGTAGTGGATAAGTGCTACAGCTGCTAAGCACACAGTCAGCAGTTTGAATCTGCCAGATGCTCCTCAGAAACTCTAAGTTCAGCTCTGTCCTTTAGGGTCACTTAAAGTCGAAACTCACTCCGTGACAATGGACTTGGTTTTGGTTTTGGTTTCGGCTCTAGGAGAAGTCTTTCTCTCTGTTAGCTCTCAGGGAAGGTCCTTATCTCTTCAGCTTTTGTTTCTTGGACTTTGGAGATCTCCCTATGGCTGGACATCTATCTTTCCTCATTGTTGCCTCTTTTTCTTATTTGTTTAATCTCTTTTATATCTCAAAAGAGATGACTCAACACACTGTACAGTAATCCTGTCTCATTGACATAATAAAACCCATTTCCAAATGGGATTTAAATCATGTGCACAGAGGTTATTATTTATGACACATGAATTTATTTTAGGGGGACACAATTCCATACAAAAAAATTCCGTTAAATTAAACTTCTTGCCTCCAGTTGTCTCATCTATGCTTTAAAATGGCTGTTGATCTTTTGGTCTTATGTAGATTTTTTTTTTTTTTTAATACTGCAATACTGAAGAGTGACAATCTTTACACTTGAACTAACATGTTACTTAGATCAAACACCTTTGATCTTCAGGGATATTGTCATGTAAAGGACTGAAGAGCAACTCAGGGTTCTAGTCTGAGGGACTTCTCCAGCTCCAATGGTTCCAGTAAGGCTAGATTCTTCCAGGATTTAAATCCTGTTCTACATTTTTCTCCCTTTCAGTCAGGATTCACCTATTTTACCCCTGATTAGAAGGTTCAGTCACAGTACCCAGGCACCAAGTGGTTCTTCTGGTGTCAAGATGAAGGAGACAATTTGTCATGTAGTCCACTTCTCTGATTCTTGGGTTTTCATCTTTTTCTTTTGTTCCAGATGAATGTTGATGTTATCGTTGTTTCATGCTGTGGAGTCTGGTACCGTGATTCTGTCTCATAGTGACCATGTGTACAACAGAATGAAATGTTGCCGAGTCCTCACAATCGTTGTTATGCTGAAGCCCGTTGTCACAGCCGTCATGTTACTCCATCTCACTGAGAGTCTTCCTCTGCTTTAGTAAGCATGATGTCCTTCTCCAGGGACTAACTGATAACATGTCCAAAGTATATGAGACATAGTCTTGCCATCACTGCTTCTAATGAGCATTCTAGATTTACTTCTGAGACATGTTTGAGGTGATTGGTTATATCTAATTAATATTAACATCTATATCCCTGTACTTCTTCTTAGGTTGCTGTCATTGTTGTAAAACCAGACATAACTTAGCATTTGTCCGTTCATCTCTTATTGACATCAGCTACAACAGTCATGTTGTGCAAAGTTCAGCCACTTTTGGTGCCACTTTTCCATTACCATAAACCAAAAGTGACTGTGCCTAGGGGATGTTTCCTCCTCCCTACCCTCACCTTGGTAACCACTAATGAACATTAGTCTCTGTATATTTACCTATTCATATCATTTTGTGATAGTGAGAACGTACAATATTTGTCATTTTGTGACTGATTTATTTCACTCAATGTATTGTTGCCTAGGTTCGTCAATGCTGTAAAATGTTTTGGGAACTCATTTTAATGCTGAATAGTATTTCATTGAATATAAGTACAAATTTTGTTTATTCATTCATCCACTGATGAACACTTAGGTTGTTTCTGTCTTTTTATGATTGTGAATAGTGCTGCTATGAACACAAACCCACCTCATTGCTGTAGAATCAATTACAACTCATAGCAACTCTAAAGGACAGAGCAGGAGCACTTGATGGATTTGAACTGCTGACCTTTTGATTATCAGTCATACCTTTTAACTACTTGCCAGCAAGGTTTCTGCAATGAATATAGTTTTGTTTGTCTTTAGTTGGATCCCTGGGGGTGAAATTGCTGCTTCATATGGCATCTCTAACTCAATTTTTTCATAAGCTGCCAGACTGTCTTCAACAATGACTACACCATTTTGCATTCCTGCCATCTGTGCATGAAGGTACCAATTTCTCATATTCTCACCAATACTTGTTACCTTACTTTTTTCTTTTCTTATAAATCTTAGCCATTCTAGTGAGTGAAATGGTATGTTATTGTGGTTTTGAGTTGCATTTATCTGATGGTTAATGACATTGAGAATATGTTTGTTGGCCACTTGTATATTCTCTTTGGTGAAGTATCTATTCATGTTCTTTGCCCATTTTTTTTCATTAGGTTGTTTGTCTTTTTGTTGTTAAGTGGTAGAAATTTCATAACAATTTTAGATATTAAATCTTTATAGGATATATTGTTTCTGAAGATTTTTTTTCTCCAGTCTTTTAGTTTAAGTCTTTTGGTGAACACAAGTGTTTAACTTTTTTTTTTTTTAATTATGATTGAATGAAAATGTACATTCCCATATAAATTTGGATGCTGACCTATATTCAGCTTCCACTGCTCTCCCTACACAGTGACAGCACACTCTTCCTCTCTGCTCCATGCGTGTCTTATCTTCCCAACAGTCTCCTACCTTCTCCTCTCCACCCATTCCCCTTCTTCCAGTATGAGGTCAACAGGATGATCTCTTATAGATGCCTAGAACAATAAAGTGCCCACACAATATGATTACTCTGTGTCACCAAGTCCAATGCATTGCTGTCCAAAAAGTTGACCTTCATTATGATTTATGGACAGGGACAGCATCAGGGCCAGAGGCCATGCTCCCAGGGGAACTCCAAAGTCCCTGGACCACAAATTGTGGTCTTTTAGTGGAGATATCACGGTGCGCCCCTATTGATACCTGTGTTGCCAGTGAGACTCAACTTTGAGAGCTCCATTGTGGCTACCACTGGTGGTGGCTGGGCACCATCTGGTTCTTCTGGTCACAAGTTAATGTAGACATCCACTCACGTGGGTCTCTCTTCTGGATTCTCTCTTTCCCCCATGTCATTATAGACCTTGGTGATCATCGGTTCCTGCTAAGTTGAGACCATCTGCTGTACCCTCAGATGGCAGCTTGGCAGCTTTTAAGACCCCAGATGCCACTCACCAATGTGGGGTGCAGAGAGTCCTCATTAGCAAAACACTAGTTGTGCCAGTTGGCCTTGATTTCTCCTGAGAGCACGGTCCCTGGCTTCCCACCCAGCTACTCTGTCCTTGCAATTTGGGGTTAAGATGGGAGGAGTACACAAGTTGTGTTGAAGTCCTGTTAATATTGATCTTCTTACTAATGTGTGCTGTCACCAATTTCACCCAACCAAATTTCTAACAACTATCTAACCTAAACCCTCCCCACTTGCCCTCCTGCCCTCCCCACTCTTGCGGCCATCAAAGAGTCTTTTCTGTTATGAATGAGTTTGCTTTTAAGTTCTTATCATAGGGGTCTCATACAATATTTGTCCTTCTATTACGGACTACTTTCACTCAACATCATGTCCTCCAGTTGAAACCAGGTTAAGAGACATTTCCTGCTATCATCATTGTTCTTTATCATTGCATAGTGTTCCATTGAGTATATATACCATAGTTTACCTATCCATTTCTCTGTTGTTGGGCATCTGGGTTGATTCCATCTTTTTGCTATTGTGGACTGTGCTGTGGTGAACATTCGTGTGCATGTGTCAGTTAGCATGAATGGCCTTGATTCTGCAGGGTATGTTCCAAGCAGTGGAATTACTGGGTCAAATGGTATATCTATATCCATTATTTAAGGTAGTACCAGATTGCTTTCCAAAGAGGTTGCACCATTTTGGAATCCTACCAACAGTGTAGGAGAGTTCCAATCTCCCCACAGCCTCTCCCGCATTTACTGTTTTGAGTTTTTTGAATCATGGCCAACCTTGTTGAGGTGAGATGGTATCTCATTGTCGTTTAGATTTGAATTTCTTTAATAGCTAATGATCATGAGCGTGCCTACATGTGTTTTTTCACTGCCTGGATTTCCTCTTTAGAGAAATGTCTGTCCATCTCCTTTGCCCACAGCTTAATTGGATGATTTATCTTTTTCTTACTGATATTTTGCAATACCTTATAGATTATGGAAATCAGACATCGGTCTGACAGAGTTGCCAAATATTTTTTTCCCATTCTGTAGGTGGCCTTTTAATTCTATTAATAAAGTCTATTTTCTCTTCTGATGATTGTGGTTTGTTTGACAGATTTTGAACTCTGTCTATGTTGTGTATTAAACCTTCCATTGTTGTTCCTACTTTCTCTTGGATGAGCTTTATCATTTTAGATTTGATATTTAGGTCTTTTATCCAGTTTCAGTTGGTTTTTGTATAAGGTGTAAGATATGGGTCTTGTTTTAACTTAGTGCAGATGGATATCTAATTTTGCCAGCACCACTTGTTGAAAAGATTGTTTTTACTCCAGTTTAATGTCTTAGGGCGTTTGTCAAATATCAACAGTTCATAGGCAGATGATGTCATCTCTGGGGTCTTGATTCTGTTCCACTGATCCATCTGTCTGTTTTTGTACCAGTACCAGATTGTTTTGACTACTGTGGCCGTGTAATAGATTCTAAGGTCAGGTAATGGAGGCCTCCTAGTGTGTTCTTCTTCTTTAGTAGTGCTTTATTTATCTGGGGCTTCGTCCCTTTCCAGATAAACTTGGTAATTTGTTCCTCCATCTCACTAAAAAATGTCACTGGAACTGGTATTGGGATTGCATTGTATTAGTAGATTGTTTTGGGTAAAATAGACGTTTTCACAATGTTAAGTCTTCCTATCCATGAGCAAGGTAGGTTTCTCCATTTATGCTTCTCTCTCTTAGTTTCTTGTAGTAAGGGTCTGTAGTTCTCCTTGTAAAGGTCTGTTATTTCTCTGGTTAGATTTATTCCTAGATACTTTTTCTTCTCAGGGGCCATAGTAAATGGTATTGACTTGGTGATTTCCTCCTTAATAATCTCGTTGTTGGTATAAAGGAATCCAACCGGTTTACTTATGTTTACCTTGTATCCTGAGACTTTGCTGAACTCTTCTATCAGTTTGAATAGTTTCTTTATAAATTCTTTTGGATTTTCTGCATATACAATCATATCATCTGCAAATAGGGAGATTTTTAGTTCTTCTTTGCCAGTGTAGATGCCCTTTATTCCTTGGTCTTGTCTAATTGCTCTGGCTAGAACTTCTAGTACAATGTTGAATAGGAGAGTTGAGAGTTGGCATCCTTGTCTAGTTCCTGCTCTCAAGGGAAACTGTTTCAGTCTCTGTCTATTCAGGACAACGTAGGGAGTTGGCTTTGTATAAGTGGCCCTTATTGCATTGAGGAATTGGCCATCTATTCCTATTTTGGGGAGAATTTTTTGCATGAATGGGTGTTGGACTTTATCAAATGCCTTTTCTGCATCAATAGACAAGATCAGGTGACTCTTGTCTTTTGTGGTATTTATGTGGTTGATCACATTAATTGTTTTTCTGATGCTGAACCAGCCTTGCATCCCTGGTATGAATCCAACTTGGTCATGATGCATTATTTTTTTGATATATTGTTGTATTCCATTGGCAAGAATTTTGTTGAAGATTTTTGCATCCAGATTCATGAGTGAAATCAGTCTGTAGTTCTCCTTTTTGGTTGGGTCTTTCCCTGGCTTTGGTGTCAGGGTTATGCTGGCTTCATAGAATGAGTCTGGGAGTATTCCATCCCTTTCTATACTGTGAAATAGTCTCAGTAGTACTGGAGATAACTCTTCTCTAAAAGCTTGGTAGAATTCTGTGGTGAAGCCATCTGGGCCCCGGCTTTTTTTGGTTGGCAGTTTTTTGATAACTTTTTCAATCTCTTCCTTTGTGATGGGTTTATTAAGTCATTTTGCTTTACCTTGTGATAATTTTGGTAAGTGATATGAATCAAATACTTTGTCTATTTCCTTTAGGTTTTCAAATTTGTTAGAATACAGTCTTTCACAGTATTCAGCTATGATATTTTTGATTTCTGTTGGATCTGTTGTGACAATGCCCATCTCATTTCTTATTAGGTTATTTGTTTTCTTTCCTGTTTTACATTAGTAAGTTTAGCCGATGGTTTGGCAATTTTGTTGATCTTTTCAGAAAACCAGCTTTTGGTCTTTTCAATTTTTTCAGTGTTTCTTCTATTCTCTATTTCATTTAGTTCTACTCTGGTCTTTATGATCTATTTTCTTCTGGTGACCGAGGGGTTCCTGTGTTGTTCTCTCTCTACTTGTTCAAGCTGTAGGGTCAGTTCTTTGATTTGGTTTCTTTCTTCCTTCCAGATGTGTGCATTTATGGAGATAAACTGACCTCTGAGCACTGCTTTGGCTTTATTTCATAGATTCGTTGGAATCCATAAATTTCTTTGTTTCGTCCTTGATTTCTTCTGTGACTCATGATTTTTTGAGCAAGGTGTTGTTCAGTTTCCATGAGTTCCACTTTCTACCTATGTTTTTTCTGCTATTGATTTTGACTTTTATGGCTTTATGATCTGAGAAGATGCTTTGCATTTGTTCAATGGTATGGATTTTGTTGAGAATTGCTTTATGTCCTAACAGATGGTCTATTCTGGAGAATGTTCCATGTGCACTGGAGAAGAAGGTGTAGTTATCTGCTGATGGAGAGAAAGTCCTGTATATGTCGATGAGATCTAGTTGGTTAATCATGGCAATAAAGTCTTCTGTGTCTTTATTGAGCTTTATTGATGTCTCTAATATTGAGAGTGGAGTGATGAAGTATCCCACTATTATTGTGGAGTGATCTGTCTCCTTTTTGTGTGTAGTCGGTGTTTCTTTGACATATCTAGGTGCTCTAATGTTAGGTGCATAAATATTTAATATTGTTAAGTCCTGCTTGTGTACTGAATCTTTCAGCAATAAATAGTGACTATCATTGTCCACAATGGTGGATTTTACATTAAAATTGATTTTATTTGAGATGAGAATTGCCACACCTGCTCTTCTTTGTTCATTGTTAGCTTCATATATATTCTTCCATCCTTTAATTTTTAGTTTGTTCCTATCTTTAAGTCTAAGGTGAGTTTCTTGTAGGCAGCATAAAGATGGGTCAGGTCTTCTGATCTAAGATGTCACTCCATGTCTCTTTACCAGAGCATTCAGTCTATTCACATTCAAGGTAATTATTGATAGATGTGTGTTCAGTGCTGCTATTGTGATATGTTTATTTTTGTGTTGATGTTTTCTCTGCTGTTCTTATTAATCTGTTCTGCTACTTTCTTCTTTGTGAGTTGATTTTTCACTTTTTCTCAGGGTTGGTTTTCTGGATGTTGAGACTCTTGTATTATATTTCTTGATACGATATGTTGCTTTTTTATTGTGCTTTATGGCTGTGTCTATGATCCCACTTACTAAACTATATGTAACTCCAATTTTGTTTGCTATCAGTCTTGTCAACTTTCTTTCCATCTGGAAGGACTCTAACGACCGTAGTATACCTCTCTTTTTAATATGATGATATCATAGTTTACATGATATGATCACTAAATTGTTTCTTTCACTATTATAGTTTTGATTGTGTTTGGAGCCTTCCTTAACTTAGTAGGATTCTGGATAATGTGTCCTTCTAAAACATAAGCCAAGCCAAGCCAAGTGCCATTGAGTCGGATCTGACTCATGGCGACCCTCGTGGTTTTGTTCTTCCAAACCAAGAAATTCTTTCTGTATTTCTTGTAGCTTTGGTTTCATTTTTACAAAGTCTCTGAGTTTCTGTTTATCTACAAGTGTCTTAATTTCATTTTCATATTTGAAAGATAGTCTTGCAGGATACATAATTCTTGGTTGGAAGTTCTTCTCCTTCAAGGCTTTGAATGTGTCATGCTGCTGTCTCTGTGCCAGCATGGTTTCTGCTGAGAAATCTGACAAAAACCTACAGGGTTTTCCTTTGAATGTTAGCTTGGCTTTGAGTCTTGCTGCCTTTAAGAGTTTCTGCTTATGTTTCGTTTTGTTAAGCTTGATTATAATGCGTCTTGGAGTCTTTCTATAGAGATCTGTACTGAGTGGTGTTTGATATGTATCTTGGATATCTACATTCTGTTCTTTCACAATTTATGGGAAGTTTTCTGTCAGTAGCTCGGCAACAATACTTTCTGTGTTTTCGGGTGTCTCGCCCTGTTCAGGAGCTCCAGTTAATCATAAATTGCTCTTCTTAATAGAGTCCCACATGCCTCTTAATGCTTCTTCATGTTTCTTGTTTCTTTTTTCTAATTTCTCCTTATAGATGCTGGATTCAGTAGCTCTGTCTTCCAAATCAGAAATTCTCTTTTCCATTTTTTCCCTTCTGTTTTCTTGGCTTTGAATTGAAGTTTCTATGTATTTGATTTTGTGCTTGATGTGTAGGATTTCTCAGTACTGATGTTCCATCAGATCGAACAGCTTGCTTAATTTTTCATTTTGCTCTTCTGTATTTTATATAAAGTCTAGGAAGGCTCTTTATATAATCCTTTTGTATTCACGTTCTGATAGTTTCAGAAAAGCTTGTCCATCTGGGAAGTTCTGAGTTGGTTTCTTTGGGGGCCTTCTGATGCCATGGGTGATTTCCAGGTTACTGTCTTCTCCACTGTTAGTTGCTTTTGGGGCTTCCTGTGGATCAGTAGAGGCTGGGAGAGATGCTATGGAGATGGACAACAGTTGTTTCTCTAGGCTGTCTTAAAATGAGAAGTAAAAAGTATCCGACAACTTCCTAAGTCAGTCAGGTTTTCAGGTGTATACGTCCCTCTTCCCAGCTGGCAAAGTAACCACCTCTACATTGAACCCCAGATGTTATAAACTAGCTCAAAATACAGAAAGGCTACTGCCCTGCTGGCCTCTGCTGTCAGGCCCCAGCTGTAGGCAATACTGTATAGAATTCTGCTTTTCTGCTGGAAAAGTGGTCTCTTTTGGGTAGGCACTGCCTCCCGGACCAGGAATTAGGTCCAGCTGAGGCTTCTGTATGGATGATTCCACTTCCTAGCAAAACAAGACGCCATCCCTCAGAAACTTGCCAGCTGGCCGGGCCCAGGCTCCCAGCAGAAAGACAGACCAAGAGTGCCAAAATGCCAGAGTCCATAGCCTCCGCCACTGGGCCCCTGCCTCAGTTGACACTGTGCCAAACACTGTCTCCCTGCTGGAAAAGCCTAGGAACCAAGTCTGACCAGGGTCTCTGCCTGGGATTCTCCATTTCCCAGTGGATCAAGACGGCATCCTGCACAAGCACATCTGTGTGGCTACCACATGACAGAGGCAGAAAGATAGGCCAGGGGAGCTGAGGTGTATAGAGTCCAAAGCCAGGCTCTCAAAACCTGTTAATCATGCTTGTCAGTCCCACCAGCAGTGTGTCTGAGACCAGCAGCTAGTCAAGCCCCAGCTCTGCCCACTGGCCAAGACAGAGGAAAAAAAATCAAAATAGTGAGTTACCTTCTGTCTTTGCAAGCCTCTGCTTGCTGAGAATGGGGTCAGTGAAAGAGAGGAGATTTTGCATTCAGTGGTATGAAGTCCAAATTAACAGCCCTATGCCACATCCCAGGGCTCACTAGGTGTCCCGAAGTCTCTATTTAATTACCATTTCAGGTCTTGGCTTCCAGAGGGATTTAGGGAGACATGAGTTTAGTCCACCATCTTGACTCCGCCCCTATATATTTTCTTTTCTGTTGCTCATGCATTTGTTGTTGAGTTTGATAATCTCTCCCTGAAAAAAATTAGGTTATCAGACATCCTTAATAAGTGCATAATGTAAATTAGTTATGCTTTGAACATAAAATTTTGATTAGATAAGACTTTGTGTTTAGAAAGTTAATATACCTCCTAGGATTTCCTCAGCCCTGCTCATAAATACTTCTCCCTTCCTTATGTTGCTCAGCTGTCTACATTGTCCTTAATGTATCCCTTCTCTCTCCATAAAGGAGTTCCTGGGTGATGCAGATTGAAAGGTTGGAGGTTTGAGACCATGCAGAGACTTCTCAGAAGAAAGAACTATCTACTTCTGGAAAAGCAACCATTGAAACCTCTGTGGGTTACATACAGTTCTCTGGTACACATGGGATCTTCATGAGTCAAAATCAACATGATGGCAACTGGTGTTTTATCGTCATGAAGTAAGTGCTTGATCTGTCTCTTTCAACATTTGTCTCCAGTTGGCTTGGTAATTATTAAAATTAATTTTGAAAAATGTAAAAATCATGACTCTCAGGCAAATAGAAATAAACATATGCTAATGATTTTATTTAAGTCAATTAGTTAAAGAAGGAATAAGATATTAAAACCATTCTATAGAACACTTGAAAAGTTAAGCGTGTAGTAAACTTACGTAAACATTAGGATAAGATTTCTGGGTGCCATACAAAACTGGTTCATGTCCAGCAGGTTCTTTAATCTGGCTCATACTAATAGTCTACTTACATTGGATAGAAATCATATGTATCTCTACTGGGTAAAAATCTACATTTTAACCTCTGCTACTACAGAGTTGTAAACTGTTGTAAAAGTTCAGCCTTGAAAAAAGTACAGCCTAGCATAGTACTTCAAGTATACCCAGTAACTGTCTTTGACTATTTTAAAATACTGGATAATTTTTCGTACACAATTTAGCATCTCTTATATTATAAAAGCAAACAACAATAACAACAACAACATCTTCAAGCTTTTTGTAGTTAAACTACATTTCCCAGCAATCTTTATAGCTAGTTGTGGCCACATCACTCATTTCTTTCCTATAAAACTTGGGCTTGAAGGACAGGGACTGATTCTTCCCTTTCCTCCCTAGATATAGGTTTTGACTTTATCACTGATGTTAAATAGTAGGCCAATGAGAAGGTGCAGCATTAATTTACAGTGTTTCTGGCTATTTTCAAGTTAATGATAAGTGATGCTTACAATAAAGATAAAATAGAGCTAAAGTTTGTGCCAATAAGACTGCAGTGGTAAAGGAGAAAAGGATTTGTGATTTCCCCTTCTTCTCATAAGACCAGTGAGCCACGCCTCTTTATGTCCTTCCTATCCATGCAACAAGAATAACATCACTAATGCTTATAAAACTATCAAATCTGGAACAGACTTGAGTTCAGTCTCTCATATAGACCTTGCCTATATAGTGATTAATCAAAAGGTAATAATTTTATTAAACAAAACAACGTTATGCTGAACAGGATAATAATAGGGATGGAGTCTGAAAACGGCTTATTTTTGACTCAGAGCAAATAGGAACAAATGCATATAATTTAAACCTGAGTCTTTAGAAAGAAAGACAAAGCAAAGCATTATCTGTACTATGAAGTTTGACATTAAAGAAACAAACAGCCTAGACCTTTAAAAATATTTCTGCCCTTCCTCTGATTATAAAAACAAAGCAATATGACCTAAGTACAAAATATTAGGATGAGTGTAAAAACTATGTAAAATCCTGCTAACCAGAGATAAACAATGGTATTGCTGGTGTATATATTCTTCCAAGTAGTTTTAAACACATACCACACATACATACGCACATACATGTTTTCGAAAGATTATATGATGTTTTGGAATGGATAATTAAACCAGCAAGAAAGTGAGGAAAATGCCTGTTGCTGTTGTTACCTTTGCTTTCAAGTTGTTTCTGACTCATGGTGATCTCATCTGTGCAATAGAACTGCTCCATAGATATTTCAGTTCCATGACCCTTCAGAAGCACACCTCCAAGCCTGTCTTCTGCGGTGCCTCTGGGTGGATTCGAATCATGAAGCTTCCAGATACTAGTCAAGAACTAAACATTTACACCACCCAGAAACCCTTAGGAAGACTCTTAGGGACTAAAAACTAAAACTAAACAATTAATCCAGAATAACATAAACCAACACCAAACCCATTGCCACCAAGTTGATTTTGACTCACAGCAATGCTCTAAGACTAAGTAAAACTCTACCATAGAGTTTCCAAGGAATAACTGATGGATTCGAACTCTCAATCTTTTGGTTAACAGCGGAGCTCTTAACTGTTTCCCCACCAGGGCTCCATAAAGAATAATGGTAAGCACCAAACATCCCTGACTGTGTCTACCAAAACTGAGACTTTGAGTCCAGGGAGTTAATGGCAATAAGGGTCAAAGGTGGAGCCCGAGTGAAGAGAAGCATTAGGACTCAAATCTCACACACAGATGGTGCCCTGAAGTGCCATGACTTCAGTGAAAGAGTGGACTAGAACCTGCTGCCTGAGGGAGATGATGAAAGAAGTTTTCTGTCTTGACTTTTTTAATCCAGAAGAAGATGAAGGGGAACAACAACAACAACAAAAATAGTGTCTTCAAAGAGTTCAGCCTCCCTTGCCCTGATGTGGGTTGAAAGTTTAAATATATTCCACTGCCATGAGCTGAGACACACTAAACTGGAAAGTCAACATAAGGTGCCCTCATCTGGTGTTGCCCTGGGCACCTGGCCAAAACTGAAGAACGTTCTCCGTTGCGCATGAACTGAGGCTCTTTCTGGTTCTCGTCGACTTAACCTACTCAAATACCTGAATGAGCCATGAGTGAGATATGTGATACTTCAAGGGACAGTCACAGTTTTAAATGCTTGTGGAATAAGAAGAAAGAAGTTTAATAGTTTAATATTCAGCTTAAATTGTTAAGAGAAAAAAATAGAAGAAAAACGAAAAGCTGGAAAAGAAAGAGAAATAAGTATAATAGTGAGGGTCCAACATACAAGAAAGCTGGTTTTTTTAAAGGACTAATTGAACATATAAACCTTGGAAAGAATGAACAACAAGAAAGTAAAGAACAAAAATAATAATAATAATACAAGTGTAAGGGGTGTGACGCTGTTAAGGGGGGCAATTCTGATAGAATAGAAGTTAAAGATAACTATGTTGTTAGATGGTGTTCAGTGAGTTCAACAGATTGAAACACTGCACAGTCTGTGGCCTTCCTTGCAATCATTGTTATGCTTCTGCGTATTGTTGCAGCTACTGTGTCAATTGACCTTGTTGAGGGTGTCCCTCTTTCTAGCTGACCCTCTACTTTACCAAGTGTTGTGTCCTTCTCCAGGGACTGATCCCTCCTGACAATGTATCCAAAGTATGTAAGATGAAATCATACCATACTAATTTCTAAGGAGCATTCTGGCTGTACTTCTTCTAAAACAGATTTGTTCCTCTTTTTTGATACAAGTATTAATATCATACAGTAAGTTTGTTTATGAAAATCAATATGAAAACTTAGCCAGCCAAACCAAGTGCCGTCGAGTTGGCTCTGACTCGTGGAGACCCTATGGTCCAGGGTAGAACTGACCCCCAGGGTATTCAAGGAGCGCCTGGTGGATTTGAACTGCTGACCTTGTGGTTAGCAGTGGTAGCACTCAACCCACTACTTTTAGACAGAATATATAATTTTAAAAAACCTTTAGAAATATTTGAGAAGAAACAGAAAACTTGAATATGTCATAGCCATTTTAGAAATTGAATCAGATTTAAAAACTTGTCCATGAAGGACACATGTGAGAAATGTTTCAGGGGCTGCCTTACCTAGTATCAGCGTTTCTCTGAGGTGGTACATTTCAGTTAGTATCTGACTGCTGAAAAGAAATAAGCTATGCAAACATGTGGAGAAAGAATTTTCCAAATATAAGGAATGCCAAGCTGTGGCTCTCAAAGTGTGATCCTTGGGCTGCCAGCATTGGCACTGCCTGGAAACTTGTGAGACATTTGAATTCTTTGATCTCACCCCAGATCTACTGAATTGGAAACCGGGTATAAGAGTCTACAATCTGTATTTTAACAGGCCCTGAAGACAATTCCAAAGTTCTGGTCAATAGCAGCTAGAAAGGGAGAATGCTGTCATGAAAATCACATGGACTTCAGAGTTAGATCAACCTGGGTTTGAATCTCAGTTCCTAAATAAGTTTTGAATAAGAGTTAAATAATTCATTAAAATACACTTGCCTAATGTCTCCTTCCTGTATAATGAAGCTAATTATAGCACTTACCTCTGAATTTTCACACCAGCCAAGTGCCATTGAGTCAGATCCGACTCCTGGTCACCCTAGGTGCCAGAGTAGAACTGACCTCTAGAGTATTTGAGGAGCACCTGGTGGATTTGAACTTTCATGAGTGTTAAGAAAATCTAGATATGAATAAATGATTGTCTGGAACACAGGGAAGTCTTTGATAGATACACTCAATAAAGTTTTGCTATTATGACTTCTCTCCCTTCAACACCTGGAATCTGTCTTTCCTTAGTATTCCTGTGAAATCCCTGTACCCTGAGGAATAGGAACCGAAAGGATGGACTATCTGGAGACTAGAAAACAGCTCTCGACTTAAGTCCAGGGGAAAGACAATAGACGACTACACTAGAGCAACGGCAGTAGAGAAAGAGCAAAGGGGAGATTCAAGAGCTATTTCTAAAGAGGCAGAATCAGATCTTGGTGCCTGGTCAGGTGTGGGGAACAACAAAGCAGCAAGTCACAGATGATTTTAAGTCTCCAGTTTAACTGATGAGTGAAGAGTGGTTTCAGTAGGAAAATCGGTTCAGAAACAAGCACAAGTGTGAGTTACAGTAGTGTGCTCAGATTTAGAGGACTTTGAAATACCTGAGGTAATACAGAAAGGTCATTCTGGAATAAAATTCTGTCTCTCTGTGTGAGTGTGTGGGTGTATGTGTTTGTGGGACACAGAGGAAAACAAAGACGGATAAGATAGCATATCAGTGTGACAACCTTATGTTCTTTGTAACTGGGACATAGAAAGGAGTTACTTGCCAGCCTGCAGGCCTTGCTGGTAATGCCACATTCTGTTGATACCCAGCAATCACAGTCTGTGCTAAGTACAGCATTAACACAAAGGAGTGTCATTCAGGAGACAGAGTATGTGGGAAGGGAATGAAGCCATCGCTAATGAACAGGCTAATGGAACTTGATGAGCAGTGAAAATCAATGAGGCAAGAACTGTCTGCCTCAAAAATGAATAGGTAAGAATGGACAAGTGAAAAACTACAGTTTATCTCAAGTCAGTGCTAGTCCTCACTGCGTGAAACAAAATTCGTACTAACCTCACACCATCTCTGGCATGGTCACAGCTCATGCGTCTTGGACCATGGCCATTGGTTGAGGTCAGTCACTTCTATAACATTAATAGAGCATCCATCCTGGGCCACATATTGTGCAATAATGAAAAAGATAGACATGGTCCCTGCCCTCACTGAGTTGCCCACTCTTGTCTCAACGATGAATTGTAGCTCACTTAACCCATCACATGTAAATTAGATACTGCGTGTTTCCTCCTAGTCCTCTTTATCCTTCTTCTAGGTACCATTATTACTGCTCTTACAATAGCCATCCTCCTCCTCATTACTGAGATTATTTTATCACTTATCCAGAAGCTGTCTCTAGAGCTCTTTAGCTGCTTACAGCTTTTTACCTTGTAAAATCAGATCAAGTACACTCAGTGACGAAATTTTGTCTGTTACCCCGTCTGCTATCCATATATTACATCCCTACTTCTGGGTCACTTACTTTCTCTAGGATTGGATCACTCATGGAATCTGAAGCTCTAACTGTGTTGAATGTAGCCCTCGGATCTCTGTGACCTGGCTTCAAGCTGAGCTATGAGTATCTTAAAGGTTACCTGGATCTGTAGAAATGAGGGCATTGATGATGACTGAGATCTCCTACCATGTCTACCTACCTAACAAAGCGAGTGAAAACAAACCCTTTGCAGATCAGCCAAAACCCATTTTAGCTGATGGGGCTCCTCCTTTGGACACAGATGCTAAAGGATTCTGGGCTAAAAGGATCAAGCTAAATATCTCTTAAACTAGTTGCTACTGAGTTGACATGGACTTACAGAGACTTCATTTGTGTCAGAGCAGAATTGTGATCCATAGATTTTCAGTGCTGGATTTTTCTGAAGTATATCGTAGCATTTCTTTTGAGGGGTCTCTGGATGGCCTTTCAGTTAGCACCTGAGCACATTAGGCATTTTCACCACCTAGCTGGTTCATAAATCATGCCAAATAATGACAGAATCAGGGGATAAGGAGCCTTATATCCTATCCTGTTTCTACTACCTTAGGTCAGTCACTTCATTTGTCTCGGTCTTGGATTTTTCACTTGTAAAAATGCCATATTGAAGCAACCCAGAGTGCTTTAGTATTTATGCAGTTCCCTAACTTACTAGCTGCTTTAAATGAAGACGGTGTGGCTTAGTGATTTACATTTTCAGAAAAGTATTTATCAGTGATCCAATTTTCTCGGAAAGCCACACACACGGGTATTGTTTCTCTATATAAATAGAAGAAGCATGCAAAATCCTTTAGCTATAGTCATCAAAACTTCTCTGCTATGGAAGCTGAGCCTCTCTAAAGTTGGCTTTTTGTGCTCTATTAGCTGTCATGGATCCTCGGATTTCTGAATACCAACTCGGACCTTCGGCAAAATGAACCACCATATCTTTCGGCATTTGTCTCTCCTGGTTTGAGGCCTACCACTTGTGCTGACTGCTGACATCTCTATATGACCTCATCGTCTTCATGACTGCCTGGATTTCTGACTTAACCCTTCAACTCAGCCTTCAGTTTAAGGGCCCCTCACTCCTGGTTGCTCTTCACATCTGTTCCAGATCTGAAAATTCTGCATCACCCTCCACACTTAGTTTTCTCTGACCCAATATTTTGACCTGTGTTTATGACTCTCCCTCTGTCCAGATAACAATGTGCAGCTAGGATTATACAAAATGGCACTAGAGTAACCTGAAAGAGATTATTTACTCAGTGAAACACTGCGGAAAAAGGCTTCCAGTGACAATCACTAAAGCTGTATTTTTTTCTTGTTATTTGTTGTGTTCTAAAACTTGTGTTAGATAAAGGAATGGAATTTGCTGGAACTTCTGTTAGAATACAGGAATGGAGAGGTTTGAGTTTGCTCTGCCTTCCTGATTAAGGACTTCTTCAAGGAACTTGTAGCTTAGACATATTCATAAAGTCTCACAGTTACTGCAGCTGTTATATGAGGCAATTTGAGCTAAACAAAATTAATCAGAGCTGTGCATTGTAAGAAAAGAGTATTATTTCTGTCACCTTGGGCTGCCAACAAAATGCTAAGAAAATTACAAAGCAATGGCAGCTACTGTGACAGAATGAAAAATAAACTTTCTGTGCTTGAGGAAAAGCTTTCCATTCCCTCTACATGTACTGAGCGGTACAAGAGCCCTCTGTAGGTCTTGGCACCTGATGTCACATAAATAGTCATTTGTATACACTAGGAATCCAAATGTGCTCTATTCCTGGAGTCTACACCCTCTACCTTGACAGGAGCAGCAAACGACTTTTAATTAAATTTAGTTTATATACAGAAATTACCTCCTTTGTCAGCAGGAATAAAGGCCAGTCAAATGGATATTCTTTAAAGAGCTGTATAAGCATTTTTAAAATTAAATCACACTTTATCAGACTCATTCTTCCTTCTCAGTCTGCCACTGTTCTCCCAAATTTACCACACAAACTTGACAATGGCCTATCTTCTTGTTGCTTAAAGCACTGTTAAGAGAAAGAGAAAACTTGTTGTCCAATTAAGCTGTAAATATATATTTTGCCCCTGCTGAAACCAAACCAAACTAAACCAAAAAAACACCTTAAGTGGCTACAAGCAATGGCATATCCTGCACTTTATTTTTAACGTTTGTAAAGACTCCATTAAAAAGCTTGAATTTCGTTATTTCTAGCTATTGGATATTTTTTGTTATTTTGTGTCTTGTGTTCAGTATGGTGTTGTGACTGGAATGGAGCAGGAAGATGAAAGATCAAGATTACAATTTAAATATGTTTGAATGTTGTTCTCAATGATAAGCTCAGGTTGTTTCAAGATGAGTTACAATGGCCTTTTTTCACTGGATCCCTGACAAATGTCTGAACTCTGTGGAAAAATGAAGAATTTTGCAGCAGAAAATGTACCTTGAGGATCTGACCCTGCTCTTTCCCTGGAGTGAGATTCTGAGCATGTCCCTTAACCTTGCTGTGGTAAGCTTTACGAATTTATCAAATAAGGACAATAAGACTTGCTGTCTTTCCATCTCGTCTGTTTTTGGAGAAAGTAAAAAAAAAGACAATGAAAGGGATTTGTAAGTAGATTGTAGAGCATGAAATAAATCCACTCATCTAGCAAACATTATTTGATCCCAGTGTGAATTAAGCACAGTCTTGTGCTCTCAGAAATTGAATGATCCTCTGTACCTGTGCCTGTTTATGAGGATAAACATACAAAGTGAGATCTAATGTTCCCCGTGATGCCCAGAGAAATGATTTCAGAAGCAGAAGTGACAGAAGGAGTCAGTCAGAAGTGTTCGCTTCCTGTGAGATCTAGTGCCCACAAACCAAGCGGAGGAGTTGTTGTGGAGTGGTGGCGGGGCATCTCCCTACCAGAAGCAAAACAATGCTCGTCCTGTCCACTGCTGTATAATTCAGATAAAACACTGAGAGTTTAGTCCTTGGGTTTCTGGTCTATTTTTTAAAGACCAGCCTTTCTTTTCTCATTATCGCTTTCTAGGAAGTTCAATAAAATAACCTGAAGAAGAGATTAGAAAATCACATGTTTCATCTGGCAAAAAGGAGTTAGATAGCTTAATAGTTCTCATCCATCTAATGATTCTCAGTTCAAGCATGAAAATATGAATGTATTTAAAACTGTCTCAAGCTTGACTACCCATTAATTTTAATATACAGATATGTATGATTCTACAATTAACTGCCTCTGCATCTGCATTCATTTGAGTTGTGTCAGAGAATTGGACTCTTTAGCGTTTTCAATGGCTGATTTTTCCGGTCTATGACACCAGGCCTCTCTTCCAAGGTATATTAGGATGGACTTAAGTGTTAGCATTTCAGAGAGCAGCTGAGTATGTTAACCCGTTGCACCACTTAATCTAAACTCTAAGACATTTGTAGTTATTGCTAGGTGCTGACCCGTTGGTTCTGAGTCACAGCAAACTTACATACAACAGCACAAAGCACTGCCTGGCCCTGCACCATCCTTACAGTCCTTACTGTGCCTGCGCCCGTTGCTGCAGCCACTGTGCCAATTTGGCTCCTCGAGAGTTTTCTTCTTTTTCACTCACCTTCTACTTTACTAAGCGTGAGAGCCTTCTCCAGGGACTGGTTCCACCTGATAACATGTCTAAAGTAATGAGATAAAGTCTCACCTTCCTTGCCTCTAAGGAACATTCTGGCTGTGTTTCTTGCAAGACAAATTTATTCATTCTTCTGGCAGTCTGTGGTATACTCAATAATCTTGGCCAACATCATAATACAAAGACATGAATTCTTCTTCAGTCTTACTTATTCATGAATATGAGGTGATTGAAAATACGGCTTGAATCAGACACATCTTAAATCTCAAAGGGACAACTTTACTTTTTTAACAATTTAAAGAGGTGTTTTGCCAGTGCAATGCAACGTGTTCTTTGGTGTCTGATGCTTCTGTGATTGTTGATTGTGGATACAGGTAAAATGAATCCTTGACAACATCATTCTGCCTTATTTATCATGCTGTTTCTTGTTGGTCTGTTTACCAGGATTTTTGTTTTCTTTATGATGAGGTACAATCCGTACTGAAAGTTATGGTCTTTAATCTTCATTGGTAAGTACTTCAAGTCCTCTTCACTTTTAGCAAACAAAGTTGCTTCATCTGAATATCACAGGTTGTTAGTGAGTCTTCCTCCAGCCCCAGTGTTCTTTGTCATATAGCCCAGAATTTTGGATTATTTGCTCAACATACAGACTGATAAGCTTGGTGAAAGGATGTAACTCTGATGCACACCTTTCTTGACTTTTAAACAACACAGTATCACCTTGCTCTGTTCGAATGACTGCCTTTTGGTCTATGTACAGTTAGTTCCTCATGAGCACTATGAAGTATTCTGGTATTCTCATTCTTCATAATTTTGTACATAATTTGTTATGATTCACAAAGTCAAATGCCTTTGTGTTGTCAATAAAACACAGGTAAACATCTTTCCGGTATTTTCTGCTTTGGGCCAAGTTCTATCTGCCATCAGCAATGATGTCCCTCATTTCATGTCCTCTTCTGAATTCAGCTTGTATTTCTTCCAGTTCCCTGTAGATGTATGCTAGAACATTTGAATTATCTTTAGCAAAATTTTATTTGCATGTGATGTCAATGATATTGTTCCATAATTTCCACCTTCTGTTGCATCATCTTCCTTTGGAATGGGCTCAAATATTGTCTTCTTAGTGTTGGGCAGGTAGCTGTCTTGCAAATTTCTTGGCATAGCCAATAAACATTTTCAGCACTGCATCCCTTTGCTGAAAAATCTCAACTAGTATTCTGCCCATTCCTGGAACCTTGTTTTTTGCCAATGCTTCAGTGATGGTAGCCTTCTTCCTTCACTATTGTTGGTCACTAATCATATATTTTCTCCTGAAATGGTTGAACATCAAACAATTCTGTGTGTATTCCTTCCATCTTCTTTTGACGCTTCTTGCGTCATTTAATATTTTTCTTATAGAATTCTTTAGTACTGCAACGTGAGGATTGAATTTTCTCTTCAGTTCTTTCAGCATGAAAAATGCTGAGAGTATTCCTCCCTTTTTGTTTTCTAACTCCAGAATTTTTCACATTTCATTATAATACTTTGTCTTTCAAACTACATTTTGGGATCTTCTGTTCTATTCCTCATCATTTCTTTCACTTGCTTTAGCTGTTTTATGATCAAGAGCAAGTTTCAGAGTCTCTTCTGACATCTGTTTGGGTCTTTCTTTCCTCCCCTGTCTTTTGAATGACCTTTCACTTTACTCATGTGTGATATCCTTCTACAACTCATGTGGGTCATTAGCATTCAATGAACCAAATGTATTCTTGAGATGTTCTCTGAATCCAGGCAGAATATACTCAAGGTTATACCTTGGTTCTCATGGACTTGGTCTAATTTACTTTAGCTTCAGTTTGAACTTGAATATGAGCAACTGATGTGTTTGTTCCTCTGTCAGTCTTTGGCCTTATTCTGATTGATGATATATTGAGTTTCATCTTTGCATATTTCTACAAAAGTGAAGGATTTGACTCTCGTGTATTTCATCTGGAAAGGTCCAGTTGTAGAGTTGCTGTTTATGTTTTGGAAAAGAGGTGTTTGCAATAAACAAATTTTGGTCTTGCAAAATTCTATCATGCACTCTTTGGTGTCATTTCTGTCACCAAGATCATACTTTTAAACTACTGACCCAACTCTGTCTCCATCTTTTGCATTCCAATCACCAGTAATTATCAATGTGTCTTGATTGTATACTTGATCAATTTCAGGTTATAAAAGTTGGAAAAATTTTGTTTCTCCATTCTTGACTCTAGTGGTTGGTGCATAGATTTGAATAATGGTCATATCATCTATTCTTCCTTGTAGGCTTATAGACATTATTACAGTGTGATATTTTGAATAGATCTTGAAATATTCTTTTTAGCAATGAATGTGATGCCATTCCTCTTTAATTTGTCATTCCTGGCATAGTAGACCATCTGATGATTCAAAACTGGCCAACACCAGTCCCTTTCAGTTTGCTAAGGCTGAAGATATTGATCTGTGTAGGTTCCATTTCATGTTTTGTGACTCAAAATTTTCTAGAGTCATCCTTTGTACATTCTACTTTCTGTTTATTAATGGATATTTGCAGTTGTTTCTTCTTATTTTGAGTCATGACACATTAGCAAATGAAGGTCCTGAAAACATTATTCCATCCACATGATTAAGGTCAACTTTACTTTGAGAAGGCAATTCTTCCCTAGCCACATTCTAAGTTCCTTCCAGCCTGAAAGGTTGATCTTCTGGCACTATATCAGACAATGTTCTGCCGCTATTTGTAAGATTTTTGCTAGCCAATTCTTTTAGATGTAGACTGCCAGGGCCTTCTTAGTGCTGAAGCCTGTCCATCGTGCACAAATCTGCTGGTACTTGAAATACTGGTGGCACGGTTTCCAGCATCACAGCAACATATGAGGTACCACAATAGAACAAACTGACAAACAAGTGTTCCAGAAACTGGCAGGCAAGTGATGCAGACTTATACAGCCTCCTCTCTAAATATTTCCAGGAATCCAAGGAGACACTCACCTACGCGACTGAATATATGACAAAGACTATAACTTAATTCATGGAATAAGGGCAGTGTATTTAACAATAACTGCTGAAATATCTGGAAGAAATCACAACAAAACAGGTATTATGAAGTACTATATAGGATGTCCTGATGAGTTATATAATACTTTTAAAAGGAAAGCAACAAAATTATTTTGAAAATTTGGAAGAATCTGATTGTATAATTATGCACTGGAGACAACTTTTGATTAAGAAAAACCCAGAACTGACTAAGATAAACATTCATCCAAGTACATAAAAATTAAAAATATGTTGTGGGAAAAGATAGAAACAAATTAAAAAAGGCATTGTGAAATATATTTGTTACACTATTATCTTAACTCATTGTCCTTGAGTCAACTCAAACTCACAGTGACCCTATAGGACAGAGTAGAACTGTCCCATAGGGTTTCTAAGGAGCAGTTGGTGGATTGAAACTGCTGACCTTTTGGTTTGCACCCATAGCTCTTAACCACTGCACCACCAGGGCTCTGCACTATTACATTACAATCCCTAATATACAAAAATATTGGTGAAATAGTATTTGACTTAGTTACGTAGGGCTGCTATAACAGAAGTAAAACAAATGGATGGCTTTAACAAATGGAATTCATTTTCTCACAATTTGGGAGGCTAGCAGTCTAAATACAGGGTGCCAGCTACAGGAGAAGGCTGTCTCTAGAGGAAAGTCCTTGACTCCTTGAGCTTCTGCTTCTGAGTGATCGTCAAGTGGCTTGTTACCTCTCTTTCTTCAGCTTACTTGTTTAATCTCGTTGATTGACTTAAGATACATCCTACACTAATCCTCCCTCATTAACGCATTTTTTCCGAAGATATTTAGATCAGTCCATGCCATGTGTTTGCTCAATTCTTTTTTCAATTTGTCATAATGTTAGATGCTAACTCATGAGTTCATATTTATTTGCATTTCTACATCAGGGAACTGAAGGCATTAAAAAAATGTTAGCCTTTGAAGCATATGATGATGGTCTTTTTTTTTGGATTTAATATTTGCAAAGGCTCTCAATTCCAAAGCTCACAAACTGCTCAGGTTTTGCTTTGCCAAACCATTTAACACCCACCTGCATCTCATAGTAAACTCTGATGGCTAAGAGCTACAGCTGCTAACCAAAAGCTCAGCAGTTCAAATCTGCCAGGTGCTCCTTGGAAACTCTATGGGGCAATTATACTCTGTCCCATAGGGTCGGGTCACTATGAGCCAGAATTCACTTGATGACTGGTTTGGTTTTTGGTTTTGCATCTTATCACAAAGAAAACATGTTTCCAAAGCGAGATTATAACTACAGGTATAAACCAAAACCCATTGCTGTCAAGTCAATTTTGATTCATAGCCACCTAACTGAAAAAAGTATAACTGCTCTACGGAGTTTCCAAGGCTTTGATCTTTACAGAAGCAGACTACCACATCTTTCTCCAAAAGAGAGGTGGTTAGCAACTTAGGGCTTAATCACTACATCACCAAGGCTCCTTAACCACAGGCCTAGAGGTTAAAATTTACAACATATATTTTTGGGGGACACAATCCAATCCAAATACTACTTGTTCCCTAATGTACTAGAAAGAAAGAAAAAAGAAGAATTAGTAAAAGTTCTTCTAAAATTGACCAGAAAAAACAAAATCACAATAGTTATTAAGGATAGGAGTTCTAAAGAGACAATTCACGAAAAAAGAAATTCAAATTATTGACAGACTTGCCCAGAGCTCACTAGCAGTTAGAAACATGCAAATTAAATCAGTGAAACATTGTTTCCCACCTACTACATTGCCTAAAAAAATTCAGGTCTGATAAGGATCTGAAAAAAATGGCAATGCTTATCTAATGCTGCTGGGAATTAGACTCTGCCATGTGAGTCCAAAGATTGCAGGCCTTTGTGTGACCTTTTTAGTTACGATCTTATAGCTTCCACCCAGGTGACTGTAATGTGATTGTGGCCCACCAAAGGGATTGGTCAGTTTTGCCTTAAAAGAGAGCCAACTGCAGAACAGACAGCAGGATTCTACCACCACCAAGGAAGAATAGCCAGGAGCAGAGAGCATGTCCTTGGGACCGGGGATTCTTGTTCTGAGAAGCTCCCATAAGCAGGAAATGGAGAGAGCGAGCAAGCTATCATCCTGAAGATGGGCAGAATCAGCAGGAGAGATCCATGTCAGGAGACCGAGTGTTTTGGCTTCCTGGCCTGCAGAGAGAGCCAGGTCAGTGCCTTTGGGAGATGCCTCAGGCCAGGGAGAGATGTGTCTGTGAGCATGGGTGGGAAGAGGAGGTCCTGATGAAAGAACTGTACCGTTAGGGTCCCTGAGTCTGAACTGTGACTTTTACATCCTCAATAAACCCTGTAATCATAGTATGGTCGGAGAGTTTGGTGGGGTCATTGCCAAGAATTATCTAACCCACCAAAATAGTAGAGGCGCTGTGTGAGAAACTGTTGGTGTCAGAGTTAGTAAAGGTGGCAGAGAGGGGGACATGTCTAGTGTCTGCCTCTTGAGACTAAGCCTCACTCTATTGATCTTGATTCTCCTTCCCCCTTGTGGGACTGGAGATCAGATACCGCCCCCATGTTATTTTTACAGATATCCGGATCAGTCTTAGAAAAAAGTAGTGCAAGAAAAAGAATTTGAGGAGAAATGATGAGGAGCTAGGTATTAGTAAGGAGGTGGAAATATTTTAAAATCTAAATTTAATGCTCACTGGCTTAGAGATTATATTTGAAGCTACAGATGTGGATGAATTCCCTCAGGCAAAGCATGAAGATATAGAAAAGAGAGAGCTAGGAATGGAACCATGAGTGTCATCAACACTTAAGGGACCTGGGCAAAAAGAATAACCAGCAAAGGAGGTCGGCCCATTTAGAGCTTACTTGTTTCAATGAGCATCTCGATTGATTCTTCACACTTTTGGCTCACAGAAGTATAGGCGGTTAACTTATCCTGGCACCTGTCTTAGTCTATTCACACCTTGCCTACTCTGCCTCCTCATTGGTGCACGCTGGATGTAGCTTGGCATAGTATAAGAGAATGACTGCTAGCATTAGACAGTCTGATTTTAAACCCTGGTTCTGTGACTCACTGGTTGTGTAGCCTTCATCAATTTACTAAACAGCACTGGGTTTTCCTAGAATTACAGTAAAAGTTAAATAGGCTACTACATGTAAACCACTTAGATCATTCAATAATTGGTACCTATACTGTTAGTATTTGTAAGGCATCATGCTACCAATTTTAACACTATGTCATTTGACTTGAGTCTCACAAGAGCCTTTTATGTAGGTACTGCACTTTACCCTCCTTTATGGAAGAGGATGCTTCTTCCCAGGTTAAGGGCCTGACCTTAGAGCAAGCACTTAATAAGAGACAGAACTATGGTTTGGTCCCAGCCAGTGTGACTGCACAATCCAAATTTCCACTCATTACATTGAATCTGCTTCTCCTCATCTGGTTCTAAAGATGGGTCATATTAGCATAAATTGAAGTCATGGCAGTGTCAGAACCTTTCTTCTTTTCAAAAGTCACCTATATATTCACCTGCTCATGAAGGAAACCTGCAGAATAGGTTTCCCTCAATCTAGTATGACATCATTAGTGATCAAATTGCATATCCCCAAAATTTATGTTGTAAATCCTAATCCTTATGACTGTGGGTATAATCCCATTTAAGAATAGTTTTTTTTTTGTTGTTGTTAATAAAACCGTATCAGAGTAGGGATGAACCTAGTGATTTTTGAGATTAAGAGAGCAGATTAGGCGCAGAAGCGAGTAAGTAAACATGGGAGAAAGAAAGACCCCATATGGAGATCTCCAAGGAACTTCAAGAAGAACCATACAGAAGCTTGAGACAAGGATTTTCCTCTAGAGCAGATGGAAAGTGCCTGCTGTTATAGTCAAAAACCAAACCAAACTCAGTACAGTCTGGTCAGTTCTGACACATAGCAACCCTATAGGACAGAGTAGAACTGCTCCATAGAGAGTTTCCAAGGAGCGCCTGGTGGATTCCAACTGTAGACCTTTCGTTTAGCAGACATGAAACTTAATCACTATGCCACCAGGGTTCCCTCCTACAGCGAGTGCCTGGAATTTGGCCTTCTTTCCTCCTGAATTGTGAGAAAATAAATTTATGTTTGTTAAAGTCACCCATTTGTGATATTTCTGGTACAGCAGCACGAAGAAACCGAGACAAAATTTTACTTTGATGGAGGGTAACCTCGGTCATCAGCTGCTTTGGAGTTTCTCTGTCTTAGTCTTTAAGGTCTGTGTGCTTGTATCCTCTCTAGGAAAACTGATCAATAGTGGAAGAAAGACCATTCCTGCAGTAAGCTTTCTTGCTCCTCCTCCGATTCACAGATGACTGCCAATTTTTTTTTTTTCTTTCCTGTCTCCCTATGGGTAAGCTTTCTCATTTCTCATCTATGGGTAGTTTCTGTTCTGAAATTTAAAAAAGAAAGCTCTTTTTTCTTATTCTGTTTATGTGAACTATGCATGCTGTTGTTTTCCTAACTGCCTCCTTGGTACACGGGCAGCATTTTGCTCTACATGCCATGCCCCTTTTCTCTCCATGTGACAGGGCGCAGCCTGCTCAGACTTTGGAGGGACTGGAGAGAGATGGGGTTTTTCCCTACGATACACTATTTCCTTTCACCAGTCAGCGGCTCCTCTAATGTTCTCTCCCAGGGACATGTTGCTGCTCTTGCCTGGAGCTGCCCTGGTTATTTGGTCTGGGCTCATGTACAGCTCTAATTCAATTTACAAGGCAGTTGCATAACTGTTCCCAGTCTCCAGTTGACCTTGATGTCAAGCAGCGGTCAAGTTGTACCAGCTGGGAGAAAGGAGGACTTTCTGGTCAGCCCTTGAGAACATTTTAGCTGGGGTTCTGGAATGGAATGTGGCAAAGAAAGGCCAAACCAGACCAGTAAATTCTTTGGGAGGGTGAAGAGCAGGGGTTATTGGTTTTTTTGTCAGATGGATGTTGTTGACTTTCAGGTCAATCCTGTGTCACTCCAGATTATGATAGCTGTTCTCTGACCAAAGATAGGGGTCTGTCTTCTTTCTCAACAAATCTCAATAAATATATGAGCCTTCTGGCCTCATGGGAGGTGCTCCCAGGAGTGTCTTCAACTTGGAAACCTCTCAAGGACAGATTGTAGCACATTCCTTTACAGAGGGTCCTGGTTCTACTCAGTGCTAAATAGTGACAAGAATAGCTTGATTTTGATACTTTTGCTTCTGGTCTTAATGAAAACCAGGAATACTAGAACTTTCAACATGAAAACAAAAATGCAAGCTAAAGGCTGAGCAAATTATTCACAATTTCAGAAAGTCAATAGCATAAAAGCCCTCTGAGAGCAGGGACTCTGTTTTGTTCCCTATTGTATCCTAGTGCCTAGAACACTTCCTGGAACAGACTGGGTGCTCAGAAAATAATTAATGGATGATATATAATATGATGTATAGCATGGTGTATAGACAACAGCTGTTGATCTTTTTCTGGTTAATTCACCCAAGACTATCACATCTAAGATTTTCAGAATTCTGTTTTACTATCTAGAATTATATATTCTAAAGCATGTGTTTATGGATATATAATATTAAATAATGTGCAAATTTATACATATAATGAATAAGCTAATCATTGCAATAACTTCTACATATCAAGAAAAGAATAGACTACTGTTTACAAGTCTCTGAAAGAAACTACGTCACTCATTAAACTTACCGAAGATAAATACATAATAAACGTATGCTCTGAAAAAAGATAATCAGCTACAATTTATTAATTCAGTGGTAGTTCTTCTCTGCTGTGGAAATTACTTCAATTATCTTTAACTACTAAAATTGTACCAGTTCTACTGGGCCTATAAATATTCTTAAATAATCCATATTGCCTACCTTTATATTTCATATAAAAATGACATAAAGTACTGGGAAAATGTGATACAAAAGACCTCATTAAAGCATTAAAAAGCAAAAATGTTACTTTGATGATTACAGTGTGCGTTACCAAAGCCATGGTATTTTCAATTGCTTTATATGTATGAACAAGGGGATATTGTGTGGTTTAAAGTCAGGAAAGGTACATGTCAGGGTTGTATACTTTCACCATAGTTGTTAAACTTGTAGGCTGAGCAGAAAAAAAAAAAAAATCTAAAAAGCTGTACTATATGGGCAATAATGGGGCATCAGGATTAGAAGCAGACTCCTTTGCAATGTGTGTTATACAAATGATACAATCTTACTTGCTCAAAGTCAAGTGGAATTGAAGTACTTAGTGATGAAGAAAAGATTTTCTCTGATGGAGAAAAGATCGAGGTTGTTAAGGATTTTATTCTACTTGGGTCTACAATCAATGCCCATGGAAGCAGCAGTCAGGAAATCAAAAGATGCATTGTATTGGGAAAATCTGCTGCAAAGGCCTTCTTTAAAGTATTCAAAAGTAAAGATTTAACCTTGGAGAATAAAATGTGCCTGACTCAAGCCATGGTGTTTTCAATTGCATCATATGCGTGCAAAAACTGAACCATGAACAAAGACAGAAGAATTGATGCCTTCGAATTGTGGTGTTGTATAAGAATGTTGAATGTACCATAGACCACCAAAAGAACAAACAGATTTGTCCTGGAAGAAATACAACCAGAGTGCTCCTTGGAAGCAAAGATGGCAAGACTGCTTCTTGCATACTTTGGACATGTTGTCAGGAAGGATCAGTTCCTAGAGAAGGATATCATGCTTGGTAGACTGGAGAGTTTGCGAAAAAGAAGACCTTCGACAAAATGGATTGACACAGTGACTGCAACAATGGGCTGAAACATAAAAACGGTTGTGGATGTGATGCAAGACCAAGCAGGGTTTCGTTCTGTTGTTAATAAGGTAGCTATGGGTTGGCACTGACTCAATGGCACCTGTCATGGATCAAATTGTGTCCCCCAAAAATATGTGTAGCCATTTGGCTGGGCCATGACTCCCAGTATCTTGTGACTGTCCTCCATTTGGTGATTTTCCTATGCTGTATGTTAAAGGGTTAGGGTGGGACTGTAAATCTCTTTATAAGATCACCTCCCTGCTGCACTGTAAAGGGAGTTTCCCTGGAGTATGGCTTGCCCCACCCTTAATCCTTTCATCCTATGAGAGAGAAAAGGACAGAGAAGCAGGCAGAGAATTGGGAACCTTGTACCATCAAGAAAGCAGCACCAGAGAAGAGCACGTCCTTCAGACCTGAGGTTCCTGTGCCAAGATGCTCCCTGGACAAAGACTGATGCCATACCAGACTTTCCTCCAGAGCCAACAAGGGGAAAACCTTCCCCTGGAGCGGATACCCTGAATATGGACTTGCAGCCTACTGGACTGTGTAAGAATAAACTTTCCTTTATTAAAGGCATCCACTCTCTGATATTACTGTTAGAGCAGCCCTAGCTGACTAAAACAGCACCTGACAACAACTGATGAAGATTAAAGACCACAGACTTCCATATGGATTATGTATTGACATAAAGAAACCAAAAATCCTCACATCTGAACCAATAAGCGGCATCGTAATAAGTGAGAAAAGATCAAAGTCGTTAAAGATTTCATTTTACTTGGATCCACAATCAACATTCACAGAAGCAGCAGTGAAGAAATCAAGAGACATACTGCTTTGGACAAATCTCTTGAAAAAGATCTCTTTAAAATGTTAAAAAGCAAAGATACCCCCTTGAAGATAAAGTGTGCTTGACCCAAGCCATGGTATTTTTCAATCATCTCATATGCAAGCGAAGGCTGGTTGATAAATAAAGAAGATCAAAGAAAAATTGATGCTTTAAAATATGTTGTAGACAAAGAATACTGAATTTACCATGGACTGACAAAACAAACAAATCTGTCTTGAAGAAAGTACAGCCAGAATGACCCTTAGAAGCAAGGACGGCAAGACTGAATCTCACATATTTTGGACATGTTATGGAGGGCTCACTTCCTAGAAAGTGACATGCTTGGTAGAGTAGAGGCTCAGCGAAAAGGAAGACCCTCAATGAGACGGATCCACATAGTGGCTGCAACGGTGGGCTCAAGCATCACAGTAATGGCGAGGATGGCCCAGGACCTGGCAGTGTCTATTCTGTAGTGCACAGATTTTCCACGAGTCAGAAAGGGTGCGACATCACCTAACAACAACATATGCATGTAAAAGATGTACAATGATTAAGGAAAATTAGACAAAAAATGATGCATTTGGATTATGGTGTTAGCAAAGAATACTGAATATCCACAGACTACCAGAAGAAGGAACGTGTCTGTCTTGGGGAAATACAGCCAGAAAGTGCCTTAGAAGTTAGGTTGGTAACTCTTTGTCTGATGTCTGATGTACCCTGGACTTGTTATCAGGAGGGGTGAGTCTGTGCAGAAAGACATCATGCTTGGTAAACTAGAGGGCTGGTGGAAAACGAGACCCTCAGTGAGGTAGACTGACATAACGGCTGAAACAATGGGCTCAAACATAGCAAAGATTTTGAGGATGACATAGGATTGGGCAACATTCTTTTATATATAAGGTCACCAAATAGAAGACAGTTTGACAGCACTCAATGACAACATATTTTTGACAACAGAAGTTTTCCCATTCTCAGTTATTTCTATTGCTTAGTCTATGTCACCTTTTAGCAGTTGATTAAAACCAATTTCCGACTTCCTTGCATGCTGTCTGAACCACCAGTTGTCGGTGAGTCCATTCTGACTTAAGGTAGCCCCTTGTGTATCAGACTAGCACTATGAACTGAGGGATTTTCAATGGCTGCTTCTTTGAAAGTAGATTTCCAGGCGTTTCTTCCTAGGCACCCCTCGGTAGACTCAAATTTTTAATCTTTCTATTGGCAACCAAGGGTGTTAACCATTTGCACTACCCAGGGATTCTACGTGGTATCCAATGCATTCCTGCTGAGAAGATTCTAACTTATAGCAACCTTACAGGACAAAGTAGAATTGCCCCATAGGTTTTCCAAGGCTGGTGGACTTGAACTGCCTGTCTTTCCGTTAGCAAACAAGCGCACAACCACTGTGCCTCAGGGTCTCTTACATAGTATCTAATGATTTTTAAAAACTGATTACTTTCACAACTAATTACTTTCAAAATCTTAGTGCCACAGGAAGTATAGATAGGATAATTTTTCTAATATTTCTGAGTTTGATACTATACATGTAATAGCTACTGGGCAAATACCTACTTAGTTAAACTGAAACAACCAACAATTGGTAATTTCTTGTGCAACATACATTCATATATGCATAATAACATTTCCATATACAAGAATTAAATATTCCAAACTTTTAAATAAAATACTATGTTCTTGCTCGAAAAACTTTCTTAAGTTCCCATAATGCTAGATGCTAGCCTGCACACAATGCTTGTGTGAGAGTGAATTCAAATGTCTTTGCATTTCCAAACTAGGGAACTCAGGCATTTTAATGAACATCAAGACTTTGGAACAAATGGTGATGGTCTTTTAGTAGATTTAATATTTCCAAGGTCTGTCAATTCCAAAGCTCACCAACTGCTCAGGCCTTGGTTTGCCTAGCCATTTAACTCCCACTTGCATCTCATAACATGTGTTTAAAACTACAAAGGACATTTTAGGATGGCTTGGTTTTATTTATTTATTAAACTGTCAAGTCGCTCAGCATGTTGGATGATTACAGCAGCTGATTATCATGTACCTCACAATGCATTGTAATGAAGCTGTTGCTTTAAGTACAGTTGGGACAGGTCCTCACAGTCAGGTAGTTGTTAATTGCTTCATTTTCTAGATAAAGATTTTCTGAAATATATTTCCTATGCAGTGAAGAAGTTTTAAAACATTGCTTCCACTTCAGACTGGGACTAAGCAGATGGGAAATAATGAGTTTCCTCAATACTATCTTGGCGGGAGAAGTATTATTTTAGACCCCACCTTTTTCTACATATTCCAGCAACACCAAAATCCTGTTTTTATTCACTTGATTCTTGTTAATGGCACTTCAACCCTCTCTGGGGAGGGTAGAACGCGAATGCTGTGCTATTCTCTTGTGGTGCCCAGACAGCAAAACTGCTCTCAACTTTTGACACTGATGTTGTTGTTAAGTGCTGTCAAACCAATCACAATTCATAGGGCCCCCATGAGACAGAGCTGACTTACCCCACAGAGTTTCCTAGGCTATAATCTTTACAGCAGCAGGTGGCTAGGATTTTCACACAGGGAGCTGCTGGGTGGGTTTAAACTGTCCAGCTTGCCTTTGTGGCCACTGTTTCCCAGGTCTCCACAGAGAAGCTGAGATGACCTTCACACCACCACAGGTATCCTTGTAAAGAAACACTCATATACTTCTTTATTTTTAAAGAGGCTCAAGACTTTTATTTTAAATTTCTTCATTTAAAACCAAAAAGACCTTAGTCAAAAGAAACAAAGATTCACTAAACATACAATGAAATAATTACTCAATACATGTAAACAGATTAATTTAGAGTAAATAATTTCTGAGTAAAATCAATTAAACCATTTAAGTAGGTATTCATTTAGTCAGAAAAATGCACCTTCTCCTCACTTATGGACTGTCTCAATCTGAATTTGATATTGAAAAACATCCAGAAATTCAGGAATGGATAATTAATAACCTTAAGTTAGAATTCATGAAATTCTCAGGACACCATTTTAATTCATTTCAATTAAACGAGATTCTGCTGTATATTGTACGGGAATTCTGAGAAGCATTAGGAACTGTTACACTGTCAAAGCAGAGTAAGTGAAGTTGCTACTTTAAATAGGTTAAAAATCTCTGGCCAAGTATATGTTCACTCTTCAAATAGGAAGAAAAATTATGGCTAAGTATATATATCCACTAGTCCTGTTTCCAAATTCTTTCTCTATAAATATGATTATAGTTATAATGAAATATCTGGTCATGGAGCCTCAGGCATTCAGCTCTAGCTCCATTCTGGGCTGAAGTCCCAAGAATGCCCAGACAAGAGGGCTAGTCAACAGATGAAAACCAAAGTTAGATGAGCTAACTATTTTGAGATTATGTCTAGATTTTAAGTGAATACTTCACTACATTTATATCACTTGGAATCAGACTTTAAAATAAACTGCATTTTTAAAAACATAGCAACTGATAACAAGTAAATACATATTACATAAAATTATATTCTTAATAACTATTTTAAAAGAAAGGCTAAGTCTGTCAATTCATCCTTCTGAAGAAATTCTACCCAAGCCAAAGCAATCCAAAGTACCACAGTTCATGACTGGTAGCAGATACCTATACTTTCAGAAATACATCTATCTGAGAGGGATACAATTGAATTGGGGTGGTAAGTTAAAAGCATCTGAAGCCTAATGTCTTGGGTTGGGTGTGGGGAATGGGGAAGACTCCAAAAGCTACTGTTGAGTGTGTAGTGAGCTCTGCCTGACTTAGGCCAGGCATTCCTATGGAAAAGCAGTGAAGAAGGAGTGAAACAAAAGATGTGACGGGGAGAGCGGGTGCATAGTGCTGCAGATGATAGTCCCTGAAGTCAGAAAGAAGAGAACTCACTTGTATAAAGCTGGGGCAATCCTTTCCTTGTTATGGATATTTTTCCCATCCTTGGCTCTTTCACAGGTTAATAAGCAGTTATTTCCTGTTAGATCTGTGTTTGCAAGTCTCTGCACATCACCAGGTACCTCACTGTTAAAGAAAATGAAAATTCTTTCAAAGTTCTGAAGGGTATTGTCCCTGCTGAGCACATAGCAAATCAAACCCTCTGCCATTGAGTCTATTTTGATTCATTGCAACCCTATAGGTAGTTCCCCTTCAACACACAGCAGGTAAATACTGTATTTTATGATAAAGGAAGGGCATCTACAGCCTGTATCTTACACAAGGGTCACTAAATGAACTCAAATTTTTAAAAAGGAAGAAAAAGATCTTGAAAAGAATTCTTTAAGAGTAGGAAAGCCATTTACAAAGAAAGTTAAATAATGACAAATTGATCAAGTTGCATACAGTAACTTCGTGCTTAAAAACCACCTGAACCAAACCTGTTGTTCTCGAGTCAGTTCCAACTCTTAGGGACCCTGCAGGACACAGTAGAACTGCCCCCAGAGTTTGCAAGGAGTGCCTGTGTGGTTTCGAACTGCCAACCTTTTTGTTAGCGGACATAGCACTTAACCACTGTGCCACCAGGCTTAATAATCAACTAATCATGGAGTACAGGGATGCCTGTCTACCCCGCTGAGGTCAAGTTGATTACAACTCCTAGCTACCCTATAGGTCAGAGTAGAATTACTCCATAGAGTTTCCAAAGACTGCCTGGAGGATGTGAAGTGTCAGCCTTTTTGTTAGCAGACATAGCACTTAGCCACTACACCTCCAGGGTCTCCATAGCACTTGCTTTTCTGAGGTCTAACTGACAAACAAATAGAAACTTGTTGAAAAGAGGCTTGTTAGGTAATTTTGGACAAAAACAGTGATATACTTAGTAGTCCTTAAATGAATTCACAAAACCAGGCAATGTGATCAAGTTGTTGTTGTTTACTGTACAGCTATGCTAACTATAGAACAGATTTTTGGATCCAAAGGTATTCATTTAAATAAAAACAAGCAGACAAACAAAAAAAATGTAATTTAAATAGGATTGTGGTCCAGTGGTAGAAAACTAGGATTTTTCCTTAATTCAGCTATTTAGTGCAGAAAACCTAATAATTATTATGAGATTGAAGTATGTAGCTGAATTTCTGCTCCATAACAATGGCATATCAAAGTTGTGCTTTTGGTAAATTGTAAATAAAATGAACCTTCAGATCAATACAGCTAAAGCTACATTTTCTGACAATCAACAGGGACAAATCTCTTCTACATTGGAGATATATATATATGTATTTAATTATCCAGCTCCTTGTCACTCTTCTGTCCCATATTATAACTTTTCTGGAACTGAGCTGGAAACTAAATCCAGACAGAATAATATTCCACATTTAGGAATGAGAGCTAGGAAAGCCTAACCTGCATCTGGACTTGGCTGTTGAATAGCCCTCTTTTCTCTTCTGTAAAAGAAGTAGCGATAATGCTTTGCGGAGAGTGTTGTTATTAGAATTAAGCATAGTAATGAATGTAAATGGAGCCATCGTGGCACAGTGATAAATTGCTCAGCTGCTAACCAAAAAGTCAGCAGTTCAAATCTACAAGTCACTCCTTGGAAACTGTCGGGCAGTTCTGCTGTCTTAAGGGTTGGAATTGACTCAGTCGAAATGGTTAGGGTTTTGGCTAATGAATGCAGTATAACAAACTGCTTGGATCAGATTAAATGCCTGTCATAAATGGGATTCGTCTTCCCTTTCACAGTCTATCTCTGAGCCTGGACTTGTTCTTACAGGGTACTGAGAGAAAGTCACTCTAACTCCTTCCCTTCTGTCTACTCTGTCATGTAGGGTATTTGTGAATCCAACTCCATGGCAACGAGGTTTTTTTTTAGACATCTCCCTTCTAGCTTTAACTTGATAGAAAACAGATGCAAGAAACTGATAGTGTTAAACTGATGCCAGCTCATGGTAACTGTTTCCATTAGAAAATGAAGACAGGAATCAACCAAGGGTATTGGCTTTAAAAAGAATACTTAACTGTAACAATATGGGCTCCTCATAGAACTTTTTGATCCTGGGTCATAGGAATTTATTAGACATTAGTTTGTGACATGATTTAAAGACATTCAGCTAGAGCCTACTGAGGGAGAGACAAATAATTATTAATTAACACATGAGAGTTTTATCCACTGCCATTGATTCTGACTCACAGTGACACTATAGGACAGAGAAGAACTGCCCTACAGAGTTTCTAAGGAATGCCTGTTGGATTCAAACTGCCGACCTTTTGGTTACCAGCTGTACGCCTCAGCCACTCTGCCATCAGGGTTTCTACGTGAGCTTTAAAAGACATTTATTGCACAGAAAGAGATATGTAAACAAACAAACAAAAAGAATAAAGCCTAGTAAATATATATGCTTTCTACAACAAAACGAAACTGAAAGGTATCTTAACTCTTGCCAGGGAGAGAGCATCCGTTCTGGTTTTACTCATCCTCTTTGGAAGAGAGAACAGTTGGATTTTTCCGTTGGCAGCTCATGTTGCCACCCTCCCTGTTCTGGTGGCGAGCCTGCTGCCACCCTCCTCACACCACTCAGCTGTGGTCAGAGCTGGCCACGGTGCTGAGTTTGGTGTGGCCCTTTCAACAGTCTCACTTGCTGGCAGATTTTCTGCCACCACACAGAGAATTTTTTGACCAGGTTGTAGCAGTTTGCAATAAAAGGATAAACATAAATGGAACTCTCTGTACTTTTTCATAATAGAAATAGTCAATATTTTGTGCTCAAATGAGCTGTTGCACTCTTCTCTGAATTACTCTAAAGGAAGCTTTTTAATGATATCTAAATCTATAAATAGAGTATGACTTCAGGTATCTCTGACATGGAAAGGAACTCTGTAGAGCTTTGTAATATATCATAAACAGAGTGACACACTCCGCCACCCTAATATACTGATAACAGTAGAATTTAGAGTGTATACTTTGAAATGTTCCTGAGAACAGTTTACTCCCATCTTAAACTTTTCCTAAGTTTCATCCACTACAATGTAAGCAGAAAAAAAGTGGAGCAATTATATAAAAGGGAAGCTTAGATTGGGGACGAAACATGCAAGAGCCCAGATCTAGAACCAGCAGGCTGGGATGTAAACTCAAAAGTTATTTGGGTAAAAAGCCAATGTAAGAACCAAGAAGACGGGATGAGGTTAGATGTCCTGTGTTCTTCGGAGAAAGAATCCACCAAGAGCCACGTGCTCAGGGCTAATTCACTTACTCAGTCACTCATACATTCAGTCACCAACCCACTCATTCACTTACTCACTCGTTCATAGAATAACAGTGAATACATGTAAGTGTGATGAGCAAAACACACCCAAGCTTTGTCTTCAAGTAGTTCTCATAGGAAAGGACACAGACAACAACAACAAGAAAAACTAATACAGCGCAACACGTGGAAGCTGAGGCTGTGTTGTGGATTGAATTGTGTCTCCTTAAAACGGGTGTAGGAATATGATCTTGTTTGGAAATTGGGGTTTTCTCTTGCTATGTTAGTGAAGACATAATAGCATAGAATGCATCCAAAACTTAATTACTTACGAATTTTAAAAGGCCAGAATAGACACAGAGACACATACAAGAGAAAAGAGAGATGCCACGTAAGGATCATCTACAACCTAAGCAATGACAACAAACCAAAGAATACCCTAAACTACTATTATAGACTGAATTGTATTCCCCAAGAATATGTGTTAACTTAGCCAGGCGATAATTCCGAATATTGTGTGGACATCCTTCATTTTGTGATCTGATGTTATTTTCCTATGTATTGTAAATCTTAGTCTCTGCCTGTAATTAATGAAGCAAAATTAGATTACTTTAAAGATAATTAGAGAGAGATGTAACACTTCTCTTTTAGTCATATTCCTGACCCAATGTAAGAGGAATTTTCTTGGAGTGTGGCCTACACCGTCTTTTACCCTACAAGAGATAAAGTGAGACAGAAGCAAGCAGGGAGATAGGAACTTCCTACCTTTGATAAATAAGAGACGGGAGTAGAGTCTGTCCTTTGGACCTGGGGTTCCTGCACTGAGAAGCTCCTACACCAGCAGATTTCTGACAAAGACTTTTCCCAGAGCTGACAGAGATTAAAAGCCTTCCCCTAGAGATGGTACCTAGAATATGAACTTCTAGACGTCTAATTTGTGAAAGAATAAACTGTTTGTTAAAGTCATGTACTTGTAGTATTTCTGTTAAAGTAACACTAAGAGAGCTACCAACAAGGAAGGAATAGCACCGTGTGATTAGAATTTCTAGCCTCCTGAACTGTGAGAAAAGTGCATTTCTTTTCTTTAAAGTCACCCAATTGTGGGTATTTATGTTATAGTAACACTAGATAACTATGATAGGCTATTGTATATGAATTCATATTATCTTAGTTATGAAAATGTGCCCATATTTCTTCCCTATCTCTGTCTACCACTTTCACTTCTGCCACCTAGGAGTCAATGGGATATAAGCTACGTACAACAAAACGGAATATAAGCTACATAGAATGGGATATGAGCTACATAGAATGGGATATAAGCTACATAGAATGGGATATAAGCTACATAGAATGGGATATAAGCTACATAGAATGGGATATAAGCTACATAGAATGGGATATAAGCTACATAGAATAAGCTACATGGAATATAGTAAAGCGCTTTCTGAGCTAAATATGGGAACCTAGGTGGTGCAAATTGTTAAGCACTTGACTACTAACCCAAAGGACAGCAATTCAATCTCAGAGGTACCTCAGAAGACAGGCCTGGTGATTTGCTGCTGAAAGTTCACAGCCTTGAAAACCCTATGAAGTTCTACTCTGTTCACATGGGGTCTGCATGAGCTGGAATCCACTTGACTGTTACTGACAACAACAAGCTAAAATACCCTGAACATAGTCTAATTTTTCCTTGGAGATTCAGAAAGCCAGGATTAGAACTGCTTAAGCATGGGTTCAATTTATTTGCTACCTGTTTCTGATTGAGACTCGGTGATTCAATGAAAAGAAAGTGACATTCTTTGGTTTAGGGTGACTATGTTGTTGTTGTTAGGTGCCATCAAGTTCATTCTGACTCATAGCAACTATGAACAACAGAACAAAACACTGCCCGGTCTTGTGCCATGTTCACAATTGTTTTTATGCTTAAGCGCATTGTTGTGGCCCCTGTGTCAGTCCATCTCATGGACGGTCTTCCTCTTTTTTTGTTGACCCTCCACACTACCAAACTTGATGTCTTTTCCAGGGGCTGATCCCTCCTAACATTACATCCAAAGTGTGTAAAACGTAGTCCTGCAATCTTTGCTTCCGAGGGCACTCTGGTTGTGCTTCTTCCAGAACAGATGTTGGTTCTTTTGGCAGTCCATGGTACATTCAACATTCTTCTCCAACACCACAATTCAAATATATCAATTCTTCTGTCTTCTTTCTTCATTGTCCAGCTTTTGCATGCAAATGATGTGATTGAAAGCACTATGGCTTGGGTCAGGTACACTTTAGTCTTCAAGGTGACATCTTTACTTTTCAATACTTTAAGGAAATGCTTTGCAGCAGATTTTCCCAGTGTGGTGCATCTTATGAGTTCTTGACTGCTGCTTCCATGAACTTTGATTGTGGACCCAAGTAAAATAAAAATCTTGACAACCTCAATCCTTTCTCCATTATCACATTGTGACTTGGTGGGCCAGTTGTGTGGATTTTTGTTTTCTTGATGTTGAGGTGCAATCTGTACTGAAGGTTGTGGTTCTTGATCTTCATCAGTAAGTGTTTCAAAATTTTCTTCACTTCCAACAAGACAGTGTCATCTGTGTAACACAGGTTGCTAATGAGTTGTCCTCCAATCCTGATGCCTCATTCTTCTTCATATAATGCAGCTCCTCAGATTATTTGCTTGGCATACAGGTTGAAAATGTATGGTGAAATGAAGATGCCCATAGAAAAGTGGAAGTTTGATGTGTATTTCTCTTGATTCTTTTCATTTTAGACTCAGCCGATCCAACGGCAAATTCACAGAACACTCCTTCTGAAATATATTCCAAGTCCCCAGAATCTCTCCACCTATAACGCAGTCACCACATTATCATTTCTCAGCTGGATGACTGTAATAGTTTTGTAACCCAGATACCTGTTCTTGTTAATACCACCCTCTGCCTCCCAAGAAACCACAGAGAGTGCTTTTAAAAACATATCTTACCATATCACACTGAGGCCCACATGCAAAAATATGTTTGATTACAAACTTGAAGAAGAAGTACATGTAGATTTAGCAGTGTTAAATTTTCAGTTTAGGAGAATGATACATTCATCTTTAGTGTTTCATTTCTATGTAACCTCAGCAAAGTGTGGTTTGGCTCAGTACCTCTCAATATTTGCATGTATGAACAAAACTGGGTCTAAAAAGATATTCACTGTGTCATTGTTTATGACATCAAAAGTCTAAAAATAACCTTACTTCCTATAAATAAGGTACAGGTTAAGTGTATTACCATATATCCTTAAAACAGAATGCTTCACAGATATTTAAAATAAGGTTAATCAGTATGTGCTGATGTTGAGAAAAATCTCCAAATATATTGTTCATGAAAATCAGGGTATGGAAATATGGGTGTGATGATGCACTTATTTATGTAAAATACTACTACTAATAATAATGTAGCCTCTAAAGAGAAGACTTCAATGTCTTGGGTGGAAGAATGAAATACTTTTCAATCTATAAACAAGTTTATTTCCCATTGCTTCACAGAAATTGAAGCCCTCATTGTCCTCTGCCAGTTTCTAGACACATTTATATCTAGCTTTAAAAAAAAAAGGCAAATATGAGGGAACAAAATTTAATTTTCATACTAACCAAAAAAAAGTACAAATAGCTCTCTATTCAGCTTAGAAAAAAGAGAAGAAATGTGAATATTCATTATCTTTTACATTGAAAAAAAAAACTAAGCCTGTATGTACCTAAAGAATTTATGCAGTCTCTGCCACTTTTTCTACATGTTTTGTATCATTTGTAGCAGGAAGGACTTACAAATAGAAAATCCCTAAATACAGTGTAAGGATTAAAAGCATTTGCAGTTTAAGAAAGTACTTAGTAAGAGTGTGAATGCTTTCCTGAGGAGAGCTAGTTAGATGCGCACTCTCGTTATGTCACTGGACTGTCTTGGTCACTTGGTATGACACATGAATCATATAATTCTACAATTAATGTAAAAAATGACATGCAGTTCTTTTTTTTTTATTATGATGGAGTGAAAATGTACATTCCCATATAAATTTACATGCCCACCTATATGCAGCTTCCACTGCTCTCCGTGCCCAGTGACAGCACACTATTCCTCTCTGCTCCATACATGTCTCATCCTCCCAACAGCCTCCTTTCACCTCCTCTCCACCCACTCTCCTTCTTCCAGCCAGAGATCAGCAGGATGATATCCTATAAATGCATAGAACCATAAAGTGCATACAATATATGATCACTCTGCATCGCCAAGTCCAATCCATTCATGTCCAAAGAGTTGGCCTTCATTATGATTTATGGTCAAGGACAGCATCAGGGCTGGGGGCCATACTCCCAGGAGAACCCTGAAGCCACTGGACCATAAATTGTGGTCTTTTAGTGGAGATCTCAGGTGCACCACTTTTTATTCTTGTGTTGCCGGTGAGACTCATCTTAGTGAGCTCCATCGCGGCTATCACTGGTGGTGGCCAGGCACCATCTGGTTCTTCCGGTCCCAAGTCTAGGTAGGCACCCACTCATGTGGGTCTCTCTGTTTTCGAGGTTGTCTTTTCCCCATGTCATTTTGGTCCTCGGTGAGCATCCGTTCCTGCTGAGTTGGGAACATTTGCTGTGCCCTTGGATGGCAGCTTGGCAGCTTTTAAGACCCCAGATGCCACTCACCAATGTGGCATGCAGAGAGCCCTCTTAGCAAAATGCTAGTTGTGCCAAATGACCTTGATTTGGCCTAAGAGCATGGTCTCCTGCCCCCTGCCCCAGCTACTCTGTCCTTGCAGTATTGGGTTAAGATGGAAGGAGTATTCAAGTTATGTTGAAATCCACTTAATATTGTTCTTGTTTCTAATGTGTGCTGTCACCGATTTCATGACATGCAGTTCTTTTCTACTTCCAGCTGTTAGAAAGCAGTGGAGCCAGAATAAAAAGTGAGATGTTGAGTTTTACTCTGCTGACACGATCCTTACCTTTTTTCTTTTGCTTGAACATTTACTTGTTGAGTTTCTTTTGATGATTACTTAAAGAATTAAGCTTATCGCTTCAAAAGTAGGATAGATTTGACACTGTCTCCAATCTAAAAGAAACACTACTAGGATTCTTAGAAGAGAACATTAAAGAAAATTTCAAATATTCAGTTACAATTTTAGATACCTCAAATGCTCCAAGGAAACCCTGGTGGCTAGTGGTTAAGAGCTATGTCTGCTAACCAGAAGATCAGCAGTTCAGGTCTGCCAGGTGCTCCTTGGAAACCCTATCGGGCAGTTCTACTCTGTCTGTAGGGTCACTATGAGTCAGAACTGACTGGATGGCAATAGGCTAGATAGATTAAATGCTCCAAACATATAACAATACAAGATAAAAAAACAAACAAAAACAAAAACAAAAAAAAAAAAAACAAAGCAAAACTCATGGATATGATTAAAAAAAAATAGGTGTTTTTACGGACCCAAGGTGTGATACCAGTTATATAAAAGTGGCTGTGGGGAAAGTGTGCTTTAGCTGAGGGATGATTGGCTGGGGACTGACTTTTGGTACTTGGGTTCTGGAAACTGGCAGAGGACACTGAGAGTTTCAATGTCTTTGAGTTAATGGTGACTAAACTTGCCTAATAAAAGGCTGAGGGATGGAAGGAGCCAGGCTTACTGCCAGTAGTTGGAAGATGGACTATCTCTCAAGTGGAAGAAGCTGAAAGAAAGCTGTTTGCTGCCACGATCTTGAGCACAGGGAGACGCGGAGGAGAAAACAGCCTCAGTGCTAGATGAGGAACCAAGCTGTTTACTATCTTGGGGCCCAGCTCTGTAATATTTTCAATGTTTGCTAAGATTGATGCCCCAAATATCCAACAGAAGGAAGACCGGAGTTTGGGTTTTGGGTCCTGGAGGAAAAGCATCAAAGCCACTACAGAACTCATAGACAAGATAGGAGGGTTCCTAAAGAGAAAGAAAAATAAAAATGAACCTTTAAACCAAAATTTTACACATGAGAAGAACACAAACGCTATGAAACTGCTCAACAAAATCAACAACTGATGGGGCTGGGGAAAGTAAGTTTGCCCCAAGACAAAACAATGTAAGCACTGGAAAATTAATTTAAAGCTGATATGTTGTGGATGCCCAAAGTGGTAAAGCAAGGAAGAACATTTCCTCTCCTGAGATACTAGACAAAAACAGCCACGCATAGAACTAGTAAACTGAAAGGCAGTTCTGAGGAACTGATTCACAGCGGCATACAGAGGGAGAAACAGACTTAAACATTTCAGAGAACTGCTGAGGATAATTAGGAGGATATAATACATTCAGTGTGAGCCACAGGAGAAGACATTACAGAGAATTTGGGAAAGTAATTTTCAAAGGAAAAAGGGCAAGTATTGCCTAAAAGTAAAGAAACAACTGATAATTTAGGTTTAAAGTACACACATATAACTGAACAGGAAGAAAACAGTAAAAATAAATTTTGGCCTAGAAATTTAATTAATAATTTATACATCAATTTAAAAAAATTGTAAGTTAATAGAAAAGATTGATTAGAATGGAAGTCAACTTCTAGAAACACCAATAGTTTCTGAAAAACAAGGAGTAATATACTTAAAGTGCTGATGAAAAATAACTGCAAACGTAAATACTAAAATCAACTAATCAATTATTTAAGAGTACGATACAAACTATGAAACAGCTTATCATTTTTTGGTAATAATCAACCATTGTTGGTAAACCACTAATTAATATACTGCATGAAGGAGGGGAAAAAAAAAAAAACAAAGGATAGGCATGAGAAAGAAAGAAGGAAGGTGCTTATGGACATTAGTAAAATACGTTAGAGTATAGATTGCATTTTTCAAAAATGGTCAGAGTAAGACTTCTAGTCCATGTTTTTATAGAACCTCACCATACCCCTGCCTTTAAATCTGGGAGAAATTTGTGACTACCTTAACAAGTAGGACACAGCAGATGTGACTCTCAAAGGTAACAAAATGGTTTCTTGGGATCTTTTTGGATACTTCCCCTTGTAACCCAGCTACTATATTCTGAGGAAGCTGGGTAGATATCACAGGGTAAGAACCATAAGGAGAGAAATGCAGTCCTGCTCCCACCCCAAGCTAACAATCAGATTCCAGTGTAGAGCTTAGATAATGTGGAACGGTGATAAGCTGTCACTGACTTGCCCTGTTCCAATTTGTGACCCCTAAAATCCATGCTATACATATATATGTATATCTATATACAAAATATATATTATATATAATATTAAAATTATATACAAAATACATATATACACATGCATATATATATATATTTGTGCTGTTAAGTTTTATAAAGGAGTCCCTGGGTGGTGCAAACAGATAAACATTGGACTACAAACCAAGATTGGTGGTTCAACTCCCCTTCCAAGTTTCTTCAGAAGACAAACCTGGTGATCTGCTTCTAAAAGGTCACAGCCTTGGAAACTCATTGTTAGGCACCATCGAGTAGGCTCCGACTCCTCATGACTCTGTATACAGCAGAACAAAACCCTGTCCAGTCCTGTACCACGCCCATAGTTGTTGTTACGCTTGAGCCCACTGTTACTGTTGCTGTGTCAGACCATCTTATTGAGCAACTTCCTCTTTTTCCCTCACCTTCTACTTGACCAAGCATGATGTCCTTCTTCAGGGACTGATCCCTTCTGAAAACATGTCCCAAGTATGTAAGAGGTAGTCTCACCATCCTTGCTTCTAAGGAGAATTTTGGTTGTACTTTTTCCAAGACAGATCTGTCTATTCTTTCAGCAGTTCATAATATTTTCAGTATTCTTCTCCAACACCGCAATTCAAAGGCGTCAACTCTTCTGTGTTTTTACTAATCGTCTAGCTTTTGCATGCGTGATGAGATTGAAAATACCACGACTTGGGTCAGGTGTACCTTAGTTTTTAAGGTGACATTTTTGACTTTCAACATTTTAAAAAGATCTTTTTCTTCATTTGTCATGTTGTTGCTTATCCCTCCAGGTGTGAGGACTTTTGTGTTCTTCTTGCTGAGGTATAATCCACACTGAAGGCTGTGGTCTTTGATTTTCATAAGTAAGTGCTTCATCTTTGCTTTCAGCAAGCGTGGTTGTATCATCAGCATAAAGCAGGTTGTTAATGACTCTTCCTCCAAATCTGGTAGTATTCCAGCTTCTCAATAATTTATTCAGCATACTCAGACACCATACGGACTGAATATATGTGGTAAAAAGACACAACCCTGAGACACATCTTTCCTTAATTTAAACCATGCAGTGTCCCCGTGTTCTGTTCGCACAATTGCCTCCTGATCCATGTACAGGTTCTTCATGAGCACAATTCAGTGCTCTGGAACTCCCATTCTCTGAAATGTTATCCATAATTTGTTATGATCCACACAGTCAAGTGTCTCTGATTAGTTAATGAAACCCTGTACAGCAGTTTTATTCTGCACATGTGGGGTCACCATAAATCAGAATCACAATGAACAAGTTTTGGAGCAATTTGTTATAGAATCATATTGACTGGCACAGTTAGTGTATTTAATTAGTAGCTCTTAAAATATTTGGAGAACTAATAATAATAGTCTAAAACAAATAGAGAGTAGTAAATGGAGAATGTCTTATAGGCAATTGTCTTGCTTGATTTGGAGAAAGAATGTTCAATAATTTCAGACTTGATAAAAATTTTATAATGGAATTTGTATAAAAAAATATTGAGAACAACCATCAAAAGAAATAGAAATTCAATCTGTGAAGTTCGATACAGTGAAGAGAAAAAGACCAAGGAAAGGAAATAATGAAAAATTTTAAAAATGATTGCAATCGAATGAAGTCATATATGTATACAATCACAGCCAAATCATATAATTAACTCTTACTTGGCTATTTCACTTTTCAAATTTTTGTTGATTAGTGTCATGGATTGAATGTTGTCTCCCCCAAATATTTGTTACCTTGGCTGGGTTATGATTCCCAGTATTGTGTGATTGCCTGTCGTTTCAAAATTTGCTGAAATTTCCCTGTGTGTTACAAATCCTATCATTATGATGTAATGAGATAGATTAGTGGCAGTTATATTGAGGATATTTACAAGATTAGATAGTGTCTTAAGCCAATCTCCTTTAAGATACAAAAGGGTGAAGGAAGCAGAGAAACATAGGACTTCATGTCCTTTCAAACTAGGGCCACTGAGCCTGAGATGCTCCTCAGCCATCAGAAGATTAAGACAAAGACCTTCTTCTGAGCTGACAGGGAGAGAAAACCTTCTCCTGGAGGAGACACCCTGAATTGGGACTTGTAGCTAACTAGATATGCAAGAATAAATTCTCTTTGTTAAAGTCATCCATTTGTGGTAATTCTGTTCTAGCAGCACTAGATGACTAACATGCTTAAGCTGCATTATACTGTAAGCCCAACCAGTGGTAGGAACAGTAGCCACATGTCTCAGTTTTTTATCTAGATGTTTTTTTCTTTTCTTTGGATTTAAAAGTTTTGGTATTTTCAGTTATATGAATCATTTGGTAAGTTTTAACCTTTACGCATTTAAAAGACAGACATTGCTTATAGACAAAGATGAGAAGAAAAAGGTGGTTTTCTGTTTTCTTTCAGACCACATGTATGTGTATTTTAGATAGAAAATACAGTCTCAAAAGAAAAAGAAAAAAAAACATTGTGTTGATTCCAACTCATAGCAACCCTATAGAACAGAGTAGAACTGCTCGATAGAGTCTCCATGAGTGCCTAGTAGAGCTGAACTGCCAACCTTTTTGGCTAGCAATCGTAGATCTTAACCACTATACCACCTGTGGTCACCAGAGTGGTTGCTAAGATGAGCTCTCTTAAATCTCTCTACTGGAAAAGCATGGTGGGAAGTTATTCTAAGCTACATGGGAAAAATAAAACAACTGATTCATTAAGGAAAAAAACTTGGCGGTCTTTCCTCAGCTAGATATAATTGTTAACCCACCTGAAGTTTATTCAAACCACACACACACACAAAATAGTTCTCATTTGTTATAATCAGTATCTGCTTCCATTTTTGTCTTCTTCTGTAGCTCATTCTCTCCTTGAAATAGTCTCAAATACAGTGGTAGTTAAGTGGTAAAACTCTTGCTGTACCTCACATGCAGCCACCACCAGAATTTGAGTAGGTGCTTGCATGTGCTGTGATGCTGGACAGATTTCAGCAGAGCTTCCACACAAGACAGACTAGGAAGAAAGGCCTGGATATCTTCTTCAAAAGCCCAACAGGTGAAAACCTTATAGACCCCTTTGTGCACAGAGTCACTCACCATGAGTCAGGGCTGACTTGGTGACAGCTAACAACAACACAGATTTCAATGAACAAGGAAGACAGAAGAAGAACTGATACCATTGAATTGAGTGTTGGAGAAAGATATTGAATGTACCAGGCGCTGCCAAAAGAACAAACAGATGTATTCTGGAAGAGGTACCTCCAGAGTGTTCCTTGGAAGCAAAGATGGCAAGACTGTGTCTCACATACTTTGGACATGTTGTCAGGAGGGATCAGTCCCTGGAGAAAGACATCACATTTGATAGAGTGGATGGTCCATGAAAAAGAGGAAGATCCTTGATGATATGGATTGACTCAGTGGCTGCAACAATGGGCTTCAGCTTATAAACGATTGCGGACCTGGCACAAGACCAGGCAGTGAAAGTTTTGTTCTGCTGTGCATAGCATTTCTATGAGTTGGAACTGACTCAACAGCAACTAACAAGAAGAAGAAGAACAACAATAACACAGCTCTCATTTCTTGTAATAATCCAAAATATTGGCTGTGAGGAATAATTTCCTGTTTTCTGTGACTATAAGAGTATTTATTCATTTAAAGTTATATGACGTTTCTTTTTCATCTCCAGTAATTCACTACCTTTTTGAGCACAAAGAGAGGCAATGCTTGTCTCTTCAGCATTACTCCTTTCTTATTTCATAAACTTTATAATAGTATAATGATCTTTGGAGAAGACTAAAACTCAGTTGTCACCTAAGTGATAAACTATGCTTTAAACCATAATTTTCTGGGCAGGTTAAACTTCTTTTTTTTTTTTTTTTCCATTAGAAAGAACCTGTGCATCTTATCAGACTGTATTTTCCCTTTTTCAGTCTTATCTGTTAAAAATCTCATGAAGTTTTGTCTTACATTTATTGCCTAACAGACTAGAAAGACGGAGAAACATGGCAGCAAGAACAGCTGAACGGAACTGTTGGTTATGACTGACAAAGAACTGCAGTGTGTGTGAGGACAACAAAGAGACCCCTGTGTTGGCGGCAGCATGTGACCAGCTGCCCCAGTTTGGCCAGAGCAGTTCCCTTTGTTAATCTACTTTTCTGGATTTGCATCGAGATTCTCCTTTAACTTAGTTGTTTCTATTCCTCCTCCCACTTTCCCCCAGTCATCTTTATGGACAAGAACAAAAAGGAATTCTATGAAAAATTGGTTTATTTCATTCTTTAGTAATTTTCCTCAGTTTTCTAAAACATTGTTTCCAAATATTTTTTAATACACATGTTTAATCAGTAGAACATATCACCTCATTTATGATACATACTCATGTACTACTTATGTTGATGCTTCATGCTAATATATTGTATTATAAAATACATCCTCAAAAATAGACATGCAGAGATGTCAAAGAAATATAAACAGATTTCTTATATGTATATTTACACGTATACACACAACATACACACACACATATGCATATATATATGTATATATATATATATATATATATATATATATACTTCTCTCATCCTAATGAATCATGTATGTAATTCCCAGGGTGTTGGATCCCACTTTGGAAGGTGCTAATTAAAAGACAGTTGTGAGTTGAAAAAAGAAAACTACATTTCAATCCTGAGAAGTTCTTTTCTCCTCTTGGCATTATTTGGTGATATGACAATCTAGGTAGCTTCCTTATGCTTCCAAAAATTGCTAAGAAGACTGTGTAACAAACACAGTGTAAGAGCCCAAACCCAGGGTTCCAGAAACCTGAAATCTAGTCCCACTTCTATTATTAACCCAGCCTATGACTGTGAGAAAATCATTTAACCTCTCTGAGTTTTAAAGTCACCAAGAAAAACAGTTTAATAATAACTTTCCAGCCTAGTTCTCTTAATCATTGTAAATATCAAATGAGGTAATAGGTTTTCGATAGTGTTGTAAATGATAAAATGGAGTACAAATATAGGGTTGTGTTGTTATTACTTTCAAAAATCGCAAAAGGAAGGGTTATTTTTCCTCTATTTTTTTTTAGTTGCACCAACAAAATTAGTTCAACAGACTCACCAACATTCTGCCCCTTCCTCCTCCCAGCCATACAGAAGATCAATTTTAGATTTTAGCCAATAATTTTCTAAGTCTTCCTTTGAATGTGTAAGAATATAAGTATATTCTTTATGTTCTTTTATTTTAAGCATATAAAAGGAGAAAAGTTTGGGAGTTTGAAGAAACCTGAAAAATCATCACAGCCAATACTGTTACTTTATGGCTGAAAATACTGAGGCTCAGAGAGGCTTGAGTGGTTTACCCAGTTTCACACAGCTGGAAAAAGAGCCCAGTAGAACCTGTTTTCCCTGTTTCAAAATCCTGTTTTTTTCCTTTAATGTTACTACAGTTCTTTCCTTGTCTTCATTGCTCTTTCAGAACTGATTCATATTACTGTAGTTCTCTAGGGTGTCATTTAAAATTCTCCATCAGCTGTTTCTCTCAGTAGCAAATCATGCCCTGGGATGAAATTCATTCTATGTCTCTATTCTTCATAATGAAAGATTTTCCACTTTGCATATCTTTAAGTCTTAGGAGTTAGTTCCACTCCCAGACTGTCTCTGTCTAACTCTTCCTGATTTTGATCTGACTCCTGTGTTCATTGCTTTGTTAGCAGCTAGCGATATTGTTCTTGTCAGGAAGGGATTGTGGTTTAGGTGACCAGAGGTGGCTATTTCAGTTGTCATGGAAGGTGTCTGCTCCTTTCCAAGCACTGACAGCTGTGTCTGAGTGACACAAAGTAAAATAGCTTTCTCATAGGGGGTAAAAATAATTTTTTCACAGAAGCCCCACATAAGAAGTAGATGTGAAATATTTGAGAGGCGAAGTCAGAAATAGGTGACCGAGTTGGCCAGGGAAGGGACTGGTTAGCAGGATAACTGTACAGCTTTTCTGGGGGCTGTTGCTTCTCCAGCGTTTGTTCCCTTAGCCAGGAGGGTCTTCTACTATCTCCTCTTCTTCTGTCTTTAACTTCCAGCCAGCTAATGCCCACCCAGTAAGCTACCTCCCCACTACAAAGCAATATGTGACTTAGTGTGAAGTTGTGCTTCTGTTGTATCTTCAACTGGTCCCATTTTTCTCCACCTAGATAGTTTTTGGAGTACTTCAGGGGTGCACACAGCTAACTGAAAGACTGGAGGTTCAAATCTACTTATAGATGCCTTAGGAGAAAGGCCCGGTGATGGTCTACTTCTAAAAAATTCAGTTGCTGAAAACCAGTGGAGTACAGTTCTAGTCCAACACACGTGGAAGCATCATGAGTTCGAATCAACAGTAACTGGTTTAGAGAGTTTCTAGATATTAAATGGAAAAATTTTCTCCATGAATAAAATATATTAAAATTTCAGAGTACATGTTTCTAAATAAGTAGAAATAAATCACTGAATTCATTTGATTAAACATGTGGAAATGAAGTCTCAGCCCATCGTCATTACGTGATGAGGTAGTCAGAGAATCAAGACAAAAAGCTGGCAAGATTCTTTGTGATTTCTGTTTGCTCTTGGCTTTGTTTCATGAAATATCCACTAGGTGTGTATTAGGATCAGAATGCAAATAACTAGATCACAGGTACAAATTTTTAGAATGAAGAAAACTTGCATGCATTCTGTTTTCCACCTTTCTTCAGGGATATCTGGCAATTTCGGTATTCATGTCACTCTGATTCGTCAATGGAAGAAAAGCCAACATTTTTTCAATTTGTTTCTCCCCACTTGCATGTGTAACATAGTATATTTGACTCAAAGCACTTAGCATGGCTCCTAGCTCGCATTATGCTGACTGATGTCCTAACCCAAGAGGGCTCAAATCAAGAAGCTGAAATGTTTTTCTTGGCCTGACACAATGTCAACTCAGCCAAATAGAAAACCATGAGTTAGAGGAAAGACAGTGACTGCAAGCAACAGAGTCCAAAATGTCTCAAAAACTGAAAGGAGTGAAAGACTAATGCTTCCCAAAATGTGTCAGAAGACTCATCAGACACGATGTCTGCTAGTCACTGAAATGAACTGAACCCACAGCACAGAAGAATACACTCTCCAGCCTGTCTGTTTACTCACTGTAGAGAACATGTAACTCAAGGAATATCTCTGCAGGCTAGATACGAGCCTGGAATTACCCTAGTCTTCTCATCTGTGTCTGTTGTTCTAGACTCATATGTTGACTTTCAGTTCAGCAAGTGCAGGCTGGACTCTCTGCTTTATGTCCTGTAAGTGTCAGGCTCACCCCCCAGTGCTCATCCAATCTGTTTGCGCTTCTACTTCTCACTCCCCAAGACTCATCCCCAGAAATTATATGTATTTGCTGACAAAGCAACCATCTTTCCAACTATTAAGCTCTGATGCTGCATTCAATAGGGTCTAAGCATGTCCTGTTTTAGGGAGGTTTTCTGCTGTGAAGTCACACCTGTCCTTAAGTGAATGTGTATGTATGTGTGTGTATGTGTCTAGTACACAAGCACATTGCTGGGTACAGAGGAGACGGGTTTTCCCTTGGACTAAAGCCACCTCACTGATAAGAATTCTTAACCTCTGAGACTAACCACATTCACATTGGCACATTTTTCCAATGAAACTTGGTGAATTTTCTGAGATTACATATTTGTAGACAGCTTAAAAGAAACAAGCAATAGCAGTAATAAACTACCCTCAAGTTTAAAACAAAGGCATTCCACTGTGTGGATCATAACAAATTATGGCTAACATTACCAAGAATGGAAATTCCAGAAGGTTTAACTGTGCTCTTAAGGAATCTGTATATGGATCAAGAGGCAGTTGTAAGAACAGAACAGGGGAAACTGCATGGTTTAAAGTCAGGAAAGACATGCGTCAGGATTGTATCTTCACACAATACCTTTTCGATCTGTGCACTGAGCAAATAACCCAAGAAACTGACCTATGTGAAGAAGAACAAGGCATCAGGATTGGAGGATGACTCATTAACAACCTGAAGTATACATATGACACCACCTTACTTGGTGGGAGTGAAGAGGATTTGAAACAGACACTAACAAAGATCAAAGATCACAGCTTTCAGTATGGATTGTCCCTCAATGCCAAGAAGACAAGGATTCTCTCAATTGGTCCAGTAAGCAACATCTTGATAAGCTGAGAAAGGACTGAGGTTGTCAAGGACTTCATTTTACTTGGGTCCACAATCAATGCCTATGGAAATAGCAGTCAAGAAATCAAAAGACGCATTGCGGGAAAATCTGCTGCAAAGGACTTCTTTAAAGTAGTCAAAAATAAAGGTGTCTTCTTGATGACTAAGGTCATATTTTCAATCACATCATGTGCATGAGAAAGCTGGACAATGAACAAAGATGACAGAAGAAGAATTGATGCCTTTGAATCGTGGTGTTGGAGAAGAATACTGAATGTACCATGGATTGCCAAAAGAACAAATAGATCCGTTCTGGAAGATGTGCAACCAGAGTGCTCCTTGGAAGCAAAGATGCTGAGACTGCACCTCACATACTTCGGACTTGTTGTCAGGAGGGTTCAGTCCCTGGAGAAGGACATTATGCTCGGTAGAGTGGAGGGTCAGTTAGAAAAAGGAAGACCTTTGATGAGATGGATTGACACAGTGGCCACAACAATGGGCTTAAGCATAAAAATGATTGTGGGCATGGCACAAGACCTGGCAGTGTTTTGTTCTATAGTGCACAGGGTCACTATGAGTTGGAACCAACTCCACAGCACCTAATAACAACATAACAACAATCTGAAAGTTACCTTCAACTTTCAAAGCTACTTTAACATTCCTTTAATGTTATACAAATGTTTGACAATAAAATCAAGGTTTTAAGATTTACATGAATTTATTTTACCAGACACCTACCAGATACCTCTCACTGTCTTGACCAAATGCTCTTCTTTCATAGTATTCAGCATCTCAAGACCTTTGTTGTTGTTGGTCCCTGTTGAGTGAGTTCTGACTCATGGTGATATTATTTGTAGCAGAAGAAAACATTCTCAGTGTTCCATCCTCAAGGTCACTGGGTGTGCTTGAGTCCCTTCTTGTGGCTATTATGTCAATCCATCTCATTGAAGGGTGTCCTCACTGGCTGTCTATAATCATGGTGTCCATTTTTAGCAGTCGGTCTGATGATGTGCCCAAGGCAAACGAGCTGAAGTCTTGCCATGCTTGCTTCTAAAGAATATTCTGGTAGCATTTCTTCTAAGGATGATTTGTTCATTATTCTGGCAGCCCACGGTATATTCAGTATTCTTTGCCCTTATTTGTTACTTTAAATATTCTCAGAAATAGGATTTGATTAACCTGATAGCACTGTTAACCAGAGATTGTGTGTCAGCTGTAAAAGGCTTGAGTGATTTATGAAACTTTCATAGCTATCTTCCAGAAATATCTTTTTACACAAATAATGCATATATTATACTTTTTTTCCATCCACATAGCTCACTTACACATTATTTTCCTAGGCATGCTGTGCACTTTATATGTATGAGCACATTATTTACACATGTATGTCAGTTGTAGAAAATATAGTATTCAGTTGTCCTAAGTTTCTTTTCGGCATTTGGAGATAAGAGTTAAAGAAAGGAAAAAAGATCTACAGCTGTGTTGTCCAGCATAGTGGCCATAGGTGGTCACTGAGCACTTAAAACGTGGCAAATGAGACTGAGGAAGTGTTTAGTATGTTTGGGAAAAGTTGGGTTCAAAAACATACTTTTAAAATTTATACAACTTATTCAATGAAAATACAGATTAAGTCTTTCAGAATTGAGGTGTGTGGTAAATGTAAAACAATGAATTCTGAACACTTAGTATAAGCACATTTTAATTTTTATAATATAAATCAAAGTATTTTTATGCTGACTTAATGTTGATACAATAATATTTTCGATATATGTGGTTGAATAAAATATATTGTTAAGTTACTTTAACCCATATTTTTCACTTTTTAAATATGACAGCTAGAAAGAGTGGCACAAATGTTTAAGTACCGGGCTACTAAGTGAAAATTTGGCAGTTCAGATCCACCCAGAAGTCCCTCAGAAGTAAGGCGTGGTGGTCTGCTTCTGAAAGGTCACAGCCTTAACAACCATATAGAGAAGTTCTATTCTGCACTCTCCAGGTCCCCATGAATCTGAGTAAACTGAACAGCAACTAACAGCAATATGTGGCTCATGTTATGTTTCTATTTCATGGTTCTGGTCCAAAGAGCAATTTTTATTCAAATTAGAACTTGTATTTCATCCATCTGCTTAATCATACCTCTGGTAGTGAATCTTAACATTCCTCTGTCAGGCATGCATTTTACTTCCAAATAGAATTGTCTAAATCTTTGAAATAAAGTTAGGGTTATGAAGAGAAGCCAAAAGAGACAAAGACTATAGCCAATGAACTTTATCCATGAACCAGGAATACAACTGCTTTTTGTTGTATTGTCATACATCTGTAGGTTCTAATTCTTCAATGAAATATGTGTTTAGTCAATGATAAGATCACTGATAGATTTAGAAGAAGTTATAATAGGATGGAAACAAAATTGTATTTTGACCAGCTTTCTATGATGTTGTATGAAAAAAGAGAAAAAGAAGGAAAATAAATAGGAGAGGAAGGTGGTAAAAAATTTTTTTTATGGTATTGTAAATGGAATTTGGGACTCAAAGTTAGTGTATTTCTAATTATATGAGTGGCTTCAAGAATGTCAAAGTAAAGGAATAGGGATGGAAGAAGTGGTGAACACTGTACAACATTTTCAAATTAGAGATTCTTCACTGGATTTTATCATGGCTTTTCCTTTCACACAGCTCAGTCCACTACTGGCATGAGCTGTTTCTGTGCCTTGAAAACCTTGCCTTGGAAATATCTAGTCTCAATCTGGAAAACCACTACTGGGTATAGCATCCATGCATTCTGGCAGCTTTGATGTTCTGTGCCCCACTGCCTCCTATGGGGCAATCGCATCTATGAACTCACTCATTCTCTTATGCTGCATGTCCCATGAGGCCCTGTAGGACCTGGCACCCATCCACCTACCTCTGCAACTTCATTGCCTACTGCTTCTAGACTCACACTTTGTAGATAAATAGTAACTGTTTATGATTCCCTGCAGACCCTATGCTGTTTTGTGACTTTCTACCTCTACTTGTATTGGTCCTTTGATCTGGAACACTTTTCCCACTTATTGTAATATCACTTACTCTTCAAGACTCAGTTCAATTATAATCTCATACAGGAAGTCTTCCATTTACCTCCAGACTGACCTATGGTCATTTAACACCTGGGGAAAATTTCTAACTCAATAGTCAGCATGTCATATTGAAATTATCTGCCAAATATCTATCTCTTCCACTAGACTATAAGACTCTCCTAAAGTTAGAATCAGAATTTATCCTTTCTTGTTTCCTTTGGACTAACATTTGCTGATTCTTGAAAAATGTTTGTACTGCACTGAACAAGAGTAAGTATCTAAAGATTATGGTCTTTCAGCCTTCTACACCTACAAATCCAGAGCCTAGATTCTGGTGGGCTCACTATATACTAGGAAACTGCAGTTGTAGGAAAGCAAAAATATGGGAGGCAAAACAAGAGTGAGAGGTTGTAGCCACTGTTGATATAAAATATATCTTTGATGAAGAGGATTACTACTAGTGCTGTGCTAACATAAATACCACAGAGTGGATGGCTTTAATAAAGGAAAGTTTATTCTTACACAGTCCAGTAGGCTACAAGTCCAAATTCAGGATGTCCATTCCAGAGAAAGGCTTTTCCCCTTGTCGGCCCTGAAGGAAAGTCCACTATTGAATCATTGTTTGTCCAGGAAGCATCTTGGCTCAGGAACCTTGGGTCTGAAGGACATGCTCTTCTCCTGGTGCTGCTTTCTTAATGGCATGAGGTTCCCAACTCTCTGCTTGCTTCCTTTTCCTTTTATCTCTTGTAGGGTGAAAGGATTAAAGGTGGGGCAAGCCATACTCCAGTGAAACTCCCTTTACAGTGGAGCAGGGAGGTGATCTTATAAAGGGATTTACAGCCCCTCCCTAATCCTTTAACATACAACATTGGAAAAATCACAAAATGGAGAACAATCATAAAATATTGGGAATCATGGCCCAGCCACATGGCTACCCGCCTTTTTTCAGGGACACAATTCAATCCATGACAATTACATACAATTAGTGAATACATGAGGAGGCCAATGCTAGCAGCTTGAATTCTAGACCCCTGGCTCTTCTATGTTCAGTTCTCAAAACAACATATGACCTTATTAGAATATTACCCATCTCAAGCCCTTTAATTCCACCCTTAAAAATTATTTTATGTGAGTATGTAAAACAGCTGGAGGTTCAAGCCAAGCCAAGTGCTGTCGAGTCAGATCCGAGGTTCAGGGAGTCTAATTTTCCAAAATCCAAACATACCTGATTATTCATGGTTAGAACAAGGTCTAATGAATTTTAGGGCCAGACTGTAGGAAACCAACGTATGACCTCTAACTATGAAGAAAAGGAGTTGAAAGCAGCATCTAAATGAAACAAATGACTGTTTTAAGAGCATTTTCTGAAGGCTTTTTCAGTTAGCAACAAAAACTCAGCATCCACAGTGTGACAGCCATCCATTTCCTATATAGAATGACCAATGGAACCTGGAGGATTGAACTGTCTGTCTGGGTTCTCTAGAGAAGCAAAATTGGTACACACACACACACACACATACACACAGAGGTATGTATGTAGGAAGGAGAGAGAAATTTATCTCAATGAAATGGCTCCTGTCATTGTAGAGGATAGCAAGTCCATGGGTCAGATGTGAAACTCAAGGCTTCTTCTGATTCATGTAGCTGCGGGGGCAAACCAACCCAAGAATGACAAGCCAGACAATAGCCTACTGGCTCACTGGATGTACAGACTAACAAATTTCAAGAACTGGAGGTCAAGTGATGACAAGCAGAATGTAGGATCCAGAAAAAGTGAGTAAGCTGTGACAGAGCTTCCATGTATATATAGGATACAAGTTATACTTCTGAGAAACTTCCTAACAACTGATTAGATGTTCACATCATAGAAGATGAGTATATCGTTTCATAACTGTCAAACTACATCATAGCACAACCACTAAACCACTGAGAATCATAGTCCATGAAAATTGACACACAACCTGAACTATTGCAATCCACTCCTTGTCAATTTGGCACCTGTACGTGTGTCCTTAAGCCATACAAAAATCTCTAAATGAAGACAATTATAAAGTCCTACTTGCACCTATCATGATACAACTGACGTGCCAGCCAAGCCAGCCAAGCCAACTAACATGCACGAAATCAAAAACATACTACCCCTATCTACATCTTGTATTTTGTAACTGAAGACAACAAACATATTTGGAACATACATACAAGGAAGAAATACTCATAGCAATTACAGTCCGAATTGCTGCAACTGGTCACTTGGAGTCATTTGGGTGATCTAAATCTTAACTCCTAAAGGGGTCTGGGCCATTAGTAGTCGTGTTAGAATTGAGTTGCTGTAGTTTTCCATTGACTTTAATTGCAGGTCATGGTAGTAGTAACAGATGCCCTAAGGGATCTCCTGTATTCCAGACTTAATCTTCTTTACCTACATTATTCAACACCCATTTGACTTTCACTTGGTAGTTAGGATCAGTCACACCAATCAATATGGTAAATCTCTTCTTTGCCTGTTGATCCAGAGCCCAAAATTAGCCAGAAGGTGTTCATAATTTCTAGCTCAATAGAATCAGTATTATATCTCCAGATGGGAGCATTCCCTTCTTTGGAACTAAGATCTCTAGACTTGAAGAGCACAGGATGACAGGGACAGGAAGCAAAAATTTTGCAAGTGACTAACTATGGGTAATTATGAGTAATGCCAACCCCTGTTCCCTGGAACCATGAATCCTAGCTATGGGAGACATGGCAGTATATATTGGACACTGGTTTAGAGCATATAAAGCCTCCTGGAGAACACTGTTACAAGCCTGAAAAGTATTGCCTCTTTGCTGATACTGTAATTGTGTCTTTAGGAGGCCATTCCATCATTCTATAAAGCCAGCTGCTTCAGGATGACAGTGACTGTGCTAAGAACAGTGAATTTCGTGAGCATGGGCCCATTTGACACACTTCATTTGCTGTGAAGTGAAGGTGGCTTCACAGTCAAAGAAGGAGTAATCTATTTGGATGGGCAACAGAATTCGGGGGCTGGATATCCCCCAGCTTCTTGATTATCTGCCCATATGTCCCCCTCTCAAGTTTCAGGATCCCATTTTTTCCCCACTCAACACTCTGTTTAACTTCAGACACCATGTGAGGTTGGGAATTTTGTTGAAGTTGTAATTCAGTTACTCTTACAATAAGGCTCTGGGTTTTTTGTCAGTAATATCACCTCTGATACTACAAGAAACAAGGCTTTCTTCAAGGGCACAAGTGGCAACTTTGCAACCTTTTATGTAACACTTGGCGGTAACTCTGATGCCATAAGCTCATCTCTTCCTTTTACCACTTTGTAAAATAAAAGTAGGACCAACCATCCCTACAAAGTTATAGAAAACTTTCAAACATGTGATTACCCATAGCCTCACTTCCCATCAATACTTAATTTATTGGTGGTGATATTTTGTGTGTTAATATTGCCACCTCACACCATGAAGTTTGCAACTCTCTCCACTTGCTGGAGGCAGAGTCATCAGTGCTTTTGAAAACTACTCAGAGTTGACAATCAATTTAGAAAACTCATAATTATGTTTCCCTAGAACCCCTCTTGATACCAAATGTCTTAGTCTAGGTTCTCTAGAGAAGCAAAATCAGTGAAGCTTATATAACACATAGAAAGAAAGAGATTTATCTCAAGGAAATGGGTCAGCAGTTGCAGAAACTGGCAAAACCCAAGCCTGTGCCTCAAGCATCAGGTTGGATGCTTTTTCTGACTCACATGGTTTCAGAGACTGATGAACCCAAGATCACCAGGTCAGATGGCAGGCTACTGGCTCCAGTCCCAAGAACCAGTGATCAAGCAATGATGAAAAAGATACAGTATCCAGAGCAAGTGACGAAGCATTGTCAGCCTATCCAAAGACATTGGATACAGGACACACCCTTAACAACCCTGTTCACTACTGATTGGCTGATCTTATCAGATCACATCATGGAGGATGACTACATCATTACATAACTGGCAAACTACTCCAAACCATCAAAAATTATGGCCCAGACAAGCTGACACGAAACCTTAACCATCATGACTGGTTCTCTTAATTTCTCACTTAACACCAATGAGTTTGTTCAGAAGGTGGCTGGCAGCAAAGCTAACTTTCATTCATATTTAGCTACAGCTACTAGTAGCACTGGTTTGGACTGTTTAGGGCTTGTGACTAGCATTAGCATTTCATCTCCCACATTATTGAGGTATCACTTTAAGTATTACCTAAATATTGAGACTCAGCAAATCCTTTTAATGAAGTATGGTCTAGAGAGGAGTCAGTGGAAGGAGGATTGCCCATTATGTCCTCTTCTCTCTTTTTCCATGTTTGTGTTTGGTATTATTGCAGTGGCAAACCCGTCATCCTGGGAAGAGTTGATCTGTGGCTTGAGATTTTCCGAGCCAGATGTGCAGATGAATGTGCAGATTAATAACAGGAAAGCACATTTAAAAGCTTTCAAATTCACTTGAGCTTGTGTAGGGTTCACATGCTTTCCTTCAGCCCAATGCTTATGAAAGAGTCTGTGTTCTACCACTATGGCGCCCAGAGGCCTGTGGACAGGAAGGTATTTCCACACAAAGACTGAGAAGACTGGAAAATGAGCATCACAGCCCCTCCTTCTTCTTCCCACAGTTCTCACTAAATAAAGTATAGTGTGAGCTGGGACAGTAGGAAGAGGTAGACAGAGTGGCAGCGATGGGAGAAGAGCAACAATGTCAATGCTGACAGCAGAGCAGCAGAAGGGAGGCGATGGTCTGGGAGGAGAGGCAAGTATGACAACCTTGCATTATGCTGTCAAGTGCTAAACCAAGTGAGTCTTACTCCTTTTGTGACTGTGGGAAAGGGTGATTGTGACTGTCTGGTTTCCCACATCATTCTCAAGTGATCAGAACTTCCCAAATGTTAAGCAGATTGGAGATTACATCTGATGCAAGACATGCACTTTAGCACAAGTGGAAAGGGCTTGACAAAGGTAAAATGATAAGCGTTTTCCATGTATAAGCACATGCATTTAAAAATGATATCTTTCTCTTAGGAGTCTCCTTTTCACCCTACCAAGCTTTGTAAAAGCTTATCTAACAATTTCTTGTGTTACCAGATACTTGCTCTCATATATGACATTGCAAGTATGAGTGGTAGAAGAATACACTTGTGTGCCAGCTGCCTGCTGTATGAAGGGACCAGCTGTTGGTGCTTGCCAACTGTGGACTCAGACAAGTTCTGCAGAGGAAATGACCACCTTGTGTAGAACAGAATGTGTGTCTGCTAGGGCCCAAAGTGACTGGTGCTGGCATGATGTCCAAAGGAAAAACTCAGCTGCTTCTTACTATCTCCTTGAAAGCCCACCTCCTAGTACCCTTTGCTCACTCCCACTCTCTACGTAGCTTTGTGGATGCTCTACTTTCACCGTTAGGTCTTTACAGTTGTTCTTCCCTCCTCTATATTGGCAAGAAAATATATCATAAGTCAAGGACTACCTTTATTAGCATGTAATGTATTTCTATTTACTCAGTATTTAAAAAACTATCTCAGTGCACGGGTATACACATGCACACACATACATACACATACGTCAAATATATGCAGAACTCATATGAAGAAAAATACAAAACTTTACTGAGGCATACATAAAAGACCTCATTGTGTAAATTAGGTAACCCTGGTGGCATAGTGGTTAGGTGCTACAGCTGCTAACCAAAAAGTCAGCAGTTCAAATCTACCAAGTGCTCCTTGGAGACTCTGTGGTGCAGTGACATACGGATCATTTAGTGTGTAGTTTTAAAGCTTATTTTTAAACTTGAAAAGGTGCTTTTAAAAGTAACTCCATTGTATTCTAACATGATTGTCGCATAAATTATTTTACTGTTCTACACTTGGTTACCTAGGTAGTTTCCAAGTTTTCTTAATCCAGATAATGTTGAAATGATTAGTCTTATAAACAGGTCATCGTTTGCATCTCTGATAATTTCTTTTATTATGTTTTCAGAAGCAGAATTATGAAACTAAAAAACATAAACTTCATATATAATATCGTGAATTGAATTGTGTCTCCCCCAAGTATCTGTCAACTTAGCTAGGCCATGATTCCCAGTATTGTTTGATTCTCTACCATGTTATCATCTGATGTGATTATCCTGTACACTGCAATTTCTATCACTAAGATGTGATGAGATCTAGAGGATTAGATGTGTCTTAAGCCGATCTCTTTTGAAATACAAAACAGAGAAGGCAGCAGAGAGACAGGGGGCCTTCATACTACCAAGAAAGCCCTTTCTGGGAGCAGAGCACATCCTTTGGATCTGGGGTTCCTGTGCTGAGATGCTCCCACACCAAGGGAAGATTGATGACGAGTAGCTTCCTCCAGAGCTTACAGGGGCAGAAGGCCTTTCCTTGAAGCTGGAGCCCTGTATTTCTGTTATAGCAGCACTAAATGACCAAGACACATACTGTTGTAGACTGTTACCAGAAACATGCCCTAACCGACATGATTTTAGAGTCTAAATTTAGTTTCCAGTTGTTCTCTTCCAAGTTTTGCTAATTTCATAGACAACCATGGTATCTAACTTTAACTTTTGTGCATAGTTCCTTGAACAATGATAAAGTTGAGAGTTGTAAAAATGATTCAGCAATAGTACTAGTGCTTTGATAAAATGTCTGAGTTTAAGTCTTGTAATTTGACCTGATTCCATGGTATTTTAGGGAGGTAAGCAGTAGTGAGACGATAAATATATAACAACTGGCTTTCTAGAGGACTGGAGGATGCCCCACTACCAATAGTGAATTACAGTCTACAGAAGAATCCTGATCCAAAGGGGGTAAATGCAGAACATAATTTCAAATTCTCATGGACTCCAGCCTTTCTGGAGCCGTGGGGATTGGATGAACACCTGAAACTATTACCCTGAGATAATTTTTAAAATGTAAAACAAAAAATATCAGTATGAGATAAAAACAACATTAACTTGAGAAATTAGATGGGATCCTTTAGGGGCAGTGGATTTATGTTAATAAAGGAAGAACAATTCGGAAAAGGAAGATGAGAATGGTTGCATAACTCAAAGAGTTTAATCAGTGTGACAGAACTATACATGTATAAATTGTAGACTTGGTGTATGTTCTGTGGCATATAGTCTCAACAACAAAATAAATTAGAAGAAAAAACCTGGCCTTCTACGATGAGAGGCAATGGCTCATTTGTGAGTTTGTTGGTTTCTTTGTTGTCTTGAGTATTTGCTAGTAAGTTGGAATAAGCTGGTTTCCCTACCACTAGAGAATATGACTGTGTGGCAAAATGAGTTTGGAGTTGATAGTACTTAGTTCCTAGCTCTGCCACTTACTAGCTTTGGGGTCTTTGAATAATAAAAGTATTTAGTTTAGTATAGCTACCTGAATTTGGAGGCCATCTCAAGAATAGACATGACACATTGAATGCTAATGACTGAGGTGATGATCTGTGGAGTCGTATCAAGAATGTCATATATGAAGAAAGCAAGAGGCTATTAAAAATACAGGAAAGAAAGAAAGGCCAAAATACATGTCAGAAGAGACTCTGAAACTTGCTCTTGAATGTCAAATAGCTAATGCAAAAGCAAGAGTGGTGAAGTAAAAGAGGTGAGTAGAAGATTTCAAAGGGCAGCTCCAGAAGACAAAGTATTACAATGAAATGTAGAAATACCTGAAGATAGAAAACTAAAAAAGGAAGAGCCTGCTCAGCATTTATCAAAGTGAAACAACTGAGGAAAAAAGTCCAGGCTTGAGTTGCAATATTGAAGGATTCTATGAGGAAAATATTAAATGAGGCAGGAGGCATCAAAAGAAAGTGGAAGGAATACAGTCCCTGTACTAAAAGTATTGGTCAATATCCAACTGTTTCAGGAGGTAGCATGTGATCAAGAACTGATGGTGCTGAAGGAAGTGGTACAAGGTGCACTGAGGGCTCTGGAGAAAAACAGGACTCCAGAAACTGATGATCTATCAACTGAAGTATTCAAACAAATGTATACCAACACCAGTAGCACCCATTCTCTGTCATGGATTGAACTGTGTCCTCCTCTCCCCTCCCGAATGTGTGTAGCCGTTTGGCTGGGACTTGATCCCTAATAGTTCATGATTGTCCTCCATCCTGTGATTTTTCCTAGGCTGTGTGCTAAAAAGGATTAGGGTGGGACAATAAATCTCTTCCTAAGATCACCACCCTGCTCCAATATAAAAGGAGTTTCCCCGGAGTGTGGCTTGTGCCACCCTTTATCCTTTTATCTTACAAGAGATAAAAGACACTGAACAATTACATATAATTACTGGAACCTACATATACATATATAGGTGCACACACATGCATATATAGAACCAGTGCTGTCAAGTCAATTCTGACTCAAAGCGACTCTGTGGGACAGAGTAGAACTGCTGCATAGGGTTTCTAAACAGTGACTATCGTATTTGAACTGAAAACTTTTTGGTTAGCAGGTATAGCACTCAACAACTACACTGCCAGGGTTTCCATTTTATGTGTGTGTGTGTGTGTGACTTCATATATGTGTATGTATTTCCATATATTTATCACTTCGTGGCATCAAAGAGGATAATAAAAAGTTGGAATTCTCAAATCTGTTTGTTTAGTATGTTAGACTTAAACTCTATCTGTGGCTGTAAAGTTTATAGTTAAATGAAGAATTAATTGTGCAATTATCCCTTGGATTTGATGTGTAGCTCATCAGTTGAATTACTCAGTTGAAAGAACCATTATCAATAGCAGGGATTTTTTAAAAATGCATCTAGATAATTACTTCAACTATCTAATAACTTTTCTTGTCAATTCGATTTTTCAGTTCGTTACTTTGAAAAGTATGTAAATTCGTTAAACTCTTCTAAATGTGCTTTATGGTATTTAAGTAACAATACACATAATTAGGTGTACCATTATTTACATAATATACAGAATTGCATATTATATGTATATCACTTAAATTATTTACATAATATACATGTATTATCCAATACTAAAATCAAGGCCATTCACACCAACTGCTACATGCACACGAATGTTCATTGCAGCACAGTCCACGATAGCAAAAAGTTGAAATCAACCCAGATGCCCAACGACATAAGAGTGGATGGGTAAACTTTGGTATATATACTCCATGGAGTACTATACACTGATAAAGAACAACGATGATAGCAGGAAACATCTCTCAATTTGGTCTCAGCTGGAGGACATTATGTTGAGTGAAACTAGTCAGCGACAGAAGGACAATTATTATATGACACCCCTATGACAAAAATTTAAAAACATACTCAATACATAATAGAAAAGACTCTTTGACAGCTACAAGGGTGGAGAGAGTGGGAGGGCGGGAAGGCAAAGGGGGAGGGTTTAGATTAGATAGTTGTTAGAAATTTGGTTGGGTGAAATTGGTAAGATCAATATTAATGGGACTTTGACACCACTTGTGTATTCTTCCTCTCTTAACCCAGTATTGTAAGCACAGAGTATGTACACTTTCATTTTTTTATTTAATTATAAATAAATAAATTTTAAAAAAGGAACACTTACATAGTCATAATTGTAATTACTAAATAATAATGTACAGTATTAGTTATGGTTATTTAAATAACATTTTTACATATGTATATAATCTTTTAAAGTTAACACAACTTTAGAGTTAATCAAAATTAAATTTTTAATTAAAAACAATCAGAAAATAAATTGATAGAAAAATGAGGTATTTATATCTGCATGCAAATGAACTATGTGTTTTTTACTCATGAATAGTTCAAATATAAGTTCATATAATGAATGTGTTAGTTTTCTAAACTACATTCGTTACATACTTGGAGGGGGTATAAAAGATTCAAAAAGATGGTATTGAATGCTTTTCTTTTTTATTTCTTATTCTTCTTTTTCTTCCTGCTTTTTCTCTTACTATAGCACCTTTTAAAAATTTTATTTATATATCCCACATCCTTTATATCTGAAGGAAAGATAGACCAAGATAGCCTAATTGACTGACCAGAATGTGATTGTCCGAAGTAGGCAAACTCTCACAGTGTTCATTAAAAGGATCCAAATCTTCCTAAGGGAGGAAGTGCAGAGCTGTAAGAAAGATTCAAATTACTGTCCTGTCTCTGATACTCACTACCCATATTATTCTGAGCAGATCACTTGACCTCTTTGGGTGTGAATTTCTCAGGAATCAAAAGAAGGGGGAAGCTCTCTAAGCTCTAGAATTCTACCACTCTCCTGGCAGACAAAGGTATCACTTAGGGACAAATTCTAATTGATACAATTCAAGCCACAACAAGTTAAGCAATCTCTTTCTTGCCTTTTCTCTTCATTGCTTTTTTCCTTTGTATTTCCTTGACTCCCTACTGCTTAGTTTTTCTTCCCAAACAATTCTTTGCTCTGTAGCTGTACTCATGTTGTATAGCACTCATGCATTTAAAGATAACGCCACACTCTAGCTCTTGTCAGAGAAAGATTTGTTCATGACAGAAATGGCATCCAAGTCAGAGAAAGATTTGTTCATGACAGAAATGGCATCCAAAGAGGCTGAGTTAGCTGCACACTTGAGATAATCCAAGGACAACCGAGCAGATAGAAACTTACGCCTCCTACCATCTGTCACCATTCCTGAAGTCCTCTCACTGGCATGGTGGAGAACAGTGGAAGGTGGGACGTACAAGCTTCCCTCCCTTCTTTTGAAATGTTAGCTGATCATTCCCCTATTTCTTATCCTTTCTCAAGGCCCCCAAGTTAGTCTCTTTTCTTTAATTACTCCACTTGGCTCAAGTGGGTTTCTCTCCCTTCGTCTTCCCAGTCATCCACTTGCACATCGCTGCCAGACTAATCCTCATGAAACAACTTAGAGTTGTCATCTGCTCGGAAACCCACATTGGACTGTGCTATCTTGAGCATCAAACACAGATTCTTCCATCTGGTTTTCCAGGCCATTCATCATCTTGCAGCAGTGTTATTTCCCACAATTCCCTAACAGGTTCCCTTCTCTCCTCATTTCCTTTCATGTAACCCAGTCTTACTAACAACTCCTCACTTTGGCCCATCCTGTTTTTCATCATTTGGAAGAACTCCTGTCCTCACCTCTGCCTATCCACCACTTTTATTTCCTTCATAAATCCTCCCTCATCAAGAGCTCCTATTCTGCAGATTTCTCCCCCTAATTTCCTATTGCTCATACAACCAACACCGAAGAGCTAACACTTAATTGCTCTGTGTATTTTTGTCTTCTTTCCTTAGTCAGATTGTAAACTTCTGTAGGAGACTGGTCCTGTGATCTCAACATTATAACACCATAAGCAAATGTAAGATATCGCGAGTATTTTTAGAATGAAATGAGTGCCTGTGTATTCACTGACCTGGATACCCAAGCCCCTGGAGCTAATTCAGCACACATGTATCCCAGGTCATATGCAGCATCTCTCTGGTATAAAACATCACTCCTAGCGATAAGGGGGAGCTTCTGGGTCTAATTCAGTGAATTCCAAACTGAGTTGTTGTCTCTGTACCTGGGATTTTGGCAGGTTATGTGTATTTCAGGAAATTACTTAAATCTTTGCGATCAGTGCTTCTGAGAGTTGTTTGGTGTCTTTCCAAATAATGGCAACCTACAAAACGAAGGAACACACAACCAGGTTAAATGAAAAGGAAATTTCTCACCTTGTCAGGGGGTTTAAACAGCTTTACAGGCAGATCCCTTTACCAGCAAGCCCCGGAATCCCTTGCAGGTATAAGCTACGTCAGAGCTCACACAGTGAGAATTACATGACTAATTCAGTTCCTCCTCCAAGTGGTGAGCATGACATACACAAGCCTTTTCATATCAATGAGGAATGCCTTTAATACTACCTTTTTAAAAGAGATCATATCTGTGGTAACCTCATAAACATGCTGTTAGCTTGCAAATTTATTAGTCATGTGTGGATTCCACTTTCCTATGTTCTCCAGCTACACTTCTCCAAAATTTTAGCTCATTTTTAAGAGGGACTAAAGCCTACCCAAGGGAATAACCACGTGGAGAAAAGCCTCTGACTGACTTGCCACCTCATTTTGATTCAGGCATATAGTAACAGGTAATTTTTACAAATCACTTTTCATAAAGATTTTTAAAGGTGCTCATATCTTTGAATAAACACAAAACTCTAGCCTTTTCAGGGAAAAGAAAGCTTTCTGGATTTTAGTAAAACAGTGAAATTCTGTGTTTAGAAAGAGGAAATGAAACTTTGGTGAAACTTCATTTTTGCCTTTGCAGGCACAGTTAAAGGTTCCAGACTATTTTGTAGTAAATATGTTTGTGCACATGATTCTGGGTGTCTGTGTAGAAGCATTGTTTTCTCTGAAATCTGGAGAAAGAGATGCAGTTTCCTAATTACTGTAGAAACAGGACCCATGTGCTATGTTGCAGATGGTCTGTTTCCTCTGGTCACATTCACTCATCATGCATGATAAAGGCAAAGAGAAATGTGAAATAATTTGATAGAATAATGCTTTTTATATACTCACAGTGGACACTTTATTTTTGAAAAGTCAGTTAGGAAGGAGTTTGATTGCATCATGCAATAATACATACGAAAGTCAGTTAAAGTCATACTTTAACTTCACCCAAAGACCTATCACAAGTGCTCTGTTAGCTGGCCTGTTTAGACAAACAGGTTTTCTGATTAATAATATATTATCTCAAAGTTTCCCTTACCCTCTTTGTGTAGTGCCTAGATTTTAAATACCCAGGAATTATGGTAAAGTAGTAGAGAAGTGCAAGAACTCTGAAATTAGACAATCTGATTTCAAATCCTGGTTGCAACCCCACCAGCTGTGTGATGTTGATCAAGTTACTTAACCTCCCTAAGATTTATATGCCGTTGCTGGAAGCAGAACCTAAACCTGGATTAAATGCTGTGCTAATATTTCTGCTTCTGATCAAAAGGACTTTGAAAGACTGGATTTACCCTGTCTTATGAAACAATAAAAACAACAAAAACGCAGGCTAAATACATAAAATAGTCATTTTTAACTCATTGGTATGAGACAAGAGACATGAGAATTAAAAACGATGAGACCTATTTTGTTGCATGGAGTCAATTCCCAGGTGTAGAGCAAAAAGGAAAAACCAGGGGTAGTCCAGCAGACTCCCTCTGTCAAAGAGCTAGAGCTGACTGTCCAGGAAGACCAAAGTAGCTAGAGTTCACAGTACAAAGTACAGAGAGGAAACCTCCCCCCAAGACAGACAGTTCTGAAGAACTGCAGAAAGCACCCCTCAACTTCAGCAGAGTATTGACCATCACTTACGTGTAAGGATAATAACTGAGGCTGGGGAAAGAATTACCCCAAAGGATTAAAGGAAACAACACTTATCACTCGTACAGAGACAAGAAGTTCCAGTTTGCAACACCTAGAGTAAAAAAGTTTGCAATCCAGAATCTCCTAATTCATTGATTAGAATATTAAGGAGGATGTTCCTTTAACAGCAGAGAGAAAAAAAGTTAGCTATATACTAAATGTGGGGCAAGTACCGCAGCACAAATATTAAAAGAAACACTGAGAAAATCAAACCATTTTCAAGTAAATGAAATGTGAACCAGAACAAAACACAATCATATTTATAGAAATGCAAAAAAAATACCCAGCACCTAGCGAGGTAAAATTCATAACCTGTAGTGTCCAGTACAAAATTACCAGGTATTCAAAAGAAAAAGGAAAAAAATGATCCAAAATCAGAAAAAAGTCAATCAAACTGACAAATAACCAACATAGATTTTGTTATAATTAGCAGGCAAGGATTTCAAACCATTATTCAAAATGTATTCCAAATGTTCAAAAAGTTAAAAAAATAAAACTACACATAGAAGGAGAATTAGTTTTCAACAAGGAGTTTCTCTTGATTACATGTCCAAAGTGTGTAAGAACAAGTTCCTTCATCCTCATTTCTAAAAGAGCATTCCAGCTGTACTTCTTCTAAGACATATGGCAGTCTGTGGTGTATGCAATGTTCTTTGCCAACACTGTCATCCAAATGTATCACTTCTTCTTTGGTCTTCCTTATTCATTGTTGAGTTTCACATGCATATAAAATGATTGAAAATGTCATTACTTTGGTCAGGAGCATCTTGATCCTCAAGGTGACATCTTTGCTTTTTAATGTCTTGAAGAAGTCTTTTGAGGCGGATTTGCCAAAGATAGTGCATTGTTCCATGTCTTGACTGTTGCTTCTATGGGTGTTCACTGTGGATGGATCCAAGTTAAATGAAGTCCTTGAAAATGTCAAGCTTTTATCTGCTTATCAAGATATTGTTTATTGCTTCAATTGTGAGGATTTTTGTTTTCTTTGCACTGAGGTTATAATTCACACTGGAGGCTGTATACTCCTTGATTTTCATCAGTAAGTACTTCAAGTCCTCTTGCTTTCAGCAAGCAGTCATGTCTTCTCTTCATCACAGGTTAATGAGTCTTCTTTCAATCCTGATATGTCATGTTTCTTCATACAGTCCAGCTTCTTGGATTATAGGCTCAGCATACAGATTGAATAAGTATGATGAAAGGATGAAATCTTAACTCACAATTTTCTTGATTTTTAAAGCAGCCAGTGTACCCTTGCTCTATTTGAATGACTGCCTTTTAGTCTATGTACAGGTTTTTCCTGAACACAGTCAAGTGTTCCGGCATTCATATTCTTTGCAATGTTATCTGTAATCTGTTATGATCCACACAGTTGAATGTCTTTGCATAGTCAACAAAACACAGGTAAATATTCTTCTGGTAGTCCCTATTTCTAGTCAGGATCTATCTAAGACTTACCATATGACTCAGCAATTCCATTCCTACCCAAGAGAAATGAAAATATATGTGCACATAGATTTGGTGAACAAATACAACTCTGACACTTTTGCTGATTTTCAGCCATGTAGTATGCCCCTGTTGGGTTTGAATGACTGCCTTTGGTCTATATGCAAGTTCCAACTGAGCACAATGAGGTGTTTGGGGATTCCCATTCTTCACAACATTATCCATAATTTGTGTGATCCACACAGTTAAATGCCTTGACACAGTCAGTAAAACACAGATAAACATCTTTCTTGTATTTTCTGCTTTCAGCCTAGATCCAGCCATGATATCCCTAGTTACATGTCTCTGAATCCAGCTTAAATTCCTGGCAGTTCCTTTAATTCAATGTACTGCTACAAGTGCTTTTGCATTACCTGAAGTAAAATTTCACTGACACGTGATATTAACAATATTGTCGGTGATTTTTCCATTCTGTCTGGTTCCCTTTCTTTGAAACTGACACAAATATGGATCTCTTCCAGTCACTTGCTTAGCTAGTTGTCTCCCAAATTTCTTAGCATATGTGGAACATTTCCAGTGCTGCAGCCATTTATTGAAACATCTCAGATTTATTGAAGGAATTGGTGAAAAACAAGTCTCTAGGAATTGAAAGCACTCTTAAACTGGTAAACGAGGATACAGAAGCCTTGGCCTTCAGCTAGGTGATGAAAAAAATGCATAGTTTTCCTAGGTGTGCCTAAGCCATTTTTCAAAACTATTTGAAAAGCTGAGATATGTAAACATGAGAGAAAATTGCAGAGAAATTTCAGCTTTGTAACTGTAAAAGCTGCATGCAAAAAAGAGGGATATTTACAAGCTGTTAAAAAAAGACCCAGAGTGTGTAAACGGGCATTTAAGAGCGCTGTCAATTCCTAGAGACTTGTTTTTCACCAATTCCTTCAATAAATCTTGGACTTCTTCCTCCAATACCATAAGTTCTTTATCATATGATAACTCCTGTTTTAGTCAGATAGGACTGCTCTGACAGAAATACCACAAAGTGGATGGCTTTAAAGGAAGGTTTATTCTTACACAGTCTGGTAGGCTACAAGTTCAAATACAGGATGTCCACTCCCGGGGAAGGTTTTTCCCCTTGTTGGCTCTGAAGGAAAGTCTGGTATTACATCAGCCTTTGTCCAGGGAGCATCTTGGCACAGGAACCTCAGGTTTGAAGGACGCTGCTTTCTTGATCGTACGTGGTTCCCAAATCTCTCCTTGTTTTTCTTTCCTTTTATCTCTTGCAGGATGAAAGGATTAAGGGTAGGGCAAGCCATACTCCAAGGAAACTCCCTGTGCAGTGGAGCAGGGAGGTGATCCTATGAAGGGATTTATAGTCTCACTCTAATCCTTTAACACACAACATAGGAAAACCGGAAAATGGAGGACAGTCACAAGATACTGGGAATCATGGCCCAGCCACATGGCTACACATATTTTTGGGGGGATACAATTCAATCCGTGACAACTCCTGAAATAATTTAATGTCTATCGGTTCTTCTTGGTACCATGACGATATATCCCTTCCATGTTCTAGTGGTGCTACCTGTGTTGTGCAATTATTTTGCTCATAGAAGGCTTCAGTATGGCAACTGTAGTTTTAAATATTTTTCTTCAGTTCTTTCAGCTTCAGAAATTCTTATGGTTTCACTCTCTTAATTCCACAGTTGGGCAGAAAAATCAGACTAATCTTGACAAAGTGATTGGAGGATAATTGACTGTTCAGAAAGTCACTACTTCAGTGAATATTTTACAGGTTGACTAAAATTTGGCATAGTGTCAAATTCTTTAACCCACTGCCATCAAGTTAATTATGAGTAGTAGCAGCCATTTAGGACAGAACAGAACTGCCCCATAGGGGTTCCAAGGAGAATCTGGTGAATTTGAACTGCCAACCTACGGTTTAGCAGCCATAGCTCTCAACCACTACATCACCAGAATGTCCATCAAACTCTTCAGAATATGTAAATGAGAATTTCAAACATAGAAAATTTTTTTTTTCTAATGCGAGGATTAACTGGGCCATTTTAGCTATCAGGTAATAGGTTACATTTGGGATTTTCATTTAAATTAAATTGTATGTACCTCTCTATAAAAAATACACATAGCAGAATCTTGTTTCTTATTCTTGTTCTGGTCACAAGAAAAGCAATATTTTGATTTTGTTCAAGCCTTACCCCTTTGAAATCTTCTATGGTCTTCTTCAATATAACTTCATATTGAAGAATTTCATATTTTCCTTTCACTGTAAAAAGTAGACTCTTTTAACATGGACTATCATTCCCTGGAAACATTCATACTTACAGTCACGTTTACACACCCTGGGTCTTTTTTAACAGCTTGTAAATATCCCTCTTTTTTGCATGCAGCTTTCACATTACAAAGCTGAAATTTCTCTGCAATTTTGTCTCATGTTTACGTATCTCAAATAGTTTTGAAAAATGGCTTAGGCACACCTAGGAAAACTATGCATTTTTTTTCACCACCTGGCTGAAGGCCAAAGCTTTTGTATCCTCGTTCACTAGTTTAAGAGTGCTTTCAATTGGCAGTGTATCAGCAAAGCAAAGACGCTCTTGAAAGAGACTCATTTGTCTCCATCCAAAAATCCCTTCATCTTCCCATTTTCTTCTAGCCTTGTTGTACATGGTCACTTGTGCAACATGTTGACATCCGTGACTGCTTTCTGGTATCTGTTAGAGCATACACAGTGTAAACCCACCCCCTTGCACTTATTCTTTATTGTCCTTGGAAGGACACAGTAACTGAATACAGGTCTCCTACAAATTGGGAACAGTTTGTTCCTAAAAACAACAGATTAATGTCTTAGGTTGAGTTCCCTAGAAGCGGGCCAAGAGTCAAGAATTTACATGCCAGTGATTTATTGAAGATTCACTCCTAGGAGAGGCTTGTATAGGAATGAAAGCAGGAAGCACAGTGGGGGAGGTAGAAGCACCCAAACAAGGCAATGATTTCAGGCAAAGTCTCCTGGATGCTGGCTTCAGCCTGCTCCTGCAAGAGAATCTGGGAGTGTAAGTTACTCCTCAGAGTCTTTCTGTTACAAGGTTGAGGAGCTGGGTTTCGTCTTCCTGCAGTTGCCACCCTTCACTAGGATGTGGATGGCTTGAAGGAGTATAAAGCCCCAGGCACCTCCAGCTCTCTAAGTATCTGCACAATGAGGCTCCTGATGTCCAAAGAGAGTCAATCTCTCAAAGCAAGTAAAGGTGCAAGTGATTAGAATTAAAAGTACACCTAAAACAGGTTAGGGGCACTCAGAAAGATATCAGGATTATCTGGCCAGGTAACTAGCAGTATACCCTGTGCTTAGTAAATATTCATTGAGCACCTGTTCTTTGCTAGACACTATACTTGACATTGGAAGTCATGACTGCTAACCAAAAGGGCAGCAGTTTGGACCAGGCACTCCTTTGAAACTCTATATGGCCGTTCTACTCTGTCCTATGGGATTTCTATGGGTCAGAATCAACAAGTTTGATTTTTTTTTTAGAGGTGGGTACTTGACATTGGAAAAAAAGAGGTGAGCAAAGTGGGTTCTTTTCCCATTCCCAGCCCAAATCAAATCAAAGCTGCTGTTGTCAAGTTGCTCCAGACTTGGAATTACACATTCCAGTTAAGTTTAAAATGGATGCAGAAAAGGAAAAGGTGATCCTTAAGCTGAAATCACACAAATAAATAGAAGTTATGTGAAATGCTATTAAAAAATATGAGAACATTCATTAGAGGGTCTTGACTCAGTCTTGGGGTTCAAGAAATGCTTTCCCAAGATAGTCATGTAACATAGAACAATTTGTTTTCTGGCTATGTGGAGAAAATATTTAATGTAGTTATTAGTATTTTTGCTAAGTAAACACAGTTTCCATACTTCTCAATGTTTCAGAGAAATTCCTAAAGTCAGAATAAATACCTGTAAAAAGTATTAAAATAATAAATCATGAGAAAGGAGATAATATGAGGGTGTATAGATTGGGGAGAATAAGGAAAAATCCTTAGTCCAAGTTTGATATACGTAACACAAATATAATGGATAAGAAAGTCACACACACAAACACACATAATCAGATAGTCAGATTTTGACAGGTAGGAGACTTTCTTGACCAGGATTAATGATAGACATTTCCACCTGCTGCAACAATGTGATCTACCAGGTTCCATGCATTACCTGGTTTAATCTTAACAAACAACCTTTGAGTTAAATACTATTTTTATCCCATTTGGCAGAGAAGAAACTAGGGCAAGAGAAATTAAGAAATTTGCCCAAAGTCATCCATATGGAAAGAAGTGGCAGTAAGTGGAGTGTAAGTTTGACTTCAAGTCCTCAACTGTAACTATTTTCTTAGACTGGCTAGAAAAGGAGCACCTATCTTCATAGAAACTCTTACTGGATTGAAAAGTGATTAAAAAAATACATGTTAAATCCAGTAAAGTACTAGCTAAACATCCGTGTTAGCTAGAAGAGCAGCTAGCTAATTAATAAAACATTTTTCAAACAGTCAGTGATCCTAGCTCTATCAAAATGCTCCCTGATACCATATACCCAGGCGTATCACGAAACTTTCCCTATAGCTTCAAACAAATCGTGTCTCAGACTAATAAGTTCCAGCATTTTCACGTGGAATATGTGAGGTCGGTACCTGAGGTTTCCAGAGTGCTAATGGATCATGAAAACTGGAGCTACCACCAGCAAAAGTCATTGTCTTTTACCACATTACAGGGATGGTTTGTGGGATAACACACTCAATGGCCTCCATGAACAATTCAGAAATATGCACTTCACATCATGAGTCTATTGCCCATAACTTACACTAAGCCAATAGCTTGGTTTTGTCCATGCTCATATGCCAGCTCCCAGAGGTGGGTAGTAACTTCCTGAAGTGCAGAATTCAGAGACTGTATGCAGACTCAGCAGGTAGGAGCCAAAATCAACCTGTGTGACTGACAGCTGTAGTCAGTGCTATAAGGAGGAGAGGTGCAGTATTGTAGCTACACTTCATGCAACAGTGCTTCTCAGCCAAGCCAAGTGCCGTCAGACCTCCCTAATCATAAAAATCACATGAAACTGTGGTTAAAAACAGATTCCTAAGTCTTAGAGAAACTCACTGAGCCACATTCTCCAAGATAGGTAGGTGCCTGTAAACTGGCATTTTATACAATTGCCTGCAGTGACTTTTATGATTACATAAGTTTAAGTAACATTGAGATGAACCATTCCTTATCCCCAATACATTTTTGGCTCTTATAGGGTTAACTTTTTAAAAATTACCATTGTTAAATTGTATTTGAAATAAACGACCCTTTGTCTAGCTGTATGTGTCTATGTGTGTGTTCAGATGCATAAGAAAGGTACGGATACCACTACCATTTGGTGAACCCAAGAAATACTGATGGGGCTATTCCTCTCATATCAGTGCTACCCCTTCAGGGTTCAAGAACTTATGCTTTCTTTTGAAGGTGTATGAGGCTGAAAGTATCTTGAGAAGTTTGCATAAAGTCTTGGCTAATTCTGAAGTGAAGCAGACATCCTTCAGTGGTACTGATCCATGGTGGTATGCAAACCAAAAACCCAAACCTGTTGCTGTTGACTTGACTCTGACTCATAACAACTGTAATGAATTGAACTATGCCTCCCACCCGCAAGAAATGTGTATATCAATTTGTTTAGGGAATGATTCCTAGTATCATCTGATTTTCCAGTAAATTGTAAATCCTGCCTCTATGATGTTAATAAGGGAGAGGGGGAGGCAGGGCTAAGATGGTGGACTAGTCACATGTCCCCTCAATTCCCTCTAGAAACAAAGGCCTGGAGAAACAACTGAAGGGAACAGAGTGGATATTTTGGGATCCCCACGATCAAACTGAAAGTTGTGAGATTGGACCAGCTGACAGGAAGGGGAAAACTGTCTTGTCAGACATGCATTGACAGTGAAGAGGGTCTTGCTTCTGCTGGTGCAGCAGTGGAGAGGCTTAGAGATATGGACACCATCTTTGTCAACTGGGAGACTGAGACTGGGACTAGGACTGGGGCTGCTGTGCCTGAGAGCCTGGTTGGGGCCAGCTGCCGTGTTGAGTGGACAGTATCTCTCTATACGGAGAGCTGTGCTTAAGATAGCCACATCTAGAGAAAACAGTGGTGGTTGGTGATTGAGTGAAGCAGTGCCCTTCCCCCTGTCTTTTCTGAGCTATGACATAGATTCTGCTGGAGCAGGAGGAGAGGTGACACAAATAGGACACCATCTTGGTCAGGTGAGACACAGAGTCAGCCATACCTAAAGGCCTAAGCTGGGGCTGGCTACCATGCTGTGCAGCAGTGCCTGACTGGATAGCACTTCTCTCAGCAGACAAGCTGTTTTTAAGACAACTGTACGTACAGAATGCAACAGTAGCTGGCAGCTGAGTGTGATGGTGCCCTTCCTCCTTCCTTTCTCTGAGTCACACCATAGCATCTGCTGGCATGGCTCTGGAGACACTCCACAAGTAGGTTGCCTTCTCTGTCAGTGGGGAGGTGGAGTCTGCTGAACCTGAGGGTCCAGCTGTGACCAGCTGCTTCTGGGCAGTGTCTCTCTCAGCAGAGAAGCTGTTCTTAAGACACCTGCCCTGAGACAACACAGCAGTGGCTGGCAGCTGAGTGCAGTAGTGCACTTCCCTCCTCTCTTCTCTGAACTATGCCATGGTAACTGCTGGCATGACTGTGGAGAGTCTGTAGAAGTAGGTGACCATCTTTGTCAGCAAGGAGCCAGGGCCCGCCACCCCTGAAGGACCAACTGGGGCTGGCTGCCAAGCTGACCAGCACAGTCTGACTGGACAGCATCTCTTCCAGCAGAGAAGTTTACTTAAGATAGCCACACGTATTAAAGGCAACAGTGGTTGGCAGCCAAGTGCAGCAGTGCCCTTTTCCACATCCTTCTCTGAGATACACCATAGCTTCTGTTGGTGTGACACTAGAGAAGCTGAACAGGTTTCTGATGGCTCAAAGACAACAATCAATATCTGAGCATTTAAAGAAGCAGACCACTATGGCTCTGGAACTCCCAAAATAAAGAATCAAAAACACTTCCCAGGTGAAGAAGTCTTCCTTGAATTTTCAGAAGAAGGATACAAAAGAATTACATATAGATCCCTTCTAGATCCTAGGATGAAAATTAAACAAAGGACAGCAGAACAAAACGAAAAATTAAACAAGCTATATGAACTGCTAGAACAACAATGATCTGAAATTCAGCAGATCAATAATAAAATTACAGAGTTAGACAATTCAACTGAAAGCCCAAAGAGCAGGATTTAGGAAATAGAATGCAGAGTTAGTGAGGCTGAAGATAAAGCAACTGACACCAGCATTTATTTATGAGGAGAAACGAGATGAAAGAATGAAAAAAAAAGAAGATGAAGAAGAAGAATCATTAAGAATGATGTGAGGCTCTATCAAGAGGATAACTTACATGTAATGGGAGTTCTAGAACAGGGAGTGATAGCAGAAAATACAGAGAGAGTTGTTGAAGAGTTGCTGACAGAAAACTTCCCTGACATCATGAAAAAATCATGAAAAAAGAGAAGATAACCATTCAAGATGCTAGTTGAACTCCACCAAAGGTAGACCCCAAAAGAAAGACACCAAGACATATTACAATCAAACTTAATAAAATGAAACATAAATAGATGCTCTTAAAGGCAGCTAGGCTTAAACTAAACTAACATACAAAGGAAAATCCTTTTGGCTGACCTCTGGCTTTTCAGCCAAAACCATGTTGGCAAAAAGGCAGTGGGATGACACATACAAAGCCTTGAAGCAAAAAATTTTCCAGCCAAGTATTATATATGCTGAAAAAGTGTCTCTCAAATATGTTGTTGAAATTAAGATATTCTCAGATAAACAGAAGCTTAGAGACTTTTCAAAAACCAAACCAAAATTATAAGAAATACTGGAGGAAGTTCTTCGATTAGAAAATCAGTTAACACCAGATATATACTCAAGAATACAATGTAGGACACAACATTCAAAATCCTCCTTAGTTAGGGAAGTCACAAAACTCAACCAAATCTAAAATATTAAAATTAAGGACACAGAGGCCTCAATGTGTGCACTATGACAACATTACACAATAAAGAGAGATATATTACTCTATACATAGATCTTTCAGACAGAGAGGAAGTTAAGGAGATTTAAAGAAGTTAAACACTGGTTTAAACCTAGAACATTAGCCAGGGACAAAGGTGTATCCACAAAGCAAACTAACAGTACTACATACCAAAACAAGAAACAGAATACAGCAGTCTCAACAGACATAAAACCAACTTTGAAAAGGATAAAAAGAAAATCCATGAAGAAAAATGACCCAGAATAGAATATTAAGTGGAACACAGAAAATGTCAGCAACATAAAAATAAAGGCAACAAAATGACAGAACTAAATACATATCTATCAATATCACTCATGAACCTACATGCAAAAATCTTCAACACAATCCCATACAGTAAAATTCAACAACATATCAAAAAAATAATCCATCCTGACCAAGTAGGCTTCATACCAGGAATGCAGGGTTAGTTCAACATCAGAAAAACAATTAATGCGATCAACCACATAAGTAATGCAAAGGATAAGAACCATTTGATTTTATCAGTCGACATAGGAGAGAATCGACAAAGTCCAATACCCATTTGTATTAAAAACTCTCAGCAAAATAGGAATAAAAGAGAAATTACTCAATTCAATAAGGTGCATTTATGTAAAGCCAACCACCAACGTTATCCTGAGTGGAAAGATACTGAAAGAATTCTCCCTGAGAATGGGAACTAGACAAGGATGCCCACTCTCACCACTTCTATTCAACATGTGTTAGAGGTTTTGACCAGAACAATCAGACAAGACAGAAATAAAGAGCATCTGCATCAGTAAAGCAGAAGTAAACATATCCCTATTTGAGGATGATAATATACATAGAAAACCCAGACAAATCCATAAATAAACTGTGTGGACCTAATAGAAGGGTTCAGTAAAGTATCAGGATACAAGATAAACATAAATAAATCAGTAGGATTCCTTCACACTAACAAAGAGATCATCAAACAGGAAATTACCAAATCAATGCCATTTACAACAACCCCCAAGAAAATAAAATACCAAGGAATAAATCTAACCCAAGATGTAAGAGACCTATACAGAGAAAATTGCAAGACCCTACTGCAAGAAACCAAAAGAGACATTAAGTGGAGAACTCTAGCTCATTCAGGGTAGGTAGACTTAACATGGTGAAAATATCTATTCTACCCAAAGTGATCTACATATACAGTGCAATCCCAATACAAATTCCAATGTCATTTTTTAATGAGACAGAGAAATGAATCATTCACTTTGTTTGGAAAGGGAAGAAACCCCAGAAAAGCAAAACACTAATGAAGAAGAGGAACATAGTGGGAGGCCTCACACTGTCTGAACTTAGAAGCTATTACACTGCCACAGGAGTCAAAACAGCCTGATACTGGTACAAAATAGACATATAGACCAATAGAACACAGAATCCAGAAAGATCACTACCTTTCTATGAACAGTTGACATTCAACAAAGCCCCAAATGTTGTAAAGTGGGGTGAAAACAGTCTCTTTAACAAATGATGCTGGCAAAATTGGATATCCATTTGCAAAAACACTGAAACAAGACCCATATCTCACACCGTAGACAAAAACTTACTCAAAATGATCGAAGACATAAATATCAAACCTAAAACAATAGAGATTATGGAAGAAGAAATAGTGACAACAATGGAAGTTCTAATACACTGCTTAGACTATAAAATCTTGCCAACAATGCACTAACAACAAAAGAAAAAATAGATAAATGGGAACTACTAAAAAGGACACATTTATATTCATCCAGAGACTATCAAGAGAGCTAAAAGACTACCTACATAATGGGAAAAAATATTTAGCACATACTGTGTCAGATCAACATCTAATTTCTGTAATCTACAAGCCAAGCCAAAGCACCACAAAATAGCAGCAAGAAAAAGCCAAATAATCCAGTTAAACAATGGGCAAATGACATGGACAGACACTTCACGAAAGATGACATTCAGGCATCCAAAAGACACATGAGGAGATGCTCAGAATCATTAGCTATTAAAGAAATCCATATCTAAACTGCAATAAGATAACATTTCACCCCAACAAGGTTGGTAATAATCCAAAAAATACCCCCCCCAAAACAACAAATGTTGCAGAGGTTGTAGAGAGATTGGAACTCTCCTACACTACTGGTACAACCTGTTTGGAATGCAATTTGTGCTTTCTTAAAAAGCTAGAGATATAAATACCATATGATCCAGCAATCTCACTGCTTGGAATATACCCTATAGAAATAAGTGTTTTTGCATGAACAGATACATGCATGTCAATGTTTATTGCAGCACTGTCCACAATAGCAAAAAGATGGAATCAACCTAGGTGACCATCAACAGAAAAATGGATAAGCAAACTATAGTATATATACACAATGGAATGTTATGCAGTGATAAAGACCAATGATGAGTTTAGCAAGAATCTCGTTACCTGGTATCAACTAAAAGACAGTATGCTGAGTGAAACTGATAAGCTGCAAAAGGACAAGTATTGTACGAAACCCCTATTATAAGGACTTAGATGGACTTGTAAATGGAAGAAAAGACTCTTCGATGGCTATAAGGTGGAGAGGAGGGAGAGGGTTGTTCACAGACTAGACATACAGTCAACATGAATTTGGATAGGTGAAGGGAGTGACAGCGTTCAGTAGAAGGCAGGTCAGCATAACTGGACTACACCTAAAACTAAAAAGTTTTCTAAATTCAACCCAGTATTTCAAAGGATGGAGCAGCAGGGACAGGAGCCAGGTAACCATATTTTCAGGAGATAGCAAGGTTAATTGGTATAACTAGTCTTTTGCTAAGAGTCTTCTTTATGTCATATAGGTTGATAGCATCTGGGGTCTTAAAAGCCATCAAGCTGCCATCTGAGGAACATCAATTGGTCCTAACTCACATAGAACAGATGATGACTGGAACTTCAAAGACACAAGGATACAGAAGGACTTGTGTGACTAGGAGACTAGATCATCATGAGACCAGAAGAACCAGATGGTGCCTGGCCACCACCAAAGACAGACTTACTAGGATATACAACGTAGAGTCCCTGACGTAGGATGAGAAAAGGGGTGTGCAGATCAAGAACTCTACTAAGACCAGACTTGATGATGCAACAACCTGGAGGGCCCCCTGGGAACACGTCCCCTAGACTTGCTGCTGGCCCAGACCTGAAACCAGTACCGAAGTCAACACTTCAGACCAAGAATGGACTGGACTTGGGAATGCAGAGTGAGTTACATGGTGTGTGTACTTTATGGTTTTATACATTTGCAGAGGCTGTGCTACTGGTTCCTTCCTGGAGTGGAGAGGAAAAGGTGGAGAGCAGGGGACAGGTGTTTGTGAAGACGATACTAGAAGGCAAGAGTGAAAACAAGGAGTGTTCTGTCACAAGGTGAGGAAAGCAGTTGGAGTTGCAGAGAGGTGGGCACACAAAACTGACTTGGATTGTACACTTTAATCATAATAAAAAAAGATGGAAAAATAAAAGAGAAGGGGCAGCAGTTGTTGTAGTAAGGAGGGACTCCATCTACAATCTACAAGATTGTCTTGAGGCAGTCTCCTGAGATATACAAGACAGCAGTGAGCAGAGAGACAAGAGGACCTCGTATCACCAAGAAAGCAGTGCCAGGAGTGGAGTGTGTACTTTGGACCCATGGTTCCCCACACCTGAGAAGTTCCTTGACAAAGGGGAGATTGAAGACAAGGACATTCCTCCAGAGCTGACACAGAAAGACTTCCCCAGGAGCTATTGCCCTGAATTTGGACTTTAAGCCTACTTTACTGTAAAGAAATAAATTTCTCTTGGTCAAGGCCATCCACTTGTGGTGTTTTGTGCTACAGCAGCAATAAATAACTAAGATAGTGACCCTGTTGGACAGAGTGGTACTACCCCAAGGTTTCCAGGGAGCATCTGGTAAATTTGATCTGCTGACCTTTTGATCAGCAGCTGAACTCTTAACCACTCACACCACACCACGCTCACATAAGCTGCTCAAAATACAGTGAACAGCCTCTCTGCACAACCAACAGGCATGTTCTGTCCAAAGGCCAGTGGCTTGTATGTCCGGCTTCTGCTTCCACATAGTGCTGGGTTCTGGCCATTGGTGGTTATGGGCACTACCCGTTAATGATACTCTCTATCCTTGGCCCCCTACCAGCTGCATTCACTCTCAAATCCATGACAGCCTCCAAGGTAGCGCCCCACAACCTCATTTTCACCTTATGACACAGATAAGCATCACCAACATTCTATTGTTTTCTGGGGTTTTTATTGTTGTTTGTTTGTGACATGAATTCTTATATTGGCTTCCCTCACGACCCTCTCTTCTGAAGCCTTCCTTGGCTTGGAAGGAGTAAAAAAGTAAAAACATCACTACTATTTATTCTTTCTCTCTCTCTCCCTGCTGTAACAATTCTAATTTCCCTTTAAGTGATACGCGTACTTCTGTCTCTGTCTGACGTTATTGTCACGAAGTACAAGAAACAAAGAAATGGCCAAAGATAACCATTCTATGTCTTCCTGCGCTGTGGAAGCCCTGGCGCTGCAGTGGTTAAGCGCTATGGTTGCTAATCAAAAGGAGAGCAGATCAAATCCACCAGTTGCTCCTTGGACACTCTGTGGGGGCAGTTCTACTCTATCTCACAGAGCTGCTATGAGCTGGAATGAGCTCCACAGCAGTGGGTTTTTTTTTTTTTTTTTGGAATCTTGCTATGAATATTTCTTCATTAGAATGTAAGTTCCTTGAGGACAGAAACTTTATCTGTTTTGTTTTGTTTCCTTTTTTCCCCGTGTGAGCTTAGTGATGTATCTTGGTGTGTTAGATTTTTCAGTCTTGAGTACCCTCTAACCCTTCTTATATTTGTCACTCAGCTATTTTTTTAAGGTACACCTCAAGTCCTACGTCCTCCGAGAAGTCCAAGAAGTATTTTGGTTATTTCAGCTGTTTATAACTCCTTTGGTACTTTTATCTGTATCTCACAACACCTCCTTGTTTATCATTTCTAGAACAGCTTATTTATTTAAGGGAAATAATGTTTTAGTCAATTTTACAGTGATTACTGAAGTGCGTTTCATTCAAATTGTTTCTTAGAAATCCCTCACAGCATGCTGGTGGCACAATTTCAGAGTCTAACTGAAGAAAACTAAGTCGTGAAAGGGTCAAAACAATGTACTCTGGGTATACAGCTCATTGACTCTGACTTGTCATTATTCTCTTATTTTTAATATGTGTCATATTTCCTCCCCACTTCTGTCGTGGACAAAGGATTGTGTGTTTTCCTCTTCAGCATGGCTGAAGGCACGTAGTAAACTCCCACTGATTTCTTGAGTGACTTTAAAGAAGTTAAGAGTTAATTCTGAAGCTTCAGTGTTCTTTACACGCATGACTCCATTGTGAACGTATCCTTCCTGATTCACAGGAAGGCCTTCTTAGTCTCAGGTTGTAGTTTCAGTGTTTGCTGGACAGTGAGGGAAGATGTGTATGACGACAAACATATGTGCTCTCCTACCCTCAGAGTAGAGATGATAATTGAAGTCCACAAAATGATGAATTAAATCTTAGAAGGTGTTTCCTTTTTGTTCGGAATTTTGCTTTTGACTAAGAGAATATGAAAATTCAAGAATGGCCTCAACATTTTCTTTTCCTTTTCAAACTTTGACTCAACTCACGGCTGCCTTTGTAATTTTTGTTTTAAACCAGTAATGGAGGTTATCTCACCAAAGCATTTGTCTCCAGTTCAGCACAAATATTCCACAGGCATTGGCAGTAAAACTCAAATCTAAGATGATTTTTCTTACACAACAATCTCTAATACCATCAGTGTAGGAGTATTGATGGGATTTTATACAAAACTCCAGGAAATGACAGAATTTTTTTAAACAAAAAGAAATAAAGGAATGTAAAAGAAAAAGAAAAGAGGATACCATTGAACAAACAGTGAAACCTATCCTAATCAGGAAAGGAGACTTCAAGTCTTTAGCTCAGGATCTAGCCCTATTTGTTGGAAGCGAAAAGATGTGGGTTGTATAATCCATGGCCCAAGTGCCGTCTCCTTTTACCACAAAACCCTCAGTACAGAATTTTATGTTCTTCAACTCTAATGTTCCTTTTTGGTAAAGAAAACACGTGCATGCTGTTAGTGGTTTCTGTACAATTATAAAACAATTAGAATAGTATTCTAATTGAGGATGTTTAGACATGTAGTTTCACAAAGATTAAAAAAGGGATTATGGACACAGGAAGGGCAGTGGATTTTAAGTGTGAGTATTTTCTCGATTTTCTGATGGTTTCTTTTCATTGTTTACAAGAAGAATATGGTTCTTGGCTTGAAAATAGTTTAGAGGGAAAGGTCATTTTGTAGGAATGTTCTAGTCTGGAAAACTTCATCCACTTGATGAGTGTACCACTTTAACCCAGATGACTTTTACAAGTATTTTGATTCTTGTGAACTTTAACATTGCCAGGTCCCTGGCTGCTGGAAGGGAGTGCATTAGACAAGGGAGAAAGCATCCAAGGTGCTTTTCACCTTGGGAATAAATTTTTGATACTTTTACTGATTGGAAATTCCAGCCAGATTCTAATTAGACATTATTTTCTGCATCCCTAACTGATCAGCCAACTGGCAAGCATAATACAGGAATATTAGCAAAAAAAAAAAAAAAGCGTCATTCTCTTTTGGCGAATCTGAATAAAGTGAAAAATGAAAACCAGAAGCCAGTGATAGACTGTGGGGTTTGCAAACCATAGTTAAAGAGACATCTGCTCAGACTTAGAATCACACGGAAAGTTATAGATAACATGCTACAGAAAGAATTGCTAGCTTTCCTTCATGGGAAAAAAAAATCAGTACAATGATTGCTGTAAGAAAGGTGCATTGGGGGACGGAATATCAAACAAGTTCAAAGCAAAGTCATAACATCCAGAAACTTGGGGGAAAAATAGCTATTAGTTTCTTCATTGTACAATAGACTGGACAAAACAAAGTACGTTATACTGAAGTGGGGAAGCATTTAAAGCAGGTTTCCAATATCTTTATTACTAAAATGAAAATAATTATAGCACAGAAATGGAAATAAGTACTGTACCACTGGGTCACTCGGCCAATGTCCTCAGAGAACCTCATAACAAAAGGGCAGAAAACTTAAGGTAGGTCTGATGGGCATTGGGTAATGGCCCTAAAAAGATATTTAATAATCTTGCCCTGTTCCTTATATCTGGTTTTGTTTGACTTTCACCTTCATGTATTTCTTTCACCAGCTGAAGTGATATAATAGAGAAGTAAGTACAGGCAATTTGGATCTGAGTTAATTAGTGTACAAACTTGACTTCTAAAATAAAGATACCAAAATAACTAGCTAAATTGGGTAAAAGTTTCTTTTTCTCTCTTATATAATACAGAACATGACAGCGATGGTGTCTGGCATCCAGTCTTTTATTTTTTTTAGCTTTGCCACTTAAAAAAGTAATAGTTTTATTGTATTTTAGGTGAAAGTTTATGGGGCAAATTAGTATCTCATTCAAAAATTATACACAGATTGCTTTGTGACATTGGTTGCAATCCCCACAATGTGGCAGCACTCTCCTCCTTCCCACTCATTTCTCCATGATCATTTATCTAGTTTTCCTTTCCTTTCCTGCCTTATCATCTTGATTTGGGGCAGGAACTGACCATTTGGTATGGTTATTTGATTGAACTCAGAAGCAGTCCTCCCACATGCTGGTGTTTATTTTGTAGGCCTGTCTAATCTGACTGGAAAGTGAGTTTCAAGAGTGGCTTCAGATCTCAGTTGGCAGGGTGTCTAGGGGCCATGTGGTTTCAGGGTTCCTCCAGTTTCTGTCAGACCAGAAAATCTGGTCTTTTTTTTGTGAATTTGAATTTCGTTCTATATTTTTCTCCTGCTCTGTCTGGAACTGTCTATTGTCATCCCTGTCAGAGCTATACTTCGCTCTTTTGGGCTCAGGCTAGTGGGGACTGTGATTCATGTGACCCTTTAGTCTTTTGAGCTAACATTTTTTCTTGTGTCTTTTGTTTTCTTCGCTCTCCTATGCTATGGACAAGATAGGACCCATAGATGCATTTTAGTAAGCTTTTAAGACTCCAGTTGCTTCTTTCCATAGTGGGATGTGAAACATCTTCCTTATGGTCTAAGTTGTCAATTGACCCCTGAGACCACAGTCCCCAGCCCTCTGCCCCAGCAATTTTGTCCATCAAGATGTTTGAAAGTATCTAGGAAGCTTCTATGATTTGCCTTGGTCAAGTTGTATTGACCTCCCTGTATTGTGTATTGTCTTTTCCTTCACCAGAGTTGACACTTTTCTACTGTCTAGTTAGTAATTTTACCTCACTCCCCTCCCTTCCTTTGAAATCATCAAAATCATTTCTTTTAAATCTGTGTGTAAATCTTAGGTTGTTATAATAGTGGTCTCATACAACATTTGTCATTTACTTATTTCATTTAGCATAATGCTCTCCAGATTCATCCGTGTTGTGAGATGTTTTAGGGATACGTCATTGTTCTTTATCATTTTTTAGTAGTCCCTTGTGTATATGTACCACAACTTGTGTTTTAGTCATCTGGTACTGCTCTAACAGAAATATCACAGTGGGTAGCTTCAACAAAGAAGTGTTTATTCATGCACAGTCCAGTAGGCTACAAGTCTGATTTCAGGGTGTCCATTCCATGGGAAGACTTACCCTCTTTGTTGACCCAGGAGAACGGTCCTTGTGTTGCATCAGACTTCTGTCAGGGAGCATGTTGGCACAAGAACCTTGGGTCTGAAGGGTGCCCCTGCTGCTGGCACTACCTTCTTTATGTTATCAGATTCCCAACTCTCTGCTTGCTTTCCCTTCCTTTTATCTCTTATAGGATAAGAGGATAAAAGGTAGTGCAAGCCACACTCCAGGGAAGCTCTCTTCACGTTAGAGCAGAGGAAGCGGTTGACAGGCCCACTATAAGCCTGTTTAACATTGAACCAGCCTGTCAACCACATGCGTCAGAATCTACTAGACAGCATTGGGCACCAACCACGGTAGAGTTTACAGTGTCAGAAGTCACAAAATGGAGAGCAATCACACAACGCTGGGAGTCACAGGCCTAGTCAGATTACTTCACACATTTCTGGGGGAACACAATTCAATCCATATCCATTTGTTTATCTATTCATCTGTAAATAGACATTTGGGTTATTTGCAACTTTTTCCTCTTCTGAATAGTGCTGCAATGAATGTATCTATTCATATGTGCATATGTCTAGTCATGTGATGACTCTTATTTTTCAAGGATATATTCCTAGGAGTGGAAATATCAGATCATATGATATTTCTACTCTACCTTTTTAAGGAGGTGCCATATAGTTTTCCATAATATCTGTACCATTTTGGATTCACGGTAGCAGTGACTAAGAATCCCAGTGTCCCCACAACTTCTACAAAATTTTTACTTTTTTTTAAAATTAGTGCCAGTATTGTGGGGATGAGATGGTATTTTATTGCAGTTTTGGTTTGCATTTCTCTAATGGCTAAGACTCAAAAGCGTTTCTTCATGTGTCTCCAAGCAACCTAAATGTCTTCTTTGGTGAAGCAGCCCTTCGTATCTTTTGCCCATTTTTAATTGTGTTATTTGACTTGCTGACACTGAGGAGTTGAAATATTTTATAGATTTTAGAGATTAGATCCTTGTGGGATATGCTGTAGCCAAATTTCTTTTCCCAGTCTCTTGGTTGTCTTTTTACTCTTTTGATGAGGTCTTTTGATGAGCGTGTTTAGTTTTTAGAAGCTCTCAGTTAATTAGTTTATCTTCTGGTGTTTGTGCATTGTTAGAACTTGTATTCTATTTATGATCTGTATTAGGCCTCTAATAATGTCTTTACTTTTTCTTCCACAATTATTATTATTTTACTTTTTATATTTAGATTTTTTATTCATTTTGAGTTGGCTTTTGTGTATGGCATGAAGTATGGATCCTGTTTCACTTTTTTTACAGATACCCCATTATGCTAGTACTTTTCATTAAGGAGATTATTTTTTTCCTCAATTCAATGGACTTTAGCCGTTTGTCAAATATCAGCTGTCTGTATATGGATGGATTCATGTCTTGTCTTGGTTCTGAACTCTGTTAATCGACATATCTATATGTCTGTTTTATCAGCATCAGGCTGTATAGTAAGTGCTAAGATCAGGCAGTGTAAGTCCTCCCACTTGGATCTTCTTCAGTACTGCTTTACTGGTTTGGCACCTCTTCCTTTTCCACATAAAACTAGTGATTTGTTTCTCCATCTCATTAAAGAGTGCTATTGGAATCTGAATCAGGATTGCATTGTATCTGTAGATCAGTTTGGGTACTCTTCACATTTTTAGCTCTGCCACTTTCAATTCTCATTGTTCATTTAATCTAAAACAATCACTCTACCTTCTGCCTTCATATCCTCTTTCTAGTCAGAAATAGAGAATAGAGTAAGAAAAGGGACCATGACTTTTCTTTAAATAATCCATGGTGGAGCAAAGATGAAGTGCTCAAGTGTTAACCAAAAGATTGTTGATTCCAACCCACAGATAGAAGAGCTGGTGATCTGCCCCTTTAGAGATTATACCTAGAAAACCCCATAGGGTTTCTATTCTGTCAAATGGGGTCACTGGTCCCTATAAGTCAATTCAAAGCCATACAAGTTTTCTTTAAAGGCAATATTCAGAAATTTTACTCTTGACTTTGATTCACATTTATTTGGTGGGAACTGATACCATGGCCATACTCTGATGAAAGAGAAACTAGGAAATGTAGTCTTTTAATAGGAAGCTATCTATTAATCCCCAAATTAGTGGATCTACACTTATTTTTAACATCCAATTTTCTTACAAGCCTTTAACATTTTATTTGGCTTTTGAAGTTCTTATTTTAGGTTAAAACTTACTTTCAGATATTACTTTATATGCTGTCATAAGATTTTAGAGGGCTTCCAGTTTGTTTATCAGCTACCTACAGCAAGCACGTTGCACTGATAGTGTTACTTGCTTATATTTATCAGTTCCTCTATACTGGATATCCCTGACTTTAGACTAAAATTTGTATTTGATTTTCCATGCTATAACATTTAGCATGATACTCAACTCCCACTAAAATGGTGCCCATTACAGACTTGAATAGTTGGATTTGGTATTTGAGTGTATGTGTGTGTGTGTTTGCGTTGTGTGGATGCATAAAAAAATCTTTTCCTGGTGGAGGAGATGGACTTGTTAACCAGAAGGAACACTCATCCTGAGACGAACTAGGAAAAAAAAAGGATGACTAAAAAAAATAATAATGATAATGGTAAACTTGAGACAAACATGTCAATGAAACATACTGGGACTACATTCCAGATTGGGGAAATTATGAATAAAACTACTATTAACACTGATTTGTAAGGTTCTATATGCATATAAATTTCAGATCAATTGAGTAAATAACTAGAAGCATGACTGCTGGTAAGATCATTTGTCTGTTTTTAAATGGGGCTGTTTGTTTTCATGTTGAGTGTTATGGATTCTTAAACAACAAGCCTTTTTTCAGATATATGTTTTCCAAATATTTTCTCCCAATCTCTTGCTTGCCTTTTTATATTTTTCACAGTGTATTTCACAAGCAAGATTTTAACTTTAATAAAATTTTACTGATCAATTTTTCTTTCACATACCATGTCTTTGGTGTTGCAGCTAAAAGTTTATCATCAAACGAAGGTCTCAGGTTTTTTTTAAAAAATGATTTTTATAGTTTCTCATTTTACATTTAAATCTATGATCCATTTTAAACCGATTTTTGTGAAAAATTGTAAGTTCTCTACCTACATTCTTGTTTGTGTGTGTGTACATATGCGTATCCAATTATTCTAGCACAATTTGTAGAGAAGACTATTATTTTTTCATTGAATTGTCTTTGCTCTTTTGTCAACATTCAACTGGCTAAATTTGTGTGGGTATAAAACCCTGATGGTGTAGTGGTTAAAAGCTATAGCTACTAACTTAAGTATTGGCAGTTCAAATCCATCAGGAGCTCCTTGGAAACCCTAGAGAACAGTTCCTTTCTGACCTATACGGTTACTAGGAGTTAGAATTGATGGGTTTGTTGTGGATTTTTGCTATTCTGTGCCATTGACTTAAATGTCTACTCTTTTACCAGTACCCCTTGTCTGGTTTACTGTATGTAGCTATAAAGCTTAAGTAAGTCTCCAAACCAGATAGTTACTTCAAGTATGCATTTTAAACAATGTTATATTTTATTTGTTTGCAGTGGGATAGGAGGGTTCAGATACTGAATCCACATTATTTAAGGAGCAGAAGGTCTGAACACGCTTCTTTAAATGTCTCAAATTGTGTTGGGTTCAATAAAAACAATATGTGGGATCTGCAGTTACTTTGTTGTTTATTTCACTTAAATGACACACAAGGAAAAGCTCAGTTGTACAACTGAGTTTTAGTACTTACAAAGCAGGACCTGGCGTTCCTCTAGAGTTTGCCGTGTAGAATGTGTTTTCTATACTTGGTGAATCCTTGAGTAGCTTGAATCACTGCACGAACATGCACATCAAAAATTTCCCATGAGTGTATAGGAATTATGTCTCATTTGTGGCTCAGGTTAATGTGTGGCGTAAATTAAGTATATGTTACTTTCATTAACTGTATCATATGCTTTTTGCTTTGAGAATGTGAGACAGGGTCACGCTGGTAAGGGACGGCCTTGAGATTGATAACCCTTGGATCAAATGTCTGTGTTTCCATCAGCCTACAAGCATTTGAGAGCAAGTAAAATGCTTTATTTATTTTAGGACCCCTGGTGAGGAACACTGAGCTTGGCACTTAAAGAGCTGCTGTTGGTAGAAAGAAGGAAAGAGAGAAAGAATAAGGATGAGAGGGAGGAAAAGAGGGAAGAAGGCAACTCCTGACCAATATTATATGTACAGAGAAAGGGAAAACTGAACCTACTTCCAGGACTGGATATTTGGGGCGTGAACACAGGCATTCTTAAGAATTACTTCCAATTCATGTTAGGTGCTGTCACACTGGTTCTGGCCCATAGCAACCTAAGCACAACGGCAGGAAACGCTGCGCCGTCCTTACAGTCCTTGCCATGCCGTTGTTGCAGCCACTGTGTCAATCTATCTCCTTGAGAGTCGTCCTCTTTTTTGCTGACCCTTCATTTCATCAAGCATGATGTCCTTCTCCAAAGACTGATTCCTTCGGATAACATGTCCAAAGTATGTGAGAGGTAATCTCACCATCCTTGCTTATAAGAAGCGATCCTGTTGTATTTCTTCCAAGACAGATTGGTTTGTTCTTTTGGCAATCCATGGTGTATTCCATATTCTTCCCTAATACCACAACTCAAAGTCACCACTTCCTAGGTTCTCCTTCCTCATCTTCCAGCTGTCACATGCCTACGAAGTGATTGAAAATACCATGGCTTGGGTCAGCTACACCTTGATCTTCACGGTGACGTCTTTGCTTTTCAACTCTTTAAAGAGGTCCTTTGTAGCCCATTTGCCCAGGACAATATCTTTTAGTTTCTTAATTGTTGCTTCTATGGCTATCAATTTGGGATCCAAGTGAAATGCAATCTTTGACAGTTACAATATTTTTTCTGTTTATCACAGTGTTACCTATTGGTCTAGTTGTGAGGATTTTGGTTTACTTTGTGCTAAGGTATAACCCATACTGAAGAAAAAAAAATTCATTTTCTCACAGTCTAGGAAGCTAGAAGTCCACTTCCTCCTGGTTCTACATTCTTGGTGGTCTTTGATCTTTATCAGTAAGTGGTTAAAGTCCTCTTCACTTTCAACAAGGAAGGTTGTGTCATCTGTGAAACACAGGTTTTTAATCCTTAACATCAAAGCAATATTATAGATTCCATCAACATGATTAAAAATTTCAGTTGCTTTCGGTGTAGTGTAGGTAACAACCTTGGGAGCTTCGCATCTGCACTGTAGGAGCCTGTGTTCTCAATAGGGTCTGAAACTTGGAAGTCTCCCTGAAAGTTGAGGACAATGTCACTTAGGTCAACAGATTTCATTACTCGGATAAAGAAAATATTTCGAGCTGCCATCATACTTTGAGAGAATTTCTTAGCTCTGTATAACTTAAATTTAGCTTCCATACTGGTCTGTTTCTTATGACTTTCCATGCCTTGATTCTGGCAAAAACTACATTTCAGAAATAGGGTAGAATGGTAGGCCATCATTTTCTTCCTGTTTCTGCAGACAGCATCAGCTATATAAAATTGCTCTTTAAAGAGAGGAGGTATTAGGACTAAACTGTAGTGTTATAAAACCTCTCTTCAGCCCAAGAAAGAGATTTCCTTGGGCTAGGCACTTCAGCCACACCCAAATGGAATAATGAACACTAAGACATTTTGAGAGTGAGGCCTTCTGTTGCATTATTACTGTATTATGAGGCGAGTATTAAGCTCTGTACCCACGTGTGGGATGGTGATATCTAGCTGCCTGGAAAGGCATAGCCAGACATGCAACATGGAAGTTTAGTATCCTACCCTGTACAAACTGCCTTCTCCCAAATGTATAACCATTGTTCAAGAGTTTCAGTGTGGCCACCTAGGATAAATAGAAGAAAGAAGAATGCGTGATGTTCCGAGAGCAGTCCTAGGCAGCAGTGACTGGGTCCATAGGCCTGAGAGCTCTGGGTTCTTAATCTCGTCCCCTATTTGGGTGACATGGCTAGGAGGAGGGACTGTCACCTAGGAGCAGGACTCCTGTTGTTCCTAACATCTCTTTCCGTCTTGGAAAATTTGCCTGGAAGCGTGAGTTTGTATCAATAAATTGACTCAGTTTCCCTCCTTGCTGCCTTACTCCTTCTGTTTGCTCATCTGCCTTACTCACCTTTCCTGTAAGTATTCCTGAAAAATAATTTTAAATACCTTTATTGATTTTTTATCCATGTTGTAGTGTTTTTTTTTCTAAAATGTGATCCATAGATGTACGGTGATTCAGGGAATGCACAGTCAGTTTCAGTTTCAGAGTTAAAGAAATAATAACACTAGTAATATCATTCCTTTTAATGTATAAGAGCTTGCATAGCTTGTATAGATGCTAGTATACACTTTGTTCACACTTGGCTGAACCCAGTAATGCATAGAATTTGAATTATTTCTCAGCACATTTGGTACTTATATGAAAGATCGGTGTACTTTTATCCTGTTAATATTGAAGAGTCATGTTACAGGAAAAGAGTATTTTTACTGTAGCTATAAGTACCACTACCAATTGCCATCAAGTCAATTCTAACTGCTACAAACCCCATGTATGTCAAAGTGTAAGTGTTCTTCATAGAGTTTTCAATGGCTGACTTTTTTCAAAATTAGATTACTAGGTCTTTCTTCTGAGGCACCTCTGGGTGGACTTAAACTGTCAGTTTTTTGGTTAGCAGTCAAGAGTGTTAATCATTTGTACAACCAAGGGACTCCTTATTATATTAGGTATTTAGTGCTGCTGTAACAGACATACCATAAGTGAATGGCTTTAACAAAAAGAAATTTATTCTCTCACAGTCTAGAAAGATGGAAGTCCAAATTTGCAGTGCCAACACCAAGGGAAGACTTTCTGTCTCTGTCAGCTCTGGGAAAGGTCCTTGTCATCAATCATCTCCTGGTCTAGGAGCTTCTCAGCACAGGGACCCTGGATCCAAAGCACACACTTTCTCTTGGGTCAACATTCTTGGTGGTATAAGATCCCCATGTCTTTCTGCTCTCATCTGTCTTTTATGTTTCAAATGTCATTGACTCAAGACACAAACTAATCTTATAGATCAAGTATTGCTTTATTAATGTAACTACCTTTAATTCTGCCTCGTTAATATCACAAAGGTACAATTTACAACACATAGGAAAATCACATCAGATGACAAAATTGTAGACAATCACACAGTACAGGGAATCACAGCCTAGCCAGGTTAACACACATTTTTGGGAGATACAGTTCAATTCATACCACTGTAGTAACAAGTCTCTAAATATTATATATAAAGTAATTCTATTGGGATTAGTATGAATGAATTCAATTTTTGTGTGCTCTTGTGAATATTAAAGAAGTTGTACTTGTCAACCCACCAGGAGCAAAGGAGAACAAAGAACATTAAAGACATAAGAAGAATACAAGTTGAAGATACAGAAAGGGCCACATAAACCAGAAACTACGTTAGCATGAGACCAGAAGAACTAGATGGTCCCTGTCTTTACAAGGACACCAACAAAGGGTCCTTTGTTGGAGTAAGAGACATACGGGGTGCAGAACTCAAACCCTAAAAACTCTAAAAAAAACCCAGACGTGATTGTCTGACAGACTGGAGGGTCCCCAGGAGATGTGGCCCCCTGACTCTTTCTTAGCCCAGAACTGAAACTACTTTGGAGGTCAGTCCCTCAGGTGAAGACTGAACTGGTGCACTAAACATAGAGCAATACCCGTGAAGAGTGTGCTTCTTGGCTTAAGTAGACACATGAGACTAATTGGGCATCCCTTGTCTAGAGGTGAGATAAGAAGGCAGAGGGGCACAGGAGCTAGTTGAAAGGACAAGGGGAATACAGGGTGGAGGGGAGGAGTGTGCTGTCACAGTGTGGGGAGAGCTGCTAGAGTCACATAACAAAGTGTGTGTAAGTTTTTGTAGCAGTAACTGACTTGAATTACAAACTTTCACTTATAACACAATGAGAAAAACACAAAAGAGGTTGCATTTGAATTTCAGAACTCTATTGTTTGGAAAGAGAATAGTTGGCAGAATATTTCCTAATCTTGGTGTAATAATAAAGGAATTTTGAAAAAATGAATTTCATTATGTTCTGGCCAATGAGCATCATATTTTTGTTTGGATGAACAAATAAGTGGGTAACAAATACTAAAATCTTGCTTTTATCCATGGGATTATCAGGGCTATCGAGGAGAAAATTTACTGTTTTTTGATACAAGCAATGTGAATATAACCATTTCTTCACTATAGTGATAATGCCAACAAAGACCAGGCCAAGGACTCACACACTTTTCTCAAGAGGCATATTTGAGGATGCAGTCAATATTTTGAATAAGCTCAACTCATTCCCTGAAGGCTGAAACAATGCAAATTTTAATGCTGAGCAAATGATTTCAGAATTTCTGATGAAGATCAAATCAAACTGAATGTTTGAATCTTTGCAGATACTTGATAACTTTCCTCAGTATCACCAGTGATATTGAATATTTACATTATGCTGATCTGGAAAGAGCTCACTGATAAAGTGACCTATGAGTTTCAACCTGAAGGAAGTGAAGCAGCAAGCCATAGAGATGCTTAGGGGAAGAACACTACAGTCAGAAAGAACAGTAAATGCAAAACCTCCAGAGCCTGAGCATGCTTGGTGTCTTCAAGGAATGCCAAGGGAGTCAGCACAAGGGATCTAGAGACAGTGGGAACTTGGGCTTTTACTCTGAGATGAGAAGTCATTGGAGGACTTTGAACAGAAGAGTAGAATGAGTCGGAATCTGACTACTGTGCTCAGAACTGACTGAAGAAGGCAAAACAAAAGATAGAAAAGCCTTTAGAAGTCTATTTCAGAAACTGAGGCAGGAGGAATTGATGGCTTATACCAGAGTGCTAGCATTGGAGATGATAAGTAATTTAATTCTGTATGTATTTTAATGTACTGATTCAATACATGTTTGAGTCATTTGTTCTGTGTGGGAGTCCCTCAGTGGTACAAATGGATATTAAATGTCCAGCCACCTAAACAAAATGTTGGCAGTTTGTACTTAGTAGTATCTCAGAAGAAAAGCCTGGAAATTTACTTTCAAAAGGCCAGAGCCTTCAAAAGTCTAGAGAGCTCAGGTACACTTCAGCAGACATGGGGTGACCATGATTCAGAATGGACTTGACAGAAATTGGGTTTTTGTTTCTGTTTTTTATTTACTGTGTGTCTGGTACTATTTTGAGTGGTGGAAATCCCATAGTCAGAAAAAAAAAAAAAAAAAGTTGTGGTTTCTTTTCTCTTTAAACTTGTGGAAAAAGGTAGGAGCGGGTAATGATGATGTAAATAATTTATGAAGGATTACTTTCAAAGAGCAGTACATGCTATGAAATAAGTTAATCAGTATAATAAGGAACTAAGTGAATAGATAGAGGCTGCTCCAGATGGCGTATTCATGAAAGATTGCTCTAGGGAGAAAGTAACCTGTAGACTTACACCCAAGTGATAAGAAAGAGACAACCACGTGAAGTTCTGGTGCATGACTGTTCCAAGTAGAATGAACTGCAAGTTCATAATCATTGAGGAACACGCACCAAAAGAAAAGACACAAGGGGAAGGAACGAGGCTGGAGCACAGCGACACAACAGGGAGGTTTCGGTGGCAGGAGGTGATGATGTTAAGGAGGAGATTATGCGGGACCTTGAAGGGCATAATAAAGAATTCAGATTTCATTCTAAGTGTTCTAGAAAGCCACTGAAGGTCTTCAAGCAAGGGAAATGAAATTACACATTTTTAGAACACCTCTCTGGATACTTTGCAGAGAATTTATTCTATTGGGAACACACAAATGGAGAGGTCTAGCAGACAGATGGACAATGAGTGCAGAGAAGAGCCATCACACCTAGAGAAATCAATAGAGAAGTCATTAGCATAGATACTATTGAAAGAAAAGGAGCTGGGTGAGGTAGCTCTGGGAGTGAGAGCAGGTGCAGAAGAGCTGGGGACTCAGGACTACTCTTTTTATCAGAGACCACTCATTTACCTGTCTCCCACCAAAGAAGACACTCTGCTTCTGTATTCCCCATCTCTCCTCTTCTACTCAGTCAGATGATTACCCCTACTACTCTACAGAGTCGGCCTCTACTAGGATTACCATTCTTTGCTTGAAGCACGAAGTTGATAGATTTTAATGAAATCCCAACTTCAGGCATGAAAATTGGAGAAAATGAAAGCACTGCTACACTGATACAACTTCAACAAGGAAAGATCAATGCCTCCAACATACTGAAGAGGGACAAATTAAAATTTCAAGGACAGTTTCACCATCTCAGAGTATAAAATTGTACCAGAATTATTGAAGCTGTGACCTGAATTTGAATTTCAATTGTTTGCCTGTGTTTCTGGTCACCACTGGCTTCTGGGTTCCCCAAGGCCAAGCTCTGCTTGAGAGATCTATGACTTCCAGTTGGGGCCCTCATTGCTGTGCCATCCTAGCATCCCATCTGTTCTCTGTTGTCACGCCTCTTAGATACTGTACCCGGCTGCTAGACTGAACCTCTCTTCTGCTCCTACAAATAGATGTTTTTCCTTCTTCACAATCTCTTGGCTCCCTTACTCTGTAGCTTGCAATAGCTAATGAAACCCTGATCGGTAAGAACCTTCTATGGCACATTTGCCGTGACTGTTGACCTCACTATCGTATTACGATATTTTCTGGACATAGAAAACAACTTTCAGACACTGACTTTTAAATCTCTAACTCAATGAACTTTAAGAATTAGCATAGTTTGACAAGTCCCTAGGTTTAGCTTAATCCACACCTTATAATTGCTCCAGGTGGGAACTTGGTGGAAACACACACCCAATTAAGCATATGCTACTATTAGTTGCCTTTGAGTTCATGCCAATGCATGACCCAATGTGTGTGGAGTAGAACTGCTTCCGAGGGTTTGCAAGGCTGTGACCTTTCAGAAGCCGATCTCCAGGCCTGCTTTCTGAGGTACCTCTGCATGTGTTCAAATTTCCAGCCTTTTAGCTAGTAATTCGGTGCTTGCTTAACTGTTTGCAGCACCCTGGGACTTAATAAAGTACACACACTCTCAGCTTAAACACGTAGTCTCCTGTATTTTGCCAGAATTAATGCAGTGACGGAAGCACTGGCTGAAGTGAAGAGAACTTGGTGATCAGGTCTTCCTTACATCTTGTATCAGGAAAGACTGGACCAAAATTCTGTGGCCAGTTGTAATTGTAACTCTTCTCTCTAGTGCTTGCTGAAGCATGGTAGAAGAGTCCTTTTAAGGGACATACTAAGAATTGAGGAAACCCTGAGTGGTGCAAATTGTGAATACTCTCAGCTGCTAATGGAAAAGTTAGAGGTTCAAATCTACCCCAAGACAGGCCACTCCCAAACCTAAAATATGGATAATAGTTCTATTCCAACACACAAGAGGTCACCAGGAGCTACAAATGGCTCAAAGGAGACTGGAGTAGTACTAGGAATAGAAAAGCAAATGTCATACTAATTATTTTTTGTTTGTTTGAAAGTGTCTTTTTTTTAAATGTGGTATTGTGCTTTAAGTGGAAGTTTATAATCCAGTTCAATTTGTCCTACAAAAACTTGCACACACACTCCTCTGTAACTCTAGATGTTCTATGCACCCTGTGACAGCACACTTTTCTTTTCCACTCTGTATTTCCCGTGTCTGTTCCACCATCTCCTGTCCCCCTCCACCTTCTCGTGTCACCTCTCGAGAGGAGCTTCCCATTTAGCCTCATGTAACTACTTAAGCCAAGAAGCATACTATTTGCCAGTATCTTTTATGTCTTATAGTCAAGTCCAATCTTTGTCTGAACAGCTGAATTCAGGAATGGTTTTAGTTCTGCACTAACAGAGAGTCCAGGGACCACGTTTTTCAGAGATCCTCCAGTCTGTCACACCGTCAAATCTGGTCTTTTTTAATAGCGTTTGAGTTCCACACATCCGTTTTTCTCCTGCTACCCCAGGACTTGATGCTGTATTCCCTGTTAGGTCGGTCGTCGGTGGTGGTGAGGTACTATTTAGTTCTTCTGTTTTCAGGCTGATGTAGTCTCTGGATTAAGTGCCCCTTTCTGTCTCACGGGCTCAAGTTTTCCTTGTATCATTGATGTCTCTTATTCTCCTCTGCTCCAGGTGGCTTGGACTTAGATGCTACTTAGATGGCTGTGTACTACCTTTTGAGACCCCAGATACCACTCACCAAAGTACAATGCAGAACACTTTCTTAAAAAATTTTGTTATGGCAATTGACCTAGATATCCTCTGAAACCATGGTCCTCAGACTCCTATCACTGCTAACTTGTCCTTCAAAGTATTAACTTTTTTTTAGGAAACCTCTTAGCTTTTGTCTTAGTCTCATGCTAATCTTGAAAAAGTAACATCTCTAATTTATTCTGTCTGAACTGGCATACCTATATATTCATCAAATTATGTATCTATTATTGTATTCTTATTGTCCTTGAAGCTTGAACAGTTACAAATTATGTTCTTCACAAAGTGTTAGAATCATTCTCAGTCTTGCACTAGTAAAGTGAGGCACAATTTGACCACACTTTGGAATTTTACCAGCACAAACCCTCACTCCACTAAAATCACCACAGAGAGGGAGAGAAAACAAGCAGAGTTGTGTGTGCAAACACATGCTCACTGTTCTGAAGAAATGGCAAGGATGCTTCTTAACTCAGGCATGTTTCCAAAGAGGTTGAAGAAAGGAAATCACAGTGAAAACAAATGCTTACCCCTGTTGAGAAGTCACTGCCTCACATCACTGTAGTATCAGACATGAAAATTAAGCCAGAATTATTCAGTTGAATCTAATGCTGTCTGTTTATGCTGTAGTAATGGGCAAAGAGAAACCATTGCATTTTATATGATTATTGTGTGGGGATGTGTAGTGTTCATTTACAAACCATGTCAGGACATTTTTGCTTATCAGCAAACAATCTCATTAACACATATCTAGAGAAATTTGTGTCGTCAAGGAATTTTAATTATCCCTGAGGTCTTGGGTAAGATTTACAATACAAACCACTTCAATAATAGAAATAATCTTTCTATTGTCATTGGCAGTATCAGTCACATACTTTCCTCTTTATTAATAGTGCATCACTGTGTTATTGCAATAATTACTACTTTGCAGTATGAGTAACACTATGTGCTTATGAAAATGCGGAATGCCAGTGGCAAACACATTGTACTGAGCTGGCAAAGTGGGATCTACTGAAGGAGGAAACGGGATAAGGTAGGGAAGGAAAGAAAATGACTGATTCCTTGTTTGCTGGTTTTTAATTTGTATGAAATCCAAAGGACAGACCAGTCCAAATGATGTAAAACTCTCCATACTCAATCTGGTGGTTAGATTTCAAGAAATTCACATTAGGTTCTACATAGCTGACCCAGAACTTTTGGCATTTGTGTTCCTTTTTGGACCTCAGACTCTTGAACTGCCCCCTACACTCACTCACACACACACACATACACACACGCACACACATGTTACTCAGGGCTCCCTTGGAGCAAATCAGGACAGATCAGCAAGTGGTATCCGTTCAGCTAGACCTAAACCAGCCTCAGTTCCAAAACCTGTCTGTTAGAACTAACACAAGGGTGACTCATGGGGCCCATGCTCACCACTGAACCCGTTTAGGAACATTGCTTTGTCATTTTAACAGCTAGACCTGAAGGCAATGTGCTCTGTTGTGATAAGTTAAGGAGTGTTCAGCTAGGCTGGGATCTGATTGGCAGAGTAGCCTTAGTACCTCATAGTAATTCTTAGAAATGTTGACAGAACACAGTGTTTTACACCACAGGGTAAAGAACACCTTGTGAAGCCTTGACCCAGTCCATTTCCTATCATCATCTCTACCCACTCCAGAGCTGGTTACCCATTGGGAGACTTAGTTTCTCAGGAAAGGGCAGGATATCTATCAACTACAAACACTATAGAAGAGGCATCAAATTTATAGGAAAATATTTCAATTCATTTAAATGTCAATTCATTTTAGATTTCTCAACTTTTGAAGAGAGATTTAGATGTGTTTTGAAGAATGTCAGGCTGTACAAGAAAAAGAGTACCTTGCTAACAGAGCTCAATGATAAATGATGGGTGAAGGAGGGCAAATAATTTTGTTCAGTTAAATAAAATTTGGAAATCCTCTTACTGCAATCTATGTCTGGTTTTTAAATCACTCAGTGGAGAAGATTCGATGACAAGAGTTCAGAGAGCCATCTCTTCCCTTCCCAGCTCTGCCAGTTGCTCCCGCAATCACAGACTCCTTTCCACAAATGTCACCGTTAACTCATTCTTTCATGAGGTGGGCATGTATTTATTGAGCTCGTAGTATGTGTCAGGTGTTGTTCTAGGTTCAGGGGGTTCAGCTTTGAAGACTTTGACAGATGTTTCTACTGTCTTAGAATTAATCTGCAACAAGAGGATGGTAGACAACTAATAGTGAATGCTGCAGAGTGTCGATCGGTTCAAAGTGCTACAGAGAAAACAAAGCTGGGAGGGTAGGTAGGGCATAGCAGGTGTGAGAATTGAAATCCAAAGTACAGTAGATGGCAGGACTTGGCTGAGAAGAGATATATGAGCAAAAATCCAAAGAAGAAGGAGGACTGGATGTGAGCATGAAGCAGTAAGACCATTCCAGGCAGACTAGGCAGATCAGGCAGTGGGAACAGCAAATACAGAGGTGTGAACACACACCTAACAGAACATTCTTCAAAACCTGCTCCTTCCCTTCTACCACCAATATAAATGTCACATTGAATAAAATCCTGTACCACCAAGGCTGGCAACAAAAGGTGAGTTCTGTGTAGTTATTATAGTTTATTAAGCTCAACAAGTCCATCACACTAATTTGATAGTGTAAACTGCTTTGGGACTCAGTCCATTCATTATATCCATCTTAGTTTCTTTTTACTGTATGCTGGTGATATAGAAACATGTTACTATTGAAAAGGATTCAAACAACACAAAAGTTTATAGAGTGAAATGGGAAGGTTACCTCATCCAGCTTCTCCTATTGTACATATCATCCAGCCCCTTCCTTCTCATCTCAGAAGAAACCACTGTAGTAGCCTGATGTATATTTATCAGTCCTTTTTCTATATATTTATATGCACATGTGTATAAAAATACAGTTTTTTCCATGCATGTGATCATACCTTATATATTTTTTTTAACAATTTATTTCGATTCAGAATGTTGAAGATTGCTCTCTGTTGGTAAAGAAAGGCCTATCTCAATACTTCTGTGAATTTATCACAAAATTTTTATACTATCCACTGAGGACCCTAAAAAGAAAAACACAAGCAATGAACCTCCTCATGCTTTACTCACAGCGAACACATATAAATGCTCCTCTAGGAGAGCACAAGAATTTTGAGTAGAACATATGTGTTTATAGTAACAACACTGTTGATGTATTGCTCAAATCGTATACAATTCACACATTTAAAGTATAAGGTTCAATGGTTTACGTATATTCAGATAGTGCATCTATCACCATAATTTTAGAATATTTTCGTCACTCTATAGAATTCTGAATTTTCTTTTGGCCTCTCTCCTCAATCCTCCCTGCCTCCATCCTTTCCAGCACCTAGGAACTACTCATCTCCTTTTGTCTCTATAGACTTGCCTGTACTGTGCTTTTCATATAAATGCTGTTGTGCAGTGCCTTTGAGTCCGTTCTGACTCCCAGTGATCCCAGGTACAACACAATGAAACACTATCCGGTCCTGCACCACCCTCACGATCATTGTCATACTTGAGTCCATTGCTACCGCCACTGTGACCTCCTAGAGTCGTGACCTTTGGTAACTGGCTTCATTCACTTAACATAATGTTTCCAAGTATATTCATGTTGTGGTATGTTTTAGTACTGTGTTCCTTCTTATAGCCAAATAATATTCCATTGGATATTGTATTTATCTGTTCATTAACAGGTAAACATTTGAGTTGTTTTCTCTTTGCAGTTATTATGAATACAATGGTTCTAGGAATATCTGGGTGCAAGTTTCTGCCTGAGTATTTGCTTTTATTTCTCCTGGTTGTATACCCAGCAGTGGAATTCCTGGTTCTTATGTTAACCCTGTGTTTAAGCATTTGAGAAACTGTCAGACTATTTTCCAAAGTGGCTGCATCAGTGTATGAGCATTTTAACTTTTCCAAACACTTGTCAACACTTTTTATTAACTTTTTTTTATATTACTGTCTACCTAGAAGTTACCAAGTGGCATCTCATTGTAACTTGATAGGGTCGCTGTGAGTTGGAATTGACAGTAGTGAGCTTTTTTGAATGAAAGACTGGTGACATAGTAATTAAGAGTTTGGGTACTAACCAGAAGGTTGGCGGTTTGAATCTGCCAGTTGCTCCTTGGAAACCCGATGAGGCAGCTCTACTCTGTCCTGCAGGATCGGCACGAGCCGGAGCTGACTGCAAGGCACTGGCTTTGGATTTTTTGTTTGTTTTGGTTTAGTCCTGTATCAGATATATGCTTTGAAAATAATTTCTGCTACTCAGTGGGTTGTCTTTCTAATTTTTTTCTTAGTGTCCTTTGACTCATGGAAATGCTTAATTAATCACCATGCCATCAGGGTTTCCCAAGAAAATGCACAGAAACTAAAATAGACAAAACAATCTTAGAAAAGAAAACAAAGATGGAGAGCTCTCACTTCCATTCAAATTTTACTATAAAGCAAATATAATCAGACAGTATCGCAGTGGCATACAAAACCGACACAAACCCACTACCATCGAGCCAGGTTTGACTCTTAGCAACCCTTGAGGTCAGAGTGCAACTGCTCAATAGAGTTTCCAAGGAGAGCTTGGCAGATTTGAACTGCTTACCTTTGCTTAGCAGACGTAGCACTTAACCAACTATGCCACCAGGGTTTCCATCATACTGGTATAAGGACATACATATACATCAATATGTCACTGTCAACCATTTTAGGAGGTAGCATGTGATCAAGAACTGATGGTATTAAGGAAGAAGTCAAGGTTTTGGCAAAAAAAACAAAGACTCCAGAAATTGGCAGAATACTGATTGAGATGTTTCAACAAATGAATGCAGCACTGGAAGCGCTCACTTGTCTATGCCAAGAAATTTGGAAGACAGCTACCTGACCAACTGACTGAAAGAGAGCCATACTTGTGCATACGCCAGAAATAGTCAATCCAACAGGATGCAGGAATTATCGAACAATATCATTAATATCACATACAAGTTAAATGTTGCTGAAGATCATTCAAAAGTTGCTGCAGCAGTAGATGTACAGAAGAATGCCAGAAATTCAAGCAAGAGTCAGAAGAGGATGTGGAACAAGGAACATCATTGCTGATGTCAGATGGATCTTGGCTGAAAGCGGAGGATGCTAGAGGGATATTTTACCTGTGTTTTATTGACTATTCAAAGGCTTTTGAGTTTGTGAATCATAGCAAACTATGGATAACATTGCAAAGAATGGGAATTCCAGACACTTGACTATGCTCATGAGTAACCTGTACATAGACTAAGACACAGTTGTTTGAACAAAACAAGGGGGTGTACAAGGTTTGTATCCTTTTATTATATTCATTCAATGTGTATGCTGAGCAAATAATCCTAAACTGGACTATATGAAGAAGAATGCAGGATCGTTAACAGCCTGTGATATGCCAATGACATAGCTTCACCAGCTAAAAATGAAGAGGACTTGCAGCACTTACTGATGAAGGTCAAAGTAGGGATTATAGCTTAACGTAAATAAGCAAAAGTTTTGACAATAGAGCAAATAAGGAATTTCTTGATAAACAGAAAAAAGATTGAAATTGTCAAGGATTTCATTTTACTTGCATGCACTATCAAGGCCCATGGAAGCGGCAGTCAAGAAATTAAACAATGCATTATTTTGGGCCAATCTGCTGCAAAAGATCTCTTTAAAGTGTTAAAAAGGAAATGTATTCTCTGACTCGATGGCACTGGGCTTGTCATCACCTTGAAGAGTACAGTGCACCTGACCCAAACCATGGTGTTTTAAGTTTCCTGACAGGCCTCCAAATCTGAACAGTGAATAAGGAAGACAAGTAAGAACTGATGCCTCAGAATTATGATTTGGTGAAGAGTACTAAATACACATGGACCTTTAGAAGAACAAACCTGGCTTGCCAGAAGTACAGCCAGAATGCTCTTTAGAAGCAAGGATGGCAAGATTTTGTCTCATAAACTTTGGATGTGTTATCAGTAGGGACTATTAACTGGACAAGGACATCATAAAGTAGAGAGTCACCAAAAAAGTGGAAGACCCTCAATGAGATGGATTGACACAAGGGGCTCAAGTGTAGTAACAGTTCTGAGGATATTGCAGGACCAGCAGTGTTTCATTGTGTTCTACTGGGGTTACTATGAGTTGGAACTGACTTACCTGCACCTAACCACAAAATAGGTACTTAATATGTATTTTCAAGATAAGTGTGTATTGATATCTTAAAATAATATTTTTATTACGGGTCAATAAGTTTTTATCCCATAATTTTCTTTCCTAAAAGGGTCACTCATGCTTCCCACAAATATTTATTATGTGACTATTATGTGCTAGGTAGTCACTGAGGAACTGAGGCCATAAAAATGACCAAGGCAGATACAGATCCATCTGTTGTTGATAGTCATTAAACAAATTTTCACAGAAATTGTTAGATGAAACTGTGATAAATGGTTCAATGCAAAGTCTATGGCACTAGAAAACTGTGTAACAGGGCGTTTTCATCCAGCCTGCGGAAGGTTCCCTGAAGAAATGCCATCTAAGAAGATCCTGCAGTAAATGAGAGGCCACTGTAGCTATGTCTTCTGTTAGGTTTGGAGAATGGTTTCTGTGCCTTAAAATATGAAATTGTTCATGCATTTAGATGAGGCATATTCTTGCAAGTTATCCACAGCATCCACAGCTTTGTCTGACTGCTACCTGGTCTGAGTATAAATTTCTGTTGTCTGCTGGGAAACCCTGGTGATACAGTGGCTAAGTGCTACAGCTGCTAACCAAAAAGTCAGTGGTTTGAATCTGCCAGATGCTCCTTGGAAATGCTATGGGGACAGTCCTACTCTGTCTATAGGGTCACTATGAGTCAGAATTGGCTCAACAGCAATGAGTTTGGTTTTTTTTGGAGAAAGGAGTTCTGCCTGGCTCCTATATACCTTTGAATACGTGTCTTGGTATGGAACTTTGATTCATGACCTTTTCAACTTCAATCTGTAGGAAGAAATGCAATCTATATTTTGGCCTCATATAGAAAAACTTCCTACATATTTACATGAAAGACTATATCCTTACCTCTGATATTTTTATTTTATCTCATTATTCTAAAACTACTGGTTATGATCCCCAAAGTCCATTTCATGAGACAAACTTCCATAGTTTGAGAACCCATAGAAAACGATAAATTAAATATCCAGTTTTCGTTGTTCACTAAATAATGAACACTTACCATAAAAAACAGAGATACCTTTTTTCCCACTTCTTCTTCCAAACTCTCTTACTTAGACATATTGTAAGTCCTACCCTCATATCCATCTCTCCCTGGGTATGACTGCTTTGACCTCCAGAAAACTACAGAGTAGGAAATGACAGGAAACGACGGCACAAATTAACTTACTCAATTAGACAAGAAATGACTGAATAAATTAACTTACTCCATTACATATAAACTTCCAGAAGGTTATTCCAGTTGGATTTCTAACACTCTACCTTTGTACTGCAAATCCAAATTTAGGAGAACATGAGGTAACGAAAATGGAAGGTTAGGCAAGAGTAGAGGGATCACTGATTCAGAGACTTGGTTGGAGACTTGGGCCAGTGGTTTTTTTCACAATAAAGGAATTTTTTTCTATAGAGTCTAAGAAATTAAAAGCTCTGAAACACGACTTGCAAAGGCACTTCTTGGAAGTGACATGGGTGAGGTGGGTCTTCAGTTCAGAGGCACAGATGGCCTCCGGGTTGACTTCAGGCAATGCCAAAGCAAAAGGTATCATGTGACACAGCCTCTCTGGGAGATTCCATGATGATCCATCCACCTCTGCTGTTGTTACCTTGAAATTGTTTTCATCCATTTGCCCTGCTCCACTTTTTCATATTTAGTGGGATTAATAAAGCTTTTCTACCAATGAGACATCATTCAACACACTGAACTATGGATAAAAATGTAACAGAAAAGTGTTTGGAAAGGATACTTTCTGGGAAGCTTTAGACAAACAAAATTGTTTAATAACCCTTGTGGAAAAAATTACAGTAAGTTACCAGAGTGGAGGAAGTCATAGTAATTTGGAAACAATGTATGCTCCTTAGGAACAGACTTAACTAATAGAAGACACTTGATTTTTTTGGTAATAATTGCAACAGATTTCCATGATGAAGGTGAAACGTTCCCATGCTTGAAATTTAATCAGAATTGTTTTAACATGTTGCCTTTTCCTTTGCTGTTATTTTACAATTCAAACACACAGATTTTCTCTGCAATCCTAGCACCATTTGTATGGAATTTCTGATTTGTTGAAGATGACTTAGACTTCGTCCACAGAGGTTCAGTTTCTGCAGGTATCAGAAGGACTGTGGTATGCACAGCTTTGCTCATAATACAGTGACACTTCTTGTACCTGAAAATGGTTTCTGCATAGCAAGGTTTCCCTCCACTAATATCATTTCTGCTTAGTTGTTCAATGATAGATAGATGACAGCTAGATGGTTGTTTTCTTGAGTCACTTTGAACTCATAGCTACCGTATGTACAACAAATAAACAGGCCTGGTCTTGTGCCACCCTCACAAATGTTGCTATGTTTAATCCCGTTGTTGCAGCCTTGATGGATGGATGGATGGATGGCTGATGGATGATAGAAAGAGAGAGAGAGAAAGAAAGAAAAGAAAAAAAAGAAAGAGAGAAAGCAAGCAAGCAAGAAAATGTCCTGGAGCTTTCCTGGAAGCACACATGACGTCCTAACTGACATGTTTACATGGATAATCTGTCAGGTTTGGCTTTTTGGAAGCCCTCTTCAGTTTTCTGGAGTTTAGTCCATCTGCTTTCACTATACTTTAGTGTTTAGTGTTAATTTACCTTTAGACATGCAAGCTCAAAACCCAGCCTAAGTATCCTCACTTTACATTCAGTGCCACACACACTTTCTGCAGCTCTGCTAAAATTGCGCTATACGTGATGTGTTTTGCTGAAAACAACTCAAGGCAATCTATCATTGTTCTCAGGCTGTTTCAGTGCCTCATTAATCAGGATAATTGAAAACAAGCCAGATTACTAAAGCAAAATCCTTTGGTTGATCTTCAAATTCTTCTTCCATCTATTCTACACTGGATGGCATCATTAAGAAGGCATTGGTAGCAGATCATCTTTTGTACCCGGTAACTACATGCCTTAGGTATTTGACATGGTAATTTGCATGCTCTGTAGTGATGTCCACACCAGCATGGAGCAAAGCAAAGCCTCTGGCAGCAACAGGTGGCAACACTCTCGGAAAACGTAAGTATTTCCTGGAAGTGCTATATCAAAATCCTTCCAACGAGGGTAGAGTGTGGGTAAGAGTTGCGGATGCAATGCCAGATGGGTCCTTTCCTCTCTCTTAGTTCCCAAAGTTGACTGCAAATGAAATTCCACAGAATGGGCCCTGAGATAAGAAGTCTTGACTGTTTGGAGCACTTCTTCCTATAATCTTAATCCGACCTTAGAGTGACAGAACTCCTTCTCTGGATTCCAGACTTCAAGAGACACAGCCACAAATATGCTCAGAGTCAAAGAAGACTTGCATCTGGGACCACAAGTATATTTCATAAGCCACTCATTCATTCCTCCTGACCTTAATTTCAACGGTAGAATATCCTACAGAGAGCAGCAACCAGAGATCTCAAGCCAGCATCCTTGGAGGGACTAGGCCTCATAACAGGCAGATTCTTTATGTCCAAGGTTAGAAGGCAAGTACCCAAACTGTATTCACCATATCCATCTTCCTGAATTTCTATCTGTCAGAGTCACTTCCCCTCCTATCACTTTGATGTCACAAGCCCTGTTTAGAAGCTCTTGGCTGAGTGTCTCTTAGCCATTCCTCCCTTGCTTACTACGCTCTGAGATTACACTTGGAGGAGTTAGTAGAGACTTAGAACTTGACTCTTTCTTCAGCTTCAGACCCAAAGCACCTAAGTAGAAATATCAAGGCACTTGGAGTGAGGTAGATCTAGATTAGATTTTCAGCTCGCCTGCCTATGAGCAATGAGCGTTTGAGCAAGCTATTCCTCATCTGCAATCCTTGCAGGTGAGCTGGAAGGCTGAACTAATTCCTTCATTAAACACAAGTTTACTAAGCATCCTAATATAAGAAAAGAGAATGCATAATGCCTGGCACATAATACATACATGATAAATGGTACCTATGCTTATTATAGTAAAAATGACAGACACAGATATGCGCATCCTTAGCATATCATTCAGAGTTCAGTAAATACTAACCCACTGACTCTTGCTTCTGTGAAATTTCCTGGGACTCTAATTTCTAGTCCAGTCTCACTATAAATAGTGCTTTCTTCTTTACTCAGCTCTTGAAAGTTTTCAGGTTGTAGTCTTGTGTTCTTCTATGGACAATATAATCACTTCTGAGAATACGAATGCCTTCACAAGCTTCATGCATCAAATGACTCACTAGAAGAGTTCCTCTGCTGAGGTGACGTGGGATAGTATGCTGAGAAATCTCCATGTGCCATATGGTGTAGCAAATGTCATGAGGTAATTGCTTCCTTTAATTCAGCATAGCTTGCCAGGAACCTGATGCCACCTCCATAGCACACAACTCCAATAGCTTAACTGTATTCAGGCCTTCAAAAGCAAATGCTTTGAATGTTCTACCATATGGGTTTGCCGAAAACTCCACAACCCAACAGAGTTTGGGTCATCCTAAATTCATACCCTTAAGTATAATTCTCTAGTTTTATATCAGTTGTTCCTCTATTAGTTGTTAGGACTGGTTCTAAGCTAAGAATAATGTTTTTAGTTCCAAGTGAGTCTTCTTCTGTATCTGTGGTTAATTAAGCCCGAACGAGTAACTCTCACAGAAACTCTGGTGGTATAGCGGTTAAGGGCTATGGCTGCTAACCAAAATGTCAGCAGTTCAAATCCACTAGGTACTCCTTGGAAACTCTATGCAGCAGTTCTGTTCTGTCCTATATGGTCACTATGAGTTGCAATTGACTCATTGGTAACAATTTTATTTATTTATTTTGTTTAACAACTTTCACAATTCCTGGATGATGCAAGTGTGCTTGGCTGTTAACCAAAAGATTGGATATTTGTGTCTACGCAGCGGTGCCTTAGAAGAAAGGCCTGGCAATCTATTTCCAAGAATCAGTAATTAAAAATTCTATGGAGCACAGTTCTACTCCAACACGCATGGGGTCATCATGTATTGGAACTGACCGAAGGGCAACTGGTTCTAGATAATAATCTCACAACTTGAAGGAATTTGTTTATAATCATTCAAGTGTGTTCTGTATGTTATTTTCTTTTCTTAGAAGGAAATACTGTGTTTTTTGCTTGTTGTACAGTTTGTTTCTGTCATGAAGTGACAGCTTCAATGACACGTGTGTCCAGAGGCCATTATCTTTCTTTAACAGAATACAATGTGTAATTTACTAACCACATGCATAGATGATCTGTCAATTTGCTTTATATAAGAGACCTTATACAACAATATTTTTATTTAGTTTATCTTTCTTGGTGACATCTTTGGGGTTAGCTAAGCAGCAGCATATTTCATTCTTAGCTTCTTGTAACCCTTATTTACTAAATGTCTCATTAGTTATTTTGGTTCGTTTTCCTAAATCTCATGTTTAAATCCCTTCATGGAATGGAGAGGAGTGGCATAAAGGACTGAGCTGTAAAGAGATGATAAATCCGCGCTTTACATAGGCATGAAGCCCAGTGACGCTAGGCTTCTGATTTTCTCAAGAGAAGCTAAAAAACCTAGATTAAAAAAAAAAAAAAAAAAAAAAAAGATACTGGAGGCAAAAAAGAAAAAAGTAGATTAGGATTAATCCTGATGCTAGCTTGCAATCTCTGATTTATTGCCCTAGGGTCTTTGGTTTCATGACTATTCTTTAAACAAAGGCCAAGGTACACTGGCATTAGATCTGTTTGTATGCTATTAGAGGTTGAGCACATTTCATCTTAAAGAATAGTTCTTCTTTTTATGTTTTGATTTGAGACATGTCTTAGAGTGTTTAGAATGTCATTGGTTGATCTATTAGCCTTTCTGTTGCTTCTGGAGAACGTGTGCATATGTGTAACAAAAATAAATAACTCTTCTTAGTTCTATATCCAGGCATCTTCCTGTTGGCATAATGCGTGCATTTGTATTACTTAAAGTGTTTCTATATTCATACAATATCTCAGAGGCTTTTGTCCCAGTTATTCACACCATGGAGATTATTAAACATAATTCATATTTCCCACACATTTTCAAGATCTTGGCAACAGAAGCACCTTCCTGTTATTTGGTTGACAGTTCCAAAGGCTTATTGTTTAATGCTTGATAGAGCTTTCTCCTTACGGTTGACATAGTATGTCCTTTGACCTTTGTAGAGTGTTAAAATCCAGAACCTAAATTCTCCATTCCTTAGTCATGTGTCTGCTTATAGTTTCTTGATTTGCTCTTAACATTTTTGCATGTGTCCACTTAGTAAAAACTGAGAGTTGTGGCCATTGTGAACAAGCCCCAGTCTTCAGGGCACCTGAGAACATCATACTGGGTTCCCACAGAGCTAATGGCTTTGGGAAGGAGGAGAATTTAAAAAGGAAGGAGAAACAAAGGGAAAAGCAGATAGAATCCTTGATATAATTTGTATGATATCATTGGCAAAAGCGATTGAAGATTCTGTGGGAGAACAATTGGGTGAATGTGTGTTTAACCCCAAAATTCTCCAGCCCTTCTTAACATGCTTTGCTCTCAGAATCTGTAGGCAGTTTTATTAACGTTTCCAAAAATAGACCTCCTTTTTCAAAGGTCTGTGATAATTCATAGAGAAATCAGAAGAAATCTGATCTATCTCTGAACAAAGACTTTGCTTCTTTTTCCACAGGAGGGTATTTTCTTACTCTAATATATTTTAGGCTCGTTGTTTTCTATTTTCTCAGTAAATTTTCTAGTTTTGAAACTCAACAAAAGGTTAAAACCACTGAGAAATTCACTGGAAATTTTATAGTTGGTACCATGATGTAGTGGATGCTGTGCCACCTAGAAGCCTCTTTTTCCTAGCACTCATTGTCCCAGCCACTAGGAGTGACAGCTTACAACTTACAATTGCCAGCTGAGTCTCTTATTGGTAACTGTCACTGGACAAGGGAGCCACCTCCTCCAAGTTTACACACCCTCCCTGAAAATATACTGCACCCACAGGGACTGCTTGCTAGCCAGGTGACCACAAGAACCCATCATTAGTGATGGGTAGAGTACTGAGAGCTCTGTCTATGCTGTAGTACTATGGTTACTAACATTTATCACCACTGATGAACTGGAATGGAATATCAGCTAAAAGAAATATACCGTTGTTAAAATATCTCTGGAGAGATTGAGAAGTATAGAGGAAGGAGTAATCATGTTGTTGCTGTTAGTTGCAGTTGAATTGGCTTCAGCTGACACATACCTCATGTGTAACAGAACAAAACCCTGTACAGTCTTGCACCTCCTCTTGATTCTTGGGATGATAGATCCATTGTTGCAGATACTTTCTATTTTGAGTGCCTTCCAAAATAGAGGACTCATATTCCAGTACTGTATTGGGACATATTCTGTAGTGATCCATGTGATTTTCATTGTCTAACTTTCAGAAGTATATCTCTAGGCCTTTATTCCTAGTCCATCTCAATCTGGAATATCTAAAACATATCCACCTTGGTAACCATACCAGTATTTGAAATACCAGTGGCATAGCTTCTATCACTATAGCAACATGGAAGCCACTCTAGTACAACAGATTGACAGGTGGTAGATAGTGTCTTAGCCATCCAGCGCTGCTACAGTACAATACTACGGGTGGATAGCTTTAACAAAGATAAGTTTATTCTCTCACAGTCCAGCATGTGACAAGTCCAATTTCAGGGTGCTGACCTCAGAAGAAAGCACATCCCCTCTCTTCCAGCTCTGGAGGAAGGTCCTTCTGTTACATTCGTTTTCTTTTGGTCTGAGCGCACCTCAGTGCAGGAATCTGAAGTCCAGTGGAAATGCTCTGCTCCTGGAATTACTTTCTTGGTGGTATGAGGTACCCATGTCTCTCTGGCTAAAAGAAAGTAGCTTAAGACACTATCTAACTTGATAAACCTCATCAGTATAACTATTGTTAATCCATTTTATTTAACCATGTTGTTGTTAGCTGCCGTTGAGTCAGTTCCAACATATAGTGACCCTATGCGCAAATGAACAAAACATGGCCCGGTCTTATATCATGTCCACGATCATTTTAATGCTTAAGCCCGTTGTTGTAGAGACTGTGTCAATCCATCTCATCAAGGATCTTCCTCTTTTCCCACTGGCCCTCCGCTTCACCAAGCATGGTGTCCTTCTCCAGGGACCGAGCTTTCCTGACAACATGCACCAAGTATGTATGATGCAATCTTGCTGTCTTTGCTTCCAAGAAACACTCTGGTTGTACTTCTTCCAGAAAAGATTTGTTTGTTCTTTTGGTGGTCCATGGTACATCCAACATTCTTCTCCAACACTGCAATTTAAAGGCATCAGTTCTTCTGTCTTCTTTGTTCAATGTCCAGCTGTCACATGCATATGATGTGACTGAAAAGACCATGGCTTGGGTCAGGTGCACTTTAGTCCTCAAGGTGATGTCTTTATTTTTCAATACTGTAAAGAGGTCCTTAGCAGCAGATTTTCCCAGTGCAATGCATCTTTTGATTTCTTGACTGCTGCCTCCATGGGTGTTGATTGTGGACCCAAGTAAAATGACATCACTGACAACCTCAATCCTTTCTCCATTTATGACAATGTTGCTTACTGGTTGAGTTGTGAGGATTTTTGTTTTCCTTTTTATGTGTATATGTAATCTTCTGAGTCTGGCTTTTTTCTTTGTTTTCTTTTTTATTGTGATTAAGTGAAAGTGTACAATCCAAATCACTTTTGCATGCCTGCCTATCTTCAGCTCCTCTGCTCTCCTTGCCTGTGACAGCACACTCCTCCTTTTCATTTTACACTTGTCATGTCCTCTTAACAAGCTCCTGCCCCCTCCTCTCTGCCCTTTTCTCTGAATTTTTGTTTTCTTGATATTAAGGTGCAAACTACACTGAAGGCAGTGGTTCTTACTCTTCATCAGTGTTTCAAATCTTCTGCACTTCCAGTAAGTAAGGTGGTGTCATCTGTGTAACAGGCTGTTAACGAATTGTCCTCAAATCCTGATGCCTCATTCTTCTTCATATAATCCAGCCTCTTGGACTATTTGCTTGGCATACAGATTGAAAATAATTAACCATAGTGATAGAATTTACAGTACACAGGAAGTCTCATCAAATGATGAAACGGTAAATGATCACACAGTCTTGGTATTCATGGCCCAACCAACTTGATACACACATTTTCAAGGGAACATAATTCAATCTGATAGGTAGTGACCACGAAGACTGTGAAACTGAATGGCTGTTCTGGTGCCATTAATATATCAGAGAAATACAGCAAAATGCTAAGGAAAATTAATCCCTAATATAAGACAAAAAGAAACCCTGGTGGAACAGTGGTTAAGTACTACAGCTGCTAACCAGAAGGTTGACAGTTCAAATCCACCAGATGCTCCTTGGAAACTCTATAGAACAGTTCTACTCTATCAACAGGGTTGCTATGAGTCACAGTTGACTTGTGGGCAGTGGGTTTTGGGTTGATATAAGACAAAATATAAAAGTTAGAGATTCTTAATTATAGTATACAAAGAGGCTCAATTTCCAACTAGTGAAGCACAGCAAGCCTAGGACATAATTATAAGGGTGACAGAGATCCAGAGAAGGTTGCCTCACATCAAACGCATTGACTGAAAGACAAGCCATATTTCCATGAGAAAGGATCTCAAGCATCACAGCAGGAATGTATAGAAATAAGGGCCCAGTCAAGAAGGAAAAATAGCCACTAACTTGGACAACCAAGTGTTGGGGAAAAGGGAAAAGCCGTATATTTTGTGGGTTCTTGGGCAAAGGTTCTGTGAGAACACGGGTAGCCAAGATGCACAGGATCACCACCACCACTAGGAGAGCGGGGGCGTCTGAGTGGCAGGTAATCAAGGGAAACCTTCCACGTTGGCTCACAAAGGGTCCAGTTGATGGCTATTTCACCATCTCATTGACCAGGTATCACTTTTAAAATAAGCAAAATATAATTTAAAAATTTAAACTCCTTAAAATTATCTTTAAAAATACAAGTATGTAACATTCGTTTATTCCAAAAATAGTACCAAGTTCACTGGCTGATAGAATCAAATCAGTTTCTTTCCATCATACTGTAAATCAAAAATATATGGAGGTACCAGCCAAGCACATAACATATATACTAATAAAGCTAAACTATATTAGGCACATATTATTAGAAGTACTCTACATGGATTAATTCATTTAATAGAATGAGAAAATTTTACAGATGAGGAAAATAAGACTAGCTTGAAAAACAATTGAGTTGTCCAAGGTCACACAACTAAAAATTGGGAAGGTCAGAATTTGAATATGAGTAGTTGGGTTCTGAGGAACTCTGGTGGTGCAGTGGTTAAAGTGCTTGACTGCTGACCAGACACTCAGTGATTCAAACCTACTAGCTGCTCTTCTGGACAAAGACATGGTAGCCTGCTTCTGTAAAGGTTTATAGTCTTGGAAACCCTATGGGGCCATTTACTCTGTCTTGTAGATTTGCTGTAAGCATGAATAGCCTTGCCAACAGTGAATTTTTGTTTGTTTGTTTGTTTGTTTGGAGTTGTGTTCCAGAGTGCATGTTTTTAACTACCCAGCTGTTCGATAAAGAGAGGAGGAAAAGATTGGATATGGAATAATAACCAAGACCAGATAAACCATTTTCTATCAAGTAGATTCTGACTCATGGTGATATCTATGTGTGTCAAAGCATAACGGTGTTTCAAAAGGTTTCCAAGGCTGATTTTTCAGAAGCAGATTGCCAGACCTTTCTTCCAAGGCACCTCTGGATGGTCTGAAACCACCAGCCTTTCTGTTGGTAGCCAAGCAGGTTAACCATTTGAGAGATCCAAGGAGACCTGTGGAGGTACCCGGCTACTTTTCTAATTGTACACTATTCAAGCGAATCACAGAGGTGGAAATTTACAATATTTCTCAAGTAGTAAAATTAGTAGCTCAGAAATTAAAGGAGAACAAAAAAGATTTCAAAATCATAGAAGTCTGGCAAGGATAGTGGATTGAATATTGCATAGCTGAGTTGTGGTTGCCAACGATTTGCGTCTTTTAACATGTACCAAGCCAACACATTAAGCCTCATTACCTCAGTGGTATTGAATTACATTTTGTAATTTAATGAAATGTGAAGTTAGACCTTTCAGTGTGGTCAGCTTAAAGTGCTGATGTGTCATCTGGCAATGCATCAAGTGACAGACTCCATTTCAAATCTTGATGAAGGTGATCGGAATACATCTCAGCCTCATTTTGGCCAACAGGTCAAATGCTGTTTTTTCCAAATCTTGCTGGTTAGGAATAAACTAGATACATTGTATTTTTTTAATCTTTCTCACTTTCTTTTGATAAAACAGCCACAAACAGATTGCTGGGAAAAATACGAGATTTTGATTAGTAGTGGTTAATTGCTATGGCTGCTAACCAAAAGGTCAGCAGTTCAAATCTACCAGGCGCTCCTTGGAAACTCTTATGAGGCAGTTGTACTTTCTCCCATAGGGTTTCTATGAGTCTGAATCAACTCAACAGCAGCTGGTTTTGTTTTTGTTGATGGTGAAATAAGATTTTATGCAGAAGAATGTCTTTAGTGTCAGTGTAGTAGAACTCAACTAAATCTTTCTTATGTAGCAAGAGGATGGCGTTATTGTGAGTCTTTGGGGCTTTACGTTTAATTAAATTATAAATGTCCCCATGAGAGTAAAATAAAGAGGGCATATTAGAGGAGAAGAGAAGATAAAAATAGCTTATGGACTGGAGTCTCCTCCATGAATATAAGAAGAGAACCAGATATATTTCCCTTAGAACAGCAATTCATAAAATATCATTTTGGGGTCTTCAGTATCAACAATACCTGGAAATTTATTAGAATATAAATTCCCAGGTCTATTGAATCAGGAACTCCGGGATTGGCTTCAGCCATCTGTGGTTTATAAAACCCTTCTAAGTGATTCTGACGCATTCTTGAGTTTGAGAACTAATGCTTAGGCTACTTCTAGGTCTATGGCACAAGCCAGTTAATATTTTGAGGTTAAATAACTTATGATGACCAAGTAGCACAAAACTATGGAATGTAGTTACAGGTTGACAGTAGTGGAAGCCAACATTAAGATGACTGAGATGATTCAAGCTAAAGAGAAGGTAAAAGCTGATTTAATACAAATAATGATAATAATAGTGATTAAGATTTCACAAAAATTCAACATGCATTAATCACTGCTCTAAAAGCTTTACATTGTTTAACTCATTTAATCTTCAAACTGGTAGTGTGTGGTAGCTACTATTATTTTTCATTTTACAGATGTGGAGATTGGTGCCTGAGTATTTTAAGTAATACCTAATAAATGTCTTTGGATATCTGAAGGCCTCTTACAGGCTCTTCCTCACTTCCATTGGTCTTTAAACTGCAATAGAGGAAAGGATTTACTCAGTTCAGACATTTTAACATCGGAATAAACCAAAAAACCCAAACCTGCAGCCATCAAATCAATTCCAACTCACAGTGTGACTTTATAGGACAGAGTAGAACCACCTCATAGAGTTTCTAAGGAGCACCCTGTGGATTTGAACTGCCAGCCTTTTTGTTAGCAGACAAAGCACTTACGCACTGTGCCACCAGGGTTTCCAACATTAGACTAGGTTGTAATAATTTTGATTTTATTAACTCACGGACAATTGTTGATATTTGCCCATTACAGGCACGTGTCTCTGAGTGCCATGCTTTGATGACAATTACAGAGAAGACATTCAGTTATCACAATAACCCTGTGAAGTAGTTTTCAGGAATGCCTTCAGCTCACAGATGAAGAAACAGAAGTTTTGAAAGTAAGAAGCAGACAACATGCTGGTTTACGTACAGGATGTCTAGTCTGAAGCCCTACCATGCCCTGCTTATAGCTAACCACTGGAAACTTGAGGACTTGTGGGCAGTGCCAAATTCTAGTGTAGACTTTCTCCACCATAAGAGCGTAGAAATGCCAGGAGAAACAGAACCGAGAACAAAGTTAGTTACACCAAGTTTTCTAGGCAAGCATCACATGCTAAATTCAAATAGTGTCTGTGAATCGTGTGCACATATGCAGATACACACACATTTATTCCATTAGCATTGTGTTAACAAACACAATCACCTTGGTTTATGTAATAGATGTATAAACTACTTTTCACATTAATTCAATTATAGTTCTTTTCAGTTTGAGAATAGCCTCCACCTCCACCTCCCCCTCCAGTTACGATACTAATACTGTTGTTAGTCAGCATCCAGTCGATCCTATGTCATAACCACCCCATGTGTTCAGAGTAGGACTGCTTTATAGGAGTTTCCAGGCTGTAAGATTAATATTTGATGAAAATATAAACACATTGCATTATAGAAAACAGAAAGAAACAATTACTCATGAGCCCCAGTAATGATTTAGTTTGATTTATATCATGCCTGACTTCTCTGTTTACATATACACAAATTTGCATGTAAGTGTACATGTATATATTTTTCTTTAAATACAGCTATACTGCTTGTACTACTTCATTCTTTGACATTTTACTTAACTAGTTTTACGGGAATCGTATGTCTAAAAAATGTGGATTGAACATGATCATATTTAATAAAAGCCAATTTCCTATTGTAAATATATCCTAGTTTGATCGACCAGTCCTCTAACTATGGATGTTTATATTGTTTTTAGTTGTCTTTAGCTGTAAAATCATTTTAAAAATAAACACCTGTGCAGATGATATTTTTACCCAGCTATTTACTGAGAACATATTCTTAGAACACTTATTGAAATTAAGACAATTTGAGGTTGCAAGCAATTTATCTACATTATCCTTGAGAACACTGTAATAATGTATACCCTCAGATGGTGAACTCAACATCTCTGCCTGTTACAATCTTTTCCATTTTTATCATGAAATTTAGGAAAATTCAAGTATTTGTGTCTCTTAGGCTATTGTTGTTGTTAGGTGTCATTGAGTTGATTCCGACTCATAATGACCCTACGCACAATGGACGGAAACACTTGCAGGTCCTGATCCGTGCCCACCACAGTCATTTCCATGTGTAAGTCTATTGTTGCAGCTGCTGTGTCAAGCCATCTTCTTGAATGTTTTTCCCTTTTACCCTGACCCTCTACTTTGCCAAGCATGATGTCCTTCTCCAGGGATTGAGCCCTTCTGATTACATGTCCAAAGTATGTAAGATGCAGTCTCGCCATTATTAGCAATTAGGCTATTAGTTATTAGTCTATTAGTAAAGTTGAATAATATGTCAGTGGAGTTACTGGTTATTTGTCTTCCTTTTTGAATTGTGGTTGATGTTCTTTGTCATCTTACTAATGAGGTATATATATATTTCTTTCTATATTGGTTTGCAACAGTTATTTACTGGAGATACTAAGTTTTGGATGTGTACACATGAATGTCTGTACAGTCTTCTAGTGGAAAAGTGAAGGAATTCTAGACAGTGTATAATTAGAAGTGAAATAATTGAATTGTGAGGTTTGTACATTTTTACCCAAAATGGGTTGCATTAGAAAGATAAATTTTATTTGTCACAGTCAAGTAAGCTAAAAGTTCAAATTCAGGGTGTCGGCTCCACAGGAAGTTTTTTTCTGATGGCACTTGAGGGATGTTCTTGTTGTCAGAAGCTTCCCCTGGACTGGAAGCTTCTGAGACTCAGGGACCCCTGTCCTTTCCAAAGGATGGCTCAGCTTCTGGCACTGCTTTGTGGTAGTATGAGGTTCCCCAAAAGTCTCTGCTAGCAACTTTGCTTTATAGCTCAAGAAATCGCCTCAAGGCACAAAACGAATTTACACATAGAATCTTGCTCTACCAACACAGATGCCACTCATCCACCCTGCTTAATATCATACAGGCAGGAATTCCAACATGGAGGAACATCATACAAGGCCAGGAACCATGGCCCAGCCAAACTGCTACATAGACTTGGGGGGGAGGGGACACAGTTGAATTCACGACATTCCGTTTGCGTCAACACTGAAGCGTCACCTTTGTAATAAATCAAAAGACTATATATCTTTTATGGACTATCCATTCTGTTGCAGAAATCAGTTTATCTATCTGTGTACTTAAACACTGTATTAAATGTTGTAGTTTTATAATAGGTTTTTATATCTGGAAATGTAACTTCTTTATTTATCTTATTTGAAGATTGCTTTAGCTATTATTGGCCTTTTGCATTCCCCTGTTCATATTAGAATCATCTGATAAGTTCTGCAGAAATAAAAATGTTCAGATTTGAACTGTAATTGGAGAAGTGAAATCTTTACTGCTTTGAGTTTTTTCAGTAATGGCTTGAAGTTTTCAGTGAAGAAGTGTTGTATATCTTTCATTAGAGTTATTCTTAGGTATTTAGTTTTTAAAATATTGTATACATACTTTTAAATTTCATTTGCTATTTGTTGCTGATATGTAGTAATGCAATTAATTATTTCCATATACTGACTTTATAGCAATCTTTCTATATCCACTAATTGCCTAGTTGTCATAGATGATGTCATCTGTAAAGATATAATTAACAAAAAAAATTATCTGTTTTTTCAATCTGTGTGCATTTTAATTCTTATTCTTGCTTTACTGTACTTACTAGGACCTCATAATGTTGAATAGAAGCTGTGATTGCAAGCATTGTTTTATTGTTTCAATTTTAGGGAAAGATAATAGTTTTCAGTATTTCATCTGTATTTTTGTAGATGTTCCTTGTGAAATTAAAGTCTTTTTTCCTATTAGTTTGTTCTTTTTTATTCATGAGTAGATATGTAAAAGTCCATTTGTAAAATTTTATCTAGATATTAATGTAATTTCTTTTTCTCTTTAGATCTTGAGTTGAATAACAGTGATTTCAAATTGTTTTATGAATATGTAGTTTATATTTATATTTCACTGCAGTTAACTATATACTTACCATCATACTTCAGTGATTTTTTCTTTCTCTTGTTTCTTTCCTATACACTCACAATAAGTTTCTGGAGCAGTACTATCTTAGTTTCTGTCAGCTGAAAAGGTCTTTAATTAGTGCTTTATTCTAACATTTACAGTTAGAAAGAACTCATAAGCCCGAATGCTTTTTTCCTCCCTTTTTATGTGATCTGTTTCTTTTGTCTCGATGCCTTTAGAACTCTTTATATTTTAATTTCACAACTTCTGCAGTCGAAGTTTCTATATATTTTTCTTTTGTGTTTTTAACTTTTGCCCAGTACTTCAGCCACACTTATGCATAGTTTTGCAAGATTTCTGTTTTTGAATTTTATGACTATTATCTTCTTCCAGTTACTTTCAACCTCCTGTCTCTTCCGTGTTGTTTAGAACTCACTCTTGCTTGTCTTTCGTGTCACTGATTTGTCTTCACTGTTGATTCTTTCTCTGTGTCTTGAGCAAAGTGGTTTTTGAGTCTCACTCTCCTTAAAAATACCACTTTTAAGATCTGAAACAACTTCCCTGTCTTCATAGCTACGCTAGTACTTTTTTATCCCAATCTGTCTACTTTATCTATTATTGCTTGAGTTCATGTTGAGTTTTGTATTATCCTATTTATATTTTTACACTTCGTATTTTTCTTGCATGAAGTCATGTCTACCTTTAAAATTTAGGCAAAATGTCTATCTGGTACAAGCTAATGTTATCTGTTCAGTCATTCAGACACTCAGTGGCCTTTGGTCAAGTAAATAACTGGAAACTATAAGTCATTACAATAAAAAAAATTCTAAGTGTAAACCATATATATATATATATACATTATACACACATACATGGTTTTTTTGCAACTACTTTATCAAGTGTCAGTTCTGCTTGGTGAAGTTGGGAGAAAATTCTGTTTCATTCATTAGACTCTAGTTTACCACCATATTGCTTTAATTACAAGATTAAAAAATCCCCACTGCTATGTCCTTTCTGTTTTGGTGAGAGAACATGTTTTTGTTCTGCCGCTAGCTTCTGCCCTTCATATGTAACAATGCCTTTGCAGTTGTAATACATCACAGCAGAAATAGCTCCAAGGGTACTGAACTTTGCCGAATACTCTCTTCTTACTTTTGACAATTCATACTGTGCCATTATTACATGGTAGTTCTCTGAATCTGTTTTTGCTTTTATTCAAAGGTCATATTTTCCTGGCAGAAATGTCAGAAAGTTCGTAACACCAGACTGACACTGTTAATGAGATATGTGTTGATATAATTTTGTTAGATATTTTTGCTTCACTGTAGCCTTTTCAGCTGAATTGTCTTAGGGAAAGATTGCTAAACTTATATTTACCCCCCACCTTCTGCTAATTCTTTTATTTTCAATATTAGATTTTTGGGCTCATTTTGTTTGCTTTCTTTCTTTAATAAGTCCTGTTTGAACATAGTCCATGCAGGCTGTAACATCCCAAGACAATTTACCACACTTTTTTTGGTTTGATGTGGCTTTTCATAAGTTAGCTCTAACAAATATGCAGCTTACATGTAGCTATAGCAACACACCAATTTCCTTGATTCATTTCTTTTCCTCTTTTAATTTATAATATGTCAATTAATTTTCTTTTTTTGTCACACAAGCAGAGTTCTGTTGCTGAGGGTAATATCACAACTAACTTTGCCAATAAAATTCTGTAGCAGCAATGTGGAAGGAGGTAGTTAAAATATTCTCTCCATAGGAACTGAGTTCAGTCCATTTTTCTAAGGTTTCTAAGTTGCATAGAAGGAATACATTTCACCTGTATATAAATAAGAAAGCTGTTGAAATCCAAAGTAAATGATTTGCTGAGACCTATTTTATCCCTGAGAGCTACTTCAACACTACTTTCATGCTAGCGTATTACTTTCAAACTTCTTTTACACGGTAAAATGATAGAGAACTGGGGGAAAGCAAAAGAAATTACTAAAAAGATAACAGAAAGAGAAGCATTCTTGTGATTTGTACCTCTGTTGTCAGGTGACATCAAGTTGGTTCCAACTCACAGTGATTCCATGTACAACAAAATAGAACCCTGCCCAGCCCGGCACCATCCTCACAGTCGTGGCTAGGTTGGAGGATTGTTACAGGCTCTATGGCAGCCCTTCTCTTTGAGAATCTTCCCTGTTTTCCGCTGATCCTCTGCTTAACTAAGCATGATGCCTTTCTCCAGGAATTGGTTGTTCCCTATTGATAACATGTCCAAAACACAAGAAAAAAAATCCCACCATCTTTGTTTCTAAGGATCATCCTGGCTATACTTTTTTCCAGACAGATTTGTTCATTCTTCTGGCAATCCATGGTATAAGCCAAGTTCTTCACTAGCACCATAATTCAAATGTGTAAATCTGTAGTTTACTAATATAAAGCCAGAACTCTCCAAGTTGGCTTTTTCAAGGTAACAGAGTTCCCCAGGAAAGTGAACACAGCTTCTATCACATGTCACGGAGTCCTCATAAAACCTCTGTCAGTTACCTGAAGATTCAAGACATTACCAAAAGCATTCAAATAGACAGGAAGATAGGCTTTAATCTTCCTCAAGAATATCTTTAGGTATCATACGAGTGAAAAAAGTGGAAAAGACACTTTGATGACTACACAGATCACTTGAAACTCATTTAGCCAGATTCTAAAACATGGCTAACAATTCATAAGCAACAGCAGCCCCAGCATTCCTGTGAAGACACCTGATAGACGTTAGTTACCACGCTTCCCCGCTAATCCAGATCTTCCTAGCCCCTCTCAGAGAAGCAATCCAGAAGCTGTCCCCAGTCTACCAGGAATTTGAGATGTTACTTCTCTACCATCTTAAAACATTATTCATTATTCACAGATTATGTTTTTAAAGGGCTTTTGTGTGTTAAATTGTGCAGCCCCCTCTCCCTCCCACACCATAATATGTGTTCAAATCCTAATCCGTATACCTGAGGATATAATCCTATTTGGAAAGAGGACTTCCTTTGTTATGTTAATTAGAACACATATAGGTAGGTTGGCCTCTAAATCTAATCACTTTTGGCTTATAAAAAGAGCAGCCTGGACAGAGACACAAGGGTACCAACATGGAAAGACAGCTGCCGTTTAAGAATCCTCTATAAACCAAGGGACCAAAGAACACCCAAGATTATCGGCAAGGAAGGGTTAGAGCCAGGACCCTGATTCCCATGTTTAGCTTCCAGAACTGTGAGAAAACGAGTTTCTGGTTTTTAAAGCCACTCACTTTTGGATTATTTCTGTTGCAGCAGCAGTAGGTAACTAAGACAGAAGCTTAGGGCACTTACAAACTTCTGTCATGTTTCTAGTTATTTAGGAAAAATGCCGTGCCATCTTACCTGAAGCAACTGGACAACTGCCAACACTTTGAGACATTTTCTATTAAGTATTTTTGGCTTATGCAATGCAGTTCATTGTCATTCTAATTTCAATTGTATAATTGACTCATGAGGACATAATGATGAGACCTCTTACACAGCTAAAGTTTAGAAGAAATGGGCCAAAAACTAGAGAATTTTACTGTGTACTATCAGTGAAAAAGAGGAAGACCCTTAACGGGACAGATTGACACAGTGGCTGCAACAACGGGCTCAAGCCTAAAACTGGTTGGGAATGTGAGGCAAGACCAGGTAGTCTTTCCTTCTGTTGTTCACCGGGTCATCACGAGTCAGAACTGCCTGGACAGCACCTGCCAACAGTAACAGAAGGGCTGGGGAAAACTCTCCACAGAAGTTGTGTGACACAGAGCACCTCGTTATAGGTAGGATGCTTGGGATTATCTCGTCCCAATGTTCTAACCAGCATGGCCTCAGCATAGTTTTACCACTAGATCCGGGGAAAAAGAATACATTTGTAACTGATATTTTTTTCCACTTATATAAGAAAGATATATTCCATATCAAAAAACTAGAAAAAGTAAACAAGGAGACAAAATTGTAAAGGAAAATAAAAATCACTGTGATTCTACTAGCCGTGGAAAACTTTTATTAATAGTATTTGTATGTCAATACCTTTAATATAAATTGATAATCAAATGTATAACTCTCTTTTGTACATTATAGTACAGCGTATTTTTGTATTCTTATAGCACTTCTTTGCCCTCAACCACATTTTTGTCTTCTGACCAAAACTGTTTGAGAATGATAAGTTCCTTTTCTCACCTCACTGAAGTCTTCAAGCTCAAAAACATAAAAAAAAAAAAAAAAAAAAAGGAATAAGAAAAAGATAGAAAAAAAGCTGGAAAAACAAACTAAAACACAACTTTTTTTTTTAAATTATGACTGAGTGAAAATGTACATTCCCATATAAATTTGTATGCCCACCTATATGCAGCTTCCACTGCTCCCCTGCCTGGAGACAGCACACTATTCCTCTCTGCTCCATACATGTCTCATCCTCCCAACAGTCTCCTTTACCCTCCTCTCCATCCACTCCCCTTCCTCTAGTCAGAGGTCAGCAGGATGATATCCTATAGATGCATAGAACCATAAAGTGCACCCAGTATACAATCATTCTGTGTTGCCAAGTCCAATCCCTTGCTGTCCGAAGAGTGGACCTTCATTATGATCCATGGGCAAAGACAGCATCAGGGCCAGGGGCCATTCTCCCAGGGGAACCCTGAAACCGCTGGACCATCAATTGTGGTCTTTTAGTGGAGATCTCAGGGTGCACCCCTTTTTATTCTTGTGTTACCAGTGAGATTCAACTTTGTGAGCTCTGTCATGGCTGTCACTTGAGGTGGCACCATCTGGTTCTTCTGGTTCTGAGTCAATGTAGGCACCCACTCAGGTGGGTCTCTCTGTCTTCTGGGTTGTCATTTTGGTCCTCGGTGAGCACCTGCTTCTGCTGAGTTAGGACCATTTGCTGTGCCCTCAGATGGCAGCTTGGCAGCTTTTAAGACCCCAGACATCACTCACCAATATGGGGTGCTGGGAGTCCTCCTAGCAAAATGCTAGTTGTACCAATTGGCCTTGATTTTGCCTAAGAGCATGGTCCCCTGCCTCCTGGCCCAGCTACTCTGTCCTCGCATTATTGGGTTAAGATGGGAGGTGTACTCAAGTTATGTTGAAGTCCACATAATATTGTTCTTGTTTTTAATGTATGCTGTCACTGATTTCACCCAACCAAATTTCTACCAACTATTTAATCTCCCCTCTTCATCTCCCTCCCTCCCTCCCTCCCCTCCCCTCCCTTGCAGCCGTCAAAGAGTCTTTTCTTCTATGCATAAGTCTGTTCTTGAGTTCTTATCGTAGGGGTGTCATACAATATTTGTCCTTTTGTCTCTGACTACTTTCATTCAACATAATGTCTTCCAGTTGAAACCAGGTTATGAGATGTTTCCTGGAATCATCGTTATTCTTTATCATTGCATAGTGTCCCACTGAGTATATATACCATAGTTTACCTATCCATTCCTCTGTTGTTGGGCATCTGGGTTGATTCCATCTTTCTGTTATCGTGGACTGTGCTGCAGTAAACATTCTTGTGCATGTATCCATTGGTGTGAATGGCCTTAATTGTAGGATATAATCCAAGTAGTGGAATTACTACCAGATTGCTTTCCAAAGAGGCTGGACCATTTTGCAATCCCACCAACAGTGTAGGAGGGTTCCACTTTCTCCACAGCCTCTCCAGCATTTATTGTTTTGTGTTTTTTGGATCATGGTCAACCTTGTTGGGGTGAGATGGTATCCCATTGTAGTCTAAAACACAACTTTTATCAGTCAGGGTTGTGTTTTTTTCGTTCCTATTTTTTATTGTTTTCATTTTAAACAAAGACCTTGAAGACATGGGCTAGATATATTTTTATTTAAAATAGGACCCAGAAACTTCAAGCAGTCCTAAAGAAATTTATCAGCTTTCAATTAGTTTAGTAGCTCTAGTTTTTTTCCACTTTTTTAAAAAATTGGTTTGCATTTTTATTTCTCCTGACTCGACGGCACTTGGCTTGGCTTTTACTTTGCCAAGGATGAGAAATGTTGCAGTATTTGTCTGATGAAGAATTAAGCCACCATGTAGATCAACTGACAACAACTTGATGTTGAAATCACAGTTGTTATGATAATCAGCATGGTAGGGAAGAAAATGAGTATTATGCATTTTGCTATGATTTCTAGCACTTTTTATCATTATTGGCCCACCTGCAGAAAGTATGGGACTTTAGACATGTTTGCTTCATTAAGCAACTGTTCTAACACTTGAGTGCAGGTGTTGTTTGGAAAGATCCTTCTTTATCCTTAGAATGTTGGCCAGAACTGTACCCTTCCCTCTCTGCAGTAAGAAATGTGGACTCCCCGCTAACACGGCTTTGTAAGATTCAATGTGTAGGCCAAGTCCTCCTTTCACGTTTAGGGTCACAAACCATTTGATTAACATTTATAGAGAAATCTCAGGAGATCCCACTTTTAGGAAAACAGATTTACCAGTGAAATGGCTAAAGAAGAAGAAACAGAGGGAGGAAACTTCTAGATGGCCTGGAAGAGAGGATGCTGTCAGGGAGCATGTCCAGTGTGGATGAGTGGAGGAGACTCCATCAAGAAGTGTGTTCTCCTGCAAAAGACCAATGGACAAGGACGTGATGAAAAGATCCATCTGGCAATGTTTCCCAAGAGCACGTGAACCTGTGACACACCAGACCTAGAGAGAAGAGCTACCAAACCTTTGATGAAACCACAACTACAGGGACTCCTAAAGTTTTCAGCAGGAGGAAAAAGTTACATCTACCCACCCGTATAACAAGCTATTCATCTTACAGCCTTCTGATCCATAACTGTCATCCCATTTACTTGGGAATCAAGATTGATCCGCGTACTGACCCAGTTAAAACTTGCAGAAAAGGAAAATTAAATTGTTGTATCTGGCTTATCTGTTTTTGAGTAAGCAATGAAACAACTGCTAGGCATATACTGCATACTTCACGTCTTGGATCAACAAGGGAGCCACGCCAAATGTCAGATTAAATACTCCACAGCTGAAGTGTTTGCATAACTTTTCAGTGGCTACCATTTGAAGAAAGGAAAACAGTGATAGGCCTTTATAAAAAATATATTCCCTTCTCTTGACATGCTCACAGTGTTCTGCCAGCATTTGCTCTCAGCTTGGAAGGCAAGGCCACACATATCTTGTCCACGGAGACCCAGAGCCAGCTGGCGAACACAAGGCTGTGTTTCCATTTACTCTGGGAGTGTGAAGCCCCACTGTGCGTCCTGCGGGCCACAGCTGCACTGCTGTATTGTTTAACCCATGTCTGCTTTGGCTAAGGAGCAAGTCATTTTGAGAAGGAATTTCCTGGTTCTGAAGTGTCTGTCATGCTTCAACAATGAGTTTGAAAAAGAAATCACTGCATGTGTTTTCAGTTTGGGTTGGCTCTGCAGGTCTGCTGAGGAAACTGGAGACATGGCCTTTATTGAAACAAAATAATAAGTCTGAACAAATCTGCTTTATTGTCACTGGCTCTGGTGTGGTTTGGGATTCGTTTCAGCTTTATACTTCTAAATGATTGCTCAAGAGGTGCTGTTCTCCAGCCCCAGGTGATGTGAGGGGAGGGGGAGAACTGACATGCCTTCAGTGTCAGCTGCTTTGCATGTACAATGTCGGGTGCTTTTCCTACCAATCCAGTGAAGTAGTTGTTTTTCAATTCATCTAGGAGGAAACCGAGATGCTAAGAGTGTCCTTCACTTTCCCAAGGCCACACACAGTGTGGATTTTGAAGTCCGGCTACCTTGCTTTATTCTGGATGTGCCATGTGCTCTCTGAAACCTTGGTCAAGTCAGTTCACCTTTCTGCTTCAACTTCTTCATTTGCAAAATGGCAAATAATGATGACAACTTTTCCTAGGAGTAAATAGAACAAGGTGTGTCAAGTGATCGGTACAGTAACTGATCAATACACTCAGCCATTGTTGCGTGACGGTGCCAATTTTAAGCTGAGCCCAGCTTTGCAAAGCTCATACTCACACCTCTTTACTGGTCTGGAGGGCAACGCCACCCTTCATGAGGGAGGATTAAGTTAACACTGATCTTCAGGAAATACACAGTAGAAGCCTATTTAACACCCTCATTTTAAAATCATTTCACTATCAAGGCAAATACAGCCTGCAGCTCTACAAAAGCTCTCTACAAGAAGAGATTGGGAAAAAAAAAACAGAAACAGAGCCTGAAGGGCTGTGACGTGTCACTCTTTGGCCAGTTGCTTGAATTCGGAATTAAAAACGAAAAATTGCCATACATTTTCTTATAAACAGCTGATGCCAGATCTACTTAATGCAGCAAAAGTGGAACTGAACTGAGCATGCTAACTGATGTCAACTGTCTCAGTGCCCATCAGACTAGTCCTCAGACACACCTGGGTGTTTCCTGGGTGCACTGAGACACAAAGATGGGTAAGACACGGCCCAGTCCTCTCAGAGTACCCAGTCCAGTGACTGAAGGAGCCTATACAGGGTCGCCATGAGTCGGATCCACCTCGACAGCACTTGGCTGGTATACAGTGCAGAAACCTTGCTCATCCAGGAGTTTTTGGAGCTTTGCGAAGAGGCTTACAATATATTTCTCTAATAACCCTTGGTGAAAAAAGGCAGAGTCCACATCATGCAATCAAAATAATTAATCACTTGTAAGTGTTTCCAGTCTTGCAAGGATTTCTTGGGCACTGGTTGCACCACTAACTACCCCAAGGACTTGGAATCAGAAGGCCTGGGTATGAGTTCTGGCTTTGTCACTTGCAAGCTATTTGATTTTGGCCAAAATCATTCTATCAGTCTTTCTCTGTAAGATGGGGAGGGTAGATAATACTCAAGCTACAGACTGGTGACAGAGGAATAGATGGATTATTTCTATGAAAATGATTTTTACAGAGATTTAGAAATGCTTATTTTCATTACTTTTCTTTAAACTATTGGCTTCCATTCAATTTGGATAACTTTTGTACAGTGTGACTTTTAAAGCTCTGGCTTCTTGCTGTATATTTTGGTGTTGTCAATTTTTCAATAGAGTAGGAGAAAAAGGAAAACATTAGTGAGCAATTTTTCAATATCACATCCCTAAAAGCTAATTTTGTTATTGTTGTTGCTTATAATGATGACTTTTGGATTATTTTTTAAAGCATATTTGGATTGTATATGTGTGTATGGACATGTATGTAAATATGTATTTATATATGTATAAAATCTTAGTAATTACAATGAACTCATCAGATATTATTACTATATTCATTTCACTAATAATAAAACTGTGGTTTTGAAAATCTAAGCAATATTCCTGAGGCCAGATATCTAGTAAACACTTGAATTGTGACTTGAATCTCGATCAGCTTGATCCAGAAAATAGGCTCTTAAGTACAACTCCTTCTCTGAAGATGACGACAATAAGAATCTGATGGGGAAAGTCTGACGAATACCAATGCCCAGTTGTTACATTTAAAAGAAACTAACTTTGATAGTAGTTTACAGCTTTCACTTGAGGGTAGCATAAGCATTATAAATATGTACATATGAGGAGTTTATGAGATATAATTTAAGCAAAAGATAAATGATAAGTATAAAATACTAAGTAAATATCTGGTGCTTTTATACCAGCTCTCTTCTCTAGCAATGTCTTAGTCATTCCTGGACTGACTTTAAGGGTCTTGTCATTATCACACTTCGGCTAGCAATACTCTCTAAATTCCTAGCACCCTTGGAAGAGTCTCTTTTATAATTAACATTTCTGCCTCAGTGTCTTTGCTTTTACTTTTTCCATTGCCAGGAGTATGTTCTCCCAAACACCTGTTTTGTTTATTTCTCACTTCATGCAGATGTCTGCTCAAATGTCCCTTTATCAGACAGACTTTCCCTGACTAGGTCTTTCTCATCGAATTATATTAAATAGCCACCTCCTTTATCATTATTTATCTATTAGATCTCAAAGCACTTCCTACCCTCTTATTAAATACTACTTATTTAATATTTATCTATTGGTCTATTGCCTGTTTTCCCTGACTCTGTAAGAGCAAGGACCTTATTTTGTTTATTCTCCAAAATCTAGAATAGTACCTGACACATAGTACATGCTCAGTACATATTTGTTGAATGAATTTATGAATGAATAAAGCCCCATCTTTATTATATCGCAGTTTTTATACACAAATATTACTTCCCCTAGAAATCTATCTGTCTTAGTCAGATAGTGCTGCTTTAACAGAAATATCACAGTGGTTGGCTTCAAAAACCGAAGTTTTATTTGTCACAGTCTAGCAGGCTAAAAGTCGAAATAAAAGGTGTGAGCTCCCAGAGGTAAGCTTTCACTGCTGGCTCTGGAAGAAGGCCCTTGTCCTCAATCTTCCCCTGGGCTAGGAGCTTCTGATGTACAGAGACACTGGGTAATTTCCAAAGGATGCACTCTGCTCCAAACATTGCTTCCTGGTGGTATGAGGTCCCCAAATATCTCTGCTAGCTTCTTTCCTTTATATCTCATGAGTTTGCCTCAAGGAACAATAATTTACAATTTTACACAGAGTCCTGCTCCACCAGCAGAACTACCTCTCATCCTCCCTTGTTAACATCATAGAGGCAGGATTTACAACGTGGAAGAACATCATACAACACCAGGAATCAGAGCCCAGCTAAACTGCTACACACACTTTTAGGGGGACACAATTCAATCCATGAGAGTATCTTTTTGAGGTTGAGGTCTGTGCGTGCTTCACTTTTAGATCTCTCAATGCTCTAAGACAATATTTGAAATGTGTTTTGTGATTGAAAATCGACAAAAATTGTACACAGATACACAGAGTGTCTTATTTCAGTGGCATTGTCATGGATTGTCTCCCCAAAAAATATGTGTAGTAATTTGGCTGAGCCATGCTTCCTGTATTCTGTGATTGCCTTTCAGTTTGTGATTCCTATGCTGGAAATTCTAAATCTCTGCCTGTGGCTGATAGATAGGGTGATGGTGTTAAAAGAGGATCAGGGTGGGACTGCAGCACCCTTGCTGAGGGAGCTTCCCTGGAGAGTGGCTTGCAGCACCTTTTATCCTTTCATCCCACCGGAGACAAGAGAGGGAAACAAGCAGAAAATTGGGAACCTCACACCACTGGGAAAGAATTACTGGGAGAAGAGCGTGTCCTTCAGACCCCAGGTTTCTGCTCCAAGAAGCCCCCTGAACAAAGACTGATACAACAAAAGCAACTTCCTCCAGAGCTGACAAGGGGAAAAGCCTTCCCCTGGAGCGGACACCCTGAATTCAGACCAGCAGCCTACTGGGCTCTGTAAGAGTAGACCTACCTTTGTTAAAGCCATCTACTTCATGGAATTTCTGTTAGAACAGTACTAGCTGATGAAAACAATAATTCTCTGAAATAGGTTGGTATTTTTATTCCCATCTTACAGATGAGAAATCAAAACTCAAGGAAATTAAATGACTTTTCCAAAGTCAAAAACAGTGGAGAAATCAGATCTCAAGACAGCTTTTTCCTCCAGTCCAGGACTCTCTGTGAGGGACAACTGCCTCTTCCTATCTCTCTGCATTACCGGTCACCAGTAAATTGATTCATGGAGACCCCACCTGTGTCCAAGCAGGACTATGCTCCACAGGGTTTCTACTGGCTGACGTTTTAAGAGGTAGACCATCAGGCCTTTCCTGTGAGGAACCTCTGGATAGATTTAAACTGCCAACTTGTTGGTTAACAGCTAAGTAAGTTAACCATTTGCACCATCCAGAGATTCCTTCCCAGTCTCCGAACCTAAGAATAAATACTGAACCATTAATAAATGAATGAATACTGAAGTGATACTGTTCTAGTCTGTGAAAAGACCAAAGGAGGCAGTACGCATCAGGAACAGAAAAAGCCTTTCCTTTTGTCTACATGAAGGCAGATTTCCATTTTATGTTTCTTAAAATTTAAAATAGGAATGTTATTTAAAGTTCAGTTTTTACTAGGCATGTTCACACTGTTATCCCCTCCTTTCAGCTGAAGGAATGGAGTCTCCCTATATACAGATCTGACAAGTTCACAAGCTTGTCCTAGAAAAAATGCTACATACCTCATTGCTGAATATCATTACAAGGTCACCTTTGAAATATTCCCTTTGGGAAGCTATGCACCATTGTCAGAGCCTAGCCTACCCACCCTTCAAAGCAATTTTGTAACTCTTTCTGGAATGGCCATCAGAGTAGTTGCTGTATTATCCTTGATGCCCTGAATGTCATCAAAATATTTTCCTTCCAATATTTCCTTTATCTTAAGGTAAAGAAAAAAGTCACTGGGAGCCAGATCAGGTAAGTAGGGAGGAGGGTGTTCTAATACAGTTATTTGTTTACCGGCTAGAAACTCCCTCACAGACAGCTATACAAGTAAGTTCGTGAACTTGTCACCTTGCCATGGTGTGCAACTGTCATTCCAGAAAGAGTTCCAAAACTGCTTTGAAGGGTGGACTAGGCACTGGCATCGGTGCATAGCTTCCCAAGGGGAGTACTTTGAAGGTGACCGTAGTGATATTCAGCAGTGAGGTATGTAGCACTTAGCACAATTAAGTTCATGGACTTAACTGTCAGACCTCGTGTACATCTGATCAGATAGAATAACTTATATAGTGCACATGGCCACTAAAGAGTAGAGACAGGATTTGAATTCAGATCAGGATTTCCTTCTCCACAAACAAAGGAGTCTAGCTCTTCTTAAAATGGCCTTTGGGAAAGATTATATAATCTTCTGTTTGGCTGGCTTGCTTTAGTGAGCATGGTTCAGGATACCTTCTTCTCTGAGCAGGCAAGAATGCTGTGTTAGCTATCAACAATCTCCTATAGAAATGATAAAGATATAAACCTCTGAAAATTTACCACCTTGGTCATTCATTCTCCTTTCCTAAGTTAAAAGTACTAATTTGCTAAGGTATGTGTATTTTGGACAATTCCCTAAACATTATTATATATATTTTTACAAGATTTGATGAGTGTTTTTAACACCCTAATATTTGTGTAATCTGTCATTAAACTTTAAAATTCCTAGAACTCTCAAGTGAAGTCAACTCAGATTCCAGAGGAAACTGTATCTGGTGGTGCAGTGGGGACATGCTGTGTCTGGTAGCCAAAACGTTGGCAATTCTTGGAAACCCTATGGAGCAGTTCTACTCTGACCTAAAGGAGCACTGTGAGCTGAAATTGACTCAAAAGCAATGAGTGGAATCTTTCTATCTGCTTTTAACAGAAATATTTTATTCATTTTTAAGATAGAACACATCACCATAGCACGCCTCTGCAGAAAATTTTATATCTTCGTAAGTCGGAGCATAAGGCAGAGAGCTAGATCTCAACCCAGAGACTGTTGAGTCTTTATTTTTAAATTGGACTATAGATAGGAGGAAGGCCTGGATAATACACATGTTGTACAGTCTAGTTAAAATTAAAAGTTACATTTTAATGTATATGCATGCCAATGTATGATTGTGCGCTGTGATTTTATTCTCATTCTGTTTTCTCTGCTGCCCATCTGTCAGCTTGTCACACCATGGGGGTTCACATGTCGCTATGATGCTGGCAGCTCTGCCACTGGTTATTCAAGCAGGAGGATCTCCTACGGTAGATTGGTGACAGCAGAGCTTCCAGGCTAGGCAGAATAGGAAGAAAGACTTGGCAATCTAATTCTGAAAATTAGCCAATGACCATCCTGTGGACCAAAAACAGGTTATCGTCCCAGTGGACTGAAGCATGTCTGGTAAAGTAGAAGATCAACAAAAAAGAGGAAGACCTTCACTGAGAGAGATTGACACAATGTCTGCAACAATGCGCTCAAACTTAGCAACAGTTGTGAAGATAACGCAGGACTGGGCGACATTTCATTCTATTGTGCCTAGGATTACCAAGATTTGGAACCTATTTGATGTCACCTAACAACAACAGACTCAACTCAGAGATCATCAAGATGATTCAGGACTAGGGAACATTTCATTCTCTCATACACAAAGCCTTCATGAGTCAGAGCTAACTCAAAAGCAACTAACAACAACATTCTCTATTCTAGTCCGTGCTTGGCTGGAACAAAACAAATAAAAACAAACTCAAAAACCACGTACTTGATGAATCTAATTCATGGGATAACTGCCTTTTCCCTGGCATTCATTATGCAGGAAAAAGAAGCATGTAGGTACCTAGTAAGACATATTACAAGAACTTTGAGAAGGGTCAACCTGGGAGAGCTTGGCACTGATGGCAGCTGTGATGTCATCACTCTTTGGAGCTCTTCTTTGGAACTGCATTTGTCTTTTAACTTAGGAAGAGGGGAAGAAACACTGGGCAGGTCAAACTCACAAATACCCACACTAGCCTACGCTTCTACGGTATGAAGGGTTTGGACTGATTAATACTGTAACACATGTAAAATACTCTTGTGTGAAATCTAAGTGTCTTTTCCTTCTTCTGAGAAAGCCATACCTCTTTATATGGAGTAGGCTGCCTAATATGATTTCTCTGTGAGATAAACACAATGATTTTTTGGAGCTGTAAAATTTGATATCAACTGATATCAAATCAGGGCTAAAAGATGAGAGAAGTTATTTCATTCTCTGAATTCTTGTTCTGAATTTATAGGCCACACAGACCATCACCAAACTGTTAGCTCTTCATCTTCCTCGTAACTGGGTTCAAAATTATCTGTTCTGGAGTCAAAAAGGGAATCTATAAGAATCTCGATCCCAGCAAAGTCAGAGTTCCCAGGAAAGAAATGTTTCCAATCTTAAAATGTACCAAAACAGCTTGCTATTTAAAGTATTGATAAGCAAAATATCCTTTCCTTTAGCAGAAAGTTACTGTGCCAGCTTTTCTGTTTGGTAAATTTAAATTCTTTGGAACTGGATGTCATTAAAGCAGACTACACCTGTGAATTGGCCCTAAATTCATGGAAACTCCAGGCACCATGGAGAGAAACATTGCCTGGCTCTGGCCATTCCCAAGAACAGCTGTAAAGTCGACAATGTTCTATTGTGATCCATTATAGAGTTTTCATTGCCTGACTTTCAGAAGTAGATTTTCAAGCTTTTCTTCCTTGACTGTCTTGGTCAGGAAGCCCAGCTGAAAGCTGTTCAATGTTGTGGGGACAAGCCAGCCTCCACTGACAGAGGCCTGGTGGCTGCACGTGGGGTCTGCTGTCTAGGAGTCAAACCTGGGTCTCTTGCACCAGAGACAAAGACTCTATCATTGAAATGCTAATACCTCACTGTGAGAAACTAGAGATTATTAAACTGAGGAGAGTGGCAGCATTCCTGGTAGACTGTCCACAGCTTAGACTTGGTGTCCATAGCGGCAATACTACAAAGCTTCTCCTTGCCTTGTGTTTACAAAGCAGGAATTCTGGAAATGGCATTTTCTTATTATGTGCTGTCAAGTCGATTCTGACTCATAATGACCCAGTGTCCAGTAAAACAAAATACTGCCTGGTCCTGTGTCATTCTCCCAATTGTTATTACGTGTGAGTACGTTGTTGCAGCCAACGCATGAGTCCATCTAGTTTCTTTTTTTCACTTACCCTTTACTTGAGAGAGCATGATGTCCTTCTCCAGGGACTGGTCCCTCCTGATGACACATCCAAAGTGAGTGAGATGAAGTCTCACCCTCTTATGTTTAAGGAGCATCCTGGCTGTATTTCTTCTAAGACAGATTTGTTTATTCTTCTGGCAATCCATGGTATATTCATTTTTCTTCACCAACACCATAGTTCAAATGCATGGCATTGCTGTATTTAATTACATATTTGTTGCACCTATTTCTCTATGATTATTTCCAGCTGTTATCATTGTGGAAAGGAGCGCTAGTGGCTTAGAGGTTAAGTACCCAGCTGCTCACCCAAAGATTGACAGTCTGAACCCGCCAGCTGCTTTGTGGGAGAAAGATGTGCAGTCTGTTTTTATAAGGATTTACAGCCTTGGAAACCCTATGGGGCAGATATAGCTGCTTTGTGGGAAAAAGATGCGCAATCTGCTTTTATAAAGATTTAGAGCCTTGGAAACCCTATGGGGCAGATCCACTCTGTCCTATAGAGTCACTAGGAGTCAGAATCATCTCAATGGTGACAGGTTTATTTTGGTTTATCTTTGTGGTGGAGTCTCTGGACAGTACAAATAATTAATTTGCTCAGCTGCTAGCCAGAAAGTTAGATGTTCAGGTCCACCCAAAGATGCCTCAAAATAAAGACCTGGTGACCTACTTCTGAAAACCACTGACTTAAATCCTGTGGAGCACAGACACCCTACGACAGACGTGATATTACCACGAGCGAGGCTGGACAGAGCTGGTTGGCTTTATTATTATAGTACCTAATCAAGTTTACCAGAAAACGTTTCAAAAATGAAGAGTCTTGTTAAGATTCATCCTTGAGTATAAATTATGAAAGCCAAGCCAAGTGCTGTCGATAATGTGTAGGAAATATTAGTTAAGGAAAAAAAGAGGTTGGCTACAAAAACTAAGATTTAGGCGTGTACTCAGAACATTTTCTGAAACAGAGAGACACAGAAGAGTCCTTTTCTGTCCTCCCCCTCGGCACACTCTCTGGTTTCCAAGCCTTTATTTAATTAAACAAAAGCTGGCTGAAATCAACTGTTTTGAGTAAGAAATTAATTTGGCAATGCCACCAAAAAACTGTTTTATAATAGCACTGGAGCTGATAAAATGTAACCTCCAATTTTTCCTGAGGGATACTGTGAGGAAAATTTTCATCAAAATTTCCAGTTTCCTTAGCTTTAAGAGACCTGACACACAGTGCAGAGTGGCCATCAGTATTCCTGTTCATTTTATGCAACATAGGATGCTTTCTGAGCCAGGATGGAACCCTGACTTGCTTCCTTGCACTGCTAAAAACAAACTTAATCAACATCCCACTTTTTTTAGAAGCTCTAGATTTTTACTCTTGCCAACATTTGTGTGTATGTGTGGTAAGATACATTTAACATAAAATTTACCACTATAGCCATTTTAAAGTCTGCAATTTAGGGACATTAATTATATTCACAATAACATGCTATTGTGATCATCATCTACTTCCTTTTTTTTTAAATTGGCAGATACTCTCTCATTAAGCATTAAATGCCTCATTCCCTGCTTCCCGAATCCTTGGAAAACATTTCTTTCTTTCTCCATACATATGATTCTTCTAGATATTGCGTATGAGTGGGGTTATATAGTATCTGTCCTTTTGTGTCTGCCTTATTTTACTTAGTATACTATCAAGTTCAATCAAGTTGCAGCACGTATCAGACTTTGATTTCTCTTGATGGCCTTTTCATTCTCTTGACTGACTTCTAATTGTATACCAACTCTTCTGTCATCTGTTGCTCAGTTTCCCTGAAGCTATTTATAGCTCAGATTATACCCTCTTCTCTACTCCCCCCCCCAATTTCATAAATTGAGCATCATGTCTCCACCTGTGAGGTTTGTTTTAATTGCTCCTTCCCACCATTCCCCACACGGAGGTATCACTGAAAGTGGTTAAAGAGGAGAATTTTATGCATCAGCCTAACATTCAGTGAACAAGTATATGCAGAACACTTCTGCCGAGGATTCTAAGTTGAATCAGACTCAGACTCAACCCTGATGTCGTTTCAGTTCTTGGGCTAGATAAGATATGAACAAAAATAAATGAAAGGGAAGAAACCGTCAGATGTCAGTAGAACATCCCAAGGAAAATGACATTTGTTCTTCCCATGGCGATCAGAAGTGATCTTATAGAAATCACTTTTTAATTGAATATTCATGTTTTTTTATTTGGTAATAAATTATGTATTTTATTTTTTATAGCATCACAGCCCTAGAGTAGTTTTGCACCAAATTTAATGTAGGTTACACAAAACATTTTATATGTGGGAGGAGGATGAAAGGGAAGTAACCATGAGATTTAAAAAAAGGCAAGGTAAATCTTAGCATCTGTTCCACTCGCACATTAATAAAATTCACCTGGGAAATGTTAGTAAGCCAACAGAAAACAAGTGGGCATGGAAGGGCATATTGGCAAAGAAAAGGACCAAGGAGTGAAAAGCTGTCTGGCGCCCCAATCCCAGGACCAGGAGATTGGTCAGCATGGAAGGTGAGGCTTTACTGCGTTTATCTCCCCAAAATGACACCATTCAGTGCAGCTGCTAAAGGGACAAAGAGAAGGGAATGAGAAGGTGAGCAGGAGGGGGAGGGGAGCCCTAGGGAAAGAAGACACACTTAACAGAGGAGATGGCAAAGAACAGGGGCAGTGATGGAAACACGTGGGGGTGGGTGTGTATACACAGGGAGAGACAGTACTCAAGAGCTCTTGAACAAGAAACGGGTGTCTTCAGCTTCACATGCTTCCCCTACCCCTCACTGCATTTCGTTTCTTTCTTTCTCTTTCTTTCTGTCTTTCTTTTTCTGTCTTCCTGCCTTCTTTCTTTTATTTCTTTCTTTCTATCCTTTTCTCCTTCTGTCTTTCCGTCTCTTCCTTTGTCTCTCTTTCTCTTCCCTTCCTCCCTGCCTCCCTGCCTCCCCTCCTCTCTCCGCTCCCCTCTCCTCTTCCCTTTCTTTCCTTCCTTCCTTTCTTTCTGTATTTCTCTTCTCTGTCCCTCCCTCTCCTGTCTCTCTCTATCTCCATCTCTCTCTCCATCCCTCCTACCCTCCTTCCCTTCTTCTTTCCTTCATGCTTTTTATTAACACTGCAGTAGTATTAATTGGATTGAGGACCATCACAGATATGCCTGTACCCAAAGGAATATTTAGAGTTCCAAATAGCACTGGAACTTACATACTAGGAAAATCTAGGGGATTGTTTGACTATCATCCCATGCATGTGTCAAAACACAGTTCTAGGACTCTGGGACTATTTGTGGCCCAAGACTCCCTCTCCAGAGAATTGTTAGTGTCTATCGGGTCTTCTCAGGTGCAACGGGATGGTCAAACCCAGGTACACACTTGTGTAGATCTGGGCCTGCGCACACCAGAGACATGGTGTTCCCCGAGAAGGTAAAGCAGTCAGGACCTCCTGGGCCTCCAGGCTTGCAAAGTGCTGCATCTACTGAATTTAGAGATAGCTAGCCTGAATGGTAAAGAAGGTCTTCTCCTGGGAAACTCATGTCTTCTGGGAAATTTCCCTACCCACCCAGGGGACAGGGAAACTGATGTGAAGGAGGCTGCAGTGGGGAAAACCCCTGAGGCAAATCCTGAGGTACCATCCTTCAGACACCATCAGACTCCCAGTGCTCATGTGCTATCCCAGGATGGCCCACATCAATCTGGCCCAACTGGGAACAATATGGGAAAGTATGTTGGATCTCATGGAATTCAGAAACGGTACCTGGTTAAAATGAGAAAAAGGCGAGGCTATTCTCACTGTGCTGAGGGTTGGCTTTCGTGTCACCGGGTTTAGAAGCCAAACTTGAGGGTTCTGTATAACGATGCCCACATCTGGTATGTTACTTATAATGGTGTAACAGAGCTAGAAAGGAATCATCATCTGAAGTGACCATAGCCTTGATGGCATCATGATATATTTAGGTGGAACAGGGCATTGTAAACTTGGATATTGAAAGCATCATACTGGAGATCAACTTTGGAAAAGTGTAGGCGCTGAAGGCAAAGTGTACTAAAGGGAAGATTTCCAGAGATATTCACACAAGCAGATCAATAAGCAAAATAGTAGCAGACACCAAGATAGAAGATGATTTAATGGAAGCACCAGCATCTGAATCTGCCACTGTGCCCACCAGGCATTATGGAATCTGATAATGTTTGAGATTTCCTGAGGGCAGGCTCAGCAATGGTTATTAGACTGTACATAATGGGACATTTCGGAAGGTTGATGTCTGGGGAATGCAACTGGATGCCTGCCACAGATATATTCAAGGATATAGTCCACTCTAGGCTGATTTAAAGTGGAAAAACTCTGTTGAGCCTATGAGAGTTCCTGGAAGGGTTGAGAAGCAATGACAGTATACGACTGAGGTGGCCTTCTGCTCAGGTTTCATAAGTTCTTAAAGATTCTGTAAAGCTGTTGCTCCCTGGACTTTGAGACATGGAAAGGAATAGCCTGAGGGTACTCAGCAAATGTCAGAGACATTGTCTTATGTCAAGAAGTAAACATCTGTGGGCCACAAGGTGTAATCCATCATCTCCTAAGGTACACTCAGAAACCTTGGTGGCATAGTGGGTTAAGTGCTACTTCTGCTAACCAAAAGGTCAGCAGTTCGAATCCACCAGGAACTCCTTGAAAACTCTGGGGGGCAGTTCTACTCTGATCTCTAGTTGCCACTAGTCAAACCCACTTTGATGGCAATGGGGTTATGGTTAAGGTTCACTCAGATTCTCTCGTCTTTTGAGGAGTCATGTGAGAACAAGATCCTGTAATGATGCTTAAATTGGCATCTCCCTTTGTAAATATGAAGGATCATGCCAAAATTTGGTTCTCAACCGAGGCCCATCTGTGGGCCATTCATTTTGGAAAATTACCTCTAGAATGATTCAGACAGCCTTCAACTAGTATTAAGGTAAAAGGAGATTATTTGCTGAAAGTCTGGAATCATTCTTGTCATCTACATGCTGGGCCTCATGCCTGCCATGGTTATCCCAGGAAGGGGTGGTGGCTCTTTGTTTCTCTGCCAGATGCTGTTGAAATATCTCTTCACATAATCTTTTGAGATTTGAGAAGCATTCCCCTCATTTAAGACAACTGATAACCCCTTGTCCAAGAAGTGAGTTTCAGTCATTTTTGGCACATTGTCTTATCCAACTGACTTGAGAAAGACTGACTTTGGATGCAGCACTAATGACATTTAGCTCCTAGATTACAGAGCTTATCATTCCTGTAAATCCAGAGAGACATATCTAGCTCCCTGACGTGAAGAGGAAGGCAGCCATACTCCTAGGGGCAGAGAATGGGGCCTAGTCATACTGTCAGAGAATGACTGTACACTAAAGATCATCTGAAACAGAGAAGAGGTCTGCGGATCACTTCCTGAGGTCCAAACTGGTAAAGCTCTATATGTTGGAGGACACAACCTCTTGTCTTTGATTCTTTCTCTTCATAAAACACCTGTTGGAATCTCAGTCATACTGTCTTCTCAGGAGTCGTGATAGAGGAAGTTGGATACTATGGAACAAGACTGGGAGTTCATAGTACAACCACTTCATCCAGAAAAAAGGGTACAGTTCTATATTCTGGGGTGACAAATAGTACTTCCACATCTGTCTTGGGCCCAAATATTTTATCTAAGTTTTGAGATTGAGACACTATAATCTATATTTGCCCTTATGATTTCTTTTGAGACCCATATAATACTTCAGTATTGTCCCGGGGTCTCCCAGTTTGTGTTCCTATGATTTTTTTTTCTCGTTGAGGAAAAGTATATACTGGATATCTCTGATGACACAGTGGTTAAGAGCTTGGCTGCTAACCAAAGTGTTGACTATTCAAATCTACCAGCTATTCCTTGGAAACCCTATGGGGCAGTTCTGCTCTGTCTATAGGGTCGTTATGAGTCAGAATCGACTTGACTGCAAAGGATTTGGTTGTTGGTTTTGGATATCTCTGGGAGTTTAGAAGGTAGGCTCCTGGGTGCTCCAGCTTCTCCAGTGATAGTCTATCAGAATTTTCTCCCCAAGTGAGTGGGGAGGAGGTAGGAATTGGAACTCTAGAACAGCTGTTGCTCCCCTGGAAAACAGGGACCAGTACTTGGATTTAGGACATCAAATTCAGACTATTGCCATCTGGGCATGGAGGACCGGAGCTGGCAGATATGCCTACAGAGAGAACCAGTTCATTTTCTACTCCAGGACCATGCTAATCTAGAGGACACTGGGGAGTAGCAGGTTTGGTCACTGGTGCCAGAACATGTAGAATTGGCTGCCGCTTGGTAGTCAGGGAAGAATTCTGATCCTGGTTGGTTGGAGCTAGGGACTCTTTTGGGAGAGCTTGCAGGCATACCAAAGGCAGATATTTCTGTGTGTGGAGGGCATGTGTTTCTGTCCTGCTATTAAGAATGTTATGAGTGTGAACTCCAGAGGACATGGCCTCCAGAATCTCTGTTAACCATTCTCCAAACTCTCTCTTCGGACAGAGAATGGACTGGGCTGTAAGACATAAAATGATGCTCATGAAAAGTGTATTTCCTGGTTCAAGTAGATACAGCTAAACGGGAAGCTTCTGTCTAAAGGCAAGATCAGAAGGCAGAAAGAGACAACTGTTTGAATGGAGAGGGGAATATGGGATGGAAAAGAAGAAAGTATGGTCATATCACAGGAATAGCATCTAGGGTCATAAACAGTGTGTGTATAAATTTTTATATAAGCAATTAACTTGAGGTTTAAACTTTCACCTAAAGAACAATTTTAAAAAAATGTTATGAATGTGGGGAAACTGCAGTTCAACTTGACCCTTCAATACAGCTTTGCAACTTGAAAACCACTTGAAAACTTCGCAACTTGAAAACACCACTTTGGGTGAAGTCCTCTCAGTAGACATGATCTCCGTCAAAGTGTTAAAAACCTAGGAACTACAAAGTTTGACAGGGTCTCTCAGTTTAGGGTGCGGTGTGTGCTAAGAATCCTGGGGCTTTATGTTATCAGTGGAATTATACACATTAGTCTCAATATCTCTAACCAAAACAGTTGACAGAAGCAGTTTGCTCCTGAGCACCGTCTCCAAGCCCACTCTTCAGCCCATGCTCCCAACTGCTAGGAAGTAGTTAAGATGTATGGCTCCCACCCTTGAGGTCACAAAGGGATGGCTAGGATTGGCCAGCCTCATTTTTCCCCTGATTGGAGAATTTGGAAGCCAACTGGAGAATCAGGGTTTCCACATGGGGACCTCACTGCAGGGGACATGGCCCATCACCTCCTGCTTTGACTTAGGGCTTTGACTCTATTTCCAGAAGAAGAGTTCCTCACTTGAGGGTTATTGGAATTCATTCATTGAACTGTTGGGCTTGCTGTCAGCAACTGAGGTCCTCTTGAGCTGCAGGAGAAACAGCTGCAGAAGACAGTGGTAGCATCTCTACTTGCTCCATGCTGGTCACCTGTATGCACATCCTCCCTTTTTTTTCTGGGGTAGAAGTGGGTCATACAGCTTCAGCATTCTCTGGGTATGCCTCCTGCAGTCCAAGGAAAACCTCATGTCTTCAGAGCACACAATACAAGGTTACCAGGTTGCAGAGCTAATCCTAGAGTTTAGTTCAAGGCAGGCTTCACCTTTTAAGGTGTTCAATTTGCTATCTTGTTTACATTAGGACACAGAAGAGGTTTTCAAAGATGCTCTCTGTCTCGCAAACAGATGCATTTTTAAGTCAAAATTGAGTTGACCCCAGATAATCCCACATTCAGTCCCTAGAGGTTGGGAGGAAAGAAGAAAGAAGGAGAAGAGAAGAGGTACTGAAACGGGATGGAACATAGGTCCAAGGCTGGCACCAGCTGCTGGGGTGAAGGAACATACTTACTTTTTCCCCACTGCAACTCTTGCAGTGTTTTAACCAATGGAGGAAAAAACAAAAAACAAAAAACCTACTGCCATCAAGTTAATTCTGACCCATAGCAACCATGTAGGACAGAGTAGAACTACCCCATAGGATTTTCAAAGAGTGCCTGGTGAATTCAAACTGCCAATCTTTAGGTTAGCAGCTGTAGCACTTAACTACTGTGCCCCTAGTGTTTATAAGATCATGCAAATTAAGCATATTGGCAATAGTCTTGGTAAAGTAGGTTGGGACAAAATTTGAAAAGCCTTAAGTCCTAAATTATAAATTTGAAATTTTGTTATAGTGGAGAACCTCTGAAAATTTCTAAGCCTGGAATAACATGATCATGACCTGGTTTTAGAATGATTCACTCTCCCACTACAGTTTAATTAAATGAGAAAGAGGATGCCTTCAGATGCAAAGAATAGAAGCCAAACCAAGAAGGCTTATTGTCCCACACAGTAAGAAGTCCATCAGTTCTAAAGGCAGATTGACTTGTCTTTTGCAAAGCATTGATAATATATGAAGTTGAGGGGTTGGCTGAAAGTGTTGAGAAAGAATATACATATACACACACCACTAGCAGAATTAGAGAATATCAAACAGAAAAGTTAGTCAGGACACAGAAAAAAGAGCAAATACACTGGGGGGGAAACAAAACACCTTTATTTTCTCTCTCGTTTTTTTTTTTTTTTTTTTTTGGCCATTCCTAGTTTACTACAAGGTTTCATCTCTGCCTCCCTCAATAGTTATTTTTCAATTAAAATAATTTAATACAAGTTCTCAATCTCTTGGGAATATTGCATTCTCACTTCAGAAAACCAATTTAGCCAAGTATAAGAATAACTAAACGAGCCTTTTCCCTGTAGACAATACCTCCATTCCACTTCAAAATAATTTTATTTACTGTCATTAAAAGTAATTCAAACATTCATTCATCCCCACTTGTCATTTGATGAGAAGTTTACACATTCCTAAAGGAAGCACTCACTGGAATCTATAAAGAAACAGCAACCCCATGAATCAGCCTCATTCTGAAAACAGGGAAGGTGCTACTTGGCAGATTTTCTTTTTTTTTTTCTTTTCAATTATTTATTTGTTGTAGAAGATATATAACAAAAGCAAATACCAAGTTTCTACATGTACACTGCAGTGACATTAATTACATTCTTTGAATTGTGCACCCCTTTTCTTAGGTATTTCCCTCCCATCAACATAAACTTACTGCCCCATAAGGTGCCTATTTCGTCTTCTGAGTTGCTGTTGTCAGCAATAAAATATTTTCAGAAATACTTTATGTGCTTTAAGTGAAAGTTCATAATTCAAAAATTAATTTGCCATATGAAACCCCCTGCCCACAGCCCTACACAACTCTGACTGCTTCCATCCCTGCCCCCCCAGCTGTGTCAGCACACTCGTCTTTTCCACCCTGTGCTTTCCACATCCATTCAACCAACTCCTGTCCCCCTCAACCCTCTCATTTTGCCTCTAGACAGGTGCTACTGAGGCAGTTTCATGTATATATTTTTAAGACAAGTAGCACATTCTTCACCAGCGTATCTCTGTGTCTCATAGTCCAGTTCCATTGTTGTCTGAAGAGAAGACATTTGTACTGATTTTAGCTCCAGGCTAACACAGAGTCCAGGGGTCACATCCTCAGGGGAACTTCCAGTCTGATGGACCATCAAGTGTTGTCTTTTTCATAGAGATCTAGTTCTGCACACTCATTTTTCTTCCTCTATAGCAGGACTTTACATTGTGTTCCCTGTATTTTTTAGTTTTCATAATTTGTGATCAGGCCAGGTGCTCACTAAAGTTGTAGGTAGAATGCCAAAGATGAGGGTCTCTCTTCACATATCTTGGCAGAATATTCTCTAAGACCTTATCATAATCAACATGAGTGTCTATTTTTCACAGCAAGATACCAGGATGTGGACTTGAAATTTTAAAAAATGAGGACATTGCCATAACTTAGCTTTTGCCTTGTTCTAGTTGGTGCACACTGCTCTCGTTCATCTGTACTTTGGGTACCTGTGGTAACTCGCAGTCAGGGTGGGCGTCACTTACTGCTCTGCTCCTTAATTGCTTTTCTCACCAGTAGATCAAAACAACCAAGGCATGGGACTGGGGTCCTATGACATAGATTGTTTCTGCAGAAAAACAGCAAGAGAATGATGAAACTTTGATAGATGATGAAGTTGATGTCAGGTAACCTGACTTCACAGATTGATTATACTACTCACACCCAAGACTCAGTTCCTTACCCTTGATGATATATGCTTTGCCATGGGAACTAAAGGCAACTGTCTGACTTGGAATTCCACAGTGCTACATTTTATAAATTATGCCAGAGCTCTGATTTAAAAATTGCCATTTATGTAAAGTCTCATTATACTGTGCTTTTCTTAAAGTGGATTTGAATGAAAAAAGTAAACACATGAAGATGTATACAATAGGTGTATCCCAGAGAGATTGTGGGTCTGTTCCAGACTCTCCAATAAACATCACAATAATGCAAGTCACATGTGTTTTTTTGTTTCCTAGTGCATGCAAAAAGCTATGTTTATACTATACTGTAGTCTGTTAAGTGTGCAACAGCATTATGTCTATAAAAACAATATGCATACCTTAATTAAAAATATTTTATTGCTAAAAATGCCATCACCAGAGCCTTCAGCAAATCATTTTGGTGGTGGAGAGTCTTGCCTGGCTGTTGATGGTTGCTGACTGATCAGGGTGGTTTGCGGTTGCTGTAGTTTGGGGTGACTGTGGTAACTCGTAGAATAAGACAATGAAGTTTGCTTTATTAGTTGGCTGTTCTTTCACCAAGGATTTCTGTGCAGTATGAAATGCTGATAAGGTTTTACCCACAGTCAAACCCCTTCCAAAATTATAGTCAATCATCTCAAACCCTCCTGCCGCTGCTTCATCAACTAAGTTTATGTAATATTCTAAACCATTTGTCGAGCGTTTCAACAATGTTCAAGGCACTTTTACCGGCAGTAGATTCCATCTCAAGAAACCACTTTCTTTCCTCAGCCATAAGAAGCAACTCCTCATCTGTTCACGTTTTATCATGAAATTGTAGCAATTCAGTCACGTCTTCAGGCTTAACTTGTAATTCTAGTTACCTGCTATTTTCACCACTCTGCATTGACTTCCTCCAATGAAGTCTTGAACCCTTGAAAGTCACGCAGGAGGGTTTGAATCACCTTCCTCCAAACTCTTGTTAATGTTGATATTTTTACTTCCTCCCATGAGTCATGAATGTTCTTAATGACATCTAAATAGTGAATCATTTCCAGCAGGTTTTCAATTTACTTTGATTTATCAGAGAAATCACTATCTATGATAGCTATAGCCTTAAGTATTTCTTAAACAATAAGACTTGAAAGTTGAAATTACTCCTTGATCAAAGGGCTGCTGAATGGATGTTGTGTTAGCAGGCATGAAAACATTAATCTCCTTATACATCTCTACTAGGGCTCTTGGTTGATAAGGTGCATTGTCAATGAGCAGTATTATTTTGAAAGGAACGTGTTTTTCTGAGCACTCAGTCTCGACAGTGGGCTCAAAACATCCCATAAACCATATTATAAGCAGATGTGCTATCATCCATGCTTTGTTGTTCCATTTAGAGCACAGCATGGTAAATTTAGAATAGTCCTTAAGAACCTTAGGATTTTTGAAATGGTAAATGAGCACTGGCTTCAACTTAGTCACCAGCTACATTCATCCTTAACAAGCCTATCCTTTGAAATTTTGAAGCTAGCCACTGACTTCTCTCTAGCTAATAAGCCCTAGATGGCATCTTCTAATACAAGGCTGTTTTACTGACACTGAAAATCTGTTGTTTAGAGCGGCCACCGTCGTCACCTCCCTTAGCTAGATCTTCTGAATAACTTGCTGCCGCCTTTACACCAGTGCTGCTGCTTCGGAACTTTTATGTTATGAAGACATCTTTTTTCCTTAAACCTCACGAACTGACCTCTACCACCTTCAAAACTTTCTTCTGCAACCACTTCACCTCTCTCAGGCTTCATAGAATTATCTGGAGTTATGGCCTTGCTCTGGGTGCGGCTTTGGCTTAAGAGAACATTGTGGTTGGTCCGATCTTCTATGCAGACCACTGTAACTTTCTCCATATCAGCAATAAGGGTGTTTCACTTTCTTATCGTTTGAGTGTTTACTGGGGTAACACTTCTCTTTCGAGAACTTTTCCTTTTCACTCATAACTTGGTTGTTTGGTGCAAGAGGCCTATCTTGGCTTTTGACATACCTTCCTGAGTAAGTTTAATCATTTCCAGCTTTTGCTTTAAAATAAGAGATGTGGAACTCTTCCTCGCATTTGAACACTTGGAGATCATCGTAGGGTCATGAACTGGCCTCATTTCAATGTTCTTGCGTCTCAGAATAAGGAGGCCTGAGGAGAGGCAGAGAGATGAGGAACAGCCAGCCAGTGGAGCAGTCGGAACCCACAATGCACAAACAATTACAATAGGAACATCAAAAATCACCAATCACAGGTTATCATAACAGATATAATAATAGTGAAAAAGTTGCAAGAATTATCAAAATGGGACACAAAGACAGAAACGGAGCACATACCATTGGAAAAATAGTGCCGGTAGGCTTGCTCGACACAAGTTTGCCAAAAACCTTCAATTTGTAAAAACTGCAGTATCTGTGATGTGCAATCAAGCTAAGCACAATAAAATGGGGTGTGTCTGTATAGATCAAACCATTGCTGTGAAGCTGGCTGTGATTCATGATGATCCCATGTGGGTAGACCTTCGTTCTTCACTGTTTACAGTGGCTGATTTTTCAATCAGGAGGCCTTACTTCTGAGGAATCCCACGGGGACTCCAGTTGCCAACCTTCTCAATTGCAGCCACATACTTTAGCTGTTTGTCACTTCCAGGGACTCAACAGGGAGACACAGAGAAATATAGAGATAGAGAAACAATAGTTTATATTGACTGAGCATTTAAAGTGTGCCAGGTGTGTATTTGCATGTATTAACTCATTCTAACCTTACAAGGTGGTAGTATTATTACTATATTCTTTTGACAGATGGGAGGCAGAAGGAATAGAAAAAAAAAAAAACGTTGCTAGCTGGATGGCAATGAGCTCCAAAATGAAAGAAATAAATGGAATGCCATCTATTACATTTGCATGTGCTAATTTAGGGGCATCCTGGTTAAGTTCTATGGCTGCTAATGAAAAAAGGGTCAGCAGTTCAAATCTACCAGGCATTTCTTGGAAACCCAAAGGGGGAAATTCTCTTCTATTCTATAGGGTTGCTATGTGACTTGATGACAATAGATTTTTGTTTAACTGGCTATGCATAATTTACTTTGTCTTTTTTCCTCTTTCCTACCTTGTCACTCAAAACAGTTTTGAACCTGGACACCAATGAAGAGTAGTTATCAGGATTGGGAGGGAAAACTGGTGTTAATTAATAGAACATGAAACACTCCGTTCTGCCACAATGCATCTGTGGATGTTTGCTTCAGTGGATATTTGTAAAGAACTCTTCTGGTGCCTCTTTTAATCATGTCCTGGTAATATGCACTTCATTCAGTGCATTAAATAATTAGTTCTCAGCATCTTGTGAACTGAGGACCTATTTCCAAAATGATTTAGCACAGTTTCCTCTGAAGCCCGCACTGGAAGAGGAAATAATTAGGCTCGGAAAGATTTTACTCAAAACTTTATGTCTCAATTTACCTAAAATGACCACGCTAATTCAGTTTCTCATAAATTTCCGAGTCACACTTCCTTCTAAGGACTCAAGTCTTCACATCAAGTACTTCAGTGAGGTCTGGAATGCTACTAGAAACCCACAGAAATGGGAGTCAGTCAGTCTGCAGTCTTGGGAGGTACAGACCCTTGGTGTTACATAAACAGCTTACCTAAGGATGTAAGGCTCTTGTTTGGCTATGGCTTCAAACCTAATTTTTGTCCCTAACTATACATTCAAGGCATTTTGTTGAGGACAGGGAAAGCATGCATAGAGAAAATAGTCTACACAGGGCTCCTCAGCTTGTGATCATCAGCCCTGATGATGATGGTCGGTCAGTTGTTACCAGTCCTCAGAAAGTTAAATACAGAGCTTGACAGTAAACACTGAGAGACTGTTACAGCAATATGACAAAGTAATTTTGTGTCCATTCAATCTAATCCTTTTAGATTATTCACTGTCACATTGTGGAGATTGCAATCAGTGTCACATAACATATGTATAAAACTTTGTATGAGAAATGAGCTGTAAACTTTCACTTAAAATATAAGAAAAGCTAATAATTAAAAGAGACTTGTATTTTATGTGTCCTTTTTACTTCATTTTTGTTATAAGTCATCTTCTAACAGTGATTCCCCCCCACCCCCGCCACTTCCCCCAGGTATGATTCTTATTTCCTGCTTTCTTTGCATGTCTGGTAAAGTTTTTGGATTGCAGGGACTATGCATTTTTCCTTGTGGAGTGCTGGATTTTGCAGTATTCCTTTAAATAGTATGAGACTTGATTTTGGCAGGCATTTAAGATGCCAGGGATCGGTTTGATCTCCTCAAGGCATGTTTTTAAGCTGACCCCAAGCAGTAAGCTGAGGCAATAAGCTCACCTGTGTATTTCCCTTCTCTAAATTGATTGTAGCCCTGAACAAACTTTCATCTAGTGTCTGAAAACCATTGCTTTACTCTTTTTTTTTTTTTTTCTGGTTTCCTAATTGGTTAAGATAGAAGAGGGATAGCCCCTTTTACTTCATCATGATTAGAAACAGATGTTCTAGGATGTCCTTTTGAAGTCCTTCATCTTGATAGTCAGTAATTCAATTTTTACTATGCTTTGTAAAAGCATCAATCTGCCATAGAAAGGAGGATAAAAACAAAACAAAGAGTAAATAAACAGGTAATAAACAAATAATAGGTGATATATAAAAAATAATAAATAATAACAATGAATGAATGAGTGAGTGAGTGAATGAATGAATGAATGAATGAATGGACCTTCCCTAAAGATAGTGTTAGAAGTACTGATCATCAGAAGCTGGAAGTAGGGAAAGGCCTAAGTGAGAGGGAGTTTGGTGAGCTTCCTGCCCAGGTGTAGAGATAAGACACAGTATATGTTTGGGCCATGTAAGTCTGATCCAGGCAGCCAGGAATGCCTTAATATGTCAGACTTACAAACTCTGTCACGGTTGTTACTTTTATATACTTCTGCTTCCTTACTTAGCAGTAAAGTCTTTAATAACAGTCTCTACACTGGGTTTCAAGGATGCTACAGGAAGTAGAAATTGGGGATCCTGTAATCATCTTCCATAGTGAGTTTTGAGTAGCTTTTACCCAAAGTAAGGTGGCCTTTGCCCTTAGTTCCTGAAAATAATCCTTGGACTAATTGGGTTACCTTGGTATGTCACTTGCAGGGCACACCTGGGGATTTGTGCTGGCCAGACCAGAAAGACTCATTGGAGAGGACAAAACTAATTAGCCTCAGGAGGTAGGATTTAGCCTATCATGCAGGACTGACCAATAAAAGCCCTTGTCACAAACGCTCAGACAGCTTCCTGGTCTACAAAGGGATGGTGGCGTGCCCTCTCAGAGTCACAGAAAGTCCATGTTGGGGACCATCCCAGACCTTGACCATGCTTCTCTTCTTTATGATGACCATGATTTGTATCTTTTGCTATAATAAATATAAATTCACAAATATAGTCTTCTCTGTGAGTTCTGTAAATTACTCCGGCATATTATGGGAGCGAGAGAGAGGGAGCCAGCAAGTGGAAGTGCGGACGTCGTGTGGACTCCCCAGACTCACAGCTGGGGTCTGCGTGCTTGGCAGCCTCAATAGTGACTTTTTTAACTGTGAAATCTGCCCTGGCTCCAGGTGGCTACGGTTAGAGAGAGTGTGCAGTGTGAGTGGCTGGTACCAGAAAGAACTCAGAAAGGGGGAAACAGAGACTGGGTGAACCTGCAATTTGGGAGATTAAATTTAAGATGATTCTTATCCATGAAATTATCCATGAAGGAGAGGTATCTGCTCTGCAGAGGAACAAAAGCAATTGAATCTGTGTGGTGTGAAGGGAAGAAGAGGAGTAACATCAGCCTAGGACAGATTATTTAGAACAAAGAAGAAAATAATATTAAATAAGTGTAAAATGATTCTATTGCTGTATATTAGGAAAAGATATACATACATATTTCCTGTATGTATGCATAGAATAAAATTGATGATTATCAGCCAAAATGTGAACATGGGTTATATCTGGTAGGTCAGATCATGAATATTTTTTCTTGGTAAGTTTCTATTTATATCATTTGTTATTTTCATAATGCGCAGGTAAACAGTTTTTTAATCAAGGGTAAGAAATCAATTTCTCTTCAAAATTAGAAGAGAAATGGGAGACTATGTGGCTCCGACTTGCACTATCTTTGTTTCAGGAGATATAACATGAAGTATAAATTAATGTATGTTTTATTATTTCCTAATCCACTTTTGTCTTTTACATTCTAGATATGGCCAGCACTGTACTACACTGTATATGGCGATACTCCTGCTAATTCCATGTGCTGCAAATGCATTTTATTTACATAGGTCATGATAAGATTAAGAGGGGCATTAAAGTAATTAAGGTCAATTGGACTTTGTCATTTAACAAATCCTGAAATCCAACTCTAATCCCATATATTAATGCCACCGACAAAAGGGTTAATTGTAAAGTGTGATGTTTCCTCTTCACTGAGACACTAATGTTATATTATTATTAATGCAGTGTTTTGTATCTTTGGCGAGGTGTTAATGTATTCAGTACTCCAACAGCTACAGATTTATTAGTTCTGAAGAGGTTATCCCTAGGGTAACTCGTTACCTCTGGTACAAGCACAGAATGTTCTGTGACAAAAGAATGTCTAAGAGGAAACAGCCCGATTAATCAAGACAGGGCGTGCATAGTGCTAACTGTGCAGTAGGCGCAGATGCTGTGAACTGAGCACTCCTGGAGCCGCCCTGAGGCTGAGGGAGTGTCCCAGCTAGGGACAGGCTGGCTGCTGAGGGACCCAGGTCCCTACTACCCAGTTACCACTCCGGACCTATGCTCTGCCTCACTTCAGCCCTGACCCAGTTGGAAAGGACAATCCCATGGCCTCAAGATCTGCCTGTACCAAACCTTTCACCAGTGTAACAAGAAGGCAAATGAACTAATTTTTTTTTCTCCCCTTTCCTTTCTCCAGTTCTGATAACCGTGGTAAGGAGGAGGGAAAGTTTTGAAAGGCACTCTGGAAAGATTAGTCTCCAAATGTGTTGTCACAACCTTTGCAATCCTCTGCAGCCATGAAAAAATGATGTAAAGATTTCTAAAAACATGGGAATGTGTCTACTTCATGTTGTTATTGTAAAAAGTACAATTTACAAATGAAATCTTACAAATATAGAATATGATTCCAATTTTGTGAATAAATTGCAATGATAGATGAGTCTCCATCTACCGTAAAAGATTAGAAAGGGATGGAAAGACTTAATCTAAGCATTAGAGGTGGAGAGTAGACTTCTTTCTTTCTTTTTTTTTTGCCTATACATGTTCCTATATTTCCTAAATGTTCTAGAATAAACATCTATCACTTTCTAAAAAGTAAAACTCTCAAGAAATGCTATTTTTAAGGCCATTCTCTAAGACATGATGCAGTAGCTTCTATTTCTTGGTGTCAATTCAACAGCAACACGTATTTTCCTGTAAGCCTATTACATCTTGCCATGTTGGGACAGGGCTTAAACACAGATTGTATAACCATGACACGTTCTTCTAAAATCAACATCTTACAGGTATTTTGACTTTTCTTATCACAAAGGCTGAAAGACTTTTACCCCAAAGGGGGAGAAGACACTGTCCAATCAGCTGCACTTTTTCTCAAAATTGTGCTGGAGGATTCAATAAAGAGGCTGTCTTGGGCCAAGGGGTCACTTCCTCTGGGAATGATTTTCCTGCTCCTTGCCCTGAGAGCAGGAAGGAAAAAATTAACAATTGGCATTCATACTTGCTCAGAGCTTTGAAAAATACTTTTAAGCATAATAGGAAGGATGCAAATAGAAACTCTGTCTACGTATCTGATTCCCTGCTGACAAACACATTCCTCTCACCCACCGACACTCTGCCTTGGACCACAAGTAGTAGCAAAGGAATCACAGAGGCACAGAGTAAAGGAACTAACTGTGTCTTGCCAGGCTCTGTACTAATCACTCAACATATAGCACACAGTCCTTACAGCAACAGTACTAGATAGACATCATTATCCATATTAGGAATCAGCCAAGTATGGCCCGTAGGCCAATCCAGCCTGCTGCCTGTTTGTATAAACAAAGCTTTACTGGAACCCAGCCACACTGTTTGTTTATATACTGTCTATGGCTGCTTTTGTGCTATAATGGCAGAGTTGAACAGTTGTAACAGGGGTTGGTTGGCCTGCAAAGATGAAAATACTTACTATCTGGCCAATTACAGGAGAACTTTGCCAATTCCTGATCTTTGTGATTTATAATGACGAAAATGAGACTCAAGGAAATTAAGCAATATTCTCAAGGTAACTCAGCTACTACTGGCAAAGCCAAGATTTAAGCATGTGTCTGTCTGACTTTAAAAATCCATGTTCTTTGCATTGACTCATTCCTCCTAATCAAAACCTAGAGTAAGACCCCAATTTTCCTCCAAAGTAGAGTATGCATGTGGCGTACATGAATAATACTGCTGTGATTCTGAAGACTCACTATGAGATGTTATAACTATTGTAATCCTTGAGTCATGTGACCAAAAAAAGCGAGCACTGTAAGCGTTTCCTTTAGCTTCTGGCAAAAATCACAAGACAGACTGAAAAAGACTAACAGAATCCCATAGCACAACTGGAATTTGATTTCAATGTAGAACTCTTACAGTAAAACAGTTTCTAAGATATTTGATGTGTACCCATAGTGACATATGGCACCACCTATGCAATTGGCTGGCATATGGGCTTTCTGGTGGCATGGTGGTTAAGTGCTACGTCTGCCAGGTTCTCCTTGGAAACTCTATGGGGCAGTTTCTTTTGGATGGCGTGCAAGGGCAGGAAATAAATTCCTGCTTCACTGTCCATAAATATGAGGGAAAATATAGACAGAGAACTGTTAACAGTGGAATGTATAATCAATTTTACATCCAAACAGGCTAAGAGCATGACAGACAAATCTAGGAAGTAGAGGTAAAAACAATAAGACCACCAATAGAATTTTACATCACAAACCACTTTCCGTTACTCAGGTAGTAAATTGATTTTCTTTTCCTTGTCTGTTTTCACCTACCCTCTCCTGTTTAGGGAACAGGGAGCAGAAGAGGATGAAACTCCAAGCAATCAGCTCAGTTTGCTGGAAATGTCTGTGAAGTGTTTAGCAAGGGTCAGTCGTGAAAGTACTGAACAGAGGGTAGCTTGGGGATTTCCATTCATACATATTCCATTTGTCTGTTAGTACGAAAAACAGAGTTGGCATTTCTAGTCTCCAAAGGCCCGTCTGAGAACAGCCTCTGATCTCAGCTCATTACACACTGGTGATGTGGGAGCCAAGTGCCTGGAATCTAGCAGGACACACTCCTAATCTGACAGGTCACAGGGTCACAATGACCCACAGCATGAGATGGCGTCTGCCAAGTCAACTTTTGATCTTCTTTGGCAGTATGTTCCTCCTCCTCCAAAGACCAATGGAAGTGCCAAGGTTAGTCATTTAAATTTCTCTTAATCCCATTTTATTCTGCACAATTTACTTGCAGAGAAGGCGCTTGTGGCTTCAAAGGAAAGGTATTGCAGCAACAAGTGCTTTCTCATCTGGTCACCACTGGCATTCCCCTCTGTTCTCGATGACTTTTTGCATTTCTTCAGGTGGCAAACTCAGCCACTGAGTTGCAACTGACATGTTATCACCTCTGTGGTCTCTTTTGTGACTGTTTCCACCAGAGTTTGTAATTTTCCCACTGTGTTCTCTTACAGTCTGTGTCTCTATAGCTCCAGGTAGAACTCATCACACCCTGCTGCCAGCACCTGATTATTATCTATCCACTGTATGCTGGGTTTATCTTTGTAGCTACCACACTCATAGTAAAGTAAATGTTCAGGAGATATTTGTTTTATGACCAATCCCATAAAAGGTTAACAGTTGATGCTGACTCATAGTGACCCCATATGTGTCAGAACAGAACTGTGTTCCATTGGGTTTTCAGTGGCTGGTTTTCTGGAAGTAGATTGCCAGGTCTTTCTTCTGACGTGCCTCTGAGTAGACTCAAAACTACAACCATTTAGTTAGCTTCTGAGTGTATTAACCAGTTGCATTATCCAAGGACTCCACAATATGGTTAAACCAAGCCAAACCCACGGCCATTGAGTCGATTTTGACTCATTGCAACCCTATCGGATAGAGTAGAACTGCCCCATTGGGTTTCCAAGAAACATGTACCTAGTGGATTCAAACTGCAAACATTTTGGTTAGGAGCCATTGCACTTAACCACTAAACCACCAGGGTTTCCACAACGCAGTAAAGTGGATATAAAATCTCACATAGTATTTACTAAAATATTACTCATGCAGTCAGAAAACATAGCATGAATCCACATTTATTAGACAAGAGGGAAAATAAGCTAAAAGGCAAGGGACAAAGGGAAGGAGAAATGAGATTTTGCTAATGATTATGTGTAGGTAACTTCCCTGTTCTAGGAGAAGCTGGAGAGAGGGGCCACACCCTGCTTCACTGTCCATAAATATAAGGGAAAATATAGACAGAACTGTTTACAGTGGAATGCATAATCAATTTTACATCCAAACAGGCTAAGAGCAGAAGACATCAGGAGCCTAAGAGCTGGAAGCTGAGAACACAGGCCCTTTTCTTGACTGTATCATCCTCAGGATTAGAGTTGCCTGGTGTCAGCTGCAGATGTGCAAACAAGAAGCTAGATGTAAAGAAGGTTGTATAAATATACATCATTATCCATTTGTCTAGCTTGTGGAAAACGATACAAATATTGCTCTGATTCACACAGCACATCCATTATGAAGAATTTCCTGTGTGGTCTCTTGGGCAAATAATTTGGCATCATCTTTCAAAACTATGCTGATATATACTCTAATATATACTCTATGAATGAATAATTCCACTGTTAGGAGAGAAATGCTTGCACAGATAAAACAGAAATCATACACAAAAATGGTTACAGCTATACTGTCTGTGAAAGAAAAAAATCATTTTGTCCATCAGCTAGACAATGGATAGTCAAAGTATGGATTATTCTTGTGATAAAATGTCATATAGTAGTGAGAATGAATGCACTATAGCTATAAAATCATGGGGAGTCCTAGATGCATAATACAAAATGAAATAAGCAAGTTGCTGAAGACAATGTATAGAATGATTAATGTATTTTCTTAATCCTCTAAATGAGGAAAGCTAAATAATGTACTATTTATTGACATATACATATGTGGTGAAATTACTGGAAAAAAGTGAAAGAATAAAAGCCCCAAATTCAGAAGAGTGGTTCCCTCTCACCACTGGGACATGTGGGAAAGGGGATCAGGCAGCATGTCCATAACATCAGTACTTTGTAGCAGGTTCACAGATGTTCATATTTTTAGTGTGCGTTGTGCTTCTGACATATACATGTTATATACTTTGTTTAGCATGAATCAAATACTATGTAGCATTGAGTTAATCGTTTTCTTTTGACAGAGTTTTAAACCTAGAATCTTTTCTATCTTGCATGCTATTGAAAAAGAAGGCAGAAATTTAGGCTCAGATATGGAGTAGAAACTGCTTTCACATGAACCGGTTCTTCAAGAACCCATTCATTCCTAATTGAAATATGGGAAAACTAAGGCACATCCATCTGTTCTCATTAATTTTCACTCACAGTATAAACCTGTAGGACGGAGTAGAACTGCCCCATAGGGTTTCCATGGCTGTGATTTTTACAGAAGTCCACTGCCACATCTCCTCTCCCTCCAAAGACCTAACATTTCAGTTATCAGTCAAGCGCTTAACCATTGCACCACCAGAGCTCCTTAAAGCACACAGAGGGGCCAATTAATTTGCCCAAAGTTACCTAAGACGCAAATGTCACATATTATTTCACTCAGCACCTAGTCTCACAGTAAGCACTTATATGTACACATATTTTAATAACATTTTAGTTAATATTAAAAAAAGTCACAAACTTTTCACTACTTTAAATAATATTTCAAAAGAGCTAAGTTTTAGATGTTTATACTGATTTTTTTTTTAATTTGGGAAATTCTTTGATCAATTCCGTAGTAAAGAAAGCTGAGCAAAAGACTCTATCTAGTACTGAAAATACTGAGGTAGCTGTTTCCCATGAGAATCTCCTTTACTGTCTGCATGCGAAATCCAGAAAAATCAAGACTCACATGAAGTTATACTGACATGACCTTGAGAGTAAAGATGATAAAGGAAAAGTATGAAGCTCCAATATGCCTAATATTTTAATAAAGAAGAAAAACCTAATGAGCTGAAATTGCCATTGCTGTACTTTCACGAAACTTCACAGCCAATTTAACCACACTGTAACACAAAGATAAGCAAGGGATGTTTCTTAAGAGCAACATAAGTGGAATCTCTCTCATCAGCCAGAGCCAGAACAGCTGAAGCATAAGGAGTCAAGTTCCCACTTGGAGTGAGACTTTTCATCCAAACCAGGTGCATGAGGTCCAGGAAGTTCTACAGAAGAAAAAGAAATTTTTAGTTTTAATCTTATCACACTGGTTAAAATCTCCCCAGCCAAGCCAAGTGCCGTCAAGTCGGATCCCCCCCATGCAGTGTTAAATAGAAGTAGTGAGAGTAGATATTCTTGGCATGCTCCTGACCCTTTTCTTGCAGATTATTCTAAAAGTGGTTTTAAAATGAGTAAGAAGAAAATATGCAACAAGAGGGTCAACACAATTTAAGTAAAGAGTTAAGAGACAAAAAGACTTAGGGTGAGAAAAGAACGAGTAAGTAGGGCAAGGATTCAGTACATTCCATGAGAAGGTCAAACATTGTTGAAGTCTTCGAGGACTTTTATGTAGGTAAACAACATTTGCAAAATCTACAACCAGATACCAGTGCAGGCAAACTGTAGAGACATGATTACAGCCTAAGGCTTCCAGTGATCATGGTTTTTTCCTCAAATACCTTTTACATCATAATGGTGGAAACCACATTTTGAAACTTATAAATTCAAGGACAGTACTTCTTGGAATACATCCTGGAGAAATAAGGGCTGTCACACTAGTAGATACATGCACACTAATGTTCACTGCAGCACTGTCCATAATAGCAAAAAGATGGAATCAGCCTAGGTGCCCGTCAGCAGATGAATGGATGAACAAATGTTATATTTACACAATGGAATACTATGCAGTGCTAAAGAACAGCAATGATCTTGGGAGACATAACATGGAGGAATCTGGAAGACATAGTGAAATCAATCCGCTGCAAAAGGACAAATATTATACGAGACCACTATTATAATGACTCGAGAAACAGTTTTAACACAGAAGAAAACAGTCTTTGATGGCTACAAGGGTGGGGAGGAAGGGAAAGTGGTATTCACTGGACAGATAGTAGATAGGGATTGAGTTAAGTGAAAGGAGGGACAGTACACAGTAGAGGGGAGGTCGGCACAGCTGGATTAAACCAAAAGCTAAATATAAGCCCACACTTTGAAGAACAGAGTAGCAGTGGCAGGGGTCCGAGAATCATGATTTCAGGGGATATCTAGATCAATTGGCATAAATAATGTTTTTTAAGAAAATGTTCTACAAAGCACCTTGGTGAGTGGAGTCTGGGTCTTAAAAGCCAGGAAGTGACCACCTAAGAAGGAGCAATTAGTTCCAACACATGAGAATGAAATATATCAAAGACATAAGGAAAATAGGAGCCCCAAAGGCACAAGAGCTACATATTCCAGAGACTACATCAGCATGAGACCAGAAGAACTAGACAGTGCCCAGCTGCCACCTATGATGGCCCAACAGGGAACACAACAAAGAGTCCCCGACGAAGTGGGAGAAAATGGGGTGCAGTACTCAAACTCTACTAGAAATTCCAGACTTGATGGTCTGACAGATTGGAAGATCCTCAGCAAACATGGTCCCTGGACTCACTGCTATCCCAGAACTGAAACCATTCCTGTAACCAGATTTTCCGACAAAGATTGGACTGGACTATAAGACATAAAATGATACTGGTGAAGAGCGTGCTTCTTGTCTTAAGTAGACTCAAGAGACTAACTTGGCAGCTCCTGGTCAGAGGTGAGATGAGAGGACAAAGAGGGACACGAACTAGTTGAATGGACCCAGAAAATACAGAGCAGAAAAGAAGGGTGTGCTGTAATAGTTACGGGAGAGCAGCAAGAGTCACCTAGCAATGTGTGTGTAAGTTTTTGTATGACAAATTGACTTGGAGTGTAAACTTTCACTTAAAACACAATAAAACATTTTTAGAAAAAAAAAAAAATGTCCCAGAGCAGATGGAAACCAAGAACATCAAAGACATGAGGAGAACATGAGGCAAGGAGACCAAAGGGTCGATATGATTGTGAGACTGTATCAGCATGAGTCCAGAAGAACTAGATGGTGCCCAGCCACCACCAAAGACTATCCTGGAAGGAAACACAGTGTAGAGTCCCTGACACAGCATGAGGAAAACTGAGTGAAGATCTAGAACTCTATTAAAAGATGAGACTTGATGGTCCAACAACCTGGAGGGTCTCCTGAGAACAGGACCCCTGGACTTACTGCTGGCCCAGAGCTGAAACAAGTACTGAAGCCAACACTTCAGAAAAAGATTGGATTGGACTACAGGACATAGACTGATGCAGGTGGGGTGTGTACTTTGAGGTTTAGTATATGTATGAGGCTGTCCAACTGGCTCTTTGTAGAAGAGAGAGGAGAGGATGGAGAGGAGGAGCCAAAAGGTGGTTGAGTGGATGCGACAAGTGAAAAATGGAAAGGAGGCTAGTGCTGCCACAGAGTGAGGAGAGAAGATAAACACAGAGGTGGGTGCTCAGGGTTTTATATGGCAAACTGACTTTCACTTAATCGCAATTTTAAAACAACCAAAAATAACAAGTACCTACTCTCTCTTAAAGAAGGAGGTCTGGTTACACAGTGGTTATAGTGGTTGGCTGCTAACTGAAAGGTCAATGTTTCTAACCTACCAGCTACTCTGTGAGAGAAAGATGTGGCAGTCTCCTTCTGTAAAGATCACAGCCTTGGAAACTCTTTGGGACAGTTATACTCCATCTTTTGGGGTTGCTATGAGTTGGAATTGACTTTGTAGCAGTGAACCATTTTTTCCCCCCTCTAGTATGTAGAGAGTGTTTTCTCATCTGTCTCCCTCTCATCCCTGGTAACTACCAATGAATGTTAATTTCTGTACCTACTCTTGGTTTTTTATAAACTTGGGGTCATGTAATATTTATCCTTTTGTGATAAACTTATTTCATTCAGTGTAATGTCCTCCAGATTCATCCATATTATAAAACTTTTTGAAAATTCATCATCATTTTTCTACAGCTGCATAGTATTTCACTGTGTGCATACAAATGCAAAACCAAGCCCATTGCTTTTGTGTCAATTGTAACTCCTAGCAACCGTATGGGACACAGTAAAACTACTGCATAGGATTTCCAAGAAAGAATTGGTGGATTTGATCTACTGACCTTTTGGTTACCACCTGAACAGTTAACCACTTTGCTGGTGAGCACTTAGGTTGTTTCCATCTTTTTGCTATTATAAGTTGTGTTAGGTCTCTTGCGTGTGCAGTTGGGATTGATGAATCATAAGATAGCTGTATGTCTAGTGTTTTAAGTAAGCACTATAATGTTTTTCATACTGGCTATGCCATTTTACATTCTCATCAGTAGAGTTTAAATGCTCTAATTCCCTCACATTCTCACCAGCACTTATTGTTTTCTATATTTTTGATCAACGGCTTGATCACCTTAGTTGGGGTGAGATGTTCTATTGTAGTTCTGATTTGCATCTTTTTAAGCCTCATAGCTTAGTGGTTAAGAAGTACGGCTATTTACCAGAAGGCCAGAAGTTCAAATCCAATAGGTGCTCCTTGGAAACGCTGTGGAATAGTTCTACTCTGTCCTATGAGTTGGGTCACTATGATTTGGAAACAACTCATAGGAGACAAATTTGTCTGTTATTATCCAGTTAGTGGTTTTCTCTCTCCCTCCTTCCCCATACTCATAATCATCAAAATATGTTTTTTTTGTATGTGTGTTTAAACCTTTTCTTGAATGCTTACAATAGTGGTCTCATACAATATTTGTCCTTTCAGGATTGATTTTCATTCAGCATAATGCCTTCCAGATGAATTCATGTTTTGAAATGTTTTGTGAATTCATCATTCTTTATTGCTGCATGGTATTCCATTGTGTATTTATACCATAAGCAGTTTATCCATTCATCTCTTGATCAGCATACTAGTTGTTACCATCTTTTTACTATTGTGAACAGTGTACGGTGAACATGGGTGTGCATATATCTACTCATGTGATGGTTCTTATTTGTCTAGGCTATGTTCCTAGAAATGGGATTGCAGGATCGCATGGTGTTTCTATCTCTAGCTTTTTTAAGGAAGTGCCAAATGGTTTCCAAAGTGGTTGTACGATTTTACATTTCCACCAGCAGTGTGAAAGTGTTGCAGTCTCTCCACGCCCTCTCCAACATTTATTATTTTATGTTCTTTTGGATTAATCAGAGCTGACTCTATGGCAGTGATGGGTTTGGATTAATGCCAGTCTTGTTGGGGTGAGATGGCATCTCATTATAGCTCCAACCAGCATTTCTCTAATGGCTAATGATCATGAGTATCTCATGTTATCTGTTAGCCACCTGGATGTCTACTTCAGTGAAGTACCTGTTCAGGTCTTTTGCTCATTTTTTAATTGGGTCATTTGTCTTTTTGTTGTTGAGGTTTTACAATGTCGTACAGATTTTAGAGATTAAACGCTTATCGGATGTGTCATTGCCAACATTTTTCCCTAGTTTCTAGGTTGTCTTTTCACTCTTTTAGTGAAGTCTTTAGATAAACACATGAGGTTTGACAATTAGGTTCATGAACTCATTCTAGAAGAAGTGCTTCATACCTCATTGCCGAATACCATTACAGTCACCTTTGTAGTACTTCCCTTGGGAAGCTATGCACTGATGCCAGTGCCTTGTCCACCCTTCAAAGCAATTTTGGAACTTTTTTGGAATGACAATCAGAGGTGGCATTGTGTTACCCTTGGTGTCCTCAGTGGTGTCAAAATGTTTCCTTTCAATATTTCCTTTATCTTCAGGCAAAGAGAAAAGTCACTGGGGGCCAGATCAGGTGAGTACTGTTCCAGTACACTTATTTGTTTGCTGGCTAAAAACTGCCTCACAACAACTGTATAATTAAGTTCATGAACTTGCCACCTCGCCACCATGTACAGTGGCCATTCTAGAAAGACTTCCAAAATTGCTCTGAAAGGTGGACTAGGCACTGGTGTTGGTGCATAGCTTTCCAGGAGGAGTACTTTGAAGGTGACCACAGTGACATTCAGCAATAAGGTATGTAGTACTTAAAACAATTAAGTTTGCAGACCATTATTGGACCTCTGTAAGTGTTTGATTTTTAAGAGTTCCCAGTAATCCGTTCTCTTCCGGTGTTTGTACAATCTTAGTATCGTTTAATATTCTGTTTATGCTGTATATTAGGGCTCTCAGCATTATCCCTATTTTTTCTTCCATAATCTTTATTTGTCTAGATTTTATATTAAGGTCTTTGATCCATTTTGAGTTAGCACAGAGTGCACAGAGTGAGACATGGGTTTTGTTTCATTTTTTTACAGATGGATCTTCAGTTGTACAAATACTGTTTGTTAAAACACTGTCTTTTCCACAGTATATGGACTCTGGGCCTTTGTCAAACATAAGCTCCTCATAGCTGGATGGTTTTGTGCCTTGATTCTTAATTCTGTTCCATCTGTCTACGTATCTGTTTTCTTACAAGTACCAGGCTGTTTTGACTACTGTGGCAGTGTAATAGGTCTCAACATCAGGTAGTGTGAGGCATCCCACTTTATTCTTCTTCTTCGGTAATGCTTTATTTATCCAGGGCTTCTTACCTTACCATATGAAGTTGCTGACTTGTTTCTCCATCTCATTAAAAAAGCACCATTAGAATTTGGATCAGGATTGTATTGTATCTACAGATTGCTTTGGGTAGAATAAATATTCTCACAATGTTGATTCTTCCTATCCACAAGCAATGAAGAAATACACAGCAGCATTATACCAGAAAGAACTGTAGATGTTCAGCCATTTAAAGAGGCAGCATATGATCAGGAACTAGTACTAAAGGAAGAAGTTGAAGCTCCATGAAAGGCACCGGCAAAAAACAAGTCTCCAGGAATTGAAGGAATATCAGTTGAGATATTTCAACAAACACATGCAGCATGAGAAGTGCTTACTAATCTATGCCAAGACATTTGGAGGACAGCTACCTGGCAAACTGACTAGAAGAGATCCATATTTAAGCCCATTCCAAAGAAAGGTGATCCAACTAAATGCAAAAATTATTGAATGATATCATTAATATCACACACAAGTAAAATTTTGCTCCAGATCATTCAAAAGTGACTGTAACAGTATACTGACAAGGAGCTATCAGAAATTCAAGCTGGATTCAGAGGAACATGCAGAACTAGGGGTATCATTGCCGGTGTCAGGTGGATCTTGGCTGAAAGCAAAGAATACCAGAAAAATGGTTGCTTGTGTTTCATTGACTATGCAAAGGCATTTGACTGTGTGTACCATAACAAATTATGGCTAATATTGCATAAAATTGGAATTCAGGAACACTTAATTGTGCTCTTAAGGAATCTGTATATGGATCAAGAAGCAGTTGTGAGAACGGAACAAGGGGACACTGCATGGTTTAAAGTCAAGAAAGGTGTGTGTCAGGGTTGCATCCTTTCGCCATACCTTTGCAATCTGTATGCCAAGTGAATAATCTAAGAAACGATTATACAAAGAGGAATGAGGCACGACTCGTTAACATCCTGCATTGTGCAGATGACACCACCTTACTTGCTAGAAGTGAAAACGATCTGAAACACTGATGAAGATGAAAGGCCACTGCTTTCAGGATAGATTTCACCTCAGCATCAAGAAACAAAACCTCACAAACAGACCAGTAAGCAATGACATCATAAACAGAGAAAGGTTGGAGGTTGTCGACGATTTCTTTCTACTTGGGTCCACATTCAATGCCCACGGAAGCGGCAGTCATGAAATCAAAAGATACATTGCATTTGGGGAAATCTGCTGCAAAGGATCTCTTTACTTAAAGTACTGAAAAGTAAAGATGTCACCTTGAAGACTAAAGTGCCCCTGCCCTAACTCATGGTATCCTCAATCACATCACATGCGTGCGAAAGCTGGACAATGAACAAAGACAGAAGAACTGATGCTTTTGAATTGTGGTGTTGCAGAAGAATGTTGAATGTGCCATGGATCACCAAAAAACAAACAGATCTGTTTTGAAAGTACAACCAGAGTGCTCCTTTGAAGCAAAAATGGCCAGAGTACATCTTACGTACTTTGGATCAGCACCTGGAGAAGGATGTCATGCTTAGTAGAGTAGAGGGTCAGTGAAAAAGAGGAAGACCCTTGATGGGATGGATTGACACAGTGGCAGCAACAATGGGCTTAAGGCATAAACAGTTTATGTGTATAGATAGACAGACAGATGGACAGATGGATGGGGGTGTGTGTGTATAGATACATATGCAGGCATAAGCACACATACATGTGTATGCTACATGTGTATTCATATATCTCATAAAGCACATGGGAGGTAAGTTCTAGATATAACCAAAAAATTCATGAGATTGCTCTACTGGGTTTTAAGGCTTAGGATTGTAGGCTTGCAGGACAACTTGGTCAATTCATAAAATTTATGTTCTACATACTGCTTTGTGAGTAGCATCTGGGGTCTTTAAACATGGTCAATAGCCATTGAAGACACACTTATTAGTATTTACTTGTCCTGATTCAGAGAAGAAACTAGTACATAAGAGGTCTGACAATTAACCCACAAACATTTTTCTAAGCGTTTTATACTTCAGTACTGACTATCCTGCAGTCACCTTCAAAGTACTCCCCTTAGGAATCTATGCACTGGCACAGGCACCTAGGCCACCCTTCAAAGCAATTTTGGAGCTGTTTCTGGAATGGCTGTTATGCACAGTCGCATAGTGGAAAGTTCATGAACTTAATTGCATAGCTGTCTGTGAGGAATTTTTTAGTCAGTAGACAAATAACTGTTTTGGAACACACTCAGTACTCACCTGCTCTAGCCTCCAATGACTTTTTCCTTTATCTGAAGATAAAGGAAATACTGAAAGGAAGACATTCTGATGACATCAAGGGTAATCCGATAACAGCTCTGATGGCCATTCCAGAAAACGAGTTCCAAAATTGCATTGAAGCGTGGACTAGGCTCTTGCATCAGTGCATAGGGAAGTAATTTGAAGGTGACTGTACCAGGGTCACCATGAGTCGGATCCAACTCGACGGCACTTGGCTGGCTGGTAATGATATTCAGCAGTAAGGTATGTAGCACTTTTTCTAGGATGAGTTAGTGAACTTCATTGGCAGTTCTATGACTAATAGTCTAGAGGAAACACAGCTGCATCTCCCCCAAGACTAGAATACCTAGCAGGTGTCTGGCCACTGCTGCTGACTGTTCCGATCAGAAATACATATAAAATGACAGGAAAATTGGAATAAAACTCAAAATCTTAAAAAAGTCCAGAGTTACAAGGCTGGTTGAGACTAGAGGAATGCATGATGGTATTGCCTTGAGACTCTTTATTTAAACTTTGAACTGAAATGACTCCCAGAGGTCATTTTTCAGATAAATAACATATTGGTTCATGAAATAATATCACCCACAGGTACTGTCTCCTTTAAAAGCAACATCTCTGTAAGCCCAAATGGTCACCAGTTACCCCAAAGGAAAAATGAGAAGGTCGTAGGTGGAGGGAGGGCAGGGAAATAAGATTAATGGAAATAGAACAACCAGAATGGAAATAATGAGAAACACTGTGAAAAAATATAACCAGTGTCACCCAACAATATGTACAGAAATTGTTAAAAGGAAATATAATTTGCTGTATAAACTTTCTCCCAAAAAAAATTATTAAAAAAAAAACAAAAAAACAACCCTATGGAGTACAATTCTACTCTGGGCACATAAGGGGTTTCTATAAGTAGCCTCTGCTTAACCACAACTGTCTCTCTCTCTCTCTCTCTTAATTAGTCATGTCTATTCATTTCTGTGAAGCTCACATAAAATAAAATATGTAAGCTAGACAAACTCTAGCTTACCTATATAAGGAAATAGCACATGGAGTGGGTCAATCAGAGTGTCTTTGCCTCTAAGAAAGTCACCCTCATGCCCAGCCAGAGAATTTGGGGACACTGCTTTAATTCTGGTAGCTTCTCTTCACTGTTGCTATGTATAATACTTAAATACGTTTTAAAAGTTGTGAAAAGCCACACAACTCCTCGGTTTTCTTTCTATCTTGCCTAACTGTTGCACAAATACATCATAAATACATATGTCACCTATCTAGGTGATATTGGAAATCTTGGACATTTGTCAGCTTCTCCCAAACTATCACTGCAATCACCATCACATGGCTGCCTTGTACCCAGGGCTGTGCCAGGCACTATAAAAACATCATGTCCTTTTATTGTATCTCCACCCCATGCCTGAGCCACCTACACACACTGTTCAGAGTCCATTACGGGACAGAATCTGTTACTTCCCTTCAATCAGACAGCAGCCGTAGTGGGAGTCTTGCCCAATGAGATCCATTCCGGGTGCATTGCAGATGTTTGTGTCTGCAAGGAGGAAGTCCTACATAACACATCAAATAGGATAAACATATTAGATGAGGCAAACTTAAGCTCTAACAGCCACACAAGTTATTTCAAAAGACGATCAGAGGTCTGCAGTTTCCTGAATACTATCAAGAACTTTAAATCATGGCAAGTGGAAATCATTACTGGGATATTTATGGCACTTTCCCACAGCAGTGCTGATAACAAGTTGTTGCTGACTCTTGTGCTCTTGGGAACGATAGATGTGAGTGTTTGTGATTCAAAATGTCAAGAATCAGGGAGACACCTTCTTCTCCCTCTGTTCTGTATCAGTGTCCTTCTCCAGGAAACTGCGTTTCTGTGGGGCAGATGGCAGACTAGCTGTGACCTGGGGTAGCTGTGATGCCACTGTTTCACCTTCCTTCATTGTACACTCATTTAAAAAGAACGGATCACCACAAAGGCCAATTTCTGACTCATCTTTTGCTTATGCACCAAAGGGGGTGAGCTATTTGGACCAGAGTTGAGTGATAAAAGTCCTAACAAAGTTTATCCTGATATTCAAAAACAATTAGAAAATACAATTCTTGGTTTAAAAACCAAAATGTTCTTTCAAAATATATTTGGGACTGAGGGAGGGACAACAATTTCTGCTTCAATGACTTAATATTTAAAAGGAATACATTGAGCTCTATAATTTAACTGCCAAATCCAACATTCATACCCATCTGGACATTTTCAAAACGATCCTTGAGCCAGAGAACTGGCAGTTGGCTGTATAATCACACCTGCATATGGTGCAGGGTTTTTTGTTGTTTTTTTTTTTCCCAAATGGGCAGCAGTTAGAGCATGAAAGTATTGCATGACATGCCTTCATTGAGAACCCACACTCAAACATGTTTGCACGTGTAAATAATTATGTTATATTTTAAAGCTTTCTGTTAACGAGACTTTGTTCTTTATTTCCTACAGAGCAAATTAGTTGGGGATACAGTTCATTTTGAAATTATTTGGAAAATATTTTGGTGTTCTAGAATTTCCTTTGTACCAAAGTTTCACAAAGTTAAAAGGAAAACCACAAACCACCACAACCAGTGAAAGAAAAATACATGAACCCAACAACACATGAGATATTTTAAGTACACAATCTATAGGAGAGTGTAAGTGAAACTTACATGTCTAAGGCTATGTGGACGTCTATGTGGAGCTTAGCTCTAACTTGCAGCGCAGGAAGGTGATCTTGAACGCTTATGTGTTCAGGTAGAATCCTGGCATCGGAGATCACATTTGGTCTCAGTCCAGCTGAGACTGCCAAGTTTCTTCTACCTTCCTTGTAAGGACTACTGCATGTTACCCAGACTACAGGGAAGTGAAGCTGTTCTATAGTGGGTGCTACACTTTGAGATGATTTTCAAAGAAAGACCAAAAGTGGAGGGAAGAGCTTTTCTTCCTCAGGAGACATGAGTAAGAGATTGTCCTCAGCTATCTACCCTGCGTCTTTTGTTGGTAAACGGGGTTTGGTTTGGAGCAGCAGTGAGATAATCTACAAAAGCACTTGAGACAGTATTATTAAGGGAGACTTACCGACTCTGGCTTTTCTGCTTTTTTATGACAAGAGTTGCTCTGTGAAAATCACTAATTCCTATGCGGGTGAGTCCACCTAAACAGTTTCTAGTGGATGCTTTAACAATTTCCAGTCACCAAAATGGAGGAGAATATTTAAAAATTTTAAAACAGGGAAAATTACAAGTTATACTTAAAACAGAGTATGGCATGCCTAGAGTAACTTCTGTCTCACGGGAGCAGGCAATCTGTGACCTTTCTGACCTTCCTCTTCCCCAGCCTCCCTGTCAGCCTCACCTCTTCCCTACTTTCCGTCTTCCTGCCTGCCTCCCCACTGGACCATCATGCACCAAAATCTTTGTTTTCCTTGTGGGTAGAAATATTCTTTAAAAATCAGAGAAGCCTAATTAATGTAAAAGAGTTTGGTCATGGAAGAGCAGCAATTGAACAAACAAATACATACACACACACACACACACATACATATGTAGACAGATACAACAGTTGTTACAGAGTCAATCCCAACTCAGGGCAACCCCATGTATGTCCAGAGTAGAACTGTGTCCCATAGGATTTTCAGTAGCTGATGTTTTCAGAAGTAGATCACCAGGTCTTTAGGACTTTCCTCTGACATGCCTTTAGGTCTATTCCAACCTCAAAACTTCCAGTTAGCAATTGCGGGCATTAGCCACCTATACCATCTAGGGCCTCCTACACACACACACACATACACACACACTTCTTTGCATATATACATGTCTGTGTATTTATACAATTGTGAGGATGGCGCAGGACCAGGCAGCATTTCTCTCCATTGTACATGGTGTCACTATGCATTGGAACCAACCCAACAGCACCTAACAACATATACATATGTGTATACATGCACACTAAATTTAGTTCTCTTTAATGGGTATGAAGAAAATTGATGAATCTGTGAGATAAAAATCATTTTGTTTTTTGCTTCAGAAACAAATGAAATAAGAAATTCATTATATTGTGCCTCTTAGCCAAGTAGCGAAGGAATAATTCTGCCTTCACAAGTTAGAAACGCTTTCACAACTTGGATGGGATGAGTGTCAGTAGACAAGATTTCATAATCATCACAAATACGACTTGAGGACTCAAGCCTGGGAGAGACGTGGATTGGCGGGAAGGGTGGGGATAGTATTTAGGAAAATAACTGTTCTTAACTAAGATCATAAGTTTGGATTGCATAGTCACTTTCTTATGACTAATTTTGAACTCTGATGACAGAAACACAATTCTTAAATGGAAAGAAAAAGACTCATATTACACAAAACAAGTCTAATTCAGACAATTCATGAGCAAACAATGATTGACACGGACACAAATTTACATCTTACAGGTGTGTATCACTCAGAGTTCAGTAGCTGATAATCGAAAACACTCTTGCTGTTTATAGTAAAAAAAGATTTAATTCAGAGAATTAAATACTTAGAAAATGGTTGCAAGGATTCTATGCTGACTTTGCATGGATGCATCTGAGAACAATCATGAAGTGACTCATTAGACAAGTTGCTATCCCACATGATCAGTTAGGTACCCAGGAAATCATGACATTTCTGTTCCAGCTGAAGCTCTAGTTCATTGCTCCCACTGCTGAGATCCATCCCAACAACTTGGACACCCTACCTTTTGATCCCCATGAAGCTAGGGATGAACACTGGACCCCTGAGATGCTGCTACAGGGAAACTATAACTTAGCTTATGCTTTCCAGATCATACTCAGTTATATTTGTATTCCCATAAAGTTAGGTCATTTGAAGACATATACCAGTTGAGAAGACATAAACCACTGATAGTCAGCTTCCAATCTCCAACATGACTTAAGAAAGTGGTTTTTAAACTTTACTGCATATTAGAACTAGCTGAAGAGCTTTTTCAACTTCTACAAAAAGGCATCTTGTTTGGTAAAGTAGGAAGTCAGTGAGATAGAGGGAAACTCTCGATGAGATGGACTGACACAACGGCTGTAACAATGTCATTGGAATGGAGCTGAGTGAGCCATTCACTACATCGCCAACAGATGAATTCCACCATATGAATTCCCTAATGAATTCAGAGAGTTTATATTCCATTAGGATTCAACAGATAGAAAGGAACCTAGAGACAAAAGTGAAATGTAATTACTTACACAAAACCTGGTTAATTTTATCTGTCTTCCTTCCGTACATGAACTTACTTGTGAGTTAACTGGGGATAATTTAAGGAACATACAATGTAATAGTGAAAAAAGAAAGAAAGAAAGAAAGCAGAAGGTAAGAGAAACAATGATCCTCTATATTCTGGTAAACAGAGAGTACTATTTTTCGTCACATTTTGCCACTTGAAAATCTAGGTAAAACATCTCAAATGTAGATGAATGGCAAAGGCAAAATATCTATAGCTCATGTAGTTCCCATGGGAAGAGATTTCATGTAACATCCAACTTGTTAACTCACTAGGCACTCGTTAGGTGCTGGCTACACAGGGGAGAGAGGAAACTTCCTTAATGTATCATCAACCAATAGATTTAAAAAAGAGTTTTATCATAAACTGGGAACATGAAACAGATATAAGGCAATTATAGTCTTCAAGTAATCTGTTTTTCAAAGGACTCTGCCCCTAGATTTCAAAGAGGTTTAACATAAGCCATCTTTTCCTGCCATGTCCCTGTATTTCAGAGAGGCTTTAGCATAAGTCATGACCCAAAAACAGCCCACAGGAATTTCAAACACAAACAAAACTTTATGCCTGTATCCTCCTAAGTAAAGCTCTTCCCTCATCAAACGGTGACTATAAACAAATGATACACACCCCTTTCCCCTTCAGATCAACACTTCTTCCTTATCAGACCATGTATCTTCTTACCAGAATTTCTTGCTACTCCTTCTCCTCTTTTTAACATTTTTTCCTTATCAAACCATGAATCTCCTCACCCTACACTACCTCATCAGAATTTTAAAAGTATAAAAAAGAACTTGCCCTACTGGCCTGGGACAGGCTGGCCCACCTTTTGGTTTAGACCTCATTCTTTTTTCTCTTCAAATGAGCTAAGCCACCTCTCAGCTCAGACCTCATTCTTTTTTTCTGTTTGAATGGGCTGAGCCACCTCTTGTCTCAGACCCCATTTTCTCTCTCTTCGAATGGGCTGAGCTACCTTTCAGTTTAGATCCCGCTCTTTTTCTCCTTGAATGCACTGAGCCACCTCTTGGATCAGACCCTCTTATCTCTCTCTTCAAAGAGACTGAGCTACCTCTTGGCTCAAATTCAACTTTTTTCTCTTTGAACAGGCTGAGCCAACTTCTGCTCAGACCCCACTCTAATTCTCTTAGAATAAACTTTACTGGACCCTCAGAATGATGTGTCTCTGCCTCTGTTTTGTGCTATTTTCTCCCCGACAGTTTTATTTTAATGTACCACGTCAGGTAGAGTTTCACGCAAACTCGTGGTTGTGTATTGTTATAGACTGAATTGTGTCTCCTCAAAATATGTGATAACTTGGGTAGGCCATAATTACTAATGTTATGTGTTTATACTCTATAACGGACTGAATTATGTCCCCTAAAAAAATGTATGTAGCAAGTTGGCTGGGCCATGATTCCTAGTATTGTGTGATTGTCCTCTATTTTAAGATTTTCATGTGTTATAAATCCTGATCTCTGCCTATGGTTAATGGGGCAAGACTGGATTACGTTAAAGAAGATTAGAGAGACTGCTACACCCTTGCTAAGATCACCTGCCTGATACAATGTAAATCAAGCTTCCCTGGAGTGTGGCTTGCACCACCTTTTATTGTACAAGAGACAGAAAGAAAGGGAAACAAACAGAGAATGAAGGACCTCACAAACATCAAAAAGATAGTGCCAGGAACACAGCATACCCTTTGGCTCTGAGGTTTCTGCACTGAGATGCTCCCAGACCAAAGGAAGACTGATGATAAGGACCTTCCTCCAGAGCCAACAGCGAAAGACTTCCCTTGATCTGGATCCCTGAATTTGGATTCATAGCCTACTAGACTCTAACAGGATAAATTTCCCTATTAACCATTCACTTGTGGTATTTCTGCTGTAGTAACACTAGATGATTAAGGCATCCTACAGTATATGATCTGATATAATTATCCTTCATTTTATAAAATCCTAGCTACCATATGTTAATACTACCACTTTTTGGTCCATTTGCTGAACTGTGGAAGATTGTGTGTTACTGTTATGCTAGAAGTTTTGTCAGTTTTCAAATATCAGCAGGACAACCCATGGTAGACAGTTTTCAGTGGAGATTCCAGATAAGGAAAACTAGAAAGAAGGACTTGATGATCTACTAAAAAGTTGGCCAGTGAAACCTTATAAATAGTAGTGAAACATTCTCAGATATAATGTTAACCCCTCAGGTTGAAAAATTCTCAAAATAGGAAGGGGAAGAACTGTCTCCTCAAAGTAGAATTAACCTTAATAATGTGAATGGAGTAAGGTTTTAAGACCTTCCTTTGCTGGTGTGGCATCACTCAAAATGAGAAGAAACAGCTGAAAACATCCAGTAATAATCAGAAAATCAGAACATGGAATGTACGATGTATGAATCTAGAGAAAATTGAAATGAGATGAAATGCATTAAGATTGATATCCTAGGCATTCATGACTTGAAATCAGCTGATATTGGCCATTTTTAATGGGACAATCACATTTTCTACTATCCCAAAATGGTTAATTGAAGAGGAATGTCACAGCATTCGTCATGAAAAGGAACACTAGATCTATCTTGAAGTATACTGCTGTTAGTGACAGGAAGACCAGTTAAAATGACAAAGATTCAAATTTACATACCAATCACTAGTGCCAATGATGAAGAAATTCAAGATTTTTTTAACCAAATTCTGCATCCTGAAACTAATCAAACAGGCAATCAACATGTACTGATAATTACTAGTGATTGGAATTCAAAAGCTGGAAACAAAAAAGAAGGATAGATAGTTGGAAAATGCAGCCTTGGCAATACAAATGATGTTGGAGATAGCATGGCAGAATTTTGTGAGATCAACAATCTGTTCATTGTAAATAAATTTACCTTTATTCAACAATGTAAATGGTACTTTTATGGACCTCAGCAGGTAGAAGACACAGGAATCAAATTCACCACATTGGTGGAATGAAATGATAGAAAAGCTCAGTGTCATCAGTCAGAAGGCCAGAGGCTAACCACAGAACAGACCATCAACTCATATACAAGTTCCAGTTAAGCTGAACAAAATTAGAACCAGTCCATAAGAGCCAAAGTATGACCTTCGGTATATCTCACCTGAGTTCAGGGACCATATTAAGAATAGATTTGACTCATTGAGCTCTTCCTATAGAAGACCAGATAAGTTGTAGAATGACTTCAGGACCATAATCATGAAGAAAGCCAGAGGTCATTAAAAACACAGAAGCGAAAGAAAAGACCTAAATGGATGCCAGAAGACACTCTGAAACTTGGTCTTGAATGTTGAGTAGCTAAAACCAAAGGAAAAAGTAAAGTAAACGGGCTGAAGAGAGAATTTCAAAGGACCTTGAACCAGGGATATCCTTGCTGATGTCCGAAGGAACCTGGCTGAAAGTAGCGAATACCAGAAAGATGTTTACCCATGTTTTATTATGTATAGTAAGTCATATGACAGTGTAGATCCTAACAAATTATGAGTAACATTGAAGAAATGAGAATTCTGAAACACTTAACTCCTGAGGAATCTGTACATGGAAAAAGACGCAGTTGTTTGAACAGAACAAAAGGACAGTGCACGGAGTCAGGAAACGTGTGTGTCAGGAGTGTTATCATTTCACCGTATCTATTCAGTCTGTATGCTTAGCAAAAAATTGAAGAAACTGAACTATGTAAAGAAGATTGGGGCATCAGCACTGAAGGAATACTCGTTAACAACGTGTGTTATGCAGATGACACAATCTTGCTTGCCAAAAGAGAAGAGGACTTGAAGCACTTATTGATGAAGATCAAAGATCTCAACCTTCAGTATGTGTTAGAACTCAATGTAAAGAAAACAAAAATCCACAGAACCAGACCAATAAGCAGCAGCTTGATAAATGGAAGAAAGTTTAAAGTTGTCAGAGATTTCATTTTACCTGGATCCACAATCAACACCCATGGTCCATAAATCAAAAGACACGTTGCATTGGGCAAATCTTATGTAAAAGACCTCTTTAAAGTGTTGAAAAGATGTCACCACAAAGACTAAACAAGGTCTGACCCAGCCATGGTGTTTCAGTCATTTCATGTGCCTGCAAAAGCTGGACAGTGAATAAGGAAGAATGAAGAATGAATCACGGTGTTGGTGAAGAAAACTCGTACTGAATATACCATGGCCTGCTCAAAGAAAGAACAAATCTGTCTTGAAAGAAGTAAAACCGGAGTGCTCCTCAGAAGCAAGGATGGAGAGAGTACGACATATAGTCTGGACATGTTACCAGGAGGGATCAGTTCCTACAGAAGGACAGCATGGTTGGTAAAGAAGAGGTTCAGAGAAAAAGAGGAAGACCTTCCATGAAATGCAAGGGACAACAACAGCAGGCTCAAACTTAGCAGTGATTATGAGGCTGGTGCGGACCAGGCATTGCTTCATTCTGTCCTGCACAGGGTCACTGTAAGTCAGAGCCAATTCAACGGCACCTAACAACAACCCAGTGCTGGAGGGTGTTGCAACGATGTTGTGCTGATAGTCAGTGCAGTCAGTAGCTGCTTAAAACCAAAAACCTGCTGCCATTGAGTCTGACCTACAGTAACCTTATGGGACAGAGTAGAACTGCCTCCTAAATTTCCAAGGAGTGCCTGGTAGATTTGAACTGCTGACCTTTTGGCTACCAGCCACAACACTTAACTACTATGCCATTGTGATTTCCAGGAGCTGTTTACCGAAAAAGAAAAAAAAAAAAAACCCACTGTTATCCAGTCTATTCCAACTTGTGGCAACCCAATAGGACAGAGTAAAACTGCCTCATAGTTTCCCAGGAGCGCCTGGCAGATTTGAACTGCTGCCCTTTTGCTTAGCAGCCATAGCACTCAATCACTATGCCACCAAGGCTTCCACTAGGAGCTGTTTAGCCTTTATCAACCATCATCAGAACTCAGTTTAAGTGACAGTAGTGGGTGTGGTTCAGACACAGGGGAACCTACCCACTCCTGTACCTTGTCCTAAAATCACTGTACGTGGCTCCAGGCAAACCCAGCTTACAGTCTACATTCCAAAGGGGGAAACAATAAATTTGTCTTGCTGCATCTGTGCTCTGTGAAAAATGTATGTAGTCTGAATGTTTGTACATAGACTGTGTTAGAGATGATATGGATGGTTCTGCCTCCTCTTGTTTAAGGAAACTGATTTGCGGTCTATACCTCCTTGTTCCTTGCCTTGTTCATTGCAATAAAGGCTTTTCATCCCTCCTAACCTCAGCAGTTCTTTATTGTAGAGAAGCCACACTGAGCAGACCTGCTTTGGATAACAGTGATAGGACAGAGAAGCATAAATTAATAATCCAGCAATGCATTGCCTTTGAGTGTTATAGACCAAAAGTGTTACGGATCTTCCGAAAAGAAAGTATTCCATTTGAATCCGAGGCAGAAAATAGCCTGGTTCTACCCAACCCCCAACGTGGATATGAAGGCTCTTTGGCTTACTTTGTACTAGACTGGGCAGAGACATAAAGGGGAAATAAAAGAAAGAAAGAAACCTGAAACATGCTCTTTTGATCTGAGGGGCAGTGGGGAAAAGCAGACAGCGAAAAGCACATTTCTGACACCTGGATTTCATCCCCCCTGTCCCCAGCCTACGCCCTAACCTTGGGCAGAGGGAAGGAGAAAGCAGGTGCAGGGGCAGGACTTTAGAAACGTTGGATGAGTGACTCTCTGAGCTACTTAGTCTGCTTTCTTAGTCACCGTGAAGAGTGACCTATGGTCACCTACAGGAAGTCCAGCCTTTGGTTTAGCACCAGTACACACAAAACAGAGTTGAGCATATGGAGCAGGCAGCAGAGAGAACGATAACAGAAGAGAATTTTGGTTCCCAAGGCTTGCATGGGACGTGAAGGAGCCCAAGACGTTGTGTGTAGTCCCTGGGGAGACGCAGAGAGTCTGAGGGAACCTGGAGAATGGGAAAGGCTCAGGGAAGGATGCGAGACACCTCTTGGGCTTCTAGACAGTACAACGTGGCATCTGTCTTCCCCGCTGTGTGTCTGATATTTTAGAACTCAGAAGTGACTAGGTTTAGGATCCATTCTACTTGGCTACGGCCTGATTAACATAACAACAACCACAAAAACCTTTATATCCAGATGGGATTGTATCCTCAGGTATAGGATTTAGGATTCCTACATATATTTGGAAGGAACACAAATTAATCCATAACATCCACGATTCAGTGAGTTAGATATAGTAGTGAGTAAAAACATCGGATATTTATCACGAATTACCAATAAACACTTTTTGCAAGCATACGCAGGCCTATCTCTCCCTGCAAAACTGAATCAGTATTTCCAGCATTAAGGCCCAGGCCATAAATTTGGGAGGACTGGTGGTATGTCATGCTGGTCTGTAGAGTTTAGTGAAGCATCAGCCTGTTCACCCTGTTAGTATCCTTTAATCATTTCCAAGGCATTATTTTTCTCTCATGAGGACATTTATTGACATTTTCCTGACAAACGCCAAGGAAAATACAGAGGCAAACCCAACAAACCTTTCCTGAGAGTCCTCTTGTCACAGGTCACTTGATCTCTTCATACCTCATTTGGTTTCTTACTGGCCTAGGCAGAAAAACAGTACACTACTTGCTTCACAGAATTGGTTTGAATCTTATTTACTAGATGCTTCTTAATCTCTCCATGAAGTCTTTTGATGAAACAAACTGCCTGACTGCAAAGTATTGTTTAACGTGGAATTACAGCCTGGAGGCAGCGCAGGCTCGGGCAGGGCCTACCTCCTTTTGTATGCAAATTAGGCACCAACACCCCCCCACCTGGCAAATTACTATAATGGCAGCAAGCTTTAGTCAGGGGCTCTGTGGGTGTCCCTGTAACTGCCTCCCAACTCCTCTCTACTTTCCCCTCTCAGTTACTTTGCTGTGTTCCTGCGGAAAATTCAGTTGGATGGATGACCTTCTGGACACACCGTGTGTTGTTATTCTGATTGAGTATACTGCAGTAATTTAGCCATCACTGTGGTTAAGCTAAGTAGCTCTATCATTGTTTAACCTACTGCCATCTTCTTATAGTAGATATCAAAGGGAGTGATTCCAGGAGGGCAGGCTTTGTGGAGTTAAGAGAAGGTGGGATAAAGACACCGTGAGGTACCTAGAAGTTACAAGAGAAGATCAGGCAGAGACAAAGGTATGCAGGGACCAACAATTAAGTGCGTGAACTCAATTGTTCTAAGTGTTAACATACCTCATTGCTGCGTATCACTACTGTCACCTTCGGAGTCCTCCCCTTGGGAAGCTAAGCACCAATGCCAATGTCTAGTCCACCCTTCAAAGCAATTTTGAACTCTTTCTGGAAAGGCCATTGCACATGGCGGCATGGTGGCAAGTTTCATGAACTTAATTATATAGTTGTCCGAGAGGGAGTTTTTAGCCAGTAAACAAGTAACTGTATTGGAACACTCTCTGTACTCTCTTGATCTGGCCCCCAGTGACTTTTTTCTTTACCTGAAGATAAATATTGAAGGGAAGACATTTTGATGACATTTAGGATATCAAGGGTAATACAATGACAGTTCTGATGGCCATTCCAGAAAAAGGGTTCCAGATTTACTTTGAAAGGTGGACTAGGTGCTGGCATCTGTGCATAGCTTCTCAAAGGGAGTACTTGACAGGTCACCATAGTTATATGCAGAAATGAGGTGTGTATCACTTTTTCTAGGGTGAGTTCACGAACTTAATTGTCAGACCTCGGTTAAGAAGTTGGAATGGGTTTGGAGGAGGCCCAGTGGCAATTTAGCCAAGGGCCCTCTTTATCTATGAGCTTATTTACATTTGCCTTAATGCTTTTAAAAGATAAATGGTAAGTGCCAGCCAAAAAGCCAAAAGCACTGCCATCGAGTTGATTCTGACCCATAGTGACCCTATAGGTCAGAGCAGTACTGCCCCATAGAGTTTCCAAGGATCACCTGATGGATTTGAACTGCCATTCTTTCTGTTAGCAGATGTAGCACTTAAATACCATGCCACTAGTGTTTCTTAAGTATCAGAGATAGGATTAAATTCGTTTTCCAGCAGGTATACAGAAAATGGCTTGTTACAAGTGTGCCTAATTAACTAAATACTGACTCCCTTCAGCCCCTGAAATATCCTACTGGGCCAGAGAGCTGGTCCCAGACCTGTTGCCTCCAGCAGGTGGAAGCCTAATCAGGGACTTCAAACTCTCTCCGTTTTAACTGGTATGTCAAAAACCATTTTTGTCATAGGTTACATCAGGGGAAAAAAACTAGTAACTCGATTAAATGACCTTTCACAGCTTTGTCTATTTTCATTGTCGCCTCTGTCCTCCTTCCAAATTAATCTTTTTCATACTTTATTGGTTTTACGTTAAAGTTTACATAGCAAATTATTTTCCTGTTTAACAAATTTTATAGTTTGTTCCATAGCAATGGTTACATTTTTCAAAATGGCTCAGCATTCTCATTATTTTCATTCTTTTTATACTCCTTCCATTAATCCAGTTGCTCTCCTCATCCTTAATGTCTCCTCTTTGTTTTAGGGTAAGTATCAATCATTTAGTTTTACATAGTTAATTATTCAGGAAAGCACAGTATTCATGGTGACACTGTTTTTTGTCTTTTGAGTTTTTTTGTACGAACAAATCAATTGTTTGTATAAAAGGTGATCAACTCCAGTGGCTTCAGTTTCGCCTTCCAAAGGTATCTTAGGGCAATAATTTTGGGAATTCCTCTAGTCTCTATCAATCTAGTAAGTCTGAATGTTTTTAGGGTTTTGATTCGTCCAAATTTTATTGTGTCCCTGGTCAAAACTATAGGTAGTGGTAGTTGGGCACCATGTATGTGCAACATTATCTTTATGAACTACTATGCCAGTTGACTGAGTTGTCCCACAAGATCATGGTCTCCACTTAAACTAGTTCCACAAGGTATTTGGTTATGTCTAGGGAAACATTTGTGACTGTGCCTCCATGTGGTTTATTACATATATGAATACACATGCAATACATATAAACATGCCTACAATACACCTGTATGTGCACATCTACATACTCCCGTGTGCTTTTCTATACACACATATGCATATATGTCTATCTGTGTAATCACACACATTTTTTTGTTTCAGTTGTTATTTTTGCTGTTGTAAAGTTGTATACTATAGCATTGACCAAAATTATCCCTTATTCTTGCATACTTCTTAGTATCTTCATTTACCTTGAAAAGTTGTGGAGAGTTTATCCAAGTTGGTCTTTCCCATCAGCAAAAATAACAAGTATCTACTATCTAGAAGGTGATTTCCCTTCTCTTCCTATCCCTAGTAGATACCAAATAATATTGCTTTCTGTGTATAAACCTATTCTTCACTTTTTATATGAATGAGATATACAATATTTGTCCTTCGTGATTGACTTATTTCACTCATCATAATGTCCTTCAGATTCATCCATGTTATGTTTTGTGGACACCTCATTATTTTTTTATAATTGCATGGCATTCCAGAACAAATCTGCCTTGGAAGAAGTTCAATAAGAACACTCCTTAGAAGCAAGCACGGTGAGACTAGGTTTCACATAGTTTAGACATGTGATCTGGAGGGATAAGTTCCTGAAGAACATCCTGATTGGTAAAGTAGAGAGTCAGGAAAAAAAAATGACAATCCTCAATGAGATGGATTGACGTAGTGGCTGCAACAATGGGCTCAAGTATAACAATGGTTCTGGGGGTGACGCAGGACCAGGCAGTGTTTCATTCTGTTGTACATAGAGTTCCTAGGAGTCAGAACCAACTCCACAGCACCTAACAACAACAACAACAATGGATGTGTCAACACTTCCATGAGGAAAAGACCTCTAAGCTGAGACTCAAATGATGACTACAGGTTGTCTGATCCAAGTGTGAGAAGAAAACGGAATGCTCTAGGCTAAGTGCCAAAGGCCTGACTTCAAGAGAAAGAATGACAAGTTGAGGGAATAACAGTGTAATACCAATGTAGACAATGAGGGGACAGTGCTGTGAGGTGAGTTTGGAGAAATAGGAAGGATCCATGCCATACAGATGATGATGCATGTTACAGGTTTTATCCCAAGCAGAAGTGAAATACAAGTATTTTAGCCTGAAGATTGCTGCAATCAGCTCTGCTTTATATGATCACCTTGCATATATCAGGAAGAATGTCTGAGAAGGGCAAGTGGGGATAAAAGCCCCAGACACACGGCTTCTACGTAACAGACAGCGGTGTCTCAACGAAGGTGGCAGTGGTGGGAATGAAGAATGGTAGGTGGATTGAGAGATACTTAGTAAATAGAAGGAGCAACAAGGTTTGGTGATTTAACCAGCTGAGGGAGGGAGAGTGAAAGAGAGAAGTAAGACTTTGAAATTTCTTGCCAAAAAAATCTTGGTGAAATATGCTGTTGTTTTCTACAATGGCGAAAATGAAGGGAGGTTAGCAGGTGCAGGGAGTAGAGACTGAGTCTAGTACTCTACAGCTGAGTCTGAGAAAGTAGAAAAGCTGGCTTGCTGTTGGCCATGAAGGCCTGAACTTTCTGAATCGGAGAGCTGGAATCCAGAAGACAAGAAGGAACGAAGGAATAGGCAATAGAAGTGAACGATGCAGTTACATCTGAGATGGGCTTAGAAGAGTCAAACAAACTGTTATTTCTTTGATCACATGTAGGAAAAATCGTGAGTCCTAGTATAGTGGTGTAATTATGTTAAGTGACCATTTAAAACTTTAAAGAGTACTTAAAACTTGAGAAAATTGTCATTCTTCAATGTCTTCATTATTTTTATCCCAATTAGAGACATTTTGAACAATGTTTAATAGCTGTTTTCTGATAGAAAATTTCTTTTTTCACAAAAAACTTCTACTATGGAAATCAGAGAACAATCTGCAAGTGCTCTCAAATGATTTAAAAAAAAAAGGCTGAAAATGGAGAAGTAATTGCAGGTCTTGCACCTGCCTCCTGAAATTCGTTAGCAGCTTGTGGTGCTCTGAAATCCTCCTTGAGGATGTCTAAAACAATCACAGGATTGTTCTCCCTCATCCTGTGCTTTATTATTTGAGCACTTAACTGGCAGAGACTCGAAGAAATGTTTTAGATACACAGCCTGCTTTCAGATACAGAATAGATCGCTGTATGGCATTAATTCTGAATTCACACCACTTCTCACAAGCAGTTGTTTGTGCTTCAAGGGGCCATACAACTTGAAACTAGCAAATTAAGTAATGCATGAAGCCAAGAAAATTATGAAAACTGGTTGCATTTTTAAAGTTACTTCATAAGTAGAAACCTTTCATCAGTATCTTCTCAGTGACATAGTTTATACAGAAGAAATACTTATTTTCTTTAAATATAAACCCAGTACAAACTGAGAGGTTTAGGTTCAAATAAGAAACTATTTCTCCATTCCATACGTCATTCTATGACACTTTCTAAAATATCGCATAGATATACACTGTCCTCAGCTCAATGGCTCACACCTCTTGCTTAACCGTGTTCGGATAGTGCTTCAGAGGTCTGCTTCCCGTGGTTCATTCCCGATCATCCAGGGATGTTGCAGCGTTGTCACCAAAGAGGGAACTAGCTTCTCTCACCAACTTGTTCCATCCGTGCCCTTTCTGATAGAGCCGATTTTAAATAATAGTCTCCAGAAGAGGCAATGAGAACAACTGCTACCGTTCTCTGAGCATCCACTCTGTGATACTGGGCTTGCTACAGTGGTAGTCACAGTGCTGTCAGCTGCTGCACTGACCCGTGGCAACTCCTTGCACAACAAAGCAAAACACTGCCCAGTTCTGAGACATACCCAGGATCTGTTGCAGATCACACAGTTGTGATCTGCAGAGTTTTGATTGGCTGGTCTTGTAAAGTAGATCCAGAGGCACCCTTGAAAGCCATTTGGCATCCTAGCAAAACTCAAGCCTTCACTTCCACATAGGAGAGAGGGGCACTGCTAGAATAACATCTTTGAAAAAACCTGGGGGAAGCAATCTAGTCCCAAAGTGGAGGAATTGGCCTTAACTAGGAGGGTGGACAATTCATCCTACGTGAATTCAGGGAAAGCAGAATAATTGAGGACAGATGCATATAATTGCTAGATGTGGTAGTGGTAAGTTTGTGTGAGTTGTTTTTAAAACCCTTTTATTGAGCTATATCTATACAGTAAAGTTCACAGCTCTTAAATATATAGCTCAATAAACTTTTACAAAGTAAACAGCCATGTAACTACTATTCAGATACAAAATATTACTAGGAACCAAAAAACAAATTGATGTCAAGTTGATTTTGACATATGATGACTCCACATGCATGTAGAACTGTGTTTTCAATGGCTGATTTTTTAAAAGTAGATTGCCAGGTATTTCTTTCAAAGCATCTCTAGCTAGATTTCAATAGCCAGCTTTTTGATTAACAGCCAAGCACATTAATCATTTGCACGGCCTGGAAACTTCACTAGCAGTTATATTAAGTTCACTTCATTTTATCACGGCTTCTTAAAAATGGTAGTTGGACACAACATCTGGAGGAAAAATTTACAAAATGGGAGTTGGGGGGTGGGAAGGGACTAAGCCCCACTGCTGTAACTGGTCCCAAGAGTCTGTAACTGACCATATCGTCTCTCTCCTCTACCACACAGCCTCAATTTTCTTTTCTTTCAGACATCATATCCATCAGTCTAAGTAATGATCTCAAACTTTATGTAAAAGGAATCTAAATCCCTGGTTCCCATTCTCTTATCAAGCCATTGTTGATATGATTTCCCATTCACAGTTAAAACTAAGTATGGCAGGATCATGAGATGCTCTGTTGAACATCCTCAATTTTAAAATTAAGTCCTTGACCCCATTGTGCTTCTGCAAATTTACCACATTTTGATGATCAGATCAATTCTTCCTGCAAGTACAGTAACTCCTTTACTGCCAACAATCCACCAGAATGAGTAGCGTAATTTAATGTGTGGTGAATCCCGATTCTCATCCATGATGGAAGTCCTAACTCGGAGAAACAAAGACTCTAGATTTGTGCTGTCCAATGTGGAAGGCACCAGCCATGTGTGTGTACTTAATTTTACATTAAGATGAAAATTCATTTCCTCAGTCACACTACATTTCAAATGCTATATATCCACATATGACTTGTGGTTACCATATTAGAGTGTGCAGAAGACTACTACCATCATTATAGAAAATTCCACTGCACCATGCTACCTTAGATTCACATAGCCTACAAATTAGAGAAACAGTACCATATATTGGTCGTTTATTTGTAGCGTGTATATCTTGACAGCTCCCAAGTCCTATAGGGTGTCATCTCTAATTTGACACCATAGATGTAGCTTCAGGAAGGCTACTCCAATGCTCTCTCAAACCGACAACTTATATGTTATGCAATATGTGTTAGGACAAGTGGATCATGTGGTCACATGCCTTTTGTCATACCTCCTTCACTACAAAGTGGCTTTCTGTATCTGAGGTCATGCCATTAAGTCTGAATTCTGTGAGCCTTTGGATAGTGGTGCTGGCTTAGGCACCACAGGCAGGGAAGACAACTGCTTAACTAAAAATCAAGTGTATCCTGACTAGAAAGATCCCCATGGTCTTTACTAGGATGGAAGGAGGGTCACATAATCAGCTTTTCCACAAATAACTGGTTAGTCTCCTTGTCATGGGCTCACAGTTTCTCTCAGCTGCTGACAGGCTAGTTATTCAGCAAAAACGGCAGCTAGATTACTCTCGTTGCAAGGAGGTCCATGTCCTTAGGTGCATGTATGCAGCCTCCATTTCTCTAAAACAGCTATTCATTTCATAGGCCCGTTGTGCATTTGCTGGAAAGTGGAGTACAAGTGCTGGCTAAACACCACTGGATGAGTCATCCTTTCCACGTAGTTGTTCAGTGCTTCTTCTGAAGTGGATAGGGCTTATTAATTTACTATGCAAAGATCCTCTCTAAGGACCCACTCCTGTAGATCTACTATGTGTATCTTTCTCAGACTTCTTTTATTTCCAATTTTACAGTTGTGTTCTATCCTGCTATGTTTTTAAATACAAATAGGTACCAGATCAAGTCACATTCCATGTACCAGAGGCCCTGTTGACCTGATTTCTTAGAAATATTACATCTAGCTGAGCAGTTATGATTGGGGCTACTACCGGCTTAACTTTGGAGTTCCCCTTTGCCGTTGAGTTGATTTCAGCTCCTAATGACCCTGTAGGACATGGTAGAACTGCCCCATAAAGTTTCCAAAGAACAGCTGGAAGATTTGAATTGCTGACCTTTTGGTTAACAGTTGAGCTCTTAACTGCTGAACCACCAGGGCTCCAAGTTTGAAATATTACCCTTTAATCTTCCATGGCATACTTGTTTTTCTTGTAGGGAAAAGGCTGCTGCATTAAATGGAAATATAATGAGAATGACCAATCCATGACATTTAAGTCTCTGAGAGTTGCACTAAAATCTGCCATTCTATCCAAGATGCAGTATTGTGGGTTATTTTATTTTATATTTTAATTTGTAATGTTGGCCAGAATGAATAACAGACATTATCAGAGGCTTTCTCCTTAGTCTCTCCTATTTGTATTTCGCAGGGCAAAGAATAAACATGAGAATGCCAGTTGCTGAGGATGTCCATCCTAATTGTGAATTTGGGAGCTGAGAAGATAACTGTCAAGTGGAGTCATGGGAAGGATCCTTGGTCAGTCAGTGGTTAGCATTCAACTGGTAACCCAAAGGTCAGTGGGCTGAACCAGCAAATAGACTCTCCCTGGGAGAACGATGTGGCAGTCTCCTTCTCCGAAGATTATAGCCTTGTAAACCCCATGTGGCAGTTCTGCTCTGTCCTATAAGGATACCGTGAGTTGGAATTGACTTAATGGTAATGGATTTGGTTTGGGTTTCGGATTGACAGATACAATGGACCTACTGTGGGATAGCCCTGGATAAAAATTCTATTTATCGTCATCCAGTTGTCTCTGCTTTATTCAAGTTACTCAGTCCAGTAGGCCACCTCCGCTTATCACTATGTATATTTTGAAATAGAAAAGAGTGGTTTATACTACAAGCTGATAATGGCATCTTGAGTGGAAGTTTATATGTCCTAGTCCTTTGGTCTTTGTAATGAATCATTTTATTCACCTAGTGATTGACAGTCACCTTATGTGAGCATTTTATTGGCAAGAAGATGTCTTTAAATTAGATTATACGTTTCTTAAGGGAAGAGACTGTTTTGATGTGTTTTACTTGGATGTTCTCATGAAGCCTGCATATTAATAATTGGTCAATAATATTTCCTAAGGGAACAATCTCCATTACAGGTTTTCCATATTTATGATTCTAAAATTGACTCACAATACTTTGGCAATAATAGTAAATAGAAGCAATTTTAAAATACACTTATGAGACTTTACATTCCTTAATTGTCAGGAATGTACTCTTTAAAACATAATTTGTCTCAAACATAAAGCACTGGCTCGTCCTGTTGTGACATGTTGATTTTAATTTCTGATTAGGGTCCACCTTCTTGCAAAGGGCAGGACTCATGTCCATCACCTGTATCCAAGGCTACAGAGTTTATAATTTCTACCACCCGAAAGGAGTCAACCGTGCTCATTCTCAGCCTTGATTTGAGAAATCCTGGTTTCTCCATTTCTGATAGGTGAACGAGGGCAGTCACCTCAACCTCCCAAGCCTCAGGCTCTCATGCCAAAGGAGTGGACTCATGTTAAAATATGATGGCTCTGTCTCAAACAGCCGATGGCACTTGGCTGCTTGGCTGGCTGTCTCAAACAAGAATTGGAATAGGATGAAGGAGGATTTCTAGATAAAAGGACACTTTAGAAAAGACTGAAAACTAGGTGTTCATAAGTTCCAGTAATAAATGAAAAAAGAAAGGAAATGCATTAGTTTCCCCTAGCTTGATCTTGAAAAGGCAGTAAGTACCTTTTAGATATTCTACCTTTGCTTTACTGGAAATTTCTTGTTTCCATAAACTGTTTTTAATAAAGAAATTAAAATACTTTCTTTTCTTGTTTGTATTTTTAGGCAGCACAATTACCGGTTCACTGACAATCCAAGGCAGTTGCCTTTTCATATTCTCAGCCGTTCCAGTAATTCTAGCTTTTTGACATCAGGAGCAAGGTGAAATAAATTGAGTTCAACGTTTTTCTTGAAAATAAAAAGCCCCACAAACCTGGCCCTTCATTTCCAGCTGGCAGGGATATAAATAGCTGATGCACTTTGCTATGCATAAAGCCAAACAAAAGCCAAAGAGACGTTGTCTAAAGGTGATTAGAGTGTATATGTTTATGGGAACAATATGTGGCCACCCCCGGGCTTAGGGTCCATCTGATTTGGTTTGTTTATAAACAGAATTACAAAGTGAATGAACCCATTTCCTGTTAGTCTCTCTCAATCTCCTTTTTCGTTTGTTTCCCCTGAAGTGTGGATCTGATGTCTTACGCTGTTTGGAAAGGGGAGATCTTGATTGTGACTTACCAAACTATAACTAGCTGCAACCTAGTAATGCTCAGTTTTAATATCTTAATATTAAGTAAACAAGTATAAGCAGTGATCATATTATGCAAATATGTGGACCCGGAGTTTAAACTCAATGAATTTTATTTCCAATTCTGTCTCACAAAATTGCAGATTATCTTAATTTCCTTAGAAGTTTCCTAACTTGTCGGGGGCCATGAAAAACTTCAGGCCCCCAAAAAACAGGAAGTCTGGAAAGCCCCTAGAAACGCGCGCGCGCGAAAACTACCCGCAGGTCACTGCCCAGCGTCACTGTCCAGGCATACCGCCTAACCAATCATAAAAACGCCAAGTGCCTCACACCAGATACCACCCGATTCTAAATCCCTCCCCTTCCCGCTGTATATATATATCCACTGCTAAAATAAAAAATTTTTGAGGCTTGATCAGAATATTGTCTTGCCTCCATTTCTTGGCATCTCTTGCCCTGTTTCCCTTTTCACAGGTTCCTCCCCGTCCTCCGTTGATTTGCCCCGCGGGCCGGGGCACTAACTTTGCTAGATTATTGTGGACAGTGTGTACTGTAGAAATAGCCTCTTAGCCCTGTAGTGCTAAGCATATTTAGATTTGAAAATATGTTTCTCTTCAAAGCTTAAAATAATTTACTTTCAGATCAAGAGTAAGTAAACTGAAGGTTTTTGCCTTGAATATTGTGGAGCAATTAAAAGAGTCATTATGCTTTCCAGATCAGGTATAAATGAACAGGAAAATCATGTGTATTTCTCTGTAATTCTACCCATATAACTCATTGCTCATCCATAGTAACTGTGTATTTAAGACTTATTTCAGTCCTTAGCCATCCATCTTAATGCATTTGTACTTTGGATCAAACTGGGTTATTTTAGTATTTCATAGACTCAAGGGTATAAAATCCTTTCATACCTAATGATGGCAATCAAGAACATCAGTCAACAACATTTGTTATGAACCCACTGTGTGCCATTTCCTAATGTACATTTTTCAAAAAGCCCATGTGGTCTGCCTTTGGAGACTTGAAGGTTGAAAAAGGGTATTTGCATTGAGTTACACAGTGGGACAGCTGGAATTAAATAACATTCAACTCCATTGTAACATTAATTTGAAAATTAAAGTTCTACTTATGGATTGAAGCATATGCAAATATAGAAACAATTTGGAGAAATTCCCAGGTTAACAAGAAAATATGCTCTGAATAAATACATTATTTTTTCCCAGATGTGAGTATTTCAATCAAAGGGTTTTCCTAGGGTTGGCTCAGACAGTTGTATAATAACTACTGAGCCATTAGTAATTTCCTATGTATTCCCTAGGACACTCCCTGTGGCAACTGTTCTAAATCTTCTTTAATTCCTTCTACCAATTACGTTACCATGGCTCCACTCTCAGCAGGCCAGAAGAAGTAAAACTTTTTTGTTTAGTTTTATAAGTTGCTACACCAGGTGACTCCATATTGAGAAGTAATATACAGAACTGTCCATCACTCAGAGATGATGACGTTCAAGCTGGATGTACTAATTGCCTGAGTCTCTGGGATCACTGCCCTTGCAGAGGAATGAGGGCATTCCATGCAAAGTACAGGTATGGAAGAAATTCTGATTTTAGCCATGATAGACTAACAGATGATCAATTTATCTTTGGCCTTAACAACTACAGAAGTGGTATAGTTTTCCAACACTGGCAACAGGAAACACAAACTGTGATGCCCAGGAGAAGGAAAATCAAAGTAAGCTGTGTGAGTTCTGTAGCTCACAACCTCGATTCTAATCCACTGAACAGGAAGTAAGAAGCTTAAGTCAGAATGGCCTTGTACCTTTCCTGAGTTGAGGAAACAGAGTCTGGAGTTTAGGAAGATGATGAGAATTTTCAAGCCAGAATACCAGAGAGAAGAGAAATTCACTGAGCCAAAGAGAAAGCTCAGTGATCTGGAAAAGGTAACCAGGAAGTTTTTGACTGAGTGCTGTCTGTGTATGCATGTGAGGAAATTACGAAGGCCAGGCAGAAATCACCAGAAAAAAAGTAGGTCAAATAATTCCTACAGTTTACACAAAAGTGCTGATAGCTTCTGTTTTCAACATTCACAGTCTAAAGGCCTTCTAACACATGGAACAATGAGTAGTATTCTCAGAAAGGAACTGCTTCCATAGAAGGGAAAAAATAGCCCTAGAATAAAGACTGTTAGGGACCCACCCCAACAAAACTTAACAGCAAGGATCAAACATAACTTCTTTTCAGAACAAAGTTTCAAAGTATTGAAACACTCAGAGAGAGAAAAGACAGAAAATACAAAAATTAGCTATGTGTCTTAGGCTGGGTTGTCTAGAGAAGCAAAACCAGTGAAGTGTATATATAGATATATATGGAGATATTTGCAGAGAGACACAGATTTCTATCAAGGAAACAGTTCACTTGTTTATAGAGGCTAGAACCTCCCAAAACCGTGGATGAGGACAGAGACTTGAAAGAAGTATTTTGCAGCAGATTTACCCAAAGCAAAGTGTCTTTTGTTTTCTTGGCTACTGCTTCCATGAGTGTTGATTGTGGATCCGTGTAAAAGAAAATCTTCGACAACTTCAGTATTTTCTCCATTCGTCATGATGTTGCTTACTGGTCCAATTGTGAGGATATTTGTCTTCTTCACATTGAGGTGTAATTCATTCCAAAAAGCTGTGGTATTTGATTTTCATCAGTAAGTGTTTCAAGTCGTCTTCACTTTCAGCAACTAAAGTTGTGCCGTCTATATAATGCAGGTTGTTGATGGGTCTTCCTCCAATCTTGATACCACTTTTTTCTTCATGTAGTCTAGCTTCTCAGATTATTTGCTCAACATACACATTGAATAAGATGATGAAAAGATATAACCCTGACACATGGCTTTTCTGACTTTAAACCAGGCAGTATACATTTATTCTGTTTATACAAATGCCTCTTGATCTATGTTTAGGTTCCTCATGGGTACAATGAAGTGTGTCTGGAATTCCCATTCTCTGCAATGTTATCCATGACTGGTTATAATCCACACAGTTGAATGCCTTTGCATAGTCATTAAAACACAAGTAGGTATCATTCTGGTATTCTCCTATTTCAGCCATAACACACCTGACATCAGCCATGATGTTCCTGGTTCCACCACCTCTTCTGAATCCAGTTGGAATTTCTGGCAGTTTCCTTACTGCTGCAGCCACTTTTGGATGATCTTCAGTAAAACTTACTCGTGTGAGATATTTATGATGTTTTTCAATAATGTCTACATTCCGTCGATCGTCTTTCTTAAGAACAAGTATAAATAAGTCTCTTTTCTAATTGGTTGGCAGGTTAGCTGTCTTCTAAATTTTTGGGCATAGACAAATGAGCACTTCTAGTGTTGCATTCACTTGTTGAAACATCTCAGTTGGTATTCTATCAATTCCTGGAGCTTCGTTTTTCGCCAGTGCCTCAGTGTAGCTTGGACTTTTCCCTTCATTACCATCGGTTCCTAATCATGTGCTACCTCTTGAAATAGTTGAACACTGACCAATTCTTTTTGATATTCTTTGTATTCCTCCCATCTTCTTTTTCTTTTTCTCCTTCCATCTCCTTTTGATGCTTCCTGTGGCATTTAATGTTTTCCCAGTAAAATTGTTCAACGTTGCAACTCAAGGCTTGAATTTTTTCCTCAGTTCTTTCTCCTTGAGAAATGTTGAGTGTGTTCCCTTTCAGCTTTCTACCTCCAGGTCTTTGTACCTGTCATTATAATACTTTATTTAGTTTTCTTGACCTGCTCTTTGAAATCTTCTATTCAGCTCTTTTATTTCATCCTTTTTGCTTTTACTTGAACTACACTCAGGAGCAAATTTCAGAGTCTCTTCTAACATATATTTTGGCCTTTTCTTTCTTTCCTGTCTTTTTAATGATCTCGTGGTTTCTTTGTGTGTGACATTCTTGATGTCATTGCACAGTTCATTTCATCTTTAATGGTTAGTGTTCAGTTAACCAAATCTAGACGTGATCTCTAAATTCAGGTGCGATATGTTCAATGTGATACTTTGGCTCTTTTGAACTTGTTCTAATTTTCTTCAGTTTCAACTTGAACTTGCATATGAACAACTGAAGGTGTGCTCTACAGTCTCCCCCAGTCTTGTTCTAGCTGATGATATTGAGCTTTTCCATTGTGTCTTTCCAAAGACGTAATCTGATTCCTGTGTATTCCATTTGATGACGTCTGTGTGTGGCTGTCATTTACGTTGGTGAAAAGTGTGTTTTCAGTGAAGAAGTCATTTGTTGTGCAACTTCCTGTCAAGCAATCTCTGGTATTGTATTTATCACTAAAGCCCTGTTTTCCAACTACCAATCCTTTGATTGATTTTTCTGTAGTCAATGCCTAGGGAAGTAGCAGTCAAAAAATCAAAAGATACATTGCATTGGGAAAATTTGCTGCAATGGACCTCTTCAAAGTATTAAAGAGTAAAGACGTCACCTTAAAGACTAAGGTGAGCCTGACCGAAGCCACAGTATTTTCAGTCACATCATATGTATGCAAAACTAGACAATGAACAAGGAAGACAGAAGAAGAATTGGTGCCTTTGAGTTGTGGTGGTAGAGAAGAACATTGAATGTACCACGGACTGTCAAAAGAACAAACAGATCTGTTCTGGAAGAAGTACAAGAGTGCTCCTTGGAAGCAAAGCTGGAGATACTGCATTTTCCAAACTTTGGATGTGTTGTCGGAAGGAATAATTTCCTGGAGAAGGACATCATGCTTAGTAGACAATCAGCAAAAAAGAGGCAGATCATTGACGAGTTGGGTTGACACAGTGGCTACAACAATGGGCTTAAGCATAAAAATGGTTGTGGACATGGTGCAAGACTGGGAAGTGTTAAGTTCTGTTGTGCACAGGGTCTCTGAATCAGGACCAACTTGACGGCATCTAACAATAACAACAATCCTTTGTTTCCACCTTTTACATGCCAATCACCAGTAATTATCAGTGCATCCTGATTGCATGTTTGATCATTTCAGACTACAGAAATTGGTAAAAACCCTCAATTTATTCATCTTTGTCCTTGGTGGTTGGCATGTGAATTTGAAAACAGTTGTGTTAACTGGTCTTTCTTGTAAGGGAATGGATATTATCTATAACTGACAGCATTGTGTTTCAAGATACATCTTGAAATGCTCATTTTTGACAACGAATGCAATACCATTTCTCTTCAATTTGTCATTCCCAGCATACTAGACCTATGATTTTCCAATTCAAAGGCCATTACCAGTCCATTTCACCTCACCAATGCATGGGGTAATAATGTTTATATGTCATTTCAATTTTCCTAAATTCATGCTTCGTACATTTCTACTGATATCAGATAATCGAAATGATAGTACAGAGTAGCCTTTTTGTTGCCTGCTACAGAGTCAGGCTCTCAGTTGGCCTGGTAACAGAATCATGATTTATTCAGACAGTAGACAACATTTCTTGATCACAGAGACGTTAGTATCCTCATAATACCCAGAAGATAAAGAACAATTGGTCTGTGCAGCTGATTCTGGTTACTCTGATACCCTATGGCAGACAACGTTCTCAGCCTCATTTGCATTTAAGGGATGTTCTGTGACAAACTCAAAGAAGTACAAGTAAAGGGAGATCTTCTAGATGGAGAGTAGGGATTCTAGGAAAGATTTTTTTAATAGTATAAGAAAATAGGGTCTCAGAAAGAAAAAATCTTTTACTCTGAGCATTATTTTCTGTTTTAAGGCAGCATAGGAAGCATTGGTGGTATAGGTGGTTAAGTCTTAAAGGCTGCTAACCAAAAGGTAAGCAGTTTGAACTCACCAGGCACTCCTTGGAAACTCTATGGGGAAGTTCTACTCTGTCCTACAGGGTCTCTATGAGTCAGCATCGACTGGACAGCAGTGGGTGAGACTATCCCCTTCCATATAGCTTTGCCTCCAGTTTTACAGAAAATATCCCTCCCTTTCCTACCAAAGCAAACATTGCTCTTTGGGCTCAACCTTGTTCCTTGTTTCCTCCAGGAACAGTGCCCTCTTGCATTCCTAGTTACTCCCTTACCATTGCTTTAATTATTGTGTCTCTTTTACTTAATTCAGTTTGCTTCTCACTGCAGACTATATGTTTTTTCATTTTGTATCTATATTCATCAATGCATTCCTCACTGTCTTGCAACATTGTATTTTTCCCTTATTATATATTTCCCATATATATATATATTCACTCCCCTTGATTTGTACAACAAGTAATTTTTCACTCAAAACTCTTGAGTGGTAACTTTCTTTACATATCTGGAATCTTCTCCTACATCTTAATTGACTTTCACTTTTGCCAAAAATATAACATTCTTATTCTCTAACTATGATTATTTCCCAAAATTTAATTCTTGGCATTCAGCTTCTCCTTTCCTCTTAAAAACAACAAACAAAAACCCATTCTTTATGATTTTGACCATTACATATAGATAATTCCCAAATCCAGTCTAATCTTTTTCAAATTCTCAGTGCCATATCTTCAATTGCATTTTAGATAATGATTGATATAATCAACATATCTAAAAACCAATTCACCATACCAAGAGGTTGGCAGTTCGACTCCACAAGCTATACCTTGGAACTCCTCTGGGGGCAGTTCTGCCCTACCACTCGTTATGAGTCAGAACCGATGCAACAGCGAAGGTGTTTTTTTTGTTGTTGTTGTTATCAAGGGTGCTATTATCCCACCATTTACAAAATTCTAAATTCACTTTCAACTTTTTTTGTTTTGGCTAATTTCACCTTATTTTAGTCTCTGTCATTTCCTACTTAAAGTTAATTCTGTAGTTTGGGTCCTCTCCCACTTTCAAATTCCTCTAACTCCAATGCATTTAAAATTATCTTGCCAAAAGAAACATATTTCTAAAAAAGTCTTTCACAAAGTCGTGCTATTAAATGGTTTCCTATTGTCTACACTGGACTTCTGAATCCAAGAGCAATTTTTAAGGGGAAACCCTGTTAGTGTAACAGTTAAGTGCTATATCTGCTAACCAAAAGGTCAGTAGTTTGAATCTGCCAGGTAGGTACTCCTTGGAAACTCTATGGAGCAGTTCTACTCTGTCCTTCAAAGTCGCTCTGAGTCGTTGGTTTGGGTTTTTAGTTTAAACCCTCCACAGAGGATGTATTTGTGGTAGGATTTCACTCATGTGAAAGTATCTGAAGTAAACGTGCAGAGACAAAAGTAGGTTGGAGTTACCAGGGGCTGAGAGAGGGACCAATGGAGTGTTATTGTTTAACAGATATTGATTTTTTTGTTTGTGGTGATAAAAACATTTTGGAGGTGAACGGTGGTTGTGGCTACATGACATTGTGAATGTAACATTGTAGCATTTAAAAAATACTTAAAAACTCAGCACAGCAGAAAGTCTCTAGGAGGACATCACTATGCTTATCAAAGGTCTAAGGTTAATATTTTGTGTATTGTGCCTGCAGGCATCCGATTGACAGCTGCCATTAATTTCATTTTAGATTGGACTGTTATCTATGAGTAATAAAGGTGGAATGTGATTTTATTGACTCTGAAGTTAGGCAAGAAACAGGACTTCTCTACAGTTGACGAGTTTGTTACCAGCAGACCTGTTAGAAGGAATAAACCTCCAAGTAACTTTCCTTCTGGTGCAGGGTTCAGCTGCTAAACCAGGCTGTGCACAGTTGATCCACATGGGTGCTTCAAAGCTCATGTTGAGACACCGTGTATCTTTCCTGCCTCTCTGTTCTGTGTTTTGATTCCCTAGTACTTCCTAATGTGATGTATATGAAATCTGATTTTTCATGTCTTCAGTTGTCATGATATGATCTCCACAGACCAGACAACCTGTTAAATTTAGTAAAGAGCATTTCTAATTGTGCATATATAAAAATAGTTAGATTTAATTAGAAAAATATCAACCAAAGCCTTGTAGTGCAATGTGAGTCTCCCTCTAAAATACTGTGGAATCTGCCAATGTTCCTAACATGTAAATATTTGTAAAACACGTCTTGTTTCATGTTTTCACTCAGAACTCAGCTCCTAGTCTCTGATCAGATCAAATCAAAGTGACAAGCTAGTGGTGTTTCACTGTTAAGGATAAGGAGGATTTCTCCAAGGTTTTCTACACTTGCAGTCAAGGAAATATTCATGACCTCTGGCCCAGAGTTTCGCCCTGTTTTTATTGACTTTGTTTACATTTTCCAAACCATTTTTATATGATTATAGTTAATAAAACAATTCCAGTTTTGAAGCTCAGTTTCTAAAGAAATTAGTTTATAGAAGATGGTTTGTGTGAAACTTGGCTCTGTACCTCACTAAATCAGTTCGCTGAGTCAAATATTTATCCGACACTTGTTTGTGAAAAATCTTTCCAAATTTGTCTTATGGAAATTATCTTATTGTGGTAGTGAAGACTGTCTTCACTTGACCCAGACAGGTCAAGATAGGGTGACAGTACGTTTTGTATGTCTCGGACAGTTCTAACTGACACCTATTGTTCTGGGATATTTATTAGCAGCAGCGCTTTCTTAAAAAATGTCCGAGTTTGTGGCAAATTATTTGGCTGCCCTTGCTAAAGACCACAAATGGATGAATATGTAGCTTCATTTTTATAATTGGAAGACCAGATTCCATACTCTTTTTGAGGTTTCACATTGGTACTGCTTTCCATTCTCTGGAATTTAATAGAAAACAGATTTTTATTTCAAAGACAGGCGATTTGGAATAATTCTAATAAGGAGTTTAGAGCCCTGAATCTTCCCCAAGACTCTGTAAACAATTAACATTATAATGCTAGGCCAATGACTTTTTTTAATGTGAACAGAATTACTTGTGATATTTATTAAAAAGCAAGTTATGAAACTCCTTTTCTAAAGACTCAGTATTATTAGACAGTTCCCTCAGGTATTCTGATGCAAGCAGTCCTTAAGAATCACGACCTTACACAAGCCAACCCAACTGGGCTTCAGTTCCCACATACATAAAATGAGGGACTGAATCAGATGAAGTTTAGGGCTACTGCCAGTTCTTAACTTTCATGAATCAATTAAATTGTTTTCTATTTCTGGGAACAAAGCTCTGATCAATTCAACACAGGTGGCACTCAAGTGACTAAGCCTCTCTTTTTGCGTGAGGGTACAGTCTAAATAAATATTTCCTATTCATCCCATCAGCAGCCCACATCACAGAACTTTGCATAGGAAGAGGCACTAGACTGTCTAGTGTTATCTCTCACTCAGTGCAGAAAGGCTTTCATTCCCCAATAAACAATAGATCATCATCCAGCCTGTGCTTGTTGACTTCTGTCACTAGGAACTTACTACTCTGAAACAAGAAAATATATCCCTTCTCTTAAATAGAAATCTTTCTCGTTGGAGGTATTATCTATGTGTCCCACTTGTATGCTATAATTCTGTATAGAATGAGGATAACTTCTAACACATATAACCACAATTTGGAACAAATTTTTATTTCATACTCAGTTTCAGTTACATTTAACTGCCTACTGTCTAGTTGTATCTGAATGGATCTCTCCTAAAATGTGTCCTCAGCTATGGTCTGGGCAGTGTCATTTACAGCAGGACCTTTACCTTACGGAATCTGAATTCTCTTCTAATGCCATCCCGAGTGGTAAAGCCGAGGATGTGCGGAAAAGAGGAAGATCCTCAGTAAGATGACTGACACAGTGGCTGCTACAAGCACAGCAGTGACGGTGAGGATGCGGCGGGGCTGGGCAGTGTTTCTTTCCATTGCACACAGGGTCACTGGGAGTAGGAACCAGCTTGATGGCACTTAACAACAACAACAAAAGATACCTAAGATGACATTTGTGTTTTGTGGTAGCCAATCACATTGCTGGCTCATTCTAAGCTGGCAGGCAACTCAAATCCTGGGGACTTTTTCAAGGAAAGTCGTTTATTTCAAGTCTCCACAATCTGCAACTTCAAACCCATAGTCATAGAACTTTTCTCTTTTCGTAATGCCAAATTCATGAATTACAAGTTTTTCTATTTAATTTCATCTGTTTAGTCCTAGGCTGTTGTACTCTCTTTTTTTTTTTCAAATCACACAATGCCTTAGTTACCTCTTACAGCTTTGTGATGTTTGTGGATTTGGTGGGCATGTATTCTCACTTTAATCACCGTCAGTTTTCAAGAATATATAAAGGAAGAAGGAATTTATGAATAAATACTTCTTTCCACCATCACTTCTCCCACCCTAACAGCTTAGGAAACATAAGTATTACTTTTAAAGGAATAAAAGTGAGAGTTTGGGCTGGTGTTTTAGCATAAACAGTGGAAGACAAAAAGCAATTAAATAACAGTTTTAGGGTGATATAAGATTAAAAAATTGCTAGATGGCTATGTTATATCCAGAAAAAGTACTCTTCAAAAATAAAACCTATATAAAGCCTTTTAAAGGGAAAAGAGATGAGAATATTTGTTGTTATCCTAACCATACTACAAAAAATATCAAATGAATTTCTTCAGACTGACAGAAAACGGTACCAGACAGAAGAATGGAATTTCATAAAGAAACAAACAAAACTGAACACAATAAAAATGCAGGTAAATTTGAAAGAGAAATACTGTCTTTTAAAAATGACCTTTTAAAGCAAAAATATTAGAATGTTCTGTGGGATTTATGTTATATATAAAAGTAAACTCCATGATGCTCCTAACAAAAAGAGTAGAAGCTGAAAGGTTCTTACATTATTTGTGAAATGATAACATTTTAATTGAAGATAGTTTATGTTAAGAATGCATGGTCCAATATGTAGTATAAATGTTAAATGGAAATATAAAACTATATTAACAAAAGAACAACAAAATATATGAAATAAAATACTAAACATACTTGATTAATTCAAGAGAAGGCATGAAAGTAGCCAAGCAAGACAGAAAATTAAATTCAACCGACTCATTAATTATCTTAAATATTAAAAACAAAAACTAAACAAAAAAACCCTAAATAATTAAAAGATATGGTTTACCAAGATGGATTTTTCTAAATGATTCATTATATGCTACCTGTAAAATGCATACTTTCAATATAAAGATACAGATAACAGAAAAGTAAAAAGATGGAAAAAAAATAAATGGCTATTCAGGCATTAGCACTGAAGAGGAATATTATATAATAATAAAGGATCAATTTATCAAAAAGATATGAAGAAGTTAAATATGTATAATATTACATCGGATACCAAAACATACTGCTGTCAGTTCGATTCTGACTCATAGCAATTCTATATAGGACAGAGCAGACTTGCCATATAGAGTTGCCAAAGTGTACCTGGTGATTCAAACTTCAGACCTTTTGGTTAGCAGCTGTAACACTTAACCACTACCCCACCGGGGTTTCTATGCCATCTAATACCATAGCTTAAAATACAAAATGCATAACTGACAGAATTTAAAGGAGAAATGTAATAACCCCCTATCATAATCAAAGATTTTTCTCTCAGAGATAAAACAAGCAAATTTAAAAAATACCAATATATAGAAGATTTGAAAACTTTATTAATAAATTTAATCTAATTCATATTTATATAATGCTTCAATTAACAGAGAATATACTTTTTCAAATGCCCAATAAGTGTATTATGAAACAATATAAGCTATGTGGCTTTCCCCTAAAATAATTCATAGTAAACGCCAAAGTGTTGAGTCACTCAGAATATGTTCTCTGATGCTTATGCAATTAAGCAGAAATCGATAATAAAAAAGACAGCGAAAAATCCTAGTTGTTTGGAGGTTAATAACACAATTCTAAATAGCATGTGGGTCAAGAAGAATGGAAATGAATGTTGTTGTTGGATGCGCATGGTTAAGTTCTGAGTCACAAACGACCCTGTGTGTAACAGAATGAAGCACTGCTCGTCCGGTGCCATTCTCACAATCTTTGTCATAGTTGAGGCCATTGTTGTAATCACTGTGTCCGTCTAACTGACGGTCTTCCTCTTTTGCTATGCTTGACCAAGCATGATGTACTTGTCCAGTGACCGGGCCCTCCTGACAACATGTCCAAAGTATGTGTGATGTAGCAAAACCACCCTTGCTTCTAAGGAAGATTCTCACTGCACTTCTTCCAAGAGGGATTTACATGCTCTTTGCCAGGGCATATTCTGTTCAGTATTTTTCCCCAACACCATACTTCAAAGGCAGTGTTCTTCAGTCTTCCTTATTCGTTGTCCAGCTTTCACATGCATATGAGGCAGTTGAAAATATCTCCCTGGGGTCAAGCTTACCTTAGTCCTTAAAGGGACTTCTTAAAGAGGTCCTTTGTAGCAGATTTCACCTAATGCAATATATCTTTTGATTTCTTGATTGCTATTTCCATGAGTATTGATTGTGGATCAAAGTGAGGTTGCTTGTCAGTCCAGTTGTGAGGGTTTCTGTTTTCTTTATGTTGAGGTATAATCCATACTGAAGGCCACGGTTCTTAATCTTCACTGGTAAGTGCTTCAAGTTCTCTTTACTTTCAGAAAGCAAGGGTGCATCATCACTCTTGTGTCATGACTCTTCCTCCAATCCTGATGCTTCATTCCTCTTCAGGTTTCAGATTATTTGTTCAGCATACAGATGGAATACATATGGTGAAAGGATACCATCCTGACACACCTCTTCTGACTTTAAACTGCATAGTATCTCCTTATTCTGTTCTAATGACTGCCTCTTGACCTGTGTACAGGTACTTCATGGGCACAATCAAGTGTTCTGGAATTCCCATTTTTTCCAATATCCATAATTTCTTACAATCCACACTTGAACGCCTTTTGCATTGTCAAGAACACACAGGTAAATATCTTTCTGGTATTCTTTGCTTTCAGCCAGGATCTATCTGATGTTAGCAATGGTAGTCCTGGTTCCATGTTCTCTTCTGAATCCAGACTGAATTTCTGGCAGTTTCCTCTTGATACACTGCTATGGCTGCTTTTGAATGATCTTTGGCAAAACGTTACTTGACTGATAATAATGATATGGCTCAATAATTTCCAGATGTGGCTGGATTATCTTTATAATAGGCATAAATATGGATCTCTTCCATTTGTTTAGCCATGCAGGTGTCTGCCAATTTCTTTGCATAGACAAGTGAGCACTTTGAGAGCTGCATCTGTTTGTTGAAACATCTTCATTTATTTCCCGTCAGTTCCCGGAGCCTTGCTGCTCACCAGTGCAGCTTGGACTGCTTCCCTCAGTACTATTGACCGCTGATCACGCCCTACCTCCTGAAGTGGTTGAATAGAGACCCGTTATTTTGGGCATAGTGCTCGGTGTACTCATTTTACCTTCTTCTGACGCTTTCTGTGTCATTTAATATTTTCCCTCTAGAATGCTTCATTGCTGCAACTCAGAGCTTGAGTTTTTTATTTGGTTCTTTCAGCTTGAGAAAAGGTGAGTGTGTTCTTCCCTTTTGGTTTTTTACTTCCAGATCTTTGCACATGTCATTATAACACAAGGATTGTTAATTAAGTCAGCAAATTCATCCTAGAAATAGTGCTACATACCTCATTGCTGAATATCACTACAGTCACCATTGAGGTACTCACCATGGGAAGCCATGCACCAATACCACTGCACCTAGGCTACCCTTCAAAGCAATTTTAGGGCTTTTTTTCTAGTAGGGCCATCAGAGTTGTTCTTGTATTACCCTTGATATCCTGAATGTCATCAAAATGTCTTCCTTTCAACAAGTCACTGGGGACCAGATTAGGTGAGTAAGAAGAGTGTTTCAATACAGGTATTTGTTTACAGACTAAGAGCTCCCTCACAGACAGCTAGACCATTAAGTTTGAACTTGCCACTATGCCAGTGTGTGCAATGGCCATTCCAGAAAGAGTTCCAAAATGATATTCATCAATTAAGTATGAAACAGTTCCAAAGTGATATTCATCAATTAAGTATGCAGCATTTAGAAAAATTAAGTTCTGAGTTGTCAGACCCTGTACTTTGTTTTCTCAAGCCACCCTTTGACCTCTTCTGTTCAGTTCTTTCACTTTGTCATTTCTTCCATTTTCTTTAGCTACTCAGTGCTCAAGAGCAAGTTTCAGAGTTTCTTCTTACATCCATGTTGGTCTTTTCTTTCTTTCCTGTCTTTTTAATGACCTCTTGATTTTTTTGCCATAAAGCAAGTGCTTAGTCCACCTGTCACAAAAGCCAGTACTGAAACAAGGGTAAAGTAAATGTACAAGAGGCTTATTACATGCCAGCAGGTAAGAGACAGGGGGAATTCGGGTCCTCAGAGCCTGTCCAGATTTGTCAGGCAAGGTCAGAGTATTTAAAGGGAAAGATAACATGCGAATGCAGAGAACAAGGTGGGCAGTTGGAGGCATGTGGGGGGGTTGACCAGGTGGAAGTCAATTGAGTGAAGGCTGTCTGCTTTGCAACCTTGCAGGCCATCATTGACCATCAAGAGAAACAAAGTGGTGCTGGACGTCATCTAGCCAGCAATCTGAAAGAAGAATGCTCAAACACAACTTACTTCCCTGTCCTTCCCAGCCTCCTGCTTAATTCTTTTATCATTGGTTACAGCCAAATTATCAGGACAGAGGAGTCATTCATAGCCTATAGTTTACTGAATCAATGGTGGTGCCTCTGAAGGCCCCACCCAAGAGTTGCCTCCTGGGACTTGTGGAATGTGGAGATCACGGATTAGAGGGGATCTGAAACAATACATCTCAGGGCCTCGATCTTAGTGTTCAGTGTTCAGTTCCTCAACTCTGTTCTTGACATGGCCTTTAAATTCAGGATCGATATACTCAAGATTATACTATGGCTCTTCTGGACTTATCCCAATATTCTTCAGCTTCAGCGTGAACTTGCATGTGAGCAATTGACAGGCATTGTTCTGACTGTTGATATTGAGCTAACGAAGGCCCCCTAAGCTTTACTCAGTCCACATCATTAAGGTCAGTTCTACTTTGAGGAGGCAGTTCTTTTCAAATTGTATTTTCAGTGCCTTCCAACTTGAGGGACTCATCCTTGGCATTTTATTAATTTGTGCTGCTATCCATAAGGTCTTCACTGGCTAATTTCTTTTTTTAGAATTAGAGTGTCCGTTCCTTTTCCCTCGGGTCTGTAAGCTCAGCTGAAACCTGTCCATCATGGGGGACCCTGCAGATGAGATACAGCAGTGGCATAGCTTCCAGCATCACAACATACGAGCCACCACAGTACGATCAACAAGTGGTGGAGTCAAGTCGGTAATGACTCATAGTGGCCCTAAAGGGCAGAGGAGAAGCACTCTACAGAGTTTCCAAGGAACACCTGGTAGATTTGAACTGCCAAACTTTTGGTTAGCAGTCTTAGTACTTAACCACTATGTTACCAGTGTTTCCAGAGTCTATATATATAGCATTATCCTAAAATTTTCTCATATTGCTTGTTTTTATCCATAAACACCTTTCCCCTGACCTCGAATCCCTGGAAATTACTAATCTTTTCTTCATTCAACAATTTTGTCTTTTCAAGAATATTACATGAAGGTATTCACATAGCATGTAATCTTTTGGGATTGGCTTTTTTCCACTCCACATAATTTCTTAGATATTCATCTGTGTTGTTGTGTTTATCAATTAATCATTGCTTTTTCTTTCTAATGAGCATTCCCTAGTATGAGTAAATTGAGTTTGTTTAAAAATTCTTTCTTTGAATTATGTCTGGATTGTTTCCTTTTGACTGTTATAAATACAAGTACTGCAAACATCTATATACAGGTTTTTGTGTGAATACAAGTCTTTGCTTTTCTAGGCTAACTGCCCAAGAATGTAATTATTAGATAGCATGTTAGCTGCATGGCTAATTTCATAAGAAACTGCCAAACTGTGTTTCAAGAGTCACTGTACCCTTTCGCTTTCCCATCTGTGCTGCTGAAATGACCCAGTTTCTCTGCATCCTTTCCAGCATTTGCTATTGTCACTAGCTTTCATTTTTGCCATTCTGGTGTTTAGTGATATCTCGTTGTGGCTTTCATTTGAATTTCCGTAGCGGATAATAATACTGATCATCTTCTCATATGCTTCTGTGCCATCTTTGTATCTCTTAGATCAGGTGTCGTCTCTTCACATGTCTTGCTCATTTTGCAACCGGATTTGGGTGTTTGCTTTACTTTGAATTTTAAAGTTCTTCCTATGGTAGTTCTTTGTCAGATATGTGGCTTGCAAATATGGTCTTCTAGTCAGTAGCCTATCTTTTAATTCTCTTAACAAGATCTTTCTCAGAGGATAAAAATTAATTTTGATGAGCTCTATCTTTAACAATTTTTCCTTTTATAACTCATGCTTTTTTGTGTGAAGTCTAAAAAAAAATTCTTTTATTTAGCCTTAGATCTTGAAGATATTCTCCTATGGTTTTCCTGAAAGTCTTTATTTTTATTTATTTATTGTGATTGAATGAAAGCGTACAATACAGTTAAACTTGTATGCCCACCTATGTGCAGTTTCTACTGCTCTCCTTGCCCGGTGACAGCATATTTCTTTCTGTTCTAGACACATCATATCCTTTTAACAATCTTATGTCTCCTCTTCTAGACCCTCTCCACTCCCCTCTAGTAAAAGGCTGGTAGAATGACATCCTACAGCATCAGGTCTAGGGGCCACGCTCCCAGGGGAGCCTCAAGGCCTTTGGATTCCTGAAAGTTTTATACTGTTACATTTTATTTTTAATTATAAGATCTATTTTAAGTTTTTTTTTTTTAAAAAAAGAAAAATAAAGTAAGGGTTTAAAGGGAGATTCATTGGTTAAAAAGACTATCCTTCTTTCACTGATTTGCTTCATCACAATCTAAATGAGAGGCAGGACTCAAATGGGTTAAGAATAATTAATTGCTCCAAGTAAACATGCCTCCATGAAGCTTCCTGGACTTAATTAAGGTGAAGTAGGTACACCACGAATTTTTATTTCATGTTCTGCCTTCAGACAATGCATGTGAGCTCTGTTCAATCCACCTTAACTGAGTATATAAAAATTAAATGAGCCTGCTCCAAGATGAAAAATTTTCTTTAACAATGCCTCCAAGTTAATGGGAAACCCTGGTAGCATAGTGATCAAGTGCTATGTCTGTTAACCAAAAATTTCAGTAGTTAAAATTATCAGGCACTCCTTAGAAACTCCGTGGGGCACCTCTGCTCTGTCCTAAAGGGACACTATGGGTTAGAATTGACTCAAAAGCAGTAGGTTTGGATTTTGTAAGTTAATAACACTCAGTTCTCTTCCGATTTATAATTATGTTTCTAAGAGTTCTATAACTGTTTGACTTACTTGAATTCCTAGGTAAAACTCTGGCCTCTCTGAACTCAACTGACCAGCCCAGCAACTTAAGGTCTAGTTTCCCCTTTGGCATTCAGTCTTTTGTTAGCTGGATCAACAGACTCTCCCAGACTAGACTCCCAGACTCTTTGGGACACTCTTGCCTTAGGTTTACCTACTTCCTTTTGTAAAAGTATGGATACTTCTAAGGCTGTTGCTCTTTTTCATGGAGTGGGTACAGTTAGGTCACTTGTCAGAGAAAAAAATGTGAGCTGAATATCTGGTCATAGAACACAGACTGTGACAGACATTAATTCTGTGTAATGCCTATTTTTTATTTTCCTCTTCCTGGTCACATGTAGAAATGCAATATTCTACCCCTTTGGAGTTTGGATGGTTATGCAACTTGCTTTGACTGATAAAACATAAGCTGAAATGATGTGTGACATTTCCTAATAAAGGCTATGAAGAGTTCAAGTGGTTTACCATTGTTTCTTCAGCATTTTAGCCAAGTGCCATCGAGTCTCATCCGACTCATGGTGACCCTAGGGGCCAGGGCAGAACTGACCCCCGGAGTATTCAAGGAAAATTTTAGTGATCAGCAATTCTCCAGATGCCTGAGGCTTCAAGAGCTAACACACCTGAATGGAAATGGGATAAAACACATCACCCAGCAAGCATGAGGCATGAGTGAGAAATAAACCCCTATTGTTTTAAACCACTAAGATTTAGGATTTTGTTATTTGTTTTTTTAAAATAATGTAATTGTGTTTATCTTTACTGGTATAATCCCATTGACATTATATGCATTTATTTAATGATGTTAGCCATCAACTCAAGTGGCAATTCAAATCTGAATTCATCTTTATATTTTTTTGTAAATTTATTTATAGAAATAAATTTGCTAATTGGAAAAAAGTTTGTGGTCAGATCATGTTCCTGAATTAGGGTTTGGAAAACAAGAGTTTCTACATGTAAATCAGTCACAGCATTCCATGGAACAGAATGCTAAAACACCAGAATTCATTTCTGGAAGTGAATCAATAATATTTTTGGAACAACAGAATTGCACAAGATAGGGGTGAAATGATTAAACAGCAAATGCAGAGCACAAATAACTAGCGTTTCCAACTCTTTGACAACAATTTCACAAGATATAACAAAATTGTGTACCCACTACCCAGGTGCTGAACGTATGAAGTGGGGAAAACGTAGTCCTTTGCACTTTAGTATATATTTTAGAGATTATGACAAAATGAGCATGCACAGCGTGCTGCGGGGACACAGAGGTAGGATAAACGCCATGAATCTAAGTTCACACTGAAGGGTGAAAATTCATTTTCAGCTCACACTCCATACCAGGAAGCTACTCTCTTGTTTAACCAAAGTAAAATTTAACTTCTGTCTTCTGCACAGCACACCCAGAATGCCGATGGGCAAAACACAAGAGGAACCAAGCCAGAGAACACAGTGTGCTGAGGTTTAAGAACCAGAAAACTGCAGGGCCCCACAGCAAAGAGCCAGAGTCACTCCTCACTAGTAATTAGAGACAGGCATTTTGCAGAGTTCACTGACAGCAGCAAAATCCCTATAGCATGGTAATAGACGATGCTTAAACTTATTGAAAACAAACTTTGAGCAAATGTACAGGCAGAGAGAGATTTTCCATAACTTAGGGTCAAGGGAGAAAAGCAGGTGGAGTTAATGAGGGCAATCAGCAGATCTTGGATGATGCAAATTAGGAGCTTTCCCGACCCGGACTACAACTGAGAATTTCCCTTCTTTTCTTTTCTTTTAAGGCATACCAGACTGGGTTTTTCATCTATTCTTTAGGGAGGGTGGAATGTAAAATAATAACAGTCTCTGCTGCATACATATTAACTGTGAATTAATCCATAGAGTTATTTTTGAGTTAACAGTCAGGTTAAGAGTTCTCATTAGATTGTGGGGATTAAGACCTCAGGAACCAGTAGTACTTCTGTCTTTCAAAACATGGTGGAGATGTTAGAGCAGAACTGACCTGAATATTGACCAGAGTGGCCAAGGAGTTAAGTAACATCTCACAGGAAATGCTATCTTGACAAGGCTGTTAATGCATGCTATACTAGCATACATTTACTTTAATGGGGGATGATGAAAGGAAAACTGTGAAATTTAGAGATTAACCTGAACGATAGAAGATAAAGAAACTCCACAAAAAATCTACCAAACTACAGCCATAAATTTCCTCTTCTTCACCAGCCCATGCCAAATCACAATTTTCCTTCCATCTTCCAAATGTAAAAGCTTAAACACATGCACTTTAAAAAGCTCAAGACACTGTGACCCAGAAGTTTCAACCTTAGGACTCTAGTCCTAACATCAAAGACATACATGGAGATTTACAGGCAAAAGATGTTAATTATAGGATAATATTGGGATTATATTAAAATATTTAAGAACTGATGACACATTAACCAATCAGAATGGACAAATATCACCAACAACCAATACAATCACATCACTGATGGCCTACTAAATGACAAGATTAGGAACAAAAGGCCCAGGGATACTGATATTTGGCTAAATATAGTTCATCTACATCAGTACACTTCAAATTTTAAAAACAGTATTGACTCACAGTAAGAAAAGTGTTTTACATTGTAAACCTGAACAGATACATACATACATACACATATACATATATATAAACACATGTAAACATACACATATGCACAATTGAACCAAAAGTTTAATTAACACTTACTGTGTGGAACAGTTCTGATATTTTCAGCTGTGGATATTCATTTTTATTTTTCCAGATCAGTATTATCCAATAGAATTTTCTATTGTGATAAAAATGTTTATCTGGCTGACAAATACTATAGCCCCTAACCTCACATAACTATTGATCCCTTGAGATATGACTAGTGAAAATGAGAAACTAATTTCTTTTTCACTTCACTTAAATTTAATTGTTTTAAACAATCACATGGCTGCTGGCTACCGTAGAGATACAGTTCCAGATGGTAGCTGTAACCACTAGTGATTTTTAAGTAATACATTAAATAGCAAGCCAAAGTTTGAGGAATATGTATTTCCTGAAAAAATTATCTGATGATGTTAACATCATACCAAAGGTTGCTTTTAGGTGCCATTAAGTTGCTTCCAACATAGCAACCCTATACACCACAAGAAAAAATATATATATATCACCCGGTCGTGTGCTGTCCCCACAATCCTAGATATGCTTGAGCCCATTGTTGCCGCCACTGTGTAAATCCATCTCCTTGAGTCTTTTCCTTTCTTTTGCTGACCCTCCACTTTACCAAGCACGATGTCCTTCTCCAGGGGCTGATCCCACTTGATAACATGTCCAGAGTATGTGAGATGTTGTCTTGTCATCCTTGCTTCTAAGGAGCCTTCTGGTTGTACTTCTTCCAGGGCAGATTTGTTCACTCTTTTGGTAGTCCACAGTATATTACAAATTCTTTGCCAATACCATAAGTCAAAGGCATCAGTTCTTTAGTCTTCCTTATTTATTGCCTAGCTTTCACATGCATACGAGGAGACGGGAAACACCATGGCTTGGGTCAGGCACGTCTTAGTCTTCACAGTGACAACTTCTGATTTTTTTTTTTAAAAAAAACTCTTTAAAGATGTCTTTTGCAGCAGATTTCTCCAATACAGTCCGTTGTTTCATGTCTTGACTGCTTGCTTCTATTACAGTTGATTGTAGATTCAAGCAAAAGGAAACTCTTCACAACTTCAGTCCTTTTGTTGTTTCTCATGATGTTTCTTATTGGTCTGGTTGTGAGGAATTTCATTTTCTTTATGTTGATGTATAATCCATACTGAAAGCTGTGGTCTTTGATCAACAAGTGCTTCGAGGCCTCTACAGTTCAGCAATCAAGGTTGTATCATCTGCATATCACAGATTGTTAATGAGCCTTCTTCCAAATCTGATGCCACATTCTTTTTCATGTAGTCCAGCTTCTCAGATAATTTGCTCAACATACAGATTTTATAAGTACAGTGAAAAGATACAACCCAGATACACGCTTTTCCTGACTTTAAACCATGCAGTATATACTCTTGTCCTGTGGAAACAAGTACCTTTTAGGTCTCTGCACAGGTTCCTCATGAGCACAATTAAGCATTCTGGAACTCTCATTCACTGAAATGTTATCTTTATGACTTGTAATGATCCACACTGTCAAATTCCTTTGCATAGTCAGAAAAACACAGGTAAGCATTTTTCTTGTATTTTCTGCTTTCAGTTAGGATCTATCTGACATCAACAATGATAGTCCTGGCTCCAGATTCTCTTCTGAATCTAGCTTGAATTTCTAGCAATTACTGTTAATGGACATCTGTAGCCACTTCTGAGTTGTTTTTAGCAAAGTTTTACTTGTGTGTGATATGTATATTGTTCCATAATTTCTGCAAATGATTGATTCACCTTCCTTGGAAATAGGCATAAATATGGATCTCTTCCAGCCAGTGGCTATGTAGCTAGCTATCTGTTGTCTTCCAAATTTCTGGGCATAGACAAGTGAGCACTGTCAACATTATACTTGTTTGTTGAAATATCTCAATAGATATTCTGTCAATTCCTGGAGCCTTGTTTTTTGCCAATACCTTCAGTACAGCTTGGACTTCCTCCTTCAATACTCCTGGTTCCTAATCATATGCTACCCGCTGAAATGTTTTAACATCTTTGGTATAGTGACTTTGTGTGTTTCTTCCATCTTCTTTTGATGCTTCCCACATAATTCAATATTTTCCCCATAGAATTCTTCAGTATTGCAATTTGAGGCTTAAATATTTTCTTCATGTCTTTCAGCTTGAGAAATGCTGAGCATGTTCTTCCCTTTTGGTTTTCTACTTCCAGGTCTTTGTACACATCATTATAATAGTTTGCTCAAGTAACCCTTTGAAACCTTCTGTTTAGCTCTTTTACTTCATCAGTTCTTTCTTTTACATTAGCTAGTTTGTGTTCAAAAGCAACTTTCAGAATTTCTTCTGACATCCATTTTCATCTTTTCTCTTTTTCCTGTCTTTTTAATGACCTTTTGCTTTCTACAAGTATAATTTCTTGATTTCAGTTCACATCTCACCTTGTCTTCTGTCATTACTGTTCAGTGTATCAGATCTATTCTCGAAATGGTTTCTAAAATCAGGTGGGGTATAAAGTCATACTTGGACTAATTGACTAGTTCTTTTCAGAAATAAGCCACTAGGTTCTTCTTCCTATTCTGATACATTCTGGAAGCTCAGTTGAAACCTGTCGGCCATGAGTGCACTGCTAGTATTTGTTCTGATTTTCTTCACTTTCAACTTGGACTTGTAGATCAGTCATTGATGATATGACCACAGCTGGTCTTTTGACTTCTTCTAGTTGATAATATTGTGATTTTCCATTGCGTCTTTCCACAGATGTAGTCAGTTTGATTCTATGTATTCCCTCTTGTGAGGGCTGTGTGTATAATCTTCGTTTACATTGTTGAAAAGGGTATTTGCAATGAAGAAGTTGTTGGTCTTGCAAAATTCTATCATTCATTCTCTGGCATCGTTTGGATCACCAAGGCCATATTTTCCAACTACTGAATCTTGTTGCCACCTTTTCCATTTCAATCATCAAAAATTATTACTGCGTCCTGATTACATGTTCAATGAATTTTGGACTGTAGAAGTTGGTAAAAATATTTAGTTTATTTATCTTTGTCCTTAGTGGATGGTGTGTAAATTTAAATAATAATCATATTAACTGGTCTTCTTTATAGGCTATATCTCCATGAGTTGGACCCAACTTGATGGCACTTGTCTTGGCTTGGCATATTATGCTATCACTGACAGCTTTGTACTTCAGAACAGATCGTGAATTTTTTTTTTTTTTTTTTTTTTTTGAGAAGGAAAGCAATGCTATTCCTTTTCAGTTTGCCATCCTTGGCATAATAGCCCATGCTACTGTCCTATTAAAAATGGCCAATACTTGTCCATTTCAACTCATTAATCCCCATGATATGTTTTCATTTCATTCTTGACAATTTCTAGTTTTCCTAGATTCATACTTTGTACATTCCACATTCCAGTTATTAATGGATATTAGCAGCTGTTTCTTTTCATTTTGAATCATGCCACATCAGCGAATAAAGGCCCCCAAACTTGATTCCACTCTTGTCATTAAAGTCAACTCATCTCCGAGGAAGCAGCTCTTTCCTGGTAGTATTTTGAATGTCTTCCAACCTGAGGGACTGATCTTCTGGTATTATATCAGACAATGTTCCACTACTGTTCATAAGACTTCACTGGCTAATTATTTTCAGAAGTAGACCACTGGGTTCTTCTCCCTAGTCTGTCTCATTCCGGAAGCTCAGTTGAGATCTGTCTGCCATGAGTGCCCTGCCGGTATCCGAACACCTGTGGTATAACTTCAGCATCACAACAACACACAAGTCCCACAGTATGAAAAAAGGACAGATATGAAAGACAGCAAAAATTCTGAATGTCATATGCAAATATTTCCAATACATTAAGTGAATAAAGCAATGATGATCACTGACTTCTATTCACTAAGCCAAGCCAAGTGCCATAGAGTCAGATCCAACTCGTGAACAAAACAAAAAACTCCTTGACAAATATCAACAGTTGTTAAATCTGAGTTGCAGTACACTGTAGTTTTTTTCATCCTTGGCAGCCCCCCCCCCAAATTCTCTACACTGAACAAATTTTAACTTTTCTAACAGTAAAAAAAGCTCATAAGTATGTATGAGAAATAAAACTAAATTGTCTTTTCTAAATTGTGGAGAAAATACTAGTATATAAAATCTGACTAATGATCTCAACATTAAGAAAATAAAAGCTATGATCATCCTAGTTCAAATTCTGAGGAAATGTCACATCTCTGGCTAGTTTCGTGGCACTGTATTAGAACTATTCTCATCATGATGCTAAAAGTACAAGCACACAGTACCTCTTTCCCTCTTACTCCTTTGTTAAGTAAACATTTCTCAGAGGCTTAGGAGAAAAGCTGATAATTTCAAATGTTCAGTTACCATCATGTTGGTTTTTTTCTCTTTATTTTGCCTCTAGGGATGAGATCTAAGATGTTCTCTGTGGAGTAAAACTTCCAACCAGAATTTGATTCTTATATTGGTAATTAATCTAGGTGATTTCTCTGTCATCAAATAAGTCAGCAAGTGTTTTTAGTAAGTCAAGATTATGTGCTGAACCCCGCACTATGCACTGGGACCTTGAGGATACAGAAGCTGGAAATAGAAGATACGAGCCTTGACTTCAGGGTGCTTGCTACTCACCTGATGAGTTTACACCCACTTGCATGAACCAGGAGTGAATGATACAGGATGAAATATAAGAAAGAGCTGAGACATATTGTTAAAAGGCTTTTCACATTGTGAAAGAATTTTGGTACACTTTGAAAAAAATGTAACCAATGTTACTGAACAATTTGTTGTTAAATGGGACCCTAATTTGCTGAGTAAATTTTTACCAAAAAAAGAAAACAAAACAATAAAATATTCTATTCAAAAAGCTCAAGCACTCAAATCACAACTTCTAGATCCCTTCTGAATTCTTCTCAAACCAAAGAAAATCTCAACATGTTGCCATTAAGCTGATTCTGACTAACAGAAACCCTACAGGACAGAAGAGAGCTACCCTGTAGGGTTTTCATGGAGCACCTGGAGGATTTGAACTGCCAGCCTCTTGGTTAGCAGCTAAGCTCTTAATCACTGTGCCACCCAGGCTGTGAATTCTTTTCCATGACCCTTTAAATAATAGTGGCAACCAAGCTGTCTACTCGTATCCTCCCCTTAACTCCAATATTTCTACTACCAAACTCAGGGCCCCAAAACAAAAGTTCTCTCACTTTTGGTTACAAAACACCCTTCCTACCCACGGCTCATTATGCCATGGCATTACTTTCATTAGCACTGTATTCTGTATATTCATTCATTCCATCTATATGCATTTACTACTATGTTTCAGTTATTAGTCTTGTTTTGAGACAACCTGAGATATATATGGAAAGAAAGAGGAAGAAACAGCAGGAGATAACTAAAGAGGTGAGAAGAGAAAGCCAGCCAGCCAAGAGCCATAGGTGAATGAAAAAAAACAGGGAAGAGAGGAAAGGGAAGAGAAGAGACAAGGAGGAGGCAATGACTAGACCAAAAAGTATCAACAAAAACAAACTCATTGCCACTGAGTCGATTTGATTCCAACTCATAGTGACAATATAGGATAGAGTAGAATTGCCCCATGGAGTTTCCAAGGAGTGCCCGGTGAATTCAAACTGCTGACCTTTTGAGTAGCAGAAGTAGCTCTCAACTACTGTGCCATTAAGGTTTCCATAACTAGACTAGACTGACCAAAAAGGCATAGCTGTATAACCAGATATATTCTAGACACTCTAATTGCCATGAATATACAGATTTTAAAAATAATAATAATAAGAAACCCTCTCTATACCCTTGAGAAGTTTACAATCCAGTGGAAACCAGATATGCAATCATTATATAATGAATCTCTGCTTCAAAGCAAAGATATGCCAAAAACAAAAAGAAAAAAAATCATTGAGTTGATTCTCACTCACAGCGACCCTGTATGTAAGACACAGTAAACTGCCCTATAGTATTTCCAAAATTAAATCGTTACAAAAGCACACCACCACATCTTTCTCCTGCAGAGTAGATGTTGAATTCAAACTGCCTACCTTTTGGTTAGCAGCCAAGTGCTTGAACCACTACAATACCAGGGCTTCTAGAGATACACAAAGCATATTCAAATAGGAGAAAAGAACATCTAACTCTATAGGGGAATAGAAATAAAGCTTTATAAAAACACTTGAGGAAAAGCAGAAAGAATATGGAAGAATTCCTCAGGCAGGTTGGGATAAGCTTCCCAAACAGAACGACAATACCTGAAAAGACACAGACACATTTGAAAGAATGATTTGTTTGAGAAACCACAGAGACTCTGATATTGTTCAAGAGTAGAATTGGGAGAAGGTAGGAAATTAAGAAAGATTGATAGGCAAGTATCACTTCATGAGGTAGGGGTCAAGAAGAAAAAGTCTTAATGGTACAATGTGATGTAGAAACTAAAAAAAATCAGTTCAGTCATAAAGGTAAAGCATGCTTCTTTTCTTCTTTTGAATGGGTCTATTTTATTTATTATACATACTTTAGTTTTTTATTTAGTTTTAATGTATGCTAAATTGCGACTAAATAAAAGAACATGTGAAATATAGGTAAAGTTTAAACAATGAAATACAAATGATACCCATTTACTTTAAGAAGAAGAATATTACCATTATCTTCAAAGCCCCTTGTGGTGTAGTGGATAACTTACTATGACCTTTTAGCAATGTGTGATCTCTAAACTCCCACGGTGATTTGGATAAACCAAAAACCCATTGCCACTAAATTGGTTCTGACACATAGTGACCCTATAGCACAAAGTAGAACTGCCCCATAGGGTTTCCAAGTTGTGGCTTGTGCATTCAAACTGCTGATATTTTAGTTAGCAGTCATTACTCTTAACTATTCCAATGACTGGGTAACCAAAAAATCCCAAATCCATTGCCATCAAATCAATTCTGACTCACAGCAACCCTAGAGTAGATTATTTAAATAAGGTGTATGTGTCCCATCAAAGGAACTGGAGAGCCTGCTAATAACATAAAAAAAAGTATGGAACACTAGTGAAGTAACGCTCAACTACCATTATGCTAGGCCTGAGAAACGAGAGCCAATTCTAGAGTAGAGGGGGTACCTCACTACTACCAAGAAAGAAGAACTAGGAGTGAGGCATGTCCTTCAGACACAGGGTCTCCACACTGAGAATATTTAGACTCAGGAGAAAGAAACATAGAACACATGAGATGATGAAAGACAGCAAGAAGAAATAGCAGAGACACAACAAAGGAACCAGGGGCCCAGCAAAAAGTGACACGGTAGACTTCTAGAGAACAGAGCTGATCCACAGCACAAGGCAGTAGAGGTACCTATCTACAGAGAAGAAAGCTGAGTCCCTCCAAGCTGAGGCTGAGTGACGGGCAGAGGGGAGAACGTGTCTCTGGGCACTTATTTGCAGAGCTAAAGGGCTTTGTCACACTTGCCTAAGCAGGGCAGAGGCCAGGCTGAGGAGTTGAGAGACAGAGACAGACAGAGAAAGAGAAAGAGAGAGAGAGAGAGAGAAGAGAGAGAGAAGAGAGAGAAGTCTGCCTACAGGTATAGATGAAAAGCTGTTCTGACTGAAGATCTGTCTCTTGAGTTATTCCTGATCCTGCATTGTAACTCATTACTTCCATAATAAGCCCCATAATTGTGAGTATGGCTTGTGAGTTCTGTGTGGCCATTTAACAAATTATTGAACCCAGCAGAAGAGAGTGACATGGAGGGATGGATGGTGTCAGAATTCTTAAAAAGTTAGAACATGTATCTGTTCCCCATCATACTAATCGGCCTTGGGCTGATGTTGCTCTTGATTCTACCCGCTTGTGAAGTCAGAGAAAATCAAACATCCCCGTGCCATTTTTACACCCTTCCTAGATTCATCCTCTGACATCTTACTCAGAAATAACCCTTAAACAGCTGAACTCAGTATTAGAACACAGATTCATTTGATTCCTAAGTCAAACCTGTTTACACTTACTGCCTTTTTATGGACATTTGACTGACTCTTGTCTTTCTATCCTAATCCCTCCCTAACACAATATAAATGCATTTTAGACAAGAAAGCATAACACAGGTAAAGAATTTTTGGATCTTTATTTTACACCAGAAAAACCAAGACAGATAAATTGAGATCCAAGAAAACATTTGTTAAAGAGACCCAGATACAGAACTAGTGCCAAGGCTCTCATGCCATGTCTTCTGGATGAAGACAGAAAACTCAGATTTTATTCCCCATGTTGTTGCTGTCCCATCCCCTTTATGACACACTCACTTTCTAGGAATTGTGTGGCTTGAATTACAGAGAGACTGCAAGAAGGAAAGACTATTCAGAAAGGTTAGTAAATAGCTCTTCTTATACTTGGGTGGTGTTTTAGTCATTTAGCGCTGCTATAACAGAAATACCATAAGTGGATGGCTTTAAAAGGAGAAATTTTATTTTGTCATGGTCCAATAGGCTAAAAGTCAAAATTCAGGGTGTGAGATCCAAGAGAAGTCTTTCTCAGCTGGCTCTGAAGGAAGGTATTTGTAGTTAATCTCCTCCTGGACTGGAGCTTCTGATGCACAGGGACCCCAGTTCCTTTCCAAAGGACAGCTCAGCTCCCAGCACTGCTTCTTGGTGGTATGAGGTCCACAATTCTCAGCTTGCATCCTTTTTATATATATCCTAGGATGGTGCCCAAGTGTGCAGTACAATCCTACACATTGAGTCCTGGCCCACCAACACAATTGCAGCACATCTTCCCTCATTAGCATCATAGAGGCAGGGTTTACAACATAAAGGCCCATCACACAACACCAGGAAACAAGGCGTAATCAAATTCATACATACATTTTTAGGGTGGATACAACTCTATTCATGACAGGTGGAATCGCTGGTGGTGTAATAGTTAAGTACCAAGCCTTCTAGCCAAAACGTCTGCGATTGGCATTCACCCCATGCTCCTTGGAAACTCTATGGGGGCAGTTCTACCCTGTCCTATAAGTCAGAATCGACTCAACAACAACGGGGTTTATACTTCAGTAATCTTAGGAGAGTTACTAGAATAAATGGCATCTTCTCTATCACTACTAAATATATTTCACAGGCTTGAAGGTATATAATTTCCTAAGGTCTAGCAGGCAAATTATTAAATGCCTGAGCCAAGGTACATATCCAATTGAAGTCTGGGTCACTGAGAGCTTGAATTTAAAATTCAAGAATCTTGTTGCTTTTAGATCAGTGATGCTACTTCATAACATTAAATAGGAGAAAAAGTACAACTTATATTTTATCCTTTCTAAGGAAACAAAAAATGATTCATACAACAATTGTTGTTATTGTTAGATGCTATGTCATTTCTGACTCATAGTGACCCCACGTATAACAGAACAAAATATTTTTCAGTCTTTTGCCATACTCACAGTAATAAGTATGTTTGGCCCAATCGTAGACAGTGTCTTGTTGGGGGTAGACTTACTTTAGCGAGCACGATGTTCTTCTCCAAGGATTAATCCCTCCTGATAGCATGTTCAAAGCAAGGGAGACAAAGTCTCTCTATCCTCGCTTCTAAGGAGCCTTCTGGCTGTACTTCTTCCTGGACAGATTTGTTTGGTTTTTTTGAAAGTCCATAGTATGTTCCATATTTTCTACCAAAACTGTAATTCAAATGTGTCAATTCTTCTTCCGTCTTTGTTTTTCATTAAAACATAGTAAACAAGTACCACGGGCTTCTGTTCTAGCAGACTGGACACAAAAACATCAAATGTGTTTGAATCTTGTCAATAGATGTATATTTACAGACTAGACTAATTAGGGAAGGTGTTTTTTTTTAAGGTTTGCATCCTAGATTAAAAAAAAGTAAAACATTATTCAGTCAGTAATTTTCAAGCTTCAGATGATTATCTGTTTTTACCTCTTCGGAGTCTTATCTGTTGTTTCTTTAGAATAAAACAACTATAGGACTGCATGTTAGTCATCTAGTGCTGCCATAACAGAAATACCATAAGTAGATGGCTTTACAAATAGAAAGTTATTCTCTCACAATTTAGGAGGCTAGAAGTCTGAATTCAGGGTGCCGGTTTGAGGGGATGGCTATCTCTCTCTGTTGGCTCTGGGACAAGGTCCCTGTCATCAATCTTTCCCTGGTCTAGGAGCTCCCCAGCACATGGACACCATGTCCAATGGATACATTCTGCTCCTGGTGCTTTTTTCTGGACGGTATAATGTCCCTTTCCTCTCTGCTCCAGTGTCTCTTATATCTCAAAAGAGGTTGACTTAAGATATAACTTAATCCTGTAGACTGAGTCCTGCTGTATTAATGTAACTGTCTTTAATCCTACCTCATTAACATCACAGAGGTTAGAATTTATAATGTATAGGGTAATCACATCAGAGCACAAAAATGGTGGCCAAAAACACAATACTGGGAATCACGGCCTAGCAAAGTTCACAGACAATTCAACCCATAACAAAAGCCAAACCCACTACCATCTAAGCAATTTCAACTCAGAGCAAACCTGTAAGTTTTCCAAGGCTATAAATCTCTGCGGAAGCAGACTACAACATCTTTATCCTGCAGAGCTGCTGGTGGCTTAGAACTGCCCAGTTTTCAGTTATCTGTTGAGTGCCTTAATCACCACACCACCAGGATTCCTCAGATATCCAAAGCCACTTAATTATTAAGTGTCAGAGTCGGAGGGAACTTTAAAGACTGCTTCACCTAACTCCGTTTGTTAACAAATAAGGAATATAAGAGCCAGAAAATTATCTGGTGAAAGTTGTAGACAAGTGGAATTCAGAACATGGTTCATTATTTTTCTGTTTTATTAGTCAACAGAACAGACAGTATTGCTGTACACTGCTGTACAAAATGCTGGCATTGGCCTGGTGAGGTTGTTGGCTGAGTTTGGTGGTGCACATAACTACAGTCTCTGACTTTTGTCCTTCAGAGTCAGCTCTCTGTATCTCATTCCAGCAAAGTCATCTGGAAGCATTCTCCAGAAATCTACAGAGATGCCTCAAGGCTTCCCAAGTGAGCCTCTTGGATTACAAATTCCGTTGTCTCCTGGAGTAATGGGGAGAGGGCTGCAGTTCTGTCTTGAAACACACCTGGGAAAAACTGCCACATTGGCCTATTAAAGCTTTGTATTAGCCTGCCTGACTTTGTTTAGTTCAGAGTATGGCCAACTTATTTGACCATATTAAAAAAAAAGAAAATGTTGCTATCCAGTTGCTATGAGTCAGAATAGACTCCATAGCAGTGGGCTTGAGCTAGTGGGCTGTCCAGCCTAATCTGACTCATAGTGATACTGTACCAGAATAGAACTGTGCTTTAGGAAGTATATCACCAGATCTTTTCTCAGAGGCACTTCTGTGCAGATTTGAACTGTCAACTTTTGATAAGCAGCTTAGTGCTTTACTATTTGTGCCTCCCAGGGCTCTATTTGACCACATAACCTCCCGTTTTCTTCTCTGTGAATACCCATTATAAGCTCATAGAGCTAATGTTTCATCGGAAATATCCTGTACAAAGAATTTCTTCTTCCTGCCTTATTGTCTCATTTCAGCTTGCCAAACAGGGCCCAGGCTCTACTTAGGCACACATGTATGAAAGTTTCACTGCTGGCAGATGGATCCATTTTGTCATTCCCTTACAGATGACCAAGAATGTCAGTTACTTTAAAACATGACAAGTCAATGATGCTTATTGGAAAACTTGTTGTTAACTTTCTTCCAAAAGGCTGTGACAAGACAGAAACATCAGATCTGCATTAACAATAATAATTCATCTCAAACTCTATGCTAACAATTTTGTTATTTCAGGCAACAAAAACACATTTCTCACATTGAATCATATATTATGCCAAAAAAAAAATGAACTGATTTTTACAAATATTCATGTTTACAGTTTGACATCTCTTTTCTCTAACTGCTTTCTACAGACCAATTATTCCATTAAATATTTATTTAACACCTACTTTGTGCTTGCTGAAAGTGAAGAGACTTGAAGAAATTACTGATGACGATGGAAGACTACAGGCTTCAATATAAATTACATCTCAACATAAATAAAACAAAAATTCTCGTAACTGTACCAGTAAACAACATCATGAAAAACAGAGAAGAGACTGATTGTCAAGGATTTCATTTTGCTTGAATCAACACTCTGGAGGTGGCAGTCAAGAAATCAGACAACACATTGCATTGGACAAATTCCTGTAAACACTTCTTTAACAGTATCAAAAAACAACGGTGTCACCTTGAGGATTAAGGTATCCATGGCCCAAGCTATAGTGTTCTCAATTGCTTCATATGCATGTGAAAGGCAGGAAATGACTAAGAAAAACCAAAGAAGAATCAGAACCTTTGGGTTATGACGTCAAAGAATGTTGAATATACCATGGCCTGTCATGAGAATGAACAAATCTGTCTTGGAAGAAGTACAGCTAGAGGGCTCTTAAGAAGCAAGGATGGCAACAGTTGGTCCCAATAATTTGGACATGTGGTCAGGATCAGTCTCTGAAGAACATCATGCTTGGTAAAATAGAAAGGCAGTGAAAAAGAGGAAGACCTATAACAAGGTGGATTGACACTGTGGCTGCAACAATGAGATAAAGTATAACAATGACCATGAGGATGGTACAGGACTGACAGTGTTTCTTTCTGTTGTTCATAGGCCCCTGTGAGCCAGAAGAGACTCAATAACAGTGTGCTAGATAAAGGAGCCGAGGTGGCACAGTGGTTACAATGATTGCCTGCTAACCAAAAGGTCCATATTTTGAAACCAACATTGGCTCCAATGGAGAAAGATGTGGCAGTCTGCTCCCACAGAGATTTATAGCCTTGGAAATGCTATGGAGTCTCTATGAGTCCTAATCTACTTGACAACTTTGGGTTTGGTTGGCATGTTCTGGATACTCTCCTAGTGGCTATGGATATGATGTCAATGAAATAGAGAAAAATACTTGTACTCTAGGCATACACTTCAGTAGTGGAGACAATAAATTCATCCATCAATAAACAGAGAAACAAATGCAAATATATAATTTTATGTATAGATACACCAGGAAAAGAAAAAAAAACTACCAGAAAGATGGCTATCTGCACTTTATTGACGGTGCAAAAATAGAAACTATGTGAATTAGAACATTGTAAAGAATGAGAGTTCCAGAACATTAAATAGTCTCCATGAGGAACCTGTATATACATTATGAGATAGTTATTTGAACAGAATGAGGGGATATTTTATGGTTTAAAGTCAGGAAATGTGCACATCAGGGTGGTGTCTTTTCAGCATACTTAGTCAGTCTGTACACTGAGCAACCAATCTGAGAAGCTTGACTATGGAAAGAAGAGCATGACCTGAGGCTTGAACAGAGACTTGTTAACAACTTGAGGTAGACACACAGGTGATACAAAAGACTACAGTCTTCAGTATAGGTTACACCTCAACATAAAGAAAACAAAAATCCTCACAACTAGGCCAATAAGCAACATCATGATAAGTGGAGAAAGAAGAATGAAGTTGTAAAGATTTCATTTTACTGGATCCACAATCAATGTCTGTGAAAGCAACAGTCAAGTAATCAAATGACTTACTGTATTGGGCAAATCCACTGCAAAGCAACTCTTTAAAGTAATAAAAAACAAAGGTGTCACTTTGAGGACTAAGGTGCACTTGACCATGGTGTTTTCAGTTGAATAAGAAGGAGCAAAGAATTGGTGCCTTTGAATTACTTCATTAGTGAAGAATTTTGAATATATAATGGACCACCAGAGGAAGGAACAGATCTGTCTTGGAAGAAGCATAGCCAGAAATGTTCCTTAGAAGTGAAGATGGCAAGATTTTGTCTCACATGTTTTGGGTTTGTAATCAAGGAGGGACTAGTCCCTAAAAAAGGACATCACACTTAGTAGAAGGTCAGCAAAAATAAAAGCAAACCCTCAAGGAAATGGACTGACACAGTGGCTGTAACAAGGGTCTCAACATGGCAAACCAGTTAATTGTGAGGGGACAGAACCGGGCAGAGTTCTTCTGTTGTACATGGGTCACTATATGTTGGAGCCAAATTGATGGCATCTAATGACAACAACATGTATGCATATAATATGTAGTAAGTAAAATATATTCAGTGTCAGAGGTGATAAGTGCTATGGAATATAATTAAGCAGGAAAAGTTGAAAAAGTAAGACGGGGATAAAGTGGTCAGGGAATATTCATGTTTGTAAAAGTTTCTTTTATCTTCTAACTCCTCGTCCTAAAAGTGGTTCATAAGCTCCTCTGTGAGACAAAGGCTGGAAGCTGGAGAAAAATGGCTGTCTTTCTCGGTGATCCACCTCTCAGCATGTCCTTAGGAGGCAGCCTTGCTCCAGTAGTTATCCTTTCCCATCCATTGTCAGGGATGCAGCTGTGGTGACGTTGTGGCTGATCTGTGTCTGATAGCCCATGTAGAGTCCATCTGTCTCCTGTCAGGTAGGACTCAGATGTGGAACTTCCAATCGCACTGACACCGAATACTCTTTTTGACCTCAAGGTTTCTATGTGTGGGAGGCCTGCTGGGAGGTTACAGGAGGTGATTTTGTTACTAATCAAATGCTTACAAGTGATTCTAGAATCAGGTGTTAAACAGCCTTGTCATAGTCTTTTAGTTCTCTAGTATACCCATCTGTTTCCAGGAAAAAGTTTCCACTTAGTGGTAGTCCTTAACACCTAACCAAACTAACAATTTGTAGTCACTGAGTTGATTTTGACTCGTAGGGACTCTATAGATGTAGAAGAACTACCCTGTAGGCTTTCCAAAGAGCAGCTAGTGGATTCAAATTGCTACCTTTTGATTAGCAGCAAGCTCTTAATGACTGTACTATCAGGCTTCCCTTTAACATATAACACCTGTTATTTTTTTCTGTTTAGTGGAGTGAGGACACGACTGGGGTCACATGCTTAGGCAACAATATCTAGCCAGAATTTAATGGCAGTAGTTTATTTTCATTGTATTTAGTTTTGTGTTAAATAAATTTATTTAAGCAAAAATAAAATGAATCCATTTAGAGGAAATAATTAATAGAAGTGCAGGTGATTTTAGGAGGTGCAAAACTTGCGATAGTGAATTGTGACTGAAATTAAGTAAACATTGTCCTTGCTTCACAAAAGCTGATGGCAAAACTTTCATTTTCCTCTTGCTATTATATTCATGTACTGTGATATGTTGGATTACTCAAAAAGTCATAGGTAAAGGTGGCTTTTATCTCTCATATAGGGAGGAAACCATGGTGGTGTAATGGTTAAGTGCTATGGCTGCTAGCCAAAGATCAACAGTTTGAATCCACCAGGTGCTCCTAGGAAACTCTATGGGGCAGTTCTACTCTGTTCTCTAGGGTCTCTATGATTCAGAATCAACTTGATGGCAATGGCTTTTTTAATTTAATATATATATTGTGTGTGTGTGTGTTATATGATGTATATGGTATATATACATATATGTGTATTCTTTTAAAAAAACAGAAACCCACTGGTGTAGAGTGGGGCCCAACTCATAGAGACCCTATAAGATAAAGCAGAACTGTCCCACAGAGTTTCCAAGGAGCACCTGGCAGATTTGACCTGAGGACCTTTTGTTAGCAGATGTAGCACTTAACCCACTATGCCATCAGGGTTTCCTATGTGTGTATATATACCATATATGCCATGGTATATGGGGTGTGTGTATGTGTGTGTGTATTTGACCAAAGAATAGATCCATTTGAATTATAGTTTGGGTAAAGAATATTGAATACATCATGGACTCCAGATGAACAAACTAATTTGTCTTGGAAATAGTTACCCAGAATCCCTCTTAGAAGTGAGGATAGGTGAGGTTTCATCTCACTCACTTTGGGCATATTTTCAGAAGAAGGACATCCTGCTTGGTAGAGGGTCACTGGAAAAGAGAAAGACCCTCACCAAGATGAACTGACACAGTGACTGCAACAATGGGCTCAAGCACAACAACCATTGTGAGGGTGGCACAGGACTGGGCTGTGATTTGTTCTGTTGTACATAAGGTTGCTACAAGTCTAAGGTGAGTTGCTGGCATCTAACAAGAAGTACATAGAGAAATTTCTGCTGGTGTCTAATCCGCTTTTGATGATAATCCTATACTATTGACAACCAACATGTGCTTTGAGGTCTGTCTGAATCTGTAAGCTGCTTTGAGTCCCTTGAAAACCTTCTTGCACATAGATTTAGTGAAAAATAAATAGCAATGTTGTTCACACCGCATCTTTCTCATGACCTGATGACTGTTCCAAGGATCTCCGATGGTGTTTTATTGGAGTGCAAAGAGGGATCCTCTGTGGTGACAGGAGGATGTCATTGCATCTTTTTATTCAACTAAATGACTGACATTACTATAAAACTCATGTTACTATATTTCTATGAGCATGGAATACAACATATTATAATATGTTGTATCATACTCTATCATTTTATATGATAACATATTTATTACAAAAATCCTGACATCTAAGTGTCCTGGAAGGGGTTGAAAATTGACTCCAAGACAAGGATCATTAGATGTGTGAACACTGCTAACTGAACCAGTCTAAGTATCCGTCCCTTGTGTCTCACATCCGCAGATGGAATATAACATGCACTGATGTTGAATTGGTACTAAAAATATCTGCCCATAAGTTTAAGTACCAGAAAAAGTAACACTCATGTATCCCCTAAGCCTTTATACCCACTCCTTCTCTTACAAAGTCACCCCGCATGTTCTTTCCTGTCAGCCTGTCTGCCGATAGAGGGGCTGAGAAGACTGAAAACTATATTTTTGAAACAAATCATCTTGTTATAAATCAGTCAACACATCAAAAGAACATTTTTTTCCTCTCTCATTTCCTCACTGTGCACCCCCCTCACATTTTCTAGAATGTGAATCCACAGGTGAATTTACAGTATTTGTCAAAGTTCTTACATTTTGATACTATCTTAAATCATTACATTATTTATTCTTAAGAAAGAAATGACTCCAAATGACCCTTAGCCTATACGTCTGTTTGTAATCACTTTATTCCTTGATAAAGAGACTATAAAATTTAGTTTTACGCAATCCACTTACACTTTTAGCTATTGTTAAAGTCATTCCAACCTAAATCCTTTCAGAGATTTACTTTCCGTAAATAACTGATAACGATCTTTTTAACAGATCTAGAGGGAAATCTAGGCTAAATTGGCTGGGTCTATGACTCTAATATATTTTCAGTGAAGCCACATTGGGTTAAATTTCCTATTCAAATACAGTAAATCTACTGAAGAAGTGGGCTATAAAATGACATCTGAGAACCAGAAAACGAGTTATTGAGCGATCTCTGTGATGTTTGTTTTCTGCCTATAGCAAGGCCAGGCAGGGCACAGAGAGAGAGGCACACCAGGGCCAGTGGGGCTGCGGAATTCGTGTTGTTCTTTTCCTTCTGAGTGAACATGGACTGGGCTGACTCATTTTTAATTTTTTACTTTTTTTTTGGCTGGTCCTGTTGCTCATCTCCAGGACATAATACAAACAGAAAATCTATAGTTTTCAGACTGGCTCTGCATGGGGTGTCTGCAAAGGCCTACAATACGCCTTGGATGACTTTCAAGTTTTTCAAAGCCATCTGGAGTCCTTTAAAGTTGTTGTTTAAAGAATTTGCAGAGAGGGAAGAGTGCTTTCTGGGTCTCAGGAGAAAAGGACTGAAGGTAGCCAATAGATGCTGTGACGAATCCAAGTAGCATCCTCTCCAAGTTCTGCTGTTATTCATACTGGCTGATTCTTTTCATAAGTAGACCACTGTGTCCTTCTACCTAGGCTGTCTCAGTCTGGAAGCTCAGCCCAAACCCTTCTGCCACGGGTGATCCTGCTATTATTTGAATACTGGGTTGCATAGCTTTTAGTATCACAGTAATGCACACGTTTCCGCAGTATAACAAACTGACAGACTCACACGGGAGCTGAAGAAAAACATCCAGGCTGTGTCGATTAAATGACACAGGAAGCATCAAAAGAAGATGGAAGGAATATACCAAGTCACTACATCAAAAAAGAATTGGTCCATGTTCAACCATTTCAGGAAACAGCATGTGATTAGGAGCCAATGGTATTGAAGGAGGAAGTCCAAGCTACATTGAAGGCATTGGCTCCAGGAATTGATGGAAAAGCAATTGAGATGTTTGAACAAATGTATAAAGCACCAGAAGTGCTCATTTGTCAAGACACGCCAAGAAATTTGGAAGTCAGCTACCTGGCTATCTGATTGGATGAGATACATATTATGCCTATTGCCAAGAAAGGTGATCCAAGCCAATGTAGAAATTATGGAACAATATCAGTACTATCAACATGCAAGTCAAACCTGATAAAAATAATTCAAAAGCAGCTGCACTAGCATATCAACAAGGAATAGCCAGAAATTCAAGTTGGCTTCAGAAGAGGATGTGAAATCAGGGATATATCATTGCTGATCTCATGATCTGGCTGAAAGCAGAGGACATCAGAAAGACGTTTGTGGTCTATTGACTATGCAAAGGCATTAGATTTCATTGATCATAACAAATTATAGATAACATTGCTAATGACTAACCTGTACAAGGATCAAGAGGCAGTCAATCAAATAGAACAAGGGAATACTACACGGGCTAAAGTCAGGAAAGGTGTGTATCCTTTCACAATTCCTCGTCAGCCCGTATGCTGCGCAAATAATTCAAGAAGCTGAACTACACGAAGAGCAATGGGGCATCAGGATTGGGGAAGGCTCTTTAACAACCTGCATCATGCAAAGACACAACCTTAATTACTGAAAGTGAAGAAGACTCAAAACACTCCCAAAGAGCAAAGATCACAGCCTCATGTATGAGTTATACCTTGTAGTAAAGAAAACACAAATCCTTACAAGTGAACTAATGAGTACCATCATGCCAAAGAGAAAAAGGATTAAAGTTGTTGAACAGTTCATTTTACTTGGTTTTACGGTTGACACTCAAGGAAGCAGCAATCAAGAAATTAAATGACACAGTGCACTGGGCGAATCTGCTCCAAAATATTTCTTCAAAGTGCTGAAAAGCAAAGATGTCACCTTGAAGGCTAAAGCGTGCCTGACTCAAGTCATGGTATTTTTAGTCACCTCATATGCATCCAAAAGCTGGGCAATGAATAAAAAAGACCAAAGGAGAACTGATAGCTTTGAATTATGGTACTGGTGAAGCATAATAAATAAATTTACCATTGTCATGGACTGGATTGTGTCCCCCAAAAATATGTGCTGTATTTTGCTGGGTCTGGATTCTCTGTACTCTGTGACTGCCCTTCATTTTATGATTTTATTATGCTGCAAATTTTAATCTTAGTGTGGGGTTTACAGGGTGTTTTACATTAAGAGAGGATTAGGGTGGGATTGTAAATCCCTTCCTAAGGTCACCTCCCTGCTCTAATGTAAAGGGAGTTTTCTTAGAGTCTGGCTTATACTACTCTTTACTCTTTTATCCTACAAGAAATAAAAGGAAAAGGAAGCAACTGAGAACTGGGAACCTCATATCATCAAGCAAAGGTACCAGGAGTACAGCATCCTTCAGGCCTGATCTTCCTGCACCAAGATGCTCCCTGAACAAAGGCTGATGCAACACAAGGAACTTCCTCCAGAGCCAACAAAGGGGAACATCTTCCTCTGGAGCCCCAAACCAAAACCAAACGTACTGCCATTGAGTCGTGTATGACTCACAAGCAACCCTAGAGAGCAGACATCCTGAATTTGGACTTGTAGCCTATTGAACTGTGTAAAAACAAACTTTTATTTTCTAAAGCCATCCACTTGTGGTATTTGTATCAGAGCAGCACTAGCTGACTGAAACAACCACAGACTGCCAAAAGAATGAACAAATCTGTCTTGGAAGAAGTACAACCAGAATACTCCTTAGAAGCAATGATGGTGAGACTTGCTCTCACATACTTTGGACATGTTATCAAAGAGGGATCAGGCCCTGGAGAAGGACATCATGCTTAGTAGAGGTGAGTGAAAAAGAGGAAAACCTTCAATAACATGTACTGACACAGTGGCTACAACATGGACTCAAGCCTAACAGCCATTGTGAGAATGCCATAGGACAGGACGGTGTCTGGTTCTGTTGAGCACAGGATCTCTGTGGGTCAGAACCTACTCAGTGGCATCTAACACCAAAGGCATCCACAGTAAGTGCCTTGGTTGTTACCTGTCTTCCTCTTGCAGCCTTGGCTGCCTTTTCTTGAGAAACTTTTTCCTCCTTGAGTATCACCTGCTTCTGTGATGAGAAAAATGATACTCTTCTTGCTTTTACTTTCTTTTGTTTCTTTTTTAAAGACCTGGAGTCTTCTCATCCCCTGTAATTCTATCCTGTTGTTTAAATTGGTACAACAGCTGTTGCTCCTTTATTTTCCCTCCTACTGTCATGAGCCTAAATTGGCAAAACTAGTTCTGAGTTTATTGATATTTTTTTTCTTCCCAGTCTCCCACAAATTTTGGCAATACAAGTATTTTACTAATGGTAATTTCTGCCCTTCTTTTTTCTGAGACATTTACACTTTTGATCTCTTCTCTCCAAGATTTCTATCCTCTTTCCACCTCTTTGTTTCCCATTTCCACAAAGCTCTGGAATTGTGTCTAGTCATTATCCTCTTTCCTTTTCTCTCCTCAGCATCCACTTTCAACATTTACTATTTCTCACTGCCCACATCCCACTGGCCTTTGATATGCTGTTGATTTCTTGTTTTAAAATATGGATTATAAAAAAATATATATGGATTATAATTTCCTGCTAATCTCTTTCTAGTCCTTAATATTTTTTTCTCTGTTTCATTACTGCTAGTTGAAACAATTTCATAGATTCACATTTTAAAAAATAAATAAACCACTACTGTTGAGTCAATTCTGACTCAAAGTGACCCTATAAGACAGAGTTGAACTGCCCTATGGAACGCCCAGGAGCACTTGGTGGATTTGAACTGCTAATCTTTTGGTTAGCAACCTTAGCACTTAACCACTATGCCACCAGGGTTTTCAGATTAATACGACCAGTATGAAATTTTTATAAAATAAGATTTGATTTTAACTGAATTTGCTTCGAAAAGCACAAACTAAAAATACAACTCAAAAAAAAAGTTGGCCAAAGTTGATCCAACAGTCTTTCTCAGTGAACTCAAATAAGAGTGATTTATTGTGCTAGCATACCTTCAAGAATATTTCCTGTGTGAATCATAGAAACTCCATAACTTCAGTTCAGAAGTAAATGGTACACTCAGTTGAAATTCATTCCCATTAGATAATATGTTCTTAATCAGCAGAGGCTAAAAATAGAGATTGCTGATTCTTGGAAAGGATTGACTCTAATGTCCCTTTCCAAGAAATTAGAAATGAGAAGTGTAAAGGCCTTAGCTACTAGGAATATTCAAACAAACAACACCAAAGGAAAAAAAAAATTAAATCCATATTTTGTATACCAGTGTTTTCCAAATAGAATCCAAAAGAAAATTGATGAGTACATTTAGGCTTTGGGAAAGTTTTCCTATGCAATTTATAACTTAGAAAAATATCATTGTCCTGCTATAAAAAATCTAATACCTACTGTCATCGAGTTAGGTCCAATTTATAGAGAATTTAGAGGTCAGAGTAGAACTGCCCCATAGAGTTTCCAAGAAGCACCTAGCAGATTTGAACTGCTGAACTTTTGGTTAAGCCCTTTGAAGAAAATGACTCAATTACATATCAATTTTTCCACTACTGTGGATGTACAACTCTGGACTACATATGGCTAGATTATTATTACATGCTAAGTTTCCTTTAGGGTACCAACTTACACTTTTACATCATTTAATTTTTTATTCCTAAATTTGAAAATCAAATTGAATTTTAAATCTAAGTCTGAATATAGTAAAGAGAATAATAGAAAAATGAATTATATTTACTTAAAAGGAAAAAGGAGATAAGGGAGTTATCCAAGATACACTTTAGAAATGAATCAAGAAGAGTAACATAGAAAATTATTAGCACAGAAAGAACCACTTACCACCTGTCTTGTGCCCTTTGCTAAGTGATAGAATACCATATAATTCAAGTACTTAAAAGCAAGATGATGCCTTTGAGTTTTTCAAGGACAAAAGAGATAATACTTGAGTACTAAATATTCAAGTACTTTCCTTATAATACTGCTATGCAAATACTAAATCTTAAAATAAATGGCAGCTCATTAAAGAGCTAATAATAAAGTCCCAATATTCAAGGAATAAGTCAAAAAGTTTCATATAAACCTTATCTAACATATAAAATTCATTGTAATTATTATAGAAGTGAAAAAGGCTACTTCTCAAAATATTTCAGTTGCCAATTTCTGGGAAATAAATTATTTCTATTTGAATGGTTTTTTAAGAAAATGATAAATAAATTGAGAATATGGACATACAGGATCTCCAAACTCATGTAATGGTTACTTTTTAATATATATATATATATATATATATAAGTTTGTAGACTAGTCAGCTCTCAAAGAATGAGGCAGTGATAGAAATATAAATTTTTAAGGATTGGCCAATTCAACCTTAAAATACTGCGTTCAATTAAAATTCCATGTGAAATTTTTTTTGTCTTATTGCAGAATATATTTAGATTAGTCTATCTAAGGTCTTTATGAATCTGTAGTGTCTTGCCTATGGCTGTGATACAAGAAGGTTGGCTACCAATATTTCACATATCAGCAAAGTCACCCTTGGTGGACAAGTTTCAGCAGAGCTTTCAGACTAAGACAAACTAGGAAGTAGGATTTGACAGCTTATTTCTGAAAAAATTGACCAGTGAAAACTTGGTGAATGGTACCAAAACTTTTTCTGATAGTGTCAGAAGATAAATCAGGTTGAAAGGCATTCAGAATACAGCCATGGAAGAGATGCTTCCTCAAAGTGGAGTCAATCATAATGACATAGGCAGAGTCAAGTTTTGGGGAGCCTCATTTGCTGAGATGGCACAACTAAATTGAGAAGAAATAGCTACAAATATCCATGAATAACTGGAACGTGAAATGTGCGAACTTTGAATCTAGGAAAACTGGAAGTCATCAAATATGAAATGGAAGGCATAAAGATCAGTGTCCTAGGCATAACTGAGCACAAATGGACTGGTACTGACTATTCTGAATCAGTCAGTCTGATAGCCTACTACGCCAGGGATGATAAAATTAAGAGGAATGGTGTCACATTCATCGTCAAGGAGAACATTTCAAGGTCAAATCTGAGGAGGCAGATCCAAGATGTAAGAGTAGTCAAATGCTTCCTCTGATCCCTCTAACAACAAAGACCCAAAAGAACAAATGAACAAATGAATCAATTACATATGACATTCTAGGAGACCTAAATGTCAAAGGGAAAGTTCAGAAATCAGACTGAGGTAAGGGGGAGAGTAGGTCCAGAAGTACCCAGGACTGGCTAGACTTGACCCACTAGGAACTGGCTGAAGCCAGAGTGGTGAAGAATGGTGGCTTTCAGAAGGTACACTCCTCAGTGATAAAGAGCAGCGGAGAGTACACTCAAGGCTCTAGAACCAGTGAAAAGTGGCACTTAACAGTCAAAAGTTTAGTGACTGGTGTCTCCCTGTCTTGCACAAATGTAAACCTTTCCTTCACAATAAACCTCTCTCCTTTTCCCAGCACTTCTCCCTCCCCTGTCTGCACTGTGCCAGGTACCTAAAGACTCCCTAAGCCCACCCAAAGCCATTCTCCTAGACTCAGAGATGGAACAATTTAACAACTGGGGGAGGTGGAAGAAAAGATCTGCTGACTCCCCTGAGCTGGAAATTAAGGGCAAAAACAGTTTTCTCACCTAGAATCAAACATAAAGGGACACACCATTCTCACAGATACTCAGGGTTGGCTGTTAGCTCCTGCTTTCTTCAGTATCTACAGTCAGATACCTGTGCCTACACCAATCACCCCTGCCCATTGAAGACACCAGGGGAGAGCCTGCATCACATACTTGGTGATTGACCACCTGGACACCTGAGCTGAATTCATACAAGAAAAATAGACAGATTCCTGGGCTTACATGTCTAGTGATAGCTCTAGCCACCTGGTGATGGGACACTGGAGATTAAAAGGCACCACTAACTAAACTAGCACACATGTCCAGCCTTTTTGGACATTTTAAAACTAGAAGGTAGAACTCAATAAGCAAACATAAAATAAATAAGTAAACTTGCTGATGGCTTGGAGACAACAGCTCATATCAAGTCACTTAAAGAGGCAGACCATGATACCTTCAGAAAGCACCCAAAACAAAGAATCAAGAAAATTTCCAGAGGCGGGGCCAAGATGGCAGAGTAGACAGATGGTTCCCATGACTCTTCTAATAACAAAGACCCAAAAGAATAAATGAATCCGGTATGTATGACATCCTAGGGGCTCGAAACATCAAAGAAGTTGAGAAACTGAACTGAGCAACAGGGAAGTGAGAGTAGTACAGCGAAGTGAGAGTAGTTCAAGAAGTACATGAGATTCCATAGACATGATCTGCTGGGAAACGGCCAGTCACCCTGTGGTGGGGATAATATGGAGGCTGGTGGACACCCACCTCAGCAGAAGCAATTGCCTGGACAATCTACTTACACCTCTCAAAAAAATAAGAAGCAGCACCAGATCATCAAATGCTAAGTCTTTGTGTGTAAACTGCCTCATGTGCATCTGAATCTTTTCTACAAGATGGGCCTGTCTTCCTTCTGCTAGTGCTCTCACCTCCCTTCTCTGCATTGTGACTGGCACTAAAGCCTGATATAATTAACTGAGTTGGCAATAGAACCCCTCAAGTCTGTCTTGAACCATTCTCCCTGTATTCTTTATGCACTGCACCCTGATGTGGAGTCTGACACCATTAACTGAGCTGGAAGTGGGACGTATTAAGCATGCCCCAAGCCTTTCTCCAAGATTCAAGAGTGAACAATTTAACAAATGAGGGGAAGATCTGCTAACTCCCCTAAGCTGGAAAATCAGTGCAGAAACTGTTATTTCACCTATATTCAGACATAAAGGGATACATCAACCTCACAAATACTTATGGACACCTTGCCTTTCTCAGTGGCTGTAGACACACACTTGAGCCTATATTAATTATCCCTGATCATCTAGGACCGTAGGCAAGAACTTACACCATGTGCTTGGTGACTGACTACCTAGACATCTGAGCTGAATCCATATTAGAAAAGTAAAGTCTACATTTCAAAAGAGGAAGCTAAAACACAGTAGGCAAACAATAAATAAATAACAAAATTTGCTGATAGCTCAGAAACAACAGTCCATGTCAAAGCGTGTAAAAGGGAGAACTACAATCTCCTCAAAAAGTTACTGAAAAAAAATTCTAGAGGAAGAGAACATCCTAGAATTATCAGAGGTAGCATACAAAAGATTAATATTTAGAATACTTCAAGAGATGAGACAAAATGCAGCATATCATAATGACAAATTGAACAAACTACAAGAAAGTATACAGTGGCAAGAATTAGAAATTCAGAAAATAATAAAATTACAGAACTAGACAACTCAATAGAAAGGCAAAAGAGCACAGCTAAGGTAATAGAGGGCCAAATTAGTGAGACTGAAGATAAAGCACATGATATCAATATTTTTGAGAAAAACCAGATTAAATAATCTAAAAAATATCAAGAAACACTAAGAATTATGTGGGACTCTGAATAGGAATAATCTATGAGTGATTTCAGTACTAGAATGGGGGTGAAGAACAACAGAAAATACACAGAGGATTGTCAAAGATTTTCTGACAGAAACTCCCTGATACCATTAAAGATGAGAAGATACCTATCCAAGATGCTCACAGAGCTTTACACAAGGCAGATCCCAAAAGAAGGACACAAAGGCGTATTATATCCAAACTTGCCAAAACTTCAGATAAGAAGATGCTTTTAAAATAACCTACAACTGAAGCAGAAAAGACATTTGACAAAGTCCAACATCAATTCATATTAAAAACTCTTAGCAAAACAGGAATAGAAAGGAAACTCCTCAATAAAATAAGGGACAGCTTTGCAAAGCCAACAGCCAACATCATCCTGAATGGAGAGAGCCTGAAAAGGATGCTCACTATCACCACTCATTCAACATTGTCTTTGAGGTTCTAGTGGGAGCAATCAGACAAGATAAAAAAATAAAGGGCATTCAAATAGGCAAGAAAGAAGTAAAAGTATCTTTATTTGCAGGTAATATGATGTTACACACAGAAAACCCTACAAGAATTTTTAAAAACTACTGGAACTGAGAGTTCATGAAAGTGTCAGGATACAAGATAAACATACCTACATCAGTTGGATTCCACTACAGCAACAAAGAGAACATCAAAGAGGAAGTCACCAAATCAATACCATTTACAATAGCTCCCAAGAAGATAAAATACCTACTAATAATTCTAACAGGAGACATAAAAGACTTTTACAAAGAAAATTATAAGGTTCTACTGCAAGAAACCAAAAGAGATCTACATAAGTGCAGAAACCTACCTTGCTCATGGGTGGGAACACTTAACAGTGTGACAATGTCTGTTCTACCCACAGCAAACTATAGATATAATACAATCCCAATACATATGCTAGTGTCATTTTTTAATGAGATGGAAAAAAAAATCACCAACTTCATATGGAAAGTGAAGAAGCCCTGGATAAATAAAGTCTAACTGAAGAAAAAGAACGAAGTGGGAGGTCTCACACTACCTGAACTTAGAATCTATTGCACTGTCATAGTAGTCAAAACAGCCTGGTACTGGTCCAAAAATAGATACGTAGACTAATGGAACAGAATAGAAATTCCAGAAATAACACCATCCAACTACGAACAGCTGACATTTGACAAAGGTCCACAGTCCATAAACTGGGGGAAAGACAGTCTCTTTAACAAGTGGTGCTGGTGTAAGTGGATATCTATCTGCAAGAGCCATATCTCACACCATATACAAAAACTAACTCAAAATAGATTAAAGACCTAAATATCAAATCCAAAACTACAAAGATCATGGAAGAAAAAATAAGGATAGTGCTGGAGCCCCAATACAAGGCATAAACATAATATAAAACATTATTAACAATGCACAAACACTATGAGAGGCAATAGATCATTGGGAGCCACTAAAAAAAATCAGACACTTATGATTATTCGCAGACTTCAACAAAAAAGTAAAAAGACAATCCACAGACTGTGAAAAAAATTGGCTACCACAAATCCAGTAAGCATTTAATCTCTATATTCTACAAGACACTGCAAAACCTCAACAAGAAAAAGACAACCAAATTAAAAATTGATGGAAGATATGAACAGAAACTTTACCAAAGAAAACATCCAGGCTGCTAACAGATACATGAAGAAATGCTCACAATCATTAGTCATTAGAGGAATCCAAATCCAAACTACAATGCTATAACATCTCTCACCAAAGAACATGGTATTGATCTCAAACACATGAAACAATAAATGTTGGGAGAGGCTGTGGATAGACTGGAACTCTTGTACACCGCTGGTGGAAGTATAAAGTGGACCACTTTGGAAACTGATTTGGAGATTTCCTAAAAAATTAGAAATGGAAATACCATACGATTCAGAAGTCCCACTTCTTGAAATATGTCCTAGAGAAATAAGAACTATCACACAAACAGATATACGCACACCAATGTTTATTGCAGCTGTGTCCATAATAGCAAACAGATGGAATCAAGCTGGGTGCCCATCAACATTTGACTAGATAAACACAGAATGGTATATTCACACAATGGAATACTATGTAATCATGAAGAACAACGATGACCTTGGGAAACATAACATGCCGGAATCGGGAAGACATTATGCTGAGTGAAATCAATCAGCTGCAAAAAGGACAAACATTGTATTATGCCACTATTATAAGGTCTCAAGGAAAGGTTTAAGCAGAGAAGAAAATACAATGGTGGGGAGGGAGAGAAATGGGTGTTCATTCATTAGACAGTAGATAGGAATTGGATTACTTGAAGGAAGGAACAGTATGAAGTAGAATAGTGGTCAGCACAGTGGGACTAAACCAAAAGCTAAGAGGTTTTCTAAATATAACCCAATACTTTGAAGGACAGAGGAGCACGTGAAGGGGTCCAGGAGTCATGGTTTTAAGGGATATCTGGGTCAACTGCCATGACAAACTTTTTTTTTTTTTAACAAAACTTTCTGCATCTCACTTTGGTGAGTGGCATTTGGGTCCTTAAAAGCTATCAAGTGGCCATCTTAGTAGTTTCAATTGGTCCCAACACACCTGGAGCAGAGGAAAATGAAAGGTATCAAAGACATAAGGAAAATATAAGCTCGAGAGACAAAAAGGGTTATACAATCCAGAAACTACATCAGTACGAGACCAGAATACTAGGTGGTGTCTGTTCACTACCAATGATTACCTTGACAAGGAATACGACAGACTTCCTGATGTAGTGGTAGAAAAATGGGCATCTAAAACTAGAACTCTACTAAGAGACCAGACATGATGGTCCAGCAACACTGGAGGGTCTTCAGAAAACCTGGCCTTGGACTCTCTGTTAACTCAGAGCTGAAACTGGTCTCAAAGCCAACTCTTCAGACAAAAATTGAATTAGACTATAAGACATAAAGTGATACTGCAAACAGTGTGCTTCATGGCTTAAGTATATACATGAGGCTAACTGGACAGATCCTGTCCAAAGGTGAGATGGGAGGGCTGTGGGGAACAGACACTGGCTGAATGGACATAGGAAACACAGGGTGGAAGGGATGAGTGTGCTGTCACAGAGTCGGGAGAGCACCTAGAGGAGTTTTACAATAGTGTGTGCACAAGGTTTTGTATGACAAATTGACTTTGTCATACAAAAATGTAAATGTAAATGTTCACTTAAAGTACAATAAAATATTAAAACCAAAAAAAGATCCATCCTGAAGCATCACACTGTCATTGATAATTTTCTTGCAAGGAAGATCAGCTAATATGACTGTTATTAAAATTCATGCGCAACTTACTAAGGCCAAAGAAACTGAAGATTTTTATCAACTTTTGCAGGCTGAAATTTATCAAACTTGCAAGATAGGAATGCAAAAGTTGGAAACAAGCAAGAAGGGTTGGCACTTAGAAAATATGGCCTTGGTAACAGAAGGGATGACAGATATGACATGACAATATTTTTCAAGACCAATGGCTTCTTTAAGGCAAATACCTTTTTTCAACAACATAAACAGCAACTGTATGTGGAACTCTCCAGATGGAGTACACAGGAATGAAATCAAGTACATTCATGGAAAAGGATAGTAGAAAAGTTCACTGTCATCATCATTGTGGAATAGACCAGCGATTGTTCATATGTAAGCAAAAGTTGAAGAAAATTAGAGCAAGTCAACTAGAGCCAAAGTATGACACTGAGTATATACCATCTGAATTTAGAAACCATCTCAAGAATAGATTTAACACATTGAACATTAATGACTGAAGAGTTAAGAAATAATATCAAGGATGTCATACATGAAAAAAGAAAGAGGTCATTAAAAAGAAAAGACCAAAATGGATATTAGAAGACTCCACATGTAGCTCTTCTATGCTGAGTAGCTAAAGCAAAAGGAAGACACGGAGAAGTACAAGAGCTCAGTGGCAGATTGCAAGGGGCAGCTCAAAAAGACGAAATATTGTAATGACATGTGCAAACACATAGAAAGAGAAAACCGAAAGGGAAGAACACGCTCAGCATTTCTTAAACTGAAAGAATTAGAGAAAACAATTCAAGGCATGAGTTGTAACACTGATTCAATGGGAAAAATATTAAATGATGCAAAAGCATCAGAAGAAGATGGAAAGATTACACGAAGTCACTGCACCAGAAAGAACCGGTCAATGTTCAACTTTTCAAGTGGTAGTGTATTATCCAGAACTGACGGTACTAAAAGGAGAGGTCCAAACTGCACTAAAGGCATCGGTGAAGAGCGAGGCTCCAGGCATTGATAAAATGCCTATTGAGGTGTTTCAAAAATGGGTATAGTACTAGAGATGCTAAGTCATCTGTACCAAGAAGTATGTAAGACCTGGCCAACTAACTGCAAGAGATACATATTTATACCCACTCCAAAGAAAGTTGTTTCAACCAAGTGCAGAAATCATCAAATAATATCATTTATATCGCACAAAAGTAAAATCTTGTTGAAAATCATTCAAAAGCAGTTACAGCGGTACATCATGGGGGAACTTTCAGAAATTCAAGCTGGATTCAGAAAAGGATGTGGAGCAAAGGATATCACTTCTGATGTGAGATAATTCATGGCTGAAAGCAGAGAACACCAGAAAGATTTTTATGTATGTTTTCCTGATTAAGCAAAGGCATATGACTGTGTGGATCACAACAAATTATGGATAACATTGTGAAGAACGGGAATTCCAGAACAATTAACTGTGATCATGAAGAACCTGCCCATAGACCAAGAGGCAGTCTTCAGACAGAACAAGAGAACATTGCATGGTTTAAAATCAAGAAAGGCATGTTTCAGGGTTGCATCCTTTGACCACACTTTCTCAGCCTGTATGCTGTGCAAATAATTCAAGAAGCTGGACTATATGAGAAGAACAAGGCATTAGGAATGGAAGAAGACTCAATAACAACCTGCATTATGCAGCTGACACAACTTTGTTTGCTGGAAGTGAAGAGGATTTGAAACACAATCAAGACCAAAGGCCACAGCCTTCAGTGGGGATTATACCTCAGTATAAAGAAAACAGAATTCTTCACAAATGAACAAATAAGCAACATTATGAGAAATGGAGAAAACATGACAGTTTATTCTCTCACAGTTCAGGAGGCTGGAAGTCTTCATTCAGGACACCAGCTCCAGAGGAAGGATTTCTCTGTGTGTGCTCTCAAGGAAAAACTTGTCATCAACTTTCTCCTGGTCCAGGACCCTCACAGCTCAGAGAACCCAGGTCAAAGGGCACATTTCAGTCCAGCTCTTCTTTCTTGCTGATACGAGTTTATGACTTTTGCTCTCTCACTGCTTGCTTCTCCTTTCTAAATCACAAAAGAGATCGATTCAAGATATAACCTAACCCTGTATTGTGTGTCCTGCCTCATTAACAAAACCGCCTCTAATCCTACTCATTAACATCACAGAGACTAGGATTTATAACTTATGGGATAATTACATCAGCTTACAGAATGAAGGACAGCCACATAATATCGGGAATCACGGTCTAGCATAACTGATACTTATTTTTAGAGGACACAATTTCACCTATGACAATCACGGACCCCTAGAAGAACAAACAAGTTTGTCTTGGAAGAAATGCAACCTGAGTGCTCCATGGAAGAGAGGATGGCTGACATATGTTATCAGGTGGGACTAGTCTCTGAAGAAGGATGTCATGCTTGGTAAAATAGAGAATCAGCGATCTGTAACAAGACGGAATGACTCAGTGGCTGCAACCATGGACACAAGCATGACAACAACTGTGGGCACAGGACTGGGCAGTGTTTTGTTCTGTTGTACATACTGTGGCTATGAGTCGGAACAGATTCAATAGGACCTAACAACAACTAATGGGCAACTCCAACCCACCCAGCAACACCATGAAAGGAAGGCCTGCTGGGGTTTCACTCTGTTGCACACAGGATCGCTATGAGTTGAACCTGCCTACAGCACCTAACAACATCAAACATTTGTGGAGTATCATGCTTGGTGACAGAGGAGATAACAGCACATTTCCTAACTAGGTCTCACACCACCTACCCTCAGTATATTACAGAAAGCTTGTGAAACATGAGTTTCCAGAGACGACTATAGAAAAGGCTGAGTCTTAGGCCCTCAGCTGGAACCTCAGAGGATTTTTTCCCACACTAGTTTACAACTTCCGCTCTAGGGACACACTGAAGGACCACAGCTGGAGTTCCCTTACGCTTGACTGGTCTGGAAAACTATAGAAACTGAATTTCAGAGGAGATAAACAGATAGCAAAGAGAAATAAAAGGATGACGCTAAGTGATTCTTCTAGTTCAGTGGTTATCAGTTTGCTCAGCCCATTATTATCTCCTGGGTCTTTGGTCCTCAAGGTGTGTTCCTCCCATGAGCAGCACTGGTACCTTCTGGGAGCTTATTAAAAATGCAGATCCTCAGGCCATATCCAAGACCTACTGAATCTGAATCTACATTTTAATAAGATTCTTGCATGACTTACATGCCGGTTAAAGGTACAGAACCGTTTTTGAGACACATCCTGTCTGTGCTTCTCAAACGGATACCTTTCATTATTTGATCTTCAGGCAGTGTTTTTTCACTTCTGAATTTATTTATTGAGAGGAGTCTGTTTGTTTTGCTTTGGATAATGCTTAAACTCACTATAATCCTACAATTTACACAATTATGTAGAACAGTATATTAAAATGCCCCTTCTCCCCAAGGTAAGTATACAACAGTTTTTACTTTTCCCCTGAGTTTATAGAAATACACCTCAATATTTACCCTTTCTGAGGTCCTTTGAATATACGATCCCCAGTGCCTTCAAGAGTCTTCTTTCATACTTCACTTGAACTCTGACACTCAGATTTCATTTAAAAGTAATTTCTTCAGGTAAAAAAACTAACAGAGAATTATATTTTATGTCTTTTGCCCCTTTAGACCAACCACAAAGTTCATGTCGTTAATAATTACATGTGACTTGTTCACGTCAATCAACAATGTTTGTTAAATAACTTAATTATCTGTTGTAAAAGGCATACATATTTCAAGATACATCTAATAAGACAACTATATTTTATTCAGTCCCTCCATTTCTTCATTTTTGGCTATGTGACCAAAAAAATCAAACCCACTGTTGTTGAAGTGATTCCAGCTCCTATCAATGCCATCGAGTTTCCAAGGCTATAAATCTCTCCAGAAGCTGACCACCACATCTGTCTCCAGAGGGGCCACAGCTTGGTGCTTGATGGCTTTAACTACTGTGCCACCAGGGCTTCTTATGTGACCAAAGACTGAGGTAAAATATGTCACTACAGTTATGTTCTACTGTGTATGGAAATTTCTTCTTCATTTCTGACAAAATTTCTACCTAACCAAATAGATAAAAATGTATTTGTTAGTGGCAAATTCTATTTTATCCTCAATAAGCATAAAAATATAACCATCGGATTCTTTTGTAAAGATTCATACCCTTAAGTATTTTTTTGTTAACATGAAATTTGCTAGTTTCTGATTTTTAGTATTTACCTAATACAATTTTGTCTTTCCTTTTATTTTCAATGTTTTTATTATGTCCTGTTTTGAGAGTTTATATCTTTCAATAGAAAAGTTAAATTCACTCATATTTATCACAATTGATATTTAGAATTATTTATGCCATAAATATAAGCTTTTTATATAATACTGATTTATTCTTTGTGAAGAAAGAGCTTTTAAGAAACATATGAATTAGAGGACCCTGGAAAGGAGATTATGAATGAAGAAATAGGGTATGAAGGTAAGAGAAAAAAAGTATTTGGTTAAAAAATGAAAGATTTAGTCAACAGGTTGAAAAAGCTATGGAGAAATCAAATGAAGCAACAGTTGTTTGACAACTAGGACGTCAACAATGGTCTTAGACTTCCAGCAAGCTGAGGACAGAACATGGGGTAAGAAATTGAAAAAAATTAAGTGTAAATAATGATTACTCTTTAAAAGGGTTTACTGCACTTCCTATTTACTTCCTTTCTTCTTTCCTGTTCACCCTATCCTTGTCGTATGGACACACACACAAATAATAACTAATAATAACTAATAGTGTTTTAAAAGGAATCTGGTTACATAACAAATATTCTTTCTCAATAAAACATCCATGATTGTACTGATCATTGGAATTAACCCTGTAGAATAGCCTATTAGGGTTCACTCTACACGTCATAGCACTCAGCTAGAAAATACAATCCTTGTGGTTTACAGGCCTGTGTAGTTGTATCATCTACTCTCAAAAGCGATCTGCCTACCAAACACAACTACAAATGCATGCTAAATAGAAGACAAATGAGATAACTGGGACCTTGCTAAAATTAAGCACTTATCCTCATCAAAAGACTTTATCCAAAGAGTAAAAAGACAACCTATAGGATGGGGAGAAGCCTTCAGGAATGACATATCTGATAGGAATCTAATCTCTAAAATGTAGAGAAATCTTGGACAACAAAAAAACAAACAATTTAGTTAGGAAGTGGGCAAAGTAGATAAACACTTCACAAGCACAACATTAGATCTGCCAACGGATGCAAAGATACAATCATTAACCATTAGAGAAATGCAACTCTAAACTACTATAAAATACTCACCATTGCTAAAATGGCACTGATTTGAAAAAAGAAAACAGTACCAGTGAGGGTGTGGAAAGATTTGGAATCCATTTTCCCTGTTGGCGGGGTTTTAAAATGGTAAAATCACAGTAGAAAGCAGGATAGCGCTTCCATAAAAAGCTAGAAATAAAACCACCTATGAGCCAGCAGTCCTACTCCTAGATATGTACCTAGAGTACATACCTAGACGTAATGCAAGAGACTTGAACAGCGCACACCTATGTTCACTGCAGCACTATTCACAATAGCGAAAAGACGGAAACAACCTAAATGCCCATCAGTGGATGAATGCATAAACAAAATGTGATACATACATACAGTGGAATGACATGTAGCCTTAAAGAATAGTGATGGGTCTTTGAAACACCTTGTAACACCGGAGGACATTATACTGAGTAAAATAAGTCAGTCACAAAAGGATGGACTAGGTATATGTACAGAAACCAAACTTCATTGGTGGTTAACAGGGGTGGGTGAGGAGGGAAGAGGGTAAATCGCTCTCTACATAGTGTCATTGTTGTTAGGTGCCATGGAGTTGGTTCCCACTCATAACGACCCACGCACAACAGAATGAAACACTGCCCAGTCTTACACCACGCCTACAATTGTTGTTATGCTTAAGCCCATTGTTGCAGCCACTGTGTCAATCCATCTTATCGAGGGTGGTCTTCTTTTTCACTGACCCTCCACTCTACCAAGCATGATGTCCTTCTCCAGGGACTGATTCCTCCTGTCCAAAGTATGGAAGATGCAGTCTCACTGTCTTTGCTTCCAAGGAGCACTCTGGTTGTACTACTTCCAGAACAGATTTATTGGTTCTTTTGGCAGTCCGTAGTACATTCAATGTTCTTCTCCAACATCACAATTCAAAGGCATCAGTTCTTCTGTCCATACAGACACTTGTTATTTTTGATGATAGGAAAGGCAGTATTGAATGTGGGTGATTTGCACAGAGCTTGACCAACATAAAGCATGGCACTAAAAAGTTGACAAGTGAAAAGGACACATTTTTTTAAAGGATATGACAAATACGATTTTGTAACAACAATGACCAAAATGTATGTGAGTGGCTACACAAAAATGGACATAGGCGTATATGTGTAAGTGCTGGAATATTTGGGTACACATGTATGTACCAATGGATGTATTTATAGGCATGTGTACATACAGGTGTGTTGTGCATGCAGGTATGTCCCTATATGCAATAAACTACACACAGAATGCAGTTACAGAGACTTCTACAACTGGGAATATCTATTTTCTAGGGATTGTTGTTTGTTTTTTTTTTTTTTTTTTTTTTTGAGTGAGTAAAACTATTTGTGTAAGGAAATATTTTTGTGTTCAAGTTAGTTGGACAATGAATAGAGTAAAAACAAAACAGAAATGAAACATATCAGGGACAGAGGGAATCCACATCCAACCTAGTGTCCTGGCTCATTTTCTAAAAACACTTTATTTAATTTAGCTTTTCTGACTTTTTTGAAGCTACATTTCTCACAGTTCTTTAAAAGGGGTAAGATTATTTTACAACAAAGACAAGGTTTTCACTAATCTTTTTAACTCCAAAAATTCTGTATTAGTGTCCTACAGCTGGAGTAACAAATTACCATAAATTTGGGGGCATAGAACAACTGTCTTCGGCATTTGTTATAACAGAAATACCACAAGTGGGTGGCTTTAAAAAGAGAAATTTTGTATTGTCACAGTCCAGTAGGCCTCAAGTCCAAATTCAGGGTGTCAACTCTAGGAGAAATCTTTCTCTGCTGGCTCTGGAGGAAGGTCCTTGTCAATCTTCCCCTGAACCTGGAGCTTTTGAGGAACAGGGATTGCCCAGCTCCTTTCCAAAGGACTTGCTCTGCTTAGAGGACTGCTTCTTTCTTGATAGCATAAGTTCTCCAGCTCTGATAGCTTCCCTGGCTTTGGCTTTCCTTTATGTCTCAAGAGATGGCCTCAAGGTATAAAACAATCTTACCCATTGAGTTCTGATTCACGAATACAACTGCCACCCATTCCACCTCATCCACATCATAGAGGCAGGATTTACAATGTAGAGCAACATAACCCAATGCCAGGAATCAGCCTAGCCAAACTGCTATACACAGTTTTGGGGAAACACAATTCAATCCATCACAACAACATAAACTTACTCTTTCACAGATACACAGGCTTAAAGCCCCACATCAAGCTATCAGCAGAGGTGGTTACTTCTAGGAGATTAGAGGAAGAAAGCATTCCGTGCTGTAAAATGGTAGTAGTACCATCTAAACCTGTCTAACTTCAGGGAGGATAATGAGAATCATGATCTACTAAATGCTGTTTCCTGTGAGGTGCTGGTCAGACATAACTAGTCAACATTTTTAGCAACCATCCCCCCCATAGCACTTTGTACTTCACTTCTGGGTTCAACAATCCCCTGCAGGGGCTGCACAGAACTCACAGACCAGACCTAGAGTTGAGTGGTTTATTAAAGAAATAACTGCATCAGTTTCAGGATCAACAGGCTACAATTCAGGAAGCGTGTAGCAAAGTTTGGACGGCTCCCTCAAACAGGCCAGCCATCCCCCCGTTCCATTCCACATGCCTCTGTTAGCTCCTCTCAGCTAACTGTGCGAGCAACGAGTCCCTTCTCTCTGTCATGTACATCCCTCTCAGTTAGCAGGCCCCTTGCGGCTCCCTCATGACAGCCTTCGTCTCAGCCCCGTCAGGACAAGCCTCCTCTCAAACCCCTGAGGACAGACCTGCTTTCAGCCCCGTCAGGACAGGCCCCTTTCTTGGCTTCCTGAGGACAGGCTTCTTCTCAGCCCCGTCAGGACACGTCTCCTCTCAGCAATCCAAGGAAAGGGTTTTTCTCAGTCTGCTCAGGACAGGTGGCCTCGTGGCCCCCTCAGGACAGGTCTCTCTCTACCTTTAGCCTCCCTGTTGTTAGCCTCTCCTCTCTTAACTGATCCAGCTCTTACCCAGTCCATCGATTTTGTTCAGCTGTCCTAACTGCATTCCTAGCACCAGGTTTTTGGTGCCATCACTGACTCTGCCACAGGGCCCTCCCTGGACCTGTCACTGTCTTCAGTGTTAGAGCTCTTGACCCATGTTACAGATCTTTTAGGAGGTTCTTGGCCTCCTCTCTCTCTCTTTCTCTCTTCCTTCTGTTTCTGAATGCTTTTCTGTCTGCAAACCTCTATGGGGTTGATTGCACATATAAGCAAATTATTCATCAATTTCAAGCATAGCCCTCCCACCAGAGCCAAGAACTGACAAGTGTCCTCTTGATATGCCACAGACAATCTATTTGCATATGTGCATGGAGCAATCCTTGCAAGGTAGAGAAATCATAGAAGGACTGCAGCCAAAGCTAGACAAAAAGTAGCAAACAGTAAGTTGTTTACAGGTCAACCAGAAAATGTCAGTCAGCCTGCACAAAAGTAACAAACCCTTTAGGGCAGAGAACTAGGAAAAAGGTAACTACTCAGGTTTAGGGGGAAAATCTCTCAAGCTATTTTCCCAAAGAAAAAGGCAAAAGGCTGCATAAAGGAACTCACTTCACCACACATGCATGCATCTCTGCTAGCTTCTAGTGTTTCCTGACAATCCTTGGTCTTAATTATAGATGCATTATGCTAGTTTCTGTCTCTATTTTCATATTGCCTTCTTCTCTGTCTCTTATAAGGATATGCTCACTGAATTTAGGATCCCCCCCTAATCCAGTATGGTCTCATGTCAATTCTTACCTTACTGACATCTGCAGAGATCCTACTTCCAAATAAGGGTCACATTCTGAAGTTCTGGGTGGACATGAATTTTGGAAGAGATACTATGTATTCAGTCCATCACAGATTCTGTAGACCCCTTTTTCTTTCTGTTTCTGTTTGACTACAAGCAAATCATGGAAGCAAGTGAATTTAAAATTTACATGAGGTTATGATGATGATGATGTTATGGGACTTTTCATATAATACTCTTAAATAAAACAACTGCCACCAAGTCAATTCCAACTCATGTTGATACTACGTTTCAGAGTAGAATTGCTTCATATGATTTTCGATGGCTGTGTTCTTTAAGAAGTAGATTACCAGACCTTTCTTATAAGGCGTCTGTGGCTGGATTCAAACCTCCAAGCTTTTGGTTAATAGCTGAGCAGTTAACTGTTCACAGCACTCAGGGACATTATGAATCAAGATATATATATTAAAATTCCCCAAAGCAGTTATTTTAACTTCATTGTAAAATGAAGCTATTTTATAGTCATTTTATATCCCAAGATTTCACTGTTCATTACTGACACATAGTTTGGTAGATGTCATTTGCCTAGACTGGTTTTATGAGAGAAAGACAGAACAGTAGATGCTCAGAGTGCTTAAAACGAATTGCATAAATCAACACAATGGCCGTGGAAAACTTGCTTCCATTCAGTGTGCCTAAAACCCCTTCTTAATTTCAATCCATAAGATCTGTTCTTATTCAACCATCTCAAGTCTAGATTCTCCTCTATCTTCTTTAAAATTACTTTTCTTTAAAAACTGCAAAAGGGATTGAATCATGTATCTTCATAATTCAAAATCATAATCAATATCTGACTCTAACTACCTGTCTAGACTGTTTCTTCCAAATTAAATTAATTCCCAAAAGTATATCTAAGATAGAGATGCTATAAACTCACCTCTCAGCAGCAGGTATGCAAAGCTATTACTAGGATGCTATTTTATTATGTAATTATCAGTGATTTCATGTTCAGAGTTTCTCACATGTGACAATGACCACAGGAAAATCTAGGTTACTAAATGTAACATCATCTATAACTCCTGGATAAATTAGACACCTGCAGATCATATACTAAAAACACCAGGATGGGAGCCAGAAAGGAGCTGGTAGCATAACCAAACCCCAGCATCCGAGGCCACTTCTAGTGCAAATGAAAAAGCACCAAACTGAGTTTGCAAGTGATCCATAGACTATGCAAGCCATCGCCGTATCATCAGTCATTGTTGGGAGGTGCTGCTTGGCCTGAGAACAGGAGATTAGGGAGAAGGGGAGTTCCCAAGTCACTGGGAAGCTATTAGCAGCTCAGTCTACTAGTTTACTTTTTTACGGTTAAACCATACACCCCAAATATTTCAGCTGCTTCTTCACAGATGTCAGAAAAGCCTACTCAAGTAAGAAGAAATGTTTTTGAACCATATAGGAGCCCTCTGTGACAAGACAAAATACAAGTTGGCAGCCAAAACTAGAAGCCGAACTATGCAGCCAGGAAGACAAGCAGTGCTCAGAAAGAAATGTCTTTGTTTTACGAAAAATGTGACAACCCGGGAGGTGATTACCTGACTAAATGTTAATAAGAAATGCCATTCTCAGACAGGCCAAAGATTTATCCAGCTCAATATTTGTCTTATACAGTGGCCCTAAGCAATACTTTATGAAATAATTTGACTCCTGGCCATGCCACCAACTTTAGTTAAGAAAAAGAAAAAAAACTACTGCATACCAGACTTCTTTATCTTCTCTTTATAACCTGTATAGAGTTATCCTAGAAATTCTAATAAATTATTTATTTCTCAGCCCACATTCTCTAGAGAATTAACAACCAATGAAATATATATATATACACACACATACAGAGAAAGGGAACCCTGGTGGTATTTGTGAGTAAATGCTATGCCTGCTAACCAAAAGGTCAGAAGTTTGAATCTACCAGGTACTCCTCAAAAACTCTACGGGGCAGTTTAACACTGTTCTATAGGGTTCCTATTAGTCAGAATCAACTCAGTGACAATGGGCTAGATATACATAGAGAAAGAGACTTATATCAAAGAAATGATTGTAATGGTTGGAAAGTCCCAAGCCTATGGGTCAGGTTGGAGGCTTCTCCTGACTCACATAGTTGCAGGGCCCTGATGAACCTAAGATCAGCACACTGCTGACTCACAGGCTGTAGAGGCTGATGAAATCTCAGGATTATCAGGTAAGTTGCTAACTCAAGTCCCAAGAACCTGAGGTCAGAAGAACAGGACCCAGATGCAGGATTCCAGAAAGAGCAAAAGCCCATGAGCTTTGCCAGAAATGCCACATATATTGGATGAAGGCCACACCCCTAAGGAAAGTCTCTTTCAGCTGTTTGGCTGTTCATAGAAGATCTCATCATGGAGTTGAATACATAATTACACAGCTGCTGAACTGCATCACAATTGCCAAACCCACTGAAACTCAGGGCCCAGCCAAGATGGCACAGAACTTCTACCATCACACAGGGAATTATAGCTGAGAGGGCATTTCTTTTAACAGCAGCTCTAGATTCTCAACTGGAAAGAAAATAATACTTCTATGCATATTATATACAAATTGTTGTATGTACATGTGTTTTTTATTTCTCGTAGGTCTTCATTACATAGCAGTGAAATTGCTGGGTTGTATGTCAACTTTCGACTGCCTGTCTGTTTATCCTACTTACACGTTTCCTTGATGGGTTTTATATTGCTATTATGCTGGAAGCTATCCCACAGGTATTTGAAATACTAGAGTTACCCCTGATAGACAGGTGTCGATATAGCTTCCAGACTAGACAAATTAAGAAGAAAGTGTTGGTGATGTATTTCTTACAATTAGCCAGTGAAAGCCATATGGGTCACAACAGAATTTTGCCAGATACAGTGCAGGAAGATGAGTCCTCAGGTTGGAAAACAGTCAAAACATGCACAATGGCCACAACAACCAAAAAAGGGCTACATTAACTTCCTTGTACATGGGGTCACCTCAGGTTGGAGCTGACTTGATGGTAATTAACAATAACATGGCAATTTATGCTTAACATTTTGAAGACTTACTACACCGTTTTCCAAAGAGGCTGTACCATTTTACATTCCCACATGCAATGTAGGAGGTATGTTGTCTTTTAAACCTCAACATTTGCTATTATCTTTCTTTTTCACTTAGTTGTTTTTATGACTGTAAGTAATATCTCATTGTAGTTTTGATTTGCATTTTTCTAAATGACTATAGGGTTACTATGAGTTGGAATTGACTCAACAGCAACAGGTTAATGACTAGTGATGCTGAGCATATCTTCATGTGATTATCATTTGTATATCACCTTTGGGAAAAAGCCTACTCAAGTCCTTTATCCACTTTTTAAATTGTGCTCTTTGTCTTTTTCATATAATTTATCTTACTTTTTGATGTTATTGAGAATATATGCAGCAGAGCATACACCTGTTCAACAATTCTGCACATAAAATTCAATGACATTGATTATATTCTTCAAGTTGTACAACTATTCTCTCTCCATTTACTAGCTGTTCCTCTACTATTAATATAAGATCACTGTTGCGAATAGTTCTTATCTAAACTTTCCAGTTGCTCTTGTCACTTTTATACCATCCAGACAGATCTTAAGAAGGTACAATGTTCAAGGCAGGCATTCTTCGGTAGCTGCAGGTAGATAAACCTATCGTTCACATTTTCTGCTCCTGGAGATGTAATGGCAGTTATCTCAACCACTTTAGTACATTCTGGCATCGTGGCAAATATTGGTACAACTGCTTAAGTAACAAGGAAGTTGGCCTGTGCCACTCCTGAGTGTTGAGATCCACTTGGAGGAGCGATTGTGTGAAAATTCTACGTGTTTTGCCATAGATAGAAAGTTACCATATAACCCAGCAATTTCGCTTCTACGTAATGAAGATCCAAGAGAAATAAAAAACACATGTATGTACAAGCCATGAGATAAGGCTTGAAGTATGTTTACTATTTCCTTTGTTACTGTGTTATTGTAACTGACATTTAGAAATGTTTGAGAAAATGAGCTTTTTTTTTTTTTGGTGAAAACAGTTTGTGATACACTTCCTGGGTTATGATACCAATATATGCTGTGCTCTTAATGTGCTCCATGGAATATGGTACTGATACGGTACTCTAAATCAAACCACCCCCAAGTATCTGTCAGTTCGTCATACTGTAGAGGCTTGCAAGTTGCTGTGATGCTGAAAGCTAAGTAGCAGCAGGGTCATCCATGGCAGACAGATTTCAGTTGAGCTTCCTGACTGAGACAGACTAGGAAGAAGGATCAGGTGGTCTATTTCTGAAAAGAATTAAACAGTGACAACGTTATGAGTTGCAGTAGGACATCATCTTATAGAGTGCTTGAAAGTGAGCATCTCAGGTTGGAAGGCACTCAAAATGTGACTGGGAAAGAGCTGCCGTTTCTAGGTAGAGTTAACCTTAGTGATATAGATGGAGTCAAGCTTTCAAGGCCTTCATTTGTTGATATGGCTGCAAACATCCGTTAACAAGAAGAACATGGAATGTACAAAGCATGAGTCTAGGAAAATTGAAAATGAAATGGAACTCATCAATATTATTACAACTTTACCTCCTGAAAGCAAAGAGGACTCAAAGCACTTACTGATGAAGACTGAAGATCTTGATATTTAACATGGATTACATTTCAATATAAACAAAATTCCTCACAACTGAATCAGTAAGCAAAATCACGTTAAATGGAGAAAAGTCTGAAGTTGTAAAGGATTTAATCTACTTGTATGCACAATCAACACCCACGGAAGCATCAGCTAAGAAATCAAATGACTCATTGCACTGGACAAATCTGCTGCAAAAGACCTCTTGAAAGTGTTGGACAGCAAAGATATTACCCTGAAGACTAAAGTACACCTGACCCAACTAAGGTGTTTTCCATCATCTAATATACATGTGAAAACTGGACAATGAATAAAGAAAACCAAAGAAGAACTGACACCTTTGAATTGTGATACTGATGAAGAATATTTAATGTACCATGGACTGCCAAAAGAATGAACAAATCTGTCTTGGAGAAGTACAACCAGAATGTTCCACAGAAGCATGGATTGTGAGAGTCGATCTCACATATTTTGGACATGTTATCACGAGGGATCAGTCCTTGGAGAAGACGTCTTTTTTGGTAAAGTGGAGGGTCAGTGAAAAAGAAGAAGACCCTCAAGGAGATGGATTCACACAGTGGCTACACCTGTGGACTCAAGCCCAGGAAATGTTTCATTCTATTGTGTGCAACGTTGCCATGAGTCAGAATCAACTGAAAGACAATCAACAACCATCTAGTGAAAACAAACCAGTAAATATGACCAACTTTTTAATGTTTCCAAACATTAGAGGTTGCATTGAATGCATAGATCAATTTGGAAAGTATTGCCAAGTGAACAAATAAGTCTTTCAAACCACAAACATAGAATATCTTTTTCATTTATTTGTTTTTTTTTTTAATTTCTTCTTACAGTGGTTTGTAGTTATACAAGTCTTATGCTTCTTTTGTTAAATTTATTTCTAAGAACTGTATTATTTTTGATGCTATTGTAAATGGATCTGTTTTCTTAGTTTCTTTTTCAGATTGCTCATGGGTAAAGAATAGAAATGCAACTGGTTTTGTGTATTTTATCCTTTGACATTGATGCATATGTTTATTATTATTCTTTCAGCATGTTCTTTCCTTATACAAGATCATGCCATCTGCCAATAAAGATCATTTTGCTTTTGTTTTTCCCCCAACCTGGATGTCTTTTATTTATTTTTCTTGACTAATCACCATCACTTGAACCTCTAGTACAATGTTAGACACAAGTGGCAAGAACACATAGCCTTGTCTTGTTTCTGGTCTTAGAGGAAAGCATTGAGTCTTTCACCACTGAATATGATGTTAACTGTAGGTTTTCATTGCTATCCTTTATCATGTTGGGAATTTTCCTTTTATTCCTAGTTCATTGAGAATTTATAGAAATATTGTTAAAGAAGACACAAATTTTAGTAACAACAGAGTAGAAGATTGACCAGCTGTGGCCACATTAAGAATTTCTGTTAAGTGAAAGATAAAACACAAAAAGAGTGAAAAGAGCAGTTAGGGAGTAGAAGATATTTGCAATATGTGTTAACCAACAAATGACCATTTTTCAAGTATGTAGAAAAAACTTTTAACAGTCAATTAGAAAACATTAGAAAACTTAATGGGTAAGTGAGCAAACGACTTAAATAGGTACTACAAAAAAGAAGAAACCCAAATAGCTAGTAAAGAGTAGTGAACATAAAAAGTCACCAAAAAATGAAAACTAAAATCATAAGATACCACTGCACACCTATCAAACTGGGAAATAATAAAAATCTGACAATACTTAACATAGGTGAGAATGCCAGCATTTGCAATTTTTCTGCCGGTAGAACCATTATGAATTGTTATAATCACCTTAAAAGACTGTCTGTTACTATCAAGCTAAACTGGATATATTAAAACACTGTGATCTAGTAATTCCACTCTCCTCACTCCTTAATGATGTGCTTACCTATGTTTACCAACACATGTTGAAGAATGTTGTTAGCAATATTAATTGTCAATGTTTGCAAAGAAACCACATGCCTACCATGGATATATAAAATGTTCTATACTCTTACAATGGGACACTACGTTGTCGTAAAATTAAACTGTAGATAAGTGGATGAACTTTACAAATGTGTGATGAGAAAAAAGCAACTCATAACACAGTAATTGCAGTTTTATTCTATTTATGTACAGTTCAAGAACAGGTAGAACTAATTTATGTTTTTCAATAATGAATACACAGTTGTCAAAACTGTAACAAAAAGGTAACAAAAAAAGCATACTAGAAGAGTCAGGATAGGATTACCTATGAATTTGCTAACCCTGTCTTTCACCAGAAATATATACTTTTAAAACTGAAACTTCTTTGAAGTAACATGTAAGCTTCCCTTAGACAAGAGACAAATGGTGGGAGCTATTTGAAGTAGGGCATGGGAGGCCTGGGTCACCGATCACTGAAATCTCGGCCTTGAATCCCCTTTCCCCACCTCGGTGATACTTTCATGAAATCTTAAAACCTCTGGAAAGAAACAGCTTGGAAACCACTGTCAAAAATTTTGAGAAAGAAATGAATCTTGGATGTCATATAACCCAAGCCCTTCATTTTATAGGGAGGTTTTCTGATATGCCCAAGTTGTCTGGCTAGTCTATAGGAGAACTAACTTAAAACCCAGGATATTTCTTTTCACTGCTGAGTTTTTTTAATGACTGTAGCATTTTATTTTGGACATGTTATCAGGAGAGACCAATCCCTGGAAAAGGACATCATGATTGGTAAGGCAAAGGTGAGCAAGAAAAAAAAAAAGAAGATCCTTAAGGAGAGGGATTGACACAGAGACTGCAACAATGGGCTCAAACATGGCAATTGTGAAGACGAATGAGCAGTAGTGTCTAGTTCTGTTCTTCATAAGGTCCCTATGAGTTGGAACCAAGGGAACAGCACTGAAAAACAATGTGTATGTGTGTGTGTGTGTGTGTAAGCAAATACAGGCTGCAGATACTGATACTTCTGAGACATCATGTCATGGGATTAGTTATTTTGGTTTGAACACTTAGGGCCATAGTCTTATGGGACAATGTTTTTTTTCATAACGTTTATATTCTATTGCCTAGTTTGGTAAGTAGCATCTAGGGTATTAAAAGCTTGTGAGCTGCCATCTAAAATACAGCTACCCATCTCTATTTATCTGGAGCCCAAGGGAAAGAAAGAAACTGAAGAATTAGAGAATAGTACAGTCTACAGGAATAATTGCCTCCATGAACTGCAGCCTGCTGTAGCTTGACACCAGAAGCATTAGATGGTGCTGGATACCAATACTGAACATCCTAATCAGGATCACAGTAGATGAATCCTGATTGAAAGAGAGAAAACTGTGGAACAAAACTTCAAATTCTCAAAGAGCACAGCATTAATGGCCCCTATGAGATTGTAGAAATCTCCACGACTGTTGTTGTGGGACTCTTTAAATCTTGAACTTAAAATATCCCTTGAAGTCACCTTTTACTGATATAGTAGGTTAACTCAAAAAGTAAATAGTGTCCCCATGGAGCACTGTGCTATTTTTTAAAAATTAACTATCTGAGACCAAATGGTAAACAGTTATTCTAAAACAAGGAAGAAAGGAGGGGCACTGAGACAAAGGAACAACTAGAATGGAAATAATGAGAATGTTGACACAATGTGAAGAATGCAGCCAATCACTTAACAATATGTGTAGCCATTGTTGAATGAGAACTTGTTTTGCAGTGTATGTAATCAACAAAAATATGATAAACTATATGTGTACATATATAGTTTAAAAATTTGGCTACTACATAAAGCTAAAACCAACTGGACCAATTTAACCTCAATGAGACAAGCGAGCAAGAGGAAGCAACAACTAAAAAGTGAAATATGTATCAGAAAACTTTCCTTATATGATGAATATTAAATATATAAATCAAATATGTCCTCTCTTTATAGGGAAAGTTCCAAAATTCTTTTTTCTGATGCTTTGTAAAACAAGAGATATTTCTGTGAGTTTTAACTAGTAATTGGAAGGATTAAAAAATGCTTTCACCAGTGGCATCTTATGCGCAGTGACTTAAGGTTCAGGCCTTCATGAAGGTGTCCCAACAGGACCAGGACTAGGGTAAGGCTGGTGAGGCCTTGATGGCAGTCACAGGGTCTGCTGTCTGTCCATCTTCCACTTCAAGAAAGAATTGACAGCTGTGATGAATAGCATCTGAGCTAATTATAACTTCCAGTTCTTTCTGAAAGGGAGATCTTAACAGGAGACACCGAGCCAACATCACAATGTAGTACTAGGGTATCATTTTTTGCCCAGTGCAGGACTCCTTTCTGAGAAAATTTTTGTGCTGCTGCACACATGGACTGGTTGGAGCAAACTGGCTGCAAAAGGCCTTTCTGAAGCATTGAAAAGTAAAGATGTCACCTTGACTACTGAGGTGCACCTGACCCAATCCATTGTGTGATCTGACTCGACGGCACTTGGCATGTGTACTTGGACGCTGGACAATAGGGAAGACTAGAGAAAAACTGATGCTCTTGAATTGCGGTGTTAGTGAAGAATTGTGCTTGTAGTATGGACTGCCAATCCGTCTCAGAGGAAATACAACCAGAGTGCTCCTTAGAAGCAAGGGTGATGAGACTACATCTCACATACTTGGGACATGTTATCAAGATGTATCAGTCCCTAAAGAAGGACCTCATACTTAGGAAAGGGTCGCTGAAAAAGTGGAAGACCTTCAAGAAGATGAACTGACACAGTGGCTTCAGCAGTGGACTCAAGCGGATGACAACCGTGAGGATGGCTCAGGACCGGGCTGTGTTTCCTCCTGTTATGCATAGCGTTGCCACGAGTCAGAGCAGACTGAACAACACCCAGTTAACAACCTAACAACAGACAAGGAAATATGAATGAGGCATTTAATGTTTCCAAACCCCAGTTTTCTCATTTGTAAAAGAAAAAATAACAATGTCTTTGGAATATTTATGTGCTAATGTATGTAACTATATTTAAATAAATAAATAAATACACTGAACCCGCTGTCACTGAATCAGATCCGACTCACAGCAATCCTAGAGGTCAAAGAAGAACTGCCTCATAGGGTTTCCAAGGAGCGTCTGGTGGATTTGAACTGTCAACCTTTTGGTCAGCCAATACAGCACTTAACCCACTATACCACCAGCGTTTTCATGTAATTATAAGTAATCTATAATTATAATTATAGTTGCTCTATAACAGTATAATATTAGTTGCTTTCAAATCAGAAAATAATTTTTTTCAGCCAAGTCAAGCCTTTCCACATTTTTTTAAAAAGTGAAGATTAAATACAAATTTGTATTACAAGCACCGAGTTTTAAATGTTCACATTGTGAGATTAATGCTATACAATGAAATTTCACTTAGTTCCCACTTTTGCCCCTTAACCAATTTTCTTAGCTGCAAACTGTTATTTATGCAATAAATATTATCACTTAATTTCTCCCTGACAGCCTGAATTTTCTCATCTTTTTAAACACATTCAGATACTCTGTGGATGAAGCAATTTCACTGTCATGTTGTAAAGCAGTATCTTCCAACAAGAAATTGTTTAGACTTGTATATGTGACCCATTTGTTTATTTTTTCTACAAGGCTCTGTGTCAGGAAGAATTATTTTTTTTCTCTGTATAGAGTAAACTGAATATATATTGCTAATGTACAGACACACAGACCTCCCATCCAGTAGGCTGACTAACTTAAATTTATAGTTATGATAAAGTCATTTGGAAAACAAACTTAAGCTGTTAATCACTGAGAACTAATCCCAGATTCAAAACTCAGTCCATGAATGAGGTTGAACCACTGTGGCCATGCATATTCGATCGCATAAATGGTCTCCTGAAGGTTCTGGATGACAAGCTTGCTGGATAGAAAGGGAGAATATGGGACCTGCATCTTTGCTCACCAAATGGGGTAACTTGGTCTGGAATGGAGAGTCTTTGGCAGCTCCGAGGACGGCTTCTGCCTTTGGTAGCAAACAGTACACCCCCAACCCCCCACTGTTTTTAGAGAATTGATGAATATAATCATGTTATAACTTTGGCTCCTTTGTGTTACAGGCAGCCTGTTACTACACATTTTTCAGAATCACTGCAAAAGAAAACCAAATACAACTGTAGATGCATGTTAATTACCCAAAAACATGGCACACCAGATGGTCACCAAAGTCTGCTACATTCTTATAGGTAAATAACGCTTCCCAACCCCTTTATTGCCCCTAAAGTGAAATTTTGTATTGTCTTCCATTAAATTACTGTTAATGTAGAAAGTAACCAAGGGCAATAGGTACAATTATTTGGACAAGAAGAAGTAAAACAAAAAATTCTCATAATGTGACAAAAGCGCACATATTTGGGCCTTCGAAGTACAAACATAAAAAAAAAAAAAAAGACTAGGGATTTTTCTGAGGTATGCCTAACCTGTCAGACTCTGTCTGCCTCTTTGTACAGATGTGTTGATTTCGACTTTAAAATTCCACTCACTAGCTATGTAATGCACTAGCTGTGATACAATGCACTTACAGTACATATGGAAACCCTGGAGGCACAGTGGTTAAGAGCTATGCCTGTTAACCAACAGGTCAGCAGTTCAAACCTACCAGACACTCCTTGAAACTTCTATGAGGCAGTTCTATTCTGTACCATAGACTCACTGTGAGTTGGAATTGACTCAACAGTAAAGGGTTTTTTTTTTTTTTTTGTAATTTTATTATTTTTTAATTGTATGTATGGGAGACTAAAATTCATGAAATCATCATACACAGTCATGGTCCCTTCTAAGAAAAACAAAACTTGCACTTTTATCCTTTTTTTTATTATGATTGAATGAAAATGTACATTCTCATATAAATTCACATGCTCACCTATATGCAGCTGCCATTGCTCTCCCTGACTGGTGACAGCACACTCGTCCTCTCTGCTCCATACATATCCTATGCTCCCAACAGTCTCCTATCCCCTCCTCTTCAACCACTCCCCTTCCTCCAGCAAGAGGTCAGCAGGACGACATCCTATAGATGCGTAGAACCATAAAATTCCCACGCGATAGGGTCACTCTGCACTTCCAAGTCCAATTCATTGCTGTTGGAAAAGTTGACCTTCATTATGATTTATGGACAAGGGCAGCATCAGGGCCAGTGGCCATGCTCCCAGGGGAATTGAGAAGCACTTGGACCATCAATTGAGGTCTTTTATTGCAGACCTCAGGGTACACCCCTATTTATTCTCTTGTTGCCAGTGAGACTCCACTTTGTGAGCTCCATCGCGGCTCTCACTGGTGGTGGCTGGGCACCATATGGTTCTTCTGGTCACAAGTCGATGTAGAGACCCACTCACGTGGATCCCTCTGTCTCCTGGGTTCTCTTTTCCCCATGTCATTCTTGTCCTCAGTGATCATCCGTTCCTGTTGAGTTGCGATCATTTGCTCTACCCTCAGATGGCAGCCTGGCAGCTTTTAAGACCCTGGATGCCACTCACCAATGAGGGGTGCAAAGAGTCCCCAATAGCAAAACGCTAGCTATGCCAGTTGGCCTTGATTTTGCCTGAGAGCATGGTCCCTGGCCTCCCACCCTAGCAACTCTGTCCTTGCAATATTGGGCTAAGATGGGAGGGGTACTGAAATTGTGTTAAAGTCCAGTTATTACTGATCTTCTTTCTGATGTGTGCTGTTACCGATTTCACTCAACCAAGTTTCTATTAACTATCTAATCTAAACCCTCCTCCACCACTCTCCCTCCCTCTTTACCCTTGCAGCCTTCAAAGTCTTTTCTTCTATACAAGTCTGTTTTTAAGTTCTTATCATAGGAGTAACATACAATATTTGTCCTTTTGTCACTGATTACTTTCACTCAGCTTAATGTCCTCCAGTTAAACCAGGTTAAGAGATGGTTTCTGCAATCATCGTTGTGACTTATTATTGCATAGTGTTCCACTGAGTGTATACACCGCGGTTTACCTGTCCATTCCTCTGTTGTTGGGCATCTGGGTTGATTCCATCTTTTAGCTATTTGTGGACTGTGCTGTGATGAACATTCGTGTGCATGTATCAGTTGGTGTGAATGGCCTTGATTTTGTAGAATATATTCCAAACAGTGGAATTTCTGGGTCAAATGGTATATCCATATCCATTTTTTAAGGGAGCACCAGATTTCTTTCCAAAAATGTTACACCATTTTAAAATCTGCACTTTTAAAAGTGTTTCTGTTGAGTTGCTTATCCTTAATAAATTCTCCATGACATTGTGTGTGCTATATACATCACCTCCCTGTGCTTCATGGTTGGAAGCATTTACTTCCAAGACACATCTGTAAACTTGAAAGACAGGACAGCACATTTGAAATATTAGCCTTTGTTCTTCTCCTTCTCTAATAACCCCTTTTTTTCCCTCACAAGGAGGTAATTGGCTTTCCATTTGTTATTTCAAATGAGGCGTGACACAAGGGAGAGGAGAAATAAGTCACCAGTCTTGGGTTTCATCAGAGAACTTAGTGGCTTGGAATATAGTCCAAGTGACTGAGAGAAGTTACTAAAGGAAGCGTGGCTTCCCTACTTTAGGGAAGGAGTCTTATGTTCCAGCACACATGGAATTCATGGAGACACCACTGGTACCACAAGACCATTTAGTTAAGAACCATGGCCTCCCAATGGGACTAGTGATGAACACAATCCGTACTGGGCCAGGCCGTGAACGTTGCAGCCACTCCCTACATGAATTTAAAAACAAATAACCTTCCTTCCAAAGCTCAGGCGTTTGTATGCTTTTCATATTAACTTATAACCTCAGGGACAGGTGGGGAGGAGAGTAGAGCGTTCCCTTTTCCTGGAAGAATACAGTCTTCTCAAAATAAAAACCAAGTTGATTTTGAGGAAAATAAAACAATATATTTTCTTGCACAGCTGAGTTCACTGATTGAGACTGATACCTGTTATGTCTGTCGAATCAATACTGGAGTTTAGAATAGGGGTATAAGGGTTATATTGGAGTTAGAAGGGAGGGTAGGCTTAACTGGGGACTGTTCTAACTGTCCAGTTGGCCAACGCTATTGCAAGGGTTTGATATTTTCATATTTATTTTTCACTTGTTTCCAAGTATACATGTAGCAACATATATCATCTTATAAAAACTTAAACAATAAAAAACAAAAAATTGAATCATCTCAGTTTACATATTATTTCCTTCTCTATATCACCTCATCTAATGTCCATGCCCAAGAATCCAGTGTTTTCTGTTTGGCATTTATTCTCACTTCATTTTCCACAACAATTTTGTGATGGTACTGTTATTGTTGTCCCCATTTTAAGGATGTAAAAATTGATACATAAATAATATAAGAACTTACTCAAGGTATCATAGCTATTAAGTGGCAGAATAGAGATTTTGAATTCAGGTTTGTTTGTCTTTCTGCAATATGTCTATTCTTCCATCCCTTTTTTTCTTTTTTCAGTCCAGTTCATGTGGTGTCTGGCACGAGCCTCCAAGTTTAGCTGTCCAAACTTGAATTCACAATTTTCCTGCCCTACACCTACTAGACAAGCTTGTCTCTTCTCTAGGATCTTAATCACAGCAAATCACATCACCAAATATCCATTTATTTACTAAGGAAGTTTGTGATCACCTTTAATAACTTTTCTTCTTTTATAATCACATCTAGTTATGCACCTGCTGGTGTGATTCCTAAATCGCTCTCAGATCTGTGAGATTCTCTCCATAATCATTGTGACCAGCGCCTCATGACTAAATCAACTTCCAGACATGCCACCTTCCAGATTAACCTATACAAATGGATCTTAAAAAATGCTCACGTAGAACTGCCATCTAGGACAGTCTACTGTTCTCACCCCTGTGGGGGACTCCACTGTTCTCACCCCTTTGCGTGTAAGGAAGAAGAAAGACTATTAAAGATACAAGGGAAAAATGAGTCCCAGCAACCAATAGACCACAACTGCCACAGCCTCTTTTAGACTGAGTTCAGTTACAACTAGTTTATATCAGTTACAACTAATTTATATCTTAATATGTTTGTTCTAATAGACAATAAGCTCCAGGAGGGCAAGGACATGTCTTTCTCACTCACCTTATGTCTGAAACATAGAAGCCTCATAAATACTCATAATATGAAATTCAGCACAACTCTTAGTAACTAGTCCACTTCGTTGTCTCTCAGCTTTCTGTTATTAGAAAATAAGGATGGTAGCACTATCTTAGAGTCATATTATCTCTTGCAGGCAAGTTGGATTCATGCCCAGCATGCCCGACCTCTAATATGAGTATTCGGAGACAGTTCAAATAATTCACAGAACTAAGGAAGTTACCCAGTGGATACCTTAGGGAAACAGAAACAAGATGCTCAATCTTCCATCTTCTCCTTTTCATCTCTAGTCCCCAAACTGGACCCACTGCAATCAAGTCCATTCCAATTTCTAGAGATCCTCTGAGACGGAACAGAACTGTCCCACAGGGTTTCCAAGAAGCAGCTAGTGGATTCAAACTGTTAACCTTTGGTTAACAGTAGAATGTTTAACCATTGCTCCACTGGGCTCTGGCCAGAACAGTCAGAGGAAGTCTCAATCTCACAAACCAAGATCACTGGAAAATATTTTGCCAACTAGCTTCTCTGTATATTTCCAAACAGTACTACTGTAATTGATTCAACTTTGCAGGATTGGGGATTCTAATTTCAGGACAACTCCCCTAACAATACACCACAGAACAGAACATTAGAATTATGGTAGGTATAATTAAAATGCCATTGCGTTCTAATATTGTCTCTTCCTTCATTGCTCCCACCCACAGTTGGTTTTGCTACCAACAAAAAAACAGCTGTACGATCAGCGGGCTCCCATCTGTGGGCTTCCATCTGCGGCTTTTTTTTTTTTGCATTTGTGCCAGGCAGATCTAGAAAAAGAAAACACATCCTATTCTTGATTTCACTCTTTTCCTTTATTTCACGTATACAGAGACAATAGCTGAAAGACTCATTAGGGCTTTCCCTCATATTAGTCCTTCAAAGTTTCAAGAGTAATTAATGGTATCCCTTTGGTCTTCTGATTAATGCTATTGTCAGGAATTCAAAAGCAATTGAGGAGAGGGCCAGGATGTGAAACAGAAGGAGGAGAATTCTTATCACATTATCTGGGAATGAACTGTAAATGCTCCAAGATAATGGAATTGTTATGACTGTGCCTCATTCAACACAGAAAGAAATAGGTTTGGGGAAACAATGGAAATAATGAGGAACTTAAGTCTTTCAGAGCAGCCACTGTCAGGCTTCTTCATGGCCAGTGCTTCCATAGCTCCTCACCATCAAATTTACATCAAATATTCATAAAACAAGTTTATTTTTTATTTGTCATTTCAGCACTTCTTAAAAACTGGGAAGTAGGAAATAGTTAGGAAGTTGAAATTTTCTCATTTTGTCTCGTGGCTGTTGCTTTCATCAGCTTTCTAGAAGTTTGTTCACAGCAACAGCTTTGGGGAACTGCTACAGCCACAAGGGGAAACCCTGGTGGTATAGTGTGGTATAGTGATTAAGAGCAACAGCTCCTAAGCAAAAGATTAGCAGTTCAAACCTACCAGGCACTCCTTGGAAACTCTATGGAGCAACTCTAATCTAGCTATAGGGTCACTATGAGTTGGAATAGACTCGACAACAGCATCGGGTGTTTTGGTTTGCTACCACAGACTCCATTATTTTTTAACATGCCTAAACTCGACTGTACTTGGCTGGCTTTTTGACAATTCAACTGGAAATTTCTTACTAATCCTTCAAAATTCATTTCAAGTATCACCTCTTCCAGAAAGCCTTTCCTGATTTCTTCACTGACAGTTAAGGAATTAAATGGTCATCTTTTTATTTTTCCTTCCTGTTTTTGCTTTTTTGTACTAACTATATGTCTAAATACAGTACTGTAACTATTATTTACATGAGTAGATACCTCACTGACTATGATTCTTCTACTTTTTTCCTTACGTCTCCATGTGATGGCTAATGCTATGTGTCAACATAGCTAGGCTATGTTTCTCAATGATTTGGCAAATACTATGTAATCATATTCTATTTTGTGATCTGATATGATCAATCAGATGAAAGGGGTATTTTCCTGGGAGTGCGGTTTGCTTCTAGTATATACATGGATGTTTTGGCAAAGTTCACTCATTTTTGGTCCTGTACTCCTCTGTCATTTGACCTTCTGTTTTGGGGATGTGAGAAGACTCGAGCCTGCTGCCTGCCTGTAGATTTTAGATTCCCCAGCCCCTCCAACTGTGTAACTAACAGAAGACTTTAGCCTGCCAGAAGCATTCAGCTTGCCACCTGAGCCACCTACAGATTTGAGACTTACCAGCACCCTACAATTGTGTGAGTCATTTCCTCACAATCACACACATCATTTCCTTGAAGTAAAGTTCCCACTATATACATCTATATACCATTACCAATTTTGTTCTCTAGAGAATCAAGACTAAGACACTCCAGATGCTAATATATAAATGAATGTATTAATAAAATTAGTTTACTGACTGCTCTTAATTTTTCAATAGCACAGCAAAAAAGAAAAATACACAAAACAAGTAAAAACTCATGAAGCACACTGACACCAGTGGTCTATCCATGAAAGAAAATGTGATTTTAATCGACTAAAAAAACTATGTCCACATTCTCAATTGGCCCCTCATTTCCATTTCTCTTACATCATGCTTTTGCCACTGTTAGATGTAACAATTTTGGGACAGTTTCCTTTGTCTCACAAAACTTTAATTATCCCAACTAAGGCTTGTAGGGTTGGTCTGAGGATTTAATGAGATAATGTAAATAGTAGTTATTATACCGTAGGACACGTATTATGTATTGAATAGTACTTAATTTTCACTTTTTATGAATATTAGAAACTTATACCACATTTTGATTTTCCCCTCTTCTCCCTATATTGGTACACTTACAAAGTTCCTAGCCACACATAAAAAAAAAAAAAAAGACAGAAAAGTGAAATCATACATGAAATAAAAATTGTCCCGAACAAAAATCCTTAACAAAATTCTATTCAATAGAATTCAACAACATACCAAAAAAAAAAAAAAAAAAAAAGAAAGAAAGAAAGAAAAATTCACCATGACCAAGTAGGATTCATACCAGGGGTGCAAGCATAGTTCAATGTTAGCAAAAAATTGATGTAATGAGCCACATAGTAAAACAAAAGACAAGAACCACTTATCTTATCAGTTTATATAGAAAAGGCATTTGACAAAGTCCAGCAACCATTCATGTTAAAAAACTCTCAGCAAAACAGAAATAGAAGGGAAATTCCTCAACATAATAAAAGGTGTTTATACAAAGCCAACACCCAACATCATCCTAAATGGAGAGAGTCTGAAAACATTCCCTTTGAGAACAGGAACAGACAAGGATGCCCATTGTCATCATTCTAATTCAACATTATGTTGGAGGTGCTGGCCAAAGAAATCAGTCAAGACAAAGAAATAAAGAACACCCAAGTTGATAATGAAGAAGTAAAAGTATCTCTATTTGCAGATGACATAATCACATACACACACACACACACACAAAAAAAAAAAAATCCTAAAGAATCCAGAAAAAACTACTGGAACCAATGGAAAAGTTCAGCAAAGTATCAGGATATAAAATAAACATACAAAAATCAGATGTACTCCTTTACACCAACAAAGGGACCATCAAAACAGAAATCATTGAATCAATACTGTTCACAATAGCCCCAAGAAGATAAAATATCTAGAAATAAATTTAACCAGAGACATAAAAGGCCTATACAAAGAAAATTACAAGATGTTGCTGTCAAAAACCAAAGGAGACCTACCAAAGTGGAGAAAACTAGCTCTTGTATAGACAGACTTAACATTGTAAAAATGTCTCTCCTACCCAAAGTGATCTATAATACGATATAATCCCAATGCAAATTCCAATCTAAATTTTTTTTAATTAGATGGAGAAACAAATCACCAACTTTATGTGGTGATTTGGCCCCAGATAAGTAAAGCATGACTGAAGAAAAAGAACAAAGTGGGAGGTCTCATACTCCCTGACTTTAGAAACTATTATACTGCTACAGTAGTCAAAGCAGCTTGATACTGGTATAAAAACAAATACATAGACCAACAGAACAGAATTGAGACTCCAGACATAACATCATCTACCTAGGTGCAGCTGATATTTGACAGAGGCCCATAATCCATAAATGGGGGAAAAAGACAGTGTCTTTACCAAATGGTGTTGGCACAACTGGATATTCACCTGTAAAAACAAGATCCATTTCTCACATAATGCACAAAAACTAACTCAAACTGGATCAAAGGACTAAACATAAAATCTAAATCAATAAAGATCATGGAAGAAAAATTAGGGACAACACTGACAGCCCTAATATAAAGCATAAACAGGATAGAAAACATTACTAACAATATACAAACAGCAGATGAAAAAATAGATTACTGGGAACTCCTAAAAATCAAACACTTATGCTCACCCAAAGACATCACCAAAAGAATAAAAAGACAAGCTAAACACTGGGAAAAAATTTCTGGCTACCTCAAATGTGATCAGCATCTAATCTCTATAATCTACAAAGTACCACAAAACTTCACCAAGAAAAAGACAAATAATCCAGTGAAAAAATGGACAAAGTATATAACTGGCACTTTATCAAAGAAGACATCTAGGACACTACCAGATACATGAGGAAATGCTTATGATCATTAACCATTAGAGAAGTCCAAATCAAAACCTCGGTGAGATACCATCTCACCACACCAAGGCTGACATTAATCCACAAAGCACAGAATTATGCATATTGGAGAGATTATTGAGAGACTGGAACACTTCTACATTGCTGGTGAGGATGCAAAATGGTACAACCACTTTGGAAATTGACTTGTGCTTTCTTTAAAAGCTAGAAATAGAAATAGCATACCATCTAGCAATTCCACTTCTTGAAATATATCCTAGAGAAATAAGAGCTGTCACATGAATAGGTACATGCACATCAATGTTTACTGCAGCACTATCTACAACACCAAAAAAAAAAAAAAAAAAATGGAATTAACCTAAATGCCTATCAGTAGATGAATAGACAAACTACGGTACACTTACATGATAGAATACTATGCAGTGATAATCTTGGGAAGACTCTCATGACATGGAGGAATTTGGAACATTTTATGCTGAGTGAAATTAGTAATAAAAGAACAAATGTTGTATAAAACCACTATTATAAGAACTCAAGAAAAAGTTTAAACATAAAAGAAAGTAGTCTTTGAGGGTTACAAGGGTGGGGAGGGAGGGAAGGGGACATTCTTTTATTAGATAGTAGGTAGGAAGTGAGTCAGGTGAAGGGAATAATAGCACACAGTAGAAGGGAGGTCAGCACAGCTGGACTATACTAAAAACTAAGAATTTTCCGAAATATAACCCAACATTTAGAAGGACAAAGTAGCAGGGGCAGGGTTCTAGGGACCACTGTTTCAGGGAACATCTAGGTCAATCGGCAGAAGAAATTTTTTTGTTGTTGTTTTTGTTTTTTTTAATTTTCTGCATCTCACTTTGGTGAGTGGCATCTGGGATTAAAAAGCTAGCCAGTGGCCATCTAAGTAAAATCAATTGGTCCCAACCCACTTGGGGCAAAGGAGAGTGAAAGACATCAAAGACAGGAGGAAAATATCAGCCCAAGAGACAGAACAGGCCAGATGATCTGGAGACTAGTTCAGCATGAGACCGGAAGAACTAGATGGTGCCCATCCACCACCAATAATCGGCCCAACAGGGAATAAAACACGGAGTCCCTGACATAGTGTGGGGGGAAAGAATGGGCAGGGAGAATTGTAACTCTATTATGACACCACACTTGATGGTCCAACATTCTGCAGGGGCCCCTCAGGGCATGGTCTTTGGACTTTTTTAGCCCAGAGCTGAAGCCAGTCCTGAAATCAGCAGTTCACACAAACGTTAGACCAAACTTTAAGACATGGACTGATGCTGATGAAGAGCATGCTTCTTGGCTTAAGTATGTACATGAGGCTGACTGAGCAGCTCCTGTCTAGAGGTGAGACAGTAGGGTGGAGAGGAAGGGGACACGAGAAATACAGGGTGGAAAGGAAGAGCGCGCTGTCGCCGAGTGGGGAGAGCAGCTACAGCTGCATAGCACTGTGTGTGTAGAGTCTTGCATGGCAAATTGACTTGGATTGTTAACTTTCACTTAAAGGACAACAGATTATTTATAAAAGAAATTGTCCCAAACCAAGAAAATTCTTTTTCGGGAGAGTAATAATACATTTTATTTATATCAGAACCATACTTTATCTAGAGGAATCTTCATTACCCACTTATCACTCTGCTTTGACAAATAATAGGCTAATACTTGTCCTACCTCAGGAGATTTATCATTCTCCAGCGCCAGGGTTGTGCTTACTGGGGGTAGTGTACCATAAAAGTAACTCCACAGACAAAAATTATTTAACTAGCTGCTTTTAGATGTTAGCAAACTGTTATATGCATACATATGTCAAAGACACCAAAATCTCAATTTTGTAACTACAGCATTCTTGTTAAAAATAACAGGAGAAAGACTCAAAGGGGGCTACATTTACATCTGATTTTCTATTAGTTCTTCATATGGCCCCTTTTATTGACTTTTACTTATCTTAAACTGAGTATTAATTAACTAAGGCCAAATGTTGAACTCAGAGAAACAAGACAGATTTATTTCTAGGATTTTCATCATGTGTACCAGGATCTCTCATTTGCACAGTTAATTGATTGACAGATACATAGCGAAACCTTGGAAGATGCCAGGATTTCTGCTGTTAGCTAAGGATAGTAGCTAAATGAAACATTATCCTTGCTTTCAAGAAACTCATAATTTAGTAGTTGAGAGTAAAATAAATTCAAATTGTCATAGTTGACAACAAGAATTACTATAAAGTTAATGATGTAGCTCTGATGGAGTCCAAAAGAGAGAGGGAATCCGAGAAGCCTTCCTGAAAGAGGTGACATAAACTGAATTTTTGACCATAAATGGAAGATACTAGCCACAGAAGAAGGAAAAAGGCTACCAAAGAGAAAGACTTCACTAAACTTTATGAAGATCAACAGTATAAACTTTTCTAGTAACCTGCAAATAGATTACTATGAGGCTAACTAGAATAACATAGAGGGAATGGAAAGAAGACAAGGCTAGAAAACACCCTAAGATAATGAAGCTCATTACATGCCAAGAAAATTGAACTTTGTCATGAATCCTATCACAAGACGTTAACTAATAAATCAAGAAGTGATACAATCAGATTTGTATTGCGGTAGATCACTCCATGGAGAATAGCCCGTAGGCAGACACTATCTAACTCTGCTATTCATAATAAGTTCTCTTACACTGTAACCCAGTATGCACATACATACAGAAATAGAACCAGGGAAGTTTACCTAAATAAAATGTGCTTGTACTATATGCGATGCACTCTAATAGTTTTCATTCCATTTCATTTTTTTACATCCTAGTCTTGGCCAGCCTTCTAATGGGACATGATCCGCTGATTGGAAAGCCCTGGATAAGCAGAAACAGGACTACTTAGGAAGACCAGATAGAAGGTTGTTGTAGTAATTTAAGCAATGAGTTGTGGACCTCAGCTAAAACAACATGATGAAAAGGATCTGGTCACTTTTGACTTATTATTAAAGCTCTATTTATTCTACTTGCTATAACCTAGTTAAGTAAATTTGGCAGCATCAGTGCCCTCCTGAGATCAGCATCGTTGGAGTGTCTGCCATGTTTCACACTGTGCAAAGAGCTCTACACGTATATTAACTCTAATTCTTACTGCAGCACAGTGCGTTAGGTGTTGTTATCTGAATTTTACAGACATAAAGACCAAAAACTGAGAGACATTAAGTAAAATTTGCCAAGATCAACCAGATAAGGATTAGCAGTATTGAATCTATTTAGCTCTGGTTAATTCATATCAACTACTGTACACTAGCCTATTGTAAAGATACATTGCACTGCCACATTGTGTTTTATTTAGTTCACTCTCAGTTTTTTGCTCTTACACACAATGCTTCAATGCACATTTTTGGGCCTATGTACAAAAGTTCTATTAGAATGGAATTCCTGGAACATAAAGTGGAAGTATGGTATAGATATTATACCACAGACATGTGGTAAAGGTATGTAAATATATATTCTGCTATGTTGAGGACATTCACTAATTCCATTGTAGTGAGTGTTTTTAACATCTGTATCTGGTGGAGTCTGTCATATGCTTTTTCTTCATTTATAGGAATGATAATATCATTTTTAAAATTTAGATTTATGAATGTGATGAATTATTTTAATGATTTTTCTAATATTAAACTATCTTTTATTGTTGTTAGGTGCTGTCAAGTGGGTTCTGACTCCTAACTACCCTATAGGACAGAGTAGAATGACCCCATAATGTTTCCAAGGAGCAGCTGGTAGTTTTGAACTGCTGATCTTTTGATTAGCAGCCAAGCTCCTAACCACTACACCACCATGATTGTGCTGGAGGAACACATTCCAATTGTGTGCACTTCCTTTTTAATGTACTATTGGGCTCCATTTACTTTTGCCTTATTTACGATCTTTGTTTAAAATAAGATTAGTCTGTTGTTTCTGATACAATCTCCATCAGGTATAGAGATCAAAGTAATACCTAGTTTACAGAAATAAACTTGAACATTTTCTTCTCTTTTACATTCTAGGATAGTTTAAATAGCAGTACAATGGTATCATCAATAAAGTCTGAGTAGAAAGATGTTACCCGTGTTTTATTCACTATGCAAAAGTGTTTGACTCAGTATCATAAAAGTTGTGGATAACCTTGCAGAGAATAGGAATTTCAGAACTCTTAATTCCGCTCATGCACCTTTGGTACATAGACAAAGATTCTGCCATCTGAACACAACAAAGGGATAAAGAGTGGTTTAAAATGAGAAAAAGTCTGTGTCAGGTTTGCATCCTTTTATCATACCTGTTCAATGTGTCTACCAAGCAAATAATGCAAGAAACTGGATTATATTAAGAAAAATGTGGCATCAGCATTGGAGGAAGACTGATTAACAACTTGTGTTTTGCAGATGGCACAACCTTGCTTGCAGACAGTGAAGAGGACTTAAAGTGCTTGATGAAGATCAAGGACTACAGCCTTCAGTATGGATTACATCTCAACAAAAAGAAAATAAATATTCTCACCACTGGACTAATAATCAGCATTATGATAAATGGAGAAAATATTGTTGAGGATTTCATTTTATTTAGATTCATAATCAGCACCCATGGAAATGTAAGTCAAGAAAACGAATGACATATTATGTTGGGCAAATGTGTGAAACACTCTTTAAAGTGCTAAAAAGCAAGGATGTCACCTTGAGGACTAAGATGAGCCTAATCCAAGCCATGGTGTTTTCAATTGTATCATATGCGTGTGACAGCTGGACAATAAATAAAGGAGACTGAAGAATAATTGATTCCTTTGAATTAATTAGGGCACTGACAAGAGGAAGACCCTCAACAAGATGAACTGACAGTGGCTAAGACAGTGGACTCACATATAATAACAATTGTGAGGACAGTGCAGGACCAAGAAGTGTTTCACTCTGTTGCACATAAGGTCGCTATTAGTCAGACGATGTGTAAGTACAACAGAAACACATGAAGGTTGCAGTTTCTGGATGATGCAAACAGTTAAGCGCTAGGATACTGTCTTAGTCAGCTAACGCTGCTATAACAAATAACACACTTGAAGGTTTTAAAAGAGAAATATATTTTCTCATAGAAAAGTAGATGAAAGCCCAAATTCAGGGTACCAGCTACAGGGGAAGTTTTCTCTTTTGGCTCTGGAGGAAGGTCCTTGACTTCCATCTTCCCTGGGAGTGGGAGTTTCTGAAGCACTGGTACCCCAGGTCCAAAGGACTCACTGTGCATCCCCTCACTACTTCTTTCCTGATGTCTAGGAGATCTGCAACTCTTTGCTTGCCTCCCTTTCCTTTGTATCACAAAGATTGCCCCAAGGCACAAAACAATCTTACAGATTGTGTCCTGCCTCACCAACTCACCTAGCCTCACACTCCCTCATTAGCTGGTGGTTCAAATCAACAGAGACACACCGAAGAAACTGCTCTTTCTGGAAGGCTACAGCTGTGAAAACCCCACACGGGGCAGTTCTATTCTGTGACAGCTAGGGTCGCGATGAGTCAGAACCAATCCTCTTGTTACACGAGGCCAGGCAAACTATGGTTTATAAATAAAGGTGTTTGTTCTTTAACAGCTGCATCTGTTCATTTGGAGCCCTGGTGGTGCAGTGGTTAAGAACCTGGCTGCTAATAAAAAGGGCTGGAAGTTCTAGTCCACTAGCCACTCCTTGGAAACTCTATGGGGCAACTCTGCTCTGTCCTGCAGGGTTGCTATGAGTCAACTTGACAGCAGTGGGTTTAGTTTGGTCAGTGACATCTCTTCATTTACACATTATCCGGGGCTCCTTTTGTACCACCAGGTCAGAGTAGAGTAGTGGTGACAGGGACCATATGGCTCACAAAGCTAAAGCGTTTATTACTTAGCCTTTTAAAGAATGCATCTGCCAATCTTAATATTTTGATAGTTGTAGTATATGCACATTTTCATAGCAAATAAACATTATATACTTGTTTCTTATACCATCATTTAAACTTAATTCCACATGTAAATATTTAGCTAGTAGTCACCACTATTAGTTAAGTCAAATTTTATTTTATTGTACTTTAGATGAAAGTTTATAAAATAAACTAACTTCTTGTTCAACATTAGTCCTTATATTGTTTTATGACATTGGTTAACAACTCTACAGCAGGTTAGCACTATCCCTTCTCAACTCTGGGTTCCCTATTACCAGCTTTCTTGTTCCCTCCTGCCTTACAGTCCTTGGTCCTGGGCTGGCATGTCCCTTTAATCTTCATTTGTTGTATGGACCTGTCCAGTCTTTGCTTGAAGTGTGAACCTCAGGGGTGATTTCATTACTGAGCTAAAAGGGTATTGGTGACCATATTCTCAGGGTTTCTCAAGTCTCTGTCAGGCCAGCATATTTGATCTTTCTTTCTGAGTTAGCTTTCTCTTCTATGTTTTTCTCCAGTGCTGCCCAGGACCATCTACTGTGATCCCCATCAGAGCAGCCAGTGCTGGTAGCCAGGCACCATCTAGTTGGAATGGATTCAGTCTGCAAGAGGACATTGTAGATGTGCTCCATTAGTCCTTTGATCTAATCTTTCCTTGTTTCTTTAGTTTCTTCATTCTTCTCTTCTCCCAAAGTGATAAGGCCAGTAGAGCATCCTAGATGACCATTCACAGAATTTTAAGACCCTTGATGCTACTCACCGAAGTAGAACGTAGAAAGTTTTCTTCATAAGCTGTGTTCTGCCAGCTGAGCTAGATGCTCCCTGAGACCATGGTCCGCACAGCGCGCAGCCCAACAGCTGGATCGCTCAGGGAGTTTGGATACTCCTGTGGAGCTTCCATGACTTTGCCTTGTGCAAGGTGTGCTGGCCTCCTCAGTACTGCGCACTGTCCTGTCCTTCACCAGAGTTACTACCAACTTACTGTGTAGTTAGTGTTTTTCCATCCTGAACTCTCTCCCCTCCCTCCGTGAGACTGTTCATTTTTGGTGTACTGTAGTGGTCTCATGCCATATTTGTCCTTTGTGATCGACTTATTTCATCAGCATAATGCACTCCAGTTTACTCCATGTTATGAGATGATTCACAGATTCATTTTTGTTCTCATTGGTGCATAATGCTCCATGTGTGCATGTACCACACTTTGTTTATTCATTCATCTGCTGATGGGCGTTCAGGTTGTTTCCAACTTTCTGCTATCGTGAACAGTGCTGTAATGAACATGGGAGTCCATGTATCTATTCTCGCAATGACTTTATTTCTCAAGGTTATATTCCTAGGAATAGGATTGCTGGATTATATGGTATTTCTAGTTATGTCACTTTTATTGCATTCTTTATTACTGCCTGAAACTCATTCTTTAGATTTTTCAAGAAATATATTCTCTGAATTATTGAATTTCATAATAGCCTGTGTGCAGCTTCTGTGCCAGAAAGTCATTTTGGCAGGATACAAGTTCTTGAGTCACCTTTTCTTTCACTGAATGTCTTAAATCTACTACTTCCTTGTCTTCTGTCATAAAGTATTAGTATAAAAAAATATGATGACATCAAATATTCTTTTATTAAAAATGTCTTAGTTTCTAATTTATTGTCCTTTTTCTTTGAACTCAAGTAACTTTGCTAGTGTATTACTTCCTACTCTATGCATATTTTAAATGATGCAGTTCTTTGCAAAATTTAATAGACACATGGTGTGCTTCTTTAATATTTAGTTTGTCTTTTTAAATTTCAAAAACAATTTCTTGAATTATAGGCTTTGCATATGCTCTCTTCCATTGTTTGTTCTGTTTTGTTTTAGGTAAGGGGTTTGACTCAGAATCAAGTAGACAGCAACAGAGCTTATTCAGGGATATCGATTACATGCTAACTTGGACCTTCTTTGCTTATCTTTTTTATCTTTCACATTTTGTTTAATTTTTCTTATTCCTGCATTTCTTTGTCTTTTCTTTCATTTTTTGACCTTATATTGCTTTTCAGGTACTACTTGTTGTATTTATTCATTCCTGTTCTCATTCAAATGAAATTTTTTCCTCTTTTATTATTATTTTCTCACTTTTATCACCCAATTTCCCATGTGTTTTATCCTTATGTATACTACTTTTTCATATCATTTCTCAGTTTCTTAAATTTTTTGCCCTTTTTTAAGTGTTAGTTCATTAAATTACACTGTTAACTTGTTTTATGAATGTATCTGGCTTCAACTGACTGTTAGAGACATTTTTCTACTTCTTATTTGTTTCCTTTAAATAATAGCTTTATATAGAATTCAATACCGTATTCATAGACTGTAGGAGAGACAGGTGGGCCTTATTGGCTTTTCTAGAATCCTTGATCTAAAATTCTCCCTTGTAGCTTCAATGAAGTGTTAAAAAATAGAGCGTATTAGTTTCTGACAGTATTGTCAAGCTGGTCCTCTTACCCTCTTTTGCATGAACCTTCTATTTATACTCCTGTTATCACTGTTCTGGAGCTCTGGTGGCATCTGCACTAACAAAAAGGTTGGCAGTTGGAATCTATCAGACACTGCTTGGAAATGCTACAGGATTTCTAACCTGTCCTACAGAGTCACTGTGAGTCAGAATTGACTCAAGGGCCATGGGTTAAGTTTTAGGGTTTCATCACTGTTCTGCCTAATTTATATCATATTCATGTCAGTTTCTCATAAGTTTGTTTTTAGTCTCGAGAGTTCATATATAATAGCCTGTTGTCATCCACAAATTGGTGAAAAAACCCTTTCTTCTCAGAAATTGGCCTGAGATGTTTTCCAATGAATATCTGTTGACTAGTTTGGAATATTCTCTTTTCTCCTTTCTGTTTGCCCACTCACAGTTAATACAACGGCCTTCCCTTTGGCCTTCCCTTGAATTGCATAATACTCGGCGTCCAGCTCCTGTGCCAGAAAGTCATTTTGGCGGGATATATGTCCTTGAATACCTCTTCTTTCACTGAATATCTTACATCCACTACTTGTTACTTTTGGTTTTTGAAATTCCTCATCTCCTAGTTTTATTGCAGACATTGTCCCTTTTTCTCAATATATCTGTACTGTCTGTGCTAACAGTGAAATTTTAAAGACATCTTCAAAATTATATGACTTTTACTCTCTTTCTTTACAAAATCTTTTTCTAACCTTTTAAAGTGATATTAAAAAATATGTATTTATGATGACAACCAACCTTTGCAACTGTGAGGTTATCGACTCCCTCTTATGGAGGCCTGGTGGTGTAATACTACATACTTACATACTGACTGAAAGTTTGGCTGTTCAAACCAGCCAGTCTGTCCACTGGGGAAAAGATCTACTATTCTGTTTTCATAAAGACTGCAACCTAGCAAACCCAGTCGCACAATTCTACTCTGTCCTGTAGGCTCAACAGAAATCAGAAAGGACTGAACAGCATACAATGGTAACATACTCTCTCTTCCCCAGAAATTGTTCATAAGTCTAAGTTTTTTATTTTCCTTAAAAACAAACAAACAAACAGCAAAACTCATCTATCTGACAAACCTGTATAGAAGACGCTTCCAAGGACACAACTTCTTGAGTATTTTTGAATAACATCCTTGAATATTTTCTTTAATATTTCCACTGAATTTCTTATTCATGCTTCAATATGGAATATTTCAAGTTTTGACAAAAATGTTCAAATTGCCCTTCAAAAAGGCTGTAAGAAATTTTCATGTTGTTTGATTCTTACCTAACACTTTGTATCATAAGCCCCAAAATTTCATGTGCTGCCTTGATGTGTTTAAGCCTCGTAGGGCACCTGAAGCCCAGCCACGAGTCCCCCGCTCTCATCAGGTGTGCTTCCTATCTAGCAGGAGAGGCTCCTCACCTCACTGGTTCTTTCATTAGCCACACTGCACTGTGCCTGTTCTTAACCTAAAAGAGTTCACTTCCATGAAACCCCTCAGAATTGTTCAAACAACCCAATCACATCTTTCCCCAACAATTAGAACTACTTCCCATCTTGTCACTATAAATTCTGTATCCTGTAGCCCCTGCTGGTTCACTGCGTTCCTGAAGGCAACCCTCACGTGGCCCTATGTGGCTTGTAGTATCCTCTCCCCACGGACCATGAGTACACGTGACTGATGAATGGCTTGTAATCTCTTCTACCTGATATCAAGTGTTGTATGTTCAGCCACCCCAAGAACTCCATGAAGTAACTCTGTTTTGTCATTAATGGGATGAAATGAAGGTAGACAAAACATACTGCTACTCTCGTCTGAGATTTGGGATGCCCAAAAAGAATATAGTGCTTCCTGTTGTATAACAGACGTAAATACAAAGATAATCCCTAACCAGGTCTAAAATATTTTTTAAAAATCAGTTTGACTCCAAGGGATCAACCTACTGGCCCACTGGCTGGGGAACACGATCTTAGGGACATCTAACTCAGTTGGTATAACAGTTTATAAAGAAAAGATTCCACATCCTACTTTGCTGCATAGTGTCTGGGATCTTAAGAGCTTATTACTGGCCACCTAAAATATGTCTGCTGGTCCTACCTTGTCTGGAGCAAAGGAGAATGAAGAAAACCAAAGAAACAAGGGAACGATTACTCCAAACGACTGCTGGACCAAACTACCACTGCTTCTACCAGACTTATTCCAGCATAGCTAGGTAGTACCCAGCTACCAAACGCTTTGACAGGGATCACATTAGAGATCCCCAGACAGAGATGGAGAAACAAGTAGACCAAAATTCAAAGTCACATGCCCACACACAAAATTAGACTTATTGGCTACCTGGTCTAACAGAGACTGAAGAAATTACAAGAGCATGGTCCACAGATAGCCTTTTAACTTGGTACTGAAATGACTTCTGAGGTTCACCTTTCAGCCAAAGATTAGACAGGCCTATAAAACAAACAATAACACATGTGGTTCACCCACATATACATGACTAAATGGGCACACCAGGCCAGTGGCAAGGCAAGAAAGCAGGAAGAGACAGGAAAGGTGAAGGAATGTAGATGAGGAGCCCAAGGTTGAGAAGCGGAGAGAGTTCACATGATAAGGGGTTGGCAACCAAAGTCATAAGACTTTGATGAGAAACTAAGTCACTCTTCAAACCTTCACCTAAAGCACAATTGAAAAACAAAAAAATCAGTCTGATTGTCTGATTTGGTTAATGGACAATTAAAAAAAAAACAAAAACAAACAATTACTCCAAATCTTACATAATATGCTAAGGGTACCATAAATTTTAACATGTATAAAAAGTTATGTTAATGTCAGTAACCATCTACTTATCTGAATGACATCAACTTTATCAATTTTAAGCTTCCAACCTTTCTGTTGGGTGTATGGGTTCCCTCTACTACTGCCCTGCTTGGAGCACTGTTTCTTGTTTGTTATTCAAATGATAAGTGATATTTTATTTAAAAGAAACAAAAATAATAAAAGGTAGAAGAATAAAAAGATTGAATCTTAAGACTATGAACATGTATAAATATCTAGCAGGAGAACATATTTTACAGGAAAACTAATATCACACAGTGTAAATAAAATTAAAGAAAAAAGATAAAAAAGAATACATAATGAGACAGAAAAAAAGGATTATAATGGAAGTTAATAATATCAAGTAAAGGAAAATAAATTCAAAAGCCAAAGCCAAGTGCCGTCGAGTTGGATCTGATTCATGGATTCAAAAGAGTAAATGGAAAAATTTAAGTGAAGAAAGAATTTTAAAGTAATGGAGAAAATAAATTAAGACAAAAAAATTAAAACCAGGAGAAGTAGATAAATTCAAGTTGAAATTTTAAAATATTACACTGTCATCATTACTCGTTACTGGTTGTCATCAAGTTAACGGCCAGCCCGTGTACAATGGGATTAGACCACTGTAATCCATAGGGTTTTCATTGGCTAATTTTTTTGAAATTGATTACGAGGTCTTCTTTTCCTAGTCTGCCTTAGTCTACAAGCTTCACGGCATCATGTTCAGCATCATAGTAACTTGCAAACCTCCAACGACATACCAGAGGTGGCTGCACTTGAGGTGCACTGGCCAGAAATCAAACCTGGCTACCACTAACCACTGCCCTCACTTGTATCGCAGAAAAGAAATACATGAAAACATTGCTTAGTTACCAGGCAGTAAAACAGAGGACAACCCAAAGAGAGGTCAGGCCTTTGCCCTTAGCTTTCGAGAAATAATCTCTAAGTCTTTGGAATGTCATACATAATAAGAATGTCTCCGCTTGTTTAGAGACCTTGAGCCAGCCAGATACTGCCACCCAGTGACAATGTTATCTAGTAGGTGGGCTTCGGGCCACAATAACAATGTAATTTAACATGGGAATCTTGAGGGCTACACTTTCAACTCTACCACCTGAGAGTCTAGAAATTTAAGTCAGTCACATGAGCAACGAACTTTGCCTATGTAACAAAAACTTAAACTAGCAAACTTCTGGTGAGTTTTACTGGTTGGTGATGCTCTATGCATATCATGACACATCCTTGCCAGGGGAGATAAATCAGTCACGATTCTAGGAGAGGACACCGGAAGCTTCATGTTTGGTAGTCTTCTGGAGTCCACCCTGTGTTTCTTCTCCTGACTGATTTTAATCTGTGACTTTTTCCCTACAATAAACTCACTATGAGTAAAACAGCTTTCAGTGAGTTCTGTGGGTCCTAGACAATTATTGAATCTCCCAAAGTTGCAGTTGGTATCAGAAGAGAGAGAAATCAAGTGTACTTGCATCCTGCAGTGTTAGAATTGGCTGAACTCTTCAGTAGCCGTAATTGATTTCAAGCTTCTGTCTCCTTTCATGTTTCTCAAGCCCATCTTGGGTTTCATTAGCTCTGCATGGCTGTGCAGGAAGCGTGGTACGTGGATACTTTGTGCAGGACGTAAATTATGTCTTCTTCTCTGTCCTGGAAAATCCTTCTTTCCAAAAAAAGCTCCACATTCATTGAATCCATGACAGCTGTTCTCCTTAAAGCCTGCAGTTTTGGAATACTATATTAAAAACCATATAGGACACAGTGAGCCAAGGCCAGTTACTAACTTGAAAGAGAGGGAAAAGACATACATTTGAAGAGAAAACACCGAAAAGTAACTTCATAAATATGACTTTATCATAACCCACTTTCTTTTTTCTATCTTACTTGTCTCAAAAAATTTGAGCTAAATTCCAAAGGTTCCTAATTATTTTTTCAAAATTTTTTTATGATTACATTCTCTTTAGTTTTAATTAAAATTCTAGCAAGGTCAGATTAACACAGCATTTAATAATTAGGTTTCCCTGGCCAAATAAACATTATTCTTATCCCTCTGTGAGTTTCTGTGCTAAAATTTTGGGGTTGGTTTTTAGATTTATTTAATTTAAAAAAAAAGAAAAAGAAAAGAAAAGCCTACAATTTTGATGCAAACAAGGTTTTTGGTGTCTCCCTTTGATACTAAAATACTTTTAAATTTCAGAACTTTCTTCTGATCTTAAATTGAGATCAGCTTTAGAAAAATGATGAGAGGCAGAGACGAGGAATGTTTTCCTTTCGTATCAAGTCTACAGATGCAGAATCAAATTCTGTGTCTATCACAGAGTTTTGAGCAACACTGTATCATTCAGTTTATGACTCTTTTATTCTGCCTTCTACAGTTAAAAGGGGACTAGGTGTTATTCCCTGAAAGCTGATTAAGAGACTTTTGTATAAAAACTCCTCAAAACAGTTGCGCTTAAAAAAAAAAAAGAGACTTGAAATACACTTTTTATACTATTTTAGAGAGTACCAGCAGCTCTGCTTAAATATTAAACATACATAGTTTGAAATTCTCATCCTGTGTATCTTTCTTGATACTTTTTTTCCACATTTCCAATCCAAAATTCTAGTTCATGTAAATCTGCCTCATGATTTACATTTAAACATTCAATGAAAACGTTGGGAAGAGACAGTCTGTGATACCCACTAGGGCTCCAACAGAATTATGCAGAAGCCCCCTTAGTAGAATGAGTGTAAATATCCCATACTAGTAGATGATTAAAAATAATGAGGGGGAAAGTGAGCATTCAGGTATTTTTACGTCATCTTATTTCTCCAAGTCACTCCCAATTTCCCTAATTAAGCTTCATTGACAAAATGACTGCTGACTGATTCACTAAAATGACTTAATTACATTTTCTCATGCCATTCCTTTAATGCTAATTCTATACATTAAATAAAAGATTCTAATTATACATTATCATTGGCCAAAGGATAAAGAGTAAGTCTATAATGGGTTAATAAAGGCTATAATCATGTTAACTAAAACCAAACCAAAAAAAAAACATAAAGAATGAAGAAGCCCCAGGAACTGGGAGAAAATAAGAGACAGAGAAAAAGCTGAGCCATAATGTAAACAATGTGGCTTCCTCAAATCTACAATGCAGGGTTTTTACTGCATGCCCCCCAAAGTGGGCTAAAATACATCCATTCCAATCAGGAAGAGCCAATTATGTAAATCTGTACTCTTAACATAGCATGCTAACTGAGGCCATGAAAAAGAAGGAGCAGATGGAGAGACCCTTGGGAGAGCTCATGTAAATAAAATCTCCTTAAGGAGAAAGGATCCTTTCACTCTAGGGAAAAATCCAGGCCTTTCCCTGAAACAATTTTCTCTTTGTGCACTTAACTATCTTCATAAAGACGCAATACAAATGCACAATAATGAGTTGGGTCCATCGGGGTATTTAACTTTCCAAAACTATGCCTAGCTCTGCTGTTCATGATTTTGTATGGTTGATACATGGGAGAAAAGAAGGTTCATCTCTCAGAGGACAAGATTTCACCAACTACTTTCGTCTCTGAAACCAGAGGTCAAACTCACTTCAGATCTGCTAGGCTGGAAATCTCAGCTACTTCTTGATGTACTTGACCAATCCTAGTGATTGGGGAGTAACACCATCATGCTCATTTGGAAATGACCATGGTAGCAGTAATAATCTCACCGCTAACATTGCCACCACCATCCTCCATGGACGTGGAGGAGAGAGAAGAGGTGGATGACACGTTTTTTCTTTTTTACATATTATTATTGTGGATCGCTTTTATCCTTTCAGTGTTTTTGTTGTTGTTTATTCTTTCTTGACTTTGGAATTTTCCATTTATGCCTTGTATAATCTCTCTAATATTTCCTTCTCCAGTAACTCACGGACTAAGGTAAACAACCTGGTAAATATTTCCTACATTTCTTACTGGTCATTGAGAGAACTGATGGAAGGACTTGGCCTATCAGAAACGAAAACACTTTATAAAGCTACTGCAATCCAAAGACTATGATCTTGGAGTAGAAAAAGAATAAAATAGAGTTAAGATAAATAATTCCTAGTACAAATTGGAGTTTAAAATATGATCAAAGCAATATTTCAGTAAGTGAAAAAAGGTGGTTTACTTTACAAATGGTGCTGAATGACTGGTTATCCATCTGAAATAAAATAAAGTTAGACCTTTAATTCATGCCAAATGCAAAAATAAATTCCAAGGGTAAAATTTAAAATAATAAAAGTCTTTCAGAAATGTTATATATACAATCTTAAGAGAGGGAGAGATTGTTACCAATTCTGAAAACCCAGACTGAAGACAAAAGTGTAGATGTATTTAAACATTTTTGAATTTTTTTTTTTTTTAACGAAAAGGGATTATGTCAGGAAGGAATTTACATCACATAAGACAGATAAGGAAAACCTGGTGGCATAGGGATTAAGTACTGTAGCTGCTAACCAAAAGTCAGCAGTTCAAATCTGCTAGCATTCTTTAGAAACTGTATGGGGCTGTTCTACTCAGACCCATAGAGTCATGAGTTGGAATCAACTCTACAGCACTGGGTTTGGTTTTGGTTTTATCACAGATAAATTGTTAATACTTCTATTATACAAATAGCTTTTATGAGTTAACACCAAAAAGACAAGCAATCTGAGAAAACGAATAATAAAAACGGTCCACTGAAAACAGAACACAGGAAAGCATTAAAACCTGTTGAATCAACAATGAGATAGTTTATATCCACTAGATTGTCAAAAGTAAAATTATAAAAGCTATTTTTTGATGGGGATTAAGTAAAAATTCTACTATATTGCTTGTGGAAGTGTGAGTTGTTAAGAGTCTTTTCTGGAAAGCAATCTGGCAATATCTACTAAATTGCAAATACATATCCTGTTATTCCAACAGTCCTACTCCTATGAATTTATTCTATAAAAATAATGGTGCAAATATGTAAGAGGTTATATTTACAAAGAGTCTCAATGCAGAATTATTTTAGTGGCAAAAATGCCAGACATAAAACAAATGTTTATCTAAAAGAAATTCTTGAATAAACGTCACTATATTCATGAAATGCATCTGGCAATGATAAAAAGATGCATTAGATACATGCCAGTTAATTTGGAGGGATTTCTCCCAGTGTATGACTCAGTGAGAAAATCAAGATTCATAGGAACTTATGTGATATGATCCAATATTTACTTAAATGGCAAAATAATACTGTATGTGTGAAGGATTGCGTATCGTTTATTTTTACATTCATTTTAAAACTTTAGTGGCACATTACCGAAAGCAGCCTAGTAGTTACCCAAACAGCAGAAAGAAATACAGAGGCATCAGGAGCTTGTATTAGGTGTACAAGCACAGTTGAAAAACAAAATATAAATTATTCATGGTTACCTATGCCGTGTAGAAGCATTCTTGATGAAAGTCAAACAGGATAGTCAAAATATATTTCATCTAGAGATTTGGAGCCTTTCACTGTTTAATTTTAATGAGACTCTCCTTTTTTTTGTAATTATTCTCCCATCAAAAGACTAAAATATATTAAGATAAAACGACATGGCTAAGAATTTGATCAAGACCTTATTCTATAAAGGTTTTCCTACCTTCTCCTCTTGTATCAGAAACTCCAGTGGCATGGTGGTGAAGTCCTGTATCTGCTAACCAAAACGTCAGCAGTTTGAACCTGCCAGGTGCTCCTGGAAACTCTATCGAGCAGTTCTACTCTATCCTATAGGGTCACTGTAAGTGGGAATTGACTCAGTGACAGTGGGTTTGGATTTTACTCCCATGTCCTCTCTTTTCAGTATAGCTCTATTCCATATAGACCTACACATTAAAGGAAAAAGCAGAGAACTGTGATCCATGGCACAATTCCGAGGAAGACCACAAGCATAGAATATGATGTGAATAGTGGCCCCAGAGTTGTGCATTGGGTAGTCCTGGACACAAGAACCCTTCAGCAAGTATTTTATTATATTTTAATGCACATTCTATTGTAGTTTCTCATCCTAGAAGTCTAGCTATGAGAAATACTATTCCATGGAAGAAGAAGGAAAGAATTTCATTTCTCAAATCCTGTTGGCATAGTACTCAAGTGCTGTACCTGCTATCCAGAAGATCAGCAGTTCAAATCCTCCTAGTGCTCCCTGGAAATTCTGTGGGGCAGTTATACTGTGTGTATATACGGTCACTATGAGTCAACAGCAGTGAGTTGAGTTGCCTGAGGGAGATTTTGGGCTTTACCAACAAAGCCTTCTAGGAAGAGAGGCTTAGCTAAACCTCTTCATCCTGCTCTTAGAATGTTGAGTGCAATCCAAATAACCAGTTACTGCCTAGTTGACTCTGACTTATGACAACCTGATGAGTGCCAGAATATAACTGTGTATGATTTTCATTGACTGATGTTTTTTTTTGAGAAGTAGATCACTAGGCCGTTCTTTCAAGGTGACTCTGGGTGGACTTGAATTTCCAACCTTTTAGTTAGCAAGCAAGCTCATTAATCATTTGTACCACCTAGGGACTCTGAGAGTAATCCTACTACCCCATCAATAGACTTCCACTGGGGTACAGAGATCTCAGATAGCCTTGGTTAAAGTTTAGATAAAGCAAAGAGGAAGAAGGTGGTAAAGGAAATCCACCTTCCCTTCTTTATTCATTTTCTAGAGTACAGTAAGTGGAAACTTGATGGAAAACAGCAGAAATAGCACTTGTCTCCAGATTACTCCTCTGGAGAGTTAGAGGCATGAAGGGAACAGAGACTTCAAGGGGACCTTGCCCAGCTACCCACCCCGGTCTCTGAGATAATGCTGCCTCTTGGGCTGCTGGGCACTCCCTGGAGCCTGGCCTCTGCCAGAGAGAGCACCACAGTCAATTAAAAGAGAGGCCTGGGCTTTGTTCCGGGGCTGATTTCAAGCCACCACCTAATGCAAATGTGGAGGGAACTGGCCTGTCAGTGGCCTCAGAGGAGCAAGACAAAGTGATCTTAGAGTGATAGGGGGAGCTGAGGCAAGAAGATAATGGTCCACAGTCAATGAGACTTAGAGAGAGTCCAGATTATCAAGAAGAAGATGTTTGGTGCTCCCTAGAACATTCAAAGCCAGTGAAGATGCCACATATTTTCTACTGCAGAGCATGAAGCCAATGAAGTCAACACCACCACAGAAGATTGAGGAACACCGGCTGCTACCGGCTACCACATGCAGAGATAAGCCAGAGGCTGGGGGCCCAGTTTGCCCCAATGCCAAAGAACCTATCAGTTCCCTCCCCTATATAACTAGAGGTGACTAAAAGGAGGGAAGAAAGAAGCTTTCACAAGACTCAGTACTTTTATTCAAAGGGGACTTTATACTACCTGAAAGAAAGTTTAAATTACTGGGATAAAAGTAAAATATTAACCTGGACTGGACATTTGGTTAATTTTTTATTTTCTTGGTAAATAGCAGTGATGGCAGAGGGAAATATGAGCCAAATTTCAAAACTAGTTCACTTCCTCTGCCCAACCCAGTGTTGGTGCAAGTTAAATATTCTACCCTGTGGCACAACGCTAGATCCATGGCCACTGGCTCTCATTCTATTTGCACGTGTGCCCCCCACGGGCCTCCAGAAAACCTTAGCATGCGCAGTTTCCACCCCTGGCCTGTTTCTGCATGTCCAGAGAGATGTCGAGAAGCAGCTACAGGTTTTGTGAGAATCCTTCTAATGGGTCTGAAAACTCCAAGAACATAATGCTGACTGCTGCCAAAATGTACGTTCTTCTTATCACATTACCCATAGACGCTGAGGTACAGAAAAAGACTGGTTCCAATGTTATCAACTAATTATGAGCTGTATATATTAAAATTGTGAGCAAATAAAAACCCCTCCTCCTCCTTTTTTATTTTGCCTTCTTCAGCTTGTTTCTACTTTTTCTTTTAGGTTTGCATCTTGGCTAAGCTAAGATGTTCTGATTTTTTTTTTCCCCCTTTGCAAACCACAGTAACTCATACAAGAGCCAAACCCCTTAACTAAAGAATAATTTATGACACAGCAACTAGCATTTTAAACAAAATAGTTTTAGAGAAGGAGAGAAAGAACCAAGAGGTCAGAAGTTTATTCCTGAGTACAATATTCTGGCGGCCTCCTTCTACTCAGAGCTGGCCTGCTGGGCTTATCACATTACACCCAGAGCCTGTGCCAAGCCCAGGAACAATGCCACCCGGGTCCTATTCATTCTTCCTTCAACGGACGCAACAGAGCCTACGGAGCAAGGCAGTTCTGGACTCTGAGGACAGCAGCTCTGCTGATGGGCTGGTTTTGCACCAGTGGAAGAGCTATTGAAACGGTAAGAGGTTTGGTTGCCTCGGTGAAGCCAGGCCATCTCCCTCAGATAAGTGGTCCTTAAGCACATGGTGAGCTTCAACCGAACGCACCAGGCCCCACCAACAAAGGCTGCCAAGTGGTGCTTAGGAAGACAGGGCTCCACCAGCACAAGGCAGCAGGGTGACTCTTCACAGACTTTGTACACAGAGGCCATCCTTCTCTACTCACACATCACACACAGGAACCACAGATCATGAGTATCGAATTTCAGTCCTCAGTTATGTTTTCAGACAGTCATGTTCAAGGTTAAGTTGACTGGCCCAGATGTGAACGATACAGACCTTGTATGCAGCCCCTGCAAGTGGGACAAGTAAAGCCAGGGAGCTGGAAAGAATTCCAGGGGTGGTGCTTCCAGCCCTACATGGAGGGTGTCACTGGAGGAAAAAGCTGATGAGCTAGGACAAGAAAAGAAAAGAAAACTTATTTCTTTTCTATTTTTCTGTTTCAGGGGAAGCTCAAAATTTCTCTGCAGGAAGTAAAACAATTAATAAATGTCCTCTGGGTGATTGGAGGTGACCGAGACCCTGGGTGGTACAAATGTTTAATAAGCTAGCCAGCTAAACAAAAGGTGGGACACTTGAATCCACCTAGAAGTGCCTCAGAAGAGATCTATTTCTGACAAATCAGCCATTGAAAACCTGTGTAACACAGCTCTAATCTGACAGACACTGGTACCATGGGTCTTTGGGGACCAGCTTGACTTGAAGCATTGGGCTTGGCCATCTTCACATGGAGAAAGAAGCTGCAGCCGCAGCCTGCCCCACATCTTAGTAATAGCTATTCTGTCTTCTACCTATTTGGAGTCACTGGCCAGCGAAGATTCTACCTGTCTGTATGCACAATGCCCCCAGCTGGTACTGTCTGTGTGCAAGAAAGCCACACTAAGTAAAGGGTCCTGCATGCTTATGGTAAGCCTGGGATGCGTGAGTTTAGGGAGCTGTTCCATCAACCCTCCTTGAGGGTTAACTGGGCTGGTAAAGAGTGAACACGCTCATGAAAAACTTCTGTGGTGTGTTGAAAACGTGGGTTATTTGGCAAAGCTACACTATACATGAGTCAACTACATGAAAGTACAGCTCTGGTCAATACCCATAGGGTTGCTATGAGTTGGAATTGATTCAGCAGCGGTGGGTTTTTGTTTCTAGTCAATTCAACACATACTTCCAGCAGAGCTTGCCAAATGATTAGCAGGACACATTTTGCATTCTCAGTGACCAGTTTCCTCTTAAATCATAAGGTATATCAATAACTATATATATATATATATATTCCATATATGGCATATGCTATTTACTGTGGTTATAACCATATAACATGTAGTAACTTTCTCCCCAAATAAATAAAACTAATTTAATCCACTTTTTCCCCATACTCATTTAACATCTCACCAGTTTCAATGGGGAAATGAAAGCCAAAGTGGAAAATCTTTTTTTTTTTGAAGAGAACTAATATCACTAAGAAAATATGCTGTTCTAGACCAATAATGACAGGCTCAGCTGGCTCCAACAGTGAATACTGGGTCAAACGTTACAGCATTTTGCTGATGAACATGCCTCTGAATTTCTAACCATTAATTTTCTAAATTGTATTTTTTTAAAAACTTGACAAGACTTGTTTGGTTACTGAGTTATGTCTCCTTCTGAATTTTTTCTTTCTGAAAGTACCACCCCTCCCCCTTAAAGTGGTATTATTCTGGATTTGTACAACGTTAATAGTCAGGTATTTACAATGCATTCCACATCTCCCCTTCAACCACACTTATTAATTTTCACATCTTAATCATGGATGGTAAAGATCAGGTTCACAATTACAAGATTTTGCCTTAAAAATTTGCCAGAGACTGAAAGAGAATACGGTATTAGAAGAGGTCTAACGTGACCTCTGCATTTTGGCTTGAGGCCCCTACTCCTTCTGTATTTATTCAAAAGGGCCAGTCGGACACCAACCCAGCTTCCTGAGACTTGTTTGTGTTTAACAGACACAGGCTTGTGGCATGTGCATCCCAGCCTTTGTTAGAAATCCATGTTTAAAACATCTTCCAGAACCAAGAAGAGGAAGAATTTTTTTAAATAATGTAAATCTATATAGCCAATAGTTGTAAAATGTATGCTGTTTTTATTGTCCTATCCCACAAATCACATTTGGCTGCTGTTAGAAAGACCTCAAGGTTAGAAGGGAAAAAACTGCCTCCTTTCATAACAGAGAAAAAAGAGACAAAGAAAGATAAAAGACAACCAAGCCACAGTGCCATCGAGTCAGATCCAAGACAATGGAGGCCTAAAATGTATCTATTTACTACTGATATTATTAATATTTAATAAGGGAAAAAAAAAAACCCAGGGCCAGGGCTAGGGCTGTTGAGTCAATTCCAACTCAGAGCAACTCTATAGGACAGGGTAGAACTGCCCCATAGAGTTTCCAAGGAGCATCTGGCAGATTCAAACCGTCGGCCTTTCACTTAGCAGACACAGTACTTTTCCACTGTGCCACCAGGGTTTACTGGTCTTTTATCTTGGTCTTCAGATTTTTGAACACTCTCCCCAAATGGCAAGTTTTCATGCCATAAAGAAAATAACCACATAACTTTCTTTCCTTCTGTCTAGTCTTATCAGTTCCTTTCACTGAAAATCAGTAGGTTCCAAACTTTCACGACCCCTTAATCATATTACCTTCCCAGGGTTCTCATCATGGGGTCTATGAGCTCAAACATGGAATAAATGCATTCCACTTTTATTAGTCTCTAACTAAAAATTAGCACTTTCTTCAACATGAATGAGAGGTTTTTTTGTTGTTGTTTTTATGGAGGTTAAAAGCAAGAAAAACAAAGAACAGTTGTAGCAGGATCTTGGACTCTACCAATACTAGAAAGCATATTTTCATATCGTGTTATAGTTTTGCCTATAGATAGATTTAGTAGCTAATGCTCATCACTTTGTTGAAACTCAGTAGCCTTTATAAAACCCTATAGGAGATACTATTTTTTTATGCATTTATAATGAAGCAAATGTGTTACCCTACTACAGCTTTTTAAAAAATATTTTGATAATTATATGTGAAAATAATTTAATGAATATTTTGCCTTTGATTAAAATTTCTGAAGTATATTACATATTTTTGCTGTATGTATTTAAAAATTCTATTCTGAAAAATGAGGTGAAAGAACCTTTTTTGGAGAGTGCATCCATTGGTACCACCTGGCTACTAAAGGAGTCCACAGCGCAGGAAAAAGAAATTGCAGGCCAAGCCTAAAGGACTGCTAGCACAGCTGAGGGTAAGATACTGAGAAGGACGTAAAGGAATCAGAAGGGACGAGAGCCGTGGTCAGTTATCAAAGTCTTCCATGCCAGTGGGGACACACGGGGATGTGCACCATCTATTTGTTATTCCCACCTCTAACTGTAATATCTTTAGGTAATATTTACATATTTGAAAGGGAGAAACGGAGCATGGTTCAGTCACCCATTGAAAGAAGTGCTGACTCTTTTTGGCTCCACTAATGATGAACTTCCTACTGGCAAAATTTATGTACACATAGTTTGTAGCTTCAAGCTGTCAGTAGTCATAACTTTAGTTTTCTCAAATGTAAAACTGCCTCTTGATGTTTATTTCTAAATCCCTGTAAGTTAGCAGTCCCTTCTTAATTCATTTCTTTAGCAGCTTAAGTGTTGGCCTTGTAGCCTGGAATGGTGTACTTAGCATTCCCAAGGAGTAGCTGGGGGAAGTCCAGATAACTGAAATATTTAGTGGCATGTGTCCACTGAAAGGAATCCCTGGGTGGTGCATAGCTCAGCTGCTATGCCAAAGGTTAGAGGTCAAGTTCACCCAGAGGTGTCTTGGAAAAAAGATCTGGCAATCCAAAAAAGCAGCTATTGAAAATCCTATGCCATACAGTTCTCTGACATACATGGGGTCTTGATGGCAACTGGTGGCGGTAGTTGGGCATTAAAAGTGTTTTCTGATCTAGCAAAGAACTACCTTGCAATTTTAAAAAGTTGGACATTAAAAAAATGTAATATATACAAAAATCAACATGAGCAGATTAGGAAGTAGCCCATATTAAAAGGAGTTGTCAGGAGCTGGGAGTTGGATCTGCCAGAAACTTGAGACTAGAAGAAGAATTCTTTGGGAAATCTGCAGCAGCGACTTTCTCCAACCTATTTGTGCTTTACTGTTCTTTTCTACATCTCAATTCTATTCCATGTCCTTCTCCACTATTTTCTTTTTCTTATTGTCCAACACTTATCTTTCTGTCCTTATTCTTCTTATCCATTTTTCTTCTCTCCTCTTCTGGTGCTCTTCCTTTCTTCCTGAAGATCCATGCGTCCCTATAGGATTATTTACCTTAGTCAAAAGAACTTTCAATTTAAGCCTGCTGGCAATGAGCTGTCATAACATTTGACAATCTGAAAGGAATTGTCACACTTTGTTTTTGAAGGACGTATTCACTTATTGCAGAGTACTAGATTGACAGGTGTTTGGTGTTAGATGATCCAGATTCTCTGGAGACCCTGAGATGGAGATTACTATGCTATGACCGGATCAATCCAATGACAAGCTCTGGAAAATGGGCAGCTGTGAAGTAATTAAAACTCTTAGCTACTGGGAGAATGGAAGTTTCACTCATGGATGGAAATCTGTTTTGCACACCACAGAATCCACCTTTTTTTTTCAGCACGTCATTTCATTATTTTCCAGCTCTCATTATTTGTGATGTAAAGTCAGACATCTTTATTACCCTTAGTACAGTGTGTCATTTTTGCTGTGAATGCTTTTAAGGTTTTTTCTTTATCTTATTTTTTAATAGTCTGATTGTGATATGTCCAAGTATGATTTTCTTTTTAATCCATCTTGAAGTTTGTAAAACTTTTGAATATCTGGCTTAATTATCTTTCACTGATTTTGTAAACATTTCAGCTTTTATTTCTGCAAGTATTTATTCTTCCTTACTCTGTATCTTATCCTTCTGGGACTGCAGTCACATATATGTTAGACCATTTCATAAGAATCCGAATATTTAACCAAATATTTTTAATGTTCTGATCTACTGGTTTGCTCCATCTTTCCCCTAGTTTCCAATACCCCAGGGTGTATTGCCTTGTCTTCTAGTACAATGACCCTTACTTCTGCTTTTAAGCCCATCCAATGAATATTTTTTAGTTCAAATATTCAGATAGTATACTTTCCAGTACAAAGAAAAAAACAGTATATTTTTTAGAAGTTAAACTTTTCCAGTGCAATTCTTCAACTTCTTATATTCTCCCCTTTGCCTTTAATTTTTACGACCTAGTGAGGATAGTTACATGAAGACTCTTTTTACTAATTACAGCATCTAGATTAAATCTGACTATGCTTACATTAACTGTTTTGTCTTTTGACCATAGGTCACATTTTCCTGATTATTTTACACATCATAAATTTTCACTATATTTCAGATACTGTAATTTAAAACAAATTAAAATCAAATATATTAATTTTACATATTTTCATCTTTAATGTAGTTCATTTATTGTTATAACTAGAAAAAATGAACACATTACAATTAATATATGTTTTTTAAAAACACTGGAGAACCATGGGTACAAAATAATAGCACAGACAGGTGGCTACTTCAGAATGGACAAGAAAGAGATCAGATCTGCTCTACTTGGGTAGGGAGAAACAAGTGGAGCTTTAAATGACTAGGTTAGCTAAGTCTAATGGATTGATATCTGAAGGAGCCACAATCCACCAATCCACCAATTCTGTCTCACAGTTCTTTTGCTGAGCATGTGGCAGCATGGAAAATTGTAAATATTTAAAATTGTCAAATGCTTTTTCCTAAAATTATCATCTGATTTCTATTCTTTGTTAATATGGTAAATTACATTGACTTTTTTTTAAAAAAAAATCTTAAATGACCTTGTATTCCTAGAGTCAACTCTACTTGGTCATTATGTTTTATATATGTTGTTGTTGTATGCCCTCAAGTCATTTACAACTCACAGAGACCCTACAGGACAGAGCAGAACTGCCCACAGGATTTCCAAGGAGTAGTTGGTGGATTCAAACTGCTGACTGTCTGGTTAGCAATCTCTCATGGATTGACCTGTGTGGTCCCCAAAATGCCAGAATGTGTGTAGCCATGTGACTGGGCCATGATACTCAATATGTTATGATTATCTTCCACTTTGTAATTTTCCTGTGCTGTATGTTAGAGGACTAGGGTGAGACCATAAATCCCTTCACAAGATTACCTCCCTGCTCCACTGTAAAGGGAGCTTCTCTGGAGTATGGCTTGCACCACCCTTTATCCTTTCCTGATACAAGAGATAAAAGGAAAGGGAAGCAAGCAGGGAATTAGGAATCTCACACCATCAAGAAAGCAGCACCAGGAGAAGAGTGTATCCTTCAGACCTGAGGTTCGTGTACCAAGATGCTCCCTGAATAAAGACTGATGTAACACAAGGACTTTTCTCCAGAGCTGGCACGGAGGAAAGCCTTCCCTTGGAGAGGACATCCCGAATCTGGACTTGTAGCCTACCAGACTGCATAAGAAAAAGCTTGTCTTTTCTAAAGCCACACATTTGTGGTATTTCTGTAAGAGAAGTACTAGATGACTAAAACACAGCCTGAGTTCTTTACTGCTTCACCACCAGGCTCCTTTTTAAATATAGTTAGACTCAATGTAGCACAGTTTTGTTAAAGAATTTTTGCAACTATGTTCCTGAAAAACGGTGATCTGTAGTTTACTTTTCTTGTAATGTCTGTCTTGTTTTGAAACAAGACTCACGCTGGCTTGTTGAATGTGTTAGTAATCACTCCCTCCTTATCAGGTTTCTGGAAGGCAATGGAGTGACTGATGTTCTTCAGTCTTTAAATGTTTGGTAAAACTCATCAGCGAAGTCCTGTGAGCCTAGAATTTTCTTTGTAGGAAGGCTTCAACAAAAAATCAATTTCTTTAAGTGATACACAGCTATTGATTTTTTTTTTCTATTTCTGTTTTTAATATGCCTTGGTAGTTTGTTTCTTTCAAAAAACTTGATTTCACCTTAGTTATCAAATTTGTTAGAGTGAGGTTTTTAACAATAATCCTTTACTATCCTCTTGATTTCTGTAGAAGCTATAATATCATCACCTCTCTTCCCCATTATTGGCAATTTGTGTCTGTTTTATTTTATTTTTGGTAAAAAAATATACACAACAAAACATACATCAATTTCATAATTCGTATACATACAAATCGGTGGCACTTCTTACATTCTTCAAATTGTGGCACCTGTCTTGATATGCCTTTCCAGATTATTTCATCTTCGTTAACAATTATTTCATTAACACAACTACTGCCCCCCCAATCTTCTCATCTAATCAAGTTGCTGTTGTCTAATTTATCCTATATAGATAATTCTTTTCAAAAGCACAGTGCACAGAGCAAACCATTCTTTATTAATTCATCTACACTTGTTTGGCTTAAAGGTGACTGCAGGTGATAGCTTTGGTTTAAGTTTCAAGGTTTAAAGATTTCCTCAGGACAATAGTTTCAGGGAATCATCCAATCTCAATAGCTGCAGAAATTCTGGATTCAAGGAGAATTTGAGATTCTGTTTCACATTTTTCCCTTTTTAGTAGGAATTTTCTATAGAATCTTTGATCAAAAATGTTCAATTATGATAATAAGGCCCCATTGAATTCTAGTCTCATAGCAATGGGGGTAGTTATTCATGTAGGCATTTAAACATGAATTACAGTTCCTCTTCTGAATCCTGACTCTCCTATTTCCTCTGCTGCTCCAGGCAAATAGAGACCAATTACTGTGCTGTTGATGACTGCTCTTCAGCTTTATAAGACTCCAGGTACTATGCTTGAAACTAGAAGTTAAAACAAAAGTACTTAAATGAATTAGACCAGTTGACTGGAGTGGTTCATGGACCATGACCCTAAACCTCCAAAACAAGAAAAGAAATCTTATGAGGTGTTTGATTTTGCAAAGTTAGTGTTAGAGGTGCTTTTACTTATTTATTTTGAAGAAATAGACACCACATTTGCCAATCCAACCATTTTCAGATGTAAAGCTTAGTGACATTAATTACATTAATCACATTCTATAACCATTACAACTGATTCTAGAGTTTCCCCCAAAATAAATGGGAACTCATTACTACCCAAACTATGGCTCCTCCCCTCCCCGTTTCTCCTGCATCTGGTAAGCACTAACAAACTTTGGACTTTACACATGTGCCTGTTTTTGCCATTTCATATATGTGAAATCCTACAATATTTGTCTTTTTGTGGTAGACTTCTTTCACTCAGCATAAAATCTTCAAAGTTCACCCAGATAGTACCATGTAACGGGATTTATTTCTCTCTATTCTATTGTTCACATGCACTATGTTTTGTCCACCGACATTCATATGTTGGTGGACTATTGAGAATAGTGCTTCAATGAACATTGAGGTACATATGTCTGTTAGCATTGCTGCTTTTAAGTTTCTTGTGTATGTACCTAGGTGTGGAATTGCTGAGTCATAGTTTTAATCTTCTAAGGAATGTCTTTTTCTTTTGTTGTCTGTAGATTTATCAATTTTATTTATTGTTTCAACAAATGGAAAAACTAGATTTTGGAGCATCACCATTCCCTATTGTTCTTCTTCTTTATTTCACTGCTTTCTGCTCTGATTTATACTATTTTCTTTTATTTATTTTGTGTTCAACATATTTCTATTTTTCATTTCAAAATATTTTAACTGAAAAACATTTTATTTGAACTCATTTCCATTTGTATTTTTACTTTGACTCAGCAAAATGGTCTCTCAAATATGATGGTGAGAATTACGACATTTCGTAATACAATGGAACTAAGAAAACTTGTGAAAACCAGAGCAAACTTCCAATGATACCAGACCATAGTCTGGGATTAGGACACAGGACAGATCAACTAGATACTAACCTAGATAGAAAATGGTAAAAAGCAAAATAAAGCTAAAAGACTGAAAACAGGGAAACATATGTCAATGACTACAAACTCAAAACATAAAGTGAGAGTAAACAGTTTAATTTATAAAACTTTCATATGGACAGGAAGTCAAGGCACTACTGAGAAATAGAAGATTAGGGTTAAAATTAGCAAGATAAAGATAAATTTCAAGGTAACCACAATAAAGTTTAAAACCCTACCCATCTAAATAAAAAATAAGAAAAATACGCAAATACAAAACCAATAACAAAATAAATTGAAAGAAAATCCATAAATGAAAAGAACTCAGCACAAAAATTTAAGCAGAACAAAAATGTCAAAACCATAGGAAAAAATGACAGCAGTCAACTCCTACCTATCAGTAATAACAATGAATCTAAATAGCTTAAATGTACCAGAAAAGAGACTGCCAAAACAGACTTTAAAGAAAAAAAGTTAACACATGTCTACAACAGACATACCTTAAACACAAAAACATGAACTGAAATTCAAAGGATGGGAAAAATATATGTAGTAAGCAAAAAATAATTTACAAAAAACAAAAACAAAAACAAAAACAACCCTGGAATGGCAATATTAAACTCACTGGCCTCAAGCTGATTCCAACTCATAGCAACCCTATGGGGTTTTCAAGGCTATAAAGATCTATGGAAGGAGACTGCCACATCTTTCTCCTGTGGAGTTACTAGTAGTTTCAAACCACCAATTTTTTGGTTAGCAGTGGATCTCTTTAATAATTAATACCACTAGCCATCTTACATGGGAAAATTTGTCTGTGATAAATAAAATTTAACCCAAAATCTACCACACAACCTGAGTGAAGACAGTTCATAGTAAAGGGTCAATACACCAGGAGGATGTAACCATGATGAACACGTACTCTAAAATACGTAAAACAGACTCTAACAACATTGAAAGGAGAAACAGTTCCACAATAATAGGAATCTTCAACACACCATTTTGGGTGAAGGATAGAACTTCTAGAAATCTAAATGCTGCAATCCACCAACAGACCTCATAGGCACATAAAGAACTTTCTACTCAATGGTAGCCAAGTATATATTTTTTTCCAATGTACTTTGAACATTCTCTGGAATACACTATATCTTAGGCCCCAAATTAAATCTTAACAAGATCTAAAACACTGAGATAACACAAAGCATTTTCTCTGATCACAATGCCATAAACGTAGAAAGCAATAACAAGAAAAGCAAGAAAAAAAGTCACTGTCTGAAAACTAAATAACACCCTGCTTAAAAACCACCAAGTAATAGAAGAAATCAAAGATGGAATTAAAAGATTCCTAGAATCAAATGACAATGAAAACATATCTTACCAAATCCTTAGAGACACAGCAAAAGCAATGCTTGAGAGTCAATATAATTCGTATAGCAATAAATAAACACATCAAAAAAGAAAGGGCCCAAATCAAAAGATTTACCCTACAACTTGAGCAAATAGGAAGAAAGCAATAAAAGAAGTCAGAGGGCACAGAAGGACAGAAATAATGAAGATTAAAGCAGAAACAATGAAGATTAAACAGAAATGAGTGAAATCAAGATGAGATTTTTAAAAATAAATAATCATCGAGACCAAAAGTTGGCTCTTTGAAGAGATCAAAAAACCTACAAGACACTGGCAAAATTTAAAGATGAAAAGCAGGAGAGAAAGCAAATAACATAAAGAAGCACTGAGATGAGTGATATCACAACAGAATCAACTGAAATTAAAAGAATGATATGAAAAATTATACTCCAACAAATATAAAAACCTAGAGGAAATGGACAAATTTCTACAGATATGCTACTTAGCTAAACTAACACACACTGAGGTAGAAAAACTAAACAAACACATAACAAAAGGAGAAATAGAATAAGTATTAAAAATAATAAAAAAAAATTCTCCCTCTCCCCACATACACACACAAAAGCCTCGCCTGAATGAGCTTCACTGCAGAATTTTACCAAATATTCAGAGAAAAGCTAACACTAAATTCACTCAAACTATTTCAGAGCATAGAAAAGTCGAGAATATTCCTGACTTCATTCTCTGAATCCAGCATAATCTTGATACCAAAGCCAGGCAAAGACATCACCAAAAAAAGTACAGATGAATATCTCCCATGAATATGGATGCAAAAATTCTCAACAAAATCTTAGCCAATAGAATTCAATATCATATAAAAAAAATATATCATGGTCAAATGGGATTCATACTAGGCATGTAACAATAGTTCAACATTAGAAAATCAATCAGTGCAGTCTACCACATAAGCAGAACAAGAAGCAGATGATCATCTCTGTTGACATCCAGAAAAGACATTTGATAAAGTTCAACACCATGATAAAAATTCTCAATAAAATAAGAGTAGAAGGGAAATTTCTCAGCATAATAAAGAATATCTATACAAAATCAATAGCTAACATCATTATCAATAGAGACCGAATGAAAACCTTCTGCTGAAGTATGGGAACCAAACAAGATGTTTTTTTATCACCACTCGTACTTAGCATTGTACTGGAAGTTCTAACTAGAGCAATAAGGCAATAAAGACATTCAAAACGGTAAGGAAGAAGTAAAACTCCTTATTCACAGATACGATACTATACATAGAAAATGCTGAAGTGTCCACAAGAAATTTACTGCAATTAAAGAATACAGCAAAGCAGCAGGATAAAAAAATCAACATATAAAAATCAGTTGGATTCCTCTGTACTAACAATGACAACTTCACAAAAGAAATCAAGAAAACAATAACATTTACAATAGCCTCCAAAAAGAGAAAACACCTAAAAATAAATCTAACCAGAACAAAAAAAGACCTATACAAAGAAAACTACAAAATGCTACCGCAAGAAACTGGAAACAGAACAAAACTCACTGCCATCGAGTCAGTTCTGACTCAGAAAGAGACCCACATAAGTGGAAAAACCTGGCATCTTCATGCACAGGAAGGCTTCAGCACTGGGAAGTCAATCCTGTTTTAAATTTCAACAGCATTTTTTAATGAGATGGGAAAATTCATCACTAACGTTATACAGAAAGGAACGAAGTTCTGGATAAATAAAGTACTTCTGAAAAAGAAGAACCAAGTAGGAGGCCTCACACAGCCTGATGTCTGATTCTATTGTATAGCCATGGTAATCAGAATAGCCTGGTACACGTGCAATGACAGACACATAGACCAATAGAACAGAACTTTGACCTCAGACATAAATCTATTCACTTATGGGCAACTGATCTTTGACAAAGGGCCAAAGTCCAGTAAATGTGGGAAAAGACAATCTCTTTAACAAAAATAATGACAGCAAAACTGGATGTCTGTCTGTAACAAAAAAGAAAGAAAGAAAGAAAGAAAGAAAAGAAACAGGATCCATAACTTGCACCATTGACAAAACTATCTCAAAATAGATCAAAGACCTAAAAACAAAACCTCAACCTATATAGGTTATGGAAGAGAAAGTAAAGACAATGCTAACAGCCCTAATATGTGGCTTCAGTAGAATATCAAACAAAATAATAATGTGCAAAAATAGAAAATAAACAAGATAAATGGGGCCTCCTAAAAATAAAACACTTATGCCTATCTTAAGACTTCCCCAGAAGAGCAAAAAGAGAACTATTGCTATGCACTGGGAAAAAAATTAGTTATGACATAGCCAAGAAGGGCTTAATCTTTAAAATCTATAGAAAACTTCAACAACTCAACAACAAAAAAGACAAACAACTCAATTGAAAAAAGGGGGAAGGATATGAACAGGCATATCACCAAAGAAGACAATAAATGAACACAAATCAAAACTGTTGTGAGATACCATCTCACTACTACACTACTGGCATAAATCAAAAAGAAAAAGGAAACATATCAAATTTTGGAAGAGCTGTGGAAAGACTGGAACACTTATCCACTGCTGGACTGCTAGAGGGAATGTAAAAAATAGTGTGAACACTTTGGAAAACAGTATGATACTTCATTAAAAAGTTAAAAATAAAAATCTCATCTGACCTAGCAATCCTATTCCTAGGCATCTACAGCATTATACACAACAGCAAAGATATGAAACTACTTAATGCCTGTAGACAGATACATAGATTAACAAACTGTAGTGTATACACACAGTGAAATATTATACGACAAGAAAAAACAAAGACGAGTTTGTGAAACATCTCACAACATGAATGAATTTAACCACAAGGTCGGCAGTTCAAATCCACCAGGCGCTCCTTGAATACTCTGGGAGTCAGTTCTACCCTGGCCCCTAGGGTATCCCTGAGTCAGATCCGACTCAATGGCACTTGGCTTGGCTTATACTAGGTGAAATAAGTCCATAACAAAAAGACTAATATTGATAAGACCACCATTATAAAGAAATAAGAAATGGTTTACACACAGAAAAAAAAATTTCCTTGGATGGTTTACAGGGGTCAGGGCTGTCATGGATTGAATTGTGTCCCCCGGAATTATCTGTCAACTTGGGTAGGCCATGATTACATCATATAACTACCATTCTGTCATGTGATGTGATTTCCATATGTGTTGTGAGTCCTATCACTATGGTCTAATAAGATGGATTAGCTGCAGTCGTATTGATGAGATCCATAACATTAAGAAGATTTTAAAACAATCTCATTTGAAAGAGAGAAGTGAGCAGAGAGACATGGAAACTCGTACCACCAAGACAGCAATGCTGGGAGCAGAGCTTCTCCTTTGGACCTGAGATTCCTGTACCGAGATGCTCCTAGAACAAAGGAAGAGTGATGCATCACAAGGACCTTTCTGCACAGACAACAGAAAAAGAGAGCCTTCTCCCAGAGCTCGCAGCCTGAATTACAAGTCCTAGCCTACTGAACTGTGTGAGAATAAACTTGTCTTTGCTAAAGCCATTTACTTTTGCTATAGCAGCACTAGATGATTACGACAGGGATGCAGGACGGGAACGTCACTGAAAACACAGAAAGCAGATATGACTACTGGCGAAAGGAAGGGAAATACACAGTATGACGGAAGTCTGCAAAACATGACCACGGCACAGAAGGACACTAAAAGGAATGTATGAACCAAGGGCAGCAACGGTCACTATTACAGCACAGACAGTCCTGCAACAACGGTATTTACAAACACTAACCTACAAATGGGTTCATAGACAGCTAGATATGTCAAGAGGTGCAGGAGAATTTAAGGAAACATATTCACCTGCAGATACAGGGTTGTTTTTGTTGTTAGTTGCTATAGAGTTGTTCCAACTTGCAGCGACACTATGTACAACAGAATGAAACACAGCCCCGTCCTGTACCATACCCACAACTCTTGTTGGGCTTGTGTGCATTGTTGCAGCTGCTGTGTCAATCCGTATCATTGAGGGTCTTATTCTTTGGCATTGACCCTTTAGTTTACCAAGCATGGTGCTCATCTCAAAGGATTGATCCCTCCTGACAACATGCCTGAAGTATGTAAGACACAGTCTTGTCATCCTTGCTTCTAAGATTCTACGTCTTCCAAGACAAGACAGAGGTTTGGTGGTGGATATGTCTACATACATTAACTCTGCTTACACAGTAATACAGACAATAGAACATACAAAGGCCAGAGTAATGGCAACTTCTTAGACATGACTACCTTGTGGAATGACGTTTCTAGCTTCAGAGATGAAGGACCATAGCCTCGGGGGAAGTCTATGTCAACTGGCACAATATAGATCATAAAGAGAATAAGTTCTTCTTTCTATTCTAGTGAGTAGGATCTGAGGTCTTAAAAGCTTGGAAGAGCCAACTAAGATACAATTATTGGTCTCTTACCACCCAGAGCAAAGGATACTCAAAAGTAAAGACCTTTAGGGAGCAATTGGTCTCATGGACTGGTGGATCACATAAACCACCACCTACATGACCCTGACACCAGAAGAACTAGACTGCTGACAACTCGGACTGGCATTACAATGGAATGTCCAGACAGTGTGGAAGAAACACTGCAAAATAAAAAATCAAATTCACGAGGGAAGACCAGACTAACTGGTCTGATAGAGACTTCAGGAATACCCAAGACTATGACCTTAAAACATCTTTCTGAACTGAAACAGAAGGAACTCCAGAGACCATCCTTTAAGTAAAACTATATGGAGGCCTATGCAACAAACAATAATACCTGAGGTGAATGTGCTCCTTAGAATAAGCAATCCAGTGAGATCCAACGAACATCATTTGCACAAGGGCAAAGAATCAAATTCATTAAAAGGGAGCAACTCAGAGCAACAGAAGTGGAGGTAGGTAAGGGGATGGAAGTAATGGGAACACTGGCATATTGTGGGGAATAAAGTCAATATCATGGAATTTTTTATGTACAAACTATCAAATGGGAAACTAACTTGCTCTGTAAACTTTTACCTAATGCACAATAAAAAATTAAAAATGAGTCATTTAAGACAGTTCTAATAGAAAGTGTATGCTTAAATATTCATTTCAATTTAGCAAAGCAAGAGCTCTACAATGGAAATGAAACTAAATTGAACTAAAATGAAACTAAAATTATTCAACAAAATAGTGAAATTAAAAGAAACAACCAAAGTAAGGATGGGGGTGCAGGGAATCAGTGACTCGTCTGTGTATGGAAAAGCTTCAAAGATCCCAGTGCCGACTTAAAGCACTGATGGGGCTGATGCTTTGAAAAATGTAATTAGACGTGCTCAGTTGAAAAATATTTAGAATACTGAGAGAAAATATTCAAGGTAGCAGATCTATTGATTTCTTTCTCTCTCAGATGTTAAAAAGTGAATTTCATATCTTTCCTGAGGACACTGAAACTTTCCCGAAATTCAGACGGTCAAGGTATCTTGACTAGAACTAGTTTAGTCTTTAAATCTCTTGGAGAGGGGTGTGTCTAATTTTGTCTATTTTATGATGTGTTACGGAAATATTTGAGATAGAATTCTAGGTCTTGTATAACTAAACAGGCAGAGATAACCAAATTCTCTAGTTTTTCATTGGTGAGAAATGCTTGCAGTAACTTCCCTATGACACATCCTCAGTTTTAGAAAACATTTAGAACTTGATGACATTAAGATTGAAAGAATTTATTGCTTCTCTTGCTTTCCCCAATTTGTGATGAAATGCAACTAAGAGAAATAGCTTATCTAACCCCTGGATGAATAAAAACTATTTAGCCATGTGGTGACTTGAAAGCTGTTTTTAAATTTGCAGTGGTTAGAAAAAGCTTTGCATGCACAACAGGACTTGATCTTGTTTCTCTGGATCAGTAGTTTTAAAAGTGTGGCCCCTGCAACAGAAGTTCTGTAGGAAACAAAATTACATGGGCTTTGTTCTGCTACTGAATCAGAGATTCTGGGGGTAGGACCCAGAAACCTGTAATTTTACCAGGGCTTTGCACCTGCTCTTTGAGGTTCAGCCCCCTGCTAAGAATTTGCATTTCTATCTCAGATGTACTGAAACAGAATCTACATTTCACAAGATCCTTGGGTGATTGCTATGAACATGTCTGGGGATCTACTTTGAGAACAGCAAGATGTGATAGATAACATCTGTAGAAAACTTCTTCTTCCATGATAGTTTGTGGAAAATTTGCCACATAACTTGTCATTAATTATCCCTAAAAAGTGAGAATTCTGACATGTATCAGAATTCTTGCAATGAGTAAAGCCACACAGTGACATTTCAGAAGCAAACACTTCTAGGGCTATCACATAATGAAGGTAGCAAAAGTTTCTTTAAAAGAATCGTGATCTTGCTTATCTTCTATCACATACTGTCAGGTAACGTCACACTGTATCTCATTTTGTATGTTCACTGAGTTGGACTCACACCAAAGCACTTAAATGTTGGTACCCACCAGCCCTAACTTACTAAGAATGCTCTCCTGTTATTCCCTACAGCTAAACACACACCAGTCAGCACAGTTCTAACTCAACACATACGGGACTGCCATAAGCTGGAATTGACTCAGAGCAACAGGTTTGGTCTTTCAGCTTGCTGCTGCCTGGATAGGAACACATGGAAAAAAAATGGCAAACAGAGAGATTTTCAACAAACACTTGCCCTATTCCTACGGGGAGGCAGTGAAAGATCCATCAGTCACTCCTTCTATCCTCAGATATATAGACCTCTGGGCAAGTTGTTTGTAAATACAATGATCGTACTTACCATGGTGTCCAGCAGAGTCTTAGCATTCCATCTGATTTCACGTTCTTCCCAGTTGAAATTTTGAATGATAATTTGTGTGGTCATTCTATTTAGTCAGAAAATAATTTCTGGGTTTAACAGATTTTTTTTTTTTGATGTCTCTGAACAACTCTTTGGAACAATTTGTAAAAACCAGATCAGGATAATGTATCCCAGTAACAAAAAAAAAAAAAAAAAAAAGAACCCATTGGCATCAAGTTAATTCCAACTCATAGTAACCCTATAGGACAGAGAAGAACTGCCTCCAAAGAATATCTAATGAGCACCTGGTAGATTTGAACTGCTAACTTTCTGGTTAGCAGACATAGCACTTAACCATTATGCCACCAGGGCTTCCTTACATCCCAGTGAATAGTCCCAATCTGGAATCAACACGTGGGAATCATACTGCCCTGTATTCATCATGTTACACTGCTAACTGTTCTCCTCCTAACAGTCTGTCTGACTCTCTGCCAGTTATAATGCTACATCTGTTGGATATAACAGGGTGGTAAGCTGAATTTTCTCTAAAAGCATTCCACATAGTTTTTCAGTGGTCTCTACTGGCATTTTAAATTCAGCTTCTAAGTGCCTTGTAGGATTAATTTGCTTGCTCAGGACTTTGTAATTCCTTTATTGCAGTGAGGAAGCTGGGTGCAGAAAGTATTTTGGCCTAAGTTTCTGTTGATTGAGGAACTTGTCTTGTAGCCAGTCCAGTTACTGCAAAAAGTCCAATTATGCTGCTACCAGTGAATCACTTTAACTTGATTGCCTATTACACCATCTCAACAATCAAGACATTTTGGTGAGAGGTTTTATGCAGGAACATAGGTTCTCATCATTAAGTTATCAAAGATTTGAGGCTTTCATAGCATTCACTGAAAAATATTTCTTAGTCTAAAATCAAAGCCCCAAGCAAGTTATGATCATTATAAAATGCAAATTCTGAAACACAGAAGCAAATGACCTAGTACATGCTGTTCTCAAAATGTAGCCAAGGTTGTGATTATAACCTGCAAGGAGCACATAACTTGCACATATGAGAAGAACCAGTGTTCTGGGTTATGCCATAAATAAAGAGTGTGGTTCATGAGTCATTTATATTTCTAACAATTTCCCAGGCAATGCTAACACTGCTGGTTAGGGACCAATCCTGAGACCACTAGCAGTGTAGTGATTCTCAAAATTTATTATCTGTAAGAATCACCTGAGGAACTTGTTAAAATGTAGATTCTGATTCAGTATATCTGGGGCAGAAAAGCAAATTCTCTGTAGAGGTTCAAACTTGAATGAACTGTTTCAAAGTCCTGTTCATGACAGATAAATAGAAGCTTAGAGACTTTGTAAAAACTAAAGCAAAGCTACAAGAAGTACTGAAAGAAGTTCTCTACTTAGAAAAACAAAACATTAAGTGTATACTTAAGGAGGCAATGCAGGACACAGCATCAAATAAAGCTATAATATTAAAAGAAGGGAACCAGTGATTATGTTATGAACACCATAACATCATCACACTAAAAAGGATACATTAGAATAGTTATAACTCCTTCAGATGGAGAGGAAATGAAAAAAGATATACAGAAGTTTAAATCTTGTTTAAACTTAGAATAGGAAGGGAGATCATAGGAGTAGCCACAAAGCAAAATAACAATGAAACATATCAAAACAAGAAACATAATACAGGAATCTCAACAAACACAAAACCAACACTCAAAAAGATGAAAAGTTAACCCATAAAGATGACTGACCCAGAAGAGATTAAGAGCAACATAAAAAATATCAACAACACAAAAATGAATACATCAAAATGACAGCACTAAACACATATCTATCAATAAGTACGCAAAATGTAAATGGACTGAACACATGACCCATCTGCATGTTCCATACAAGAAACACACTTATACTCAAAGATGTGAACAAACTGAAAATTAAAGAATGGAAAAATATGAAATAAGCTAACAACATACAAAGAAGAGCAGGAGTGGCAATACTAATCTCAGACGAAATAGACTTTAGTGTAAAATCCACCATCATGGACAAGGATGGTCCCTATTTATTGCTAAAAGTTTCAATACACAAGCAGGACTTAACAATATTAAGAATTTATGCACCCAATACCAGAACAGCTAAAGACATCCAACAAACACTGACAATGTGGAGAAATGAGATAGAGTACTACACAGTAATAGCTGGAGACTTCAACACTCCAGTAATGGATAGATTACCCAGAAAAAAATCTCTGTAAAGATTCAGAAGATCTTATTATGACAATTAACCAGCTAGACCTCATCAACACATACAGAAACTTTTACCCATCAGCAGATAAGTACTTCTCCAGTGCACACAGAACATTTTCCAGAATACACCATGTGTTAGGACACAAAGCAAGTCTCAACAATATCAAAACCACTGAATTATTGCAAAGCATCTTCTCAGGCCGTAAAGCCATAAAAGCTGAAATTAACAGGAGAAAAAAACATATGCAGAAATTTGAGCTCATGGAAGCTTAACAACACCTTGCTCAAAAAGCCATGGGTTATAGAAGAAATCAAGGATGAAATAAGGAAATTTATGGAATTGAATGAGAACGAAAACACATCCTACCAGAACCTACAGGATGCAGCAAAAGCACTGCTAAGAGGTCAGTTTATCTCTATAAATGCACATATCCAGAAGGAAGGGCCCAAGCCAAAGAATTAACCCTACAGCTTGAACAAGTAGAAAGAGAGCAACAGAGGAATCCCACAGGCACAAGAAAAAAAAACATATCATTAAGATTAGGACAGAACTACATGAATTAGAGAATAGAAGAATAGTTGAAAAAATTAACAAAGCCAAAATCTGGTTCTTTGAAAACATAAACAAAATTGGTAAACCATTGGCTAAGCTGACAAATGAAAAACAGGAGAGGAAACAAGTAACCCAAATAAGAAATGAGATGGGAGACATCATGACACACCCAACTGAAATCAAAAGTGTAACGGAAAACTATGAAAGACTGTGCTCTAACAGACTTGAAAACCTAGAGAATACACACAAATTTCTACATTCACATCACCTGCCAAAATTATCACAAGGAGAAGCAGAACAACTTTAAACTTATCACAAAGGAAGACACTGAAAAAGGCATCAAAAAACTACCAACTAAAAAATGTCCTGGCTCAGATGGCTTCACTGGAGAATTCTACCAAACTTTTAGGGAAGAGTTAACTCCAACACTACCAAAACTATTTCACAGCATAGAAAGGGATGGAATACTCCCAAATTCATTCTATGAAGCCAGCATAGCCCTGATAACAAAGCCAGGGAAAGATCCCACAAAAAAGGGAAATATGGACCAATATCACTCATGAACCTAAAGGCAAAAATCTTCAACAAAGTTTTTGCCAATAGAATTCAGCAACATACCAGAAAAAATAATTCATCATGACCAAGATGGATTCATACGAGGGATGTGAGGCGGGTTCAACATCAGGAAAACAATTAATGTAATCAACCACGTAAACAACATAAAAGATAAGAATCACCTGATTTTACCAACTGACACAGACAAGGCTTTTGAAAAAGTCCAAGGCCCATTCATGCTAAAAACTTTCAGCAAGATAGGAATAGAAGGCAAATTCCTCAATGCAATAAAGGGTATCTACACAAAGCCAACTGCCTACATCATCCTGAATGGAGAGAAACTGAAAGAATTCCCCTTGAAAACGGGAACTAGACAAGGATGCCTGCTTTCACCATTTCTGTTCAACGCTGTATTAGAAGTTCTAGCCAGAGAAATTATACAACACAAAGAAATAAAAGACATCTGAATTGGCAAAGAAGTAACAATCTCCCTATTTGCAGATGCTGTGATTGTATATGCAGAGAAGTCTCAAGAATCCACAAATAAACTACTGGAACTAATAGAGGAGTTCAGCAAAGTATCAGGATATAAGATAAACATAAGTAAATGAGCAGGATTCCTTTATACCAACAAAGAGATCATCAAATCAATACCATGTAGTATAGCTGCCCAAATGATAAAATACCTAGGAATAAATCTAACTAGAGGAACAAGAGACCTATACAGAGAGAAATGTAAGAACTTACTGCAATAAACCAAAAGAGACATACAGAAGTGGAGAAACCTACCCTGCTCATGGATAGGAAGACTTAACATTGTGAAAATGTGTATGTTACCCAAAGTGATTTACATGAACAATGCAATCCCAATATAAACTCATGTGCCATTCCTTAATGAGATGGAGAAACAAATTATCAACTTTGTTTGGAAAGGGAAGAAACCCTGGATAAGTAAAGCACTACTGAAGAAAAGAAACTCAGTGGGAGGCCTCACACTACCAACCTTTGAACCTTTTACACAGCCACAGTAGTCAAAACAGCCTGATACTGGTACAAAAAGAGATACATAGATCAACGAAACAGAGTTGAGACTCCAGAGATGCCACCATCTACTTGTGAACAGGTGATACTCAACAAATGCTCTAAGATTGTAAACTGGGATAAAAACAGTCTCTTTAATAAATGGCATGGCAAAATTGGATATTTATCTGCAAAAAAAATTGAAACAAGACCCATATCTCACACCTTACATAAAAAAAAAATAGATTAAATGGATCAAAGACCTAAATATCAAACCTAATAAAGCTCATCCAAGAAAAACTGGGGTAAACAAATGGAAGTTTTAATACACAGCTTAGACAGACTTCAAAATCGAACAAAGCATGATCAACAGAGAATAGATAAATGGGAACTACTAAGAATCAAACACTTCTGCTAATCCAAAGACTTTATCAAAAGAGTTAAAAGACCACCTACAGAATGGAAAAAGATATTTGGCAACTGCATGTCAGATGGATGTCTGATCTCCATAATCTACAAGGTACTACAAAATATCAACAAGAAAATGGTAAATGACACAATTAAGTGATAGGCAAAGAAGATGGACAGACACTTCACCAAAGAAGACATCCAAGCAGCCAAAAGACACAAGAGGAAGTGCTCACAATCATTAGCTATCAGAGAAATCCAAATCAAAACTTCAATGAGATACCATCTCACCCCAACAAGGTTGGCCATGATCCAAAAAACACAAAAACAAATGTTGGAGAGGTTGTGCAGAGGAGAGAACTCTCTTACACTGCTGGTGGGATTCCAAAATGGTACAACTTTTTGGAAAGCAATTTGGCACTTCCTTAAAAAATTGGAAATAGATACACCATTTGATCCAGTAATCCCACTGCTCAGAATATATCCTACAGAAACAAAGGCTGTCACATGAACAGACACACGCACACAAATGTTTACTGCAGCACAGTCTACAATAGTAAAAAGATGGAACCAACCCAGATGTCCATCAACAAATGAATGGATAAACAAACGATAACACACATATTCAATAGAACACTATACAATGATAAAGAACAATAATGATTTTAGGAAGCATCTCATAACCTGGTTTCAACTGGAAGACATGTTAATCAGTCAGTGGCAGAAGGACAAATATTGTCCATTATAAGGACTTAAAAATAGACTTATGTACAGAGGAAAACACTCCTTGATGGCTACAAATGCGGGCAGGGAGGGAGAGGGTTTGTCGTAGATTAAATAGTTGATAGAAATTTGGTTAGGTGAAAGGACTGACAGCACACAGTAGAAAATCAATCAACTTAACTGGACTTTACCATAAACTGAAAATTCTTCCAATCACAGCATAGTACTGCAAGAACAGAGTAGCAAGGCTGTGGTCTGAGGACCATGCTCCCAGGGACATCAAGTCCAATTGGCATAACTAGCCTATTGCTAAGAGAATCTTCTGCACCCCATATTGGTGAGTGGCATCTAAAGTCTTAAAAACTAGCAAGCTGCCAGCAGAGGTACACCAAATGGTCCCAATTCATCCACAACAGATGATCACGGAGAACAACAAAGACATGAGGGAAAAAAGAGCTCTGGAGACAGAAGGATCCATGTGAATGGGAGACTGTATCAATATGTATCAGAAGAGCATGATGGTTTCTGGCCACTACCAAAGACAGCCTTGATGGAGCACACAGTGTTCAGTCCTTGTGGCAACAGGAGAAAAAGAGGAGTATAGCTCAAGAACTCTACTAAAAGACCACAGTTGATGGTCCAATGGCCTGGGGGATCGATCCCCTGGGACTATGGTCCCTAGAACTGCTGCTGCCTCTACCCAGAAAACACTACTGTGGTGAACTCTTTGAACAAAAATGTACTAGACTCAGGGACACAATGTGACAATATGGTTATATGCATTTATAGGATGCTGTCCTATTGATATCTTTCTAGACGGGAGAAAACAGGGTGGAGAGGGGGTGACAGGAGATTGTTGGGAGGATATGGCAAGTATAGAATGAAAAAGAAGAAGTGTGTTGTCACAGGGTAAGGAGAATAGAAGGAGCTGTGGATAGGGAGGCATGCAAAATTGATTTGGACTGTATACTTCCACTTAGAGTTAAAAAACAAGACAGGACATAAATAAGTATCAAAATATGTGTCAGAAGAGTTCTGAAACTTGCTTTTAAATGTAGATAGCTAAAATGAATGGAAGAAATCATGAAGTAAAAAAGCTGAACAGAAGATTTCAAAGGCAGTTCAAGAAGACAAAATAAAGTATTACAATGTACATGGAAAGTCTCAGAGCTAGAAAACTGAACAGGAAGAACACACTCAATATTTCTCAGGCTGAAAGAACTAAAAGTTGAATCCTCAAGTTATAATACTGAAGGATTCTGTGTGGAACAACATGGGAAGTATCGGAAGATGGAAGAAATGCACAGAATCATTGTACAAAAATAAACTGGTCCATGTTCAACCATTTCAGGAGGTAGCATATAATTAAGAGCCAACAGTATTAAGGAAGGAGTTTTAGATGCACTGAAAGCATTAGTGAAAACAAGGCCCCAGGAATTGATGGAATACCAGTTGAAATGTTTCAGCAAACTGATGTAATGCTGAAAGGACTCACTCATTTATTTAAAAAAAAAAAAAATTGAAAGACAGTTACCTCGCTAACCCACTGGAAGAGATCCATATTGGTGACCATTCCAACAGGCTGTGGAGATTTTCAAACAATATTAATATCACACACAAATCTGAAGACCACTGAAAAGCAGTTGTAGCAGTACACTGACAGGAAACTGCCAACTGCCAGAAGTTCAAGTTGGATCTAGCAGAGGATGGGCAAGGAGGGATATGACTGCTTATGTCAGATAGATCTTGAATGAAACTACTACAGCATACCAGAAAGATATTTACATATGCTTTATTGACTCTGCAGAGATATTTAACTGTATGGATCGTAACAAATTACAGGTTAATATTATGAAGAATGTGAATTCTAGGGCACTTAACTGTGCTCATGAGGAACCAGTGCATAGGCCAAGAGACGGTCAATTCAACAGAATAAAGGGACACTGAGTGGTAAAAATCAAGAAAGATATGCATCAGGATTGCATCCTTTCAACACACTTATTCAGTTTGTGTACTGAGCAATTAAACTGAGAGGCTAGACTACAGAAAGAAGTGGATTCAGGTTTGCAAGAAGACTCATCAACAATCTGTGTTACGCAGATCACGCAACCTTGCTTGCTGAAAGTGAAGTGGACTTGAAACACTTAAATGATGAAGATCAAAGACCATAGCCTTCAGTATGGATTACAGCTCAATATAAAGAAAACAAAAATGCTCACAACTGTACCAATAAGCAACATATGATAAACAGGGAAAAGAGTGAAGTTGTTAAGGGCTTTATTTTGCTTGCATTCACAATCAGTGCCTATAGAAGCATCAGTCAAGAAATAAAGATGCACTGCACTGGGTAAACCTGTGGCAAAAGACCCCTTTATACTAAAAAGCAACTTTGAGGACTAAAGTACACATGACCCAAGCCACGGCATTTTCACTTGGCTCAGATGCATGTGAAAGGCAGGCAATGAATAAGAAAGATCAAATAACAAATATCTTTAAATTATGGTGTTGGCATAGAACATTAAATATACCATGGAGTGCCAGAAGAACAAACAAATCTGTCTCCTAAGAAGTACAATCAGAATACTCCTTGGATATAAGATGGTGAGACTTTGTCTCACGTACTTTGAATATGCTATCAGGAGAGACCAGTCCCAGAAGGACACCTTGCTTGGTAAAGTAGAGGGTCATCAAAAGAAAAGAAGTCCCTAACAAGATACACTGACAGTGGTAGCAGTGATGGGCTCAAACATTTTGATGATGGCACAGGACTGCAGTGTTTCATTCTGTTGTATGGAATGTGGCTGTCAGCTGGAACCGAACTGATGGCACATAACAACAGCCAACATGTAGTTGTGACCACAACAGGTAGGTAAATTATGGAATGGCCAAAGAACACTTTGAATGATTTCAAGTAAAGTATACTTTATTTAAAGAAATATCTGTATCCATTCCCCCAGAAGCCTGGGAATATTCATTTTGTAGTTTTAAGTACATCACTTAATCTATTTTCGCTCTGAAAAACTTAGTTTTACTCCCAAAGAATGACTTGAGTATTTGACTCCTAGGGTTTTACATTTCACAATCATATAATATTAGAAAAATTATTCTAGAGTATTTCATAAATAATTGATTTATTTAGCCATACAAACACATTAAACATTTCCAAAGATCACCAAGAGTCAGAACTATCCAGTAGCACCGATTGATTTTTTGCTTTTAAGTCCAATCCTATTATTTTTCAAGGTGATATTTTAAATTAAAAGGAAAGATATAATCTTAACACACAAATAAGAAAATGATGAATTTTGAATTACAAAAACATACTGCATTTTTCTAGTTTTCCTTAATTTGTCATGTAAGTACATTTGAGTCATGATAAGACTGAGCAGCTTGAATGAAGTTAGACATTTTCCCTCACCAGTTTGGTAATAAAACACATAGCTAGGAAGTAGTTGGTGTGGGCAGGTCATCACATTGCCCCAAGGACTTTTATGAAAATGATAGAAGGAAAAATAAATCTCAAGCCAGTCTGGACAACTGAGAATTATTACAGAGCTGCACCTTTTCTGTTGTTTTATAGACTGCCATATACACTGGTCTTTAAAGCAGCAAATGCAGAACATCTATCTTAAGCTACAATTGCTAATTTGACCCAAAATACTCTCCTACAAGTATGTAAACAAGATACTAATACTGGAAATCTAAAAGCCCCACATTCATTTTCATAGTTAAGATGGAACTCATATTTATATTTACTAAATAAATATTCTAGCTCATTAACAGTTGTCCCATTTCACACACACTCTTATACTATACAGAAGTGAACACTGTTCTTCACCAGATAGTCTCAATTAAATGCACACCAGAACTGAGTTATCACAGCCAACTTGATTTACTTCTGCAGCCCTGCAGCAGTCAAGCCAGAGAGTATAATTAGAAGGAAGATACTTTTAAATATTAAAAGTATAATCACTGCAAACGAGGTCAGTGAGAAGTGATTATCAGGTTTGGACATCTACCACACAGGCATCTAGATAAAGTCCCAAGATGCCATAACATTAAGCAAAACTTTTAGAGGAGACTCTACTTTCTATCCTTCCTAAGTACAAAAGGTGTATGTCCCTAAAGTGACACCAAGTCATCTTCTAAAGCTGTTACCTCTAATGGTAATTTATTTTCTCTACCACTACTTTTGTTTACTTCAAACAAACTACTTACGTGTTCATTCATTTATTCCTTGGATTATTAATGATGTAAAAAATTACTTTTTACAACATGTTACCTTCATTCTGACTCTCTGGCTTTCCTTACATTTATTAGAGAAAAAAATTACTAGATATATTTTGTGAGCCGCACTTTACAAATTAAGCCTCCTGAATCTTTAAGGAAATTCAGTTTCTACTCATCTGCCCTTCTACTAACTTAAAGTCACGAAAGGGTAGGATAATGTATTCAACTGTTGAACAAGCTCGCAGGGTTTCCAATATTTATAAGGATTAGTAACACGGGATACCAGCACTCTGGCCCCTGCTTACAGCTCCCATCAAGTGCCCAGCAGAAGACTTCCAGCTAAGGTGAAACAGAAAGTTAGTTTGGTGATGGGGACTTTCTACTCTCAGTATAGTTATTGTTATTAGGTGCTGTCGAGTCGGTTCCAACTCCTGGTGACCCTACATACAACAGAACGAGATGTTGCCCCATCCTGGGCCATCCTCGGTATCACTGTTATGCTGGAGCCCATTGCTGCAACCACTGTGTCAATCCATCTTGTTGAATGTTTTCCTCTTTTTTTCTGCTGACTCTGTTTACCAAGCATGATGTCCTTCTCCAGGGATTGATCCCACTTGACAACACAGCCCAGGTATGTGAGACACAGTCTCACCACTCTTGCTTCCAAGAAGCACTCAGGCTGTACTTTGTCCGGGACAGACCTGTTTGTTCTTTTGGCAGTCCATGCTACATGCAACATTCTTCTCTAACACCACAATCCAAAAACATCAATTCTTCTTCTGTCTTCCAGCTTTCACACGCATATAATGCAATTGAAAACACCATGACTTGGGTCTGGCGCACCTTACTCCTCAAGATGACATCTTTGCTTTTCCATGCTCTAAAGAGTTGTCTGAAGATTTGCCCAATGCATCTTTTCATTTCTTGACTGCTACTTCGATAGGTAATGATTGTGGATCCAAGTAAAATGAAATCCTTGACAATTTCAGTCATTTAATTGTTTAGCATCATGTGGCTTATTGGTTCAGTTCTGAGGATTTCTGTATTCTTTAGGTTGAAGTGTAATCCCTACTGAAGCCTGTGGTCTTTGATCTTCACCACTAAGTGTTTCAAGTCCTCTTCACTTTCAGCAAGCAAGATTGTGTCATCTGGTTGTCAATGAGGCTTTCTCCAATCCTGAGGCTCTGTTCTTCTTCATATAGTCCAGCTCCTCAGATTATTTGCCTGGCATACAAAATGAATAGCTGTAGTGAAAGAATACAGCCCTGATGAGTACTTTTCTTGACTTTAAACCATGTAGTCTCCCCAGTGAATGACTACCTCTTGAACCATGTACAGATTACTAATGAGAACAATTAAGAGTTCTAGAATTTCCATTTTCTACAATGTTATCCTTAATTTTTTATGGTCTACACAGTCAAATGCCTTTGCATAGTTAGTAAAACACAGTAAATATCTTTCTGGTATTCTCCACTTTCATTCAAGATCTATCTGATGTCAGCAATGACATCCCTGGTTCCACATCCTCTACTGAATTTCTGACAGTTTCCTGTCAATATACTGCTGCAGACAGTTTTGAATGATCTCTAGCAAAATTTTACTTGCATGTAGTATTAATGATACCATTTGGTAATTTTCATATTCTGTTTGATCACCTTTCTTGGGAACAGGCATAAACATGGATCCCTTCCACTCAGCGGACCAGGTAGCTGTCTTCTAGGTTTCTTCTCATGGACATGGGAGCACGTTCCATTTGTTAAAACATCTCAGTTGTATCCTCTCAATTCCTGGAGTCTTGTCTTTCGCTGGACACCTGGACTTCTTCCTTCAGTATCATCGATTCCTGATCACGTGCCACCTCCTGAGAAGACTGAACATCGACCGACTCTTTCTGGTATAATAACTCTGTGTATTCCTTTCAGATTGTTTTGGTGCTTTCTGTGCCATTTAATATTTTCCCTGTAGAATCTTGCATTATTGCAACTTGGGGATAGAATTTTCTCTTCAATCCTCTTAGTTTGAGAAATGCAGTGCGTTCTTCCCTTTTGATTTTCTATCTCCAGCCCTTTCCACATGTCATTATAATATTTTAGTCTTCTGAAGCCACTCTTTGAGATCTTCAGTTCGCTTACTACATTAATTCTTCCTTTTGCTTTAGCTACTCGATGTTCAAAACCAAGTTTCAGAGTCTCTCCTGACATTCATTTTGGTCTCTTCTTTCTTTCCTGTATCCTTTAGTGACTTCTTTCTTTTTTCATATATGATATCCTTGGTATCGTTCTGCAGCTCATCTGGTCTTCAGTTATTGGCGTTCAACACATCAAATTCATTCTTGAGATGATCTCTAAGACTCAGATGGGATATACTCAAAGTCATACTATTAAGAGAGATAAGAAGTAACACTTCTTATAAAATGCTACTCCCAAGAGTTCTATCATACACAAATTTATTTGCTTATATATTTATTTTCAAAATAAATATATTTATTTTCAAAATTTATTTTCATTATTCTTCAGAATAATGAAGAAAACTTAACAAATCCATAGTATCAAAGTTGGATATTTTGATAGTTCCTCTATCAGCAAAGAAAAAAATCTTAGGCCACGGAAGATTGAAATAAAAAACCATCAAGACATATATATTGATATTTAGCACATCACACACAATGAACAAAAGCATTTCTAAGCTTCTGTGGCAATGTAATAAAAACTGATCACACAGTAGATGACAAAGTAAGTTTTTAAAATGTCCAACAAGCAAATAATGATTTTTTAATGAAACTTAAATATAACTTACAATTAAAAATAGGTAAAATTATATTTGCAAATTCAAAATGCATTCTTATATTACTCACTGGCTGAAAAGGAAATTAAAATGGCAAAGAAAGTCAGTGAACACTGCTTTAACAAGGAGCTGAAGTGGTATTTAGAAAGAAATTACTAGCTTCAATATATTTTTAAATAAAACTGAAAATTAAGAAATTAAGCTTTAAGTTTAAGGAGCTAGGAAAACAACTAAAATATCCATAGTTATGTCCCTTTTTCGTTATTCATCCTTCTTTTTGTGATTTCTACTTTTAACTGATCAATATCGATAGCTTTTTTCTATTTTATTAAGACATACTCCTTTAGTTTTGTGGATATTTTCTGTTATCTCTTTTTTTTCAAGGTACAAATTTCTGAATTTCATTACATTTTCTGAATTCAGTTTTCATGATGAAATGATTACCCATCATCATAAGAATTACTGTTACCCTATGGGAATGCTATGAACAACTTATGCCATAGCACTTTTTTTTTTTTTTGAGTGGCAGAACACTTTTGGAAATTATGCAAGCCAGAAGACAATGAAATATCTTGAAAGCACTAAAAGAAATTCAATCAAGAATTTCTTTTATTTCATTATTTATTTATTTTTTCCATTTGAAACACATTTTTAATTTCACATAACAGCATGTATACATGGTTTTATCAAGCTTTGGACAGGAGCAACGCTGTGTAAGTTCATTTTTTTAGCACATAAAATGTATTTATTACAGCAAATAAATAAAATTTCTAACATCTATCAACTATCTCATCTATGATAAGCCCTCCCCACCCCCCAGTCCTTGTAGTGGTCAGAGTTATTTTCTTCTGTAGATAATTCTGTTTTTAACTCCTTGTAACAGGGGTCTCACACAATATTTGTCCTTTTGACACTGACTGATTTCACTCAGCATTTTATTTTCCAATTGAAACCATGTTACAAGATGTCTTCTAAAATCTATATTTTTTTTTTTTTATCATAGCACAGTGTTCCATTGAGTACATGAACTATAGTTTGTTTATCCATTCATCTGTTGATGGGCATCTGGGTTGATTCCATTTTTTAGCTATTGTGGACTGTGCTGCAATAAACATTCGTGTACATGTGTCTGTTCATGTGACAGACTTTGTTTCTGAAGGATAAATTCTAAGCAGTGGAATTACTGGATCAAATAGCATATCTATTTCCAGCTTTTTAAGGAAGCACCAGATTGCTTTCCAAAGAGGTTGTACCAATTTGCAATTTGCTTTTGCCATAACATTTTTAAACTTAGATAAAATTTAAAATATTCTAGAAAAAAACTACAGTAACTGACACAAAATATAGAAACCTAAATAAAATAGCCAAGCCAAAATTGTTAATCAAAGCTCTTCTCTCCTTTAAGAAAAATACAATACCAGATTCATACAGTTTTATGGCGAATTATGGTATACATACAGAGATAAAGTAAATTTTTCAAGAAACTTTAAAAAGATGTGAATTAACTAAGTCACCTTTTTAACATTAACATAGCACTGAAATCAAAACAAGAAAAAGACTTCATAAGAAAAAATTCAGACCAGTCTTACAACTACAGACACGGAAGTCCTAAATAAGATATTAGCAAGTCCAGTTTATCAGTATATTAAAGCACAGTGTCTCAGAAATTTAGACTGTTTCAAAAATTATGAACTGTGTTATCAAAATACAGAACATTGACAGAATAAATGAGACTAAGTGTATATTACGTGAATTAAAAGAAAATCAGTTGCAATCAAATTAAGTCTGACTCATGGCATATCCATAAGTTACAGAGCAGACTGGTGCTCTGTTGGGTGTTCATGGTTGTGACTTTTTGGAAGCAGATCACCAGGCCTTCCTTCTAAGGTAACTCTGGGGTGGTATGAACTGTCAACATTTCAGCTCATAGCTGAGAAAAGGTAATAGTCATTGATGAATAAAACACAAAACAAATTAAAACAATAGCAAGAACAAATGAAATTATTAGCAAGCTAGAAATAGAAAAAAATTGTAAACTTATAGAGAATAAGTATAGAAAATCTTTAGGAAATACATGAAATGTAAAACTTAGATACATTTACGTTAAAGTGAGGCACTGGATGTTATACTAACGGTTAAATACTCACTGTTAATGGAAAAGTTGGCTGTTCAAATTCACCTAGCCACTCTGCAAGAGAAAGACCTGGCAATTTGCTTGCATAAAAATCGCTAATTGCTGTTGAGTTGCTTCTGGCTCATAATGACCCAACGGAACACAGTAGAACTGTGTCATGGAGTTTCCAAGGTTATAATGTTCGTGGAAGCAGACTGCTGCATCTTTCTGCCACAGGGCAACTGATGAGTTCAAATGCCAACCTTTCAATGAACAGCCAAATGCCTAACCATTGCACCACTAGGGCTCCTTCCATAAAGATTAGAAAATCCTACAGGGCAGCTCCACTGTATCACACAGGGTTGATACGAGTCAAAATTGCCTCTGCGGCACCTAACAATAACAACATGATGAACATTACACTGGAAGTCGTAGACAATGTAAAAAATAAATGGAATAAAATGAAACAGACAAAAGTATTCTTACCGGTTGTTGTTGCTATTTGCCATTGAGTCAGCTCTGACTCAAGGATCCTCATGTACAACAGAAAAGACATTGCCCTATCCCACGTCAACCTCATAATCTTCGGTATGTTTGAGCCCAGTTTGTAGTCACATATCAATCTATCTCATGCAGGATTTTCCTCATTTTGCTGACCCTTTACTTTGTCACATGTGATGCCTTTTTCTGGTAATTGATCTTTCCTAATAACATGTCCAGATTAAGCAAGACAAAATCTTATCAAACTGCTTTCTAAGAAGAACTTAGAACTACTTTGTTCTGGTTTGGCTCCCTGCTGGAAATTTGCATTTCTCATCAGATATACTGAATCAGAACATATATTTTAACAAGACCCCCATCTGATGTTGCTGGTGTCATCAAGTCAGTTTTGACTCACAGCAATCCTATGCACAACAAAATGAAGTACTGCCCAATCTTGTGCCTACCTTGCAATTTCTTTTATGCTTGAGCTCATTGTTGCAGCCACTGTGTCAGTTCATATTCTCGAGGGACTTCCTCTTGTTCACAAACTCTCTACTCTACCAAGCATGATGGCCTTTTCCAGGGCCTGACCCCTCCTGATAACACATCCAGAGTATGTGAGGTATAGTCTTGCCCTTCTTACTTCAAAGGAGAAATCTGAGTTGTACTTCCTCCAGATAGATTTGTTCCTTCTTCTGGCAGTTCATGCTATATATTCAAAATTCTTCAACAGCACAATTCAGTGTCTCAAATATTCTTCAATCTTCTTACAAAAAATATACATAAAAACATGTAGAAGCTCATGTATTTTACACACTATTGTGACATCTGGAGCCCTGGTGACACAGTGGTTAAGAGCTTAGCTGCAGTTCCAATCTACCAGCTGGTCCCTGGAAACCCTATGAAACACTTCTACTGTGTCCTGTAAAGTCACTGTAAGTCAGAATCAAGTAAACTGCAATGAATTTGTTTTCTTATTATATAAGTTCATAAAGGTATAGCCATTTTAAAAAAGGTTTTCCTACACATCATTAGGAAGCAATTAGAAAATGTGGTTTAAAAACCTCATAAACTGTGTCATTCAAACTAAGTGCCCCAAGGATAAATATAATAAAAGTAGGGCAAGACCTTCATTATTATATATATACACTGCAAAATTTCACTGGAGTTTAAAAAAAGAAAAAAAAAAAACAATGTGAATGAAAAGAGTGGAAAGTCATGTTTATCAATTGCTTAAAGATGTCCAATGTTCCCCATTATTTCATAAATTAAATATAATTTAAGTCAAATGTCCTATAGAATTTTTGTGGGAGTTGACAGACTGATCTTAAAATTCTTACCAAAATCAAAAGGCCAAAAACAGCCATGACAATATGAAAGAAGACAAAACAAGGTGAGAACTGATTGACCCTGATAAGAAGAAAAAGAATTAATCAGAATAAATCATGCTCTTAGAAATCAGTATGACAAAGACAAACACCTCATAGCAAGCTGGGCAGTGATACACAGGCATTAATTTCACACAAATTAAGACAACATTAAGATACAATTTTCAGCTAATAAAAATTAACACGTTTCTGGCAATACCCATCTATAAAAAACTGAAACAAGACCTATATCTCACACCTTACACAAAAGCTAATTCAAATGGATCAAAGACCTAAATATTAAACCTAAAACAATAAAGCTCATCCAAGAAAAACTAGGATCAACAATGGAAGTTTTAATACACAGCTCTGACAGACTTCCAAATTGGACAAACAAAGCATGATCAATAGAAGAAAAAATAGATAAATGGGAACTACTAAGAATCAAACACTTTTGCTGATCCAAAGACTTTATCAAAAGAGTTAAAAGACCACCTACAGAATGGGAAAAAATATTTGGTGAGTACATGTCAGACTGAAGTCTGATCTCCATAATCTACAAGGTACTGCAAAGTATCAACAGCCAGCCAGCCAAGTGCCGTCAAGAAAAAGGTAAATGACTCAATTAAGCAATGGACAAAGGAGATGGGGGCAGACACTTCACTTGAGAGGACATCCAGGAAGACAAAGGACACATAAGGAAATACTATCATTAGCTATCAGAGAAATCCAAATCAAAACTGCAATGAGATACCATCTCACCTCAACAAGGTTGGCCATGATCCAAAAATCACAAAACAACAAATGCTGGAGAAGCTGTGGAGAAACTGGAACTCTCCTACACTGCTGGTGGGATTGCAAAACGGTACAACCTCTTTGGAAAGCAATCTGGCACTTCCTTAAAAAGTTGGAAATAAATATATCATTTGATCCAATAATCCCACTGCTCAGAATATATCCTAAAGAATCAAAGGAAGTTACATGAACAGATACATGTACACAAATGTTTATTGCAGCATGGTACACAATAGCAAAAAGACAGAATCAACCCATATGCCTATCAACAGATGAATGGATAAACAAACAGTGGTACATGTACTCAGTGGAACACTATGCAGTGATAGGGAACAATGATGATTTTAGGTAGCATCTCATAACCTGGTTTCAACTGAAAGACTTACACTGAGTGAAATAAGTCAGCAGCAAAACGACAAATATTGTATGGGATCCCTACTGTAAGGACTTAAAAATAGACTCATGTACAGAAGAAAAGACTGATGGCTACAAGTGTGGGGCAGGAGAGAGAGGGTTGGACACAGATTGGATAGTTGATAGAAATTTGGTTAGGTGAAAGCAGATCAAGTTAACTGGACTTTACTGTAAACAGAAAACTCTTTTAATCTTAATCAAATATTGCAAGAACAGAGTAGAAGGGGCAGGTTCTGGGGACCATGCTGTCAAGTGACATCGAGGCCAATTAGCATAACTAGCCTATTGCTAAGAGAGTCTTCTGCACCCTATATTGGTGAGTGGAGTCTAAATTCTTAAAAGCTAGCGAGCTACCATCTGAGGTACACCAAATGGTCCCGACTCATCCAGAACAGATGGTCACCAAGAACAATGAAGCCATGAGAGAAAAAGAGCGCAGGAAACCGAAGAACTCATGTGAGCGGGAGAATGTATCAACATGTGACCAGAAGAACCTGATGGTGCCCAGCCATCACCAAAGACAGCCATGATGAAGCACACAATGTTGAGTTCCTGCGGCAACATGAGAAAAGTGAGGGGTGCAGCTCGAGAACTCTATTAAAAGACCACAATGATGGTCCGACAGCCCAGAGGGTCAATATCCTGGAACTATGGTCCCTAGACCTGCTGCTGCCCCTTCCCAGAAAACACTAGTGAGGTCAACTCTTTGGACAAAAATGGATGCAGTAACACAGTACAATCATGTGGTATGTGGACTTTTGCTTCTGTGCATTTATAGGATGCTGTCCTACTGGTCTCTTTCCAGATGGGAGAGGAGTAGATGAAGAGGAAGAGAGAGGAGATTGTTAAGAGGGTTCGACAAGTATAGAATGAAAAGGAAGAGTCTGCAGTCATCAGGCAAGGGGAGCAGCAGGAGCTGAAGATAGGTGGGCGTGCAAATTTCATTTGGATTGTATACTTTCATTTAATCACAATAAAAAATAAAAAATTAGCAAGACAGCTAATACCTAGAACATAGCAAAGAAAGAGACTGTGGAGAAGTGGGAACTTATCTCTTGCTGGTAGGATAATGCATTGGTATAATCACTCTAGAAAGCACTTTGGCAAGATCTTACAATATTAAAAACATGTTTATCTCCTAGCAATTCCTCTTCGGAATACTTAAGGAATCTTTCATACCTGTATACAAGGAAACATGCACATAATGTTTCACCGTGGCAGTCTTTGTAGAAGCAACAAACTGGAAACAATACAAAAGTTTATCAAGAGGAGAACAGACAAGTGTATTCTAGTATATCCATTAGCAGCAGTTAAAATAAAGGGACTAAACTTACATATGTCAACATGTATAAATCTCTAATTTCGTAGAGTTAAAAAGCAAGCAATAGAATTAGGAATATTAATACCATGTTGTTTCAAATATAGCTAAACTTTCTGTTTATCATATGCATTATCATAGATGTGCATGCCTATATATATATTTGGAGTTGATTCAATGGCAATGCCAAGCCAAGTGCTGTCAAGTCGGATCCGACTTGATTTATACATGTATACATATATTTAAAACTACAAAAAGAAAAATTCAGATTAGTCATTTTCCTTTGGTAAGGAAAATAGTTTGATAATGTTGAACTTTGATCTCTGTGCTCTAATACAGGAGTGGTTATGAAATTTCCTAATCCATCTGTATTCTAGGAGATGGCTTATTGCAAAAGCCTGTCTTTCCCCTTTTGATTTAGATAAGAAAAGTACGTCTTGTTTACTTTTGATGAGGCTTGACATGGACTCTTGAAACTTACTCTTTCTCTCGTAAACAGCTAACATTGTCTGCACTAACTAATCTGGATAAACTATCCACTAACTTGACTTGACCAAACCTTAGTGAAGTTTTCCCACAAGCCCCTAGACCTTGACCAATTGGCATCTAGTCGCTTCAGATTCATGACTTTAAGTAGCTCAGAATAACTCCACTCTGAACAGTCCTTCCCAGGAATCAACTGACCTAAAGGGATATTATTCTGTAATCAATTGCCCAATCAATTAACACTCATCCTAATCCTCCACACCCAGTTCTTTCTAACGTTGTTTGTTATGTGCCACTGAATGTGACTTTATGTGACAGAGAAGTGCCCCATAGAGTTTCCTAGGCTTTAATCTTTACTGAAGTAGATAGCCAGGTTTTTTCTGCCGTGGAATGGCTAACAGCTTCAACTTCAGAACTCTGACTAACAGCCGGGCACTTGACCATCTTGCCACCAGGGCATGTACAGAGCCTTGCGTACTCCTCCCTCTGAAAGTTGTTCTGTCTGCTTTGAACTGCTAGCAGATCTTATAGTCTGAGTGCTCTCTCTATTCAAAATCCCTCTTCTCTCCACTGCAATATTACTTTCTTTGGATCATTTCTCTTCACCTAAGCCTGGATTTATTCTCATCTCACAGATTTCAGACACATATTCTTTAATACATTGTTGTTAGTTGCCTTCGAGTCGATTCCCAGAGTGCTCCAAAGGCTGTGACCCTTTGGAAGCAGATCATCGGGCCTGCCTCAGTTTGCCTCTGGATGAGTTTGAACTGCGAACCATTTTCACCACCCAAGCTCCCCCTTTAATATATACTCTTCTATTTAGTTTCTGAAAAATTGTGATATAAACAAACACTTTGTATATCTGTAGTGATTACTCATCTTATTCACACAATCTTAAAAGCAAACAAACAAACAGACCTATGTGTTCTATTTGGAGAGTTCTCAGTCCGTAGAATGGAGTCTTCATCACTGCTCTTTATTTCTTGTTTTCTAATGATCTAATGACCAAGTATCAGAATAAAGCAAGAGCTAAGAACAGCTAATGTACCTTTCTGACTTGTACAGGCATCTCTACTGGTTCTGTAGTTCTGTCAATCACAACAGAAGCTGCTGCACAGTCAATAATGTACAACTGTAGTTTGGTTTTATTTTCACAGTAAGAGGAAGACTCCTAACACGAACAAATGACGCTAGCTCAGGTATGGGCCCATGGGCCAAATCCAGATTGTTGCTCACAGCTTAACTCATAAACTAAGAATGATATTTATATATTTAAATGGTTGGAAATATTCAGAGAAGAAGAATGTTTGAAGACACATCAAATAACATGAAATTCAGATTTCAGTGTCAATAAATAAATTTTACCAGAACAAAGCCAGACCATCTATTTATGTATTATCTATAGTTACTTTTAAGGATCCCTGATCTTGGTGCCATAGTGGATAAGTGCTACAGCTGCAAACCAGAAGGTAGACAGTTCATATCCACCAGCTGCTCCTGGGAAACTCTATCAGACATTTCTACTCTGTCCTGTAGGGTCACTGTGAGTTGGAATTGACTTGATGGCCTTGATGGGCTGGGCTGCTAACTAAGAGGTTGGTGGTTTGCACCCAGCAGCTACCTGATTGGAGAAGAGACCTGATCATACGTTCCCACTGAAGACTGTTGTTGTTGTGTGCCCCGTATTCGATTCCAATCTATAGCCACCTAGAGAAAATCCTGGTGACATAGTAGTTAAGAGCTATGTCTGCTAGCCAACACATCCACAGTTCAGCTCTGCCAAGTGTTCCTTGGAAACTCTATGAGGTAGTTTCTACTCTAACCTATAGGGTTGTTATGAGTTACAATCAACTCGACAGCAGTGAGTTCATTTTTTAATAAGACAGAGTAGAACTGCCCTATAGGGTTCCCTAAACTATAATCTTTAAGTTCATAGAGGCTGGTGGCCTAGGAAAATCTTTGGGGGAAGTTCTACTCTGTCACAGTGTTTCTATGAGTTAGATTTCATTCAATGACAAACAACAGCTTTGCTTGTGTACTACTAGGCAGAGTTCAATAGTTGAAAGAGTCAAAGCTTGAATATTCACTATCTGGCCCTTTACTAAAAAAAGTTGGCTAACTCTAGCTCCAACAATAGCTTTTCTAATTATAGATTAAAATCAGAGTTACAGTCTACTGTTTCTATAGCAACAATTTCACGCAAAATCTAGAACATTTCCTGAAAGCTACTAAAAAAAGAGACAGATGGGAGGCTGATGATTCTATAAGTTTGCCATGTTTAAAATAGATACATCTCTATTACCTGTACTGTGGACTTTCTTGAATTCCAAGGGACAAAATAGTTGGTAGGTCCTTTTCCCCACCCGTCAAATAAGTTTCAAAAAAACCTCCAAACAAGTTGCAAATTGTCACAAAGCCCTTTCAAATCTACACCTCTGGGAATTCATGAGATTTCTTCTCAATTTCATTCTTCTGATATTCAGCCTAAAATGAATTCAGTCAAGAATGACCAGTACTTCTCATACAGAGATAGTCTATCATTTTAGAACAGATTATCTTCCAAAGTTTAATTTTTAAGTCCAACATTTGGACTACAATGTGACAATTCATCATGAAATTCCTAGACTGGCTATTACATAAACTACACTCCACCTCCCAAATATACTCTCAAAACACACCCCACCCATATAGCTTCAGTGGGAAATAAATAAATACTCTTTAGTATCCTTCTCTAGAAACTCTGGTGGTGTATTAAGTGCTATGTTTGCTAACCAAAAGATTGGCAGTTCAAATCCTTACAAACTCTTTGAAGCAGTTCTTCTCTGTCTTACAGGGTTGCTATGAGTTGGAAATGACTTGACAGCACTGTTGTATTTATTTATTTGGTTTATCCTTCTTCACTTGGATATTAAGTAGCTGCCATAAGAAGTGAAAGTCAAAACACCTGCAACTCCATCAATGACAACAAAGCTCTGATTCCGGGTTGTAAGAAGTGATGCACAGTGTATCATCAAGAACTTGAAGAAGAACACTTGGGAAAGGAAGTGTTCTGAGAAATCTGTGTTTGGGAGAAAAACAAAAACATACGGACTCAATCAGTGCTATCCCTCCTCAGTAGCTCGGATAGCAAAAGCTGCTATGATAGCAGTCCTGAACCCAGGGTGGTGAGATAAATACCAGAAAAGCAAATTTCTTCTAGGGTATGTGGGTTCTCATTGTGAAAAACCTGCGTGTATTATTATTATTTTAACCTGTATTGATTTTTAATTTGATTTACATATGTTTGCAGGAAAGAGAGCAGAAAAAGTAGGAAACTGGTGGGAGTGTTGGTACCTTTCCAAGAACAGGTTATTAACTACCTTTTATTGCCCTGTGTACCTAGCTCAAGGTAGACACTCAGTTAATACTTTGGGCACCTTAATTTCTTTCTAATTATCACTAGAGAAGTATGAGAATTTTCTGCAAATAAATTTAGAGAATTTATTATGAAAATTTTAAGACATTTTGAAAGACCATCAAAGGCAGAAACTCTTATTTCCCCCATAATCACCCATCCCAATATTGCTCAATTGCATGCTCCATGAGATTTTTTTCTTCTTCTTTAGATGAAGTTTACACAACATATTAGGCTCCCATTTAACAACTTTTTGTACAGATTTTCACACAACATTGTCTACAGTTTACACAATGTGTTTCAGCATTCTCATTATTTCCATTCTGTCTGTTCTATTTCCATTTATCTAGCCTCTTTACCTCTCCTTGCCTTCTCCCCTTTGATTTTGGGTAAATGTTATAGTTATATAATATTATAGTGATATATTTTAATAGTTATATGTGTATAACTATATAGTTACATAGTTTGTTGAGATTTTTTTACCCAAATATAAACCTAAAAATAAACTCATTTGATAACTAGAGAAATTCCTGAGTATTTCCAAAACCATGGTGTCGATCTTTGTATACCATCAGCATTTTGAATTGCATCCAATATGCTGTTGCCTACATAGTATCAGACAAGACTACATCCACTCTGTGGAGTTTTCTTAAGCATTATCGTGTTACAACTTTACAAACTATATGCAATTTAATGGTTAGAATGTTTATGCTTAAAAAGTCAGGTGAAGAACACAGAAGTCAGTTGCCATGAGTCTGGATTTCTGGTCTTCTAGTCAAAGATCAAATTGTTAAAGTTCCTTACCCTCAGGCTATTCTTTTGAAAAAAATATGCATAATAATAATCTCTACCATGAAGACTCTTTATGAAGATGATGTGAAATGCATGAAAACTAAGTATAGCCTAACAGGTAATAAGAGTTCAATGACTGTGAAATAGTACTTTTGCACATACAATACTGAATCTGACTACTTGTTCAATTACACACAAGCATGCCTTCCTTAAAGAGAGAAATCATACTTTATTTCTGAATTGTGAAGAGTACTTATTAAGTACACCAAAAAAAAAAAAAAAAACAAACAAACCCAAATCCACTTCCGTTGACTCGATTCCAACTCACAGTGACTCTATAGGTTAGAGTAGAACTGCCTCCATAGAGTTTCCAAGGAGCACCAAGCAGATATGAAACTACTGACCTTCTGGTTAGCAGACATAGCATTTAATCACTACACCACCAGGGTTTCCGTTAGGTACACAGTTGGTACTAAATAAACTTATTGTATTAATGAATGCAGTTTAGTTAAAATTATCCAGACTAAATTGGTGTTAGATATCTAAACTAACTAGCGAAAGAAAGTAAATAAATAGGGAGAGATTTCTAGCAATTTGTAATTACACTGAAGTCCAATATTTGTCACTTCACATTGAATGCTGACTTGACCCTTGAAAGAATAAATTCAGTTTCGCTCCTTTAAGTCTGATATGTTCAAAGCTTTATTAAGTAATACAAGTGTTCAATAATAAGATACTATTATTGGGTTAGATTGGAGTTGTGGCCTGATTATTCTGTTTTCTAGGTTTAGATATGTGACAGTGATGCAGATGACTCAGTGGCAGATAAGATACAAAGGACAAAGGCACAGTCAATTGTGAAGTGTGGAAGATACAAAAAAAAAGTCTTAAGTGTAAAAAAGACATTTCTATAAAGTTATACTTGAATTCTTTGTATTACCTCAGACAAAATTAAAATTTTTTTAATTTTCAGAATTGAATAATCTCCAAATTTTGATAAAAAACAAATATTAATTTCATCTTCATTGCGGCACATTTTACAAAGTTTGAATTCAGTAATTATACTTATTAGTGTTCTGCAAGTTTTCTTAATTCAGAAACAACTATGTAATTTTTTATTATAATCCATAGTATCTTAATGAGAGATATTTTTGGCTGAATCCAATAAAAGTCCACCACTGATTAAAGGAGGTTGATTTAAGGCACTGCTGGTGAACTCTTCTGACATTCTTTTCATAGAGTTAATGTTAAAGCAGAATGGATGTGCCTTTTCTTCTTTTAATGAGTGGGTCTTCAGATGCTAGAAATCATCACTCAGTGATAAAGAATATTTTTTTCATTAAAGATTTATAAGAATTAAAGGAGTGGGGAAAACAAGCAACAAATGATGACTAGCTTGGAATAACAGACGAGCTGCCCCGACCTGCTGGGCGTGAGATCCAAAAACTAAAGATGTGATGGTATTCTTTCCATTCCCTGCATTTAAGGTTTTCAACTTAGTGAGACTTGAATTAAAACCAAACTCATATATACACACAAACACAAAGATGGTTTTAAATTAAAAACTTCAAATATAGCATTAGTTTCTAGGACAGCACATTGACAGAATGGAGAGTTACCTTCTCTCATCACAGGACAGAAACATAAAGAATTCTGATTTGGGGTAGTTTTCATCCTATCAAGATTCACTTTCATCTGCCTAAATCCTAACTTTTAAAATACATCAGTTTTTCCAATTTGGGGTCACTATTTTTAATTTAGTTCTCAGTGGCTACCTTTACTGGAACCACTTTCTCCCTTACAAACAACCTACTTTTTTTATTTCTTTGTCTCTCTACTACACAAGACTAATGTAGTTTAATACTTCTTGTAACAAAGAATTTGTCAAAAGTTCTATAGAAACAATGAACTCTTAAAACAAGTGAATTAACTGTTATTCAAAATCCAGTTTTGAAATCTGCAGTTTAGGTGGGAGGCAGCTCCGGAGACCTCATATCCCCAGAGAATGGGGTGAGTTCTCTAACTACCGTGTTTCTTGCAGTTAGCGACCACCATAGCTGCAGTTACTGGATAAGGAGATGAGTACCACTAGCACTGTCTTATTGCCTACCCCAGGGAGAAATGAAGAGAAGTTTGTTGATACCACCATTTTCAAGAAGATTTTATGACAACGGAATATGCATCTTATGGCTCACGATAATATAGCTAAGGAAAAAGTCTAGACAAGTGTTGCTATGCTTTGAAAGTACTGTTAAGGCAGAAGAGAGACACAGGATCTTCCCTTGCTCTTGAGTCTTCACTGAGTCTGTCTATACATCACTAAAAAAAAAAAAAATCATCTGTTGCTAAGTCGATTCTGACTCATAGCAACTCCACAGGGCAAAATAGAGCTGGTCCATAGAGTTTCCAAGGAGTGCCTGGAGGATTCGAACCGCCAACCTTTTGGTTAGCAGGCATAGCACTTAACCATTATGCCACCAGTGTTTCCTACCTATCACTGCAGCTCCATAATTCCAGATGTTTCCAATACCTGGGCATCACCCTTACTTCTTTACCTGGTTTTGCCTCTTTTCTATTCTTCTTAATTTCGGGGGGAGGGGGAGTGGTGGGAGAAGGGGAGGGCATCTAGTCTGTATTACGAGAAAAAAGACACAAGTGAGAAGCTCGTGTTGGAGATGGAATTTTAAAATAATAACTAGGAATACATCACAGTTTTAGTATAGGCTCAGCTTCCACAACGGTAGTCTTGTATGATAATTTCTTGGTTGGTTCCAGTGTATGTGTGTTCTTTTAGAAATTTCTGAGGTATTTACAGAATTAAATGAGATTAAATGATGTCTGTGGTAGTTGGGTTAAATTTAAATCCATACATGGTAAACTCACCTAGTCGGATTATTCGTTCAACTAAAAGTCAGTCCCACTTGAGACAAATAACCTCTTGCTACAAAACGAGAAAAAGCCTATGAGTGCTAAATCACAGAGAATATTCAGTGATGTCATCATTGCTTTGGTGGCTATCTAATTAGGAGAAAATGTCTCATAGACATTTATGAACCATAAAAAGGAAGGCTAATGGTTGCAATTCTCAGACATAAAGTCTTATACTTTATTTCTCTCCTTTAAGGACATTTTAAAAGGCATCCTAGAAAAGCTGTCAAAGAGCTAGCACCTGCAATAACCTAGCTCTCATTTATCACCCCAGTTTCCTTGGAAGTCCTATACAATGAGTGTTCTTTGTATTTTATCTTTCTAAGCAAACTGTCTCGATCTTTCAGACAGTGACCATGACTTCAAAAAGAAATCTGATTGGTTCTTCAGTGTATCATATGTAGAAATAAATTATTGAGTAACTGTTGAACAAAGGAATTGGTGAGTTGTGAATGCAAGAATGAGCTACTGCAAACAGAAATAGTTAAAACAAACAAACAAAAAAAACTACACATTTCTTCCAGTGAAGATATTAATCAAAGACTGGATGCCATAAAGGTAAGGGAATGCACACAGACTCCTCCTCCTTTCACACTTCTCTTCTGGGAAGAACAGAGGAGTCTGTTGTCCCTAGGACTTTTCATTGGCACATTATTTTGCATTATACCACATTTCTCTGCCTAATTAAAGTTTTCCTTAAAGATGCTTCAGATCAAACACATTATAGCATCTTGAAGCATCCTGGCCTGAACAAACCACAGTCTACTCATCCGCATGACGTCAGTACTGGCCTTGGCTGTACCCAGTGCAGACATCACAAACTTGTTCCATTTGTACTATGCCATTTGCTCATAACACTCCATTTCATTTTCCCACATACCTTTCCCAATTATCTACCAATTTAATCCATTTAATCTACCTCTACTTCAGTAAATGTGTTCCCCTTCAGCATTTACTAGCTCTTGAACCAAATTTTCAAGGACCTCTAACAGCCTTTGTGATTCATTTATTTTTCCTCTTTCTGATCAATTTTGTACTTACAACTCATCACAAAAGTGGATGCTACTGCTACAGACAAATGCACTGGCAGGAACCTAACTACACAATTGGCCACTTAGTCCCGAAAAACAGAATAATGGCTGCAAAATGGATTTGAGCAACAGGGCATAAACCATACTTAAACTTCATTCAGCTAACACCTGTCACAGGCTGATACAGTAAAAAACTGTATCATGATGAGATGGCCTAGGTGTGGGTGCTAGTTGCTGTCCTTTCCATTACTGATAATAATAGCAATGCTTTCAAATGGAAACAACATTCCTCTTGCTGCAAATTGAAAGTATTCAGAAAAATATGCTATCATCCCATTTGAGAGATCAATAACAGAATAATGCAATTTTCTCAGTGTTGCTAGGACTTTAGCAGCTAATATCAATTATCTTTAGCCATTGGGCACCAGTGAAAGTAGGGTTCCTAAATTAAATAAAGCATAGCTTTGTCTTTTGTTTTGCAGGAGAATTAGCCAATCTGACTTTTGGAAAGAAGATCAGTTTGGCTCATCTGACTTACAGACACTTCTCACATGTACTTCAAGGACCCTTAGTTCTCTCACCTTTGTCCATTTGGTACAGTGATCCCAGCAGATGACTTTTAGTCGTTTTACATTTGCACCCTACATGATATCCCAACATATCATCTCTGTAGTAGAAAGTCTCCTCTGTCTCTGTAGTCTTCTCTGCACTTTGGGAAATATATTCTCCTGTGTGATGAGAAAAGTATCTCAGCACTACAGAAGAGAAGGGCATGTAGAACCTCAAGCATTTGCCACTAAGCAGAGGATTATTTTGTCCTGTGGAAAGGGAAGTGGTACAGAGCAAATAACTGGTCTGAGGATTACTGAATTCACAACTTCATAAGCAGTCCTTGAAGTCCCTGAATGAAACAGTTAATATTTTCATTTGCTAACGAAAAGCTGGATGTTTGAGGCCACTCAGACACTCCTCAGAAGAACTAGTGATCCACTCCTGAAGATCAGCTGTTAAAAACCCTCCAGATCGTTCTGACACATGTGGGACCATTATGATTTGGAATCAATTCCACAGCAACTGGTTTGGCTTTTTGGTCTTTACGAGAAGACAAAGTCTTAAGAAACAAAACAGTTTATTTGGCAGCTCTATTGAAACAAGATCTTTCTTTGATGCGGCCTTTGAGGGTCAAGGGGTTTCTTAATAATTTCCCCCAAACCAATTAATAAAAACAAAAACATGGTTACCTCAGCTACAACAGCTGCATCAGCCTTCACAACACTGAGGTCACCGAAAAATAGGTCGTGGCAAAGGATTGCAAGTTGACCACCTAGTACACATTTGATTCTCTTCCATCCTTACAAAATCTGACTTTATTCAGAAAAACAGTATGTCTAGCTCAAAGATCATAGCTGCCAGTCTTCCTTGAGGCTATTGATAACTACTGAAACTGAAGTGAAAATAATTGGGTGGGACATTTTGGAAAACTTTTAAAGGTGGTCAACTCACAAATGAGAAGATACTCATTTACAGCCCTGCCACCACTAACATCAAGGAGCCCTGAGGGCACACTGTTAAGTGTTCAGCTGTGAACTAAAAGATTAGCGGTTCATACCCACCCAACTGTTCCACAGCAGAAAGACCTCGCTGTTTACTCCCATGAAGATTCAAAACAAAAAGCACTGCTGTTGAACCACTCCCCCTTTCCAAGGAGTGGCTGGTGAATTTGAACTACCAACTCTTTGTTTAACAGCCAAGCTCCTAACCACTGTGCCACCAAGGTTCCTTCTGTAAAGATTACGGCCTAGAAAACCCTAAGGGGCAATTCTACTCATTACGTGGGGATGTTATAAGTTGGAAGCTACTCAGCAGCATCCAACACCAAACCACTAAGAAGCACCTCTTATTCCTGACTGAACCAAGAACATGACGGGCAGTGACACTCAAGATGTCCTTTTGGACCATTCTGAGTGTGAATCAAGGGTCTCAAAGAAGACAAAGCAGAAATAAGAGAAGTCTGAGATGCTTTTAACTGTGGTAATCACCTGACTGCTAGTCCTGGACGTTTCGCTCTAGCCAAGTTCTTAACCACTGTGCACTCGGGTCCCAGACTTCATACAGGAGAGAGAGAAACTAATGTGTCTTTATAAAGCCACAGGTGTTTCTCTTCAGGGTATTCTACCAAACCTAATACTAACTTTAAAAATGATCAATCAACCATTATCAACTTACTGAATATTAACTGTGTTCTTAAAATTGAAGTAGGCATATTAAGATAATATAAACCTGAGAGGTTAACCTGGCCATTTTGTTGTTGAAAAGTTAGGAAAATAAAATAGACATTGAGCACAATGATGTATCAACTTCCATGAGCACACATGAACTTATGTAACACTCTGTACTTCCTTTAATGATCCTCTTCCTATATGATATGTCCTTCCTAATAAGATTCATCTGCCAGGCACTCCTTGGAAACTCTGTGAGGCAGTTCTACTCTGTCCTATAGGATCTGTATGAGTCATAATCAACATAATCAACAATGAGGTTTGGTTTTTAAAAAGATTCTTGGAAACCCTGGTGGTGTAGTTGTTAAGTGCTGCTAACCAAGACTGGCAGTTCAAATTTACCAGGCACTCCTTGGAAACTCAATGGGGCAGTTTTACTCTGTCCTGCAGGATGGCTATGAGTCAGAATCAACTCAAAGGCAATGCTTTCTTTTCTATTTTTTTTAAATAAGACTCTTAAAGAGAAATTCTGTCTAGTTGATAAACTGAATAATCAATAAGTATACTACAACCATAAAACAACTTATTGAACATTAACTATGAAAACAAGTACACAACAGTTTTCCCAGAATTCTGCTTATCTCTTACAGCTGGCGATGATTTCCGCTTACTCCACCCTGTGTCTCACTCACCTACCGGATATCCAAGAGGCTCCTATGTAACCACTTAAGCTCTTCAACTTTTGCAATAATCAGGGAAAAATGGGAGAATTGGAAGTTAGCAAGTCAAGGAACATATAGTGACAAAAGCTTAAGGAATATTTTTGTCTTGGTTTTTAGTAAATTTTTTAAAGTTATTGCATCTATTTTATTGAGGTACATAAATGCAATACAATTAAATATATCAATTTTAAGGGTATAGCTAGATGGGTTTTGACAAATGCACTTACATATGCTACTACCACCCCAGTGACAACACTTGAATCAACCGGGAAAACCTTTCCAGTCCGTTTGTTAAGTCCATCCCCAGCTAACCATTCGTGTGATTTATGTGACTGTTGATCAGTTTCACCTATTCCAACATTTCCTATTAAGTGGAATCATACAATATGTTCCCTTTGAGTGTAGCTGCTCCCACTCAGCATGTTTTGAAGATTCATACAGGTTTTTGCTGTATCTGTAGTTTATTTGTTTTTATTTCTGAATATTATTCCATTGCATGAATATATCACAGCTACTTCATTTACCTGTTGGTGGGCATGTAAACAGTTTCTAGTTTGGGGGCTATTATGAATAAAACTGCTATGAACATTCATGCGCTTAGTATTAGGGAGACAAACATTTTCAATTTTTCTAGACAAATATCTAGGAATAGAATCTCTTGGTCACTTCATAAGTATATTTTAACTTTTTCAAGACACTTGTCAAACTATTTCCTAAATTTAATATTCCTCTTACAGTACTAGCAGCAATAAATGAGAATTTCAGCTGTTCCACAATCTCAGAAATCTTTTGTTGTCATATTTATTTGTTCATTTATTTTAGCAACCTTAATATATAGTGGTATCTGACTAATTTTTATTTATGTTTCCCTAATGACTAACTATGTCAAGCATCTTTTTATTTTTAACTAGCCATTTGGGAAATTTTTGTTCAAATTTTTGCCCTTTTTAACTGATTTGTTTAACCTCGTATTGTTTATATTCTGCATATAAATGCTTCATTTTGGATGGTACCTATTATTTGCCTTAAAGTTCAGTGGTCTTTTCTCCTTTAATCTAATCTGCTGTTAAGTCCATTCCATGAATTCATTTTTTCAACATTTCTAGTCTTTCAACATGGTTCTGCTTTTATGTATTGCATTCTCCTCGTACATGTATGTACTCCTTTAAATCACATTTTTAAGAGCCTTTACAAGACTTTTAAAAAAATTTTGATCACTATTTCCATCACATCTATTATCTCTGTCTCTATTTATAATGCTAGAATTTTTAATCTCATTGGTCCTATGCTCTTGCTTCTTCAACTCTAATAATCTTTTGTTGGATGCTGCGTAATAGATGCTACATTACTGCACATATGGCTTTTGTTGTCTTTCTTTAAAGAGTGTTGTCTTTTGTCAGGAGATGAAGTTGCTTACAGATTAACTTAAACAGTTCCAGTTTTATTTATAAGCTTTGTAAGGATGGATCTAATTTTGCCGAGCTTGTAAAGTGTGACCCTGAGAGAGTCTCCACCGAATGCTCTGTAGGCTCCACACAGTCTCTCCACTCTGGCTACAATGTCTCTCAGCCCAGTAATTCCTCTTAGAATTGTTTCACTTCCAGCTTCCTCATTACTTTTTGTTCTCCTAGAGTTTTACACTGTATACACACAGCTTGGAGCCCTGGTGGAGCAGTGGTTAAGAGTTCTCCTGGTAACCAAAAGGGCAGCAGTTCAAGTCCACCGGCCACTCACAGGAAACCCTATGACTCAGTTCTGTCTTGTTCTATAGTGTCAATGTAGGTTAGAATTGACTCAATGGCAAAGGTTTCTGTTTTGTTTTTTATACACAGCTTGACTTAGTGTGAAAATTCAATCTCCCCCAACACCCCATCATGCAGAGCAAAGCTCTTGAGCTCTTTCTCTGGGAAATTTCCCCTCGCTGATACACACATACCTAGAGGCTCAGTTTCCACAAACTCTGATGTTTTTGTCATCTCAGCTGGGGGCCATCATCGTGTTTGACTTGAGTGCCTTTCTCTGTGCCACCATTCATCTAGTACCTACAGGCGTAAAGCTGGGTCAGTGATAGGATTCACCTTGTTTATTCTCCTTCTCTCAAGTGGTGCAGTCCTATCTGCCTGTTGTCTGATGGCTGAAATCCATTGCTTTGTAATTTTTTTTTTCCCTGATCATGGAAGGTAAAGTCCCTTATTAGTTACTCTATCATAACTAGAAGCCTGGTTATCCTAGAAGAATATTTCTCTATGTGTGGGCGTGTGTTGGAAGGGTAACTGAGAAGAGAGATGTTGAAACAATTGTGACATGACAGCATTGGTGTAAAAAAATAGAAAAGAGAATCTAAAGAGAAACTGACAGGTATATGCTTCCTTCAAATAAAGAACTTGCGTAGACTGTTTATTTGCCTGTGACCACCACGTGGATGGCAATTTTATAGATATTATGTAATTACAGTTTATATGAAAGTGTAAAAACAGTGGAATACTGGCTATACCAAAAACCCTTCACCATCAAGTTAATTCCCATCCACAGCAACCTTATAGGACAAAGTAGAACTGCCTCATAAGATTTCCAAGGAGTGGTTTGTTAGATTTGAACTGCCAGCCTCTTGGTTAATAGCTGTAGCTTTCAACCACTGCAACACTTGAGCTTCATGAATGCTCTAGAAGACCAGAAATGGGTTGGATGGACTGGAAAAATACAAGGATAATTATTTAAATGAGATTAGGTTTGAATTGAGCCCTGAAAAAGTAGTAAGATTGAATACATTGAAAAAATGTGAGGACAGGTTTATAAAGGAAATGTCTAATTTTTCTAGCTGCTTCCAGTAATGAAATGGTATCTGTTGCCTTCATAACTGGTATTACATATCCATTCATTTATGAGATGATATCTACTGAAGCTCTTTCAAAATAAGTGTTTTATGCAAATAACTACCAACGCTGTCATTAGTCCATTACATTAGGTAGACAAGGTCAGTTAGTATGCCTCCCCAGATAGTCAACAGCTATTACCGGAGAAGCTCTGTAACTGAGACAGGCAGAATCTAACCTACAAAGTCAATGAATGTCACATGTTTCAAATATAGTCTTCATCCAATTAAACTTGTCTGGCCAACCATTGTATACCAAAGGTGATATACAATGATGTCACTTTATGCTGAGATCTGCTATTTTAATACGATCACAAAAGGTTTAGCAGATGTTGCAGTGAACAAGTAAATATGTTCCAGGTAATAAACCTATTAATAGATATTCAGAATAGCACTAAAACAGTGTGTTCCATTCACTCAAATGTAATCAAATCAAGTAGATTTTACGACTAATTACAGATGTATGTAAACATTGAGGATTTACTGGGAATGATGTCTCCATGTGACATCAGTTGGGAAGATACTACACATCTCATACAATATTGTATAATTTGAAAGGACATTTAAACATTGTAAATGCCTTCTATTTCACATATTAAACAAACATTTAATCTTTATTATCAGTATACAAAAACACTCACCATTCTGGTCACATTTAGGTTGTAAATTGTATGGACGAAGCTGAAAACATTACTTACTATCTTCCTATGCCTGAGTTTATTTACTGCTAAATTGAACTCATTATCTAACCCACCAAAAGCTTGGTGGAAAGGAAAGGACAGATAGTTTTCTGGTGAAGCAATTATTTCTATGTTCATTTAAAGAAAAATAATTTCACAAAATTGAATGAAATTATGTTGCACATGTTTCCCCATAGATACTAGACTGAAAAATCAAAGCTGACGACAAAAAAGAAATATCATATTATAATATTTTGATTTTTCAAAGAAATAAAAATCATTAATTATTCTCAGTTTTTATCCTTTCCTCTAGCAAAATAAAAATCCTATGACTTATGAGCCAGTAAGAAAATCATACACAGAAGTTCTGCTTAGATAACTGAGTCTAAAATTAAAAGAGGACAATTTACAAGACTAAGTATGATTAAAAGTATGACTAAAAGAACACATGCATTGCAAAAATCAAAAGAGTAGTTTCTTAGACCAAGCCGATATTTGGACAAATGTCCATTTTTCTACTTCACAAAACAATTATTCTTTGATATCAATTTTTCAAAGTTGTTAGGCCAATCCTTGTAATGAGCATATTTATTAATAGCTATAAAGTGGAACAGTAATTAATTGCACGTAAATGGAAAAAGTAACATACTTATAAAATTTTAGTTGTTGAAAACATGTGATTCATTTTAAGCAATAGCACCATTGTTTCCCTAGTTCCCAGCATAGTGGTAGTACAGAGCAGATTCTCAGTAACAGTGGCTGAATAAATTGCGCATAGTGGTGAGAATTTTTTATGAGATTAGTTATAAGAAGCCACCAAATCTCTGAAATGTCTAATTCACTCTTGGAAAATATGCAATTACTTTAAAATGCAAATAATTTTAGGTACCCCATGAGTCGGATCCGACTTGACAGCACTTGGCTTGGCTAGTATCGTGATTATTTTAGCCTTGTAAGTTAATTTTCCCTGATTTCAAATACCAAAAAGTAAAGTAGGAAAGTAAAGCTCATACTGTACTCCTCATACTGAAGCTGAAAATAAATCTGGACCATGAAATGTAGAAACAGTCTGTGTGCTGAGATCAACAGTTCCATGTTTAGAAGGCAGGAACTGTACAGACCATGATGTGCTCCTGATGGAAGTCTACAGGTGACGCAAACAGTTAAGCATTCAGCTGCTAGCTGAAAGATCAGTGATTTGAGCTCATCCAGGAGCATCATGGAAGAAAATCTTGCTGACCTTTCAAAAAAGTCATCCCTGAAAACTCTAAGGAACACAATTCTACTCTGAGTCACCTCGGATCACCATAAGTTAGCATCCCTTGATTTGACTGATTTTTTTTCTTCTCCTAATTGGCAATATAAGGCAGAATTAGTGTGTGCATGCATGTATGTCTTCTCCATTCTGTTTCCTAAATCTGAAGCTAAGTGCTTATTCTAAGTTATAGACAATGTGTGAGAGTACTCAGGAAGTTTTGCAACTGTAGGGTCTTAACATGCTTAAATCAATAATCTCAACCCTGTGTTGACACGGTTTGTTCTCAGACTATATTGAAAAGGCATTCCATGATGCCAGGTGGAACTTGTCCAGTTACAGGCTGGCTTCCATCTAAAGAAAGATTGGGGCAGTCACCAAGTCACTGTAGCTGTCAGCACTGTAGTCCTCATTGCCACAAATTAGGCACTTCACTTTGTTCTTCCTCAGATGTAAAATAGAATCAATGATAACGAGTTTTGTAGAAGAAATATTCACATAAAAAGGAAAGAAAAATAATAGTCTACCAAGTGCTTTTAGCTCCCAGGATACTGTGTAAACATAGTTTATTTGTATTCTGAGACCTCGTCCTTGCTGGAATCAACTGGCTGGCTCCCAGTGTCATGTTGCCTGTGTATTCTTTTCTTGTGGACATCTTTTTTCTGTTTAGTGTTTGTGACATGCTCATCCAAGATCTCATTGCTTCTAGCCAAACAGGTTTTTTTTTTTGGAGGGGATGTTTGGAAGGAGGGGTGAAATTATGACTGTAACCATGTACTTGTCCTTCTCTTTAAAAAAAGAGAGAGAGAGAGAGAGAGAGATTGAGTTTTGTCACTTCAATACCAAAAGTGATAATTTGGAAATTAGGACCAAGCCCTGTGTAACTTTTAAGATGGTATTTCATCACTGCCTTGGGCTCAATGTCCATGACCATCAAAATAAGGATGGCAGACAATAGAAACTCTGGGCCATCTCTCCAGGTGTAGTCTATGGACAAGACCACCTGCTTTAGAAATAACATAGCTAAGGAGCTTGATAAGAGTACAGTAGGTCCTATCCCAGGCCTTGTGGACCAGAAACACTCAGTGTCACGCCTATTATTATGATCATTATCATTGTTTTGACTCATGGCGACCCTAGGGGCCAGGGTAGAACTGACCCCCAGAGTATTCAAGGAGCGCCTCTTGGCTATCATTGTTTTGTGATAAAATACATATAATGAAAACTTGCCTTTTTAACCATTTTTATGTATACAATTCAGTGATATTAACTACATTCACCATATCGTGCAACCACGAGCAATATGTCCAAAACTCTTCCATCACCCTATGCAGACAAAACACAGTACCCCTTAAGCAACAACTCCTCATATTCCTCTCCTTCCAGCCACCAATAATCACTAATAAACTTTGGTCTCTATGCATTTACCTGTCCTAGATTCTTCATGAAGTGGGATCATATAATATTTTTCCTTTGGTGTCTGACTTATTTCATTTACTATAATGTTTTCTAGGTTCACCCATGTCATAGCATGTATAAGAACTTCTTTTATTTTTAGGTTTGAGTACTATTTATTTGGATGTATGAGGATCCAGCTTGACGGCACTTGGCTTGGCTGGCATCTGTTTTAGTCAGCTAGTGCTGCTCTAACAGAAATACCACAAGTGGATGGCTTTAGCAAAGAAAAGTTTATTCTTACACAGTTCAGTAGGCCACAAGTCCAAAATCAGGATGTCCACATGACAGAAAAGCTTTCCCCCTTGTCCTTATGTTGCATCAGTCTTTGTTCAGAGAGCATCTTGGCACAGGACCCTCAGGTCTGAAAGATGTAATCTACTCCTGGTGCTGCTTTCTTGATGGTATGAGGTTCCCGATTCTCTGCTTGCTTCCCTTTCCTTTTATCTCATGTAGGTTGAAAGGATAAAGGGTGGTGCAAGCCATACCCCAGGGAAACCCCCTTTACAGTAGAGCAGGGAGATGATCTTGTGAAGGGATTGACAGTATCAGAAAAATCACAAAATGGAGAGCAATCACAGAGTACAGGGAATCCTGGCCCAGGCAAATTACTATACGTCTTTTGGAGGGGGCACAATTAGATCCATGACAGCGTCACATTTTGTTTAGCTACTCATCTGCTTATGAGTACTTGGATACTTTCCACCTCATGGCTACTGTGAATAACGCTGTAATAAAAATTGATGTACAACTATCTGTTTGAATCCCTGCTTTCAAGTCTTCTGAGTACTTATCTAGCAGTGGGCTTGTAGGGTCGTGTGTTAATTCTATGCTTAACTTCTTGAGAAACAGCGGAACTATTTTCTACAGCGGCTGCGCCGTTTTACGGTTCTGCCAGCCATCGTGAAGATCTCAGTGTCGCCACATCCTCATTAACATTTGTTATTTTCTGTTTTGGGGAGAGTAGCCCACCAATTACCCTTTTTTCCTTTCGTTGTTTATGCTTTTTGTGTCACATCGTCAAAAACAAGGCCCTGAAGCTTTAACCATGTTCTTTCATCTAAGAATTTTATGACTTAAATTCTTACGTCATTGATCTATTTTAAGTTCATTTTCATGTATGGTGTTAGATATGGGTCCATCTTCATTCTTTCACCTGTGAAGAACTATTTGTTGTGAAGCACTGTTTGTTAAAGAAACTATTTTTCCCCTATTATCATGGCACTTTTGATGAAAAGGCTTTGGCCTTAGATGCATGGGCTGATTTCTAAACTCACATTCTATTCCATTGCTCCTTACACCACCACCATACTGTAGTTTTACAGTGTAGTTGGACATTGAGAAGTACAAGCCTTCCCAATTTGTACCTTTTCAAAGTTGTTTTGGCTATATGAGACCTCTTGCAATTCCATATAAATTTTGGGATTGACTTTTGGGTTTCAACAAAATAGGCTATTGTGAGGCTATCATGGATTGAACTGTCTCTCCCCCAAAACTGTGTGTAGCAGTTTGGCTGGACCGTGATTCCTGCTATTGATGTTCCTCTAAGTTATAAATCCTGCCTCTATGATGCTAATGAGGCAGGATGGGTGGCAGTTGTGTTAGTGAGGCAAAACTCAGTCTTTAAGAGTGTACTGTGCTTTAAATATATCTTGGATATAAAGACAAGGGAAGTAAACAGAGAGTTGGGGACTGCATACCACCAGGAAAGAACAGTGCGGAGGAGCAGAGTGTGTGCTTTAAAACCAGGGTCCCCGTGCCTCAGAACTCTCAGTTCAGGGAAGACTGATGACAAGGACTTTCCTGTAGAACTAACAGAGACAGCCTTCCCCTAGAGGTGACACTCTGAATTTGGACCTTTAGCTTACTTTTCTGGGAGGAAATGAATTTCTCTTTGTTAATACTCATGGTATTTCTGTTAGAAGACAGAGGTATTTTAATGTGCACCTCAGCCATAATTATTAATGATGAAGTCTGGGAATCATTGCTGTAAGAACTTTATTTGATGACCTCCTGGGTTCAGGAGTCTGTAAGTAGAGATTTGAGAATTTTCATTCTTTTTACCTAACACCACTGAGGAAGGTACTGTAGTAGGGTCAACTCCTTCCTCAGGATGTGCTGGATGGACCTGAGCTGTGGGATAGGGCGGTGTGTTGGCTGCAGTGCGGTGCCGGTGCGGTGCCGGTGTGGTGCCGGTGCGGTGGAGGGCGGCAGCCACCACGGTAATTGCAGCCCTGTCTATCACACCCTATCCTGAAGACAGCAAAGCCAGGTATATATCTTAGTCAATACATGGTATTTTCTCCCACATCTGATTATAAGAAAAATAATGAAAATAAGTGATCTCGGATAAATCAAAACCTCACCAACTATAAAGTAATGAAATTAATTGTCAGGATTCAGTAGTTTATTATTTTACCTCTTGGAAGTTTTATAGCAGCATTTCTGACGCTAACTCACCACAGAGGTTTACATTAAAACCTTTCTTATTTTATTTTATTTTCTAGGCAATTTGTGGTAAGTAATAAACTCTAAATTGTTCAACTCTATTACCTTAAGAAAATGATAACCAAGAGACATAAGATTTATCTATAAATATTACTCAGAATAGTAAAAATATTATAAACACCCTAAATATCTATCTAATAGAAGATTGGTTCAATAAATGTGTGTGTGTGTGTGTATACAATGAAATATTAAGTATCTGTTAATATGATGAAGTACAAGAACATTAAATGTTATGGAATTATGTTCATGAATATTATATAAAACAGAAAATTGTAAGAGAGTAACTGCTACATAGAAAAAGAATGATGCATGTTTGAAAATAAAATATAGAGAGAGAAGCATAGAAAAGATATTAAAATATTAATAGTGTTATCTCTTGGTGATGGGATTATGAATGGTTTATAATTTATTATTTTAATTTATTCATACTTATATATATTATGCAATTAATACAAATAAAGTAGGTTGATTTTTAAAGTTTAAACTATTAAAATTGAAACTATATCATACCATATCACTTCATAGTCAGCTTTTGATATATTAATCCATACTTGGATTTTTACAGTTATATCATTCCATATCTCCTTTCTGCTCTATTTCCAATTGAGATCCCCATTTCAAATAGAGGAGTAGGGAAGGGAATTAGGTACATATAACTTTGCCTGCCTTCCTTCCCTCTTTACCTCCTTTCCTTCTTCCCTTCTTCCTCTTTCGCTCCCTGCTTCCTTCTTTTCTTCCTTTTTGCCTTCCTGCCTTCCTTTCCATCTCATCTCTAGAATGGTTCCTATAGAAGGAACCCCAGATAAGTAAAGCACTACTGAAGAAGAACACACTGGGAAGCCTCTCACTATCCCACCTTGGAAACCATTACACTGCAATAGTTGTCAAAACAGCCTGGTAGTGGTACAAAGGGAGACATACAGACCAATGGAACAGATTTGAGACCCCAGAGATGCCACCATCCTCCTATGAACAGTTGGTGTTTCACAAAGGCCCTAAGATTTTAAACTGGGGTATAAGCAGTCTGTTTAAGAAATGGTGGGGGCAAAATTGGATATCCACCTGCAAAAAATTGAAACAAGACCCCTATCTCACACCTTAAAGAAAAATCATCTCAAATTGTATAAAAGACCTAAATATCAAATCTAAAACAATAAAGTTCATCCAAGAAAAATTAGGATCAACAATGGAAGTGTTAATACATAACACAGACAGACTTCAAAAGCTGTCAAACAAAGCATAATCAACAGAAAATAGATAAATGAGAACTACTAAGAATCAAACACTTTTGCTCATCCGAAGACTTTATCAAAAGAATTAAAAAACCACTGATAGAATGGAGGACAGAGTAACTCTCACGGGAAATCAAGGCCAATTGGTATAACTAGCATTTCGGAAAGAGGGCCCTCTGCACCCCACATTGGTGAGTGGCGCCTGGGGCCTTAAAAGCTGCCAAGCTGCCATATCTGAGTGCCAAGGCCCATCACCCACAAAGGCCTCTGTGAACACAGTTACAAGCCTATGTGACGGTGGGCAGAGGCATCTCACCCATGACATATTTTTGGCTGTACTGTCCTTGATAATATTTTGCAACCTAATCAAACCTTCCTCAAAAATACCCTCTCATCTCCTGGCACAAAGATCAGTGAAGGGTTTTACAACCCCCTCGGCTTAATGAATTCCAACACAGAATGCCCAGCCTGGGAACGCCTAGCCCAGGAATGCCAAGGCCAGCCCAGCCCCGCTGGCTTCCCCCAACTGCACATCCCCCTCCACATGTGAAAGGCCCTGGGAAGCTCCCCAGGGACAACCCCCCACACAGCTCTTAGATATAGACACCCCATTCCCTGCATCAGGAAGATGGATAGCCTCCCAAGTCTATTATATTTGGTATGACAAATGAGTAAATACTAAAGAAATACCCTTCTTAGAACAGTTTAAGAAAGGCATAGGGTGAGGGACAGTGAGTGTTTACTGTCCCCACAGGAAGAGATAAAATAAAGACCCCTCCTTCTGTACTTTTTAACCTTGAAGCTCAAGGCATAACTTTGTTTTCACTGTTGATTATAACCACAATACACTTGCCTCAGGCCACTACCTAAAAAACCCTAAGGATTAACATGAAAAAAGGCCACATGGTATCACTTCCTTGTTAGCCAACAGCTTGTGTGGTCGAGGGGGCAGGGTGAAATTATGTCACTGATCATATAAAAAAATAAAGAAAAGCAGACCCTGATGGGCGGCCGATCTCCAGATCCCTGGTTTTCTCAGTCTCATCATTTCTCCTTCACCGACGCCACACATCCCTTCATGAATCCCGGACTCTGCTGAGGTTGGCTCCTGGCATCTGAGGGTACAGCAAATGGTTCCAACTCGGTAGGAACGAATGATCACCGAGGACCAAAATGACATGGGGGAAAGAGAAACCAGAAGACAGAGAGACCCACGTGAGTGGGTGCCTACATCGACTTGTGCCTAGAAGAAATGGATGGTGTCCAGCCAGAACCAGTGATAGCCGTGATGGAGCTCACAAAGGTGAGTCTCACTGGCAACATGAGAATAAGTAGGGGTGTACCCTGAGATCTCCACTAAAAGACAACAATTGATGGCCCATGGACTTCGGGGTTCCCCTGGGATCATGGACCCTGGCCCTGATGCTGCCCCGGTTCATAAATCATAATGAAGGTCAATGCTTTGGACAGGAATGGATTGGACTTCGTAATGCAGAGTGAAAATATCATGTGTGCCCTTTATGGTTCTATGCATCTATAGGATGTCATCTTGTTGACCTCTTACTGGAGGAAGGAGAGTGGGCGGAGAGGAGGGGATAGGAGATTGTTGGGAGGATAGGAACAGAGAGGAAGAGTATGCTGTCACTGGGCAGGGAGAGCAGTGGGAGCTGCATATAGTTGGGCATGCAAATTTATATGGGAATGTACATTTTCATTCAGTCATAATAATACTAAAAAAATAAAAAATAGAAAACCATCTACAGAATGGGGAAAAATATCTGGCAACTGTATGTCAGACTGACAACTGAACTCTAGAAGGTACTACAAAATATCAACAAGAGAGGATAAATAATCCAATTAAGGGATGGGTGAAGGAGATGGACAGACACTTCCCTGAAGAGGATATCCAAGTAACCAAAAGACACATGTGGAAATACTCACAATCATTAGCTATCCAAGAAATTCAAATCAAAACTACAATGAGATATCATCTCACCTCAACAAGGTTGGCCATGATCCAAAAAACACAAAACAACAAATGCTGGAGAGGTTGTGGAGAAACTGGAACTCTCCTACATTGCTGGTGGGATTGTAAAATGGTACCACCCCTTTGGAAAGCAATCTGTCACTTCCTTAAAAAGCTGGAAATAGATATACCATTTGACTCAGTAATTCCACTGCTTGGAATATATCCTACAGAATCAAGGGCATTCATACAAACAAATACATGCACATGAATGTTTATTGCAGCACAGTCCACCATAGCAAAAAAATGGAATCAACCCAGATGTCCAACAACAGAGGAATGGATAGGTAAACTATGGTATATATACCCAATGGAACACTATGCAATGACAAAGAACAATGATGATTTTAAGAAGCATCTCATAACTTCTCAGTTAGAAGACATTATGTTGAGTGAAAGTAGTCAGTGGCACAAAGACAAACATGGTATGAGACCCCTATGATAAGGACTTAAAAATAGACTCATGTACAGAAGAAAAGAATCTTTGATGGCTGCAAAGGAGGGGAGGGAGAAAAGGAGAGGACTGGTCATAGACTAGGTAGCTAATAGAAATTTGGTTGGCTGAAAGCAGTGACAGCGCACATTAGAAAGAAGATCAATTTAACTGGACTTCAACATAACATGAATACTCTTCCAACCTTAATCCAATATTGCAGGGACAGAGTACCAGGGGTGGGGGTCCGGGGACCATGCTCTCAGGGGACAGCAAGGCCAACTGGCATAACTAACCTATTGCTAAGGGAGTCTTCACGCTATATTTGGTGAGTGCAGTCGGGGGTCTTAAAAGCTAGCAAGCTGCCATCTGAAGTACACTAAATGGCCTCAACTCAGCAGGAATAGATAATCACCAAGGACCAAAACGACACGTGGAAAAGAGAACCCAGAAGACAGAGAGACCCATGTGAGTGGGTGGCTACATCGACTTGTGACCAGAGGAACCAGACGGTGCCCAGTCACCACCAGTGATAGCCATGATGGGGCTCATAAAGTTGAGTCTCACTGGCAACTTGAGAACAAAAAGGGGTGCGCCTTGAGAGCTCCACTAAAAGACCACAGTTGATGGTGCAAGGGCCTTGGGGTTCCTCTGGGAGCATGGCCGCTAGTCCTGATGCTGCTCCTGTCTGTAAATCGTTACTGAGGTCAACTTTTCAAACAGGAATGCACTGGACTCGGCAACACGGAGTGACCATATCATGTATGCACTTTATGGTTCTATGCATCTATAGGATGTTGTCCTACTAGCCTCTTACTGGGGGGCAGAGAGGGTGGAGGATAGGACTCAGTAGATTTTTAAGAGGATATGACACGCATAGAACAGATAGGAGGAGTGTGCTGTCACCGGGCAAGGAGAGCAGTAGGAGCTGCACATAGGCGGGCATGAAGATTTAAACTGGATTGTATACTTTCACTTAGTCACAATAAATAAATAAAATAAAATAAAATGGCCCCTATATGACCTGACAGGAAACCCTGGTGGCATAGTGAGTTAAGTGCTACATCTGCTAACCAAAAGGTCAGCAGTTCAAATCCACCAGGCACTCCTTGGAAACACTATGGAGCAATTCTACTTTGACCTCTAGGGTCACTATAAGTTGGACACAACTCCACGACAGTGAGTTTGGTTTTCTGGTTTATATGACCTGAAAAAGATCATGTGTAAAAAAGTATTAGTTTTATGTATTTCACTGAGATCCCATATGTATACATAGTGTAATAAAACAAACAAAAAAACACATCTCCCCCTAGCTTTCAAGCAACGCAAAATAAGACAGCAAGGAAGACTAGTGCCCCATTGTTCTCTTGTTAAAATCTACAATGATATGTAAAAAGAGAACTTGGCTTGCAGAGCAGAGAATACATTTAAAGAGTTCTTTTGGCTATGATTCGGGAATGTCTTGCATTGATATTTGTGGCTTAGAGTCTGTCATGTAGTCACAGTCATCCGAAGGCTTGTAGGGGCGGGAGGATCTCCTTCCACTGTATGTGACTCATGTGATTGGCAAGTTCGTACTCACTGCTGGTAGCAGGCTTTGGTTCTTCCCATGTACACATCCCCAAAGACTGTTCGAGCGCCCTCACCTCACAGTGACTCCCTCCTGCCTTCAAAGCATGTGAGTCCTGTTTTATTATGACCTACCCTTGGAAGTTAGACAGCATGACTTCTACCATATTCTGTTTTCTAACCAGAAAACTAAACCAAAGCCAGTGCTGCTGAGTCAATTCTGACTTACAGCAACCCAGATTTAAATTATTACATCCATCCCACATTCAAGGTTATAGTATTAAGTACCACCTTTTGAAAGGAGGACTGTCAAGGAATTGGGGAGTTTCCTCACCAAGACTGATCTGTTACTGCTGCTGCTGAGTGCCTAATCATCTGCCTCAGTTGTCTAGTGCTGCTGTAACAGAAATAATCACAACTAGGTGGCTTTTACAAGCAGAATTTTATTTTCTCACATTTTAAGAGAGAAGAAACCTAAAATTGGGGTGTTGGCTCTAGAGGAATTCTTTCTCTTTCTGTCACTACTGGTGGACGGTCCTTGTCTCTTGAACTTTCTATCTCTTGGTTCCTTAAGATCTCTGCATGGCTTGGCATCTGTATTTCCCTGTTTCTGCTTGCTTGCTTGCTTAGTTGTTCAGTCTCTTTTACATCTCAGAGAAGACTGACTTAAGACACACCCTAGACTGACACTGTCTCATTAGCATGAAAACAAAAAGCCTTCCCAAACGTGATCATAACCACAGGTATAGGGGTTAGGATTTACAAGAATAGCAAAGACTGATATCAAACATCTGATATGACACCATTCTCTGGGTAACAAGCCAGTCACTTGGTGAAACATTGATTTCACTGGACCACTTCCAAAGTGGAAGGGGCAAAAATTTGTCCTCAGTGGTACAGACATACATTCTAAATGTGGATATTGCCGTCCAATTTACAATATTCTGTCATCCCTATCCACTGTGGACTTCAAGAATATTTTATTCAATTTTGTGACATCCCACTAACAGTGGGAATTACCTCACAGCCAAAGAGGTACAATGATGGTTTCTTTTGGCTAGAGCAAAATAGCCAACTGAAGACCCAGTTACAATGCCAGTGGGAAGACAACACCCTGAAAGGTTGGGATTTGATTTTACAGAATACAGCCTGTACTTGGAATTCATGACCAATATATTGTGCTTTTTTCAGAATTAAGGAACGGAAGTAGAAGTGACTCGCTTTGTTATTATATCTAATGCACAGATTTCTGCTTCCCATTTCTAGAACTTTTGTATCTCATGGTTTAGAGGTTGTAGTTCTTAAAGGGGAGGCACTTATGCTAAGGAAACTAATTGAAGTCGAGCTACCCATGTACATCACGGATTCTTCATGTCATAAAGCTAAGTATACATCATTAAAAATAATAAAAGAAAACTGTCATGCATACTTTTACTAAAAAGTGAGAGGCTTATGTTATGGTCACAAAATATGGCATAAAGTTCATTCTGTTACATGAGTAACTAAAAGAAAAAAAATGTTTCATTTTTGCTTTTATAAATGTATTATTCCTACCCGGATCCGACTCGACGGCACTTGGCACATCAATTTTTGAGGTTAAGTAAAGCTATTGAGGATATTGTCAGTTCAATTATCACAGTCTGAGATTTTGATTATACAATTGGTTTCAATACCATTATTAGATTCTTAAAGAGTGCTGCTATCTGTCTCTTTGCACTCATATTCTGATCCATCTAATAATTACGAAAAACCTCTGCCAACTTTTTAATATTTGCCATTATTAAGAGAAAATTAAAGAGTACTGATTCTGAACTGTATTCAGTAAAAACGAGACAAGAAAAACTATAAAAATGTTAGCTCCAGACTGCTTTATAACTTCTTGAAAAATGATGAAACACATTGGTGTAACACAATAAAACACTGAAGGATAGTATGTTTGACTACTGCATCGTCCTTTTAAGCTCTTCTATCATGCTATTTTAACATAATTGGGAATAATTTATAAATAATGAAAAAATTTTTTCTAGGATGATGAAATAATGAAATGTTTCAAGATGTGGAAAAATAAGTTAACTAAAATTGTAAAATCTAACATTTATAAAAGGGCCCAATAGACTCATACAGCAATTCCAAGGTAAAACTACTCTTATTGTATTTTTTAAAACTTAATAAATTGTCCTTTGTTCTTTGGAAAACTTCCTAGAAAAAGTAAATCATGACATACCATGATTTTTTTTTTTTTTTCTTTAGAAATGAACACCAGCCAAGCCAAATGCCATTGAGTCAGATCTGACTCATGGTGACCCTAGGGGCCAGGGTAGTACTGACCCCCAGAGTACAAAACTACTAAAAAAAAAGGAACTAAAAAAGTGAAATTGAGTCATATGTGTATGTCTCCTCACCTAAAAAGATCTAATCAATGCTTTAAGACAGACTAGAGATCCTCAGTGGGGCAAACAGTGTGATAGGCTACTAAGTGAAAAGTTGGAGGTTCAAGTCCACCCAGAGGTAACTTGGAAGAAAGGCCTGGCAACCTGTTTCTGAAAACTCAGCTATTAAAACCCTATAAACTGCAGTTCTATTCTGACACACACAAGGTAACTATCAGTCAAAGTTGATTCAACAGCAGCCAGTTTTACTGCTGGTTGTTTTAGGGAGACAGTAGTGACTCTGCGTAGCAAGCATTGTTGTCCTGCTTTGATAAAAGGGAGAAGAGGAATCTTTCTCAGGGTGTCTACTTGCCTCACTACCCAGCTTGGAAGAACCTACTGGCAGCAAGACCCTCCTATAGATGTAACCTTTCAGACTTGGTGCAGCCTACCTATTAGAGAATTAATCGCAGTCTGAGTAAAAGCATCTTGCTCACAAAAGATTTGCCCTTCGTAATGAGTCTTTTCAACACTATGGGCTACCCTGCAAGAAAGTCTGGCCAGCTTCATCAGGAAGAGCATTTTTGCAGAGAGGAGAATAGAAACCATGGAAGAAGTAATCATTTCAAGTCTGTTTCTAAAGCTAAGAGGATGACAAGATCCAGAAAGGGTCTAACTGAAGTTTAAAATGTACCTTTTTCTCCTTCCTCTTTTACTGAGTGTTTCTTCTGTTTTGGCTTGATTGCTTCCTCCTCCTCCTATCACTGCAATACCGCTTGAGTTCCGCCCAGTAACAGGCAGGAGGCAGATTTAACTGGTTAGGAGGAAACTCCCCTTATGGAACATCATCCCTTCCCCATGACTAAGTATTTCAAAAGTCTTGGAGCTTATCAAACCCTTCCTGAAAGACAGTATCTACAAACTTGTGGCCAGCACACTGAATGAGACTGCTTTATGCATCTTATCTGACCAACTGAATACTGCTAGAATTTGAATTCCTTAATGTAACACAGGTTCCTGTTATTAGTTTTCTGCCTTTTCACACATATACATTATCTTTCTGCTCCCTGGAACTTACACAGATGAGGTTCCTCCTCTAAAAGCCAATTGATTATTAATCTTTAGGTAGAAAACATCCGAAAATGTCTACTAGAATGCTTTTTAGTCTATCCAAGATATATAAAAATAAAGGTGTAGTGTTATAACATCAATTTTAGCCCTTTAAACAGGAAAAGGATAGCACAGTTTGGTCAAAATTCTCACTCATCTGGGCTAAACAGAGCCGTTTTGACCACAGTGTCTTATCAGCCCACTACAGTCTTGTCGCCCTCACCTGCAAATAGTTGGGCTTTAGAGCTGTCAAAGTATTAGCCAGCATGCAAGAATAGTAACAGAAATTTGAGCTATTGTATATCATATCATGATATAGTACCTATACTGTATTATTTATTATGTTATGCTTATTATTGTGGTAAATATATATGTAGCAGAACACTTGCCATTTCAACATTATTTACATGTACAATTCAGTGACACCCATTATGCCCATCACCATTACCCATTTCAAAATTTTTCTGTCACATTTAAAAGAAACCAAGTTTCTTTTAAAGCAATATTGTTTTCTCTCTCCTCCTCTAGTAACCACTAATAAATCCAGTTTATCTGCATTTAACTATTGTAGACATTTCATGTAAGTGAATCATATGATATTTGTCCTTTCATTACTTATTTCACTCAGCATGTTTTCAAGTTCCATTCATATTGTAGTGTGGACAGAAATTTATTCCCTGTTATGTGTTTATGTGTAGGTGTATACATATATACACATCACACACACACACACACACACACACACGTATACATCCACACATGTATGTCACCAGTTCAGGTGTATCCTCTACAAATAGGTAGGATCACTATGAATTGGAACTGACTTGATAGCACCTAACAACACAGACTTTTATAACCACCACCACAGTCAAGACAGAGAACTGCTCCATCAAAGAACTCCTTCTTGCCATCCCTTTATAGTCACCTTCCATTAACTTTTTGTATGACTGAATGTATGATTTAGTCCATTTCCTTCACTGTTCTTTGTGAAAAAATGAAATATATTTTAATCTGTTCTATGTCATCTTTAAAGAATATTATAAAAAAAGAAAAATTAAATTTAAAAAAACGATATGGTGTGATTTTAGGTACATACCTAAAAGAAATGATACTGGAAACCCTGCCTTGTCTAGTGTCACCCTCACAGTCTTTCCTATGTGTGAGCCCATTGCTGAATAGCGTGGCAATCCATCTCCTTGAGGATCTTCCTCTTTTTCCTTGATCCTCTACATTGCCAAGCATGATGTTTTCCAGAAACTAACACCTCCCAGTACATCCAAAGTATGTGAAACATAGTCTCACCTTCTTTGCTTTTAAGGAACATTCTGGCTGTCCTTCTTCCAAGGCAGATTTCTTCCTCCTTTTGGTAGCCCATGGCATATTCAGTACCCTTCTCCAACATCACAATTCAAAGGTGTCAGTTCTTCCTTATTCTTCCTTAATCACTGTCCAGCTTTCACAAAGATATGAGGCAATTGAAAACACTATGACCTGGGTCAGTTGTACCTCATTCTTCAAGGTAACATTTTGAGTTTTAGACTCTTTAAGACTTTAAAGAGGTCTTTTGCAGCACATTTGCCCAGTGTAATACAATGATTGATTTCTCAACTGATGCTTCCATGAGAGTTGGTGATGGACCCAAGTTAAATGAAATAAGTGATTTCAATCTTTTCTCCATTTCTTAAGAGGTTGCTTATTGGTCCAGTTGTATTTTTGTTTTCTTTTTGTTGAGATGTTATTCATACTGAAGACTGCGGTTTTTGAACTTCATTAGTAAGTGCTTCAAGTCTTTTTCACTTTTGGCAAGCAATGTTATGTAATCTGCATTACGCAGGTTGTTGATTCTCCTAATCCTGATGCCCACTTCTTCACATAGCGCAGCTTCTTGGGTTATTGTTCAGCATACAGACTGAACAGGTATGGTAAAAGGATACAACCTTGACACACACCTTTCCCGACATTAAACCATGTAGCATCTCTTTGTTCTATTCGAACAACTGTCTCTTGATCTATGTACAGGTTCCTTATGGACCCAAATAAGTATTCTCACATTCCTATTCTTCAGAATGTTATCATGCCCAACAACAGAGAAATGGACAGGCAAACTATGGCACATATACTCAATGGAACACTATGAAATGATAAAGAACAATGATGATTTCAGGAAACATCTCTTAACCTGGTTTCAACTGGAAGATGTTACATTGAGTGAAAGTAGTCAGTGACAGAAGGACAAATATTGTATGAGACCCCTACAATGAGAACTTAAAATCAGACTCATGCATAGAAGACTCTTGGATGGCTGCAAGGGTGGGGAAAGCGGGAGGGTGAAGCGGGGAGGGTTTAGATTAGATAATTGTTAGAAATTTGGTTGGGTGAAATCAGTGACAGCACACATTAGTAAGAAGATCAATATTAACTGTACTTCAACACAACTTGAGTACTCCTTCCATCTTAACCCAATATTGTAAGGACAGAGTAGCTGGGGCAGGAGGCCAGGGACCATGCTTTTAGGGCAAATCAAGGCCAATTGACACAACTAACATTTTGCTAATGAGGACTCTCCACACCCCACATTGGTGAGTGGTATCTAGGGTCTTAAAAGCTGCCAAACTGCCATTAGAGGGTACAGCAAATGGTCCCAACTCAGTAGGAACAGGTGATCATCGAGGTCCATAATGACATGGGGGAAAGAGAACCCAGAAGACAGAGAGAACAACGTGAGTGGGTGTCTACATCGACTCGTGACCAGAAGAACCAGATGGTGCCCAGCCACCACCAGTGATAGCCACCATGAAGCTCACAAAATTGAGTCTGACTGGCAACACAAGAATAAAAAGGGGTGCATCCTGAGATCTCCACTAAAAGACAACAATTGATCGTCCAGGGGCTTTGGGGTTCCCCTGAGAGCATGGCCCCTGGCCCTAATCTGTCCCTGTCCATAAATCATAATGAAGGTCAACTCTTTGGGCAGGAATGGATTGGACTTTGCGATGCAGTGTGACCATATTTTGTGGGCACTTCATGGTTCTAGGCATTTATAGGATGTTGTCCTGCTGACCTCATACTAGAGGAAGGGGAGTAGGTGTAGAGGAGGGGATAGGAGACTGTTGGAAGGATAGGACATGTATGGAGCAGAGAGGAAGAGTGTGCTGTCACCAGGCAGGGAGAGCAGTAGAAGCTGCATATAAGTGAGCATGCAAATTTATATGGAATGTACATTTTCATTCAATCATAATAATAAAAAGTTATCTATAATTTGTTATGATCCACGCAGTCAAATGTCTTTGCATAGTAAGTAAAACACAAGTGAACCATCTTTCTGCTATTCCCTGCTTTCAGCCAGGATATGAGAGAATGGAGTGCTTCTCTAATGAATACCTAAAATGTAGAAGTGGTTTTGAATCTGTGAATAGATGGAAGACTCAGAAGGAACCAAGGAGAACTGTTAACATTGAAGAAGGCACAGATTGTAAGAAACAAACAGCAGAGTACCAGTGGAAGCAGTAGCAGACAGGCAGCAGAAGAATCAGACCAGCTTGAAACAGCACTGGAGCCTACCCATGGCACAAGACAGCTGAATGCCTATGCACAGAAGGTTTCTGGTAGAGTGAATTGCCTCTGGACACTATAATCAGCAGAGCTATGTTTGCTGACCCCGTAGAGCACTTAAATCAGTGAAGCTACATAAGTTTTGAAATACTTGTTCCTGCAGGGCTGATACAAGTCTGAGGCTTGGGCCATTAGGCCACAGGAAGCAGAAGCTGAAGAAGCCTAGGAGCATGAGAAGCTGAGCCATCTCAGTCTCAAAAGGTATGACCATGACCTCAGGGTTTTGAAGGATGGAGCCATGGTCCCTGGTGTTTCTAAGTGTGGACTGGCCACTCAGATGGACTAGGAAAGTTGTGGATCTGAAACTGAGGGATTTCAGTTGATGTCCCAGTGGGCCTGGAAGGTAGAGCTGCAGCCCAGGGCCAGGGGGCTTCCACTCAGAATCTGGAAAGTGTGACTAAAACCTAGAGTCCAGAGGACAGAGCTACTGTGTAAAAGGTCTCAGAGAATGGAAGATTATTTTCAAAGCTTTGAGGGCTAACGTAATGTGTTTTGCTGATACACGTGCTGCCTATTTTGCCTTCTTTCTCCCATTTTTAATGGAAATGTCTAACTTGTGCCTGCTGATTCTACCATTGTATTTTGGAAACAGACAATTTGTGTTCTGGATTCCACAGATGAAGAGGGATTTTTGGATTTTGACCTTGGATTTAAGACTTGTGCTATGATGGGATGAATATGCTTTTGCATGTCTCAAGGATGTGATTTTTAGGGAACAAAGGGTAGAATGTTACAGATTGAATTGTGTTTTCAAAAAAAACGTGTATAGACATTCAGCTGGGCCATAATTCCCCATATTGTGTATACTGTAAACTCTGCCTCTGTGATGTTAAAAATCCAGGACAGGCAGCAGTTGAGTTGGTGGGGCAGGACTGAATATGTGGGATTGTATTGTGGCTTGGGGCAGTATCTTAAGATGTAAAAGAGAAGAAGGCAAACAGAGTTGGGGATGTCATGTCAACAAGAAAGAAAGCAGTACCAGGAGCTGAGCGTGTCCTTTAGAAAGAAACAGGGTCCCTGCACTTCAGAAGGTGCAGAACTTTCCTGCAGAGCCAGCTGAGAAGGCCTTCCCATGGAGCTGACATTCTGTATTTGGATTTCTAGCTTAATGGACTATGACAGATAAAATTTCTCTTTTTAAAGCCATCCACTTATGGTATCTTCGTTACAGCAGTACTAGCTGACTGAGCCAGTGAATAAAACTTAAGTAAACACCTTTCTGGGATTCTCAGCTTTTATCTAGGATCCGCCTCACATCAGCTGTGATATCCTTAGTTCTGTATCCTCTCCCAAATCAGGCTTGAATTTCTGGCAGTTACCTGTCATATGCTGCTGCATCCACTTTTGAATGACCTTCAGCAAAATTTCACTTGTGCATGGTATTAATGATATTTTTCAATAATTTCCACATTTGATTGAATCACTTTTCTTCAGAATAGACAGAAACATGAAATTCTTCCAGGTGGTTGGCCAAGTAGCTGTCTTCTAAATTTCTTGGCATAGATGAGTAAACACTTCCAATGTTGCATCTGTTTGTTGAAACATCTCAATTGATATTCCAACAATTCCTGAAGCCTTGCTTTTTGCCAGTGCCTTCATTGCAAACTTCTTCCTTTGGTACCATTAGCTCCTAATCATATACCACCTCCTGAAATGGTTGAATATCAAACAATTATTCCTGGTACAGTGAATCTGTATATTCCTTCTGTCTTGTTTATGTTTCCTGTATCATTTAATATTTTCCTTAGAGAATCCTTCAATATTGCAACTGAAGGACTGAATTTTTACTGCAGTTCTTTCAGCTTGAGAAATGCTAGCTATGTTTCCCCCTTTTGGTTTTCTATCTCCAGGTCTTTACACATGTCATTATGATATTTTACTTTGTCTCCTCGAGCTGACCTTTGAGACCTTTGAGATTTTCTGGTCAGCTCTTTTACTACACTATTTCCCCTTTTTCTCTTCAGTTATTTGACATTTAAGAGTAAGCTTCAGAATCTTATATCCGTCTTGGTCTTTGCTTTCTTTTCTGTGTTTTAAAATGACCTTTTGATTTTATGTTTGATGTCTTAGATGCCATCCCACAGTGCATTTGGACTTTGGTCACTAGTGCACAATGTGTCAAATCTACTCTTGAGATGGTTATCTAAATTCAGATGGGATATACTCAAGGTTATATCTAGGCTTTCATGGACTTATTCTAATTCTCTTCAATTTCAACTTGAACTTGGAAAGCAACAATTGATGGTCCATTCTGTAGTTGGCCCTTGACCTTGTTCTGACTGATGATATTGAGCTTTCCATTGTCTCTTTCCACAGATGTAGTCCATTTGATTTCTGTGTATTACATCTGATGAGGTCCACATGTATATCTACTTTTAGGGTGGTTAACTAAAGGTATTTTCAATCAGGAAGTCATTGGTCTTACAAAATTATGTCATGGGATTTCCAGCACCACTTCTATCACCAAAGCTGTATTTCCAACTACCGATCATTCTTTGTTTCCAACTTTTGCATCACAATCACTAGTAATTATCAATGCATCCTGAGTGCATATTCAGTTGATTTCAGACTGCAGAAGTTGGTTAAAAATATTCAGTTTCTTCATCTTTGTCCTTAGTGGTTGGTGAATAATTTGAATAATAGTCGTATTAACTGTCTCACAAGCTCAACTGAAACTGTGCACTGCCAGTGACCCTGCTGGCATTCTAATACTGGTGGCGTATCTTCCAGAATCACAGCAAACATCAAGGTCCCACAGTATGACAAACTGACAGATGCATGGGTGATACAAATTTATACATGTAGTAAAACTTTTAGAACTACACACACAAAATGAGCAGTTACAAAAGTTGGTGAAATTCAAGTAAGATCTGTAGTCTAATTCTTTGCATTGTGTCAATGTCAATTTCTTGGTTTTGATAACGAGCTACAGTCATGTATCATGTTACCATTTAAGCAGAGGGTAAATTGGCTGAAGGATATATGGAATAATACAGAGAAGTCTGTGTTATTGTTACTTCTGTCTATAGTTAGTTGAAAATACTTTGAAAAAAATGAAGTTAATGGAAAATTTGAAAGTTCATCACATTTTTATTCCTCTTCAAGGGGCTAATAGCCAATACTTTACCCACAGCATGTGTTGTCTCTGCAAAACACAATTCATTTCATTTGAAAAACTCAGTAGGGCTCAGGGTCAGTCAGCTTCAGTAATCACTCACCACCCTTTAAAACACAATGCAAGTTCTATAGAACATAAGTGATCTGAAAGAGAAATCTGAGCAGGTGTTTTAGCTGACTTATAAACACAGGTCTCTCAGACCTTGAAAACGTGTCAAGAGATTTATTGCTTAGATTTGAGACATTTAGTCACTTGAGAGAGTTGCTTCTCTTTAAGTCTTCTATACACACATTTGCTTTTCTTCTTTATACCTTCACACATCCTCTTATCCATTTACTTGCTGAAAAAAGGAAAATTCCCCTTGAATTTCTCAACTTTTTTCCCAGAAACTGGATCTTAGGCAGCCTTCATTGAGCATCATGGGTTCTCTTAAGAATTTGAGATGTACTTTCTTACAGATATCTCCATTTATGCTTAGAAGAACTTGAGGACCATGTGCTTGCTCCTTTTGCTTTCTTCTGAAATTATTGCAGAGAATGTGATTTGAGTTTTAGTTGCTAAGTTGTTATTTTTTTCTTTTTTTAAATTTAATATTACTGAGTGAAAATGTACACTCCCATATTAATTTGCATGCCTACCTATATGTAGCTTCCACTGCTCTCCCTGTCCAGTGACAGCACACTGTTCCTCTCTGCTCCATACATGTCTCATCCTCCCAACAGTCTCCTTTCCCCTCCTCTCCACCCACTCTCCTTCCTTCAACCAGAGTTCAGCAGGATGATATCCTATAGATGTATAGAACCACGCCGTCTTGGATACGGTGGCCGCAGTTGGACCTAATTCTTAGCTTGGGAGCCAGAGCATGCTAAGTTGTTATTTGAAGGCATTTTAGAAATCCCAAATTTGCATTCATCCTGCCATTGCCAATAAACTCTGACACCAGGAATAGTAACATGGACATGCAGGAGCAGAGAGACCAGGAAATATAAATGCATATTAAAAAAAGTTAGAGATGAGCTGGAAAGAGGAAGCTTGTGTACTAAGAAAGGAAGATCTACTTTCTCTCTGAGCTTCAGTTTTTTAATCTATAAAATGACAATGTTGACTGGAAGCAGTACATAGCCCTAATATTCTGTTATTAGGACTATTTTAATAAATAAAAGCAACAATTCAAAAATCAGTAACAGGCATTCCTCCAAATGCAATTCATTTTGTAGATCAAACATGCTTTCTGCTGTTTAATATTGGTAAATTCAAATACAAACTATGTTGAAGAAAGAGTTCAGAAATAACTTTTGGGATCTATTCATAAACTGTACACCCTTTTTTGAATTACCAACATTGTCCAGCTCTAAAAATCAGGTCATTATGTGAATTTTGTGTTGAGCAAAAGTGGAGAATGACATCAGAGCACAAATGTAGAATAACTACATCATTTCGTAACTGCCAAATTATATGATTACATAACTGCCAAATTACATAATTCTGTAACTCCAAGTCACTGAGAATCGTGGTCCAGCCAAGGTGACACATACCCTTACCCATCAAAGCCAGCATTACTCTTCTCTCACAAATTGGTGGTTGTTACTACCAGACATAAAGCATTAATAAGCAAAACAGATGGACAATAGACCTTTTACTACTGTCATAAATGTAAAGTGCTGCAAAGGGAGACAGTTGATAAGTGAGGAGAAGGTAGAACTGACAGATCATGATTCTTTTCCTTTTCACACATCCATGAGTTTTTAAAGATTTTTTTCTGAGTGAGAACTTGACTAGAAAGAATCTGTTGCTTTGCTCTTGGTCTTTCTTGGCCTATGGCCCACATCGAGACATAAAAACCTTATTGGAGGCTCCAAAACTGCCTTGTCAGTTGCACTGGGTGAAAGAATATTTTTCTATCTTGAACTGCCTTTACCCTGCAGGATCTATTGCCTGTGGAGTCCTCTGGATCAGCCCAGTTCATATAAACAGGAAACACAGTTCTGAGTAAAGAAGAAGAGAAAAAGCTAGAGCAAGCCAAACACTGTAGATACATACACAATGAATAATTAGTGTGTTGGTAAATTTCCTTTCCCCAAGATCACACAATTCTGGACTTCCAGAGAGCTTCAGATTGTATATGCACATCAGGTTCCTTAGATTCCCAGATCAGAAGTTCATAAGACCAAAGTTAAACAGGGTAGAGACAATCTATTGAAACACTAGAAATAGCATTTCAATCTGCCCGGGTCCTGTGGTCTCATGATAGACATATCCTGCAAACATTAAAATGCTGTGGAACTTGTAGTATCGTCTGCACAAGCCTGTGTTCTGGGATGTAGGGGAAGTGGGAGAGAGACTTGGGTGCTTCCAGGTTTGATGAGCAAATGGACAACACTGTAAATCACAAATAATGAATACTGGAAGAATTTGAGGGTGATAGATTTATGTTTAGATTTGCTTGACCATGAGGTGTCTATGTATCACCCCCAAAATGTGCAACGCATGCCAGTCAGGAGCTTCAGGAGAAAGAGACTCAGATGAGAGATGGAGATTTGGGATCATAACAGCATTCTGAGTGTTGCTGAGGTTTCCAAAGGAGAAGACATAGTGGGAGCAAAAAGAGGAATGAAAACTTAACTCAGAAGTGTAGCTAAAGGAGGAAGTGCCCATAAATGCACCTGAGAAAAAGCAATAAGATGCAAGGAATGAAGTATCCCACAAACCAAGGCAAAAGGGTTTTGAGAAATAGGGAACATTTGACACCAAAGCACAAAGTAACCTAGAGATGGAATATTTCTCAATAGATTTGACAACTTTGGTATGTTGATAAAAGTAGCTTCAAAGGGAAGCAAAAAATAATTTTTCTTTAACAAGATGGACATTTAGAGTAAAATTATTAAGTTCTAGACAAACTGATAAAGAAGAGTATTAGAATTGAAGTAACTGAAGATTTCAAGGAGAGGGGCACTACTGATAATTTTCCAGAATGAGGGCATGTGTGTTGGAGAGGTTGGAATCAGGAGGGAGACAGTCAACAAAGAGATGCAGAATGCAGCTGAAGACATTATATGTAGACAAATTGATGGATTTTTTCATTGAGTTAGAAATAAAAAAGAGAAGTACAGGAAGTTAAGAAAGACTCCCAACCATGGCTTCTTTTATTTTATTTGTTTATTTTTTTGTGAACGTCATCAGCTGCTAGCAAACAGGGAGAAAGCTATATGACAACAATGGGAATAACAGGAAGGTTTTGTTCATTAAAAACACGTTTGTTGACTATCCATAATGTGCTAGGGAGGACAAGATAGTGTGTTTCTTCGCTGATAGGTGCATGACAGAAGCAAGGTCTAGATGAGCCACCAAAAAGAACCTGGATAAGAGCTGGTTGGCTACAGACCAAACGATCACCCCAGCCAGGCTGGAGACTAGGCATTGCTAACAGTACAAATACAAACTCTTGAATGGAATGAGATTTTCTCTTACAGTTCCAGAAACCTAAGTGTAGCAATAACATGCAGACAGTTAAATGGATCCAAAGCTGCATGTTGTAAGAAAAATACAATAAAAGAAAGAAAAAGGACAAGGAGAAAAGAGGATGGAGAGTACTGGTGAGAGAATTATTTAAGTATTAGTGAGACAGGGACATATTTAAATGGAGAAGGAAATTACAGACTCTAAAATATGACAGAGCTTGGCACAGTAAAGGATCCAAGGCACCAGAGTCCTCAGCAAGCTTGAAGGGAAAGGGTTAGGAGAGGTAAAGAAGTGAGACTGAAAGGTGGGTGGGAGGTTTATTGTCAGAATGAGTTAGGGGCTACAATTTCAGACGAACTGCTTCAGTGAGTGAGTTGCTCAAGTAGAGTGGAGGTGAAAGTCATTGAGATTAAGAAACTTGGAGGCTAAAATACTGGGAGGGTAGTCCACATAGGCATTGGATTTATAAGTAAGACTGATTTGTGTGCAGAATTGTGTCAAGAAATAGATGTTAACTTACTAATAACATGGACTTCAAAAGATGAGTGCAATTACACAGGAATGAAGATGTACTGACCTGGAAGTAGAAGTAGAAATTTAGGGTACACAATTCCATTCTGATGACATGTGGCACGTGGAAGAGAGGGCAACATCACAGGGAAAAATACAAGTGACATGTTCAGAGATTACGCACTTTACTGTCAGTGCAATGAAGACGCAAAAATTCAGGAAGGAAGACATCAACAATGTCACTGAAGGGACATGGATGGGAAGTGCTGGTATGAAACCATCAGAAAAGAAGATTTGGATGGAGAAAACACCAGGCAACATGACAGGATGGATGCCTGGAGAAGCTACTATTGAGGAAATAGTCAAAAATAACAGGCACAGAGTAGGATTAACTCAAGATGCAACAGAACTCTGGTTGTGGAGTTATTTCAGTGACTGTCGAGGCTTAGAGATAACAAGCAGTTATATAATACAGTGGGCCCCATGTAATATAAATGGTTTGCCATCAGCTACATAAAGCTTAGTGGTTCAAACCCATCCAGTAATGCAGCTGAGGAAAAGCCTAGTAACTGCCTCACTATAGATTATAGTCAAGGCAGCCTTTCAGAGGACAGTTGTACTCTGTAATGCATAGAGTTGTCAGGAGTCCAGAACTAACTAGTCGGTTTGTTTGTTTGTTATGTTAATATATATAAAGAATAAGAAAAATAGGGAAGTTGGCTCTTGCATTCTGGCATAAATGGTGGCCAGATGACAAGATTTGCAAGGAAATAAAGAAAAGGTTGAAATCTGGGGATCAAACTAAAGGAAATTACCACATGGTAGGTCTGCCGAAAGAAGAAGGAGGACAATAAATGTAAGTGGAGACTCCTGAGCACATTTAACATAATTTGCAGTTGTACTTAATACTGGTACTGAACACCATAAATGCTTCTCATATCCCTACCAGTTTATATGTGATGCCTCTGAATGTTTTGCTTTCTTCGTTTAAGGATATCATGGATCGTGTAATTGATTTTGTTTCTTTTCACTAGCTTTCAGGTAACTCAAAGACAAAATTCTGACCTGTAGCAATAAGACTTCAAAGCTTGCATCTGAAGTAATAATTCCCATGACTGTCTCTTGCTAATCTTACTTCCATCTCTGGCCTATTTTCCTCATTTATATTTCCCTACCCCTTGTTATACTCTACATTTTTATTTGCCACTGAGTTTTTAGTTGCCACTGAGTTGACTCTGACTCACAGGAACTTTGTCTACAAGAGAATGAATTGCTGCACAGCCCTGCATCGTCTCCAAGGTCTTCAGCACGTGGGGTCCATCATTGAGGCTGTTGATCCATCTCACTGAGGGATTCACTCACCTTCACGACCCTATAACATAATGTCCTTTCCTAACTATTTGTTTTTCTTGATGGCATGTGCAACTTAAGAAAAATAAAGTGTTAGCATCTTCACTTCTAAGGAACATTCTGGCTTTATTTCTTCTAAGACTGATTTGCTTGCTATTTGGGGAATCAACAATATATTCAATATTCTTCACCAACATCACAGTTCTAATGTATAAATTCTTCTATTTTCCTTTTCTACCACTCAACTTTTTCACTAAAATGAGACCGAGTGTAAGTAAATATTCCAGTCTATGATTACCTGTAACTTTGCACAAAGAACATAATTAGTTACTCAGAGACTAGACATATAAGAAAAAAGAGCACTTATTACCATAGAACTTTTAATAGCATTCATGAGATTGTAGCTGTACTTGCTGACAGGTATACATCTTGTATGTGTACTTCACCATTTGCATTAAGATTGTGTATGCAGTTCTCAGACTCCAAGTTTCCGTGTACTTCATTATGAAGATGACTATAAAATCAACCGTCTAAATCCAAGTACTTCTGAAAGTCAAAACATAATTACTCCACGACAGTAGATGTATACTGAGACATGTTAGCCCTGCCTCTAGATCAATTTTAAAATATCTTTATTCTTTATGGAAAAATGTTAAAATGTCTTCATTCTTTATAAAAAATCCTAGCTCTATTATACTATTCATGCCAGTTTCTACATAAAACTGCTTTGTGTAAGAGTTTGTTCAGTTGCAGAGTTATTTGGAATGTTAACAAGGCTCTGCTAACACTTGGCAAAGGATTTGAAAGCTACTAGTTGTGATGGCTAGAAACACTCCTACCAGTCAATCAAGTAACCGGTTAGCTCATTATACTCCTGCCTGAAACCCCCCAGAAAGATGAAAACAGAGGAGAATGATTGAATTAAGACAGCTGTTCTGACTGTTACCTTCCCTGTACCGCTGAAATTTATTTCACTTCATTACACCTATTCAGTATGATCATCAGCCCCATGCATTTGAAATGCACAATATAAAATATCACGTGCATCCAGCGGACCAAATATGAATTGAAATCATTCCTGCTGGATTATGGCTCCATGTGAGCTGTCAGGAAATTATATTCATGGCCCATTTGGGTAGGCAGATAAAGCCAAGCCAGCCAAAAGGAAAAAAAAAACACAAATTATTAAAAGGAGCTTTGTCCTTTCTTTGACACTGCACTGCAGCAAATCTATGTCCATGTCTCAGATGGACCTTCAGTCCTCACGGCTGCCTAGAGCCTGAAATGTCAGAGCGACAAATACAGGGCCCAGTTCCAACTTGATGAGAGAGTGGAACAAAGTGAATTTCTGATAGAAATATGGACTGACACGTTTCCCATCCTAAAGCGGAACACCCCCACCCCCTAGACCACCCACATGGAAGGGTTTTCCCAACTCTGAAAGAAGGGCCACCCAGAATGTGAGCATTTATATTAAGTATCTAAAAATAGCATCAGTGGCTGAGATATTGAAGCCAACTACCCTGGGAGATCTGCCCTCCTAGGCTGTTAGTAAGCAATGCATCCCTCCGGAGAGATCTTCAGGAGCAGATAGTTCCAGACACTGACCACTTTGCCTACTTCTGAGCATAACTCTTATCTCTCTCCTCCTGCCAGAGTAGGCCCCACGTAGTGCAGTGATCCAGGGAGGGAGACCACTTACTCCATAAGTCTGTAAAACTGGAGGATGTTTGGTCCTAGAGAGGTTAATGCTGGGAAAACGATGCTAGTTGTTGGTTAATCAATGCTGTAATATCCAAATGTTAGACATGCAAGCGAAGCGAAAAACTCTGTAAGTATGGAGCTGAGGCAGATAAAGTCATATTGAGCAAAGATATCACAGCAAAGCAAAGCAAAGCGGAACCAGCCCAGAACAATTCCTGAGAGGCTGGCCCATCCTCTCAGACATACTTATTCTCTCCGCCTGGCCCTTCTCCTCCCCAGACGTGGGTCTACTTAGGCATCAAGTGAAGACCTGAGAGTCATTTGGTGGAGACTTTTTACCAATTAGGGTAAATTTACAACAGTTTGGATTGCCTTCCTTCATGTAACTTGGAAGTTCTCATTAAGGTTCACAGATCACTTTCTCTGAACCTGTCCGAGAGTGTAATGTATCCTAATATCCAAAATAATTATATAAGACATAAATATTCAATGGAGTTTATTAATTCTGATAGTGATGATAGAAGAAGACATACAACATTTTAAATACCACTTCCTACATATGAACAATTGTATAAACAATTTATGAACATTACTTTATTACCTTCTCAGCCATTGCACAAGAGTAATGCTGCTATTGAGTCCATTATATGGAAGAGAAAAAAGTGAAAACAGGTAACTGACAAGAACTAAATTAAAAACATTGATTAGAGGCTTAGAGATAGTGGCAAAGTTACAATTTAAACCAGATTATTTAAACTCTAAAATCATTACTCTTCTGTATTTATTAATGAAACTTCCAAGAGGAATGAATACAAAAATGTTCTAGTCCTACAGCATGTGCAGGACAGAGCAGTAACATGGAGCCCCCAGTTGAATTTATTTCTACTTGTTTATCTTTCAAATGATGGTATAGCCACTTGCAGTTTTGGCATGATGCTAATTAGAATTTCACCTCGACACCTTGACCTTATAGTTTCAGAGTAGGTTAATGCCCTCACTTCCAGGAGTAATTTTCAACAAAATAGACCAATTTCAACTGCTTCTATGTTAGAAAAGGATTGCATGCTACATTCAAAGAATGCTAAACAAGGTGCTGTTTCCTAGACAGATGATAGATAACGTAGCAAAGCATCAGTGTATTCTCCTGCATCTCTGCAAATCATTTGCTCGGCCTGTTCAGAAAATATCTAAGTCATCTAAATTTTTGCAGTAAAGACAAAAGAAACTTTTGTCAGTGTAAGTAACCTCAGACGATATCACTCAAGATAGAGTGAAACAATATAAGGCAATTAACCGGGAAAGATTGCTAAGCATAGATCTTTTTGATATAATCAGTCAAATGGAGACCGTCATCTTGAACTGAACAATTTGAAACCATTAGTTGATCTGGCCTCAATAATTCTCTTGGCTACTTACATTCACACTAAAGATTCTACAACTTTTCTCCAGCACCATCAGTAATCATAAAATTGCAGGTAAAATCAAACAATTTTCTAAGTTTCATACAACAAAAATCCTACCTTTTAGAATTATTACAGACTGCAGTTTCTCCTCTGAAAACATTAGTGGAGCACGTAACCAAAATTCTTGGCTTTCCTTAAGCCCTAAGAGTTGACATAAACAGAACACTGAAATAGTGCTGTTGTTTCACCACTCTTCATTTATATCATTGCTTTGATTATTCTTATCTAAACTAACTGCTATCACAAACTGGAGCTTTCTGTCTGTCTTTTACTTTCCTCCTCAGTGAGAAGGGAAATCTGCTTGTGAATCACTGGCATATGAACTAAAAATACAATAATGAAAGACTGCAATAAGAAGGGTCACCATGAGTCGGATCCGACTCGACGGCACTTGGCTTGGCAATAAGAAGGGAGACTGGTAAATTCCAGTTTGTTCTGGAAAAGCAACATAAGGCAGATCTGTAATGATCATTCCATCCTTCCCTAAAAGAGCCAGTTTAAGGGGATTGGACAAGAAAGGAAACAAGGAAAAGACATTCAACTCCTCACACGTTAATTAACACAACCTCCACTGTGAGAGGATTCAACTGTCTGTGAAGGTGAGTGTTTCTCCAAGTCAACAAGGTGGTTGGCTGCAGGATATGTACCCTGGGAGAAAAGCATTCAAATTCTGATATCTGTGATTTGAACTCTGTGATTTAGGCAAGGTACCTAAAATCTTTCTAACTTCAGTCCTAAATACGAAAAATAATAATAATAGCATCTCCCACACATTCATAGGGGTATAATAGAGTAATTGGCCTTTTTTAAAGCATTATTAGTGTATTACTACTTTCTACATGACATCTTAGTGTCATGACATGTTTGTAAAACCTAGTGAAAGTGGTATCACGGATTGAGTTTTGTCCCCCCAACAATGTATGTAGCAATTTTGTTAGGCCATGATTCCTGGTATTGCATAACATTCCTATACTGTAAACCCTGCTTCTGTGATGCTGAGGGAGGAGGATGGGTGGTAGTTGTCCTGGGACAGGACTCAATGTAGAAGACTGCCTTGTGCCTTCAGGTGTTCTCTTGGGATATAAAGGAAAGGGAAACAAACAGACAGTGTTGGACCGCATACCACCAAGAAAACAGTAGCAGAAGCACAGTGTGTCCTCTGGACTCTGGATCCCTATGCCTGAGAAGCTCCCAGTCCATGATAAAATTGACAACAAAGACCTTCCTCCAAAGCCAGCAATGAAAGTCTTACCCTAGAGCTGAGTTCCTAGATTTGGAACTGTAGCCTACTGGACTGTGACAGAACAAATTTCTCTTTGTTAAAGCAGCACTAGAAGACAGAGACAGAATGTTTATTGACAGAAGTAGTGACGAGGCTGTACCAAGTACTCCAATGAATATATTTACCTTTTATGTAGACATGGCTTTTATTATTCTCTACCTGCCATGTCATCTGTGGTTCATTCACCTTGCTTGCACTGATTTTCTTCATTGAAGTAAAATTATGTACACATTCAACTGTAGCTGAACCAATTACAATATTCCATGAAATTTATTTGCCAAGGTCTTTGCTTAAGCTACAAATTTCAAATCCTATCACTAAATCTAAATATCATCTGTAGTAGCACCTTCTGCAGTTGTGAAAAAGTGAGCAGAGACAAGAACTCACGAATTTGAGTATAAGATTCAACATATTGTTATGGCCACAGATAATACTGAAGCCCTACAGAAAATGCAAATGAAATCAACACGTGGTAGCATCAGAACACTCAGGGGAGTCTCGATCACTCAGGCTGCAGCATGAGTGGGCCAGGAATCCTTCAAATTTATATATAGGAACAGCTATGTCACAAACACAGTTTCATTCATCACAGCCCAACACCGTAATAACTCTCAGTTGATGATTTGTACTTGAAAAGTTCAAATACCCAGCCATTTTTCATTTATGATGTGCAAGATTTTGGAAGTTGTAAACACTCCACAGAGGGATAAATTATTTTGGGTGGTCTTGGGAAGCGGGGAGGGGACATAATGAGGAATCATGCAACAAAAGGGGGAAAAGGCACACTTTAGTCTGAAAACTGAAATGATTTTTTTCTTACCACACCAAGAACTAACATGATATTACCCAAAGGAGAGTGAAGGAAACTGACAGTGTGAAATCATGTGATAAGGACAAATAAAGAATCTTAATTCCACAAACGTCATTCATGCAGAGCTTTGTAAAATAAATAGTAGCCCAATTACACCTTTTCTTGAATGTGAAATGAACAGAATGGCCAAGAGGGAACATTTCTATTCCAGAACATGACTTTCACATCAGGCTAGAAAACTCCAGAGAAAAAAGTGACAGCCCAGCAGTGAACTAAGGCAAAGGCTAGCAGGAGTCTCAACTTCTCTCTTGCCCCGTTCTCCGGCTTCCAATTACAAGCACCCGAGCCAAATCAGACCAGGCCAAAGGGAGAGCTTCTCAAACTAACATTTTAGATGAAGAGGTCAGAAACCATTCTAAAACTGGCAGCAGGAGGGGGAGGACAAGGAGGGAGCAGAGAAAGTGGAAGGAAAACCAGAGGACACTCAGGGAAGAGTTGTGGGTGTGTGTGACTCCAGGAAGAAAGTACAAGGCATGCTGAGAAAGGAAGCCAAGAGCAAGCTACCTGCCCTTGTTTGCAGTGAAACTTCTTTCCACCATACTAAATATTTCGTTTCCAGTAGGAGGCTCCTGCCTTCTCTCTCCTGGTATGCCCCTCCACTTCCTCAGGGAACGCTTGTTTGGTGCCAGAGGAATAGAACAGAAGAATTTGAGTTGCCAGTTCTAGTACGCGTAATTAGCAAACAGGGCAGAGGAGGGAGAACTGGGAGACGGGACCAGGGAGAATAAGAGGAAGAACACTGAATAGAGGACAGGAGTGTGGGAGGAAAGTTCGGAGATTTAAGGCAGAGAGGTCAGAATGAAGGGTGGGCTTCAGGATCTTAGGTTACCTGCAGACTCAAACTATGTGCACAAGGAAATAAACAACATCAATTCTTATGGCTGAAATGAAAAAGAGTTCTTGATTTCCTGTGCAAAATATGCTGGTGGTGACTGTGCTTGGTTTTCTTTGCAAATCCTCTGTTATACAACACTAGCACTAAATAATGTTTTTCCTTTATGCAAAGTAGTCTTGAAGTTTTTGTTTGCAGACTCAGTGAAGTTGCGGAAGAACAGCCCCTGGTTCAGTTTCAGAATTCTAAGTTTTCACAGTGAGGACCATCAAGTCAACTAGGTCAGCCCTTACCTGACTCACAGAAACTCTCACGATGAGCCCATACCTACCACGGGCATTGGTTAAGCAAGATGTTCTAAGCCTCAGGTATTCCCCCATGAGACAATATATTGGGTGACAGGCCAAAGTGTGAGACTGAGAAGTGTGGGTTTCATATCCCAGCTCTCCAAGCACTTGAATGAACAATCACATGATGTCCTGGAATGCTCTTCACACTAATAACGATCTCTGACAGTTAGATATAGACAGCACTTCAGACTTTGCTGAAGACATTTACACCAATTTTCTCATGCGATTTTCACTTACAGACACAGGAGGCATTGTATTTCCCCATTTCTATATTAGAATATAACTAGGGTCGGATCTGACTCGACGGCACTTGGCTCTTGGCACGGTTCAGAGAATTTAGAAGACTTTTAACAAAAGTCATATAGCTAATAAGATCTTATAGCTCCAGCACAGTTCTGTAAATGTACAAAAAATTTACTCAAGTGATTTTTACTTCAAATCACTGAATTGTACAGTACTATAGAACTGCCTAGAAAAATGACTAATTGTGAATATGCATATATAACCATAAAGTTGGTACTTAATCTGATCAAAGAAATACATTTTTGTCTGTGTTTATAACCATCTAAGAATAAATGTCTGAAAATGCATATATACTGTGCATTTACTGCATCTTTATTATTATGCAACAATTAGACTCCTCACAGGCCTCTATTTTAGAGAAGATGGAAGCCCTTGTGGAGCAGTGGGTAAGTGGGACAGCTGCTAACCAAAAAGCTTGACAGTTTAAATCCACCAGGTGCTCCTTGGAAACTCCATGGGCAGTTATAGTCTATCCTACAGAGGCACCATGAGTCAGCAACTTCATGGCAACTAGCTTGGCTTTTCTTTGCTTGTTAGGAAAGATATTTTTGCAGATTTCAAGTTATCTTGTATATGAGAAAGGCATACATGTACTATAAATTTAAATAAAAGTCTTGAGTTTCTTAATTGAAAACACTCTTCCTGCAGGGGATAGGATAGTAGAATGATTAAGCACACAGACTCTGATGAATGAAAACCTGATTCTGCCACTTACTACATATCTGATGCTAGGCAATTTGCTTAACCTTTCTGTGCCTCAGTTTTCTCTTTTATATAATGAAGAATCAAGTATTATTAACCCTTTTGGGATATTGTGAGAATTCAATGAATCAATATCTTTAAGATGTTTAGAACTATGCCACGCCAGCCAAGTGCCGTTGAGTCGGATCCAACTCACCCTGTATGTGTTGGTACTACAAACTAAGTGTATTGCTGTCTTATGTAATCTTCCAAATAATGGTATAACAATGAAACACTTTGAAGGACAAAGCAGCTAGGACTGGGTACCATGTTTTTGGTGACAGCTAGATCAATTGGTGTCTCAGTCATCTAGTGCCGCCATCACAGAAATATCGCAAGTGAATGGCTTTAACAAAGAGAAACTTACATTCCCACAGAAACTTACTTTTCCCACAAATCCAAAGTCGGGGCATCAGCTCCTGAGAAAGGCTTTCTCTGCTGGCTCTGGAGGAAAGTCCTTGTTATCAAACTTCCTCTGAGCTAGGAGCTTCTCAGGCACAGAGACCCCAAGTCCAGAAGATTTGCTCTACTCCTGGCACTGCTTTCTTGGTGCTGTGAGGTCCCTTTGTCTCACTGCCCACTTCTTTCTTTTGTTTCCAAAGACATTGCTGCCAACATCATCCAAGCTTATAGATTGAGTTCTGCTTCACTGACACAGCTGCTGCCCATTCTCCCTCATGAACCTCACAGAGGCAGTACTTACAATGTATGGACAAACCACACAATACTGGGAATCATGGCCCAGCTAAACAGATACACACATTTTGGGGAGGACACAATTCAGTCTATGACAATATTCAGGATCCTGTTTAGGAGAGTGGTGTTTGAGATCTTAAAGCTTGCAAGCAGCCATCTAAGTTCCATCAATTTGTTTTAACCCACTTGAAGCAAAGGAGAATGAAGAACAATAAAGACACAAAAACATTAACCTAAAAGACAAAACGGCCATATGAAGCAGAACTCCATTAGCATGAGACCAGACAAACAAATGGTGCCAGGCTACCACCAATGACCACTCTGACAGGGATCAAAACACAGAGTCCTTGACAGAGTCAGGGAACGTGTGGAACAGAATTCAAACTTACATAAAAAGGCTAGACCTAGCATTGTAACTGTGATGGGAGGAACCCCTGAAACCGTGGGTGGTGAACTCTGTTAACCCGGAACTGAAACCATTCCCAAAGCCCACTCTCCAGACAAAGATTAAACTGGACTGACTATAAGATAATGCTCATAAACAGCGTGCTTCTTAGTTCAAGCAGGTACACAAGCCCTGGATCAGGATGAGAAGGCAGGAGCTGGTTGGACAGACACAGGAAACCTGGAGTGGAAAAGGGACAGTGCTGTCACATTGTGGGAATTGCAACTAGTGTCACATAACAGTATGTATATAAATTTTTGCATGAGAAATTAACCTGAGCTATAAACTTTTACCTAAAATACAATAATGAAAAAATACATAGATACTACTGCTTAGAAGGAAAAAATATATATAAACAAGCCTCAGAGAAGTTAAATGATTACTCCCAAGTCATGTAACTAAAGAATGGCATACTCATGCTTCTGCCAGTCTCTCTAGCTTGCTAAATTGTTCTCTGTATTTCCATGTAGAGATAGCAGTGGGGTATATTCAAGATTGCTGTTGTCATTACCCTTGTAAATAAGGACTTGTATTTAGGTTTTAATTCTATAAATCTGTAATTACTTGCTTAAAAGTTAATATTTAAAAGTATATCTATTGTTTAAGTCCTTTGAAGAAATTAGTATTAGTTTTCTCAAAGTATAAAAACTCACTGAGTTAGGAGGCAAACAGCAAGTATACAGCATTTTACAGCTTACAAAGTCACTTTCATAAAGATTATTTCATTTCATTTCTAAAGCAAGCTGTCATTTTGTACATTTTAAAGTTAAATCAATAGTTTCAGGAATGTTAGATACTTTTCATATTTCTAAGCTAAGTTATACCCTTAAGGGACCATCCCGAAATTGGTGTTTATAGCTCCATCTTTGGCATATCTCCGTCTCTGCTAATTTACACTTGACTTGTGTGTTTTCCATTTTTCTTTTAGAAACTTAGTTCAGTGATACTGCAAGCACTCACCAAAATACATCCTTTAGTCATTGCCATAGGATATATTTTATATAATAAGACTCACACACAAGCTACCAGAACCACTTTAACCATGACAAAGATCCCCATTCCCTATGTAGCATGGCTTATTGATGAAATGACTTCTCTAGTGAGTACTAATAGAACTCTTAGCAGAAAATACAAAAATACATTTAAATAATTGTTATTAAAAAGATAAAAGAAACACACTTTCTTCGATGGGCAGGTAAAAATTGCATTCTGTTAACTGTTAACTAGCTACTTGGAGGTTACATGTAACAAAAGGAATGCAGCCCACTGCCTTCAAGTTAATTTCAACTCATAACAATCTTACAGGACAGAGCAGAACTATCCCATAGAGTTTCTGAAAAGCACCTGGTAAATTTGAGCTGTCAGACTTCTGGTGAGCAGCCATAGGTCTTAACCACTAACCACTATGCAACCAGGGTTTCCACAAGTACCAAAGGAAATTTTGGGCTGTATTCTAAGTTATTTATGGCTATGATGAGGCTAAAATATAACAGAGGGAAAGAAGTAAGAATCATAACAAATGGGGGTGTGGAGTCAAGACGGTGGACTAAACACACATCTCCATAAATCCCTCTGGAAACCAAGACCTGAAATGGTAATTAAACAGAGCCTTCGGGACACCTAGTGAGCCCTGGGATGCAGCATAGGGCTGTTAATTTGGACTTCATACCACTGAATGCAAAACCTCCCCTCTTTCACTGACTCCATTCGCGGTGAGCAGAAGCTTGCATGAAGCCAAGCCAGACAAGAAGCTTGCATGAACCGAAGGTAAATCACCATTTTGATTCTTTTTTTCCTCTATCTTGCCCGGCAGGCTGAACTGGGACTTGACTAGTTGCTGGTCTTGGACACACTGCTGGTGGGACTGGCAAGCATAATTACCAGGTTCTGAGACCCTGGCTTTAGACGCTATAAACCTCAGCTTCCCTGGCCTACCTTTCTGCCTCTGCATTGTGGTACAGATGCACTTGTGCGGGATGCCATCTTGATCCATTGGGAAATGGAGAACCCCAAGCAGAGGCCCAAGTTGGACATGGTTGCTAGGCTGGGGCCCAGTGGCAGAGGCTGTGGACTCTGGACTTTTTGGCATGCTTGGTCTCTCTTTCTGCCAGGAGCCTGGTCCCCAACTGGCTTACAAGCTTGTGCGGGATGCCATCTTGTTTTGCTGGGAGGTGGAGTCATCCATACAGAAGCCTCAGCTGGACCTAATTCCTGGGCTGGGAGGCAGTACCTACCCAGAAGAGACTGCTTTTCCAGCAGAAAAGCAGAATTCTACACAGTATCACCTAAACCTGGGGCCTGACAGCAGAGGCCAGCAGGGCAGTAGCCTTTCTGTATTTTGAGCTAGTTTATAACATCTGGGGTTCAGTATAGAGGTGCTTACGTTGCCAGCTGGGAAGAGGGACAAATACACCTGAAAACCTGACTGACTTTGGAAGTTGTCAAATACTTTTTACTTCTCATTTTAAGATGGCCTAGAGAAACAACTGTGGTCCATCTTTATAGCATCTCTCCCTGCTTCTATTGACCCACATGAAGCCCAAAAGGCAGCAAATGTTGTAGAAGATGGTAACCCGGAAATCACCCATGGCATCAGAAGGCCCACAAAAGAAACCCCCTCAGAACTTCCTAGATGAAGAAGCTTTTCTGAAACTATCAGAAGGTAAATACAAAAGGATCATATATACAGCACTCCTAGACATTATACAAAATGCAGCAGAGCAAAATGAAAAATTAAGGAAGCTGTTCAATCTGATGGAATACCAATATTTGGAAATCCAACGGATCAAGAACAAAATCAAAGACATAGAAACTTCAATTAAAAGCCAAGAAAACATACAGGAACAGATGGAAAAGAGAATTTCTGATTTGCAAAACAGAGTCACTGACTCCAGCATCTATGAGGAGAAATCAGAAAAACAGAAACAAGAAAAACGAAAAAGCATTAAGAGGCATGTGGGACTCTATTAAGAAGAACAGTCTATGATTAATTGGAGTTCCTGAACAGGGCAAGACACCTGAGAACACAGAGAGTATTGTTCCTGAGCTGCTGACATTAAACTTTCCAGAAATTATGGAAGAAGAGAACATAGATATCCAAGATATGTATTGAACACTACTCAATATAAATCTAAAAGAAAGACTCCAAGACATATTATAACCAAGCTTAACAAAATGAAACATAAGCAGAAACTCTTAAAGGCACCAAGACTCAAAGCAAAGCTAACATTCAGAGGGAAACCCTGTAGGCTTTTGTCGGATTTCTCTACAGAAACGATGTTGGCACAGAGACAGTGGCATGACACATTCAAAGCCTTGATGGAGAAGAACTTCTAACCAAGAATTATATAAACTGCAAAAATATCTTTCAAATATGAAAATGAAATTAAGACATTTGCAGATGAAAAGAAGCTCAGAGACTTTGTAAAAACCAAACCAGAGCTACGAGAAATACTGAAAGAATCTCTTGGCTTGGAAGAACAAAACTGCTAACTTTACATTTCAGAAAGACACATTACCCAGAATCCTACTCAGCTAGGGAAGGCTCCAAACACAATCAAAACTATAATAGTGAAAGGACTGATCTAGTGATCATATCATGTAAACTATGATATGATCATATTATGCTCAAAAAACCATCGGTTATAGATGAAATCAAGAAATTCATGGATTCCAATGAGAATGAAAACACTTCCTACCGAACCTATGGGATACAGACAAAGCAGTGCTCAGAGGTGTGTTTATCTCCATGAATGCACACATCTGGAAGGAAGAAAGAAACCAAATGAAGGAACTAACCCTAAAGCTTGAAAAAGTAGAGAGAGAACAACAGAGGAAACCCTCAGGAACCAGAAGAAAACAGATCATAAAGATTAGAGCAGAGCTAAATGAATTAGAGAATAGAAAAACAATTAAAATAATTGAAAAGACCAAAAGCTGGTTTTTTGAAAAGGTCAACAAAATTGACAAACCACTGCTAAACTTACTAAAGAAAAACAGGAAAGGAAATAAATAACCCAAATTAGAAATGAGAGGGGAGTTGTCACAACAGATCCAACAGAAATCAAGAATATCATAACAGAATACTATGAAAGACTGTACTCTAACAAATTTGAAAACCTAGAGGAAATGGACAAATTCCTTGATTCATACCACCTACCCAAATTATCAAAACAGGAAGCAGAACAACTTAATAAACCAATCACAAAGGAAGAAATTGAAAATGTCATCAAAAAACTGCCAACCAAAAAAAAGCCCGACTCCAGATGGCATCACTGCAGAATTCTACCAATCTTTTAGAGAAGAGTTATCTCCAATACTGCTGAGACTATCTCACAGTATAGAAAGGGATGGAGTACTCCCAAACTCATTCTATGAAGCCAGCGTAACCCTGATAACAAAGCCAGGGAAAGACCCAACCAAAAAGGAGAACTACAGACTGATATCACTCGTGAACCTAGATGCAAAAATCTTCAACAAAATTCTTGCCAATAGAACACAACAACATATCCAAAAAATAATCTATCATACCAGGGATGCAAGGCTGGTTCAACATCAGAAAAACAACTAATGTGATTAACCTCATAAATATCACAAAAGACAAGAATCACCTGATTTTGTCCATTGATGCAGGAAAGGCATTTGACAAAGTCCAACACCTATTCATGCTAAAAACGCTTAGCAAAATAGGCAAAGATGGAAAATTCCTCAACACAATAAGGGCTATTTATACAAAGCCAATTGCCTACATCATCCTGAATGGAGAGACTGAAACAGTTTCCCTCGAGAAGAGGAGCTAGACAAGGATGCCCACTTTCACCTCTCCTACTCAACATTGTACTAGAAATTCTAGCAAGAGCAATTAGACAAGACCAAGAAATAAAGCGCATCTGCATCGGCAAAGAAGTCAAACTCTCCCTGTTTGCTGATGATATGATTGTGTATGCAGAGAATCCCAAAGAATCTATAAGTAAACTACTCAAACTAATAGAAGAGTTCAGCAAAGTCTCAGGATACAAGACAAATATAAGTAAATCAGTAGGATTCCTTTGTACCAACAAGACTGTTAATGAAGAAATCATAAAATCAATACCATTTGCTATAGCCCCCAAGAAGATAAAGTACCTAGGAATTAATCTAACCAGAGAAATAACAGACCTTTACAAAGAGAACTACAAGCCCTTACTACAAGAAACTAAGAGAAACTTAAATGGAGAAACCAACTGTGCTCATGGATAGGAAGACTTAACATTGTGAAAATATCTATTTTACCCAAAGCAATTTACTTATATAATGCAATCCCAATACAAGTTCCAGTGTCACTTTTTAATGAGATGGAGAAAAAAATCACCCATTTTGTTTGGAAAGGAAAGAAGCCCCAGATAAGTAAGGTATTACTAAAAAAGAAGAACATACTGGGAGGCCTCTCATTACCCGACCTTAGAACATACTACACTGCCACAGTGGTCAAAACAGCCTGGTACTGGTACAAGAACAGACAGTTTGATCAATGGAACAGAATCGAACCACTAGAGATGACTCCATCTGCCTATGAACAGCTGATATTCGAAAAAGGTCCTAAGACATTAAACTGGGGTAAAAATAGTATCTTCAGCAAATAGTGCTGGCAAAATTGGACATCCATCTGCAATAAATTGAAACAAGATTCATATCTTACACCTTATACAAAAACCAACTCGAACTGGATAAAAGACCTAAATACCAAATCTAAAATCATAAAGCTCATCCAAGAAAAGGTATGAACAACAATGGAAGTTTTAATACACAACGCAGACAGACTTCAAAATCTGTCAAACAAACCACAGTCAACAGAAGAGAAAATAGATAAATGGGAACTCCTAAGAATCATCCAAAGACTTTATTAGTAAAAGGTCACCTATAGAATGGGAAAAAATATTTGGCAAACATATGTCAGACCAACACCTGATCTCCATAATCTATAAAGTACTGCAAAATATCAGTAAGAAGAAGATAAATCATTCAATTAAGTGATGGGCAAAGGAGATGGACAGGCATTTCTCTAAAGAGGAGATCCAGGCAGCCAAAATCACATGCGGACATGTTCATGATCTTTAGTTATTAAAGAAATTCAAATCAAAATGACAATGAGATACCATCTCACCCGAACAAGGTTGGCCATGATCCAAAAAAAACACACAACAAAAGTTGGAGAGACTGTGGAGAAAGTGGAGCATTCCTACACTGTTGGTGGGATTGTAAAATGGTCCAGCCTCTTTGGAAAGCAATCTGGTGCATCCTTAAAAAAATGGATATAGACATACCATTTGATCCAGTAATTCTACTACTTGGAATATATCCTACAGAATCAAGGCCATTCACACCAACAGACACATGCACAAGAATGTTTATTGCAGCACAGTCCACGATAGCAAAAAGATGGAATCAACCCAGATGCCCAACAACAGAGGAATGGATAGGTAAACTATGGTATATATACTCAATGGAGCACTATGCAATGATAAAGAATAATGATGTTTCCAGGAAACATCTCATAACCTGGTTTCAACTGGAGGACATCATGCTGAGTGAAAGTAGTCAGTGGTAAAAGGACAAATGTTGTATGAGACTCCTACGATAAGATCTCAAAAACAGACTAATGTATAGAAGAAAAGACTCTTTGACAGCTGCAAGGGAGGGGAGAGAGGAAGGGCGAGGGGGGAGGGTTTAGATTACATGGTTGAAATTTGTTTGGGGGAAATCGGTGATAGCCCACATTAGAAACAAGAACGATATTAAGCGGACTTCAACATAACTTGAACACTCCTTCCATCTTAACCCAATATTGCAAGGACAGAGTAGCTGCGGCAGGGGGCAGGGGACCATGCTCTTAGGCGAAATCGAAGCCAACTGGCACAGCCAGCATTTTGCTGAGAGGACTCTCTGCACCCCACATTGGTGAGTGGCATCTGGGATCTTAAAAGCTGCCAAGCTGCAATCCAAGGGCACAGCAAATGGTCCCAACTCAGCAAGAATGGATGCTCGCCGAGGACCAAAATGACATGGGGTAAAGACAACCCAGAAGATAGAGAGACCCACATGAGTGGGTGTCTACACAGACTTAGGACTGAAAGAACCGGATGGTGCCCAGCTACCACCAGTGATAGCCATGATGGAGCTCACTAAGTTGAGTCTCACTGGCAACACAAGAATAAAAAGGGGTGCACCCTGAGATCTCCACGAAAAGACTGCAACTGATGGTCCAGTGGCTTCGGGGTTCCCCTGGGAGCATGCCCCCTGGCCCTGATGCTGCCCTTCTCCATAAATCATAATGAAGTTACACTCTTTGGACATGAATGGATTGGACTTGGCAATGCAGGATGACCATATATTGGATGCACTTTTATGGTTCTATACATCTGTAGAATATCATCCTGCTGACCTCTGGCTGGAGTAAGGGGAGTAGGTGGAGAGGATGGGAATGGAGACTGCTGGGAGGATGAAACATGTAAGAAGCAGAGAGGAATAGTGTGCTGTTACCGGGCAGGGAGAGCAGCAGAAGCTGCATGTAGGTAGGCATGCAAATTTATATGCGAATGTACATTTTCACTCAGTCATAATTAAAAAAGAGGGATTTACCACAGTCATTACAGTCTATCCAGATGGAGAGAAAGTTGACAAGACTGGTAGCATTCAAAATTGGGTTCATATACAGTTTAGTAAGCGGGATCATAGGGGCAGCCATAAAGCACAATAAAAAAGCAACATACTGTATCAAGAAATCTAACACAGGAGTCTCAACCACAAAACCAACCCTGAGAAAAGTGAAAAATCAACTCACAAAGAAGAAAGTCGCAGAACAGATTAATAAGAACAACAGAGAAAACATCAACACAAAAATAAACATATCACAGTGGCAGCAGTGAACACATACCTATCAATAACTACATTGAATGTGAATGGACTGAATGCTCCAGTAAAGAGACATTGAGCGACATCTTGGATCAAAAGACGTGACCCATCTATATGTTGCCTACAAGAAACTCACCTTAGACTTAAAGATAGGAACAAACTGAAAATTAAAGAATGGAAGAATATATAGCAAGGTAACAATGAACAAAGAAGAGGAGGTGTGGCAATTCTAATCTCAGATAAAATCAATTTAAATGTAAAATACACCATTGTGGACAAGGATGGATGCTATTTACTGCTGAAATGTTCAAAACACAAGCAGTACTTAACAATATTAAATATTTATGCACCTAATATTAGAGCACCTAAAAACATCAAAGGAACACTACAAACAAAAAGGAGACAGATCACTCCACAATAATAGCAGGAGACTTGAACACTCCACTCTCAATATTGGGCAGATCATCTAGAAAAAAGCTCAGTAAAGACACAGAAGACCTCATCGACATATACAGGACTTTCTATCCATCAGGGGACAACTACACCTTCTTCTCCAGTGCACATGGAACATTCTCCATAATTGACCATGTGTTAGGACATAAAGCAATTCTCAAGAAAATCCATACCACTGAACTAATGCAAAGCATCTTCTCAGACCATAAAGCCATAAAAGTTGAAATCAATAGCATAAAAAAGATAGATAGAAAGTGGAACTCACAGAAACTGAACAACACTTTGCTCAAAAAATCATGGGTTCTAGAAGAAATCAAAGATGAAATAAAGAAATTTATCGATTTCAACAAGAACGAAAACACTTCCTGCCAGAACCTATGGGATACAGACAAAGCAGTGCTCAGAGGTGTGTTTGTCCGCATAAATGCACACATCAGGAAAGAAGAAAGAAACCAAATCAAAGAAATGACCCTACAGCTTGAACAAGTAGAGAGAGAACAAGAAAGGAACCCTTCAGGCACCGGAAGAACGCAGATCATAAAGATTAGAGCAGAACTAAATGAATTAGAGAACAGAAGAACAACTGAAAAAATTGAAAAGACCAAAAGCTGGTTTTTTTGAAAATATCAACAAAATTGACAAACCACTGGCTAAACTTACTAAAGAAAAACAGGAAAGGAAACAAATAACCCAAATTAGAAATGAGAGGGGAGTTGTCACCACAGATCCAACAGAAATAAAAAATATCATAGCTGAATGCTATGAAAGATTGCATTCTAACAAATTTGAAAACCTAGAGGAAACAGACAAATTCCTTGATCCATATTGCCTGCTCAAATTATCACAAGGTGAAGCAGAACAACTTAATAAACCAATCACAAAGGAGCCACAAAGGAAGAGACTGAAAAAGTCATCAAAGAACTGCCAACCAAAAAAAGCCTGGGCCCAAATGGCTTCACCACAGAATTCTACCAAGTTTTTAGAGAATACTACTAAGACTATTTCACAGTACAGAAAGGGATGGAGCACTCCCAGATTCATTCTATGAAGTCAGCATGACCCTGATACCAAAGCCAGGGAAAGACCCAACCCAAAAGGAGGACTACAGACTGATATCACTCACAAATCTAGATGCAAAAATCTTCAACAAAATTCTTGCCAATAGAATACAACATATCCAAAAAATAATCCATCATGACCAAGCTGGATTCATACCAGGGATACAAGGCTGGTTCAACATCAGGAAAACAATTAATGTGATCAACCACATAAATATCACAAAAGACAAGAGTCACCTGATCTTGTCTACTGATGCAGAAAAGGTATTTGATAAAGTCCAATACCCATTCATGCTAAAAACTCTCAACAAAATAGGAATAGACGGTCAATTCCTCAATGCAAAAAGGGTCATTTATACAAGGGCAACTGCCTACGTCATCCTGAGTGGAGAGAGACTGAAACAGTTTCCCTTGAGAACAGGAACTAGACAAGGATGCCCACTCTCACCTCTCCTATTCAACATTGTACTAGGAGTTCTAGCCAGAGCAATTAGGAATTGCTCAAGGAACAAAGGGCATCTGCATCAGCAAAGAAGAACTCAAAATCTCCCTAACTGCAGATGTTATGATTGTATATGCAGAGACTCCCAAAGAATCCATAAGGAAACTACTCAAGCTGATAGAGAAGTTTGGCAAAGTCTCAGGATACAAGATAAGCGTAAGTAAACCAGTAGGATTCCTTTATACCAACAACAAGATTATTAAGGTAGAAATCACCAAGTCAATACAATTTACCATAGCCCCTAAGAAGATAAAGTACCTAGGAATAGATTTAACCAGAGAAATAACAGACCTTTACAAAGAGAACTATAAACCCTTCCTACAATAAACTAAGAAAGACTTACATAAATGGAGAAAACTACCCTACTCATGGATTGGAAGACTTAACATTGTGAAAATGTCTGTTTTACCCAAAGCAATCTACTTATATAATGCAATCCCAACACAAGTTCCAGTGACATTTTTTAATGAGATGGAGGAATAAATTATTGACTTGATCTGGAGAGGGAAGAAGCCCAGGATAAGGACAGCATTACTAAAAAAGATCACACTGGAAGGCCTCTCATTACCCAACCTTAGAACATATTACACTGCCACAGTAGTCAAAACAGCCTGATACTGGTACAAAAACAGACAGATTCATCAGTGGAACAGAATCCAGACCCCAGAAATGACATCATCTGCCTATGAACAGTTGATATTTGAAAAAGGCCCTAAGACATTAAACTGGGGTAAAAACAATCTTTTCAACAAATGGTGCTGGCAAAATTGGTTATCCATCTGCAGGAAATTAAAACAAGACCCATTATCTTACACCTTATTAAAAAAACAACTCGAACTGGATAAAAGACCTCAATATTAAATCTAAAATGATAAAGTTCATCCAAGAGAAAGTAGAAACAATAACAGAAGTTTTAATACACAACACAGACAGGCTTCAAAATCTGTCAAACAAACCACAATCACCAGAAGAGAAAATAGATAAATGGCAACTGCTAACAATGGATCACTTTTGCTCATCCAAAGACTTTATTAATAGAATTAAAAGGCTACCTACAAAATGGGAAAAAGTATTTGGCAACTCTATGTCAGACCAATGCCTGATCTCCATAATCTATAAGGTATTACAAAATATCAATAAGAAAAAGATGAATCATCTAATTAAGTGATAGGCAAAGGAGATGGACAGACACTTCTCTAAAGAAGAGATCCAGGTAGCCAAAAAACACATGCGGACATGCTCACAATCATTAGCTATTAAAGAAATTCAAATCAAAACAACAATGACATACCATCTCACCCCAAAAAGTTTGGCCGTGATCCAAAAAACACAAAACAACAAATGCTGGAGAGGCTATGGGGAGATTGGAAATCTCCTACACTGTTGGTGGCATTGTAAAATGGTCCAGACTCTTTGGAAAGCAATCTGGTGCTCCCTTAAAAAAAATGGATCCAGATATACCATTTGACCCAATAATTCCACTGCTTGGAATGTAACCTACAGAATCAAGGCCATTCACACCAACTGATACGTGCACACGAATGTATTGCAGCACAGTCCACAATAGCTAAAAGATGGAATCAACCCAGATGCCCAACAACAGAGGAATGGACAGGTAAACTACAGTATATATACTCAGTGGAACACTATGAAATGATAAAGAACAATGATGATAGCAGGAAACATCTCTTAACCTGGTTTCAACCGGAGGACATTATGCTGAGTGAATGTTATCAGTGACAAAAGGAGAAAGAGTGTATGACACCCCTACTATAAGAACTTAAAAATAGACTCATGTATAGCAGAAAAGACTCTTTGAAGACTGCAAGGGTGAGGAGTGAGGGAGGGGGAGGGGGAAGGGTTTAGATTAGATAGTTAATAGAAATTTTGTTGGGTGAAATCGGTGACAGCACACATTAGAAAGAAGATCAGTAATAACTGGACTTTAACACAATTTGAGTACTTCTCCCATCTTAACACATATTGCAAGGACAGAGTTGCTCAGGCAGGGGGCCAGGGACCATGCTGTCAGGGAAATTGAGGCCTATTGACACACCTATTATTTAGCTAATGAGGACTCTCTGCACCTCTCATTCAGTGAGTGCCATCTGGGGTCTTAAATGCTGCCAAGCTGCCATCTGAGAGTACAGCAAATGGTCCCAACTCAACAGGAATGGATGACCACCGAGATCCATAACAACATGGGGGAAGAAGAATTCAGAAGACAGAGAGACCCACATGAGTGGGTCTCTACATGGACTCAAGACCTGAAGAACTGGTTGGTGCCTGGCCACCACCAGTGATAGCCATGATGGAGCTCACAAAGCTGAGTCTCACTGGCAACAAGAGAATAAATAGGCGTGCATCCTGAGATCTCAAATAAAAGACCACAGTTGATGGTTCAGGGGCTTCAGAGTTCCCCTTGGAGCAAGGCCCCTGGCCCTGATGCTGCCCCTGTCCATAAATCATAATGAAGGTCAACTTTTCTGACAGCAGTGGATTGGACTTGGTGACACAGAGTGACTGTATCTTGTGGGAATTTTATGATCCTATACATCTGTAGGATATCATCCTACTGACGTCTTGCTGGAGGCAGGGGAGTGGGTGGAGAGGAGGGTATAGGAGACTGTTGGGAGGATAGGACACGTATGGAGCAGAGAGGAGAGGTGTGTTGTCACCAGGCAGTGGCAGCTGCGTATAGGTGAGCATGTGAATTTACATGAGTATGTACATTTTCATTCAATCATAATAAAAAATAAATAAAAAGAATCATAGCAAATGGACATGCTCAAACAGAAAGAAGAAGAAATATGTATAAGCAGTATTTTATCGAGGTTCTTGTATGAAAACTTGCAGGAAGATCAATGTGGAATCAGACTGCTCTAATTTCACCCAGGAAATGAATGTGAAAGTCTAGAAATTTTTTTTCCTTCTGTTTACAATATCCCAAGAAAAAGATCCAAGAAACTGTCCCTCAAATTTCACTTTGAAAAGTTTCAAAAGTACATTCTCTAAACTTTTACTCAGCAGAAGGAAATCACTAGGTTCAGTTCAGTAGGGATCCATAAATCCAGAAATAAGGAGAAAAACCTTGCATCTTTTGATTTTAGAGAGTGATACAACTTGGCAAAGATACTTGAATATTTCGGAGCTGTAGTTCTAAGTAGAAAGTTTAGGATAAGTAGGACACTATTTTCATTCCTTCCAGAATGTTAGGGTAATGGGTGTCCATTTAGGATCTCATCCCAGCACCTCCTATGAACAAAGTATTTCTGGGACTAACTTCACAGGGAATCACATAAACAGAGCTTACAAAAGCTTTATAATACAAACAGCTCAGATCAGTAGATATCCTAAATCGTTTACACCAAGATTGGCAATGAAAGTGAAAAAAATTCAATTTTTCAGGTTCATTATCTCTCCTTTTACTTAAAATAATTATATTGTCGTTGGTAGTACTAATTGCTGAGCCTCAAGACGTGACGGCACTTGGCTGGCAAGCCCCTTAGAAGTTTTCAATAACATTTAAATCACATGTTTTACATGGACCAAAATGGGAGCCAAGGGGAAAGGGTTCTATCAAATGGATTCAATTCAAGTTACTTGTGTTCGTGTTTAATTAATGACCTGGTGACATGTATTAAAAACAGCAATGTTTCTAACTCCCTTAGCAATGTCAAATCCAGGACTTCCTCCTCTTTGCAGAAGGGCTGATTTTAAACTCCAGTTCCAGGAATAATTTGGAAACAAGTTTTTCTTATAGTAGTTAAAAAAGAAAGTATTTCCACTCCAATAACTAACTGAGTCACTGAAGAGTGTAAAAGAAACATTATATAGGAACATTATACAGGAAGAGGGACTGGGACCAAGGCAGAGAGTACATAACCAGGCACGCTCTGTCCTGTAAGGGATAGATTATTTAAAATCAGTCTTGCAACTTTCCTTCCGCTGTCACAATGAAGTGCGAGATTAACTCCGTTTCAAAGAAGAGACCCCACAGAGGGGTACCCACAGTGCTATGAGAAAGGAAGAAAGGAAACTTGAAAACACTGTTAGTGAAAAAAGAATAATTAGTCAATTCATTCCTCTTTGTGTTTGATGAAAGAATTTTAATATCATTTTCTCAAAAGTATGTCTAATCCATTTTCAACTTGAAAGAATAGACTACATTAGAAAATCATAAAAGTCAAAAAACCAAACCCATTGCCATCGAGTCAATTCCAACTCATAGGGACCCTACAGTACAGAGTAGAACTATAGGACAGAGTAGAACTGCACCAAAGAGTTTCCAAGGAACGCATGATGGATGTGAACCACCATTTATTTTGGTTAGAGAAACACCAACTACCAGTTAAATGACAAACAGCCTCTGGGAACCTCAACTTCCCAGGTTTCCCCATTTCCTTCTTCCTTGCCAGAGCCAGGTTATCTAACAAGCAAGCTTGGTTCTTATGGTGCTTACCAGATCATCTGCAGTGAACACTTTCACGTGGGTTTCCTCCCATCAAACGTTAAAGATGTAAGGAAACCCGTGTGAAATTGTTCAATTCGGATTAGTAAATTAGCACAACTAAACCTGTGCTTGCCTGGCTTACTACGTTAGCCAGGAACTATCTTTATCAGTTCTTTATCAGGAACTATAAGTTGATTCTATAGGAAGGTGCTGCAGGATTGGGAGAGAAGAAGATACCAGCCGTACCTAGAAGCAGAATCTTTGATGTGGTAAAAAAAAATGTCCAGCTGTTTCCTGTAGATGATCTGGTAAGCAAGGTGACCACAGTGCTTACCTTGCCTGTTAGATAATCTGTCCCTGCCTCCTTCCCATCTACCATGTTGGTTTGACATAGATCACTGTCAATCTTTTCCTCAAAATTATTTTGTCACTCAGAAGACATTGGGATGCTATGTATACTGTACCTTTCCTAGTTTTTAAAAACTTATTATAACTTATTACAGCTCAAATCATCTCCATTTAATAAATAAGAGTTTATAACCCTTGCTTAATTATTTCAGCAAAATCTCTTATTTGCTCCAATTATATCTGTAATAACTACAAAAAATTCTTTTTGTTTGGAGTTCTAGAAGATTAAGTAAAAAAATACAGCAAATACAAGCAAATTCCTTAAATTTGAAGTGAAAAGAATAAACAAGTATCACTGTTGTTATTGTTCACTTCTGTTGAGATAATCCTGATTTGTGGTGACATTACACAGAATAGAAGTAAATGTTAATCGTCTTCACGATCGTTGATGTTTGAGCCAATGGTTGTGTGGTTTGGACACATCAAATTTTCAGTCTTTCTTGTTATCCAACTTTTGCATGCATATGATGCAGCTGAAAAAATCATGGCTGGTGTCAGATGCACGTTAGTCATCAAAGTGACATCTTCACTTTTTAAAAGTTTAAAGAAGTCTTTTGAAGCACATTTGCTCATCACAATACGTCATTTGATTCCCTGATTTCTAAAATGTTTAAAGTACAAATCTAAAATCTTCTCCAGTTTCTACTTCCTCATCGTCGTTTTCCTAAAGCATAATCATTTAGGATTAAAAATAGTATTCGATATTCACTTCTTATTAATATTGTGATAGCATTGGTCTTTTTCTTGCATTTTATTTCCAATTAGCATATACAGCTACATCATGAATTAAATAGACTATACCTTTGTCTGGAAATTTAACTAATCTAGGATGTTGTTCCTATGGAAAAATATATTATGTTTCAGCTAATTCAACTCCAAAATAACTTCCAAACACAGCTCATTCAAAAGATGCAAAGCACTGATTACGGAAGAATCTGACAAGAGTACTATGCACTGACAACTTGCAAAAATATGGAGTCCTAAATGGGCTTGTTCTTCACTAATTGTCATTAAAACCTGCACTAAAAGGTAGAATGCGTAGTGACAAATACTGAAGGTCTCAGATTTATATGACTAGAGTCCACACCTTGGCTCTGCCGTGTAATAGCTGGAAAAGCTGAGCAAGCAGCAAGTTACTTTGCCTTTGTTGTACCTGACTTCTTCATCCTTAAAACTAGAATAACTATAGTACCAGTGAGCTCCATAGCCAAGTCAAGCCAAGTGCCGTCGAGTCGGATATAGGTGGCATAAACAGTTTATGCAGGACTACTGACCTAAGCAAGGACTACTGACCTGGTGGCATAGTGGTTAAGTGCTGTGGCTGCCAACCAAAAGGTTGGCAATTTGAATCCACCAAGCACTCCTTGGAAACTCTGTGGGGCAGTTCTACTCAGTCCTGTTGGGTCACTATGAGTCAGAATCAACTTGGCAACACTGAGTTTTTACTAATCTATAGCACCTGGGAAGAAATGCCTGGCCATCGGCTTCCATAAAAAATTACAGCGAAGAAAACCCTATGAAGCAGTTCTCCCCTAGGGAGTAGCTTATGAGTTGCAATCAATTTGATGGCAATAGTTTTTTTCTATTTGTTTACAGTATTTGTGTCATAGAGATGCTAAGAGAAGCTAATGAATTAAGTCATGTAATCCTCATAGAACAATTCTCAGTCATTCCTGGTAACAGAAAGCATTCAATAATTGTTAGGGGTTCTTATTATTATTATTTCAACTCCAGAATCTCTTCTTCTGTGTTCCCTTTACCAAAATTTACATGGAACTGTTTTTCCAGGGGCTCAGAAAAGACATGACAATATACAGATATGTGACATGAGTGACAACGGACCTAAGCTGAAAGACATAGAAGCTGCAAAACCGCCATTGCCATCATCCAGGCAGGAGCTAACAAGGGTTTGAATTACCTCAGCTGCAGTGGGAGTAAATATGGGCAGACAGGGTCAGGAAGTATGACAAACTGAAGATTAAAATGGGAACATTACTCCCCTCCCAACACTCATGCAACACACTCCTGATACAGCCAGAAGCGGGTCAATAATAAGGAAACAAGTAGTACTAGGTGACCAGCTCTGTCATATTCCAGGTACTTTGTCTACTTTCTAAAATTTCCAGGGCTCAAGACTCAAAAGAAGTTTGGGAACAGAATTCCTAAGATCCAATTGTAATTCTTAAGTTATGTAATGTTTTGCTTGATAATCTTCAGTACAAAAGCCAAAGCCACTGCCGCTGAGTTGATTCCAACTCATAGCAACCATATAGGTCAGAGTAGGACCAACCCATAGAGTCTCCAAGGAGTGCCTGGTGGATTTGAACTGCTGGTTTTTCACTTAGCAGACGCAGCATTTCACCACTTTGCAACCAGGGTAGTCCCAACTAATGACAGCATTCCATTTGCAGAACTTTAGGTAGTTAAGTGGGTTCTGATGTAGATTGAACACCTCTACTTTTTTCTTCACTGTTATTGCCTTCTATTTTCAACATCTTTATAAATGTTATCTTTGAACACTTGCTAATGAATATCAGAATAATAACATTAGCAAATTACGCACTGCAACACTGTATGTAGTACATATTACTAAAAATAAGATGTACAAAAACAAAAACAGATGGTGGTAAGTGTAGATCATCACAACTTGAATATCTCCTAAGTCAGGGACGGCCTGTGTGATGCAATTATTTCCATAACAAACATCGAGATGCCCAAGGCAAGACTAGGCCCTGACAATCTCTGTAACAATTTTTTTCTTTAAAAAGAAACAATCAGGAACCAATAGGACAAAATGTTAACAGCTGCTAAATATAGAAGCACCTATGAGTTATCACCTTATTTTCTGCACCTGCATGTTTGAAATATTATATAATTAACAATTAAAAAATATAAAAACAACTAGGAATATATAGAAGCTAACATTTGATTATAAAAAAGAATTAAAAGGTAACTGTGTGTGTCCACAAACATTTCTATTTTAGTCTCTAGTTATATGCCTTCATTTAAGGGTGCTGTGTACAGATTGAGGAAAAAAAAAAAAAGACAAAACCCACTGGAATCAGTTCCAACTCATAACAGCCCTACAGGACAGGGTAAAACTGCACTGTAGACTTTCCAGAGCTATAGATCTTGACAGAAGTAGATCGCCCCATCTCTCTCATAGAGCGGCTAGTGGCTTCCAGCAGCTGACCTTTTGCTTAGCAACCAAGCACTTTAACCCAAGCTATTTGCAGTCAGTTGGATTCTGACTCATGACAACTCTGACAATGTCAGAGTAGAACTGTGCTCCACAGGGTTTTCAATGGCTGGTTTTCCTAAAGAGTATCCACAAGGCCTTTCTTTCAAGGCACCTTTGGATGGACTCAGACTACCAAATTTTGGTTAGCAGCCAAGTGTATTCAGCAGGCAACCAACTCTACTCCCACTTTTTTGCATACGGAAATAGCTCAAGTAGCAGGTCAGACACTGCAAAGAGGGGGATACTAAATGCTTACACCCAAACTCCTTTTTATAGTTGAATGAAAGAGGATCTAACAAGGTCCTTTGAACTACAACCAGAACGGAGCACAGCATGTTTTGTGTTAAAGTGAGTTTGGCTGCAAGTTTATTCTTTAGTGTTTCACAGATGGAAGCCCAGCAGGAGGGCTAATCATAGCACTAACAGCATGGTGGATCCCTGGCCCCAAAACATTGCCCAGCAGAACCTGCTAGTATGTCTGCAATCACATTAAAAGCATATTCCCTCAGGTTAAGACACTGTCTTTTATGAAAAACTAGTTTTAAATCAATCCAAAAGGGTGAGAAAGACAGAATAATAATAAGTGACTTTTCTTTTCTACAAGACCATTTGGTAAATAATTATGCTAACACCTTGCTACCCTGACAGGAAAAACTTTGTAGAGTCTGTTTATGTCTTTATCTCTTAGTAGCTATGTAACGTTCTACAAATTATTTATCTTTATGAACACTGTTGTCCTCATTTGTCAAAATAGCAGATAACATCTATCTCCACAAGTTATTGTCAGATTCATTCATGCATTCAATATTTACTGAGACCTCTTCTGGGAGCAAAGACAGACTACAGAGGTAAACAAAACAGGCAATATCCTTGCTTTCCTGGAACAAACAATAGTTTGGAGAAAGAGGGAGGGAAATTAACAAATAAATAAATTGTTGTTGTTGTTGTTCTTAGGTACCATCTAGCAGGCTCCACTTGTAAGTGGCCCTATGTATAACAGAACAAAACACTGGGTAGTCTTGCACCATCCTCATAATCACTATTGTGTTTGAGCCCATTGCTGCAGCCACTGTGTGAATCCATCTCCTTGAAGATCTTCCTCTTTTGCACTGATTCTCTACATTACCAAGCATGATGTCCTTCCCCAAAGACTGGTCCCTCCTGATAGCATGTTCAAAGTACAATGAAGTCTACCCACTCTTACTTCTAAGGAACATTCTAGCTGTACTTTTTCCAAGACAGATTTGTTTGTTCTTCTGTCAGTCCATAGTATAGTCAATATTCTTCTTCCACACCATAATTCAGAGGCATCAATTCTTCTTTGGCATTTTTTTCTATTAATTGTCCAACTTTCATATGCATATGAGGCAACTGACTCATTGCTTGAGTCAAGTAAATCTTAGCTCTCAAAGTGACACTTCTATGTTTTAATACTTTAAAGAGGTCTTTTGCAGATTTGCCTAACGCAATGTGTTATTTTGTTTCTCGATTGCTGTGTGCATAGGTGTTAATTATGGATCCAAGTAAAATGATATCCTTCACAACTTCAATCTTTTCTCTGTCTGTTATGATGTTACTTATTGGTCCAGTGGTAAGGAGTTTTGTTTTCTTTATGGAGAGGTGTAATCCACACTGAAGTCTGTAGTCACTGACTCTTCACCAGTAAGTGCTTCAAGTCCTCTTTGCATTCAGCAAGCAATATGAATGAGTCTTCCCCCATTCCTGAGGCCCTGTTCTTTTTCATATAGACCAACTTCTTGGACTATTTTTTCAACATAAAGATTGAATAAGTATGGTGAAAGATACAGTCCTTTCCTGATCTTAAACCTCTCATTATCCCCTTCTTCTGTTCAAGCAACTACCTCTTGATTTATGTACAGGTCCCACATGCACATAATTAACTTCTGGAATTGCCAGTCTTCACAGTGTTACCCATACTTTGTTAGTATCCACAGAGTCAAGAATGCCTTTGTGTAGTCAATAAAAAAAAAGGGAAACATCTTTCTAGTATTCTCTTCTTTTAGCCAAGATTCATCTCACATCAGCAGTGATAGCACTCATTCCATATCATCTTCTAAATCCAGCTTGATTTTCTGACAGTCCCCTGTCTATGTATAGCTGCGATCATCTTTGAACTATCTTCAACAGATTTTTACTAAACCACAGCTTTTTACATTGATTTGATTCTGCCTCATAGTGATCATACAGGACAAAGTAGAACTATTCTATACAGTTTCCAACAGCAGCTGTTGAATTCCAACTACAGATATTTTTGGTCAACAGCCAAGCTCTTAATCACAGTGCCAACAAGTTTCCACAGGTAGCATTATCAATAATTTTCACATTATGTTGGATCACCTTTCTTTAGAACAGTCACAAATACAGATTTCTTCCAGATGGTTAGCCAGGTAGCCATCTTTCAAATTTCTTGGCATAGATGGGTGAGCATGTTTAGTTGAAACATCTCAGTTGGTATTCATCAGTTCTTGGAGCATTGTTTCCTGTCAGTGCCTTCAGTGCACCGTGGGTTTCTTTCAACATCATCATCAGTTCTTGATTATCTACCACTTCCTGAAATGGTTGTACATCAACTAATTCTTTCTGATACAATGATTCTGTGTATTCTTCCCATCTTATTTTGATGATTACTGCCCATGGAATCCTTCACTATTACAACTCAAGGATTGGATTTTTTCTTTGGCTCTTTCGGCTTGAGAAATGCTGAGTGCGTTTTTCCGCTTCGGTTGTCTAACTTCAGGTCTTTTCACATTTCATCACAAAAATTTACTTTGTCTTCTCAAGCTGCCCTTTTAAATCTTCTGTTCCGCTCTTTTACATCATCATTTCTTCCTTTTGCTGCAACTACTTGATATCCAAGAACAAGTTTCAGTCTCTTCTGAAGTTCATTTTGATCCTTTCTTTCCTTCCCATCTTTTTAATGATCTTTTGCTTTCTTCATGTATGACATCCTTGATGTCATTTCACAGCTCACTTGGGCTCTGTTCATTAGTGTCCAGTGCATCAAATCTAATCCAGAGATGGTTTCTACATTCAGATGGGATATACTACGGTTCATGTTTTATCTCTTGTGGATTTATTCTAATTTTTTTGCATGATTAACCTGCACTTGCATTTGAACTATTCACCTCTCTATTCTGCTGTTGGCCTCTAGAATTATTCTCACTGATGATATTGAGTGCTTGTATTGCCTTCCTCCACACATGTGGTTGATTCTTGTGTATTCTATTTGGCAAGGTCTGTGTATACAGTCATTGTTTACGTTAGTGAGAAGAAATATTTGCAATGACTAGGTCATTGGTTTTGCAAAATTCTATCATGTGGTCTCCAGTATTATTTCTATCACCAAGGCCATATTTTCCAGCTACCAAATCTTCTTTGTTTCCAGTTTTCACATTCTAATTAACATTAATTATCAGTGTACCTTGCTTGCATGTTTGATCACTCACAGATTGCAGAAGTTGATAGCCAAGCCAGCCAAGTGCTGTAAAAATCTTCAATTTCTTCATCTTTGACATTAGTGTTTAGTGCATAAACTTGAATAATATTTGTATTAACTGGTCTTCCTTGTAGATGTAAGGGTATTTTCCTGTCACTGATAGTATCATACTTCAGGGCAGACCTTGAAATGTTCTTTTTGACAATGGACATGACACCATTTCTCTTCATTTTGTCATTCCCAGTGTAGTAGATCATATGATTGTCCTATTCAAAGTGACCAGTACCAATCCACTTCAGCTCACTAGTGCCTAAAACACTGATCTTCAAGCATTCCATTTCAACAACTTGTAATTTTCCTAGATTCATGTTTCATACATTCCACATTTCAATTATTAATGAATGTTTGCAACTGCTTCTTCTCATTTTGACTCATGGCTGTATCAGTAAATGAAGGTTCTGAAAGTTTGATTTCATCATTAAAGTTAACTCTACTTTGAGGAGTCAGCTGTACCCAGTTGTCTTTTGAATGCCTTCCAACCCAAGGAGCTCATCTTCTGATTCCACATCAGACAGTGGTCCACTGTTATTCATGTGGTTTACACCAAGCAACTTTTTAGAAGAAGATTGCTAGGTTTTTCTTCCCATCTGTCTTAGTCTGGAAACTCCAAAATCTGTCTGCAATATGTGAACCTGCTGGTATTTGAAATACCAGTGGCATAGCTTCCTGCATCAAAGCAACTTGCAAGTCAGCACAGTATGGAAAACTGACAAACTGATGAGTGGTGGAATAAATAGTTTCCTAGAGGTAGTTCTACAGGTGGATCCCAGGAGATGATCAAGTTAAGAGCTTGCCTGCTAACCAATAGGTCAGCAGTTTGAATCTACCAGCTGCTCCTTGGAAGCCTGGGGAGGTAGTCCTGCTTTGTCCTACAGGGTCACTATGAGTTGGAATCCACTCAGTGACAACATGTTTGATTTAGGGGTTTTAAGTTATATAGAACATTTCATTTTTATATGGGGCTATTAGCCATGTCTTCTAGCTGTTCATGCAGATATCTGATGGAACAGACTTTCTGGTGGAGGGAACAAGCACAGAGGCTTGGTGGCAGCAAAGTGTGCATTTTTTAGCAGCAGTGAAGACCCTATGGTGGCTGGAGCAGAATGCAGCCAGAAAATGAGTGATGGTGGGAGAAGTAAGACAGCTGCAGATTCACGGGGCCTGATGAACTACTGTAAGTTTTGGGGTTTTACTGTGCATGAGACATAGAGCCTCTAAGTTCGAGATAGAACATGATCAGACTTGTGTTGTAAAAGAATCAGTCTCACTCTAATGCTGTGGTTAAAATGTAAAGGCAAGGACAGAAATGGGGAGTGCATTTAGGTGGCAAAGGCTGTAATCCAGGAAACTGGTGGCGGTGGCTTGGGCCTGGGTAGAGGCAGGGGAAATGGGGAGAAGTGACTGGATTAGGTAGTTCTTGTGAAGGTCGAGGGAACAGAATTTGCTGAAAGATGAAAGGAATTAGACATGGGAGAAGGAAGCCTGATTTTTGGCATGTAGTGCATGCTCGGTACATATATTCTCTCATTTTTTTTTAAATCAAAGCACTGGGGAAATTATGGGAGGAATGAAGACTAGTGGGGAGAGGACAGAGCACGAGCGTGGGTACAAAGGCCTGCTGGGTAGGCTGCCAACGTGGGTGGGGGGAAGTGTTTGAATGGTACTCAGGAGAAAGGCAGCCATTAGTTGGGACGATGGAGCATGGAAGGTTCACAGGAGAGGAGTGTAAGTTTTCCAAGAAAGCCTTTACCAGCTTTGTTCTTTGACTTAAGGTCAGCTGGACAACTTTGCAGGAGGAGAAAAAACATTTTTTAATTTGTAATCAGGTCTTAAGAGCACATAATTGAGTCTCATTCATGCTTAACTCTCCACCCTTCCACCACTACACCACCTCCCTGCCAAATACCGACACTGACACATCTATGGTCTAGACAAAGCCCCGAGCTTAGTGTTGCTAAAGGGGAAATGGGGAAGCAGGGTACCTGAATGAAACTGGGATTTATTTTTACTTCACAGATAATTAAGGGCTTAATTTAGAAACAATGTTATCTGCGAAAGTTACGCAGTGTTTAATGCACAGACCAATTGTGTGGAATGAGTTGCCACCTGCTATAATAACAGCGTCTTATTGTCAACACCTACTCTAGTAGTACAAGCTTCATCTGTATTTTTTCTTGTAAAAAATCTATGTTTACTACATTTTGAAAACAAATCCTATCAATACTTTTAGGTTTGATTATATTTCAAAAGTTCCTAATGCAGAAGGGTAAAATAACTTCACTTGTTAACATATGGCAATCAAACTGCAGTAAAATATTTAGAACCTTGAAAGAAGTGGACAGCACAGGTAGGGAGTCATACACCCAGACAATGGTGGTTCTACGGTAGAATTCTTGCCTTCCACATAGGAAACCAAAGTTCAGGTCCCGACAATGCCCTTCCTTCACAGCCACCACCAATCTGTCAGTGAAGGTTTGCTGGTTGCTATGAGCTGAACTGGCTTTAGCAGAGCATCTAGACTAAGACAGACTAGAAAAACAGTTGCAGCAACTTACTTCCAAAAATCAGCCAATGAAAACTCTATGAGTTACAATGATCCTATCTGCATCCAATCCTGGGGATATGATGGAAAACGGGGTAGCGTTTCTCTCCATTGTGTCTGGGGTTGCCATGAGTGGGAGACTGACTTGACAGCAGCAAACAACAATGTTTCAGAGTAGAACTTGTGGAATTCTAGAGACAGCAAGCATCTGGACACAGATGGCAAACTAGGAAAGCTGGAAAATCTACAGGGTCCAATGTTTATTTCCTTGATATAGTGAATTATCATGGATTGAACTGTGTCCCCATAAAGGTATGTAACAATTTGGCTAGGCTGCGATATTCCCATATGCTATAAATTCTGCTCCTGTGAGGTCTGGCAATTAAGTTTATGAACTGACCCTAGAAGAATGGCTACATGCATCATTGCTGAATATCATTATGATTGCCTTTGAAGCACTCGCCTTGGGAAGCTATGCAGCAATGCAGTACCCAGTACCCTTCAAAGCAATCTTGGGACTCTGTTTCTAGAATGGCCATCAAAGCTGTCCTATTACCCTTGATGTCCTAAATGTCATCAAAATGTCTTCCTTTCAGTATTTCTTTTATCTTCAGGTAAGGAAAAAAGTCATTGGGGCCATATCAGGTGAGCAGAGAGGGTGTCCCAATATAGTTGTTTACTGTCTTTAAAACTCCCTAACAGACAACTATACAATTAGTTGGTGAACTAGCCACCATGCCACTGTGCATAACAGTCATTCCAGAAAGAGTTCCAAAATTGCTTTCAAGGGTGGACTAGGTGGTGGCATCAGTGCATAGCTTCCCAAAGGAAGTACTTTGAAGGTGACCACAGTGATATTCAGCAATGAGGTATGTAGCACTTACAACAGTTAAGTTCATGGACTTAATTGTTGGACATCATATGATGTTAATGAGGGAGAATGTGCAATGGTTGTGTCAGTGAAGCAAGACTCCATCTATAAGACTGTATTTTGCCTTGAGGCAATCTCTCGGGATATAAAGAAAAGGGAAGCAAACAGAGAGTTGGGGACCTCATATCATTAAGAAAGAAGAAGGGCTGGGAACACTGATGACAAGGAACTTCTCCAAGAACAGAGAAAGACTTCCACTGGAGCTAATGCCCTGAATTTGGTCTTTTAGCTTACTTTTCTGTGAGAAAATAAGTTTCTCTTTTAAAAGCCATCTACTTGTGGTATTTCTGTTACAGCAGCACTAGATGACTAAGACATGAATGATGCATGCAATTGATATAACTGAACTGCACATGTGAAGATGTTAATTTAGCAAATACTTTGTTATATACATTTATTTTAAGACAACAATAATTTAAAAATCTATATTCAGTAAGCACAATAAAAAGGAAAGGAACAAAAACTCACTTGAGAACACTGAAAGCAAAACATAGGAAAATGATGACCCAGATTGTGCAGCAAATTTCTGAAGTCTATGGAGCCATCACGTCTACAAAGAGGAGACAAATTTAGAGTTCACAGGTCTCAGACACAGAGGGTAAGATGCCACAGAAGGAACTGAAACATAGGTAGGAGCCCTAAGGAAAAGTAAAATAAAATCACAAAAAAATAGGAAGGATGCAGCAAATGATGAGGAAGTATTTCTGAGGAATAAGAAATGGGATGAAGAGTATAAAGCACTGTGTTTGCAAGAATGATTCTAGAATGATTTAGTGCTTCAGATTTTGTTAAAATGTCACTTGATTTTACAGTAAACATTAAAAACCAAAGCTATACTCGTTGCAGTTGAGTTGCCTCCAACTCATAGGGACCTTACAGAACAGAGGAGAACTGCCCCACAGTGTCACCAAGTCCGTAATCATTCATCATGATCAAGTTGGTTTCATTCCAGAGATGCAAGGCTGGTTCAACATCAGAGAAACAATTAATGTAACCAACCATATTAATAGTACAAAAGATAAAAATCACCTGATTTTGTCAATTGATACAGAAAAGGCATTTGGCAAAGTCCAACATCCATTCATGCTTAAAATTCTCAGAAAAATAGAAATGAAAGGGAAATTGCTCAATATAATCAGTAGCATCTATGCAAAGCCAACTGCTTTCATCATCTTGAATGGTGAAAGACTGAAAGAATTCCATTTGAGAACGGGAACTAGACAAGGATGCCCGCTTTCATCACTTCTATTCAACATTGTGCTAGAAGTTCTAGCCAGAGCAATTAGACAAGACAAAGAAATAAAAGACATCTTTATTGGCAGTGAAGAAGTAAAGATTTCCCTCTTTGCAGGTGATATGATTGTTTATACAGAGAATTCAAAGAAATCCATAAGTAAACTATTAGAGCTAATAGAAGAATTTGGCAAAGTGTCGGGATACAAGATAAACATAACTAAATCAATAGGATTTCTTTATACCAACAGTAAAATTATTAAAGAAGAAATCACCAAATCAATTCCATTTACTATAGCCCCCAAGAAGATAAAATACCTAGAAATAAATCTAACTAGAGAAATAAGAGATCTTTACAGAGAAAACTACAAGACCTTGCTACAAGAAACTAGGAGAGACTTACATAAGTGGAGTAATCTGCCCTGCTCATGGATAGAAAGACTCAATATTGTGAAAATGTCTATTTTGCCCAAAGCACTCTACTTATATAATGCATTCCCAATACAAATTCCAGAGACATTTTTTAATGAGATGGAGAAACAAATTATCAGCTTTATTTGGAAAGGGAGGAAACCCCGAATAAGTAAAGCACTACTGAAAAAGAAGAACATGCTGGGAGGCCTCTCACTACCTGACTTTAAAACCTATTACACTGCCACAGTAGTCAAAACAGCCTGGTATTGGTACAAAAGGAGATGTATAGACCAATGGAACAAAGTAGAGACCCCAGAGATGCTACCATCCTCCTACGAACAGCTGATATTTGACAAAGGTCCTAAGATTTTGAACTGGGGTAAGAACAATCTCTTTTACAAATGGTGCTGGCATAATTGGATATCCATCTGCAAAAAATTGAAACAAGACCCATATCTCATATCTTATACAATAATCAACTCAAATTGGATAAAAGATCTGAATATAAAAGCTAAAACGATGAAGCTCATCCAACATAAAATAGAGTCAACAATGGACGTTTTAATATGCAATATAGACAGACAGACTTCAGAATCTGACAAACAAAACGCATTCATCAGAACAGAAAATAGATAAATGGGAATTAACAAGAATCAAACACTTCTGCTCATCCAAAGACTTCATCAAAAGAATTAAAAGACCACCTACAGAATGGGAAAAAATATTTGGCAACTCTATGTCAAACCAACCCCTGATCTCCATAATCTATAAGGTTCTACAAAATATCAATAAGAAGAAGACAAATCATCCAATTAAGCGATGGGCAAAGGAGCTGGACAGACACTTCTCTAAAGAGGAGATCCAGGCAGCCAAAAAACACATGTGAACATGTTCACGATCATTAATTATTCAAGAAATTCAAATCAAAACGACAATGAGATACCATCTCACCCCAACAAGATTGGCCATGATCCAAAAAATGCAAAACAATAAATGTTGGAGAGGCTGTGAAGAGATTGGGACTCTCCTTCACTGTTGGTGGGATTGCAGAATGGTGCAACTTTTTTAGAAAACAATTTGGCATTACCTTAAAATAATGGATGTAGATATACCATTTGACCCAGCAATTCCTCTGCTCGGAATATTCCTATAAAATCAAGGCCATTCACACCAACTGATATGTGCACACAAATGTTCATTGCAGCACAGTCCACATTAGCAAAAAGATGAAATCAACCCAGATGCCCAACAACAGAAGAATGGATGGGTAAACTTTGGTATATGTACTCAATGGAGTACTATGCAATAATAAAGAACAACGATGATAGCAGGAAACATCTCTCAATTTGGTCGCAACTGGAGGACGTTATGTTGAGTGAAACTACTCAGCGACAGAAGGGCAATTATTATATGAGACCCCTACGATAAAAACTTAAAAGTATACTCACACATAATAGGAAAGACTCTTTGATGGCTACAAGGGCGGGGAGGGTGGGAGAGTGGGAGAGTGGGAGGGCGAAGGGCAAGGGCTTAGACAGTTGTTAGAAATTTGGTTGGGTGAAATTGGTGACATACACATTAGTAAGAAGATCAATATTAATGGGACTTCTACACAACTTGTGTACTCCTCCTCTCTTAATCCAATATTGTAAGCACACAGTATGTACAGTTTCATTTTTTATTTAATAAAAAAACCCAAAAAAACAGTAAATTATTATTTTCACCTATCATGAGTTAATATTAAAATTAAAAAAATGTATCAATGCTGGTGAAGTTATAATGAAACATATGTTCCACTACAAAGGTACCAAGAGTGTAAAATGATACAGTATTTTAACTCTTTCACAGTAAATTAAATTTTGGGGGGAAGGGGAATTTTTTGGTGATGCTATATTTTTTCACTAATGGAATGAATGTTGAATCATTGCTGTTGGCAGTTTATTATTTGAAAAACTAGAGTGCCACTTGCAAGGTAACAGCCCAAATTTCTTTGAAGAACATCAAACATGGAGACATATTGGGTCCGTGCACATCATACTTCCTAGTTACAGCTGAGCCATCAAATATCCTACCCTACTTTCAAAAATACATATGAAATATCAATAAATATAGTACTTATTGCACACAATTATCAGTTTCATTTAGAGTGGGCTGTATCAGTACCGTGGTCCAGGAAGCACATCACACTAATAGAACACAGCAGTCTCATGGCCCAGCAAGTGTAGCACAAACTGTTTTTCCATCTGAAATAACTCATGTACCTGAATATTTCCAAATGCTAGTAACTGTACATTCTCAATAACACAAAAGGAGGAGCAAACATATTTGAAAGTCTTATATATAGAAGTTTCACATCATCACTCCTTCAGGAAGGATTTCCTCATATGAATGGTTCTCAACCCTCAAATGTGGTACAGCCCAACATCCTGGTTTTTAAAACAATTGTACCAATGTCTACCATGACATCAGAAAGCACTAAAGTTTTCAAATGCTTGCCAATAAACTTCTCGGAGGTAGAAAAAATAACAACAACAACAAGAAAAAACCCAAACCAAACCCATTGCCATGGAGTCAATTCCAGCTCATAGTGACCCTATAGAAAGGAGTATAACCACCCCCAAAAGTTTTCAGAGAACACCTGGTAGATTTGAACTGCCAACTTTTGGCCAGCACACAACTGCTACAACACTGAGATTCCAAAAAAGTGTAACATAAGTATATATATCCCATGATCCCCGAAAGCACTGCAGAATAATTGATCATTTTTATAAAAGTGATAAACACTTAATGCTAAAAATTTTAGAAGAAAAGTAAGTCATCCAAAATTCCATCCAGAAATAATACTAAATTTGGCAAACACTTCAGACTACTTTCATGCATATAGCCAGCTGAAACCCACTGCTGTTGAATCAGTTTTCATACACAGTGGCCCTGTGGGTTTCCAAGGAACAGCTGGTGGACCTTTTGGTTAGCAGCCACTGCTCTTAACCATTACACAACCAGGGCACCATATAGTCAGTTAGACAGATGAAAAAATAAAAATGTAACCACATTATCCACATGTTATTGTTGAATTTCATCACCCGAAATATGTATTGTAAATCCTAAACCCCTACACCTGTAGATGAAACTCCATTTGAGAATAGGGCTGAGTTTATTATGTTAATGAGGCCATATAAGTCTAAGGAATATTTTTAACCAATCACCTTTGAGGTGTAGAAAGAGCAGATTAGGCATAGAGAACTGGTTGCCATGGAGTCGATTTCAACTCTTAGTGACCCTATAGGGCACAGTAGAATTGCCCCATAGAGTTTCCAAGGAGTATCTGCTGGATTCCTAGCACTTAACCACTATGCCAAGGAAGCACAAATGGAGGGATAGCTACATGCCACGTGGAGATTGCCAAGGAACACCAGAAAAACAGAGACAAGAATTTACTCCCAGAGCTGACAGAGAGAGCCTTCCTTTAGAGCTAGCACCCTGATGCTAAAATCAGCACCATCGAATTGATTCCAATTCATAGCACACTGACAGTTAAGCATTGGCCTATTTACCAAAGGTTGGTGGTTCAAACCCTAGCATCTCTGAAGAAGAAGGACCTAGTGATCTGTTCTGCAAAAGCACTCAAGAAAATCCTATGAATGGAGATGAATTATCTAACAGGCGAAGTCAGCACTGTGCTTACCTTATTTACCAGATCAACTGTACTGAACAGTTTCATGTTTTTTTTTTTTTTTTTTTTTATCCATATCCAAGATTCTGCTTCTAGTGTGGCCAGCATCTGTCTCTCTCCTAATCCTTTAATATCTGCCTACAAAATCAAACCTTTTCAAATCTAGAATCCCTGATAGGGCAGATGACCCAGTAAGCAAGGTAAGCATGGACTATTTATTTACTAATTCATAGTGAACAATTTTTCATGGGCTTCACTGAAAATTGTTCGCTACAGATTCTCCAGCAAACAAGATAAGCACTGTGCTTACCTTGCCTACTGGATAATCTTTCTTTCCTTTTAGGACAGTTCTATTCTGTCTCATGGGATCACTTATGAATTAGAATCAACTCGATGACACTCAAAAACAAGTCTATTAAACTTTGAGAAAATAAATTTCTGTTAATGCCACCCACTTGTGGCATTTCAGTAGTACCAGCACTAAAAAACTGAGACAACATACTTTTAAGATTAAAAGTATGTAATTCCATTTTCTTAAGCAATTAGGGAAAATAAAACTGTCATGAAATTCAAGGAATTGCTGAACTTAGATAAAAGTATTTTGTAAAAACCAAATTTATTCCTCAAAAAGTTTTTCCAGATTAATAAAAAAGGTATGGCAAACATCATAAACTGAGGTTTATTATGTGTGTTTTCTTTTTTAATGTGTGTTTATTGATAAGTATCTGCTTCAATTTTCCCATAGCAAAACTCAGTCAACTGTGATAAAAGGGAGCAGTCTAAAAACGTTCATAAACAACCACAAAAATTTCATATTTTTAAAACACTCCTCCCCCCAAAAAGTTAAGCATAACCACACTTTAAGAATGAGCTTTCAAGAAGAAAGGCAATAATGGATGCAAAACTCCAAGCAAAGTAACACCCCAAATGAAAAAACTATGTGGTGATGTCGGAAGTCAGCAACTGCTGTAGCTATTTTGAATGCAGAGAAAGTACTCATGTATGAAGACAGTTAACCTACCTTCCCCTTGAATTACCTGTTCAGTGAAGATTGGTTTTGTGGTCTTATCTCAAATGCTACCTCTTACCATCCATTACTCAAACTAGTGCTAGTTATTAGTTTGTACCATGGCTTTCTTCTATGACTTATTTCTCAGATTTCCAGTTTTTTTTCCCCCCTCCTTTTCCTTGCTTGCTTTCTCAACAGATGAGTACTTCGTTTCATCACTAAATACTTCCAGGTCCGTTATACTGAAAACTGAATTGTTGTTGTTGGGTGCTGTTGATTCTGTTCTGACTCATAGCAGCCGTATGTACAACAGAACAAAGCACTGCCTTATCCTGTCCCATGATCACAGTCTTTGGTATGCTTGAGTCCATTGTTGTAGCCACTGTGCTAGTTCATCTTGTTGAGGGTCATCCTCTTTTCCACTGACCCCGTTAACAAGTATGATGTCCTTCTCCAGGAATTGATCCCTCCTGACAACATGTCCAAAGTATGTAAGACATAGTCTTGCCATTATGAGAAGACCTCTGGTTGTACTACCGCCAAGACAGATTTGTTAATTCTTCTGGCAGTCCATAATATAGTCAACATTCTTTTCCAACACCACAGTTCAAAGGTGCCAGTTCTTCTGTCTTCCTTATTCATTATCCGTATTTCACATGCATATGACATGATTGAAAATACCATCGCTTGGGGCAGGTGCACTTTAGTGTTTGCTTTTCAGTTCCTTAAAGAGGTCTTTTGCAGGAGATTTGCCCAATGCATTGTGTTTAGATTTAGATTTCTTGACTGTTTCATGAGTGTTGATTTAGACTGTTGTCTTTGATCTTCATCACTGTTTCAAGTACTCTTCATTGTGAGCAAGAAGGTTGTGTCATCTGCATAATGCAGGTTGTTAATGAGTCTTCCACCAATCCCGATGCCCTATTCCTTATAATATAGGCCAGCTTCTTATACTACTTGCTTGGCATGCAGACTGCATATGTACAGTGAAAGGATGCAACTTTGACACACACCTTTCCTGACTTTAAACTATGCAGTATTCACTTGTTCTATTTGAATGACTTGCTCCTTGGCCTATGTATAGGTTCCTCATCAGCACAATTAAATGTTCCTGAATTTCCATTCTCCACGTTATCCACAATTTGTCATTATCAACGCAATTGAATGCCTTTGCATAGTCAATAAAATGCAAGTAAACATCTTTCTGGTATTCTCTGCTTCCAGGCAAGATCTGTTGAACATCAGCAATGGTGTCCCTCGTTCCACATCCTCTTCTGAATCCCACAGGAATTTCTGGCAGTTCCTTGTCAATATACTGCTTCAGATGATTTTGAAAGAACTTTAACAAAATTTTACTTGCTTATGATGTTAGCGACATTGTTTGGTAATTTCTGCACTCAGATGGGTCACCTTTCTTGAGAATAGGCACAAACATGGATCTTGTCCATTCAGTCGACCAGCTAGCTCTCCTTCACATTTCCTGGCATAGATGAGCGATCACTTCTGGTACTGCATCTGTTTGTTGAAACATCTCAGTTGACATTCTATCAATTCTTGGAGCCTTATTTTTCACCAGTGCCTTTAGAGCAGCTTTGACTTCTTCCAACAGTGCCATTGATTCCTGATCATATGCTACTTCTTGAAATGACTGAACATTGAACAATTCTTTGTGGTATGATGATGACTCTGTGTATTCCTCCCATGTTCTTTTGATGCTTCTTGTCTCATTTAATATTTTCCCCATAGAATCCTTCACTATTGTACTCAAGGTTTCAATTTTTTCTTCAATTCTTTCAGTTTGAGAAATGCAGAGCTTGTTCTTCCCTTTTGGTTTGCTAACTCTAGCTCTTAGCACATGTGGTTACAATACTTTGTCTTCTCAAGCTGCCCTTTCAAATCTTCTGTGAAGTTCTTTTACTTCATTTCTCCATTTTGCTTTAGCTGCTTGACATCCAAGAGCAAGTTTCAGAGTCTCTTCTGACAGCTAAGTTGGTATTTTCTTCATTTCCTGTCTTTTAATAACTCCTTGCTTTCTTGATGATGTCTTTGATGGTCATCTGGTCATCAGCCATTAGTGTTCAATGCATCAAATCTTTTCCTGAGATGGTCTCTAAACTCAGGTGGGATATACCGAAGGTTGTGCCTTCGCTCCTGTGGACTTCTTGCTAATTTTCTTCAGTTTGAACTTGTGTATGAGCAATTGAGGGTCAGTGCAACAGTCAGCACCTGGTCTTTTTCCCACTGCTGATACTGAGTTCTTCCATAGTCTCTTTCCACTGTTGTAGTCAGTTGTATTCCACCTGGTGAGGTCCATGTATATAGTCACCATTTATACTGATGAAAAAAAAAATGTATTTGTGCCAAAAAAACTGTTGGTCTTGAAAAATCCGACCTGCAATCTCCAGCATTGTTTCTGTACCAAAGCCATGTTTTCCAACTACCAAAGCTACTTCTTTGTTCCCAACTTTTATGTTCCAATCACCAGTAATTATCAATGAATCCTGACTGCATGTTCAATCAATTTCAGACTGAAGAAGCTAGTAAAAATCTTCAAATTCTTCATCTTTGACCTTAGCAGTTCATGAATAAATTTGAATAGTAGTTGTATTAACTGGTCTTCCTTTGTAGACATATGGATATTGTCCTATCACTGACAGCATTGTGCTTCAAGATAGATCTTGAAATACTCTTTTTAATGATGGGTGCAACAACATTCTTTTTCAAGTTGTCATTCCTGGCATAGTAGACTATATGATTATCCAATTCAAAATGGTCAATACCAGTCAATTTCAGTTCACCAATTTCTAGGATATTAATGCTTATGCATTCTACTTCATTTCTGATGACTTCTAATTTTCCTAGATGTAGACTTAGAACATTCCATGTTCTGATTATTTATGCACATTTGCAGCTATTTCTTCTCATCTTGAATCATGCCACATCAGCAAATCAAGGTCCAGAAAATGTAAGATCAGCTCTATTTTGAGGAGGCAGCTCTTCCCCTGTTGTCTTTTGAGTACCTTCCAACCTGGGGCGCTCATCTTCTGGAGCTATCTCAGATGATGCTCTGCTGCTGTTCTTACAGTTTTCCCTAGCAAATTCTCCTCAGAAGTAGACATCCAGGTCCTTCTTCCTAATTTGTCTTATTGTGGAAACTCAGCTGACACCTGTCTCCCAGGGGAGACCCTGCCAGTGTCTGAATAAACGTGGCATAACTTTTAGCCATCACAGCAACACAAAAGGCCCCACAGTATGATAAAGTGACAGATGAGGGGGTTAAGTGAATATTAATATTTATTTCTTCTTAAAGTTAGGCTCCTCAAAGCCATATGAGTTCTGGCAATTAAGTCTGTGAACTCAATTGTTCTAAGTATTGCATACCTCATTGCTGAATATCACTATGGTCACCTTTGAAGTACTCCCCTTGGGAAGCTATGCACTGATGTCAGCACCTAGTCCATCCATCAAAGCAATTTTGGAATAGCCATTGCACACAGTAAGAAAGTGGCAAGTTCGTGAACTTAATTGCATAATTGTCTGTGAGGGAGTTTTTAGCCAGTAAACAAATAACTGTATTGGAACACCCTCACTACTCACCTGGTCTGGCCCCCAATGACTTTTTGCTTTATCTAAAGATAAAAGAAATATTGAAAGGAAGACATTTTGATGACATTTAGGACATCAAAGGTAATGCAACAATGGCTCTGATGTCCTTTCCAGAAAAAGAGTTCCAAAATTGTTTTGAAGAGTGGACTAGGTGCTGGTGTTGGTGCATAGCTTCCCAAGGAGAGGACTTCAAAGGTGACCATGGTGGTATTCAGCAGTGAGGTATATAACACTTTTCCTAGGGTGAGTTTGTAAACTTCATCAGCAGTCCTAGTATACTGAAAATTCTGTGTGTATCCCCAAATATAATCAGAAATGCATTAAATGCACCATTTATGTGCAAAGACATTTTTCATTATTTATAAAAACTAAAAGCAACTTGTATTATCAACAATAAACCCGCTGCTAGCCAGCCAGTTCCGACTTGTAGCGACCCCACAGGTGACAGTGAGCTGCCCCTTATGGTTTTCAAGTAACACTTGGTGAATTCAAACTACCATCCTGTTGGTTAGCAGCTTCAGCTCTTAAACCCCTATACCACCAGGGTTTCCATCAACTATGAAGGATTCATCAAATAAATTATAAATAACTGCAAACTACAGGGGAAAAAATTGTGTTTTCCAAATGTTTACATGTAAATATAAATTCATAGTAAAGATCTGGAAGGACATATGCAAAACTGCTAACAGTAATTACCTCTAAGGATGGGATTTATGGGAGGACTTTAACTATTTATTTTAAATGAGAATATACTCATGTGCTATTTAAATTAATTTTTAAAACACATATAATGATTGTGTCTACTAACACTACAGAAATAAAGAACTACAGTAGCAATAAACAGTGCATCTGTAAGATAAAATACCCTTAACCCTCCCTTTGCCACCAAATTGATTCTGACTCACAGAGACCTTACAGAACAGAGTAGAACTGCCCTCATAGAGTTTCCAAGGAGCATCTGGTGGATTCCAACCACCAACCTTTTGGTTAGCATCCTCAGCAGTTAACCACTGCAACCACCAAGATTTCAAATGAATGTTTCTGAATAAATTTTTAATGATACAGGAAAATATTTATTGTACATTTGTAAGCAGGAGAAAGGATAGGACAAAACACTTTATCTGAGGAAATATCTGTGTTTGCTCCTAAGTAGAAAAATAAAAGGAAACACATCAAAACATTCTTAGTTGTCATATCTGGGTTATGGAATATTGGTAAGTTCTGTTTTCTTTCTGCATTTCTTCATTTTCCCAATTTTCTGTATTTTGGTCTTTTTCATTTGCTTGTTTTGTATAAAGGTGGAATATTCTAAAGCCAAACCATATCCACTGCAAAGTGTATTATCATAAGTGTCCAGTATTGTGGACATTTATCATGAGGGTTATGCATCATAGATGACATATAGTTATTCCACTAACTAGAAATCAGCAATAAATAGCCTGACACAGGCTGAGATGCACTGGCAGTTTTACTAAAAGCCAAACAAACTAAAAACTAGGAAAATGGATAAGAGAGATGTGAAGGAGTGATTTTTCCTAACAGTCAGTGTAATTAGCAAATGATGTTGCCATTGTTAGTTACCAACAAGTTTGTTTCTTAACTCATAGCAACTATACATGACATAGCAGGAATGCCCGTAGGGTTTCCTAGGCTGTAATCTGTATGGAAATAGATCACCAGGTCTTTTCTCCTGTGGTACACTTTTAACCATTGTGCCACTAGGGCAAACAAGAGCATTCATAGTAGCATCTCATATGACATTGTTATATCTGAGGATTGTGGGTTAGTCAAGGGTGAAAATTTATAACAGGAATGGTACCACTCTTTGGAAAGAGTTTTCAAACTAGGATGAGGAACATTCAACTATTTAAAAAAATAAAAATAAATTAAAAAAAACTCCACCACCATTGTCATGCAGATTCAAATTCATGAATCTACATGAATCTTCCACTATGGAGAGCTTTAAAAAATAGTTCAGCTTCTCATTTGTCACCTAGGGTTGCTATAAGTCAGATCCGACTCGACGGCACTTGGCTGGCTGGCTCTCATTTGTCAGGGGTGGTTTCTCTGTGGTCTGCCTGAGTCCACAGACTAAGCTAGATATCTCAATTATTTTCTGCTCTATTACAATAAACTAAAAAAAAAAAAAAAAAAATCCTGTTGCTATCAACTTGACTGCAACTGATAGTGGTCCTATAGGACACAGTAGACCTACCTCATAGGTTTCCAAGAAGCAGCCTACCTACTGATTAACAGAAATAGCTCTTAACCACTGTGCCACCAGGGCTCTGAATGACAGAGAAAAAAAAATAGCAAAATACTCTTTGTAACCAAAGCAACACATTTTATAAATTGGGCTTTAGAGATACTTTTAATTTTTTTTAATGTTAAATCATATAAACACCATATAGTATTTTTAGGGAAGGGTGTGGCTGTGTGGAGGTGTGGGGGTGTATAGAAAATATGCACATATCCATTCACATACATGTGCACACACAGACACACTAGACCAAACAGGAACTGTTGAACATTCTACTGGACAAGATATTCACACGGGGAATCGCCTCACTAACAGAGGCAAATTAATACAGAAGCTACTGAAATTTAAGCTTCAAAAACTCAAACTTGTGTAAATCCTTGCAAATGCCCTTAGTGGGCTCTAGTAATGTGCTTATTTGACCACATGTTTTGGTGAGATTTCTAAAAGAAGATTTTAGTGTTTTTCTGCTTACAAAGAGGTTCTCCAGTATCGTATATGCTTTTGGTCCAATAAATTGGGACTTATCTCTGAGTAGCATTAATTAGATCCGTGTAAGGCTGAAGGGAGAGAAGAAGGGAAGGACAATAATCTAAATGTTTTCTGAGAGCTACATATATGCTGTAGGAGCCCTGGTGGCCCAGTGGTCAAGCACTTAGCTCTTAGCCAAAAGACTGGTAAGTTGAAATCACCACCCACAAAGCTGGAGGAGAACGCGGAAGTTGGCTTCTGTAAAGACCACAACATTGAAAACGCTATTGGGCCTTTCTACTCTGTGTTACAGGGTCTCTATAAGTCAAAATTGACTTGAGCAGGTTTTTGGAAAATACGTGATAGGTCCGATAAAAACCATTTTGTACAAACTTAAGAATTACCAGAATTTCAAAGCATTAATTTACAGCTTTAGACTCTGAAGCTTCATCTCCTGACTCAGTGCAAATACAGTTCAGCTGGATTATGGGTTCCACAAAAGAGGCTGATTCACAGCTGTCCTATACATGGAAAGAGAAGGGATGCTTATTTTTGTCACTGTGTTCCATTATGATTTGTCCTTGTGTTCCACATGTTTTCTTCATTGCTGGCTAATAGTGCATTTTATTTATAAAGTATACTTTGGTTTTAAAATGCATTTTAACATGTTATTTCAACCACTCTGATAACTGCCCTGGAAGATGTTGTTGGTGTTGTTACTTGCCACTGAGTTGAATGTGACTCATTGTAACCTTACACATAAAAGAACAAAACATGGCCCCGTTCTTAGAATCAGTGGTACATTTGAGCCCGTTGTTACAGCCACTGTGTCAACAAATCTCATAGTGGGTTTCCTTCATTTGGTTGACTTTCTGCTTTGCCAGACATGATGTCCTTTTCTAGCATTTTCTTATTCCTGAGCACTGTCCTAAGTAAGCAAGGGGAAGTCTTGCCATCCTTGCTTCTAACGAGTATTCTGGTTACACTTTCTCTAAGACTGATTTGTTTGTTCTTCTGGCAATCCAGAGTAACTCAATATTATTCACCAACACCACAATTAAGGCATATATTATTAAAACCGTTTTATAGACAATAAAACTAAGATGCAGAGGTGCTGGGTGGTTTGGTAAAGGTCATAAGGTAAATACCAAACAGAATAGTCACCAGAATCCAGGCTTTCTATCTCAGTGATCTTCCTTCCACCTACTTCATCTATTCAAGCTGTGTAAAAGTCAAAGGGTAAACAGAGCTTCCTTCAGGAACATAACACGGGGTTACTGCAAATCTTCCCTGTGCCCCTTCCAGGCTAACTCAGTGCAGCACTCAGCCACAGAAACTCAGATGGAGCAAAACCACTTACATAACCATCTTTTCACTTGACTGTCATTATGACAAAATCAATAAACATATCCGTTCACCTAGGCCAAGGCCAACACCAAGCACTGAGACTCTAAATTTCTGCCTCTAAAATAAATGCATTGTCCTCTGCCTCCACAATCTCATCCCCAAACTCTTAACTTTTGCAGCTAGCCTCCATGAATTTCTTCCTGTCTGCCCTCTCCCTGCTGTCATTTTGGAATTTCCTTAAATTTGTCCTTTGAGGGACTGAAATTGTATTTCATTGCATGTGGAAACCATGAACGCGGTTCTAATGTCGAAACGAAACCACCCATCATCATCCAGTATTATTAAAATAGAGAAAGAAGCTGAATGTGATTACGGCCAAAGAGGTGAGCTTGCCAACTTCATCCAAATTCTCCAACGACAGGAAGTTATTTTTGCTCCCTGAGTCAAATAAATAAATATATACATATGTATATATATATATATTTATTTCAAGCTAAGCTAACAGAGTGGAAAAGCAAAGGTAACAGGCATGACAAATGATTGCCAGAGTACATAGCCAAATTTCTAAAATGAATTGGTTATAATCACTGCTTCCATTTCTTCACCATTTATTTCCTCATTATCTCTGCAACCAGCCTCCGTCTCACCACTTGACTTAAATTACTTAAATTAGTTCCTTCTTGACAAATTACATTGATTCTTTTCTTGGTCCTGTTCTCTAGGTGGCTCTTACCCCGCTTGCCTTCTCCTTCTAAAAATTCTCTACCCCTTTGGGGTATAATAGGGTTTTGGTTCTTCCTCATTTCTCCACTTGCTACCTTTTTCTTTTCTGGTTCTACTTAAAGGACATACTGCTAATCTCTAGCCCTCGTTCTGTTTTGCTCTTTTCCACACTCCCATTCTCACTACAAAAATATTAAAAACCTGTGTGTCACCACCTCCGTGAAAGATATACAACTTGCTCCTATTCATAAAGATAAGTTTAGCTGAGAAAAGACTCTGGAAGAAGGAATGGGCCCATGTGAATGTTCCTTAAACTGAGCCATGTGTATTACCAGGCTGCATCAGGTTATTTAAGGAGTCACCGAGAGCTTCCAGACTTCTGCAGCCAAGTCTACCCCAGTTTGGGAGAAAATAGTGAACTGTTTCCTGCATCATCATAGGCTAGATGGCAAGGACTCAGTGTCCATAGGACAAGAGCCACAAACTCAATGTGATTCTCTAATAACCTTTTGCCTATTAGCCCCCTGTGAGAGTAAACACATTTGTTTACTAGAAGAGCTATGTAGTCACAGAGGTTCTAAACAATGGGCCTGGGGCTCAGCGAGGGCTGTATTCTACTTAAGGCATTCTCCAAAGCCTTCACATGTCACATGACTTGGAAAAAGAGCAGTAACCATTGACTAAATACTTGGTTGACTAGATTCAAATAGAGATAAAAATTACTTGCTTTCACAGGAAAATATTCACTAAATGTTAATAACTAGTTGTTGTTAGTTGTCCTCAAGAAGTTACCTCTGACTCACAGTGACCTGTTATAATGGAACAAAAAGTTGCCTTCGTCCTGTGCCATCACCACGATCCTCGGTGTATCTGAACCTATTGTTGCGGCTACTGCACCATCCCATCTCACTGAAAGTTTCCCTTCATTCTGTTATGTCACCAAGCTGAGTACCGCCTGTAGCAGCCCTGTAAGACAGAGTATAACTGCCCCACAGGCTTTCCTAGGCTGCAATATTTATGGGAGCAGATCACTATGCCAGGTCTGTCACTCCAAGGAACCACTGGTGGATACGGTTAGCAATGTTACCCGTTGCACCATGAGGGCTCTTCTGTCCCAGTACATATCACTTGTAGTCTTACAGGCCTCCTCAGAATTAGCTCACTCACTAAGTGACCTAACTGTCTGCCAAATCTGCATAAGCACTATAAGAAATGTAAAAGTGAGTTAGAAATATTTCTTCTGGATAAGAAATGGACAATCTACTAGTATAATTAACATGAACTTAAATAACTAAAAATATAAGTGGAAAGAACTATCCAGATGAAACATTATCATTTTTAGATCTTTTAATAACAGAATAGAGAGAATACTTTTAGCACTAGTGAGTAGGAGAGGGTGGAGGAGAGGAGATTAGAGATGGAAGTAGTATTGGGGCTCTATTGCCTATTGTAATACAGTCATTCAACAATTATGTGTCAATTACTCACGAAGTACAAGTGTGCACAGGTTACAGAAATGGCAAAAACGCAGTGACTGAGTCCCTGTGTAGCTCTGAGTCTCATCAGGAAAGCACATATTGTGTAATTGTAAGAACACCAAGAGTCACCACAACAGTGCATTGGGTGTTGTAACTTGTGTGCCATTCCTTCCACAAGACAACCTTGCACTTTCCCTTTCCCAAGCAAGAGACCCTGGAGTTTGGCTGTGTGCTTAAAAATGTCTATGATGTAGGCCAGCCAGCCAAGTGCCATCGAGTCGGATCAGACAAAATATCTAATTAGAACTTACAGATACTATTGATGTTTTCCCTCCCAAGAGTCTAATCTCCACTGCAGAGTAAAATTAGAGCAGTGGAACATATGTTGTTCATTCAGCTGACCATGAATATAGCCTAAGACTAAATACCAGATAATGTCTCTCAGCTAGACATGATAATCCACTTCACAAAGGCCAGATAAGCAAATTGTATACTTATATAAAACATGCTGGTAAAAATGACCTCATTTTGGGTAGCTAGAACAACTCAGCTGGGTCATAGCCCGAAGACTGTAAATAATATTTAAAAAAAGTTAATTCTCTCTGTCACCACACAAGGAACTGTATTCATATCCATCTTTGGCAACTCATTCATGTCCAATGTAAAAACAAACTCACTAATAGTTTTACATACACTAGGGCTACCTACGGAGCTCTTGTGTCTCAGTGATTAAGAGTTGCAGCTGCTAACCAAAAGGTTGGCAGCTGAAATCCACCAGCCACTTCTTCGATAACCTCCTGGGAAGTTCTACTTTGTCCTATAGGGTCAGGGTGAGCCTGAATCAACTTGACGGCAATAAGTTTGGTTTTTTTGTTTGTTTTTGGTTTAGGACTGTGCATAAAATGTAGGCTCTTTATAAAATGTTTATAGTACACTTACTTAAAACAGAAAAAAAGCTCATCTTTTTTCTGAAGTCTAGAGGGTTAAGAATTTGACACAAACAACACATTAAATTTCGATAGAGAAGATGAACTGCACTTAAGGTCAGTGTTCAGTGCTAAACCAACCTACCATTCGACTTCCAAACTAGTTTGGGGTAAGACTTTCAAAAATGAGCTATAAATCACAAAGGAAATGACCTCTGAGTCACCTCATAGCTGATCCCAAACACCTCAACTCACTGCCACCACACCCTCCAAATTAGAGTGACCAAGGCCAGGAAATCTCGTAGATTTCATTTATTTCAAGCTGAACCAGGAAATTTCTGTTTGGAACTGCTAAGACTTTCCCCCTTCCCTCTCTTTCCATCCCTTAAAATGTAAGAAGTGACCTTTGCTTCTGCTGTACTTGCTGAAGAGGGAGCCGCCTCTTCTTTTGTGGACATTAATATTTTTTCTACTATTTGCTCACATGAATTTATTTTTATTAATTGTAGTTTGATGATTTATACAATTCTATAAATGTGTACATCTCTGTAATCCTCCAAATCCCTGCTACCCCTTTCACAATACGGACTATTTCCATTAACTGAAACTTTCCCTCATGCCCTTTCCAATTTCCACCCCTTCCTGACAAAGACAATGACAACATTGATTTTATCTTCATACAATAGTTTCAACTGTATCAGAGCTTCATAAAAACAAAGTCACACAATACGTACTCTTTCATTTCTCTACTCTGTCCCTTAGCATTTTTTTCTTGAGACTCATCCATGTTACTGTGTATATCAGTACTTTTTTTCCCTTTATATTGCCAAGTAATATTACACTGAGTAAATAGACCAGTTTTTTTATCCATTATCCTAATGATGGACATTGCTTGGTTTTCACTCTGGTGTTTATTATAAATTGGATTGTGTCCCTCCAAAATATATCGTAACTTGGCTAGGTCATAATTCCTAGTATAACGTGGTTGTTTACTATTTTGTGATCTGATATTATGTGATGTAAATCCTAATCTATATGATGTTAATGAGGCAGAATTAAAGGCAATTATGTTGATGATGCAGGATTAGACTGGACTTTGAGTCAAACTCTTCTGAGACACAAAAGAAAAAAATCAAGCAGAAAGGAGATGACCTTCTCCCACCAAGAAAGAAAAGCCAGGAGAAATGCACATCATTTGGTCCAGGGGTCACTGTGCTGAGAAACTCCTAGATCCAGGGAAGACTGCAAACAGGGATCTTTCCCCACAGCTAATATAAGGCACTTTTTCTCCTCCAGATAATGAATGTCTGTTTATCATTAGCATATGGCAGTTAAATATGATGTGTCAAACTGTTACTTTCTTTATACTTATCCTGCTTGGGGTTTGATCATATTTTTAGATCTGTTAGTCTATTTTCTTCATCAACTTTGGAAATTTTTTTGATGATTATTTCTTCAAATATTTATTTTTATCTTTTTCTACTCCAATCGCTCCTTTTTCCTTTTTGGGAACTCTACCTACACACTTTTAGATTGTTTGATATTTTCCCACAAATATCTAGGTCTATATCTTTTTTCCCTCTTTTTGTTTTAGCTTAGATTAGCCTCTGATACCTTGTTTTCCTGCAAACTCTGATATAATATTAACCTCACCCAGTGAACATTTACTTTTAGCTAATATATTTTTTAGAATAAGCTCTGTTACTTGGTTATTTTTGTTATTTCCATCTCTCTGCTGATATTTCCTACCACTTGGCTCACCGAGCTCTTCCTTTTTATATATATCATATATTTATAGTGGCCCTTTTCAAGACCTTGTCTAACAGTTCAAATATCTATGTCATATCTAGGTCTGTTTGTATAGACTCTTTTCTTCTTAATAATGCTTTATATTTCCCTGCTTTTTTCCTTGTCTAACAATGCTTTCTTGTTTGTTGTATATTTTGTTTGCTACATTGTTAAAAGTCTTGATTTTAGTTGATACCTTTTAAAGATAGTTGATTCTTGTTAGGTATGGCAGTTAGTTGATTAGTGGATCAGCTTCCTCTTTTCAAGGCTATGCAAGTCTTTGTTAGGGCAGGACTAGAGTATGCTTACTCTGGTGGTAGCACAGCCCACTCCTAAGTATGACTCTTCTGTAATTTCAGCTGAATGTCTGGTATGCTCTGGGAGGTGTCATCAGTATGGATGTTAGGCATTCCAACATCTCCCCACACTGTTACTTTAGAGTATCTATTAAACTAAGAACCTTTAGTGGCAGTTTTCTGCCAGGCCTGGCACAGTTTCCACTACACATGTGCAACTTAGTAAGCAGCCACAGATTCAGAGAAACTTCTCTGCAGATTTCTGAAATCCCTTCTCTTTCCAGCTCCCTCCATTTCAGTACTATAGCCTACTCTGACATCTGTTTCCTCTGTCCACCAAGACAACAACTCTCTGAGCTGCTCTTCCATGTGGTTTTATTTTTAATGTGTCCCCAAACAGAAATCAAGGTGAAAATGGAGTTCATCTTGGTTCCACTTCTCTCAAAGATCTGTTCTGTCTGTTGCTCAGTGCTAAAAAAAGATTGCTTCCAATATTTTCTTTCATTTTATATTTGTTCTTGTGGGAAAGTAAATCTGATAATCCCTGTCATCATTCATGGATGAAACCATAAGTCCTATTATTAAAGGTTGTAAACTCCCATTATGCCAAGTAGAGGAACACACACCCATACACTTGTGTGCACATGCATGCACGCACACACACTTCAATAGTTTTAACTCAACAGATTCCTCCCAATGGAAACTCTTAAATACCTATAGCTTCTCAACTTCTGAAATCTAGGACCTACACACTCCAAACATTTTAAGTTACCCACAAAATCAACAGGCATTTGCCAGTGGTCACACTTCTTTGTTTCAGGAAGATGAGAAGCAGCAGAAAACCAAACTAAATCTGGAAATTTGAGTTCATATTGGCATGTGGATATAGAAATTTGACCACCTCGATTTCTTAACTAGTCTAAATTTTCCTGGACATGATTATTAGCTTCACACACATGAATTTCTAATAACCTCTAAAGTAACATTTAGCTTATTCCATTAAGCAAACTGAGATATTTTTTAATATCAGAGTATCTATGTTGTTATGTACTGCCAAGCTGATTTGAACTCAGCAACCCAAAGCACAGAGAAAAATTGCCCCACAGAGTTTTCACAGCTGTATTTAAATTTTTTTTTTTTTTTTAATTATTGTGATTGAGTGAAAGTCTACAATCCAGTTTAAATTCGCATGCCCACCTATGTGCCACTCCTACTGCACTCCTTGCCTGGTTACAGTACACTCCTCCTTTCTGTTCTATATAAATCATAACCTCTTAACAATCCACTTCTCCACCCTCTCCACTCACCTCTAGTAAGAGGACAGTTGGGCGACATCCTATAGATACATAGAACCATAAATTGCACACACGATATGGTCACTCTAAATTGTCAAGTCCAATTCATTCCTGTCTGAGGAGTTGACCTCAGTAATGACTTACAATTAGGGGCAGCTTCAGGTCTAGGGGCCATGCTCCCAGTGGAACCCCTAGGCTTTCAGACCATCAGTTGTGGTCTTTTAGTGGAGTTCTCAGGGTACACCCCTTCTTACTCTCGTGTTGCTGCTGGGACTCAATTCTCTGAGCCTCATCACAGCTGTCACTGGAGGTGGCTGGCCACCAGCTGGTTCTTCCAATCTCATGCTGATGTAGTCACCCATTCACATGGGCCTTTCTGTCTTCTAGGTTCTCTTTCCCCTGTGTCATTTTTGTCCTTGGTGATCATCTGTTCCAGATGGATTGGGACCAGTTGGTGTACAACAGATGGCAGCTTGCTAGCTTTTAAGACCCCAGATGCCACTCACCAATATGGGGTGGATAGGAATCTCTTAGCAACAGGCTAGTTATACCAACTGGCCTCGATGTCCTCTGAAAGCATGGCTCCCAGACCCTTACTGCTGCTACTCTGCCCTTACCTATTGGGTTAAGATTGAAAGTGTTTTTTAAATTGATCTTCTTTCTAATGTGTGCTGTCACTGATTTCACCCAACCAAATTTCTATCATCTATCTAATCTATAACCAGCCCTCTTCCTCTCTCCCTCCCCTCCCTTGCAGCCGTCAAAGAGTCTTTTCTTCTGTACAAGTCAGTTTTTAAGTCCTTAAAGTAGGGGTCTCATACCGTATTTGTCCTTGTGCAGCTGACTAATTTCACTCAACATGATGGACAGAAAGCTCAGTATATGTTGATGAGGTCTAGTAGGTTAGTTGTCACAATAAGATCTTGTGTGTCTTTACTGAGTTTTAGTTTTTTAACAATATAACCTATTTTATCTGAGATTAGTATTGCTACACCTGCTCTTCTTTGTATATTGTTAGCTTGGTATATATTTTTCCATCTTTTAATTTTCAGTTTGTTCATATCTTTAAGTCTAAGGTGAGTTTCTTGTGAGCAGCATATAAACGGTTCATGTTTTTTGATCCAAGATGTCACTCGTTGTCTCTTCACTGGATCGTTCAGTCTATTTTCCTTCAATGTAATTGTTGATAGGTATGCGTTTAGTGCTGTCATTTTGCTGTATTTATTTTTGTGTTGATGTTTTCTCTGTTGCTCTTACTATTCTGCTCTGGGACATTCTTCTTTATGGGTTGAGTTTTCACACTTTTCAGGTTGGTTTTGTGTTTGTTGAGACTCCTGTATTATATTTCTTGTTTGGATATGTCTCTTCTTTGTTGTGCTTTGTGGCTACCCCCATGACTCCCCTTAATAATGTATGTTTAAACCCAATTTTAACTTCTAAACATCTTATTAACTTCCTCTCCATCTGGACGGACTATAACTACTGTAATGTATCCCTCTTTTTAATGTGATGGTATCGTAGTTTTCATGATATGATCACTGGACCACTTCTTTTGGTATTATAACTTTGGGGTTTTGTGCCTTTCCTAACTGAGTATGTTTCTGGATAATGTGTCCTATATTGTCTCCTAAAATATAGAGTTAATGGTTTTGGTCTTCTAAGCCAAAAGCTTCTTTCAGTATTTCTTGTAGCTTTGGTTTTGTTTTTATAAAGTCTCTGAGTTTCTGTTTATCTGCAAAGGTCTTAATCTCATTTTCATATTTGAAAGATGGCTTTGCAGGACATATAATTCTTGGTTGGAAGTTTTTCTCCTTCAGGGCTTTGAATGTGCCACCCAACTGCCTCCATGCAAACATCTTTTCTGCTGAGAAGTCAGATGAAACCTACAGGGCTTCCCTTTGAATATTAGCTTTGCTTTGAGTCTCACTGCCTGTAAGAGTTTCTGCTTATGTTTAATTTTGTTAAGCCTCATTATAATATGTCTTGGAGCCTTTCTTTTGAGGTCTATATTGTATGGCAATTGATACATATCTTGGGTATGTATGTTCTCTTCTTTCATAATTTCTGGGAAGTCTTCTGTCAGCAAGTGAACAAGAATCCTCTGTGTTTTCAGGTGACCCTTGCTGTTCAGGAACTCCAATTAATCGTAGATTGTTCGTCTTGATAGAGTTGCACGTGTTTCTTTATGCTTCTTCATTTTTCTTGTGTCTTTTGTCTGATTTCTCTTCAAAAATATTGCTGTCAGTAGTTCTGTCTCCCAAGTCAGAAAGTCTCTTTTCCATTTGTTCATTTCTGTTCTCTTGTCTTTGAATTGAGTTTTCTAATTCTTTAATTTTGTTATCAATCTGTTGGGTTTCAGAATGCTGGAGTTCCATCAGTTTGAACAGCTTGCTTAATTTTTTAGTTTGGTCTGCTAAATGTTGTATGATGTCTAGAAGGGCACTATATATAATTCTTTTGTACTCGACCTCTGAAAGTTTCAGAAAGGCTTCTTCATCTGGGAAGTTCTTTGTTTTGGGAGCTTTTCGAGCCATGGTTGGATTTCTTCTTAAGTGTTGGGCCAAGGTCTGTTGCTTTTTGGGCATCTAGAGGTTGTTTAGTTTATCGGTGTTGCTTTAATAGGAACTGAAGTAGAAGTTGATACCCAGTTACTACTGTGTACTCAAGCAACTGGGCCCAGTGGATTCTCTGTGATAGCAGGCTCCACCTCCTGGCTGGCAAAGACACGGCCTTACTTATGGAGTCACTGGGAGGCCATCAACTGACTCTACATTGTGGATCGGTCAAGACTGGAAGAGATGCCTTCAGATTGCAACACAGTTATTTCTCTAGGTAGTCTTATTTTGAAAGGTAAAAGCTGTCTGACAGCTTCCATAAACAGTCACACTGTCAGATGTGCAAGCCCCTCTTTCCAGCTGGCAGTGGAGACAACTTTATATCCATCCCTAGGTGCTGTGATCTAATTTAAAGTACAGTCAGGCTACTGTCCTGCTGTCATCAGGTGCTGGGCCCTACCTGAAGGGTAAACTGTGCTAAACACAGCTTTTCTTCTGGGGAAGCACTCCCCAGGCCGGCACTGCCTCCTAGCCTGGGAATGAGCCCCTGCTGAGGACTCCATTTGGGTAGGGCCACCTCCCAGTTGGACAAGACAGCATCTCGCAGAGGCTCTCCTGCCCACTGGGAAATAGCTGAGTCAATGGCAAAGGTTCAGAAAGAGGGGTAGAGGGTACGTGGTGCTCAGAGTCCAGAGCCAGGCTCTCAAAGTGTGTCTATTCTACCCACTGGTCACATCATCCGTGTGGTGGAACTTTGCTGTCAGTTAAGCCCAATTGCTGCCACAGGCTAACAAAAAGGAAGAAAGTTAAAGCTGGTAGTTAACTTCATTCCACAAGAGCCAGCCATTCAACCAGGACGGCGTTAGCAAAACAGAAGAAACTTCTCTTTCAGCAGCATGTAGTCCAAAATGATGGTCCTATGCCATGTCCTTGGGCTCACTGGGTATCTGGAAGTCTCCGTTTAATTGTCAATCCTGGCCTTAGTTTTCTGAGTGAGTTAAGGAGATGTGTGTCTAATCTGTCATCTTGACTCTGCCCTCCCAAAGCTATAATTTTAGGCAAGCAGATTTCCACATCTTTCCCCAGCATAGCAGTTGGTGGATTTGAACCACCACCTTTCAGTTAGTTCCCAAGTGCTTAGCCAGTGTGGCACCGGCACTCCTTCGAATAGAGTGATATTATTTGCTAACAAAACTAGGAATACTTGACAATGCTAATAGTTACACAAAGATAAGAGTCATATGTCATAACAGATATATGGTCATCCATTCTTTTACAACCTCAAGATGTGCAGGTTATACAGGAAGAGGGTTCTAAGTCTTCTTTAAACTGCTGATACTTAGCCCGGTATGAAAAAAGTGTATTATTCTCTTTTTTTTTTCTTTGAAGAAACAAAAGTCTGAGAAGCTTTATATATCTACTAGTTTTACATTGCCAGTTTTTGTTTTCTTTGGTATATGTCCTGTTACCGTTTGAAAGACCACTTCACTTTAAATGCAGAAATTACCATTGTGTAAATGTTTTAATAGCATGTTAGGTGAAGGAGAGGGAGAAAGAGAGAAGAAAAGACAAGAACAAATGAGTAGATTTTGTCATTTTTCTTGATGGGCACATTAAGCAGCTTTCGTCTTATCCCAAGAAGGATGGAGAAATGGTATTCATACCCTATTCAAATCACTACATCATTTGTTGTATTGTATTCATTAAGGGCCCTTGTATGATGCATCACAGTGAAAAAAAAAACCTTTCTTTATTAAAGATTGTTTACTTCATTGTGATTAGTGAGAACACTAATCAGCAAAAGAAGAAAAGGAAGGAAAGATCACTTGAGGACTAAAATGGTTTGTTCAAGGGAACAGCTTTATTGTAGTCCTTGAGAAAATATTTAATCCATATCTTGTTTTAGAAAGGTTTGCAGCATAAAACAGTCCTCGGTTTTTTTTTTTTTTTTTTTTTTTTTTTGGTCTCTTGATTCTATTTAACAGTTATACCAGAACATTTTATAGTTATTCATCTTGGTTTATATTGATTTCTTTGACTGTTCTCAGAAAAAATGATCACAAAATGTTCCCAAGCCACTGGGGTATCGAGGAGAAAGTGTACTAATGTTCTTACAAAAAATAAAAACCTTCTTTGTCTGATAGTCATGGCCAGATAGGAAACTTTTTTAAAGGAGAAATAAACATCTTTAATCTTCCTTTTAGATAGGAAATGTTTATGATATAGATAATATAAGTAAATGATGATATATAATTGACAAAGTTCCTATAGAGTTTGATCAGCCGATATCATGCATACATAAGTGAGCAGAGAATAGTCATATGGAAAAAACACCAATGCAGTTTGGGCCAGGGGACAGCATTAATAACACAATATTGAAGCTTTGGAATGATAAGAGCAAACGTCCCCCAAATTCCAGAGTTCTATAGCAGACATTCCTTTGCAGTGCAGGCATTAGAGACCACATCCCCTTAAATTCTAGCACTGGGTAGATGTGTGCATACTAATCAGTACATAAATCATCAGAGCTTTTCTGAGATAGCTTATCCAGATTACGTATTTAAAATTTGAAATTTTAAGTGCAACTGGAGAGAACAATAAAAAATTTTTCTGTTAGTCTATTAACCCTCATAAGAGAAAGTTCCTAGTCTGACCTACCCAAATCTACTGCCATCAAGTCGATTTCAACTAATAGTCACCCTAGAGGACAGAGGAGAACTGCTCCATAGAGTTTCCGAGGAGTGTCTGATGGATTTGAATGGCAGATCTTTCGGTTAGTAGACATAGCACTTAACCCCTGTGCCACAAGGCTTTCCAGTTTGACCTAAGTCATGTAATTCATGTATAAATTAGAGCAAGTGTGGAAGGCTGCTCAGAACCTGGGGATGAAAGAAAAGAGACAATCAAGACTAGAACTAAAATGCTTAGCCCTTCTTAGGTAAAGTTTGTACCTGTATCTGGATGGGAAGAATTGATGTTGAATACCACTTACTTTCACCCAGTAAAAACCACTGCAGTCCAGTCAAGTCTGACTCACAGTGACCCTAGATGTCAGAGCGGAACTGTCCCGTAGAGTTTACAAGGCACACCTGGCAGATTTGAACTGCCAATCTTTTGGTTAGCAGACACAGCGTTTAACCCACTATACCACCAGGGTTACTTTCACAATTGATGGCAAATTCATCCTTCCAATCATCTTGGCCAAAAGTTGGAGTCATCCTCGTCTCCCAGCCAATTCACTGGGAAATCTTATTGGCTCTTTCTTCAAATATTTCCAGAATCTCACTGTCACCACTGCTTTCATCCTAGTCAAGCTACCATTGTCTTTCAGTTTGAACCTAGCAGCCGGTGCTTGAAACCATATGCGGTGGTCCTACTCTGTCCTGTAGGATTGCTATTAGTCAAAATTGACACAATGGCAATGAGTTTCTTTGCTAGTTTGTTCTTTCTATAGAGTTCTATTAAATTTTTAGTAAATGATACATGATAAAATGTTTTTTCAATGAATTTTTCCATTGGCCTTATGGAAATCTACATTAAGGAACACTTTGGGGTGCTATTAATGATTGCCTTGACCTGAGAGTCAGAAGGCTGCTCCTAGAGTGAGAGAATCAATCACTTGCTATTTCTCAATATTTGTTACCAGCACTTGTCACACTATGACACTAACCAGGTTCTGTAGTAATTGGGAGGAGCCCTGCTGGTACAGTGGTCACACACTTGGCTGCTAACTGAATGAACAGTGGTTCCAAACCACCAGCCACTCTTTGGCAGAAAGATGTGACAGTCTGTTTCCATAAAGATAGATCACCTTGGAAAGGCTGCCGCACAGTTCAATTCTGTCTTATAGGTTATCATGAGTCAGAATCAACTTGATAATGCACAGTAATATATTATTTTCATGTAGATTACTCTGACCAAAAAGGTTAATTCTAGCAACTTAGTTTTCATTCTCTATCACAATAGTTAAGCATGTCATATTTACTTCGCTTATGATGATCAAATTCAATAGCAAACAACAATGTTACACCTTGTTATGAATACACAGAGCCAATGGCAGGTGTCTTCTTTTCAAGTTCTCCAAGACCTGAGTCAGTCAATAGTCCTACTGTGTGGTTGAGTAACTAGATTCACATGTATGCACAGTGCAGAATAGGAAGCTTCTGATGTTTGGGAATATGGTTTTATGGGGCCATAAATTCCACCTCATTTATAAAATGCCCTGCCTTCCCTCTCACTGATGGATAACAGTAATTCAGCCAAAAGGATCTTTATGTCTGACCTCACAACTTAGGTGTTAGTCAAATAATATTTTTTAAGGGTGCAAAAAATATATGTTGCTAAAATTTTAAGAGTCTATGAACTTCTTATGGTCTTTCCAGTAGTAAGTTTTGATACAAAAATAACATGTATGCTTTGGTAATAAGAGAGATGAGTGGAATAAAATATTGCAGAATAGAGAGGCAGAAGATGTAGAATAAAAACTTCAACAACATCATAATTTTACCTAGGGACAGAATGAAAACTAATTCATAACAAATATTTGAATGGTCTTTTAAAATTTTACTATTAAAAATAATAGTGTAGTCTTTTTGCAGTCATTCAAACAATACAGAAATATATAACAAAAAGCAAAACAATTTTTACTTCTCTCTGAATTCTATCAACAAAACCGTCAAGATACATAATATTAACAGTTTAGTATATACCCTTCCACTGAACTACATTAAAATTTAAAGTATACCCCCTACGATAATTGAACTAAAGCTTTCATAATCAGTTTCATTGTACCATCTATTCAGGTTAAGGTTATTTCCTGGAAAAATATCTCTACTTTTCAACAGAATATTTGAAGATGATTAATTTAATAAAAGGAAAGAAAAAAAGGATTCCAATGAAAAATGTATTTCATGACATTGCCTGCTCATTAAGCAAAGTTTTGTTTGAGATTTTTGTCAAGGGTCATATATTGTTCCAAAAGAAGAAAACAAATGTGATTTTCCCAGTGGGAAATTTGCATAATTATTTTCCTTGGTTTTTACATTTAAGACGTACTTGAATAAGTTAATGATAATTTCTGCGGTTGTTAGAGTCCTTATTCAGTGACAGGCCTTGTGTTCAGTAAGCATTCTTTGTGAATGATCTCCTATAAATCTTCTGAAGCAGAGAGGTTTAATTGAAGTTTTTCAGATGAGAAAACTGAGTTTTGAAGAGCTTAAGCACCTGAGCAAGTACACGGCAGAGCCACCGCGGGAGGCAGCTCAGTTAGGAGACGCGGTGCTGGGCGGTGCTGAGCAAGATAGGCTACTGGGTCTAGTCAAAGGAAGGCTGACATCGCAGACTGGCCAATAAATGCTAGCTATTAATTAATGCCTAAGCAACATTAAATAGGACCTTTGCAATTATAGTTCAGGACTAGGCTTTTCTCACAGGAATTTCCAGAATGCAAAAAGAGAATTTATTCAACCAGTTTCCACATAAAATTACATTCAAGTTCTAACTTTTTTTATTTTTCAGTCAATTCTTCATAGTTTCAAAAACTGTGATTCAGATTAAGTGCTCATTTCTTTTTTTCTGAAAAAAAGGTAAAATATCTTTTCTTTGGGGAAAATGCCAAAGTATCCAAAGCATCAAAGTTGCTACAGACAATTTAGCTTAGTATAACTGTATCCAAGTAGTAGCAATCCACATCTTTGGTTTCTCAGAACCATTTTAGAGTACAGAGAAAGAAATAGAGAACATGGCCAGAGCAGAATTAAAACAAAATTTAGAAAGCAAAGCGCTAGACAAGAATGAGGTAGAACTGTAGCTGAACCGTATTTAGAAATGGGGAAAAAAAAATCATCTCTCATTTACCTCTTGAAGGAGTTTACAGTCCAAGAGAAGATGATGAATTTGTGTTAGTTTGTGTGTAGATTCCATCAAACAGTAGTACCTGCCAATCGATGAAAAAGATTCTTAGGCTCTCTTTGCACTCCGTCAGAAAGTATTATGAAGGTTTTAATGTGTCTACCCTGGGAATGAAATAGGAAATAGTAATATATACACGATGGATTTGTGCTATCTCATGGCTTGAGGAAAAAAGAAGAAACGGGAACTGAGTCTCCAGGTAAGTGGTTTACTTCAGGAGCTGGAGAAATATTCTCTTATTAAATCCTTGCCAATCCAGCAAGATAAGAATTGTACCTTGTGTTTTACAGATGAGGAGATGCATTCTCTGAGAGAATAAGTCTTTGCTGTTTCTGGAAAGAAGGAGAGAAAGCATGACTTTATGGTGAAGGGATGTGAAAGCAATGTGCAAATACCCATTTATCCATACGAAAAGTTGGGCATCTACTACTGTTATTCAAGAAGACCCTGCTTGTATGTTAATGTCTTATTATTCCATTGCTTCCAGTGTTTCCAACCATTTTTATATTTAAGTGTCACCAATATTCTGCAGTCTAAATTGCTTCATTCTTCAAGACATGCCATTATGCTAATTATACCCTCTTTACAAATGGTGAATAGTTTTTCTCTTTGTAAATTATTTTAAGTTTGAAAGAAACTTTATTCATGCTCTGATTACTACTCACAGACCACAAAGAGATTCTTTTAGAACAATAGAATGGAAAACATGGGAGTACAGGATTCTTTAGCAGTCTTAACTGCACTGATAACTTGATCTGCATTTTGGATTACTCTGTCACTTTGTGTTTTATTTTTTCCAATAGGAGGGTTTAACCAGTCTATCTAAAATCTATGTTGAGTCACAAATGCTATGATTTCTATGAGTTCAAAATGCAGGTTTTTACTAGGAAGAGTCAGATTTTGACATGGGTAGTAAATAACATTGGGGAAACATGAAGAAATATTTTCTTTGTTTATTTTTTCAAATAGCATAATACATTTTCAGTGCCTATTGGTACCTGCTTCTAAAATCCACTTGCTGGGCCCAGAGACCCAGGACAGTCACTCACTGGCTCAGTATGTGTGAGTGTGGGCACTGACTCTGCATCACACACTGTGAAAGGTGTGAGGGGAAGATAAAGTTGCAGCAAGCATAGACCAGCTTCACGTTTATGAATAACAGAGATGCTTAAGTAACCAAAATATACAGGAGAAAATAAAAAAGAATCTTAAGATTTATGCAAATAGATTGCCATGGGGGATAAGTAGAAGGGCAAATTACATCCTATGGGACTAGGGAAGTAGTAAAAGAAGGCTCCATCAATAGAACTTTGTGAGCCAAACTTCAAAATATTAAGTAAGACTTGGCCACTTGGGAAGAATATGAAGAAGAAAATTATCCAGAAAGGTGGATCACCATGAGCCAGGGAAAGGAGGTAGGCAAAGAGGAACATAACTGGAAAGGGGTGAAAACTTCAGTTTGGCTGGGTTTCTGAAAGGAAGTAGTGACAAATGACAATAAAGGTGGCACAGTCTTCAGTGCCAAAAAAGGAAGTTAAAGACTTTATTTTCTAAATATAATCTGTTCATGAAAGGTAGTGAAAATCTTAACCATCATCCAGTAGAATGGCTAGTGAACTGAAATGACAATATCTGGGGGATAAAACCAAACACTCTGCTGTCAAATCTATTCCAACTATAGCAACCCTACAGGAGAGAGTAGAACTGCCCCATATTATTTCCAAGGAGCAACTGATGGGTTAGAACTGCCAATCTTTTGGTTAACAGTTGTAGCTCTTAATCACTATGCCACCAGGGTTTTCCACCCTAGGGATAAACCAAAAAACCCAAACCCATTGCCATCAAGTTGATTCTGACTCATAGCAACCCTACAGAACAGGCAGAAAAGACCCATAGAGTTTCAAAGGAGGGCCTTACGGATTGAAACAGCTGACCTTTTGGTTAGCAGCCATAGCACTAACCACTACTCCACCAGGGTTTCCATTCTAGGGATAGAGAGGTCAATTAGGAACCACTTCAAAGTCCAGCCAAGAAGTAAATTCAGTGCCCGAATTACCATTGTCACATAGAGAATGAAGAAAGGAGTATGACAGATGAAAGACTAAGAATCATAATAATAACGAACATTTATTGAGTGCTTACATCATGCACTGCCCTGAGAATAGGCAAATCACTCCTTCCACCCTCACTATAATCCCAAGGTAAAGTCTAATTATTAATTTTAGCTTTACAGATGCAGAAATTGAGGCATAGAAAGGTTAAAATGTGTTGTTGTTATTAGGTGATATCAAGCAGATTTAGACTCACAATGATCTTATGTGACAGAACAGAATTGTCCATATAGTTTTCTAGGCTGTCACCTTTATTAGAGCAGAACACCAGGTATTCATCTTACAGGGCAGCAGAGTGGTTTTGAAATGCAAACCTTTTAGTTAGCTGCTGAATGCTCACCTGTTGTCCTGCCAGGACTCCTTGAAACCTTTCCTAAGGATGCTTAATTAGGAATTCAGCCTTTGGTTATAGAACCTTCTTGCTTAACCATTCTGACACACTGCCCTCCTGAAGACATGAGCTTGACATTAAAGAACAACAGATCAATGAAGCCAGGCAAACAAATAATTCAAGTTGATGCTAAAATTCCAACTCCAGTTCACCAGAAGGATGGAGATGTCATTATAAAAAAGAGGTAGAGAACACAGGAGGCAGTGCAGAATGGAAAGAAATTATGAGTTTGGGGTCTGCTTCTTTGAAACAGCAGCCATCGACAAAGATAAACAGGTAGCAGACAAATAGAGGCCAGAAATCTGAGGGTGAGAAGGGAGACAGAGTTAAACCCTTGTGAAGGTGAAAGTTGATGTCATGACATTCCCAGGCAGAGTATAGTAAGAGAAGATCAGAAAATGGGTCTCTATGGAATATTTAAATGAAAAAAAAAAATAGAAGTGAGGCAGAGAGTAAATAAGAAGAAGGTGGTGAGGAAAAGACGACAAGAATGGCCACAGAGGTAGGACACAAGTCTAGAGAATATATGCTACGGGAAATGAGAAAAAAGCGGCTTGCAAAGGGAACAAATGAGTGTGTCTTAAAAGCTAAAAGACTAATGTGTGAATCGATTACTGATTCACCTAGAGAAGTTCTTTCCAGCAAGTTTGATGTTTCATAATGACTCCAAAGAAGAAATGCGATTTCCACAGATGCTGACCCTCAAGATACAGAAAAAAGTGGACCAGTCATCAAACCAAATTCATTCTAAAGCAGCAGAAATGTACAAATCACAGCCTATTTTCTGACTGAGGGAAGCATTGTTCATGTATTAAATAAATAAATAATAATAAATAAAATATACAATAATTAAAATTAGCATTACTAACTTACAGATATGCTCAAATCTTCAGAGATACATTACTAAATGATCAGTACCATAACTTTATTTACTGGAAAATCATGTTGTGAATCATTCAGTGCTATCTACTATTATATATGATTTTGTTCTCCCAGATAAAATACGTGAGAAACTATTTCTTAATTTAATAAGAGGAACCAGAGCATGGCCCTGGCCCTGATGCTGCCCCTGTCCATAAATCATAGTGGCGGTCAACTCTTTGGACAGGAATGGATTGGACTTGGTGACACAGAGTGACTATATCGTGTGTGCACTTTACAGTTCCATGCATCCATAGGATGTCATCCTGCTGACCTCTTACTGGAGGTGGAAGAGTGGGTGGAGAGGAGGGGACAGGAGATTGCTGGGAAGTAAGACAAGTAAGGAGCGGAGGGGAAGAGCGTGCTGTCATCGGGCAGGGAGAGCAGTGGGAGCTGCATACAGGTGGGCATGTGAATTTATATGGGAATGTACATTTTCACTTAATCATAATAAAAAGAAAAAAATGATTTAAAAAAAAAAGGAAAAGAACCAGTCCCTACTGACATCCCTACTGTGTGACTAATTTTGCTGGAGGAATGTGTGTGGTTCTCTGCCAGTGAAGCCAAGCATATAGACTTCAATAGCTTACCTCTCCTGAGTTTCATCTGACCAGCCAAGCTATTTCAGCCCTAATTCTCTCAGTTTGGGGCCACAAAACCCCACTTAAACTTATCCAGTGATTAGGCATAATTTATGCTCAGAGAAGGACACACTATAGTAGTCTATTCTGAAAGAATGTATAACCACATTTACAGCTCTCATTTTCTCTAACTCATGAGGGTAACCCTGATATTTGTGAGACTAGGCAGTGTCTACCAGTAGCAATCTGTCTGCAGTCTGTGTTTGTGCTTGCTACCATGTGACTTTAAGGTTTTGTTTATTTTACTGCTTTTTGTTTGCTTTGCTGTCAATAAGAATGACTGGGGAGGCAATGACATAAGCAACACGATACTCTGGGAGGAAGGAGAAATGTCAGGGATTAAAAGTCAAAGACACTTAGAAAAGGCAACAAATACCAGTTATGTAATTCCAAAGAACAAGTTCTCACTTTGCCTGCAGCCCACATCTCTGGTTAAGGGCCTGTGGTCCCCTGCAGCTCTCTCATATCTGTGTTCTGGCTGGCAGAATTCAGCTCAGGGAAGAGCAGAGTTGTCATCGGATAAAATACATTTACTTCCTAGCACAGAATAGTAACGGTCTTCACAATACTGCTCTTGATGTAAATATATTGGATATTTAATTCCAAACCACCAATTAATTTGGTTTAAATTGTCTTAATAGTTACTGTTGCTTAAAGTTATGGCAGTGAAACAGATTCAGCTTTTTGAAAGGCTCCTTTTGACAGCAGGTGCTTTTATGTCACTGTAATTTCTCCTCTAAAGATCATTACCAATTAATTATGAGTGGCAGCTGCTTTGAGCATATTTTGGTTTCCAATTATGGTTTGATTGATTATTGCAGTCCTAATTCTGCTATCCTAAGGAGTCTATTTGATTGGGAATTATGATATCATCAAAATTTTTAGTATCAACTCACATTAATTCACTCTGTCACAAACTGTCACGAGGTAATATTTTTCTTTTTTTGTAAAACACAAACACAATTATCTTTTCCTTTTTAGTCAAAAGTAAAATAAACATGACATTTGTATGTGGCTTCAAATAATATGTTTCCTCATCTTCTCACTGGAAACCAAACATGCTTTGAAACAAACAAATTTAAATGAAGTCTTTTGTTTAAAGGATATTATTACATGTAAAGGGGGGACATGAATTCTCTGGATTTTAAAGTAAGATGAAGGGTGCTGGTAATATACTTAAGAATTTTCAAGCTTTAAAAAGTAATTCTCTTAGCAATTCAGTTTTGTTGTTTTGTTTGTTTTTTTTTTTTTCCCTTCTAAGTATATGATAAACATGAAAGTGAACAGATGTGGGAACCTATCTAAGTTCTAAGCCATAAAGTCTTTAGATACATGACCATCTACATTTGTTTTCCATCAGAGGCAGGAATGCATCCACTTTGGAGATAGTCTATCTCCTTTGGAAGTTTAATCCAACGAGGAAGAAAATATAAAATTGTCTTCTGTCCTAGTTCTACTCTTTTTAACTGCCCTACGAGATTCAGCAATATGTTCCTTGTTAAGTGACTCAGATTTTCCATGTGTTGACTTTCTCATCTATAAAATGATGGTCACAACACGACTGATTTTGAACGGACTGAGTGAGATAGCCTACTTGGAGTTCCCAGAAGTGTTATCACCCCATTTGAAGCATTCAAATACTGTGGGATATTTTATGTTCATTACTAAACAAATGCAGTTTTTGCTGAGTATCTCCTCAGGGCCGGGCACTCTGCTGGGTGAAAGACTGAAATACAATCTCTTTCCTTTAGGGCAGCCAGTGGTGGACTGTTTCTAGTGTCCCTGTTTCCCACTGGAATGCATTCCACATTTATAAAAGACAGTAAAGAAAAGAAAAACAAAGAAAAATATGTAACAAAGACCTGTACACCTCCCTCCAAGATTAAAATATCTATTACCTATACCTTTACAGAATAAGTTTAGCAGCCTCTGCTCCAAGGGCTCAGTCTATTGAGCAACACTATTGAGAAATGTGGTAAAAAGCTCTGTAATGAGTAGAAATTTCTTGATAAAGGAGCTGGAAGAGGGCTATTAGTCTCATTAGGGGCGATACGGAGAAAACTCAAAGAAGGCTCTACAGAAGAGGTTATATTTGAACCAGAAATTGAGCAAGAGGTAAGATTTCATCAATCTGAGAAGGAAAAGAGGTATACACAAAGAAGGGGGGAACCATGAGAAAAATTATGGAGTGATGTATTCTAGGAATTGTGGCTTGATTATGATGTGCTTATATGTTTAAGAGAAAACCCTGATGGCAAAGTAGTTAAGTGTTACAGCTGCTAACTAAAAGGTTGGTAGTTCAAATCCACCAGGGGCTCCTTGGAAACTCTATGGGGCAATTCTACTCTGTCTTATAGGGTTGCCATGAGTAGAAATTGACCCAACAACAATGGGTTGGGTTGGGTTTTATATGTTTAAGAACTCATAGCAACCCTACAGGACTGAGCAGAAATGCCTCATAGAGTTTCAAAGGAGCATCTGGTGGATTTGAACTGCTGACCATTTGGTTAACAGTCATAGCACTCAACTACTATGCCACCAGGGTCACTATAGAGTCACTAGGAATTGGAATCAACTTAACAGCAGTGGATTTGTTGTTGTTTGTTTTTTTTTTTTTTTTTTTTTTGGTTACACGTATAAGGGAGCCCTGGTTGCTCAGTGGTTAAGAGTTTGGCTGCTAATCCAAGGGTCTGCATTTTGAACCCACCAGCGAATCCTTGGAAACCCCATAGGGGTAGTTCTACTCAGTCCTATGGGACTGCAATGAGCTGGAATCAATATGATCGCAATGGGTTAGGTTTTTTATTTGTTTGTTCATTTTGGGTATGTGTAAGAGGTAGAGTAGGTATGGAGACAATTAATGGCCTAAAAGGAGAATGGGATGAAACATATAATGAAGGGTATTAAGTGTTCTACTAATGATTAGAACTTAGAACTTAAATTGAAGGTAGAGGTATCAATGAAAGTTGTTAAATGGGAGAGTGAAAGAAGCAGAGCAGAGACTTAGAGTAACAAAAAAAGTAAATTAGACTTCAGCTTTAGGCCAAAATGGACTAAAAGGACCCAGAGTTCCCTTCTGTATAAAACAACTTTTTAAAAAACTCTAAACAAAATATATGAACCATGGCCCCTGAGAGAGGGAAAACAAATGAACTGAGCCCTGCGATTGCCCAGCCTCCTAGGTGAACAGAAGTCCTAGGCTACAGTGCAGGAAAGGAAAATTATAGTCATAATTAAGAGAAAGTTCAATCAAAAGAAACATGCTGAGAAATGGCAAAGACTTACAAAATTGATGCAGAACTATATTCAGATATGTAACTATACTTCTAATGAAGAAGACATTTGAGCATCTTCAGTAGAGCTGTGAAAGAAACTTTTTAAAAAAACAGAATTCCAACTCTAGAGATAAAATACAGTGGTTTGAGACGAAACCAAATTTGTTGGGATTAACAATAGATACTACAAAAAATTTACCAGTGAACCTTAAAACACAGGAATATAAACTATTTAAAATGAAACAGAGAGAACAAGAAAAAACTCAAAGTGGAAATAAGCATTAGTGAGTTATAGGACAACTTGAAGCCTCCTAAAATACATGCACTGGGTCCCTGAAGGAGAGAAAGGGGAAGTTGGACAGAAAAAAAAATTTGAAGAAATAATGGACAAAATTATCCAAATGGGATTAACTATAAATCTCCAGATCCAAGGAGATAAAGGAGGCCAAGCGCAAGATACATGAACATAATAATACCAAAGACACATCATAATTCAGTTGGTTAAAACCAGTGATAAAAAGAAAATCTTAAAAGCAGGCAGAGGGGAAGAAAAGACATATTAAAATCAGAGGAACAAAGACAAGAGATAACATCAGCATTTTCCTTGGAAACAATGTCCTAAGGCAGAAGACACTCAGTAACATCTTTAAAAAACTAAAAGAAAAACCACAAACCTAGAATTTTATACTTAGGAAAATATCTTTCAAAAAGCATGATGAAATAAAGACTTTTCATAGTTTACAATAAATACAAGGATTCAAGGTGAGCAGATGTGTACTATAGCCAAAAGAAGGTAAATTGACAGCATATAGAAACATGATCTGCCAAACAACGAAGAATGCTAGAAATGGCAAATATTTTTTTAAATTTGTTTAAAAGATAATAGATTAAGGATAACATATATAGAAATAAAATATATGAAAACAATAGCAGATTAGGAACAGCTAATTCTTCAACGTGAATTCCACTATGAAAACATCTACAACTTACACTTAATGTTGAAAGACTGACATCACGAACAACGTAAGAAATGAGGCTATGGGAGTCGGTGAGAATTTCCAAGGGTGATCTTTAGATTAAGGAAAGAAGTGGGAAAGTGGATCCTTGGGGAATACACCAATATTAAGGGATGAGAAACAAGTTTTCTTCTCTAGACATCTCAATCCTCTTTCTACTACATTATAATGCAATCTGAATTTTTCAGCCAGACTAGGTAAAAATAAGACAACAGAACTTGGAACTCTTCTGCACTGCTAGTGGGAATGTAAAATGGTAGAACTATTTTGGAAAATGATACAGTGCTTTCTTAAAAACCTAGAAGCAGAAACACCATAAGATCCAACAATATCACTCCTAGGAGTATATCTTAGCAAAAGAGCCATTGCACGAACAGAAATATGCATACTTACATTCATTGCAGCATTATTCACAGTAGCAAAAAGATGGAAACTACCTAAGTGCCCCTCAATAGACGAATGAATAAACAAGCTATGATACATACATACAATAGAATAAAGCAATAAAGAACAGTGATAAATCTGCAAATCATCTCACAGTGTGGATGAAGCTAGAGACATTAAGCTAAATGAAATAAGTCAGTTACAAAAGGACAAATACACGTGAGACAAATATTACAGAAACCCATGAAAAGGTTTACATACAGAAAGGAAATGTCAATGTTGGTTACCAGGGTGGGAAGAGTGGGAGGGAAAAACATTAACTGGACAATAACCTGTAAGATCCTAAGTGATAACTATGGTGAAGGGTAAGAGAGTACACACACAATACTGGGAAGTCAGCACAAGTTAACCAAGGCGAGGTCATTGAAGATTCATAGATACATGCAAACTCCCTGAGGGACCGAACTACTGGGACAAGTGCTGGAGACCACGGTCTAGCTCAACTGGCATAACATAGTTAATAAAGAAAATGATCTACATTCTACTTTGATGAGTAGCTTCTGGGATCTTAAAAACTTATGAGTGGGCATCTAAGACAATCCATTGGTCCTGCTCTACCTGGAGCAAGGGAAAATGAAGACAATTAAAGATACAAGAGAAAGAGGAGCCCAAAGGATTAATGGACCACATCTACTACAGCCTCCACCAGACTGAGTTCAGCACTCAGTGATAAATCTGCAAATCATCTCACAGTGTGGATGAATCTAGAGACATTAAGCTAAGTGAAATAAGTCAATTACAAAAGGACAAATACACGTGAGACAAATATTACAGAAACCCATGAAAAGGTTTACATACAGAAAGGAAATGTCAATGTTGGTTACCAGGGTGGGAGGAGTGGGAGGGAAAAACATTAACTAGACAACTAAATGGTGTCTGGCTATCACTACTGACTGCTCTGGCAGGGATCCCAAGAGAAGTTCCCAGGCAGAGCTGAAGAAAAACATAGAACAAAATTCTAACTCACAAAAAATGTCAGACTTGACCAGTGTGACAGAAACTGGAGGAACTCTGAGATAATGAAGTCACTCCTGAGGTTGACCATTCAGCCAAATATTAGACAGCTCCATAAAACAAAGCAAGACTAAATGAGCAGACCAGCCCAAGAGCAAGGACCAGAAGGCAGGAGAGAAGAGGAAAGCTGGTAGTGGGGAACCCAAGGCTGGAAAGGAGCAAGTGTTGACTTGTTGTGGGATTTACAACCAGTGTTACAAAATAACATGTATTAATTGTTTAGCGAAAAACTAATCTGCCCTATAAATTCTCATCTAAAGTGCAATTTAAAAAAATAAAAACAAGACAACATCTTTAGTTAGCAGAAACTCTTTTCTTCCCTGGAACTGACAAGACAGTTGCTCAGAATTTCAACTCAGTCTTGGATCCAGGCAAGAAGTATTTGATAAGGTTCTCAAGTGCCATAAAAAATACAAACTTGGCTGTTTTCAGGATACACACTGTACCTACATTTGGGTACGCTTAGTGAGAGTGACAAGAGAACTGGAATATGCAGGAAAACAAGAAAGACAAATGTGAGAGTAAGACCACCAGCTTCTTTAACCTGACAAATATTTCTCTAGCTCTCATCAAAATGAGATTTTAATGGATATGAAAAATATTTTATTATACTTAATTTTTCTGACTATAATAGGAAAATTATTTTCTATCCTAAATACCTGTCTAAAAGAAAGAAAAAGAAGGGGTGGGGGAGGCTGAGTTGAAAGCATGTAGAAATGACACCATTTTAGGCAAAATACAACCTTTGAGATGTTCTTTGCCATTTTACACCGACACCAGTTTGATGATGTGCCCAGAGAAAACAAACCATTCACAAAACCCCTGTCTCTTATTGCAAACATTGATAGTTTTCTTTCTAAGAAGAAAAAAAATCAGGACTTCCACTTTAAGCATTGTGCTGTTTTAACAAATTATCCACATGAGATAAATTAACAATGATAAATTGAAACGTTGAATGTGAAGCTTCTGGTGAAATGAATTCAAGATAACGGTGGTGGAATAATTTGGAAAAGGATACTGAGAATGGTAGCACAACTTGAAGAATGTATGTCAATTATTTCACTGAATTGTACCTATAGAAATTGTTGAAATGGTATATCTGGCTGCATGTACTTTATCAAAATTTAAGAAAAAAGTAATTGAAACAAGTTCAAATAGCAAAGTCTTTTTCATCCTTTGTTTATGTCAATTAATTCAAACATCTTGTCTCTGATTGCATCAGATATTAAATAAAACAAAAAGTAGTAAATCACAACTTAAATATAAAGCCAAAAATAGGGAGCTACAGCAGAAGTATTCTTTCCTAGCTAGAGGTTCTAAACATATTTTGACTGTGGGAGAGAAAAAATACTGCAGTTAGCCAAGGCTGTCTCTCATTCTCTGACATTTAACTTTACTCTTTATCTTTTTCCACCTTCTTTATTCAAATCCAAATTCACTTAACTCTAATTCACCAAACAGACTGCCACACAAATTTAAATGCAGAGCCAAATATTGCATAGCACTTAGTCTTAGTCATCTAGTGCTCCTATAACAGAAATACCACAAGTGAATGGTTTTTACTAAGAGAAATTTGTTTCCTCACAGTTAAGTAGGCTATGAGTCCAAGACTTTTTCTACTGGCTCTAGAAGAAGGTCCTTGTCATCAATCTTTCCCTGGACTGAGAGTTTCTGAGGTACACGGACCCCAGGTCTGCTCCCACTTTGCTCCCGGCATTGCTTCTTGGTGGTACGAGGTCCTCCTCTCTCTCTGCTGGCTTCTTTCCTTTGAATCTCAAGAGATTGCCTCAAGGCACAATATTATCTTACATATTGTGTTCTGCCCCACTAACACGACTGCCTTCCATCCTCTTACATTAACATCATGTATACATGGTTTATAGCATATAAGAACATCACACAATACTGGAAGTGTCATCACCTAGCCAAATGGCTACACACATTTTTAGGGTGACACAGTTCTATCAATGACACACTTGAAATATTTTTTTGGCCTTCCTACATGGCAGTCAAGAGCCAAAGTCTGACCATTAATATACCCCACCTGAATTTAAAAACCATCTCAACAATAGTTTTTACCAATAACCAAAGACGAAAGATGTTACAGAATGACATAAGGACATCATAAATGAAGAGAGCAACAGGTCATTAAAAAGACAGAAAAAGAAAAAGACTAAAATGAAAATCCCAAGAGACTCTGAAACCTTTTCTTGAATGTAGAGTAGCTAAAGCAATGGGAAAAAATGAAGTAAAGGAGCTGAACAGAAGATTTCAATGGATAGCTAGAGAAGACAAAGTAATTACTAGGAAATGTGAAAAGACTTGGAGCTGAAAAACTAAAAAAGAAGAACATACTAGACATTTCTCAAGCTGAAAGAACTGAAGAAAAAATTCAGTCCTCAATTTGCAACACTGAAGAATTCTAGGAGGAAAATATTAAATATGCAGGAAGCATCAAAAAAAGATAGAAAGAATTAAGTGTCACTGTAACCAAAAACAACTGGAAATATTCAAACATTTCAGAAGACAGCATGTGATCAACAATCAAAGATACTTAAGGAACAGTAAAGACATTGGCAAGAAACAAGGCTCCAAGAATAGATGGAATAACAATTCAGTAAATAGATGCAGCCTTGGAAGTGATAACTTATCCATGCCAAGACATTTGGAAGACAACTATTTGGCCAAACAACTGGAAGACATCCATACTTACGCCTATTCCCAAGTTAGGTGATTCAACCAAAAGCAGAACTTATAGGACAATATCACACAGAAGTAAAATGTTGCTGAAGGTTATTTAAAAGCAGCTTTTGCAGTACATCAGCAGAGAACTGCAAGAAATGTAAATTAGATTAAGAACAGGACACGGAACAAGGGACATCTTTGCTGGCATCAGAGGATCTTGGCTGAAAGCAGAGAATACCAGGTAAAGATGTTTACCTGTTTTGTTGTCTATATAAAGGTATTTGACTGTGTAGATCCTAACAAATTTTAGATAACATTGCAGAGAGTGGCAATTACAGAATCATAATCATGCTCATGGGGAACTTGGCATAGAAAAGGAGATAGTCATTAAAACAAAAAAAGGGGATACCACGTGGTTTGAAGACAAGAAAGTTACGTGTCAGGACTGCATCTTTTCACTCTATTTGTTCAATCTGTATGCTGAGCCAATAATCCAAGAAACTTGACTATGTAAGAAGAAAAAAAAAAACAGGGCATTACAACTAGAGGAGGACTCATTAACAACCTGTGATATGCATATGACACAACCTGGCTTGCTGAAATTAAGGAGACTTGAAGCACTGCTAAAGACCAAAGGTTATAAAAATCTTACAAATGGACCAGTAAACAACATCGTATTTGTTGTCGACATAGGTGCCACTCAACAAGTTCCTACTCATGCTGATTCTGTACAAAACAGAAGAGAACATTTCCCAAGCCTGCGCCATGCCACTATCATTTCTATACTTAAGCCCCTTGTTGCAGCCCGTCAGCCCACCTTGTTAAGGTTCTTCTTCTTTTCTGCCGACCCTTCACCAAGCATGATGTTCTTCTCCAGCTATTGATCTGTCCTGACAACATGTTCAAAGTATGTAATACACAATCTCATCATTCCTTCCCTCCAAGACGCGCTCTGGCTGTACTTCTTCCAGTACAGCTCAGTTTGTTCTTTTAGCAGTCCATGGTGTAATAAATATTCTTCTCCAGCACCATAATTCAAACGCATCAATTCTTCTGTCATCCTCATTCATTGCCCAGCTTTCACACATATGTGATGCAACTGAAAACATCACGACTTGGGTCAGACATACCTTAGTCTTCAAGGTTATATTTTTAATTTTCAACACTTTAAAGAGAACTTTTGCCACAGATTTTCCCCATTCAACATGTATTTTGATTTCTTAACTGCTGCTTCCATGGACGTTGACTGTGTGAAATGAAATCTTTACAGCCTCAGTCTTTTCTCCATTTATCATAGTGTTGCTTACTTTTCCAGTTGTGAGGATTTTTTTCTTGATATTGAGATGCAATCCATACCAAAGGCTGTGGTGCTTAGTCTTTATCAGTATATGTGTCAAATCTTCTTCACTTTCAGCAAGCAAGGCTGTGTTATCTGTATAACACAGGTTGTTGATGCATCTTCTTGCAGTCCCGATGCTCTCTTCGTTTTCGTATAGTCCAGCTTCTCAGATTATTTGCTTGATACACAGATTGAAAAGGTCGGGTGAAAGGATACAACCCTGATGCACGTCTTTCCCGGCTTTAAATCATACAGTATCCCTTTGTTCTGTTCAAATATGTACAGATTCCTCACAAGAACAATTAAATGTTCTGAATTCCTATGCTCCTCAATGTTATCCATAATTTGTCATGATCCACGCAGTCAATACCTTTGCATAGTCAATAAAACACAAGTAAACATCTTTCTGGTATTCTCTGCTTACAGCAAGGTCTGTCTGACATCAGCAGTGAAATCCCTGGTTCCAAGTCATCTTCTAAATCTGTACTGAATTTCTGGAAGTTCCCTGTCAATATGCTACTTCGGCTGCTTTTGAATGATCTTTAGCAAAATTTTACTTGTATGTGACATTAATGATTTTGTTCAATAATTTCCACATTTGGTTGGATCACCTTTCTTGGGAATGGACATAAATATGGATCTCTTCTAGTCTGTTGGCCAGGTTGCTGTCTTCCCAAGTTCCTGGCATATACAAGTAAGTACTTCCAGGGCTGCACCCATTAGCTGAGACATCAGTTGATGTTGATATCAATTCCTGGGACCTTGTTTTTTTCCAGTGCTTCCTGTGCAGGTTGGACTTCGTCCTTCAGTACCATCAGTTCCTGATCAGCTGCTACCTCCTGAAATTCTTGAACACTGACCAATTGTTTTTGGTATAATGATTCTGTGTGTTCCTCCCATCTTCTTTTGATGCTTCCTCTGTCATTTAATATCCCCCACTGGTAGAATCCTTCACTATTGCAACTCAAAGTTTAAATCTTTTCTTCATATCTTTTTGCTTGAGAAACGCAGAGTGTGTACTTCCCTCTTGGTTTTCTATCTCCAGCTCTTTGCACATCATGAGACATGGAGAAAAAAATTGAAGGTGTCAAGTATTTCATTTTACTCGGGTCCACAATCAATGTCCACAAAAGCAGCAGCCAAGAAATCAAATGAAGCATTGCAGTGGGAAAATTTGCTGCAAAAGATCTCTTTAAATTTTTTTGTTTGTTTTGTTTTAATATAATGAAAAAGAATATCACTTTTTTTAATTTAAAAAAAAAAAAACACAGGAAGCCCCTTTAAGCACTAAGGTTCACCTGACGCAAGACACGGTGTTTTCATCCCTTCATATAAATTTGTAAACAAGAGAACGAATAAGCAAGAATGAAGAAATGATACCTTTGCATTATGGTATTGGTGAAAAACATGCATGCACCATGGATTGTGAGAAGAGCAAATATATATGTCTAATAAGAAGTATGACCAGAATGCCCATAAGCAGCAAGAATGTCAAGACTTCATCTCATATACTTTGAACATATTTTCATGAGGGGCCAGCACCTGGAGAAGGACATCATGCTTGATAAAGCAGAGGATCAGTGAAAAAGAAGATCTTCAACAAGATGGATTGTCACAGTGGCTACAACGGGCTCAGGTATAGCAACGATTCTGAGGATGGTGTAGGACTGTGCAGTGTTTCATCCCATTGAACTTAGAGTTGCTATAAGTCAAGCCAACTTAACGGTACCTATTAAGTAAGACCACCAAGTCATACCCTAGACTGTGACTATCCTTTCAACCAGTTCACTTCAGAAATCTAAGTGTTTCAGGGTGGGTTAGAAAAGAAAATTGAGTCAATTCCAATTCCTGGTGACTCCATGCATTATAAGACAGAACTGTTCCACAGGGTTTTCTGGGCTGTAATCTTGATGGAAGAACATTTCAAGTCTTTCTTCTGCAGCACCATTTGGTGTATCCCAGTCACAGTCACCAACCTTTAGACTACCGGGTGAGCACCAACTGTTTGGGCTTGTATATGCAAGGAGAAAAATAATAAATCTTCAGGTACGTGGAATAGAAAAAAATTCTAAATTTTATTGCAGTTATACAGATCAGACTTATAAGGTTGTAGGAGATAAATTAATGTTTATCAAGGCATAATATAAACAAACACCAATACCATGTATTCAGGTTTTAATCATCCAAAATACACTGTATAAAAAAATAATTTAACTAAATATCTGGGGGACGAAAGTAGATCTGAAAGTAAGATCAAGGACAATAAGACTGGAGGGTCCAAACTGGAGTGCAGAGGGGTGAGTTAACCCCAAGTCTCTTGAAGATTCACTGGTGAAGATCAACCACTAATTACACTGTGTTCCTCCAAAAGCAAAAAACCATATCCATCGATTCTGACCCTTAGTCACCTTCTAGGACAGAGTAGAACTATCCCATAGGGTTTCCACCAACTTCCAATCTTTTGGTTATTCGCCACCCCTTGACCACTGCACCACCAGGGGTCCATCTGTTCCTCAGAACTTTTTATTCAGACAGATTTCTAAGTTTTAGAAGTTTTGATAGCTTTAATTTCATTGCCTTTGGCCTTAAGTTTTCTTTCTTATATATCCTCTTTCCTTGTTTCTAGCTTTCATCTATTTTAAAAGAATTAACAGTACTTGGATGCTCTACACAAAGATCCTCAAAGAATTTCTGTACTCAGTTTATCTAACAATATGAGAGAAATGCAAGTCTAGAATAACTGCTATTTTAAGAACAAAAAGACATAATCACAAAGAATGAAATTACTCAAAAGAGGTAACTCCGCAAGAAAATGTGTAACAATAACCCATAAAAAGTCATTAAAACATTCCTGGTGTACCCCAAAGTGGTTAGAGGAATTTAATTAAAAATTTAGGCATTACATTATGAAGACTTACACCAACACTAGAAGCAAGAACTGACCAAGTGAAGTACTTCATTGTAGAGCATCTTAATTACATCTTTCTTTTGAAACTACTGGCCTCCTCTGTCACAGAGGCATTCTCATCGTTTCTGAATAGAGTTTACATTCACTTTTCTAAATGCACTGTGAAGCTCACAAAGGACACCAGTGGAGGATTGTGAAGTTTTCATATTCAGATCTTCTATGAGGAAAGGTAAAAGCATCTACACCTACAATGGTCAGTAGTCATCAAAAATTAGTTGGAGTATTGTCCAGCAGAACATAGCTTTGTTGCATGAGCAAGATGAACAAATTTTTAACATAATGACATTTAGAATTCTCCAGTAGGTCTCATTTGCCCTAAAATAACTAACCACTTACCATCACGGAATTCTATTTGCCTCTAATCACATCTAAAATTTGAGTCATTAGAAACAACAGTAGATTAAAGAACAAAGACAATGATATTGTTTTCAGAGGGCTTCTTTTGAAATATAGGCATTATCTAGGGACACAGGAGGTTACTCTTGCCCTGTTATCTAAGATCATGATTCTGGGAATGTGTTTGGCTGCAAGTAACAGAAAGCACAGATGCAACGGCCCTAAACTGTTAGAAAATCTATGATCTCATATATAAAGAAATTCAAACATAGGACAGATCTAGACACATACTAAGAAAGGTATTAGTTAACAGCTTAGGAAACTATGGTCACAGGCTAAATCCAAGCTTCTGCCTGTTTTGTAAGCTTTATTGGAAAGGAACCATGGCCATTCATTTATACACTGACTGGGGCAACAGCACAGATGAGCAGCTGAGACAGAGTATATGGCGGCACTTGGCTCTTGGCTTGGCTGGCAGCAAAAATAACAAAAGTTGCTGACCCCTGCTCTAACTCTGTTTCTTTGTAATTCTCTAAGCACTGCTGCCTCCCATGTACTGGCTCCATGGAGTTCCTGACCAAGATGACAAAGTAGTCATCCTCAGTATCACACCAAGCGTGATAATATCTAGGCAGAAAAGAAATCATATTTTTCTTGTGTCTTTTTGTAAGAACAAGAAAGCTTTTTAAGCAACCCATAAAGTATTTTTGTTTATGTAACATTGTCCTGAAACATATCAAATGCCAGTGCCTGAAATAGTCACTGGCACGTAAACTAGAACTGTCAAGACTGGCTTAGGTTGGGCAGAATGCCTTCACTGGGACTGCAGCAGCTCAGCCTACCTTGAACCTCAGACACATGAGGAGGAAGGTGAATGCCTAAATCAAATCAGCACTGCCTTAGGGCAGAAGAAGGCCAGGAGAATTAACGGTGACTGCTACTGAAAGGATAGCAGAGAGAGAGGAATCCAGCTTGATATGGATCCCTAGGCCTTCCCCGAGACACCCAAGGGGAAAACACAAGTAAAACACTGAAGGCCATAAAGAGGACTTCAAAGGGGAACTAAGAAAGGACAGCATGTCACCTGTTTAGAAAAGTCAACACTGCAGTATCCAAAATAACTAATGACTCATTGTTCACCTAGTCCTACTATAAAAAATTAAGTCACATACTCCCTTGAAGAGTGGCAAGAAAGGAAAGAGAAAAACCAAGAATGCAATTATCTTGGAGAAAATTCTCTAGAGTAATTCCCTCATCATTTGAGTTTAATAACCTGTGACACTTACATTTAATATGAGTCACCAGAGCAGATTCAACTGACTCTTAATAACCACTGTAAGAGTAGAAAAATGTTCATAAGGTACCCTTTCTGACTGATTCTATTCAACTTCTCTTACTCAATAAACCTATATTATAAAATATAAATTTATCATAGCAACAGCAAGGAAGATTTGTAGCTCATGTTTTCACTCAAGAAAACTGTTAGCTAGTTTAAATATGGGAAAATAGAGTCTTTAAACACTGTCCATTCACTATACTATAGATTTTCCCTGATACAAGACAGCACATGGCAAGTGGTTTAAGTAATGGCAAGTCTAGACAGAATGAAGTATATTCTTTTAGCTGGATGATTTTGTGGATTCTGGCCTACAATGACATGTATATTTGATATCAGCCATTTAGCACTCAAACATACATTGTTACATCTTAGTAATGGTTTCACTACATTATAAATTTCCTGATAGATTATACATGCCTCTAGAGTAGGTATTATGCTTCTTCCTGTATGCCTTGACCACAGTGTGTTCTAGGTATAAATTGAAAAAGCAGCTCTGCATTTGTTCAACAAGCTGCAGTTTAAAAATTGTTAGTGGCCCCAAATTTTATTTGTAAATTTAACCTTGAACATTTGACAAATTTGATCCCTTAAAACAACATTGGAGATAATGACTGGGTCTCTGAAAAGTCCTGGGAAAAGAATCTTTAACAAATAATGCAGCTAATGATAAGCAGTTTCCACAGTTAAAGTCCACGCAGCTAGAGGACATATGGCCTGATCTATTTCACAAACACTGACTTTTAAAAAATTCTTTACTTGATTTATTGTGTATCAGCATAGTTAAGACATTACAACAGCAGGAAACAAGCAGTTTCATCTGAAGAACAGTGATACCAGTTCAAATAAATTGATATCCTTATTTCCTTTGACTCCTTTACCAAGAAACATTTCACACGCTGGTTGCATGTGAAAGAAAACACAATGGGGGGAGGGAGGAGCAAGATTAGAAGCCAAGCCAAGTGCCGTGGAGTCAGATCCGACTCATGGCGACCATTGTGCGATTTATCAAATAATGAGAACTGAAGCTTTTCAAAGTATTGGTGTTACATATTTAAAATACATAAATTTGAATTTACTGTAAGTTTAAGTTCTATCTCTAAAGCCTTCTGTTAAAAGACATCTCTGCTCAATTTAGCAATGAGTCCCACGACCATTAAACCAATTTTTCTGCTTCCATAGGTCCTTATTACAGATTCATAAGTGGTTAGAATATTCCACCATTTGCCTTTGTTTAGCAACTCAAAACCAATTCTTAGAATAAAATTCAAGTCATCACGCAGAAGAGGACTTGCTTTTTCCCTGCAGCTCATTTCATAATTACCATAATTAGCCAAATACAGCTAGACGGAGAAATCATATCATTTGTTTGCCATGAACATGCCCTAGAATGCCTCATTAGTGTTTTCACTAATGGAGAGGGCAGAGATTTTGTAAACTTTGCTTCTCAATTGGACTCAAAGCAGAGAGTTAATTTCCAATATCCAAGTTACATGTTAAAACTAACTCAGGGTTGATTCCTTATTTGCAAAAATAGTTTGATTAAAGCACACAAAACAAAATTAGTTTCTCGGTGATATTTTACCTAAACTCCAATTCTTTGTAACCACTAGAGTTCGAGACAATGAAAAAGGTACTCAGTGATTATTTGAAAAATAGTGTATTGTTTTTGCAAAGGTAATGTGAGCTCACAAAGAAGAAATAAAGAGTTTAAAAATCCACTACAGTTCCCAAAATTCCCATTGATATGTGGTAAACAACTCTTCTAGACATCTCTGTATGAATATGTACAAATAAAAGATGGTCAGATAGATTTATGAATACAAGGTTGACAAGTCTGTGAACTTAATTGTTCTAAGTGCTACGCACCTCATTGGTGAATTCACTGTGGTCGCCTTTGAAGCACACCCCTTGGGAAGCTATGCACCGATGCCAGCACCTGGTTCACCCTTGAAAGCAATTTTAAAGGAACTCTTCCTGAAATGGCCATTGGGCATTGTGGCACAATGACAGTTTCATGAATTGATTGTATAGTTGTCTGTGAGGGAGTTTTTAGCCAGTAAACAAATAATTGTATTGAAATACCCTCCCTACTAACCGGAGCTGGCCCCCAGTAATTTTTTCTTTAACTGAAGATAAAAGAAATATTGAAAGGAAGACATTTTGATGACCTTTAGGACATCAAGCGTGATAGGACAACAGCTCTGATGGTCATTCCAGAAAAAGAGTTTCAAAATTGCCTTGAGGACTGGGCTAATCACTGGTCTCAGTGCATAGCTTCCCAAGGACAGTACTTCGAAGGTGACTGCAGTGATATTCAGCTCTAACATACGTTGCGTTTTTGCTAGGATGAGTACAGTGAACTTAATTGGCGGTCCTCATACTTTGGCTTTTGTGGACTTGTTCTAATTTTCTTCAGTTTCAGTTTGAACTTGCATATGAACAACTGATGGTCTGTTCCACAGTCAGCACCTGGTCTTGTTCTGGCTGATGATATTGAGGTTTTCCATCATCTCTTTCCACAGATGCAGTTGATGTGATTCCTGTAGATTCCATCTGGCAAGCTCCATGTCTGTAGTTGCTGTTAATGTTGTGCAGAAAAAGTATTTGCAATGAAGTAGTCATTGGTCTTACAAAACTCTGTTATGTGATTTCCAGTGTCATTTCCATCACCAAGCCCATATCTTCCCCACTGATCCTTACTGATCCCTCTGTTACCAGTATTCAGTCTAGTCATCAGTAATTATCGATGCATTCTAATTGCGTGCTCAATCAATTTCAGACTGCAGGAGCTGGTGAAAATCTTCCATTTCTTCATCTTTGGCCTTAGTGGTCGGTATGTAAATTTGAATAATAATTGTATGAACTGGCCTTCCTAGTAGGTATGTGATATTATCCTATCACTGACAGCACTGTACTTCAGGACAGATCTTGAAATGTTCTTTTTGACAACAAATGCAACACCATTCTTCTTCAAGTTTTCACTCCTAGCATAGTAAAACATGTGACTGTCTGATTCAAAATGTCCAATACCAGTCCATTCTAGCTCACTAATGTCTAGTATATCAATATTTATGCATTCCATTTCATTTTTAACAATTCCAATTTTCCTAGATTCACACTTTGTACATTTCACATTTCAATTATTAACGGATGTTTACAGCTGTTTCCTCTCATTCTGAATCATGTCAAATCAGCAAGTGAAGGTTCCAAAAGCTTGACTCCATCCACATCCTTAAGGCTGACTCTACTTTGAGGAGGCAGCTCTTTCCCGGTTACCTTTTGAGCACCTTCCAATCTGGTGGGCTCAATTTCTAGTACTGAATCTCACAAGTTTTGTTCCTGTTTACAAGGTTTTCACTGGCTAATTATTTTCAGAAGTAGACTGCCAGGTCTTAGTCTGGAAGCTCAGCTGAAAATTGTCCACCATGGGTGACCCTAATGGTATCAGAATACCAGTGGCATGCCTTCTGGCATCACAGAAACATGCAAGTCCCCACAATACAGCAAACTGACAGACAAGTCGGGGGACCCTGTATGAGCTTAACATAATTGTGGGGCTGTGCTTCAGGCGGTGAAATTCAAGGTCCAGGAAATGGGGGAAAGAACAGCTCAAGAACTAACAACTCTTTAAGAGCAAAGAAAAAAAAGTGTTATATCAGCCCAGAGACGTAGATTAGTCTGGGATCAGACTGCACAGCACCTTTTGCACTAGCCATGTTTAAGAGTATGAATTTTATGCTAAGCACAAGAAGAATCCATCACAGACTTGAAACAAGGTGGTAAAGCAAAACTGTATTTATAAAAGATCATTCTGGCTGCAATGTGGAAGCAGGATTATAAGAGAAAAGTGTTAAGGGAGCTGAGGAGTTATTGGGAGGCTGAGGAAAAATTCAAAGTTCAAGACAGAAAGCTGTGAAAGCAGTTCTAGGAGAAATCTAATTATGAATTGTTCCAGGTCATTGAAAGCACAGAAGAAATCTTGGTGGCATGGTGGTTAAGTGCTATGTCTGCTAACCAAAAGGTGGACAGTTCAAATCCACCAGGTACTCCTTCAAAACCCTGTGAAGCAGTTCTATTGTGCCCTGTAGCATCATTATGAGTCAGAATCGACTCGACAGCAAAGGGTTTGCTTTTTTTTTTTGAAACACATAAATAGATTGAAAATATGGTGGAAGAGTCATCAGAATGTAGGTGTGAAGGAGAAAGAGAAGTGTACTAGACTGAGTTCTTTAGAGGAATAAAACCAATGGGGCATTTTTATATATTATTTTATACATTATATGTACTATAAATTACATTAATTTATAATTTATATAAAGGTCTCTGCTATATGTATGTATATATATATAAAGAGAGAAAAATTTTGGTGGAATAGTTCACACAGTTGTGGAGGCTGGCAAGTCCCAGATCCATCAGGTTGGAGGATTCCCCTAACTCTCATGGTTACAGGAGCTGGTGAATCCAAAACTGTCAGGTCACACAACAGGCTGCTGGCTTACAAGCCTCCAGGGGCTGGTAAATCCCAGATTCTATATGACAACTTGTAGGCTGCTGGCCCACATCCCAAGAAACAGAGGTCAAAAGATGACAAGTAAGACAAAACATTAAGACAAACTTTGCCAGAATATTCATATATATTGGACATAGGTCCTATCCCCCCAAATATCTCCTTTCAGTTGATTGGCTGCTCACAACAAATTACATCATAGGTGATGATTACAAGGTACTGGGCTGAACCACTGAGAGTCACAGCCTAGCCAAGTTGATGTATAACCTTAACCATCACAGTCCACCCTTTCTCAACTTGGCACATGTACAAAAATCTACTTTTGAGTTGACTCAGTTCTGACTCATAGTGACTTCCTAGGATTTCCAAGGCTGAAATCTTTACAGAAGCAGACAACTACATCCTTCTCCCATGGAATCACTGGTGATTTCAAACTACCAACATTTTGGTTAGCAGCCAAGCACTTTAGCCCAAACCAAGCGACACTGATTGCATTTTGACTCATGGCAACCCCATGAGTGTCAGTAGAACTGTGCTCCACAGAGTTTTCAATGGCTTATTTTCTCAAAGAAGATTGTCAGGCCTTCCTTTCAAGACATAAGTGCATAACTCCTTAAACACATGTAATCTCTAAATAAAGACAATTATAAAGACACACTACACTTAACATGATACAACATTTTGGTACAACCAAAACTGTACCAGCCTTTTACTATACACACACACACACAACAAAAGAAAGAAGTGTTTAAAAAACAATTACTCTTTGTTCCTACAACTAGCCATGAAGGCATAGCTGATATTTAGAACTACCTTCTTGTACCACCTGTTCCTGTATTCCCTTTGCCTTCAGAAAACACTTTAGCTGGTAGTGGTTCTTTGCCTGATGGGATGAACAAAAACTTCATTAGTAGCCGTGTTGGAGTTGGGTTGCTGTAGAGTTCTATTGAGCACATAGGGCCTCCCGGAGAACGTATAGTTTTTCCATTAGAGCACATATATGACCTCCTGGAGAACATTACCACAATCCTGTGAGATATAGCCACCCAGCTGATACTGTTATATTTTTAGGAGGCTGTTGCATTGTTCTTTCTAGCCAGCTGCTTCAGGATGATGGACAGCGCTGATAAGACCAGTGAATTCTATAAGCATGGGCCAATTGCCACTCTTCATCTGAAGTGAAGTGATTCCCCTGTTCCATGGTAATGCTGTGTGGGATAGCGAGACAGGGGATAAAGTAGTTTATAAGTACATGGATGATAGTTTGGGCAAAAGCATTGCATTCAGGGAACACAATTCCTTACCAAGAGTTTTTTAATAGTAGTTATCTAATGCTGCTTTAACAGAAATACCACAAATGGATGGCTTTAATGAAAAGAAATGCATTCTTTCACAGTCAAAGAAGCTAGAAGTCCAAATTCAGTCTTCTAGCTCAAAGGGAAGGCTTTATTTCTCCATCAGCTCCAGGGAGTGTTCTTGTCATCAATCATCCCTTGGCCTAGGAGCTTCTCAGTACAGGAACCTCGGATCCAAAAGACATTCTCTACTCCCAGGTACGTGGTCCCCATGTCTCTCTGCTTGCTTCTCTCTTTTATAACTCAGAAGACATTGCCTTAAGACACAATCTAATCTTATAGATTGAGTCCTGCCTCATTAACATAACTGTCACTAATCCTACCTCATTAACATAGAGTAGCATTTACCACACATAGGAAAATCACCTCAGATGACAGAACAGTGCACAATCACACAATACTGGACATCATAGCTTTACCAAATGGACACTTATGTTTTGAGACACAGTTCATTCCATGACAACCAGCAAAAAGAAAATATTGCCGTTTATACGAAGGAGGGGTCCAATGTAATCAACTTTTCATGAAGTTGCTGGCTGATCACCTTAATTAATGGTATCATATAGGAGACTCAGTGTTTGTCTCTGCTGTTGGCAGACTGGGCACTGCTGAGTGGAAGTCCATGTTGATGAGCCCATGAATAACCTCCATCTCTACCAATTTGGTCATGAGCCCACTGGCAATGAGGAGAGTAGCAAGAAGAGAATGACTGATTTCCCCGGAATGTATCATCTCGTCCACCTGATTGTTAAAATTCTCTTCTGTGGAGCTCACAGGTATTAAGACCCAAATATCTTCATTCCATTGGTTCTTTCAGAGAGGTGTATCCACATACTTCTCCATACTTTGTCACCAATTTTGCAACCACGTTCTTCCCCAATTACCCAACCATCCAGCCAAACCATTGGCCACAGCCTATGAATCAATATGCAGTCACATGTCTGATCATTTCTCCTTCCAAGCAAAGTGGACAGTCAAGTACACTGTTTGAAGTGTTACCCATTAGGAAAATTTCCCTTCACCCCCACCCTCAGGGAGGTCCTAGAAAGTTCTGCCTGTGTCACTTTTGAGTGGTTGCTCTACATTGCATGGAACCATCTGTAAACCAGGCACAAGTTTTCTCTTCTTCTGTCAGATGATCAAAAGGAACTCCCCATGAGAGCTGACATGGATTCAATTGTGTACCCCACCCAAAATATGTAGCAGTGTGGCTAGGCCACGATTCCCAGTATTGTGTAGTGTTCCTATATGTTAAATATTCTGCCTCTATGATGTTAATGATGGAGGATGGGCAGTAATTGTATTAGTGAGGCAGGACTCAATCTGTTAAGAGTATATCATGCCTTTTGAGATAATCTCTTGCGATATAAAAGACAGAAGCTAACAGAGAGATTTGGGGACCTCATACTACCAAGTAGACAGTGACAGGAGTAGAGTATATCCTTTGGAACCATAGTCTTTAAGTCTTAGAAGCTCCTAATACAGGGGCAGATTGGACCTTCCTCGAGAGCCAAAGACTTTCCTTCAAAGCCAACAGAGAAAGACCTCCCCTGGAGCCAATGCCTGACACTGTAAATTTGGACTTTTAGCCCACCAGACTGGGATAAATTTTTCTTAGTTAAAACCATACCCATTTGTGGTATTTCTGTTATAGCAGCACTAAATCACTAAGACAAGACTATAGGTGTAGACTGGGAGATGCAAGATAATGTGACAAGAGTGGAGACCATGAGCATTTGGACCATTTTCATGCAACTTACTTCTCTCCTTGGGTCTTGCTTGGGCCTTATCATGTATATACCACTTCAGTTTAACAGAGTGCTGTTGCACATATCCAATGTAACTTTGTAGAGAAGACAACACTCAATTCATAATGAATAGCTCAGGCCACATGGTGACTTGGTGGCTCATGGTTGAGGGTTCAGTCTCTACTAAGGCCCAGTGACAAGCCAAATGCTGTTTCTCAAAAGGACAACAGTTAATCTGCAGAGGACAGCAGGGATTTGCTCCAAAATTATAAGACTCTACACTATGATTTACCAACAAGGACTTGTCAAAGACTCCAGACAGCGTCTCTATCTGCCACTGACACTTCAAGCACCATTCAATCAGCTGGATCATATGGTCCAAGAAGCACAGTAGCTTGCATGGCAGCCTAAACCTGTCACAGAGCCTTCTAGTATTCTGGGCCCTACTCAAAGCTAGCAGCTTTTCAAGCCACTTGATAAATAGATCAGAGTATCACACCCAAATATGGGATATGTTGCCTCCCAAATCCAAAGAGGCATTGTGCCTCCTTCCTAGTTGTAGGAGGGGGAAAATGTAATAATTTCTTTTTCACACTAAAAGGAATATGCCCCATACCACTGGACCGTAGAAATTTTGCTGAGGTAGTAGGCACCCGAATTTTTTGTCAGGTTTATTTTCTACTCCCGAGCATGCAAATGTCTTACTGATAAGTCTAGATACATTGATAACTTTTCCTTACTAGGTCCTGTCAGCATATGTAATCCATGTAATGGACCAGTGGGACATCTTTTCAAAGGAAAATGCACTACAGGTCTTTGAGTAACATAGAGCTGGAGAGCTGATATAATCATGAAGTAGGATAGTGAACACGTATGGTGAGCCTTTTCAGCTGAAAACAGACTGTTTCCAATGGTCCTTTGCAACAGGTATAGGGGGAAAAGCACTAGCCAGATCAATAGCTACGTACCATGTACCAAGAGACGTATTAATTTGCTCAAGCAATTAAATCACATTTGGAACAGTAGCTGCAACTAGAGTCATCCCCTGGTTAAGTTTGTAATAATCCAGTGTCATTCTCCAAAATCTACCTGTTTTTTGTACAGGCTACAGATAGATGAGTGGAATGGGGATATGGTGGAAATCACCATCTGTGCAGCCTTCCAGTTCTCGACAGAAGTAATGATGTCTCCACAGGAGCGTGATATTATTTTTGGTTTACTATTGCACTAATTAAGGACAGTTTCAATGGCTTTTTCTACCATAATAGCCCTTATTCCACATGTCCTTGTGATGCATGAGTCCTCCCTTGGTCTGGAAGCATCTCAGAGCAAGAATCTCAGGTCCAAAGAATGAGCTCTGCTCTCAGCACTGCTTTCTTGGTAGTATGAGGTCTCCAATTCTCTGCCTAGTTCTTTTTCTCTTCATCTCTTGTAGGATAAAATATAGTGCAAGTCACACTCCAAGGAAGCTCTCTTTATATAGAACCAGGGAGGAGTCCTAAGAAAGTGTATTATGTAATCCAATCTTGCTATATTAACCACTGACAGAGATTAGGATATACAATCCATGAAAATCACATAATGGAGGACAGTCACACAATACTGCAAATCATAGCCCAGCCAATTTGCTACACACATTTTGGGTTTGCAGGGGACACAACTCAACCTATGGTAACATTCAAGAGCACATTTCAGTCTGTTTTGACATTTATTTTGGTCATTTCTTTCTTTCCTGTCTTTTTAATACCTCTTGCTTTCTTTGCATATGGTGTCCTTGGTTGTTCCACAGTTTGTCTGGTCTTCAGTCATTAGTGTTCAATGTGTCAAATGTACTCTCTAAACTCAGATGTGTTGTACTCTAAAATCATACTTTGGCTCTCACAGACTCATTTTCATTCTCTTCCATTTCAACTTGACTACAAGTAACTGATGATCTGTTCCACAGTTCTCCCCTGACTGTGTTCTCACTAACAATACTGAACTTTTCCAACATTCTTCCATAAATGTAGTCAATTTGATTCCAATATAAACTGTGACTATACATGCAGACCTCACTAGATGGAACACACAGGAATCAAATCCAGCCTAGCATGTCAAATTCTCTAAGTCTTTGGATACCTTCTACAGTCTACAAAAGCTGGTATGCCATTTCAACTTGATTTAGTATAAGCACTGCTTAATCCAACCAAATAAACTGTTAGATCCTTTTCTAATCTGTCAAATAGACACACTGAATGAAGAATCTGTGTTTAGTAGACCCATATCAATAATGTCAGAATGTTGTATCTTTATGTTCCTTGTACCATTGCCCCACACTCTTAACATCCATTCCCACAAATATTTCCCAGTTTTCTTTTTGTACATGTTAAAAAAGTCAAGTAGTTCCTCTGAAGAGTATACCTCCTCCTGGATCATACTTTATACCTCACTTCTTGCAGCTCAATGGGACTTTAGTTATAAGTCTAGAAGCAAAAGTGTGTAGGTGGGTCCTGGGAGTACTCAGCAACATCTTCTAAGGTGTCTGCCTCAGGTTATACCCCAGGCACCACCCCAGGTGATAGCTCAGACAAAGGCTCTTCAGATACAGCTGGGTAAATCTCCTCAAGTGACAGTGGCAGGGGTAATGTTTTTACTGGGGATGGTGACTTATCAGACAAAGATGGAGTAACGACTTCAGAGAGATGAGGGCTGGTTCTGTTGGCAGAGTGATTCACCTGAATTTAGGAGCTCAGTATCCCCAGCTTCCTAATTATCACCTATACGTTCCTTTCCCAAATTTCAGGGTCCTATTCTCTCCTAATCAATGCCCTCAATTTAACTGCAGACATGATCTGAGGTTGAGAATTGAGTTGACATTGTAATTCAGCCACTCTTACAATAAGACTCTGTATTTAGTTTTCAAGCAGTATCAGCTCTGTTTCTCCAAAATACAAGGCTTTCTTTAAGGACACTAGTAGCAAATTTCAGGTCTTTCGTGTTTCTGCTGAATGTGACTCTTTTGTCTAGAGGAAGCAAGACTAACCACCCAGATTCCTGATATTTCTCACTTGACAGTTCCAGAAAAGTATCAAATATGCACTCATTAAGAGCTTTTGTGTCCCATAAATACATGATCCACTGGTGGTGATATTTTTCATATTCTACTGCTATCTCATGATGTAGATTAACAGTGCCTTCTTTACTACTGGAAGCCAAGTCATCAGTACCTTTAAGGCTAGCCAGAATTGAGAACCAGTTCAGAAAACTTACCCTTATGATTTTGTTCCTCTAAACTCCACTCTTGATACTAAATGTCTTAGGCTAGTTTCTCTAGAGGAACAAAACCTCATAACACATGTATATGATGTTCCACAATTAAGTCTGTGAACTTAACTGTTCTCAGTACTATGTATCTCATTGCTGAATATCAGTATGGTCACCTTCCAAGTACTCTCTTTTGGAAGCTATGCAATTTTGGAACTCTTTCTGGAATGGCTGTTTTGCACAGTAGCAAGTTGACAAACTTAATTGTGTAATTGTCTGTGAGGGAGTTTTTAACTAGTCAACAATTCACTGTGTTGGAACACCATACCTACTCACTTGATCTGGCCCCCAGTGACATTTTTCTTTACCTGAAGATAAAGGAAACATTGAAAGGAAGACATTCTGATGACATTCAGGACATCAAGTATAATACGATGACAGCTCTGATGGCCATTCCAGAAAAAGAATTCCAAAATTGCTTTGAAGGGTGGACTAGGCACTGGCATCAGTGTATGGCTTCCTGAAGAGAGTACTTCAAAGGTGAACTTAGTGATATTCAGCAATGAGGTATGTAGCACTTCTTCTAGGATGAGTTCATAAACTGAATTGGCAATCCTCATATATATGTTTTATAAATATAAAATACATAAAGAGAGACGTATTTCAAGGAAATGGCTCATACAGTTATAGAGGCTAGAAAGTCCTAAATCCAAAGAGTCAGGGCCAAGCTAAAGGTTCTCCTTGATTCACATGGTTGTGGGGGCTGATGAACCTAAGGTTGCTAGATCGCATGGCAGACCCCTGGCTCACAGGGCAATAGGAACCGGTAAATCCAAAACTCAGACTACAGTCTGCTGGCCTACATCCCAAGATCCAGAGGCCAGAGGATGATGGCTCAGATGCATGAACAACGGAATAAAAGCTTTGCCAGAATATCCATATGTATTGGATGCCACATCCCGAAGGAAACTCCCCATTCATCTGAGTGGCTGCTCACAGTAGATATCATGAACTGTGATTGCATCATATCTGCTGAACCACTGAAAATTATGGCTTAGTCCTGTTGACATATAACCTTAACCATCACACGAAGAAAAAAAGACTTCCGGTCTCAGACTTATCCTAATGAGTAGATAAAAATACCATTTACAGTGAAAAGGAAAACATATAAGGAGCACTGTGGGCAAAAAATTATGTTTGAGATGCTAATAATACATTCAAACAAAATTTGGTATATCTCTGAGTATGTGGTTCTGATCTTGTGAGCTTCAGATTAAAATTTGGAACTTTTCCACATGTAACTGGCATTTAAACCACAGTGTTAAAGGCCTAGGAGAAGAGTTTTGAGTAATACCAGAAAAGGGCTTATGTCTGAACCCTGTAGAAAAACAACTATATACTGGTTAGAGGAGGAGACACCATCAAAGGAGATGAAGAGAGAAAGTCAGAGAAGAAAGCATTCAAAGGAGAGTGGTATTATGAGACCTAAGAGACAAAATTTACAGGGAGGGAAGAGTTAACCACTGAGCAGTCATATAAAATGACTAAAATCTCCAATGGATTTAGCAATCACTGTTAACCTTAGTGAAAATTATTTCTGAGGACGGATTGGGACAGAATCCATGAGTCAGTGGCTTGGAAAGAGAATGATTTTACCACATGACTCCTCTCCTGTTTAATGTAAATTTAGGCCACTCCAAGATGGCCTGGATTTGTTGAGGATTTGCTCAGTTTGGTGCTGTAAAGGGCCCTGTGTGATATCCACCATAAAGGTTAGGAATTCATCTTCTTAGAGTGAACTGCATTCATATGAAATTCAAACTTCCTGCAGCTAAAAAGCAATTAAATTTCCAGAGTACAAAAGTCAGTAATAGACAATCTTTGAAGAAATATTCCCAATAACCTTCTCAATGCTACTTTCACAATGGTGTGTGTGTGCATACAAGATTTGGGGTGAGGGAGAGATAAAGACTAAAAGTGATAGCATTGACTTCCTTTTACCAAGTTTAGCAACACTAGGAAACACTGGATCTCTATCAGCTTACAAAGGTTCAGGATTTCTTGTTTGTTTTGGAGTGGTGAGGGTAGATTTTTCTGTTATTGTCTTCTGCTATCAAATAAAATGCTCTTTCAAAACTAAATCCACCTATAAATATGGCATAGCAGGATTCTACTATTTTCCATCCAAATTACAGTTGTACTTCTAGGCTAACATTTTAAAAAATGCATGTTCAGTGCTCTCAATGTTCTTCTCAGTGAAAACAAGAAAGTTAAATAAATTGTTATCCTTTTATCAGATTAAATTATTTGTACTCTATTATGACTAAGACTCATCATGGGTCAACCTCACGAGTTACTTACTGGTCTAGTTTCTTTAAAATACCATTTAGGAGACTAAATCTTTTCACTTTGAACCTAAACATTTACTTTAAATGCTGCTTAAGTCTATTTTTCTTCTTTTATAGTTGAATCGACAGCTTTTTACTGAAGATGTTTAAGTAATTAGAAAAATAGGACACAAAGATTCTCTTGCCTCAATTTAAATTAACACTTTTCAATAAATAATTCACATTAATAGCCTAAATTTCCTTGTATTTTTCACAGATCATGATGAGTTTGTATTGTTTTGTCTTTGGGGGCCATCAAGTTGATTTTGACTTATAGTGACCCCATGTGACAGAATAGAACGTCTCCATGGGATTTTCTTGGCTATAATCTTTACAGAAGGAAATCACCCAGGTCTTTCTCCTGCAGAGCTGCTTGGTAGGTTTATAAGCCAATCTTTTTTGTTAGCAGCCTAGAGGTTAACCACTGAACCACTAGGCCTCCTTGATGTACATGAAGACCCTGCTTGTACTATCATTATTACAGAAATTTGAAGTTAAGAAAAACCTTAGAGATCCTTAAAGTCAACTGAAGACCACAGAAAATTTACTGTCCTGGATGACACTTTTTCAAATTTCTAACCACCCAGATGCCCGTAAACAGATGAAAGGCTAAATGAACTATGGTAGATACATACAGTGGAGTACTATACCATGATAAAGAATTATGATGAATCAGAACAGCATCTCACAACGTGGATGAATCCGGAGGGTGATACATGGTGAATATCAGAAATGACCTTTTGTCATTTTGAAAAACAATAGAACCTGAATGCTACAGTGTAGATATTTCTTTTATGGGGATACAAGATTTCTAAGTCCTAGTTCAGTCTTTAGTGTACTTATTAACTGGTTGAAACGATAAGAAAAGAGAGGTGAATGGGGGAAAACAGGGAGATAAATCAAGTAAAATTTGCTATAATCTGGCCATGGGAAGAATAAGACCTGGGGTGACAGTGACAGGAAAAATAGAAAAAGGGGAGAGATATGAAATGGGGAAGCCAGTGGAACAGAAAACTTCCCATGATTTTGGTATGTGTTAGGAGTGAGAGAGGAAGCAAGACATAAAAGTAGACTCTGAAGTTTTTAATTACAGGAAGAGTGAGGAAATATTAAAAGACATGTAGAAGCTTATAGAGAGACTTAGTTTCAAGAGGGGTGAAAAAAGACCACTTTTAGATGTGCTGACAACAAACTAGGATTACCAAGTTATCAGGAAAAGAGAGAAATGAAATTGCAGCTCAAGAGAGAAGGCAGGCATGAAGAAATATGTTTATCAGACTTGCAAGTCACCCACATACAGGAGATAAAAAAAAACAAACCTGTACCCATTGAGTTGATTCCATCTCATAGTGACTCTGTAAGACAAGGTAAAACTGCCCCCGTAGAGTTTCCAAGGACCACCCGGTGGATTCAAACTGCCTACTTTTTGGATGGTAGCCTTAGCTATTAACCATTACACCACTAGGATCTGGTCATGTTAAAAATAGATGAACCATATGAAGGCAGAAATGTGGAAAGAGGAAAGCAAAGAATTCCTCCTGAAGAAGAGAAACTCATCACTGTAATAGGCAATCAAGAGAAGTCAATTACAGCTAAAGGCCAATACCTTATCAAACAAATACAGGTTCCTTTATTATTTTAATACAAAGAAAAATGCTTAGGATTCCACAACTTTATATTAACAACAAGTTTGGTTATCCTTCTCAGTGGAAAGAAGCTAAAAGCATTCCCCCTGAGAATAGGAATAAGACACGGATGCTCTAGATCACCACTCATAGCTAATGTCCTAGCTAGAGCAACAAGGCAAGACAAAGAAATAAAGAACATTTCAGTTGTAAATGAAGAACTAAAACTATCCCTATTTGTTGATGATGTGATCTTACACATAGAGAATCCCAAAAATTCCAAAAGAAACGTACTGAAACTGATAGGAAGCATTAGCAGACTAGTAGGATACAAGATCAACATATAAAGACAGCTTCAAAAGGGAAGTCAGGAAAACCATACCACTTATAAATCCAAAAAATTCAAACCTATTGTTGTCAAGTCACTTCGGACTCATTGCAACCCTGTAAGACAGAACTGCTCCATAGAGTTTCCAAGGAGAATCTGGTGGATTTGAACTTCTGATCTTTTCATTAGCAGTCATAGCACTTAACAACTATGTCACCAGGGTTTTCACTTATAATAGCCTCTAAAAAGGCAAAATACTTAGGAATACATATGAACAGGGACACAAAATCCCTGTAGAAAGGAAACTGAAAAACACTACTGCAAGAAACCAAAAGAGATGTATGTAAACGGAAAAACAAAATGTTCACAGATAGGAAGACTCAGCATTGTGAAAATGTCAATTCTACCCAAAGACACCTATAATTACAATACAATTTCAAGTCAAACAACAAACAGCATTTTTTGCAAAAACTAACAACCATCTGTATACGGAAGGGAATAAGACCCCAGATAAAGTATTATTGATGAAAAATTAAACAGTTAGAGGCTTCCTGCACTACCTGACCTCAGAACCTTATACAGCCACCGCAGTCCAAACAGTCTGGTACTGGTACAACGAGACTCACAGACCAAGGGAACCGAACTGAGAACCCAGATGTAACCCATCTTCCTGTGGTCAGCTGATCTTCAACAAAGGACCAAAGTCCATCAAATGGAGAAAAGACAATCTTTTTAACAAGTGGAGCCAGCAAAACTGAATGTCTATCAGCAAAAAAAAAAAAAAAAAGATCCATACTTCACATTAAACATAAAACTAACTCAAAATGGATCAAAGTCCTAAATATAGTACCAAAAATGATTAAGATCATAACATACAAAATAGAGACCATACTACGGGCCCCGATACATGGCATAGATAGAATATAAGTCATAACAAATAGTGCACAAACACCAGAAGCTAAACTAGGTAACTGTGAGATCCTAAAAATTAAGCATTTATACTCATCAACATACATCGCTGAAAGAGTTAAAAAAAAGAAGCTATAAACTGGGCAGACTGGTGAGGGTAGGTTGGGGGGGACCTGGTCACAACATATTCAATGCAAGTCTAATCTCTAAAATCTATAGACTACTTCAACATCTCAATTACAAAAAGACAAACAATCCAATTAAAAAATAGGCAAATTACATAAAATGTCACTAAAGAAGACACTGAGGCTGATACATAAGAAAATGCTCATGATTATTAGCCTTTAACAAAATATAATAAAAAACTACAGTGAAATACTATCTCACCCTGATATTACTGGCACTAATAATAATAAAATGCAAAACAACAATGTTGGAGGGGTTACAGGAAGATTGGAACTCCTATAGACTGCTGATAGGAATGTCAGTTGGGAAACTACAGTGAAAACTGATATGAAATATCATATGATCCAGCAGCCCAGCTTCTAGGAATATATCCTAAAGAAATAAGAGCTGTCACACAAAAAGACATAAGTACACCCATGTTCATTGTAGCACTATTCACAATACCAAAAGATAGAAACAACTAATGTGCCCATCAACAAATGAATGGATAAACAAATTATGACACACACAATGGAATACTATGTGATGCTAAAGAACAATGATGCATCCACAAAATATCTAATACCATGGATGAACATCCATCACAAAATGAAAACTATTCTATGAGACCACTACTATAACAACCCAAGAAAAAATTTACACAGAAAAATACAATCTTTGAGGGTTACAAGGGAGGAGAGGTGAAATCACTACCTGGACAGCAGATAAGCATTAACTTTGGTGAAGGGAAAGACAACAATACATGGGGAGTATCATAACTTGACCAAGACAAAGTCATAAAAACTTCCTGAACACATCCAAACAGCTTGAGGGGCCATATTGCTGGGGCAGAAGTCTAGCGATCACAGCCTCAGTGGACATCTAGGTCAACTGGCATAACATAGTTCATAAAGAAAGTGTTCTGCATCCTACTTTGGTGAATAGCATCTGAGAATTTAAAAGCTTGCAAGCAGCCACCTGAAATCCATCTATTGATCCCATCACATTCAGAGAATAGAAGAATGACGTAAACCAAGGACAGAAGAAAAATGTTAGTCCAAAGGATTAATGGACAACATGAATAACCCCATTCATCAGTCTGATCCCAGAAGAACTAGATGGTACCCAACTACTACCACTAACAGTTCGAACAGAGATCACAATAGAAGGTCCCAGACAGAGCATGAGAAAAACGTAGAACGAAATTCAAATTCACAGAAGAGACTGGAGGAACCCTGGAGACTATAACTCCCAGACATCCCGCTGTCTCAGAACTAACGGCACTCCCAAAGGCCACCTTCCAGCCGAAGATTAAACAGGTCTAAGAAAACAAACAATAACACACATGAGGAAAATGCTTTTTAATTCAGTCAAATATAAGAGACCGAATGGGCAACACTTGCGCCAAAGCAAGAAGGCAGAATGGGATAGGAAAACTAGAAAAATGGACGAAGAGGGCACAGAGATGGAAAGGTAAAGTAGCAAAGTGCCGACACACTGCAGGCATTGCAACCAATGTCACTAAATAGTCTGTTCATGAGTTTTGGAATGAGAAACTAATTTTCACTGCAAACATTCACCTAAAACACAGTAAAATCTCTCAAAGCAGTTTCCAACCCACCCACTTTAGGTAAGCTAAATTCAACTTGGCGGATCCTAATAGTAGACTTTTAAATGAAAACTGTAGTAGGCAAAATGAAAACAACTGAGGCTTAAAAGGAGGTAATTAAATAAAATTTGAGAATTTTTCCAGTTTAACTGTAATTGAAAAAAAAATAATAATTTTAAAGCACTGAGGAACATGAGGATTTTTTTTCAGAGCTCTCACTTATCTTTTGTTTTGTGCTATGCACAACACAATAGCCTGAACCTGAATATAAAAAACTCTCTGCTGATAATTTTCCCTGTCTAGAAATACTTTTCCATATAAGAAAACATTCAGGGTTTGAAAGAATGAGAAAATTAGTAATATTGTCGCAGATCCTGTTTAAACGCAGGAGGATTAACGGCCACAAACAGCCCCAAGCCCATTCTCACGAGGTGGAGATCAGACCAACCTCCACCCTCCAAATTTTCTTTTTAACCAACTTTAACATCAGCTGTTCCTCTCACAGTAATGTCTACTTTTCTTCTAGATTCAATAACCCATTGCAGTGGCCACACCGAACTCACAGACTACACTGACAGGTTAGTGGTATATTAAGGAAGGCACAGGATATAGCTTGTAATCAGAATCAACAGGCTAAAACGTGGGATCAGGATCAGGAGGCATGTAGGTGAATCCCTTCTTCCATGCAGGACACTCTCTCAGCTCTTCTTAGCCACGTGGTCCTCCTCTCAGCCCCCTCAAGGCAGGCTGCTCTTGGCCCCGCTGCCGGTCACCAACACTCTGCCACAGGGCCCCTTCTGAGCTTGTGGGTCTCATGTTGTCTTCACTGTTACAGCTCTTTTAGTTTTCTTTCCTTCTCTCACTGCTCCTCTTTTTTCTTCCTTTTCCTTATTTTCTGCTGCCTCTCTTCATTCTTTCTGTTTCAAAAATCTCCGTGTATACACACAAGTTCTTGGCAATTTCAAGTCACGTCATCTCCCAGGAGTGCCGCAAACAGACTAGTCCCCTTTTAGTAGGACACAGAAGCTTCATTTGAATAGTAGGCTCATTGGACTGTTGTTGCTGTTGTTAGGTGCCATGAAGTCTGTTTCCACTCATGGTCATCGTAGGCACAACAGAACGAAACCTTGTCCAGTCTTCAGCTATTCTCCCAGTTGTTGCTGTCCTTGGAGCCATTGCGGCAGTCTCTGTGTCAGCCTATCTCATTGAGGATCTTCCTCTTTTTTGCTGATCCTCTGCTTTACCAAGGGTGATGTTCTTCTCCAAGACTGACGCCTCCTAATAACATGTCCAAAGTGTATAAGATACAGTTTTGCTACTTTTTCTTCTAAGGAGTATTCTGGTTGCCCTCCTCTCAAAACAGAGTCTTTCATTGTTTTGGGCAACTCATGGTATATTCTTCAGCAACACCAAATTCAAAGGCATCAATTCTTCTTCAGTCTTTTTTATTATTGTTCGTGTTTCATGTGCATAAAAGGCAATTGAAAGCATCATGGCACAGGTCAGGCTCACCTCAGTCCTCATACTCACATCTTAGCTTCTAAATAACTTTAAAAAAGTCTTCTGTAATGGATTTGCCTAACGCAGTGTGTCTTCTTATGTCTGGACTTCTGCTTCCATGGGTATTGATTGTGGATCCAAGAAAAATGAAATCCTTGATTATCTCAAGCTTTTTTCTTTTTACTGTGATATTGCTTACTGATCCAGTTATGAGGGTTTTTATTTTCTTGATGTTGAGGTAATCCATACCGAAAGCAGTGGTCTTTGATCTTCATCAGTAAGTACTTCAAGTCCTCTTCACTTAGCAGCAAATAACGTCATGTTAGCTGCATAAGATAGGCTGATGAGTCTTCCTCCAATTCCGATGCTCTGTTCTTTTTCATATAGCACAGTTTCTCAGATTATTTGCACAGCATACAAATTTAATCAGCATGGTGAAATGATGTAACCATAACACACACCTTTTCTGACTTTAAACCATGTGGTATCCCCTTGTTTTACTTGAAAGACATCCTCTTGATCCATGTCCAGATTCCTCATGAGCACAACGAAGTGTTCTGGAATTCCGATTACCCACACAACCCATAGTAAGTTTATTTGCATAGTATATTAATCAGTGTCTGCAAAGTACATACCAATCACAGGGTAGGCTGCTTGTACACAGCTTATGCAGGAAATGTCAATCAACCTGGACAAAAGTAAGAAACTCTTCTGGGTTTAGGTTTAAAAACAAAAAAAGAAAAAACCTCTCAAGCTAGTTTTCCAAAGAACCAAGGCAAATGCTTCATAATGGGAGTCACTTACCCACAGAGTTTCTACCATTAATTCTATATTTTGAAAGTTTTTTTTAAGTACTGTGATTGTGCTCTGTGCTATGTGCATTTGTGTATATGTGTTTGTATAGTGCTTTTAACCCACTTCCTTAATGGGAAAAACCCCACCTAGCTCACAGTGGGCAATGTGGTAACGACGGAAGCCACAGGCTCTTCCTTCCACCTCCTTCCCTATCCTAAATTGGATTTACTTTATCCCCAGGACATTTTTTTAAACTTACGATCAACAAAACAAAAATTTATTAAACACAGTTTTCAGGAGTAACAAACTCTTTTCCTTTTGCAAAATGAAGACAGAAAATCCATCAGTTCTTAATAATGTTTCTTTCTTTGATTTCAAAAACCCAGGCTTACTAAAACGAGGAGTTAAAAAAAAAAGTGTATAATATAAATACAGCTGGCACTCTTGGGTTGCTTCTTCAAAGAAAGTGTGATTGAAGCTCACAATGCCAGACAGAATTTGCATGCTATGTCTCTCCCCACCACTTTGGCAAATGAAGACCAGTATCCCATTCAGCAGATGAGTTAGGGCCTTCTAGAGCAAACAAGTTCAGAATTTGGCAATGGAAGACTTGGTGAAAAAACAACGAAAAGACCAATACTGCTCTGTTTCGAAGACCAGATATAAAAATAAAAATAATTTGTTCTAGGTGGTTGAAATTTTTAGTGCTTGCTGACAGCCAGGGCATACTCATCCCATTTGCCAGCATTGTCAAGTGTCCAGTTCTGACACCGGCCACTGCTGCTGAGTTGCAAATATGCAGTCACACAAGTCTCTGTCATCTGTCCCTTGTCAGTCATACATCCTGGCCACTAATTCACATGGCATTAATATATTGAGAAACAGAAATGAAGATGAATATTTCAGGGCACTTAAAATATACTGTGAGTGTCATTTATCTTGACAGAGAGCAAAGGCTGTAACTCTAATCCATCCACCCATCCACACATTGAGTTTGTCGATGCACAAATGTCCTGCCCAGAGAGAAATCATCGCTGGGACCTCTTCCAAAACTGCAGCCCTAGCTCTGCTACTCTAGCATTTGTTAGTCTTGTCCTGTCTTGCCCCGTCCTCCCATCCCCTGTCCTCCCCTCCCCTCCTCTGTCCTCCACTCCCTGTTCTCCTCCCCTCCCGTCCTCCCCTTCCCTTCCCTCTCCACATGTGTGTGTGCATAGATATAAATGTATGTATTTATTTCAGGTGAGTAAGTGTGCTCATTTAGATTGATAATCATATAGTTGTACTGTGTGAACTAAGGGGAGCCATAGTCTTACTTTGGTTCCCCTGACTCTGAAGAACTGCTTATTACTAAGATGATCCATTCTTCTCATGCTTAGTAACTAATCATCAAACATGTATAAAACTATATCAGAACTCTAAATGTATAACAAATACGTGTACATTTGGGAAAGGTTTTGAACAAATTGATAAATAGGTTGAGGAGGCATTTGATTCCAGGTTATTAATAGAAGAATAAACAGTGTACTTTGCATCCATCAATATACTCAACGTAGACAAAATACCCTCCCTCTCAGTCAGCACTTCGTATATGCTAGCCTTAATAAACATGAACAGTGATTGATTCTTCTAGGCAAAGACCAAAAAATCACCGACTTGCAAACGCAGACCTCATCTTAGATGCTTGTGATGATGACGACGATGACAGCAACAAAAGTAGCAACCAGAATTGGCAGCCGTTAGCACTTAGAGTTTTCTATGCACTGGGACCCCTGGGTGGTATAAATGGTTAACATGCTCAGCTTCTCACTGAAATGTTGGAGGTTTGAGAAAAGATTGGAGGTTCAAATCTTCTAAGAGGCAACTCAGAAGAAAGTGCTAGTCATCTAACTCTGAAAAATCATCCATTGAAATTTCTACAGAGCACAGTTCTAGTCTGATACACACGGGGTCACCATGAGTCAGAATTAACTAGATAACAACTGATGGGTTTCTTATATTCACTATCTCATTTCTCTCTCTCAGTTACTCTGTGGAGTTGCTTTTATTGACAGTGATTAAATGAGATAGTCTATACAAAGTGTTCAGAGCCCTATCTCACCAAGTAAATGTTGTATAATTATTAGATTCTTATTACAAAGATGAGACAGTTATAACAGAAGTACAGTCAAAGCTCGTCTTTCTGCCTCCAGAGCTAAGCCATTAGCCTCTAGGCAAACTTTCATTTCCATCTCTAATATCATTCCTTGAGATTCCAAAACCTCAAACTCTGTTCATAGTTGAAAAGGATGAGTTTGAATAATAGAACCAGTAAACACAATGAATTAAAATCTTTTACTGAAAGAAAAGTCAAGTTCATCCTGAATGCACTCATTTTGTAAGGTGATGTTGGCACTCTTCTCTTATCCTCACTGTCAGGGTTCACAGACCCGACTGCCACTGAGTATGAAACGACCACCAGTTCACCTCAGATAACCACAAATGTGAAAATTCCACTCATTTTACAGTAGAAAATCAGATGTAACTTAATTTCTTATGGTAACATGAGTGGTTTCGACTTACCACCATGCATAAAAATGTGCAAAATTGTTTTAAATCCAATTTCTGTTATAAATGTTCTTTTTTATTTTTCTCATTGGGTATCATGCAAACTACATTTTTCCTTCCACTGGAGGTGGGAAAAAAATTCAGCCCCATGACTGAAGTCATGTACAAACAAAATGAACATTTAAAAACCACATGAGAATGATAATATTTATAAAGAGCTACATGTTTAAATAATGACAATGGACAAAATATTACTAGTAAACCCATACTCCAAATAAGTCACAAATTTAATGCACATAAACCAAGCTTGTGGTGGTATTAGAAGATGCAGGCAATCTAGCATGCTGTCTGCCCAATCTACTTTGAGGGCAGCAGGAATTCCAGCTGAACAGTATTGCTATCCTTTTCTATTTCCCTTATGGGATCTTCAAATAATAGCACAAAGAAATAATAAATAATTCACTTATTTATACATTTCCTACCAAGTATTTTCCTCCCTAATCCACTTTAATGAACAGCTCTTACAGAGAAAAGGAAGCTGACCATCTGGCAGACACAACCCAAATACCTATTTTAGCCAGAGTAATTGAATATGAGGATGTGATGGGGGAGAATGAGACTGCTGAACAGAGCTGATCCTAGTCAGCAATTCCTAGCTAATCAGCAGCTAATCCCACTAGAGCTGCATGAAACCTGCAGCTAGGAAGAACTCTAACCTTTCCAGTGCTCGAGCACCACCTTCTAAAAACAATGGCTGCATCATGCTTTCAGCACCATCCAGCCATTACGGTTAGCCCAAGTTCTCCCTCTCATCTGGGGGTGAACCTGACCCACTTTGCACATCCACCACTCATCCATTAGTTTGTTGTATTGTGACAGTTTGTGTGTTCCTATGATGCTGAAAGTTATGCCTCTGATATTTCAAATACCAGCAGGGTCACCCAACGTGAACAGGTTTCAGAAGAGCTTCCACACTAACAGCAAGTTGGAAGAAGGACCTAGTGATCTACTTCTACAAAAAAGAAAAAGAAAAATGGAACAATGATAACCTGATAATATCCTTTTCACTTACCTTAAACTAGACTTCACGTTGCAAACTTCCATTAACCTACAAACAATACTACTTCCTAGCAGACAGAAGGAATCCCGAAATTCTGCAAACGGTTAATGTGTTCAAATATTAACTGAAATTGGAGGTTCAAGTCCACCCAGAGGTACTTCAGAAGAAAGGCCTAGGAATCCATTTCCAAAGAAGCACTCATTGAAAATCCTGTAAAGCACAATTCTGTTTGAACACAGATAGAGTCACTATAAGTGAGGATTGACTTGACAGCAACAAGTAGTAGAGACAAATCTTTTTTAAGTCTTATTTCTACAGTAAACATATACATTCTTTGAGGACACTGGCTGTACTTCATTCTTCTATAACAAATATCTATTGAGTGATTTAAATACAAATGCTTACAAGAGATATTTAGCGCAAATGCTGTGCTGTAGGAATCAGAGGCTTCTTAAGGCATTCCTGTAATAAAGTTTGGAAGAGTATTTTTAAAAAATTCAGTCTAGACTTGAGAATTTATTAAGATCATTTATTTTATTTATATAGTTTAACTTCTGGAGGAACTGAGATATGGAACTAGAAATCATACCTATTTCCCTCTTGCTTCCTCATGCTAATGGTCAAGTTCTGCTCTTTGTTTCCATCACTAGTTCCTTGCTCTTGAACAACAGAACCCATAGATTTGTCCTTGGCATTGGCATCACCCAGAAGCTTTTTAGAACTGCAAAAACAAAAGATGAGCCCTAATCTACTGACTCAGCATCTACAGTTTAACCAAATGCGTAGGTGAACTGAATGCCCACTAAATTTTGAGCATCAGTGACTGAGTTCACAGTTTTGTGGGTTTTATTTATTTATTTGCTTATTTACTTATTTATTGTGGCAAATGTTCTTTTGTTTCATTTTATTGGATTTAAGAAAAACCTGTACTATGTGTATGACTGGAGCCCTGGTGGTACAGTGGTAAAGAGCTCAATGGCTAACCAAAACGTTGGCCATTCAAATCCACTGGCTGCTCCTTGGAAACCCTATGGGGCAATTCTACCTTGCCCTATAGGGCTGCTGTGAGCCAAAGTTGACCTGGTGATAGCGGGTTGGGTTTTTTGTTTCATTTACATGCCTGGCTTTACTAGTCAAACTATTAAATTGCATATGTAATAATTAGTAAACAGAGAAAATATTGAAGTTGTCAAGACAGTTAATTTTACTTGGATTCATGATCAACACCTATAGAAGCAAAAGCAAGAAATCAAACAATGTATTAAATTGGGCACATCTGCTACAAACAACCTCCTGAAAGTACTCAGAAGCAAAGAGTTCAAGATGAGGACTAATGTGCACCTGACTGAGACATGTTATCTTCATGCCTCATATACATGTGAAAGCTGGACGGTGAATAAGGAAGACGGAAAAATTGATATATTTGGATTACAGTTTTGGCAAGCAATACTGAATATGTCATGGACTGTCAAAAGAACAAATAAATCTGTCTTGGAAGAAATACAGACAATGCTGCTTGAAAACAAGGAAGGCCAGACTTCATCTCACATACTTTGGAAACGTCATTTGGCAGGGCGAAGATGATGGACTAGACAGACAACTTCTCATTTCCCTCTGAGAACTAAAGGCTGAATTAATAATTGAATGGAGCACTCTGGACACACAGGAAGCCCTAGGATATGGCATAGGATTGTCAGAATGAACTATGCATCCCTAAACAGAAAACTACCTCTTTCTGATGAGCCCTGCTCTTGCTAACTCACCATTTGGGCGGACTGCAGAGACTGACATCATCTTTGTCATCTGAGAGGTGGGGAAGGGGCATGAGCCATCAAACATGTTGAACTGTAGTGCTAAAGTAAACATCTTATAGTGCAGCAGAGAGACAGTACATGGGATAGCCACATGTTGAGAGCATGGCAGCTGACTGAGGGCACTACTACCCCTCCACCGTCTCTCTTTTTTTTTTAATGATTGAATGAAAGTGTACATTCCCATATAAATTTGCATGCTAACCTATATGCAGCTCCCACTGCTCTCCCTGCCCGGTGACAGCACACCCCTTCCTCTCTGCTCCATGCATGTCCTATCCTCCCAACAGTCTCCTATACCCTACTTTCCACCCATTCCCCTTCCTCCAACAGGAGGTCAGCAGGATGACTTCCTACAGATTCATAGAACCATAAAATTCCCACAAGATACAGTCACTCTCAGTTGCCAAGTCCAATCCATTGCTGTCCGAAGAGTTGACTTCCATTATGATTTATGGACAGGGGCAGCATCAAGGCCAGGGGCCATGCTCCCAGGGTAGCCCCTAAGCTCCTGGACTGTCAGTTGTTGTCTTTTATTGGAGATCTCAGAGTGCACCCCTATTCATTCTCTTGTTGCCAGGGAGACTCAACTTTGTGAGCTCCATTGTGGCTATCACTGGTAGTAGCCAGGCACCGTCTGGTTCTTCTGGTTACAAGTCTATGTACAGACCCAATCACGTGGGTCTCTCTGTTTTTTGGGTTCTCTTTTTCCCATGTCGTTCTTGTCCTCAGTGATCATCCGTTACTGTTGAGATGGAACCATTTGCTGTACCCTCAGATGGCAGCTTGACAGCTTTTAAGACCCCAGACGCCACTCACTGATGAGGGATGCAGCGAGTCCTCATTAGCTAAATGATAGTTGTGCCAATTGGCCTTGATTTCACCTGAGAGCATGGTCCCCAGCCCCCCACCCAGCTACTGTGTCCTTGCAATATTGGGTTAAGATGGGAGGAGTACTCAAAGTCTGCTGAAGATCAGTTATTACTGATCTTCTTTATAATGTGTGCTGTCACCAATTTCACCCAACCAAATTTCTATCAACTATCAAATCTAAACCCTCCCTCCCCACCTTCTCTCCCTCCCCACCTTTGCAGCCGTCAAAGAGTCTTTTCTTCTATGTGTGAGTCTGTTTTCAAGTTCTTATCATAGGGGTCTCATGCAATATTTGTCCTTTGTCACTGATTACTTTCACTCAGTATAATGTCCTCCAGTTGAAACCAGGTTAAAAGATGTTCCCTGCTGTCATCATTGTTCTTTATCACTGCGTAGTGCTCCATTGAGTATATATACCATACTTTACCTATCCATTCCTCTGTTGTTGGGCATCTGGGTTGATTCCAACTTTTTGCTGTTGTAAACTGTGCTGCAATAAACATTCGTCTGTATGTATCAGTTGGCATGAATGACCTTGATTCTGTAGGATATATTCCAAGCAGTGGAATTACTGGGTCAAATGGTATATCTAGATCCAGCTTTCTAAGGAAGCACCCGATTGCTTTCCAAAGAGGTTGCACCATTTTGCAATGCCACCAATAGTGTAGCAGATTTCCAATCTCCCCACAGCCTCTCCAGCATTTGTTGTTTTGCGGTTTTTGGATCATGGCCAACTTTGTTCGGGTGAGATGGTATCTCATTGTCATTTTGATTTGAATTTCTTCAATAGCTAATGATCATGAGCATGTCCATGTGTGTTTTTTGGCTGCTTGGATCTTCTACTCAGAGAAGTGTCTGTCCATGTCCTTTGCCCATTGCTTAATTGAATGATTTATCTTCTTCTTATTGATATTTTGTAGTACCCTATAGTTTATGGAGATCAGGCATCAGTCTGACCTAGAGTTGTCAAATATTTTTTCCCATTCTGTAGGTGGCCTTTAAATTCTACTTAAAAAGTCTTTGGATGAACAAAAGTGATTGATTCTTAGTAGTTTCCATTTATCTATTTTCTCTTCTGATGGTTGTGATTTGTTTGACAGATTTTGAAGTCTGATCTCATTGTGTATTAAAACTTCCATTATTGTTCCTACCTTTTCTTGGATGAGCTTTATCATTTTAGATTTGTATTTAGGTCTTTCATCCAGTTTGAGTTGGCTTTTGTATAAGGTGTAAGATATGAGTCTTGTTTTAATTTAGTGCAGATGGATGCCCAATTTTGCTAGCACCATTTGTTGAAGAGATTGTTTTTACCCCAGTTTAATGCCTTAGGGCCTCTGTCAAATATCAACTGTACATAAGCAGATGATGTCATCTCTGGGGTCTCGATTCTGCTCCGCTGATCTATCTGTCTCTTTTTGTACCAGCATCAGGCTATTTTGACTACTGTGGCAGTATAATAGGTTTTAAGGTTGAGCAATGGGAGGTATCCCAGTGTGTTCTTCTTCTTTAGTAATGCTTTGCTTATCCAGGGCTTCTTGCCTTTCCAGACAAAGTTGGTAATTTTTTCCTCCATCTCATTAAAAAATGTCACTGGAACTTGTATTGGGATTGCGTTATATAAGTAGATTGCTTTTGGTAAAATAGATATTTTCACAATGTTAAGTCTTCCTATCCATTAGCAGGGTAGGTTTCTCCATTTATGTAACTCTCTCTTAGTTTCTTGTAGTAAGGACTTGTAGTTCTCCTTGTAAAGGTCTGTTATTTCTCTGGTTAAATTTATTCTTAGGTACTTTATCTTTTTAGGGGCTGTGGTAAATGGTAATGACTTGGTGATTTCTTCCTTAATAATCTCATCCTACTGATTTACTTATGTTTATCTTGTATCCTGAGACTGTTGGACGTCTCAATCAGTTTGAGTAGTTTCTTTACGGATTCTTTAGGATTCTCTGCATATACCACCATATCATCTGTGAACAGGGAGATTTCTAGTTCTTCTTTGCCAATGCAGATGCCCTTTATTCCTTGAATCTCTCTATTCAGGATGACATAGACAGTTGCCTTTGTATAAATGGCCCTTTTTGCGTTGAGGAATTTGTCATCTATTCCTATTTTGCTTCGAGTTTTTAGCATGAATTGGTGTTGGACTTTCTCAAATGCCTTTTCTGCATCAATAGAAAAGATCAGGTGATTCTTGTCTTTTGTGATATTTATGTGGTTGATCACATTAATTGTTTTTTGATGGTGAACCAGCCTTGCATCCCTGGTATGAATCCAGCTGGGTCACGATGGATTATTTTTGGGATATGTTGTTGTATTCTATTGGCACGAATTTTGTTGAAGGTTTTTGCATCCAGATTCATGAGTGCTATCGGTCTGTAGTTCTCCATTTTTGTTGGGTCTTTCCCTGGCATTGGTATCAGGTTATGCTAGCTTCATAGAATGAATTTGGGAGTATTCCATCCCTTTCTATACTGTGAAATAGTCTTAGTAGTATTGGAGATAACTGTTTTCTAAAAGCTTGGTAGAATTCTGCAGTGAAGACATCTGGGCCTGGGCTTTTTTTAGTTCGCAGTTATTTTATGACTTTTTCAATCTCTTCCTCTGTGTTGGGTTTATTAAGTTGTTCTGCTTCACCTTGTGATAATTTTGATAGGTGATATGAATCAAGGAATCTGTCCATTTCCTCTAGGTTTTCAAGTTAGTTAGAATACACTCTTTCTTAGTATTCAGCTGTGATATTTTATTTCTGTTGGATCTGTTATGACAGCTCCCCTCTCATTTCTTACTTGGGTTATTTGTTTCCTTTCCTGTTTTTCTTTAGTGAGTTTAGCCAATGGTTTGTCAATTTTATTGATCTTTTCAAAAAAACAGCTTTTGGTCTTTTCAGTTTTTTTCAATTGTTTTTCTATTCTCTAATTCAGTTAGTTCTGCTCTAATCTTTATGACCTGTTTTCTGTTACCTGAGGGATTCCTCTATTGTTCTCTCTCTACCTGTTCTAGCTGTAGGGTCAGTTCTTTGTTTTCTTTCTTCCTTCCTGATGTGTGCATTTATGGAGATAAACTGACCTCTGAGTACTGCTTTGGCTGTATCCCGTAGCTTCCAGCAGGGAGTATTTTCATCCTTGTTGGAATCCATAAATGTCTTGATTTTATCCTTGATGTCTTCTATAACATACAGCTTTTTGAGAAAGATGTTGCTCAGTTGCCAAGAGTTCCACTTTCTATCTCTGTTTTTTCTGCTATTGATTTCAACTTTTATGGCTTTATGATCTGAGACGATGCTTTGCATTAATTCAATGGTATTGATTTTGTTGAGAATTGCTTTATGTCCTAACACATGGTCTATTCTGGAGAATGTTCCATGTGCACTGGAGAAGGTGTAGCTGTCCCCTGATGGATAGAAAGTTCTGTATATGTCAATGAGGTCTTCTGTGTCTTTACTGAGCTTTTTTCTAGATGATCTGCCCAATATTGAGAGTGGAGCATTCAAGTCTCCTGCTATTATTGTGGAGTGATCTATCTCCTTTTTGACTGTAGTGTTTCTTTGATGTTTTTAGGTGCTCTAATATTAGGTGCATAAATATTTAATATTGTTAAGTCCTGCTTGTGTATTGAACCTTTCAGCAATAGTGTCCATCTTTGTCCATGATGGTGGATTTTACATTAAAATCTATTTTATCTGAGATTAGAATTGACACCCCTGCTCTTCTTTGTTCATTGTTAGCTTGATATATATGCTTCCACCCTTTATTTTTGGTTTGTTCCTATCTTTGAGTGTAAGGTGAGTTTCTTGTAGGCAACGTGTAGATAGGTCATGTCTTTTGATCCAAGATGTCACTTTAAGTCTAAGGTGAGTTTCTTGTAGGCAACATATACATGGGTCACATCTTTTGATTCAAGATGTCACTCGATGTCTCTTTACAGAGGTATTCAGTCCATTCACATTCAATGTAATTATTGATAGGTATGTGTTCAGTGCTGTCATTATGATATGTTTATTTTTGTGTTGATATTTTCTCTGTTGTTCTTATTAATCTGTTCTGTGACCTTCTTCTTTGTGAGTTGATTTTTCAACTTTTTCAGGGTTGGTTTTGTGGTTGTTAAGACTCCTGTATTATGTTTCTTGATACGGTATGTTGCTTCTTTATTGTACTTTATGGCTGCCCCTATGGTCCCACTTAATAAACTATACATAACCCCAGTTTTGATTGCTACCAGTTTTGTCAACTTCCTCTCCATCTGGAAAAACTATAATGACTGTAGTACGGCACTCTTTTTTAATGCAATGATATCATAGTTTACATGATGTGATCACTAGATCGTTTCTCTTACTATTACAGCTTTGATTGTGTTTGGAGCCTTCCCTAACTGAGTAGTATTCTAGACAATGTGTCTTTCTAAAATATAAAGTTAGTGGTTTTATTCTTACAAGCCAAGAGATTCTTTCAGTATTTCTTGTAGTTTTGGTTTGGTTTTCACAAAGTCTCTGAGTTTCTGTTTATTTACAAATGTCTTAATTTCATTTTCATATTTGAAAGATAGTCTTGCAGGATACTTAATTCTTGGATGGAAGCTCTTCTCCTTCAAGGCTTTGAATGTGTCTTGCCACTTTCTCTGTTCCAGCACTGTTTCTGCTGAGAAATCTGATGAAAACCTACAGAGTTTCCCTCTGAATGTTAGCTTTGCTTTGAGTCTTTCTGCCTGTAAGAGTTTCTGCTTATGTTTCATTTTGTTGAGCTTGATTATAATATGTCTTGGAGTCTTTCTATTGAGATCTATATTGAGTGGTGTTTGTTATGCATCTTGGATATCTATATTCTCTTCTTTCATCATTTCTGGGAAGTTTTCTGACAGCAACTCAGCAACAATACTCTCTGTGTTCTCAGGAACTCCAATTAATCATAAATTGTTCTTCATAATAGAGTCCCACATGCTTCTTAAAGCATCTTCATTTTTTCTGTTTCTTTTTTCTGGTTTCTCCTCATAAATGCTGGAGTCAGTAGCACTGTCTTCCAAATCAGAAAGTTTCTTTTCCATTTGTTCCATTCTGCTTTCTTGGCTTTGAATTGAAGTTTCTATGTCTTTGATTTTGTTCTTGATGTGTTGGATTTCTGAGTACTGATGTTCGATCAGATTGAACATCTTGCTTAATTTTTCATTTTGTTCTGCTGCATTGTGTATAACGTCTAGGAGGGCTCTATATATCACCCTTTTATATTCACCTTCTGATAGTTTCAGAAAAACTTCTTCATCTGGGAAGTTCTACAGTGGTTTCTTTGGGGGGCCTTCTGATGTCATGGGTGATTGCCTGGTTATCATTTTATCCAATGTTTGCTGCTTTTGGGGCTTCATGTGGGTCAACAGAGTCTGGGAGAGATTCTATGAAGATGGACCACAGTTGTTTCTCTAGACCATCTTAAAATGAGAAGTAAAAAGTATTTGACAGCTTCCAAAGTCAGTCAAGTATTCAGGTGTGTAGTTCCCTCTTCCCAGTTGGCAAAGTAAGCACCTGCATATTGAACCCCAGATGTTATAAACTAGCTCAAAATACAGAAAGGCTACTGACCTCCTGGCCTCTGCTTTTGGGCCTCAGCTGTAGGCAATACTGTGTAGAATTCTGCTTTTCTGCTGAAAAAGTGGCCTCTTCTGGGTAGGGACTGCCACCCAACCCAGGAATTAGGTTCAGCTGAGGCTTCTGCATGGATGACTCTGCCTCCCAGCAAAACAAAATGGCATCTCACACAAGCTCACCAGCTGGCTGGAACCCAGCTCCTGGCAGAAAAAGAGGCCAAGAGTTCCGAAATGCTCAGAGTCCACAGTCTCTGCCACTGGGCCCCAGCCCCAGATGACACTGTGCAAAACACCACCTCCCTGATGGAAGAGCACTCTCCCCCCAGCAGGCGCCACCTCCCAGCCTAGGAACCAAGTCCAGCCGGGGCCTCTGCATGGGTGTCTCCATTTTCCAGTGGATCAAGATGGTGTCCCACACAAGAGCATCTGTATGGCTACCACATGGCAGAGGCAGAAAGATAGGCCAGAGGAGCCGAAGTGCATTGAGTCCAAAGACAGGCTCTCACAACATGGCAATTATGCTTGACAGTCCCACCAGCAGTGCCTACAAGACCAGCAGCTAGTAAAGTCCCAGCTCTGACTATCAGCCAAGATACAGGAAAAAAAATTCAAAATGGTGAGTTACCTTTGGTCTGTGCAAGCTTCTGCTTGCTGAGAGTGAGGTCAGTGAAAGAGAGGAGGTTTTGTGTTCAGTGGTATGAAGTCCAAATTAACAGCTCTGTGCTGCATCCCAGTGCTCACTAGGTGTCCAGAAGGTGCCATTTAATTATCATTTCAGGTCTTGATTTCCAGAGGAAATTAGGGAGAAGTGCATTTAGTCTGCCATATTGACTCTGCCCCTCCACCCTCTCTTTTCTGAGCTGCATGATAGATTCTGTGGTTTCATGGTGGTAAGAATTCAGCCAGTATGTCATCTTGGTCAGATAGGAGGTATAATCACCCAACTGGAGGCCTCAGCATGGGTTAATTCCCAAGCTGAGAAGCAGTCCCAATCCAGAAAGCATTTTTTCAGTAGAAAGGCTGTGTAGGACAGTGGTACATTACAGGAGTGGCCCAGCTGAGGATGGCAGCAAGGCCATAACAACTCCCTAACTGAATTACATCATACCATCTGTGGACAACTGAAGAGGTGCTTCTGTTGTCAGCTACAAGGTGGATCCTGCCACACCTGAAGGCCTAGCTGATTTCAGCAGCTGTCAGTCAGCTCCCAACTTCTTAAAATAAAACATCCCCAAGAAGTAACTGCTGAACATCCCATTCCAGCCTTTACTGACCCACATATAGGGTCAGTTGATGGCCCCTAGTTAATTCATAAGTAGGGAGCAGTCTTTGCCAGTGAGGAGGCAGAGCCTGCCACCCCCAGCAGTCCACTGGAGCCAGTCAATGGAGTACACAGAGACAGCTCGTGACCAACTCCCTTCTCACAACTATGCCTCAGCTCCTGTTGAGATAACACCAGAGCCTCTAGATAACCCAAAAGCAAAAAACCATTCCAAACCACTTAAGGAAACAGTCTACTATGGCTCCAGAAAACTCCCAAAATAAAGAACAAAAAAGCTACCCAGAAGAGGAAGCCTTCTGAAACTATCAGAGGTTGAGTACAAAAGAATTATATACAGAGCCCTCCTAGAAATTAAACAAAATGTAGCACAGCAAAATGAAAAATTAAGCAAGCTCTTTCAACTGATGGAAAAACAACGATTTGAAATTCAGCAGATAAGTAACAAGATTATAGAATTAGACAATTCAATCTAAAGCCAAAATAGCAGAATTGAGGAGACAGAAGTCAGACTTAGTAACCTTGAGGATAGAGCAACTGACACTAACAGTTATGAGGAAAAATCAGAGAAAAGAAGGAAAATGAAGATGCCTTAAGAAACAAATATGTGGGACTCTATCAAGAGGAATAATCTATGATTAAATGGAGTTCCTGAACAGGGACAGATAGTTGAAAACACAGACAGCATTGTGGTTGAGTTGCTGACAGGAAACTTCCCTGAAATTACTCAAGAGAATATAGGTATCCAAGACATGTATTGAATGCCACAAAAACTAGACCCCTAAAGAAATAAACCAAAACATATTGTAATCAAGCTTAATAAAATGGAGCATAAACAGATTCTCTTAAAGACAGCAAAGCTCAAAGCAAAGCTAACATTCAGAGGGAAGTTCCTGTAAGCTTTTGTCTGACTTCTCAGCAGAAATGATGTTGGCAAGGAGGCAGTAGGATAACACATTCAAAGCCTTTAAGGAGAAAAACTTTCAACCAAAAACTACATATCCTGCAAAATTGTCTCTTAAATATGCAGATGGAATTAAGACATTTGCAGATAAACAGAAGCTTAAGAGACTTTGTAAAAACCAAAACTACAAGAAACACTGAAAGAAGTTCTTTGCTTAGAAAAGGAAAACCATAAAGTGTATATCTAAGGAGGCAATTCAGGACACATCTTACTCAGTTGGGAAGTCACAAAACTCAATCAAAGCTATAACACTAAAAGGGAACTAGTGATCATATCCTGAAATCTATGACAGCATCACACTAAGAAGAAGGATGTACAATAGTAGTTATAGTCCTTTCAGATGGAGAGGAAGTTAAAGAGACACACAGAAGTTAAAATTGGGTTTAAATTTAGAATATTAAGGGATAGAATAGGGGTAGCTGCCTAGTGCAATAATGATACAACATATCAAAACAAGAAATGTAATACAGCAGTCTCAACAAACACAAAAAACCTACACTGAAAAAGATGAAAAGTTAATCCATAGATTGACCTAGAACAGAATATTAAGAGCAACATAGAAAACACCAACACAAAAATAAATACATCAAAATGACAGTACTAAACATGTACCTATTAATAATTACACTGAATGTAAACAGAGTAATGCTCCAAGAAAGAGACAATGAGTGACATCCTGGATCAAAAGATACAACCCATCTATATGTTTCTTAAAGAAACATACCTTAGATGCAAAGATATGAACAAACTGACAATTAAAGGGTGGAATAATATACACCAAGTTAACAACACATAAAGAAAGGCAGGTGTGGCAATACTAATCTCAGAAAAAATAGATTTTAATGTAAAATGCACCATCATGGACAAGGATGGACACTATTTATTGCTCAAAGTTTCAATACACAAATAGGACTTAACAACATTAAATATTTATGCACCCTATACCAGAGCATCTAAATACATCGAACAAACACTAACATTGAAAAATGAGATAGCTCACTCCACAATAATAGTGGGAGACTTCAGCACTACACTTTCAGTAATGGACAGATCATCCAGAAAAAAAGCTCAGTAAAGACACAGAAAATCTTAGCGTGACAATTAACCAACTAGACCTCATCGACATATACAGAACTTTTTACCCATCAACAGATAAGCAGACCTTCCTCTCTGCACATGGAACATTTTCCAGAATAGACCGTGTGTTAGGGCATAAAGCAAGTCTCTTAAACCCAATTTTAACTTCTGTATGTCTTTTTAACTTCCTTTCCATCTGAAAGGACTATAACTACTATAGTATATCCTTCTTCTTAGTGTGATGGTGTCACAGATTTCAGGATACGATCACTAGTTTCCTTTTAGTGTTATAGCTTTGACTGAGTTTTGTGACTTCCCAACTGAGTAGGATGTGTCCTACCATTGAATTATTGCAAAGCATCTCCCCAGACCATAAAGTCAAAGAAGTTGAAATCAATAGCAGGAAAAACATAGATAGAAATTTGAACTCATGGAAACTGAACAGCACCTTGCTCAAAAAGCCGTATGTTATAGAAGAAATCAAGGAAGAAATAAATTTATGGAACCAAATGAGAATGAAAACATATCCCACCAGAATCTATGGGATACAGCGAAAGCATCAAAAAAACTACCAACCAAAAATGCCCTGGCACAAATGGCATCACCAGAGAATTCTACCAAACTTTTAAAGAATTAATTCTAGTACTACTGAGACTATTTCACAGCCTAGAAAAGGAAGGAATACTTCCAAATTCATTCTATGAAGCCAGTATAACCCTGAAGTTAAAGCCAGAGAAAGATCCCACTAAAAAAGAAAATTATAGACCAATATCACTCATGAACCTAAATGAAAAATTCTTCAACAAAATCCTTGCCAAGAGATTTCAACAATACATCAAAAAAATAATTCACCATGACCAGGTTAAATTCATATCAGGGATGCAAGGCTGATTTAGCATCAGAAAAACAATTAATGTGATCAACCACTTACATAACACAAAAGATAAGAATCACCTGATTTTGTCAAATGATGCAGAAAAGGCATTTGACAAAATGCAACACTCATTCATGCTAAAAGCTCTCAGCAAAATAGGAGTAGAAGGGAAGTTCCTCAACACAATAAGGGGTATCTATACAAATCCAACCAACTACATCATCCTGAAGGAAGATAGACTGAAAGAACGAATTAACTAGACAAGGATGCCCTCTCCCACAACTTCTATTCAACATTGCACTAGAAGTACTAGTGAAAGCAAATAGACAAGACAAAGAAATAAAGGGCATCGACATCAGCAAAGAGGAAGTAAAAATCTTCCTGTCTGCAGATGATATGATTGTATACAAGGAGAATCCTAAAGAATCCATAAGTAAACTACTGGAACTAATAGAAGAGTTCAGCAAATATCAAGATATAAGATACACATAAGTAAATTAGTAGGATTCCTTTACACCAACAAAGAGATCATCAAAGAAGAAATCATCAGATCAATACCATTTACTGTAGCCCCCCAAAAGATAAAATACTTAGGAATAAATATAACTAAAGAAACAAGAGACTTATATAAAGAGGACTGCAAGACCTTACTGCAAGAAACCAAGAGAGACTTACATAATTGGAGAAACCTATCCTGCTCATGGATAGCACTGGAAATGTTATCCAAAGGGATCAGTCCCTGGAGAAGGATAACACAAAAACAGAGGGTCAGTGAAAAAAGAGGAAGATCCTAAAGGAGATGAATCGATACAGTGGATACAACAGTGGATTCAGACTTAACAATGATTACAAGCATTGTACAGGACTGAGTAGTGTTTCATTCTGTTGCACATAGGGTGATTATCGGTTAGAACTGACCACACAGTGTCCATTAACAACCACCTGACAACACAAAAGTTAGTAATCACTCCCATCCTAGCCCCTCTACAATAACCAACATTAAAAGCTGACTATTTCTATCTTCTCTGAGCTCATATAAACTTCCACAAAAAATACATATGAGATCTAACAATTAAGTCTATAGACTTAACTGTTCTAAGTGCTACATACCTCATTGCTGACCGTTACTATGGTCATCTTCGAAGTACTCCCCTTGGGAAGCTATGCAGTAATGTCAGTACCTCTCCCACCCTTCAAAGCAATTTTGGACCTCTTTCTGGAACAGCCATTGGCACAGTGAAGTGGTGGCAAGTTTGTAAACTGAATTGTATAGCTGTCTGTAAGGGAGTTTTTAGCCAGTAACAAATAACTGTATTGCAACACCCTCCCTATTCACCTGATTTAGCCCCCAATGATTTTTTGCTTTACCCAAAGATAAAGGAAATATTGAAAGGAAGATAGTTTGATGACATTCAGGGCATCAACAGTAATATGATGACAGCTCTGATGGCCATTCCAGAAAAAGAAATTCCAAAATTGCTTTGAAGGGTGGCCTAGGTATTGGGGTCAATGCATAGCTTCCCAAGCAGAGTATTTCAAAGGTGACTGTAGTGATATTCAGCAATGAGGTATGTAGCACTTTTTCTAGGAGGAGTACACAAACTTAATTGGCAGTCCTTATGCATGTATAGCTGATAAGTTCTGTGTGATAGAGTGAAGTATCTTACTTTAAATCAGCTTCAGAATATGGATGTTGACACAAAGAGGCTGTTAGCCTAAATCAGTATCATCTGCCTCATCTGCCTCATCTATTTTTTAGGTGTCAAATTGAAACCCTGGTGGCATAGCTGTTCAGTGCTACTATGTATGCTAACCCAAAGGTTGGCAGTTCAAGTCCACCAGATGCTACTTGGAAACAATGGGGCAGTTCTGCTGTGACCTATAGGGTCGCTAGGACTTGGAATAGACTTGATGGCACTGGGTTTGGTGTTTCAAGTGCCAAATGGGCATTTTCACAGCTTTCCCTACACAAATGTTGACCTCCAAGCAGTAAGACAAAGCTGACGGACAAAATAAATCCTTAGGTTATGAAGGCCTAAGCCTTTGTATATATTTTACATGGTGATGTGTGCATGATGTAGGTAGAACCAAATGTTTGCGAAACCAGGTAAACATAATATGGCATTTTATTTCTCTGTTTGCAGTCAGTCAGCATTGTCAGTGATAGAAATTATATGCCTTGATCAGAGGACAAAGGGATACTGTAGCCATGGTTTTCCCTGAAGGTTATGGAATGATTACATAATAATAAAATTGCTCTATTATATATTCATAAGTTTTCTCTATGCAAACAGCATGTATTGCTTAGGTGTTTGTTGAAGAAAAGATATGCTAAGTGAAAAGAAAAACCTTTATAGGTAGTTAGAATCATCAATACAAGACAAAGCTGAAGAACAATAAAAAATAATGTTAAAAGCAGTAAAAGGACACAGTGACTGTCACATGGACTCCACATAACAACTGTGAAGATGGCACAGGAATGGACACTGTTTCTGTTGTACATCAGGTCACTATGAGTCAGAACTGACGGGAAAGCATCTAGCGGTATAACACAATATTGATTCAATCATTCAAACAGAATTCAAAATTAACCTGTAAGGGGTGGATTATTTTTAACTGGTATGAGTATCTAGGCTAATATTTATGAAATGGTACAAATCTTATTTAGCGAAAAAGTCTGCTTCTAAGCTGGGCTACGTGCAGGCTCTCCAAATCTCATCAGCACAAAAGCCAGAAAGGTTAATCCTGATTTAGTTGCCTAGACATTAAAAGCTGATCAGCTGTTTCAGTCCTTTTGTTTCACTGCACCTGTGTAAATCCTCAAGGCTCCGTCTAACTCTGCTCCAACGCATTGGGTGTCAGGAGGGCCACAGTCTGGTGACATGGATAGATTTCACTGAAAATGTGCCAGAGGGCTTGCTCATGGGCTGCAGAAACTCAGGAGAGAAAATCACGTATGCCTCAGCTTTGCATTGTGTAGCATCTTTTAAGAGTTTGGCTGTAGTATTTATATTTGTTTGCAAACAAAAACAAGAGAGAAGGAAGCAACCAGATATCTGCAGGATCAGGAGTTGTAGGTTGGGGTTTCCAGTGGTACTTTCAGTGCTAACCCAAAAAGGACCCAAGGATAAACAAAGCACAGAAATGTCTGTGACCCAATATATGTATTTGGCTGATTTAAAAAAAAAAAAAAAAACTGCCTAGAATTGGAAGGAAAACTGAAGTCTCATATTAATAAATAACAAATAAACAATGACCTTCCCTTGATCCAGACTCTTCTTCTAATTATCTTTCTCATATAATCTTGATTAAAATCCTGCTATTGCTACTGAATAGCTGTAGGTTAGTGGATAAGTTATTCAAATACACTGTGTCTTATTCCCTCATCTGTAAAATTAGAATAACAGTACATGTCTTATTGGAGTGTTATGAGCATTGTGAAGAGTACTGAATTTAAGAGAGACAGTAGGAGGCCATAGTCAGTCTGGATGTACCCTGTGTGCAGGACAGGACTGGCTACTATGCTTTCTGGATGTTTCTCATGGTTGCCAGACTCTACATGAGGCAGAATTCTAGAGCAGGTGTTTTAATGAAAGAGAGAAGGTAGCATGCAGTCTACTGGGGCAACTTAAGAACTTGACTTCAAGATTTTGAATATGAAAAGCTGATCAGAGAGATGGTGACACAAGACAAGAAAGAACTAAATGTCCTTCTGGAAGTGTCCACCTCATGAGAAAGAAACTTTGGATTGGGAGGACCGAGAAAAGTTTTTGGAAAGAGACGGGGAAGAAGTAGGTCAGGACGTATCTCATACCCATTATCAGTAACAGAAGACTCAGTGAAAAGTGCATAGAGCATGGCTGTGTTACCTTGCATCTTCTGACAAACAGAAACCACCACAGGATTAGATACCCAGCAGAGATATAAGGGTACACACCCATAAAGTGAAAAAGGAAAGGAGCCCCAGAAAGTAGGGGAGCATCTTCAGATGGAAATACGGGTCTGGCCCCTGTGAAGGAGAGAGGGAAGGAAGGAGGGCCAGGCAAGAGTCCCATATGCAGTTCCAAGAAGGTCTCAGCCAGGCCAATGGAAAGTCCTTGTACCAACGTCACCCACTGGAGGAAAGACCTTGTGTTAGTACCCCACTGTGCTCAGTGGGGTGAGAGAAGCGTGTGGAAAGCATGACCTCAGCAGAATGTGGTGGTGGGTCTAGACAGGCAGCGGTGGACCGTCAGTCTACTATGTTCCTGCAGCAGAATTTCTGAGAGTTCCTTTTCATGGTCACCCCGTCCACTCACACCACACGTATTTCTTTCTGCACACAGATTTCAGGATGTTTACTCACACACACAGGTTTCATGAGCTCCTTTTCTTCGGCTCTTGTCAGCTTCTCTTGCTGAGGGAAGTTAGCGGGATGAACTCACCTCCCTCATTATGGCATTTGGTCTAGCTTGAACTTGTGCGTGTTGTTTAACTGCTCTGTAACTGTCCTCAGTTTCTTCATCTATAAAATGGAGCTAATTATGCCTGCCTCATAATGTGATTAAGACTAATCTACATAAAATGGTTAGCCCTGTTTCTGGAATGTAGTAAGGGATACTTTTCATTATTTTAATTGGGATGCCTCCCGCTGCTCCCCCACACTAATAGATGATCTCAACTGTCTTTGCTTGGGCTTGAGGTCTCCTTTCATCACTCTCAGTTCACAGAAAGAAGTCCATCAGAATTTCTCCTGTTCACATCTCCCACACACTAGCTGGTCACAGGTGTCTCAGCCTCAGCAATTTCCCATCACCTGGATCTCACTGTTGCCTTATACCTTCAGGGTGTTTGACAAGAGTTTGGCTTCAAAGGGTTCCAGTATCCATTTCCCTTCCTACACTCAGACACACAGTTATTTTTCCTCTCATGATAAGTGGTGTGATACAAAGGAAGACACTGCTTGCATTACAAAGATAAGTGATAATTCAGATTTGGCCCAAAGTACCAAGAATATGGCTTGAGGGCAATGTCCAAAGTGTACTCACAGCAAATTATTTGAGAAAAAGTTTTGTCCCTAAAATATAGTCACTGCCAAATAAAAGATCATCTTTTTTTTTTTTTCTTTTTATCCTCAATTTTAAATAATCTTAGCAAGCCTTACTTTTCAACACAAAGAGACTACATGTTTTGGATGACACTGTTTACTAATGTCTCATTGCTAGTGATGATATTCAAACTGTTCCTTCGTTACTCTTTCATTGGTACAGCACATCCAGTTAAATCATCTCAAGGTCACGGATAAAGGACCAGACTCAGAGCAGATGTGCAGTTTGCCATGGATCACAGAGACGGAGTGGCCACTAACACCCGGCTCTTCTACTCTAGATACTTTCAGAGCTGGCAGACTTCTCCTGGAAAGTAAAATAAATGTTTGGGCTTAGGAGGCCACATACAGTCTCTGTTGTATATACTTATTTGTTATATTTATTTTACATTCCTTTAATAATGTAAAAATCATTCTTACCCCATGGGCAACAGCTGGCAGGCTAAATGTGGCCCCCAGGTTCTAGACTCCTGAACTAGAACAACTTTATTGCTCTGGAATTTGCATCTATTTTTCACTGTATTTTCCGAACAATATAAAATTGCTTTCAGGTTTTATCATTAGGTTTTTATGTCTGCTTGTCATGGGGGACAGCCAGGAAGGATAATTTTTATTTGTTTAATAGCAGACATGAAAGTTTAGATATTTTCTCATACTGCATTCTTCTTTCCAATGTTCTGAAAAATAAAAATGGGATTCATAAGTCACTAAGCTTTAAATAACTATTCATTGAAGTAAGTTTATGCGGTTATGTATACATAGATAATAACCATAAATAATTTGACTATTTCTAGGAAGAGTAAACTATGTCAGTCTGACACTTTTGATTTAAAATCTATTACATAGTCTAAAACCTCAAGGATTTTGTACAGTGTCCTATTTCTTAAATTTACTAAATACAAAAGTAAAAGAAAATGGGGCTTTTGAGCTTTTCTAAGCTAAACTTTACTACTCGTCAACACCTTGAACTTAACCTGAGTCTTTCTCTGAAAAATTCATCAATCCATGTGACTAGCTCACAGAGAAGTCAAAATGAATATAGAGAATTAGGCTCTTTCCTCATTGTTCACTTGTCTGACGATTTATTCTTCACAATTTTCTAACAGTTAAAGGTCATTTTCTGTGTGAAGTCAAAAAGCAAATATGAAATCAATATGTTAATAAACATAATGATCATCATGGTTGAAAATAACTGTTCTTCATATGTTATTAGGCTTAGTCTATTGTGGTAATTGCTCTTCTTATGTCCTAGGGTTATAGGAAACGCAGGGTTTTAGTAAACCAGATGCTGAAATGACCTTCTCCGTAATCTATCCCATATGCTCATTGTTTTGGAAACCCCTTCATTTCTATGACCAGGTGGGTGAAAATCTTTCTTGGCATAATTTTCATGAAAATTATATCCCATATGTTACGCATTACACAACCGAAATCCACACAGTGCTCTCTTCTCTCTCACTTTCCTTTAAGGATCCAGCTACAGTCAAAAGCTGAGTACTGTCAGTGCTCTATCCATTCAGAATTCTGGCTTTCTAAACCAAGTGCCAGGTTATAGTAAACCAGGCCATTCTGCATAACTACTGTTTCTTCTTCATGAGCCTTAGTGTCCCTTTTTATTAATCTCTTTACATTTCCTTACTGTATGCCCATTTCCCCTAAGTAAAAGAATTACACTTTGGGTTATTTGTGATATTTTATTTGTGATATTTTAAAACTATACTTTTTGAAATCTAAATCTGTCATATAATCCCTTCAACAAAAATAACTAGATCCCATATTACAAATAAATGTATAACCGACTCATAACTCATATTTATGGCCTCCTGCCAAAAGGTTAGTGACTCAGATCCAGCCTGTGGTTCCATGGGAAGAAGACCTGGTGACCTGCTTCTATAAAGATTACAGTCTAGAAAGCCCTGGGGAGCAGTTTTACTCTGTCACATGGGATCACTGCAAGTCAAAAACTGACTCAATGGCATCTAACAACAATCCATATTTAAAAGAAAATATGTAATCTGTATGGAATTTGCCATCTAAGTAGATGTCATTCCTACTACCAAATGCCCCTTTGGCTGTTAGTTTGGGTCTTAATTATAATAATCTTTTCCCAGTAATTTTAATGACTGGATAACATCAGAAATGCATACCATAAAAATCAATGATTCTCAAACTTTCATACACACAAGAATTAGCAGAAGAACTTTTCAAAGGTAGAAATCTTCAAGCCCCACCCACAGAAGTTCTGATTTATACGTCAGAGGTGAGCTTAGAAATTTGAATTTTAGTAAGCCCCCAACGTGACTCTGATTCAAGCAATCTGTTGAACAGTAGCGTAGTCCAGTAGCTTAGGATTCTTTAGGAAACACTCTGAAAAATCATTGGGTAAAAAGTGAGCTATGTTTGCTTAATGATGAAGCAAGAGAAAAGTAATATGATAATTAATTTGTAAAATTATAGTTGTAATTGATCAGAGTGCCTAGTATAATGAATGGAGATTCAGGAGTCATAGTTATAGTTCTGTGGTTAACAGTTTGGCTGCTAACCAAAAAGTCGTCAGCTGGAAGCTACCAGATACTCCTTGGAAACTCTATGGGGCAGTTCTATAAGGTCATAATGTGTCAGAATTGACTCAGTGACATTGATTTTTTTTTTGGTTTCAGGTCCTCTGCTTATCTGATGCATGAGTTTTTAAGCTTTAGTACTCTCTCTAGGGTATAACTGCTAAGGTAAAATTCTCACCCTTAAAAAGCAAGTGTGTTGGTGACTACTATTTTTCAAAACTGTTGGATTCATTCTCTCTCTCTTTCCCTCTCTCACTGTTTCTGTCTCTCTTTCTCTGCTATATGTCCAGAAGAGTGATGCTAAACACTTACAAACAACCCCCTGTGGTTAGACAGCCCCCTAGTGACTTTGGGAATATAAAATCCTTAGAATAAAATACAATTACAAGTGAAAACCATGGTGACTACCTTTAAAAAATTGGCCAACTTAAGTTGCCCAATAATTATGCTGTATTAAACATTGTTACACATAAATTAGCCATTACCTAGTGTTTAGAGGTGCATTCACTTTATTTAGCATGACATTTGGCATTACTGGACATTAGTGAGTAGATGGTTCACATGTAGGAGTCACTTGGCAGTATATACTGTTAATCAGTTGCTAACTTAAGTCTGTCCAGAGGCATCTCATGTGAAAGATCTGGTGATCTGTTACCAAAAATCAACTACTGACAACCTTATAGAGAACAATCCTACCTGGACACACATGGGGTCACCATGACTTGAAACTAAGTAATGGCAACTGATTTGATATGTTTATGTACTCAGATACACACATATATAGATCAACAGGTTTAGAACTTAAATATATAGAACTCTACTTGGATATACAAATTGAATCAATGAAACTCACTTGTGGAGGTAAAAAAAAAAACAGAAATTTCATAAAAGGCCACCAAGGCCTGCCCCTCTAGGGGTTCTGTTCATCAAACAACATAATTCTGTCCAGTCTTGGTTCTGTGTGTTTTCTTTTTTCTCTAGCATAGAGTAAACCTCTATTGACACAATCATCATAAACTTTCATGGGCCTCTCTAACTCTTGTGTGACTCACTTAGTTCATATGTGCATTTTTTCCCTTCCAAAATTCTAAGAGATTCAGTTTGGTCTCTTGAACGCCTGAATAAATTCTTGGATTAAGTCAGTCAAATCAAATTGCCAGTTTCAAATTTTGGCTAGAACATCAGAACACACACTTCGTGTTTATAGAAAAAGTCCTGGGGCTATTGGTCAGATCTGTTTGGGGGATTAGCTTGGTTCTTTGTATAGCACCTCAAAAGAAGTCCATACATCTTAGGGAAAAATATATATCCCCTTCAGAACCATCATTTTTGAAAATGGTATGTTATTTATATTCTGAAAATGGTCGGTTTACCTGGTGTGAACCAAGCGTACTTTGGGTAGAAAGCATAACACTGAAACATTCATCCATTCAAATCTTCATGAACATCTGTGCTCAGTGAGAGGACACACAGATGAGATGTATTTTCTCTCCTCTAAATGCTGAAATCTCCTTAATGAAACACACATTCAGATACTTGTAGTTTCATGCAAGAAATGCTATAAGGATATGTGAATACAGTGATGGAGGAACCCAGAGGAGGGGAGCAACATTTTTGTATGTATAGGTGTGTGATTGTTTTTCCTCATTATTGGCATTTCTTTCAAGAAGACTCATATACAGGAAGCAAAACAAGGAAGTTCTGAATAGGCATCTTAAAGTCTTACACAGAGATGAGAGCTTCGTTGTATTGGGATTGAATAAGGTGCTGATTATATAAGTATCATTACCTGTCTATGTTGAGCTTTGACTATTTCTAGCATATTGCTTAGAGCAGACTTCTCAGTGGCAGTGCCAAGGAAACTGTTGGTGTTTGCCAGTCATTTTAGAGAAATGCCATGGAACACTGCATGCCAGATGGCTACTGATGAAAGTGATGAAGGTTCACGCTTGGAAAGAAAGCCCAATTCCATATTTGGTCCTTCTTTCCTTCTTCCCTTTTGAAACTTAAGAGAGTACAAACTCGGCCTTATTCTACTCTTGGCCTACAAAATCCCCATTATCCTTTCTTCTTTTAATAAGGTCTTGGAGAGATGGAGTCAAGTTAAATCTACTTTATTCCCAAAGCCTCAGAGAGGCCCCCAGGCCTGTCTCTTGCTGAGCCAGATCCTTTTTTCCCTCTTTTTTACTGATGACTGCCAGAAACCATTGTCAATGGAACCTATTCAAGACTGGCCTGCCCAAGACTCAAGTTTCTATAAAGTATGTTTATCCCATCTCTGTACTTCATGGAAGGGAAAACAAAAAACGCTAGATGCAGATCTTTCATGGTGCCTCTGCTGTGTAGAAAAAATGCAGCTTGCCTCTTTCGCCTGTATTCCCCACAAACACGGCCCTGTGGCTGCATTTATTTCTCTGACTGGAGAATAATATTAGAGCTGTAGGTTTTTTTTCTTGGTCCTAATGTCTTAGGTGGAGGAGGCACCACTAGCCTGACAATCCTGGTTTCTCTCTTTTCCCTCCTTTTCTCATTACACCCCAAAGGAAATAAAGCAGTGACAAAAAGAATAGACTCAGCCTGCTTCTGTCTGCTTCTTTCTTCTTTGTTGCTTGGGGCCACAGCAACACTGCTCCTCCACGTCAGTGCTTGAATGGGTAGCTCTGCTTAGCCTGGGTTCAGCATCAAAAGGCCTCTTTCCTGCAGCTACATGACCACACTCTAAGGCTTTATCAGTTACAAGGGTAATGCTTTGGCTTTCCATTTGTTATGGGGACCTCAAAGATTCCCTCATGTGAGAGATGGCAATATGAGCTTTAAAAATTGAACCTATACTCTCTCTGAGCAGATTCTTATTAAACAGAAAGCTTATTTTATTCTTTATCACTTTCCGTCCTGTGGCATCAACACACAAGCCACTGCAGTACAACAAACTGACAGGTGGTGGTTCTTCACACTACATCTCACAAAATCTTTCCTAAATGTCTCCAAGAAGTTTCCCTAAATCTCTACAGCCAGAAGTGCTATCTTCCTCCTCTAATTTGTCACTATACTTTCTTTCAAAATGCAATTGAATGAACAAATGAATCAGTTGACTAATGAATTAATGAGTAATGATTCAGAACATTTAAAAACTAGGCCATTCCTTGTTTGCTCATCTGTAGAGAAGGCATAGAACCTTCCCTACTTGTCTTCAGGGTGACTTGTTTTCTGCCAGTTTAATTCCCATCAGAATACCTAACGGGCAGCAGGAGCCCAGAAGTACTTCATCAAGTAGCCTAATAAAAAGAGTGAAGAACAGAATGGACTTTCATCATGCTAGACTTTGCTTTGCAATGCCTTGAACTTTTGGGTCAGCAGAGGACTGTAACATTCAGATCTGAGAGTCTCCTAATTAAGCAAGGTAACTCGACCGCCCAGCCCGAGACCAGGTCTCTACTGGCACAGGACGATGAGGCAGAGGGCAATGTTCCAGGTAACTTGGAGGAACGGAGAGTGAGCTTGGCTAGAAAAGACCTGAGAAAATCAGTTTTGATGCCTGGATAATCGCCCCTGCTGCTTGCAAAGCTTGCCAGTGGAAACCTGTCCCAAGGGTTTCAAGCTTAGAAAGTAAAGTGATTGAAGCTCAATCCAGAATGAGGGTAGTGAGGCAATTAAGAAGGGAAACAAGTGGTGCCTTTGCCTGGAGCAAATTTTGTTCCATCAATTGAGAGAATTTGCTTGCCCTGAAAGAAGGGTTATTTCAGCACCTGGCACCAGAATTCTCAATATATAAGCTTTGCAATCGCCTTTGATCTACTCTTACTGGTTCCTGCATTATCAGGCAGTATCCAGGGAAAAGAACATGTTTTCTAGCTGCATTTGACCTATGGGCTGTGGTCAGCTCCAAGGGCTACAGCCTTCTTGTACTTAGCCCTCTTCACACACAAGTTTAAGCACAAAGTTTCTGTTTCAAAGACCCAAGGGATCTTATTATGAGTTCTAACAAGTCTGTAAAATCATCCTAGGAAAAGCACTACATACCTCATTGCTGAATATTATAGTGGTCACCTTTGAGGTACTCCACTTGCGAAGGTATGCACTGATGCCAGAGCCTAGCCCACTCTTCCAAGCATTTTGGAACTCTCTTTCTGGAACGGCCATCAGAGCTGTTGTCACATTACCCTTGATGCTCTGAATGTCATCAAAATGTCTTCCTTTCAATATTTCCTTCATCTCCAGTTAAACAAAAAGTCATTGGGGGGCAGATTGGGTGCGTAGGAAGGGAAGGGTGTTCCATTATAGTTATTTGTTCAGTAGCTAAAAACTCCCTCACGGTCAACTATACAATTACGTTTACCAACTTGACACCTTGCCACGGTGTGCAAGGGCCCTACCAGAAAGAGTCCCAAGAGGGCTTTGAAGGGTGGACTAGGCACTGGTGTCGGTGCATAGCTTCCCAAGGGGAGGACTTGGAAGGTGACCACAGTGATGTTCAGCAATGAGTAGGTAGCACTTAGAACATTTAAGTTAGTGGACTTAATTGTCAGACCTCATAGTTGGAAAACGAATGTAGTCACCTCTAACGCTGGACCCTATTTACAGTATCAGCTCTCTTCTTCTCATCACCTTCAAGCCCTGCGGTGACATGGTGCCACCCAAAGAGGCTCGTTGTATGGGGTTTGGGTTGGTTTTTACAGGCAATGACACCAGGTTCAGGGAGCCCTGGAATCAAATCCCAGTTCTTTGACTCAGAGAAGTTATTTCACTTCACAATTTCCTCATCTATGAAATAGAAATAGCAAGACATATTACATAGATTTTTCTGGGGACAAAACAAAGCATTGCTATCACAGTAAACCAGGACAGCGGCTAGCTGATAACATTATAATACGTGATCATCAAACTCTGTCATTCAAGCCGGCCCTGAAGGGTTGACTCTAGACCACTGGTTCCAGTTGTATGCTTGTGGAAGCTGACAGTGAAGTTTTCAGAAATTCTATGAGCCAGTTGATCCCATGTCAGTAGCTTGAACTTTGTCATGACCAGAGGATTCACATCACCAAACTAAACTCACCACTGTATCATGGATTTTGACTTATGACACCATAGTTTCCAAGAAGCATCTGGTAGATTTGAACTGCCAGCATTTTGGTTAGCAAATGTAGCACTTAATCACCATGTTAGCACAGAAGCCAGCAAGTACTGCAAAATAGAACATCTCATCCCCCTTCTCTATTCCCTGCCAAGTGCCGTCGCGTCTCTATCCCCTAGAGAACTCATTTATCAATATACCAGTGAGTAGTTGTCAAAATGTGGTGCCCAGAACACTAGCAACAATATCACCTGGGAACCTGTTAGAAATGCAGATTATCCAGCCACATCCCAGACCTACTGAATCAAATATTGTGATGTGGAACCCAGCAGCCCATTAATGTGTGTTTTAGCAAACCCTGTTAGTGATTCTGACACATGTTCAAGGTTAAGATCCACTGTCCTAGACCATAACATGACAGAAATGACATGACCAGGGCACTACTCATCTGACATAACAGAAGGGAAACACTATTTCAGGATGTAATAGCTAAGAAAAGGGAAGAGAAGGGTGCTGTAGAAAAATAGAGAAAAGTTACTCTTAGCAAACACAAATCCTCTTTTCCCACGATACATTGTCTTTCTTCCTTCATCCCTGAGAAAAGCTTGAGCAAGCTCATGGAATCCATAAATCCAAAGACATATGAGGCTGATCGCTCTCCTACAGAGTCTGAGCAATTTGGTCTTCTCAAAACTTAGTTATGTGAGGGAGACTTAAAACGGAAAAAGTTACTGGAGAATTTTAGTCTGATCCAGAATGTCTGAAGATGATCAGTCCTCAGTACTGGATTCTCACTCACAGCACCACAGACTTCTGAGACAGTCCCCAGCCCACCACCAGGACGCATCTCATGGGATCCCTTCAAGTTCCATTTCTATATACAGGAGCACACCCAGGGGACACTGATAGTCTACACATGGTCATCTACCTGTGGAAAGACCCAACCGTGAGAAACCAGGTTGGAGCTGAGGCACAGATTCCAGCTCACCACTGATACAACGAAGCCCATGATGATGCCCCTTGCTCCAGAGGAAGCCTGTGTGAGTTTCTTACAGCCACCACAAAGTTGTTGTTTACAATAACAGAAATTTATTCTTTCCCACTACTAGAGGGTAGAAATTTGAAATCAAGTGTCAGCTGAGCCATGCAACCTTTCTAGCCTCTTTCAGCTTCTGCTGACTCCTGACACTCCTGGATTTATGGCAGTGTAATTCCAATTTCTGCCTCTAACATCACAGGGCCATCTTCCCTGTGTTTCTTTGTATTTTTGCCTTTTCTGTACTTTCATAAGGATGTTCATAATTGGACTTAGGACCCCCTCTAATCCAGATGAGCTCAAAGTGGTATCCTTCCCTTAATTACATCTGTAATCTCCCTTATTCTGAATAAGGTTGTATTCTGAGGTTCTGGCTTGATGCATCATTTGGGGGCTACTATTCAACCCAGAGCAGAGCTGCCACACAGAATCTCCAAGGAGTGTGTGGTGGGTTCAAACTGCTAATGTTTGTGTTAGCAGCCACAGCACATAACCATTACTCCACCACTATTTTCCCGACCCACTACAGACCCATGATATCGTCATCTCTCTTACATAAAGGAGGTATGTCTCCCTACCTCTCTTGTAACCCTAGAAAAATGGATGTGCCAAGACATTTTTTTCCACTGCTAATCTAGAATTTTGGAGTTTTCCTCCACGTTCACTTTTAAACACGCCAGAGAATGCCTGCCTTCTGGATCTGGGCAAGGCTCAGACTAAGCAGTGTATCCAATAGTGCTATTATGTTTAAATTTTATTTTACTTTTGTGCTTATATCTGACTCTAGGTTTCCAGTACCATAATAACATTAGAGCTTTACTACTTGAAATACAGTCCAGGGACCAGTAGCATCAGCATCACTTGGGAGCTCATCAAGAATGTTCCATCTCAGACCTACTGCATAAGGATCTGAGCTTTACAAGATCCTCAGGAGATTCAAATGCATGTTGAATTTAGAGTAGCACTGTGTCAGGTAAATTAAAGCCCAGTGGAAACAAATGGACAGGAAGGAATCAAGCAAGATAAGCTTGGGAGTGGAGCCCTAGGTTGGAATTCAGAAGAGAAATTTAACTCATTCTGTTGGCAGCTCTACAAGGTGATATGTTGGGGGTCAAGAAGGATCATAATACAAACTCTGAAATAGCTGCAAATCTGAGTGCTCCCGTGCAAATCTGAGTGTCACCTCTGACACAACATGCATGAAGAGCTGTGCCAACATTTCTACACTGAATGCAGCCTTTTCTTTACTCCCTAGCTTCATGCCATGACAACGGGAGGCATTAATTTATGTTTTTAACTCAGCAAATCAGGCATGAACCAAATTTGCATTCACTTTCAAATTTGTACTGACTGTTGTCCTTGTCTTTTCTGAGCAACCCACAGTGCAGCAGTTAAAAGATGTCCTCAACAGTAAATCCAAGTAAGATCACACTACATTTCATACTACTTCATCCTTGTCTCAGCCTTAGCCTCAACTGAAGGGGCTACTACATGTCTGCAGTGTGCTGTCAGCAAATCCTATTACCAGTCACACTACTCCAGAATGGGAGATCCAAAATTCAATCCTAAAACTGTCTCTGTGTATTTATTTGACCAAATATTTTGAGCATCAGCCATGTCTCAGCACTATTCTAGATGGTGGGATTCAGCAGTGAGTAAATATATGCTCTAGCGAATGACTGTAAAGGAAAGGCTGTTCACAGCACTACCTGGTCTCTCTTATTTTGTAAACCAGGACTTGGATAGATTAGACATCACTTATACTTGACTGAATTGGAAATTGCTACCATTTCTGTTCCCGGAGTTTCCTAAGTTAGGCAGAAAAGTGTTGGGGGATGTGAAACATAGTTGTCAGCTGTGACTCTCAGTAGAGATAAACTGCTTCTGTAAAGGAATATTCATTATAAAGTAACTTACTGGAAGTGGTTAGATCTAATTTATATATGTGTATATATACATATATATATGTGGCTCACAGAAAAAATAAATGTCTAATCATTAAAAGACAGAGACTAGCATGGCTTCAGAAAACTCCAAAAATAGAGTCTAAAACTTTCCCAGATGAAGACTTTCTGCAATTATTGGAGGTAGAATACAAAACAGTAACAATATTATAAAAACTTGCCCTTGAATAGATTTGAAAACCTAGAGAAAATGGACAAATTTCTAGAATCACATTACTTACCCAAACCAATACAAAGGGTAGTAGACCAATTTTGTAAACCCATCCCCCAAAAAAGAAACTGAAAAGGTAATTTAAAAAAAAAAAAAAAAAAGAGTCCTGGCCCACACAGCTTCAGTGGCGAATTCTACCAGACTTTCAGAAAGGACTTAATACCATTACTACTAAAGGTATTTCACATCATAGGAAAGGATGTAATACTCCCAAATTCATTCTGTGAAGTCAGTACAACCCCAATACCAAAACCAGGTAAAGATAGCACAAAAAAGAGAAATCATAGACTGATATCTCTCATGAACTTAGATGAAAAAATCCTCAACAAAATTCAGCCAATAGGATTCAACAACATATCAAAAAAAAAAATATATGTCACCATGACCAAGTAGAATTCATACTAGGGATGGATGGTTCAACATCAGAAAAGGAGTTAATGGGGGGCGGAGTCAAGATGGCGGACTAAGCCCACGTCTCCGTCTATCCCTCTGGAAACCAAGACCTGAACTGACAATCAAACAGAGCCTTCTGATCATCTAATCAGCCTCAGGACACGGCACAGAGCTGTTAATTGGGACTTCATACCACTCAGCAAAAAACCTCCTCTCTTTCGCTGACTCCCGCTCCTGGCTAGCCCCGGCTCTCACAGACGGAAGGTAAACGCACCATTTTGACTTTTTTTTCCTCGGTCTCGGCTGGCGGGCGGAGCTGGGCCTTGCCCTGCGGCTGGACTCAGACACACTGCTGGGGCATAGGCAGGAAAATTCCCATATTCTGAGAGCCAGGCTCAGGACTCCGTTAATCTAGCCATTTTGAGCCTTTCATTTTGTAGCTGCCTCAGTGGGGTTTGCGGAGCTTCGCAATCAGGGTGCAGGACACCATGTTGGTACCGAGATTTTAGCGGGACCTCGTTCTTAGCCTGGGAGCCAGTGCCTGCAAACGGGACACCGCTTCTCCGTCAGAAAAGTAGTGATGTTGCACAGTGCTGCCTACGTTGGGGGCCCTGCAACAGAATCAGAGGAATCACTACCTCTCGGCACCTTTGCCCCCTCTGTCTGCTGCCTGTGTGGAGGACGCCATCTTGGGTACAGTGGCCACAGCTGGACCTAATTCTTAGCTTGGGAGCCAGAGCCTGCTCACAGGAGAGTGCTTTCCTATCACAAAACCAGTACTAGACGCAGTGTTGGCTAAGGCTAGGCCCTGTCAGCAGAGGCCAACAGGGCAGTAGCATTGCTGTATTCTGAACTAGTTTGTTATCATCTGGAGTTGGATATAGTGGCGCTTACTTTGTCAGATGAGAAGAGGGACCTCTACACCTGAAAACCTAACTGACTTGGGAACTGGTCAGATACCTTTTGCTTCACATTTGAAGACAGCCTAGAGAAACATTTGCAATCCATCCTCACAGTACCTCTTCCAGCCTCTATATACTCACATGGGACCCAAAAAGCAACAGACAATTGTGGCATACAAGCAATCACTCATGGCTTCAGAAGGCTCCCAAACAAAGCAACCAAGGAGTTTTACAGATGAAGAAACTTTTATGTAAGCATCAGGAAGTGAATACAAATTCATTATATACAGAGCCCTTCTAGACCTTATACAAAATGCAGCAGAACAAAATGAAAAATTAAGCAAGTTGTTTGATCTGATGGAACACCAGTACTCCGAAATCCAACAGATCAAGAAGAAAATCAAAGACATAGAAACTTCCATGCAAAGCCAAGAAAACAGAATGGAACAAATGGAAAAAAGAATTTCTGACTTGGAAGACAGAGCTACTGATGCCAGCATCCATAAGCAGAAATCAGAAAAAAAGAAACAAGAAAAATGAAGAAACATTAAGAAGCATGTGGGACTCTATTAAGAGGAACAACCTTCGATTAATTGGAGTCCCTGAACAGGGTGAGACAGCTGAGAACACAGAGAGTATCACTGCTGAACTGCTGAAAGAAAACTTCCCAGAAATCATGAAGAGAATATAGACATCTCAGATGCATATTGTACGCCACCCAATATAGATCTCAAAAGAAAGACTCCAAGACATATTATAATCAAGCTTAACAAAATGAAACATAAGCAACAACTCTTAAAGGCAGCAAGACTCAAGGCAAAGCTAACATTCAGAGGGAAACCCTGTAGGCTCTTGTCAGATTTCTCAGCAGAAACCATGCTGCCATGGAGACAGTGGCATGACACGTTCAAAGTTTTGAAGGACAAGAACTTCCAACCAAGAATTATATATCCTGCAAAACTATCTTTCAAATACGAAAATGAAATTAAGACATTCCCAGATAAACAGAAACTCAGAGACTTTGTAAAAACCAAACCCAAACTACAAGAAATACTGAAAGAAGTTCTTGGCTTTGGCTTAGAAGAACGAAACCACTAACTTTATATTTTAGAATGACACACTACTCAATATTCCACTCATTTAGGGAAGGCTCCAAAGTAAATCACAACTTTGATTTGGAAAGAAGCAATCCAGTGACCATCATGAAAACTATGGTGTCATCATAATAAGAAAAGGGATGTACTACAGTCATTATAGTCCTTCCAGATGGAGAGGAAGATGACAAGACTGGTAGTAATTAAAATTGGGTCTATAAATAGTTTATTAAGGGGGTTTATAGGGGCAGCTGTAAAGCACAACAAAGATGTATCATACCATTTCAAGAAATCCAACACACGAGTCTCAACAACTATAAAACCAGCTCTGAGAAAGGTGAAAAATCAACTCACAAAAAAGAATGGCCCAGAACAGACTAATAAGAACAACAGAGAAAACATCAACATAAAAATAAACATATCACAATGGCAGCAGTGAACACATACCTATCAATAATTACATTGAATGTGAATGGACTGAATGCTCCAGTAAAGAGACACTGAGTGTCATCTTGGATCAAAAGAAACAACCCTTCCATATGTTGTCTACAAGAAACTCACTACAGACCTAAAGACAGGAACAAACTGAAAATTAAAGGATGGAAGAATATATTTCAAGCTAACAATGCACAAAGAAGAGCAGGGGTGGCAATTTTAATCTCAGACAAAATCAATTTTAATGTCAAATCCACCATCATGGGCAAAGATGGACACTATTGCTGAAAGGTTCAGTACACAAGCAAGACTTAACTATATTAAATATTTATACACCTAATGTCAGAGCACCTAAATATGTCGAAGAAACACTGACTACACTCAAAAGAGAGTTAGATGACTCCACAATAATAGTGGAAGACTTTAACACTCCACTCTCATTACTGGACATATCATCTAGTAAAAAGGTCAGTAAAGATACAGAAGACCTCATTGACACAATTAACCAACTAAACCTCAGTGATATATACAGAATTTCCACCCATCAGCAGACAACTACACCTTCTCCAGCGCACATGGAACATTCTCCAGAATTGACCACGTGATAGGCCATAATGCAATCCTCAACAAAATCCATACCACTGAATTACTGCAAAGCATCTTCTCAGATCATAAAGCCATCAAAGTTGAAATCAATAGCAGAAAAAACAGAGATAGAAAGTGGAACTCTTGGAAACTGAACAACATCTTGCTCAAAAAAAACATGGGTTATAGAGGAAATCAAGGATGAAATAAATTCATGGATTCCAATGAGAATGAAAACACTTCCTACCAGAACCTATGGGATACAGCCAAAGGAGTGCTCAGAGGACTGTTTATCTACATAAATGCACACATCTGGAAGGAAGAAAGAAACCAAATCAAGGAACTAACTCTACAGCTTGAACAAGTAGAAAGAGAACAACAGAGGAACCCCTCGGGCACTGGAAGAAATGAGATCATAAAGATTAGAGCAGAGCTAAATGAATTAGAGAATAGAAAAACAATTGAAAAAATTGAAAGACCAAAAGCTGGTTTTTTGAAAAGACCAACAAAATTGATAAACCACTGGCTAAACTTACTAAAGAAAAGCAGTAAAGGAACCAAATAACCCAAATTAGAAATGAGAGGGGAGTTGTCACCAAAGATGCAACAGAAATCAAAAATATCATAACAGAATACTATGAAAGACTGTACTCTAACAAATTTGAAAACCTAGGGGAAATGGACCAATTCCTTGACTCATACCACCTACCCAAATTATCACAACGTGAAGCAGAACAACTTAATAAACCCATCACAAAGGAAGAGATTGAAAAGGTCACCAAAACACTGCCAACCAAAAAAAGTCTGGGCCCAGATGGCTTCACGGCAGAATTCTACCAAGCATTTAGAGAAGAGTTATCCCCAATACTACTGAGACTATTTCACAGTATAGAAAGGGATGGAGTACTCCTAAACTCATTCTATGAAGCCAGCATAACCCTGATAGCTAAGCCAGGGAAAGATCCAACAAAGACAGAGAACTGCAGACCGATATCACTCATGAACCTAGATGCAAAAATCTTCAACAAAATTCTTGCCAACAGAATACAACAACATATCAAGAAAATAATCCATCATGACCAAGTGGGATTCATACCAAGGATGCAAGGCTGGTTCAACATCAGGAAAACAATTGTGATTAACCACATAAATAACACAAAAGACAAGGATCACCTGATTTTGTTCATTGATTCTGAAAAGGCATTTGATAAAGTCCAACACCCATTCATGCTAAAAAACTCTTAGCAAAATGGGCATAGATAGCAAATTCCCTAACGCAATAAGGGCCATTTATACAAAGCCAATTGCCCACATCATCCTGAATGGAGAGAGACTGAAAGACTTTCCCTTGAGATCAGGAACTAGACAAGGATGCCCACTGTCACCTCTGCTATTCAACATTGTGCTAGAAGTTCTAGCTACAAGTTCCAGCATCATTTTTTAATGAGATCGAGAAACAAATCACCAGTTTTGTTTGGAAAGCGAAGAAGTCCTGGATAAGTAAGGTACTACTAAAGAAGAAGAACACACTGGGAGGTCTCTCATTACCTGACCTTAGAACATACTACACTGCCACAGTGGTCAAAACAGCCTGGTACTGGTACAAGAATAGACAGATGGATCAATAGAACAGAATTGAGACCCCAGAGATGACACCATCTGCCTATGAACAGCTGATATTCGACAAAGGCCCTAAGACATTAAACTGGGGTTAAAACAGTATCTTCAACAAATGGTGCTGGCAAAATTGGTTATCCATCTGCAATAAACTGAATCAAGATCCATATCTTACACCTTATACAAAAACCAACTCTAACTGGATAAAAGACCTAAATATCAAACCTAAAACAATAAAGTTCATCCAAGAAAAGGTAGGAACAATAATGGAAGTTTTAATACACAATGAGGTCAGACTCCAAAATCTGTCAAAGAAACCTCAATCAACAGAAGAGAAAATAGATAAATGGGAACTATTAAGAATCAAACACTTTTGCTCATCCAAAGACTTTATTAATAGAATTAAAAGAACACCCACAGAATGGGAAAAAATATTCGGCAACTCTATGTCAGACCGACGCCTGATCTCCATAATCTATAAGATACTACAAAATATCAAGAAGAAGAAGATAAACCATCCAATTAAGCGATGGGCAAAGGAGATGGACAGACACTTCACTAAAGAGGAGATCTAGGCAGCCAAAAAACACATGCGGACATGTTCACGATCTTTAGTTATTAAAGAAATTCAAATCAAGACAACAATGAGATACCATCTCACCCCAACAAGATTGGCCATGATCCAGAAAACACAAAACAACAAATGCTGGAGAGGCTGTGGAGAAAGTGGAACCCTCCTACACTGTTGGTGGGGTTGCAAAATGGTCCAGTCTCTTTGGAAGGCAATCTGGCGCTTCCTTAAAAACATGGATATTGATATACCATTTGACCCAGTAGTTACACTACTTGGAATATATCCTACAGAATCAAGGCCTTTCACACCAACGGACACATGCACCAGAATGTTTATCGCAGCACAGTCCACGATAGCAAAAAGATGGAATCAACCCAGATGCCCAACAATAGAAGAATGGATAGGTAAACTATGGTACATATACTCAATGGAGCACTACGCAATGATAAAGAATAATGATGATTCCAGGAAACATCTCCTAACCTGGTTTCAACTGGAAGACTTTATGTTGAATGAAAGTAGTCAGTGACAAAAGGACAAATACTGTATGAGACCTCTACGATAAGATCTCAAAAACAGACTTGTGTATAGAAGAAAAGACTCTTTGACACTGCAAGGGAGGGGAGGGAGGGAGGGTGAGGGGGGGAGGGTTTAGTTTAGATAGTTACTAGAAATCTAGTTGGGAGAAAGCGGTGATAGCACACATTAAAAATAAGAACAACATTAAGTGGACTTCAGCATAACTTAAGTACTCCTTCCATCTTAACTCAATACTGCAAGGATAAAGTAGCTGGGGCGGGGGGGGACCATGCTCTTAGGCGAATTCCAGGCCAATTGGCACAACTAGCGTTTTGCTAAGAGAGCTCTCTGCACCCCACATTGGTGAGTGGCGTCTGGGGTCTTAAAAGCTGCCAAGCTGCCATCCGAGGACACAGCAAATGGCCCCCACTCAGCAGGAACGGATTCTCACCAAGGACCAAAATGTCAGGCAGTAAAGACAACCAAGAAGACAGAGAGACCCACAAGAGTGGGTGCCTTCATCGACTTGGCACCGGAAGAACTGGATGGTGCCTGGCCACCACCAGCAATAGCCACGATGGAGCTCCCAGAGAGGAGTCTCACTGGCAACACAAGAATAAAAAGAGGTGCATCATGAGATCTCCAGTAAAAGACCTCAATTGATGGTCCAGCAGTTTGAGGGTTCCTCTGAGAGTATGGCCCCCTGCCCTGATGCTGCCCTTTCCTATAATTATAACAAAGGTCCACTCTTTGGACAGGAATGGATTGGACTTGGCAATGCAGAGTCACCATACATTGGAAGCACTTTATGGTTCTATACATCTATTGGATATCATCTTGCTCACCTCTGGCTGGAGGAAGGGGAGTGGATGGAGAGGAGGGGAAAGGAGGCTGTTGGGAGGATGAGACATATATGGAGCAGAGAGGAATAGTGTGCTGTCACCGGACAGGGAGAGCAGTGGAAGCTGCATATAGGTGGGCATGTAAATGTATATGTGAATGTACATTTTCACTCAGTTATGTTAAATAAAAATAAAAATTAAAAAATAAATAAAAAATTAAAAAGAAAGGAGTTAATGTAATCAATGACATAAATAAAAGAAAAAAGAAGAATCACTTGTTTTATTTATCAATTGATGCAGAAAAGGCATTTAGCAAAGCCAACCCCCATTCATGTTAAAAACTATCAGCAGAATAGAAATAGATGAGAAATGTAACAAGCGGCATCTATGCAAAGCCAACAGTATCCTGAGAGGAGACTGAATCAATTCCCCCTGAGAAAAGGTACCAGATAAGGATACTCACTGTCACTTCTTCTATTCAGCATTGTGCTGGAGTTTCTAGCCAGAGCAATCAGACAGCGTAACGAAATAAAAGGCATTTACATCAGTAAGGAAGAAGTAAATGTATCTCTATTTGCAGATGACACAAGCTTACACACAGAAAACTCTAAAAAAATTTACCAAAAAAACTACTAGAAGAGTTCAGCAAAGTGTCGGGATATAAAATAAACATGAATAAGATTAGATTCTTTTACACCAACAAAGAGACCATTGAAGAGGAAATTACCAAGTCAATACCATTTACAAAAGCTCCAAGAAGATAAAACATGTAGAAATAAATCTAACCAGAGATGTAAGAGACCTATACAAAGACAATTACAAGACTCTTCTGCAAGAAATCCACTTTACTCATGGATAGGATGATTTAACAGTGTGAAAATGTCTATTCTACCCAAAGTGATCTATAGACACAATGCAAGCCCAGTACAAATTCCAATGTCATTTTTTAACGAGGTGGAGAAACAAATCACCAATTTCATATGGAAAGGGAAGAAGCCTTAGGATAAGCAAAGCATTATCAAAGAATAAGAAAGTGGGAGGCCTCATGCTACCTGACCTTAGGACTTATTACACTGCCAGAGTAGTCAATCAACAACCTGATACTAGTACAAAAACAGATACATAGACCAAGGGAAAAGAGTAGATAATCCAGAAGTAAGAGCATCCCACTGTGATCAGCATCTACCAATGAGCAGCTGATACTTGACAAAGGTCACAAGTCCATGAACTGGGGCAAAAACAGTCTCTTCAACAAATGGTGCTGGCAAAACCAAGTATCCATCTTAAGAAAAAAAAAGTGAAACCAGAACCATATCTCATACCATGCACAAAAAACTAACTCAAAATGGATCAGAGACCTAAATATCAAATCTAAAATGACAAAGATCATGGAAGAAAAAATAAGGACAACACTGGGACCTCTAACATATTGCATAAACAGACTACAAAATATTAGTAACAGTGGACAAACAGAAGAAGAGAAAATAGGTAAATGGGAACTACTAAAAATCAGACGTGCTCATCCGAAGACTTCACCAAAAGAATAGCAAGACTGACTAAGGTCTGGGAACAATATTTGGCAACCATAGATCTGATTGGCTTCTGATCTCTGTAATCTACACAGTACAACAAAAACTCAACATGAAAAAGACGAATAACCTAGTTACATGATGGGCAAAGGATATGGACAGATACTTCATCAAAGAAGACACCTAGGCAGCCAAAAGACACATGAGGAAATGCTAGTGATCATTAGCCATTAGAGAAATCCAAATCAAAACTACAATGAGATACCATCTCACCCCAACAAGTCTGGCATTAACCATAAAAACACAAAATAACAAATGTTAGAGAGGCTATGGAGGGATTGGAACTCATGAACACTGCTGGTGGGGATGCTAAATGGTACAGCCACTTTGGAAATTAATTTGGTACTTTCTTTAAAAACTCCAAATATCATATGATTCAGCAATCCCATTGCTTGGGATATATCCTACAGAAATATGCACTGTCATACCAACAGATATATGCAAGTGAATGATTATGGCGGCTTAGTCCACAACAGCAAAAAGATGGGATAAACCTAGGTGCCCACCAACAGACAAATGGTAAACAAACTGTGATATATTTACACAACAGAATACCATGCAATAATAAAGAACAATGATGATTTTAGGAAACATCTCATAACCCGGGATCACCTGGAAGACATTATGCTGAGTGAAATATGTCAGCTACAAAATGACAAATATTATATTAAACCACTATTACAGGGACTTAAGAAAAGGTTTATGAATGGAAGAAAATAATCTTCAATGGCTACAAGGGTCGGGAGAGAGACCATTATTCATAGATTAAATTGTTGCTGGGTTAGATGAAGATAGTGGCAACACCCAGTAGAAGGGATGTTATCACAACTGAACTACACCATAAGCTTAAAGATTTTCAAAATACAATCCAACATTTTAAAGGACAGAGTAGCAGGGACAGGGGTCTGGAGAAACATGGTCTCAGGGGATATCAAGGTCAATTAACATTATTTTTCCCCTTTTAGGAAAAAGACTTCTGCATCTGTCATTGGTGAGTGATGCCTAGGGTCTCAAAAACCAGCAAGCTTCCATCTAAGGAGTATCAGTTGATCTCAATCTACCTGGAGCAGATGAAAACAAAGGACATCAAAGACATAAGAAAATATGAGCCTAAAAGACAAAGGGGCCCATATGACTGGCAAACTACATCAGCATGAGACCAGAAGAACCCGAAGGTGCCTGGCCACCGCCAGTGACTGCCCAACAGGTAGCACAATGTGGAGTCCCTAATGCAGTGGTTGAGAAAGGGAAGTGCAGATCTAGAACTCCTAAGACCAGACTTGATGGTTTGATGTCTTGGAAGTTCCCCTGAGAACACAGCCCCTAGACTCACTGCTGGCCCAAAGCTGAAACCAGTACTGAAGCCAATTCTTCAGACAAAAATTGAACTGGAATATAAGTCAGAGCAATGCAGGTGATATATGTACTTCTGGGCTTAAATATGTGTATGAGACTGTCCGATCAGCATCTCTCTAGAGGTGAGAGGTGGGAGTAGAGAGGTGTGGACAGATGTTGGTTGGATGAATACGGGAAGTACAGAGTGGAGGCCAATACTGTGCTGTCACAGGTGTAGAGAGCAGACAGAGTTGCATGGAGCTGTGTGTTTGGGGTTTTATATGGCAAATTGACTTGGCTTGTAAACTTTCACTTAATTACAGTAAAAAACAAATAAAATAAGCTGGAACAGCCAAACCTCTTTAAACCCAAAGTGCTTGTACAAGGACAATTTATTCAATTACCTTTTTAAGCTTTTGAAAATCTGACTCATTTGAGCAAGTAGAGAAAAAATGCAAAACATCAGTATCTTGCTGGAAAAATAATGTAGTCAGTGGCATTGAAACAAAAATAATGCTATCATAAACATATTGTGTTCCACCAATCAAGTACACATTTCTTTTTCTTAAGAGATCTTCTTGACGTTGAAATTTCATGAGCTGTGAATGTTTGCAAACTACATTGTGTGGCCTTGGACAAGTTCACCTCTCTGTTAGTTCCCTTTGGGATGACACAAGGATAACAACACTTATGCAGTAATAAGTGTGGGGAAGTATCCAGCACAGTGCCTGATACTCAATAAATCCTTTTCCCTTGTCCTTAAGACAAACACAGTAACAAGGAGAGAGAGAGAAGGAAACTTTAAAAGCAGTATAGGTAAGTCTATAGGCTTGGGAGCAGTTGACAGAATGCCATCTGATGGTTTCCTTTTTTCTCTTTAAAATGTAATCTGAGCAGAAAAGAGGAAATCAGGGAGTCAAATGTTTGAGGGTTAAGGGTGCTTAAAGTAAGCACTGGGAGGAAGGAAGAGGAATGATTAAGGAATGTAGAGTGGGAAAAGATTTCCAAGGAAAACTTTGAGACTATAAAAATATCAATCTACCTGAATGTTTGATATTTTTCTAGAATTGCTCAAGACAACAGATACAGACACAGAGAAAGTAGACAATATTAATCTCAGTTTTGGAATGTTGCCAAGTGATTCCATTTAATACAGAAGGAAAATGAAGCCATAAGAATTGAGAATATCATCAAGAAAGTGGCTAAAGATATCAAACATGGAACCTAATCTTCCTTTGTAGCACCCCTTCTTCATCTGCTCTTACCTGGACCACGTTTGTAACACATGGGATCCTCTTTTCCTCCTGTTTTGAAGCATCTCCAGGTATAGAAGCAAATAGTATAGAAGTTTCCATGATTGTAATTAACAAGGTTTGGTTTAAATGCTGTCCTACAGAAGTTTGGTAAAGAGCATTTGGTATAATCATAGCTAACGAGCTGATTCACAGTATTTCTCCAGAAAGAAAGGAATGCATTAACAGCCTACATACCATCAGCCAGTTTAGTGCATCTTTTGTATCCAGATTTCTGTCATAGAAAGTTCTGGAAGGGACATAGTAAGAAGAGGTATACAGACATCAACAAATAAATGTACCTGTTCTCTGAAGAACTTGAAATCACAAGTTTAGTGGTTATTACTGAATGATTTTTCATAATGTTATTGATGTTTGGGCATAAAATATATACTACCACCACCTCTGAAACACTATTAATCATATTTTCACTTCTATGGCTATTTTAACTGACTCCCAAATGACTTCATTTAACACACCAGTGTACTTCCAAAAAGCGATAGGTAACAATAATTTTCTGAAACACACATACACAAGCTTGACTCAAAGTTACTAAACTGTAGGTCTGAACTGTTATCTCTACTTTTATTTGAACATTCTTAACACAGGGCAACATTTACTTTATCATGTAATATTGAATCAAAGCTATTTTGAAGGTTTTAAATTAAAGTGTATCTATGTTACCGTGAACCTAAGCGGAGTTCATGCCACCTGCTGCAAACAGCCAATCTTTGAGACCGGCGAGATGAGAAGCAAGACATTCACTGTATACCAGTAGGCAAGACAGAGGAGATTATTCCTCCATGATCTACCTTCCTGAAATGAAGACTACATGGAGGTTTTATAGAAAATGGGAACAAGGCTTTATGAGTCATAGGAACTTACAGAAGGTTAGTTCTTCTTTGGGTGGTCACAGTGGTCTCCTCCCAGGTGTGTGGATATCTTAATTGGTATTTTGGGCCCATTAGTGGTCTGCCCGTCATAAATTTGTAAGTCCTTGGTCACAAGGCAGATAAATTTGTTTCTCTTTTATGGTTTTTAGATTATTATCACTTGGTTTTCCATAGACATAAAGAGAGTACACATTAGTCCTCAACCTTGAGAGAAACTGAAGGAGATAACAGACTCCTTCTTGGAGGCAGAATTAAGAAATAAATATGGTGCAGGCTGTGCTCAAGATGAGGTCACTTATTTCACTCTGGCCAGTTTCATCTATACTTTTCATCACACAGATGATCAGGGAGATTAAAATTCACTTGTTAGAAGATCACATTCTTCTTATCTCAGGAGTCAAATTGGACCTAACCTAAATTTTCACCTTAAATACACATGCACACACATACATCTTCCTTCTTTATTGACACCTAAGAAGTCATTCTATATGGTAACATTCATGTGTTTTATTGATAAGCTTGTGACTTTTTGGAGTGTAGGATTTATTTTCTATTTGTCTTTATGTACTTGCACAGGGCTCAGCATAGGGTTTCTGCTCAGTGTTTAATGAATAAATGAAAGTAATCTTGAAAAAAATTATTCTGACGTTATTCTGAAATTACTACTGCCACCATTTTTAAAATGCATACATGTTCATATATAAAATATGGTATATGTCATGGTTGGAATTGTGTCCCCCCAAAAATGTGTGCAGCCACGTGGCTGGGATATGGTTCCCAGTATCTTGGGACTGTCCTCCATTGTGTGGTTTTGCTAACCTGTATGTTAAAGGATGAGGGTGGGGCTGTGAATTCCTGCTGTGGGGGGAGTTTCCCTGGAGTATGGCTTGCCCCACCCTTAATGGTTTTAGCTTGCAAGGAATAAAAGGAAAAAGAAACAAAGGACAATTTGAGAACCTCGCTACCATCAAGCAAGCAGCACCGGGAGCACAGCGCATCCTTCAGACCAGAGGTTCTTGCGTGAGGACACTCCCTGGACAAAGACTGATGCAATACCGGACTTTCCTCCAGAGCCGACAAGGGGAAAGTCTTTCCCTGGAGCGGACACCCTGAATATGGACTTGCAACCTACTGGACTGTGTAAGAATAAATCTTTCTTTGTTAAAGCCATCCACTCTGACTAAAACAGTATACATGTATTCTTCAAAGCCTCAAGAGAACACGGTTGCAGGGATGCTTTAGAGAACAGACAGTAGTGGTTACAAAAGCTCTTAACAGTGAAGATTCATCCATACCCCTCACCCTAGCACAAGCCAGGACTTCAAAATAATAGCACAAGTGCATGCATTTTCACACCTCTAAAAAAAGGCTCCACTCTTTATGTCAGCCTACTCTGAACAATCACAGGAAAGAAACCACAAGGAGTAACCGGTTGCTAAAAAGCAGCCTCCAGAACATCAATGAGTTTTTTACCAATATAGTCACTCACCAGAGCCATAAAGCGCAAATTCCATCAGACCTTCCTTTAGAAATTATGTCTGTCAATGGCTGACTCAGCTCCTTAAGGACCAGACTGTTCTAAGGCATTGAAGGGAAGTGCAGCTGTGGGCTAAAGAACTGGTTCCGTGTTCCCCTATTGGCTACAATTACCCTTCACCACCATTCTGAGGACTATTTACCAGTCTGTATAAAAGGAGTTCAATTTTGTGCTAACAGATTGGAAATATGGTCATATAACACAATTTACTCTCGCCACTGGCATTCATAGTGGCAGCCTAGAAAAAAGATCCAAGAATGAAAAGCACATTGTGTCTGCTTGGTTGCATCCCCAGGTGGGCCCAGCTCTGACAGGGTTAAGGCAGCAATCGAAAAGCCTTTATTGATCTGCACGCTCTGATTTGACTCAATAGTAAGACTACCTTTCAGAAGTATTATATTTATTTTTAAAAGAAAATTGAAAGGCTGGCCTTCTACACAGAGCACTGCCTGTACAAATTAGAGATATTGCCTTATGACAGTCACACACAAAGACTGGCGCTGTTTTGCCAAGGTATCCCTTTTGAAAGGACTCTCGTTTCTTTGTCCTTTCTTTGTCCTTTCTGCATGTTTGCCATTAGTGCTCAGAATAAGCTGGTACTCTAACAAGCTAATGCCCAGCCGTTTTCTTTCTTCTACCAGGCTTAAAAGATTTGAGAAGCAAACAAGAAAAAAAGAGATAAGGAAAAGAGTGAGACAGTGGCATGAAATTAGAGAGTAAGCAAAACAAGATGGTAGTCTCAAAGTGACATCTTTCTTCCACGTAGTTTAAGGCAAAAATGATACCAAGTCACTTAATTCCCAAGTACGCTCGTGGCATAAGCATTCAGCGCCTAATAAAAGTAAAGAAACAATTGTCCTGATATTTTGTCCAATCCTTTAAGCTTCAACTTCCTCATCTGCAATATGGGAATAATGCATACCTCACAGGAAAGTCATGAAGATTAAACGACATCACAAAATGATATGCTCAGTATGCTACCAAGTATTGCAAGTCTTCAATCGATAATGACTCAAATTTGGATTAAGCAAAGTTAGAATCTTACCTTTAGTCTGTAAGATAAGCTGCCACATTTTCTTAATACAAGAATACCCATCACATCAACCTCCAGTACTGGAAAAACAACAGATCTTAGCCATTGATTTCTAGCAGTTATCGAGGGGGTCTGGTTTTCATTAAGCAGTGCAAATGACTGAGTTATCCTAAACTAGGTAGGGTCACAGATATCTACCTGTAAAATAACGAGAGTCAGCTTTGCTCACCTTCTTCACAGGCATCATCCCAAACCACAGGTGAAATCTGTACCATAAGTGAGGTCACCCAGTTCAGCAGCCTCCACTGGTGTCACACTCACATCCCCTCAGCACTAACACTGCTCAACACTAACAAGCTATTAAGTTATATTGCTTCTAACTTCAAGCACTTACGGCTCTTTGCCTCGGCGCTTTCTTTAGCTCACTAAACCAGAAGGTGGAAAAGGCAGAGGGTCTAGGCCCTAAGATCACCTGGAGCAGCTTTCAATTAATGACTGGCAGGAGGTGGTAATCATCTAGCTCCTCAGGTGGATGTTGCCCAAGTCACTGAGCTCCAGGTGTCCACGTCAGTAAGTGACCTGCTCAGAAATGCTCCCGTTGGCTTCTTTCCCTTCATCTCTCACCGCCCCACGTTCCTACCAGTATTTCCTGGGAAAATTTCCCAAGTAGATCACTTATACTCAATTCCTTTTCTTCAGGATATCCTACTGGAAACATTCAACCTAAGACACCCAAAAAGTTTCATCAGGATCCACAAGGAATTCCCACAGCTTCTAATCACAGAACTCTCATCCTACCCCAATCCATCATGTCATTACATCCATTTCTATTATCATTTGTAGACTGCCAGTTGAACACCACCATATACAGCTTATAAAATGACTTCTATCCAGTGAGAAATAACACCAATTAACATTTCTTGAGAGTGCACTTTGTATCAAGCTTTGTATTAATCATTTCTCACATACTATCTCTCGCCACCACAGTAGTTATCAGGTTTCCAAAAAGTAGCTGGTAGATTTGAACTGCCAACCTTTTGATTAATAGCCAAATGCTTAACTAACTGCTGTGTCACCAGGACTCCTATCCCCACTTGTTCTTAGTAGGCACCATCAACTTGGCTCTGACCTACAGCAACCTTATGTACAACAGAACGAAACACTGGCCAGTTTCATGCCATTCGCATGATCTTTGCTATGCTTAAGCACAGCATTTAACCCACTGTTTCACTCTGTCTCACCGAGGGTCTTCTTTTTCGATGACACACTACCAAGCATGATGTCCTTCACCCACTGTGGGTCCCTCCTGATAACATGTCCCAAGTATGTGAGATGAAGTCTTGACATTCTTGCTTCCAAGGAATATTCTGCCTTAATTTCTTCCAAGACAGATTTCTTCATTCTTTTGACAGTCCATAGTACATTTAACATCCTTTGCCTACATCATGATTCCAAGGCATAAATTCTTCTTCAGTCTTCCTACTCATTTTCCAGTTTTTGCATTCATATGAGGTGACTGAAAACACCATAGCTTCAGTCCTGTGCACCTTACACCTTAACATGACATCTTTACTTGATACATACATAAGATAATATGTGTTAACATGGAAAAAGGAAGAATATAGTAAGCATTTCTCAAGCTGAAAGAAATGAAGGAAAACATCAAGCCTCAAATTGCAACTCTGAAGGATTCTATGGGAAAACTGATATAGGATGCATCATAAAAAGATGAATGAAATACACAGTCACTGTACCAAAAAGAATTCATCAGTGTTCAATCATTTCAGGAGGTAGTATGTGATCAGAAACTGACGGTACAGAAGGAAAAAGTCCACGCTGTACTAGGGTCGCCATGAGTTGGATCTGACTCGACGGCACTTGGTTGGCTGGCTGGTGCTGAAGATATTGGTTAAAAAAAAAAGCATCCAGAAATTGACAGGAAACCAACAGAGATGTTTCAACAAATGGATGCAACACTGGAAGCACTATACCAAGCACATCTATACCAAGAAATTTGGAAGATAGTTACGCAGAAAACCAGCTGGAAGAGATCTATATTTGTGCCATTCCAAGGAAAGGTGATCTAACAGAATGTGAAAATTATCAAATAATATCATTAATGTGCCACAGAAGTAAAATTTTGCTGAAGATTATTCAAAAACAACTGCAGCAGTACATTAACAGGGAACTGCCAGACAGTCTCATTGAATTCAGTGGACATGGAGCCAGGGATATCATCACTGATGTCAAGTGGATCTTCACTGAAAGCACAGAATACCAGAACGATGCATACTTGCACTTCATTGACAATAAAGACATTCAGCCGAATGAATCCTAACAAATCACAGGTAACACTGCAGAGAATGGAAATTCCAGAACACTTAATTGTGCTCATGCAGAATCTATACATAGACCATGAGGCAGTCATTCTAACAAAACAGGGTGATGCAACATAGTTTCAAATCAGAAAAGGCATGCACCAGGAATGCATTCCTTTATCACATTTACTCTGTTTGCTGAGCAAATAATCTGAGAAGCTGAACTGTGTGAAGAATAAAGCATCAGAGCTAGAGGAAGACTCATTAACACACTGCAATATGTAGATAAACACAACCTTGTTTGCTGAAAGCAACAAGGACTTGAAGCACCTACTGATGAAGGTCAAAGATTATAGCCTGCAGTGTAGACTACATCTCTAGATTAAAAAAAAAAATCTCATAATTGGACCAATAAACAACATCATGATAAACAGAGAAAAGATCAAATTTGTCAAGGATTTCATTTTACTAGGATCAGTAATCAATCCCCTGGAAGCAGCAGTCAAGAAATTAAAAGATGTATTGCACTGGGCAAATGTGCTACGAAAGATCCCTTGAAAGTACTAAAAAGCAACGCTGTCACCTTGAAGACTACAGTAGACCTGATTCAAGCCATAGTACTTTCAGTTGCCTCATAAGCACGTGAAACCTGAACAAGGAATAAAGTAGACTAAAGAAAAATTGATATCTCAAAATTATGGTGTTGGCAAAGAATACAGATTGCCAGAATAACGAACAAATCTGTCTTGAAAGAAGTACAACCAGAATGTTCCTCAGAAGCAAGGATGACGAGATTTCCTCTCACATGCTTCGAACACTTTATCAGGAGGTATCCGTCCCTGGAGAAGGACATCATGCTAAGTAGACTGTCAGCAAAAAAGAACCTCAATGAGATGAACTGAGGCAGTGTCTGCAACAATTGTGTGAAACATGCAAGTTCTGCCAATTAAGTTTGCCAAATCATCATAGAAATTATGCTACATACCTCATTGCTGAATATGACTACTGTCACCTTCAAAGTACTCCCCTTGGGAAGTGATGCGCCAATGTCGGTGCCTAGGCCACCCTTTGAAGCGATTTTGGAACTCTTTTTCTGGAACAGTCATCAGAGATGGTCATCAGATTGTCCTTGATGTCCTGAATGTCATTAAAGTGTCTTCCTTTCAATATTTCCTTTATCTTCAGGTAAAGAAAACAGTCACTGGGGGTCAGATTAGGCAAGTAGTGAGGGTGTTCCAGTACTTGTTTACTGGCTAAAACTCCCTCATAGACAACTATACAATTAAGTTCACCAACTTAGCCACTGTACCACCAAGCACAATGGCTATTCCAGAAAGAGTTCCAAAATTGCTTTGAAGGGTGAACTAGGCACTGACATCAGTGCGTAACTTTCTGAGGGAAGTACTTCAAAGGTGACTGTATTGATACTCAGAAATGAGGTATGTGCACTTCAAACCATTAAGTTTGCAAACTTAATTGTCAGATCTCATAGGAGCGATTGTGAGGAAGTTACAAGACCAGGTAGTGTTTTGTTCTGTTGTCTGTTGCAGGTAGGGTCACTAAGTCAGAACCAGCTTGAAAGTCCCTAAAATCAACAACTGTACATACACACACAAGCACGTAGAGAGAGAAACCAAGCATGTGCCACGTGACTTACATGTTTAGACTTTCTTCTTTCATATTAATAACTTGCAGACTGGCCCACTTTACCAAAATCCTCAATCATTTTCAATGTCCAGTTTAATAGCGTAAATAATACACCAGAGACTGGCACTTATTCCATCAAGCCATTTTCTATCTCCGTCCTCTGAAAACAGAATTCCTTGAGTTTTAGCTGAACGATGGTTTCTCCTGACTTCTCTTGCAACTAGATGTGGCCACATGAGTAAATTCTGGCCTAAAGGATGTGAGTTAAATTGCAATTTCTAGAACCTACTGAAAGGTACTTTCCCTCCACATACTCTTTCTTCCTTCCCTGGGGAGGGACTACAGATGGAGACGGTCTTAGAATGTTAACAATGACCAGGAGCACAAAGGCCATACCCCAAAGGGGTAACAAGACATGATAGAAGGACCTTGGCTCCCTGAACCCCCATGAAATGGATTTGCCTCATTCCTCTGACCCCCCACCAGCACACAGATTGTTACATGAAAAATAGATAAAACTTTTATTTAGTTTAAACCACTGACATTTATCCGCTTTTAAGGCCAGCCAAAGCTAAGTGCTGTCGAGTCAGAGCCGACTCATGGCAGCCAAACCCAAATCCTAATGGATCCAACAAAAAGAGAGGCAGAAAACAAGAATAGAGAAGAAAATCAGCAGAGAAATGGAGAGATACAAGAAGGCAGAGACACCAGAACAGACATCAAGTCTTAGAAGTGCGTTTGAATTCTACTTTATTTGTTTGCTTGTTTTAAAGTTTCCAGAAACACAAAGAAAGAGGAGGAAATCAAAGATAGAGAAAAAAAAAAAGGAAAAGCAAAACATTCTCTTTTATCTTGCCCCTTGGGAGGTTGTGGGTGGCAGGAACACAGAAGGGAAAGGAATCCCCAGCTGTCATCAGAGCCCATAAAAAGGGCAAACTTCTGTGGAGGAGCAGAAGATATTGTTGGCTGAGAAGAAGACGGGGTTCTTGGGATTAACTAGTGGTCCATAGAGGCCTGTGCACATGCAAGCACCTCAATAAACCCTGGGCCACCTCATTTATAAGGAAAGGTACAAGTCAGTCACTAAATTGACCAGTTTCCAGTTTCCTCACACCTATGATCATCACGTGCAGCAAAAGTGTGCAAATTTCCCCGTTTTTTAAAAAGACATATGCTTAGAGGCATTTCATTTCCAGGGTGCAGTAAACAAGACATTGTCAGTTTTCTTAAAAAAAAAAAAGATTATTATGAATTAATAAACATTTTTTAAATCACACGCTTATTATTTTTCTAGGCAACATACGACCACAGCCTGAACTTCTGTGAGTAAACTGCATTGATTGACTTTCAGAACTCAGCAAAGCCCCCGTCCCACCTGAGTCCCACACAACATTGTTGAAGCTGCCTGCCAATCCCCCACCCCCACTTAACCACACTGTGCTGATACAGTGGCTGTTGAGATGGCACTTTATAAGTTACATTCAGATCAGCTGGAGAAGTCGATTAGCTGTGGCCAGTGAATAAAGAGAAAAACATGCGACAGTGGCAGACAATTTTAATTGGGAAATAACAAAAGCCAGCAGATCTGGGAGAATTTGGATTGGAGTGTACAGTCCAGATTCGACATTTCTTTAGCTGTCATGAGTCATTTTACAATGCAGTAGTCTGAGAATCCATTTTACATAATACCCAAGAATCCCAGTCCTGAGGGATTTACCTCCCTCCACTATTTCTGAATATTTGTAGAGATATTTACATGTCACACAAATTCATCCTCACCGTCACTTGCCACCTCAATCAGATATCTTCCTTTCTGCTGGATAATTTCCTGCCTGCTCAGAACTAGTTGTCCTAGCTATTGTTACATTTCCTTCAACTACTTCTCTGTGAAAGACAACACTTTGAAGAATGGCTGACTCGAGGACGTAATGTCTAACTACAGATAAAGCTAGGAGGTACTTAAGGAGTAACAATACAGAAAGAAAACCTTAAAACAGGCTGCTAGATAGCACCCACCCAAGGGTTCACAGACCAGGCCAGTTCTCAGATGGTGTAGCCAGCTTGCACCTCAGCCTTCTGAAGCCTGTCAAAATATTGTGGGGAGAAAAATGGGAGAGGTTACTTTTCTCTAATAGGACTTCAGGAGGCCAGAAGCCTAAGCATCTCTCATGAGAAGGCAGTTTCATCTTCCCTCTTGATCTATCTGGCACATTTCGTCAACATCACTTGAAGAGTTAACTCTGAACTTGAGAAAGGTCAATTCCATATCTTCAGGCATGGCCTCTTGGCCCCTCTTTGTCTTGGACTTGATTTTGGCTTTATCGTACATAAACCAATTTAGAGACTTGAGCAGTCCACTGAAACCTCTAGCTAATTATAAACTATCAGTAGCTCAGAAAGAACATTTGTCTTGTCTGCCATTCACTTTATTCTGATGAAGCCTTCAGAAATATCTGGGCTCAGCAAGCACTGGATTAATTCTACTGGAAAGGACTGAGAACACTACTGTGCCCTCACTCCATATGCAATGCAAGATAAAAGCAATCCCAAACCATGAGTGTAAAGAATTCCAACTGAAAACTTTCATTTTTCTCATGATGAAGATGATGTTAGTGATTTTTAAGGTCAATTCTTCATTCAAATGAATTTCAAGTTGCTCTCATTTTCTTTGAACCATTCTTGGGTACCCTAAGCTCACTCTTAGATACTGAGAAATCCAACAGCGACTCCAGTGTAGGAGTCCCCAGTTAAACACGAGTATCTTAGTAAAGAGGCTTGCTTACTTTACAGCTGCCACTTCTTCAAAGTCCACCGGCCTCCCTATAGTCACACAATGTTTCCTCCCCAATGCCTGCCTAATGTGGTATTCCTACGAGCAAGGATGAGTTAATTTCTACACTATTTAAAACCAGAGGCATCCCCTTTTCTTTTTCCCTCTATTATCTCAGGGTTTTAGACCTGAAGATCAAAGGACAACATGAACCTCGCATGTCTCATGAACTTACATCGCTTGTTGGGCACATAATATTTTCTAGTCATAGTACTAACCTCTAAATGTGTAGTGACGAGCAAGACAAGTAACAAGTAAGGTCCTCACTCTCATGTAGCTTAAAGTCTAGCAGAGAAGTCGGTGAGCACGTAACTAATTATATAATTATGACTGCTTGATAGACTGACGAGTGCTATCAAGAGGGGGAAAAATGAGTTATATGGCAGAGAATGACTGAGATGGAAGGTTGAGCAATACTACCTTTTAGGTGATATTTAAACCATTCACACAAAGAGCAATAATATCTTCTACTACAAACCAGCTGCTCTTAAAACCAAAACCCATTGCTGCTGAGTCAGTTCTGAGTCATAGTGACCCTATAAGACAGAGTAGAACTGCTCTCATAGAGTTCTCAAGGAGTGCCTGATGGATTTGAACTGCTGACTTTTCTGTTAGCAGATGTAGCACTTATCCACTACATCAGCCTCCAGGGCTTCCAGTTGCTCTTAAGATTCTTATTAATGATGACTTCATGTATGTGAATAGGACTACAGGCTATAGGACTTGCAATGGCTGATTTTTCAGAAGTAGACTGGTAGGTCTTCCATGGTAGTTCCATGTAGACTTGAAATATTAACCTTTCAGGTAGCATCTGAGCACATTAATCCTTTGCACCATCCAGGGACTCCACTACCCAGTAATCCTCTTTCAAATCTTGCCACAGCTCTTCAGGGAGTGTCCTCCCTCATACTTCTGTGTGTTCTTCTCATCCCAACCACAGAGATCCAGCCTCCTCTCTGGCGTTTTTCTGGCTTCCTTCCTAGTATCTTCCTAACCTCAATGCTCTGGAGCTCCACCACAGGGCTGCCTCTCATACAGCTCTGTTTTGATCCACAGAAGTGTTTCTTCCTTCACATTCTAGTCGGCTTGAACCTGTATCACAACTGGCAAGAATGACTTTTTTTTCCTGATCTGGCTTTTACCTAATGGCTGTCAGTATATTTCCTTACCAGGCTAGGAGAACAGATCCAATTTGCCTTAATTACAGCCAGAGCTCTGTAAACAGCTGCTAGTTACTGCCGAGCCCTGTGGTTTATGAAGAGAACACCACAAATGACAGGAAGCTGTGAGGGAAAATTAGTCTGAGCTGCTTTGGTGTGCTCACGCATGAGTACAGATACTTCCATTCACCAATGGAGCATTTATGAAATCTGGCTGTCGGGATGGTACCCTAAAGCAGAACAACAGAGGCCTGTTGTGGCCCAAAAGTTGAGCAGATGGCTGATGACTATAATGTAAGGTGTTCCATGGGAATCTTAGTCAGCCAGATGTGTCAAAACAGTCTAAGTGTTGAATTTCAGTGCCACCCCTGCCCCAATCACTCACCTTGGCTTTAGGGAATAAGTACAGACCCAAAGCCAAGCCAAGTGCCAAAAGAGAAATTTAACTTTGTAAGATAAAAACGTCCACCCAACAGTGTGTGGTTTCACAAGGTGTAAGATGTTACACACTACGTGATAGGCTGAAAACTACAGCATGGGTGCAGAGAGGAAGGGTAGCCTGACAGTAAAGACCCAGCTCCTCCTCTCAACAGAGACACACACTCCCCAGCTGAGGACCTTAGCACACACTGGAAGGAACATCACGAAGACTGTACTCAGAAAAGGACAAAGAACGACCTGTCCTTTGAACCCTGCTCCTCAAGTGAGAACAAGAGAATTTGGAAGAACATTGTTTCTAACTCAGTAGATCTGGGATGGGGCACCCGAATGCTATGTTTTTAACAAGTGTCAGTGATACAGAGGCTAAAGCATACCTAGAACATAAAGTAGCATCTTAGTCCTCTCAGTACTGTTATAACAGAGATACCACAAGTGGATGGCTTTAAAAATAGAAATTTTGTCCTGTGATAACCCAGTAGACTACAAGTCCAAATTCAGGGCCATAGCTCCAGGGGAAGTCTTTCTATGCTGGCTCTGGAGGAAGGTCTTTGCTGTCAATCTTCCATTGGTCTGGGAGTTTCTGAGGCTCAAGGACCCCCAGTCCTTTTCAATGGATGCGGTCTGCTCCAGGCATTGCTTCTTGATGGTATAAGATGTCCAACTCTCCGCTTGCTTCCCTTTCTTTTAGGTCACAAGAGATTGCCTCAAGGTACAACACAATCTTGCACACTGAGTCTGCCTCACCAATACAACTGCCAGTCATTCTCCCTCATTAACACAGAGGCAGGATTCATAACAATGTAGGAACATCACACAATAGCAGGAATCACTGCCTGGCCAAATAACTACCCTACACATTTTTGGGGTGATATGATTCAATCCATGACAGGTAATCTCCAAAATAAGGATGAATTATTGGAGGAGGACATGAAGTTAGAAGGCTGTTTCCAATGTCTAAAAGGCCATTTACAATGCTCCACGTCATCATTTTGCTTCTTACAGCAATCCAAAATTGGGCAAAGGAAAACTGTAATGTATTGCTGTTAGTTACTTGTGGAAGGAGAACTGATGCTTTTGAATTATGGTGTGGGTGAAAGATATTGAACAGACCGTGAACTGCCATACAAATGAGCAAAATTGTCTGAAAGAAGTACAATCAGAATGCTCTTTAGACGTAAGAATGGCAAGGCTTCATCTCATGTACTTTGGACTTGTTAGGAAGGATCAGTCCACAGAGAAGAACATCACACCCAGTAATGGAGAGGGATGGAGAGAAAAAGAAGACCCCCTCAACAAGACGGATGGACACAGTGGCTGCAACAATGGACTCAATACGGTAACGGATGTGAGGATGGCTCAGGATCAGCGAGTATTTCATTCTGTTGCCCACGGGGTTGCTAAGAGTTGAGACCAACGCAACAGCACCTAACAACAAATGTGGATTCTATTCCTAACACACAGAGACCCCTCAAACAATGAGAAACAAATGCTGCCTAGTCCTATGCCATCCCCAAGGTCGGTTGCAGGTATGGTTACTGTGATCCCTACTGTTCTCAACTGCTCATTTTTGGAAGTAGATCTCCATGCCCATTTTTCTAACCCAATTTAGTCTGGAATCTCTGTTAAAACCTGTCCGGCATCTTAGCATCATGCAAATCTACCAGACAGATGGGTGGTGGCTGCTATTATATGTCAGATATATTTTATCATAATAAAAAAATCATTTATTAATAATTAAATTGAATATTTTAATTCTATGCATTGAATTAGGACCTTTTCAAAGATAAACAGAATATTTTTTAAGAGATAATACATTAGTGTATCTCAAACTAGTCTGCACATCAGTTACCTGTGACACTTTTTTTTTTAATTTTTATTTAACATAAGTGAGTGAAAATGTACATTCACATATAAATTTACATGCCCCCCTATATGCAGCTTCCACTGCTCTCCCTGCTGTCCGGTGACAGCACACTATTCCTCTCTGCTCCATACATGTCTCATCCTCCCAACAGTCTCCTTTCCCCTCCTCTCCGTCCACTCCCCTTCCTCCAGCCAGAGGTCAGCAAGATGATATCCTATAGATGTATAGAACCATAAAGTGCTTCCAATATATGGTCACTCTGCCTTGCCAAGTCCAATCCATTCCTGTCCAAAGAGTGGACCTTTGTTATAATTTATGGGAAAGGGAAGCATCAGGGCAGGGGGCCATGCTCTCAGAGGAACCCCAAAACTGCTGGACCATCCATTGAGGTCTTTTAGTGTCTATGACACTTTTAAAACTCCGTTGCTTAGATCTGAATCCAGAACAGTTAATCAGAATCTCTACACCCATGGCAGTGGAAGGACAGTTGATAAGAGGTAGACACCAGCATGTTTTAAAACCTGCCACTGTGGAGAACCACATTTATATAAGCAGGGCTTCAAATCAGGTCATTTTGGTTCAGACAACTACTGAGAATTTGCATTTGCACCCCAGATACATGCCAAACCAGAGTCTACATTTTAACAAGATCCCCAGGTGATTCTCACGTGTAACATCCTTGGAATTTGTTAGAAATGCAGTTCTCAGCAGAGATCTTACTAGAAATGCAAACTCTTAGCAGGGGTTCTAACTGGACAAAACTGATTAGGAACCCTGATTATAAGTAGTCTGAAGTTGTGCAGAGAGAGGCCGCCTTTACTTCCCACAACGTATCTTTAATGTTCTGGGTTGGTTGTGCCACACTTCAAAAAAAAAGGCAGCAGTGACTTTGACTCACGAGCTGTGCTCTAAGCAGAGCTGCTTTGAGAACACTGTGTCCAGCTGGAGAATCCCTGCAGCAAATATTGGCCAACCAACATGGCTAGGGGGAGAAAGGATGAGAGAAAGAAGGGAAAAAAGGCACAGGGGAGAAAATGCTGACAAAATGGCCTCATCTGTAGAGACAGGAAAGACTCACATCCTGAAGCAAGCAAATGTGGCTGGTGCTGCACAGCTGTTTTTCTGACTTGCTTTCAAGCATTAGTCCATTTACTGTCTTTACAACCCCCAATAGCTCGGCTGTACCGAAATAGATGTGTGAAACAAAGTATTTGGCTTCAAAGAGACTGAATGTTAAAAAGAGTTGTTTCTAGATTATTTATGCATTTATTATGTACTATAAAATGTATGAGAATTTTAGAAAAACTCAATAACTTTTGAAGCCCTGGTGGCAGTCAGAGGTGTGGTTGCTGTTACGGATTTAATTGTGCCCCCCCCAATACATATAGAAATTTGGCTGGGTTATGATTATCAGTGTTGTGTGATTGTCCTTCATTTTGTGATTTTCCTATGCTGCATGTTCAAGATTAGGGTGGGACCCTAAATCCCTTCATGACGTCACCTCTCTGCTCTATTGTAACGAGAGTGTCCCTGGAGTGTGGCCTGCACCACCCTTTATCCTTTTACCTTATAAGAGATAAAAGGAAAGGGAAGCAAGCAGGAAATGGGGAACCTCGTACCATCAGGAAAGCAGCACTGCGAGCAGAGCTCGTCTTTCAGAGCTGAGGTTCCTGCGCCAAGACGCTCCCCGACCACAGACCAATGTAACATACAGACTTTCCTCCAGAGCCAACAGAGGAAAGCCTTCCTCTAGAGCAGACACCCTAAATTCAGACTTGCAGACTACCGGACTATGTAAGAATAAACTGTCCTTTGTTGAAGCCATCCACCTTGTGGCATTTCTGTTAGAGCAGTACCAGATGAGTAAAACAGCTGCTAACCCAAAGTCTGCAGTTGGAATCCCCCACACGTTCCTTGGAAATGCTATAGGACAGTCCTACTTTGTCCTGTGAGGTCACTATTAATAATGCTCAGTGTTGACTTTCCTCCAAGCCCATTCACATTGTTCAGAATCTTTATGAATCCAATGACAAAACCAACTAGAAATGTACCATGGTACATGGACTGACCTGTGTCCTTTATTTCCACACACTGCATGGTCTGCAATCCTTTCTCCTGCCCCCAAAGAGCCTCCTGGCATGTAACAGTAATGCTACATAGGTGGTACTAAGGTCAACCTTGAATTGAGGAAAGGTGAAAAAGAGAGACTGGAGAGAAACATTAAATCCACAAATTTCCTTTTCCTATTCCCAGTTCTTCCAAATTCTACTTCTCACTTGCCTGGATGGATTTTTCTCCTCCCGGATATCCACCTAATCAGGGCTTTGAACTGGTTCATTCTAATTCCAGCCGTCAATGAAAAGTTGTATTCACATCCTACCTACACTGAAGCAGAATCTACAGTTTAACAATGACTCTTATGTGTAATAAACTCAGAGAACCATCACTCTACTAGAAGTTCAGAGCTGTTACCTAATGAGAATTATGAGCATCCCCGGGGAACTTGTTAGAAATACAAATTCTCAGCCGGGGCTCAAACCCGAAGGAACTGGGTAGAAGCCCTGCTTCTAATCACTGTCAGTCTGTAGATCAGCAGTATCACTGTCACCTGGGAGCTCACTAGAACTGTAGAATCTCAAGCCCCTTCCAGACCTATTGAATCAGAATCTTCATTTTAACATGGTCCCTAGGTAATTCAGTATGTGTAGTAAAGTCTGAAAGCACTTTCTATATGGACTTAAGCTTTGCTATATAGACACACAGCAGGTACAAAAGCACTCATCAACCTGTCTTTGCTCCACCACTCAGGCAATGCAAACTGGTATCAGAGGCTACTTATGCCCCAGCCAGGCAACTGTAAGAAAGGGTGCCTGAGAACACAGAATTGATTTAAATCATCTTGCTGCAGCCCACTGAAAGCCAAGGTGTGGCTTTCTCTTTATAGATATAATTATGGAGAAGAAGAAAAGCTGCTTCTTTCTTCAGACCAAGTAACCTTGTTATTTATCAGCCTATGCTAGCTCAGCTCCACTTTTGATTAGCAGTTTATTCTGGTGATTATCGACTGATGCCACTTTGCTCCCATAATTCATTCTGTTCTCACCAGCAATAATTATTTTGCTCTGTAGAAGATGGAAAAGTATAAGTCATTACACATATTTGCAATTTCTGAATATTTTTCCATCCATCTTGCCTACCTTTATAGACAGGACACCACTTAAGGGCCATAATTGCTTATTAACTCCTCACAATACAACAAGCAGCACTCAGTGAAGAGCATGATGGATGTTGCCAGCTGGTGCAAGGAATCATTCTTAACAGTGTTTATCTCAATTCTCCATCTCATCAGCTGGAAACAAAATTGTTTTAAACCCATACTGGAACACCTTCAATTCAATAGCACTCATTGACTGCCCCTGTGTACCGACTCTGTTATTGAAGTTAATCATACAAAGAAGACATGGTCACCCATTGTTTTCCAGAAGCTAATTCAAAATCATTAATTGGCAACTTGAAGAATGTAATCAATGTCACTGAATTATACAAGCAGAGATTGAGTTGGTGTAGGTTTTGTTGTATAAATTTTCACCACAATTTTAAAAAATCATTATTGTGGCATACCACCCCCCAAAATTCTACAGTGGTAAATCTGTTTATAGGCTAGACTCCAAAAGTAAAAAACAATACTCTTAACAATATTTCTAATTAACTGGGGCAATATTAAATCCAGTGAGTTTTTTATACAACATGATATTGGTACTTAAGGAAAAGCTTGAGTCAGAAAACTATTAGGAGGTAGAAACAGATAATACAGACTCTGACTTTTGTATTATTGAAAAGTTTTAAAGATGGTGTCTTAGTTACCTAATGCCACCATAATAGAAATACCACAAGCAGATGGCTTTAACAAAGAAGAATTTATATTCTTACAGTCTAGGAGACTAGCAGTCCAAATACAGGATGCCAGCTCCAGAGGAAAGCCTTCTCTATGCCAGCTCTAGGGTAAGGTCCTTGTCATCAATCTTCCCCTAGTCTAGGAGTTTCTCCACACAGGAACTCCAGACCCAAAAGACATACTCCGCTCCTGGCACTGTTTTCTTCGCAGTACGAGATGCCCATGTCTTTCTTTTGTATCCTGAAAGAAAACCCAACCTAGTCTTACAGATTAAGTTCTGTCTCACTATCATAATTGTCACTTATCCTTAACATCAGAGAGGATTTACAACACATAGGAAAAGTCACTACAGATGACTAAATGGTGGGCAATCACATAATACTGGGAATCATGGTCTAGCCAAGTTGACACATGTCTTGTGGGGATACAGTTCAATACATAACAGATAACCCAAACTAAACCTATTGTCAGTGAGTTGATTTCAACTCATAGCTACCATAGAAGATAGAGTATAACTGCCCATAGTTTCCAAGGAATGCCTAGTAGATTTGGACTGTCAAGCTTTCAAATAGCAGTCAATGTCTTTAACCACTACTCTACCAGGTTTTCTACAACAGTAGGTTGAGAACATTAATTTTTCATGGTATCTATTTTTTATTAAACTTCTGATTTTTTTCTTGGAAAGCATGTAATTATATCTCTTTTTTTCATTTATTTCATCAATATTGACATTCTGAGGATCAGTAATCAAATAAGACAGAAAAGAAAGGTGAAATCAAAAGAGAAAAAGGAAGCAGAAAGAAAAATAACAAATGTACACAGTTGTGTGCAGTTGAAGGAATTAAAAAGGTTGGGTATACACATAAGCGAAAGACTGATTCAAGTAGGTATAATCAAAATTCATCTGGAAGGGAATAGCATCTCAGTTACTACATATCTTCTTAGGGCAATGTCCCTCACATGGGGTCAATTTTCCACCAAGAGACACTTGTTACTGTCTGAAGACATAGCGGAATGATTGCTACTGACACCTGGTGGCTAGAGATGGGGGTGGGGCACTGTCAATAATGCTGAGGTTGACACTGCCTTCAACTTAAAAAGCAATGGGATAAGATGATCAAAAGGTTGGTTGGATAGCGATAGGCATTCCTCAAACCATTCTTCAGTGACATTATGATGTAGAGAATTGGAATGCTTGATCTGATAATTTAGGTTTGATGCAGACGGGAAGCTGATATTGTACATCATCTACTAAGAATGAAGCAAAGAAAGAAAAAGGTCCAACTGTTTGGAGAACTGTCAGCAGGGAAAAACAAGATGCAAGGTCAAGAAGAGCAGTTCCAAACTGGTCACCAGAGATGTCTTCTCCCTGATGCTGTGGTGGTAGATCCAGTAGCTTACAAGAGCTGCAGTTCTCCCTCTTAAGTGTATCCTAACATCTCAGCTGAACTTCACGTTTGGTAGAGGTGGAAATAAGGCCTGCTTCTGTGAAATCATTTATCAAAATACCCACTGCTGTCAAGTTGATTCCAACTCACAGCAACCCTACTAGACAGAGTAGAACAAAGTATAGTTTCCAATGGCAGATTTTAACTGCAGACCTTTTGGTTAGCAGACTTAGCACCTAACCACTACACCACTAGGATTTCCAAGTCATTTATAGGGGATCAATACATAAAATGGTCTCTGATCTTCAAGAGTCTATCTACAATGCCATTGCGATAACATTTGCGTATGTATGCTGACAACTTCTATTGTAGATCGAAATGTTGATGTTGTTAGGTGCCACTGAGTCAGTTCTGACTGATAGCAACTCTATGCACAACAGAACAAAACATTGCCTATAACATGTCCACAATCATTTTTATGCTTAAGCCCATTGTGTGGCTATTGTGTCAATCTATGGTCTAGAGACTTCCTTTTGTTTTGCTATCCTTCTCCAAGGACTGATCCCTCCTGACAACAAGTCCAAAGTACTTGAGACACAGTCTCGCCATCTTTGCTTCCAAGGAGCACTCTGGCTGTACTTCCTCCAGAACAGATCTGTTTATTCTTTTAGGACTCCATGGTACATTCAATAGTCTTCTCCAACACTGTAATTCAAACACACCGATTCTTCTGTCTTTCTTGCTCATTGCCCAGTTTTCACATGCACATGATGCAACTGAAAATACCATGGTTTGGGTCAGCCACACCTTGGTCTTCAGGTGACACCTCCGCTTTTCAGCACTTCAAAGAGGTCCTTTGCAGCAGATTTTCCCAAAGCAATGAGTCTTTTGATTTCTTGACTGCAAATTCTATGGGCATTGACTGTGTAACTGAGTAAAATGAAATCCTTGACAACATCAATCCTTTCTCTGTTAATCTAAATGTTGCTTACTGGTCCAGTTGTGAGGATTTTTATTTTCTTGATGTTAAGGTGCAATTCCTAACGAAGGTGGTGGTCTTTGGTCTTCATCAGTAAGTGTTTCAAATTCAGCAAGAAAGGTGGTATCATCTGCGTAACACAGGCTATTAATGAGTCTTCCTTCAATCCTGATGCCTTGTTCTTCTTCATATAGTTCAGCTTCTCAAATTATTTTTTTGATGTATGGATTAAAAAGGTATTGTGAAAGCATACAACCCTAACACACATCTTTCCTGAATTTAAACCATGCAGTGTCTCCTTATTCTGTTCACACAACTTTATCTGGCTCCACATAGAAATTCCTTAAGAGCACAATTAAGTGTTCTGGAATTACCATTGTCCATAATATTAGCCATAATCTATGATAATCCACACAGTCAAATGCCTTTGCATAGCCAATGAAACACTGTGTTATTTTTTTATTACCACAGCCTTAGGACACTAAGAAAACTCCCACCTTTTTCTATTCAGCTGCACACCTTCCCTGAACTCCAGAATAACGTATCAAATGTCAGTTTGCATTCTCTTTTCGCTGTTTGGACACCCTGGTGGCGTAGTGGTTAAGTGCTACATCTGCTAACCAAAAGGTTGGTGGTTCAAATCCATCAGGCACTCTTTGGAAATTCTGTGGGGTAGTTCTACTATGTCTTATGGGGCTACTATGAGTCACAATCAACTCAGTGGCAATGGGTTTGGTTTAGTTAGTATTTAACAGCCTTCTCCAAATTAACGCACTTAAAAATGAGTGTTTGATCCCACTGCATCAAGTTGATGCTGACTCACGCCAGCCTTACAGGATAGAGTAGAACTGCTCCACAGGGTTTCCAAGGAGTGCCTGGCAGATTCAAACTGCTGACACGTTGGCTAGCAGGCATAGCACTTAACCACTACGCCAACTTGATAACCCTCCAAATCTGTCCCTCCTACAGTCTTCCCATCTCAGTTCCTCAAGGGAAATACTAGACTCACTTTTGATTCTCTCTTTCTCACATCAAACATCCAATTAGTAAATTCTCATAGTGCTTGCTTCAAAATATATAGATTGAAAACACCTGCTAACTGAAAGAAACTAATCACAAAGGGCCACATATTTTATGATACCATATATAGAAATGTCCAGCATAGACAAATCTATAATGACAGAAAGTAGATTAGTGGTTGCCTGAAGATCCAGTGGGAGGATGGGTTGCAAGAGTAGAGGTTGATGCCTAAAACATGTAAGGTTTTTTGTTTCTTTATCTTTTTTTTTTTGAGATGATAAAGAAATTTCATTTATTGTGGAGATGGTTGTCACAGGTCTATGAATACACTAAAAGTCATTGGTTTGTACACTCTATTAACTCAATTATATGGTAAGAGAATTGTATCTCAATAAAGCTATTACAGACACACACACACACAGAATCCTTCCTCTTGTCACCACCTGCACTACAACCACAGGGATCTAAGACACTGCTCATAAGCAGTCAGAGTAATCTTTTGAAAACTTAGGTCAGATCCTGTCACTTCTCTGGTCCATCTCTGCTCCAAACTTTCCAATGGCTCCAAACTCTCCAAAGTTAAAGCTAAAGTGGCCTACAAGGCCCCAGACAAACTGACCCTCACTTACTACCCCATGTCACCTTCTCTGACCCAACTTCATTCCCTCTGCTTTAGCCACTGACTGCCCATGCTCTTCAGACATACCAGGCTCATGCTCTCAGGACTTTTAACTTGTTGTTTTCTCTGCCTTTTCGTCAAGACGCAAATGTCATGCTCCCTCTCTTACCTCAAGTCTTTGCTCAAATATCTTGGCAGTAAACTCTTTCCTACTCATCCTATTTAAACTGTAACTCATACAGTTACTCCATTTCCTGGTTTATTTTTATCTGTAACACATATCACTATCTCACAAAGCTTATCTTTTATTTACTTTTTAAACAACGTCTAGATTCCCTAAAAAGAAAGCTTTGTGATAGCAACATTTTTTGGCTCTGTTTGCTAATGTATCTTCAGCACCTTGAGCATAGCCTAGAGTAGCAAACCACATATATTTACTGAATGAATTAATTAAACAAAGGCAATGTATAATAAAATATAATAAAAAATGAAACCATAAAAGATTGGATCTATGTTATGTAAGTTTTCAACTCAAACCACTTTCAGATGAAATCACCTTGTATTATAACCTTCATAAATTTTACTACTTTTTAGATATGAAATATTTGAAGTTCCATTCTACCCAGAGAACCTCAATAGAAAATCCTGGCAATCCATTTCTGAAAAATCAACCACTGGAAACCCTGTGAGGCACAGTTCAACTCTGACAGACAGTCACTATAAGTCAAAAGTTTGAATGGGAACTGGTTTGATTTTCTGGCTTCAGGTTACCTAAAATTCTAGAGTTCCTCCCCCAAAAGAGCTTCTGAATCAAATAAGCAACTGCAGATAAGAAAACACAAAACATCCTAATAAATGTAGGAGAAAATTATTTGATTAATGAATAGTCAATCCCATTATTATACTAAATCAAATAATTAAATATATTTGATTGATGAACAGTTGATAATTATTTAGTGACCATCAAATGATACCTGTTCTTGAGCATTTCTCTCAGCCACAGTTTAATCATACATCTTACTTAAATAGATTTTTTAAAATAGGATATTTGTACTTAGCCATTTAAGTGGAAAACGATGCTAAATTTTCTCTCCAGCTGTGCCTTAAAACAACCCAGAAGTCTGTGCCACGCAGACTGCTAATCCAAGAACCAGTATTTACTTGGTGGTCACATATCAGAAGTGCATTCTAAGCACCAAAAGGAAAAAAAGGGTAGCAACCTGTGGAAACCCACAGCTACAAATGAATAATAATAACATGTTTCTAGGCAAGAAATTTGTAGAATCAAGAACAATTCTGTGGGAGAATTAGAATCTTATACAACTGGAGATTGGGTAGGTGGAAAGAAGTGAGAATGGAGTTCTAGAGTAGACTAAAGGGAAGAACACCTTCTGTTGTGAGAGCTGAGAAACTACTATACTCATAGCTCTCAAGGAATTTGAAGAGAATCGTGTGTGCCAAGGGAAGTCCTCAGAGATGTGGTATACCTGTTGTCTTCAGGGTTTGACATTCCATTGTGTCAGAACTAGGGGATGAAAATCTATGGCCAATAGTCCTGAAATTTTATACATTTAACTTTGCCCATAAGCAGGACTTCCTTGGATATTTGCAGAGCTTAGGGCAAGAATATAAATAGAAGCACAAACACCAATGTCTAAATTATAAATAAAGCTAGCTGTTTTGTTGTTGTTGTTAGGTACCATCAAGTCATTTCTGACTCACAGCAACTTTGTGTCCAACCGAGAAACACTGCCTAGTTCTGCGACGTCCTCATGGTTGTTGTGAACTTGAGCCCATTGTTGCAGCTACTGTGTCAGTCCATCTTGTTGGGGGCCTTCCTCTTTCTTGATAACCCTCTACTTTACCAAGTCTGATGTCCTTATCCATGGAAAGGTCCCCTTTTTGATAACATGTCCAAGGTTAAGTGAGACAAAATCTCATCATCCTCTCTTCTGGCTGTACTTCTTCCAAGACAGATTTGTTCTTTCAGCAGTCCATATTATATTTAGCATTCTTCACCAACATCATAATTCAAAGGCATCAATTCTTCTTTGGTCTTCTTTATTCCTTGTTCAGTTGTCACCTTCATAGGAAGCAATTGAAAACACCATGGCTTGGTTCAGGCACACCATGGTGTTCAAGGTGACATCTTTACTTTTTAATACTTTAAAAAGGATTTTTTTTTCAGCAGATCTGCCTAGCACAATGTGTCTTTTGATTCTTTTACTGCTGCTTACGTGGTCACTGATTGTGGTTCCAAGCAAAATGAAATCCTTGAGTATTTCAATATTTTCTCCACTTATCGTGACATGTTTATTGGTCTAGCTGTGAGGGATTTTGTTTTTTTGATACTGAAGTGTAATCCACACTGAACGCTCTGGTCTTTGATCTCCATCAGTAAGTGCTCCAAGTCGTCTTCACTTTCAGCAAGCAAGATTGTGTCATCTGAATGTTACAGGTTGTTAATAACTCATCTTCCAATCCCAATGCCTCTTTCCTCTTCACACAGCCCAGTTTCTTAGAGTAAATGCTCAGAATACAGATTGAATAAGTATGGCAAATGGACACAACCCTGAGACACACCTTTCTTGAGTTTAAATAATATAATAACCTCTTACTCTGTTCGATCTACTGCTTCTTGTTCAAAGTACAGACTCCTCAGGAGTACAACGAAATGTTCTGGAATTCTTATTCTTCCCAATGTTATTCAAAATTTCTTATGATTTACATAGTCCAATGCCTTTGCATGGTCACTAAAGCATAGATAAACATCTTCCCACTTTTTTCTGGTTTCAGCCATGATTCACCTGACATCATCAGTGGTATCAGACACCACCACAGTACATCAAACAGACAGACACATCGTGGCAGCTAGCAAACTATTATATAAAATGTTTTATTTTCCTTTCTTGACAAATACATACTTTCAAAAACATTGAAGACCAAATTCAAATTTAGAAGTCTCAAAATTTTCAGAACACAGCACCAGAATATGACATTAAAGGCACGACCAACCCCAGCCTCTGACCTGTGGACTGTCTTCTTTCCTTCTCAAACTCAGCTGCAGCCTGTACATCTGACCACACACATGTGGACAACCTAGACTACATATCTAGACTCTGACTATGTAAGACATGTGACTACTCCTCAGGCTCTGGAGTGTGTACATCAATGGTCTAGCTTGCCTTCTAGAGAACAGACCTGGAGAAGAGAGCTGTAGAGGTTTTGGAAGTGGACTCAGGGATATTTGTGCAAAGTCTTCCAGGGTCGTACATACCTAACTCTAGGTGAGTACTTCCCTTAGCTCCAGAGGCTCCTCATCCGTGGGGAAGAGTGTGCTAGATGAAGGCCAAAGGGCACTCTTTAAACCACGAAGACAGAAAAAAGTGTCCCTTTTGTATGGGCAATGCTGAAATGACTGCCCAGATGTTTTCGCATTTCTCCTGCCACTCCCAAGGGACTAGGTACAAAAAAATCAAAGTTTGAACTTCTCTCAAACAAACAGCATTAGACTTCTCACTGATTCAGAAGTTTTCTACCACATCAACACCTCAAAATGCAATTCAGTAAGGAAATGGGACAAATCTTTCTTGCAGAAGAATTTCAACTAATGTAAGTAGATACTTAATCCACCACACCACACCCCCCTACCTGCTGAACATGGGATGGATGTAGTGACTTGAATTTAAAGAAGAGAGTATGGGAAATGAAATCAATAACTTTACCATGTAGAAACCTGGCAAACACTACCTTAAAAAAATGATGAAATTTAACCTCCTTAGTAATGAATTATGCTGCGGTCATACACTTCTTCATGTGTTGCCATGACGGGATAGCTCTTCTGTTGTTTTGTCCTCAAAACCCTGAAAGCTCATAAGTCTAATCAAGAGAAAAACACCAAGCAAATCCAAAAAGAGAACATTCTAAAATAAATCTGAATAGCATTCTTCGAAACAGCCAAGATCATAAAAAAATGACAGAGTGAGAAACTGTTACATGCCAGAGATTAAGGAGAAATGAAAACTAAGTGCCATGTGGAACCCTGGAATGGATTTTGAAACAGAGAAAGGACATTAGTGTGAGCACTTGAGGAATAGAAATAAAATCTGAGCTTAACTTCATAGTGCTATGCCAATTAACGCTGGCTTGATAGTTTTATCCAGTGTACCAAGGCAATGTAAGATATTGATAAGGGGGAAAACTGGATAAGGAGTTATATGGAAATTGTCTATGTTTTCTTCATAACTAGTCTATAAATCTGATATCATTTCAAAGTCACCACTTATTTTTAGGAAGGTTCACCCATACTAATAGCCAATAGGTGAGCACACAACACGATGGTCAATGTCAGTAGTTGTTGGGGAAATGCAAATCAAAACAACCATGGGATATTCATCTATATCTACTATGACTACTATTAATAAATGGCAAAGAACAAGCTTTGGCAAGGATGTGGAGAAACTGGAATTTTCATGCACCACTTGTAGGAATGTAAAATGGTATAGCACTGTGGGATAAAAGTTGCAGGTTCCTCAAAAAGTTCTAAGAAAGCAACCCCTTTGCTGTCAAGGCTATTCCAACTCATAGCAAGCCTATAGAACAGAGTAGAACTACCCCATAAGGTTTCTGAGAGGCACCAGCCAGATTCAAACTGCAGAACTTTCGGTTAGCAGACAAGTTCTTAACCACTTAGCCACCAGGTCTCCAGAACTACCATGTGACCCAGCAATTCTACTCCTATGTTTTTACCCCAAATACTTGAAAGCAGGGACTCCAACAGATACTTGCATACCAATGCTACAACAGTATTTAAAATAGCCAAAAAGTAGAAACAACCCAAGTGTCCACCAACAGATAAATGAATAAACAAACTAGCTATGCACCCCCAATGGAATATTATTTAGCCATAAAAAGAAATAAAGTTCTGATCCATGCTATGATGTGGATGAACCTAGAAAACACTACATTAAGTGAAATAAGTCAGATATAAAATGACAAATCCTATATAATCCTACCTATATGAATGATCTGGAAAAGGCAAATGCATAGAGACCAAAATTTATCTGTTGCTACCAGGGGACAGATGGATGAGGTGGGTGGACAGTTATTGCTTGAAAGGGTACTAAATTTCCATTTGGGATAATGTCTTAGCTACATAATAGTGTTATAACAGAAATACAAATGGGTGGACAGAAATTTATTTTGACACATTCATATGCTAGAAGTCCAAATTCAGGATCTTAGCTCTACGGGAAGAATTTTTTTTCATCAGCTCTAGGGAAAAAAACTTGTCTCAGCTTCCCAAGTGTCCTCAGCCTTCCTTGGCAGTCTCTATGTGGCACCTTCCTTTCCCCAATTTCTGCTTGCTTGTTTTACGAAGACTGCCGATTAAGTTCACCAACTCATCCTAGAAAAAGTGCTACATGCCTCATTGCTGAATATCAAGTACAGTCACCTTTGCAGTGCTCCCCTTGGGAAGCTGTGCACTGATGCGGGCACCTAAGCCATCCCTCAAAACAACTTTGGAACTGTTTTTCTGGAATGGCCATCAGAGATGTCATCAGATTGTCCTTGATGTCCTGAATGTCATCAAAACGTCTTCCTTTCAATATTTCCTTTGTCTTCGGGTAAAGAAAATAGTCACTGGAGCCAGATCAGAGGAGTAGGGAGAGTGTTTCATACAGTTACTTGTTTAACTGGCTAAGAATTCCCTCAGAGACAACTATACAATTAAGTTCGTGAATCTACCACCAGGCCACCATGCATAATGGCCATTCCAGACAGAGTACCAAAATTGCCTAAAGGGTGGACTAGGCACTTGGCATCAGTGTGTAGCTTCCTAAGGGAAGTGCTTGGAAGGGGGGCGTAGTAATATTCAGCAATGGAGTATGTGGCACTTAGAACAATGAAATTTGCAGACCTAACTGTCAGACCTACATATGCCTCAGGAAAACCTGGTGGCATAGTGACTAGCTGATATGACTGCTACCAAGAAGACTGGCAGTTGGAATCTACCAGGTGCTCCTTGGAAACTCTACAGGCACTTGCAATCTGTCTTGTAGGGTATCTGTGAGTTGGAATCAACTCATCAGCAACAGTTTTGGCTCTGTGCCTTTTCAGATCTTTCTATATCTCTAAGTGGTTGGGTTTAAGACATACCTTGTACTGATACAGTTAACATTGCAAAACCCTATTCCTAAGTGGGATTACTTCCACAGGTCTGAGTTAGGATTTCAACACTCATTTTTAGAGGATACAAGTCAATCCATAAAAGGTGATTTAAAAAAAAAAAATGGAATTAAATAGTGGTAATGTTTGCACAACACTGCATATATTTAAAACTGCATATATCATACTTTTCAAGATGGCTGAGATGGTGAATTTTATGTTACATAAATTTTATCTCACAAGAAAAGAATTTTTTTAATGTTTACTCACAGCATCAATGAATCGTAACATATCCTCCATTCTGTCTTATTGTGGCCCAAGTTCACTTGATAAACAATGGAATGACATTTTCCAGGTCTGGAATGCTGACTTACCACCTCTCCCATGAGGGCTCAAAGATGCCAGTTCTCCCAGTCAAAATCAGTCTGATCCAAGAGGGTCACAGGTGATAGTTTCTCAGAACATGAAGATGTATCTAAGAATTTCAAAGAAAAAAAGGTTTAGAAGGGGAAAACGGGAAATGGCTTGTGGCATGTTTACAATTTGGAACAGCATAAAATATAAAACAAATAACATATATAAATCTCAAGTACTGAATGTGAGGGGCATTCTGAAACAGACCGCAGGGACCGTCATGCTGTGCGATAAAACATATCAACTATAAAACCTCCCTCCCCGGTGAGCACACAGTGGGGGTTCTGTAAAGTCAGTCAAAATGAAACAAATCATAAAAGAGCATCATCATCTGCATCTGCTGTTAAAGGGAGCACATTGGGAGTTTATGTTACACTAGATCAGTTATTTTTAGGAACAGCACTGGATTTATGATGGGGAGAGTAACACAGGACCTGGATCTTGCCTGGTACTAGGTTCCATTCACTCAAAGATCTCAGAAAAAAAACATGTTGAACCTCGTATGTATAAACCTGCAGGACTTGATACTGGATAAAACACAATTTCAAGTACTTCTGTGGTTGTAAACTTACACCAGGCAAAAATATGATATCTTTCCTAATGCATTTATGTAGCCTTCCATCAGCCTCACTATGTTTTAGTGGAGCAAAATCATGTGAAAGGAATGCCACCGTCCCTGTTCTAAATGAGCAATGAACATCAGAAAATTTACAGTACATCTTCCAAAAGCCATGTTTGCTCTCTAATTGGCATTCTTACTGTTGAATTGTTCTGGAAATGATTAATTAATTATGTGAAATTCTAGGCCCTTTAAAATTTAGTGGCAATTTAGAAACACCATTTACATCTGATTAACTTCGTTGGCATAAAATTTTCAGCATCCACCTAGGACTTAATTACTAAGTTTCCCTTTGGCAGATCACCAAAGCAAAAGAAAGAGAGAACATTTACATTTATTGAGGATGGCCTATAGGCTATGAATTATGCATATGTGTGTTATTTTTTTCCCCTAGACCAAAAGTCAAATCAAACTCACTGCTGTCAAGTCAATTCTGACTCTTAGCAATTCCAGGAAACAGAGTAGAATTGCTTCCTAGAGTTTCCGAGGAACACCTGGTGGATTCCAATTGCCAACCTTGTGGTTAGCCAACATAGCACTTAACCATTATACCACCAGAGTGTAGCACACAAGGAAACTACTAAGTCTGTGAAAGCTTAGGTCAGCTCTATTTTCTGTATTCCATAGAAGAGTTACTAACAAACTCCACTTGTTTAGGGGGTACAGTACTTTGCTGCAGAATATATGAAAGCTAAGTCGGGTCTTCACATCCAAGGTTTTGGGCCTGTGTAGACTCCTGGAAACCCTGGTGTGGAGTGGGTTAAATACTACGTCTGCTAACCAAAAAGTCCGCTGTGCAACATCTACCTGGTGCTCCTCGGAAGCTCTGTGGGGCAGCTTTTCTCTGACCTCTAGGTTTGCTATGAGTCAGACCCGACTTGGCAGCAGTGGGTTTGGTATTGGTTTGGATATAGACTCCCATCTGCCGGTCAACTCTCAGAAAATTGCTTTCCTTTCCTGTACCTCAGTTTTCTCATCTACACACTGGGAGAGGGTTGTATCAACTGAAGAGATAGACTGCTAACAGGGGAGCAAGCAAGTGAATGGAACATCTGAGAAGTGACTCACTTTTCAATTTCAGCAGTACTGCTTTCAGCATGAACATCCCAATCAGATGATGGCTTAAGTTTGTTTTTTGTTAATTGTGTTCTTTTTCCCAAACAAGTGACTCTTAAAAAAACGAAAGAGAAGGGCCTTGTTACATAAGAGAAATCTTGATGGTGTAGTGGCTAAGAGCTATGGCTGCTAACCAAAGGCCACCAGTTCAAATCTGTCAGGCGCTCCCTGGAAAGTCTATGGGGTAGTCCTACCCTGTCCTATAGGGTTGCTATGAGTTGACATTGACTCAGTGGCAGTGGGTTTGGTTTTTTGGGCTGTATGAAAGTGGAGGCCATGGTGGTGTAGCAGTTAAGAACTCTGCTGTAAACAAAAAAGATTAGCAGTTTGAATCTGCCAGCCGCTCCTGGAAACCCCATAGGGCAGTTCTACTCTATCCTATAGGGTGGCTATGAATCAGAATCAACCAGAAGGTGATGAATTTTCTTTCTTGTTTTTTTTTTTTGTTGTTGTTGTTGTTGTTTAAGATTTTTCAGGGGTTTCAAATATTGTAAAGGAACAGTATTTGTATATAACTATGAATTCTACTGTTATTTGTTAAGTATTGACATTGTTGTACACTATCTCATATTATAATACATATAAGGCTGTTATGTTCTAAAACTCTATAAACTAAGCTAAACTCACTTCTATTAAGTCAATTCCAACTCCTAACAGTCCTATAGGACAGGGTAGAGCTGCCCTATAGATTCTCCAAGGAGTTCCTGGTGAATTTGATGTGCTGACCTTTTGGTTAGCAGCCATAGCACTTAACCACTATGCCACTACGGTTTCTTTAAGGGTTTCCCTTTATCAACAGGGAAGATTAAAAAAAAAAAAAAAAAAAGGTGCTATTCAGTCCTTTCTGATTCATGGTGACCTCACGTGTGCCACAGTAGAACTACACTTCATGTAAAATAAAAACAACCATGGTCATCGAGTTGATTCAAACTCATGGCAACACAATAGGACAGAGTGGAACTGCCCTATAGAGTTTCCAAGGAACATCTGGTAGATTTGAACTACTGACCTTTTGGTTAGCAGCCATAGCTCTTAACCACAACACCACCATGGGTTCCATGCCCATAGGGTTGTCAATAGCTGATTTTTCAGAAATAGGTCACCAGGCCTTTCTTCTGGGGCAGCTATAGGTGGACTTGAACCTCAAACCTTTCGGTTAGCAGTTTAATGCCTTAGTAGTTTCACCACCTGGGGATTCCCATAGGGAAGATAACAAAAAAACAAAATTGCCATGGATTAGATTCCCTTTCATAGTGACCCCATGTGCTACAGAGTAGAACTACTGCATAGGATTTTGTTGTATATAATCTTTATGGAAACAGATGCCCAGGCTTTTCTTTTGTGGTGCTACTGGTAGGTTTGAAGCATCAACGTTAGTTTCATAAACAAACACAGACTATTTGCAACACCCAAGAAAGGTGCTATGCGTTAACATGATATACAGTATCTCACATTCAGACAGTCCTGGATAAATATTTAGAAAAGTTGTTAATGGGAATAAAATCATTTCTGTTAAGAAGCAAGATCTTAGTTACAAAACAAAGTATGTGAACTATTCCTATGCTTCTGTAAATTATCAGACTCAACTAACAATAGATTGCAAAACTTAATGAATTTGAACCTACTAAAAGCTCCAGACAATTCTATGTCCTTATAGCCAAGCCAAGTGCCGTCGAGTCGGATCTGACTCATGGTGACCCTAGATATATTCAATTTAACTTTTGGCTTAAGGCTTAGGTAATCATATTCCTTCTTGTTCATTTTCTTTGTCCTCAAAGACTGCACTACTCTTCTGTCTCAGCCAAGCCACTGTTATGGGCTGAATTGTGTCCCTCCACCCCAAAATGTATGTCAACTTGCTAAGTCATGTTTCCCAGTATTATGTGATTGTCTACTACTTTGTCATCTGATATGACTTTCCTGTGTGTTGTAAATCCTACCTCTATGATGTTAATAAGGTAGGATTACGAGCAGTTATTTTAATGAGGCAGGATTCAATTTACAAGATCAGATTGTGTTTTAAATCAATCTGTTTTGAGACATAAAAGAAAGAAGCAAGCAGAGAGACACAGAGACCTAATACCATCAAGAAAAAAGAGCCAAGAGACGAGTGCAATCCTTTGGACCCAGCATCTCCATGCTGAGAAGCTTCTGCACTGGGGAAAGTTGACAATAGAGCCAACAGAGAAAGCCTTACCCTGGAGGTGGTACCCTAAATTCAGACTTCCAGCCTACTAGACTGGGAGAAAAGAATTTTCTCTTTTATAAAGCCATCCACTTGTGGTATTTCTTTTATACATAGCAGTATTAGAAAACCAAGACAATCATTCTTCATATGTCCTTGGTTCTAGGTTTTCTTCTTCCATCATTAGTACTATCTGCTGGCATAGTAGTTAAATGCTACATCTGCTAGGCAAAAGGTTGCAATTCAAATCTGCTACAGAGATGCTTCTTGGAAACTCTGTAGAGCAGTTCTACTCTGTCCTGTAGGGTCACTATGAGTTGGAATTGGGTCGATGGCAGTGAGCTTGGTTTTTTGGTATCAATACTTTTTACTAAGCCACATGGTATAGTGATATAAACAGGGGGGAAAAAAATAGGTTCGGGGCCTAGTTCTCTTATGTTCTAGGTGTGTGACTTGTCACTTATCAAATGAAGTTCTTGTGAAGATCACTTATAAAAAAAATACATGTTTTATTCCTTTTCGGAAAGAAGTTAAGACAGCTCGTATGAATTTACAAAAATATAAGATGGCATAAGAAATGAAATTAGGAGAAGACAGACAAGACTTGGGATACAAAAAGGAATTGAAAATAAATTTAAAGTAGTCTATCCTATAAAACCTAAATATTTCTGACAGGTAAGTCACAAATTTTACAGCTGTAGACAGTAAGTGGTATAATGGACAGACAGTACCCATACAAGAACCAAGCTCTACTTAATTGCTCCTTGTTTTTGTGAGAAAAGCCTAGGCTTTGAAATCATAACAACCTCACTACAATCATTGCTCTGTGTTTCGCTTTTACAGCCTCTCAGGACCTTAAATTTCCTTATTCGTTGGAGAGACTTGTTCCTACTTTGCAGGGTGGTAGAGATAGGAAGTGCTGATGTGTGGTTGACCGTCATGGAATCCCTGCTCCCTTTCTGTTTCCCCCTCTCTTTTCCTCCTCACTTCGGCGTATCCTTTCCAGTTATTGAAGGAAGCAAGCACATCTGTGAGAATCTCTTTTGTAGTTCACTAAATTGCCACCTGTGTACCATAATTTTATGTGTAACAATTATTAACAGCAATGTAATATCCCCCAAACCCTCAAAGAGTTATGTGCAACTGCTTTTGCTAAAAAACTATTTCCTTTCAAGGTGTCAACAACAATATAAAAACAGAAAAATACTTTTAAAATCTGCCTGAGACACACAGAGTCATTAATGCACTCTAGCACAGTTGATTTCTTGACAGAAGGCTAATTAGTTCTCTCCCATAGGACGGCATTGCCATAATTAAACCAATAACAACCAGGAAAAAAGCACCCCTGGGCAATGTCAGATATTCTGACAGGAATGAGAAACGGCAATGGGCACTGTGTACTGAGGCTATTTTCTAGTTGCTGTTTTTTAATTATCTTTGGCACAAGAAAGCAAGTCTCTCATGCCAGATAGCATCTGTGCCTGAGAGAGCCCTCTCTTCTACAGAAGGCAGGTACCCTAGGCCTTCCTGTAAAATCTCTTGGTACACAAAAGCAAGAAGTTTCAGATGCGGATAAAACATTGGGCCTATGATTATGTGGTACTGTATAGCGTGTCCTCTGCTAATGATGTGATTAAAAGCATTTGCTCTGTGACCTAATTAAAGCCAAATGCATGCATACTCATCTCTAGTCAGAGAGGGAGGAGTGGAGGGGAGTCTGTAAGCAGTAGGAGTCTACAAGAACAAGCAGTTTCCCTAGGTGGGTACACTAAACTGGACTGAAGCCAAGGCTGCCGTTTTGCGTACTCAATTCACCGGTAAAAAATGGTTGGAGAACATAGTTTTCTCACTTCCATCTGGGACATACATGATGAAACTATAGCCCTTCTGGGCCACTTTGTCCAAAGCCTGGGTCTAGGGAAATGGTGTAGGTAGCTTAAACTCATTACAATACCCTTAGAAAAGACTTTCGGGATTTAGAATGCAAGTAAGAAAAAAAAAGTAAACACTGTGGTCGTACACATTTACAGTAGGCCATATATATTCACATATCTACACCACCACCCCAGATGTCATAAAGCCAGACATATGCCATTTTAATCCAATATTGTGGAAGATGATCAAAAGGTTGGTTGGATAGCGATAGAAAAATATGACATTCCAGGGTATAAAAAGAACCAAAAGGTTGGGTATATCAACATTAGTATAGCCCCTATCTGATTTATAGTCACCATTCCACTGGCCTGAGGAGTAATTACTGATGTCCAGTCTGATTTTGAGTTACACACCCAGGAAAAACAATCAAAAAAGATGATTCCTCAGAATACATATACATTCCTCAAAGAGGCTTCAGCCTGATTTCCAGACCTCTGCCTGTCTATAACGGAAGTCCTGATGGCAAAATGGAAAGCACGGTGGTGTTGTGGCTAAGAGCTACAGTTGCTAACCAAAAGGTCAAAAGTCTGAATCCAACAGGTGCTCCTTGGAAATCCTACAGGGAGGTTCTACCATGTCCTATAGGGCAGTTATGAGTCAGAATTGACTCAACAGCAATGGATTTGGGGGGGAGCAGTTACAAAATGGTTAACCACTTGGCTGCTAGCCAAAAGGTCAGCTGTTCAAACCCAGCAGCCACTCTATGTGAGAAAAATGTGGAAACCTGCTCTGTAAAGATTACAACCTTGGAAACCATATGGTGCAGTTCTACTCTGTCTTACAGGGCTGCTGCAAGTTGTAATTCTACTTAGAGACAATGGATTTGTTTGTTTAGGGGGTCTGCCTGCAAGCTTTGCCTCTTGGCATGATTTTAGAAGATCACTGGCATTAACAGTTCCTAAGGACTTCACTGAGATCTTCCAACAGAAACTTGGGTGATGAACATTCAGAACTAAACCAAGAGTGGTCCTTAACAATCTAAAACTTGGCCCCATTGGAATTTTGGCACCCATTTTTCTTTCCAAAAGTACTTCTAAACCCCCCATGTTAATTCTTCAGCTTAGACAGTTCTGTAGGGCTGCAGATAAATTGGTATTTGTCAAGTAAATAAAGGAATCTTCTCAGAGGAAGCCAACATAAAAGTAGTTACAGTTTCTTTAAAGATCTATGATTTTTGTAGACTTATTAATGGACTTTATAATCAGGTACCCTTGGAACGTATCTTCACTATCACTAAAGTCATAGACTGGTGCTATTTCCACATGGTTCCTCACATACAACATTCAAAAAATTCACCTACTTGGAAGTAATTTATAAAAGCAATTTCTGAAATGTCATTCAAAGCAGGGTATCAGAATTCTTCTAAATTGCTTCAGCTTCTAAGGCAATTGAAACACATTCTTAACTAAAACCTTGGATAATTTATGAGAAACGTTAGCTCTCATGCAATCAATATGAGAAGAAACAGTTGCAAACATCCATTAATAACTGGAACATGAAATGCACAAAATGTGAATCCAGGAAAATTGGAAGTCACCAAAAGTGAAATGTAACTCACAAACATCAATAATCTGGGCATTAGTGAGCAGAAAAGAACTGGTGTTGGCTATTTTGAATTAAACAGTCATAAGGTCTGTTGCACCTGAAATGACAACCTGAAGAAGAATGACACTGCATTCTTCATCAAGAGAACATTTCAAGACCTATGCTGAAGTACAACCCTGCCAGTGATAGGATAATATAAGTGTAGAAGAATGTTCATACACCTACAAAGAAGACCAGTTCATAAAACTATTATTCAAATTTATGCAGCAACCGTCAAGACCAAAAATGAAGAATTGAATATTTTTACCAATTTCTGCAGTCTGAAAATTACTAGTGATTAGAAAGTAAAAGTGTAAATCAAAAAGAAAGATCAATAGTTGGACAAATATGGTCTTGGTGACAAACCATGTCAGAGATTGCATGATAGAATTTTGTAAGACTAATGACTTCTTTATTGCCAACACCTGTTTTCACCAACATAAATGGTGACTACACACTTAGACCTCATCAGATCAAATACTCAGGAAGCAAATAGAATACATTTGTGGAAAGAGACAATGGAAAGTCTCAATATTATCAGTCAGATGGGGCCAACTGCAGACCAGACCATCAATTACTGTTATACAAGTTCGAGTCGAAACTGAAGAAAATTAGAACAAGTCTACAAGAATGAAAGCATAACCTTGCGTGTATTCCACCTGAATTTAGAGACCACCATCTCAGCGATAGATTTGATGCACTGCACACCAATGGTCAAAGGCCAGACAAGTTGTAAAAGGACATTATACATGAAGAGAGCCAAAGTTCATTAAAAAGACACGAAGGGAAAAAAATACCAAAATAGATGTCAGAAGAGTCTCAGAAACTTGCTCTTGAACATCAAGTAGCTAAGGTGAAAGGAAGAAATTATAAAGTAAAAGAACTGAATAGAAGAATTCAAAGAGCTGCTTGAAAAGATAGTCAAGTACTACAATGACACACGCAAAGACGGAAAACCAAAAGGCAAAAACACACTCGGCATCTCTCAAGCTGAAAGAACTGAGAAAAAAACCAAGCCTTGAGTTGCAATATTGAAGGATTTTATGGAAAAAATAGTAAACAAAGCAGGAAGCATCAAACGAAGATGGTCGGAATACACAGAGCACCGCATCAGAAAAAGCTGGTTAACATTCAGTCATTTCAGGAGGTAGCATATGGTCAAGAATTGATGGCACTAAAGGAAGAAGTTCAAGCTGCACTGAAGACAATGGCAAAAAACAAGTCTTCAGGAACTGATAAAACATAACTGAGATGTTTCAAAAAATGGATAAAGCAGTGGAAGTGTTCATTCATCTATGCCAAGAAATTTGGAAGACAGCTACCTGGCCAACCAACTGCAAGAGATCCATGTTTATACCTATTCCCAAGAAAAGTGATCCAACAGAATGTGGATTATAAAACAGTATATCACATGCAAGTAAGATTTTGCTGAAGATCATCCACAATCTGCTATAACTGCAGATCAGCAGCAAACCTCCAAAAATCAAAGCCAGATTCAGAAGAAGACATGAAACAAGTGATATCACTGCTGATGTCAGATGGATCCTGGCTGAAGAATACCAGAAATATGTTTACCTGTGTTTTGTTGACTACACAAAGTCATTCAAACATATGGTTCCTAACAAGTGATGGATAACCTTGAGCAGAATGGGAATTCCAGAACACTTAACTGAGCTCATGAGAAAACCGTGTATAGATCAAGAAGTAGTGGTTCCAACAGAACAAGGGGATACTGAATGGTTTAAAGCCAAGAAAAGTGTACATCAGGGCTATGTCCTTTCACCATACCTATTCAGTCTGTGTGCTGGGCAAATAACTTGTGCACCTGGACTATATGAGGAAGAAAGGGGCATCAGGCTTGGAGGACAATTCATTAACAACCTGCAATATTCAGATAACACAACCCTGTCTGCTGAAAATGAAAAGAACTCGAATCACTTACTGATAAAGATCAAAGACCACAGACTTTAGTAAGGATTGCACTCAACATAAAGAAAACAAAAATCTTCACAACTGGACCAATAAGCAACCTCATGATAAACAGAAAGAACTGACGTTGGCAAAAATTTCAGCTTACTTGGATCCACTATCAACACCCATGAAAGCAGCAGTCAAGAAACTAAAAGACACAATGAATTGGGTAAATTTGCTGCAAAAGACCTCCTTAAAGTGTTGAAAAGCAACAATGTTAACCTTGAAGACCCAGTGTGCTTGATCCAAGCTATAGTGTTTTTAATCACCTTATATACAAGCAAAAGCTGGATGATGAATAAAGAAAGTCAAAGAAGAATTGATACTTTTGAATTATGGTGTTGGCAAAAATTATTGAATATAACATACCCAGTGCTGTTGAGTCAGATCCGAATATAACATAGACTGCCAAAAGAACAAGTCTGTCTTGGATGAAGTATAACCAGAACACTCCTTAGAAGCTAAGATGGCAAGACTACCTTGCAAATACTCTGGACATCTTATCAAGAGAGACTAGTCCCTGGAGAAGGACATCATGCTTGGTAAGTTAGAGGGTCAGTGAAAAAAGGAAGATCCTCAACAAGAAGGATTGACACAGTTCCTGCAACAATGGTCTCAAACACAACAACAATTCTGGGGATGGCGGAGGGCTGGGCAGTGTTTCTTTTTGCTGTACATAGGGGCACAATGTGTTGGAACCGCCTCACTGGCACCTAAAACCAACAACAACACGTGGTCAAGATCCATGTATTATTAAAGGCTTGACTTTGTGGGTGATGTAACAGAGACTAAATATTTACTATCCCTTAGGAGCTTAATATCTGGGTGAAAAGGTGAGCTCTATGTAACAAATGGTCTCAGTATGAAGCAGTTTATTATATATACCATAAAATTCTATGGAAAATAAGTGCCCATCTTCCCCAGGCTAGAATAATGGATAAATAACACAAAATTCTTTCTACACACATGAAAAAAAAAAACAACATGTAATTTCTTTTCTCTATTGGTTAGATTCTCATCGATGTACATTTCAAATCAATAATTCATTTTGTGGCCCTATGCTATTTCTCTCTCAAGTAGCCACAACTATAAATTCTCCACAAAGACGAGGCCAGCCAAAGGGATTAGAAATGAGATGTTCTGGTGGCATTATAAACCCAGGAGGCAGATCAAGTCCTCAAGATGGAAAGTGTTTAATATTACTAAAATGTAATCTTGCTGTTTTACATTTAACTGACAGTGCTCATGGGAGAAATGTCAGATACTCTAAAAGGAAAGTGCATTGATTGAATCTAACCTCAAAGTTTAAAAATATGTAACATCAAAATAAAAACTTCAGTTTAGGCTTAAACCAAAGACCATGTAAAATTCAACTGAGTACTCAGTAAATACCTGTTGGTTAACTGAGAGAATAGAATTGCCAGTCATGTCATATAATAGCTTCTCATTCAGCCTTTCCATAGGGAATTAGCATTTAAGCCAGTTGCCATCAAATTGATTCTGTTTCATAATCATCCTATCCTTATGTCTTAGAGTAGCACTGTGCTCTATAGCGTCTTCAACATCCGACTTTTTGGAAGTAGACTGCCAGACATTTCTTCTAAGGCACATCTGAGTGGATTCAAACCCCCAACCTTTCAAACAGTAGATAAGCATGTTAGCCATTTATACCACACAAACCGCCCCCCCACCCCGCCAAAAACCTACTGCTGTTGAGTCAATTCCAACTCGTAATTACCCTATAGGACAGAGTAGAATTGTCCCTTAAAGTTTCCAAGCATTGTCCACCTTTGGGTTAGCAGCCGTAATACTTAACCACGGCACAACCAGGGTTTCCTAAATGCTGGAAGTTCTCATTGTTTACTCGCCCAAATAGCCTTGTGAACGTAAAGACGTTACAGAAGAGCAAGGGTATGGATCCCAGTGGGCTTGATTTAGGTGTGTCTCGTGTGCTGCTAAAAGCTTCATACCTGCAATATGTATGTCTTAATATATGCACTGAGCCCTCCATGTTATAGTTATAGTACACTTTATGCTATCACATTTTTCTGACTTAAACAGAATTGCTACCAAAGTACATCTCAATAAGACATTTTTTTTTCCTTTATTATTGCAACTTTGGGGTGCCCTCTGTTTTCCTCAATAAGGAGATTCATTGATTACTAGGAATTTAAATAAGTTGCATGGATGATTACAGACCTTTTAAAGGTCCACTTTCAGTAATCCAGGATATGAAAATTAGGTCACATTTCTTTAAATATTCTAATTAAATGACTTAAGCCTCCCAGGAATGATGCCTCCTCCACAAAATACAAAAAGCTAGTGAACTTTTGCCTCAGGCATTCCTAGCACATCTGCTCTAAGACTCCCCTTTTTCTGATTAAATTGACGATTCTCAGATCACCAGTAAATAGAAGAAATCGCTTTCCTTTATGCCATCCACTAACCCACTGCCATGGAGTCACTCATACTGACCCTAGAGGTCAAAGTAAAACTGCCCCATAGAGTTTCCAAGAAGCGCCTAGAGAATTTGAACTGCCTACCTTTTGGTTAGCAGATGTAGCACTTAAGCAGTACACTCCCGGGATTTCCCCCTTATGCCGCCGACAGCTCTGTTTATTCCCATCATTGTAGTCTGGCTCCTAATGACATTCCTACGAATTACACAGAACTTTCAGTGTGCACACACACACAAACACACACACACATACACATTATTCCCAAGAAAATACTTTATCTCTATTCCAGTACCAGAGCTAGGACAGAAGTCTAGGTTCTCAACCATAATGTATTCAGAAACTCCTCCCATCCAGCCCGGTGACACTGGTGCCACCTTTCAGAGTTGTATGGAAAGCATTTCTGTCTTCCAGTCTCAAGAGTCACCTACTGCCTATCTTAAAAAGTATTTAACACCAACCTTCAAAGTTCTATTATTCATAATAGCAAAAAGTGGAAGTAATCCCAATGGATTATTGGATAAACAGTACAGTGGAATATAATTCAGTCATAGCAAGAAAGTACTAATAGATGCTACAACATGCATGAACCTTGAAAACAGGATGTTAAGTGAAAGAAACAGATAAAAAAAAAAAAAGTCACATGTTGTATAATTCCATTTGTATGAATTCCAGAATAGGCAAATCTGTAGAGACAGGAAGTAGATTAGTGTTGCCAGGGGCTTGTGGGAGGGAGAAATAAGAGTGGCTGCTGATAATGTGTATAAAGAGTCTCTTCGGGGTGGTAGAATGTTCTGGAATTAGATAATAATGGTGGCTTCACAACATGCTGGAAGTCGCTGAATTCTGTGTACTTTAAAATAGTTACAATTGTAAGTTTTATTGTATGACTTTCACCTTGGTTTAAAAAAAATGATATTTCTTTCAGGGAAAACTCAGCTTCCTAACTGTGGATATGAGAAAAGAGTGACTTTCAGAAGTCTGTTTCAGTTAAGCTCCTTATATAGTTCTTCTCCCCCTGTGGATCACCATAGGGCATCACAAGAAGGGTCATGACAAAGACACCACATTGTTCACTCCATATTGCTTTGTCAGGACAAGGCCTACTGGAAGGAATCTACTTAGCTGTCTACACTTTATAATTTGAATGGCAAGTAAAGGACTTTCTCACCAAACCATCTAGTCCCTTCCTCCTTCCTGACATATTGTTTTAAATTGGTATCACTGGAGTCATTTCTTGAGAACCGTCTGGAACATGTGAATACAGCCTCAGCAAACGGATTGAGAAGAAAAGGCAGAGAGGAGAATGGTTATTTATTACCTAGTCATGTACTGGCTTAGATTTGTTGGCACGAAGCCTGCTCCTAATGTTAACTGGGTGTCCCTCGGTAACTTTTAGCCAATATACACAAAGCACTTACTATGCGATAGGCTTCATGCCAGGTGTTGGGCAAAAAGAGGAGCAAAACTTACCTCTGTCCTGGAGGACTCACACTGGGAAATTGTTGTGGTCTTTTTGTTTGTTTTCAATTTTGTGTAAAACCTAAATTTTCTAATAAGTAAATATTGAAATAAATTTGTATCATTCTACATCACTATGAGTACATTTTTGAAGTTGATGAAGTGTCTAAATGAATTTTTACACATATGTAATGTGTCTACAAAATGCTTCTTAATAAATATATGTCAGATAGATAATATCCTTACAAGAACCTACATGTTAACTTTTCAGTAATTGTGCTTTTACCCTTGTAGCTCTTCCATTATAACTTATACAATGTCCTACCAGTGATAATGGCTCATTAGAGTAGTGATTGAGTAGCCCTCTCACTTCTCAACATTTGTTTGAGAATTAATGATATATAGTATCCAGTAATAGTAAGGAATTAGAATTTTCTTAACCATTACACTACTGACTTGCATTTGGGTAATTGTTTCCTTTTTTTACGTATCCATTAGTACCTATACCTCACTGCTACAATCATTTTTTTTAAATAAATCATTCTCTTTTTTTGTTTTGGAGAGTATTCCTAAAAGGGAGTTTATAAGTGCCATTAAATTGTGCCTAACCACTGCCCAAAGAGACTAGAACAAGGAGTTAGTCCAAAAAGGTAGAGTAGCCAGACACTCCATAACATCTCTCTTGTGACAAAATCCGCAGAAAACAAGTGGGTTGGGTATAGGTGACAGCTTTGGAACTCTCCGCATCAGAGAAAATCCTGAAGAATCAGACTGTGTATCCAGTGAAAGGAGAGACAGTATAAAAACAGCTGACATGGAGAATTACAGATCCCTGGTATACTCCTGTTTGAGCTCATAGCATGGCCATATTGAGACAAAGCAAGCAACATTCTCAGATGCAACCCTCATCACCTGGTACAGCCATCACGAGTGACTCTGCAGCCACCCATCTCACCTACCCAGACCCCTCCGCTGAAGGCTCATGGACCTGTGGGGCCTGCCTACGTTTATCGCATACAGTGAGAGCCCAGCTGTAGCCACCACCAACACCCCATACACTAAGCCAGGAGCCCACAGACTGGAAGGTGATTCCTTCACAGTGGAGGCCCGTGGACTTGCAATGCATTCTGCTCCCTCCAGTCACCTGTGCCCGGGGCCAGAGAACCAACAGCTCTTCCTTTCCCCCGTCCACCGAGGCTGGGTGCCTGAGGGCTCGTGAAGCTTCCCACTACCTCAGGTCACCTCCACAGGGGACCTAAAATTCCCGGATGAATCTGTGAAACTTCTCACTCACATTGTTGATGAATTTGGCGGACATCGTGCTGAGTGAAATAAGTCAATCACAAAAGGACAAATATTGTATGAAATCACTACCATAAAGAAAAAAGAAAAGGTTTATACAGGGAAAAAAAAAACCTGATGTTTACCAGTGAAGGGGGTGAGGCAAAATTACCAACAGCTGGAAGACACATGTTGATGTCAGTTAAGGGAGAGACAGTAGCAACACGAGACAAGCCAGCGAAACATGACCAAGGTGTGAGAGGACACAGAGAGGAAAAAGCAGCCGTGGTTAATTACTATGTCATCAGGTGTCACAGAGTCAGTTCCCACTCACAGTGACCCTACGTAAGGCAGACCCGATAGCATACACAATCCCGCAATGACAGTATTAACAAATACTAATTTATGATCGGATACATAAGTAGAGAGGTATGGCAGGAGGCGTGGAGGGTATAAAGGAACACATTTTTCTACGTATCTATATTTGCTTGTGGATGTTTTCGCATACGTAACTGTGGTGTTGCTCAAACAACGGAGTACACAGAGTCACAGTCAGGGCAACTTCTTAGATATAACCAAATACCTCATGGGACAAAGCTCCTAGGCCGGAGGGCAAAGGACTGTAGACTCATAGACTCAGGGGACATCTATACCAATGAGCTCAACATACTGCATAAAGACAAAATTCTGCATCCTGCTTTGGTGAGCAGTGCCTGGCGTCCTAAAAAGATTACAAGCAGCCACCTAACATACAAATATTGATCTCTGACCACCTAGAGCAAAGAAAGTGGAAAAAAAACAAAGACAAGGGAGCGATTAGTCTAAAGGATTGATGGACCGTACAACGATGGACCGTACAAACCGTAGTCTACGCGACTCTGAGGCCGAAAGAACTAGACGGTGCCCAGCGACCCTTACTGACCACTCTGACTGATAGCACAACGGAGCGTCCCAGACAGAGTGGGAGAAAAATTATAGAACAAAAAATCAAATTCACAAAAACAACCACACTGACTGGTCAGATAGAGACTAGTGAAACCCCCAAGAGTATGGCCCTAAACCACTGTTTCCAAATGGAACTGAAGCCATTCCCAGAGATCACCTTTCAGCCAAGCCACAGACAGCCCCATAAAGCAAACAATAACCTCCGAGAGGAATGTGTTCCTTCGAACGATTGATTATATAAGATCAAATGGGCAACATTTGCCCAAAAGCAAAGATGAGAAGACAGCAAGGGGTAGAAAGTCAGGATGAAAGGAAATGGGAACCTGGGAGGGAAATGGAGGAAGTGCTGGCATGTTGCAAAGAAAGAGACCAATGTTATGAAATACTTTATCTAATCGGAACATAATTTGCTCTCTCAATTTTACCAAATATGCAATCACTTTTTTTTAAAGGACTACAAGGATAGACAGCCACCAACAAAGCAATTAAACGTGTATGGCCCCCTTGACCATTAGGTTTGTTCCAAGCTGTTTCTGCTAATCTAAGTTGTTTTCAGTTTCATCTCAATTCTTTCGAAGGTTATGTAATTCCTGTATGTGATGTTTTACTCGCTATACATCCTTTTTTGTAAACCATCTGTTCAAAGCTTTGACACTTAGGAAAACTGAGGTTGTCTGAGAAATTGGAGTTGATAAGAAGCCCTGGTAGTACAATGGTTAGCGTTCAGCTGCTAACCAAAAAGTTACTCCACAGGAGGAAAGAGTTTGCTATCTGCTCTTTAAAGATTACCGCCTGGAAAGTCCTACAGGGCAGTTGTACTGTGTCATATTGCTCTCCATGAGTCAGAGTCCACTCAATGACACACAACAACGAGAAGCTTAGAGTGTGGTAGAGTTGTCCAGGACAGCCAGAGGTAGGACCCTAAGCCTGGGACTGAGGTCCTAAGAAGAAGTGGTAGAGATCAGGGTCACTCTACCCAATGCCAGGCTTGCCTTCTGCCTGCTGCAGCTGCAGACCTGTACTCAAGAAAGAGAAATTCCCCCAACCTTTGTGCCAGTTTGCAAACTATAGAATATAGCCAGTCATTCTACATAAGCTGGCATTTTCAAATGCCTTTTCAAACATGCCTCAGCGCTCCTGAATAACCTGAGCGTTCCCAGTTTGAAAGGAAGGCGCTGAGTCACAGGGGTTTTGGCTGACTTCCTCAGAGGCCAGAGTCTGTTAGTGCGGGAGCTGGAGGCAGATGCAAAGCTTCTAAATTTTTGTCCTGAGCTCAGAGAAAAGAGGCCACCCTGCCTCTTTATTATGTCCATCAAGGAACAGACAGCCAATTGTGACTTCCCCAACTCCCACAAAAGAGCAATTTGCTGCTTTGCCAACAGCAGGACCTGAATAAACTGGCCCCTGTGCTGAGAGTATGCCGAGTCCTCTGCACAGGCCAAGAGCAGCCTCAACATGCTCATCAGCTCTATGTTATTTGCAAACTGAATTCTCCTAGTTGGTTGACAGTCCTCTCATGCAGGTTGAGATGGCTTATTTATGAAAGGAAGAGACAGTGATTGGCCATGCCCTGCATGTGCTGAAAGCAGAAAATAAAAAGGCATAATGCAAAAAAAAAGCCACATTTTTTAGTCAATTAATCCTACTTTTTGAACTAGGCATTTGGATTCATTGACTCTCCACTAGGACACAGGTGATAACAAAGAATCCTTTCAATTTAGTTGACTCCTAAATTGCTTAATGAGATTTTTGCCTAACATTCAGATTTGTCACAGGATTGTATTTTTTGTACCCAACAGACTAAGTGTCTGGCAGTGAGTAGGCATTTTCTAAAAATGTCATGTCTCTAAAAACCATGTTTCCAGTGTTCTGACTTTCAAGTTTCACATTAGTTGGAGCTGAGAGATGAAGGAAGACTTGCCCGCTTCCACAGTAACCCTTTCCAACTCAGTGAGGAGCAGTTTGGGTGCCGTCTAGTTTCCCATACGAAACCAAATGGGATTTTGTTGTTAGCCTTTATATCCCTTCCGGCTTTGAGTCCTCTGACTGAACAGGCGTATGGAGGTGAGGAGACGCTAGATAAGGAAAGGAAGATCAAAAATTTTTTAAAAGCAACATTCATCCGCTTGGAAATTCACTGAAAGTTGTACACAGTAACAGCCTCAGCAATAAAGATATTTCTTTAAAAGTCTTCCTTCAAAGTGTCACAATCATTCTATGCAATAAATAAAGTACCATTTGCTCATGATTTCAAAGAGACACACAAAGGGCACTACCAATGCTCCTATGGTCCTAGGCCAGCTCTTCCTGTCTCCCTTTTGCTGCTCTGCTCCTCACAGCAAACAGCTGTGCACTCATCGTGGCCGAGTCCCCAACTCTACCTTGATGAGAATTGCATTCCATGGGTTACATTCTCCAGCTGTAGAAACCAATGGGAAAAATGCTTCCATTTTTCTTAGACTTCCAACATTCTGTGCCTAGAAACTTTTGTGGGATAGTGGTTAAGTGATATGGCTGCTAACTGAAAGGTTGGAAATTCAAATCCACCAGGCGCTCCTTGGAAACTCTATGGAGCACTTCTGCTCTGGCCTATAGGGTTGCTATGAATTGGAATTGAATTGACAGCAGTGATGTACTCTCTGCCCAGAAGGGCAGGCACATGGTCAGCAGCTTGCTCTGTGTGACACCAGAACTGCTCCCACTTGGATTAGACTGCTGTTCTCATTAACAGCCTCAGGCCCTGGCAGAACAGTATTAGCTCAGTTCCTCTGGGTGCCAAGCTCTGTTACATTTGTAGGTGCTGGGGATGTAGCAATGAACGAAAAACACAAAGTTCTTGCTCCAGTGAACAATGAAGTCATAAATGAATGTGACACTTGGAAGCACTGGTAAGGACCTCGGTGAAAATGAAGTGGGTGATACGAGAGTGAGTGACCTATGTGATATTGGATGTGAAGAGAGGCCTCTCCAAGAACATGACAATTGAGCTCCCTGAGGCTGAGCAATGAAGACAGAAGGAAGACAACATTCAAAGGCCTTGCAGCTAGAATGGACAGAGGGCAGAAGTCCTTGTGGCCACAGAGACAGACCCATGAATTCTATAAAGCCTACCAGACTGCCAGCCTTGCTAGAATAGGAGGCTAGCACACCAATTTACCGTTGAAACACACATTTACTGTTGAAACACAAGATAATGAGTGTTGACTGTGGCTCTGGAGCCCAAGTTGTCCAACTCTACCTTTAAAAAAAATAAATAGTTACGTGGTTTATTAAGTAACAGGGCACAACTCAGAATCAGGAGCAGTGGTCTGCAACTTGGGAATCAGGATCAGGAAGCACGTAGACAAAGTTTCCTTTCTTCAGGGAAGTATGCCAGGTCTGCAAATTCAGTTCACAGGCCCATCCTAGAAAAAGTGCTCATACCCTATTGCTGAATATCACTATGGTCACCTTCAAGGTACTCCCCTTGGGAAGCTATGTGCTATGTGCCTGCATTAGCCCCTAGTCCACTCTTCCAAGCAATTTTGGAACTATTTTTCTGAAATGGCCATCAGAGCTCTCATCATATTACCCTTGATATCCTTAATGTCATCCAAATGTCTTCCTTTCAATATTTTTTTTATCTTTGGGTAAATAAAAAAGTCACTGGGGGCCAGCTCAAGTGAGTAGGGAGGGTGTTCCAATACAATGATTTGTTTTCTGGTTAAAAACTCCCTCACAGACAACTATACAATTAAGTTGGCAAAGTTTCCACCATGCTACCGCGTGCAACAGCCTTTCCAGAAAACGTTCCACAATTTCTTTGAAGGGTGGACTAAGAGCTGGCATCAGCGCATAGGTTCCCAAGGGGAGTACTTGGAAGGAGACCATAGTGATATTCAGCAATAAGGTACATAGCACTTAGGACAATTGAGTTCACGGATTTAATTGTCATACTTCATAACTCTCTCAGCTCCTCTGGGCTATACAAGCCTTCTCTTGGCTCCCTGAGGACAGGCTCCTCTTGATCCCCTTGAGTGGCCCTTTTGACACACTTTGTCACTGGGTCCTTTCTGTTACAGCCCTTGGCCTGTGTTACACCTCTTTTAGGAAGCTCTGTGACCCTTTCTCCCTCTGCTTCTTTCTTCCTTCCATGTCTTCCTACTGTTTCTCTCTACTGCTTCTTTTCTGTCTGTTAAATCTCTGTGGGACTGGCTGCATGCATATAACTTCTTGTCAACATACAACTTCTTGTCAATTTCAAGGCACATATCCCTCTCCCCTAGAGGGCCACAAACTGGTCAATCCCTTCTTGGTAGGCTACAGATACTTGATTTGCATAGCAGACACAGATGGGCTACAACACACCTCATTTGCTTAGTCTATTATCCAATCCCTGCAAGGCGTATACTAATCACAGGGTAGGCTACAGCCTAGAACCAAACAAAAAAGATCAAGCTAAGTTGTTCACAGCTAACTCAGGAAATGTTAATCAACCTGGAAAAAAGCAACAAAACTCTCTGGACTATAAAACTAGAGCAAAGGTAACTCCTCAGGACTTAAGGTAAAGTCTCACAAGCTTTTTCCAAAGAGCCAAAGCAAAAAGTCACATAAAGGCACTCATTTCACAGTAACATACAAAATTGGTCTCTATTGTTTTAAACACCCATCCATGTAAAATTTTAGTGATGGTTTAACTAATGATGGGCCTTTTATTTCAATCAAAATGCAAAATACAATGCTTTTACTATCTAATTCTGGAAGTATCTGTGAAGTAAAAACAGGACTTCAAAGCAGTTTCTTCTGGTTCCAACCACGGCTAAGAATTTATAATTTTAACACATCCCCTGCTGAGAATTTGCATTTCTACTACCAATACACTGAATGAGAATTTATATTTTAACAAGATCCCAAGATGATTCCTATGCATAACTTCCTGGAAACAAACCTCTAACCCCTTTGTTCCCTAAAGGTAGGGAACAAAGACTCAGGAAGACAAAGGGTGATTAAGCTCGGGACAGAATAGTGATAGCCTGATACGAAGAGTCCTTTATGGAATACCAAAAAACATAGCAGGCTATTCCACAAGAGGGAAAGAAAAGCCTAAATTCTCACTTCAAAAAAACAGCTGCTTACGTTGGTCAGGACAGTCCAGGTTATGCTATGGTAACAAAAACTCCAAGATCTGAGTGCCAAGTCACTATGTTTTCATTACCAGTCACCATGCCAGAGGTAAGAGAGACCTTTGGAGGGTCTCACGTTGGGAATGAACTACTCCAGTTTACAGGTAACACAAGTCACTTTGCTCACACTCAGGCCCAAACCTGCTTAAATGACGCCTCCCAAGCACAGGGGCCCAGGGAATGCAGCCTGCGTAGGTACCCACTCGAGAGAAGGCTCTTTCGGTACTTACTGTCACTGACGATGTAGGACCTAGTTAACAGTTCACACCGAAGAGAGGCACTACCTGGAAGAGACACCACGTGACCTGGCAAAGAGCACCAATGACTCTGTGCTCCACAGTGCACCAGCAAAGAGAAAAACTGCACAAGACAAAGCAACCTCTTTTCACTCTCCTCCCTGGAGAAGGGGAGGCACTACCAGGAAGAGCAGAACTGGTTCACAGAATGTCCAAGGGCATAAATCTTTAAGGAAGCAGAATGCCACATCTTTGTTCCACAAGCAGCTAGTGGGTTTGAACCACTGACCTTCTGGTTAGCAGCCAAGCACTTGAACAGTACATCCCCAGAGCTCCTTTGAGATCAGTGATGATTACTGTCAGAAATGGGATGGAGGGAAGAAGTATGGTGACTGAGAAGGACAAATGCTGTCCTAAAGCTGGCCATCAGTTCCCAGGGCTCTCAGGAGTTTGGGCTCAGGTTCTAATAATTTCTATCTTGTGCTAGCACACCAAATGTTACCTTAACATCCAGTAAGTGCTAAGTCTTAATGGTATTCAAGAAGACAGCTTGGATGACAAACTGGCTCCACAAGATACCCGGTGTTGACACATAATGTTCTCACTTGAAACCTTCTAAAGTTGTGTTTCTTCCAGGTAATGTCTCTTCTCACCTAAACAGTTAACTCAGTCCTATATCCTCAATGACAATAAATACTGAAATAAGACCTACCCACTGACCTGTGTATATGTGTACATGTTAGCCAGACATTACCTTAGAAACAGGCACATTTAGATTACCCAGTTGCATAACGGACGGGCACAGTCCCTGTGGGGTACAAATAGTTAAGGTGTTCAAGTGCACACTGAAAGGTCAACAGTTTGAGTCCACCCAGAGGTGGGTGCCTCAGGAGAAAAAGCTGGGAATGTCCTTCCAAAGACTCTCTGGAGCAGTTCTGACACATGCAGTCACGATAAGCTGGAATCAACTGCCAACTGCTTTTAATCCTTAAGCACATTGCAACCCTTCTGAAATCATTTCTTCTCCTAACCTTAGTGATCTGGTGTCGCCTGTAACGTTTGTACTGCTGCTGCATTCTATATAACGTGCAGAAAAGAGACACATGTTCTCAAATAAAGGCTCCCCCACTATCATCCAAAAAGCGTGTGAATATTAAAGAATAAAATTACCTTCTGTTCTCCTTCACTCCAGAGTAAACCTACCGTGCCAGAGGTTTAGTGCTCTGTATTCAAAGGCACGTGAGATCAAAAAATTCAGACCAAAGACATTGTACTTCAAAGAAACTGCACAATGTTTATGACGTTACATGCTCTCCCCTGAACGGGTTGGTTAGTTTTAAATCTTCAGAATCCTCCATCACTCCCTTAAAATCCTGGCTAATAACACCAGCCCCCCTCACTGCTGCTAGGAAGAGCAACATTCCAAAATCCCAGAGACTTAATGACTGCAGAATTCTTCACCATTTTTCCATGGAAATTGCACACACAAAAAAGCTGGCTTTATAGCAGGATGTCAAAATGGCCTCTGCCTGCAGGCCCCTCTGGGTGAGATGCTGGAGTCCTTCTTCAGGAAATCCCACCCAGCGACCTTTCCTCAGCACATAATTAGAGCGTTAGGTTACCTTAATCCATGTGTTAAGATGTTTCTGATATAAACCCATTGGTGATCTGAAATCTCCTGTGATTACTCGAGGCTGTTGGGCCACTTCTCAAAGTTCAAAAGCTAAGCAGGCAAATACCGCTGGGCTTTGGGGACATACACCATTGATGTGCTTGCCAAACAAAAGCATTTTCTCATTAGAACTACACAAAATCTGCAATTACAGGTCTGTGGAGGCTTTTTAGAGAGTTCATGTACGTTTTCTTCACTTTACAAAAAAGGTACAGGAGTTCACAGGCCACCTCCCGACCCCCACCCCCAGTCTGGCTCAACTTGGTCAAGGTTTGTTTTAATCTTATTAAAATGTCACATCTGGGGGATAAACTTCTGCCTGGGCCTCACACGTGGCCCCTACAAGAGACTAGAATGCTAATTCACGAGATGCCTTCTGTTTGACTTAATGTTCTGATTTCTGTTGCTAGCTGATGGTTTCCTCCCCCACAGCCCCTTCTCCTTCTTTCTCCCGTCTCTTCACCCCTTGACCACCTTTATAACTCAGTCTTTGGCTACAGTCTCACCAGTCCATAGCTGGGGAGGATATTCTCACTCTTTACCTACGAGGCAGCTCACTTCCTCCACAGGGTAATCCAAGAGTGTTCGTGTCAACAGCTGATAAGCAGTGTTTTCAGAAGTAACACATCCTCACTCCTCCAGGCAGCTGGCCAGGATTCTCTCCCTCTTATAAGCTCAACTTGCATATTTGATGTTGCCCTCTCAGGGTAATTTAAGAAATGACTTTTTGCAACTACAGTAGGTTACTGGCATTAACTGTGACATCATTATCACCAGTGTGGTTTCAGCTAACATTTTTGAGGATTTAGTCTATGTCAAGCTCTTATCTATGCTTCCTTCTATATTAATTCATTCAATTCTAAAAACAAATGCACAAGGTGGCAAACATTGCTGTCCTCATTTTAGAAATGAGGACATCGAGGCTCATGACGATGAAATAAATTGCCCGAGTTCATGCAGCCGATCAGCGCTGGAGCCAGTATAAGAACTCAGATAGCTTGAATCCAGAGCTTGCCTCTTTCCTTGCTGCTACTGTGTCTTCCTATTCTGATCAACCCCTACTCCGAGGTCAGCCCATCGTGATGCCCTCATCCTTCACATCATGGGAAACCTCCAGGGAAGTAGGAGGAGGACTGCTGTGTGTGTTTGAGCATGAAACTCATGGCAGGCCCAAGGTAACATTACCAAGTAACTGGTTCCCCGCGGCTCTCCCACTGAAATGTGCCCTGCTGGTCCCACTCCTGGCTTATCTCATAGACAAATCATGGCTCTGGTTCCCTCACTCCTGTGGGAGAGACACCTTGAGTAGTATTGTAAGGCTAACAGAACTAAGCACATTTTCTTGCTGAGGCATTCCAGACTCACCCTCCTCTTTCCCTTGGCCAACCTTTAGCTTTACTCTCAGTATAATACCTCACGGATGCCCCACTCTAGCCAAGCAGAGGCACTGTTATTCTTGATGCAGCCGCTGATCTTGGACATGTGCCATCATCTATATGCCAGGATCATCTGCCAACCAAAAAGGATCTCTATAGTCCTTTCTCTAAAATATTCAGTTCTCCTATTTCAGAAAACTAATGCTCATTTGACAACAGACTAGGTGGCCAGAACTTTTAACCTCGGTGGCAGTTATTTTTAGTTACATCGCCTTAAGAAAACCTTCACCCCGTTTTGTTTTGCTTCACCACACCTCTGTTTCAGGAGGCTATCCGGTCCCGCGATTGTCCTCCACCCTGTGAAAAGGCCACTTTGGAATGAGAACTGCTCTTACACCTTTGCAGATCAGGCTAAACCTCATCAAGGTCTTGAATGATCTAGTAATGAGAACCTACTAAAGCTGAAGTCGATATGAGTGAAACATTTATGAATGAGAGTTTTCTCACCACAGTAATATCAGGAAGTGTATCATTCAACCTCCCCCAGCCTTTCCTTCCTTCAGATTTGCAGGATTCACCATCTAATCGTTTTTATACCCAGCAGTGAAACAGGAAGAAGGATTCACCCTGTGGTGGATGTTAAACAGGCTGTGCGAGTGTGAAGGACTTTGTTTCTCTAAGAAGCTGATACAAAGAAGGAAGAACACGGCTGTAACATACAGCATTTTATACACTGCCCTGGCGTGTAAGTCGCACTCAATTTGCAAACTGCAGTATGAGTGCTAATATCCATTTCTCCACAAAGCCACAAATTCCTTTCCTTTTTCACTTAATTTTTTTATTGTATTTTAAGTGAAATTTTACAATTGCAGTCAGCTTCACATACAAAAACTTACACACACTTTGCCATGTGACCCTAGCGACTCTCCCCACACTGAGACAGCACATTCCTCCCCTCCACCACCTATTTCCCACAGCCATTTAATCAGCTCCTGTACCCCTTTATCTTCTCATCTCACCTCCAGGCAGGAGCTGTCCAGTTAGTCTCCTGTATCTACCAAGCCAAGAAGCAAACACTTCATCAGTATCATTTTATACATTACATAAAAGTTTACTGTTTGTCTGAGGAGCTGGCTTCCAGATAAGTTCAGTTCTAGAATAACAGAGAGTCCAGAGGCCAGGTCCTCTGAGGAACCTCCAGTCCATCAGTCAAGTGTGGCCCTTTTACTAGAGTTTGAGTTCTACACCCCACATTTCTCCTGCTGCATTAGGGGCTCTATGTTGATTACCCCTTAAGGGCTGTCTTTGATGGTGGCCAGGCACCATCTAGCTCTTCCGGTCTCATGTTGATATAGTCAATGGCATATGCGGCCGTTTCTGTCTCTTGGGCTCACACTTTCTTTGTATCTTTAATGATCTTTCTTTTTTGCTCCAGGTGGGTTGGGACTAATTGATGTTTCTAGATCGCCACTTACTAGTTAAGACTCTGGATGCTACTCACCAAAGCAGGCTGCAGAGCATTTTAGTAAACTTTGTTATGCCTGTTTTCCTAGATGTCCTCTGAAATTATGGTCCCCAGAACCCTGACCTTGCTACTCTGTCCATCAAAGGATTTAGTTATATTTAGGAAAGTCGCCATGAGTCGGATCCGACTCAACGGCACTTGGCTTGGCTAGGAAACTTCTTATTTTTTCAAATCTTTTTTTTTTTTATTATTATGACTGAGTGAAAATGTACCTTCCCGTATAAATTTATGTGCCCACCTATATGCAGCTTCCACTGCTCTCCCTGTCTGGTGACAGCACACTTTTCCTCTCTGCTCCATACATGTCTCATCCTCCCAACAGTCTCCTTTCACCTCCCCTCCACCCACTCTCCTTCCTCCAGCCAGAGGTCAGCAGGATGATATCCTATAGATGCATAGAACCATAAAGTGCATCCAATATATGGTCACTCTTAGCTTTTGGTTTAGTCTAGTTGTGTTAACTTCTTAATTGTGTGTCTCCCTTCACCTAAAGTAATTCTTGCCAATTATCTAATTAGTAAATAACTTTCTCCCTCCCACTCCCTCTCATAACCATCAAATAATGTTTTCTTCTGTGTTAAAATCTATGCTGGGCTCTTTATAATAGTGGTCTCATACAATACTTCCTTTTCCAGTTGGCTAATTTCACTCAGCATAATGGTTTCCAGATTCCTTCATGTCATGAGATGTCTTCCAAATTCATTGTTGTTTTTTATCATTGCATAATGTTCCATTGTGTGAATATACCATAGTTTGTTTATCCATTCTTCCCCTCATGAGCATTTAGACAGATTCCGTCTTTTTGCTATTGTGAACAGCACTGGGAAGAACATGAGTGTGCATGTATGTATTTGTGTAGTAGCTCTTGTTTCTCTAGGATATATTCCAAGAAGTAGGGTTACTGGATCATGTGGTATTTCTATAGTTTTTCAATAAAGCACCAAATCAATTTCCAAAGTGGTTGTACCATTTTACGTTGTACACAAGGGTTCTAGTGTTTCCACATCCTCTCCAATATTTATTATTTTGTATCATTTGGATTAATGTCAGTCTTCTTGGGGTGAGATTGTATCTTACTGAAGTTTTAATTTGCACTTCTTTAATGACTGATGATCATGAGCTTTCTCTTGTTGTCTGTTAGCTGCCTGAATGTCTTTGGTGAAGTGCCTGTTCATATCCTTTCCCCATTTTTTAATTGGGCTATTTGTCTTTTTGTTGTTAAAGTTTTGCATTATCTTGTAGATTTTGAAGAATACATGCTGATCAGACTTGTCACAGGCAAAATCTTTTCCCAGGCTGTAAGTTATCTTTTTACTCTTTTGGTGAAATCTTTGGATGAGTGTTTAAGTGTTTGATTTTAGGAGTTCCCAGTTATCTAGTTTCTCTTCTGGTGTTTGTGCACTGTTAGTAATGTTTTGTATTCTGTTTATGCCGTGTATTAGGGTTCCCAGTGCTGTGCTTATTTTTTCTTCAATGATCTGTATTGTTTTAGATTTTATATTTAGGTCCTTGATACATTTTGAGTTAGTAAATGAGCGTAATGAAAGATATGGGTTTTGTTTCACTATTTTTGCAGATAGATATTCAGTTATAGCATCATTTGTTAAAGAGACAGTCTTTTCCCCCAATTTACAGACACTGGGCTTTTATCAAATATCAGCTACTCCCAGGTGGATGACAAAATGTTGGAGTTAAGTCTTCTCTGAAAGTTTGATAGAATCCTTCAGTGTAGCCATCTGGGCCAGGACATTTTTGTTGGTAGTTTTTTTTATGGCTTTTTCAATCTATTCCTTTATGATAGGTTTATTAAGTTTTTCTACCTTTCCTTATGATAATTTTGGTAATTGATATGAATGGGGTTTCAAGTCTGTTAGAGTACAGTTTTTTATAGTATTCTGTCATGACACTTTTGATTTCAGTTGGGTCTGTTGTGACATCCCCCCATTTCATTTCTTATTCAGGTTATTTGTTTCTTCTCCTGTTTTTCTTTTGTAAGTTTAGCCAGTGGTTTATCAATTTTATTCATCTTTTCAAAAAGTCAGTTTTGGTTTTGTTAATTTTTTCAATTGTTCTTCTCTTCTCTAATTCATCTAGTTCTGCTCTAATCTTTATTACCTGTTTTCTTCTCATGCCTGATGGGTTCCTCTGTTGTTCTCTTTCTACTTGTTCAAGCTATATGGTTAATTCTTTGGTTTGGGTCCTTTCTTCCTTCTGGATGTGTGTATTTACAGAGATAAATTGACCTCTGAGCACTTGCTTTGGCTACATCTCGTAGGTTCTGGTAGGATGTGTTTTAATTATCATTTGATTCCATAAATTTCCTTATTTTGCCCTTGGTTTCTTCTATAACTCGTGTTTTTTTTTTTATCAAGTTATTGTTCAGTTTCCTTGAGTTCCATTTCTACCTATGTTTGTCTACTACTGATTTCAATTTTTATGGCTTTACAGTCTGAGAAGATGCTTTGCAATAATTCAGTGGTTTGAATTTTGTTGAGACTTTCTTTATGTCCTAACACATGGTCTATCCTGGAAAATATTCCATGTGCTGTGGTGAAGAAAATGTATCCATTCTGTTGATGGATAAAGAGTTCGGTATATGTTCATGAGGTTTAGTTGGTTGATTGTTGCAGTAAGATCTCCTGTGCCTTTATTGAGCTTTTTTCTAGATGATCTGTCCAAAACTGAGAGTGTAGTGTTAAGGTCTTCAACTATTATTGTGGGAGTGATCGATCTCATGTTTCAGTGTAGTCAGTGTTTGTTTGATGTATTTAGATGCTCTGGTATTGGGTCCATAAATATTTAGTATTGTTATATCCTGTTTATGTATTGAAACTTTCAGCAAAAAATAGCAACCATCCTTGTCCACAGTGATGGATTTTACATTACAGTTTATTTTATCTGAGATTAGTATTGGCAATCTTGCTCTTCTTTGTACATTTTTGGCTTGGTACATATTTTTCTATCCTTTAATTTTCAGTGCATATCTTTGAGTCTAAGGCGTGTTTCTTGTAAGCAACATATTGATGGATCATGTCTTTTGATCCAGGGTGTCACTCTCTGTCTCTTTATTGGAGTGTTCAGTCAGTTTACATTCAGTGTAATTATTGATAGGCATGTATTTAGTGTTGTCATTCTGATGCATTCATTTTGTGTGTGTGTTTATGTTTTCTATGTTGCTCTTAATATTCTTTTCTGTGTCATTCTTCATGGGTTGACTTTTCATCTTTTTCAGTGTTGGTTTTGTGTTTGTTGAGACTCCTGTAATATGTTTCTTATTTTGACATGTCACATTGTTATTTGCTTTGTGGCTCTCACCTATAATCCTTCTTAATATTCTAACTTTAAACCAGATGTTAACTTCTGCATATCTTTTGAATTTCCACTCCATTTGAAAAAGTTAAGACATCTGTAATATATCCTTCTCTTTAGTGAGGGATATTAGTGTGACGGTGTCATAGTTTTTGTGCTACAATCACTGGTTCCCTTCTTTTAATATTGTAGCTTTGATTGAGCTTTGTGACTTCCCTAACTAAGTAGGATGCTAACTATTGTAGGTGCTGTGCCCTACATTGCCTCTTTAAGTACACACTTAATGTTTTTATTTTTCTAAGCAAACAGCTTCTTTCAGTATTTCCTGTAGTTTTAGTTTGGTTTTCACAGAGTCTCTAAGCTTCTGTTTCTCTGAAAATGTCTTAATTTCACCTTCATATTTGAAAGACAATTTTACAGGATATATAATTCTTGGTTGGAAGGTTTTCTCCTTCAAGGCTTTGAATGTGTAATAACACTGCCTCCTTGCCAACATCATTTCTGCCAAGAAGTCAGACAAAAGCCTACAGGGCTTCCCTCTGAATGTTAGCTTTGCTTTGAGCCTTGCTGCCTTTCAGAGGCTCTGTTTGTATTTCATTTTATTAAGCTCGATTATGTCTTGGTGTCTTCCCTTGGTGTCTGTTTTTGTGGTGTTCAGTATACATCTTGGAAATTTATGTCGTTTTCTTTCATAATTTCAGTGAAGTTTCCTGTCAGCAACTCTACAACAATATTCTGTATTTTCAGCTATTCCTCGCTGTTCAGGAACTCCAATTATTCATAGCTTATTCCTCTTAATAGAGTCCCACATTCTTGTTTCTTAGTGCTTCTTCCTTTTTCTTATTTCTTTTCTCTGATTTCTCCTAATAAATGCTCATGTCAGTTGCTCTGTCCTCAATGTCACTTAGTCTGACTTTCATCTCCTCAATTCTGTGCTCTTGGCTTTGGATTGAATTATCTAGTTCTGTAATTTTATTACTGATCTGCTCAATTTCAGATCATTGATGTTCCATTGGTTCAAATAGCTTGCTTAATTTTTTGTTTGGTTCTGCTGCATTCTGTTTAATCTCTAGAAGACCTCTATATATAATTATTTTGTCCTCCATCTCCAATAGTTTCAGAAATCTTCATCTAGGAAGTTTGTTGATTATTTTGAGTTTTCCAGAGCCATGGTGGACTGTTTCTTTAAATGGAAAGCAACTAATTGTTGACTATGTGTCATCTAGAAGCTGTTCAGTTTCTCAGGTGTTACCTCAACAGGAGATGAGGTGTAGTTCTAAGAGGGGAGTTGGTAACCATCTACCACTGTATACTCTATTGACTGGCCTCATTAGACTCTTTGAGGTGGCAGGCTCTACCTCCTGGCTGGCACAGACAGCACTCCACTTATAGAGTCACTGGGAGGCCATCAGCTGATGCTATCATGTGGATCAGTGAAGGGTAGAGGAGATACTTCCAGGCTGCTCAGCAGTCAGTTCTCCATGTGACCTTATTTTAAAAAGGTACTTTACTGCTAAGCAAGGAGCTATCTAACAGCTGCCAAAATCAGTCAGACCCTCTAGTGTTGCAGACCCCTGCCTTCCAGCTGACAATGTAAGCAACTCATAGGCCATCCACAGTTGCTATCACATAGTTCAAAGTAGGGAGGGGTTATGGCCTTGCTGCCATTCTCTGCCAGGACCCACTCATATGGTACCACTGTCCTAAACACACCTTTTGTGCTGGAGAAGCACTTTGCAGACAGACACTGTTTCTCACTTTGGGAATTAGCCCATGCTGAGACCTCCAGTAGGGTGACTCCACCCTCCTGCTGACCAAGATGGCATCTCACCTAAGCTTCCCGTCCCATCACAAAACAGCAAAATCTATGTTGCAGCTCAGAAAATAGAGTGTAGAGGGTCAGTGGTGCCCTCAGTCTGAGTCAGCAGTTGGGCTCTCAAAATGTGGCTATCCCAAGTACAGTCTCTCTGTTGCACTATACCTGTTTGCTTAAGCACTACAGTTCAGCATATGGCTGGCTCATACCCAGCCCCAGCCTCCTAAATAACAAAGAAGCTGTCAGTACCTGAAGACTTCCCAAACAGTGAGCCAGCAGAAGCCTGACTGTGTCACTGGCTGGTCTTTTAAAGAGGCGAGTACCCACTTACTGGTGGCTGGTCCAATCTGACAACCCTGTGCCAGATGTTAGGACTCCCCAGATGTCCACACTGCTCCATTCAATTATCATTACTGGCCTTAGTTCTGAGGGATTTGAGGAGATGTGTGTCTAGTCCACCTTCTTGGCCTTACCTCCTGATGTTGCTCAAAGATTTCTTGTAGCCTGTTTAATTTGTCATTGTGCTCTGCTGCATTTTACCTAATCTCCTTCATGATCTCTTCTAGAGGTCTAAATATTAATCTTTTGTTTTCTACCTTCAATAATTCCAGAAACTTCTGTTCATTAGGAAAATTCCTCAATTCTTTGTTTGGGGAGATTTCTGAAGTCATTGTGGTCTGCTTCTACAAGTGATTTGATATCAATTGCTGTCTCTAGCTCTGTATCTATTTATGTTAGCTAACTGTGTTCTAACTTCTTTGTTTTGTTTTGAAATGCTCAAATAGGTTTGTTCATATGTAGCAGTTTGATTGTTGGTAATATAGAGGTTCTAACACATTGCCACTAGATGATAACAGCTATTATTAGGCAGATAGGTCTAGGTGTCCATTTACCTTTCTTTTGTGTTTTTAGCTTAGTGGACTGGCAAGCATGTGGTGCAGGCTTTCCTCTACAGTCCAAGGTATACAGGGGTGTTTGAAGTAGGTACAGGTAACTAGCTACAAGTGGTGACAAAGGTAGAAGGCTGACATCTATCAGCAAGTGTCTGTGAGGCAGGCTTGTCCCTGTTCCTTAAAGGAGGTAGGTACATACTTTTGCTGCAAGATGATGGGCACAATAGGTGATGGATGCTGGCTGCAGTGCTGAAAGGATATCAAGATCATTGGACCCCTTATGTCTGTACCCAGGCAAAAGATCTGTTTCTGCCCTGAGTTCCCAGCTTAGGGGAACTGACAAATTTTATTTTTCCTTGTTTGTAAAAATGTTCCCTCTCCAACTCTAGGAGCATGGCTCAGTGTCATGAATTGAATTGCATTCCCCCAAAAATGTGTATAGCAATTTGACTAGGCCATGATTCCTGGTATTATTGATGTTCCTATGTGTTGTAAATCCTGCCTTTATGATGTTAACAAGGGAGGATGTGTGGCAGCTGTGTTAATGAGGCAAGATTCAATTCTTAAGATTTTATTGTGCTTTGAGGTAATCTCTGAGGATATAAAGGAAAAAGAAGCAAGCAGACTGTCAGAGATCTCAAACTACCAAGAAAGCAGTGCCAGGAGCACAGCATATCTTTGGGACCAGGAGTATCTACGCCCCAGAAGATTTCACTCCAGGGGAAGATTGACAGTGAGGACATTCCTCCAGTTAACCTGCTTTACCATGAGGAAATAAATTTCTGTTTGTTAAAGCTGTCCACTTGTGGTATTTATGCCATAGAAATGCTAGATGACTAGGCCACTCAGGGTTCATGTAAAGGGCCCTATTTTCAACTCACGTAGTACATCAGAATACAGAGCCCTTGGCAATACAGAGAAGGGTGGGGAAAGGGTAGGGAAAAGGGAGAACACTTCAGCTAAAAATTTTAGATCCACACCCAGCAGGTTAGACATAAGTCACTTAGCTTTTGCCAGTGGAATGCTGATTTTCACTGATTCTGGAGGTGTGAGTGGGCTCTCCGCTGTTTAGTTTCTCTTACCAAAGAAGACTTTCCAAATGCCATTGCTTAGCTCACCACACTGAGTGCTGTTGATTTTCCTATTGGTTGCCAATTCCCACTGGGACAGGTCTGGCCAATCCTAGGTACTTCTGGACCTCCTCTCCCTTCCCTGTTGGCTCAGTCTGGTTTCTCAACTTTCCCTTTGATGTTAAGGGCTCCCAGGATATCATATATAATCAATTCATTTGTTTTGGGGGATCTTCATTGTTAGAGAGATCACAGAAAGCATCTGACTATTCTGCTATCTTTGCCTTGCCTCTCCTTTCCTATTTTTTCCCTTAGAGTTTATTTTGCTATTTACTATAAGCAAGGAGGCAGAAACTGACCAAAGTAAAACATCATGGAATGGAAGTTACAAACTCCTTAGAAACCTCCCAAGTTCTATTTTTAGGAGTTAACAAATACTCTGCTCATAAACATACATGTCCTTGTTCACACTTAGCTACTTTCAGGATTTGCTTTCCTCCTTGTTTTGCTCTTTATTCCTAAAAGCAAAGTTCAGAGGACATGTGAACCTAAACCAGTATTCACGGTGTGTTTATGAAGATAGGTGCATTTGTTTAGGAAGGAGACTTAAATTTCATTAAAAGAAGATTCCAAAACCCAACAAAATAGGCAGTCCCATCTATCTTTTAGATTAAGGAAGTGGATTGAATGGAGCCCATATGGATGCATCTAGATTCCATGGACCATTTGCACGAAGAAGAACTCCAAACAGATGTCAGTGATTTGTATTCTCAAAGCTCAATCAGAATCCTAGCCATATTGCATTCAATGATCTCGTTTTAACTTAAAAAATGTTTATTGCACATCTACTTGTGCCAGGACTGCCTAAGGATTAGTGATATAACTGGGACTAATATGCAACTGACATGCAACTATGTGAGGTCTGACAATTAAGTCTGCATACTTAATTGTTCTCAGTGCTACATACCTCATTGCTGAACATCACTATGGTCACCTTCAAAGCACTCCCCCTGGGAAGCTATGCACTGATGCTAGCACATAGTCCATGCTTCAAAGCAATTTTGGAACTCTTTCTGGAATGACCATTGTGCATGGTGGAAAGGTGGCAAGTTTGCAAACTTAATTATGTAGTTGTCTGTGAGAGAGTTTTTAGCTAGGAAACAAATACCTGCATTGGAACACCCTCCTGTCTCACCTGATCTGGCCCCTGGTGACTTTTTTCTTTACCTGAATATAAAGGGAACATTGAAGGAAAGACATTTTGATGACATTCAGACATTAAGAGTAAACCAGCAACTGCTCTGATGGCTATTCCAAATAAAGAGTGATATTCAGCAGTGAGGTATGTGGCACTTTTTCTGGAATGTTTACAAACTTAATTGGCAGTCCTTGTATAACTGTGTTTATAGCAAAAATACTGAAGTTCTTCCATACTGCCCCAGCCAAATGTCTTCCTTCTCTAGAACTCCTGGGGCTCCCCTAAATCCCTTAACTAAAGGATTAACAACTGGCAGTGCAAAAGGCCTCCAGGACAGACCCTAGTCAGCCCTATAATCAAATGTCTTTGTGCACTGATGGGTCCCAATGTCATAGCATTGGTTAACATTTTGAATACCACCCTTGAGTATAATCATGAACAAAAACTGCCTCTTTTTTGACTATAAAAACCCCAAAACCAAACCCACTGCCACTGAGTTGATTCCAGCTCATAGCAACCCAGTGGACAGAGTAGAACTGCCTATAGGGTTACTATGAGTTGGAATAAACTCAACAGCAGTTTTTTTTTTTTTTTTTGCCTACAGTCCGCACTTGGCTTGGGCTATATCACTTAGAGTAATTAATAGAAGATTTTGTGAGAAACAAGCCCCAAACCTCGACTGCTTAATATAACGAAATTTTATTCCTCACAGTCACATTTATTCTGGTAGTTGACCTACCAGGGTTCAGTCTTTGATATGGATTGCTTCACTTCCACGGCACTCCATTGGCCGGCCAAAATCACATTATCCAAATAAGCTGGAAAAGGGCTGGGAACTGTGATTTTCCTGTGTCCACAAGGAGAGTAAATAAGATCGCTAAGCATCTTGTAAGTGGCTGGCACACACTCTGAACTTACAGCTTAATGTGTCACTAGCAACAGATCAAATAATGACATTTTGAAAACTAATAACAACTCTGTTGCCGCTGAGTCGATTCTAACTCATATCAACCCTATTTGGCAGTGTAGAACTGCCCCATACGGTTTCCAAGGAGTGGCTGGTGAATTGAGCTGCCAATCTTTCAGTAAACAGTCAAACACTTTAACCACTGTGCTATCACGGCTCCAGTGATCACATTATCAAATGTAAAATTGTACCTGTGACAAGCTTCTCTCTGGTTACCTGGAAGTCAACCAGAGTGGCTCCACTTCTCCTAGAACACTGGTTCTCAAACATTGTTGTTATCTGGCATCAAGCCAACCTTAATTCATGGTGATTCATGTGCAGAGTACAACTGCCCCATAGGGTTTTCAGGGCTGTGACCTTTCAGAAGTGGATAGCCAGGCCTGTCTTTCAGGGCATCTCAGGGTGGTTTCAAATTGCCAACCTTTTGGCTTAGGAAAATCTGAAAAGATTTCTAAAATCTAGGCTTAGGGACCATCTCAACATTTCTAAATCAGCAAAGTCTGGAGTGAGGCATGAGAATTTGGTTTTTCAGATGTTCCTAGCAATGCTGATCCTGGGAACCACACTTTGAGAACACCCTGGAGGAAAGAGCTGAGATGGGCTAAGACCTCACCACATGTTGCCAGGTGATCTAGTTTTCCTGCATCACCAAGGGAGGCGTGAGCTAGGAGTAACTTTCTGCTTTCCTGTTTAGCCTCTCCAAAGCCTACTGCCGCCTCTGGTCTCTTGGATTTTAACTTTTTTCTTCTCTAGGATTTTGGCATTAGATGATATTTCTATCTTTCTGCCAGAGGTGAGGAGGGAACTGGGACTCTTAAAGAGTAATTACATCTTCTTCCCAGCTGCCCTCAGCGGTCCTCCTCGTTCTCTGCCCAGCATTCCTGATCCAAGTCAGCTGTCACCAAAGACAAACACAACTGTCCATAGCCACACTGCGGAAGGGAAGTTGTCCTTAAGGATCCTCCTTTCTCTTTTGTTCTCCTTTACTTTACCCATGTGCAGCAAAGCCCTGCCAACAACAACACTCACTTTCTGTTAACGTTAACTGGACCCAAAGGAACTACAAATAGTTTGACTATAACCAGGGATTAGCAAATAAATTCTTATCTGAAATGTTTACTCTTCAGTTTTTCTGAGAATAGTAACTCCCTAGATATAAATGAACTCCCCAGATGTCAAATGCTGCATCTATTTCATGTGCAGATAACTGCTTTTCATAGAGGCAGCCCATCTAGTGGAGTCTAATCTGAATTCAAACCCTATCACCTCTACCAGCCAGCGGTGCAACCTTGAGTGTCAATCCTGTTGTTTGTAAAATGAGGATAGCAATTCTCACCTCCTAAGGCTCTTCTGGTGATTTAAAAAAAAAAAAACATGGCCATCGAGTTGATTCTGAGTCATAGAGACCCTACAGGTGATGAGGAAAGAGAAATTATATGGAAGCACTAGATATATACAAGGCTGAGCCCGAGTCTCAGGTCTGCAGCGTTTTTCTCAGTTACCCCACGCACAGAGACTATTACTCAAGACGCAAAATTACAGTCAATCGCGGACATCACTGAAGTGAGAGGCAGCACCCAGGTGTCTACACCTAGATCCCTGCTATACCTGTGTGTGTCCCTAGGCAAACCGCCTACCATTTCCATGACTCAGGGCCATGGGCTACCTGTAAGAGGAAACTCAGTTACTGTCTTCTTTTCCCTGGGAGCATTCTGCAAATTAATAGAAATAAAGATTAAATTCTCTGAGCTCCTTGAAAAAGAGTAGTCTATAAATTCAAACCTACAATGAAATAATCTTGTAAAATCAAAAAGTGAACTAAATAGATTTGATGCGAACTCACTTTTCTAAAGGAAAAACAGATCTCTCAAGATGGGATTGTCTACAAATAATACCCATTACAGTTTTTAGTGAAAGACGTTTTGCTGGTTGTTTGTTTAGCTGATTTACACTCAGGTGAGCCTCAACATGAACGTTACAACCTGAGACCCATTTCTAATTCCTAAGTGTTTAGAAAGTTCCACAGCAATCTGAAGATGAAACATCAATACATCATTCCAGAAAAATTACAGAGGTCCCTCTTTCAGACCAGGACTGAGTTAGCTACTATCCTCTCTCTGTCGGTTTATTGCTCAGCCAGCACCTGGACCACTTAATCTGTGCTCCATAGCCTCTGGAATCTAGAAAGATCCAAAGGCAGAACCTCTGCTGAAAGGTAATTAAGAGGGTTGATGCCATGAGTCAGCAAATCAAATAATGTGCTTTTCAAGCTTAAAGAACTTTGTGAACGACACTTTTTTTACTGTTAATGACAGGAAATGAATCATTCCCTGCTTCAGTTGACCCTCTGAATTACATTCTTCCAGTCTTAGGTAGTTGCCCTACACTGAGCTTTGTCTCTCCTGAGGTAGGCACTGGAGAGCCTTCCAGGACTCAGAATTTCACAGCGGACCTTGACTATTCGGCAAAGATGGATGTGATCCAGCAGGTGAGTAACCAAGGCACAAGAGACTGGGGATTAAATAAGTGTGATAGTGTGATATCCTTTCCCCACCAGGCTCCTGAAACAGTAAATCGTCAATGATTTTCTGTGTATGTACATGCCTCATTCCTCCTTGCCTCCCACAAACAGGGGTAATGAGACTTAAAAATCCCAGTATCAATCATGCCCCAGAGAAAAACATTAAAACCTGTCAGCAGAGATTTTAGGAATCAATATTACATCACCAACAAATGGATTCTAATGAGTTGACAAGTTTCGTAATTTATCTCCCTCCCTACACCACCCGTAAAACACTCCTTCTGCTTGGGAAGCCTGAGCAAGTCTTAAGTGCTTATGGAGAAAAATAAGTTAGGGAGTGGGAGAAAGAAAGGAAAGAATACTGGTTCATGCCTAAATGTGCCAAATTCTCACCTAAGAACTCTGTCTATGGGTTCATCTCATTAAATCCAGACAGATTAGATATAGGGTTTGTCCAGCTCTGTGTGTAAATGACATTTTGCCTTTCCAATAGTCTTCTAATTCTCTGAGGTTACCCTCACCTAATGTCACTGATTTCAAGCAGGGCTGCCTGATTAGAAGCACACATGCAGATGTTGCAGAAATTACAAGGCAGGGTGTGGTCATCCATGCACAGACAGCAGCAGTGACCGAGGGGAGGCACCTCCACCACAGTGGTCCAGGAGAATAGAGCTCCCTCAGCCGCAGACAGAGCCAGTCTCCAGGCCACTGGTGAGCACCCACAGAGCACTGCATCTAAGCAGCCAGTGGAGTGGAAACAAGCAGACAGGGAAACGAGGAGCCGGCCTCCTAGGTGGGGAGAAAACCCAAAATAAACACAGAACAGATGCCAAACAAGGCAAACTGATTGCTCAGTAGCACTGAAATGGAGGACTTGTGGGATGAAAGAGAAGGAGGTGGGGTGGAAGAAAACAGAGAAACAAGAAAGCACAAAAGAGTAAGAAAACCTTGCAAGGCAACCTACACTGTGTTTGAAGTAACAGGATCCTTTTCTTCTCACCATCCACAGTGTAAAGAAAATGATAGCTGACTTTGATTTTGAATGTCAGTTTGATGTTATTTTCTCCACCCCTCCTTCCCCTATAAATATACATACTGCGGAAAGTTTGATGATCTTGAGCCTGAGGGTTTGAAATGTTCAGACTTCCTGGAACCACCGGTTGAAATTCCAACCAAATAATTAGAGTCCTCCTCCCTTAATGACTGCTGATTGGAGTGTGTTCGGCTTATTTTCCACCTCGGGAGCCAAGTCTGAAAATTTTCAGTTTGTTGCAAAATTATCTGTTACTTTTAAGGGGAACCTAAAACCAAACCCATTGCTGTTGAGTTGATTCCAATTTATAACTACCCTACAGGACCGAGTAGTACTGTCCCATAGCCTTTCCAAAGAGCAACTAGGGGATTCAAACTGCCAAACTCTTGGTTAGTAGCTGCACTTTTAACCACTGCACCACCGGGCTCCATTTTTTAAGGGTAAGTAAAGATATGCAAGTTATTAGCAGGGTGAAAGTAGATCTAATGTGCACAATGGGGAAAACATGTTAGCAAATTAATGACTCCGATATCTAGTTACACATCCTAGAGGAGCAACTGCTTGTTCAAGCCCCATATCCTGTGCAAGCAACACACAGCTTCTGTGTTTGTTTGCCACCTGCACCCCTCCCTCACCTCCAAACTTCTCCGTGCCAATCGTCTTCCACGTGTCACTGTAGGAACAGTTAACATGGAACATCATGAAAACACCTGTTTAGGGGTGTAGTGGAAACTCTGGTGGCGTGGTGGTTAAGCACCACAGCTTCTAACCAAAAACTTGGCAGTTTAAATCTATCAGCCACTGCTTGGAAACCCTATGGGACAGTTCTAGTCTGTTTTATAGGGTCACTATGAGTGGGAAATGACTGCACAGCAAAGGGCTTGTGCTTGGAGCTCAGCTAGGGGTGTGGCAGGCAAACTAGCCAACTAGGACAGAAAGCACAAATTATTTGCATTTAAAAAAAAAAAAAGGATAAGGGAATATGTGAGAAATATCTTGATAAAAAGCATCAGGAGAAGAATGTGTTGGTTAGGCTGTCACAACTGGGAGAGCCAGAGCTAGAAATTCCAATATGTTCATATTTGCTCCTTACCACTAATGATTTTAATTTAGGTGAAGTATCTTTTGTAAAAACAAGTGATTAACTGGGACTAGAAAATGAGAATGAGGCGCCACCATTACTGGCTCCAGAGCCGACTACTGGGCAAGCTGTTGGTCTCCGGAGCAAAGCAGGCTGGATTCAAACCCGGGTATCATTTTCCAGGTGGTATGATCTTGAGCAAGCTGCTTAACGTCTCAGTGCTTCAGTTTCTGCTTCTGTAAGTTGGGAAAAGCAACAGTACTCAAATCATCAAATTGTTAAAACAATTAAATTTGGTATGTTTGTAACACATGCACAGTAACAAAGAATCAAAAATGCAACAAAACAACAAAAAGTTGCCCTGAAGTCAGTTCTGACTCATGTTCCCACTTACGTGGCAGGGGTTTTCTGTGGTTTTCTTCTAGCAGTCCACGCTATACTCCATATTTTTCATAAACACCATAATTCAAAAAGCACCAATTCTTCTTCAGTCTCTTATTCATCATCCAGCTTTCACAAGAATATGAGGTGGTTAAAGAATACCATGGCTTGGACCAGGCCCACTGTAGTATTCAAAGTGATCACTTTGTTTTTTAACACTTAAAAAGGCCCTTTTGAAGCAGATTTACCCAAAGTAATGTGTCCTTTGATTGCCTGACTACCATTGCTGTGGGTGTTGATTGTGGAGCCAAGTAAAATGAAATCCTTGACAGGTTCAATATTTTCTCTGTTTATCATGATGTTGCTTATCAGTCCATTTGTGAGGATTTTTGCTTTTTTTGTTATGCTGAGGTGTCATCCACACTAAAGGCTGTGGCATTTGATCTTCATCAGTGTTTCAAGTCCTATTCACTTTCAAGAAACAAAGTTGTGACTTCTCCATATTGCAAGTTTTTAATTAGTCTTCACTCAATCCTTACACCACATTCTTCTTCATATAGTCCAGCTTCTCAGATTATTTGCTCAATATGTAGGCTAAACACATATACTGGAAAGATACAACCTTGACTTTCACCTTTCTTGATTTCAAACCACACAGAATCCTCTTGTTCTGTTAAAAACAACCACCTCTTGTTCTGTGTACAGATTTCTGACGAGTACAATCAAGTGTTCTGGAACTCCTAGTCTTTTTAAAATTGTCTATAATTTGTTATGATCCACACAATTGAACACCTTTGCATAGTCAGTAAAACACAAGTCGACATCTTTCTGATAGTCTCTACTTGTATCCAAGATTCATCTGATATTAGCAATAATATTCACCTTGAATTTCTTCTGGCAATTCCCTATTGATGTAGTGCTGCAAGTGTTTTTGAATAATCTTCAGCAAAATTTTGCTGGTGTGTGATGTTAATGATAATTGTTCAATAATTTCAGCATTCTGTTGGATCACTTTTCTTTGGAAAAGTGGATCCAAATATGGATCTCTTCCAGTGTGTTGGCTAGATAGATGAGTAAGTTCTTCCAGTACTGTATTCATTTGCTAAAACATCTCAACTGGTATTCATGAATCTCTGGAGCCTTTTTTTTTTCCATTGCCTTTAGTGCAATTTGGGCTTCTTTGAGTATCTTCAGTTCTTGATCATATGGTGTCTCCTGGAATATTTGAATGTCGACCAATTCTTTTCAGTAGAGTGACTCTGACTATTCCTTCCATCTTCTTTTGGTGCTTTTTGTGTTGTTCAGCATTTGGCCACAGAATCCTTCTTCACTGAGGCTTGACTTTTTCTTCAGTCGTTTCAGCATGAGAACTGTCTTGCATTTTCTTCCCTTTTGGTTTCTAACTGCAGATCTTTACACATTTGTCATTATAATAATTAAATTTCTCCTCTACAGCAGCCCTTTGAAATTATCTGTTTATCTCATATTTTACTTCATCGTTTATCACATTTGCTTTCACTGCTCTACATTGAAAATCAGGTTTCAGAGTCTCTTCTGACATCTGTTTTGGTGTTTTCTTTCTTTCCTGTTTTTTTAATGACCTTTTGCTTTCTTCATGTATGATACCCTTGATGTCATCCCATTCCTGGTTTAGTCTCAGTCATTACTGTTCAGTATATCAAATCTGCTCTCCAGATGGTCTTTGAATCCTGATGAGATATACCCTCAGTTGTACTTTGTCTCTTGTAAACTTCTTCAAATGTTCTTCTGCATCAGCTTGAACTTGCATAGGAGTAATAGATGGTCTGTTTCACAGTCAGCCCCTGGCTTTGCTCTGACTAACGACTTTGAGCTTCTCTATCATCTTTTTCCACAGATGTGTCATTTGTATTCCTGTGTATTCCATCTGGGGAGATACATAAGTACAGTCACCATGCAGTTTGGAGAAAAATTGTTTTTACAGTGAATAAGTTGTTGGTCTTGCAAAACTCTATCCTGTGATTTCCTGTGTTGTTTCTGTAACTGAGGTCATATTTTTTAACTGTGAATCCTTTATCACCAACTTTCACGGTCCAATCATCAGTAATTATCAACACATTGATTGCATGCTTGATCAGTTTCAGATTCCAGAAGTTGGTATGAATCTTCAGTTTCTTCACCTTTGGTCTTATTGGTTGTTATATAAATTAGAATAATAGTCATATTAGCTGATCTACCTTGTCTGCATATGTGAATGCACAGCATTCCTCTTCAGTTTGTCATTCCCCTAACAACAGACTGTATGACTGTCTGATTCCAGATGACCAATGACAGTCCATTTCAGCTCACTAATGCCCAGGATTTCAATCTGTATGAGTTCCGTTTAATTTTTGACGATGACTGTGGCAGACAGTGTTCTGCTGTTATTCATAAGGATTTCACTAGTCAATTTTTTTAGAAGTAGATCTGTAGGGGCTTCTACCTCATCTGCCTTAGTCTGCAAGCTCCTCAGAAACCTGCCAACCATGGGTGACCTGATAGAAGTTGAAATACTGGTTGCATAGTTTCCAGTGTTACGGCAACATTCCAGCCACCACAGTATGATAAACTTGTCAACCAGTGATGAAATGGAAACATTGATATTGGTTATTTTAGCTTTTAGCAATGAACATTCACCATATAATTGTTGATCTTCTCTGTCTTCCAGACCCTGCTAACATAATGGAAGCTAAAAATTTAAAGAAGAATGTGATCTTTACAGTGTAAAGGAGGCACAGCCTAAAAAATATGCATTACAATGTAGTACTACAAGCATTTTGGCAGGCCATGTACAAAATGCTGGAGAAGCACAGTAACAGAAATCATTAATTCTACCTGGAAAATATGGGAGGGTTTCAAAAAAGCAGTGTGGATGCTGGGTCTTGAAAGATATATATATATATATACACACACACACTCTAGGGGGTTATAAAGAGAAGAACAAATTAGAACAAGATTGTGAAGGGTCTGATATACAAAACTGAAGAGGGTGAACTTCATCCTGTACACAATGAGAAATCTTCAAGAATTTACTTGATAATATAACGTGATAGTTCTGTTTAAAAAGTTATCTTTAGTCTAAGATATCTATGTAGGTCTATTGGTACCTACTCATTCTAAACAAAAGTAAAGAAGGAAACCAAACTCAAAGAAGAAATTAGTCTAATAATCTGCATATACCACAGCTTTATCTACCCTGAGGCGATAAGAACTAGCTGGTGCCCAGCTACCACTACTGACCGTTCTGGTAAGAGACCCAGTAGATGGACACGGATAGAACAGGAGGAAAACACTGGACAGAACCACAAATTCTTTTCAAAAAAAAAAAAAAAACTAGTTTACTGGACCAGTTGAGACTGGAGTAATCCTTGAGACTATTGCTTTAAAATATTCTTGCAACTTCGACCTATAACTGTCCCTGAGATCACTTCTTAGCTAAATAACAGATTGACTTATAAAGAATTATCACCCATGAGTACTGCACTCCTTTTAAAAACCATAAGACCATGCCTATGAAACTAGATGATCAACAATTATTTTAAAACAAATATAAGAATGTAAGAGAGCAGGGATACTAGATTAGTGGAAATGGAACAACTAGAACAGAAATAATGAGACTGTTCATGTATTCTGTAGAACAAAATTCTAACTCATTAAAAAAAACACTTTTAACTGCTACAGTAGTCAAAATAGCTGGTACTGATACAGAAGGAGACATACAGACCAATGGAACAGAGTGGAGAGCCCAGAGATGCCACTATCCTCTTATGAACGGTTGATATCTAACAAAGGCCCTAGGATTGTAAACTGGGGTAAAAACAGTTCTTTAGCAAATGGTACTGGCAAAATTGGATGTCCATCTGCAAAATAACTGAAACAAGACCCATATCTCACACCTTACACAAAAACTAACTCTAAATGGATCAAGGACCTAATATCAAACCTAAAACGATAAAAGCCACGCAAGAAAACATGGGATCAATGATGGATGTTCTATTACACAGGTAGGATAGACTTCAAATTCTAACAAACAACACACAATTAACAGAAGAGACAATAGATAAATGGGAACTACTAAGAATCAAATATTTTTGTTCATCCAACGATTCATCAAAAGAGTTAAAAGACCACCTACAGAATGGGAAAAAATATTTGACAACTACATGTTGGACTGTCATCTGATTCTCCATAAACTACAAGGTACTGCAAAATATCAGCAAGAAAAAGGTAAATTAAGCGATGGGCAAAGGATATGGGCAGACACTTCACTAGAGAGGACATCCAGGTACCCAAAAGACATATGAGAATATGCTCAGGATCATTAGCCATCAGAGAAATTCAGATCAAAACTACAATATCATCTCACTGCAACAAGGTTGGCCATGGTCCAAAAAACACAAATCAATAGATGCTAGAGAGGCTGTGGAGAGATTGGAACTCTCCTACATTGCTGATGGGATTGCAAGTTGATACAACCTCTTTGGAGAGCAATGTAGCTCTTCCCTGTAAAGCTGGAAATAGATACACAATTTGATCCTGTAATTACACAGCTTGGAATCTATCCTTCAGAAATGAAAGCTGTCACACGAACAGATACATGTACATGAATGTCTATTGCAGCACAGTCCACAATAGCTAAAAGATGGAATCAACCCACATGCCTATCAACAGATGAATGGATAAACAAACTATGCTATGATAAAAACAAAAATGCAGATTTTAGAAAACATCTAATAACATGGTTTCAATTGGAGGATATTATGCTGAGTGAAATCATTCAGTGTCAAAAGGACAAACATTGTATGAGACCTCTGTTATAAGGACCTAAAAATAGAATTATCTACAGAAGAAAATAATTTTGTTGGCTACAGGGGTAGGAGGGTGAAGGTTTATCATAAATGAGATAATTGTTGCCCCCACCACTGCCACTGAGTTTGATACATGTTCGAAATTTTATTCATTTACTGTAATTAGTAAGTTTTAAATAAAAATATACACTTTTTTTTTTAAGAAAAAGACTTACTGGTCCGACGGAGACTGGAGAAACCCCAAGGACATGACCTCTGACTTGCTTGTTATTCAGTAATAAAGTCACTTCTGAGATTCATTCTTCAGCCAAGAATTAGGCAGACCCCATAAAACTAAGTGAGGCCAAAATGGGCACTCCAGCTCAGGGATGCAAACAGGATGTAAAAGGGGACAGCAGAGCTGGTAACGGGGAACCCAGTGTTACGAAGGGATAAATGTTGACATGTCATAGGGTTAGCAACCAATCTCACAAAACATTATGTGTATTAATTGTTTAATGAAAAACTAGTCTGTTCCATAAACCTTTATCTGAAGTATTATTAAACAAACTTCAAAAAGATTTATGTGCTTCACTGCAAATATTTTGTACCTCAATAAAGAAAGACTTTTTAAAAAATGTAAACAATGTCACTGAACAATTTGTATAGAAATTATTGAATGGGAACTTAAACTACTGTAAACCTTCACTTAAAATGCAATAAATGGTACTTTAAAAAAAGGCATCTTCAGTGGTAAAGTGAAGGGTGGGTTTGATAGGTGAGAGAGAGGAAGGGAGGGAAAATGAGGAAAAGATGACTGAAAAAGCTAAAGCACGAAAGGACGAAAGCTTAAACTTGGACAGGGTCAAAATGGGTGGAAAGATGAAACTGGCTGCACAGGAGAAGTAAAGATATCATGACTAACTAGATGGAACCCTGGTCATATAGTGCTTAAGAGCCCAGATGCTAACCAAAAGGCGAGCAATTCAAATCCACCAGTTGCTCCTTGGAAACCCTTATGTGACAGTGCTACTCTGTCCTATAGTATTTCTAGGAGTTGGAATGGACTCCTTAGCAATCAGTGAGTTTTAACTAGATGATTCCAAGAGTTCATTTTGGACTATAGGTTAAAGACTACTCTAACTCAAAAGACTATGGAATAGAAATTAATGTTTCTGTTTTCTTTGTGGTGTGTAGGAGTGTCACAGAGGAAGGAGGCAGATATGAATGTATTTGGATATGCTGAGTCTCAGGAGTGTAGAGGGTGATCAGATGAAGATGCCTACAGTTGGGAAGAAGTCCTAGGCTGAAGTTTAAGCAAAAGCATTTAGGCTGTTTGATGATATAGCAAGAGCTTATCAATTGAGAGGAAGGTCAAAGACGGAATCCTACAGTGCAGAATGTGGGGCAGCTGGCGGAGTACTTAAGGAGACAGGAATGTGGTAGGACCACTCTATGGTCATGAAACTTGGGCTCCAACTCTGGAAAATTACTTTGATGAGAAGAGTGCTTACTTGTCTTATCATCTCATGATAAACATCTGTGAAGTATATCAAGTCCAGAAAATGGTGAGGAAAACGTCCTTGTGTTATGACAGGGACAGTACTGCTTGTCTTGCTCTTCTTTCAACAGCTTGGACTCTGGCTCAAAGCTAAACATGTTGTTTGTGTGATCTGTCACTATTGAAGGTTCAGCCTTTGCGCCTCTGCCTTGTCCCCAGAGGCACCATCCCATTTGGGCGCCACCCCATTTCGGGCTCTATGCCAGATCACTTCACTGCACATGGCTTTCCTACACGGTTAGACTTCATTTTGTCCATAAACTGTTACAATCTCCTGAAAGAATCTTGCTTCAGATACGATCTCCTAGTTTGAGCATTTGCAAAGAACACATGAAAGCTAGGTATCTGGCTGTTTTAGAGATGTGTAATCATTAGAGTCAGATGTTCCAGGAATTAGAATTTGTCTCTGTCCCTACTAGCCACAGGACATCAGATCATTAACATAGACATTTTTCTCATCAGTTTCCTCCTCTGAGAAGAGGGCTAGTCCTTTTATTTGATGCTGTTGAGGGCCAACCCTGCAAATATTCTTCTTTCTTAACAAAATCCCATTTGCCCAGATACCTAACTGTTCTCAGGACATCTAATCACCCCCCATCCCTCTGTTCCCCCACCCCCCCACCCCATACACACACACAAAAAGCTCTGGAACGGACTTGATTGACCTAAGAGTAATTCTATCTGCCTCACCCATGATTGGTTCAGAAATTAGCACAATTCTGAACAACAAGATGTAAAGAGAAATCTGCAGACATTTGGAAAGTACTGTGTCACTCTTCAGCAAGAGCTACATAAAAAGCTGGTCTCACTCTGGATTTGGCTGTGTATAGCCATGATGTTTGGAACTATAGTTGCCACCTTGCTTCAAATCTGAGAGTGAGCCCATCATCAAGGGCAACAGTACTGGTAGAAAGAACCAGGGTCATAGAATCAACTAATTCAGCAAACTGCTCTAATTCTGAACTTCTTGCTGTAAGAGAGAACACATTATTTTTATTTATGTATGCCAACAACTTCTAGAATTTCCAATATCCTAACTATCACAGAAGTAGATTCCATTTCTTGCTACTGCAGTGAAAGTTTAAAGTTTCTGGAACATAAGAAAATGAAAAAAACCAAGCCTGTTGCCATTGAGTCATTTCCAACTCATAGCGACCCTACAGGACAGAGTAGAGTGGCCCCATAGAGTTTCCAAGGAGCTCCTGGTGGATTCAAACTGCTGACCTTTTGGCTAACAGTCATAATGCTTAACAACTACGCCACCAGGGTTTCCATGTTACTCAAGTATTTATTGATATGTTTAACTGGCCCTATGTATTAGTCATTCTTTCCAGGAAAAATGGTTTGCCTTAGGTAAATATTATTTGAATAGTGCATGTTACTTTCTTTTACTATCTTGTGGTTGGTAAACTATTATATTCATAATTTAACTAAGCCCTATTTATATGTTATACACCATGCTGTGTCCATTTCCTAGCTTATCTCATTGAATCCTTATACTAGTATCACGTATTCACTTTCTATATCCCATTTTGCAGAAGAAAAAGTGAGACTGAAGAGAATTTAAATACCCTGTGCAATGAAAGAAATGGGCCTAAATTCAGATTTGCCTGGCAACTGAGGTTGTACCTCCAAGCCCAGTATTGTACTGCTTTGCTTTTGAATGCTAAAATGATCAGTTGCCCATGCTCCTGTCAAGGGACGTAGCCCTGGTGGTGCAGGGGTTCGCAGCTGGGTTGCTAACTAAAAGCTCAGCAGTTGAAATCCACCAACTGCTCCATTCTGTATATGGATCAAGAAGCAGTCATGTGAGCATAACAAGGCAACACTGCCTGATGTAAAGTCAGGAAAGGTGCTGTTTCCTTTCACCATACCCTTCCAGTCTGCATGCTGAACAAACAGTCAGAGAAGTTGGAGTATGTGAAGAAGAATGAGGCATCAGGATTGGAGGAAGACTCATTAACAACCGCCTGTGTTACATAGATGACACAACCTTGCTTGCTGGAAGTGAAGAGGAGTTGAAACACTTACTGATGAAGATCAAAGACCACAGCCTTCAGTATGGGTTGCACCTCAACATCAAGAAAACAAAAATCCTTACAACTGGACCAGTAAGCAACATCATGATAAATGGAGAAAGAATTGAGGTTGTCAAGGATTTCATTTTACTTGGTTCAACAGTCAACACTCACGGAAGTAGCAGTTAAGAAATTAAAGGATGCATTGCACTGGGAAAATCAGCTGCAAAGAACTTCTCTAAAGTACTGAAAAGTAGAGATGTCATCTTGAAGACTAAGGTGTGCCTGACCCAAGTCATGGTATTTTCAATCACATCATAGGCAAGCAAAAGCTGGACAATGAATAAGGAAGACAGGTGAAGAACTGATGCCTTTGAATTGTGGTGTTGGAGAAGAATATTGAATATTACCATGGACTGCCACAAGAACAAGTAGATCCATTCTGGAAGAAGTACAACCAGAATGCACCTTGGAAGCAAAGATAGCAAGGCTGCATCTTATGTAGCTTGGATATATTGCCAGGAGGGATCCATCCCTAGAGAAGGATATCATGCTTCTAGAGTGGAGGATCAGTGGAAAAGACAAACCCTCCACAAGATGGATTGACACAATGGCTGCAGTTATAGGCTTAAGAGTATAAGCATCTGTGATCATAGAGAAGGACTAGGTAGTGTTTCATTCTGTTGTGCATAGAGTCACCATCATTTGGAACAGACATGATGGCACCTAACAACACAACACAACACAGCAACAGCTTTCCCATTAAAATCTTATGGGGAAGTTCTGTTCTGTCCTATAGGGTCACCATGAGCTGCAATTTATTTGTTGACAATGGGTTTTGTTTTGTTTTGTTTGTGTGAAGAAACAGTGACATCCCCTGCAGATCATTCAATTATGAAAGCTTTTGCAACAGATACGTGTATGTTAATATTCACAGCAGCATTTTCACAACAGCCAAAAGGTAGAAACAACCAAAATGTCCATCAACAGATGAATGGATAAACAAAATTTTTTGTGTGTGTGTACACACCATTTAGCCATAAAGAGAAATGAAGTCCTTATACATGCCACGATGTGACTGATCCCTGAAAGCATCATGCTGAGCAAAAGGAAAAACAGTGTATCATTTCACTTACATGAAGTAAGTAAATGTATGTAAACTGGGGTTGGAGGGAGGAGGAAAGGAGAGTTTTATTCAGAGGCATTGAGTTTATGTTAATGATAGTAGAATGACTCAGAAAAGGATAGTGCAAATGGTTTCATAACTTGAAGAAAGTGATCAATGTCACGTATCTTGTGAAACTTCCAGATGGGTCCAGATGAGACATAGAGAATTGGGGTTGAGTTGAGAAAGTGTCATGAAAAAGTAAGCAGAAATGCAAATACTCAGACTTACACGACTGGAGATGAGCAAAAGAATAAAAGCAGAACTCACTGGAGAGAAGCGAAGCCTCTAAGACATTGGAAAGGGCAGAGAAGGGCAGCAACTTGCTGCCCTGAGACAAGAAAAAAAACACATGTATTATGCTTTACCTAGATGCTTTACCAATAATGCACAGATGTATGCTCATTTCTGGTATAAATATGTGTTAGCTATGTATGTATCCAGAAAGACAACTGGAAAGAAATACTTCAGCATAGATGGTAAAATTATGGATCTTTTCATTTAATCTCTTTTGGATTTTTCTGTATTTTTTCAAATGTCCTTCGCAAAAATACTTCATATGTACTAATTTTATTATTAAAAATAATTACATAAATGTGTCAAGTAGAGCAGTGCTCCATAATGTTTTCTTTTTTTTTTTTTTTTATTTAACATAACTGAGTGAAAATGTACATTCACATGTAAATTTACATGCCCACCTATATGCAGCTTCCGCTGCTCTCCCTGTCTGGTGACTGCACATTATTCCTCTCTGCTCCATACATGTCTCATCCTCCCAACAGTCTCCTTTCCCCTCCTCTCCGTCCACTCCCCTTCCTCCAGCCAGAGGTCAGCAAGATGATATCCTATAGATGTACAGAAACATAAAGTGCTTCCAACATATGGTTACTCTGCATTGCCAAGTCCATTCCATTTCTGTCCAAAGAGTGGACCTTTGTTATAATTTATGGGAATGGGCAGCATCAGGGCAGGGGGCCATGCTCTCAGAGGAACCCCAAAACCGCTGGACCATCGATTGAGGTCTTTTAGTGGAGATCTCATGATGCACCTCTTTTTATTCTTGTGTTGCCAGTGAGGCTCCTCTCTGTGAGCTCCGTCATGGCTATCAGTGGTGGTGGCCGGGCACCATCCGGTTCTTCCGGTCCCAGGTCGATGTAGGCACCCACTCTTGTGGGTCTCTCTGTCTTCTCGGTTGTCTTTACCGCATGCCATTTTGGCCCTCGGTGAGCATCCGTTCCTGCTGAGTTGGGACCATTTGCTGTGTCCTCGGATGGCAGCTTGGCAGCTTTTAAGACCCCAGACGCCACTCACCAATGTGGGGTGCAGAGAGCTCTCCCAGCAAAACGCTAGTTGTGCCAATTGGCCTGGAATTCGCCTAAGAGCATGGTCCCCCACCCCCCGCCCCAGCTACTCTATCCTTGCAGTATTGAGTTAAGATGGAACGAGTACTCAAGTTATGCTGAAGTCCACTTAATGTTGTTCTTGTTCCTAATGTGTGCTGTCACCGCTTTCTCCCAACTAGATTTCTAGTAACTACCTAAACTAAACCCTCCCACCCTCGCCCTCCCTTCCTCCCTCCCCTCCCTTGCAGCTGTCAAAGAGTCTTTTCTTCTATACACAAGTCTGTTTTTGAGATCTTATCGTAGAGGTCTCATACAGTATTTGTCCTTTTGTCACTGACTACTCTCACTCAACATAATGTCTTCCAGTTGAAACCAGGTTAGGAGATGTTTCCTGGAATCATCATTATTCTTTATCATTGCGTAGTGCTCCATTGAGTATAGGTACCACAGTTTACCTATCCATTCTTCTATTGTTGGGCATCTGGGTTGATTCCACCTTTTTGCTATTGTGGACTGTGCCGCAATAAACATTCTGGTGCATGTGTCTCTTGGTGTGAAAGGCCTTGAATCTGTAGGACATATTCCAAATAGTGGAATTACTGGGTCAAATGGTATATCAATATCCATTTTTTTAAGGAAGCGCCAGATTGCCTTCCAAAGAGGCTGGACCATTTTGCAACCCCACCAACAGTGTAGGAGGGTTCCACTTTCTCCACAGCCTCTCCAGCATTTGTTGTTTTGTGTTTTCTGGATCATGGCCAATCTTGTTGGGGTGAGATGGTATCTCATTGTTGTCTTGATTTGAATTTCTTTAATAGCTAACGATCGTGAACATGTCCACATGTGTTTTTTGGCTGCCTGGATCTCCTCTTTAGTGAAGTATCTGTCCATCTCCTTTGCCCATCGCTTAATTGGATGGTTTATCTTCTTCTTATTGATATTTTGTAGTATCTTATAGATTATGGAGATCAGGCGTCGGTCTGACATAGAGTTGCCAAATATTTTTTCCCACTCTGTGGGTGTTCTTTTGGTTCTATTAATAAAGTCTTTGGATGAGCAAAAGTGTTTGATTTTTAATAGTTCCCATTTATCTACTTTCTCTTCTGTTGATCGAGGTTTCTTTGACAGATTTTGGAGTCTGTCCTCATTGTGTATTAAAACTTCCATTGTTGTTCCTACCTTTTCTTGGATGAGCTTTATTGTTTTAGGTTTGATATTTAGGTCTTTTATCCAGTTAGAGTTGGTTTTTGTATAAGGTGTAAGATATGGATCTTGATTCAGTTTATTGCAGATGGATAACCAATTTTGCCAGCACCATTTGTTGAAGATACTGTTTTTACCCCAGTTTAATGTCTTAAGGCCTTTGTCGAATATCAACTGTTCATAGGCAGATGGTGTCATCTCTGGGGTCTCAATTCTGTTCCATTGATCAGTCTGTCTGTTCTTGTACCAGTACCAGGCTGTTTTGACCACTGTGGCAGTGTAGTATGTTCTAAGGTCGGGTAATGAGAGGCCTCCCAGTGTGTTCTTCTTCTTTAGTAGTACCTTACTTATCCGGGGCTTCTTCCCTTTCCAGACAAAATTGGTGATTTGTTTCTCCATCTCATTAAAAAATGATGCTGGAACTTGTATTGGGATTGCATTATATAAATAAATTGCTTTGGGTAAAATAGACATTTTCACAATGTTAAGTCTTCCTATCCATGAGCAGGGTAGGTTTTTCCATTTATATAAGTCTCTCTTAGTTTCTTGTAGTAAGGGCTTGTAGTTCTCTTTGTAAAGGTCTGTTGTTTCTCTGGTTAGATTAATTCCTAGGTATTTTATCTTCTTAGGGGCTATCACAAATGGTATAGATTTGATAATTTCCTCCTTAACAGTCTCGTTGTTGTTATAAAGGAATCCTACTGATTCACCTATGTTTATCTTGTATCCTGAGACTTTGCTGAACTCTTCTATCAGTTTGAGTAACTTACTTATAGATTCCTTGGGGTTCTCTGCATATGCAATCATATCATCTGCGAAAAGGGAGATTTTAACTTCCTCTTTGCCGATGCAGATGCCCTTTATTTGTTCGTCTTGTCTAATTGCTCTGGCTAGAACTTCTAGCACAATGTTGAATAGGAGAGGTGACAGTGGGAATCCTTGTCTAGTTCCTGATCTCAGGGGAAAGTCTTTCAGTCTCTCTCCATTCAGGATGATGTGGGCAATTGGCTTTGTATAAATGGCCCTTATTGTGTTGAGGAATTTGCCGTCTATGCCCATTTTGCTAAGAGTTTTTAGCATGAATGGGTGTTGGACTTTATCAAATGCCTTTTCGGCATCGATCGACAAAATCAGGTGATCTTTGTCTTTTGTGTTATTTATGTGATTAATCACATTAATTGTTTTCCTGATGTTGAACCAGCCTTGCATCCCTGGTATGAATCCCACTTGGTCATGATGGATTATTTTCTTGATATGTTGTTGTATTCTGTTGGCAAGAATTTTGTTGAAGATTTTTGCATCTAAGTTCATGAGTGATATCGGTCTGTAGTTCTCTGTCATTGTTGGATCTTTCCCGGGCTTAGGTATCAGGGTTATGCTGGCTTCATAGAATGAGTTTGGGAGTACTTCATCCCTTTCTATACTGTGAAATAGTTTCAATAGTATTGGGGATAACTCTTCTGTAAATGCTTGGTAGAATTCTGCCGTGAAGCCATCTGGGCCCGGACTTTTTTGGGCTGGCAGTGTTTTGATGACCTTTTCAATCTCTTCCTTTGTGATGGGTTTATTAAGTTGTTCTGCTTCACGTTGTGATACTTTGGGTAGGTGGTATGAGTCAAGGAATTGGTCCATTTCCCCTAGGTTTTCAAATTTATTAGAGTACAGTCTTTCATAGTATTCTGTTATGATATTTTTGATTTCTGTTGCATCTGTGGTGACAACTCCCTTCCCATTTCTAATTTGGGTTATTTGTTTCCTTTCCTGCTTTTCTTTAGTAAGTTTAGCCAGTGGTTTATCAATTTTCTTGATCTTTTCAAAAAACCAGCTTTTGGTCTTTTCAATTTTTTCAATTGTTTTTCTATTCTCTAACTCATTTAGCTCTGCTCTAATCTTTATGATCTCCTTTCTTCCGGTGCCCGAGGGGTTCCTCTGTTGTTCTCTTTCTACTTGTTCAAGCTGTAGAGTTAGTTCCTTGATTTGGTTTCTTTCTTCCTTCCCGATGTGTGCATTTATGGAGATAAACAGCCCTCTGAGCACTGCTTTGGCTGTATCCCATAGGTTCTGGTAGGAAGTGTTTTCGTTCTCATTGGAATCCATGAATTTCTTTAATTGATCCCTGATTTCCTCTATAACCCATGTTTTTTTGAGCAAGATGTTGTTCAGTTTCCAAGAGTTCCACTTTCTATCTCTGTATTTTCTGCTATTGATTTCAACTTTGATGGCTTTATGATCTGAGAAGATGCTTTGCAATAATTCAATGGTATGGATTTTGTTGAGGATTGCATTATGGCCTATCACGTGGTCAATTCTGGAGAATGTTCCATGTGCACTAGAGAAGAAGGTGTAGTTGTCTGCTGATGGGTGGAAAGTTCTGTATATATCAATGAGGTTTAGTTGGTTAATTGTGTGAATGAGGTCTTCTGTATCTTTACTGAGCTTTTTTCTAGATGATCTGTCTAGTAATGAGAGGGGAGTGTTAAAGTCTGCCACTATTATTGTGGAGTCATCTAACTCTCTTTTGAGCATAATCAGTGTTTCTTCGACATATTTAGGTGCTCTGACATCAGGTGCATAAATGTTTAATATAGTTAAGTCTTGCTTGTGTACTGAACCTTTCAGCAATAAATAGTGTCCATCTTTGTCCACGATGGTGGATTTGACATTAAAGTTGATTTTGTCTGAGATTAGAATTGCCACCCGTGCTCTTCTTTGTTCATTGTTAGCTTGATATATATTCTTCCATCCTTTAATTTTCAGTTTGTTCCTGTCTTTAGGTCTCAAGTGAGTTTCTTGTAGACAACATATGGATGGGTCGTGTCTTTTGATCCAAGATGACACTCGGTGTCTCTTTAGAGGAGCATTCAGTCCATTCACATTCAATGTAATTATTGATAGGTATGTGTTCACTGCTGCCATTGTGATATGTTTATTTTTATGTTGATGTTTTCTCTGTTGTTCTTATTAGTCTGTTCTGAGACACTCTTTTTTGTGAGTTGATTTTTCACCTTTCTCAGAGCTGGTTTTATAGTTGTTGAGAGTCGTGTGTTAGATTTCTTGAAATGGTATGATACATCTTTGTTGTGCTTTACAGCTGCCCCTATGAACCCCCTTAATAAACTATTTATAAACCCAATTTTAATTACTACCAGTCTGGTCATCTTCCTCTCCATCTGGAAGGACTATAACGACTGTAGTACATCCCTCTTTTATTATGATGACACCATAGTTTTCATGATGATCACTGGATTGCTTCTTTCCAAATCAAAGCTGTGATTTACTTTGGAGCCTTCCCTAAGTGAGTATTGAGTAGTGTGTCATTCTAAAATATAAAGTTAGTGGTTTCGTTCTTCTAAGCCAAAGCCAAGAACTTCTTTCAGTATTTCTTGTAGTTTGGGTTTGGTTTTTACAAAGTCTCTGAGTTTCTGTTTATCTGTAAATGTCTTAATTTCATTTTCATGTTTGAAAGACAGTTTTGCAGGATATATAATTCTTGGTTGGAAGTTCTTCTCCTTCAAGACTTTGAATGTGTCGTGCCACTGTCTCCGTGCCAGCATGGTTTCTGCTGAGAAATCTGACGAGAGCCTACAGGGTTTCCCTCTGAATGTTAGCTTTGCCTTGAGTCTTGCTGCCTTTAACAGTTGCTGCTTATGTTTCATTTTGTTAAGCTTGATTATAATATGTCTTGGAGTCTTTCTTTTGAGATCTATATTGGGTGGCGTACAATATGCATCTGAGATGCCTATATTCTCTTCCTTCATGATTTCTGGGAAGTTTTCGTTCAGCAGCTCAGCAACAATACTCTCTGTGTTCTCAGATGTCTCACCCTGTTCAGGGACTCCAATTAATCGAAGGTTTTTCCTCTTAATAGAGTCCCACATGCTTCTTAATGTTTCTTCATTTTTCTTGTTTCTTTTTTCTGATTTCTGCTCATAGACACTGGCATCAGTAGCTCTGTCTTCCAAGTCAGAAATTCTTTTTTCCATTTGTTTCATTCTGTTTTCTTGGGTTTGCATGGAAGTTTCTATGTCTTTGATTTTCTTCTTGATCTGTTGGATTTCAGAGTACTGGTGTTCCATCAGATCAGACAACTTGCTTAATTTTTCATTTTGTTCTGCTGTATTTTGTATAAGGTCTAGAAGGGCTCTGTATATAATCAATTTGTATTCACTTCCTGATGCTTTCATAAAAGTTTCCTCATCTGGAAAACTCCTTGGTTGCTTTGTTTGGGAGCCTTCTGAAGCCATGAGTGATTGCTTGTATGCCACAATTGTCTGTTGCTTTTTGGGTCCCATGTGAGTATATAGAGGCTGGAAGAGGTACTGTGAGGATGGATTGCAAATGTTTCTCTAGGCTGTTTTCAAATGTAAAGCAAAAAGTATCTGGCCAGTTCACAAGTCAGTTAGGTTTTCAGGTGTAGAGGTCCCTTTTCCCGTCTGACAAAGTAAGCGCCACTGTATCCAACCCCAAATGATAACAAACTAGTTCAGAATACAGCACTGCTAGTGCCCTGGTGGCCTCTGCTGACAGGGCCTAGCCTTATCCAACACTGCGTCGAGTACTGGTTTTGTGATAGAAAAGCGCTCTCTTGTGGGCAGGCTCTGGCTCCCAAGCTAAGAATTGGGTCCAGCTGTGGCCACCGTACCCAAGATGGCGTCCTCCACACAGGCAGCAGACAGGGGGGCTAAAGGTGCCCAGAGGCAGTGACTCCTCTGCTTCTGATGCTGGGCCCCCAATGTAGGCAGCACTATGCAAAATCACTACTTTTCTGACGGAGAAGCGCCGTCCTGTTTGCAGGCGCTGGCTCCCAGGCTAAGAACGAGGTCCCGCTAAAATCTCGGTACCAACATGGCATCCCGCACCCTGACCGCAGAGTTCCGCACAAACCCCACTGAGGCAGCCACAAAACGAAAGGCTCAAAGCGTCTAGATTAACAGAGTCCCGAGCCTGGCTCTCAGAATATGGGAATTTCACCTGCCTATCCCCCCAGCAGCGTGTCTGAGTCCAGCCGCGGGCAAGGCCCAGCTCCGCCCGCCAGCGGAGACTGAGGAAAAGAAAAGTTAAAATGGTGCGTTTACCTTCCGTCCGTGAGAGCCGGGGCTAGCCAGGAGCAGGAGTCAGCGAAAGAGAGGAGGTTTTTCGCTGAGTGGTATAAAGTCCCAATTAACAGCTCTGTGCCGTGTCCTGAGGCTGATTAGGTGCTCAGAAGGCTCTGTTTGATTGTCCATTCAGGTCTTGGTTTCCAGAGGGATAGAAAGAGACGTGGGCTTAGTCCGCCATCTTGACTCCGTCCCTCCATAGTGTTTTCTATGCTTGAATTTTTTGGAAGTCAATCAACAAGCCTCTCTTCTAAGGTACCCCTGGGTAGACTTGAACCTCCAGTCTTTCAGTTAGCTGTTCAGTGTGTTAACCATTTGCACCACCCAGGAAGTTCCTAGAACTAGAGAGTGCATGTGATAAGGGGATTATTTCAAGAGACAATTGGGGGGGGGGGGAAACAAGAATTCTCTGAAACTTTGACAGCACTTGAAAGAAGAAAATAGCATTTCAAGACACGTACTCTTCTTGATGGAGTCATTGAATGGTGCCAACTGTCAAGTTCTCTATTATTAGCCAAAACATTGTGGTTTGAACCCACCCAGAAGAACCTTTGAGGACAGGCCTGATAGTCTGTTTCCAAAAGTGCATGGCCTTGAAAACGCTATGGAGCAGGGGTACCTGCTCCTGTACACACGTGGTCACCATGAGTCAGAATCAACTTGACAGCAACCAACAACATTCCTCTTGATATTAGAAAACACACCACCAGCTAAATTTTAGGATTTGTCTTATGTTAAAGAAAAAAGAAAAGGAGGGATTAAGGAAAGAATGAATTAATAAAAAAGGAAAGAGAAATAGAAAACCAAAAATTATTTTCCTTTCTTGAAGTCAGTGTCAGAGTTAATGTCCAACTCCAGGACTCTCTTTAGAAAACTGTCCCATGAGGAAAACACCTTGATGAAATAGAATGAGAGTATGTAAAGACAGACAGGATTATCAGGGGACGACAGTAGATATGACATGAACAATGTGTAATTTTAAGGAAAAGTATATCTAATTTTCAATTCCAGTCATGGGTTTTACCAAGATATGAAAATATAAATTCCCCTTTGATTTTCTCAAAGTTCTAGGGAAAATCTACCACACACACACACACATATACACACACACATTTTGAAAAACAGGTAGATTTGTGGAAATTGAAAGAGCTGAGTTCTTGGTCAGTGTAATCATAGGTTGGGACACAGTCACACAAGACATCTAAAAATTGAATTTATTTAGCAGAAGCAAGGAGACCTGGTCTAGAACTGACATTCATAATGACCATCTAAGCTGACACCATAACGCTGCCATGTGCGAAAGAAGCGGCCACTGAGGTTTCTCTCACTCCACTGCAGTTCACCTCTCCTTGCAGTCACCAAGCTGAGGTTTATATCTGCAGCTTGACCTGACTGCACTGCGGCCGTAACTGGAATTTGAATTTTAGCAGCAGAATCCTGAGCATGTGCAAACAAGAAACTTGGCACAAGCACCAGAACTGAAGATCTGTGTCCCTGGACTTGACCCTAGACCTGAACATTGTTGGATAGGAAGATATTTTCCAGCATACCAAGACACCCAAGCTCATTTGAAGAGCAAGAGGTCCCTACCTATGCAACAAGACTCAGCACTCAGATCTCCAAACATGGGCATGGGAGGGATGGAGTTTCAGATTTCAAATGCTAGTCCCTAACCCTAAGATACTGGAGGACTTAAAAATTCCCTGCTCCCCTAGGATGAGGAACTTGTGATCTTTCAGCTAGGCCTCATATTGCTCTTCATTGTTTCTCAAACAATAAATTTCCATTTGCTCTGTCCCTTGTAACTGGTAATGTGTCCATCTTATCTGGATCAACTAACAAGACAGAACAAGAACTCACTTTCATTTATGTTAAGGGCTACACTAAAGCATTGCATCAATGGCATGAATGAGCAGATTTAATCTTTACAGCAACTCTGAGAAATAGAAACTATTCTTATCCTTATGTACTATATAGGGAAGGTGAGGCCCAGAAGGGTTAAACAGCATGCTCCAGAGTCCATGCTCTTAATCATCCTGCTGTACTACCTCTCTGGAAAATATGATGTGGCCCCAGCAATGCACCAAACGCTAATTTTGGAAATGGGATGGGTTTTCAAGCCATCTTGTTTATCCATATCAGAAGTGGCAGGACAGGCTGAACTACTGACATTTGTTTCAGGAGGTGATATAATCTAGCAATAGTTATACTAAGGGATAAAACCATAGAAATAGTTATACAAGGATTGCCAACTAAGTTTGCAAACTCATCCTAGAAAAAGTGCTACATACCTCATTGATGAATATTGCTATGATTGTCTTCGATGTACTCCTCTTGGGAAGCTATGCACAAACACGAGTGCCTAGTCCACCCTTCAAAGCCATTTTGGAACTCTTTTTCTGGAGTGGCCATCAGAACTGTTGTCAGATTATCCTCGATACTCTGAATATCATCAAAATGTCTTGCTTTCAATATTTCATTTATCTTCAGTTAAATAGTCACTGGGAGCCAGGTCAGGTGAGTAGGGAGGGCGTTCCAATACAGTTACAGTTATTTGTTTACTGGCTAAAAACTCCCTCACAGACAACTATACAATTAAATTTGCAAACTTGCCACTGTGCCACCATTCACAACGGCCATTCCAGAAAGTTTCAAAATTGCTTTGAAGAGTAGACTAGGTGCTGGTGTCAGCGCATAGCTTCCCAAGGCGGGCACTTCAAAGGTGACCATAGTGATACTCAGAAGAGACGTATATAGCACTTCGTCAGGCTTTGTATGGAGCTTTGACGATGCAGTGGTTAAGTGCTCCAGCAGCCTATAGCTGCTAGCCAAAAAAACTGGCAATTAGAATCCACCAACCTCCCTTGGAAACTCTATAGGGCAAGTTCTACTCTGTCTTACAGAGTCATTATCAGTTAGAATCAACTGGATGGCTATGGGTTTGGTTTTGGGTTTTGATTTAATAGTTACATACTAAGTGGTACAAGGTAGTAATGCTTTGTATCAGAAACCACATTTGCTTTCTAATTTCTACTTATCTGTCTTAGTCTGCTAGGACTTCTGTAACAAAAAGTTATAAATTAGGTAGCTTTAAAAAACAGAAATATATTTTCTGACACTGCTGGATGCTAAAAGTCTGAATCAGGGTATTGGCCATGTAGAGGGATTCCTTCTGAGAGCTTTGAAAGATGAACTGCTCCATGCCTCTCAGCTTCTGATGGCAGTTGACAATCCTTGGCTTTCATTGGTTGCTTTTAGGAGCATCTGCCTCCATTATTACATGGTATCTGTCTACATGTGGCTGTTTTCCTGTCTGTCCTCCCTTCTATAAAATGCTACTCAGAGGGAATTAAGATTAGGACCCCCTCTACTGTGGAATGACTTCATTTCACTTCACTGTAAAAGAAAAATCCTCCATCCAAACAAGTTCACATTCACAGGGATAGGGGTTAGAACTTCAACATACTTTTTGGAGGACACAATTCCAGATGTAACAGTAACCTTAAAAAAAAAATTTAGTGCTTAATGTTCTTTAAATAAACTGATGGTCTAGCAAGAACAACTACCTGGAGGGTCCTGTAAGTAATGAATCAGTGTTACGGATGAAGCTGTGTTCCCTCCAAATAAGTGTTGTAAGTCCTAACCCTTATATCTGTGTTATAAGTCCATTTGGGAATGGATTTTTTTTTGTTATGTGCATGAGGTGGTGTTTTGGTCACCTAGTACTGCTCCAAAAGAAAACACCACAAGTGGATGGTTTCATGAAGAGGATCTTTATTGTCACAGTCCAGTAAGCCACCTATCCACTTACTAGTTATGGTCAGTTCAATAAGAGAAATTATCACAGTCCGGCAAGCTGAGCCCAAATTCGAGGACAGCATCTCAGCACAGAAACCTCAGGTCCGAAGGACACGTTCTGCTCTTTCTTGATGGCATGAAGTGCTACTTTCTTGATGGCATGAAGTTCCCAACTTACTCTGTTCACTTCTCTCCCTTAGATCGCACAACTGGTAACCTGGGTCCTGCCTCCCTCACCAAAACAACACAAACATCACAGAGGCAGGATCACAGCACGTGGGAGGAAGGGCATCTTGCTGGAACTCATGGCTAAGTCAAATCAACACATACACTTTTGGGGGGCACATGTAATCCATGACAGGTGGTATTAGTGAAGTTGTGTCTTAAATTAATCTCATGTAAGATGTAAAAAAAACTGATTAAGCAAGCAAACCAGCGCAGAGGGAGACAGAGCAAATGATTGCCAAGGAACCTAGGAACAGAGGCTGAAAAGAGAATGGGACCTCTCTTCAGAATGGACACAGAGAGAGCATACCCCTAAATCCTGCTCCCTGAGTTCAGACTTCAGCCTGTAAACCATGAGAAAACAACTTCTCTTTGTTAAAGCCACCTACTTGTATTTCTGTCATAGCAGTGCCAGGTCACTAAGACAACCAGCAAATGAATCTTAAAGCGTGACGCTCAGGGCCTGGCACGTTGACTGCTCAGTAAACGGAGCCTGGTGTTTGTTCTCTGCAGGTGAAATGTATACTGGCACTGAGGGTGTGAGCGAACAGCTGCTCAGCTGCTCACCAGCTCGCCTGCTCAGGCTCGGCCTGTCAGGTGCACCGTCTATAATGGAAAACATCTGGTTTAACTTCTACAGGCCACTAGGGTTTCAGTCAACTAAAATAAATGTAGGCTTAAAGAAACTTCAGGGGAACTCTGCATTCAAAGGTCACTTTTGTGCTTGGTTGCGTGCGCTGAAGATGAGAATGGAAAATGAAATGTTCCTGCCGCTGAGTGTGTTGTGATTAGCTGCAGCATGCATTTACACAATGCAGTTTTTGCAAGGATTAGCTTCTGACTGCAAGTTCAATACATATGTTGAAGCTTTGCTTTCTTTGCTTTCTTTCTCCCACCAGGATATTTATAAGGGAGGCTGAACTGAGATTAAGCAAACACGTAACAAACACATATCACATTTTTCAGCTGGGGAAAAAAAAAAGCAAAAGCCTGCCACAGTCAATTCACCTCTCTCCATCCAGCTGGCCATAAATGTCCCTTGTTCTGCTTAAACAGAAACAGAGGGCCTGTCTCATGTCTCCGTGGGGAGCCAAGTGAGATGAGAAATGGCCCAGAGAAAAGAGCCGATTGTTTAAAAAACTGCAATGCCGAGTGTACTTAGAGTTCTCAGAAAGCAATAATTGCTGAACATCAGATTTTTAGCTATCAAAGGGCCACTGTTAAAGAGTTAAACTTCATCCCACAAGAGGCCCTTGATGACATGTGATAGGAATAGAAATGCTTCTGTACATTTTCTTGCTTAAAATATTCCACAGAAAAGAACTCAGGCTAGTAAAAGAATCTTACTGAGTGGAAGAGAAAAGGTTAATTGCCTCCCTCTAGAAAGTCATGAAATGTACCCAGCAGAAGCAGTAAAACACGTAGTGGAATCACGTACATTCATGCCTACAAGTAATTGAAACATTACGGTAAGTGTGAAATTATTTCCACAAAATAATTCTAAAATAAAATTGTGTACTTAATATGTCTTAGGAAGAGAAGGACTTTGTTTAAAAGAAAACATCTACCCACATACAGAATAAAATAAAACAGAAATTTCATGGCTTCCAGAATTTCAAATGGCCTAAGTTAAATTTTTATCCTCTGAAAACCAAGACAGAGTGCTTCTAAGAGAACACAGAAAGGTCTCACTATTGCATTGCTCTACTCATGGTTTAGCAACTTTTGCAAAACAGATAGCAGCTAACCTTTAACAGCACTACCCTACCAACATGGCTGTTCATTTCCTTCACCCCGGGTCTTAGAAGTGCACAGTCCCTAATGCCATTTCAGGAAAACCACTTTCCCACAATTCAAGGAAAACAAAGTTGTCAGTGGTGTCTAATGGACATCGACCGGTAACACGGGCAAAATGATCTACACACATTGCCAGCTACTTTTAAGAAGGCCACACTCTGTGGTAGTTCCTGGGGCCTGGCATCAGCCTGAGAAGGTCACACTCAGGGCAGAAGACACAGTTCTCAGAATAGTAATTCCAGTGCTGGGCGAGGCAAAGTCTTTGGAACCAGAAATCTAAAGGAACTGAAAGTGTTTCTGAAACAGTGAATTTTGTGTGTATCAAACAGAAGATCATTTGATTTCACTGTGCTTGTGAAAATGCTTGTGGGCAAAATGGTGTGATGTCCCACTTCTGGGGGTATAAGTTCACCCCATGTGAAAATCAACCCTAGGAAGTCTCGCCTTCAAAAAGTACATACCCTTCCTTCCACCTCCAGCTCCTTCACGTGTGCGGAGGCAGGTCAGTTAGTGGCAGATGTTCCTTTACCAGAGGTAGAGAGGGCCCTGGAGATACTCCAGGTATGCCATTCCCCGTTCAGCTTTTCAATCAAAGTCAATTATTTGAAGGAAATCTAAGCTGGGTATATTTGGATGGAGGCCTATGGCCAGGGTGCAGAAGCGGAGGTCTTGAGCAGAAGCATGCTTGGACTTCACAATGGGGGCTCTCAGAGCCCCTACAGGCCTGGGGTGAACAGGTACAATTAGGAACTGGGATGAGATGGTCTGATCTGCAACCAATCATGGAGGCAACATAGGATGGGATAACATTTTCATTCTTACACATGGGGTTGTCATGAGCTGGTACCAATTCGACAGCAGCTAACATCAACAACAAAGACTCTTGTTTCCTACTTACTTATTCACCTCATGATGGCCCAGCTGAGACCAGCAAATGTGGTCCAGACAACCAACTTAACTACAACTGCACTCACACAACAATGAAACCAGGTTTGCAGAAAACATCAACACAGCTGTTCTAGAAATAAATCGGAACATCCTTAGATGTGCACCAGCATGTTTAGACTGTTGGAGATGGATGAGATTTTCAGGGATATAGCCCAGGAATTCTTATCATTTGAAGGGCCACAGACCGCTTTGGAGCATATGAGAAAAGTAACAGACCTTCTCTTTAGAAAAATGCCCAGACGCACAAAGATAGAATATATTTCAGACTATTTTTGAGGGTTCAAAAGATTTTCAAAGCCCTCTGGATCATGAATAAAGGATCTCCACTCCATTACACAATGAGAAAGCAGGGGGCAATAATATGTGACAAAACATATTAAAATAATAGATCTAGTTTTGAGCAGTCGGCTACCACTGCCACAGAGCCAAGGCTGGTTCCATTGACTCATTGGCTCATAAAGCACAATTCTTTCCACAGCTTTGTGAAGCATTAAAAGACATTTCTAAGGTTTTTGAGTCAGATCCGACTCGACGGCACTTGGCTGGCAAGGTTTTTGTTAATGCCCCACTGCAAAGATAACTCACATAAAAATTGGTATCGTCTACAGCTACTTGCACCACTGTAAAAACCACAGGTCAAAATGCAAGAGATTTGGAATTACATAGGGTTGCCATGAGTCGGATCCGACTCGACGGAACTTGGCTGGCTTGGCAATGACATCATTATTTTAATAGACATATTGTTTGATTTTGCTTTGTTAATTTTGAGACTAGAACATGCTGAGAAAGCTGACTGGATCCTCTTAAAGTATGCATCCCATTTAACCCTGTCTTTCTGCCCCCAGACGTGCCCTTGCTCCAACCTCTGCACGCATGTGCGTGTGCTCTTCCAGCACTGCCTGTACACTGTCGTAAAGCAGTTTCATCTTATTCATCTCTCATTATATAGCTCAACCAAGAACTTTGTCCCCTTTCTACCGTTTCTATTCAGAACAGGAGTTGCTGTTCTTCCCAAATCACAGCAAACCTTTCAAGTTGCAACAGGGCCAAAGCTCCTCGGCTTACCACCTCACACACTCTGACTAATGAATCTCTTGAAATGCAAGCCTGAAGTGTGAGGTATCTTATTGCGAAGGGCCCTCACCTGCCTCTTTAGGCAATGAAGCAGGAATTTGTGTGGGCACTGGTAAGATTTCTGACTGCATAATTGTTTCACCACTTGGCTATCTCTACTAATCAAAAGTTAGTGTGCATTAATATTTTTTGGATGCTTCTCCCCTAACTACAAGAGTAAGCACTAATCCTTAGAGAAGTAAAGATTCTAGGAAAATGTAGAACATCAGTTACATAATTTTTTTTTTTAAACCTAGTATGCAGAATGCTAATCTTTCCAAGATTGGTCATCATCTGTGGTAACTGTGCTCGTTGCCTAATGGGAGAGGCAGCATGAAACAAGAGTGTTGTCCCCAGGGCACTGTTGGGGTCTGGTCCAAGGAGGGGAGACCCTGCTACTGGGCCAGACCATCTCAGGCCACCAAAGGTGACCATGCTCAGCCTTTCCTATGACCTCCAAACTTGTCCCTATTTCATTTTAACCTTGTACATAAAACTTTTTCATAATAGAATCATCCTTTGGGAACTCTTAGGAGCCTTATGTTAAACTCCAAGTCTGAGTGAGCTCCCAAGGACCAGCTGAGTTCATGAAACACCAGGAAGTGGGCCTGTTTCTTCCACTTGAGAGCAGCTTTAAGCCCATCTTTGTTTCTCAGGGTTCGGTAACATCTTGGGCAATCTGCAAGCTTCCTACTGCTGGACGATTGCTAGGTAGGGGGCAGAGCTGTCCACGGTAGGTCTTCACCCCAGCGGTGAAGGGAAGAGCTGGTAGGGTTCTTTCACACAAAAGCCTAGTGGTCTGCATTTCAGTGGCTTCTGTAAATGATGGCCCTCACGCAGCTGTTGAGGTGTCCTCGAAGCAGAATGCAACCTCACTAAGGGGCGTGTCCAGGTGTAATCCTCAACTCTCAAGGCTCCTTTGTGCCAGAGTAGTGAATAATTTTGGCTACAAAGTTTAGACAGTTCCTGACACATGCAACCAGTTAGTACATACGGTTGTTAACCTAAAGATAGTAGGTTCAAGTCTACCCAGAGACACCTCAGAAGAAAGGTTTGTGATCTACTTCCAAAATGTCAGCCACTGAGAGCCTATGGAGCACGCTGTACTCTGACATGCATGGGGTCACCCTGAGTCAGAGTCAACCCTACAGCAACTGGTTTAACCCTCAACTCTCCAGTACTTGCTCTCCTTTAAAAATCAAGGGCATTTTTCTTTCCCACCCAGCCTGAGTGACCCCCTCCGTCACTCTCACTAGGTTGAGGTTGGATCATCAATCTCAGACCCTTCTCTTCTCAATTCATTGATACAGTATGAATTGTATGACCTAATCCCTTCACTACATCTGCTAACCAAACAGTCAGCAGTTAGAATCCACCAGATGTTCCTTGGAAATTCTGTGGGGGCAGTTCCACTCTTTCCTACAGGGTGGCTATGAGTTGGAGTCAACTTAATAGCAATGGGTTGGGTTGGGTTGAGTGTTACTCCCCTCTGTACTGAAATGAGTTTGAAGGGGACTGGGGCTGATCAAGGAAATAGATACGGCCACATATGATAGCAGCTTTGCAAATCAAGGTATAGGGGTTGATTTACTGAAGATGTGAGAAAGAGAAAGTTATCAACAGCAGGAGGTCTTCCTGAGGCAAATGGGTACAGGGAAGCACCAGAAGGGAATGTTGCTGCTATGTGCTGTCGAGTCAGTTCCAACTCATAGCAATTCTATCTGTGTGCAACAGACTGAAACACTGCCAGGTCCTGCACGCTCCTCACAGTTGTTACCCTCGAGTCCACTGTTGCGGCCCCTGGGTTAATGCATCTCATTAAGAGTCTTTCACTTTTTCACTGACCCACTTTGGAGTCCTGGTAGTACAGCAGTTAAGAGCTCAGGTGACAAACGGTCAGTGGTTTGAATCCAGAAGTTGCTCCTTGAAAACCCTATGGGGTAGTTCTACTCTGTCCTGCAGGGTCACTGTGAGTCAGAATTGGCCCAGTAGCAAGGATTTTTCATTTTAAGGTTTTTTTCTCCAGCTTTACCAAACACGATGTCCTTCACCTGGAACCTGGAACTGCACAAAGTACAAAATACATGAGGCAAAGGCTCACCATCTTTCCTTCTAAGGAACATTCATTCAGTCTGTACTGTTGCCAAGACAGATTTGTTCATTCCTCTGGCAGTCCCTGGTATATTCAGTATTCTTCGCCTACACCACAACTCAAAGGCATCAACTGTTTTTCAATCCTCCTTATTCATTGTCCAGATTTTGCATGTGTATAAGGTGATTTAAAACACCATGACTTTGCTCAGGTGTACTTTGGTCCTGAAAGTGACTTCTGCGCTTCTAACATTTGAAAGTGGTATTTCGTAGTGAATTTGCCCAATTCAACAGGAAAAGGAAGAGGACATGAAAAGCCCTAGGAAAGACAGGAAGGAAGGATCACAATATCCTTCTTCAACAAGGTGGGGAGTCTCTGGATCAGAGCTCCAGCAGCAGTAACACCTTAACCAAAACCTGACCCAAAGCCACATTACAGGACATAACAGAACTGCCCACAGGGGTTTCCAAAGCTGTAACTTTACTGAAGCAACTGCCATGTATTTCTCCCATGGAGTGGCTGGTGCGTTCCAATTGCTGATGTTTTGGTTGGAAACCAGCTCTTACCCACTGTAGCACCAGGGCTCCTAGCAGCACCTTAAACCAAAAACAGCAAACCCAGTGCCGTCGAGTTGATTCTGACTCATAGTGACCCTATGGAACAGAGTTGAACTGCCCCATAGAGTTTCCAAGGAGTGCCTGGAGGATATGAACTGCCAACCTTTTGGTTAGCAGATGTGCCACTCAACCACTATGCCACCAGGGTTTAGCAACACCTTGGGGTCCTTATAACTACAGAGTTTTGTCTCGTCTATAACCAGCAAATGTTGGGCTTAGCTCCCCAAGGCCTGTGAAGTGGTTAAAATTCTTACTCATTAGGCTATTTTTAAAACATTTAGCTGTGTACAAATGTGAGTTTGGTGTCAGTGGGTTTTTTTTTTTTTTTTTTTTTGGACTAACTAATGGACCTGAAGTTGTTATGAAGAAGTAAAAGGGTCAATACACAGAGGCCATCCTTGGGTCACTTCTGTAACAAAACCCAAAGGCAAACCCATAGCTGTAGATCGTGACTCACAGTGACAGCACAGGATGGAGTAGAACTGCCCCGCAGCGTTTCCAAGAGCACCTGGTGGGTTGGAACTGCTGACCTTTTGGTTAACAGCAGAGCTCTTAGCCACTATACTGCCAGGGATTCCACTTGTGGAACAGGACCTTTCTTTTCAAAGAGCCTATTTGGGGGAGAAAGAACAAAACTAACTTAATTGTCAACTTAATCATCAATGGATTGGGATGTTCGTGCTGAAAGCAAAACTACTGAAATTGAAAATTAGAGTCACTGCTCAGACGTTCCCTTTGCTGGTTTCCTCCTCTGCTGCACCTCAACAGCTGTCCTCAAGTGGGTAGTGACTCCTGGAGGCCTCTGAGGCAGTGAAAGTCCTGAGAGATCGAGCATCCTGCCAGCCTAGGAAGATGCACGCTTTACCACATTTCTCTGCCAAGATGATAAGTATTCACAGCGTGACATGCTGAGGAAAAAATATTATATAAAAGCAATTTTCCTCAGTGTTATTTCTGGTGTCTGTATGAGTCACTCACTGCCTTCTGAAGTACTTGCATGGTTAATGAGGGCTTTTAATATACAATACAGCAAGAATCCTTTATAACTCTATTGGGATGAGGAATAAAGAAATTGCTATTTCATTCTTGTCTTCATCACGAAGGGGTAGAGACAAGCAGGTATAAAAACCAGCCACTTATGCTGTGCTAGGTACTTTACCTACAGAGTCAACCACCCAGAAAAAACTAACTCAATGTACCCAGAATCCTTCGCATCCACATCACGACATGCTTAAAGCTTCCCAGATCTGTGCCAATCAGCACTTGCCTTCCTTTTCACCTGCCCGCTTCACAGAGTACTGTGACTTGCGTTACATCGCCCTAGGGGCTACGTCGGACCTTTCTACGGTCATCATTGCGCTATCTCTCTGTCCCTTCTCCTCTTTTATAAGCAGTCACCGAGGTAGGACTAGGATCCACCACCCCACCCCAGATATGATACTATGGTAACACATAACATCTTTGAAGACCGTATTTCTAAACAGTGTCGTGATCATAGATACCAAGAGACAACGCTTCAACATATCCTAGGACCAAAAAAGATAAATGCTAATTTGCATAAATCCTTTGGCAGTAGGCTGACCTGTGAAATGTAGATGAGACTATTTTGAAAATTATTAAGTCTTTCTCCAGATTGACCTGACGGCACCTGACAACCACCACCACCCAAACACGAAGAATTCCTGTGACGGCCCTTTGTGAAAATGAAGGAACGGAGACACACCAAGATTGCACAGTTTACTCAGGGCTTCCTAGGGAGCTGTTACTGGGCCCCCACATCTGTCTTCATGTTTTGCTGCCTATGTTCTGCTTGCATCTGAAATTCTTAAACCTCTAGAAGCACTCATTTGCTGAAGGTTCTTTGGGTCCCTTGGTGTAATCATGGAAGGCACAGAAGACCTAGACAAAGAGTAGAAAGAGCAGGAGGATAAATCCCTGCTCCCTGCTTGCCCGGTGGGCCAGCTGCCTACCCAGATGGAACCACTGTTGTGGTCCAGTAGAAACTTGGACGTAAGGTGGCCCCATGGGTATTAGAGTAGAGCTGTGTGCCACAAGGTTTCAAAGGCTGGTGTTTAAGAGGCAGAGTGCCAGATCTTTCTTCCAAGGCATCTCTAGGAGAACTCAAACCTCCAAACTTTCAGTTAGCAGCCAAACATCTTAACCATTTGCACACCCAGGGTCTCCTTCATAGGCAGAAGTCCTTATTTGAAAGATGCACATGAGCCTTTTTTGGATGAGTTTTTCCACTTGCAGTTAACTCCTTTGACAGTGGGGTGCCTTCTTCCCATGTCCAGGCAGATATAACTTCATTTACTGGTTTCTTATTCTTCCTTCTGGATAGTACTATCTCTGAACAGAACAACTTTTCTGGAGTGGTTAATACCACTGGTACGAAAACCACACCTCCCTCATCCTTCCTCATTTCTTTTGAATTCTTAGACTGTCTGAGCAAGAGGCAGTACTAGTCTCTCCTACGGCCCTTCTTACAGGTGAGGCAGTCCAGATTCAGAGAAGTTTAGTGACTTTCCTAAGGTCACACATCTAAGTAGTAGCACCGCTAATTAGTGACATGTCTGTTTTTTTCTTCCTTCTGTCCCTTATGCCTACTTCAGTGCCTGGCACGTAGTGAATCAATATTTCATAAAAACAAATAAATGCTCTTCCCATCTTATACAAAACCAGTCGTTGGTTTTTCTTGATTGGAAATGGAATGCTGTTGTTGTTAAACGCCTTCAGGTTGATTCCAACTGATAGCGACCCCACCTACAACACAACACTGCCCTATCCTTCGTCATCCTCACAATGACTGTTACACTCAAGCTCAAGATTGTGGCCACTGTGTCAACTCATCTTGTTGAGAGTCTTCTTTTTTTTCTGACCATTTACCTTATCAAGCGTGATGTCCTTCTCTAGGGACTGGTCCCTCCTGATAGCACGTTCAAAGCATGTGAGACACAGTCTCTCAATCCTGGCTTCTAAACAGCATTCTGATTATACTTCTTCAAAGATGTGTTCACTGTTCTGTACTTCCATGGTATATTCGACATTCTTTGCCAAAACCACAACTCAAAGGCACCAGTTCATCTTCAGTGGATGATGAGCAATGAACGAGGTAGGTTAGGGAATATAAAGGCAAATAATGTTCGTTAGTGTTAGTTTGGCCAGCACATAAGAGGAACAGGAGGACAAAGCTAAGGACTTTGAGACTACAGTTTCTCAGTTTGGTATATAAGGTCGCCTTTCCTGTTACCTTTAGTGTCATTGTGTTTCATATAATTTGTGGATGAACATCATGACTAGCTCGTGGTCTTGCATGAAAAATTGTGTGTGTGCGTATGTGTGTGTGTTCACATGCGTGTGTGACATAGGGGCAGAAACCAAAACATAATTAGCAACCCTTGGCAGATGGGGATAACGAGTGGGCAAGAAGAGCATGGTATGTATGTCTAAAGCTGCAGTTCTTGTGCTACCAAGCACTCTGTGGACAGGCCATGTTGTCAGCAGCATGTCACATTTACAGGTTAAAATGGAACTGAAGAAAAGCACCCTCTCGGAAAAACCCAAACCTCATCCATGTTACCTCCATCTAGAATGCAAACAACTGCACTAAACTCAAGGCTGCCTCCACCCACCTGCGAGTAGGTAGGACACAGGAAAGCTGCTTCCCTTGCATGAAGAAAGACACTGAAGCAGGTAGCTACCACGCACAGCTCAGATAGCTGAGGCTTGAACTTTCTTTGGGGACCCTGATTGCTCCCTGACCCTGAGGACTGCTCAGTCCAGCCCTGCTGTGTGTCTGAGCAGAGTGGACCGAGGGAGAGGACCTTTTTGTGAAGTATAGCTTGTGGCAGATAAGCTATTGGAAGCCCTAGCTGCACACTGGTTAAGAGATCAGCTACTAACTGAAAGGCTGGCAATTAAAATCCACCAGCTGCTCCTTGGAAACACTCTAGGGAAGTTCTCCTCTGTCCTATAGGGTCACTATGAGCTGGAACCTACTCAATGTTAATGAGTTTGATTTTGTAAACTACTGAGCATTTTCAGAGGCCAATTGAATGAAGAAGGACACTACAATTTTCAATCTAATACCATAAACTGAATTTCAAAATCCTTTCCAAACCTCAGTGTGTTAAAAAGGATAAAAATCTATTACTTTATGTCTTCCTTTGCCAAAAAAAAATTAGGGATGGGCCAGTGGTGGTGCGGTCCTCTTCCCAGCCAAGGGTTGACACAGGGTTGTAAGCTTATCTCTCAGCTCCTTTGTAAGGACAGAATCAATGCAGATAAAGGCAAAGCAGCCCTTTATGACCCACTCTGACTTCTTCTTATACCAATATATTGGCTTTATTTGAAGTCACGGGACCTGAAGTCCTCTGACCAGAGGTAACAAAATTGAAAGCATGTTAAAGGTTGTTCAGCCCTGAAGGAAAAATTGCAAGTTGTGATGAAATTCTAGCATGAAATCTTATCCAAAGAGTTTATTATATTTTCAAGCATAAAGCTATGCCTGACACATAGATGTTCAGAAGTATTTTTTCATTTAAAACTTCACAAAAGCAGTCTATCACAGTGAAAACCAAAAGATGTCTGAGAAAAGGTTTCCTTCTCTGTAGAGAGAAGAGCAGAGAAATGAACAAGATGAAGCTTTTCAATGGGCTCCACCTGGTGGGACTCACACAGACAGAACCTTAAAAGCCTCGTTGTCATGTTGACATTCAATGACTTGACTTCAAAATCTGAGTGACAACCTGTCTCGTTGAAACTACTTGATCCTCAAAACCAACAAGAGTCTCAGAAGAGCAGATGGCTAAGGAGGCATGAAGTATTTTTAAACCACAATAAATATGAGAAAAAATTGGAAGTGAAGAAAAAAAGAAGCTTAACTCAAATTTATTGTTGTATAATGACTTTGGAAAGAGTCCTAGTGGTACAACGGTTAAGTGCTCAGCTGCCAACAGAAAGCTGGGAGGTTTGACTCCATCAAGGCCCTTCAAGGGAGAAAAGGCCTGTTGAACAGTTCCTGCAAAGGTTACCAACAACCTGCCAACTCATTACTACGGAGTTGATTCCAACGCAGGGCAATGTTGCAGCTACACTCAGAAACCTTACAAAGCAGCTCTGCTCTGTCCTACTAGGTTTCTATGAGCCAGAATGGACTCAGCTGCACACAACAATAACAGAAGAATTTTACAGTCATTAGTTTATTTTTATTCATACATCAAACTGCTAGGGAAATAAAAGAGTGGCCACAGAGAAAGGTGAGAAAATTCAAAATTCTGACAAAGCTTCAGACTTTCGTGACTGGAAGCATCCCTGAAGGTGGTACCCTCCTTTCCAAATTCCAAATGACTCCTGAGATGCTCAAGAACAAAGAGCTGGCAAACTAAAGCTGATGGGCCAAAACTAACCTGCTGCCTGTGAGCTAAGAATAATTTTTCCATCTTTTAAAAGATTGAAAAAAAAATCAAGAGAGTATTTTGTCTCTCTCACTCACACACACACACAAGTTACAAGAAATACACATATTTCGGCACCCACTTTGTTGTTAGCTGTCATCAAGCTGTCCCCTGGCTCCTAGCAACCCCATGCACAACAGATCTGAGCACTGCCCAGCTCTGAGCCTTCCCCATGACTGGTTGCAGATTAGACCACTGTGATCCGTAAGCTTTTCCGTGGCTGAGTTTTCACAAGTACACCACCAGGACTTTCTTCCTAGTCTGTCTCAGCCTGGAAGCTCCACTGAAACCTGGTGGGCATCACAGGCACATCCAGTCCACAGCAACATACCGATAGTGGCTGCACACCAGGTGCTTGGCCAGTAATTGAACCCGGGTCTCCCACACGAAAGAGGAGAATTCTACCTGAACCACCAATGTCTCATTCAGTGTCCATAAATTAATTTTTATTGGAACGCAGCCCCGCTTATTTACTCGCACATTGCTTGCAGTTGCTTTTGTGCTACAGTGGCAGAGTTGAGTAATTGCAACAGAGAACCAACGACCCACAGAGCCTAAGGTATTTATTAACTGATCCTTTACGGAATGGTTGTTAACTTCCTCCAAAACCACAGGAGAGAAAGAGCTAAAAACAGAGAGCATTCTGGGTACCTCTGCTAGGGACCAGAGAGAGATTTGTTTCCCTCACCTGTGATTCCTTCATAGAGGCAGAGAGCCAAAGGCCATGTCACTCTTGGTCTATGCCTGAGCTAAGCTTTTCATTTATGAAATTCTGACACTTCTGATGATTTCCAAGGTTGCGTAGCTATTAAAGGATCTGTGCATTTACGGCTTCCCAGTTCAGGCTGCTCAGGCCACTCTTTCTTTATCACATGGTAAATAACAGACTGTGTAATTGTATCACTAAGGAGGCAAAAAGAGGTAAACGGTCCCTCAGATGATGATTCTGGGCTGTGTGATCTGTCAGACATTCTACACACCCCTAGAGGCAACCCTCTGGACTAGCTTTTAGATAAAAGGACCTCCCCAAGATGAAAATTACTTGGATTAACAGTCTCCATGCTGCCCTAGTTTTAGTGGTTATGCCTGATGCATCAAGTTTGGATGGAGCAGTCCAAGCAAGTCTGGATCTTGGCGTAGCTGGCATCTATCTACTGGCACTCCCAAGGGGCTTTGTATCCAAACCTTCAGTGCTTCCCAGAGTGCCGAGAATATTGGAGGGAGAAGGGGAGGACAATGTGGTACTGTTTGCCAACAAGCTCGGTTCATCTCTTTGTTAAGATGGATTTGAAGCGGCTGCATCTGTGTGTGCTGTGAAAGCACAACTGACATTGTTTATAGCCGTTTGTTGTGGCTGCTCCATGTGCACAGATTTGGCTATAGGAGAGGTTTCCACACTAATGTCATTTCTGAGTGCTTAGTGCTTGGGTCTATGGCTACATAAATCTTTGCCTGCCCTACTCCGGACTCAGCAGCCCAGCCTGGAATGATTTGGAAGTGTGGGGAGCAACCTAGAAACAGCCAATGCCTTGAGCCTAAGGGTGAACAGGAATCTTGAGGTAGATGAAAAAGACCTGAGGGACACTCACATACAGAGGACCTATGTTGACATATTTCTAGCATACTGCTTGAATTTTCCCAACAAAAAGTATTCTGGGAAATTAATCTGCATCTCGGAAATGAGTGAACTCCAAGTCTCAAATGGAAGAAAAGAATTCAATAAGGAGTAAGGGGGGGAGGGAGAGGAGAGAATGTAGGAAGGAAGGACGAGAGCGGCAACACTGTGCACAATACACACACCTTCTCACAACTGTTCTTTAAACACCAGGGTGGGTGCTGCTGGGAAGAGACTTTGCTGACTGAATTAAAGTCACTGATGAGTTGACTTTAAGATTATCTTGGTGTGCCTGACCTAGTCAGCCAAGTCCTTTAAAAAAGGCGGGAGAATTCCCTGACCCACACTCATAATAGTAGCTGAATCTACAAGGCTCTCCCTTCCCTAAAACTTCCCTGCCCAACAACCTCAATGCAAAACAGCTTCAGCCTAAGGCTGCTGTATTCCAAGCTGCTCCTGATCTTCTCTTCCTCGCTAACCACCCTTCAGATTTCTGTCTTACTAAGCCAGCATCTACCATTGTTTAAGACAATTCTTTGTAATTGGTCTCCATCTGTCTGTTTGCCTGCCTGCGTGCCTACCTGCCTCCCTACCTATCTTCCTAGCTGCTTGTCTAACCATCCATCTGTCTACCTGTCTGTCTGTCCCCTACTGGTTTTGCTTCTCTGGTTCAGCCCTTTTCTGGTTGTTCCCTGGTGAGCATGCTAAGTCTAGCCATGTAAATTAGCACAAGGTCACAGACCCAAGGTATTATAAAGTCCATCAGCAAAATTGGTCTCAATCCCAACTCAATTAGAGATGTGATATTTCTCTACCAACAGCACGGCTCACTAGGGGCACAATTTTCCATAAAGGTGTTAATAGAGGGCAGCAGCAGAAACTCATTGAGAATTTGTAGTTCACAAAGTCCCGTGGTGGTTCTGTGATCTTCCTCTACACCTCAGTGGAGAGTCCCCGCAGGAAGAGATTCCAGGGTCGGCAGGAACTCGTTGGTCTCATTGAGTTCCTTGGCATCGCGTTCTTCTACAGATGTATTCAGGTAGGAGAACTGCAGGAGCTGGCAATGACTGAGGGGTCACAGGACACCAGTCTGCATTGTACTTAAACTTCTCTCTGTTCCTCCTAGTTCTAGCACCTGTACAAGAAAGACAGGCCCTAATTAGGGAAATTGACTGTTTAGTGCTTCTCAAGTTATCTCTTGGGTAGAAGATCTGTTAAAAACCATTTTTTCCATATTTAGATGATTGGGGTCACCCTGGTGGCATAGTGGTTAAGTGCTGTAGTTGCTAATCAAAAGGTGGGCAGTTCAAATCCACCAGGCAGTTCTACTCTATCTTACAGGGCTGCTATGAGTCAGAATTGACTCAATGACATGGGTATGGTTTTTCCGGTTTGGATAAGCATACTCCCACCAGGCCTTGAGGCACAGTCAGAGAAGAATGTAGGTTCAAGTGGTGAGGTACTGGCAGGTAAGCACAGTGCTTACCTTGCTTGCTAGATCACCTGCACTGAACAATTTCACATGGATATCACCACCACAAAGACACAGTAAAAATTGTCCCCTACAGATTAGTAAGTACGTACAAGTAAGCCCCTGCTTACTTTGCTTACTGGGTCATTCACTGTTGCCAGGGATTGGAAATTCCAAAAGAGGCTCTGATTCTGTAGGAAGATACTGTGGGGTTGGGAGAGAAACAGATGCCAGTCATACCTAGAACAAGAGTCACTGATATGGTGAAAAATATGAAACTGTTCACTGCAAATGATCTGGTAAGCAACATCAGCACTGTGCTTACCTGGCTTGTTGAATAATCCACCCCTGAGGAGTGGCATGATGGAGTGGCAGAATGGCAGAGTAATGGGGCACTACAGCACCTGGTCTTCACATAAGCCCACCCTGGGATCCTCTGGTTCTCTAGGGAAGGATGCCGAGGAGCTGGCAGGGGGAAAGAGGAGTACGTACAAAGGAAGTGAGAAATTTGGGTAGGGGTGGAGAGGACAGTCTGATTGCTTTCAGTCTTCTCATCCCGTTTTCAGAATCCCCATCCAGGGAGGCCTCAGAATCCAGGTGGGTATCCCTGAGGCTAGAAACGCCTATGTTTGACTTTGTGTATATTTATGTTGTATTCAGACTTCTCAGATCTACAAGTCTGTGAAAACACAACTTAGGGAGTTTATTCTTTTTTACTTCAGAAAAGACCAGGAAGCAACTGACATACAAGAAGTATGTTTTTAATGATGCATTCATCTAAAATCTTGTGTAAGAGAGGACACAGTGCACCTACTCCAGATCTACATCATTTACTCCCTGTCATTTTGCATCAGAGAACTTACACAATTGCAGCTCATATAGAATTTGCTGAGAATAACATCTGTTCCTCTTTCGCTGTCTGTGTGTGCGGATGACGGACAGTGGCAGTTCAGTGGTAGAATCCTGACCTCCCACACAGGAGACCTGGAGCCCATTCCTAGCCAATGCCCCTCAGGCACAGCAGATGCCACCTGTCAATAGAGACCTGTATGCTGCTATGATGCTGAACAGAGAATGGTCAAGGAAGAAAGGCCTGGTGACCTACTTCCAAAAATCAGCCAACAAAAAACCTGGGGACCAACAGGGTAAGATCCATAACCTATCACAGGGATGGTGCAGGCTGGGGCAGCAACTGTTTTGTGTGTGGTTGCCAGAATTTAGGAGCCAACTCAGCAGCAGTTAACAATAACAACAGCAACATGTGCAGACAGCACGGCTAACCCTGAAGCCCAATGCAGCCACAGCTCAGAAACAGTAAAACAAGATTTCTTTTCTTTATGAAAAGCTTTCTTTTACAGAACTTTCATCCTCAGCAAAAAGGTTATTTTATTTTATTTTATTTGGGATGAGACTATAGGGTAATATCAGTTTGAGAACAAACTTCTGGCTGAAACTGAAGATTCTTACTTGGCTGGATCAAGGTTTTGGAAAGTTAAAAAATAAAATAATTTGAGACAAGACACATCTTTGTGCTTAGTTGATTCAGAATCAATTTTATGTAATGGAAGGGAAAAGAAAACTGATAATGTGAATATAATTCCCTAAAGGAGAAGGAATGCTTATACCAATTAAAAATATACATGGTCATATACATAGTTACACACACACACATGCATACACATATATATCAGACTCACCAAAAACAAAGCAAGTATAACATTCATACAATTTTGCTTTTTCCACCTTTCAAAACCTAAAATAATGAACACTATTACAGAAATAATCCCTAAGCCTATTAGCCTCAATGAGGTTTATGAACTTTCCTATAAAACAGGCATTGTGTCTGTGATTAATATTTTTCTAAGCCAAAAATTGAGACACAATGTCTGACACATGGAATTTGTAGGGGGAGAGCGAAATAGTTCCAGGAAATCCTGGACACATGGTTGCTGTAAAGATGCCACATGTGAAGTATCAACAGTTTCTTAAGTTCTTCAGTTGTAAGAATAATGTTCCATCGATTCCTCACACCTTCCCTTCCTGAGGTGCCTAGTGGGTTACTGATCACACAGCAGGGCTCAACGTGCTTAGATGGTGCTTTGCTGTTTATAAAATATTTTTACACCTCTTATTTTATTCAGTCACTAAAAGCACTTTGAAAGCAAACACACTATTATGACTGTACCTATTTTATTGGACGTATTATTAAATTCATTTTCCTGTCATAAAAAAGACAGTTAATGCCAAAAGTCATACAAAGAGTAAATAGCAGAGCTGAGACTCATAAACATTCATTCATTGATTAACGAATTGATTAAGGATTTGTTCTTTATTACTTATGTAAATGGAATGGATAAAAATAGAATTGAATACTTTGCAGACATGGTTTCATGTGACTTACTCAGTATTGCCCCTACCGTGAGCACATGCTGGGACAAGCTCACTGTGAAGGACTTTGCCAATAAATATCAGAAATATTTGAAATATTCTAATATTTCTAATAATCCCATCTCTAAGAATCTGTCCTGTGAGTAATCCAAAGGTCTAACAACGAGATGCTAAGTAAATTTTGTTGTATCTATACAATGGAATATCCTATATCCATTAATAATTGATGTTTAAATGACATTTTAAGACACAGAAAAATACTCTTGATAAAATATTGAGTGACATAACCAGGATACCTTGACAGTAGAATGCTTTTTCTAAAAGGAAGAGGAAAAAAAATCATAAAATGCAACAAAATATTAGTGGTATTATTAGTGGTAGCTATCTCTGAGTAGTATGTTATAGATGATTTTATTTCCATTTTTCTTTTCATAATTTTTACATTTTTATATGACTTGCAAAACAGCTTTTGATTTTGTTCCTCTCTCCGCCCCTCTTCTCCCCTTAATAAAAGACAGGTGCCTGAGTCTGGCTATTGTGGAATCTGCAGTACCAACAATTCCAACAACTAAAATTTTGACAATTAAGGTGTAGTGGGATGAGAAATGAGAGAGATGAGTTTAGAGAGTGAGTGCTGGGAGGGGCTGCAGAGGGCACAGCAGAGGGTCGGCCAGGAGAAACACAGCAGAATGGGCCGCTCACTGCAAGACGAGGAAGAGCTGTACAAGAACGGAGCCAGAGCCCTGATGACTTCGGGCCACTGGGGTGGCAGGGGCGAAGGAAATGCAACTGGAGGCAGCCAGTGACGATGGGAATTGGGAAGAGGAGCCAGGTTTTCTCCAGGCTTTTCCAAGACTGAATTGAACGGGTCCCAAGGATTTAGCAAATCAACCTTGAGAAAAAAGTACAGGAATTGGGTCGTCCAGAAAACGATTGAGAGGTTCCTGGGACAATTCTACCTCCTCAGTTGCCCCAATCCACAACCTCTGTGACCTAAATGATGGCCTTTTCCTAGATGTTCCTTTTAGTCTTCGGGGTTTCAATAGTTTCCCATGGGGAAAGGGAACACGGTAGAAAGATTTCAGAGCTCCTAGAACACTCCACATCTCCTAGGCCTCTAGGCTCTACGTGGCTTCTGCAAAGAAGCAACCAGAGAAAAGAAGACTCCCCACTAATCCCCTTGCTGCCCATTCAGATGCTTCCTTCTCCACCCCCCACCCCCACCAATTATCACACCTGGTACTTTGTCCCTAATGTTAACCTAAAGTGTGTGTTTGGGGGCAGGAGGCAAGGGCAGGTACCGTTTGCTGAGTGTCGCATAAGGTGTACTAGTCCATAGGTACTTCTCCACTGGGTCTAGTAGACAAGCCAGGTACAAAAACAAAAGTTTCCTCACATCCACTTCTCAAATTTGCTCCCACTGGGGATCTTATCATGTGTCTCTGAATGCCAGCAAAAAGATAATGTGGAGAAAGCTAGTCAGGCTGACTGAGGCCTGCTGTGTCTGGAAGTTCGCGTTAGTGAGAAGCCAGGGAAGACAAGCAGGGTTGGGTCTGTGTCTTAGAACGCCAAGGCTGGTATGGAAGCAGTCTAATACAAAGGAAGCAGCAAAGGTTGTTCCACATTCCTTCTGAGAGTATTACTTTGAACAAGTTGGTTAACGCCTCTAAACCTTGGCTTCCTCATCTATTAAATGGGGGAGGGGTGAATTTATTGTATTGATATAAGAAAGAAAAAGAGGTAAAGCATAACCAAAACAAAACAAAATCTGTTGCTATCAAGTTGATTTAGACTCAGTGTGACCCTGTGGGACAGAATAGAAAGGCCCCACAGGGTTTCCAAGGCTGTAAATCTTTAAGGAAGCAGACTGCACATCTTTCCTCCACAGAGCAACATTGCACTTAGCAGCCACGTGCTTAACACAGTATCACTAGGGCTCATAGAATCCGCCTAATCACAGTGTGAATGTTAAAAACACACACAGCTGCTAGACAAAAGGTTGGAGTTTTGAATTCACTCAGAGGTGTCTTGGGAGAAAGACCTGGTGATCTACTTCCTAAGCATCAGCCACTGGAAACTGTGGAGCCCAGTTTTGCTCTGATATGTATGGTATCACCATGACTCAGAATTGACTCTAGACTAGTTAATAGTAAGGTAGGAGCTAAACAAGGACTGAGCCTGTAAATTGTTAGCATGCAACCACTGTTCTTCCCACTGCTCCATCGTCTATTCTCTTCCTTAGTTACTGGGATTTTTAGAGAAATTAGGACTATGAGAGGGTAAACGATAGTTTATATTTACATCTTGTTTATTTGTTTAATACTCATATTAGAAAAGAAGATTGATGCATACAAAGTCAACTTGGTAAAGGTTGTCCTGGTGACCTATTTAAAAATTAAAGATGATGGGAAATAAAATATAAAAGTCATTTTAAGAACAGTTTAGATCTAAATAAAATTAATAATGTGAGAGGAGGAACACCACTATTCTGATACTAAACCAAACACAGGTATTACAAGAAAACTACAAACCAATATCCCTCATGGACATAAGTACAAAGGTCTTTAATAAAACAATAGCAAACTGTAGTGTATAGATATGATAATACACTGTCACCACATGAGGTTTATCCCAGGAATGAAAGGTTGGTTCAATACTTGAAAAATCAATGTACTTCACCACATCAATAGACTAAATAAGAAAAACCACATCCTCATCACAATAGATACAGAAATAGCACTAATAAAATTTGACATTCATGCATGAGAAAAACTCTCAGCAAACTAAGACTGGAAAGAGGCTTCTTTATACTGTAAAGGATATCTACAGAAAACCTATAGGTAACAGCATGCTTAACGCTGAAAGAAGGAATGCTTTTCCCCTAATTTGGAGAACAAAGCAAGAATGTCTGCTCATGTCACACCTATCAACACTTTGCAGAGGTCCTAACCAGTGTAATAAGTTTAAAAAAGCCTGGTGATACAGTGCGTAAGTGCTGGGCTGCTCACCAAAAGTTCAGTAGCATCTGCCAGTGGCTCCCAGGAATCCCTATGGTGCAGTTCTGCTCCGTCCTACAGGGTGTCTACAAGTCAGCAACAGGTTTTTTGTTTTTAAATATTCAGAAAAGACGATCACCTACGTAGAAAGTCCTGAAGAATTTGCACATAAAAATAAGAACTACTAGAACTATGAAGAGAATTTAGCAAAGTCTCAGGATATGAGACCACTATTTTAAAAAAATTTAATTTATATACACTAAAAATAAACAATTGAGTTTTTAAAAAAAAAATTAGAGGAAGACCTAAATAAACAGAAAGAGATAGCATGTGCATAATTTGGAAAACTCAATATTATTAGAATGCCGATTTTCTCCTGATTGATTTCTAGTTTCATAGCAAGCCAATGAAAATCCCAGAAGGCTCTTTTGGAGAAACTGACAAGCTCCTTTGGAAAGTTATGTGGAAAAGCTAAAACTTGAAGTAGCCAAAACACTTTTGAATAACAAGGTCATTAGAGAACCATCACTACATGATTTGAAGCCTCCCTATAAAGCTACAATAATCAAGACAGTGTAGCACTGGCAACAGCACAAACACAAACAAGAAAATCAGATAGAGTACCAAAACAGATCCACACTTGCATAGTTAACTGATTTTTGACATAGGTGCCAAGGAAAAAGCCTGGTCTTTTCAACAAAGGGTGCTGAAAAATTTGGACATCTACAACCAAAAACATCAACCTTGATTTATAACTCTACCACACAAAAAAAAATGACACTGAATAGCTCATAGACCTAAATGTAAAATCTAAGATTTATAAAATATCTAGAAAAAAAAATCCAAAAGAAAAATAAAAAGCTTCCAATTAATTCCTTGACTGGACACAAAAAGCATGATCCATTTAAAAAACTCAAACCAGATTTTATCAAAATTTTAAGATTTTCCTGCATTAGAGAAGTTGAGAAAATGAAAAGAGAAGTTGCAGGCTATGGGAAAATGTTCATGAAACATGTATTTGGTAAAGAACTGGTATCAGAATAGTTTGAGAATTTTTAAATCTAAGAAAACCGACAATCTTATTTAAAATGAGGCAAAATATTTGAAGACAATATCGAAGACACACACATGGCAAATAAGTGCATAAGAAGACACTCAAAATCATCAGTCATTAGAGAATGTACATTAAAACTACACTGAGATACCACTACGCACCTATTCTTGTTGTTAGGTGCCACAGAGTCAGTTTTGACTCACAGTGACCCTATAGGTTGGGATAGAAATGCCCCATAGAGTTTCCAAGGAGCATCTGGTGGATTTGAACTACTGACCTCTTGGTTAGCAGCCTAGCACTTCACCACTGTGCCACTATTAGAATGTTGAAAAAATGAAGAAAAAGCTGACATCACCGAGGGCTAGAGACTGGAACTCTCACCCATGGCTAAGGGAAGTAAAAATTGGTACAGCTACTTTGGATATACTTTCAGCAGTTTCTAAGAAAGTCACACATAACTTTCTGGTATAACTGAGCAATAACCCACTCCAAAATTCATTATCCAAGAGAAATGAAAAGGTATGTTCACGTAAAAGTCTGTATACAAATATCTGTAACAGCTTTATTCATAATCGCCAAAACTGGAAACAATCCAAGTGAATATCAGCTGGAAACTAGATTAATTGTGGTACATATACACATCGTAATTCTACTCAGCAGTAAAAATGAACAAACTACTGGTGCATTGAACAATATAAGCCAAGTGCCATCGAGTCAGATCCAACTCATAGCAACCCTAGAGGCCAAGAGTAATCTCAAAAGCATTACTGTAAGTGAAAGAAACCAGACACAAAAGGCTGCACATGCTATAGGTTCATTTTCATGTTATTTTTGAAAAGGCAAAAACCCTAAGGAATGAAATCAGATCAGTAGCTTCCAGAGGGTATGGAAGGAGGGAGAAAATTACCTCGGGCATGATGGAAGTTTTGGTGGTGATGGAAATATTCTGTGTCTTGATCTTAGTGAGATTACAGGACATAATTATCAAAACCCACAGAACCATATACCTAACATTCTATGTGAATTATGCCTCCATAAGCCTTATTTAAAAGATATAAGCAAAGGAAATGTAGTTTTATACCAACTACATAAAAACAACAACAAAAGAACCTGAAATACAAGATGATAATAGATTACAGGTCGGTTTTATGCTAGCTGATGACCATAATCTAAGTGCAGATAAATATCTGGTTTTCATATAAATTTGACACAATTGTATGATACTTTCATACAGCTGGAGGAAACCCAATTAGCCTTAGGTTTATCAACAAGGAAAATTTTACACTGATGTCATAAAAGGTAATTTAGGATACAGAGTATTCCCCATATATAGTGAGCTCCACAGTGGTCCTCCAAAAGATAATGCTCACATCCTATTTCCCAAAACCTGTTGACTATTGCCTGTGGGTCCCTGGTGGTATGGTGATTAGGACTTCGACTGATAACCAATTTCAGTTTCACCAGCTACTCACTGGTAACTCCAGCGGGCAGTTCTACTGTGTTCTGCAGAAACTGTTGCCTATAATTGTTGTTGTTATGAGATGTTGGGTGTGTTCCGAGTCATAGAGACCCTGTTCACAACAGAATGAAACCCTGCCCAGTCCTGCGACGTATCCACAATCTTTTTTACACTTAAGCCTATTGTTACAGCCACTGTCAATCCTTCTCCTTGAGGGTCTTTCTCTTTCTCTGACCCTTTACTTTACCAAGCATGATGTCCTTCTGCAGGGACTTATCCCTCCTGATAAAATATCCAAAGTATGTGAGACACAATCTCACTGTCTTTGCTTCCAAGAAACACTCTGGTTGCACTTCTGTCAAGACAGATCTACTTGGTCTTTCTGCAGTCCAAGGCATATCCAATTTTCTTCTCCAATACCACAACTCAAAGGTGTCAATTATTCTCCTGTCTTCTTTATTCCTTGTCTAGTTTTCACATGCATATGACATGGTCAAAAATACTATGGCTTGGGTCAGGCACAACCAAGTCTTCAAGGTGACATCTTTACCTTTCAACACTTTAAAGAGGTCTTTTGTGGCATACTTTCCCAATGCAAGGCGTCTTTTGATTTCTTGACTGCTGTTTCCCTGGGCTTTGATTAGGCAACAAAATAAAATGAAGTCTTTGAGATCCTCAATCTTTTCTCCACTTATTGTGATGTTGCTCTCTGGTCCAACTGTGAGGATTTTTGTTTTCTTGATGAACAGCAGTGGAACACTGTCAGATACACTGCTGGAAAATGAACCCCCCAGTTAGAAGGCACTCAACAGATAACTGGAGAAGAGCTGCCTCCCCCAAGTGGAGTCGACCTTAATAATGTAGATGTTGTCAAGCCTTCAAGACCTTCGTTGCTGATGTGGCATGACTCAAAGTGAGAAGAAACAGCTGCAAGCATCCATCAATAGTTGAAATGAGGAATGTACAAAGTACAAATCTAGGAAAACAGGAAATCATCAAAAATGAAATGGAATGCATAAACATCAATGTCCTAGGCACTAGTGAGCTCATATGGACTGGTATTGGACATTTTTAGTGAAACAATCACACTGTCTGCCATGCCAGAAATGACACCTTGAAGAGGAATGATGTTGCCTTCATCATCAAAAGCATTTCAAGGTCAGTCCTGAAGCACGAAGCTGTCAGCAATTGTGTAATATCCACATGTGCATAAGGAAGGCCAGTTTATATGACTATTATTCAAATTTAGGTGCCAAACTCTAAGGCCAAAGATTAAGAAATTGAAGACTTTTATCAGCTTCTGAGTCCAAAATTGATTGAACATGCAGTCAGGATGCATCGATAATCACTGGTAATTGGAATGCAAGACTGCTGCCTAGTATGACAAAGTAAGTGATTAAGTTGAAGATTTTGAAAGGAGTGTTTTCCTAGATTATCTGAGTGAACCCTAAATGCAGTCCCATGTGTTAGAGAAGCAGAGGGAGTTTGAGACGCACAGAGAAGGTAATATGAGGACAGGGGCAGAGACTGCAGTAATGCAGCTGCCAATCCAAGTACCTGAAACCGGAAGAGATGAGGAATGGCTTCTTTTGCTAGAGCCCCTGCAGTGAGCACGGCCCTGCTGGCACCTGAATTTTCATCCAGTAGAACTGATCTCCGACTTCCGGCTTCCAGAGTTATAAAAGAGATGCTGTCTTTCTCAAAGATTCTGTTGTTGTGAGCCACCAAATTTATGATGATTTGTTATGACAGCCATAAGAAACTAATACATCACATTACAGTAATATGGTAATAGAAGGTTGTGGAAATACCTAATTTGGCACAGAAGTAGATTCTGTGTGAAATGGTCTGGGATTGCAGTGGCCAGGCAGCCTGCTGTTTGGATCGTCTCCCTGTTTTTATCATCACAGTCCAGTGTGTGTCTGTGTTTTTGCCTGTGTGTGTCTGTGCACCTCTGTGTGGGTGCGTGCGTGCAGGCATGTGTGCTTGCATGCACGTGTGTGTGCGTGTGCAGGGCGGGGCCAGCAAGGAGTCAGCCACTGGGAGGCTGCTTATTGCCCATCCAGTGAAGACTAGTGAAGCCCCAGTGGAAACAATGAAGAGAAGTTGAAGTGATCAAGAACAGACTTGGGAGAGGATAAATAGAAGAAATCATTTTTTTTTCTTAAAAAAAAGAAACTTCAGGTTATAAAATACAAGAGAACCAGCAGCCAGTGTGACTGACTACTGGTGGGTCTGCGCTCTCTTGGCTTTGTTTCTGTTTACAGAAGCCCCGTGCACACCACTTCACAAACCAGCCATCAGCACTACCTCACAGACTGTCCTGGGGGAGCAATTTGGGGAATGAACAAACTATAAACAGGAGGTATAATAAACAAGATCACAAGCATTGCCAGGTACAGGACACACGGCAGAACAGTTCATCTACTCTGGGCCTGTGATCTAATTTTGCCCTCCTTTGAGCTTCCTTCATAATGGTTCTTAAAAAGTGATTGTTCAGACCTTTACAGGAGAAATAAAAATGGAAAAGTGTGTGCTCCGTGCCCCTCCAGGTGAAAGAAAGCCATTTGACACACACTGTGACCGAGTTTTGACCAGGAAACCACCCCAAAGACACTCCTCAAGCAATTGTCAATGTGTGTCTGTCTGAAATACTACTGGGTAACAAAGTTGGGAGAGAAACAAGAACATTGCACTTTAACTTCAGTTCTGGAACATTCTCTCCAAGGAAACTTAAAATAACTGTGCATAATGGAATGAGCTATGACCTTGGATTGGTAAAATGAAAAGAATAGAGATTTTAAAATCTGACGACTTGGACATTTATCTACTTTTTTCCCCACTATATTCCTTAGAGCAATCATACAATCTCCCTGGGTTTCAGTTATTACATCATAAAAATTAGATTGAAAATACTGGCATCCAGGATCTGTTTTTTTTTAAAAAAAAAAAAACAAATAGTCATAAGCACTCAGTGAATGCTGATTCCTTCTCCCCTCCTCTACACTCCAATATCAGATTCCCCAAAAATGGCATCTTGTAGGACAAAATCGACCTACAGACACATTTTTGTTCAGCTGGAATTTTTTTTTTTTTTTTTAATTAAGGAGTCAACTTTGAAGAGTTCCCAAATCTCAGTTCAAAAACCATCATGACAACATGGGGCTACACTCCTCCACAGCCACATGACTGCTGGAGCTGATTGTTCAGTCGAGTGTATGCTACCTAGCTCATTATCCTCCTACCCAGCCATATGTACATGTTTGAATTTGCCAAAAATTCTAGAAATAACAAACGAGTCCATTCAAAGTGTCATTTTGTCTCTCCTTTACCCCACCCCATGTTCCTTTGACACATTAATCCAGTACCAAAGACAAACATGCCCTTTGACCTAATTTTACTTACAACAGAGCAGCAGGTACAGGACATATGTCAGAAAAGTAGAAAAATGGAATGGGTGACGTTTAGACAACCACTTCCATGAAACCAACTTACTGGGAGAATGCTGGCGAGACACACCAATGGTGCACACATCTACCCACCCAATCCGTGACAGCCTGACTAGACTCAGTTAAATGCTTTGATTTCCTGGGTGAATTCAATGACATGAGTTCATGGGAATAATAAAATGCAAACCATGCAGTCTAGTTCTACAATGTTAATGTTTAAATGTGTGCCTTTATTCCAAGAGAATGGAAGTTGGCTTCCACTTACATGAGTCAGAATCGTCTCAACAGCAAGTGGTTAATGAACTTGGATGCTAACCAAAAGGTTGGGGGTTCAATTCCACTCAAAGGCACTTTGGATGAAAGGTCTGGTGATCAACTTCTGAAAAATCAACCACTGACAACCCTCAGGAACATGGTTCTAATATGACACACTGGGCCACCATGAGTCAGATAATGAGGATACAGTATGTGTAAGGATATTAGTTATCTACTGCTTACTAAAAAACCAGAGTTCTCAGTCATCCTAATAAATTACCCTAACATTTGTTACAGAGATTTATGTTTAAAACCACGCATGTATGGTTTTAAGCTACTAAATTTATACAAATATGTATCTCCCAGTTTCTAGGGATCAGGAATTCAGGCCCAGCATAACTAATTCTCAGGTTTACTGTCTCACAAGTCTATAATCAAGGTGTCAGAAAAGGTTAGAGTCTCATCTGAAAGCTCAACTAGGGCAGGATCTGCTCCCAAATTCAGTCATGTGGTTGTTGGCAGGACTTTTAGTTTAGCAATGACTATCTGTCAAAGTGCCTCAGTTCCCTGATGGTTGCTGGCCTGAAGTCCCTGTCAGTTCCTTACCACTCCAGGCATCTCTAACATGGCAACTTCCTTCATCAAAGTCAGCCAAAGGCCTGCTAGCTAGATAGAAGCCACAAGTTTCATAGCCTGATCAAAGGTACCCGTCACCTTCAAAGTTGCCGTATTCTTTTGGTTGGAAGTATGTTACTCAAGAGGCCAAGATAACATAAGGCTATGGACGGCCAAAGGTGGGAGTCACCAAGGGGCTATGTGACTCCTGGTGCAGGTATATCGGACACACATTGCGTTCATTTCAAATCCTCTCAACTCCCACCTATTACCCAGCTATTGCTGCAGAAAAAACTGCAGACTTTGATCAGCTTTACACAAGTGTGACCTGACAGTGCTTTGCTTGAAGCACGTAAAAACCAAACACATTGCCACTGAGTCAATTCTGACTCATTGGAGCACATGGTGACGTCTAATATAGATTGTGATCTTCCAAGGGGCAAGGAAGATGGACAACTGTATACAGTAAAGGAAGCTGTGGCGGAACAGTGGCTAAGAGCTCGGTTGCTAACCAAAAGGTTGGCAAGTTGAATCCACGAGCTACTTCTCGGAAACACTGTGGGAACAGTTCTATTGTATCCTACATGGCTACTGTAAGTAAGAACTGACTCAATGACAATGAGTTTGGTTTGGGTTATAGCGTTTAGAAATAAATAAAGCTAGAAAGCAGAGAGCTTAAGTCAGATGCTACAGTGAAAAAAACTACGATCCTTCAACTCAGTTCCAGGTCTCAGTTAGTTCATAAACCCAAAGTCCACTGACAGAAAGAGAAAAAGTTCTCTTTAACCCAGTTAGCTCTGCTGCTCATATGGACATGCATGCCAAGGATAGGTCCCAGCAGGGACCATTGCCTGTAAATGTGACTGTCTCAGGCCACTGAGCCTACAGGTTCCCTTAACTGCCTTCCAATGGCACCCATTTTTTCCTTCCCCAGATTTGTGACTTGGCTCCATTCCTTGGCCCCTGGCATGGAGCTGGAGACCCTCTAGGGTCCATAATGAAGAAGGGCAGAATGAACGTCTGACCTCAGGGTCAAGTGTTTACATTGTAGCCAAATCATTTTCATAGCTGAGAGTGAGTGCTTCAGTAAAAAATCTGCTTCATTTAAAGGACCTCTGACTATTTCCTCTTCCTCTAAGTAACATTTTATAAAATGTCTTTTTCTGTCCTCTTAGCTTGATGGTTGCTGTGCCTTGAGGTGAGTGGGAGGCAGGCACTATATCCATAAATAATTTCCATTTTATAGAAGCCTGCCTTGTTAGTTCCAAGAAGACAAATATTTACGGAAAAAGATACTTCCTAAAAAGAAGACTTCAGCTTCTCCCAAGAAAGGAGAGCCGGCAAATTCTGAGTGAAGACTGGGGTATTCATCCTTAGATCCTTCTCTGCCCTCCTGACAGCCAAATTCTTCTTCTGCAGTTCCACGACTAGCACCAGCCCAGCAGTGAAAAGTTGGTTCTTTTCTCCTTCAGCAAGTCCAATAAGGCTCCTTAACAATTCTAATGGTGCTTTGGTCAACCGTCCAGAGAGCTAAGAACAGGCTGTGGCATGAGACAGGCGAGCTGGCATGTGGGGGCCAAGAAAGCATTGTGCATCAATTCTTTAATGAATTTATTTAGCGGGGGAGATGAAATAGAGGGCAAAGTCTAAGAAGGCAGAACGGGAGAGCTGGGAAAAGACAGCAGATGTTGTCCAAGATACTTTTTCATGTTTCCTGTGCACTAGAAATCTGCAGATGTATGTTGGCAAGGCTACAGTCAGAGTACAGAGGGAGGCTAGAGTTTACACATCTGGAAATCATTTGGCAGGGCGCAGAGTTCAAGCGCTCCCTGCTGCAGCCGGGTTCAGACGTTACCTGGACTAGCAGGCCTTCGCAGAGTGAGGGTCTAGACATTCACAGAGGAGTAGGGGGCTGCTCTTCCCCTGCACACCCTACCTAAGCAGACTGCTTTTGCTCTGTATGAAGTCAGTCACTGGAAAAGCTGAAACGACTATGAAAAGAGAGAAGGGGGTAGGGGAAGGAGAGGAGCGAAGAAGAGAATGCAGCGCAACAGGGAGAAGCCTGGCTGGAAATCAAGGAACAAAATGTACTTGGACCCAATCCAGCACATGAGTTAACTTGAGAGCAAAGAACACTATTCAGGGGAGGGAAAAGGAAAAAAAAAAAAAAGAGGCAGGCTCTTCTGAACAGTAACACCCAGGGATCATGCTCAGGCCACATTTACTCTTCTCAGAAATCCCTGTACATTTTGCCCTCATTTATTTCACAAATACACAGGGCTTTCTCAATCTGGAGGGAGTTCCTGTCAGCTGAAGGATTTATGGGGTTTTGGAGCGAGAGCACGGAGTCTCTCAAGGACTGGTCATCACCCTCTGACCTGCAGCCTCTAGCGACGATGGAGGATGACACCAGGTCTTCCCTGCCGCTGGGCTACAAGGCATGTTGGGTATTTTGCTTCCCTCAGAGGAGAAGCACATCTTTCTGTCGAAATTACGTCCTGGCTCAAAGTCACTGCCAGGTTCAACTGTGCAGAAGATACCAGCCTCAGCTGCACCCAGGCTCAGCTGAAGGGCCCGTGCATCGCAGCTCGCGTGATAAATTTGCAGTGAACGGCAGTGAGTGCAAGGCTCTGGGCCAACCCCCACCTCTCAGTATGGTCCCAGGGCTCAGAAATATTAGAGTCCACCTGGGGAGAGAACACCGTTCATAAAAATACAACTAACAAAATGCAGAAAAATGCAATAAATGCCAAATGTGAGATAAAACATGTCCATATGTGTACCCTCAGAATTCCCATCTCTGAAATCGGCTTATCTTCTTGTAGTAGAGGCGTGATGGATGCCTCTACTATCCCTCCTGTTGCCAAGCCAGAAATGCTGATTTCTCCCACTCTGTCACCCTGCAGAAAGAAGCCCTGGAGATGCAGTAGTTAAGCACTTGGCTGCTAGCCAGAAGGTCAGAGGTTCAAACCCAAAAGCCACTTTTTAGGAAAAGGATGTGGCTTCCTAAAGAGTGACAGTTTTGGAAGCTGTATAGGGCAGACCTACCCTGCCCCGCACGGTCACTATCAGTCGAGATTGACTCAGCCACAATGGCAATGGGTATCACCCTGTATGTTCAATTTGGCCACCAGGGTCCTGTGGATTTCATGCCCTTAACATCTCTTGAATGTACCCCCATTCTCCCCACAATCCAACCACCTTCCTCATCATTACTCTGAATCATGACACTGTGTCCAAATTGATCTCCCACCGCCAGCTTTGTTCCCCTGAATCTGCTCTCAGAGTTACCTTTCTGATACGTGAATCGGCACATGCCACGTCTAGTGGTTCAGTAGTTTCCACAGCTTTCAGAATAAATCTCAGCCTCTCAAGTATAACATACAAAATCTCTGTGATCTGATTTTTGTCCACCTTCCTAACCTCGTCTTCAGTGGTTGGCTGGTAAATGTTTTAACAACCAGGTCTCCAAACACACCACTGTGTTATTCTGTGAGACTCATTTTCCCCTGGGACAGCAATAGACATTTTTCAGACTGCATCTCTTTCTCTCTGCCGAGAAAGACTCTCTTCCTACCTTCCTCATGGCTAGTCGTTCTGTGGAAGCTAGTTCCTCCAAGAAGTCTTTCCATAGCGAGCGCCCTAAATGTCACGCTACAGCATACTCACACGCTGGCGGCGCTGCAGGCGCAAGGTGCTGCTTTAGAATGGGAACTGCCTTTATCTTTGATTCACCATCCCTTACAACCTTCCTGCTACAGTGTTATTTTCAGGAACAGGTGCATTTAAGAATACAAAAAATAACCCACTAGCTTTTAATTTACTAGCTACGCTGTAGAGTCCTGGTGGTTCCAACAGTTAACACATTCAGCCATTAACCAAAAGCAGGAGTGTGAGTTCACTCAGAGGTGCCTGGTGATCTACTTCCCAGAAATCAGCCATCAAAACCACTACGAAGCACACATGAGGTGGTCATGAGTCAGAATTGATTTGAAGGCAACTAGTTAATTACATTCTACACTCTTGTAAAAAGATTAGAGGCTGTGAATATAAGCCTAAGTGCTCTGGTGAGAATAATTGGTCCCAGCCTTCCACTGACACTGAGCTCTAGGAGGCACAGAGTAGTCAGGGAAGACTTCCTAGAGGAAGGTTGGCTTAACAAATAAGCACACAGAACACCCAGTTGAATTTTAATTTCAGGTAATCAAATTTTGTTTGTTTCAGTACAAGAGCGTCCCTGCCAATGTGACGGATATTCTTACATTAAATAAAGATTCGTTTATCTAAAATTCAATTTAACTGGATATCTTTTTATCTGGTAATTCTGTCTTTGAGGAGGCTGCATTTGAGCAAGAGCTTGAAGGATGAGTCACAGCTAGAAAACAGAGTGAGAAGAGGAACTGACTCTCCTCACTGGGGGCTGGTAGAAGGGGTGACAAGCAAAGTGCACAGGGAACAGAAATCTGCAAAGCGGTATCAGCTAGGTTTGTTTCGAGGTTTAGACCCAGAGAGGATGGGAAAGCAAACAGAAGGAAGAGAACAGTGAAACCAAGGTGACCACAGCAGGTGATCACGATTGCTGAGACTCGGGTCTGTAGGTGCTGAACTGGTCGAGAGTAAATTGAAGGAAGGACAGGAAGAATGGATAGATTCCGAATGTGTGAGGGAATAGGCTATGGCAGCAGAATCTAAGGAACATTCAAAGCTGTAAGACTTAAGAGGAGAAGCCCGGCTAGAGGGGTGTGAGGAGATGAGCTTCCCATATAGGGAAGCTGGACTGGATACGGAAACCCTGGTGGCGTAGTGGTTAAGTCCTACAGCTGCTAAAAGGAAAGTTGGCAGTTCAAATCTACCAGGTGCTCCTTGGAACCTCTATGGTTCCAAGGAACCTCAATGGATTATTTTTTGTGGGGGGGACCAAATACGAAAATAGGGTGACCGAGGACAGGTGCATACCACAGTTGCAGGTGGGATGCTAGAGTCTAGAGGGGGGAAACACCTGTTGTCAGATATCCCAATCTAAGTGACAGTGAGAGCTTGCTGGGGCTCTCTGACACTTAATTGCCTGCTGTATGTATTATCAAGAAGGAATGCATATTAGCCTGGTAGGTTAGCTGCTCTTGAGTTAATTTTTGACTCACAGTGACCCTACATGACAGAGTAGAACTTCCCTATAAGGTTTTCTACACTGCTATCTTTATGGGAGCAGATCACCAGGTCTTTCCCAAACAGAGCCACCAGGTGGATTCAGAGCACCACCCTTTGTGTTCCCAGACAAGCTCTTAACACTGCACCGCCAGGGCCCTTTGAATACTAATATGATAATATGTTACCACTAAACTGATGTCAGCAAGATCCTACTCCTTCCAGATCCTCTTGAGAATCCACTAGGCCATTACAGATTAAGAACTAACTCCTTGAGTTCTTAAGAGAAGACTTGACGCAGTTGCCAACAAGATACTCAGAAGGTGAGATGGTTTGCTACCCAACTGCATTCTAAAGCCTAAATTTAATACAGTGCATACCCACATTTGAATGGAACTAACTGCTCATCAACATGAGATGACTGTATCAACAGCCTATGTAAATATGTTTGAAAGTGCTTTGAAAACCGTAATGTGCTACACAAATCTAAGACAGTATTATTATTCACACAGAATGAATATCTATAATATAACTGAAAATAATCATTCAGATGTCCACATTACATCTGTTTATTGCCAGACATCTGGATATGTCAAGACAATTAAATTGTAACCCACACCCTGATACCACTTACCTCCCCTGGCTTTTCTTTTACACAGCACTCATCACCATCTATCATACTATCTGAGTAGTACTTCATTTCTTTTGTGCTTTGCCTGATAACCCACAGGAATGTATGAGCCCTGAGGGCAAGAATTGATGTCTGTTTTGTTCACCATTATATCTCTGCATGTCCCAAACAGTGCTTATTTCTAATTGTATGAATTAACTTTAGTTTTCAAAGGCATGGCTGAGCTCACATAGACACATCTTGGGAGATAGGAAATGTCCTGAAAGACAAACATGAAAGAAATCTCAGAATCATGACACCCGTTGTCCTACCAATAGGCAGTAAAGTGCCATGAAGTCCTAACAGGAGACTTGCCCATGTGAGCAACTTGACTGTGGTGGTTTCTCTGTGCATCCTTACAGTTAGAAATGTGTAGGCCAATGCCAAAGTCCTCCCTGGTGGAGGACACTATAAGCAACTCAATGACAGGTAAGAATCACTTCCTCTCCCTTAGAATGGACCTTGCTGAACTCAGCTGTTTGCTATTTGCTCCGCTACTTCCAGAGACCTCAGAGGTCCCCCCACCCCTCCAGAGAGCTAACTAACTCGACAAATGAACCATACAGACTGTGATATTCCCACCTTCCCGGGGTGTTGTGCTTATTTCAAATGCCGAAAAAAAAGAGCTACATTAGAATTCAAATTCCAGAACCTAGCATGCCTATCTGAGCCCAGGGTTCTCTTTTCTACTGTTTATCCCTGTGGTTCTGTAGAATCCCAACTACCTTAGAGAGCTGACTGGATGCCTTTTTGCACATGATATTCTGCAAAAGGAATGGTAAAGAAAGGATCTCTGCTCTGCCTCACAGAATGAGTAAAACCTTGCTAATGCAGACAAATACCAAAAATGCATTGCAGCTGTAGTCCAGATGAGCCTTGATAGGCATCCAGCTGCACTCTTCAACCCAACTGGTATGTGTCCTGGTTAAACAACGGAACAGACTGGCCAGGCTTGGGGAGCCCAGTGGTGAAGTCCAAAAGGCTCTCGTGTCGGAATGCATTTGGCCTCCTATGGAAGCAAAAAGGCTGGGGACAAAAGGGTCAGTTGTAAGACCTAAAGAAAGATGTAGGAGTTGTACCTCACAAGGACACTACAGAAGGGCTAACTCCTTCCTAGAGTCTGCATTCAAGGAGATGCGTGTAATCGGCAATGACAGGTGGGCCTCAAGGCCCATACGGAGGCAAACTGGAGTACCTGAAGGGAAGTAGCAGCACCTTCCCCCTCAAAAGGGCATCATCACGGGTGCACATCTCTCACCACTCTCTTGGTCTGCTACTCTGTCTTCCGTCCCTTCTCCTGGGTGTCATTCCATTGACCACCTACAAAGAAGCTGGTGAGGGGGCTCTCCTTCTCCTTCTCACTTGAGGGACAGCTTCTGGCAAACCCTCCCCTTTCTCTGTGAGGCCAGCCAATTCCAGAGTCCATCAAACCTTTTCTTTTCCATTTTTGTCCTCATCTGATTCATTGCAGTATTCCTTTGGCCTCTTAATCACTGCCAGACGTGAAGCCGATGGTTTGGGGTTTATAGATAACTATTACTGCCAGAGCCTCTTCCCCTCATTGTCTGGAAGCCTGTCTCCATTTAAGCCCTAATCCTTTTTGCCATTTTGACCCAGTTCCCATTATTTTATATGTTTCCATATTAAGTTAAATAACCCTCTTGCAGCCGCCTGTATCTTATTGAATCCAGCTCTTCTTTTGTAACTCAAATGAATGCCTGGAGGGGAAAAAATTCCTTGTGCTTTTCCCAGGGATTTATCCACTTTCTTAACTTACAGCATAAAGGGCTAGACGGGAAGCCCCTTTTAAAAATTCTGACAATATTTCTTAATGAGACAAAGAGGTGCTACATCTCGTTACCTCTCTCCTCCCTACATCCTGTAGATGGAAGAATGTGTTTAAATATGTCAAAATTACCAAACACAGGTGGATACAATACTGTCTTCAGCTGTTGAATTCATCCTTTCCTAGAAGAAAAATTGATAACAGTAGATGACTATGTTTCACAGATAACACAGTAAACAAAGAAATTCAGATGAAGAGAGGAGAGTGAGGAATCAAGAGTTGAATCCCAATAATTGGATACTCATTTAAGACATAATTCATCTTTCCTCCCTATGTTAAACCCCAGGTAACCATGTGTTGACTGAACAAAAGCTTAAATCGTACAACATTGGAAGATATTATTCCTTCAGATATGCACAGTGTGATCCTGTCTAAACAAAGACAACTTTGGTGACAAATAACTCACAGACTGGGTGTATTTCAGAAGGAATCGTGGCCTCTGTGTTTGTACCATAAACCTTTTGAACTGAACCAAGTTTATAAAGACTCTCCCTGTCGCTTTAACATGGTGTAGCTTGCTTATCCATCATTCAGGGAAAAAGAAACAGAAAACCATTGGGAGTATTGCAGAGTGTTTTCAGGTACTATCCTTAGCCTATTTTTCTCCCTCATAATAGGTAGTTTCTAGATGACCAGCTGAAAAGATAAGGCACGTAGGACTCTAGGGGATGTCACCCAGAAATAGGACGGCAAGTAACTGTCTTGTTCTGGAAGGGAGCAATCCATATTGTGAAATCCAGAGGCAATGTCTGCGACCAGTGATAAATACAAAACAGAATCTACCATTTGTGACTCTTCAAAAGAGGAACTGGTGGCTATATTCCCAAGCCTCACTGAATTGTATTCAACAGATCCTACTTTAAAATAATAGCTTTATTATTGACAAAATATCAACAGTGAGAACAATGACAAAATGTTATGCACTTTTCCACATTACTTTAACACAACCATCTACAGATACATATTATGATGTACAATTTTATAGGTGAAAAACTGAGGCTTAACTTGTAAAACGTCACACAATCTTGGTTAAGTCTGGTTATGAACATTCCATTTGAATCCAGAAACCATGCTCTTAAACTGAACCAAAAAACCACCAAACTCATTGCTCTCAAGTGTGACTCTGAATCATAGTGACCCCATGTGTTACAGAGTAGAACTGCACCACAGGGTCTTCTTGGCTGTAATGTTTATAGAAGGACCACAGTTGTCTTCCATGGTGCTACCGCGGGGCTCGAACTACCAACTTTTAGGTTCTGAACTACTATCCTATAAAACATATTCAGTATAGAAATTAGTTTTGATTAGAAAAGTAAAAACAGTAGCCAGTCAAGTAAGCAAAAACAATTATAACTGCACTCACTCGCAAAGAACTTTACAAAATCTCTTCTGTTTCCATACTTCCCTGGGTATATACACAATTCACAAAAAAAAAAAAAAAAAAAAAAAAACAGGGGATAGAGATAATACTTAATATACTGATAGATAACGTTTGTATTTTCATTTAAAATAATTTTTGCAGGTCTTTGTATATCAATAAATACAATTCTACCACATTATCTTTAATGCCTATGTTATTTTTCCCTTACAAAGATACACTATAATATATTTAATCAATTTGGCCCCTAGGGTCGCCATGAGTTGGATCCCACTCGACAGCACTTGGCTGGCATTATGAACATTATTATTCTTATACAAAGTTCTCAGGATAAAAATCCTAATAGCTGAATTCTTTCACATGTATTTGTTTACTTAGAGGAAATTTGTAAAAACATGATACGCATTTTTAAAATATTGCTCAATTGCCTTTTGGGAAGTATGTATGGATTTTCATTCCCATCAGCAATGTATGCAAGTGACCTTCCTACACTATTACCAATAATGAGTATCAGTATTTTATAAACCCTGTGTTACTTATTGCCTGTTTGGAAAGGAAAATAAGATCTCATTAGTGTTTTACTTTGTTTTTCTGAAGTTTTTACATGGGGAACATTTCTCTCTCTCTTTGGCATTTGTTTTAGTTCTTTTGTAAAGTGCCTTTTCATATTCATACCTCATTTTTCTTTCAGGATTCATTGTATGGTAATAATTTTTCAAAATAATTGTATTAAATGTATTTCTCCAAGTTTTTTGTCTTTAATTTTTAATTACACAAAGCTTTAAACATTTCTTCTCTTTTGTGGTTTCTGTTACTGTTAGTGGCATACTGGTTAAGAGCTATAGCTGCTAACCAAAAGATTAACAGTTCAAATCTATCAGCCACTCCTTGGAAAACCTATGGGACAGTTACACTCTGTCTTATAGGGTTGCTATAAGTCAGGATTGATTCAGTGGCAACAGGTTTTGGTTATTGATATTATCCTTTAAAAAAAAAACTTCTTACCTCTAAGTTATGAAGTATTCACCAATAATTTTCTTCTTAAGCTCCCAAAAAAATTTTGATACTTAAAGTATTTACCGAGGATCTCTTTGTGTAATACATATTTATTTCTTATAAGTTATTAAACCAAATGTCCCTGTATCATTCATAACATATTAATTCTAGCTCATTGGAAATGATATCTTCATGTTCTACCAAAATTTCGTATATACTTACGTTCATTTTAGAAGTATTATCCTAATCCATATATTTTTCTCTGGATTTCTGTGCAATTACCAACTCGACAGCAATGTTGTTTTTTGTTTTTTGTTTTTTATTATCTCTGTTAGTTATTATGGCTTTAACAGCCATATTAATGTTTCAGAGGACAATTTTCCCTTTTTTATTATCAAATATTTACTTATCTATTGCATTTAAGGATTATTCTACCAGTTTTTCCCCAGAAAAACACTATTATAGTTGCAACTGGGTTACACTGTTCAGATAATTTCAAAATAATGAATAGCCTTACAATTTGAGTCAATCAGTCTTTCTAGGAACAAGCAAGTCATGTCTCTTTATTCAAGTGTATTTTTTCTCAACAATACATTTTCTTTGTATACATTATAGTTTATGGTATTATGTGAATGGAATCCTTGCACCTGTTGTATTTTAGAACTGGTTACTGTGACAGATTTATACAGTGGACTGACCAGTTTTTACAGGGGTAGAATGGATACCTAGTGATATTAATTATCATTCCAAAGTTACCCATTTCATCTAAGACGTTAAGTGCACCTAGAAGCCAGGCCATTATCCAGTCCTAACAACTGTACAGCCAGAACATGCCTAGATGATCTGTTCACTCTCAGCTCTGCTACCACCGCTCTGGTTGAGGAACCAGTAACTTTTGTATGATTAGTATAACCTCCTAACTGATCTTCCAGCCCTGTATGTCCCCATTCTGATCCATTCTTTGAATTTCAAGTGTGAACAAATCATATCACTTTCCTGCTTAAAAGTCTCCAGAAACTTCCTTTACCACTTAAACACCAACCATCTGGCTTACAAAGATCTACAGGCTCTGACCTCTCCGTATTGTCCAAGCACATCTCCTTCCTGGCCTTCCCTTGTTCCATGTGCTCCACCATTCTGGTCTTTTTTCAGTTCCTCACATGGTCATTTCATCCTTGGGGATTTTGTTACCAGCTGTGCCCTCTGCCTTGAAGCACCTCTCCCAGATGGCTGCTCTTTCTAATCATTCAGAACTCAACTGGAATGTCACCTGCTCAGCAAGTCTCCCCTTGACCACCCAATCTAAAGTAGCCCACCACTACTTTGATAGCACAACCTCCTGCTTTATTCTCATAAAAGTATTTATTATGGAAATTTTCTTATTTATTTGTCTATTGTGGATTGCGTTTCCCTCAGCCTGTCTCCCCTACCCCCGTCTATAAGACAGCTTCTCAAAGCAGTCACAGTTTCTTGGTTCTCACTGAATCACCAACAACCAGACAAGTATCTGGCACATATTAGGTGTTCAATAAAAACTCATGGAAGGAATGAACTCAGACCTTCTTACTCCTAATAAGCATTGTTTGGTAGAAGCTGAGTATGTCTTACATTCAGGTGGACCTGTGCTTAACTTTCAAATATCATTTCCTTATATTAAGGAAAATGTGGTGATTAGTAGTAACTGCCTCCCATACTTGGCTTGAGAATTATATGGAAAGATATGTACAGCACTAGCATAATTCCTAGCACACAAGCAGTACTCAAGGTATGTTAGTAGTTTCTCTTCCCTGAGCAATTTTCCCCCACAAACCAGTACCTTGACCAGAGAGTTCTATCTTAGAACAAGTGAGACTTTCAAACTAGGTACAAAACGGAAAGTACTACCATTTGGGATGAGTTTTTGTTACAATTTGTTGTCTAAAATTGAAAATGAATATATCAGCCAAATTATCCCCTACCCTAAAATGAAACAAGGAGTCCTTGGGTAGTGTGAACAGCTCAACACTTGACTACTAGTCAAAAGATTGACAGTCCGAACCCACCAAGAGGCATCTTGGAAGACAGGCTTAGAGATTTGCTTCCAAAGGGTCACAGCCTTGAAAACCCTATGCAGTAGTTCTAGTATACACACACGGAGTCACCATGAGTCAGAATCAGCTGGGTGACAAATAAAAAAGGTAATAACAAACTGAAACGTAAGAGTCCAAAATGAAGATCATTGAACAAGCCCACAAGTAATTGTCACTTTGCCACAAATCAACACAATTTGAGTCTCTCATTTTAATGCTGCATTAGGGGAACGTACTATTGCTCAGATGTCATACAGCACATTGGAATTATAAAAGAAGGCATTAAACAAACCTCAGAGGAGGATCCAAGATTCAAATAAATCAATGATTATGGTTTCCTAGAGCAATTTCACTGAATTTCCATGAGCCTCCTACATCAGGGGAGTATATAAATTATACGAGGCTATAAAGTCCGACACAATAAAAGTGTCTCACTCTGAAAAAGGAAATGAATTCTCTGACCTTGACAACCAAAACACTGCCCTTGGTTACTCTACACTTTCCTCTGGAGCTTACAATGGGGAAACCAATTCATTCTTTTTCTATTTATACTTCTTGGGACCAAGCCCACAGATACAATTCTTCTAAATCTTAGGAAAAGTGACCAGGTCACCAAAGAGCCCAACAATCCCAACTGGCGATAACTTTCTTAATTATAAGTAGCCATCCTTAGGATCAAGGCTCATTCAACTTGTAGAAGTGGTCACAAAGTTACAAGTCACCCCCTATTGTGAAGAGGTCATATGAACCTGTTTTAAAAAATAAAACAAAACAAAAAATATGCAACACGTATTTTCCCAGAAGTACCAGAAAGAGATCAGTGAGCACCAGACAGGAATATTGGCCAAGTGCAAGGGTTAAGAGCAAGAACTCCACTGCTTAGCTTTACTCCCTATTCATATCTTTCCAGCTATGTGACCTTGAGAAAGTTACTCTATCCCAGTTTTCTTGACCGTATAGTGGGAATGATAATAATAGTGCCTATCTCACAGGGTTGCAATGAGGACCAAATGATTAGGATTTGTGAAAAACTCAGTATCATTAAAAGCTTTTAGGTAATTGAGTTATAACTCAAAGGACATTTTTAATGTTTTTGTTCTGTGAACTTGTCCTGAATGGGATAAGCCATTCTCTCACCCTTAGCAGGACTGATGGGACAGGTAGCCTCTTTATCTTGTACCATAAAGTAGAAAAAGTCAATGCAAGTTATTCTCTTACTCTTTGTATATGAAAAAACTGATGTTAAGTGAAGTGAATAAGAAATCCAGTTCTTCTCACCTTAAAAATCAAAGGGGAGTGTGGAAATGAAACCCCAGCTCTATGGTTTCCCGCTACTCCCTACAAATGCTGCTACCACCTTGTAAGCTGTTTTCAAGGCACAGTTCCCAAAGGTACGATTCCACTGCTCCACAAAATGCAATAGGATCAAAATCTCCTTCTTCAGGGGCCCCAGCAGAGTCAAAAGAAATAAAAGAAGACAACACCATTCTTAGACTCCTGAGAATATAAAGCCTCAGCATGGGCGACAGTCCTTCAAACATTTTCTGCGTGCGGATTTCATCATGCCTGCCCTCTTACCTCCTCCGTGCCTTGTTACTTCTCACCTTTGCCCACTGGATACCATTTGGCCTCTTTGAAAGCTGAAAATAACTTTCAATACAGGCCATCAGAGAAGCCCATCTGCTGAGAAAAAATTTAAATAAACCTTATGAGCGACCTTCTTTTCTATGAGATGGGGCTAATTTTACAACCAGGGTTTGTGAAAGGAAAGAGAAAGCATAGTTTGTGACCTTAACGCAAGCATCCCCTCCCACCCCAAGAAGGCTGTCCATGGACTTTAGACCTATCCAGTGAGTTGCAGAAGGCTCTCCTAATTAGAGGATAATCTCAGCAACTGAGAATCAAGACAAGGTCAACTTATTAATCACTACTTTAATAATGAATAGCAAAAACAGGAGAGATGAAGGAATATAAAATGTAACAGAACCAAGAGGCAGTTACAGAAACTGCAAACTAACTGATCATTTTTCTTTAGGACTCATCATTGATAAAAATGAAGTCTTTAGCCTTTCTGATAACTTCCTGTGTCTAAACCACAGAAATTTAATTGAGAAATTCAGGTCCCCAGAAATCTGCTGCTGTCTGCTGCTCTCGCTGTAAAAGCATATTATTATAAGCCTTTGACTAGGTTATAGTACAAAACAGAGAATTGCTGCTACAACATCATTATATAGATTGTATACCCAAAAGATGCTTTTCTAATCTTTGTTGCTAGTCTTCCCACCTACCCCATCGCTGCCCTTACCTCCAGCAAATAGATGAAGGTGAAATCTCAGGGGATATTGTATTCTCTTTAGGTCACAGGCTTCTCCAAATGCATTTTGCACTTCCACTGTAGACAAGACACAGAACTGAGTGCTTATATAATAGACAGAAGGATAACTGTTTCTTCTGGAATACCATTATAGTCATATTGATATTACAGTATAATTTTTTGTTGCCTTTGGAGTTATTAAGACTCATAATCTCTAGGCTGCACATTTCAAGATAGTAAAAGTGTATCTTTTCATTTGCTTACAAAACTTAGCTCCAATAGCGTCTGCACAGAATAAACTCCCTCCTAGGCTGGGGTCTCAGCATAGTCTTGTACTGTTTCATTCTCTGGCTAGTGGCAAATGTAAACAGTTTGACAAAGCCTAGTAATCTTTCAGGGGAATAAGATGTGGCAAAGAAGTGCTCTTAAACCTCCCTCCCTGGTCTCGGTTAAGGACACCTACCTGGTGGCACAGTGGTTAAGAGCTTGCTCAGCAGTTTGCATTCACCAGCCACTCCTTGGAAACCCTGTGGGGCAGTTCTACACTGTGCTGTAGGGTAGATATAAGATAGAATTAAGTCAACAGTCACAAATTTGGTTTTTTGTTTGGGAGGGGGAAGTTTCCTGTTAAAGTAATTTTATTCAGTATTACATTAAACCTCCCTGTTTTCTTCATCTCCCAAATTCCCATGTGTTACTTATGATCAAACAGCACCTTTTCTGGTGGCCTTTTACAACTCTCTCAAGACGGAGAGTACCCTTTCCTCCATCTGACCAAACAACTACCTTTGCATAGAGGTTTTGTCACACTCACACTTGGAAGTGCAATGATCTCCCTGCAACTCTGCCTCCTCCACTTTGTGTCTAAAACCTTAGCACCAGGCTCAGTGCCTGCTTCTGTAGGTGATGCCCCAGGAGGGATCTCTGAAAAAGTGAGTGGGTGCATGAATTAATCAACCAAGGACTGTGACTAACCCATCAAGAAGCCTCAGAAATACGGGATGTTGACAGACGCAGATTCAACATCCCTAAGCCAACTGAAAGGTGCTTCTAGGCTTTGATTATAGCAAATATCCTCTCTTAGAGGATAGTATGGACTCACGGCCTATTTGTATGTCTATAACATCCAAAAGAAGTGAAAAAACAGGGTTCTACTCTATTCAGATGCAAAGTTTAAAAGAAAGACTTGAGAAAACCAATTCTCTCCTTCTTCTCCCTCATGTGAGCAATATCCCTAGTGATCATAAAAAGCAAATCCTAGTTTAAATTCTGTTCAGATGACACAACTGAATTAATCAATGTTCCAACTACAATAGCAAGAGTTACTATGACTTTCACTTGTTTGGGGCTGTGCTGTTTCATGACATTACAACCTGTGTTACCAATGCTAGGATTCACTCAGCAGGCAGGCAGCCAGCAGAGCAGAGCAGAACTCAGAGTTGAAGTTGGGTAAACAATCATTAGTGACAGCAAATGTGTCGACGGGCCCTTCCACGGTGTTCTGCATCATTTACTCAGGAGTTAGTATGAAATTTGACCATCCTCCCTTCTTTTTATGGCCTGCTTACTATTTACCTGCAGAGAACAATGCAATTAACCATAATGAGATTAGAGTTCCAGTAGAGGGTATATTTTACACTGTGAGGATACCGTAGTACCTAAGAAGAGTCAATTCACTCCAGACTAACACTGAAAAATATTATTTTTAATAATGAAGAAAATACCATTTGGCTATACATTACTGGAGAGACCACTAGGTCACAGTTTAAACCTGAGCCATAAAAGAATACCATTCCTGTTACCGTCTGAACAATTGCTCTAAAGGTGAGTCTCAGGGATTGCAACCTGTTTTTTGCAAATCTGGGAGAAAACTCCACAACAACGTGTAGTATGGAGCAAGGAAAGAGTTTTATTTGGGAAAGTGCAGATGTGCAGATCCAGAGTCTGCAAGGGACAAGGAGGCCTTGTTACCCCCTTGTCCCCATGGACAAGTGTGCCAGGCAGGGTGCTCTGCTGGATAAGCACTGTGGTTTACACCTCAGTGGAAGAACCCAAGCCTTTCATACCTTTTTCTAGAGCATAAATGAGAAAGTATCCTTGTCATAGGCAAAGCAGCTCAGACTCCTGAGTGGATGCCTTAGAAGCCAGCTATTTACTGGAATTATCTAGAAATAACAACTGCCTAGCTGCCAGAGGTCTTAAGGCCTCTGAGGGGTTGTGGGCCTCTCTACTAAAGAGAAAAGCCACTCATTGCCACGAGAAGCTAAGACTGGATATAACATTTTGTGCTGGGAGAGGGGCAACCCCAGCTGAATCATTGTTTAGGCAACCCAGAAGGGCCTCCTAAGGTCATTTGCAGACAATAGGATGCATAAAATTTTCAAAAGACTGTGAAATAAAATCATGTAAGTTTGAATCCTTAGCTTTTCTGTGTCATAACTGGGTCTTATTAGAATGATCCTGCTGTCATCAACGTTAAATAAATTATACAATAACTTCTAAACGAACAACCTTAGCCATATTTCTTTCTTTTTTTTAGAATAAACACACATACTTCTCTTCAAGGCAATTACAAATCCTTTGCTTTCTTTAAATACTTTATAATTGACTACTCTAGGACCAAAGGAACCCTGGAAGCAAAGTGGCCCTCGGCTGCTGTCTGAAAGCTAATTGTTCAAATCTGCCATCAGCTCCATGGGAGAAAGACATAGCAATCTGATCCCATAAAGATCTAGTCTAGGGAACACTCTGGGGCAGTTCTGCTCTGTCACATGGGGGTCACAACAAGTCAGAATCAACTTGATAGCACACTACAGCACTCTAGGACCAGCTCTAAAGAACACTGTGCTGCTGGTCAAGTTTTTGGTCCGAGTTCATCACGTCCACACTGAACCCCTTACCAGGTTCCAGCAGCCCTTGAGTTGCCCTTGGTCTCAACTGCAGGACATCAGGGGCTAAGCTCCAAGCTCCCCACCTGACTTCATTCTACCTACAAAACTTCACAGCTTTATGCTCCGTTCTCTAACAACAAATAGTCTTTCGATATAGAGACAAACTAGCCCTGTTAAACTTTTCACTACCTAGTATTCAGTGAAATGATGATTAAAGGAGTGATGAAAATTCTAACCCCGTGATCCTTTCTTCAGGGAGGCCTCCTGTGTTCCTCACTTTTTGTCTTGGGGTCCCTTTTACACTTGGTTCCCTTTGGCTTGCGCCAGGCACAAGGGTGGACTGTAACAGCTGGATGAGACCTTAAGTAGCATACTTCTCCTTCTATTAATCTTGAGTCCACTTTCTATCCTGACCTCTGTCTTCCACCTCCTCAACCTTATATCTTACATTGCTTTCCTCCGTGTTATTGTTGTAGATCACTTCACACTCTTTATGGATTGAGATTTTGTATGAATAAATTAGTAATGAGTGTATGAATTGGCTGCTGCTTCCGAATCTTTTTTTTTTTTTTTTTTCCATGTAGGTCAAGCTCAAAAATGGAGTCAAAAACTCAAGTTCTTATTAATTAGCTATTAGACATGATATACCATAGAAGCTTGACTCCAGTCAAGTATTATAATTCCTTCTGCTATTTATAATGGCAAAAGGGTGCACTGAACTTTCTGTTCCAACACCTGGTTTGACTCCTGACCTGTATTTCCTGACTTTTCCTACATTTTCCTTTTTCCTCCATTATTTCTTTATATTCTACTGGAGGGTATTGTAAAAAGAAAGGCAGAAAGTGTATTAAACAGAAGATCGCCAACGGTTCTGCTATATTCTCGGCAACCATTTACTGTTACGGAAAAACTCCTTTCTTTAAGAAAAAAGGAAATACTGTATCAAAATAATTTATTCATAGATCAAATATCAAGATAAGGTATGACTCTTAAGTATCATTAATAAACCAGCTACTAGCCAATTCTCTAAACCTCTTTCATGAGGTCTTTTAATGTTCTTTAAACTAAGTCTCCTATGGTTTTTAAAACAGATTGCTTGACCCAGAGCCCAAATCAACAAAACCTCCCAAGCATCCCAAAGCCCTTGGTGGTGAAAGTCTGACAGCTGAATGCAGGCACAACACAGGGGGAACAGTGTGTACTGCCTGGCATGTGCCAAGGAATGTCCACAGCCTGGGACAATCAAGCAGATACCTGCCCGTGTTTCCTGTGGTCTCAAGAAGCTGGGAACCAGACCAAGTCACACCATGTTTCAACTGCAGCAAATCATTAGAAAAGAGGGCAAATGGTAGCACTACAGTTAAAACAACAAACAGGTGGCACTTTTTAGACACCAAAGATGATGTCTTGAAAATACATCGCACAAACTAGAATATAAACAGCACCCGTTTCCATAAGCAGAAAAGTCTGGCAGCTGGCAGGCAATCCAAGTCTTCTGATTCACTTCCAGCAGGGGACACTTACAAGTTCCCATTGGTAATTTATATGAATGAATAAATGAGTCAACAAGCAAATCAATAAATGGCACTCCTGTCAATGTTCTGGAACTACAAGGGGGCTCAATTAGGTATTTTATCCTGAATTCTGCATCCTCTGCTTCTGTCAAAATACTTTAGTTGTTCTCCCTTTGATTCAAGAATCATCATCATAGAATCAGATGCTTTCTATTTCATATCAAATTAGAAATTCAATTCCTGTATAATACATCTTTGAAGATACATGATTTTTTTTTCTTTGCGAATATGTCACCTTATAGACATAAAACACAGTGAATCTTTACTGATTTTTTAAAAACTACCAAAATACCTGAATATCTTAACTTGTGTGATGAATTGTCCTACATACATCACTTAGATCTCTAATGGGCTATAGAGTTTGGCATCAAAACTGAAAACTTCCTATGAACGAACAAATTAGATGCATTAGAGAGACTTCAATGGTTCAGTGTAAGCTGGAGTGCGTGACCAGAAGGCAAGCTCCTCATTACACTCCCTCTGCTCTGTTTCACACACACATACACAAACACAGAAAATTTTTTAGATGTCACGAAGACACTTCTGTAAAATAGAGGCTGAATACCACTATCTTTAATATGATTTAATCAGGAATGCTAATATAAGTATATTTCAGCCATTCCAAAACAATCAGAAAAGTATAGTTAACTTCAAGTTATGTCACCTTTCTTGACATTCCTATTCCACATTCTTTCAGCCTAACACAAACTCACTGCCCCCTAAGCTTCTCATATAACCTTTAATGATGTTATTGTCAGTTTAATCACATATTGATAACTATAAAAGAATACAATCCCTAAGGCAGACTTTTCTCTAATTACACTAAACTAACATTTGGTTTAAAGATAACAGCAGGGGATAGTTTTGATTTAAGATTAAAAGATTTTCTCAAGGCATTAGTGTTGGTAGGAGAAGAAAATGTGGAGTGTATGAGAGTGAGGAGAGAGGATCATCCAGCCTCAGTGGCTTCAAGAAGTCTGAATCCTGTGAGAATTTGAAGTACTGCTCCATATCGTTTCCCCCTTTTGATCAAGATTGTGGTATAGATCTTGGATCAAAATATTCAGCAAAAGTAACGGCACTGTTCACTTTTTCTGGTCTCAGGGCAAAGGAGAAAACATTCATAGAGGCAATTAGACATATATTCCAATTCCTCCTGCAATTCCTGACCCTCCTTCCTTGTTGCTCCAGAAGAATAGACACCAATTGTCATAACTTGGATGGCTACTTGCAAGCTTTTAAGACCCCCAAGAACAGTTGAAGAATATAACAATGTCACTGAACTGTACACATATAAATTTTTGAATGGGTGTACATTTTCCTATGGATCTCTTCACCAAAATGTTTTTCAGAAGTATTTTCTCTATACTGTTGTAGATTCAGATTCTTTCAGCGTGTGAGTTATTTAGTATGCATCAGACACTGTCTCTGGAGTTTCAAACATATTCTCATTAACATAATTTTTCCTTTGTAGTAACCATTTAATTTCTGTATCACGAATTTCTGTATCATGTACTGTGATTACCAGCCAGATAAATGCCTTTGTAACATGGATCACCTGGGAGCTAGCACAGTTACAATTTTGATGAACAACTTTTATTTTTTCCCTCAATATGGCAAATCCAATGGTTCCCTAGGCCTCCTTGTGAAGGGTGAAAATGTTGTAATTATGCTGAGATCACAGCTGATGGAAACAATGTAAGAGCAGTAGAAAAAATACTGTATTTTTGTACAAAGACTATATACCTTCTGCATTTGTTTGCTGGCCATGCCCACCCCCCAAAAGTATTTCTGTGAGCACACTATGGTAATTTTTTTCTACAACACAGCAGAGAATCAGCATGGCTACACTTTATGAGGGTGCCTTGCAGGGAGAAAGCTCGGCCAGCAGACAAATGCAGACGCATGTGCTGTTCGAGTAGAAAGACTCTGTGTGTATGTAAATGTGTATGACTTGCTATGTATACAGCCTTCAGTTGGCGCCGCGGAGGCCCAGTGGTGATGAGTTCAGCTGCTAACTAAAAGGTTGGTGGTTCAGACTCACCCAGTGTCTCCATGGGAGAAAAGATCTTGTGATGCACTTCTATAAGAATTATCATTGCTGTTATTAAGTGCCGTCAGGTTCGTTCCAGCTTAGTGCGACCCCATGAACCACGGAGGGCCATTCTGCTTGGTCTTGTGCCATCCTCATAGTCATTGTTATTCTTGAGCCCCATGTCACAGCCACCATGTCAATCGATCTCTTTAGGGGTCTCCCTCTTTTTTGCTGACCCTCTCCTTTGCCAAGCACGATGTTGTTCTCCAGGGCTGATCCATCCTGATAACACATCCAGAGTAGAGGGACAAAGTCTCACCATCCTTGCTTCTAAGGAGCATTCTGGCATACTTCTTTCAAAATAGATTTGTTCGTTCTTCAGGCAGCTCATGATATATTCACTATTCTTTGCCAACACCACAATTCAAAAGCATCACTTCTTCTTTGGTCTGCCTTATTCACTGTCCAACTTTCACATGCATATGAAGCAAACAGAAGAATATCACAGCTTGGGTCAGGCATGTCTTAGTCCTCAGAGTAGTTTCTTGCTTGCCAACATTTTAAAGAGATCTTTTGCAGCAAATTTGTCCAATACAGTAAGTTGTGTGATTACTTAATTGGTGTTGATTGTGGATCCAAGTAAATGAAATCACTGGCAACTTTAATATGTCCTCCACTGTAAAGATTACAACCTCGGAAACTGTATGCAGCATTTCTACTCTGTCGCATCATGCCACTACTGGTCAGAATCAACTCAATGGCATCTAGCTACTAGTGGTATCTGGTTGGGAGGAGATGTTGGGACACAGCAGAGTTTTTTCCTTTTACTCAGAGTGATCTACATTGTTTATTTTTCTAGTTTTGTTTAGACACGGATCACAAGCTTACCTCAACGTTTCCCTCTCACTTTCCTGTATTTTCTTCGCCGGAATAATTTCTGTGTTCCATCTCTGATACTGCCACATAGTGACTTCGTGACACTGACAAGTTACTTAAGACAAGGAAGAATATTAGCATTACCTGACCCAGAGAGTCTCTCTGGAGATGAAATAAGGCAGCATCGGCGTAAAGTTCCAGATACTTCTCATTATTTGCATTAAATTATGTTCCACTCTTGGCCTTTCTTTAAAACTATCTGGATCCCATCTTCCGTGCACAAACTTGCAAAATATGAGTTTTTCATTCCTCTTTTTGTCAGTAAATGCATACCTTAGGCACAAACCCAGGAGCCTTGGTGGCACAGTGGTTAACAGCTTGACTGCCAACCAAAAGATCAACAATTAGAATCTACGAGCTGCTCCTTCAAAACCCTAAGGGACAGTTCTGTTTTGTCCCCGTGGGATGCCATGAGTCCTTACTGACTCATGGGTAAAGGGTTTGTATGCACATACAGAATGCACAACCATGAATGAGTTCACTTTTAGTAACAGTGGTCCCAGAATCAAGGGAGTCACATCATAGACACTATGTTTTAAAGTAAAGAATCATTTTCTACAGAGTATAAATTTACCAACTTTCCACAAACCAAGTTTCCAAAGCAGTGGAGAACATCTGAGACCCTTTAAGCTTCTTGTTATCCCTAATGGGGCACTAATTGTTTTGAAATCAATATCCCAGTGCGCAAACTTTCTGCTAGAATGAAAGTGGATTGAGAATTAGAAATACCACCATCATTCTGATGTCTAGAATGTCACACTTTAGAAGATAGATGCTAGAAATGGTCTTCTTTGGATTAAATGTATTTGATATTATAATTTAAGTTTTAATATTTGAAATTATGAAACCCTTTTCTCAAAAAAAAAAAATACCTTTCTACCCCTGTCCTCCAGTATAACATTTACTTCTTCCTAAAATGATCACGTCTTCAATGCAAGCTCACATGTACCACACACACTCCACTCTTTTGATACAAAGTAATTTCTATGCGAAAGAAGGTTAATTTTGAGTTTTCCTTCTTAATTTGCTATGCTTTCGTGCTTTAAAAATTAGGCGCTTTAATGGCGCCACCTTGTGGCAACAAACGGCTTCAAAATCATCCACCCAACATTCTCTGCCCCCCTTTTCCTAGTTCCTGCTCTTCGAATTTATTTTTCATTTTTACTCTGCATTGACGTTACTGACAAAGATAAGGACTTTATTACAAACAAACAAACAAAAAATCATTTAAAAATTAAAAAAAAACACTAATATGAAGACAGAACCTGCACAGTTAAGAATAATCCACTCTTCAAGGACAAAATATGTAGCTAAAAATCAGCAAGAGGTGTGTTAAGAAGAAATAAAACGAAGAAAGGCAGGAATTCAAAGTGAACTTTAATGGGAAAGCTAACCTGATGGAAGGCGTTTGGGCTAGTGTTTTCCTTCAATGTTGTCCATATTTTCTGCCCTGCTGCAGGCCTGAGAGCCAGACAGCTCAGAACAGCAAGCCAGCGCTTCCCAGCCACAGACAATGGAATATTAAAGCCATTGGTATTCTCCTCACAGCCACAGAAACCATAGCCAGGTGCTAAAGGAACTGGCTGTTTATGAAGAAATAATCAAATATTCTTTCCTTCCTTCCTCCTCATTTCTTTTTCTTTTTTTAATATTTCATTTATGCCTTCCTCCTCATTTCTGCTGCTTCTCACACAACCATTGGCAGCCTTATCCCCGGAGGCCAGAGTACTATTTGGGAAAAATAATAAGTTATGATTTTTTTTTTTTCCTAGCATGCTTGAGCTCCAAGAGCTCAGACATTCATTAGACACACCAATAACACGCCTGGCAGGTGGATCAGTCAGCTCAGGTGATAAATCTACCTGTTTGAGGTTCCAGTCTATAAAAACCAGAACCAAACCCACTGCCATCAAGTTGATTCTGACTTGTAGTGACACCCTAGGGCAGAGTAGAACCATCCCATAGAGAGTCCAAGGAGCTCCTGGTAGGTTGGAATTGCCGACCCTTCAGTGAGCAGGTGTAGCACTCTATCACTACACTACCAAGGTTTCTAAAGTCTATAAAGCCATGGAAAAGCCCTTCTTGTGTTTGAAAGACCGTATCTCTTTCGGTATAAACAAACCATGATGTAGCTTCACATGAGATAAATGAAGGGAAAAGAGTCAAGATTTGCCATCACGAGTCAAAGAACACCCTCAGGTTGCTGAAAGACCTTCTCCTGGAGGTTCCCCCGGGAAAGCTGATGTGAGAACGGCATGAGGCAGTGTCTCAACCCCTCTTACCTCACAAAGGAGAAGCAGGATCAAGGTCAACATTGCAAGGCGAACACCTAAGAAGCAGATGTCAGACGTGCCATCTTTACCCATGCTGACACCAACCAACCCTCCCATGGCACTCTCTACTTTTCTACTGAGTTGAATAGTTCATTGCAACAGCCACACAGAACTTACAGACAATACTCATGATTAGGAGGGCTACTAGGAACTAACAGGCTACATTTCAGGTTCAGGAATACCCAAGATACACGTCCTCCCTCGGGACAGCTTCTTCTCAGCTGTGCTTACAGACACAACTCTCTCTGGGCCCTCAGCCTCTGCACTGCGGGAGCAACTGTTACAAAGCGCTGCCAAGAAATGCCCAGCGACAGCCCACTCCACCAGTAGGCCTCAGCCGGGAGCTGCTCGCCTCTAGTTCCATAGGTCAGCACACCGAACTCCAGCAAGTACCTAGAAGTACCATACTGCTCCAGCCAGGCTTCTGCCTGAGGGCACTCAGCTTTGTCACTCTGTGGGCCAGAAAGACCACTACACCAGCTCCTGCTGGCCCCTCCTGATGCCATTTCTCTGCCACTCTTGTCATTTTTAGTATTACGGTTCTCTCTGTCTCTCTCTCCATCTCTCTGTCTCCTGGTTTCAGCAGCTTCTCAGTGCAGGAATGCCTGTTGCAAAGGATACACTTTGTCCTGAACCTATTTCCTTGGTGGTAGAAAGAGCTCCTCTTTCCCCTGGAATTGGCTCTCTTTTAAGCCTATTGGGATGGCAAAATTCACAGTCCTCTTGATGGGTCACAACTGACGGATTGCACAGTGCTACCTGCTCACTTGGGGGGGTTACAAGACCATGAAGAGAAAGGCCACACAAAGCAATCCACTGTACCGCAGGTGACTTCCTAACTGAAAGGTCGCTTGTGCACACACATGTACTCACGCACCCCGGACCAAGCCACCCAGCCCACTGGCATGAGTATGGGGTTTTACAACGAAGCTGTCTGAACTGGCCTTCTGTGGAAACAACATTTTTCTTCCAGGTCCCAGAGACAAAGGCATGGATTGGGGTACTCCAAAGTCATGTCATCGAATTTTGTGAAAAATGAAACTGGGAGAAAGCAATCTTTATCTATTGGCAATTTTGGCAACAGGAACCACAGATTTTCATTAAAATATGACTGTCAAGGGTGAAATATTGGGGAAGAGGATTATATATTTACTATAAGGAAGATGAGATGCTGAAACACCCACAGGAAGCACCAACAGGGCCAGAGACATCATTAAACTCAATACATTACTGTGTGAGTGTAAGGCTCTGGAGGCCGGCCGCAGTCAGGCACACATTCTAGCTGACCTTTCCGGGTTGGGTTGACTCACAACCAGACTGTGAAGGCTGTGACCACAACGGAATCTTGTTCCTTCCTGGTGACCCCACATTACATTCCAGTAAATTGTCCCTTGGTACAATTGTTCCTTTATCTATACAGGAAGGAAATTTGTGATTCCTTCTGGAAACTGGAGCTGTAGAGGTGCCAGGCTCACTCTCCTGACTGCTGGCTCGCAATGAACACACAGGAAGCCTGGTCATGTGTGGGCCATGATGCAACAGCCCATCATGCCATTAGGCTGGACGGCAGCTGTAGCCCTCTAATGCTGAATAGATTTGGGGCTATCTCAAGCAGAAATTGCATGACTTCAGTGTTTTAAAAGAGGTAACAAGCTACAACCTGGGGCCACATCAGGCCTATGACTTATTTTTATAAATAAAGCTTTGTTGGAACACAACTACATTCATTCATTTCAATATTGTCTGTGGCTGCTTTCAGGGAGTCTTTGGTAATACCATGATAAAATTCCCACCTTCCAGGCAGGAAAACCGAGTCTGGTTCCCCGCTGGTGCACTTCGTGTGTTGCCAGCACCCAGCTGTCAGTGGAGGTTCACATGTTGTTGTGATGCTGACCAGGTTTCAGGGAAGTTTTCCAACTAAACAAACTAAGAAGAAAGGCCTGGTGATTCACTTCCAAAACACAGCCAGTAAAAACCTTGTTAGCAACAATGGTCCTATGGGCAGCTTATGATGGAGATGGCACAGGATTGGGAAGCAGATTCCTTTGCTCAGGGACAGCCACAAGTCAGGGGTCAAATTATTGACAGCTAGCAACAACAAAGGCTGTTTTTATGCAGCACTAACAGTGTTGAGGATCTGCAACAGAGACTGGTCTGAAAAACCTGTTCTTTATTATCTGGCCCTTTACAGAAAAAGTTGTCAAGCCCTAGTCTAAAAGCAGGATCATGAATGTACAAATGTGCCATAAGAAGGGAAACCTGAAGGCTTGGGTTCTCATTCTGGTCATGTCAGAGATCAGCTTGGCCTCCAATTCTAAGTGACTATAAACATCTCTGCAAAAGATACAAAAATTCTGTGATCTAAGCATCTGGTAATACACGGGGTTTCAGATGCCAAGGTGCCACGCAATACTTAGATTTTCAAAAAATGTTATTTCTCTCTTTGTAAGCCAAGGAATGTGTTATTCAAAATAATCATACTGACAATCACTTGTACAACATGCACTCACATACACACACATGCACTCACATACACACACATGCACTCACATACACACACATGCACTCACATACACACACATGCACTCACATACAATGCACTCACATACATACACACACATGCACTCACATACACACACATGCACTCACATACATACACATGGACTCACATAAAAACCTGAACAACTTGCTCAGACACCGGCGTCGGCACAGGGTTTCACACTTAGGCTCTTTGCACTCACCATCTATGGGAAGCTGTTTGTCTTTTCAGGCCTCGTCACTTGGACAGAGAAACTGCCTGTGTCTAGGGCCTCACCATCTGTAAAGCTGTGACCAAACATTCCTATGCACCTACCATCCAAGACACAGCTGTAGAATTATGGAGAAGAGTTTTTACAATACTAAGTAATTGTCTGAGTCTGAAGAAAGGAGAATGTCTAATTCACAAACATTTCACACTTTGTAGTACATTCACATATAATACAGTGAACACTATGCTATTTACTTGTATTCTGTGCCATCTTTATTTAGAGTCTACTTTATGAGACCTGTAAATAATTTCCAAGCATCTATCTAAAAAAAATTCAATATAGTGAAATGGACTTGAAATTAGGGCTTCTGTCTTCATCTGGTTTTTCCCCAAAATGCAAAGCCTGGGACAAGATAGTTTATTTTGGGAAGTGATTGTAAGAAAATTAACTCCAAAGAATGGAGAACATTCTTTGGAAACAGAAAAAGAGAAGAAGATAATCCAAGGGTCCAACTGGCAGTTTGAATCTACCGGGCACTCCTTGGAAACTCTACAGGGCAGTTCTCTGTTCTCTAGGGTTGCTATGAGCCTGAATCAACTCAACAGCAATGGGTTTGGTTTTTTGGTTTTACTGAGCTAGTCACTGTGATGGGCAATGGAGACTCCGTCCCTTTGGGATGACCTGAGTTGCCACGTAGGATGAGCCCCAGATGGGTCTTCCTGAAGGAGGCAGGAGGGAAATATTTTTCCACTGTCTCAGTTACCTAGTGCTGTCATAACAGAAATACCACAAATGAGTAGCTTTAACAAACAGAAATTTATTTTTTTCACAGTTTAGGAGGCTAGAAATGTGAATTCAGGGTGCCACGTCTACGGGAAGGCTTGATCTCTCTGGCAGCTCGGGAGGAAAGTCCTTGTCTCTTTTAGCTCCTGCGCATCACGTGGCTTGGCATCTGTCTTCCTCCACCTTTGCTGTCACCTGTCTCCGTTTATCTCTTGTAAGAGATCTACTTAAGACATACCCTACACTAATCCTGTCTCATTAGTTGTTGTGGACTGAACTGTAACCCCCCCAAAGTGTGTCACCATGGGTAGGCAATGATTCCCAGTATTTTGTAATCCTCCACCTTTTGTTTCCTGATGTGATTTTGCTATGTGATATAAATCCTGCCTCTACGATGTCAATGAAGCAAATAGAGCCAGTTACGTTAATGAGTCAGAACTCAACCTACAAGATTATGTTGTATCTTGAGCAGTCTTCTATGAGATATGAAAGACAGAAATGGACAAAGAGACCAGGGAACTCATTCCACCAAGAAACAAGAGACTGGAGAATAGTGCTTCCTTTGAATCCCTACAGTGAGAAACTCCTCAACAGGGGAAGATTGGTGACAAAACCTTCCCCCGGAGGTGGCAAAGAAAGAAAGCCAGGACCCTAAATTTGGACTTCTAGACAAGGAACTGCCAGAAAGATGCTTACATGTGTTCCATTGACTATGCGAAGACATTTGACTGTGTGGATCATAACAGATTATGGCTAAAAATGTAGAGAATGGGAATTCCAGAGTACTTAATTGTGTTCTTAAGGAATCTGTATATGGATCAAGAGGCAGCTGTGTAAACAGAACAAGGGGACACTGCAAAGTTTAAAGTCAGGAAAAGTGTGTGTCAGAGTTGTATCCTTTGGCCATACCTTTTTAGTCTGCATGCTGATTAAGCAATTCAAGAAGCTGGTTTATGTTAAGAAGAATGAAGCACCAGGATTGGAGGATGACTCATCAACAACCTGCATTACACAGATGACACCACCTTATTTGTGAGAAGTGAAGAGGGTTTGAAACACTTACTGGTGAAAATCAAAGACCACAGCCTTCAGTAAGGATTGCACCTCAAAATCAAGAAAACAAAAATCCTCACAACTGGACCAGTAAGCAATGTCATCATAAATGGAGACAGCATCGAGGTTGTCAAGGATTTTATTTTACTTGGATCTACAATCAACAGCAACGGAAGCAGCAGTCAAGAAATCAAAAGATGCGTCACACTGGGAAAATCTGCTGCAAGGGGCCTCTTTAAAGTACTGAAAAGTAAAAACATCACTTTGAAGACTAAGGTACACCTGAACCATGCCATGGTATTTTCAATCACATCATATGCATTCAAAAGCTGGACAATGAACAAGGAAGACAGAAGACAAATTTATGCCTGTGAATTGTGGCACTGGAGAAGAATAAATGTACTGTGGACTGCCAAAAGAACAAACAGATATGTTCTGGAAGAAGTACAAACAGAGTGCTCCTTAGAAGCAATGATGGAAAGACTGTGTCTTATATACTTTGGATACATTGTTAGGAGGGAAAAAGGTCCATGGAGAAAGACATCATACCTGGTAGAGTGAAGTGTCAACGAAAAAGAGAAAGACCCTTGATAAGATGGATTGACACCGTGGCTGCAACAATGGGCAGAAGCATAAAAACAATTGTGGCCATGTCACAAGACTGGGCAGTGTTTCATTCTGTTGTGCATAGGGTCAGTATGAGTCAGAACTGATTTGACAGCACCTAGCAACAGCGACCACAACAACAGCCTCCAACATTACAAGAGAATAAATTTGTCTTTGTTAAACCCGTCCACTTGTGGTATTTCTGTTACAGCAACACTAGATGACTAAGATATTAATATAACAGAAAACTCATTTCCAAGTGGAATAATAAACCAAGTACAGAGGTTAGGATGTACAACACATATTTTGGGGGGATGCAATGCGGTCTACAACATTCAACTCCCACCGTTGTCCCCAAGGGTTTTAATTTAATCCTACTTCCATTTTGTGCACCGTCAGAATGTTTGGAAGGTCAGTAATCCCCAAAGGGAAAGCCCAGGTCAAAAAAAGCAAGAATTATGTGGTGCAGCCTAGGCAAGGAGCTGACAGGTCACAATTGCACTTAGCTAGTTGTCCCAGCAATTGCTGGAGTCAAAGGTTGGAGAAGGGGATGTGAGGAAAGGTACAAGAAACATTCCAACAGCATGTGATGCCTGAATTGTACTACTTTACACTCCCAACATACCACCAGTAAGATTACACTGATTATAATAATTCTTCATCCAACATCAGAGAAGTCCCTGGCACACACTAACCAAACCAAACCCACAGCTGTTGAGCCTATTCCAACTCATAGTGACCCTATAGAACAGAGTAGAACTGCCCCATAGCGTTTCTAAGGAGCACTTGGTGGATTTGTGCATAGCGCCACTATGTACAAATTTTTGCCGACCTTTTGGTTAGCAACTGTAGCACTTTAACCACTGCACCACCAGAGTTTCCTGGCACATGTGAGGCATCTGGAATAGAGAGAGATAAAGATACCAACCTCATGCTCCAGGAGCATTTCATTGATTTAAAGGATTGTTATTGTTGTTGTTAGTTTCATTTAAGTTGGCGTCCGATTTATGGTGACTCCTTGCACAACAGCCCTGTCAATAAATCATTTGAATAAATTCAGATCAACATTATCAGTTAACATGTGAACACACACAGATGCTTCCCCTGTTGGATGGGTATCAATGAATGGAAGTCAACAGAAGGGAAGTTCTGGGAAAGAGACTGATGCCTGAGTGGGATTTCAAAGGATCAGTAGAAATTTTCCAGGCAGTAAAGCAGAAAGGAAGAGTGAATTGCCTATAAGTATTTACAGAAGTTGGAGAGGTCGGAATGTATAAGAAAAATACATGAAACTTAGAAAGTAAAGCAGAAATAAGTGTGGGGAAGTAGATAATGAGGAGATTAAAGAAGCAAGCAGCGGCTGCATTGGGAAATCCTAGATACTCTCTTAAACACCTTATACTTGGTCCTGTCAATGATACAGTAACATGGAGAGATTACAAAGAGTGGAGAGAGTGGTTCAATTTGCTTTTAAGAAAAATAACTTTGATACCATTATGGAAGGGAATTTATATTACCTCAAACAAATTTCAGAGGTAATTAAAGTTTGTGCATTTTAAAATCTAACACTAAAATAACTCACATCTGTCAACATCCCAATTCAAGGGACACACCATAACCTGCGTTTTACCTAGAAATGTACACATAACATTGCGGGTAAGTGCTCCACAACGTTAAATGGAAACCACAGCAAGACTTTACCAAGGCAGAGGTTTTTCTAATGGTACAGGGTTGTTATTTACTATTTAGTTTCACAGGGTTTTACAATGCAGGTCTAGAAATAATGCAAACTGCTAGTCACTTCCCTCGTCCTTGACTTCTGCAAGGCAATAAGAAAATTCAGTAAGACTAACACCAGGGCACAGTCCAGAAATATAGGCTTTTCCCATCCTGTATGAGGAGAAAAAAAGTCTTTTAGGTTTCTTGTTGAGCCCATGAACAGTGGACATCCAATAAACCAAAAGTTAACTTTCTCAACTTAATTCAGCAGAACAAGGTATCCTTAAGACTCCTCACATAAATTTTTGTGCTAAATACAAGCGGCAGAGCATATCAATGCAGGAAGGAGATGACCAAGATTTGAAATTGTGACACCCAAGGGAAGACACAGGGGTAAAAAGAAAGGCTTCAAGAACCAAAGGACTCACTTTGCCCCCAGTTCAACATCTGCTAGAGAAGGCAAATACCCTGTTTCTCCTTTTGCCACACTGTCCATAATAATTGATACTAGCACCAGGTGACTGGAAAAATGACTACTTTCTAAAGAGGAGATGTACATACACCAGCTTGTCTTCAAACCCTTCCTCTTCCTCTAGCCAAGACCGTGTTCATTTCAATGCCGTAGCCCCCTGTGGCAGTCTAATAAGACCAGGGGTATTCCATATCTGAATTGTGTATTTAAATGCATAAAATCACATCAAAATGAAAGTACCAAATATTATAAAACAAATTGTGTGATGTACAAATGACATACATATTTCTTTATCAATGTATTGAACAGCAGTATCTAATAGTGGGTCCAATAACTAGCAGGATCCTGATATAGTAATGAACAGAACTGATATTTTTAAAATATCTGAAATGCCTCTGATGTGGAATGAAAGTTATCAGTCATCTGTATTGGTCACACACTCCTAACATGCTGCTAATACTGCTGTTTGTTGCCTGTAACTAGTGGTACATATGCTCAATTTCAGGTAGGGGATGGTGAAGCCAAAGATATTATTCATGAACCCCAGCCGAAGCCTGCTGGCCACTCTTCTGTGGGTGTGGTCTCTGAGCTTCCTTGTGTTTTCTGGAAAAAGAAATTATAGTTCCAAAGAATTCTTCAGATCCCCATATGCTAAACACTGAGTTGTTTTAATCACTTGATTGAGAATATAAACAACAAATAAAAGCTACAAGGAATTTGAGGCACTTAGAAATATTTGTATTTTACAAATTATAATATCATGTGAGTTTATTAGACCTAGAGTTATAGTCCTAGACCCATATGTACAAGACCGCTTATTTATTAGGCCTCAGACAATGTATGGAGCACAAAAGAACTTGGAAAGCTATTTTCTGTTGTTGTTTAACCCTAACTGAAATCTGTTTTGAAAAGGAATATAGTGCAAAGTTTGTGACTTTGGTTTCTCTGGGTAACCTTGGACAAACTGTTTAGCTAAGTTTTCTCATCTGTAAAATAGATGTTAAAACTATACTGACTTCATAAAATTACTGTGAAAATTAGAATGAGCTAAAAGTTGTGTTTTCCATACTTTGAGTCATGAACCATTTAACAGGACATAAATTTGGTACGTCTCTACCAGAAATGTTTTTACTGAAATAGAATAAAATGGAAAATAACTAAGTGTCTTGTATACCATAAGGACAAGCATTGCCTTGTGAAAATTCTATTCCATCTGTACTTGTATATCTTTAGTCCTGCTTTGCAACACTTTTTTTTTAATTGTAAGTAGCAAAAGAAATTAAAACATGTCACACATGTAGTAGAAGTTGTGGCATATAGAAAGTTATTATTAGTGATAGTGACTCATTAGTGCCCTAAGGTCTAGAGTCACAAACTGGGGACTACTATAAAGAAGTCATTTTGTGACTTGGCTTCCCAGGAATGTGCACCACAAAGCATGTTCAAGGTATTCTAGTCCTGCAGGAGGGGACTCAATCAGGCCTTGTGGTGGAGACAAGTATGAATGAAAATATGACTCTGGGAAAATAGGACAGAGTTTTACTTAGCTTACCTCAAGAAACAGTGAATACCATCTCTATTTAGTACTGGTCACATAGCCTTTTGTGAGCTATTTAGCTTCTCTTGGGAAGAATAAAGTTCCCTAAAAATGAGGCTAATAACAGTACCTACCTTTTTCAATTATTATGAGAGCTAAGTTACTTAAGTGTGTGAAGTGCTTATTATGCTTGGTATACAAGGTCTGACAATTATGTCCGCAAACTCATCCTAGAAAAATTGCTACATAACTCGTTGCTGAATATCACTATGGTCGCATTGGAAGCACTCTCCTTGGGAAGGTATGAGCTGACACCAGTGCCTAGTCAACACTTCAAAGCAATTTTGGAACTTTTTCTGGAATGGCCATCAGAGCTGTCATCACATTACCCTTGATGTACTGAATGTCATCAAAACGTCTTCCTTTCAATATTTCCTGTCTCTTCCAGTAAAGAAAAAGCCATTGGGGGCCAGATCAGGTGAGTACGGAGGGCCTTCCAGTGCCGTTAGTTGTTTATTGGCTAAAAACTCCCTCACAAACAGTGCTGTGTGAGCCGGTGCATTGTTGTGATGCAAGAGCCAGGAGTTGTTGGCAACTAACTTGTTGTTGCATCTAACTTGTTCATGCAGCCTTTTTAGCACTTCCAGATAGTAAATAAAGGTGGTTAACTTTCTGTCTAGTTGGTATAAATTCACAATTAACAACCCTTCTAATATCAAAACAAGGTTAGCAACCTTGTTTTGATTCTTGATTTGGACTGACAAAACTTTTTTGGTTGTGGAGAATTAGCTGACTTCCATTGCACACTTTGACCCTGTTTCAGGATCATGTTGGCACACCCATGTTTCATCACTAGTGATAACACAGTGCAAACCATCTTATTGCCGCTCTGAAAGGTCTTGGCAAACTCCAGCTCCCCTTCACTTTTGTTCATCGGTGAGTTCTTTTAGGACCAAATTTTTGCACACACATTTCTCATACCAAGATTTTCAGTTAAGACTTCCATAACTATTTCTCTATCGATGTTTATTGATCTGCTATGCTTCTCAGTCAGCTGACAATTTTGATGTACAATTCAACAAATTTTTACAACATATTCATCAGTTCTGCTTGTTCCTGGCTACTCTGACCTCTCTCTTCATCAGTGATGCTTTCTCTACTTTGAGAAAAGTGTTTAAGTCATTTGTACACTGCCTTTTTCTTCATGGTATTATCCCTATAAACCTGGACTAATACAGCCCTGATTTTGCTCTCACTCTTGCCAAGTTTAACAAGAAATTTACGTTTCTTCTTTGCTCTAACTCAAGGTCTAACATTTTCGCAACAGCATCCAAAACCATGCAACAGCAATAATGAATGCCACTTGCAAGACACCATCACACATCGACATGAACACTGCTGTAAATCACCAGTATACCAAGGCTGTGAAACCTCACCAAGGTATTTGCACAATGTTGCCAATGTGCACAGTGGCAAGTTCATGAACTTACTTGTCAGACCTTGTATGGTGAGCACTCAGTAAATGTTAACTGCGATGGTGGTAGTCAAGCATTACTAAGGCACTAAGAATAGGCAGACATGCAAATAAAGGCCACCTTTCTGCTCTCTCACATAGTTTCCAATGATTTTTATTTTTATTTTTATTTTTATTACTATTCCTGCAGGAAAGCAAAAGATGCTTTTAACCAAAAACATTAACAAATAACTTTAAGGAATTCTTTATATATTACCAGAAATCCTGGTGGTGCAGTGGTGAAGTGCCACAGCTGCTAACTAAAAGATCAACAGGTCAAATTCTATAGGGCAGTTCTACTCTCTCCTACAAGGGCACTATGAGTTGGAACTCTGTGGGGCGGTTTTACTCAGTCCCATTGGGTCTCTGGAAACCCTGGTGTTGTAGTGGTTGAGTGCTATGGCTGCTAACCAAAAGGACAGCAGTTCAAATCTACCAGGCACTCACTGGAAACTCTATGAGGCAGTTCTGCTCTGCCCTATAGAGTTGCAATGAGTCAGAATCAATTCAACGGCACTGGACTTGGTATTTTTACAGATAGGGCCACTGTGAGTTGAAACTCTGTAGAGCAATTCTACTCTGTCCTATAAGGTCACTATGAGTTGGAATTCACTCAATAGCAGCTATTTTGTTGTATATATTTAGCATCTGTATTCTTCTTTTCCCTGAGATCTAAGTTATTTTCAAGGATTTTTTTCCTTTTTCTGTTTTATCTGACTGGGCTGTGTGCGTGTGTACAAATGCTCACATCCTAGCCGTATGCTGAAATTGCATCAGATCTGAATGTGCTGGGCCCTGCTTTCTTAGTGCATTATTTCTTGCTTCCCACATGCGGATACCGTGCAGAATTGACGTGATCCATGTAAACAGCAGTTGAGCTTTTCTCATGTTCATAGATATCTTGGCCCCTGGATTAAATTTGCTATTTGACACACCACCACTCAGTCCCCTGACATTGCCTGGAAACTGCCTGGCTGGAAAAAGGCTTTCTGGATGTCCACTGAGTTCCTAAATCACATTACCCTTTGGTCAAGTTACACAGCAGATAAACAAGAATAATTTAGAACCTTGAGATCAGGCAAAAGCATGCACACCCAGAGGAATTAACTCTCCAAGGCTGCATTTCTTCCTCTCCATGAAATCATGTCTTAACACTGGGAGGCACCCACTGTCCTCTGATTCAGTGACAGGCCTGTCCCGTGAGCCACACCATCCAGAAAGGGTTAGAAGCCACCAGAACCCCTGCCACATCCCTGCAAGCAGTATGTCCTTTAAGTCTCCAGAGGCAAACATTTCAGATCAGAGTGAACAGATCGCCTGCCGGGCTTGGCGGAATCCCAAAGATGAAACAAGAGCCGCCAAAAGCCAGGCTGAAAGAAGTGGAACACGGCCTAGGTGCTTTGTTCCAGCTTTTTAACATGAACCTTTTCTAAAACGGAGGTAGAAAAATCAGTACAACACACATCTTTATGCCCACCTCCTAGACTCAACAACTGCATGCATGTGTGAGTGTGATTGTGTGTGCACGCATGTATGTGCTCACGTGCATGCGTATGTGCTCATGTGCATGTGCCCACCGAAGCACCTGAAAGTAGTAGACATCGTGGCACTTCAGCCTTAAACTGTTCATTGTGCATCTTCTCAGAATGTAGACGTTCTTCTGCAGAAGCTTGATATCATTACCACATCCAAGAAAAGTAAGAGTTTTCATATACTATCATCTAATTTTAGTCCACGTTTCAATTTCCTTTATGATTCCACGGGTGCTTCTTATAGCTGCTTTTCTCTGATTTATAATCTAACAAGGCTCAATCCTTCTACTTGATTGCTGTATCTCTTTAAAGACCAGCTACCATTGTGTCAACTCTGACTCAAGAAGACCCCACGTGTGTTAAACTAGAGCTGTGTTCGAGTTTTCGGTGGTTTTTCAGAAGTGGACTGCCAGGATTTTCTCTTGAGGTGCCTATGGGTAGACCAGAGCTTCCAACCTTTCAGCTAACAGCTAAGCATATAAACCATTGCCCCATATATATATATATGTATATATATATATATACACACATATATGTATCTACACTCTCAATTTTGGCACCTACATTTCCCTAACTCTGTAAGGAGTCCCTGGTACAAACAGTTAAGGCATTCAGCTGTCTGCTGAAAGGTTGGAGGTCTGAGTACCCCTGGAAGAAAGGCCTGGTCACCATGGAAGAAACGCCTGGTGATCTACCTCCAAAACATTAGCTAGGAAAAACCCTCTGGAGCACAGTTCTACTCTGACACACATAGGGTCACCATGAATAAAAGCTGACACAGTGACGTTTTTTTTTAATATGCCGAGCGGGAGAAAGGATGTGTGTGGAGATTCTGAGGCAGAGAAGAACCTGGCCATTCAAGGACTTGGGAAAAGTGCACTGAGGCTGGACTCAAAACATGAGGGAGAGAGTGCCCTGAATGAGGCTGACAGGGTGGGACTGGGCCAGGACACTCAGGACCTGAACATGCTAATTGTACCTCACATGTTCTGGATGTCATCAGCCTTTGAGTTCAAACTAGCATCCCAGCCAGTCTAGAACAGGTATTTAAGGGTTCACTCCCAGATATGGAACCCTGGGAGAGCTGTCACTGCCAGTCCAGCTCTGCTGTCACTGGCCAGAGAAGCAGGACATCAGAAGCACCCCTCAGAGCCTGATGTAGCCTGGCTGTCCCACCCACTGCCCCAGGAGCTCATGGGGAAGCCCTTCCCAGAACCATGCCCAGGCCTCAGCATTCTCACGGAGCTAGAGCTGACCACAGTTGTCACACTTGCTGTCCCTCACCACCTCCATAGCTACCTGTGTGGGTCCTGACACTTTGCCGGGGACTAACCATTGCTCAGGGTCTCCCAGTCAGGGTGTCCACTGCAAACTTGCTCTCACTCTCCCTCCCAGGATTATTTCAACATCCTTTTGGCTGGCTTGGCTTAGTCACCCAGCCTCCAGCCTGCCCTCCTCACAGACACTACGCTGATCATTCGAATCAGCAGACATGGCCCCCAGCACTTCACTGCCATCCCTCTTTCAAAGAATAAAATGTAAACATCTTAGCCTGACAAGCACAAGATCCTTTCTGACCTAGAGACCACCTCCTCCAGAGCTCCCTGGGTGACCCAACAGCACCACCAAAAAAAGGCCTGGCAACCTGCTTTTGTAAAGGTCACCGCCAGGAAAACCCTAGGGAGAGGTTCTATCCTATGATACATGGGATCGCCTTGAGTCGGAATTGAACAGATGGCAATGGGTTTTTTTTCCTGGTTGGTTTTCTTTCCCTCGCCACCTCCCCAGCTCTCACCTCTTGCCACTCCCCACCCAAGCCGGACAGTCGTCAATGACAGATAGTAGTTTCTGGACTATCCAAGCGTCTCACACATTGCACTCACTTTACCTTCCATTCAGAACGCATCCCTGCTCCTACCTCATCGCCTCCAGTTTGTGGGTCTGACAAACCTCTGCTCAACCTTCAAAGTTTCAACTCCATTGTACCTTCTTTGGGAACATTTTTTGGTGCCTTTGTTGTACTTAGCAACTCTCTTCTCCTCTGCTCATGCAAGATGTTTGGCTTACGGTGAAAGTCACTTTAACAATTGTCACCCTTATTTCTTTCTCTGTCTCCAAGCTGGACATTAACAAAGTCCGTGAAAGCATGTTCTGTGAAAAGACTTGATTTGTTTTCATCTTCATGTCAACAGAGTCTTTGGCAAAATACAACGCATTTATGTGTTTGGAAGCCTTAATCTAAGTGAATATCTTACCTTGGGCAGAGCTGTTTGTCAAGGCCGTTAACGATCACAGTTAGAGACCCTGATTTTCCCTCTCTTGACTTCATGGTGTGTGCAGCCCGACAGCTAGAGGTGAAAGTCCTTGCTGTGTCAGTTGGCTGAAACGTCACGCAAACCCAGCGTCAGGCGGCTGTTCGACTGGGGACAAACAATTCTGCATTCCAGAGCATTCTGACCCTATGCCCAGTTTGTTTTGTTTGCTTTTCACTAACAAAGAGGCTCTCATTTAAGGCTCTGAAAGTTAAACCACATTCTCTCTTCCGTGCTGCCCCCCCTCAGTCACACAAACGCGTGTGTTCGTCTGTGTGTATGTGAGAGACAGAGAGAGAAAGAGACAGAGAGAGAAAGAAGCCATAAAACTGGCCTCGCTGTTAAGCTTCCAGCTCTTTATATACAACCAGACAGAGCCACTGTGTCTGTGGGGACACGACGGGGTGTCGTAAATCTTAGCTGACCACCTGCTTCCAAAGTGCTGGCCAGCATGGACACCAACCTTGCAGTTGTCTGGTATGTTTTACTATGATTTCAGGAGATGTGACCTTTTTAACCAGAGACCCAAACCACGTCCTGTAGGGTCCTGTAGGGTCAGGCATGAGCTGGAATCGACGTGATGGCAGTGAGCACCCGCGCTTCACATTCTGCACACAATCAATACCATCGCTGGGAATTCTATAAGGAGTTTAGGCTGATTGTCTGCAGCCTGAGAATCTTCCACGTTGTAAATATGTTTCTGTAATTTCTACCAGTGCCCATGATATGTCCATATAACTACCATATTTGTTATTATTGATAAATTTTCAGTGATGAATTCTTCCCCGGAAGAGAAGCTCTACTTAGGATTCCGTATGGTGAGGAAGTCCAGAGGGCCTTTCAGGCTGCTAACTTGTGCTCAGAGTCGACAGGGGAAAGCTGCTTTGGGCTTGAAGGTGAGTGAGCATTTCTCAGGGACCTGAGGCTCCTTTCTCTGGCCATTAGCATTGTTTTAGTTTGTGTGGTTTGAGTCAAAGCCAGCTGAATCTCCTCCAAGTTCCAGTTTTGGTCAGTTCTCAGGAGACGATCTGTCTGGTTGTTCAGAAAACAAATAATCTGCATGAATATCCACCCCAACCTGGAGTCACGGCACAGACTGCTGGTACTTAATCACCCGCCAAGTATCCCCTACCATGATCAGGGGAAGGGGTAACGGCAGGAAGTCCTCCCAATCTCCGCATCTGAGGTCACTGAAACCTAAATAAGAAAGCCAGAAGGCAGACAGCAAGGCTGCGAAACCTGCTTCCTTCTTACTCGGTCATCAGGCTCTCCTGTCAGGCATTCATGTCATCTTCACTTTTTTCCATATTTACTCATGGGCGACTCCTCTCTTGACCTCAAAGTACTTTTAAATGTCTACCATTACTCAGTTATTTACCATTATTTAATATATCAGACTGTAGATCATAACAAATTGTGGATAACACTGTGCAGGAATTTTAGAACATTTCATTACACTCTTGCAGAACCTGTACCTACAGACCAGGAGGCAGCTGTTCCAACAGAACAAGGGACTACACCACGGTTTTGCTGATGTGCATAATGGCTGTATCCTTTCACAGTACTTACTCAGTCTGTATGGTGAGTGAATAATTCAAAAAGCTGAACTCTATGAAGAAGAACGTGATATCAGGTTTGGGGGACAGCTCATTAACAACTAACGACATGCAAATGACACAACCTTGCTTGCTGAAAGAGGACTTGAAGCACTTGCTAATGAAAACCAAAGAGAACAGCCTTTAGTATGGTTTATAACTCAACATCAAGAAAACAAAAATCCTTACAATTAAACTGGTAAACATTGTGATAGAAGGAGAAAAGACTGAAGTCTTCAAGGGCTTCATTTTACTTTCCAAAACCAAGCCCATAGCCGTCAAGTTGATTCCAACACACAGCAACCCTATAGATCAGAGAAGCGCTACACCACGGAGTTTCCAAGCTGCACTTGGTGGATTTAACTGCTGACCTGTGGGTTAGCAGATGTGGCACTTAAGCACCATGTCACCCGGGTTACCTCCTTTTACTTCATCAGTATTTAATGCCCATGGAAGCAGCAGTCAAGACAATGAATAATGCATGCACTGGGCAAGTCTTATGCAAAAGACCTCTTTAATTTGGTAAAAAACAAAGATGTCACCTTGAGAACTGAAGTGGGCCTGACCCAAGCTGTGACATCTTCAATCACCTCATATGTGTGTGAAACCTAGACAATGAATAAGAAAGATCAAAGAAGAACTGATCCATTTGAATTATGGTGTTGGCAAAAAACATTGAATATACCATAGACTGTCAGACCAAAAACCAAAAAGCCAAACTTGTTACTGTTGAATTGATTCCAATGAATAAACAAATCTGTCTCAGAAGAAGCATAACCAGAGTGCTCCTTAGAAGCAAGGATGGGGAGACTTTGTCTCATGCACCTTGGACATGTTTTTAGGAGTGACTAGTTCCTACAGAAGGACATCATGCTTGGTAACATAGAGGGTCAACAAAAAAGAGGAAGACTCTCAATGAGATGAACTGACACATTGGCTGCAGCAATGAACTTGAATATAGCAACTATTGGAGGACGGCACCTTAATTCTTTACTTTAAATGGCATTTAAACCAGATAGGCAGGCAGAGTCACGATGGCGGACTAAGCCCACGTCTCCTTATACCCCTCTGGAAACCAAGACCTGAATTGATAATCAAATGGAGCCTTCTGGTCACCTAATCAGCCTCAGGACACGGCACAGGGCTGTTACTTTGGACTTCATTCTACTGAGCGAAAAACCTCCTCTCCTACGCTGACTCCCGCTCCTGGCTAGCCCCGGCTCTCACGACTGAAGGTAAACGCACCAGTTTGACTTTTTTTTCCCTCTGTCTCGGCTGGCGGGTGGAGCTGGGTATTGCCTAGCGGCTGGACTCAGACACGTGGCTTGGGGGACAGGCAGGCGAAATTCCCATATTTTGAGAGCCAGGCTTGGACTCTGTTAATCTAGCCACTTTGAGCCTGTCGTTTTATATCTGCCTCAGTGGCCTTTGTACGGGGTTTTGCAGTCAGGGTGCGGGACGCCATGTTGGATATGGAGATTCTAGCAGGACCTCATTTTTAGCCTGGGAGCCAGCGCCTGCAAACAGGACAGTGCTTCTCCGACAGAAAAGCAGTAATTTACCTAGTGCCACCTGCTTTGGGGGTCCTGCAACAGAAGCAGAGGAATCACTACCTCTGGGCACCTTTAGCCCCTCTGTCTGCTGCCAGTGTGGAGGACGCCATCTTGGATATGGTGGCCACAGCTGGACCTAATTCTTAGCTTGGGAGCCAGAGCCTGCCCACAGTAGAGCACTTTTCTATCACAAAACCAGTACTCTACGCAGTGTCGCCTAAGGCTAGGCCCTGTCAGCAGAGGCCAACAGGGCAGTAGCATTGCTGTATTCTGAACTAGTTTGTATCATCTGGGGTTGGATATAGTGGCTCTTGCTTTGCCAGTTGAGAAGAGGGACCTCTACACCTGAAAACCTAACTGACTTGTGAAGTGGTCAGATATCTTTTGCTTTACATTTCAAGCCAGCCTAGAGAAACATCTGCAGTCCATCCTCACAGTACCTCTTCCAGCTCTACATAGTCACATGGGTCCCCAAAAGCAACAGACACTTGTGGCACACAAGAAATCAGCCATGGCTTCAGAAGGTTCCCAAATAAAGCAACCAAGGAGTTTTCCAGATGAAGAAACTTTTATGAAAGCATCAGAAAGTGAATACAAACTGATTATATACAGAGCCCTTCTAGACCTTATACAAAATGCAGCAGAACAAAATGAAAAATTAAGCAAGATGTTCGGTCTGATGGAACACAGTACTCTGAAATCCAACAGATCAAGAACAAAATCAAAGACATAGAAACTTCAATGCAAAGCCAAGAAAACAGAATGGAACAAATAGAAAAAAGAATTTCTGACTTGGAAGACAGAGCTACTGAGGCCAACATCTATGAGCAGAAATCAGAAAAAAGAAACAAGAAAAATGAAGAAGCATTAAGAAGCATGTGGGACTCTATTAAGAGGAACAACCTTCAATTAACTGGAGTCCCTGAACAGGGTGAGATATCTGAGAACACAGAGAGTATCATTGCTGAGCTGCTGAAAGAAAATTTCCCAGAAATCATGAAGGAAGAGAATATAGACATCTCAGATGCATATTGTACGCCACCCAATATAGATCTCAAAAGAAAGACTCTAGGATATAATCCATCTCAACAAAATGAAACATAAGCAGCAACTGTTAAAGGCAGCAAGACTCAAAGCAAAGCTAACATTCAGAGGGAAACCCTGTAGGCTGTCTTCAGATTTCTCAGCAGAAACCATGCTGGCATGGAGACAGTGGCATGACACATTCAAAGCCTTGAAGGAGAAGAACTTACAACCAAGAATTATATATCCTGCAAAACTATCTTTCAAATACGAAAATGAAATTAAGACATTCCCAGATAAACAGAAACTCAGAGACTTTGTAAAAACCAAACCAAAACTACAAGAAATATTGAAAGAAGTTCTTGGCTCTGGCTTAGAAGAACAAAACCACTAACTTTATGTTTCAGAAAGACTTTACTACTCAAAACTCTACTCTGTTAGGAAAGGCTCCAAAGCCAATCACAGCTTTGATAAGGAAAGAAGCAATCCAGTGATTATCATGAAAACTATGGTGTCATCATATTAAAAAGAGGGATGTACTACAGTTGTTATAGTCCTTCCAGATGGAGAGGAAGATGACAAGACTGGTAGTAATTAAAATTGGGTTTATATATAGTTTATTAAGGGGGTTCATGGGGCAGCTGTAAAGCACAACAAAGATGTATCATATCATTTCAAGAAATGTAACACAGGAGTCTTAACAACCACAAAACCAGCTCTGAAAAAGGTGAAAAATCAACTCACAAAAAAGAACATCCCAGAACAGACTAATAAGAACAACAGAGAAAACATCAACATAAAAATAAACATATCACAATGGCAGCACTGAAAACATACCTATCAATAATTACATTGATGTGAATGGACTGAATGCTCCAGTAAAGAGACACCGAGTGACATCTTGGATCAAAAGACATGACCCATCCATATGTTGTCTACAAGAAACTCACTTGACACCTAAAGATAGGAACAAACTGAAAATTAAAGGTTGGAAGCTAACAATGAACAAAGAAGAGCAGGGGTGGCAATTCTAATCTCAGACAAAAGTAGAAGGAATCGCTTGAAGAGAAGGAAGCAAATGAAAAGGAAAGATTTGCCATGATCTTATGAACTTGTTGACGAAATTCTGAATCATGAAACAGTTTTTAGAGATGATATTGCATAACATCAAATCCTCATATTTTATTCATGTGATTTCAAATATATATTACTTGATAGGGTCACTATGAGTCAGAATCAATTCAATGGCAGTGGGCTTGGGGTTGGTTTCATCTGTATTTTATGTATTAAAATATGTTTTGCTTTTCAAAAAAAAACAGATACGGTAAAATTTTGTTCTGTTGTACGTAAGGTTGATATGTGTTGGAACCAATTTGACAGGACGTAACAACAATACCATTATTTAGTGAGTTGCTAATATACTTGACTTTGAAAAATCCCACTGGAACAATGTGAGAGAACTAGAAAAGGTGTTGTCACACCCAGCGGTCCTATAATTCAAAGGTGGTGACAAAATACATAACAACATCAAAAGCAGAATAGAAATATGTGGCTATTGGACACATGTTAGAAGCTCTTTGATTAGTAATTTTTTTTCAAACAGATGAGATCAATGTCAAACTGGCATTTAGGACCTCTTTCCTATGAAGGTAAGAATAGGTTAGAATTTAATTCAGTTTTAAAACATTTATAAACATTTTGAAATTGAATAACAAAGGGTTCAAGTATTTTTTACTTAATTCCATTCTGAGTTTTTAATTAAATGGAAGCTTTTCTCTTCTCTTTCTCTCTCTCTCTTGCTCCTCTGTTTTTCCTTTCAACCAGGAAATGCAGAGCAAATTTTAATGTTAGTCTCCAAAGATTAACATGATCTAGCAACCTGGCAATCGGCACCATAAACAATTTTTGTGCTCTGTATATGTTTCATTATCTTCCTTGTTCTGTGGTATATACAGGAGAGGCAGTTAGGGTAGGTGTGGTAGAAAGATCTGGGGCACTACAGAGAGGAGCATGAATTCAGACCTGCTCCTTCCTCATTACATGGGTTTGGAAGTGAATGACAATCCTTATCTCAGGGTTTTTATGAAAAGGACCACAACTGTACTTAAAGAGCCGAGCACAATTAATACATAACCTATTTTAAGCTCAGCACTTGGCTAGCTGGCTGGTATGCTTTTTGGAATTAGACAAATACAAATCATCAAAAAGCATAAGTAAGCCTTTGGTTTTTAAAAGTTAGTATTACTAACTGAATTATCTCTAAGCACAAAAGTGTCCCCCCAGGTCTTACCTTAAGTTACTGCAGAGTTGCAATAATTAGACCTCCTGCAAAGCAACAGGTTAAGCAAAGTTAGCTAAGGCTTATTTAGTAATATCTTTGGAGAAACCTTTGGTTTTAAACTAGGAGGGCTGAAGACAAGAAAAAACAAATCCATCAACTCAAGTATCAACCCTTAAACTTCTATGGAGAGACAACACAACACAACACAAGGATCACAAGCTTGGAAATCAGGTGTTTCCACATTCCTGATCAGCTAGCCATTTGCTGATGTGTGACTGCTGGAAAAACTTATCACACTTCCAAATTTCCATTTCATCATGGCAAAATCAATAAAAGAGTTTGTATGTTGCATGGAAAGTTAGAGATGATTTGTGAAAAGTGCATGCCATAGTCCACAGTTCACAGAGAAGTTTCATGAAGATCTTATAATTTTCAATTTTCCAGTTGCAGTTGAAAAGATTCCAACTCATGGCAACCCACGTACGTCACAGGAAAATTGTGCTCCATAACACTTTCAGTGGCTGATTTTTCAGTAGTAGAGCAAGCAGAACTTTCTTCTGAGGCACCTTTGGGTGAACTCAAACTAGCAAACTTTCTGTTAGCAGCCAAGCATGTTAATCATTTGTGCCACGAAGGGACTCCAGAATTTCGGTAGCTATTATAATCCCCTAACACCAGCATGAAGTGGATCTCTAATATAAACTAGGACTAGAATAACCACCAAAATAAGAGCAGATATTGGTGAGCTAGAAAGCACATATACAGTATTGTATTTTAAATTATCAATAAAATTGAAAAACTCCTAGAATGATCAATCAAGAGAAAAAAGGAAACTACAAATTACCAATAATCTACAGAAAAAGGGGCTATCGCTGTAATTACTACCCCAAAACCCATTGCTTTGAGTTGGTTCCAACTCGTGGCAAATCCATGTGTTACCAAGCGGAACTACTCCATACAGTTTTCTCAGCCATATCTTTACAAAAGCAGATTGACAGGATTTTCTAATGTTTTGTTTATGAGTGTGCCGACCTTTAGGTTAGGGGTTAAGCACAAACTGTTTGCGTCACTCGGGAACCTTAAGTCACTATGCCAAAAAAACTAAACCCACTGTTGTGGAGTTGATTCTGACTCATAGCAACCCTAAAAACAGAGCAGATCTGCCAGATAAAGTTTCCAAGGAGTGCCTGGTAGATTTGAACTGCTGACCTTTTGGTTAGCAGCCATAGCATTTAACCATTATGCCACCAGGATTTCTGTAAATTACTATAGCCACTATTAAAAGAATAATGAGGGGGAAATTATCTCTATGACATGGTATACTTAGAAAATCGCAGAGTCTGCAAGAAAACTTCCAGAGCTATCAGAAATTTAGAAATGTAGCAGAGTTTAAGACCAATACATAAAAATCTGTTGGGTTTCTATACAACAGTAGTGAGAAATCTGAAAGGGAAATAAATCCATTTACAGCAGCATCTAACCAGGGATGGGAAGGACTTAATTAAGTTCACAAACTCATCATTGAAAAAGTGCTACATACCTCAGTGCTGAGCATCACAATGGTCACCTTCAAAGTATTACCCTTAGGAAGTCAGACACCAATGCCAGCACCTAGCTCAACTTTCAAAGCAATTTTGCAACTCTTTTTCTAGAATGGCCATCAGAGCTGTGGTCGTATTCTCCTTAATGTCCTGGATGCCATCAAAATGTCTTTCTTTCAATATTCCTTTATCTTCAGGTAAAAAAAAAAAAAAGTTATTGGGAGCCAGATCAGGTGAGTAGAAGAATGTTCCAATACAGTACTTTGTTTATTGGCTAAAAACTCCCTCACAGACAACTATACAGTTAAGTTCATGAACTTGCCACCTTGACACCATGCACAGTGGGCATCCCAGAAAGAGTTCCCAAATTGCTTTGAAGAGTGGACTAGGCACCGGTATTAGCTTCCCAAGAGGAGTATTTGGAAGGTGACTGTAGTGATATTCAGCAATGAGGTATGTAGCACTTAGAACAACTAAGTTGGCTGAAATTGTCACACCTTGTTTACAATGAAAATTATAAAAGACCAATATCAGACATTAAGGCAGACTTAAATAAATGGAAAGATATTCATGTTTATGGATCAGAAAACTTAATATTGTTAAGATATAGATACCACCCAAAATGATCTGCAATCCAGATCTAAATTCTAATAGCCTTCTTTACAGAAATATTAAAACTAATCCTCAGCTTTATATGGAATAGTAAGAGACCCTAAACAGATAACTCAATGTTGAAAGGAAAGAAGAAAGTAGAAAGATTCATACTTCTTGGACTTAAAACATACGATACAGCTACAGCAACCAAAATATCCTGAAACTGGTCTAACAATAGACACATACACCAGTGGAGTAAAACCGAGAGTCCAGAAACAAACTCCTACATTGTCACGGATTGCGTTGTGTTCCCCCAAGAAAGCATGTATTGATTTGACTTGGCTATGAGTCCAAATATGGTGCCATTTCTCCCATGTGTTGTGAATCCTGCCTCTGTGATGTTGATGAGGGAAAATGGACAGCGTTTGTGTTAGTAAGGCAGGACTTAAGGTACCAGCATGTGGGGTACAAGGGAGAGAAGTGAGCAGAGTAAGGTGGGAACCTCACACCACTAAGAATGCAGCACTGAGATCAGAGCATGTCCTTTGGACCTGAGGGTCCTGTGCCAAGATGCTCTCACTGAATTTGGACTCAGCCTACCAGACTGTGATAGTTTTCTTATTCAATGGACTTGTAACTCGTAAATGGATTTGCGGCTTACCAGACAGTGACAATAAAGTTTCATTACATGAAACCATCCACTCGTGATATTTTCAAATGGAGGAGTACCAGGTGACTAAAACACACATCTATGGTCAACTGAGTTTCTGACAAGGGTACTAAGTCCATTCTATGGGGAAAGAGGGGTCTCTTTGATAAATGGTACTGGGAAAATTGAATTTCCACATGTAGAAAAACGAAACAGGAGCCATGCCTCACACCTACACAGAAACATATTCAAAATGTATTGTGTTAATGATCTAAAAAGTGCAAGCTAAAACAATAAAATTCTTAGAAGAAAACGGAAGGGCAATGCTGTCAGTCCTCATTTTGTTAATTTGTGTACATGTGTGTTTTAGGTGATAGCTACGGCATAAGTTTCTCATATAAAAATTTATATACACATTGTTACACTACTCTAGTTACTATCACTATAATGTAACAGCACACTTCTCCTTTCCACTCAGACTTCCTGTGTCCATTCAGCTGCCTCCAATCCCCTTCTGCCTCCTCGTCTCATCTTCAGGCAGGAGCTGTCCACTGAATCTCCTGTATCTACTTGAACTAAGAAACACACTTTTCATGAGTATCCTTTTATGTCCTGTAGTCCAGTCTAATCTTTGTCTGAAGAATTGACTTCATCAATGGTTTAACTCCTGGGTTAACAAAGAGTCTGGGGGCCATGTCTTCTGAAGTTCTCCAGTCTCAGTAAAACCATGAAGTCTATTCTCTTTATGTGAATTTTGCGTTCCATGCCTCACTTTCTTCTGCTCTGTCAGGGACTTTCCATTGTATTCCCCATCAGGGTAGTCATTGGTGGTAGCTGGTACTATCCAGTTCTTCTGGTCTCAGACTGATGGAGCTCTGGTTCATGTGATCCTTTGTATTTCTTGGGCTCTTATTTTCCTTGTGCCTTTCGTGTTCTTCATTTTCTTTTGCTCCGAGTAGGCTGGGACCAATGAATTCATCTTAGATGGCTGGTCACTAGTTTTTAAGACCCTCGACTCTACTCACCAAAGTGAGATTCTGTGGCTTATTTTTTCCAAGAGATTATCCAATATAGTAAAAGAAAAAATATATACAAATAGCAAAATAAAGGATAAATAAATGAGACCTTATAAAAATCAAAAATTCCGTTGACCAAAAGATTTCACCAAAAACTAAAAAAAAAAAAAAAAACTGGGAGAATATCTTTGGAAACTAAATATCCTGTAAGAATCTAAAAACTCAAGTGTATGTAAAACTTTGGCAACTTACCTCAACAAGACAATGCAATCATAAAATAGGGCAAGGACTTGAATGGATATTTCATCAAAGAGGACGTTGAAATGGCCACCAAATACACAAAAAGGTGCTCAGTGTCATTAGCCATCAGAGAGATGCAAATCAAGACCACAGTAGAATACCATCTCACTACCATTAAGATGGCTAAGGTTAAAAAAAAAAAAAATAAGAAAGTAACAAATTTTGACCAGTGTGGGGAAATTAGAACCCTTATTCATTGCTGGTGGGAATACAAAATGTACAGATATTGTAGAAAATAGGGTAATAGTTCCTTAAAACCATTTTATACAAAATACCACATTTATACCAACTACCACATTTGCACAAACTACCATACCCAATACCATACCTGTTTCCACTGAGTCAATTCTGACTCATAGTGACCCTATAAGATGGTGTAGAATTCTCCCAGGGGTTTTCCAAGGAGTAGCTGGTAGATTCTCAAAGCCGACCTTTTGATTAGCAGTCTGAACTCTTAACCACTGTATCACCAGGGCTCCCAAGAACAAGTAGAAAATCTAAATTAATCTGTTTATTAAATTATTTTTATTGAATTATTACATTTATCTATTAGAAAAATTAAATTTACAGTTAAAAATCTTACCAAAAAGCAAACTACAGGCCCAGACAATTTTACTAAAGAATTCCATTAAACAGTTAAGGCAGAAATGCAAATCTTACCCAAACTCTTTCAGAAAATCTGAAACCAGGTTAACCCTGATATAAAAGTCTGAAGAGGAAATGACAAGAAAAGAAAATTGCAGACTCCTGTTACTTATGCACATAGATGTAAATATCTTTAAATATTGGCAAATAAAATCAGCAATATATAAAAGGAGAAATACAGCGTGGTCAACTGGGTATCATCCTGAGAATACATTAGGTCAACACTTCAAAATTACTTGATGTGAAGTCATAAGGATAAACATTGTGTGATGCCATTTATACAAAATACTTAGAAAAGGCAAATGTATAAATAAAGACAAAAGTTTATTAGTGGTTACCAAGGTCTGAGGGGAGAAGCAAAGGGTGAATCGTTGTTTAGGGAGCACTGAGCATCATTTGGGGATGATGAAAAAGCTGGCTGTGGGTACTGGTGATAGCCGCACAATATAGTTATTGTAATTGGTGTCACTGAATTTTAAATGTATAGAAGATTAAATTGGCAAGTGTGTCATATATGTTTTTTACAATAATTAAAAAAAAATCATTAACGTAATTGACCACATTAGCAGAATAAAGGGAAAAGTCATGTCATTATCTCCATGCTGTTGTCATTGTCAGCTGTCAAAAGATCCAGTAAACCTTTTGAAAAAATTTCACATCTGTTCATTACAAAAACTAGGACTAGAAATGAACCTCCTTAGTGTGATAAAGAGCGTCTACAAATGACATCATACATAATACTGAAAACCAAGGGTGCTTTCCCTGTTATCCAGAGTAAGGCAAGTCTGTCCAGGTACACTACTTCTGTTCAGATTGTTCTAGCCACTATGCAGAGCAGGGCTGAGTTCAGAATTCATAGCATTCAAGAACGTCATAATATCTTGTCTTTCCAAACTGTCTAATCTAACTGAAAGAGGCTGAAAACTTGGAGTCAGGTGACAAGTGAGGACTGGCAGAAGGGGGAATGTAACTGTCCTAGTCACCAGGTACTGCTGTAACAGAAAATAACACAAGTAGAAGTTTTCATGAGGAGAAACTTTTATTGTCACAATCCAGTAAGCCACAAATCCATTCCTAAGCTACAGGTTCCCAACTTCCTCAGCTCACTTCTCTCCCTTATATTCCACAAGCTTGAGTCCTGCCTCACTAACACAACTGCAAACCGTTCTCCATCATCAATATCACAGAGGCAGGATTCACAACACATGGGAGGAAGGGCACCATACTGGAACTCCAAACCAAGTCAAATCAACACATACATTTTTGGGGGGACACAATTCAATCCATTACAGTAACCATAATAATAATAGTAAAATGCATTATATTCATTATTTCCTGCATGTAAGAGCAACTTCCTATAGATACTCCTATTTGAAATCCTCTCATTATGAGAGCAAAAAGAACAGGATTCAGATGATGAGCTCACGTGCAGTGAGGTTTTAGGGAATCTGGTAGCAAAATACCAGAAAGCCAGATTTCTTACTGACATTCAGAAAGTACAAAAAGTGAGAGATGTATTTCAATGCTGAGGTTCCCAGGCGGAAGCAGACAGAAACAAAGCTGGACTAGCAAGCTAAAACTGAAGGTGTCTTGAACAAGAAATTACATACTTGATGGAATGAGACCCTTACAATATGCTGATTTGCAACATGAGGCATTCTGGCCATTGGAAAGGGGCTTCCGTGTGGAATCAACTACACTTTCTTTCTCACAGCTCTTTTCCTGTGATGGTGCAACATGCACAGTGATCACTAGTGTAAGAACAGTGCGTACAGGCTGCCTAGTCCAAATTGACAGTTCTACAATAGTTGGATGTGCAGGGATTGAGCACTGGACTGCCAACCAAAAGGTCATCAGTTCGAGTCTACTAGCTGCTCCTTGGAAACCCTATGGGACAGTTCTACTCTGTTCTATAGATCATTAGGAGTTGGACTTGACTTGACAGCAATGGGCAGTAGTTGATACCCACAATATGCCTTAAGTAAGAGTTTCTCTGGGAAAGTTTCCATTCTGCAGGTGCTGCAGTGTGGGATCATTTCAGGGAAGACATGTCCCCTTCCTGGGCAGTGTATGCCAGATCCTGGCCAGCAACAGCATCCCACAACGTACCAGAAAACAAAGAAGCAAACACTGTAAGTCAGCAGAATCATTTAACTAACTCCTCATCCTAAATCCTCATCCTAAATAAACATAAACATATTGTATACACTGATTACACAAGGCCTCCCATGTTCTTTAAACAGTTCTACTGCATTTAGCCTAAAAATACATATTCTAGCTATATGGAGCTTTAAACATATAATTAACAATGATTTTCCTCTTGGAATTCAGAAGAGCATTTTGAGGTAATGAAATGAATGGCCTGACTCTCCTAAGAAAAACTAAACAATCACAAGCCCAGCCTGGGAAGTTTATGCTACCCCAGTCTTATTCTCATGACTTTTAAACTCAGTCCTAAACACCATCCTAGCTTGTTTATTGCTGACGCTCTCAGACATTTCAAAGGTGAAGTTACTTCAGAGACCGTCCAGCCCACCCACAGTTTAAAATAAAAGAACCAAGACTCAGGGAGGTGAAGCCATGGTCATGGTCATAATGTTGGTGGTGTTCATCCCTCTGCTAATGCTGACCATGCAGGTCACCACCCAGTGACCGATGCTACCAAGTCACGATTGATGCAGGGACTAAAGAGAAGGTTAAAGTGATGCGCCATGTTTCGTTACAGGAGAAATCTGTGATTTTGAAGGTGGCCACAAATTATGATGATTTTGACAAAAGACCATTTGGAAACAAAAAAAGATTTTAGCTACAAGTCAGGATCTTCAAACAATTCACACATCATGAAGAAGTGTTTCTAAATTCATAATTGTATGGAAATGATTGTATTGAACTCCGTTGTACAGAAATGATTGTACAGAACTCTGACGGTACAACTGTTAAACTCTCTGCTACTAACCGAAATGCTGGGGGTTTGAGCCCATCCAGAACCTCTACAGGAGAAAGAACTTATGGTCTTCTCCCATAAACACTAAACAATGGAAAACCCTACGGGGCAGTTCGACTGTTCTGTGGGGTCACTATGAGTCAAAATCAGCTTGACAACATCTAACAAGAATGTATTTTAAGAAGAAACTATGCAAGTACTTCACTAGATCAGTAAGAGATTTAAAATTCTGAAATCTGATTCGAGCTTCCCATACATCCACACTCATTCATTTCGTTTCCATCTCATTCTCTAAACCAGTCAGTTGAAGGCTGATTCTGGTCCCACTTGCCTGACATGGCCCATAAGATCCATCATTTCACGCTGCTGGCTTCTTAAGAACATCACTCTGTTCTCTCCCTTAGTCTCTCTGCCACAGATCAGCAAGCTCTTTGCTGAGGCTTAGTGGTCCTTTATTTACCTTGAATAGACCTTCTGTGGCATACACCATTATACCAACAGCAAGTAGATTCCATATTAAAGCCTAAATTCCAGTCAAATCTAGATGAAGGCATAGGCTATGTCATGGACTCAGTTGTGGCCACCCCGAATATCTGCCGACTTGCCTAGGTTATGATTCCCAGTGTTGGGATTGTCTGCCGTTTTATCATCTGATGTGATTTCCCTATGTGTTGTAAATTCTGTTGCTATGAGACAATGAGATGGATCAATAGCATTTATATTTATGAGATCTATAAGATTGGATAGTGTCTTAAGCCAACCTCTTTTGAGATATAAAAGATACAAGCTAGCAGAAAGACATGGGGACCTTGAACCACCAAGAGAGCAATGCCAGGAGCAGAGCATGTCTTTAGGACCTGGGGGTCCCTGCACTGAGAATCTCCCCAGTCAGAGGAAGATTGATAACACAGATGTGCCTCCAGAGGCAGCAGATAAAGCCTTCCCCTGGAGTTGATGCCCTCAATTCAGGCTTGAAGCCTACCTGACTGTGAGAGAATAGATTTGTCTGGCTGGCATTAATGACATCCGCCTCGGCTGGCCACTTGTGGTGTTTCCGTTCTAGCAGCACTAGATGACTGAGATAGGCCAGCAACCACCTACTACAGGTGTCCATTTATCAGACAGAATCACTAAACTAACACCAGAATAAATCTCAAATATATTGACAATTAACTAAGCTTTTCACAGGAAAGTCTCTACGTAACTTACCACTTTTGGTTCCCCCTAAAGCATAATTTCACAAACATCCCTCTTGTCCCTGACTTCTCTGTGGTCCATTCCAGGGGGTTGAATGGTTTACCCACAGACTGAAGCACAGATCTTGAAATCACCTGATGGGACACCTGACATCAGCACCAAAAGCCCTGATGCAGAAACCACAAGATGCAAAGGGCGGTCTTATTATCAGTAATACGTGATTGATTGGTTATTTCAATTTGAAACACTCTGATAGGTCTATGGAAACCCTGGTAGCTTGGTGGTTAAGAGCTACGGCTGATAACCAAAAGGTTGGCAGTGCAAATCCACCAGTTCCACTTCATCCTATAGGGTAGCTATGAATCGGAATCGACTCCAGGGCGATGGGTAGTGTATGTATGTATATATAAGAAGTCTCGGGCACTTGGCTGGCTGGCCTACAAAGTTAGTTGTTTCCTTAAAAAAAATTTTCAAAAAAAGATAAGAGGTAGAGAAAAATAGGAAATGTTCTGCTAACACGAAAGTCAAGGAAAAAATACTTTTAAATAATTTTCAGCAAAACTTTACTACTGTTCATGCAGCTTTCTCTATGCTTAGTAAACATGAGTACCTAGCATTACAGACAATAAGTAAGGTGAGAGACAATTTCAACTAAGTCTAGCTGTTATTCCATATTTGATACACTTAATAAATGCTATCCCTTAAGTATAAACGTTTAAGTGTGTGATTTTTTAAAGAGATAAATCAGCTTGTCCTGGCTGTCACAAAGTGATTATTCGGCAAATACTTGCAGACAGTGCACTTGAGGACTGTCAAGTTGTTGGCCTGCGCCAGAGTCCACCCTCACCTGAGGACCCCCCCTACCCTCAGCTCTGCTTCATGAGAACATGTGACACAGAACATGACTGAAATCCAAGCTTTGCTGAAAAGTCCAAGAGTTTCTCTTAGGTCCCCTGTCTCCATCGCAAAGCTGCTGCCTCCCCACTTTACTGTCTCTCTACTCTCTCCTGTTTCAAAGGCAGAGATGTTCCCTCTCCTTTCCAAAACTCACTTCTGCTTCACCTCCTACCTAAAAGTTTCACTTCAGCAATCATTTCCTCCCTTACCTCTTCAGTTTCGTAGTCTTCGCTGAATTCCTCTCTTCGGGTAACACAAAACCGTATGACTTTCCACCACCCTGACCCCACCGTTTCCTCTGCCCCAGTCCCCGGATTTCCCATCCTCTTTTTCTTCCTCTCCTGGTCTCCAAACTTTCAAAGGAATAGTTTGGGAGTGAGCTATAGAAAAGAGAGCTGACAGAAAAATGTGGAGCAGTTGGAGTCACAGAATCTTGAATGTTAATTAAGCTGCACGACAATGAAAGATAAATTCCCCCAGATATAATGTGCCATGTTGAGTCCTCACCCTGAACAGCTCTGCCAGAGCTGGCTCAGCTGTTCCCCAGGTCAAGGACCTAGTGGAGAGTCCCTCGTATTTGGCTCCTGTCCCAGCATTCTCCAACCAGACTCCTCTAACAAGAGCAAAACTCACAGGAGGTTTAAGCTAATCAGTGAAAGGGCGATGCTGAGTGTTTCCGAGGCACAGGGAGGACACCAAAGACATCTCCGTTCCTGCTCATTAGCAGTTTTCAGTTTGAACGACTTTGTCTGAGAGCTCTGAAGAACACAGTCCTGGTTCATCTTCAGTTGCCTAACTGGGGAGACCTGCAGCGGTTCCTGCTGTTTCTCTGAACCCTGAGTAGGCCTTTCCCTTTCTCTGGTGCCCACCCTTCTGCCAATAGCCATCTTACCCAGAAAGCACCTGCTCAGACTCCACAACTGAGTCTAACCTGAAGGGTGGGGTAGGATGAGGGTAAGAGAAAGAACTCTTTGGTATTTTGTTATTTGGTTGTCTGTGCAGTTTGGGGACATCCCTTGGTGGTACAGTGGTTATGAGCTATAGCTGCTGACCAAAACACCGGCGGTTGAATCTACCAGGTGCTCCTTGGAAACCGTGGGGCAGTTCTACTCTGTCTTGTAGGGTTGCTAAGAGTCTGAATCAATGGCAATGGGTTTGGGTACTTTGGGGTTTTGTGACTACCTTGGAAACCCTGGTGACACAGTGGTTAAATGCTACAACTACTAAGCAGAGGTCAGCAGTTCAAATTGGCCAGGCGCTCCTTGGATACCCTGTGGAGCAGTTTTCCTCTGTTCTGTAGAGTCACTGCGAGTCAGAAGCAACTCAACAGCAACAGATTTGGTTTTCTGTGTATGTATGACAGCCTTTAGGAAGAAAACTGATAACTGAAGTAAACATTTAAAGCTCCTGAACAAATAATTAATTGAGAGTCACTTTAAATTTATCTGCCTAGTCTTCTCTTTCTAAATGCACATGTGTTTGTGGGCTTGGGGCACATGTGTACTTGGGCCCCCTGGCAACTGTGTATTGGGAGAAATGCTGCCACAGGTTACTCCTGAGTCTTGTTGGGGGAAGAAACATGAGATACTTGACCCTTTCTTGTTCCTCACTGAGAGGCTTATGTAGGATAGAGACTGGGTCAAGGCAGGGCCTAACTATCTCAGCTGACTGTTTTTTCTACTGACTCTAAAACATTTCCCAAAGGCCTGTTGCACCCGATACATGCCCCCACATAACTGCACATACACAGGGGAAAATGAACCTTACTCAGTAACAGCTGTGGCTTCTTGATGGCATGGTTTTCTTCAGTGAGCCTGTCATGTAGACTATCCTAAAGCCCCTGACAAGGAGAATATAGTATTAAAAAATAACAGGAGGAAGTTAAATAAACAAGGCAAAGTTACCTAGAGTGGGACTTGGCCAGGCCAGCTGGGTCAACAGAGATCCAGGAGCTACTGAATGACCTCAACTGTTCAGGGCCAGATCGAGGAGAAACTTTGGTGAGCTAAGTAATAATTAAATCAGCCTTCTAGAGTCCTGGGTGTGAACACAAAGCTGAGGGCCAGAAGGGTACCCCAAACCATGTGCAGGATCAGATCAGCCCGGGACAAAGGTCGAGAATACAGTGTTGCTGTTCATGGCAGATGGAACGTGAGCTGTGACGGGTGTTGTGCTGGATGCAGACTTGGACAAAGTCCTCCAGGCACAGATGTGGGAAAGGAGTGGGGCATACGTTTGGGGAAGGGAGCAGACATTCTCCAGGGAAGGATGGATAACAACTCTGAGCAGCTGTCTGGAAAGTCGGGGTCCTCTGAGCCATTCCAGTGACTTTAAGGAATTAAACAATTTGGAGTAGGAGTTCCAGACGAAACTCTGAATTTAGTCTAGCCTCCAGTTGCTCATGCCAGAAAATTTGAAGTCATTCTTGACATCTCATTCTCCAGCTCCACCTTCCACCTCTACATAATGTGTCAGGAAATCCCCTTGGTCCTATCTTCAAAACTTATCCAAAATCTGACTGCCTCTCACTGCCTGCACTGCTCTCGCCCTGGTCACTGAGCCACTATCACCTCTCACTTGGAGTACTGAAATAGCTTCCCCTGGTTCCCCCCTCCACCCTTGCTCCCTACAGTTCACACAGGAGCCAGAGAGAGACTTGAAAAATGAGCAAATCTTCAAAACACTGCACTGAGTGAAATAAGTTGCCCCAAAAGGAAGAGTAGTATACCATCTCACTAACATCAAGTGCCTGGAGTAGGCAAATAGGGCCCAGACTTTAACAGCTGTTACCAGAGCTGGGAGAGTGGGACAGTGGAGGGCATTACTGTTTATTTTAGCATTTAGGTTTTGATTAGGGGGGTAAAAAAAAATGGCAAAGGATAGAGGTGATGCTTGCAGGACATGACTGAAGTGATTGATGTCACTGAACTGTGCTGTCATTAGCTGCCACCCAGTGGATTCTGACTCATGGCGAGCCCACATGTGCAGAGTAGAACTGCTCAGTAGGGCTTTCAAGGCTGTGACTTTTCAGAAGCAGATCTCCGGGTCTACCTCGTAGGTTGCCTCTGGATGGGTTCAAATCAGCAAACTTTCAGCTAGTAGTCCAGCGTTTAATCCAGGGGTCATGACTGAATTGTAGACATGAAAACTGTTGATTTGCCAAAAGTATTGTCTATGTTTTTACAACAACCAAAAAAATATTAACAAGTCAAACAATGTCCTTTCTCTGATGAAAACCTTTCAAGAGTTCCCTGTCTTAGAGGAGAAACAAGTTTCTCCAGTGCCCTGTAAGACCCTGCATAATCCGACCCCCACTGCTGGTCTGCCCTCGTCTTCTACTCTCTTCTGCCTCCCCTCCACTCCAGCCACATTGGCCTCCTTCTTCTTGGACTCACTGGGAACATTCTTTGTCAAGGAGATTGCTGACAAGTGCAGTTTCCTGGGATGCTCTTCTCCCAGATCTGATTCTGTTCCTCATATTTTTATACTCATATTCCTCAGATCCTTCTAGCTGTTTCTGCAGTATCAACTTCTCAGTAAGCTCCACCGTCTAAAATTGCAAGTGTATACAACCTCTTTTGAACCACTTAGCTTTTTTCCCCATGTCATTCATCGCTTTCTAACCTTGTATGTAAGTTGTTGTTGTTACTGTAAGTTGCCACAGAGTCACTTTCAACTCATGGTGACCTTATTCATAACAGACTGAACCTACGCCTGGTCCTGGGCCATCTTCATGATCCATTGTTCATCTGCATCCATTGTTGTAGCAATGGTGGTCCTCCGTCTCAATGAGGAATTCCCTTATTTTTGCTGACCCACTCCTTTCCCAAACATGTTATTATCCATTTATTATGTATTTATTATGCTTTTTCTCTCTCTTCCCTACACTAAGATATGAAACTCCGTAACAGAAAGGAATTTGAATGTTTTGCTAATTGGTGGATCCTTTAAACTTAGTACAAGATTGAGCATATAGTTGGATCTCCATGTAAATAAATTAAATGAACAAGTAAGTTCCTTAGGTTCCAAGGCCACTGAGTGGCCCCTTCAGTCAACTGGAAGGTCTTCCATGGCAGAAAATATACCTTCACTTATTCATCCACCGACCCTAGAGTTTCTGGAGAGAGGGTGGACCTGCCAACACCTTAACTTTGGCCCAGGGAAACTGATTCAGGACTTCTTGTCTCCAGAATAATGTCCAGAATAAATGTGTGTTGTTTTAAACCATGCAGTTTGTGGTGATTTGTTCAAACAGTATAAGAAACTGATGCCATTGGAAATGTTATCATAGAAACATCCAAAGGTGGGAAGAAACCAAGATTCAGTTTGGAATTTGAAATCTGAAATGGCTATCATACATTTACTATATAAGCAAGGAGAGTAGGATTTGAATATTCAGACATAGGACTCAGAAGAACAGTCTGAGCTTACAATATAAACTTTTGTGTTACCATGCACTCTAAAGCCATGGGAATTAGAACAGTAAAAGTAGCCATGTCTGGGATCCAGGGACAGTAGTTTCAGGAGACATCTAAGCCAACAGGCTTAATAAAGTTTATTAAGAAAATAGTCTATATTCTGCTTTGGTAAATGGCATCTGGGGTCTTAAAAGTTTGCGAGCAACCATCTAAGAAGCACGAATTGGCCCCAACCCACCTGGAGCAAAGGAGAATGAAGAACACCAAAGACACAGGAAAAATATTAACATAAGAGAGAAAAGGACAAAACTCCATTCAGCCTGAGATCAGGACTAGACGGCGCCCAGCTACCACCAATGACCACCGTGACAGGGAACACAGCCGAAAGTCTCTGATACAGCAGCAGGAAAGTATGGACCAGAACTCAAATTCAGGTAAAAAGGCCAGACGTAATGGTCTGCATGAGACTGGAGGAACCCCCAAAGCCCCGGCACCTAGGTACTCTGTGAATCCAGAACTGACTAGTGCCATGTAACAGAATGTGCATAAACTCCTCTACGAGAAATGAACTCGAGCTGTGAACACTTTTTAAGTATTTTATTTTACTTTAAATGAAAGGTCACAAACCAAGTCAACTTGTCATACAAACTCTTGCATACATACTTGTATGTAACTGTAGCTTCTCTCTCCACCCCGTGACAGCACATTCCTCCTTTTCACCCTGTACTTCCTGTTTCTCTTCAACTATGAGCTGTCAACTTTCATCTAAAGCACAATAAAAGAAAAGCTAAATAAAAAAGTAAAGAAAGAAAGATGGCCTGGCTCCACATCCTGAGGAACTCTCAACACTTAGAGGTCAGAACAAGGGTAGTCTGAGGAACAAAGCATGAGAACGTGGGATCACAGAGGCCAAGGGCGGCGAGTGTGCTGCCTTCCTGGGACAAAGCCAGTCTGGAGCAGACGGAAGAGTTGACGGTTGATGAGGATGACGGGGCAGCCTATGGGTGCTTGCTCTGGAGACCGTGTAAAGGCGCGGACAGTTGCTATGGATTTGGGGTCCAGGGAGGCTTTTTCATTCTTGTTTTCATGTGAGAGTTTAAGACATTGTGTACAATTTGGAAAAACGATGTAATAACGGGAGGTACGGTTGGAAATGCAGGTAAGACTGCTCAGCACAGGTTGGTAATCCTAGCTGTAGTTCAGGATCTCTTGGGAACATTTTAAAAACTCCTGATGCTAACCCTGCATCTGAGAAAAAGACAGAAGATGCTCTGGGCTGGGATCCTGGTGAGCCCAGTGCGTGGGCGGGGGGATTGAGAGCCCATCCAGGCATGGCACGAAGGCGGAGGACGGCAGATGCAGGTGCTGGTGCAGGTGTGGGTTGGGGGCTTTAATGAGTGCAAATTAGGGAATTCCCAACTTTATCTTTGTTTTTCAGAACTTCAAAGCAAGGTCATGGGCTTATTATACAGTGACATAAGGGGACAACTGAGGTCTGAAGAAAAGAAAGCGTAGTTCACACTGAGGGTAAAAAATGGAAAAGGCCTCAACTGGAGAAACACCAAGTGATGGCTGGAGAGGGCTATGAATTAGTCATGCCATCCATCCGGTCGTTCAGCTGACAAGCCGGACTTGCCACTTCAGACACACGTAAAAATAGGCGTGGGGACACAACGTGTCAGGCACTGTCTCTGACCTCCAGTTTTCACAGTTTATTGTAGGAAGCCAGTGTATAAACAAACAGAAGATTGCAGGCACTGTGGTGGGGTCAAGCACAAGAGACAATGGGGACTCTCTCTTGAGGGAAGGGGGATCAACTCCTCCCACCAGAGTACTTGGCACATGGAACGCTCCCCACACGTGTTCCTTGATTCCAACTCATAGCAACCCTATAGGGCAGAGTAGAGTTGCCATGTTGGGTGTCCAAGGAGCACATAGTGAATTCAAACTGCTGATTTTTTCATTACCAGCGAAGCTCTTGGACAGAGTTCATCAGCTAGGGTTTCCCATGCACCTACAGTTGTGGAGAACAATGACAGCTCAGCTGTTATCCTCCAGGGATGGGTCAAAGCAGCCCTATAAAAACAACGACAGACCTGCAGCACTGTGCCACATGGGGACTCCAAGCAGGAGAAAGGCTCTGAGCTGTCGGGAAGGACAGCAATACTCAGGCCAATGCAGAATTTTTCAAGTGAGGCTCCACATGGCATTCCAAACACTGTCACTAGGTGGCAGGGTTAACATTCGCAAAGTAACTGCCAACTGAAAGTCCCTGGACACCACAAACCTGATACCACCCGCGCCAAAGACTAAAATCGCCCAGTCTGGCTACAGTTTCCTGCCCCTACACAGCCAGAAACGGGGAGAGTGGTAAATACGAATGGTTTCAGGTCTCTGTGTAATCTGGACTCGTTAACTAGGGTTGTTTCATTTCATTTCTTTCTAGCCTCTAGATCTGAGCTGCACAATAAGGTAGCCAGCCGCTAGTCACGTATGTCTCTGGAGTATTTGGAGCTTGGCTTGTAAAACAGAGGAAACAGGTATTTCCTTTTCTTTCATTTAAATACTAATAACATTTAAGCATGCATGAAACAACTTAGATACGTCAATCTACTTTTTCAATCACACATTTTATGAAATCTAAATACAGGTTAAGCATTTCCAGAGAAAATTTAGTGTTAAAATTGAAATGACAGGAAAGTGTAAAATATACTCCACATTTTGATAACTTCATATCTTAAATTAGGAGATAAATATACCTTAAACTATAAGATAAACTATCTTATTCATATTTTCATATTGATTATATTGCTTTTTATATTGATTGAAATGCTAACTTTTTTAATATATTGAGCTTAATACAACTTAATATTAAAATTACTTTCACATGTTTCCTTTTACATTTTTAATGTCAGATGCCAAGAATTTTAAGTTACGTATGTAGATTGCATTACATTTCTGTTGGATGAAAGCTGATTGAAAGGAAATACGGGGTTAGCCTAGGCAATGAGACCTCTTTCTAATGGGGCAACAGGAGGCTGGGTGACTATTACTGTTGTTGGCTGTCCCTGAGTCATTCCTAACTCATAGTGGCCCCATGGACAACTGAATGAAATGATACCCTGTCCTATACCACTCCCACGTTCTGTTGCAGATCCCACCCATTATAATCAACAGGGTTTCCAATGACTGATTTTGGGAAACAGATTCTCAGGCCTTTCTTCCTAGTCTTAGTCTAGACTCTGCACTTATGGCTGTTCAGTAACACAGCAACATGCAAGTGACCACTGACGGACAGGTGGTGGAGAATGACTGTAGCCCAAGAAAAGGGCTGTGGGATGAGGCTGAGGGGCAGTTATAGTGTGCTGGACTGGCGCTCACCCATTTTGCTGTGCTTCTGACCCTTAGACCTTGCCGCGGCAGACAGTTTTCATTTTTAGTCCAAAGGGAAAGTGGGCCAGAGTCCTGGGAGGGACAAGCTGACCAGACAGGATTTCACACTGAGCCTTTCCCATCCCTAGCCCCTTGCTTCTAAAGCTGGAGTCCTCGCTACTCTCAGGCGCTGGCACCAGGGCAGACTCTGTCCTGACAGCACAGTCAGATGGCGCTCGGGGCAGGCGTGGGAGGGAGGGACAGGCAGGAGGAAGAAAGCGGGGTTTGAAGGTTTCTTTAAGACAGTTGGCAAAACTGGTTGTTTTGACAGCTTTTCCTTCTTAAGACTTCCCTGTCACTTTTCTTCCCTTGTTTTATTTCTGGTGGGGAATTCACTAGGTTTAAGCTTTACCTCAGTCATACAGCTAAGTGACCTTGCCCAGAAACGAGTGCTCACAGAACAGTGCTAGGAATTAAATGAGTTAATAATTGGAGAGTACTTAGAACAGCATCTTGCAATAGTAATCACTATGTGCTAGATACCATTCTTTCAGGGGGGGACCTCACCCCATTCTGTTCTTCCTTATGAAGACGGCAAATGGTAGGCAGTCAAGGTCATAATTAAAATAAGAAATAAGCTTCTAATCTGAATTTTACAGATAAAAATATAAAGAAAAGGTGGCAAAGCAATAAAAGGCACATCTAGAGAGGTACTGTGAAGGCTGAGGCTATTTTCCTAGAAGAATTCTGAGTTCAGAAAGGGTCATACCCTGCCCCAGAAGCAGCCAGCCTTCCCGGTATCCAGCCTCCTACTCATCTGCTGTGGAAACTGGACCCAGTACCTGGGCCAGCTTGTGAGTTAGCAAGGCTGGTGCCGTCTTGCTTGTGGTGGCTCGGTTGTCCCCCATACCAGTACCCCATTTTGAGACCGCGGTTGACCTCCCCAGGGATTACATAATCAGTTTGAGCCACCCAGACAGCCTGTCTTCCCCAGAAACCACAGCCTGGAGTACCTCAAAATCAATTCTAAGGGTAGTTCTGACATTGCTAACTCGCATTAAAAGAGCATCTCTTGTCACTTGTTTGGTTTCTTACTGGCTCTTGAATATTAGTGTGCACATGTTTCAAAGCTTCAAGTCAGTTTCATTTCATGCAGCAGATATATGTCTAGTTACATTTTGGAGAGTTAAGTCATTTAAAGGAATTCTAAGGTTCAATGCAGTCTTAAATAATCTGGATCCTTTGGGAAAATAAATCACGTTTTATCAGTTCTTCAAATTTAAATTTTGATGGTGGATTTGTTAAAATGAATTAATCCTGTGTTTAGAAAATGCAAAGGGAGTCTTAGAATTATTTCCTCTTTTCTTCTTCTTCTTTTTTTGTTAACAGTAAAATGTAACAGAAACCAGTGTGTTCCGAAGCAGAAAAGTATGCTAGAATTTGAGGCTACAGTTGTACCCTTTGCCCATACCTGGCCACTGCTAGTGGTTGTGTCTTCACGTAGGACATTTCTTCCACCTTGATAGCCAACTACAGCTGACTTTATTATGATTTATGTTGATTCAGTCATGTAAAATGGATTGTCTCTCTTGTTGAAAAATCCCAAGATGTGTCAGTTCTTAGCTTCCTATTTTCTTTTCCACAGCCTCCATTACTTGCATTTCATTTGAAAAAAAAAATGCTAAGAGCCAGATTTCAGACATCTACCAGCTGCTCTGAGGGACAAAAGTATGGCAGTCAGCTGACCTCGAGGCCAGAGCTAGGGTCTGAGGCCGGGTTTGTTACTGGCAGGGCGGGCCAAATCAGACTTCCGGGCAACCTCAGCAAGGCTCAGGAACCTGCAGCCCTACAGGAATCGGAAGTTCCTGTTCTGAGGAAAGCAAAACTGGGAGGGCTGCTGTGCCTTTCAAATACCAAAAAATATGAAAATACTACAGAAATCAGGCGCTGAAGTGTAAGGTGGTAGGACTAAAAAGAGCCATAGCTAATAGGCCAAGTTAAAAAAAAAGGAACCAAAAAATTGACTGTGGTGATGGTTGCACGTTATCTTTGAATATACTAAAAACCATTGAATTACACACTTTAGAAGGTGAATTGTATGACTGATGACCAATATCTCGATAAGGCTGTTTTTAAAGAAGTGAGAGCAAACATCTGACAGGAAGAGAAGCAAAAGAGATGTACGCTGTTGAAGCAAAAACTAAATACTAATAAAAACAGGCCTTATAGCAGACAGTCAGAAAGGAGTTGAAGTACAGGCACGGTGGGTGGCAGGCAAAGAAGTAAATGCAACCTACACAAGAAGCAAAGGCAAAGAATGAAGACGCCCCTTTCTGAGCACAGATCCCAGGGAGATGGCAAGAGTTTGGTCAGCTCACCCTCTCTCTCCATCTAAACAGATTCCTGATACTTAGGGTGGCCTGTGTTTTCTTTTTAAATAATAAAAACAACAGTTGGTTTATGATCTTAAACTATAATTGAAAACCTGGTAAATACTTAAATACACATAGTTTTCATTGACTTTTAATGGAAAACTCTCTAATATAAATTATCCCAAACTAGCAAGTCTTTGGGGGGTGCGGGGGGAGACTGCAATATGCTTCATAAAATACACAAGAGCCAAAAGAGAACTATTTGTAACAGGTTTCGTCTGTGCTATTTGCAAAGATCCCTGATGAGGGTAACATGGTGCCAACAGTTAAGAGCTCAGCCTGCTTAGGTTGGTGGGTTGCTATGTGGGAAAAAGACCCAATCTGATTCTGTAGAGGTTAGACTGTGGCCATCCGGCCAATGTCCATTCAAGTCATAGGACAGAGTAGAATTGCCTCATAGAGTTTCTTCCCAGGAGCTGCTGCTGGATTCGAACAGCCGACCTTTCTGTTAGCAGCCATACCATACCACCAGCACTCCCCTGCAAAGACTACAGCCTAGACGACCCTATGGGCACTTTTACTCTGTCACATGGAATCCCTATAAGTCAAAACCTATTGGATGACACTTAATGATATTTATGGGAACTGGAATTTCAGGAATCTACTCTGAGGCCAATAGAACCCCTCTCCCGAAGAGAGCCCTGGTGGCACAGTGCTTGAGAGCTATGGCTGTTATCCAAAAGAATGGCAGTTTGAATCCACCAGCTGTGTGAAAAAGTTCAACTCTCTCCTATAGGGTCCATATCAATTTCACAGCAGTGAGCTTGGTTTTTTTTTTTTGGCTAGGGGGTAAATGAGGGTTCCAGTACGGCCAAATTTAAAGCCTTTTGACACTAGAGAGATTCAAGTCCTGCTTCAAAATGGACAGAATCTGGTGTGTGACGTGGGTTTAGAAACTGTACGTAATATTCAGACATTACAATAATAAATGCCTAGTGTGTGGAAGTTTTACTTTTTCCCTCCAGCTGCTCAGCTTTTCTCTAGACTCGGTCCTCTACCCACGGCACCCCCACAGGGACTGATAGAGAGGCCTCCCTCTCAGCAGGAAGCAGAGCAAGCTGCACAGATTCAAAATGCAAACTGGGAGCCACTGCCTTAGCTTCTACGTCTATACAAACATTGCCTCTCAGTCCTAGTTAACGATCAGCAGTCACATTGTGCCCAAATTCTGAGACTCTCTGTAGATGCTAAATGCGGCCTGGGGCAGTCACCTCTTGCTCTGTCATTAAAGAGTCCGATTTACAGTGCCCTTTGCAGTTAATCCATCTCCTAAGCACCAGAAAGTCACTGCCACTTGCCACAGCTCACTGGTGGGGAGCAGGGAAACCTCTGGTCGTCGGCAGCCTCAGGCGCCCAGCAGCCCCAGCAGTAAGTAGCTCAGAGCTGTAGATCCCGAGCAATTAAGAAAATGTGTCTGCTCAAAGCAAAGAGCAGGACCCAGTCAGCACGTCTTTCGCATTTATGAAGTCCAGATGTCTTTATCTTCTGGGCAGGAAGTCAGAGTCTGTCCAGATGGCATCTTGATTGCTTTCAGTCCAGCTGACTAAATTTCTAAGGCTGACATCTCTTCCAAACACTCTCTGCCTCCTATGAAAATGTGTTTGTCAATTAAGTGCCAGGAGGCATCCCTGCAGAGGACTGCAAACTGGGAGGACCAACCTAAATGAACACCCAAGTGCCTGGGACAGTTGTGTCGTAGTGTATCTTCTCAGCTGAAATTCCGCAATCCTTTGCCCTATAGGCAAGGGAATTTCTTGAGAGTGTGGTTATGGCAGGAGTGTAGCTCTGAATTACACTGAAGTGTTAGGAGTCCAGGATCCTCCACTGTCTCACTGGTGACCCCGTGCAAGCGCCTGAACCACTCTGGTCTCAGTTTCAAAAAACCTAGCAAAAAATAACTGCTGTAAATTTTGACTCATGGCAACCCCACATGTCCCAGAGTAGAATCGCTCCCTAGGTTTTCAAGGCTTTTGGAAGCAGATGGCCAGAGCGTTGTTCCGAAGCACATCTGAGCAGCTTTGAACCATTAGCTTTTAGGACAGGAGTCAAGCACTTAACTGTTTGTATTACCCAGGGACTCCTGGCCTCAGTTTTCTCATTTACAAAACAGGGGTAATAACCATAGCTACGTCAGCAACCATAGCTACCTACGTCAGCGTGAAGCCCGGAGGGTCACAGGAGATAACACGGAGCGAGCTCTCCGGAGAGTGCCTGGCCCCAGGACGCGTTCTCCGCATCTGCTTTGTGAGTAGTGCTGTTTTACTTCTGGCTCTAACTTTCTGAGGAGTTGCTTTTAAAAATACAAACTTACATGAGGGCGGGAACCCTGGTCACTCACACATGCTTTATCCTAAAAATGATATGAGTCTTACATCTTACAGTTTGTACTTTACCCTTTTCGTAATTACTCTAGAGAGGTAAGCAGGGCAGGCAGTACTTCTCCTTTATAGAAGAAGTTCAGTGCCTGAGATGGGACTTGCCCAAGGTCACACAGGCAGCCACGTGCAGAGATGGAAACCTATAAAGGCTATTGAACAGCAGCCTGCGTGGCTCCTACTCGTGAAGACGGGGCAGAGGAATCAACAAAAGCTCTCGTCACACTACACTATCCTGCCCCCAACAACTGCTCCAGTCCCACTGACGGGACATTTCTGAGGCTCCCTAGGATGACAAAAGGATGCTATATTGCCTCATTTTCTCCTCTCCTCCATATCTCTGCAACAACTGATTCTTAGAATGAGAAACAGTAGCTCCATCTCTTAATGGCACAATTCAGAAATTGTTGCCCACTTCTTTCTAACTCAGGGAACCCTCTCCCTCATGCTTCATGGTAAAAGACTAAGGGAATTTAATCAAATGCAATGCTCACAGTAAAAAGTCTCACAACAGGCAGGATGTGAAAAATGGTCCAGAAAGGCCAAAAGTGAATGGCTCCATAATAATGTGAATAATCATACCTTTTGGGATTGCTAAACTTTTATATTGTTCTCTTATATTCTTTTTTTTTAATTGTGGTTAAGTGAAAGTTTACCATCCAAGTCAATTTGCCATACAAAACCCCAGCACCAGCTTCTCTGCAACGCTATTAGCTCTCCTCACCCTGTGACAATGCACTCGTCTTTTCTACTCTACTTCCAGTGTCCGTTCAGCTAACACCTGTCCCCTCCTCTCCGCCATCTTCTCTTGCCTCTAAAAAGAAACCAGTAGGACAGCGTCATATATATATTAATCCATTGTTCTTTTATATTCTTAAAGAAAAAAAATGGCAGAGTTGTATTAGACTATTTTAAAGCTTTTTAGCTATAAAAGTTCTGATTTTAATTTACTGCTATTAGAATTGCTTTATATCAGAGTTATGAGTTTATCTCAGAATCTCAATTCCCACTCCTGTGCTCTAATCCCTGTATCCCACTGCTAGTTGTATTATATTCATTTAAGGCTTCAGATAAAGTATGTTCAAAGTCCTGGGGAGAGAAAACCAAAAGGGATGAACATTTCTCAAGCTAAAAGACGTAAGGAAAAAATAAAGCTGAGAGTTGCAATATTGATGGACTTAAGAGGGAAAATACTAAACAACACAGGAAGGATCAAAGATGGAAGACATATACAGAGTCATTGTACTAAAAAGAATTGATCAGTGTTCAACCATTTCAGCAGGTACCATATGATCAAAAGCCAATGGTACTGAAGGAAGAAGTCCAAGCTGCACTGAAGGAACTGGCAAAAACCAAAGCTCCAGGACTGACAGAATACCAACTGAGGTGTGTCAACAAACAGATGAAGTGCTGGATGTACTCATTCATCTGTGGCCAGACATCTGGAAGACAGTTACCTAGCCAACTGACTGGAAGAGATCTTTATGTGTACACATTGCAAAGGTAGGTGATCCAACAGAATGCAGAACTGTCAAACAGTATCATTAACGTCACATAAAAGTAAAATTTTGCTGAAGATCATTCAAGAGCGGCTTCATCAGTATATTGACAGTGAACTTCCCAAAACTCAAGCTGAATTTACAAGAAGATATGGAATAAGGAATATTATTGCTGACCTCTGATGGATCATGCTGAAAGAACACCAGACAGTGCTTTATTGACTTTGTAAAGGTATTTGTGTTGATCACGACAAATTATTGATAACATTGCAAAAGACTGAATTGTGTTCACGAGGAAACTGTACTTAGAACAAGAGACAGTTGTTCAAAAAAAGCAAGATGATACAATGTACTTTAAAGTCAGGAACAGTGTGCATGTACATCAGAGTTGTATCTTTTCACCGTACTATTCAATCTGTATGCTGAGCAATAATTGGAGAAGCTGGACTACATGAAACAGAATGAGGCATCAGGCTGGGAGGAGGACTCTTTAATAACCTGTGATTTGCAGATGATGCAGTCTTGCTTGGAGAAAGTGAAGAGGACTTAAAGCATTTACTGACAGAGATTAAAGACCACAGCTTTCAGTACTGATCACACTTCAATACAAAGAAAACAAAAATCCTTACAACTGTATCAGTAAGCACCATCGTGATAAATGGGAAAAAATAGAAGTTGTCAAGGATTTCATTTTATTTGAATCCACAATCAACACCCATGGAAGCAACAGTCAAGAAATCAAACGATGCATTGCATTGGGCAAATCTGCTGCAAGAGACCTCTCTAAAGTGATAAAAAAAAGCCAAGATGTCACTTTGAGGTCTAAGGTTCACGTGACCCTAGCCATGGTGTTTCCAGTCACCTCATAGGCATGTGAAAACTGGACAATGAATAAAGAAGAGCTGAGAACTGATGGCTTTCAGTTATGGTGTTGGGGAGGAATGGTGAAGATACCATGGACTAGGGGAAGAAAGAACAAACCATTCTTGGAAGAATGCTCCTTAGAAGCCAGGATGGCTGGACTACATACCTCTCACATACTTTGGAAATGTTATCAAGAGAGAGCAGTGCCTAGAGAAGAACATCATGCATAGTAAAGTAGAAGATCAGTGGAAAAGAGGAAGACCGTCAGTGAGGTCCAGTAACACAGTGGCTGGGACAACGTGCACAAGAAGAGCAAATGTGAGGACGGTGCCCGTGAGGAGGCACTGTTTTGTTCTGTTTATGTAGGGCCACTATGAGTGTGAACGGACTCAATGCTACCTAAAAACAACAGCAGCAACAGGAAATGGATAATTTCAACAACAGTCATCTTAGGAAGAGATGAATTGTGGGGCCCAAAATGCAAAGTGTTCCTGCATCAGGTAAGAAAGGAACTTCCTCTTCTTGCTGCCCAGAAACTGAGCAGGCTCATGCTCCAGCATGCAAAAAGGCCTCAAGTGCTGTCTGTGATAGAGGTGAACTCTCTATGCCACAGGAGGACACCATGCCTCCTGTTTGTTGTTGTTGTGCTGCTGGGGTAGGCAGTGCCATCACAAGCTTAACCAAAGCACCACACCAGCTGCTGTTGAGTCGATTCCAGTTCATGATGACCCTACAGGCTTCAGAGTAGAACTGCCTTCTGTAGGGTTTTCAAGCTGTGACCTTTCAAAAGCAGATCACCAGGCTCTTCTTTTGAGGTGCCGCTGAGTAGGCTCAAACTACCAGCCTTCCAGTGAGTGGCTGAGTGCTTAACCCTTTGCTCCACCCAGGGACTCCCTATCAACAACCAGGTGGAGGAATAGCCAGCTCTGGAGAAGCAGAATTGACAGCTGGCATTGTGAAGCCATCCAGCTTCAAGAGGACAAACAGAGTTCAAAATCCAGCGGTAGGTGAGGATAGGTGCATCCCTTCACAACGTGGAAGAGGGACATCAGTTGCCACTTGCTCCATCTCTTCTGGTGACCTCACAAGTGTCATCAACTGCAGAAGCAGCAATGTCTTTGCTAAACCTTGCTGAGTGGGAATCACAGAAGCGTATTTTATTCTGTGCAGTGTGCTGGTCACCTAGTGCTGCTATAATAGTAATTCCACAAGTGGATGACTTTAACAAAGAGTTTATTCTTTCACAGTCCAATAAGCTAGAAAGATACTGGCTCCAAGGGAAAGCTTTCTCTATCTTTGGCTCTAGAGGAACTTCCTTGTGATGTATTGGTCTTCCCTTTGTGTGCGTTTCAGGGCAAGAATGCCAGGTCCAAAGGAGGCATTGTGCTCCCAGCACTGCTTTCTTGGTGGTATGAGGTCCCCATGTCACTGCTGACTTCCCTTTGGTTTTATCTCTTGAAAATAAAAGGTGGTGCCAGCCATGCCCCAGGGAAACTCCCTTTACATTGGTTCAGGCCTGTGACCTTAGTAAGGGTGTTACAGTCTCATCCTAATCCTCTTTAACATAATCTAATCTTGCCCTACTAACCACAGGCAGAGATTAGGATTTGCAACAAACACAAAATTTACAATTACAGAGTAGGGGACAACCACATAATATTGGGACCCAGCCAAATGGCCACACACATTTTGGGGGGCACATAATTCAATCTATGACATTCACTGGTGGAAAAAAGTAGATTAACTTTTGGGTTATCACCAAGAGGGGGCTTGAGGAGCCAAGCAAAGTATCCTAGGACACCACATCACTCCCTAAACCATAATTACATAGAAACACAAGGAAGTGAATGTACAGGACTCATCTTGCAGGAAAGTTATGCAGCTCTAATGGACATATCATAGATGACAGCTAACCCAAGCAATGAACTGCATGGAAGCCTGGTGAAGCCAAAGGACAGAACAACAACAACAAAAAAGATTTGGGATTTGTATGTCAGTCTACTCAATAGCTAATATAAGAATGCTTGCAGTTTATGAAGAAACCCTGCCGGTATAGTGGTTAAGAGCTACTGCTGCAACCAAAAGATCATGAATTAAACCCACTAGGTCCTCCTTGGAAACAGCATGAAGTAATTCTACTCTGTCCTGTAGTGTCGTTACGAGTTCAGATCAGCTTCACCACAGTGGATTTGGGTTTGGCACTCTATGAGAACTTCTGGATCTACAGACCTGATGTTTTCTTCAGTGTTGTGGTTGCTGGTCTGTGCTTTGCCTCCTTTTCTCCTCTCCCTGCAATATCTGCAAGAAGCCATTTCATGCCTTGATAGAACTGTGAGTGAATTAGGACTGCAACTATCATGGTACCCACTGCACCGGCAAAATGTCTCTCTACCTTTTTTTTTTTTAACTGTGGTTGAGTGAAAAGTATACAATCCAAATTAAGTTTGCACACCCGCCTTATCTGCAGGTCCTTGTGCTCTCCTTGTCCAGTGACAGCACACTCCTCCTTTCGTTCTATATCTGTCATATCCTCTTAACAATCTCCTGTCCCCTCCTCTCCACCTTCTCCTCTCCCAGTAACAGACCAGTAGGACAGCATCCTATAGACTCATAGAACCGTAAAGTACATACACCATATGGTCACACTGTGTCTCTGAATCCACTCAGTTGCTGTCTGAAGAGCTAGCCTCAGTCATGTGTTCTGGTCAGAGGCAGCAGCCACTCTCGGGGCCGCGCTTCCAGGGGACCTCCAGGCTGCTGAACCATCAACTGTGGTCTCTAAGTGGAGTCCTTCAGGTGCCCCTTCTTTGTCTCATGTTGCCACTCTTTCCATTTCTTAACGTTTCCAGAACAGGGCTACCTGAGCAGGGACAAAAGCAGCTTGCCAACAAAAAGCAAATATAACTCCATTTTTCCTTTTTTGAAATATCTGTGACCGTGTGCATTTGTGTTTGAAGGTATGTTATGTGTGTATGTGTATGTGGCTCCAGTACATTTCCTTGATGTTCAGATAATTCTCTTTTTATAGTGAGTCTCCATTTGTCCGTCATCTTAGGTAGCATGGGGATTATTCATGTTTCGTTTAAGGTATTATATTTCAATTTACTATTTCCAGACCTTTCTATTTAGAAAAACAGTATTCTCTGCTTCTATTTAATAACTAAAATTCTGAAAATAATATCTTAGGAAAGTGTTTGATCTTTTATACTGAAACCTTTACGAAGAAGTTTTAAGTGTGCTTCACATTGTTTTCTGCAACATCATTTTATTTCTTTTTAAGAATCTCATAGTTTTCTGTATTTTTTCTTTTTGCTTCATATTTTTTTTCTGTTTTAAGTTGTGCTTTAGGTGAAAGTTTACAGATCGGATTAATTTACCATACAAAAATTTATACATGTATTGTTGTGTGACACTAATCGTGACCCATATAATGTGACAGTACACTCTCCTTTTCTACCCCTTGTTACCTTAGTCCATCCAACAGCTGTTGTCCCTTTCTGCCGTCTCATCCTGCCTCCAGACAGGAGCTCCTCATTTAGCCTCGTGTCTCTACTTGAAGCAGAAGCACACTCTTTGTGAGTACTATTTTATATTTTATAATCCAGTCTAACTTTGTGTGACGAGTTGGCTTCGGGAATGGTTTTAGTTCTCCTTGGACCATGTTTCTGAGGATTCCTCTAGTCTTATTCAGACCGCTAGGTCTGGTCTTTTTATGTGAGTTTCAGTTCTGCAACTCCATTTTTCTCCTGCTTCATTAGGGGCTCTCTGCTGTGTTCCTGTCAGGGCAATTGTTGATGGTTGCTGGGCACCATCTAGCTCTTCTGGTCTCAAGCTGATGGAGACTCCAATTTGTGGCCCAGATTAACTCTTTCGTTGGCTCAAGCCAGTAACTCTGCTCCATAAATAATCTGGAAATCATTGTTTCTGAAATAGGCTAACAGGAATTTAGGTAAAGAATGTACCTTATAGGTAAACTAGTCTCACCCCATCATTTTACAGGTGAGGAAGTTGAGGCACTGAGGGATTTTACTAATGATGTAACTCTCATTGTTAGGTGCCGTCAAGCTGTTTTCAACTCACAGCAAACCTGTGTATAACAGAAGGAAACATTGCCTGGCCCTGATCCATCCTGAAAAACATTGCTGCACTGGAGTTCAGTGTTACAGAAACGGTGTCAATCTATTTGCTGAGAGTCTTCCTGTTTTCCACAGACCCCCATACTTTACCAAGCATATTGTCCTTCTCCAAAAATTGGTTCCTTCCTAATACATATCCCAAGTATGTGAGACAGTCTCACCACCCTTGCTTCTAAGGGGCATTGTGACTTTACTTATTCCAAGACAGACTTGCTCATTGTTTTGGAAGTCCATAGTGTATTCAATGTTCTTCACCACCACCATAATGCCAAGACATCAGTTCTTCTTCAGTTTTCCTTACTCACTATCCCACATGCATATTGAGGTGATTGTGTTGTAGGGGAAAAGCATCAGTAAGTTCAGTAAGGTAGCAAGTTTTATTTGACATGTATTCAAAAAGGGCAAAAGTAGGAAGCAGACAAGCATGCTACTAGAGTCATGTCCGCCAAAGTCTGAAGAAGTTACAGAACAGATAAAAGTGGGAAAACAAACTAGCCACGGCCATGTCTACCCAAATCCAAGAAATGTTACAGAACCATCAATATATACAAACTTCACAAATGGGCCAAGCCACTGAGATCTTCATATTTTCACAAGATTGACCAGAAACTTTGATCCTATGTTTTGAATTACCTTTCTTGACAATCACTGATACAGGTTTCAGTAACGACAGTCAGGAGGGTCCTCATTGGTCCACCAAAATTTCTATTGACTAAATGCTAATAGAAAAAGGTAAGAGTGGAAAGTCTTTTGTATTCTGGCTTATGGGAAAGTTTCTATAAAACGTACTTCCCAAGATTATCCCATCTATTGTCTTTATACCTCAGGGCCCAGTTGATGTCTCCTTGTGAGACCAGCTGGGTCACATTCTCTCTGTTCAAAGACAGAAAATAATGATCCCAATATTATTTTCTAAATCCACTGAAAACATCATGGTTTGAGTTAGGTGCACCTTAGTCCACAGAATGACATTTTTGCTTTTTACCACTTTAGAGAGATCTTTTGCACCAGACTTGTCCAATACAATGCATCATTTGATTTCTTGACTACTGCTTCCATGGGTGTTGATTATGGATCCAAGTAAAATGAAATCCTTGACAACTTAATTGTTTTTTACTTATCATGACACTTTTTTTTTTTTTTTTTGGACACATAACTACTTAAGGAAAGCTGGTAGCATGGTAGTTGAGTGTGCTAAGGCTGCTGACCAAAAGGTGGTCGGTTTAAATCCACCAGGTGCTCCTTGGAAACTCTGTTCTGTCTTATAGGGTTGCTATGAGTCAGAACTGGCTCCATGGCACTGTTCTTTTTTTTTTTTTTTTTAACTATTTAATGGCAAATCAAGGACTAGAATTCAAGTTAGTGCTCTTTTAGGAGGATTTGGAAGATGTTCAGTTAAACAGAGCTTGTGACACAATTTGAAGAACTAGAAGTTTTTTAACCATGAAATGAGGAAGATCAGAATACACAGTAACAATAGTCAGATAACTAAAGGACTGACAAGTACAGAAGGCATTGACCATGCTCTGTTTCCTGAGGAAACAGGACCAGTTCAGGGAAATTAAAGAGTTTAGCAGTTCCAGGCAATAAAAACCTTTTAACAGCCAAATTGTCCAAAACAATTGGGGAAGGAAGGGAGAAAAGTTTTCTGTCCCTGAGGCACCTCAAGTCAACTCTGATGGCAAGTAAATAAGTGCCATGGCTACTAACCAAAAGGTAGGCAGTTTAAATACACCAGGTCCTCCTTGGAAAAGCTGTGAAGCAGTTCTACTCTGTCCTATAAGGTCATGATGAATCAAAATCTGCTGGACAGCAGTGGGCATGGGTTTTTACTTTATTTTATTTTTTTATTTTTAGAAACACTTCAAAATGGGCTGGAAGATAATTTAATAAGTGTGTTTGCCTACACAGGAGGGTAGAATAAGGGGTGTGGTGGAGAGAATTCAGGCCTGATAATTGTTTGTTTGGCATGACATTTAAGAGAATGTGATTATTTGCAACCTAAGACCAACTAAGTGTTTCACTCTTACTTCTGAACTGTAAAGCCTATCTTCCTATCTGTTTGCAATAGTTTAAGTTTTAATCTATTTCATATTTCAGGATATTATGCCCTGAATATTTGATTTGAATGCTGTGGCAGAAGGTCACTCATATTCATTTATTTTCTTTTACTCTTACACATTTGCAGGGATTCTCTTGAATTCATTATGCAAACACATGCAAATCACATGCAAATTGTGTGGCCTCAGAAAATCACAAACTCTTACAGCCTTAAAGAAAGCCATCAAATCTTTCTTTAAGAAGAAAAATAATACACCTTTTTTATCATCTTTGTGGCAGGAGACAATTTCCAGAGAGCAATATTTACATGATACTGGCATTACTTGGAATCTTCACCTCACATCCTCCATGTTTATGTAGGCTGTAAGGTTAAGAAAATTTTTTTCAGGTATGGGATCCCATTTGATCCTCATAACTACCCTGTGAGGTAGGCAGAATAGGAATTATAATTCCTCTGTATCAGATAAGGAAATAGGTTCAGAGAAGTTAAACGACTTGTCCAAGGTCACTCAGTTGTGAAGCAGTGATCCTGAAGCCGTAATAAGATCTCCGTCTGGTTCAGAACACTTCCTGCTGCATCACAATGGTGATTTCCTCCAAGCAGGGTGGTCTGTCATTGATCTAAGTTGCTTAGACTGTGTTTTACCAAAAGCATCTTCAGTGGTGCTTTTGTTAACAAGGATGGCATTTTAAGGATGACCAGAAAAGCTAACTATATGTGGTAGCCCTGGCTCAGTGTCAAGTACATAGTTCCTCCAAACCTTCTGTTTTATTTTTATAGTGTCTGCTCTGAAATTTCTGAATGAAAAGCATTCTTCACACCATTCACCTTTCAGCTCCTTTAGGAGACAAAGTTTTTTTAAAAAACTTAATAGTATGGTATCTGCCATGGGATTATCTAAAGAGTAGCTTTTATGATTATTAAAACCAAACCTGTTGCTGTCAAGTTGATTCTAATTCATAACAGTCCTAAGGGACAGAGTATAACTGTCTCTTAGTTTCCAAGGAGAGCCTGGTGTATTGAAACTGCCTATATTTTGGTTAGCAGCCATAGCTCTTAACCATTACATCATAGGTTGGAAAATACTGGCTGGTAGATTAGAACTGCTGACCTTTTTTAGCAACTGAGCTCTTAACCACTACACCACCAGGCTCCACTATGATTGTCAGTCATAGTAACATAGTAGTGGTAGTAGCAGCAGTAGTATCTCAAGTCATTACGAACTCTGATAACAAGAAGTGGGCTCTTGAAGATGGAATGGGAGGATGGTAACACCAGGTATCTCCTATATGTCAGAAGGCTGAGAACAGATAGTGACTGCCAAGCCAAGTACCATCGAGTCGGATAACCCCTAAGGCATATCTGAACTTTGACACTGATTTATAGTTTTTGCCACTTCTTAATGTGAATAACTATAATCTTGTTCAGAGCTATGTCTAAAGAAATAGAGCAAGGTGGACATTCTTAGATCTGTTCCTTCCTAGCCAGTCCAGTCTCTTTATAACAGTGTCTCCCACCTCCGTGGACTGAGTTAAGAGGTGTCATGGATTGAATGTGTTCCCTAAAAACCTGTAACAGTTTGGCTGTGCCATAATTCCTGGTGTTGTGTGATGTTTCTGCCTGTTGGAATTCCTGCCTCGATGATGTTATTCAGGGTGAATGGGCAGCAATCGTGTTGGTAGAGCAAGATCCAATGCACAGATTTGTTTTGTGCCTTGAGGAAGCCTCTGGAGCTATAAAGGGAAAAATCTGGCAGAGAGAATGGGGAACCTCACGCCATCAAAAAAGCAGCGCTGGGAGAAGACCACATCCTTCAGACCTGAGGTTCCTGCACCAAGATGCTCCCTGAACAAAGATGCATGCAACACAAGGACTTTCCTCCAGAGCTGACAAGGGGCAAAGACTTCCACTGGAGTGGGCTCCCTGTATTTGGACTTGCAGTCTACTGGACAGTGTAAGAATAAGCTTTCTTTTGTTAAAGCCATCCACTCGTGGTATTTCAGCTGCTCTAACAAGAGGAAACAGGCTTTAGTAGGCCTGAAACACCTAGATGCAAGATAAACTTACTTTCCTCATGTACTAAGGTTCTGGTTGTGCAGTGGTTATGTTACCAGTCAAAACTCCCAATTTTTGTTACCTGCCCTAGAAAGCCAGTCTCTAAGACAGGTATCAGGGTGAGTGATCAAAAAGAAGTTTATTAATGTGTGTCAGCAGAGACAGGGAGCAGGAAGGATTCTCTCCATCAAAAACCTGCTCAAAAATTATCATGTAGCAGTGGGGTTACGTGGAAATGTAAATACAGATATTGGCGCCAGTGCCAGGGAAACAATGTGATTGATTATGGGGTGAAGAGGGGGATCTGTCCAGTGACCTCTGAGGTCCTTTGAAGATATGCATTGGGAGCAGGGATCCATACTGCTTTCAGTTGTCATCTGAAGCAGGGGGGTCCCAAGTGGTGTCTGGGTCTTCCACTGGCTCCTCATCTGTTTTGGTGTTTTTTAAAAAGCTGTGAAAACTGCGAAGACATTGTTTCCATGATTCCTATCAGTTAATGCATGACTTCCTGCCAAAGCCAGGAATTTTTAACTCTCCTTTTTAAAATTGGAATGTCTAAAGCTTCCCTCCTGTTTCAGTTATGCACCTGCCTGCTACCTAAAAGAACAGCTGCTTGAATCAACCAGCTACTCTGTGGAAGAAATATATGGCAGTCTGCTTCTGCAAAGATTACAATCTTGGAAAACCTATGGGGAAGTTCTACTCTGTCCTATTAGACCACTGTGTGTTGGAATTAACTAGATAGCTATGGGTTATACTAAGGCCAGATGTAGGGGTAGGTGAGGTGGTAGAGGAGCAAGGAACAGATACACTCTCTGGGGAAAGACCAATCCTCTTCCTTCTTGTTCCAACTCCCAGCTCCAGCAGGTGCTGCAGCTGGCCTCCACTATTCCATCTGTCCCCACAGAGTACTCTGTCCTCCCTGCATGCCACTGCACCTGTCCTAGTCAACTACCGAAAACAACTACCTGAGTAGTCTCAGGTCTCAACTACTTGAGTTGTCTTTGGTAGTTGAGACCTGAGACAACTACCGAAGTTTGTATAATTTCCTGCTTCCACAGTCTCTCTTGCAGAAAGGGACCCGAAGCTGTTGGAGTTGTCTAGTGTCTTAGTCATCTAGTGCTGCTCTAAAGGAAATACCATAAGTAAATGCCTTTAATTTAAAAAAAAGAAAAAAGTTTATTCTCACACAGTCCAGTGGGTTACAAGTCCAAATTCAGAGTGCTGGCTCCAGGGAAATACGCTTTCTGTCAGCTCTGGAGTAAGTTCCTTGTGTCACATCTCTCTTTCTTTGGTCCAGCAGCATCTTGGCACAGGAACCTCAGATCTAAAGGACGCACTGTGCTCCTGGTGTGCTTTCTTGATGGTGTGAGATCCCAACACTCTGCTTACTTCCCTTTCCTTTTATCACTTCTAGGATAACAGGTGGTACAATCCACATTCCAAGGAAACCCCCTTGGTAAGGCTGCCACCCAGTTCAACCCTAATCCTGTTTAACATAATCCAGTCTTGCCCAGTTAACAACAGAGATTAGAATTAACAACAGAAAAATGTCACAGAAAGGAAAACAGCCCCACGATATGGGGAACCATTGCTCAGCCAAATTGCTACACATTTTGGGAGAAAGAATCCAGTGCATGAAAGCCATACCCTGAAAGCTGGCCTGAAGTCACTAGAAACCATTACAGTGAGCTTGCATATGAGTAGAGCAAGAGGGCCACACAACCAGGAAATACACTAGGTTGTTCTGGGGCTGGGTCTTCAGCTATTTTTGGCAAGAATGGGCAGTATGCAAAAGGGACTTCTCCTTTTTGCAGCAGGGAGCCACTGGATGCTTAGCAGCCAACAGCATTTCTTACCCTGAGAACACCCTTCTAAGCCCTCTCTCGGGGCCAGATTACTAGGGCTGCTGATTTCTCAGCTCAAGGCCTTAGACAAGCGCACCAAGCTAGGGTTCTATTGGCCCGTGATGGCTCCTGACTTCAGCTGCTTGCTTTTGGCTGTGCTGTTTTCTGCGGGCTGCCAGGTTATCACCTCCTCAAATCAGAAGTGCACTGAGGTAAGTCTTAACTTTTTGTCTTTATTCAGATTAAACTGATTGCTAATTTTCAGATTCAGCAGGCAGTCTTATTTGAGCCAAAAAGCTCAGCCAGGGGACCATCTGGTAGAATCTTGGTAGGGAGACATGAGTTTTCTTCTTCTTCAATAATTTCTACCCCCTCCCCGAGTTAATCCCACTTGAAACAATGAGACAAACTGTGGCTCTGTGCGAATATCCAAACCTCAAACCTTCATCATGCTATGGGGATGGAGGGACTATTTGTCTAGCAATCTAGTACATGGCCTCTACCTCAAATAGTTTCCTGGCTGTCAGAGAAGGGACTAGTAAAGAAAGAACTGCACCAGGTTTGGGAGCATTTGAAAGATCACCCTCAATGAGTCTGGCTTTCTTCTTGAGTTGGACAACACTCCATCTGTTGTACTAACCTCACAGAGTAAAATCTGAGAAGAAAGCCAAATTACACCTTCTGTTTGGGGTTATAACAATATTTTCAACCTGGGAGAAGTTCTCAATAGAGGTAGCAAGAGAGAGAATGGAGAAGGGCTTCCATCTCTTAATTTCTAAAATACTTCAAACCTCCTCCCACTGTATCTGACCCAGGCAAGTATCCAGTCCCACGTGGTCTGCCTCTGAAGAGGGCTGTAAGGAGGAAGGACAGTCAATCTTAGTGGCTTGTCAAGTCGTCACTGGCTTGTGGCAGAAAGAAGGTTAAGAGCCAAGAGTGGCCTGTTCCAAGAAGAAAGCAGAATGTGGAATGGCACAGAGGCAGCTCCTGGCATCTCAACTCAGAATGGCTGTAGTCAAGAACAAGACCTGCCAAAGAAGAGTGAGAATCAAGGCTAGGCCTCAAATAAGGCCTAGAGACAAAAATGAACTGTGTTAGCCTCATATGAGGACAATTGGGATGCACTCAGGCCAAGGGAAGACACAAAGCTCAGGGAAAATGAGACTAGAAAGGGGGGAAGTCTGTTCATTAGTCAAGCTGGTGTGGCAATTTCAAGAAGATTTGTAGGCAGATTAGCAAGGATCTAGATGTGGGACACCATCCCCTCAGTGATCAATGCAATTTATACTCAATGCACGTGATATAAATATCACCAGATGTGATAGTATTACCATCAAATTGCAGCTCACCTTCCTGCAGTCTATTTTAAATGTCTCCCTCTCAAGCCTGACAGTTCAACTCTCAAATCTCTGTCTCAGTGCAAAGCCTTCTGAAACCTACAAAGGAAGAGCCAGGAAGGACCAGCCTTGCTGGGAAATTTTGGAAAGCCTGTGGTAATGCAGGGCCAATTCAGCTTCCAGCTGAGGATGTCAGACCTCGGAGCTGCCAGTTCTTTTTGCAGATGGCTCCTGCTTCAGCAGAGGACAAGGAGGAAGAGGCAGGGAGAGGACTCCAGGCCTTTTGCTCCCTGTTCCAGGAACTTCAGTGCTCTCCAGGTCCCAGAATCGCTGCAGAGGGCCACAGGATCTCTAGGCCCAATCCTCTGAGAGAAATTTCATTTTTGGATAAGTCAGGGGAGACTGAAACCTTCCAATGCAGGTTCCCAACTGCACCAGGGTCCCCAATTTTAAATGGCCTTATGTCTTTCTCAGTTAACATTGTATCCATACTTTTTTTTTTTTTGCCTTTTCTGTCCTGTGTGAATTCTTGACTGCAGGATTCTAACGTTACTTACTGAGCCCTTATTATGCGAATAATAGGGATAGGGGACATAAAAAGTTGGAGGAGACCATGCCCTTAACTTCTAGGCTGCAGGCAAAAGCCAAAAAGGCACTCTTGACAAGTCAATTCCGAATCATGGTGGGAAGAATGTGAGAGCCATAGGGAGGGCAGCCTTGTCCCTTAAGAGTGTGGCCCTTTCCAAGTGCACTTTATACCAGCTTTGTAATTCATCAGATTACACGTATTTCCTGCTCCTCTTTGCCTTGTCTTTTCACTTTCTTTTCCTCTTTTGTTCTTCCCCTCCAGTTTACGCATAACTGACCACATGCTGAATACGTGTTCACATGATCAGTGTCAGCTAAGCAGCCTTTATCTTGAACACAAAGTTTTATTTTTTGATTTTCTTTGTCTTGAATTCATAAAATTTTTGTATTGAAGTAAAATGTAGATACAGAAACAGTCAAAAATCGTAAGTGTCCAGGTTGATGGATTCTCACCAAATGAACACATTTCGCTAACAGGAGCACAGACAGAACAGAAGGTTTCAGCACCTCGGAAGCCCCCTCCCATCCCAAGGAGTCTGCTTCTCTAACTTCTATCGTCACAGACTGGCTTTGCCTGTTGTTAAACTTTGTGTGTATGGAAACATACAGTGTGTACTTGTATGCTTGGCTTCTTTCACTCAGTATTAAATTTGTGAGATTTCTCTATGAAGTTTTATGCAGCAATTATTTGTCCATTTTTATTGCTGAACGGTATTCTGTTTCATTTATCTATTTTACTGTGAATGGACATGTGCATTATTTCCAGCTTGGAGGCTGTTGTGAATGATGCCATGGAAACTGTGGTGGCATAGTGGTTAAGGGCTACGTCTGCCAACCATAAGGTCAGAGTTCTAATCTGCCAGGCACTCCTTGGAAACTCTGTGGAACGGTTCTACTCTGTCATATAGGGTCACTAAGAGTCAGCATTGACTCAATGGCACTGAGTTTGTTTTTCTGGCTATGAACGATACTGGAAACCCTGGTGGTGAGTGGTCATGTCTGGTAACCAGAAGGTCAGCAGTTCAAATCTGTCAGGTACCCACTGACGCTAAATCCATTGCCTTCAAGTCGATTCTGACTCATAGGTCCTTGGACACTCCCTGGAGCAGTTCTACTCTCTTCCTTGAGGGTCATTATGAGTCAGAATCGACTTGAAGGCAGTGGGCTATAAATGATGCTACTTTGGACATCCTTATCCAGGTTTTTGGTGAGTAAGTGCATAAATCTTTAATAAATTGACTCAGGGACCCTATAAAACAGAGTAGATCTGCCCCATAGAGTTTCTACAGAACATCTACTGGATTCAAACCACTGACCTTTCAGTTAGCAACCGTAGCACTTACCCACTGTATCACCGGGGTTTCCGGGGTATGCCTAGGAGCGGCTTGATCTGTCATCAGAATGCCATTTCCCTGGAGGATGGCAGATTGACAACAAAACATTAAGCTGTGCGCACTCATAAGTTTTGTTTTGTTTCCAGAGAGAAATTTTTACCCTGAGGGGCACTAGTGGTTCAGTGGTAGAATTCTCACCTTCCATGCGGGGAGACTTTGGATCTTTCCCAACTAATGTACCACGTGTCTAGCCACCACTTGCCTGTCAATGGAGGCAAGGGATCATGAGAATGACACAGGACCACGCAATGTTGGGCCTGCTGGAATGAGGTCCACTCAACAACAGCTAACAAGAACAGCAGTTGTTACTCTGACGTTTAGCTCAGTCAGCTTGCTCTCTCTGGGATAGATGAGTGATTATTGAGGGAAGTTTGGGTTTCGGTGCTGGTCATAGGTTCAATGTTTTTCCTAAAAAAAACTGCAACAGTTTGGCTGTGCCATAATTCCTGGTATTGTGTGATGTTCCTCCATGTTGGAATTCCTACTTCTCCGATGTTAATAAAGTTGGGTAGGCAGCAGTTGTGTTGGTAGAGCAAGATGCAATGTGTAAGTTTGTTTTGTGCCTTGAGGCCCTCTCTTGAGATACAAAAGAAAAAAACCTGGCAAAGAGAATGGGGAACTTCACACCATCAAGAAAGTAGCACCAGGAAAAGAGTGTGGCCTGAGGTTCCTGTGCCAAGATGCTCCCTGAACGAAGACTAATACAACACAAGGACTTTCTTCCAGAGCCTATAAGGGAGAAAGCCTTCCCCTGGAGCAGATATCCTGAATACCAACTTTTAACCTACTGGACTTTGTAAGATTAAACATTTCTCTTTTTAAAGGCATCCATGTTGTAGGGTTTCTGCTAGAGCAGCACTAGCTGACTAAAACACTGCCCCAGACACCTCACGCACACTAGAGCTGGGTGTGGCCTGTGACAAATGCAGATAAGACAGTCAAAAGGTAGCGATCGGCAACTGCATGAAATGCAAAGGGGTCTAAATTAGAAAATGATTTCAACACTCGTGAGGAGAGAAAATACAGTGGGATGGCAAGGAGTTAGAGATGCAGCAGAAAGCAACAAAATAAGATCCTGATTGAAAAAATGCAAATGAGTATCTGGAGGGGAAAGGGACTGCATATACAGATGTCACACATGGGGTGTTATGCTGTGTAAAGAATGCTGCACAGAGATGCAGCCAGAGACAAGCTGATTGACACACGGCCCCGTGCGTGGCGGGTCATCAGCAAATAAATGCCCCCTGTATTGCGGTGGAAGTGGGCATAGGGCAGCAGTCATAAACTCTACATGGCTTCTCCCAATACTGTCAGCTGTGAGAGATCACACCCGAAAAGAGTTCTGCCTCCTGGGAGCTACCCAAAACAGAAGAGGAGAGTCTAGGAAGTAACCATGTACTAAGATCCAAAGAAACAGAAGGCTGAGTCTCTAGGAAACGGTCACACGAGCTCGTAGAGAGCACGGAGGCTGCACTTGCAGGAGTGAGTGCCCACCTGGGAGAGCAGCAGAAGCCCGGGTTCCTGCAGCTGTCCTGGCCCTGGGTGCAACGGCAGCGGCTGGCCCCTGGGGTGGTGCTTCTGCATGATACCTTTGCACTCTCTGTTGCACTGTCATCCCGCTGTCCTGGAACTCCGGCAATCTACTGCTGAAAAATGACACTGTTGAAAACCCTATGGACTTACATTCTACTCTGAAACACATGGAGCCACCAGGAGTTGAAATCGACTCAATGGCAGTTTTTTTTTTCCAGGTAAATTTCCAGTCAACAACAATAAAAAGGAGAATAATGATATTCCTGTGTATATGTGTGTGTGTTTCCTGCCTTAAAAGTACACTATGCTAACAAACAATTTAATGCTTCCTTTAATTCCAGATCACAAGGTGCTTCAGTGTCATCATCCTTAATGTCAACTTTAATTGTACAGGGTTGTGAGTGCGAAAGCTACTCGGGAGGGGGCCACAGGTGCTGAGCCCACTGCGTTCTCTTCAACGTGTCTGGTTTGAAATTCCTGTAGCAGCCTCCGTCCTCATCCTTTTCCTCCTAGGAATCAAAGGCGGAGATTTAATCACAGTTCCCACCTACCTGGAGATTATTTAATGCTATGGCCCAGGCTTAAGGTGGGCTCTGGATACTCCTTGGTAGTGCTATCAATCTGCTCTCATTTCTCTACGGAGTCAAATCCGAAGAATTTCATTTCGCTGCCTCTCTGTATTCTAGGCATTCCCTCTGGCTACTGGCTGGAGCGTCTCCTCGGTCTTCAGTGTTCTCTATCACACCAGCGCAGTGAAGGCTTGGTGAAGCACGCTAGAGGCTGAGGCACAGAATAATTTCAGTTTTATGGATGCTTACATATTCAGGGGAAGGAGAGAACTGTCAGTGCTGGCTGACCTTGTGCTGTGGGGCCGGAATAGAGCAAGTCAAATTAAGGAAAGCCCCTTTTCTCCAAACGGATGGAAAATTGGTTATGCCAATGAGGGGGGGACAAAATGTTTTCTCAAAGTTAATACCAATCGTAGTAACTATTGGGGCAGCAGCTGCACATGCATATTCTGCATGGGCTGTCCATATTCATGGGTACCAGCCAAGTGCTGGGCAACATGTACCCCCCCCCCAAAGCCCCATCCATCAGCTAAATCTAGTTTCAAATGCAAAGTGTATTTTTCAAGGACATGGTATGGATTTGTGGCAGTGCCTGGAGGACTTTGGGTCTATAAAGTGAAGGATGAATTACAGGGAAATATAAATATGCCACTTTCATCAGTGACAGTTATAATATTGCCACAATACAGATGAAAACTGAAGATTTCCTGTAGATGAGCATGCCGTAAAAAAGTGCACCGCTAAGCAGAAATTGGAATGAGTAAAGAAAAAAGCAATTAAAATCATGAAAGCATTGCACTTGAGAGGGGAGGATGTCTGCGGGCTTCCATTTCCAGTCGAGCAGGCCTGTCTACACTGCACTCTGGGGAAAGCTGTGAACCTGGAGTTTGGTGGCACATGTCTTTCTCAGAGCTGCGCAGTCTCACTGCAGCATCTAGTTAGTGTGACACTGTGTGGTCAGAGAAAGATGAGGCTGGAAGGTTTGAACAAACTCATGTGGAGCCAGCTGGAGAAACGCCACAAGCAGAAAGGGAAATGAAGTGATTACTAAAAAGAAAGCAGGGTAGAGAGGAAGGAGAGAAGCAAAAGGAAGGCCATCAGACAAAGGAGATGACGGGAAGGTGAAGGAGAAAAAGAGGGGTGCAAACAAAAGACAACATAAGATTTTATAAATTGTCCTATGTACACCCAAAACTAAGTAAAACTAAACTACGGTAAAACATGCTATAACAATGCTTAAAAGCAGCTCAAATCACTCTATGCATTTATAGGATGCTGTCATCCTAGTCTCTTTCTAGATGGGAGAGAAGAGGGTGGAGAGGAGGGGACAGGAGCTTGTTAAGAGGATACGACAAGTATAGAAGGAGAAGGAGGAACATGCTGTCACAGGGCAAGAAGAGCAGAAACAGCTGCATTTGGATTGTATACTTTCACTTAATCACAATAAAACAAAAATTGAAAGCGCCCCCCCCCCCAAAACAGCATACATCAGAATAGATCCAGGACAACTGTATTTTCAAACAAGTAAACTTATATTAGATGATAAAAATCAGCTTAAAAAAAAGGTTTTTTACTCTGTACCATACACTGCAATAAGCAAACTATTATTTAAGACAGACAACAATCTCCTTAATAGCTCTTTACCCCAGATCTAAACCATTAGTGACTACTTAAAAATATATGTGTACTGGTATTTCAAGCACATGTAGAAAAGTAGAACATTTACAAAGTAAGTGGGGCTTACTCTCTGTTTGGAGATCAGCATTTAAATCAGCCTGCCCGTGGTGCAGGTTCAAAAGCACATGAGGCAGGCACTCAGGGGTCATATTTCCTAACGTCTCCTCCCAGGGTGACTGACAGCAGAAAATTCACTCACTTCAACCGAAATTCTGCCCTGGCCTGGAAAGGAGTGATAGTTCTCTGGCCAGCAGATTCTAATAACTGTACCCTTCCCCAGACCCAGGAACTTTGCTCTTGTCCAGTTTTCCCCTTTACTGAGCTGGTTCACAGGAGGATGCTTGCTGACAAGACTACCAGAAGTCAGGCCATCATTACTTCTGTGGAATTGTGATTAAATCTCACGCTATCACAGTCTACCTATCAGTTCCAAAGCTGCCAGTCCAGCACCCATGGATCCACCGATGCCACCCCACACTCACTCCCAACACCCACGGAGAATTCCACAAAAGAGTTCGTAAACCACAAAAAACAAGCCCACTGCCATCAAGTGAATTGCAATTCATAGTGACTCTATAGGACAGAGTAGACTTGTTTCCATACTTTTCAAGGAGTACCTGAAGGACTTGAACTGCCCGCCTTTTGGCTAGCAGACATAGCACTTAACCACTACACCGCCAGGGTCAGGTTTATTAATTTGTCAAGTGTAGCCTTTCTCTTTTAATTGAACTCTGCATAATTCTAACATGTATTCTGACTTAGAAGATAATACTATGAATGACAGATACTACTGTACTCAAAATTATTCCTTCTGTCTGAGAGATGTTGCTGGGATGCCCTTTGTCTTCTATCTCTAAGTTTATTTTCCCTAGGATCCTCCCAATGCAAGTATGCCCCCATCAGACCTTCATATCTGCTTTATTATCTTTCATCCCAAACCATATCCAGATAAATCATGACCTCATGCTCTTAATGGCTTCTAACCACCACTTTTCCACTTTTATCTATTTAGTTCAAGATTTGTAGCTTGTGTAATTGGGCATTAAATAAGGAGCAATTAGCAGAGATCTGACTAGTTGATTCTATTTGAACTGTCTTGACTGTCCCAGGGCACAGGATGAGAACGTCCCCTGTTCTTACGTGTAGGGTAATGATGGAACACCTAAAGTCTGCTATTAGCATCCAGTTGATCTAGACACTCCAAGTGAATTAATTCATGCTTGAAGACCACGACACCTTGTAGCCTAAGGTCTGTGACACATTGCTAGTTTTTAAAAACTTATTAAGAAAACTTCAAAAGTTGTTAATATAAAGAATCTCTACCTTTCTCTCACACAGTATTCAACAACCATCAACATCTGGCCATAATACAAGCTTTGACAATTAAGTCCATGGACTTGTTTTAAGTGCTACATATTCTACTATTGAATATCCCTACAGTCACCTTCAAAGCACCCGCCTTGAGAAGCCATGCACCAGTGCCAGTGCTTAGTCCGCTCTCCAAAGCAATGTTGGACTCTTTCTTTTTTTTTTTAATTTTTATTTTTATTTCACATAACTGAGTGAAAATGTACATTCACATATAAATTTACATGCCCACCTATATGCAGCTTCCACTGCTCTCCCTGTCCGGTGACTGCACACTATTCCTCTCTGCTCCATACATGTCTCATCCTCCCAACAGTCTCCTTTCCCCTCCTCTCAGTCCACTCCCCTTCCTCCAGCCAGAGGTCAGCAAGATGCTATCCTGTAGATATATAGAACCATAAAGTGCTTCCAATATATGGTCACTCTGCATTGCCAAGTCCAATCCATTCCTGTCCAAAGAGTGGACTTTTGTTATAATTTATGGGAAAGGGCAGCATCAGGGCCGGGGGCCATGCTCTCAGGGGAACCCCAAAACCGCTGGACCATCAATTGAGGTCTTTTAATGGAGATCTCATGATGCACCTCTTTTTATTCTTGTGTTGCCAGTGAGACTCCTCTCTGTGAGCTCCATCGTGGCTATCACTGGTGGTGGCCGGGTACCATCCGGTTCTTCCGGTCCCAAGTGGATGTAGGCACCCACTGTTGTGGGTCTCTCTGTCTTCTCGGTTGTCTTTACTGCATGTCATTTTGGTCCTCGGTGAGAATCTGTTCCTGCTGAGTTGGGACCATTTGCTGTGTCCTCGGATGGCAGCTTGGCAGCTTTTAAGACCCCAGACGCCACTCACCAATGTGGGGTGCAGAGAGCTCTTCTAGCAAAACGCTAGTTGTGCCAATTGGCCTGGAATTCGCCTAAGAGCATGGTCCCCCACCCCCCGCCCCAGCTACTCTATCCTTGCAGTATTGAGTTAAGATGGAAGGAGTACTCAAGTTATGCTGAAGTCCACTTAATGTTGTTCTTGTTTCTAATGTGTGCTATCACCGCTTTCTCCCAACTAGATTTCTAGTAACTATCTAAACTAAACCCTCCCCTCCTCACCCTACTTCCCTCCCCTACCTTGCAGCTGTCAAAGGGTCTTTTCTTGTTTACACAAGTCTGTTTTTGAGATCTTATCGTAGAGGTCTCATACAGTATTTGTCCTTTTGTCACTGACTACTTTCACTCAAAATAATGTCTTCCAGTTGAAACCAGGTTAGGAGATGTTTCCAGGAATCATCGTTATTCTTTATCATCACGTAGTGCTCCATTGAGTATATGTACCATAGTTTACCTATCCATTCTTCTATTGTTGAGCATCTGGGTAGATTCCATCTTTTTGCTATCGTGGACTGTGCTGCAATAAACATTCTGGTGCATGTGTCCGTTAGTGTGAAAGGCCTTGATTCTGTAGGATATATTCCAAGTAGTGGAATTACTGGGTCAAATGGTATATCGATATCCATTTTTTTAAGGAAGCGCCAGATTGCCTTCCAAAGAGACTGGACCATTTTACAACTCCACCAACAGTGTAGGAGGGTTCCACTTTCTCCACAGCCTCTCCAGCATTTGTTGTTTTGTGTTTTCTGGATCATGGCCAATCTTGTTGGGGTGAGATGGTGTCTCATTGTTGTCTTGATTTGAATTTCTTTAATAACTAAAGATCATGAACATGTCCACATGTGTTTTTTGGCTGCATGGATCTCCTCTTTAGTGAAGTGTCTGTCCATCTCCTTTGCCCATCGCTTAATTGGATGGTTTATCTTCTTCTTTCGACGGCACTTGGCTGGCTTGGCTATTGATATTTTGTAGTATCTTATAGATTATGGAGATCAGGCGTCGGTCTGACATAGAGTTGCCAAATATTTTTTCCCATTCTGTGGGTGTTCTTTTAATGCTATTAATAAAGTCTTTGGATGAGCAAAAGTGTTTGATTCTTAATAGTTCCCATTTATTATTTTCTCTTCTGTTGATTGAGGTTTCTTTGACAAATTTTGAGTCTGTCCTCAGTGTGTATTAAAACTTCCATTGTTGTTCCTTTTCTTGGATGAGCTTTATTGTTTTAGGTTTGATATTTAGGTCTTTTATCCAGTTGGAGTTGGTTTTTGTATAAGGTGTAAGATATGGATCTTGATTCAGTTTATTGCAGATGGATAACCAATTTTGCCAGCATCATTTGTTGAAGAGACTGTTTTCACCCCAGTTTAATGTCTTAGGGCCTTTGTCGAATATCAACTGTTCATAGGCAGATGGTGTCATCTCTGGGGTCTCAATTCTGTTCCATTGATCCATCTGTCTGTTCTTGTACCAGTACCAGGCTGTTTTGACCACTGTGGCAGTGTAGTATGTTCTAAGGTCGGGTAATGAGAGGCCTCCCAGTGTGTTCTTCTTCTTTAGTAGAATCTTACTTATCTGGGGATTCTTCCCTTTCCAAACAAAATTGGTGATTTGTTTCTCCATCTCATTAAAAAACGATGCTGGAACTTGTATTGGGATTGCATTATATAAATAAATTGCTTTGGGTAAAATAGACGTTTTCACAATGTTAAGTCTTCCTATCCATGAGCAGGGTAGGTTTTTCCATTCATCTAAGTCTCTCTTAGTTTCTTGTAGTAAGGGCTTGTAGTTCTCTTTGTAAAGGTCTGTTGTTTCTCTGGTTAGATTAATTCCTAGGTACTTTATCTTCTTAGGGGCTATCGTAAATGGTATTGATTTAATAATTTCCTCCTTAACAGTCTCATTTTTGGTATAAAGGAATCCTACAGATTTACTTATGTTTATCTTGTAGCCTGAGACTTTGCTGAACTCTTCTATCAGTTTGAGTAGCTTACTTATAGATTCCTTGGAGTTCTCTGCATATACAATCATATCATCTGCGAACAGGGAGATGTTAACTTCCTTTTTGCCGAAGCAGATGCCCTTTATTTCTTCATCTTGTCTAATTGCTCTGGCTAGAACTTCTAGCACAATGTTGAATAGGAGAGGTGACAGTGGGCATCCTTGTCTAGTTCCTGATCTCAAGGGAAAGTCTTTCAGTCTCTTTCCATTCAGGATGATGTGGGCAATTGGCTTTGTATAAATGGCCCTTATTGTGTTAAGGAATTTGCCATCTATGTCCATTTTGCTAAGAGTTTTTAGCATGAATGGGTGTTAGACTTTATCAAATGCCTTGTCAGCATTAATGGACAAAATAAGGTGATCTTTGTCTTTTGTGTTATTTATGTGGTTAATCACATTAACTGTTTTCCTGATGTTGAACCAGCCTTGCATACCTGGTATGAATCCCACTTGGTCATGATGGATTATTTTCTTGATATGTTGTTGTATTCTATCAGCAAGAATTTTGTTGAAGATTTTTGCATCTAGGTTCATGAGTGATGTCGGTCTGTAGTTCTCTGTCTTTGTTGGATCTTTCCCTGGCTTAGGTATCAGGGTTATGCTGGCTTCATAGAATGAGTTTGGGAGTACTCCATCCCTTTCTATACTGTGAAATAGTCTCAGTAGTATTGGGGATAACTCTTCTCTAAATGCTTGGTAGAATTCTGCGGTGAAGCCATCTGGGCCCGGACTTTTTTTGGTTGGCAGTGTTTTGATGACCTTTTCAATCTCTTCCTTTGTGATGGGTTTATTAGGTTGTTCTGCTTCACGTTGTGATACTTTGGGTAGGTGGTATGAGTCAAGGAATTGGTCCATTTCCCCTAGGTTTTCAAATTTGTTAGAGTACAGTCTTTCATAGTATTCTGTTATGATATTTTTGACTTCTGTTGCATCTGTGGTGACAACTCCCCTCTCATTTCTAATTTGGGTTATTTGTTTCCTTTCCTGCTTTTCTTTAGTAAGTTTAGCCAGTGGTTTATCAATTTTGTTGATCTTTTCAAAAAACCAGCTTTTGATCTTTTCAATTTTTTCAATTGTTTTTCTATTCTCTAATTCATTTAGCTGTGCTCTAATCTTTATGATCTCATTTCTTCCGGTGCCCGAGGGTTTCCTCAGTTGTTCTCTTTCTACTTGTTCAAGATGTAGAGTTAGTTCCTTGATTTGGTTTCTTTCGTCCTTCCAGATGTGTGCATTTATGGAGATAAACAGACCTCTGAGCACTGCTTTAGCTGTATCCCACAGGTTCTATTAGGAAGTCTTTTCGTTCTCATTGGAATCCATGAATTTCTTTAATTCATCCTTGATTTCCTCTATAACCCATGTTTTTTTGAGCAAGATGTTGTTCAGTTTCCAAGAGTTCCACTTTCTATCTATGTGTTTTCTGCTACTGATTTCAACTTTGATGGCTTTATGATCTGAGAAGATGCTTTGCAGCAATTCAATGGTATGGATTTTGTTCAGCATTGCATTATGGCCTATCATGTGGTCAATTCTGGAGAATGTTCCATGTGCACTGGAGAAGAAGGTGTAGTTATCTGCTGATGGGTAGAAAGTTCTGTATATATCAATGAGGTTTAGTTGGTTAATTGTGTCAGTGTGGTCTTCTGTGTCTTTACTGAGCTTTTTTCTAGATGATCTGTCCAGTAATGAGAGTGGAGTGTTAAAGTCTGCCACTGCCACTATTATTGTGGAGTCATCTAACTCTTTTGAGCGTAGTCAGTGTTTCTTCGACATATTTAGGTGCTCTGACATTGGGTGCATAAGTATTTAATATAGTTAAGTCTTGCTTGTATACTTTCAGCAATAGTGTCCATCTTTGCCCACGATGGTGGATTTGACATTAAAATTGATTTTGCCTGAGATTAGAATTGCCACTTCTGCTCTTCTTTGTTCATTGTTAGCTTGATATGTATTCTTCCATCCTTTAATTTTCAGTTTGTTCCTGTCTTTAGATATCAAGTGAGTTTCTTGTAGACAACATATGGATGGGTCGTGTCTTTTGATCCAAGATGACACCCGGTGTCTTTTTACTGGAGCATTTAGTCCATTCACATTCAATGTAATTATTGATAGGCATGTGTTCACTGCTGCCATTGTGATATGTTTATTTTTATGTTGAAGTTTTCTCTGTTGTTCTTATTAGTCTGTTCTGGGACACTCTTTTTTGTGAGTTGATTTTTCACCTTTTTCAGAGCTGGTTTTATAGTTGTTGAGACTCGTGTGTTAGATTTCTTGAAATGGTATGATACATCTTTGTTGTGCTTTACAGCTGCCCCTATAAACCCCCTAATAAACTATTTATAAACCCAATTTTAATTACTACCAGTCTTATCATCTTCCTCTCCATCTGGAAGGACTATAATGACTGTAGTACATCCCTCTTTTATTATGATGACACCATAGTTTTCATGATGGTCACTGGATTGCTTCTTTCCAAATCAAAGCTGTGATTTACTTTGGAGCCTTCCCTAAATGAGTGGAGTATGGAGTAGTGTGTCATTCTAAAATATAAAGTTAGTCGTTTCGTTCTTCTAAGCCAAAGCCAAGAACTTCTTTCAGTATTTCTTGTAGTTTGGGTTTGGTTTTTACAAAGTCTCTGAGTTTCTGTTTATCTGGGAATGCCTTAATTTCATTTTCATATTTGAAAGATAGTTTTGCAGGATATATAAGTCTTGGTTGGAAGTTCTTGTCCTTCAAGACTTTGAATGTGTCGTGCCACTGTCTCCGTTCCAGCATGGTTTCTGGTGAGAAATCTGACGAGAGCCTACAGGGTTTCCCTCTGAATATTAGCTTTGCCTTGAGTCTTGCTGCCTTTAACAGTTGCTGCTTATGTTTCATTTTGTTAAGCTTGATTATATGTCTTGGAGTCTTTCTTTTGAGATCTATATTGGGTGGCGTACAATATGCATCTGAGATGTCTATATTCTCTTCCTTCATGATTTCTGGGAAGTTTTCTTTCAGCAGCTCAGCAACAATACTCTCTGTGTTCTCAGATGTCTCACCCTGTTCAGGGACTCCAATTAATCGAAGGTTGTTCCTCTTAATAGAGTCCCACATGCTTCTTAATGTTTCTTCAATTCTTGTTTCTTTTTTCTGATTTCTGCTCATAGGCAGTGGCATCAGTAGCTCTGTCTTCCAAGTCAGAAATTCTTTTTTCCATTTGTTCCATTCTGTTTTCTTGGCCTTGCATGGAAGTTTCTATGTCTTTGATTTTCTTCTTGATCTGTTGGATTTCAGAGTACTGGTGTTCCATCAGATCGAACAGCTTGCTTAATTTTTCATTTTGTTCTGCTGCATTTTGTATAAGGTCTAGAAGGGCTCTGTATATAATCAATTTGTATTCACTTCCTGATGCTTTCATAAGTTTCTTCATCTGTAAAACTCCTTGGTTGCTTTGTTTGGGAGCCTTCTGAAGCCATGAGTGATTGCTTGTATGCCACAATTGTCTGTTGCTTTTTGGGTCCCATGTGAGTATATAGAGGCTGGAAGAGGTACTGTGAGAATGGATTGCAAATGTTTCTCTAGGCTGTCTTGAAATGTAAAGCAAAAGGTATCTGACCAGTTCACAAGTCAGTTAGGTTTTCAGGTGTAGAGGTCCCTCTTCTCATCTGACAAAGTAAGCGCCACTATATTCAACCCCAGATGATAACAAACTAGTTCAGAATACAGCAATGCTACTGCCCTGTTGGCCTCTGCCGACAGGGCCTAGCCTTAGGCGACACTGCGTAGAGTACTGGTTTTGTGATAGAAAAGTGCTCTCCTGTGGGCAGGCTCTGGCTCCCAAGCTAAGAATTAGGTCCAGCTGTGGCCACCGTATCCAAGATGGCATCCTCCACACAGGCAGCAGACCGAGGGGCTAAAGGTGCACAGAGGTAGTGATTCCTCTACTTTTGTTGCAGGGCCCCCAATGTAGGCAGCATTGTGAAAAATCACTACTTTTCTGTCAGAGAAGCGCTGTCCCATTTGCAGACGCTGGCTCCCAGGCTAAGAACGAGGTCCCGCTAAAATCTTGGTACCAACATGGCGTCCCACATACTGACTGCGAAGCTCCGCACAAACCCCACTGAGGCAGCTACAAAACGGAAGGCTGAACGTGGCTAGATTAACAGAGTTCCGAGCCTGGCTCTCAGAATATGGGAATTTCGCCTGCCTATCCCCCCAGCAGCGCGTCTGAGTCCAGCCACCAGGCAGGACCCAGCTCCGCCCGCCAGCCTAGACCGAGGAAAAAAAAGTCAAACTGGTGCGTTTACCTTCCGTCTGTGAGAGCCGGGGCTAGCCAGGAGCGGGAGTCAGTGAAAGAGAGGAGGTTTTTCTCTGAGTGGTATGAAGTCCCAATTAACAGCCCTGTGCCGTGTCCTGAGGCTGATTAGGTGCTCAGAAGGCTCTGTTTGATTGTCATTCGGGTCTTGGTTTCCAGAGGGATAGAAGGAGAGGTGGGCTTAGTCCGCCATCTTGACTCCGCCCCGTTGGACTCTTTCTTAAATGGCTATTCTGCACAGCAGCATGGTGCCATGTGGCAAGGTGGCAAGCTTGTGAACTTAATTGTATAGGTGTCTGTGAGGGAGTTTTTAACCAGCAAATAACTGTATTGGAACATCCTCCCTGCTTGATCTGGCCCCCAATGACTTTTTTCTTTACCCAAAGATAAAGGATGTATTGAAAGAAGATATTTTGATGACAGGCAGGACATTAAGGGTAGTACAGTGACAGCACTTTTGCTAGTATGAGTTTGTGAACTTAATTGGCATACCTTATAGTTTCATCTGTCTACTCCCCTCTGTTTTTGTCAGAATATTTGAAAGAAATCTCAAAGATTATTCCATTTTATTTTAAAATGTTCAATATATAGCTTATAAGAACACTACTTTTATATAACTGTAAGACCAGTATAATAATTTCTTAACGTCCTGTCCTTATTGAATTCCTTTCTAGTCTATATCTCTTCATAGCTGACTTGTTTGAATCAGAATCTAAACAGTCTGCTCTATTTGTTGATTGTGTCTCTTAAGTAGCGTTTACATCTTTCTGACTCTTAACACAAGCAACCTCCTCTCTAGTTCTGTCACTCTGTCATTCACATGTTGTTGAAACAAGTCCATTGTTCTCAAGAATGTCCCACATCCTAGGTTTGACTGATTGCTACCTTGAGGTGGTATTTCACTTGTTGTTAGTTGTTGAGTTTTCTCCAACTTAGTGTGGACTTCTGTGCAACAGAATGAAACATTGCCCTGTCCCGTGCCAGCTTCATGATTATTAGAATGCTGGAGTCCATCGCTGTGGCCATTGTGTAGGAAGCCCTAGTGGCACAGTAGTTAAGCAATCAGCTACTAATCACAAGGTCAGTAGTTGAAATCCACCAGCGGCTCCTTGGAAATTTATGAGGTAGTTCTATTCTGTTCTATAGGGTCACTATGAGTTGGAATCAACTCATTAGCAATGGGTTTTGGTATCAACCCACAAGGCTCATCTTCTAGCACTATACTGAGTAATATTCTGTTGTAATCTGTAAACTTTTCACCAGCTGTCTTTCAGGTATAGTTTTCTAGAACTTTCTTCCCAGTCTTTCTTGGTCTGAAAGTTCCACTGAAACTTGTTCACTATTGGTGTTGAAATAGTGACATAGCTCCCAGCATAATAACAACAAACAGGTGGAGGGCTGTTTAACTAAATCCCCCTTAGTGCTCGTAAATTGGAAATTAGACTTAAAGACTTAAACAGATTCAGGTTTAATTTTTTCTTTTTTGCAAGCACACTTCACAGTAGTATTATATCTTATATCGTATCATAAAGTATGAAATATCTGATTGTCTTATTTCGATAAAGCTAGGGTTTATTAGTAGATGTATAATGACTCCTCAATTATAAAATTCTCATGAATTTTTCATTATATGATTTTATCAACCACTGATGATGATTGCCCAAATCGGCTATTTAGTGATGATTTACTCCTGCTAATTTCCCTTTGGAGTACTGGTGGCACAGTGGCGAAGAGCTTGGCTGCTAACCAAAAGGTCAGCAGTTTGAATCCACCAGCCACTCTTTAGAAATACTATGGTGCAATGCTACTCTATCTTGTAGGGTCACTGCACATTGGAATTGACTTGAAGGCAACAGGTACAGACATAATTCTCCTTCTATATTTATTAGCTAGAGAACTTCTTTTTGGAAGAGATTTTCTTCATTCTCTGCAGCCGTTTCCTTGGGGGTATCTCACCAGAAAGGCAAAAATAAACCCTTCATCTTTGTCCTGAATCATCATTTTCAGAGTAATGATTAAACCCTGGCAACTTCTAATAATTTACAGTGAGCTTTGTTTTGTGTTTACCTTTATCTCCTTTATAAGTGTATATATTTGTAAATCATGGCAAAGCAAGGATTTTTCTACCTTCAGTGCATTTTAAACAGTCGCTCCCTGAGATTTTCTGATGCTTAAATCATCCCACCTTTGGCCAGTGGGACCCTTTTCAAACTTGGTTCCTCTGTCCTTTTAATATTATACCATTATCACTCCATAGCTTTTTCTGTTATATCTTATATACTTTCTCCCCTAGGTTTGGAATCAGGCACATACACGTGCTGTATGGTGTATGCTATGTGGGAGTCATTATATACTGCAACCGTTAAGTATCTGGCTACTAATTGAAAGGCTGGTGGTTCAAATCCACCTAGAAATACTTCAGAAGAAATCCAGGGGATTTACTTCCAAAAGATCTCAGTCATTGACAAACCTATAGAGCATAGTTCTACTATGAAATACATGGGGTCACCATGAATCAGAATCAACTTGATAGTAATTTGTTTGATTTGGTTGTTTTATACTGTATGTATATGCTATCTACTCTGCATCTTGCTATTTTTTGCCCTTGAGAATAAATTCTGAATATCACTCTATATTAGTGTATGGAGATCTTCCTCACTTCTTTTTCAGCTGCAGAAAATTCTATTTTGTGGACATTTATCGACTCGACAGCAAAAGGTTACATGTTTCATAGTTCAGTATTGATGAGTGTTATAGTAATTGCCAATCTTTTGCTCTTGCAAAAGATTCTGTATCAAATAACTTTGTTTATGTGTCATTTAGTGTTTTTCAAGTGTGTATTTAATAAAGATTCCAAGAAGTGGTATTACTCCTCCAAAGGTAAAAAACAGATGTAATTTTCCTAATCAATCAAATGAGTAAGTCCAATATTAATTTATATTGTTTTCTCATCAGAAAGAAGCCAATAAAACATACAACTGTGAATATTTAGGTCTCAGAGAAATTCCTGACACTCTACCAAACACAACAGAAGTTTTGGAATTTGGCTTTAATTTCTTGCCCACAATTCAAAATACAACCTTCAGCAGACTCAGCAATCTGACTTTTTTGGATTTAACCAGGTACGTATCTGAGTTTCTTGTGCTCTCTTGATGTTTTACATAAAGAATAAGACACACTGCATCCAAATTCTTTCCAGGACCTTCTTTTGCAGCACAAGGACAATCTGCTTACCCCGTGTGTCACTCTTTCCCATGAAATATTTTTATACAGGTAAAATATAAAGAAACAACAATCAGTGGAGAGGAAATTAGTTGCCTCTGTGATGCAACTCAAGAAGTTTCAAGGAATATTGATAACTAAAATTAAAATAGCTAACCGTCATACTAAGTCAGATGCCATGTGATACTATGATTTAGCACAGTTGATCGTTATTGGTTTGAGGATATTTACAGAAAAATTTATAAGAAACACACACTCACCTGAAATGTCTTATTTTTTTCTACATATTGGAAAAAGAGTCCCATTATTTGACTTTAGTGGCAGACACTAGTATTTGAAATGCTGAAAAGGTGTTTGGCCTATAGGTGAGACAGCCACTGAAGAAGCTGTGTCTCACATTGCTGGGCACTTCTGGTTATTGCCAATATTCGGGGGCTTAGAGACAAACAACTGAGAGAGAACTTGCCATTTTAAGAGAGAGATGTTTATATTTCTAACAGCTACACATTATGCCCCAGAGAAATTTTGTTTTCCTCTCTTTTTCTGTTCCTTATTTTTAGGTGAAAACAGTTCTTATTGCATTTTTAAGGAATGGATAGGAGGCCAGGATTGCGTTTCTAGCTTCAGCTTTCTGGTGTTACCTTACCTTTTATTTTGAAAATGTGACAAAAATATGGCACAAACTTTCTAAAATCCTTCTCTGCTCCTCTCCTTGTCTTCTATCTAGCCACAAATTAGATCTTTTATTTAAAAATACTTTAATCAGTAATTGTTTCTTTAGCCCTTCCAACATGGCTTTAACCATTGTCTTTGCTATTTAACTATTGTCTTTGCTCATTTTTCTGTATCAATTTTCTGACCTTCCTCTCTGGAAAAATTCCCTTTTAGTTCCTCTTTTTCTGAAAATGCCTTGATTTCACCCTGCTTCTTGAAAGATAGTGTTTTCTGATATATACTTCTAGGCTGACAGTCATTTTTCTCAGCTCTTCAATGCTACCGTTCCACAGTCTTTCCTGTCTATCTAATCAATATCCATATGCAGATAACCTGTTTTTTCTCTCTGGACGTTTTTAAAAATCTTTTCCCTGACTTTAGCATTTTATAATTTTTAATGATGCATCTGTGTGTGGATTGTTAGGCTTTTTAAATATGAGATTAGTGTCTTTCATCAGTTCAAAAATTAGTGCAGATACCATCTGTTCCTGGTTTGTTCCTATGCACTCTTTGATTTCCTACTGGATCTCTAATTAGATTTACATTGGTTCATCTCATTTGTCCTTCATATGTCTTAATATTACCAGCAGTTTTCCATCTCCTTAGATTTTTTAGCTACAGTCTAGGTGATTTCCTCCCAATGTACTTCTAGCTCATTAATATCATCTTCAACTGTGTCTAATCTATTGCATAAAATATTGATTGGCTTTCTAACTTTATTAATTTTTTCATTTCCTTAAGTGTTATGATTTTTGTACAAATCTAGCCAGTTTTGACATTTTTTTCTCACCATACTTTGATTCTTATTATTCATTTAAATATATTGAGTATATTTTATCTATCAGATGTGTCTGATAATTCTCATATCTGGTCCCTTTGTGAGTCTAATTCTGTAGATTCATTTTCTTATTGGCTATAACCAATGGGTTTCCCTGTGTTTATGGTGAAATTTTACTTTGAGCCCATTTCTTTTTTAGAACTTCAAGTGAGGAAATTTTTGATTAAGATTCTTTCTAAAATTAGATAGTACCAATGGATTATTAATATTTTATATGCAATAATGGCTCTATAATGGAGTACAAGTCCATAATATTTGGAGCTGCAGCCTGAAATAACAGCATGTCTTGGATTTGGTTTGAAATAATCAAAATGAGACAGGTGGAAACAGATGAAGCAAGGAAGCAGATACGGCAAACTCTTCACATTTATTTTATCCATGTGATAGATATGTGAAGGTTTTTTGTGCTATTACCTCCACATTTATGTTTGAAAGGTTTCCTTATAAAAAGGCAACTACTCACATTTCTGCAGAAAAGGTTTGTATTTGCTTCTGCCAGTTACCCAAAGTCACTACCATTCTGGGACCTCTTTAAACTTTCAACTCGGGTTTCTTTTGGGAGATTGACAGCATCGTTAATAACTTTCAGTCTGCAGTCCTCATGAGAAAAGCATAATGGTTAGGTATTATTAGAGGGGAAATTATGGTTTGTTTTATCCAGAGCCAAGGTCAAGATAAATGTATATCCTCAAGGTTTCATTGTGTGCGTTTTCTTTCTTTTTCTTTTTTTTTTCTTTTTCTTTAAGTTCACGCACAGAAGGTATCCCTTTTGAGGTTCTGGAAGTTTTCAGAGGTTTGTAAATAGGACTTCCTATCTTGCTTGGGGCCCAAACTTTGTCTCCTGCCTCTTGTATACACCCAGGTGCTAAGCCTCCAGGGATAAGCAGATATTCCCAGACAACAGCTGGTTTCAGGGGGCACTTGTTACTATGGATCCAACTTTTCTTTTTTTAACAATAAGTTTCTAAGGAATTCCCTACCCAGCATCCAGGGGAGTTAAGCACTGACAGACATCATGTCTGGTATTTTTAGTTGTGTCATACCAGAAAAGATTTCTCTGAACTTCTAGTGTTCTGCGTTTTTATAGAGCATTTTTACACATATTGCGTCATTTGACTCAAAACAGTCCCACAAAGTAGTTATTAGTTCTATTCATTATAGACGAAAAACCTGAAGTTGGGAAGAGTGGTGACTTGCCTAGGACATCACAGATTCATATAGTTTATTTCACAAATCCTATAGCATGCAATCTGCCAGATGTTCCCTGGAAATTTTATGGAGCAGTTCTACTCTGTCATATAGGGTCACAGAGTCAGAATCTACTTGATGGCAATGGCTTTGTTTTTGGTTTTGTAATATGTATTATGTATTTCATATCATACCTGATACATTATTTAAAACAGTAAATTTTGTTTGGTTTAACCCACAAGCAAACCACTAATTGTTCTGTATATTATAAACACAACCCAAAGAGATAATATATCTGAAAACAATTTCAAATCAGAGTATTCTAGACTAAAGCTATTTGTTAATAATTTAACAGGCCATCGGTAGGTAATGAAGAGGGTTTTCTTGTTAATGTTTGCCTTAAAAAATAATGTGTATTTTTTTCACTATACAGAAAAGGTGGCTTGTAGCATATGTCATTGTGACAGGTTTTTGTTTCTTTTTTCTAATGCATTATTGTTAAATGCTATTATCTTTTCAAGGTGCCAGATTAACTGGTTACATGAAAACACTTTTCAAAGACATCATCAATTGAGCACAATCATACTGACTGGAAATCCCCTGATATTCATGGCAGAAACATCACTCAATGGGCCCAAATCTCTGAAGCATCTGTTTTTAACCCAAACAGGAATATCGGATCTCAAGTTTATCCCAGTGCACAATCTGGAAAACTTGGAAAGCTTGCATCTTGGAGGCAATCATATTATCTCCATTGAGCTCCCAATAAACTTCCCAACACAGAAGCTGAAAGTCCTGGATTTTCAGAATAATGTTATACACTACCTCACTAGAAAAGACATGGAGTCTCTGAAGCCAGCCACCAACCTCAGCCTTAATCTCAGTGGCAACAACATTAAAGCTATTGAGGCTGGTGCTTTCCACTCAACTATCTTCCAAAGTTTGAACTTCGGAGGGACTTTTGATTTGTCTGTTATATTTAAAGGCCTGCAGAACTCTACTGTCCGATCACTCTGGCTTGGGACGTTTGAAGACAGTGAGGACCAAGACATCAGTCCAGCCACACTTCAGGGACTTTGTGAAATGTCAGTGGAGAGCATCAACTTCCAGAAGCACCATTTCTCTAACTTCTCGGCTGCCACCTTTCAATGCTTCACTCGGCTCCGGGAGCTGGATCTGACAGCCGCTCACTTGCAAGAGTTACCATCTGGGATTAAGGATATGAACTCGCTCAAGAAGTTAGTTCTTAACGTAAATCATTTTGACCAGTTGTGTCAGATCAGTGCTGCCAGTTTCCCTTCACTTACACACCTTTACATCAAAGGCAACACTAAGAAACTTGACCTTGGAGCTCACTGTTTGGAAAGACTAGAAAATCTTCGGGAGCTTGATTTAAGCCACAATGACATAGAAGCTCCTGACTGCTGCAACCTGCAACTCAAAAACCTGGCTCACTTGCAAAGCTTAAACCTAAGCTACAATGAGCCCCTTGGACTCCTAAGTCAGGCATTTCAAGAAAGTCCTCAGCTGGAACTCCTGGATTTGTCGTTTACCCGTTTGCACGTTACTATTCCACAAAGTCCTTTCAAAAACCTCCATCTCTTGCAGGTTCTCAATCTGTCTCACTGCCACCTTGATGTGAACAATCAACATCTTCTAGAAGGCCTGCCGGAGCTCCGGCATCTGAATTTACGGGGAAATCACTTTCAGGATGGTAGCATCCCACAGACCAGTCTACTTCAGACAGTGGGCAGCTTGGAGATTCTGATTTTATCCTCCTGTGAGCTCCTCTCCATAGACCAGCAAGCATTCCAGGGCCTTGAAAAAATACGTTATATAGACTTAAGCCACAATAACCTGACAGGTGACAGCATCGCTGCTCTTAGCTGTCTTAAGGGGATCTATCTCAATCTGGCCACCAACAACATTCGCACTGTCTCTCTTCATGTCCTCCCCACTTTGTCCCAGCAGAGCACCATTAATTTAAGTCACAATCCCCTGGATTGCACTTGCTCTAACAGTCACTTCTTAACATGGTTCAAAGGAAACCTGGACAAACTGGAGGGCTTGGAGGAGACTGTGTGTGCACACCCTCCACCTTTAAAGGGAGTTAAGCTGTCTGACGTCAGTCTGTCCTGTGGGATTACAGCTGCAGGCTTGGTCTTTCTCGTAGTATTTTTACTCTTGGTCACTGCTCTCTTCATTTGTTTACTTAAACCCTTTCTTAGATGGAAATACCAACACATTTAGCGCTGAAGCTTTCCAAAGAAGGCAAATAAAGGTGTCTGACAAGATTGCCCCAAGTGAAAAAACTGTCATCTGTTGCTGACCAGACTTCTCAGACCTGCTCACGTGATGGGGCAGCGATCTGCTGTGCCTTTCCGGGCCCCTCACCCTTGTGCGGGACTGCTAATGAGCCTCACTGCCTGCAGACTGACGGGGACCCAGCCGTGGCTGTGAGGGACACCGCTCATGTCCTCACATGGAAGGCGGGAGAAGTTAAGGGACGAATCACATCGGGGAAAAGCAAGGAGAGTGACACACTAGGAGATGAGCTTCCCTTGCACTCAGGGACATCCCTCCCAATATACCCCTCACCCTGTCCTGGACAGATCTTCAGTCCCCACAGCCTGGCAGTGCTAAACCGCTCTCATCCACTCTTGTTCTCCCACCACTGAAGCATCATGCTGGGTCTAGGTTCTCAGTCATGGAACCTTAGGAAAACCGAAGTCTCAACACTTATTATTTTTAAACGAAAGAAAGAAAAATACAATGAATTTAAAAGAAAAAGCTGAGAAATGAATCTGCCATTACATAGGCTCCCTGAATCTTTTTAGTCCTTTGTTGTTTACCATGGAGTCAATGCCAATTGATGGTAACCCTATGTGTCTACAATCTCCCTGGGGTCGAAATAGCTACCAAATTTAAAAAAGACAACTCCCCTACACGGAAGTTTGGGATTTCAGCCACACTTGCTGCACTTATTTGAGAACCAGAGAGACTCCCACCTGTCAGATACTTTCCCTCTCACATTACAGGTCCTATCTTACAGGTAGGCCGTGATTCAAAACACTCTTCTCATGTGGGTATCTGGTCCTTGGAATTCTCTCTCCCATGGGATCAGTGACATAATCAAGTCACAATCTGTCCCTCAGTGCTTGTCCTTCAAATGCCTATTTACCTCAGAAAGCCTTTGAGACAGCACATTTCCAATCAAACAAATGGAAGAAAATACCCCTGCACACTAGCTGTTGGAAACACAATAATACTAGCTGAGTGAGAAATAATTTCTCTTCTGAGTGGGGCATCAGCAAAGGGTGCACCAACAACAAAGGATAGGATCCTTGAACGTAGATAAAGAAGATTGGAAAGTGACATTGCTGTGACTTTTGGTTTTCCATGTAGGAATCCAGCTTCTGAAGCCTGGACTGCAGGACAACGAATGTTGAAGCTCTTGTCATGGGATGTTGTTGCATTAATAAGGCCTCGACTAAGTTCTAGGACCAATGTTAGGTTATTTTTAGTTTCTGCTGAGTCAAGTCTGACTTATGGCAACCCCGTGGTGACATACACTGAGAAATTCTGATTGATTAGCAAGGTAAAATTTAATCAGCTTTACTGTCCAATCAGAACACATTAACCATTAGGTTCAGGATGTAATTTGTTGGACATGATAAGAGAGCGGAAGCTTCGAGAGCATCTCCTCTTTAGCTCTTCATCCCAGGAAAAGTAGGACAAGCAAGAACACAAGCAGTGAAATGAAGCAATAAATGTATGCTAAAATGCTCAGTTGGTCTTAGGGGCTTGGCAGGCAGTACCAGACAGGTAGACAAGTTCTCCCAGACATCTTTGGTCACAGACTCAGGGTTGGGACTAAGGAAAGGGGAGTGAGCTGCTGAGTTTGGGCACAAAATTTCAAAGGTACCAAAATCTTCCATAACTAAGGTAAATCATATTTTAATGAAATGTTTGTAAAGCTAAAAATTAATGCAAAAAACCAATGGCAAACAAGATATCAAAATTTTAAGGACAGACAGTGCTGTGACAAGTCATATTAGAGTCTGAGACAAAAGAAAAAAATCAGTAATACTGATTCTGTCTTTATGTAAAATGTTGATAGTCTGTTCATCATAGATTATTTCTATTAATTTTTATTTTTTTAAATACATTAGATATTATCTTGTAATGTACTGGTCAATAACAGTTCATCATTGTTTTACAGTTCCTATTATTTCATAATGCGGACTTCACTCTGGCATCTGTGACAAGTAGCTTTACTCGCTTCATCCTAGTCTTAGCCCCCAGGACTGGTGGGAGGCGAGGAATAACAGCTGACTCTTGGGCCACAGCTTACCAATGAGCAAGTGCACTGGCCCTGCTGGAGTCCGTATCCTTCCCCATCACTCTCTGGAAGCAGGAGGTGTCCGAGAGCTTATACCTCATTCCTACACCCTCAGCTAACTCTCAGCTGCTGGGATCAAACACATCCTTCTCTCAACGCCAAGGCATGTACACAGACGGATGGGTACCACATCCCTCTTCACCCTGGGTTGCTGGGTCTGGTGAGAGAGGGTATATGACCATTACCCTGCTAATGAAATTAAAGCTAAATAGTGAACCTGGAGCAGTTGCCTCACTTATCCTGAAGGCTCCCATGTCAGAAAACAAGTGTGTGAGAAGGGAAGAGCTTTCTTGAAGGCAAGGCACTGGAGAGGCGGTCTACGCGAGATGCATTTTTGGCTGGAGATACAAAGCAAACGGAACACACCCCCTCAGCCACCTAGGCCCCTCTGGGCCTAGGATGATGAAGCATCCTTCTGAGAGCCCACGACCTAAGCTGAAGTTGGGTTGATGTTCGCCTGGAGTTTGCAGCAACCCAGCTTTTCTTCACTGGGTTTTGGGTGGAAAGGGGCCCTAATGTGCAGAAATGGACATAGCTGCCTTAGCTAGTCTTGTCTAAGTTTGTGGAAGAGGGAGGACTTCCTCTAGCTTCCTGACTATTGCTACAGAAGAAGTTCCTTGATCTCATGACCTAAAGGTAGCTGGTTGAGTGAGCTCAGGCAACCAACCCTCCCTCCCAAGTTAGGAAGCACATCTCCTACTGACTCCACCAACCATCACTGTCACCTCTTGTACAGGAATCACTCACTTTTGGGAATTTAGGCAGGAATGCATCAGGACACATATTTATTTTGTCTTGTTGAATTTTCTTTCTTTCTTTCTCTCTCTCTGTTTTTTTGCAATAAAATCAAACATCATGCTCTAGAAACTTTTGGAGATATGCTTAGCGGTGGTCATCGAGGATGCTCATTAGTCCTTCCCTCCTTTTTCTCTCTTGTTTTATTTCTTGTCTTTTTCTTCTCTTGCTGTTTTTTCCCTCCATTCCTTCCTTTCTGCCTTCCTCCCATTTCTTCCTTTTATCCGCTTCTCTCCTCCCCAAGTCTTACCTTCCTTTTCTGCTCCATGCTATCTTCCCTTCCTTTGTCCTTTTCAGTAACATTTATGGTATGAGGCACTGATCCAGTGTACAGAAGGTAAGTTGATACTAACACAGACCATATCGGGTAATAGATACCATTCTTCTTCCTAAAGTATGTATCAGGGTCAAGTATTGTAGTTACATAACTAAGGTGACTGGAGAAAGCTTGGTCATTAAGAGAACATATATATATATATATATATATATATACATACATATAAGTTCTAAGCCAGGGTGAGTACATATTCTGTGCCATGAGGAGTCACTGCTCTCTGTCCCATCAACACTATCTGCAGCCAGCCGACCCAGCCACTCATTGTCCCTCATTACCGTCTCAGTCTGTCCTTGTTTGTCCTATTCTCTGTCTCTAGGGTCAATTCTCCCACCACGGTCAGAGCAATCTTCCTCAAACACACATTCACTCCTACCTTCCCACCCTCCCCCATGGTTTCCTACCGCACTTAATATCCAGACTCCTTCTGGCCTCAGGAGATGCGCTGTGATCCAGCTTTGCCGACTTCTCCCTCTTGGAAGGCAGTTCACTCTCATGCTACACACTCTGGGCATACAGCCCTTCCTGTTATTCCCTGGATATCACAGTAAAGGCTGAGGAACTTTGACACCCAATCGGAATTCATTAGCCCTTCTGTGAAGGCACAACTATGGGATATAACAGCAAACTGGAAGCTTGGGAACCAACTCCTCTTTACATTTCACACGAAGGAAAAGCAGGACAGGCATAGGAACAGCTGTGGCACAAATTTTCTTCCTGCCTAAGGGAGCTCAGGCCTTAGCACCTGCTGGTTCTTTCTCAGAGAGATACTACCTCCAGTCTCTGAACGATGCCCTCATATCCCTGCGACTTCAGTGCTGTTTTCTCCTCTGAGGGGAGGTCTTCCCTGACCACCACAAACTAAATCAACTCCTGTGCCATGCCCAATCCACCCCTCTCCGTCCCTTGGTTTGTTGGCTTCGTGAGGCCTGTCAGTGTTTGGAATTGTCTTTTTCACTTGTGTTCACTGATTGGCAAACTCTTTTCATCCTCCCCTGTATACACAATGGTATCTCAGGATACGGCTGGGATGCAGTAAAGGCTCAGCACACTTTCGTTTAATAACTGCTTGCTTTTGTCCCAGATTCTGATCCTTGAGCCCTTAAAAAAAAAAATTGCTGTCGAGTCAGTTGTGACATGCAGTGACCCCACAGGACACAGTCGAACTGCCCTGGACAGTTTCCAAGGCTGTAACCTTTACAGAAGCTGACTGCCACATCTTTCTTCTGTGGAGAGGGTTCAAACCGCTGACCTTTTGACTGGTAGCTGAGCTCTTAACCACTTCACTGCCAAGTCTTTTCTCTGAGCCTTGACTGGCTCCTAGTTCTGCCTGTGTGCCCGTCTCTGCCTGCAGTCAGCCACCTCCACTCTTTCCTGGGCCCCCAACATGTGCATCACCTGGAATGCCTGAGAGCCACTGCTAGGCGCTAGCATTCTGTTGGACGGTATTTGGTTCCAGACTGTCCGCTGAAGGATTCCATGTAAAATTCTATTCTTTTCTTTAACTGAGGTGAAATTTTCATAGCATTAAATTAACTATTTTAAAATGAACAATTCAGTGGCATTTAGTACACTCACATGCTTCCTGCATGCTTCCTTGTGCTTAACAATAATTTTATTTATTCAATTTCTTTCATCTTAGAATGTGGAAGGCTGTCCTAGTCATCTGGTACTGCTCTAACAGAAATACCATAAGTGGATGAATTTTAAAGGAAAAATTTATTTTGTCACAGTCTATATCCTGGGCATCAGCTCCAGGAGAAGGTTCTCTCTGTTGGCTCTAGAGCAAAGCCATTTTCATCAATCTGCTCTTGGTCTGGAAGCTTCTGAGGCACAGGGACCCTTTCCAAAGGAAATGCTCTGCTCCCAACGTCTTGGTGACATAAGGTCCCCCAACTCTCTGCTTGTTCCCCTTTCCTTTATGTCCCTAACTACTGCCTCAAGGAACACAGTCTTACCAAATTAAGTCCCGTCTGACCAACACAAGTGCTGCACATTGTCCCTCATTAACGTCACAGAGGTAGGATTTACAATGTGGGGGAACATCACACAATACTGGGAATCACGGCCTAGCCAAGTTGCTACACACATTTTTGGGGAGCCATAATTCCATCCATGACAGCAGTCCCTACTTGAAGAATCCAGTCTTAGCCAATACCAGCTCACTGACTTTTCTGTGAATTCTGTCAAACTTAAGCCCTTTTCTGCCATCCGGATTTAAGGTGAGAAATCCTAACTGCTGATATACCATCACATAATCACATTCACATTGTTCTTGCTGTTAGTTACTGTTCAGTCAACTCCAACTCCTGGTGACCCACATACAGTTCCATGCCACCCTCCTGTTCAGCAGTGTGCTGGAGTCCATTGCTCCTTCACATCTAGGGGCTCATCCTCCAGCAGACTGCCATCTCTTTCTTCTGAAGACAGTATAGTAGATTCAAGCTACAGGACAGTGTTCTCTTGTGACCCATATGGTTTTCACCAGCTAATTTTTAGAAGTCAATTTCCAGGCCTTTCTTTCCAGTTTTAATTAGGACATTCCCCTGAATCTTGTCCAGTGTGAGTTACCCTGTTGGCATTTCAAGTGGCAATGGCATGCATAGCTTCAGGCATCATAGCAACACACAAGCCACCCCACAATACAACAAACTGGAAGATGGGTAGTGTCCACACTGCCATCCACAGCACTTACTGTCAATTTGGAAATGTAAAACCATTCTGCAGAAAAGTTCTGACATGAATCGTATCACACTAAAGACTACAGGGTCTCAGGCTTTAGAAAAACTGATTTTCGTTTATCAGGCATTGTTTTACCTATTCAGCACTGCTATAACAGAAATGCCACAAGTAGATGGTATTTCTCACAACCAGGAAGCTAGAAATCTGAATTCAAAGTGCTAGCTCCAGGGGAAGGCTCTCTCTCTCTCTTGACTTTTGGGGGAAGGTTCTTGTCATCAGTCTTCCCCTGGTCTAGCAATGTCTTAGCACAGGCAACCTGAGTCCAAAGGACCAGCTCCTCTCCTGGCTTGGATTTCGTGTGGCCTGAGGTTCCCCTGTCTCTCTGTTCCCTTTTCTTTTACATCTGAAGAAAGATTGATCGACAATACAGCTTAATCTTGTAGACTGAGTCCTGCCTCCTTAACATCACTGCCACCAATTCCACCTCATGGGAACTGAACATCAAATCCACTGCCATCAAGTCAACTGTGATTCATAGTGACCCTATAGGACAGAGTAGAACTGCCCCATAAGGTTTCCAAAGAGCACCTGGTGGGTTTGAACTGCCAACCTTTATGTCAGCAGCTATAGCACTTAACCACTATGCCACCTCATTAACATCATAGTGACAGGATTTACAGCACATAGGAAAATCACATCAGATGACAAATTGACAATCACACAATACTGGGAATCATGGCCTAACTAAACTGACACACATTTTTGGCATACACATTTCAGTCCATAACAGATATGCTCCCCTTTTATGCAATGTAACTTCTACTCTATAACTTCACACTGATCTAAGGCTATGTGACAGCTTCTCTGTCTTAAGCAACAGTAAATTCACCCCACAAAGTCAGAAGGGGAGTTTTTGATGGCTGCTGTCAATTTTATGACTTTATCCTGGTCACTGGGATAGAACGTGTAGACATGGTGTATTTATTGGTTTTATGTATTGCATGTTGTTGCTGCTCTGACAAGCTGCTTCTATAAAAATGTGCTATTGCATGTTGTAGCTCAGTGAGCTGACCCTGCATTTCAAAGTGTATTGAAGCAGATAGCATTGGAGTTCATAAAAACCGACTGGTCTCCACCACAGCAGACACCCTGTGTGAGCTGTAACTCCTACAACCTGGGAGCAAATTACACCTTTCCCATTACCAGCTGTTGTCACTGCTAACTGAACACAGTCCACACTCCAACACAGGCATTCATTATCTGTAGGTTTTCAACACAGGCAGCTGTCGTATCATTCCTACTCTTCCAGTTCCCCAATAAGCATGTTTGCAATTTTGAAATTTACTCTCAAAATAAATGGAGTTTTTATGTTATTTTTCTCTAATATCAGCAGAGGATGCAAGAGGGTAGATGCAGCTGTTTTCTATTTGCCATGAATGATAGAAAAGTAACTCAAGTTACAGCAACAGAAATTTTGGTTAACTCTCAGCAAGTTACAAATGGAAGTCCTAGCTGTTGGGCTAGCATCATTGGCCTACGTCCATTAAGAGTTTTGCCTCTCTCATATGGCAGGCGTCAACCTGAACACTGTCAAGCAACGAGTGAGCCCTGTGTGACTCTCAGACCTGGAGTATCACCAGAATCACCCTGGGTATTCTTGACAGAATGGATACTAGATTGGGTGTCTCAGGCTGGGTTCTCTAGAGAAATAAAACCAATCAAGAGCATAACTACATGAAGAGATTTATATAAAAGAAACAGCTCACGCAATTGTAGAAGCCAAAATGTCCCAAGTCCTGGATCAGGACACAAGCCTCATCCAGCTGCGGAAGCTGGTGAACCCAAGTTCAGAAGGTCAGGGATTAGAGTTCCCACTCACAGGTTGTGAAGGTCAGGGGATCCCCAAATGGTGGCAAGACTGCAAGGTTTCTGCTGGTTCACGGAGCTGCAGGGGCTGCAGGGGCTGCTGGGCCCAGCAAACCCAGGAAAATAGCACACTTGCAGGCTGTGAAGATCAATGAATCCCAAGAGCTGCTAGCTTAGTCCCAAAAACCAGCTGTCAGAAAACAAAAGCAGGGCAGCTGCTGGATCCACAACAAGCTGCAACCTTGGTAAGCTGAGCAGGCAGGGAATAGACGGCAGAAGGCAGAGAGATGAAGGGTGAGTGGGCGGAGAGCCACTTCAGGCCCCGCCTCTGCTGGTACCCTAGCATATTCCATCATGGCGGTGACTGCAGCACTACACAACTGCAGAAACTCTGAGAGTCATGGCCCAACCAAGTTGACACACAGTCTTAGCCATCACACTCGGCTTGGCCTTGGACACTTGGCCAGATGATTTCATGTAAAATATTTTCCTAATCTTCTCGACGGCACTTGGCTTGGCTGATACCAGAAGCATTGTTAGGCTACGTGTGTCAAATGAGCAGAAGGACTGGTCCATATCAGATGAGAGGAAATCCCCTAACAAAATGGAAAAAAAAAAAAAGAAAAAGGACTGAAGAGCCCCACATCCACAGATGAGAGATTCTGGTCAATGGTCTGTTGGTCCCTTCTGCCATCACTGCCAGGCCATAGTACTCTGTTTCTGCTCCTGAAACTACCAGCTCTCACACCTAGCTCTTCCACTCCCCGTCCTGTCCCACCCCATCATCCCAGCTATTTGCAGTCTGAAATCAAATACTAAAAATTGCGGAACTTAAAGCAAAGAAAAAATCTACAGATTCTTTTTTAAAGCCATTATTGCTCATGGAAGATTAAGCAGTGAATTTTCATTAACCATCTTCCTCTGCTTCTCCTGAGCCTCAGTAAATATTCTCTATGTACTTGACTACTCCTGACATGGTGCTGGACTCTGCAAAGGTATGATGAGGACAGCTGTCCACCCGAGCACCCACCCTCTTCCTCCTCCCTTCATGTTGGTTTATGGACTTTCTGAATGGCTAGGATTTTCCTTTCTCTCTTTCTCCCTTTCATGGAAAGAGATGAACACATCCCCCAAACAGATAAGTGATTACATAAATTAGGGAGGGTGTGAATAAATGGGAGATACTCCATGACCTCATGAGAGATAACTTAACATTATAATATGTCACTTCTATTAGCAATTAAGGAACTATAAGTTAAAATGAGACAGTTTTATACCTATTAGACTGATAAAAAAGAGAAGGCTGGACAATATTCCCTGTGGATGGCATGTGCGTTACAAGAACTGCATGCAGTGTCTCTTGCTCTATGTACAGTTTCCTTATGAGCACAATTAAGTGTTCTGAGATTTGCATTCTTAAGTGTTATCCATAATTTGTTATGATTCACATAGTCAAATGCCTTTGCACAGTCAGTAAGACACAAGTAAGCATCTTTCTGGTATTCTTTGCTTTCAGCCAAGATCTGCCTGACATCAGCACGTGATATCCCTGATTACATATCCTTTTTTAAATCTAGCTTGAGTGTTTGGCAATTCCTTGTTGATACACTGTTGCAGCCACTTTTGAATTATCTTCAGCAAAATGTTGCTTACATGTCATATTGATATTGTTCATAATTTATATATGCTGTTGGATCACCTTTCTTGAGAATAGGCATAAATTTGGATTTCTTCCAGTTGGTTGACCAGGTAGCTGTCTTCCAAATTTCTTGACATAGACAAGCAAGCACTTCCAGGGCTGTATCACTTTGCAGAAACATCTCACTTGGTATTCTGTCAATTCCTGGAACTTTGTTTTTCATCAGTGCCTTCAGTACAGCTTGGATTTATTCCTTCAGTACCATGAGTTCATGATCACACGTTACCTCCTGAAATGGTTGAACATCATCCAATTATTTTTAGAGCAATGACTGCGTGTATTCTTTCCAACTTCTTTTGATGCTTCCTGCATTTTTCCATATTTGCCCTGTAGATTCCTTTAAGATTGCAACTCAAAGCTTGAAATTTATCTGCAGTTCTTCCAGCTTGAGTAATGCTGAGTGTTTTGTTTTTGGTTTTGTATCTCCAGGTCTTTGAACATGTCATCCTGCTACTTTACTGTCTTCTTGAGCTGTCCTTTAAAATCTTTTTTTCAGCTCTTTTACTTCATCATATTTTCCTTTTGCTTTAGCTACTCAGAGCTCAAGGGCAAGTTTCAGAGTCTCTTCTGGCATCCATTTAGGTATTTTCTTTCTCTCCTGTCTTTTTAGTGACTTGGTTTCTTCATGGATGATATCCGTAATATCACTCCCCAATTCATCTGACCTTTGGTCATGAGTATCCAGTGCTTCAAATCTCTTCTTGAGATGGTCTATAAACTCAGGCGGGATGCACTCAAGGTCGTACTTTGGTTCTTGTGCTAATTTTCTTCAGTTTCAATTGAATTTTCACATGAGTAATAGATGGCCTGATCCACAGTCAGCCCCTGGCCTTCTTCTGAAGGATGAGTTTTTCCATCATCTCTTTCTACAGATGTTGGTTTGATTCCTGTGTGCTCCATCTGGCAAAGTTCATGTGTATAGTTACCGTTTATGTTGGTGAAAAAGATACTTGAAATGAAGAAATAGTTGGTTTTGCAAAATTGTATCAGGCAGTTGCTGACATCTCTTCTATCACTGAGACCATCTTTTCCAACTACCAATCCTTTGTTTCCAAATTTTGCATTCCAAAACCAAAAATCAAACACATTGCCATCCAGTCAATTCCAACTAACAGCAACCCTATATCACCAGTAATTATCAGTTCATACTGATTGCACGTTTGATCAATTTCAGACTGCAGTGATGATCCCAAAGCTTGACTCCATCCAAATCATTGAAGTTTACTCTATTTTGAGGAGGCAGCTCTTCCGTGGTTGTACTGTGAGTGTCTTCCAGCCTGCGTGGCACCTCTTCTGGTACTGTAGCAGACAATGTTTTACTGCTCTTCGTAAGGTTTTCACTGGCTGCATCTTTTCAGAAGTAACCCACCAGTTCCTTCATCCTAATTTCTCTTATTCTGGAAGCTCAGCTAAAACCTGTCCACCATGGGATTAGATACAGGCACAGCAAAGTAATAAGGAGTCCTGGTAGTACAGTGGTTAACATTTAGCTGCTAACCGAACGACCAGAAGAAAGCCAATCTGCAGAAGAAAGACGTGGTAGTCTGTTTCTGTAAAGATTACAGGCTTGGGATCCTCTGGAAAAGTTCTGCTTTGTCCTACAGTGTTGCTGTTAATCGGAATAAACTCAGTGGTAAATGGGTTTGAGTTTGGTTGGTAGGGATAAACCAAATGCAGCTGGTTTGGCTATCCCTGAAGTTCTCTCGTACGCATGCACAAGAAAGAAAGGAAAAAATGTGGCACATTCATAAGATGACATGTCATGTGGTCATTATAAATAATATTGCAGAAGTAGATTTACAGGCTTTGAAGTACATTCTTTCGTTTAATATTAAGCAAAAGAGCAGATCACCAGGCATCTTGCCTACTATCTATCATTCCATTTTTTAAAAAAAATTTTAAAAAAACACATAAATTATAAATTGGTAGTGGAATTGCAGTGATTCAAACTTTTTTATTTTCCTTATTAGTATTTCTGATTTCCTTTCGATGATCATGAGTTTTTGCAATAGAATGAAAAGGATGTTGTTTTTTTTTCGCTTTGTTTTGTTTTGAAGGGAGATACTTGTTTGTTTTGCTTTGTTACAACAATAAAAAAATTATGAGGATATCATGATTGTGAGAATTTGGCTTGTCACCCTTGAGTAGGCTCCAGCCATGGAAATCCCTGTGTATTAAAGTATAAATACATTGTCAAAGGCCTTCTTTTGGAAGTATGCCACTGAGCCTTTCTTTCTAGGTACCAATGAGTAAACTCAGCCCTCCCACTTTTCATCTAGTGGTTCAACCTGTTAGCCATTGGCACCATCCAGGGACTTCTGTGACAATCTGTTGTTGTTGTTAGTTGCCTTTGAGTCCATTACGACTCATGGTGCCCCCACGTGTGCAGAGTAGAATGCTATAGGGTTTTCTAGTTTGTGGCCTTTCAAAAGCAGATTATCAGGCTTGTCTACCAAGGCACATCTGAGTGAATCTGAATCAGCTTTTGTCTAGTGGTGGAGTCTGAACCCTTGTGCCTCCCAGAGACTCCTGTGAGTATTTACAGATACCAAAAAATGAGATAATCATTTTCTGAGGCTTTATGTTTTCAAATGCAAGGTGCCAGGCTTGTGCATTCTAGGTTCCCTTTCTTTTTCCTTAAGCATGGAGGAAGTGATTATACTTGTTCTAATGATCCCGCCTGGATGGACTGGAGCTCTGATGATGCCACAGTGAAGAGCTCAGCTACTAACCATAAGTTTGGCAGTTTGCATCCACCAGCCACTCCTTGGAAGCCCTCTGGAACAATCCTTCTCTGTCTTACAGGGTTTCTATGAGTGAATCAACTCCATGGCAATGGATTTTCATTTTGGGGTTTTGGATAGATACTTTGCACATATTATCAGGAGGGATTATTTCCTGGAGAAGCATATCATGTTTGGAAGGTGTCAGTGAAATAGAGGAATACTCTCAAGGAAATAGATTGACATAGTGACTACAACAGTGGGCTGAAGCATGACAGCTATTTCAAGAACGGCAGAGGCCCCAGCAGTGTTTCATTCTGGTGGACATAGGATCACTGTGAGCTGGAACCAGCTGGATGGCACCTAACAACAACACCAGTGGGTGGCTAGCTGGTGGAGGGAGGGGAGCTAGAGCTCACAGTGCAGAGGGGACTGCCCTGCCGTGCCAGTGGGGCTTCCACAGAAATTGCTCCCTGTCTCAAGTTGACGAGATAAGATTTCAGTGTAGGGAAACTACTTCAGCCTAGCACTGTTGAATACAATGTATGTATTCCGAAGGGACAACATTTTCAGGCATAAGATTTTTATTAAGATGGGTAAGAGCTTCCTGATACTGACATGCCAGCCTGACATATGAAGACTTTGTAGCTGCAACATGCTTGCTTCAGGCCTTGCAAGTGTCTTTGTTCTTCATCTCATGGCTGCTAACAGCCATCTCCCAGCAGTGGATGGAAGAGTGGATGAATATTTGTTAGAGGCTTTCAGTTTTACAGTGTTAACAGACTTTTTATAAAGCTGCATGGGGTTAATATCTAGTTATTATACGCAACAAATATTTCTTTTGTCCAGATCTGAACAGACTTGAGCGACCTGTAACAAAGTATACAGAGAACGTGAGTCTTGGCAGCAGCTTCCCTTTCTGCAGTGTTTGCCTGCATTTAAGTACTGGCATGTCAGCCCAACCATCAGGTGATATTATAGCTGCTAACCTGGCCTCTTACAGTGTGTGGTTCCAGAAACCAGTGAGATACTGCTGCATGTTTCCAACTAGGATACGTGCTGATCAGGTTGGTCCCAGATCTGGAGTGGCTGAACTGCCACAGAACTTGAACCTGGGCCAGCCTGAGTAACTATCAACATGCAAAAAGTAATGAAATTGAGGTTATACAAAGCTGTGGTCATTTCTAGCTTTTCTAGACATGTGAAGTATGTGCAATATTAATCAGAGTAGGAGGCAGCGAGAAGAATAACACCAAGTGATTGCTGGAGGAATGAGTTATAAACGTACTGATAGAATATCCATTGCCACTGAGTCAATTTCAACTCATAGCAACCCTATAGGACAAAGTAGAACTGCTCCCAGAGTTTTACAAGGAGCACCTGGTGGATTCAAACTGCAGACCTGTTGGTTAGCAGCCACAGCACTTAACTACTATACCACCACGTTTTCATACTGATAGAAGGGAGATTGAATTTAGAGAACTGCCATACAATAGAGTTCCTTAGTGCCTGGCCCAATATTAGAAGATGTTTAGTAATGGATGCTGGCAGTTGTTTCTTCTCATTTTGAGCTGTGTCACATCAGTAAGGTTGTTAATGAGTCTTTCTCTAATCTTGATCCCACCTTCTTCACGTACTCCAGATTCTCATATTTGCTCAGCATACAGATTAAATAAGTGTGGGGAAAGTGTACAAACTTGACACACACATTTCTTGACTTTAAGCCACCTACTGCCCTCTCGTTTTGTTCCAATGACTGTCTCTTGTGCTACGTACAAGTTCTTCATGAGCACAATTAAGTGTTCCAGAATGCTCATTCTTTGAAACGTTATCCAGGATTTGTTATGATACACACAGTTGAATGCCTTTGCAGAGTCACTAAAACATAGGTAAATATCTTTCTGGTATTCTCTGCTTTTAGCCAAGATCCATGTGACATCAGCTATGATGTCCCTGTTTCCACATCCTCTTCTGAATCCAGCTTAAATTTCTGGCAGTTTCCTGTCAACATACTGTGGTACTCTCTTCTGAATGCACTTCAGAAAAATTTTACTGTTGTGTAAAATTAATGATGTGCAGTAATTTTCTCATTTTGTTGTGTGACCTTTCCTCGGAATAAGTACAAATATGGATATCTTCCAGTTGGTTGGCCAGGTAGCTGTTTCCAAATCTTTTGGCGTAGAAAAATATGTACCTCCAGTGATGCACCTGTTTGTTGAAACATTTTAGTTGGTATTCTATTAATTCCTGGAGTCTTGTTTTTTGCCAACACCTTCAGTGAAGCTTGGAACCTCTTACTTCAGTACTGTTAGTTCTTGATCATAAGCTGCTTCTTGAAATGAGTGAACATCAACCAATTCTTTTCAGTACAGTGATTCTCTATGCCTTCCATCTTTTTTTAATGCATCTTGTATCATTTAGTATTTTTCCTTTAGAGTCCTTTAATACTGCAAATCAAGCCATAATTTTTTTCCCTCAGTTCTTTAAGCTTGAGAAATGCTGAGCATTTTCTTCCTTTTTCATGCTTTAACTCGAGATCTTTCCATATTTCATTATAGTTCATCTTCTTCAGTCACCCTTCGAAACCTTCTGTTCAGTTCTTGTACTTCGTCATTTAACTAGTCTACATTTAACAGCCAATTTCAGAGTCTCTTCTGACATCTCTTTTACTTTTTTCTCCCTTTCCTGTCTTTTCAATGACTTCTAGCTTCCTTTATGTATGAAGTACTTGATGTCATTCCACAGTCTGTCTGATCTTCAGTAATTGATGTTCAATGTGTCAAATCTATCTGTAAGATGGTCTCTAAATTCAAGTGGGATATTCTACTCAAGGTTATACTTTGGCTCTCACTGACTTGTTCTAACTTGCTTCAACTTCAGCTTGAACTTGCATATGAGTAATTGATAGTTTGTTCCACAGTCAGTCCTTGGCCTTGTTCTGACTGATGATATTGAGTTTTTGTCTTACTGTGGTGGCCTACAGAAAGCCATTATGCTGGAAGCTATGTCACTGATATTTCATATACTAGCAGGGTCATCCATGGTAGACAGACCTCAGTACAGCTTCTAGACTAAGACAGACTAGGAAGAAGGACCTGGCAGTCTACTTCTGCAAAAAGTCAACCAGTGAAGACCTTATGAATAGCAGCAGAATACTACCTGATATAATGCTGGAAGATGAGCCCCTCAGGTAGGAAGGCATTTAAAAGATAATTGGCTGCCTCCTAAAAGCAGAGTTGACCTTAACCATGTTGGTGCAGTCAAGCTTTCAGGATGTTCATTTGCTGATGTTGCATAACTCAAAGTGGGAAGAAACAGCTGCAAACATCCATTAATAATCAGAACTCTGAATATATGAAGTATGGATCTAGCAAAATTAGAAATTCATCAAAAATGAAATGAAGCACATAAACGTCAATATCCCAGGTATTAGTAAGCTGAAATTGGCTAGTATTAGCCATTCTGAATTGCACAATCATAGGGTCTACTATGCCAAGAATGCATTCATAGTTAAAAAGAACATTTCAAGATCCATCTTGAAGTATAACACTATCATTAATAGGACATGCCTGCAGGGAAGATGAGTTAATACAACTATTACTCAAATCTACACACAAAACGCTAAAGCCAAAGGTGAAGAAACAATTTTCACCAACTTCTGCAGTCTGAAATTGATCAAACACGCAATCAAGATGCAATGATAATTACTGGTGATTGGAACGCAAAAATTGGAAGCAAAGAAGGATAGGTAGTTAGAAGATACGGCCTCAGTGATAGAACAGATGCCAGAGTTCACATATTTTAAGAGAACTAATAAGAGACTTTTATTACACAGTGACTAAGAGCTCATCTGCTAAGCACAAGGTCAGCAGTTTGAATCCTTTAGCTTCTCTGTGGGGGCAATTCTACTCTGTCCTGTAGGGTTGCTATGAGTTGGAATCAGTACAATGAAAACTGGTTTTTGTTGTTATAGAGAACAAGTCCTGGTGGTGCTGTAGTTACACCCTTGCTGCTAACCCTAAGATTGGTGGTTCAAACCCACCAGCTTCTCTGAGAGAGAAAAATGAAGCAATCTGCTTCTTTATAAGTTACAGCTTTGGAAACCTTACTGGGGGAGTTCTACTCTCTTGTGTAGGGTAGCTATGAGTTTGAATTGACTTGAGACCAATGAGCTTGGCTTTAATTATGGAGAAAAGTTAGTTTCCTTGGTTCAAGATTTCCTACTGATCACTGAACTGGTACCACATGATTTTCTGCATGTCAAGAGAAAATGAGATGGCTTCAATTATTCACTGAGGGGCCTGGGTCTCAATTCAGTTATATGACATCTGGTAATATCAAGAGTTTTAGAATCAAAAATATCAGGATTCTAATCCAAGCTCTTGACAGGGTATATGTTACGCAAGTTATATACTCTGTCCATGCCTTGGATTTCTCACCTGTAAAATGTGGCTACTACCACCACTACTCGGTTTGAGATTTGTCTTCAGACTCAAATGAGATTGTGAGTGAAAAGCATCTTTCCCAATACTAGGCATATTTATAGCAGGTATCCAGTAAATGTTTCCTTCCATACTTTCTGATGGTTTCAATGGTTTTTAAGCATGAGTTATCTATGGCTAAGACGTAGAGTTAATGAAATATTAATCGTTATAGTAGACTTCAGCAACAGACAAATTTGGGGACAGATTATTAATTTTTTATTCTACTAGCATTTCCTATGGTTCTGAAAACAAACATCTGTCTTTCTCATCCACTTAATACAAACCTAATTTCCCATGCCCCTCCCTAGAGACTTTTGAGTTAGGGATCTGGGATGGGACCAGAAGTTGTTATTTTTAACAAATACCCTAAGTAAAACTTGCAGAAAGTTTGGGAGATTGTGATATGGTGATTCTTCAGCTTTAGTGTACAAACAAGTTGCTTGGGAATTGTCATGGATGGCACTGTGTCTCCCAAAATATCTTTCAACTCAGCAAGGCCATGATTTGCAGGACCATGTGACTGTCCACCGTTTTGTCATCTTACGTGATTTTCCTATGCATTATGAAACCTATCTCTGTGATGCTGTAAATGAGACAGGGTTAGTGGAAGTTATGTTGATGAGGCAGAGCTCAATCTACAAGATTAGGTTATGTCTTAAAACAATGTTTTCTGAGATATAAAAGAGAGAAGTAAACAGGAGGACCTCATAAGACATAAGAGCTAGGAGAACAGTGTGCTCTTTGGACCTTGGGTCTCTGGGCTGAGAAGCTCCTGGACTGGGGAAGATTGGTGACAAAGACCTTCTCCCAGAGCCAAAAGAGACAGAAAGCCTTCCCCTGATGCTGGCACTCTGAATTAGGACTTCTAGCCTCCTGGGCTGTGAGAGAATAAATTTCCCTTTGTTAAAGCCTTCCACTTGTGTATTTCTGTTACAGCAGCCCTAGATAACTACGACAGCGATATTGTGAAAATACCAGTTCATACTCAGTGCACTTGGGGTGATACTTAGTTATTTATTCATTTACTCCCCTCTCTCAAAGTCAAACCTCTCAAAAAGAACTTTAAGGAGTTCCCTATTTAACTGCTGGTTAAGTCCCAGCCATGCCATTCACTATAGTAATTCACTTTCCTGAGTCTTGCTTTCCTAATCTGTGAAATGAAGCCAACATCATAAACTTCAAAGGGCATGGAGATTGAGATAATGTGAAATATCTAGTATGGTGCTTGGCTCATGCTAAATGGGCCCCCAACAGTAACCATTAACATTTTCTTTTTTTCAGTTCAGCAAATATTTACTGACATTCCCTATAAATTGGGTCCCAGAAATAAAAACAAGCAAGACAGATTCAGGGAACCTGGAGTCCAGTAAAGAAAATCCACATCACAACAGATAATTGCAAAATAATGTGGTAAGTCCATGGGGCAGAGGCACAGGAAAGCAATGAAGACGGGCTCACAGCCTGGCTGAAACCTTCACCATAGCTTCCACGTAATGACTGAGTACAGTATGAAGAGCGAGCTGGAATTAGCCAGAAGGACATGGAAAGAGCAAGTTTAAGGAACTGGACTTTATCTCATAGAATATGGAAGCTATTTAAAGGTTTAAAGCAGAAGTAGTTAAAATCGTATGATTTGCAGCTGAGAAACATCTCTCTGGAGATACTATGAAGAAAGGAGGAGAGGAGGTCAAGAGCAGAAGGGAGACCATTCAAGAGGCTGCTGAAGTAATCTGAGAGAGAATATGATACAAAACTAAGGCTGTCAGTGGCAGAATAGAGAAGGGGATGGAATACATAGATGAATATTTCATGAAATTGATGCGACTTGATTATTTAGATTATTTAGATGGCAGACAGAAGAGTTGAGGTTGAAGACTAGATCTGACTTGGATGGAATACGGGGAATAGAGGGTGCTTAGAGAGAAAGAAAAACCCTATTGGTGTTGTGGTTAAGAGCCATGGCTGCTAATCAAAAGGATGGCAATTTGAATCCATCAGGTGCTCCCCGAAAACCCTCTGGTGCAGTTCTACTCTGTCTTATAGGGTCAATATAAGTTGGAATCAACTTGATGCCAGTGGGTATCTTTTTTCTTTTTGGTGTACTGTTCTGTTCCAATCTTCTGTGCTGTTTTTATTTATGTGTTTTCTTCACATCTTTTTCATTGTTGTTGGTTTTGTATTTGTTGTGCCTTCCTATTTTTCTTGTTTTTGATTCTGATGTGTAGAACTGTCAGTTATGTTATCCCACAGCCATATGTTTACATAATGACATCTCTTTCTATTTTCAATGTTTTACCTTTATTATTATGATTTCCCTATTTGGGTTGATAAGTAGTTGCTCTGTTCTATGCCCTAGTCTTGGGTTGTTATCCGATGTTACTGAGTTTCTAGCCAAAGGATTCACTTTAGTATTTCTCATAATTTTGGTTTGGTTTTTGCAAATTCCCCAGATTTCTGTTTATCTGCCAATGTCCTAATTTCACCATCATATTTGAGAGATAATTTTTCTGGATATACAATTATTGGCTGGTAATTGTTTTTTTTCTTCAAGTCTTTGTATATGTCATCCCATTGCCTTCTTGCTTGCATGGTTTCTGCTGAGTGGCCCAAGTCTAGTCTTACTGACTCTCCTTTGTGGATTATTTTTCATGTATCCCTAGCCACATTTAAAATTATCTCACTTTTAGTTTTGGCAAGTTTGATTATGGCATGCCTTGGTGCCTACTTTTGGGTTCTACCATGTGTGGAGTTTGATGAGTGTCTTGGATATTTTTTTATCTTTCATGAATTCTCTCTGTATTTTGTTATTTCTGGCACTGCACTCAGTCATATTTCTTTTGATACAGCCCCAACATAATTCTGTTTCTTGACTTTTTTTGAAATTCTTTTATCTGACTTTTCCTCAGATATGCTGGTGTCACGTTCTTTATCTTTAATGTTACTAATTTGTCCTTCCATTGCCTCAGTTCTGCTCCTTTCACCTTCACCGATGGCCTATTTTATTATTTTCTGAATTTCTATTTCCTGTCCCTGTATGCTTTCTTGCAGCCTGTTCAATTTGTCATTATGCTCTACTACACTGTGCCTCATCTCCTTCTTGATTGCTTCAAGAGTTCTGAATATTAATCTTTTACATTCCACCTCTGATAATTCCAGGAAATTATCCTCATCTGGAAAATTTCTTGATTCTTTGTTTTGGGAGGTTTTTGAAGTCATTGTGGTCTGCCTCTTTAAGTGACTTGATATTGTCTCTGAGCCACCAGCAAGTTGTCATATTTTATTTTATACTTGCTTACTATGTCACAGCTTCTTGTTTTGTTTTGCAGTGTCCAAATAGGCTAGTCATGTGTGCTACTGAACTATTTCTGCCCTGAATTTCCAGCTCAAGGGAGTCAGTAGACTTTTTTTGTTTGTTCTTTTCTTCCCCCTTCCCTGTTTGATAAATTATTCCCTCTCAGAGTCTATAAGAATAGCTCAGGGTGGGCTTAAGAAGTCCCACTTCTGACTCAGTTAATGCCATTAGACTCTGGAGCTGGCTGTAGTGCAGAGAATGGAGGGGGACCACTGGGAAAAGAAGAGAGGGGTTTATCCTGAAGGAAAGATTTAAACTACTGCACAGTAGGTAGTCTCAAGTCACTTAGCTTTCCATGATCAAGTATCACTTCTCACTGGTTCTGGAGGCAAATATGTTCTTTCTGTTGGGTCTGTCACTGAGGAGGATGCCCTCAAAATGCCACTTCTCCATTCACCATGTTGGCTGCAGCCAATTCCTAGCAGGTCAGGTCTGGCCAGTCCTAGGTACTTCTGGACCTATTCTCCCTTCTCTGTTGCTTCGTCTGATTTCTCATCTTCTCCTTTGATGTTTAGGGCTCCTAGGATGTTGTATGTAATGGATTCATTTGTTGTTGTGGGTCTTTGTTGTAGCAGGGATCACCAAAAACATCCTACTATTCCACCATGTTGGCCCTGCCCTGTTTTTTCTTTCTTTTTTTTTTTTTTGTTGTTGTTCTTTGAGAGGAAGGTGCACAGAAGATAGTGAGTTCATTTTTGGACATTTTCAATTTGAGATGCCTGAGGAGTAGCCAAGGAGAAGTGTCTGTGAATGACGGGAATGTCCAAGAAGAAATGCTCAGGGACTTAGAAGGAATCTGGGAAGTACCAATATGCAAGGGCACAAGTTCTCAGGTAAGGAAGAAGAGAAACCAGAATAGGTCAATAGGTATGGGATGTCCTGAAAAGGGGGCTTTGATTTCAGCTTTGTGTTATTGCTGACCTTTGTCAGAGCAATGTCACTGGTGTGGTGGGCTGAAGCCAGACGACAACAGGGTGAGGAACGATGCAGAGATGAAAATACCAGGTGTAGACTGTTCTTTTGAAAGTATCAGCTAAGTAGGGAAAAAGGAGAAAGGTAAGGTCAAGAAAAAAGATTTTCTGAAAAGAGACAGAAAGGAAAGAAAGCATAGTGGAAACACTGGAACAAGATCTTGGGAGAGTCAGAAGGGTAGTATCCCACAGAAAGAACACCACTTTTTCTGGGATTATAGGGAAGATGGTGCACATGGTATGGAAGTTGTTTAAGTTTTGTGGGCAGGAAAGTTGACTTAAAAATAAACAATAATAGAAAGGACTTAACAATCATGAAAAGACTTAAACAATGGAGCATGTTTGTGTAAGTAAAAAAAGTAGCAAACTAGTCCACTCAGAAAAATGCAATTTGAAAAAATCCACTTTCCATAATATATTGTTTATACATATACATGTGTATATATACATCCAGATATATAAACATTGCTGTTGAGTCAATTCCAACTCATAGCAACCCTATAGGACATATTCAGTAACATTAAGGAAGTGGTATCTTCATATGCGGAAACTCTAGTGGCAAAGTGGTTAAGAGCTACAGCTGCTAACCAAAGGGTCAGCCATTTGAATCTATGAGCTGCTTCCTGGAAACTCTATGAGGTAGTTCTACTCTGTCCTATCAGGTCACTATGAGGTGGAATCAGCTCTGTGGCAACAGCTTTGGTTTGGTTATGTGTATGTGCATGTAGAAAAAAGCTTAGTAGTCATTATCTTTTCATGCTAAATTTTTATTTCAATGTTATGCAACTGCATATGTATAAATATTTGTTCAATATACAACAATTATGACATCCATTGGGAGTTTCTTAGAGAAAATAAGACTGCAAACACTTTATTGCACAGATCCTAACAAACTTTTAAGCTGGTAAATCTACAGCTGGGCGTACTACCAAGGAGCACATCTTACAATCACATAGAAGACCGACCAAAGGGAACACAGGAGAATTTCTACCAGCTGATTGGAGAGGTTTACAACAACAAACAGGTATTACATGAATGCAACCTTAAGTACTCTTTACTCATCCAAAATGCAAAAAACTTATTTGGCAAAATGATAACACACTATACAAAATATACATAAAAATATCATTTGTAAACAAGCAGCTAGTTGTGCTTTAAAGGAAACTGGACAGTTAAAAAGCAAAGGCTGTAAACCATGAACTGCCTCCCCGACAGACCTGTCTTGATGTCTGAGTGTGGAACGACTGGGTTCCGACGACCCTGAACACAGATATGCATTATAAATATTGAGACCACTTTGGAAATCCATCTAATTTCTTGTAAAATATTTGTTTCTTTTGCAGTTTCAAAGAGTAGTGATGGGAAATGGCTGAAATCACATGGGAAAATATATTTAGGTGCAGGGAGGAAATTTGTCCCTTGTCATTGCCAACTCCTTTTACAATGAAGGACAACCAAAACAGTAGATTAAATCAGGTCATTGTTTTAGGAGCAGAGTTTACAGCCTTGCTAGTTGATTTACAATCCACAGGGCAGTAAGATGATGCTCAGATGAACAATTTTATAGCCTGAAGATACTGAGACATCCCCAAAGGAGACTGGGTGCCACATTAGTTATTTATTGGGATTTTTTTCTCCTCTTAGACAAAAACAAAGCAACAAATTCTACTATAGATCCCAAGCATCTTATAAATACTTATCTGTGTGTATTTTCTCCTACTCCTTAGTTCTTATGTCAGCAAGTGCCATCTTACAAAACAAAACACGTTACCAGAAAAATTGCAACAGAAAACAAACAAACAAAAACCCCTCAGCACTAAAATGGTTTGGTAAATTCTACCTATTCCAGGGTATACAAAATTTAAATAAGGCTTAGCAAAAGTAAAAAGGACAGTCACATTCAAGCACCAAATAGCTCCAAACAAGTCTATGTGTTACAAAATGCTACTCTTTATTAATACAGTATTATTTTGCATACAAATAAAGAGGTCGTGTTAGGAAATGTATGGAGCTACTTGATGCACCAGATATGAATGTGAAACCCAGGAACTTGCTAAAAACAGCAAGCTGCATCTACAACATAAGGCCCCAGCTATGTATTAAAATGTATCTGATGTCCTGATTATTTCTTTATACTGTATGCTATGATGCCAAAATCCACCCCTCTTCTTTTCCTCCAAAAAGCAAATTTAAAACCTCTTCCAATGCCTGATGCTTATGACTCGACCCTAAATACTAGCCGATTTGTGTGCAGTCAGTAATTTTTCTTCATATTCAAAAGCAGGGCTGGTGCAGGACAACCACAAAGTGTGTGCTTTTTGGACTAGTGACTCACAGCATAAAGGCCTGAGTGTAAGAGTGCGGAAAGAAGGGAAAAGAAAGAAAGAACAGAAAAATGGAGTTGACATGTGTTTACAGTTCTAACTCCACCTAGGGTAGAGACTCAACACACACACCCACAGACAAGGACAACTGGCCTTTCAGACAGTTGGACCCAGGATCACATGCCCACTAGGATGACTATGCTGTGCAAATGGTTCACTCCATTTGTTCTGGCCATTCCTAACAGCAGAAGGTTCCAAACGCTGTGATGAAGAGTAGTTACTGCTTCTGATCTGGAAATGCAGGCAGCCAGATACAGTATTATCAAAATCTCTGGTTAAAAAGATACCTAAAAACTTACCATCTCCTGTATTTAGGGCTTTCTTTCATCTTTAACTCTACTCAGAATGTCTTAACATATAAAAACATCACTGTGACATACTCTATTAAACCACAGACTAAAACATGTGTGTGGATGTGCATACATATGACAATGGATGTATATATATTAATACACACACCCAGCTTTAACCGTTTTGCTTCATTGCTACATTGTGGTGACTATGCCAAAAACCAACCAACGAAGCTGCGGTAAACGACGCCATCAGCAGCAAGATACAGACTACATTCAAAACCAAACACATTGCTAGATATTTACAGAGAAAACCTTTTTTCCCTCAATCACCTCAAATGTAAAGGTATTTTTGTCTTTTTGTATAAATACTATATGGTAACAGTTTTACCGGTTAAAACTGGGAAGGCATTTGGAAAAAGGCCCCCTCTTTCTGTCTTCCCCTCTCCCCTTCCTTCCTGAGGCTCCCCGCTCTCCCTGGCAGAAATCCCCACACAGTGCTGGTTAAGAAAGGTCGTCAAGACACAGTTACACATTCAGGCTGGGTCTCCACAGTTGTGTCCCCGGGTCCAGCCCCATTATGAGGTTTTTTTGTGAGGGCTACCCCGCAAACTCTCTTTTCCTCGTCTCTGCCGCACCACAAAGTCCTTCTCAGAAGAGAGGGTGAGCGGGTGCTCCGTGTTCAGAGCTGGGGCTGGCTTGGCCGCCTCTTTGCCCACACTCTGTTTCTTGGTTGTGGGCAGCTGGGCCAGGGCAGGCTCTTTCCCTTTGGTTTCTCCTACAGTGGCAGTCACTGAGAGGGCCCTGTCCCTGTGGCCAGCTCCCCCACCCAGGTTGGGGTTGGGCTGGTTCAACTCCAGAGTGACAGTGCAGCTCCGAAAGGATGGCAAAGAGTCGCTCTTGGTCATTTGGGTTCTGCCAGGACCCCCTGACAGGGACTTCCTATGGTCGCTGCTGCTGGGGACTGTGGGCTCAGCCACGCCCCCATTGGCCTTGACAGAAGAGGTGTCGCTGCTGGCCGTAGGGCCCTCCTGGCCTCGTGGTCTGGCTTCTGGAAAGCTGGAGGAGTAGCTCAGAGACTTCTCTGGTAGGGCAGCAGATTTTAAAGAGTTCTGCCCTGTGGCTGAAGGTGATCGTTTCATGCTACCAGGCTTGCCTGCCTCAGTCAGGGACTTCTGGGAACCCAGGGCTTTCCCCTTAGCCTCTGGGAAACTCTTCCCCACTGTGGCAGCTGGCTTCTCTGCCCCTTTCTGCCTGGCCTCACTGTGTGCATGGGGAAGGCTGACCTCTAGCTTCCCACTCTCTGCTGCAACATAAAGTGCTTCTGTGCCTTTTCTTCCTTCAGACTTCTTGTCTGTGGTGATGGCCTGCTGAGTTGGACTCTTGTCTGTCTGTCTGCACAGAGCAGGGCAATCTTTCACAGTGGATGGTTTGGGGTGCTTTGGAGACAAGGTCTGCTTTTCACTGACAGTGGGAAGTTTCTCGTTGACTGACTCACCCAAACCTGGGTATCCTTGCCTTGGCAAATGCATGGGTTTCTCCAACCCGTCTGGTGGACAGCCACCACTGGCAGATTTTGGCTTAAAGTCTAGCAGGCCTCTTTCGGTCTGCAGTGTCAGGGAAGGTCCACTTTCTCCCTGGCCAATCATATCACTGGCTTTGTTCTGGGAGCTTGGGATGGCACGGAATACATCCACCAGCCCCTTACTGCTGCACTTTCCCTCTCTGCAGGAGCTAGTGAGGGGCTGCTGGACAGGCTCTTTGCCCTTGGTAGGTCCGATGTTTGCTTTCGGGGAGGCGAGGGGCTTATCTGAGTGCTTTGACTTTGGTGGGCATGGGTCAGGGCCAAGCCTGGGCTTCTGGCTGCTGCTTTCAGTGTACACAGCAATGGGCTTGGGAGGCTCCTGGGGGCTGGGGCTGGGTTCTGCAGCACTGGACTGGATCCCCGGCTCTTTGCCTGAAGAATGGCTTGGGGGGTTGCAGTACTGCTGAGCAGCTAGGACAGGAAGTTCTTTGGTGGTCACTGGGGGTTGAGGGCTACTGCTGAGGTGTTTTTGTAGAGGCTGGTCTTTCCTTTCCCATTCTTTGGGACCATCTTTCTGCAAAGATGTGACACTGGAGAGCTGCTCAGCCTTCCTACTCTCAATTCCTGGTGGTGGCTGCAGAGACTGCCTGGGTAGAGGGGTTCCAGGCTTGAGGTGCATGCCACTTCTGACCTTGCTCAGCTCCCTTTCACAGGGAACGCCAGCAGAGCACAGAGAGGAGTCCTCTCTGGACGGTGGCCTCACTTCACCTTGGCCTTCCTTGTGGCTTGTTTTCCCACAAGGCCCCCTAGCTTTTTCTGAGGTCTGGGTTTGTGTGGAGAAGTCTGGTTGGGTCTTCCCCACGGAGGAGAGATTTTTGGAGTTGTCACTAGTTTTAGGAGGTTCTGGAGGGTACAGCTCTGTGGAGGGATCTCCGTGGACATCAGCCCTCACAGCAGAGTGCTCACTTTTGGCTATGGAAGGGGACTTTTCTGATGATTCTCTCAGGCTGGACTTTTCCCTGAAGGGTGTCCCTTCGGAGAGCAGGTGGCTATGGGGCAAGGATGGGTCTGGGCTCCCAACAGCACTGTGGAGGTTCTGTCCTGGAAAGGGGAGGAGCTTGGCATCAAGGGTGTGGTCTTGGTGTCTGGTGGTACTACCCTCTCTCTGCTGAGGATCGTTTTCCATGACTGCCACCAGGCTCCTGGTGGCAGGATGGGAGACTTTCCTGTCCCGCTTTAGCTCTGGATCAGGCTGGGGAGCTGTTGGGGAGTTCTGGAGGCCCCGGCTGGGTGGCTGGAATCGTGGCTCCAGCAGGAGGGACTTATGCATCTTCAAGCTGGCAGAGGAAGGCTCCTTCTGACTGGCAGTTTCACCTTTTGCAGGGCTGCCAGGCAGAGCCACTGGTATGGATGGCCCCATGTCACTGCCCCGCCTGGAGGTCTGCTCAGGATCTGGGGAAGGCAATTCTGTCTTGAAAGCCTGAGGGCCAGATAGGAGAGCAATGTCCAAAGTGCCCTCAATGGGCTTCAGACAGGAAACAGACCTACCTTCCAGCTTATACTCAGAGGGGCTTTTCCTGACAGGGGACTCAGGAGCAACCAAGACTGGCTTCTCAGCCACACTGTCCACCCGGCCAGTTAAGGCCTTGAGAGGAACAAAGGTGACAGCACTGATCTGAGCCGCGTGGGCACCGCTGACAAACACTCGGCTCTCAGGGACTGCTGGGGCCTCTGGCGGCCCGGCCACAGGGCGGACCATATTCCCTGGCTGGCAGTCATGGGTGCTTGATGCCATCTTGGGCTTCAGCATGGGGCAGAGGCTGTCATCTTTGTCTTCAAGTGACATTTTCTTTCGGAGGTAATCAATATTGGCAAGCTTGCTGTCTAACTTCTCACAGCGAAGGCACTCCTTGGCCTGGGAGGCCTTCTCTGTGTTTTCACCCTTCCCAGGCGCTGACCTGTCAGAGAAGTGGGAGAGACCATCTTGGAGGGCTCCAGGAGGGGAGATACGTTTGAAGTCCCCTGTGCCCTGGCTGTGCTCCCCAGAAGCAGAGTTGTAGCCGGATGCTGTGGCATCCAAGGCCACGTTCTCGCTGGCCCGAACGCTGGCCTTCTTATGAAGAGCATCTTTGAGCAGGCTGCTTGTAGACTGAGCCTCTTGCACACTGACTTTGTTTTCATAGTGATTTGATCTTTCTAATGCTTTTGGAAAGATTTTCCTTTCTCTCTCCTCTAGTCTAAAAGAAGTGAGGTTTTCCAAATCACTATTGGCTCCATGGGATTTCTGGTGGGACTCTTGTTTCTCGGGGAAGCCATCTGGTTTCTTGACCACCACCTTGGACTTTAGCTTCTCTCGGTCCAGGTCGTCCACTGACTCCTGCCTCCCCACCTTCCTGGAGACGGGCCGTTTCAGGCAGCCTTGTTCCACAGGCCTGGCGCGGCTAAGGGATGAAGCATCGCACACATTCTCCTCCAGGCTCTGCAAGGTGGCTTCCCGCTGTGATTGCTCCCTCTGGACCTCCTCCTGGGTTACCTCCAGGCTGTGCTTGCGGGAACACAGGTGCTTCTTGTCACTGCCATAGGAAGGCGAGAGTTTCTCCTCTGACTGCACTCGCTTGAGCAGTGGGGACCTCGGGGGCTCTGCACTCTTAGGCCTCACGATATGCCTGACGATGGTGGGAGGGGAGTGCATTTTACTGGGGAAGGCTTGGGCGATCTTGGCATTGCCCAGGGAGTGTCCCAAAAGAGGTGATGGTGACCGCTGCGGGGAGGTGGGCTGGGGAGTTGGAGAGGGTGTTCGGGCCAGCGGGGACAGCGGGATGCTGCCAGCTGATTTACGCCTTCCAGACCGGTACCTCTGTCCGCTGAGTTTGGGGGCCAGGCCATGGAGAGTGCTAGGCCTGATGTGCCCTGACCCCGCTGGAGAGTTGGGAGCACTAGAACTTGGGGAGCTACTCTGGGAGGAGTTAGTACCTGTGGGTGAAACACAGAATACTGTGAGTATCTACAATCATCTTCCCTTTTCCTTTCCACCCTTTTAGCTCAGACCGTTTCAGGACGGGTCAGGACAGGTCAGAAAATTGTCTCAGCATCTAACACAAATAAAAGGAACGCTTTTCAGATAAAGCTCCTGCACTGAGGTTTGATTTAGTATTTCCTGTCTTATTTTATTGTGGTGAAAATGTACGCACCGAAATAATCACCAATTCAACAACCTCTACTTATATGTCAGTGATATCACTGACATTTTTCAAATTATCTAACCATTATTTCTTTCCAAATTATTCCACCACAATTAACATAAACGCAATACCTCCCAAGCAAAAACGTTCCCTTTCTTATTTTAGTGGCCAGACCAGCCACTGCTTATGATCTCTCTAAAATTCTGTCCCACACTGTTTACATCTTAGCCTTTTACTTCAGCTGAAATTCGCCCCCTATCTTCAGGATCTCAGATGATCCTCTCTCTGCAGTCACAGCCCTGGGGTCTTACTCACCAGATGGGAAGTCAGGTGTGGAGCGATAGCTGGGCGTGGGAGATCGGGGAGACAAGCTGTGGGTCGGGGAACCCGGGAGGCTCTCTCCTGATGAGAGGGATCGGTTCAAGCAGGAGAAACTTCGGCTGGTGTGGAGTAAAGGAGAAGGCTGCTTGGCTAGTTTTTTGAAAAGAGATCTCCTCCTAGGGTGAAAATTGAAGGAAACTGATCAGAAGACAAGTGAGACCAACTCTATCCCAATTCCATTTTCAGAATTACTCCTGCTTCCCCATAAATCCAGTGCATTCGATTCAGCAAGTCTGGGTCAGAGACACTGACAGGATGGCAGTCCCATTGATTTTAAACAATGGGATACCACTTTTACATTCCAAGACTATTTTTATGACTTGAAAGGAATATTCTTTGATTTTTTGATAGTATAAAATGCAGACTGTCTTAATTCCAACCTCTTTAAGATGAGTTGGGGGAAATATATATATGTAATATATTAAAAATATATTCAAATACTTATTAGGTTTGTGGGGAGGATGTTTGTTTCCTGAAAGCTTCTGAATACCTGTCCTCTAACACACTGATGCAGTTTAATTACAAGATCATACAAAGTAAGTCTCTGGAAGGAAATTCGTTATCTTGGACATCGAATTCTCTAATGGTAATACACTGGCCAGAGGCTTTATCTACCAAGGGTTGTGCGCTGGGCGGATCCCACTGTGGGCTCTTGACTATCCCTAACTACAATATAGGCTATATATTCAATAGAAAACGTAAGAAGGGGAAAGTCGAAGTCCACCAGATCAGCAGCACAGCAGATACTCCGCAGCAGCTGGAGAAGCAAAGGCGCAGTCTATGCTCAGTAAGCACCTCCTAAAGCAAGAAACGTAGCTGTGAACAGCTGGCAGGTGCCGGCGGCTGCACTGTCCTCTTGGGCCATTACAGAAGCTCGGCTCACCTCTGCTAAGCTTCAACACTAAGGTTCCAACACAGCTCCCCTTGAAACATGCATGCTATATGACTTAAAACACAACAAAAATACAAAACACAGTCTAAAACAAGGATACCAGAATGTGAGTGTGTGTATGTGTAATGGCAATCAAAGAAATAAATGTACTTGGGCTAAAAAGTCAAATAGTTCTATGAGCTTCTGAAGAAAAACAGCAACGTTCCTGCTCGGCTTCCGCCCCCCACCGCCCTTCCCAAGAAAACACTTTCCACCCTTAGAGCTGTTTCTTCTCCTCCTTGTCTTGCTATTGCCAAAAAATGTGCTAAACTGGTATTTTTAAAAGTTGTTCGTTTTAGGAATTATATTGATTTCCCACAGAAAAGAATGAGGATTAACTTCCCCGACAGAAACCCCTTCTGCCTTCTGCCCCAGTACACCTCCCATTCTCATCCAGTCCTTTCAAGATGTTCAAACCAAATTTCTTGGTTAGATAAAAAGCTGGTGTTTATTTTCTATTATAAAAATTGTTCACAGCTGGGCCATGTAGAGTATAATTATGTTCACTCTCTGATAACGTTTTGTTTTTCCTGGAGTTAAAATATCATTTTCTTTTCATTTGTCTGTTTTTCTACATTCCTATTAACAAAAATCCTCTTCATATGATCAGATGCATCAGATTCAAGCAGAAAAAGGTGGGAATTTTTGTTATTATATGTGGAGTTGCCTTACAAGAAATATTCTACTGGAAATACATGAGAACAAACCTCGCTAGTGTCTATCTACCCAGAGCACAACAGATACATATTAGCACTTCTCTGACTGCAAACATGTACAACCTAGTTAGATTTTCAGTCAGTAAAAAAATTAAACTCTTTTACTATTGGGCTAATCTGGAAGTTTAAAGGTACAGTTATTTTAGAACATCTCGTATATAAAAAAGAGTAACTATTTGGTTTTTGATAATCTAAGACACCACTAAAAGTAGATTTGCTTTATAAACTGCCTGAAGATTGTGTTCCTCAAATCCAGTTCCACCGAAATATGCCTAGAGGCGTATAAAACAGCAAAAAGCTTTTCATGGGGTCCACATATAACAAACAGCAATTTAAATCCTTCTACAATGTAAATATGTAAGTCCTTTTACTATGAAAAATGATACTATGAGTATGAACTTTAACATATACATATACATGAGCCATACTATAAACAGATCTTTCTTATATGTGAGCATTTAAATGAAGTACAGAGTAACTTTTCACCAACGTGGGTATACACCAAATGCAGAGCATGATTTCACTAACCTTTCTAGACTTTCTTTCTTCTTAGATTTCTTACTCCGCCTTACCATCCGGCTCTTATAGCTGTTTCTCCTAGCTGGTCCGGTTTTGATTGATGTGTTTTCAAATGGGGTAGTGGTGATTGACACCTTATTTCCACTCTATTTTAAAACAGAGAGAGAGACAGAGAGACATAGCATTAGAGAGAAATGCCCTGATGAAATGGGATTAGAACAAAGAGATTCAAAGACAGAGACATATGTATATGTTTGGGCATAGACATGCAAGTCCTCCTATTTCTAGATAACTTTCAATCACTGAAGTCCTCACAGCATAAAAATTGGGTGGAAGGTGAGATGTTTATTTAAGAGAGCAGGCTCTGGAATCTTCTGAACTGGGTTTCCGAGCTCTGACACCTCAGCAGACTGCTTATCCTTCTTATTCCTCAATTTCCTTTACCATCTAACAACGTAACCACACCCATGTCATATAGCTCATGAGGATTAAACGAGACCAAGTTTGTAAAGCCGCTAACACCAAGTATGGCACGTGGAGAGGGCTCTATAAATAACAGTTATCTTCATCCATATGCATGGAGCATCAATGTGCCTGAGGGCTGCCTCCTCTTGGTTGATTTATGTTTCTTTTTTCTCCTTTTTGTGTTTTCCTTTGGCCCAGAAATCACACAGTAGCACAATTGAATGAGACTTTTATATTTCACTATTTTAAAGCGTTCCTCTTCTGCCTCCACACAACCTGTCACCTTGTACAGCTGGATCATTTATGCCAGCCAGTGTGAAACAGCCTCTCTTTAACCGAGTCCTGCAAGGTGAGTGACAGAATCCCCAGTAGGTTTCTGTGTCTTTTCCCTCGATCCCAGGACAGAGGCTTTCTGGGCAGGCCCTAGGAGTGGGTTTGGCAGTAGAGTCAGAAGCCAGGTTGAGGGGTGACCAGGGCAGGGAGACAGGCTTGAATCCCCAGTCACCCTGGCATCAATTACCTCTCTGTGAATTTCTTAATAACCAGGGGAGAAACATGTCCTTTCAAAGTCAGAAATGGCCTGATTACCTTGAAAAATACACAAGGTAAGAGAAGAGCCTTTTTTACAGGCCTCCGTGGGGGGGGGGGGGAGGCGGTGGGGGGGAACCTAGCAACTCAGCTCTAAGTGGTGCCAACTGATGGGGCGTTAAGTGTGGTGGCATCGTCAGGGGGCCAAAGGAAGAGGGAGTGACTATTTTAATGTTAATGTCTATTTTGTTTCCCTTGATTTGTGAAGTAACACAGGCGCATTATAAGAAGAAAAGAAAAAGTGTAAGTTAAAAAAAATATACATATCATTGTGAAGCCTATCATTTTGATACCACTGGTACTAGTTCAACAAATTTCTTTCTGGTCTTTTTACAAGCATGTATAAATATGCACATTTAAAGATATGTGTGTACGTATACAAGTATATATTTGTATATATATGTATATGTGTCTAGCCAAGCCAAAAGCCAAGTGCCGTCGAGTCTATATTCCATATATATATATATACGGAAACCCCAGTGGTGCTACACCTGTTAACCAAAAAGTCAACAGTTGGAATCGCCTCCTGGTAAATTCTGTGGGGAAGTTCTACTCTGTCCTGTAAGTTGAAATCGACTTGATGGCAGTGGGTTATACACACACACACACATCTTATAAAAATAACTTTCATCTTACTGTATTTATAGTTTTGTTTTCTGGGTTCTGTTTTTTTCCCCCCACCATAAATAATTTTGGTAAAGTTTTCCTTCATCATTAATTCTTTAAAAATGGCATTTTTTCTGTGTAATTTTTTTTTAATTGAGCCTTGTTCCAGACAATCTGCCCAATGTTGAAGTCTCCTACTACTATTGTGGAGTGATCTATCTCCTTTTTGAGTGTAGTCAGTGTTTCTTTGACATATTTAGGGGCTCTAATATGAGGTGCATAAATATTTAGAATTGTTAAGTCCTGCTTGTGTATTGAAACTTTCAGTAACAGTGTCCATCCTTGTCCACGATGGTGGATTTTACATTAAAATCGATTTTATCTGAGATTAGAATTGCCACACCTGTTCTTGTTTGTTCATTGTTAGCTTGATATATATTCTTCCATCCTTTGATTTTCAGTTTGTTCCTATCTTTAAGTCTAAGGTGAGTTTCTTGTAGGCAACATATAGATGGGTCATGTCTTTTAATCCAAGATGTCACTCGATGTCTCTTTACTGGAGCATTCAGTCCATTCACATTCAATGTAATTATTGGTAGGTATGTGTTCACTGCTGCCATTGTGAGATGTTTATTTTTGTGTTGATGTTTTCTCTGTTGTTCTTATTAATCTGTTCTGCGACTTTCTTCTTTGTGAATTGATTTTTCACCTTTTTCAGGTTTGGTTTTGTGGTTGTTGGGACTCCTGTATTACATTTCTTGATATAGTATGTTGCTTCTTTATTGTGTCTGTGCAATTTTTTTTATTGTGCTTCAGATAAAGGTTTACAGAGCACATGAGTTTCTCATTAAACAATTAACACATATGTTGTTTTGTGATGTCGATGTCGGTTGCCAACCTACAGAAAGTTAACACTATCCCCTTACTAATCACGGTTTTCGTCCTTGCCCCTGGGCTGGTATGCTCATTTAGTCTCAGTTTGTTTTATGGGCCCTTCTAGTCTCTGGCTGAAGTGTGAACACAGGTATGACTTTAACACAGAGTTAAAAGGGTATACAAGGGCCATACTCTTGGGGTTTCTCCAGTCTCTGTCACACCAGTTAAGTCCAACTTATTTTAGTTACAATTTTGTTCTACATTTTTCTCCATCTCTGTCCAGGACCCTTTATTGCGGCCCCTACCAGAGTAGCCGGTGATGGTAGTTGGGCACGTCTAGTCATGCTACCATCAGACTGGTGAAGGCTGTGGTAGTTATGGTCCATTATCCCTTTAGATTTACCTTTCCCTCGTGCCTTTGATTTTCTTCCTTCTCCTTTGCTCCAGAAGAGTGGGATCAGCAGAGTATCTCTGATGGCTATGCACAAGTTTTTAAGACCCTAGATGTAACTAACCAGAGCAGGATGTAGAATATTTTCTTTATAAACTATGTTGTGTGAACTGAGATATATATCTCCTAGGACCATGGTCCCAACCCTCAGTGCAGACCTTTGGTTCCCTAAGGAGTTTGGACGTGTCTGTCAAACCTCTATGACTTTGCCTTGGTTAGGCTGTTTTCTGCATAATATTTTTCCATCAGATAGGTGAATTAAAATGTATTTAACTACTTCCCTATTGCTAATGTTACCCATTTTTTTGACTTATGAGAACAGAAATACATATCCTTATCCATAAATCAGCAATGTCATGATAAATGGAGAAAATACTCAAATTGTCAAAGATTTCATTTTTACTTGGATTCACAATCAGTTCCCATGGAAGTAGCAGTCAAAATATCAAACAATGCACTGCAATGAGCAAATATGTTACAAAAGACTGCTTTAAAGTGTTAAAAAGAAAAAAAATGCCACTTTGAGGACTATCATGTATTGAATTGTGTCCCCCCAAAAGTGCTTGTGTCAAGTTGGCTGGGCTATGATTCCCAGTACTGTTGGCTCTCTTCCATTTTGTGATTATAACTTCACATTAAAGAGGATTCTGGTGGGATTGCAATACCCTTGCCAGCCAAGTGCCGTCGAGAGTCACCATGCAATACCCTTACTAAGGTTATATCCCTGACGCACCATAAAGGGAGTTTCCATGGCACACGGCTAAGAAAAAAGAGTAAACTCATTGCCACTGAATTGATTCTAACTCATAACCACCCTATAGAGCACAGCAGAACTGCTCCATCAGCTTTCCAAGGAGCACCTAGTAGATTCGAATGGCCAACCTCTGGGTAAGCAGCTTGGCACATAACCACTACACCACCTGGATTTGCAGAACACGACCTGCACTACCTTTTATCTTAAAAGAAATGGAAGTACGCAGAGTTGGGTATTTCATACCACTAAGAAAGCAGCACTAGGAGCAGAGCATGTCCTTTTTACCCAGAGCTCCTGTGTGGGGAAGCTCCTAGTCCAGGGGAAGATTAATGACAAGGACATTCCTCCAGAGCCAACAGAGACGGAAGCCTTCCCCTGGAGTTGACAACCTGAATTTGGACTTCTAGCCTACTAGACTGTTAGACAATACATTTCTCTTTGTTAAAATCATCCACTTGTGATATTTCATTTATAGCAGCACTAGATGACTAAGACAAAGACTGAGTGTGCCTGACCCAACGTATGGTGTTTTTAATCGCCTCACATGCATGTGAAAGTTGGACAGTGAATGAGGAAGATCAAAGAAGAGTTGACGCCTTTGAACTGTGGTCCTAGCAAAGAACACTGAATAGACCATGGGCTGCCAGAAGCCTCCTTAAAAGGGAGGATGGTGAGATTTTGTCTCATGCCTTTTGGATGTGTTATTAGGAGGGCTCCCTCACTGGAAAAGGACTTAAGGATATCATGCTTCATAAAGTAGAGAATCAGTCAAAAAGAGGAAGACCCTCACCGGGGCAGACTGACACAGCAGTGACTGTGAGGACGGCACAGGGCTGGGCAGGGTTTCATTCTGTTGTCACAAAGAGTGAGAACTGTCTGGGTGGTACCCAGCAACAACAATCCTTCAGTCATTGTCCTAATTTCTAACGTTTTCCAGAGCTTATGTAATTGGACCAGATAAAATGAAGTAAAAAGGTCAATATGAAGTTTTTAATGTTTCTGAGTACATACTGACATGCTGTTTTCCAGAAAGGTTTTGTCAATTTCTACTCCTGCCAGCAACCCGTGATACCTATTTTATCAAAGGATTGTCAGAACTGAGTATTACTAATAAACAACTTATTGATACTATAGGTAAAAGTCATATCTCGTCTTAATTCTGGATCCTGGACTATTAACAAGGCTGGACACTCCTCTTATTTATTTTGGTCATTTGCATTTCTTTAGGGAACTACTGGCTCCATCCATCTTAGTACTGGAAAGTCTTAGTATTTTATTAATGATTTGAGTTCCTCATATATTAAGAATACATAATCCCATACCTAATGTCTTATTTGTATGAACTATTTTAGATAAATGGATTTGAACTTGAACGAGATAACTTTTACTTTTTTCATTTTTTAAAGAATAAGTTATACAGTCTACATGATAGTGTAGAAATCAACTTTCATCTAGTAGTATAAATTGGTATTCTATCAATGCTTTAAACAGAAAATGTCACTTTTAAGTATGTAAGTTCTGCCCAAGAAGGTCCTTTAGAATAGGAGTTCTCTTTACAAGCAGACTGAGGGTATGTGGACCTTTTCGTTTTTCCCGTGTGCCTCAGCTGGCAGCTTTCTTTGGCTGGCAGTTCACCTTTCAAGGACTTTAATTCCAGTCCTTCCCAGCCTTTCCCACAGTCTCACTGGGCACGGACACACCCAGCCATAATGACCACTACGGTTTTCTGGACATCATGTGAACCATTTGAGACCATATGAAATTCTAACCTCTTCTAAAATAATACAGCATTGATGTTTGTGACTTTATCTGCAAGAAACTTACCATACCACCAGCATCTTAAAAGCACATTTTTATTTTTAAAGCATACGTTCTCTTACTCTATGTTCACGACCAGTGAATGAGAGTTGTTTCTTTCAGAACATCTCCATGAGGCAGAAAGGGACTATCGTCTTCACTTTATAGGTAAATACAACAGATTCGGAGACACTGAGCTTACGGAGCCCACAGAAGAGCCCAAGCCTGGCTTTTCTGTCTGCTCACCTCCAGTGCTCTTCCTACCAAATCATGTTCCTTATGGGCAGGGAAAACCCTGATCCTCTCCACCTCGCCTGTGTCCAACAGGGCACAGGGCTTGTACTTGAATAGTGGCTAGGAGTGAACTAGGGACTTGGCTAACACAATTGACAAATTATCAGAGTGTCAAGAAGATACTAAAGAGCTATAAAAATATTATAAACGTTGTTTAACATAAACATAAATACTGAACATTTATCATCAGAAAACAGGGAGACTAAACCAAAGAAAAACTTGTTGCCAATGAGTCCATACCAATACATAGTAACCCAACAAGACACAGGAGAACTGTCTGATAATATTTCTAAGGAGTGGCTGGTGAATTTGAACTAGAAATCTTTTGGTTAGCAGCCAAGGGCTTAACCACCACCACCACCAGAGCCCCATAGTAAGATTCCCAAAAACAAACCAAATCCACTGCTGTTGAGTAGATTCTGAATCATAGGAACGCTACAGATCAGAGTAGAACTGCCCCATAGAGTTTCCAAGGAGTGCCTGGCGGATTTGAACCGCCAACCTTCTAGTTAGCAGATGTAGCACTTAACCACTACTACAACACCAGGGTTTACCATACTAAGATTAGGGCTTGCTAAATTAGAGTGCATTACTAGGCCTGGACGGCACTTGGCTGGCTTTGACTAGGCTCGTAGAAATATCCTCTTTCCCCTGAAAAAACTAAACCCACATCTCTTGTTTCTAAATAGGGGGGCTCTAGAGAACAGTTCATTGGACTTATGGAAATACACTGAAACAAGCTTTCTTAAGAAGTAATACAGAGACAAAAGATGCAGAGTACAAACTTTTGCTTGGAAACACTAACGAACGAGTAAACAAATGCCGAATATCTGCAACCGAACTGGACACAGAAGGGGTAAGCACTGTGAAGCCTGCCACCTGGTGGATCCAGCTGGCTATGCTGAGTGCTACCTGCGCTCAGCTCAGCCTGGCCCACGGGGTTGGCTTACCACCAGTTAGCAAACTTCTTTTGAAAAATCAGTGACCTCTTAGTAGAGAAGTTCCACAGCACTTGTTTATGAAATAACCAAAAAGAAGAAATGAGGTCAGTGTGCTGGCAATGTTAATTAGTTCACTTTTACTTTAAAGTCTTTGTATGATTAGTGCACAGTAGGAAGGAAATTATTTTAAGCTGGCTGAACTGAATACTGTGCCAGACTGTTTGTACACTTCTTTCTTTGCAAACTGCAGACAGGGAAGTGGTGCTCTCTGCACACCTGTGCCTTGGTGCTCACTCCCTCCTCACAGTCCAGCCCCACATGTTGTGCACAGTTCATCCCATACGAGAACCCAGGATCCAGCAGACTGGTTCACTCGCAAACTGGAAAGACCTCGGGCTATCCTGTCCTTGCATTTCTGGGCACCCTCTTCATTTTGCCTAAATTGTCCTGCACCCCCTTTCCATACACTGGATCTCCATCCATCCCTCATAATCCTGCTGAGACAACACAGCTCCTGAAAGTCATTCCTGCCTGCCCTGATGGAAAGCTCTCTTTCCTTCTTCAGAACAGTCTTCTTTACATTTAACACTTTCATCACAGTCTGGTTGCCATGGATTGAACTGTGTCCCATCCCCTGCCCAAACATAAGTCAACTTGAGTAGGCCATGACTTCCAGTATTGTGTGGCTCTCTTCCATTCTGTGACAGATATAATTTTCCTATGTGCTCTAAGTTCTAAACTCTGCCTGTGGTTAATGAGGCAAGATTAGATTCCATTAAAGAGGATTAGGGTGGGGATATTATACTCTTACCCAGGTCACACTGCTGATCCAATATAAAGGGAGTTTCCTTGGAGTGTGGCCTGTGCTCCCTCTTATCTCACATGAGATGAAAAGAAGCAGAGAGTGGGGGACATCCTACCAACAGAACGAAGAGGAAGAGTGTGTGTCCTTTGGACTCAGATTCCTGCACTGAGAAGTTTCCAGTTCAGTGGAAGATTGATGACAAGGACCTTCCTCCAGAGCTGACAGAGAAAGCCTCCTGGAAATGTTGCCCTGAATCTGGACTTCTTGCCTGCTAGACTGTGAGAGAATATAACACTTCTGTTTGTTAAAGCCATCGACTTGCGGTATTTATGTTACAGCAGCATTAGATGACTAAGACATTAGTATTGCCAGTCTTTTCCCTTACGAGTATTAGATGACCAATTTGGCGACAAAGCCTTCCTGTATGGCACAAGAGCAGGAACTGCAGGCACAGGGTCTGGAGCCACAATGCCTGGGTTCAAGTCCTCTCCTGCTCCTTCCTAGCACATACTCTTGCACTGCTTGCTAACTTCCATGTGCTTTCGATCCCTCGTCTGTGAAATGGGACATTTATATTGATAGCATCCACCTCATAGGGCAATGTGAGGATTACAGGAGCTTATTTCCATAAAGCACTTAAAACAGAGCCTGGCCAGGTGCATAAGCTTGCTTTCTACCAGCATTTATTCCTGTGTGAGATTTTATGTGCACACCTGCAGGATCCATAACCATGCTCTGCACATATCAGGAGCCCAGTAAATATGTGAAGATGGTCATAAGGATGCCTTTGAGGGTTCCCACTTTAGAATTTAGAGGTTTCTGAGAGGTTTTCCTTTCCATAAAGTAAATTTCTGAATCACAGGCTGGTAAAATTGTAGGGCTTCTCTTACATATCATGAATTTCAACTAAAGCTATACTTAGAAAGTGGGCAGGTCGAATAGACAGTCTCCTAGGTTACACAAGTTAGCACCAACAAATGACCTGGGAAGCAGGGAGTATGACTGGGTCAACACGGCCTCCAAGATGGAGTCAGATTTTGGTCCATTACAAAAGTTCTGTTAGAAAAACTGCCGATGCCTAAAGGTAGAACAGGAAACCTTGTGCAGTGGTGAGGAACTACAGATGCTTACCAAAAGGTTGACCGTTCGAATCTACCAAGTACTCCTTGGAAACCCTAAGGGGCAGTTCTGCTGTCCTCATAGGGTCACTATGAGTCAGAATTGACCCAATAGCAATGTGATTTTCTTTAAAAGTGGAACAAAGGTAGTTAATTCTTCATGGCAGGCAAGGTGTGCACCAAAGAGGAAAGAATGTATTTTAAGGGACTCATGTTGCACTGGGGAGTTCAACTAGATAAATAAGAGGAGTTATAATTCCATGGACCTGGGAGGCTGAGAGACCCTGGACAAGCTTTCTGAGCATCTAAGTTAGCTTTTCTACACCAAGTTCACTTAGAAGTTCTGAGGGCAGAGAGGATCATGTCAAGCCACAAAATGGGAATAATGCTTGCTATGTTCAAAATCCAAAAGATAAATATTGTACATACATTTGCATACATATATAGCCGTGTGTGATGGGTGTTTCCACCTTATACTAACAGTGCCATGAGCTTCTGTGAAGTGTTTTGCAAGCATACAACATCATACAAACAGTAGCCAGGAGAACTGGACTGCTTAGCTGGTACGGAACCAATGACAGCGAGTAAAGGGCCCAGGGCCGACACCAGTCGCTTTACACTCTTCGTTCAAGAACTGCTGGCTCAATTTGGAAGAAAGCTTCACGATTACACACTTCACTGGGAAGATAATTAAATCCCTCGTATCCTCTTTGTTTCATTACACTGGTTGTTTCTTTAGAGTGTCTTCTTTATGAACCAGGGGTAGGATCCTCTGCTTGGATCTGTGACAGAGCACAGCACGGCTCTGAAGGGGGCCAGCTGTTGTCAACCACAGTATGTGCAAGGGATTTCAGCAACACAGTCTAGTCCTGTGGACTAGACCTAGGAACGAGGGGTTCAGGTGGTGGACAGCGTTCCAGAGCCAGACAAGGACAAAAAGTTAAAAAAGGGAAACAACGAATTCTGTAAAACATGTTTCCACCTTTAGGGGAAATGAATACTTAAATTCTATAGGAGGAGGAAGAGAGATTTTGAAATCCAGAATCATATTTTTAAAATATTTTGTAAAATAATGAACATGATTATGTTTCAAGAAAGCAGAACACTGCAACAAAATATAATGCCTAAATATATGTATGCACATACACACATAAGTATGTGTGTATGTATATTTAATATTTAGCTTATTATTTAGTATTCTGATTTTATGAGCAGGTATGATACAAGCTATTCTATAGCAGAACTATTCTGCATATAACTCAACACTCCTATAAACCATGTAGAAAGCAAAAATTATTACTATTTAAAATCCTATTAATCTTTTAGTCACTAATGCCAAGATTGGGAAAAAGTTTTAGTAGGAAGAATGACAACTAAAAAAATCTCACCTACAAGATGCAGACTTCTTCTCTAACACAAAGGGTCAGGACATACTCCTACAAAAGCTCAAGGAGCATTCTGCAGATATTAAACACCTTTGTCTGCCTACTTTTGGGATCTCTAACCACCTGGATAGAAAGCCTGGTGGTATGGTGGTTAAGTGCTATGGCTGCTAACTAGAAGGTCAGCAGTTCAAATCACCAGACACTCCTTAGAAACTCCATGGGGCAGTTCTACTCTGTGCTACAGGATCACCGTGAGTTGGAATCAATTTCATGGCACTGTTTTTTGCTTGTTTTTTAACCATCTGGAAGGGGTATAGGAGACAAAGGGAAAAAACTTTCCTGGACCCTTCTTCAGCACAAACAGATCTGCAACCAAGTAATAGAACAACACTGGACCATAGGATCAAGTATTCCAAGAGATGAAGCTAGGCAGATTCATAAGTTTTTCTATGTTTTCTTCAATTTTGTCCTGGAGCTGCTGAGGTCATTTCACATGAATTTCACAGTAAAGGGATATCGAAGATAGCAATCTTGCTCTGCCTCCCATTTCTTGGACAGCCCAGTGGGACAAAGATTATTATCAGAGATAGATGGTGAACAGAACTAAAAAACTCAGGTCTTATCCAGGTAGGTGCCAGAAGGGCCTTTGGTTTCTACTTAGCAGCAATACAGCAAAGGGCTAGATTAGCTTCAAAGGCTTTAAGCCTTTTACTATCAAACTCAATGGCACATATATTAAGATACGTGTCAACACACAACCAAAGTAGTCAGGTGAGACTTGGCCCCACTCATGGTAATGTTTGGACAGTAAGCAAAGGAGAAATCCCACATTTCATGTCGATTCAACAATCCCTTAGTGAGTGCCCACCGATGTACCAGGTACTAGGCATTGTGTAGGGAGTGAATAGTAACTCTACATCTCCTGGGCAGGACTGCTGTCAGATCCGCTACGTATCTGGCCATGGTAATTTACAGCACTGCCTACGACTGTGTAATGTTCTCTCAATATTCAGTCTCATCTTTCCAGTGATGAATAGCATGCATTTGTGAGAAAGTCAGCTAGAGTTAGAGGAACACCCACAGGCATGGACGATGGCACCAGTCAACCCCAATCCCCCACTGGGCTTGAATCCAAGACCAAAATCTCACTAGTGTTATGAATTAATGAATTGCAATAGCTTTATGTGATCTACTTCTTCACCCTGGACCTTCGGATACAGACACTATTTACTAGACTTGGAACTCACAACAGATCCCAACCCTTCTGAAGAATACACTTGCCACACTGAAGGAGTGACAGGAGAGGGAAGAACAGAGTCACTTAACTGCACTTGCTTTTTAAAGTCTTGGCATACTCACTTCCCTGTAATGCCTTTCAAATTCCTAATTTCCTTCAAGTTCTAGGTCATTAGTACCTCTCTGTGATGACCCTTCTTGCTCTCTCCAGATGTACTCAACTCCTCCCTCTGCTGTGGCCTTGACTAACCAAGTTAGATCATACCATTTTACCTACATCTCCTGTACTTTTCCAGGGCATGGACTATACCTTAATTTCTCTGTTACCAACCACCTACTATGGTGTCTGCCTCAGAGTAGCGGTCAGAATGACATCATTTATACGACATGCATGTATTTATAGGACCCCTGGTGGTGGAGTGGCTAAGTGCTCAGCTGTTAACCCAAACGATGGCAGTTTGAACCCACCACTGGCTGTAGAGTAGAAAAACACAGCAATGTGCTTCCATAAGCACAAAAAGCCAAAATCAAAACAAAACAAAGAGCCAAAACCATTGCCGTCAAGTCAATACCTCATAGGATGTGGTAGAAGCGCCCCACAGGATTTCCAGGGCTGTGATCTTTACAGAAGCAGGCTATCACATCTTTCTTCAGAGGCATGGCAGGTGGGTTCAAACTACTGACCTTTCAGTTATCACCCAAGTACCTAACCACTGTGTCACCAGGGCTCTTTCATAAAAATTACAGCCTTGGAATTCCTGTGGGGCCCTTCTACTCCACCCCTTGGGATCACTATGCATTGAAATCGCTCAATGGCTCACAAACAGCATAGGTAGTTACGATGCTGTCTCTCTGAACAGGTTGTAGGTTCTCGCTGTGGTTTACATCTCTGTATCTGATAGCTCTGCTACAAGTTTGAAGCAGGCTGCTTGAGAAGCAAGCTTGATATGCTTCTTGATTTCTAAAAATAGCATTGTAATTAGAAATTATATTGTTGAAATTGAATTTTCATCACAGATAAGTTAGACTATTTCTTAAAAACAAAAATGTTACAAGTTGCTTTGGTTTTAAACCAGACGAATATTTAGAGCTGTAACTCAGAGCTATCCAGTGGCAAAGCAAACAACTCAGCAGCACTGTCTCAGAAGATCAATGCATATTTTCTCTTTCTCTTTACTTAGATAGGTGTTCATGCATTTCTGGGATCTTCTTACCCCACGGACTTTACCGAGTTACATTTTAAATAGAAACTAACCTCCATTCCAATTCACTTGTATGAGGTGGAAAAGCCCTGATACACTGCTGGAACTCTTCCTTTCATCTCCAGTAATTTTTATAATTCATATGTATATATATACATTCACAACTCTATCTTTCAAAAGGTCCAGTTCTCAGACTAAACCTTCAGATCCGGCCTCACAGCGTAATACTACTTCATCTTCCATATACTCCACTGTAGCCCCTTGACTGTTCCTGAAGGAAATCAGGATACGTGATTTTCAAATGGATTTCACTGTGTGAGGTACATGAAACAAAGATGACTCTTATTTAAAATAAGAATAAATTTAAATTATGCAGTGAATGCAGACATATAAAGCCATTTTTTCCTGATACATAATCAGTGAATTCATAATACCTTTATCTTTTCATGAAACCTTTGAGTATTGCATACTTTCACATTAATGAGATTATGTGTGTGGAAGCACCATGGGAAAAAAGAAATTCAGTGTTTTCGAACCATAGGATCCTTCTGGAAACTTATCTCATCTGTATGGTCATGATATAAAAAAGAGACAATACCTTTAGCAGGAGCTCTATAACTTCTGTGTGGACAAGTCCATGCACGGGTTCTCCATTGACATGTGTGATCAGGTCTCCAGCCTTCAGGCCTGCCTGGCATGCTGGACTTCCTTCTTCTACATTCTAAAGTCCAAGAGCAGAACATAGATAATCATAACCAAACAAATGATGACCCCAATACCTATTATTTTTTCTGGTGGAATACCCTGAGTTAACTAATGATCATAAGCTTCTGGTAGGAAATCAAAAAGGCATGGTCCCTATTCCTGTTCTGTCATTACTCTAAAATAAGGAAGAGGGTCATTATTCTAAAATAAGGAAGCCCTTTGCACTCGAGAAGCCCCTCTCAGGCACCATGGTGTTTCATGCGATAACCTGAGAGGCCCCTCTCAGGCACCACAGCTTCTCATGTGATAACTTGAGAGGCGCATCTCAGGTGACGGAGCCATGACAATTGTTGTTTTTAACTGGGATGTTGTTAACAAATAGAAAGGAATTACCAAGTGAAATAAATAAACCAAAATTCCTTAAAAAAAAAATCCATGGTAGCACATCGAAAATGTAACATTCTATTTCTAGTGTGGAAAGATAAAAGGACTGTCACTTGTTTGACCACTTGGGATAATGCAGAAATGACTACCATAGAGTTGTTGTGGAAGTCAAACATTGAGAAACCTAATATTATGGTAAATTACATAAAATACATCGGTGGCATTGATCGAGCAGATCAGTATGTCTTGACATACTGTTTTCTGCGAAAATCTTTAAGTGTCTTTGTGCGGGGAGCTTTCTAGCAAGAGTGGAGCTACAGAGCTTTGGAACACTTGCCTTGAAGGGCAGATGGGGCCCTGAGGTTCAGGCCCTGAAGCCACAGGAAGCAGAAGCTGAAGAGACAAAACAGCCTGATAAGCTGAGCTGCCTCAGTCTCAAAGGGTGTGACCACGGCCCCAGGAGTTTGAAAGGTGGAGCCAGGACTTTCTGTGTTTGTGAGGGTGGAACTGCCACTCATTTGGGCTTCAGGTGCACCTAAAGCTAAAGGGGCAGAGTTGCTGTCCAAGTGAGCCTTTCTAGGCACAGCTGCAGCACAGGGCCAGGGGTCTCCACTCAGAATCCAGAGAGGGTGACCAATATCCAGAGTCTGGAGGGCAGGGCCATTATGCAGTATGTCTCAGAAAACGTAAGAAAGAGTATTTTCAAAGCTTTGAGGGCTAATTGTCATGTGTTTTTTATTGTGACGTGTGTCCTGACAAACTGAGGATGCACCTCAGGGATTGTTTCATGACATACAAAGAACAATTACAGAATACAATATTTAAAAGATTTTGTTTTCTAAGATGTAGAAATACATAAGATGTTAAAATATTATTTGCATACATTTGTTTGTTTGAGTATACAATCATTTTAATGCAGCTGTAAGAAACTTGTCTAATACACGCAAAATCATCTCGAGTTGCTAGTTCACCCGAGGGAAAAAGTCCTCAAGCGCAAAAGACAAAGAACAACAACAAAACTCCGGCGAAATTGAGACAGTGATTTTTTAAAAAGACCAGAAAAAGAAGAAAATAAAAAGAGAAAAAAAGAAGGAGGACTCTCTCTGGATATTTCTATTAGCTTGGAATCCAAAAGTGGAAAATCAAATACGGAAACTTGACAGAAGAATGAGAAATGACTAGGTTTTGCTGAATTCCATTTCACCACACAAAAGGAAAACTAAAAGGACAGTCAGATAGCTCTCAAATGTAGCTTCACAGGAAGTACATTTGATATTAACTATGCTTCAGCCAGTACATTCATGATCCGATTTGCCCAGAAATGAAAAAGCAACAAGTACAAGAAACTGTCGGTCTTACCCAAACAATATGGTGCACTGTGTAGATGTCACTGTCCCCCACATAGACACGGATGGCTCGGATGGTGAACCCATAGTTCTTTCCTGAGCTGTGGATTACAATGGGCTGATGCGGACTGGCGGACACTGCTGAAGAATCTCGGCTGGGTGAGGAATCTCGTGAAGAAGAAGGGTCCGAGGATAGGGAATGGGGAGACATGGGACTTCCCAGTGGAGAAACAGCAAACATATCTGCAACAAAGACACCTGTCATCAGCACTGACCCTGGTCCCATGGACACCCACGCAGCTAGCCCTCCCCATGTCAGAAGGCATGGTCACAAAACAACCCCCTTCATTTCCAGCAGCCAAATCAAGATGATATAGTACAAAAAAGTTTGCATTATATCAGTAGTTAACATGGACTTCAAAACAAGATTATTAAGGAAATTTTGCAAGTATTCCTATTTTAGCTAATTTTCCAACTAATACACTATACTAGTTATCTATGCTAATTAAAGCACACAAAGTCTAGTTACTCTCTGGCTGTGATATCTTTAGTTAAAATATTTTAAAGAAATAAGTCATAGATACATTTATTTCAAGTACATCTTCGCACAGGGGGACTATATAGACTATATGATACTCAGACTCTAAATCTTGCCCTTAACAATTTTCGTAGTCCTTTTTAAACATATATGGCCAGGAAAAGAATTTATTAGTTTGTCAACTGCTTTTTACAATGTCATCAAGCTAGTATCGACTAGAAAATTTTGATTTAAAAAAGAAACCGCAAATGGTGACTTCTGAGAGTGACTCTTTATTGCCATGGTAACAACTGGTTGTCTTCATATATTACTTGCATTTCTAGTACTAAGGTTTTTGAGAAGATAAAGCAGGTGAGGGAAATAAAGAAATTGTAAGGGAAAACTCAGTTCATAGTCAAAACGCTAATTCTCCTCACTGTTTGCCTTGTCTTATAAGCAGGCACACTTTTAGTTTGTAGTTCACATCATTACTGGGGCCACATGAATCTAAACATCTTAACTGGCAATTAAAACTGTGTGGTGTGTGTGTATGTGTGATTCTGAGAAAAAGACAGAATAATCTACAAAGATGCTGAGATTTAAATGTGAGCTCAGTCAGCACCAGGCTACAAACTGCCCAGCACTACTAAAGATTCACTAGAATTCTGCTGTGGCCACAATAAGCCAGAAGTATCCCTCCAGTTCTTATGTCTGTCCCAAATGGAACAAAGCTGCCTTTGCTCTCTGACTTCAAGAGACACTGTGGTTCCCTTTGGCTGGCTCTTTTCTGTCTAAATGTAATGTCAGAGAATAGCAGCACACTGGTGGGCAGGAATTTCCACCACGCAAGTGGGAAGAGGACACACGTGGGTCTAAGCCCAGGTCTTTAAACCACAATGGGTCTCGCTCATCTCTATAAATTTAATAATTTCTCTACTTCACGAAAGTGTGGGCATTTTTATCATCTCTTAAAAGTGGACCAGACTATTTCCAACTTACCTTCCCCACTGTGCAGCTGTATTGGGAGCTATTGCCTGGGGGTTATAAGTGACATTCAAACTGGGAAACAGGCACTTGTTTCATGGTGCTAAATGGGATGCTTCCCAGAAAACTGAATCTGCTACAACAAACACTACTCACAAATGAGCATTTTTGTCCTCCTACAAAAATAGGAAAGTTTAAAAAGGGAAACAATCTCTTATATACATGGTTTGTCTTCCAGATACAAGTCTCTGCAATATAATTCATTTCCCATGTACACGCTCTTGCTCTCATTTGAATGATAAGTCACAACCACCAGGGCATATATTTCATCTGTGACAGTGAAATCATAACAGACTTAGCGGTCAGTAGAAGCAAAACCCAGTTGTGGAAAAATACTATAATTCAACAAAACCACAATTAAACCCAGTTTTCCAGTACGGCACAGCAAATGACTTTACTACCAGCAGGAGGAGGCACAGATCAACAAACAGGATTAGGAAGACATAATTTCAGGGCTGGCTCTGACTTGGTGCAGCCCCAGAAATGAAAAGCTTACACTCTATGTCTATTTCCTCATTAATTAGAAGAGGAGAAACTATACTTAGCTTTCTCACACACATGCTGTAAACAGCTCAGTAAAGTACATCAGTGATGCACGGTCTAGGGAACAAAAATTATTCACTGGAAGGAAATTTATCACTTGGAAGAAAAGACAAGGAAACAAAACAAAAAGAAACAAGCGTTGTGGAAAGACAAGCTTGTTCACCTTCTGATGCAGAAGGGAGTGAGATGAAAGAGATGCACATGCTCTTTGGAGGTGGGGAGGTTCTGCAGGGAGGGTTACAGGGTCTGCCAGCAGAAGCTCTTGAGGGCTAGACTGGGATACCACCCCTAACTGCTGCAGGCAATCTTGCACCACAATCAGCATTTCAAACTGGGGTCGGGAAGAGGACCACATGCACAAATCACACAGTTTCATGCAAACAGATGTATCTCTACCTCCTGGGATCATGAGGGACAGGGCACTGGCAGAAAGGGACTTTGTGACTTTCCCCGAGATTTTCTTTTTTTCTGTGCTTTCTAATCGCTGCCGAGCCATGTGGGAAGCAGGTTCACTGGAGGGCTTTGAGGAATTATCTGTACTGTCCACACACTCGTTGCGTCCATTTATCTGATCCAAGTGCTCTGAAAAACTGCCAACTGTACAAAGAAGAAGGGATAAACACATTCAGGAATACCAGGAGAGGTGGGGAGAGGGGAAGGAATGGAGAAGGAAAGACAAGCTGGGAAACGCGCTCCCACATTGTTCATCAGTCTGTACAGTGTGACATGAACAATAAAAACACATGGTTTGAGAAAGGTATCATGACGGAGAAAGAAATGAAAGAAGTGTCCATTCAGGTCTTGTTCAAATGCACAAGTTTGCTAATTCCTAATAAACAAGTCCTTTTACATACAAGCTGTTGTGGATTGTTCTGTGTTACCTATCCAGGCTGGCACCATCCTGGTGATCAACGGGCTGCCTGGCTCCACTGCTGACATCCGCGGTGTGTGTGAGTGCCCTCCCACTCAGGGGACTCATCTTTCAGTGCTCTATCTGATAATATTCGGTTGTGATCCACAGGGTTCTCCTTGGCTAATTCATGAAAGGAGATCATCAGGCCTTTCTTCCTAGTCTCTCTTAGTCAGGAAGCCCCCCTGTAACCTGTCCACCACTGGTGACTCTGCTGGTATCTGAAACACCAGTGGCACAGCCTCCAGCATCACAGTGACATGCAAGCTACCACAGTAAGACAAACTGACAGACGGGTGGTGGTCACAGACAAGAACCATGAATAATTACTTTTTAGAATCTATTCTACAACAGTTGTAGAGAAAACTCCTTTCATTCTATCACGAATCCAAGGCCATCCAAAAAAAAGCCAAAGATTATGAACCCATGAGCACCCACTTCATACTCTGGCTGTCATCATTACTCAGTGTTTGTGAAGGATGATTCTTGACACACAGACAGAGGTTAATCTTCTACGTAGTCTGACACCTGTGTCATCTCCTGCCACCTTCCTAGGGAACACCACGTAGTAGGTTCAGGCCTGTTATATACAGAAGAGTGCCAAGAGTGTCTCCCTTTACTTTCACACCATACCAGCGGAGCATTAAAGAGTACCGACATAGAGAAGGAGAGAGAAATGGCAAATTGCCACTGGCAGGCCGGAATCTGCACGAGACAAGAGTGAAGCAAGCTCCCAAGCAGAAACGGCACGGTGAGTCCCCAACAGAAAAGCTAAAGCTGAGAGGTGACCCCTAGGTCCATCCTACCCTTCCTCGTAAATGCTGTCAGTTTTATGTCTTTTTAGTCGCTAATAACACGTCTGTTCTATTCAGAAAATACAGTGTTCACGTTGTTTTTACTTCTATATGCTGTCTTACAAGTCTCCTGTTGTTAGAAATCATCAACTGGATCAAATCACCTGAAGATGTACAATCATGCAGAGGATTTAATATCACCATAAACAATCCTCTGAAAGAGCAGCCAACATGTTTTAAAGGGCTGACCACATGACAGTCTCTGCCTGGAAAAATGCTAGGCTTAATCTGAATTAACATTTTTGTTACCATGCTATATTACCACTCAGCAGGGCACTGGAAGTTCAACCCTATTTCATACGAAGCGGCACAGATCCTACAGGTCTGGCCCAATCTAAGGGAGACCTGGGGCTTGAGAGAGCAGATTTAGATACAGTACACTTCATGGACATCTCTCAAGCTGTAGTAGAGGTCAAGACACACAGACTTTCATGTGATGGGACAGCAATCTCACCAACAATGCAATGCTATCTTAAGGTAAACATCAATAATCCTCTAACTCATACACGCCAGACTCAATCTCCCTTAACAGTGTATCTAGTCCAACTCACTCTAAATCAACTGCTGCAGGACTACTTAAACTTGATTAAAAAAAAAAACTACTTAACACATACAGAGACACATACATACATCATCTCTGAAAACATGAGCCCTTCTTTAGATAAGCTATAAACTTAACAATATAGGTAGTCCCCAACTTAAGACACAGCTGCATTACGACAAACTACACTGCACTTAGGACCCTCAGCTTTTTTTTATGGTACTGCTGATTCTTAGAATACGTACTATTCACAATGTTGCAGTGTGTAATCTGCTGATGCTATCATTCTCAGACTTAACGTTTTCAACTCTTACAAAGATTGGATTTATAAAGATACTGACAATAGAAAGCAATAAGTATAAACTGCATATTATAAAAATTTAAATATGTAATATATAAAATATAAATATAATACAATATAAAATATACAAAAATATAAATACAAAAAGAAGTACTGGACTTAGGTCAGAACTGACTGACGACAGAGTACTCACTGGAACGGAACCACTGGTGAGTTGTGGACAACCTGCACTAGGCTTCCCTTTCCTATTTCCTTACTGGGGTAGCTGACACGGATAGTATGAAGAGCTGAATCTCTTCCCATTGAGTAACTAACCGCTGCATACGTCTGAGCACCACACCTAAGATTTCAGGTCTTTTACTTTTCTCTGATTTAAATATAGTTACAAAAAAAGAGAAAAGACTGTAAAGTTGCACTTTCTAAATGCCAGAGTGTGAATATACAATCTTCTGTTTCATTACCTCCTCCCTCTAGTCTCAGCCATCTCCTTTCATAGAACTACATATGAGTGTGTGCTTCTTTTCTGCCAGTGGTGGATAATGTCACCTTAATGTTCTCTAAATGTCAAGAGTTCCTTCTTCTCGATGGTAGAGCAATATAAAAATCAACAAATTTAATTTTACTACAGTCATGGTTTTCAGATTCCCTAATTACCCTTAGCCATGAGCAAATCAGCTCATCTCTCTACTCTATACAGCCCCAAAGGTGTTTGATTATGTTCAGTGTGCATATGGGAGAGAGAGAAAGTGGTTTAAGACTATTAATCAAAATGCATACCAAGGCCTAGGCAGTTTTTTTTTAAATTATGAAAATAATCAATCAAATGCTTAGATACCATTCGTCTCCCTTTACCTCTCAACTTTTGGATTTATAAAGATACTGATAATAAAAGACAATAATATAAATATAAATTGCATATTATAAAATTTAAATATAATACATAATATTTTATATGAAATATAAATATAATACAATATAAAATATATAATAATATAAATACAAAAAGAAGACGTATTGGACCTACGTCAGAATAGACTGACGACAGAGTAGTCATTGGAACGGAACCCCTGGTGAGTTGGAGAATACCTGTACTAGTTAGCAAGATCAAGAGACTAATAGTAAACAATTTACCATATTAGGAACAAACTATAAATGGAGGTAAATAGATTCTTTTAAAGTCAAATAATAACTAAGAAAGAGGTAAAGAACATTATAACCAGGAATATAGAATACTAAGATATCTATAGATGACGACAAAGAGAAAATTAAAAGTGGTCCAGAATCTTAGAGTGATTGTCTTCGTTTTATAGAGCCAGAGAAGTGCAAATATCCAACACAGAAAGAAAACTTAAGTGAAAAGAGAACTGAAAATCCAACATTAAGGACAAACTATACGGAACAGTAAAGCTACACAGAACTGAACATCTTAGGGAGGCTGAAATAAATCCAGTCTCAAAAACTTGTTTCCTTGAAATAATTTTTTTAAGCTTATACTATGAATATTCAGTTAGTGGAAAAAGTGTTCATAAAAATCTTGGAACCATTCATAGTTATAAATATAACATATGGAATAGGGCTTAATGAAAACATTTATTGTAGCAACCTTAAGCCATAACCATGTTTTATTTTTAGAAAAAGGCATAAATGTGCCTTGCTCTATAAAAGGATAAACTGTACATAAAATTTTTATAAACCAAATAATACTTTAAATGCACTTAAAAGGCTTTCTCCTAGGGAAGTGCAAGTTTGGCTTCCAAGGGAAGACACCAAGTAGCCATGATACATTAAGCTTTAAAACCCTGGGATGATGTTTGGTCTCGGTGTCAGGGAGGTTACTTCCCTCAAAAGAGACATTATAAAATACTTTTAAGGAAAACGCTGAGATCCTTGCCAAGATTGCATCCCAAACAGGCAAAAACATCTCAGGAGTCTCTCATTCCACTTATCCATAACCGGGAAGGCTGACTTTCATTTGCATTGGAGTTGTTTAATATGTAAGTAATAATTGAAATCATGTTAGCATCTGGGACTCCTTATCCAATCCAGTCAGAAAGTCCAGAGTCTAGGCATACATCCATGAAGCTCAGCCTCTCACTGTACTCAGTATGAGTCTAGTTTGGAAATACATGTTATTTGGCACAATGTGGCCCCCCTAACTTAAGTCAACTACCTCAAAGAAACAACTATCCATTTCAGTAACTGCCTCCGCATTATACCTTAAGGGTTGATTCAAGAAATCACAAGGATAGTTTTGACAACTGGACTATTTCACTATGTGATATTGTCCCCTTATTCCTAAATCTTGTATTTAGATGTAACTCCACAAGACCTTTGCATCAACTACTGAAAAGCTCTGTTGGCATGGTCTGACTGCCATCAATGAAATTCAGCTGGAAAAGCTAGGGGTGGCTCTACAGTCAAACTGGAGAGCTGTATGGCCAAGCATGAAGGAGTGATCTGAGACACTGCCTCTTCATTATTAGGCAACTGTTCTCCAAGCCCCCAAAATGGGGCTGTGTAGGTAGTCTAGCAGTATACATGACCCATCATCACCATAGGGTCTCGGCCAGCACAGGGACACACAGCATGCGGCCACTTCTGCACACGGCAGAGGATGTGGCGGCAGGCCTCACACCGCGCAGCTTACCCGACAACGTGGAGCTGCTGATGGTGCTGGCTGGTGTGGTGACTTCAGGCTCCTCCTGAGCACACTCTTCAGAAGGAAGGACTGGCTTTTCTAGGTCCTCATGGTTGTTTCTGGGGCAGAGGGCAGCTTCATCTTGTACCCCTTCTGTTGAAATAGCCAGTTTGGGAAGCAGTCCAGAACTGAGTTTACGTCTGTTGCTTTCAGTATCTGAAGAGTTTGACGTGGATAGCTGTTGCCTTAATTAAAAATAAAAACAAAGTCAAACATACACACCAGAAAACTGCAATTAACAGTGTATCTTGAAAGAAACTAGGTAAAAGTGGGGTATGGATATGGCTAAAGAAGATTAAGAAACCCTGGTGGTGTACGTGGTTAAGTGCTGCGGCTGCTAAACCAAAAGGTTGGCAGTTTGAATCTACCAGACACTCCTTGGAGACTCCATGGTGCAGTTCTATGCTGTCCTATAGGGTCAACATGAGCCAGAATAGACTCGATGGCAGTAGGTTTGATTTCTGTTTTGGTAAACAGATTTATGTCTAAAGCAGTGGTTCTCAAAGTGTAGCCCCCAAATCAGTGGGATTGGCAATTACTTCACAATTTGTTAGAAATGTAGGTTCCCAGACCCCATCTCAGATCTACCAGATCAGAAATTCTTGGGTAGGCCCAGTGAGGTATGCCTTAACTAGCCTTCACAGTGATTCTGATGCTACTTAAGCTGGAGAACTATTGCTCTAATAGCTACTGCTTAACAGGCGTTTCACATACATTTCAGAATATTCCGAACTCCAGCTTAATGTTTCTGTGGATGGCAAAGTTGTGCTTTTGGTTTTGTCTCCAGAGTCCTCCTTCTCTTCTCCTGAATTCTGAGTTATCCGATCTATACTGCTGAAAACCTAGAAGGCAAATAATCAGTGTGTAGTAATAAATGCTGAAAAAACAGTTTTCAGAGGAAAAACATCTTTGGAGAAAAACTTGAGATTATAACTAAAGTTTGAATTAGGACCCTGCAATGTAGAAAGTGCTTTCCAAAGCTGTTTACTTAAGTCCTTTGTGGGAGAGGGACTTATGAATCCACTACCCTCTCCCACTGTATCACAGTATGAACTTTGTACATGCAAACAAAATCCATAGATGCATTGGGGTTTCTATGCTTCAGGAATCAATGTACATCTCAGATTACTTTTTAACCAGAAAGTCAATCAGAAAAAGAAAATCATAGAGAAAAAGACTTAATAGCTAGCAGCCAGGGGTGAAAAAGAGACAAATGAACTAAAATTGAATGCAAAGAGAATAAATTACCTGTTTCAAGACTTAGGAGGCAAATAATATACATATGGTTATAAAAAGCCAGATGTATTTGTTTAGTTTATAAATCACATACATAGACAGAAAGATTAGAGCTCAAGCAAAACCAGAGGTCTCACTCTCTGGATTCGTACTGCCCCACAGGAAATACGGAAGGTAAAACAGAGGGTTGGGAAGTCAAGAAAGCACTCACTACTGCGCTACTCAGCTACTTGCTGCTCTCGTGGGAATGGCCTTTAAACCAAAAAAATCCTTGCCATTGTTTTGATTCTGACTCACAGTGACCTTCAGGGCAGTGCAGAACTGCCCAGAGGGCCTCCAAGGCTGTCAATCTTTATGGAAGCACACCTGCAGAGCAGCTGGTGGGACTGAACTGCTGACCTTCCAGCTAGCAGCCAGATGCTTAACCACTGTACCACCCAGGCTCCTTGCGAATGACTTTGGACCTCATGTAGTCTACTTGGTGCTCCACTACTAGCTGAAAGGCTGGTGGTTTACACCTACCCTGAGGAGCTTCAGTGGTTTAAACCTGCCCTGGAGATCTGCTTCTGAAAAGTTCTATCCTACACACACTGGGTCGTAAAGACTTGGACACCGTCTGATGGCAAACAACAGTACAATCTACCTGGATTGCAGTCCTGGATTACAGACTTGGACTGGTGGCTAAAGAATAGGAGTCAGAGATAAATGAAATGCTACTCAAAGACAAAGGAGGAAATAGTGTTTAGAGATCAGCTTCAACGGATCAGAGACAGGTACTGGTCTAAGGTCACACTCAGGATCATCCAACTTCCATCTTGGCTCCAGGACAGACCTGCTGCCACCCCTCTTCAGGGAAATCGCTAACTCTCTATGTTGTTCCTGTAAACAGGGGTGGTAGCACTAGCCAGTTCTGCAGGTACACTCTAGGTAACCACCGCAAAAGAGCTACAGAACACTTGAGAGTCGCTCAATGCTAGAGAAAACCTAACGCAAGTAATGCACAATGCCATGGCAACAGAGAAACATGCAGCTACTGAAAACAGCAAAGGGAGGTAGGGTGCCCTCTAGACTTATTGCTAGTATCCCAGGGCCCTGTCCTACCTCAGAATTACCAGGGTTTTTTGTTTGTTTTTAATCTTACCATTACTTTTGAAAAAGCTTCCTTCTCAGGCACAAATTTTATTATATTCTACTGCTGGTAAAATTCTAGCTTGGCTTCTTACTGCCTCTTTAATAATTTAAGGAATAATTTCTATTACTGGATACAAGACTTTCCTATTCCATGGTCAACTGTTCCCAAGTGTCCTTGCTTACGTCAAGGACTCAGCCTTCTCCTCTCTGTATTCTGGGTAATATCTAGTAGAGGGCTCTGCATACGCTGGAGCACCACAATCTTCATTCAAAGATAAAAGCAGTGATGCGATGCTTTCACAGCCTGACACTGAGTCAGAAAGATGGGCACGCACGGCACAGCCAGTCTACAAATGGTCAACACAGAATCCAAAGATGTGGCTGTGAGCATTAGTCTATGCCTTCAAGAAAGAAGATTCTGGTTTGTGGAGGGAAACCCTGGTGGTGTAGCGACTAAGTGCTACAGCTGCTAACCAGAGGGTCAGCAGTTCAAATCTGGCAGGTGCTCCTCTGAAACTCTGTGGGCCAGTTCTACTTTCTCCTACTGGGACACTAAGAGTCAGAACTGACTCAAGGGCGATTTTTTTTTTTTTTTAAATATGTGGTGACTGAAACAGAGAAATATACATCCACAGAGGTGTGAAGACTGGCTGCATCGAAACTATAGAATCAAAACTATCAAAACTACAGGATCATTTTTCTCAAAAGAAAAAGGAATTTTAAGCACAGGAGACCCCAACACCTAGAAACTATAGGTGTTTTTTACAATTTTATTCAGTTGCTTTGATGCACCAGCTAACTGGCCAGTTCAACTCTCAGAGAGTCTCCATATGTTTATGCCAAATTTCACTTACTTTTGAAAATCTATGTGAACATGAAGAAAACTGTCTTATTTCCACAGTAAAGTCTTCATCATTTGTATCATCTTCTTCCTCAGTTTCCATATGGTGATACTTCTCTGACCGAGCTGCAGAGAAAGTATGGGGACAGTTCCAATTACTCAGAATATGAGCATTTAATGTAGCTGTTTCAAATATGAGTTTCTACCTCAAATCAATATTAAGTGTAGGAACTTATAGGTTCACAAAGCTCGTAAGTTCCAGATTGGAAGGCTCCATCAAAAGTATAGATAATGTTCTACCAAGTAGCCACTGATCACTGATGTCAGACAACACACATACTATCAAAATAACTTGTGTCATCCTCAGATTCCAGTTGTGGAATGAATTCTGCCTTCTGTCTCAGCAAACTGTTCCAGTCTAAGGAGCGGAAGAATCGATGTTGCTTGACTTCATATGCACCACCTAGGGGAGTGTAAGGGGAAAGCACTCAATTATCATCCAGACAAAGATAAGCAACCATTTTTCAAACCCCCTCTAACTCCAACAAAATTATTAGCAGAGAAATAACTAAATAATAGAAATCTTACTTTTTAAGTGTATAAACAATACTCCAATTTCCACCCCCTCCGATATTCACCAGCAGCAGAGTCTGCTTTGCTAAGAGCAGTTGTTGTAACCCAGGTTTTCTTTGTTTAGTTTTCCATGACTTCCTCCATTTTTCAGAGGTTAATGACGTGGCCACTTAAAATCACATTATGCTGAACCTGGAGATGTGGCTGCATGTTGGCCCAAAGCAGAATCATTCATTATACACCTAAGGAAATTCTAACAAGGCACAAAATGTGTTCATGGTAATATTTCCTCTGGAGGTAAGGTTAATAATGACAAATTTTTCCTATATTATATAATGGTTACCATTCAATTTTATTGGCTTGCTCATTAGCATTGCATAGAACAGTGTTATGGATTGAATTATGTCCCCCCGAAATACGTGTTGTGAATGCTCATCTCTGTCCCTTTGATTGTAATCCTATTTGGGAATGCGTCCAAACCAAAACCAAGGCCACTGCCATTGAGTTGATGCCGACTCCTAGTGACCCTATAGGACAGAGTAGAACCGCCCCACAGTGTTTCTGAGGTGTCCCTGGTGAATTTGAACTATTCACTTTTTGGTTAGCAGATGGAGCACTTAACCACTATGCCACCAGCATTTCTGGGAATGCATTATCTTTGTTAAGTGTGGATGAGGCAGAATTACTGTGGGGTGTATCCTCAGGGAACCTCTCCTGGAACATAAAAGAGATTAAACAAACAAGAAGGGGAGAGATGCGGAAAGACAGATGCCAAGCCACATGAACATCGCTCTGGAGTACAAACTCAGGAAGGACTTTCCACCAGAGCCAACACAGACAGAATCTTCCCCCTAGAGTCAGCACCCTGAATTAACACTTTTAGCCTCCTAAAGTATAATAAATTTCTGCTTGTTAAAGCCTCTCACTTGTGTTATTTTTGTTATAGCAGCAATACGTATCTCAGACAGAATTTGGTACTAGAAGAGCAGAATGCTGCTTTAACGGATACCTAAAATGTGGAAACAGTTTTAGAATTGGGCAATGAGTAGGGGCTGGAAGAATCTTTGCCTCACAGTAAAATCCTACACCACCTTAAGGAGACTGAGAATTAGATTCCAAAGGTGATTCTGATGAGGGCTCAGAAGAAAATGAAGACAGCCACAGAGAAGTCTCTATTTCTTAGAGCATATGGCACCAGCAACAGAATGTGGCAAAAATGTGGATGTTAAATGTGCTTCTAGGGGAGCTTTCGAAGAAAACAAAGAACATGTGACTGTACGATGCAAGATGGGTGATGCCTTTTATGACAAAAACTTGAGTGAATTGTATTGAAATATTTGGTGGAAGGAAGAACTTACAAATGATGAACTTGGATATCTGGCTAAGGTTTCTGAATAAGATTTTAAAAGGACTATGTGTTTTCTGCTTGCTGTCTATTAAACAGATGGACTTAAAAATGAACTGTGCAAAATGCAAAGAGAAGTTAAGAGATTTAGAAAATTCTGTTGTACAAACTAAGGACATGTGTCCTATAATGTTCACCAAGCACACGGCTATACAAGCTTTTGTTAAGGAGATTAAGGCTGTGACTGGTGGATCTAACCAATTATCACAGCAAAAAACCCATTAGTTTAGACTGAAGGGGACTGATTGAGAAAGAATGAAAGGAAAGAACATTGTCTGCCACTCGCAATTCTATAGCTAGGAAAGAGGCCAAAGGAGCTACATCTCTTGTCCTCCAAGAAAACAAACAGACCATCACTGGAGCAGCTTGGAGATCAGCAAAACTATCAAAAGAATCACAAAAAGCAGAGTCTTCTTGGTTTCAGCAGGTGGGGCACTGGTCTCCCAGATCTCAAAGGGTAGAGTCACAACATCCCAGGTTTCAAAGAGTCAGATCTTCACCATCTTGGTTGCAGAGAGGGGGCTGCCATTAAGGCGTGCCAGGGGGACAGGGCTGCTGTCCAAAGCTAAGGAAGTGGTGATGCCATGCCCAAGGGGCAGAAGAACAGTGCTTGCCAGGGTTGAAGAGGATACAATCACCAGTGATGGACTAGGAGAAGCGGGCCACCTAAAGCCAAAGGAGCAGAGTTTCAGAGGGCAAGGAAGGTGGAGCTGAAGCTCAGAGCTGAAAGGTGTCCAGCCAGAATTCAGTGTAAGGCCAACACCCACGGTCTAGCCAAGCCAAGTGTCGTCAAGTCGGATCCAACCCATGGTCTGGAGGGCAGGACGACTGCCCAGATGGTCTCAGAAGAGATAATTTTCAAACCTTGAGAACTAATGTCCTACTGGATTTTGGATTCGCTTGGTACATGTTATCCCTTCTGTCCCTCGAATTTCTTCATTTGTAACGGAAATGTCCACCTTTCACCACTGTACTTTGGACCACATAACTTACGCTCTAGATTTCATAGCTTCACAAGAGAAAAGGACTTTTACCTCAGGATGGAATACACCTAGTCTCACTCATATTTGAGTTAGGTGATTCAAAAGGTACAATTTTGGACTTGGAATTGATGATTTATGACTTTTGGGGTGATGTAATGCGGTGAATGTGTTTTGTTGTGTGGAAGGGACACAGATTTCTGTGGTGCAGTAACAGCGCAGCTATTAACCAAAAGGTCAGCAGTTCCAGTTCACCACCTATTCCTCGGGAACACTATGAGGTAGTTCTACTTTGTCCTATAGGGTCGATATGAGTTGTAATCAACTGGACAGTAACCATTTATTTATGTATTTTCACCTAAGAGCGGGAAGGAAGCCTGGTGACATAGCAGATAAATGCCACGTCTGCTAATCTAAAGGTCGGCAGTCGGCATCCTCCAGGCACTCCTTGGAAACTTTACAGAGCAGTTCTACTCTGTCTTATAGGGTCGCTATGAGTTGCAATTGACTCAACGGCAGTGGGTTTGTAAAGGCTGGAATGTCACAGATGAAATTATGGCCCCCAAATATGTTATGAATCCTAACTTGTATGTCTGTGGAGGAAACTCTGATGGCATAATCACTGTGGGCAGCAGCTGCTAGCAAAAATATCAGCAGTTTGCATCTGCCAAATGCTCTTTGGAAACTCTATGGTGCATTTCTACCCTGTCCTATACAGTAGCTATGAGTCTGAATCAACTTGATGGCAATAGGATTTATGCCTATGGATGGAGCCCTGATGATGCAGTGGTTAACAGCTCAGCTGCTAACCCAAAAGCTGGCAGGCTGAATCCACCAGCTACTCTTTGGAAACTTTATGGGGCAGTTGTACTCGGTTTAGAAGGGCCACTATGAGTTAGAGGCAACTCAGTGGCAAATGGTTAATGCCTGTGGATATAATCCCATTTGGGAATCGGCTGTCATTGTTATGTCAATAAGGATGAATTACTGTAAGATATATCCTGAGCCCATTCCTTTTGAGATGTGAAAGAGATTAAACACACAATCAGCAGAGAGATAAGGGAAAAACATGCCATGCCACATGAACATCGCCTATGAGCAGAAGCTCAGAAGAGACAAGGAACTTCTTCCAGAGTTGAGCAGAAAACCTTATCCTAGAGATAGCACCCTGAATTCAGGCTTCTGCTAGCTTCCTACACTGTGAGAAAATACCTTTGTTTGTTAAAATTACCCAATTGTGGTATTTTTGTTCTAGCAGTACTAGATAACTAAGAAAGGTAGGAATTAGATTCTGTGAACTACAGATTCTTAAATAAGAAACATCAGACAAACCTGTCTGATAAATTTATAACACATGTGATGAAAATCAATTACAAGTCCTAAGTCATAGGCTCCTTGTTGCCAGGTTAGCATGACAGCCCAATTTTAGTGAAATGATGTATTTAATTTTATTTACACCCATAGAACAAAGGCCTAGCAATCTGCTTCCAAAAGGTCACAACCTTGAAAAGCCTACAGATGGTCATTCTACTTTGAATCACATGGGGTCCTCGCGAGTACGAACTAACTCAAGGACAGCTGCTTTGAGTTTTTTTGCTTGTGATGTTAAAGAATGTTTTGAAGGAGAGCAAAAACGTGAACACTATACCACATGTAAAGAGAAGCGGGTGTGTATGCTACAAAGTTATGGCAGGCCCCCTTCCTGCCACCGTCACATTTACTATTGATGAGGGAAACAACAAAGAACCAATCCTGCAAAAACACCGGGAAGAGATTTCTTCCGAGACCCATACCGGGCCTAATCAGCCTCTCAGCCAGGAGATGCTCTTCTAGGTGTAATGTAAATGCCTCTTTGCTGCAGCTGTCACCCACGCCTTTCATCCTGTCCTCTGTGTGGTACTCAGGGGGTAGGATGAGAGACGCCAGCTGAATTGAAAATGGGTTGTGGATCCCGGTTGGGGGGTGCTGTCTGTGTGGTTCAGTGAGATGTGGCGAAGGCTCTGTCCCTCTTGGACCCCTCTAGAATCAGGCTCAGCCTCTGCTGTAGCTCCAAACTCAGCCAGAGGGATCTGGTGTTCTGAAAAGAATGGAACGGAAGGAAAAGGGCAAAGTAGAGAAGTCCTTTCACAAGGCATTTGATTAGAATCGTTTTTCCTATCCAGGGTCCCGCTAAGACCTTTTACATGTTTGTAGCATAATGTGGAAGTGAGATGTTGAACACAACCACGCCAGCATCACCAGCTATGGACCGAGGGTGAATTTTATAGTAAGTATTCCACCATGTGTTATAGGTTTCCGACTTCCTTTAATTAAATCACCAAAAATAACTTCACAAAGTAGGCTTTATTAGCTCCAATTCTGGACACGAAAACTAAAGATGTGTAGAAGAGTATTCTACATACATCACTCAGAGAGTAAGAATTCGAGGGTCTGTACCTAGTTCTGTCTAAAAACACCCAGGCATGTCCCCAGTGCTACAGTCGCACATGCCCCATGAAGAAAGAGCACTTTTTAGTTTGGGCCCTACTCTACCATCGCTTTTCCGTCAGTCTGCAGAGGATTCACAACTGCCAACACCAGGGAATGAAGCTAACACCTGATTCCTGCTGTGGTGCTCACAGCACCTCTACATGGCCTGACCCCAGTCCACCATGCATTCTGGCTCTCATACAGCCCCAACCAATGTCCCCAGACACAGCTGTCTGTGTCATTTTCTTCTAGCCTGTTCACTAGAGATGCTGAGCATATGGCTATAAGGACTTAAATGATCACAGCACTGAGGTTCAAGAACTCAAGTCCTATGTTGGTGGTCCCCCCACAAATCTCTGGACTAGTCCAGCGATGGTTCCACTCTACCACAATGCCTGACACTTCATCTACTGTTCATGCCATCACATCAAATGACAGCTCCAACACTCTAAGGTTGCTCAGCTTTACCCAGAAAAACTCAGTTTCTCTAGTGCCAAAGGCCTGAACACATTTTCAGGCCATATCCAGTGTTGGTTTTTCAATCCCCTGCCTACTATGCTTTGGGACCCAAGTCAGTTACAGTCTTGGCGTCACCTCTGTGGACAATGACCAATGAACCATCCCCAAGGAGTCATAGCTTATTACTGATGCAACTCACATTTCCTGGCCTTTGGCATTTGTATCCCACTGAGAAGAGGTGGCTATCACTGAGCCCTGTTTCTCATGCACTTTTGGAGAGAAGTGGAAAGAAAGAATTAAAAGGACAAACAGGAAAAATTATTCCTGGACTAAACTCTTTGTCAAATATAACTGATGGCAATGTGAGTCAAACAAAAATCACCAGAGACAGGAATCCTACAAATGACAGCTCTGATCATAAAAATGTCCAATGAAGGGAAAAGAAGGGAAGGGAAGGGAATGGACACTGTGTTTCTGGAGCTCCTACTATGCATTAAGCCAACATATGGGATACTCTCCCAAACACTTTCACACATACTCTCCACAATGACCCTGTGAGATCATGTAACACACCTACATTCATAGAGTAGCTGTTAGGGATTGAACTGTCTCTCCAAAAGTTATGCTGAAGTCCTAATCCCTGTACCTAGGACTGTGACCATATTATGGGAAAAAGCATCTTTCTTTGAGGATATTACCAGTGAAATCAAACCAGAGTAGGGTGAGTCCTATTCCTAATCCTTGCAGTCTTAGAAAAGGGGAGAACAGATACACAGACTCATACACAAGGGGACCAAACCATACAACAATGTAACTACCAGTCAAGGAACACCAGAAGCTGGAAGAGATGAGAAATAATCTTCCCCTAGAGCAGACAGAGAGCACGGTCATGCTCTGAACTCAGACTCCTAGTTTCTAAAACTGAGAACTGAGAACATAAATTTCTCTTCTCTAAAGTCATCTACTTTGTGGTATTTGGTTTTGGCAGCCCTAGGAATCCAAGACAGTAGGAAACTGAGGAAGAAGCTACTGACAGCTTCCCAGCTGGTGCATAGGTGCTAGTCACACGTGAGTAGCTCTCAAGACTGATGAGCCAGGCTGCCACTTAATACTCTAAAAGTTCAAAAGTATAGTTGAAGGACATGCACCCAAACTGCAAGTTATGCTTTGGCATTAAAACTCTCCCTTGAGTTTTTCTCTCCTTTCATGGAAGTTTCTTAAACATCCATTATGTTCTCCACACCCCTGTTCTCAGCCTCTCTCGTCTCTTAGGCAAATGCGCATTCACACATTTTCATGGTGCATTATTTTGCCTGCTAAATATGCATCAAACACAAACTGCTGTCCTTGGAAGCAGCATGGCAGGCCTGTGGGATTCTCAGCCACATTCTCAGGGCCCTAGTGGGACCTGTCACATTAGAACTGACTGCTTTCCAAGCAGAACTCGACAACACTAAGGGCTTGGGCAAGGTCTTTTAAATGCCTCCTTTGGGCTTTTCCTAAGGGATTATTTCCTCAAACTGTCAAACCCTGAAAAGACCAAAAGTAGCAGTGAAGGAGAAAATGTGCAGAGAAATAATTTGCAGCATATGATATGTGGATACATGACTGTGCTGACATCATTAGAGTCCTGTCTCAGTAAATCAAGCCCAGTCAAGATTTCAAGGATGTGGAGGAAGACAATAAAAGCAGAGTAGGAAGTGGGAAAATTCTCCAAACTGACGCTTGAATACTGAAGGGAACCTGTGAGTCTCCTTTAGAAGGGGTGGACCCATTCGAATGTATTTCAAGTCACACTGTACCTATACTGACTGCCATCAAGTCAATTCCAACTCATACAGGACAGAGTAGAACTGCCTCATAAGGCTCCCAGAGAGTAGCTGGTGGATTCCAACTGCTGACCTTTAGGTTACCTGCCAAGCTGTTAATCACTGTACCACACGGCTCCAGTCACATTATAAGACAAAATTTTTCTGGGATAGGTGAGTAAGATGTATAAAATGGATAATGGTATTATTTCATGACAGACACAAAATGCCACTGATTTCTATACTGGGCTCAAGTGAGTAAAAATCACTCCTCAAAATTCAGCCCATATACAGCCTTGACACATACTTTTTGACAGTTACATGTGTTTCTTGAACCATAAAACAAATCTGACTGCAGGCCAGATAGAGTGGGGAATAACAAGTTTGCTAGTCACTGCAGACAAGCAGGAAACCAGTGGGCTGGGGAGATACACAGAAGAAGAGTCTGTTGAGAGTTCAGTCAGCTGAAAAGTTTCAGGCACCACCACTATTTCTATGTTTCATATGCTCAAAGGCTAAAGGATGAATGAAACATGTAACAAATTAAGAACACTACTAGGAGCAGCAGCAGCAGGACCAGGCCTGGGTCTGCGCACCTTACATGGATTAACTCTTTTTATCCTCACAACAGTCCTGTGGGAAAGTACTACAAGCCCCATTTTGGAGATAAAAAAATGAGAAATGGAAAGGGAAGCAACTGCCCACAGCGGCCCAGCCACATCTGATTCCTGAGTTTGTGCTCTTAACCTCCAAGTTATTAATGGTTTTCTGAGTTAAAGATCACTCATCCAAACAGGCAAAAAGGTACACGCTATGCTAGTAAGAGATTCAACTTCGCTTTTCCCAGCTGAGTACGCAGCTTAAGCCTTCCTGGAATCTCAAATGTAGGGTTGGGAAAACTCTTCCATAACGGGCCAGGTAAATAGTATTTTAAGTTTTATAGTTCATAGCATCTGTTGGGACTACACAACTTGACCACTGTAACATTAAAACAGTCACTGGCAACATGTAAATGAATGGGCGTTGTTGTGTTTCAATAAAACTTTATTTATAAAAACACTCAGTAGCTGGATTTGGCTCTAGTGCCAGTCGTTTGCTGAGCCCTCCTCTAATGCCTCATCATAACACACAGTGCTTCCTATATAAGCAAGAGCAGCATCCTTCAACAGAGTCACTTGTGAGCAAAACGAGTATATAAAGACTTAGAGTTGTTGCTAATATTCTTTTTTTTTTTTTTTTTTGGTGGGGAAAAATGAGGAATTATTATTTCTTCAATATTTTCTGACATTTCTATTAAAATTGGAAACAGTTCAGAGTAAACAGTCCATCAAGAAATCAAAAACACTGAGTGAAAACCATAAACACCACAACCTATATGCTCCACAGGACTTTCAATGTCTGATTTTTCAGAGGCAGATTGCCAGATCTTTCTTTCAAAGTACCACCAGGTAGACTAGAACCATCAACCTTTTAGAGTTAGTGGCCAAGTGCATAAGTGTTTGTACCAAGGGACACCTGATGCATACTGCCTGCAGAGTGTGTGTCTGTCTGTCTGTTTTTGTTTAATATTTACGTGTTATTTAGATAAATTCACATCCTGTGCAGATACAGAGCCATCTCTATGTCTGACCATTCAGTCTGTAAGGAATAAAAGAAAGAAGAGAGGCAGACACAAAAAAACTGGTAACAGAATTATCAGGAATAGTTAGCAAGAAATAAGTCTACTATCTCTTTCATCTTGAAAGGTAGTGGTTTTTAATTTCTCGTTCTTGGTCCACAGTGCTGATCACCACGGTAGGACAGCAGGCTTCAACCCCAGGCACTCATTTCTGGTAATTAGTCTGAGTACTGATAACCCATTTTAAAGTCTGTGAGTAGTAACTTGCTGAGTCAAATCCTTATGGAATACACAGATAAATGCATTTTTTAAAGACCTCCTCATCTCTAATCCTGCTTCAAGTTATTTAACATGCATGTTTTTCAGGACAGAAGATTTGCATGTGCTCTTGAGGTTTTCTTGCAGTGGAGTTTTGCTTATTGAAACAAATTATGAATAACGTCTCCTTTGAAAAAACAAACAAACAATGAAACAAAGACAGTAAATTCTCCTAATATATCTACTGCTCTGCAGGAAAAAAAAAATTGCTATAATGTGTTGTAGTCATGTCCTACATCAACTGACAGATGTTTCCTATGTAAAAACAAGACAAACAACAGGCTCAGCACGCTCCACATAGACATTATTTCTTGTGCATTAGCAAAATTAAAGCATTTGTGCTCTAACCTGTCCCCAGCCTCTCCAGGGGATTCTGCCTGAGAAGCATGGTGATCAGATCCTGGGCATCGGGTGGTGGGGCCTCATCCTTTTCAGGCCAGTTAATTTCATCTAGAAGGAAGAAAAGTAGTTCACAATGTTACTGTTCAAAAGGTGATCCATGTCCCAGCAGTGTCACCATCACCTGGGAACTTGTCAGGAATGCACAATTTCAGGTCCTATCCCATATGCACTGAACCAGAACCAGTATTTTAACAAGCTCCAGTTAATTCCTAAGGAGTTGAGTTTGAGGGACACTGTTTCACAGGACATGAATAGCAGAGCTTCCAACAAGGCAAGGAGAGAATTTTTAGTAATTAGAGCCTCTATCTGCTTTTTGATTCTTTTATTTTATTTTATTTTATTTTTTTGCAGAATTGGCTTCTAGCAAGTTTGCCCTTCTAGCTGTCCCCAAACCCTACTACTGCCACTGAGTCAATTCCAACCCTACAGGATAGAGCAAAACTGCTCATAGAATTTCCAAAGAGCACCTGGCTCAGCTTAATCTTCTGGTTTGCAGCCATAGCCCTTAGCCACTATGCCACCAGGGTTTCCCTTCTAGCAGTCAGAAGGACTTAATGTAACAGAAACTTTAAATGACTGTATTTCAGGTGGCCCCTCATCCAGGGATCGTCTCAGAGTATAATTTTAATGCCTGCTATGCACAACTGGGAAACCCTGGTAGCATAGTGGCTAAGGGCTATGGCTGCTAACCAAGGGTTGGCAGTTTGGATCAAGCAGGCGCCCCTTGGAGACTCTACGGGACAGCTCTACTCTGTCCTTTAGGGTTGCTAAGAGTCAGAATCAAGTGGATGGCAAAGAGTTTGGGTTTGGGAGCTCACGCTATGCTGGGAGCCCTGGTGGTACAGTGTTTAAGCACTAGTTGGAACTCACCAGCTGCTCCCTGGAAACTCTATGGGGCAGTTCTACTCTATCTTCTATCGTTACTATGAATCAGAATCTACTCAGTGACAATGGCTTTGGTTAATTATCAGCTGAGAACCTGGTCACAGTCATCGGAGTATTTCAGTCCAAGAAGAAAAAATAATGCTGTGAAAGTAAATATTTCTACAGGCAAAGAAAATTTCACAATGTTAAGACTAAAGAAGAAAAGAAAAACGTTCAAAGTAACCATTATAATGGAAGTATTTAGAATCTGTCACGAATATTAGGCTATGTCCTACATTCTAAAGGAGTGTGCCTTAAAATAGGTGTGCATGCTTGTGTGTATGGAAACGCAATAAAAACATGAGTTATTTCTGTGCATGCCTGCCTCCAGCTTCTTCAGCTGCAGTTTAAATCTGATTTGGAAAATAAAACATGAATATGCATGGCAGCCGTGAGGCATCGAGAACAAAGCCAGCACTTGCTGCTTGTGTTAATTAAACAGTTGATTCCCCTTGCCATTCAGGCCTGGGTATATCAGAAAACAGCCTAGTTATAAATCCATAAACAGCTCAGATACTGGGTAAAAGGTATACACTGCTGGCAACTCACAAATCTACTTTGTGAAAGTTTACATATAAGACCAGCTCGCAAAGTCAGTAACAGAGAATAATGTGATTATGAGCTTTCTCATACACAAAACATTTATTTTCCCATGTTTTCTTTGCTGGGTCTTGTAAGCACAGTCCAGACTAGATCAGAGGTAGCTGATGGAGATGTCAGTGACAACTAACAAACTTTCAGGAAGGGAGGCCTTTTTGATCTATGCTTCTGGGAAATTTATAGTAACAGCAGGTAGGGTTGTGATAGATCCTTTTTAATTATCATTTAGTTTAGCCACAAGCTGCATGACAATAGTTAGGGTCAGCTTGCAGGTTAAGATCTAAAGGTTATTGAATTTTAAATGAAAGACGAACAGCTGTTACAGAAATAACATTAGATCATAACAACTACCAATGAAATCATTAACAATCTGTGGACTCAATTTGCTTCCTTCCCATTCTCATTATTTATTATTTGGTAGACATTTGTTAGAGGGTTTATTACATTTTTGTTAATTTCTTCATCAGCTATTAGCTATTTTCCCTATTTATATTAATGTTACACACATTAACCTTTTCTTCCTTGGCAAAACTTTCTTATTATGGAAAGGAAGACTGAGATGGCCATGGAATCAGTTGTAAATCCTGTGTCAGTTTCTTTTGCAAAAAAAGCACACCATAAAATCTGGTTGTATTGCTAGTACATTTCCAAATTCTATATTAGCAAACTTTCTCAGATCAATTTTCAATGCCAATGACCCTCCTGAGATTGTGAAACTCAGCTGTGGGCTATGATGAGTGAGTTCTTTTAATTTGTTGGCTCAGTTGCTTGACAAAGGTTAATATTTTAGTAGTAAAATCTGTGACATCCCACAGATTTACAGTGTATAGCTGCTTCCCAACAGTGGCTTAAAGATAAGTCCTGATGATATTTACCACTGATGACTTGTCCAAATAGCTCTTCTGGAGTGTCCCCAAAGAATGGCACGCATCCAACCAGAAATTCATAGAGGATAATCCCCATGGCCCACCAGTCCACTGGCTTTCCATAACCCTGCCTCAGAATCACTTCTGGTGCAATGTATTCAGGTGTGCCACAGACCTAAAAGATGATTGCAATATTAGAATAATTGGAATATTACACGTGAATTAAAATGAGCAAGATGGATAAACACCAATTATTTTGCCCAGAATGCACCTGCTCAACCACATGGAACCACATAGATGAAGAACTTAAAAAAAAAAACCCAAATTAAAAGCAGGTATCTGTAATACCAAAGGCAATGAATTACTTCAATACCAAGGAAGGGAAGTTTCAAAGTTAGCTCTAATGTTGAATTACGTGTAATCTTTAATTTCAAATTAAGCATCTGATCCTGTTTAGTAGTTCTACCATGTTAAAAACATTTATAAACCATACAGTGCATTTTTATCTATCACTATCAGTGACAGTTCCAGTGTTTATATGACAAAATTATATTCACACCCTGATTATTTCATAAACGCATGATAGTTGAGATGAGTTTACCTTAAGTTAACTTTACAATGAACAGATTGTGGGCACATGGTAATGAGGCATGCTTAAAGGGAAATGGGCCATGGCTGGGATTTTAGTGCCCATGATTGTACAATGCATCACAAGTTTCATGAGTACTCTACTGAGACTCCTGGATTCCTTACAAAAACAGTTTTCCATTTGTCTCTCTCACATTCTCACTTGTGTGCAATTAGATCGTTCATCTTGCTAATAGACCATGATGCTGGGGGAGGAATGTGGAGGCAATGGGCAGTTCAAAGAGGCCCAGGGAGAAAAATGGGAGCAATCTACACATTATTAAAGGCAAGGCTTATACAGACATCTAAGCCACCAGAACTAATGAGAAGAAGACCTAGACAAGTTGATTCAGAATTTCGCTGGACTGCGCTTTGTATTTATCTGCAGAACTCAACAGCATCCAAGCTTACCTGTTTATCCAGGAACTCACGAGCATCCTTCTCAATATGGCCCTCATAGAGATTGGTAGTCATGCTCATTAGTCCCACCTTGGATAATCCAAAATCTGTCAGCTTGATGTGCCCCATGGAAGTGACCAACAAACTACGAAACAGAAGGACATACATGACTACAATCATGTTGAGAGCTTGCTCTTTCACACAAGCATTCTATCCCCTCTCACAGTCAGTTTGTAAGACTATTTAACATACTGATATCAACTTTAATCACAAAACCCGTGTGGGAAGAGATGAAGTCACGCAGAGATGTCAGCTACTTGCATCTAATGCTGAGTATATTTACAAGGCAGGGCCAGCAACAAGCCCCATTCATTTGCAGCAGCCATGACACTATAATTCATAATACTCTGAAATCCTTTGAAAAATTAAAATGTGAAACTCTGACTCTTTCCATTTTCAGAATGAAAAAGAAAGTGCTACCAATAATTCCACGTCACATATCAGGCACTGAGATGGCCAGCATATCTGGGATTCAAATGAGGCATAAGATAAAGAACTTGGACAAAGGATGTCATGATGTTTCAGATTTCAATGGCTATCTCTAATTTAAATTTCTACTTGTTTCTATATATAGAAAGAATTCACAATTGATATCATTATGAATTTACATATTTAAAATTTTCATTGGTATGGAAAATTAGAAATGTAAATATGTCTATTCAATATATTTTATATATTGAATACTACTGTAACAATTTTATTAAAAAATTAAAGAAGAGAGATAAAAAAAGTGGAGGAAATATTTTAAAATTCGAATAGTGATTTTCTTTGTACAACAATACTATAAATACATTTTTTATTATTATGTTTTCTATACTCAAATTATCTGTAATGACTATAAGGCAAATTTATCATAACATTTCAAGACAATTAAAATCTTTATACACTAACATGTAAAGCATTAGAAGCATCTCAAGTTAGTAAAGAAAGCATGAAACATTTAATAATGCTAGATAGATTAAAAGTGGAGTAATAGAGAAACTTGTTGGCCAAAGAGAATGTATTATGAAGTGTATCATCTAGGAATAGGTGAGGATTATCTAAGTATAATGTCCAGTGCATAAATTATGAAGAAAACAATAAAGCACATTCCATGGAGGAATATTCAAAATTTTATGTAATAAAAAAACCTATTTTTTGTGTTAACCTTGGCTTTATAGTTATCTTTTTCTCTTGTTTCTTCCAAGTTGTTATTATTATTATAGGCATCATAGCTTCTAGAGGATTACATAAACTTTACTGCATATACTATTAAAATAATCAATTTGGGGACATTACAGGAGACTTTAAAAATGAGCAAAGCAACATTAAAAGACAACTTTTTTAGAAATATGGTGAAGAAAGCTTTTTGTATTGTATAAATGTTTCATCATGGTACATACTTGTCCGGCTTTAAATCCCTGTGTACAATTCCATAATTGTGTAGATATTCCAAGGCCAGGACTGTCTCAGCAAAGTACATTCTGGCCATATCAACAGGGAGAGGACCCATGTTTTTCATCAAGGTAGCACAATCTCCTCCTATAAAAGGAAAGAAGAAAGATTTAATGGTACATTATCAGTTAGGATCAAAGAAGCCCATCATTTCAGGCTGTAGAATTTCAAAGAAGCATCATTCCTATGCATAGACACAGCATCCCAGAGTCATAAGCGGATTGTGTTTTAAGTAATCATTTTCTAATTTAGATGTGGTGTGGAGAAAATATAGATTTTTATGTAAGTAGTACTCAAAAAAGAGCAGATTTGGCTATGAAATACAACTGTACTTTGAAGAACGCCTAGCACAATTCTTGGCATGCAGTGACAACTTAAAATATCCCCACATAAAACCTGGGGATTCTGTTCAAATTCTAGCTCTGCCACTTGCAGGCTGAGAGATCTCAGGCAAACTATTTAATCTCACTGCGTCTCCATTCCTTCATCTGTACTATCAGTACAGGACCTGAATCATTCCTTTTAGGATTAGTGTGAGAATTAAATGAGATAACCCATGGAAAGAATGTGGATTATCCAACATACAAGGTCCAACAATTAAGTCTGCGAACTTAACTGTTCTAAGTGTTACATACCTCATTGCTGAATATCACTACAGTCACCTTCTAAGTGTTCCACTTGGGAAGCTATGCACCAACGCCAGCACCTAGTCTACTCTTTAAAGCAATTCTGGGACTCTTTCTGGAGTGGACATTGCTCACAGTGGCAACGTGGCAAGTTTGTGAACTTAATTGTATAGTTGTCTGTGAGTGAATTTTTAGCCAGTAAACAGATAACTGTATTGGAACACCCTCCTTTTTCACCGGATCTGGCCCCCAATGACTTTTTTCCTTTACCTGAAGATAAAGGAAATATGGAAAGGAAGACATTTTGATGACATTCAGGACATCAAGAGTAATACAACTACAGCTCTAATGTCTACTCCAGAAAGAGTTCCAACATCACTTTGAAGGGTAGACTAGGTGCTGGTGTCGGTGTGTAACTTCCCAAGATGAGTACTTCAAAGGTGACCACTGTGATAGTCAGCAATAAGGCAGGCAGCACTTCTCCTGGGATGAATTTGTGAACTTAATTGGCACTCCCTGTATATTCAGCATATGATACAGGTGAGTTTAATTATTGTGGCTGTTGTGAAAATAACCACAACAAAAGGTTAATAAGGCAAAGTATTAGTGGGATGGAAAGAACAATAGGTGGAAATCTGGTAACACATGTTTTTGTCTTATACCTCCAACTAAATGTCTAGTAAGTTTCCCCTTCTTGGGCTTCAGTTCACTCACACAAAATGAAAAGCAGGACTAAAAGGAGATTAATGTTTCTTCCTGTTTTATCCTTGAAGATACTTCAAAATTGTTTCAGCCTTTGCTGATCTGGAAACCCTGGTGGTGTAGTGGTTCAGTGCTACAGTTGCTAACCAAAAGGTCAGCAGTTCAAATCCACCAGGTGCTCCCAGGAAACTCTATGGGGCAGTTCTACTCTGTACTACAGGGTTGCTATGGTTGGAATTCACTTGAAGGCAGTGAGTTTGGCATTCTTTTGAGTTAGTCATCTACTCATTTTTATTAACTCTGATTATGTCAACTACTCAATGCCACTCAAATGCTCAGAAATTTAATGTAAAATTGGTAGAAGTAAGTTTACTTACAGTACATAAAAAATGGACTACAAACCACAATAAGTTTTTAAAAAAAAGTGGAGAATTGGAAGGACTGACTGGATGGATTTTCTTGACTGTATCTCCTTTCCCTAACTCATTTTTTGTTGCATACCATAATGTTACAGTCCAAAAGGATATATTTTTATTGTATTCTTAAAGAAAACCAATTGTAATGAATGCTTTTATGATAGGTGATAAAATAAGTAGGAAAATCTCATCACCTATATTTCAACTTTAATGACCAATTTGCGAGAAGGTAGTTAGGATTAAAAGCTATTAAAAAAGAAAAACAACCTTTTCCCAAATAGCACTAATTTTCCCTTTGTTATCATAGAGTAGGCACTTTACAAGCAATTATCAGAAGATAATGACTGGGAATACAGCCATCTCGTCCGTTGCCTGGCTTCTGTTCCTACACAGATATAGCCGTTCTGTGACACACATACAGAACGCTTCGACAACACAAAACAAGCAAGGGGTTTCCGGGCACAGGTGTAGACTTCTCAGCAGACTGATTTACCTTCCACATATTCCATGACCATACACAAATGGCGTCTCGTCTCAAAGGAGCAATACATGCTGACCACAAAGGGGTTTTCTGCAAAGGTCAGGATATCCCGTTCTACAAAGGCCTGTTGAATCTGGTTTCGGAGGATGAGGTTCTGTTTATTTATCTTCTTCATGGCAAACCTCTGCCGGGATTCCTTATGCCGAACAAAGTACACCGCCCTGAAAAGGAACACAAGGGTTGGGGTTCACAGGAAGAGAGCAGGTGAGGAGACTTCTGGGATACAGCAAACCACGTGATCAAGTGTTTTTAAGTTCACATGGTAGCTGGAACTCTGCTCACACAAGTGACACCAGCAGCTATAAACATCCCATTTCAGGTCAAAGTCTTTTGGCCAGAATTGATTTCTGAGGGTAGGTGAGATGGGGTGTACTTTCAATGGAGCAGTAGTGGTTCACTGATAGAGAATTCTTCAAATTTTCTTCAGGAGACAGAGTTTGATTCCCGGCCAGGGCACTTCTAGGAAGAAAGGCCTGGTGATGTACTTCCAAAATCAGCCAGTGAAATTCCTATGGATCACAATAGGCTGTTGTGCATTAGGTGGCTGTGAGTCAGAGGTCAACTCTGCAGAAGCTATCAACAATAACACTCTTTCCGTAAAGGTCCCAGGTCACACAATAAGGCATAAATTTATCTTTACTGCTGAAGGAAGGAAATGGACAGTCCCCAGAGTGACTTCCTCTCCAGTTGATAGCTGATGTTTTCAGTTTTTCGGCAAACAAAGCAAAATCCAATACATGTCAGAAGAGGAAAGAATTAATAAAGACACATATATATCATGATCTAGATTCCATCTAGCATTAGATAGATGTTATGCACTTTTTCATGACTGACCAAAGCAGCAGTTTTCTACACAATGCCCTTGGGATTTGCAGAAAGGACCATAGCTTCTTTGAGTAGCTAGTTTCCAACTTAAGAGTAGTTTATTTAAAATTTCCAAATTAAAGAGGAACCTGTGTCACAGGTTATATGAACGTGTTTTGCAACAGAAGGTAGCATGTTTCCTCACTATGGGCCTCAGTATCTAGTATGCTGATTCTTCAAAAGGAAATCCATTTTCCAGCATTGGAGGTAAGGGGCCCACTGGTAGGGCAGCCATTTGTTTGTTCTAACCCACGGCCACGGTGCCACACGGCTTCATTGCAAAATGATCACGCTGCACTGAATCTCTGCCTAAAGACCCACTTGAATACTCTACCGAGCCAGTTCTAGCTGAGTAGACAATGAATTCCTGGGGTTTGGGATTACTCAGAGGCAGAAAACAAAAGGTAAGTAAGACTCCTCTATGGGGTAGTCTTAAAATTTTACCTGAAAAGAATGAACAAGTAAAATCTAGATGGGCTCCCTTTCTCACAAGTCACTTTTCATTTGTTATTACATGGAAGAACAGGATTGAACTCACAGGTTATGCAAGGGTCAAACATGAAATCATTTACCTAGAGCCATCGTTCACGGCAGAACATATCCAATAACCTGCCTCCTAAAAATGTAAGGGATTCTCTGACCTGAGATGTGTTTTTCATTATTCCTGAAAAATGAAATCAGCCACTTAAACATGGGCAGGCTAGGACCTCCTATGCTCCTGCAATATACCAGGGTGATCTAGTAACATAAATTTCAAGTATATTCAATTCCAGTTTATATAATTTTCACATTTTTCCCTTAAGCGTTCAGCTATTAATTTATTTTTTTCAAGTATGCATCCTTTTGTCTTCTCCTTGTATCCACCTTTTTCCTTCACTCACAGAATCACATATTTATTTTCCAGGTCTAAATACTATTTTGTTTTTGCATTACTCTTTTTTCCTCTCTTCTCATTTCTTTGGCTTTCTAGTTTTTCATTCATTACATAGTAGAAAAGCTCTCTTCACCAAATTCCTCATGACCAACTCAGTGGCATTACAGAATACATTCTGGGAGCGAAGCCGGCAGTCTTGAGCCCAAAGGCTTTCAGCCAGTGCCTAGCTCTCCTCTCTGGGAGGCCTAAACACTTGGTTTTCCACTGTCATTGTTTGTACTTGCCATCAAGCCAATTTCAAGTCATGGTGACCCCGTGTGTGCTAAGTGGAACTGCTCCATAGGGTTTTCAAGGCTGTGACCTTTCAGAAGCAGACTGCCAAGCCTGTCCTCTGAGGCACCTATGGGGGAGGGTTGGATCTGCCAACCTTTTGGCTAGTAGTTGAGAGTGTAGATTTTTGCACAGATGAATTTAATTCCTATACATGTTTACAGTGGTTGGATTTGATATGGCACTTATCTAACTAACGTACTTAAACTAATTAAATATGACTGTGGAAAGGGACAATATTGCTTATAAAAAAACAAATAAATAAACTCAAGGCTTTGGAAAGTCTTGATAACAGTGAGTTATTACATAAAATTCTTATTAATTTAGTGTGGTGAAGAAACTTTGAAAAGTTGAAAAAATCATAAAAATTTAAATTCTACAGATCACTTCAATCTTTGAATTGCTTCTTTTTCTAGTTTCACCTTAAAGAAGTTAAAACTAGAACACAGACATGATGTACTATAAATATGGTTTACAATGGCTATCTTAAAGAGGCCTGGCCATACATCAAATGATCAGTAAGTTGACATATTTAAATTAAAATGTTTAAAGTATAAATCATTTTGGAAATGATTTCCCACTCTGACCAATTTTTCTAATTAACCAAGAAACTCCCGCTTTCTGTATCAGATTAAAGGCATTTACTGTGTTCTCTTCCAGTTATACATTAGACAATAGCAAGTCTGTAGGAGACTTAAGTAGCACCTAATTGGATGCTGGTGACACTACAGACCAACACGAATGAATACAGAAAAGACCACATCCTTGCCTTCAGTCTAAGACAAGCATTGGTAAATAAATATTATAATGAAGAAGTTTGAAATAAGAAATCCATTTCTAAAAATGGAATTTAAAATTTGAAACACAGAAAGGAAGAAAACCCAGTATCTCTATATAATCGCTTGCCTAGTCAATTGGAGTACACCTTACAGTCTACCTTCTCCTTCAATGATTTGTACTATGTTGAACAGATCCTGTGGGGCATGGTGGTTAAGTGCTATCGCTGCTACCTCAGTGACTGGAAGTTTGAATCCATTAGGCAGTCTTTGAAAACTTCATGGGACAGCTTTACTCTGTCGGTTAGAGTCGCTGTCATTAGGAATCAACAAGATGACTTTTTTTTTTTAGTGGAGCAGAGAGGACTCAAACATGATGTTCTGATTTTCACATTTAGATTATCTGAAGGTAACTAGTTTAGGAAGTTTGAATCCATTAGGCAGTCTTTGAAAACTTCATGGGACAGTTTTATTCTGTCCGTTAGAGTCACTGTCATTAGGAATCAACAAGATGACTTTTTTATTTTTTTTAGTGGAGCAGAGAGGACTCAAACATGATGTTCTGATTTTCACATTTAGATTATCTGAAGGTAACTAGTTTAATTTCCAATTAAGCATCATCATTTCTTACATAAATAAATTGCTTGGCCATATGTTCAAGATTTACAAGAAGCTGAGCAAGAAGAACAGTGTTGTACATGATTCTATGAAAGAACAAAGCAGAAAAGCACCTCGCCCCAGTAACTATGATTCTTGCCAGGGCTCTCTCTGTGGTACTGTGTGAAAAAAAAAAAAACAGTCTCAGTCTTTATTGTCAGATTTTCAGTTCATAAAATTTGACTTGACTTGTTGTTTCTCTTGCTGTGATTTACTTAAAACAATCAACTCATCTTTTAGAAAACATACCTTAAACAATAGAAATTAATCCTATAAGTACCTTGTTACTTTGATCAAGTTTAGAACATGTGTTATTATTTGCTGTAGTTGTTTTTTTTTTTTTTTTTATCTTGTTGGTTTTTTATGGTTTTGTACTCTTTGGGAACATTATTCTTAATGCTGCAATTTGTTTACTTAATAATAACTGTTGGTTCCCTGATATCTTTCCTCCTTTCCTGTTAATTAAAAAAAATCCTGTTGCTATTGAGTTGTTCCAACTCACAGTGACCTATAAATCAAACTAAACCTATGGCTATTGAGTCAATTTTGACTCATACCAACCCTACAGGACAGCACAGAACTGCCCCATGGAGTTTCCAAGGAGTATCTGGTGGATTCCAATTGCTGACCTTTTGGTTAGCAACTGTAGCACTTAAGCACTACACCACTAGGATTTCCAGTGACCCTCTAGGTCAGAGTAAAAACTGTCTTTTATGTTTCCAAGGAGTGCTTGGTGGATTTGAACTACTGATGCTTTGGTTAGCAGCTGAATCCTCAATTTCTGAATCACCAGTGCTTCCATATGTTAAAAGATGTTCTAAATCTATTAAAGACAGCAGGGGTGTAGGGAGAGGTAATAGCAGATAGACAGACAGATACCCAATAATTACACAGTCTGTTAAACTGAGCTGTCAACATTCCCAGTTTATGAAACTGGCCAGAACTGACACAGCCTACATTTCTCTGCTTCCTAGCCCCCAAGGGTTGGTTCTTCTGAGAAGCTGCTTTTGTCTCTTTCTTCCCACAGTGACCTTCCTATGAAACAGGAAAACTCACAGTGGGAGACAATTCCACAGTAGAAGGAACAAGGACTCCTGTCTTCTCTGATTCCAGCTTTACTCCTGCCCTTTGGAGAACTGAGATAGTGAGAGAGTGGTGAGAGAGGGAATCAGAAGCTGACAGGATCTGCAGTAGAATAAGTCAGTCCTATTGGGAGCATGAGCATCTAATGCATATAAAATTACGTGTAAATCTGAGAACTCAATATGCAAATCCATGTGAGTAAATCTGCATGTGGGAGCACAGGTGCACGCATCAGAGGAGCTTGCAGGGCGAGCATGGATGGGGCATGCCACCATGCCCACATGGACCAGGCCAGGTCCTGGTCCACTGAGGGATAAAAAGAGAGTAATGGGCATCCCAGCTAGGAAGAAAAGCCAAGTGAGGGAGAAAAATGTGCCTTTTGAATTTAGCTTTTTTACTTTTAAATATTTTATTCTTTCCCATTGAAATTACACAAGTTCTAAATCGAAAATCCAGGTGCAATTGGTCAATGGAAAAAGTAGGACATCTATACTCCAAATATGATGCAGTAAAACCCTCAAATGGTGGAGCATGTATAACATGGAAACTTGTCAGAAAAGGGAAATTTAGCTATTTTTCCCCTAGCAGAGTAACAGAAAAGTGGTAAGACAGCATTCTCTCCAAGACGGGAAACTTGCAACACCTGGAAAACCAAGCAGTTCTGTTGAGTTCTGGCTCACACAGGTTGCACTGTGCCACACTGCCTGGAACACAGTAAGTGTTAGCTCTCTATAGTGCTAAATGGCATGAAGATGGGAGGGATGGTGGTTCAGTGATACAATTCTCATTTTCTATGTGGGAGATTTCAGTCTACCTAGCCACCACCATTTATCAATGGAGGCCAGCGTGTTGCTATAATGCTGAACAGATTTCAGTAGAACTTTCAGACTAGGACAGATTTGGAAGAAAGGCCTGGTGATCTACTTCCAAAAATCAGCCAACAAAAACCCTATCGATCATGATGATTCAATCCATAACTGACCATGGATAGTGAAGGACCAAACAGTATGTTGTACCACTGTGCATGATAAGACAGGGACCCAATCCATGACAGTTAATAACCAAACCTCAAACCAAACCCAGTGCCACTGAGTAGATTCCAACTGTTCACAGTCACCCTGTAGGACAGAGAAGAGCTGCTCCCATCGGGTTTTGAAGGCTGTAAATCTTTACAGAAGCAGACTGCTAACATTTTCTCCTGCAGAGCAGCTAGTGAGTTCAAAGTCTCAACCTTCTGCTTTGCGGCAATGAACTTCAACCTCTGTGTACCACTAGTGCTCCCAGCAACAACAGCAAGTGGTATAAAGGGATGCTGAAACTGTAGTCAGGGATCTAAAACATGTTAAATAGAGAAGAAAATATGATGTTTAACAAATGGGCAAGTTGGCCATACAATATGAATTGCCACTGAGCGTGACAATGAAAAAATCACGACATATGTTTCAGTATGGCGGGTAGAAACTCCTCCTAACAAGAGGGTGTACAGCAGCCAGCACCACCAGTTTTCAGGAAGTCATTGAACTGGTGTCACTTCAAGTCACTGATGTGAGGTGTGCACTCTGTTACACGATGCCCAGGAAAACCTCTAATAGTTTGAGTTCATCTGCCCATAGAGGGATCCTACTTGTTCAGCCAGTTTACAGACGCCTGCAATCAGCGCCTTAGTGAGTGGGCCAATGAGTGTAGCTCCATTCGAATTTCAAATTACAAATAATTAAAACATAGAGGAAATCTGTTGGAAATGTAATGAGCAATTAAATCTGAGAAGAGCAAAAGAGAAAAAAAAGTTTTGGCTGAATGGTGCAAGCTCGCACAGGCAGCTTGTGTGTCCATTAATGACTTGGCCTGCATCCTGGGTGTTTACTGATTCACAGCTTGTTTAACTTCTTGTATATTCCCAACCATTCCCCAAAGTGTGATATACCTCATCTACTACACAGTTGTTTAATTGCACTACAAATGAGTTTTCTCAACCAATTAGAACTCCAAATACTGCTAAGATGTATGCCCGAGTTTTCTCAAAGTGGTGTCTCCCAGATAATCTTATCCCAGAATTCCACCGTCAATAAAATTTGGGAACATTCAAACCCACAGAGCCACTTAAACCATGTTTAGTTTTGTTCCCACAAAAGGAAGAAATCCCAAGATTATCTCCAAAACTAAACAGACCAAAAAAGGAAAAAAAAAAAAAAAAAAGAGTACTGCAAACAACTGCATGACAAATTTTCGTAGGCAGAATAGTTTTAAGGAGTCTGTGAAAGAAATAAAATACTGCAGAAATACAGCATCAGAAAGCATTTATAAGCTGCATCAGGAAATATGCCACTTGACATAATCTGAAAACAAATCAGTGGAGTATAGAAAAGACTCACAAATATTTAAGTTCTTCACTAAGCTAATGGTGTGGAAACTATCAGGGTGAAAAAAACAGTAAGGGAAAACATCCCTTGTGGCTCAACAAAAGGACCTTTTACATCTGCCCATATGAGTGATAAATGACAATAAATGTCTATGGAATTGTTTATTGCTCTCTGTATGCAGATGGAAAAGGGATTAGTACTTAATTAAACTTGAGTTCTTGGGCTGTCTACAATGGATCAGGAGGTAGTTGGTATATTAATTATCTTTCCAAACTATTTATTAGTAACCCAGAAGGATCCTGTCACAATTTGCCCCATGCCATGAGAAGGATATTGTGTCTGGATGAAAATGGATCAAGCAAGAGGCACAGCTAATGAATTCAATTTTAAAAATCTTACTGTAATGCAAAGACTAAAAGAACATTAACACTCTGCATTTTCAACCAACTTCTTAAATACTTCTCTCACAAGGTTGACTGCTGGGTCAGACAAGCAGTACAGACTAATTACCAAGCAGTAATATCACAAAATAAATAAACATAAACACACACACATGCGTGTGCGCGAGCACTGCATATTTAAAAAAAAATCTGTTATCTTTCCACCAAACTCAGGTACTTCCAAACCAAAAGTGCAGTCTGAAGGAGCTAGAATATGAATTTCCAAAATCTTTTTCTTTTTTTATATTTCATTTTAAAAGTACTCCTCACTAACCCTCCTAAATCAGTCCCTGTAGGACCCTAGATATGTTGTCTGATGGGCATCCATAGGAAATAATGTGGGTAGCACATTACACACATCTAGAAAGGGTGTAATGTGGTCTGAAATGTAAAGTCATAAGATAAATACGAACCACGTATTACTCGTGTGTTAAAATACAACAGAGAGCTTTTCTTGAACTACTCACCCATAGGCTCCGTTGCTAATCAATTTAATTGTTTCAAAATCACTTTCTCGAGGCTTCCTTCGAAGTTTCAGTGAAGCATTAGAGCTCTTGGAAACAAAATATGCAAGTTACAAACAGTTCAGAATTTGAGAAAGTGCTTTCAACCGCAAGTTAAGTAATACATGAATTATATGCTCTGTTATTTAATATGCTGAAGTGCAGTTTTCAAACGAAATGAATCTGAGGGGCAGCTTTAAAGATCCATATTCCACAGCAGTGCTGATAAACTCCTCCTCAGGACACCGGCTCAGTTTCCTCTAAACAGACCCACATTTCATGGGACAAGGGCTCCAAGCTTTTTGATAACTCCCGATTTTCATTTCCCTTGGTCAACTATTCACGCTTCTTCCTAGACTTCTAAAGTTTTGAAATTTAAGTCCAAAAACATCATACCTTTCATCTGGTTTCAGCCAGCCAGAGAACAATGGGCTAGAGGGGCCTAACCTGTGGTCTCTTTGTCTCTGACCAGAGCAGTAAGTCCATATCATTTATGTGGTGACCTTTCTTAGAAAAAGGTACTAGCTGTTCAATGGAATACCTAAGAGTAGGATGCCTGTCTTTTATTCTCTGCCATAATGTTTCCCAGTGCTGCTGATGATGGGTGCTATCAAGTCGGTTCCAAGTCAGCAACCCTAGGCAAAACAAAACACAACAGTGCCCTGGTCCTACGTCATCCTCACAATTGCTATGCTTGAGCCCACTGCTGCAGCCACTGTCAACCCATCTCGTTGAGCATCCTCCTCTTCTTCACTGACCCTCTCCTTTAACAAGCATGATGCCTCTAAAAATTGATCCTTTCTGAAACCGTGGTGGTGCATCGGTTAACTGTGTGCTACAGCTGCTAAGCAGACAGTCAACAGTTTGAGTCCACCAGGTGCTCCTTGCACACTCTATGGAGTAGTTCTAATCTGTCTTATAGGTTCACTATGAGTTAGAAACCACTCAACACCAGTAGCTTTTTTCTTTTTCTTTTTTTTTTTTAATAGCACATCCCAAGTACGTGAGACATGGTCTCATCATTCTTGTTTCTAAGGACCAAGAACAGATGTCTGTTTGTTCCTCTGGCAGTCCATGGCATATTTCACATTCTTTGCCAACATGCTCATTCAAAGGCATTAATTCTTCTTTGGCTTTCCTTAGTCCCTGTCATGTTTTCGTATGTATCTGAGGCAACTGAAAACACTGCAGCTTGGGTCAGACGGACCTTAGTCTTTGAACTGACACTTTCCCTTTTTAACACTTGAAAGAGGTCTTTTGCAATAGATTTGCCTAATGTAATATGTTGTTTGATTTTTTGACTGCTGTTGCCACGGGTGTTGATTGTGGATCCAAGTGAAATGAAATACCGGATAACTTTAACATTTTCTTCATTTACCAGAATGTTGCTTACTGGTCCAGTTGTGAGGATTTTCGTTTTCTTTATGTTGAGGTGTAGTCCATACTATAAATTTCTAAAAGATAGATCTTTAAATGGTTCAAGGGTGTGGAAAAAAAAAGTGCTTGAAAAAGTTGTCTCACACTCCATGCATCTTAGTGTTGAGAGTCAACATCCATAGCCTCCTTGTTTCCCTCTGCAGAATCAGCTGTCCCTGTCCCACTCTCTTCTAGGAAAGCCCTGTGACTCTGAGGTACATGCCATTCTCTCCTATTCAGTGCTGTCATCCATTCGACCCGCTACACCACTCATCATTGGAAGACACATGTATCCAACTCCCCATTTTCATCACTGCCAGAATTTTCTCACCATCCTGGACTAATTCAGTGTCTATACCAGCTCCTCTGACACCCTAGCCCCTGGTTCTTTGACCTCCTCAATTCAAATAACCATTTCTCATCTATCCTTTTCATAGGCCCTGAATCACCTGCAATGTCCCACGTCAGGAAACACAGTTCAAAACTGAGACCACTTACACATTCCATGACTTCTACCATGACTCATTCTGCACGGCTTTGGGCTACAAGCCGTCTACAGGGCTCTTTTCTCATTCTCGTTTCCCTTCCTGAGTGATCTCATTTACAGTCACAGATAACCTCTAAGTGATTTAAGCCTCCACCAAAAACTCTCATTCCAAGAACTAGAAGGTACCAGGGAAAAGAATATTGAATAAACTAAAGCCAAAGCCAAGTGCTGTCGAGTTGAATCTGACTACAGACTACTAAAACAACAAACAGATCTGTCTTGGGAGAGTTGAAACCCGAGTGCTCCCTAATGGAGACAGTATGTCTTACATACTTTGGACACATTGTCAGGAGGGTCAGTCTCTATAGACAGACATCACGCTTGGTAACAGAGAGTCAGCAAAAAAAGAAGACCCTCAACAAGATGGACTGACACAGTGGCTGCAACAGTGGGCTCAAGCATACAAACAATTATAGGCATGGTGCAGAACCAGTGTTTTGTTCTGTTGTACGCAGGGTCGCTATGAGTCAGAAGTGACTCAATGGTACCGAACAATGACAACAGAGAGTACTAAAGTCTGTATACAACTCCCTATTTGACAGTTTTTTTTTGGATATCTCAGTGGAACTTCAGTTTCATCATATCCAAAACTATGGCTACTATGATGAAAATATCTATCATTTGTTTAGCATTTACTATGTGGTGCTACTAATAATTTTATATGGATTATCTAATTTAATCTTCTGTAATCTTTACAACAATATCCTTTTTTTTCCTACAGATAAGGAAACTTACGTACAAAGAGATTCCCACAGCTAGTAAGATGTGGAATTTGGTTTCGAATCCATGCAGTCTATCTCCAGATGCTAGATTCCTAGCCAGTAGACTACCAGCTACCCCTGCTTCACTGATGAAGCCCGACCTACTCTATTCTGCTTCCTCTTTTGGTATCACGACTAGGAAGAATGATACCAGCGCCCAGTACCTCTCACCTGTGCCACTGCAACAGTCTCTTAACCGACTTTCCTGTGGCCACCCCCGATGACTGCCACATCCCACCTGTTTTCCACACTAGTCAGTTATTCATTTTCAAGCTAGAATTGAATATATCAACTCCTCTCTACTTCCCCTACACACATATACTTCCACCAAAGCTCAACAGCTTCTCATCGTCCTTAAGGGAAAAAAAAAAAACAAACACTGACAAACACAAGTAACAAGGACCTATACATCCAGTTTCTACATCTTGTCTCGGTAGTATCTCTTGCTCTTGGCCTCAGACACAGCCTTCTCCCTGTGTCACAGAATCTTTGCTCATACTATACTCATGAGCTGGAATGTCCCCTTTGCCATCTCAGTCTTTTCATTCTAGTAATTTCTCACATCTCAGTTACAGTGCTGTTCCTTGGAAAATCTCTTTGGATCTGCCAGATAAAAGTAAATCCCTTTATGTTATGCTCTCATAGCATATGGCCCTTCTCCTTCATATATCTTCTTCATGCCTTTCACTTTTATAGACTTTGTGTGATTTCTTTTCATTAATTTCTGTTTCTCTTTGAAGGGAGGGGCTAAAACTATATGCTCACTGCCTGGCACAATACCTTACATACAGTAGAGAACAAATATTTTTTGAATAATGTAATTAACACAGTCAAAATCACCATATGCCAGTAAACAGCAAAAATGGCATTACATCGCATCAAGAAACATACTTACACTCAATGATTCATCTGTTTCTGGTGTTTCTGCTGTTCCACTATCATAATTTCCCAACTGTGCCATTTCTAAGTTTAAATAAAAGCAAAATAAAGTTTAGGAAAAGCAGTAAGACAATTGCAATTAGACAACAATGTTAACATGAAACAACATTATTTTCTTCTGTATTTAAAAAAAAAAAAACAATATTAAACAAAAACCAAAACAGTGTATACTTAATATTTAGACAGATCTTAAATACAATATGCAAGGACCCAGCAACTCACATTTTGAAATTACACACAGCCGTCCTGGGAATATCATTTCTAATAGCCAACTACACAGGCACGTCAGACACTGGGCCTTTTTCTACTTTAGCAGGATTCACTGGATAATGAAATCCTGGTAGTTTGGAAAGGGTGTGGGAAGATAGCAACAGTTGTGCCTGTTAATCAGATATCCAAGAGAGGGAAGACTTCCCACGCTTTTATGGACTGAATTACATCCCCTAAAATAGGTACTGCCATTCGTAACCCTTGAGGCCCTTGTGGCACAGCGGTTAAAAGCTACAGTGTGCTTCAGCTGCTAGCCAAAATGGTTGCCAGTTCAAATCCACCAGCCTCTCCTTGGAAATCCCGTGGGGCAGTTCTACATTGTCCTATAGGGTCACTAAGAGTTGGAATGAGCTCTACAGCAATGGGTTTGTGCTTTTTTGTTGTTTTTGTTTTGTTTGGTATGCTGGTGGTTATTACCTCATTTTGGAATGGGTCATTTTTGTTACATAAAGGAAGCAGGATTAGTGTAGGTGTGTCTTGAGTGAATCTCTTTTGATATATAAAAGAGATTAAACGTGGAAGGGAAACAAGCAGAGACAGGGGAAGAGAGATGTCAAGCCACATGAGGACAGACCAGGAGCAGAAGCTCAGAACAGACAAGGACCCCGGAGAAAGCCTTCCCCTAGAAAAATCAAGACTTTGAGCCTCCTAAACTGAGCAAATAAATTTGTTAACCAAGCCAGCCAACCCATTTATGATATTTCTATTGTAGCCGCACACACTGACCAAGACACAGGCCCTGGGGGCCAACTAGTATAACATCACTAAAATTTCAAGATGAACCTCAAATTACAGTAAGCATCCCTCCTTCTACCCCGCGGCCCCCTCTGCATCCCCTGTGAGACACCCCATCAAGTGCACTAAGCATTTATAACTGACTTCAAGCAGGAAGTAACAGCACAGTAGCTAACAGGGGTTTAGAGATTAAAAGACTTGGATTACCATCAGTACGAGCATCCAGTGGCCTTTTCACCTGGCTGAGGCCGTGGTGCCTGCCTGTAATACGGGAATGATCCTATTTATCCCCTAGGGCTTTCTGTGAGGATTATATGTGATAACATGCAGAGAGAGCCCTTAGCATGTCACCGAACAAAATTTAAACCCCAAACCAAACCCACAGCCACTCACAGTGGGTAGGGAAGAACAGGGTAGAACTGTCTCATGGGGTTTCCAAGCACTGGCTGGTAGATTCAAACTCCCAACCTGCAGTTGGAAGCTGTAGTTCTAACCACTGTCCCACTAGGGATCCAACAAAAATTAACTGTCCATTAAATGTTGATTATTAGTTACTGTTAACGGTTACATCACATGAAGTAGTTAAACCGGAGCTAGATGGCACACGCTTGACACCACTGTAACTACTTCCCTGGTGGTCTAGTCAGGAGAGACTAAGGCACAGAATCGACCCCCACCAGTTTACATAAGTAAATGAGGAAGCCAAATTCATTTACTGTTCATTTTTTATCTTTATTCTTGAAAGTGTGAAAAAATTTACTCCAAATTTTGCCAGGGTTACCCTGAGTGGCAGCATCACAGATGATGTGTACTTCCTTTCATTACCCGCATTTCCTAATTTTTCAAAATTGAATGTGTACAATAGAAAGTTACAGTTTTCAGTAACATTTTATATGCTTCTAAAGTAATTTCATAAGTTCTTACTTCATGTATTCATATACTTTTTTTATGTTTTTGGAGAGATTACATGAAGAGGATAAGCCATATTTTTATGCAAATGTTTTCCAAGGTGTATCTGTCAGCATCCTATGCTGATTTTTTTTTATAGTCACATGTAAACAAACAGGCTTCTGAAAATAATCTCACAGGGGAGGGTAGTGTAGGCAAAAGGCACTCTTTATTCGTATAAAACTACGGTAAAGCAAAACAGCACTGAGGTGCTGTTTTTAGATAAAAATCAACAAACTTAAGATTTTTGGAATAACTGGAAAGTGATACTAAACTTTACAGTTTGTAGGGGGTGATTCCAGAATACAAATGAGCTCAGGATAAACGACATGTCATCAAAGTGCCACACAAATAACATCAATACCCACTGTGACTAGCACCTCGGATTTATGAGTTTGGCGGTGAATTAAAACACATTTAGCTAGAGAGATTCTCAAGGACAGGGGCAAATTTTAATTTTATTTCTGCAAAACATCAGCAACAGCTTTATAAAGCAATTACTACATCTCAGGTGGAGCACTGCAGATTCAGGTTCCATGAAGGAGACTCAGGTTCAATTCCTGGCCAGTGTTTCTCATACACAGCCACCACCTGTCTGGCAGTAGAGGCTTCCAAGTAGGTTTCAGCAGAGACTCCAGTCTATGGAGAAAATCCTGATCTACTTCTAAAAATCTGGCAGTGAAAACCCTTACGGATCACGAGGGTCTGAGCAGTAGATGATCATGAGGATGGCATGGGACAGGGAGGTGCTTCATTCTGTTGTGTTTAGCATCACCACCAGTCAGGGGCAACTTCACAGCCACTAACAACAATGTCTTATAATCTTCAAAACATCTCTGTGAATCAACCAAACCCCCCAAACGCTTGTTATTAAATCGAAAGAGACTCATAGTAACCCAATAGGACAAAGCAGAACTGTCCCCTAGAACTGCCCCAAGGAGCAGGTGGTGGTTTAGACCTGCAGACCTTTTGGGTAAGAGCCACAGCTCTTAACTACTGCACCACCAGGGGTGCATTTTCATGGAAGAAGGACCTAAGACACACAGAGGCTTCTAAACGTCCAAGGCGCAGGCCTGGGCAGTCTGCCGCAAGACCCTTGCTCCTACTCTTCAAAAGACAAACACTAAGTATGTTACTTTAGATGTAAGGAAACCCTGGCATAGTGGTTAAGTGCTACTTCTGCTAATCCAAAAGTTGGAAGCTTGAATCCACCAGGCACTCCTTGGAAACTCTATGGAGTGTTCTACTCTGTCCTATGGGGTTGCTATGAATCGGAATTGACTCAACAGCAGTGGGTTTTTCTTGGTATTAGATGTAAACAAGAAAGGGAAAGAAATATAGATCAGTTTAGAAGATTATCTGGGAAGTCACATTTTAAATGATACTGAATAAAGATATCATACTGAATCAAGAAAATTGTGAGAAGTTAAAAAAATAACTCTGAACAATAAAATGTTTTATGACAGTGGGTTAAATATTTTACCCCTCAAAGTCACATCTACCCACAACCTCAGAATGTGACCTTACTTGGAATAACGATCTTTGCAGATGTTATTAATTAGGCATCTTGAGATGAAATTATCCTGGATCTACAGTGAATCCTAAATTCAATGAATAATGTCCTTATAAGAAGAGGAGGGGACACATACAAAGACCCGGGGGAAAAGGAAAGTGAAGACAGAGTCTGAGGCCGGAGTGACAGATTTATAAGCCAATGAAGGACTACCTCGAACCACCAAAAGTGAGAAGAGAACCCCGGGGCCGCTTCTCCCTGAGAGCCTCCAGAGGGAACCAACTCTGCTGATTCCTTGATTCTGGACTTTTGACCTAAATAGCTAAAAGAATACATTTCTGTGTTTTAAGCCACTGAGTCTGTGACAACTTACGACAGCAGTCCTAAAAAACGAATGCAATTACTAATGTCCAAACTTCTCAAAGATCACACTGTTTTTTTTTTAATCTCTTAATGGTATATAACTGGGGCACACATCACTTACCTACCTGAGCTCAGCCAGCAAGGATGTGTACTGCCAGATAAGAAAGCTGTGAAGCACTTACTCAGTCTACAATTCAAGTGCTGACACAATCTCAACCATCCCAGCGTGAAGGAGTCACTGTAACATAGTTTGACAGCCTCCCCACTCCAATTATTTTCATAAAAAAACAAATTAAAAGATGGTTCTGTTTTAAATAGAATTTCTGCTAAATAACTATTATCTGGGAAATACATATTATTTGCAAGCAGTGGGTAGTAATGGAATGGAACCAAGAGTCAGCTTTTGAAGCAGGAAGCTAAGGCATCATTTTGTAATGCCTGAAGAGATTTTTAAAACTCATCTAAATACCATTAAACATCTGCCCTTTTTATTTCATTGATTTAAACCATTTCTGAAGACTCATGATTCAAAAAGGTAAAGATGGTAATTTAAAAGCTATGGGGAAAAATCTCTCCCCAGGGAACTTTTCAGAAAAGCAGCCACCAGTCTCTGATAAGTGATGAATCTGTTGTGGTATTGCTTTCAGTACAGTATAAATTTATCTGGCATTATCTCCCAGTAATGCATGCATCATTTCACTGGAAGCAAAGATACAATGGCCATAAGAGCAAACAAAGCAGGGGAAAACAGGAGAGCAGGGCACACAGAGCTGCAGGTCCCTTGGTTTTAGAGGGAAAACAGCTTAGTAAGATAAACACTGTTTGCTAATTCAATGTAATGAATCAAGAAAACAATTTTGAATGGAAGATTCTGCAATTGTTTTTGAGCCCTGTCAGGCAGCATACAACCTAACTGTTTTAAATGACAATGCGAAACACGAACAAACAGGGGGGAAAAAAGGGATGGCTTGCTGACCAATACTGGATTTTTAAAAAAGCACTAACAAGGTGCTTTCTTTCACTCTATTTAAAAGAATTATGCAAGTTTTCCAGTTGCATAAGCTCTAAACCTTTTATTAGTGTTAAGAAACATTTCTTCATTCATGTGCTCTGTTGCATATTACTATTTTTCATACTTTCTTAGAACAAGTAAGCAAAAACGTACCTACCAATATTGCACTCAGTTTAAAGTAACCTTTAATCACTTACACTACTCCCCAGTTACTTTAAGTTTAAAGGTTATTTTAAAAGTAATTTTAAATTTAACGTCTTTAGCAATATTTTCAAAATTAGCAATACCTTCCAGAAGAATCCAACTGAGCTTTCCAAGAGAACAAATACTGTGAGAAGACTGAAACCGAAACCCTTCTGGGACACTAGCATTCTCAGGCTGACAGGCCTCTAGGATTGCAAGGTCTGTCCCATACTCTAGATAAACATACCAGTCAGTCATGTCCATTTGCTCCTCCAGACTCAGCTCATGGCTAATTTCTTCAAATTACAATCAGCCACCATGCATGGCATTTTCAAATGACAGAAATATGAGGGAAACATGAGAATCAAAACATACAAGAAAAATAAAGACTGGCTACTAAGTTTTCCTCTGAGGCCACAGTGCGTCAGCAAGGGAAAGGTCAGCCCCACCCACGCACTCACCTTCCAGAGGGTCCTTATTGAGGCCCAGCTGGCTAATGATATACCTGGGAATGTCCGTTTTAATACCCTGCCCTTCTTTTGCATGGCCTTCTGCAGCTTCCAATAGGTAGTAAAATTCTTCAGGATCAAATTCCTAGCAGAAGACAAACACAGATGGATAATACCTTGAGCCAACATTTTCTGAGATTTTATTGTCTAAGTCCCTTCACAATAAAATTGCTGGATATACGGGGTTGTAGATTATTTTTACAGAATAGAGGACAAATGGTTTCAAAAAGTACATAACCTATAGGAAAAAAGTCAACAGATTTTCGTACTTGGTAATCCTAAGATGATGACCATTTTCAGTTGGTTTTTAATGTCCCTTTGAAGGTACCATATTCTACTTACAGATATCTATCTCACAGAAAACAACTTTGTCTGAATTTTTAATGAGTCTCTTAACAAAGTTTTAAAATCTGGGGATCTCACCCAGAAGGCTGCTTTTCTCCTTGTGCAATTAACCACAAAGATAGCCATGCCAAAATACATTTTTCAAAGGTCTTACAGGGAACTCCCTTAGCAGAGAGGTATCCAATATTAAAAAGAAAAACCCCTAAATCATCACTTTTTGTCAGTGAACTGTAAAATTAAATTCATAGTCACACAATGGTCTCTGCCACTGGGGGAAAGTCATGTTTCACCAACGTCCCTCCTTTTTTCGTTGAGATTCTCCATTCACCATACATCACAACACAATGCTATAAATTTATGAGGGTGTGAACACTTCAGCTATTACGAAAAGCTATTAATGTTTAAAGAAGCAAAAACACCAAAACAATACAACTAGATATATACATAATGTGTTGTCAGGGACTGAATTGCATCCTCCCAATTTGGCTGGGCCATGATTCCCACGATTGTGTGACTGCCCTTCATTTTGTGATTTCCCTATGTTGTAAATCCCAATCTCTGCCTGTAATTAATAGACAGTAATATGTTAAAGAGGACTGTAACACTCTTCCTAAGGTCACCTCCCTGCTCTGATGTGAAGGGAGTCTCCTTGGAGTCTAGCTTGGGTCACCTTTTAGCCTCCAAGAGATAAAAGGAAAGCCAAGCAAGCAGTGAGCATGGACCTCATAACCATCCAGAAAGCAGAACTGGGGGTAAAGTGCATCCTCTGGACCTGAGGTTCCTGCTCTGAGATGCTCTCAGACCAAAGAAAGACTGAGGAAACACGAGGATCTTCCTTCAGAGCTGACAAAGAGTGTGTTCCCCTGGCGCTGGCACCCTGAATTCAGATTTGCAGCCTCCTGGACTCCGTTGGCATCAACTTTGCTACAGCCATCTACTCATGGTATTTCTGTTAGAGCAGTACCAGATGACTAAGAGATGTGTGCATGTGTTCAACTCTAAAAAGTTGCGCTGTATATGGTATTATAGTTACAGTTGTTTTACTGGCCAGTGAAACATAAATATTTCTATGCTATATTAAGTACCTTAAAACAAGTTCTATACCCCAAACTTCTTATTTTCCCATAGCTTGGCTAAAAATCTCAGTTTTATAAAATAAAAAAATTACTATAGGAAAATGATTACTGGCTAAAGATTATACAGTAAAACCTCTGAAAGCTAGAACCTGTGTAAGGTGGAAACCTGTCAGAGAAAAAAAAAAAATTTTCCACAAAGACAGCAAAAGAAAAGTCTGTATCCTGTCTAACTTCTGAGACTAGGAAAAACAAGACAGTCCTGTCTAGTTCTGGCTTTCAGAGGCTTCACTGTAAATTGATAAAATGAACTCCAGAAGTCTCATTCCTTGAGGTCTGGATGAGACCTACTGAATTGTCCCAAATGTTTTGATAGCATGCCCCATTTTAAAGACAGTAATTGTAACCACAGGTCACTGTGCAGCATATCTCTGAATTCGCCCCCTCTGCATCTTGGCAGCCCCACGTAAGTGAGGCATAGCACGCATTTTAAATTAGCTGAGACATAAAGTAATTATGCTGAGATAAGCCTGAGCACATTATTTCATGATCATCTTTCAAGTATGCCCAGAATGTGATCTGACTATCACTTAATAAAGCACAAGTCCTAGAAGTCTCACTCATAATCAGAGAAGAGAAAACACATATGGAAATCCTCATAAACATGCACAAGTTGCAGTTCCTTACAAATCTCCCTACTTGGCTCTGGTCTTTGAAGCCACAGGAAACTGGAGCGGTGTGACAGTCTGTGCCTTCTCCCAGTGAACAACAAACAACACAGTCAAGCCCTTACCAGGCATTCTAACAAGCGAGCAGGGCGGGCAATGACAATCAGGATCTTTCGGACTAGTTGTTTAATAAATGCCAGCTCTCCACTTTCTGAGCGATTGTGAGCCTAGGAAAGAGCAAGGGAAAGACTAATCACAGAGTTGCTCCACTCAGCAGAACAGAAAACCAGCAAAGCATGCTAATTAGATAATTACAAATATTAAAAGATGAAGTGAATTTGAAAATACTCTTCATATCTCAGCAGGATAAATGGCCAATCTCTCCATAAAAACAGACACAAGTAAACTTCTATATCTACACCAAATGGCTTGATTAGTTAAATTGTAAAATTTTTACTGATTATGTTTTAAAAATCAAATATTATAGCTCTTAATGTGAAACATGAATGAGAGACATAAAATGTTTATGACACAATAAGTACATAGTACAAGTTAAGTGGGCAGCTGACTGGGAACCTTGATTTTCCAGGTGTAACACCTTTAAATGTAAACAATGGCCAACATAGTTGTATTTGTGATAGACCAAATCAGTGCTCTCACTGTCTTGGCATTTAGCATGTTCATGGGATACATTTCACATACATAACATGATTAATGTATAAATTAGTCATTTTATAACATGTAAGAAGCATGTAACATTCATCTATTGTCAATGTTAGCTACATGTTTATACTTGAACTTATATGCATGAATTCATTTTGACACCTTAAACAATACATAGACATTCAATTCAATAAAAGTTAACTGACTTGTAATTTTTATTTTATTTTACATATAGCCTACATGTGAAATTTATAAAGCACAAAGAATAGTTACAGCAGGAAGCTCAGTTTGTTAATACGTATTTTTATTTTCAAGGATATTTTTGTTAAAAAATGAAGTAAATCTGTATCAGAACCAAAACTGAAAAACCAAACTGACAACCATTGAGTCCATTCTGACTCATAATGACCCTAAGGACAGAGTAGAGCTGCCCTACAGGGAATTTCCAAGGAGTGGATATCAGATTCAAAGTGCTAATCTTTTGTTTAGCAACTGAGCTGTTAACCACTGTACCACCATCTGTATCAAAGCATGCATAAAAATCAAAGCATTTGTCTGCTTTTTAAATTAAAAGTCCTACTGTAAATCTCTATACAAGTTTACTTTTAAGCTTTCCTAGTTTTTAAAAATTACTATGATTTATTTTCATCTGAGGAATAAAAATAACACAGCAAGGTGATGCTGGTACGATATGTAGTTTCAGAGATACAGAAATAAACATTTACGATCAGGCTTGGAAGCGCTTGCCCATGACAGGGATCAGTTCTTCGCTCATGAAAACTACTGGTAGACAAAATCTATTACAAATGATTATGCTTAGCACCAATGTGTCTACTGAATTTAAACCATAAAATCAAAGGCAGTTTTCTAAGAGGTATAGAAAGAAACCATATACAGTCAAAATAGCTACTATCTAAATGATAGAAACATAGGGAAAATTACCATTGGTGAATAATGGTAGAATAGAATCTATTCAAAAAAAAACCAATAAGTAACCTATCACTATAGAGATTAGACATATATTAAAACAAATAAAAAAACACTTCTTGTAAAGCTGATATCCTTGTGTCAGAGTAGTAATGTGCTTCATGAGGGTTTTCAATGCCTGGTTTTTTTGGAAGTAGATTGCCAGCCCTTTTTTCTGAGGCACTTCTGGGTAGATCTGAACTTCCAAAAGCAGTCTACGGCATGTATATGTGTAGATATCTTATATACATGGATATGTAATCTTTTAAAATAAAATATTGAAACTGCCTTTAAATTTTCTTCCCAATTTTAATCTGGCAATAAGAAAACAGATTTAGCAAGATGCAATCAATGAATGCCAAGAAATACCGTTTATATGTTCTTTATAGTTTATACTCTACCAAACCTAAATAGAAAACCTTAAAACTGAAGGCAAACAACAACAAAAATACTTAACTTCTTGGCTGACAATTTGGGCTCAACATTGTTTCATCTTACTATGGTAACTACTGTTGTGTATAATTCAGGAATATGAAAAGAAAAAAAGGAAAGGAAAGCCTATGGTCTCCTCAAAGTATATGGTCTCCTCAAAGAGAAATAAGAAATATATAAATGAAAAGATATATGGTTGCAATTATACAAATTCCAAAATAATATTTGATTTACTAGTGTTATGTGGGGAGGTTTGTTAAAACAAAACCCAATAAGACACTGAACAATTAGCACACGAAGCAGAATTGTTTTCTTGTAGTACGCTCCAAAAGAAAGAACTAACAGATACCCCATACATGTTTGGGCCAAAAAACACTTTGACCTGCATTTGAGAGTAGGCTACAGCTTCCCAGGTATTTTCTTTTCTTTGGATAAACACACTTACATGAAAAAAAAAAAAAAAAGGGAATATGATATAAAAGTATTTGCCTGGAATTGACATAGACCTCAGGACTTTAAAAAGGCATCAGTTCAACCAAGCTGCTCAAATCTCAGGAGTACCCTGCCTGGGCTATGCAAAGATTGACAATGTGTAAAGAGGCTGGGAGCCTGCCAATAACTGCATCATTGGGAAACCAAAGCAAGTCCCCACAATCTGGGTCTACCTAGAAAGGGCAAGTTATTCTGTCACTGCTCACACTCCAAGCTCTGGAAGGACACTGTAAATGGGAGTCTGGAGATAGTCTTAACCTTCACAAAGGGACTGAAAAAAAATGTTCATCTTTGAAGACATACAAGAAAATATTCTTATTTATGCTTAATAATAACCTTCGTGGTACAAATATATAAGCTCTTCTTTGCCCCAAAGAGATTTTTGTTTTCTAAACATAAACATTTTTTTTCATCCATTATAATGGCTAATTCAGATGATTTTTGAAACCCTAAGATTTTAAAAAAATTGTCCTAAGATAATCTGCTGAGTCTGTCATACAGAAATAAAGTGAAGTGGGGAGTCTCAGTGTAAATCATTTTGGATATCAATTCTACTTTTTTCTCATAATGCCTACGAAGGACTGAGAAACTCAGGACTACCTGTGGTAGTATCCCGGGACAGAATTTTAAAATTAAGAAAGGAGTATTTCACAGATGCCAACTACAGAATTCCTATCTGATTTCCCTCTTCAATTAAAAAAATATGCCATTTACCACACTGTAATTCTCAAGGTATTCTCATAAACAGACTTGATTAAGAGAGATAGCAGAATGAGATCATTTGATAATCATTTGATGATAAATCACAGAACATCAAATATTTTGGCATGTGTATACACACACACATACACACACAGACAGACACACACACACGCTTCTTTTTCCTTACTTTCTCCTTCCCTCTTCCTTCCTTGAGTTATTGAGACATTGGTAAGTACCAGGTAAGTGATCCCTGACCCTCAAAGTCCCCACTGTCTGCCGGTGAAGTGAGATATACTACTTGAAATGCTTTGTGGTTAAATGCATGGATAGAGAAGGTGGAGCTGTAGGCCACATGTGACACACTAGGGTTGTTACATGTAGGCAGAATGAAGTCACAGATGTCTGTTAGGCAGATGTTCTGGCAACTGCACAGGAGTATGAAAGTGTGGGGTTAGGACCGGAGAGAGGCAGACCATTAAGGACAAGGGCCTGAGCTAAATAGTGGCTGTAGAATAGAAGACGAAGGCAGAGGTGCAAAAATATTTAGGAAGTAAACTATGAAAGTGTTTGATGGACCACACAGAAAAAGTGAGCCGAATGGGACTCGAAATTCTAGCAGGTGACTGGGTAACGGTGGTGCCAATAATGGAGGCAAAGAAGGCAGCATAAGCAGGTTTCATTGAGAAAATGCTGAGTCCAGTTTTGGACAGACTGGGTTTGCTGCACTGGGGGCTGTCCAGATGGAGAAGTATTCAGTGGACAAGCGCACACATGAATTCACAATTTGAGAGACCGCTGCTAACCTGATACAGATCGGAAGTCATTAGAGTTCAGAAGTCTTTAACCCAAGACAGCCAACAAAATCACCAAGAGAGAGTAGGAAGAGTGGTATACCAAGGACAATGCAGGGGAAGTCACTTTCAGGAACAAAAGCTAGAGGAAGAGCCCTTCAAAGAGGCAGAGATGATGTTCAGAGAGGTGTCAATAACACAATAGCAGATATCTTACAAGAAAAAAGGGAGGTAGAGGAGAAAAAGGGTTTTAAATCTGTGGAAGTTAATGATTCCATTAACTAGGCCTGCTCCAGTAGTCTAGTGGCTCCAACAGTAAGACAGGCAGTGAGAGATGCTCAGAAGCCATTCACTAAAGGAAAATTTACTAAGCACCTGTGTCACGTATCATTCTAAGTGACAAAAGAGACAATTTCTCTGTTCCTACAGAAATTTATGTTATGCAGTACCACTCAAAAAGGATGGTCCTAGGACTGCTCCAGACCATGATCTATTATCCAGCCTGTGATGAGACAAGGAGAAATGTTGAGAATAAACATTTAGACACTTTGACAGAAATTTTATGAGGGCAGTAGGAGGTGCACTAGTAGAATTACCACCTTCCGTACAAAAGACCTGGGTTTACATCAGTGCATTTACATAGGTCAGTGCACCACAAGCACAGTCATCACTCATCAAACAACAGAGGCTGGTGTCTTGCTTTGATGCCAAACAGATTTCAGCACAACTTCCAGACTAAGACAGATAAGGAAGAAACGCCAATAGTCAGTCTACTTCTAAAAGTCAGTCAATGGGTCACAATGGTCTGATTCCACTGTGCATGGGTTGCCATGAGCTGGGGACTGACTGGAAGGCTGATGAAAACAACAAAGTGAACAAAGCACTTTGACATTGCTATAACAACAGAGTGTACACTCATTTTTCTAGAAATTCCTTTTTGTTCAGTTTCAAAGAGAACTGATCCATAGTAGATTTGATACCAACAATAACAAAAGCCCAAAGCAATGTGCTCACTGCAAAGATAGTTTGAGAAGCACAGCTTTAGGGCACTGCTGTAAGTTGAAAGGTGAGAAGAGGCGACAGAAGATAGAACTCTACGGAGAAGAATGATTTAGAAAGGGAAGAAAAATACTGGCTGCTAACTAAAGTGGAATCTTTTTGTCTTGCCTGAGTAAAATTCAGCAGGAGCAAGGACAGAGAGACTTCTAGAAAACTTTGGATGCCAGTGTTTTCCTTCAGTTTTATGCAATTATTCACATATTAATACTTAAAGAAAATAATCTAGGATTGTTTATCTGGGCATAATTTATGCCTTACGATAAAAACAAAAACAAACAAAAATCCAATATAGCTAAATATACAGAGCTAAATAGGTTTTACTTGTAGGCTGTGGCCGATCAGTCTTAGGCAGTAGAGGAACACTATGCACTGAGTCCACCCCACCGTATGTACTCCTCTCCGTACCGGCTGTTATCTGGAGTTAAGCATCTGATTGTTAGGCTGAGACACGACCTATGTTTCTCTATCATTTTGGGAACTGGATGTTTTGTTAGGAGAAGAACTGACACTAATGAAAATATAAGTTGCCATTTATTACCCAACACCTTGCAAGTTAGTTAAGAGAACTCACGGTCTGGAAGAAGCCAGCAATTTTCGATTTAGCTCTTCCAGATACTAGAACTAGATAGCATCATCACATAATGTACATACATTCAGGCAATTTATAAATTTGCAGTTAAGGGGAAAAAAAATTATGGCTTCAAAATCCTTCCCAATCCCCTTATCCAAGACTTATAGATTGCTGGGCTACAAGGTTCCTATAAAGGTTATTGCATTAACTTTCTGTTACTATAAATAATGACTGGAATCAATTTATAGCATATAACAGGCTTTTTTTTTTTCTTTCTTTCTTTGCTTCTCTGGAATACAAACTCCATTTCACAGTAACCATTTTAAGCAAATGTGCTCATTAAAAAAATAAAAATTTAAGGGAAAAACAAATCAGAGAACTTTATAAGGTACATGGTTCATACCTCCTGTAGCAACTTGTCTAATTTGTGCTGTAATTCGAGGAAGTAGCGGGAGGTGATGAGACCCTGGTGCGATTTATCCAAGCAATCTCGACCCAGTTCAATAATCTGATGGTGGGTAAAACTAAGCACTCCGTCTGCCAGAGGAAGAACGTTGTCAGGAGAGTAGCTGGTGATAATTTCTTTTAGACGTTCTTCCATCTGAGCTGTAGCCTATTCAGAGAAGACACATACACACACACATACACACACACACAGATATAATAAAAGAAAACAACATATGTGGACAAGTACGTCATCACACTTAGCTAGCATTCTTTGAGAGCTTCACCATTTGTTAGAATTCTAGAAATTAAACGAAGCCTTACAATGTAGAAGACGGTTTTGTGGTATATCAGGGAAACTGACAATCATAAGATGCCAATCACTTTTTTGTCCTATGTTGTATCAGCTGTAAAGTATTCCTTGTAAGCTTAAGCAACAGGCTTTCATTCTAGATCTTGGACCCTTTTAGATGGATTATCAAAAATATAATCAGTTCTTTATCGTTTTATCTGCTAAAGAAATTAGTACTTGCTAGAGTTTCACAGGTAAGCCGAGTTTATCTTCTTGGCTAGTTCTTAATATACCATAAGTAAGCAACTTATATCATCCTTCCTCTTTTCTCAAAAGCTGTGTCATGACTACCTCACATCCGCTAGGATGGCTGTTATCAGAAATGAGACAGTAAGTATTGGCAATGATGTGGCGAAACTGGAACACTTGTTCACAGCTGGAGTAAAGGCAACATGTTGTATCTGCTATGGAAAACAGTTGGGGGTTCCACAAGATCCTATAGGATAGAGGAGCACTGCCCCAGAGAGCTTCCAAGGAGTGGTTGGCAGACTCAGCCAGCTAACCTTTTGTTTAGGAGATGAGCTCTTAACCACCACATTATCAGGGCTTCAAGAATTACCATGTGATCCCGTAATTCCAATACTAGTTATACACCCAAGAGACTGGAGAACAGACTCAAACAGATACCTACATACCAGGGCTCACTGATGCATTATTCACACTGTGAATGGAGATGGCTCAAGTAACCTTCAACAGATGAATGGATATATAATGTGACAGATACATACATATATATATGAGTATGTGTGTGTGCGTGTGGGTGTATAGCTGTGGTATATTGTATATACTGGACTTCTGGCAATAAAGAGAACAAAGTTCTGATACATGCCACAACATGGATGAATCTTGAAAAACCTGTGCTGATTAAAATAAGTCAGACACAAAAGGGGACAAATATTGATCCCACTTCTGTACACAGAGACAAAGGTTTGTTACAGTGGTTACCAGTGGCCTAGGGGAGAGAACAGAGTTACTGTAGAAATAATTACTTAATTTCTGTCCAGAGTGATGTAAAATTTTAGAAAATGAATAGTGCTGATATTTGCATGTGGTTAATGTAATAAACTCTACATTTAAAAGTGGTTAAAATGGCAAACTTTTTGTTATACATGTTTTGCCACAATAAAATGAAAATCAAATCAATAAGGTAGTCAAAAGAATAGTTTTAGGGGGGAAACTCTATCACGTATAAAAGCCACAAGGATTCGCTTAAAATAAATCTAAAATTCCTTTTTCTACTTTCATTTCATTCTCAGTCATCATCTATTGCCTAATCATTACTGCCTGCTTAAATTAGTAATAAACGCAGGGAGATTCCTTCTTCCTTCTTCTTCCTGCCCCCTACTTCAAAACCTTAACAAGCATTAACCAGGTATAGTGTCCCTGGCAAACAAGTGACATGTGATAAATAGCTAAAACAGCTTTAATCAATGACATCAATGCTGGGTTCATTAACAATAATAAGTACTCTACTCCTGATTTATGAAATCAAAGATTTCCTTTTGATCTCTTGCCTAAGGCATAAAGAGTGGGGGCAGACGGAGGAACAGCTTGAGGGATTCTCTTCCCCAACACGTGCAGAGATGCTCTGACAGGGAAGACGTAGACGCTAGGTGATGGGGGCTATTGGACAGCAGCTCCTTGCAGCTGGGGGTCTGGCAATACCCTTTCTCTAATTCCTCCCTGGTTCACTTCCTTTCAACAGTCTAACGGGGGAAGATTGCAACTATACCTTAATTTTTAAGTAGTAATAAATAATCAGAGTGAGAAATACGTTGGCTAAAAAGACGAGAAGTCACACAAAAGGAAAAGGAAGTTAGAAAAACAAAGCTTTCACGACACATCAAAATACAGGCTTGTGAGCGAGAAAACACTCTCTGCTTGATGACACTGCAGCAGGGCCAGACGAGGTTACATGATGCACAAATGGTACAGAGGCCTCTCAAAGCAGATCCTCCATGGAGCACCTTGCCAGGTCACCCACTGTGTGGCACACAGCCAGCAAGGTTCATGTGAGGGCCAGGTTAGTGCACAGAGAATGGGTCATTCTCAGCAGCTCTTAGCTTAAAATTTTGAGTGGTTTTATCTTTCTAATCAGGCTGGAGCAGTGTTTTAGACCAGTTATGACTGCACTGGGCCATTACATTCCGCAACAAAACCACCTCACAGACTCCAAACCTATGTTGTCTGTTCCTTTCAACGTGAGGCATCTCAGATTCAAATCATTACCTTTGGGAATCTCTCTTTGTAGACATGGTTCATCATAATTATTTCATGGTCACAGCAGGCAGGAGAACGTCCAGGGCTGCAAGTTAAGCAAATTGTGCTTTTGAACTTGACACAGCATGGAATGAAAATAAGCTTCTTATTTATCAACAATTAGTTGCATCAAGAGTACTATCTAAACTTCATAAGAAAAAGGATACTAGGTAATAAATTACAAGACGGTCATTAATGTACACATGTACACATATCTACCCATGAACCTAGAGACACCAGAATAGCATTCAAAGAGAGAAGTTCAAGAAGAGGAATGCCATGAAATAATTACAGATGTAATACAAAGCTGGTGCAGAAGATGTTCTTAAATTCAGATTTTATTCTGCATTTAATATGAGTAGCTCTGGAAACCAACTAATGAATCCCAGTATAGAGTAAAACAGGTAGCTATACGCATTAACACAAACACCAACATCTCGGGCACAATTAACAGTATAATTTCACACTTTTATCATACACCTGTGCTCCGCCACATACCACTGAAGTGGCTTCAGTGCCTTCCACGGCAGAGATGTCATAACTGAAATCCATTTTCTAGTCTGTATTTATCTGGGATGCTGAGGTAGACATTATAAACAACACGGCACAAAAGCATACAATCACTGTGGGCTTTTCCTTATTTATTTCAACAGTAGGTTCAAGTCTGCTCCTATGAGTATATATCTGTGCAACATGAGTACGAATATTATATATTTCTGGGAGGCTATGGTTTGCAGGAACCCTCTTCATAAATGCCCAAATAAGAGTTGTATGGTAAAAACACACTGCTTCTACATGGAGTAGTAAAACTGATCTTTTATTCCATAGCTCAAAAGAATAGAAAACAAAACAAACAAAAATGCCCTTCTCAGTAAACTTGGATAGTCAATGGAACATCTAACTTGAATATAGCCAAGAGTCCCACGCCTACAGCAGCACCAGGCTCCCCACAATGATGGAAAGGAAATGCTCTACCCTAACTCCCTTCAAGACAGACCAGTAGTCCAGCCGCAGCTACTGGCAGATGCCCTCAGCTTTCAGCCTCTTCAAGGACTGCCTTGGCTAGAGCGAGCTGCTTTTCCCACAGTTAGGCCCTTCCTGGATGTTTACATCCAGTGACAGACACAGCGAGTGAGGTGAGGATATATAAAGGCCAAGCCACTTCAGTCCTGAGGGACAACTATGACAGTCATCAGCTCCTGAGACCTAGACTGCTGTGGGGTCAGCATAGGCAGGTGGGCCTATGTTGCAGCTCAATTTCTTTCTTTCTTTTTTTTTTTATTTATTATGACTGAGTGAAAATGTACATTCCCATATAAATTTACATGCCCACCTATATGCAGCTTCCACTGCTCTCCCTGTCCAAGCATCCTATTCCTCTGTGCTCCATACATGTCTCATCCTTCCAGCAGTCTCCTTTCCCCTCCTCTTCACCCACTTCCCTTCCTCCAGCCAGAAGTCAGCAGGATGATATCTTACAGATGCATAGAACCATAAAGTGCATCCAATACATGGTCACTCTGCATCGCCAAGTCTAATTCATTCGTATCCGAAGAGTGGACCTTTGTTATGATTTATGGGCAATGGCAGCATCAGGGCCAGGGGCCATGTTCCCAGGGGACCATCAGTTGTGGTCTTTTAGTGGAGATCTCAGGGTGTACCCCTTTTCATTCTTGTGTTGCTGGTGAGACGCAACTTAGTGAGCTCCATCGCGGCTGTCACTGGTGGTGGCCAGGCACCATCTGGTTCTTCTGGTCCCAAGTCTATGTAGGCATCCACTCATGTGGGCCTCTCTATCTTCTGGGTTGTCTTTACCCCATGTCATTTTGGTCCCCGGTGATCAAAAACACAAAACAACAAGTGCTGGAGAGGCTGTGGAGAAAGTGAAACTCTCCTACACTGTTGGTGGGGTTGCAAAATGGTCCAGCCTCTTTGGAAAGCAATCTGGCACGTCCTTAAAAAAATGGATATAGATATACCATTTGACCCAGTAATTCCACTACTTGGAATATATCCTACAGAATCAAGGCCCTTCACACCAACGGACACATGCACAAGAATGTCTATCGCAGCACAGTCCACGATAGCAAAAAGATGGAATCAACCCAGATGCCCAACAACAGAGGAATGGATAGGTAAACTATGGTATATATACTCAATGGAGCACTATGCAATGATAAAGAATAATGATGATTCCAGGAAACATCTCATAATCTGGTTTCAACTGGAAGACATTATGTTGAGTGGAAGTAGTCAGTGACAAAAGGACAAATATTGTATGAGACCCCTACGATAAGATCTCAAAAACAGACTTATGCATAGAAGAAAAGACTCTTTGATGGCTGCAAGGGAGGGGAGGGAGAGAGGGCGAGGTGGGGAGGGTTTAGATAAGATAGGTGGTAGAAATCTGGTTGGGTGAAATCGGTGATAGCACACATTAGAAACAAGAACAATATTAAGTGGACTTCAGCATAACTTGAGTACTCCTTCCATCTTAACCCAATATTGCAAGGACAGAGTAGCTGGGGCCAGGGGCCGGGGACCATGCTCTCAGGCAAAATCGAGGCCAATTGGCACAACTAGCATTTTGCTAAGAGAGCTCTCTACACCCCACATTGGTGAGTGGTGTCTGGGGTTAAAAGCTGCCAAGCTGCCATTTGAGGGCACAGCAAATGGTCCCAACTCAGGAGAAATGGATGATCAACTTCTCTCTCTGCCCAACTCTGTTTCCTCCTTTTCTTCCACAGATGTTGATGCCAAAGTTATTCCCCTAATAAACATCCTGACCACTCATCTCTATTTCAGCATCACTTCCTAAGAAACCAAGCTCTGACACATACTATTACTTGAACCAAGTTCAAAGTAAAACTAGCTCTACTCAATGTCAAGTAGACTACACTTGGCATTCACAATATTCAGGGAACATAAACACCTAGAAACTTGCTCATAATTCTAGACAAAATGAGACTTATGACTAAAAGAAAGAATAAAATCTTTGAGTGGATTTTTATAACCTAGAACTGGGGAAAAAAAAGGAAAACACAAACAACTCCTATTTTTGCTGTTCTTCCTTTTCAACCAAGCTTCTCTCTTAATGGAAGTAAGATTATGAAATACTCTTACATCACAATTAGACTGCCTTAAAATTTCCAACAGTTAGAATTTTTATAGGTGGCCCCTTAAGGCTAACATGAATGCTGCTACTACAGCAATTAGCGAACTGTGAAGATTTAAAAGAAAAAGAAGAGACACCTTTCCATGGTAATTAACAATAACACGTAAATGGGAAAAAAAATCATACTGTGTTTATAGTAGCTCCCAAATTAATTAACAATACATGCATGAATTACCTACTGCTGTTTAGTCAATTCTGACTCATAGTGACCTACAGGACACAGCAGAACTGCCTCCTAGGGTTCCCAAAGCTATCATCTTTATGGCAACAGACTGTCACCTCTTTCTCCTACCATATGCGAATTGCTGTTGCTGGGTACCCCTGAACTGGTTCCAACTCATGGTGATCCTGCCTAGTCCTAGGGCGATCCTCACCATCACTGTTCTGTCTGAGCCCACTATTGCAGCTGCCACATCAATCCTTCTTACTGAGGGCCGTCTTCTTTTTCATTGACCCTCTACTTAAAGGTCTTGAAAACTCGACTCAATCCATGTCATTAAGGTTGAGTCTATTTTGAGGAAACAGCTCTTCCCTCTTCCTATTTTGAGTGCCGTCAACCTAAGGGGCTCATTTTCTGGCACTGTATCTGGCAGCGTTCCAACTGCTATTCATAAGGTTTCCACTGGCTGGTTTTTTTGAGAAGTAGACTGCACGTCCTTTCTCCTAGTCTCTTTGTCTGGCAGCTCCACTGAAACCTGTCCACCAAGGGTGACCCTGCTGGTATTTGAAGTACCGGTGACAAAGCCTCCAGCATCACAGCAACAGGTATGACAAACTGACAGGGGAGTGGTAGATACGTGAATTAGAGGGCCCAAATTGCTCCCTCGAAACCAGTGAGAACAGACAACCCAACTACGTAACAGTTTGTGATCAGGTCTACATACCTCAGACTCCGGGAACGGGGGCGCATGGGTGTGTTCCTGCATCTGCTCTCAGTGGCAATGCTTTCGGTGGTACAAAAATGTTTTGATAAAAAGTGTAATTCATCTGGCGTTGGTTGATATGGTAACTGATGCAACTTCTCCTGGGAGGAACAGGATGACTACAACGAACCAAGGTGAGGTTATATGACTCTCTTGAAAAGAAATTTGTCAAGTAAATATGAAATCAAAGCACTGGACTTGGGTGAGTCTATCATTTAACACTGTTTCTTTTCACAGTATAATTACAGTGGCTACTACCTTAATGTATACCTGATGGATGATGTCTCTGAGAGGTCGAAATATCTTCCATATTTCTTATTTGCCTATAAGACAATTTTTTAGATGATAGGATCTTCTCTGGAAAATCAAGGCTCAGAAAATGAACAGTATCCAGTCAGAGCCAAATCAATAAAGTGACAGCTGGGGTGAGAATTCAGGTATATTAAGTCACATATTTGTCTGCAACTGAATATGGTACTTTGCTGCTTAAAACCAAACATCGTGACTTTTTGGTAACAACAACAACAAAAAAAATAAATCATATGATTTGTTATTATAAGGTAAAGAGACCTTGGTGGAATCACCATCAACATGTTTTGTCAGAAAACAGGGGGAAAAAGTCAGAAAAAGGAGGGAAGAAACCAAGATGATGCTTTTTCAATAATGCCACTGTTTTCACAATTTGGATTTTTTTTTCTTTTTGTTTTTGGCTGAGGTATCCCTTTTTCAAAACAGCTGTAGTGGAAAAAGTTTTTTATCCATTGACTATACATTTGCTTTTTGAAAACATTCGCTTGACACATGGGAAAAACAAGGTACAAATGGGGAATGGTTAACTAACATTGCTCTTCACTCATCTGAGACATACAACTACAAAGCAAAGCAAGTGGTTTTAGTTCATGATTTTCTGTGGGATAGAAACTCAGTTCTATTAAAAAAGATGAAGAAATTTTGAGTTATGAAAACCGGGTGAGAACAAGCACATTTTGAAAGATAACACTCATTTGAAAATGTAAACTCAGGCAAGCTTCTCTTAACTTACAACAACAACAACAAAAAAGGTCATTACATTACAAGCACACTTCATAAATACTGAAGTGCCACAATGTAGTAACACTAGAAATTAATAATGAAAGCTTAAAAATCTGCCTGTGTCAAGAAAGTACAAAACACCTTACGAAGTATATACTGAGACAAAAAAGGGAATTTTAGAATGTAATGACATTATCTTACAAACCATAAAAATGTGAACACATTCCTGGAAAGACTTATGAGACACAGCCAACTCTCTATGCAGAAAGTACAGCCAGAGTCTCAACTACTTCCACCATGAAGAAAGAAAACAAAATACATGAACTAAGCAGTCAACTTAAGGAAAGAATAACACAATAATCAATATAAGCAGGAAAGAAGTAGTGGTGATAAAGCAGAGATAAGGGTATTACTAGCCACCAAAACAGAATTAAGAATTCATACTTATGTCTCAAAGGAAAATAAGTGTTCATAATTCTTACCCAAGACTCCAAAATCCAGAGCTATAAAACTAGTTCAAGCTTGTTCATAAACTTACAGTAATCACTTCTGGTGGAAAACATCCACTGAACTGATGGGAAGTCACAGAATCTAACACTCTTTCATTGCCACTGGCATAGGTGACATGTCAGCCACTTTTTATGCCTCTAGAACTCAGAGGTACGGTGTTATTTGGTTTCTAATGTGTTTAGCGTCAAGGTGAGTCCATTGTGAAATGTGTGAAGCTCAGGAGAGTTGAGTTGGAGGTTCACTACCACGCAGGTTCAGTACTCTACCAGGTGATGCTTTCTGGACATTAGTTTTGTAAACATTTGCCATTTTTTCCCTTCATTTCTATGAGATAAGGCTTGCAAATATAAATTATGACTTTCTTATGTGAGAATTAGGGACATCTTATGGATTTGTTTTGTTTTTCTCTCTGTCATATTTGGGAAACCAGAGGTTCCCCATGGAACCTAATAGAAAAAAAACAAAATAAAATCTGTTGCCACTGAGTTGATTCAGACCCATAGTGACCCTACAGGATAGGAAGCTGCCCCACTGGGTTTCCAAAGAGTGGCTAGTGGATTCAAACTGCCAACCTTTTGGTTAGCAGCTGCACTCTTAACTAACCACCGCACCACCAGGGCTGTAACCTACAGGAAAGGTGTCTGCAATAAATTATGTATAGAGCTCTCATCAGTATATTTTAACACCACAGATCAGAGGCACCATTCGCGTTATTGGTGGCTTGTATTACAGGCTGTTATTTCTCAAAATCCATACAACCAACCAAAAATCTAAAAACACTCAATTAATAAGCACACATTCCAATACTGAAAACAAACCAAAAATCTAAACCCCTCAAGGTTGAGTCGATTCCAACTCCTAGTGACCCTACAGAATAGAGCAGAACTGCCTCATAGAGTTTCCAAGCGGAATCTGATGGATTTGAACTGCCAACTTCTTTTGATTAGCAGCCGTGGCACTTAATCACTATACCACCAAGGTTTTCAATACTGAAAACACATATTGTAGTAATTAATTAATTGATTAAGGAAAAAAAAATGCAGTAACAAAAGGATTCAAGTATTTAATTTGCTTAGTGTGAATGTCCACTCTGGTTGCTTTAAAAATATTAAATAGACTGGATTACGAGCTGCCAGCTCAGTTTCTGCTGGGCTGTTATGTCCAGTATATGGGTCTTGTTATCTTTTAAAGACCTGAAAATGAATTTGAAAATGCAACTGGGATCATGAATTTCACATAACAGACTATGTACCTACAATTTGCATGGGAACAATAACAAGGAAAACTGGAAAAGTGGTTCTCTTTGTGAGGTAAGAGACTGAAAGGGACTACACGGAGAGGTGCTTTAGCTGTATCTCTAACATGATATTATCTTGAAAAATTATTTTGAAAAATAAATGAGAAAAAGATAACGTTAGCATCTGTTAAGCCTAAGAAGAAAACTTTTATGATCACTTTTTAAAAACATCTAACTGAACATCGTAAGGAATGTATCCAACATTTCTGGAAGAACATGATAAACTAGAAGACGGGGTGGTGCGAGCAACCTTAACAAAATAGGAGGCAAAGGGCTTCTCTGGAGAGAAGCCTCTTTCATCTCAGTTGGAATGAGTAAGGTCTAAATGGGAATACGAGGACAGGAAACCATGAGGGACACCAGATGGTTCCACGCCACTGGGAACAACTGGAGGGCAGCAAAACGGACTGTGAGTGACTCAGAAGGTACCAAATGGGTCCAAAAAAGGTGATGCCAATGCTGAACAACTCAGAATTACAAAGTCAAAGCGCAACCTCTTCACCAGGGACTCAGAGGAGGACTTCAAAAGCCTGTGAAGAGAGTGTCAGAACAGCAGAGGAATACATGTGCTGTCCCCAAGACCTCATCTGTTAGCGAAGGAATACTTCTACAGGGCAAAACACCCTTGAAATATACCAACTTTAGAACAGGTTCAAGAATCATCTTGAGACTTTCCTAATAAGCTGAGTCTCATTTATACACACACACAGATGGATGGATAGACAGACAGACAGATACACAGGGTAGAATCGGATGGGATTGCCTCCATTTCCTGGGTCTCGTTGAGTTTTCCACAGTTGACAGGGTGTGGTCTTAACCACTGTTCTAGCACTTGCTATTAACCCCACCACCGGTGAATCAGTTCTGACTTACAGAGACCTCACTGGACAGAGCAGAACTGTCCCATATGGTTTCCAAGGACTGTCTGGTGGATTTGAACTGCTGACCTTCTGGTTAGCAGCCATAGCTCTTAACTACTACGCCACCAAGGTTCCCTCACTCTCTACTACTACAAAATATTAGACTTTTTCTTCTTTGACAGATTTCTGTCTTAAGATCTAGCTTTAGCAGTTTTTACTCTCTCTCTACATATACATACGGTAATCATTTTTCAAAATGTTATAATGTTAATATATGTGTAGAAGTCCCTATTTGTTATTTATTTAAACCAATATTGCATACTCATATCTCATATTTATAGGTATTTATATTCTGATTTCCATTCTTTCCCTCAAAAGAAAATAATTTATCTGGCAAGGAATTCATAGGAGAATGTTCACTACTGCTGTAATTCCTCACAAACTTGTTTTAATATTAAAAATTGTGATCTAAAAATTATCTTGGAATAGTTTCACAAATTAATTTTAGCAGCAAAATTTGAAGTTGACAGAAATTGTGACACTAAATATTCTCTGGAAAGGTTGACCAAATCTTTCCAACTTCAGAATATACCATTTTTAACACTTGCCAATCCTGTCATTTCCATCATGTCCAAAGGATAAAGACATAATGCTGTTTACATTTCAGTACACGCAGTTCTGGAGTTCAAATAACATCATAATTATCTGTAAGATTTAAACCACATTTTCTAAGAGCTTGTAATTTTATTTGTATACATTCCACATTTTTATTCTAAAAAAATAACTAAAACATTTCTGATGGATTAACTTAGTGAAGTGAGAAGCTAAGAACAACTCAGATTACATTTAGAAAAAAAAGAAAATGCAACCACATAACTTTCGCTCTGATGTTCAAAGGCTAAGAAGACAAAGAAAAAGGAGAAAATGGGAAGTACCTTTCCAGTTTTCACTCATCACTCTCATCAACGATCAACAACTCAAGTTGTGTCACAGCCCCTTTCAGTTCACAAATCAAACAGTTCCTTACATCTTAGACTACAATTTTTTTTTTTTTAAAAAAAAAAACAACAGATTTTAACAATCAGGTTTCAAAGGTACTCCCCCAAATCCACACTACATTACACCTGGAATCCTAGTAACATATAATGTAAACCAGCAGCAATGCAGTCAGAGCTTATCTATTCACATGCAGTTTCTTGTCAACTCAAATATTATTAAGTGGCTGAATTCATGTGTTTGGCATAGTGCTGGGTGCGGTACAAAATGCAATCGACGGATACTCTAAACAGTAAAGCACAGATTGTGACAAAGTAGAGATGGGAATGAATGATGGAACTCTTAAGTCATCAGGTCCGCATCCCTGACACAGTACAAAAGGAGCCAGACCATCTGTCTAGGTGTTTACTGAACACCTACAGCATATAGGGCTTATTAAATCATCACCCAGTTTCTAAAACTCTGCAGAGATAGCTATCCAATTCTACAGTATCACAGATTTAAACTGAGAAAGTGTTTACCTAACCAACTGAATTGTTTCTGGTAATTGCCAGGCCTCTTGTTGAAATACATAGTTTGGGGCAATAGCATCCTTCTTCCTACGTCCTATTATCATGGTTTCATCTTGTCTCTTCATTTATCTTAATTTTCTCCTTAGAGTAATTCTTTTAATTTCTCCCTAAAAGAAAGTTCTTACCAGAAAAGTACAAACAAGCTAAAGCTTGCCATTTTTTAGTTTGAAAGAGGAAAAAAAAAAACATCTCCAAGTCATACAAGCAAAAAGAACCAGGCCATCAAAGTTTAATGACATTTTCAGCACTAATACCACTGGTATGGAGCCAAACCAGATTGTGTTTCCTGCACCCATACCCCCAAACTATACAAAATGGTATCAAAACAAAAGCCCCAATCTATTCCAAACTTGCAATCCTGGGGCTTACTCAATTTATGCATCCAACTGTCAACACTTGCAGCGAAAGCGTGTCCTTTTTACGTGTGTCAGCACATCATTTGATGTGTAACCTATTTGGAATGGCAGACATGCAGAATTTATCTTCTCTTTCCTACTAGGAAACACCCAGAGAAAACATGGCCTGTGTAATACCTCTGCAGGGTGGTGAGGGGAGGTGAGAAAACACTAGGTACTTACAGAAACCGTGGAGCTGGGCGTGTTTGTCCCATAGCCAGAGGAGGGGAGAGAAGCCAGCGACCAGCGACGTCCATCAGTCCTATTGAAAAAGTGAGTTCAGTTTAGGCCAATGCTGGAGTACTGTTTACAGGGAACCCAAGGGGAAGAGAGTATATTTAGTCCAACAAACGACACAAACACAGTCTGGGAGGATGTGGAAATGCTCAGCAGCGGTAAGGGTAAACAAACATTATACAGCAGGTTAACTTTTATTTAAACTGAATCAATACACCCAAACAAGTAGAAAGTGAATGGGTTGATCCATATTATTGACCTTTCGCTAACACACTTTGACAAAATGAATACCAGGGATAATTACAACTGTCAGACTCAGCAGATTCAAATTAATAAAAACAGAAAGGAAGGAAGAAAACACCCATATCTGGAAACCGATAACCTGGGCGGGTGCCCTCTGGAAGGGCCTGGCCTAAAACACAGTACAGTAGCTCGTGGTACCCTCTACTGCATCCTCAAGAACTTCTGCTTATTATTTTCAAGGAAACAGTTCTAGTCGTCACACCTAGGGACAAAGGGATCAGTGGACTCATGACTGGCTCCAGCTTTAAGTGGCAAATAGCTTTTGTCCTAAGAACATGACTGGCCTGCTCAGAATCCCTTAAGACTTACTGCTTTATGACATGGCCGGGCTTCACTACGAGAGAGGGCAAAAGCCTCTTGCAGGGCTTATGAGCTTGCAGGCCAGCTCTGGTAACTGACAGTGGGAGCAGAATAAAAAGTTTCTCTCCTGTGTTAGAACCTAACCCCAAAAGTAGAGTCATCTGCCCCATTTCAGAGGCAAAGTGTCAGGAGTCCTGAAGACAGCTGTTGTTATTTTCAAACAGAGCTTAGATGGGTAGCTGCTGAGTTGAACTCTGGTTATCAATCACAGTCATTACAAGGGTCTCAGAAGAGTTCACGCATTAGTAGAGAAAATACTACTGCTAAAACAAGGGGACATGAGAAAGCAAATTTTCTGAAATCTCTAGTATTCTAGAATAATTCCTTGATTAGTAATTTTGAGACTATATCTTAAAAGTCATATGACGCTGTGAAAACACACACACAAATCTGTCAAGAGACAAAACAAGAAAAACATATTTTATAAAGAGCTATGTTACATTCTTAGATGTGGTCACACAAGTAGATTTTTCTTTTGTAATTTATGATTAATCTAAGTGAGAGACAAGAGTGGACAAAATTTACTACAGATACATTCATAGTATGCTGAAAGCAGTGACTTGAATTTGAGAAACATTATAACTAGACGTTCATGTAAAAATATTGACATTTTAGCCTAAATTTACAGTTAAGGGAAAATAATAAGCGACCACGATTGCTGGCTCCAAGACATGTGAATGGCCCACAAAGACAAAATGAAGAAACTCAAGTGGACAGTCACAAACTATTACAACGTCAAAATTTTAGTAAAATTTACCTGTCATTTCTGTGCCCATGATTGGAGTACAATTGAATCAAGTTTGTTTTAAAAAACAGAAGCAAAATAACACGTATGTAAATATGGCACATAAGAGGAAGTGTGACAAGTTATGTTTTTAAGAAATATTTTCCAACAATTACAATACTACCTAGAAATTTAAGAATAAATAATCATAATGACATGCTTATAAAGATATTTGACTATCAATTAAATGGACACAAGTTGTTTCTGTTTTACTTGGCTACTTAGTAAAGATTTAAAATCATCCTAATATTTTATATTTAAGATATCCCCAATTTTCAAAACCAAGAAAAGGATATTATTTTAAGAGAATTATTCAGTCTGTGTAATAGTAATTATCAAAAACTAGTCTCTGGAAAGAGTGAGGGACACAATTTCCCCCACCATGATTCTGTTTTGTGATTCATTAACTCTCTTTTCCCTCAGGTATCAATGAACATATTTCAGATCAGTGAACAATTCCAAGAGGAGACATATTCTTATTAGTTCTGAAGCATAAATTACAGTTGCTTACTCCAGAAAACACACAACTAGAAGGATGTTTAAACAAGAGTGTGCTCAGTGCTCTGTGAAGGCACGAACCAGAAATAATTTATGTCTCATAAAGTTACCTAAGTTGTTCATGTCTATTTACTCAAATGGAATACAAGGACCATTGCATTTTTATTGCGACGCCAACTGCACACCATAAGTGACTGTATGTATTGGCTATATGCAGCACTTAAGACAGGGCATGTTAATTTTTCCAGGTAGGTATCACACAGTGCAACGTGGATGCTACTAACGATGTTTTCTTTTCTTTGCAGCAGTGACAAATAAAACACTATCTGAAGAACACACTACACTCTTGCCAAAGCAACCAGGCTTTTCTGTGTACAGCCTTTTCCTTGCAGACGGAAATCTCAATGTTACATTAAATGAAGAAGAAGAGTGCAACATCTGATGGGCGCACAGGATACAAAGAGACTGGTTTAAAACATCACTTCAACACTACTCCCTAAATTCAGATTGACATGATCTACTACAGATAAACAGTGACACAACCCAATTTTAATTTGGCTACTATAATTTACAACAAAGGAAAAAAAATCAATTCCACCATTAGAAGAATCGTAAATCCAATTATTACAATAAGCATTGAAAATATGTCTCCCTGCTTTAGAGAAAAAACAAACAAAAAATTCGAGTTGCATTACCATTCTTTTACTTTAACTTAATACTAACAAATTAATAATTTTACCCTACAATACAGATCAGAAAACATGGACAGCAAGTGTGTGGCATCATATCTTCCAACCGGTAGATAGAGTATTACATTACAGGTGACGCTTACTGCAAGAGTAGTACCACAAGGGTTAAATACGATCCAAAAAAAACCCACTGCTGTCGAGTCAGGTCCGACTCATAGCAACCCTGGAGCGGACAGGAGAACTGCCCCATAGAGTTTCCAAGGAGCACCTGGTGGATTTGAACTGCTGACCTTCTGGTTAGCAGAAGTAGCACTTAACCCACCACATCACCAGGGTTTCCTGAATTAGACCAGAAGAGATTAATAAACCTGACTTTTACCCTTTCACTTTAATTATTTCAAAATAATTTTAAAGACAATGCAGTACTTCTTTGACATTGATGACCTATTGAACTAAATTCATAAAACAACAGAATGTGAGTCTTAAAATGGCATTATTTCTTAAAGGCTCAGAAATGCACACCACATAGAATGGAATGAGTGGAATCTCCATGTTTCCTGAATGCAAATCAACTCTAAAGAGGAACAGAAAAATCCCTGATATTAAACAAATGCATATCAACTTGAGTTTTCATAACAGGGTTCCAGTTAGTTGAATAAAAGTTTAAAAAGATGATCACTCATATCCTAATATAAAGCAATACTTTTTGAAGAGTGTGGAGGGAGTTCCATCTGGAAATTTATGCAAAATAAACTAGAGGTCTCCTGTGATAATCTTCTGTTACGGTTTATGGTTTATTTGTCAGAAATTAGCATGCCCGGGGGTTTGTGTATTTTCACAGCACAGAAACCAGATTCATCTGTCCTCTAATCATCCACTTAATTATTAGATTCTCTTCATTTCTATAAATCTGGCAGGATTAAGAGACTATGATTTCTGTCATATTTAAGTGTATGCTGTAATGAGATTTGCATTTTTCTTATTAATTAAATGCATCTTCTTTTTAGAAAGTTGTGTTCTAAAAACTATGTGGGCTCACAATTATCAATGTTTTTTTTTTTTTTTAAGTGCAACAGGAGCATCACTGTGAATTTCATATTCACTGGATAAACACAGGCTTTGTGGGACCAGTTAATCTCACATCTTCTTCATAGTGCTTAAAATGAATAACTAAAATGAATAAAAGCTGGAATTGGGGGGGAAACAGTGTGAAGGCCTCCATAAGTTCCTTGAAGGTCGTTTCTTAATTATCCTCCCAGCTGTGGGGACAAAGTACCACACACACATAAGCCTTATGTGATAATGAGCAGGACCTCATCAAGCAGAAGAGGGGTGGTGGATTCTCCACCTAATGCTTTACAACCCTTTCACAGGCAGCTCTTACCTCCGTGCAAATGAAAAATGGGCTGAGGCACTGGGGGAGAAATTTCTGGGGCTATCTTGAGGGCTATTTCCTGTAGAAAGAAAGGAAGAAAATTTGTAACATTATTATCTTTTTGTATCATTACCTGTTTCAAGAATCTTCTCCTAGTTATAATAGTTTCTTTACACTTCCGTAATGTGCCAGACCTCCTGGGATGATTCAGTATCATCTGTAAGGAGGTTCCAAGGTGCTTGAGTTCCAGTACAGCTTTCCAAGCATGCCCAGGACAGGAGTAACATAATCACTTCTCTCACCAACAAGCAGTTCTCCATGCATTTAGTAATCCAAATATTCCAGTCCCATAGAATACTGAATATACAAATGTCTCGGCTGTTACCTTCCAGATGTGAACATTTCAAACAATACAGTAGATGGTAAGCATATGCATTCAATTGGTTGGGGAGGAGGGGGGAGTCTCAGGGTGTCTTCTATTTTAGGGAGGCAGCCTTAGTACTTCCTTTTTATTTAAAGGTGTCTATGAAATCTGATTTTGAACTAACTCGATAGCAGCTGGATTGGTTTTTGGTTTATTGAAGCTGAGGTCTCAAAAATAAGATACTTGTATTTCAAAATACATGTTTGAAAGGTGACTGTACCAGAACTGGTGGTAAGATACTGCAAGGAACAAAGCAGTCCAGGCCTATTTCTAAAATGACACAGGTCTATCTCAGCATTGGCCGTATGGCCCAGAAGAACTACCCTGTGTCAGAATCTTCTTCAACAATCCCTCTGCTCCTAAGCAGCTGGACCATGACTGCCAGGCAGCCTTAAATGGCAGAGTGCCTTTTCCCTGAGCCCCGGACAAACGGCAGCTCAGGAAGCTGTCTTCTCCTTGGCCTGTGTAGCAGTGACTGCTTGCTATATAGAAAGGGCAGCTCCTCAGGGGGGCCTTGTTCGTTTGTAGAGACGACCACTCAACCTGCTGCTGATGATGGAGAAAGCTTGGCAGGCAGCTGGCAAGGGAAAGTTCACAATAATCCAGACCACCTTGCTTCCCTCTGCATGTTTAATTATATTGGCTGAATTGTCTGAGGACCACACAGGGCTGTAAGTGGCTTAAATAAGGAGAAAGGGTAAGACTGCAAACTAATCCTGTTCTTGAAAAATGGGAAAAATAAATCAGGATGGTAGGTCCACTCCTTAGCAGCAAGCCAGCTGCCACATTACTAGCTTCTTAATAACAGTGACAACTGTAATTAGGTGTACGGAATGCAAGTCTTCAGTTTCAAGCCAGTACCTGGCTGTAAAGGTCAACAATTTATTACCTGGCTGCAAAAAGAATAGACTAACACATTAAGGAAGGTAAGTTTAGTGCTATTGAGGAATTCCAGAGTGGCTATATTTGCTGCTGAAATTTTTCAATTACCTTAAGGTTGCAAATTTTAGAGTGATGTTTGCAACAGATGCCATTAACTTTATGACAGACAGCACAATCAAAGCCATTTAACTAGGAAGCGCTGAGAAGCTTATTTCTTTATAGAAGGAATCAAGAAGCATTTTTTTTGCCCTGCTGCAATGAAATTTATCACGCCTTTGCATCTGTTGTCCTTTGGGATCCCAGAGAAACACATTCTACTTTTGCCATCCAGTAATTCTCAATTCTTTCTGTCCACTTATCCATGTGGCTAAATTCTTTCAACCTTCCTAGCACTCATCCATTATAGCCTGTACTTTACTCGTCACCTTTCAAAGGTCTTGATGCTTTCAAGGTGGCTAAATATTTTGTTTCCTAAAGAGAAAAATCTAATGCCAGAATTTGGGTATAGATTTTGATTTAGGGGAAAAGGCTCACTTTGCTCACATCCCAAATAGAACAAACTACTAGAAAATATGGAGCCCTGGTCCCAGATAAAAGCACTGGCTGCTAACCAAAAAGTCAGCAGTTCAGATCTACCAGGTACTCCCTGGACAGTCTAACGGGCAGCTCTACCCCGTCCTACAGAGTCCACCGGTGCTAGAATCAGCCTGATGGCAACGGGTACCAGTAAATTATTAGGAGCAACAAAACAACTGACTGCGCGAGGGAAAGGCATTTCACGAACAACTCTTTCTACCCTACCCACTTAGAGTGAAACAGTAAGTCTTAGGAAACCTGGCACCAAATTCTAAACCCTCTGTTTTTTGTAAGGTGAATACTATATCTGGGGATTACAGTGATATCAACTGAAACAATTAGGGTTGTTGTTGTGAGGTGCCATTGAGTCTGTCATGGCTCATAGTGCCCTACGCACATCAGAAGGAAACAGTGCCTGGTCCTGTGCCATACCCACAATCACGTTGTCATGCTTCAGCCCATTTTTGTAGCCACTGTGTCCATTCATCTTGTTGAGGGTCTTCCTCTTTCTCACTCACCCTCTGCTTTACCAAGCATGGTTAGGTAGGGAGAATGCTTTAAATATTTTTAAAGATCTGAAGATGGGAGACACAATTACCTCAAAATCCCTCCCGTTTTTGAGATTTTAATAAGTGATCCCCAGGAGTCCCTAAAATCTTACAATGGACGGTGACTTGTCACCTGTGGATGAGTTAGCAGAGATACAGTTACAGAGATAGGATTAATTTAACTCTGTTCTTAAAAAAAATTCAAGGCTAACATTAACCATTTCTGTACTTTCAATTGTGCCTTTCCATCTTGGGCTACCTCTCCAGACATAACTGAAAATGTTCCTAGTTCTCTTCTCATCTATTCTTCCACTGCAGTAAAACCAAGCCGAATTCCCACAGCTTCAACTACCAGACTACAGAGTCATTTCTAGTGGTTTACTAATTATTGATCTTTTTCCTGTTTCATGTCAGACTGAAAAGCTAAATAGTAAGAGGGGGGGAAAAAAAAGACTATACTGCAGCACCCAAGTGAACTCTCAAAAAGGCTCTATGGGCCATGGGGCATAAAATGAGATCAAGTAGGTTAGCCAACCAACCAAATTCATTGTTATCTAGTCAATTACAACTCATGGCAACCCTACAGGACACAGTAGAACTGCCCCATAGTGTTTTCCAGGAACAACTGCCGAGCTTTCAGTTAGCAGCCACCAGGCCTCCTATGTGGGCTATGATACCTGGTAAATCCTTAGGGACAAGTGACTTTAGCTTCATTGCAGGGCAGTTCAGCTGGCTTTAGATAAAATGAGAAAGGGAAGGGAACTTTAGGAAGAGGGTCAAAAATAACACAACCACAATAGGTCACTGAGGTGGGTACAAGCTCTCTGGTAGCAAAGAATTTGGAATCACAAAGCCAAGGAGCTGTGAATTATGTTTATGGGCACTAACTAGTGGGAGGCCTTGGAGTCCCCAGGTGATGCAAGTGTAAATGTTCTTGGTTGCCAATCAAAAGTTTAGAGATTCTAGTCTACCTGGAGATACCCTGAAAGCAAGCCCTGGCCACCTGCTCCTAAAAAATCAGCCACTAAAAACTCGATGGAACACAGTTCTGCTCTCACACATGTGAAGTCACCACGAGTTGGATAACTAGATAGCAACTGTTTTTTAGTGGGAGGCAATAAGAGTGGTTTAGAAACAAGGGAGTCAGAATCGACTCCATAACAACTAAGAACAACAGAAGCAAGGGAGAGAGGCTGAGGTTACAACTGGGCATGAGCGTACTGGGTGAACAGAGAGGTGGCAACAGTGGGGAACTAGACTAAAGAAGGATTATCAAGGGCATGTTACAGAACAATTCAACCACTGTCAGCATTGGATTAGAAATAAGTAATGAAGAAATACAAGATAAATGTAACTAAAGGTTCCAGACAGGAAAATTCTGAGAGAAAACTGGCACTGTGGTGGTAAACCAAACCTAAATCAAACCCACTGCCGTCCAGTAGATTCCAACTCATAGCAACCCTATAGCACAGAGCAGAACTGCCTCCCGTAGTTTCCATGGAGCACCAGGCGGATTCGAACTGCCAACTTTTTGGTTAGCAGCTGTAGCACTTAACCACTATGTTACCAGAGTTTCCACTGTGGTGGAGGAGTGGAAAAAGCCACATGAGCGTTCTGCAGATTTTTGTGTCATTTCCTACAAAACATGTCTTAATTTTCTGTAGGGAGAAGTTACGAGATTAGCAGATTAGATAGGTGGAAGTCAATCTTCGGAGTGCTTGCTCTTCCTTGAAATAAAAATCAATTTCTAGGTTATCAACTTAGTCTCTGAAGACTTAGTGACACAATCTGTCATACAGTGATCAAAACACTGCTAATTTAGAGCAGAACAAATTAGAAAGCACACCTTACATGTTCTTAACTCAGAGATGAGGAACTGGGGGCATTTTGACTGCAGCATACACATACATGCACACAGACACACAAAGTACTTTTGCAGGATGTGAAAGCAACATAGATTGCAACCTGCGTCCTAGGCATGACCTTCATTCCTCATACATCCACCCATCTGCAAACCAACACCTGAGAGACTCTCAGGTGAAAACGGGTGCCAGTTCATTCTCTGCCCATATGTGCAGCATTTGCCTATAACTCAAATCCTGCTGCTCCCAGGGATTTGCTGTCTCTTGCATGTTTGAGTGCTGGGACACTTTATAGATTGCTGGTTTCCCAGCTGATGTTTCTGACCTGATAATGTTAACCTTAGCGGCAGCCAGGCCTTAGGTAGGTAATTAACTGCATGATACGCAGGGGAAATAGCAAGGCTAATACGTAAGCAGTGCATCAAAACGATACTTTACCTAACAGTGCTGCACAGGGTGCCTCATTTTAGAAGCAGTTATTGTTAAGAAAGTGATTTCCAGATTAATTAAATTGTTTGACTGCTTTGTAATTAGGCTGCAGAAGTCCTGTGTCTTCATCACAGAGAAGCAAGCTGCAAATCTCTTTAAAAGGCATATGCTATGCTCACTATAGATTATTAATATGCTTTTAATAGCTGTCTGTTCACAAAATGACAGTTTCTGAGGTTCTGATTTCTTATCAGGAAGGAGGGAATACAAGAATTAATGATAACTGCCATCTGAAACTTCTGGTGGATCAAACGACAAGCCCCCATGTGAACCCTTGGTGTCACCACTTGATGATCCCTAAAATGAGTTGTGATGTTTCACATCATAACAATAAGTGTTGTGTTGCTTATTACCTTGTAGAAGATTCTTGGGAATGCACAGGCAATCCTTACAAATCTCAGGACAACTCTGCAAACTTAAATCTAGAATCTCCTTCTAAGATGAATGTCAGCAGATAAACTCAGCACTCAAATGGTTATAACAAGGCCGTTGAGCTGAGCTAACATCACAGAATAATAGTTCAAGTCACCACAGACATTTGAGTCTATCCCACTGGACCCAGGCATGTGACTCAGGAACACAGTTAGAAACCTTCTCTTCAGTCAGACATCTGTCTTGGAAACTGGCTCCTTTCCAGATATAACTGTAGAATTTTAATTAAACCTGGGCAGCTGTTTAAAATTTAGGCAGCCAAAGAAAGGCCTTGGTTGACCTTTAGTGGAACCATGCCAAGGAAAAACCTTGGTTAGCCTTTAGGTAATCTGTGAAGGGGCACACTTGATGAAAAAGATCTTTTAAATGTATTAAAAAGCAAAGGTGTCAGTTTGAGAATTAAGGTGGGCCTGACCCAAGCTACGGTACTTTCAGTCGTTTCACATGCATGGGAAAGCTGGACAATGAATAAGGAAGACCAAAGAAGAATTGATGTCTTTGAATCATTGTGTTGAAGAAGAATATTAAATATACCATCGACTGCCAGAAGAAAGCACAAATTTGTCTTTGAAGAAGTATATAGCTGGAATGCTTTTCAGAAGCAAAGACGGTGAGATTTCATCTCTCGTCTTGTCTCGTCTCATGTATTTTGAACATATTACCAGGAGGAATTAGTCCCCAGAGGAGAACATCATGCCTGACAAAGCACTCGGTCCATGAAAGAGAGGAAGACCCTCAAGGGGATAGACTGTCACAGTGGCTAGAATAATGAGCTCAAACAAACCCATGACTGCGAAGTGAGGATGGTGAAGGACCTGGCAGTGTTTCCTTCTGCTGTACATAGGGCTGCTAGGAGCCAGAACGGACTAGACGGTTCCTAACAATAACAAGAAGAAGCTGTAAAGTGCTCAGAGGAGACCCATGAGCAGAAGTAGAGTTACATGCTCAGGTCTTCAGAGCAAAGAACATTTCACACAATGACTTCAGCCTCTACCATAATCTGGGCTCTCTGAGCCTCTTTAGAGTTCCCCCTTCCTGCCATGTTGATCTTTCCACAGCCAAACCCATCATTCCCTGTCATCTCTGTCTGACTGGCTTATTCATTCAACAAATATGTATTCAACCTGTATTATACAGAGGGGTAGTATATGATTTGATTTACATTTTTAGAAAGATCCTTCTAACTGATCTGTGGCCAGTGGACTATATGTAGGCAAGACTGGAAGCAGGGAGATAGTTAGAAGGCTACCAGCACAGACAAGGTAAGAGGTAGTGGTGGTTTGGAGAGGGTGTTTGTAGATTTGAGGAGTGTTTTGCCAACAGAACTAGGAGAAGTTTCTGAAAAACTGCATTGGGTAGAATGACATTTTGAAGAGAGGCTACAAGAAATACACCTAGATTTTAGACCTGAGCAACTGGGCACTAACTGAAATGACAGGGAAGACACAGTTTGGGAAGCTGAGAGCAAATTATGAGCAAAAGGGAAACACCTGGGTAGTCTTCAGCCACTTACATTTATGAAGGCTTCACTGCAAAAAAAGTCAAATATATTAACATGTGCTCACACCCCATGTTACCCATCATTAACATATAGTGATGTTAACATTTAGAAGTGGCTCTCATATGTAATGCTTGCATTATTTAACTGAATACTTGGAAATTTGGGCATACAAATCACATCTATTTATTCACAGCTCACATTTACTAGTGCCTAGTAGATTTAATAATGAGTCCCTAGGTGGTGAAAAGAAGCCCTGGTGGTACAGTGGTTAAGTGCTATTGCTCTAACCCAAAGGTCAGCAGTTCAAATCTGCCAGCTACAACTTGAAAACCTTATGAACAGTTCTAGTCTAGAAACAACTCTATAGCAATGGGTTTGGCTTTTGGTTTGAATGGCACAAATGGTTAAGCAACTTATTACCAGCCAAAAAGGGTGGTGGTCTGAACCCACTCAGAGATGCCTTGGAAGATAGGCCTGGCGATCTACTTCTGCAAGTTTATAGCCTTTAAAACACATTTAGATCATTTCTGCTGTATACACACGAGGTCTCCACGAATCAGAATTGACAACTAACAACAGTGGTTTGAAAAGCCTTGATCTATTTCAGACACTCAAAGCAGTTAACAGTGATAGTGAGTAGTGTCTGGGGTCCTAAAAGCTTGCTAGTGTCCATTTAAAGTACAACTAGTGCCTATTCACCTACAGCACCAGAGGAAGGAGAGTCAGGATTAAAAGGAGGAAACAGAATGAATGCATGGCTAATTGCCTTCATGAACAATTGCCTCCTTTACTACGAGACAAGAAAAACTCGATGGTGTCTAGCTACCATTACTAAACATTATGAGTTTAAAGAGTCATGAATGTCTACCTAGAGTATTGTGCTCTATCAAGAATTATCTGTATGGGATCAAATTGCCAACAGCAACTCAAAAGAATAGATGGGAAGGTGAGTTTATGTTAATGGGGAGGGAAAAATTTGAAAAAGGTGGGTGCACAACTTGAAGAACATAATCACTGTGACTAATGTGTGTATGTATAAACTGTTGAATTGGTGTATGTGTTCCACTGTGTATATTCTCAATAACTAAATTATTAAAAAATGCTAGTGAAGAGTTTGTAGAGAAAGAGAACTCTACAGGCTAAATATAGAAGTCTGAGTAACCGTAATTTCAATTGTCCTATCTCCTAATACCAAAGGTAAAGCCAAATTGAATATAATGATGTGTGTACTATACCATGTTCCTCTCTTCCTCTCAATGATTGATATTCTAAATGCCGGTGAGGGATAAACTCTGGTTACACAAGTACATAAACCAAAATAGTGTGCTTTGAGATCTTAGTGGCTACCTTAGCCCCTGTTACATAGTAAGTTAGAAACACGTGAATGTTTTTCTGGAAACCCTGGTGGGTAGTGGTTAAGAGCTACGTCTGTTAACCAATAGGTCAGCAGTTCAAAGCTGCCAGGCTCTTCTTGGAAATTCTATGGGGGCAGTTCTGCTCTGTCCTGTAGGATCACTGTGAATTGGAATGTACTCGACAGCAACGGATTTTTTGGTATCGAGTCGCTATGACTCAGAATCAATTTGACTTGGTTTTTGTTTGGAGGTTTTTCTAGTTCAGTAGTTACATTTTAAGTTGTTTTTGTGGACATAGCTTTGAGCTACTTGCTAGGACAGATTAAACAGATGAACAAAACCCAAAGAGCTAAGCATTTATTGGTGGAAGCAGACCTGAACATTACCAACACTGGACTCATACTGTAGAACCAATTCAAAATTCTTTTCTGTGTGAAAAAGAAATTTTCTTAAGCCAAAGTCCTTAAAACTATCAAAACTACTTACTAAAAACAAACATACATATACATAGACACACAAGGAAAAACAAACTCTCAAAGTCTGTATCAACTGACTCAGTAGACAAATGCATATTTCATACTTTCTCAGGAACCACTGACTAGGTGATAGGGTGGAAAATACAGAGGAAGTAGAAAAGAAACTCAGTAACAGGTCAACTTCTGTGTCCTAAGATCTCACAGATGCCTACTGTCTCCATTTCATGAAGCTGTTACCCTGGAATTTGTGTACTATACTCGAAATGCCGTGGTATTGACATGAATGCCTCGGAGATGTGTGATAATGAGTTCTGGAGAATGTTTTAGCTTTTCATTGACCCTTCCTTATTACACTGAATTGATGTCACATCTCCAGGTGATCCCAAGTAAAAACTGGTGAATGTCAAGAGTGGTGAAGAAAGTTGATTTTTAGTTGTGTATTTTCCTCTCATCTACAGTAATTCATCTTTTGGCCAGCAATAGAGATTACTTTCACCCTTTGTTTAAAATTACTGAGGTCAATTTACAAGGTAAATTTACAAGGTCAAAGAAAGGGAGGTCAGAACAGAGCCACTGTAACATAAATACTTAAATTTCATGCAATTTTAAGAAACTTGATGCATTCTATTAATACTACGTAATTAATCAGACTATATGGACAAAAGACTGAATTACAGAAAGTAATCTAATGTGTGTATAGTTTTTTCTATTTCACATGAAAGGACTTCAATTCCTTAACATAATAAGATAGAAGGAATTTCTCTTTTTACCTAGAGGATGGGTGGAATCTATCAGGAAATTGGTTTTTCTCAGACTTTTTGCTTTAATTGCTCAGTAAATTTTAGTCAAAGAGGAAATATTCAAATGAAATCATGCATATCAATGTAATGCTCTAAACGTAATCTACATGTATTCTCTATTATAAATCTATTCATTTCAGCTCCTGAAAGTTTAAAAAACAAAAAGAAAAAAAAAGTCTAAATTTAAGGTGGTGCCATATAACGAGTGTGAACAATCCACTCCATCACCAATTATGGAGCTGATGCAGGATGGGTCGAGTTTTGTTCCCTCGCCTATAGGGCCATCACGAGTCAGGAGCTGACTAAGCAGCAACTAACAATAGTCAATATTCCTTTGACATTTGGTACACAGGAATTCTAACACAGAGTAGCCAAAGAAGTGCATTTAAAAAAAAAAAAAAAAGATACCCAAACATTTTTCAGTGTCTAACTCCAGAATCTGTTCTGACTTACTGTATTATTCACTCATTAAAATCACAAGCAATGCACCAAGTGTCTAATAAGTCAGAATTCTGACTTTTAATTCCTATAAAACATGGAGGAGATCTTGATGATCTTTTGGCCCCAAGACTCTTTGTCTTACACTGTTTTTCTTTTTGATCTCTCTTCCATTTTCTTAGATTAGTGAATAGTTCTCAAGCTGGGCTGCACATTAAAGTCACATTAAAAAAAAAAAAAAAAAAACTGCCATCGAGTAGAATAAAATCACCCAGGAAACTTTAAAAAAATGCTGATGTACAGGACTCATCCCCCTCCAGAGCTTCAGACTCAGTCAGCCTGGGGTGCACATCTTCCAAGATCCCTTTTAAAATGAGGTGATTCTAAACACAGCCAGGTTTGAGAACAATGGCTTTAGAATTTCCTCGTGCAGTAAAGTCCCAAATTCCTATTTGCCCTTTAGAGTTCTTAATCAGGAAGTCTTAAGATTTTTTTCACCTTCTGTATTGCCTTCTATAATTCAATCTCTCTCCTTCTTTAGGTCAGGTGTACTCCATGTCCCTTTTGTACAGTCACTTCATTCTGACCTTCAAGTATTCTCACAACAGGACTAAGACCTAAAATCCCTTCCCTATCAACGCAAACAAGTAGCATCTTACCATGTCAACAATCCTGAAATCCCATCTGCACACAAAATGGTCTCCCAGGTTAACCAGGTAATTTATTATACCTCCTCCTCCCAAGTGTTAGTGATACTTTCCTCCAAACTCAGTCAATGAAAATGACAACTTCTCTCCTCCCTTAAAACAGAAATACCCTCAAGCTATGTATCATTCCTATATTGCTGGGTTACAATTAAAAGTTTCTGTAAAAAGGAAACATTTATTACTCATAATCTTGTTTACACTTTTACTATCAACTTTAATCTTTTTACTCTTCAAAGTTGAAACAGTCTTCATTTTAATCAGTAGCTAACAATTTATGAATGGGATTTGGGTTTCTTAAAATCTGCTCATTTCATGCTCTAGTTTTTCAAAGGCAGAATGTGTATTTTATTCACATATTGTTGTTAGGTGCCATCAGGTCAGTTCTGACTCACAGCAACCCAATGTACAGAAGCATGAACACTGCCCAGTCCTGCACTGTCTTGGTCATCTAGGGCTGCCATAACAGAAATATAGCAGGTGGATGGTTTTAACAAAGATAAATTTATTTCCTTCCAGAAAAGCAGCAGGCTAGAAGTCCAAATTCAGAGTATTAGCTCTAGGGTAAGTCTGTCTCTGCTGGCTTTGAAGGCAGGTCCTGGTAGTCAATCTTTACCTGAACTGGGAGCTCCTGAGCCACAGAGACCCCAGGTCCAAAGGATGGAGCTCTGCCTGCAGCACTGCTTTCTTGGTGTTATCAGCTCCCCAACTGTCTGCCCACTTCCTTTTCCTTTACACCCCAAGAGATTGCCTTAAGGCATAGTACATTGTTACGCACTGAGTCCTGACCTACTAATACAACTGCTGCCATCCTCCCTGGTTAACATCATAGAGGCAGATTTACAGCATACAGGAACCGCACACAATACCAGGAAGCAAGGCCTAGCCAAACTGCTAAACACATTTTGGGGCAAAGGGGGGGGCCACAATTCAATCCATGGTATGTACCTTCTTCACAGTTGTTCCTATGCTTGAGCTCATCGTTAAAGCCACTGTGTCAATCCATCTCATTGAGAGTGGTGAAACTCGCATTTATTTTGGACATGCCATGAGTTGGATCTGACTCGACGGCAATTGGCTTCGCTATCAAGACAGAGCAGTTCCTTGAAAAGGACATTATGCTTGGTAAAGCAGAAGACGAGCAAAAGAGAGGAAGAATCCCAACAAGATGCACAGACATGATGGCTACAACAGTGGCCTCAAACCCAGCAACAACTTCGAAGACGGCACAGGGCCAGGAAATGTTTCCTTTTGTCATTCCTGAGGTTCCTGTGAGTTGGAACCAAACTGGCAACACCTAACAACAGTAATCTGGTTTATAACTTATTCCATTGAGTTGTTAGTTATTTCCTTATTTATTTTTTGCACATTGTGGCAACTAGTTAATTCTTTTACTGTGGTTAAAGATGTTGCTCTCATTTGTGCAATCTCTTAATGTTCATAATAATTTTTATGCAGAGAAAATTTTATTTACTCAAATTTATGAATCATTTTTCCTTATGTCTTTTAGGTTTTCTATCTTGTTTGGAAAGGTCCTCTGCACTTTTTGTCTTTTGGCTTTAACTAAGACAAGTTTATTTCCATGTACTTCAATAGGCTACAAGTTCAAATTCAAGGTGTCAGCTCAAGGGGAAGGCTTTCTTCCCTCTTTGGTGGCCCTGAAGGGAGGTCCTCGTGTTGCATCAGTCTTTCTTTGGTCTGAGAACATCTCAACACAGGAACCTCAGGTCCAAAGGCTACTACTCTGTGCTCTAGGTGCTGCTTATTTTTCTTATTTTTTAAAATTTTGCACTTTTAATTTATTCCAAAATCATCCTTTTTTTCTTCTAGTACTTTCATAGTTTCTTTTTTCAAATACTCTTTTCTTTTTAGGGATTACTTGATACAAGTGAGTGATATCAGTCCAGTTTACTTCTATTCCAAATGGCTAACCAATTAACGGAATCCCATTTATTGACTAATAATCTACATCTTCCCCAGTGATTTCAGTGAGACACATGCCAAATAAGATGATGCCATGGAGGAAAAGCTGTAGTAAGTCTGGGTAGGTGGTAAGTGATAGGGAACATATAGGACAGATAGAGATCAAACTAGAAAAGTCTAGGGGCCAGTTCTAAATATGCTTTAGGACAGTGCTTCACCTGGGTGGGACCCCAGGGCCTATACTTTTATTGAAAGTATCCCAGATTGTCCATGTTTTTACCAACTACTCAGATGATTTTAGGCATGTTATACTTTCAGAATTCTAGCTTTACAACAGTGATTCTTAAACTTACTTTCACATTACAATAGAATAGAGAACTTTAAAAACTTAATGCCCAAGCTACACTGCAGACCAGTGAAATCAGAACAGGGATGGGAGTGGACAGTCCATAGTAGTCAGTGATTTCAGGTGATTTCAGTGCACAATCAAATTTAGAACCACTGTTTCAGACTTAGAAACCCTGGTGGTGTAGTGGCTAACTGCTATGGCTACTAACCAAAAGGTTGGCAGTTCAAATCCACCAGGTGCCCCTTAGAAACTATGGGGTAGTTCAGCTCTATCTTACACAGTGGCTATGAGTCAGCACTGCCTGGACGGCACTGGGTTGGGTTTGGTTTGGTTTTCGTTTCAGATTTTGGGAAAGAAAGTGAATGTTATCGTTTAAGTTGGCCTCTTACCTTACTATGTATCAAAGTTCCCGGGGGGGGGGGGTGCTTTTAAAATGATGGCTACCAAGCCTGACACGTGAAGTTTTTTATTTAATTGGTCTGGGGCCTGGGTATTTTTTCAAGCTTCATGGGTAATTCTATTGTATACCAGGCTTGAGAACCTCTAGTGCAGCAATTTTCAAACAGTGGAGTGCATGAGAAACACCTAGAGGATCTGCTGAAGCACAGACTGCTGGGCATGTCTCCCAGAGATATTTATTTGGAGGATCAAGGGGAGGGGGCAGGAGTCTGAGACTTTACATACCTAACTGGTTGCCTGCTGATGCTGACGCTGCTGGTCTGGGATCCATGCTCTGGAACCACCGCACTCATGTGTACCAAGATAAACCAGGGCATGCTTTCCTTCAGCTAAAAGATGTCAGTTCAGTTCCTTAAAAATAAGTTTGCTTCAATGTATCAGAAAGATTTGATAGGGGTGAAATGCAGGAAAACAGAGCATGTTGAAAAAGGAAGTCCAGTTCTCAGACGACTGCAAAAGCCCTGAGCCGGCAGAAGGACCAGGTAGAAAACATCTTTCAGAGATAAAGTATCTAACACTTCGTATGAACAGTGTGACAAAAGATGACGCTCAGATTTCCAGAGTGCTGACTATGTGGATGCCATTATTAACAACTGGGTAGCTTTATGACAATAAATTTGGTAGTGGATAACAGCTGGATTTAGGAGCTGGTGAGACATACATTCAGACGGAGAGTTTATCAAAATTTAGAAACACACAACTATGTTCAGGGGAAATGTCTATCCATGTCCAAGATAAGGTACAAGAAAGAAACAGCTCAAGAGAACAGAGCAGCAGACCTTGGTCAGGGAGTATATGTCAAAATAAAAGAGGGAGGAGAAGGTAACCTACAGGACGGATCCTAGCAATTAAAATAGATGAGGAGCAAAAAGGAGTCACCAAAACAAGGGTGGAAAAATAAAGCATCAGAGGAATTACGGACAGAGAAGTATCCAAAACACAAGAAATGGTTGTTGCTGCTGGTGGCACTGAGTCGATTTTTTTACTCAACAGCAATACCATGTGGTAAAGTAGAATCACCCCTGAGTATTCTTGGCTGTGATCTTACTGAAGCAATTCATCAGGTCTTTCTTCTACAGAGGCTGGGTGGCTTCCAACTGTCACTCTTTAGGTTAGCAGCCAAGCCTGTAACTGCTGCAGCAGCAGGCTCCTTAGGAGACGGTTATTAGTATCAAATCCAAGATGAGTAATATGCTTTACAGAGAGCTCCTTGGAATTGGCCAACGGGCTATCACAGTTTTGGTGGAGGACTGGAAATGGAGTGCTTTCAAGCTTGAGGGCCTCATCAATGAACCTTGGTCAAAGCTAGAACTGAATCAGTTTTCTAAGCACAAGGAGTAGGAATTGGCGGCTCTATTTCATGAAGAAATATAATAGGGATAATGAATATCAACAACTGATCTGGTGACTAATTTAATCAAGTGCAATTTTCAAAATAAGAAATTTCAAGGATGTTACAGTACTTAATGATTTCAAAACATTATTAAAAATGTACTACTGGCTGGAAAACAGATGAGATAATGCTTAAGTGAGGGGTTAGCTTTTTACATTTTATAATACGAAGCTACAGCAAAATCGAATTTTAATTTTCCCCTTATAGGGTAAGGTTTAAGGTTCTGGAGTCTTAAAGCAGAGCAGTTTTGCTTAGGACAGCAACATGCTTTTTTACTCAAAAAGGAAAGAGTTCTGTTAGATAATTTCCTAGCGTTTTCCAACAGCAAGGAACTCAGACAAATAAGAAAAAAAGGTATTTTCATTCCACAGTATATGTCATAAAATACTTACATTCCAGTCACCTCCCAGATCCTATGCTACTCTCAGGCACAGACACGCTTTTCTAGGTGGATGTTAGGTAGAAGGCAGCAGTATAAACCCATCACCACCAAGGGGCTGACTACAAACAAATTAGACTGAGGGGATAACCTCAGTACTGCTACTAGTATTGGAAAATGCTAAACATAAAGCTGTTTAACTGTGTTAAACTGGAAGCAGACGGTAAGGGTGGTAAAAAAATACGCACATGGAGTTTTCTGGTGAACTGTTTTAAATCCACTGAAAAGAAACTGCTCACTGCCCTTGCCTATAAATCATAACTCTTCGGACACAAATGGATTGGACTTGGCGATGCAGGGTGACCATATTGGACGCACTTTATGGTTCTATGCATCTATAGGATATCACCCTGCTGACCTCTGGCTGAAGGAAGGAGAGTGGGTGGAGAGGAGGGGAAAGAAGACTGTCACCAGGCAGGGAGAGCAGTGAAAGCTGCATATAGGTGGGCATGTAAATTTATATGTGAATGTACATTTTCACTCAGTCATAATAATAAAAAAAAACTTTTAAAACATGATTCCAAACGTAACATACTTAAGGCAAAAGACTTAGAAAACACAGTAAGTTATAGAAAAAGAAACTGAAAATCCTGCTCATGTGATTCATGGTCCCTTTATTTTTTGAAAATGTGTGTAGGTATGCACAAACATATTTTTAAATGAAATTATAAACCATATTAGTTTTATGTCTTGCTCTTTATAGTTTGTTGTAATTAAGATTTTTCTGTGTCACAAAATAGTTTTCAAAAAGGTGACAGATTTTAGTGCTATAAATTATTCCATTTCGCAGAGATACAACAATGTAACCATCAGTCTTACAATTCAATGTTTAGATCGTTTCCAATTTCATACTATTATAAATAATGTTTTAGTTAGCATTTTGAAACATTACTTCTGAGCACTTGTCTGATTACTTACTTAGATCATATTTCTGGATGTCAAAAAAAAGTTCAAGTGATATAAACTATTTTTAGGGTTCTTGACATAGACTCTCAAGCTGCTCTTTAAAAACTATTGTAAATTTACACTGGTGTGTAAATGCTATCACCAGAAATGAATATGATCATGGTTGCTTTAAATCTTTGATAATGAGGTGAATATTGGTATACCATTATTTTGATTTGTTATTTATTTGACTAGAGAGAGGATGAACTTTTCATTTGTTTACTTGTCATTGCTATTTCTACTTGTGTTACCTGTTCATGTCCTTTGCCTATTTATCTAGTGGGGCATTTAAGATTTTTCTTATGTTAATTTAAAAGAGGTCCCTATGGCTTAACGATATTAGCATTTTGCTTATTGCATTTATTGCAGATATTTTCTTAACAGTTGTGTTTTAATTTTGTTTATAGGGGGTTTTAATTTACAGAATTTTAAGCTCTTAATATAGTCAAATTATCAATTTTCCTTAGTAACATTCTACTTTTCCATTCTTAAAAATTATTTCTCCATCTTTAATATTTTAAATGTCTGACGAAATATTAATTTTACATTTTAGAGTTTAATTTTTACATGTAGTTCAAAAGATATAAGAAATAATTTTGGTACCTGCAGTGACACCTCTAAGTGCCAGAGTGCCATGGGGCTGCCTCCCCTTCTAGATGTCACCAGGTCCTTCCTTTGACAGGCTCCAGGCTTACCACTTTCCCATCACTTGTTTTAGTGGAAACTATTTTAGTTTTCATTCTCTGATGGATTCCACCTAATAACAAGTTCTGGCTTTCACAGATTTTACTGTAGTTTGAAGGAACACTTACTCTGAGTATTTTTCCTCATCAATTTTCCCAATGTCATTTGTAGAGTAACATATTCCTTTCTCATTGGTCTGTGCTATTTCCCTCATTGTGGCATCATTGATTCCTGCCATTTTTTATTTCCCATATGGACAGTTTCTTGGATTGTTGTCCTTTCATATCTTTACTTTCCAGTAGGACAAGTTCAACACAACTACTCAGTCTTCCAGATGCACTCTAGAGGCATCATGCTGGGCCACCATCGGGGGCATACGGCCTCGTCATGGTCAGTGAGGATCTGCTGAGCACCTTCCATACATAAGGAAGACCTTTCCATATGACAAGCCTTGCCTCCCCAAGAACGATGCCACCACCCACTTTTCCAGCTCTGCTTGCAATTAAGGCACAGGCTAGATTTTGCCAATTAAGTCTGAACTCAACTTTAGCTTGAAAAAAGGTAATACGAGGAAGCAGGTGTCAAGAAATCAATTTTAGTGGAAAATGTGATGGCAGAGACACCCCTCTCAGTGAGGAATGATGTTAACTTCTAGAATCCAGGACATGGGGCAGCAGTAGCTAGGACTTGCCTTGCTGTGGTGTCGTAGTGTCTTCTGGGTACATTTCCTTACTGTGTGGCCTTCAATAGTTACTCTGTGGCCCGGCTGAAAATCCTGTACGCTACCTAATACGATTTAATAAATTCTACCTCTGCTTATACTAGATAGAGTGAATTTGGTGCCTGCAATGAAAGTTATTAAAAAAAAAAAATGATTACGACTCTGAGCAGAACAGTATCAGAACTATAACTTAACTTGATGAAAATGATATTATTTAGACTTTTATCTGATACTCAAAACAGTTTAGCTTTTATCCCTTACTCAAAATAGTTTAACTTTAAAATAAAGTTTTGTTGTTTCTTCATGGCAATCTCTTTCAGGTCTCCTTCAAATTACTTCTAAGTATGGCATTATCTGCCTTTTTTTTTGTGGCAGGTGGGGGTGGGCATAGAGATCACAGAGTGAATGCTACCATGAACAAATTACTGTCTTCCATGATAATTTCTAACTGGTGATTGTTGGCAATATACAATATTAACTTTTATATATTAATCTTGTACACAATCTACTTAATGAATGCTCTTATTAGTTTCAAGAATTATTCATTTAACTTCCCCTGGGTCTTTCTAGGATCTGAAAATAACAAATCTAACCTCCTTAAAAATCACAGATTTTGGTTATTCTAGGTGTTACTAGACTGCAAAGAACCTCTAGAATAAAGTTAAATGATAATTAGAGCAGGCTTTAATAAAATATTCTAGTATTTTACTAATGAAGGAAGATACCGGTCATTAAATTAAATATACGTTACTGCATTATGAAATTCTCAGTTCACTATCATTTTCTAAATAGCTTTAGCAGTAATATAAGTTTACTTTCATCAAGTACTTTTTTAGTATCTATTCCGATGAACATTTAACCTATTGCTATACACTATTAATACTGATCCAAGTACAGCCTCATCTCCAAGAAACAAAAGAAACTCTGGAACTAGCAATTTGAGACATGTGGTTTACTTATAGGGATTTACATGTAGGGTGCTGGGCTAGTGGCTGGAACTGTGCTGGTGGCTCTCCACCACTTAACAAAGCAATACAATTTTATATAGTCTTCTGGCTGGACTAAGATTTACTGCTTTTCTCTCAAGCCTCTTGGCAACAGCATTTGCAGGGGCTATTTGTCCAGGCCCAGGTGCTTCTCTTTTTGTTGACAAAGCATTTTGGATCTCTTCACTGGCCCAGTTACACTGCTCCCAGGCTGGTATTTTAGACCAAGCTCACCCCCAGCATGCACTGGGGAAAAGCAAAACTGACTCCATCAGGATGGGGTGCATACAGCTGAACAGCATCGCCCTACAGTTCATATGAATATTCTTGGGATAAACCTCAACAGCTTATGTTAAATAACTCTTACAATATTCTACCAAATTTTTCTTCTTTTCACTTTCTCTGTAACATACCAGAAAATAATTGTCATGCTAGTGAGTTATTTCCTTTAAATGTTTAAAAAACACCCTTGTGTGCATATTTCATCTAATTTACAAATTCAGATGGAATACAGTATAACTGTTATTACCCAAGTAAGTCCAGGAACTCTGGTTAAGTGCTACAGCGGCTAACCAAAAGGTCAGCAGTTCAAATCTGCCAGGTGCTCCTTGGAAACTGTGGAGTAGTTCTACTCTGTTCTACAGGGTCGCTATGAGTCAGAATTGACTTGATGGCTGTGGACTTTGGTTTAAGTCCAGGAATTTGGCATATGTGTACCTCCACCACACTGCCATCTCTAATGTCACTCAACAGAATTGCAAGTTCTAGATCTACACTGTCATTAGTGAATCATTACTTACGATGCATTTTAAAGAGTCTTCACATTTTCATTTTTCTACAAATGGCATCACTGTACTAATATCCCATCTTCCCAATTCTTGAATTCTTCATTGTAATTCAACTCTCATTTATCTTGTATATATCCTTAAATCTCTCAAGAAAAATACACAAAGAGTGTATTCTCCGTGTCTTCAGGTAAAGACAATGCATATATATTACCTTAGCAAATACAGTTCTTTGGCCATACAATCATTACATAGCAATCTGTAGAAAGAACATCTGAGACCACTGTGAATTTTATTGCTTTGTAAACCATCAGGTTTTGTGCTTTTTGTTTTGTTTTTTGTTTTTCTGTTCAGACTCTTCCGATGCTTGTAGGTATTTTTCTGTTATTGCTTAACATTTAAAAAAAAAGTCACAGGGCTCTGTTTAGGGTTAAGTGTTGTTTTATTGTTTGTGATCTTTTTACTCAATTTTTTTTTCCCAAATTGGAAAAGCTTTGGACAATTTTTGGTTATTACTTTTTTTCTATTTATCTAGTCCCATGCCAAAAAAGATATCCAGTTATCAATTAAAGAATGAATCCCCATTTCCCTGAAGTGTTATATTCAGTAGTGTCTCAACACTAACAAAGATAAGATATTGAGAGGGCTACGAATATCTCTGGACTGGTTACTCTTGTGGTCAGAGGTGACTGCCAGGTTTCTGGTTGTTGGGTAAGTACTAAGCCTCTGATATCATAATGATGGTATACCATAGAGGAGGGGTAAGTCACCCTTTTTTGCTTACTTTGGACATGTTACTAAGAAAGACCAATCTCTAGAAAAGGATGTCATGTTCTGTAAAATAAATAGTCAAGAAAATCCTCAAACGGTGGGATGGGGACACAGCTTCAACTATGGACTCAAACATACCAATGGTCATGAAGATGCCATAAGGACCTGACAACCTTTTGTTCAGTTAAATTTACAGTCACAGTGAGTCACAGCCTGCTCAACATAAACCAGTCACAACCACCTCCTTCCTACCTGACTGTCATGTTGTTTCTAAGATCTAAGTGGGAGCTGAATGCTGGCTGCCTCTGAACCATGAGGTTTTAGATTACTTGTTGTTGCTTTTAGTTACCATCAAGTTTCCAATGACTTAAGAGACAGAAATGCTTCCCACAGGGGTAATACCTCTTAAAGATGTGGTCAATCACTGATACTCTCTTACTCTAGTATTATTGCAACTCTACAAACTGGAGGCAGTGGGATGTTGCAGATATTGCATGGAAAAGCACATTTAATTGTCAAACATAAAACCTCTAAGTTGACTGTTCACCTTGAGATATTTTAATCTTAATGCTTTAAATTTAGATACTGTAATTTAGTCCTGCTGGTAAAGAGAAGATTAGCAAATACAATAGTAAGTAGAATTTGGATGGATGGGTACATACTCATGACAGAAATACTTAAGGCCTCATATCACCAGAAGAAAGGAGCATCTCTCATTTATGTTGACAATAAAACAGTGGGAATGAAATAAAACACAGAACCAGTGACAAAAGAGACCACTACTGCTTACATGAAATTTGTTGTCATGAGAACTATGATATGAAAAGTAAGTCTGCTCAGGTCTCCAGAGAAGGGAAATGAATTTGCATTTGGCCCTTCTCTCTTGAACATCAGAACTGTCAAGTGAAATACTAGTGATAAGCTTTAAAACTCACATTTCCTGTGGAAATAATGGCATACAAATACCAAATGGGAACTAGCACACATTTTTTTTCCTTCCACTTTCAAGGATGTTCAAATGTGTGCATTCCCAACCAAATTACTGATCCCACAAGGAAATGGACTTTTTACGAATTAATAAGCTTATTTTATTCCCTGTATTTGGCTTATTTAAGACTATTTGCATCTCTAAACAGTAAAGCAGGGCATGGTCTTTGCCTGAGGGTCTTACACATAGACACACACACACAATCAAAACATTCAAAACTAAATTCATTCTTTCGATGCCTGACTGGTTACCCTGGTGCCTATTGCAGAGTACTAGAATATTCCCAAATGTGCAAAGGGGTTTTTTGGCCAATTAAGAGTTCCATCTTATAGACATAATTGCTGCAAATTCAGATGTGTTGCTACTCCAGATAAACAAAGGAGTTGCCTCTAAAAAGTGGCCTCCAGAAAGTGCCTTAGCAACAAGACAGCTGGTTTTCCCATCAAAAGCTTCTTCAATCGCCAATATCCATCTTCAGATGCTGATAAAATTAAAAAATAACCATATCCAGCCCATAACTGTAGGTCACTCAGGCATGCCTCCCTAGGGTTCAACCTGTTGTCCCACTCCGATTCTTTTGTTTACTATAATTTTTGCTACTGAGAGTGTCCTTTATCATCAGATTCCAGAATGTTAGAAGTATGTCTCCAATCAAAAACACAAGATTAGTGGAAACCCTGGTAGTGTAGTGGTTAAGTGCTATGGCTGCTAATGAAAAGGTAAGCAGTTCAAACCCACCAGGTGCTCCGTGGAAACTCTATAGAACAGCTCTACTCTGTCCTCTAGGGTCACTGTGAGTCAGAATGGACTGGACAGCACTGGGTCTGGTTTTGGATTGTATAAATTAATCCTGAGGACACAGGCTGAAAAGTCTCCCTTAAAACAAGAACACTAAAAGTATGGAACTAAGCCTTAGAAGGAAAACTTAAACATAACAATAAGAAAAAAATACACAATGCAACCTCTTAACAGAAAAGGAAATTAAGGCCAAGTGAAGAGATTTTTCAAAGTTGTATCTAACTGTTAGAAGACTACCACAAAATTTTAGAAAAATTAACTTTAAACCCAGTTTCCTTATATCTTAAGGAAAAAAGGTTAACATAGTCTACATAATTCAATACTAGTCTTTTTGTTCACTGACATCTGGTATCTTAGCCATTTTAGAATATTCATGAATTAGAGAAATTCTTAGGTGCACCTGTATCAGCAATTCTGTACCAATGAGAGGCACAACGGTATAAGATGCAGCAGCACTATCATTAGGAGATGCAGAGCTTCCATAAAAACACTTAAAATTTTCCACTTAATCCATATGTTTAGCAGGTAGGTGCCATTTACTGCTGATGACCTTTGACCCTGTTCACCTCTTGACCACCAGCTACTCTTCTGCTCTATCATGGCAATACAGTTCATTCCCAAAATAATATTAGAAATTTTCTCTATTAAAATAGATCACACATGACAACTGCAACAAACAAGTATCTCTAAACATAAGTGTTCTATTTTGGAAAAGTGAGCTTTTTCCAAGCCAGTGAAGGTGAGGGATGCAAGTTCTTTGACAGAGGACAAGAAAATATAACAAAGAAAACCACTGATCTAGACCCAGAGAAGACAGTAATGAAAACTCACTGTGGAGATGTCCCACGTCTTCCTTGGCACCCCCAAAAGGGTCTGTAAGAGGCAAAGACCTGGAAAGCAGGGTTCTAGACACCAGCAAGCCATGAGAACCTGAACACTTTGTTGCTCTTGGTCACTATTTCCTAGAATGGTTTTCAAACAAATATGTGTGTGGGTGTGTGCATGTCCGTGTGCATGTGCGTGTGCACATGTATGTGTTTTGCTACCAAACATTTAGCTAAAGTAAAAGATTACTCCTTAAGCCAAGTGTGACAAAGACTGAACTTCTCTGGCTGATGCTGACGCTGGGCTCTATCAAGTCCACTATCTGGTCACCTTTCCCCTCCCTGTCACTGAGGCAACCCTTTAAAATTGGTAGAATTCTGATCCACTGGATTCTTTTTTTTTTTTTTTTAATGTTGTGATTTCTTAAATTGGCTCTAATCCATAGTAAGTGTATGAGTTCAAGGGCTGGTATACCAAAATGAAAATACCACAGATTACTGTAATCATGTCCTAGCCTATTACATGGATGTCACATTCCTTTGTCAAAAACCCACCTCTAGACTTCAGTGAGCCTGTGTTCTTTTAATTTGCTTTGTATTTACACCCTAATGCTGCCCTGTCATTTCTACCTACATTATGAATTTAGATTGATTACAACACTTTAAACCAAAACCCAAACCCATTGCCAATGATTTCATTTTAACTCATAGTGACCCTATAGGACAGAGTAGAACTGTCCCATAGGGCTTCCACAGAGTGGCTGGTGGATTTGAACTGTGGACCTTTTGGTTGGCAGCCAAGCTCTTAACATTCTGGTTAATCACCCAGTATCTCAGACTGTTGTATCACTTTATAATACTGCAAATACTTTCACGTTTCAGCAACCGTGTCAGGTTGTAAGTTTTTAGTATTTCCACTTTATAGATGAGAAGGATGAGACTCAGAGAATGTGGTTTGCCCAAAGCAGCACTGCTGATGTGTGGCAGAGCTGGGAAGAGAGTCCAGATTTTTACTCCCAGCTCCAGTGTTTATTACATATTTCATTTACTACTTTTATGAGTTTCTAGAGATCACAAATTTAAAGGGGAATGGATGGCAGGGTTACTACTTTACACAACACTGGGAAGTTGCTACACTAGTGACTATTTTCTCAGTGCCTACAAAAGGAAGAAGACAGGTGTGAACAGCTCTGCAGCTTCATGCACTGGTTCCTTCTTCACTGACCGTACTAACATCACCAGGCCAGAATGATGTCGCCAGGTACAAATTTCCAGGAAGTTTAACATAACTAACTGTTGTTTCACCTAGAGTGAATATACTTGAGATGTACTTGGATATGTGTAAAGTTATTTTGGTGCCAACACAACACACTCTTGGTGCTTATTAAATGTAACATGCACAAGCACTAAAGAACATTTCCTGTGGACACAATCTCTGCTTCCTACACCACCAAAACCAAACCCACTGCTATCAAGTTGGTTCTGACCACAGCAACCCCATACGACACAGCAGAACTGCTCCACAGAGTTTCCCAGGAGCACCTGGTGGATTCGAACTGCTGAATTTTTGGTTAGCAGACATAGCACTTACGTCTACGTCACTAGGATTTCCCTCTGGCTCCTAGGGCCTGAAAAAACTAAATGAGACAACAATGGATGGCCCAGCACCATGAATACAAAACAGTGAAAGGCCACAACTTTAAATGATACTTTCCCAGATTAAGAAATGAATCAGAATTTATCACAAAGATTTATATCTAATGCTATTCATCACATTTACTGATAAGAACAAAACATTGGAAATAACCACAGTGTTCATAAATAAAATACAGATATGATTTCCAAAAGAGGACACTTTGTATCCATTAAAAATCACTGGAAAAAGTTAATACAGTGACATAGCAAAATATTCAAATACAGTATCAAAAGAAAATAATCTAGACACAAAATTATATCTAAGCCTTCTATTTATACATGTATATACAAACTTACATGTACATGCATAAATTTGTTTATAAACACAGATTTATATTACATATCTTAAATATTATTACTAGATAGAGATGACAAAAATCTACATTATTTAGAGCTACATCCAAGCATTAAGTAGTTAAATCTGAGTGGTAGATAAGAATATAGATGTATTTCCCATTTCTCTTTACACTTTCCTGTGTTTTTCATATTTCCTATCATGAACACATACAGTTTTTATAAGCTGAACAAAAGAAGTCTTTTAGAAAGTACCTAAAGTATTTCAATTTTCAACAGCAAAGATCATCTCTTTTTCCCAGAAGTATATGACTTTTCTTGCACTTCCAGTCTCTTAAATTTTCTCGACCTCATTTCTTGCTAGTTCAAGGATACCAAAATCTGCTTCTAAGTGTGATCAGGGACCTTACTCTCTTCCTCCTCCCCACAGCTAAGCCTTCTAAGGTTCTGGTTACGTCAGTATATCTATACCCCAACATCCATGCCAAGTTCTGTAATTACCCAGTGTTGCTCCTAACATAAAAGCCTCTGACTTGAAAAGCCTGCAATTCACATGGCTTTTGTAGAGAAGTATGCATACATAGCTGTGGTAAACACAAAAATGTGCATTAAAGCATCATTAACGCTAACACTGTAATTATGCCAGAGTAAGTTCAAAGATAGAGATGGTATTGCTGCACATGATATTTAAATGTGCCAGAAAAGGAGAATGTTCTTTAGCATATGCACTTGAATTTAAAATACAGACTTTTAAACCTCCCTTACAGGTTGCTCAATAGGTACAGGCCATTTTCATTTTGTTAACACAACTTCTGTTGAGGATCTAGCCTCCTGTCAAGGGCACCACGCACTTAATGAAAACAGCTGGCTAATCCCAGCACTAAGAGGGCTTTTGCCTCAAGTTCTGTGCAAGTTTGGTTTTCTGTGATACAATCCACATGCTCTCCTCACCAGCTAATGGGCTGAGGACAATAATCTGTGTCTACAGATTTAGAATCTGAGGAGTCTGACACAAATTCTGAGATTACTTGGGTTGGCTAGGCCTACCAGAGGACCAGAAAAACAAAAGCCACGGTGAAGACTGAGCAAAGATTTTTAAATGTACTGCTTTTACTTTCCAGGTCATCAACTATCATGTATGCTAAAATAAAAGCAACCCTAGACATAAGGCAGTTTCCTGTTCCTTCTCAAGTAGTAGAGTCAGCATAGTGGGTTTGTTTTATTTTGTTTGTCAGTTTATACTTTTCAAAATTTTAGATGACATAACACATGTTATTTATTACCATGTAAGGTATTCAGCTCTCTATTTTTAACAGTGAGATAATGGGATTATCACCAGGCCTTGTAAGATTTAAAGGAGCCCTGATGGTGCAGGGGTTAAGCGCTCAGCTTCTAGTCAGACAGTCATTGGTTCAAACCCACCAGCTGCTCCTTCAGAGGAAGATGTTCTACTCCCACAAGAATTTACAACCCTATGAGAAATCCTACGGGGTTGCACCACTCTGTTGTTACAGGCTTACTGTAAGAGTTGACTTGATGGCAACAGATTCGGTTTCATGTGAGATATGAATTTGAAAACTGTCTAATCCAAAAGCTAAGCTTACAAGCTACTTTTAATTTCTGATTTTACTACTTTGCAACATTTAAAATTAAAAAGATTCTCTACTAGAAAACTCCTGTTTCAGTAACAAGTGAATTGACTATTTGACAGTCAGGTTTCTCAAGAATTCTTTCCTGTCCAAAGCTTCTGTCCAAACCTCACAAATTCCGAATATCTATTTTCTATCAAAAAGGGAAAACTGTAGATGTTTCCTCACTTTAGGTGAAGCACTGCCCCGTGTGACTGCCTTTGGACTCGGGAGGTTGTATCACACCTTACTACCTATAACTATAAAGAGTACAAAAGAGAATACACCCATTTTCTTCTTTTTAGCAATTGTCGAAACAGAAGAGGTCATGGGCATGATAAATGAAAGATTCTGTCACAACTAAGACAGAGGGCCTCAGACGCTGAAGAGAACTCCACTGCCTCCAGCAGCCTGACTCAACCAGTAGCTTTACAGTAACAGCCCAGTGCCCCTTTCTGTAACTGCTGCCCAGAGCAAGAGGAAATCAGCTGAAGCCAGTTTAGGTGCCATACTGACACCACAGGTGCCAAGTGCATATTAACTTCCCCACTTTTAGGTGGACTTTAATCTCCATTTTCTGAACACATGACACATGACGTTACATGTGACCCGCACTGCACCTGTGTAGTATGATGAAGAATGCTGCTGATGTAACATGCATGAACTTCCTGTTTGTAAGCTCCATAAAAATCACCTTCCCTCTCACCCTCAATGGGCAGTCTTTGAGGCATCTGCCCCAACTGCTGGTTTCCTTTCACAGTGAAGTAATGCTGCTTTTCTGAGCTCCCACCAAGGCCGCTTGTTTATTGGCTGTGACTAGTCATGCTGAGGAGGAAAGAGTCCCCAGTAACATAACTTCTTTCCAAATAAAGTAATTAAGACAATGTATCATACTATTTGAGCCTTCATACATACTTAAATACAGGATGATGCCCTCTTTTGTGTGAGGGAGAAGAAAATCATACTTTATGAGGTGTACCACAAAACCAAACCAAACCTGTTGCCATAGAGTCATTTTGACTCACAGCAACCCTCTAGGACAGAGCAGAACTGCCCCATAAGATTCTGAAGGAGCAGCTGATTGATTCAATTTGCCAGCCTTTTGGTTAGCAGCTGCAGCTCTTTACCACTACACTACCGGGACTCTAAATACCTATCCATTTTTGCTCACAGAAGTAAAATGAAATCATCTATTTCTTTATAAACAGTTTCTTGATTTAACAAATAGTAAGTGCCTGTTATGACTTCCAGACTTGAAAATAAAATATCAACACTCCCTCTTTCAGAGAGCCCTCTCATCTCTTGAATTTGGCCACCACATTCTCCTAATTACCCCTTGCCTCCCAGGTGGCTGCTTTTCAAGCTCTTCCTGCCGGGTTGTCCTCAGATGTCCAGGCGGTGGCACTGCTAGGCTCAGCCCCAGCCTCTTTTTCTTAAACTCTCTCCTGCAATGATATTATCCTCTCCACAATCTGAAAAACCATCTACTTTCCGTTGTCGTCCAGATTTATACCACTAGGAGAGACCCAACTTCTGTGCTTCTTCTGGGCATCTTAACCTAATATGTTGAAAACTATACTCTCGAGTATTATGTTAAATCTGTTCTTGTCTTCTCCATCCTGGAAAATGGTCCCTCCACTCATCGGCGGTCTCAGCGTGCAACCTGGAAACCACCTGTAATCAACTCACCCTCGTCTTACAACCAATCTACCACCAAATACTGTCAATTCTAATTTGAAAAATATATAACTAAGATGTCATCTGATGCTTCAGTAACCAAACCCAACCCTACCCAACGCACAACTGATGCTTAAACCCATACAAAATTTGATCTAAACAATAAGAACCCTTTACAATGCATGGGGGAGTTGAATGATTCTGACTGACTGCCAAGGGAAGCCATGCTCTACAAAACAAAAGCTGGTACAACTTCTGCTGTAGCCAAGGATGGGCAAGACTCTGTGGTAGATATAGAAGCTATCAGTCAGAATTGGACAGCACCTAACAACTTTTGTTAACACGGGGTGGAGCGGCTTTAAAATTAAATTTAGGAGGCAGCTTCCTATTGCTTCAACTACATTGAAAGAGAGAATAAAAACCTACATCAAAACCCAGATCAAATTATTTTACACTGAGAGATTGGGGGAATATGAAAGACGTCAGCTATTAATTTACTATTTAGGAAAAGGCTACATTCACACACTAGAGTTTTCTTGAAGGACCAAAATGATGAACTTAGGTCACAGGACAGATGGACCCACATGACCGAACTAACTAATTACTAATAATGTTCATTAGTGATTCAAAACAAAGTAATACCCAAAACTAGGAAAAGATACTGACTGATGTCAAGTCATCTGATTTTATCTTTCTTTTTCTTAAGAAAAAAAGGCAAGATGTGCCATTCCTCAAGCCAACAAACAGCAATTACACAAAGGTGAAGAGTTATAAACAAAACTGTGAGGAAAGCATAGGATAAGAAAGATGGCAGTTTCCACAATTCAGAGAAAATGATTAAATACCTGAAATCACAGAACAGACACACTGTGCAGTAATATAGTGTCGTCATACATACTTGACTAGCAAATCTCGTTTCAGGGCCCACTGAACATTTCATAAGTCAGATGATTTCGGGTGATGCTCCAGACAAGCTGACTAAGAACCAACGGAATAAAGTTTAGTCATCTGATTTGATTAGTTTAACCACCATAAAAGGAACTCCAAGAGGAAGACATCAAGGGACTCTGTACTGAATACAGTGCTTTCTAAGTTGAAGATGACTCTTGAAATCTGCTGATAATTAGAAAATGATGACAAACAGTGATCATCTCAGAGATCTCTACGGAGAAGAAAAAAAAGCCAGAAGAGGAAGTTACTACCTTGCTAAATGTACATGGTATTAAATATGTATAAAACCTATAAAAGCGGTTCAAAGGTAACAATATTTCAAGCATGGATAACCTGTTGCAACTTTTGCAGGACAGGCACAAAATAAACACTCTTACACTTAGGCTATGCCTCTAATCTCACCTTATGGGAAGACAAATCTTACAATGGTATCTAGAGATCATCTCTATCAGCTAAACTGCTCCCACCAGCAAACTGGAATTTTCAGGAACACCTTCTCCTTTGTGTGTTACACACAAGTGTATAATCTTCCCTGGGAGCCTGGGGATTCACAGAACCTATCTGAATGCCTTCTTTGCTTATTTTTCCTCCCTTATTAGGTTGGTCTGTAAATTCTGGAAGAACTCAGAAAAACTCTGTTGCTCAAAAACTTGCTCACTGTATGGAAACACCAATGGCTTAACTCGGGCTGTAGTGGTTAAGAACTACAACTGTTAATCAAAGGGCTGTCAGTTGGAATCTGACAGGTGCTTCTTAGAAACTCTACTCTGACCTATAGGGTCTCTATGAGTCAGAATTAACTGTAGGGCAGTGGGTTTGTTTTGTGCATGAGCTGACAGTTTTAAGAGTTTGAGTATTTAAGAGTTTGTTAAGCATACAGAGAGCAGAGAAAACAGAGATAAGAGTAGGCAATTTTTTAAGGAAAAAACACAGATTAGACTACTACTCATTAAAAGAAAAAATGTAGAAAAATTAAAAGACAACTGCAAATTATAAACGTAAGTATGCCTCAGTTCTTACATATCAATAAGAAAAAGTCACAAGAAGGGGACAATGGATGAAAATACAGAAAAACACCAAGATACACATGAACAGATAAGTATGGAAACATCTTAAATCTTACGTAATAAAAGGAGTTCCTGAGTGGCAAAATCAGCTGAAGCATTCCACTATTAAACGAAATGCTTGATCACACTGAGAAGGGCCTCAAAAGGAAAGTCTGGCACCCTGCTTCTGCAAGGTCACAGCCTGGAAAACTCTATGGGATGCAGCACTACTCCACATGCTTTGGATTGCCAACATCAGAAGCAGTTGGAAGGCAATGCTTTTGGTTTTCGGTTACGGTAAAAAAAAAAAAAAAAAAACCACATTATAAATACTAAAATATTACATTTGGTGTTTAATGATGGCAGCTTAAAAACTGCTACATTCAGTGTTGCTGAGGGTAGGGCCAAATAACAATGTCAGCGTACACAGTCTAGTCACATCAACAGATGGACAGAGACCCATGGATGGCACAAATGTTTTCCACTTTGACTACTAACCTAAAGGCTGGAAGTGCAAACCTACCTAGCACGATGGCAAAAAAAAAAAAAAAAAAAGATTTGGCAATCTGCTTCCATAAAGACTATACCCAAGAAAATCCTATGGAGCACTTCTATCCTGTAACACATGGGGCTGGCCCGAGGTAGAGCTGACTTAATGGGAACAGGTTGGTTTGCTTTTTATAGATGAACAGATACAAACATACATAGAGGGAAAACAGATTGAAGAGATACTGTAGAATGTTGACAGTCATTGTCATGAGATTGTGGGTTTCTATCATACTTTTATAATTTGTCACACTGTCTACAAACACAGTTACATGGTTTCAATAAGAAAGCCATAGTTGGTCTTTTAACTAAATCAGCCCTAAAGATTAGTCACGGGAATAGAACCTGTAAAATTTCTTGTGACATTTCACCATATCCTATAATGACACAGAGTCAAGTGCATGTCATTAGCCATATTAAATACCTGGTTAACATTGTGGGTCAAAATTTTAGGTTTTACTAAATGTTTTACTGTTAAACTAGACATCTTTTAAATTTATGGTCCATGTTCTGTCTGAAAACAGTGGGCTGTTAGGGGATTCCATCAAGATGCCACTGGGGGGTTATAACACAGTGATGGTCTCAGCGGCTTTTCTGGTACACTGAATATTTACCTAGCCTCCTCTATCCCAGATTGTCTTTTCTGAATTCATTAGCCTACTCTTATTGATTACTTTTCTTATCTTTACCTCACTGGCAGACTCTTAACTTTCAATTCTTTCTATCAACAGGCTTGTCTGCAAAACCACTGCCTTTACTTTGCTCAGTTTAGTATCACATTTGACAAATGAGTTGTACGAGCAAGCTGAGCAGAACTGTAAGGTGAACAATTAATTGGTCAAGACCAATTTTTATTAGTGGTTCAAGGGGAAAAATGTGCATGACAGACCTAGGTTGTTACTTAGAAACTACATTAATTTACAAACTGGGTTGTGTTTGTTAAACCAAAGCTCAGCGGGAGGCAGAGTATGGAATGATGACATATAAATTTACCAAAATGTTCACAGTGATTCCTTTTGAATTTCAGATATTTGGTTTTGTTGCCCAGTCTCATGCTTTTCTGGGGTTTGTAAGTTTCTGTTGGAGTTGCTTTGTTTAAACTTAATTGCACCATTTTACTGCCTATTTTCTCTTCTTTAGGGCTCCTGTAAGTTCAGTTTTATACTTGAACTGGAGCTGGTGAACAGAGTGGCATCAAATACAGTGATAAACAGTCTTTCAGAAAAGAAAATCCTTTATAATAAAAATATAATATAAATTAAACATATAACATAAAATAAAAAATAATAAAAAGTAGTGTGAATGTGTATACACATATGTAGACATATAAATCAGTAATTCATGACGTTTACACAACTTAGATACTGACCCAACAGGTTTTATGACTGTTAAGGTTGTCTATCTATTTGGCTGGATCATGATTCTAAGCAGTTTGACAGTTATGACAAAGTTTGGCAGTTGTATAATGATGTGATCACTTCCATGATGATATTTCATACATGATCATTTTCACGATGGGATCTGCTCTGAGTAGCCAATCAGTTGAAAGAGAGTTTCCTCGGGGTGTTGATGGGCTTTCTGGCAAGGCTGGTGTGCTTTTTCTTGCTCTGGCTCCTACAGCTGGCTCCTGTCCATCTGACCTCTGTTCTTGGGACTTTAGCTAGCAGCTGTCTGTCATCTTGCCTGCCAACCTTTGGACTCATAGATCTTCACAGCCTGTGTTCTGGAGCCCTGCTGTCTCACCTAGCAACCTTGAGTCTGCCAGCCTAGTGGCTATGTGAATCAGGAGAAGCCACAGCCTCACCCAAAGACTTCGGACCTTGCCTCTACACCCACACGAGCCATTTCCTTGATATAAATCTCTTTCTGCATATATTTTGCTTCTCTTGAGAACTCAGTCTAAAGCAGGTTGTACGGGCTCATAAGTTTAAGGATACTTCCTATCTGTAATAGTTCTTAGAAGTTCCCCAATAGAAAAATTAGATGACTGGCTGAGTATTAGCAAAAACAGTAGGGACTTCAGTCCTACAACTGAGAGGAAATGAATTCTACCAATCACCTAGATGAGCTTGGAAGAAGATTCTTTCTCAGAGCCACCAGACCAGAACCCAGTGTAGGCAATACCCATGAGCAGGTAACCAAGTTGACCCTGCCTAGACTTCAAATCTAAAAAACTCCAACACTACTAAATGGGTATTATTTTAAGCAACTAATTGTGTGGTAATTTGTTTGTAGTGTCATGGATTAAACTGTGTCCCCTCAAACATTCGTCCACTTAGGTGGGCCATGATTTCCAGTACTGTGTGATATGTCCACCATTTCATTTTCTGGTATGATTTTCCTATGTGTTGCAAATCCTACCTTTACGATGCTAATAAGGTAGGATGGGTAACAGTCACAGTAATGAGGCAGGACTCAGTCCTACAAGATTGGATTATGTCTTTTGATATATACAAGAGAGAGGACAGCAGAAAGACAGAGTGACTTCACAACACCTAGGAAGTAGCCCTGGGAGCAGAGTGCATCTGTTGGGCCCAAGATTCCTGTGTGGGAAAGCCCCTAGTTCAAGGGAAGAATAATGAATGACAAGGAGCTTCCTCTAGAGTTGACAGAGACACACTTTCTCTGGAGGTGATGCCCTGAATTTGGATTTCTAGTCTACCAGACTGTGAGAGAATAAACTGCTTGTTAAAGTATCCATTTGTGGTATTTTTGTTACAGTGACATTAGATGACTAAGACATATAGCAATAGAAAACTAAATATCACTTTGTTCTCTTTTAGCAGTTTGCTAGCTTTATTTTTATTATAAATATCTATTAACTTCTCAACCCTATATTCCTATTATCCCCAAAAAATACTGTTAACAATTTCTTATTTCTTTCCCAAAATACAGTAGGAATATGAAAAAATATACAAATGTGTATGTATGTGTGTATATACTTAAACACACACATATATTAGAACATACATGTTTTTTCACTTAATCTGTCTTTGGCATCTTTCCAAATCAGCACATCAAAGCTTACCTCATACTTTTTAACAACCATGTAGTATTTGATTATGGGCACCCCCCTAATTTTTTTTTTTACCTTTTATTGTTATAAAATCCAGATAACACAGTGTTTGCCAGCTTAACATTTTTTCATGTATACAATTCAGTGATATCAAAACCACCACCAATATCTGCTACCAAACTTTCCATCACTGTAAACAGAAACTCAAATTTACTTAACCAGTTTCTTCTGGATTAAAAACTGCTAATTATTTGTCTTCTCATTTACTAGTTACAAGCCAAGCCAAGCCAAGTGCTGTCGAGTCTGTATTTATGCTTTTCTGAAATTTTGTGAGAATATCACTAAGATAAATTTCTAGAGATGGATTTGGTGGGCCAAAGGGCAAATGCATTTGAAATTTTAATCAATACTGCAAATTCCAACCAAAACAGTTACACACATTCACACCAGTTAAACTATGTGAGACGGATTGTTTCCCCACATCTCTGCCAACACTGGCTTTTATAATTAAAAAAAATTTTTGATGATATGCTTGGTGAATGATATTATCCCATTATCCTAATTCACATTTCTCTTGTGATTGAAATATGAAGCATTATTTCATGTTTTTGTTCTCTATTTTTATTCACTTTTTTTCTGTTATGTAACATTTATACCCTTTGTCCACCTTTCTGTTGGTGCAGTCACCATTTTCATATTGATTTATATGATATAAAGGAAGTCATGTTTGTCAGCTATGGATTAAAAAATATTTTTCCTACTTTGTTTTCTTTCAATTTTGTTTATTATATAGAAGTTTTTATTTTAGGAGAGACACACAGTCCTATCTTTTGGGGCTTTTGGATAACATTTCATGCTTAGAAAAATCTTCCTGTAACTAGGTGGCTATGATTTTCTACCTTTCCTTTCTTTTTTGTGACTGGCCTGTTTCCCTGGTGGTATAGTGTTTAAGAGTGAGGGCTTCTAACCAAAAAGTTAGCAGTTCAAATCCACCAAGTGCTCCTTGGAAACTCTATGGGGAAGTTCTACTCTGGCCTATAGGGTTGCTTTGAGTTGGAATCGACTAGACAGCAGTTGGTCTTCTTTCTTTCTCTCTCTCTCCCTCCCCCTCTTCCTCTCTTTATTTCTTTCTTTTTGGGGTCCTATTTCCTGTTCTTCTAGGAATTACCAGCTCTCCTCAAGATACACTCAGAACACCATGCCAGTATCTCATTTTACTCAGAGCATTACTGACACATCTATGCAAACAAGCCAATGTTCCCATCTTCACTGATTCATTAGATGGAGAAGGTGATAAATAGTGACAAATGGTCTGACTCACATAATCCCTACCAATGAAAGCCAGAAAGTGGAACTTTATCTTTTGGAGTTAAGAGACAGTACTTTTTCTTTCTCTTGCTTTTCAAGGAGACATCTAGCGACCCTCACCTCGCATTCTGTGAATTACATAATGTAGAAAATGTAGCAAGAGAAGGTAAGCACAGTGAGTGAAAGGTATTTCACATTATCAAGACTGGAGGACTGGTTCTCTATTTCATTTACATTTTTCTTCTTCTTTTTATACAGAAATAGAAATCTACCAGACTGTGATAAATGCCACTTCTTACAAAGAGTCTGACAGCCTTCTACCATCTCTGAGTGAATAACAACCTGTTGGCTCTGTAACACAAGTAAAAATACTCTCAGAACCTGAAAGACAGGCTTCTCTCTGCCCACTTCTCTGATCAAACACTAAAATTACAGTTAAAGGGAAAAGAATTCATGTTCACTCTATATGCAGAGAAGAAAAATAATTAAAAGGCTCATTAAAGCTTCTTAACTGCATTTTCTCACTTCTCAATATTAGAACTGAAGAAAATCACAGCAATAAAAGACTAATCAACAGAGCAATTACAGTGTAGAACTGCTCCATACAGTTTTCTTGGCTGTAACCTTAACAGAAGCATATCAACCAGGACCCTTCTGCAGTACTTCTGGGCATGTTTGAACTACCAACCTTTAGGTTAGCAGTTGAGTGTAAAGCACTTATTTTGTTACTTTTTTTGTACCTTTATGTGGATGATTTAAGTATTATACTCTTCTCTCTTTGTACTCTTTTTTAAATACCAGTCCATCTTTTTGAGTTTTTTTCTAAATTAATTTTTTTATTATGATTAAGTGAAAATATACAATCCAAGACAGTTTTGCATGCACACTTCTGTACAACTCTATCTGTTCTACCCACCCCATGGGTAGATTCCTCTTTTTCACTCTTGACTGCTAGTAGCCTCCCAGTGTACACCTGTCCCCTCCTCTCCACTGTCTTCTCTGCTCTGTAGAAGGAAACCAGTAAGACAGTCTTCTATAAATGTATAAAACCCTAAAGTACACATACCACAAGCTCACTCTGTGTCTGAGTCCAGTCTATTCTTACTCTAAAGTGTTGACCTCAGTACTGATTTCAGGTCTGGGACAGGAGCAAGTCTAGGGGTCATGTTACCATGGGACCCTCCAGGTTGTTGGGTCATTAATTCTGGTCTTTTAGTAGAGCTACTGATCTTTACACCTCTTTTTCTCTTGCTCAATCAAGGACTCTACATTGTGTCCCCTATCCAGGCTGTCTTTGGTGGTGGCCATGCACCGTCCAGTTCTTCTGGTCTCGTGCAGCTGTAGTCTCCCAAATCATATAGGTCTTTCTATCTCCTGAGCTCATTTTTCCTCGTCTTTGATGTTCTCAGTCATCATCTTTTCCAGGTGGACTGGGACCAAATGAAGTTCCTCAGATGACAGAATACTGGCTTTTAAGATCCCAGATGCCACTCACCAATATGGGGTGCAGAAGACTGAATTTAGACTTGTAGCCTACTAAAGTTTGAGAGATGTTTGTTGAAACAATCCACTTGTGGTACTTCTGTTATAGCAGCACAAGATAACTAAGACAGGATACATTCAATATTTAGCTATTACAAACAGCATTACCACGTGTAGCCTAGAATATGTCTACGTGTGTTCGTATGCAACTGTTTTTCTTATGTTTTACCTGGGAGAGGCATTTCTAAACCTCAGTAGACTTTTTACAGTAATGTAATTTTCTCAATTTACCTTTAAACTTGTTATTTAACCTTCTTTCACTTACTGTCTTGGGAAAAATAAAATTGCATTCAGAAGAGGCATGCAACTACCCCTTTCTCCTTTCTTCTTCCTAAATATAGAAACTCCCATTCTCAGTATGATAGCTTACTCTTAAGACCTGCCTTTTGGGGAACAGTGACAACCCTACCTTTAAACATAAAACTAACATCATCTCAGAGCATGTCAGGGTCACATTAGAGTTTTCTTAAGAGTATAATGGAAATAGGGCCTAACCTTCCCACCTTTCAATCCATATTTTGTATTATTTAAAGTATCTTCATAAAATACAGACTCCCCTCAAAATCCTGGAAAGACACTTAAAGTAAAAAAATTCTTCTGCTCTCCAACCACCATCTGCCTGGCTTATCTCTCTTCCTATACAATCACCCTTACACTCCCTACATTAACCATACATTGGGAAGTCTCTTTGTCTGGCTTCGTTTCAGCCTGCCAAAGCTTTGTCCATGTTTCAAAATCATGGGCAGATGGCTCCTTCAAAGTCTCCCAGAATTCCCTGACCCTTCCCTTCTTTGTGCCACCTCAGACAGAAAATAAAACAGCGTATGTAGGCAATCTTCAATGCATAATTTATGTAATATAGATCAATCTTCCTTATAACTGTCTAAAGCATTTGAGGCTAAGGATCTCATCTGCTGAATCTTTATAGTGTCTATAACGTCTATCTCAATATAAGAAACAAGTGCAATTTTAGGGAGGAAAATGTAGGCCTATTCCTAGTATTAAACGGAGGTATACCACCTATATTTCCCAACAATAATCCTAACACAGAAACATGTCCTGCATCATCCAAAATTTCAGAAGAAGAGAAAGAAATAAATGTAAAAGGACTGACCCCTAGAAAATAAGTTTCATAACCTATAGTTCAACTTCTCATACAAAGGATAAGGTTTAGGTTATCCCATCAGAAAAAATAACCTGGTGTAAACAACAAAGAAACCAAGATAATGAGATGTAAATGTGCACTAGAATTACAAAATGCCTAGGTTATTTTTAAAAAGCTATTAAAAAGAAGCAAAATAAAACCCAAACCAAGGTAATGCGTTACCTGCATGAGCAGAGAGAGGCGAGTGTGGTCGAGGCAATGCTGGTGACTGCCCATTGCCTATCAAGCTTTTCCGATTGCTTGTTCGGCAACTGCCAAAAGGAAAGGAAAAACAAACTTTCAAAAAGAGAAGACAGCCTCAGTGATATTCAAGTGTGTTCAAAGCAAGCATAGGTGATGTTGAACAACTTAATCTCCTTTGTTGCTAAAATTACCGCAAGTGAACGTGCACTAACCATATTCCAGGGATGCCTGTATCTTGAATATTAGAAAACACAATGTATTCATATAGCATAGCATCATCAATATTCCTCACCACCAGTGAAACTACAATCAAATTCTCTTTCAGCTGTTGACTGTAAACATGTGACATGCCATAAACCACAAGTAACAAATTAAGGATGCCAATCAGCAAACCACAGGTAGTATTTTTGTTGACATAAAATTTCTACTACCAAATTACATGCAATGAAGCACAATGACATTAATCTTATAATGATGTACTAATTAAAAATCTAATCATTTAGACAAATTACATATTTGTGCCTTTTGTCAATAGAACGTGTGATGCCTGAGATACATGTATTTCAACATTCATTCATTTATTACCTTATATATTACATTCAAATTCCTGATCATGGTAAATGTTTTGAGATTATAAAACCTCTCTGGCTTGTACTAAAATAATAGCGATGGTTCTTTTTCACAGGCAAGCTACCTAGTGGTATTACATCAGGTTGTTACTGTTGTTAGTTGCTGCTGAGCCAGCTCCAACTCACATGTAAGCCCAGGGCAAGCATCTCTTCCCGGTTTTGCTAAATACTAAGTTCTAACATTGCTAATTTGATACCAAAGTAACTATCACAAGTCTTAAAAAGACAAATATAAAACTGGTTGAAAGCGAAAAGAATATTATCTTGTTTGCATTTGTGTTTCTCAAATACAGACTGGCTCTTCAGTCAGTACAATAGTTAGAAAAGTCTGATAAAACCAGAAACTGACTTCATGGGATTCCCCCATACTTCACTCAACATTTCAGTTGTTAATTTAGAACATGCCTGTTAAACTAGGTTCAAATACTACATTACAAAAACCAAATCTGATTTCTTTCAGTAATACTGACTTGGGAGTCAACCTTTCTTCTTAGATGTTTTCTGTTCATTATCAGTTGTCAACATCCTATATTTATGGTTTTTTAAGGTCAGGTTGCATCATTTTATTTTCCTTACTGGAGCAAGCAACATCTCCAAGCATTATCTGTGAGTTTAATTAAGATCATGTTTGCTCAGTCTTAAAGAGGTTGTTAAATAAGAATAGACTCTTGATAATTATGAAGGTAGTTTCCAGTACTATCAACTAATCTATCAAGAACTGTATTCAACATTAGATTTATAATTATTAAATCAAATAGTCTGTTTAAAAAAGATACTGTATAATGTATTTAATGTTAATTCAAATCAATGTCTCCTTTCATTTCAATACAGGAATAGCAAGTATATCAACTTGCTGATATTAATAAAATTACTAACCAATTTATATCTTAGAAGTCTCAGAATATTTCACTGTAAATTTGGAAAATTATCAGAAATATAGATTATCACAAAAATGGCTATCTGTATTAATTTTTACATTTAGCAGGTGATCTAAATTACTTATAAGGACTCCAGCAGTTGAGAGCTATGGGGCTATCCAAAAGATTGGCAGTTTGAATCCACCAGCTGCTCCCTGGAAATCCTGTGGGGAAGTTCTTCTCTGTCTTACAAGGTCACTATGAACAGGAATTGACACAACAGCAACAGTTTTTTTTTTTTTAAACAAAATGAATAAGAACTGTGTATCCATGGAAACAAAAATTTAATAAACACCTTAAATAGGGATATCAATGAAATATCTACCTTACTTATTAAAACAAAAATTTAGAAAATGATGTTTCTTAAAGAAAAGTTTTAAAAATTGAATTTTCTTAAGAAATATATAGAATGATTAGCATATTACCACAACAAGCAAGGGAGTCAACAATTTAGACTGCAAAGAAATAAAAAAAAAATAATAACTTTTAGTTACTTAAAGTCTTCATTTAAAAAAGAATGGAAAGTGCTTCTTTCAAAAACGTGATTGAAAAAATTTAAAAAGAGAGGACAGCATCAATAATAGCAACAAAAATAATGTCTAAACAAGACCTGAAAATGAAATACACTTGTCTGGTCAGTGCACACAAAAATTTACATTACATTCATCCTGTTTGCCAACTTCTCCATAAGGATTTCTAATCTTTACAAACAGATGATTCATCGACTCTATGGCACTGGGTATTATAAATGGGATTTAGTATGAAGTAAATGATACAGGCCACTTTATCTACGAATATACATAGCAGTGTGAAAGAAGAGAAGTTAAAAACAATTTGCCTTAGAACTTTAACTCAGTTTACAATATTTAAGAAACAGGTATACTCACTTTTCCAAAGTTTGCTTTACATTATTTTGCTTTTACAAAAGGTCTATATTAGCACCTGTTTTTGTTAGCGGAAAGAAATCCAACAAAGATTTTCACTTTAACAAAAATGGTGCAAAGAGGAAATGGCATTCAGCATTTGTTCTGCAGCAAGCTGTCACAGAGGCAGCATCCAACCTGTGCCTAGACTGGCATCATCTAGCTCCTTCCCCGGGGAATGCACTCAACATTCCTACTTTTACTCTACATTAGTGTTATTTTAGGTTTTATGTGTTATTTGGTATGATTTGACAGGTTATTTTGGGGGTCTAGGAACACTCAAAAAAAATTTCCCATACAAATCAAAGGTAATTGTGTCTATGCTTCACACCATTTCAGCTTACAAAAGGTTTCACAGGAACATTCTACCTTCAGATAGTGGTGGAAACCTGTAATGACAAAATGTTATCCAGAAAATTCTTTGCTGTTAATTCACTTCTGACTCATAGCAAACTACAGGACAGAGCAGGATTTCCAAGGAGCAGCTGGTAGATTTGAAACACCAACATTTTGGTTAGCAGCCGAGCTCTTAACTACTATGTTACCAGGACCTATACAGTATTTTATAGAGAATCTCTAATAATCAGGAGGATAACTTATTGACAAACACTATGAAAAATAAAACCACATAACTCAAAGTGTTTCTCTGACCTCCATCCAGATTTTCAACATTAAGCTAGAGATGGTATTAAATGTTACCACAGGCCTGGAACTTTCTTTAGTCTCTATTAAAAAGAATAAATAAAAAAACTTGGACCACGACATGCTCCCCAATATGGCAAAACAAGACTTTATAAAATATACAACAAGTCAGAGATAAAACTGGTTTTCATGCATCACTAATTAAACTGTGTCCCCCTAAAAATGCGTGACAGTTTGGCTAGGCCTTGATTCCCTGTACTGTGTGATGTTCCTCTATGTTGTAAATCCTGCCTCTATGATGTTAATGAGGGAGGATGGAGGTGGTTGGGTTAGTAAGGCAGGACTCAATCTCTAAGACTCTACTGTAAACCTTGAGGCAATCTGGAAAGAAACAGAGGCAGAGAGTTGGGGACCTTCCACCAACAAGAAGCAGTTCTGGGAGCCGAGTACATCTTTTGGAAAGGACATAGGGTCCCTGCGCCTCAGAAGCTCCCTGTCCAGGGGAAGACTGATGACAAGGACTCTCTCCCAGAGCCAAAAGAGAAAGACTTCCCCTGGAGCTGATGCCCTGTATTTGCACTTGTAGCTACTGGACTGTGACAGAATACATTTCTCTTTGCTAAAGCCATCCGCTTGTGGTATTTCTATTATAGCAGCGCCACATGACTAAGACAATGTACACACCAAACAAATCTCTATATTCAGGAAATAAGTTCTGGACCTCAGAAATGGATTTATTTGTTGTTAACATTTAATAGTAAAGGAGCATTTTATATTGCATTTACAATCCAAATATCTAGTTCTTGGTATATATACTATTTTTAAAAAATTCTGGGACCTTACTAAGATATTCCACAAATCTTTTTTCCAGTGCAAGGAAGGGGAGAGTCGTCTAATCTCAATGTCACCTGCTTCTTAACTCTCTCACAACTACCTAATCTTACTGTTCTAGGTATCTAATTCCCAATAAGGGAATTAATACCTGCAATTAAGCTATCACAAAGAAAACTCTCAGAGTGCAATTATCACTTAGACCATCACAGTACCTGGCACTGCCCATGTTAATAATGACATTGATGTAAAATGCTAAGCTGACCCCTGCTGTCAGTATTTATTCATCCAGGTATCATATTTTTCTGGCCATGAAAGAAGATGCTTATAGCATCTCGGTCTGAGGCAGGATCCTTAGATTTTGGTGACCACATCATATTCATCCTCAAAATGATAAAATAGTGGAAACATCTCTATTCAGGCAAAATAAAGGCCCTTCCCTTTTACCAGCATGCCTAGGCAGATTTTACCTTGTTTTCTTCCCAAGCAGTCACCCACAGAAAAATCAGGTGATGTCTTACCAAGTAAAACAGGAACATCAACTTCCATGGTAGCAGGAAACTTTTAACCTGCTCACGACTTTCCTTCATCCAAGCACTTAAGCTTATACAAGACTTATCTCCAACCATGAGGACATAGGTATATTTTTACAAAATAAAATAGAGGAACATTACAAACTCAACTTTCAGATAGTCCATTCCAAAATTCTGCTTCACTCCTTAAGAAACAATGGAATTACGTCACTGAACAACTTGTGTAGGAATTGTCAAATGAGCAATTAATTTGTTATGCAAGCTTTCACTGAAAACACAATATATTTAACATAAATAAACAAAACCATGCCCGTAGCAAAATGGAATAAAAGAAACAAGCTGTAAAGAAAGGCGTTTATCCTACCCATGCTCAATGTGAAAGCCAAACCCAGGAATATTCACCTTCCACAAAATACCTCCTCCTTTACCGTTCTCCATTCCAAGCAATGCATGGAGAAAACTACTTTTCCTGTAGATAACATGCTGAGTTTGAAAAATGACTACCATCATTCTATAAACATAAAGGCACAATTAGATTCTTTACTTGCAAAATGTGAATTTCCTCTGAAAAGACAGTCATATACAACTGGAGACAAAGAATTAGGGCAGGAGCTGCTGATCCTGAGTAGGCACTGCTTGTTACCGCGTGAATTTGGCACCTCCCTTGAAAGATCCACCCAGGAACAGCTATGAGGCATAGGAATCTAGTTCTTTGACACACACACAAGTACTGTTGACTGTGAATGTGGGATCAGGGAAGCATGGGAAGGTAGAAAGATGTTGACAATACCTTAGAGTGAGTAGGCCTGGCTGGCCCCTGGGGCTCTCCTGAGGTAAGACAGGCAGAGGCAGAACACTGTGAGTAAGAATATCACAACTGGAATGGCCCCTGGGTGGAGATGGTGTGGAGTGAGAGGAAGCAGCTATTATAAGGAAGTATTTTATCTGTCTGCATGGTTTCTGGCTCAGGCCAGTGAAGCACTATCCCAGCTCTGAGTTCACCGCTGCCATCAGCCAGAGCACTTTCACATGGAGCTTCCCAACCTCACAACTGCCAACAGGGCCTTCAAATAGGATAAGAAGAAGAAATCTTGAGTTTCCTCATTGAAGTCAGGTCTGGATTCCATGAGCGTGACAAAGAGAAGCAGGGGTTACTCTGCTGAAGCAAAGGGTGGGAAGTGGCGTTGTGTACAAATTATTATCCCAAAGCACTTATATTTCATTTCTAAGTTGTCCTTACGCTCACAGCTCCAAGTGAAAGGCTTGATGAGACCTGTAAATATTTCACATCTGGATCTACGCATGAGCAGCTGCTGCTGGAAGAGCCTGTTAATCATCCCTACCAGGTCTATAAAAGCTGTGAGGTCCACTGGGCTTGGGCCTTTTACCATTGCTATGAGTAGTTGAAATCCAGCTTAATTTAAATTACATTCATTTTGAGACATGAATACTGATCACATGGTAAGCCAACCTGAAGAGAAAACACCTCAATAGACCATAATTTTTACACTCTCAGCTGAATTCAAAGGTCAACACTCAGCATAACATATGAGTAACCACCACTGAGGGGCAGCGATAATGGAGCGAAATGAGTAAGAAGAGCCCCAGTGATTCTGGAAACTAGGCTGTAATTTATTAATTCTTCTTGATGGAAAATTCATAAATTTGCACAGGAGACCAATTATCGGCCAACACTTTAGCATGCATGAACATCTGCTATTTCTTAATACTTTAATAGAATGTGAACATTTGAATATTCCTTAAACAAAGAGATGACTAAAGTGGAGGAAACTGGGCATGAGCAAGATGCATAAATCATCTAGCTAACAAGGTATTGTCGAATAAATGTTAGAAACTAGGTAGGTTTCTGTTTCCACATATTTATAATTAAGGGTTTGGACCAGATGATAGAAATCCTCATAAGTACATTTGTTTTTAGTCCAAGAAATTTTTGAAAGACAGAAGAAGAAGAAAAATAATTGGACAATTTCTACCAACTGAAGTAACAACTGTGGCATTTTGTCATATTTGCTTCCAATTTAAAAATACACATATACGCATACATGTACACACACACACACACACACACACACACACACACATAAATACTAGAGACAGAGCTAAATGTACCCTCTGAAGACCAAGCCAGTTCCATTCCCCACTCCCCAACTGGGCAATCATGAAGACAACTGTAGCCTGTGGCCTTTCCATCCATTTTTAGTACTTTGACATAATACATGCGCACCTATGAACAATATTTATGTGTTCTTACATTTTCATTAATGGTACTGCATATGAGGAAAAAGTGACTTGAAATTGTGTAAAAGTGACTATGGGTTTCCTTTCAGTGGCTCGTTAAGCTTTTGTATAGTAAGTCTCTTTCCACCTACTCCCCTCAGGGGATTATCTGATTCTACTTATAAGGATGTCACCTTCCACTGCCTCTCAATTGGCTAGGGTATTTCAATATTCTGTAGGAGAAGAAGCCAAATTATGGAAAACTTATAAACCAAAAAAACGTGTTGCGGTCAAGTGAACTGCGACTCATAAGTGACCCTATAGGACAGAGTAGAATTGCCTCACGGAATTTCCAAGGAGTACCTGGTGGATTCAAGCTACAGCCCTTTTGTTTAGCAGTCTCAGCTCTTAACCACTTCACCAGGGTTTCAAAAAACTGATAGTAATGCAAATAATTCTAGTCCATAGTAACACAAATGAATTTTATCTGGCAGAGATACAACTGATACCCACACCAAAAAAAGATGACCCCAAACATTTAATATCATTACCCTAAGATATTGACCAGTTTTGCATATATTAGCAATTTCATTTTAGCATTACTAAATGCTAAATGATAAACATACAGACACACACGCATACCCATATATATGCACAAGTGTCTGTTTTTCAAAGTCTCTTTCCAACCTGTTTTGACATGTTACTGGCATCGTCATTAAAGAGTTAAATTTTTGATATGTGTTCACTTTATATCTGTATAACAGTAATGCTTCTGACTTTTGGAAAAATTATACTTTACTTTTTTTCATTCAACACCATATTTTTGAGATTTAACCATGGCAACATAAATACGGTTCTAATTCATTCCTTTTTTAGATTATTCGTTTGAAGCAAATTTTAGGATTCTTAAATGCACTAAAATTACATATTGTGGACATTTATTTTTCCTCTTGGCAACATTAAAAATCTAGGCCTCTGTGCATTTGCAAATCTGATTGCAAATGCCTTGAAAATGTCTTTAATGAGGAGACTGAATCTGAAGGAAAATTTAGACCACATGACACAAAACACATTTTCCTCAGATCTGCTTGGGAACTCCTTTTCCCCACACCTCGCTCATTCCTTGACTCCTGTATTCCCACTTCCCTTCACAGTATTGTAACCAGTTGCCATCCTACTGATTCCCACTCATGTGACCCCGGTGTGTCCGGACAGAACTGTGATGATCCATGGGTTTTCAATGGCTGACTTTGAAGCAGACTCTGAGCCTTTCTCTAAAGTCACATCTTGCTAGAATGGAATCTCCAACTCTGCAACTAGCAGCCTAGAGTGCTAAGTCATCCCACTACCCAGACCAAAAAAAAAAAAAAAAAAAGCCATTACAATCAGCTTGATTCTGAATCAGCCATCTTCTAGGGCAGAGTAGAACTGCCCCATAAAGATCCCAAGGAGCTGGTGTATTCAAACTGGTGACCTTCTGGATAGCAGCTAGAGCTCTTAAGCACCGCAGAACCAGGCTTACTCCAAAACAGAAATGAGTATCATCCTTCTGTAACTATTTTGTCCTCCTCTGGGCTGCTTCACATTCCAGCTTTCTCCTTTTCTTGAACAGCACATGCTCAGGCCTAAGAGCTTAGCTGGCTGGACAAAACAGAACAGAGCCCTGTGAAAATTTAGGCTTTAATATTTAAGCACTGCCAGTGTCTTCTCAATGGTCCTTGAAATCAAGGCTCCCTCTACACTTTTCATTAATTAAGTCAACAAAATACTTTTTGAGCATCTAAAATACGTTAGACATTATTCTAAACAAGGGAGTCTCTAGGTAGCACAAGTGGTTCAACTCTTAACTACTAGCTGAATGTTGGTGTTTGGAACCAACCCAAGGTGCCTCAGAGGACAGACCTGGAGACTGAAAGGTCGTAGCCTTGAAAATCCAAGGAGTACAGTACTACTTTGCACAGATGGGGTTGCCAAGAGGTGGAATCAATTCAACAATAACAGCAACAACAAATTCTAAACAGCCAAAAATCCGTCTTCAGTGGTTTAACGTTCCAGAAAAGGAAGTAAGCAACAAATCAGTAAAATTTATAGGAGGTGAGGTGTTGATGATATTTACAGTATGTGAGATCCCTATGGTGGAAAATAATGCAGAAAGTAGGCCATGGAAGGCAAATATGGGGGGCGGGTCACAATTTTAAACAGGTGGTCAGGAAAGGCAGGGAAGTGACATTTAAGGAACGTCAGAAAAAGAGGGGGAAGTGAGTCATGTCGTTGTCTGAGAGGACAGCATTCAGCAGGAGCACAGGCCCTGAAGCAGGTTGGGGTGGCAGGAGTGAAGGGATACTGGGGAGAGGAACAGAAGAGTACAGAGGAGGGAGGGAGGGACGACAGGAGACAGACCTGGGGCACGCTGCAGGCCACAGTACAGAGTTTGGTTTTCAGCCTGAGTGAAAAACAAAGTTCTTGTAAGGTTTTGAAAAGAGTAATGATACGATCCGATGTACATTTTTCTTTCATTTTAATTATATGTTTTATTTAAACCAGCATATCAACACTAACATTTCAATATGTCATCAATACAAAATTATTAGTCAACTATTTTCATTTGCTTTTTTTAGGTGGGTACTAAGTGTTCTACAGCCAATTTCTGATATACATTTCGAGGGAACCAATCTGGCTGCTAAGTCAGCATCTGAAGGAAGCAGGGAGATGGGCCAGGAGGTTAAGCTGATGAGCTTCTCGACCTAACACTCTCATTTCCTGTAATTCTTCTTCAGGGTAGTTATTTTAAAAATTAATTTATATAAAAATGGCCTCAACATTTAATGCAAGCATTATACCAGTCTATGCTCTCTGAAACTGCCTTCAAAAAGCTGGGGAAACTGCAAGTGCTGATGCTGTGAAGAACACCAGGCCCAGTGCTTAAGGTCTTTGCCTATTTGCAGCAATGCAGTGACCCAGTTACCTGGATATGTAATTATGGATGCTTGCATTGACAGTACTGGTTTGATACACTTTTCCATTAGCAGAAAAGCTTTTTTTGAAAACATTAATGACAACAGAAATGAATTATTACTTATATTGTTTTCACCTATGAGGAGATAAAAATTAGGCCAAGTACACAAAAACTTGGAAAAAGGATTCGGTTTTCAAGCTTTCAAAACTTTTAGGGAAAATTAATAGGACAGTATGTTCTGATATACATTAACTTACACAGTAGTGCTTGTAAAATACATCTAATCCATTAAGATAAGACTGCAGTGATGTTTGGGCCAATTTTCTTCTTTCACAGAGAAATAAAGATGGCTAAACATACAGATTTTACTAAGGTAAGGCAAAAATGCCACTCTGAGGCAGAGTTCAATATAATGAATATTTATTGAGTATACAGTTCTATGTACAAAGTACTGTGGGAGATAAGAAAATAAACAAAACATTCCCAACAGTTTAGAGATAAGGCTGGTTCATAAATGACGATACTCTAAGGTAGAATCTGGAAGAGAGGTGCAAATATTTGTTGTTATCTAAAGTGTGAGATAAATACCCAACCAGTTTTTAAATATATTTCCATAAACAATACTTGAATTTTACTTATGCTATGAACTGCACATCATCTATCAATTTAACAGAGTTGGAATCAACTCGATAGCAACGGGTTCAGTTTTCTGGTTTTCCCTTAAGAATCCTTTCACCTCAGTAGTCTGCTGAAATAAACACATTTTAAAAAACACATTTCTTCTGAATTATTTTTCATTTTGTGGATATTACAAATTTGGACATATTGACACAGCTATTTCTCCGTGGCTGACACGGCGAACCACCTTATTATCACGTGACTGGTTGGTGGCTGAGATTCACCATATTGTATCGTAGTCGTCGTGGCCCAAACAGTGTCACTGTAAGGCCATTTGTTCATGTGATAAATATAACCTGGGATTATACATGAAGTTTACCGTTTAGGAGGGGATAAATTCATTGAGGACAGGAATTATGTTTTATGTAGTATGAAATCCCTTTAGATACTCATAAAATACAGAAAAAAAGAGGAAGATTCAAAACTATTATTGAATGACTAACTAAAAGCAGTATCCATCTCTAAGAAGTTTATAATTTCACTTGGGGGGACAAACATAGAGTCTAATTTATAAGGCAAAATTTATGCAAGATGTAGTGTGGTCTTTGATGTTAGGTGTCTCTAGGTAAGCTGTGAACCAAACAGCTGGCAGTTCAAGCCCAACCAGAGGTGCCCTGGGAGACATGTCTAGCAATCTACTGCTGTAAAATCAACCACTGAAAACCCCATGAGTGTCACCGTTCTACTCTGATACTAACAGAGTTGTCATGAGTTGGGGGTTCCCAAGCGTTGGTGTTGACTTGATGACAATTTCTATACATACTGTTCAGTGACACTGGTTACATTTGTCACAATATGTCAACATCTCATTATTTCTGTTTTGGTTTTCCTATTTCCATTAATCTAGTTTCTCCATGCCCCCTCCCCCCATTACCTTCTCTGCTTGGCTTTATGTTAAGTCTTGGCTATTGGGTCTCACACAGATGACAGTTTAAAAGAGGACTGTAGTCAGAGGGGATACTGTTTATTTTATGAAGAATCTATTATTTGGCTGAATGATGACCTCCACAAACGGGTTCATGTCTTAAGTTTACAGTATATCTCAGGGTGATAGTCTCAGGGAATGCTCTAGTCTCCACAGGTCCAGTCAGTTTGGCCTTCTTAAAAGGGATTTGAGATTTGCTGCAAATTTTTCTTCATTTTGCCCAGGACCATCCCTGGACAGAAAGGTTGTTGGTGGTAGCTGGGCACCATCTAATTCTTCTGGTCTCGGGATAAATAAGGCTATGATTCATGTGAGCTGTTATAAACTAGTTTCTTGAGTCTTTGGTTTCCTTCTTCTTCTTTTGCTCCAAACCAATAGTTGCACATTAAACACCCACTAAACACCCTTGTAGGAACCCAGATGCTGCTCACCAAACCAGGCTACAGAACAGTATCTTTGTGAACTGTGTTAAGACAATTAACCCAGTTGCTGAAAAATATTCTGTTGTAATCAATATGGTTTTCATTGCTAATTTGGCTAATTTCATTGCCTTAGTATGGAAGTTTTACTAAAATCTGCTACCATGGTTGACTCTGCTAGTATATGAATTACTGGTGGCATAGCTTCCAGCACCATAGAAACACAAAAACCACCACAGTACAACAAACTTATAGATGGGTGGTGAATAGCACAGTATAATACTATTGAACAGATCAAGGTCATACATAGCAGAAAAAATACCTAAAAACCTGATGAGGCCTGTTGTTCTGGATGCAGAATATGAGAGATCTTGCTGGGAAAACATACATAGACATCATTCTGAATAAAATTATGATGGGATAATCACTCTAATTAATTGAGGGTCATAACACAATGGTCCAAGTTTGGCAGAGGCTGGAAAAGATATGATTTACAGTAGCAGAATAAGTTCAACTGCTAAAAATGTGTTTTAAGTAAAAAGTAATTAAAATGAGAAGGGGCTATGTCTCAATACCTTGGAATTTTTTAGTGCAATTTCATCTGAAATTCAAATCACAGAAGGCACTATTTGCATGGGGACTCCTGACTAGGGAGTCAATGATGAAGATGACTTCTATATTTTTGATTTGCCACACAGAGCACGACAGCTCACACCACAAGTCAAAGACACAATAAATGCTGCATAGGATGAGGATGGAAAGCCAGTGCTGAGAAGGGAAGAGAATTAAATCTGATCTAAGAGTTGAAGGGCAAGTGGGGCCTCTCGGGAAACTCCTGCAAAGTCTCCAGTTCCCCAAAAAGGTTGCATGAACTCATTCAAAATGCCATAAGGTCTAATTGCTCCTTCTGTAGCAATAAAGGAACTGTCATTACCCGGTTGGGCTATCAGAGGGACAATCAGGGAGAGCTGGGTAGGGGTGGAGGGGTGGTCCTAGTTTTACAACCAGGTAAAGGGCCAGGTTCAAATACTTCTGAGCCTGACTCTCAAGCCTTTGGCTGTGCTGAAGGCAGCTGTGATCAGAGACCAGAGGTAAGTCTGGTAATTTGAGAGTTTGAGGCAAAGACATAAAACACAAAATAACATTTTCCTAAACGTCCACTTTCCAAATATGTGTGTTTGGAGGGGTATGGAGCGTGTATGATAAAAAGATTTTTTTTTTTTAATTTTATTTTTACCATCAGTTTGGGGAAAACAAAAAAAACCCTACAAGTTGATTGTTTTTTCTAAGGAGCGAAAAACTTAGCTCAATGTCCACCTATATAATTTATTTTTAATGAATTTCATTTAATGGCATTACATTCTCCACACTTGGCCATTGAAAGGAAGTCTAAAAAAGGCCTTAATAAGTGGTAGCAACACAATACCAAGAATAAACACAATGGCTTAAATCTAATGTTCTCATTTTCCTTTTTGGAAACACCATAATCAAATTTTACTGTTAACTTCTTTCGTTATACCTCATTTCCCCTGTTTATTGTTTTTAAGAAATGGTCAAAGGCTTTATAAAGCTGGCTCAGAAGATTTTCTTCTAACAAAATCTCTGCTGAACCAGTCTGCTTTTCTACCCATTCCAGCCTTCTCCATACAGAAACTAAATTCTAGTTTAACTTGCTCAACCTAGAAATATTTAATTTGGTAAATACATTTCAGTCTATTAGTATAATTTAGTTGATAGTTAAAGTCTACCCATACATATAAAATGCTCTATAACTTCTTTCTGGTTCACAGTGGATTCCAGGACAGTTCCCTTTAGGCCCATGAAAGTGAAAAGAGTCTACTTGCGAATCTCCTTTTATGACTGTCAACAGAAATTCACTTCATGCTCAGAACAAACAGCACGACTACTGTTCACCCTTCCAAGTCTAAAGCATTTTGGTTTTCTATAGCAATTTGGCATAACACTTTGCCCACAAGTGAACTGTCCCTGATTCCATGTACATCTGCAATTGGGACATAAACATGAAAACACACAAAGCTGACATCAGAGCTCCACTTTGTTCTTTTCTGGGAAGAAAACTGATGTGGGCAAAAAGCCAGTATGTTTCTGTTCAGTAATTTTTGTTGCTAGCTGTTCCTAATTCAGTATCTTGAAAAGTGACATTCTGTTAATGACATGAATGTCAAAGCTGTGATAATGGGGCAGAAGTAGAAGAAAACGTTCCCTAAATGGAAAAACAACAGGAAAACTGCCAAATGGATACTGAAATGTGCTGTGTTCACCCTACACTTCCAGACTTAGTCCCTACTCTTTGTTTTCAGCATGAAAGGAAAGCAGCTCTCTGAGGAGAAAAGAGCAGCTCACCTTGATGATAAGAGCATGTGGGAGGGGGTGGGGGAGGAGTGAGAGGTCAAGGGAATGTTTTCCTTTAATTAACTTGACAGATGTCTTTTCTTTTTCTCATTTGCATCCACTGATGACATCTTAGTCAGTCTCTCACTTTGCAAAGATGAAATTAGTCACAAGGAACCAATTCTGTTGCCTAAGACGGGAGTACTGGGGAGATACCAGAAGATGCTGGCCTTTAAGTCACTCACTATTCAGTCTGGGCAATGACTGATCCTAGCTGTTGTCACATGTGTGCTCAGTAACAAAATTCTAGGTGGGGAAGATAATGCAGGGACTTGCAAAGTTTGCACCACTGATTAGCAGCAGAACAAGTACTAAAAAGTAGGTCATGTGACTCACAACCAGGACACATTCAAAACTAGACATACAGATATACATTTAACTATGTCTTATGTGAATGCATAATAATTCATTTGCAAAAAAGAAGACAGAGTTCTGTTTCTTAAAGTTGTTGCTGCTGTTGCTGTTAGGTGCCATCAAGTTGGTTCCAACTTACAGCGACCCTACAGGACAGAGTATAACCGCCACATAGAGTTTTCAAGCAGTGGTTAGTAGATTTTAACTACTCACATTTTGGTAAACAGCTGAGCTCTTAACTACTGTGCTACCAGGACTGCAATAATGAGGCAGGGCCTTTATGATCTGTAGATCTCATTTCAAATTCCAGCTCTGCTACTTATTAGCTATGGAAACCTCTATTTACATATCTGTATAATGGGGATGAGAACATCAACTACCTCAGAGAGCTAAAGTGTTTAAACTAGATAACGTATTTAAATAAATAATCATTGTGCCTAGAGCACAGGAAGTACTTCATAAATATTAGCTGTCAAAATATGACATTTAGTCTTTCTTCTTTGTACATATTCTCAAGCATGTATGTTCTCACACCTGGAATGTAATACTAATGCTTTTTGTGAAACATCTTGGAACAAGAAGCATAAGACTGACTGTTCACAGAATTAACTTCTAAAATCAATACAATGAATTATGCAAGATACATAAAGAAGTTGGCTCTAAGGCAGCAGGACTTGATAGCAACCCAATGTAAATATTCATATAGTTATAGAAAGACTACGTCAATAGGAAAGGTGATTCCATAGCTTCAGAAATAGAAAAGCAAATTGTAAGTTCAGTATCCATCCAAACACTGGCTAAAATCTTCATATTGGCAACACTGAGGTCCCAGCCCAGGGACAGAAGAGGGACTCAACCTAACTTGAATTTCACATCAACTGTCAAGACCAGGTGTATCAGTCCTCTTCAGCCCAATTGCCTTTTATTATTTAAGCCATCTAACTTACCTTGCTGTGTGCCACCATACTCCCCAAGCAACCTTCTGACTAGCTCCCTGGGAGATCTGCTCAAACATGGATCACAAAAAGAACTGAAGTGTTTAACACACACCAAACAACAGTTTAATCTTCACAAAAAATCTACTGTGAAACTTTTATTTTTATCCACAAATTACAGACAAGAAGACCGAAGAACTGAGATATTAAGTTACTTGCTCAAGATCACACAGCTAATAAGTGGCAGAACTGGGATGCAAATCTGGGCAGTTTGCCTTCAGAGCCTGCCTGTGCTCTTAACCATCTTGCTAGACTACCTGCAAAGCACAGAATGAGAACTCTGAGGGTTCTAAGCACGGCAACAATTATATTTATCCTTGTAAGTTAATATCTCAGCATTCTGACAATATACATAAATCCTGTGAGCTTGGTTACTATGAATCCATGTCTAAAAGATGGAGCTGCTCTTGGGGTACCAACTGAACCAGATTTTCCAGCCTGGAGCCTGTGTCAGATGCAGAAGGTGGGCCAAGTTATCTAGTCGTATCACAGTGTGAGGTTATTTGGAGGCCACACACTTTATCCTAATGGTTAGCAGCTATAGCACTTAACTGCTATGTTGAGACATCTCAATGTTACCAAGTCGTAAGTGAATACGTTGTGTATTCACTTTTCATGCCTATGGCAGACAGGGAAGAACGCAGGCATCACAGTGGTTAAGCATCTGGCTGCTAACAAAAAAGTTGGTGCTTTGATCTACCAGCTGTTCCACTGGGGGAAGATATGGCTGTGTGCTTCCATAAAGATTTACAGCCTTGGAAACCCTATGCTACAGTTCTACTCTATACTGCAGGGCCACTATGATTCAGAATTAACTCAGAGGCACTGTTTATTTTTTTTTGTTGTTGTTGTTTTTAATGGCAAACAGACAAGTGAAATGTCATGAATTGGATACTCCCTCTTTCACAGTGTATTCTCAAGGATCCACAGGCAGATGACCCAACACATGGATTTTCCATGGTGAGCTGGCACTTCCTGATTATCTCTGTCCAAACCAGCTGGTCTAGTCAGACACAACTGGGGAGAGAATTGTGTTCAAGCATGTGTGTGTCAGATTTTTTCTTATCTTCACTGTTTCTTTGTGGATTTGAAAATCAAATACACATTGCTGGCTTATGCCTCCTTTAATATGGTATTGTTTTTCCCTCTATTTCTAGAAAGCTGACTTTTAGGTATTAAAGAGAGGAAAGAAATCAGATTTGTAATGTGAATTATGCATTGACTTTGAAGGGAAGAACTAATGGCCCATATTGTAGCACACACTAGGAAGCTAATTTGACCAGCAGTGGATTTAAGGCTATGAAATAAAAACCTATGTTAACTATACTACTGAGACACGGAGCCCTGGTGGAGCAGTGGTCAAGCACTTGTCAACTAATCCACCAGTGGCTCCGTGGGAGAAAGCTGTAGTAATGTGCTTCCATCAAGATTACAGCCTTGGAAACTCTATGGGGGATTTTAGCTCTGTCCTTATAAGCAAAGGTATTCACATAATGGCAAAGGGTTTATTGAGACAACCTTTTTTTCCTAAATTGAAATATTAAAAATAGTACTCTTTGAAACAATTCAAATTAATAATACATTATGACTTCTGTACCTATGTGGGAAATGCTGGTGGCATAGTAGTTAAATGCTATGCCTGCTAACCAAGCCAAACTCAAGTGCTATCGAGTTGGATCCGACTCATGGCAACCAAAGGGTCAGCATTTCAAGTCTACTAGATGCTCCCTGGAAACTTGATGGGGCAGTTCTACTCTGCCTGTAGGGTCACTCTGAGTTGGAACAGGCTGGACAGTAATAAGTACCTATGTGACCCCCAAATACTGGATTCCTCCATTATACTTATTCTCTTAAGATGTCATCCCTGAAAAATGCAGAACACAATTTCAAATTCTCATGGAATCCAGAATTTCCAGAACCAGAGAAGCTAGATGAACAACTGAAATTACAGTCCGAAGATAACTTTTAAATACTGAATGAAAAATATTCCCTGGTAGTCTTTAAATCAAAAAATGGTTCAGCTTGTTTAGTAGACTATCTGCCTTCAGAATTATCTATGTGGATGAAATTGATGACAACATCTTGAAAGGTTAACAAAGCCGCTCAGGGAGAGTCAGTTTGTTAAAAGTAGAGGAACAATTTGCAAAGTTGTAAGGAGAGTTGCAAAACCTAATCAACATTAACTCACATTACTGAATTGTACTGGTAGAATTTGTTAAACTGGTGTATATGTTTTGCTGTACATATTCTCAATAGCAATCACAAAAAAGAAAATCCCCCCCCCAAAAGAAGCCATTCCTGTAGACACACATCTTACAGCATTCTTTTATTTCCTAAAGAAACTCCATCCTTGACTCTAAGAGAGCCTGTGCTTGTTTCTGTGCAGAGAAAGACGTCTCATTTAATTGTGTGGATTAGATTAACATTGTGGCAGACAATCAGATCACAAGGAATGCCATGAAGAGCTTACTTCAGGCTTCACTCACCTTCCTGTCACTGGTCTACCTATGATGGGCATGATCAGCTGTTTCTCACAGGTCTAGCCTTGTGTGTGTGATGAGGTGGCCTCATTCATCCCCAGCCAGCCCTTATTAGTAAGTCCCCGGAGTTCCAGGATAACGCAGCAACCCTGCCCCCTCACCAGACACCCAATTCAGCCTCTCGCTGCAACACTGCAGTGACTCAGAGAGTTCCTGTCTATTGTGCCCTGGATTCCTGTTTATTACAGCTATGGAATCCCTGACCTTTACAAAGAAACAATTCTTTCTAAGTAGAATTTCTATGGTATAGTATGGCAGCGCTTTACTGTTTAAGTTTTCCCTATAGAAAAGGATCCTTATCCACATGACATTAAATTGCAAATCAACAGTAGAATTAGGAAACCGATCCGACTCGACGGCACTTGGCTTAGCTGGCAACTTACTGAAAAAATTACTGGGACTATGAAGAATGGGAAATCTTCCGACTGTGAAAGAATGGGAAATTTTCCACTAACAACGGCTGCTTATTATTTTTAATAGACTCTAAATCCTAGAAAAGAGTAAAATACATAAGAAAACAGCCATAAGGCCGCACCATCCTGAAACTACACCAAGTGAGCCATTCCTTTGGCTTTGTGGTTACATAACATTTTATTTAGACTATAATCATGCAATTGTAGAGATCACTGATACAGCACAAAGAGTTTTCTGCATCACTAAATTAAAGATTCTTTCTTCAAAAGGCCTGACTTTTCAGATACTAGCTACACTGAATGATTATTACATGGGGCACCAATGTTTCTGAACTCACAGAACTGCATACTTAGTAAACAAGGTACTGTGTGTTATTAGCTAGTTTGTTTCATGAACAGTACACCAAAAACTTGATGCTATGTATTTCAATCAAGTAACAATATTTGCTTGTTTTACTGGTTTTAAAAAAATCACATTAACACAACAGTACCTGCTTTTGTACCTGCAAAGCTCAATATTTTACAATAATATAGGAGAAAACAGAAGTGTTGTACAAGCAGTAAGTCATGCTACATGTCCACAAAGGAGAAGCTGGCACTTGGTGCTAACAACATCTTCAGACAAAGTTAACTCCCATCCCCTCTACCAATACAACCTACCACTTGATTTTCTCGTTTTAACCTTACTTCATTTTGCTGATGTGCAAATTTATTACTCCACCAAAAATCTCTCCACACTTTTTAAGAGTGTCTCTGTCTTAAGGAGAGGGATCCAAGAGACATGCTTATGAGCTTGCAATTAGGAAGTCTGGGGAGGGAGATATTTCCCTGTACTTTTAAATAGTTCCATTGTGACATTGTGCTACTGGGAGGACAACAACAAAAACTACACGTCTACCCAAGATTTGACAGAAACTAAGTGGTTATGCTGAAAAAACAAGACTACAGAAAAAAAATTAACATATTACAAATATCAAGACTAGAAATGCAGCTGTTAGGATAAGGTTTTAGTGTTTAATACTCTGGTAGATGAAGTGCTCCTGTCTTAGGCTAAGGCATTTTCTGAAGTAGGTACTGAAGAAAGTAAAGAAATTTAACAAGGGAGTTAATGTTATTAATGAGAAATAGAAATAATGAAACATGAGAGGAGAGGTCCTAAGAAGTTAATTTAATGTGTGGGTATAAAATGTTAAGCTAAAACATAGAATGCCACTTACAAGTAATTTTTTTTTTTGTTCGTTTGTTTTGCTTTTAGAATATCATGTTACAGCAAACACTAAGAGAACCAAGAATTAAAGTGTGTGTTCCAGTTTAAAAACAAACAAACAACCTGGCAATGAGTCTGGAACCAACGTCAGGAAGAATTCATGGTATATTAATCATAAATAACAATTCCATCCCCCAAATCCTCCTAGCTCTCAGAGCTACCACTTTGCTTTAGAGAGTAGTCATTTCTCAACTGTTAAAAGTATCTGTTACAAAAAGGACTAAGATTAGTTTTCTACCTCCTCTTCCCTGATATGATGATTTTACCTCAAAGGAATTCATCTCTAACTCATCCAAGAGAAAAAATCTATTTGTATAGAAACAAAGAAAACTGCTTCCCTGTTCTTCTTCATTGTCTTCTTTTTTTTTAATTGACAAGATTCAGGAACAGATGCAGGGGTGGCAAATTTTCAGACTTGGGCTCCATGGTGACTCAGGGTAGGAAGCTGGGAGGCGCCAGCTCTGCTGAGCACAGCGTCCTTTACCATGGGCAGCTCTACAGAAGGTTCCACCTGCTGCCCTCACCCTACTGTCTTTGGGTGCCTGCTTAGGAAGCAAGGTGGGATGCTCCCAGAGACAGCTGGGATCAGGGAGGGGAGGTGCAGCCAGGAGGAGCTGGCTGGTTCCCAACTAGAGTTACCAACATGGTGCAGAGCCGTTTCTCTTTCCCTGTACAGGGATGAGCTGCCTGCAGGTGCTCCACCTAAGGTTCAGCATGGCCATTAGCATGGGCCATACAGGTTTTCTACCATTGTCATAAATGCAAAAGGTCAGACAACAAAACAGTCGATCAGTGAGTAGTAGCTATGTGTACAGGTAGTCCCTGACTGACCACGGGCTCCATTCCCATGACTTCTCTGCCAGAAGTCGGTTCTACTGTAAGTACGATACAAGATTTTTAAGTTTTTATTATTCTTGCGTTTTATGATCAATAGCCTTATAAATCCAATTTTTGTTTTTGGGAGTCAGAAACGTTACATCTGAGGATGAAAATATCAGCAAATTCTTACTGCAACATTGTAGGTAGTAGCAGTAAGATGTACAGAAAAACTGACAGTACTAAGTGCTGTCACGGAAACGCAAATAAGTAGTAAGTCAGGGGATACCTTCATAAACTGAGGACTGCCTATATTTTTAAAAATCCACAATAAAGACTCAATTCTGTGTGAGTCACACTAGCCTGAAATCAAACGATGAGACAGTCCAGAATTGAGGCATAAAAGGAGGCTCTAGAAGGCACAAAGCCTGAGACTTAGAAGGACATGGCTTCCCTCTGAGCACTGAAAAGCTGCACAAGGTTTCAGAGAGCAACGTCTCGGGCACTTACTGGTCTCGCTTCTGGAGTGCACTCAGCAACCACGCTACCAATAAATGTCTCCTCCATATGGAAGTCTGCAAGCACATTTACCATCAGCCCTACACAAACATAACAGTGTTAGTGAAGAATGCTGAATATACCATGAACTGCCAGAAGAAAAAACAAATCTGTTTTGAAGGAAGTACAGCCAGAATAGTCTCTAGAAGTGAAGATGGTGAGACCTGGTCTCACGCACTGTGGGCATATTTATCAGGAGGAACCGGGACCTGGAGAAAGACAACATACTTGGTAAAGTAAACGTCAGAAAAAAGAAAAAGGCCCTCAAGACCCAGACTGACATAGTGGTTGCAATGACAGGTGCCAACATAGACAGAATTGTGAGGATGGGGTAGGACAGGGAAGTGTTTCCCTCCATTGTACATAAGGTCACTAAGAGTCATCACAACTGACCAACACCTACCAACAACTGCACATACACAGACACACTACCACACATCTTTCTTTTGACTTGTCTTGAGATGACAGAGAAAAAGCACAACGTATATAGAAAAAATGATCACCCTCCTTCTGAAAATCTTTAACAAAGTAGTTAAATAAGTTACATTATAACAGGATGCAATATTCTCCCCAGAATACTCACAAATACACTGGTGAAAAAAGTACAAATCCTGATACAAAAAATGTTTTCAAATACACCAGGTATAAAGACTAATTGGAAAGAAATTCATAAATAATAACAGTGATTACTTCTCAGTAGTAGGAATTTAGATGTATGAATGTGTGCCTGTGCTTTAATTTTAAAACATTCTAACCATAAATACTGTAATACACTGACCTGAAAAAATGTGCATGCTTTATGGAGAAAATCTGGTGTTTATGTTTTTTTTTAATATTCCCAGCTGTGGTTCTAAGAAGGGGCTCTGATGATGTAACGGTTTGGCACTGGGTGGCTACACAAAGGTCAGCAAGTGGTCAGAGCCCACCACCAGCTCCACAGGAGAAACGGCCTGGTGCTGGGCTCCCACGGAGATCACAGGCTTCAAACTCCCTCAGCAGTTCTATTCTGTCCTGATCTATAGGGTCACTGTGTCTGACTCAATGATACACCACAACATGATTTTCAAGAAGATAGGACAGCGGTAAAGACAGACAACAAATGTGTCTGTGACAAGATAGTTTACTGAGACATTAATTAGTAGGGGAGAAAAATGGAAAGTATTTTTCACCTTCCTTCATTCTAAAATATTTCTTTATTCCAGGCCTGGCCTCCATGGCCTTGTTAGCTGCAGTCAGGCTGGCTCCCAACTCACGGCAAACCCATGCACAAAAGAAGGAAACACAACCTGGTCCTGCAACAGCCCCATGATTGGTTTCAGAGTGGATCATTGTGATCCATAGGGCTTTTATTGGCTGAAGTTTTGGAAGCAGACTGTCAGGCCTGCCTTCCTGGTTCATCTCAGTCTGAAAGCTCCTCTGAAATTTGTGCAGCTTCACAGCAACACACAGGCTTCCAGTGATAGTTGCTGGCTGTGCAAGAGATGCACTGGCCCAAAATTAAATCCACTTCTCCTGCACACAAGGGGAGAATGCTACCAATGGACGACCTTTAGCAAAAGTCCATCTCTCCTCAGAAACCAGCACAAAATGGTGACCATACAGTTTGCTAACACAAAGAATTATTTGTGTCCCTTTAATTATAATCAATGGCTGCTGGCTGTGCAGAGTACTGCAATCAAAGTCTGGCCAGTTTCAATTCTAATGGTTATTGATGATGTAGAGGAGATTCATTCAGTGAGACTTTTGCAGATTTAGTCAAATTGACAAACAGCAAACCCAAAAGCAAAAAGGTCTCCTTGACTTATAGAGTCAATGAAACTCCCATGTATAAACCTAGAGTTGCAGAAGCTTGAAAGTGAACTTGTTGCCCTCAACAGTTTGCTCTCAACCAGGGGTCCTGCAGATGAACTTTTTTTCTTTTAGTAAATAAATCCTGAGTTACATAAAGAAAAAAAAACATCCACTACCCTCAAGTCGGGTTTGACTCACAGCAACCCTAGAGGTCACAGTAGAACTGCCCATAGCGTTTCTAAGGAGCGTCTGGTGGATTTGAACTGCTGACCTTTATGGTTGGCAGATGTATATGTAAGTATACTTAAAAATGATGACTCAACTTCTTTTGAATATTCACATAGAACACACCTTAACTGTCCGGTAGAGTTTCCAAGGAGAGGATGGTAGATTTGAACTGCCAACCTTTTGGTTAGTAGTCAAGCTCTTCACCATTGTACCACCAAGGCTCCTAGATATACCCAAACCGAAAAAACTCAATAGTGTCAAGTCGATTCTGACTCATAGTGACCCTATATCAGAGTAGAACTGCTCCATAGGGTTTCCAAGGAGCACCTGGAGGATCTGAACTGTCAATCTTTGGCTGGCAGATGTAGCACTCAAATACTATGCCACCAGGGCTCCTAAGTATTATAACCAGCTACTTTAAAATAGTGAAGAACTCTACAAACATGATCTTTTCCCAGTATTTACTATTGAATATTGTTCACTCATTTGGGGACCTTTAATTACTGAATTTATATTAGAGTGGTGACTACCAAATTGCATTTGAAATACAATATGTCTCACATTCAATCTGCACAGAATTTACGAATTTGAAGCTTCAATGCTAAATCTAACTACAACCACACTGTTATATGTTAAAGCATGGAGTTCTCAGTATTGGAGTGATACGTAGTGAATAACTTGTTGATGACAGTTCCTAAGATTTCAGGACAGTCACCTGGACCACATTACTGAATTGAGAGAGAAAGGGAAAAAAAGTAAATTAGAAATCCAGCACCAGGAAGAAATGACAGACTCTGTGTTTATGTTAAGTAGGCTTCTCCAACAAAACCCCACAGTATCATCCCTGGGCATGGACCCCCACCCATCTCCCTCTGCAGCCTTCTAAAGGGTTACAGAAATGACATGTTTCTGGACTGACAGAGAATTTCAATCATCACATTAGGAGTTCAGGTCCCAGAAAGGATATATTGCTCCACAAATCTGATACAAAGACAGCTTAGAAGAAAACTTCTGGATAAGCTTAAAGGAACAATTCTCAGTTCTCTGCCTGTAACTTGTGATCACACTGAACAAAAGACAGAAGACTTTTACGTCAACTGTTCTAAACGAAGAGATTTCACAAAGTCAGATAAGAACACCTGCTGGCCAACTGGCTTATGCACTAATCTCTTGCTTGACATGTGCTCAGCTATCAAACATAAGATGCTGTGACAGGGTCTCTTTCTTTGAGGACCAAGTACACAGACAGGGTTTCACTGAAAGCTTGGCAGTTCAGATGAACCCACTGGCTCCTCTGGAGAAAGACCTGGTAATCTGCTTCCCTAAAGACTACAGTCAAGAAAACCCTATGATAGCTCCACTCTGACCCACGGCATCACGGCCAGTAGAAAAATGACGTGACGGCAACTAACAACAGCCACAGCGAAAGGTAACACAGTGTAAAAACCTGTTCTCAGACTTTATAGCTTACATGCATCTACAGATAAAGGGTATATAGAGATGTGGATTTACAGTATTTGACAATAAACTGACACTTTCTTCTAAAACTTAAAACTTATTTTATTAAAGTAGTTGCAAAAGCAAAGACAAAGGTAATAACTGTAACGAGAAGATGAACACCATCTGACTGTCTTTCCATAATAGAGTAAAAGTGAATCCGTTTATCACACTGCAAAACAAATACGATTCTACTATGGCCAAACTGACAGGACACCACATATCATTGCTTCTGCATTTTTAAACAGCTTAACTGATGCATAGTAGCACTCAGTTACCTTACAAGTAGCTGTTTCTTCTGTGACTCTAACCAGGAGTTTTTGTTTCTCAGTCTAAAAGCACAAGATATTTTCTAGAATATGAACCATGCCTGTGCTGTACCAAGACATACTAGCTCAGCCTGGCCCTGTCTCCTTTTTTTTTTTGTTTTTCCTCTTTTTACTTAAGTCTCCTCACAAAGAGAGGTATCTGTAACAATTTGGAGGAAAATAAATATATGAAGATGACTCATTAAAACTATCAGTTAGCAGAGAACAAAATTCTACTGTTAAAATAACTGCCATTTTTTAAAAAAAGGGTCATCAAATCAGAAGGAGCCTTTTTTAAGGGTGAGTTGTTCACAGTAAGAGCTAATTAACTACCAAGAATGAGACAGATTTCCAAAAGACTTCCAATTTATTCATCAAATGCTGCTTTCCACTTAATTCCTCCATATATGTGCTTTAATTAAGACTTTTCATTTCTAATATGAAAGTCTTTTTAAATATAGTTAGACAAGGGCAAAAGGATAATAAAATATTTATATACAATTCTAAGGCATAAAATAATTATCTCAAGTAATGCTGGATTGAGCTCACCATGTATAGGTACAAATATGATACACCATTCCTAATACTTTGCTGGCTGTGCAATATTTGGCATGAAATAAACATCAACAAATCTGGGCTACTAAATGTTATTTGTAGTTGCTGTGCATATGTGTGTTTGCATCTTTATACTTAAAATATATGCTATAATACAGATTATTCTTGGTTTTCCAGAGTTTAGAAATCTGTTGTTCCTGATAAATACTACTTACATAAAGTCCTGAGGTAAATAAACATTCTACACATTGTCAGGCAAAGTTAGGAAAGGAAGACTACTTATTTTGATCTTAGTGTAGAGTATTCTGCACATCCTCATATTTAAAATGGTGTTTACATGATACCAAGACTAAGTGAAGGTAGCACAAAAAAGGAAAATTACAGACAAGTATCTCTTATGAACTTAGATGCAAAACTACTCAACCAAATCCTAGCCAACGGAATTATTTCATAAATTGATGCACAGAAGGCATTTGACAAAGACCAACACTCATTCAAATTAAAAATTCTCACCCAAACAGAAACAGGATGGAACTTTCTCGAGATAATAAGGGTCATCTATGCAAAGCCAACAGCCAGTATCATCCTGAATGAAGACACTCTGAAAGCATTCCCAAAAGGATGCCCATTGTCACCACTCTTACTCAGCATTGTCCTGGAGGTTCTAGCCAGAAAAATCAGGCAAAATAAGTAACTAAAAGGTATTCACATTGGTGAGGAAAAAGTAAAAGAATTTCTATTTGCAGATGACATAATGTTATACACAGAAGACCCTACAGAATCTACAGGTGGAAAAAGAAAAAACTACTGGAACTAATAGAAGAGTTCCGCAAAGTATCAGGATAGAAGATAAACATAACCTAAATCAGTTGGATTCCTTTACTCCAAAAGAGAGACCATTAAAGAGGAAATCAATATCATTTACAATAGCTCCCAAGAAGATACAATACTTAGGAATAAATCTAACCAGAGATGTAAAAGACCTATACAAAAACAACTACAAGGCTCTACTGTAAAAAGCCATAAGAGATCTACATAGGTGGAAAAAAACTACCTTGCTCATGGATACAAAGACTTAACATTATGAAAACGTCTCTTCTATCCAAAGTGATCTATGGATAAAATGCAACCCCATCCATATTCCAATGCATTTTTTAATCACATGGAGAAACAAATCACCAACTTCATAAGGACAGGGAAGAAAGTATAAAAAAAGTAAGGCATTACTGAAGAACAACAAAGTGGGAGGCCTCACACTACTAGACATTAGAACCTATTATACTGTCACAGTAGTCAAAACAGTACAGTACTGGTATAAAAACAGATACACAGACTAATGGAACAGAACTGAGACTCCGTATATAACATCATCCACCAATGAGCAGCTGATAATTGTAAAAGTTCATAAACTGATGAAAAGTCAGTCTCTTCAACAAATCATGTATATGCTGGATATACATCTGCCATCAATCAATCAATGAAACAAGACCCACACCTCACACCATGCACAAAAACTCAAAATGTATCAAAAACCTAAATATAAACATTAATAACCTAAATATAAACATTAAAGAAGATGTTTATTAAGGGACAATGCTCAGAGCCCTAATATATGGCATGAACAGAATACAAAATATCACTAACAATGTAGAAACATCAAAAGAGAAAATACATCACTGGGAACTTCTAAAAACTACTTATGTTCATCCAAAAACTTCCTCACAAGAGTAGGACTACCTACAGATTGGGAAAAAAAATGGATACCATGAACCCATTTAGCATCTGATCGCTATAACCCACAAGGTACTGCAAAACCTCAACAAGAAAAAGACAAATAACCCAATTAAAAAATGGGCAAAGGATATGAACAGGCATGTCACCAAAGAAGACATTCAGGCAGCTAACAGATACATGAGAAAAAGCTCACAATCATTCACCATTAGAAAAATCCAAATCAAAACTACAATGAGATACTATCTCACCCCAACAAGGATGGCATTAATCCAAAAACACAAAATAATAAATGTTGGAGAGGTTGTGGAGAGACTGGAACTCTTCTACACTGCTGGTAGGAATATAAAATGGTACAACCATTTTGGAAAGCAATTTGGTGCTTTCCTAAAAAGTTAGAAATAGAAATATCATATGATCCAGAAACTTAACTACTTGGAATATATCCTAGTCAAATAAGCTCTCGTCACATGAATAGATACATGCATACCAATGTTTACTGTAGCACTGTCCACAGCAGAAAAAAAAAAAAAAGGAATCAACCTGGATGCCCATCAATAGATAAATGGATAAACCAACTATGTATATTTACACAATGTAATACTACTCAATGATAAAGAACAATGGTGATCTTGTGCAACATCTCATAATATGGGATCATCTAGAAGACATTATGCTGAGTGAAATCAGTCAGTTGCAAAAGAACAAATACTGTATGAAATCATGATTATAAATACTTAAGAAAAAGTTTAAATGCAGAAGAAAATAATCTCTGATGTTTACAAGGGTTGGGAAGGAGGGAGAGGAATATTCATAGATTAGGCAGTAGATAGGAATTGGGTTAGGTGAAGGGAGTGAGAACAAACAGTAGAAGGGAGGTTAGCACAGCTGGACTGTATCAAAAGCCAAAAGGTTTCCTAAATACAACCCAACAGTTCGAAGGACAGAGTTGCAGGGGCAAGGGTCTGGGGACCATGCTTTCAGGAGCCAATTAGGTCAACTGACATTAGTAAGACTTTTTAAAGAAATTTTGCATCCCACTTTGGTGAAGGGTGTCTGTGGTTTTAAAAGCTAGCATGTAGCCATCTAAGTCGAATTAACTGGTCTCAATCCACCTGGAGCAGAGGAGAAGGAAGGATATCAAAGACATGATGAAAATACGAGGTCAGAAGGCAGAAGGTGCCATATGATCCAGAGATTACCTCAGCATTGAATCATAAGAACTGGATGGTTCCTGGCCACCACCAATCACAGTCTTAACAGAGAACACAACATTAAATCCCTGATGCAGTGGGAGAAAAACAGGTGTGCATAACTAGAACATTATTAAAAAAAACAGACTTGATGATATCAGACTGGAGGGTCCCCTGAGGACATGGCCCCTGTACTCTCTGTTAACCCAGAGCTGAAATAGGTACCAAAAGGCAACTCTTTAGACAACAACTGGACCGGACTATAAGACACTGAGTGATGCTGGCAAAAAGAGTGCTTCTTGGCTTAAAATATGTACATAAGACCGTCTGATCAGCTCCTGTCCAGAGACAAAATGAGAGGATAGAGGGGGACAGAAATTGGTTGATGGCATAAACAGGAAGTACAGGGTGTAAAAGAGGTGCATGCCGTCACAGGGTGGGGAGAGCAGCGAGAGCTGCACAGAGGTATATGTACAGTTTTATATGGCTAAATGACTTAGACTGTAAGCTCACTTACAGCACAATAAAATACTTTTAAAAAATGTGTTTAAAACTGACCTAAACTGACCCTTAGTTGCTCTCCTACAAGAGACTGTAAGCTCCTTGCAGGCAAGCATTTACCTTACAGTTTTTGTAACCTCTTTAGTAACTGGCAAAAAAAGGAGCACTTGATACAGTATTGTTCAGTAAGTGAATTACATGTAAAAATAAATTAATAAAAACAATAAAGTGAAAGATTTGCTCAGAATGGAAAGAGGCTGATCATAATAAACCCTATCCTTAAAAAAAAAAAAATCCTGAGTGAAGTCTGCATTTGACATTTATACCGAAAAATCCTACATTTATTATTAGAAAGCAGTAATTGAGGCTCAAGCTGTGCTTAGAGCTATACAAAGTCAGATCCTTTTCTTGTCCTCAGGAGCTGAATCTAAAAACTGATTACATTGGACAATAAAACGCTTTAGGCAGCTGAAACTATTCCAAAAGAATCTACAAGTTAAGGGGTTAAAGCAGAAATAGAGCAAAAGTGTTTGGAAGAGTGACAGATAGGCACACCTTTCAAGGCAAGTGACAGAAGTAGGTCAGTATGAGTAAGTGAATTTTCCACTGACTCATTTCCACACGTATCACGGGCGGCAGAGCATACCACTGATCCAGTTCTCCACCTGAAACAGCTGTACAAATGAGTTCTCCCTAACAAAAGACGCAGGCGTGAAAACTGACTCAGCAGGGAGAATCAACTACCCTCCTGACCTATCAACAAGTCAGTAGGCAGTAAGGTCAACAGGCCTGACCCAAACACACTGTTCATACAAAAAAAACAAACAAAACAAAAAAAAAACCCTGTGCTTTTAGAAATGTCAACAACTTAGATAGATCTTAGGAATGTGGGACACATCAGTGCCATCAGGTTCAATGTGTTTGCACCAATTAACACAGATTCCACAAATCTTAGCGTTAAGTCTGCAAGCAGTTCTTCAGTGTTTAACTGGAAATGCAAATGACCTCTCTCTTAGGTTTGGCAGGAAAAAAAACTGGTAAATAATTTTAAAATACAGATTCAAGTATTTTAGTACAGATGGAGCACACCTTTGTAAATGTCAAGTAATCTCTATCCACTATGATAACTGGATCCAGCCAATCTTTCCAACTTATTCAAAGCTCACTGCATGAATGATCTGAACCCTCAGTCCCATGACAGAACTTACAAATATATCCTTATTAAAAAATTCAAGGCACTAAATCAGGGTAAAGAGGTGACAGGAGATGATCCTCCCTCTGCCATCTACTCTGGAAAATGCCCAGTGCTTCCTGCTGCAGCAGCCAGGAAGCTGTCCAGGTACTCTGTGCCTGTAGAGGACACCAGGAAGGTAATATCACAGAGACAAATGATCTGCACCCATCAGGAACTGACATTAAAACCAGGCTACTGAATAAGTATATGAATTTTACTCTAGTGGGAGATCCTCCATGGGATAGATAAAAGTTATCGTTCACACAGGAAGAAGAATCAGCCACATTTAGGAATTCACCAATGATCATCAGTTGTGTTTTGTCCAGGGCAGTTAGTGAGTTAGGCAGAGTCATCAGTATTTTGAACAGATGCAGCAGTATCAGTTAGTTTTGAAGCACCAGTGGAATCTATAGAAAAAAAACAAATTCACTGCACAAGCAGACTGGCATGGGATCAACACCCATGACCTTGGCCTCTTTAAGCACAATGCTTTACTGGACTAATATACTAAACAAAAGTAACAAAATATGGCTCTTGAGATACTCAATGCTCTATAAAATGAGACACTGTAAGAAAATGAAACAAATATCCAAATGTCCAAGACAGAAAAGTGCTTAGGTACAGAATATTTAGCAGACATTAAGTGCTCTGAATGTATAATGTACACAGAGTTTTAATGTTTCAAACTAAAGATTCTGGGAGCTACAAAATAGAGAGAATTAAAAGCACAATCTCATTACTACATACAAAACAAGTCTTATTCCAAATATCATCTCTGGGACTCTGGCCAATCTGCCTGTGACCTGATCTAGAGTGATGATTTACAGAAATGAAAAGGTATTTGCTTTATGAGTTAAAATGTCACCCAGACAATCTATTTCTGCCACCAGTGCTATGGTTACTTCCTTGAGAACTGAACTGATGAATATGTCATTTTAGAAATGCTATCCAGTTACCATCAGGTGGTCATCTCAGAGCTCCCATTTGGTAGTTACCAGTTTAAGCCAAAGTTCAAAAACAAAACAACTCTAAGCTACTAAATATTGCCCAGCAGACTGTAAAGCAAAGGAGATACAGGACAGAGCAGAACTGTCCCATAGAGTTTCCAAGGCTGTAGGTCTTTACAGAAGTAGACTGCCATATCTTTCTCCCACGGAACAACTAGTGAGTTCAAACTGCTGACTTTGGGATGCAGCCCAGTGGTTTACCCACCGTGGCACCAAGGCTCCTTATCATTGTGGCATTACTAACTGAATTACAGAACTTCTATATTGCCTTGCCCAGGAAACTACTCCTCACTTGCCCAGTATCTCATTAACCAACATTTCACATTTACAATAACAGTAAAAAAAAAAAAAATCTACTAACCAACTATTTTGTACATTACTCTGGACTTCCTCCCCATGTCCAGCTCCCAGCCAGGCCAGCAGAGCCACTCACCTATGTCAGCTTTGAGGGAGAAGCAGCCAGCTCTGCAAAGGCCTCTTGCTAGCCAGTCCCACAGCTGGAGTCACTCTTTTCTTTGAAAGGGGCAACTGAGGCAGACTGAAGGCACCCTTCTGAAAAGGGCCTGAGAGGGGCCAGAGGGGCCTAGGAGGTGGCGGTCATGAGAGAGTTGATGCTGCCACTTCTCTCCACGCAACAACCTTGATGGGACCAAGTCCTGAAACAGGAAGGGTACTGGAGGGTAATGCAGAATCTGGGCGCTGCCCAGAAGCTAGCAGTTCCCTCTTCCTTCACTAACTGACCTGCCGAGCCCCTCTTCAGAGCAGCTCCTAGTCTCCAGTTTCTCAGCCTTGAATTCCAAGCTCCCCTAGCCCAGCAGACGACTGTACACTTCTGTGGGGCCCTCCTTGGCCCAGTGCGGTGGTGGTAGGCAGCCAGGACTGTGGAGTGGGTGACTGTGAGGGGCATGGGCAGTAACCCTTACCAACCATCTAAACCCCCAGTTTCAGTGGCTGTCCAAGCCCCAGAGGTGACAACTGTGCCTCTAGTCCAGCCACCAGCCCCAACAGCAAGGTCCTGTGGTCCAGAGTACAGTGGTGTCGGGGGCACAGCAGTTCCAAGGCCTCAGCTCCGGGCTGCCTCTGTGTTCACTTCCTCCTCACATTAACACTGAATTTGTTTAATGACCTGGTCTTTGGTACCTTAACTCTGTTGGTAGGCAAGGGGTGAGTATATTTGTTAAATGAATATGTTCTTTATCTGTATCCATCCAAAATGTAACCCACTATCTTTGAGTCAATTTTGACTAGTAGTGACCCCAGATGACAGAGTAAAATTGCCCCATAGGGTTCCCGGGGAGCAGCTGGTAGACTCAAACTTCTGACCTGTTAGTTGGCAGTCAAGCTCTTAACTACTGCTGTAGCTAGCAGTTTGAATCCACCAGCTGCTTCTCTGAAGCCCTATGGGATAGTTCTATTCTGTCCTCAAGAGTCACTATGAGTAAGAATTGACTCAAAGGCAATGGGTGTTATTAAATTTCTTTTTTTGTTTTTTAAATTTTGGGTATCCCAAATATTTAGATAGTAAAAAATATGTCTTTAATTTGGAGTTTGGATTTATACTTCCTTGAATGTTTGTAAATATGCATAACAATACTCAATCATGCAAAATCTTGGTAAATTTTAACCTTAAACATGCTTAAATTCCTTCATTTAAATAAAAAAATGTTATTGTATGCAATCTTGCAGTATGTATTTAGAGAACTTCTAAAACATTATCTGAGTCTTACTTTCATATTAACCAGGACTGTACATGCAGATTAACAGAACTGTACATAGCATAAACTTGTTCAGTCCACAGACATTGGCATTTCAATGATGTGGCTAACAGATTATAACCTAAGCAAGAGCGAGCTTATATTTGGTTTTCTTTCCTCTTACCCTTTTACCCATCTGAGGAAATATGCTTTTCTTCTAAAATTTATACCACTGTCCACCTCATTCTTACTCTACATGGTCATAGAGATAATGCTGCCAACAGCAGATTTACTTACTGGGAAATGCTTTTTACTTTTGTCAAGAAAAGTAGGGTGAAAAGGCAAAACAAAACCCAGTGATCAAAAAACACCATGTCCTCGCCATAGAACTTTGAAATGCAGATTTGCTACTCAATTCCTATCAGCCCTCTCCATCTTCATTTATTTTTCTCTAGAGATAGAATGCATAGGATGGTGAGGTCCCCTATGGGAAGGATGGTGAGGTTAACTGTAAGGAATTTGCTAGAGGTATGATAAAAGTTTAGCAAGTATCTGATCCTGCTATGATCAAAGATGCTTAAACACTAAACATAACATCAAAGCAAAATGAAAGCATATATGCCCACACAAAATATTAAGTATATGATGCAAGAAATAAATAATACTATTTAAACCATGTGTGAATCATCTCCCCACCTGCCATTCTCCCCACTTCCATTTATCTTGGGACTACAGAAAACCCCAGCAAGATCAGAACACTAGAAACCTCCACTCAGTGCCTATGTCTAAGCAGACCTATGAGAACCATTCCACACTGACTAACTTTGACACTCTTATTAACCTGTACAGGGATGACTTGTAATTCCCAGAACTTATTTCGACACTCCAAACCCACATACCCAACTGTCAGCTGCACGTCATTACTCAGATGTCTGCAGAAGTCTCTAGTGGAGTTCCAAACTGAAGTTACTGTGTTCACTTCAACCTGTCCTGCTTCCTATATCCCCAATTTTAGGGACTGGTCCCAGCCCTTTCATACCCTAAGGCAGAAATAGAGCACAAACCTCTACTCTTGGTCCTTACTCACTCTAATCATCCAGTTAGTGATGCAGTCCTGAGATTCTGCCTCCTGAGAGTTTCCCTTCACTGTCACATCACTGGCTACGGCATTGTCACCATCTCTGTCCTGCATGACCATGATGCTTGCTCTAACTGGAATCCAGCCTCCTCCTTACCCAACTCCAATTTATCCTCACTGCCAGGTATCTTTCCAATGGGTAGTGATTCTTCCTCCTCACATAGTAAATTTTAAGCTTCAGAGTAGACAACAGATCCCTGTTGATCAATCACTCTAATCAAATTTCTCCTCAGTGCCCATTCAGAAGTCTCTTTGTAAAGGTATTTGTTCTCTTTGCCTCAAATACATTGTTACACCATTCAATGACTCCTCTCTCACCTGTCAATCTAGTTTGCTTCCATGACAGCTTATGTGTCCTCTGGATGTTCTTAAAGCCCTCTCTACTACCCTCACCACTGTAAAGTCACACGCAATATTGTTAATTCTTGTTAATCCTTTGTGTTTTTACCCTTTATGCACACTGTCACATCATTCTGCATGAAACTGCAGGCTTTCTGAAGGGATCTGAAACTTTCTTTCACCACTCACTTCCCAGTGTACAGCACAAAGGCTGAGACACAGTAGGTACCCAACCGATATTTACTGAACTAGTGAATAAAGGCTTGTCATTGTAGAGTTGATTCCGACTCATAGCAACCCTATAGTGAACAAGGAGTGGCTGGTAGATTCGAACTGCCCACCTTTTAGTTAGCAGTCAAGCTCTTAACCACTATACCACCAGGGCTCCAAATAAAAGCCAAGAGTGAAAAACAGACTGCACCCAGTTCCACAGTCCAGGCTTCATCTCCCAAGTGAAATCTTTCCTGCTTTGGCCTTATCTTCTTGGTCTTCCTTCAAATAAAACTTACTCTGAGGATACCAAATGAAAAACAAACAGCTGATGAAACTGACATCTTAACTCACTGCGGAGTATTTCTACCTTCACAGAGGTGAAAAGAAAAAAACCCTTTGAATTGTGTGTGTGTGTGTGTGTGTATCTGTGCAGCTTCAGACATTAGGGAGCCACTGGGAAAGAACTCGTTCTCAGTAAGGAGTCTTAAACGTAGAGGTGAAATTGTAAGACACAACAGCAGCTACTACTGTGGCAGCCAGGAAGTAAAGATATTTCATAACTGAGTTGTTCCAGACAGACTAGGACCCAAACAACTCCTTCTTCATCCAATTCTCTACTTACTGACAATCAACAAACCTGCTTTTAGACTGAAAAGTCTTACAAGGAAAAGGTTTATCATTCCTAGGGAATACAGAGCTTCTACTTCTCATTCTAACAGGTCAAGTTTCTATTTGGAATTACCGAAAGAAAACTACAAGGAAGCTCTGCTATCTTTCATGTATCCCCCTGGTTACAGGCAACTGTGCCAAGGCACCATGTCTAAGACTCCATCACTAAATGGTATCTCGTTCTGCATCTGTACCATGAGGTACAACCAGTCCCTCTCGCCAACACATATTCACAGTTGTCTGTGCACGTACACAGGGGTATGGTATATAGCTAGAGTTGACATTACTTTCACGACATTGTTGGGACTCTGACAACAAATAAAGCACGTCTGTATGAACTACTGGGCAGGGCAGGTATATTTCACTTTCCATTTATAAGAGCTATATATTTCAATGAGTTCTGTTATACAAATGTGAACAGTGATCATCTATTTTAGCACAACATTAAAGTAAAAAACTGCTGTCTTCTACACTAATTATCTGAACTGTATCATTAAAAATGCAGATAATAAATATCCTTATACATCTTCTAGTAATAACTCTGATAATTTACAATAATTACATAAACACACCCTCCTGATGAAGATAACTTTCAATAATCTTACGCAAAAGCATTAAAATAGAATATATTATAGTTCTCCCACTTTTCCTACTTAACATGATACATTTAGATTTTCCTAAAGAGAAGGAATTGGCTAATTTAAATCCAATTTCTTTTCTAAGAGAAGTTTGCATTTACATTCAGAATGAAAATATAAGGTGAAGCACACAGATAAAGCAGGAAGGAGTCCCTGTCATCCTTGTCTGTGTCAGCTCCATGAGTCACTAAAAAATGATGGATTGCTTTTTCCATTTCTTTTGAACAGGATTCCGTGGTCTCAAGGATTACAAGAGGAAAAACAGTGTGCTTAAGGGGCTGGTTTACAGGTACTCTCTCACGATGAAGAGCATTACCTACCACGACAGAAAACTGCATGCGAACTCTAGAAAGGGTCAATAAAAGCTATGGTGTGATCCACAGCAGCAACCAAGGAGTGAAAACTTACAGGCTGTGCTTCAAGCTTCCTATCTAATTTGGTTCACAATCTTCTAATCTAAAAGTAACTCCTATGTTTAGGAACCATTCTTATGGTTGTTATGTGAATCACCTTTCACAAGCCAATGGACATGGTAAATCTCAATACCTGCTCTACTCCTCCCTCTACTAAGCTGAGAGTTTATATTCAGATTAATACAGTTATAGCATTTAGATAGCATCTGCAGAGCCAAAAAGAATGTCTCTTTCCATTACAAACAGGTAACATTGCAAGGGAGTCCTCTGGTGCTGCAAACAGTTGATGCACTCAGGTTGGAGGCTCAGTCCAAACAGAGGGTGCCTCCAAAGAAAAGCCTGGAGATCTGCTTCTAAAAATTAGCCATTGAGAACCCTACAGAAGACAGTTCTACTCTGACATACACAGGGTCACCATACATCAGAATCAACTCAATAGCAACTGGTATAATACTGCGAGAGGATGTTACAACAGGCAAGTGGCACAGCATTATTTAAAGTCATTCACAGCTCTCCATCAAAAACAACTTTCCCTCTAAAATGCAAAGTTGAAGGTGGCAGGCAGATGATGAGAAAAATACATTCCCTTTCCTAAAGTGTGATGAAAAATTTTGCTTCTTACCCCTCTTACTTAGGATGTACTCAGACTGCAATCATTAAAACATAAACTCCACAAAAGAAAACTCACACTAGAAGGTGGGAAGTGTTTTATCATTATTTTTTCCTTAGCCATTTCACATTACAAAGATTTTGCTCTTCAGCTGTGCAGTATAATTCAAGTTGAATAAGTGGGCAAGTACAGTGCACAATCTTTGTACATTTGTGGCCACACTTAATTAGGGAAGGTGTGGGATTGTGACAAAGGGATGGTGATGACAAGATGCTGAGACACTGGCTCCTTTAACGTGAGTGAAGGATATAACTCATCACTCATAGAGCAGGGAACACAGCCACATTCCCAGCTGGAGGGGCCGACTCCTCTGGCCTCTGAGTCCCTCCAAGGCAAATGATTTCCCATGGAGTAAATGGTTAAGAGCCCAGCCGCTAACCAGAAGGTCGGTGGTTCAAGCCGATCCAGAGATGCCTCAGAAGAATGGACTGGTTGATGTGCTTCTGAAAGATCACAGCCATGAAAATGCTACAGAGCACAGTTCTACTCTGACAGCATGAGGCGTCCTGAGTCAGAACTGGTAACAGGTAAAGACAAATGATACTGCCTGGTCAGGGTGACAATCACCTCTACCACTCCTTTGTGTCTGCTGTTGTTATTATTTGTTTGCTTGTTTTAACCTACTCCTGGGCTTTCATGGACACCTGCCAGGTAAAAGTTACTGGTGAACACCCACACGTTTCTAGCTCCGTACTTCCTGGCCAGGTGAATCAAAGGTCACTTTGATGGCCTAGAACCCCCTTAGTTGCACCAGGTTCTGTGGTCAGTGTTACATGACAGATAAACTCCAGCTGTCACCTAGGTCGGCCTGTCTCGACACCCCACAGTATCAGTAGTGTAGTGCTGCCCCTAAACCACAAAAAACTGAAATCCATTGCTGCAGAGTCAATTCTGACTCACAGCAAGCCCGTAAGACAGAGTAGAACTGATCTATTTGCTTCCACAGCTGCAACTTTTACGGAAGAAGACTGCCATATCTTTCTCCAGTGGAGCTACTGGTAGGTTTGAACTTCTGACTGTTCAGTTTAGCAACCAAGTGCTTAACCACTGTGGCACCAGAGCTCCTTTTCTGAGCTGCTAAGGACTTCTAATCTAGGAATTCTCCTCTGGTGTCTGTGAACTTCCAAGAGGTCCGTGAATAGACTTCAGTACGTCTGTGAACATGGATGTTGTCATTGCTGTGTGCCATCAAGTTTATTCCAATTCATAGCGACCCTATAGGACAGAGTAGGACTGTTCCATAGGGATTCCAAGGAGCAGCTGGTGGATTCAAACTGCCTCTAGGTGAGCAGCTGAGATATTTTTCATTCATTCATTCATTCATTTATTGTGACTGAGTGAAAGTGTATAATCCAATATAAAATTTGCATGCCTGCCTATGTGCAACTCCCACTGTTCTCCCTGTCAGGTGACAGCATACTCCTCCTATCCATCCTATACATGTCATATCCTCCTAACAATCTCCTTTCCCCTCCTCTTCACCCTCTCCCCCTCCTCCAGTAAGAGGCCAGCAGGATTACATTCTACAGATGCATAAGACCCCAGAGTGCACACACGATATGGTCACTCTGTGTCATTCAGTCCATTCCATTCCTGTCCAAAGAGCTGACCTCAGTAATATTTATGGACAGGGACAGCATGAGGACCAAGGGCCATGCTCCCAGGGGAACACCGAGGCCCCTGGACCATCAACTGCAGTCTTTTAGGGGAGTTCTCAGTGTGTAGCCCTTTTTATTCTCATGTTGCCAGTGAGACTCAACTTTGTGAGCCCCATCATGCAGCCAATATCTTAACCGCTGTACCACCAGGGGTCCATGAACTTGGATAGTAAAAATAATGAATAAAAATAAATTACATCTTTCTTTTCACTGACCACAGTCTATAATGTATCATTTCACTTACGCACGTACATGCACAGTAGCAGTGTTAGTGTACTTGGAATTTTGTGATATTTTCGTATCACATAACTGTTGTTGGTGATATCTCAAATAACCATTTACACTCATTATCACTTCAAAATTATGGTGGTTACTACACTTACCTCTCTCTGTTTCTTGTTACCAGATATGTTAATAAAATAGTAACTACATAACAAATCTTAATGTTTAATGACTATTTCAAGATAATTGCTTTCCTTTATAATCCCATATATTTTATTTATTTTATATTTTAAAACACTATTCTAAGAAAAGGGGGAGGGGTCCCCTTAGGCTTTACTATATTGCCAACGGGATGAAAAAAAAAAGAGAGAGCAGCTGAGTGTTCAGTAAATCTTTGCCACTATCAGACAACTAGTTAGTGGCAAAGAAGTCCTGCTAGCACAATACTGAAGTGGTTGGCCGATAACCAAAAGGTAAGAAGTCTGAACCCACCCAGAGGCTCCACCAATGTTCCTATAAGGACTGTAAGCGTACAAAACCCTATGAGGCAGTTTTACTCTGCCCCAAGAGACTGCTATGAGTCAGAAATGAGTCAACAGCATCTAACAACAGTTAATGGCAGCAACCTGACTAGAAACCAGATCTATCTCAGCTGTACCTTAGCGGTGCTTTAATTATACTATATCTCTTCAGCTCATTTACCCACAGAGATCTCTGTAAGAAAGGACATGTAAAGGGAAGCATGTTCCAGTTACCCCATGTGGCACTGGGGTCTCCAGTTCATTGTCCCTTCCCCTGTCATCCTGACTCATTACCATCAGTACATGTGGGACCTGAAGTTTCTTCTCCTCTTTCAAGGTCCCCAACAGGAAGCTTAAGCCAGCCAAGTGCCATCAAGTTGGAACAGACTCATGGCAACCCTAGACATGGATAAATGTGCTGCAGAACTGAAACGTCTAAGAAACAGAAAACCAGTTCACCCATTTACTATCATACAGCATTATCCTCAGCCACTCCAAGTAGATTTAAAATACTATTTAAAAGGAAGATTCTACCTACTTTCTCCAAAGTTGATCCCAAAGGATTTCTCACAGGTTCCAGGGGTTAAGAAAGACAAAATGTGGAAGTAAAAGTAGGCAGTTGGAATGGAAGGAAGAAAAACAAATCAACGCTTAAACGACAACAAAAAAACAATGTTGAATGGAAGTCAAGGGGATATATCTACCCATACTTGTCCTACATTTGGACATCCTGGTGGTGTAGTGGGTTAAGTGCTATTCCTGCTAACCAAAAGGTCAGTGGTTCAAATCCTTCAGGTGCTCCTTGGAAACTCTAGGGGGCAGGTTCTACTCTGACCTCTAAGGCAGCTATGAGTCAGACCCAACTCAACAGTAGTGGGTTTGGTTTGTTTTTTTTATCCTACATTTGCTTAACAGTTTTTCAGACACCTAAATTTCACCAGGCATACTTACCCTATCATCCTGGTCCCCCAATAACTCGGAATAAAACTAACTTTGTTTCAAATGAAGTTTTTTTTTTTTTTTTTAAAGGGCAAGCTATTTGGATTAAGAGGATCTGTTCTCATTTCTGCAGCATCTTCATTCTAGTCCACATGAAGTTGTTGCATTCTCAGTTTTGGCTGTGTCTTAATAACTGGACTCAGGATCCATGGAAAGTTTTTCCCCTTTGATTGTCCACAGGCCATCTATCTTTAAGGCTTTAAATGATAAGAGACCCAGAAACACTAGAATCCTTTTCAGCTCCCGTGACTTGAAATGACAAAAGTTGTGGTCATATGCTACCCTAAATTATTGATAGTAGCTTCTCCAAGATTCTCCTAAAAGAAGTCTAACATGGTGAAGCCCTACTAACTTTAGTTTGCTGGGAAAGATTAGGAATATTCTTTGAAAGCTTTATCTACCTGTTGTACCTGTTGCCCCTGAGTCAGTGCCAACTCACAGCAGCCCTACAGCATACAGCAGAACTACCCCACAGAGTTTCCAAGGATCACTTGGTGAGTTTGAACTGCCAACCATCTGGCTAGCAGCCATAGCACTTAACCACTACGCTACCAGGGTTTCCAGCTAGATCTAGCATGTAGGATATTCCTTAATGCTTTTATCTCGTTTTGCCGAGAATATCTGTTGAAGCTGCCTGTTCACTAGAATCTGCAATTTCCACAGAATATTTCTAACTAAATCTTTGTGTTTATTCTATTCAGCTTCAAAGCCCAAACTTCCTAGAGGGTCATATAAGGCTACACTTAGGTGACTCTATGTGTTCACGAATAACTCATTTGTGTTGAAAGTCTGGTATAACTATTTATCATTGGAAATTTATGAGCCTGTCAAATACTAGGGGCTAGAGGGGGTGAAAATATCAAACTGAAAAAAAAAGCTACTATTGTCCAAGGTCACAGCATGGAGGCTCAATCTTATTTCACACAGACAAACCGGATCAAATGAAGATGGGAATGCATTATACATAAGACCAGCAGTTTCAAGCCTTGATAAAAGCAGACCTTGGAATGTGCATTACCAGCAGTTTACACTTAGCATTGTTTCAGATTTGAATGTTAAGTGTGTTGAAAGAAATAAGCAAATAAAAAATATCCACTGCCTTTCTTGAATATTTACAACAGTACAGTATAAGTTCAGGGCAGTAATGAAACCTCAGGAGTTATTTACCTTTACAAGAACACCTTTCATACAGGATTTTGCCTGCTGCTTATCTATTTCCTGTTGCCCAAGTTTCGCATGAGAGATTTTTAATTCTTTTAGAAGTTTTTTAACCTAAAGCACATGCACTGTTCACTCTACATTTGAATCTGGCAATGATGTACCCTAGACTGTCATTTTTCTTTTTTTTTTTTGCTAGGAAAAATATGGAACACCAGACTGACAATCCAGCAATAATATACCATGCAATATGAGAGTCACAATCTTGGAAGGAAATTAAAGTAGACATAAAAACTACTTGGCACTACGTATCAAGATTCATAAACACGTTCACATCACTTGGTCTAGAAATCTTTCTTTCTGGGAGTTTATCTTCAGGAAATAATCCAAAAAGCAAGAAAAAGCTACCTGCCTGAGCATGCTCATGATGGACTGTTGTCATTCAGTGAGACTTTATTAAGTGTCTAGTATGTGCCAGGCACTACGCTGGCACAGGTCTCTGCCTCTAGGCATTCATACTTGGCAAAGAACACAGAGACGTATACACATGAATTACAACTCAGTGGGAGAAATGCTAACAGAGGCCTGTGCAGAAGTAATAGAAGCACTAGAATGTGCTGAAGAGAAGGGTGGAGACAAACAGCCCACGAAGGCTTTACAAAGGTTTAGGTCACACTTGTACAGCTTTTTCATAATACCTTTTTTAAAAGACATATGGTGCTATTAAGTATTGAAAAAAAAATCACTTTATTATCCTAAAAAAAGTCTTCAATACATTTTTAAAATAAGGAGCAAGTATAATTGCCCTTAGCAGTTCACAGAAGCCCCCACTCTTTCCCCCACTGAGAGTAGAGTTGAGCATGGCAATAAATCACCAAGTCCTGATCTAGCACATTCTACCACAGTCTATTTCTGGTTTTTGTTTTCTGCTAGATACCAGGGTATCCCTAATCAAGAACTCTGAGTACACTTCGCTTCAAAACAAAACAAAATAAACAAGAAAAAAAAAAAATCTTATCATTCCTTTGAGAACTTTCCTTTTCAGATTAGCTGAGGGTCATTTCAGAAACTCTTGCTTTAAGATTTTAAAAGGTCTATGGCTAGCACTGCTAAATATGCAGTTTGCAATTTGTTGTCACATTCTAGTGCATCTCCATCTGAGGAAACCACACAGTTTTGGGGATGCATTGCATTGGGAAGCTATTATGGGGATATAAATTGGACACACATAATGATACATGGTGAGAAATAACTTAAACTATAAAGGGGCATGTTGCAATCCAAACCGAATGCCCGCATTTGCACTTGGTTTAGAGAAAATTCTATTCCTGTAACATGCATAACCCCCAGTTCAAGTCAGCACGTTACACAGCAGAGTATGGGCACTGGAGAGACGCCTCCTTCAGCATGCTCTGCCCTGCACTGTGGTTCCAGGCTTTGGCCAAGGTTCAGGAGTGGGCAGGTGCTTTAGAAGGGTGATAAAGAGGGCCACGCCTGAGCGATCCTTCTTGAAAGAGTCCCCAAAGAGAAACAGAATTTGAGAAAACTGTTGGGAAGAAAATAAAAGTAACATTTACTGAGCCCTTGGATCCATCAGGCACTCCTCTGAAACCCCATGGGGCAGTTCAATTCTGTTCCATAAAGCTGCCATGAGCTAGAATCAGCTCGATGTCAAAGGGCATTTTATATTTGCTAGCCATGGCTAGCCACTAGGCAGGGGATGGTAAATTCTTTCTGTAAAGGAACAGACAGCAAATATTTTAGGCTTTATAGGTCTCTGTTTCAACTCTTCAGTTCTGCCACTGTAGTGCCAACAGTCACAGACATTATCTAAATGAATTGGTGTGGCTGTGTTCTAATAAAAATTTATGTGTAAGAACAAGTGGTGGTGCAGACTGGGCGTGCAGGCCATAATTCACCTATATCTCTGCCCTAAGTGCTTCCCACTTTATCTCACTTAAGGAGCAAAACAGGTTTGGCAGTTATCTTCTCTACTTAAAGATGAGGAAACCAGGCACCAGAGTTAAGGTGACTTGCCAAGGTCACCTGTTTGCTAAGTCCACCTATCACAAATATGTAAACCCTGGTGGCACAGTGGTCAAGTGTTACGCCTGCTAACCAGAAGTTCAGCAGTTCAAATTCTCCAGGTGCTCACTGGAAACTCTATGGGGCAGTTCTACTCTCTCCCATAGGGTTGCTATGAGTTGGAATCTACTCGATGGCCCTGGGTTTGGCTTTTGGTTTACTACAAATATGAAAGATAATAAAAACCACTGATGGGATTACAGGAGAAATATTTCTGCCAAAAGAAGGTCCTAGAATACGTAGTGCTAAACTCCTTAATATAACAAGGGAAAAGAAACCAAATTTGTGTATCACAGTATGCCAGATCACAAGACTACAATGCTATCACCTTCCCAGAATTCCAGCACACTCTGAAAAAATTATATGTAACAATCCCATTGATTTTCAGTGATTCATCTTTCATGCCTAGACAGTACAGTATGTAAGTGCTAAAAAGGGAAGACAAAAACAGCAACAAAAGATATTGTACTTGTCCTTCAGGAACTTTCAACAGAGTTGGGAGGCAAGACATATCCACTAAACAGTTAACTGCGTGTTGATCTGAATTGCCATTTGAATGGAAAAAGAAAAAGAAACTACAGTGAGCGCACTATTTCTCACAGCTGAAAACATAGTTCTCTACTTATAACTTTTTTCCCCTTGAAGGCTGAAAGATTCTATTTTCACTGTGGTATATTTCTAATTTAAGGGAGCCCTGGTAGTCCACTGGTTAAGCACTACTGTTCAAACACTCCAGCCACTTCAAGGGAAAAAGATGTGGCAGTCCACTTCCATGGAGATTTACAGCCTTGGAAACTCTATGGGAGAAATTCTACTCATCCTATAGGGTTGCTACGAGTTGGTATCAACTTGATGGTGATGGGGCTTTTCACTCTTACTTTAGAACCTGAAGACCAGGTTACAAGCCCATCTCTGTTGTGTACTAGCTTGAAATTTTTTTTTAAAAAAGATCTGTTGTTGCTACTGAGCTCATTCCAACTCATGGTGACCCCATGTGTTACAGAGCTGAACTGCTCTGTAAAATTTTTTTTTGGCTCCCACGGTCCCACTGGGAGGGAGTGGACCTCTAATCCCAGTACCTCAACTCTAATTGTCCCATCTTACATTGAGGATTTGAAACTGATGTTTTAAAAAATCTCTTCCAGATTAAGCATTCTCTGAATCTGTTTTCAGTATACAATCCTGTGTGCCCAGCTTAAAAAATAATACTACTACTCTGGACGACACTTAAAATACCAGAAAAATCCTGCTGCTGTCAAGCAGTTTCTGATGAAACTCAGATGTCCAGATATTTTAGGTCCATGATACAGACTTAAGTCTTTATAGTAAAAAACAGTTGCAATTATTAAAACTACCTCCCTAAAAAAGTCTAAAGTATCAATTAGAGAGTTGTACAATTTATTTCTGAAAATTATATGATGATTTTCCCCAAAGGACAGAGGAGAAAGGAAGATGTGAAACAGATGGATTCATTGCTCCCTGTTGGAGAAAAACATTTCTACACCTTGCAAAAATATATTAATTGGCCTGCCATCTGGCAAGCCTGCTCACGTGCATAAGAGATAAAGTTGAGATCTTGAGGTTTTACATTTAAGCCTGTGGGGAGATGGTAATTGGAATCTTTCTGACTTAGCGATAGTGCTTTTAAAGAAACATTTCCGGAGAGATCTCAAGACAGGTAGAAAAAAGCAGGACCTAAAAATAAGACCATCCAAGTTGACGTGCTGGTGTGCAGGGTCCCACCCTTCCTCTGTACCAGGCAGGGCTGCATCATAACACAGCTGCTATCCGAGTGTGGTTCTGAAGGCCACCCCATCATCTCACAATTACCCTTCCCATACCTTCTTGGTTACTACATTTTAAAGCTGACTATTTAAAGAAATCTCATTAAAAGGAAAAATAAAAGTTATAAAAAAGACATACAGTAACACAGAGTTTCGTGGTGTGTGGACTCATGTACACAGGTGGGAGAAAAGAACCTTAGAAGGATAACCTCAAAATGTTAACAGTGATTATCTTTGAGTACTAGAAATTGGGATGACTTTTTTTCCCTTTACATTTGTTTATACTTTTCCAAATATTTGTCTTGAGCACATGCTAAGTTTATAATTCATTTTAAGACCTATGTAAGTTTCACTAAAACTCAAATATAATAAAAGTAGTAGACGGACTCAATAAATTCTTTTATAAAGCCAACAAAGTACCTTGAATTTATCATTTATAAAGTACATATTTTGTCTAGTTTTTGCTTTCATAGGAAATTGTCCAGATTCCTTCAGGATCTGTACACTTATTTCCCAATAACTATAATCTATGTCTTAAACTGCATTCCTTTCAAATCTTCCACTTTAATGGCTCTGCTTCCCTCCTCAACAAACCCTAAATTATTTTTAACCATTTTCTGCTAGTCTTATTTATTTGTTTTCTTACAACTTCTTCACCTATGTAACATCAAAGAAGTTATTATTATACAGTAATGATGAATCACACAATTTAGTTTATGCTTTTCTTTCAAGCATCTTATTCTGTGGCATTTTGCTGACACCTCACATCACATTATTAACCCTGTAATTAAACCACGTTTTTAAATCATCTTCCTCAGGAAAATAAATTTGAGAAGGGTGACCCAGCGTAACACGCATCTGGATAGCGTCCTCGAACAAGTACAACAACAAAAAGGAGATCAGGAGAAGCTACTGTTACTCGCTGCCCCTACTCAGAGGCGATTTGTCTTGGTCACCTGGTTCTGCTCTAACAGAAATACTACCAGTGGGTGGCTTTAGCAAGAAAAGTTTCTTCTCACACAGCCCAGCAGGCTCGAAGGCTGAATTCAGGGTGCCAGTTCCAGGAGAAGGTACTCTCTCTCTGCAGGCTCTGAAGGAAGGTCCTTGTATTGCATCAGCCTTTCTTTAATCTGAGAGCATCTCAGCACAGGAACTTCAGGTCTGAAGGATGTGCTCTGCTCTCAGAGCTATTTTCTTGATGGTATGAGGTCCTCAAGTTTCTGCCTGCTTCCCTTTCCTTTCATCTCTTATAGTATAAGGGTGATGCAAGCCACACTCCAGGGAAACTGCCTTTACATTGGATCAGGGAGGTGACCTCGGGAAGTGTGTTACAGTCCTACCCTAATCCTCTTTAACATAATCCAGTCTATTAACCACAGGCAGTAATTACCATTTTCAGCACAGGGAAATCACAGAATGGAAGGCAACCACACAATACTGGGAATCCTGGCCCAGTCAACTTGCTACACACATTTTTGGAGGGACACAGCTCAATCCATGACACAACCCCATGGTGATATGTGAACATAGTGTGGAGGTTAGTTTTAAAGAGGAGGAGAGCAAAATAAATGATTTTATTCCTATCTTATATTAGCATTATTAAACTGCTAAGACAATGTTTTAAACCCTTTTCAGGTATTTGGAGGAATTCCACATCTTAGCTGTAGGGGTAGTTACACAGCAGTATGCTTGTCATAACTCAGAACCGCACACCCCAAAAGAATGATTTACTACATGTAAATTACACCTCAATAAGCCTGACTTAAAAAAAAAAAAATTACCAAAGCTAATCAAAACCTTAGCTGCCTGTATTTTCCTTTTCTTGGGTAAATAAATACAAGTGGTAAACTCTATGCCAGTAAGAAGCTGAATAAGTTTTGGGCCTGGATTCGTGGACAAGAAATATACCACCTTTAACATTTAAAAAACCTAAGGGAAAACGTCTTTTACTCCATCTGCAGGAAGAGGCAGCCATTTAAGGAATGCAGCTCACATATTACACTATGGGGCCAGGGGCTACAGGATGGGCACTGAAGGATTTGTGGTTTACAGAATTCTGGACACAATATTTATGTCTTTTCCATATTGTAGATCATTTATGGAATCTGCATATGGGTCAAGAGGCAGCCATGCAAACAGAACAAGGGGACACTGCATGGTTTAAAGTCAGGAAAGGCATGCATCAGAGTTGTATCCTTTTACCATATCCTTTTAAACCATACACTGAGCAAATAATCCGAAAAACTGGATTACATGAAGAACGAGGCATCAGGATTGGAGGACAACTCATTAACAACCTGTGTTATTCAGATGATATCACCCTACTTGCTAGAAATTAAGATTTGAGACACTTACTGAGGAAGATCAAAGACCATAGCCTTCAGTATGGATCGCAACTTAACAACAGAAAAACAAAAATCCTCACAACTGGAACAGTGAGCAACATTGCTGTAAATGGAGAAAGCATTGAGGCTGTCAAGCTGCCCTTGGAAGCAGCAGTCAAGAAACCAAAAGACATATCGCACTGGGAAAATCTCCCGCAAAGGACCTCTTCAAAGTATTCAAAAGTAAGAATGTCACTTTCAAGACTAAAATGTGCCTGACCCAAGCCACAGTATTTTCAGTCACATCATACACATGCAAAAGCTGGACCATGAACAAAGAAGGCGGAAGAAAGATTGATACCTTTGAGTTGTGGTGGTAGCGAAAAATGTTGAATGTACCGTGGACTGCCAAAAGAACAAACAGATCTATTGTGGAAGAAATACAACCAGAGTGCTCCTTGGAAGCAAAGATGGCAAGACTGCATCTTACATACGTTGGACATGTTGTCACCAAGGATCAGTCCCTGGAGAAGGACATTATGCTTGGTAGAGTGGAGGGTCAGTGAAAAAGAGAAGACCCTCGATGAGATGGATTTACACAGTGGCTGCAACAATGGGCTTACTGATAAAAACGATTGTGGACGTGGTACAAGACCAGGCAGTGTTTCATTCTGCTGTTCACAGGGTTGCTATGAGTCGGAATGAGCTCTACGGCACCTAACAACAAGAAGAAGATTATTTATAGTGATTCATATATAATTGCTTAATGCCTAACAAAAATGGTACTTCTTAGTTGTCTGAATAGTTCTCAAAGAAAAAGATCCATTTAAGAGAGCACTATCAACTCACCTCTTCTAAAAAAACATTAAAGTAGTCAAAAGGATTATTTTTAAAAATGAAGAAGCTTATAAGTACCTCGTTTCTACATAAGGTATGCACACTTTCTACTTTGCTTTCCCAATCATGCCCTCTACCTGAAGGTATTTTCTTAAGGATGCTATACTAATTTTCTTACAGCAACACGTAAAACAGAAAAAAAGTAGAATACAGTTGTTTATGAAAATACCTCATGGCAGAAGGTACAACTGGCAAACAAACACAAAATGAGGTCATTATCTATGTAAAAAACACAGTAATTCATTTCTAAAACACTTTGGCAGATCTTGGGTATCATTCTCACTTGACTGCTCATAGATGAAGGAATTTTTGTCCCCATTAGAAAATGAATCATATGCACTACTAAAACAGCAGTAAGGATTTGGGGATAAATGCATAATACATACACTCCTGCGAATGCACAGGATCTTTTAACACAGAAAGAGAAATCTCAGAAAAATAAGTATGGGTGCAGTGGGTGGGGTGCTATTCATTCAAAAGACCTGTAAGACAGCAGCTGTTTAGAGCTATGCTACAAGCAAAGTTTTCCATTTTAAAAGCACAAGCCCACTCAAATACCATTATAAACTGCAATACTTTAAGACGAGAAAATTACAGGAGAATACATATACAATTTCCATTAACGGGAAAGAGAATCAGCAGGCGGCAATTTTAAAACAAAGTAAAACCCACTTCCATTTTTCACTCTTTTTTTCTCAGACAGCAGGTAGCATTTGTCTAGAAAACACCTAAACTATTAGGATTCTATATGCCATAAGTATCTTTTGCATTGCCAGAAGGCTGCTACTTGGTAAAAATTAAAATACTAAAGTGTTACTTCAGAAATGTTATTTTCACTAATTAGAATATTATTGCAGATATATATCTCCTTTCGAAACAGGACAGTATAGTTATATTTCTATCTGATTCACTACTTATGACTGTGGATATCTGAGCCTGGTTATGAAACTTCCATGAGCCTCAAAGTTATGATCTATATAACAGACATATTAATATATTCTTCAGAGTGATTATACTGATTAAACCAGACAGCATACACCAAAATGCCCCAACTCCCTTCTGTCTCCTCCTTGGCTGACTGGTAGATCTCCTACCAATTATTCCACGTTATAGCAATTCTTTGTCTACATCACTTTCTAACCACAAGAGATGAGGTACTTAAAGAAAAAGAATCATGGCACACACAACCCAGACATACCGCAAGTACCTGGGAGGTATCTGATATATAATGACAAATGACATGATGCAATAAATCCCCAGCCCTGAACCACAAAAGTCAAACTTAGTCAAACTAGGTTACTAGGTTATTAAGTTTCAGAGAATGATTCCGGCTCAGTCACTAGCTCCCAACACAGTAAGAGTCCACAGTGATGCATGACTCATAAATAACCCCCTGCAAGTATTCTCAAATGGAATCAACATTTTTCAGCGGTTAATCCTCCAGCCTGTTGGCTTCTGGTTTCTCTGCCTTTTTTGTCCAGTTGATAACCACTAGACTCCTCTTTAGTGCCCCTAAGGCAGCAAGGGAAAGGAATTGAAAGATGAGCTACACAGCCTTCAGGACTGGGACTAGCTAGCCCTTCCAATCTAATCCCTGAGACCTTTTAGAAATTCAATTTATGACTAGAAACGGGGAAGAAAAAGTAAAACAAAACCATTTTAGTCTAATAGGCCTTAAAGTAGAGATGGATACACACCTGGGACTTCCCAACAAACTCCATAGCTGTTGGGCCATGAATCCCCTCCATACATGCTACTTTCCCTATTAAATAGATTGGAAATCAAACCTGTTAAGTGGCTGAATGAACAGCTACAAGCCACTGCCTGCTGGACACACCTATAAGAATGGAAGTTTTGCAAATGCAAACGCTGTTTCTGAGGCACCAGGCTGGGCATGTCGCTTACATGGGAACTAGAGAACTGGTTTAAAAGGACAGCTATAATCTTTTTGAAACAATAGGTCATGACGAGCTTCCTTAACGCCAAAGTCAGTATTCAGAAGTGACTTCTAACTGAAAAAAGTGTAAAGTGCATATATATTTACTCTGGCATGAATACAAGTTTTCTGAATGCATTTACCAGGGCCAAGAATCAGAATCCCTTTCTTCATGGATTTTAAACCCATTCTACTAAACATATTTCATAAAAATGGTCTCAAAAGTTGCAGCATATTTATATCTAACCAGTTCAAATTTTAAATTGCCCTAGGTCTGATATAAGAACATAGACTCATTTCAAGGTTAAATCTCAGAAGGTAAGAAAAACTACAACTGCTCTTACTTAGTTCCCTTTGAGAAGCCATCAAATGATAGATAAGTTACTACAATTTTGAAGACAACTGAAGTCTACCTTCCGGGAAGGTACCTTGGTAATGTATATACTGGTAAAATTGAAACAAAACCACTACGATTCCAGCATAGAACTGAAGACAACAGCTTTTCAATTTTAAAATCCTTGATTTCAAAAGTTTAATAGTAGTTACAAGAGGTCAGGACAGCAAGAAACGGAGAGATTTTGGTAAAAGGTACAAAGTTTCTGGTTTGGAATGATAGAAAGCTTTTGGAAATACTGGTAACTGACAGCTGCACAACATAGTGCATTTAATTAATGTCACTAAATTGTACACTTAAAAATAGCAAAATTTTTCATTCTATGTATTTTACCATAATAAAGTTAAAATAAAATACTTCATAGGAGAGAAGGCATCTACTGAGAAGGAGTGCTACTTATCACACAGTAAAAACATAACTACTTTTATTCCTTGCTAATTCGTTGGTTCAAAACTCAGACATCAATTCCTAAAACAGACAGGGCATTATGATTCATAAGTAAAGAAGTTTATCTTGTAGAAACCATAGCAGAACCACTACCTAAAGTGTCCCTAAACTACCATACCCTCCACCTGCCCACCCCCTGCACTGGCAACTATGGCCATGTGAGATCAAAGGAAGTAAAACCTCTCTGCTTAGGGATCTATCAGAAGTCCTGATGCAGCAACGGTTGAGAGCTTAGCTGCTAACCAAAAAAATGATCAGCAGTTTGAATCTACCAGCTGCTCCTTAGAAACCCTATGGGGCAGTTCTACTCTGTCCTATAGTGTTGATATGAGTCAGAACCCATTTGATGGTACATGACAACAACAACATGGACCTATCATTTATAGAAAATGCAAATTCATAACAAATTACTCATTCAACTGGCCAAGGAAGATGAGCTTGCCTATAAGACATTTTGCAATCTGTCTGTCCTTCGAAGTATATAGTTCAGCAAAGCTAGACTAAAAATTAAAAAATTAATAAGGTATATTTTAAATTGTCAAATAATTTGCATTTATCAGGATTGGCACTAGAATGCAGAATGCCAAGTGGGTAATATTGATCCTCATATGGGGAAAAAAATCTATCCAGTGTGACATGGCTTCAATACTTCCAACGCAGTGGCTGACCTAGGTAATCCACTTGGAAAAGTCTCTGCTTTTGTAGTCTTGAGATTAGCCAAGTGAAAGTAATATTTTCAAAGGAATTATATCTCAAGTTCCAAAATCAACAAGTCATCCAAATCAGACTTAAGAAATAACATTACATAATAGTCACTTAACAGCTATTGTTTTACAGTAACAAAGGTTTCATTTACGGTATTTCCTAGGGTGCTTTATTCAGCTAGCAGTTTTCCCATGACAAATAAACTTTTTTCCACCTTAACATCTCCACAGATCTGTAAAACTGAAACATTTAATAATTATAATTTTAAACTTAACGATATCAACCATCTGCCTTTAAAAGGTATAAACATTAAAAGAGCACAGGTGATGTGTACGCAAGCTACAGGTTCAGTGATTTTCTTCAGATTTAGTAGCAAAGAAATTCAGCACTAGCTAGATAATATTCTATTAGAGACTGTTAAGGGGGGAAAATGCAGTAAGATCAAAATCAGGGGCCAGAGATGGCAACAACCACTGTAGTATTTAAAGTCAGACAGAACAAAGCACAGCAAAGACAGCTTCTGTAAACAACTCATACTGGCAAAACGGGCCTGGTGAATCGATCAATGTCCTGCTCCGATACTTCTATGACCCTAGGAGACCTCAGCAAGTTTCACTAATCTTCATGTGATCTTCTGCTTCCTTAGTCCCTCTTCTCAGATGACTGACTCGGAACCTCATACATTACCTGCAAAAGATGCCCGTAGTTTGAACCTCCATGTCAGGTGAGAAAGTTTCTAGTACATGGAGCTACTTCCTTGTTTTTGTTGCACTGACTGAAAGCTTATTCCAGAACTTCAGGATTACAATGGTGGTTGGCCTACTGAGTGTCAAAACCTGGATTATGCCTGTACTTCTGCTTTAAGTTAGTTTCCTTACCTACCAGTACCAGTTGTCCCAGAATTGATTGCGCCAGAGTAGAACTGTGCTCCAAAGGGTTTTCAGTGGCTGATTTTCTAAAGCAGACGGCCGGGTCATTCTCCCACGGTGCCTCGGGGTGAACCTAAGCCTGCCACTTACAGTGAGCAGCCAAGCATATGAAACACTTGTATAACCTAGGTACTTCTAACAGACTCTAACCCATTAAGCATAATCTGTTGCCATCAGTTCCAACTCACCCATCTTGTAGGACAGAGAAGAAATGTCCCATAGGGTTTCTAAGGAGTGCTTGCCGATTCAAACTGCCAACCTTTTGGTTAGCAGCTATAGCTGTCAACCACTGTGCCACTAAGCCCTAACAAAATCAGAGTCACTGATGAACATAAGACTACAAAGTCAGTAGAAAGTAGAATGACAAAAGATTCCATAAAAAGTAAGGAATGAGGTGCTTAAGAGATAAACACTGATGTCTGCCCACTCTTTCCAATCTATTTTACTTTCAAGTGCTGATTCAAGAGTAAATTCTCTGCTTGGGTCTTTCTTCCTTAAAACAAAACAACAGGATATGTCAGTTTGATATTTGTATAATTACCTTCTCTAATAAGCATATCCAATATCCATTAGTGTAGCTAAAACTCCCCCAGGTCCTCTCATTCTATTAATAAGGTTTAAGGTCAACATTATCAGAATTTACAGTCAAGTTCACAAGGGAACTTTCCTAATTGCCTGGCAGACAGAGGAAAAGAAAATAAAGTACCAGAACACCCAGCAGTAACAACCATGTGAACTTTTATTTAGAGATTGCTCTAGTTACTAAATGGTCAAGGTATTATAAAAACCAAATTGGTACTATATAGCCAAGACTCTACTGATAGAGATTGACTCCACTTTTAATAAATGGTTTTATGCCTAGCCCTAGTGCCACAGTGGTTTAGGGCTTAGCTGCTAAATAAAAGGTTGGTGGTTAAATTCCACTACCCGCTCTGGAGAAGAAAGATGTGGAGGTCTCCTTCCTCAAAAACTACAGCCTTGTAAACTCTATGGGGCAGTTCTACTCTGTCCTGTAGGGTGGCGTTGAGTCTCAACTGATCCAATGGCAAAGTTTTTATTTGGGTGTTAGTGCCTACTTTCATACAGGGGGCCCTAGGACCAGATATCTGAATGCCATGGTTCTTCTACTCTGCTTTCAAAGGGATTACTCACCGTGATGTCATTCTCAAATGACTAGGTAACAGGTAATGAAGACAGCTTAGATTAAACCAGCTTTGTACCTGCACATTCACACTAAAGATGGGGCTGCATGGGAAATTAGGGGGTCGGCATCTACATATGTAATCTCCCTGAGAAATCAGCCTATCCCCATTTCAACCACTAAAAGGCAGTACCTCCCAGTGATTCACAATGAGCCCTAGTCTAAGCTTTTTCCTTTATGGGCTATCTCTACGTGGGGGCCCAAATGAGTTCTTGATTCCAACACTTTGCAGTCATCAGTCTAAAAGGAAGATAATCTTTACCCTGGAGTTTACTTACAATTCATCTGTTTCAAAGACATTACTTAGGCTTCTGACAACTGGCTACTTGCACAAAGAGAAGCAAGCCAAGTAATAAAAGCACGTGATGTTCTACCTCCTGGCTGTGAATTTATCAGCATGCCACCCACCCTTTATGCTTTGGGAGTTAACACAGACACAGACACAGACACAGACACACAGACACACAGACACACACTCAATTACAGCAATGAATAGCCCATGCGTCCCTATGGGGGATATGCTCCAGTTTTGAATGATTATTAATGAATTTCCTTTAAAAATCTACTTTGTGCATTCTTACACATTTCTCTCTCTGTCCCTTGTGCCTTGCCTCCTCACATTCAAGGAGCAAAACAAACAACCTGCATCTCCTATTGTAAGCATCTACTCACTAGAGGCTAGAAGCAACACTTCTGAACTGTGCATATTCCTGCTCATGTCCTCTGTATCCGGTAAGTTTTAACTGGGGACACGGTGCACTGTAGTGTGTGAGAACAGGATGCTAAGTGGGGCAGCCTGGCTGCTGGCAGCAGTCACTCAGAGAAAGCCCTTCTGAAAGCTGCTGGCTTGGGGTCTCAGCTTTCTCTTCTCCAGAAATGCTAAGTTAGGGAGGTGGGTAATGAGAAAGAGCAGCTAGGGTTGTCTCATGGAATGTTATCAGCACCGGGAGCTGACTGGAGACAAGACAAGGGTTGAAGGGCAAGCCCTGCAGTTAGGCACGGACGTCTCCTGGTTGCAGAAGGTACATTCTAGAGTATGAAGAGAAGGATGAAAGGAAGCAGTCACAAAACAGGCCTGGGCAAAGAAAGGAGTAGGAGGAAATGGGCACAGACACTTAGGGAGGGGCAGAGCCTGCAGCTCAGGCGTGGAGAGGAGGAGCAACAAGTGCAGCTGGGTTTCAGCCACTTAAGGAATAGGCTGGAGGGGGAAAGTTGTGAGTATCAGGGGTCAGGAAAAGAGGAAATGGTGGTAGACGGGAAATAGGGATGTGTAGAACCAGGGCTTTAAAGAGCGAGGAACTCCAACTGTCAAAATGTTTAGAAAGGAGATACTTGTCAGGCTGTGGAAAGGCTTGAGCCTCCAGAGAAGAGGTGAAAAGGAAACTGCCGTGGCTGATCCGGGTGATGAAGCAGGCAGTAAACATGAGCAACAGTGAGTAAGGGGATATGACTCAGCAAAGAGGGCTAACAGCCCAGCGTCAGCGCACAGGCTAGGATGCAATGATGGATCCCTGCTGTATTTAGCTTCCCACAGAAGGTTGTTGCCACCCGTGGTCTCCTATTTCTCATTTGTCTACCATTTCCTGGCCTGTTAGCATCCTCCCCTTAGCCCCACACACATACTCCTACAGTCACCACTGTTACAACTGCTCCTACAGAAGTCATCGATGACTTTTCAGGTGCCAGACCCAACACACACATCCATTTCACCTCTCTGTGAAATGGCAATGTTGACCATTCCTCTGGGCTCTCTAGGACAACACTTTTCTGGTTCCCTTCCTTTATATAAGACTCTTTCCCACAGACCTCTCTGTATCTCTCTGGATTCCTGCCCACTCCTTAAATGGGCATTGTTAGCTCCCTCAGAGATTAATCTATGTCTCTGATGGTCTGAAGGATGACTCGCAAGCCTATGATTTATGGTTCAGTCTTCCTGGGTGCCGGGGTGTCTATATCCCCTCACCTGCAAAGAGACCCCTTCTGTCTTGCTTTAGAACTTCAGTTGTTCCCAGTGCCTGGCCCCAAACTCTTCCCATGGCAAGCTCTTTCTCAGTATTTCAGTCTACCCTTAAAGATTAACTACTCAAATGGAGGTGTTATCTGACCACATTATGTAAATTAGTTCCCATGCTACTTTTTCTTCTCAGCTCCTGCTTACAGCCTTTAATAAACCAAAAAACCCATTGCTGTTGAGTTGATTCCAACTCACAGTGACCCTACAGGTCAGAGTAGAACTATCCCATAGAGTTTCCAAGGACAGCCTGGTGGATTTGAGCTGCTGACCCTTTGGCTAGCAGACGTAGCACTTAACCACTACTCCACCAGCCTTTAGTACGCTGACTATAATTTGGCAATTGCCTTATTGAGATGGTTATTCATTTGTAAAGTCCAAACACTCTACCTGCCTTGTTTATCACTATCCATAGTCCAGCACTAGGTAGATGGTACAAATACTGGATGAAGGAAAGAATGAATACACTGTGGCAGTAGCACACAATATGAGCCAAGCCAAGTGGTGCTCAAAGTAAAACCCCCCCAAACCCCCAAAAACCTGTGGATTTAACTGAGCTCTGGGAGGATAAAAGTGTACAAGTTCTTATGGGTTCCCCTCCTCTACTCTTATATTTACAGGTGGTTTCTCCACCTCTCTGGTCCCTCAAGCCAAAAACCCTATGAACATTGTGAAATCCTTTCTTCAGCTCTCAGAACCAATGGCTCATCAATTTTTATCATTTTTATATACTCAGTATCTCTCAAAGGCATTATCTCACCACATTCCTGCATAACCTTTCACATAGGCTGCTGCAATGCATTATTTCTTGGTTTCTAGGTCTCATCCCCAGGCCCAAACTCTGTGATGACACTAGATACTCATTGTCACTCAACCACAGGATAAAAGCCAAGCTCCCTCAAATATCAAATGGCACTTCAGCTCCCCTTTCCAGTCTCATCAGTGACGACTCATTCCCTTGAAGTAATGATAGTAGCAATGCTAATTACGATTTACGAAACGTTTTTATGTGCCAGTCATAGAATTTAACATTTTACACATATGAACACATCTTAATCTTTGCAACAACCCTGAGAGAGAATTTAATTATCTACATTTTATAGATGGGGCAACTGAAGTCCAAATCAGTTAACTTACTCAGTATCAGAGTCAAGATTCAAACCCAGATAGACTGGCTTGAGATTGACCTTCTTAACCACTATACTCTTCTGTCTCTTCAGACTTTACGCTGCAGCAACAGTGAGCTATGCTGCTGGTTCTTTATGTTCCAGCAACACTGATCTATATCACTGAATTTTGGTGTCAAGCCTTCCACGCCTTTGTACACACCATTTCTTTTGGTCCTTGGGAAGTCCCTGTCTTCTGGGTGATACACACCAACCTATCCTTCAATACTCCTCTCTCGTGTTACCTCCTCTACGAGGTGCTTCTCTACCTAGTGCCGTTGGGTTGGACCTGACTCAGCTCCCTAATACCGAAGATTTCCTTACCCACTGACCATTCCTATGGCTTGTTATGTACTTTATAATATCTCATTGCCCTGGTTTGCCGTGATTCATTTTCATATCTTACTCCTCCTGGACTGTGAACTCACTACGGCTTTAGTCATTGAGTTACAGTGTGTAAGTGTGAATGTAAATGAGGTTCAGGGGAGAAACAGATGCGTACAACTTCACTAACACCACAAATCCTTGGAGAGTAGTTTATTCTTCATACTCCTTTAAGACATACTCATGAGTAAAAAGAAAGACAGAAAAACAATCTCACAAAACACTACAGATGTTTCTGAGGGGAAGATGCCACATGCATAAAAACTCAATACATTTTGACAACTATAGCAGTCAGTTTCAGATCTCTCAATGTACCTGCTGTTTGCAGCAACTGCTGAGTAATGCGAATTTAGTAAAACAACTTCATTTATCCGATGGGTCCTTGGAATTGTTAGTTTTCAGAAAAGCACATTTAGAAACTTGCTGAAAGTGACTGAGTCGCAAACTGTCTATGTGCATGGATAAGGATTATCAATTTATAGGTATCAGTGAAGTTTTAATATCATGTTAGCCAATGAAATATAACAGAATTCCCAATATGAAATGGAATGCTAGCATGAAAACACAGCAGTATCTAGTTACCAACTGTAGCCCTTTATTGTACACTGTGGGAGAAAGCAAAGACAGGTTAAAGAGAAAACTGACGTCTTCCCCAAAGAGATTTTTAACTAGTAAGAAAAGAAACGATGCTATAAACTGTGGTAGACATTGAGTTAGTCGGTTAGGCACTTACTTTTGTCTGCTGTCTTGCTGTACAGCTCACACCTCTCCACTGGAGATGGTTTCTTTCTTAAGCCAGGCTTTTTTCTTTCCTCCCATCCCTGTGTCCTCAAAGCAGTCACAGTACTCCCATCTACCTGCTGGAAACATGAACACAGTACACCTCCCATCTACCTGCTGGAAACATGAATGCAAGCAAAATGATTTCCAATCTGAGGTGTGAGGAGGTGCTCAAGTGAATACAGTATCTGCAGAACTGTGCCATTTTAAGCTGTGTAAACACACAATGTTCAGTTTAAGTCATCATCAACAACAAAACCTTTTGGTTGAAATAATCTGTCCATTCCACCTACATTTCTATCTCTCAAAGCAGCAGGTAGAAAGGAGTACTGTGACTGCTTTGAGGACACAGAGATGAGAGGAAAGAAAAAACCCAGGCCTAAGAAAGAAACCATTTCCAAGGGGAAGGTGTGAGCTTTACAGCAAGACAGCAGACAAAAGTAAGTGCCTAACCAAACAACTCAATGTTTACCACAGAAAGGTTAAAAATGAATGCTCATCATAGCATCTTGGGGATGTGGGATAAGGAATATGGGTCTTTAGTTAATCTATACTGTGTAATTTTAGTCTAGTCTAGTCTGAGAGTAAGTCTGCAGGCTTCTTTTCCCAAGAACTCACAGACAGATCCAGGTAGGGTCAGAATTAGAAGAGAAACCTCAAAAAGTACACCTGTACAAAGTTGGCCTGGCAAAAGTTGTGTGATAGATATACTTCCCACAGTGACAGAAGGTGCTTACATATAACTTAAACACTTCATAGGATTTGGATTATTGGTTTAGACTCAGAAACATCCCAATTAATTATCCTAAAAAGCATTTAGTGCTTTACCTATTCTGATGTTGCATAGTGTCTGTGGTCTTAAAAGCTTCTAAGTGGCCATCTAAGACACAACAATTGGTCTCTAATTGCCTGCAGCAACAGAGGAAGAAAGCAAGCAAGGAAAGGTATAAGAAATGGACATATGGCTAACCGCTTCCACAGACAACTATCTTCTTTGTCATGAGACCAGAAGAAATGGATGCTACCTGGCTACCATTACCAAACATTCTGATCAAAGATTCTACACAATAAATCCCGATCAAAAGGGATAAAATATGGAACAGAATTTCACAGCATCCTGGAATCTACACTTTCTGGAGGCTAGATGAAACTCTGAAACTACTGCCCTGAGATAACTCTTCAAACCTTAAAACAAATACATCCTCTTGTCATGGACTGAATTGTGTCCCCCCAAAATTATGTGTAGCAATTTGGCTGGGCTATGATTCCCATTATTGTGTGGTTGTCCTCAATTCTGTGATTTTCCTGTGCTGTAAAATCCTAATCTCTGTTGCTGGTTAATAGACTGGATTCCATTACAGAGGATTAGGATGGGACTCTAAGACCCTACTAAGGTCACCTCCCTGCTCCAACGTAAAGGGAGTTTCCCTAGTGTGGCCTGCACCACCATCTTTTATCCTTTTATCCTATAAGAGATAAAAGGAAAGGGAAGCAAACAGAGTTAGGGACTACATGCCATCAAGAAAAAAAAGTACCAGAGCAGAGCTTATCTTTCAGATCTGATATTCCTCTGCTGAGCCACTCTCCGGCCAAAGAAAGACCCATGCAAAACAGGGACCTTCCTCCAGAGCCAACAGATACAGCATTCTCTTGAAGCTGGCACCCTGAATTCAGAGTTCTTAGCCTACTGGACTGTGTGGTAACAAACATCTCTGGTAAAATCATGTACTTGTGGTATTTCTGTTACAGCAGTGCCAGATGACTAAGATACCTCTGAAATCTTCTTAAAACAAGTTTAGTTAATTAGTAAAGAGTGTCTGCCTGCCTTGAGCATTAAGTGCTTTTAAGATCTATCTGTATGGGATCCGAGTGACAACAACTACCGGAAAGATTAGACTTGAACCTCAAAAGACAGTGAATTGACTTTAATGGGGGAGGAACAACTTAGATAACAACTTGAAGAACGTGTAATCAATATCACCAAATTGCACACGTAGAAATGGTTGAATGGTTGTATGTTTTGTTGTATATGTTCTCAACAACAAAATAAATTACATATATATATATATATTTTTTTTTTCTGTTTTAGTCATCTGGTACTGCTTTAACGGAAATACCACAGAGCGTATGGCCTTAACAAAGGAAAAGCTTATTCTTACACAGTCTGGTAGGCTACAAGTCCACATTCAGGATGTCTGTTCCAGGGGAAGGACTTCCCCCTTGTCAACTCTGGGAGAAAGTCCTTGTGTCGCATCAGTCTAAGGTCATGGAGCATCTTGGTGCAGCAACCTCAGGTCTGAAGGACTTGCACTGCTCCCTGTGCTGCTTTCTTAATGGTGTGAGGTTCCTAAATCTCTCTGCCAGATTTTCCCCTTTATAGCACAAGAGACTGCCTCAAGGCACAAAACAAATTTACACATTGAATCTTGCTTTACTAACACAACTGCTGCCCATCCACCCTCATTAACATCATAGAGGCAAGAATGCCACCACATAGGAACATCACACAATACCAGGAATTATGGCACAGCCAAATTGTTACAGATTTTTTAGGAACACATTCAATTCTTGACAGACAGGAACCTTACAGGAAAGTGAATTTATTTCAAATAGTGGAGGAACAACTAGAAGAGAGTGAGAATGGTTATACAACCTGAAGAACGTAGTCAGTATCACTGAACTGCTCATGTAGAAATGGTTGAATGGGTATGTATTTTGTTGTGCATGTTCTTTAACAACAACAAAATAAAGTGTGTGTTGTGTGTGTGTGTTTCTTTAAGAGCACAAACCAACAAACCAGGTGCCAAGGTGAACTGGCAGAGCAGATGTAAACCAGCTAGGAATTCAAACTGGGTCTTCCCAGTTCAGCCACGATTGAAGAAGTAAAATTGGAACAGACTATATTTTCAAAATTTGGGCAAATTAGAATAGTTGGAATGGGAAAAAGTACATGTTGAAGCTCTGCTGGAAATTTTATCTCCCTGTTAGAAAACAAGGGTAATGTATGCATTGCATAGCGAACAAATTTCTTGCCTGTTATTTTGAGCAGAATCCAAAACTGTGGTGTCCCACTCAACGGCAGCCTCTTTGAATGTATTTTGCTTTGAATGTGTTTTGCTATCTAAAGTTCTATCAATAATCCAGTCTCACGTGTCAGGCTTCTGAAAGGGCTCACTATGTCTCTCCTACAATTCCAGGACCTAGACCTGTAACTTTTCCTGTTCTGAGTGGCCCAAATATTAAACATGATGGGCTGTTCCAATTTCACGTTGTAGGCCCTAACTAAATCAGTTCAAGTCTTAGACGTAGCAAACTAAAATGCTTCTGTGATGACAACCTCTACCACATTAAAAGTTTGAGAGGAGGGTCTGGATGGTGCAAACAGTTAAGAACTCAACTACTAGCTGGAAGGTTGGTGGTTTGAACCCACCTTGAGGTGCCTTGGAACAGGTGTACAGATCTACTTCCAAAAGTTTACAGTCTTGAGAAACATACGGCGGAGTTCTACTCTGCACTCACGGGGTCACCAAGAGTTGGAACTGACTCAACAGTCACTAACAACAACTACAAAAGTTTAAGGTAACAATCTGAAAATATTCAAGTTCTCCTTTTTTTTTTAAGTGGTACACACCCCTATTCCAGTGAGCTTTAAAATATTAATACAGAGGATCAACAGTGGATTTTACTCCTCAATAGACTTAAGAAGCTGATATTAAAGATAATGTTATGAGGAAGTCTAGAATACAAAGAACAAGTAGATGGAATACAACGTACAAAATGATCTGTATGACAAAGTCAGTGAGAACCAGGAAAGAAGTTAAGTCTGCATGTGTAAGATATTCAAAGAACTAAGGCAGGTAAGGACTGAGGGTGAGGACAAGGTGTCCTCACCTAAAACCCCCCTTGTCATGACTGGCAACTAGACAGGACAATGTGGGAATGGAAAGTTCCTTAAAAAAAAGAGAGATTCAGGGTACCTGCTTAGCCAGGTAACAAAGGTTAGGGTATGGGATGTGGAGAAGCAGACAGGGCTCAGAGCAGTTAAGGGTTAGGTCACAGAAAGGGAGGAGTTACAGGGTAAGCATATGCTGTGTGTCCTTAGGGAAGGACAGAGAGCCAGAACTGATCACTGTATAATAATAGAATACAATGGCCATGTGTACTGCTCTGCTGAGGAGGACACCTGCCCTTCCTCTTTCTGAATCTATGTAAGAGTACATAAAAAGCAATACCAGTCTTCAGAGACAGGCATGACTGAGGGAAAGTTGAGATGATACACAGGACACGTATTTCCACACTCTGAATCCTAGCAACCCCCAATAACAAATAGTTTATGTCAACCTCTACTCCTGAAACAGAAGAAGAAAATCTAACTCCTTCTGCTTTGTCAAAGTGAAAGATACGGGTGCATGACTATGACTCTGGGTGTGGAAACAGCCCTCCCACACTATGCCTTTTCTTGGGAAGAACTCAGGTTACTTAAAACATAGGCTCCTTGCTAACATGAGCTGTCTGAATGCGTGTTGGAGGGACACTTTCAAAGTGATGGATTGATACAACAGACACAACCATAGGATCAAACACACCAACAATCACGAAGATGGCACACGCTTGGGCAACACTTTTATTCTACTGCAACTAAGACCACCATGAGTCAGACTCCACTCAATCACGACTAACAATAACACTCCTGGAGAGACATTCACCTAAAGCCAAGCTTAGTCCAGTGGGAGAACTTTTCGTGAACTGACTCTCCCTCACTAATACTCTCAACAGGTATGTAACAACAACAACCAAACAAAAAAACCAAACCCAGTGCCACTGAGTCAATGCCAACTCATAGCGATCCTACATGCACGTAGAGGAGAAGAAAGGCTACAGCTACTTCTCAGGTTCAGACATACAGGTGTGATGCTGGAGCCGACCATCTTTCCAAGAACTGGCTCCAGGTAAAAGCACAGGCTGTACCACGGCCAAGACCTCATCTCTGAGAAACATTAAAGGGCCCCTGTCAAACTGAAAAAGGGAAGAAGTTAGAGGACCTATAGTCAAGAGGAGTAGTGGCCTTGTTCATTTATAGAAGACTGTTGTACTTCATTACCTGTTTTGGGAGCTTGGTGCACAGATGACCCAGCATGAATAAAAATGACCAATACTAAAAGAAGATCTCTGCTAGATCTCTTTCACACACATGTACACAAAATCAAAAAAAGCAGACTTGCTGCAATCCAGTTGATTCATACTCAAAAGTGACTTACAGGACAGAGCAGAACTTCCCTGTGACATTTCCAAGGAGCAGCAGCTGATGGATTTGAACTGCTGACTTCTTGATTAGTAACCGAGCTCTTAACCACTGTGCTACAAAGCCTCCCACACATACATACACTTACAAATATATGTGTATATATATGCATTCATGCACACACACAACACATATGTATAGTGAGTGTGAAAGGGAGAATATCGCAGGAAGCCTCAGAAATACCAGGAAATTTCAAAGGAAGAAGAAGAAAAAAGTTATTACATTTTCCAAAATATTACATTATTTCCATTTAAGCCACAAAAAGTTACAAGTACACCAAAACACAAAGAACCATTTTCTGGTATTCTGTGAAACCTGGAGCATAGAGATTATGAAGTTCCAAATCTGATAGCTTGCATCCTGTTTATTTGACTACAACATCACTCTCATGCATGTTCACACGTGTAGGCAATGCAAGTGTTAAAGAAAAACAGAATTTGTATCTGTACAACTTGGAGAGTGTGTCCTTCTGAAACCACAAAAAATGCTACCCTTCTGTGCTGAGCACAGATTGCGAAAAAAGAGAAGCTTTCCCTTCAAAAGTCATGTTCTCTCAGCCTGAGTGTCAGCAACTAACTCTGAGCTGCCTTTCACTTGTGGCATGAGCTTTATTCTTGACTTTAAAATTCTCCCCCCCCCCACCTAGTCTGCCAAATACACCTTTCAAAATGAAAAGGCCAGCCCTGTATCAGCAATAAATGTCAGCAACCCAGTAAAAACCAAATGGCAAAGTTAGGCAGACCTGTCCCTTTAAGCAGACAATATGAAATAGGCTAACTTAAGACTATCTTTGTATCATACATCTGCATCTTATAAAGGTCAAACATTTAATGGAGACGAACATTTCAAAGACTCCACAAAGAACCAGAAGCCCTGCTTTCTCAGTGAATGATATGGATAAATACGATCTGATCTAAAAGACAAAGTATCCCCTTTCCTCCCTCCCCTTTTCTCTCCCCAACACTCACAACTGAAACCGGCCTTGTTATCCACATTTCAAAAAACGAATTCGAACAAATACATTCATCTGGATTATCCAGGAAATCCACAAGGATGATGGGATATATGAAACAGTGCCCCTCTAAAAGGGCATAAACTTTTCAAAGTGTTACCCAATAGACCAACCCCAGCGACTAAGAGGCTTGGGCTGCCCAGCCCACAGGCATCTCGGAAGCAACAACATTCCCGGACCACGCAAAGGGTGCCCCGCGTTTTTACCTTTGTGTTCGCCGAAGCCTGTTCCCACTCCTCAAATGAGGCAAAGTAAAGTTTGAGAGGACAGTCCAAAAGTTGGGGTCAGACATATCCATTTCTATTTCTTCAGTTCACTGTGAGTTCAAGCCCATAAGACAAAAACAGGCAGAGGGGGATAAAAAGGAAAAAAAAAAAAAAAAGAAAGAAAGAAAAAAAAAAAAGACCCTAATTATCTGCTCACTCCCTCCAGAGGAAAGGGGACCTGAACTGTGATCTCAAGACCAATTTGGAGCAAGCCTGAGAAGTACCCGTCCGGTACTAGCCTTTAATTAACATACAGCCACTTCTCTAAGGTTCAGGAAACTTATTTCCTCTTGAGTTTGCCCTTTCCTAGCCCGCTTCGGCCAGCTATAAACAGTAATTACAAGAGTTTAGCCGTGTGTTCTGCTCAAAATGCTGTCTGTGTGTGAGTCAGTCCAAGGTACTTTGTCATCTGTTGGGCAGATACCATTTGCAACTCTGACAGGGGGTGGCAGGAAAACTACTATTTTAAGTGTTTGGTTCCGGGAGGCTGTTGCTTATCACCCAAACCATGCACATCCGAACACACCCAGTGCTAAGTTTCCCTGTGGGATCTAATTACAGTGAAAAGAATTTACATTGAAAAATCCTCTTTTCCCCTTCCCTCCTCACAAAAGGAAACTTAAAAACATTTCTAGAAAATTGGCCTATTAGAGGACTCGAACCGGAAACCTTTGACTAACCTCCCTGCAGTGCAGCTGAAAAGAGAGTACACGGTGCCTTCCTAACCAGAGATCCCAGGAGGACACTCCCAAAAGCTCCTCCAGCACTCGCCCCGCCTAAAGAGCGGAGACTTATGGGAAACGCAGCCGGCTGCAACCTGTGTGCGCCCAGGAGTCGTCAGCACACCTAAGCATCTTCGCCTCCTCCACACCCCTATCCCACAGCCGTCAATGGATCATTCCCCCTCAAAAATAAATAAATAAATGAAGCTGCTGCTCAGGAACAAGTTCAAGTGTGTGCAGCACACACCTGAAGGCTGGTCTGTGATTCATGTCACAATGGATCACAATTAGACACTCCAAGGGAAGTCGATAATTACGCTTTACCTAGACGCTGTTTGTTGTATGGGAAAACCACACCACATGGGATATCACAGGCACCTAAGACTTCAGTAAACTCAATTTATGAGTTTAACATCCATCTAATGAATCACTAGCGTACACACCTGTTTGGCTTCACGGATTGCACTTACATGTCTAGGTAATAGTCAACTATGCTTATTTAACAAATGCTAGAGTTATTTTTCCCTCCCTATATTTTAGAGTAGTTTGAGAGGAAGGAATGATGAGCAACGAACCAATGTTACTGTCATTATTTTGAAGATACAGTATTCAAATAATTTCCAACCCCCCTCCCCCCAAATGTTCCTGTAAAACTGTATAAAGAAAAAAAAAATTAGTTTCCTCTGTCTGGTAGAATATGGCAAGAGATAGTAAACTTACAAAAGAATTAAAACAAAAATACCTCATCATATTTGGCTTAGTCCATCCAGTAAATACTGGGAACACATGCCATTACAGAAACAGTAGGAGGAAGAGTCTAGTGGCAAGGGAGTAAATGACAAATAGGAGTCTGCCTGGGATCCTCTTTCATTCTTGGGACCCACAGAAGTATTTTCACACTAAAGACTTCAGATGACAATTCTTATCTGGTGCTCTCTTTACTATTACCTCTTCACATTCTCACAGAGCCTTCTCAGAACCTTAAAATATAGAAACTTAGAGAATATTTTCACAATTTTACATAAGAAATACTGCTCATTTTTTCCAATTGCAAAATGAGATTCTTATTGGGACCAAGCTCTAACAGTACTGCATGAGATAACATACATCAAAAATCCCTCATTTAGTGCACTGCACATAAATGTTGGCAATATAGAGAAGCTAAGATAATACCATACTGAGAACTCTAAGACTGAACCAGAGGGCTCCTCACCTACGTCCTCTACCCACTTGGTGCCTTCAGTAAGACCCTACTGAGGCACTTACCACATGTATAACTGATTCTGTTCATGGTTTCTTCCCTATTAGTCTGTGAGTTCCTCAAGAGTAAAGTCATATTTTATTTATCTATGTACTTACAGAAACTGACAGGCCCTGGTTTATATTGCCATTTAATAAATGCATTTTGAATGGACACACTTCAGATGCTAGCCAAGCCAGCCAAGTACCGATTCATGGTGACCCTAGGGGCATCTATTATTTCTCTTATGGTGCCCTGAAATTATGAGTATTACAGGTCAATTGATTTTCTCAAAGAATCATGAATTCTTAAACAACCCATGAGGACCATTTTGAATTCCAAAGTGACTCTCATATCAACTCCTAATCTACATACTGTAACTGGAAAAAATATTAGTGTTAACATTCCTTAGGTCTTAATGAAGATCTAAGAAATGTTCACACTCAAAGCAAAGGTGGACTCCCCTCTAAATTACCTCCCCAAAAGTAAGGCCATGGAATAAATTTTTGTGCTCACCTTTGAAGAAGGATAATGACATATTAATGAATGTCTAGAAGACAGCTATCGAGATGCTCAGCAGAAACTTGAAATCAATATATAAATTATGGCTTGAAGGATGTCTGCATTGAGTAGGGCATCTCTCGGTGGTACAAATGGTGAAAGACCCTGGCTGCTAACTAAAAGGCTGGAGGTTCAAGTTTATCCAAAGATACCCTGGAAGAAAGGCCTTGCAAACTACTTCCCCCAAATTATCAGCCACAGGAAACTCCGTGGATCACAGTTCTACTCTCATACATACGGGTCAGCATGAGTCAGGGTTGACCTGAAAGTAATTTTTTTTTTTTTTTTTTAACATGGAGTAGAGAAGATTTAAAGAACAAATCACAGCTGTCCTTAAATATCAGAAAAACCACTACATGGTAAAGCATTTGGATCAAAATATGAAAAGAAGGAAACAAAAGGGGAGGACTCCATATAGGCACTGTTTGAGCAGAGGTTACATGAATATGTGAGGAAGACACAGTAGTGGATCACAAGCACTGAATGGAATCAATACCTGATGATTTCTGTACCTTTGGACCGTAAGGTTCTTCGTGGTCTTCCTAGAAAAGCTCAGGTGTTAGAACATCACTCACAAACATGATAGCAACTGAAATGAATAAAGCAATGACCTCAAATATTTATCTTTTCTTGACTTAATCATGGACTGTGGGCAGCAGATGTTATTACTGTTGAAACCCTGTGCATTTTGAGATGTACCATGTAAATTCTCAAAGGGATAGGAAAAGACATGGGTATTTTTAACTACATACGCTATAATATGATTTTTTAAAGTTTTAGAAGAATTGGCTCTGTAGCTAAATTTTTTAAATCAAAAAAAACTAAACTTTTTTTTAAAAAGCTAAAGTGCACAAGAAGGCAGAAATGTATTAGTTAATACAGTGAAAGTAGTTGATACATTCCTACACTAGTTTAAGATAACAGTAGGTGTGACACCAAAGTGTAACTTGTCTTCTAACCTGTTTGACTTGATTTGGGAACCTATGATTCAGAAAGTAATGCAGTCAGTAAACACAAGAATTAAAACTGTCAGAATTACTGACATTTTCCTATAGGTGAAAGGATTATACAGGCAGAAACTATAGTTTAGTTCTATCGTGGTTAAATACCTGCTGTAGAACCAAGAGGGAACTGAGATTCTATGAGAAATTCTTGGTAATACAGCTGACCTAGGTCAATATAGACATTCAGCAGGATTTTTTAGTTATTGCATAACCATCCAGCCTACACAGCAATGGATAAGCATTCAGCCTACTCAACAATGAACAAGCATCATCATCAAGAATGCTCATTCATTTAATCAGGATTTACTTTTCTCCTGAAAATACTTATCAGTCACAGTTTTTATGAGAAAGGTAAATACAATAAGAAAGTTCATCATGCTACTCAAGAGCCAGCTGAGAAAGAAATGAGTATTTAACAAAAGGTCAAATCCTTTACCAGTCACCTTCTCCCACAAACAAAAAAGTCCTAGTCCTTTCTACTGACCCAAATTCTAGTGTCTATGTATCACCTTTTGCCTCACACCCATCCAGTAGGGTTTTTCCATTACCCCACAATGAACTGTGTTAAAACAGAAAATCCTTTAAAATGTCAACCAGTATGTCAAATAATACCACACGGTAAAAGAAATTCGGATTTCTAAAGTGAATGGACAAAATAAACAAAACAAAATCATACTGATTTCTCTTGCTTTACAGGTTGAACAGAGAACAATATATTCCACAAACGAGAGGTGAAGGACAGGGTTTGATCAGGAACAGAACATGGTGAAGTATGACCAGATGGGAGGAGCTACAGTGCTGTCCTCAGGCATCCTAGGAGAATGACTTCCAGGAGAATCAGAGGCTCAGGAAAGACAGCAAACAATCAGCAACATTATAAAATCTTCCAAAGAGGAGAAAACAGGTAGATAAAATAAGTGAAATGCCTTTTGCCCAAATTAGTTACTCCTTGATTTGTAGGCCAGCCCAGTGGACTGAGATTGGGTTCAGAATCAATACTTTTGTCACCCTAGCACCCCAGCCTCTTGACCTGTGAACAGATAGAAGGCCTAGGAGAAGCTGCATTAAGCGGTGTTGCTTCCTCTTACAGAGCTCTGCCCCTGGGAGAAGAGTTGGGCCAACTGCAGGAAAAGGTGTGATATCCTTACAGGGCTGCAGGAGCTCTTCCTGGCAAGAGGAGGTTACTAGGAGAAATGCAGATATGAATGTCTCTTCATTCTAATACAGCTTTCTTCAAGATCAACTAACAAACCACAGGAAACACTAGCCTCTAACTGAGCAAGGAATCCCAATTATGGCACCTAGAGCAACACTTGAAGACTAATGCCTTCTTCTGATGCTAAGGAAGCCTAACTGGTACCTTGCTTGAAGACTGAACATAGTTGCCAGTTACTCTGTAGACAGCTTTCTGGGGCTGCCCCCAATGCCACTGGCTGAGGTATGCTTCTACTCATCTCTGATCCTGACAACTTCTACTTGAAAGGATTCTCACATTATCAGAATTTAAAACCAGTTGTTCACAGATATGTCCCTCTTACAGTATGAACTTCTGAGGGTAGAAGATGTATTCCATTCATCTTTATTCAGCATCACCTTTAGGATGAATGCTAAGAAATGCAAGTTAAGGAAAGAAAGGGGAATGGAAGGGAAGCAGAAAGAAAGAAAGAGATGGAAAGATGGATTTGCTCAGAATGAAAAAGCTACAAGACAGTCAAGTTAGACCTAGAATCTTGATGTTACAAGGACTGACCCTCTGTATGTTTTAAATAAATAGCCTTTTTTGTTTGTTTGGGTTTCGTGAGTCCATTTTCTTATTTATGTATTTTGTGCTTCTTAAGAAAAACCATGGTGGCATAGTGGTTAAGTGCTACAGCAGCTCGTATCTGTCAGGTACTCCTTGGAAACCCTATGGGGGAGTTCTCCTCTGTCCTATAGTATTGTTATGAGCTGGAATCAACTCAACGGCAATGGATTTGGTTTGGGGGGGTTTGCTTTTCTTTTGGTACTTGTTAGGCAGTAATGCTACTGTCTCAGATTTCAAAATCTCAAAACTAAATAAAAGATACCACGCATACATCAAATTGCATACGTGTGTATATACGTATGTAGTATACATCTACCATCATGGAAACCCTGGTGGTATACTGGTTAAGTACAACAGCTTCTAACTAAAAGGTCAGCAGCTTGAATCCAGTAGGCGTTCCCTGGAAACTCAATGGGGCAGTTCCGCTCTGTCCTATACGTTGCTATGAGTCAGAATTGACTCGATGGCAATTTTCTTTTTGTTTTTTTTTTGTCTTTATAGCATATACCTACATAAATAGATACATAAATATAGCTGATTAAATGTTAAATGCTTTTTGATGTTAACAGTGAACACCAATTATCAGTCATTGCATTACACTCTCTACCTGGTATTAAGTTCAAGGACATGCTGTTTCTTGCTCCAGAAGCTTGGGTGTAAAATACATCATTTCTTATACAACTCCTGAGCATGAATTACAGTGCAATTATAAGAGGTGTCAATTTGGTTTAAGTGGGTCAGTGTGATTATATTTAGCCCATTACTAGCTGACACCAAGACCTTTCTGTAACATAAGACTAAGGTTAATTTACCAGTTTGTCTTTTCTTGAGTACCTTTCCAGGTCAGACATCTAAGGCTATGGAAAATTATCCCACTAAAAGGAGATGCAAGGATTTCCATTAAAACATCACATAAGAGCAGACTAAGAGAGAGGTGGCAACCATGCTTCTGAAGCAATCAGAATTTTGTCTCATCGTTAAAGCTGATACAGTTATTCCCACAACCAGATGATAATATGTCAGTGAGGACAGGAGATGTTTTTGACTGAGGAGTTCTCAAGCAAGCTTCGGTACTTATATTCATTAAGACATATCATTCTCATATTGACAAAAAATTCAAAAGAAATACTAACTCATAGGAATAAATATAAAGTTAGGCATGAAATGTTCACTTTGAATACTTATCATAGAAATGCAACTAAAACATCAATCAAATATTGTGTAATTGGCAAAAATTAAAAACAATACATTGGTGAGAATTGGGAGAGGTGAGTGCTCTCTACCAAGTTTCCAGAAAGTAATATGGAAAACGAAAAGAAAACCCTCATATACGTACATAAGGACTGCCAATTAAGTTTGCAAACTCATTCTAGAAAAAGTGTCACATACCTCATTGCTGAATATTACCATGGGTACCTTCAAAGTACTCCCTTTGGGAAGATACGCACTGATGCCAGTGCCTAGTCCACCCTTTGAAGCAATTGTGGAACTCTTGCTGGAATGGCCATCAGAGCTGTTGCCATATTATCCTTGATGTTGTGAATGTCATCCATATGTCTTCTCTCAATATTTCCCTTATCTTCAGGTAGAGAAAAAAGTCACTGGGGGCCAGATCAGGTGTTCCAATACAGGTACTTGTTTACTGGCTAAAAACTCCCTCACAGATAACTACACAACTAAGTTCATGAACTTGCCATCATACCACTGTGTGCGATGGACATTTCGGAGAGTTCCAAAATTACTTTGAAAGGCGGACTAGGCACTGGTATTGGTGCATAGGTTCCCAAGGAGAGTACCTTGAAGGTGACTGCAGTCATATTCAGCAATGAGGCATGTCTAATTAGAACAATTAACTTTGAGGACTTAATTGCCACACCTCACACACATGTATACTTACTAGTATATGTATCTATACAAATACATGTATATACATACACACATATAAGTATGTAGTGTATATACATGTGCACATAGAAATTCACACAGGCATTTGTGTGTACATATACACATGAACATAAATATTTGAACCATAGTTCCATCTTCTACAAAGATTATACAAGTTCTATACAAAGATTATAATCAAATATGCGCACAAAAAGTTAGCATACTAATCTTAGAATGCCTTGTAATAGCATAATACTAAGAGGAGAAACTTAAAAGTACAAGAGAAGGGTACAGGAACCCCTAAAGGCACAATAAATCCCAGGCTAAGAAATCTTAAAGCAATCATAAAGTGATTATCATAAAATCATTCAAGAAGACTGTTGTAGGCTAAATAATAACCCCCAAATATATCCAGGTCTTAATCCTAGAAACCCATGAACACGTGCCTTATATGGCAAAAGAAATTTTGCAGATGTGATTAAGGATCTTAAGATGGGGAAATTATCCAGGATGATCAAGGTGAGTTGTAAAATGTACTCACAAGTGTCCTCATGAGCATAAGGCTGAGGTAGATTTCACTACAGAGAAGACTATGACCCATATGCACTGAAGCAAGACGGTATGCTTCAGTCTTCAAAAAGGAAGAAGAGGCTAGTGGTCAAGGAATGTGAAGAGTGCATCTCCAGAGGCTGAAAAAGGCAGGGCAGTAGATTCTCTCCTAGGCCTCCTCAAGGAGCTCAGCCCTCTGACCACCTTGATTTCAGCCCAATGAAGCTGATTTAGGACTTGTAACCTCCAGAATTGTAAAATAAATACATATCATCCTAAGACACCAAGTTTAGTTGTGACTTGCTATAGCAGCCAAACTAATACAATGTTTTAAAGAAGGTATAATAAAAGGGAAATGCTCCCAAAATAATGTTTAAAATAATAGTAATAATAATCAGAAAAAAATGGAATAGATCTGTAGCCTTCATTTAAAATATAATGTATAGGGATACATATGAATAAAATATACAGGAATAAAAACAACAACAAACCACACGTATCATAGAATCTTGATAAAGTTCAAGGTCCTTAGAATTTAAGAATACTTTGAAGAGTTTACAAACAAGAACACATACTTTTACTCTGACATTTTCATGAAATTGACATTTTTTGATGTGCAAAATAAAATGCATATATAAAAATTCTGCAAACCCTGAAAATACTAAAATTGCCTTAAGAAAGAAGTCCTTTCTATTCCTAGAAATTTTATAATATAAAAATGAAAAATTCCTATGTTTCCTAGACATATATCCTTTACCTGTCTATGGTGACTGGGGAAATGGGCATTTTCAAAGCTGCCTGTGTTGTAAATTTATGAAGTGCCTTGCTTTTGGTTGGATATGTGCATTATTATCTGCAGAACTGTCATCCTGAGCATTTTATGTGTATATTTTGAATTCCAGGCCTGCTCCCCTCCATTGTGCTATATAATGAAACCTTTCTTCATTGATTGCTCAAAAATACCTTGTACTCTTGAAAAGAAAGCTCCATTTTAATATTAGCCAGATAACTATGCAGTAAAAAAAAAGTGATATTTTTAATTCCAAAGAATTATATTATCTATAATTTAGGATTACTTTCCCCCTCCCTACTACATACAAACTTGTATTTTCATGAGACTAGAATTGGTCAGCTTTCATTCACTTCAGGAGGTACCATATGATCAAAAACCAGTGATATTAAAGGCAGAAGTTCAGGATGCAGTGGAAAAAATAAGGCTTCAGGAATTGAAAGAACACCAATTAAGATGTTTCAACAAACGGATGTAGTGCTGAAAGTGTTCTGTCTATTCCAGAAATTGGGAAGACAGTTACGTGGTCAACTGACTGCAAAAGATCTGTATTTGTGCCCATTCAAAACAAAAGTGATTCAACAGAATACAGAAATTATCAAATAATATGATTAATATCACATACAATTAAAAAATTTTGCTGAAGACCATTCAAGAGTGCTTGCAGCAGTACACAGAAAGGCAACTGCCAGAAATCCAAGCTCAATTCAGAAGATGATTTAGAGCAGGAGATGTCATTGCTAATGCCAGGTGGATACTGGCTGAAAGGAGAGAAGAGCAGAAGGGTATTTTCCTGTGTTTTATTGACTACGCAGAAGCATGTGACAGTGAGGATCATAAAAATTATAGGTAACATTGTGGAGAATGGGAATGAGAGAACACTTAGCTGCTCTCACACAGAACCTGTAAATAGATAAAGAGGAAGTTGTTTGAACAGAACAAGAGGACACTGTGTGATTTAAAATCATGAGAGGTGTGCCTCAGAGCTACATCCTTTCACCATACTTATTTAATGTGTATGCTGGGCAAATAATCTGAGAAGCTAGACCATATGAAGAGCAACATGACATCAGGATTTGTGGAATATTTACTAACAACCTGTATTATATAAAATTTACAGCTTTGTCTGCTGAAGACAAAAGGACTTAAAATACTGATGAAGACCAAAGATTATCATCGTCAATGTGGATTTTACTTCAACATAAATAAAACAAAAATCGTTAGAACTGGACCAGTGAACAACATCATGACAAATGAGGGGAAAAAATGAAGTTGTGAAAGACGTAATTTTACTTGGACCCACAAATCAATGTCCACAGAAGCCGCAGCCAAGAAATCAAATGACACGCTGTATTGGGCAAATCTGCTGCAAAAGACCTCTTTAGTGTTAAAAACCAAAAATATCAGTTTGAGGGCTAAAGTACATCTGACCCAAGCTATGGTATTTTCAATGGCCTCATAAGCATGCAAAAGCTGGACAATGAATAGTGAAGACTGAAAAAGAATTTGTACCTTTGAATTAAGGTATTAGCAAAGAATACTGAATTTAACACCAACTGTCGGATCCGACTCGACGGCACTTGGCTTGGCGGTCAGAAGAATGAGCACGTGTGTCTTGGAAGAATAAGGCCAGAGTGATCCTTTATGAGCATGGTGAGACCTTCTCTCACATACATAGGATATGCTAACAGAAGGCATCATCCTTGGAGAAGGACATCAATCTTGGTAACGTAGAGGGTCAGTGAAAAAGGGACAGACCCCTGACAAGATGGACTGAGAGCATGGCTGCAGTAATAGGCTGACACACAAGTTTGAGGACGGTGCAAGATGTGTTAAGAGTCTCATTTTTGTTGTACAGAGTCAGTATGAGGAGGAATTGACTTAACAGAACCTAGTAACATCATCTGCCTGCTATTCTCTATGTGCAGCCAACATCCATCTGACATCAGCAACGACATCCTTTGTTTTGTGTCCTCTTCTGAATGCAGCTTGAATTTCTGGCAGTTTTCTGTTGACGTACTGCTGCAACCACCTTTGAATGACCTTCAGAAAAATTTTACTTGCAGCTGATATTAATGGTATTTTTAATTTCTGCATTCTGTCAGATTACCTTTCTTAGCAATGGACACAAATATGGATCTCTTCCAGTTGGATGGTCAGGTAGCTGTCTTACAAATTTCTTGGCATAGACAGGTAAGCACTTCCAGTATTACATGCTTTTGTTCCAACATCTCAACTGATACTACATCAATTCCTGGAGTTTCAGCACACCTCGGAGTCCTTCTTTCAGTACCATTGGTTCTTGAAGCACATGCTATCTCCTGAAACAGCTAACTCAATTTGTTTCAGTACAATGAATTTGTGTTTCTTCCATCTTCTTTCAATGCTTCCTGTGTCATTCAATATTTTCCTTTAAAAACTTTCAATATTATATCTCAAGTCTTTAATTTCTTCTCTGCTTCTTTCAGCTTGAGAAATGCTGAGTGTGCTCTTCTCATTTTGTGACACCAGGTTTTCGCATATTTCATTATAATACTTTACATTGTCTTTTTGAGCTGCCCTTTGAAATCATCTGTTCAAGATTTTTCCATATGCTTTCACTATTCTAAGTACAAGAGCAAATTTTACAGTGTCTTCTGACATCCGTTATGGTCTTTCCTTTTTTTCTTGTCTTCTTTATGATCTTTGGATTTCTTCACATTGTGTGTCCTAGACATCATCCTACAACTTATCTGTTCTTCAGTCATTGGTGTTCAATGTGTCAAATTTATTCTTGAGATGGTCTCTAAATGCAACCGGGATATATTTAAGGTCTTATTTCAACTCCTGTGGCCTTGTTTTAACTTTCTTCAGCTCCAACTGGAACTTGCATCAGGGCAACTGATGTTCTGTTCCCAGGGAGCCACTGACTTTTTCCAAATGGATGACATTGACCTTTTTCATCTTTTTTTTTTATTGTTATTATGACAGAGTGAAAATGTACATTCTTTCTACAGATGTATGCAGTTTGATTCCTGCTTATTCTATCCAGCAAGATCTACATGTATAGTCACCATTTACATTGTTGAACAAAGATATCTGCAGTGTGTAAGTCACTGGTCTTACAAAATTCTATCATGTGATCTCTGGCACCATTTCTATCACCAAGGCCATATTTTCCAACTAAAGATCTTTATTTCCATCTTCTGCATTCCAATCACCAGTAATTATATATACAGCTTCACTGAATGTTCGATCAATTTCAGACTGCAAAAGTTAATAAATATCTTGACTTTTTTCATTTTTAATATTAGTGGATGGTATATAAATTTGAATAATAGTGGTACGGATATTATTCTATCACTGACAGCCTTATACTTAGGATATATTTTGAAATGTGCTTATTGATGAAGAATGAGACACCAATCCTCTTCAATTTGTCATTTCCAGTAAAGTAGACCAGGAATGGTCAATACCAGTCCATTTCTGCTCACTAATGCCTAGGAAACTGATCTTTATATGTCCCACTTCATTTCTGACAGCTTCCAGTTTTCCTAAATTCATACTTTCTGCATTCCACATTTTGATTATTAATGGATTCTGCAGCTGTTTCATCTAAGTCCTGGCACATCAGTAAATCAAGTTTCGAAGAGCTCTACTCCACATCATTAAGGTGAACTCTACTTTAAGGAAAGTGGTATTTTGAGTGCCTTCCAATGTGAGAGGCTCATCTTCTGAAGTATATGAGACAATCTTCTGCTGCTATTCATAAATTTTTCACTGATGAGTTTTTTAGTTGGTTGTTTGTTTTCCCTAGAAGTACACGGCCATGCCCTTCTTCCTAGTCTGTTTTACTCTGGAAGCTTTACTGAATCCTTTTCACCATGGGTGGCCCTTCCTGCATTTCTAATACTGGTGGCATAGCTTTCAGCATCACAGCAACATGCAAGCCACCACAATGTACCAAACTGACAGATGAGTAGTAAAGGTGATTCTTAAAGTCTAAGAAGCACTGAACAGGAAAATCAAAATCCCTTTAAATAGAATACTTTATGAGGCAGTCATTGGTATCTCTCCCACCTCATCCCTTCACACCTATCTCCTCATGGTTTATACTCCACTAACAGCAAAAGATGTACTTGTTAGAAATATTGATACACCTTAAGCTCCCAGGTGCCATCATCTGTTACAGCTCATTGCTTTTGCACATCCTGTTCCCTGTGCCTCCTCTGCCTACAAAAATTTTGTTCATCTTTCAAGTCAAAAAAGAGATCCAAATTTGCTTTGAAGGGTGGACCATGTGCTGGTATTTCGGTGCACAGCTTCCCAAGGGGAGTAAGAGGAAAGCAACCACAGTGATATTCAGCAATGAGGTATGCAGCACTTTTTCTAGGGTGAGTTTGCAAACACAGCTGTCAGACCTCCTGTATGCCTCTATGGAAACCCTGGTAGCATAGTGGTTAAGTTCTGTGGCTGCTAACCAAAAAGGTTCGCAGTTCAAATTCACCAGGAGCTCCCTGGAAACTCTATGGGACAGTTTTAGTCTGTCCTATAGGGTCACTGTGAGTAGGAATTGACTTGGTGGGCAGTGGGTATACACCTCTATGAAAACAACCATTACTGTAGCACAATTATGTGTTTACAGGTCTAGTTTCTCACTAGGCTATAAGCTCTCCAAGTACAACGACAGTTTCTATTCATCTGTGTATGTCTCAAAGTACACAGTAGATACTCAGCAGAACAAATGGATACACACACATTGTTTTTCACAGTTAGCTTTAAAAAACTATTTTCTTTAAAAAAATATTTCTTTCATTTTTCTAACATAAGCTCTAGAGGGATGCTTCCAAAAGTGTATTGCTGTCTGTCAACTGGTTGAATGATTTTTCTTTTAAAGCATGGTTATTATTGATAACCTTCAGGATGGATAATAAAAAGAACAATAAACATTAAGTCAATGGCATTTAGAGAGTGTCTTACTTACCTAGTGCTACCACTGTAACAGAAATACCACAAATGAGTGGTTTTAATAAACACAATTTATTTTCTCACACTTTAGGAGGCTAGAAGTCCTAATGTAAGATGCTGGCTGTAGGAGAAGGCTTTGGCTCTAGGGAAAATCTCTCCCTGTTGGCTCTCAAGGAAGGTCCTTGTCTCTCTGAGCTTCTGCTCCTGAGCAGCCTTCATGTGGCTTGGTATCCATCTTTTCCCATCTCTGCTTCTTTTAGTATATTTTTTTAAAAAATCTTTTTAATATCTTAAGAGAAACTGACTAAAAACACACCCTACACTATCTGCCTCATTAACCTAACAAAGACAACCCATTTCTAAATGGGATTATAACAACACAGTTTAGATATATAACACATATTTTGGTGGGACACAATTTAATCCATAGCATTTTACTCTTTGGCCCCCCCAAACTATGTCCATGCCAGACAAAAATACATGCAGCCCACCACATCATTCCTGAAGCCCTAAGTAATCTTCAGTCCAAAATTTCACCTCCTGAAACACCTACGTCAAATGTTGGTGGCCCTGTAGGCATACTCCATCCTGGGACAAAATTCTTCTTCGTCTGTGAACTGTGCAGTCTAGACTATGAGTTATGTGTTTCCAAAATACAATGGTGGAATGTGCATAAGGCAGCCTTTTCTAGCACAAACGGGAGAAACGAGAGGGAAAGAAAGGACAATGCATACTCAGCAAGTCCAAAACCCAGCACAACAATCTACATTAGCTCTCAAAGTTAGAAAATAATCTCCAGTTCTCTAAGACCAGAGTTTTCCAAATCTTTTAAGTTTTGTTTTCATCTTGCACAGGTCATTTTCATGTCCATCTCTGTCCTCTAGCATTTTATTATAAGTGGCAAGGTGAAATCACAAAGCCTTTAAGATTTTGCTTAGAAATGCCCTCTGCCAGACATTCAAGTTCATCATTTATAGGTTCGACCTTCCACCAAACATGTAAACATAATTCAAACAAGTTCTTTGCAACTTTCCAACCTCCACTGTCCAATCACATGCCCATCTTTTTCTTTTAAAGCCTCATCAGAAGCACATTTAATGTCCATATTTCTTGCAACATTATTTTTCTGGTGTCATACATATCCTCTAATACAGGCTTTTTTCATAACTGTCCTCACTTCCTTCTCAACCCTTGCCAGAACTGCCTTTGATGTCCATAATTCTACAGTCTTTTTGAGGAAATCTAGGCATTTACTACTAAAAAATAAAAAATTCCATCAAGTCAGTTTCAACTTATAGTGACTCTATAGGGCAGAGTAAACTGTCCCACAGGGTTCCTAAGGAACAACTGCCAACCTTTTGGTTAACAGCCACCCTCTTAACCACTGGACCACCAGAGCTCCACTTTCACTATGAGGCACATTAAAATTCTTTCTGCTTCCACCCATTATTGAATTTGAAAGCCACTTTTTCATTACAGGCATTTGCTACAACAGCACCCTACTCCCACCATCAAATTCTGTCTTAGTTACTTACTGCTGTTGCTTTAAAAAACAGCAACAAAAAAATTATTTTATCACAGTTTTTGACGCTAGAAGTCCAAACTTAGGATATCAGCTCTAGGGGAAGGCTTTGGCTCTAGGGGAAGGATTTTTGTCTCTGTTGGTTCTGGAGGAAGGTCTCTGTGTCTCTGAGCTTCTGCCGCTGGGTAATCTTCACGTGGCTTGGCATCTCTCTTCTCCTATCTCTGCTTCTTTAGTTTGCTTGTTTCATCTTTTTTATATCTCAAGAGCCAGTGACTTAAAACAATCCTATACTAGTCTGTATCAGTAATATAGCTAAGCCAACACATTCCCACTTGAGATTATAACCACAAGCTTAGAGGTTAGGATTTACAACACATATTTTCAGTGGACACTATTCAGTCTGTAATAGGTAGATTTTAACGCGAACTAAGAAATGCACTAAAAACTCTTTTAGCTTCTTACTTTCCTTCACAACAAGAACAGCTGTCACTTAGCATACCTGGAAAAGATACTTAAAAACAGTACTCAGATTGGGTGACCTTTTTTCCAAGGCTAAAAATTCAGTCCTGAAGGGGGCGTGATCAACACACACCATTGAGGGCAATGAACAGATGTGAAACAAAGGCACAACATTAATAGTGCTCAAAGTTTGCACTACCATCACACAGCCTGCGGCTACTAGTTTAGATATGTCAACTTTCATACCAAAGGCCTCCATTCTGTTTAGAAGAGTTGAGAAGATGAACAGACAGTTAGTCATCAGCTACCAACAAGCAGGGAGAATTCTACAGATGTCACCTCTAATGAAGAGATGACACATCATCCCAGGAATTAGAACACACAGTTCTTAGTTGACTAGGTAGCATATGACGACTTTTATGTTAAGAGTGGTGGAAGCTAGTTATTTTTCACAATTTAAAGTATTTCTGGGACAGATAATTTATGCACAAAATAAAATGTCCCAAACATGTGACGGGTACATAGTAAAAACATCCATCTCCCTCACGGCTCAAGTGCTTCATCTCTCAGGTGCCCTCTGTGTAGGACAGAGTTGAGACTGCAGGCCTGACACTGCAGTCCTTAGAAAGGCATGCTTACAAGGTTGCCTCTGGACTGATGTTTGGGAGCTTGGATTAGGGGAGTGGTCCTACCAACACGGGGAGTTTATTGTGCTCAGACTGTACAAAGAACACGCTGTATGATGATCACCTGCTTTCTTTGACTCTGGAAGTAGGGTACATTTTAAGGAGGTTGACTACATAACTAAACCCTGATTAAACCTCAGACTCCTAGGCTCAAGTCTTCTTGGGTAGTCACACTTTGCACATTTTAAATTAAGTGTATGCTTAGTGACTCCCAGAAGCTTGTACTTGGTTTTCTCCGGACTTCTCCTCATGTGTCTTTTCCCTTTGCTCATTTTGCTTTACTTCTGCCGCAGTAAATGTTTTCTGTATGATTCTTGAATAATACATGATAACAATAAAATAATAAATACTGGTTCCTGAATGGTTTTCTACCGAATTCCTGAACCTGATAGTGATAGTAGGGACTCCACAGACATGATCCTCAGAAGCAAACTCTTATACAAATTTCTTATCAATGCTTTCAAGATATTCTGTGCACATATAGAAAGATATATGCATTCACTCTGCTACTGCTTTGGTTTCAGTTTGAATAAATAACAGTCAAACTGCTGCTACAGAGGAACCAAAAATACTTTGGTGGATACAGCGTTAACATTTCAGTACCATTTGTTAAATGTACAGCCACCATATCTCTGATTGTAGTAAGAATAAAAAGATTTTTATAATAAAATAGACATGGGGTAAAGACAACCCAGAAAATAGAGACACACATGAGTGGGTGCCTACACTGACTTGGGACCAAAAGAAATGGATGGTGCCCGGCCACCACCAGTGATAGCCGCAATGGAGCTCACTAAGTTGAGTCTCACTGGCAACACAAGAATAAAAAGGGGTGCATCCTGAGATCTCCACTAAAGACCTCAATTGATGGTCCAGCGGTTTCCGGTTTCCCCTGGGAACATGGCCCCTGGCCCTGATGCTGCCCTTGCCCATAAATCATAACGAGGGCCCACTCTTCAGACACGAATGGATTGGACTCGGTGATGCAGAGTGACCATATATTGGATGCACTTTATTGTTCTATGCCATCTATGGGATATCATCGTGCTGACCTCTGGCTGGAGGAAGGAGAGTGGGTGGGGAGGAGGGTAAAGGAGACTGTTGGGAGGATGAGACATGTATGGATCAGAGAATAGTGTGCTGTCACCAGGCAGGGAGAGCAGTGGATGCTGCATATAGCTGGGCATGTAAATTTATACAGGAATGTACATTTTCACTCAGTCATATTAAATAAATAATAATAATAATAATATCCTACAAGAAAGTATGGAAAAATGTGGGAATCCGTTTGGAGGAGCAGAAAGAAACCCTTGACAAGCTTTGTCTAGAAGCATGCAAGAAACATGTTTTAGAGGTCAATGTCAACATTTATCAGCGTTTCTTCTGCCAGCACTTCTTCCCTTTGCCAAATGACAATTCCTATATCTTGTTTTTGCTTTTATTCCACAACTGACCAGTCCTATCTAAGGCTCTAACTAAGAGTTAATGTTTTAGTTGATAATGTTGAAATGTGACCCACCCAGTTAGGTCTTCTTGTCCGTGCCACAGACCCAATGTACCCATTATTGGTCTTGAAGAGAGTGGAAGTTTTAGAGAAAGGTTAGGATGTAGGTAAAAGTGTGAGTCTACCCCACAATAGTGGGTACCTGAGGTTTCATGAATGATGCTCCAAAACAGCATCTACAAACTGGCTTCCCAAAGGGAGCTGGCCATTGCTCTGTGTCCCATATTCTTGCACTGGATAAAAACAGACATGAATACACAGAAAACTGCATTGAAAAGGCTATCATTCCCTAAGTTAAACATGACTCTCTCTTTTATTTTCCACCCAGGCTAAAACAATAATTTAATTACTAGTCATGCAACCACTTCTGACCATTATGAAGATTATATCCTAACTTGCTAACACGTTACATCAAAAAAGGCAAGACACAAGAACCATAACTGCAGTTTAATTATAATTATAAAAAAATCATGTATGTGACTAGGATTAGTAGACAATGCAGAAGACTGGACACAGTTAGTTCATCCTGAGTGATTTACTTTAGTCTTTTATTTCTGCTACTGGTTTTTCTATGTTATAAACTAAAACATAAAACATACCACATTATATATTTTTAACAGTTGTTTCCTGGTCTGTAATCATGTGTTCCTTGACTGTATCAATTTGCCTTGCTGTTAACTCATCTTCCCTGAAATAACTCCAACTGCTCTCAAATGACACTGCTTGATTGCCAACACACACACACACACACACACACACACACACACACACACACACACACACACACATCCCACAAAGTAGGAAAGCCCAGGTGGCTTTCCAGTGGGAAGTCAGGGACAGACAATCTACTATTTTGTTCAGGAACATTAAACCGTAAGTCACCAAAAGCTAAAAGTTAAATATACTGATCATTTAACATCTTAAGTGGCATCGCTTCATTTCAATCACTATTTTGGTGAGCAGCATTTGGAGTCTTAAAAGCTTGTGATTGATTGCCCATCTAAGACAGTCTACTGGTACTGCCCCTTCAGGAGCAAGAGAGAATGAAGAAAACCGAAGACACAAGATTGGTCCAAATGACTGATGATCACAAGTACTAAAGCCTCTACCAGACTGAGTTCAGCACAACTATATGGTACCCAGCTATCACCACCAACTACACCACAGGTATCACAACAGAACGTCCTGGACAGAGCTGACAAAAAAATATATAACAAAATTCCTACTTACAAAATAAGAACACATTTGCTGGTCTGACCAAGACTGAAGAAACTCAGAGAGCACAGCATCTGGACACCCTTTCAGCTCAGTCATGATGTCACTCCTCAGGTTCACTCTTCAGCCAAAGATTAGATAGGCTCATAGAACAAAATGAGACTAATAATGGGCACACTGGGTCTGCGGCATGGACAAGACGACAGGAGGGGACAGGAAAGCTGGTAACAGGGACGCAGAGTCAAGAAGGCAAGAGTGCTGACATGTTGTGTGGTCGGTGACCAATGTCACAAAACAGTATGCACACATTTTTTAATGAGAAGCTAGCTTGTTCCATGAACCTTTATTTGAAGCACAATAAAAACACTGAGGATGCAGAGTGGAGAAAGGATGGAAGGTGGAGAAAGGACACAGGGTGGAGAAAGGATGAAGGGTGGAGACAAGACGGATGATGGCGAGTGGAGATAAGATGAGGATGGATGCAAGAAGGTCGCTATGAGGCTGAAACAAGACAGAGGATGCACAGTACAGGTAACAGACAAGACAGAGGATAAAAGAGAGTAAAAGATAGAAAATAGATACAAGACAGAGGGTGCGTATAAATACAGAGTGGCAGAAGAGGAATGCAACACAATATACAATGTTATGCACACACAAAAAAATTCTGTAGGAATCCTTGATAGGAATACTAATTTGCTATGTAAACTTTAACCTAAAGCACAATAAAATCTTCAGGGGAAAAAGAAAAGACTTGATGATAACCTGAGATTATGAATGACTTATGTGACTGGGGAACTGGGAGCAGGCAGAAATGGGGAAGAGGATTTCCGTTTAGAAAGAAAAAAAAACCCTAATCTGTGGAATACCTAAAACCTGAGATACTGTCTACTACTTTCAGTTTTATTAGGGAGCAAAGCCTGATGCATGTAACTTTCATAATTTAAGAGCTCTGACCCAGTTCCCTGATTCGCGAGTGCTATTTTAATGTGTGGACACCCTGGTGTCATAGTGCTTTGTCTGCTAACCAAAAGGTCAGCAGTTCAAATCCACCAGGCATTCCTTGGAAACTCTATGGATAGTTCTACTCTGACCTACAGGGTTACTGTGATTTGACATTGACTTGATGGCAATGGGATTTTACTGTGTACTTTAAAAATATGACACAGGTAATAGAAGTGCTGTGTTGATCTAATGCCAACTGTCAGCACATGACTGAGGGTTTGAACCCATCATTAACATATAAGTATCCAAGTGCTGGTGGCGCAGTGGTTAAGTGCTGCGTCTACTAACCAAAAGGTCAGCAGTTTGCATCCACCAGGAACTGTGTGGAAACTCTATCGGACAGTTCTACTCTGTCCTATAGGGTCGCTGCGGGTCAGAATCAACTCAATGGCAGTGGGTTTTTTGGTTACCCAGACAAGGGCAGTTGGGAAGGCGAGTGGAAGTAAGTCTTCATAGAGTCTTGTAAATGTGGGTCATGCCATTACTGAATTTATTTTACTGGGCAACTGTCCAAGGGAAGCAAATGAAAGAACAAGTGGGAAACAACAAACAGATGAACAGATCCAAGCATGCAAGCCGGACAGCCTGCTTTCTGAACTGGACAAAAGTACTGGACGAATGCCTCAGGCCTGGAGTCTTTGTAACATCCCTTCTTCTACCTTACTTGATGCCTCAGAGTAGATTAGGACATAACTGCTTCTTTTAGTTAAATAGTAATATATGGTCCTATATTTCAGTCATATGTCTTGAGAAGCTGTCAACGAAATAATTTTGACTTGTTTTTATTTTCCATCTAAACCCTCAGCATTTCAGGAGGTAATAACTAAAACCACAGCATGCTTTTTTTGCATAAAAAGCCCAGTAAATAAAACAGTAATGTTTCCCCAATGAAATCACATCGAATTTGCCTGTCAGATTCCAAGAAACTCTAAAAGAGATTCATATGTATGCCTTTTTAAGTCCAGTTATGCAATGTAGGGAAAAAAAGGTCATAGAGAAATCTGAAGAGATAGATTTATCATAAACTTAGAGAGTGGTGGTAGTCACATGGCTCTTTAAATCTGAGTAAGAAAACTGAATTTATGAATCAAATATACGTTTAATTGGAGCTTATTATGAATTTCAAGACAAAGAGAACTATGTAACAGTGTGTCAAAGTCCATAAGGTATATTTTTTAAAAAATGTCAATTTTTAAAATTTCTTTGGTGAAAGAGAATAAGCAAAACATGAATAACGGAAATCCACTAATAATCTGTAAATTTCACTTTGTTGAATCATTTTAACTGCTTGTCACATTCAACCTTCCATGCAGCTGTCAACAAGGAAGCAACTCTAGGTTTGGATTTCACTTTCTCTGCATTCTCTTATGAAACCTGCGGGCATGTCCTGAAGAGCAGAGAAATATCCCAAGGAAGGGATGTAGAGAAAAGCTAGAAACACAAAATTTTTGGCTAATTCATATATGTACAGTTAGCCTCTGATTATAGTGGCACTGACTATAGAATTAAAATACCATTTAAAACAGTGACCTCAGATAGATGGTCTGAAAGTTCCTCTATATTTTACGTTAACTTGAAATATTTCTACCTCATTTTTGAAATACCAAAAACCCATTTTTCCTTTTTTTTTTGCCTAGTGTGACAATGTTTTTTGATTGTAGTCTCTTGGGAACTCCCTTAAAAAGGTACTGAAATTATATTTCTTTCCATGAGGGTGTCTGTTTCAAAAAGTCAGTGGAAAAAAACAAAAAACAAATGATTCACCCTATGAAACAGTATCTTCACAGGGCTGAACTTTTTGCTGATACAGATTTTGACCAAACCCACACACCTGCATTACTGTCATGCCTCCATTCCCAAATGTCAGAGTCTGTCCAATTAGGTTGAATAATTCTGGGCTGCCTGTGAATATGGAGAACTTCAACTACTCAACGGCTGGGCAAGATTACAGTGAAGACACACAGCTCTCCCCAGATGTTAAACGCTGTTACTATTTTTGAACCCTTAATGAGAATAACTGACATTCTAAAAGGAAAATAAGAACCTAAACCATATAATGAAGGAGAAGTGAGAATCAGTTATAGTTTAAAGGTGCTTCTGAGAATCTGAGAGATCAGATAGGACAAATGTCATTTAAAAATCTTCATGGCCCTGTTGTTGCTGCTGTGCATTGCTGAGTCAATTCTGACTCACAGTGACTCTTCCAGTTAGCAGTGGAGTGAGCGTTCTTATTCTGGAAGTCATATCTGACATATCATCTGTATTCACAGAACAGTGTCCACCAAAAAGTCATGCCCACCTGCTGTTCTTGTTAGGTGCCATCAAGTGGGTTCTGACTCATAGCAACCCTGTGTACAACAGAACGAAACAGTGCCCAGTCCTGTGCCATCCTCATAACTGTTGTTACACTTGAGCCCACTGTTGTAGCCATGTGTCAGTCCATCTCCTTGCAGATCTTCCTCTGTTTCACTGGCTCCCTACTTTGCCAAGCATGATGTCCTTCTCCAGGAACTCATCCCTCCTGACAACATATCCAAAGTCCACTTTATTTGGAAATGGGGTCTTTGCAAATGTAATTAGTTAAAGGGAAGTTATACCGGAGTAGGGTGGGTCAATGACTGCTGTCTTCTTAAGGCCAGGACAGAGAGACACAGAGGACACACACAAAGGGAAGATGATGGGAGAAGACGGAGGCAGAGAATGGGGTTACACTGCCACAGCCAAGGAGTTCAAAGAGTGCTGGCAACCACCAGAGGTTCTAAGAGGCAAAGACAGGTCTTCCCTAGAGCCTTCAAGGGGAACACAGCCCTGCTGACACCTTGATTTTGGACTTCTTGTCTCCAGAACTATAGGAGAACAAATTTCTGTTTAAGTCACTACGCTTGTGGCAATCTGTTATGGTAGTCATGGGTAACTAACACAAACACAGGTTAAAAGTACTTCTGAGAACCCAGAAGAAGAGACCTCATGGCCATGTAGAAAAAACTTCAAGATCTTAAGAATTCTTACTTTTGGAACCCCATCTGTCCATACTGTCCAACGTATTAACATATGCCCAGCCACATCCTACATTAAACTCCTCATCTCCAGGGGGGAAAAAAAAAAACTGTACGTTATTTTGTAGTTTGGTTTCCTTTTCTAGCAACAGTCATGCATACTTGGAAGTTCTCACAGAGTGCAAAGATCTAAAATAGAAAGTGTTTTCAGATATAACAGTTTTGTGAATGTCAAACTGAACTATTAATGAAATTGATGTAATCTTTCATTTCCAAATGCCCTATCTCCCTCAAAAAAAAGGGTAAGCCACAACTTGATTTCAGAAATATGAAGACACGAAAAATGTACATGTTAATAGATAAAATATGGTATGAGTTTTGATTTTGCCGTTTCCTTTTTTGTGATTTTTAAGCCAAAATATCTTTGCCCTTTGCAAACTCAAATATTTTCTGGATTTTACGAATGCCGCATCGTGATCAGGAAACTCGGGGTATGCAGAGAAGCTGTATCACACAGCAGTTAAGGGCATGGGCTTCACAGTTGCTGCCAGGTGCTTAGTAGCTCTGCGATCCAGTAAGGTACTTAACTGTCATGTGCTTTAGTAACTACTCTGCAAAATGAGAACAATAGCACTTACCTCGCAGGACTGTGGCTAGGCCTGTGGTAATAGCTTCAATGCGTTTAGGATAGCATGTGGTATTGCATGAGTGTTCCTCATATTACTGGTACCTTATAACAAATAAAAAAAATGTTCCTGACAGAATCATTCCTTTCCTTGGCGAAGCTCTTCATTTGAATGGACCCCTGGTTTCAGGCCAACATATTCTTACACCAGACCCTAAACCAATGGCCTTAATTCCACCTTTTCCTTCTCAGAGGTTCTTCTCCAGCTTGGGGTGAGGGTGCTCCCAACACTGAAGACAACCCTCTTCCGGTTCAGCGTCAGTGAAATGGGCACAGGACCAGAGAGGGACGAAGTGCCTTCTTTCCCCAGAACAAACATTTGGTTCTCTTCCCTCTAGTGGCCAAGATGTACAATTACAACTCCCAGAAAAACTGAAATCAAACCAATTGCCAATGTGTGGATTCTGATTCATAGTGACTGTATAGAACAGAGCAGAACTGCTCAATGGATTTCCAAGGCTGTAAATCTTTATGCATGTAGGCTGCTACATCTTTCTCCCATAGAATGGCAGGTGAGTTCGAACTACCAACCTTCTAGATAGCAGCTGAGAACTTTAACCACTGTACTACTAGGGCTCCTACAACTCTCTGAGCCAACTCTAATTCTTTCGGCCTTTTGTAATGGAAATAATCCAGAGAATGGTAAGTTTAAGTGAACATAAATCTTAAGCCAGTAGGAACAAAAGAAAGAATAACAAACCATTGAGTTTTCTACAAAATAAAACTTTTTCACAGTGTCATAGTTACAGTGAAACCTGGGACAGTTGGAACTCGACAAGACTGCCCTATTTTTCCAGGTCTCAAAAGTTTTCCATCTTTGACCAGGTGCTATCTTACCACTTTTTTACCCCTCACTGTAGTGGAAAATATTTGAATTTTCCTTCTCTGACAGGTTTCCACCTTACACAGGTTGTAGCTATCACAGGCTTTACTGTATTAACCTTAGCAACTCAGAGAGAGCAGCTTTAATTAAACGAAACCCCATTGGAAGTATTTAATACCTACCTCAGTGTCATCTAAGTATAGTCAGTGTAATCCACATGATAAATAGCTTTTCCTTTCCACAAGATTTTTAATGGATGGGGCTCATTAGTTTACATAATCATCCCTAAAACTGGGACAGCACTCCCACTGTCGCTCCACAGTGAAATATTAATGCTACCAAACCAAATATTTGACATGATCTGCTGAGCTTGGAGTGTTTTCCTTAAATCACTAACTCCTAGGGAGTAGGGGGAGATTGAAAAAAATAAAAAATATCACACTCTCCCTATACTAGCATTACATAAGTAATGTGTTATGGGTGGAACTGGACGTTCTTTGGAAATGTTGACATCATTATTATTATTTTAGCGTCTTATGCCCTAAGCCATTTTGAACACTCAAGGCACCTAGCTCTGCTGAAAGGCTCTGATTTTGAAAGCATACTGTACAGGACTCATCAGCATATACTATGTCTTGTATACTGATGACGGAAGGTGACACCAAATAAAATGCGACTCACTTTCTCTCTTAAGAAGACTAAAAATCTTACCTATTAGAAAGAGAAGGCCTTCCTAAAACAACACACTCCTGTTTATTTCACATGAACTTACTACATACATTTACACGCATTGGACTTTTAAAAATCTCTGATCTAAAATAGGTCCATGAGATGGTACTTTCTTTCATTGCACTGGGCAAATCTGCTGCAACATACCTCTTTAAAGCAGTAGAAAAGCAAAGATGTCACTTCAGGGACTAAGGTGTATGTGATCCAAGCCAAGGCATTTTCAGTGGCTTACAAGCCTGCAAAAGCTGGACAATCAATAAGGAAAATGAAAGAATTGATGCATTTGATTTATGGTGTTGGGGAAGAATATCACGGCCAGCCAGAAGAATGAACAACGCTGTCTTGGAAGAAGTAAAGCCACAACACTGCCTAGTGCTTCTCAGGATGGCAAGACTGCATCTCACATACTTGGACATGTTATTAGGTGGGACCAGTCTCTGGAGAAGGGCATCATGCTGGTTAAGATGGAAGGTCATTGAAAAAGAGCTCAAATGCAGTGATGATTTTGAGGATGGCAGTATTTCCTTCTTTTGTATACCAGTTAACTATGAGTCAGGCCTGACTCAAGGAAACCTCACAGCCACCACAGTAGGCAAGAAACCGGTACATAAGCCATGGAATTGGATGAAGTCAGCTAGTAAGAAGTGGTCCCAGGACAGATCCTTGAGACAGAAGCTACCAGATCACTGTGAGACTTTTCCAATTCAGATTCCAGGCAGAAGAGCTGGAGGAGGCATGGGTTCAGGAGGAAAACCAGGACAACGGTTTCATAGAAGCAAAATGAAGCAAGAATTTCAAGCAGGCAAGTGGTATACTGTATGGATCAAGGCTGAAAGGTCAATGCTGTTCTGTACAAGGCCATGGAATTAACTGGTCTGTGGGGGCTGGACAGGTGTCTGGATAGCACAATGAATGCAGATGCTGGAACAAACCCTCAACAGTGTGCAAAGGTGATTCTGATTTTGGCAGCTTGTATGCCCCTGGATTTTCCTCCTAGGAAAATTGGAGCTCTTATGCATTAAAAGATATCTGTGAACGTCTCTTTAGGTGCCTTTACCTTCCCTATTGCTAAATCAAGATTCTCTTTAATGTCAACTTTATGTGTCCAGTGGGTCTGGAATGATTTTACAAGGTACCTATTTCTTTTCCTTCATCTTTAACCTGATTGTGTATGCCTCTGTATTCAAAAAGGCCTTTTGGAGCAGGTAAGAGCAACTCAGGCTTGGAGGCAGCAGGATAGGATTGGGGTAGGTAGACCAAGGATGTACGGGATATAGATGGCTATAGAAACAAAGGTAGAGGGAAGAAAAATTAGTTTCCACATATCAAGCCACCTCCTACAGTACTGAGCTAGGCAAAAAAAAAATCACGGTGTATTTAACAGGATAGTAAAAAACTTCAGGAAGTAGTACAGCTTACAGCAACAATGAGCACCTCGGCTTCATTTATTTATTATTTATATTCTACTTATTTCAAAAAAAAAAGATTTAAAGTAGCTTACGTGTTACAGAACTACTCATTTGCCCTACAAGCCTGTATCGATTACTGATAATGACCCCACGGTAGAGGCTGGGGCTACAAAGATGAATGACCTAGGACCTTCCCTCAGGAAGGATAGACATATAAACAGCTTCCTGTCATATAATAATGAACAAGAGGTAGCAGCATTAATTCTGTCTGCTGCAATGTCAATAGAGAGCTCCCAGAGGACATGCTGTTTGACTGCAGGAGGGTGGAAAGTTGTCAATCACTTATACAGGAGCTGGTATCCAGGGAGGCCAATCCTGGGTAGAGGGCTGGAGAAGGAGCATGGTGGTTTGAGTGTATATCTTGTGATTACAGGGTCCCTGGATGGTGCATGCCACTCTGCTACTAATTGAAAGGCTGGAGGTTCAAGTTCACTTTCAGCAAGTATGGCTGTTTTGGCATCTGCATAATGCAAGTAGTTAATGAGTCTTCCTCCAACCCTGATACCCCCTTCTTCTTTATATAGTCCAGTTTCTCACATCATTTGCTCATCATACAGAATAAATAAGTATGGCAAAAGGATACAATCCTGATACACACCTTTCTTGATTTTAAAGCACACAGTATTCTGTGGTTTGTTTGAACTGCTGCCTCTTTGTCTACGTACACTTTCAGAAAGAGCAGAATTAACTGTGCTGGAATTCCCATTTTTCACAATATTATCAATAATTTGTTATGATCCATACAGTCAAATGCCTTTGCACAAGTAAATATCTTTCTGGTAATCTCTGTTTTCAGCCAAGGTCCACCTGACATTGGCAATGACAGTACTCGTTCTCCTCCTTTTTTGAATCCTGCTTGAATTTCTGGCAGCTTCCTGTTGATATATTTCTGCATCAGCTTCTGAATGATTTCCAGAAAAATTTTACTTGTGTGTGACATTAATGATATTACTCGATTACTTCGGCATTCTGTTGGATCATCTTTCTTTGGAATGGGCACAAATATGGATTTTTTCCAGTCAGCTCACCATGAAGGTGTTTCCAAATTGCTTGGGATAGACATGCAAATACTTCCAGTACTGCATTCATTTACTGAAACATCTCCATTGGTATTCCACCAGTTCCTGGAGGCTTGTTTGTTTTCAATGCCTTCACTACAGCTTGGACTTCTTCCATCAGTATTTCTCCTATCACCACTTCTTGAACACATGCTACCTCCTAAAAGTTCGAACGTCAACCAGCTCTTGCTCGTGCAGTGACTCTGCGGATTCCTTTCGTCTCCTTTTGACACATGCTGTATCGCTGAATATTTTGCCCATAGAATCTTTCAAAATCGCAACTCAAAGGTGAAGTGTTTCTTCAGTTCATTCAGCTTGAGAAATTTCATGCATGTTCCTCCCTTTGGGTTTTCTAACTTTAGGTCTTTGCACATTTTGTTATAACACTTTGCTTTCTTGAGCTTACCTCTGAAATCTTACGTTCAGCTATTCTATATCATTTCTTGCATTTGTTTTTGCTACTTTACATTCAAGGGCAAGTTGCAGAGTCTCCTCTGGCATCCCTTTTGGCCTTTCCTTTTTTTCCTGTCTTTAATACTTCCTGTTCATATGCTGTCCTTGATGTCATTCTATAACTTGTCTAGTCTTCGGTCACTGTCCAATGCATCAAATCTATTCTTGAGGTGGTCTAAGTTAAGATGTGAAATACTCCAGGTTTTATTTTGGCTCTTGTGGACTCGTCCTAATTTTCTTCATCTTCACCTTAAACTGGTATGTGAGCTACTGATGATCTTCTCTATAGTGGGTCCCTCGACTTGTTCTGACAGGTGATATTGTGCTCTTCCACCATCTCTTCCCACAGATGTAGATAATTTTACTCCTGTGTTTTCTGTCCAGTGAGTTTCACATCTATAGTTGCCATTTATGTTGTTGAAATAATGTGCTCACAATAAGTCATTAAAAACAAACAAAAAACAAGTCACTAGTCTTGCAAAATTCTATCATGCTACCTCTAGTGTCCTTTCTATCTTGTAAACTATGTTTTGCCACTGCAGATCTTCCTTCGTTCACATTCTAATCACATTACAAGTCCGTCAGTTTCTCAGAATGTGGTGCCTTGCTTGTTGCTGTAATGCTGCAAGTTATGTTACTGGTATTTCTAATACTGGCTGGGTCACCCATGGTGGGTGACTTCCAGACTGAGACAGAATAAGAAGGACACGGCTGTCCACTTCTGAAAAAACTTGCCAGAGAAACCTCATGAACATTAATTGATACTGAGTTGGAAGACAAGCCCCTCAGGTTGGAAGACACTCAAATTATGAGTGGGAAAGAGCAGTCTCCTCAAAGTAGAGTTGAACTTAAATATGCAGATGAATTTAAGCTTTTGGAACCCTCATTTGCTGATGCAGCATGACTAAAAACAAGAAGAAACAGCTGCAAAATCCATTAATAATCAGAATGTGAAGTACAAAGTATGAATCTAAGAAACTTGGAAGTCATCAAAAATGTAATGGAATGCATAAACATCAATATCCTAGGCATTAGTGAGCTGAAATGGACTGGTATTGGTCATTTTGAATCAGGCTGTCATATGTTCATGCCAGGAATGACAAATTGTAGAGGAGTAGCATTGCACTCATTTTCAAACAGAACATTTCAAGATCTATTCTGAAGTACAGTGCTGTCCATGGTAAGATAATACCCATATGTCTACAAGAAAGGACTATTATTCAAGTTTAACGCCTTCCCTACAAGTCCCAAATTTACTTCTCCATGTCTAGCTTCTCCTTGGAATTCCAAAATTCATATGAACATCATATAGGCATATGAAACTTAATAGAGGCAAAACAAAACTTTTGATATTCTTCCATAAAACTGTTCTTCTTCAAGTTATTCCCACTGTGGTAAAGAGAACCACCATCTTCACACTCATTTACTCAAGTCGATGATCTAGGAGCCGCCTTTGATTTCTGTATTTTCCTCAACACTCATTAACTCATCCACTGGTGAGCCATACACATCTCCTTTCAGAAGATACCATACTCACCTACCTCTTTTAATTTTCACTTATTTGTCATCCTAGTTCAAACCACCATTATTCTTACTTGGACTATTTTGCAATCTGGAAAATTGAGCTCAGTAATAATAATCTACCTTTCAAACTGAAACCCACCAAACCCACTGCCATCAAGTTGATTCTGACTCAGAGTGACCCTACAGGACAAAACAGAATTGCCCGACTGAGTTTCCAAGGAGCACTTGGTGGATTTGAACCACTGACCTTTTGGTTAGTGGCCATAGCATGTAACCACTACACCACCACGATTTCCACCTTCTATACAATAGCCAGCCAGCCAAGTGCCGTCGAGTCGGATCCGACTCAGTAGCCAGAGAAACCTTAAAAATATGAGTAAGATCATGCTGTTCTATTTAAGAACCTCAAGTGCTCTTCATTACACATAGATGAAAACCCAGGTATCTTACTCTTGACTTACCCAGCCCTCCAGACACTGTCCTGCCAGTCTTCCCAAATCATGCCCACCACTCTCCCCTTGCTCACTACCCTCCAGCCACACTGCACTGTGTAGGTTGTTTTTACCCTAGGCAGTCTGTCTACTTAGGGTGTTTTGTCTATTTCATGGCTGTCATCTTCTAGTCATTCAGGTCCCTCTTGTATGTCATGCCTTCAGAGAGAAAGAAGCCACCTAATTATCATGCATAAATTTCCTTGTAGATCACTTGTCACTTTCTAGCTTCTAGAACTTTCTAGTGCTCTTCTAGTTTCTTTTTTTATAGAAGATCCTCTCCCCCACCTCTGTAACCAACTAAGATGTATTCTGTCTATTGCTGTATCCTGAGAACCTAGAACACAGCCTGTCCTGTAGCAGCTGCTCAAAAATTTGTTGAAATAAATGTTGTATGAATGGCAGGGCTGATGCCAACGTCTCCTCAAATGAAACATCTTGCAGGCAGGTTCATTCGAACTCATAATTACCTTATGGGACATAGCAGAACTTCCCTGTAAGACTTCCAAGAAATAGCTAGTACATTTAAGCTGCCGATACTTTGGTTAGCAGCCAAGCTCTTAACCACTATGCCACCAGGAGTCCTACTTCCATTCAGCCTCTCTTAAATAGCTCAGCCAAAAGACTCTAAGATACTTGGCCCAGGATTTCTCTCTCTGTCTTTCCTTTGCTTATATTTGATGACACTTAACACTCTAAACTCCATTAGGTGAAGTCCTTGGCTACATCGTAGATTCTACTTCAACATGACAAAAACAAAGATCCTCATAACCGGACCAATAAGCAACATTATGATAAACAGAGAAAAGACCAAAGCTGTCAAGGGTTTCATTTTACTTGAATCCATAATCAATGCCCATACAGGCTGCAGTCAAGAAATTAAATGACATATGACAATGAGCATATCTGATACAAAAGACCTCTTTAAAGTGTTAAAAAGCAAAGGTGTGTGAGGACTAAAGTGTCCTTACTTAAGCCATGGCATTTTCAATCACCTCATATGCTTGTAAAAGCTGGACAATGAATAAGGCAGTTTGAAGAATTGATGGCTTTGACTTATGGAGTTGGCAAACAATACTGCATACACTGTGGACTATCAGCATAATGAACAAACCTATTACAGAAGATGTATAACCAGAATGCTCTCTAGAGGCATGAACGGTGAAACTTCTCTTGTCTCACATACTTTGGATGTGTTATCAGGAAGGCCCAGTCCCTGGAGAAAGACATCATGTTTGTTAAGGCAGACAGTCAATGAAAAAAGAAGAAAACCCTCAGTGAGACGGATTGATACAGCAGCTGTAACAACAGGATTAAATATAGTGACAACTAAGAGGATGGTGTGGGAACAGGCAGTGCTATTCTGTTGTACACAGGGTTGGTGTGAGTTGGAAATCAATCTACAACACCTAACAACAAACAAAAAACTCTATCTTTGCACTGCTCCAGGATTTCCAACCCTCATAAGACATTCATAGAAGCCATGACACTGGAGTACACCCTCTATCTATAAGTCACAGTGTTAGATAATGAAACAACCCAAAGGGGTTCGTCTTTCTCATCTGCTTGATAGTTACTGTTGCCAGGTGCCATCAGCTTGACAGCTGCTATTTACTAATCACCTTCTCTGTGCCTGGTACTTCGTGTTGTTGTGGGCTAGTAAGTCCAATCCACAGTGACCCTATGGACCTACCAGAACTTCTACATAGGGTTCCCAAGGTTGCAGATCCTGAAGGTGCAGACTGCCACATGTTTCTGCCAGAGCACCTGATTAGTTTGACTAGTCTACCTTCCAGTCATCAGCTGAATGATTACCCACTGTACCACAAGGGCTCCTTGCTTGGTACTTACTCTTGAGTGCTAAAATGTAACGAATGTATTAATTTCACCCCTTAAATTTATAATGAAACTGGAGATCTGAGGAACTATATAACTAACTCAAAGTCTCTTACACAATTACACAGCCATACATGCTTTATAAATGGTAGATTAAAAGACCTCTGAAGGAGGCCTAGATATATGGAACTGAATAACTACTATAAACCAGACTTCCAAATCCCAGTTTCTGTCAAAATCATAGGAATGATCAGATCCAGTCACACATTCAGATTTCTGGAACAAAACTAACTTGTGGCCATCTGTGATCACAGATAAGCAGTCCCACATAGATAAGTGACATCAACTAGCGCCTCCAAAACGGAATCTATGCATTGGTCTTACCTCAGATCTTACCCACAGATGCTACCATGCAGGAGAAACTGAACACTGATGATATTTTCTAGCCCTCTAATGAAGAACCTGCACACAGGTGCCAAGAGTATAAGAAAACTTCACTGGTAGAAAAGGAGATGAACTTGTAACTGCAGATCTGCCCCTAAGGAGTGAAGTCAGTTATGCAGTCAAAGAAATACTTATCACTGAGCTCTCTTAATGAAAATGCTATATAAATGCTATGTGCTAAATAAAAGCTACAACTCTCTGACAAACGGGAGAACATTCCTAAATACATATCTAGTGTACTTTAAATTGACACAGAAAATTACATCGAAGTAGACAATGAACTCTGTGTAGTTGCGCAAATTAATCACCAGCACAAGGGTGCAATACTCCAACCTCAGTTTCTGCCTGACAGCCTCTTCTGAACAAACTGCACATAGGCATATTAATGAGTGAGAAAATATAAGCTAACATAACTGCAGTCAAATCAGTTCCCACAACAGCGAAAACATATTCACTGATACGCTGATACCTGCCACCAAAATACCAGCTAGGGAAAACAATGGCTGTCATCAGGATGCTGTAACTAATCTAAGACAGTCCAAGCTTTGGGCTTTAGCTACAATATGACATTCTCAAGGGAAACACAAGTTTTGTTTATAATGCCAGCTCTTTAAATGATTTTTATTGTTGCCAGTTTTTTTTTAGGACTTGATAGTTCTCTCTGACTACCAATAAGAGATTCCAGCAGACTGTTATAATATCTTCAGGTTTACACACACTGATAAACAAGAAAATGTCTCCACCCCACCTAAGTACTGTTTTATGACACAATTTTCCTACTTACACAGGAAAATGTGTCTATATATCACTCTATGTCACATCTCAGTGACTTGCTACTCTAACTGGGGAATGTTACCAAATCCTTAGCAGAAACAACTTAAGTATCTTTAACTAAAGGAAAACATGGAGAGGTTAAATGTGAGCACACATGCACATGCATGCGTGCACACGTGCGTGCACACACAGAGGGATACTCATGGTTTAGACTGGGATGAGATCAATGATGATAAAGGAAAAAGAACATTCTAACTGCTGAAAACTAAGGTGGACCAGGCCATCACACAAAGAGAGACCAAGTTGTGCCCTGCCACTTTGTAAGACTCTGGCAAGTTATCAGATCTCTCTAAATTCCAGTTCCCTCACCTATGAGGTGGAATAACACCAGTGAATGACAGCTCCACTTGTTCTACCAACTTCCACAAAGTTGAGGCCATGAATTGTTTTGACGCTGACCCAAACACTATAAATACATGGTGGGATAAAATTGAAATAAAAAAATAGCAAGAATGTCCTCAGCGGCTTGTTATAAGGATGGAATTAGAGTTTGTACATGCATTAAAAGTGCACTTTATAATTTCTGAGCCAAAATGACCTTGGCAGACACTGAGTTTTTAATGCTTCTCAAGAAGCATTACCACAGCATGGCCATCAGAGTCAAAATAGAAACGTATCTTAAAAAGTAAAACTTCAAATCTTAATAAGAAACAGTAAGACTGATCCTAACCTCCGTTACTTCTCAACAACTCAAAGCAATGTAAAGAGCAAAAGAAGGCAGGCTGCCTAAACACAACAAATTAGAACTCTGCACCAATGTAAGAACACAGCTCCCAATAGTAACAGCAGAGGAGCCACCTCTCCCATCTCCATCCCCACCACCACCAACTTCTATACTGCTGATGGATTACATACTTTCCAGTCACTAAGTGCCAGATGAAGTCTCAGAATCCTTCTCAACACAACTTCTCAGTGGATCTTAAAAATAGAAAAAAGAACCTATTCATAGCCACCTCTGGAGTACTGTAATTGGTTTACCGTCAAATGTCTCTCCAAAACCAAAATTTCTACTCTGGGATGCTAATTTTCATCAAAAACATCAATATCAAATAATGCCATTCATCAAATCAATATGCTCAGCTACTTTGTAACATCTTGCAAGTACCTCAACACAGTAAAAACCTATTGTTGCTGAGTCACTTCCCAATCACAGTGGCCTCCATAGTAAAGAGCAGAACTGCTCCACAGGGTTTCCAAAGAGTGGCTGACGGATTTGAATTGCTGAGTTTTTGGTTAACAGCCACAGCTTGTAACCACTGTGCCATCAGGACTCCTAACTTAACACTAGGATGGTTAAAACTAGGATGTTGAAAATGAAGCAATGCTACTCCAAGTCACAAGTTCTGTTGTAGTTACAATGTCCATTTTATAGAAAAGGTAGCAGGTTACTAAACTTGGCCTTTAAAATTTTTGTACTCAAATCATCTGTGCAAAACTTCAGGGTTTTAATTCATCACTATACTTTCTTTAGCATAGTTGTTAAATAATTTCCACATTCAGCTGAACACTTTCTTTGGAATGGGCACAAATATGATCTCTTCCAGTCAGTAGGTCAGGTAGCTATCTTCCACAATTTTTGGCATACACAGACAAGTAAGCATCCAATGCTGCACTTGTTGTTGAAACATCTCAACTAGTATCCCATCAATTCCTGAAACCTTGGTTTTCATCAGTGCCTCCAGTGCAGCTTGAACTTCTTCAGTAATATCAGTTCTTGATCACATGGTCCCTCCTAAAATGGTAGCATGCCAACCAATTCTTTTTGGTACAGTGACTCTGTATACTCCTTCTATTTCCTTCTGATGCTTCCTGAATCATTCAACCTTTTGCCCATAGAATCCTGCCTCACTAACTGCTGCCCATTCTCTCTCATTAACATCATAGAGGTATAATTTACAGCATATGGGAAAAATCACACAATACCAGGAATCATAGCCCAGCCAAACAGACACACATTTTTTGGTGGACACAATTCAATCCATGACAGGCTGCTGTACAATTCTGGCTCTCAAAACTTACTGTACAGCCATGGTAATCAAAAGAGTCTGGTAATGGTGCAACAACAGAAACACAGAACCAATGGAGCAGAATTGAGAACTCAAAAACAAATCCATCCACCTATGGATAGCTGCCCTGGTGGTGTAGTGGGTTAAACGCTATGTCTGCTAACCAAAAGGTCAGCAGTTCAAATCCGTCAGGCGATCCTTGGAAACTCTATGGGACAGTTCTACGCTGACCTCTAGGATCACTATGAGTCGGACCCAACTCGATGGCAGTGGGTTTAGTTTCGTTTTTTTATTATATTTGATTTGACATAATTGAGTGAAAATGTTCATTCCTGTATAAATTTACATGTCCACCTATATGCAGCTTCCACTGCTCTCCCTGTCCGGTGACAGCACACTATTCCTCTCTGCTCCACGCATGTCTCATCCTCCCAACAGTCTCCTTTCCCCTCCTCTCCAACCACTCGCCTTCCTCCAATCAGAGGTCAGCAGGCTGATATCCTATAGATGTATAGAACCATAAAGTGCATACAATATATGGTCACTCTGCATTGCCAAGTCCAATCCATTCGTGTCCAAAGAGTGGATCTTCGTTATGATTTGTGGGCAAGTTTGGTTTGGTTTTTATGGATAGCTGATCACATCCATCCAGTGAGGAAGAGCTATACTCTTTGACACGTGGGTGCTGGCAAAAAGAGATATTTATTTGCAAAAAAAAATTAAAACTGATCCACACCTCACAACATACACAAAAACTAATTCAAAATGGACCAAAAACTGAAATGTCAAACCTAAAATTACAAAGTTCTTAAAAGATAACACAAGGACAAAAGTAGGGGTACCAATTTACGGCATAAATCAATTATAAAACATAACAACAACAAACATATAATCAACAGAAGATAAACTAGATAACCTGGATCTCCTAAAATTAAATAGTTATACTCATCAAAAGACTTTACAAAGACTTTTCCCCACAGACTGGGGAAAAAAACTTCAACAATGACGAATCTCACAAGGATCTAAATTCTAAAATACACAGTAAACTTCACTAACTCAACAACCAAAATCAAACAACCCAGTAAAGAACTGGACAAGAGACATGAACAGACACTTCACCAAAGACAACATACAGGCAACAAGAAAACACTTGAAGAGATGTTCACGATCATTAGTCATTAAACCAAATGAAATCAAAACAGAAAGAAATAAAAGATGTACTTAGAGAAATTCCATATGAGGAAGAAGTCACTGCAATTTCAAGAAGTAACAGGCTCTTAATTTTAAGAGGACTAAGGTCAATCACAAACACAAGTAATAAATCTACCCACCCAAGTAAAGAAGTATAGTAAACCAGAAAGATTCAGTAAACAGAAAAATAACAACAACAATTGACAGGAAAAAAAAAATCCAGGTATAAAAAGAACTCAGCACAAAAGATTACGAGGGACAAAGAAATAGCCAACACAACACAGACACATGGACAAAAAATACATACATGCACACACCACATGTGCATACTAACCAAATTCATGGTGACCTTATAGGACAGAGTAGAACTGTCCCATAGGGTTTCCAAGGAACACCTACCTGGTGATTTGAACTGCTGACCTTTTGGTTATCAGTCATAGCACTTAACCACTATATCATTATATCACTATACACACACACACACACACACATATGTGTGCATGTATATATATTATACAGACGTATATATATATATATATATACACACACACGTGTATATATGTATATGTTGCTATTTGGTGCTGTTGAGGCGTTTCCAACTCATAGTGACCCTACAGGACAGAGTAGAACTACCTCATAGGGTTCCCAGGAATAGCTGCTAGATTCGCACTGACAACCTTTTGGTTAGCAGTTGTAATTCCTAACCATCATGCCACGAGGGCACCTATATGGGTATTAAAAGCAAACAAAAACAAAACCACTGCTGTCAAGTTGATTCCAAATCACAGTAACCCTATAGGACAGCATAGAACTGCCCCATAGGCTTTCCAAGGAGTGCCAGGTGGATCAGAACTGCCAACCTTTTGGTTAGCAGCTATAGCTTCTAACCATTACACCACCTAGGTTTCCTAGATGGATATTGATTGCTGGAATTATATATACATATTTATATGTGCTACATGTATATTCATACATAGAACACGTAAGGAACACTGTAACAGAAACTTCTTAATATACCCAATGAGACTCTCTAACAAATGTCTGCAGAGTACTTACCAAGTGGGCAAATTATTGGAAGAACCTAATAACTCTGGTATAGTAAAGATCCTAAAAGCAGGCTCATCTGGTGTCAACCCAGCTTGATGGGTTGGTAACCTTCAGTCTCTGATGGCCCAAGATGGCGCAGTGGCCTAAGCACAGTAGAAAATGTACATAAACCTATCCTTGTCCCTTCACCCAGGGATTCTACCCTAGCTTCTGGGATGTCAATTAGATGGCTTAAAAGTTATAGGTCCAATTTTGCAACTCAGGTGTTTGTCCAAATCAGAACACTAGGCTTAGCCACAGGTTAAATGAAGTCAAGAAATTTCATTAGTAAGTTGCCCCTGAACATACTTTCCTTGATCCTCCAAATGAACAGGGATGCAGGGTTAATGCCCATTTCTGGAAACACTGTGTTTTTCCTGAGTCCTAAGCCAAACAACAGGACAAAGCAGCATAGTCAATTTACCACAGGAATTTCCTTCCCATTGACAACATGAACGAGGCCTCCATGTCTCTGCTGATAACTCCAGAACTTCATTCCCATTATACTCGAAGACCCCAAAATTCTCCTGAGCTCTTCTATGCATCTATAGCAACATGCTGGACATTTTCACTTGGCTCTTATGTTAATATTTTTAGATTTCATGTTACTAAACTAAAAGTGAAACTTATCTCCCAAATTAATTTTTCTTCTACTTTCCCTACTTCTATCAGACAGTGGCTTGGGTCAGGTGCACCTTAGTCCTCAAGATGGAATCTTTATTTTTCAAGACTTTAAAGAGGTCCCTTGCAGCAGATTTTCCACACAATACATCTTTTGATCTTTTGACTGCTGCCTCCCTCAGCATTGATTGTGGAAGTAAAATGAAATCCTGGACAATATCAATCTTTTCTCCATTTATCATGATGTTGCTTACCGGTCCAGTTATAAGGATTTTTGTTTTCTTGATGTTGATGTGTAATCCATATTAGAGGCTGTAGTCTTTGACCTTCATCAATGTTTCAGATCCCCTTCACTTTCCGCAAGCAAGATTGTGTCATCTACATAACACAAGTTGTTAATAGTGAGTCTTCTCTAATTCTGATACCTGATTCTTCTGCATAGAGTCCAGCCTCTCAGATTATTTGCTCAGCATACAGACTGAAAGGGTATGGTGAAAGGATACAACCCTGACACACACCTTCCCTGACTTTAAACCATGCAGGGTTCCCTTGTTCTGTCTGCACCACTGCCTCTTCGTCCAGGTATAGATTCCTTAAAAATACAATTAAATGTTCTGGAATTACCATTCTCTGCAATGTTATCCATAATTTTTTATGATCCACACAGTTCAATGCCTCTGATAGCTGATAAAACACAGGTAAACATCCTTCTGGTATTCTCTGCTTGCAGCCCAAACCCACCTGACATCATCAATGATTTCCTTGGTTCCATGCCCTCTTCTGAATCTGGGTTGAATCTCTGGAAGTTCCCTGTCAATATACTGCTGCAGACACTTCTGACTGATCTTGAGCAAAATTTTACTTGCATGTTAAAGATGTGCTTTACCCAAGCCATGATACTTTCAATCATACCACATGCACGTGAAAGCTAGATAATGAATAAAGAAGACAGAAGATGAACTGATACCTCTGCATTTTGGTATTGGAGAAGAATACCGAATATACTATGGACTGCCAAAAGAATAAGCAGAGCTGTTCTGGAAGAAATACAACAGAGTGCTCCTTAAAAGCAAGGATGGAGAGACTGCATCTTATGTACTTTGGACATACTGCCAGGAGGGATGAACGTCTGGAGAAAGACATCAAGCTTGGTAAAATAGAGGGTCAGCAAAAAAGACAAAGATCTTCGACAAGATGGACTGACACAGTGGCTGCAACAATGGGCTTACACATAAAAACGATTGTGGACACAGCGCAGGACTGGGCAGTGTTTTGCTGGGATACAACTCTGACACACACCTTCCCTGACTTTAAACCATACAGGGTTCCCTTGACAGGGAACTTCCAGAAATTCAACCCAGATTCAGAAGAGGGCATGGAACCAAGGAAATCATTGATGATGTCAGGCAGGGTTTTGCTGGGAGTTGTAACCAACTCAATAGCACCTAACAACAACATCAGAGATATGGAGCCCTGGTGATACAGCAGTGAAGGGTTTGGAGTCTGATCAAAAGGTTGATAGTCCACATCCACTAGCTGCTTCTTAGAAACCCTACAGAGGAGTTCTACTTCAGCCTACAGGGTCACTATAAGTCAAAACTGACTCAACAGTATCAGGTTTTGGATTACCAGAGATATGAAGTGATGGTTTTGAAGGAGAAGTCCAAGCTGCAGTGAAGGCATTGGTGAAAAGTAAAGCTCCAGAAACTGGCTGAATACCAACTAGATATTTCAACAAACAGATGCAATACTAGAAGCACTTAACTGTCTATGCCAAGAAATTTGGAAGACAGCTACATGGCCAAACTATTGGAAGAGGTCAGAATTTGTACTCATTCCAAAGAAAGGTGATCCAAAAGAAAGTGGAAACTGTCAAGAAATATCATTAATATCACATACTAGTAAAATTTTCCAGAACATAACTAAAAAACAATTGCAGCAGTATACCAACAGGGAACAGCCAGGATTAAGAGGAGGACATGGAATGAGGAATATTATTGCTGATACCAGATGGATCCTGACTGAAGGCACAGAATACCAGGGAGCTGTTCACCTGTGTTTTATTGACTATGGAAAGGCATTTGACCATGTGGATCATAATAAATTATGGAAAATTCGGTGAAGAATGGGGATTCCAGAATAGTTAACTGCGCCCATATGAAACCTGTATACAGACCACAAGGTGGTTATTTGAATAGAACAAGGGGATGTTGTGTGGTTAAATATCAGTGTGTGTCAGAGCTGTATCCTTTCACCACACTTACTTAATCTGCATTTTGAGCAGATCATTCAAGAAGCTGGATTCTCTGCAGAAAAATGGGACATCAGATTCATTAACAAGCTATGATATGCAGGATGACACAGCTTGCTTGCTAGAAATGAAGAGGACCCAAAGTACTTACTGATGAAAATCAAAGTCTATTGTCTTCAGCACAGATTACATCTCAACACAAAGCAAAGAAATATCCTCAGAACTGGATCAAGAACCAACATTCTAATAAACAGAGAGGAGATTGATGTCAAGGATTTCATTTTACTTAAATCCACAGTCAACACCCATGGAAGCAGCAGTCAAAAAAAAATCAAAGGATGTATTGCATTGGGCAAATCTGCTGCAAAAGACCCATTTCAAAAAGTTAAAAAGCAAAGATGTCACTTACAGACTAAGGTACCTGACACAAACCAGGCCATTTTCTTTTTTCTTTTAATTTTTTATTTTGATTAAGTGTAAGTTTACAATCGAAGTCAATTTGCCATACAAAACCCTGAACACCTGCCTCTATGCAACTCTGTCTGTTCTCCTTACCCTGTGACAGCACACTCATACCCTCCACTCTTTACTTCCAGCATCCACTCAACTGACACCTGTCCTCTTCTCTCCAACCTCTCCTGTCCCCTCTAAAAAGACACCAGTTGGACAGCCTCATATATATATTACACCATAAAGTACACACACAACTTGCATGTTTGCCTTAGTCCAGTCCAGTCTTTGTCTGAAGTGTTGAAGCCACACCATTTTCAATGGCTTCATGTGCATGCAAAAGTTAAACAATGAATAAGGAAGACCAAAGACGAATTGATGCCTTTGAATTATGGTGCTGGTGAAGAACACTGAACAACCCATGGACTGCCAGAGCAAAGAACAAATCTGTTTTGGAAGAAGCACAGCTACAATGCTACTTAAAAGCAAGGGTAGTAACATATCATTTCATGTACTTTCGACATGTTATCAGGAGGGACTTGTCCTTGTATAAGGACATCATGCTTGGTAGAAGGTCAGCAAAAAAGAGCAAGACCTTTAACAACATGGAGTGACCCAGTGGCTGCAGCAATGGGCTCACGTATAGCAGTGATTGTGAGGATGCCACAGGATTAGGCAGTGTTTTGTTCTGTTGAACATATGGTCACTATCGGTCAGAACGGACTGGACAGCACATAGCAATATCAGACATAGCCCAGTTTCCATACCACACCTCCCCAACTTCAGCAGGTCCTATATGAATCTTCTATAACAGCCTTTATATTCTTCCTTTCCCTTTCAGCACTGCTTTTCTAGTTCAGTTCTTTATTATGCCTTTCTTGAAATTTCTTTCCTCCATTCCACTCAGACCATTTTTTCTCTCCAGTGCAGAAATACTAACCAGCTATCATGTTCAGCATCAACCTGTCCCGGTCAAAAACCTTTAGACACACCCTACACTGAAAAAATAAAATGCAAGACTTACAGACTGGCAGTTGAGACACTCTACAATCTATTGTCTTTCCACAGTATCTCTTGTGTCCACATTCTCACTTTACTTAAGCTCTCAGGAGAGCTGGCTTATTCCCCACCCTCGAATATGTCTCAATTATTCTTTTTTATTCTTACTCTTCTGTTGATCCCCAATGCCCTTCTCTCCTCCTTTGCACAAATTCAGTTCCTAATCAACTTTTCACAGTGCAAATCATGCTCTTAAAGAAAATCCCAGGTTTCCTGTCTATATCCTCCATGTGACATTCAAAATGTAACCCTTTTGGCTTGGCTTGGCTTGCATTTTGTTCTGTTAGATGTCTCGGTTAAACTAAATTGTTACTTAAAACCAAACTAAGTTCCTATAAAATAAGTCCACCTTATTTTCTTGGTATCTCCCATGACATTAACAGAGCAAACTAAACAGAGTCAGTTATATTTGTTGATTGCCTGATATGCCACAACTCATGAGTGAGATGGTTAAGGTTTTATGTCAATTTGGCTGGGCCATGATCCTCAGTGTGTTGGCAGTCATACGATACTGTGATCACCTCCATGTTGACATCTATTTTGAGCAGCCAATCAGCAGTAAGAGAGTTTCCTTGGGTATGTGGCCTGCATCAGATGTAAACAGACATTCTGGCAACTCTTGCAGGCTTTTGTCCCATGCTGGATCCTGCAGGTGACTCTTACTGACCTCCAGTTCTTGGAACTTGAGCTAGCAGCTTAGTTATAGTCTTGCCTGCTAATCTTGGGATTCATCAGTGTTTCCAGCCTGTGAGTAAGCACCCTGCTCTCTGATCTGCTGATCTTAGCTTTCCCAGCTCCTGAGGCTAAATGAATCAGGAAAAGCTTCTATCCTGACTCACAGACTTGGATGTTACAGCCTCTACCACTGCACAAACAAGTTCTTAACATAGAGTCCTCTCTCCCTCTCTCTGTCTCTGTCTCTCTCTCTCTGTACTTACACATTTTACTGGTTTTGCTTCTCTAGAGAACCCAGACTAAGACATGTGACTTCCTAGGGGCCAATTTTAAAATACAGAGTAACCTAGAAAGGGGGCATTTTAGGTCTTGACTTACTTCAGTAAACCCTACTTGCATTATTACAACTCACCCAAGGATCATCTAATCTTGGAAACTTTTAAGAAACTGAATAATTTATTTGGTGGAGGGAATTCAAAGTAGAGGAGCTCATTTCACTTCACTAGAAAGATTAGTTCTGACTTTTGTATCATGTTAAAATGATCATGATAATTTCAATGTGTAATATTTCATGTTTATTCATCACCAAACTTACAAACTTGTGTATATAATAGTACCTGAAAATAAGCAGACAATATAAAAATTTACATGTGATTTTAGAGCAACAGTACTGTAGGTAACTGATCGTACACTGAAAAACACAAAAATCCACTTGGGAGCTCCAAAGAGGATTCAAAGCAAAATGAAAATATTTTAAGAGACAGGATAATCATACATTCCAAGTTCTGAGTTCAAATCCTCCACAATCACTACTATTTTATCAAGATGCTACAGGAATGCCAAAATTGTACATGCAACTGAATAAAGAAACATTCTTTTGTCAAACTCTTTCAGTTCTGTTTTCACAGAAAAATATAACACTGAATTAAATTCCATTTATTTCTACAACTGTGGTAGTTTACAATCTTTATCCTTTGGGGAAGAAACAACGGCCTATGTAAAGCCAGAGAACAATCTGATGGGGACCCTCAAGGTGAAGGACAGATACTCATTCCAGTGAAGCTATTATGAGGGACCTGTGAGTCCCAATCTTGTCAGGAGAATGAATGAAACCAGACATAGAGGTGCTAGATTTTTTTTCCTCAAACATCTATAGTTGCTATTGTGGTTAATTATAATTTGTGAAAGTTCTGGATTGTAGTCATTTTCTTTCTTATTTTCTCAGTCAAAAGATCATTGGCATTCATGTTTGAAGTTAAAAAGGATCTACAAAATGGTTAATACATTTTGTTATATATAAGTATATATATTTATCACAATAAAATTAATAATAATAAAATGGTCTCCATATTCACAGATGAGACTATCTACATCAAAATCATGACAAAGACATACATCTAATCCATATGACATAATCTAAAGCCACATACCAAGGGAAAAAGAAAACAAACCCACTGCCGTCAAGTCGATTCTGACTCACAGCTACCCTACAGAACAGAGCAGAACTGCTCTACAGAGGTTCCAAAGAGTGCCTCGTGCATTTGAACGGCTGACCTCTGGATTTGCCAATGTATCACTTAACCACTACACGAACAGGGTTTCTAAAGCCACATAAACCAAAAAGCAAACCCAGTGCCACTGATTTCAACTCATGGAGACTCTACAGGCCAGAGGAAAACTATCCCTAGAGTTTCCAAAGAGCACCTGGTGGATGTGAACTGCCAATCTTCCGGTTACCAGCAGTTAACACTTAACCATTATGCCACAGGGTTTCCACATAGTTCCATGCAATTGTTTACGCTCTCAAACTCCTAAATTCTGTACAGTGTCCATAAAATTGAGTACTTTTAAACCATTGTTCATCACCTGATAGAAAAATATAGATGTGAAGGAGTTGAGGATGGTGGTTAGCAGCTAATAAAAAAGATAAAAGGGGTGGCTTAGTTATTCATGATCTAGTTCACTGTTACACTGAGCTAAACAGCGAGTACATAAATTTGTAGACAGAATTCCACACAGGTAACATGTAAATGATGGAAAAAGCCAAAGAATATTATAATTTTTATACCCCAAATATCAACATTTACAATCAGTTCAACACTCAACTACTAACCAAAAGCTTGGTGGTTTGAACCCATCCAGAGGCATCTCAGAAGCAAAGCTTTGCAAGCCACTTTCAAAAAGCCACAGATATGAAAACTCTGTGGAACACAGCTCTACTCTTTCATGGCAACACAAGGTTGCCATGAAAATGAATCACCTTGATGGCAGCTGGTACAGTGGGCATGCTAATTGCCCAGGTCCCCTTGCTGGATGCTGAGGTATAGGGATTCTCTTCCATGCCCTGGTGCCTATATAAGCCTACTTGTTATTCTTAGTTGCCACTGAGTTGGTTCTGGCTCATGACAACCCCATGTACAACAGGGTAAAATGCTGTCTAGTCCTGTGTCATCCTCATGATTGTTGGTATGCTTATACCCATTGTAGTAGCCACTGCGTATTTTTAGCAACTATCAACCTAGGGTGTTCATCTTTCAGACTATGTTGGGCTATATTCTATTGTGATACACATGGATTTCACGGCCATGACTTTCTTCCTAGTCTGTCTTAGTCTGGAAGCTCCACTGAAACCTATCCACCATACATGACCCTGCTGGCATTTGAAATATCAGTAGCACAGCTCCCAAAATTGTACCAACACAAACTGACAGACAGTGGATACAAACCTGTAGGACCCCTTTTATTAGACACATCTCTCTTTTTTTTCCCTAGTGCTGGGCAAAGGGATCAGCACAACACCATCATCACTTTTGCCATCTTACTTCAGGCAAGCTCTTTTCCTGTCTGTTTTCCAGGCAAACCAAAGAGCTCCCTGATGGTAGGGATGGAATCCTAGTAATCTTCATTTCTTCAGTGCTGTGCTTGGCTCACAAAAGTACAATGGCTATTAAATAAGTTAGAAAACATGAAGGCTTCATCACTGAGTAGGACGTAGCAGCAGCACAATCCAGCAGTCCTGGAGCACATAACTGTATTGGAGTCTGCACCAAGTGAACTTTTCATGGCTTCCAGAAAGAAACAACAAAGAGATTTCCATGATGAAGTGAGGTCTTGGAGGGCCAGAAGTGCAGTTTATGCCACGCAAGGGTTTATCTGGAGCCTTTGTCAATGATACTGTTTTTAAGCTATCCTTGAGTGGATTCTAATTCATGGTAAGCCTTTATTATGTTTACCCATAGTCCATTGTTTGTAACACCTCAGGCAGCTGCCATGCAAATGGAAACTGAAGAGGCAATGATTCCATGAGATGGAGCTAAACTTTACCACCAAAGCATTCTCTCCTCCATACACATATACACATGGACAGAAAGACACACTCAAAGATGTACAGTCTGAAAGGTTAAAATAGCTTCTCAATAGAGACTAAGTTTCCTGTACTGTGAAAAATAGGGTTGCACTGTACCTCTTCTGACTATTCAAAGACCTTATCCTTCCTTCAAGGATGTTCTAAGATTCCCAACCACATAACATGCCTGCAAAAACTGGACAATAAAACAGAAGAACTGATGAATCTGTATTGTGGCATTTGTGAAGAACACCGAATATGCTGTGAACTGACAAAAGAACAAATGTAACAGTCTCAGAAGAAATGCAACCAGAATGCTTCCTATGGAGAGACTTCAATTCATTTACTTTGGACACGTCATCAGGAAAGACCAATAGATACAAGAAGATACTATACATGGTAAAGTAAGAGTCAACAAGACCAATGCAAACCCTCAACGAGGACTGACAGAGCAGGCACAGAAATGAACTCAAACACACCAGTGATCATAATAATGGCACAGGACAGGTAGCGTTTTGTTCTGTTGTACATGGAGTCATCATCAATCAGAATTTACTTGATAGAACCAACAATAACAGGTTCCTGTCCCTCACATTTGCCCCTATCTCTTCTACCATATTCTGTCCTGGTAGGTTAGCTCTCATTACTAGAAGGAGGCAGAGCACCATGGTGAAATGGGCCCTAGACAAAGAATAGGAAAAGGCAGCTTAAGTCACAAGACTAACCTCAGCCATTGTTTCGTCTGCTGTAAAAATACCTACCACACCTCCCTCACTGGTCATTTGATGCACAAAATAAAAGTAAGATAATCTACTGTTTACCACTATATTAGCTTCTTGTGGCTGCTTTAACAAACTGGATAGTCTAAAACATCAGAAATTCATTTTCTTGTAGTCCTGGAGTCTGAAAGTCCAAAATCAGTATTATTAGGCTAGAATCACATTGTTAGCAGGCTGGGCTCTACCCAGAGGCTGCAGGAAAGAATTTGCTCCTTGCCTCTTCCAACATCTAAGTCTGCATATTAAATTTCCTTCTCTTTCGTACATGGGCAATTGTGATTGAATTTGTGGCTTACCAAGATAATCCAGGAGAACCTCCTCATCTTAAAATCCTTAATTTAGTCACATCTGCAAACATACTTTTTCCAAATGAGGCAACCCGATATCTCTGGGGTCATTCTTCAGCCTGTTACACATATCAACTATGTGAAGTGTTAATGTACAATTCTGCCCTACATTCTTTTCATCTCAGCTAGAACAGAAATTCTCTCCAGAAAAGTTCCAGTTCTCATACTTTGAAAGTTCCTTTTGAAGGCTTTTAAAATATTACATATCAACAAACTGCCACTTGTTTACATGGAAAATAAAACTCTTATTTCACTCATATTTTTTCTTTTACCACCACTAGATTGCATACAAAAAATTCAAACATGGTCAAGAGTATCATTTTTTAACTTTTAAATAACCAGACCTTCTGTTTAGAAAAGCTGGAGAAGAAGAAACGCCATCATAAATACTTCCCCCCTCACTGCCAAGTGTCTTACATTTGAGTGGCATTATCAGTACAGATACTAATTGTTTCAAAAGCCAACAGGACCTCAAAGCAGGGGAACAAGGAAGCAAAGTTGCAATGAAGTCCAGCTGAATGACTATGAATCCCTGCCGTTAGGTAGAATCAGCTCCACATAAAGAAATAGAAAAGAATCAAAGGCTAATCTGAAAGATTTCGATATACACTGAAAAGGACATTAAATTCCTTCATTTGTTTATGCAGCAAGTACATATTCTGCACCAGACAGAGCACTACTGGCTCACTGGTTAAAAGCTCAGCTGCTAACAAAAGGTCAGCAGTTTGAATTTACCAGCCGCTCCTTGTACACTATATGGGACAGTTCTACTCTATCCCATGGGGTTGTCAGGACTTTGAATTAACTCAGCAGCAATGAGATTGGTTTGGTTTATGTACCAGATGGTAGGAATCCAGTAGTGAACAAAATATGTAAATTTCTGCCAATCTGGAGGCTCTAGTCGAGTTGCGCAGGTAAGCAATAAACAAAAAGACGGTATTTATCAGGTGAGGAGATGTACCATAGGGGATGTCATCAGAAAGGTAAAGTAGGAGGACAGTACCCTCACAGGGTGTCTGGGAGGGCCTCACTACTGCTGCAACATCTGACGATAAGCATTAGGAAAGTAAAGGACAGAACTTTTTGCCTATCAGAAGAGAGTTTCTCTAGCTATTCTAGAAAACTAGGATATCTTGTTGTGCCAGTAAATGAGGAAATATTCAAAAACAAACAAGGTGATATTAAAAGAACTTGGGAGTCAGCTGGGAAGGCTTCCCACTGATCAGTTTTAGGACAGCTTGACAGACAAGAAGAAGACTGACGGTAATGGATTATTATACACCAAGTTATATATTTTATTCTTTAAAACTGTAGGAGTCAGAGGTAGAGCTAACATGTCTACAGAAAGAAGCACCATCTCCCAACAGAAAAGACAAAAAACTAAGTAAAACAGAGTCAATCCTGGAACTCTAACAGTCAAATGAAAAGAAAAAGAACTCAACCAAGCACCAAATAGAATAAGAAACTGACAGAGAAGAGAGAACAAGGAGAGACAGGAGCAGAGATCCACTATCAGATGACACAGCATGGCTTCACCATCTTGGACTTCTACCAGACATCAGCAGACACGGAGTATGGGAAAGCAGATTGATGGAGCCACCAGCAAGCAACAGAGCATCCACTAAGTCTACTCTGCTGCACCATAGCTGAGTGACTCGCCTTGCCCATCAGACAAGTTGCTGAAAATTACTGTGCATACAGACAAGCAAAAAACAAAGCATGAACAGCCCACCTTTTGAGGCTTAAATGAATAAATGAAAAATGAAACAAAATAAACAAATCTGTAACTAATAAATGAGAAAAATAACTACTGAATGTCCTGAAGACCACAGATATTATCAAAACATATTAAAAAACAGAATAGAATTGTTCCAGTGGTTGTCCAAAATAAAACACCCGATGACTTTCCAGTAGAAGGCACTGAAGCTACCTGATAGGAAATTGAAACCTCTAATATTCAGAGCTATCCAAGAGTTGCAGGAAGTGCAGATGAAAACTAGGAAATAATAAACAAGTTTGTGGCAGGCACAGACAAATTCATGGAAAAGACAGGCAAAATGATAAAAGAATTCAGGGAAATAACACAGGAACAAAAATATAAACATAAATTTACAACTAGAAATTATATAAAAACAACAACTAGACATCCAAAAGATAAACAACAAGAGTTCGGTAATAGCATCATAAGAGGTCTAAGGAGTAGGTCTTAAACAACAGAAGACACAATTGGCAAAACTGAAGCCAAATACTTGGGTACCAGTTTGTTTGAGGAAAATTCAGAAAAAAAGAAAGAAGAAAAAAAATGAAGAAATCCTGAGAATAATGTGGTATACAATCAAAAGCAAAAATATGAGAATGATTGGAGTTCCAGAACTGGGGGAGAAAATGGAAAAGAACTGCTTACAGAAAACTTCCCTAATATCATGAAAGACAGAGATTAGCTGGCCATCCAAGAAACTCAAAAGTCTCAGTGAAAACTGACAGAACACCAATTGGGATGTTTCAAGAAATAGATGCAGTGCTGGAAGAGATCACTCGTCTATTTGAAGAAATCTGCAAAAAGCTAGCTGGCCAACTGACATAACTAGATCCATAGAAAGAAAGGTGATCTGACAGAACTCAGAAATCACAGTGCACCAACAGGGAACTACCAGAAACGCAAGCTGACTGGGGACATGGAATTAGGATATCATTGTTGACATCAGAAAGATCTTGTCTGAAAGCAGAGAATACCAGAAAGATGTTTACTCACATTTTATTGACTATGCAAAGGCATGCAACTGTGTGAATCATAACAAATTATGGGTAACATTGTGAAGATTAGGAATTCCATAATACTTAAATGTGCTCATGTGGAAACTGTTCACATATCAAGAGGCAGTTTTTCCAACAGAAAAAGGAGATACTGCATGGTTTCAAGTCAGGAACACTGTGTATAATGGTTGTATCCTTTCACCATATTTATTCAATCTGTATGCTGAACAAATAATTCAAGGAACTGGACTATATGAAGAAAACTGTGACATCACGATTGCAAGACTATTGACAACTTGAAACACGTAGATGACACAATTTAGCTTGCTGAAAGTAAAGAGGACTTGAAGCACTTACTGATGAAAACTAAAGACTACATCCTTCAGTATGGATTACTCTTTAACATAAAGAAAACAAAAATTCTCACATTTAGACCAACAAGCAACATCACGATAAACAGAGAAAACATTAAAGTTGTCAGGTATTTCATTTTACTTGTGTCCACAATCCAAACCCATGGAAGCAATCTAGAAATTAAACGATGCATTGATTTTGGGCAAATCTGATGCAAAACACTTCTTTAAGGCTTTTAAAAGCAAAGATGTCACTGTAAGGACCAAAGTGTGCCTTACCCAAACCAAGGCATATCATTTGCCTCATATACATGGGAAAGATGGACAACGAAAAAGGAAGATCAAGAACTGATGCTTTGGAACGACGGTGTTAGCAAAGTGTACCGAATACATCACAGACTGCCAGAAAAATGCAAAAATCTGTCTTGGACTTCTTGAATGCTCCTTAGATGCAAGGATGTTGAAACCTTGTCTCACATTGTCTCAGTCATCTAGTGCTGCTAGAACAGAAATACCACAACTGGTAGGCTTTAACAAAGACAAGTTTATTCTCTCACAGTTCAGTAGGCTAGAAGCCCAAATTCACGGTGCTGGCTCCATGGGAATCCTTTCTCTCTCTGTTGACTCTTGAGGAAGGTCCTTGTGATGCATCAGTCATTCCATGGTCTTGGGGCATCTCAGTGCAGAATCCTTAGGTCCAAAGGACGTATATTGCTCCTAGTGCTGTTTTCTTGGTGGTATGAGGTCCCCATGTCTCTATGCTCACTTCTTGCCTTCATATCTCAAAAGAGATTGGCTTAAGACACTATCCAATCTTGTAGACCTCATCGGTATAATTGCTGCTAATCTTTTTTTTGTTTTTCAATTCACCTTATTAAATAATGCTGGAGAGTGCATGTAGGATTTTCCAAGACTAATGACTTCTTTACTGTAAACACCTTTTTTAACCAGCACAAACAGCAACTGTGCACATGGACCTCACTAGATGGAATATACAGGAACCAAATAGACCACCTGTGGAAAAAAGACAATGGAAAAGCTCCAAATCATCAGCCAGAACAAGACCAGGTGCTGACTATGGTACAGATCATCAACTGCTCATATGCAAATTCAAGCCAAAACTGAAGAAAATTAGAACAAGTCCACAAGAGCCAAAGTATTACCTTCAGTATATCCCTCCTGAGCATAAAGACCATCTCAGGAACAGATTTGATGTGTTGAACACTAATGACCGAAGACCAGATGAACTCTGGAATGATATCAAAGATATCATCCATGAAGAGAGCAAGACGTTATTAAAAAGACTGGAAAGAAGGAAAAGACCAAATTGGAAGTCAGAAAAGACTCTCAAACTTGATCTCATATTTCAAGCAGCTAAAGCAAAAGAAAGGAATGGTGAAGTAAAAGACCTAAACAGAAGATTCAAAGAGCAGCTCAAGAAGGCAAAATGAAGTATAATAATGACATGTGCACAGGGCTGGAAATGGAAAACCAGAAGGGAAGAACATGTTCTGCATTTTTCAAGCTGAAACAACTGAAGAAAAAATTCAAGCCTCGAGTTGCAACAGTGAAGGATTCTACAGGGAAACTACTGAACGATTAAGAGAGCATCAAAATAAGAGGGAAGGAATACACAGAGTCATTATACCAGGAAGAATTGGTCGATGTTCAGCTACCTGAAGAGGTAGCATATGATCAGGAACCAATGGTACTGAAGGAAGGAGTCAAAGCTGCACTGAAGGCACTGGCCAAAAACAAGGCTCCAGGAACTGAAGGAATATCAATCAATATATTTCAACAAACAGATGCAGTGCTGGAAGTGCTCACTCATCTATGCCAAGAAATTTGGCCAGCTGACTGGAAGAGGTCCATATTTATGCTCTTCCAAAGAAAGGTTATGCAACTGAATGTGGAAATTACTGAACAATATCATTAATATCACACAAGTAAAATTTTGCTCAAAATTATTCAAAGTGACTGCAACAGTGTATTGACAAGGAACTTCCAGAAATTCAAACCGGATTCAGAAGAAGACTTGGGACCAGGGATATCATTGCTGATGTCAGATAGATCTTGGCTGAGAGCAGAGAATACAAGAAAGATGTTTACCTATTTTTTTTGACTATGCAAAGGCATTTGACTGTGTTGATCATAATAAATTCTGCGTAACACTGTGCAGAATAGGAATTACAGGATACTTAATTGCACTCTTAAGGAATCTGTACATGAATGAAGAGTCAGTCGTGGAAACAGAACAAGCGGACACTGCATGGTTCAAATTCAGGAAAGGTATACTTCAGGGTTGTATCCTTTCACTATACCTTTTCAATCTGTATGCCAACCAACTAATCCAAGAAGCTGGATTATACAAAGAAGAACGTGGTATCAGGATTGGAGGACGACTCATTAACAACCTGTGTTACACAGACAATATCACCTTACTTGCTGGAAGTAAGGAAGATTTGAAACACTTACTGATGAAGATCAAGGACCACAGCCTTCAGTATGGATTGCACCTCAACATCAAGACAACAAAAATCCTCACCACTGGACCAGTAAGCAACATCATCATAAATGGAGAACAGATTGAGGTTGTCAAGGATTTCATTTTACTTGGGTCCACAATCAATGCCCATGGAAACAGCAGTCAAGAAATCAAAAGACACATTGCACTGGGAAAATCTGCTGCAAAGGATCTCTTTAAAGTACTGAAAAGTGAAAATGGCACTTTGAAGGCTAAAGTGCGCCTGACTGAAGTCATGGTATTTCCAATCACATCATATGCATGCGAAAGCTGGACAATGAACAAAGACGGAAGAAGAATTGATGCCTTTGAATTGTGGTGTTGGAGAAGAATTTTGACTATACCATGGACTGCCAAAAGAACAAAGAGATCTGTTCTAAAAGAAGTACAAGCAGAATGTTCAGTGCAAAGATCACAAGACTGAACCTTACACACTTTTGACATGTTGTCAAGAAGGATCTATCCTTGGAGAATGACATCATGCTTGGTAAAGAGGAGGGTCAGCAAAAAAGAGCAAGACCCACGATGAGATGGGCTGGCCACAATGATGGGCTTAAGCATAAAAATGACTGTGGATATGGCACAAGACTGAGGGATATTTTGTTCTGTTGTGCACATGGTCACTAAGAGTCAGAATCAACACAGCAGCACCTAACAACAACAACAATAATCCATCTTATTAAATCACAGTGATAGAATTTACAACACACTGGAAACTCCCATCAAGTGACAAAATGGTGAACAATGATACAGTATCGGGAATCATGGCCTAGCCAAATTGATACATAAATTTTGGGGGAGATCTAATTCAGTGAATGACATATACTTTGGATATGTTATCAGGAGGGACCAGTCCCTGAAGGGCATCATGCCTGGCAAAGTAGAGGGCCAGTGAGAGAAAGAAAATTCTCAAAGAAATGGGCTGATACAGTGACTGCAACAATGGCTTCAAGCATAGCAACAATTATGAGGACAGCGCAGGCCGGGCAATGTTTCATTCTGCTGTACAAAGAGTCATTATGAGTTGGAAACAATTTGATGGCATCTAACAACAATAATGATAAGGTAATAATCTATTCAAGCAAGGCTCATCAATGAATGACAAAACCATCATGTAAAAAGTTTGTTGGAATAAAGTATACTCACATAGACTCAAAATAACACCTCACAGATTATTTAATAAACCAGAAGACCATTGCCGTCTAGTCAATCCCAACTCACAGCAACCCTTTAGGACAGAGCAGGACTATCCCAGTAGAGTTTCCAACAAATGGATGGTGGATCTGAAATGCTGATTTTTTGGTAAGCAGCCATAGTTCTTGGCAGAAGGAATATTAAACAGACAAACAAATAAAAAACCACAATGAAAAAACTAGGTGCAAGCCTTCTTGATATGCTATGAAGAGGATATGGTCACTCACTCTTACCAAATATTTTTAACCTAAAGCTAATAATGAGGAAATCATCAGACAAATTGATATTATGGGTAAGTCAACAAAATAGTTGTCCCTAACTCTTCAAAAATATCCTTTTCATGAAAAGCCAAAACAGTGAGGGACTGTTCTAAATTAAAGCAAACTCAAGAGACACTACATGATCTTTAATGGGATATTGGCTCAAAATAAGTAAATAAGACTATGCCATCCAAGTGCTGTCGATTCGGAAAAAAAAATTAATATAATGGAGGTGGTTTGATATTGACTATATATTGGAAATCCTGGTGGCATAGCATTTAAACAGTACAGCTGCTAAACAAAAGGCTGGCAGTTTGAATCTACCAAGTGCTCCTTGGAAACTCTACGGGGCAATGCTACTCAGTCCTATAGGGTTACCAAAAGTTGGAATTGGCTCAATAGCAATGGGTTTGGTTTTTGTGGTTTATATATCATACAGTATTAGCAATAATGTACAGTGTATTGGCTATAATAGTTATGTTATGGCTATACGAGAATGTCCTTGTAATTAGAAGATAGATACTGAAGTCTTTAGTGGTAAAGTGCCTGATGGGCTGTTACTTAGCTTAAAATGGTTCAGGGGAATACATTAAAGTATATTTATGGAGGAGGAGAGGTAGCAAAGAAACTGTTAATTGGTGAATCTGAACAGAAGTGCTGATTGTATTATTCTGTTAGCTTTTTGTGTAGGTTTATATTCAAATAACAAAAATAAGGGGTGGGGAAGAATGTTCCAGGAACAGGAGACAAAGGGCCTTGAAACGAAACATGCTTGAAATAGTCAAGAAAAAGGAAAGGGGACAAGGTGGCCAGGATGAAATGAGTGATGAGGTGGAGGCAGTAGAAGACGCAGCAGGAAACCAGGTAATAGAAGACAGGTCGGCATCTACTAGAAGGTTCTCAATAGAGGGGTAACTTAAGCTGCAGAACAATCACTCAGAGCTAGATGGAGGACAGACTATAGAAGGCAAAGTGAATCAGGTGGATAAGTTACCAGGCAACTACAAAAATTCAAAGGATAAATGACAGTAGCTCAGACCACAGTGGCATAGTAGAGATGATAAGTACATTGTGAAGGCAGAATCAACAGGGTTTCCTGATGGAAGAGATACACACAGAAAACAGACAAGAATTAAAGATGACTTTTGACTCAGAACTTGATTAAGATTGAACTAAATTATTATTTTACGTAAAGAGGTGAGAAAACAATCAATACTACTGCAGGGAAACAAATGTTCCCCTCACTTTGGGGTATCTCCTTATCTGATCAACTGGAGCAAGCAAAAGTTCAGCTGAGTGTCATGGGGGAGAAAAAGGTGAAAAAGCCTAAGAATCCATGAAACATAACTCATTTCTTTTCTACTTGGTACCGTTCACACAGCTATACCAGTCTCGTAACATCTCATCACGTGCTGCCACATTCTACATGACTCTGCAACATCCTAGATACAAAGGTTGGGTTTCGCAGTTCATTTTCAAAAGCTGGGCTTCCAAGAACAGTATGAGGTTAATCATAATAAACCAGAGTACTCATCTTGAAACATTTCACAACTGTTACCTAATTAATTCTCTTAACAATGCTGAGAGGTATTATTATCCCCAAGCTACTGCTGGAAAACTTGAGAATTTTTTTTTTTTTACTTCTGCATTTCTATCACTCCTCTGAGACAGTTCTGTGCTTCTCATTATTATCACTATCTTATGCTTTCAAAGAATATCACAACTTATTTCTTTTACCAACAGGGTGGGTGTTAATGGCTGCAGCTACATTTTAAATGTAGGAAATAAGTTTTTTAAAAATGATGTCAAATCCCTTTTTCTCTAGTCACAAGGCAATGCAGTTGCAAAACAGAACAGAATGCAAGAACTACTGTTCACCTCCTCCCCTCACACAACTACTTCAGGCAAAGTAATTTTTTTTTTACTCCTTGAAGACCTAGGAAATAAGAGATACCTATTAAGATTCCATGGAGTAATTTCACTATATTTTAAACCTAAAATTCAAGAAGTTGGTTACATCAAGTAGTCATAACATTTGGCCCAGAAAGACTACACAGTAATGAATACTTCTGAGCTACTACAGACAAGAAGAAGCCTTGGTGGTACAATGGTTAAGCACTCTATTAATAACTGAGAGGTTGGAGGCTTGAACCCATTCAAGGGCTTCACAGGAAAAAGATCTAGTGATGTCTTTGTCCTAAAAACCACAGCCTAGGAAACCCTAGGAGCAGCTCAGCTCTGACGTAAAGAGTCAGTATGAGTCAAAACCAACTGGATAAACCAGACCCGCCACTGTCAAGTTAATCTTGAGTCATACGTGACCCTATGGGACAGAGTAGAACTGCTCCATAGAGTTTCCAAGGAGTGCCTGGCAGATTTGAACTGCTAACTGAAAGGTCGCACTTAACCATTACACCACCCAGGTTTCCAATCAACTGGATAGCACACAAAAATGACAGCTACACTAAAGCCAAAGGGTGTCTGATGCGGGGTGGTATGCAGGGAGTGTACTGGCTCCTTGCAAACGGGGTAGGGGTACTTGTTCTTCACGTCTGAACAGGCTTGCCTTTTACTAGGACTCAAAGGGCCCCATGAGCATCAGAGCAACTGTAAGAACACTATGTTCCCCTGAGCCAGCCCTGGCTGAGCAAAAAAAGCTCAGATAACATAGCCACTGGGGCCCATGGCCTGATTTCTAAATGAAACAAATTCTCATTACATCATCTAGGCTATGCTTATAGAGTTTCCAAGGAAGATTCGAACTGCTGACCTTTTAGTTAGCAGCCTGAGCTCTTAACCACTGTGTCACCAGGGCTCTATATGTATATAGGTTACCACAACCCAAAAACATGTTCCTCATTCCCATAAGCACACTGTCAACAGAGAAATGAAAAATTTATGTTTATCATGAACCAAGCAGAGTAACAAAATTACCTCTACTGTAAACAGAACATCATATTCTGAATGCAAAATTTAAGACTGTACATTCAAGTTTGTTAAAGGAAATACAGACCACAGCAGCTTAATGCCATAGAATAAGATGGTGGGCTCTCCAGCCAGATGTTTGAGTTTGAACTAACTGAGCCACGTTTTAGACCTTGGAAATGATTAATTTGTTGTCTAAGAAAGGTGGGGTCTGACAACGAAAAGAGGACACATTTAACAAGTCAAAACAACTCTGGGTAAACAGAGACCTGCATATGGTCACTAGAAGTAATTTTTTCTCTCATACCTCAATTCTGACATCTGTGAAATGAAGACCATAGTAGTAACTGCTTCACCATCAGGGGGAAAGAAAATAAAGAACAGTGGTGGGCAGGTAGCAAGCTCTCTATAAATTTTATAAACTGCTAAACACAAAAATTTCTAGGTTATGCCCAGCCACCACCAAAGGCAGCAGTCATGGGGACACAGTGTAGAGTTCCTGAGCCAACATGACAAAAAGAGGGTTGCAGTTCAAGAACTCTACTAAAAGACCAGAATTTATGGTTCCACATCCTGGACGGTCCCCTGCGAACACAGCCCCTAGACCTGCTGCTGGCCCTGACCAGAAACCAGCACTGAAGTCAACGCTTCAGACAAAAATGGACCGGACTCTGGGACACAGTGTGACCATATGATGCGTGTACTTTATGGTTCTATACAGTTATAGGAGGCTGTCCTACTGGTTTCTTTCTAGACGGGAGAGAAGAGGGTGAAGAGGAGGGGGCAGGAGGTTGTAAAGAGGATACTAGAATTACAGAGCAGAAAGCAGGACTGTGCTGCCAGTGGGTGAGGAGAGCAGATAGAGCTGCAGATAGTTAGATATGCAAAACTGATTTGGATTGTATACTTTCACTTAATCACAATTAAAAAAAAAAAAAAACTCAGAGAAAAGTACCTAGGTTAGTAATTTGACCTCAAGTTAAGCTATATGAAGAATATAACATCAGGATTTGAAAAAGACTCAGTAACAACCTGTGATATGCAGGTGATACAAGCTTGCTTGCTGAATTGAAAAAGACTTCAAGCAATTACTGATGAAGATTCAGGAATACAGTCTTAAGTGTAGATGACACTTCAACATAAAGAAAACAAAAATCCTCATAATCAGACCAAGAAGCAACATCATAACAAACAAAGAAAAGATTGAAGTTGTCAAGGATTTCCTTTCACTTGGATCCACAATCAACACCCGTGGCAACAGGAGTCCATAAATCAAAGGACTTACTTCATTGGACAAACCTACCGCAAAAGTCCGCTTTAAAGTGTTAAAAAGCAAAAGTGTCACATATATTTTCAATTGTCTAATACGGGTGTGAAAGCTGGACATGAAAAAGGAAGAGCAGAGAAGAACTGATGGCTTTATGAATTGTGGTTTCGGTGAAGAATAAAAAATACACCATGGACAGCCAGAAGACTGAACAAATCCGTGTAAGAAGTACAGCCAGAACGCTCCTTAGCAGCAAAGATGGTGAGACTTCATCTCTTGTCTCATATACTTCAAACACGTTGTCAGAGGGACTAGTCCTTGGAGAAGGACATTATCCTTGACAAAGTAGAGTTTCAGTGAAAAAGAAGAAAATGGTCAACAAGCTGGACCAGCACAACAGCTGCAACAACAGGCTCCAGCACAGCAATGATTGTGAGAATGTAGTAAGACGAGGCAATGTTTCCTTCTGTTGCACACAGAGACAGAGTTGCTTAAGTCAGAACCTACTTGAAGGTATACAATATCATCGATTGGGCATTTAAACCCAATCAGTGTCTGAAACAGAAAAGCTGATGCAAAATGACGAATGTATTTAAAAAAAAATGAGAAATATCATGATGAAGCTAAGGCTTTGGAATGACGTCCAGGCCTAGCACGTGTAGCATCTATGCACTCACAAACAGGTGCTCTGAAAGGATTAGTATGTCCAGGGGCCCATCTGACTTGACAAGACTTCATCCCACGGCTCTGTCATCTTTCTAACATGTAAGCTTCAGATACCAGTTCAAGAAATAATGTATTCCAGAAAAACTCAAGGAAATTACCAAAGCTTCAGCCTAGCTCTTTCTGCAATAAGCCTAGTAAGTGGTATGATAAATAAGTAAATAATAAACTCACCCTTCTCCGTTACTACTGACCACCCTCTCAAGAAGCAAAGACATATCTCATTCACCCTTCTGTGGACTGTTAGAAGCAGAAGAAAGATCTGAGTGGGAACAGCACCAGCAGAATCTGAGAAAAGAATGGGGCTCAAAGAAATGATACCTGGCCTGTCCACACCAGGCACCCACCTCCACTCCAATGATGTCTGAGGCAGCCAACCCTTCTGCCTCTGCCCAGCATGCCACCCCCCACTCCACCGCTCCCCAGGGCTAGCCAAGTCCTCATAATCCAGCTCATCTCTGCTTAACAGAGCCATTCCTTGAAGGGTCTGTTTAAAGCAGATTCATTCCTAACAATTCAGCAATAAAACTCAGGGATGCATAAGGCAATTCATTAAGCCATCACATTCACAAAAGCACAGGAACTTGTTTCTGTAGAGTTTGGAAAAAAAAAATTGCCATCTGCTACCAGCTTTTTCAGATTTTTATAATGTTCCCCACAAAGAGAAAAGGGGGAAAAAGGAGAGAAAATAAAAAAGACAAATGGTTCTGTTTGTCTTTTTAAAAAGTCAATAGAACTAAAATGATTTAGCACCCAGGTGACTTTCAGCCACTTATAGGTCCCCCTTGAATATAAGAGACAAAATAACAACACATTACACCGTGTTTGGAAAATGCCTATTAAGTCTGCCCCTCACCATGGCAACAAGAGAAGTGAGATGAATTAAGGCAGCCACGGATACCCAGTAAGCTTCCCAGCCTCAACAGGACAACAGGACATGCTCTTGGAAAAAGTGAATTAGATGTCACTTGCCCTTTTTAAGGTATCATCCCATTTTCCTACCCACTATCCTTTGAACCATTGTGTGCCCCATTCTTGCTAATACAAATTTATCGCACGAAATACGTACATTATCCTTATGTTCATGTTGTCAGTGATGTAAGGAACTCACAGATGAAGACAATGAGTGTCCAAGAAGTTCGTGACTTGCCTAAAGTCATAAAACTTGTATGTAGTGATCAGAGAGATGAAGACCCAGGCACTATGCCTCCAACCATTTTGGGGTCACAGATTCAAATGTTTCCTGGACCAGTCAGGTAACATGAATAAATGAAGCAAGCTGGGTAGAGTTTGCACTGAACTAGAAAACAGGAGCCCTATTCATAATTTGGTATTTTTTCTCCTTAATTGGGGAATTTCAAATAAGACTCAAGACTGGATTTACATTTGAGAAATGGAAGTGTTTTGGTGAGTGCAATTCCTCATGGAGATATTCTAGAACTGGGTCACTCCTGCCCTTTTTCTATGGATCTCCTGTTCTCTGGTTCAATCCCTGGTGGTACAAACAATTAATATACTTGGCTGCTAATCAAAAGGTTGGCAGTATAATCTCAGCCTGAGGCTCCTTGGAAGAAAGGCCTGGATGTCCAGCTCCAAAAATCAGCCACTGAAAATCCTGCGGAGCACAGTCCTACACTGACCCATGTGTGGGCACCATGAGTCAGAACTCACTCTACAGTAACTAGATGTGTATCAAGTGCTGTTACATCTACTAGGGAAACAGCATTAAGCAAGACAGAGAGACCTCCCCTTCGCCTCCCGCCACTCCTCTGGAGCTTCTATTCTAACTCCCTTTCCCTACAGTAACTTCCCCTCTTTAGTCACATCTGCCAAGACATCTAGATCACTTTCTCTTGGCCCTCACCACAGCCAGGTATATTGCATATGCTCCAGGATTTACTTTTCTCTAATAATGCCTTCTGTCTTTGCCTTTGAGTCTTTCTTTGCTTAAACCAGATACCTGGTCAGTTTCTACATTTTGACAGCTGTATTTATGGAAGAATCAAAATGCGTTCTCTTCCTCTCAAGGAGTCAACATCATTCTCACAAGACAGCCACTACACTGTTGTTTGTCATACTGTGAGCCCAAGTGAAAACACAAGACTTGAGTCCCAGGAAATAGCATTTCTGCTATTCATTCAATAAATACCTACTTACAGAGCTCTTACTATGAGTCAGATCTGACTTGACGGCACTTGGCTTGGCTTGGCTACTATGAGTGTGAGGCACTACTTGAAGTTTTGGGGATACATCTTTAAGACAAAAACAGACAAAAATTGCCATCTTCTTGGAGTTATGATATAGTGGCAATACTTGTCTCTGAAAGTAGTATTTTACCCTACCCACAGTGGGGCATGTGTCTTTTCAGTCATAACTTCAACAGGAAGAAAGAGATTTGGGAGAGATTTGACTAAGTGTCTGCCACCTTGAGGCTCTAAGAACTGAAAGAAGAGGTGAAGAAAAGCAGGGAGGAAGGAAAATAGAAGGAACACAGGGGATTCAGCAGATGCTCTTGTGGCTTCCACCTGCTCAGAAGCTGTGACAAATGCAGTCACTGAGTAATAGTGGTCGTCAGCTACCAGCTACTTACTGAGGGCAAAGGAGTCCCCGGGTGATACAAATGGCCAACACGTTTCTCTGTTAACCAAAAGGCTGGGGGCCTAAGTCCACTCGAGAGACACCTCAGAAGAAATGTTTCGTGATCTACTTCCACAAAATCAGCCACTGAAAACCCCACAGAGTACAGTTGAGTTCAGTTTTGACACATAATGGGATCAACTGTTGGAGCTGACTCAAGAATAACTTTTCTTTTTTTTTTTTTCATTGAAGACAAGGCATGCTAGGTGCCAAGAAAGACACTGAGAATGTGACTGAGGTAGCTTCCTTTGCTTACTTACTAACCACAGTCCAGACTCTGAGCTGGCACAGATTAGATCTACATTAGTCATAAGACATTGATGTCATCATTATATGTACAGCTTGTAGATGGCCGTCAGCTTATTAAATATCAGTGTGTGGGAAATTCTGAACAGCTACGGCTGCCTGCTAAGGGGAAAATGGAAAGCACAGATAATTCCTTGTAAAGTCCTAAAGGTGCTCTCTACATTAAACTGATATTTGGACCATTTTTCTTTTCTCAGTTTATGGACAAATTGTGTATTTTTTTTTTTCTCTTTTCAGCCTTGCAGAAAGACAAATAGTGTCAGGGTTTTCAGGATGAAATATCTTTCAGAATAATGTGGTTAAATCTTTTGCTTGTTGCAAGAATGCCCTCTGCCTCTTTCTAATTAAGTGGACATGTGGCTTCCCTGGGAGACTTCCAATGAGTGGCATGAAACTCACCACATAGCTTGATGAAGCAGGCTACTCCACACTCAGAATGCTATCTTGGAAAATTCTTCCCCTTATACTAAGCCAAAATCTGTCTTGCTGCAATATCCATGTAGTGGCTCAAAATTTAAGTCCCCTGATGCACCAAATGAAACTTCAATTCCAATTAGCCACTCAGCTGCCCAGGAAGCTGCAGATCTCTTATTTCTGGGCAGACTTCAGGAAGCCCAGGCTAGAGAGGCCCATGGAGTTGAGCAGGAGATGGAGAGCTGATTCACGTCTCAGCTGGGCCTGCCTCTGGGGCTCTACTATGAAAGGAACAGAATCTCTCATTGCCATATTTAGAAACACTGTGTGTCACCACCTCAAAAGGGCACAGATATTGTTCATACTCACCATCATCACTCTCTCTCAGACCTTCCAAACTTACTCTTAAAAAAAAAAGAGCAAAGAATAAGTTTGATCCATTACAAACAATGGAAGGAAAATAATTTCTGTGCAGGAAAGTAGTAAGTGCTTTTATGTGGCAATTGAACGAACATATTTGGAACCTCTCCAGCTCATAAATTTATTAATTTTGGGGAACACTACTAAAGATACACAAATCCCAAGCTGCCAACTAGTTATCGATTACTTAGAAATGTCTCAGTGTATTCAAGACTAGACTCATCACTATTCTATTCCCCCCTCCCCAACTCTGTTCCTCTTGAGTTCCATTCAAGTCTTTAATGCAAGAAATCTCAGCGTTAATAATTTGTGCAAAAAATATTTACTAGACACCTACTTTGGGCACCTTCCTTTTATCATCATCTGTGATAAACTCATTTCTTCCTTTTTCTACATACAAATAAGCTGTATTTCCTAGCCTTCACAGTGGTTAGATATGATCAGAACCCTAAACTCTAGGCAAGGCAAAGTGAGTGTATGTGATACGGCTATGTTCAGATCTGGTGGTGCATTGTCCTCCACGCTCTTTCCTTTTTCAGCAGTTGGATGGTGATGTCCATTGCAGCCTGAACGGCCGTATATTAAAAATTCCCCTGAAGCCTTAAGTGACTGCATGCAGCAGATTGAGCCCTTGACTGAAGAGTAAGAAATAAAATTCTATTGTATTTGAACCACTGTACATGTGGAGGTTGATCTGCTAGCAGCATAGTCACTAGTAAGCAGAAAACAAAAATCACCACCAAAGAGATGGCTTCAATCCATAGCAACACTCTAAGATAGAGCAGAAATGCTCCACAGGGTTTCCAAGATTACAGATCTTTACAGAAGCAGACTGTTCATCTTTCATCCATGGAGTGGCTGGTTGGTCGAAACTGTCAATCTTTCTTGGTTAGAAGCCCAGTGCTTAACCACTGCTCCTCCAAGGCTCCTCATGGTAAGCAGTATGCCCTCTGTTTCCACTTCATTCATTCATTCATTCATTTATTCAGTCAGTCAGTCAGTCAGCCTTCAATAAACATTTCTTGAACACTACAGTTCAGGCACTGAGAGAGGCACTGAGAGAGGCACTGAGAATGTAAAATTGACTCAAGGATATCACAAGATCTACTGAAGCCAGATAGTTAAAATCCAGTCTAAATGATACCTTAGCAGTGTGCATATCTTAAGTCAGCTGCGATAGGATGATTTAAGACTTTAATTTGAGTCCAAGGCTAGTTAAACTACTTAAACTCTCTCTGTTAACACTGCCTGTAAACAGAAGCAATATTCCTTCCTGTCTCACAGCAGTGTCAGGTGGATTAAACTGAATGAGATAAAGTATACGAAAGCACTTGGTCAACTATAAACCCCCCTGAAACTGTTAATTTAATTCACTGAAATTGTCCTAATCTGGGACCTGTTATTCCTGAAATACTGTACCAGCAAACTTATTGAAGTTACTGTCTAAATTTATTCTTAATACTACTGGTGAGGTTAAATTTCCTTAGGCAGAGCTCAGGTTGGCTATTACCTTATTCAAAAAATATTTGGAAATTTCAGAATGCTCATCAAATCAAAGTTTTCAGATCAGTTTTCAAGGCCCTACAGAGCACTGCCCAAAATTAATTTTTAAGTCTATATCAACTCTATGCAACTCCATGCTTCCCTTTTATTCCACACAATTTATGATCTAGCGATACATACAATTTTTCTAAGATACTACACTATATTTTCTCATCTCTTTGTCTATGGTTTATTCTTTCTCTGGTTTTGTCCTTCACTTCTATTGCTCTCCATAGCTTTTTCAAGGCCTGGCTCAAATACCATCAGTTCCATAAAGTTTTTCTCCAAAAACACTTCAGAACATTAGGTCCTCGGTTGGCCAGAGCATTTAGTCTGATTATCTTTTTCACTCTGCCTGCAAAGGTGCCAACATCTTTGAATAGTCTACCATCTTTACATAGGACAAAGAAAAGAAACTGTATGTATTTAGTGAAGACATAGTACACTAAAGAAAAAAGTTCATAAGATAGGTCCATTTCTTGTGGTTAGAGCACCAAAACCAGACAAGTTATAACAGCAAAGGAATTCTCCAGAATTCCTATGTTTTAGGATGTATTATATTCAGGTCATTTTTGAAAAAGTAAACATAATCTCAATAACACAAGAGTAAGATCAAAGTTCAAAGTCATTAACTCACCTCCCCAATCAATTGGTCCTCACAGATTTTAGTTCAGATTTATTTTAGAAGTATGAGAGAAAAAAATTTGTTTTGTTTGTCCCATTGATATCATTTGAGCATAATAAGCCAGTGTTTTTAAGGAAATATATACACAAGTGGCAATTTTTGTTGTTGTTGTTCACTGGTGTACTTAAAAAGTACTTAGGAATAAAAAGTAATTTAAGTTGTTCTTTCTATCAAATGAAAATTTTATTTTATTAGCTTCCTTAGCATTGGAAAACGGATGCTTGGAGAAACTGCACATTCTTATCAGATAAGAGGAGACTCACTATATCTACAGATATTAAACTCATGTAAAGTCTGTTATAGCATGTGTACTAAGCATGCAATAGTATGAGTATTTCTATCTTGCATTCTTGTAACAAATTAGGCTAAACTGCAAAAAGAGTTCCTTGGGGATATTTCTCTAAAGAACATAGAAAATGAATTCAAATCAGTTTCTCAGTGAGGGAGGAAGGTGAAAGTATGTAACTGGGAGTCCTAAAAAATGACTAAAAACATACTAATCCCTTTATGTCATACCTAACAGTGTACAATTTGTGGTCACAGATATTCTAATACAGACCAGGAAGTGTTTTCTAACAACTGCAATAGCCAATAATTTGTATTATTAATAAGACACTGATCAAAACGTGTAGAATTTAGTGCAGATCATTTCCTAAGAAAGCACTATGTGAACCTATCATATACACAGAAGTCACACCTAATCAATGGATGTTAAGTGAAAGACTGGCAAGACATGCTCAAGGGAATAAGCACAATACATCTTCTCAGTGCTTCTGTAAGTCATCAAGTAAACAATTCAGTCAGTTTCCTTATTCTGTGTTTTAATGCTAGAGTAACACCTAAGGAGAACAAAAGTTTACTGCACATTGCAGAGCCCAGGATGCTCAAACACTTACAGTGGGAAGTGGGGACCAGAAAGCACAAAGCAGCCCTGGCTAGGCAGCAGAGCACGCTTACCTCCAAAAGTGAAAAGCGAAGAGAGGACTACAAGGACTGCCTGGGCTGGACGGGGTTGGACTCAGGCTTCTTGGAGTAAGACTGAAATTTAAAATAACATCATTCCAAGTGGGGGAAATGACTGCAGTAAAAATAGCACAGCTCACTTAAGGGACTATACTCCCTTCAGGCCAGACTCACTAGGGCTTGCTTATCAGTACCATTAAGTATTCATCCAATCACTTGCCCTTTTTCAGCTCTAAAATATCAAACTAGCAAAATGCTTCCTGCTGAAATTTACATTTTAAAAACTACAGCTGCCATGTTTAGTTGTGCCTTTTCTTTGTGAAGAGCATCTTGGCAGTGATCTTCAGCATGTGATCTTTCTATCAGAGAAATTCTAGTGCCCCTTTATAATACTGAATATATTCCATTCCTGATGAAGAATCAGTGATGACTCTGCAGCAGAACTGAAGAAGATTAGCTATGAGATAGCGCTAATGAAAAATCAGATTAAACACTGTAGTTTTTAAAAAGCAAAGCCATGATGCTTCTGTACGTGAAGTTACATTTTTAAGCACTTCTCACTGAAAAGCAAGCCTTATAGACATACCACATTTTGTCTAATCCTCAGGGATAATGACAGAAAGTGTTCATATGCTTATATTCATAAAGAATATCAAAAATTCTTACATATGGATACCAATAGTTTTAGTTCCTAGAGAAGGTTTTCTCAAATTCAGCTGTTGATGGGCTGTTATAACTCTCCCCTCACCAACCCTCCCCTCACCAACCTACCTAAATACTCATGTGTATTTACCAGCCAATTCTCAAATATTCATTATAAGGTACTTAGCACACAACCTACGTATCCCCCCTCTCTCCCCTTTTGGTCTCATGTTTCTTCTCTTATAGGAGAGAAGTAAAACTTAAATTGGTAAGATGTCTTACTTTTAAGAATTTTGCTAATGGATCCATTATGTACCTAGTCTATTAGTCAATTCCCCGCTATATTTTTTTAAGGTAAAATCAAGCGAAAAATCAGGTAGATGTTCTTCTACTAACTCTTAGGTTGATGTGAGCAGTAGAACTCCTGCTCTAGGGCAATGGACTCAAGAGTTAAAGAGCCTTCAGCCTCTCTACTGGACCAGGGCTCTATACCACACCAAGTTTTGCTACATGAGAACCAGGTCTGGGAACAGCACTGCACGTATTGGCTGTTTCATGCTGTTCGCATACTTCACTGGCATGGAAGGTTGGCAGCAGTGGATGAAATCAGACTTGGGTTTATCACAGTCTGTCAAGTATTAATGTCACTGGTGTCTCCCATTATATGGATAATTGAGAAATGGCTTGAACAGAAATACAAAATTATTTTATCAAGTATTTAAAAAGAACAAACTACCTTCTAAAATCACTCTCTAGTATGCTGTATTTCATAAAGCAAGGAATAGTTTACCTTATTAGACATACATTCAGAGCACACTGAAAAGCTACTATACTTAAATTTACTGTGCTGTTATTTAGCAGCTCATTGGGAAGCCCCCTGGAATGTCCACTGATATAGCCATCCTTTTTCTCTAATTACAGGCTTATCTAACCCTTTTGGTCCTGATGCCACTCTTGAGTGATCAAGCACAGGCACAAACGATGTGCACTAAGAAGTGATTATGAATCTAATTCTATATTTGCCTTAGGGAAAACAACCTTTTCAGAAATTGGAGAGCGGGGCATATGCTATCTCAATGTCAAAAATTTATGAATAAATTAATGATCCATTAATTTCTGGAAATCCTGGTGATACAGTGGTTAAGTGACCAAAACATCAGCAGTTCAAATACACCAGACACTCCTTAGAAACTCTATGGGGCAGTTCCACTCTGTGCTATAGGTTCTCTATGAGTCAGAATCAGTTTCTGAAATATTTATATATATGGTTCCTCACATTCAGGACTCCAAATCCTAAAACAGGAATCAGAAACTGTTCCATGCTTTTGACATTGCCCATTGCCTCAGTGAGAAAATTCTGGCTTAAACCCATAAACTATAAAACATGCTAGTATAGTACCACATGGATGCAATGCCTATGGAATAGACTCTGTTGGCGGTGGGGGGGGGGGGGATGGGGGGCGGGGAATTAAGGATAATAGTGCTCCATGAGAAAACATCTCAAAACTGTTCTTCTGTAGACATGATCCATGAGTTAGGACCATGTTATGAGTTACTCGAAATTCATTAAAATTATATACATAAAATCTTCTTTTAATGAAACTGGCCATACACCTTTTACCATTGGAACATTCTTCTGCAGTCGTTCTAAGCTGAATTTACTCAAAGACTGCAGAATTAGCTTTTTCCATGAATTAAAGTAAAATTAACTATGCCTACCTGAGAATAATTTCATATTGCAAAGTAAACAAAATGTTCAAAGTCAGTTACATACTAATACGACAATGGCATTTAGAAGCAATCCTCTAATCCACTGTCTCAGGATAGAGGCTAAACCAAGGGGGTGCGGCTGATAGCAAAACAAAAATCCAGGGAGCTCCCTGTGTTTAACTCAGCTCAACATCCTGCATCATCATTGGCCAAGTCAAAACATATGGGGCACATCTACCTCAGCATTTCAAATCATAAAATGGAACATTTGATAAAACTGAGTTTGCATTTTTAAAAAGCTACTTTGCTAAAAATGAAAGAAAAAGCTTCATGTGAAATGATACATCCTGAGTCCAAACTGCAAAAAGGAAACATAACAACCAGAAGCTGAGGTAAAAGCAAAACTCAGGGTTAACGCTCCCGGGTCTTGGGCACGAGAGTTACCGGTGTCTTAGCTGTGCGTTTCCAGAATTCTAAAGAGTAGAGGGTGAAGTCGAAGAGTGGGTGTGTGTCGTTAAAATATTTCTACATAAATGATGACTGTGGAATGTCACCGTGAGGATGGAGACAGGGACAATATATCATGGCAATGAGTAAATACTGTTTTTGTCTCTAATGAGAAATGCCACATCTAGCAAGAAGGTTGTAAGAGCCCTCTAACTTTTTATAAGTGAGGTAGTCATTAGTATAAAATCAGCATACAATTTCAGAGGCAGGATTAATTAGAAAAGTATTTAAATCATTTCAGAATAGTCATGTTTTAATTAATTAATTAACTCATTTCTCTTGTATGATGTATCTTCAGAATTTGAGGAATTACACAAACATCTTCCTGCAATATCTTCCCAGAGGAAGTCCAGTCTGAGAAAATTGAGACTGTACAAATGTCACTAAAATGTAATTGTATAGCTGTATTAAGTGGGAAAAAATGATATCTATATTTTTCTAGCAGATTTGTATTTTAATGCTTATTATTTTAAATGTGCCAGCACAAACTCCCAGATTCTGCATCTTAGATGAACAGATTTAAAATAAAAATTTGCTGACACTTCACGCGTCGCAGATGTTTAACTTCTGCGCCACAAATTAGATGAGGACATTTTCACGTAACTAGATCAAATCAGAAGGCAGTCAGAAGTGCTAATGGGTTAAAAAAAAAAAAAAAAAAAAACAGCTAAGCAAACCCAGAGCTGAACTAGGTAAACATATTGCAGGCAGTGGCTGGAGACTGCAGAAAGGATTCAAAACGTACTACAGTTCATTAATATTCTGTTGCACACATAAAACATGGATCACGTCTAATGAATGTCATCAATAACTCTCCTCTTGCACTCGAATCCACTGTAATATCTCCTCTTTTTCAGTGTAGACAGAGGCCTTTCTTTAGAAAAAAAGGCAGCAAAGGGATAAACAAACAGTAAGAGAGAGAGAAAAAGACAGACACACCATGGCCTACTGATACATTCTTTCACAATGAGCTGTTAAGATGTTTCCAGCACTGAGGTTTAGTAACTTTAAATATGCAGCAATGCTTTTCCTCTAACTGTACTGTAAAATGCTGGGTCTGGGTTTCCACATTAGCCATGCATTTAAGGCAGGTTTCTCTATCTCACACTGCAGTGCTCTGAGGCTGTCAGTACAAACAAATGCTAAATAGCTATTGGTTGCAGGAAAGCGAATGCCATGCAGAAAGCATTAAAATATTAAAGACAGACAATACTTACTCCAAGGTCAGCCCCGGAATCTGCAGCCTTTCCCGCTGGGCTTTCATGGTTGTTATATGTTACCACACTCTATTGTAACCATGACACACATTCACTGCCAGCGTCCCGGTGATGACAGAGAACCAAAAGGAACCTCTATAAAGGACTGGACTAACAATCTCTCGAGGGGGAGGGGGATCCTGCAAGTTTGGGTCCTTCCACCTCTAGCCGTAATCAAGAGATGTCAGCCGCTTTCCTCAGGTTAACAGCAGTGCACACTGCACAGATTTCGTTAAGGAAATGAGGCTTTCAGCTCTGCATATCAAGTAATTGGTTTCTGATTTTTTTTTTTTTAAGAAAGTCGCTCCACTCACAGACCCACGTTTCACCTCAGTGAAATGAAAAGTCCTTTTCCGCCATGCAGACTGGAAAGAACAATAAAGTAACAGTATCATACTTATGAGAGAGTTTCTCTCAGCAAACGCCTACTCCCCACCTCCCCAGTGATGCTCTCCAACAGAAGCTGACCACCCTGAGACAGTCACCGTGACTGTTCCCCCAGCGGAGTTAACAGAATCATTCATATTCCACAAGAAAGCGACAGGGAATGATGCTGAATGAAAATAATTAGGTACTTCTCTTTATACAGCAATCATAAGAAAGAGGAATAAATTAACGGTATTAACTTGGGGGAGGATGAACTCTGTTTTGAGGAAAAGAGTTAGGAAAACAAGCAATACCCTACAGGGAGAAAATACCAACTGAAAAGACACAGACAGGAGCTCGTATTTTTACTATCGAAAAGCTGATTTTTTTTTTTTTTTTTTACAAGCAGTTCAGTGGTACAGACTTCACAAAATCAATCTAATATGAATAAATTGGAAGGAAAAGCAGAATATATATTTTGACAGCCTGAAAGTTTCATCCTGGAGGTATTCAAAGAACATAATTTTTCACAGTATTCATCACCAGTGGGACGAAGTGTACTTTTATTGTCATGTCTCATGAACGTATCTGACTCACTTCCTCTAATGCATTTTAAAATATTTTAAAATTTGGCAACCATGAGTTTGCTGAGGAGAAACACTAGAACAAAACAGAACATTCGTTTTTAAGTAAGAATTTTAATTGTCAAGCGCGACAAAACCACACACACACATCTACACTGTGGTGAAAGGGTAATGGTGTTCCAGTATCTATATTTAAAAGGCTATCGAGTCCAATGTTATCTTTCCACAGATGAAGAAACTGAGGTCACATGATGGCAGTGTCAGAATGGGATAGGTGTCCTTAACTGCTACCCGAGAGGACTTGCATGCAGGGATGCCATGTGTGGTTACTAAAGGTGTACACCACAAAAGGACGCTGGGCAAAGGGGGGAGTGGGGGCTGAAATCCAACCGACTTTTACTTTTTCCAAGCCTCCCCCATGGCTCTGGGTTGCTTCCATGTCATCTTTTAATCTTCACAAAGGCAACCCCAAGTCTAGACGGTGCCCCATCTGGAGGGCCACCTGTTTCAAACTTGACTAAGGTACCACGTGGACTAGCACAGGTTCACGTGATACTACCACGCTCTAAGCCCTGGTGTGCCAATTTGATGCGTGACAATTTGTTAATGTTAATTAACTACCAACTCCTCCTTTAATATGGGCTATTCTGGGAAGGCAACAAATCCACACTGGAATTATCACTGGTTATTGCATCCTTGGAGGCAGACAAAGACGTAAACAAACAGTTACAATTTAATATATGACACATAACAAGAGGAAATAATACAGAGGCATAATGAAGCACAAAGGAAAAGAGATACACTGTGCTTAGGAAACTTACGGGAAGTTTAAAATGTAGGCTGTACAAGTCAGGTTATAACAAAAATTTAAAAAATTAATTACACACTATACCAGAAAATAAAGCAAGCTAAATTTTCTACATCTTTAATATTTTAAGGTAGACTCTAGGAAACACATTTAAATTTTATTCAATACTTTTATACAGAAATCTTCCTAAATAAATTTCAATTCTGTATTGCCGATAGAGTACTAGACATTTTCATTTGGATTCTGTTTTGTTGTTGAGTCACTTCCAACTTATGGCAACACTGTACGTATACATGACAGAGGAGACCTGCCCCACAGAGTTTCCTAGGCTATAATCTTTACGGGAGCAGATCACCAGGCCTTTTCTCCCATGGAGCCAACGGTGGGTTCAAACAGCTGACCTTTCAGCTAGCAGTTGAGCACTTTAACAACTGCACCATCAGAACTCCCTGGATTGCCACTGAATACTCTCAGTGTGACATGTATTAGACATGTAAAACATTTAAACTCATGAATCTAAGATGGTGTGAAAGAGAAGAGGAACAGGAGGAAGGGAGGGAGGAAGGGAGGAAGGAAGTCACTCAGCCAGGGTCACTTTTAGAGGATCACAGGAAACAGTTCAAATAATTTTGAAAACTGATAAATGAAGTAAGTGTTTATCCTGTTTTCTCTATCAATTGCACCTCCTAGATGGGAGAATGATTCTTTTTAAAAGTACTGAAAGTGATGACTGAAGAAGTGATTCAAGGGATCCAACATGATCAAAGACTCTCGGCACTCCAGAGAAGACATCCGAGCACTGTGGGCCTCTTGACGTGCCACCTGTGAGGCAGTCTTATTCAAATGTCCCATCAACAACAAATCCAACCAACGGCTGGATTTACATCAAAATATCAACTTACAGGAAATGCAGGGACAAAGAAACAGGTTAAACAATATCACATACATATCATCAGCAAAAGCTAGACTATGAAACCAGAAGAGATGCCCTAGTTTCTTACACAAGAATTTTCAAAGGAGAAAAGAAGATGAGGAAGAGAACACTAGATTTAAAAAGATTTAAAAGACATGAGCAACTACTTTCTGGCATATCAACAATTCGCAGGCCCATATGCCAACAAGCTGTAAAATCAACCAACAAATAACCATTTAGAAAACAAAGCATTTATGTGATTTATACCAGATATATATTATTGGGAAGGCTGTTAACTGAAAGGTCAGCAGTTCAAACTCAGCAGGCATTCCTTGGAAACTCGATGGGGCAGTCCTATAATGTCCTATATGTTTGATATAGGTATGAATCAATTCAACAGCAATGGGTCTTTTGATAAATTTTTTTATATAATGATTGAATATTTGATAGTAGCAATCACTGTTTTTAAGCCTAATACTGGGGTCATGATTATTTTAAATTCCCTCTTGTAGAGATACCTACAAAAACTCACAGATAATATAAATAGAATTTGATTTAGAATTGTCTGAGGAGGGGGTGTAAGAGATGATACATCAAAAATAACACTAGTGATGAGTTACTATGTATTAAAGGTGGGCACTGGGTAGATAGATTCATTATACTATTCCTCCTAGTAAATGTTTGAAATTCTGATAGAAAAGAATTCTCACTACCTTACAAAGCCCTGCATCACATGTTCATGCCTCCACTTCCCTGACCTGCTCTCCTACAACCCTCTCACCCTCACCCTTCCCTTCAGTGATTTTTCTTGCTGTTCTTCACATACACAAGGCACAGCCAAGGCCGTTGCACTTACTGTTTCCTCTGCCTGCAGCCTGTCCACAGGGATGTCAAGACATCTTGCTCCTGAACTACCTTTACATCTTCCCTCATCACCTTATTTGAAATCCCAAGCCCCTCTATACATCTTTTCCTCCTCTTGATGCATTTTTCTTCTTAGCCCTTACTATCACTCAACATGTTTTATATGTATTTGTTATTTTGGGAGCCCTGGTGGCACAGTGGTTGACAGCTCAACTACTAACTAAAAGGTCAGAAGTTCAAATCCACTCACCACTCCCTGGAAACTCTATGGGCCAGTTCTACTCCATCCTATAGGGTTACTATCAGTCAGAATTGACTCAATGGCAGCACGCTATTTTTTCCCCATAACAATGTAGGGTCCATAAATAAAAATGCTTTGCTATTCACAGATTTATATTGCCAATGCCAAGAATAGCCCACACAGTCACTCAATAAATATTTGCTAAAATCACCACCTAAACAAGAGATTGATCTTCCTTTCTTTCATTACTACCTAAGCACATCCCCCCCATACAGTTTCCAAGGCTTAAATTTAAGTCTTAACTTTTTCATGGAGTCCTCTCTAATGAATTTCAGCCTTTGTGTGTTTTATCTAAAAAAGAAATCATAGTGTGTGTATTGCTCTATAACTTGTTTTTTCTCACTTAACAATGTCTTAAAGATTTTTCATTTCAGTAAGTGCAAACTAAGCCAATTCTTTTCAACCACTTAAGAATACTCTACACTGTGAATGTATCATTGTCTGTTTAACTACTCTTTCGTGGATATTTACATGTCCTCCCTCCTCCTTTTTATAACAAAAATAATGCTTCAAATTCCTTTTTCATAAGAGCTTCTCTCTGGTTTGTAACCTAGACTATAAGTGTTTGGGGGCAGTAACCCTGTATTGGTCTATTTCTGCATCCTCAAAAGTCCATCAAGTCAGCACCACCACTACTACCACAAAATGATGACGAGGACAATAATTTTTTGCTAAAATTAACCAACTGATAGAAGAAGGGATGCATCAAGTGGAGTCCCTAGATCTTCTAATGGTTAACACACTTAACTGTTAAGTGAAAGGCTCGTGGTTTAAGTTCAACAGAGGGATTGCCACAAAAGGTCTGATAGTCTACTTCTAAAAAATCAGCCATTGGAAATTCTACAGAGCACAATTTTAATTTGATACACACTGAATCACCATGAGTCAGAATCGACTCAGTGGCCATGAGGTTTTACCTGCCAAGTGGACATGTATAAACTGTCTTAGTCCATATATAAAATGCCTGTGCAAGTAGGCAGGATTACTATGCCCATCTGATAGACAAAGATGCCAGTGCACAAAGAAGTGAGATTAGTAAGTGGGCAATCTATGACTTGAACTCTGGCAATCAGACTTTAGAGCTCAAACGACTATTAACTATTATGTTGGCAGTCAAGTATCAATGGTTAAAAAAATTATTATTTGGGAGATGAATGACTATCATAATAAGTACATATTGGGTATCTGCTGAGATCACCTGGGGAATGAATAGCCTGCCCATCTCCTTTTTTCTTTTTTCTAGAAACACAGTCCTTAGTCACATGGTTACCAAAAGTACCACAGACACAGCTGAATGACTGTTTAAAGTGAGCTCTGAGCCAAATACCTCTAAACTAGACTAAAAAGGAGAAAACAGTCTCTTTTTGAATATAAGACAAAATGTTTACGTGTTGTCATGGGCCATGTTATCTGCCACGGAAAAGGATTATAATGAGAAATGAAGTACATACAATTTGTACAGTCTGGTGCTCCTTACCAGTTCATCTTCATGATCTTACCTTGTCTGTCCTAAGTCCTAAAGGAAACCAAACACAAGATTTGAGCACCGGCTACCATGACACTATAGTTCTTTCATGTTGGGCCCGGGAGGAGGCTTTGCATACCCGTGAAACCTAGCAAGGTAGTCTGCACATGGAAATGAACTGTGTACCTTGGTATGAAGGGGGAAGACAAGATGTGGACAACATCTCAGGGTCTCTAAATTCAGTTGTATACCAAACTAGATGAACACCCAGGAGTTCAGTTATCTCAACTATTACATCTCACTTCAGCCAGTTTAGGTATTGATTGCAGTCATTTGAAAAGTCTAAAAACAGAACAATCCCAAAAGAGATAGGAGAAAGGAACAATCCCCCTAACTTAGAATAAAGAAGGAAGAGGCATAGGAGGGTGTGTACTTACCTCTACTATGTCCCTGGTTAAGGACAATCTGTCCTTTAAGACACACTTTAAGAGTCACTTCCTCCCAGAAGCCTTCTCTTTTCCCCTTTTTGCCTCTGAAGACCCACTTGTGCCCCTAGAGCAACGGTGTTCATTAAGCACATCCTAGTGCACTCACCTATTTGTAAATCTCGCACTTTGCTATGAGTCTGGTGAGCCTAGAATCTCGATGCTTCTTTCCTTTGCATGCCCAGCATGGTACAGTGCCAGCCTACAGACTGTCTTATCTTGATCCCAAAAAGAATGGTTGGGCAGTGAGGAAACATCACAGAAGAAAGACTGTATCTTTAAAAAGAGGTTCATCAATGGACTTTCTCTTATGTAACAGTAAGTCAAATTAGAAAAGAACAAAGGGTAGGATATTGTCCAAATAAAAGGAAGTTAATGGAGTGAGGTAGGTCTTGTCTCTTAATTAGGTTAAAAAGATAAAGTGTAAAAAAAGGAAAAAAGAAAGAAAGTAAGATGGAAGTTGAGAAATTAACTACCCAAGTTGTCAATCTTAAGGCTAGCTTGGCTCCAAATCCAATTTAAACTGGAGGTCATTAGTCTAAGTTTTAGAAGACAAACCTTACAAACCTTTCACTCAGTAAAGTGAAAGTGCTCTGTGAGTCAGTTAAGAAAAATACACACTGTATCTTAAAAGTAGTATTGCAATTTTAAAAACTTCTTCAAATGAATCAATAATTTGGACATTTGCTTAAATTTACTGGTTTTAAGAGACTTAAAAAAATTGAAAATATAAGATGCTAGGCAAACGGGTAAAGTTGAACAGAAACTTGTCCATCTGAATTCCTGGAAAACAACAAAGGCATATTCTTCACATCCAGCACATTCCCAGTGCTGGATGATATTCTTGATGCTTGGATCCACTGTGTCAATTACCAAGTTCAGGGAACTGAAATTTCCAAGTAAGAAAACAACAACGGTAAGTATCATGAGAAGACAATGCCTTAACCTTCTCACACATAACTGCTAAGCAACTTTCAAGAGATTAATGTGAACCACATAGGCATAAAGAGGAATGAAAGTAAGTCTGCATGTCCTTGCAATGACCTAGTTATGAATTCCCTCTCTTCAATTCCTCTAACCAATCCCTTCTCTTCAGTCTGCACAAATAACCTCACTTCTTCACACAGAAAACAAAAGTTGGTAATCAAGGCCTACAAATTTTAATCTCCTGCTGAAAACAAATTCTTTCAACCTCTAGGCTTAGCTTCTCTCTTACTAGTTCTCCACATTAATTCAATAAATATTCATTGAACTTTGAGTCAGAAATGTGCCTGATACTAGGAATTTGTCTAGGGATGACCAGAACAGCTCTTGAATTCCTTTTAGTTGCTTGATACATATCCCATAGGCTAAAGCACAAATAATACATTTGTGAATTTGATACACAGGTCGGGGTTAGAAAGAGATGCCTGAAAAAAGTGGCATAATAATGGGAACAGGTTAAAAAAAATAAAGAATGATGATGTTTATACCAGACATAATTTTCAAGAGCAACCCTACCTGAGGGTCTACTCCTGTGTGCTGTATTAGTAGTGCCAACGAAACACAATGCACAAGATGACACCCTGAAGGGAGGCTGGCGTACAATTCACCACATGTGTTACCAAGGGCAAGCTACTTAACTTCTTTCTGAACTTTGGTTTCTTCATCTATAAAGAGGAGACAATGGAAGCCATGTCCATGTAGGAGAACTGGGAAAATTTCACAACATAAGGCCCATACATTTTAGAATGTAGCATGTTTGTCAGTGTTAATAAAACCTATGTACTATAACTACAGTTCCTTGCAATATAGACAGCTAGATAGTGTCAGAACAATGGCCTCTGAGAGTGGCCTTCAAGGAACTGGAGAATCAGTATATGAGCTGAAGACCCAGAAAGATGTGTAGTGGCTAGAAGAACACCTCATGGACTCAGTGCACATGTGTGCCTACAGGGAAATAGCTTAAGGGTGCACTATACTTTGGTGGGTGGTGGATGAGGGGAGGACATTGGTTTACTTAAGGCTATTAGGTTTAACTGATGAGACATATAGACAATAAGTCTGAAGTTAAGTAACCTACTATTCTTGTAGGAAAGGCACACCACTGTAACACCGATGGTAGCAACACAGTTTTGAATAAGTCCAGTGCCATGGCTTAAGACTGGGTCCTTCCAAATATTCTCTAGAGCAATGGTTCTCAACCAGCAGTAAATTTTCCCACTAGGGGGCATTTGGCAAGGTCTGCAGACATTTTTTTTTTGTTGTTACAACTTCATAGGGACAAGTACTACTGGCATCTAGTGGGTAGAGGCCAGAGATCTTGTTAGATGTCTTAAAAGGCACTGGACAGCCCCACAACAAAGAATTCTCTGGCTCCAAATCAAGAGTACTGAGGTTAAAAAAAAAATCTGCTTTGGGACCAGGGTCAATTTCTACAGGACCATTGTTAACTCGTTTTTATATATTTTGGCTCTTATCCTACTGAATTTAACTGAAACAAAACAAAAAACTGCAAAATCTTGTTGGTCACTTCAAATTTCCCCTCTCAGCAATATTACCAACCTATGTGTATATGCTATTGCCCTGTTTTCCAGAAAGATAGGCTTTTGTTGTTGTTGTTGTTTCTACAATAAGAGCCACAGAAGTGTCTGTAAGTCATAGAAGCTAATTATCAAGAGTCTCCAGGCCATATACAAGCAGAAACCTAGATATAAAATTCTGCAAAGCAAGATGACCCAAATCACATAGAAAGTAAGTTCCATAGTTTCTCTGACACCACGATTGAAGGGTTTGGCTCAAAAGTAAAGCCAGGGAGGTGAGTTAAGATGGCAGAGTATTCAGATGCATCCCGTGATTCCTCTAACAAGAAAGACTTAAACAAGCCAACTTTATATATGGCATGCTAGGAGCCCTGAAAATCAAGGTCAAGTTGAAACTCAGCCTGAGTAACAAGGAAGGTAGAGGAGCTCCAGAAGTGCCTCTGACTGGCCAGGCCAGGCTTGGCATGAACCAGCACTCCACAAGCAGACAGCAAGCATTGTGAGGGGAACACTGGCATCTGGGAAGTATCCTTCACAACGGGAGAGACTTAGTGGTGAAGAGCCCACACACGCCTCTAGAACTGGTGAAAGAAGGCATTCGATAATCAAAAACCAAGCAGCTTCCATCTCAACTTCCAAGCTCGGATCTAAAACTTTCCTTCAGAATAAACCTCTTCTCCCTTTTCCCAGTGCTTCCATCTCCTTTCTCTGTGTATTACAGGCTCCATAGACTGATATATCCCCTGGTTGAGAAATAGGACCCATTATGGATACCCTGAGCCATTTCTCCAGCATTACAGAGGGACCAACTTAACAAACAGATGTGAGAAATAACAATAACAATCTCCTGGCTCTCAGTGGTCCACTGACCTGGAAGGACTCTCATCTCTGCACACAGCACTGAACACCCATAGTCGAGCAGCCAAATCTATCCAAACATGCACCTTAAGTGACATAAACATGCCTCCCTCTCAGATAGGAGTGGCATCAGCCCCACGCCCACCGCACCTTTCTCAGCATATGCAGCCAGATACGTGTGCCTACACGGATCACCCCTCACCACCCAGCATTGTAAGGGAGAGCTTGCACCACACACTTGACAACTGACTACCTGGACACCTGAGCTGTATACATACAAGAAAAGTAAACAGACACCTGGGCTCACACGCCTATTAACCATTCTAACCACTTAATGACAGGACAATAAAGCTTCAAGGGTGGCAATCAACAAATAAGAATACAGTAGGAGGCCTCAGACTACCTGACTTCAGAACCCATTATACTGCCACTGTAGTCAAAACAGTCTGGTAACCATACAGCAAAAAAAATACAAACCACTGAAACAGAACTGAGAAGCCAGACATAAAATCCTTCACCTAGGAGCAGCTGTTATTTGACAAAGGCCCACAGTCCACTAACTGAGTAAAAGACAGTCTCCTTAACAAATGAGGTTGGCATAAATGGATATCCATCTGCATAAAAATTCAAAAAAAACACATATCTCACACTTTACACAAAAACTAACTCAAAATGGATCAAAGATCTAAATACCAAATCTAAAACAATGAAGATCATCGAAGAAAAAATAGGGGCAATACTTAGAGCCCTAATACACAGCATAAACAAAATATAAAGCATTACTAACAATGTACAACCACCAGAAAACAGGTAACTGGCAACTCCTAAAAACTCAAACACTTAGCTTATCCAGAGACTTCATCAAAAGAGTAAAAAGACAACTTACAGACTAGGAAAAAATTTTTGAATATGACAAATCTGATCAGCAACTAATCTCTAAAATCTATAAGATACTGCAAAACTCTCAATAACAAAAAGAGAAATAACTAAATTAAAAAATAGACAAAGGAGTTGGACTCCCAATATTTTATTTCTTTGAATTTTATTGTACTTCACAGGTGAGAGCTTCCACTTTATCTTTCAGCATATTTATTAACTAGTGCATTCAAGTATATTAATTACTATATTAATTTTCATGAAAAAAATGGCAAAGAATATGAATACACACTTCACCAAGGAAGTCATTCAGCAGCTAACAGATACATGAGAAAATGCTCATGATTATTAGTCATTAGAGAAATGCAAATCAAAACTACAATGAGATACTATCTCAAAACTACAAAAAGATACCATCTAACCCCAGTATGGCTGTCATTAATAAAAAATAAAAACAAAAAGCCACAAAATAATGTTAGAGAGGCTGCAGAGACTAGAACACTTACACATTGCTGGTGGGAATGTAAAAATGGTACAGCCACTTTGGAAATCAATTTGGTGCTTTTTAAAAAGCTAGAAATAGAAATACCATAAAATCTAGCAATCCTACTTCTTGGAATATATCCCAGAGAAAGAGTTGTCACAGAAATAGATATATGGACACCAATGTTCATCACACACTGTCTACAATAGCAAAAAGATGGAATCAACCCAGGTGCCCATCAACACACCAATGGATAAACAAACTACAGTAGATACACATAATGGAATATTATGCAATGATAAAGAATAACAATGGATCCTGGAAACATCTCATAACAAGCTGGAATCTGGAAGGCATTATGCTAAGAGTAATTAATCAGTTCCAAAAGGACAAATATTATATGAGACCATTATTATAATGACTCAAGAAAAGGTTTAAATAGACAAGAAAATAATCTTTGACGGTTACAAGACAGGGGAGGGAAGAGGGGGTACTCACTAATTGGATAGTAGACAATAATTATCTTAGGTGAAGGGGAGACAACACACAGTAGAGGAGAAGTCAGCACAACCTGACTAAATCAAAAGCTAAGAAACTTTCCAAATATAGCCAAACACATTGAGACACAGAGTAGTAAGGGCAATGTTTAGGGGTCCACAGTTTCAGTGGACATCTAGGTCAACTGGCATAACAAAGTTTATTAAAGAAATGTTCTGCACCTCACTTTGGAGAGCAGTGTCTAGGGGTCTTAAATGTAGTGAAGCAGCCATGTAAGAAGCATTAACTGGTCTTAACTCACCTGGAGTGAAGGAAAATAAAGAACATCAAAGACGTAAGAAAACTGGACATAAGAAAAATATGAGCCAAAGAGACAGAAAACCAAACCAAACCCATTGCCACTGAGTCAATTCTGACTCACAGCAATCCTATGGAACAGAGTAGAACCGCCCCCAAGAGTTTCCATGGAGCACCTGATAGATTCAAACTCCCAACCTTTTGATTAGCAGTTGCAGCACTTAACTACTATATAAACTAGACACTACATCAGTATCAGACCAGAAGAACTAGAGAGTGCCTGGCTCCCACCTGTGACTGCCCTCACAGGGAACTCAACAAAGAACCCATGATAATGAGGGAGAAATGTGGGGTACAGAACTAGAACTCTAGTAAAATGACCAGACTTGACAGTCTGACAGATTGGAGGGTCCAAGAAAACATGGCTCCTGCATTCTCTGTTAGCCCAGAGCTTAAACCACTCCTGAATTCAACTCCTCGAAGGTGGAACCAGTAGGTAAGAGTGTGCTATTTGGCTTAAGTAGATACAGGAGACATAATTGGGCAGCTCCTGTTTGAAGGTGAGATGAGAAGGCAGACGGAGGCAGGAAGTGGTTGAATGGATACGGGAAAACACAAGGTAGAGAGGAATGTACTGTCAGTGTAGGGAGAGCAGCTGGAATCACATAAAAACGTGTTTAAGTTTTTGCAGGAGAAACTGATTCAAATTGTAAACTTCCACTTAAAATACAATGATAAATAAGTAAACAGTAAAGCATGGTATGTAGATCTCAGGAACAGGGGCAGATGAAATTTAAAGACAAGCGTTTCGATTCCTCAGATAAAATTCAAGGAAGCAATCTCCCCAGTCCAATATTTTCTCTAATTTCAAGGCTTCCACAGGGAATACACAAAACCCTAAGGCAAGAAAGAAAATGAACATCACTCTCCCTGAATGATCAGTTATTTATATATTCTTTAAAAGGTGCGCAGTTGAGGAAAACTTTCAATAAAGGGGAATACGTGTGTGTTTTCTTGCTTTATCACTCACATAATTCAGTCAAGGTTAGACATCATTGACACTGACACTCTTTCAACAGCTGATAGCATTCACTGGACATTCATTTAGCACTCTCTCTTCTAGATGTGGGAGATACAGCAATGGATGACACAGAAAGGCCTGCTTACAGAGCCCATATAAATCAAGGAATAAAAACAAGGAAACGAGTACGATCATCTTTGATAATGACAGGTATTGTGCAGGTGCCATCACAGATGACAGTCAGTGACTGGGGGAGTAGACAGTACCTTTAGATCAGACCCACCAACAGCACTAGGTGATGAACAAGCTTCATTTGCAGGAGAAAAGGAGTCATTCTATGAAGAGATAAGAAAAGAACGCCTCTGGCATAGGGAACATCAATTGCCACATCTCTGGGACCAGGTTGACTCATTAAGATCAGGTGTTTGATGTACAGCAATTCAACAAATATTTCCTCAGTGTTTACATAATGCATGGCATTACGGGTGATAAAAAGGTGCACTAAATACAAGTTTGGGTTAAGAACCATGCAATTTGATAAACCTGATGAAGCTGAAGAGGAGTAGAATAAAAGTTAAAGTGGGGATCAGAGTTATGTTCTTTACACCAATGAGATAAAGAAACAGCTTTTAACTTTGGTTGTATCTTGTAGTAATCTGAGTTGCATTTTTCAAACAGGCCTTTATAAGCAGCTAGATAATGGTTTTGAACTACTTTCCATCCCTTCATGGCAGGTGAATGGGTGATTGGAGCTGTATGTGTTTATTCATCATCTCCATCCTGTGGGCATATAGTAAGTGTTTCCTGTGGCCAAGATACTAGAGAAACAAAATAGAAACAAAATGTCTAAGAGATGACCCTGTTCTTGAAAAAAAGATGAAGGCAGAAGCAGCCTCCACCTACCATCCTCCTTCCTCTTGCTCCTGATCCAAACAACATGAAATTCTAAAGGAATCTCTCTCGTGGGAGGCCCTTTCTTGCCAGTCAAAGGGTTTATCATCTGTTTCTATATAGTTTACTAAAGATTCTTCATGATATGTAATGTATCAAATTTACCACCTGTGCATATTCTCTCAAGAAACACTGGAAGATATGTTTCAACAAAACAATGAAGTAAACCATTTAAGAGAAGCACATGAGAAGAAGGAAAGGACAGCACATGAGAGAGAGGTGAAGGGAATTACCAGGATGACAGTAATGATGGTAAAGAGGAATCTCAAGAAAACAGACACGCAGTGTACAGTCCAGTTTAGAGCAGAAAGATGAAGGGCTCAAGAAGAGGCTTCAAGGGGGTGGGAGGTGGGGAAATAAAGGTGTTTTTTTTTTTTTTTGTATATTTGATGATGTACATACGTAAAATGGGTTTTATGGCTGCATTAGAGATTATGGAACAAAGTACTTAACCACTGTACCACCACGGCTCCTTCCTATGATGATAACTACATAAAATTTAGGCAGAAGAACAGAACAATTATTAATTCCAGGAAAAAACACAGAGTTATACAGCAAACAGAATACAATCATTGTCTCATCAGCAAACATATATACATATATAGAATTGACTCCACAGCACCAGGTTTGGTTTACATATATATATATACATATGTATGTATATATATATATATATATACATATATATATATACACATATGTATATATATATACACACACACACACACACTGTGGCAGACAGACTAATGCCCTCCACAAAAGATGCACCGAGAACCTGGGATATGTTACTCTACAGGACAAAATGAATTTTGCTAGTATGATTAAGCCAAAATAAGAAGACTGGTCTAGGTTATCTGGGTGGGCCCAGTGTAATCACCAAGGTCCTCATAAGGGAAAAGAAGAAAGCAGAGAGAAGGAAACATGCCAACAAAAGCAGAGTTTGGAGTGATGCAGCCACTAGCCAAGGAATGCAGGCTGCCTCCAGAAGCTGGAAAAGGCATGGAACAGCTTAATACCCAGAGCCTCTAGAAGGAATGCCGTCTGATTCTAGTCTGAGGGGATCCATTTCAGAACTGTAATACAATGAATTTTGTGTTGTTTAATGCTGCTGAGTTTGTGGTAATTTGCTGTAACAACAACACGAAATTAATAAATGCTTAATCTGAAAAATATAAACAATGCATATTGATTTAAATGTGAATCATGTAACAGTGCTTTATCTTAGAAGATAGGGAACAGAAAAATGTGGTACAGGGGTAGTATAAATACACCATGACACCAAATGTGTTATGTGTTGAACACACATTAGAAGGAAAATCAGTATTAGCTGGGCTTCAACATAATATGATTACTTCTCCCATCTTAACCCAATATTGAAAGGACAGAGTAGCTGGGGCGGGGGGCCGGGGACCATGCTCTCAGGGGAAATTGAGGCACAACTAGCGTTTTGCTAACACAGCCTTCTGCACCTCACATTGGTGAGTGGCATCTGGGGTCTTAAAAGCTGCCAAGCTGCCATCCGAGGGTACAGCAAATGGTCCCAGCTCAGCAGGAATGGATGATCACCAAGGACCAAAATGACATGGGGGAAAGAGAACCCAGAAGACAGACAGACCCATATGAGTGGGTGACTACACTGAGTTGTGACCAGAAGAACTGGATGGTACCCAGCCACCACCAGTGATAGCCGTGATGGAGCTCACAGAGTTCAGTCTCACTGGCAACACAAGAATAGAAAGGGGTACACCCTGAGATCTCCACTAAGAGACCACAATTGATGGTTCAGGGGCTTCGGAGTTCCCTGTGGGAACATGGCCCTGATGTTGCCCCTGTCCTTAAATCATAATGAAGGTCTACTCTTGGACAGGAATGGATTGGACTTGGTGACACAGAGTGACCATATCATGTGTGCACTTTATGGTTCTATGCATCCAAAGAACGTCATCCTGCTGACCTCTTACTGGAGGCAGGGGAGTGGGTGGAGAGGAGGGGATAGGAGATTGTTGTGAGAATAAGATATGTATGGTGCAGACAGGAAGACTGTGCTGTCACAGGGCAGTGAGAACAGTGGGAGCTGCATATAGGTGGGCATGCAAATTTATAAGGGAAAGTACATTTTCATTCAATCATAATAAAAAAAGAGAGAGACTGACTCAAAAAAAAAAAAGCCTCATTGTTGTCAATTCCAACTTAAAACAACTCTTCAGGACACAGTAGAACTGCCCCATAGGGTTTCCAAGACTGCCATCCTTATGGAAACAGACTGTCACATCTTTTTGCCATGAGCCACTGCTGAGTTAGCACTCCTGAATTTTCAGTTACTTGCTGAGCGCTTCAACCACTGCACCACTAGGGTCTTGTACCATAATAGAAAGTCAATGTAATGTCAGTAGTGATTTAAAAAAAAAAAAAAAAAGACATCAAAATGAGTTACTGTGAACTATGGAGGACATTATTAACAGAAAGAGCTACAAGCTGAAGCAACTCTTAAGGAAACAGGACAAGATCGCAAAAAGGGGTGAAGCAGGATTATACTATTCTTCATAAACTTCATGTTGTTGCTGGCTGCCATTGAGTCCATTTCACCCTACTGACTCCATATGACAGAGCAGAGCTTCCCCCATAGGGCTTTCTTGGCCATAATGTTTATAGAAGCAGGTTGTTGGTTTCCTCCCACATAGTTACTCACCAGGATAGAAGTGTGAACCTTTTGCTTAGCAGCCTTGCCCTTAACCATTGCACCACCAGGGCTCCTTGGGAGCTTCAGAGTGCTGTTTAACCTCTTAAATTACGTAAATGTATTGTTTTGATAAGAATGAAAATTAATTTTAAGAAGAAAAACTTAGCTGCCAGATACCAGTAATTCCTTGCTGTATTTCTGAAATTTACTGTATCCACTTTTACTGAAACAACATCTAATTTTCATGCACTTGTTATCTACTCAGTAAGACACACCAGTATTTTCAGAATAAAGAAGTGAACAGTTTTCATTTCACAAAAGTTAGTGATTTTCCTCCTCACAGTATCTCCCTGATAATCTAAGTGAATCAACAGCTTTGTAAACAGAAAGAAAATGGGCAAATAAAATTAAAAAGAATGCACTGAGTAGTGCTTGAAAGTGAAGGAGGGATTAAAAATGTCCATGCTTCACACTTCACTCAGACACAACGCCGTAGTCGGCGGATTAGGACAATTCCCCAGTGTGACCACTGATAGCTGCCTTTCTACCCAGGTTCCTAATTGGTATTAAGATTGCTCTTTGGTTTTAATTTTCACTTTGAAGTGAAACTTCTTGCTGCTCACCAGACCTGCAATTAAATTCTTTTTTTCCCACCAGCTGAAGGCCAAGAGTATTAGCAGGTATGTACTATGTTGACCAAGGTTGCCTTGAGGTACTTCTTAAACTCAAAAGCATGGAGCCTTCTTTCCACTCTTGCAGAGCTGTACTCCAGTTTTGCTCTGAGACTATCATCCTCTGCCCGCATCCCACTGATGCTGGGTGATACAGACTTGACTCACAAGCTTCAGGCTGTTCCAGGCAGCATAATCCATGCCCTGGCCACAGGGCATTGATGTAGCTCATCAGGCTGGAGACGATGTATCAAGGAAACAGACTATTTCCCTGCTCTATTTGAAGTTTGGAAAACCTGGTGGTATAGTAGTTAAGTACTACAGCCTAAAGGTCAGCAGTCTGAACCCACCAGTCACTCCTTGGAAACTCTATGGGGCAGTTCTACTCTGTCCTATAGGGTTGCTTTTAGTGCAAATCGACTCAGCGGCAGTAGGTTAGGTTTTGGTTGGCACATTTGAAGTTGGAAGGTCATCCCACACATTTTCAGCCACCAGAAGAACACATACAACAGCTAAAATGTCCTTAGTGGAGCTAATGCATAAAAGAGCAAAGCAGGGTGCTTATGAAATCGTGTGAGCACCAGGTACCTAAACTTTGCAGTGATGGAATCCCACAAGTCCATTCTCTTTGTGAAACTTGGTTTGGGTTTTCTACCACTTGTAATACTAAAGCTTTACAAGTAGTACAGCCAGAAGGCTTTGTCACTGTACAGAGTCTTCAATACTCTTTCTACGAGAAGATAAAAACAACCCAACAAAACCACAGAATCTAAAGACCTAATTTTAAACTGGAGTGCAATAGCAGCACTATTTATAATAGCCCCAAACTGGAAAAAACCCAAACGCTCATCAGCAGTAGAATGGATAAATGCAGTCCAGCACATTCACACAACGGAAGGCTACACAGCAATAATGATGAATGACTGACAACTACATGTAGTTATGTGGATTAATCTCAAAGTACAGCACTGAGGGAAAGAAATTGTACACATACTGACTCTATGTATAAGATCAAATCAGGGAAATCCAGTCTATGCTATTAGAAAGCAGGATAGCGGTTATCTGGGGGTGGCATAGTAGAGACAGGATGAATGAATGGGGCTTTTAGGGTGTGAGCAAATGTTCTGCTTCTTCTCTTAATTTAGGTGAAAGTGCTTTTTACAAGGCAGTTTACTGTGCAAATTAGTTTCTCATTCAAAAATTTAACCTCTGGCTGGAGGAAGGAGAGTGGATGGAGAGGAGGGGAAAGGAGACTGTTGAGAGGATGAGACATGTATGGGGCAGAGAGGAATAGTGTGCTGTCACCAGACAGGGAGAGCAGTGGAAGCTGCATATAGGTGGGCAGGTAAATTTATACAGGAATGTACATTTTCACTCAGTCATATTTAATTAAAAAAATTTTTTTAAAAATTAATATAAAATTGCTTTCTGACCCTGGTTGCAATTCCTGCAATGTGTCAGCACACTTTCCCTTTCCACCCTGGGTTCCCAAGTGTTCATTTGTCCACATTTCATGTCTCTTCCAGACGTCTCCTTTTTGTTTTAGGGCAAATGTTGCCCATTTGATCCGGTATATTTCACTGAACAAAGCAGCATGTTTCTCATGTGTGTTAGTGTTTGTTTTACAGGCCTGTCCCGGTGGAGCAGTGGTTAACAGTTCAGCTGCTAACCAAAAGGTCGACAGCTCAGTTCTGCTCCATGAAAATCCTGTGGGTCAGTTCTACTCTGTCCCCCAGGGTTAGAATGGACTTGACAGTGACAGATTTAATTTTTGGCTTAAAACGCAGACTTCAAGAGTGGCTTCAGTTCTGAGTTAGCTGGCTGTAAAGGAGTAGTGATCTTTTTAAAGGTTTCTACAGTCTCTGTTAAGATCAGCAAGTGTGTCCTTTTTTTTGTGAATCCGAATTTTGTTCTACATTTTTATCCAGCTCTGTCCAAGATCTTCTATTGTGATCTCTCTCAGAGAAGCCAGTGGTAGCAGCTGGCAAAATCTGTTTCTCCTTGGCAGGTTGGTGGCATCTGTGGTTCATGTGGTCCATTCATCTTTTGGACTAATTTTTCCTTATGTCTTTGGTTTCCTTATTCTCCTCTGCGCTTCACAGGTTTGGACCAACAGATTTATCTTAGATGACCATTTGCAAGCTTTGAAGACATTTTCTTTATGAACTATGTTACAAGGTCTGACAACTAAGCCTGCAAACTTTACTGTTCTAAATACTATACTGCTGAATATCACTGCAGTTACATTCCAAGTACTCCCCATGGGAAGCTAGGCACTATTCACCCTTCCAAGCAATCTTGGAACTCTCTCTGGAAGGGCCACTGCACATGGTGTCATGGTGGCTAGTTTGTGAACTTTACAGCTGTCTGTGAGCTAGCAAAGAAATAACTGTAATGGAACACCCTACCTAGTCACCTGATCTAGGCCTAGTGACTTTTTTTCTTCATGCAAAGATACAGGAAATATTGAAAGGAAGACATTTTCAGGACATCAAGGATAATATGACAACAGCTCTAATGACCATTCCAGAAAAAAAAGAATTCCAAAACTGCTTTGAATTGTGGACTAGGCACAGGCATCAGCGCATAGCTTCCCAAGAGGAGTACTTTGAAGCTGACCACAGTGATATTCAGCAATGAGGTAAGTGGCTCTTTATCTAGGATGAGTTCGGGAACTTAATTGACAGTCTTTGTGTGTCAACTGACAAAACTTCTGTTTCTTGATCCAATTACTGATTACATGGATGTGCCAAGTCTGTGAAAATCCCTCAAGTTTGTGAATTTGGGCCTTCCTCTAAGTCTCAAACTGAATTTCTCAAAAAAGCAGAGTCTACTTAAAAGAGTTTTACACTAGCGATTCCAGTGGAAAAAAGACCTGTGATCTGCTCCCAAAGATTACAGAGTTGGAAACACAATGGGGTATTCCTATTCCGTAATATAGGGTCAGTGAGTCAGAACTGACTTGATAGCACACAACAGTTAACTAGAACAGATTACCTGATATTTTTCAACTTTATTCCTTCTTTTTAAAAAGTTATTTAAGCTTTGCATCATTCTGTCCAGGATTGGAGGCAACACAAATAAACACATACATATATATATATATAAAACTATTGAATACATATTTGTTAGATTAATGATGCAAATTAAAAAGTAAATCAAAACATAAAATGGAATAAAATGACTAATCTACAGATAAATACAGATAAATAGAAAATACAGAATCTTAAAGGGGAAATTCTCCAAGGCCTATCTGTGACCAAACTAATTAATTAGTTCCCTGTTTATACATAATTATATAGTTAGTAAATGATTGAGTCAGGATTCAAAATCAGATTTTCTGACTCCAGCTACTGCATGCTTCCACTGCACTACACTGAACCTACTCAGATCATAATGTATGGACAAGTGGCTTGACCAAATGATTCCCAGTAGAATTTTTCTAGGTAACGTACTCAACATATTTAATTGATAGACACACATACACACACACACACACACACGATGATTTTTAAGGTCATTTTAGAAAACACTTTACTTAAAGTGAGATATATATTGAGTATGTGACCCAAAAGGTTAGCTGGAGTTGCTTGCTGAAGAACTCTACGAAAAGCAAAACCATGAAAGTAAATGATGCGAGACTCATGAGGAAGCTTCACCAACTACAAAACACTCTCTAGAAATTATGACTGACCAAACAGGAGTTCTTCTGTTCTCTTCATCAATAATGGCACAGTTACCTCCTGTTGAGACAAAGATTATCAGCATATGAAGTACAGTACTGTTCTTACTATTTTTCATTTTTGTTGAAGTCTTAGTTACACATGATACAACTCGATTATGTAAGTCACACCATCTTCTTGCGGGAGCTCAATTCACATCAATAGTCTTGCATTAGGAAAAAATTCATCTTTAATAGGCTGCTCTAGTGCTGTCTGATTTTTTAACAGTTTCTTAACTTTCATTGTTGTGTATTACACAACTGTGGTATTTTTCACAGATGCAGTTCTGGGAAAATTTTAAAAACAACTGCAAAATCTTTCCACTTACCAGACTACTGTTGACTACTGAAGGCAGGGTGGCATCTATTACACCCTGTCCTCTACGCTTTAGAACTGTGCCTTTCACATCTGACTCCCAGTAAGATAGAAGCAAACAGAGAAGGGGCTGGGCAACTGTTCTTTTAGAAAGTTGATTTCTAAAGCTTTCACTAGAGAACCTGGTGGAGTAGATTAGGGAAGACATATGTCTTTCTTCTTTCTTCAAAAAAAGAAGAAAAATCAGACAAAGTTTCTGAGGTCAGAGAAAGAAAAGTTATCTCCATTGATCCAGAGTGTAGGATCTTAAGATGACTAAAGATTTATTTCTTTTTTTAATCAAAGACCAAGAGAGTTCAGATGAGCCAGAATTAGAGATCTAAACGAAGTAATGTGAGATTTAACATGAAAGAAAATCTTTCCTTTTGACAGGAGGACAATGGTTAAGTGTAAAACATTGGAAAGAAAAAAAGGAACAATTGAGATGCTGGTCAATCAATTTTAAACATAAAGGCTATGTGTAACAGTTAAGCTCTGTTAGTGAAATATTATCACCACATTTATAGACACCAGGTTTTGAAACCTGGAGAAGACAATGTATAAAGAAGGACACACATGATAGCATCATCAATGAAGGGCTACATTCTTTTGCAAATAATTGTCTTTTTGAATTTCTCCTGCCAACACAACTTGCACAACTCCAAGTTAAGCACAGCACTTTAGTTATTATGACATCCTATGATGATTTAACAGCCAGCCAATGACAACCTATTGTAAATGACTTGTCTATGTATGCGTCTCTGTTATTTGAAGCCACGGTTAAAATAAAACAAAAAACACACTTACATGAATAAGCATAATTCAAGCCATGGAGACCACGACAGCAATGAAAAAGGAAGTGCCATTTCTTTACATTGTATGTTTGATAACTATCTTTCCATCAGCAAATATTTATTGAGTATACCCAAGCCAGTTCACTGCTATCATGTCAATTCTGACTCATTGCAACCCTGTAAGGGAACAGTTAAACTGTTTCATGGGGTTTCCAAGGCTATATATCCTTATGGAAGCAGATAGCTATATGTTCTTCCAGAGGAGCAGCTGGTGGGTTTGAACTGGTGAACTTTCAGCAGCTGAGCACTGTGATCACTGTGCTATAGAGTGTCTATTGAGTATATACCAAAAACCAAAACTCCTGCTGTTGATTCCAACCTCAGTACAGAGGAGAACTGTCTGAGAGGGTTTCCAAGGAGCTGCAGGTGGATTCAAGTTGCCAACCATTTGGTTAGGAGCCAACAGCTTAACTGTTTCATCACCAGAGCTTCATACATCAAATATGGGAATTTTCTTCTTTGAAATCACTATTTCCTAGTTTTCTTATAAAACGCTTCCTTGGCTTTTATAAAAATATAATTTTATGGAAAAGGCTAAATTTATAGTCAGATTACATTGGGCCGGGTATGGGAAGGAGTTAATCCAAACTTAATTGCCATAGCAGCAATCTTTATACTGACTTTTATTCCGCTATCATTCAAAAGGCCCACTTTTAAAAAAAAAAATGATGTTGAAATAGAAGACCAGAAAGACGAATGGTGGCTGTGTAGCAGCCATATCTGCTTGGACTTCAGGTTTTTATGAGAGAGCAAAAGGAAAAAGCAGGCCTTACTCCTGTTCACCTAGATCAGCCAAGCAATGCAAAGAGAATTACATGTTGTTAACACAAAATTCTCACCTCTTTGACAATGTATATTTTAAAAAGTTTTTAAAAGGAGTATCTCCTAACTCACTTCCCGCATGGTCAAGGACTCTTATTACTTAGTTTTTAAGAGTGTGCCACACTCAGAACCAAGAAACTAAAACTGTTTGGCATCATTCATCCATAAAGAAAATGAAGAAAAAAATGTCTTCCAACACAAATAGGACTTTTCAGTAACCTGAAAGATCCTTTTTCTATTCCCATCTTTTCAAGAAATAGCTAAAAAACAATCATAGCCTTTCATTGCAAAATTTCTCCTTTTCAAGGAACTGTAGGAATTGCTGAGATAAGAATCTCATAAAACCGTGCATTTGCAAGCTATTAGTTGATGACAGGAAGAATCTCAAGTGATCACTGAGGCCCACTGAAGGTAGGTCATCTGAAAACACAAAATGCATTCTAGATAAATCTGCTAAAAACCACACTGCTGTCATTGTTAGATTCTACAGAGTTAAGACTGTGGCTCTTCTCAGTAGAACTTGACTACATTTTTTAAATTTGCTGTATTTGGGATGATTGGCACTATTATCTTTAAAATAACTTCTAATTGCAGTTTTAATTTTGTTTTCTTTTTAGTCAAAGTTTATATAGAAGAATATTATTTCCAAAAACTTTGTGAATACTTCAATATTATTAATACCTAACACTGAAATGAAAACCCTGGTGGCATAGTGGTTAAGTTCTATATCTGCTAACTAAAAAGTCAGTAGTTCAAAAGTCCACCAGGTGCTCCTTGGAAACTCTATGGAGCAATTCTATTCTTTCCTATAGGGTCACTATGAGTTGGTATCAATTCAATGGCAGTGGGTTTGGTTTTTTGTTTAACACTGTACTATAACTAGTATCTAATATTCAGCACTTTATTTAGGAGTCTTGGTGGTGCAGTGGTTAAGAGGCAGCCTAACCATAAAAATCAGCAGACTAAATCCATCACTGTTCCTTGGAAACCCTACAAAGCAGTTCTAGTCTGCCCTATGGGTTCACTATGAGTCGGAATCAGCTCGATGGCTCTAAACAGCAACAACAGCAGCAGCACTTATATATCATTTTTTTATTATCCATCCCATTATTATTATCCCCATTTTACAAATGAGGAAAGGGAGGAAGAGAAGCAGTAATGAACGTGCCAAAGCTGGGAAGAAATCTTTAAAAGTATTTATTGAGTAATTTATTGAGGATTGCTTTCTGTAACCTAATAAAGTATCAATGTGATGAACATCCCCTAAGTATTAGAACACAAGGTGTGAAAGTATAGCCTAAACTTACAGTGTATAACATTTAACACATACCTGTTCAAATCTTCATTACTTTTATTTTTGTTTACTTGACCTAACATTGATAAAACTGTTAATCATCCCTCATTCCATGCTAAGGGAAAAACAAAATAAATGCTCTTGGCTTTGAGATTGTTTGAGGACATTATTTGTGTTTATACACTTAACTGTATACTTGTGGAGGACTGAAGCCACGTCTTAGTCATCACCTAACGCATTATCTAAGGAATGCTGGTGCTGCAGTGGTTAAGCATTCAGCTGCTAACCAAAAGGTCACTGGTTTTCTCCCGGCAATCTGCTCGAGTAAAGATTATAGCCTAGGAAAGCCTACGTAGCAGTTCTGCTGTGTTCGATAGGGTCCCTGTGTGTTGTAACTGGCTTGACAGCACACAAGAAAAATATTTCTCTGTCACATAGTATTTAATGTTTACTGATCTGAACTCAGACCTCTCTCCTCTACTTACAAATCTCATGATTTCCATATTCAACCATTTTATCACAGTATTTATTGCTTTCTCCAACATCCTTCCTTTTAATAAGGATTATTTTACTTCATTCTAATACTTTTATATGACTAATATTGCAGAGAATGGATTTCCAGAACACCTAATTTTGCTCTTAAGGAATCTGCACATGGATCGAGAGGCAGTCATGCAAACAAAACAAGGGGACAATACATTATTTAAAGTACAGAAAGGTGTGTGTCAGGGTTGTATCTTTTCACCATATCTTTTCAATCTATATGTTGAGCAAACAATCTGAGAAGCTGGATTACACAAAGAAGAACAAGGCATCAGGATTGGAGGATGACTTATTAACAACCTGTGTTATGCAGACAACACCACCTTACTTGCTGAAAGTGAAGATTTGAAACACTTACTGATGAAGATCAAGAAGCACAGCCTTCAGCATGGCTTGTACCTCAACATCAAGAAAACAAAAATCCTCACAACTGGACCAGTAAGCAACACCATCATAAATGGAGAAAGGATTGAGGTTGTCAACGATTACATTTTACGTGGGTCTACAATCAATGCCCACAGAAGCGGCAATCACGAAATCAAAAGACACATTTCACTGGGAAAATTTGCTGCCAAGGACCTCTTTAGAGTATTGAAAAGTAAAGATGTCACTTTGAAGACTAAGGTGTGCCTGACCCAAGCCATGATATTTTCAGTTGCATCATATGCATGCAAAAGCTGGACAACGAACAAAAAAGACAGAAGAAGAATTGATGCCTTTAAATTGTGGTGTTGGAGAAGAATGCTGAATGTACCATGGACTGCCCAAAGAACAAACAGATCTGGATGTAAGTACAACCAAAGTGCTCCTTGGAAGCAAAAATGGCAAAACTGCATCTTACACACTTTGAACATGTTGTCAGCAAGAATCAGTACCTGGAGAACGACATCATGCTTGGTAGAGTGGAGAGTCAGTGAAAAAGACGAAGACCCTCAACAAGTTGGATGGACACAGTGGCCCCAACAATGGGCTTAAGCATAAAAACTTGTGAACATGGCACAAGACCGGGTAGTGTTTCGTTCTGTTGTTCACAGGGTTGCTATGTGCCAGAACCAACTCGATGGCACCAAACAACAATGTTAGTTTTATCAATAACATTGAAACTTTACAGGATCCTAATATTGCAGCATACATAAAGGTGCTATGGTTTAACTGCTTGAAGAACCCTATGACAAAAACAAACTCCCCAAATTTTATCTTAGAAAAAACATATTCTTTTCTACTACACCAAATTAAAAATATTTACCTCTGCTTGTCACTTGCTCAGAGGTTTCTCTGGATTTCTTGATCTGAATCAGACTCACAATTATCCTCACTCATATCATCCTATTCTTTACCTTGAGATCCATCTGTCACAATTAAGATAAACGTTAAGTAATACAAATTAGTATAAACTCTAGGAGAACAGGGATTGTCTTAGTCATCTGTTACTGCTCAAACAGAAATACCACGAGTGGATGCCTTTAGCAAAGGAAAGTTTATTCTGACACAGTTTAATAGGGTGCAGACTGAATTCAGGGTGTCAGCTTGAGAATGCACTCTCTCTTCATTGGCTCTGAAGGAAGGTCCTAGTGTTGCATCAGTCTTCCTTTGGCCTGAGAGCATCTCAGCACAGGAACCTCCAGTGCTGAAGATGCACTCTGCTCTACGAGGTCCCCAGCTGTCTGCTTGCTTCCCTTTCCTTTTTTTTCTTGTGGGATAAAGGGTGGTACAAGCCACACTCCAGGGAAACACCCTTAGGACAAGTGTTACAGTCCCATCTTAATCCTCTTTAACATAATCCCATCAATTAATTATAGGCAGAGATTAGCATTTACAGCACAAGAAAACTGCAAAATAGAAGGCAATCACACAATACTAGGAATCATGGCCCAGCCAAATTGCTACGCATTTTGGGGGGGTACACTATTCAGTACATGATATTCCACCCTTCGCCCCTGTAATCACACCCTTGCAACATGGAAAACATATTCACCCCCTCATAACATAGCAAAAGTCTTAAGTCCGAGTTCAAAATATAAAAATTCCTCTACATCTGTGAAATTTAGAATACAAGTTATCTGCCTCCAAAGTACAGTGGTAGAACAGGTAGGCATGCGCTCTATGTTTCCACCACCAATGAGAGAGATTACAGGGAAGGGTGGCACAGCAGACATTAAGCAAGTTACCAGAATACATTACATTAGCCCTCAAGGCCTTAAAAATAATCCTCTGTTCTCTGAGACAATTTATGCAATAGCCTTGCACTCTAGACTCTAGGTATTTTGGATTCTGAGTGGAGGCCCGTAGGCCCTGGGCTTCACCTCCAACTTCCAGGCCTACTGGGACAGCAACTCTGCTTCCTCAACTTTAGGCACACTATTTTCCTAGTCTATCTGAGTGCCAACTCTACTCTTAGAAACAGCAGAGGCCATGGCTCCACTCCTCGAAACCTCAGAGCTCCTGATCTCACCTTTTTAGAATGAGGCAGCAGTTTCTTGTGCTATTGGTCTCTTAAGCTTCCGCTTCCCTTGGCCTTTTGGCCCAAGCCTCATACATGCATCTACCCTGTTGGGGCAAGTGTTCCCAAGCCCTGTAGCAACACGGATAAGTGCCTGAAGGCACCCCATTCCAAAAGGAAGCCTCTGGCACACAGGCATTCAGCTGTCTTCCTCCACAAGTTGGCTGCAGAGCTGTCTGGCACTGGTCTCCAGGTTTCACTGCTGATAGTGGTCCTCTGATGCTTGTTTCTTACTATCTACACCTTCCTTGGTATTACAGTTCTCCTCAGTTTCTTCAGAGACTTGTCTCTGTTCACAGTTTAAAGACCACATTCATGTTTTAGGTATCTGTTAGAGTAGCACCCCACTCTGTCAGTACCAAATTTTGTCTTAGTCATCTGATGTTGCTCTGAGAGAAATATCATGAGTGGATGGCATTAATAAAGAGAAGTTTACTCTTACAAAGTCCAATAGGCTAGCAGTCCCAAGTCTGAGTTCCTGCTCCAGGGAAACACTCTTTCTGGAGGAAAGGTCTTTATATTGCATCAGTCTTCCCCTGGCCTGAGCGCATCTCGATGCAGGAACTCCAGGTCCAAAGACGCACTCTGCTTTTGGTGCTTCTTTCTTGATGGTATGAGGCCCCCAACTCTCTGTTTGCTTCACTTCCTTTTTATCTCTTTCAGGATAGAAGGATAAAAGGTGGTGCAAGCAACACTCCACAAAAACTCCCTTAGAACAGATGTTACAGTTCCACCTAAATCCTCTTTAAGAAAATTCCATCTATTAATCACTGGCAGAGATTAGCATTTACAGCACAGGAAAATCACAAAAAGGAAGGCAATCACAGAATACTGGGAATCATGGCCCCAGCAAAATTTCTACACACATTTTGGAGGGTACACAATTCAACCCATGACAGGAATCACGCCTTTTGTAGTCATTGTTTTATACAGCATTTAGTTAGCACAGTGTCCATCTACCAAACTTAGAAAGCCCATTGCTGTTGAATTGTTTTCTTCAGTTCTTTCAGCTTGAGAAATGCTGAGCTTGTTCCTCTCTTTTGGTTTTCTAACTCCAGTTCTCTGAACATTTCATCATAACACTTGGTCTTCTCAAGCTGCTCTTTGAAATCTTCTCTTCAGCTCTTTTACATCATCATTTCTTCCATTTGCTTTAGCTATTCTACATTCATGTGCAAGTTTCTGGGGCTCTTCTGACATCTATTTTGGTCTTTTTTTTTCCTTTCCTTGTCTTTTTAATGACCTCTTGCTTTCTCATGGATGATGTCATTCCATAGTTCATCTGGTCTTCGGTCATTAGTGTTCAGTGAAGCAAATTTACCCTTCAAATGATCTCTAAATTCAGGTGTGATATACTCAAGGATGTACTTTGGCTCTCATGAAATTGTACTTTCTTCAGCTTTAAATTCAACTTGCTTATGAAACCTGACAATTAAGTTTTCTAACTTGCCACCGTGTACTTACATTAGCAGCACTGTACAAACAACTTGGTAAGGTTTCATAGCCTTGGTGTATCAGTGGCTCACAGCTGTGTTCATGTCGACATGTGGCTGTATCTATCTTGCTGAGCAGAGTTCATTATTGTTGTTGTATGCTTTTGTGTGCCATCGCTAGAATTTCACAGCTTGAATTAGAGCAACAAGCAAATGTTAAATTTCTTGTTAAACTTGGCAAGAGTAGAAGTGAAATCAGGGACATATTAGTCCAAGTTTATGTGGATAATGCCATGAAGAAATGGCAATGTTCAAATGGATTAAACATTTTTCTGAAGGGAAAAAAAGCATCACTGATGGGTGTCCAGTAATGAACAGAACTTATAAAAAACATTGCAAAAATTGGTACCAACTGGACAAAGAGTTAGCCAAGTTTACTATTTGGAAGTGCTGAAATGGTCGAATGAACACATTAGACAAAAACAACGTAAACCTTTTGCCAACAACTCATGGCTCTTGCATCATGACAATGCACCAGCTTACATGGCACTGGAGTTGAAGGAGTTTTTAGCCAGTAAACAACTGTAATGGAACACCCTACCTATTCACCCGATCTGGCCACCAATGACTTTTTTCTTTACCTGAAGACAAAGGAAATACTGAAAGGAAGACATTTTGATGACATTCAGGACATCAAGGGTAATACAACAACAGCTCTGATGACCATTTCAGAAAAAGAGGGCCGAAATTACTTTGAGGGGTGCACTAGGCACTGGCATCAGGGCACAGCTTCCCAAGGAGAGCACTTCGAAGGTGACCATAGTGATATTCAGCAGTGTATGTATGTAGCACTTTTTCTAGGATGAGTTTGTGAACTGTATTGTCAGGCCTCATACTGTAGGCTGATAAATACTTAAGCACAAAAATGAAAATTACTCTGGGCTACCTCAAGAAGTCTAATTTGCCATGTTTCACTCAGCTCCATCTAAGTCAGCAATGCAAACAGTACTTTAAAATCCCATGACATCATTTCTGAGTCCTAGTAATTGTGGACATATGGGGAGGCAGCAGGACAACAACACGGGTTTGAGCATCACACAGTAGAAAAGTACAAGTGTAAAATCACTAATTTTGACCATTTTATACTCACTCCAGCAGCAAGCATAAAGAGTCCCACATACAGAGTTTATATATTCATACCAGTAACACTTTAACCTCTTCCCAAAACCAAAAGAAATCTGCTGCCATTGAGTCTATTTCAACTTACAACAACTATATGGAACACCGAATTGTTCTGCTGTATTTCCAAGGAGCAGCTAGTGGATTCAAACTGCGAACCTTTTGGTTAGCAGACAACCTCTTAACCACAACACCACCTGGGCTCCTACCCCCTTGCTAGATAATCTGAGACTCGGAATAAGATGGTATCCATACCTCATCATCCCAACGCTCCAAAAGAATTCAGTCTGTGGTTCTATTAACAGATAATCCAGTTCAGAATACAAGAAGGTTCCCTCTTCTCCTTGCCTTTTCCATTTTCCCTGCTAACTGAGAACACAGTCTTTTCAGTCTGTGAAAGCTTTGTACACCACCAGCCTCCTTCCTCTCTCCCCTCCCAAACCCTTGCTGTAGAGACAACAGTAAGGATATGATGGGACCTGTGACACTTGATTTGTGTATGAGAAGTTTGTCATAGATACTCTATTTTATTCCTTATCTTGCAAGGGAGAGAAACTGATCTTTTTTCTTTTTTTTTTTTTAAAAAAAAGTCCCCAGGCCACATGAGTTAATTATAGAAGTATTAACATATCCTTACCAACTTCAATCTCATGCTGCCTTCCCCTGTCCCAGGATGCTGTTGTTACTGAGATCTAATACTAAGAGTCAAATGTCTCCACAATCTCCAATCTATAGCAAAATTCAACTTTCTTTTCTTCTGTGGCCCAGAACATACTGTTCAACCTGTTTTTGCTTTAAGGGTTATTCTGTCTCCTGTCATAGACAATGCTCTATGGGTTGAGCAAGGATTATGTTAGGAATGAGTTTCTGTCTATGGGAATTTTACTACATTAATTTATCTAGAAAGAAGAGACTGGAGGAGAAAGTAACGTTGATTAGTAAAGTGAGTAGGAGGCTCATTTTTCTAACATCTAGATGATAAAGGAGAAAAAAAAAAAAACACCTCAAATCCTTAAATAATCAGAGAATACTTGTTAGCCCATTACCTTGTGATTCCCATACAAGTACAGGCTTAAAATTTGACTTGCCTTATAAAAAAAATGCAGGAGAGAAAGATATTCACTTGTCTTTCTTTGTGGGGAGATGGACATGGTACAGGAGTTAAAAAGAAAACATTGTTTTTCATTTATTTCAATATTCCCCTGACAGGTCAAGATCAGGCAGCAACTCAGGCCTGGTCTATACCCTACAGGAACCATAAAAGTCACCCAGAAAAAATACATCCACTTTCTGGGTCCTACTTCTTCTAGGGCAGAAAGGACAATAAAGAATTCAGAGGTGAAAAGAATTAGTACATCATAAAAAATAGGAAAGAAAAATAAAATACTCTCCCACTGACTGTCCCTAAGAGAATTTACACACATACTCAAATTTATGCAGCAAGTTACCAGAAGCCCCATAAATACCAGACCCATAATCAAGCTGTAATCATTCACTTTATTTACATTTCATTAGGGGGCACTAAGGTAATGATCTTCAAGAGATTTCACAGCAACCAATGGAAATGGAAGTGGACGTCTTAAAGGGGGAGGGAATAAAAAGTACATGTCATTTGTCCCAAAGGTATAGAATTATTAAAAACAATCTGTTTTAAAAGTTACTCCATGCTTTTTATGGGTTCCCCACTTGTAATTGCATTCTAAATTATTTTTACTCCACACATTATATGTGAAGCAAAAAACCTGATTCTATCTGACTAAAGAATTTGGACTGAACCTTTAGCATTATATGGAAAACAAACAAATGTCCATGAAACAGAGGCTGCAACAGTAATTTTGAATACACCTAGAACATTCACCATACATATTATCACTTGTCATTTACTGTTGGCAAAATCCATGACAACCTTTCAGGCACTTCCACAGCAATTTGAATAGCTGCACAAAAGGGCAGAGCAGCAATATACTGAATAAAACATCCGATGCCTGCATCACTCCTTTGAAGGCTGTCAGCCATACATTTTGAATAACTTGAAATGAAGATCAAAGGGAATAGAATTCATTTATTTATTTATTTTACCTGAGGCACTGAATAAAAAGAAAGTAAAATTCTGGATTAAAAAAAAAAAAGATCTAAATTTCAACACACATCAATACCATATTTCTAAGGTCCATAAAGAAGTCCAATAATTTCTATCCAAGTCACAAGGTGTGACACTGCTGTGTAAAATCAGGACCAAAGCCACAAAAAGAATTAAAGAAATATAAAAACAGACACTCGTTCTACTCGCTCCTCTTTCTCAGTCACCTTCTGTCTGACCTTCCACAGACGGCTTTCCCTGTACTCCAGTTACAAGCTTGCCTATGATTCTCTTCAATAATGTCAGCCTGTGAGTGGGTTCCTTCTTCTTCCTGGAGGGATTCCTGGGAATCAATCATGTTTCCCCCTCTTTTCTTAAGCATCTTTTAAAGACGCAAAGAACATGATGGAACTCCAGATGAGATGGCAAAAAAAGGGAAGCTACATTATTTTGAAGTTATTCTAATACGTAGACATTAGTTTGACATAAGCCTTATAAGCCAACATTTACACTTATTTAAAAGAACATGGTTAAAGACAACTATCTAAAAGACAAAAATGGTTGTATTCTGCAAGTTTAATGGGCACCATTTACAAAGCTGGTATCATTAGGTCACTATCTAATTGATTCTATAGGAAACATAATTCCGCTAAGATTGTTTATATAGAGAAAAACAAACAATGTATTTGCTAAACTAAACATGATCCCAAAGCTCAATGTTGGAAGCTTCTCCCACCAAAAGAGAGACTGGCACTGTCTATGTCTCTATCTTCCCACCAGCCACAGAGACCAGAGAGGGACAGCTCCTATTTCTAGCTCTCCTCCTTGAGTGGCCTGGGACTCAGTGACTTTCTTCTCTGAGGAGCTGTTCCGTGAGCAGCAGCCACAGCATTTGTACAGCTGCAGGAACACCGAATGCCCCTATGGTATGCAGGAGTTAGGACCCAAGAGGTTTTGATCTACTCTGAGCACAACTGTCCAGATGCTAAGTTGGATTTTGCGAAGCAACCTGGGAACTCAACCACTGTTTAGAGCATAGCTTCCCTGGGGGAAATGCATTCATAGTTTTCAAATAAAAAATCTATTTACAAACTGTTAGAACAGCTCATTTGAATACCTGTGCCTGTTTCTAAAGAAGCAACTAATAAAACAAAGGTTATGACTCCCCTAAGATTTCACCTTCAGCGTTTTTTTGTTGCCCCTTTAAGGGGCAACAAATTAATGAAATATTGAGCCAGCTGCTTAGTCTTTTTTATTCCAATTTATATTTATGTGTAAAATGGTGTCTTAGAACCTTTATTACATTGCTATTAACCAAACCAACCAAAAACAGTGCCATCAAGTCAATTCCAACTCATAGCAACTCTATAGGTCAGAGTAGAACTGTCTCCTAGAGTTTCCAAGAAGCGTCTGGTGGATGTGAACTTCTGACCTTTTGGTTAGCAGACATAGCACTTAACCAGGGCTTATGCCACCAAGGCTTCTACATGGCTATTATAATACCCAAAATGAGAAGTGGCCCAGGGGACACTGCATTGCAAACAGGTGTCTAACAGTTGTTCATCTATTTACTTCCTTCAGTGACTTTCTCCACAGAAAAGTTTAAAAAGTATAGGCTATGACAATCAGATTCTAAGAAGACTTCCCCTTCCTGCCCCTTACCTGTATCCTTGTGTAATACTGTGCCTCCTTTGAGTATGGAGGAAATTGTGAACATCATTCTCTCGATTAGGCTACTATCCAGCTGACTTTAAATTCATCAAGACAGATTATCCTAGGTGGGCCTGACCTGATCAGTGAGTCCTTTAAAGACAAGTGAAGTAGCATCAGAATGATGCCTTTCCCGCTGGCCTCAAAGAAGGTGGAAGCTGCCATGAGTTCTACATTTACAAGGAGCTGAGTTTTGCCAACAACCATGTCAGTATGGAAGAGAACCTGTTTAGCCCTGTCTAGATTTCTGCTCCATACAAATAATAAATGTTGTTTAAATCCATTAAACTTACGGCAATTTATTACACACCAACAGAAAATCGATACTGAAGACAGTTATAAATTTGTTTTCATAACTGCAGAGAAAAGAGGCATCAGCAATGACACAAAATCACATATTACAAAGATAAAAGAAAAGGGAGGGAAAACTTGGGATCTATTAGGCCAGATGCTCTGGTAGGTGCTTTACAAGTATTACTTCTTGCAAATAAATGGTTACTTAGAAAAAAGGTTCAGTGCCTGTTACATCTCTAATACAGAGTTTCAATTTAAAGTCAAATTACTACCAATTTACAAAAGTCTTAACTTGACCATGATTTAACCAAAAAAAAAAAAAAAAAAAAAAACTTTTTTAACTAGCAAAGTATATCATCCAAAGATAGCTTTGAAAAATTTTATACTAAAAACACTCAGGACAAACTCCAAAGGATTGGCAATAGAAACCTCTGAAACAACTACACTAAGCCATTCCTTTATTTTATAGCCCACTCAGGACCAATTGTCTCTCCTGGTAGGGAAATAAAAATTATTTTTGCAACAAATAGAACATAATCTGTGTGGTGATACAGAAAGAAATTAGATGTACGAAAGACATTTAGAATATGAATTGTGAACTGCTTTTTACATAAACTCCAAAATTAGAAAATAACTCTCCCAATTTTTAAAATGATAAAAAGTACACAGCAACTCTAATCAATCAACATAGCAAAAAGTAGAGACAAGCACACTTGTATTTTAACAAATCCTGACCTGTATGCAAGATACAAATTAACAACACAGGAAATGGCAGAATAATTTGAAAACAGAAACTGAGTTATCAGAGACCAAGGAATACCAAGTAAATCTTCACTACTGTGGAATTATTTTGAAATTTCTACTATTCATTGTATCTTAACTTTGACTCTTTAAAAAAAAAAAAATGCATATATATCAGGCATAGCCTCACAACATGCTAGAATGGTATCACAGAAAAAAAGTATTTCTTTTTTTTCCTGTAAAGACAAATATCTCAGTGTCTATAATTGACAGTCTAGTAATCCAGGAGACAGAATGAAAATAAATACTAAAATGTTTTAAATATTAGCAATAATTTTTCTTCAAACACTTGAAGAAAATTCACCATGCAATTTCATTACAAGCAAGTCTCTTAGAATTTGCTATTATCTTGTCTCAGTTGTTGAAGAGTACACAGGACGAAGCTAGTAAGAGCTATTTAGACAGCTGAAACTTACCTGCAGGTCCCTGCTTAAAGCAGTAACAACTTTATGAAACAGGGTAGAATCCTTAAACACTCTTTAATCTCACAGTATGACCTCTGGATTTTTACAGGCAGTGGCATGTTCAACATCCTTTATTTTAATCACAGTGTTAACAGGCATGTTTTACCAGAAGCAACTGACTGCAGCTTCCTCCACACGTCTTGTCAGTATGTCTTAACATGGTGGTTTGCCAAGTTGCTGTGATTCTGGAAGCCACACCATCAGTATTCAAGTACCAGTAAAGTCACTGTTGGCAGAGTGGCTTTAACTGAATTTCCAGACTAAAAAGACTAGGAAGAAGGATCTGGTGATGTATTTCTGAAAAGTGAAAACCTCAGATATGGTAGAAGAACACTGCCTGATAGAGTGTGGAAGCTGAACCCCTCAAGCTGGAAGGTACTCAAAAAGAGACCAGGGAAGAACTGTCTCCTCAGAGTACAATCTACCTTATTTGGAACAGCAGAGTAAAATAAGTGACTGCATCCTGAGCATAACCTGCACCATTTTGTTTTTTAATTCTGTCTCCAAGCATGAGTCCATTGTTTCCTTCAGCTTCTCTTAAGGTTAAGGTCTAATCTAGGCTTTCTTTAGGACGGTGGGGAGAAAGGGATAATAATCTAAAAATCATAAAAGAAAAGTAATCTGCTTTGTGAATAAGAACTTACCTGATGGCTAGACCACCTCTGGGCCCACAATACAAATGAAGATATCAACATATCCAGGAAAAGACCACTGTGACCACCCAAAGAAGAATTAACTTCTACAAATTCTTGGACTTATAAAACTTTATTCCTTTTTTCTATAAAACCTCCAGCTAGTTTCTGTAATGAGGAGGTAGACTTTGGAGGAACTTATCCCCTCTATCTCCTTGTGCACCTGTGCACGATAAACATCTTGCTTCTCTTTTCATCCCTGTCTCCAAGATTGGATGTTTCCAGCAGGCAGCATGAACCTCATTTAGGTTTGAGATAATATAATGATGTGGAAGAAGTTAAGCCTTGAGGACCTTTAATTGCTGATGTGACACATCTTCAAATGACAAGAAATAGCTACAATCATCCACTAATAACTGAACATGCAATGTAGGAAGTACAAATCTAGGAAAGTTGGAAATCATCAAAAATGAAAAGGAACATATAAACATCAATTTCCTAGGCAGTAGAGAGCTGAAATGGGCTGCTACTGGTCATTTTGAATTGGACAACCACATAGTCTACTACGTCAGAAATGGCAAATTGAAGAGGAGTGGCACTGCTTCATTATCACGAAGACTATTTCAAGGTCTGTCTCGAAGTACAACTCTGACTGTGATAAGATAACAGCCACACATCTACAAGAAAGACCAATTAATAAGACTTTCATTCAAATTTATGCACTAACTACTACATTAAGGCCAAAGATGAAGAAAGTAAAGATTTCTTCATACTTCAGCTTCCAAAGTATGAAATTGATCAAACATGCAATCTAGGTGCATTGATAAACAATGGTGATTGGAAAGAAAAACATGGAAACAAAGAAAAATGATCATAGTTGGAACATATGGCCTTGCTGACAGAACGAAACCCAGACACTGCACGATGGAATTCTGTAAGACCAGCGACTTCTTCATTACAAATATCTTTTTTCAACAACATAAATGGTGATGATACACACTGACCATACTAGATGGAATGCACAGGGATCAAATCAAATACACTGTGTAAAGAGGCATTGGAAAACCTCAGTATTGTCAATTAGAACAATGCCAGAGGCCGACATCAAAACAGATCATCAATTGCTTGTCCACAAGTTCAAGTTGAAACTGGAGAAAATTAGAGCAAGTCTACAAGAGCCAAGTTACCTACAGCCCTGAGTATATATCATCTGATTTTACAGGCCTTCTCAAGAACAGATTTGACACATTAAATACCAATGACCAAAAAGCTAGATGAGTTGTGGAATGACACAGAGGGCATCACACAACAAAAAAGTAAGAGGTCATTCAAAAGATAGGAAGGAAATAAAAGACCAAAACTGTCTTTTAATGGACTGAAAGTTGATCCTGAATGTACAGAGCAAAAGCAAATAAAAGAAATGATGAAGCAATCAAAGCTCAATAGATTTCAAATGGTAGATCAAAAAGACGAAGTATTATAATGCTATGTGCAAGACCTGGAGTAAAGAAATCAAAAGGGAAGAACACACTCAGTATTTTTCAAGCTGGAAGAACTGAAGAAAAAATTCAAGCCTTGAGTTCCAATACTGAAGGATTCTAAGAGTACAATATGAATGACACAGGCAGCATTCAAAGACAGAAGAAATACATAGAGTCATTGTAAGAAAAAGAGTTGGTCAATGTTAGCATGTGATCAAGAACCAGTGATACTGAAGGAAGAAATCCAAGAAGCACTGACAATACTGGTAAAAAAATAAGGCTCCATTAATGAGGGGCATAGTGGTTAAGAGACACAGCTGCTAACCAAAAGCCAGGCAGTTTAAATCTGCCAGGTGTTCCTTGGACACCTTATGGGGCAGTCCTACCCTCTCCTATACACTCACTATGCGTCAGAACTTACTTGATGGCCATGGGTTTTTTGCTTATTTGTTTTGGTTAAATGAAGGAGCACCCACTGAGATGTTTCAAACAAATGGACACAGCACTGTAAATGCTCCTTCATCTATGACACGAGATTTGGAAGACAGACACCTGGGAAAGTGATTTGAAAGAGATCCATATTTATGCCTATTTCAAAGAAAGGTGAGCCAATTAAATGTTGAAGTTATCAAACAATTTCATTAATATCACACACAAAATTTGGCTGAAGATCATTCAAAAGCATTCATAACAGTATATTTACAGGGGACTGCCAAAAATTCAAGCTGCATTCAAAAGAGGATGTAGAAAAAGGTGTATCATTGCTGAAGTCAGATGGGTCCTGAGTCAAAGTAGAGAATACTAGAAAGATGTTTACTGTGTTTGATTGATTAACTATGCAAAGGCACTTGACTCTGTGGATCATAACAAACTGTAGATAATATTATGAAGAATGAGAATTCCAGAACATTAACTGTGCTCCTAAGGAACCTGTACTTAGACAAAAAGGCAGTCCTTCAAGTAGAACAAAGGGATACTGCATGGTTTAAAGCCTGAAAGGTGGACACGAGGGTTGTATCCTTTCACTATACTTACTCAATCTGTATTCTTATCAAATAATTTAAGAAGCTAGACTATATGAAGAAGAATGCAGCACCAGGTTTGGTAGAACACTAATTAACAACCAGTGTTACTCAGATAACACAACCTTGCTTAATGAAAAAGATGAAGACTTGAAACACTGATGAAGACCAAAGACTACTGCCTTCAGTATGGATTACACCTTAACATCAACAAACAAAAATCTTCACAATGGAACCAATAAGCAACATCATGATAAACGGAGAAAAGATTTAAGTTATCAAGGATTTCATTTTACTTGGATTTAAAATCAACACCCATTGAAGCAGCAGTCAAGAAATCAAGGGACACATTGCATCGAGCAGACCTGCTGCAAAAGACCTCTTTAAAATGTTAAAAATCAAAGATGCCACTATGAGAACTAAGGTGTACCTGATGCAAGCCATGTTTTTCTCAATGACTTCATACATATGAGAAAGCTGGAAATCCATCAGAAGTCCAAAGAACTGATGCCTTTAAATTATGGTGTTTGGCAAAGAATACTGAACAAACCTTGGAGTGTAAAGAATGAACAAATTTATCTTGGAAGAAGTACAGCCAGAATGCCCCTTAGAAAAAGGATACTTTAGACATGTTATCAAGGAGGGATCAGCCCTTGGAGAAGGATATCATGCTTGATAAAATACAGGATCAGTGAAAAAGAGGAAGACCCTCAATGAGATGGACTCACACAGTGGCTGCAACAACGGGATCAAGCACAACAACAGTGAGAATGGTGCAGGACTAGGCAGAATTTTGTCCTGCTGTACAAACAGGACAGAACCCACTCAACAGCATCTACCAACAACTACAGACTTCACTTATGGATGCCAGCTTTGGACCAGATTTCACATGCATAATCATATTTAACCTTCGAGGTGAATATCATCATCAACCTCATTTCATTGGTAATGAGATAGAAACCCTGGTAGTGCAGTGGTTAAGTGTTATGGCTGCTAACCAAAAGGTCAACAGACTGAATCTGCCAAGTGCACCACTCTATAGAGTGGTTTTACTCTGTCCTATAGGGTCTCTATGAGTCAGAATTCACTCATAGCAGTGAGTTTGGGTTTCCTTTTTTTGAGATTAAGACCTACAATGTTCATTTACCCTGCCTAAGGTTAAATGAGTAGTAAGTGGTAGAATTAGGGTTCTCAGTCTCTGAAGGTGAAATAAGTAATACATATTAACATAAATATTACTATTTTTCTTAACATTACTACCCTTAATGAAATATTAGAGATATGACATCTATCATGGCAACTTTACCACGACAGGGTGAATCATAAAATTTTCATATGCATGTATATCAGATAACTGCACACTTTTAGAACTGCAAGTGAACCTACACACACACACACACACACACACAAAGTAACAACAGCACATAAAGTAACAACAGAGTGCTATCTTAACCTGCATGAAAGCCACTAACTGCTTAATCACACCTAGACAACACAAGTAATTTGCAATCAGACCTATCAAAAAGTAACAGACACACACATTAACTTGTTATAATTAGTCCAACACAAAGAGGAAGGTCATTAAAAAACTGACAAGAAGACATAAAATAACTCCAGCAGCTTTTGTCATACATGCTAAATTACAAGGTTAAGTACAAGCCGCATGCACACACAAACATGTATGTACAATGGTTGTACTATAGAAAATTATCACTATAGTCTTAAGAATGCAGTTTAGAGCCGTGTTTTGAAAGCTAATCATTAATCATCTTATGAAGACTCCCCGTATTATTTTCAGTATACAATTAGACTCAGATTTCTTTGCTGCAAAATATTCTTAAATTAAGCACACTAACAACAATAGCAACTACAACAAATAATTATGGCAGGCTTTGATCTACGGACTTGAAATACGAATTCATTTTAAATAAAGAGATATTTAGACTTGAATGCACGAGCTATTGAGCAGTGCTTGCCTCAGGACCCAGTTACTATATTTGACTCCCCGGCTTAATAAGGTTTCCTACTATCCCTGACCTTAAGACCTTAAGATACTAACTATTGACCTTAAGACTCAACTTTTCTACCTATAGACCTCATTTAAGGCAAATAATGTGTATCCTCTCAGTTTGTTTGCCAGCCATACCCTCCCCTTTCAAGGTGCCACCCACAAGCATTACCATGCCAATCCACTTCCACATGTTACTGAAAAAAAACAAAAAAAGCAAAAATAGTATAGTGTGCTTATAAAAATACCTCTGGAGGGGTTGGCTGACAAACAAAAGCAGAAGGTATGCATTATTTGTGTAAAATACGGTGTTCATCTCTATCCGTTATACTTAATAGGCACTCAAAAAATACACTACAAATCTGAATAATATATTTGAAATGTAGATGATAAAAGATACTTATTCATAAAAAAATAAACTTACGCAATGATAAGAAAAATATAAACAACCCCAGAGACATAAAGGCAAACAAATGGACAGGTGTATCTCAGAAAAGAAAATCTAAAGAGTAGACACAAACAACAGGAAAAGACAACAAAAAGTTTTGTTAGAGAAATAGAAAAATTGGGTACAGTAGAAACAGCATGAAAATTCCTATTGCTGGCAGAAATTCAGAGAAAGGGTTCTTCTCAAATAGTTACTAGCAGAAATACATGCATATGTTATTTTGTATTCTTCCTTCTTTTTACTTCGGTTTGGATATTTTCTATTAATCTGGCTTCCAGCTTACTCTGTTTTCTGCTGCATTTAATCTCCTATCAAAGCTATCCATAGAGTCCTTAATTTCAGACAGTATACTTTTCACTTTTAGAACTTTGATTTTTTATTCACAAATTAAATTGGTGACTTTTTCCAGCTATTTTTCATTAATACACTAATAATGGTTATTTTTAAGACCCTGCCTGCTAACTCCAATCACTGGAATAACCAATGGGTTGTATCTGTTTCTTATTCCTTCTCTTGTCTTTTGATGATATGGTCCTGCCTGTTATTGTATTTATAACAACTGATTATTATGTATTATGTCTGAAGAAATGAAGACAGGCTGTTTCACAACATTTTTTCTCTATTACTGTTCCCATAAGGTACTTTTTAAGACTTTTTTTCCTAATTAACCAGCTCTTTCCAAGAAAAGTTTAATAATACAGATATATCATATAACTATTTGTGTACTGTGGGCCTTAAAGGACCACAAACCATTACACTGCCTAATTTTTTTACCCCTTAAAAACCAGTTTTCACCGCTTTGGGAGTACTATTGCTCTCACTGAGAATGCCCCACTTTTACCCAATCATGACCTCAGCTTCATCACAGAAGGGTTACAGTTTTGGTACAATTTGGCATTCCTCTGATTTGTCCCTGTTCCAGGCTTTCAGCTGACAGACTCATGACTTTTTTGCTCAACTTTCTAAACTCAAGATTAGAACACAGCAATTAGCAAGTTCATTGTAAAACTAACCAAGATAGTGTTCTTTTGATTAAAAGAAAGGGGTCTATTGAATTCAGGCTATTTATTCCTACCTCAAAGTTATTCTCTCTTTCTGGATAGCAAGCATCTATCAACTAAATACGAAAAAGACATAATGTAATAAAATTTATATCTGACTTCCAAAAAATACAGTTACAAGGCCCTTTAATTATGGTATTCCTTCAACAGAGAGTATATTTCACACTAACAGTCAACAATTATCTTAATAAGGCCTTAGAAGTTGTCTAGGAAGAAACTACCTACTGCCATCTGTGTACCTGTGATTTGGAAATGGGGTTCCATGTGAGATGACAGCACAAAAGTAAAAATACTAGGGGGAAGAAAGAATAAAAATACCATTATTTTACAGTATTTAATTTTATATCTATAAAACCAAGTAGACTCAATTACAAAACTTCTAAAATTAATAAATATTTTAAGTAGCCTGTACAGATACTATATAAATATACAAAATTCCATAGTTTTTCTATCAATGAGAAAAAGAAAATGTCATTTAAAGAAAATCCTATTCCCATAAAATAGGAAAGGAAAATACCCCAAGACTTATTGTTAATGAGAAATGGATATGATACACTAAAAAAAGAACAACTGTCCATAAACTGAATAACTGAATTTACGTTCTCAGAAGTAATATATCATAAGATGGTACTTCTCCGTAAGTTATATGTATACTTCTAATGATATCCCAGTTAGAGAAAAGTGACATGGTGGATAAAATTGAAATAAAATTCTATTTTTTTCTAGGGAAAAAAAATGAACAGATGACTCTGTCATATAAAAAAAGAACAGCAAATAGAAAAACATGTCTACAAATGTTTAAAAACAGTGTAGTACTGATTAAAGAAAATGCAGATCACATAAACAAGAGGTAGCAAAGAACATATAAAAATATAATCAGAGAAAACACATCAGTGAGGAAAAGGTAAATTACTCAGTAAAGGGAAAAGGAGCAACTGGTTAACAAAATGAAAATAAAATTATACCCTACTACACACACACAAGAACAAACCCACTGCTGCTGAGTCAATTCTGACTCACAGCAACCTTATAGGTCGGAGCAGAACTGCCCTGTGAGAGCTTCCAAGGAGTGCCTGGTGGATCCGAGCTGACCTTATCGTTAGCAGACATAGTAGCACTTAACCACTATGCCACCAGGGTTTTCTTATCCTACTAGACATCAAAATAAAGTACGAAACATTTGGTCAACAAACAAAGGTACATTGGTAGTACACTGGTTAAGTTCTCAGCTGCTAACTGACAGACTAGCAGTTAGAACCCACCTGAGGCTGCTCAGGAGAAAAGACCTGAAGATCTGCTCCTGCCACGATTAAAAAATCAAATGAAACCTGTGGCTGTCAAGTTGATCCCAACTTACATTCACCCTACAGGACAGAGACAATCTGCCTTATAGAGTTTCCATGGCACGCCCAGTGGATTCACATTCTTCACCATTATGCCACCAGAGTTTCCCCATAAAGCTTATATAAAGCCTAGGAAACCGTATGGGGCAGTTCTACTCTGTCCTACAGGGTCACTATGAGCCAGAATCTACTCTTTGGCACACTACAATAGGTACCAGACACTGTGTTAGGTACTGGAGCTTCATGGACAAAAAGATAGTCTACTAGTGTAACAATGAAATAGCACATGTAAAAGTACACTGACATAAGCCTAACCCTTTCTAGTGAGAAATATTTTGTTAGTCTCTGGAATAGGCACTTAAGAAAACTATAGCAAAAGTGCTATTCTGTACCATTTACTGAACCTCCCTGGTGCCATCACACCAAAATTCACAGTGCTGGACACATAATAAGTGTTCAAATATTTGCTGAAGAGTGTATTTTAGTTATGTATTTTAAAATAACATGACAGCTCTTCTCTGTGTATTTCCGCTCAACAGACAAGACTGAATTATCCTTTCAGCCTCAGTGAAACTTTCTAATCATTTCAAAAATGATTAGAGAGGAAAAAACACCAATGAGAGAGTTCATTAAAGGAAAAAAGGTAATATATCTTTCATGAATGGCATGTCAAGCACTGTCCCAAGGAGGAGAGAGGGAATCCAGCTAAAACAGACTAAGAAAGAAATGGATCCGAGTATTTCAGAATAGCAAAGGAAAGGTTGTTAGGTTAAGAACAAAAACCTGAGGACTCAAACATTTGTTTTCTAACTTCCTAAAAGCAAAGGAGGGCAGACTAGGAGCCCAAAGCTTAAAATTATTTATTTTTTTTAAATTACCGGGAAGAGAAATAAAAAAAAAAATTCTAATTATTCACACTGAATAGTCATTTATTATATTTATTTAGCAAACACCTAAATCATGCTTACCATGTGTCAAAACTATTCAAAGTGCTTTAGTAAATATGAATTCATTTAATGTTTACCAAAAAAAAAAAACAAAACATGATTGGATGCTGTTTTGACTGTCTCACTTTTACCCATGAGGAAACCAGGGCTCCAAACCCATTCTTCCCAGTTCAGTCAAAGCCAAGGTACAGTTTACTGTACAGATTTGAATTTTTAAACTTTGTTCCAACTGGAACAGTAGCCAGAATAGGAAAAATTAAAGGTCCAAACTCTGCTAGAAACTGAAATCTCCCTCTTAGAAAACTAGGACAGCATATACCTGGCACAACAACCAAATCTTCCGCCTGTCAGATTCTGTGCACAGCTAAAAACAGTGGTGCAATGGCTCAGATGTGGCAGCTGACCTCACTGCTCTGAATGTGTGGTGATCTCCCAGGCTGGCCCATGAACCAGTCTTGTAGCAGGAAAAAGATAGGAAGTTTGGCCCACAGAGCAGAAAGCACCTCAAACACCACTTTGTCTTTTAAGAGGAAGAGCTTTATTGGAGCCAGCAGTGATGCAGTCAGACTCAAGTCTGAAAAACAGCTGCACATCCTGTTTCATTCTCACACATGCCTATTTACACATTTTCTCAAAGAAGCAAACAAAGGAATTTCCATACATTCTCCTAATTGGCAACTACAAGTATACAGATTTCCATATTGCAATTTCATTGGCATAGCATACTTAAAGAGGCACTAGATAAGCTGTCAGCATTAGGTTACAGGGGAAGAAACTACTTTGTCCTCAGAAACAGGTCTTATCTTAAGAATTTCTGTGAAGAGAAGAGGGCGTGTCCTTGGGCTGGAACCCGAGAGGGGTATCTGGACTTTGGGAATTTTAAGTGGAATAGTCTTAAAAGCTTTCTTTCCCTCTCTCAGTCTCACGCATTAAGATCCAGATAGAGCTCACTGTATCTCTTCCCATTCCAGAGCTTCAACCTATAATTTCCCCATTGTGCCTACCATCCCAGATCACTCAAATTGTAAAAGTTCAAGTCTGTCCTAGGTCTGCTTCATCAGCTAAGACTCTACTGGCTTGAACCCAGTGGAAGTTCTGGTGGAAACTAAATATAAATTTTAAGTAATGAGCCCAAGATCATGTGACTGGTCAGCAGCAAAGCCACAATGTTAACTTAAATGATTATAAAAATGTACCCATTGATTTAATGTATCCCAAACAAATGACTCCCCAAAGTGTGTCTCCTTTAAAAAGAGAGTAACAAAGGACAAAGAATTAAAAGACATAGGTCAAAGAGTGGTAAAGCTCTATTCCACCTAGGCAAGCTAAATAATCTTTCTAAGCTTCAATTAAACGAAGCTAATACTACCTTTGAAATTAGGGACTGAGAGAAAAACAAACACGGGAAAATGCATGGCAGGTGAGGAGCACAAAGCTTGAGCAACAGTGACAAAGCTGGTTACAAGCGCATTAGCATTAAGCATCACACTGCACAGAGTTCTGGCCTTAGGGTCCCACCAGACAGAGGAAAGAAAAGAAAGAACGAGAAAGGTGGCTAGGAGAATTTAAGAGCTGCGTCATAACCAGGTTGAAAAGGGCAAAAGGAAAGATTCAGTAGGTAGCACAGAGGATACAAGGTTACAGTATAATTGGTCTCTGTAGGCACTTCTTAGAGCGACTATTAAGAACACATTACTTTCTGAACTAAAAACATGGACATCACATAGTATCAAAATCAAGTGATTAATGCCAAGTTGAGAAATGAAGAAGCAGACAGAACTAGAAAGCCAGCTAGGAGAATTTAAAAGAGTTGAGTGCTAACTAGGTTGAAAAGGGCAGAAGGATAGACTGAGTAGGTGGCATGGGAGATACAAGGTTACAACGTAATTGGCCTCTGTAGGTACCTCTTAGAACTAATGTTAAGAAGAACACACTACTTTCTGAACTAAAAACATGGACATAACATAGTATCAAAATCAAGTGATTAATGGCAAGTTGAGAAATGAAGAAGCCCTACCTCAGATTGTTGAAATGAGACATAAGTAACTCCATTTTGAGGAAGGGTACAGTGAAAATTCAGGGTATTAAAGTAAAAGGCTCCAGGAACCAACTTAGCAGGAAATAACAAGAAATACCACAGAGTAATTACACCACCTTTGTCTTGCAAAAGTTAGGGCCTGGAGACGGCTTTGCAAATAACCCCTGGAGACAGCTTTGCAAATAATCCCTGCAGCCAGCCTAATAAAACATCCACTAACGGTTACATTTTCCAACCTATGGAAATTCCATGTGGATGAAAACATTCACCAATGTGGTTGACACGTTCACTCATAGCTACATTTTGCAACTTGCAGAAATTCCATATGGCCTCAGCCAATCAATGCAAAGGTTAGCTCCCTCTCCCTATTTTGCGGTTTCATGGCTTAAATGCTGCGCACTAAGGATGCCTGGGGTTGCCTCCCTGCTCTGCATAGTTTGGAGTGCGTTCCTGGTGCACCAGTTTTTTTTAATTGGGCGTGTTTTTTAATAAAACTTAACTTTTAAAGAAAAACTGCATCGCGTCTTGAAATCCAGACCCTAACAAGATCTTCACTTGTCCTCTCTTTAAAGAAAATGAATTCAAAACCTGTGACTTTGAATATTTGCATTATAGAATAGTATTTTAGGACTAGCAAGTATTTATGGATGTTTACCACATGTTAAGCACTGTGAAGAGCACTTTATGTGCTCTATCTCATTGATTCCTCGCAAGGGTTCTATCTCCACCATTCCCATTTTACAAAAGCAAAGTCACACAGCTACTAGGTGGAAGAACTGGATTAGCAGACAGCCTTGCTTTCGCTAAAAAAATAAATAAAATTTTAAAAGGGCATGACCTTAACTAGTTATTCCTTTCACATGGAGCTGTCTTTGGGAAACATCTTTATGTAAAGTCTGGAATCAATATGAGTACCATGGTTCCACTTACCACAGAGGTCCTTGATCTTTATGAATCAACATGTGGGTTACTGACACTGTTCTCTTCAACTTGTGACTACTCCTTTGCTTCCAAGTTTGTTACATGTAGTAGGTGAGACAGCTAACAACATGACTGGGTTTTGAATAAGAAACAACTAAACCCAAATATCAAAAAATACAGAGCTTACGTTGTTGCTGTTATTGTTAGTTATCATCCAGTCAGCTCTGACTCATAATGACTTTATGTTTAACAGAAAGGAACACTGCCTGGTCTTGCATCACCTTCATGACCACTGCTAAGTCTGAGTCCATCATTGCAGCTACTGTGTCAATTTACAATCTTGAATGTTTCCCTCATTTTCACTGATTTTCTACCAAACATGATATCCTTCTATAGTGACTGATCTTTCCTCATGATATATCCAAATTAAGTGGGAAAGCTTTAAGTGTAACTGACTATTTCAGTAAAGACTATAAGTGATGAGAATTAATTAAGCCCAGCCTAACGTATTACATGGATAAAAAAATAAACTGTCCAACTTATAATGAAGTCACTTCCAGTTAATACACTAAAAGTAAGTGACACCAATTCTGGCTGTTGGTATAGCATATTCCAGTTTTCCTCAACCTATGTAAGAAGAGACTCTAAAGGACCTATGAACACTTCATATGCTTCAAAAACTTTTTCTGTTGCCATTTCATTGAGTTTCTTAAAAAATATGAAATGCATTAAGAAGATTCTTGACTTTCAGGACACGTCAGGATTTTGATGCCATGTGTGCATTTGTGCTAATAATTAAGCTGGCCAAGTAGTACATCTTCAACTGCCCAGAGTTAATGCGAAAGTATCAGAGGGCTAATATGCAAATAAAGCAAGAGCCAAAAGATACCACAGAGCACTCTGGAACCATCACAAAGGTTTCTCACCAGAAAACTTATAGGATAATTGAGCTTCTCATTGTGCATGGAAAAATATGCCAACTCAGAAATAAATGAGGGAACTCTACGCTGTTAACAGCAAGCAGCATATTAGAGTCAAAAATAACTTCTTTTCGGCGAAGCATCATCATTAATATGTAATGTTAAATTGATACAGTTAACCAAGATGCTCCTCTTTTGCAGTTTTTTTTTTTTTTCCCCCTAGTGTCACATTTCAGGTGCCTTCATATCAGGTCTAAAATAAGCTAAACACAGGAGATTTTACCTGTCTTCTTTCTTTGTCCATAATTAAACAACATTTCAAACAGAAGGTTTTAACTCAGTGTTGTGGGTATATATACATAAAAAAATCTATCCTGTTAAAGCGGTTCATACCACTTTGAATTTGAGAAACACCATTAAATATAAGGTTTCCGACTACACTGGCATGGGACGCACTGACAGCCAGCAGCGCTCTCCAGGTGCTTCCACTCTGCTGTGGCGCCTCCACCTGGAATATGTGGGAGACAAGGCACCTTATCACAAGCAGCGCACAACTTAGGTGGAGAGAAAAGGTACTTCTGACGGAAACCAAATATTCCTTCTTCAGTTTGGGCAGCCGGTGGGAAATTTGGTGCCTCGTATATAAGCCACAGAACACACACACACCACACAGAAGTTTATATATACTTTTAAGGGATATGTGGACTCCAGAAGCCTGGCCGTGAAGCCCAGGGAACACCTAAATAATTATAGAATAAGAATGATTTATGGCCAAGTGCCGTCAAGTCATGATTTATAAGAGATGAATTACTGCATTTAATTAACAGACAAGGAGATGATATGCAACTAGCCAAGCCAAGTGCCGTCTAGAGAAGAAATATACAGGAAACAAAAATGTGTGAAAACATACTGAATCAGTATAAGAATTCGGAGCTATTAACAATAAGGTTTCACCATCCATCTGCCAGTCTGTCATGCTGTGGTACTGGGGCAACTTGCACTACGATGCAAGAAGCTATTCCACCAGTCTTTCAAATGCCAGCATGGTCACTCACGGTAAATAGGTTTCAGTTTCCAGACTAAGACAGACCAGAAAGAAAGGCCTACTAGCAAACTACTAAAAATTAGCCAATGAAAAATATCAGTGGATCACAACAGAATACTGTCCACTATAGTTGTAGAAGTTAAGTCCTCTCATTTAGAAGGCAGTCAGAATACACAGTGGCTATGGCCAAGGACCTGAGCATTCCACCAATCATCAACATGGTTTGGGACGAGACAACCAGTTTTACCTTGCGTTACCATAAATCAGAGCCAACTTAAACGCACGTACTAAGAATTAATAGGCTTGGCTGAAAAATCCATGCATGTGTGTATGTGTGTACGTGTTTGTGTGTGTGTGTGTGTGTGTGGAAACCCCTGGGTGATAGAAATGGTTAAGTACTTGACTACTGACCAAAAAGTTGGTAGTTTAAAACACCCAGAAGTATCTCACAAGGCATCAGGACTAATGATGTGTTTCTGAAAGGTCACAGCGTTCAAAACTCTATGAAGTACTACTCTGAATACAGGGATAAACCCTGAGTCAAAATCAACTCTGTGGCAACTAACAATAACAAAACACATACAGGTATATACACAATTGCAACTCATGTCATCTCATTTTCAGAGAGTTAAAATACAAAACATCTCATTATTACATAAATTTTTTAATTATCAGAAATTTTCTACATAAGAGGAACTTATAAGACAGCACTTGGCTTTTGGCTTATACAACTGAACATAAGTATCAGTATTTAGTTTGCTACAATTGAAGAGAAATGGACAGAATCTTTGAGCACTTAAAGGTTGTAAAAACTGATAGTAAACTTGACCTCAGAAGGCCAGCTATATTGGCTTTGAAGGGTCAATGAAATATCTGGCTTCCCAATATCTCTCTATGGCTTTCCAAATGTGATTCCTATTTAAATGAGAATTAAAAGGCATAACTATCAGGAGATTGGTAATAATTACAAAAAGTTATGTCTGCTGGTTGCCAAAGAGCCATTAGGTAATATTTTGAAAACCCCAACACAACATTTTGTTGAGATTTATTTTAGTCAAATGCAGACTTTGAATAAATGAAAGGATTTAATTGCTAAATTTCATGGTTTGTCACAGAGAAAATATTAAATTTCACTCTATCAAAGATTAATAGAAAAATCATGATAAAAACTGTGCAAATTATACATAGCTTAAGCAGGTATCAAAGACTGCAGACATGCTCTGAGGAACAGAACTAATCATCAACCCATGACCTTGCGTAGCTAATTACCAACCCCAGTATGGAGAAAACTTCATCGCCAATTCAGTTTATACTGCAGCTTTCAAATCAAGGTTTCATCATTTCTGGTCTTAAATAAAAACCAGCCATGCAAGGAATTTAATTCAAAGTGCAAGCACAATTTCAACACAAGTTTATTTTGTCTCCTTTCTTCTCCACTTTTTCTTGTTTATTTTCATGAGAAAGAAAATTATGTTATATCTTGAAATACAAAATCTGTGGGATGGCCTAGAGTTTTCTTGCTCACCTCTACTACTCAAATCACACCACTGAATTATAAAATGGCTACAATAAAGTCTTCCATGGATAAGAAAACTTATGAAATTACTATTGGAGTAAGCAGACTAGAGATTACAACAAGACAGTCATGTTTAGGACTGGGTCCCTGTCTCCATGCCCAAGAAATCCCAGTGGAAAAAAGCCAAACCAAACCCACTGCTGTTGAGTCGATTCTGACTAACAGCGACCCTGTGCAGGACAGAGGAGCACTTCCCCACAGAATTTCCAAGGAGCACCCGGTAGATTTGCACTGCCGATCTTTTGGTTAGCAGCCACAGCACATAACCACTATGCCACCAGGGTTGGTATCCTTTGGACCTGAGGTTCCTGCGAAGACATGCTTCCTTGTCAAGGGAAGTGTGATACATCACAAGGATCCTCCTCCAGAACCCACAAAGACACAGTGTATTCCTCTGGAGCTGGTTCCCTGAATTCAGACTTCTAGACTACTAGACTGTGACAGAATAATCTTTTCTTTGTTAAAGCCATCCACTTGTGGTATTTCTGTTATAAAAGCACTAGATACCCAAAACACAGTCTGACAAAGAGACATCTGTAAGTGGCTTTCATTCGTTAAGACGTTACATACAGCAATTCTGAAGGGGTGGTGGCAAGTGCAAAGAAGCCGATATAGGTAGTCTTCTATTGGGTAAATTTGATGCAATAGACCTCTTTAAAGTGCTAAAAAGCAGGGGTATCATTTTGAAGACTAAGGTGCACTTGACCTATGGTATTTTTAATTGCTTCATATGCATACAAAAGGTGGACAACAAATACAAAAGACCAAAGAAAAACTGACATCTTCAAATTAAGATTTTGGTGAAGAATACTAAATATACCCTGGATTGCCATAAAAATAAACAAATCTGTCTTAGAAGAAGTATAACCAGCATGCTCCTTATAAAGAAACAAGGATGGTGAAACGTCATCTTCCTTACGTTGGACATGTTACCAGGAAGGACCAGTTCCTGGAGAAGGACATCATACTTGGTAAAGCAGAGGGACATGGACTGACACAGTGGCTGCAGCAACAGGCTCAAGTATAACAATGATTATAAGGATGGCAGAGGACAGGCAGTGTTTCCTTCTGTTGTATATAAGGTCACTATGAGCAAGAACAGACTTATTGGAACCCAACAATAAGAACAAAACAAGTTGTCCATAAGCTGGATGTTCTCAACCCAGTGACTACTGGTATTATTTCGTACTAGCTTGGCTATTATTAGAATTCCTGTCCACACTCTTGGCTGCTAACTGCAACCCTGGAGATTCAGATGCATCCAGAGGTACTTTGGAAGAAAGATCTGGCACTCTACTTCCTGAAAACCACACAGAGCATGGTTCCACGCTTACAGGCCAGCCAAGCCAAGTGCTGTTGAGTCGGATCCGAGGGTCGCTAGAAGCTGGAATTAACGCAACAGCAATTTGATGGAAACCCTGGTGGTACCAGTGGTTAAGGGCTTCATCTGCTAACTAAAAGGACAGCAGTTTGAATCCACCAGGCACTCCTTAGAAACTCTATGGGGCAGTTCCACTCTGTCTTACAGGGTCACTATGAGTTGAAATTGACTCAACGGCAATATGTTTGGTATTTTATTTTATTTGAAGCTCTTCTTTGCCTGTCTACTCCCACTCTGTCATAAAGTTGGATGCTAATCTCTTGTTATAATATCTTATTATTGTCCCAAAGATAAAAGAGCTTCAAGGGTCCTTTCATGTGTTTTTAAAACTTTGATGATATTATCCCAGTAGGGTCACCAGATGTCAATATTCTCATTATAGTTGGAATTTTAGTGGAAAACTACTAAAAACCCGAATTTGATAAATTAGACAGTCTTTTTTTTACCCAATCCACCATCTTCAAGCCAATTCCAACTCATAGCAACCCTACAGGACAGAGTAGAATTGCTCCATAGAGCTTCTAAGGATTTGAACTGCCAACCTTTTGGGTAGCAGAAGTAGCATTTAACCACTATGCCACCAGGGTTTTCCTCTTTTTCACAGTATCCTTAATATTAGCCATGTCTTCCTCACAACAACACTATTTTCAGTATCATCTGAATATTTTTGGTGATGGAAACCAGGGAGCATATGAATAAATCCAAATAATTTTCAAATATCCTTAACTCTTGCAGAATGGCAAACAGAAATTAAATGAGTGAAATCCAACATAATGTCAAGCTCAAAAAGTAACAGCTCTAACAACTTCACCAGGTATTGCTTAAGAAAACTTTGAATCAGAATTGGCTGATTCCCTCCCCAGCCACATGATTAAAAAAAAAAAAAAAAAAAAGGACATTTATCCAAGGCCAGCGCAGAAATTTCTCCCCATCACCAAAAATTACATTTCTGGCAAGTGCCAATGATGGTGAACTCACAAAGGATAAAATCAACATCTTAGGGGAAAACATAAGGTAACATGAACTGAAGTTAGGAGTAAACCTTTATATTCCCTTATAAATATTTGCAAGGAAAAACACATTCAATGACAAAATACAATATAACCTGGGAAAGCCAGGATCTGTCTAAGGGAGAAATATGTCAGGAAAGGAAAACTAAAATATTTTCCACTAAAACTAGCCATATAAAAGTGTTAAAACTGCATTCTGTTACAGGCAAGGGGGTTTGGTTTTTGGCTTTGGTATACTAACTACCTAACTCGATACATGAAACACTAGCACTATTGAAAACCTCCAATACCCCTCATGGACATCATTCCCTTCCCCGCCACCAACAGGTGACCACTACTGTGAGTTTGGTATTTAATTTTCTCAAGCATATCTTTGTGCCTTTATTGCAAAGACTACCCACCCAGAATGGTGGTGTTCCTTGGTTGCACTCTCATTAGGTACCTTTTCTTTTTGTCTTTCTATCCCTTTCTTTACATTCTTTCATCTAGCAAAAGAATAACTAGCTGATCAGATCAACGTATTTATGCCATGGAAGTACGAATTGAAAATGGCTTACTTTTATTTCTATCAACTAGTATCTGTTTTTTTCACCTCTGTTACACTCTAAGAAAGCTGTAATGCAGGAAATTCAAATCATATCAATGGGAAAGACACTCTCCATAGGTGACTATTTCTGGCATTCAACTCTGATTTGTAAACAGGAGCCTCTTAACACCTGTGTTAAAAATCTTCTTGGAGAGATAGAATTTAGGACACTACTAAAACTAACTTGCACTCTACACTGAAGAGAGAAAAATTATTGATCAATAACGAATCCATCACTTTTATCTGTTTTTATAAAAGACTTAAAGAAAAAGGAAAATGATATTGTACTAGAGTGCAAATTCCTGAAGGGAGGGCTCAAATTCTATCATTATATCTGGAGTATAGCGAGTTCTTACTATAAGCTGGAATTTAAATCAGGAAGTCAATAATCAGTCACTTAAGCAATTAACTAATGTCTTAGTCCACAAGAATACTGAGCAGTAAGAAACACATAAAACAGTAAAAATGCACACAACAATATTCTGCAAATAAGTGTAGAATATCTGTTATATGCTAGGCATAGCCTAGACATAGAAGATACAGCAGAGGACAAGATTCTTTGCCCCTAAAGAGCCCCCACTCCAGCAGGACTAAGAAAAGACAGTGTCTACTAAGTCACATTAATGGCACATCCTAAGGAACTCTGGAAACCCTCCATGATCAATAAATCACTCTACAAATCACAACTTGGCTGAGAATGGCTACAGTGCTGGTTTCTGGGGAAATCTTGGCAAAGCCTTAATTGTTAAACCAAAACAAAGACAATTTGTTCTAGTCCCTAAACGAATATAACATCCTTTTGTTGACTACTAGAACCTATTAAATGTATAGTTCAGAGTGACTGCACTTGGCTGGCTTGGCTCAGAATTATTTCCCACACACAAAAAAGTAAATGCTTCCACGAATCTAAACAGATTTATCAACATTTCTGGAAACAATGTTAACATTTGGAATTACAGAAACAAATGTTGAAAATAAGAAAGGCCTTAGTACCCTAAACAACTACATATGACTATTAGAATCAATCCAGAAGTTTTTTGGCTATTTCTGATTGAAGATACAGCAAACTCATTGGGCAAGCAGGTCACTCAGCTTCGTTAGTAGGCTCCAAAAAGCACTTCCAGCTGGAAAGGAATTTCTCAGTATGCTAAGAAATCAATTATAATCAAATAACAAGGATTTTAGAAAAACTGGCCTGGAAAACAACCCACTAAAATGCTAACATGGGGTGTCTGTACATGGTGAGATAATGGGTGAATACTATTTTTTTTAAATTGTTTTGCATTTTTTCTATAGTGGAATATTCAGAAAAAAAAATGATGAATGCATTATGACCTACGAATTTTCACAGCTAAAATAAATGTCATCTCAGTTTTTTCAAAAGAAACTGTAACACTGAAATTGCCAAAAGGAAAAACTATTTAATGCATTAACAGATAAAAGTGAAAGCTAAATTCTCTGCTTTTTAAACTATCTTTTCTGTAAGAGGTAAGATGCGGAGTAATTTACAATGCATTTTTCCCATCTATGCATTCTAGTTTTTCTACAACAATCACAGCTACCTGTGTAACTGGGACAGATGCATTGCTCTATTATTTCCTGCAAGGACCAATTAGCCCTAACTTACTAAAATACTATAAAGTATACCTTACAACTTAAAAGGTAGAATGCAGTAATAAGAACAGACATACCAGTTTATTCTCCAAAACAATTCTTGGAAATGCTTCCAGGTGTGAATTACTTCCCCTTTTGAAAGGATCTATAGAAGTTCAGAGAGGTCACAATGAACAAACTCTTCTGAATTTAGCTATTTCAAGGGAATACACAGGTCACTGGACTCCTGTCATTCTCTATTCTGCAGGCAAATCAGCACCAAATCTGATGAGTCATGGAGAGGAGATGGCAATGGAGAGAAACTAGGACAGCTTTTAAGCCCCTGTCATATGGTATACTTGTAGGACTAAAGGTTTTCCAGGTTTCAGAAAAACAACTAGAACTCATACCCAGCTAACTCTTTTATAACTGATTTATGACTTCAACTCCATTTCCCCAATAATCTAACAGTAGTTTATGAAGCCAGAAGACTATTTGTCACATTTATGACTTTCTCTACGTACAAGGCCAAATTTCACCAGTCCCTCCCTAAACAACTTGAAATACACGACTGTGTTCTCTGGCTAAGGTCAACATTCAGGGTTACAAATGCAGGCAGAATGATTTCTATTCTGCCAACAAAAAGAGCCCCATGATCCACAGCAAAATCATTTATACTATATAGAAAAGAGGTATAGGCTAGAGTTGCCTTTTGCTACTCTTGTTGCCATCAAGTCATCTTCAACTTATGGCAGCCTAACATATAACAGAACAAAGCACTGTCTAGTCCTGTCCAGTCTTGTACATAGTCATAACCATTGTTATTTCTAGTCCATTGTTATAGCCATTGTGTTAATCCATCTACATATGAGGAAATGGAACTTGAGGGGTTCAAAGAGAATGCATAAGCCAATAAGAACCCCGTGAGCTACAACCATTAGAAAGGATCTACAACCTGCAAAGCGTACCCTTCTCTGGCCTGTTTCATTTATCTTCAAGGCAGTTCTCACAATGGCTGGCGACAGTTTTTTTCCAGCCTTCATTTTGAAGGCTCCTGCTGCCAACACCTGTCTCAATTATCTTTGGATGACCTCTGAAGATAGGATGGTGAGATTCCCCAACATTAATGTACCCCAAGAGAACAATTCTTTCTGCCAGGCTCATATTGGGTGTGAAAGCCTTCAACTACCTGGCATTTCTTTTAATCAGTTACATTGCTTTGGGGTTCATTTTACAAAGCCATCTGGCTTTGCAGACATCAGTGCAAAGACTATGAATCCACCTTTTTTCTTATGGCCACACAATGGGGTACAATCCACTTCAAAAGAGCATTAAGCTCCCAGGGTTCTGGTGCAGAAATAGCTCACTCAGATTTCCTCATTGTTCAGGAATCTAAGACGTGTGGCCATCCAGGAGATAAAAGGCTTCTTTTGAAAGAACCATGTAAAAGAAATATTTGTTCAGTCACAGCATCCCTACATATGTGATTGTATGCTCCATGGCTGGAAGCCTTAGAAGATGAAAATTCAGGGGCCTTTACAGATCTGGTGGAAATCTGATCACATAATGGGAAGGTTGGGGTACATGTGTCGCCTAAATTGGAGAATACTGAGGTGCCTTCCTTCCTGTGAATATTCTATTTATTCTTACAAAATGTTCCACACCTCAGGACAGCATTAAGTAGAAGTGCTTTGACTTTTTTTTCACTCATGAATACAAGTGCAATTATATTTAAAATATCTTCACTTTCAATTGGTTTGGCAGTTTCACTTTTGAAGTTTTCTATTCATACATTTCAATAGTCCTATCTCTTTCTGAGAGGTATTAAACTGCTCTTTATATAACAAATCCCAGGGCTAGGAGAAGAGATCAGTGGTGTCTTTGGGGGCTCGAGGGAGGGTATGTGGTAATTATTTCATTCATTATAATGTGAATATCAGCAGAAATGACAACGGAGATTCCAAAACATTTAGCTACACAAAAATATTGTGAGGATTAGTAAGTAGAGGCCAAAATGGGAAGTGGTAATTTTAAAAAGTAGTCCTTTGACATAATTTAACCTGAAAGTTAAATTCAGCTGTCAGTACATGTCAGAGGCTCTCCATGGCTTCCCAAAAGGAAGAGGTAGTTATTCCTCTTTAAGGCACAGAGAATTAGGGGCATTGACTACTGACCCACTGACTTCACTCAAATAAATGGGGAATTCTCATTTCATTTCTTAATGGCCAGAAGACCTGAGAGCAGAAAACATAAGCACTCAGGTCACAATTACAGCTGATTTAACATTTCTACAAAATGCCCAGGGCCAGGATGGGTTCTCACTCCCCAAAACTACATCTCTGCACTTAATACATTAACTACTGGCCAGCCACGGTCACCGGGCCAATTCCAACTCTTAGCAACCCTACAGGTCAGAGTAAAACTGACACATAGAGTTTCCAAGGAGCACCTGGAGGATCTGAACTGCTGACCGTTTGGTTAGCAGATGTAGCACTTAACGACTACACCACCAGGGTTTCCTAACCACTGGCAGAACTGTCTGAAATTTAAGCAATATGAGCCTCACACTTGTATCTGATCTGTTGTGTCAATTCTTTATTCCACCTTCTATGCATCAGAGGCTTAACATGTTCTGTGAGTGGCTTTAGATAAAATAAACATGGGAGGCTGGTGATATTTTCTTTGGAGACAATTTCAGATAGTGTCAAACAGAGGAAGGTAAATAATAGTTAGTAAGAGTGACATTTTAACAAGAATATGGCCATAGTATTTAATTAGACTATAATTAAGTACTGTTAAATTTTACCTTGGCCATTTGTAAGTTACTTTATATAAGATTAAAATTGGTAATTAATGTAGGCAAAATAAGTTTTGCCTAATTTTGATTTGCAAGACTTTTCCTATACTTCAAAAGCATATTGTCACCTATGGAGATTTTATTTCAGTTTAAACTAGGTTAAGAAAATACCCCTGAATAACAGTCAGAGAGCTCGCAGAAACCTGTTCAGCATCACAGTGACATGCAAGCCTCTACTGACGGGGGTGGGGTGGGGTGGGGTGGGGTAGCTGTACTTGAGGTGCTTTGGCTGTGAATCAAACCCAGGTCTCTCATATACAAGGTGAAAACTCTACCACTGACAATAAGACAGAATAGAAAAAAAGGGTCTGGTGATCTTCTTCCAAAAATCAGCTAGCAAAGCCCTATGGATCAGTCTGTCCGGTTGGTTGTACACAGGGTCTCCCTCAGTTAGGGGCTGAGTAGCCAACAACTAATAAAAAACGTGGACTCCAGTTTACCTCATCTCATTTGGTACAGAAATGATATTTCTGCCCTTGTGGAGTACTGCTTTGAATGCAATGTCAGGAAGTGTTTTTGGAGGTATATCATTCTTTACAGTCTGCACTATAACAACATTACTCACCTAAGATCTCGGTGTCAAATGGGTAGCTTTGCAGGGACTTGGTGATAACATTAACTGACTCATTTAAATCAGCATATATATTTTTTATCTAATGTCACAGCTTTGGGAGCTTCCTCATGTCCTGTGAGCATGATTTTACTTATTGTAGTGATAATCCATTCCCAGTTAATCAGTTTATGTCCTTTGATCACGTGGCTTTTTGGACATCTCAGTTTACTTCAGTCACTAGGATTTTTTTGGCTGCCAACCCACTGCCACTGAGTCAATTCTGACTCACAGCCACTCTATAGGACTGAACAGAACTGCCTCATAGTGTTCCCAAGGAGCATCTGAATTTGAACAAACAACCTGCTGGTTAGTAGCCACAGCCCTTAACCACTGTGCAACCAGGGTTTCCATTCTGGGAGCAAGAACAATCACTCCCAAAATACAGCATCACCTGTGGATTCCTGAAGCCCCTCAAACCCCTGGTCAAAGACAGCTGTTTGTTTGACAAAAGAGACATGCTCTCTATCATAATTTGCAGAATTTTTTTTCCTGAGTGTTTAGGAACTGGACTGCCCTGGAGCAGATTAAAGGCTTAAATATTAAACAGCATTATAAAAGAAACATTTCTTTTGTAACACTTGTTATTTATTTTGCTTTCTACCCATTTTACATTATCCTATTTTTTTAAAATTACTTTTTACCATGGTTTTGTTTCTGAAATATGCAATATATGTTTTAGAGCAATTTTAATTTCAGATTAACAATATAAAAACCATATATACACACACAGAAAACACACACTCAAAGTGCATGCTAATTATCTTATACTTAGGTTTATTAGTCCTGTTAATTTTGTTGAGGACTAAAACTTGAGAGCAGAATAAACAACGTGGATTGACTGAGGAACATGATATGCTTTTCCGTTAGCACAGCTTATGTAATTTGCCACCTCATATACAAGATAAGACAATTAAGTTCACGAACTCATCTTAGAAAAAGTGCTGCATACCTCGTTGCTGAAGATCACTATTGTCACCTTCGAAGTACTCTCCTTGGGAAGCTATGCACCAACACCAGTGCCTAGTCCACCCTTCAAAGCAACTTTGGAACTCTTTCTCTGGAATGTCCATCAGAACTGTTGTCCTACAGGTGTGGCAATTACATTCGCAAACTCAACCTGGAAAAAGAGTTTTGAAGAGTGCACTAGGGGCTGACGTCAGTGCACAGCTTCCCAAGGTGAGTACTTCGGAGGTGACTGTAGTGATATTCAGCAATGAGGTATGTAGTGTAGGATGAGTTTGCGAACATAATTGTCAGACCTCATAAGACGACAGCTTTGATGGCCATTCCAGAACAAGAGTTCAAAATTGCTTTGAAGGGTGGACTAGGCACTCGGACCGGTGCACAGCTTCCCAATGGGAGTACTTCAAAGGTTCAGCAGTGAGGTATATAATGCTCTTCATAGGATGAGTTCTCGAACTCGTCTGTCTGACCTCATGTATCATGGCTAACGTTTAGCCCTTGGTAGACTCAATTTAGTCCAATAGCTTACAATTATCACTTTCTCTTTGTTTCTTACATTTTCACTACTGGCCAATACAAGTCCCTTCACTTTGGCTCATCTGTCCTTATATATTTTTGAAAGTATTCTTGACCTTGAGCAAAAACATGCTCCAGACTCAGCAACATTTTCCCTGTCCCAATCATGGCATACAGCTATGTTTCCCAAAATATCTTAATTTCTTTTACTTGACAGTAACATCAGAAACCAGGACCATGACACCTAGGCTGCGTATTAAATAACAGTTTCATATAAACACTGTATGAAATCTAGGAAGTAACTTCACATCACCTTTTTAGGACAGAACAGAGAAACTGTTTTGTTTTGATTTAATAAAGGTCTTGAGTTCATTTCGAAGGTTTCAATTTAACTCTAACTCTACCAAGTCCCTTTTTGTTCTTGATACGAATCACATAATTTTACTTCTCCCTCTTTCCTAAATTACCATCTTTAGTTATTTATATACCACGTAAAAAAAAGTTTCCAGATAATCCATTTATATGAGTTATAATACTAGTAAAAGTGCTACCAATTTCAATTATTAAAATGCAATTATACTTTATCCAAGGATATCATTCAAAAATAATTTCAATTACTTTCATTTTTTTCACCATTTCATTTTTGGCCTTCAAACCAACTAATGATTTTTTTTTTCTAATTAATCAACATATGTAGAACTTACATGAGGATGTCTCTCTACTTCCACAAGCAAAACATAGACCCGTGTTTCTTTGTGCATGTCTGTTTGAAAGTCAATATTACTATTACTTTTAACCCTAAGCATTCTTAGTGTTTAGCTCTCATTTTTCAAAGGCCTTTAGAAAAATACAAATACTACCTTAATATTGTACCAGTTGAAGTTCCCGCAAAGCAGTTATGAAAGTCAGTGAATACAAAGAAATTAGTCTCACATTAATATTGAATTAAAATAAAGGCTTCCCCAGAGCATATCAAATACTAGATAATTTTACTCAAAACTTCAAGTGGGACAATTTCTGTAAGTCCATATAATAATCAACATTAAGTTTAAAAATAATCAAATCACAAAAGATTCCAACATACATGGTTCAGAGTATGTATTTCAGTTGCAGCTTTGCTTGCTTGTTTTTGCTTTTTCCCCACATCACTGCGTTTACCGCCCTCTCAACCAATCCATGCATGGGTGCACCGTATACTCGGGCGTATAAAGACAACCTCTGCTGTTGAGTCAGCTCCAGCTCACAGAGACTCCACAGGACAGACTGGAACTGCACTGTTGGGCTTTGAGGTTGTCATCTTTATGGAAACAGACTGCTACATCTTTCTCCCTCAGATAGCCTGTGGGTTAGAACCAGCCATCTTCCCATTAGCAGCCAAGAGTTTTTTAACTGCTGCATACCAGGGACAATTACAAGTTACTCATAAAGTTGCTGCCACTGAAAGCTTTAATTACTTCAGTTTTAATGCCATAATACAATTTTTAGACCAAGTAAAATATGCCAGAGCTGCGTTATCATTTTCACATCTGGTAATAACTGTACAATTATCACAGAAATAAAACAAGACCACATTAAAAGAATTAAATAAAGCTTAGTTTGTTATGTTACCATATCACATTATATTACCTTTCATATTAAAAGTATTTAAAATAAAACTCTTCCAATTATTAATTTTTAAAATTTAATTTAACCAGAGCAATATAAAAAGGTAGCTAAATTAGTCATGAAAAGTATGAAAAGAAGGCTAGTGAAGAACTTACCAGACATTACAACTCACTAGACAGTCACTGCATTCAAAACACAATGGTGCTGGCACAGAAAGAGACAGACAGGGAGCAGAAGAGAGAGTCCAGAAAGAGATCCAAACAGACAGGGCATCTTACATGTGACAAGGGAAACCTTTCAACTCCATGGAAAATAAATGTTCTTGTAATAACTAGGACTTAAGTAACTGGTTATCCATCTAGGGGAAAAAAAAAAGAAAGAAAGAATCCTACCTCATATCATGTACAAAACTTAAAGACAGAATAAGGTTTATATGTTAACAAAATTGGGAAGGACGTATGACCTTGGAATGGGAACCACCACCCTGAGGAAAACAGATAAATCAGAAGCAGGAAAAAAAAAAAAAGACAGACAGACAGACTTGAGTGTATAATAATTAACAACTTTTGTTTGGCACAAGGCATCATACACAAAGGCAAAAATTGTGACCATATATTTGCACACATATAACACAGGGTTCATATTTCTAAAATTCAAGCACTCCTAAAAATGGACAAAAACACCTCGAAATAGAAAAATGGGCTGTAGAAATACACATGAAGTGACAGAAAAGAGAAATTCCAACAAACAATAAACCTACAAAAATATGCTCAACATCAGTGACAGTGAAGGAAATGAGAAAGTAAATATTCAAGGTAATGATATTGGCAAAAACTGAAAACAGTGGCATCCAATGTTGACAAGAATGCAGGAAATGGGCACTGTATGCACTGGCAGTGAGAAGGCGATATGCTAGTCCTCTGGGTAGCAATATCTATTAGAATTAAAAATGCACATACCGTTTGACCAAGCAATTCCACTTCTGGGAATCTATCCTATAGGAAAAAAAAGGACCAGTACATAAGGATTTAGGTACAAAATTTTTTTCTTTTCTTTTCTTTTTTTTGTGCAGCATTGTTTGTTTATGGTAAAGGGTAGGAGGGTAGGACTGTCTAAACATGAATATCATGAATAGGGAAAAAGGTGAATGAAATGTGGCTTATCTATAATATAGAATGGTATATTTACTAAAAAGAATGAAGTAGATCTATAACTACTGACCAGGACGATGGATAAGGTATGAGAAATAAAAATAGAAGGGTGTGTGCTATTATCCCTTTCTTGTTACAATACACAGCAACAACAACTGCAGCAAAATAACATATGTGAATGCACTTGTATTAGCAGGAAGTCAGGAGTAGAAGACTACAGAGCAGTAGAACAAAGCTGCCTAATGCTGTGAGTGGAGACAGCAATTGGAAGGGGCGGGGATCATTTACTTTCTCTTTGCATACTTTTGGGCTGTTTCATTATTATTAATGTGAGCTCTACATTAATTTTGTAACTTTTAAAAATAAATTTAAGGAAAAACTAGCTTTTTATTGGTAGTATTATGGTTACAGTGTTCTCAAACATTCATCTTTAGTAAAACAGTAACAAATGAACATACAAATGTCCATTCCTGTGATAGCCGCCATGGAGCTCACTAAGTTGAGTCTCACTGGCAACACAAGAATAAAAAGGTGTGCACCCTGAGATCCCCACTAAAAGACCTCAATTGACGGTCCAGTGGTTTCGGGGTTCCCCTGGGGGTATGGCCCCTCACCCTGATGCTGCCCTTGACCATAAATCATAACAAAGGTCTACGCTTCAGACAGGAATGGATTGGATTTGGCGATGCAGTGACCACATTCTGGATGCACTTTATGGTTCTATACATCTATAGGATGTCATCCTGCTGACCTCTGGCTGGAGGAAGGAGACTGGGTGGAGAGGAGGGAAAAGAGAGACTGTTGGGAGAATGAGACATGTATGGAGCAGAGAGGAATAGTGTGCTGTCACCAGGCAGGGAGAGCAGTGGAAGCTGTATATAGGTGGGTATGTAAATTCATACAGGAATGTACATTCCTTCATACAATCTCATCACAGAATTCATTGTTGGTTGCCTCCCCACTATCCACACCATCTCTCCCCCATGTACCAACCACAGGGTTTGGGTAAGACTGACTCTACCCTCATTCCTAGGGACTCCTGAATTGCCTAAGCCACTTATGTAACTTTAAATTTTCTAGTAGTCACTTTAAAAACATTCTGAAAAAGGAACAGATGAAAATAATTTTAATAATATTTTATTTAACCCAAAACATCCAAAATATCATTTCAGCATCTAATATAAAATGTTAATGAAATATTTAACAGTCTTCTTCTTATCTTAAACTGGCTAGTCCCATTTCAAAAGCTCAACAGCAATGTCACTAGTGGCTACCATATTGGACAGCAGAGGTCTAAGCTACCAAGAATAATGCTATAAGCATTACCATGTTCATGCATGGACACACAATTTAAGATGGCCTAAACAAAGACACACTCATAAGACTAGGTAAACTCCTCCTGATGAGGATTAATAAAAATGGAAAGAAAAAAAAAAAAGCAGCTGGGAACTGCTAGCAGTCATCTACAACATAGGAACAGAATTAATACAAGATAAAGGAGAAGAAACTGGGTGTTTTGTGATTGCATTGAACCTCCGGTAACCCCTAAGCAAAACCTAGGCTGTCTAGGTACGTGAGCTGGTAAATTGCCCTTGTATTTTCAGTCACATGAGTTAAAATTTTCTATTGCTTGAAATCGAAGCATTCTAATTGACACCACACCTACAGAGAATGTTATGTCCAAGCAGAACTACTGTTTTTCATTGACTTAACTCAAATGTTCAACATTTTTTCATTTATCTGTGGTAAAGGTATCTTTTTTGTTAAACTAGCCTTATATGTTTAACCATCCTCTCGAAAGATCTCCCTAAAAGACTTCCATAAACTAATTCTCCATCATCCAGGATACCTTTCCAGGCACCACACTTGGGACATGAAAACTGGAGACAAGGCATGCCTAGGTCTCAGAGTAACCCATCAACTCCCACTCTCACCGCATTCTCTTTCCTGGTCCTCTCTAAATCATGGTTTCTAAAACTTGGCACTGTTCACCATTTGGGACATACAGTCTTTGTTGTGAGATGTCCCCTGCATTGCAGAATGTTCCATAGTATCCTTGCTCCCTATTTACTAGATGCTAGGAGCCACCCTCCCTGCCAACTGCAACAATCAAAAATTTTTCAATCCATTGTCAGATGCCTCCTTGGGAGGCAAAATCACACCTGGTTGAGAATCATAGCTCTGGACCAACAAACAGTCCAAATATACAACTGATCTTTTTTGTTTTATACAACTCAATCATGCCAGTGATCACTAAAACATGATGCTACCCTCCCTAGATGTTCCCTGAACTACAACTTTTCTAGGTGTGACAGGTTTCTCCTATGGTCAAGTATAAGCTCACCTTAGTAGTCATTCTTTTCTGGGGAGGGAGGTGGGTGGGGAGACATAAACTCCCTCTAACTTCAACTTGAAATTATTATTTGGGCTGCCCCCAGCATCACCTGCCCAACCATTTCCTTTAGACTTCCCTGAAAGGATTTTCTGAAGAACATTTGCTGACTTGTGGTCACTTATCCTTTAACTTAGTCTATCCTGGGTTGGGTCACCCATCTCACCCATCAATACACTTTAGAGGACAGTTCTACTCTACTATCTCCACAGTGTATCAACTCACTAATTCACCTCTAAGAATTTCATTGTATTAGCTAGTCATCTCTCCACAGTTCCCCAAACTGATCCACAGATTCAAGATAATTCCAATGGAAACTCTAAGCAGGCTTTTTTTTTTTAAGGTAACTAATTCTAAAATTAATATAGAACTACAAAGGCCCTACAGTAGGCAAAATAACTTTGAAGAAAATTGGAGAACTAACATTATCTGAGCTCAAGACTTACAAAGCAACAGTAATCAAGTCAGTGTGGTACTGGTATAAAGGCAAATACATTAGATGAAACAGAAAAGAAAACTCATAAATAGGCCCATACATATACAGACAACCGACTTTTGACAAAGCTGCAAAATCAACTCAGTGGAGAAAAGACAGTCTGTTCAACAAAGGGTACAGGAACAATTAAATATTTATATGCAAAAACATAAACTTTGATCCATACCAAATACAATACACAAAAATTGTATGACTCAAAATAGAACACAGACTTAAATGTAAAATCTAAAATTATAAAGCTTCTACACGAAAGCACAGAAGAAAACCTTTGTGACCTTGCATTCTGCAAAGATGTCTTACATACAACAGCAAAGGCATGGTTGTTTCAAGGACAAATGGATAAATTATACTGCAATGTTAAAAACTTCACTCTTTAAAAGACACTGTAAAGATACCAAAAAAGGCAAGCACAGGCTAGAAGAAAATATTTGGCAATCGCATACAGAAGCTTTAACTATAAATGACAAAAACTGTAAACAATCTGAATGTCCATCAGCTAGTGAACAGACAAACTATGGTATATGCATGCAACAGAATATTATTTAGCAGTAAAAATAATAAACTATTAATACATGCTATAACATGGATGTATTACAAAATAATTATGCTTCATGAAGTAAGTCAGACTCTGCCTACCCCCACCCAAATACAGATAGATTCAGAGTACATATAGTAGGACTTCAATTATATGAAATTTTTAAAAATGTCAACTAAGCTTTAGTGATGGAAAATATAAGTAGTTGACTGGCTGGGATATGGGTGGAGGGAGGGATTATCAAACAGTATAAGGAACATTTGGGGAATATGGATATTTCATTATCTCGGCTATACAGGTGTATACATATCCCAAAATTTGTACAATCACATATTGGATGAAGGAGAAGAAGAAGAAATGTATTGTTAGTTGTTGGGAAAAACTTTAACTGCCAAACCTTGTAGGGCTACACTGAATAGCCTTAGGATAGCTTAGAATAGCTGCAAATGGTTAATTCTATGTGGAATTCCACGAGAGGAAGCAATTTTTACATATATTTTTATTTCATTGATTTAAATTTCACAGTGGGTCAATGTAAACACAATTCACAATTGCTGGGCAATGCTAATACAGCCTGTTTTCACTAGTTGCCCATGAGTCATTTTGAATTTACAGGAACTTATGCAAAGTAGAACTGTATTCCATAGGGATTTCAAGCCTGGGATTTTACAGAAGCACACAGACCCCCAAGGCTGTCTTCCAAGGCTCTGAGAGTGGGTTTGAACTAATCATATTTTGTAGTAGTTCAGTACTTAACTATGAGCACAATCCAGAGATTCCCTTACTATAGTTGAGGAGTCGTGGGGGTTGGGGGAGTGGAGGCTTATTGCTGTTGAGTCAGTTTCAACTCACAGCAACCCCTATGGGACACAGCAGAACTGTTCTACAAGGTTTCTAAGGCTGTAAATCTTTATACAACCAGACTGTCACATCTTTCTCTCACAGAGTAGCTGCAGGATTCACTCTGCTGACTTTTCAGTTAGCAGTCAAGTGCTTGAGTGCTGTTCTACCATGGCTCTTTTAGCACATTTACTCAGCCTGTACGCTAAACAAATAATTTGAGAAGCTGGACTATATGAATAAGACTAAGGCATCAAGACTGAAGACTTATTAACAAGCCATGTTATGAAAATGACACAATCTCATTTACTGAAAGTGAAGAGGCTCTAAAGCACTTACAGACAGACAGCAAAGACCACAGCCTTCACAATGGATTACACCTCAACATAAAATCAATCCACTGCTGTTGAGGTGATTCCTACTGACAGTGACCCTATAGACAGAGTAGAACTGCCCCATAGAATTTCCAAGGAGTGCCTGGCAGCTTCAAACTGCTGAACATCTAGTTAACAGACATAATATTTAGCATAGTTTTTCCCACCTCAATATAAAGAAAACAAAATTTCTCATAACTGGACCAATAAGCAACATTATGATAAATGGAGAAAAGACTGAAGTTGTAAAGGATCCCATTCTACTTGCATCCATAATCAACATCCATGGAAGCAACAGTCAAAAAATTAAAGGATGTACTGCACGGAGCAAATCTGATGCAAAAGACCTCTTTCAAGTGTTAAAAATCAAAGGTGTCACTTTAAGGACTAAGTTGTACCTGATCAAAGTCTTTGTATTTTCAATTGTCTCATATGCCTCTGAAATCTTGATAAATGAATAAGAAAGACCAAACAAGAGCTGATGCTTTTGTATTATGATGTTTGTCATGGATTGAATTGTGTCCCCCCAAAAAATCTGTGTAGCAATTTGGCTGGGCCATGATGCTCAATATTTTGTGACTGTTCTCCATTTTGTGATTTTCCTATGCTATAAATCCTAATCTCTGTGGTTTCTAGAGTGTATTATGTTAGGGAGGACTAGGGTAGTACTGCAACACCCTTATTAAGGGAGTTTCGCTGGTGTTTGGCTTGCACCACCTTTTATTCTTTCATCTTACAAAAGATGAAACAAAAGGGAAGCAAGCAGAGTGTTGAAATCTCATACTATCAAGAAAGCAGCACAGGGAGTACAGTGCATCCTTCAGACCTGAGATTCCTGCACCAAGATGTTCCTTAACCAAATGTTGATCCAACACAAGGACATTCCTCCAGAGAAGACCAAAAGAAAAGCCTTCTACTGTAGCTGACACCCTGAATTTGGCCTTGTAGCCTAGTGGACTGTGTAAGAATAAATTTATGTTTGTTAAAGCCATCTGCTCATGGTATTTCTTTTACAGCAGCACTAGCTGATCAAAACAATTTTGAAGAAAATTTTGAATATATCACAGACGGCCAGAAGAATGAATAAATCTGTCTGGAAAGTATAGCCAGAAAGCTCCTAGAAGCAAGAAGGGAGAAACCTCATCTCACGTAGTTTGGACATGTTATCAGGAAGGATCAGCTCACAGTTGGTAAAGTAGATGGTCAACAAAAGTGAGGAATACAATCAACAAAATAGATTGATACAGTGGCTGCAACAACGGGCTGAAGCATAGCAATGGTTGTAAGGATGGCACATGACTAAGCAATGTTTCATTCTATTGTACATACAGTCTCTATGTACCTAACAAAATCAAAAAAAAAAAAAAAAACAAACTTGTATCCACTGAGTTGATTCTGATTCATAGTGACCCTTTAGCACAGAGTACAATGGTCTGAATAAGGTTTCCAAGGACCAGCAGGTGGATTCAAACACTGACATTTTGGTTTGCAGCCCTAGCTCTTAACCATTGTGCAACCAGAGCTCTGTAATTACATAATTACAGCATAGGAAAAAAAAAAGATCAAGAGTCAATTCCAACTCATATTAACCCTAAAAATATACAGCAGAACTGCCCCATCTGGTTTTCAAGAAGTATCTAGTAGATTTGAAACACCAACTGCTTGGTTAGCAGTTACAGCTCTGAACCACTATGCCTCTAGGGTTTCCATACTACAGCCTAGGCAATGTTAAAAAGTAGAAAATAGATATTTGAGGGAGAGACTAGACAGACCCACATGAAGTTTGAAGTTGAATGATCTTTGCTTTAATTCATCATTTAAGTATTGCCCAAGATAATCACGAGCAAGGACCACCACCATTACCATCTCTGCTACTGTTTTAAAGATATGTCAGACTAACATTTTCCAACAACAAAAAATTAATTAGAGGAGGTAGGGCCAAGATGGCTGACCAGATACACGTCTCCTCAATTCCTTCTGAGAACTAAGACCTAGAAAAATAATGGAACAGAGCAGTGTGGACATTCTAGGAGACCCAAGAACTGGCATAGCATTGTAAGGTTGGACTAAGTGACAGGAAGGGAAAAACTATGTCTGTCAGAGGCAAGACACACTGCGTCTTGCTTCTGCTGGTACATCATTTGAGAGGATACAGGTACAGATGCCTTCTTTGTTAAATGGGAGGCTGGGACAGTGACTGCAAAGCCTGTGAGCCTTGAAAAAGCCAGCTTTTATGCTGAACTGCAGTGCTTAAGTAAATAGCATATCCCACAGCAGAGAAATTGTACTTGGGAGAGCCACATTTAGAGAACCCATTGCAGGTACTAAACAAGGGTGCCAGTGGCCCATCCCTTTTCTCTTCTCTGAGCTGTAACACAGACATTGCTGACTCAGTGCAGGAAAGGCAGCTCAAATAGGACATCATCTTTGTCAGCTGAGAGGTGGACTGAGCCACGCCTGAGGTCACACCTTGGGCTAATTCCCATGGTACGTAACAGTGCCTGCCTGGATAGTGCTTCACCCAGTAGAAAAGCTGTTTTTTAAGATGATCATACCTAGTGATCATAGTGGGGGCTGGCAGGCAACTGCCCTAATTCCTCCTCTCCTTGAGCCACATCATACTTGAGCCACATCGTACTGTCTGAGGACAGCCAAGGAGGGGTCATCTCTGTCAGCCAGGAAGTGCAGTCTGCTACACTTGAGGCTGCTTTCAGCTGCTGCTGGTCAGTACCGCTCTCAGTGGAAAGGCAGCTTTTAGGTTAAGAGCAGCTAGAAAACTCAGCAGTGATTAGCACCACAGTATGGTGGTGGCGCCATTTCCACCACGAATCACTGAGCCACATCACAGCATCAGCTGATGACACGTCAGAGAATCCATAAGTAGGACACTGTCTTTGACTCCCAGGAGGTATGGCCTGCCACATTTAAGGGTCCTGATGATTTTGGCAGCTGCTCAGCACACCTCCCAGCAGAAAAGCAGTATTGGGGACAAATACATCTACAGAATGCAGCAATCCCTGGAAGCCAAGTGTGATGGCATCCTTCTCTCCTCCCTTCCCTGAGCTACATCAAAGTCTCAACTGGTGCAATGATAAGACTCAGCAAAGTAGCTCACCATCTTTAGCAACCAGATGGCATGGCCTGAAACTGCTCAGCCCAGCACTAAGCCAAGCAGCACTGTGGGACTTGCCAAAGCCAAGTGCTGTCAAGTCGGATCCGACTCAACAGTATCTATATTGCAAGAGAAGCTATACATAAGTCAGCTGCACCTAGAGAATGCAGTGGCAGCTAGCAACAAATCTAGCAGTGCCCTTACCCACTCCCTTCTTAGAACTATGCAACAGGTTCCATTCGTGTAGCACTAGAGAAACCGAACAGCTCCATGATAGCCCAAAGACAACAATCAGTATCTAACCATGTAAAGAAACAGACCACCATGGCTCCGCAAAACTCCCAAAAGGAGATTCAAAAAACTTCCCAGATGAAGAAGTCTTTCTGAAATTATCAGAGGCAGAATATAGAAGAATTATGTATACAGCCTTTCTAGAGGTTAAACAAATGTAGTAGTTAAGTAAGCTATATGAACTGCCAAATTATCATCAATCTGAAATCCAGCAGCCAGCCAAGCGCTGTTGAGTCGAATCCGACTCATGGAAATCCAGCAGATCAATAATAAAATTACAGAATTAGACAATTCAATGCAAAGCCAAAAGACCAGGACAGAAAAAAATGGAATATAGGACTACTGAGCTTGAAGATAAAGCAATTGACACCAGCATTTATGAGGAGGAATCAGATAAAAGAAACAAGAAAAAATAAGACACATTAAGAAGCATGTGGAAATCTATCAAGAGGAATAATATACAAATAATTGGAGTTTCTGAACAGGAAGGGATAGTAGGAAAATACATAGAGAACTGTTCAAGAGTTGCTGACAGACAACTGCCTTGAACTATATATCCTGAAAAATTGCCTCCAAATATGATGGTGAAATTAAAACATTTGCAGATAAACAGAAACTTAGAGATTTTACAAAAAACCAAACCAAAACTACAAGAAGCACTGAAAGAAACTCTTTAGAGAAATGATAGCATCAAATGTATACTTAAGGATACAATGCAGGACACAGTATCTACAGTCCTGCTCCGTTAGGGAAGTCACTAAGTTTAATCAAGGCTGAAATATTAAAAGTAGAGATCCAGTGATCTTATGACATCATCACAATATAAAGACAGATGTATTTACAGTAGATACAACCCTTTCAGATGGACAGAAAATTGAGAAGATATACAGAAGCTAAAGATTGGTTTAAACTTAGAACATTAAGGAGGATCAAAGGGGTAGCCAGAAAGCAAACTAACAATGCAATAGATCAAAACAAGAAACATAATACAGAAGTCCCAACAAACACAAAACCAACACTGAAAAAGATGAAAAGTAAACCCATAGAGAAAAACAACCAACAACAGAATATTAAGAGGAACACAGAAAACATCAACAACACAGAAGTAAAGGCACCAAAAGGACAGCACTAAACACCTACCTACATACAATGTAAATGGATTCAATACTCCATTAAAGAGGCAGAGAGTAATAGCTTGGATCAAAAAATAGGATCTGTCTGCATGTCGCTTACAAGAAACACACCTTAGACTCAAATATACAAACAAACTGAAAATCAAAAGATAGAAAAATATATATCAAGCTAACAGCATACAAAAAAGAGCAGGAGTGGCAACACTAATCTCAGATGAAATAGATTTTGATGTAAAATTCACCATCATGGACAAGGACGGTCACTATTTATTGCTGAAAGGTTCAATACACAAGCAGGATATAACAGTGCTATTTATGCAACCAGTACCAGAGTATTTAAATACACTGACAACACTGAAAAATAACATAGACCACTACACAATAATAGGAGACTTCAATATTCCTTGTTCAATAACAGACAGATCATCCAGAGAAAAGCTCAGCAAAGACACAGAGAATCTTATCGCAACAATTAACCAACTAGACCTCATCGACATTTATAGAACTTTTTACCCAACAACAGGTAAGTAGGCCACCTTCTCCAATGCTCATGCAACATTGTCCAGAATAGAGCACATATTAGGTCATAAAGCAAGTTTCAACAAAATCCAAATCACTGAATTATTGCAAATCATCTTCTCAGACCATAAAGCCACAAAAGTTGAAATCAATAACAGAAAAAACATAAGTAGAAATGTGAACTCATGGAAATTGAACAACATCTTCCTCAAAAATCCTTCAGTTATAGTAGGAATCGAAGACGCAATAAAAAAACTTTGGAATCAAATGAGAATGAAAACACATCCTACCAAAACCTATGGGATCCAGCAAAAGCAGTGCTTAGAGGTCAATTTATTTCTATAAATGCATACATCCAGAGGGAAAAAAATGGCCCAAATCAAAGAATGAACCCTACCACTTGAACAAGCAGAAAGAGAGCAATGAAAGAACCACTCAGACACCATAAGAAAACAGATAATAAAGACTAGAGCAGAACTAAATGAATTAGAGAACAGAGAAACAATTGAAAGAATTAACAAAACCAAAAGCTGATATTTTTGGAAAAGATCAACAAAATAAACCATTGGCTAAATTTACAAAAGAAACATAGGAGAGGGAACAAATAACCCAAATAAGAAATGAGACGGCAGATGTCACAACAGACTTAACCAAAATCAAATGTATCATAACAGAATACTATGCAAAACTGTACTCTAACAGATTTGAAAACTTAGAGGAAGTGGACATATTTCTAGATTCACATCACCTACTGAAAAATTTACAAGCACAAGTAGAACAATGTAATAAACCCATCAGAAAAGAAGAGATTGAAAAAGTAATAAAAAAACTACCAACCAAAAAAGTCCTGGCCTAGAAAGCTTCACCAGAGAATGTGACCAAACTTTTAGAGAAGAGTTAACTCCAATACTACTGAGGCTATTTCACAGCATACAAAAGGATGGAATACTCCCAAATTCATTCTATGAAGCCATCATAACCCTGATACCAAAGCCTGTGAAGGATCCAACAAAAAAAGGAAATTACAGACTGATATCACTCATGAATTTAAATGCAAAACTCTTCACAAGATCCTAGCCAACAGAATTCAACAACATATCAAAAAATAACTCATCATGATCAAGTCAGATTCATACCAGCAATGCAAGACTGGTTCAACATCAGAAAAACAATTAATGTGATCAATCATATAAATAACACAAAGGATAAGAACCACCTGATTTTGTCAATTGACACAGAAAATGCACTTGACAAAGTCCAACACCCATTCATGTTAAAAACACTCAGCAAAATAGGAATAGAATGGAAGTTCCTCAATGCAATATGGGACATCTATGAAAAGCCAATTGCTAACATCAACCTGAATGGAGACTGAAAGAATTTCCCCTAAGAATGGGAACTAGACATGGATGCCCACTGTCACCACTTCTATTCAACATTGTGCTAGAGGTTCTAGCCAGAGCAATTAGACAAGACAAAGAAATAAAGAGCATCCACACAGGCCAAGAAAAAGTAAAACTATCCCTATCTGCAAGCAATATGATCATATACACAGAGAACCCATAAATGAACTACTAGAAGTAATTCAGTGAACTATCAGGATACAAGATAAACATAAGTAAATCAGTAGGATTTTGTTATACCAACAAAGAGATCATCAAAGAGGAAATCATCAAATCGATACCATTTACTATAGTCCCAGGAAAATCCAATACCTAGGAGTAAATCTAACCAGAGAAATAAGAGACCTATAACAGAGACAATTACAAGACCTTACTGCAAGAAACCAAAAGAGACTTACCTAAGTAGAGACACCTACCTTGCTCATGGATAAGAAGACTTAGCATTGTGAAAATATCTATTTTTTCTAACAGATGCAATGCAATCCCAATACAAATTCTAGTGTCATTTTTTTTTAATAAGATGGAGAAACAAATCACCAACTTTGTTTGTAAAGGGAAGAAACCCCAGAAAAGTAAAGCACTACTGAAGAAGAGGAACACAGTGGCAGGCCTCACATCACCTGACCTTAAAACCTATTACACTGCCACAGTAGTCAAAAGAAGCTGGTAATGGTACAAAAAGAGACATGTACACCAACAGAACAGAATTGAGATTCCAGAAATATCACCATCCTCTTAGGAACAGTTGATACTTGACAAAGGCCCAAAGGTCATAAACTAGGGTAAAAACAGTCTCTAACAAACAGTGATGGCAAAACTGGACATCCATCTGCAAAAAACTGAAACAACACCTCTATCTCACACCTTACACAAAAACTAACTCAAAATGGATCAAAGACCCAAATGGCAAACCTAAAATGATAAAGACTAGGCAGGAAAAAAATAGAGTCAAAAGTGGAATTTCTAATACACAGCTTAGACAGACTACAAAATCTGACAATGCATGAACAACAGAAGAGAAAATACATTAATGGTAACTACTAAGAATCAAATACTTTTCTTCACCCAAAGACTTTATCAAGAGAGTTAAAAGACTGCCTACAGAATGGGAAAAAACAGTTGGCAACTACATGTCAGACCAACGTCTTATTTCCACAATCTAGCAAGTACTGGAAAATGTCAATGAGGAAAAGGTAAATAACCCAACTAAGCAATGGGCAAAAGAGATGGACACTTCACTAAAGAAGGCAACCAGACAGCCAAAAGACACATGAGGAAATGCTCATGATCACTAGCTTTGGAGAAATGCAAATCAAAACTACAATGAGATACCATCTCACCTCAACAAGGTTGGCAATAATCCAAAAAACACAAAACAACAAATGCTAGACAGGCTGCGGAGAGACTGGAACTCTCCTACACTGATGACGGGATTGCAAAATAGTACAGCCTCTTTGGAAAGCGATTTGGTGCTGTATTAAAAATCCAGAACTAGAAGAAATAGAAATACTGTATGATACAGCAATCCTATTGCTGGGAATATATCGTACAACAACAAAGTCGGTCACACGAACACTTGCAGCACTGTCAATGATAGCAAAAAGATGGAGTCAACCTAGGTGCCCATCAACAAATCAATGGATAAATAAGCTACAGTACATATACTCAATGGAACACTGTGCAACGATAAAGGACAATGATGATTTTAGGAAGCATCTCATAACCTGGTTTTAACTAGAAGACATTACGCTGAGTGAAATCAGTAAGCAAAAAAACAAGTGTTATATAAACCCGCTGTTATAAGGACTTAAAAATAGACTTATGTACAGAAGAAAAGACTCTTAGACAGCTATAAAGTGGAGAGGGAGGAGAGGGCTGGTCATAGCTTAGATAATAGATATAAATTTGGTTAGATGTAAGCAGTGACAGCATGCAGTAAAGTGCACATCAATATAACTGGACTACACTATAAACTGAACAGTTCTCTAAACTCAACCCAATATTTCAAAGGATAGAGTAGCAGGGATGGGGAACTGGAGTCCATGCTTTCAGGTGACATTGAGGCCAACTGCACAACTAGTCTTTTGCTAAGACAGTCTTCAGCACCTCATACTGGTAAGTGGCCTCTGGGTTCTTAAAAGCTAGGAAGCTTCCATCTGAGGTACACCAAATGATCCTGACTCATCTGGAACAGACGATGACCAAGAAGAAAAACACAAGGCAAAAAGAGCCCAGGAGACAGAAGGACCCATATGAATGGGAGACTGCATCAGCACGAGACCAGAAGAACCAGATGGTGCTCAGCCACCACCAACAGAAGTCATGATGGGGGACAACACAATGTAGAGCCCCTGAAGCAACATGAGAAAAAGAGGTATGCATCTCAAGAAGTCTACTAAAAGGCCACAGGTGATGGTCTAAACGCCTGGAGAGTCCCCTGGGAACACGGCTCTTAGACCTGCTGCGGGCCCTAATCAGAAACCAGTACTGTGGTCAACTCTTCAGACAAGAATGGACTGAACTTGGGGACACTCTGTGAGCATATGGTGTGTGTACATTTATAAAAAGCTGTCCTACTGGTTTCTTTCTAGATGGCAGAGAAAAGGATAGAAAGGAGGGGACAGGTGCTCATTAAGAGGATACTGGAAGTATACAATGAAAAGGAGGAACATGCTGTCACTCGGTGAGTAAAGCAGATGGAGCTGCAGCCAGGCGGACATGCAAAATTGATTTGGATTGTATACTTTCACATAACCACAATAAAAAAAAATTAGAATAAAACAAAGTGGTCTTCTTTCTCAAAAATAATAATTAGGTATCATACTTTAACCAGATTTTTTTTCATTATGACTGAGTCAAAATGTACATTCCCATATAAATTTACATGCCCACCTATATGCAGCTTCCACTGCTTTCCCTGCCCGGTGACAGCACACTATTCCTCTCTGCTCCATACATGTCTCATCCTCCCCGCAGTCTCCTATCCCCTCCTCTCTACCCACTACCCTTCCTCCAGCCAGAGGTCAGCAGGATGATATCACTTTAGCCAGAGTTTAATGACAATATTTCCCCTATCAGCCTATCAAAATCAATTGCATTTACATACAAATTGGTAATACTACAGAGCTAACTTTACCTGAAAAACCCACCACTGTTCCCCTAAAGATACGAAACCTTGTATACTGATCTATGCATTTCATTTCAATGTATGATGTGAAGTGCTTCTTTACACCTTAAGGACTGGTGTTAGCATTTAAACTGATTTATCCTAGACATAAAAAAATCTACTGCTTATCCTCCCAAATAATTGATTCTTGATTTGTTAAGATACTAAATACTATACTTTATACCCTGCAGTACAAAACCCCTAGTGAACTCACTCATGTGTCCTCTTCAGGGCAAATACCAACATTTATTGCCTCAACAAAGAGGTCAAGGCAAGCTGGGAAAAGGAGCAAATCACGCTCTCTTTTGTCCCGCTGTCAGCTCAAGGGTAAAATCTCCATATCCCCGGAGTAAACCCACAGTGCCGTTACATGGGATGTCACATGCCACCAACTTCTCAAGGTGAATGTCATTTACAAAAATCAATCCCAAAGTGACCTTTCCCTCAAAGCTGACCACCACCAAAAATAATAAAAGACTGCACTAGAAATCAGAATTCAGGAGTAGTTAGTACGAAGTGCTAAGGTCACCATAAAAGTAATCCCCCTGATCTCTAGGACACATGAAAAGTTACTATCATTTTTCTATGAACAACAATAATCACAGTACACACGTCAACTTCATTTCCTAGGAGTAAAAGTGCCTTCATATAAGCATCTATAACATATGCAAACATTTCTTGAAATACTATTTTATATCTCTAGAATATAATCATGAAAAGATCCCTCAATCTAATATACATATGTGAATTATTATTAGAATTTTCATCCTAATAAAAAACAAACACCACTTAAACGTGTACTTCTGTCACTTCCACATGCAAATCATATTCACAGACTATATCCAATAAAACTTTTCCTTTTTATGCAGCTGTGTTTACAGAATTACCTGCATAAAGTCTACTCATGGCACTAGTCGAAAATGATTTGAGGTAATCTGAGGCCATGCATGAGGTAAAGCAGTGCCCAGATGGCTACTGAGAAGTGTGGAGGTGCTGGGATGCTCCACAGTCTTAAGTTTCAGTGCAAAAGGACAAGAAAGTCCTCAACCTCATCTTAGAAGAGATTACTTTAACATGTTAAAAGACAGCACATGTGTTAAAGCATTGAGATTCATCTGTATGATACAGCAATGGTTAGTGACATCATACAAACTCTACTGCTCAACAAAAGGTTGCCAATTCAAATTCCCCAGTCACAACTTTGTAGCTTTATGTGGTAGCACTACTCTGTTGTGTAGGGTCACTATGAATCAGAATCAACTTGATGGCAGCAGCTTTGGTTTTGCTTTCACAGGACTATATGACACACAACAATTAAGACCATGAATGTAACTGTTCTAAGTGCTACACACCTCATTGCTTCTGAATATCACTACAGTCGCCTTCCAAGTACTTACCATGGGAAGTTATGCACTAATGTCAGCCCGTAATCCACCTTTCAGAACAATTTTGGAACTCCTTCTGGAATGGCCATTGCTCATAGTGACATGGTGGCAAGTTCTCAAACTTAACTGTTTAGTTGTCTGGGAGGCAGCTTTCAGCTAATAAACAAATAACTGTGTTGAAAAACTCTACATACTTACCCGATATGGCCCCCAGTGACCTTTTTTTTTTTTTTTTTTTTTTTACCCAAAGATAAAGGAAGTACTGAAAGGAAAACACTTGGATGACATTCAGGACATCAAGGGTAGTATGTTAACAGCTCAGACGGCCATTCCAGAAAAAGAGTTCCAAAATTGCTTTGAAGGGTGGACTAGGCACTGGAGTCAGTGCATAGCTTCCCAAGGAGAGTACTTCAGAGGTGACCATAGTGATAATCAGCAACGAGGTACACAGCACTTTTTCTAGGATGAGTTCACAAACTTAACTGGCAGTGCTTGTATAAAACAAAGAGTGAACCTTAATGTAATCTATGTACTTTAATTGATAGTATATTAATACAGGCTCACAGGGATACAAAATATCAATAGCAAAAATAATGCTCAGGGAGGAGGAAGTACTTGGGAATGCTGTACTTTTTGTACCATTTTTTGATAAACCTATAACTGCTCTCAAAAATCACGTCTATTTAAAAACAGACAATACATGTGTATTCAGATGAAAGAAACGACCCACAAAAAGTCTCAGACGGTGAAGTCTCTGCTGTAGAAAATCAGAGGAAAAAGTCCTAAAATACATGTGTTTTCTTGCCAGCTGTACCCTGGTGACACAGCGGTTAAGAATTCCCTGCTAACCAAAGGGTCGTCAGTTTGAATCTGCCAAGCGCTCCTAGGAAACCCTAAGGAGCAGTTAGGATTGCTATGAGTCAGACATCAACTCAACAACAATGGGTTTGTTTTCGCAGGACGGACAGTGTGCTGTCCTAAAGAGTAGAAGAGGAGGAAGTTTAATTCTAAGCAGTCAGAATGGCAAAGGAGATAGCAGAGGTGCTAAGGGGAAACACCAAAAAATAAACTGAAATCCCCAGTAGCCACTCACTTCTCTACTGTCCCCTGTTAGTAAGCAGGGGGCCAAACCTGCTACAGCACAATGGACATAAAGACAGAACAACACACTGTCCAGCTGCTCCATTCACATATCTAATTAGATAATAGATATATCTGGGGACTGCCAGTTATGGCAGCTGGGACTGTCACAGCCCTACAACTGTCACTATTAATAGTTTCTTTATTAGTCCAAGGTAAACTTGGTATCCTGGTATCGCTGAGTGTGTGACTTGAGGCTTTCTCTTTAACTGTAAGCTTTTTAGAAGAGTGTGCAAGACACTGTGCAATGGGAGTAAGTTTTACTATGTATATTGTCACCAAAAATAAAACTAAATACAAAAAAAAAAAAAAAAAAAAATTGTCAAAATGGATTTTCTTTCCAAGTTGTTCAAAGAAACCTTGAGAAGCCAAGATGCTATGTGAAGTCCACCCTTTATTTGGTCCACATCGTGGATGTCAACAAAATGTGCTCATGCCCTTGTTAGTATCTGTGTCACTAATTCAACCATACTGGCCTTAAGAAGGAGGTCAGGAAGTCCCTTGTGGTTAGGAAGCCTCAATTCTGGTCCAGGAAGAAAGGCCTGATGATCTGTTTTAGAAAATTAGCCCACGGAAACTTCATGGATCATAAGAGAACACTTTCCAATTGAATTCTGGAGAGTCCCCCCGGGTACAAAAGGTTAATGCTGCCATCTGCTAGCTTAAAGGTTAGATGTTCAAGTCCTCCCAGAAGAAGAGACGCTTCAAGATCTACTTTCAACAAATCAGCCACTGAAAACCCTAAGGTGCATAGTTCTATTCTGACTCACGGGGGCTGAAATGACTAGGAATCAAGGTGAAGACAACAGTTTTATGGTGCTGGAAGATGAGCCTCCTGGCTGTAAAGCACTACAGAATCACTGAACAACGGATTCAAAGGCACTAACAATCTAGAAGATGGTGCAGGGCTGGGCAAAGTTTTGTTCCATCGTACATTAAGATCACCATGAGTCAGCGACAACTCGATGGCAACAAACAACAGAATCTCCTTACAGCACCCAGAAACCTCCCGCTACCAAGTTGACCATGGCAAAATAGAAGCTTTCAAAGATATTCAAAGGACATGGGTCAACTGTCCCCTTTAAAAACTTTTCATTGATAGAAACGTTGGTAACCGAAATTCCCCCAGTCTAATTTGCCATCTTTGCTGTCTCTGTGCATTAAAAACAAGTGATCTGGAGGAAGAGAAAAGAATTCCCAAGGTGCATTGTTTATTTAACAATACATTATGTGCCAGACACTGTTACATACCCTGTCCAGATATTAACGAATTTAACCTCCAAAATGAGTCTAGTATACACTAGTAATATTCCCATTTGACAGAAGAGGAAACTAAGACATATAGAGGTTAAGTAGTTTTCTGAGGGTCACTCAGCTAGTAAAATGACAGCTATCCAAACCCAAGTCCATGCTCTGAAATGCTACACTGCAGTTACCTATTGATACCAGACTGGAGAAGGTGGTTTTTAACGAGAAAAACACAGGTTTCCACCTCTGCCTCTACTGGCCATTCTATGAAAACTTTGCTACATAGGACTGGTCACTGAAACTCCTTCCCCGAATCCTGTTTAATTCTAATTTGGTGAAAGTTATTCTAGCTAGCAAACATGAAGCAGGTAACTCATCCTCATGTGTTCTTGGGATTCTAGTCAGCTCCAGCACTTACAGCATGAAGCAATTCTCCACTAGAGGTCGCATTTTAGATTCACCTCGAGAACCAGTTAAAAGTTCAAAGCATCAGCCTCCCCCTGCTCCCACCCACAGCAAACAAAAACAAGGATTCTGATTTGCAATTGAGGGTGTTTGGAAATGCATACGGAAATCTCCCCAGGCTACTCCTCTTCTCTCCTGCAGGAAAATACAGGTTTTCTTATAACTTTCAGAGGTGAGAAGATCAAGCCTATTTTGCTATCTCCCACATCTCCTCCCCCACTCACTTTGCCAAGGACACAGGCATGCATGATAGGGCTGCTGCAAATAACAAACAAAATACCAAACTGGCTATTCGATGAATATATAAATACAACTGACATTCTTTCGCAGTCTGAAATCCCCTCTTTACTCTGAGGATATATTATACCATTCTCTTTTTCTATAAACATGCCACTTTAAATGCTAATTCAGATGTAACACAATTTTTTCTTCTTTTTGTTTTTGGGTTTCTAAAAGTTGACAGGACACTGGACATGCATTCTGGCTTTAACAATAGATATTATGAATTCTTGTCTCGATATATATGGGAAACAGGAGGTATGAAAGTGCTAAGGAAATAAATTTTTTTTAAATGTATCAAAAAGGTTTGCCATGTCCTTTATTTTGCTTGAGTTAAGCTCCCTCCCTCTGTTTCAAGAAATGCTGCCTTCATGTTGTTGAAAATTTCATAAATCTAATTCAAATCAGCTGTAAAACCAAGGTGATTCTTTCTCCCTGCCTTCTAGAAATAACCTCATTTTACTCAAACCACTTTTCTAAATAGCCAGTTAAGACAGTATGTTATTGCTAAAAAGACACAGGCCTGAATGTAAGTCTTCTTTTTAAAAAAATTCACAGGTCTACATATACCACTTACCTCAACCCAAGCCTACTGCATTACGCAAAAGCTCACTTTCTATCTTGTCTCAAAATGAGGGATTCTGACTTTAGAAATAACCTAATCCAATGCACTTAGTTCAGTACATCTATGGTAAAAAGTTATTCTAGCAGGTACAGCTCCACTCAGAAGCCTTCAATGACCATCAGGTTCCTCCTTCCTCTCCAACAGTTTTAACTAATCTTTGGCAATGCTTTCTCCTTCTGCTGCCCACTTTTGCCTTCTGACCACATCCAGGAACCTCTCCCTGCTTCTATCCAAGAGATACAAAATTAGAAAGAGGTGACGTAAGTGTACCACATTTTCACCATCCTTGGTGTGTACTGATTCACTCAGTCATGCAGCAAAATGGTTTCCAACACCTGCTCCCTTCTTCTCGCACCCTTGTCTCCAGCCAGCCTACCAGAGGCATCCCATGGATGCATCCTCATCTGCTGGGCTAAAATATCCTCAGCAGCACCCTGATTATTTCATTGAAGCATGAAGAGAAAACATCTTTCAAGATCCAACTAAATGAATTTCTAACACTGCGATGTCTGGCCCTGTGGCAGGCATATTTCAAATGGATAGCTTTTCTGTGAATGGAATGGAAAGCTTCCTAGAAGACCTGATGCTACCCCATGACAGAAGACACCTATCCTGCAAGATCCCCCACCACTTTCAGAATAATAATGTAAGGAAAGGATTCATGTAGAAGGAACATAAAAAGTCTACAGGAAAGGACACTATTACCGCATGCATACTAATATTGTTGCTAGCTGAAAAAACTTAAATAAGCCAAAAAGGCTTCTAAACTGTCTCTCCTGTTTGGCTTGGGCAACTGCAATACTCCAACAATCTCTGTGGGCAGCAGTGATTCAGTGGTACAATTCTCACCTTGCATGTGGGAGACCTGGGATTGACACATGGCCAAGGCATCTCACATACAGCTACAAGCAGCCTGTGAGGGGAGACTTGGCAGGATGCCGCGATGCTGAGCAGGCTGCAGAGGAGCTTCCAGTCTATGGCAGTTAGGGAGAAAAGCGTGGCAATTTCCTCCCGAAAACCAGCCAATGAAAACAGTATGAATCACAACAGTCAGATACAAAACTGATGATGGCGATGATGCAGAATCAGGCAACACTTTCTTCTATTGTGCACAGCGTTGTCACCAGTCAGAGGCTGACTATATAGCAACTAGCAATAACAGCAGCAGCGAGCCTTCCACCTACAGAGAGGCTCACAGACCTGCTTCTGCTTGCATTCCTACTGCTACACACCACTTGAAAAACATTTATCAAGCTGTGTGGCCCAAAAGCATAAAGCTAAGAAATTGCCCAAGTGTCAGTCACTTTTTCTGCTAAAACCAAGTGATAATTGCAGATAACTTTATGGATCCCTGACCTGCAGGGCTCCATGAAACAACATACTAAGGCTTATAATTGCATGAGTTAGAAGAAAGGCCATTTAAGTCACAGGAAGTATCTATCTGCTAAGAATAGATAAAGCAGTTTCCTTTTTCTCAGCATGGAGAAATGTGAAAACCATTCAAAGCCAAATCAGAGGAGACTAGAGGTGTGGTGGTAATGTCACTCTGACCAAGTTCCTACTTTACTCTCCAGGGTGTAAACAAGACCAAGGCACTGTAGGGAATTCCACAAAAAAAAGAAGTCACATGTCCTGGGGAGAGATTTGTTTTTCCCAATTAACGAAACCCAAAGTGGTCCTAACCACAGCTCACAACTCCAAGGTCATCTTGAGCCTCTATCTTTTTTCTACTTTTCTTGCCTGAAAAGAAAAAGATTTTCTAGAGTTTTCCCACTTAGAAATGTCATTTCGGGACTTAAGTTCCAAATATGGGTGAAGATTAGGGAAGTGACACACAAAACTAATGGCACTTTAATAAACATATTTTAGACTGTTACTTAAAAAAGTCAAGAAAATGTCAATAGAATCTATGCACTTAACCCACACTGAATCTTAACCATGAAGAGTTTTGGCATCAGTCACCCAGCCATCTGATAACTGTATCTCATCACATGGCAGGGACCGAGATAGGAACCAGAGGTAAAAAAGCAAGACACATGCACTCTACTTGGAGGCTCAGGGTTTAACAAGGAGAGTGAGACATCTATACTGTCTGCAAGTATCTTTACTGTATAAGTTATTACACTGGACACATTGCTGAACACAAAGAATAGTCCAAAATCACTTCTCTTAGAAGGGCTAAGCATCCAATACAACCAATCTAGCTCTTAGAGTTAAATGCTATCATTGTTGTTGGCTGTTGTCAAGCCAGCCCCAGACTCACAGTGAACTTGTGCACAATGGAATTAAACAACTGTGATCCACAGGGTTACCACCAGATGACTTTACAGAAGTAGATTGCCAGGTCTTTCTTCCTAGTTTGTCTTAGTCTGAAAGCTCTGCTGAAACCTGTGCAGTAAACAGAGCAACACCATAAGCTTCCACTGACAGACGATCATGGCTGTGCTTGAAATGCACTGACAAGGAAACGAACCTAGTTCTCCCACATGGAAGGTGAGGATCCAAACACTGAGCCACCATACCACATAACTGTATATACTATCACCCCAAGTGCTTTCTCCCTCAAAGTGAGATATCATAAAGCATTTCAGGAGGACCCACATTTATCTTTACAACTTTTTCTATGATGTTTCTGAATTAACCAATAGGTACCTATCAAAGAAGACAGTTCATTACTATAGAATTTCACTCATTTGAGTCAATTTTCATCACAGTATCAACAAAAATGCAGGTACGGCCTGTTCTCTTATCCAAGATAGGTTAGTATTTATATATTTTTCCTCAATTACTATCTTTAAGTACTCACAACAACTTGCTCTACTGTTTTACTTGCTCTACTCTTGAATTCTACTGATACAATTACCAACATTGTAAATACTATAAGAAATGTAAAGGACTACATAATATCCATGTACACACAATCCCATTAATAATATATGTGAAATTCCCTGTGGAATCCTCTCTTACTTCTCTTACTCCCTCTGAGGTTAAGTAACCTTTATCCTAAATTTGGTTCTTATGAATGTTTTTATATTTTTACTGTAAAAGTCTGTATGCAGAAATAACATATTGTTTTACATACTCAAAATTTTTATGTAAATGCTATTTTATATCTAGAATTTGCTTTTAACTTTTGTTCAACATTACGTTTTCTTATAAACATACTTGTTGATGTTATACCTCTGGTTTATTCATTTTACCTGCTACAAAGTATTTCACTGCATGACCATATCATGGTTTATTCAAAGGTTATACATACGTTGAAGGTAAATGGGAGGAGGGGAGACAGAGTGTGGCAATTTCAGATCGAGGGTGAAAGAGTGGGAGAGTGCTACAAAAATCTAGGATCAAGAGCCTTGGTGGAACAGCTGCTCCTTTTTAAAGAGTCAGAATTGTCAGGAAGGACAGAAGTAGCTGAAATCCAGGGAATCTAAAGTGGAAATAAGATATATAACCTTGAAAAGAGTCATAAAAGACTAAGAAAGCCTCTGAAAAATTGATTTGGGGCCACTTGCTTATTCAGTAACATCTTGCCTGGAATCACTGTTCTCAACTTCACTTGTCTATTGCCCTTTGCACCAAAAAAAAGAAAAAAGGAAAAAGGTCATAATGATCTACTTACTGCCTTTGCAATCTTTTAAAATGTATACAACATCAGAGTATTAAGAACAGTTCAAAACTATAAAAAAATCACCAATTAGTGGGGTTGGAAATTTTTTTCTAGACATTATGAACTTGCTTTTCCATACTTTTTCTTTATTAAGAGGAAAAGCCTACTATCCGTGTGCTTTTAAGAAAGATTTAACTTTCATGTTATCATGTATTATTCCACACACAAAACTACCTTTATTTAAAAAATTCAGAGAGGGAGAACAGTCAAGATGGCAGACTAGACATATGTCTCCTTAATTCCCTCTGGAAACTAAGACCTGGTGTGATAACTGAATGGAGCTTTCTGGACACCAGTAAGCCTCAGGACCCAGCATAGGGCTATCAGTTTGGAGTACACGCCACTAAGCGGGAAACTTCCTCTCCTGAGACGAGCTCCGTTTATGCTGAATGGCCAGCTCCTGCAGATCACAGGTACTGGCATTTTCTACTTTTTTTTCCCTTTTTGTTGGCAGGTAGGTGGGGGAGGGTGTTAGCAGGCAGCTACACTGAGCCAAAGTTCTGAAGTGAACACCATGTGCTACAGTGGAGAGACAGTGTGTGGAATAACCACATTCTGAAAGTCCAGTGGTGGACTGGGACACCACAGCCCTTCCACGCTTTCTTTTCAGAGCTCTGCCATAGATCTGGCTCTTTTGTGGCACAACGGATAGGTTCACCAGGATGCTATTTCGTTAGGCTACAAAGTGGAGTTGTCCAACCAGAGGGCTCAGCAGGGTATAATTCCCAGACTCATCAGCAATGCCAGTCCGGAGAGCACTTTTCCAGCAGAAATGTTGTGTTTAGCACATTGTTCCCTTATGGGTAGACTCTGGTGGGTGACGACACCAATGCAGCAGTCTCTGCCTACTTTGAAATATACCATAGCTTCTGAGGATGGCTAAAGAGGTGCTTCTGCTGGCAGCCGGAAGGAAGGGCCTGTCACACCTAACGACCTGACTGATTCTCGAAGCAGTTAGGTAGCTTTTAACTTTTTAAAATAACATTGCCTGGAGAAAGTAATTGCTGTGCAGGCCAACTGCATCTCTCCCTGCCTTTACTGACCCACATCATGGGGTCTTTAGTCAGCCCCCCAGTGACTCCATAATATGGTGGTGGCTTAGCCAGCCAAGAGGCAGAGCCTGCCACCTCAGAGAGTCCACTGAAGCCAGTCACTAGAGAACAAAGAGGTACCTAGTGACCAGTTCCTTTCTCAGAACTATGCCTCAGTGTTGGGAGCTCATGGAGACTGCGCCACCAAAATGGCGCCGACCGGAAGGACCGCGCCCTGCCTTAAGCCCTCACCACGGCAGTGTCTGCCCAGCAACTAAGCCAGCTCATCGCCCATTGGACAGTACCCATCCTATCGGCGCCTCGCTCCCTTTGGTATAAAAGCAGTGGTAACAGGAAATAAAGTGTTCCGCTTCTCGTCTCCTGCTGAAACAGTGTCTCGGTCCTCTCCTTTGCGGGCAAAGGGGAACTTGGGCTGCGACATCTGGCGCCCAACGTGAAGGCAGTTGAGTTGGTGTTCCAGCAAGTTCACCTCCCATTCAATTTAATCTCTGACTCTGCCTATGTAGTGCAAGCAGTGCTCTGTCTGGAGGCAGCTGGCTTAATTAACTCTGCCTCCCCCGCCGCAGCTGTTTTCCGTAACATTCAGGACCTCATTCATTCCCGCACTCATCCCTTTTTTATTGTTCAACATAGAGCTCACCAATCCCTTCCGGGTCCCATTACCGAAGGTAATGCTGCTGCAGACCGTTTGACCCGTGTTCCCCTTATCCTGTCTGCCCTAGAGCAAGCTCTGCAATTCCACAAACAATTCCACGTTAATGCTAAAACCCTTGCTAGTCATTTTCACATTTCTCGGGAGGCCGCGCGCGGCATCGTCCGCAACTGTACTGCTTGTGCCCCACATCTCCCGGCCTTGCCGATGGGGGTCAATCCAAGGGGCCTTCGCCCCTGTCACCTCTGGCAGATGGATGTCACACATATTGCTGAATTCGGCAGATTGAAATACGTGCATGTCTCTGTGGACACCTGTTCTGGGATCATTTTTGCCAGTGCCCATACAGGTGAAACCGCCCGGCATGTTATCTCCCATTGCCTTGCTGCTTGGGCAGCATGGGGAGCCCCTTCCACTCTTAAAACAGATAATGGTCCTGCTTACACTAGCCAAGCCTTCATGGCTTTCCTAGCTGCCATGCGTGTCCACTGCTCCCATGGCATCCCTTACAATCCTCAAGGCCAGGGCATAGTGGAACGAGCACATCACACTCTCAAGGCTTGCTTACTAAAACAAAAAGGGGGAATTGGTGAGGGCCATTCCCCACAGAACAGACTAGCCCTGGCCCTGTTCACATTAAATTTTCTTTCACTCGATCGGGAGGGGCAGTCGGCGGCAGAGCGCCATTCGGGGACAGAGACACATCGATCCCGCTTGGCAATGTGGAAGGATACCATTTCGGGAAAATGGTTGGGCCCTGCCCCCGTCATAACCGCCACCCGAGGGGCAGTCTGTATCTTCCCACAGGACGCTGACTGCCCTTTGTGGGTCCCGGAACGCCTCACTCGGACTATCAAGGATGGATCCGCAGCTACGCAACCCGTCAGTACTGCTGCTGATACTGTGGATCCCCCTCCTGGGAGCAACGGAGGGGGCAGATGAGTATTGGGGTTTACTAGACACCCTGCCCCTACCAATCCCTGTTCATCATACATCTCCGCTCCTACCCCGCTTCTTTACCACCAATTACTCTCTGCAACTTCCAGCCGTTCCTATGGATGAAAGTATTAGCCCAGAGCAGCGCCCCCTTAATGTCACCCTGAAAGGCCTGCTCTGCTTCACGGTATGCCGCAACTTATCGGACCTGACAACAGATGGCCACTCCTGTGTCACCTTTTACCTTCCCCCCCACTCCCGTATGTGTTCAACTCCCGTTCATGTTCCTGCTTCACAACGGTTCCCAAACAAGCTCTATTCAGTGCCGCAACAGCACTTGCTTTTACTCTCTTTGTTGGAATGCTACTCTCTTTCAGACGGCGATAGTCGCCAGACTGCCGAGATATGTCCCTTGGCCTGTGAAATCCCCGTCGCCAGCCGAACTGTGGAGATCCAAGCGTGATTTCGGCCTCACTGCGGCGATCGTAGCCGCCGTCACAGCCTCCGTAGCTGCAGCCGCTACTGCCGCTGTGGCCTTCACCCAAAATATTGAAACTGCCACCGTTGTTAATAGCATGGCGCAAAACACTGCTAATGCTCTCCAGACCCAGGCGGCTGTGAGCGACCACGTGTTGGGGGCTATCCATATCCAGAATCACCGTATAGACTTGGTACAAGAACAATTGGATTCTCTGGTTCAAATCACCCAGTTGGGGTGCGCATGGCGCCTCCCCTCCCTGTGTGTGACCTCGGTACATTTCGACAATATCTCCCGAGCTGCTAACCTATCCCGCCTCCTTTCGCATCAACTGTAAACCAATTGGTCTCAGCGCATGGAACTGCTCCTAACCCAGTTGCGTACAGAGATTGTACGGGTTAATTCCACCAGGGTAGATCTTGCCATGGCGACCTCGTTGCGTGATTGGTTGAAGGGTGCGCTCGGCTTCCTCCAGCAGTGGGCGGGCACCGGTCTTTTGGGGGCTGCTTTGCTGGCAAGCGTGTTATTTCTTGTTCTGTGGATAAGAAGACGGTCCCGACAACAAAGCGTCCGTTATAGTCTACTTGTTCAGGCATTTGCCCACACCGCCGAGCGCGATCCATCGGCTCAGGTGTGGCTGTCTCTATTGGATCGCTCCTAGCCTCGACCCCCTGAACAGAGGGAGGTGTAGCCAATGACGGGCAACCTCCTCTGGGAAAACTACCAACCTAAGACAGGGAGCACACCTTGCTGTGTGCCACCCCATGACGGGTAAAGAGTTCTTCCGCAGAGGATGACCTAAGACAGGCAGCCTCGCCTACCCTTACTAAAACAAAAGGGGGGAGATGTTGGGAGCTCATGGAGACTGCGCCACCAAAATGGCGCCGACCGGAAGGACCGCGCCCTGCCTTAAGCCCTCACCACGGCAGTGTCTGCCCAGCAACTAAGCCAGCTCATCGCCCATTGGACAGTACCCATCCTATCGGCGCCTCGCTCCCTTTGGTATAAAAGCAGTGGTAACAGGAAATAAAGTGTTCCGCTTCTCGTCTCCTGCTGAAACAGTGTCTCGGTCCTCTCCTTTGCGGGCAAAGGGGAACTTGGGCTGCGACACCTCAGCTCCTGTTAAGACAACACCAGAGAAACTAAACAGACTCTAGATGTCCTGTAAGCAACAAACCATCACCGGGCATTCAGAAAACATCTCACTATGGTTCCAGAAAACTCCCAAATAAAGAATCAAAAAACTTCCCAGATGAAGAAGTTTTTCTGAAACTACTGGAGGTCAAATACAAAAGAATTATATACAGAACCCTTCTACAGATTAATCTAAATGCAACAGAACAAAATGAAAAATTAAGCAAGCTATTTGAACTAATGGAACATCAACATTCTGAAATATGAGGGACCAATAACAAAATTACAGAATTAGATAACATAATTCAAAGCCAAAAGAGCAGAACTGGCTAACTGGAAATTAGACTAAGTAACCTTCAAGACAGAGATACCAACATCAGCATTTATGAGGAGAAATCAGAGAAAAGAAATAAAAAGAAATGAAGAAGCATTAATAAGCATGTGGGGCTCTATCAAGAGGAATAATCTACAATTAATTGGAGTTCCTGAGCAGGAACACATAACTAAAAACACAGAGAGTATTATCATTGAGTTGCTGACAAAAAAACTTCCCTGAGATTATGAAAGAAGAGAATAGATATCCAAGATCTGTATTGAACGCTGCAAAAACAAAAATACATTCCAAAGAAAGACACCAAAACGTATTAAAATCAAGCTTAATAAAATGAAATGTAAGCAGAAAGTCTTAAATGTAGTGAGACTCAAACCAAGGCTAACATTCAGAGGGAAGCCCTGTAGGCTTTCAACTGACTTCTCAGCAGAAATGATGTTGGCACAGAGGCAGTGGGACAACACATTCAAAGCCTTGAAGGAGAAAAACATTCAACCAAAACTTGTATATCCTGCAAAACTGTCTTTCAAATATGAAGATGAAATTAAGACATTTACAGATAAACAGAAGCTCAGAGACTCTGTAAAAACCAAACCAAACCAAAACTACAAGAAATACTGAAAGAAGCTCTTGGTTTAGAAAAACAAAACCATTAATTGTATATTTAAGGAAGTAATGCAAGACACAACATACAGAAACCTACTTAGTTAGGGAAGGCACAAAATTCCATCATAGCCACAACATTAAAAGAAGGGCACTAGTGATCATATCATGAAAACTAAGATACCATCACATTAAAAAGAGAGAAACACTACAGTAGCTATAGTTCTTTCAGGTAGAGACATAGTTAATAAGATATGTAGAAGTTAAAACTGGTTTTAAACTCAGAATATTCAGGGGGATCATAGAGGAAGCTACAAAACACAATAACAATGCAACACATCAAAATGAGAAAGGTAATACAGTAGCCTCAACAATCACAAAACCAACACAGAAAAAGATGAAAAGTCAACCCATAAAGAAGAATGACCCACAAGAGAATATTAAGAACAACAGAGAAAACACCAACATAAAAGCAAATACATCAAAATGACAACACTAAACACATACCAATCAATAATTACACTGAATGGAAATGCTCTGAACACTTCAATAAAGAGACAACGAGTGACATCCTCGATCAAAAGACACAACACATCTATATGTTGCTTACAAGAAACACACCTTAGACTTAAAGATATGAACAAACTGAAAATTAAAGGATGGAATAACATATAACAAGCCAACAATATACAAAAAAGAGCAGGTGTGGCAACACTAATCTGAGATTAAATAGATTTTAATGTAAAATCCACCACTGTAGACAAGCATAGCCACTATTTGTTGGTGAAAGGTTCAATACAGAAACAGGACTTAACAATATTAAGTATTTCTGCACCCACTACCAGAATATCTAAATGCATCAAACAAACATTGACTACATTGAAAAATGAGATAGATCACTCATGATAAAATTTCAGAGACTTCAACACCCCACTTTGAGTTAACAGACAGATCACCTAGAAAAAACTCAGCAGAGACACAGAAGATCTTACTGCGACAATTAATCAATTAGACCTCATTTACATGTACAGAACTTTTAATCCACCAACAGATAACTACACCTTCTTCTCCAATGCACATGGATCATTTTTCAGAATACACCATGTGTTAGTACATAAAGTAAATCTCAACAAAATCCAAACCACTGAATTATTGCAAAGCATCTTCTCAGACTATAAAGCTATAAAATTCAAAATCAAAAGCAGAAAAAACACTGACAGAAACTGGAACTCATGGAAATTGAACAACATTTTGCTCAAAAAGCCATAGGTTACAGAAGAAAGCAAGGACGAAATAAAGAAATTTATGAATTCAAATCAGAATGAAAACACATCCTACCAGAATCTATGACATACAGCCAAAGCAGTACTCAGAGGTCAATTTCTCTCTGCCAATGCACATATCCAGAAGAAAGGACCCAAACAATTAACCCTACAGCTTGAACAAGTAGAAAGAGAGCAACAGAGGAACCCCTCAGGCACTACAAGAAAACCGATAAAGATTAGAGCAGAACTAAATGAATTAGACAACAGAAGAACAACTGAAAAAGTTGACAAAATGGGATAAAAACAGTCTCTTTGACAAGTGGTGCTGGTAAAATTGGATATCTACCTGCAAAAGAATTGAAACAAGACCCATATCTCACATCTTATATGAAAGATAACACAAATTGGATAAAAGACCTTGACATCAAACCTAAAACAATAAAGGTTATCCAAGAAAAAATAGGGTCAGCAATGGAAGTTTTAATACACAATGGCACTTGGCTTTGGCTAGACTTCAAAATCTAACAGATAAAGCACAATCAACAGATGAGAAAACAGATGAATGGGATGAACTACTAAGAATCAAACACTTTTGCTCATCCAAAGACTTTATCAAAATAATTAAAAGACCACTTACAGAATGGGCTGGCTACAGAATGGGAAAAATATTTGGCAACTTTATGTCAGACTGACATCTCATCTCTATAATCTACAAGGTACTGCAAAATATCAATGAAAAAAGGATAAACAACCCAATTAAGTGCTGGGCAAAGGAGATGGACACACACTTCTCTAAAGAGGACATCCAGGCAGCCAAAAGACACATGAAGAAATGCTCACAATCATTAGCTATTACAGAAACCCAAACCAGAACTACAATGAGATACCATCTCACCCCAACAAGGTTGGCCATGATCCAAAAAATGCAAGACAACAAATGCTGGAGAGGCTGTGGAGAAACTGGAACCCTTCTACACTGCTGGTGGGATTGCAAAATGGTACAACTTCTTTGGAAAGCAATCTGGTACTTCCTTAAAAAGTTGGCAGTAGATACACCATTTGACCAAGTAATCCCCCTGCTTGGAATATATCCCACAGAATCAAGAGCAGTCACACAAACAGAGAGATGTGCATGAATGTTTATTGCAGCACAGCTCAGAACTGCAATAAGATGGAATCAACCCAGACGCCCAACAACACATCAATGGATAAATGAACTATGGTACATACACACTCAATGGAACACTATGTAATGATTAAGAACAATAATGATTTTAGGCAGCATCTCATAACCTGGTTTCAACTGGAAGAGATTATGTTGAGTGAAATCAGTCAGCAGCACAAGGACAAAAAATTTATGAGACCCCTACTAGAAGGAAGTAAAAACAGATTCCTGTACAGAAGAAAAGACTCTTTGATGGCTATGGGGAGGGGAGGAGAGGGAGGCAGAGAGAGGGTTGCTTATAGAGTAGATGGTTGATAGAAATTTGGTTGAGAGGAAGCAGTGACAGCACACATTAGAAAGAAGATCAATTTACCTGGAGTGCAACATAAACATTTGTAGTCCTAACCCAGTATTGTAACGGCAGAGTAGCGGGGGAGGAGGAGTGAGGGGGGGGCGGTGGTCCGGGGACATCGAGGCTAACTGGCACAACTACCTTACTGCTAAGAGAGTCTTCTGCACCCCACTTGGTGAGTGGTGTCTTGGGTCCTAAAAACTAGCCAGTTGCCATCTGAGTACACCAAATGGTCCCAACTCAGCCAGATGAGATGACCACCAAGGAAAACAAAGACACAAGGTAAAAAGAGCCCAGAAGAGAGAAGGACCCATGTGTATGAGTGTGTTTTAGTCAGCTAGGGCTGCTCTAAGAGAAATACCACAGAGTGGATGCTTTAACAAAGGAAGGTTTATCCTCTACTGGCCTCTTACTAGAAGGGAGAGGAAAGGGTAGAAAGGAGGGGACAGGAGATTGTTAAGAGGATATGACACATACAGAATGGAAAGAAAGAGTGCACTGTCATTGGGCAAGGAGAGCAGAAGAAACTGCAGGTAGGCAGGCATGCAAATTTAACTTGGATTGTACACTTTCACTCAATCACAAAAAAAATGCAATTAAAAAATATGATAAATCCGTAAGTTTCAGAATAATGTAAATGTATTATTTTTAATATTATCCTTGAAGACATACAAATTAAACAGCAACTGATACAATGAGGTGCCTTCTTCCAAAAGCATGGCCTTTCTGAGGGTATGCCCTCTGACACTCTCAATCATATCACTGTGTAACCAAAGACAATGAAGAATGCATCACACTCTGCACACTGGCTCACTGTCAGCATGGAAGAAAACTCCAAAGAACAATAGGATCAAATCCTCTGGATTTCTGGGAAAAGGCTATAAGAAAATCAGAAATCAGTACAGGAGTCATTTGTGCAGTAAACAAACTAAAAAAGTGTTAACAGGTTTAATAGTCAGGTACCATTCTGTGGGGAATGAGGATCTAATAAAGACACACTTGTGCCCTTCTTCATTACATTCTGTATTAAAATCATCCTAGCATTAAGAAAAAAAAAAAGTAATTCTTTTTTTCAAACTCATAAAAACATCTTGCATGAAAAGAGTAATTACTGGCATGACTTTTGGATGGTATCCACTGAAAATGCACAGCAACAGTGAGTTCCAGAACATCTATGTCAGGCATCATTAACTCTCTAGGGAATATTTGCATTTAAGTATAAAATACCATGTTTATTTTCAGTTATCTCACTGGAAGGTACTGATTTTTTTCTGGAACTCACTAAAAAAGGATAAATTTATGTTGACATATATACTGTGTTTTATTTCTATCATTTGATTGACAGATCAATTGGTTTTTATTAGGAAGTGGATTTTAAGTGGCTCAGATGTAATTCTTTTTCTCTTACCAAGTATCTTAAGTATGGGCTCCAAACAAACTTACATCATTCTTTTCTCATTAAAGATTCTGTTCTCTCAAATAGAGGAATTTTGCCATACATTTCCCTATCAACTCATAACTCACAGACATTAACAGAAGAGAGAATTACCCAGGTTAAAAAGGAAAAATAGCCCTTACATAGATCTTAGGGATCTAATTTATTTAATTAATAGTATCTTAACAACACTTTATAAGAACAGTATTAACGTCATCACACAGAAATAAAACACAGAAGTGCAATTTATTAGAAATGAAAGAAAAATTTGTCTTAAGTTCTAAACTTTTCAAATAAAGTGTAGAAGAAAAAATCTTCAGTACATTCAGCCTTAAATGAAAATTGAAAAGAAAAAATAAATGAGCTTTTATTTTTTCCTATAAAAGTATTCTGTTTCATTTTAGTTGTTTTTCCTGTTTCTAATTTTTCATTATGATGGCAAATGTCCAGAAGTCTGGACCTTTCCAGGCCCAGGCAGAAAAGTCCCAATCAGGATTCAGAAGAAAGGAAATTTCCAAATCTAAGGGTACTTTACAACAAAACTATTAGATCATTAACTTCTAGCACTCAGAGATACAAGCTTGCAGGTAGTGATAATTGTTCTAGGCACATTCTAGAATAATGACCCAGTGTCCTCCTGGTAACCTAAACTTGTATAAAAAGCAGGAAATAAAGTGGACTGTATGGAAACATTCATGCGTAATGACATTTTAGTTTCCAGACAAAGGCTGAAATGTTCTAAAATTCAGCCAATAAGATTCTTACAGTAGTGACTACCTACATTTCTCATCTTCAAAGATGAAGCTTGCATAAACTTATCTTAAATATTATACTTACTACTAAGTAAAAGGTGATTACTCTACTCACTGACTTCAACATAAATCAGATACCAAATCCAAATATTTCTGCGCCAGCCCTTAACACAGTACTGCCAAGCCAGGGTAACAAATCAAACTTTATTTTAATGGCATGTTAAATCAAAATCAAACCAAACTTACTGCCATCAAGTCGACTCTGAATCACAGTGACCCTACAGGACAGATTAGAACTGCTCCACAGAGCTTCCAACAGTGCCTGGTGGATTTGAACTGCAGACTCTTTGGTTAGCAGCCATAACATTAACTACAATGACACCAGGGTTTCCAAGGGCATGTTATAGATGGCTAATTCCATTGTGCAACTTATTGATAGAAGTATCTAGGGTTTACAAAATATCTATCATTTACCTTAAAAATAAAAGGTTAAAAGATACCATAAAGAAAACAAGTCAAGGTTCATAAAAATGCTATTTTACTCATAGAAGAACATTAGATAAATCAGCTTATTAAGATCTGGATCTACGAATATAAAGTACCACTTCAAGTGCAAGAGTATGTAATTTATTCTGCATAAAATTTATAGTATAAAGAACAACCATAAACTTACAGAATACATAGAACAGCAGTCTGCAGACCAAGTAATGTTTTTGCTTGATTAAACAAAACGCCAAGTGCCGTCGAGTCGTATCTGACTCATGGCGAACAAAATAGAATTTTGTAAAAAATTTAAAACTATTTCAGGAATAAATACACATTTTGGTTTACAATGGGTATAGGGAAAACATTCTGGAAATTATTTTCAAATCATTACAATATGACTTTTATAAGTAAATTCTTTATATTTTATTGTTGATTCAGTTGCTTTTTATTAATCTTCTACCTGCCACTAAAACCTAACAAGTCAGAGAATAATTACATTACCAAGTATACATGAAAAAACAAAATACTACTTACAAACTTCCTCTTCTGGGGAGACTCAGTTCCTTCTGCAAAAGAAAAATACACACACATATGTATATCTGTATATATACATATATAAATGAAATGCCATATTAACCTTAGACTATCAGGACACCAAATGGATAACATAAAATGTAATCATCCTTCATTATGCTAGATTTGGCATTTCCTCTACTGAAAAGATTTTAATGTCATCATTTTATGCAGGATATCTCCTTGTTCCCTTTATAAATGGCGTTTAAGATGTGAACACAGTTTATCTGAATTCCAGGGCAGAAAGACTATCAATTCTCCCACAACAACTACAGTAAAATATTGAGTTGCACAGCTCTATAACTGAGCATAAGGGAAACGCTGAGCCTCAAAGAACTTATGCAAAAGGAACTAAACAAAAGAGAACTGTTGGAGGATTATGATTAAATAAAATGTGAAATGAGAAGGATAATTTAATCATACTTTTTGCCCCCTCAAAGAAATTCATGCAAAATTGCATGCATACCAAAAATTATACTTTTACTTAAAAATAAATAGATACTTAAAAATAATTAGATAATGCAGACTGCCTTCTGGTTTGGTTTCTCAAAGCAAGTACAATGTATTACTCAGGGTGTTTAAAGGTAGGCTAATGAACCCAATCAAGGTAATGAGACAGGCACAACAATTAAGAGAGCGCTTGGATAAAGAGCAAAACAGATGGTTTGTGAAAACAAAGAGAAACCCTCCCAGCAAAGGACTGACACAGTGGAGGCACAGGTCTGAGCAGTGTTTCACTGTGTTATCCAAAAAGTTGCTGTGGACTTGAACTCAAGTGAAAGCAACTAATAGTCACAGTTTTAAAAGAGTGCTTTCATGCTTATCCCAACTTATTATCCATCTAAGCTTAGAGAAACTATTCAAAAACAGAAAATCAAACCAACAAGCCAGCTAAGCAAACAAGATCACCAAAAAAATAAACAGAAATGAATTTAGAAATACCTCTGCCCACTACTGAATTTCTCAGTATCAATGTACTCAAGAACTATTATTTGATAACAGTAATTAGAGAACGGGAAACAGTGAGTCACTCAGCCTATATGATCTCAAAATGAACGTATGACGAATTCAGAAAGATGAGGCTAAACCTCGTTATTCATTCTCATGTATTTTTTTCTTCCAGGGGTAGGAGCACCGTCTTTTGAAAGCTGCTTCCCCCTCAGGTTCCCATTTACCTTCCTGTCCCTTATTTCTACAGGACCCTTAAATGTTTGCTCTGTATAGAGGCCACAGATCTTACTTGTAAACACTGCCATTTACTCCAGCACAGCTTACAGAAAACAACTGCATGGGCATCAAACCAAAGGGCGAGGAAAGCTCTGTGACATCTGCTTCAAATACAGATGCCTGCCTTACAACTTGCAAAAATATTTTGATAGAGTTATAATAGTCATATGGCTGCATTAGGAATGATTAGGAATGGAGTGTCTTCCATCTTCTCCCAATAGCTAACACTGTCTTTCCAAAGCCTTCAGGGTTCAATGGTTAAGCGCTTTCTTTTATTCATTTTGTTGTTGTTGTTTTGTTTTGCTTTTTCTCTTTAATCCTTGATTAGCCCCCATGAAATTATAGTGTCTGCTGAACTCAGCTCCTTAATTCTGCAACATAAATATGCCTTTGTTACTGAGGTCTCCAATGACAAGGAAATAGTCTCTGACAAAAACTGTTTTCCTTAGGAACAGAAATATAAATTGAAAACAAAGTAATCTTCTGTATGCATATCTTTGGTTACGACAAGCACTGAAAAATCAGTTTTGTATTCAGAATTTAAAATAGAAAACCCCCTAGAAATAGTATCTCCTGGATCTTTTCTTTTACAAAGGAACTACTGAGACCCGCCATACAGAAAAAGGCACAGGCTCCAAATGCATCAATCCTCCTTCATCCAAAAAGTTGATGAGATAATAGCATAAAAAGAAAGGGTGGCTATGGTGCTGTCATCAATTAAAAATATAAATAAATAGAAACAAACCAGCTCTATATGCAAATAGATCCCTCAACAGATATGACAGGAGGAGCCAAATAAATGGTTCCAAATGGTCTCATTGATAATACTCCACCAGCTGACCTGACTATAAGCTGACTGCTTCTCTGAGAAAAAGCTGCTGAAAAAGCAAGATAAGGGATAAAAAACCAACTCTGTTTTTAATCAAAAGTCTATCCACTGGGTCTAGAATTATGACTTCTAAACAAGGAGAAAGGTTATGATGGGTAACTCAGCCTTGCTGCTCAACGGGATGGCAGCTGAGATTCTACGATGAGGGGCAGAGGACATTTAACAGGCCACGGTCAGCTGACCTAAAGTCACCATGTTAACCAAGCTGAAGGAGCTAATCCACCTGACGGCATGAATGTCAGGCTCAGGACTGGAAACTCAATTTGGTAGCAAATTGGAATTAGATGTGATGGTAACACAGTGAGAGAAATGAATGTGCTGTGGCCAAGACCCTGTGAATAGCAGCTGCGAAAGTCTGCAAGTACCAGGCAGACAAAGCAATTGCAGGCTGGGCAAGGAGTGGCCACTGCCCTGAAGTATGAGGCTCACGTGCTGATAAATCTGCACTGGTCAGACGTAAATGAATAGCAGCAGGCATTTCACCACCAAAGCCCCCGCAGTACTTTGTGTATGTGTACTCACTTTATTTTCTTAATGTTGGGGTAAGGTCATGACACACATTTAGATAGTTAGACAAGATTTGGTATTGGTCTGAATCACAAACCAAGACTTGTGCTTAATATATAAGGAACATGTGTTAAAAATACAATGTCAAGTACGAACTGGACAAGGGGATGGGATGGAGAAAAAATGGCAAGAATCATCTATCTGAAATAAATAATATGGTAATTCTTAACCACTGCAGGAGTAAAGAAATTCACAAGAAAATATTTAAGAAGATTAATATCTGAAACATTATTTACATTAATAGATTATTCACTGACTTCAAATATACTTGGAATTATTGTCTACCATTATTTGTTTGACATTCTAATATCACATGCCTTTCTAAAAGTGTTAACTAGCAAATGTTTACAGTGAAAGTCAATATGAAATAATAACCAATTTCAGAATTCTGTTATTTCATTGCTGTCCCTTGATAACACGAAGGACAACCAATGGTTTCTCAAATCCAAGAAGAGAATTCATGGAATGGTCAGGGAGACAACACGGTCATAATACTTTTGGCCAAGCTTGACTGCAAAGGAGAAAATGTTTCATTCATGAAGACAGCAGAGAAAATGGCAATGTTTTACGCGTACAGGCAATTTTGACAGTGGTGATTTTAAAGGGTCAGCAAAAAAGAGGGACTCCATCAATGGCACAGATTGACAGAGTGGCTGCAACAACGTGCTCAGGCAAAGCCACAACTGTAGAGACGGTGCAGGACCAGGCAGCGTTTCATTCTGTTGTGCAACGGGCGGCTATGAGTAGGAACTCACTCGACAGCACTCAACAACAGTTGAAGAAATATTTATAGCACATAAGAAATGTTTAACTGCAGCAAAGTCACAAATAAAACTTAATGGCTACCCATGTCAGACACGTGTTTAGATAATCTTTGGATCATTCTTTTTAACTGATGGGTAAATTTTATGTTTTTTTTTTTTTTTAAATTGAGACTTACAAGATTTTCAAGTAATATATTTAGACACTCCCCTCCAGGATATCAGTGAGATCTGACTCAAAGGCAGTTTTTTGTTTTTTGGTTTTTTTTTTTTTTTTTTCCTCTAGGATACAGAGCTTAATTCTCTTCCCCTAAGAGTAAGCTGGATTCGGTGACTTACTTCCAAAGAATTGAGTAGGAGAAGGGAAAAATGGCCAATTTTACAGAGGGAAAACCTGGCAGACACTACCTAAAAGAAGTGAACATGGTTAACATCACCAATGACAAGTAACGCTGATATCATGTACTCCCATGACGTAATGGATGAGAAAGTTACTTCATCTCAGTTCTGTTCTTTCTGTGAGACCACAACTGGATGGCACCAGGAGACCATTACTGGACATTTTGATAAAGGACTCTACAGAGGAATATTGATTAAAAGGGAAGAAATACAGAACATAATTTCAACTTCTCATAGTCTCCAGATTTTCTGGAGCCATGGAGGCTGGATGAAACCTTGAAATTATTACCTTGTGATAATCTTTAAACTAAAAATATCTCCTGAAGTCTTCACAAAATCAAATAACAGGTTTAGTTTAATTTTTGAAAGTAAAAAAAGGCTACCTTGAGCATTGCCCTCTTTTAAGAACTATCTATGTGGGAGCAAACTGACAACAGCAACTCAAAAGATCAGACAAGAACTTGAAGGGGCAGTGACAATATATTTACTGCAGAGGAACAACTCAGAAAGAGGCAGTGTGATACGGAGCATGATGGAGAAAGCAAAGAAGATTCACAAGTTTTGGGACTGAGCAAACAGAGACTTCATTGTGACAGAAGAGGATGGGGTAGGAAAAAAACAGTTTTGTTTGGATACGTTATATGCAAAATGCCCATTAGAATTTCAGGTACTGATATCCAAATAGGCAACTGGATATACGAATCTTGGTCCAGAAGAGAGGTCAGAGCTGGAGATAAACTTCAGAGTCATCAGTATATAGATGTGTTCCCAGTGAGTTGATTCTGACTTGTGGTGACCTCATGTGTATTATAACTGAACTGTGCTCCACAGGGTTTCCAACAGCTGGCTTTTCAGAAGTCGATCACACAGGGCTTTTTTTATGAGATGTCCCTGGGTGGGCTCCAACCTCCAACCTTTGGTTAGCAGCCAAGTGCATTAAACATTTGCACCTCCCAGGAACCATCAGCATATAGATGGTACATAAAGTCACAGGACTAGATGAGATACAAGAGGAGACGATTAGACAGAAAAGGAAAAATGCATCTGGATACAAGGTCACAGACACTTTAACATTTAGGTTCTGGAAGTGGGGAGGACCACCCTATACATTTTTAAATGATATGTGCACTACACAGCAGCTGATATTCTTAAAAATAATAGAAATCGAATGACGCTAATAAGTAAAAATTGCCTTTTGGGGGACCGAATAGATGGGGCACAAGAGACAGGATAATTGGGTAGTCAAGGTCAGAAAATAGGCCCCAGGGAATTAAATCCCAGAGAAAAAGGTTCAAGCCACACCCAGATAAACAGCCCAGTGAGGAGTCTCTACAGCAGAACTCTAGAGCCCAGCCTCCAGGAAACATTTCTAAGGGTCCCTGCACAACTTTATGTTATCACTTCTGAAAGATTTCAGATCCCACAGTCACAGCCACACCTCAGTCCCAGTTGCCAAGTGGGCACGAAAAAGGAATGTTGGCCACATTTCACCAACACAGAGGGAGGTAAGGCTGTATCTACCACCATTCACATTCTGGAAGCTTCTCTAAAAAAAGAAGGCAACTGGAAGTTGGGCAACCTTCTTGCCCCTCTCTCAAAAAAGCCCCACCAACAAACAGAATGGCTATGCTCCGCACAAACTGTTTCCTCACCACTTTCCAGAAACCATTAGATTCCAAGTGTGGGTACTTCCCTGTTTTCATCATTCCTTAATTAGTTATTGGTGGCTTCACACTGTCATTGAGGGTTACTGCAACTACTCTGCATCGACACACCATTCATTTAGAGAGAGGGGGTTCAAAGAACACTCAGAAAGCCTGGACATGCAAGTCAGGGACACAGTAAGGGAAGCAACAACACGAAACATATTTAAAATCTAGCTGGGGAAACACACACATACATAGTTGCACTTGCTCCCTCTCACTCATGCATTCTCTCTCTCTGATGTGTGCGTACACACACACACACACACACACATACACACACGAACCAAAGAGGCACCTTCAGGTACAAGATTATGCAGTATAACTTGAACGTGGTGTAAATGCTATTGCGAAGAAGAGAATAAAACAGTGAGATCAGTGAGTCCAGGCAGTGGTTGTGAACCCAGGCTACATGTTAACATCACTCAGGGAGCCTTTGAAGATACCAATGCCTGAGCCCCACAGAAGCAGAAAGCAAGTTGTTTGGATTAAACTGTTCAGGTTAGTATTTTTAAGTTCCCCTAAGGACTATTAGTTTGCATAAATTATTTGTTTTTTGGGTTTTTGTTTTGTTTTGTTTTTACGGCATATTGGTCGTCTAGTCTGTCATTATACTTGAAAAGTTTTAGGCTTTTAGTCATTTTGCTTGCAAGTGGGGAAGTTTTGTAAGGAAGGGGACAAAAAACATCCATGCCACTGAAGTCCATTCCAACTTACAGAGACAGTACTGGGCTAAAGAGAATGCCCCCACAGCATTTCCAAGGCTATAAATCTTTATGGACGTAAACTGCAGAGAAGCTGATAGGTTAGACCCATGGACCTTTGGTTCTCAGCCAAGTGCTTACCCATTTTGTCACCTGGGCTCCTTATAAGGTAAGGAAAGGTGCCCAAAGTGAAACTCTGTCTTTCTGAAAGAGTGTAAATTAGGGGTATAGACTCATTCTAGGATTAATTCTCCTACGGATATGCTTACAGCTATCACCCCGATGCCTTTGGCCACTGGTCTCTTAAGCTGCTTCAATAGACAAGGTTTCTGAGTAACAAAATGGATATCCATTTTAGTTTTAAGGAACCCTGGTAGTTTGGAAACCCTAGTGGCACTGTGGTTAGGCAGTAGAGCTGCTAACCAAACGGTCAGCAGTTCAAATTCACCAGGTGCTCCTTGGAAACCCTATGGGGCAGTTTTACTCCGCCCTACAGAGTCACTGTGAGTTGTAATCAACTCAACAGCAGTGGGTTTGGTTTATTTTTTGGGGTGGCGCAGTAGTTAAAAGTTCAGCTGCCAACCGCCAGTCACTCACTAGAAACCCTATGTGGCACTTCTCTGTCCTACAGGGCCACTATGAGCCACAATTGACTCAACAGCAGTGGATTTGTTTCAAAAGGAATCCAATACGGCTTGTGTCCTCATAAAAAGAAGAGACATACAGACAAACAGACAAAGGGTATGATACCAAGGTAAAAATAGCAGCAGAGATTCAAGTGATTTATCTATAAGCCAGGGAACACCAAGATGGCCAGGAACCAAAGGAAGCTAGAAAGATCAAGAGCAGCTCTTCTTAGAGCCGTCACAGAGAACATGCACAGCCTTGCAGAAATCTTGATTTCAGACTTCTAACTGCCAGAATGGTGAGACAATAAATCTTTGTGTTTTAAGCCACCTGCTGTTTGGTACTTGATTACCACAATTCTAAAAACTAATACCTTGTTTAAATCAGTTGAACTTGTGTTTTCTCTTTCAAGTAAATAAAAAATTCCTAAGTGACACAAAACTTGCTCCCGGACTTTCTTTAGCAATGTCCGGGATGTGGCCAGGGAGCCTCAGGGATGAGTAAGCAAAGGTGCATTCCCAGAAGGAACAGATGTGCCAACGTAGGTGGAGTGAAACAGTATAGGATTCTTAGGAAACTGGACATCATTGACATACAGGATAGAAACTAAAACAACAACAAGACATGAGTATGGAGACAGGGACAGGCCCAGAAGATCCTATAGGCAACCGAGCTCAAGGAACATGTCAAATAGGAGAACACTGCTGTTGTTGGTGCCATTGAGTCCATTCTGACTCTTGGTGACCACACATGTGCACCAAGGGCCAGGCCTGACTTATGAAGTTCCTCTGAGTGGGTTCAAAAAAACAGCCTTTCAGCTACTAGTTCAGCATCTAACCGCAGGGACCACAGGATAAGAAGGTGATTAAGTCAACTTTTTTTTTTTTTTTTAAAAAAAAAAAAAAAAAAAACAGAGCAATCTGGCATCTGGGTGTCTGGCCTCAGGAAAAACTCAATGCGGGAGAAGAGACAGGAAGCTTTGCAACGGTCCCAGTGTGCATGGTTGAGTGCCAGGACCAAAGAAGAGGCACTGAGGAGGCAGAGCAGGGGAGAGACTCAAGAGAGAAATGTGTACAAGATCTATGGGATCAGAGAAGATATGTCTAACCTCTCAAAGGTTTAGAATAGCCATGGTGGAGCTAAGGCCAGGTGGTCATACAGTGACAGGAAAAAGGGCTTCCCAAAGCACTGAGGGCCTTTCAGAAGTTCTATAACAAAAATACAAAAGTGAATGAGGAGATGGTAAACCCTGTAAGTTAGACCAGAGGGCCCCAATGGGCAGAAAATTTGAGATAAAGCTACAAAATAAAGCAAAGGTGGACCATTCAAAGTGGTGCTTCTATGGAATATGAAAACTGAACATCGGCTATAACAGAATCCCTGTCTAGCAAAAATTTTTACACAAATGGTGAGAAATGTTAACTCACACAAGGTCACATTGTTGGTAAATGGCTGAGTGTGAACAAGCTGCCTCACTCTACAGCATTTTAATTATTGTTTTTCATCACCAAGTAAGGACTTTCTGCTGTTGTTGTATTAGGTGCCATCCAGCTGGTTCTGACTCAGAGTGACCTTACGTACAAAACACTGCCTGTTCCTGTGCCATCCTCACAATCACTGCTATGCTTGAGCCCACTGTTGCAGCCACTTTGTCAATCCATCTGATAGGGGTCTTCTTTTTTCGCTGACCATCTACTTTACCATGCACATTGGTCCCTCTTGATAACATGTACAAAGTGAAATGAAGTCTTACTATCCTGACCCATAAAGAGCACTCTGTCTGTACTTCCTAAGACAGATTTGTTCGTTCTTCTAGTGGTCCACAGTACACTTTCTTAATGCCATAATTCAAAGACATCCGTTCTTCTTTGGTCTTCCTTACTCATTGCCCACCTTTGGTAAACACGTGAGGTGACTGAACATACCACGACTTGAATCAAACATGCTTCAGTTCTCAAGGTGATACTGTTTCTTTTTAACAGTTTGAAGAGGTCTTTTGCAGCTAATCTACCCAGTGCAGTATATCATTTGATTTCCTGACTGCTGCTTCTATGGGTGTTGCTTGTGGATGTATATAAAATGAAATTCTTTTTTTTTTTTATTTAATATGACTGAGTGAAAATGTACATTCCCATATAAATTTACATGCCCACCTATATGCAAGCTTCCACTGCTCTCCCTGCCCGGTGACAGCACACTATTCTTCTCTGCTCCATACATGTCTCATCCTCCCAACAGTCTCCTTTCCCCTCCTCTCCACCCACTCTCCCTCCTCCAGCCAGAGATCAGCAGGATGATATCCTATAGATATATAGAACCATAAAGTGCATCCAATATGTGGTCACTCTGCATCGCCAAGTCCAATCCATTCATATCCGAAGAGTGGACCCTGGTTAAGATTTATGGGCAAGGGCAGCATCAGGGCCAGGGGGCATGCTCCCAGGGGAACCCTGAAACCGCTGGACCATCAACTGAGGTCTTTTAGTGGAGATCTCAGGATGCACTCCTTTTTATTCGTGTGTTGCCAATGAGACTCAACTTAGTGAGCTCCATTGCGGCTATCACTGGTGGTGGCCAGGCACCATCCAGTTCTTCCAGTTCCAAGTCAATGTAGACACCCACTCTTGTGGGTCTCTCTATCTTCTGGGTTGTCTTTACCGCATGTCATTTTGGTCCTAGGTGAACATCCGTTCCTGCTGAGTCGGGACCATTTGCTGTGTCCTCAGATGGCAGCTTGGCAGCTTTTAAGACCCCAGACGCCACTCACCAATGTGGGGTGCAGAGAGCCCTCTTAGCAAAACTCTACTTGTGCCAATTGGCCTCGATTTCGCCTAAGAGCATGGTCCCCTGCCCCCTGCCCCAACTACTCTGCCCTTGCAATATTCGGTTAAGATGGAAGGAATATTCAAGTTATTCTGAAGTCCACTTAATATTATTCTTGTTTCTAATGTGTGCTATCACCATTTTCTCCCAACCAGATTTCTAGCAACTATCTAATCTAAACCCTCCCGCCCTCGCCCTCCCCCGCCCTTCTCCCTTGCAGCGGTCAAAAAAAAATGGATATTGATATGCCTTTTGACCCAGTAATTCCACTACTTGGAATATATCCTACAGAATCAAGGCCTCTCACACCAACAGACACATGCACAAGAATGTTTATAGCAGCACATTCCATGATAGCAAAAAGATGGAATCAACCCAGATGCCCAACAACAGAAGAATGGATAGGTAAACTATGGTATATATACTCAATGGAGCACTATGCAATGATAAAGAATAACGATGATTCCAGGAAACATCTCCTAACCTGGTTTCAACTGGAAGACATTATGTTGATTGAAAGTAGTCAGCAACAAAAGGGCAAATACTGTATAAGACCTCTACGATTAAGATCTCAAAAACAGACTTGTGTATGGTAGAAAAGATGAAATTCTTGACAACTTCAATATTTTCTTCCTTTATCATTATGTTGCTAATTGGTCCACTTGTGAAGATTTCTGTGCTCTTTATGTTGAGGTGCAATATACACTGAAAGCTGTGGTCTTTGACTTGTACAGGAGGCAGGACCATAAGCTACCAAGCTGCATTCACAGTTGATAACACACGAGCAATTACTCTTAAAAAGGCAAGATACAACACACGTTTCAGCAGCTCCTTCTAAGCAAATTTCACACTTAAATTATTTTTATAGAGACTGAATTTATTTGAAGCAGAGCCCTGAAAATACGCTGCTTTTAACACAGACCTTTTAAAGTAGAAAAGCGTAACAAGTCAAATAATTCGCTAACCCCAAGTAAATGAGCAAATAAAACAAGCTTCCTTTCCAGGCAATTACTATGGTTTCTGATGCTGCTGAACGTGTTACACCCTTGAAGCCGAAAGATCAGGCTTGGGAATCAGATGTATGTGTACTTACTGCCTTCCAATTCAGTATCAAATATTGAAAGTCTGTCTATTAAATCAAACTTCATCTGTTCCTCTGTAGGATTTTGCTGAGTAATAATTTCACTAACTAGTACTCAGAATTATAGTTGTGTGTTTACTATATAGTAATTGAAGTGCATTTATTACCTTAAAGTTAATAGCTACCAGACAGTCATACTATATTTTATGTTCTCATTTTGTTTTCAAAGAACCAAAGAACACTCTCAATAGAAAGTGTGCCATTTTTAAAATTAAGGAAACTAGTCTGATCAAACTAGAGAAGCTGCAGTCCTTCAAAAGATGAGAGGCTAAACAAGAAATGATGCAAGGTCTGACAATTTAGTTCACGAACTCATCCTAGAAAAAGTGCTGCATACCTCATTGATGAATGTCACTACGGTCACCTTCAAAGTATTTTGGAAAGCTATGCATCGATGCCAGTGCCTGGTCTACACTTCAAAGCAATTTTAGAACTCTTTCTGGAATGGCCATCAGAGCTGTTGTCATACTACCCTTGATGTCATCCAAATGTCTTCCTTTCAATGTTTCTTTTATCTTTGGGTAAAGAAAAAAGTCACTGGGGGCCAGATCAGGTGAGTAGGGAGGGTGTTCCAATACAATTACTTGTTTACTGGCTAAAAACTCCCTCATAGACAACCATATAGTTAAATTTGTGAACTTGCCAGCTTGCCACCACGTGCAATGGTCATTCCAGAAAGAGTTCCTTTAAAATTGCTTTGAAGAGTGGACTAGGTGCTGGTATCAGTGCATAGCTTCCCAAAGGAAGTACGTCAAAGGTGACTATAGTTATATTTATATTCAGCAACGAGGCATGCAGCACTTAGAACAACTAAGTTTGCAGACTTCATTGGCAGACCTCATACATTAGATCAACTGAACTTTAGGTTAAAACCAAATCCTTATTTAAATTAGCTATGTACTTCCTGTTGTTGTCCGCTGCCATCATTCACAGAGATCCTATGCACAATGGAACAAAACGCTGCCTTGTTTGGACCATTGCCACCTATGCAGTTTTCACTGACTGATTTTTGGAAGTAGATTTCCAGGCCATTCTTCCTGGTCTGTCTTAATGTGGAAGGTGCTTATTCAGCATCATTACAACACAAAAACCACCAGTCAGCTGGGTGGTGGCTGTGCATAAAGTGTGTTGGCTGGGACTCAAACCGAAGTTTCCTGAACGTGAAAACAGGAATTCTACCACTGACCCACCAGTGCCCCTGCCTGCTTCACAGTGATTAAACAAACAGGATCTGGAATAAGACATACCTACTTTCTAACCCAAGCTAAGGCAGGAACTGTCCTTTAAAATGTTTTTTAATTTGTCTAAGATTCAGTTTCCTCAGTTATAAAAAGGGAATAATATATCCTGCCTCTTAGGGTGTTCAGCAAGCGAGCAGGAGGAAACTCTGGTAGTGTAGTGGTTAAACGTTACATCTGTTAAAGAAAAGGTCATCAGTTCAAACCCACCAGGTGCTCCTTGGAAACTCTATGGGACAGTTCTACTCTGTCTATAGAACTGCTATGAGTTGGAATCAACTGTGTGGCAGCGGGTTAATAGGGTGTTGAGAGGATTAAAGACAACATGTGCCCTATACCTCGCAAAAATCCTAACCAGAAGAGTACCCTAGACATCAGTTATTATTGCTCACATGTGCTCTGATGAAGCAGCTAGATGAGCCCAGATGCAGAGAGAACACGGGTTAAAGATCAATGTTAGTGACCTCTTTCTCTTAGGAACACCAAAGCTGGCATTGTTTCTATTAAACAACTTGTTGATTCACAGCAAATTAGGCTTCAGACAAACCACATATCTTTTTATTAATCACAAGGAAAATTCCGTTAAGGGAACAGGATCAAACACAAATGCTAGACACTCAGAATTTTAACTCTTTTTAAATACTACAAGCTTAGATGTCCTTGAGGGCTAGAAAATTAAACTCATTATGGACAAGTTTGGTGATTTTCTTCTTTATCCCTCAGAACAGACTTACGAAAGCTCTTGATAAATGCGTGTAGCAACCCTGCCACTTAACTATGTTTCTTGTTATTCAGGAAAGACTGTGACCTACAGTGAGTTTAGATAAAAAGGCCACACTGCACAGCTGTGCCCCACAAGGCTCTGCAATTTTTTCAGTTCTTCCATTCATTACTAGCAAATTACAGTAAATTCAAAATATTGATCTGCACACCCCTATATGGGAAGAAAGTTACCATCAACTTTTATTGCTTATTGTTGGGTCCAATTCCCTGGAATCGATAAAAGCTACAATGTTCATAAGCTTCTAAAAAGCTAGTTAATATAGTGGATATGAGACACCTTTTAGAATCACTATAAATCTATAGGGCTCTTCAACAGAACATCTTCAATGTTGGAAAGCCTTTATTTGATTTTAGAACGTTCCTATTACCAAGGAAAATGCCCTGGAAAAGAAGTGAATTATCAATGACTGGGGATAAAAAATAAGCAACTAGAACTCTGCTTAACACACTTTCAATTTTTACCTTTTGGTTCCTCTGAACTTCTGCACCAACTTCACAGTCCAATCCATGCTCAGTCATTAAAAGTCATGGTCATGTTTAAAAAAAAAAACCATACCTTAACATAGATGTAAGATGAATTTTCTTGACAGTGGTTTCCAGGGCTGATCAAAGGAGAGTAGTCTGCCCAGAAACGGCATTTCAACTGGCCCTGATTTAAAGAATCAATGTCCTTTTATGAACTAATTTTTCAAAATCAGATAATAATTCAGAAACTCCATTAAAAATTAGAGACAACCTCAATACTAAAACAAAAAGGCTTCTCACAGAACCAGGATCAGAATTAGATGAGACTATTTGACCAGTAACAGTGAGCTCATACAGCTCATATTAATCATTTTTATTTACTAAGGACACCCTGCAGTTTATCTAGCAGTCACTATACTGAAAGCCTGCGCTGGTGTAGAAATTTACTGGCAAATCAGCCCAAGGGAGCTCTGAAGCACTATATGAAGCTAATACCCATAAGTCTACCTTCTTCTGGCCATTTCTCTCCATTTAAATGCAAAAGATGACACTTAAAATGTGCATATAAAATGTATGAGGGTGATAGAAGATTAATGATACACATATTCCAATAATCAATAATGGAGAATTTAAGCCTCTAACAGCACTGAAATTACTGTAAAGAGGCTACAAAATAAGATAAATAATTGGCTTGTAGAAGACATATTTTAGTCAGCAATAGGTCCTATTTATTAAAAGGTACAGTATTTAACTCTTTTTTTTTTAGTATTTTTCCTCCAGTGTGCTAAACAGCATCGGCTAAAAGCATGCTAGAAATGGGAACCCAAGGGACTGAAGAACATGCATTAAGATAAACCAGTTGCCGTCAAGTTGATTTCTAATTCAACCCATGACATCCCCATGTATGCCAGAGTGTAACTGTGCTCCCTACAGTTTTCAATAGTTGAGTTTTCAAAAGTATACAGCCAGGCCTTTCTTCTCAGGTGCTTCAAGATAGATGTAAACCTCCAACTTTTCAGTTAGCAGCCAAGTGTGTTAACGGTTGGCATCAGCTACTTAAGGTAGGATTCCCTTCTTTACACCTTGCACTCCATCACCACTATAAAAACCAGTGCTGTTATGATTGCCACAGTCCTTGCTCTCTCAAGTGTCAGATACTGTACTATATGTAAATACTCCGAAATTACAGGAAAGTTAACCTGTATTTTTTTAGATGAGAAAATTGGGTCTTGAAAATGTTATGTGGTGAAGAACTATTTAGATGGGGTCAAATCGACATCAGCACCAACAAAGATAACACAGGATGGTTACAGAGCAGTGAGTACGTGCCAGCAGTGGAGGAAAAACTAGAAGAAAGAGGATGAGAATGATACCCAACCCAAAAAATGTAAACCATGTCACTGAATTCTACATGGAGAAATTGTTGAGTTTGTTGTGTTTTGCTGTGTATATTTTTAATACTAAAAACTAGCAGAGCAAAGACAAAAGTAACAGAGTCCTTGATGACAATGCTTCAATACTGTATCACCCCAAGGCTGTCTACTTCCACATGTTCTTGTGTGAAAAAATATATCCTATTCATTTAAACCACTATTATATGATTTTTCTATTATCGGCAGCTAAATACAATTCTAACTGGTATTTCCCAAAAATAAGTAACACGGAAGTAGGCAAGTCAGCTTTGGAACAGTATTTAAATGCACACCAGGCATAAGGACAACCACAGCACCATGTATTCTGAGCATTATGAGGGCTGGTGCATGTTAGTATAAGAAAATGGAAAAATGTTCCTTAAATAAGGATTCCATTCTATGAGAAACAGGGAGCTCTGGGAATATTGATTACAGATTTGTCAATTTGTTGCCTTTTTCTAAAATATATTTGGGAGGGTTGCACAGTCTGTGTTAATGACTTTGAAGTTAACCAAAGAGAGTCTAAGCTTAATGGCATCACATTTGTGACAGTTAATTAGCAGAAAATATTTCAGTGCAGTGAGGCTTTTACCTTTTTTTTTTTTTAGCATCAAAAGCAATAGAAGGCTTTGGGGTTTTAATTGCTTCTTCCCAAAGACTGAATTCTGTTCACATTGCAAAGACAAAATCCTTCACTCAAAGTCAAAGTGATCCCTTGTGGTTTTTCTGGATCACAAGGACTACAACGGAGATGTTTAAATTTGAGAACTAAGAATGAATTGTCATAAAGTATCCTCTCATTTTTATTAACCAAAAAAATAAACTAACTTCCAAGTGTAAAGACCTTCCCTAATCATATGTGAATGCTACCATATGCTATTTAGGGGTGAATTTAGATGGTTTTCATTTTGGTTTCTATTATTGTAATTCTTCCTTTGAAAAATAAAAAGCATACTATACCATATGTACTAACATGTTTACTGAATTATATGGGAGATAAACTAGATTCTTTGAGAATGTGAAATTGACAGTTGACTTGGGAATCACTTTCTACAGAACAAAAGTTTAAGAAAATAAAACAGTGGTAACGACCAAAGATACTTAAAATAACATCAACAAAGGGGAGCATCGCCCACAGAACAAGGTAATTGCGAACTGTGAACAAAACACAGTTTTAGGCAGCCTAAACTATCATTCAAAGCCACAGTATTTAGACAAGCTGATAAATTTACATGGGTGTTTTAAATGTTCTGTCACTTCAAATGCTAGTAAAAAAAGAAAAGAGAGATAGAGAGAACACCTAAAGTGAATTATGCTGAATTAAATTATATACTAATCAGATAAACAAAACAAAACCCAGTAGCCAGAAAAGACTGTGGGAGAATTATATGCCTCTTATAAAGAATGTAAATGTAAAAATTCTCTTTGTCCAATCTTTACTGAAATAAGCTGCAGACTCAGGTCTCCTTTGGAACACCAAGAATGAAGATGCTGAGCAGAGGACAGCCTTAGGAGACCAAGTGCCTCCCATGGGCCACCAACATCACTTAGCCACATGGCCTTTGACAAATTATGTACCCTTTCATTCTTTTCTCAGTGGAAATCATAGATACGAAGGGTTATACAAGTAAAGTTCCCAGAAAAGTGACTGATACACACCAAACTCACTAACATTCAGTTGTCATTATTATGTCTTTCAGGCTCAAATCTGACATCATAGCCTTAGGGTTTTGTAATTTGAAAGCATAAAGGATTCATCTACATAACCGGTAGTTGTGGTGATGTGTCTGTGGTGTTCCAAAAGGCAGATGCAAGCTAGTAATAAACTTGAATATTTTCTAAGTCCATGTTAGTGAAAGCTTAAACTCTATTCTTTCAATTTATTATTGATACTCTCAAATCCTATCTAAATGAGCTCTCCTGCTTTAAAACTAACCTAAAATGGATTGCCCAAGCAGTTGTAATTGTAACTAATCAAGCATTAAGTCCATCTCATTAATGAAAACCAAACTTCTTAAAAAGCCAGATTCCATTTTTATCCATACATATGCTCAACATATTGGCATATGCTCCAAGTACTCTGCAGCCGTATATTTTCACCAGACCCCTTTCTATCTCGTGTGGATTTTAAATTACACGAAGCAATATGACTAGGAGTCATATGCTAGATTTGTTGTCTACTGTGTTTGCATTCTGTATTTTTCTCAGTCTACCCTTCATCAGTAAAGAACAGTGTTACTTTAACTAAAAAGTGTGGAAAATTCTGATTGAATTTTCCACTTCAAAGTACACAAAATCATTCCATCTAACATGCTGTGTTAGAAAATCCATGCTCCATTGTGGCCTCCCGTTGCAGTCTATTTCAAGTATTGGTGATGCACCGTAGCGTACTGCATGGCTGCCGAAGGAGAGTAAACATATCGACTGAGAAATGTTCTGAAAAACCCCTATTCCACTAGATCCTAGCTACTATCAACAACCACAAAAATGTCTGCATTTTGTCTGTGCAAAACTCTGTGACAGAGTTCTAGGAGAAATTCCCGCAATAAAGAAGATCAGTTATTTGCATAACGCTTCATCTAAGCAGGTCTGAGTTGCAGGGCCTGAAGCTGGGAGGGAAGAGGGTTGCAAGCTTCAGCCCAAATAATATGCTCATGGGTGTATCGGGAAGATGTTATTAACTGTGCCCTTCCTTCAACCTACTTGCAAGGTTAAAATAAAATTTAGCAGAAGAGATTACCACCACCAGTAAGAAAGCACAACTCAGCCGGCAGCCAAAGAACACAAGGAAGGAAAGGTAATGTATTGATTGACCTTTCCTTCCAATTGCAGTCTAGGCAGCTAGCTGTCTTTTTTCATTTGAGGGGATATGACAGCTGACCTAGCTTATTGTCCTGGGCTAGCAAACTAGCACAGTCCTTGGACAAGCCAGGCAGTCAAAACCAGTATACCCCTGCAAAGGCATAACGTCACAACATTGACACTGCTGTAAGTAGACCATAAGCAAATACACTGTCATCAGACAAGCCCCCAAATTACACAGCATATTTCCGTCTCCCCAAAATGACAGCTTTCTGAGACTTTATCAGAAAGCACCAGGGAAGATGCTTTCCTGGTGTACAGATTGACTGCCCAAGATGAGTTATTCATATTACCCGTGCAAAAGCAACAGGGCTTATTTAATGTTTTCCAAAGAGTGTTTTGAGGTTTGTTAATAGGTGCTATTTGAAAAGAAATAGTTCAGGTTGCTTGGTGTTGTGGACTGAATTGTGTCCTGCTGAAAATGTGTTGGAATTCTAACATCTATACCTGGGGATGTAGTCTTCTTTAGGAATAGTTTCATTTGTTATGTTAGTATGGCCATATTGTCATAGGGTGGGTCCTAAACCTAAATCACTTCTGAATTATAAAAAAGAGAGGCACAGAACCAAGCAAGCACAAATAGGGGATTATAAGGAGGACTGCAGACAGATGCTACTTGATGTTTACCCAGGAACTGAGGAATGCCAGAGCTAGAGAAACTGAGACAAAGATCTTTCCCAAGCAACAACATAGAAGACCTTCCTGATTGTTGGTAGTGTCTTTAAAGCTACTAACTGTGGCATTTCTTTTTTTTACTTCTTTCAACGTACAGTTTAGTACATTGTGGCATACAATTCTTAAAACTCAGTCAAAATAATGAATATTCATGACCTTCCCCAACTTTTTAATTTCTTTGTACAGTTCCTACTTTGTGCCCATCAGCATCCTTCCTCCAGATCTAGGCAACCTGTGATAAGCTCTCTAGAGCTGTCTCTACAAATTAAATTTTCAAGAACTTTCCACTAATAGAATTATTCAATAGGTACTCTCTGCCTAGCTTATTCATTAAGCATACTTATTTTGAGATGCATTTATGCCACTGATGGTATTTCTATACCACAGCACTGGAAACTAGGATACTTGGCAAACAGTTCTACATTCAAGTAAGTTTGAGAAATATCTAATTAGATATAGTTCAGCTAATTTATTTACTGGAGAATTTCTGAAATATTCCTAATTACTAGCAACATAATCTCCAAGAGCAAGGGGCACAATCTTCAGTGTTTGTCATGGATTGAATTGTACCTCCCAAAAACGTGTAGCAATTTGTCTGGGCTACGATTCCTAGTATTTTATGTGGTGCTCCTTTATGTTGTAAATCTTGCCTGTATGATGTTAATAAGGGAGGATGGGCAGCAGTTGTGTTGGTGGGGCAGAATTCAATGTGTTAAGATTTTATTATGCCTTGAGGCAATCTCTTGACATACAAGAGAAACTAGAAATTTGGGGACTGTAAAGCAAAGCACCAAAAGAGTCCCTCCACCTCAGAAGCTTCCAGTCCAGAGGAAGATTGATTACAAGGACTTTCCTCCATAGTCAGCAAAGAAAACCTTCCCCTGGAGCTGACACCCTGAATTTGGACCTGTAGCCTACTGGACTGTGACAAAATGAAATTTGTCTTTAAACTCATCTATTTTTGATGTTTCTGTTATAGCAACAATAGACTAAGACAGCAGATTGCAAAATAATTTGTCCATGTTGTTGTTAGGTGCTGTCAAGTTGGTTTCAACTCATAGAGACCCTAAGCACAACAGAATGAAACACTGCCCAGTCCTGTGCCGTGCCCACAATCATTTTCATGCTTAAGCCTATTGTTGCAGCCACTGTATCAATCCACCTTGTTGAGGGTCTTCCTCTTTCTTGCTGACCCTCTACTCTAACAAGCATGATGTCCTTCTCCAGGAAGTGATCCCTCCTGACAACATGTCCAGAGTATGTGAGATACAATCTTGGTATCTTAGCTTCCAACAAGCACTCTGGTTGTACTTCCAGAACAGATCTATTTGTTCTTTTGTCTGTCCCTGGTACACTCGGCACTTGGCTTGGCAGGGTACACTCAATATTCTTCTCCAGTGTCACAATTCAAAGGCATCAATTCTCTTGTCTTTCTTATTCACTGTCCAGCTTTCACACACATATGATGTGATTGAAAATATCATGGCTTGGGTCAGGAGCACCTTAGTCTTCAAGATCACATCTTTTCTTTTCAGTACTTTAAAGAGGTCCTCTGCAGCAGATTTTCCCAGTGAAATTAGTATTTAGATTTCTCAACGGCTGCTTCCATGGTCGTTGATTAGGGAACCAAGTAAAATGAAATCCTGAACTACCTCAACCCTTTTTCTATTTATCATGATGTTGCTTACTGGTCCAGTTGTGAGGATTTCTGTGCTCTTGATGCTGAGGTGTGATCCTCATCAATGAGTGTTTCAAAGCCTCTTCTCTTTCAGCAAGCAGGGTTGCGTTGTTTGCATAACACAGGTTGTTTGTGAGTCCTTCTCCAATCCTGATGCCTTGTTGTTCTTCATACAGTCCAGTTTCTTGGATTATTTGCTCCGTGTATAGATTGTATAGGTATGGTGAAAGGACACAACCTTGATGCACATTTTTCCTGACTTTAAACCATGCAGTGTCTCCTTTTTCTGTTCACATGACTCACTTCTGATCCATGTACAGATTCCTTAAGAGCACAACACAGTGGTCTAGAATTCCCATTCTCCAGAACTTTAGCCATAATTTGTCATGATCCACACAGTTGAACACCTTTGCATAGTCAACGAAACACAGACAAACACGATAAACGTCTTTCTGTTATTCCCTACTTTCAGCCAAGATCCATCCGACATCAGCAATGATATCCGTGGTTCCATGTCCTCTCTGAATCAGCTTGAATTTCTGGGTGTTCCCTGTCAATATACTGTTGCAGTTGCTTTTGAATGATCTTGAGCAAAATTTTATTTGCATGTAATATTAATGATATTGATTGACAATTTCCACATTCAGAGGGATCACCTTTCATGGGAACAGGCAGAAATATGGATCTATCTCTTCCAGTCACAGATGGCCAGGCAGCTGTCCTCCTAATTTCTTGAAATGATGAGTGAGCACTTCCAGTGCTGAATCCATTTGTTGAAACATCTCATTTGATAGTCCATCAATTCCTGGAGCCTTGTTTTTCACCAATGCCTTCAATACAGCTTGAACTTCTTCCTTCAGTTACCATCAACTCCTGATCACATCCTACCTCTTGAAACAGCTGAACATCGACCAGTTTTTTTCTGATACATTGACTCTGTATATTCTTTCCATCTTCTTTTGAAGCTTCCTGAGTCGTTTAACATTTTCCTTGTAGAATACTTCACTACTGCAACTCAAGGCTTGAATTTTTTTCTTCAGTTATTTCAGTTTGAGAAACACAGAGCACATTCTTCCCTTTTGGTTTTCTATTTCTAGGTTTTTGCACATGTCATTCTAATACTTTACTTTGTCTTCTTGAGCAGCCCTTGGAAATCTTCAGTTCAGTTCTTTTACTTCATCCTTCCTAAACCCTGGTGGCAAACTGGTTAAGTATCACAGCTGCTAACCAAAATATCAACAGTTTGAATCTACCAGCCACTCTTGGAAACACTGAGCAGCTCTACTCTGCCCTACAGGGTCACTATAAGTAGGATTTGATTCAATGGCAGTAGGCTTTCTAATATGACCAAAGAACACTTCTGGGGGGAACATCATTCAGGCACATGTTATACATAGCATACTTGTAAAAATGTAGGTTCATTCATAGGACTGCACACACAGAAGAAAACTCTATCTCTCAGTGGTGCACATAGTTAAGGCACTCGGCTCCTAACTGGAAAGTTGGTGGTTCAAGTCTATCCAAATGCACCTCAAAATAGAGGCCTGACAGTCTACTTCCAAACAGTCAGTCACTGAACACTCTAAGGACCACAGTTCTATTCTGACACACATGGGGTCCCCATGAGTCAGAATGGCCTGGACAGCAACTGGAATAAGAAAGGAAAACATAGAGACTTTAGTTAATAATAATGTATTAATGTTAGTTTATCATCTGTACCAAATGTATCACACTAATGCAACATGTTAGTAACAGGAGATACTTTGCAGAGGAAGAAGAAGGGGAATATGGAAACTATCTTTCTGTACAATTTTTCTATACACCAAACCTGCTCTGAAAAAAATGCAAGTTCAGTTAAGCCCTTATTTCAAGGCAATGCTGTAATGACCATAAAGGAAGAAGAGACTAAATTAGTGCCACATAAAATACCAGCTACGCACTGGACAACTCTAAATTTCACAGTCTGATGTTAGGCTACCAACAAAAGACATAGGTGATCTATGCTACAATTCAATAAAAAGTCCCTTGTACACTTCACAAAACTGTGGCAGCAAATCCCAAGAAGATTGAAACAGTAGCTACACAAACAAACCTTTTGTGCACTAGAGTGATCAAATCAGTTAATAAATACAAGGCAGAAACACAAGACATAAACACACGGCTACCATACTACAGGTCTATAATTCATGTGAAAGAGAAACCTGGTCAACAAAGACTGTTACCACACCCCTAAATACACATAATACAGACAAGACCGCAGACTTGAGCCTCTATTTGTTAATGGACTAAGCTTACCTTTGTTCCATTTTTCCCTATGTGAACATGTCCTGATTTCCTCAGACAAATCTTCTATTTCAAAGATTTCCACTTTCACTTAGATGTAGACAATTGCATACAAGATTACTGCTCTCACACTAAAAATCAAAACAAGTTGCCAAGCCAAGCCAAGTGCCGTCGAGTCGGATCCGACTCATGGCGACCCTGGATAAGCTATATTAATCACAGTTTAAAAAACAAATCATCAAACATCTAAGGATATAAAAATAAAGCTAAATAAAATAAATTCCAGAAAGTGATAAACTCTTCATGGGTCAGAAGAAACCCATAACTATTTCTCCCATGGCACACTGGCAAAAGAAAAGAAACGAGTCACGGATAGATAAATAGGAAACAGCCAAACTTACAACAGTATTTATGGCTAGAAGTAGACTGGTCTGGCAGACTAGAATTCTGAATAATGTTATAAACTGAGTTCTGCAACACTAGGTCTCCATTAAGTTAGTGGGTAGTTCACTGCAAGCCGGGAGCAGACAGACCAGAGAGCTGAGAGCTGAGAGCTGAGAGCCAGAGCATGAGACAGGGTTTAAGGCACGTGGTCTCCTCCTTGAAAGCTAGTGCTTTGTTCCTAAGCAGGGAACAAGGGAAGGACAGCTGAAGTAAACTCATTCAAGGCATTCTGGATCTTCAGTGATGAAAACCTGGGCGAGGAGCAGGAAAGCTGAGAGAAGTCCCTGCAAAGCACTGTGCTTTCACAGATAGCTTCTGAAGGCTAAGCGCAGAGTGGTAGGTGGAGAAAGCTCTCCCATACTATGAAAGGTTGTACTCAGCCATGAAGTGCAAGGAAATTTCCACAATATTACCACAGCTCAGATCCCAAACCCTGTGGAGAAGACAGTCCTGATCCCACACCCTTGAAATACTGAGGACAACGAACTGAATCAAACTAAAACTTCCACAACACCTGAGCCCACTATGTACAGAATGACTGAACATCACACTCAAGAGACAGGACACAAGAAGAAACACACCTTTTTCTACATATTATTTAGCTCAGTTTCTACTGTCATTTTATTCAAAATGTTTGGCAACTAATTAAAAACAAAAATCGACATACAAGCAGAAGCAAAAACTTGTGACCCATGGCCAGGAAAAAGAATCAGCAACACAAACATAGAGATACCCAAGATCTTATTAGGATTATCAAAGACTAAAAATTAAGTATGATAAAGAATACACTGGCAAAAGTAGACAACATAAATAAAGATATGGAAAGTACAGGCAGAGAAGTATGAACTATAAAAGAGAATAAAAGGGAAAAGCTAGAAACGAAAAGCTACATCTTAATGAGTTTACCAGCTGAATGAACAAAGCCAAGAAAAGGAATAATAAACTTCAAGTCAAAATGATAGACACTGTCCAAAATGAACCATGAAGAGAATAAAATACAAAAACAAAGCAAAACAGAGTATCTAAAACCCATGGGACAAAACTGCCTTACATTAAGTATAAAAGGAGTCCATGAGAGAAGACAGAAAACAGGAGAGGACATTATTTAGACAGACAACAGCCAAACACTTTGCAAAGCTGTGTCAGATATCAGTTCACACATCCACGAGGTTCAGTGAATCCCAAACAATTAACACAAAGAAAGCTACATGCGGGCACATCCTAATCAAATTTCTTTTCAAGCAAGAAGTAGGTAAGGTGGAGTATATACTTACAAAAATTTATAAACTGAAAACAAGTTACAACGGGCAATATCATTACCAAGACAGTAAAACCAGTTACAAGAGACATCACAGGCCTCTGCACATCCTCCAGCAAGTATGTCTGGCCCATGCAAGTACATCAAGATCTATGAGCAACCCAAAACCTTCCCAAACCCCATGAGAATCCACAAATGCCCAGGCATGACAAAACTTGCCCAGTGAAATGTCTGTTATTTGGGGTGGGAGGGGAGTGTGTTTAGTGGTTATGCTTTATTCTCTCCTCTCCCCTTGCCCAGGGCAAGAGGGGCATATGGGCAGAGAGGGTAGAGAAGTCCCTGAAGGCAAAGGAATAACTTCAGTAGTGTTTCATAAATCTACGCAGCCAACTAAATAACCTGCATTTAACTGATTTTGTGATCTTTTTTTCTCTAAATTAAAAAGACTTCCTATCCTCTTTCTCCCAATAAATTGCTAATTCAATCTTGGGTAATTTCCTGTTACACAAATCTTCAGCAAGTACAACTCTGATGACTTTGACAAAAGTCAACAAATGTTATTTACCTGCATTTTAAAATCCTTAAGAAAATCCCCTTGACAAGAGAGGCTGCACTGTAGCAACTCACCTATGTATATTCAAGCTTTGGCAGCTGCCGAAAGCTGTGGTTAGGAGAGAGGAAATGACCCAAACCAAAGAAGATTTTCCTCACCACTGTTTTGGTCATAATGTTTGAGTGAAATAAAAACAGACATTCCAATACCCAAAACATTATAAACTATAGTAATTGGGGCCTTTAACCATGGTCTTTATCTTAATCTTCATTTTAAAGCCTAGTCTCATCCTATTCTTAGAAACAAGTATGTACTAGATACTGGATTAGGACAACAGAAAGCAGTATTATGAAAAATATAAGATTTTTTGAAAGCAAAAACAACAGACATTTAAAACATTTGTAAAATTGCTCCAAGGATAGAACAAAGGGGCCTTCTGGAAGGTGTTGGTAATGCTCTGCTTTTATCTTGGTTTTTGTCTCCGTGCTGGTTACCTGGGTACAGTCAGTTTGTGCAAACGCACTGATAGTCTGTGCTTTTTTGAATCTGTGTTATATATACAGAAAAAAAGAATGTCTAAGATCAGGGGGCAGTAGCAAACTTAAGATATCTATACTTATCTAAGTATGTGTTAAACTTAAATAAAAAGATTTTTTTTTAAAAAAGGAGCAACTCTTCAAAGAGGTAGCTGGCCATAGACCCCTCCAGTCTAAGGATGAAATCACCAGCACTGTGCACACTATCTAGCCAAGAGTGGATGCTCAGTATGTGTTCATACAGGATTTTTAATTCTGTAATTTTGAGTGCTTTAGCACTACACTTGGAGCCTGGTGGTGCCGTGATTAAGAGCTCAGCTGCTAACCAAAAGAGCAGCAGTTGGAATCTGCTAGTCCCTCCTTGGAAACCCCATGGGATAGTTCTCCTTTGGTCAACCTTACAGATAGCATCACAGAAAATAAGTAGGACCCAAAAGAATCACTTTTAAGTGTCTGAGTGAAAAAATGTTAAGCTGATTCCGACTCAGCAACACTACATGACAGAGTCCTGCCCCAGAGGGTTTTCTTGGCACTACTCCATGGGATTTCCAGGTCTTTCTCCCACGAAGCTGCTCAGTGGGTTGCAACCACGAGTTTTCAGTTAGCAGCTGAATGGTTTGTGCCACCAGGGCTCCATGGGGCAGACTCTGTCGCCTTTTATTTTTCCTTCTTGTTCTAGAGTGTTTTTGTTTGTTTTAAAAATTTTAAATAGTAAGCATGCTCAGTCAAGTGTTAAGAGGAAGCTAGACAATTCAGTAAAAGTTAGAAAGGGCCAGGTGACCAGGGAGGCTCAGTAAATGCCTCACAATGAAAAGGAAGAAACCCTTGAGTCAGATTCTGAATTTCTTTCATGCACATGCACACACACACGCACATGCGCATGCACCCACACACACAGAGATACATCCCACTGCCACTGAGTCAATTCCAACTCACAGCAACCCTACAGAACAAGGTTTCCAAGGAGCGGCTGAACTGCCATCATTCTGTTAGCAGCTGAACTCTTAACGACTATGCCACCTTTCAATATAAACTGTTGAAAGGGAAATACATTAATGTAGTTTAAAATTCAGAAAGCATAAAGAGATATTTAGTTTACACATATGAATTTAAAAATAGTGTCTTCATTCTTTCATGTAACTGAATACCATTCCTCAATATGGATGGAGCACAATTCATTTCTTCAGTTAACTGTTAACAGATGTTTGGGTTGTTTCTAAATTTATGGTATTAAAAAGGATGCTTAAATGGATCATCTTTTCCATGACTCATTTTGCATGAATGCTAGTGTATCTGTTGGTTAGAGTCCCCAGGGAGGAACAGTTGAGTCAAAAGGCCATGTATATGTACTTTGGACAAATACTGCCAATAAACCCTGTGCAGAGGTTGTACTAACTCACATTCTCACCAGCAATGTAAGTAAGAAAACTGCTTCCCCACCAAGTGTTATCAAACACTTTGCCTGTTTGATAGTTAAAAGAGACTCAGTCGAGTTTTTAATTTGGACTTCCCTAATGAGGACTGGTGGACATCATTTCCTACACTTCAAAATCATTTTATTTGCTTTTCTGAAAACTGTCTATTTCTGTCCTTTGCCCATTTTTTTTTTTCAACTGGAATGTTATGGGCTTATAATTCTTATTACAGTCAGCAGAGACACAAGACCCTGGTAACTGGGAGAGACACAAGCAGAAACTATAAGGAGAATAAACGTTTTTCAGAAAACTCTCCATCACTGCCTCAGTCCACAGTAACACAGATTTAGGTGATAGGAGAGTGGCAGCTAGACGAAAGAATTTCTCCAGCACCTAAGAGTTTTAAAAAACTACCTGAGTAGAGTAGGTGTTTTTCTTTTGTACCCTAAGCAACTCTGTATAGTACAGTGCATCAGTTGCAAATGTGCTTGATCACCCTACCTAGACAGTGGCAGCAAATGGTATGGCCTGATGACCAAGTGAGGGACCGAGTCTGAATGCCACCTTTACCTTCTCCTAGCTCTGTGACCCAGGGTATATGATTTAATGTCATTGTGCTACACTATCCAAAGGCAGTAAATTGTTTGTGAGTTTGCTAGCTTGCTACAGGATGCTGTTAAGAATAGTCCAAAAATGCAACCTGACACTCTTCCTGGACATGGAAGGAGATTATCATTTGGGAAGAGGGCGGGGGGCTGGCTTTTTAGTGGGATCTATGTTGCCCTAATTTTATCCTGCAAACTGGTAATGCTGGCCTGACAGTAGAAATGTAACATCAAAGAGAGTGGCCCGTTGAGTTAAAGAATGACCAGGAAAGAGAGGAAAACAGCATTTATCTGCCCACTGCCAAGGTCTATCTTACAAGTCAAACCACAGTAGTTGTTTATCTATTTATTTATGTCTAACTGATGCTTCCAGTTCAATCCTTTTCATGCTTTGATAACAGGGCACTGTCTTTAAATTCATGGACAGATTTTCCTGCTTTTGTCTATGAGCTGTCTATGCCCCTCGGCCAGTCATAGCAGAAGCAACTATCTCTGCTAAAAATCAATGAAAAGGTATAGTGTTTTGTTTTTTTTTTTTTATTTTTCCTGCACCTTAGAAAATGCCTGGTACCTGTAGCCATTTTCAGAATGTTTTACATTTCTATTGTTTTTTGCTTTAAAGTCGTGTTGTGTTTTTCAAGCTGGTGCTTTTCCAGCATCATAATTTAGTACCCAGTAAAAATGACAGAAGTTTTTGCTTCCCTTTGGCTTTCAGGGTTGCCCTAGTGTTTTGTTTCTCAATCCAGGTCAGCACCAGATTGTTTCAGTTTGGAGAAAGTCATCAAGCTGTATACTTCTGAATGTATATTGTACTTCCATAAAAAGTTATACACACATACTTAAAAAAAGGAAAAAAAACTAGTGGGCCTCCACAAAAAACAAAGTAGTTGTGACTGCCAGGCATGAACCAACAACCTATCTGTGGAAACTATCTGCTCCCATCTCAGAAACCCTGGTGGCGAAGTGGTTGAGTGCAACGTCTGCTAACCAAAAGGCTGGCAGTTCAAGTCCGCCAGCTGTTCCTAGGAAACTCTACGGGGCAGTACTACTCTGATCTCTAGGGTTGCTATGAGACAGAATTGACTCAATGGCAGTGAGTTTTGACAATCATAAGTTGGAATCCACTCCACAGCACTGAGTTTTCTTAAACACTTCACTGAGTTGTATCTACTAAGAGGCAGCAAGGTACGATGGTTAAGAATAAGACTCTAAGAATACAACTAACTGGTGTGAACCTTGACCTATCTTTTATTTGCTACGTGACCTTGTGTAAGTCATTTAACTTCACCGCACTTTAGTTTTCTCACCTGGAAAATGGTGATAAGCACAGTAGCCATCTCCTAAGGCTACAGTAAGGTGTTAATACATGTCTACTGCACCTCGGCAAGGCTGGGCACATGGCAGCACTACCTGAGTGCCAGCTATTCCACTGCCCAGAGTAACAGAGCCATCTCACACTTGGCTGCTCCCATTTCTGGAACTTTTAAGTGTCCGGCTTTTTTACTAGCCTCCTTCATATGTTCTTTGGTTGTCTGTCTATTTATTTTTGCTTGAAGGGACTCAAATGCAAAGAGCAGAATATTTCAAACTGCATGGTTTGTGGCATACTAACATTATCCATCACTTACTTTCATCCCCACTTCTCACTCCTCTTTTCCCTGCCTCCAAGCAACATTTCTAATGTGGCTGATGTATATTCAACTATTTGTATGGGTTCTTGGAAAATGTATACCGGATGATACACATATATTTTTAACAGACATTTAAAATATTACACTACAGAAATCAACTTTTTGAAATTTTTCATTCAGTAATCTGTTTTAGACTCTATCTGTACTGCTGTTGTGTACCTCCAAGTTCTTGCTTCTAATCATTAGATAATACATAAAGGCATCCACCTTGTTGTCCCAATCACCTTCTTGGCTATCTACAGCTCACCTCACTACCAGGACAATAATGCTACAGTAAGCCTTTCTGTACATACCCTTGCACAGATAACCTCTTTAGGATTGGGATTATTGGGTCTTGTTAGCTGCTGTTGAGTCAGTCCCCTACTCACAGGGTTCCTGTGCACAGTAGAATGAAATGCTTTGCAGTTCTGGGAGGGTCATTTCGTGTTCAGTTGACGATCAGACAGTTTTGATCCACAGGGTTTTCACTGGCTGATTTTTGCAATTAGATTGCTAAACCTCTTTTTCTTGTCTGCCTTAGTCTGGAAGCTCCACTGAATCCTGTTCCACATGAGAGCAACATGCAGGCCCCCACTGACAGAGAAGTGGTAACTGTGTATGGGATGCACTGGTTGGGAATCAAACCAGTTATCCTTCCCAGAAGGCAAGAATTCTACTACTGAACTACCACTGTCCTCACTGAGTTATGGGGTGTTGTAATTTGTTCTTAGCTGTCACTGTATCAGCTCCCAACCCACGGCAACCTGTGTGTTACAGAACAGAACTGCTCCATACAGTTTTCTTGGCTGCATTTTCCATGGAAGCAGTTCACCAGGACTTTCTTCTACAAAGCAGATGGATAGGATTAAACCACCAAACTTTAGGTTAGCACCCAATCACAAACTGCTTCCCCCACCCACATTCCTCTAGACATAGGTTAAAAACAACCCACTGCCATCGAGTCAGGTCCAATTCATAGCGACCCTAGAGGTCAGAGAAGAACTGCCCCATAGAGTTTTCAAGGAGCACCTGGTGGATTTGAACTGCCGACCTTCTGGTTAGCAGACTAGCACTTAACCCACTATGCCACCAGGGTTTCCTCAACAGACACAGGGTAGACTATGTTTAATTTAACTAAGTACTGGCACTTTAGTCCCCCAAATGGTCTGATTATTCTACAGGATGGCACCAGACCATTTAATTCTGAACACATTCTTAATAAAGCAGATGGTAATAATTCTGAATGCACTGAAGAGGAAGCAAGAGACTTCCCCTTGGCCACATAATTTGTGTGCACAATTTGAAAACAGGTCTGCATGGTTTCAAAACCCATACTCATTCCACTATGGAAGACCCTGACAAGAGCATGCCTTTGGGGTCAACCTTGTGTTACATCCACTTCTGCCCTGGCCTGCCAATAACTTTACTGGATACAAGGTCTGTCAATCAAGTTTGTAAACTCATTCTAGAAAAAGTGCTACATACCTCATTGCTGAATATCACTACAGTCACCTTCGAAGTACTTCCCTTGGGAAGCTATGCACTGACACCAGCACCTAGTCTACCCTTCAAAGCAGTTTCAGAATTCTTTTCCTGGAACGGCCATTAGAGCTGTCATCGTATTACTCTTGATGTCCTGAATGTCAGCAAAGTGTGTCCCTTTCAGTATTTCCTTTAACTTCAGGTAAAGAAAAAAGTGATTGGGGGCCAGAACAGGTGAGTAGGCAGGGTGTTCCAATACAGTTACTTGTTTAATGGCTAAAAACTCCCTCACAGATAGTGCCACATGATTTGGTGCATTGTTGTGACACAAGAGCCCATGAGTTATTGTCTAAAAGTTCAGGTTGTTTTTCCCTAACCACTTTATGCAGTCTTTTCAGCACTTTCAAGTAGTACACTTGGTTATTGCTTGTCCACTTGGTACAAATTCATAATGAACAATCCTTCTGATATCAAAAAAGGTTAGCAATGTCATTTTCACTCTTGATTTGCACTTACGGAACTTGTTTTGGTTGTGGAGAATTAGCTAACCTCAATTGTATACTTTGATGCTTTGTTTCAAGGTCATATTGATACACCCATGTTTCATCACCAGTGATAACACAGCCCAAAATATCATCTTGCCTCTCACTAATGTCTTGGCAAACTTCAACTTTCCTTTGCTTTCATTCATCAGTGAGCTTCTTCCAGACCATTTTTGCACACACCTTTCTCATGCTAAGATTTTCTGTTAAGATTTTCCTGCTTCTCTACTGATACTTATTTGGTCAGCTATACGTCGCACAGTTAGCCGATGATTTTCATGCACAACTGAACAAATTTTTGCAATGTTTTCGACAGTTCTGCTCATTGCTGACCTCTTTATCAGTGACACTTTTTCTCGCCTCAGAAAAATGTTTAGTCCGTTTGTACACTGCTGTCTTCTCCATGGAATTATCCCCATAAACTTGGACTAACATGTCCTGATTTCACTTCCACTCCTGTCAAGTTTAACAAGAAATTTAATGTTTGTTTGTTGCCCTCATTCAAGTTGTGACATTCTTGTGACAACACACAAAAATACGTAACAATGACAAATTCCACTCAGCAAGAAAATGCCACGTGTCCACATGAACATAGCTGTGAGACACCAACATACTAAGGTTATGAAACCTTACCCAGTTGTTTGTACACTGCTGCCAATGTAAGCATACTGTGGCTAACTAAATTGTCAGACTTCAAGTATGTGTAATCCTCAGGTCTGTGCTCATGCTGTCTGAAAAGCCCTATCCATCCTCCAAGGTCCAGAATAAAAAACACCACCTCCATGAGTTCTTTCCTGACCACTGCTGATGGATTTGCCTTCTCAAAACCAACACTACACTGATACTGTATAACATACAATCCACCACCTGTTTTGTGTATTAGAATGTCTTTCCCCCACTTAATTATTTCATTCTTGACAGTAATAATTACACGTTGCAAGTCTCCCCCCATGCATAACATGTGGAAACCCTGGTGGCATAGTGGATAAGTGCTATGTCCGCTAACCAAAAGGTCAGCAGTTCAAATCCACCAGGCACTCCTTGGAAGCTCTATGGGGCAGCCCTTTCCTGCCCTGTAGGGTCGCTATGAGTCAGAATTGACTCCACGGCAGTGGGTCTAGGCATAACATGCAGTTAAGCATACAGCAGGCATTCAAGAATAAGTTATATAAGATTTTAGACATCTTGCTTTAGAGATCATCTGGTCCTAATCCCTTACTTTATGAAACAGGGAAAAAAAAATGCAGAAAAGTTAAAACAATCAATTACCTAATAAACATGATAGCAGTAATAATAATTTAAAAGGATTACTACCCCTTATTTGGTACTCATTAAGCATCAGGCTTTGTGTTGTATACATTTCATGTAGCATTTCAATCAATGCTTAAAATACCCAATTTTTCAGATGAAGAACCTAAGGACTTCTCAGAGTGAGTAAATATGTAGTCCCAAGTTAGTAAGTTTCACAAATGAGATTCATGCCCATTTTAGTTGGGACTAAAAGTATTTGTAGACAGCTAACATAAAAACATTATACTAGCCATCTACAAATGGTTTTACATTAAAAGCAAAAAACAAACCCATTTTTGTTAACGCAACTCTGACTCACAGCAACCCTGATAGGACAGAGCAGAACTGACCAGTGGGGCTGCCAAGGAGTATCCAGTGGATTCAAACTGCCAACATTCTGGTTAGCAGCCATAACTCGTACCTACTATGCCACCAGGATTGCTCATACATTAGCCATTTGAAAATATCTTTGGTCCCAACTAAAATGGAGATGAATCTCATTTCTGAAACTTATTAAAAACAAGGAACCCCAGTGACCCAGTAGTTAAGCTCTTGGCTGCTAACCAGAGGCTCTTCAGGAGGAAGATATGGCAATCTGTTTCCACAAGGATAAAGGTCCTATGGGGCAGTTCTCCTTTGTCCTATAAGGTCTCCAAGAGTTGGAATCAACTCAATAGCAATGAGATTTTCTGGTTTACTGTAAAAGCAATCAAGCAAACGAAAACTATAAGCTGCCTCAAAATATCATATTCAAATTGTATCAGTCCAAAAGGTTTTGTCAGAAGATGTACACGGTTCAATATTTTATGTGACCAAAATGTTGTTGCTGTTGTTACAGGCCATCGAGTCTATTCTGATTAACAGTGACCCTATAAACAACAGAATGAAACACGGGCCAATCACAAACCATCCTCACAATCTTTGCTGTGTTTCAGCCTATTGCAGCCAATGTGTCAATTTTTCTCACTGACTGACCAAAATACTTCCAGTACAATTATGGTAACCATTTTCTCAGTCACTTCACAGTATTTCTCCTTCTTTAAACATAGTAACAAGTATTACATCCTCCAAAAAAGAATAAATTGTTCTTTAACACTTGAATTTCCTGAGACGAGGAAGCTGTTAATTACCACTCAGAAAATAAATGCATAAGGCTCAAAAAAGTAGATATTTTAAAGTCTGTTCTGTTTGTATTTAAAAAGCATCCTTGTATTCTTTCAATATTATAGACAGAAACACAATTCCATGATTTCCACTGCCACAAGTTTTGATGATCTATGCAACTATCACCTCAAGTCAATGCAGTCTATCTCTTCTCCGAACAATGAGTTTCTAAGATCTCAATGACATTTATTCTTCAGATAGGTAAAAATGAAAAAGGGATCAATTCTAAAAGGCTTACAGTAGTGAGGAAAGAAGACCATCTGCTCTGGGCTGACTTACCCAGCAGGAAAGCTGAGGTTTTATCAACCTTACACTCATTAGCAAAAAGTAGCAATATTGCTGCAAATTAGTATAAAGGATTTACAAGCCCTACAGCAGACTGAAACAGTGTATCCTAGAATTACACACAGGTTTTTGACAGCTGGATTATTGGTGCACTAGGGAGTTTTATTTGCGTGTTAGTTTTGTTAAAAGGGAGATAGAATGTTACAACAATTTCTGGTTTTGAAATGTATTAGATGCTATGCCTACTGCCATTTATTCTCATGTGCTCAAAATTTCAATACAACCTTTGTTCACCTATTTATCTGGGATCAACAAAGTTTCCAGAGTAAAATGACAACTCATCTAGAATGAATCTTCATCATCCTTTGTGCTGAAATCCAAGGGATTTCAAAACTAATCCTCTGTACACTCGTGTGTTCTTTATCGGCCACCTCCTGTCTCCCCTGACCATGCCCTCAACGCTCTGATACCAAATTGATTTTTATTTAACAGAGGCCTTTACCAGCTCCACAAATAAGTGTTCTATGGTCTTTGAACTATTATTTCTACCATCTGTTTTGCTGCATTCTTTGTTCATTTGCCGTGTTAAAGCATTCATAATGTGAAGATAGACAGGTGAGCACATTCTCAAAGTAAAAGGCACTTTATAAATTCCCAGTGCAAAAGCTTAGCCAAATAAGACATATATTGTTATTGTTATTGTTATTAGGTGCTGCTGAGTCACTTCTGACTCACAGCAGCTGTATACAGGACAGAAGGACACATTGCCCAGTCCTATGCCATATTCAAAATCACTGTTGAGCCCACTGTTGCAGGCACTGTGTCAATGCATCTTTTTGAAAGTCTCCCTCTTTTTTGCTGACCCTCTGCCAAGCATGTTTTCTTTCTGCAGGGATTGGTCCCTCCTGATAACACGTCCAGAGTATGTGAGAGAAAGTCTCGTCACTCTCGTTTTGAAGGAGCATTCTGGCTGTACTTCTTCCAGGACAGATTTGTTTGTTCTTCTAGCAGTCCACAGTGTATTTTGTATTCTTCACCAACACCATAACTCAAAGGCATCAATTCTTTTCTGGTCTTTCATATTCACTGTCCAGATTTCACATGCATATGAGACAAGCAAAAATACTATGGCTTATGTCAGATACACCATAATCCTCAAGGTGACATCTTTGCTTTTTAACACTTTAAAAGAGGTCTTTTGTAGCACAGTAGCCCAACATAATACACTGTTCCATTTTTTAACTAGATATACATTACTTATTTTTCATTTTGCTCTAAACATTTTCTCTTATTCAAATAAAACAGATTTAGAAGCTTGTTTTCCTTATACTCAAAGCACAAAAGGCTTTCTAAGATAAGAGAAAAATTTTAGGTCAAAACTAAAATCAACTCCTTGAGCACAAAAGGAATCTCTTATTTCTGTCCATATTTTCCCCACTGCTTTAAAGTAATTTCTGCTTTCAAAATTAACTTCCACTGAAGATATTGATAGAAGACTGCCTAAGAAAGCCTTCTTACTAATGAGAAATGACATCATTTGTAGAGGGATTTTAGGAGTGAGAATTGCCATTAAAAATCTCAGCATAAATGGTAAAGTATCTAGTTACAAATAGGCTTTACAGAAAAAGGAAAAAGCAATTTCATACTTTGATTGAAAGAACATTCATATACTTTTGGTCATATACTTTCCTTATTGTGGATGAGGAAACCTAGTGCAAAAGGTCCATTGTTAAATCTCTACCCAAGGCCACTGAGCTGGGTGACGACTGAGTCCAGTGTGCCACCTCATCCAGTATATTCTTTCCACCACATCATACTGCTCCTGGGAAACTAACAGTTGCTAGTTGATCCTGCTTTCACAGACTCACAACAAAATCAGTGTTCATAATGTTCTCAAAAGATGTGGCTGCCGTTTATCATAAATTGTTACTGATTACAGAACACTGGCACCTGCAATTTGCAAGAATTCTTTACCCCAACTCAGGTTATTGAGTTGAAAATGATACAGTGTAAATTCTACACCATATGTGCTTATAACAAAAGGTCACTGGCTACACAGATGCACATTTCCACGTGCTATTTATGGTCCAAGTAATATATTCCCACAGCAAACACTGGCTTCCTCTACCATCCTTCTTAACAGTAAAAAAGATTTTAAGGTCCTTTGAAATTTCTAATACCATCATATTCTGGGGAGGAAAAGATCTGACCTTTTAAGCCTACATGGTAACATGCTTGAAATCTTTTCATGCTGCACATTAAGGCACTATTGACATCTTCTTTAGAGCAATTTAATGAACGCCTCTTAAAATTTGTCCACCAAAAAAAAAAAAAAAGCCATGATTGGCTCTCAAAATGAAATGGAACAACAAAAAGACTCTCAACCAGCAAGAGAAGAAAATTAGCTAATTTACAGTGTCATATATAATGCATTACATGGCAGGGCACATATTACTTCTGAACATGCCAAGACAGAATGAAACAAATAAAGGAGAAAGAAACAAGGGGAACAAAAGAAGAAGCTAAATTCCTAAACCCTGACCAAGAGGTACCAACTGTGTACAACAGTGGATGCACTTAATTCACATTAGTTAAAACTCTTAGGTAGGATCCAAGAAGGCTCTGCTTTACTCTGAGCTGTACTCCACTCTAGCTAATTTCACAGCTAATATGATAAAACCATCAGACCTATTCAAAACTAGTTTATCTCCGCCCCCCCTCCCCCCCCCCGCCCGCCCAAATATACCTAAAGAATTTCCACAGCTTTTCCTGGCAAGAGTTTGAAGCAAAGCAAGTTGTCTGGGACTAGGGGGACAAGAGGCACACAAGACACTCAATGAATATGAAAAGTTAAGATGTTTGGAGTTCACTTTCAAATATGTCAGTACATATAAAAACCAAAACCCGCTGGTGAGTCAATTCTGACCCATAGCAATATTGTAGGACAAAGAAGAACTGGTCTGTAAAGCTTCCAAGGCTGTAAATCTTCAAAGACACACACTGCCACATCTTGGTTTCTGTCAAGTCCACTGCCACTCTTAGCATCCATACAGGACAGAGTAGGACCACCCCATAGGGTTTCCAAGCCTATAAATCTTAAAGAAGTACATCTCTCTCCTGCACAGCAGTTGATGGATTTGAACCACTTATCTATTGGTTAGCAATAGAGTGCTTAATCACTGCACCATTGGTGCTCCCTTACATTAGTATAGCCAATTAAATATTGGCTATGTGTGCACAGTGTGTGCCATGTACAGTTAAGTTAATCAGAATTGGTGTAATCAGAATTCACATCCCCATTTGATTAACCAGCATTATACTACAGGTATCTGAGGAGTCTGGGTTTGCACTGGTCTATTAATCGAAAAAGATGCATAGTGATGCAGTGCCTAAGCACTCGACTGCTAACCAAAGGCTCAGCAGTTTGAATCCACCAGCCAGTCTTTGAGAAGCAGATGTGGCAGTTGGCTTCTATTGTTGGGAGCTGAGATGTCTCAACAGCAATGGATTCCTAGCCCCAAGTTTGGCACTTTGAACCCGCCCAGTTGGACCACAGCCTAAGAGATGCTTCCATAAAGATTATAGACAAGAAAATTTTACGGAGCAGCACTTCTGCTCTGTAATACATGGGGTCACCACAGTCAAAACTGATTCAATATCAACGTGGTTTTGGTGTCCACATCTCAAAAAACACCAGAGACTTGTTAACTGACAAAACTGAAATGTATTTTTACTGATGAAATTCAAATCCGTAGCTTGTTAGTTAGCAAACTAAATGTTAACAATGGACTTTCCTTGTTGACAACTTGCCTTCATGTAGACTCTAACTCATGGTGACCCCATGTGTCAGAGAAGAACTGTGTTTCATGTGATTTCCAATGGCTGATTTTTCAGAAGTAGATCACCAGGCCTTTCTTCTGAGGAGCCCTGGTAGTGCAGTCACTAAGAGCTCAGGTGCTAACCAAAAGGTCAGCAACTGGAATCCACCAGCTGCTACTTGGAAACTCTACAGGGCAGTTCTACCGTGTCCATTATGAGTCAGACTTGGCTCAGTGACAACAAGTTTGGTTTTTTTCCCTTCTAAAGTGCCTGTGGATGGACTTGAACCTCCATCCTTTCAGTTAGTAGCTAGGCATGCCAACTGCCTGTCCCACCCAGGGACTCCTTTTGTTGTTGAAACTAGTGGCATTTAAGATGAGTTAACTGGCAATACTGTTTGAGATAGGGCTTTGAACCACATCATTCCAGTTCGAGCTTCCACTGAAAATATGTATTTCTATCCCAGTTATACTGAACTGGAAACCCTGGTGGCACAGTGGTTAAGAGCTACAGACACTAACCAAGAGGCTGGCACTTTGAATCCACCAACAGCTCCTTGGAAACTCTAGGGGGCAGTTCTACTCTGTCCTGTAGGGTCACTATGAGTCAGAGTTGGTTCAATGGCAGCAGGTTTGGTTTTGGGTTTTATATACTGAATCAGAATCTACATTTTAACATAAGAATCAGCTGGGAACCTCCTGAAAATACAGATTCTGATTCAGTATATCTGGGGGTGGAAATGCAAATTCTCAGAAGGAGTTGAACTGGAACAAACTGGTTTGAAGCTTGATTTTAGAGACATTCTCTGCCATTATACCAATGTAAGATTCCTGAGCCATTGTCCTCTGTCGCCTTAGGGTTAGCACCTGAGGTTGGGGTACTGAATGGCCTCTTGTACAGCAGCTCATTCAGAGGATTGTAACTGTCTGAAGCTCACTACAAAAAGAAGAGAATTCTGCCTCTGGGAAGTTGCCAAGTAAGCCTTGTGTGACACTTTCCAAAAAGATTTGGCTGGAGTACTTCAAAGGAGAGAGAACTGAGACTTCATGCAGCTTAGCAAACAGGTTGTATAACTGCTCTGTGACTGTCTGCTAAAGAAATGTTTGTTTAATACAAGTTTGTATGTGTAGCAGAATTGGCCTGAGACTTACAGGAGCTGTGTGGGATTATCAAACTCTCACCCAAACACTTAACCACTTTTCTCTGACTGTTGTTATCTGTCAAACAGAACCTAAGAACTGGGCACAACCCAACTGGCTCAAGCCTATTCTCAGTAAATATATTAGACATGTCATTGGAGCCAAGCCACTTCAGCTCATTACTAGCTGGTTGTTAAACACAAACATTATTTAAAAAAAAAAAAAAAAAATACACAAACTTACAGTTTAATAAATGGTATTTTTTTAAAAAAATAGTTAAAATTGATTCGCTTCCTAATCATTTTACTACATATTTTCTCTGTAAAGACTATGTCAATTTTTTTCTGTACTGCATAACATTATCTAATACAAGCTGCTTTCTGTACCCACAGGTTTCACATTCATGGATTTAACCAATGGAGGACTGAAAATATTTAGGGGAGATACAAAACGAGGTTCCAAAATGCAAAACTTGGATTTGTCATGGTCCTCAGTCACTTTGAGCACTGTAAGTTTGCAAAAAAGTGCCAAAACATTAACGATTTACATTGTATTAGGTACTATAAGCAATCTAGAGGTGATTTAAAGTATTCACGAGAATATGTGTAAGTTATATGCAAGCACTACGCCCTTTTATTCAAGAGACTTAAGCACCCTCAGATTTTGGTATCCACAGGGTTCTTGGAACTGATCCCCAGCAGATACCAGGAGATGACCACAGTAATCTACTGGGCATCTCTTAGGAGTTCTCATGGCACAGTGATTACACACTTGGCTGTTAACCAGAACACTGGAGATGTGAACCTACCAGCCACTCCAGGGCAGAAAAGATGTGGCAGTCTGCTTCTGTAAAGATTACAGCCCTGGAAACCCTATAACGCACTTCTGGTATGTCCTATAGAGTCACTGTGAGAATTGACTCAACCAGCAGTGGTTTTGGTTTTGGATGGGGGGTGAGGGCATCCCTTTCCAGCTCTGAGTTCAGTGATAGGAACATTTACACCACTGAGGCCAACAGATGCTCTAAACCAGGATTTGTTTTGCTTTGAGACCTGGTTGTTAAAAACTTACCACAACATCACTGATGTGCATGGTGTTAAACTGACCGAGAAGATTCTGCCTCCTCCTCAGTATCCATATTCTGAGACTTCAAATCCACAAGTTTAAATAAAAATCCCATAATCCCAGGTGCCATAAAAAGATGACAGTGCCATGCATACCTGCTGCACGGGGCAACAGGACACACTCACTTTTGAAGCAGCCGGGTCCACTAGTCTCGGGCGCTGTCGAGCTGAGTTGAAATGGCTCTTCGGAGGCTGCCCTTCCTGGCAGTGAATGGGAGATGGGGAATGAACAAGAGGTGAGAAGGGAAACGGTGTGGCATGGGATGGTGGGGAAATGGTTAGAAAAGGGAGAGGACAGTGTTTAATGGCACTGCACTTTGTTTTCACTAAAATTTACCAAAGAAAACACACCACACTTTCTCCCCCACAAAAGCACAGACCACATGCCAATCACTTTATCAGAAACAGGCTCATGTATGCATGTGTGTACCCAAGTCATAGACACAGTCTAGAACTGAGACCTTTTCCATCAAATCTTTACTTTTCTACTCTATGACACTGTCTCTATTGATATGTCAACAATACAAAGTAAAATTTTAACAGTATATCTCTGACAAAAAAATTCTATTTTCCTAGAATAATAGGAAGTTCAGGGCATTCTAAAAGCAAGACTTGCTATCCATTTGGAAATCACATAAAAAATCTCCTGTTTTGGAAGCTCCTCTCACCATGCTCCTGGCAGAATCCCTGATATTTGCAGACATTAAAAAAAAAAACAAAGAAAAAAACCACACCTAAATATAACTGTTATTTTATTCACTCAAACAGAATTTGCAATTAGGTTTATAACATATACCTATGAAGATGGGTGATGTTTCCTTAAGTCAAATGTGTGTGTGTATAGTACAAATGGAACACAAAGAAAACAATACCTCCCTATGACTTAACGTCATGCCAAAGGCATGTACATGCACACTCTCACACGCGCGCATGCACATACACACACGCGCACAGTCCAAGGTACCGTGTTTTCAAGGGGAATTGGTTTGGAATAGAACTGCTGACTTCAATTCACAGTGACCCCCATGTGTGTCAGAGTACAACTGCGCTCCATCGGGTTTTCAACAGCTGATGTTGCACAAGTAGATTTCCAGGCCGTTCTTCCAAAGTACTTCCAGGTGCAGCCCAACCTCGAAACTTTAGGTTAGTCACACCAGTCACATGCCAAGGACTCTAATTTGGAGTAGAAGCCCACACAAATGACACAGTTTCATTTCTCAATCTTGGCAAGTCAGACAATAGTGAGAACATAAGTAATCACTCTTCACTGTGAGTATGGACTAGGGATGGAGAGGTGAAAGCAGCAGAGAGTTGGTCCCACAAAAGTTCCGCTCCCACACCCACTCGTACTAATGGACAACACGGGCAGCAAAGACTCTGTGATGAGCCCTTGCTCAACTCTGTTGACACAGGTAGTGAAAAGAGTGAGTTAGGTAGAAATGCAAGGTCTATGTCATAGATACTTAAAATTCTTTCCTTCCTTCCAGGGATAACAGTTTTCTGACTTTAAGACACGTATCAATCACACCCGCTTGAACTGCCAACAATCAATGCTTTGGTGTCCACAAGATACCACTTATCTTTCAAAAAGGAAATGTTACAAGTTGCTGATTACAAGTTAGGTTTGTTTTTCCTAGTAACTGCCCTGCCAATATGCAATCTTTCTTTACCCTCTTCGGAAAGAGACGCAAGAAAATAGTCCTGTAATTCTTAGCTGACCAAGAAAAGGTACTGAAGCTTTAATAGCAGAAGTGATACTCACTACCTGACTGAATATTTGGCCACAAAAAAGGAGACAGATTCTTGATTTTCATTTCAAGAGAATCAACAGAGAATTTACAAAAAGAAATACAGCTGGTTTTTTTCCTTTTAAATAATTCTGCAACAATTATTCAGCTTGATATGCAATCTCTCTTAAATTTGGTGATTTAAAAAATACTAAAACCAAACCCACTGTCTTTGAGTCAATTCCAGCTCATAGGGACCCTACAGGACAGAGCAGAACTGCCTCACAGAGTTTCCAAGGAGCCTCTGGCAGATGCAAATTGCCAACCTTTGGTTAATCACTATTCTATCAGGGTTTCCAGGTTTATTAAAAGGTGATATTGATGCTTTTTTCTCAATAACAAGGTTTTCACATGCAAATAAATAATTATCCTCATGAATAGATCTAGAGAACTATCTGCCCTTATTAATATCCCTATGGGATGATTACAAGCAACTTAAGAGTTCCAACTCACAGTGTCAGGCTTCCACTCATCACAGGAAAAAAAATTAATCTCAGCATTAAATACACAAGTACAGTCAATGTGAAAATTAAATAAATCCTGGGCCTGTAGTTTACTGCTCTTCTTCTGACTCTAAGGCGAAAATGTTATTTTTTTTTTTAATTAGCTAATTGCACCATGCACTCCGCAGGGGGCAGCTGTTGATATTAAACTTTAACAAGAGCACATCCTTCAAGGGTGGCAGGGGAAGTTCCTGAAATCCGCTCTCCCTTCTACTTACTATCAATTGCAATGAATCTATAATAGTCTGCTTGTGATTAACAGGTAGGTCTATGAAATAATCAATGAATTTACACAGAAATTCCAGTAATACATGTTAGTAGCAAAGAACAACCTGGAAGATTAACATCATTGTAACGAATTGCACATTGGGTGAAAATGAAGGAATGGTGAATGGTTCACAGTGAGTTTTTCTCTGTACGACTCATATCCTAAAGTAAACTCAATTTTCAATAAATGTTACATTGTGTCATATTACACAGGGTGGGGAGGTTATTGATGTTTAGTTGTTCCAATATTCTACAGCTGGGTGATGCTGACACTTCCACGGAAAAGTGTGCTAGCTAAATCCTTTATGGAAATCTGTCAGAGTGGTAAAGTGCTATGTCTGCTAACTATGAGGTTGACAGTCTGAATCTACCAGGTGTTCCTTGGAAACTCTATTGGACAGTTTTACTCTGTTCTATAGGGTCACTATGAGTCAAAATAGACTCAACAGCAGTGGGTTTGGTTTTTGGTCAGAGAAACTTAGGTCATCAGAATCTATACATGGGGTGACCCTAATTTAAATGCTTTTCCTTTGCTTCTGTTTTCAGTTTTATTGTACTGGATTTCCTGGTACATCCAGGACAAGTGCAACTATGCATCTTGGAGTTTAGTCAGTAAGTACAGCTGTAATCTGTTTAATTATGCAATAAAAATCAGCTGTTGTCAAGGTGATTTCAATTCATGGCCAGACAGTTTCAGACTTGTGAGGGTTTCAAACTGGTTCCTTCTAGTTTGACCTCCTGCTAAGATTTTCATTTGCCCTGTAGAGATACTCAATCAGAATCTACAGTTTAACAAGATCCCCAAGTGACTCTTACATGCAATAAATTTTGAGAACCACTGTGGCCTTGGCTTTTGTTCTACAACAGGTTTATAGACCTGGTCCCTAACCAGCATCATTAGCTGCCATCAATTCAGTTCTGTCAATTTAGTTCCAACTCACAGCAACTCAGAAAAGAATCATTGTTAAGTTTGACCCACTGCTGCAGCCACTGCATCAATCTACCTCGTTGAGGGTTTCATCCTTCTTAGATGATCCTCCACTTGATCAAGCATGTCGTCCTTTTCCAGGAACTGATCCCTTCTGACAACATGTTTAAAGTACGTAAAACAAAATCTCTCCATCCTTGCTTCTAAGAGGATTCTGATGGTACTTCTTCCCAAGACATACTTGTTTTTTCTCTCGGCAGTTCACGATGTATTCAATATTCTTTGCCAGTACAACTCAAAGGCTTCTTCTTGGGTCTTCCTTATTTATTGTCAACCTTTCACATGCATATGAGGTGACTGAAAATACCACGGCTTAGGTCAGGGGCACCTTAGCTTTCAAGGTCATACATTTTCTTTCTGACTCTTTAAACAGGTCTTTCGTAGCAGATTTGCCCAATGCAATGCATTTTTTGATCTTTGACTGCTGCTTGCATGGGTGTTGATTATGGATCCAAGTAAAATGAAATCCTTGACAACTTAAATCTTTTCTCCATTTATCATGATGTTGCTTATTGGTTTAGTGGTGACAATTTTTGTTTTTCTTTATGTTGAAGTATAACCAATAATGAAGGTCACGGTCTTGAATTTTCATCTAGTTAGAAACATAAATTTTCACAGGGCTTCAAACCTGAATGAACTAGCTGGAAACCCTATTGTCAGAGAAGAACTGTGTGCCATAAGGTTTTGTTTATCTTTTTTTGTTTTGTTTTGTTTCCTTGAGGTTTTGGTGAAAGCTTGCACAACAAAGTTGGGTTCTCACGTTAACAACTTCCACACAAATTTTTCAGCGATATTAGTTAAATTTATCACAAGAGGTCAACATTCTCTCTAATTTGTATTTTGCTTATTCAATATCCAGCACTCTTGTTTACTGGCTCCCTTCTCACCTCTGGCTTTGAGTAGAGCACAGATTTAACAGGTCACATCCTTTATTTTGTGTGCCACTCTGGTATTTCACTGAATGGTGATTCCACAGGACAGGCTTGCTTGGAGGTTTAAAAAATGTTGGGGCAATAGTCTCAGACAGTTTTCTATTTTCTGCTGATCTATTTTATTTGGCTTTTTTTTATAAGGTTTTCAGTGATTGATGTTTTAGAAGTAGGTTGCTAGGCTTTTCTTTTGAGGTGCCTATGGATAGACTCAAACCTCCAGCCTTTAGGTTACCAGCTGAGCACGTTAACCATTCATACCGCTCAGAAGCTACAAATCATACAACACTTCAAATTAAAAAAAAAAAAAGAGCTCTTATAACTAGTATAACCAGAAACCAAGCTCTCTATGAAACAAATTTGTGCACATAGCTTTCCATGTTCAAAATGAACATTAAATTCTATCACTCAGTACCAACAACGAGACTATTAAGGAAGAAATTATCAAATCAATAACATTTACGATAGCCCCTAAGAAGATAAAGTACCTAGGAATTAATCTAACCAGAGAAACAACAGACCTTTACAAAGAGAACTACAAGCCCTTACTACAAGAAACTAAAAGAGACTTAGATAAATGGAAAAACCTACCCTGCTCATGGATAGGAAGACTCAACATTGTGAAAATGTCTATTTTACCCAAAGCAATTTATTTATATAATGCAATCCCAATACAAGTTCCAGCATCATTTTTTAATGAGATGGAGAAACAAATCACCAATTTTGTTTGGAAAGGGAAGAAGCCCCGGATAAGTAAGGTACTACTAAAGAAGAAGAACACACTGGGAGGCCTCTCATTACCCGACCTTAGAACATACTACACTGCCACAGTGGTCAAAACAGCCTGGTACTGGTACAAGAAAAGACAGACTGATCAATGGAACAGAATTGAGACCCCAGAGATGACACCATCTGCCTATGAACAGTTGATATTCGACAAAGGCCCTAAGACATTAAACTGGGGTAAAAACAGTCTCTTCAACAAATGGTGCTGGCAAAATTGGTTATCTATCTGCAATAAACTCAATCAAGATCCACATCTTACACCTTATACAAAAACCAACTCCAACTGGATAAAAGACCTAAATATCAAACCTAAAACGATAAAGCTCATCCAGGAAAAGGTAGGAACAACAATGGAAGTTTTAATACACAATGAGGACAGACTCCAAAATCTGTCAAAGAAACCTGAATCAACAGAAGAGAAAGTAGATAAATGGGAACTATTAAGAATCAAACACTTTTGCTCATCCAAAGACTTTATTAATAGAATTAAAAGAACACCCACAGAGTGGGAAAAAATATTTGGCAACTCTATGTCAGATCAACGCCTGATCTCCATAATCTATAAGATACTACAAAATATCAATAAGAAGAAGATAAACCATCCAATTAAGCGATGGGCAAAGGAGATGGACAGACACTTCACTAAAGAGGAGATCCAGGCAGCCAAAAAACACATGCGGACATGTTCACGATCTTCAGTTATTAAAGAAATTCAAATCAAGCCAAGAGTGAGATACCATCTGACCCCAATAAGATTGGCCATGATCCAGAAAACACAAAACAACAAATGCTGGAGAGGCTGTGGAGAAAGTGGAACCCTCCTACACTGTTGGTGGGGTTGCAAAATGGTCCAGCCTCTTTGGAAGGCAATCTGGCGTTTCCTGAGAAAAATGGATATCGATATACTATTTGACCCAGTAATTCTACTACTTGGAATATATCCTACAGATTCAAGGCCTTTCACACCAACGGACACATGCACCAGAATGTTTATTGCAGCACAGTCCACGATAGCAAAAAGAAGGAATCAACCCAGACGCCCAACAACAGAAGAATAGATAGGTAAACTATGGTACATATACTCAGTGGAGCACTACGCAATGATAAAGACTAACAGTGATTCCAGGAAACATCTCCTAACCTGGTTTCAACTGGAAGACATTATGTTGAGTGAAAGTAGTCAGCAACAAAGGGACAAATACTGTATGAGACCTCTACAATAAGACTTCAAAAACAGACTTGTGTATAGAAGAAAAGACTCTTTGACAGCTGCAAGGGAGGGGAGGGAGGGAGGGTGGGGGGGAGGGTTTAGTTTAGATAGTTACTAGAAATCTAGTTGGGAGAAAGCGGTGATAGCACACATTAGAAACAACAACAACATTAAGTGGACTTCAGCAAAGTAACTTGAGTACTCCTTCCATCTTGACTCAATACTGCAAGGATAGAGTAGCTGGGGCAGGGGGCGGGGGACCATGCTCTTAGGCGAAGTCCAGGCCAATTGGCACAACTAGCGTCTTGCTAAGAGAGCTCTCTGCACCCCACATTGGTGAGTGGTGTCTGGGGTCTTAAAAGCTGCCAAGCTGCCATCTGAGGACACAGCAAATGGTCCCAACTCAGCAGGAATGGATGCTCACCGAGGACCAAAATGGCATGCGGTAAAGACAACTGAGAAGACAGACAGACCCACAAGAGTGGGTGCCAACATCGACTTGGGACCGGAAGAACTGGATGGTGCCCGGCCACCACCAGTGATAGCCACGATGGAGCTCACAGAAAGGAGTCTCACTGGCAACACCAGAATAAAAAGGGGTGCATCATGAGATCTCCACTAAAAGACCTCAATGGATGGTCCAGCAGTTTTGAGGTTCCTCTGAGAGCATGGCCCCGGCCCTGATACTGCCCTTTCCCATAAATTATAACAAAGGTCCACTCTTTGGACAGGAATGGATTGGACTTGGCAATGCAGAGTGACCATATATTGGAAGCACTTTGTGGTTCTATACATCTACAGGATATCATCTTGCTGACCTCTGGCTGGAGGAAGGGGAGTGGACGGAGAGGAGGGGAAAGAAGGTTGTTGGGAGGATGAGACATGTATGGAGCAGAGAGGAATAGTGTGCAGTCACCGGACAGGGAGAGCAGTGGAAGCTGCATATAGGTGGGCATGTAAATTTATACATGAATGTACATTTTCACTCAGTTATGCTAAAGAAAAAAAAAAAAGAAATTCTATCACTCAGGCAAGTATTAAAAAGGCGAGTTCTGTGAATTCATTTTCTCTCCCCAAATTCTAAGTCCCAAGAATCATTTCTCCAAGATGATAGCCTTCAGACTCTGGTATCTGTCACTGCAGACTGAGACATCAGTCTCCTAGTGCTATTTACCTCCTGGCTAATGCCCATCAACATCAGCAAAATAACAGATTGGACCTGGGCAAACTCCACAGGGCTCTCAATCTAATGGCTTATTTACATAAGTACATATTCACATTAGGGACTCTTGACACCAAGGGGGGTGGGGGGAAATATTCCCCATCATTAGCTTTGTGGGAACAGAAGTGCATAATATTGTATAGGTAGACTCATCCAAAATCATTCTGCAATGATAACACCACTAATAAAAGTAACAGTCCTCAGTTATGTAAATAAACTATTAGAGGATCACTAAAGAAGTGTTGACATGTGCATAATCTGGAAACTTAATGAGACATATTTCATCTCTATGGTAAATGCTTTCACCAAGCCTTCTCCTGTGAAGTCATTTTAGAAATGACAAACATTCCTTAACACTCCTGCTCATAGTTTTTTACAGAAATCATTGTTCCCCAAACATTATAAATTGTATAGCTTAGTATGTTAGCCTAATTTGCATCACATAAACATATTTACAGGAATGCTTTGTAGAATACAATATACCAGGCATGAAATTATGGGTGTCTGGTAAATTTAGTAGCTGACATCAGATTATTTGAAAGTGTACTTCCTTAATCAAGTATAAGTTATTCTACCTCAAAATAAGAGCCACAAAGAAAATTTAAAACATAAAAGTATATCCATAATTTTGGCATTAGTCTCATTTTTTTTAATCCATAACTTATAGACACTTCCAGTTTAGAGATTTAACATAATGATAACAAAAACAATAATATAAGAAAACCATACACTGCATCAGATAAACATTTCAAGGACTCTACCAAGCACTCCTTAGAAACCTTATGGAGCAGTTCTACTCTGTCCTGTATGGTCACTAAGAGTTGGAACTGACTTTATGGCAATGAGTTTGGTTTGGGGTTTTAGTTTCTCAAAAGTCCACTCAAAACAGTGTTAATTCTGAAAATAATCCCATACATTGCAGAGTAATAAAATTTTCCATGCAATTCTGACACATTCTTCATCTGTGATGTATCTCACTCCCACCTGAAACTCTTACTAAACACTATACCTACACCAAACAAAACTTCTGCAAGCAGCACTTCAAAAAGATGTGTAGACACCAGTAATGTAATACTAGAGTATATGAAGTAAAAAAATGCCATGAACAATGAGAATAAAAAGGGATACACACCTTGAGAACTCCACTAAAAGACCGCAATCGACGGTCCAAGGGCCTCAGCGTTCCCCTGGAAGCATGGTCCCTAGACCTGATGCTGCCCCTGATCATGAACATTACTGAGGTGAACTCCTCAGATAGGAATGGATTGGACTCAGTGACACAGTATGACCGTATCATGTGTGCACTTTATGGCTCCGTGCTTCTATAGGATGTCGTCCTACTGGCCTCTTACTAGAGGAGATTGGAGAGGGTAGAAAACAGGGGACAGGAGATTGTTAGGAGGATATCACTTCTATAAAACTGAAAGGAGGAGTGTTCTGTCACCAGGCAAAGACAGCAGTAGGAGCTGCACATAGACAGGCAGGCGAATTTAAACCAGATTGTACACTTTCACTCAATCACAATTAAAAAAAAAAAAATGCACGAAAAAAAACTACTAGAATTCGCTATCTGGAGAGATTTAATAATTACCAAGCATATCAAGATAGGGATCAGAACCCCAAATGAACATTGAAGAACTGTGCTATTAATACATCTTCACTTATGACATCACAGGCTCCTCAAACCCACAGAACTAAACCATCCAATAACTTATAAAAACCTCCACAATTTTTAACATTGTAAAGATGAAAGTAGGTCCGTTTTTTCCACATCCTCTTTCAAAGTCAGGTTTTTCACCTTGGCTCAAGAGGTGAGTCACCAAAATGGGGCAAGAAGAGTAGAATATGCTCTCTCTGAATACAGATTCTAAAACAGAAGATTTGAAAATTCAGGGTAACACACAGAAGAATATTTTACATCATCAAACATCACCACCACCTATGCACTGCATTTCCTATTCTAGTCTATTTCATCTTAAAATGGACAGCGGCCTCTAACCAACTGATGACAAGAACCACTGTTAAAACACCACTTTAAGACAGTGTTTTCTAAATAGTAATGAGATACTCATTACCCAGGGAGCTTCCTAAAATGCTGTAGGTTATCCCAAACTGAAGTTATTCATTTACTTTTTGTGTTCCTTTATATCTATGTATTACATGTACTCATGCTTTCCTTTTTTTTTTTTAATTAAAAAAAGTGCTAGTATTGTTAGTTGCCATCAAGTCAGCTCCAACTCAGAGTGACCTTCTGTACGACAAGATGAAATGTTGCCTGGTCCAGTGCCATCATCAAGATCACTGGTGTGTTTGAGCCCATTGCTGCAGCTGTTGTGTCAAATCATATCTTCTATGATTTGCCTCATTTTTGCAGACTGCTCTACTTTATTAAAACGTGATTTCCTTTTCTAACAAATTGTTCTTTCCTGATGATGTGTCCAAATTAAGTGAGTCAAGGACTCTCGTTCCTTGCTTCTAAGGAACATTCTGGTTGTATTTCTTCTAAGGCTGATTATTCTTTTGGCAGCCATGTCTCAAGTAATAACATAATGAATCTTGGTTTTGCTGTGCCAATTACATATTTTTCATATAAAATAAGATAAAGGTAATACTAAAATAAACATATTTGTGCAGTGTCTCAAGTCATCCTGTGTGCAGCCACTGGGGCTCATATCACTAGGGGGAAATGTCTTCTGAGGTGTGGCAGGCAACAGAATGAGCAATGCAGGCTGTGCAGTCTCCGGGAGGGAGGGCCTGGACATTTCCAGCTCTGCCCCAGCATCTCCCTTTCTATTCCAACTGCTTACTCTGGTATGCCAAATACAATAAAATAAAAAACCCAAACCCATTGCCTTTAAGTCGATTCCAAAAGATAGCGACCCTAGAGGACAGAGTAGAACTGCCGCATAGAGTTTCCAAGGAGCACCTGATGGATCTGAATTGCTGACCTTTTGGTTAAAAGCTGTAACACTTAACCACTACACCAACAAGGTTTCCAAAAAGGACTGCAAATTTCCCATGTCCATGCCCCAATTCTTGATTTTTGCACCCCAAATCTGCCCTCCTCCTGTCTCCAGAAGCATGTAACTATTCACCTAGTCACTAGCCAGTGACATTGGAACCAATTTTGCTGTCTCATTCTTAACCTCTGTCTCCTGCATTCTCTCTCCTTCACTGATGACTCTCCTCTTAAAAAACACAAACAAAAAAAACTGTTGGCATGGAATTGACTCCAATTCATGGTGACCTCTGTGTCACAAAGCAAAATTGCTGCTCCGTAGGGTTTTCTTGGCTGTACTCTTAACAGGCCTTTATTTGAAAATCAACCACATCTTACTACTTCTACTGTTATCAGTCTCATACACGCCATCAAGTCAACTCCTCTGGGCTCCAGCAATAGCTTCCTATTCTTCTACTTTTGCCTTCCATGGAGTTTACTTTCCTAACAGCAGATAAGGCCATTCTCATAAAACATGGATCAAGTCATGTCACTCTCTGCCAAACTCCTGAGTGAGTTTCCTTTCCACTCACTCAGATAGTTTCCTTATTTGTAAAATGGGAATAATAACAGCTACTCCCACAGCAATAAAATTAGCTAATACATATAATGCATCTATCACCTTCCTAGCAGAGGTAAATACTTAATATACGTGGGCCTGCAAAGCTGTGAATGATTCAGCCCCGAATGACTCAGCCCCAGCTACCTTTATGAATTCCTGTTGCCTCTCACTCACTTCACCGGTCCGAATGGCTGTATTTGTTTCCTAGGGCTGCTATGACACAGTCCCATGAACAGGCAGCTTACAAGAGCAGAAATTTACTGTCTCACAGTTCTGGGAAGCAGACATACAAATTCAGCATGTGGCAGAGCCATGCTCATTCCAAAGGCTCTAGAGGAAGATTTTTCCTTGTCCCTTCCAGATTCTGGCATCTCCAAGTGTCCCTGGCATGTGGCAGCATAAGGCCTCCATCTTCACACCTGTATCTATGTCTCTTCTCCTTTAAAAGGATGTTTGACATATTGAATTAGTACCCACCCAAATCCTGGTGGAGTAGTGGTTAAGTGCTATAGCTGTTAACCAAACAGTCAGCAATTCAAATCCCCTAGGTGCTTCCTGGAAACTCTATGGGGCAGTTCTACTCTGTCTCATAGGGTCACTGTGAGTTGCCATTGACTTGATGGCAGCGAGTCTGGTTTTTTTTGCTTACCCCAATATGACCTCATTTTAACTGACAATATCTTCAAAGACCCTACTTCCAAACAAGGCCACATTCACAGGTACTGGGGGTTAGAACTTTGTCATGGATTAGACACTGTCCCCCCAAATTACCTGTTAAGTTGGTCAGCCCATGATTCCCAGTAATGTCTAGCTGTTCTCCACTTTGTAATTATAATTTTATATTAAAGAGGATGAAGACAGGATTGTAACACTCTTTCAAAGGTTATATTCATGATTCAACGTAAACAGAGTTTTCTTGGGGTATAGGCTTTATGTCTCAAGAGACATAAAGGCAAATATGAGAGAGGAGACTCAAACCACCAAGAAAGTAGTACTGGATACAGAATGTGGCCTTTGGACCTGGGGTTCCTATATGAGAAGCTCCTAGACCACGGGAAAACTGATAACAAGGACCTTCCTCCAGAGCTGACAGAGAAAACCTTCCCCTGGAGCTGACACTCTCAATTTGGACTTTTAGCCTACCAGACTGTGACAGAATGAATTTGTCTGTTAAAGCCATCCATCTGGGTATTTCTGTTACAGCAGCACCAGATGACTAAAATAGATTGCAACACACTGTTTTTGAGAGGGCAAACACAATCCCATCCGTAACACGGGCCTTTGTACTATTCCTAGAGCTCATCAGGTACATTCTTACCTCAGGATCCTTGAGATTTCCCTTGCTGGAAAACATTTTTTGTAAATATTTTTGTAAAGCATGTCTCATCACTTCATTCAGAAACTATCAAATATCACCCCTTCTGATAGAGAATCGTATTATCACTCTTTCCCCTTTCCCTTTATAACATTATTACTTGATATTGTGTTGTATAAGTATGTGTCTGTCACGCTTTCTGTAAGTTCTGCAAGGTCAGGGAGTTTGTCCCATCTGTTCTCTCCTGTCCCTACTGACTCACTTGTTCTCCCACAATTTAAGCAGAGAAGCTACTCAGTACTAAGTGCCAACACAGTAGGCGCCCAACAAATATTTGTTAAAGAAAGGAGGCAAGTTATTCCATGATGGACAGTTAGACATGACTGGCTCATACATACCCAGTATTTCTGTCAGGGCCTCTGCAGGAAATGGCATATGCCCACTGGTTGGGTTGAGAAGAATTTCATAAAGGGGTAGGTTTCTTTACCATCCCTACACATGGAGAGGCAAAGGGAGGGAGCTGCTTCCAGAACCTAAAACAGACAAGTGAGTAGGAAGCATCTCTAGTCAGATATTCTGACCTTCAGAAGAGCTCTGCAGTCAGCCCAACCTAATTACCCCAGAGCAGGAGTCAGGGAACTATGTTCCTGACCAGATTCTCTATTCATCTGTCTTCTTTCCAAACTCCTACTGATATTCCTAACCAGTTACTGGCCCACTCCAACAAGACACCAGAGGACCTGGAGCCCTTTGATGCAGATCAGCAGAGAAGTGGTAAGTGGAAAAAGGACACAAAAGTAGAGAGGGAGGGAGAGAGCGGCATGGCAGATCCAGAGGTTAAACAGAAAACATAAGGCACTGCACCATCAGCTGGCAAAAGTTAAAAGCAACCAAAAGGACTCTTTCTTCTACTTTCTCTTCCCAAGACCAATCTCTTGTGGCTATATTTATTTGTTTTTTTCTACCTTCAAAGTTGTACTTGCTGCCTGCTTTCACTATCAAAAAAAAACAAAAAACAAACTGTAGAGTTTGACAAAGAAGCAAGTAATTTGACCAGAAAAGCAGCTCAGAACATTTCTTCTCCAGCTCTTACTTTCCAGAAATGCTGAAGGAGTAAACCAGGTATTACTTGTTGTCATGGATTAAATTGTGCCTCCCTAAAAATGTGTGTCCATTTGGCTGGGCCATGATTCCCAGTATTGTATGATTTTTCCCATGTGTTGTAAATCCTGCCTCTGTGATGCTAATGAGGGAGGATGGGCTGCAGTCTTGCTACTGAGGTGGGACTCAGTCAACAAACTTGGATTCTAATGAAGCAATCTCTTGGAATAGAAAACGAAGAAGTGAGCACAGAGACCAGAGAACTCATACACACCATGGAAGCAGTGCTGCGGGCAAAGCATGTCCTTTGGATGGGGGTGCCCTCTGTGAAGAAGCTTCCAATCCAGGGGAGAAAGATGGTCGACAGAAAGCCTTCCCTTGGGGCTGATGCCCTGAATCTGGAGTTCAAGCCTCTCTTTGTTAAAGCCATCCACTTGTTATAACAGCATTAGATGGCTAAGACATCTGTGAAACACCACATAGCTAATCACAAGGATGTTTCTTTTGTCAAGGTCTCACATAAATATAATTTTTTGGTCTGCAGTCTCAAGTATCAAGGAAACCCCAGAATTGGATTCCTAATGAAATTCTTACTTTGAATTCAAATTTATTTTCCAGCTCTGGTACACATCAATTTGCCTTTTGAAGTTATTCACATTTAGGAAACCAGAAAAGCCAATCTGCACAGAATCTGCTGAGATTCCATGCAGAAGAGAAGCCAGGCTTTCTCTGGGTATAGTGGTCTCATCCCTGCCACCAGCTGGCAGTGAAAGCTTGCCCAAGCCACTCAACTTCCCTGAACCTTAGCATCCACAGCTGTAAATCAGTTTTGCTGGATTTGAAGGTCTGGAATTCCAAGACTCAAAAGGTGGCCTGATAATGCAATGGTCAAAAATACTCAGGAAAGTCTGTTTTATAAATGAGTAAATTCACTGACTGGGCTCATCTCACAGTTCAGATTCTTTTACATTTCATAAACATCATAGTATCGAACTGCTATTTAGAAAATGTTTATGTTTACCACTTGTCTGAAAGAAATGTTTGTGTCTTAGGCCATATTATATCCACCCATCAATGATGCTTTGTTAGAGCATTTCAGAACACTGTATCTTGATTCAGATTAATGAATTTTATGTCAAAGATCAGTTAGCATCTTTTACCATAGACAATAAGTTTATGGATGTAATTACTGACTTCAGCTCCGGAAAACACAGTACAATTATAGTGCTGCACATATGTCAACCCACTTAAGTCTCTTCAATTTAGAAAAAAAATCTAATGATATCACATGCCACACATTTTTAATGAGACAAATTACAAGATATCTAAATTAAGAGAACCAATTTTCCATGGGGAAACTTGGAAAAAAAAAAAAGAATTTAACATAAACCAATTTTATGAAGGCAAAATAAAATTTTTCCACACAGCTCCGAGCTGTACCCAAAGCAAATTATTGTCGGCAAGTAATACAGCCCTGATAATTAGACTTGATTGGGCTTTAAATTAAGCAAGGGATGCACTAGACTCCTCAGAGCTGTTTTCATTTGTATCATCTGTTCTGGAAGGTAAGGGGAGAATGGTCAGAGTCCCCGTGAAGGGTCAGTAACCTAGCTTTGCAGATTAGGGTAGGATGGTGTTTAACTAGCCTCTCACTCAATCTTTCAGTTGCTTATTATACAGATGCATATGAGTGGCATATTAAGGGCTGAAACACACTCTTGGAAAGCCTGGTGGAAGAGTGGTTAACGGCTATGTCTGCTAAACAGAAAGTCTACATTTGAATCTACCAGGCATTCCATGGAAACTCTATGGGGCAGTTTTGTTCTGTCCTATAGAGTCACAATGAGTTGGAATTGACTTGATGGTACTGAGTTTGTTTTTTGGTTTGAAAACACACTCTTCAATCATAATTGTAATGTTAAACACCTGTTTTAGTCAGCTAGGCTGCTCTAACAGAAATACCACAGAGTGGATGGCTTTAACAAAGAAAGATTTATTCTTACACAGTCCGGTAGGTTGCAAGTCCATATTCAGGGTGTCCGCTCCAGGGAAAGACTTTCCCCTTGTCGGCTCTGGAGGAAAGTCCGGTATTGTGTCAGTCTTTGTCCAGGGAGCGTCCTAACACAAGAACCTGTGGTTTGAACGACGCGATCTGCTCCCGGTGCTGCTTGCTCGATGGTAGCGAGGTTCTCAAATTGTCCTGTTTCTTTTTCCTTTTATTCCTTGCAAGCTAAAAGCATTAAGGGTGGGGCAAGCCATACTCCAGGGAAACACCCCCCCACAGCAGGAATTCACAGCCCCACCCTGATCCTTTAACATACAGGTTAGCAAAACCATGCAATGGAGGACAGTCCCAAGATACTGGGAACCATATCCCAGCCACGTGGCTGCACACATTTTGGGGGGGACACAATTCAAACCATGACAACACCTTATACAACACTGCTAGACTTGTTATCATAAAAGACCAACTGCTAGAAGAAGATATCATGTTTAGTAGAGAGAGCATCCACACAAACTAGGAAAACCTTCAATGAACTGGATGGACACAATATCTTCAACAATGGGCTCAAAAACATAAGAAAAAATCAAGACAGTGCAGGATTGGGCAATATCTTGTTCTGTTCTACCTAAGGTCTCCATGAATCCAAGTCAGCTGGACTATAACTAATAACAACAGTCCATAATGCAATAGTGACCATGTCTTCTATCACAACGACAATCCTTAGACATCTTTGAGTGGAGTTCAGGAATTAAAAGACCTCTTGTCATTTTCTCATTAACCAAGTCCCGGTGTTCTGAAGAGACAGAAGCTTTGCATACTTTTAACAGGTACAGATAATGCTCAGCTAACATCAACTCTAGTGTTCAAGCAAATTCACTGTGAGTGTGAGTTCTGTGTAACTGGTCTTGAGGTTTCTGAGGGCTTTCCACATTGGTGAATGAAACTGTATGGGAGTATGCTTCATGCTCCCCATGAGCTGCAGGTTTGAGGAGACCAGTGCTGGCTTGGGCAGCTGTTATGTCTTAATAAAAAGAAGTCACATGGAGCAGAAGGACACAGCAGGTACTTCTAGTTATCCAATTTAAAAGGCAAATCCTGGCTTAACCTCTTTGAAAACAAGTGAGCAGTAACTACAGACCAGAAGCAGATGGCTGCTTCAGAGCAACAGACTCCAGCCCTGCTCTTTGCCAGCTCCTAGTCATGTATCCCAAAGGAACTAGAAAAGAGCTGCCCATCCATGGTGGCTTTCCCATGCAGTCAGTGCACTTCCACACTGATTGTCCCAAATGCACGGTATCATGCAAATAGGAAGGAAACAACGCAGAACAATCAATTAATGAAGTTTTATTTAAAAAGTTAGAGGATGGGAAGTGGTGGGAGGGAAATGCTAAAGCATGGGGAAGAGAATCAGGGCAGAAGACAGAAAGACAGAAGCAGAGGAAGTGCTGGGAAAGAAAAACAAGAAATGCTGCTGACAAAAAGATACGCTAGCAAGGAAAGGAAAAGGTGCTCTTTGCCAAGAAAAATGTGCTAATCTGATGTAGCTGAGACAAATATTTAAGGAAACATTGTAAGACTTTTCCCTTTAACTCCTTAATACCTAATCCTGAAATAATGACTCCTAAAAGGAATAAAAGGCATTCCAAGACTGACAGCTATCAGCAACACTGCTCTAAATGTGAACTTCTCTTCTTGTGCAACAATAAAAGCCAGTACGGTGTATCCTTCTGCCTCAAACTTCAAAATTCTTAAAAGTAGAAAAAAATTTCTAGTGATCTAGGATTCTTCATACTTCTTTCCCTAATTTTTTTTAACTTAGCTACTGTTAGAGAATACACACAGCAAAACATACACCAATTCAACAATGTCTACATGTACAATTTAGCGACATTGATTGCTTCAAGTTCTGCAACCACTCTCACCCTCCTTTGCTGTATAGTTCCTCCCTCATTAACATAAACTCACTGCCGTTCCTCAGTTGCTGCTGTCAGTTTGAACCCTTACAGGCAGTTCTTAAGAGAGCATAATGCTCAAGACAGTCCATTTTTACTTCAGAAGCAAAACTACTGTCTGCTTTTCAGAAGACTTCAGGGGATAGTTTTGGTTTCAAGTTTAAAGATTATCTCAGGCCAACTGTTTCCAAGGTTCATCCATCCTCCATGGCTCAAGAACTTCTGCAGTCCATGAGAAATTTGCATTGTTCTGAATTTTCCTCCCTTTCATAGGGACTCTTCTATGGAATTTTTGATCAAAATGTTTAGTTATGGGAGCAAGACACCATCCAGTTGTTCTAGTCTCATGGTGAAAAAGCCAAGTATTCATGGAGGCAGTTAGCCAGACATTCCATATCCTCCTGCTGTTTCTCACTCTCCTTCTTCCTCTGTTGCATCTTGTAAACAGACACTCATTTTTGTGCCTTAGATGGCCACTTGCAAGCCCTGAAAACTGCCAGGCACTAAGCACTCTGGTGAGGTGAGGTTCCTTGGTTTGCAGATTTAGGGTCCCAGTTTCAAACATGCTTAGTTCCTCTGTTCTATCTCTTAGTTTGTTTCATAGTGCCTAGGATCTTAAAAGATTTAATATTTTTGTTATTTATAGAATTGCATTTTATGCTACTCTTTTGACACTTATACAGCACTTGCTATGTGCTAGTTTCTGTCATATATTACATGTCTTAACTGATTCAATCCTTACAACAGCCCTAAGAAGTGGACACTATTATTAATCACATTTTGCAGAAGAGAAAGATGGGGACAAGGAGAGGTTCAAAAACTTGCCCAAAGTCACAGAGCTGGTGGGAAATAGAGCTAACACTTCAATCCAGGCAGACTGGCCTCAAGAGTCTATGCTCTCAACTCTGCATCAGACAGCCTCTCAATGGTCTTAACTGATCAGTAACAAGAAACAGTGGGCCAGATGCATAAGGGACCACAAATATTTCAACGTAGGAAGCCTAAGTGGCACTGTTTGCAATGGCTGCTAACATCACGATGGGCAGTTTGAACTTGCCAAGCAGCTCCATGGAAGAAAGCTTGGCCAACTGCTTCTGCAAAACCGGCTGGTCAGTTCTCCTCGGTAACACACAGGGTTGCCAGGAGTCCAGGGGTGGCTTGATAGCAGCTAACAGTGACAATCAATTTGCATTTTTAAGTTCAGTGACCTCCAACATCCTAATATGTTTCACAAAAGAAATGCATATAGCTACTAAAACCAAAGCCTCATTACCTGATTAATCCAAGTTTAATTCTAAGAGAGCCATGATCAGTGTGACCCTGAGTCTCGTTCCTGACCTAACTTCCAGAAGAGCCCATATGCAGCACAGTGTGCCCGCTGATGCTGCCACCACCACATACATTCTAAGGCATGCGAGGCGTTCATGGACCTTGCTGTCCCCAACCAGTTATTCTTCTTGTAGTTTAATCACTCATCTCATGTGATGCTGCAGTGACAAGCCCTCACTCAGCTTCTTCAAAACAAGTGGCCACATGTTAATTCATCACTCAATATCACTGCTTTCCAATTATCCTTGAATTTGATTAAAACAGGTGGTAAGATAAAGACGCTCCCTTGGAAAACTGTTAACATAGCCTAAGTAGGTCAGTGAGTTGAAGAGCTAGCCAACAGAAAGTTCTCCAATCCACCTCTTACCATTGATCCCAGGATAAAGATGCTAAAAACCAGACCAAATACTTATTTCTCAAAAAAACAGAGAAAAGCAGAAAGTAGTGGCCAGTTTTGAATTCAGTGGCCTGACATCTGAGACCTGCACAGTGTAGTATATTCCCAGGGCTTAAATAATTTCATTCTCAAATTTTTCTCTCTTCTAAACTCCAAGTCCATATTTACAAATGGCTGCTGGATACCAAACTCTGCGTTCTACAGGAACCTCTCTCCTCAAGTGTCAAAACCCAAGCTTCCCATCTCTGCTCACTCCCTCCTGTCTCCTTCTCTAGTCCTCCAACAGCTGCCATGCTGATGCCATTCACTAACTGGAAACATCAAGCCTTCCTCTTTTTCCTTTAACACTTTTCTAGTCTCTGTTTCTAATTTCAATAACAGAGCCCAAGCCTGAGGCCTCCTCCTTCCTCACCAGGACTCCTTCAGTAACAGACCAACAGGATTTCCTGCCCAGTCTCTCTTGCCTTCTATCCCATCCTCCACAGCACTGCTACAGTCAACTGTCTACAATACAGAGCTTCCTGACTACACCACTCCTTTTCCACAGACCTGCAATGGACCCCTGTTGCCTCCAGAGAAAAATACAGATTACCTGGTGTGAAATTTAAGGTCATTCAAAATTAGTTTCAAATTCATTTTGTTAGTATCATCTATTGTCCTTTTCCCTCCTGTCTGCTATATACAAACAAACCTACTTTACAGCTATGTCAGACTACACAACATGCGCTACCTAATCCCAGCTTCTTTTATGTCTACTTGACTGCCTAAAACATTCTCCTGTTACTCTGCCTGATGAATCCCTACTTATTCTTCAAGGTCCGAAATCCTCTTTGAGACTTCCAATTTCCTCTTCATAGTAGTAATGGTCACATCCTCTGGTTTCCTGTAGTACTGTATGCAAACTAATAGCAAGACATAGAGTATATTTTATCATAGGTAATTGTATCTGGCTCTCCCTTTATACAGTGAGTCACTGAAAACACAATCCATGCTGATTCACCTTTGTTACCCAAACATGTCTGACATAGCTGCATAAGTGAATGATTTCACCTGTCAGGAACTAACAATCTAGTATGGAAGGTAAGATGTACCTCAACAGCCAACATAAGAGAAGAAATAATAAATGTGCAAGAAACACAGACAACAGGCTATGAAGGTTCTTTTGTGCATATTCATTACCTAACCACATTTCTAGTGCTCACATTCAAGTTGAGGTTTTATATAACTTTAAATTCTGTTCTGTCTGCAGTCCCAGAACTAGGAAGCAGTGACCACTGCTAAGAGCTGGCATGTATACTCAAGGCTAAGCTGGAGGATGCTGAGATCTCAGTGATTCAGAACATCACCAAACACTCCAAAGATTGTTCACGTAATCCAGAGCTTCCAACTGTTACCACTATACCCAACGGCATAAATTTAAAACATACTTGTTGAAAAAAACACCAACAGCCAAGCATCTTGGCATGTATTTTCTCACCTAATCTTTACCTTTGAAAAACCATATATTATTGTCAAGTCACAAAAGAGGTTATGTTTCAAGGTCAGTGCTTTGCCCATGCATGTCAAGGGTGACTTTCTGATAGTCCTCAAGAAAATAAATAAGATGCATCCCTCAGCTTCTCTCTCAGATTCAGAACTTGACTGCCATCAAGTCAATTCAGATTCATAGTTACCCTACAGGTCAGACTAGAACTGCTCCATAGACTTTCCAAGGAGACCCTGATGGATTTGAACTGCCAACCTTTTGGTTAGCAGCTGTAGCACTTAACCACTACGTCACCAGAATGTCCTCACAACTACAGGGAACTGATTTATGATCTGATAAAAGCCTTTTACCATGGATCTGATTCTGACTCACTGAGAAGTTACGGGTCAGAGTAGAACTGTCCCATGGAGTTTCCAAGAGTGGCTGATAGATTTGAACTGCTTACTATTTCATTAGCAGCCACCAGCACTTAACCAGTAGGTCCCAGGAGTATTATGGTCTGATAAAAACCAAAAAAAAAACTCACTGACATCAAGTCAATTCCCTCTCATAGTGACTCTATAGAACAGAGTAGATCTGCCCCAAATAGCTTACATGACAACATTAAGAGGACACATTAGGGGCCTAAGCCAGACAAATGATTAACAAGGAAAACCACAGGGCATCTTGGTGCATTTCAGAGGCCATGCAAGAAAAAAAGGAGATTTAAGAATTTTGATCAACATGGCAGATTGGACTCAAGACTTTACCCTCGTTCCATAGTCTTACCTTCTCCTAAAAGCTGCAAAAAAAAAAAAAAGTTGGATAAAATACAATAAAATTCCCAGGTTCCAAAAAGAAGACAGAACTTAAAAGTCACAGCAGTGAGGGAAAGCTGAAGCTTAGAAAGCTCTCAGGATACAGGAATCGAGATACTGAATTTCAGTAACACAGAACCCTACTTCTGATGCCCTAACGGAGGAAAGAGTCTGGAACATGGGTCTTGTACACACAATCAAGGGAAGGTACATGAATAATTTAAGGATCAAGAAGCTCCTTCTCATCTACTACATGAAAACTGTAAAAAGTCATCCTAGGACCAAAGATTTACAAAAAAGAAGAAAAGGGGAGGCAGAGGGTTATACTATACAAATACATGAAGGTCCAACAAATACATGGGGGTCCAAAGTGTACATATAGTTGCCTCTTGGACAAAGTTATCAAAATCAAGAAATGAACCTAAAGCTTGGTCCAGAAACAGTAAAACTCTGTCATGGATTGAACTGTATCCCTGAAAATAATGTGCTCTAGCCCCTGCACTAATGAATGTGACTGTGTTAGGGGAAACAGAGTTCTTAGTTTTTGTTTTCGGCAGGTGTTATCAGTTAACAGTCATACCAGAGCTGTTATTAGCTGGCCTTGAGTCGATTCCGGAACGCAGCCCCGTGCGTGCTGAGTCAAACTGCCCCACGGGGTTTCCAAGGCTCTGACCTTCATGAAGCAGCCTGCCAAGCCCGTCTTTTGAGGTACCTGTGAGTGAGTTCCAACAGCCCATCTTTTGGCTAATAGTCAAGACTCAGGTGTTTGTATGACCCAGGCAGTCTAACCCGAACTCCCCTGAGTGTTATCCTACAGAACAGAAGTACGACAGAATCACACCCACAGGGGAAGAAAAACAGCATGTGACAAGGAAGGCAGGGGCATCTATCAGCAATAAAGTCACTCCACAGATGGCTAGCAGCTACCAGAAACTAGGAGAAGGGCACAAAACAGTTCCTCTCTCAAAGCAGCCCCCGCCCAGGGGAGTCAAATCAATGCATCCAAGACTTTGATTTGAACTTCCAGCCTCCAGAAATGTGAAAAACTAAACTGCCGTTCTTTGAAGCCATCCATTTTGTTATGACAGCCCCAGGAAGCTAAGACAAATTTCTACTGCATCAGCAAGAGCCAAGCCACACCGTTAAGACTCAGAACCCAAGGCATCAAGGACTCGTATGGGAAGGACCTCTGCAGAAGAGGAGTTCATGGTCAAACATTACAAATCCCACAGAAAAAAACTGTCACAGGAAGTCAGTGGAAGAGCTGACTATGGCAAAACAATCTGGTATGTTTGAAAGGTTCAAAAATCTAAAAGGAATAAAAGGCCAAGTAAGACAGAATGAGAGAAAACTAGATAGATTTTAAATACAACTAAGCAGTGTGTCTGGAAATGAACAGCCTAGTAAAATAAAGAAAAAATATCCCAAGTAAAAGTTAAACAGAGAACAGAACAAAACTAAAGGCTAATTTGCAAAGTAGAAGATAAATACAAGGAAAACAATCAGAATGAAACATAAAGAGACAAATTACGAAAAATAAGTAGAGACATGGAATAGTGACTACTCTAGGGTCGCCATGCATCAGATCCGACTCGACTGCACTTGGCTTGACATACTGGAATAAAAGTGTAAAACAGGTATTTAAGAATGTTTATAACACAGGAAGTTACTTTGACAAAATTCAATGAAATCTTATTTTATAAGCATAAAAATACAGACATTTCAAAATTTTCAAAAAATTTCTAATGTGGAAAATTTCAAACATGTACAAAGAAAAGAGAACAGCATAGTAAAATTCTAGTCATTTCAACTCAACAAGGGGACACTGTACATTTTAAAGTCAGGAAAGGTGTATGTCAAGGTTCCATCATTTCACCATACTTAAAGTTAACCTGTATGCAGAGCAAATAATTCAAGAAGCTGTTTTACACAATGAATGCAGCATCAGGATTGGAGGAAGAACCAGTTAACATCCTGCGTTACACAGACGACACAACCTTGCTTGCTGAAAGTGAAGAGGACTTGAAGCACTTACTCATGAAGATCAAAGACCATACAACCTTCAGTTTGGATTAAACCTCAAGGTAGAGAAGACAAAAACCCTCACATCTGGACCAATAAGCAACATCACAATAAACAGAGAAAATACTGAAGTTGTCAAGGATTCCATTTTACTTGGATCCACAATTCATATCCATGTAAGTGGCAGTCAAGAAATCAAACGACACACTGACTTCAAATGTGCTGCAAAAGATCACCTGAAAGAAAGAGTTAAAGACCAAAATTGTCACTCTGAAGACAAAGGTTTGCCTCACCCAAGTTAAGGTTTTTCAATTGCCTCAGATGCATGACAAGGCTGGGCAATGAATAAGGAAGATCAAACAACTGATGCCTTTAAATTACGGTGCTGGAAAGAATACTGAATATACTGAGCTGCCAGAAGAACAAACAAATCTGTCTTGGAAGAAGTATAACCAAAATGTTCATTAGAAGCAAGAATGGGAAAGCTTCATCTCACACGGAAGAATATCATGCATGGTCAACTAGAAGGTCAGTGAAAACCAGGATGTGCCTCAATGAAATCAGCTGACAGAGTGGCTGCAGCAATGGGCTCGGGGGTAACAATGATTGTGAGGATGTCACAGGTCTGAGCAGCATTTCATTCTGTTGTACACAGGGTAGCTATGAGTCAGAACTTACCCAATGGCACCTAACAACAATTACCCAGTTTAGAGAAAATTATCAACATCCTCTACTGCTGTTTCCTCTTTTCCTCTTCCCACATCCCATCTCCACTCTTATTATAAGTATGTGTAAAATTTATCCATACCTCTAGTGCAATACAGAACATTTCCCTTAACACCAGCAAGTTTCATATGTCCTTTCCTAATCATATCCATTATGGAATATGGGCCCATGTGGAATCCATTCCGTATCCACCAAGAAGCAATCACCCTTCTGTCTTAACCTTAGAATATTTTTTACGCATTCTAGAACATACAATACGAAATCTTTTGTGAACTCTTTCTTTAGCTCATCACTGTACCTTTGGAGATTAATCCACTTTGTCGTGTCAGTATCTACTCATGCAAAGCTAGAGATTCCAATACAATGTTTAGTAGCAGGCAGAGGGGACATCTTTGCCTTAAAGAAAAGCAGTAAGCCTTCCATCAATGACTGTTACCTGTAGATTTGCTTATAGATGCCATTTATCAGGATGAAGAATGTCCTTCTCATTCCTAGTTTTGATAAAGGTTCTTGTATTAAATAGTTGTTGAATTTTAGCAATTATTTTATCTGTATCTATTGGAATGCTTTTTCTCCATAATTCTGTCTATATAGTGAATTACAATGATTGATTCTGTTCCTAAAATAAACACTACTTACTCAATAATGTGTTATCTTTTTCTGTGTTGACGGATTCAACTTGATTGCATGTTATTAAAAGGAGACAACAGTCTACATTTTAGGGAGACTACAGTCTACAAATCTTTCCTTGTAATATCTCAGGTTTTGATATCAGGGTTATTCTGGTCTCATACATAATTTGAGAAATGCTCTATGTTCTGGAAATTCTGGTAGCATTGTGGTTAATTGTTATGTCTGCTAATCAAAGGTCGGTAGTTCCTATCTGGCAGGTACTCCATGGAAACTTTATGGGGCATTTCTACTCTGATCTATAGGGTCACTGTGAGTTGGAATCAATTCAACTACAGTGGTTTTTAATTATCTATTTATTTAGTAAATATAGGGCTATTCGGTTTTTCTATTTTATCATCCATCAATTTTACTAAGCTGTGATTTTCAAGGAACATGTACATTTCTACTAAACTATCAAATTTATTGTAATATTGCTCTTTGAATATCACTACATTGCTCTTCTGGCATCGGTAAGAACAATAGCTTTTCTTTCTTGGTATCAGTAATATGTGTTAGTGATTGTAACAAAAAATTTATCTTAACAGATATAAACATAATTATTACCCTAATATAAATTACAAAAGGCTGTGTTTACTTCTTTTTACTTCATTCTCTTCTGCTGATGGGTTCCATCTGAAGGGCCATTCCTAATGAGCTGTTCCATGAGGCATCAGCACCAGTATCACACTGTAGTATTTAGCTGCCTGAATGAGAATCTAGACTCACCATAAGCTCCTACACTCTGGCCTTCATCTTCAAGGTAGTTTCTTCCTCTACAAACCAATAGGGTTAGTCCTGGTCTAGGTTCCAACTCTTCTAGGTTGATGCCTAGGTTCCCCAACAGGAGATCTATCAATTGCTGCTTGCCACATCCAGGCTTATCCACCTGATAGGATATGCATAGGGGGAAACGGGAAAGGGAAAGCAGCTCAATGGAAACACGCAGTGGGAAAGGCAGCCGATTTGGGAAAATGGGGAGGCAGAGAAGGTTAAGGGGTAGGATTCAGAGAGAAAACTAAGGGTCAATAAAGCCACTAACCTATGTGTTAAATAAAAGTACTGCACTATATTCATTTCTCGGGAACTACTGTAACAAAACACCAAAACCTAAGTGGCTTATAAGAAAAGACAATCACTGTATCACATAGTTCTGGAGGTAGGAGTCCAAATCACAGCCAGCCTGGCCATGCTCCCTCCAAAATCTTTAGGGAAAGATCCCTTTTTGTCTCTCCAGGTTTCTCGTAACGCAGGGGTCCTTGGCATGCAAGTGAATCTTTACATGGCTGTCCTTCTTCTGTCTCCGTGTGTGTACTCTTTTATGAGGACACCACTCAGATGGCAGTAGGCCCCATCTTAATTAGTAAGACCCCTAGTACCTGATAACATCCTCGAAGATCCTATTTCCCAACAAGGTCATATTCACAGATACTAAAGATTAGGCTTCATCAAACCTTTTGTGGGGACACAATTAATTCCATAACATATTTTAGTACCGTATCAAGGAATACCAAAATATCAAAAAGCAGAATGGTTAATTACCAATATGAAGGACCAAATGAGAAATTTTAATGTCTGTCTAGCAGAGATGACAGAAGGAAAGAAGAGAAAATGGGAAAGAGGCAATATGCAATTCCCACGTCCCAACACAATAAGAATTGTTACAGTGATTCTTACCATTTAACCAAGTCCTAGAGGTCCTCATAAATACAATAAGAAAAACTAGTAAGTAAATAATTGAAAATATTATATTCGAAGCTGATAAAATGGATCTTAAAATCCATGTGATCCAATAGCATATGATTAGATTTATTAAAAGAGCTTAGTGGATATATTAGACGCAAGATTAAGATACAAAATAGACAGCATTTGTATACATTAGCAATAACCAATTAGAAAATACAATAGCTGGAAAGATACAATTCAAAATTATCAACCAAAAAACTTGAAGATTCCAGGATACATCTTTCAAAGCATGAACTAGCACTATATACTATATATGATTGTAAAGTATTTTAATGGGCATAAACAAAAAAAAAATAGAGAGATATACCATACTCATAGATGAGACAATTCAAATAGCCTCCAAATTAATTTGAATAGCACTATGCTTCCAATCAAAATCCCAAATGGGATTTGGGCAATTTCTAAAATTCAGAAACATAAATGACTGAAAATATTCAAATTCAATTCTGAATAAAACAAGAGAAATAGAAGACTGGCCCCACACAACTCAAAATTTATTATGAAACTGTAGTAATTAAATTATATCATGTTTATGCAAGAATAAACAAACAGACTGGAATAATTGGAGAACTCCAAAACAAACCATTACACAGTGGATATCTTCTTCGGTGAAATGCTTGTTCATATCCTTTGCCCTTTTTTAATTGGGTTATCAGTCTTTTATTGTTGCAGTTTTTCAGTATCTTGTAAATTTTAGAGAGTAGACCTTGACCATACATGTCATCAGCAAAATTATTTCATAACACTTAGCCAAGTTTTTTGATAAGCATAAGTATTTGATTTTTAGGAATTCACAGTTACCTAGTTTCTCTTCAGGTGTTTACGCATTGTTAGTTACGGTTTGTATTTTGTTTAGACCATGTATTAGGGGTCCTAGTGTTAGTCTTATTTATTCTTCCATAATTTTTATTTTAGATATTATATTTAGGTATTTGATTCATTTGGCTGCATTAAAGTTTAATCCTTGTACATGATAAATGATACCATATATAAGCTTTAAAGAAAGAGACAGATTGAAATAAGCTATATCTAGAATACATAAGTTGACAGAAAGAAGAAAATACAAACACTGGACAAAAGATATAATCCAATATATTAAATAAGATGAAAATCAAATGGTCAGTAAACATATACCACAATACATGATATTTTAGTATAATGTAACATAAAACAATATCAAGATCATCACTTTACAACCAGATAATGAAAAATCAAGAGTCCCAGATTTTAAGGTTTCGCTGGTCATGAGAAGAAACAGAAATCTGGGGGCAGAAGACTACAGTGGCTCAACCTCTTTCACAAATCATTTATTTGGTGATATTTATTAAGGATGAAAATGTACATTTCATTCCGCTTGTTGGCACATTTCCTATCATAATCATTAACTCACTGCCAGCAAGAAATATATACGTAGAAATCCAAGGAAGCATTGTTTATAATAGTAAGATGCTAAAATGTTTATTATTAGGGGACAGGATAAATAAATTGTTGTATATTCATAAGATGAAATACTAGCAAGGATTTAAAATAAATTAACTAGATACATGTGAATATGTGTGAATATATCTAAAACACAATTGGGGTGGGGAAAAAATCAGTGAAAATATATATGTGAGCATAAAAATGCAAACCAGAAATAAACCCATTGCTGTTGAGTCAATTTTAGACTCATAGTGACTACGTAGAATGGAGAAGTACTGCTCCAAAGGGTTTCCAAGGAGTGACTAGTGGATTCAAACCGCCAACCTTCTGGTTAGCAGTCATCGCTTGCAATAGGTCTTAAGCACTGTGCCACTAGGGCTCCAAACCAGAAATATACACAGCAAGTTTATACAGCCAATTGCTTCTGAAGGAAATAAAGGACAAAGTGGGGTTCTCAGTCAAGTTGTTGTAGCTTTTTTTGTAATATTCAATTGTTTTCATTAGAAATGCTATCTGAAGAAAAATAACTAAATATATTTCATAATTCTAGATCGCTAGTATAGAAATATTTTTTATGTCACTCCCTGTATTTTATAAGACTTTTCCAAATTTTTAATAGACCACATTTAACAGCTGGTCATATAACCATGCAACTGTAACTCTTGTATAGGTTAACATATAACACAAGGGCATAAGACTCATAAAAATCACATTCAAAAGATCTTCTTATAACAATACACACATGGAAGGCTGTGCAAAATGCAGTGTTGGATTCAAAATCAGACATAAACAAAATAGAGTTAAAATCAGGAAATCAATCAGTCCGTGTATGTTTTCCTGATATAAAGACAACACACAGGAACTTCTAATCTTTTCCTCCAGACAGCAATGACCCTGACAGGCATTGAGGACAATAACCCTTCAAAACTAACATCAATATCTCACTTTTCCTTTTGTTCAAGTGGAAACAGTAAAACAAAATAATATACCACAAAACTTACAGTAACCACTACACAAAAGGATTTGTCTATTTAAATTCCACATGAGGCCTAAACACATCTTTGATCTTCTTCATTCTCCCATTCTGAGCATCAGCGTCTGTCTGGGGACAGTCCTCAGCCTCCCTGCAACTGTAGCAGACACCACAGCGGGGCTTGCGCTGCATTCCTCAGCCACCCCTACCTCAGTCCCACCTACAGTGATAAGTCCACGAAAGCTCCAGGCTCACCCAGTGCTGACAGTGCCCTAGCTCAGACACACACATCATAGTTTTCTACTTCTGCCCCCGAGTCTTCTACAAGACCTAAAGAGCTTATTAGACCCAGAAGTAAGGAGTTCATTTCCCAGGCTGAACCTTCAAACAGTGGGGCGTGACAGTCAGTGGTGAATAAATGTCCCGGGTTCTCATAAAAGTCCTTCACACAGAGGACTGTGGGATGGTTTCTTTGAATGTGTGTCTCAGGACGGCCTGGTGGAACTATGATCCCACTGTCCGCACCAGCAGTGTTCCTAGTGCAACTTAGATTCACTTTCCTTCCTTCCCGCTTCTTCTTGTTCCTTGGGATAACCTCCCAAATTATTTGGCTTCAAACCCAGTCCTCACCAGAACCTAAACTGAGAGAACAAGCAGCATCCAGTCCATCTCTAAATGTATCTAATTCAACGACTCTGCTATTTATTAAATATTAAAGTGCCAAACAACATATGTATTGCACAAATAAAAATAAAACAGACACCCATTGTTAAGAATGTCACAATTCAGTAGGAGAGAATTCACACGCACACACATAATAAAAGCGTGACATGGCTAATGCCAAGGTGTGTAAATCATTCAGCAATGTCATGAAGTAGGGAGTGATCACTTTTGTCTGTACAGAGGCAACCAGATCACACTGTTTCCTTTTCTAACTGTAGCAGGCAGCCTCTATAATGGCACCCCCAAAAGGGAATTACACCCTTTGTAATTTCCTCTCTTGAGTATATCCTGGGCTGAGCAGGCTGGCTTCGAAGGGCTAGAATACGACAAAAGTGATGAGGTGTCACTTCTGAAATTAGGTTACACATCTGTGACTTCTTTCTTGCTTGTCCTCTCTTTCTCTCATTTCCTCATGCCAGTGGAAGCCAGCTGCCAAGCTGTGAGCTCCCCTATTCAGAAGCCCAGGTGGGAAGGAATAAGCAGCTGAATCTTGCCAACAATCACTTAACTGAGCTTGGAAGCAGATCCTCCTCCAGCCCAGTCTTGAGACAGCGGTAGCCCAGGTCAACCTTGCCTGTGTCTTGTGAGAGGATCCTGAGCCAAAGGACTCAGCTAGGCTGTACCCCAAAACACTATGATTTCTGACCCACAGATACTATGAGATAGTAAATGTTTGAAGCTCTAATGTTTGGTGATAATTTGTTATGCAGCCAAAGATAATAGACGTATATGCTACCCAAGAATAAAATTCACCACCAACAGGGATTATGGTCCAGTCACTCAACAACATTCAATAATGGACTCAAATATATCAATGACAATGAAGATGGCTTAGGACTGTGCAATGGTTCATTCTATTAGACATCAGGTCATCATGACTCAGAGCTGACTCGATGGCAACTAACACCATCAGCAGCATATACTAGATGGTGCAGACACAAAACTTTCAAAAAAGACATAGTACCTGCCTGTTTGGACAAATATAGGCTTTTAAATTCTGTGGCAAACATATTTATGCAACTTGACTAGTTTATTTTAAACTATGACATGTTATAAATGTTTAATTTCTGCTGATTCTACAAGTAATTCATTAAATAAGTAATTTAAATGTCTTTGCTATATTAATGCAATTTATGCTTGATACAAGATACCTAAAGGCTTATTCCATCTGCTCAAGACATAAGTTATATATTTAGAAAAGAACCTAATTTTCTTCTCCACAAATAATTTCTTACAGGAATTAGGCCTTTTCCTTCCATTCATTCAAAAAACTATTCCCACAGGCAGAAAAACCATGAAGCAGTGAGTTGGAAAACATTATGTCTAAACATTCTGTAATATTTCCCAAATCAACTACTTCAAAGTCTACATTCTCCTATTACTCTCTAATGAAACTCAGTAACCCCTGTACAAACTCAGGAGAAGCACTTCAACATCACTTAATAATATTACTTATGTGAGACTGCATCTTTTGTGAAAGAGCATTTCCCTATCATAATAAACTAACTAGAAAGGACAAACTGACAGAGTTCTTCCTTACCTATAAAATTTTTATTTAGTCTTGTTACAAAATACCATTGACCTTCCTACAGCATCATAAGCAGTTACTACGGCCATTTGGAATAAACAGAAAAAGGAAACAACTTTTCATTGAAGAATTTAAACATACACATACAGACACACACACAAAAGAACTACCAGACTCATATGACTAGAATAATTAAACTTATTGTAAAATCTTTTTAGAACATCAGCTACATTATCACATAGGTTATACAGCCAATGTGATTCCAGATACCTCTGTTAACTTCCCATTAGTAGTACATACCACTTTTACTAACAATGGCTGAAGGAAATACAGTATCCATTAGAAGCTGTACTTTGACTCTCCACCAGTCATGGTATAAGGCCATATACCGAAGAATACAGAAACCAGAGCAGAGAAAAAAAGGGCTTGAGATGTATCAACTACCCTCTCTTAGGCTCACTGTGGGCTTCAACTGGAGGCGGGGGGGCGGGGGGGCTGGGCAACAACTAGCAGACTGTTAAAAGTTTTCCAATCTCAGATGAGATGATGCTGCACTCTTCCTATTCATCTTACATTTTCTACATGTTCCTTTCCTCCCTCACTAAAATGAATATGATAAAAATTCTATGTAGGAAGGGAAGATAATTTATACTGTATTAGAATTTTTTTTAAAGATTATTGACACACACCTCTGCAACTTACATGAACCTGCTGTACACAAATGTTGAAACCTTCACTGCAATGATACTTTCTACATGAAAGATTTATCTGTTTCTAATGGGGGAGGGGGGATGTATCCCAATTTACAATCTAATGGACTTCAGCTGTCCAGAATGGTTTTCAGCCCAACTCTCTCCCCCTAAAAAATCAGAAAGGACCAGACCATAGCATGAAGGGTAAGCATAAGTTATAAAGTCAAATAGATAGGCAGACAGGTCCAGTGATGTCCCGGGAGTTTGTTGAACAACTCTGATCCTGTTCCATAAAATGGGAGTAATAGTAATACCTAAGTAGGCTATTTTGAAGATTAGAGCTAATACGGGTCAAGAGTCTCACACAGCATCTAGCACTAAGTATCCCCTGAAGTATGTTGTTGTTGTTGTTGTTCTTGTTGTTGGGTGGTGTCAAGTTGATTCTGATTCACAGCAACCTCATATGACAGAGTATAATGGTCCCATAGGATTATCTTGGCTGTGATTTTACAGAAGCAGATGGCCAGGTCCTCCTCTCATGAAGTCACAAGGCGGGTTTGAACTGCCAGTCTTTCAGTTAGCCGCCAAGCACTTAACAAATGAGCCACCAGGGCTTAACATTCACGCATGGGTGGTTATTATTATATATTCTTAAAACACTTAACCTTACTGAGCCCAATACTAGAACTGTTCATGGAATTAATACTTATTAATTCAATGGAGGTTTAACTAGTTTCAGATTACCATAGTATAACGAGGAGGGTCGGAATCCTTGAGAGCCTCTCTAGTTCTAAAACAATGCATTGAAATTCAGGTACCACTTAGCAAGTCCTAAAGCAGTCAAAACCAGAGGGTGAACAGAGATATCAGAGAACATGACCCCACAGTTAGTTACTGGTCCCCATTGGAAGGAGAGCTGCACTAAAGCAACACTGATACAGAGTGCAACTCAGCTGGGAGAACGAGCACATCCTCACACACACAGTGTAATAAACCAGTGATATACGATGCTAATAAAAATAAAAAGGGTTTTAGATATGTAGTACAGGTTTTTAAAACATTAAGAAAATGGTGACTCTAAAGAGTCATTTCCCAAGGAATGAAACAGACAGCAGGTTGGGATAGTATCTTATACAAATTAAACTGTCCTGTAAGAGCAATAGCCAGAGCTAAAGGAATGCAGCTGAGGAGGCTTGCAGCATCCCCATGGTGTTAAATTTTGCGTAACAAAAATTTGTAACTAAGGGGTTGGCTGGAACTGCCTGGCACCCTAATCAATTAGGCTGCTGCCCTTGCCTACTCTCCTATTAAATCCTAGTTAAGTGGATGCTGTACAGGATTCTTTTTCTCTTCATCAAGACCTTCTGCTGAGTCTTTGCATAGATAAATGAGATCAGATAGAGACAAACATACATAAGCAAATATGATGATACCTTTTATATACACAAATAAGGCTAATAATGAAATCCTTTGTTACAACCTAATTTGTGTAATAGACCAAGATGAACATCTACAGATATTGCTCTTCAGCATATTGAAAAAAAAAAAGTTGCAGATTTTATAAGACAGAGTACAATCATCCCATAGGGATCTCAAGGCCATAATCCTTATGAAAGCAGGCTGCCACATCTTTCTCCCACAAAATAGCTGATAGGTTTGAACTCCTAAACTTTTTGGTTAGCAGCTGAGAGCTTTAACCACTGCACCACCAGGGCTTCTTTGTTCAGCATACAATGAGTGTGAACACTGCCTAAGCAGCCTCTATTGGCAAGAGCAACTCAACACATCAATAGAAGATTCTTTCTAGATGGATGTAGTTTCTTTCTTAAAAAGCCTTAAACCAGTTTCATAATAAATATGGCCCCCTCAAGGGCCTAGATTTGAAAGGAATTACAAATTCAAACTTGAAGGTTAAAAAGCTCTAAGATATGTTTTGTTTGAATTTAATATTTCCAAATGAAAATGGAATTGGTGTCTCTCGGCATGCATGTGCACTCTAGCGTGGCCACAGGCTCTACTACTCACTACTGCCACTCCTAAAAAAAATCCACACTCTTTTCTGTCGAGCTGATTGTGACTCATGGTAACCCCGTGTATTACAGAGCAGAACTGTGCCCTCAGGTTCTCCAGCTGTCAGCTTTGTGGAAGCAGGTCTCCAGGCTTTTCTTGTACTGGGCTGGTGGGTGCCAATCACACCCAATTTCCTAGTGTCCCCCCAAGAGGGCCCTAAATGTGTACCTCATCTGTTCTGCCTTTGAGGGAATTTTAGTTTGTCTATAGACCTCTGACTCCTAACTATAAAGTCAGAAGTTTGAATGTACCAGTCACTCCATGGAAATTCTATGGGGCAGTTCTACTCTGACCCCTAGAGTGTCTCGATGAGTCCGAGCAGACTTGACAGCAGTGGGTTTTTTTGTTTTTAAATACTCCCTTAAAATATAAAACAGTTAAGAAGTACATATATATACATATTCTAGAAATAAAGAGTGGCAACAAGTTGGGACAAGCTTTTGGAATTTACAAAGTTAAATCAAAAAAACCACTCAAGGATATTAAACTTTCCGAAACGAGAAAATTTCTGTTAAGAAAGAACTAGTCTCGAAAAAAATAATAGTTCAACAAGGCCTCACCATAGAACTTGAGCACCTGCCTATGCAGGCAGGCAGAGTGGTTACAAGCAAAACAGTGTCCAACGACTATGAATGAAAATACCATGATTCAGACATTCACTGTTTAGGTAATGTCAGTTAACATAAGTAACTTTATTTTCTAAAACTAAGTGTTATCAGCTTCAAAGTGAAGGGATTTAGCTATATCAAATCTAAGATTTTTCTCCTGGACTTAAAGTCTTAGGATTCTCCAATTCTAAGCATCTCAGAATTCAGCAGTTAGAGAAAAGGGGACATATTTTATAAAACAAGCTCCAAGACTGGATCCCAGAGGACTGAAAGAGGTAGTAAAAGTCAAAGCAGACCAATTCTTTACCTGGAATCCTGTGGTGACTCATAGAAAATACAAGGACAAGAATCCAGAATTTATCATCTTTATTCAGGCTGATGTAACCCTTATAAATAATTGCCTCATGCCTGTGAGGTAATATGCCTTTGCCAAGGACCCCATTAACACTGCCATTGACCTTCAGAGATACTCCTTTGTGTTTCACACACAGCTTTTACCCAATTATATCTCTTTTTAAACTTTCTATTCTGTAGTATAGAACATAAACTTGTAATAGCTCAAAAACATAAAGAGTTAAAATCACCTGCAACCCTTGCCCTTGAAAATAACAAAAATTTGTTCATCTTTTACCGCATGTCTTTGTTTTTTAGGCCACATACAACAAGACACAAGATAACAAACACTCTGGGTCTCAAGGATACACACTAACAGGATGAGAGACAAAGCAAACAGATACAACCCACCCACTGCCATCAAGTAGGGTCCAACTCATAGCGACCCTATAGGTCAGAGCAGAACTGTTCCACAGAGTTTCCAAGGAGTGTATGGCAGATTGGAACTGCTGACCTTTTGGTTAGCAGACATAGCACTTAACCCACTGCACCACCAGGGTTTCCAGCAGATACAACAGGGTCTGGTGAAAGCTGAGGTAGAAACTAGGGACTCACAGAAGGGCCACCTTACCCCAACTTACAGGATGAAGGTAGGAAAATACTTTTCTGGATATAAAATGTTTAAGTACTATACCAAATGCTAAGGTTTTCTGAATCAAATCAAACACTTCACAGGACAGAGTAGTAGGAGTAGGGACTGGGGGACCATGGTTCCAGAGGACATTTAGATCAACTGGGGTAACAAAGTTAACTAAGAAAATGTTCTGCATCCCATTCTGGTGAATAGTGTCTGGGGTCTAAAACGCTAGTGAGTGGCCACCCAAGATGCATCGATTGGTCTTAACCCACTTGGAGCTAAGGGGAATGAAGAACACCAAAGACATAAGAAAAGTATTAGCCTAAGAGACACAAAAAGCCACATAAACCAGAGACTCCATCAGCTTGAGCCAGAAGAACTCGATGGTAAGCACCAGGCTACCACCAGTGATTGCCCTGGGCATACAACAGAGAGCCCCTGGCACAGAGGGAGAAAAGCAGGCTGAAAAACTCAAATCTAGGGAAAAAAAAAAAAAAGATGATAGTCTGAGACTGGTACGAGCCTAGAAGACAGGGCCCCGAGGCTCTCCATTAGCTCAGAACTGAAACCATTCCCAAAGCCAACTCTCCAGACAAAGGTTAGATGTCAACGATATTTGTGAAGGGAGTTCATCTCAGATCAAGCAGACACATGAAACTAAATAAGTGGTCAGCTCCTGTCTGGAGGAAAAATGAGAAGGCAGAGGGGTACCAGGAGCTGGCTGAACAGGCACGAGAAATCCAAGGTAGAAAGGAGGAAAGTTCTGTCACAATACAAGAAGAGCAACTAGGGTCACATAACAATGTATGTATAAATTTTTGTATGAGAAACTAGAGCTATAAATCACTTTCACTTAAATCATAATTTAAAACAAAATGTCTAAGCATATGCTAGAAAGAGGAAGTGGAGCAAATGAAAAAGGGGAGAGGACGATAAAAGGAGAGCAGGAAAAGAGGGAGGAGGAGGAGGAGGAGGAAAGGTGGAGGGCAGAAGGCAGGAGGGAGGTTGGATAGGGTAGGAGGAGAGCTGGCTAACACAACAAAAGGAGTGGCTCCTCCAGGCAGAGGCAGAAGTATGTCCGCAGGGATGACCAGATACAAATTCAGGTTTCTGCCATTTACCCAGCCTTACACAGGGTCACGAAGCCAAATGAAGTAAACTGAGCAAGGTTACACAGAAACTTCAAAATCTCCATCAATTCTACTAAAATACCTTGCTTCAACTACAACTTTGGGCCATCGAATTCCCTGAAGTTTGGCTTATGATACTTTTATTACAAGCCAAAGACACCCCAAAAGAATGCCAGAGAATCCAGAACAAACCAAAACCACTGCCATCGAGTCGATTTCAACTCACAACAGGCCCATAGGGAACCTCTATGGAAGTAGACCACCACATCCTTCTCCCATAGAGCTGCTGGTGGTTTCAAGCCGCTGACATTTCGGTAAGCAGTAGATGTCTTTGACCATTGCACCACCAGGGCTCCAAAATGGAGACAACCTTATTTATCCCTATTACTTGTGCTAAATCAGAACAGGTGTTCTCCTATGCAGAGGCCCTGATACTCAAAAAAATGCAGCTGCCACTCTCATGTCGCCGTGAGAAGAGCATGACTGGGGTGGCAGCAGAAAACTACCTCTATGTGGTTTGCATACCACTTTGAAACTCTGGGCAGTTCTGCTCAGTCCTACAGGGTCTCTATGGGTCAGAACTGACTTGATGGCAATAGGTTTGGTTTTCTGGTTTTCTCATAGGAGGACAGCAGACACCCCAGCTGCATGTTACATGTATAAACGGTGCGGCTACACTGCTACTATGAAACTGGAGCTAAACCATGGGCACAACACACCATAAATTTGAGAATATTTTATGAAGTCAATGAACTAGAAAGATGAGGAAACTTCAGAAGAAAATGAGAAAAATAATTGGAAGATTAAAGAAAAAAAAAACCTAGCCAGGATTTCCTGTTCTACACACTCTAAGCCTCAAAAAATTACATCTAACAGGGGACAGACGTGAACAACTACATAGTGCAGAAGTGACAAAAGGCAATAATGATATGCTAACTTGCCACATCAGTTATTTATCACTGTCAGATCATTTGGGATAAAAATTATAAAAACATAGGCAAACTGATCACTGGTGAGGCCATGCTTACTTAATAAACAAGCAAACAAAAATTCTGTCTGCCTTTAAGAGAGTAACAGCATAAGAACACAAACATACTAGTCCCTCAAAGAATATGTTATGATTTTGGTAACGAATGTCACTGAAATAAATTTAGATTCCTTTTTTTAGTATCATTTTTTTGGACTTTTATGATGTCTTCATAAATATTCATATATAAAACATATTTACATTTTAAAATAATGAAAGTAAGACATCTTCGAGGGAAAAATAATTTGGGTAGAAGGCAACCAAATTCGCTTTAAAGCCTATATGGAAATTTGTAAATTTTATAAAAAGAAAAACTTCTACCTTACTCAGGTAGTATGTAAATAAAATCCCAAAGAGAAAGTATACCTTTTGTCCCAAGTAACAACAACAAATACATCAAAGTGGCTTAAACAACAAAGAGGACTTAATAAAGAGTAAGTAAAGTTCTGCTACACAGACAAGATTCAATTCAAGACCCTGAAACAGACAGGAAAAAATAAAAAACCCATTGCCATCGAGTAGACTCCAACTCATAGTGACCTTACAGGACAGATCAGAACTGTCCCACAGAGTTTCCAGGGAGTGTCTCGTGGATGCAAACTGCCAACCTCTCGGTTAGCACCGTTGCCTTCATCCACTGTGCCACTAGGACTTCCATCATGAAGACTTGGTTTATTTCCAGTTCTTGCTCCTACTTTCATGGCACTGCTGTCTACCTACGCCTCCATCACAGACCCAAGATAGCATCCTGTCAGGGGTGGATTATCTGATAAACAAGGTAAACACAGGCCTTCACATTTTTCACCACATCAACGGTTCAGCTCTAGACACGGCTGACATCCGTCTCTCTCCCAATCCCACAGCACATTCCTAAAGGATCAAAGTCTCTTTTCAAATTATAATCACCAACAAGGGTGAATAACTCAATAAACAACGTAAGCACTGACTTATCCGTGCTTACTTACTAATCTACAGTGAAAAAATTCATTCGGGTTTCCCTTTGATGTGGCATGGTAAAATTCTTCCCCACAGAGCAGCACACAAGCACAAGTAATCCTGGGCTATATTGCTTCCTGGATAACCCACCCCTACAACCAGCTGGTCTTGAAGATTTTTATTCCCTAATGAATGTTCAGCAAAATAACATTTTACCCTAGTATCCTCAATAGAAGGACAGAAGTTCACCGTGCTAGACTCAAGAGTACATAACATGTTATCTTTGAAACCACTGTGATGTAGAGGCTGGAACATGCTCATTAGACCTGTCTACGTGCCAGGCTCCCCTGAATCTGAACCCGTGTCAGCTTTTTCCAGGCCACACAGATTACCCAAATGGAAATCAAGGGCTGATAAAAGTGGAAAAGAATGTCTGGAAGGCACTTAGCATCAGGAGGCTACATTTTCTAAATCAACAATATTTCAATCTTGTTAAATCATCCTAAGCTATAGGCTTCAAGTTACTTTCTCTTAAAGTAATAACTTTATATAGTTATATAAACTAATTATAAAGTAATATTTTCTTAAAGAAAATAAAGTTACTTTCTCTTTAAAAAATTAAATATTACTAGACATCATTTTATCTCTGTAAACCCCTTGGAATAGCTTTTACGTTATCTTACAAAAACTAAAATGACCTTAAACAGCAACATAAATTTAAAATTTCACGTCTCTTTGTCTTGTTCACTTACCCCTGTTTACCAGCATATTTCTCTACACACCAAGTGGTTAATGACTCTCCCCAGGATTCCAGAGAATGTTCCAAGGGTCTTTTTGTCATAAGACATCTCTTCTGACACAGTTGTGTAATTCCTAATTTACAGTTATGAAGTGGCTCTACAGAATGAAGATAGGAATCACTAGCGTAGGTTAACTGCACTTTCACAGAGCAATTGAGTCCACCTCTTAGGACACTGGACATTATTTCACCCTGCCTCATGGATAAAGACCCAGAAGTGATATCCCCTTTAAACCTATACTTAAAAAACTGTAACACAACTTTAGGTTTTAGATCACAGGAAGTATGGATAAGGGCCACTCAGTTACCCTTTTTCTCTCTGTATATCCTCCTATATCCACCTCAGCCTTGCATACTATTCAGCATACAACTCTAGTAAACTTGTCACAGTACGTAAGTATCACTCTGGATGTCTGTCTTACCCACCTTAGAAATGCCAAGGGGGGAAAAAAAAGCACAAGGGTTAAGAGTGTGTCTACACTGCCTTGTTTTGATGTCCGGCTCTGTCATTTATGAACTACATGAACTGAGATTCAAGAAAAGTTAGCTAACTCTCCAGTTTCTCCTCTGAAAAGGGAAGATAACAGCACCTCCTTCAAAAGGTTCTTGAAATGAGATGACACATGTAAAACACTTAGAACCATGCCTGGCACCAAGAAGTTCAATCATTATTATGTTTGTGATGATTTCCACCAATATTTTCCAGAGCATCCTTGAATTTCCAGCACAAGGTGGAGGCACAATAAACACTGTTAAATGAACAAATCTATTTTTCATTTATTCGTTTGCTCCTTAGTAATACATTTCTAAAGATACGTGACTCTCAAAGACAAGAGCTCTTTCCTAAGTCTTCTTCACATTTTCAGTGGGTGACTGCACCTGCTCTCATGGCTTCACCAAGCACCTCTATGATAATGCCACCTCAATACTTCCCTCCATGCAATTTGTGTTCTTACTTAGCGTCTCAGTGATCTAGTGCTACTATAACAGAAATACCACAAGTGGATGGCCTTGACAGAGAAATTTATTTTCTCACAAAAAAAGTAGCTAAAAGTCCAAATTCTGGGCATCATTTCCAGGGGAAGTCTTTTTCTGTTGGCTCTGAAAGAAGGTCCTTGTGGTTAATCTTCCCCTAGATGGGAGCTTCCAAGGCACAGGGACCCTGGGAGTAAAGGACATGCTCTTTTCCCAGTGCTTCTTTCTTGGTGGTATAAGGTCCCCTACTGTCTGCTTGCTTCCCTTTCCTTTATATCCCAAAAGACTGCTTCCAGGCACAATATAATCTCAGAGACTGAGTCCTGCCTCACTAACACGAGCACCATTCATCCTCCCTCATTAGCATCATGAAGGCAGAATCCATAGCATGTAGGAACATCCAACAGTACTGGGAATCAAGGCCTAGCCAAATTCTTACACACATTTTTTAGGGACACAATTCAATCCATGACAGCTATCCAAAATCATATATGTCCTCCTTGTCTACTAGCTGTCTCCCTTGAAATTCCCAAAGGGACTTGAACAGATTAGAAATCAGATGACTAATTTCTACTGCCAAAATTTCACCTTCCATGTGACAGATCTGGGTTTCATTGCTGGACAGTGCCCCTCATGCACAGCCACCCCCATCTGTCCTATGCACAGAGGCTTACATGTTGCTGCAACGCTGAAAAAATTCTACTGGGGATTCCGGACTAAGACAGACTAGCAAGAAAGGCCTGGCAAACTGCTTCTGAAAATCAGTCGTGCAAACTCTATGAATCAAAATGGCTCAATCTCTTTGCATGGGGGGTTGCCAAGAGCCAGGGGCCCATTCAACAGCAACTAATAACCACTATCACCGTCACAGCACTCATTGCTCAGAGCTTAAGTCTGGTTATTGTCGGCCTTCTCCACTTCTGGGTCCTTCTAGAAGATGACAAGAATTATGTCTTGCTCACCCTTATATCCCCCATCTGGCACAGATTAAAAACACAGGACTAGTATCTGTTAAGTGAGTGAATAAATGCCCCCATGAGAGTGATTCCATGGTGTCCCCACAGAGCTAAACCACTTCCCATAGAGTGTACGTCAATACCAGGAAGAGATGAAAGTGCTCAGAAGAATGCAGCCAATCACTGTTCTCAGTAAAGAGCTATAAAATCCAAAGGTGCTTCCTCAAATCAAATCAACACTGGTAAACTATGTCCAAAGTTATGCTGCATTTAGTGACAGAGGAAAAAATCATATAACCATATATCTTAATGATTAAAAAGTCTCAGGAGTCCATAACTGAGAAAACCCAATGCGGTGGGGAGACATGTGGAAAATAGAAACCTACAGCTATAATCAACATACCACCACCCCAGCCCACCCCCACACACAGCTAAGGCCAGCTGAAAAGATGAATACCAGACTTCACACCAGCTTTCAATTTAGAACTTAAGGAAAGCATCTGACAATGCCAGGAAGGACCACTATAATGAAAGGCACCTCCTAGTGTGAGGAGGCAGGAAATGATGCAGCCACTGCTCACCACCGCTCATCCTAGAATACCCATTTTAACTGCCTGAAGGCCTGGAGGAGAAACAATTGAAAGCTGAGGTAACTCACAAAAGTAAGAAAGAATGTTAAATCACAACAATTTTTACCATTTAATTTTGCTGTCAACACAAGCACTGATACACTCTGTCCCAAATATCCAAATTTCCCATGTACATCTGTTATTTATTCAGAACAACTGACTCTACCTGGAAATTAAATGTCCAGAGTTCCACAGAGAACTGATAGTCCTTCTGCACACAGCTCCCAGAAAGTGATAGAAAGCTTAATTCAAACCATCGCCAAAATTCTTCTATGGAGACACAAGGATTAACAAAGGAATTCACTGAAGTCTATCTTCCATTCTTCCAAACATAAATGCCACACAGTCAACCTCATCACACATTGAAGACTTATTAGAACGTGTTAGTGCAAGCACCAAGAGACATCAAGTTCATGAGGCCCTAGAGCTGACAAAGACGATTACTTAGTTGTAGATGAGATGACCACAGCTTAGGAAACAGGATTCTTGAAGGCACTAATTGTTCCAGAAGGTTCTGTCATTAGAGTAGAGGGAATGACAAAAGATATTGACTTGCTGACACAGAATAATCTTTTAAAGTACCTGTCAATGAAATACGGAGGAATAATGACTTAAAAACACAGGTGAATTGAGAGCACAGAAAAGAGTATCTGCCTGCAAAACAACTAAATCAACAACCACTGAACAAAGAAAGAGTGCTCTGGCATCGACCAGGTATCTCATGGAAACCTTACAGCAATTACAAACTAATGATTCAGGATTTTCTGGAACAAAACAACATAAGGAGGTTTTAAATTCCTACCCACTTTCATTTTACAGGGTTGCTATGAGTTGGAACTGACTGGACAGCAAAGGGTTAATGGGTTACACAGATTAGATTTAAATAAAAACAGCTGTAGGTAAGTCAGTGGCATAGATACATATGCAAATGCATATACAAAGATACACAGGGACACACACAAACTTAAGTGCTGCATTTCAAATTATTTTGATTGGTTAAAACGTCTAGGCTAACGTGGTATTAGTTTCATTGATGAAATTTTAAATAATGGTGATAAGATTTACCTAGACATACAAGGAGAATCTAAATGTAAAGAATATAAATAATAAAATGTGTGGGAATTTTCAATGCTTATTTTTCAGTAGAAAACAAAGAACTGAATGTGTGAATTCTTGGAGTCTCTAAAAGCATACCATATTTGCATTTCAATAGCCTGCAAGGTAAGCTCTGTGAAATTGGTCAAATGTAGAGTCTCTCATCTCACCTCTACCTCAAATCAGTCAATTAACTTGTAGAGAAAGTGGCATACATAAGTTAATACTCAGCGTCTCAAAACCTACTCCAGCTGATACAGATCAAAAGCATTTCAAAGCAAGTATGTTGAGGACATAGGTTTTCTGTGAAACAAATTCTGGATAGAAAGCATTTAATACCAGAAGCTAACAATGTGGCCAGTGATTACATACCTGGAGACACAGCCGTGCACAGCATTTGTACAAACAGGACAAATACAAAAGTGAGAAAACTGAAAACTAACATATCACATTATTTTTCCAGCAGGTAAAAAGATGAGTTTCACAATTTCTGCCTATTTAAAACAAAGGCTTAGATGCCAACTCAGCTATAATCATTGAAACACACATGTCATAAACGAGTTCTCCTGTGGTCTCACCTTCCCCCCAATCACCGTGTACTCTACCGCTGAATTTCTCCTAATTAGCATTTGCTAACCCCCAGATCAAAAACTTTTACTGGCTCCACACTAGTCACCCCTGGTCCTTTACAGATCTTCTTATTTAAAAGGAGTTACTTTTTTTTCAACACCCCAAGAATAGAAGTATAGTTAATATTCAAATATTACATAATTGAATGAAGTTATAAACATACTGTGCCGTTCCAGTTGCAGCATTTTTGCCCTGAGCATGATAAAAATGGCATGGATCCTGCATAGCTTGGCTTTGAACCAATTCAGGGGAAACTATCACCTGGCATAATCAGCTACTATATGTCCTTTTTTCCTTTGAATGGAAAACCCCAAGCTAAGTCCAAGTTATGCCTGGCTCCACAGAGGCACCGAAGAATTGGAAATGGAAAACCGAGTTTAAACAAACAAGTAAATCAAAGAATGAAGGAACACATGGACCCTGGTGGCATAGTGGTTACGTGCTACAGTTAAGTGCTACAGTTCAAATCCATGGGGTGCTCCTTGCAAACTAAAGAGGCAGTTCTGTCTACTCTGTCCTACAGGTCATTATGAGTCGGCATAAACTCAGTGGCAAAAATGGCTAAGAGAGCAGATGCTAACTGAAAGATCAATGGTTCTAACTCACTAGCCCCTCAGTAAGAGAAAGACATGGCTGTTTCTACCAAGATTTACAGCCCTGGAAACCTTACAGGCAGTTCCACTCTATCATACAGGGTGTCTTTGAGCTGGAATCTACTCGATGGCAACAGAGGGAGGCATGACGATAAAATTAACTTTTACTATGGATCCACTCATTTAGCCATGGTTAGATATTTGCCTACCTCTTCTATGTTCCTCATACTAACCCTGCCAGCTACAGCTAAATATTCTGATGTTACAGAACAGGAAATTGAGCCTCAGGAAAGTTTGAACTTGTTCCAGGGTCACACACCAAGAAGACAGTAAAACTGCATGACACAAGGGAAGCAGAGGAGGGAGCGCTAAGCTGTCTACAACTTCAACAGTAGCCACAACTACTAGGCAGTATGTTCCTACACATGCTGGACACTGTTCAAAGTACTCTCTATGTATTTCCAGCATCTCCAGTTGCCGTCAAGTTAATTCTGACTCACGACAACTCTGCATATGCTCCGTAAAATTCTCAATGACTGATTCTTCTACAGTGACCTGCCAGGCCTTTCTTCTGAGGCCACTCAGGGTAGACTTGAGCCTCCAGCCTCTGGGTTAACAGCTGAGCATGTTAACCATGTGCACCACCCAGGGATTTCTTTACAAGCATACATTTTGTTTATCGTTACAACATTCCTCGGAGGTAAGTGTCTTGGCCATCACAAGTGGATGGCTTCAGAAAGAGAAATTTTATCTTGTCAGAGTCAAAACCAAAAACCAAACCCAGTGCCGCTGAGTCGATACTGACTCATAGCGACCCTATAGGACAGGGTAGAACTGTCCCATAGGGTTTCTAAGGAGCACCTGGAGGATTTGAACTGCTGACCTTCTGGTCAGCAGCCACAGCACTTAACCACTATGCCACCATGGTTTCAGTCAAGTATTCTTAAAGTTCAGATTCAGGGCATCAGCTCTAGGGGAAGGCTTTCTCTATTGGCGATGAAGGAAGGTTCCAGTTATCACTCTTCCCCTGGACTGGGAGCTTCTGAGGTGCAAGGACCCTAGTGCTTTCCAGTGGATGTGCTCTGCTCCCACCATTGCTTCTTTCCTGGTGGTATGAGGTCTCCCATTCTGCTGGCTTCTTCCTCTTCTGTATCCCAAAAGATTGCTTCAAGACACACAATCATAGACCTTGAGTCCTGCCCCACCAACACAACTGCTGCCCATCCTCCCTTGTTAACATCACAGAGGCAGAGTTTACAGCATGTAGGAACATCACACAATACGAAAAACCATGGCCCAGCCAGATCGCTACACACATTTTGGGAAGGACACAATTCAATCCATGACATAAGAATTCCCATTTAAAAGAGAGCAGCATGCACTTCAGTCCATGACAACAAGTATTCCCATATCAAAAAAAAAACAGCATGCCCAAGTTCCATAATAAAAGGTGGATCAAGACTGAAACAGAGGTCTAACAGGCTTTAGAGTTACTGCTTTTAATCACGGTATAAACTTGCCCTCCGTGTTAATCATTACTGTTAAACAATAATACTAGGTAATGATCTACCACAAAACTTAGTGGCTTACAATACACAAGACATGCTTATCTTCACATTTGCAAATGGGCCTGTTGGGCTTCACTCCAGCCTGCAGGCCTGTATAGAACCACTCCTCACATTGGAGCAGCTAGCAGTGCCACGGTTACCTGTGACATGTTCGTCCCATGGTAGACCACCAAAGCACAGGACAGAAAGCCTAACCACACAAGCAGATTTCAGGTTTGCTTATGAACCAGTCATTAACAGCTCACCGGCCAAAGCAAGCCACATGGCTGAGCCCAAAGTTTAGCTGGGGGACGTTTCAGGGGGCTGGAGGGTGATACCTAAAGGTCTGCCTTGAGGTCAGGGCAAGGGAGTGAATGTATACTTTGTTACAAACCAAAACCAAATCAAGCCCACTGCTATCAAGTCAATTCCACCTATAGTGACACTGTAAGACAGAGTAGTACTGCCTCACAGAGTTTCCAAGGAGTGCCTGGTGGATTCAAACTGCCGACCTTTTGGATAGCAGCGGTAGCTGTTAACCACTACACCACCAGGGTCTCCCTTCCATTACAAGAGAGTAAAAATTAGAACAATACACGAATCTGTCATGCTCTTCCAAGTCCATCCATACTCACCATAATTAACTCAGAATGCTAAATTTTGTGAGATGGAGAATGTCCAGGTTTAAATATTTATATATAGAATAAATTTTAATAGAAAAGTATAAATAGTTAAACCAATGGTATTATTCCACCTTAACTACAATGCTAAAATTGAAGGTATACATAATTAAGAAACATAAAACTATCAATGTCTCATCATGAAAAATACTGTTAGGATGAAAATCAAATACAACACAATACTCCTAGGCCTGGTTGATACCTACCTTAGCTATTTAGTACTGCTATTACAGAAATACCAAAAGTGGGTGCCTTTAACAAAGACAATTTTATTCCCTAACAGCAGGAGGCTAAAAGTCTGAATCAGGGTGCCAGCCCCAGGGGAACGTTTTCTGTCTTTGTCAGCTCTCCCCAGGTCAAAGAGCTTCTCAGCACAGGGAACTGGGGTTCAAACGGAGTTCTGTTCTCCTCACTCCCATTTCTTGGTAGTATGAAATGCCTGCCTGGTCTCTCTGTTGGCTTCTCTCTTTGATATCTCAAAGAGACTGATTTAAGATGCAACCTAATCTTGTAGACTGAGTCCTGCCTCCTTAACATAACTGCCCCAATCCTAGCTCATCAACACTGTGGGGGTAAGATTTTCAATACCTGGGACAATCTCATGAGACGACAGAATGGTGGACAACCACACAGCACTGGAAATCACGGCCTAGTCAAGTTGACACACATTTTTGGGGACACAATTCCATCCATAACAACATCTCACTAACTTTGACCACCAAGCTAAAAAGTTTCATTAGAAAATATTTTATGTTTCTACAACTACTCAGAGTTTAATAGTTTCTATCTCTAAGCACCCATTACTTTTCTGGGGATTTGTACATTCTCAGAATACTACACACTAGGCAAGAACTCAGAAACTGCTACAGCTAATAAAGTCAACCTTGGGCCCTTATCACTTACCCCCCAAAAAGAAAGAAATGAATAGGTTCATTTGTTTTATTATGAATACTATTTAATGGGTTTGTGCATGCACACACCACATACACAAAGAAATTACAAAATATCAGAAAACTGGTTAAACTGTACATTTGTCATATATTTTTCTTGGTTAGCTCTCCAAACTTCAATTACAGATATTCCACTCAAATAGAACAAAAGTCCTCCTGAATTTGATGTAATCTTGCTCAGGTTTTAAATTCATACTGTCTCAAGCAATATGGTACCAACCTCATCATCTTCATTTAAGAACGAATTGCTTTTTCCATTACAGACTCTAGGTAGAGATGTTTCATTCGGCCTTTTCAAAATTGTATCGGAATGAGACTTGTAGGCAAGTTGTCAAAGTTGGAAGCAATTTGCAAAAAAATACACATTTTCAAAATTGGGTACATCATTTTCAAGCCCTGACACTAAACCATAAAAGTACTTCGTTCTCTATGTAATTTTAACCAGTCCTACAAAATAAATGTTAAAATACACATTATGGTGATTCTTGAAAACTGTTCTAATGGAAGCCTATTAATTTAGGAGAAATGGCATTCTTTCTTTATTCATAGACTAGTGCAATTAATTATTTAGAGCTAAAGACTTCAGAGTCTTTATCCAGGCCTGACCTCTTTTTGGAAGTCAAGACCTGAAGCTCAAAATGCTTCCTGGACATCTCTACCTACATGGTTTTGACAGACACTTCAAAGTCAAGAGTCACTGAACTAACTAATTATCTTCTTATCCAAATCACTTTTATTTCTTGTTCTTATTTGTTTCTAGTCACTAAAACCTGAAACCTGTGACTCACCTTCAGCCTTATACATTTCACTGTTCACAGCCATCAGCAGCTTGCTGGAAACCTGCCGCCACAGAGTCGAGTCCAACTTGTGGTGACCCCAGGTGTGTCAGAGGAGAACTGCACTCCACAGGCTTTTCAATAGCTAGAAGTAGATATGGCATCAGAGCTGCTAGATGGATTTGAACCAACAACCTTTCAGTTAGTACCCAAGATCAAACCGATTCAGCCATTCAAGGACTTAATGGGTCACCAAGGCTGATTAATTCTTGCATTGTCTTTACCTTGGCTGTTACTGTGTCACTCCACCATCATCTCCTACTTCCTCTTTCTTACCTGTTCAGCCTCTTCCCAGCCATTCTCCTTTAACAGTTGACAGCATAGTTGTCAGCTGTTTCTCTGCCCTTGCTTAAAATCTTTCGATACCTTCCTACTGTCAGACTCCAGAGTCCACAATTCTCAATATGGCATCCTGTGGGACTCTGCTCATTATCTGCTGTCTCTCACCGGCATTATTCACCACTCATTGAAAAGAACGCACCTGTCTGGTTACAACACCTTTGCACACACGGTGGTTTCCCCACCTGGAATGCCCTTCTTCTCTAATCCTTTACAATGCAGCAGAAATCTCCCCACCTCCACAATGCCCTCCCAGGCCTCCTTCAGCAGGATCAGAGAGCCAGGCACGCCCCTGATCCCCTGCATGGAGACTGGCATTGGTGGGGGCATTTGCTGTTGCAGAAATGAAATGGCTGTCTGTCTCCCCCTACCAAACTCCCTTTAGGTCAGGCCCATCATATTCTGCTCAGTTTTGTACTGCTAATACCTGGCATAAAACTACAGTAATAAATATTTAAGATACAAAGCACACTCTTCCGACGGAATCTACTTAGCAGATGTTATCACTAACATTTTTATCATCACACCCACCCACTAACCCACTGCCATCGAGTCGGGTCTGACTCATAGAGACCCTAAAGGTCAGAGAACTGCGCCATACAGTTTCCAAGGAGTGCCTTGAGGGTTTGAATTGCTGATGTTTTGTTTAGCAGATGTAGCACTTAACCCACTATACCATCAGCGTTTCCTTTTATCATTACACATTTGTTAAAAGAAAAAGGAGCCCTGGTGTCACAGTGATTAAGTGCTTGGCTGCTACCCAAAAAGTCAGTTTCTTCAAACTCCAGCTATGCTATGTGGGAGAAAGATACACCAACTTGCTTCCATAAACCCACTAAACTCCCGAAGCCAATTCTGACTTATAGGGATCCTTCAGTACATGGTAGACCTGCCCTATAGGGTTTCCAAGTCTGTAAATCTTCACAACAGCAGACTGCCACATCTCTTAAGACGCAGCTGGTGTTTTAGGACTGCCGACCTTTCAGTTATCAGCTGAGCTCTTCAGCCACTGTGACACCAGGGCACCTTGGAAACTCTGCGTGGCAGCTCTACTCTGTCCTGTAGGGTTCCTACAAATCAAAATTGACTTGACAGCAGTGAATTTGGTTTGACCGAAAGAAAGACAAAACACGGGATCCTGTTCCTCACTGCCTGAACGACAAGACCATGCATTCACAATCTAAGAAGAGTAACAAACCTTTGAAAACTCAAACATGCACATCACTGAAGACTATCCGTGACGGGGCTTCCAGCTCTCAGGTATGTATATCTGTACCATGAGGAGAATTATTCGAGGAGGAAAGCAGCTATTTCGCTACGCTTTCCTTGATAGAATCCATGCCACACATGCCACCATTACCCTGGCCCATTTGGGATAACTGTCTAGGACTGCTTCCAGTCACACCACTTTGATAGTCCCCACCATGCTTGTGGGTCTCTCTGTCCAACAGTATGGATTGATCAACAGTTTGAGCTTTCACATTACTATACGCTGCTATTCTTTGGGAACTCAAGAAACCAATACAATGAGTACTTCTACCTGCCTCTCCACAAAAAAAATCCCAGGTCTCGCTAAAGAATAGGAAGCCAAAACTCTGACGTACCTGTTGTTGTCAAACTTTGCACTTGGAGATACAGAAGCTGTATGCCCCATGACGTGGGGGTTACCTGGGTACTTAATCCCCTACAAGCAGCAGGTCTCAATTTTGTCTATATAATAAAATAGTCTGTGGAGTTCAGAGAGTATCAGTGTCTGAGCACACATCCCACAAAGGCTAATGTATCCACATGCACTGCACCTATCAGCGTGTGAGCATCCACTCCATAAACGTTAATGCATCCATGTGCATGGCTCCTTGGCCTCTGAGATTTAAAAAGCTCTCTCTTTGGCTAGGAGGTTTAGGAAACTCTGGTGGAGTACAGGTTAAGTGCTATGTCTGCTAACCAAAAGATCAGTGGTTCAAACCCTATGAGTCAGAACCAATTTGATGGTTTGATGGCAGTGGGTTGTTCTGTGTGTGTGTATGTTTTTTGTTTTTTTGTTTTTTTTTTTTTTGGTTCCAGGCAGTCCAATGAACAGCCTCAGTGAAACCACTGCCCCAAGGTTTAGACATGCATCACCTTAGAGTTGATTCACTTTTCTCAATTCTAAAAAGATGCATTAGAATACAAAACAGTGTCTTAGTTATCTAGTGCTGCTATAGCAGACATACCACACTTAGATGGCTTAAACAAACAGAAATTTATTCTCTCACAGGCTGGGAGGCTAGAAGTCCAAATTTAGAGCTCCAGCTTCTAAGGGAAGGCTTTCTCTCTCGGTTCTCAGGGAAGGTTCTTTTCATCAATCTTCCCCTGATCTACGACCTTCTCCACATATGAACCTGAGTTCCAAAGGATGCTCTCTGCTCCCAGGACTGCTTTTTTGGTGGCATGAGGTCCCTATGTCTCACTCTTTGCTTTTTCCTTTTATATCTGAAAAGAAATTGGCTGAAGACACAACCGAATCTTGTAGATTCCAACTCTGCCTCATTACCATAACTTCCACTAATCCCACCTCATCAGCATCACAGTGATAAAATTTACAGCACAGAGGAAAATCACATCAGATGACGAAACAGTGGACCATCGCACGCCTTTCCTGACTTTAAACCACACAGTGTTCCCTTGTTCTGTTCACCTGATTGCCTCTTAATCTATATACAGATTCCTTAAGAGCACAATTAAGTGTTCTGGATTTCCCGTTCTCTGCAATGTTAGCCATCGTTTGTTACGATCCACACAGTCAAATACCTTTCCATAGTCAATGAAACACAGGTAAACATCTTTCTGGCATTCTCTGCTATCATCCAAGATCCATCTGACACCAGCAATGATATCCCTGATTCCACATCCTCTTCTGAATCCAGCATGAATTTCTGGAAGTTCTTTGTCAATATGCTCTTGCAGTCACTTTTGAATGATGTTGAACCAAATTTTACTTGTGTGCAATAATAAGTATAAAGTAGCCTAGCCAATTCCGTACAGCTAATCAGTGGCAGGGATGGCTCTGAACAATCACTCCAAAGCTGGTGTATGCTTTTTCCTTTATCTCAGTAGACTACTCTATACAAAACAGCACACAATACACTCTCACCTCTGCCTCAGACACATGTATGTGTGCATATGTACCTGGGTACGGTACAAACGTCTACAGAGCTACATACACATTCCGCATATATAGTTGAGTAACCTATTCTTTTTTCATTTGACATTATTATTGTCAACTTTTCCTCCATATCATTAAATATTTGTCAAAAGCATGATTTTAATGATAACGTTGTCATCTAGCCTATCTGCTTCCTAAGTTATTTTCCAATCTCTATGCTTTTCGTTCCTTACAAGAAAAATACGTGCTTCCTAAAACACTTTAAAAAGCTCTATTTTTTACTCACAACCTATGTGGAATGTAAGTTTCAAGTAAGTTCACACACCCTCTTTGATCTCATTAACTCTGGTGCCAACAATAAGATGGACTGGTTGCTGCATGCACATTGATCGTTGTAAGTTCATATAACTCTCAAGTTTTATATTTTATTGGGTTTATTGATTAGCTAGTCTTTTGATCTCCTTTTGTCTTCTTCTGCCATTCTTTTAAATAATTCTACTGTTTCCAATATATTAAAGTGCTTGGTCTTATCTATTTTGAGGAATCTTTTGAGAAAAGATTTAAAAAAAAAAAACACATAGTAAATAACACACACAGTTCTTCAAACAGGAAACTAGTAGCTATGTAGTCAATCACTGGTGGCCAATCTTTTCTAAGAACTATTGCAAATGAGCACCAGACTCAGTCCTGAGCAGCTATGACAAAATGGAAAGACACAGGAGAGGTCACACTGCTCTTGTCATCTGATTAAATGAAGCAAAACAGTTCACTTAGTGAGGGAGAAACTTGTTTAGTACTGAATGCTAAACTAATTCATCACATGGACCTAATGTAAGAGGCACTGCATGACATAATAGATGGGGTTTCAATGGGAGTTTTACAAAAAGCACCAGAACATTCTCTCGTGGCTATTTCTTTTAGCAAGCCTCCATAAAAGCCAAGCACACAATGTGAAGTTGTAATTCTGTGAAGGATTTCTACGAGAGCCAAAGATGGACAGCTCAGGTGTGTCACATTCTGATGATAGCACCTGCGATTGGGCAGACCTCAGGGAATCTGGGAGATGAATGGTAAGAGGTCTCTTGGGCTATTTCTCTCACACATCACCTCTCGGAGCCAGGCTTTGACGAGCAGAGCAATTCAAAACTGAGATTGCTTGCTAGACCTGAAGTACAGGTTTCCTGCACTATTGATTTGGAGAAAAATCATGTGCTTCAGATACTAAAGTGCAGGGGGATGAACTAACATTCTCCCATGAGGATTAAGAACCTGACTGGAGAGACTGTGTCTTCCTTGCACAGAAGTAGGCAATGGTAGGGGTCATGACTTTTCACAAAAAGCCATCACTGAATCTGCTCCAATGCCTAAGCTCAGCTCACGTCCCAGGGCTCTGCATTATGAAACCTGAACAGTGCCTCTGGTTGACAAAATGTCAAGCACAACGGCCAATTTCACATGTTTATTACAAACCCTGTGGATGTATTCAAACTGCCCATCTAAATTTGCTCTCCACACCACAACGGGCCTGAGGGTCCAGCCTGGATGGACAACATCCATGTACTGGCTCCTTCGCCTTCTGACTTCTGGTTCGATTCTCTTAATGAAGGCAGCAGCAAGAGTTCAGAAGGGAGGAGGGCACAGTGGTATATACCCCTAGCACCTCCTACAGAGTCACCATTAACTGGTTGTGTCCCTTCATCTGAAGTCACTATTTCTGTCAGGAGCCTGCTCTGTCTCCGTGTCCTGTAACTGTTCCTCCCTTAACTCCTTCAGGTTCAGGAATGGTAACAGCTCTCTGTTCTTCTACCCTAACAGAAAGTAACATATCTTGAACGTTCCCCACATCTGTCAGCACCTTTTACATTGTCACTTTATTAAATTCTTCTCATATTATCCAATTCATGGGGGCCATATTTTAGTTGCCTAGATCCTGCCTGATACCCACTGAGATCATGAAGGTTGTGTATCAAATTGGCTGGGACATGATTCTCAGTGGTTTGGCAAATACAATGTAGCTTGGTCATTGCAGGATGATGTGATCACTCACATGGTTAAGACCTGATATAGTGTGATCACCTCCATGATAGGATTTGCTGCAAGCAGCCAATCAGTTTGAATGGAGTTTCCTTAGAGACACGGCAAATACAAGTGGCCTCTTTGGATTCCCTGACTTTGGCTTGCTCTCAATCCTGCTCCTGTTCAGCTGACCTCTGGTTCTTGGGATTTGAGTTCAAAGTTTACCTGCAGTCTGGCCTGCTGATCTTGAGGTTTATCTGTTTTCATCTGTAGTCAAAAGCCCTGGTGTCTGATCTGCTGTTTCTAGGTTCGCCTGCCCCTGTGGCTAAGTGAATCAGGAGAACCCTCCAACCTGACCTATGAGATTTGGAACGCTCCAGGCTCTACAACTGTAAATTTTTTTATATAGATACTTATACACTTAACTGGTTTTGTTTCTCCATAGAACCCAGACTAAGACATTCATATTTAATGATTTAAAACTGCACCATGCAAACTCTCCGACAACACAGATGGAAGAGAACTAAGAGCAACTGAATAGGTACTATGCTCCACATACTAAGAGGTTTATAATCTCCTTCTGTCCTTAAAGGAGCCCTTTGAAGGTACGAAAATTAGTACGCTCGGTTGCTAACTGAAAGACTGGAGTTTGAATTCACCTAGAGGTGCCTCAGGGTAAAGGCCTGGTGATCTGCATCTGAAAATTCAGCCACTGAAAACTCTGTGAAACACAGTCTTGCTATGACACACATGGGGTCACCACGAGTTGGAACTGACTCAGTGGCAACGAGTAAGGGCTCAATCCTTAAAACACCTCATTTATCATTTCGATTTTTTGGATGTGAGCACAGAAATTCAGAGTGGTTAAGAAACCTGTCTAAAGTCACAGGGCTACTCAATGTTACAAAAGACATACTCAGTATGTGAACATGTATTTGAAGTTCAGATCACTAATCCTCAACGGGTTCGTTGTTTCAGTGTAAGATCCTCATAAATGAAGTGATCTTAGAATAATGCACTGTGCTATGCAATTAGGTATACAAATAATAACATCAACAACGCAGTGACTATAAAAATTTTTATGAAATAATTAGAATATGCATAGGCACCTAATGAGAAAGTAGAATTAGGTGAAAATTAAAAAAAAAAGACACTGTACATTAACAAGAAACATGATGTCTGGAAATTCAACAGCATGCTGGAAGCAGTTGTGATAGAACAGGGTTATTGAAGGCAAAGAGGTGAAGACAAGACCAGAAAGGTGGACCGGGGCTAAAGTACAGAGAGCTGGAAGCTGCCGTATTCGATATTCTGCCCTCGGATTGATAATGGAAAGAGTGACATGAGGGCTTGGACACAGGGTGTCATGCACTGAATTGTGTACCCCCCCAAAATAGGTGTAGCCATGTGACCATGATTCCCTGTATTCTATGATGGTCCTCCATTTCGGGATTTTGCCGTGCTGTATGTTTAAGAATTAGGTTGGGACTGCAAATCCCTTCATAAGATCACCTCCCTGCTCCACTGTAAAGGGAGTTTCCATGGAGCATGGCTTCCTCTGCCCTTAATCCTTTCATCCTACAAGAGATAAAAGGAAAGGGAGGCAAGCAGAGTATTGAGAACCTCACACCATCAAGCAAGCAGCACCTGGAGAAGAGCCCCTCCTTCAGACCCAAGGTTTCTAAGCCAAGATGTTCCCTGGACAAAGACTGATGCAGTACCAGACTTTCTTCCAGAGCCGACAAGGGGGAAAGCCTTCCCCTGGAGCGGACATTGTGAATTTGGACTTGTAACCTACCGGACTGTGAAAAATAAACTTTCCTTTGTTAAAGCCATCCACTCATGGTATTTCTGTTAGAGCAGCACTAGCTGACTAAAATACAGGGCAGTACCAGACCTTCTAGTAATCTAGCTATGAAAGAAGGCAGACCTGAACTGTTGACATTTTGCTGGCAGAACTGAACGGCACAGTATCAGAGAACAAGAGATGAACAAATCAAAGGTGGCGCACTTAGAGAATTCTAATTTTATTGACAGGAACATAGAGATGTTAATTTTTATAAAGAAGTACACCAGAGTATGAAAAGGTGCAAAGGAGAAACTAGTATTCAAATTAGTGTGTTTTACTCTATTAAAAAGGGGAAAAAAAATTCTTAGAGTATATAACAGAAATTTGAATAACAGAACATTTTGAGAACATAGTCCTTATAACCTATTAATCAGGTAACTGAAACTGTAATATTATCATCTACATTTCAAAGGAAAAAATACAGTTCCTTCAATGGACAGAAAATACCACTAAGATATGTCACCTGTAACTGCCACAAATCCACTGACCATCTTGATTCTTCCTGTCCCCCCAAAGTCTTTGCCTTTTTGAATTTCTAGAGAACAAAAAAAAAATCTTAACCTAAAAAATAATTAATGTTATCCTAAATATTTCTATTATAATTATCTAGCTAGACTTCTTCCTTATAACCATCCAGTCTTCACATGAATAGAGACAGAGTAATGCTCCCACGGTAATGACGTTGCTATTTAATTTTCAGGTAAAGTGCAAATATGCCCATAATCACATTAATGCTGATACAGAAGGTAGAGGTCTGGAGACCATGTTTTCAGGGGACATGGAGGTCAACTGGTACAGCTAGTCTTTAGATAAGAGAGTCTTCTGTACCCTACATTGGTGAGTGATGTCCTGGGTCTTAAAAGCTAGCAAGCTGCCATCTGAGGTACACCAAATGATCCCAACCCATCTGCAACAAACGACATCCTAGAACATCAAAGACACAAGGAAAACTGAGCCCAGGTGGCAGAATGGGAAACTACATCCGCATGAGACCAGAAGAACCAGATGGTGCCCAGCCACCACCAAAGGCAGCTGTGATAGAGTCCCTGAAGCAAGATTAGAAATACAGCATCCCTGAGGCAACACGAGAAAAAGAGGCGTGCAGCTCATGAACTCTTGTAAAAGACGAGAACGGACAGTCTGACAGCCTAGAGGCACCTAGGGCCCCTAGACTTGCTGCTGGCCCAGACATGAAAGTCAACTCTTCAGACAAGAATGGACTGAACCCGGGGACACATGTGAGCATATGATGTGTGTACTTTATGAGTTTATACATTTATAGGAGGCTGTCCCACTGGTTTATTTCTAATGGAAGAGAAGAGGGTAGACAGCAGGGGACAGGTGCTCATTAAGAGGATACTACAAGTACAGAGTGAAAAGGTGGAATGTGTTATCACAGTGTGAGGAGTACAGATGGAGCTACAGATAGGCAGGCATGCAAAATTGATTTGGATTGTATACTTTCACTTAATCATAATTTAAAAAATGCAATGACATTTAAAACAAAGGTGACACAGAAGAAATGCTGAGACACTATGACTTTAATTACCTATGTTCAAATGCTGCGAAATTCAAGCATTGGATACCCAGTCAGAACATAAGATTGCACCTGCTTCTGTGCTTTCCAAAACTGAATTCCAATGCAATGCCAGTGGAAAAATCAGAACCTAAGCCAAGGTGAGAATGTTAATTTGTTTTTGTTTTTTTTAAATAAGGTGAGGTCAAAGATGGGGGAAGAGAGGCAAACAAAACAAAAAAAAACAAAAAAAAACCCATACACACTGATCTATTTTGAAGTCCAAATTATAAAGATTTAGCACAGTTCTACTCTCATGTATATGGAGTAGCCATAAGCAGGAATCAATTTGATAGCAACTTTTTTTAAAGTTAGTTTTTAACTGCATTATGTCAGTGGGTAGATATAGGGAAAGAAATATTTCTAGCCAAATATAACACTCTGGAAGTAGACGGAAATGGCGAATTTAATTAGGGGAGAAAGGCATCAACACAAGGTAATACCAGGCAAAGCTCAACAAGCACAAGAGGATGGCGGGAGAGGAGAGCAGGAAGACTCTCTGGGACAGCCCTCTCCCTTATAATAACTCCCTCTTGTCCTAGTGATAGCTGTTGTTCATTTTTCTCCAGCCTAGGAACCTATCACATTAAGCATAGAGAAACTTTCATTTAAACAAATAAAAAGGAAACATACAACAGAAATCACTGAAACAATTAATTTCCCTGACAGTTAAAAAATATGATTCGTGTATGAAGGACATTAGGTCCAAAAGGAACCAGTTATTCTTTGATGAATTAGGGTTGTCTAGAAATTAAAATCATCCCACATTCGAGGTCTGTACAAACCCATCTATCCACCAAAATTCCTTGTGTTTTGAGATGCAATCTTCAGTTTTCCAGATTCTAACAGTGAAAGCAATTGACGCCTCTTTCTCTCACTCTCATTTCAAAGGCAGTGGCTTAAATGCTGTCAGTAGTACGGGAAATACTAACACAGTCCACAGAAAAGATGGAAAAGTGCAGTCCCTTAAGATGAACAGCTTGATCGTGTTGCCATTTGATGAGACAGTTACTCTCAGAGAAACCTTATGTTCTAACCAAAAATAATCTTTTCTAAGTCCAAAATTTAAAAACACCACTAATATGCCTATGTTAATAGGTGGGGGCACTGGACTATTAAGAGCAGGTTCATTTTATACTAAACACATACTCAATTATTTTAAAATTAAATTTTTGCAAATTAGAATGTTACGCTCCATATTTGAAGAAAGGATCAGTTTCACACACACTACATCTATTCAGTATATATATTAGCCTGCCATAACTATCCCTGTACATAATGTTTACTATCTCTACTGATAAATTGTTGGTAACTTAAAGGCACATTCAAACAACACCAGACATGGCATAGAGTGTTACAAAGAATAGAAATCATCCCGGGCTATTCAGTGCACCACATTAACTGACTACCTACTATAAGGCTTTTAGTCAATGGCCTTTAACTTTCACAAAGCTCAATTACATCTACTTCCTTATTTAAAACATTCAAAAAACTTACGTTACAGGGTATATTATACCGAAAAATAAATGGAAACAGAGAGGGTGTGTGGCTTGCTCAGGATTACCTAGCAACACAAGGTCAGAAGCAGGACTGAAAGCCTGTAGACAGATGTGCCTCTGTTGCATGTTGAAGGGTTTTTCACAGTTTATATTGGTGAATTAAACTAATCTTAAATTCACTAGGCAGTATTGTTCTTATGAACTGCACAGTGACACCTTCTGTAACACAAACAAATATTTAACTTTTACATTTTGTAAGTTTTGCATTTCTTCCACTGGAATTTCCTAAAACAGCTATCCTGTATATGTGATAACTTTTTTAAAAAAACATTTGATATAACGAGAGTAAAGACAAAACAGGCTTTTTAAAGCCAAAGTCAAGTTGTAGCTGCGGGATGACAGAACTTTTAAGCACTTTTATACTGTTCCTTCTCACAGAATGAAGACTTTCATATCTCATTCATAACAGAAAGAAGACGTTATCCATTATACAGATCATGGCAGGTGTAGAAGAATATGTTAAGTTCAATAAAGAGCCTAGCATTCTAAGTACCATACTAACAAGCAAAGTGTCCTTTGTTTAGCTGCAAATCTTTCAGACAGAAAATACTCAGTGACTTTAAGTAACCATAACAATTCTTTTACTTCTAAAATGAACAGATCTGTGAAATTCATACCCTCACGAAGCATCTGATTTCAACTATGTCCTCTGAAGTTGGGACTAAATATGTATATTAGGAGAGAATGATGCAACCCACAAAAGGAAATTTCTCCGAAAATATGCATTTAAAAATGCTCTAAAGTGGACTACATGAAAGAGAAAACCTGACAGAACGGCTATCAGTTTTCTAATAATCTGATCTGTGAGGAGTTTTAATAGAGTTTCTCATCTTTCTAACAAAGAGCTTTTTCATATTCGCCCAGTGACCCCAAAGAGGATGTGGACACACACAACAGCTGTGCATTACCAGAACTTTATAGATGTGATGGAAACAAAGAAAAGGAAATCCACAGCAATGACTAATCACACTGTACATTCAAAAACAATGACCACACTGAAAATCATTAAGGGGCTAGTTTGTTTACTTAGGTTTGGAACAATAGATGACACTTAACCCCTATTTATTAACCCCTTGTTTTGTCTACTTGCAAATAATCTTTATGTTTACCTTACAGGTTAAAATATTATAATAATGTAAACAATATCAGTAATTGACACAACGAAAAGCAGGCAGCCGGAGCAGCTTGATATATCTGTGATTCAAAGATCATTAAGGAAAACTACTGAAGCATTTTTAAATGTGTCATACATTCTGTATTCTTAAGTGTGCATTTTATTTAAAAAACAATGAATAAGAGTTTAACAATGGCTAATGATTAGATCCTTTCACACATACACACGCACACAAAAAAAAAATTCCCATATGCAGAGAAAAAAGAGTTATCAAAGAGTTAAACTTACTAATTTTGAACATACTTATGTTTTGGCTCCCTTAAACTTACAAACTGCCAAGCAGATGTTTTTTTTTTCAAGTTCTGATTTGCCAAGTTTTAACTTGGGAATACATTTGTACATTAAAATCAGAGTAATTTAATTACAGAAAGTTGGGCACAAAAAGCTTGGCTGTAAGATACGTGTATCTTTCCTCATCTCAATATAAACAAATGACAGTGAACTCTGATAGAACTGCCAGCAGAAACTTTCATTTTGCCGACCAAGGACCGAATGCTCAGCCGCTGACACATCTGTAACAGGATCAGACAGATGCTGCTGTATGTGTGGAGGCTGATCCTGACACCGAACTCGGTCCTATGTTCCTGGCAATCAACAGAGTTGCTACCCTAGACAGACTTCCCAGACACTTGGCAGCTTGCCCGCTCAGCTCATCAGCTGTCACCGACATCCACAATCCAACTATTCTTGAACAACCAGCAGGAAAATAAACAACTAACAAAGTATCCAACTCAAAGTCCTCCCTATTGTCTCCGACAAAAGAACACTCATCAGTGAGTCCTGTAACGTGTCACACCTGTAGAGACTCGTGGACCATGTTGCCAAGAAGATAACGAAAACTGGGCACAGAGCTGTGCCCAGTAAAGGAATGAAAAGGGAACTTGGATATCTTCAATGGCTGGCCACTGACAACGCTGCATTGCAAGAAGGGAACAATCTCCTACCTGGAGCCCTCTTCTTCTCAGAATGCTGGACTCATCCATCTTACCCTCTGCTTCTCTGAGCCTCTGACCAGAGTCTAGCCATGCTGTACTACCTCTACTTCGGCACGCTAATTCAGAGCCCGGCAGCTGCTAAACACTTACATCACGCTCTAGCTGATTGGAGCCTGGAGTCAGCTGGTCCCGCTTAGTTATTCACTCCAGCAACTTCGGAAATCACGGATGCTTGCAGTTTGGAGGAAGCAAGCAGCAAGTGGGCTCCTGACACCTAATGCCTTTATCCGGGTGGAGATTCCTGCTATTAGACAGGAAATCCTGGGAATTCCAGTTTTTCCTCTTCAGAATGCTGGTTGCAGCATCCTGGGTGGCCAGGGAATGGCTCGGGGCAGTGGCTTTGGGTCAAGCTCCTTCTGAAGCAACTATAAGGTCAAAGTGGCTAAGTAAATCAGCAGTGACAGACACACCTCTGTAAAAGGCAGCCACTGATTGGGACGGTGAAAAACTGGGGCACAGCTGGTCAGCCAAGCAGCACCACTGAGCCTGGCTCTCATCTTTTCTGATGGCATCAAAGAAAACAAAATGTTGCAGAACACACAGGAGCCGCCTGAACAGGAGCTCAAAGCGGCTGCTCTCCAGCCACCGCTGAACACTTGACACCTCTCCGCATGATTCATTTGCATAAATACCTAGCCAGTCAATTTCCAGCCCAAAGATAGAAGCATTTTAGATTTTAATTTTTCTCATGATAACTTAGTACTGTTGACACCTAACCAACATGTAAAAAGCAGACAGGAATTCTAAGAGTCATAATTAGTTGGAATATTAACCTATTCCTAGTCTATAAGCAGCTAAAGAAAAAAAACAAATTCCCATCATGTGCAATTTCACAGTCTGTTTCAGCTTGTTTACTTCGCTCACCCTCATTTCAATTCAAAGCAACCAGGAGATGAATATTAAGTTTTCATTACTGGCATGGCACTGAGTGACAATATATGATATTACCAATTCATGATAAATTACTCCCCCACCCCTTGATTTCTATTCTAAACATATTTAAATGGAGGGACGAGTTTGGTCCACAGGGACACACATGCAGACTATCTGCAGTCTGAGGATCCTTTTTTACTCTGTACGCCAGACGTCTTGTTCTTGAAAGAAAGTAGGCAGGCAGGCAGACATAAAACTTAAAACACAACAGCGACTCCTTCCTGGATTTTACCTAATGATCTCTTAATTGTGTGGGTGGGAAAAAAAGTGTTAAGCCCTTCCTTACCCATCACCCGCTGTTACACTAGTCTTCTGTCTCTTTCTGGCTGTCAACACACTATTAGGCTTGTTATCAATTGATTCGATTATGTCATTAAAATAGCTCAGGGATTTATGAATCTAACCACTGAGGAAAATTGATTGCATTTTACATCCCCAAATGGTCTTCTGCATACATCTCCCAACATACAAAGAGAAACCTTGTCAAGAAATGCCACCAATAGCAGCAGCAGCAGCAGCAGCAGTGTGCAGGGTGTTTTTCCACTTAGGCATGTTCATTTGATACCACTTAAGGCAGAAAACCCCAGAGACTTTTTAGTTCTCGCTCATATGGAATGTCATCTCTAAAAGCAAAGAAACAACACAAAACTGATCAGAGTGCGAAACAAAATGTCCTAACAAATTATAGCACAAAAGTTATTTTTTGAAAGATCTTTTAAAATCATAAAGGTTTTATTTAAAGGACCAAAAAAAAGGATGAGGCAGTGAGCAATGAACTTGCTGTATCTTGCAGCCAGTGGCAGAGTTGGTAGGAAATAGCTCTCCACCCTTCACAGGTCCACCTGTACTTGAATCTTTTCTGTGCAGGTGCCTCTCACTCTTCAATGAAAACATGAAGAATGGCAACTGGCCCTCAAAAGAGGAGTCCCCGGGTGGTGCAAAAGGTTCAGCACCCAACTAACAGCAGTAACTAACAACTCCCTCACATCACCCTCCTGAGAGGACAAGTTGCTGTCAAGTTGGTTCCCACTCACAGCCGCCCAATGTGTCAGATCAGAACTACACTCCCTGGGGCTTTCAACGGCTGAGTTTTCAGAAGCAGATGACCACATCTGTCTTCTGGATGGACTAGAACTTCCAGCCTTTCCACTGGCAGCCAAGCCTATTCGCCGTGTGTGTCACCCAGAACTCCCATCCTCCAGAGAGATGAGCATGAAAACTGGAAGTGCTGTCTTACACACAGCTTTGGCAGCAGTTCAGAATACATTTACTAACTTAAAATTTTATTGCTATCTTCCCACAGTGGCATAAGGAAGCCTTAGCTGACTTGAGGAAAAAGCCTTCGTCCCAGAAGATGCATTCTTAAAAGCCAAAGGCAAGCATGGTGTCGTTATAAACTTCTGCTCTGACGACAAAGAATAGTCCTTAATCGCCATAGGTGGTTAAAGCCCTGGGCTGCAATTGGAGGGTTAGTGGTTTGGGTCTACCCAGATTGCCTTGGAAGAAAGGCCTGGCAATCCACTTTCTCAAAAATCACCTATTGAAAACTCTATGGAGCAGTTTTACTGTACGACACACAGAATTGCCGTGAGTTACAGTCAATTTGGTTGCAAAATTGAGGCCAAGGACCTGGATGATGCTACTTGCCTTAGAAAAAGTGGGGTATAATGAAAGTGTCACACTTTCACTCAAGAATCCCCCCCCCCAAAAAAAAACCCACTGTCATCAATCGATTCCAACTCATAGCAATTACATAGGACAGAGCAGAACTGTCCCATAGAGTTTCCAAGGAGCACCTGGTAGATTTGAACTGCCAATCTTTTGGTTAGCAGCTGTAGCACTTAACCACTACACCACCAGGGCTGTCTGCTTGAAATAAAGATCACAGATTGCCAGAGGAAATAAAAAGTAGAGTCCAAAAGTCTCTTTTCTGTGACCAATTGAGTAAACTAGTTGGAAATGCTATCAGAAGATACTTTACAGGCACACTGTCACAAAGTCAAGTGATTTGTATCCCAGGTAAATGGGCTTCATATATTTTAGGCCCTTGGCAAGTATAGAGCTGTTTGGGGTCGGGAAGGTGGCTGTAGTGATAAAAAGGATTTGGGGTGAGGATGAAATGTATGTTTCTTAACAAAGGAAAATTTTGAGATAAAAATCTAGGTTAGTATTCAACTACTAAGTAAGTCTAAGATGAAGATTATGATCATCACACTATCAAATCTAGTATGAAAAAAATATTGATTATCTGTCAAAATGTATCACTTTGAGAAGTGATACACATACATTTTAAAGAAATAAAACCAGCCAGAGGCAAAAACATTTGGGACAAAAATGAAAGGCTGCTGAAAAATAACATCAAGCAATAATGGCTCAGCAGAGGGAACAGTAAAAGGAAAATTGCTACATTTACCCTTTGCTATATATTTTCTCATCAAGATAAGCCATGTGTTAAAATGCAATAAAAACTTCAAATGATGACACTCATCACAGGTAATAATTAGGCTCTAGCCTAATTTCCATTAATAAACTTACTTTTCTACAATTGCATACCTTCACTGAATATATTCACAATATTGTGAGTTAATTCACAAAGTACCAAGCTCTATGCATATTGCCTTTACATGTGTATTCAAACAATAAAATGCTGTAGGCTTTGTCATTAATTGTAACCTACAGCCATGGCACTAGATTTTTGAGATTTCTGTTGTTGTTGCTGTTTGTTTTTTAATTATTTGTACAGAAACACCACACATTTTTTCCTGTTGTAAGCATAACTTACTTCATGGAATACTCAAAATCCATTGCACTACACTATGGATAAAATTTAAATTTCAATAAGTATTATAAAATACAGTTCACAGAAACACAAAACATGTCCAAATCCCAACTGCGAAAAATGGGGGTAAAGGAAAGTGCTTGGTTGCACACAGTTTCACAAAGGAGTAGAGTATACACTACATATTTGTAATCTTCACCCACTGAGATGCTATCTGGCATAAGGACATAGATTTGCCTCCTGTACACGGTCAGGTATTTTTTAACATATTTAGAAACAAATGACCTCTCTTTATTAGTTCTATGATGGCAACTCCAAAGTAAACCCATCTTCTGACTGTATTCACTCTTCTGACTGTATTCACACTTCAGCAACAGAGTATACACTGAGTATCTACTGTTACAAACACTGTAACGAGTTCAAAAAAATAAAAATATAAAACGATGTGGGGCGATTCTCCCTACCCTAGTCTTCTAGACTCCACTGGTCTAGTCCAGCTTCTGCCCAGCAGCTCTTAGCCTTTGGTTTCTGACCGCCCATCTGCAAACCACAGGAGCTGAAGTGTCTGGGTCACAGAATCGCTTTCCTGCCAGGGAAGGTTTCTCCTCGTCATCCACATTGGCCAGAGAGAGGGATGAGGAGAGCTCACTGCATCACCACAGCACCCTGGCGTCCTGTATGTCGGTTCCCAGTGTGTTGGGAATGTGATTTCCAGTAACATCTCCACAAACTGTGGCAGAAATGTTCCTTCATGTGTTCACGTCTTCTTGTGGCAATGATCACCACTTTTTACTGACAGGTAGACAAGCAACCACAAAAATGCATTCACTATTCTAGACAACAGTCTAAGGGGTCCTACATCTCACTTACGCTCACCCGCAAAGTAAGTCAATATGACCAATGCATAAGCCTCTTTATTTATTCATTGATTACTTCTTCTGTTCATAAGATAAATGCCACTAGTCAACCACTATGTAATAGTTTAAAAAAAAAAAAAAAACAGTAACATAAAGGTCACAAAAAGTTACACAGCAGAAACCATGAAAATGTATGCAAGCATCAATTACTATGACTATAATCATGTCTCTCTGTCAATATAAGTTGTAAATATAACTATTAGATTTGTTCAAATACATATTTTACTGCTTCCATTTAAAATTTCTTCTTACTTTTTATACTTGGATTTCTCCCATATGTCACTTCTAAATACAAATAAAAAAACAAGCAAACCCATTGCCATCAAGTCGATTCTGACTCTTTGTGACCCTACAGGACCCAGCAGAACTGCCCCACAGAGCTTTCAAGGAGTGCCTGGGGGATGTGAACTGCTAGCCTTTTGGTTAGCAGCCGCAGCATTTAATCACTACGACAGTAGGGTTTAAATACTAATTTTAAAAAAACTGCTATCAAGCTGATTCTGACTCACAGCAACCCTATAAGACAGAGTAGAACTGCCCCATAGAGCTTCTAAGGAGCACCTAGCAGATTTGAACTATTGATCTTTTGGTTAGCAGATGTAGTACTTAACCACTACACCACTAGAGTTTTCTAAATACTAATAAACTCTGAATCACTATGAACCACTATGAATCAAAATCGACTTGAAAACAGTCATGGGTGGTAAATACTAACAGCCATCACATACTATGACCAGTCACTGTTCTAAGTACTTGACAGAAATCATCTCATTGAACCTTCACAATAGTCCTATGAATTATGTCCTGTTATTATCCCCATTTTACCGATGAGAAAAATGAAACCAAGAGAAATTAAACAACTTTCTACAACTACCTACAACGTGAGGTAAGACAGTCGCCCTGACAGCCTGAATTTGGGTTTATAACCACTAAGCCCTATTGCTGCTCAGGGTTTTAAAAAGAAGAGAACTTTGCTTTCAAAGTGGAATAAACATGTGAAAGCTGTCAGATTCTTGTGGAAAATTACCACATTCTAAACTGTCTGTAGTCAAGACATACGAGAAAGGGCATCTGGAATCCTGAATTCACGAGACGATACATGTTAAAACAGAAAAGGAGCAGACCTCAGATGCTTTTAGGAGGGAGCCAGAGAGGCCCCTAGGGTGAGAGAGGGTGGAGTAAGTGCTGGCCAATAGGAGTGTGGCCTTTGCTTTCTTCTCAAAAATTTCTGGGCCTCCTGGGGCTCTGCTCTGAGTCTGAACAACTGGTTACCCTCTGCCTTCAAAATGCTGCAGCTCTAAACAGAACAGAGTATTATACACAATCAAGTGAATTCCACACACTCAAGGGCACCCTTCTGGCTGTTGAGCAAAATACTCAGACCCATTAACCTGTGGAGGTTTGGGCAGCGCTTCATTTTCCAGTCGGATATTCTTAACCTTTCTGGCATTTATCACTGATGGCAGCTCCTTAAATCACTCTTCCCTTTCAGGTGAAATGACTCAGGGCCAGCCTGCTGCCATTTCTGCCCTAGATGGCCTTGAAGGAGCCAGGCTGCTCACTTTGTTCCAAGCAGTACCGGGAAGAAAAAGGACTGGGGAAAGCCCAACTCCTGCTTTTCCACTTCTCCCTTTGTTTGCCTGAAGTCATGACTCTCTGACAAACTTACAAGAAAGGACCCAGCAGTGAGAGCCAGTTCAGGCTCTTCCCTTGTGAGCTGTAGTTTCCCATCTTCTTATATGAAGATCTTACTGTGGGATTATGATTACGAGCTGAAGAAGAAGGTAGGCAGAGACCTGATGAGAAAGTAGGAAACTGGCCCTACAAGCCTCAAGGCAAGAACAGCCCAAACCTGTTGCAGTGAGTACCTGGACCCTGGCCCCTGCTGACCCCCCAATCCAGGTCTCCAAACTGTCCTTCTCCTCCAGGTCAATTATTATCATCCCACAGAGTCTCTGATTCACACAGCTGCTGAGCTACCATCCAGACTTCAAGGCTCCTTCATCCTCCCCAGGAAGATGTGTGAGGCTGAGGACTGAGCTGAGTTTCCCATCAGCCCTTCCTCACCATCACTCTACCAAGTTTGAAAGCAAAGCTCTCAAATCAGTAATGCACTGACCCATGCATGCAAAACTACACACAACAGTGTTAACATTAACTCTGACAACAGATTAAATACCTAGATAAAGGTGACATTGTCTAATATTTGTTACTCTTTAATGTTAACACAGTAAGATTATAATAATACTGCTGTCTAATGGTATTACTATGTAACATCAATGGATATTTAATATTTACAAAAGTAACTTACAAATGAACTAGTATCATCAATGTTCAAAACTAAAGACATCTGGAAATAGGCTCCACACTGTTTAAAATACCAGGAGATACTACTCAGGAACAGGCACAGAAACCACGAATGATCTTTTCCTGTATTTTTAGATAATGATTGGAATTTTTAAAATAAAGTTCTAATCTCTAAGATTACAAAGGTAAATAAATACAGGTTCATAAACATGGCCTTTTCTCCTCAAATAAGAACATTTAAAATCCTGTCAGGAAGAAGGCTAAAACAAAGGGCACACTGCCTCCCTTCCAGGGAAAGATGGAATTTTTCTCACTTAATAGAAAAGAGAATCTAATGCCTTCCCACAGATCAAACACCCAAGTCTGAATTTACCCAAAGAGCAGCATTTTCTAAAACACATGTTTCATTTAGCAAAAACTGCAGGTGGGGTCAGAAGCAAGCATATGCCTATGTAATATACTGCATCCCACGCTTCCTACATTTAGCTCGATTTTCCATCCTGCCTGGAATCCTGAAGACTTCTTAAATGGATGCGATTGGTGATTTCTACAGTGTGTCATGCATGGTTTTCCTTAAGGCTTTTCACAAGAAAGCTATATTGTCCTGACGTTTGCATCACCTTTTTCATTTAATTATTTCTGGCATATTAGCTATCAAATCACTACTGACAATGTGACAGGAATCATGGTATTGAAAAAATTACATCCTCGGAAGAAATAATAAAATATAAATCACATACATAATTTTCTTTTGAACATTTTAACCATGACACCCTCATATACATATGAAATATAGCAGACTATCCTCATAAATGCCCTAACATCAATCACAGCAGGAAAAAACTCTGTACGTGGCTAACACACAAATCCAATGAAATATAGCATTTCTAATAAAACTGGATAATACAACTTCATTTTTTTCATATGAGAGCATTTATGAAGAGCTGACAATTGGAAATAGTGCCAATATTTTTTTTTCACTTACATTCCTTCACCTTCAAATGATACACAGCTAAACACCGGAATCATGAACTAATACTTAGCAAAATTTTATACATCCACATCAGCATACAGACTCTGACGGAGAAGTGGACGAGTGGTGTCATGTTGGCAGTACTGCCACTAGGGTGCCTATAAATTCACCTACTTTTAGAAACGAGCATGTTGATGTCTATCAACTACTCACATCAACTTTGTATAGTATAAGCTCGTGAAACAGAGCTATTCCTAAAATGACACGACAGACCTAGAGATAAAAATTTTATTTAAAAATATCTGAAGTCTGTCCTCTATAGCCAAAGGATTGTTACCAAATCAGAGATGACAAAAGTACTTTCAGGCTGCTGTCATTCTCAGTAACCTCCTGTTCAGCCCCTAACTCATGCAGATCCCAGGCACAACAGGAGCCGCTGGCCAGCCCTGTGTCCCCCTATACAGCCGGCCGTGATCCACACACAGTTAACTGCTTTCCCCCGTCTTACAGTGACAAGACACTTAGCTCCAGATTAAGTGTACTGCTACCTAGTTATCCTTAAGAAAAGTAAACATACAGGGGACAAAAGTCTGGAAAATCTTCTAAGGATAAAAACCTAACTAGTCACCTTGGAATTTAAAACCAGATAGATTACCACAAGACCAAAGACAGCCTGCTATAAAATTAGGTTGTGATGACATCCATAAATTAATCAAGCATTCTCACTCATGTCCATGTTGTTACATTGACATAAGTAGGAAAAGCACTTACAAACTGAACTTTTAAATTCCACATTTAAAATCACATCTTAAACCTCAGTCTACCTGAGGCATCGAGTGGAATTAATTCTGAGGTTTTGATTGGGAGTCTCAATCAGATCTTGTTTTCATTATGCACACTAACCAGGCATTGCGGTGACTCCTCCACAAATATTAAGCAAACAAAAAATTAGAAAATTACCAATGATAAATAACTAAATTTCTTTCAAGCAAGAACAGAGAAAGTTCATAGGTTCCCCCTTCATTCTGTTTGTCATTCTCAGCTTCCTGTATTCAGTGTGACTTTCTTTCCCATCACCCTGCACTAAATGTCATCCAGCTCAGAGGGAAACAGAAATGGTACTGCTGCCTATAACACACTGTGGTTAAAGGAGACTAAGTATTTCTTGGGACTCTATCATATAAGACACAAGCAGTGTGTGTCCCTCTTCTCTGAGACTTTGTCTTCTAGTTTCCTCAAATGTATTCTTCAGAGAAACACAAAATGTGCTCCTGATACGATCTCATTAATCCTCATCAGTTTGTTGTAAGGCAGAAAAGGAGGAGACTGGTCCAATTTACCGAAGAAGCAAGTGAGACAAGGAGGTTAAAGGAAAAGTCCAAGGTCAGGAAAACAGCAAGAAAGCAGAGCTAATGAGAATTCAAGGCTTCTAAGATCCTGGACCCTGGACCCAGGTCCCAGACACCTTCTAAAATATTTCCCTTCCTTTCACACTGTAATTGTCCACCCCACAACTCCCTCAGTAATAATTCACAAAGATTGCTCTGCAAACCTTCAGACAGTCACAAGTGTTTCCCACTTCATGGAAATAAAAAACTAATGTGTGTGTACACACACACACATTCGTACAAGAAGAAACAGAAATATTAAGCAAAGGACAAACCAAGGACATAAGCTTATGAAGATGCTACATGAAGCACTACCTTAATGACATAACGTCCGAATCTAGTTAAGCAAGCCTAAAGCCAAGTGGCAAGAATGTCAAAAAATATAAAGTCTCAATTACAAGTGCACAGACTATAGATAAATCTATTTGGGTTCTTTTTGTTGGTGGTGGTGACAAAGTCTCTCTGCACAGAAGCAGCAATACTGAAAATACTACATGATTCCAGGAGTGACATTATATATTTAGTCCATGACTCTTTGCTAGACTTAGAGGAGCAGCCTGTTTTTTTTCCCTCCATCTCTTAGCTCAAGAAAAATAAACACTTGTCTACTTTTCTCAGTAACATTTTTTATTATAAATGAAATAGATGTCTATTGTAAAACATCTAGAAATTACAAGAATCATAGTCATACCTAATTTTAATGAGCAATGATTTACTCCCTTCATTAAATATATATTGAATATATATACACACAATTGTACACACACATATGTAAACTTCTAAAAGCTGTCTTTAGCCTTAGAGTAAAACTAATGGGTGGCTTTTCTTTAATTAAAACCAATCTACAACAATCTTCTCCCAAAAAATAACAGTCCAAAAAAGAAAACAAGCCCACTGCTGTTGTGCCACATTCCGACTCACAGCGACCTGTAGGCAGAGTAGAACTACCCCACAGAGTGTTCGAGATCAGCCGACAGATTTGAATTGCCAAACTGTTTGGTTGGCAGACACAGCACTTAACCACTATGCCACCAATCTTCTCCCCAAAAATAACAGTACATGTCAAAAAATCTGATCCTTCTGACAGCTGATTTAACTTCTTTGATTTATTTTCCCTTTAGTATATAGAAGAATTTTCTCTTTAATATATAGAAGAATTCAGTAAGGGTTCCTGCACATTATCCTTTAAAAAAAAAAAAAATCAAGAAAACATATCTCAAGTTTTATGGACTAATATAAAGTCACTATGTTCTGTTTGAAATCCCCAGCTCATTCATTTATATTCATTAATCTTAATAACATCATTAATGTACAATGTGTTTCACAGAAACTAATTGTATTTTGCCAGAATCAAACATTAACAATTATGCCTGCCATTATCACCTAATAAAATAAAATAAAAGTTAAAAAATCTCAGGCATGTTGGTGAATATTCTGGTATGGTAGCTAATTTGCATTTTTAATGCTACAATAAATTGACCACATTATTGTCAATTAGATAAATTAATATTCTTTAAGTAAGACCCTGGGGAACTACTCTGTTAGAAATCTACAACACTTCATACTCACTTCCTTGAGCTTTATTGAACACAGGCTTAGCCTCCTTTGTCCCCTTATCTAAAGCTGGCTTTTGTGACTGAAGCTAATCCATACAACAGAACACATTCCTCTTTAATTTTTATATACTTAAAATTGCTCTAAGACAAGATAAGAGATTAGGAAATTTATGTTCTTCAACTAAAGGAGAAACAGCTACCTGGGCAATGAAAATGCCCAGAGTCAGAAGTGAATCAATCGAGTTGCTTAAATTATTGTATTACTGTAAAAGTTTTTATCCCTTTGATTCAAAAACCAACCACTGAGCAACAACTATGTGCCAGGCATTATAATGGAAGCTGAAAACAGAGACAGAAAATGATTCAGCTCACCAGTACAGTCAGTCTGGGGTCCCAAGACACATGAAAAATAATAATAATAATAATACAGCAAGACAAGAGGGGACACAAGATATACAAACAAGGTGCTGTGACAATACCCAGAAAGGAAATATGAACTCAGAGAAGTGGGTGGAGAATAAGGGAGGGTTTCCGAGAGGAGGTAAACAGATCCTAAATAGAGGGTCCCAAATTTATCTGCACACTGTAATCACATTACAGCACACACCACACTCAGGCCACTTAAATCACAGTCGCCGGGAGTAGGACCCAGACATTAGTCATTTTTAAAGCTCCCCAAGTGATTTCAATATACTGACAAGTTTGAGGACCACTGGTCTAGAGGAGAGCACCTTGGGTAGTGCAAACCATTAAGCACTTGGCTGCTAACTGAAAGGCTGTCCGTTCAAACCACCCAAAGGCACCTTCAAAGAAAGCCCTGGTAATCTACTTCCCAAAGACCACAGGTGGTGAAAACCCCATGGAGTGCAGTTCTACCCAGAGACACACAGGGTCAGCATGAGTTGGAGTTGACTTGGTGGCAACTGACCTGGTTTTGGTTGGTCTAAGGAAGTAGGGATTCCAAGTGAAGTGGAGGGTGGACCTGGGAGCTGAAAGAAGCCTGACAAGCAAAAAGAACCACATGTGTAAAGGCTCACATGTGAAAACCAACCAAAGAAACCCGCTGCCACTGAGTTGATTCTGACTCCTAGCCACCATACAGGGCAGGGGAGAACTGGCCTGCAGAGTTTTCAAGGAGCACCTCATGGATTCAAAATGCTGACTTTTTGGTTAACAGATGCAGCTCTCAAACACTATGCCACCAGTGTTTCTATACACAGGTAAATAAGCACAAAAATTACATGATGTGGTGACAGCCAAGGGGAGTATGCTTGCTCCTGGGGAAAAGAAAACAAACAACCACTGTAGGTACAAGTCACCTTGGGCTTTTGTATCTGTGCTGATTTACAAAACCAGACCATACCCTTTCTATCCCTTTCTCTCAAACTCTCAGTGTGATTTCCTTCTACCACTCTTACATAAAAGGGCTTAAATAACTAAGACATTCTTACTACCAAGCACCCATAATCTTCCTCGTAAGTGACTATAAAAGTAGCAAAAGAAGAGAGGGAAGAGACAGGTGATACCAAACCAAAGAACCAAACGTACTGCTATGGCGTCAATTCCAAATCTTAGTGACCCTAGAGAGAGGTGACAGAAAAGAGAAAAGGAAGAACTGGTTTCTGTAACCATAAAATAATTACCACTTCAATCTCTTTTCACCAAGCCAAGCGCCGCTGAGTCGGACCAAAGACAAGCATTTTCAAGAAAGGAAAGGCACTTTTGGTACAATCTTCCTCTAAAACTAAAGTTCACTCAGCTAAGTCTTATTTGTTTTGGCCTTACTAGACACATTATATGACTTGGTTATTAAAAGCAAGCAGGATCCTTCATCTTTTCCTTCCTGAAACTTCTGCAGTGCCACCAGAACTCTGATGATGATTTCACACTCACCTGACAATGCTAAAGGAGCCATGGTGCTGCAGTGGTTATGCACTCAGCTGTGAACTTAAAGATAAGGGGCTCAAACCCACCAGCACCTCCTTGCAACCCCATAAGACAGTTCTACTCCGTCCTGTAGAGTTACTGTGGGTCAGAATTTGACTTCATGGCAACAGGCCTCGTCTTTTCAGGTTCTGACAGCTGTGAATGCCCATCACCAGTCCCCTCAAGACAGTAGGAAGGACACTGGTGAGGAGACAGATAATTGTATTCAACTGACCTCTAAAGAACAGAACATATGTACCCTGACTGTTTTATAATTCTGTCTATAGACAAAACTAATAGAGTGAATCTGATTCCCTTTTGCAAAACAATGAACAGATTCTATACCCTAAATCATCAGTTTAAAATACAGACTTATTTCAGGAAAAAAAAATGAAAGTCTAATACTTTCTTGGAAGGCATATTTTCTTTATTTCTTGGTCTTTATTTACCTTTTGAAATGCATGCTTGGAAAAATATGGTAACAATTTTATTGCTCAGTTTTCAGAGGGGGTATTTATGTTAAACAATGACAACAGTGCTTCCTTTGCTTGCTTCTTTATCTTTGTTGAATATAAAAACCATAACTAACACACTCTCAGCATGGAGATACTCATTTAGCTGTGGTGTTTAACTGCACATGCAATAAGAGTCACTAATAATGTATTACAGGAACATAAAGTTTGTTCCATCAAGAAATTATAGCTAACATGTCCTACTAATTTTTTTCTTTTTAAGTGCTATTGGAAGGAATTTCTCCAGCTCAAGTATTCAACATTTTCTGAACATAATTTAAACATATAAACTGAGGACACTAAAGCTTTTTCTACACATTGTTTCCTAAAAACCAAAAACATCACCAAGTTTAATAGTATTCTTTTACTTGCAACAACTTAGATACAGCAGCCCAATAGTACTTTAAAAATCTCCATGGGACTGCAGAAAGCATTTTAATTTCAACTAGAAGACTAGCTTTTAACAGCAGTCCTGGTGGTGCAACAGTTAAGTGCTCAGCAGCTAACTGAAAGGTTGGTAGCTTGAACCCACCAGCAGCTCCATGGGAGAAAGACCCAGGGGGCCTTCTTCCTTAAAGATTATAGCCTAGAAAATCCTATGGGGCAGTTCTATGCAGTCACATGGGGTCACTATGACTTGAAAAATCGACTCAACAGCACCCAACGTAAGCTTTTAAAACAGTCTTACTGACACTTTTCTTATGAAAGAACTAGTTTTTAATGGTCTGGGTTCCCCCCCCACCCCCACCGCTGACTTAAGGAACACCCTGCACACAGGTCATATACCTTTTTTCTTACAGGCATACAGTCACATCTTTGTAAATCCTCAGCATATCCTTAGAACCATTGCAAAGGCGATTTCCTGGTGCGCCACCTAGTGGACAAAATACCACTTGTATCAGAGGATTTGATCTTGTTTTTTCTTTTTTCAACTCGATAATTCTGAGTCGGATCCGACTCGAGGGCACTTGGTTTGGCAATCCGCGTTAAAGGAGGAGAACATCGGTGAAAACACTTTTCAGAGGAAGATAATCTAACAGAAACCATTAAGGTATTCCAGAAAGTGATGTTTTGAATAATCCAGAAGGGAGTGCCGCTGCACTTGCACAATCGCAACCTCTTCTGCCAGTCTGTGGCTGCTCACCAGGACTGATTTGGAGCAAGGCCACCGATTAGACAGAAAAGTCCAGTATCAGCACACTGGTTGCTGCGGTCAGGACGAAAGTGACTGTTTCCCTCTCAAGCTGATGACCCATTGGGAGGCCACTACACACTGCCTAGCACAGTAACAAAGCCCAGCATTTAGCAAACACTGTGTTACTACTGGAAAACCTGGTGGTGTAGTGGTTAAGTGCTACATCCGCTAACCAAAAGGTCAGCAGTCCAAATCTACCAGGAGCTCCTTGGAAACTCTATGGGGCAGTTCTATTCTGTCAGAATCGACCTGATGGCAGTGGGTTTGGTTTTCATTTTTTTGCTACCACTACTGATGAGAGTCAACTTGGCGGCAGCAGGTTTGAGGTTTTACTGAGGTGTACACTGGCAGTAAATACTTTTATTCCATGATTTGTTACCAGACCAGGTAACATCACAAAACTTTGAAAAAACATCTGAGGTCCCTCCTTCCCAGAGGTTTACAAAGGAGACAGATTTGAGAGGGAAAAAGGTGCCAGACGGACAACCGCTGTCTGTGGATGTGAAGTTACCCTCACAAATCCCTGAATTGAAACTGACTCAGTGGCAACTAACGACAATAAAAAAGAGGCCCTAGCGCCTCCCTTTCCTGTTAATGAGGTCAGATGGAAAACAGAGGGAGTGCCCACCACTCTTGCTTAAGTTTCCAGGGTGTGAGACAAAGAGGGTATTTAAACCCCCGGGCTCAGACTCTTATACTCAGAAGGAAACCATCCATTTACTCATGGTGGATGAAATACCTCCTAATATCATTCAATTAGCAGTTTCGTAAAACTGATGGTTAGCTACCAAACTTTTACTTTTCCCATTTGGATAATTTCTAAGTAGAAAGACACAGCAATGCTGGCAGGCTCAGTGACTTTTTGCTCAGAAGCAGTACCTGGAGGAAACTCCTCCCCACACCTGTATTTCCGGTAGGGAGGCGCTAGGGCCTCTTTTTTATTGTCGTTAGTTGCCACTGAGTCAGTTTCAATTCATGGAACACAAAAACTGCAACCGAGCCAATTGGAATTTCTTCCAGGTTCTTCCAGTTAACTTTTTATGCCTGCGGAAAAGTCATTTAATGAAGTATGTCTTAGCTTCCTTGAGAGGGAAGAAAATCTGTTTGCCCTTTTTCACCCTCCGTTTTCTAGGTATGGAAATTTTCAAACTTTTTGGTTAATGAGAAGTTGAGAGAATAGAATAATGAATATCCTATGCCTTTCATCTAGATTCACCAACTGTGAACACTTCTCCACATATCTTTTTGTTATATATATTCGTGAAAGTACAATGCAGAGAAAAATGCTTTTTTCAACTTTAGAAAGGGCTTGAGATGAAAAGTTCCCCACGAGAAGGTGGTAAATGGTCACTACACACATATTCAGGAAGATTTCTTAAGAATAGTTTTTCTGGAATCAGACAAGCCCCTCTTTAAAAATTTCCAGAGGCTGCAAATGAGTTTTCTTGTTAACATTTTCCAGGAAATGCTTCAACAAAGATGGCCAGTCCTAGCTGAGTCCATTTCAGAGCCAGAAGTCAACCACTTCAAACTCTGCCTTTTACTGGTATGAAAACTGAGACCTAGTGATGCTGATCTTCCTTTACTTTTTTTTTATTGTTGTAAATAGATATTCCATAAAACATTGGCCATTTCAACATTTTATACATAGACAGCTCAGTAACAGTAATTACTTTCATCATGTTATTCAACTGTCACTATTATCTGTTTCAAATTTTTCTATCACCTTTAACAGAAGCTCAATGTCCTCTAAGCGTTAATCTCTTATCTGTCATAAATAACATACCCGTCCAGTACAATGGTAATGGGCCTTAGAAGGGAAAGCAGAGAACAAGGAAGATGGGGATGAAGGGAGGATGAGGAGGAGGTAACCAACCACAATCAAGGGCAGCAGCTCCCCAAACCACTGACATTCACCTGCAGCAACATGGCATAGCTACGCTCCAATGGCACACCAGAGAACTGCCCTTCACAGCAAACTGGATCTTCTATTTCCAAACTCCAGGAAGTTTCCTCTGTACTCTCAGCTTTGCATCCCTCAAATTCATGTCTGACACTTCCTTCATATACTGGAAGCATTTTTTCTTTTTTCTGTGTGTAGATTATCCTGTTAACATTTGCTCTGACTCATGCCTAAACACAGGTTCTATCACAGCAAAGATGCGACCACTGCAGACGAAGCCTCGCAGTGTGTGGCTCTGCCAAGTCATCACCTCCCTAAGCAGATGCAGACAGGGATCCTCATGAGAAGACACCACGCAAGTCTGATGTTTCCTGTGCCGTATTTCAGCATTTTATATCAGACAGAGATATAAAGACTGTTACTCTGGTCTTCTGCTCAAGAAACACAAATACTTCTGTTCACAAAACTTGTCCAAGGATACTTTCAAAATCCCTGAATCAATAAAAACAATTCAGCAGCATATGAATTTTCAGAAACACAGCTTTTATTGATTGCTTCCTTGGCATACTTCCTGAATTGGTGTGGCTCAGCGGTCAGCTCTGCACCCTCTGGCTTTATTGTAATAATGCTTACAGACAGCGTCCTAATGCAGCACCTCACACCATTATCCAACCAGACTGCTCTAGCCTTTCACTTGGTTGTTTGCTGTCCCCTGTCTCCTGACTCAAATACAGACAGAGAATACGGATTAGAATCATCTGTGATCAGGCATCAATTGTTTCATTTGTAAAATTAGGGCCCTCCTCAACCATCTTTGCAAAATAGTTTGAGATTCCTTGATAAATTATAGCCCAAGTATACAATTACTCGACGGCACTTGGCTTGGCATACAATTACAGTATTGATTCCCACAGTCACTAGGTTCTCTGTCAGTCTCTGCTGCATTTGCAGCTATCTCTTTAATATCTTTTCTCCTTTCTGAGAAAAATATCCAAAGACATGACAGGTACCATTATTTAAAGAGTGTACAATGGGAGTAACACAACAGGTCTTTTTATTCCTTTTAATGTGTCTATTTGCCTCCTTTATAAGCTACTGCACTGGGATGACTAAATCATGACGTTCACCATATTATACTTTTTCAACACGACTGACTAGTAAAATGCTTAACGTAACAGATGTTAAGCTAAGTAGAATGTACAAGACACTCTACTGGGACAGCAGATACACTCTGGGGCTTGCCCAAGCTCTGAAATGCCTCAACTTATTTGAATAAATATCAGGAAAAGAGGCAAAGGGGGCGGGGTGGGAATTAAGGGACAAAGTACCTATGTTTCAACATTTCCTGGATAATGATGCCAAAGTTCCAATGTGTTTAGATGAGTCTCTTTTTAAGTACATGTTCCTCACACTGAAAACACATCCATATAGCAAGGACACAGTTAGTTGCCTTTTAGTCTTCACCTCCACCCTAAAACAGTGCCATTAATAAACCCTCTGCTGCTGAGTCCATTTAAAGAAGGAAAAGAAAACAAAGAGTTCTGATGTAAAACAATATATCAACACCACTAATTCTCAAATGACGGGGCTGCCTGTGGCCATAAACAGTCTATCGTTTGCCACAGCCAGGCTCAGAATCCCCAACAGCAGAGCCAAGGGGCAGCGAAGCGTTTCTGATATCTCTCTTCAGCACTAGGGGACTAACTGGGAGAGAGCCCAGGCGGCAGTGCAGACAGGCCTGCAAAAGCTGCGTTTGCCCAGCAGATTCTCAGGGCCTCTGCCCAGCTCCTCTCCATGCTTGGCCATCCTCTGTGCCAGAGAGCCATCACCTGGAAAACCCCCAGTGAGGTTGTTCTTGCATAGCATTAGAGTTAGAAGGGTAAGAGGGAAGGAGCATGTGTTTTGTGAAATGAGAGCAGCATTTCCATAACTTCCACTCTCACAGGAAAATCTGCTGAGGAGCTCAGCAGATGCCACCCCATTCCATTTTGTTTCCTTCTTCTTCTTTTAATCTTTAGTCACACACTTGCACTGAAAATCTTTGCGTATCGTCAATACCCTAGCACAGTTACTGAAGGGCTATGTGGCTGGACAGGAAAGGACAGCAAGAACTGTGGAGCAGAGAATACAGCATCCCGTCTGTAATTAGCCGCCAGTGGACCTTGTACCAGGAACATCAACAGAGAAGACAGGTAGCCAGCTATACCACTCCCAGTGATAATTAATATTTGGGTAGCATTCCCATTCATGTTTTGGGCACAGACTGGTTGTACTCTCTTGTTCATCAAACCTACTTCCCTTTGTTTCCGAGTATACAGCTAAAAGATATCTCCCAGCCTCCCTATAGGGTAGAGTCACAAGACTGAACTCCAGATACTGGCCTATAAACTGAAGTGATGTGTGCCACTCATCCACATCTGTCCCATTAACACCTCCATGCAATCCTTCCCACCTTTCTCTCTATTCTTATACGCCACCTGGATGTCAACACCCAGGAGGACCTCAGAAGTGACATGAAGATGCAGAACTTCTGACAGCCTGAGTCCCTATATAACTGTGTGGAGGCCAGCACCCCTCTGCCAAATGAACCTGAATGAGAGAGATACAGAAGTGTCTACTGGCTTAAGCCAGAGAGAATTCTGAGTGCATCTGTTACGACAGCTAGCATTTCTTGAATGCGACACTGTACACTCAGAATCCTCCTGATGAAACACCAGAAGAAAGCTCATCAACAACTATAAAACATCCCACAACTAAAAATAATGTTGAATAAACATTCTGAAATCAAGCATCATAGGGTTCATAGCTGCAGGGATTTAAAAATGTTCTTTGCTGAATCTAGCCCCTTAGGACTGGGCAGTATGCATGTGGTGACATACGGTACCACCCTGAAAAAAACACAGTAAAATTACATGTGCTTGCATGACAGATCTTCACATTAAGTTAAAAAACTGCGCTCCAATAGGATACCTAACAACAGTAACAGAATCAAGCAGCCGTAAAATCTTTTTAAGGGTACACATTTATGAAAATATGTACACAATTTTTTCTGCAGTGAAAACAATTAACAGTTATTATCTCCGAGGAGAAGGGCAAGGGGGTAAAATTAGGCTTTCACTTTTCATTTTATACCTTTCAGCTGTATTCTTGGAATTTTCTAAAATTGTGTGTGTGTATAAATAGACATATACACATATATATCAATGTTATATATTTTACATAAGATGTAATAAGATATATTTTATATGAAAATATAAACAGGTAGAAACAAGTGGGTCATTTAATTTTTTTATACATTCTGCATTTTTTTAATGTTACTGTTAAAATGCAAAGTATTAGTGCTGAAGCAATGAATAAGAACCATATATACAAATAGAATGATTCCTCCTCACAGGCAGATAACCCCTAAATGAAAACTCAATGAGGCTGTTTCTGATGGACTGCCAGTCATTGCTAAGCAGTTCTGAATTTGTGTCACGGGTGATCATACAGTAGTCTAAGGGGTCCCCTATTTGTTTATTTCAAAAAAAACACACCAGCAAAAGTATCTTTGTCTAGTGATCACTATAAAAAGTCTTAAAAGCTCCATGCAAGTTCTCTACCAGATGAATCAGTATACCTTTCCTGCTTAATCCAAAGCCGTTTGTCCAAATAGCAAACACTGGAATGAGAAAAGAAAAACATCAATTTAAAATTCTGGCTGCAACAGAAAGGCACCAAGAAAGAAAGTCACTGGCTGAAGGGGCCATACACAAGCACACAAGTTTTAGAAGGTCTTTAGTCAAAATGACTCTCCTAACCTTGAGAGAAATGCTGGGTCTCATTTTCTTAAAATACCCTTCAGAAAATAAATACTTTTTCAGCCTGCACATCTCCTAGTAAAATACAAAAGGCATCTTACAACATACAATCTGGTTCATCTTTCAGCTTGCATTTAATTTCCACAGCCACAGAGAAAAGGCTGACCTGAAACACAGGCACCACGTTGAGTGTAAGGGCAGGTGTTCACTGAGTGGGTCACTATCTTTTTAAATCAACTGAACACAATTCCCCTGGAACACAGAAGTTAAGGCAGAGAGAACGTGTTTAAATATTCTGAGATAAACGGTGTGTGTAGCAGTATCAAACGTAGGCATTGTCAAATGTAGGGCAAAGAGGATGGTGTAGATGCAGGTGAGGTTTCTGGAACACCTGCTGTGGGCCAGCTCTTGATCTAGAAACACAAGACAGAAACACACCAACCCTGCCAGGCTTCAAGGAGTCCAATGTTTTACGGCAGAAAGGACAAGGGAAAAAAATGTACACCTAACCAAGCATTCTAATAGAACAATTCATGTTTTTTAAAAGGCTGAACATTCTACTGCGTTTCATTTCAACCCTATATTTTCCATTTTCACTGTGTTTTGACCCAGAAAACAACATAATTTATTTGATTTGGAGTTATACGAGGACTGTCAGTTAAGTTCACAAACTCATGTTAGAAAAAGTGCTACATACCTCAATGCTGAATATCACTACAGTCACCTTCAAAGTCCTTTCCTTGGGAAGCTAGGCCCTGACACTAGCACCTACTCCACTCTTGGAAGCAAATTTGGAACTCTTTTTCTGGAATGGTCATCAGAGCTGTCCTTGACATCCTGAATGTCATCAAAGTGTCTTCCTTCAATATTTTCTTTATCTTCAGGTAAAGAAAAAAGTCACTAGGGGCCAGATCAGGTGAGCAGTGGAAGGTGTTCCCATGTAATTATTTTTTTACTGGCTAAAAACTCCCTCACAGATATCCACACAATTCAGTTTGCAAACTTGCCATCATGACACCATATGCAATGGCCATTCCAGGAAGAGTTCCAAAATTGCTTCAAAGGATTGAGTAGGCACTGGCATCAATGCATAGCTTCCCAAAAAAAGGCAGGACTTCAAAGGTGACCATGGTGATATTCAGCAATGAGGTATGAGCCACTTAGAACAATTAAGTTCACAGACTTCACTGTTGGACATCGTATGCTTGACATTAGTATTAAACTGAGTTGTTTAAAAAAAAAAAAAAAAAAAAAGCAAAAACAAAACAAAACTCCACAAACTAGATGACCTGCCCAGCCCTGTACATAAACAGAAGAACAAGACCTACCATTTAGCATTTAGCTCCAGAATCATTCCATCCGCACTACTCATGTGCCCTTGTGAACATTCCTTTAGAAAATTACCAAAAACAAACCTCAGGCTACATTTTAAGGCAATGGGCTGCAAACAAAATTCCACAGGACCAAACATGACCAAATAATTAGTGTCACATCTCTAACTTGCCAACTTGAAAACTGTGACAGGGAACTCATGTAAATGACGTATTGACTGTCCCTACCTTGTGACTCTCTTCAGAGGGTAAAACACACTTAGCAACAGAAGAAAGGGACAAGGGAAACATGCATTGTAAACAACCTTGGGGCTACTGTCAACTGTGCTTTTCTACTCTAGCCTCAAGGCAGAGAGAGGTGGATGCTGCCATCTAGAGATACCCAGGGATACAGGCTTTGATAGCAATGCAGCCCAGACAAAAGGGCTGAGCTGGTGGAAGGGGAGAACTTTACAGTTGCAGGGAAGCCGCTGCCTGAGGTACACATTCTTGGAGAGGGGGATACAAGGAGGAAATGTTCACCCAGACAGAGTGCTGTAAACTCCTCAGCTCCTGTGAGTATAAGCATATAAAACTGAGGCAAGAGACAAGAGAAGAATGAAAGGGAAGAATGCAAAAGAAGAAAAGATTTTTAAAAATAAAAGGACAAGAGTATGGGTAGTTATTGTCACATCTGGCACTCAAGATTAAAGAGTTAAGATTCACTTAAGCATCTTCTCACGCATGAGAGCTGTTGCCCAAATCGTGAACTACAGAAATGCAAAGAGAGTTAGAGAGAAAAACAACAGGAGACATTTAAAATCAGACAAAAAAAAACAGAGAAGATAGGAAACTCAGCCTGAGACTGGCATTTGGGGGAAAACAAAAGTTTACAAGCAAGGAAGTTTGAATTTGCTATCATAAATTACTGCGATACATGAAAAGAAAATTAAAGTTTACATTTAGAGAAGAGATGCTACGAATAGTACTATATTATGTGTGATTTTTACCCCTACCTTTAAAAAATATTCTCTGTGTAGGTTCACTATTTCTGTATTAGAAAACAATTTAATTTTGCCTTTTAAAAAGTTATTTGGACAGAGAAATTACCTAATCCTGAATTTCTCAACTGATCAATTAGACCTAAGATTCTTGAGATGGAGAACTAAATGAAGTTTGACCAGATCAAAGAAGTAATAATTGCCTTGATATTGGATTCTCAGTCTTCTTCCTGTTAATGAAGAGCTCTCAGCATTGACCAGGCTCAGGTTGTGGTTATAATTCAGGCGCAAGTTTGTGAAGCTCTTCAGCCTATGCGGGACAGGTTATAAACTTAGGACTCTGGTGAAAATCAGAGACAAATTATCTATAGGCTTATCTGCAGTGAACAATTTCACTTTTTTTTTTTTTTTTAACCACATCAAAGATTCAGAAAATGTGGTGGTATACTGGTTAAGGGCTATGTCTGCTAATAAAAAGGTTAGCATTTCCAATCAGGCATGTAATCCCTGGAAATTCTCTGGGGAAGTTCTACTCTGAACTTTAGGGTCACTATGAGTCAGAATTGACTCGATGGCAGTAGGATGACATAAAGATTCTACTTCTAGGTATGGCTGGCATCTTTCTCTCCCCTATCCCGACAGCAACTTCCTACAGAATCAAATCCTCCTGTCAAATCTGTAGTTCCTGAGAGTGACAGCAAAGGTAAGCATGGACTGACTTGTGCTTGCTTACTTACTAATTGGTAGTTTCGTTCACTATTGATTAGCAAGTAAGCACAAGTGCCACTACGCTTACCTCACTTACTGAGCAATCAGAACCTAGGGAGAATTGTTGCCACCTGCAACTTTAGCCATATTTAGTTAATTTCACATCAATTCAGATTTGTTTAAAATGCCAGACAAGTGGGGACCTTTCAGTTCTGCTCCAGCCTCTCCCCGCTCTGTCAGGCTGAACAATCTGAGGGTTGTCAGGTTTGATGGATGAGGGAAACCACTCCTGTGTGCTGTCAACCGCCATCGCCTCTGAGCACATCCTTCCCATCAGCACAAGAGGCAAAGGATGTTCAGAACAACTAACTTAGAATAAACACACTAGGCAAACAGCTTCCAGCAAAGAGGTGCAGTCATTACCTTTTCCCTTCTCCTTTTGTGGGCTCTGCAACTCTGCTGCTAAGAGAAAGCTCCTACAGCAGAGAAATCTCAAGTTCGTGTGGCACTTGGTGGCATTCACAATTTCAAAATTGTAACCCACAGGGAGGCTTGGCTGCTCTCTTCATAAAAATCAAAGCAGGAGGTCCCTGAGACTGGCAAAGGAGGTGAATGTGCATACACACAGGGAGGAGGCATGGACCTCCCAATCCTATCTCACATCTCTGAAAATATTCCCAGCCTTTGGAGACTAGGTAGCACGGAGCTCTAGTTTCTTTGGGTGATGGCTACAGTCATCAGTGCCCCAGGTCTGTGGACTCTGGAACTGTTCACACACAATCTCAGTGAATAGTGCATCCTTGATACTGCATAGTACACAGAGCAGGAGGCTGAACATGGCAAATCTGAGCAAAAAAGAAAGTATCTCTACCCCGTGACTACTCAAAAGTATGATTTTATGAAACTACAATGTGTAATATTTTTAAAAGAGATCATTATTTTTCCTTCCTAAAGAAAATGAAGAGATTGTTGCTAGAGACAGAAAAATGTCTAAATGAGGTCTTTAAAATGTAACTGAAAATAAATCTAACTGCAAGAGTTAGCGGTCCTCATACCAGACCTATCAATAAATGTTAAACATACTATAAAGCCATAGTAATCATATTACATGATGTAAACACAAGAAGACAATGCAATCAAAAGAAGAGCACAGTGTCAAAAACAGACCTATATTTAGAGATTTAGTATTTACTAATAGTGGTGTTATAGATCAGTAGGAAAAAGAGATTGTTCAATAATAGTATTAGAATAACTGGCTAGACCCTTGGGAAAAAATAAGCTGAACAGCTCTTTTACTCCTTATGCAAAAATAGGTTCCAAATATATTACAGAGTTAAACATTAAAGAGTAAAATATATGGATATGTGGTGGTCAGGATTACATCAACTTGGCTACTCCATGTTTGGTTGCTTATTAAGTGGCAGGGCAGGGCCTGTGGTGGCTTCTCACCCCTCAGCTCTCTTCTTTCCACCTTCCTCCACCTACTGTTGATCAGCTCACATAGCCAGCAGCTCCTGCTCTCTTCTGACGTCTGGTTTCTGGACTTGAAGTAGCAGCTGCCAATTCTGGGTTCGCCAGCCTCTACAGCTCTGTCTTGCCACAAGCTTGGGATCTGCCGACCTACACAACCAGTAATCTAGAACTCTGGTCTCTGACCTACTGACCTTGGGTTCACCAGCTCCTGTGGCCATGTGAGGCTTGTGCCAGGACTTGGGACGTTCAGCTTCTGCTACTGAGTGAGCTGTTTCCTATACATATATATAAATATATATATATATATATATATATATATGTCTTTCCTTGTACATACATATGTTACTGGTTTTGTGTCCCTTGAAAACTCAGCCTAAGACAGGATATAAGGAGAAAATATGAGAGAATATTATTTGAATTTGAGAAGAAAAAACATACCTTTCTAAGCATGACATGAAACCCAGAAGCCACTCAAGATTAATAAGACAAAAAAACCTCTGAGGAAATTAATCAAGAAAAGAGAGCGAGAAGACACAAACAATATTAAGAATTGGTGACACATCAAAACTACAGAGGCCACATGGAATAAACAAGTAATAAAAAATACTGTAATTTTAAACAAAATTTTCAAACTTTGATTCAACAAAATCATACAAAATTATGAAGTGTCAAACTGAATCAAGAAAGAAATTAAAAGGCTGAACAGTCCTACAACTATTAAAATATTAGATCAGTTAGAAGTCCCACTAAAAGAAAGTATCAAGTCAGATGATTTTAGAGGCACCATTCAGAATAGTCAGGAAAGAGATAACTGGAGCCATTCTTACACAAACTCAAAGACAGGGAACTTTTAACGTGGTAGGAAAGATTGTCATTTAACAAATATTCCCTCTCACTCTCTATCTCCACGAAGGGAGGGGTTGGGGGGGTGAAGGCTAGAGATGGCATACTTCCCTACCCCACTTACGTCAGACTTAAATGTGTGACATACTTTAGCTAATGGGCAGAAGTAACAATGTGGCATTTCCAAGCCTTAAAAATAGTCCTTAAAAAATAGTTTCTGCTCATCTCTTCAGGAGTTTCCAAACTACTGCATGAGAAGACCATACCACAAATAAATACTACTCCTTCAACCTGTGTCCCCAAGTAAGGCACTGGCACACACCTGAATCTGATCTTTGGATTCAAGCCAAGTAACTCACAGATCTACAGTCCAAAGCACATCCATCCAAGAGCAACCCACACACCCACGGCAAGAAAAAAAATACATATGGATATTTGCTGCTGAAAAAAATATGGCTTATTATATAGGATTATCAGTATAATAGCCGACTCATTTCATTCAGCTAACATAACCTTGATATTGACACTAGAAAACATGGTACAAGAGAGGAAAATCACAAGGAAATACCACTTATAAGCATGATGGTGAAATTCTAAATAAAATACTAATAAACTGAAGGCAGAAATGTATTTAAGTTCTTTATCATGACAAGGCTACTTTTTTTTTCAAAAATGTAAGATTGATTATCAATATATATGGAAAAAGCATTTGATTTGTTTTTTTGTTTTTCAGGACCTAACAAAGCAAACAAGTAAGATAAGGGATATTCCCATCATACAAAAAAGAGCTTCAAAATTCTTTTTTTTAGAAAAAGAAAACCCAAAGCATTTATCATGCTTAGTTGTAAAATGTCAAAAGCAGCACCTTTATGATTAAGGAACATAATCTTGGAAGTCCTAGTTAGTGAAGTAATAACAAGAAAAAATAACAAGAAAAAAGAAACAAAAGCTACAGAGATTAGAAAAGGAAGGAACAAAGCTGTTGTTATATGCTGATCATCACTGTCTATCTTGTCTATGACAACTCTTTTCCAAATTTAAACATCAGAGTTAGTGAGAGCTCACAAGATATGCTAATCAAAAAAACTTAATATACAAAGCCCGGTGAATTTCCACAGATCAGCAAGTGGTTAGAAATGTTTATTTTTAAAGTATGCTATTTATCCTTTCTAAGGATATTTATCCTTTCTAAGGATAAATCTAACAAAAGACATATAAATTCATTTTGCAGAAAATAAAACCATATTGAAAAACATTAAAGAAGTCTTAAATAATTGGAGCAATATACCATGTTCTAGGATAGTAAAACTCAACATCATAAAAATGCCAATTTCCCCAAACTGATCTACAGATTCAATGTAATTCTAATCGAAATCTCAAAATCAGTTTGTGGAACTTCACAAGCACATTTTTATGGAAGACTAAACGCCATAAAACAGCCAGCATTCACAAAGAACAACAATAACATAAGAGAAATTTCTTGATCAGATATTAAGACTTGTTACAGAGTTATAGTAACCAAGCCAGTGTGGTATCATTACAAAGATAGGCAAATTGGCCAATTACACAATAAGCTAACCAAACCCAGCTGCCATCGACTCAATTCCAACTCATACTGACCCTATAGGACAGAGCAGAACTGCCCCACAGGGTTTCCTAGGCTGTAACCTTTACGGAAACAGACTTTCCCTTCTTTCTCCCATGGAGTGGCTAGTAGATTTGAACTTCCAACCTTTTGGTTAGCATCTGAGCATTTTATCACAGCTCTACCAGGGCTCCCACTAACTACAGGAGAGTCAAAAACCAGACTCACCTATACACAGAAATACCAAAAAAAAAAAAAACACTTACCTAGCAGTTCACGCCGATGTACGTTGCATCCTCTAATTGTTTTGACAATGTTGTCAGGATTAATTATCCCCATTTTACTAATGAAGACAACGTCAAGGTTGAAGGAGGATAAATGATAACTGCCCAACATTACAGCAGCAAGAAATGGCAGCACTAGAATTCAGTGCCATGTCATCCAAGCCCAACACGACAGATTTTTTTTCTTCCATGATCTGCTACATTTTAAAGAACAGTTAATAAATAAAATACTAAGGATGACAATAGTCTTGTGAATGCTGAATAAGAACCTTAGCAGAAAAAAAACAGGCAGGATACATCAACTACCAGTAGAATTATGCAAGGATTTTCATAACAGGGCTTAGGAAGAAATGCTCTTCCATCTGAGTAACTGATAAAGGTGTGTTGTAAGCCCTAGAGAATTTAGGTCATTGCATTCAAAATCTTAGGATGACATATGTGGGTCAAAACCAGAGGTGGAAGAGATATTAAAATAGAAGAGGGACACTCAAATCAAACCTTTCCACAGGAAAAAAATATACTCACAACTCTAAAAAGCTACAGAGACCAAAGCCAATCATCAGGCAAAGACATATTTAACACTGCATATACGACGGCCCTTGGCTTGGCTATACATGAAGGGGTGAGGATTTAAAGTCAGGGACAGCAATGCTATTTTATTTAAGAATTATAATAGAGGTTAAATTAGGAACAGTGTATCCCATAAAGTTTGTTTCCAAAGAGCCATAATTCTCTGGTTAGGCTCTCAAACACTTAGTTTAGTTATGCAAAATTCCTATTACAATGTTTTATGTTCTCAGCTCACTTAATAGCTTGATTTTTCCAGTAGTTTGTTTATGTCCAGCTCCTATGAATATAGAGAGAATCAAGCTTTAAATAAAAATGAAATACAAGAAAAATGCCATTTTAAAGAATGAAAATCAAATTAAAATCTAAATTGCAAATCATCTAACATGTGTAAGAAAGCTAAATTAGAACTTCAAGAAATGCTGAAAGGGAATATATTTTTAAGGATCATAAACTGAATGATAATATTAATTGCAATAAGGAGGTTTATTTAAATGAAAAGTCCAAAACTAAGGACTTCATAAGCAATGTTCCTAATTTATATGCTCAACATGCTAACATTTGTTTCTGCTTTTTACGGAGCTAACCAATTAGAGTATATTTCTAAAGAACCAATTTAATTTGTTGGCAATTATTTGTTATCTTAGCTATAATTCTGCAGCTTTTCAATGAATGTCTTACATCTGGAGAAGAAAACACAAAAAGTGATGGTATAATGTTTGAATACATGCAATTACTGGTATGTTACATTCTAATTAACATAATTAGCTTTCAAACAGTTCTCACAGTAACTGTCAACATTTGTGTCAATTTAGTGGCAGTTAATGACATGTGTAGTGAAGATCCGCTATTCCTTCCACTTTCTGAAAAACAAAATAAAATCAAAATAAATCTTTACAAAGAGCAGCTGAAAGGCAGCCTCCCTGAATATTCCAGTCTTTTTAATCAGTAAAAGTCTACTCCAGAGGGCAGATTATGTAGTTTATTCTAGAGGTCCAAAATCTGGGACGTCAGCACACCAGGGGTACTAAACAATCGACTGGGGGTTAGAGAAACATTATCAGAAATTCAGTTTCCATTTTTTTATATCTCTTCTTTTTTGTTTTTGTTGGTTTGAATACATACGATAAGCTGATACTGGGGCTGATACTCAGCTGATATGCACTGACACTGATTGTCAAAATTTTGAAATATCTCCTCATAGGTTGGTAAATACGCATTGCTCTAAGGATTGTGAGACTATAAGTGCACCCAATATTCCCATAAACCACTTCCTCAGGACTCCCCAGGTGTCTTTGTGATGTAGCAACTAAATGGTTAACACCTGACAAAGCAGAAGGCCTCTGTGCCCTGCTGCAACACATCAAAGAGTATCTTCTCTATGGCTGCCTACTGGAGATACACAGGGCTGGTAAATATTTTAATATCACCCCAATTATTTTAAAAGAAATTTAAATATAAGGGATGCATACTCAAAAATATTTTACTGGTAGGGTGAGGCAAGTGAAATGTTAGAAACCTGACTGTCACATTCTCTGACCTTGTTACACCTGGACAACCACAGTAAAATCAGGCACAGGCAAAATAGATGGCAATATTAATAGTGTCTTCAGTAAAAAATATGTCAATATTCTAGAAGTCCAAATACAAAAGAACCACGGTAACAATATACAAAACATCCATTCAAAAGAAACAAGACTTCTCCTGCACAAGTCATATATTTTTGATAAGAAAAGATGATTCATGAAGACCAGCATCCCAATAAGTCTTTTCTTTAAACGACTGAGAGAGAAGAAAATGGAGGGAGGGAGTTCTGTTTTGTTTTGCTCTTTTACTGGTTTCCTTTGTATTTTAATTTTTTAATGACATCACCCCTTAAAAGTTTGCTCTATGATGAAAATGTCACATTATCTTTTGCCCACACTTATGGTTTTAAACATACTTCATGCTTTAACTTATCCTGCAGGAAACACACCCCCTCTCGTTATCTGAAAATAATCACACAACAAGCTTATCTTTACAAAGTCAGACTTGCTACTCACTTCTTTAAACCATAAACTTCAGGAATCCATTTAGTAGAAATTAAATTTCTTGGCTTAATGAATTAGTACATAAGTTTATGCCTGTTTTACAAAACCAAAACCAAACTTGTTGCCATCAAGTCAATTCCAACTCATAAGGACCCTACAGAACAGAGTAGAGCTGCACCATGAGGTTTCTAAGAAGTAGCTGGCGGATTTGAACTGCTGACCTTTTGGGTTAGCTGCTGAAGCTCTTAACCCTGTGCCACCATGGTTCCAGGAACACATAAGAAGGGTGCAATAAGTATTGACTAAGAGTTGGACCTGACTTGATGGCCGTGGGTTTGGTTTTTGGTTTTTATTATTGTAATCTTGTCAAATCCCTGTGGTGCACTGGTTAAGAGCCACTCATAGCAAACTCTATGGGGCAGTTCTAATCTTACCTATAGCATTGCTGTAAGTCAAAATCATCTAGACCACGGCAACGAGTTTCTGTTTTTAAATGTGGTCCAAGCACCTTACAACTATTAATATTCTTATTTTTCTCAGGCACAGGAAGAATATTCCTATTTTTCTGAGCTGCAGGAAGGCAGCTCTTTGGTCAAGGTCACAGATTTAGTTACCAGTCGAGTCAGTATTCCAACCCAGGCAGCCTGACTCTGGTGCCCATGCTCTTAAACATTACCCTAAATTGCCTATATTAATTAAATTCTAAATGTAATACTTGTAAATATGATGAAAATTTAGATAAGGACCACTGCAGAACATCATCTTTCTGGGAAATGGGAGAGAGGTAACCCAAGAATTGTTCCATCCATCAAGTTCTCCCATTCTTGGATTCATTTGCAAAAGCAAGGCTCTTAAAGGTCAACTAAAATGCAGAGAGATGCTATGGGGCATAACCTAATTGAAGTTGGTTTCATTTCATCTAGCATCGTTTCTCAGTCTATCTAAGGCAATATTCTAAACTCACATTTTTATCAGCTACAGTCCCTTCCCCTGGGCTCCTTCGGTGCCAAACATTCAACTGTGTGCCTCCAAAAGTGTGTGTAACAATTAGGTAGAGCCATGATTCCCAGTATTTTGTGACTGTCCTCCATTCTGTGATTTGCCTATGCTGTAAATTCTAATCCTAAATCCTAATCTCAGCCTGTGGTTAACAGATTAATCCAAAACCCACAGTCATCGAGTTGTTTCTGACTCTTAGCAACCCTGTAGGGCAGAGTAGAACCTCTCCACAGTGTTTCCAAGGAGCATCCGGTAGGTTCAAACAGCTGACTTTTTAGTTAGCAACTACAGCTCCTAACTACTATGTCTCCAGGGTTTCCAGTGGTTAATAGGTAGGATTATGTTAAAAGAGGATTAGGGTAGGACTAGCACTCTAACAGAGGCAGTTTCCCTGGAGTGTGGCTTGTACCACCTTTTATCCTACTAAAAGGAAAGGTAGGCAAGCAGAGTTGAGGACCTCACACCACTAAGAAAGCAGCATTGAGAGCAGACTGCATCCTTTGGACCTGAGGTTCCTAAGCCAAGGTGCTCTCAGACCGAAGAAAGAATGATGCAACATAAGGACCTTCCTCCAGAGCTGACAGAGAGAGAGTGTGTTTTCCTGGAGCCGCTACCCCGAATTCCGACTTGGACTGTGTGTGAACAGACTTTTCTTTGTTAAAGCCATCCACTTGCGGTGTCTCTGTTACGGCAGCCCTAGATGATTAAGACATTAAGTAATCACCCCATTTGGAGGTGAGGAGAAAAGGAGGAGGAAAGCAAAGAGATCCTCCCAGCTCTGTACAGTAAATGCTTCAGTTTAGATAAGCACAATTCATAGCAACTCTTAATGCCAAATTACGTCTTAAGTTTCTCAGCGCTGCTATAACAGAAATACCATAAGTGGGTGGATTTATTTTGTCACAGTTTAAAGGTAAGAAGACTGAATTCAGGGTCCCGCTTTATGGAAAGATTTTTTTCTCTGTGTTGGCTCTGCGGGAAGTCCTCATCTTTTTTAGCTTCTGTTTCATGGTTCCTTGAATCTGATCTGACTCGACAGCACTCGGCTGGCTTCATGGTTCCTTAGTGATCATCATGTGGCTTGTTTCTTCCCCTGTCTTTATGCTTCCTCACTTTGTGTCTTATCTGCTTCTTCATATCTCAAAAGTGATTGGCTTAAGACATACCCTACAATGGCATGGCCTCATTAACAAAACAAACTCTATTCTCAAATAGGCTTACATCTACAGGAAAAATGATGAGGATTCCAGAACATATTCTGGAGGACACAGTTCAATCCATAGGAGTGAGAATGGGGAGCAAGGTCAAGCAGGGCTTCTTGGAAGAAACAGAGTAAGAACCCAGTGTTAAAATACAGACAGATAACGGCCAGGCAAAAAAAGGGAAGAGTCAGGTAAAGAAGCATTTTCTTTCCAGAATAGTGATGGGCAAGGGAAGAAGGGTATGATATCACTAATATCACTTGCAAATAAGTCACTACTACTAAAGACACTTGACCAAACTTTAGAAGCATGTAAAAACAACACGCTCTCAATCTTCCATCAGTTAAATCACTTCAGGGGATGGATGTTTTCCAAAAAGTGAAGTTTAACTAAAGAAATTTTAATCAGAGCTATATAAAAAGGGGACAAAATGGTATCAGTGGTTTACGTTACTTATAAGGCTGACTTAAAACTGCACATGTCTAGATACAGAAAAGAAAAATATGTACGTATATATATATACATATATATATATACATATATTAAAAAAAAACAAACCTGTTGCCATTGAGTCAATTCTGAATCTTAGTGACCCTATTGGACAGGGTAGAACTGCCCCATATAGTTTCCAAGGAATGTCTGGTGGATTCAAACTGCTGCCCTTTCAGTTAGCTGCTGTAGCTCTTAACCACTATACCACCAAAAGTTTCCATATTTATATTATATATGTGTGTATGAATAAAACACAGACTTATATTCCAACAAGGAAAAAATAACTGAGTACCTATAAGAAAAGTGGGATGCACCTACAATGAAAGAAAAACAAATTAGTTTAATGTAGTTAAGAGATAGTTCATGATTAGGAGTTCTAAAAAAACATTAACCTTGCAAAACAAATGCTACCATAAATACAATATACAGCAGAATGAGACATCACCAGGCTCATCATCAACTCACAATCCCCAGCACGTTCAAGTCCACCACTCCAGCTATTAGAACAATCCATCTAGCCAGGGGTCACTGGCACTCTATTTCACCAAACATGATATCATCCTTCAGGGACTGATCCTGCTGACGTGTCTAAAGCAAGCAAGCTGGATAATGTTCTGTTGTGAATCATCAGATTTTCCTTGCTAATTTTCAGAATTAGATTGTGTAGCCTTCCTTTCTAAGTTTGATTCAGTCTGGAAGCACTACTATAATCTGTCCACCATAGGTGACTTGCTGGTATGTGAAATTCCAGTGGCATAACTTACAGAATTACAGCAACATGCAAACCACCAAGGCATGACAAACTGACAGATGGGTGGTTGATTATGTATATATCTACATGTATATATAATTCCCACCTCTCTCTCTCTCTCTCTTTCTCTCTCACACACACACTCTCTCTCTCTCTCTCTCTCTCTCTCTCTCTCTCACACACACACACACCACACACACACACACAACAACAACAACAACAGCTATCGCTGTCAAGTGAATTCCAACTCATAGCAACCCTGTAGGACAAAGAACTTCCTCTGGAGGTTTCAAGGCAAGGAGCTGCTGGATTCAAATTGCTGATCTTTTTGGTTAGCAGGTGCAGTTCTTAACTACTGTACCACCAGGCTTGTGGCCCAGTTATTTCTTAGTGTAGAATTCTACAGTGAAAATCACAATGCTATACCTTTGATTCTCAGATTGTTTAGGATATACATCATCCAGAGTACAAATGAAGTTTTACTGCTGGACCAAACTGGATGGCAATGGAGGAACAAAGGGGGGGAAAAAAAGGAAGAAGTCAGGGCTTTAAGAAAGCAAATTGGCAGGCACACTAAGTCTTGTGAGGCCAGAATCATCAAAACTTGAGCAAGGACTTTATGTCTTTGCATGTTATTCCTCAAGATTTTCTCCTCCAGCTTAGCACCTACTGTCCAAAATTCAAAGAAATGGAGGCTGGTGTGACCTGAGAAATATAAGAAATAATTTAATATGTCACAAATAGCTAAGATCGATACTGCCGTATTGCTGCATCTTTCATTTAAAAACAAATTCACATAATGTCTGATCACAGAGGACAGATACCACAGTCTGACAGGCCATTAACCGAATGTATGGAAAATAAATTTATTTCTTTCTGCTAAAATAGCTAAGGATATGTTTAGCACCCAAGGATTCCTTCTACCTTAAAGATGTCCTGAGTAAAAGGGAACCATTTCTTGGGTGGCTGCAGGTTCCTCAGCTACAGGTACCCCTCTTTCTAAGAGCAGCTGATGGAGGCAGTGGTGGTAGTGATGGCAGTGCTGATGGTCTTCCAGGCTCCAGTGAAGTGATCCATCAGTCCGCCACTGATATTCATGACAGCCTGAGTTTTCATATGGTCCTTCCTTCCCTGACTGCCTTAGAAACATATCAAAGAAGAAATATCACTCACTGTCCACCTCCCTGCCCATCTCCCTACTATCCTCTCTCCTCATTCCATTATGTGCAAAGTTCAACAGAAAGATATTAAAACAAGTTACTGTGCTGAAGTTAGCCTAATCAAAATCTACTCAACCTTTACAATTCAGTTCCAGTTACAAAGCTTTTCAAGAAACCTGCAGCCTATGCCATTCGCTTGCTAGTCTGAATTTCCCCAGCTGCAAACTACTCAATACGTTACTAACTTCTACCTTGCTGTCTGGTTTCTCAGAAGTCAGCTTCAATTCAACCAGCTTATAAACTCCTTAAAAGCAAGACCATCTTTCACATCTTTTCCTATATAAGTTTCAATATTACTTGTGGTGCAGTAGTTAAGTGCTCAGATGCTAACCAAAAGGCTAACCAAACTAGGTAGCATAAAGATGTAGCTGTCTGCTTCTGTACAAATTTACAGGCTTGAAACCTCTATCAGGTAGTTCTACTGTTTCCTACAGGGTTCCTATGAGTCAGAACCAACTTGATGGCAATGGGTTTGGAGTTTGGTTATAAAATACAAAAACAAAAAAAAAATCTGTTGTCATCAAGTCAATTCCAACTCATAGTGACCCTACAGGGCAGAGCAGAACTGCCCCATAGGGTTCTCAAGGAGCGGCTGATAGATTTGCACTGCCAGCCTTTTGGTTAGCAAGCAAGCTCTTAACCACTGAGTACTCTTTGGGTATAAAAGGGCCTTCATTAATAGGGGATTAATTAATAAATGAACATACTAGGAAACACCTTATTTCAGGATCAGTACAATACTAACATTTTAGGTGCTAAGGTAAGTATAGTTACCAAGGCTACTTATTATGCTACCAACCAAACTGTAACTAAAAGTAACAAAGATACTAAAGTATGTTAGTTTTCTAAAAGCCACAATAACCAAGAATTTCCTAAAAACTCCATGAAGTTAAATGATAGTTTTCCACTTTTCAAGATATAAAGTGCTACATTCCAATATCTTTCCTCCCACAAGCCACTGTCTAATGACTATGGGTTTCTTGGTTTCTCTTGAGCTATAGAATCCTTTTGATAATACAGTGGCCAGTGGACATATGTTACTATCATTTTACAGTGGGGACAAAAGGACACACAACAACAAGCTGTGTTCTACCAGGTGTCCACCAGAGCTGCACCTGTCCAGTACAGTATCAACTGACAAGTCTATGATGGCATCTGTGGTTGCTTTGCCACCTTTATGTTTATCATCTCCTCAGGTAAAAAACCTAGTCAAATTCTTCATAGCCCAACCATTCAACTAGTCTCATCTCCAGGGACCAGCACACCAGAAGTGTCAGCAAACTACTGAAACTCAGAATTAAGATCTCCCCAACATTCATCAATAGACACTCATTTACTAAGTAATAAGCACATACCACAGTCCTTGAGTAGTACAAATGGTTAAAGCATTTCACTGCTACACAGAAGGCTGGAGGTTTGAGTCTACCCAGAGGTGATTCAGAAGAAAAGCCTAGCAATCTACTTCTAAAACATAAGCCACTGAAAACACTACAGAGCACAGTTGTACTCTGACACACATGTGGTCACCATGAGTCAGAAGTGATTCTACTGCAATGGGATAAATACATATTAGGCACTGACCCTGTGCTAAAGATATACAGAGGAATAAGACAGCCAAGGTACCAGCATTTGCCTACTCTGTCCTATAGGACTGTTATGAGTCAGAATCAGCACAACAGCGGGGCGGGGCGGGGCGGGGCGGGGCTGGGCTTGGGGATCACCCTCTTTATGCCTAATGAACAAGTTGACTAGTTCCTAATAGGTATACCAATTAAGCAAGTAGTTAATAAATGAAGCATAAGTTTCATAACATCATGCATTTGTCAGTTTGTCACACTGTGGTAGCTTTCGTCTTGCTGTGAAACTGGAAGTTTTGCTACCAGTATTTAAAATACCAGTAAGGTCATCCTTTGTGGACAGGTTTCATCCCTGCTTTCACACTAAGAAAGACCAGGCGCTCTATTTCTGAAAAAATTGGCCAATGAAAGCCTTATGCACAGTTCGGCTGTACACAGGGTTTCTCTGAGTCAAAGCCAACTCTACAGCAGGTAGGAACAAAACTAAACAAGCACGAGCAGGTACACACTCATTTGGTGTTGTTAGTTGCCATCAGCTCCAACTCATAGCATTCCTATGTATGCGCGTAAGAGAACTAAACCTTGCTTAGTTCCACACTATTCTCATAATCATTGCTATGTCTGAGACCATTGTTGCAGCCACTGTGTTAATCTAATAATATATCTGCTGCTATCAACTTGTTTTCCTACTCATTGCAATGGTAAGCAATTAAAGGAGGTCATGCCTGTCTGCTCTTCAAATTCCACAGAGTATGTCAGGGTGCCATTCCCCTCACTGACTCTCAAATGCTTTTGACAGTAAAAAGTCCACACTTGACTGATCTGTTCAGGCACACACACGCAGAAAGCCACTCCATGTCCTTTCCCAAGTAGGACAGCATGTGCATAAGGTAATGAATATTTTTAAATCTTTGCAAAATGTAAAAGGAGAAACAACTAAGACATAAGAAGATTTAAGTGACTACTTTGGGGAGCAATTCTATTTTAGAAAAACAATTCTGCCCCTCCACCCCCACAAAACGTATGTAATTCTTCATTTACTTATTGACTGAATCATAATGTCACTCACATGTTGCTTGCTAACTATCCTCTGGGCACCCAACCATCTTTAGGGTAAGGATGCACATTTAGAGTACTTCTTCACAGAGGCAGCTCGATTACAGCAAGTCTTTCATAGTTTGTTTTTAAGCTTTTCTTTGATTTACAGACTCATGTTAAGCCAGCTACTCTGTGGATGGGCCCAGGTGAGCCTATAATGAGATTTATCTTCATGGATTAGGTCTGACCTATAATAATCTGCTCAGGGTTCCCTACTGATATGTCAGCACTGAGGTATGAAAATTCATCCCTTCACTATAAACAGAATCTAGCTCAGAGGGTAATAACTATGAGATGTATTACTCTTGGAATACAAGCACTGCTGAGACTATATGATTATAATGTCCACAGCTGAAGGCACTATTTCACAATTGAAATTACTACTTTCTGTATGAAAAAAAATCTGAACTGTGGAATAACGCCTTTAGCTGCATGCACTGTAATCACACTCAGCAGCTCTTGTCTCCCAAGAGCAATACCAACAGTTGGTATGGCAAAGGTGATTTAGAGAACAGAAGAAAGAGAGTACAGGAGGGAAGTATGGGTAACCCAAACTTCACACTTTATTTTTACCATAATATTCCAATGCATTCAATATCCATACTTCACTAAAAATCAAATATAAATTTAAAAGAGTATTTTTCACCTAACAAATTAGCAGGGATTTTGTTTCTTTCTTTGCTTGAGAAGACTACTGATTGTTAGTCAGAGGGTAGTGAGACAGACTTTTTTAATATGTTGCTGTTAGTTATCGTCAGGTCGGCTCCAGCTCATGGCACCCTTACATATAACAGACCACAATGCTGTCCCGTCTCCATGCTCACTGCTACGTTTCAGTCTACCATTACAGCTATCGTGTAGCATCTCACAACCTAAGGGTCTCATTTTCTATCACTGTATCAGATAATATTTTTTTCTCAATAAAAGGAAGTATAAAATCATATGGCACTTCTAGAAACAATCTGGCAAAAGCTGTTGAGAACCTTAACAATGCTCAGATCCTCTGAACTATAACCTGACTGCAAGAATCTAACCTGAAGAAATAATCAGAAGCAAACAAAGACTTATTACAAGCTTGCTCTACAGCAATATCTGCAATAAGATAAACTTAGAAATAATCTAAAGGGGTAAATAGTTTAATAAATTATCACAAATCCATACACTGGAATATTATGGCACCTTTAAATTGAGTCATAACCACTGTCGAGAAATTCTAATTCACAGTTGTATCCTACAACTTTTGTTCTGCAATTTATCCAAGGGCATTCAAATTGTTCCTACATCAATATTTAACAGATACTCTCTCAGAAGCAACTAATTGGACTTCGGATCAGGTTTTTGGTTTTGAGCTATAACGCTAATGAAGTATTGATATAATGTTAAATGACTGCAAATAAAGTCTGCTCCCTAAATAAATGCTGACATTATGTTGGTGCATTCTGAATGAATTAAAAAGGAAAAATGAACTTTTGAATACATTTAAGGAATTTTCCCTGACTCTTCATAATGTATTTTTGCAAATGAAAAAGATGAATATTCATCAAGGTCCTTAGAATGTATTATGGCTTAAATAGTTTAATTTTAATATTTATAGTACATCACAAAATATAATTTTTCCATTAAGAGAAATGGATACAATGTCAAAAGAGCCACCGAAGAAGCAAAATTCAGCCACTTAACCTAATATTAAACACTAGAAAGCAATATTTAAAAGTATCCCACAAAAAAGTTAGGTATTCTAGAAACAAGCCTGAGTTCTTTAAGTCTACTTGGTTGGTGATAAATCAACAAGAGTCATTTCTATAGTACTGAAAATAGGGAAAAAAGGAAATTGATTTATTCATTCAATAAATCTTCACTATGAGTTGGATCCAACTCAACGGCACTTGGCTAAGCATTTGTTATATGCCAGACACTGTTCTAGGCACTAAGGAGTTAGCTGGGAAAAAGAGGAAAAAATAAAATCTCTGCCTTCATGAAACTTTGATAGAGTAATAAATACTTAACTAACAAAATAAGTAAATCTTACGTTATAGCATAAAGTGATGAAGTCATGGAGACTAATCATGATAGGGAGGTATATAGCATGCAGTGTGGGGAATATTTTCAAACAGATGATCAGAGAAGACTTCAACAAGAAAGAATGCAAATAGAAACTTCAAACAAACAGAAGAGATGGAAAAAAATACTGGAAACTAACTTGTACTGTGTTTCTGCCATTCATCTATCATTACAAAGTACAAAAGAAGGGAAAATTTCTTACAATGTGCATGTATACACACCATTTCTAAACTTTAGTTATCAAGGCCCCAGCCTTATTTCCTACAGAAAAATAAGTTACCACTGGTCTTACTTTTGCCTCCTGAAATTTCCATCTTTCTTTCCAGAAAGCAGCATCTGTCTAAACCACCCTGCTTTTGACGACTATGACTTCTTTGATAAACTACCCATGTATGTGGGGAGGGACAGAAAGATGGAGGAAGCAAATGGGAAAATGCGTTTTCCCCTCTTCAGATTAATGTATATGAAGTATACATCTGACACTTCATCAGCACTCCCGGCTGGTGTCCCAGCAGGCGGACATTGGCTGAACATGTATTCTGCCAGCCACCAGGCTACTTAGGATGAATTGGCAACATGCCATTTATCTGAAATGCCCAACGTGTCTGAGAGAGGGAGCACAACTACATTTAGCACTGCCAAGAAAAGCTAGATACTTCAGGCTAGGAATTAATCTCCTCCTTGAGAAGGAAGTTAGTATTACCTTCAAGCTTGCCTATGGCACTAAAATCACTGCAGGGGATTCATTTACAAAACTTCACACCTACCACAGTATGAGCCCCCCATTTATATCTTACTAGCATATTAACACCACCCAAGTTGAGAGTCTGTACTTCTCTGAAATGTACAAATTGAGCACGGAAGTCTGTGATACCAAGTTCAGTGCTGTCATTGGAACATAAGTCTCTTTCTTTCCTCATTTTCTCAGTTCTTCCATACCTGAATACATATATCACACTTCAACTTAGTTATTCAATGAGCCAACAAAATATTTACAGCTCACAAGCAGATTAATGAAATTTCTTTGAGTGTGGACACTAATAATCTCTTCACTGTTCTGCCATATACTTTTTCAACTACCGATATGAGCATAAACAGAATTTGTCCTGTTAATGGACTTTAAGGCTCTTCATAATTTTAAGATAAGCAATACTATACAGGTTTGGGATGGATGGTTGTATGAACCCATCCAGTACAGCATATAGAAGTACATTATCACTCCTGCCTTGCAACTAAAGGAATCTGTTAGCTGTGACATAAATAACTCATCCCTTCAATCTTACTTATTAAATGTCTAATACATGCAAGGCATTGTGCTAGGAGCAGTGAAGAGCAGAAAGTCAAATCAGCAGGAATTCTGCCCTCAAGGAGCTTACAGTCTAGCTGTGTGGTGTGAGGCATTTGCACAAAGCACTAGACATAGGCACATCAAGGTAAGAGGAGGTCGGAAGGAAGAAGGCTGACTTATGGCTCTGGGGAAGGGATGGAGGGAGACCACAGGGGCTGGTAGAAAGATCCCACCAGAGTGAAGCAAAGAAAAACAAAAAAAGAAAAGGAAGGAAGGAATTTCTAATGGCGCAGATTTCAACACTTTCAATACCATGCTCCATCAAATCTGCTAGTTCATGTAAACTTTCCAGATGTCATCAACAGGACTAATTTGGATGTTGTCTAATCCAAAAGTAAGGACATGAAATAGATTCACTTTGATATCCCTTGAGCCATGTGATTTTGCAAAGCATGCCAAAAGCAGGAAATGTCATTAACATGTACTTGAGTAATATGCTGAAATGAGCAACGTGGCACGGAAATTTAGGCATAGGGCAATAGAGCAATATGGAAACCAAGTACTCTCTCTAGCAGCCCCTCTTCTGCTGCTTCTGCACTGGGTTAATTGGTAAGTATTAACCCATACACTGGGTTAATTGGTAAGTACTGGTGGTCAAGACAGCTCCAGCTCATGGTGACCCTATGTGTGTTAGAGTACAACCATGATCCAAAGGGTTTTCAATAGCTGATTTTTCAGAGCTAGATCACCACATCTTTCTCGTGAGGTACTCCTGAGTGTACTCAAACCTCCTATCTTTCTGTTCTGCACAGAACGTGTAAGACAGAAGACCTGCTCAACTAGACTGACAACGGTTTTCCTTAGACTGCAATACAGGAACTAATGGAACTTGTGAAGGGCCAGATGTGAGGGTTAAATTTACTATTTACTCCACTGTCGAGGAGTAAATAGGTCATCACATTCTGTTGTATACAAGGTCAGAAGCAACTAACAACAACAAAACAACATTCTGGCTCCATACACTGGGTTAATTGGTAAGTACTGGTGGCCAAGTCAACTCCAGCTCATGGTGACCCTATGTGTGTTAGAGTACAACCATGATCCAAAAGATTTTCAATAGCTGATTTTTCAGAACTAGATCACCACGCTTTTCTCATGAGGTACTCCTGAGTGTACTCAAACCTCCAATCTTTCCGTTGGCAGCCAATGTGTTAAACATTTGCACCACTCAGACTCTAACACCGAAGCATACCCATGATATAATAATCATAACAAAAGAAGTATTAATACTGTTAAACATTTATTGAGATATCCTATGTGCCAGGCCCTACCGTAAGTTTACAGGTACTTCAACATTTTCTCAGTTTTCTGCTCATATAATCTCATGTGCATATATAAACAAGCATATCTACTTGCAGGTAGATAAGCTACTGTGATTCTTCGATAAGTAGGACATCTGACACATTTTGGGGGTACTTTCTTTGTGTTTTCTAATAGCGTTTCTCCCGGTGTCTGTCCGTTTTTAATCCTATTCCAAATAAGGAGCTCTGGTGGCACAGTTATGAAATCAATCAACTGTTAGCCAAAATCACCAACGGCACCACAGAAGAAAGATGCTGCAGTCTGCTTCCACAGAGATTTACAGCCTTGGAAACCTCATGGGGTAGCTATGAATCAGAATCAATTTGACAGCAGTAGGTTTCATTTTCGGTTTTGGGTTTCCAAATGCCTTAGGTCGCCCAACAGGCATTTTATCAAAGAACAAATCAGGTTCTGTGTCTGAGAATGTGACTGACAATATTAGATACCATATCAACTTTCTGACAGTGCTGTTTTAATCAGAATGATTCCTGCCAATAAATATACAGGATTACTATTTATACCTAAAGAATAACATTGCAAAGGCTGAAAAAGCACTTGTTGTTTTTTAAACAATCACGAAATAGGAAGAATTTTTCTCTTTCCTTAAGAAATACAGTATAATAAAATTTAAATAAAATTCCCCAGAAGGAAAACTTTAAAAACTTATTTTGAACTTGGGGCTGGGCTGAAAGCCAATGTTGTCTACAGTCTTTAAACTACGCCTTTAAAAATAAATGCCAACTTTTCCATATAAGGAAAAAGATGAATTTTGACATAAACATAACAGTCGACTTTGGCATCATAAAACATCCTGAAAGACACTTAATCAGTGACACTTATTCAGTAGTTCATCACCTTAATTACTCTGAAAGAATCAGAGAATTCCAGAGCTGATGGACTTCATAAGCTGTTTTTACACTGTAATTGCAGTTGAAGTGACTGAATTTTAAAAACTTGGTAACATGTCGAAGTTCATACAGCTCGTCCATGGCAAAAAGAAAAAAACTCTAGAGGCAAGATCTAAATAAACTCTGTACCTTACTGTGTGATTCCCAAATATCCAGCATGATTTATTATCAATGTACTGATTTGTACATTACTTGCATCTTCATCAGTAAACGCTGATTACAGATTTATTTACATACTATCCAGCCCTACCACAACAGAAAAGCAACATGTACAGACTTCAAACGGTGCCACAGGTTAAAGTAGAGAAGAAACAGGCCTGTTAAAAAAACAAAATTCTAGGAAGCATCGTGGTTAAGAATAAAGGTCTATATTGCAGAAGAAGAAGAAAAAAGTCCAAGTCCACGCTGCTGACAAATAAACAAATATTTATTCCATATGCAACTGATAAATGCAAAGAGACTAGTGATGCTGGAAAAATCATTTTCAATCACCGTAGTAAAAAATGGTTGAGGCGAGAATCATCAGAGGATGCTGAATCTACAGGGAAATTTTGATGAGAAATATGTCTGTACAGTCTTAAATTGTCTTCCTACAAGCTGCTTATTATTCACAAGAGTCATAACTCTACAGCAGAGAAACCACGCAACAACTTGACTTAGAGATCAAAGCTGATGTCACCTCTGACAGACAGAAGGACGTTGTGTGCCTACAGATGGAATGCACTGAAGAAGACAGAGCATCAGCAATGCTGCATTCAGGCCCGGTTGCAAAACCCTGCATTGAACCATGAGGCAACACCAGACAAATATGAGAAATATTCCATTAAACAAACTGGAGGAAGGGGGAGCTTATTTTTCAAAATGGCAGTGGAATGGCAGTGGAAATACTCCAGAGGAAACAAGACCAAAGAGACGGGATTATCAAGTGTGACATGTGACCCTAAACTGGATCCTATACTGGAGGGGCAAAATGATACAAACAAAAATGTTGGGTCAACTGAGAAAACTCACATACAGATGTAAGAATAGTAAAAAAGAATCTATGAGTAACACATTTACTGAAATTGGTAATGAGGATATCAAAGGGCCATGATGGATACAACTGATTCTCAAATAGTTCGAAAAATTTCTTTCTCAGACAGAGAAAAGGAAGCAAACTGGACTTACTTATTTCTATTTTTATTGTGCTTAGATAAAGGTTTACATGGAAAATTATTTTACTGTTAAACCATACACATACTGTTCCATGGGACTGCCAACCCCTTAATGTGTCACCACTCTCTCCTGCTCAGTGCTGGGTTTACCATTTCCATTCCTCCAGCTTTCCTGTCCCTGCCTGCCTTCTCGTCCATGCCCCTGGGCATTTAATTTCACACACATGGTTGAGCTGCATTATTATCGTTTGTTTTATGGGTCCACCTCACCTTTGTCAGAAAGTCCAACCTCAGGAGTGACTTTAATACCAAGCTTAAAGGGTGTCCGGTGGCCATACTCTCAGGGTTTCGCCAGTCTCTGTCAGATCAGGAAGTCTGGGCTTTTTCTGTGAGTCAGAATTTGGTTCTATAATTTTCGCCAGCTCTGGGCAGGCCCCTCTATTTGTGATCCAGAGCAGTCACTGGGGAGAGCTGTGCTGGACTCAGTTTGGTGGAGGCTGGGCTGTGGTAGCTGTGGCCCATTACTCTTTGGGGCTTACGTTTCCCTAGTTTGGTTTTCTTCCTTCTCCCTTGCCCCAGACCAGAGGGAACATTACCTTACCTTTAGAGGGAAAGGTAGAGACCGGTGTAGCAATGACGAAAGGAGACTACACAAAGAAATTAAAAGCACAGAGCCAAGCTGAGGGAGATAACCTACATTTGGGGAAGAACTGGCGATAGAAACCTGGAAACACTACACACACTGTGAGGAGAGAATTGCACGGTGTTAAGGGTCTGCTCCGAGGGCTGACGGCGCAATGGCTGAGTTCTGCTGCTAACCAACAGGCAGGCAGTTCGAATTCACCAGAGCTCCTCGGAAACCTCATGCGGCAATTGTACTCTACAGTGGGTCAGTTTTGATTCAGTTAAACTCAGTGAATTTAAAGTAGTTCCAAAGGAGGGGTGAGGCAGAGCAAACGCAAGCCCTGGCGAACCGCCCGAGGGCCGAGCCCGAGCCGCAGTCACTCACCAGGCTGGCCGTGAGCGAGGGCGCCGACTGGCCCAGGGCCTGGCTGCGCATGCGCACGAGGTTGGACGTCTCGGTGGAGGCTGGCCAGGCCTGCCCGGCCACAGGGTTAGAAAGGAGATACCTCCCTGTTGGGGTTAAAGAGAAGGTGTAAGTGATAGGCAGGTAACAGTAATTCCACGGCAATGGCAGATATCCTTCTGACCATTCTCCTGCTGCAATACTTAGTAATTACATTTATTAACAGCAACCAAAGGAAAAAAATGTTTTAATTAATTCAGGAGAACCAGTCGAGGGTTCTGACCCAGAATCCCACATAAATCCAGCTTAACCTCACATCTCCAGCTTTCAGCTAGGAAAGAATGAAATGTCATTCCTTCGACCTATTCCACGGTAATGTGTTGATTTTTTTAAAATTTATACACACACACACACACACACACGCATATAAATGTATAAACCATTCTCAACCTCACAAAAGTAAAAGTGTACATACACTCTTAAATGTACTTTTCAACATACTGAAGGTGATCGAGGAATCAGCTAGTACAGAGTCTGTAAAGTGAGAGCATGACTAGTAAAGGGAAAGGTGAGATTCTTTCAAGGAGAAATGGAGCTGGGACCTCTTTCTCCCAGCTTCTCAAAATCACAGGTGACTATCCAACCGTATCTGAGGGATGCATAATGGTATCTATTTGCATAAATCAGGACATCAATGTCAGTCAAGGTTCACTGAGCAATTGCTGTCAACCTTGAACTGTAATATATATGTGTATGCTTTTTAAAGTCAAACTGCTGAACTAATTCACACTATGCTACTTCCTTAGTACATGGACTAGACTGGTATTAACACACATGAAATAAGGGTTTCTGACTTCAGAAAAGTCAGGACAGACGTGAATGCATACCACTTAAGCTCAATAAAAGCAGAGATGTCATTTGATGTTAACTGCTTTGTCCCGATACTAACACAACTGGCCACAGTAGGAGTGTCATAGATTGAACTGTGTCCCCCCAAAAACGTGTGTAGCCATGTAGCTGGGCCATGATTCCCAATATTTTATGATTGTCCTCCACTTTGTGATTTTCCTACACTGGGAAAATTAGAGGATTAGGTGTGGGACTACAAATCCCTTCATAAGATCACCCCCCTACTCCACTGTAAAGGGAGTTTCCCCGGAGTATGGCTTATACCACTCTTTATCCTTTCATCCTACAAAACATAAAAGGAAAGAGAAGCAAGCACAGAAGTGGGAACCTCACCCCACCAAGAAAGCAGCAGAGGGAATACAGCATGTCCTTCAGACCTGAGGTTCCTGCGCCAAGATGTTCCCTGACCAAAGACTGATGCAACACAAGGACCTGCCTGCAAAGCCAACAAAGAGGGAAAGCCTTCCCCTGGAGCAGACACTCTGAATTCGGACTTGTAACTTACTGTATAAGAATAAACTTTACTTTGTCGAGCCTCCATTTATGGTACTTTTGTTAGAGCAGCACTAAATAACTAAAACAAGGAGCATAAATGTTTGCTGAATGAATGAAACATGAGCAGGCACTTTGTTCTCAGAAAATACAGTGAAAGCACAAAGATGTCAGGCAAGTGCAGAATCTCATCAGAGGGTCCCATGTGCCGACTCTAACTTCATTTCTCTCCAGATGCCTTCAAGACTGCAGCACACATTGCTGAGGGCTCTGCCACACAGGGAAATGCCTGTTCTCCACCTTGTTCCCCAGCAGATCTGTCCCCTGTAAGAGAGCTCACTCTCTCTCTTCTGGGCATGTACTTCACAATCATACCCAATCGGTTAATTAACTGTCACAATACATTATCTAGTATACCACTACTGTCCATGCTAACCACCAGCTCTACCAAAGAACAGAAACTTCAGCCACTTTCTATCAATTTTCCATGTGAAGAGGCTAATACGTTAATCTAAGTGCTTTCAGAAATTCATATTTTAACTGCAGAGGAAAAACGGCTTCTCATTTTGTCAACATTGTTCTTTCAAGCTCTGATTACCCTCATTATACAGGGAAAGCTGAGGTTCTAGAGAAAAACTAGATTCCCCCCACTCCCCATCTTCCTTAGTGAAAAAAGTTATTTAATCTCTCAGGGTTTTGGTTTTTCAACTTTCAAAATGCATAGGATAGGATTCACTTAGATTCACAGTCAACACCCATGGACGCAGCAGTCAAGAACTTAAACAACGTCAGTGCTTTGAGCAAATGGGCTACAAAAGACCTCTTTAAAGTGTTAAAAAGCAAAGATGTCACTTTGAAGACTACAGTGTGCCTGACCCAAGCCAAGGTATTTTCAAGTATCTCATATGCATAAGAAAGCTGGAGGATGAATAAGGAAGGCCTAAGAAGAATTGAGGCCTTAGAGTTTCAAACAATACTGAATACACCATAGACTGCCACAAGAATGCACGAATCTTAGAAGACATACAGCCAGAATACTTCTTAGAAGTCAGGATGACAAGACTTCCTCTCACATACTTTGGGCATGTTAACCAGGAAGTATCAGTTCCTGTAAAAGACATCATGCCTGGTAAAGGAGAGGGTCAGCAAAAAAGAGGAGACCCCAACAAGATGGACCGACACAGTCGCTCTAACAATGCACTCAAGCATAAGAACAATTTTGAGGATGGCACGGGACCAGGCAGTGTTTTGTTGTTTTACATGATGCTGCTCTAAGTTGGGACCAACTAAATGGCACCTAACAACAACATATCAAGTTATTGATGAGATTAAAGGATTTTACAAATGAAGCGTTCTGTACAGTTGTTACCATATAATAAGTGCTCAGTAAATGTGAGCTCCTCAGCCATGAAAGCAATAAATACATATATATATTTTTAAAAATTTAGGTTTGGTATCTTTTCATTCACAAGTAACAAATGCAATTACATATAAAGAAAAAAAAACTCAAAATTAACCATAATCATATCAGACAACAAATATCAACATTTCAGTGATTTTTCTCCAAACCTTTTTTGTGTAATTTGTTTCCTTTTAAAAAATGACATCATACTGATTTTTGTCACACGCTTCCCCACCACCGCATGTACTAGAGTATGATCTTTTCTAAGCAAATAAATACACTATCAATCAATTGAAGCATAAATAATGACAGTGAAGATTTGAATATAAATTACCCCTTGTGTTATGGTTACCATTTCAGAAACATTCAGACATGTTTCTGTGCAAAATATGTTACACTGAAAGTCCAAAACTTTTTTTTTTCCGCACACTTGCCTTATTTTGAAACATGAGCCAACAACTGAGCTAAGAGACACTTTGGGAGGTCTGGCCCTTCTAAAACAAAACCCATGGCCACTGAGTCAATTCCGACACACAGCGACCCTATAGGACAGCACAGACTGCCCTACAGAGTTCCCAAGGAGCACCTAGTGGATACGAACTGCCGACCTTTTCTTTAGTAGCCACAGGACTTAACCACTATACCACCAGGCCTAAAGAAAACACCAGAAACCAACCCTGTTGGCTCTGAGTCGATTCCAACTCATGCTGGGAACCCTACAGAAGGATAGAACTGTCCCATAGGCTTTCTAAGGCTATAAATCTTTGGAGAAGTAGACTATCACCCTTCCCCCTCCCCACTCTCAGAAGTCAGTGGATGGGTAGGAAACACTGAACCTGTCAGTTACGAGCCAAGCACTTAACTACTGCACCACTGGGGCTCCTGCGGGCAGAGCATTAACGAGGGAAGACAGGAAAAGTATAGCCTGCATGTAGGAATGTTAGCTAAGTATTTATCAAGTTTCACTTGCTAATTTTTTTCAGAAGCAGACTGCCAGGTCCTTCTTCCTAGTCTGTCTTAGCCTGGATCTCAGCCGAAATCTGTCCACCATGGGTGACCCTGCTGGTATTTGAGTACTGGTGGCATAGCCTCCAGCATCACAGCAAGACACAAGCCCCCAGAGTATGACCAACTGGCAGATTCATGCAGGATCTGTGTTTTATTGATTATGCTAAGGCATTCAACTGTGTGGATCATAACAAATTATGCATAATAATTGAGGAACAGGAATTCCAGAACACTTAATTTTACTTATGAAGAATCTGTACATAGATCAACAGGCAGTTGCTCAAACAGAACAAGGGGACACTGCACAGTTTAAAGTCAGGGAAGGTGTGTGTCAAGGTTGTATCTTTTCACCCTACCTATTCGATCTGTATGCTGAGCAAATAATCTGAGAAGACAGACTGTATGAAGAACAGGGCATCAGGATTGGGAGAAGACTCATTAGCAATCTGTGTCACACAGGTGACACAACCTTGCTTGCTAGCAGGAAAGAGGAGTTAAAGCACTTGCTGATGAAGATCAAAGTTCACAGCCTTCAGTAGGGATTACGCTTCCATATAAAGAAAACAAAAATTCTCACAACTAGGCCAATAGACAACATGATAAATGGAGCAAAGACTGAAATCATCAAGAATTTCATTTTACTTGGAAGAAGCAGCAGTCAAGAAATCATAAGACACATTGTATTAGACAAATCAGCTACAAGAGATCTCTTTAAAGTGTTAAAATGCACAGATGTCCTCTTGAAGACTAAGGTGGGCCTGACCCAAGTCATGGTGTTTTCAATCTCCTCCTATGCAGGCAATGGATAGGAAGACCCAAGAACTGATACCTTTGAACTGTGATGATGGTGAAAAATACTGAATATACCATAGAATGCCAAAAGAACAAACAAATCTGCCTTGCAAGAAGTACAACCAGAATGCTCCTTGGAAGCAAGGATGGCTAAACTGTATCTCACATATTTTGGAAATACTGACAAGAGGGATTAGTCCCTGGAGAAGGACATCATACTTGGTAAAGCACAGGGTCAGTGAAATACAGCAAGACCTTCAGTGAGATGGACTGACACAGTGGCTGCAACAACAGGCTCGAGCGTAACAGTGGTTGTAAGAACAGCACAGCATGGTGTGTTTCATTCCATTGTGCATCAGGTGACTACATGCTGGAACTCACTCATTGGCACTTAGCAAAAAGCTTCAGTATTACATGAATAAGCGATTTCTTTAGCATAAAAATCACCCTCACTGAGTGAAGGACATTGCTTGTTACAAACAGACCAACCTGCAGTACTGTGAATCCATAGCCCCTCCTGTATTCCTTCCAATGTATCTTATACTTTTTATTTTTCTTCTTGGAAAGAGGCATGATAGGAGGTACAGGTGCTACATGATGTCATGGCTTACATGATACGAAGAATCTACTCTGGTCTTAGGGCGGCTCTGTCTCCAGTGCTTTGTTTTAAAGAAAACTAAGAGTAGGTATGAAAACTCTTAGAGAATTTAACACAATAATGGAAAAACTTAAAAGCCAAACATTTCAGTTTGTGGAAAAATTCCCCTTTTTCTTCCTAGCAGAAAATAATTATTAAAGTGTCTCCCTGTAGTACCCATGAGGAGAAGAATTAGGTTTATTTTTGTAGCCCCAAAACCTAGAACAGTGCCTGGCACCTAGTGAGAGTACAATAAATATTTGTTGAATAAAATGCAGTTAAGCTATACTATTTGACCAATATTTGATCAGTCTATATAGAAAGAATACAACTGAAAAGACTATTTTCTCGCATTTCATTTGTAACTATAATACATAAAACACATTGAGGCCTTATATACATCAGGCACTGCAACATTCTAAAAACCCTACAGGGTAGAAATTACCATCTACTTTAAAGTCGGGGAAGTTACAAGGGTACACAGCCTTTAGGTGGGCAAAACAAAGACTGCAAGGCTAAAGCCCAAAATTTACCAAAGGAAAATATTTATCACAAATGCTTAGATAAAAAAAGAAAAAGTTATGATTCTATAGTCATAAGAAAATAATATATACTTTATAGAAAAAAATACTCTGGAAAGACAAGAACCACAGGCTTGTAATCAATCAAGCATACATCTGTGACTAGCCATGTCTAGTGGTTGGGCACCCTATTTAACTGGTGAGGCTCAATAGCTTCATCTCTAAAAAGGGGATAATACTTTACATGGTAGCAGACAGGATAAAATGAAATAATGTACAAAGTCATTCATGGGACACAGCAAGCAATCAATATATATTATCACTATACACATCATCATAATAACTTCTTAACTCCTTAGACATTCCCCCGACCCCACTACCATAGCAACAAAATAAAATGTGTTGATTTGATTCTTAGGCCAGATCACAAAAGAAATAAATAATAACTGAAATAAAGAATCATATTTCTTCATGAAAATGATAAATAGCATAGTCAGGATTGTAGTTCTCTCTGGGCAGGGAAATGAGGAATGGATTGAGAGAGGGGACCACTGGATCTGTAATATTTTTTAATTTAAAAAAAAGTTTCTGTAGAGAATAACAGGATCTGTTAGCTTACTTAAAGGTTTAAATAAAGAATACAGTGTTTGATTTGTAGCTTTAACAAATTTAAAAGTAAAATTCTAAAGAAAAAATGCAGAAAATATTAAGCTTTTATAAAGCTGGTTGATAGGTAGATGAGATTGTACTGTATTATTCTCTATTAGTTCCTATAAATGATATTTTTATAATATTGCTCTTAATGATTCCTCTCAAAGATGTGTTCCATATTCTAACTCGGCACATTAGCCAGAGCACCTTCCTCCCTGCCTCAAAATGTTAGTTTCTCAGGCCTGGGTCAGGGATGGCTCTGGGTGACGGTGAGGGAGCAAGGAGCCAGGAGAGGCTGACTGGGGAAGGGGAGAAAGAAGGAAGCATAGCAGTCTCCCCAGAGCCACACAGAAAAGCCTCACAGGGAAGGCTCCCTGACTGCCAGTGGAAAGACAGAATGGACACAGGGGCAAGTCCAGGAGACACTCTGTTCAGGAAACTGAGGATAGAGATCCCGGGTCAATGAAACTGGGCATGTTTCAGCTGGAAGTTAGACTCTCAACCAAATCCAGAACCTGGGTGGAGGGAGCAAGGAGAAAAGAGTCAGAGCTATGGCCCTTGTGTCAAGAACTTCTAAGCCACACTTGGAATGCTTCAGTCTTGTTAGCTCTCACAGGATACTTGAAAGCAAACAGAAATCACTGTATGCCATCTTGTCCTTCTGTGAAATCACTCAGTTTAACACCATCACATACATTTCATTTGTTCTGTTTCACGTAAAAGCCCAATCCTGGTAACAAGACCAAAGGTTTGCCTTTGATTCTTTCATTATCACAACAGAACCTAACCTAAAACAAGGCATTCTACTGTTCCACAGCTGACTTGGCCTTAGTGCACATACTTACTGTATTAGGTTGTGTTTTCTAGAGCAACAAAATCAGTAATCACCTCAAAAGAATCAAATCCATTGTCATCGAGGCAATTCCAGCTCATAGCAAACCTACAGGACAGACTAGAACTGCCTCATACAGTATCCAAGGAGCGTCTAGAGGTTCTGAACGACTGATCTTTTGGTCAGCAGCTATAGCACTTAACTACTATGCCACCAGGGTTTCCAAAACATAAGGAATGCTTCACAAATTTGTGTCATCCTCATGCAGGGGTCATGCTAATCTTCTCTGTAGTGTTCCAATTTTAGTATATGTGCTGCTGAAGCAACCATTACACAATGCCAAAACACTGCGAATCACGGCCCAGCCAAGCTGACACACAGTCTTAACCATTACAATCACCTTACACTCTCCTCAAACTCAAAGATCATAAAGGTCCTTGATAGTAAAGGTAAAAATCAGTTTCTTTAGTGGTGACTCAAGACAGACCGCTGAATTCTAATTCTGACCACCCAAAACAGATTCTAAAACTGTGTATCATGAATTTTTCCAAGCCTCAGATTTCTCCACTCTAACATAGGGGTAAACTTACAAGATTCTTAAAAACCTAAAAAAGAAAATACCATAGAATGAACACTCAATAAATATAAGTGAAAAAAAAAACACAAAAAAATATGAGGAGCTATCTAACATATATAAAGAATGCAAGAAATAAAATCTTGTTGAGCTACTTGAAATAATAAATTAGGATATACTTATACAATAAAATGTTTATAATTCTCTGGTGACTCAGATTTTAGATATTATTATTCTTAAATGAGTGTTGTCCTAAGGAATCTTTCGAATGTTACAAATTGTAGAGTCTGTTAGAACAACACATGGGATATTGTATTCCTGCCTAAATCCCCATTAGTGCTAACAGAGGAAAGAGGACAACAGATGGATTTAAGGCAGTCATTAGAAGGCACTAATATCGTGCCATAGTTGCTAGTGATTACATCAAACTTTATACAAATTTGCTTTCTGATGACTACCAAGAGCCTCTAAAAAGTGTGTTGCTGTTGAATTCATGCATCATTTGCTGCCCACAATTTAAGAAAATTAGCATCTGTCAACTGCATTATTCAACTGCACAGAGTGGAAATTAGTGGATAATACCATTTCTAATTTGTTGTATGAGAGGTGAGCTGGCCTAGCAATCTGGCTGCTACATTTTAATACTGAATCAAGCTTGTTGTTACAACTGGAACTTTGATCAGCTCTGTGCTCTTTTGAAACACACTTCTAAAACACTAATATATTTATCAAAACATCCATTAAATATTTGCTAATGTCACAACTAGGAATTTAGAGGCAACAAACTGTAGTCAGCATTAATGTTAGAATCAGTGGGCCAGACTGATAGAAGGACTCATCAGGTTTCAACAACCGCAGAAGCATGGGTTGTTTGCATGAGTTTTATTCTTTCACTGGTTATTGCTAATGTTTTGGCCATGGGACCTCTACTAACAGAAGAACAGGAGAAAGTCAGAAGCCTTTTAAGGTTACATATAATAATAAGCACACTGAGCCTAGACCCAGATTTGTGCCACAGTTCCACCTAGACTACCTAAGTCCTTTCTCTGGGGATGTGCACCTCCGAGCTCTGTTTCCATCCTGAATTCCAAGATTCAAGAGATGAGAACTCCATAAGGGTATGTTTTCACACACAAGATATATGTTTTCAAAGTACGAAAATCTGAACCATCCCTCTGAAGTAGGAAAATGCCAGGCCAGCAATAATTTTACCAGAATGCCTATATTAAGAAATACAATCTTTGAAGACCTATTTTATCATAGGGTAATAATGGCACCTGACTAGACTGGAAAGCTTCCAGTAAAAAAATCCCTTATCACCTCAAGTGCCACATAGCCACATACAAGGTCTGACAAGTAAGTCCACAAACTTAAATCATCATAAGTGCTGCATACCTCATTGTCGAATATCTCTATGGTCACCTTTGAAGTATTACCATCCTTGGGAAGCTATACACCAATGCCAACACTTAGTCCACCCTTCAAAGCAATTTTGGAACTCTTTCTGGAATGGCGCAGTAGCGAGTTCACTAATTTAATTATATAGTTGTCAGTGAGGGAGTTTTGAGCCAGTAAGCAAATAACTGTAATGGAATACCTTCCCTACTCAGTTGATCTGGCCACCAAATGACTTTTTTCTTTACCTGAAGATAAAGAAAATATTGAAAGGAAGACATTTTGATGACATAGGACATCAAGGGTAATAAGATGACAGCTCTGATGGCCGTTCCAGAAAAAGAGTTCCAAAATTGCTTTGAAGGGTGGCCTAAGCACTGGCATCAGTACATAATGTTCCCAAGGCAAGTATTTCATTGGTGATCATAGTGATATTCAGCAATGAATTATGCAGCACTTTTTCTAGGATGAGTTCGTGAACTTCATTGGCAGTCTTCCTATTTACAGTTTAAAATTTGGGGTATTTAGGCTACAAACAAACATCAAAGGAAGAAAAAAAGACTTAGTAACTGTTTTAGTCATCTGATAGTGTTCTAACAGAAACAACACAAGTGGATGGCTTTAACAAAGGAAAGTTTATTCTTACACAGGGTAGTAGGCTACAAGTCTGAATTCAGGATGTCCACTCTAGGGAGAAGACTTACCCCTTGTCAGCTCTGGGGGAAAGTACTCATGTTGCATCACTCTTTGTTCGGGGAGCATCTTAGCACAGAAACCTCAGGTCTAAAGGACGCGCTCTACTCCCCGCCAAGTGCCGTCGATTACTCCAGTGCTCCTTTTTTGATAGTGTGATGTTCCCAATTCTCTGCTTGCTTCCTTCTCTCTTTATCTCCCATAGCATGAAAGGATAAAAGGTGGTGCAAGCCACACTCCAGGGAAATTCCATTAGCAAATGTGTTGCAGTCCCACCCTAATCCCCTTTAATATAATCATCCTGTCTATTAGCCACAGGCAGAGATTAGAATGTATAACATAAGAAAATCACACAATATTGGGAAAGATGATCCAGCCCAACAGCTACACACATTTTGGGGTGGACATAGTTCAAACCATGTCAGTAAGTATGTGATAATGGTTACATACCTACAAATGGTTTCTGGTGACCAACTATACACAAGTACTCAGTTACAGAGAATTGGTGGTATAACAGTTAAGCATTTAGCTTCTAACTGAAAGGTTGGCAGTTCAAACTCAACCTGTAGCTCTATAAGAGCAAGATCTGGTGAACTCTTCCTGTCAAGACCACAGACTAGAAAACCCCATAGGGTAGTTATACTCTGTCACATGGGGTCACTATAAATCTAAATCAACTCGACCCCACCTAATAACAGCTCAGAGAGTAATTCATCCCTCTAGGTTACCAACAGGGCCAAAGGGAAGCTGAGGTGGCCGATGCATTACTCCCAACAGTTTCAAAGCACAAGGGGAGCCAGCCACATGACACGGTTATCACAGAGGCTGAGTGACGATAGCACTGCTGAGACTACGAGACTGGGAACAAAAGGAGCAATGCTAAGCTGGCACTTTGCAAGCATCACGACGAGACAGACGGGCCACAGGCACTGTTGGGAGACTTCACTGTTTCATCCTGAGCTTTCAGAGTTCAGCTACCAGACTGTTGCTGCCCTGACTTCCTACTGAAGCCCGCACAGTAGCTTCCTGAAAGCTCACACCCACTTCATCATCTCAAATTTCTCGCTGCCCACTAAAATTTTCCTTTCTTAGCCCAAATCACTGAGCCATCCAGAGAAAAAATTACAGGGTCTTTTTTGTTGTTTGGAGCTCCTGGGGAAACACAGAGTTAACACACTTGTCTTCTAGTCACAGGGTTGGAGGTTTGAGTTCACCAAAAGGTACCTTGGAAGAACACATGGCAACCTATTTCCAAAAGTCAGCCACTGAAAATCCTATGGAACACAGTTCTTCTGATGCACAAGACCTGAGTCAGAATCAGCTTGTTTGGGTTTTTGTTTTGTTTTATTTTAATATTTTTAAAATGTTTTTTGTTCAAAAGGAAGTATCCACATTATCTTGGTGTTTACTTTTGCAAATTACAACTAATAACTTACATTCTTAGAATTGAACTGAGTTTATCTAGAATTCTGCAAACTTTAGAAATAAAGAAAGGCTAAAGACCACGATAAGTCACTGGCTGAATCTGGGCACGATCCATGACTCAGCAGCTTCCACCCTAAAATGTACTCTATCATCATTGAGATATTTTTCTTCTATGCCCCACTGTATACTCTTAAACATTTGTTTCCTCAAATAGTGACTTTCGTACTCACATGCAATTATAGCCTCCCTTTATTCATCTTCTGTGGTGCTACTGCAACACAGAAACATGGCTGCTTTCATCTTCCCTCTCACATGGGTGACTGACTTTCAATTTCTTGTCCCCACTACAAAAGAATCACTGTACTTCAACAACCAACAATGCTGCTAAATCATTCTTCTTAAAAAAATAAATAAATGTAATTTGAAAACCCAACAAATCTGTGACCAGAGAGGACTGGAGGTCACTGATTGCTCTATTGAGCTGCTGTTCTTGCCTTAAAAAATAAAATTAAAAAGTGCTGTGTGTTTACTCACACAAGAGCAGTCCAACACACAGCACTGACACCAAGTCCTGGAAGACACCCTTGCCTGTTAGGCAGTGATCACTAATTGACAAGGAAACTAAAAACTGAATCGAGTGTGCACAGAGACTATGTAAAAGTTAGTAGCATGAGCACGACGATGTCAACGGGCATTAAAGATCTTAACTGCCCCAACACAGCAGCCTCTAACCCTTGTTTTGCTGCAAGACTCAAATCCTCCAAAGGTACCCAGATGCACTTCTTAGAGCATTTTCACCAGCATGGTTACCTTTAACACACAATGGCAGAGTGAAAGTGCTAATCACAAAGGATGGATGACAAAATTAGTGGAATGTCTTAAAAGCCTTTAGTGAGGGGACCAAGAATCAGAAGGTACAATTTCTCTAAGGCAACTCCATAGAGAATGAGTATGTAATGAATGTATTCAAGCATCAGTTAAGCCCAATTCCACTCTGTGGGATAGCAAAGTACTGTTTCTAAATTTTTTTTTTTTTTTTAAAAAAAAGAAATACATCATCATCACTTATCTAGAATCCAGAAATCCAAGTCTTTGGATAAACTGAAGCTATGGAGCAGAATCTCAGACTGCTAATGACACTATCAACAGTACCTGCAGTTTTAAATTAAAAAAATAACTTTCAGTGTTTATAATTAGGTACAGTAGTCCTTTCAACCTCGATCACAGAAAGCCAGCCTTGTTACTCTCACCATTTTAAGATAAAGAGTAGCAATGCAACCATGCAGTATATTTAAAAATGCAAAATAACTCAAACCATATTTACAAAGAAACATATTTGGCCTTTCTTTTGTTCTTCCTTAATTTGTTCTCAAAGAAGCAACATTTCTTCTCATCTACCAGGATTACCAATTTCAGTAAATTCTAATAAAGGTAGATACTAGGATTAAAGGAGTGAATATACAGGATAGAGCTTAATAAGATCCAATGTTTCAGTTTTTACTGTTGTCAGTTGCCATCAAGTTGGTATTGACTCATGGCAAACCCACATACAAAAGAATGAAACACTGCCTACTCCTGCATCATCTTCAGAATTACTACTATTCTCAAGTCCACTGTGAGAGCAGCTCAACCTAGATGATATATCTTCTAGCACTGTATTAATTTTCTGTTGCAATTCCTAGGGTTTTAAGGGCTAATTTTCAGCAACAGACTGCCAGGCCTTTTCTCCTAGTGCGTCTTAGTCCGGAAGCTCCACTGAAACCCGACCCCTATGGATGACTCTGCTGGTATTTGAAATATCAGTGCCATAGCTACCAGCATCATAGCAACACACAGACCGCCACAGTACAACCAATTGATAGGTGGGTGTGGGTTCCTATTTATTCCTAGTATTCACATCATTGCTTTCAGTGGACTAACAGTCTGAAAATTTTCCTGTTCTGTAACAAGGCCTAGACCTAGCTAGCAAGACCTAGACAACAAAGGTCATGTCTTTCCAGGTGACAGTTACCTGCATTTCAAAGTCTTATAAAAAATAAAGAAATAATGGTTTGGCCCTAAGCCCTAGCTGCATAGACCAAAGGCTCAGGTCATGTGACAACTTAAAATTGATTTTAAAGAAGTGTTAAGGAGAGCCTACTATAATGAGAACACGGTAACAAGACTCAGATATCAACCAGCATTGCTTCCAGCACCACCTGAGGGAGGACATTGAGGAGTCGGGTGGTGGCAGTGTCTAAATGATGCTGGGGCACAAGTCAGAGTCAACAACCGCAATCTGGCCTTCTTCCACCCACGTACTGAAATATAATTCAATAGAATGAATTGTGAGACACGTCTAAATCCCCTGGGAAATGACAAATATTGATGAATGCTGCTGGCAAGATATATGGAAGGAAACAGCAAATAAATAGAACCATTTTTTCTCAGAGTCAGTTTGAGGATATGCGGAACAGCTGTTAAACGACTTGTCAGCTCTCCGTTCTCTCTTCTGCCTTCTCTTTCCTTTTCCCATCTGCCTTCTCTACACCTCAAAATCTCCCCAAGGACCAGTATCTTGTCCTCTTTGAAAAAAGAATCAAACAAATAAAAGTTATCTCCTCCTCTCTTCTTCTTGCTCTTCCCTTTCTCCTCCATCATACTCTGAAAGATCTCTATCCAGTTAAAGCAACTCCATCCAAGTTCATTCCATCTTAACCTGTTCACTGCCCTTTCTCAATCCTAGAAATAACTTCCATTTTCAAACTCATGAAATCTAAACTCTTAAATTTAAGTTCATTACCATCATAGATTGAATTATGTCCCTTCCCTCCCCCCTGAAATGTGTGTGTAAATTTGGCTGGGCTGTGATTCCCAGTATTGTATGATGTTCCCATATGTTGTAAATCTTTTGATGTTAATGATGGAGGATGGGTGGCAGTCCCATTGGTGAAGCAGGACTCAATCTATAAGACAATATTATATCTTGAGGTAATCTCTTGAACCACAAAAGAAAGAAGGGAGCAAGCAGACAGCAGAAACTCATACCACCACGAAAGCAGTGCTAGGGAAAAGCATGTCCTCTGAACCCAGGATCCCTGCAAGTGAGAAGCTCCTTAGCCAGGGAAGATTGAGGACAAGGACCTTCCTCCAGAGTCAACAGAGAGAAAGGCTTCCCTTGGAGCTGACACCCTGAATTTGTACTTTCAGCCTACTTTACTATGAGGAAATAAATTTCTCTTTGTAAAAGCCATCCACTTGCGGTATTTTTTGTTATAATAGCACTAGATAAACTAAGACAATGTCCATCTGATCCAGTCATGAGGCACAAAATTTAAACCCAAACTTGGACCACTACTAAGAGTATTTAACATACCAGAGAACAACCTGAGCTTAGTATCTTACTTCCTAGGGAAATTAAGTATCTACCTTATAACATTCTCTTGCACTTTATTAACAAACCCAAATGTCACAGGCTAAACATTTCTGACAACTGCCTGATGTTTAAACAACTGTGGCAGAGGCCAAAGGGGATGAAGCATGGGCAGCTGGGAACCAAGAGCTTTTAAGAGAAAAAAAAGAACCAAAAGCAGCCATAAAACAAGCTGCCATCGAATCAATTCCAACTCATGACTTACAGTGTATCAGAGTGGAACTACACTCCACTGAGTTTTCAATGGCCATGATATTTTGGAAGTAGACTTCCAGGCTTCTGCTTTAAGGTGCCTATAAGTGGACTTGAACCTCCAACTTGTCAGTTTACTAGTTGAGCATTTAACGGTGAATACCACTCCAGGATTCATAAAGCCAACAAGTCAATTCCAAATCATGGTAACCTCCTATGTGCCAGAGTAGAACTGTATTCCATGGGGTTTTCATGGCTATGACATTTTGGAAGCAGATCACCAGGCCTTTTCTCTGGGTGGATGTGAATCAGCAGCACTCAGTCAGCTACACTACCCAGGTAGCTGAAGTCCTCCTAGCAGCCATCCAAAAACAAACAAACAAATACCCAACCCAACACTATCAAATAAATTCTGATTCACATGGACCCTAACGAACTGCCTCATAGGGTTTCCAAGAGTAGCTAGCGCTTTTCCAATGTTAACTTTTTGTTTAGCAGCCATAGCTCTTACCTACTGTGCCACCAGGGTCCCACAGCAGTCATAGAGAGGTTAAAACAAACTCTTAGTCACAGTCTAAGTAGAAGTTTTCATATATGTCTAAACTTCTCAACACATTCTCTTGTTTTGCAAGAAAAAGTCTATATACAGTCTAATTTACATAATAGTATATTTCCACATAGATATCTTGGGGAACAGTTTTGAGTTCCATGCTGGGTTTTATTTCAAATAGATTTCAAATTTTTCCTTCTCAATAGTGATGTCTCTGTATACTCCTAAAGAATCTAATATTTTTCCTATGAGAAATGCTTGTTGATATTAATGAAAAAACAAGACATCTAGAACACAGCCATACAACAATTCATCAAAAATATATTGTAAATCTCCTCAGTTCTTCTGTCTTAGTCATCTAGTGCTGCTATATCAAAAATACTAAAAGTGGATGGCTTAAAAAGAGAAATTCTACTCTGTGACAGTCCAGAAGGCTACAAGTCCAAATTCAGGGCATCACCTGCAGGGGAAGGCTTTCCAGGCTGGCTCAGGTGGAAAGTCTTTGTCATCAACTTCCCCCTGGACTGGGAGCTTCTGAGATGCAAGGACCCAAGGTCCTGTCCAGATGATGCTCTCTGCTCCCAGAACTGCTTCTTTCCTGATGGTATGAGGTTCCCTAATCTCTCTGCTGGAAACCCTGGTGGGTTTAGTGGGTTAAGTGCTACATCTACTAACCAAAAGGTCAGAAGTTCAAATCCACTATGTGTTCCCTGGAAACTCTATGGGGCAGTTCTACTGTGACCTACAGGGTTGCTATGAGTTGGACCTGAATAGAAGGCAGTATGTTTGGAGGTTTGAATCTCTCTGCTAGCTTCTGTCTGTTATATCTCAAGAGACTGCCTCTAGGCACAAGACAACCTTACACATTGAGTCCTGACTCATCAACACAACTGCCGCTCACTCTCCTTCATTAACATCATAGAGGCAGGATTTACAGTATATAGGAATAGCACACAATACCAAAAATTAAGGCCCAGCTAAACATCTATATACATGGGGGGGGGTAAGAGGCAGGGTGAAAGAGGGTAGTGGAGGAAGGGACACAAATTCAATCCATGACATCAGCCAAATGGCAAATTGCTAAAAGCTGCTAGTCCTGGATTGAGAGATCTCAGTTAGAGCCTACATAATCTGTTCTTTCTGCCTTACCAAGGAAGTTAGTTAACATCTACTTTACCTGGCTTAAAAGGAACAGGATCTAGGAATCATTGCTACCCAGATTGCAACGCTATGCTCTGAATTGAATCCTAACAAACTGCTAACTGCTTTCAAAAATATCATATAACATTGTCCTTTTTTTTAATACTCGAAGGCAGTGGGTTTGTGTTTTGTTTTTAAGAAGAGAATAATCAAAGCCAAGTTTAGCATATTGATCTCCAACTCGGATGTGGATCAACGGCCCAAATGGGGCTGGAAATGAGCCTTTCTGTTCCTGGTTTATTATCTAACCACTGACTTCTTTCAAAAGTTCAGATGACAATAAGTAGCAAGGTCCAGGGTCAGCGCTTCATGTTTTAAGTAACACTTTTACTAGGAAGCTTGACATTCCTTTCCAGAGAATCCAATTATACCAAACCAAACTAACTCATTGCACTCAAGTTGATTTCAACTCATAGCAACCCTATAGGACAGAGTAGAACTGCCCCATGGAATTTCCAAGGAGCACCTGGCAGATCTGAACTGTCAGCCTTTTGGTTAGCAGCCATAGCATTTAACAACAACACTACCAGAGTTTCCAAGCTATGCTTATGGGGAAATGACTATGCTTTGTCGCTGAACTAGGGGAATGTAGCTGTTTTGTTGCTCTAATCACCTTCCAAATGGTCATCACTCAAGAGTGAAAGCCTGATACTTCTCTTCCAGCCATCCCGTTAAATTCATTTAACCCCTATTATTTTACTCTACCAAGATCATTGTGATTATAGAAGCCATAGCAGAGAAGCAGTTGCAAACAGCTCTCATGTGTTAAAGAATTTCTCAAATCTGAGTAAGATTGTCTACAAAGATGGCCCTGCCTCCACTGTCACTGTGCAGCTAAAAGAAAAAAATGAACCAAAAGAAAAGGATATTGTACTAGTGTTCACGCTGAAGGCTCTAACATCTTACTTTCCAAACCAAGAGACAGAATGTCCGGATATAACCCCTGCAGACAGATCCATCCCATTATTTACTCACAGGTTGCCAGATTTAGCAAATAAGATGTATGATACACAAACAAACCTGAATTCCAGATAGACAACAATTTTTCTTTTTAGTATAACCCAATGTCACAGAGTCGATTCTGACTCACAGAGACCCATATAGGACAGAGGAGAATGGCCGCACAGGGTTCCAAGGAGCAGCTGGCAGATTCAAAATGCTGACCCTTTAGTCACAGCCCAGCCTTTAACCACCATGCCACCAGGGCTCCTTTTTAAGTATAAGTATGTTCAAAATATTGCATCAAACACAATTATACTAAAAAAAAAAAAGTGGTATTTATCTGAAATTCAAATATAACTGGCCATTCTTTATTTTATCTGGAAACTCTACTTACTGAGAACTTAGTACAGTATCTGCAACCTACAGGGCTTTCCTAGGGACCATAAGGAAAAAATTCTTTAGGAATTTATAAACTAGAAAAAGGGATGACAAGTACACAAGTAATAGAAAGTAGATATGATCTATTTTTTTTCATAGAAATGCAAAATACAATGGTATTGAGAAGAGAGGGAAGAAAAACCCATGGCTGTGGAAGAATCAGCAAGAGTAACAAGAAGGTGTTTGGGATGGAATTTGCATGCAGGAAAGGACATTCAGAAACATGGCTTCATTTCTCGTTTTCTGTATTTTAGGCTGGGGTCTCAACACTGTGTGTCTGCATATCTTATTTTTCCCTACACATATATTTTTTACACTACTTATGTACAACAAGAAGCCCTGGTGGTGCAGTGGTTAAGTGTTTGGCTGCTAGCCAAAAGGTGAGCAGTTCAAATCCACACCCGGCTCTTTGTAAAACATTGGGGACAATTCTACTTTGTCTCATAGGGAGGGTGTAAGTAGGAACTGACTTAAGAGTGATGGGTTTTTTTGTTGTTGTTGTTGTTATATATACAACATAGCAACAAAAAAAAACTAATGAAACAACAAAAAAACCAAGACAGCAGTTTTACAATGAGATTCCTGGCAACTAAGGCAAAGACAGAAATATAAGAAAGAATGCCACAGTATCAAATCAATCTCACTCCTTTTTCCTTGTTCTGAGCTCAGCCAAATCTATCTTAGAGGTTTGAATCCAAAGGCAGTGACAAGCATAACTGTCAATTTCCTTTAATTAAGGAGAAAAGTGCAGGTGCTCCTTTAGACAATTAATAATAACCAAATGTACAATGTAGTGCATGCACACACATATGTAAACACTTAACAGTATTAACGGTCCATGTGTGTTCAGTGACACATGCATCCACCTCTCCTTTCCAGGGGCTAGGAAAGATGCTGGGAACTTTGTTACCATCTGCAAAATCCTTTTAAAGCCTAACTTGGTGCTATGTTAACTGTTTCCAGTGATCATAATTCCACCTGTCTTGTTCCTCAAAAAGAAAACAGACAATTAAGTGAAGTTGTTCTTTTAAAGTTTTTCTTCCAGCAAGTTAAGTCAGCCATGAGTTAAGACCAATAGAGGGGTCTTAGCCTCAGCTGTCACTTCAGGCCCTGGTATGATGCAGGAACCTGAGACATTCCCATCAAAGAACAGAGAAAGAATCTGGCTAGACAGGCACAAGAATATAAATTCGGCACTGACAAAATGCGTTGATTAAGTACTGGAATGACAATAGAACATGACAGTGACAAATGCAGCCTACCACCACCAGAGTCATTAATATATCAGAAACATTAATTTTTATAAATCTTTAAGCTTCCTGGTTGGTGGTATTTGCATTTCTTTGCACACTTTTTTTTCTCTGCAGTATTGACATAAAGTCAGCTTCATTTTCTGTTTCCACCTGGGAAGTTAAAAAAACCTGTACATTCCTGATCTTTGATTAGCCACCGAAAATGAGTTTCACACAAGAGATGGATGGCCTGGCATGCTCAGTCTCAGAGAAAAGTGACACGATACCACTCAAGTGCTTTTCTGGGGAAGAAGAGGGGCTGCCTCCCATAACAACGGGAAGTGGCTATGAGGGGACTGGAAAGTCGGGGGGTGAGGAAGAAGGAAAGCCAATCTCCATATCTCAGTAAGAAATGAGCTACCCTCACGTTGCCTATAACTCACGATGATCCCATGGGTGTCAAGTAAAACTATGCTCCATAGTTTTCAATGGCTGCAATGGCTGCTTTCTTGGAAGTAGACTGCCAGCAGTAGACTCAAAGCTCCAATCTTTTGGTTAGCAGCTAAGCACATTCAGCATTTGCACCACCCAGGGTTTCCCTCAACTTGTTAGCTAAGATTAATTACTACTCAAGCTCGGGGCCTTGAAGAATATCAGGTTCAAACCACTCATTTTACACATGAGGAAACTGAGACCCAGAAATGAAGAAGGCAGGCTACTCTAAAGTTGATTTAGGGCTACAATCTGTACCTCAGATTCCCATCTCATGTCCTGCTAATTACACACTGAAATAGTGGTGTAAGAGATCTCACAGCGCTGTCTCTATTCAGTCATGTTACCTGCTTTCTAGCTTCAAACTCCACCCTGTGTAACTCAGGGATCCCATTCCTTTTCCAACCTATGCGTCTCCTCATCACTACTGCACTGTCACACCCTGTCCCCGTGCTGCCGTGGTCCAGAGGACTGACATCTACAGTCTGATTTACGGAGTCCAGCACACAAGCAATTAGCACTTCACATGCACTGCAGCTGGACCAGAGGAAAAAAATGTCACTAAAAGAGCCAGAGTTAACTCACGTCCAACTATGTACATGGGTTCCGGTATGGCATAGTATGGCATCCCTCTGTATCTTCCTTTCCCATCCTCATCTCCCTCCTCCCCAATAATTCAGAGAGTGGGATATGTGGGATCCAACAGGCAATATCAATTTTCTATAATTCAAATTTACATTTCACACAATTTATATATAACCAATTCTACCTCTGTGGCTTCCTCATATATAATGAAGATTCATAGGGAGTTAAAACTATGTCATCTTGTATAGGCTATACAAAGGAAGGACTGAGAAGATGAGCTCAAAAGATAGCACACTTTCAAAAGCCTAAAAGTACACTACGCATGAAGTACGGGAAAACCATGACCAGCATGCACAAGCCTCAGTGTGCCCCGTCAAAATCAAGGACATTTTCAGGCACAAGAAAACAAAAATGAATATGATTAAACCCACTGCCATCAGTTCCAGCTGATGGCAACCCTGTAGGACATAGCAGAACTGCTCTATAGGGTTTCTAAGAAGCACCTGGCAGATTTGAACTGCTGACCTTTGGTTAACAGCTACAGCTGTTAACCACTAGGTTTTAGGCTACTTCAAAAAATTTAACTGCTTCAAAACAACAAATGCTGGAGAGGCTGTGGAGAAAGTGGAACCCTCCTACACTGTTGGTGGGATTGCCTCTTTGGAAGGCAATCTGGCGCTTCCTTAAAAAAATGGATATCTATATACCATTTGACACAGTAATTCCACTACTTGGAATATATCCTACAGAATCAAAGCCTTTCACACCAACGGACACATGCACCAGAATGTTTATCGCAGCACAGTCCACGATAGCAAAAAGATGGAATCAACCCAGATGCCCAACAATAGAAGAATGGATAGGTAAACTATGGTACATATACTCAACAGAGCACTACGCAATGATAAAGAATAACGATGATTCCAGGAAACATCTCCTAACCTGGTTTCAACTGGAAGACATTATGTTGAGTGAAAGTCATCAGCGACAAAAGGACAAATACTGTATGAGACCTCTACGATAAGATCTCAAAAACAGACTTGTGTATGGAAGAAAAGACTCTTTGACAGCTGCAAGGGAGGGGAGGGAGGGAGGGTGAGGGAGTGAGGCTTTAGTTTAGATAGTTACTAGAAATCTAGTTGGGAGAAAGCGGTGATAGCACACATTAGAAACAAGAACAACATTAAATGGACTTCAGCATAACTTGAGTACTCCTTCCATCTTAACTCATTACAGCAAGGATAGAGTAGCTGGGGCGGGGCACGGGGGGGTGGTGGACCATGCTCTTAGGCGAATTCCAGGCCAATTGGCACAACTAGCGTTTTGCTAAGAGAGCTCTCTGCACACCACATTGGTGAGTAGCGTCTGGGGTCTTAAAAGCTGCCAGGCTGCTATCCGAGGACACAGCAAATGGTCCCAACTCAGCAGGAACGGATGCTCGCCGAGGACCAAAATGACATACAGTAAAGACAACCTAGAAGACAGAGAGACCCACAAGAGTGGGTGCCTACATTGACTTGGGACCAGAAGAACCGGATGGGGCCCAGTCACCACCAGCGATAGCCACGATGGAGCTCACAGAGAGGAGTCTCACTGGCAACACAAGAATAAAAAGGGGTGCATCATGAGATCTCCACTAAAAGACCTCAATGGATGGTCCAGCGGTTTTGGGGTTCCTCTGAGAGCATGGCCCCCTGCCCTGATGCTGCCCTTTCCCATAAATTATAACAAAGGTCCACTCTTTGGACAGGAATGGATTGGACTTGGCAATGCAGAGTGACCATATATTGAAAGCACTTTATGGTTCTATACACGTCTATAGGATATCATCTTGCTGACCTCTGGCTGGAGGAAGGGGAGTGGATGGAGAGGAGGGGAAAGGAGACTGTTGGGAGGATGAGACATGTATGGAGCAGAGAGAAATATTGTGCAGTCACTGGACAGGGAGAGCAATGGAAGCTGCATATAGGTGGGCATGTAAATTTATATGTGAATGTACATTTTCACTCAGTTATGTTAAATAAAAATTTTAAAAAAAATTAACTGCTTGATAAAAGGCTAAAAAAAAAATTTTAAAAAACCCTGAAATCAAAGGTGAAATAACTCCCTTCAGATCACACTACACAATTTCCTATTCTAAAGAAAATTTTAAGAACAACTTCAGTTTTTGATACACAGATTCAAAACAATCATTTTTCTCTCAGAAAGGACCAATGTCTCTTATAGAATCATATTAGGAGAAATAATCCAAGGGAAGAAAGAAGGGAAGGAGAGAAACAACACAAATAGGGAGAAATGGAGAAAGAGATGGAAGAAGGGAAAGACAGGAAAGCCTAGTACTTGTGAATGCTACTGTTCTGCATAGCTTTGACTTGTTTATGTGAAGTTTCTTCCTTCGCCTACCTGGTGGAGAGATCCCCTTTATATATTTAAACACCTACAACTTTTATAATAAAGCCAGCAAAAACCTTAAATGATCTCCAGATTGTCTTCTAGAGGTATACTTGGAAGAATTTGAGGTACTGGAGTTGGTTTGCCACATCCAACATACCCAGCCAAAGTCAAGTAGGCCAACTTATTTTGAAGATGACATGGTTTAGATGTGTCTGAACATTTAACTGATATTCCATCCTTAGTAATCCTGAAATTTTACTTCAATCATTATTTAAAGCTCACATTAGTTACCTTTTGTTCTGTAAACAGCACCTCAAGAAATTTAGGGGAAAACAGCTCTCATATCAAAAATATTCTCTTCATTAACATGTAGGACTCTTTTAAGTCCTTCAAGCCCTAACTAGTACAAAGTTATAAAACAGATTACTGAAAAGAGAGATGTGCTGATCTAGCGTGGCACCTAGCACACTCTGAAGCCCACACCTACATCACAGCAAGTAGCTCAGTCTCTCATCTCACTCTTGGTATTTAAGAGAAACGTGTTCAGTTCTTTGTGTCCCCACATTCAGCGTCTTTCCTAAATAAATACTACGCCATCACATTTTCAGATGGCTGCATTGGTGCAAATGCCTGAAGGAGAGAACTGGGCTTTAGAGAGGATGCACAACCTGGGCCTGAACAAGGTGGTCACTTGGCAGTTCCTAACCAGCAGGTGGTGGGGAGGGGGAGGTCTGGATGTCATCATGTGAGTAGGTGATGAGGACAATGACTCACAGGTAGACCATCTGCATGGGAGATGAGCTATAGCAGAAGGCTCCCTGATAGAAAGCCACTGGGAGGCAGCATCTGCCAAAGGAACCAGCTAACAGCTGCGCATCCCATTAAGTCTTGGTCTTATGAGAGCTCTCTACTCTGACAAGGAAAAATGGCCAATGCTTACAAAAATACACCAAAATATTCCTCTTCTACTTAGCACACCTACATAACACACATAATATCCATGCATAAACTGAGATAAGAGCAATAAATCCACTAGGAGGTTTTAAAAGCATCTTAAAATCATGTGCTCTCACCAGGAAGAAGATGCTTAAAGGAGTTGCCTCTTTGTTGTCTGATGAGAAACATCTCAGCAAAACAGAGATGTTCTCCAGTTTCATTAACTATTTTCCACAAACTATAGGGTGCTATGAGTCAGAACTGACTCAACGGCAGTGATTCTGATGTTGTGTGTGTGTGTGTGTGTGTGTGTTACATAGTTTTACACGTTCTACAATAGAACAATAACCCAACTTAAAAGAATTTCTATCTTTAATTATGTGCCTTCACTGTATTTATTTTATTAATTATTGAGAAATAGTGAAGCAAGTAGAAGCAGGATGTTTTTAAGCCAGTCAAACCGTAAATGTGAAGTATCTGTGGATCTGGAGGTTTTTATTTCCTATCCAAGAGCCCAAGACCCCAAACCAGGAAGAATATCACAGAAGAGCACCATCTGCAAAAACTGCAAAGATCTTTGCCTTTCCAAAGTTTCAAAAATTTGCCTGATTTCAAAACATTGCAGTCAGCATTCAGGAGCTGGTTAAGTCAAACTCAGCCCAAGCACTGCTCACTCACTCCCAAGGCCTACTATACACCCAATTCCCTGCTTTCATCCACTTTCCAAGTTTCTAATGACTTCAGGTCTACCCCTAACAACACCTACATTGGGCACCAACCTTCCTGTCATTCCCAAACAGCACAATTCCACCCTTCTCCACACCCCTCTCTTGCTTGAGCCTAGAAGAGGTCCGTCTGTTTTGTCCTGTGAAATCAATGATTCCATTGCTGTACCCAAATTTCCCAGTGCCCTAGTCTTTTCCCAAATGTGCAGGCTAGCTTCACCTTCAGTTTAAGATCTCATACCTTAAATGGGCTGTCAGTGCTTCCAAGAAATCCCACTACTTTATAGACGCCTTTCAATTCTCTAAGACTATTTCATGTTTCCTTTTCTCCTCAGTTATCATTAAACTTACCCCAATCTCCACCCTCCAAGCTCCTCATAAGACACTGAAAAATGTGTAGTCACCATATCTATTAAACCACCTGCCTCTACATCTGTTTTCTCTTCCTTCTTCCTAGTAGGATGAAGGAAATTCCCCTCTTCCTGTAAAAGGCCAACTCCTTTGCATGTGCTCTGGATTGAATATGTTGCTTTCTTCCTCCAAAACACTTCAGTTTTCGGCTACCAACTCTCTTCTGAACTACCCACAACACCCTACAGACATGCTGTCCCAGCTGCTACGCAAAGACGGCTCTCCTTGACCCTCACATGCTTCTGGCTGGCACTCAATTTCTCTGCTCTTCCACAGCCCAATTTCTCAAAAGTACTATCTACAGAAGCTGCTTCTGATTTCCTCATTAGCACTTCCCCTTAATCCCCTCTATACTAACTTCCTTCTGTACTTAACTACTTTCCTCAAGATGACCAGGGACCATACTGTGGAATTCAATGACACTTTCCTGATCTCATCGTACTCTCTCAGATGAAGCCAACATCATCAGCCGTTTCTTCCTTTTCAAACTAGGACTCTCTCCATTTCTGTGATTCCATGTAGTTCTACTTGATACACTCTTTAGCATATCTCTCAGGCCTTTCAAACTTAATGTATTTGTAACTACACTAACCACACCCTAGATCGCTACTAAAACTTATTTCTTTCCCAGTCTTTCTCACCTTTGTGTCATATTTCCTGTGTCATCTTATCACTTGGTGGCAACAGCTCAGCTACAGCTCACATTTCCTAGGGCCTTCCATACCACCACCAACTTTGCATTCATTCAACTGTGACCATCTGGCTGGATCTTGCCAAAAGAAACGAATAGAAAGGAACTGTGTGTCTTCAAGGCTAGGACTTTTAAGGAGCTAGAAGTTGAGTGCCTTGTACCCCTCAAGGAATAGTAAAACCAGAAAATAGAAGGAATGCACAGCCCTGAATCTCCATGAGGAAGAGAGCAGAGTGCTGACCCCAAACACTCACTCTGGACCATTACACGAGGAAAACATAAACTACTAGTATGCTGGCTGCTGCTATTTTTTTGACTTGTTGGTTAATGGCATGTAGTGTTATCCTAACGCCATTTTTATACAGGCATTCCTTTGACAGCATTATGAAGACAAGGGAAATTAGACAGTGTAGGTTGTATTTAGGTGCAGTATTTGCTAAATGCCAAGGCTACTGGTAAGATCCAAATAGATTTTATGTAAATTAGCTTTAATCTCAATTCCTGTAGACTTGTTTAGTAAATGCAGAAGTCCTCAGAACGAGATATTCATTAAAATACTGCTAAGCACTCTGCAGTATTCAGATACTGGCCTCCAAGTTAATTAAAAAAAAAAAAAGAATGTTTCTGGGATCCTTTTGTTGTTTTTATTCTCGTGCAGTAAAACTCACTCAGAAATGTCATCTTCTGATGATGTTCCAAATGTATTTCCACAGTCCAAACAAGGTAATTCCCTCAATATTTTTACATGAAGTAAAAACAAAACACCAAAACCACTACCATCGAGTCAATATGTCTCCACAGACAGACCTCCATGATTCTGAGTTTTAGAGATGCTAGTTTATGTGGTGTACAAATTTGATTTCTCATTACTATGTGCTGTTACACACATACATCAATGCTCCTTTCTTTACATTACAACCTGAACATCTTTTGAAAACTACAGCTCTCTTTATCAGGAAAAGCAGCCCTCATTTTCTGACTGCTAAGGCGGTAGGTAGTGCGCACCACAGCGGTGCAATGCTGGGCAAGGGTCTGAGGTACTTGTGTGCATCCAGGAGTCAGGGCTCCATCCTGAGAACCTGCCCCTCATTCTGCAGCTTCCTTCCTGTGGGCTGTCAGGCACATTATTGCACCTCCATACCCAGGCTTTAAGGGTCTGCTTGATGATTAGAATAAATGTTCTTCTTCCTCATGAGGGACCTCTCGCTCAATGTTTACACAGTGTTTCCAGAAGCCCCTTAACAAGTGTGGGCCGTGAAAGACAGAAAACACCACCAGCCTCCACACAAAAATGAATAAATCAATGTAGCGAGAGGCATAGTAAGCTCTGGGGCTAGTATTTAATGTCAGTCCTGCAAAAAAGGAGTCAGTTGGGTTTTTTTTCCCTTTAACTCTAATTGTCAGTATCATTGTTAGTGGTCATCAAGTTGAGTCCCACTCACGGTGAGTGACCTCAGGCGTCAGAGTAGAATTGCTCCACAGGGTTTGTTAGCTGTGAACTCTCAGAACCAAATCATTAGAATTATCTTTAAAGGACACCTACAAGTGGGTTCAAACTGCCAAACTTCTGGCTAGTTACTCAAGTGCTTAACCATTTGCTTCATCCCGGAACTCTAATCTAATAGAGATTCAAGGGTATTCAAGGGTCAGGGAAGAAAGTATCAAAATATTAACAGTGGGTATTTACATGTACTGGAATCAAGGGCTTTTGGTTTTTCTCTTTATAGTTCTCTCAATTCTCCAAATTGTATACATTGAACACATATATTTTCATGGATTAAAAATAAAATTGGCAAATATTTTAGCATAAAAGAATTAAAAGACAGAGAGGAGGGCTAACTATGATAGACGGAATTGTTGGTCCCAATTGCTCACTCCTCTGTTAGTGCTGTATGTCTACACCCTTTACCAGGTCCATGTTGGATGGAACACACTTCCCTCCCCGTGAACCCTGAGCTGACCGTATGATTTGCTGTGGCCAACACAAAGCCAGGAGGCATGCCTCCAGCAGGGACTTGGAATGTAGGTTGACTTGCCCTCTCATGCTCCTGTCCTTTGCCACGAGGTGAAGTCTTGGCTATCTGTCAGTTCAAGGAAAAAGAAACATAGATAGGGTCATCTGGACCCACACAGTGACCTGGAACCAAGCCCAGTCACACACACACCGGATCATCCACACCCTAGCTGACCCGCAGCCACATGAGCAAGAAATAGTTACTACCTTCTGCCACTCAGAGTTTGTGGTTACACAGCATTATTGCCACTGACTGACATATTACCAAATGCTACAGAAAAATTCAAGAGCAAAACCTATCTCAAGAATTGAACTGCAGGGTAAAAAAAGGAGATGGCTTCCCTCTCATCCCCATTTATTCAAGGGCACCAGTCAATCATCCTCCTGGTTTGACAAAACACCATAACACACAGCAATGGCTTTTTCGCCTTTGTCTTGGATTGAATTGCATCCCCCTCACCTCCAGCCAAAATGGGTGCAGCCCTTTGGCTGGCCACAGTTCCCAGTACTGTGTGATGTTCGTCTATGTTGTAAATTCTGCCTCTACAATGTTAATGAGGAAGGACGGGTGGTGGTTGGGTTAGTAAGGCCGGACTCAATCTATGAGTACATTGTGCTTTGAGGTGCCCTCTTGGGATATAAAGGACAGAGAAGAAAGGAGAGAGCTAGGGACCTCATACGCCAGGAAAGCATTGCCAGGAGCACAGCACATCCTTTGGACCCAGGGTCCCTGCGCCTCAGAGTCTACAAGTTCAGGGAAGACTGACAACAGAACCTTCCTGCAGAGCCAAGAGAGGAAGACTTCCCCTGGAGCCGATGCCTTGAATCTGGACTCTTAACTCACATTTCCGAGAGAAAATTTCTCTTTGTTAAAGCCATTCACTTGTGGTACTTCTGTTATAACAGCACTGTAACTAAGACATTCCTCCAGTTAAATATATCAAAAACCAAACACACTGCCCTCGAGTCAATTCTGACTCATAGCAACCCTGTAGGTCAGAGTAGAACTGCTCCATAGAGTTTCCAAGGAGTGCCTGGCAGATCCAAACTGCCAACCTTTTGGTTAACAGACGTAGCACTCAATCACTATGCCACTAAGGTTTCCATCAGTTAAACATACAATTATTTAGTTACAATTATAATAAGCCTCATGAAAATACATGGGCTACTATGAGGCCACTCAACATCAAGACCTCACAATAAAAATACAGTCTCTCAATTAAAACATATTATTTTACAATATGATTTTTAATGTTTACAAGTGTTTTCCATTTTATGTGTACACCATAATGTGTTTAATAGATATTCTTTTGCCAGATATTTAGATGATATGCAATTTTAATTATTATGAATGGTGCTGCTCTAAATATAACTAGCTAATTCCCTACATACATTCATGATTATTTTCTTGTGATAAATTCTGGGAAACAGAATTGCTGGGCTAGGCAGTGTATAAATTTTAAGGTTTTTAATATGCACTAATTGCCTAGTTTTAATTTACTTTTATAATTAAGGAACCAAGAGCCCTACAGATTTAGTCCCAGATTTCAACTGAGCAAAGACTATTTCCACTTAGGATTCATTCCTATTAATCCACCCAGAAATACAGTTTATCTGAATTCTATTTGGTACCTACTGTGCAAGGCACAGTGTAATAGTTACAAGCATGGTCTCTGGAGCCACAATGTCTGGAATCAAAATCCTGCCTCCACTGTTTACCAGCACCATCATCTTGTGTAACTTACTGAGGCCTATGCCTCAGTGTCCTCATCTGCAAAATGGGAATAAAAGCATCTCCCACACAGGCACGTATGGATGTTGTAAGGATTGAATATGTCAATAAATAAAATGCCCTAGAAGCCACGCCTGCTACATAGTAAGATCTTAACATTAGCTATTATTATTAATGCTATGAGTAAACATAGGAAAAAAAGGCAAGAGTTAAATGAAAATTGTTCAGGATTATTGGACGGAAAATTTTTCAAACTACAACCAGGCCTTCACAAATTCTTTGTTTTGAGGAAAGCAACAGAATACCATGAAAACAAAATCCATAGATTAAAACAAAGTCAAGCAATGGAAAATAGCTCATCTCTAAGTAATAGAAAATATTAGGCACAGACTTGTAATGGTAAAGGCTTGGATTAATTTAAATTTAGGGACAGGGTGTTCCTAGTTCAGTGGCAGAATTCTTGCCTTTTGTGCAGGAAACCGGGTTAGATTTCCAGGCAATGCACCTCATTTGCAGCCACCACTACCATCTGTTTGTTACTGAAGGATTCTGTATTGCTATGATGCTAAACAAGTTTCATCAGAGCTTCCAGATCAAGACAGACTAGCAAGAAAGGCCTGGTGGTCTACTTCCAAAATCAGCCAGTGAAAACCCTGTAGATTATAATGGTCTGATCTGCAACCAATCATGGATGGTGCACGACTGTGCAGCTTTTGAGTCCACTGGTGGTGTCATAAGTCAGAAGCAACTTAACATCAGCTAAAAAATATACCTGATGGTTAAGATCAACATGATTACTTATAGCTGTCTAAAACTTGCAAAAGCTATGGTTTTTAGGATCAGAAATGATGCTGCCCTGCTCTAGTACCTCACAGTACCTGATACAGAGAAGAACCTCAGTCAAAAAGGGAGCCAAACTAAATTTCATGAGCCCAAGTCTCCACCTACTTCAACTCTCCTCCAGACTGAATTAATTCATGGGCATGGCACTAACAGCCACCCATTACTGGGCTAAGTGCTTTACACACGTTATTTCATTTAATCCTCAGCTAAGATACCAAGAGGGCTAATGGAGAGTATTTTCTTCATTCTCCAATAAAAGTTTCAAGGAATTGCTTTCAAAACAGTCTGATATTCAAGAGAATTATGAAGCTCTTCTAAGAACTATTAGACCTTCAATAAATTATCTGACCAAAGATGTAAGCTTTTAAAATAATCATTTAGCAAGCTGTATCACAAAACAATAGAATTTTTAGAGCTGTCAAGATAATGAAATGGGTATGAAGTCTAGCTCATTTTTTTTTAGAAGGCCAATTTTATGTTTCACATCAAATACCTGTATAAGGAGCTCTATATCTACACCATTTTAAAGCTTTAAATAAACCGCTTTTACAAAAATGGTGAGAATAATTACTGACCCCATTATTAGTCAAAAGTACCTCAATCAGAGTGAGTAAATTTCCAAGAAAAATTTAAAAACAAGGAAATATGCTTTTTAACTATTAAAATTTAATGTCCCCACTGTGATGGTTAAGGCTGTATTCTTTGCTGGGCCACGACTCTCAATAGATTGGCAGTTATCTAATGTTATAATTTGGCAGCTGTGTAATGATGTAGTCATCCTCTATGATGGGATCTGATGTGAGCAATCAGTAGTATGGAGAGCATCCTCAAGGAGGTAGCGTATGTTCAGTATATACGGATGCCGTGGCAAAGCTCATTTGCTAGCTCTGGATCTAGCATCAGGCTCATCATCATCTGACCTCCTTTTCTTGAGATTTCAGTTAGCAGCCTGTTGTACTACCTGCCAGTCTTACAATTTATCAGCCTCACAGCCTGTGAGCAACAGTCTGTTGTCTTACCTGCTGATCTCAGACTCATCAGCCTCAATCTGTGAGCCAGCAGCCTGCCATGTGACCTGGCAATCTTGGTTTCATCAATCCCTACAGCCAGGTCAAGCCTCCAGCCTAATTCCTGAATCACAGACTCAGAACTTGCCAGGATCTGCAATTGCATGTGCTATCTTGGGGGAATAAATCTCTCTGTACACTTAGTGGGTTTGCTTCTCCAGAGAACCCAGCTTAAGATACCGACCTGTAAGTCTTAGACTAAATAATCTACATCTCTCACTTAGAAGAAAAGCAAACACTGTGTCTTTAAGAGACAAAGAAAAACTGACAAAATACACATTTGAAAGGCCATTAGTGAGGCTCAAGCATGAATATTTGCCTTAAACTTGAAGTGTAGAAGCTTTTTGATGAACTTTCTCCCCCTGACCTGAGGTAATTTTAATATTTTCAGCAGTAGGAAACCCTGACTTTGTGATGGTTAAAAACTGTCTGTTAACAAAAAGATTGGCAGTTTGAATCTGCCAGGCACTCTCTGGAAACAGTTCTACTCTGTCCTATAGGGTCACTGAGAGTTGGAATTGACTTGGTGGCGGTGGGTTTTGGTTTTATTCAGCAGTATACCACAATGACTCAAATGTTCCAGACTCCATTGATCAGGGGGCAGAAACACTTCTATTCTCAGAAATTTCATCTCCCAAAAGTCAAAATCTACCAATTTCTTATAAACATACACTACTGATACACTCAACAACCTGAAACTAAACCCGGATATAGGAAAAGTATGGACTTTATAGCTCAATTTCAAAAGACAAATCTAATCTATAGCGACAGAGGGCTGAGCCTTGGTTGCCTGAGGCCAAAAATGATGATGGTGGTAGGGGTTGCGGGATAATTACTGGAAAGGGGCACAGACAGCTTTTTATACCTCAACTGTCATGGTACAGTGGTTAACTGTTTGGTTGCTGACAGAAAGACCAGCAGTCTGAACCCACCGGTCACTTTGACGGAGAAAGATTGAACAGTTCATTTCTCTAAATATTAAAGCCTTAGAAACTCTATGGGGGCAGTTCTACTATATCCTATCAGGTTGCTGTGAGTCGAAATCAACTCAACGGCAATGAGTTTTGTTTTCAACTCGAGTTGTAGTAGTAACACTAGTACACCAGTTTGACAAAACCCATCAAAATGCACACTTAAAATGGGTAAACTTTATTCCATGTAAATTATACTGGAATGAAGTTCACATATTTAAAAAAAAACACTCCATTTAGCTGTTTTCTAGATTGTGGTAGATTATAATCAACAAATCTGCATATGGAGTCCTTGGTGGGGCAAATTGCTAAGTGCTTGACTACAAGTTGAAAAGTTAGCAGTTCAAACCCAGCCCAAAGCATCTCAGAAGACAGACTTGGTGATGTGCTTCCAACAGGTCACAGCCTTGACAATCCCATGGAACAGCTCTAGTCCAGGCACATGGGGTCGCCATGAGTTGGAAATGACCCGATGGCAACTAACACACACACATACACAGTCGGCAAACAACCAAGGCCATTCTTAGGAAGGCCAGTTTTAACACTCACGAGACAGCCATTCTCAACTCTCTTTAAAAAAACACACAATCCTTTCTCTTACAAGTAATTCAGGACTCACCAGTCAGGGCTCCTCCCAGGCTCCCTCGCCGCAGCTGTCTTCCATCCTCACTTAGCTGTCTTTTAAACTTCAGTGACTTCCCAGGGCCAGAAGCCACATCTGGGTTGCTGCATTTCCGAAATGGCATGGGTGGAGGGGATAATATGTGATCAAGCTGCAGAGAGATGGATAGGGACATCACCTGCTGAGCAATTTCTCGCTCAAAACTAGCCCAACTAGTCACTGTTCTTTTCTCTTATTTCTTAAATCCCTTTCTCTCAGCCTTGTTTTTAACATGGTTAGTTGAGAGAATTCAAGATTTCATTGTTATGTCTGCCACCTGGCTTGCTGCAAGATCTCAGTGGCAGAGTTTGTCATGCTGCTGGTCATGACGCATTGGTGGATCATGAAATCAAACTTGGAGACAGTGTCCCGGGTTTTTGAAAGCAATAGGAAAGAAACTGTCAGAGTCCACTGAAGGAAAGGGAAGTATCATTTTATGAAAATTTTTGTTCAGTTATACATGTATCCTGGGTCACTATGTAAAATATGCATCTTCCTTTGGGCCATGGTCCCAAAGTTTTGCAAAATACTGCTCTATAGAAAAGCCACAGATCATTTCTTTAATTGTTCACAAAGAAAGTTTGTAAGCTTTTGATGCTCATAAATGTACATCAGGGAGGAAAATTTCTAGGCACTACAGACTCTAATGGAAATCAATACATCGCTGCATCTTATACGGCTTTTTAAAAGAAAGCCTGTCACAAGAATTGGAGAAACCAAAGCCACTTCAAGAGACCGCATTCTACAAAAGAATTTCTGGTGTCACAACACTTACTTCAAGATTTGCCCTTCTTTTATAAGAAAATCTTTCACAACACTACCAGACGGTCATACTTTCTAAAACATTCACCTTCATGTGAGTCAACATGCAAGATATCCTGTGCCTAGATAGCTATTAAGGACAAAAATATTCATATGCATATACATGTACCCAGATAGTTATTAAGGACCAAAGTGAAATACATGCGTTGAAACACTCATGAAAATTCCAACTGTCCTACACAAAGGGGCATTTTGTAGAAATTTAAAAATTGGGGTAATGCTGCTCAAAGCCAGACATTTTTAGGGACAATACATTGAGATTTGTTTTGTTTTTGTGGTAGACAAGGACTCACCTGGTTACATCTGCTTTATATTTTTTTCAGATTAAGCCTTTTTATAGGAGAAGAATTTTGGGGGCTCATAATGTTGATTTGTCCGTCTACGCACTGCAGAGTATGCAAAGCCATTGCCCAAAATGACCTTTGTCCTACGAGAAGCTCATCACAAGCTAGGGGCGACAAAACAGAAATCACTGCCTCAGCCTAACAAGATGTTCACTTTGTCACATATATTAGTAATGTAGAACAGCTGAATTTCAGGTACTTGTCAATCAGTACTGTGTCAAACTCACTGCCAATCAGTATTTATTATAGTTAGTTCAGTGAGAGGCCCTTAAAGAACCAGCAGTCCATACACTCCAGGATTAAGCCAGATCAGGGAAAAGGGCATTCAAATTGCACTTCTAAAAGAAACAGCCCTTTCAGACAAGGAGTTGTACTTAATTGCAAGGTTTTTTTTTTTTTTCTTTGCAGTTGTTGTTCATTACATCGATGTCCCATTTAGAGTCTCCAGAGGACTTTCTGTATACCAGGTCTAAGAATTCACTCAGCAAACTTAATTGTCCTAAACGCTACATACCTCACTGCTGAATATCACTACAGTCATCTTCTAAGTACTCCCCCTAGGAAGCTATGCACTGATGCCAGTGACTAGTCCACCCTTCAGAGCAATTCTGGAACTTTTTTGGGAATGCCATTATGCACAGTAGTTAGCAAACTTAATATTACAGTTGTCTGGGAGGCAGTTTTTAGTCAGTAAACAAATAACTGTATTGAAACATCCTATCTACTCACCGGATCTGCCCCCAATGACTTTTTTCTTTACCCAAAGATAAAAGAAATATTGAAAGGAAAACATTTTGATTACATTCAAGGGTAACACAATGACAGATCTGATGGCTTTTCCAGAAAGAGAGTTCCAAAATTACGATGAAGGGTGTACTACGTTTTGGTATCAGTGCACAGCTTCACGAGGGGGAATACTTCAAAGGTGACCATGGTGATACTCAGCTGTGAAGCATGTAGCACTTTTTCTAGGATGAGTTTGCAAACTGAACTGGCAGTGCTGGTAGTCTTCGATACTTTGTCCTTAAATCTTATGGCCAATAGACAGTAACACAGGAAACCTAAACGGTTTACACAGTAGCCTCTAGAAAATGATAAATCAAACCAGTAGAGCAACTGAGTCAGTTTATTACATGATGGGAATCTTTTCACCTCTTGGTTCCACTGTTATGCCCTCACTCTAATTCTTTTCTGCCAAGATTTTTTATTAGAAAAATTTTAGAAGGAAATTTGGAACTACAGAAAAGCATCACTACAAAGCAGTATACTGAACACCCATATTCCCTTTACCAAATGAATTTCTCATCTTTTGACACCCTGCTTTCTCTAACTCTCCTCCTTTCTCTCTTCTCTCTCTCTCTCTCTCTCTCTCTCTCTCTCTCTCTCTCTCACACACACACACACGCGCACAGACATACACACACAGTGAAAGTTAGTTGAGCACACATCCTCTAAGAGCAAGAACATTCTCTAAAATCCTCCTATCTTGTATTCTACATAAACTTATTAAGTGTCACAAATTCTTTGTGAGCAAAGTGAAGTATAAATATCAGCAAATGTATAAAAACTCAGTGCTGTCAAGTCGATTTTGACTCATAGTGACCCTACAGGGCAGGGCAGAACTGCTCCACAGAGTTTCCAAGGAGCACCTGGGGTTCAAACTGCCTACCTTTTGGTTAGCATCCATAGCACTTAACTACCACACCACCAGGGTTTCAAGAACACGTATAAAGTAATGCTGTATCATATAGGTTTAGTACTAAAATTTGTTGTTTTGCATTAAAAGACTTTCAGCCACAAGGTGGCACTGTGCCACAGGCATTCAACGAAACGTTCTGTCATAGCTACTGTTTGTAAAAGCAGCAAGAATGAGTGACCTCCCTCAGCGCCATCAGGCGAGATAGGGTCCATTCTACTTACAGTTAGTTTCTCTTAATTACTAGTGGCAGCTGCATAAAATATAAATATTTATTGTTTCAGGTTCATCAGCTGCCACTACTTCTTTTCCACCTGAAGTTAAATGTTTCAGCTTGCAGAATTACAATTAATTACTGTGGGGAAGATGGCTATATTACAAATTAACAAAGGGTGGAAAATTAGGCAGAGGGAAGAAGATAAGTTCTAAACAAAAATTATGTGATTTCCTTACATATTTTCACAAAGGCATAAATGACATGAGACAAATGGGGAAGAAAACAAGACATGGAAATCAAGGAGAAAGTGCAGGAAAAAAAGAAAATCTATATGATCACATACATACCTACAGCCACAAGCTATTAGTTCATAAAACAGAGTTTTTAATCAGAATCACAACCCCAAGAATGACATATTATTTTAAATCTGGGAAAACTGAGAGGGCTACAAATGTTTCAAATATGATTAAGGAGAAAATCTTTAAGTACTGTGCAATGTCCCTGGATCCTATTTCCTTTTCCACATCAAACTGCACTCCCAGCAGGGCTCTCTCTAAATAGATCATTTTTCCAAATTTGCTCTGTTGTCAGTAGCTCTACCATTCTTTCTGCAGTTAGTCAAAGCTTCTCAAAATGGTCCACTGCAGCACTACAATTTATTTTTCATTTTTCATCCAGATTCAAACACTCATGATCGCTTTAAAATCATTTCATCACACCCTAGAGCTTAGAGCAAACATCACACCTGCCACTCTGGACACTGCCCTTTAAATGATTTCCATGTAATGTTTTCCAACTTTGTAAACTCCCGAAGTCTTCATACTACAAGGAATTCAACTCAAGACAGAGGTTATTCTTAGACTGTCACAGATGTTCCAGGACATCTAAGTCCGAGCTTATTATACTTAGCTTCAAACAGTTTTAAGCTTTCTCACTGAGCATATAGTGGACACCCAAAAAACCAGATTCTATTCCCTTGTCACACATGTTCTTTGTGGCACACTGCCAGCCTGGATTGAAACCCATGCTCCAAAACATGTCCTTATTTCACTCACCAATAGCAAACAGTGACTCATGCTGCACTAGATTTGCTCAAAACTTCCTATGTTAGCTTTCACAACCTACTGTAATTCTAAGAAGAGCTATACAAAAGCTTAAAGAGGTGCTTTTGATGTCTGTGTTACTACATGTTGAAACCCTGGTGGTGTAGTAGTTAACTGCTATGGCTACTAACCAGAAGGTCGGCAGCTGGAATCCATCTGGTGCCCTTTAGAAATTATGGGGCAGTGCTACTCTGCCCTACAGGGTCACTGCGAGTCAGCACCAACTCCACAGCAGTGGGTTTGGTAGTATCACATTTAGTTGTTGCTGTTAGTTATTGTCAAGTTGATTCCATCTCATGGTGACCTCCTGTGTGCCAAACAGAAGTGCTCCACAGGGTTTTTAAGGACTCTCTCCTGATGAGCCTCTTGGAGGGTCTGAACCACCATCAACTGGCTAACAGTCAAGCACTTAACCATTTACACCAGCCAGGGCCTCCAGTTACAGGTGAGACAAAACAGGGCCTAGCACACTGCTCGCAGGGTCACTATGAGTCAGAGCTGACTGTAACACACTTAACAGCAGTAATACAAGACATATGACCAACGGACAACTGTTCCTGCTAACAATTTTATCACAGCAAACAAGTAAGCATCTTAGACAACAAAGGTGTACAAATCTGAGGAAAAGTTTCCAAAATTATCAGCCCTATAAGAATGCTAATCACCAGAATTCTGCATGTATATTTTCTACATATCCTATCCCCAACCGACTGTTCTCTGTTTCACAAATTACATGGCTGAGCACAACAGGAGAATCCAACACCATTCCTTTGTGGCCTTTGGTATCAATAAAAATGAATTAAAAATAAAAGTGACAGCAAGTCATTTATGAAGAATGATCCAATTTAGTGTCCCTGCCACCACCACCACCTTCTTCAAACATGGGGCACGGTTTTCTTTTTCTACGGCTGTCCTGCCGGGTTAAGTCTACAGCTGCTAACCAAAAGGTCATCAGTGCAAAGCCACCAGGCATTCCTTGGAAACTCTATGGGGCAGTTCTACTCTGTCTATGGGGTTACTATGTGTCAAAATCGACTCAATAGCAGTGGGTCTGGTTTGGGGTTTGTTATCCCCAAGTAGGGAGCCCTAGTGGCACAGTGGTTAAGCACCAGGTGGGCGGTTCAAACCCACCAGCCACTCTCCTGGACAATGATGTGGCAATCGGCTTCCATCAAGACTGTTGTTAGGTGCTGTGGAGTCAGTTCTCACTTATAGCAACTCTGTGGAAAGAAAACAAGACACTGCCTGGCCTGCAACACCCTCACAACTCTTGCTATGCTTGAGCCCACTGAGGCGGCCACTGTGTCAAGCCATCTCATTAAGGATCTTTCTCTTTTTCGCAGAAGCTCTACTTTACCATGCACCACAAAGATCACAGTCTTGGAAATCCTGTGCCCAGAGTTTTGCAATGGCTACCCCTTCACAACACAACCCAAAGTCTGGATAGTAGCGTACAAGGTACTACCACCTCCGTCCCCCCTTTCTGATCCTTTCCCTTGTCACTTGATTCAAGCTACCATGACCTCCTTTGTTGGTCCCTGGACACCCAGATAAACACCTTCCCAGCCAGGACCTTTGTAGGGATCTGACCTTCTGCCTGAGACACACTCCAGTTATTAGCAGGTGTACTCCCTCCACTTTTAAGGTTACCATTCAAACATAGGAGCCCCGCTGGCACAGTGGGTAAGCACTACAGCTGCTAACCAAAAGGTCAGCAGTTGAGATCCACCAGCTGTTCCTTGGAAACTGAAGAACAGTTCTGTTTTATAAGGTTGGTATAAGGCTGGCAATGTGTTAGCTTTTCCTTTGTTAAGGGAAGTGTATTCAAATATCACTTTTTCAGGAAGGCATTCTCTTACTGCCCTAGGTGAAACAGCATGTCTGCTGTTTTAACCCTTTCTTATTGTTCCACATAGGAAATACATCACCACATGACACATTAGATACCTATACGTGTTTATCGAACATTGTCTCCACCAAAATCTAAGTTACATGAAATTATGACCTAGTCCTGCTTTTTCTATGGTTCCAACTCCAGTATTGTGCCTACTACATAAGAGAAACTCTGTAAACATTTTAAAAGAATAAATGAATTGCAAATCTGTAGCATTTAATTCAGGAGCCCTGGTGGCATAGTGGTCAAGTGCTTGGCTCACTAAAAGGTCCAAAAGGTTGGCAGTTTGAACCTATCAGCTGTTTCGAAGGAGAACAATGTGGCAGTTTACCTCCATAAAGATTTACAGCCTTAGAAACCCTATCAGGCAGTTCTACTCTGTCCTGTGGGGTTACTATGAGTTGGAATTAACAATGACAGGCTTGGTTGGGCTTTTTGGTTTACTATTTAACTGAAAACACAACATGAGGAAAAAAATAGAGAACACAAAAAATAAAGGGATTTTATTGTTAAAAACACAGAATGGAACTTGTCAGTTCAAATGTTTAAATATGGGAGTCTCTAGCATTTTTGCAAAAATGAACACTTCATGTATGAAAAGACTACAGCAAGAAGTGCCTTTGCAAAGAATCAGGTCAATATAGTGAAATAATATGCTAATCTAGAATCCACTACCTCTAAAGGTAGTAACTAAATCATGAATTATTTAACCTGGTAACTGTCCCCTACTAGCATACTCACTTGTCTTCTACCCCCATTTCTCTTTTCTGTAATTCCTTACTCATTTCCAAGACGTGGCACATGCATTTTAAAGACACATCCACAATGCATGTGCCCGAGGGCCAAAGTTCATTAGTTTGAAGGGATCACCAATGCCATCTGCATACCTAATGGGGAGGTCACCAGTCTGTCTTTTTTCAAGCTTAAAAAAAGTAAAAGACTGACTAGTAATACAAGGCTACGAAGGCAACATTCAGTGATTCTGCTTCTCAACGCGGAATACTCTGTGAAACCAGAGATATAAAAATTCATAAATAATTGTGAAATGACGTATGTCTTGCTTATAACCCAAATTAACTGCTATATTCCTTCAAATTGAATCAAGCTGGTAAACTGAAAGACTTACCTGGATCTCAAAATTAGACTATTTCTTTTACAACCAGCCTACAATGAATATTTTAAAATTTGATAGAATAGGGTTTTTATGAATATATTTAAGACAGTCATCATCAGACTCATACCAATTCTGCACTGGTAAGAGATCAGACAAGCTCCAGAATTAATGTGTTGTCCTGAGTAAGATACTTAACTATTTCTGTCCCTCAGTTTCCTCATCCACAAAATGTTAGTAACAACAGCATCCACCTCCTGTTGTGAAGATTAAACGAATTCATACATGCAAAGCACTTAAAACAGTGCCTGCACATTACAAGGACACAACAAATGTTAACTAGAGGTATTACTCATAGCAGCCCCACATGCTGCATAGTAGAATCATATGTTGTAGGGCTTTCAAGGCTGGGATCTTTCAGAAGCAGATTACTAGGCATTTCTTCCAATGCACTCTTACTTAGGTACAAACTTGAAGACTTTCAGTTATCAACCCAGCACTTAACAATTAGTACTACCCAAGTCAGAATTAACTCAAAGGCAACTGCTTGGGTTTTCTTGGTTTACAGTAATTACTAACATTCCCAAATAGGAAGTCAACTCATTTGTTATCCAGGCAAACACTCTTTGCATCTATCTCATTAGAGAAGTTTGGCAAGAAAATTAAAAATAACAATTTTACTGTTTACGTTTTAAAGTGACAATTCGGATAAAAGTGCTTGAAAACTATTTCAGGTGGCTAATTACCACAGCCATGCCCCAGAACATAGAACTCTCACGGTGTGACCACCCATGTTATGGGTATTTTCAGTGTGCACAGGCAAACCAGTACAGTGGGGCAAGAGCCTGGGTCCTAGATCTAAATTGCCAGGGACAGAATTCCAACTACATCCTTTAGGCAAGCTACTTAATTTAAGTACAGACCTCAGAAACTCTAAGGATGTAGAGGTATAAAAGGATGAAAAGGGCTGATACAGTGCTTGGTACATATAAAAATTCAATAATGAGTAATACTGGTAATGATTTGCCACTCATATCCTGGGCTTAAAATCATTCAAAAGTGGTTGCAGCAGTAAATTGACAGGGAACTGCCAGAAATTTAAGCTGAATTCAGAAGAGGACATTTAACTGGGGATATAATTGCTGGTGCCAGATGGATGTTGGCTAAAAGACAAGAATATCAGAAAGATGTTTACCTGTGTTTTATTGACTATGCCTAGCATTCGACTGTGTGAATCATAACAAATTATGGATAAAATTGAGAAGACTGAGAATCCCCGAACATTTAATTGTGCTGATGAGGAACCTGTTTGAAAATAACAAGGAAATACTTCATGGTTTAAAATCAGGAGAAGTGTTTGTCAGGGTTGTATCCTTTCACCATACTTATTCAATCTGCATACTGAGCAAATAAGCAAATAAGGACTATATATGAAGAAGAATATGGCATCAGAATAGGAGAAAGACTCATTAGCAACCTGTTAGACTAGTGGATCCCTGGATATTTAGCAGAAGTTCAGGGGCCCTGAATGTTCCTGAGGTTTATTTCTTGTCCTTCAAGCCATGTGTACATCCTACGGCGAAATCTAAGACATTTACTAATCCCTCCTCCTCCGGTCTCATCACCATATTGTTATCAATCTAATAAGTAACCTGTGTTATATTCTCTACTGTGTTGAGGGCATCAAGATTGTTGCACTCTTGTCTATAGACAGAATAAAGTTAAGAGAAATGTGGGGGAAAAAAAGCCAGTGTTATAGAGATAATACAGTCTTGCCTGCTGAAAGGGAAGAGGACTTGAAGCTCTTACTGAGGACGATCATAAACCACAGTCTTTAGTATGGATTATACCTCAGCATAAAGGAAATAAAAATCCTCACAATGGGACCAACAAGCAACATAAAGATAAAACACTGAAGTTGTCAAGCATTTCATTTTATTCAAATCTACAATCAATGCCAACATGTAAGCAGCTTCAAGAAATCAAAGAACACATCACACTGGGCAGATTTGTGAAAAGCACAAACGTCACTTTAAGTATTACGATGTGTCTGACCCAAGCTATGGTGTTTTCACCTACCAACACATATATGAAAAAACTGGAATGAACAAGGAAGACAGACAAAGAGCCATACCTTTAAATAATGCTGTTAGTGAAAAATGTCAACCACATCATGAACTTCCAGAAGAAGAAACAAATCTGTCTTGGAAGAAGTACAGCCAGAATGCTCCTTGCAAACAAGGATAGTGAGGCTTCATCTTAACATACTCTGGAGATTTGATCAGGGGGGACGAGTCTCTGAAGGAGGGCATCATGTCTGGTAAAGTAGAGGGTTAGCAAAGAAGAGAAAACCCTCAAGCAAATGGTTGACACAGTGGTTGCAACAGTGGGCTCAAGCCTAACAATGATGAGGATGGTGCAGGCCTAGGCCATGTTCCATTCTGTTATAGAGTTGCTACGGGTCAGAACCATTTTGATGGCACCTAACAACAAAAAAATCCTACACTCAGCTCAAAGTGTCCCTTTCCCTTCACCTGCTGCTGGGAAAACATGTGGCTCTCTGTATTTACCCAGGCCCCCAAGTGGTACCTCTTTGGGCATTCTTAACTCATCACTCAAGTCAAAGAGCACAGAAAAGAGAAAATATTTAATACTGCCAGCACTGCATTCCTGCCCAGCACCCTGAAGCCCAGCTACAGATTGAGGCAGACCATTAACAGAGCTACAGTCCTGGACCACACTGTATTGGGGCCCATCTAACTGATTTTCCTGATGCTCATGTTGGATTATGCCATCCAGAATGCATGCTTCCATTAAGTGATACTGTAAGAAACAGTCTCATAAACCTTGCAACTCTATTCTATATAGAGAATATATTGCAGAGTGTTCTCTTTGTCAAGACTCATCCCATTTAAAGATACAGATTAAGCAGCTGCTTACTATGTGCCAGGTATTGTTCTGAGCCAGCAATGGATGAAACGGTCAAGAACAAAGCAGACAAATATCCCTGCCCTTTGGGAATTTCATTCTAGATGGGCAGACAAATAGAAGAAATCCTTTCAGTTCTCCGCACTAGAAATAGTTATGCTTCTGTTAGGTTATGGATTGTTTTTATCTTGAGAACTTTGGGAGCCATACAACTGATCATGTTTCTCCTCTTCAGCCACTAGAAATGAAAGGGTACAACCTGCGGTCCATCACCAAGTGTGACAAAGTTCTGTCTCCATCTAGACTTCACAAATTCATGTACTGCAGTAACCTGACCACCTCACAGCCTTCATATCAGCGTAACCCCTGAGTAGCATAGTTAGTTGGCTTGGTGGCTAACTGAATTCTCAGTAGTTCAAACACATCCAGAGATACCTCAAAAGAAGGGACTGGTGATTTACTTTGCTAAATTTAGCCACTGAAGACCCTATGAAATACAGTTCTACTGTGAAACATATGTGTTCACAACAAGTTGGAATCCAGTTTTCGACTAGTGGTGATTTTGCCCTCCAGGAACATTTAGCCGTGTCTAGAGATACCCTGGTGGTGTAGTAGTTACGAGCTATGGCTGCTAACCAAAGGGTCAGCAGTTTGAATCTACCAGGCACTACTTGGAAGCCCTATGGGGGCAGTTCCACTCTGTCCGATATGGTTGCTGTTGAGTTGGAACCAACTCAACAGCAACAGGTTTGGTTTTTGACTTAGAGACATTTTTGGTTGTCACAACTCGGGATGTGATAGTGCTGCTGATTTCAACTTACTAGAAGTACAGGAGGAAACCCTGGTGGAGTTGTGGTTAAGGGCTGTGACTGCCACCAAAACGGCTGGCAGTTCAAACCCACCAAGTGCTCCATGGAAACTCCAACGGGCAGTTCTACTCTCTCCTACAGAATCACTATGAGTGGGAATTGACTAGAATGCCGTGGGTTTGGTTTGGGTTTTAGAGATGTAGGAAGCTGCTAAACATCCTACAGTACACAAGAAAAGCCTCTCAGAACAAAGAATTACCTGGCCTAAAGCGTCAGCAGTACCACTGTTGAGAAACTCTGCCTTGTATTTACTTGCTGTTGTCTGTCTTCACTAATCTTTAAGTTATTTATTTTGTGGAACTATGGGTATTACTGTAGGACATCTTCACATCTTTTGAGAATGAAGAGGAAAAGCACAGATAACATGTCAGCAAAATTGTTCATGTCAAGATTTGATAAGCAAGTAAATTTCCAGGTAACATTAATTTACCTAGACTATTAAGCTGTTGATTGCAATTAATTTTCCCAAAAAAATCCATATTTTGAAAAATAATGCATCGATACATCATTTTCCATCTTTAGTTTTCTAATTCATTCTTTGAATTGCAAACTTAAATTAGCAATGTAAAAGGTATTTTCAGAAACATCCTAAAATACATTAGTAGATCAAACTTGAATAGCATTCACCTAAACAAAGCTGTACTGCTAGTTTCATCTATTAAGAGAATTGATTTTCTTTCTTTCCTTCTGAGGGAAATATGTAAATTAGTACTTTGATACCACTATCTCACGTCTGTCTGTCAATTCAACTTCAAGAAAGTCAATCCCTTTGCTTATGAACATTGCCACACACTACACACACACTACACACACACACACACACACACACACACACACAGACCACCACCAGCAACTCAATATCATAACAGCCCAAAGGCCAGAGCACCACATAGCAAGCATTTAGTTGTAACTCACTAAGATGTGGACATTAAGAAATAAATTCAACAGCCTAAAAATATTTTCAAAATACAAACCTAACATAGTGCAGTTTTTTAAAACATTCATATATGTATATAGTTATCTGACTATGAAATATTTCTCAAAGTTTAGTTTTAGAAACAACGACATTGGGGGAAACATCACAGGGGATACAGCAATTTGATTTTGCATATGTATCACCTGTTTTACTGTCACTTTAATGTTCTCAATGTTTCCTTGACCTTCCTTTAGGGATCTGATCTATGTCTCAAGTTGTTTACTTTTCTGAAGTCATTAAATTCCCCTGGCACCATCATGTCCCCATCAGTTACACAACTAAAGGTTCTGACTGTGGTTAACAAGCACAAAGAGCATATACTCCGCAACAGTCATCTTTCCTGTTTAAAGTTAAGCAGAAAAATTCCCACACAACACTACAAAATGTGACATTACATGGTTGCCTCTCTCTCTAGCAAATAGAGCACTCCCCCAGACGGGTAACATTACCATTCCCACTTCACCAGTAAAGAAACAGATTCAAGAAGATTAACCCTTCCAAAGTTATCCGATAACCAAGAGGTACAACACGGAATCCAGCCTAAGATTCCTAATTTCAAATTCCACGTTCCTTCTACTATTTCAAACTGTCACCCAAGGCTCACAGTGGCAGAAATATGTAAAGCTCAGAGAAAGTTAAGCTTCACTTTGACAAAGTTGTTCTGACTATGAAAAAAACTGGTCCCCTGGAGCCTTCAGGAACAACAGTTTCATAAGCAGCTTAGATGAGGATGTTTGCTTTAAGCTTTGGGTTCTTGAGAAACAGGAACTTCAGGGTCTGACTAAAGGCTCTTTTAGGATGTCTGTCACATCCTTGGTGACTGTAACTCACCCTGTGCTCTTTTGAAGAACTAAGTTAGTTTTGGGAACCAGACTCCAAAGGTCAGACCAGGAACTACAGTTAGGGTGATCAGTAATTTGTAATTAATTCAAGACAAGGAAGTATGAAAGTCTTTCGTGACCACAAATGTTTTTATCCATCTGTTTCCAACCTTTTTTCCACGGCAATAGTGATAAGATCTGGTCTAAGAATTCTGGAAGTTCTTCTCATCTTTGGAACATTTCTGGTATTCCAGTTGAAAGGTTACTCCAACTTGCATCTTGTATATTCAATAAACTTCAATCAATTCCCATCATTGCCTTATTATAATTTTGTTTTAACAATTTCTTCTTGCAGCCCCAGACCAGGAAGACTCCCCAGAGAACACTAGATTCTTAGGCTCTGCTGTCAGTCCATCTGAATGTTCCAATACCATCTTAACTGGCAGTCCCACACAAGTGGCTTCTACAAGTTCTAGAGTTGAAAATTATTAAGAATTATAAAATCGTAAGATATTAAGTAATGGAAAGGACCTAAATATCAGGGCAGGATAATGGCATGTGAGGGCTCCAAACACTGATTATTCCTGCATTCGAATTGGATATGTGAGTTATATCTAGAGACATACATATATGAACACAGACACACACACATATACATATATCCATGTATCTATACACACACATAAATACCTATAAACACACACACACACACACCAAAAAAACAACAACAAAAACCTACTAAAAAATCATCTGTAGTCTAATGCTCTGGTTTTCCTGGATAAACAAAGCCAGGACTGGTCAAGTAGACTGCCTAACTTACAAAGGTAACTGGTGCACGAATCTAAATGCAAACTTGAATAACCTACAATTTAGTGACTATCACACCATGCTCTCTTAATCCTTTGCCTCCTGTAACACTATAGAATTTATCACTCAATTATAATAGACTAGCATGATTTTCTATGATTTCTTAAATTCATACAATAAATCAACCCAGAGCTTTTTTCTTTTTTTTTTAAGACCAGGCTTTGTGCTCAGGATTGAACAACAAGTGACTGCATAGCTACTCTCCCTCCGGAAACTTCTACATGAGTATGGGAGACAGACAAAAAAATACAACTATAAAGTAACATGGAAAAGGCTGTGACAGAGTTTGGTATGAGAGACTACAGGGACTTAGAGCAGAGCTATAGTCCCGCACATAATTTTTTTTTTTTTCTTACTGTGTTGGCTGAGCAACACTGGAATTACTTAAGGCCTGAAAGGTACAAAGGGGCTGACTTGGCATATACTCATACACATTATGTTCTTCACAGACACCAGAAACCATTCTGAATGGAGCACAGAGTAAACTTACTAATTGTCCTTCTGGTCTGGACATTACAAACCTATCCCCCAGATCCTGAGGATTAAGAGAGAGGTAGCAGTGTCCTCCCCATTTCAGCACTATACATCAAGACTGGGCCTGCAAGTGCCTCGGCTTCTACGTTCTTTCAGAACCAATGCTCCACCACAAGCAAGCTGCTCTAGGATTCTTTCAGGAATGTGCTATAGTTTTGACTGTGCCACTGCCCCCCACCTCCAATCCCCACCCAAAAGATATGCCGAAGTCCTAACCTTTGTACCTCTATGTAAGGAACCCTGGGGCATGGTACTTCAGTGCTTCTTGGCTGATAACCAAAAGGTCAGCAATTCAAGCCTACCATCCACTCCACGGGAAGAAGATGTTGCTGGGTAGTCTGATTCCATAAAGATTTACAGCCTTGGAAATCCTATGGGGAAGGTCAACTCTGTTCCTCAGGATCCTTAGGAATCAGAATTCAACTTGATGGCAATGGGTTTGCATTTCAGTACCTCTAAACATGACCCTGTCTAGATAAAGGGGTTTCATCACCTTAACGAGGACACAGCAGATTTGGTTGGGTCCTACACCTACTCCCATCTTAGTAACTTTTTGGAAAAAAAAAAAAAGGCAGAATAGGCACAGAGATGCAGCTGCCCTGTGAGGATACATCTGCAAACAATGAAGTACTACTGAATACTGCCAGCAGACAGCCCAAACCAGGAGAGAAGCCCACAAAGGGCATCCAAACGGCCCAAACCGTGATTTGAACTTTTAGCCTCCAGACCTGTGAGAAATTAATTTCTGTTCTTGATAGTCACCCACTTGGTATTTTAGGTTATGGCAGCACTAGATAACTATGATAAAATCATATCCCCTATCCTGAAGAGATCAGAAAACAGTGGAGACAATGAAGGCAGTGTTTAAGAAAAGCCACGATCAGGACCGTATTTATTTGCTTGTAAAGTGGGCAAACGATAATTTCATCTACAAAATAATTTTATTCTCCTCAGAGTTCTTGTGGATAAAGTTAATTATGACCAACATAAAGCTCCTGGCACAATACTGAGGAGCCCTGTGGGGAGGGTATAATAATAGCACTTGCCTGCTAAATAAGACGTCACTTGCTCAAAAACCACCAGCAGCTCTGTGAAAGAAAGATATGGCAGTCTGCTTCTGCAAAGGTTCACAACCTTAGAAACTGTCCTATAAAATTGTTTTAAGTAGGAATTCCACTCCATGGCAATGGGTTTGGTTGGCTTTGATTTAATGTTAACACTTGGCATATAGAAGACCCTCAAATGTTGAGTCCATTCCCCTTCCCTCTTCTCCCCAACCAGACCAAGTTCATTTCCTCAAAACCAAGAAAAAACAATCAAGCATTGGAACTTCTGTTCAATAACATCTACCAAAGCTAAAAATAAACTGTAATTTTCTGGAGGGGAAAAAACTTTCTAAACACATTCTTCTTATAAAACAATATTTAAGCTGTTTAACTGGACAAACTAAATCCATATTCATTCCATGATATTTCAGTTAAAAGGAAAAATGGACTGTTTGCCCAAGTCTGCACTAAATAGCAGTAGGAAATTTGAACTCTGCCCAAAGAGACAAAATAAATGCTCTCAAGAATCATGAAGAGGGTGGAGAGGAGGGGACAGGTGTTCGTTAAGAGGATACTAGAAGTAGAGAGTGAAAAGGAGGAATGTGCTGTCACTGGGTGAAAAGAACAGATGGAGCTATAGACAGCCGGGCATGCAAAATTGCTCTGGAGTGTACGCTTTCACTTAATCTCTATTTTTAAAAAAGGGAAAAAGTGAAAATGTTTTATGGGGTCAAAAAAAGCATCATGAGTCATGAGTTCTTATCAATTTATGGGTCTCACCTGGTTAAAACTGAAATAATTTACAAAAACACAGAAAAACAACGATTGAGAAATTAGTAAATGGTAGCCAGCCAGCCAAGTGCCATTGAGACTTAAAAAAGAACCCTGTTAGTGTAATGGTTAAGCACTTGGCTACTAATTGAAAAGTTGTCAGTTTGAACCCAACAGCATCCTTATGGAAGAAAAGACTTTGTGATCTGTTCCTGTAAAGGTTACAGCCTAGAAAATCCTACAGGGCAGCTCTCCTTTGTGACATAAGGTCACTGAATCAGAATCAACTTGACAGCACTTAACACAAGGGACCAACACCAGGGGTGAAACAGCCCCAAGGGAATGAAGGAGTGATACAAGGCCATGCAAACTAGTTTTACCAGTTTTATTTCTTCTTAAAGGGAGGGGGAAAAAATTACAGAACATGAAGAAAGAGAAGGCAAAGACAGAGAGAAAAGGAGAGGGAGAGAGAAAGTGATCAGAGGTGTTTTGAAGATAGAATACCATGCTCGGCCCCCAACACCCATGTCAGTCACCCTTCCCCTCTAGGCTATGTCCCACTATAGACCCTAACACCAATCTCCCTTGATGAAAGTATCAAATACACTAAAACAAAGACACCCCCCTCCCCCCCAAAAATCCCAGTTACCACTGAGTCAAGTTCAACTAATGGAAACTCCATGTGTGTCACAGTAGAATTGTGCTTCATAGGGTTTTCAATAGCTGAGTTTTTTCTTCAGAGGAGCCTCTGGGTAGACTGGAACTGTCAACCTTTTGGTTAGCAGCTGAGCACTATAAATACTTGTACCACTCAGGAGGTCTACAGAAGACATTAAGACCATTTTAAATAAATATCACAAAATAAATTTCGTGATAATAAATAAATACATTCCAAGAAATTAAGTTGGTAGCTTCCTGGCACAGCACCAAATCATCTTACTCCTAATTTCTATCTGCTCTTAGCATTGCAGGAACCCTGGTAGTACTGTGGTTAAGGGCCTGATTATGAACCAAAAGGTCTGCAGTTCAAATCCACTAGCCACTCCTTAGAAACCCAATTGGAAAGTTCTACTCATCCTATAGGATCACTGTGTGGCAATGTGTCCGGCTGTATGCTTTGACATCACACAGATAGGTATCTTTCCAAAGAAAGGTGATCCAATTGAGTGTGGAAATTATCACACAATATCATTAATACGACATGAAATAAAATCTTGCTGAAGATTATTCAAAAGTACATCAACAGGCAACTGCCAGAAATTCAAGCCAAATGCGGAAGATGAGGAACCAGAGAAACCACTGCTAATGTCCAATGGGTCCTGGCTGAGAGCTGAAAACACCAAATGAGGTTCACCTGTGTCTCAGTCATCTGATTGCGTGGGTCACAACAAATTATGGGTAAAACTGAAAACAATGGGAATTCCAGAACACTTAATTATGCTCACAAGAAACCTGTACACAGATCAAGAGACAGTCATTGAAACAGAACAAGGGGATATTGCATCATCTAAAGTCAAGAAAGGTATGTGCTGGAGTTGTATCCTTTCATCATACTTATTCAGTCTGTATGCTGAGCAAATAATCTCAGAATCTGGACTATATAAAGAAGAATGGGACATCAGAAATGGAGGAATAATGATTAACAGCGTTCTATGAAGACATAAATTTGCTTTCTGAAAGTGAAGAGGGCTTGAAGCACACACTGATGATGATCAAAGACCACAGCTTTCATTACGAATGGCACCTCAACACGAACAAAACAAAAATCTTCACAACTGAACCAACAAGAAACATCATGCTATGTGAAGAAAAGATTGAAGTTGCCAAGGATTTAATTTTACTTGGATCCACAGCAATACTCATCAAAAGCGCAGTCAAGAAATACAAAGATACATTGCACTGGACAAATCTGTTGCAAAAGATCTCTTTGAAGTGTTTTTAAAAGGAGTCACCTTGAACATTAATTTGTACCTGACCCAAACCATGGTGTTTTCCATCACTTTATATGCATGTGAAAGCGGGACTATAAGACAGAAAAAGAGATGCCTTTGAATTATGGTGTTGATGAAGAATATTGACCATGCCATGGACTGCCAAAAGAACCAACATATCTGTCCGGGAAGAAGAAAGTCAGAAAGCTCTTTAGAAGCAAGGATGGTAAGACCACATCTTACATACTTTAGACATGTTATCAGGAGGTTATTTGTCCCTGGAGAAGGACATCATCTTTAGTAAAGTAGAAGGTTGGCAAAAAAGAGGAAGACCCTCAAGAAGATAGACTGACACAGTGGCTGTTAACAATACACTCAAGCATCACAATGATTATAAGGATGGCATAGGACTGGGAAGTGTTTTGTTCAGTTGTACATGGGGTTGCAATGAGTTAGAACCAACTGATGGCACCTGACAACAGGCTATGTGCTCTGTTATTCACTGTTTGCCTTGGAATAGCACCCTGCTTCTTAATTACCAGTCTCTCTGCCCTGCACTCCCAGAACTCAAAGTCTGTATCCCAGGGTCTTGCACTTGACTGGCTCCTAGTCTCTGAGACCCAGCCTTCCGTGGACTAGACCCAGACCTTGAGATGGCTGCTGGGCCTCAACCTGACTGCCCAACACACTGCAAATGTCTGTACCACGTTCTCTGAGAGGCACAGCTTAGATTTAGGGCTTTCCTCAGCACTTTGAGAAATGGCACAGAGATCCTAGATTTCCTTTAAATAGTTCACACCATCCAACGTATGAATCCCAAGCAGCCCTCCACCATCCTAGAGGAGTTGCTCAGACCCTTAGTTCCCAAGAATCAAGGTGGGTCTAGCCTTTCAGCAGCTTCTGGGGGACAAGAACCAGAGAATGATAGAACGGAGAAAATGACAGAAAGACATGTAAAAGGAAGAACTCTGTATGCGTGTGTGGTGCAATGAAGACAGAGAAGGAGAAAGACAGAGAGAGAGAACAATTAAACAGCTTGGTGGCTTCTGCAGTAAATGAATCCACCTTGATGTTCCTTCATTTCTATTATTCACTCGAGCTGTGAGCATGTACAATGATGACGGTGATGATGCTGTCCTCTGAAACTTTGTTGTCTGACCACCCCATTACTAGGCTCTTCACATGTTTTCATCTGTTCTTCATACAAAGATCTGGCTCCAAACAGGACAGACTCCTTTGTCTTCCAGGAAGATAATTCTGCAGGTCACAACATCAAAGGACAAATCAAGACGTTTCCACCAATCTCATGAAATCACATAGGGAAAAGATTTTATTTTACGGTACAGGTTCATAACTCCAGCTAAAAGAAGCATTCACTAGAACCCATGGTGATGTCAAAACGAAGAGAAGATAATTCACTGTCTTACAGTCCCCTGAGATCCCAATGCAGTCCCTAAGGATCAGATAGAGTTATACAAGTAAGACAACTGGAGAAACTGAAGAAAAGTAGAAGAGGTTTAAGAGTTTTATCATAACCTCTATGCACCATATCTGTAATCCATAATTCTAAAACTATTCTTAAAATTGCATCTAGCCTTAGCCCCATAAAAACCAATAATTCTTTTCTTTCATCCTAAAAAACAGAAACAGCCAATACTCAAGGACTTCCAAGAAGAACCTGACAAGCTAAAGTGCCAAGCAGTACCTACCTCAAAAAGTGCCAACACAGTGACAGTTGACAATGTCTGAAAATAAGACTTATGCAGATGAACAAGAGAGCCTCTTTACAGTCAGCATCTGACCCAGCCCTGTCTCCCATGCCCCAGGTCTTTATTTTTCCATTCCTGCCTGCAACTCACTAGAGGAAGGGATCTGGGTTACATACATGAGGACAGGAAGTAGAATTAAGTGACATACTAATGAGAAAAACATCAAGTTTTCCCTTGGAATTTGCCTGAGAATAGCATGCCATTCTATGGGTACACAGAGTCCTTCTTTCAATAGATATAGTACATAAAAACTAAGACTGACAGACAAACCAGATTTCCTCTCCTTATACAGGGAGTTTAAACAGTGAATTCTTCTACTATGTAAGTGTTTTAGCTAAAGATTAACAAAACCCCGTTCAGCACATATGAATTAACAGCCCCAACTTGCAAAGCTATGCCTATTCCACCGGACTACTCTGGCTGGAGAAGCCACGAGAATCCCCCTTTCATTTAGATGATCACGGCTCCTGGAAGCCAAACTGCCTTCCCACTAGGGCTACACATTTTCTTTGTCCTCTAATTCTACATATTTCTCTTGAGTTTCCAGCCATTCCCCATCATGAACATGCTCCATGCCCACCATGTTCAAACTACCATGGGTCCATTCTCGACCTTCAGAGTGCTCACTGAAGTTTTACAAACCACAGTAACACTCATTCTTTGACATATTGTCTATGGCTGCTTTCATCCCGGTGACTGAGTGGACTAGTTGCCACAGAGTACATATGTTGCTGTTGTTGCTGTTATGTACCATCGAGACTATTTCAACTCATAGCAACCTGTCATGGATCGAACTGTGTTCCCCAAAAAAGTATCTGTAGAAATTTGGCTGGACCATGATTCTTGGTAATGTGTGAGGTTCCAGTATGCTTAAATTCCTGCCTGTGTGACGTCAATAAGCAAGGACGGGCAGCAGTGGAGTTGGTGGGGCAGGAGTGAATGTGTGGGATTGTAGGCACTGCAGCTTGAGACAGCCTATAAAGAAAGGGAAGCAAGTGGAGATTTAGGGACCTAAGACCATCAAGAAAGGAAGCAGTACCAGGAGAGCTGAGCATGGCCTCTGGAAAGGATCAGAGTGCCTATGCCTTAGAAGTTTCCAGTCCAAGGGGAAACTGACAACAAGGGCCTTCCTCCAGAACCCCTGGAGTTGATACACTGAACTTGGACTTTTAGCTTACTGGACTCTGAAATAAAATCACTCTTTAAAGCCATCCCCTTGTGGTATTTCTGTTAAAGCACCCCTAGATGACTAAGACACAACCCTACCTGACCCTGCAGAATTGTCCCGTAGGGTTCTATAGGCTGTCATCTTTATGCAAAAACAATACCAGGTCCTTCTCCTGTGCAGCTGCTGTGGATTCAAACCACCAACCTTTTGCTTAGCAGTTATGCCACAAGCACTCTTTCCCATATGGACTGCAAGGCGGAAAATATTTACTATCTGCCCCTAAGAGCACAGCCCCCCTATACACTCATAGCTAGTGATGAAGTCACTCCTGAGGTTTACCCTTCATTAGACAAGCCTATGAAACAAAATAAAAGCATACCAGTCCAAGGGCAAGGACAAGAAAACAGGAAAGCAATGGAAAGCTGGTAACAGAGAACCCAAGGTCGGAAACGGGGGCATGTGGACATGCGGGGTTGGCAACCAATACCACAAAACAATATGCATATTAACTTTTTAATGAAAAACTAGTTTGCTCTGTAAACTTTCATCTAAAGTCCAATTTTAAAAATTTGGAACAAAATTAACCTTTCACAGAACAAGTCTGCCAATGCCTGATTTATTCAATAAATTAATTGAGCATCAACTATATGTCCTGCATTGTGGATGAAGCAGTGAGCAAACCCAAGTCCCTTTGTTCAGATGCCAATATGGACTGTGGAGAATAAAGCTGGGGGCACAACAGAAAATGAGGAACAACCTATTACACAGGGTGGTCAGAGAAGCTTGCTCTGAAAAGCGGACACTCGAACAGAGGCCCAAAGGAGAACAGGGAGCAGGTCATGCAGGGGGAAGAGGCTTCCGGGGCAAGGAAAGGGAATACCAGGGCCCTGAAGTGAAAGCCGGCCCAGTGTGTTAGAGAAGGAACAAGGAAAGCGGCTGGGCAAATACCTCTTTGCTCACTGTGACAATTCGCCAGCACGTGCCCCCTCTGGGCAGATAACTCCTTGTGGGCCAGGAACTAACCCAAGTACTTTCAGCACATTACTTCATTTAATCTTTAAACAACTTAAACAACCCTCTGAAATGGCATTTTCAACTCCATTTTACAGATAAGGAAACTGAGGCTCAGAGAGCTTAAGTGATTTGCCCAAAGTATCAGAACTCATGACGGTCACACAGACCCATGACTAGCTGTCATCAGACTCACCCTCTTTCTGAACTGGTTCCCATTCCATTTTCAGGCAGCCAGCCTCAGCCCTGTCTGTCACTCAGCTACGGACCAACAGCTTTCAGTTACTGATACGCCTGGTCCACACTGCCACAGGCCAGGTGGTGGTAGGCTTCGCTGGGCTAGCTTTCTTTCCCATTTCTCTTTTTTTGATTCTGTTCTCAGTGCTGAATTTCTCTACTTCCACTGCCTCTAACATTTTATAGGCCTCATAAAACTGCCTCCACAACCAAACAGCCAAGCCATGAAAGACTCACTGGTGCAAAGAAACCACTTTTGAAAGAAGGAAAAAGAAGGGAAATTAACATTTACAGAAGGCTTCTGTGTGCCAGGCACTGACATAACTACTCTAGATACTATATTTCTAGAAGATGATGCTTTGTGAGAATATCAAAGTAGAAAAATGTGACATATTCCATCCTGATTTCTACATTTCACAATGCAGGAACTGCTTGAGGAGATCTCTGAAGCAGATGATAACAAATTTAAGAGACAGCACATACTATTATACTGTGTTCCTCAAGATCAATCACAGCCCAGTGTCCTGAGCTAGCCCATATCGGAACTTTCTATTCTTCCTCACCTTAGAATATTTTCTCTGCCTTACACAAGCCTTGCTTGTAAATACTAAGACAGTGTCCTAGGGACAACTGATTGGTTCTAAAGCAACCACGTCCCCATAAACACACCTAGTTCTTTACACAGGAGTAGGAGCCCAGGTGGCACAGTTGGTGTTAATCAAAAAGTGAGCAGTTCAAACCCACCAGCCACTCTCTGAAAGATACGGTAGTCTGTTCATATAAAGATTTTATTAATCAAAAAGTGAGCAGTTCAAACTCAACAGCCACTCTGGCAGTCTGTTCCTATAAAGATTTAAGCCTTGGAAACCCTATGAGGCAGTTCTACCCTGTTCTACGAGATTAATACTGAGTCAGATTCAATTTGGTAACAGGCTTGGTTTTTGCTTTGAGGATCCAGTAGGCAATCAGAACTCTTGGTTTACCAAATTCCTAGAGTCTCAAGACAGGTCTGTGGATTGGGTATGTGACTGGCTGCTAATCTAAGGCTGGAGATTTTAACCGAGCACCACACTGGAAGAAAGGCCTTGTCTCTTAGTCTTCTACTACTGCTCTAACAGAAATACCACAAAAGGATGGCTTTAACAACAAAAACATTTATACTCTCACAATTTAATAGGCTACAACTCCAAATTCAGGGTGTCAGCTCCAGGAGAACATACTCTGGAAGAAGGTCCTTGTGTTGCATCAGTGTTTCTTTGGTCTGAGAGCATCTTGGACCAGGAACCTTAAGTCTGAAGGATGCACTCTGCTCCTGGCATTGCTTTCTTGATAGTATGAGGTTGCCAACCCTCTGCTTGCTTCCCTTTCATCTCCTGCAGAATGAAAGGGGGTGCTAGCCATACCTCACAGAAACTCCCTTTATATTGGATCAGGGAAGTGATTTGGATAAGAGTGTTACAATCCCACCCTATTCCTCTTCAACATAACCCAATCTTGCCCTATTAACTCTGACAGAGATTAAAATTTACAACACCAGAAAATCACAAAATGGAGGACAAGCATACAATCCTGGGAATCATGATCCAGCCAAATTTCTACATACATTTTTTCGAGAACACAATTCAATCCATGGTATCTGGTGATCTGTTTCCATAAAGGTTACAGTTAAAAAACCCTAAATAGCAGTTCTTCTCTGTAATACATGCAGTGGCCATGCAGCAGAATCAACTTAATGGCAACAGGTTTGGTTTTTCGTTTGGTATCCCTACTTTATAGAGTAATATGAAGAAACTTAACTGTCATTCACAGCAAAGTTTTACAGCAAAATGCACTAAAGAGCAAGGAATATACCTAGTAAATGTTAACGCCAAAAAAAAAAAAAAAAAGAATAGAAGAAAATGATGGGAAAGTAACTCTGCCTGCTCAGTGGAAAATAAATTGTAAGAATTTTTGCTCATTCTTCTATTTTAGCATTTTCCACAGGAAAACACAACACAGTCTTGGTTAATATGTCCTCAGAGGTAAGGCCCCTTCATTCATCTGTAGCCCACAAAGACTTATCTAAACCAAAGGCTGGCACAGACAACACTGAATAGGTTTCATGAATAAACGACTACTTACACCTGAGGATACTGTTAGAGGATAACTTCTCAGATGGATTATTGAAGACAGTGAGCCAAACCCCAAAACCAAATCCATTGCCATGGAGTCAATTTCCAATTCATAGAGACTCTACAGGACAGACTAGAACTGCATCATTAGATTTTCAAGGAGCATCTGGATAGCAGCCAAGCACTTAGCTGTTATGCCACCAGGGTTTCCAAAGAATTAAGAGATGCATCACTGAGTGGAGTGAACAGAAGCTGAAATTCACTTAAAATATCCTGTCTCTACACATATAAAATGAGAGCTGGGTTAGCTATTAAAACAGAAATTCCTTGGACCTAGGTTAGGCAGGAGGCCCAGTCACTCTGCCACTTAAAAACAGATCCACTGCTATCCCTTTATGATTAACAGACGTAAGCCAGATTTATCCATCTCTTTTTGCCCCAGGATTCCTGTTGCAGCATGTATAAAGGTCAAGGAAAATAAACAAGAATGAGTACTGCTTCCATGCATGGAGAAAGATGTGGCTAACTTCTGGGTGATGTCTGTGGGGGCAGGGGAGAGTTATAGAAGAGTTTATACCTGGCAGCGAAAAAAAACTTTGTATTTTATATTACAGAAATGAAAGCTCATTTAAAAATGGGATCTGTGAGCCATCTCCCCACTTAAAATGGAATCAGAATACAGGAAAAAGCAAAAAAGTCAACTCTGAAAATTATTTTTGAAAACTAAGAAGTGACTATTAGCAAATTAGGCAAGCTTAATTTAGTGACTACATTTTTTTTTTCCTTTGCCATTGTTGCTAATTAAAGAACAAGAAAAGTATCTGCAGGAAAATGACAATGTATCCACAATTCAAATTTCAATAACTGCTTGAAAGAGGGAAGCAATCTACTCAAAAATTTGAAATGACTCTTACTGAGTCGGATCCCACTCGACAGCATGTGGCTGGCTTACATCTGACAATTTCATACAGACACAATACTTCATAACCAAGGTTTAATCACCCTACAGTTGTGCGTAATCAAGTTAAAGATAAAAGACTAAAGCAGTTAGGTGACAGGAATGCATTTCTCAGCAGCCTAAGAATACACAGGGCTCTCTGCTTTCCAAGCATTCAGTAATACTGTCCTTTCTGAACACCTTGTGGTACAAGATCATGTCATACCTTCCAACCAGTGAATGTGAGCAAAAGTGGTGTGTGTCACTTCAAGGCAAAGCATCTAACTGCCCATGTGAGCCTCCAGAACCCTGTAACACTCTGCTTGAGTGACCACATGCTCTGTCAATGTGTCCCATACTAAGGACAATACCAAGTAGCATCCTCAGCCAACCCTCAATGGAGGTAAGCATGAACATGAAATAAATGCTTGGCTCTTAAGCTAGTAAAATGGGAAGACTTTATCACCTTTCCTAACAGTTTACATTTCCAGAAGACTTCGAGTCAATTCCAACTCATAGTGTCCCTACAGGACAGAGTAGAATTGCCCCATCGGGTACCCTAGGTTGTAATCTTTCTGGAATAAGATGACCAGGTCTTTCTCTCATAGAAGTTGATGGGTTCAAACTACAAACTTTCCAGTTAGCATCCAAGAACTTAACCACTGTGCCACCACAGTTCCTTAACTGATAGAATTGGCACCCAAGAAATACTTGCGGTTGAATGAGTGAGCTATCCTCACGACACTCACACAATATGAGTTTTGAGGTCCAATTCACACGTTCTTTCTAGCTGTTGGTGCCCTCGAGTACACTTAGACTCAACAATGATCTTATGCACTAAAGACAAAAACACTGCCTAGTTCTGTGCCATCCTCATCACAGCTACATTTGAGCCCACTTTTGAAGCCAGTCAATCATTTCCTTGAGGGTCTTCCTCTTTATTGCTGACACTCTAACAAGTACAATGTCCGTCTCCAGGGACTCACACCACTTGTAATATGTCCCAAATACATGAAACAAACTCTCCCCATCATCATTTCTAAAGAGAATTCTGGCTGTGCTTCTTCCAAGACAGATTTGTTTTGTTCTTCTGGTAGTCTTTGATATATTCAGCACACTTCACCAACACTGTAACTCAAAGGCATCAATTCTGTTTTGGTCTTGTGTATCTATTATCCAACTTACACGTATGTACGGCTACTGAAAACACTGTGGCTTGAGTAAGGCACGCCTTAGTCCTGAGAGCAATATCTTTGCCTTTGCACACTTTAAAAAGGTCTTTTGTCCAATGCAGTACAGATTTGATTTTGTGACTGTTGCTTCCAGGAGCACTGACTGTGGATCCAAGTAAAATGAAATCCTTGACAACTTCAATGTTTTCTCCATTTATTATGATACTGTTTACCGGTCCAGTTGTGAGCATTTTTGTTTTCTTTATATTGAGGTACAATTCATCAACAAGTGCTTGAATTATTCTTCACTTTTAGCAACCAAGGTTGTGGCAGTCATAGACAGCACATTGTTAATCAGTCTTCCTCGAATCATGATGATGCGTTCTCCTTCACGGAGTCCAGCTTCCCAGCTTATATGCTCTGCATACAGACTATATGATGAAAGGATGCACACTTTCCTGACTTTAAACCACATAATATCCCCTTGTTCTGTTCAAATGACTGTCTCTTAGTCTACATACAAGTTCCCATGAGTACAACAAAGTGTTCTGGAATTCCCATTCACTGCAATGCTATCTACAGTTCGTTATGATTCCCGAAGTTGATTGCCTTTGCATAGTCAATAAAACACAACTAAACATCTTTCCGGTAATTTCTGCTTTCAGCCAAGATCCATCTGACATCAGCAAGGATATCCTTGTTCCATATCTTCTTCTGAATTCACTTTGAATTTCTGGTAGTGCCCTGTCAACACATTGCTGCAACTATTTTTTGAATTATCTTACACAAAATTTTACTTGCATTTGATATTAATGATGTTGCTTAGTACCTTTTACATTCTATTGATCACCTTTCCTTGGAATGGGCACAAAGATGGATCTCTTGCAGTTGGTTGGCCAGGTACCTGTCTTCCAAACTTCTTAATGTAGAGAAATGAGCGATTCTAGGGTTACATCCATTTATTGAAACATCTCACATATATTCTGTCAATTCCTGGAGCCATGTTTTTCACAAATGCCTTCAGCACATTTGTGCTTCTTCTTTTAATATCATTTGATTTGATCATATGCCACTTCCCGCCTTGGTTAAATGCTGACCAATTATGTTAGGTACAGTGATTCTGTGTATTTCTTCCATCTTCCTTTGATGCTTCCCGTGTCATACAATATTTTGTCCATAGAATATTTCAACACTGCAACATAAGACTTGAATTCTTCCTTCAGTTCCTTCAGCTTGAGAAATGCCAAGCATGTTCTTCTCTTTTGTTTTTCTCTTTATGCATTTCATTATAATACTGCATTACTTAGTCTTATCCAGTTAGTCTTTTACTGACTGTTCAGCTCTTTTACTTCATCATTCATTTGCATCAGCTATTCCAGGTATAAGAGCAAGTTTTAGTCTCTTCTGACATCTATATTGGTCTTTTCTTTCCTTCCTGTCTTTTTAATGATCTTTTGTTTCCTTTCTGGATGATGTCCATAATTTCATCCCCAAACTTGACTGGTCTTTGATCACTAGTGTTCAATGTGTCAAACCTTTTCTTGAGATGGTATCAAAATTCAGGTGGAACGTAGTCCAAGTCATACTGTGGTTCTCACGGACCTGTTTTCACTTTCTTCAGCTTCAGCTTAAATTTGCATTAAGAGTAACTGATAGTCTGTTTTACAGTTGTCCCCTCGCTTTGATCTGACTGACGGTATTCAACTTCACTACTGTCTTTTATCAGAGATATAGCAGATTTGATTCCTCCTTTTTCCATCTGGCAAGGTCCATGTGTATAATTACCACTTACATTGCTGAAAACATCATCTGCTCACCTGTCAGTCTGTCATACTGTGGTGGCTTACATATTACTGTGATGCTAGAAGCTATGCCACCAGGTTTTTAAATACAAGCAGGGTCATCCATGATTTCTGAGGCCTGTCCATAAACATAAAAAAAGCAGTATATGGCTTCATCCTTGTTCTCTCTTCCTCGGGCTCAGCATCTAGAGAAAACCAGTTGTCACATTATGAGGATAGTCAAGCAGCCCTAGTGAGAAGCCCAAAAGGTCACAAGCCAAGGCCTTCTGTTGACAGCCAGCACCAACATACCAGCCATGTGAGTGAATCTTTTTGGAAGTGGCTTCTCCAGTCCTGGTCAAATCTTCAGAAGACTGTAGCCCTGGCTGCAACCTCATGAAAAGTCCTGCACCCAAACCACCCAGCTAAGCTCCTGAATTCTTGACACCAAAAAAATTCTAGAATAATAAATGTTTGATTTGTCTTGTTTCATTTAATGCTGATAAATATCAGGATACAATCCCTTAGGCATCAAAAGATAATTAACACATCAAGTATCCTCTAGCCTGGTGTTATGGATTGAATTGTATACCCCCAAAATGCGTATCACCTTGGCTAGGTATGATTCACAGTACCGTGTAGGCTATCCACCAGTTTTTGATCTGGTGTGATTATCCTATGTGTTGTAATTCCTAATCTATATGTTAATAAGGCAGGATTCAACCTATAGGATAGGCTGCACCTTGAGTTAATCTCTTTTGAGATACAGAAAACAAGCAGAGAGGTAAGGGACCTCATGCTACCAAAAAAGACGTGTCGGGAGCGGAATATGCTCTTTGGATTCAGGGTGTCTATGGTGAGAAGCTCCTAGACCAAGGGAATATTGGTAACAAGGACCTTTCCCCAGAACTAACAGAGACAGAAAGAACTCCCCTTGAGCTGGCACCCTGAATTCAGTCTTCTAACCTCCTAAACTGTAAAAAAAATAAATTTCTGTTTCTTCAAGCCATCCACTTGTAGTCTTCCTGTTATGGTAGTACTAGACAACTAGTGTGCATGTTGTATATGCGGTATGAGGAACATATTCACAGAAACTTCATGGAATGGACTGTACAGTAACCCATATGTCCCAGACAGAACTCAAAGGATACAAACATCTTTGTCCAAGTAAAGCATTCTCCAGCACCACATCCTAGATTTTCTTGTTTGTCATTCTTAAGTGTAGAATAATAGATCCATTCATTGCTATCTTTAACTTTGGAGAACAGTCTCCTGTATATTACAAGTAAAAATCAATTTCATTTCTTTGTATCACACTATCTATGACAGGTGCTTGACTAAAGTATGCCTTAGAAAACACCTGAAGAACTTTAAAACAGCACAAAAGAAGTGGGCCACTGTTATCAGTATTTGAATGCAAGGTAATAGAATGACTCCGTTTAACTTACAGAACTGAGTAGATAACCCTAGTAGGAATCACTGTCCTTCACATTGGCCCATTACTATCTACAGCCACTAAGGTTGCTGTAACCTTTCTATTCTCCTCAAAACTTATATTTGATTTATAAGGCTATTTCAATACTTTACTAAACAGTAACTCCATGGCAAGGGAAACAGTGGATGACACGGCTGACAGTAGGAGCAACAATGAACTCAAACATACCAATCATCACATAGATGCAGCAGGACAGAGCAACACTCTGGTCTGTTATACATACATCTCGACAAGTCAGAGCCAACTCAGTGCCAACAACAATACAATGAGTGACAGTTCTGCACTGCATAAAGCAAATAAAAATCTGCTCCAAGCAAAAAGATGGAATCAACCCAGATGCCTAACAATAGAAGAATGGATAAGTAAACTATGGTACATATACTCAATGGAGCACTACGCAATGATAAAGAATAACGATGATTCCAGGAAACATCTCCTAACCTGGTTTCAACTGGAAGACATTATGTTGAGTGAAAGTAGTCAGCGACAAAGGGACAAATACTGTATGAGACCTCTACGATAAGACCTCAAAAACAGACTTGTGTATAGAAGAAAAGACTCTTTGACAGCTGCAAGGGAGGGGAAGGAGGGAGAGGGAGGGGGGAGGGTTTAGTTTAGACAGTTACTAGAAATCTAGTTGGGAGAAAGCGGTGATAGCACACATTAGAAACAAGAACAACATTAAGTGGACTTCAGCATAACTTGAGTACTCCTTCCATCTCAACTTAATACTGCAAGGATAGAGTAGCTGGGGCAGGGGGCGGGGGACGATGCTCTTAGGTGAATTCCAGGCCAGTTGGCACAACTAGCGTTTTGCTAAGAGAGCTCTCTGCACCCCACATTGGTGAGTGGCGTCTGGGGTCTTAAAAGCTGCCAAGCTGCCATCCGAGGACACAGCAAATGGTCCCAACTCAGCAGGAACGGATGCTCACCGAGGACCAAAATGACATATGGTAAAGACAACCGAGAAGACAGAGAGACCCACAAGAGTGGGTGCCTACATCGACTTGGGACCGGAAGAACCGGATGGTGCCCGGCCACCACCAGTGATAGCCACGATGCAGCTCACAGAGAGGAGTCTCACTGTCAACACAACAACAAAAAGGGGTGCATCATGAGATCTCCATTAAAAGACCTCAATTGATGGTCCAGCGGTTTGAGGGTTCCTCTGAGAGCATGGCCCCCGGTCCTGATGCTGCCCTTTCCCATAAATTATAACAAAGGTCCACTCTTGGGACAGGAGTGGGTTGGACTTGGCAATGCAGAGTGACCACATATTGGAAGCACTTTGTGGTTATAAACATCTACGGGATTTCATTTTGCTGACCTCTGGCTGGAGGAGGGGGAGTGGACGGAGAGGAGGGGAAAGGAGGTTGTTGGGAGGATGAGACATGTATGGAGCAGAGAGGAATAGTGTGCAGTCACCGGACAGGGAGAGCAGTGGAAGCTGCATATAGGTGGGCATGTAAATTTATACGTGAATGTACATTTTCACTCAGTATGCTAAATTAAAAAAAAAAAAAATCTGCTCCAAAAATAAAGCAGGCTGAAAGGCACATGTAAACCAATTGCACACACATGAAAGAACAAAAACACCTGTCATGGTACCCAAAGTACCCACCCTCTGATGTTTTGCATCAACTAACTCCTTCCTAGTCGAGAGTAAAAAACAGGTGCAGGGAGATGAGCAATGAACAGTCTGAGACTTTACTTCCATAAAACTGCTCATGGAGTTACTAATCCATCCTGGATAAAGACAGGAAAGAAAGTGAAAGGGGTATGAAAGTCAGGTAGGGTTAAAATCAGGCAGGTGCTAAGGTTTGAAATGGAGGTAAGCTTCAATAGCGAATTTAAAAAACCAAACCAAACCCATTGCCACTGAGTTGATTCCAACTCATAGCAATCCTATAGGACAGGGTGGAACTGCCCTACAGGGTTTGCAAGGAGCAGCTAGTGGATTCAAACTGCCAACCCTTTGGTTAATAGCCCTAGTTTTTAACTAATGAACCATCAAGGCTCCTCAGTAGAGAACAGAATATTTGAACACCAAGCAGTGGAAATGGGATAATCAACTTCTACAGATCTGCTGAAAACCACAGATATATCCTTTGAGATTAAACGTTCCATACCATGTTGCAATAATGGAAAGCTAGCATCAGAAACACTATAAAAATAAGTCATCATAGATTTCTTTTAGCTAAATGAAAAGAAAGGCACTATGTCACCTATGAAATAAATGGCTTTCCATTCAATTCCAAAAGTGTTTACTGAGTGCTTTCTCTGTGTTAAAACAGTGTGTAAAGAGTGAGGCGTGGAGAGGTAAGTAAACATGGTCTCTGAAATCAGGAATATCACAATTCAATAAGTGACTCTTAACTTTTGAGGGTCTGAGATCCTTTTGTGAATTATATAAAAATTACAGATCCTCTCTCCCAGGTATACACACACACAGGCAAGTAGAAAATTTTACGAACACTTTCAGTCTATCAATAAATTCTGAAGGTCTATGAGGCCCAGGATAAGTATGCCTAATAGGAGACAGATAGATGCATATTTTAAAAATTAAAAGGTACTAGAATTCTGTGTGTATACATACATATGTCTCTGTGTCCATACACACATATGTACATACATGTGTGTGTATATATGTATAAATAACCATGGTGGCATAGCAGTTAAGTGTCATGCCTGATAGCCAAAAGGTTGGCAGCTGAAATCGACCAGATGCTCCTTGGAAACTTTATAGAGCAGTTCTACTCTGTCCTACAGGATTGCTACAAGTTAGAATCAACTTGACGGCAGTAGGTTTACTTTTTGGGATAAACACACACACACAATATACATATACACACACATACATATATAGCCAGCCAGCCAAGTGCCGTTGAGTCGGACATATATATATACACACAAACTATTTGGTATATACATACATGTATATATGCATGTATATACATATATGTGCATATATGTGTGTGCACATACACATGTATATACATATGTGTGTGCATATATGTATATGTACACATATATAAAACAAATAGTTTGCATGTGTATGTGTATGTGTGTACACACACACACACACACACACACACATATATATACCAAATAATAATGTGTGTATATCTACATATGTATAGTACAGAAATCCAAGTGTCTCAGTGGTTAAGAACCCACCAAACACTCTGGGTGAGAAAAAAACCTGGCCATCTCCTCCTATACGACAGTCCCACTCTGTCTTGCAAGGTTGCCTGTGAGTCACAACTGATGTGACGGCACATAACAATAATATATAATGTGTAACATTAGATACTGACTTTGCTTTTTTTCCCTGCAGCTGAAAACACCATCTTCAATTTTACCTAATACCAGCTATCTTACACAGGACAAAAAAAATCTAGCTACACAGAAGTAACATTTACTAATATTTGTGATAGCTCTTTTTCAGGTAATAAAAATAGAACTTATGTGACAATCACACTAAGCTTAAATTTCTAAGATCTTCATTTTTGGCTTCATCTTTACACAAAGTGGTTTTGTTGTAAGATTAATTCTGAATATAAAACATTTTCTGAGGCTCCCAAAAAAGCAAGCTGAGCACTTCTCATTAGTTTCAATAGTTTAAGTAATTTTTGGTAACAATACTGTTAAAAAAAACTATTCACTTGAATTTTTTATTTTTTGAAGAGTTCAGATAAACTGTATTTATGCTGTCAAAAAGAAAATATGAGTGACAAGTGAATTAGGGGCTGGGATAAAAACAAACAAAATCCTCTCTCACAGTTGCTGCAGTATCTTTCAGGAGATAAGCTACCAGATAAGAGTACATGGAATGTTCTTAAGGACAGAGCATGAAATGCTCATGGGTTGTATCAGGCAGAAGAACTGAGGACGAACTAGAACTAAGAGAGAAGGAACGAATGGCACTATAAGGGGTGGGAAGCCAGAACACAGCTAGAAAACAGTAAAGGTAGGAAACAGGGATTCATGTGTTTTCAAGGTTCCAGGACTATGCTGTTCAATACAATGGCCACTAACCACCTGTGGTTATTTAAATTTAGAATCCAGATCCTCATTGCACTCTCACTTTAAGAGTTTAAAAGCCACAGGTGGCCAGCAGCTACCACATTGAACAATGCAGAATACAGAGCACTTTCATCATCTCAGGAAGGTCCGTTAGATAATACTATTCTATGAAGTGATAATCCATAAAACTTTGAGAATCTACTTAGATTTGAACTAGAAAGCACACAGAAATTTAGCAGTAAACCATTATAACTAAGTTCTTCTATTTATAAAGCCAAGTGCTGTCAAGTCGGATCTGACTCATTGATAAAGGATCATAAATTTAGACAAAAGAGTATAAAAGAGCTAAGATTAAAGATTTTGAGCACATGGCGAAATGGCCCCACATTATACAGAACAGCCCGTAACAATTCGGACTCCATCAGAGATTCAAGTGGGTCAACATCCAAGGCTTGTTGCTCACTCCTCCTTACCAGCCATAACAACCTTTACTGAGTCCCTAACATGTACAAGTACTCTTCAGAGAAACAGGTCTAAAAGAAGGCATGTTTTGCACATAGGAATCCAGCAGATTAGGAAGAAAACTAGAAGAAAGACAGGGATGCAGGGAGGGAGGAAGATATCTGTGGGGGGGGGGGGTTGCGTTTGTGTATGTGTGTGTACAGAGGCACATGTGTGAATGTGCAGACTGGCAATATTGCAAATAGGGATAATGAAGACCAGTCATGGTTGCTGAAGCATTAAAAACATAAACACAGTGAAGTAAAGACCTACAATACGATAGTGAGAAAATAAAGGGAGTCAGCTGCAGAAGAGAAGAACTTCCCAATGGGAACAGAAAAAAATGATTCTTACCTCTCCTGAAATGCTAAGCATTAAAAATAAACAAACAAAAACTGTATCAATACTTCAGAGTAGTAATCATTTAAAGTCCAAAAACACAAGGAGCTTTAGAAACCAAATGTCATAAATGGAACAGGAAAAAAACTAAAGGAAAGATGTGGCTAGAAGGAGACAGAAGAAAGTTGATCAACCATCCCACACACTAGCCTGGTTCTATCTGATCTACATCTTTTACTAATGAGTCAGAGTGGAAACTAACTCTGCTGGCATAGTAGTTAAGAGCTACAGCTGCTAACCAAAAAGTCAGCAGTTTGAATCCACCAAGCACTCCTTGGAAACCCTATGTAGCAGTTCTGTAGTTCTGTAGACTCACTATGCATTAGAATCAACTCCACGGTATTTTTTTTTTTGGCAGGAGCTCATGGTCAACTACCCAATTAGGAAAGAGATTTTCCCACCACCACCTCTCCCAACATATCCAGTCACTGAGCATCTGCAGATCAAGTACACATCCATTCAGTTTTTCACACAATAAGTCAAATACTGATTACCCACCACATAGCAGGCGTAAGCATCACAAAGCACAGCCCCTGGTATTAGGAAACCATAGTCTAAAACCAGCTTCCTAGACAAATAGCCATAGGACAATGCGATAAATCCTAGAATAGAGATGTATACAAAGTACTATAGTAAGATGCACGACACAGTGATTAATTCTGGATGAGTCAGAAAGACTTTAAGGAGGAAGAGACAATACAGAAAGTTTCTCTATCACGGTCAACAGATAAGCAAAAGACATAAGCCTGGACACACACAGTATGTAGAAAGAATGATGACTAGAGTGAGCCAGATAGTGAGGGTGACAGAAAACACTGAAGAGGTAGGAAAATCAGAGGAAGGGAGATACTACAGGAGAAGGTTGGAAAGAGTCTTGTATGTACTGTTTATAAGGCCAAGTTGTATACGAAGATACTTGGAAATCAGACATTTTTAATCAGGGTAACAGCAGAAACGAGGCACATACTTCCCACCACCTGTTTGTACTTTAGAAAAAGATCACAGCAGTAGTCTAGGAGGTGATGAAGAGAGGAGAGATACTAGAAAAAAGACAGCAGCTAAGAAGGCTGTTGAGGAAGAAGGGACTAAGCAAAGGCAGTGGCAGGAAGAAGGGAAAGCAACAGATTTGTACATATTTTAAAAGCAAAGTGACATGCCTTTGAGTCTTACTGGATAGAAGCTGGAGTAGAACAAAAAGTCACAGATCCCTATGGCACCATGGGGTTCTTATTTAGGGTGGAAGCAGGGGCAGTGTGGGCTCAGGGAGGAAAGATTACAGAATTGTTCATAAGAAAGTTGAATTGAGGGTGCATCTAAAAACTCTGATGGTGTAGTGGTCAAGAGTCACAGCTGTTAACCAAAAGGCTGGCACTTGGTGGAATCTACCAGGTGCTTCCTGGAAACTGTACGGGACAGTTCTACTCCATCTTGTAGGGTTCCTATGAGGAGGAATTGACTCAGTGATAGTGGGTTTGGTTTGCTTTGGTTTCTGGGACACTTTGATGGATATGGCAAAAAAAAAAAAAGTAGGTAAAATGTCAGCTAGAAGCAGAAATCAGATACAAGTAATCAATTAGAGAATTAGTAATACAGAAATAATAAATGAAATGAGTGTATAGGCAAGGAAGAGGCCATCAATATTTAAAGAGAAGGGATTGCTAGAAGGCCATAAGCCAGAAAAAGACTGCCACTTATTAAGGAGAAAAGTTAGAGGAGAAAAGTGATGATGTTTTTAACGAGCAAAGTTAAATGCTACAGGGAAGCTAAGCAAAACGATTTTTTTCAACAGATACAACATAACCAAATAATAACATAAGTGAAGGTTGTTAAAAAAAAAATAGAGAGGCTGCCATCTCAATGGGTGCTCCTGAATGAGGATTCAAACGAACTCCCAGTAAATTAAACTATCATGACACATTAACATGACACCTTGTTCTGTACGCAAGCCTAGGAGATACACCCCGGTGCCTCTGTAGATAACAGCTGTTCTGATCTTTGGATCTTGCCAAGCTGCACCCAGTGCTGCTTCACCATGAAGCATGTCATGATGAAACTGAAGTGTTATTATGCAATTGTCTGCCTCTCTGCAAGCTCCAGCACAGCTCTCAATAACAATTACTCACCTATGGCATGCCCACGATGATTTTTCTGTAAGTGAAAACATAACTACTCAGATAATTTTCAGCAGTAAGCTAATGCTTGTCTTCATACATGGACACCAAACCAAATCCACTGCCGTCACCTTGAGTCTGACTTACAGCAACCCTCTGGGACAGAGTAAAACCTACCACATAGAGTTTCCAAGGTTGTCATCTTTACAGAAGCAGACTACCACATCCTTCTCCCAGGGACCTGCAGTGGGTTCCCACCACTGACCTTTCTGAAGGCAGCTGGGCTCTTAGCCACTGTGAACCAGGGCTCCTTCAGGTAGTACTGGTAACTCAGCCAGACTGCTATGGGCACACGTTACTAAAGTTAACTACCTATTTGATGTTTGGTTTTTACCGTCAATATCTAGAAAAACTTGTAAACCAACATCATGTTCTATTCCCTGTTTTCTCTTCTCTAAAATTTGTTTAAAAAGTACTTATTGCCCTCTTGGAGGGGTGTATGTGGGCCCCTGGTGGCACAGCGGCTAAGAGCAGTTTGGCTCCACCAGTCATCCCTGGAAACCCTATAGGGCAGTTCTACTCCATCCTATGGAGTCACTATGAGTCATAGTACAAGCAGACAGCAATGCGTTTGGTTTTGCTATGGATATGGGTTCAGAGAGTAAAAATGTATGTTGTTAACCAGTGTCTACTTTAATAAGAAGTCAATTAAGTAGGAGAATAAAAACACAGCAGATAAGCATTAGGTGTAAGTACATTCAGCTTTTAAAATTCATCATTTTACTCAGATACTTTGACAGTTGTAATTCAGGCTATCCTGATCTTACCTGATTAATGTGAAGAAAATGTACTGCTTTAACTACTGCTCAGAATTCCTTTAAATCACCACTGATCAGCAATTCATCATCAGCAAATATGCTTATGTCAAATGCCCTTATAATGAGCTATCACATTTTCAAACATTTTGCTCCATTACCCAACCAGGACATTTATACAACATGTACAACCCACAGAGAGGAAAGGAAATGAAATATTGGATCTTGGTTTAAATGAGCAAACCCCATCCTAAACAGTAGAGGGGGAAAGGAATGTATAAATTAAGAACTACCAATTCATCTTCATCAATAGTTGGCATTATTGTCATTTGGCTCTAAAAACAAAGGATGTTTTAATGTGCTGAGAAGAATACAACTCTTTGGGGAGGAGATTTGGGGATTTTACCATGAATAATAATGAAGTGACCAGAGTTTTTCTCATAGTAAAATCAAGCTCTACACTTTCAAACCAAATCAAATTCTAAGTCAGGGATTCCATTTATTTATTGTAGTCCTCACAGGCAGCCATCACCCATATCAACCACATGTACACTCCCTTTCACTCAAATTAACATTAAAACAAAAGAGAAAATGACAGAATACTCCCACTTACATGGGCCAGTTGGTAGTAACAACCTCAAGTTCAAAGAATAACTGCTCACAGCCCTACCTAGAATGTTTCACTGGCAAGGAACTTAGTTCAGACTGGTAGAGTCCTCTCTTCATTTCTTTACTCCTTTGATAAATGCACAACATTTTCTTGAGATTAACAGCTTGCAATAAATCATTCAGGTGGATGTCAAAGCTCGAAACTCAGCATTTATTTATTATAAATAAGTTCTGATGCCCATTATCAGTTAAGGACAATGACAATACTGCTCTGCACCCACTATTTGTCCCATGCATTCCAGAACACTGAAAGAAACAATACAGCTGACATTTCATGCTTTCCTAATCATGACTGCTTCCCATAGGAAGAAAATTTATTCTTTTTAAGGAAGTCCCAGAACACTGTGCAAGTCAGGTGCAGAGAACAAGAATCCCAGAGTACAGCAGACTTAGAATAAGAGACCCTCAACACGTAGCACTAAAGTGATGCATGTATCAATAGAGAATGATGAAAACACTGGTCTATGAAGGGCCTGAATAATTAATATACATTTCATTATGAGAAAAGGAATAGTGTAGTCATACAAATGCATGTGCACATAGTACAACAAAAGTAAAATGTAGCAAACTGTTTAAATACATCAAATTCCAAGGAATAGACGTAATCAGCATCATCTATTTAATTTTGCTTATGCAAATCTCCTTCAAGTATTTTATTTTTAATTTAAATATCCACTTTAAGTATACATACACATCAAGACATCTGATTTCTAACGTACTCCATCATTTAACAGATACGTGCCCCTTAACAGCCTTTGAAGTTTGGTATGAATAAAAGCCATATTATTCTTACACAGACTACAGAACAAAATCTGTATCTAAAGATCCCTAACTTCATGATCACTGTATTTATCAGAATAAATACATAATTACCTTATCCTTCCTTTTAAATGGGTCAATTAAGAGCTGCTCTACTACCTTTCCTATATCCAAAAAATAAATTTAATAGATTAATATTTTGGGATTATGTTTCAATTAATTTCACTAAAAATATAGTACTGTGCTTATAAAGCAAGCAGTAAAAACTACCAAAAAGCTTCTAAAAGTACCCACCAAACCCAGATCAGCTGACTCTGACCCAAAAGCATTCAACAATCACCTCTCCCTCCTCCTCTCTTATTTTAACCCTCTGTCTACTACATGAGACTCAAAGACAAGAGGCTAACTTCTAAGTATTACTTCTCTAGAAGGTTGTATTTAGTACCTACAAGGGTAAAAACAAGAGGCATCACTATTTTCATTAAGGTGTGTTTCCAATCCCTTCCAAAAGAAAATGAAGTTCCCTCATCCTGTTTTTCATCATTTTCATGACCAAAAAAAAAAGGGGGGGGTTTCTATCAAATTCACACCTGATCACGACAATGTCACGCGTGTCAGAGTTCACCTGTGCTTGATAGGGCTTTCAAAGGCTGTTTTTTCCTCTCTTTTTCTTTATTTTTAAGTAGACTGCCAGGTCTTTTTTCCAAGACACGTCTGGGTAGACTTGATATTGCAACTTTTCGGTTAGTAGCCAGGAGTGTACACCATCTGCATAACCCAGAAGCTCCTTTTACTTAACAGGAATGTGAAATCTCGTCCAAGTAATATTATTCTTCTCTTCAGTCAATACCCATGGAAGCAGTACTCAAGAAATCAAATGACTCATGGCACAGGGCAAATCTATAAAAGACCTATTTAAAGTGTTAAAAAGCTAACATGTCACCTAGAAGACTAAACTGTGCCTAACTCAAGCCATGGTGTTTTCCATCATCTTCTATGCATGCAAAAGCTGGACAATGAATAAAGAAGACCAAAGACTAACCAACCACTTTGAATTACGGTATTGGTGAATAGTGAATACACCATGGACTGCCAAAAGAACAAATCTGTCTTAGAAGAAACACAGCCAGAATGTCCCTTAGAAGCAAGGATGGTGAGGTATCTCACATACTTTGGACATGTTATCAAGAAGGATTAGTTCTTGGAGAAGAACGTGATGCATGGTAGAGGGTCAACAAAAAAAAAAGGAAGACCCTCAAGTAGATAAACTGACACCGTGGCTGTAACAACAGACTCAAGCATAACAACTAGTGTGAAGATGGTACAGCATCAGGTGGTGTTTCATTCTGTTGTGCATAGGGTCGCCATCAGTCACAACTGATTCAATGGTACCTACCAACAGTAACAAAATTCTTCTTATATAAGTACCTTCTGTTTGTTACCTACTTCCATAGACTTGTACCAACAATTTCATTCTTTGAACTAAACTATAACTGTTCACTATTCAACAGGACCAATTTCTTACAGTCACGACTTTCTATCATACAAACATATCTCATAATGGCAAAAAATTAGGATAATCTAAAATGTACCAGAAATCTAGCAAGCAAAGAGCCACCGCAAAGATAAATGAAAATACTCAAAATTGTATGTATTTATACTTCATTTAGAGGGCATGAAGTTGGCACTATTTAACAACTTGGTTCACCCTAAACAAATTCCAAGTATGCTATTCCAAAGAACCAAGTTCCATCAGAAACTACCTGTAGAAGCAACTCAGTGTGGGTGAATCTTAACAGTTTTCCTTCCAGAATTCAAATATACATTTTTAATTGAAGTTTCTATGTTCCATGAAAAATTTCAGCATACACCAACAGATGAACCTGAATTCATCCTACATACGAGGCATGATGACTACGTTCATGAACTTGCCACCATGCGCTTACGCTGGCTGCACAATAAGCTTTCATTACCTTGGTATATCAGTGTCTCACAGGCATGATCATGTCACCGCTTGGCAGTGTCTTGCCAAGCGGCGTTCATTCTTCCCATTGCATGTCTTTGTGTGCTGTTGCAAGAATGTTGGAGCTTGAATTAGAGTAAGAAGCAAACATTAAATTTCTTGTTAAACTTGGCAAGAATGGAAGTGAAATCAGAGACATGTTAGTCCAAGTTTAAGGGGACAACATGAAGAAAACAGCAGTGTATAAATGGATTAACATTTTTCAGAGGGGAGAGAAAGTGTCCCTGATGAAGAGAGGTCAGGGCAGCCAGAAACAAGGAGAGCTGACGAAAACATTGCAAAAATTCACTGAATTGTGCATCAAAATCATCAGCTGACTGTGAGAAGCACAGCAGACAAAGTTAACATTGATAGAGAAACTGGAAAATCTTAACAGAAAATCTTGGCATGAGAAAGGTGCATGCAAAAATGGTCCTGAAGGAACTCACCAATGAACAAAAGCAAGAGAGAGTCCAGGTTTGCCAAGACATTTGGGAGAAGTGTAAGACTATGTTTTGGGCTGTGTCATCACTGGTGATGAAACATGGGTGTATACCAATACAACCCTGAAACAAAGTGTCAAAGTACACAATAGAAGTGAGCCCATTCTCCATGACCAAAAAAGTTCCACAAATCCAAATCAAGAGTCCATGCCGCTAACCGTTTTTGCTATCAGAGGGACTGTGCATTATGAATTTGTACCAACTGGACCATTAAGGAACTTTACTATTAAGAAGTGCTGAAGAGTCTGCATGAAAAAGTTAGACAAAAATGACCTGAATTTTTCACCAACAGTTCCTAGCTCTTGCATCACAATGTACCAGCTCACAGGGCACTGTCTGTGAAGCAGTTTTTAGCCAGTACACAACTGTATTGGAACACCCTCCTTACTCATCTGATCTGGCTTCCAAAGATTTTTTTTCTTTAACCAAAGATAAAGGAAATACTGAAAGGAAGATTTTGATGACATTTAGGACATCAAGGGTACTATGATGACAGCTCTGGAGGACATTCCAGAAAAAGTCCCAAAACTGCTTTGAAGGGTGGACTAGGCACTGGCATCAGTGCATAGCTTCAGAAGTGAAGTACTTCAAAGATGACCATAGTAATATTCAGCAATGAGGTAATGTAGCACTTTTTCTAGGATGAGTTTGTGAACTCAATTGTCAGACCACATATGATACTCAGGAAGAGTCCTCCTTTCTCTGAGTGATAATACAAATGAGCAGTGTACTGCGATTTCAATAACAATGTAGTTACATAAAAAAAAGTATTCAAAACAAGCAAACACACTGTGATTAAGTTCATTTTGACTCACTGTGACCCTACAGGACAGAGTAGAGCTGCCCCATAAGGTTTCCAAGAAGCAGCCAGCAGATCTGAACTGGTGGTTTATTGTGTCCAAGCTCTTATCCACTAAGCCACTCATCCCACTGCCACTGACTCTATTCCCACTCATAAAGCACTGAGTAGAATTCCCTCACAGGATCCAAGAGACAGCTGGTAGATTCAAACTGCCAACCTTCCAGTGAACAACTTGAGCACTTTTAACCACTGGACCACCAGGGTTCCATATGTACTAGGTAGTGATGTAAAATGCACTCCTTGTTGTCAGTTTAAAAATTATTTTACTCCTCACACTTTCACACCTTCAGCTCTCATGTAGAGGTACCCATTCTGCCGGGTTTACAGCCTAAACATATCCTGACCTCCATGTCTGTTCCTGTGTACACCATCTCCCCAGTTATGGTCAACATCTCTAACTGGGCCTACTATACCCAAAAAAACAACCCCCTGCTGTCAAGTAGTTACTGACTCATAGTGTTCCTACAGGACAGAATAGAACTGCTTGACAGTTTCCAAGGAGTACCTGGCAGATTGGAACTGCTGACCTTTTGACTAACAGCTGTAGTACTTAACCACTACACCTCCAGGGCCTATTAGAAACCCAAACCCACTGCTGCTGAGTTGATTCCGACTCACAGTGACCCTGTAGGATAAAGTAAGAACTGCCTCATAGAGTTTCCAAGGAGCGTCTGGCAGATTTGAACTGCTGACCTTTGGTAAACAGCCATAGCACTTAACCACTAAGCCACCAGGGTTTCCTGGGCCTATTATAGCAGCCTCCAAATTGGTCTCTGTTGTACTATCATGTTTCTCTTTAAATCAACCCCCAACCATTTGCCAGAATGACCTCTTCAAAATGCAGATCTGACCCTGTCAATTCCCAGCTTAAAACTCTTTAGTAACTCCTTAGCCCAGAATACAAGGCCCTCCATCAGCCAGTCCCGAATTTCCTCTAAATTCCTCTCCAGCAGCTTCAGTCTTGGTAGTTAACAATCAACAGTTATGGTATCCTGCATAGTAACTAGCTGCTTGCTCAACCCAAGCCCTCAGCTCACCCTATTATTCTCGTTCTTCCTTTGAGACCCCTGAGAGGGGTCTCATTTTCCAGCAAGTGTTGCCAGAACTCCTGGATGTGGTTAACTGCATCTTCTCTGGGATCCCAGTGTACCCTGAAATGCCTCCTATCTGACCCCTTACTATGGGAAAGTTAGACTACTTGGTGTGCCCACCTCCCCCACTAGACATGATTTTTATTTTCTTCCTTTACGTCTTCACTCAAAGTCACCTTCTGAGACAACCCTGCCTTCCTTGGGCACTCAGTCTAAAATTTCAAAACAGTGTCACTACTCCTTCTGCCATCTCCAGTCCTTCTCCTGACCTCTTTTTTCCTTATTTGGGGTAGGTATGTGTGGGTGTGCGTGTGCGGGTGTGTGTACACAAGTATATAAAATGTTAGGTTATACAGATAAATGTATTTCTCTTGTTTTGTGTCTATCTTTGTGACTAGGGATGGGGACGTTAGCTCAAATATATGCCTGTTTTATTACTAACAGATCCCAATGCCTGGTACCTAAGAGGCATGCAATAAATACTTGATAAATGAATAACTGAGTGAATAGCATCAAGATCAGACGCTACAATTAATCCAGCTGAGTCTCCAGCACATATTATATTGCCTACCACACAATAAATGTTTCCATTTTAAAAAATGAAAACAGAAAGTCATGTGTGATGCATCCTACTTTGTGCCCATACTCTACTCCTTTCAGTAGACTCAATGACATGAGAACAGAGAGAAAGTTAAAGCTAGACAGACACGTTCTGACCAATTAGAATGCATAAAATTCAGACAATGACTGTACCTGGGGTATAAGCAGACATGTTCAGGTACCTGGTACCTTTTGGAAGCCCTGGTGGCACTGTGGTCAAGAGCTTGGCCACTAGCCAAAAAGGTCAGCAAGTCAAACCTACCAACTATTCCTTGGAAACTTTATAGGGCAGTTCTATTTGTCCTATAGGGTTGCTGTGAATCAGAATGAACTCAACAGCAATGGGTTTTTGGTGACTTTTGGAAGTAACTATTTGAAAAAAGGTATTTCCTTACTTGGCACGAGCTTTTAAATATCCACATTTTCAGCATTTCTATTTATCAACAATAAAACCATTAAAGCTCTGAGGAAGCTGACTAAATGAACTACCAGGCATCTTATTCATTTAGGATAATAAGTCCTGGGCACATCCAATATTTATAACCATTTTAAAAATCAGATTAAGAATGTACGAATGATAAAATATGCATATGTTCTTGCAGCTTAAGACTAAATTTCACACATGTACTTCAGCAATTTCTATTAAAACAACTTCATGAACAATTTTTGAAAGTGTAAGAGAATGTGAACCCATTTTTAAATTTTCCTCTAAATCAAATAAAAGATTTATCAAGTTTTTCTAATAAAAAAAGTATATCACTTTGTCACTCAGATATAAATTAAGCAGAACTGGCAGAAACCTATAAAGAAAAAATTGTATGACTATAAAAATAGGAATATTTATTTAAAACAGACATGTCATTGAGATACAAGTTAAGCAAAACCGACAAACTTACAGAGAACAAAAGTACGACTAGAAAAATACGAATATTTATTTAAAACATATATTCCATTAAGAGCCAGGCAGATTTAGCTGAAAAACTAAGACAACAATCATTTTTGAGTGTTCTCAAAAAGAAAAAAATGAAACAAAGAAAAAGAAATGGATGATTCAATCTAAAGGAGGAATTTACTATTTAAAGACATCACCTAGTAAAATTCTGTAGGCAAAACTTCTGAAAAGATCCACCATTATAAATGACCTCACATTCTAAAATGACACTATTTGAAAAACTCTGAAATTTTTCTAATACATTAAGTACACTCTCCAGTAACCAAATTAGGGCAAGAATGATCCAAATCCATAACTCATTACCCACAGCCAGAATCCCAGTTGTATAATTTTCTCTTTGAGTTTACAACTTGATCTAACTGACATCTTGGTTCACCAGGTAAAAATTCAATACACAAAATCCTGCTTTGAATTTCTCTATGCTCCACACCTTGTAAGTGTCCTCTTTATAAAAAAAATCAACAACCAAAACACCAAGAATCAAATAATGTTAAATGTTATAAAGGAAAGAGAAAGGAGTAAAACAAGAACAGAGTTGCTTCTACTGCCAGGAGGAAAATTAACATTTTGCTGAGTAAGACAGGCCAATGTGGAATTACCATGTTTTCTTGGAAGTAAGAATAATTTCAGTAAAAATGATAATCTTATATTTCATGTACTTGAGTTAAATGTTCCAAAATATATTCCTTGGTTCCCTTCAGCCCACTGTCCCCAGAAATATTCTGGCCATGTATTTGGCACAAGGAGAGAGGGAGAGGTGTTAATGTAACTGCTTACAGAGGAGCTGTCTTCTATAAATTTCACCATCACTAAATGTTCTTTCAAAGGTATTTCTCTGTAACTAACGCTCTTTCAGCAGTTCTAATCTACAGCACTATCATTTGCACAGCAGTGAAACAAATTTGGTTCTAGACTGCTTCTCAGGGCACCAAATAAATCAGGTTTAGCAGGAAAACTGGAGTCAACAATTCTTAGATTTCACTGTGTTGAAGAATCATCTAAATAACCAATAGAAAAAAAGAACTTTCTAGAGCGCACATCTTACAATAACAGATTTCTGGTTAATAATGGATCCTCCTGCAAATTCCTGGTGATCCTTCTGCCAATTTCTCACTAAGATATCCCAGACAATGTAAATAAGAGTGAATAGTCACATTAGCACCAAAAAAGAAAACAAACAAACAAACAACAACAACAAAAAAAAAAACTCAAGCCTGCCAAAAGCACAAACTAATGCCAGAATCTAGAAAGAACCAATTGTAATCATATGGTAGAAATATGCCCAGGCTTATGTTCGTAGCACACCCTCTCTACATTAATGATACTACTTTTAAAAAGTAGGAAACTGCTACATAATTCTCCTAGCACCTTCCTGGACTCAGGCCCATCTCTTTTCCAAAGTCTAGTGTCTGTCTCATTTTCCACCTCAGAAGCTGATCTGGAACATCAAGACACAGCTCTGCTAACTTCTTACCATAACTGTGACTCCTGCCTTCCCTGGAACGCCATCTCTCTACCTCCAGACCACAAAACCAAACTCCCTGTCATCGAGTCCATTCTGACTCATAGTGACCCTGCAGAACAGAGTAGAACTGCTCCACAGAGTTTCCAAAGAATGCCTGGAGGATTTGAACTACTGATCTTTTGGTTAGCAGACATAGCCCTGAACCACTGTCACCAGGGTTTTCTCTACATCCAATTTCAGGAATCCACTTAGAAATTACAGACAATGAAAATGGTAAACACCAAAATTCATGGGCTTCAGCCAGTACTTCTCACAACAACAGAAATTACAGCTGTCATTCACTCATTTGACAAATACTTGTTGCATTCCTTCTCTTTGCCAGATATTGTTCTAAGTGCATGGGACAAACACATTAGTAGAAATCACCTGATACTTACATTGTGGTACCACCTTGAAAAGTGGAGGTCATGTAAAAAAACAACAAATACAATAATTTATATAACTTGTTAAGACAAAAGTGATACATGAAAAAAATTACAGCAAAGTAAATGAGATAACAGCTGAGAAGAGCTTTAAGTGGGATGGTCAGCGTAAGCCTCATTTAGAAGATCAGCTTTAGTGAACACCTGAAGCTGCTAGACAAAAAAAATCCTTTAACAGAGGAAGCAACCACAGCAGAGTCCCTGAGGTGGCAGCACATCTGGCAGATCCAATAACAGCAAGGAAGCCACATGGTTAGTGGGGTGAGGGGGAGAAAGAATCAGCCACGAGTATCAGGGATGAAATCAAGTGTAAAGACTGAGTAAAATGTTTAGCAACTGCAGAGTTCTGAGCAAAAGTGTGGCTGACACTTTCAAAGGATCATTCTGGCTGCTCTGCTGAACAGAGATTACAGGGCTCAGTAACAGACAATTTGGGACACTACCCATGAGATTAGACATGGTGGTGATTCAGACCAGTGCTCCTTCAGCAAAGAAGGTGAGAAGTGATCAGATTCTGGATATGTTTTAAGGTAAAGCCATGAGAATTATCCAGTGGCCTTGATAGGAGGTCCGACAACTAAGCCTATGAACTTAATTGTTCTAAGTGCTACACATTTCATTGCTGAATATCAATACGATCATCTTCAAAGTACTCCCTTTGGGAAGCTATACACTGATGCCAGCTCACCCTTCAAAGCAATTTTGGAACTCTTTCTGGGATGACCATTGCATACAGTTTGCAAACGTAACTGTATAGTTGTCTGTGAGGCAATTTTTACCCAGTAAATAAATAACTGTATTGAAAAACTCTCCCCACTCACTTGATTTGGCTCCCAATGACTTTTTTCTTTACCCAAAATAAAGGAAATATTGAAAGGAAGACGTTTCGATGACATTCAGGACACCAGGAGTAGTATGACGACAGCTCTGATGGCCATTCCAGTAAAAGAGTTCCAAAATTGCTTTGAAGGGTGGACTAGGCACTGGTATTGGAGCTTTCCAAGGGGAGTACTTTCAAGGTGACCACAGTGATATTCAGCAATGAGGTATGTAGCACTTCTTTCTAGAATGTCAGACCTCATATACCATATATAATCAAGGATGGTTCCAACACAATCTGAGGAACTGGAGAGATGTAGTGTCCATTCACTGAGATAGAGAAGATCAGTAAAATAGTATTGGCAGGGAGGTAAGATGTGTGGCTTGACACACGTTAAGTTAGAGATGCCTATTAGACCTCTAAGCAGAGATACTGAGTAGACTGTTGGATACATCAGCCTGGAGTCTTGGCGAGAGATCGGAGCTGGAGATACAAATTTGGGGGCCAAAAGTACATACGCAGTATTTAAAGTCATGGTACTGAACGAGAACACAAAGGAGAGGGTAAAAATAAACAGGAAATGAAACTCAGATTACACTCTGGGTCACTCCAACAATGAAAAGGTAACAAAGAAAAGAAGGAACCAGCAAAAGAGAGAAGCAGCAACCAGTGAAGTAGGAACACAACTAAGTTTGAGGTTCTTAAAAGTTGAATGAGGACCATACATGAAGCAAGAGGGATGATCAATTACCCCACCCCAGAGAATTGATCACTGAACAAGATCAATGACCAATGGAGGTCACTAATGACCCTGCCAAAAGTTGTCTTTATAGAATGTGATGAAACTCTCACAGTAAAACGGGTTCCAAAGAAACTCTCGGGAGACGAATTTGAGGCTCAGTAGAAAACATTTGTTAGAAGAATTTAACTGCAAAGCAGAGCAATGAATTTGAGCATTTCATGAGAAAGTCAGGGCAAGAGGTTTAAGAAAGATAAAACTGTAACAGCACACTTTTTTGTGGACAAGAATGAACCAAGAGCAAGACAGAGAAAAAAAGTGAATGCTATAAGAGAGGAGAGAGAACCAATGGTCATATTTCCTTTGACTAGGGGAGAGAAGACAGGATCAAGACATAGGTATGGAGCTGGCTTTGGACTGGAACATAGCTACCTATAGCAAGAAGCAGGAGAGAGAGGGAAGCTAGAAGTAGGGAGATGAGCTGGGGGAGTCTCTGGAAACTCTCTTGTGGCTATTTTGAATTGTCAGCAAGATAGGAATCAAGTTCATCAGCTAAGAGCAGAGACAGAGGAACAAACATTTAAAGTTTTAGGAACAAGAAGATGAGTAAAAAAGTCACCTAAAACAAGAGTTGTCATTGTTCAACAACAAAAAAGAGAATATTAAATGAGTCAACTCAATAAGCTTAAAAAAAAAAAGAAAGAAAATAACATTAAGTGAAGCAAAAGAATCATTAAAGATAAAGGCAGAAATTAAATGATTAGAATATAAATAGTAGAACAACTGGTTCTTTGAAAAGATCAATATAAATACAAATCTTTTGCAAAGCTCATCAAAAAAGTAAAAATACAATTATACACTGGAAATAAGAAAATGGTTATCACTATAGAGACAAAGAAGATTTAATACAAGGAAAAGGGAATATATATAAAATTTTATGCCAAAAACTATGAAGTACTGTGTGAAAGAGATAATTTGTAGGAAGATATAAATTACCAAAATTTACTCAAGAAGTAGACTCTGAGCAATTCAATAACTATATGGAAATAAACAATGCTGACAATGAATTCACAGGGGAGCACTTTGAAAATTTTAAGAAACAGAATATTTTGCTAAAGTAATACATGGCCCAGAAAATGAAGGAAATGTTTCTATTTAATTTTAAAAAATAACCTTTATATCAGAACTTCAACAGATAGTACAAGAAACAGAAGTACATCTTACTAGTAAATATTGATGCAAAAATCCTAAAAGTATTACCAAAACACAAACAGCTGCAATGTAATCACCTTACTGGGTGCCAAAACTAAGTTAATAAAACACATTAAGAAAATCATTCCTGATAGAAATCTCGGTTAGCTCATGTTAAACAATATCACTATCCAAAATCTTACCTCACAATGAACTACTGAAGGCTGGAAAGACATAGTATGTCTTCGATAAATGTTAGCTACTATACCGTTACCATTACTACCACATTAAAACAGGAATGCTTATTCCTACTACTCATATTTAACATCTCTGTGAAGGTAACTCTTCCCTGTTCTCAAGATAATCGTCCAATGACTATGGCTAATGCCTAAAAAAACATTTTAGCATAAATCCAGGAATGTTGATCCTAAACATTTCTGAAATGTAACACAAAATACTCAAAGCGGAAAAAATACAAAAATGTAACACAAATACTCAAAGCGGAAAAAACAAAGATATGTGCTTTAACTGCATCTTGTTTTAAAAATGTAGTGGATCTTGGTGTTTGCCCAAATTTGAATGAGTTTAAAAAAGCCAGTCAGTGAAGCACCATGCAAGAAGATTTGAATATTGTATTTCATCTCATTTTGTAAATAATTCTGGGTAACGTATAACCAATTAAACACTTGGCCTTAATGTTTACTCAGCTGATAGTTTACAACATAGGAAATCCTTCCACTTAAAGAGAAAAAGAAAACTTTAAAGCCTCGTTTTTCTTATTCCCCGCTTTATTTCACTGTGCTATCCCACAGGGAAGAAGGCTCATTAGGAGTCAAATTTTCACTCAACAGGAGTATGTGATATCCTTACTATCAACTCTTTTTCTTACTTTTTGTTTTTATTATTCATTTATTCATTTTACCATTCTTACCTCCCCCAACCCTGGTAACCATAAAAGATTGTTTCTCTCTATGTGTAAACCTTTTCATGAGTCTCACATAACATCTGTCCTTCTGTGATTGAGTCATTTCACTCAGCATAATTCCTTCCAGTTTGCTCCATGTGATGTGATCACATTCAGTTTTGTGAGCACCATCTGCTAAAAAGACTGTCCCTTAACCATTTGATGGACTTCAGGCCTTCGTCAAAGATCAGGAGACCACAGGTGGATGGACTGAAATCTGGGTTCTCGATTCTGTTCCGATGGTTAACGTATCTGTTGTTGTACTAGTACCAGGCATCTCTGTTTCTAAGGTACGACTCTTGTAAACAGCATATTGGTGGATTTTGTATACTCACCAATTCTGTCACTGTCTGTCTCTTTATGAATACATTTATGTCACTCACATTCAGTGTAACTGCTGACATGTGTGAGTTTATTGTTGTCTTCTATAGTATTTTCTTTTTTTTTTTTTTTTAGTGGTTGTGTTAACATTTTCTTTGTTCCTCTTACTCCCCTGTGCTGAATTTCTTTGGTCTGTGGATTTCTTTTTCATTTGTTTGTATTAAAACGTTTTTTTTTTTTCTTCCTTAATGAGTAGCTTTATTAACTTTCTTTGTGGTTACCTTGAAATTTACTCTCATCTTCTTAGCTTTAAATCAGTCTATTGATATATGGTAGTGCCTTGCCTTTGACTCCATTAGAAAATTCCACTTCTACACCATTTCTTTACTCCCTGTTCTATGGCTCTGATGTTATCATTTCAAATTAACCTCTCTGGTTCCTTGTAACTCTCTTGGTTTTGTACAGTCCTTGAGAGTTGACTTTCTACATTGGTACCTTACTAGTACAATAATGTGTTCTAGATTCAGGCTGTGATCTGATGTTGTCTATTCTCAGACTGAAGAATTCTCCTTAATAATTCTTGTAAGTTTGGCTTAGTTTTTACATAATTCTTTAATTTCTGTTTATCTGGAAATGTTCTAATTTCATCATCATATTTGAATGAGAGCTTTGCAGGATATATTATTTATTCTTGGTTGGCAAGTTTTTCTTTCAAGGTTTTACATATATATATATATATATGCATCTCATTGTCTGCTTCTCTGGCATAGCTTACGTGGAATAATCAGGGCTTAGTCTTCTAGTTTCTTCTCTGTGACTTTTTTGTTTTTCTCGAGATGCTCTCTTAATGTTTTCTTTTGTTTTAGCAAGTGTGATTATGATATACTTTCATGATTTCCTTTTAGGATCTATCCTATATGGGATTTGTTGAGCTTCCTGTATGGTCAGCTTTTCATCTTTTACAACATCAGGGAAGTTTTCTGTCAGCAATTCTTCAATGATCCTTCCTGGGTTTTCTATTTTTTTCCCCTGTTCTGGATCACCAATCACTCGCAATTTTTTATTTTTGATTGTGTTCCACATAATTCTCAGGGTTTCTTCATTCTTTTTTCTGATTTTTCCTCAGAGATGTATCCAACTGTTTAATCTTCAATTTCACCCATCCTTTCTTTTATCATTTCAAACATGCTCCTCAGCCCATTTCTAAAATCTTGCTGTTTATCTTTTGGATTTCTAAATGTTACTGTTGTATGGTTTCTAGTTATGAATTTATTTTGCCATTTTGTTTCTGTATTACTTTCACGAATCTGTCTTCCCTTTCCATGAATTCGTCTATTTTTTCATTTTTTTGTCTGATTTTTGCTTCAACTCTCTGATAACTCTGAATATTAGAGATGTGAATTCTCTGTCACGTAATTCTAACACCTTTTCTCCTACTGGAAGGTCTTCTGGTGTTTTATTTTGGACACCTTCTTGCCTTTTTTAAATATTTTGATATATTCTGCTGTCTTTGGGACCTTTGGCTTTTATTTTCTTTGTTTACTGACCGCAGATCCCTTTGTTCTGTCTTGTGTTTTTGTTTTATTTGGTTATGTCAGACCAGGCATTCTTTGTTGTTTGTTCATCTGTGGTCATGGTATTTCTCACCTTCTCATCTAACAGGCATGGCCAGTTGTTCAGCTATAGTATAGCAGGGAGGCCCAAAGGGTGATCTGTGTCCTGCTGGGAGCTCCTAAAGGTGCTTTCACATATTCCCATCTGCTGATCTCCAGTGTGGGTGGGGTGAACCCAAGTGGTATGGACACTGCTCTTCCCAGCTGGCCACCAAAGCTAGCCAGAAGTTGTACTACATTCAAACGCACAAAACATTCCTGCAGTAGATACCTTTGAGGTTGTCCGCCAAGCCCTGAGCCCCTCTTTTCTGAAAACTGCCAGCAGACGGCAGACCACATAACCATGTTTACACTATACCTATCTGCCAGAGCTGCATGGTCCTCGGTGGATGCCTCCACAGAGTCAATCACATTCTTTCTCTCATTGATCAGCCTCTGTTGAACTCTTAATGTTCCTAGAGTCTTATACAGATCATAAATTCAGTATATGCTGAAGGGAGGCTTCAATACTGTGAAGTAATGGAAAACAATCTGGGACTTTATTCTTGGTCCCTGTGAAGTAACCCTGGGAATAACTGAAGTGCCTTTATCTGAAACCTCTACACTACACTTAAGCATTTGATCTAACAAGTGGATTGTGGCAATACAAGAAAATACTCACCTGGAAGGCCAGTGCCCTACCCTTAGGAGGCATGATTTGGCCTTTTATGCACGTGCAATCATAACAGGCTGATAAAGGCCCTGCCCATGGAAGCTCAGAGAGCTTCCTGGTTGGTGAAAGACATAGATGCAGGTAGGAGAGTGCATGTCTCTCTTTGGGATATGGAAGCTCCACATTGTGTACCCTCCTAGACCTTGTCCATACATTTTCCCTTATGACAATCCTGATTTATGTTATTTTGCTATAATAAATCTATAAACATAAGTATAGTGATTTCTATCAGTTCCATGAATTGTTCCAGGGAATTACTAAACCCAAAGAAGAAGGGGGAGTCATCAGGTCAGTGTGTCACATGAACTACCAAACTTGCAACTGGCATCTGTCTTTTTGGCAGCCTAAAGGACAATGTCCTTTTAACCTAGGTCTGGTGGCTAGGGTCAGAGATAGAGTGTGCCTCATGGGTGACTGCTGTCAAATTACTGAAAAGTGGAAAAGGGATACTAAAGCAATTTCTATTGATTTAGCTACTGTACTCATGCTGATTCATGAAGTTATCCACAAAAGCCCCTTCTGAACTAACAAAATACCAGCACAGAGAAGAGGCCATACGTCTGATTTAATACCCAAGAAGATGCTATAACTTAATAACTAAAATGAAGGTTTTAAAGGGACCTTTTAAAAATGTCTTCAAATAATAACCCTTTCAATAGCTTATGCTTCATTTCATTAGAAAACGTTATGTATATATATCTATATCATTTCCACATGTATCTCCCATACAACCCACCATAAATACAAGTGCTTGAAAGATGAGTATTTTTAAAAGTACACAGGATGTGAGTTTCTGTGCAGTAGCCAAGAGCAACAAAACAGCGTCAGAGGCAGAAATGAAGTTTCTCATGTCCCAGCCAGAGCTCAGGAGTGCAGGAAGGCCAACAGCTGTGCTGAGGTTGTACGAATCAGACCCAAGTCGAGTGGTCACATGGCCTCCCTTGTCTTTCAGTGTTTAGCAGACCTCTGCCTAACTAGGAATGACTACGACAATTAATGCATGAGGACTGTACAAAAGATAATAGAAAATGATGGTCATCTAGCAACATCTTATAAACACAAACACAAAAGAGATTAGATGCAGCCTTTACAACACAAAACTGTGGTCAAGGGGGGATAAAACACCTTCAGACTGAAATGCTAGAAAGAATTTTCCTAACATGGAGATCCAATAAATGCCTAGCAACCTCCCCAGGGAAATTGTAGCAAAGTCACTCAGAGTGGAGAAAGAAATTCATTTCTGAAAGCCTCTTTTCCAACTTGGGAAATTTAATTCTATGCCTTTGTAATCCCAAGAGACTGTTTGGCTAAGGCTGCACTGGGTGTAATCATAAGTCAAAATTAATACACTGGTTATGCTACTCACCCACAAGTTTGCTAGAAAACAGTCAACACTAAAAGTGCCAAGAGAGTTTTTTCTTATGGGTAGGAAGGTAAGCAGCAACTCTGTAATATTAAATACCTACTTTGTTCTTTGCCTAAGTAAGAAAACTATTTAAAGTAGAAATTCTTTAAAGACCATAAAAATAGGCATCCTATTTGTTTCCTGTTTTGGTTTTCTTGGGAAGGAAGGGGAGGAAGGGAAAGAACACTTGACAGTCTATCTCAACAGTAGTATTTTTTTCAGAAACAACTGTTTCCTTTCTGTTCTCCCAGCCACGATGAGCACCAAGTAGCCTCCCACCTCACCAGACTAAAGGTCCTGGTCCTCATCCTCTAGGTCTCGGTTGAGACCCCAGGTCCAAGCTCCTACAAGAATTCTTCCTCTTCAAGGTCCAATGCTGCCATGCAAATCTTTCCTTTTCTCCATAAATGCCTAGCAACCTCCCCAGGGAAATTGTAGCAAAGTCACTCAGAGTGGTTCCTGTCATTTTCCAGCAGGATTACTTGCCTTCTCCTACAAATTGAGCTCCTTAAGGGAAGACTCAATCCTCCCTACTTGGGAAACCTCGTTTAGAATACAGTGAGGCTTATCTTTGTTGAATGAATATTGACATATTGGGCGTTGAGTCAAAACATCAAGGAAAGCTGTAACAGATAAAGGTGACATTATTTCTGGTCACAGAACTTCACTATACTGCTAGATGTGCCCAAGGTGATGAAAGGGGATGTCATCGACACTGTCTTAACAATGTTAGGTTCCTTGGAAAAGCGGTCTGTAAACATTTTTGCTTCCAAACTTCAAAAATTTTGAAAAAATGTTAACCCTCTAGCACATTTTAAAATTAACACCTAAACCTGTTCATTGTAAATTTAAATAGTGGCATGGAATGTTACCTCTTGACATTTTGTAATATTGGCATTTTAAAATGAAATTGCTTTTATTCAAGCTTCTAAATGTATCCATTGTAATCTAAATACCACAGTGACTTGATATCCACAATCTATATAAAAAATACATGAACAAACATTTCTTTTGTTCTTTTGTATTGTAATAATTCCTTTTTCTCCTTTAACTGGCATTTTTATTCCATTTCACCTACAGAATTTTATCCTATTGTAACATTTTTATTTACATTCATACTATCACACTTTTCTGTGACAAAAAGCTATTAAATTTTTGTTCATTTCCTCTGACTAAATGGCTCCAATTGTGAAAAAATTCACTGGATTCTATCATCATTACAATTATTAGTAGAATGCAACTTAACAAAGAAAATATAAAATTTTATAATAATTATGATTAAATAAATCCAGAATAAAAATGTTTTTTCATTGGAAATACACTTCTCAATAAGATGGATAGGGAATTTTTTTTCCAATTGGTTCATGTGTTATTTGCTAGAGTAAGAAATATTTATTAATAACTCTATTCTATGTTTTTGCATTACAAATACAAAGTAAAATATCTTGCTCTTATAGATTAGTTGAGAAAGAAAGAAGTTTACTTTGTTCTGTTTTTAATAGCAATGGTACTTAATTGTTCAAATTCCTTCTGAGATTTGTACCCCCAAAAAGTAAACAAAAAAAATACAATTAAATACAATTTTATACGATAATCACTGTTTTCTTATTTATGCTCACTTTCAGTTTTATTTAACATATACGTGTGTGTGTGCATATACACATGCATGCATATGTATACACACACACATAAACGAAAGCCACTTAATCTGCAAAATGTTTCCTTTTCAAATCATTAGATTCATTCTCCTTCTCACATGAAAATAATATTCTAATTGTCACTTTGGTACCATGCCAGCCAAGCCAAGTGCTGTAGAGTTGGATCCCACTCATAGTACCATAGAGGTTGGGGTAATGTGGCACTTCTTTTGATAATGTACCATAATATTTGGAAGGTTTGCTTTTGCCTTAATTCATTTACAGTCAGAGAAGGGAGCTAAGGCCAGACAACCAGTCAGCATAGGTATGTCCCTGAGCAGATTCATTTTAGGAAAGAGAGTAAAGTGAAGCAAAAGATTTGAAATGATTTTCTTATAACTCCCCATAGGTTCCCTGGCCTAACACACACACCAGATTGCTGACTTTTAGGACCAGTGTGTCAGAGTCCCACCCTTCAGTGGAGGAAACAGACCCACACATCAGCAGATGGGGTGAAGAGAGAACCAAGAAGCTGTCTTAGTCATCTAGTGCTGCTATTAAAATACTACCATACGTGGATGATTTTAAGAAACAGAAGCTTATTCTCTCACAGTATAGTAGGCTAGAAGTCCAAATTTAAGGCAACAGCTTCACATGAAGGCATTTTCTCCCTTCTAGCTCTAAACCAGATTCTTGTCGTCAGATTCTCCCCGGACTGGGAGCTTCTGAGGAGCAAGGACCCTGGGTTCAAAGGACATACTCTGTTCCTGGCACTGCTCTCTTGGTGGTATGAGGTGCCCAACAGTCCTAGTCATCTAGTGCTACTATAACAGAAATACCACAAGTGGATGGATTTAAAAAGAGGAGTTTATTTTGTCCAATAGGCAAAAAGACCAAATTCAGGATATCAGCCCCAGGGGAAGTCTTTCTCTGTTGGCTCTAGAGGAAGGTCCTTGTCATCAATCTTACCCTGAACTATGAGCTTCTGAGGTGTGGGCACCCCAGGCCCAAAGGACACACTCTGCTCTTGGCACTGCTTTTTTGGTGGTATGAGGTGACCAACCCTCTGTTTGCCTCCCTATCCTTTATATCCCAAGAGATTGCTTCAAGACACAACACAATCTTACATATTGAGCCCTGCCCCATCAATGCAACTGCTGCCCATCTTTCCTCATTAACATCATAGAAGCAAAGTTTGCAGCCTACAGGAACATCACAGAATACCAGGAATCATAGCCTAGCCAAATGGCTACACACATTTGTGGGGGGGGGGGGGTTTAACCCATAACATTCCACCTTTTAGCACCCCTAAAAAGCACATCCTTGCAACACACAAAACATATGCATATCATAGCAAAAGTCTTGCATCTAAGTCTAAAATCCAGAAATTATTCTTCTATTGTGAAATCTATAACACAAGTCATTTGTCTCCAAAATATAATGGCAGAACAGGCAGGCATAAGCTAGACATTTCCAAAAAATAGGGAAAAATTGATTAAAAAAAAAAAAGAACAGGTATCAAGCAAATTGGCAGAACACATTACATTAACTGTCAAGGCTTTAAAACAATCTTCCATTCTCTAAAACATTTTACACAATGGCCCTGCTCTCCAGACTTGAAGTACTGGCCACACTCTCCAGATTCTGAATGGATGTCCCTTAGCCCCAGGCTTCAATTCTGCCATCCAGGCCCACTGGGCAAGCAACTTTGCTCCTTCAGTTTTAGGTGCACTTTTTCCTTTTCTATCTGAACGGCAACTCCACTCTTATAAACACCAGAGGCCACAGCTCCACCCTCTGAAACTCCTGAGATCATGGCCATACTGTTTGAGACTGAGGCAACTCAGCTTTTCATGTTCCTTGTCTCTCCAGCTTCCGCTTCCTGTGACTCCAAGGCCTAGGCCTCAAGCCCACATCTGCCCTGTTGGGGTAAGAGCTCCAAAGCTCTGGAGCTTCACCAGCAAGTACCCAGAAGCACCCTAGTCCTTTAGGAAACTTGCTGCACACAGGCACCCAGCTCTCTCGCTCCACCAATCAGCAAGCCTGACTCTACTAGTAAATGCGTGAATGCACCCCACTCCATCAGGAAGCCTACCACGCACAGGCACTCAGCTCTCTGGCCCTGTGGGTTGGGCTCCAGTTCTGTCTCAAGCTAGTCTGGTTCTGTATTACTGGTTCATTGTTGCTTCTTTCTCACCATCTGCACCTTGTATATTAGCAGTGCTTCACAGTTTCTTAAGAGTTTTCTATCCATTCAGTTTCAAAACCATTTAAACATACTAGGTTTCTGTCAGAGCAGCACCCCACTCTCACAGTACCAAATTCTGTTTTAGTCATCTAATGCTGCTATAACAGAAATACAACAAGTGAATGGCTTTTAAAAGAGAAGTTTACTCTGTCCAGTAGGCTACAAGTGCAAATTCAGGCCATCATCTCCAGGGTGGGGCTTTCTATGTTAGCTTTGGAGGAAGGTCCTTGTTCTCAAACCTCCCCTGGACTGGGAGCTTTCTGAGACACTGGGGCCTCAGCTTCTTTCCAATGAGTGGCCTCTGCTTCCAGCACTGCTTTTTCTTTCCTGGTGGTATCAAGTCCCCAATTCTAATATATGGGGAACACAAAGGAAAGAGCAAGACTTCCTTTTCCTTTATGCCTCACAGTACAATGCAACCTTACACATTTAGTCTTGTACTACCCAACACAAGTCACACATCCTCCCTCATTAACATCAAAGAAGTAGGGTTTACAGCATATAGGAACATAACACAGTACCAAGAATCATGGCCTAGCTAAATGACTACACACATTGGGGAGGTGGGGCATTCAATTCAATCCATGATGTCAACTCTCTACTTGTTTCCCTTCCCTTTTATTTCTTATATGAAAAAAGGAGATACAAGCCACACTCCAAGGAAACTTCCTTTACAACGGATCTGGAGAGTGACCTTAGTAAGGGTGTTACAGTACCACCCTAATCCTCTTTAATATAATCCAATCTTTCCCTATCAACCACAGGCAGAGTTTAGGATAGGAAAATTACAAAGAAGAGAAAATTTACACAATACCAGGAATCATGGCCCAGCCAAACTGATACATACATTTTTGGGGGGACACAATTCAATCCATGACAAAACCCAACCTTTTACTGAAACACAGGACAAAAAAAGCCCTTGGTGAGATGCAGGTAGGATATTACAAAGAAGGGGGCTTCTCGAGTCACCAGATATAATGGTAAAGGTTCTCATTCAGTGTGCCATATACAAAAGAAGTCATCCGTAAAATGGGGGAAACAAAAGGCATCTTCCAATTGGGATTTTCATAAGGATTAAATAAGTTAATAGTTGTAAAGCACTTACAAGAGTGAAAAGCACATGGGAAAACAAATTTCATCTATCATAATTATCATCATCACCAAGACAGAACTGTTGTTAGGTGCCACCAAGTTGGTTCCAACTCATAGCAATCCTATACACAACAGAACAAAACACTGCCCGGTCTTGCACCATGTCCACAATTGTTTTTATGCTTAAGCTCTTTGTCGTAGCCACTGTGTCAACCCATCTCATTGAGGGTCTTTCTGTTTTTCTCTGACCCTCCATCCTACAAAGTATGATTTCCTTCTTCAGGGACTGATCCTTCCGGACTACAGGTCCAAAGCAAATAAGATGCACTCTTTGCTATCTTTGCTTCCAAGAGGCACTTTGGTTGTACTTCTTCCAGAATGGATCTGTTTGTTCTTTGGGTGGTGTATGGTACATTCAACATTCTTCTCCAACACTCCAATTCAAAGGCATCAATTCTTCTTCTGTCTTCTTTGTTCACTGTACAGCTTTCGCATGTATACAATGGGACTGAAAATACCATGGATTGGGTCAGGTGGACTTTAGTCTTCAAGATGCATCTTTACTTTTCAATATTTGAAAGAAGTCCTTGGCAGAGGATTTTCCCATGCAATCTGTCTTTTGATTTCTTGACTGCTGCTGCTGTGGGCACTGATTATGGACTCAAGTAAAATAAAATCCCTGACAACCTCAATCCTTTCTCCATTTACTAAGATGTTGCTTACTGGTACACTTCTGAGAATGTTTGTTTGTTTGATGCTGAGATGCAACCCACACTGAAGGCAGTGGTCCTTGATCTTCAGTAAATGTGTCAAATCTTTTTCACTTCCAGCAAGTAAGGTAGTATCCTTTGCATAACTCAGGTTATTAATGAGTCATCCTCCAATCCTGATGCCTTGTCCTTCTTTGAAGAATTCAGCTTCTTGGATTATTTGCTAGGCACATAGATTGAAAAGTGTGGTGAGAGGATACAACCCTGATGCACACCTTTCTTGACTTTAAATCAGGCAGTGTCCCCTTGTTCTGTTCACATGACTGACTCTTGATCCATACACAGATTCCTTAAAAGCACAATTCCCATACTCTGCAATGTTAGCCAAATTGGTTATGATTCACACAGCCAAATGCCTTTCCATAGTCAATGAAACACAGGCAAACATCTTTCCGGTATTCTCTGCTTTCAGCTAAGATCCATCTGACATCAGCAATGATATCCCTGCTTCCATGTCCTCTTCTGAATCCAGCTTGAATTTTTGGTAGTTCCTTGTCAATATACTGTTGCAGTCACTTTTGAATGATCCTGAATAAAATTTAACTTGTGTGTGATATTAACGATATTATTCTGTAATTTCCACACTCAGTTGGATCACCTTTGTTTGGAATGGGCATAAATGTGGATTTCTTCCAGTTGGTTGGCCAGGTAGCCGCCCTCCAAATTTTTGGCACAGACAAGTGAGCACTTCCAGCATTGCATCTGTTTGTCAAAATATCTCAATTGATATTCCATCCATTTCTGAAGCCTTGTTTTTGGCCAATGCCTTCAATGCAGCTTCGATTCCTTCCTTCAGTACCACTGGTTCCTGATGATACGCTACCTCTGCAAATGGCTGAACATAAACCAGCTCTTTCTGGCATAATGGTTCTATGTATTCCTTCCATTTTCTTTTGATGCTCCCTGAGTCATTTAATAGTTTGCTTGTGGAATCTCTCGCTACTGCAACTCAAAGTGTGAATTTTTTCTTCAGTTCTTCCAGCTTGAGAAACACAGAACATGTCCTTCCCCTTCTGGTTTTCCATTTCCAGCTCTTTGCATGTGTCCTAATACCTCATTTTGTCTCCTAGAGCTCCTCTCTGAAATCTTCTGTCTAGATCTTTTTCTTCACCATATCTTCCTTCTGCTGTAGTTGCTTAACATTCAAGAGCAAGTTTCAGAGTCTCTTCTGACATCCAATTTGGCCTTTTCTCTTCTTCCTATCTTTTTAATGATCTCTTGCTCTCTTCATGGATAATACCTTTGATGTCATTCTACAATTCACCTGGTCTTCAGTCATTAGTGATCAACACATCAAATCTTTTACTAAGATGCTCTTTAAACTCAGGAGCAATATATTCATGGTCATACTTTGGCTCTCATGGACTTAATCTAATTTTCTCCAGTTTCAATTTGAATTTACATATTTTCAATTTGAATTTACATATGAGCAACTGATGATGTGTTCCACAGTCAGCACCTGGTCTTGTTCTGCCTGCTGATATGGGGTTTTCCCATCATCTTTTTCCACAGATAGAGTCAATTTGGCTCTTTTGCATTCCATCTTGTGAGGTCCATGTGTACAGCTGCTGTTTGTGTTGGTGAAAAAAGGTATTTGTGACGAAGAAGTCATGAATCTTGTAAAATTCTATCATGCGATCTCTGGCATTATTTCTACCACCAAGGCTGAATTTTCCAACTACCAGTATTTCTTCTTTGTATCCAACTTCTGCATTCCAGTCACTAGGAATTATCAATGCATCCTGATTACATGCTTGATCAATTTCAGACTGCAGGAATTCATAAAAATCTTCAACCTCTTCATCTTTTGCCTTAGTGGTTGGTGCTTAAATTTGAATAATAGTTGTATTAACTGGCCTCCCATGTAGGCATATGGATATTATCCTATCCCTGACAGCACTGTACTTCAGGACAGATCTTGAAATGTTCTTTTTGATGATGACTGCAACATCATTTCTCTCCAAGTTTTCATTCCCAGCATAGTAAACTATATGATTGTCAGATTCAAAATGGCCAAAATTGGTCCCTTTCAGCTCACTAATGCCTAGGGTATTGATGTTTATGCACTCCACTCATTTCTGATGATTTCCGATTTTCCTAGATTCATACTTTGTACACTCCATGTCCCAATTATTAACGGATGTTTACAGCTGTTTCTTTTCATTTTGAGTCATGCCACATCAGAGAACAAAGATCTCAAAGGCATTACTCCATACATGTCATTAAGGTTGACTCTACTCTGAGGAGGCAGCTCTTCCCCAGTTATCTTCTGAGTGCCTTTCACACTGGGGGCTCACTTTCCGGCACTATTTTTTATCTGACAATGTTTGGCTGCTATTCATAAGATTTTCCCTGGCTATTTCTTTTCAGAAGTAGACTGCCAGGTCCTTCTTCCTAGTCTGTCTTAATCTGGAAGCTCAGCTGAAATGTGCCTACAATGGGTGACCCTACTGGTACCTAAATACCAGTGCCACAGCTTCCTTCATCACAGCAACAAGCAAGCCTCCACTGACAGACAAGTGGGGGCTGCTCACTCTTGTCTCTACCCACCTCACCTGATACTGCTACCCTCCTTACCTGATGCTGTAGGTAATAGCACCAGGTAAGGAGGGGAAAAGAACCAGGTAAGGAGGATAACAGCATCAGGTAAAGGTAGTAACAGCATCAGGTAAGGAGGATAACAGTGTTAGGTAAGGAGGATAACAGCATCAGGTGAGGAGGATAACAGCATCAGGTGAGGAGGATAACAGCATCAGGTGACGAGGATGACAACATCACGTAAGACAGAACTAGGCCTTGACAAAGAAGAAGCAATCACAGAGGCATCTCACTCAGGCCTCACTTCTAAGTCTACAAATCTAAAACTCACCAGCCACTGGGAGAGAGAAAAACTGACAGTATGACAAATATTAAAACTGACCAATTAATTAATATGTTGTGATTACAGTGTATCTTCAAGATGGCCAATTCTCCCATGATCATGAAAAGTTTACAGTAATAAGGCAAAAAGTAAAATAAACAGAAGTTCAAAGAAAGACTTTGATCCAACTGAAGAAGAAATGTAAAGAAAGTGGAAGAAGATAAGCAATTAATTCCAAGTTTAATAGAAAATTATTTGAATAATTTATTCCAAAACATATCTAGCTCAAAACTCAGTATGTCTCAAAGCAAAGCGTTGATGTAATTAAGGAAAGAATGCTCAGGGGGTATACACTGCTTATTTTATTTGCACACCAAACGAGCCACCATAGATGCTTCTCCTGCTCAAATTCCTTGGCCCCATTATTCCCAGCACCAACAAATGCCCCTTATTCCCTATCAAGTCAACACCAGTAGGTTAATGTGTAAATGAGGAAAAGTTTGAGACAAAAGAGCTGGAAGCTTCTAGGTGGGCAATATGCCCCAAACAGGATATTCCATCTTTGTCATGGTACAAGGAGAGCCAACTAGTGATGGAAACAATACAAGATAGAAAAAACAGACCAAGAGAGAGAAAAAAAAAGGAAAGTAGACTGCTCCCTCCATTCTAGGCAGCTCTAGCAAAATAAAAAGAAAGAAGTAGGGGAGTGTGCACAGCAACCTGGTTGAAGAAACAGCACTTTAGGGCACCAGCTTTTGGATTAATCCCACCAACACTGTTCCTAATAACAGAAATTACTTTGTTTCTATTAGGCTGCTTAGTGTAAAACTTAAGATCACAAGTAATGCAAATCAATTTTCCCCAAAGCGCAGCCTTCACTAAAATAAACAGAAGCAAATTCAGGTCATTTTCTGATAGCTTTTAATTCTCTTTAGATACATTTTTAGACACACTGGTTAGCACAATGCCTGCTAACCAAAGGGTTAGCAGTTCAGATCCACTGAGCATTCCTTGGAAATTCTATTAGGCAGTTTTATTCTGTCTTATGCAGTTGCTGTAAGCTGGAATCAACCCAAAGGCAACAGGTATTCTGTTTGGTTGGTTGGTTGGGTTTTTTGTTGTTGTTGTTGTTGTTAACAAATCAGGTGTTTATATTATGGAGACCTAACTAGTAGTTTTTGCTTATATATTTAAATGGTAACAAGTCCTCATCATTGTTTCAATAAATATTATCCTTACATATGTTTCATGGATTGAATTGTGTCCCTCAAGAAATGTGTGTAACAACGTGACTGGGCCATGATTCCCAATATTTTGTGATTGTCCTCCATTCTGTGATTTTCTTATGCTGTAAATGCTAATCTCTGCCTGTTGTTAACAGACTGGATTATGTTAAAGATGATCAGGGTGAGACTTTGACACTCTTTCTAAGGTCACCTTCCTGCACCAATGTAAAGACATTTTCCCTGGAGTTTGACATACACCACCTTCTACTCCTTTGTCCTACAAGAGATAAAAGGAAAGGAAGCAAGCAGAGAATGGGGGACCTCACACCATTAACAATGCAGCACCAGGAGCAGAACACAACATTTGGACCTGAGGTTCCTGTGCCAAGATGCTCTCAGAAAGAAAGGCTGATGTAGCACAAGGACCTTCCTCCAAAGCCAACAAAGAGTATGTTCTCCTATAGCTAGCACCCTGAATTTGGACTTCTAGCCTAGTGGACTGTGTGGGAATAAACTTTTCTTTGCTAAGGCCACCCAGCCACTTGTACTTCTGTTAGAGCAGTATCAGCTGACTAACACAGTATGATTTACTCAAGAATTTTCAAAGTGTATTTCATGGAACTCAGTTTCTCTGAGATGTTACTCACTGCAGTTTAGTTGATTCTGAGTCACGTGGACCATGCAGAATCAAGCAAAACAGCACCATATAGTTTCCAAGGCTACAGATCTTTACAAAAGCAGGTTGCCACATCTCTCCCCTGCAGAACAGCTAGTGGTTGAAATCACTAATCTTTCAGTCAGCACCCAGACACTTAACTACTGCACCACCAGGGTTCATTCTTTGAGCTGTTACTAGGTACCATACAGTCAGTCATAGTAACCCTATGCACAAGAGAACAAAACACTGCCTGGCCATGTGCCACCCTCATAATCACTGCTTTTTGAACCCGTTCCTGCAGTCACTACATCAATCATCTCCTCAAGGGTCTTCCTCTTTTCCACTGACCCTTTATGTTGCCAAGCGTAATATCTTTATCCAGGGACTCATCTCTTACCAGAACATGTCCAAAAGTATGTGAGACAAAGTCTCACCATCCTTGTTTCTAAGGAGTACTCTGGCTGTATTTCTTCCAAGACAGATTTGTTCCTTCTTCTGGTTGACTGTGATATATTCAGTATTCTCAGCCAACAGCATAATTCAAGTGCATCAATTCTTCCTCAGTATTCCTTATTTGTTGTCCAGATTTCACATGCATATGAGGTGAATTAAACCATTACGGCTTGAGTCAGGTCACTTCAGCTCTCACTTTGATGAGGTCTTGTGCAGCAGAGGTGCCCGCTGCACTGTGTTGTTTCATTTCTTGACTGCTACTTCTACGAGTGCTGCTTGTAGATCCAAGTAACATGAAATCTTCGACAACTTCAGTCTTTTCTCCATTTATCATAATGTGGCTTATTGACTCAGTGAAGATTTTTGTTTTCTTTACGTCAAAATGCAGTCCATACTAAAGGCTACGGTCTTTGATCTTCATCAATAACTGCTTCAAGTCCTGTTCATATTGAGCAAGCCAGGCTATGTCATCTCCATATCTTAGGTTGTTTAATCAGTCTTCCTGCAACTCTGTGTTTTTCTTCATGTAGTCAGCTTCTCAGATTTATCTGCTTAGCACACAGACCGAATAAATATGGTGAAAGGATACACTCCTGAGGCATACTTTCCCTAATTTAAACCACACAGTATCTCCTTGTTCTGTTCACATAACTGCCTCTTGGTCTACGTACAGGTTCCACATGAGCACAAAGAAGTGCTCTAGAATTCCCATTCTTCTCAATGTTACCATAGTTTATTACAGTTTACACAGTGGAATGCCTTTGCATAGTCAATAAAACACAGATAAACATCTTCCTGGTATGCTCTGCTTTCACTAAGATCTGACATCAACAATAGTGTATACACTATAATAAATGTAGAATTGATACAGAGATGATGGTTAAAACAGGAATTTTTAAAAACTGGTTTTTGGTCCATCCTCAATAAGATAGACTGAAAGGTAAATTTTTCTTTCTTACTTTTTTTGTTTTTTAGGATTCTAAAAGATGTATTGTGACTTAAGACCTGTAAGATAAATAAATGACAAGAAGGACAGTGTTTACACAGTTAGGGCTTACTGATCATGCTTGACAACAAATCAAGCAAAAACCATCCTGTAACTACTAAATAAGAAAGATTCAGTGACACAGACATGAAGGGGAGGAGAAAGAAAAGAAAAACTGTGCTAGTTCTCTCAATTCAAACTGCCTAATTTATTTCAGTGTTACCTTAAAGAATCTAACGGAGCCAAAAATTCAGGTACATTTTGTTTCATTTATGTTTGAAATAGAAATTACGAGTCAAAACCACATTGTTACACAGGATAAGGTACCTAATTCTACTAGTCATAACAATGTCATACTTCCAAACTTCTACCAGAAAGATCCAAATGAAAAAAATAAACACCACCAAGAGCAGGCTGGAAGATGGTGCTCTCATACACTGCTATAGTAGAGTATAAGTTGGTACAACCACTTTGGAAAATTGTTCGGCACTATCTCCTAAGACTGAACTTACACTTACCCTATGACCAATTCCTAGGTATACAAAATTAATGGAACCATGTGTGTGCGTGCACGCATGTGTGAGCATGTGTGGCACAAAGAGACATGCCCAAGAATGTTCATGGCAGTATGATTGATAATAGCTCCAATTGAAAAACAACACAAATGTCCATCAACAGTATAATCAAGAAATAAATGATGTATCTTCATACTACAGGTATGGTAGGCGCACTAATGGTCCTCAAAGATACCTACATCCTAAATCCTGGAACCAGTAAATACCACCTTATATGACAAAGGGGCTAAGCAGATGTGACTAAGAATCTTTAGATAAGGTAGATCATCCTGGATTATCCCTTGAGTCCTAAATGTTAATCAGAAGCATACTTACAAAAAGAAGCAGATTGGAATAACGAGCTCTGAAGATAGAGAAAGGGGCACAAGTCCAGCAATCTAGCCCACTACTAGCAGCTGGAAAAGGGAAGAAAACAGATCCTTTCCATAGATGCTCCAGAAGGCAGCAGCAGCCTGCCAACATCTAGACTTCAGCCTCGTGAAACTGATTTTGGACTTGTGACCTTCAGAACTGTGAGAGAATTAATTTCAGCTGTTTTAAGGCATTAAATTTGTAATAATTTGTTACAGTAGCAACCTAATATGATGGGGATCTATACAGAATAGATGATTATTACCCACGATGCAGTGGTTAAGTTCTATGGCTGTTAACCAAAGTCTGGTGGTTCAAATCCACCAGATGCTCCTTGCAAACTCTATGGGGCAGTTCTCTGACCTATAGGGTTATATGAGTTGCAATTGACTAGACAGCAATGAGTCTGTTTTTTGTTTTGTTTTTCACCCACAAGAAAAATGATTTTCACAGACACAGTGTTTGGTAAATTATATAAGACACAATCCAACATCCTCTATGATGACATTCATGTGAAGTTCGAAAACCGGCAAACTAGTCCACAGGTGTCTTAGTCATCTAATGCTACTGTAACAGAAATACCACAAATGGATGAGTTTAGAAAGAAAAATATTATTCTGTCACAGTCCAGTAAGCTAAAAGTCTAAATCCAGGGTGTGATCTCCAGGGGAAGATTTCCTCTGCTGGTTCTGGAAGAAGGTCCTTGTTATCAATCATCCCTTGGACTGCAAGTTTCTGAAGTGCAGGGATCCTCGTACTTTCCAAATGATGCACTCAGCTCCAGACACTGCTTCTAGGTGGTATCAGGTCCCCCAAACTCCACTTGCCTCCCTTTCCTTTATAGCTCAAGAGGTTGCCCCAAGGCACAATACAATCCCACATATGTAGTCTCCTGCCCCACTAATACTACTGCTCGTGATCCTCCCTCATTAACACCACAGAGTAAGGTTGACAACATAAAGGAACATCACACAATATGGGGAATCAGCCCAGCCAAACTGCTACACACATTTTGAGGGGAATACAATTTAATTCAAAACAATACAGTTAAAGGTTGGTACAGAGGTCATTTCCAGGAAGAAGAACTGACTAAAAGACCATAAAGGGAATTCTGGAATAAGATTCTCTTTCTAATATCGGTGGTGATATTCCCACTGCAAGAAAATTCGTCAAAATTTACACTTCTAATGTGTATGCTTTTCTCCATACACAGTACACGTCAAGAAGAGCTATTCTTTTCTTCCCAACATTTTTTACTTTTTAATCATCAGAGCTAAAAGAATTATACAATAAACCCCTCTTGGAGAAGCAACGCCTGGGATTATTTGCAGAACTTGGAGGTTCTCACACTGTGAGGAGAAAAGAAACAAAGACAAGAAGTCACTGGCTACACCCAAAACAGTCAGTGGATTAAAAAAAAAAAAAAAAAAATCAACTTATTTTATACCAACAAAAACAGTAAGAATTTCATAGAAATTTCATAGAAGATACACACGTCTGTACACCCACATATGACGAAGACAGATAAAGGAAGAAGCAAATGACCCATGAGAATCGTCCTGCCCATTGAACACAGTCAAGATGCTTGCTCATCAAGTAAGAGAAGAAAAAGTGTACCATGTGTATCAGCACTTTGATCTTGACTTGGCATATGTTATAAAATACAATATCACACATCAAGTCTAAATCAAATATATAAACATAGACTAGTATATTTTTGGACATATCTGTTAGGAAAATCAAACATTTTTTCCTCTGAATTCAAAATCAATCCAAAGGCAAAGGCTCATCATTTTTATAGTTAAAAGTTAGTAACTCCAAGAAAAAGATGTTCTCTACACACGAAGCACTATCAGAAGCACTAAAGCAAAGATGGATCACACTAAGTCCACATATTTCAAGTCCCGACTTTCACAAAAATGAAGAAAGAAATAGCAGAAGGTCAGTACTTGTCTTCCTTTCTAATTATTAAATCCAAGGGTATCAGACCACATGGTGGACCACTACAAAAGGCCAACTTGAAAAGGAGGCAGTCCTAAGGTTGAAACAGTTGATAGTTCACATACCTCTACGGCACCAAATTTTAAGGCTACATTTTTTTCTACAGCTTAAAATCTCTCTACAGCTATATCTGCAGGTGCCAACAGAGGCTGAGAGAGGTCAGAAATCACAAGACTAATGAGTCATAAAACAGGGATGCAAAGAGTCTAGTAATTCTTTCACCTGCATGTGGCCTTTGGTGAAACGGCAGCGATGTTAATATGTAAACTTGGGCCTGGGCTTCATAATGGCACATAAAAGTCAAAATTCAGATATAAAATAAACTTCATAAAATTGGATTTAATTGAATTCATATAAACAAATGAACAGAAAATAAATTTTATAATAATGATAAAGGGAAAAATAGAGAGATAAACAGCTAGAATGTCAATGTTGCCTTTAAAATTCATTTTGATACATCAGTGTCTCAGAACGTAAGACAGTCAAGCCCAAAACACACATTTTTTTGATGGTGATATAGAACAGTGAGGGATTTTTAAGCTTTAAAAAACTAAGAATTAAAAGGGAAAAAATCTGAAACAAGGCAAAATGTCAGCAATAGCTGTGATGTTATTCTTGGTACTGCCCTGGAAACGTGAAATATTTCATACTTTTAACAGAAGGGAAAATTCAAGAACGTCACTGGAAATTTCTATAAAAATATCACCTGCAAAATGTTTCAGGACCTCTAGAATAAAGAAGTAACAGATATGCAAGAAGGACGACTCTAAGTTTGAGAAACACAAAGTCCCAGGAAAGGAAATTACACAAACTTTCTGTTCATTACAGCCCCATAACTGTCTCCCATTTTAGATGTTTATTATTATCTGTATTGTTTTTTCATTATTTTGGAATTTCAGGATTAGTCCTCTGTCTTTTTCCTAATCTCCTATTTTCTAAAGCACTGCCATCACCCCGGGAGTACATTCACTTATGGTCAAAGAAAAGGCATGAGAAACTGCAACTCAACTTTCTGGATGTGATGTTGTTGTTTTAAATGACTGATGGCTAATAAAAGGCTTGCAATGGACTGCCCATCTAAAACCTTACCACCAGCCAAATGTGCAGCTCACTATTAGCAGGGGAGAATAATTGTTCACACTCACGATAACAGAAAATGGAGAGCCAAGTTTAGATAAAGCATAAAGCCAACCAATAATGATAAGGATGTCAAAACAGTCTATGCTGGCTACTTCAGGTCAGGCACCGCTTTCACGTCTATAGAAAAGGCAACTAAGGCTCAGAGTTTAAGTGGCTCACCCAAAATCTATTAGGTATGATGGGTAGATTCTTTTCATAACTATGGGATTCTGCTTTGCAAACAAAATTCATTCTGACTGTGAGCTTGCTGAGATTGTGAGAGGCCCATTTACATTCCCATTTGATCTTTACATCACTCAGAGATACAGATATTATTACAAATACCACTTGATAGATAGACCAAAGAACTAAATAGAGTTCAGACAGTAAGTTTTAAACCCTGTGGAGCAGTTTTATTCTGCACACATGGGGTTGTGAGAACTGACAATTGACTCCAGCGCAACTAACAAGATGTCAAGGCTTGGTGACAAAGCCAAGACATTAACCTGGTCTTCCAACCCCAAGTCTTGTAATTTCCACACATGATAAAAGGGATTGCGCTATAGAAGAACAGTAACAGCAGGACAGTCTTTGCAGAGCTGGGTCTGTGTCTCACTTGGGAGTTGTGTGAAAATCAGAAAAGTTCCTTCATTTCTTTGAATTTCCATTTTCTCATCTGTAAAACGAATCTCCCAGCACCATGATCTTCCCTGTGAGGACCAGTGTCAACATGCACAGATTCTGGTACATATGAGTACTGAAATGGTAAATCTAAAAACCCAAAGCCATTATCATGGAGTCAATTCCAACTCACGGAGATAACACGGGTTACACAACAGAACTGATCCATAGAGTTTTCTGGCTGCACCACATTTTACACAAAAAATGTGCAACTTCTAAATCTGTTTGCCAATCATGCCTTCCCCTCAGTGAAGTATTTACATAAGCACTGCTAGGTTAATTTTTTTTTTTTTACATATTGTTGGAAAAAAAATAAATTAGTATCAGTATTTACGAAAATAACTTGGGGGAAGACACAGTTTGCAAGCAAACATAGAAGGTAGGCATTATTTGTGTAAAAATATCATACTCTTCAAACATGCTGATCACCAGGTTTTTCTTCCACAGCACTACTCAGTGAGTGAGAACCACCAACCTTTACGTCAGCAGCTTGTAGTAAACTGTGTGTGTGTGGCTCAGGTGCCTACCTGAATGGTATCTGCTATTAATTATTATCAAGGCTCTGTCCTTGTTACAGTTCACGAAAACACTACTAAGTATACAAAACTCCCCCAAAATACGTAAATATAACACAGTCTTTATAAAATACATAAAATATGACTAAGGGTACATTGTATAAATATATCTGCATATACTTTATATGTAAAAACAAATATTAAAAAGACACACATATCAACACATATATATACTATATATGAGTTCAGCACAAAAGAGAGTCTGCTCAGAGAGTCCAAAAGCCACAGCTCTTGGGCTCCCACTGTGAGTCCTGACGACTTGCTGCTGCAGTATATGCCCTCGCTCTACATCAATGCAGGAGCTAACATTCTTCCACCATGTGATCTCTTCTCACCTGAAGCCAAACTCAGGTGTGAGCAATACAACAGTGGTTACAGGGAGCCAGAAGGGTGAATGAAGTAAGAGCCAGGTGCTCACAAATAACTGGCAACCTGAAGTCAGCTGTGTAGCCTTCATTCAAGTATCTCCACAAAAAGACCAACATCTTTTTGCAAAGAGGACATTCAAATGGCCAGGAAATACATGAAGAGATGCTCAAGCATCATTAGCCATCAGAACCACAAGGAGACAGCATTTCACTCTCCCTAAGATGGTTAAGACAATAATAACAACATATGTTGGCAAGGAAATAGGGAAATTAGAACCCTTACCCATTGCTGGTGTGAATGCAAAATGGTAGTCATTGTGAAAAGCCAGGTAGCAGTTCTTCAAGAACCAAAAAAGAAACCCACCAACTGATCTAGCAATTCCACTCCTAGATATATACCCCAAAAACTTGAAAGTAGAGACTCAGAGACTTGTATACCAATGTTCATTGCAACACTACTCACAACAGCCAAAAACTGAAAACAATCTAAATGCCCATTAACAGGTGGATGCACAAAATGTGGTAGACATACAATAACTACTCAGACATACAAACACTACTCAGCCTATAGGAGAAATAAAGACTCAACACATGCTACAATACTTACATGAATGGCCCCAGCAAACATTACACTGAGTATATCAATCACAGAAAGGCAAATATTATATAACTTCATTTATATAAAAAGACAAGGAAAGGCAAGCATAGAGAGAACAGAGTATATTAATGGCTAGACGTGGTGAGAAGGAGAGGGCAATAAAGGTAGGGTTGCACAATCGATTACTGCAATTGCTATCAAGAAGTTGTACAGCTTTAAAAAGGTGAAATGACAAAAGTTGTGTGACATATTTAAAATACTGACCAAAAAAGTAAAAAAGACAGACAGAGAGTAGCTGCTGAGGCTGCTTATATACAACCAAAACTCCCATGGGTATTTGGTTTCTCAGACTGGAGGTTTAAGATCATGGTTTCATGGGATATCCTAACTAACCAGCCGAATAATGTATAGTGCTTCTGTTCTTCCTCCCGATTTGTTGCTTAGTGTGTGAGGTCTTAAAAGCTTGCAAGTGGCCATCCAAGGCTTGACAACTAGCCTCTGATCCTGTATCAACAGAGGAATGAACAGAGTCAGCCAACACAAGGAGGACATGGAACGTGTGGCTACCTTTCTCCATGATCTGCCTCTTTCATCATAAGCCTAGAAGAAGTGGTTGGTGCCTCACTACCATTACTAAACATTTTGATAGAAGATTCTACAGGACAATTGTGATCAGGAAATGCTTGCGATCACCACCCTTAGTAAAATGCAAAACAAAATCACAATGAGATACCATCACATCCTGGCATTACTGGCACAAATCAGAAAAAAAAAAAAAAAAAACATAAAACAACAAATGTTGGAGAGGCCATAGGAAGACTAAAAATCTTATGCACTGCTGGTGGGGATACAAAATAGTACAATCATTTTAGAAAATGATACAGCACTTCATTAAAAATCTAGAAATAGAAACACCATATGATCCATCAATCCTGCTCATAGAAATATATCCTAGAGAAATAAGAGCCATCACACGAACAGACATGTGCATACCCATGTTTACTGAAGTATTGTTCACAACAGCAAAAAGATGGAAACAACCTAGATGCCCCATAACAGAAGAATGATAAACAAACTCTAGTACATACAGACAGCGGAATATCAAGCAATAATAAAGAACAAGATGAATCTGTGAAGCATCTCATAACATGGAAGGCATCATGCGGAGTGAAATAAGTTAATCACAAAAGGACAAATACTATATGAGAACATCACTGTAGAAACTGATGAAAATGCTTAGACATAAAAAGAAACATTTTTTGATTGTTACAAGAGAAGGGAGGAGTAGGAATGGAAAAACATTAGATAAGTAATAGGTAAGTGGTTAATTTTTGTGAACAGTAAGGCAGTATACAATACTGAGGAAGCCATCACACTTGGTCCAAGGCAAGGTCATGAAAGATCCATACACACATCCAAACTCCCTGAAGGACCAATTACTAGGCTTAGAGCTATGGGGACCAAAGTCTTAGAGAAACATCGAGCTCAACTGGCATGGCAGTTTATAAGAAAAGTATTCAACATTCTACTGTGGTAAATATCCTCTAGGGTCTTACAAGCTTGTGAGCTGCCACCTAAGATACTTCACTGATCTCCCTCTGTCTGGAACAAAGGAATACGAAGAAAATCAAAGTCAGAAAGGGAAGATTAGTCCAGAGGACGAACGGACCACAGCCACTGCAGCTGCCTCCAGGTGATCCAGCACAACTAGACAGTGTCTGGATATTACCACCCGCTGCTCCAACAGGGATCACAATAGAAGGTCCTGGGCAGAGCTGGGGAAAAATACAGAATAAAATTCTAATTCAATAAAAAGACAAGACTTATCAGTCTGACAGAAAGTAGAGAAAGCTTGAGAGTACAGCCCTAGGATACAGTTTTAGCCCAGAGGTGAAGTCACTCCTGAGATTCATCCTTCAGCCAGAGATTAAACAGTCCCATAAAATAAAATGGGACTAAATGGGCACACCAGTCCAGCAGCAAGTTCAAGAAGGCAGGAGGGGACAGGAAACCTGGTAATAGAGAATCCAAATTAGTGAAGGGTATTGACATGTTGTGGGGTCAGCAACCAAGGTCAAAAAATAGTATGTATTAATTGTTTTAATGAGAAGCTAATTTGCTCACCTAAAGGACAATAATAAAAGATAAAAAGATTATAGCCAATAAAACCCTATGGAGCACTTTTACTCTGTAACACTGAAGGCCACCATGAGTAGGAATTGTGTCAATCACAACTAGTTAGAAGGAAGATGGTCAGTAAGAAAGAGAAAGGATAGAAAAGAGGAGTACAGCAATGCTTTTTATACTTTAAGAAAATTGCAATGTGAAAAGCACCACAAAGGAATCATTTTAAAGGAAGTTTCTTCTATAATAAGGTCAGGAAGATGAGTGGTGTGAGTGGGCATGACAAAGGGAGGAAGTTCCTGATTTTTTTTAGACTTTGCATTCTCATAAGATGAGTACATTATTCACTGATACCTGGGCTGCTAGTACTTCTCAGTACCTGGTGAAGGACATCATGGTTGGTAAAGCACGGGATCAGAGAAAAAGAAGACCTTCAACAAGAAGAACTGACACAGTGAATGCAACAATGGCCTCAAATATGTCAACAACTGTGAGGCCACAGGACCAGGCAGTGTTTCATTCTGTTGTACACAGTGGTACTATGAATCAGAACCAACTCAAAGGCACAACAACAGTGTGCGAATTTAGAGTACTATTATTTCTTTATCCCATCCCTCCAATCTATGTCCTACATTTGCTTATATGTGAATTCTTAGAATAATCCACAGTTCTGATGTATTTGAGACAAGATATTAGAAAAAGCAAGCAACTAAAGCTCAGTGTAATTTGCAGAGAGAAAAAAAGATTCTATAGAAGAATTTTGATTAAAAGAGGGAAAACGCAAAACAGAATCTCAGTTCTCAAGGAATACAGACTTCCTGGAGCCCTGAAGGTTGGATAAACCCCTGAAACTGTTGTCCTAAAGACACTCTTTAAACCTTAAACCACAATTATCCCCTGAAGCCTTCTTAAAACCAAACAATGGTTTAGCATGACTAGTAAAAATGTCTGCCTTGAGTATTGTGCTCTTGTAAGAACTATCTATATGGGAATTGACAGTAGCAACTCAAAAGATTAGATAGGAACCCTAGAGGGCAGTGAGCGTACATTAATGGAGGAAGAATAATCAGAAAAGTAAATTGTTGCACAACTCAAAGAATGTAATTAATGACATTGACTATGTAAGTGCAGAAATTTTGAACTACTCTGTTTTGCTGTGCACAGTCTCATAACAACAAAGCAAATTATATTAAAAAATCAACACTTTCTAGGACTTGTCACATTAAAAAATATCCACTCCTGTCAACTCCAAGTCATAGTAACTCTTATCAGACAGAGCAGAACTGCCCCATAAGCTTTCCTCAGCAGCAGTCTTTACAGTAGTATTTCCCTCCTGTGGAGCACCTGGTGAGTTCAAACCTTCAACCTTTTGGTTAGCAGCTAAATATATAACCACTGCACCACCAGGATTCCTGCTTAGTGGCTAGTTAGTGGGACTCCATAAGTAGCAACTAGAATTCAGGAGCAGAAGCAGCATGGTCTCTTACTCACATCTTATTATGACAGACTGGGTTGTCTTCATTTAAAAGGCTACAGGGAAGAAAACTACGGTGCAGAAAAAGGAACCTCACTGTCTGAATGTCCAGAAATACCACCAAATTTTCAAAGTTGCTGTGGGAAAATCACTAGTCACAAGAATTTTGAAAAGTCAGTACTGTATATAAACAGAGATGTGGTGGTGATGCTGATGATGGTAATGACGATGCGTTCTAGCGAGGCCAAGGGGCGAAGTTTCTTACGGTCAAAACAGTTAATGGCTACATAATGAGTAATTCAGTTGTGACTATAAATCTAAGTCAAACTCTGCTATACAATCACCAGGGAACTACATTTCTTTTCTAAAAAATGGCAATTATTAAAAAATGCCAGGTCTGAAGAATGAAATGGACTAAGTGAAGATGAAGAATGTTTATGCACTATTAGTTTGAGGGTTTTATTTGATCATTTTAAAGAACAAAAAGCTACCATTGTTCTCTTCCATCAGTTAGATAGAATACAAACTTTCCTAGAAAATTCTACAGTTTCGTGAAGTATCTTCAGCTAAAGGAACTTATAAAGAATACTGATTATAGCAACAAATGTTCCTTAAAGTGTGTGTGTATGTGTACATACATATACACATATATGTAGGTCAAATGATGTTCCTGTCATTGCTGTTGTTAGGTGTCATCAGGTCGATTCCAACTCATAGTGACCCTATAAACAAGAGAATGAAATACTGCCTGGTCTTGAGCCATGTCCACAACAGTTTCTATGCTTAAGTCCATCGTGACCACTGTGTCAATCCATCTTGTCAAGGGTCTTTCTCTTTTTTGTTGACCCTTCACTCTATCAAGCATCATGCCTTTCTACAGAGACTCATCCTTCCTGACAACATGTCCGAAGTATGGATGATGCAGTTTTGCCATCTTTACTTCCAAAGAGCACTCTGGTTGCACTTATTCCAGAACAGATTTGTTTGTTCTTTTGGTGGTCCATGGTACCTTCGACATTCTTCTCCAACACCACAATTCAAAGACATCAATTCTTCTTCTATCTTCCTTGTTCATTGTCCAGCTTTTGCACACATATGATGTGAATGAAAATACCATGGCTTGGGTCAGGTGCACTTTAGTCTTCAAGGTGACATCTTCACTTTTCAATACTTTCAAGAGGTCCTTCGCAGCAGATTTTCCCGATGCAATTTACAGTCAATGAAACACAGGCAAACATCTTTCCAGTATTCTCTGCTTTCACCTAAGATCCATCTGACATTAGCAATGATATCCCTGCTTCCATGTCCTCTTCTGAAACCAGCTTGAATTTCTGGCAATTCCTTGTCAATAAACTGTTGTAGTCACTTTTGAATGATCTTGAGCAAAACTCTACTTGTATGTGATATCAAGGATATTGTTCAGTAATTTCTACACTGAGTTGGATCACCTTTCTTTGGAATGGGCATAAATATGGATCTCTTCCAGTAGGCTGGCCAGGTAGCTGCCCTCCAAATTTCTTGGCATAGATGAATGAGCACTTCCAGCACTGCATCTGTTTGTTGAAGTATCTCAACTGATGTTCATCAATTCCCGGAGCCATGTGTTTTGCCAATGCCTTCAATGCAGCTTCGACTTCTTCCTTCAGTACCATTGGTTCCTGATCATATGCTACTGCTTGAAATGTCTGAACATCGATCATTTCTTTCTGGCATAATGACTGTATATTCCTTTCCTCTTCTTTCGATGCTCCCTGAGTTGTTCAATACCTTCCCTGTAGAATACTTCACTACTGCAACTCAAGGCATTTTTTTCTTCAGTTCTTTCAGCTTAAGAAATGGAAAACTCAAAATGAAAAGAAACAGCTACAAATATCCATTAATAATGAGGACATGGAATGTACAAAGTATGAATCTAGGAAAACTGGAAATCGTCAAAAATGCTCTTCTGTCCTCCTGAGTCTCTTTTATTCTCAACAGCACAAAGCACTTTAGGGGGAAACACTGCTTAGATGACCTAATTCAGGCATGTGATGATGACTGTGATCCATGCTTCGGCCAGGCAGGGCTCAATCACCATCACAGGGTGAGCTGGAAGACAGAACCCAGTGCAAAGGTTACACCATGTGGCATTGGGGAGGATACCTTATTTGAAATATTTTTAAATTCATGAAAAGTAGGAATATCATTGGTTGCTATGATGCTGGAAGCTATGCCACTGGTATTTAGGTACTTGCAGGATCAGCCGTGGTAGACAGGTTTCAGCTGAGCATCCAAACTAAGACTGGGAAGAAGGACACAGCAATCTACTTAGGAAAATTAGTCAGGGAAAACCTTATAAATAACCGTGGAACACTGTCAGATGTGGTGCCAGAAAATGAGCCCCCAGGTTGGATGATACTTGGAAGATGACTGGTTTCCATTTCCAACTTCTGATTTTCCATTTCCAGCTCTTCGCATGTGTCATTATAATACTTGCTTTTGTCTTCTCGAGCTGCTCTTTGAAATCTTCTGTTTAAGTCTCTTACTTTGCCATTCCTTCCTTTTGCTTTAGCTGCTTGATGTCTGTTCTGACATCCAATTTGGCCTTTTCTTTCTTCCCTGTCTTTATGACCTCTTGCTCTCTTCATGGATAATACCTTTGATGTCATTCCACAGTTCACCTGTTACTGAGATGGTCTTTAAACTCAGGAGCGATATATTCAAGGTCATACTTTGGCTTTCATGGACTTATTCTAATTTTCTCAAGTTTCAATTTGAATTTGCACATGAACAACTGATGATGTGTGCAGCAGTCACCACCTGGTCTTGTTCTGACTGCTGATATGGAGCTTTCCCATCATCTTTTTCCACAGATAAGAGTCAATTTGGCTCCTTTGTATTCCATCTGGTGAGGTGCATGTGTACAGCTGCTGTTTGTGTTGGTGAAAAAAGGTATTTGCAATGAAGAAGTTGTTAGTCTTACAAAATTCTATCATGCAACCTCTGGCATTATTTCTATCACAAAGGCTGTATTTTCCAACTACCGATACTTCTTTTTTGTTTTCAACTTTTGCCTTCCAGTCACCAGTAATCAACGTGTCCTGATTACATGTTTGATCAATTTCAGACTGCAGAAGCTGGTAGTAATCTTCAATCTCTTCATCTTTGGCCTGAGTGCTTGATGTTTAAATTTGAATAATAGTCATATTAACTGGCCCTCTTTATAGGCATATGGATGTTATTCTTTTTTTTCAATATGTAAATATGAGTTTATTGTATATCAATTATACCCCTCTTTTTAAAAAATTAACTACAATAAAGTTGTTGTTGGGCCATTTTCATATGGATATTATTCTGTCACTGTCAGCACTGTACTTCAGGACAGATCTTGAAATGTTCTTTTTAATGATGAATGCATCACAATTCCTCTCCAAGTGTTTGTTCCCAACATAGTAGACTATGTGACTGTCAGATTCAAAATGGGGAAAACTGGTCCATTTCACCTCACTAATGCCTAGGATATTGATGTTTATGTGTTCCATTTCATTTTAGATGATTTCCAGTTTTCCTAGATTCATACTTTGTACATTCCATGTCCTCATTATTAATGGATATTTGCAGCTGTTTCTTTTCGAGTTGTGTGACATCAATGAATGAAGATCCTGAAGGCCTTACTCCATCCATGTCATTAAGGTTGACTGTACTTTGAGGAGGCAGCTATTCCCTAGTCGTCTTCCGAGTATTTTCCAACCTGGGGGCTCATTTTCTGGCAGTGTTCCATGGTTATTTATAAGGTTTTTCCTGGCTAATTCTTTTCCTAAGTAGACTGCTGTGTCCTTCTTCCCAGTCTTAGTTTGGACGCTCAGCTGAAACCTGTCTACCATGGCTGATCCTGCAAGTACCTAAATACCAGTGGCACAGCTTCCAGCATCACAGCAACCAATGATATTCCTACTTTTCATGAATTTAAAAATATTTCAAATAAGGTGTCCTCCCCAATGCCACATGATGTAACCTCTGCACCGGGCTCTGTCTTCCAGCTCACCTTGTGATGGTGATAGAGCCCTTCCTGCCCAAAGCATGGGTCACAGTCATCATCACATGCCTGAATTAGATCATCTAAGCAGTGTTTTCCCCTAAAGTGCTTTATGCTGTTGAGGATGAAAGAGACCCAGGAGGACAGAAGAGCAACAGTTCTCAAAGATAAATCCCTGGATCAATTTAATTAGAAACACCAGGGATCCAACTCGATGGCACTTGACTTGGCAGGGAAGGGAGAAGGGTGTTAAAAATACAGATTCCTGGGCTACCCCTATATAAAATGGCCAGGAATCTTCATGTTAATCAAACTACCCAACTGACTCTTCTACTGAGTACAATTTGAGACCAAAACAATATAGGGTATCTGCTAATGCCACTACTAGTCACAGCATATGTGAAGGTCACTTCATCTTGCTAAATCCTTCAATTCTCTACTTACGTATTAAGGATAACAGTACCTACTCCCCAAAGGTACTCGGTGGATGACTCAAACTTAAGTACACAAAGCCTTCAATGCACTGCCTAACATGGCAAGCATTACAAAATGTTGGCTATTATTATTCCTATATGCAAAAGATTCTGAATTTATTGGTTAATTTTGATTGGATGACAGATTAACCCTTCATTATAGCAAAAGGAATCTATTCTAAGTAGCCACGGAACCATGACTTCTGATTAAACATCATAAAGCTCTAAGTGCTCAGATTCTCAATAATATCTGTAACAGTAAATACCAGGCATATGGCAGCAAGAACACATTCTGAAAATGCAGTCCTGTAGTCAACTAGGTTTTCATTTCACAGCATCTCAAACAGAGGTGTCAAAGTAGACTCGAGGGAACCTGAAACTTCCTATGAAACATCATTTGACTTCACTGTCCAACATAACATCACTGTGTCCATCTGTATAATTATGTATTTGGCTCAGATTTTCTGTTATTATCATTTATATATTTTGTTTTTATCTGTAAAAACAATCTCTATGTACTAGCAAAGCAGAGATTAGAAAGACACCTGGGATTTCTGTAGAACTGAAGCAGCACATGTATTTAATTATGGTGAGGTTTAAGGTATTAGCATTCTGAACATGCTCACATTGTACCTATTAAAAACAGAAAAAGGAAACTACAGGGAAATGCAGACAGCACACAGTAAGTTTAATCTTTAGATGATCTCAGATGAATTTGTGCAAGCAGAATTCCAAATCACTGCATGTAAATAAAAAGCAGAGAACCTCCCCCTCAACTTCCTGCTCTCCAGATACTGCTTCTGGGACATTTTTGGAATAGATTCCCATCCCAGAATGAGGTCCCAGAGGAAGCACAGATGACTGTGTGTTGGCAATTTCTGTGCTTGGTGGGCACTGAGCATTCACAGACTGAGCCCACACCAGGAAGCTCCAGAACCATGGTGCTGGGTTTTGATCCCTCCTACAGGACCCAGTGCCTCTTCACCAGAGCACTTTCTAAACTACATAAAACTGGTTGTTCCCCTGGGAGATAGTAAGCTTGGGATTCTTATGTGTAGGCAAAAAGACACAAAACAAAGAAGAAAAATAGATGGGCAGGAACTACACCTCCAGAGATCAGCAGCAGGCTTTCAAAAGTGGGCTTAGGAGACCAGTAAGCACCAGATAGGATGGAGAAGAAAGGAGCTCTCGAAAGGGATGAAGGCTGGCACAGCAATTCCGGGATCATCAAAGTCTAGAACATAGCTCAAACCCAGGGTACAAATTACGCACAGGAAAAAAACAAACAAACAAAAACACCTGGTATCATAGGGTCACTTACAACTTATAGTAATCCCATGTATGTCAGAGTGGAACTCTGCTCCACAGAGTTGCCAGTGGCTAATTTTTTAGAAGTAGGTCATCAGGCCTTTCTTCCAAGACGCCTCTTGGTGGACTCAACCATCAGCCTTTCAATTAGCATGCAGGTATGTTAATCCTTTTCACCACCTAGGGACTATACAGTTATTAGTTATAACAGCCATCAATTTCCTTACTGCTCTGATATTACATGCTTCGTGTACATTATCTAACACAGTCTTTACAACCCATGAGGTATTTATTAGGATCCCTGTCTCATGGATGAAGAAACTGACGTTGAGCCCCTGACATTTCCTCAATATTCAATAAATTACTGCAGTATTTCTGATCATCAAATCAGTCAACTCAACTCAGCATACTTTGAGAAGGACAACCAAACTTGCATGAGAAAACAAGATATAAATGGTTAGGCAAAAAAATAAATTCAGGTACTTGAGAAGTCTGTGTCTTAATTATAAAATCCCGGAACATACCAACCCAGAAGGAAAATTCTAATGTTGAAGCGTCTGTCTGAGCTGCCTCCTACCCTGGCACTCACTAATAGCGCACCTCATACGCCAGCCTCATCAGCCTGCAACATGCGTCTGCGTTTACGGGAACCACGGACAAGCCGAAGGTGTCTGAATGTGTTAATGCTTCAGATTCCTGTAATATCTTGTGACTAAAAATATTATGATCTTTGTGTTTTTACAACTGCTCATATTTCTGACCACCTAATAAGTTCAAACGAAAGTATGGACAAATACAATCTTTGTCTTTTCTGCTCTGATCTTTTGTACATTAGCTGAATGATTATTTCTGAGCCACAGACACACCTAAGAATAACAGAATGTGATGGCGAATGTACACAGAGGATCTCTTTGGGCTGATAAAATTTTATAAATTACTTTACAGTGATGCTTGTACAACTCTGTGTGTTTCCTAAAAATAATTGAATTGTACATCTAAAAATGTGTGAGTTTATGGCACACAAATTACACCTCAATGAAGTTATTAAAGAAATATGAAAAAATAAATTTAAAAGAACTTTCATTGCTAAGTAGCTGTAGAGTTCACCCTGAGGCACAGCATTGCTGTCTGGAAAAAAGAGTTCTGGACTCGCCATTCCCATTTCCTTACTCCTAAACCCTTACCAGGAAACCTGGTACCACAGTGTTTAAGTTAGACTACTTCTCATCAAAAAGATTGGCAGTTCAAATCCAACAGGCACTCCTTGGAAACTCTATGGTTCTCCTGTGTCCTATAGGATCACTAGGAGTCAGAATCAACTTGGTGGCAGTGGTTTTTGTTAAACCCCGATCCAGAGACCTAGTAATGCAATAGCTAAACTTTTGGCTGCTAATCAAAAGAATGAGTCTGAATCTAACAGCCACTCCTTGGAAATGCTACAGGGCAGTTCTATGCCATCCTACAGGGTTGTTATGAGTTGGAATTGTCTCAGTATCACCTAACAACAACTAACCAATAAATTTAGGTCTTACTCAACTTACAGAAGAAATTTAATGAGAAAGATCATCTGTTCAGATATCACCTAAGATTGTTAATACTGTCATGACTTTTGTTATTTTATTTCTTTAAAAGGTACCATTTTTAAAGTTGTTTATGTCCAGTAATGTCACCGGGGGTTGTGGGTGGCATGGACTTCACCAGATGACAGTGTCAGTCAGAGGGGGTGACACCAAAATGACTGTAAAAATAGCTGTGTATTTAGTCATAATAACATTTTTCATAGACTCAGCTTGTGTGTATCAATATACCTACAAGACTAAAACTCTCTGCTAATTTAATTTACTTCTAGAAACTTTTAATGCACTCTGGTCAGAGCTGTCATTATTGCCCAATTACAATGAAGCTTCTAATCACGTGGTTCCATCTGCACGTGTTACAAGACTACGCTTTTGTTTTTATTGCTGCTGCTGTTTTTACATTTGTTGATTTTGTCAAATTTTCTGGTGTTTTGGCTACAATATTGCGGTAATAAGGATTTGTGGACCTATATCAATATCGTTTTTGAGAATGAAGTAGTAATTCAAGGAAAAGAAGGAATGATACACAAGAATTATGATTTACAAGTTTACATTAGTACAACAGAAAACACTACTATGCACTCTGTATGGTCTGCAAGGGAGGCGGTCCATGGGGGAGGTAACACCATGAGTTACTACACTGGGTGACACCAACCCTAGAGGGTCACTGCTTATGTCAAAAATTCTGTGCCAAGGGAAATTAAACATGAAGAACTTTTGTGATGTCAGTGTCATCTTCCTTCCAAATCTGTTTGCTAGGAATCAAGCCTTCCTCAAAGCACCAACAGAATTTCTGAAACACTGAGAACGAACCACCTCTTCTTTTGCCACCTCACTCCCACCTATGCTAAGGACATTCATGAAGGGTGAGAGGAGGAAGATAACAAGCACGGTTCCAGCCAGCTTGTCAGGGACAGGGAGCCACAAGGATGTGCAGCCAAGTCACAGCACCCTGACAGGTCTACCCTGAAAATACATCCAGAGTCCGGTCACATCTAACTACTTCCTTGCTGAAGCCAGGGTCACTCTCCTTTTGAACTGTTGTAACAGCTTCTTTAGTGATCTCCCTTTTTCTACTTGCCTTTTCTGTAGTCTATTTTCAACACGATGGTTCCTCCTACAATGTAAATCAAATCATGTAACTCGTCTGATCAAAACCTTCCAGTGGCTTCCCATTCCACTCAGTTCAAATGCCCAGTCTTGACAACAGCTTCCAAGTACGAAATTATTCAGGCCCTGATACTTCTCTCACCTATTTTCCTACCACCTTGTACCTCCATTCCACCCACATTAACTTTGCTCTTCAAATACTTCAAACATAGCCCCACCTCAGGGCATTTGCACATGCTGTTTCTCTGCCTGCAGGGCTGCCCAGATATTCCAAAAGCTTGCTCCCTCACTTTATTCTGGCAGACGTTACTGATCTGAAAAGTCTTCCTTACACCAACTTATTTGAAATATCACCTTCACATGACTCAACGGCACTTAGCTTTGGCTCGGCTGCACTCACACAATGTCTCTTTCCATCTCTCCTACCACCTGTACCCCAGGATAAATGTCTGTGAAATGTCTATCTTAATGTTCTCCATGTCTTGAATATCAGCACTGGGAGAGTAAAGACTATTCCTAGGGCCTGGCGCAGAGAAAGTTCTTAAGAAACACGTGGTAGTGCTGAACGCATAAAACAAGAGTGAAACCAATGCTAGAACGATGAGAGACTCTTTGAGAGTGAGACTACTCCCTACCGAACAAGGACAGAAATACACTGTCTAAGTGGGTACAGTGGCTGGGTGAGTGTGCTTCCCCCCCTTCTTTAGAGGAGAAAGGAAAGAGTCAAAGAGAAAATTGGTATGATAGACTTTTCCAGTCATGGAAGTTCAAAGTCTGCCCCTACAAGCAATCCTCATTCAGTACCACAACCCACAAGTATCTACACTTCAATCTTCCCAGCAGCTAAAAATTTAGCATTTCTCAAAATTAACAACTTTTGAAATCACAATCAAAATTATGGGCTCAATTTAACTTTTTAACTATAGATGATCTTTATTATACCGTGTTTAGGAGAGGTACACAATATATTTTAGAAAGATTTTTACGGAAGTAAAGTTGTAACACTTAAACAGCTAATCAATAGTGATCTGGGGGAAAATTGGTCATCTGTCAAAACACTTCCATTGTTTAGAAATATTTTTTTTGTAATAAAAGTAAGAATAAAGATTAAAGAGAATATTAAAGTCTGGCATTTTTAGAACTGTGAGTTTAACTTTTTTTTTTAATGAAAAATCCCACGTTTTAGGTAAAGCAGACTCCTCTGACAGGCGATAACTAATTTATAGGGCATTTTAATACTTTTTTCTATTTTTACAACAACCCTACTAAGTAGGTATGATCACCAGGAGAAAAAGGCTAAGAAAGATTAAACAACTTGTCTGAGGCCATGGAATTCCAGAATCAAGACTTGACCTGTTCCTTCTATTTCAAACCCAGCAGCTTCCCATTATTTACATTGTGTTTGGAGAACTGGCAGCATAGCAGGTAAGAGCTCAGCTGCTAAGCAAATCAGTTCTACCAGCCATTCCTTGAGAACACTATGGAGCAGTTCTACCCTGTCCTACAGGGTTGCTAAGAGTCGGAACAGATTTGAGAGCAATGGCCTTGGTTTTGGGTAGGTTGTGTTTACAGAACACTTGGTTCTAAAAGAGAAAAAAAATGTTCTTTGAAATAAACACCTAACTAGAAAATACTTAAATTCAGATGGTGGACCTTGAGTCCTTAGAAAACTAAAGGTGCCTGTTCAGAAAACCAAGACCTAGTCAATCACAAGAAACTGGAGGGGTTAAACACACATAGGCTTGTCTAACATGAGACACTCATTGAAAGAGAAAATCTGACATAAGAGGTATAGAACTCCAGAAGCAGAGATGATAGATCCACCTTACTAATTATAAAATAGAAGAACCAGAACCAAGCAGTCCAAGACATCAAGCCTCAGTGCCACATTTAAGGTAAACTAAAAGAAAAGCAAGTTTCATGATTTATGAAAAGGTAATAGGAATCATCATAAGCATATGCAACCTAAACTGAAATAGACGAGTTTTGGTCAGTTACCAAAATTCAAGGCTTAAATCACTCATCATTTGTTATAAAGAATATACTCAAATTACGTATTAGGTATGAATTGAATAGAATAGCATTAATCATCATTAATGATAATTATTTTGATAATTACTACTTGATTAAATTTATTAATGACTGATACAAAAATTGTCCTTTACTATTATACAAATATATAATTCACTATGCAACCAAAATCTTAAAAACTTATTTTTAATCATAGCCATAAATCATACTCCAATCTACTTCTCAAGATGTTAAAGACATTACCCAGTGCTGTCAAGCTGGGTCCGACTCACAGCAACCCTAGAGGTCAGAGTAGAACTGCCCCATAGAGTTTCCAAGGAGCGTCTGGTGGATTTGAACTGCCGACCTGTTGGTTAGCACACATAGCATTTAACCCACTACACCAAGAGGGTGTCCATTAAAGACATTAAGGGCCATAAATTAAGAAAATGTATTCATACGAAAAATAGAACACTTGAACATAGTATCCAGAAATTCTTTTACAGCAGTTACACACATGCACACACACACACACACACACACACTCTTTTTTTCCACCTTTAATTAAATAACCTCCACTTCATACAGGGAAAGCACTCACTCACAGTTTCAACCTGCACCAAAAGAGATGAATATTCAAAGACAAAAGGCTACTTGGAAAACACATACTACCATGAAGCGGAAACTTTTATCCAGAAGGAACCAAACAGAAAGGAATATTTCTGTTGTTAAATAGTCTACAAAAGCATTGCAATGAGAAGTTTAAAAAGAAAAAAGGAGTAACAAATACTTTAAATTATTGGTGAAGCTTTCCAATAAGTGATCTTTTCTGTTCCTTTGTGATTTTCCAGCCTATGAAATTCTGACAGGCTGCCCTCTTTTAACAAGTCTACCAAGAGCAACACAAAACTCAAAATACTTATGCATATCATATCAAAATCCAAGGCTTTAGGGATTTTACCTAGATGAAAGACAATATGAATACTAAAAAGAGAGAGAGAACAAAATGTCATGTGGGGCTACAATAGAAAGAAAAACTAAGACAACATTCTATCATGAAAAATCAGCAAGAACATTTTACTGCTAAGAAATGTGACAAAAATATAATTCTGTTTTTCAATTTGGAAGGAATTAGCCTCCTTGTTCCCAGCAGAGCAAACATAAAATTGTGCTTCACTTTTAGCCCTAACACACTTATGCTAAGGAAGGAAAGGGAGGAAATAGCTGTAAGGCTACAGGAGAATAGAAAAACAACCTACAAGTGGTAACACCAAAAATTACTGCTACAGCAACCAGGCAGCCTTTACCATATTCCCATTTTCACGCCCACAGCCACACTGCTGATGTCTGATGCATTCGTGCAAAGAAGATGCTGAGCATCAACCATGAGCCAAGCACGACTGATGCAGTGATGACCGGGGCACAGCTCTGCCCTCACGGAGTTCATGTTCAAGTCAAGTGGATGGAACCACGTCAACAAAAAAAGTTCCATCTCAGACAACAGTGTTCTCCGAAGAAAGCAAAGTGAGGCACTGTGTTGAATGGGGCATTGCAATGCTGCTTTTTAGCAAGAACAGTCCAGAGAATTGTCTTAAGAGGTTAACATCTGAGCTGAGAAGTGAATCATGAGGAGATGCAACCACAAGATCTAACGCAGAGAGTGTTTAAGGAAGAAATAACAGCAACTTCAAACATTCAGAGACATGAACTGGTTATTAACAAAGGAAGAACAAGAGTTCATAGCAGTATTATGGGAAAGAGAGAGGGGAAAGAAGAAGAAAAAAAGCCAGGAAGTGCTGACATTAACAAATGAGTGGGTGTGAATAGGAGGCTGATGCTAAAGCTTATAGAGGGTGCTAAAACCTGATGGCATCTGTTTCAGAGAAGCGCACATTTTTAAATGAGAAAGAATTAATAATAGTTTGAAAGGGGCCTTGTGCTACAGAGCCCACACCTCCCCTACTCCAAGCTCTAACATGTAAAATAAAGGGCAGGACTGCTACTTGCCAGAAGCCACCCTTCAGCACACCCAATTGACACCTCATGCCTAAGGACATGGTTCTCACACATCAGAAATCAAATAGAAGTCTTTTAGGATTATCCAAACTCGAGGTGTCATTCTAAGATATTCAAATTCCAGATGTCTCACGTGAGTCCTGGACATCTTATTTTCTCTGTGCTTCCCCCAGTGATACAGGGCTGCTATGAGGCAATGGGTTTAGACATGCTTTTTCCCTGTTGAAGACCTCTGCACTGGCCTGAGGCACCCCTCAATTTGAACTTAATCTTATCTGTGGAAGGTCTCCACTCTAGCCAACCTGAATGTAGCATGAGTTTTTCCTCAAGTACATGCCTATACCACTGCCCTTATTTAAATTATTCTATCCCTATCTATCTATGTATTATCCATATTTCCAGAATGCTGCAAATCTGTCCCCTTTTAGTGTTTTTGTAATCACCATGACCTTGGGTGAGAGCCTCCTCCCCTCCAAAGTAGTTGTTAGTTTATGTCTCTTCTCATAGTTTCACATTTATGGCTTTTTGTGCTATTTCTAAATGGTTTAGAGCCCTGAGGTCCCTCATTTCCAGGTAGACCACAAGCTTTAACAGCATGGAGCACTGTATTTTACAGGGCTACTGCCAGTTGCCAGTCAAGTCAATTATGACTAATAAAGACCCCATGTGTGTCAGAGTAAACCAAGTGCTCCATCAATTTTTTCAAAGTGATGTTTCCAAATCAGAGTAATATGGATAACTGAGGCTGAAAAATTTTCCCCTCCCTCCTTGCTGCCCCCGCTGGCACCTGATACGATACTCCCTTTCCTTCCTAGCCAGGCACTCGCCTGACAGGACCGCCGGCACCTGATACAATTCCTCTTCCCTTCCCAGCCGGCGCTCACCTGACAGGACCACTGGCAGGACACTTTCCCCTTTCCTTTCCCAGCCTGCCTCCCCAGCTGGGAGGATATGATAATCCCTTTCCCCTTTCCTTTCCCAGCCCGCCTCCCCAGCTGGCGGGATACAATAATCCCTTTCCCCTTTCCTTTCCCAGCCCGGCTCCCCGGCTGGTGGGATGCCCCCGCCTCAGAACTCTGCCCGCTCACCCCATTTGTCTCAACCATGACATCCTCAAACTGCACTATATCTACCCTTCCGAAACAGCACTAGGGGCAATTTGTTGGAACCTCGAAAGGCCTCCTTTGGCCCGCCGGCATAATAAACAGCCTCTTGCCTCCTCCTGGGTGTCATTCGCTTCTTCATTTTCTATAGTATTTGGTTCCCTGACCGGGAAGCAAATAGACTGAAGTGAACGGACTGACCCCTTGCGTCACTGGCCTCTCAGGACCTCGGCCGTCGGCTGGGGCGGACAGGCCAGGAGGGACAGGTGCCACTCGTTTTCCGGTTAATGAGGTTCCTCCACCTCTCCGCCTCATACCAGCCGGAGAGGTTTCCGAAGACACAGGACCCTCAAAGGATCATGTAACAGGCATCAGGCATCAGAAAACTTCAGTCCAAGTAAGGCCCTGGGGCCACCCCCAGCTCAGTCAGGACAGTCCTCAAAAAAGGGCGAAGGGGAGACTGATCACCTCCTGGCCTTCGGGCCTCAGTTCAGGGACCCCTCCAGGTGGGAGTCTTTGTCTGAATGAGTGCACACATTCTGTGTTGTGTGACTGTATCTGTGCCTCCAAGTTCACGTGGAGGCTGAGTGGGTCCTTCTCTGCTGTTCTGTGTGAACTCATAAGGCATAACAATGTGAGCCAAGCCTCCTCCCCCCCCCGGGGTTTATACAGGGACACCTTGGCCAAAAGCCCACCTAAGTTCCCGTGAGGCAAACAGCCAGAGGAGCATCTGAGTGGTCCCTGGGACAAGTCTTTCGTCTCACTTGCAGCACCGTCAACATGGGTGGGACACACAGCAAACCTACAGTCTTAGACTGCATGTTGAAAAATTTTGATAAGGGCTTCAAGAGAGACTATGGAGTTAAACTTAGCCCCAAGAAATTAAAAACCCTGTGCCAAGTCGAATGGCCCTCCTTTGACACCAACTGGCCACCTAAAAAGCCTGTTAAGATTTAATCAGGGACGACCTAAAGTCAAAACCTGAAAAGCCTGTTGAACAAGCAGCAGCAGCCACGCTGTTACAGGCGCGTGGAGAATTCAAAAGAATAGGCTACTCGGTTTTTTTTTTCTCTGCTCATGGGTGCCTCTGGGGCTTTTGCGCAAGCAGCAGCCGCTACCGTCGCGGCTGTTGGAGCCGGAGAATTTAAAGGAACAGGCTATCTATTCTCTTTCTGCTCTCAGCCTCGTGGGTTCTCGCAGTGTTCCCCCCCCCCCACCAGGCGTTTCTCTAGGAGGGCACATCTTCTTTGTGCTGGTCGGTAGTAAAGAACGATTCTAATCCAGGGTAAATACCTGAAGCCATTTGGGAACCCCTTCTTTTCAAGTCTCCTAGCAAGTAAAGTTTATGTACTATAAAGAATTTTAAAAAGGAGGATTCTTTATAGATATCTGATAAACAAGGATGATGGGCCGTAAAGAGTTAAGAGCTGAGAAAACTCTTCGTGAAAGTAATTAAAAACCTATCATACCAACGAAGGGTTAAGATTTCCACCAAGGATTTAACAGCCTTCATGGATTTGGTTCAGGAGTTTTGCCTCTGCTACCCCATAGAAGCCATGCTGGAAAAAGAATTTTGGGGACATATTGGTCACAATACACAGAAATTTTACCATAATAATGAGCCTGATAATATCCCTATAAGTGCCTTTTCTTATTGGAAATTAATCTGTTATTCTCTGGCTGGTATGGGAAAAAGTTAAACAACATCTAGAAGATATACGGGAAAATACTAATGAAACTCTGCACTTAGCACAGTTACATTCTGAAATTCTGGCACTAAGGCATGCCCATTTACCCTTTAATGCTGATGCGACAGCTAAAAATCTTCTGAATAACCTTAAAAACATGTTTACTGGACCTCTTGACCAGATTTAGCACCTGCTGGTATCGATGGCCACTAATAGACATTCATCACCTAAAGCTGCAAACGCTGCATGAACCCCCCAGGTTTACTACATAGCCCACTGAGGTAGCCATAGATGGGTAAGACATTTAATTGACCTTTCTCACCTAAGACGGGGCCTTGCCACGAAAGGATGGCTAGGTTCCAGAGACAGGTAAGAGACTGTGTCAATAAATGCGACCTAAGCCAGGCAGGTAGTATGGGGCCAGCTGGGAGCCAGCTGATTCTATAATAAAAGGGGGAAATGTCGGGAGCGGACTCCCTCCCCTCCTGGCATGAGGATCATAGAAGATGCCTTCTAAGGGGGGCTTTACAACCCCCTCGACTTATGAAATTATTTTGAGAAAAAAAAAATCTGACCAAGAACTTCTGGGAAAAAGAGCTTAGAGTAATAGATTTCAACACAGCATGCCTAATAACACTGAGGCCTGCCCAGTCTCACTGACTTGCCCCTAATTACTTCCCCCCTCCCTTTTCTCCACAAACACAGGTTTACAAAGTAACTCTTGACAGGCTTCCCAAGAAATTCTCCGCACAGCCATTAAAGCTATACAAGCATCTCACTCCCTGGCAGCAGTTACTTTACAAAACAGACAAGTGTTAGACTTATTACTGGCAGAGAAGGGCGGGACATGTATGGCGCTAGGCAAAAATGTTGTTTTATAAATACTTCTAACATTGTCACATCTAAGGTTACAGAGCTCAAAAGCAAAATCGAACAGAAAGGACAAAAACTTACCCAGTCTAGATGGGAACTCATGTCAAACTGGGCCACCTGGCTGGTCCCCCCTGTGGGGGCCACTCGTCTTCAGATTCATAGTCCTGACCTTCAGACCCTGCCTCCTGCGCCACCTGCGAGACCAACTAGAACAGAACTTACTCAACAAAACCATCTCCTGAGTCCTGACCCTCCGAACTTATCAACAACTTCCCCAGGCCGAAATTGAAGAGTTGTGATACCCACCCTTATCAAAGGGGAGTATCAAAGGGGGGAATAATATGGATAACTGAGGCTGAAAATTTTTCTTCCCCTCCTGGCTGCCCCCGCCGGCACCTGATACAATATTCCCTTCTCTTCCCAGCTGGCACTCGCCTGACAGGACCGCCAGCGCCTGATACAATTCCCCCTTCCCTTCCCAGCCAGCACTCGCCTGACAGGACCACCAGCAGGACACTTTCCCCTTTCCTTTCCCAGCCCGGCTCCCCGGCTGGCCGGATACCCCCCCCCTCAGAACTCTGCCCGCTCACCCCATTTGTCTCAACCATGACATCCTCAAACTGCACTATATCTACCCTTCCAAAACGTCACTAGGGGCCATTTGTTGGAACCTCCACAGGTCCTTTTTGGCCCGCCGGCGTAATAAACAGCCTCTTGCCTCCTCCTGGGTGTCATTCACTTCTTCATTTTCTATAACAAGAGAGCAAGATCTGTCTTCCCAGGTGCCTCTTACTGGCTTCAAACCACCAACCTCTTGGCTAGTACTGGAATGCTTAACTGTGCACCACACAGGGATTCCACTATTTCACAATTTGGGGAAAAAAAAAAAAAAAAAAACAGTGCCATTGAGTAGATTCTTACGGACAGCAACCCTACAAGGACAGAATGGAACTGCCCCCATAGGGTTTCCAAGGAGTGGCTGGTAGATCTTAACCACTGATCTTGACCACTAATGGAAAAGTCAGCAGTACCAACCTGAGCATAATGACTTTATAGGACAAAACAGAGCAGTTTATCTTGTCCTATACAGTTCATAACTTTGATTGACTCAATGGCAATACACTTGATTTGGGTGTTAGGTATTTAATAAACCTTACTAAAAAATCACATTTTGCTCATACTGTTAACAACTGTGGCTAATGCAATTCATTCCTGCTCTCACGACAGACTGAAAATAAAACAGAGCAAAACACACATTTAGGTGTTCAATAATTTCACTTCCAAATCAAGGTTTTCCTGAAAGAGCTTAACTGACTCCTGAAAAAACTTACTTAAAAAGTAGGGAAATCACTAAAAAAGGATTTATTTTATAGCTTTCATTACCTACAAAATTTTCCATGTAGTAGAATATTTCAATCCTAGCTTGCTTCTAGGTACCTACAATTGTAAAATTATATGCAGTAAACACTTGAAAGCTTTCATAATTTACATGATGGCAACATGGATCTTTAAAGACTTATTGAAAGCAAAGTAAACCACAGGACAAGAAACACTAATAAAGACGTCCCAGGTTGAACATACAAGGAAACTTTCACACTTTCAGTCCTAGGAACATCTTAAATGGAGCAAGAGACACACTGCTCCCTAGAAATAAATCTTGTGTACTACTGTGACTGCTCAGTATTACAATTCAACAAGAGTCTCTTAATGGAGGAAAAAAAATGCAGTCACACTTTAGAATCCAAGAACTATGTTACTGCATTCATGTGTGCTACAGATTTTCATTAATCAAATCAGAGACAAGACTGTGCTACCACATCCCTTCTCTTTTCATCTCAACTGGCTAATAGCTACCACAGACCTATTTCAAAACACATTAGGATACCTAGTACAAATTGGCAATGGAATCAAAAGTGGATGAATGAAATGCAAACAAGTTGTTTTAGATATTAGAACTTCTAGGAAAATGGTTTCACAGGATCCACTGTCAGGACATAGTGTGTAAAAACTGCTCTGAGTTTTCTGATGGTACAACACCTACTACCTCTAATATGCAAAGAAACACTACCACAGAGAAAGGTGAATGTGCGCTGTTCTGCAAGCCAGGACTAGCCTATGGAGTAAGGCCAAAAAATAGACCACTGAAAGAGGTGGGCTTTAACAAACAGTGGCACACAAGCACAAAAGAGTTTATGTGGGAAGATAGAGGAAAAGGAAACACAATGAGAAAAATAATTATGTCCCAAGTTTCAGGTCCAATTATAGTTAAATCAGAATTAAGACTAAATTTTCTTGTCTTTGGGAAGTTTCTCTTGTCGTGAGACTGAGATCTAAACAGAGAGAGAATAGGGAGACACAGAAATAGATACAAAAAGTCAAAGTCATGGCTACCAAGTAGATTCTGACTCATAGCAATCCTACAGATACAAATAAAGATATATGTGTGTGCATGTGTATATATATAATATACATATATTATACATAATATATATATATACATGCACACATACATATACAGCAAAAGAGAGAAAACTTTTACATACTACACTTAAGGGTATATCATAACATTCAGCATCTTTCAAGTTTACATAAAATAAAAATACTTTCACAAAAAACATTCTATATATATGCCTTGGATTTCTAGTAACTTATATTTATTGATACAGACATAGACAGAGATACAGAGAAAGACAGACAGATAGCTAGTTTACACTAATCAACAGATACTCAGAAAAGTCCTCCCCAGATGTGTCAAATTAAAATGAGTACAATTAATTGCACATTATTACCCAGAATTCTGTTTTTGACATTGACATTACCATAAACAACTGAGACAGCTGTTAACCAAGAACATTTTCTATGTAGCTTTTGTTTTCATTTACTGTAACTCACCTATTCTGAAAATATTTTCTACTCAATTTAAACTTGGCACATTAAAAATGATCTTTGTATCATATGAAGTATTTCTTTGGCGTTACCAAGATCCTCCCCTAGTGGCCTTAACACACTTGAAAATGTAATAATTTAAAATTAAGTCATCATAAATGATGTACCATAGGTATAAGGTATTAAATTCCTTTTACTTTTAATTGTGCTTTAGAGGAAAGATTACGGATCAAATTAATTTCTCATACAAAAGTTTATATATGTATCATTACAAGATGTCAGTCACAATGCCTTCAATGTGACAGCACACTTAGTCCCCCAGGTTTCTTGTGTCCCTGCCTGACGTCACATCATGCCTCCAGACAGAAACTGCTCATTTGGTCTCATATATCTGATTGAACTAACAAGCACATTCCTCACAGTATTATTTTTTGTTTTATAGTCCAATCTACTCTTTGTTGAAGAGTGGGTTTCAGAAATGGTTTTAGTTCTGGGTTAACAGAGCATCCATGGGCTATAGTTTAAGGGGTTCCTCCAGTCTTTGTCACACCATTAAATATGGTCTTTTTACACTTTTCTCCTACTCTATAGACTCTCTGTTGCATTCCCTGTCAAGGCAGTCACTGGTGGTAGCCAGGCACCATGTAGTTCTTCAGGTCTCAGGCTAATGGTGTCTCTGGCTTATGTGGTACTTCTGTCTCTTGAGCTAATATTTTCCTAGAGTCTTGGGTGTTTTTCAGTCTCCGTTGCTCCAGGTAGGTTTGGACCAATTGATGCATCCTAGATGTTTAGCTGCTCACTAGCTTTTAAGACCCCGGATGCCACTCATCAAAATAGGATGCAGAACATCTTCTTAGTAAACTTGATTATGCCAAAAGATCTAGAAGTGTGGTCCCCAGACCACAGCTCCTCAGTACCTCAAAGTGTTTGGTTATATTCAAGTAACTTCTTCATTTGAACCAGTTGTGCTGATTTGCCCTATATCGTGTGTTGCCCTTCCCTTCACCTAAGATGATTCTTGTCTAATATCTAGTTAGTAGATACTCCTCCCTTTCCTTCCCTACCCTTGTAACCATCAAAGAATGCTTTCTTCTATGTTTAAACCTTTTCTTGAGTTCTTATAATAATGGTCTCATGCAATATTTTTCCTTTAGCAACTAATTTCACTTAGCACAATGCCCTCCAGATTCATCCATATTGTAAAATGTTTGGCATACTCTTCACTGTTCTTTGTTGTCACATAGTATTCCATTGTGTGTATGTACCATAATCTGTTTACACATTTGCCTGTTGATGGGCACCTACGTTGTTTCTATCTTTTGGCTATCATGGACACTGCTGCAATGAACATGAGTATGCACATATCTAGTCATGTTATAGTTCTTATTTCTCTAGGATATATTCTAAGGAGTGAGATTGCTAGATTGTATGGTATTTCTATTTCTAGCTTTTTAAGGAAGTGTCAAACCTATTTCCAAAATGTTTGTACCATTTTACATTCCTACCAGCAGTGTGTAAGTCCTTCAGTTTTTCTACAACCAGAAACGTATTAATCTGTGTCTTTTGGGTTAATGCTAGCCTTGTTGAGGTGAGATGGTATCTCACTGTTGTTTTGATTTGCATTCCTCCAGTGGGTAATAATTTTGATCATTTCCTCATTTCCATATGTATCTACTAGCCACTTGAATGTCTTCCTTGGTGAAGTGTCTATCCACATCCTTTGCCTATTTTTTAATTGCTATTTGTCTATTTATTTATTTATTATAACTGGGTGAAAATGTACATTCCCATATAAATTTACATGCCCACCTATATGCAGCTCCCACTGCTCTCCCTGCCCAGTGACAGCACACTATTCCTCTCTGCTCCATACATGTCTCATCCTCCCAACAGTCTCCTTTCCCCTCCTCTCCACCCACTCTCCTTCCTCCAGCCAGAGGTGAGCAGGATGATATCCTATAGATGCAGAGAACCATAAAGTGCATTCAATATATGGTCACTCTGCATTGCCAAGTCCAATTCATTCGTATCTGAAGAGTGTTATTTGTCTTTTTGTTGTTGAGGTGTTGCTTGGGGACTGCAGTTTCCAGGGACATCTAGATCAATTGGCATAACAAAGTTAACTAAGAAAATGTTCTGTATTCCACTTTGGTGAGGGGCTTCTGGGATTTTGAAAACTAGCAAGCAGCCATCTAAGGGGCATCAACTGATCTCAACTCACCTGGAGCAAAGGAGAATGAACACCAAAGACACAAGGAAAATATTAGCTCCAGAGACAGAAAAGGCCATATAAACCAGTCTTCTGGTCAGCATAAATGTTTGCTTTTTGGAGCTCCCACTTACCTAGTGTCTCTTCTGTTATTTGCCCATTGTAGTTACAGTTTGTACACTGTCTATGTCATGTATTAGGGCTCCTACTGCTGTTCCTACTTTTCCCTCTAAGTATTGAATTCCTTTTTTTTATTTTATCCAAGTATTGAATGTTTAATAAACCATCTCCAGAAAAGTATCTGAAATTCCCTATTATCACAATAAAATTTCTATTTATTTTCTTCAAAATTTCTTAGTATACAAAATTTGTGGTAAGAGGAAACTGGTATAATACCAATGCTTAACAACAGCTGCAGCAATGATAATCTCAGCTCCACCTGATTTTGTAAACTAGGCAAGTTGCTAACCTAAGTTACTCTCTAAGTCAGTGTCCCTGTAAATGAGTTTTGCAGAAGAAAAAAATAAAGTTCAAAGAGGTTATATAAGTCACTTAGCACACCATACTTGGTAACAGTCACATAGTATGCTGAAATCAAAAGGCTCAATTCTTATCTACTAGCCTATACTGGAAGCCGCTATCAATCTACTTTGAGATGCCCCAAAGGCCTCACAAGGCCAGAACAACAGTAGATAGCCATACAAAAGTATAAGGAGCAGAACCAGCAGTGGACACATCCAGAATTACAGAATTACAGAATTCAGACAAATAAAATAGGCGCAACATCTTCACCAAAAGTCTTACTGCTCTGGTTCTTCTAAAAGTCACTTCCTCAAACTTTCAGCAGTCCTAGAAAAGAAGCCAAATACCTATGTTTGCTTCAGCATATGATTTTATTTTCCTTCTTACAGAACTCTGACAAGTACACGGAGAAAGCTCATGTAGAAGGGTCAACTGTCCGGATGATGTGATCATAATCAAGGCCAGGGAAAGAGTAATAGGAATACCTATCTAATGCTTAAAGGTAAGAAAAAGAAGGTTGAAAATCTTCTGAAAATTGATAGCTGACAATATGTGAAATTTTTGCTTCAAGTTAAGAAGCAATCACTGGCAGAAAAATACATTAAATACTTTGCATTTCTAGACAATGAACAAACACAAATCTATAGGGCTGCTCAAGGGTTATGTGTTTTTTTAAAAAAAAATCACAAGAGAAAAATGAAATATTAAGCTCTTTGCATATTTCAAATTTATATAAATTAATGGCAAGCAATAACACTAAATATTTATACTAGCAAAACATTGCAAAGTTCTCCAAATGCTTTTATATTGATTACTCAATCCTCAAGTTAGCAATCCAGTGAGGCAGACAAGGCAGGTACTGTGGTCCCCATTTCACAAGTGATCAAACAGACATATGAAGCTAACTGACTTGCCGAAGGTCACATGTCCACTAAGCGGTAGAACAGGAAAAGAATTTTCCAAAGTGAGAGCCTTTTCCATCACCATGCACAGATTAATTATTACTTAAAGTGACTGATGCAGTTGCAAGAATTCCGTGTCAAAGTTTCCACATCATATTCTTACAATATACATAAAGCTTTCCAACAGAAGAGGCCCAGTCTAGATGTACCCAAATAACATTAAAAAAAAAAAAACCTGACAGATCAACATTACCATATAGAAGGACTTAGAAAATATAATTTGAGATCTTTCACCACTGCTTTCCGTAAGGATGAAAACCCAGTCATCGAATTCATTACGACTCATAGTGACCCTACAGGACAGAGTAGAACTAACCCAAGGGTTTCAAGGCTGCAAATCGTTATAGAAGCAGACTGCCACATCTTCCTCCCACAAAGCAGCTGGTAAGTTTGAACTACTGACCTTTCAGTCAACAGCCAAGCACTTAACCACTGTGACATGAGGGTGGCTTTCCATAAGGATTTAAAAAAAAAAAAAAAAACTGCCGTTAAGTTGATTCCAGCTCATAGGATCCCCACAGGATTTCCAAGGTCATAAATCTCTAGAAGCTGACTGCTACATTTTTCTCCCACTGAGCTGCTGGTGGTTTAAACCACCAACCTTTTGGTTAGCAGTTGATCATTTTAATCACTGTGCCAACAGGGCTCCTTTTCTTAAAGAAAATATTGTATAATATAGTAATGTCAGTTAATGTGCATTTTAATGATTGTTAGGACAACGAGATAATTTTTTAATCAGAAACTTTCAGTTAAGGTTACGTAGTCACTGCAGATGTTATTCACCAACTTTAGGAACCAACACTTGAAAGTAACCAGAGCAGGCTCAGAGTTCCAAATGACCTTGAAGTCACTGGATTTTTAAGATCAAGGCAGGTCAAATAAACAATAAGGTGCTGGGGTGAAGTTTAACAGGGTTCGAGTTACGAAGGAAAACAAATCACAGAAGTAAGAGAAAGACAGTTGTGAAGAACAAGAGAAACAATGATTGTGAGGACAGCACAGGACTGACTGGGCAGTGTTTTGCTCTGTTGTACACAGGGTCACTATGACTCAGAACCAACTCAACAGTACCTAACACCCATTAACAAGAGGGGAAGCATGTGGGAAGGAAAAAGCTCAATTAAAAAGGATAAGCAGAGTCAGTATACAGTAGAGACAAGAGTTGGACTAAAGTACAGAATTGTCACCAGGGCTCACTTAAAGTAAGGAATCACGTGACAACTTCTCTCCTTACCCACCCATTGCTGATAAGTTGATTCCAACTCACAGCAACACTACAGGACAACCCTCTAGGGTTTCCAAGGCTGTAATTGTTATGGGAGCAGATTGCTACATCTTTCCCCTGTGGAGCAGCTAGTGGGTTCTAACTGCTGATGATTTAGCTAGCAGTCAAGTGCTTTAACCACTGTACCATCAGGGCTCCTTCTCTCTGTGACACGGGAAAAATTCTAATTATGGTATGGTACAGATTGGGCCTGGCCCTGGATTCTCTAAGTGTTCACATTTCAGAGCAGATCTAAGATAAAATGATAAAGCCACATGAGATCAGATAGCCTGAAGAGTCCCAAACCACAATTAATGGTCTTCACAAACATGAAGGATTTTTATGAAGATCAAAGCAACCAACTGTCTTCATTTTCACTAAAGCTCAATTGCAAAAAGAGAACAGTTACTGACACTTAAGACACTGTTACTAAGATACCCTTAGATCCTCCTCTAAAATTTCTTTTTCAAGAACAGGATAAACGTTGAAATGCCTGACAGAGGCCCTTTTGTGGTTCTATTCTGATGAGGCAACACTACGGATACAAATTTAAATTCAGGGACTTTAAATAGAATTTTACAAAATGTTCCTCTTCAATTAACTGCATTTCTGGCCCCTCTATACTGTAAGGCTATCATAGGAAGGTCCTCAGTGGATGTGTACTGCTGGCCTTAGTGACCAGTTGTGATCTAACAAAGGTCTTTCCCCTACCCCTCTCACAGCTAGGTGAAAGTCAGCCTAAGTTCTTGGATCCTAAAAATCAGTGAACCTAGAATCAAAATAACTCTCCTATAAATTCATCCTGTACAATATTGTAATCATGCTGTCCTACTTATCTCATTCCAGAAGTACTAGAAAAGACACTACTCACCAACATCTAAAAGATTCCTGTGGAAATACTTTCTTTGTCAGAAGAAAACAGAGTAAGAGTTATCAGGGCATAGCAACTCCTTTTCATCCTTACCCTCTCAGTGCAGCATAGGGTTCCAGCCATTCCTGCTGGTTCAACTTTTAATGAATTCAACCCTACAGAATGACAATTATGGGAATTAAATGGTGAGGCTCAGCTCACCAAACTCACATAGAAACCATGAACAGAAATGGATCCAGACATCACTTCAAGACGTTTGAATACCAGGACATTCCCACGGTTACTCCATACCCTCTCAGATGGGTGTGCTGAAACTGCATGTGCCCTTACTGATGTATCCAGTATAACCAATGGCGTAGAGCAGTATATCGGAAAACAGGTCATTCATTTTGTTGTACTTGGCACAGATGCGATCTAAAGCAGAGGCACCTGAAGCTAGCAGGAAGTGTGCTAAAACATAACCTAGAAGCTAGAATGACTATAGATGGAAGACAGGTCCTGCCACATGAAACAACCAAGCCAAAGCAAAAGTTTACTCAACAGTGAAAATATTTAACAATCCTCATGCATATAAGATTCGGACATAGAGACAATCTCAACGGCACTTGGCTGGCTAAACATTTATGCAATATAATCAAGAGCTAACACTTTACACCATGCCCACACACCTGTATCACTACACACTTGTATCACACATGTACCACACATGGCTGTATCACCTTCAGACATGACAGAAAACATCCACAGAACTTAGATCAGTGTCTTTTTTTCTTTTACTATGATTGAGTGAAAATGTACATTCCCATATAAATTTCCACACCCACCTACATGCAGCTCCCACTGCTCTCCCTGCTCAGTGACAGCACACTCTTCCTCTCTGTTCCACACAAGTCTTATCCTCCCAGCAATCTCCTATCCCCTCTTCTCCACCTACTCCCCCACCTTCAGCAAGAGGTCAGCAGGACGACATCCTATGGATGCACAGAACCATAAAGTGTACACATGATACGATCAGGTCACTCTGTATCACCAAGACCAATCAATTCCTGCCCAAAGAGTTGACTTCCATTATGATTTACGGACAGGGGCAGCAGCAGGGTCAGGTGCCATGCTCCCAGGGGAACTCCGAGGCCCCTGGACCATCAATTCCAGGCTTTTAGTGGAGATCCCAGGGTATACCCCTTTTTATTTTTGTGTTGCCAGTCAGACTCAACTTTGTGAGCTCCATCACGGCTATCACTGTTGGCGGTAGGCACCATCCAGTTCTTCCAGTCACAAGTCAATATAGTCACCCACTCACGTGGGTCTCTCTGTCTCCTGGGTTCTCTTTGCCCCATGTCATTTTGGTCTTTGGTGATCATCTGTTCCTGCAGAGTTTGGACCATTTACTGTACCCTCACATGGCAGCTTCACAGCTCATTTAAGACCCCATGCACCATTCACCAATGTGGGGTGCAGAAGGTTTTCTCAGAAAAATGCTAGTTGTGCCAATTTAGCCTCGATTTCCCCTGAGAGCACGGTCCCTGGACTTCCACCTCTGCTACTCTACCCTTTCAGTATTGGGTTCAGATGGGAGGAGTAATCATGTTATGGTGAAGTCCAGTTAATACTGATCTTCTTTCTAATGCGTGTTGTCCCAAATTTCACCCAACCAAATTTCTATCACCTATCTAATCTAAACCCTCCCCCTCTCGTCCTCCCTTCCTCCCGACCCTTGCAGCCGTCAAAGAGTCTTTTCTTCCATGCATGAGTCTGTTTTTAAGTTCTTATCGTAGGGGTCTCATATGGTATTTGTCCTTTTGTCACTGACTACTTTCACTCAACATAATGTCCTCCAATTGAAACCAGGTTATAAGATGTTTCCTAAAATCATCACTGCATAGTGTTCCATTCAGTATAAGTACCACAATTTACCTATCCATTCCTCTGTTGTTGGGCATCTGGGTTGATTCCATCTTTTGGCTATTGTGGACTGTGCTGTAATAAACATTCCTGTGCATGTATCAGTTGGTATGAATGGCCTTGATTCAGTAGGATATATTCCGAGCAGTGGAATTACTGGATCAAACGGTATATTAGATCAGCGTCTTTTCTAAAGTCAACACCATTCCTTACAAAAATAGTAGCTAGAAACAAGCAGCTAAAAAACCAAACTATTACATGTAGTTAGCTTTCTACTAGTTCACTAACAACGAACACACACTTTTGTTTCTACAAAGAACACTTTGCCCACTGGACTTTCAGTCTTAAAAACTGCAGCCTATTAAAAATCCTTTGAAATCCTTTGAAATAGAAAAAGTCAAACTAAGTAAGGCTAAGCTGTAATGGTTATCTTTCTAAACTTTAATTTTTCATAAATGCTTCCCATACCAAGGGGAAAAAAAAAAAACAGCTGCTATCAATTTGATTCTGACTTGTGGTGACCCCATGTGTGTCTGAATGGAACTGTGCTCCCGAGGGCGTGCAATGGCTGATGAGCTTTAGCAGATCACCACGCCTTTCTTGTGAGATACTTCTAGGTGGACTAGAACCTTCAACCTTCCAGTCAGCAGCTGAAAACAGTCACCATTTGCACCACCCATGGACTCCTGAGATTATGCCCTTCTAATATCCCACAAGTGCTCAGTATGGCCTCTGAGCAGCTGGTGCAGACTAACCACAGTCAGTTGCTGGCTCTCGGCAGCATTTCCAAATCATGGAGAAAATGACCCTGCCTCCTAACACTCCCTCACACTCTCCCACTTGAAACTCTCATAAATCACTAGCCCTTGCTCTTTCCAGGAACATAGGGATGCAAATGAAAACCCCTTCTGCTTATAGCCAACTGCAGCAATTGTCACATTCCATATGCATGACTAATCAGACATGTGACTGGCAGCTAGCTCTTTAGGCAATTCTTCAACCCTGACTTTCAGCCAAATATGTATGTATAAAACATACACACACTCACATAACACATGCATATATATATTCAAATTCCTTCCCCAGAAATTTATGCACCTGATTTCTAAACACATTTAACTTTTTCAAAGAAATTTCTACTTAATTGGTAACCACATGTGAATTATTAACTACTGCTCTTTGAGAATGGAACTAAGAAAGAAAAAAACGCTCCTGGTATAACTGAGAGGTAAGAAAGTTATCTGGTTTCCCCAGGTGGTTATACAGCCAACTCCCTCCCATTCCTCCAGTTTCACTGTCAGCCTTCAAGTGTTGCTGGCAGGCATGGCTGGATGGCCATGCAGAAAGACTGTCACTTAGACCTCTGCCCTAGTTGGACAACAAGATGTTGAAACAGGCTTTGCACAGCAAGTCCTGCTTTGGCTTCTATCAGAAGTGTGGAACAGAAGCCAGTCACTTTCCTTAAATATCCCTTCACTCCACTGTACCTTTTAAAACTGGCTGCCACATTAGTACTACTAAAAGGAGCAAATTTAAAAGAATAGGGTGAAAAATAAGAAAGATGTGCTCCAATAGCATGATACTTACTCAACAAGCCTGCCTTTCCAGAACAAATCCTACCCTCCACTTCAATTTTTCATTCATCACAAATAGTATGGCTGAGTGCCAGACAAGTCAGAATACAAGTTTCTACAACTATGTCAGTCCACCACAAGTGCCATGAGGAACACAGTAATTTAACTTTGACCCAATGGTTATCTTAGAGCCAGGAAAAAAAAAGCTGGAGGACAAGTTCTGGGGAACATGCAGCCGTTAATGATCTCCCTGGACAGACCATCTATAGCATCTGGAACACAGTTTTTAGGTCTGATTCACACACCAGGGACATCTGCTCCCAAGGTACCAGCATGCCAACTAAGTCATCTTTTGGAACGTTCTTCCTCCATCACTAATGGTGAACTATCAGCCTCGATCCTAGCTGAAAGGCTTGAAGGCTAGTCAGCTAAGATAGCACAGGACAGTATTTGTAAGGACAGCAGTGTGGAAACAGCATCAAGTCAGTCACACATGCTAGGTTAATTTGGAAATTACTGCTACTACCTCACATACTTTTTATATACAAGTGGTCATGGAATGTGGAGCAGAGTCAAGATGGCAGACTAAGCACATGTCTCCTTATATCCCTCTGGAAACCAAGACCTGAGCTGATAATGAAATGGACCCTTCTGGTCACCTAGTGAGCCCCCAGGACATGGCACAGGGCTGTTAATTTGGACTTCATACCACTGAACAAAAGACCTCCTCTCTTTCGCTGACTCCCATTCCTGGCTAGCCCTGGCTCTCACGGACTGAAGGTAAAAGCACCATTTTGACTTTTTTTTTTCCTCTGTCTTGGCCAGAGGGTGGAGCTGGGTCTTGCCTAGCAGCTAGACTCAGATGCACTGCTGGTGGGATAGGCAGGTGAAACTGCCATATTTTGAGAGCCACACTTAGGACTCTGTTCATCTAGCCACTTTGGGCCTGTCTCTTTATCAGTGTCACAGCGGGGTTTGTACGGAACCAAAGTGCCTGGGTGCAGGAAGCCATGTTGGATATGGAGATTTTAGCAGGACCTAATTCTTAGCCTGGGAGCCAGTGCCTGCAAACAGGACAGAGCTTCTCCGCTTCTCCAACAGAAAAGCAGTAGTTTACACGGTGACGCCTACAATGGGGGCCCGGCAACAGAGACTGAGGACTCACTACCTCTCGGCACCTTTAGCCCCTTTCTCTGCTGACCGTGTGGAGAGTGTCATCTTAGATACAGTGTCCACAGCTGGATCTATTTCTTCTCTTGGGAGCCAGAGCTTTTCTGGTAGAAAAGCAGTAGTTTACACAGTTTCACCTAAGGCTGGGCCCTGTAAGCAGAGGTAAACAGGGCAGTAGCATTGCTGTATTTTGAAGTACTTCATATCATCTGGGGTTGGATACAGAGGTGCTTACTTTGCCAGTTGGGAAAATGGACCTCTACACCTGAAAACCTGACTGACTTCAGAAGTCATCAGATACCTTTTGTTTTACATTTTAAGACAGCCTAGAGAAATACCTGCAGTCCATCCTCACAGTATCTCTCCCAGCCTTTATTTACTCACATGAAACCCAAAAAGCAACAGATACTGTCGCATACAAGAAATCACCCACGGCTTCAGAAGGCTCCCAAACAAAACAACCCAGGAGTTTTCCAGATGAAGAAACTTCTGAAATCATCAGAAGGTGAATATAAAATGATTACATATAGAGCCCCTCTAGACTTTATACAAAATGCAGCACAACAAAAGGAAAAATTAAGCAAGCTGTTTGAGCTGATGGAACACCAGTACTCTGAAATCCAACAGACCAAGAACAAAATCAAAGACATAGAAACTTCCATGCAAACCCAAGAAAACAGAATGCAACGAATGGAAAAAAGGATTTCTAACTTGGAAGACAGAGCTACTGATGCCAGTGTTTGTGAGGACAAATCAGAAAAAAGAAACAAGAAAAATGAAGAAGCATGTGGGATTCTATTAAGAGGAACAACCTTTGATTCATTGGAGTCCCTCAACAGGATGAGACATCTGAGAATACAGAGAGTATCGTTGCTGAGCTGCTGAAAGAAAACTTCCCAGAAATCATGAAAGAAAAGAATATAGACATCTCAGATGCATATCGTACACCACCCAATATAGATCTCAAAAGAAAGACTCCAAGACATATTATAATCAAGCTTAACAAAATGAAACATAAGCAGCAACTCTTAAAGGCAGCAAGACTCAAAACAAAGCGAACACTCAGAGGGAAACCCTGTAGGCTCTCGTCAGATTTCTCAGCAGAAACCATGCTGGCACAGAGACAGTGGCATGACACATTCAAAGTCTTGAAGGAGAAGAACTTCCAACCAAGAACTATATATCCTGCAAAACTATCTTTCAAATATGAAAATGAAATTAAGACAGTCCCAGATAAACAGAAACTCAGAGACTTTGTAAAAGCCAAACCAAAAGTACAAGTAATACTGAAAGAAGTTCTTGGCTTTGACTTAGAAGAACAAAACCACTAACTTTATATTTCAGAATAACACATCACTCAGAACTCTATTCAGTTAGGGAAGGCTCCAAATTCAATCACAGCTTTAATGCTGAAAGAAACTATCCAGTGACTATCATGAAAACTATGGTGTCATCATATTAAAAGAGGGATGTACTACAGTCGTTACAGTCCTTCCAGATGGAGAGGAAGATGATAAGACTGGTAGTAATTAAAATGAGGTTTATATTTTTTATTAAGGGGGATCATTGGGGCACTCGTAAAGCACAACAAAGATGTAACATACCATATCAAGAAATGTAACACAGGAGTCTCAACAACTACAAAACCAGCTCTGAAAAAGGTGAAAATTCAACTCACAAAAAAGAATGTCCCACAACAGACTGATAAGGACAACAGAGAAAACATCCACACAAAAATAAACATATCACAATGGCAGCAGTGAACACATACCTATCAATAATTACACTGAACGTGAATGGACTGAATGTTCCAGTAAAGAGACATCAAGTAACATCTTGGATCAAAAGACATGACCCATCCACATGTTGTCTACAAGAAACTCATTTTAGACCTAAAGATAGGAACAAACTGAAAATTAAAGGATGGAAGAATATATATCAAGCTAACAATGAACAAGAAGAGCAGATGTGGCAATTCTAATCTCAGACAAAACCAATTTTAATGTAAAATCCACCATCATGGACAAAGATGAACACTATTTATTCATGAAAGATTCAGTACACAAGCAAGACTTAACTATATTAAATATTTATGCACCTAACATCACAGCACCAAAACACATCGAAGAAACACTGATAACACTCAAAAAAGAGTTAGATTATTCCACAATAATAGTGGGAGACTTCAACACTAGACTCTCTATACTGGACAGATCATCTAGAAAAAAAGCTCAGTAAAGATACAGAAGACCTCATTGCCACAAACAACCAAGTAAACCTCAGGGATATACACAGAACTTTCCACCCATCAGTGGACAACTACACCTTCCTCTCCAGTACATATGGAACATTCTCCAGAACTGACCATGTGTGGGGACATAATACAATTCTCAACAAAATCCATACCACTGAATTACTACAAAGCATCTTCTCAGATCATAAAGCCATCAAAGTTGAAATCAGTAGCAGAAAACACATAGATAGAAAGTGGAACTCTTGGAAACTGAACAACAGCTTGCTCAAAAAAAACATGGGTTATAGAAGAAATCAAGGATAAAATAAAGAAATTTACAGATTCTGATGAGAATGAAAACACTCCTACCTGAACCTATGGGATACAACCAAAGCAGTGCTCACAGGTCTGTTTATCTCCATAAACGCACATATCTGGAAGGAAGAAGAAACCAAATCAATGAACTAACCCTACAGCTTGAACAAGTAGAGAGAGAACAACAGAAGAACCCCTTGGGCACCAGAAGAAACTCGATCATAAAGATTAGAGCAGAGCTAAATGAACTAGAGAATAGAAAAACAATTGAAAAGACCAAAAGCTGGTTTTTTGAAAAGATCAACAAAATTGACAAACCACTGGCTAACCTTACTAAAGAAAAGCAGGAAAGGAAACAAATAACCCCAATTAGAAATGAGAGGGGAGTTGTCACAACAGATCCAACAGAAATCAAAAATACCATAACAGAATACTATGAAAGACTGTACTCTAACAAATTTGAAAGCCTACAGGAAATGGACTAATTCCTTGATTCATACAACATATCCAATTTATCACAACGTGAGGCAGAACAACTTAATAAACTCATCACAAAGGAAAGACTGAAAATGTCATCAAAAAACTGCAAACCAAAAAAAGCCCGGGCCCAGATGGCTTCACTGCAGAATTCTACCAAGCTTTTAGAGAAGAGGTATCTCCAATACCACTGAGACTATTTCACAGCATAGAAAGGGAAGGAGTACTCCCAAACTCATTCTATGAAGCCAGTATAACCCTGATACCAAAGCCAGGGAAAGACCCAACAAAAAAGAACTACAGAGCGGTATCACTCATGCATCTAGATGCAAAAATCTTCAACAAAATTCTTGCCAATAGAATACAACACCACATCAAAAAAAAAAAAAAATCCATCATGTCCAAGTTGGATTCATACTGGGGATGCAAGACTGCTTAAACATCAGAAAAACAATGTGATTAACCACATAAATATCACAAAAGACAAGAATCACCTGATTTTGTCCACTGGTGCAGAAAAGGCATTTAATAAAGTTCAACACCCATTCATGCTAAAAACTCTTACCAAAATACACATAGACGGAAAATTCCTCAACGCAATAAGGGCCATTTATACAAAGCCAACTGCCTACATCATCCTGAATGGAGAGAGACTGAAAAACGTTCCCTTGAGAACAGGAACAAGACAAGGATGCCCACTCTCACCTCTCCTATTCAACGTTGTACTAGAAGTTCTAGCCAGAGCAAGTAGACAAGACCAAGAAATAAAGGGCATCTGCATCAGCAAAGAAGTCAAAATCTCCCTGTTTGCTTATGATATGATTGTATATGCAGAGAATTCCACAGAATCTATAAGGAAACTACTCAAACTGATAGAAGAGTTCAGCAAAGTCTCAGGATACAAGATAAACATAAGTAAATCAGTAGGATTCCTTTATACCAATGAGACTGTTAATGAAGAAATCATCAAATCAATACCACTTACTATAGCCTCTAAGAAGATAAAGTATCTAGGAATTAATATAACCAGAGAAATAACAGATCCTTACAAAGAGAATGACAAGCCTTTACTACAAGAAACTAAGAGAGACTTAGATAAATGGAAAAACCTACCCTGCTCATGGATAGGAAGGCTTAACATTGGGAAAACATCTATTTTACCCAAAGCAAGCTACTTATATAATGCAATCCCAATACAAGTTTCAGCATCCTTTTTTAATGAGATTGAGAAACAAATCACCAATTTTGTTTGGAAAGGGAAGAAGCCCCGGATAAGTAACGTACTACTAAAGAAGAAGAACACACTGGGAGGCCTCTCATTACCCGACCTTAGAACATATTACACTGCCACAGTGGTCAAAACAACCTAGTACTGGTACAAGAACAGACTGATCAATGGAACAGAATTGAGACCCCAGAGATGACACCACCTGCCTATGAACAGCTGATATTCAACAAAGGCCCTAAGACATTAAACTGGGGTAAAAACAGTATCTTCAACAAATGGTGCTGGCAAAATTGGATACCCATCTGCAATAAAGTGAAACAAGATCCCTATCTTACACCTTATACAAAAACCAACTCCAACTGGATAAAAGATCTAAATATCAAATCGAAAATTATAAAGCTCATCCAAGAAAAGGTAGGAACAACAATAGAAGTTTTAATACACAACATAGACAGACTTCAAAATCTGTCACACAAACCACAATTAACTGAAGAGAAAATAGATAAACGGGAACTATTAAGAATCAAACACTTTTCCTCATCAAAGACTTTACTAATAGAATTAAAAGAACACCTACAGAAAAAATATTTGGCAACTCTATGTCAGACTGACACCTGATCTCCATAATCTATAAGGTACTACTAAATATCAATACGAAGAAGATTAATCATCCAATTAAGCAATGGGCAAAGGAGATGGACAGACATTTCTCTAAAGAGGAGATCCAGGCAGCCAAAAAACACATGTGGCCATGTTCACGATCTTTAGTTATTAAAGAAATTCATATCAAAATTACAATGAGATACTATCTTATCCCAACAAGGTTGGCCATGATCCAAAACACACAAAACAACAAATGCTGGAGAGGCTGTGTAGAAAGTGGAACTCTCCTATACTGTTGGTGGGGTTGCAAAATGGTCCAGCCTCTTTAAAAAGCAATCTGGCACTTCCTTAAAAAAAATGGATATAGATATACCAATTGACCCAGTAATTTCACTACTTGTAATACATCCTACAGAATCAAGGCCTTTCACACCAACAGACACATGCACAAGAATGTTTATCACAGTCCACGATAGCAAAAAGATAGCAAAAAGATGGAATCAACCCAGATGCCCAACAACAGAGGAATGGATAGGTAAACTATGGTATATATACTCAATGTAGCACTATGCAATGACAAAGAATAATAATTTTTCCAGGAAACATCTCATAACCTGGTTTGAACTGGAAGACATTATGTTGAGTGAAAGTAGTCAGCGACAAAAGGACAAATATTGTATGAGACCCCTACGATAAGATCTCAAAAACAGACTTATGTATAGAAGAAAAGACTCTTTGACAGCTGCAAGGAAGGGGAGAGAGGAAGGGCAAGGGGGGCAGGGTTTAGATTGGACAGTTGCTAGAAATTTGGTTGGGTGAAATCGGTGATAGCACATATTAGAAACAAGAACAATATTAAGTGGACTTCAACATAACTTGAATACTCCTTTCATCTTAACCCAATATTGCAAGGACAGAGTAGCTGGGGCAGGGGGCAGGGACCATGCTCTTAGGCAAAATCGAGGCTAATTGGCAGAACTAGCGTTTTGCTAAGAGGGCTCTCTGCACCCCGTATTGGTGAGTGGCATCTGGAGCCTTAAAACCTGCCAAGCTGCCATCCAAGCGCACAGCAAATGGTCCCAACTCAGCAGGAACGGATGCTCACCAAGGATCAAAATGACATGGGATAAAGACAACCCAGAAGATAGAGAGACCCACATGAGGGGGTGCCTACGTTGACTTGAGACCAGAAGAACCGGATGGTGCCCGGCCACCAACAGTGATAGCCGCGATGTAGCTCACTAAGTTGAGTCTCACTGGCAACACAAGAATAAAAAGGGGTACACTCTGAGATCTCCACTAAAAGACTGCAATTGATGGTCCAGCAGCTTCAGGGTTCCCCTGGGAGCATAGCCCCAGGCCCTGATGCTGCCCTTGCACATGAATCATAATAAAGGTCCACTCTTCAGACATGAATGGATTGGACTTGGCGATGCAGAGTGACCATATACAGATGCACTTTATGGTTCTATGCATCTATAGGATATCATCCTGCTGACCTCCGGCTGGAGTAAGGGGAGAGGGTGGAGAGGAGGGGAAAGGAGACTGTTGGGAAGATGAGACATGTATGGAGCAGAGAGGAATAGCGTGCTGTCACCGGGCAGGGAGACCAGTGGAAGCTGCAGATAGGTGGGCATGTAAATTTATACAGGAATGTACATTTTCACTCAGTCATAATTAAAAAAAAAAAAGTGGTCATGAGGTAGCAGAAAACATATAATGTTCCAAAGAATCAAAGTAATGGTCAAACCCAATAAATAAATTGTAAAGGGGCATCCACAAGTTAACTCTTCTTAGGACAGCATTCTTGCTTCAACCTCAGTTATGCGAGAGCTGTTAACTTCATATCTAGAGCTAGGGCCACAGTGTTACTGGTAGCTGCTGTCAAGCAGGCCTCTGTTTTCATGGTGACCACATAAACAACAGAACTAAGTGTTGCCGAGGACTATATCATTTCATAATCACTTGTAGATCTGACCATTGTACTCCACAAGGTTTTCACTGGCTGAATCAGACAGAGACCACCAAGATTCCCTTCTTAGTTCTACTTTATCTGGAAGGTACACATCATACCAGCATGCAACTAACAATGTTGGCTTTACATAAGATGCAATGGCCAGGAATCAAAACCAGGTGTCATGTACGGAAGACAAAAATTCTATTACTATATTACCATTGTCTTCATGAGGGTAAATAAAAGAGTTTAATTTTTTAAATAGCAGCCAAAATGATGCTGCTACAATCAAGAAAAAAGGAAGAGATCATATTCTGGCACAATGAGACAACTTCTTACCAACTACAATGAAGAGAATTCCCATTAATATAATTCAAAATCTTATTTTCTGATCAAAATGATTCCTGGTGCTAGGTCTCCCCCAGTGGGTCCTCTTTTCTTCCATTGCTCCCATCATCCCCTCCCATCTTCTATTCCATCCACACAGCTATCTGTTACCAAGCCAAAGCCAAGCCAAAGACCCATCCAAATTATGACAAACACATACCATTTTCAAAGGTAAAGAATAAAAAACTAGATGGCTTTTTTCAGTTATTTATGTAACTACTTGAGCCCTCCCATCTCGAATTATAATTAAGTTGTTACCTATGGTGCTCTCAGGCAAGAACAAGAATATATAACATCTATTTCCAAGCATTTGTCAGTTTCTCACATCTATAGGATTGCTATGAGTTGGAATCGACTTGAAGGTAACAGGTTTGGGGTTCTGGTTTGTACTATGGGGGCTTGTGTGTTACTGTGATGCTAGAAGCTATACCACCACTGTTCAAATACCAGCAGGGCCATCCATGGTAGACAAGTTTCAGCTGAGCTTCCAAACTAAAACAGGCTAGGAAGAAGGATCTGGTGGTCTGCTTCTGAAAAAATTAGCCAGTAAAAACCTGATGAATACCAAGAGAACACTGTCTGATATAGTGCTCAAAGATGAGCCTCTCGGGTTGCAAGACACTAAAAAGATGACTGGGGAAGAGCTACCTCCTCAAGTGGAGTCCACCTTAATGACGTGGATGGAATCAAGTTCTTGGGCCTTTGTTGATATGGCAGAACCCCGAATGAGAAGAAACTGCTGTGAATACCCATTAATAATCAGAAGGTAGAATGTACAAAATACGAACATAGGGAAATTGTCAAAAATGAAATGGAACACATAAACATCAATATCCTAGGCATTAATGAGTTGAAATGGACTCGTATTGGCCATTCTGCATCAGATAATCATATGGTCTACCATGCCAGGAATGAGAAACTGAAGAAGAATGGAATCACATTCCTCATAAAAACAACATTTCAAGATCTATCCCGAAGCACAACACTGCTAAAGATACAACAATATGTGTGTGCCTATGAGGAAGACCACTTAATACAACTACTTTCCAAATTTACACACCAACCACTAAGGCCAAAGATGAATAAATTATCGATTTTTACCAATTCCTGCAGTCTAAAATGATCAAACATGCAATTAAGATGCATCGATAATTACTGGTGATTAGAATGAAATAGCTGGAAACAGAAAGATTGGCAGTGCAAAATACGGCAATGGTGATAGAAAGGACACTGAATACCAAATGACAGAATTTGTGACATCAGTGACTTCTTTACTGCAATTACCTTTTTTCAGTAACATAAACAGCAACTAGACACATGGACTTCACCAAATGAAATACACAGAAATCTAACAGACTACATCTTTGGAAAGGAACAGAAATATCGTCCATCAGGAAAAAGGCAGGGGCCTACTGGGGAAGAGACCATCAAGTGCTCATATGCAAGTCACGTTAAAGTTGAAGAAAATAAGAACAACTCAGCAAGAGCCAAAGTATGACTTTAAATACAGCCCAACTAAATTTAGAGACCATCTAAAGAAAAGATTTGATGCACTGAACACTAATGACTGAAGACCAACGAAGGTGTGAAATGATATCAAGGACATCACACATCAAGAAAACAAGATGTCATTAAAAAGATAAGGAAGAAAAGAGCAAAATAAAAGCCAGAGGAGATTCTGAAAGTTGTTCTGGAATGTGGAATAATTAAAGCAAAAGAAAGAAAGGATGACATAAAAGAGCTGAAGAAAAGATTTCAAGGTTAGCTTGAGAAGACAAAGTAAAACGTTACTATAACGAAACTTGCAGACACTTGTAGATAGAAAACAAAAAGCAAAGAACACACTCGCATTTCTTAAGCTGAAAAAACTCAAGCCTCATGTTGCAATACTGAAGGATTCCGGAGGGAAAAGACTAAATGATGTGACAAGTACCAAAAGAACATGCAAGGAATACAGAGTCACTGTACCACAAGAATGAGTTGACATCCAGCCACGTCAGGAGATGGCATATGATCAAGAACTGATGGTACCAAAGGAAGATGTCCAAGCTTCAATGAAACCCTTGGCAAAAAACAAGGATGTGGGAATTAACAGAATACCAACAGAGATGTTTAAACCAACAGATGCAGTGCTGGAAGTACTCACTCATCTATGCCAACAAATTTGGAAGATGGCTACCTGGCCAACTGACTGGAAGACATTCATATCTGTACTCACTCCAAAGAAAAGTAATTCAGCAGAATGTGGAAATTATCAAGCAATATCATCATCACCTGCAAGTAAAATTTGGCTAATGATAATTCAAACGCAATTACAGCCGTACCTCAACATGAACTGTCAGACCTTCAAGCCAGATTCAGAAAAGGACATGGAATGAGGGATCTCACTGCTGCTATTAGAGGGATCCTGGCTGAAAGCACACAAGACTAGAAAGATGTTTACCTCTGTTTTTATTTATTGTGTGGATCACAGCAACTTACGGATAACACTCAGAAGAACAGGAGTTCCAGAATTCCTAGTTGTGCTTATGAGGAACCTGTACTTTGATCAGGAGGCAGTTTTTTGAACAGAACCAGGTAACATTGTGTGGTTTAAAGTCAAGAAAGGCATGTATCAGGATTGCATGCTTTCACCATACTTACCCAACTGGTACAGGGAACAAATAACTCGGGAAGATGGACTACATGAAGAACGGGGCATCAGGACTGGAGGAAGACTCATTAACCACATTCAACACGCAGAGGATACCACCTTGCTTGCTGAATGTGAGGAGGACCTGAAGCACTTACTAAAGGACACAGATCACAGCCTTCAGTATAGATTATACCTCAAAATAAAAGACAACAATCTTCACAACTGGATCAGTAAGCACTATCGCAATAAATAGAAAATACTGAAGTTGTCAAACATTTCATTTTATTTGGGTCAAAAAATCAATGTCCATGGAAGCAGCAATCAAGAAATCTAAAAATGCATTGCGCCAGGCAAATATTCTGGTAAATTTCTCTTTAATGTGTTAAAAGGCAAAGATACCACTTTAAAGGACTAAGGTATGCCTGACCCAAACCATGATGTTTTTAAGTGTCTCACATGCACGTGAAATCTAAACAATGAATAAGGAAAATCAAAAAAGGAATTGATGCCTTTGAATTATGCTGTTGGTCATGGATTGCCAGAACAAACATATCTGTTTTAGAAGTATGTACCGCCAGAACGTTTCTTAGAGGCAAAGATGGCGAGACTTCATTTCACAGACTTCACACGTGTCATAAAGAGGGATCAGTCCCTGGAGAAGCACGATGTGCTCAGTAAACAGCAGGAAAGAGGCACAGTTTCAAGGAAATGGGCTGACACAATGGTTGCAACAATGAACTCAAGCATAATGATTACCAGGACGGCTCAATATCCAGCAGTGTCCTGTTCTGTTGTCCACAGGGTCACTATTAGCTGGAATTGACTTGATGGTACCTACCAACACGGACCAGTGCTTTCATGAACTATCTAATTTAACAGTTCTAAAAGGTATACTCTGTACATTGTCCTGTTTCACCAGTTATTAAGCTAATCAAGTGGCAGGTCTAGCAGGCAAGCCAGGTCTGACTCCAGAGCTCTAACGAGACTGAACCCTTCTTTATTGTTAACTAATCCCTTGGTGCCATTCACTGCTATCAGCACTGACATAATATCTATCATGGGAAAACATTTAAAGTCTAGGTGATTTCTCACACTCTCCCTTGGGAACGCACAAGTATATGAAGTCGTTAAAACTGTAACGGGCATTAATGTAAACGGTGATGGAATTAACCTTGGCTCCCCCACCCTTAGGCACCACACTGAAGGCCATGCATGTCCTGACACATTCTAGTCCTTCTCCCTGTGGTGAGCTCCATCTACAAGTGCTCCTAGGCCCTGACCTAAGGGGCAGCCTTATATCTTGTGCCCGTGTAGAAGGTTCACCAGTGCTGCAGTGTGCCTGTCCAACCTAGATGCCTTCACGCAGATCAGAGAACAGGGATATTTACGACCTCAAATAAAGCCTGGACACTGAAGCATACAAACACACACACATAAGCCATCCAGTCCTGCCTAAACCTGAATAACCAGTCATCTGAACTAATGCTCCAGTCATCATTACTCATCCATTGAAAATGTTCTAAATTGATGAGTTGGTGCTAGGAAAGCTATTTGGAGCAGGGGAGATGCTAGTAAGAGGAAAGGTGTACAGGAACACTGCAGTCACTGGAAATAAGGTTCTTGGGCTGTTGCTGAATCAAGAGGCAGTCTGAGACACTAGAGAAAATGGCAAAGTTACTGAAGGATCAGCACTAACCACACTATCACTACCATAGCTCAGTTCTGAAAAGCCCAGATTTTCCCGACTGTCAGCCAAGCTGTGTCCTTGGCATAGACATAAAGCACAGACATAAAGCAATGAGGGTCAAGGAAGCAAATTCAGGATAAGCTTGTGGTTGAACAAGGGCAGAGCCAAAGTTAAATTCTGAGTCCTGTCAGCAGTTTTTAAATATCAGCCTGGTGACTGAGAGTCACCTGGGAAGCCTACTGCAAATGTGTATTGCTGAGTCCCACCCCTCCAGGATGCTGATTCAGAAATTCTGGAGTAAGGCCCAGAAACCAGCATTTTAAACAAGCCCAAATTGATCTCTATGACATACGTGCCTTGTGCCACAATGCACCAAACATTTACTCAAGTCATACTTGTCTGACAGCTAGGGAGGCAATTCTAGACTCAGCGCTGGGAAACCTGGGTTACAGTCATAATTCTGTTAACCCACAGATCTTGGAAAGAGTTACTTAAACTCTTTGGGTCTGTCTCTTGGTATTGCAAAAGATCTCTAAGAGTCCTTTCAGCTCTGAAACACTTCTCTGTGAAAAGTGCTTCTGATGATAAACCTCATAGCCCAGTATATTTCTGATTCACGAATTCTCAAAGATAGCACCTTTAGCATATATACAAGGTCTGACAAGTCCACAAACTTAACTGTTATAAGTGCTACATAACTCATCTCTGAATATCACCATGGTCACCATTCTAAGTACTCCCCTTGAGAAACCATGCAGCGACACTAGCACCTAGTCCACCCTTCAAAGCAATTCTGGAATTCTCTCTGGAATAGCCACTGTGACAAGTTTGTGAATTTAATTGTATAACTGCCTATGAGGGAGTCTTTAGAAAGTAAATAAATAACTGTATTTGAACACCCTCCCTATTCACCCAGTCTGGCCCCCAGTGACTTTTTCTTTACCCCAAGATAAAGGACTTATTGAAGAGAAGACATTTTGATGATATTCAGGACATCAAGGGTGATATGACAGCAGCTCTGATGGTCATTACAGAAAAAGAGTTCCAAAATTGCTTTGAAGGGTAGAGTAGGTGCTAGTATCAGTGCATAGCTTCCAAAGGGGTGTACTTGGAAAGAGACCGTAGTGCTTTTCAGCAAAGAGGTATGTAGCACTTTATCTAGGATGAGTTCGCAAACTTAACTGGCAGTATGGGCCCAGTATGTGAAGTAAAATGAAGATGGACTTGGGAGTAATGTTATGTTGATAGAGTCCCAGTATGGTGCAAATAGTTGATGTGCTCTGCTCCACACCCAATAGTTGGTGGTTCAAGTCCACTGAATGGTATCTCAGAATAAAGGTTTGGCAATTTCATTCCAGAAAACCAGCCACTGTCATAACAAGTTTGTTATGACATCCATCGTGTTGCTATGAGTCAAAATGAAATTGAGGGTAACTTGTTTATCCTATTGATAGAAGAAAGGCCTGTTGATTTATGTCTGAAAAATCAGTCAATGAAAATCCTATGGACCACCACAGTCCAGTTTCATTGTTTATGGGATCTCCATGAGTCAGGGGCTGACAAGGCAGCAGCTAACAACAGCAACAATATCAGGTCCTTGATATTTCATGGACTCAAGTACACACTCTACCTTGGTCTCCCTGCACTAAAAGGCATTGTATCACAGTGACCAGGAGGTCAGAGGTAGGTGTTGTGCCTCCCACAGAAGGGTGCCAACAACTGACCTAGGTGACCGTGAAGCCCACACCCTTGGTCTCTTCAGACGGAACTGCCACTTTCGTAGGCACTTGTTCCCAGTCTAAGTGACCATTCCAGAAAAGACTCCGGAAAAATTTTTTCCAGTGACAAGAACTTTTATTAGAACCACTAGGACACTCTGCATCTTTCTACTTTATGCTCACATTTAGGAGTAAAACCACAAAGAAGGAAGGAAAACCTTTCTCACACTCCCACCTAGGCGTAACAGCACAAAGAGCTTTGTTTTACTTTCCAAAAGTATAGCACTCATACGTGGTTCTCTGTGAAATCACCGCTTGTTGGTTCAGTAAATAAAGCATCTGAATTAATAGGGGATTTAAAGAAGCCAAAGGGGAAAGGCCTTGCCCTAAAATAAGATCTGTGGTTAGCACCAGCTCTCAAGTGAGAAGGTAAATTGACATCTCATTCCCTCTTTAATTATTAAGGGAGGGGGCACTGACAGCAAGCGAGGAGGGGACTGTCAATGAGGTTAGGAGGTATCCTGAAGGACAAAGGGAATCAGAGTGAGACAGTGAATGACAGCACAGACACAGCTTTAGCAACTGCTGCTGGCTCTTCTCTTATTTTCTGCTAAGGCAACTAAATAAATTAGATTACAAAGCAGTGAATCTTATAAACAAGAAAGTCAGCAGAACTCTGCCTCAATTTACTGCACCTTTTTTGAGAGGAGCCAGGAACTAACAAGGTGAGAATGTGTTTTAGAACAACGTGTACTCCCTGCCTTTCCCAACTTGTCCTCTAATGCAGACGCACCATTTCTGATTCATACCCGACACCTAATCCAAACAATTAAAGGTGGATTGTCAGTGAAGAATACAAGGTTCTCCTTCTTTCCTCCAGGACAACATATTGAGTCTTTACCCAAAGGACACTTATGAACCTAATTTACAGCCAAGGAATTCAAAATTTTATGGGTAATAGAAAAATCATTTGTAAGTAATATCAACTGTAAATTCTTACCTGAAACCTGTTTATTGCAACACTGCAATGAACAATGCAACACACAAGCCTCCACCAACAGACCAACAGATGGATGGTGGCTGCCAAGAGATGCACTGGCTAGGCAATGAACCCAAGTCTCCTGCATGGAAAGAGAGAACTCTACCAGTGAATCACCACTGCCCCCAACAGTCAGTTAGGAAACTACATAAGGCAAAACACTGAGTGGGTTATTATCTAGGCCCATGCCAATTATCTGACACTGAGACAAAAACTGAAGCTGCTGTGAGCCGACTTTAGCCACTAAGGCAAGTTCCAGAGCAGTACTCCTGACACAACTACCTTCCTGAATGCAAAGGGCCTTTGATTTCTACCAGACACTCTGCAGTCTTCCCATCCAGCCACATCTAACTGACCGCTATACCTGGTCATTCTATCTCCTTAATATAATTAATATAATAATTAATTATTATGTAATTAGTAATATAATTAACATAATTCACAACCTAGAAGATAGAGAGACCTACATGAGTGGGTGCCTTCATAGACTTGGGACCGGAAGAATAGGACAGTGCCTGGCCACCAAAACTGATAGCTGCGATGGAGCTCACTAAGTTGAGTCACTGGCAACACAAGAATAAAAAGGGGTGCACCCTGAGATCTCCACTAAAAGACCACAACTGATGGTCCAGCGGCTTCGAGGTTCCCCTGGGAACATGGCCCCTGGCCCTGATGCTGTCCTTGCCCATAAATTGTAACAAAGGTCCACTCTTCCGACACAAATGAATTAGACTTGGTGATGCAGAGTGACCATATATTGGATGCACTTTATGGTTCTATGCATCTATAGGATATCATCCTGCTGACCTCTGGCTGGAGTAAGGGGAGTGGGTAGAGAGGAGGGGAAAGGAGACTGCTGGGAGGATGAGACATGTGTGGAGCAGAACAAAAAGGAATAGTGTGTTGTCACCAGGCAGGGAGAGCAGTGGAAGCTGCATATAGGGGGGCATGTAAATTTATATGGGAATGTACATTTTCACTCAGTCATAATAAAAAAAATAACAATGATAATCAATTCAGATCTGTTCCCTCATCTAGTTCCTACTAGAGTTTTTAAGGCCTGTCTCCTTATCTGTGACCTGAATGATAACAATAGCCTATTGACTCTATTCTTACCTTAGTTTTATCTGTTTTCACAGATACAGTAATCCTTGCACAATCTAATCTGATCATACCCTCTCCAGCTGTATGCTCTTCAATGTTCTCAATCTGCACAAAGAAGGTTCTCAAGATCTGCCAGGCATCACAACAACAGATACCTCATCTCACGTCCAGAGCCATCTTGCTGAAGCAGAAAAGGCGGATTAGATTGGTACTGTCAGCTGTTGAATCAATTCCAATTGATGGTGATGCCACAGGTATAGAGTAGAACTGTGTTCCACAGGTTTCCACGGCTGTGACCTTTTGGAAGCTTACTGTTAGATCTGTTTTCAGAGGTGCCTCTGAGCAGATGGAAACCCTGGTAGCATAGTGGTTAAGTGCTACAGCTGCTCACCATAAGGTCAGTAGTTCAAATTTGCCAGGCACTCCTTGGAAATGCTATGGGGCAGTTCTACTCTGTCCTATAGGATCACTATGAGTCAGAATCAACTCCATGGCAGTAGGTTTTTTTGTTTTGTTTTGTTTTGTTTTTGGTGGGGGTTGTTCTGGGTAGATGCAAACTGCCAACCTTGTAGCTAGTAAACAAGCACTTAACTGTCTATGCCACACAGAGTCTCCTAACGGGGACTGGGCTGGGACCAGGAATCTGAATTTTTACACATTCTTCAGGTAATTAGGATAGAACCACATCACATCACAAGAAACCCCATCCGGAAGTCTAAACCTCAACCTTCCCAGTTGAATCTCCTGGCCTTCTTTCACCCTCCACAGCTTTTCAAATGCTCTTCTGAGTTCTCTACATGAGTCATCTTTCCATCAGTGTGGCTGGCTGATTTCTAGCCACTTCTCCAGACTTGGCTGAAACATCAATTCTTCGGGAAAACTTCCCAAGGCATACAACCCTCCTAGGGGCAATCCCACCATCTCTTTGCATAGCAGGTATTAGAGAAACTGAACTTCCTTTTCTCTCCTACTAGGCTCTGAGTTGCAAAGGAAATATCCTTTTTGTTTGTTTCTTTCTTTTTAATCACTACTACACCACTAGTACACAGCAACCAACTGCCAGTTGAACCTAAGTCAATTCCAACTCATGGCAACCCCAAGTGTGCAGACTAGAACTGCTCCATATGGTTCTCATGACTACCTTTCAGAAGCTACTCACCAGGCTTACCATCAGAAGTGCCTATGGATGGGTTCAGACCTCCAACCTACTTTACGTACCTAACGATTTGCACTACAGATGCTCCTTGGCACACAGTAGGCATCCAACAGAAGCTGCTAACCAAATTTTAAATAAATAAGCAAATACTTAAACTTTGGACAAACCTAGAATGAACAGCTGGCAGCATGCAGACAACAGTAACTAAACAAGAGGTTAGTCAGAGTGTGAGAGGAGAAATGCCAAAGGAACGAAATTAGTCCAAGGACCACTAAAGACTTTACAGCACAGTTCCTGGTGACTGCATGTTTCCAGCCTTTGTGCTTCTGGATCCTTTCAAAGGCTGTAATTGTCAAATCATGCTGCTAACTAACTGCTTTTAAGTCAATCTCTCTCAATAATACTACTGCTGGAGAAAACACATGAGCTTGTTTGTACCATAAACACCAAAAATCTTGAAAATGCTACTTTTTATACTTTTAATTTCCATCTGGGTATATGTGCCACCACTTTCCTTCAATAACAGTTTCACAAGGCACTCAATAAATGTCTACCAAAGAGGATGGTGATTGATGCAGGCTACAAAATCTTAAAGGTATACAAAACCCTAAAAGCCACTCCTCCTCTAAATGACCTTCAAAAAAAGATATATTTTATGAACAAACTTTAGCCCAACTCCCAATATTAGATGATCAATCAATACATAATTTTCTTGACAGAAGAATTATTTTGCAACACGTTTATATTTTTTAAATCATGAGACAATTCGCTAGGTTAAACTCCCACAATTAACCGTAGTATTTACTTGATCAGCCAGACAATTCTAATATACTAACATCTTAGGGGTGAAAAAACAGTTTAAAATAAAATGCCCACAATACAAAATTACAAAGCCCCTACACAGTGGCCACTTGTGTTATGACAGCTTGGTGCCAATGAGGGAAAAACTTCCTTTTCAGCAAATGCTCTGCTGATTAGTTTTATGATTTCATCTTTTCAAATCAAATATTTATTGTCTTGTGTTGCTCTTCATTAAGACCTTCCCTTCCAGCTTTATGATGAATTAATATTACCAGGTCTTACAGCTATTCTGAGTCTTTCACTTATCTCTTGCAGATAATAAATTTCCAATAGCCTTGTGAGCAAAAGAGCTTTGGGGAACTTCAACAATCAGGGAATCATAGGGCCTGTGAGAGTAACGTGGTCTAATATACTCATGAAATATTTGGGTTTCTCCCACTAGTTGTTACAGTGATATACAATTTACTACTTACATGATGATCACAGATCACAGCCTTCAGTATGGACTACACTTTAACATAAAGAAAACAAAAATTCTCACAACTGGACTGAGAAACACCATCATAATAAATGGAGAAAAGACTGAAGTTCTCCAGGATTTCATTTTACTTAGACCCACAATCAACACCCATAGAAGCAGCAGTCAAGAAATCAAACAACATACTACACTGGGCTAAACTGTTGCTAAAGACCTCTTTAAAGTATGAAAAAGCAAATATACCACTTAGAGGACTAAGGTGCATGGTATTTTCAATTAGCTTATACACATTCAAAAGCTGGACAAGGAATAAGGAAGATCAAAGAAGAACTGATATTTTGAATTATGGTCTTGGTGAAGAACACCGAAAATACCATGGACTGCCAGAAGATGTCCTTGGACATGTTATCAGAAAGGACTAGTTCACGGAGAAGGGCATCCTGCTTGGTAAGGTAGATGGTCAGTGAAAAAGAGAAAGACCCTCAACTAGACAGACTGACAGCAGCTACAACAACGGGCTCTAACACAGCAACAACTGTGAGGATGCCACAGGACTGGGCAGTGTTTCACTCTATAGTCTACCGGGTCACTGTGAGTCAGAAATGACGTGACAGCACCGAACAACAACAACTTCTACTCAAGGTACAGGCAGCTTTGGGGATAGTAAATCTCCCTCCTCAAACAGATAACCACTTCTTCTACCTCTAGAGTCATAAAATTTACTCCTGTTTCCAGATGATCTGTCAGTATTTGTAAACAGCTACCAGTTGAGTGGATGATTTGCTAACTGTCACACAGACACTCAGGTTCAATTTCCAGCCAATGCATCTCTTCAGAAGCCACCACTCATCTGTAGGTGGAGGCTTGTATGTCGCTGTGGCATTGAACAGGTTCCTGTGAGGCTTCTAGACTACCTTTCTAGGTACAAAGGCCTTGTGATCTATTTCTGAAAATCAGTCAATGAAAACTATGGATCACAATGGTACAACCTGCAACCCATCATAGGGATGGTGCAATATTAGGTACATTTCATCCAGCTCTGCATGGGGTTACCATGTGTCAGAGGCTGGCTCAATGGCAACCATAACAACAATACTTCCTAAACCTTTAGGGGTGTCATGGATTGAAATGTGTCTGTGGGGAAAAAAAAAAAATCTGTCAACTTACTTAGGCCATGATTCCTAGTATTGCATGACTGTCCACAATTTTGTCATCTGATGTGATTTTTCTATGTGTTATAAATCCTATCTCTCCGGTGTTAATGGGATAGAATCAGCAGCAGTTAGGTTAGTAAGGCAGGACTCAATCTACAAGATTAGATTGTGTTTGAAGCCCATCTCTTTTAAGACATAAAAGAGAGAAGCAAGCAGAAAGACAGAGGGACATCATACCACCAAGAAACCACAGTGAAAAGAACAGTATGTCCTTTGGAATCAGGGTCCCTGTGCTTGAGAAGCCTAGACCAGGAGGAGATTGATGACAAGAACCTTCCTCCAGAGATAAAAGAGTAAGAAAGCCTTCCCCTGAAGCTGACACACTGAATTTGGTATTTCGGCCTACTAGACTGTGAGATAATAAACTTGTATGTGTTAAAGCCATCCACTTGTAGTATTTCTGTTATACTAGTGATACAGATGATTAAGACAAGGACAAAAATTCATTCGTTTAACTGCCCATTACACATAATCCTCTTACATTCTCTTGCATTTTTGAGTTGTGTGAAGAACCAATAAATACCTCACACATGATCTGATCCACATAGAGAATAAGAGGATAAATCTGTCCCTTGTGACTGACACTGCATTTCTACCAATGCACCGCATGTAAGTTTGGGGATCTATCTGTTTGTTTTTGAGGATCACACTACTGACTCATACACTTCTCCCATTCAACTACAATGTTAAAGGCACTTTACATGTGACACTGCAGCAATTTCTGTATTCATTACACATATGCAGCTGGGTTTCTGAACATGTGAACAAAGATGTAATATTTATTCTCCATTAAATTTCATCCTGTTAGATTCAGTCCTTTGTTGTTGCTCACAGGGATCTTTTTGGATTCAAATTCTGTTCGTCAGTGTGTACACTATCCCTTCCAGCTTAACTTCAAAAGCAGAGTTGATGAGCATCCCCTGATGTTCTCAGCTGAGTGTCATCAAGGAGCCTGGGCACACTCTCTTGAGATTCCTGAAGACATCAATCACATTACCCAATACTTGGGTTCACACATTCAATCAGTTGTAACTCCAGCTTGTACATGAGACTTCTGTGGGTAGTTTCTCAAAGACCTCTCGAAAATTCAAAATAATCCTTTTGTACCACTCCAACTGAGAAAGTTCATCAAGAATGATGAGTTTAAGCTGACACAAATAGTCCATAGTTAAGCTACGCTTTCTTTTCCTCAGCCTACTGTAGTGAACACTTGTCATTCCTCTCAGCTTTCCAATTTCTCAGCATTCTTCCTATGCTGGAGGATGACAGTGAGAGAGACATGGTGGGCAAAGAAAAACTTTACCTTCTGCTAAGGAAGCCAAAAAAGGAAACTAAATAGATGCATAACCCGTGGTCATCAACTCCAACTCATAGTAACCCGACATGTGTCAGAGTTCAAACGGTGCTCCATAAGGTTGCCAATCGCTGATCTGTCAGAAGCAGATCACCAGCATTTCTCCAGAGGCACCCGTGGGGAGACTCAAGCCTGAAATCTTTTGGTTAACAGCCAAGCACCTTAAATCCCTCAGAAATCACACAGCTAGGCCATGGGCAACTGACTTAGCTCATCATACAACTGTATGTACCTAGGACTCTTCAGCAAATGGCCCAGAAAAGCAGGGCAGTTCTCAGTGCATCCTGGTGACATAGCCAAGAATCCAGCAGGCAGCAGTTGATGCCTAATAGCAGGTGTTCGAGTGGCAGCTTTCTACCATTCCATCCCCTGAGCATTACCTGGCTGTATACTTAGTGTCAGCCCCCTCCTGGTGTCTGCCATTTTCTGAAACTGGGTCTCCAGTCCTCCAATCAAGAAAGCTAATATCCTTTTGGTAAGACTCATTTGTACTGAAGTTATTCAGAGCTGGTTTCTATTGTCTGCAACCAAGGTCTAACTGCCTACAGACTCACATTCTGTTGATTAATCAGTCTAGAATTCTTTCTAGAGTCTATATCAACACAGTGGGACCAACCTCTCACTCTTTTTGACATCAAGACACAACTGTCTCCACTCCTAGCCTTGTTTTTATGCTCCGTGGTTTCTGAAAGCTGAGTCATGCAGTTTATCAACTTCTTGTTCAGGTTTTTCAGGACCAAAACCAAAAAACCCAAATCCAAAGCTGTCAACTTCAACTCACAGTGACAGTACAGGACAGAGTAGAACTGCCCCACCAAGTTTCCATGGAGTGCCTGATGGATTCGAACTGCCAACCTTTTGGTTAGCAGCCACAGCACTTAACTACTTACATCACCAGGGTTTCCTTTCTCAGGACAGTGAGATGCAATTCATCCAAAACAGAAAATCTGAACTCATTTTGACCAAAAGGTGCTTTTGTTCAGTCTTCTCACCTGTCTTAAGTTTCTAATCCTTCTCACCCTTTCCAATCACTTTATCCCTCTCTTTAACACAAATGCAAAAGCAAAGCAGAAATACGGTACTTTGCATCTCTGTATGCCACACTCTGAGAAGCATTTTTGTATCTTGTGTTTTCTTTGAATAGTTTTGTGGTCTCTTTGGCCACAAGGGCCCAGATTCTCTCTTACAGCAAACTTAGCAGGTAGATGGCCTCTTGACAGGTTTAAGAGGAAAGCATTACTGTATCTAGAGCAACTACCTCCCCCTGCCCCTCAAAATCTGTGTCATTATACTATGTCCCAGTATAGCTCAATAAGACACTGAATTCCCAAGTCATCCTTTCCTAGTTTAGTCTTTCAAAATCCCCCTGCAGTACATTCATTCTTATTTTTAAGGAAACATCACATTATCTGGTTCAGTGATTAGCCACATTCTTCTCAGGTTTTAACTCTCACATTACATGTCTAAGTACTTTGCTGGGGAAACAAAGCTGAATAAACAGCCTTTTCCATCTCATCCCTTTTTTCAGACTTCATGTCATCTTGAGAGTCTTACACTATACAAGGCTTTGTTAATTTTTAACTAAGTAAAAAGACAAAGTACAGTTTCGTGTAGACAATGGCTTTTTTATGCTGATGAATGAAATAGGTTCAGGAGTCATAAAAAAAGCAAAAATTTTCACCTTCTATTTCTCTTAGTGTAATGGTACTAACAGTTAAGGTATCTGGCTGCTAACTGTAAGGTTGAAGGTTCAAGTCTACCCAGAAGTCCCTCAAAAGAAAAGCCTGTTGATCTACTTCCAAAAGAATCAGCCACTGAAAACCATATGGAGCACACTTCTAATGTGACATGCCTGGGCTTGTCACGAGTCGGAACTGACTTGACAGCAACAGTTAAACTACTCTGCCTACAGATTTTTTAAAATTCAGACTACTGTAGTTCCAATAGATAAAAATACAGCAATCTTGTTTGAGGAAGGCATAGTGATTTCACAAGATGTTAAACAGAAATGAAGTTCCTTCAAAATTAAGACACAACAAACCCTTTTAGAAAATCTAACACTAAAGAAAGAAACAAGCTCAGTTAATAGCCTGGAAATCTGCAAAAACAAGCAACACAAATCCCAACAAAACAATGCACAAAATTTAAAATTTCTTTCTAAAGGACACTATGGATAAAGTTAATAGCTGAGAAAATATAATCATATATTTAAAATATATAAAACAAAAAGTTAATTTCTAAATATCTAAGAAGCCCCACAAACGAACAAGAGAAAGATGACTCCCATAGGCATATAAGCAAAGGATGGGAACAGGTAAATTACTAAAGAGAAAAACACAGACACACCAAAAAAAATTAGCAAGCATTTGTGATATGCTCAAATTCCCTGATAATTAAAGGAAAGCTAACTAATACAAGGAGTTGCCACCTTACACTATCAGATTGGCAAACAGTAGGAGGTTGGAAAGCACCAATTGCTAGCCACTTGGCATCATCACTGAAAGCAATCTGACACTACGTAATAAAATGACATATATGGTTATCTCATGATGCAACAGTTCTGCTCTTGGGTATAAACCCCATGGGAATTCCACACAGGTGCAAAAAACAACAGGTGGAGCATTTTAGTGATGGCAGGAAGTTAAAGGCAGCCTGGGTATCCACCAATGATAAAATGGATTAATACAATGAGGTGGATGCATACCAGGTAGGAGACACATAAATTATACATATGCAATAAAAAAATAAATAACCAAACCCATTACTTTTGAGTCAATTCCAATTCACAGTAACCCTACAGGACAGATGAGAACTGCCCCATGGGCTTCCAGGGAGTACCTTGTTAATTCGAACTGCTGATGTTTTGGTTAGCAGCTGAGCTATTAACCACCCACCATCAGGGCCCCACACATAAGAGGACTGCTAGTTAAGTTCATGAACCCATCCTAAAAAATGTGCTACACACTTCACTGCTGAACTATGGTCACCTTCGAAGTACTCCCCTTGGGAAGCTATGCACTGATGCCAGTGCTTAGTCTACCTTTTAAAGCAATTTTGGAACTTTTTTCTGGAATAGCCATCAGAGCTGTTGTCATATTATCCTTGATGTCCCGAATGTCATCAAAATGTCCTTCTTTTACTATATCCTTTATCTTCAGGTAAAGAAAAAAAAAGTCATTTGGGGCCAGATCAGGTGAGTAGGAAGGGTGTTCCAATACAGTTATCTGCTTACTTGCAGAACTCCCTTACAGACAACGATATAATTAAGTTTGCAAACTTGCCACCTCGCCACCGTGTGCAATGGCCATTCTAGAAGTAGTTCCAAAGTCGTTTTAAAGGGTGGACTAGGCACTGACATTGGTGGATAGCTTCCCAAAGGGAGTACTTCAAAGATGACTGCAGTGACATTCAGCAGTGACCTATGTAGCATTTAGAACAATTAAGTTCATAGACTGAACTGTCAGGCCTTGTATACAAAGCAACATCAAATAGACATTTAAAACATTGTGTGGAGTAGACAAAAGCAGGAAAGATGTATATTACATGCATTTTTTAAATATTATGCATCCATTCTCTTATCCCACTTTCTTCTACCATCCTGGAGGATATGTAATACTTAAAAATGCAAATACTATAAACACATACAATGTAAAATATAGTCATGAACATAATATATGTAAACACATTCAAATAAAACAATACTTAATTTACCATAGCTCAACAAAATCAAAAAAGATGTACAATGAATTGACTGCCAGTGGAGGACGGCAGAGATTAATAATTGACTATAAAGGATAACAGGGGAAGAAGGAGAGAAAAGCAAGACACATGGTCTTACGTTTTAACTTACAAAAAGATCTTCTTTCCCAGGTACAAAGGGTTATAGGCAGTTTTTCTTTGGAAATGGGAAAGGGACCCCTATGCACACGTGTACACACGACCTGAGTAAATCCCGCAGGCTAAAACCTGTGCTTATTATGCAGAGAAGTCAATTACATTTCATCACCACTATCCAACACTGACTGAACAAGGTTTGAATTCACAGGAGCAGCAGACATTACATAAAAGACACTGTATTTTAAATTTTAAATTACTTTTAAACAAAAGTAGAGCAGTTACAAGGATTTCAAAGAACAACTAGAATATCCAGGCACATCTTTGGTGTTTCCAGATTAGATAAAAATGGAAGAAATTAAAGTTGTTTGCCACTGTAAGAGCTGGTACTACAACTAGCTTTTAAAAATTAAACAGCATTTTTGTTTCCAAACTTTTAATGACATTAAGCACCTTGTAGAGCTGATTATGCTTCACATAATCTAATGAAATGCACACTCCTGAAACAACTGGTGAATCAGTTGCTTTATTTTACAGAATTAAATTGGGCAAAAAAATTAAGTTGGTCATTATATAAGATCCACTGTACTTCCTTTGAAGGTGTTCAATTTAACCTCTCATAATTCTTGCTTAGTCAGGGATGTTATGAGGTTTTGTGGTGATGGTGGCAGTGGTTAACACTTGCAAAAAAGAAAATTATTGTTCAAAGACCACACTTCCTGCGTCCAACAAAAGAATACTTTATGGCTATGGGTGGCTCTGTAGACTAGCTACCAAAAAGCCATTCACAGCGTCTTCCTTCTTGACATCCTCTAACATAAAAACAAACCAAACTAGTTGTTAGAGTCAATTCTGACTCATGGTGATCCCAGGTGTGCAAGGTAGACCTGCTTCTGATTGATTTTGAACTACCATTCTTTCAGTTAGTAGTCAAGTGTGCTTAACCGTTTCCAACACCCAGGGCTCCTTCCTCTAACATTAAAACAATAACAAAAGCACCAAACCTGCTCCCACTGAGTCAATTCTGACTCATACCAAACCCACAGAAGAGAGGAGTAAGATCCCACAGCGTTTCTAAGGAGCAGCTAGTATATATGAACTGCCAATCTTTTAGCTAGTAGCCAAGCTCTCAACCACTCTGCCACGAATGCTCTTTCCTCTAACATAGAGATTGAAAACTTCCCAGGCACACTAACCCTTCTCTCCACAGCCAGGAGTAAGCTAGGGACAAAATGCTGATCAATGAGACATTTGCAGAAGTCACTAGCTGGGTTTAGAAAACATGTCTACAAACAGAAAGAACTCGCTGGCAAAATTCTTTTAGCCTTTACTCCTTTCCCCATCTTTCTGCTGGAATGTAGATGCAATGCTCCGGAAGTACAGGAGGAGGAAATCAAACATAACCCAAAGAGGTGGAATGGGAAGACAGAGATCCTGGATAATACCCTTGAGGAGTTACACAGGCCCTGGACCATCTACTTGTAGATTTCTGGTTAAATGAAATAAAACAACCCCCTTTTGTTTAAGCTACTATTAATTGGGTTTTATCCAAAGTACCCTTAATTGATAGAGCAGCAATTTATAAAATACAAAAACTACTGTGTCAACATAGAAAAATACTAAAGAAAAATTAAGTGAAAAGGAAAACAAAATGGCATGTACCCTCTTACAGCAACTATGTAAAAAATCCAAGCCTTGCAATATTAAAGGATTATATGCAAAAGATACTAAATACCACATTAAGCATCAAAAAGAATGAAGGAATATACACAGTATTAGGTTAGAAAGAACTGGTCTACATTCAATCATTTCAGAAGGTTGCTCATCAATCAGGAATCAATGGTACTGAACAAGAGGTTGATGCCACACTGAAGGCACTGGTGAAAAACAAAGCTCTAGGAACTGACAAATACCAATCGAGATGTTTCAACAAACAGATGGGTGCTAAAGGTGCTCACTCGTCTGTGCCAAAAAAATGTGGAAGACAGCTACCTGGCCAACTGACTAGAAGAGATCTATGTTTATACCTATTCCAAAGACAGGTGATTCAACTGAATGTGGAAATTACAGATCAATATCATACATAAACAAAATTTTCCTGAAGGTCATTCAAAACAAGTTGCAGCTGCACATTCACAGAGAACTACCAGGAATTCAAGCCAGATTCAAAAGACAATGAAGAAACTGGAATATATGTCATTGGATGGATTCTGGCAGAAAGCAGAGAATACCAGAAAAATATTTGCCCATGTATTACTGACTGTGCAAAGGCATTCAACTGTACGAATCATAACAAACTATAGAAAACATTGTGAAGAATGGGAATTCTAAAACAATTATGCTCATGAAGAATCTGTACACAGATCAAGAAGCAGTCATTCCAACAGAATAAGAGGATACTACATGGTTTAAATTGAGGAAAGAGGTATGGTGGTGCTGAGGCCTCTCTCCATACTTACTCAATCTGCATGCTGAGCAAATAATTTGAGAAGCTAGATTACATGAAGAGAACATGGCAGAATGTTTGGAGGAAGACTATTAACAATCTGTGTTATACAGATGACACAATTTTGCTTGTAGAAAGTAAAGAGGACTTGAATCACTGACAAAGATCAAAGACCAGAGCCTTCAGTATGGACCTCAACACAAAGAAAACAGAAATCCTTACAACGGGATCACTAAGCAGCAGCAAAGCTGAGACAGAGAAAAGACTGAAGTTGTCAAGGATTTTATTTTACTTGTATCCACAATCAACACTCATGGAAGCAGTAGTCACAAAATCAAACAACACACCGCACTGGGCAAATGTGCTGCAAAGACCTCTTTGAAGTATTAAAAAGGTGTCACCTTGAACACTAAAGTGCATCTCACTCAAGCCACAGTGTTTTCAGCCTCCTTATATGCATGCAAAAGCTAGACAATAAATAAGGAAGACTGAGAAATAACTGACTTCTCTGAATTGTGGCCCTGGCGAAGGGTACTATAAAATATACTGCTAAAAGAAGGAACTAATTTGTCTTGGAAGAATGCTCTTTAGAAGCAAGGATGGTGAGATTATGCTTTCCATACCTTGAACGTATTCTCAGGAGGGGCCAGTCCCTTGACACGGACATCATCCTTGGTAAAGTAGAGGGTTAGCAAAAAAGAGAATGATCTTCAGCAAGATAGACTGACACAGTAACGGCAACAATGGGCTTAACAAGCTTAACAACAACTGTGTGGCACAGAACTGTGCAGTGTTTTGCTGTACACATGGTCACATGAGTTAGAAGCTACTTGATGGCACCTAACAACAACACTGTGTAAAGAGAACTAATGCATTTGGTCCAAGATTAGGCAGCAATATATAAAGTAAAAATAGTTACGCTAGGGAGATAGGCCTATATACAAGTAAAGTGACAAAATAATTTATCTTTCCAAATAGAGACACTTCAGCGAGAAAAGGGGTGCAATTAATAATTATGCTGAGACAAGTGTAAACAGGGACTGTTACAGGCAGGCAGCAATAGATGAGTAATGTCTTCAGTTTGTTCAAAGATGTTCCAGTAACATCTTTATCTCACCTTTTCAATTACAAAAAAAAAAAAAAAAAATGCACGCCTATGTTCTCTATCAGCCCTCCCAATCCTAGCCCTTCATCTTTTCTGGAATGTATTCTGTCCTGGTTCTTAAAAGGAATTCATTGCAAACTAGTTCTAGTGAGATACACTGCCCTGAATCCTCAATGAAAAGAAAATCTCTTGCTTAATATTCTTCTATACTCCAATTAAAAGTGTTCTTTCTGAGAATTTCTCTAGCTAAAACTTCTTTGTAAATGAGCATATTTTTCCCAAGTATGATAACCCAGTTCACACTTGCCAGGTAGCATACTTACTAAACGGTATGAGAGAAAAGGAATTCAAATACTACAGGGTGGTGAATTACTATAAATTACTGCAATAGTTTTAAAATTAAAATATTTTAATTATTTGGTTTGGGGGCTTTTCTTTTTAATAACTGTAACCCACTGCAAGCATGCAGTGGTTAACTGTACCATCGGTTTAGAGTCCACAGAGCCTGTAACTAATCTAAAACAACGGTAACTCTACAAGCTGTTAATATCTGACCTTGAAGCATTTGTTTTTAGACTTACTTTTGAATAAGATGATGACACACAGAACTGACACTTTCTACAGTACCCTTACAAAAATTACAGCTTGTAGTGCATAAGGTTAATTGCCACGCCTTCACTGGGCATCACCCCGATTTCGCAGTTCCAACTACCGAATCTTCAGCACGGCACTGCAAAGCCCTGCAGTTCCATGTTCCATGTTCAACTGTCTTCTCAGATGCATCTCTTGTCACTTTTCCCAACTCCTTAACAAATGGACATTCAAGTTCATGCCTGGGAGGTAAGTTTTGCCCTCTGATTCTGTCCTTTTCTCCAGGTAAAGTTCTATTCCTTATTCAAGGCTCAACTCAAACATCACCATCTTTCCAGTGCTTATACCCTGCAACCAGGGCCAAAAGCACAATCCCTTCCTCTGAGCTCCCCTCTGTACTTCTCAGCACTCTCTTTCCTGAGGGAGCTCTGCGTCGCCCTCGCAGAGCTCTCCAGTTCTCAACAATTTCCTTTCTCCAGCCCAGAGACTGTGGAGAATCCACTTCAAACATGTTCTTCAGTCAATAAGCTTCACGGCTATCTATGCTCTCTCTTTGCCTCTCTGACTGCCCAATCCCGGGAGGGGCCAGCCTTGGCTCTATCCTGCTTCCTGGTCTTGATGCCTTACCCACCACACTGTGGCTGAGAGAATCTCCAGACCTCTACAACATGCTACAATCCTTTGTGTATGACTTCACCAGGTCTCTCCCACAGCAACCATTCTCAACTTACAACCTCTTACCCAACAGCCCCAGAAATGCATTAGTCATAGATCTTATGAAGAGAAACAGAATTATATAAAAACTTCCCTAAACAAATTGACTTCTTCTAATTTTACATAAATGGTAACATTTGGTACACCCCTTCTCCACCAGTAGCACCTGCACAAAAGCTGTATCAATTCAACATTACGAGTATTCAGGCAGCATCCTAGCCCCAAAGCACCCCAGGAGCTTAGCGAGGATAAGCAGCACCCAGCGGCAATCTCTAAATTGCTCCCTCCCAATTTCAGGATGAACAGACATCGACAAGCTAGTGGCAACCTGTTAGCAGATACACTTTCTCCCGCTTGTCTGACGCATCTGTCAAGTGCCTTTCATATTTGTGGTGCCTTGGAATACCATTCTGCAACTCTTCTGGCACCCTCTTGGACTTGTAGTTGGGAGCAAACACCCCTCTCTGTCCCTCACTCCTCTCCCCCTCAAATGCCTGCAGAGCATACCAAATTATAGGCTTATCTGAGAAGTCTATCCTCATCTCTCTTTAGAACTAATGGTTCTGAAAACTAAGCCCGAACTGTGGCAGATGCTGGATGAGGGGAAAAGGCACTCCGGCTGGCTTTCTTTTTTCTCTAACTGAATTCTCATACATGTACTAGACTGAGAATTAGAAAAAGGAACACGTATTAGAATTGGTGGCCTTCTGTGGATGCTGTTCTTACTGTATCCACAAAGTTATTCTCAGAGCTTTTGGAGACTTCCTGAGTCTATGATAGTTTTGAGTTTCCTTCTCCTTGGTTCTTCCACTCTCCTCCATATCTACCACTTCCAGTTGCTACCAAGTCAATCTCAACTCATAGAGAACCCAGGTGTTCCAGAGTATAGTGGAATGATGTACACCCCTTCCCCGCCAGTAGCACCTGCACAGAAGCTGTATCACTTCAATATTATGAGTATTCAGGCAGCATCCTAGCCCCAAAGCACGCCAGGCGGGTACACGGGACTTTCGGCTGTGATCTTTCTTAAGTAACTGACCTGGCCTTTCTTCTGAGGCATCTGTAGGTGGATTCAATTAGCCAATCTTTAGGTTAATAGTCAGTCATGACCTTTCATGACATCCAAATATTCCTTTCTGCCACAATAGTTCTGCTAAATACACTGTTATTAGTCTCTGGGAAACTAGCAGCAATCAACCAAATTAAGCTAAGTTCCCTCCTACCCTGGCTTCTTTCTTCTACTACCTCCAAATATTAAATAAATCATATTTTACAAACACAGACAGTCCTCTTAAGACAGCAGTTCAGATGTTCTGAAGATTCTCTTAAGCAAAATTACATGAAACCAGTAAGAGTTAACACACCCTTACCATATCTTAGGCACTATTTTAAGCCCTTTACGTGAATTAATATTTAGACCTCACAACCACCTTGTGAAGTTGCAACTATTATTATCCCCATTTTACAAACAAGGAAGCCCTTTCTCTTGGGGACATGATTAGGAGGAGAGGGAAAGCTGCTTAGTTTCCCCTAAAAGATGCCCTGGCTCAGCATCTCCCCACAACCCGCTTCAATTTTTTCTTAAATTGGTGCAAACCACTAACCTAAGCAGAAAAGCCATCTTTCAAACCTCTTCTACAAAGGGAAAGAGAAAAACTTGGAGATGGGGCTTCAAAGATCTTCTGTACTTGCTACAAGCAAGGGAACTAAAATGTCAAAGCAAGTAATTAAGCAGAGGAGATACTAACTCTCAAAAAGGCTGAAAGCAAGACTTTCTCAGGATTAAAAAAAAAACTCAGTATGAAATCTACTCAAAATTTAGTTGACTACATTAAGCTTCCTGACCTTCGATATCAATGTCTTAATTATGGAATATAAAGCCACAGACAGAAACTATAACTCTGCTTTTCTCTTTGCATCTCAAATTGTGACTGTTGTGAAGTCAAATGGTTCTAAATTAGCACAACTCTGCACTGAGTTGTCTGGCATTTGGTACAAAGCCACATGCCAACTCACTGATCCCATGGCATCACTTCCTCCTTGTTAGAATTCAAGTGGGAGATTTTTCTTCAACTACAGTGAACAGGAAGTGATACCATAAACTAAGGCAAGATAAAGTTCAATGCATGTGGAAAAATTAAGCTATTAACTGATACAGCAAACTAACTCTAACATGTAAAACTCATTGTTGATAAAGGAGCTGCCTTACAGTGCATTCAGTGGATACAAGTTGCACTTTGATGTTAACATTGTTTAACTTCCATTATCATTTTTGAGATGCTAATAGCAGCCTCATTTCATACACTGAAATATCAGGCAAATGGGCAGTATCCCCAAGATTTTTGTCTGTGTACCATCAAATGTAAAACAGAAGAAAATTCATTTCTGTAGGCTAGAAAGTTAGCATCAGCAAAAATAGAGAGCAACTGGGTGAGGATTTGAAATGAACCATGAGTTTATGGCTGCTAACTAACCAGAAGGCCTGCAGTCCAAATCCACCAGGGACTCCCTGGAAACTCCGTAGCTCAGTTTTACGCTGTCTACAGGGGCACTGTGAGTAGGAACCAACTGGACAGTAGTGGGTTTGGCTTTTTGGTAAGAGGGTTAACTGTGGTAGATAATGCTGCCAGCAGCATTCTGAAGTCAAGATGAAGCCACACGAGAGGAAACGAGGAGTAAGAGTCAACAGGGCCAACAGAAACAAAAGAAGCAAAGATTACTATATATTCTAAGATGGAATTTGATTTTTACGGAAAATTATTTAGAAAAAAAAAAGGACTGTTTCCTCAGAGGAACAAGACACTACCAATAACACTGGAGTAGTAGATTGAGTATAACCCACTATTTCTAAGTGGACTAATACACTAGATGTGAATAATAAGCCACCTTAAAAGAGCACAACCAATGAATCAAACTTGTACACATTTGCTTGCATCACTCTTTTGTACAAGTCTTAACCACAGGTAGGAGAAGTACTTACATAATTTACTACCCAAATCAGTTCCCTTTGGCCAGCCAAAAGGGGCATTATTAATAACTACACAGGATAGCAGACATATTTATGGTCCATTCCCATGGGCCATATCAGTTCACGCCCCCAGCATATGCCCTTCCCTTAGCGAAAACACGGTGCGCCCTTCTTACCTCCACCATCTGCATCCTCTTCCATTCGGCCACTCCAACTCTTGCCCCAGCTGTCAGTGAAGATAGTATCTTTTACCCTGAGCCACCCCGCAATACCAGGTAAAATGCCCACATGCTGTGTTTCTACTTAAATAATGCATGTTATGTATAAATGTATCTGGCAACTGCACAATCCTTGAGTGTGCTGTTTTCCAAGGCACACTATGCATGTTACATGTGCAGGCATATTATTTACACACACACATTATTTACATAAAGTATGATACATGCTTTCAGGCCACCCAGTGCTTGTCCTTAGCCCAGTATTTCCCACTCTGCACTATACATGTCTGTTTACTCATCTGTCCCCTTTACTAGCTATGCCAAAAGTTTACTTCTAAATCTCGTTTGTACACTGTGATTTTTCAAATAGCCTCACATTTCTCAGTACTACTAATTTACGGAAAATATTTAAAATTATAAAGTCACAGCCTCATGAGTTATAGGGGCTTCTGAATTAATCTACGGGCTTTCAAATTTCATGGAAAAAAATACAGCAGGCCCTGAAAAGAAGAGCCACTAAAGTGGTTCTGTGTTTATTTCTATTAGACAAAAACACATCAGCCAATTTCTCTATGAAATTAGCTTTCCTGCCATAATGGAGTGAATCTGATAACAAATGTCCCAAAGGCTGTACATTTTAAGTCATATAAAAAAGCAAATGTGCAGAAATAAATATTCCATTTTATTTTTGGCATGCTGCACAATTCATCTGGCATGATTTGTGCAGTATCTCTCAAATTACAAGATTCCGTAAGAAAGCATCACATAGCACAATCCAGAATACCAGATATACATAGGAAACAAGAATGACACAGCTTTTCAAGCTGGTTTGAGGGCTGGTACAGATAAGTAGCATCACCATCACTAACATTTCAAAGTCATCAAGAATAAAAATACAAGCCAAGTTTTAAAGACACAACAAATAGTAAAACATGGTTTCTGCAGACTTTAAGACTGAAAAACAGAAGCTCCTTGAGGGCAGGGATATGCCAAATGACCAAATGTATCTAGGCCAGTACAACTCTGACTACAAATTCAATTAATTTTTATTTTTATAAAGCACAATGCAATGCACAAAATAATCTGTGTACAATTTGTTGACTAAGAAACTAATTTGCTCTGTAAGCTTTTACCCAAAGCACAATAAAAAAAGAGAATACTAATGGCTGGATTTGACTCTGTTGTTGTGTTGCTGTGTGTCATCAAGTTGATTCTGACTTATAGTGACCCAGTAGGACAGAAAATTGCACCATACAGTTTCCTAGGATGTAAACTTTATGGGAACAGATCACCAGGTTTTTTCTTCACAGATGCATCGGTAGGTTTGAACTGCAGATTTTTTGGTTAGCAGCTGCGGACTTACTTGCTGAACCATCGGGTCTTCCTGACTTCACACTAGACTTACTGAATTAGAATCTTACAGGTCTAGATACTTTAAGAGCCCCCAAAGGGTTATAACATATAACCTACACACAAACTACTCTAATACTGTCAGTAGGGTGTCACAGAATCAGTGATAATAGCAGGGAACAGCAAGGTGCACTGCTGAGTGTCTCCTAGGTGCTAGGCACTACTCTAGGAATGTATATGCATTAACTCAATTGATATTCAAAGTCTTTTCATGAAGTAGATACTAATGTACCATTCCATCACATTTTACCAATGAGGAAAATGAGTCTGAGAGGTGTTAAGAAATTTCCCCAAAGTTTCACATCCAGTAAATGAAGGCAATGTGATTGGAACCTCAGCAATTTGAAGTCTGCTCACTTAACCATAACCCTTCAGTTGGAACATTTCTACTAACAAACATCCCCAGGGGTTGTGTGTATATGCCTCCAATTCTAACAGGGCTTTGGGAGTGGTGAGTGAGGCAAGCCACCAGAATGAGGGTATGAAAGTGGTATCACTTAAACATGACATGAATAAGAGCAAATCAACGATACTGAGGCTTACGTAATTTAAAACACTTTAAAAAAATATTTTACAGTAGATCTTTCTGCACATTAATTATATAACTCAAAGACAAACAGGGATTTGGGGGCAGTTATGCAAAAGTTTTGGTATTATTTTTGCCACTAGATCCCATCAAATGTAACCTACTAAAGGCAACAGCTCAGTAATTGTCCCCACTCTCTCCTATACTGTCTCCTCTCCATCATTCATACCAGCATACAAGCACACATTTATTATCTAATTATAAGATTTCATTTCCTCATACCCTACTAGATGTCACCTCATCACCTCTGCTGCTCTTTATACAAAAAGAAAACTAAAGGTAATTCTGTCTATGGGTTACATGCAATTCTTCTTTCTTTCCCTCTTAGTAGTTTATTATCTATCCCTTCAAGTATTGTTTCCATTCTATTCTTCCCTTTCTCTTCTTTTGGACTCTAATTATACATGTTAGACCTTTCTATCACATCTCCTGTACACTGTCAGCACTTTACTGTACTTCAGCGTGAAGAGTTCCATCTGACTTACCTTCCAGTGATCTACGTCTCTCTTCAAGGAAGTCTAATCTTTCATTTACACATACCCACTAAGTTCTTCATTTTAGTTATAGCATTTTCCAGTTGTAACATATTCACTTGTTTCTAAGTTTGCAGTTCTTTGACAAAATTCTCAACCTTATCTTTTAATTCTTTGAACATACTGAAATTTATTTTAAAGTTTGTGCCCAATTTTGAAATTTCCTAAGAGTCAATTTCTATTGTTTTTTGTTACCATTTTGTTTAATCTTTAGTTTCTCTTGGGTTTTGTACAAATCTAATCTAAGTCTCATTACTTTAGACTGAGATAAGCTATAGAGATAATGTGTGGCTCTGGGTGATTTTAACTTTCTATAAAGAGGATTTATTTTTGCTTCTAACAGGCAGCTAGTATGGGCCACTCGTATTCAGATCACCACAACCCAATCAGGAACTGACATGACTAGAAGCTAGCCTTTGGCATCTGTGAGAGCTGGTTTAGTCCCTACTCCCATGGTTTGCCCCTCTTGGGTTTCATCTAAAGGACTGGGAATTTACCAGGTGATGATCATTTTTCAGCAAGTTCTGAACTTTGAATTATTGCCCTAGCATAACTGGTCTACATAAAGATTTTATCACTTTCTTAGCCATGACCTTAGAATCAGTAAAAGATGGAAAAAGTGGTTTCAAATCCCAGGCTCAGCTTTCTGTGATTGCTCTTCTTCAAGACCTCCAGTCCTGTAATTTCTCACTATACAAATATCTCTTTGCTACATTCAAACACATTTTTCAGAATATTTTGATCAATTTTTCTAGTGTTTCTCAGTGGAAGAAGTGAGGAGAAAAACTCTTGTTGCCTCTTCCATTCTTCCCTGACCCCAGTCCAATCAGGTTTCTACCCCAGGTCAGTGAAACTGCTTGTTAAAATCATCTATAATCTTACAATTGCTAATTACAACAGGCAGTTTTCAGTCTTTATCCTGCTTATCACTACAGCCAGTTCACAGAGCTGACTGCTCTCACATCCTCGCGACATTTTCTTCATGTGATTTCCAGAACAGTATACGCTGGGTTCTCTTACAACCCCACAGCCACTTCTCAGTTTCTTCTGCTAATTTAATTCCTCATCATCTCTCCAATCAGGAAATTTAGAATTACCAAAGGGCTTAATCCTTGCTCTCATTCTCTATTTACACTCATCCAGTCTCATAGTTACAATCACCTCCTATATGCTGATGGCTCAAATTAATATTTGAACCTTGATCCATCCTTTAATGTCATCTAGATATATGAGCCTTGGTGGTCTCAAAGTTAAGCACTTGGCTGCCAACCAAAAGGTCAACAGTTCAAATCCACCAGACACTCCTTGGAAACCCTATAGGACGGCTCTACTCTGTCTTGGAGACTCGCCATGCCAAGCCAAGCCAAGCGCCGTCGAGTCGGATCCGACTCACATGAGTCAGAATCAACTCGACAACAACCATTTTTTTCCTACACTTCATTGTATCATAAGCATATTGTTAAATTTAATTATGTCCAGAATCAAATTTCTGATCTTCAGAATGCTAATGGTAGACTCCCCTGGTGGTATAGTGGTTACGTGCTATGTCTGCTAACCAAAAAGTCGGCAGTGCAAATCCGCCAGGTGCTCCTTGGAAACTACAGGGCAGTTCTGCCCTGTCCTACAGAGTCAGTATGAATCCGAATTGATTCAATCGCACTGCATTTGGTTGTTTGTTTTTTTGATGGCATACTGGTTAAGTACTCAGCTGCTAATGAAAAGGTTAGAAGTTGGAACTTACCAGCCTCTTTGCCTGAAAAAGATGTGGCAGTCTGCTCCTGTAAAGATTACAGCACTGGAAAACCCTACCGGGCAGTTCTACTCTGTCCCATTCAGTTATTATGAGTCAGAATCAACTCAACGACAACAGAGTTTTTGACTTTCTCCTCTAACAATATTCCCTGTTTTGATGTCAATTCTAGTCTTCATATTCCTCAGGCAAAAACTTTTTTCCTCTTTTCCTTGCGCCCCAACTTCTTCTGTCCATCAGTAAATTTCTGTACCTATCTCAAAATGTCTTTAGAATACCACCATTCTTACTACCTCTACCTCCACCAACCTTGCCCAAGCACCATCCTCTCTTACCTGTATTACCGCAGTAACTTTTCAGCCAGTCATCTCCTGCTTCCACCTTTGTCTCCACAATCTATTCTCAACACAGTGGCCACAGTGGTCCTGTTAACCATCCAAAAACCAGATGCCACAGTGTTGATTCTGACTCATGGTGACCCCATGTATTTCATGTATTTCAGCATAGAACTGAAGTTTCTACGGATTTTTCAGAAATAGATCGGCAGACGTTTCTTCCAAGGTAACTCAAGGTGGCAGTTTCCAGTGGCAGATTTTTCACAAGTAGATTGACAGACATTTCTTCCAAGGTAACTCAAGGTGGAATCTAACCCCCAGCACTATGGTTAGCAGCCATGTGCATGAGACTTTTGTGCCAACCAGGGATCCTGTTAAAACCTAAAAAGCATCATTCACACCTTTGCTCAAACCCTTTCAACAATTATTTCACCTTAGCCAGTATAGCAAAGAAAAGTTCTGAGAACAATGCACTGGACCCTATGTGATCTCCTACTTTCTTGGTCCTTTGTTCACACCACTCTAGCTATCCTGGCCTCCTTGCTGTTCTGAACAATCAGGTATGTGCTCAAGTCAGGGCTTTGTGTTTTCTCTTCCAAATTTCTGTCTCACACATCCTTCACCAGACATATGACTTGCTCTTTAACTTCCATCAGGTCTTTATTCAGATGTCACCTTCTCAAGGAGGCTTACCATAACTAATTAAAGAAACAGAAATTCCTCTCATCATTTCCTATCCCCCTTATTCTATTTTATTTTTCTCCATGGCAGATACCACCACTTGGCATTAAGTGTCCACTTTATTAATTTTAACTGTCTTCTCTTCCTAGGTTTCAAGATCCATGAAGGCTGAAATTCTGTCTGTTTTGCTGAGAAATAAATACCTGGCATATGATATATGCTCAAACAATTGTTAAGGGAAGGAAGGAATGATGAAGAATTTAACTGATTCATCTCTACCTATCTAACTTACTTGAGCAAATGAGGACTATTTCTAAAATGGTACCTCTTAGATTTATAATTTATGTTTAACATACTAAAAAATACACAACCACACCCCAACGTGGCATAGAGCACTAAGTGCATATATTGAGGGTCCATCAATGAAAGACCAAAGTTATCAAAGAATCTGTAACTGGATAAATATATTTAAGAAATTTCCAAATATTTATTTTAAGAGAGGCATATACTGCAGTCAACAAATTTCAGTCTCCTAGAGGATTTTTCCCAATTTTTTCTTTTCATTATCTTTAAACAGATGGAAGCAATAAAAGGCATGCAGCAAGCTCAGCATTCTAATTACCAGACTACTGCTCTTTTAAAATACCACTGTCCCTTTAACTTTAAAATAAACTGTTCACATGCCCAAAGTTCAAGATATTAAGAGATCTTGAACACATTAAGAAGTGCCTGAAGAACTAAAATCTTTGACTATATTACAATATTTAATTAGGAAGAGAAAAGGATTCTTTAATTAAGGTACTTTACATGATGGAAATGTGAAATAAAGGGCTTAAAATGAAATGATTTGACAGGCTGTCAAGAAAAGTCTTCCTGCTCACAACTTTTGATTATCTGTGTTTTCCCTCTCTGAAATTGAAGACTATAGTTTAATTAACTCATGATTTTACCAAAAAAAACCAAACCATTACCGTCAAGTCAACTTTAATTCTTACTGACCCATATAGGATGCAATGGAACTGCCACATAGGGTCTCCAAGGAGCACCTGGTAGATTCAAACTGCTGATCTTTCCGTTAGTAGCCTTGGCATGTAACCACTACACTACCAGGCTCCTGATTTACCGTTACGTCTCATATATAGGTGGCAAATGATTTAAAGACAGGAAAGCAAAATGGAATAGCAATAAGGATAATCAAAAAGGTGAGTTGTTTTTTTCTAATCTAACCACAATTGTTAGATTTATGAAGAATTTGCTAACACTCTAGACTGTAAACTTTAAAACGGCAGTAATTTTAGTCTCTCTTCTTTACTGCTGTATCCCAGAAGCTTAGAATAGTGTCTGACATACATTTTGTATCCATAAAGATTTGAAGGATTAAATAATACACAGCAAACCAAGCATGGTAGAGGTCACACTTATCTGTTTTTATTGCTGCCACCACTAAACATATATATATATGCCAAGCCAATATATATACTATATATATATATACACACACACACACACACACACATATATATCTGTATCACCTAAAATGTATGGCTTCTTTTTTGTCTGGTTAGCATTGCAAAAGCGTATTTTATGGGAAAAATCAACTTGCAACGGAGTATTATTATATCCTGTTGTTTCTTTCAAAATAAAAAGTCACATGAACAAAATTACTCCAAACTCTTAAAGAATACATCCTTCAATTAAAAGCATTTAAAGATTACTTTTATTGTCTTTTTTTGGTTATCCTCCAATTTATTAAGGGAAATACAGAAACTTAGTTGAGCTTTATTTGGATTTTCCTTTCCAGTTTTCCTACTGCAAATATATCATCCCCAAGAGGCAATAACGCACAGAAAATCTAGGCTCTGAACAGGAGTATCTGAACATTTTTAGACTTTAGACTGGGTATTGCAACAGACACTATAGTTGTGCTCCAAATACCCCTCTCTCCTTCCTTCTCATTAGCAGATTTAACCTCTTTGTGGTATGGTTTTATCCTCCTGCTTCAATACTGGATATTACAGTTATACTCCTGTGGAAGGTCAGGGAAAGGCGAAGGGCAAAAGGAATCCTGCTAGCTAAATCTGTCCTTTTACAGATTTTTCCCTATGACTTATTCATCTAAGTAACTCTGCAAATATAACAGGGTTTCATGCTTATCCCTTCTTGCTAGAGTGTCTGGGAAATTTTCAACCTCTGTATTAGGAGTGGATACCTGGTGGCAGAATAGTTACAAACTTTGGCTGTGAACCAAAGGTCAGCTTTTCAAATCCACCAGCTCCTCCTTAGAAACCCTATGGGGCAGTTCTACTCTGCCCTATAGGGTCACTAGGAGTCAGAATGGGCTCAATGGCAGTAAGTTTGGGTTTGGTTATGTTAGGGGTAGTCCCTGGGTGGTGTGAACAGTTTGCTCTCAACTATTAACTTCCAAGTTGATGATTTGAACTTACCCAGCGGCACCATCAAACAAAGGCCTAGGATCCACTTTCACAAAGATTATAGCCATCTTAGTCATCTCATGCTGCTTTAACAGAAATACCACAAGTGGATGGTTTTAAAGAAGAACAATTTTATTCTGTCAAAATCCAGTGGGCTAAAAGTTCCAGTCCAAGGCATCAGCACTAGTGGAACGCTTTTTCTGTTGACGTAGGAGCAAGGCGCCTGTCATCAATCTTGCCCTGAAATGGTAGCTTCCAATGATGCACATGTCTTTTCCAAAGGACATGCTCTGCCCCAGCACTGTTTTTTGGTGGTATGAGGTCCTCAACTCTGCTAGCTTTCCTTTCCTTTACAGCCCAGGAGATTGTCTCAAGGCACAATACATTCCTACAGTTGAGTCCTGCCCCACCAACACAACTGCCATACATCCTCCCTCATCAGCATCACAGAGGCAGGATTTACAACATAAAGGAACATCGCAGAGTATCAGGGATCACAGCCCAACTAAACTGCTACACACATTTCTTGGCGGACAAAATTCAATCCACAGCAATAGCCAGAAAACCCTATGGAGCAGTTCTAATCTGTAACACACGGAGCCGCGGTAAGTAGAAACTGACTCTACAGTGATGGGTTTGGTTTATGTTATTATTGACAAGGAAGAGAATGCTGTGAATGTGGTTTTAGTAGCCAGCTCACAGATTCGAGATTTATTTCAGAGCAGCAATTTACCTAAATTAAGAAAAGAAAAAGAAAAAACCTACATCCCCTGGGCATCTTTGCACCTAGGAATGGCCACATAATAGCTCCAGCCAGGGATGTGAATAAAAAAGGTAGCCAGGTAGGGTTCTGGTCAGGCACATAACAAGTACATATCTTTGCCCTTCCTGTTCACCCAGTGTGGAACACGAATGCAATACCAGAAACTAAGTACTCATCTTAAGATCAGGAGGCAATAAGCACATGCCAAGGATGGCGGACATGAGCAGGGGACCCCAGGGGGAACACTGGAGCCACCACACTGGCAATCAACTGACTGCCCATCTCCAGATGGCTCATTCACAGAGAAAAACCAAACCTCTACAAGACTAAAGCCACTGTTACCAGGTTGTGTTTCTAGCAGCAAAGCAAATCTTGACTGATACAGATACAGGTGATGAGTACAGGATCTGAGAAACTAACAGCTTTTGGCAATGCTTCTCCAAACTTATTTTAACTTGGCAAACTATGTGCTAATATATAATTTTCCACGTTTTGGGGAAAGCAATAGTACTAACAATCTGATGTCAGCTATCTGGAGCTAAGATTAAACTTTTAAGAAGGCATATTTTTTTATTAAATAGAATTAACTAAAAACATTCAGATGGAGTTTGAGAAATCCAAGTACTATTAATGAAAAGTCTGAATTACAGCATTTAATTGTATTACTTTCATCTTTCTCATTAGCAAGATAACGATCTGCACATAAACATCTCTAAAATATTTGCCATCATCAAAAAAAGTTTAATATCAAAAACTAAAATCTCTCCCAAAGCTTGCAAAACTCATTTGACTTCCAATATAAACATGTTTCCTACTCCATGGTCAGACAAGTTGGGTCTTACTGTACTTATCATAAATTTCAAGTTACTGAGGATAACACAATGAAGTTTTACTAAACAGTCACAGATGTTCTCTAAGCCCTGGTCATTGTCAGGCTGCAGATGACATGAAGTTAAAACTCTGCATACCTTTGGTTTGGGAAAACAAGAAGTTACTTCTCATGCTACTTATCCAGTTTCTCACTGATTCCCACACCCTGAGTAAGGGACACGGTGAAGCATATCAGTCTTCACATACACCATTCCATAGGACAAGGAAGTCTTAGCTCCCTTTCCCCTGCCACCAAACTCTTACTGATCCTAGAAGACACAGAAGAAACACCATGTCCCTTTGTTCCCTCAGTACATTTATTCTCTGTCACAGCTCTAGGTCCCCAGGTGATGCAACTAGTTAGAGCTAGACTACTAACGTAAAGGTTGGAAGATAGAACTCAACTAGTGGCACTGTGGAAGAAAGGTCCAGTAATCTTTTCTTGTTGGTGGTAGGTGTCATAGAGTCAATTTTCTATTCACAGTGACTCCATGTGACAGAGAAGAATCATTCCATAGGGTTTTCCTTTGCTGTCATATTTACAAAAGCAAATTGCCAGGTCTTTCTCCTTTGGAACTGCTGGGTAATTTGAACTACCAACCTTTCAGCTAGAAGCCAAGTACTTAACTGTTAATCTACCAGGGCTCCTTCCATAATGAAGAGCCAAGAAAACCCTATGGAGCAGTTCTACTGTAACACATAGGGTTTGATGGAACTAACTTAGTGCCAACAGGTATTTACACCTTTATTACAGCATGTTCTGATCTTACTAAGTGTTGGCAAATCTATTCCAAATCACAGCAATCCTGTGTACATCATAAGGAACACTGCCTGGTCCCCTGCCATTCTCACAAACATTGCTATGCTTGAACTCATTGTTGCAGCCACTGTGCCAGTCCATCTCACTGGGAGTCTTCCTCTCTTTCACTCACCCAAACATGATGTTCTTCTCAGGGACTGAGCACTCCTGATAATATGTCCGAAGTATATAAGATGCAATCTCACCATCCTTGCTTCTAAAGAGCATTCTGATTGTACTTATTCCAAGGCAGATTTATACATTCTTTTGGCAGTCCATAGTATATTCAACATTCTTCCCAACACTACAACTTAAAGGCATCAACTCTTCTCCCATCTTCCTTATTAATCATCCAGCTTTTACATGCACATGAGACAACGGACGACACCTTGGCTAGGGTCAGGTGCACCTTAATCTTTCAAGGTGGCATCTTCACTTTAAAACATGTTAAAGAGATCTTTTGCAGCAGATTTGCCTGTTTCGGTGTGTCTTTTGTTTCGACTGCTGCTTCCATGGGTGTTGATTGTGGATCCAAGTAAAAGGAAACTCTTGACAACCTCAATCTTTTCACCATTTATCATACTACTACTTACTGGTCCAGTTGTGAAGATCTTTGGTTTTGTTGAGATGTAATCCATATTGAAGGCTGCATATGTTTCAGCAGTAAACATATCTCCTTCACTTTCAGCAAGCAAGGCTGCACCATCTGCGTAACTAAGGTTATTAATGAATCTTCCTCCAGTTGTGATGCCATGGTCTCCTACGACTCATCCAATCTTTGATAGTTAGTGCTCAACACGTCAAATCTATTTTTCAGATGATCTCTAAATTCAGATAAGACATAATTAGAGTTGTACTTTGGCTCTAGTGGATTCATCCTAATTTTCTTCAGTTTCAACTTTAACTTGCATATGAGTAAACAGATGGTATCTTCTACAGTCAGTCTCTGGCCTTGTTCTGACTGATGATATAGAGCTTTTCCAGCATCTCCTTCCACAGGTAAAGTCAATTTGGTTCCTGTGTATTCCATCTGGTGAGGTCCACATGCATAGTCACCACTTATTTTGGTATAAAAAGATATTTGCAATGAATACGTCATTGGCCTTGCAAAATTCTACCATGCAATCTCCAACATCGTTTCTATCACCAAGGACATATTTTCCAGCTACCAATCAATTCTTTTTTGTCTCCAACTTTCACATTCAAATTACCAGTAATTATCGATGCACCTTATTGTACCTTTGATCAATTTTGTACCGCAGATATTGGTAAATATCTTCAATTTCTTCATTAGTGGCTGGTGTGTGAATTTGAGTAATAGTCATATTAATCAGTCTTCCTGTAGGTGTACAGATATAATCATATCACTGAAAGCACTGTACTTCAGGACAGGTCTTGAAATGTTCATCTTGACAATGAAAGTAACATCATTCCTCTTCAAGTTGCCATTCCTGGTATAGCAGACCATATGCAGAGCACGTTCTATACAGGATTAATCTATTTATAGATCTCCTGCTCTCTTATTTGGTTATGAATCACTCATGAAGACCATGCTTTCTGCATCTTTGCATGCTTGCACCATCAGATGCTATCTATGAAAGATATGGAAAAATACACTCAACATTTGCTGAATCACCATGAACGGGTCAATGAATATTTGACAGCACTGACTACTGCCAATATCATAGGAAAATGCATTAGAGTTTTACTTGTGATTCACAGGTACACAAAAAGCTAAATGCCTTTAAATACAATATTTAAAGGAAAACAAAGGGTTGTCCTGCTTACCACTGGCCTATAAATCTTTTAATCTAGGATATTAAGGCTATTTTACATATGAAAAACACATCAGTGTTTATTTTCACATACATGGTCACATTCACACGCATTATCCAGTTAACGTGAACATCCTATGTCATGTATCAGAAATAATGGATTAGGAATCACCAGGAGATCCCAGTTTAAGTTCTACCCTGACCCTTCCCAACTATCAAACAGTCTAACTGATCTCCCACCTACCTAACTGGCTGTTGTGAGGATTAAATTTCTTGTTGCTGCATCTCTGACTCAGAGCACGGTGTCTGGCCGAAGGGACATGCAAATGACACTGAATGAATAGGCCAGTGAATGGTAAGTATTTAGATTCAAAGACCAGTCCATTTCTCACCACACCCTACAGACTCATAATACTTATATTACAAATGCTATTTTTCTTCAAGTTCAGTTTAACAATGTCAGTTAATTATTGTCTTCTCAATACAGTGTTTTCTTGACAGACTAAATGCCAGTTGCTGCCTTGACAATTCTACTTTCTTAATTTGATACTGATTTAATAAAAAGGAAAGATAAACAATTCTGCAATTACACAGTTAACTACAATTAACAATTATGCTCACATGAATACTGTTTCTCTAGAATGGGAATCTGTTCTTTTTTAGACTGTACAGGCCATCCTAAAATGATTAACTGAAAAATAAAAGATATTCTCACAAATCTACCTGAAAATCAACTGCATGCCTAACTATGTATTTTCATCATTCAAAAACTAAAATATCATAATGGAGCTTATATTTATCTCTTCCTATTTCTTGGCTCTTTCTGTATACTGTACATATTCCAATGTCTGTTTCTCTTCCAATAACTGAAAAGGGACTCAAATACACCAACGATCTTGAAGATGGTGTAGGACTGGGCAATTCGATGACAACTAATAACAACAAACCAGAGGTAATCAGGCAATAGTAAAGTAGTGGCACCAAAAGTTTCCTCACAATAGAAGGTGTCAGCCAATCATCCACAGCAAACCAACGCCCATAAATGCACACACTATATTTGTTTGTAATCACTCTCTGTATAGTTCAATGTAAACATATGTCCCACAGAAAAGCACTATTATGTACTTTAAGAAAAATGTTTCAACTTTTTAACTATAATTGTTTTAATTTACTTTCTTTGCCACGTTCCTTGTGGATGCATTCCATTTTTTCAGTTTCTATGTTCTGTCACACGAGAATAGAACTAAACCTGAATACCCATCAGTAACCAAGGCACATTTTCTAGTCATCTTCATGGCTAACAAGGAAAACGACAGGCAGCAAACTAGGAAAAAAGAGCATACAGAAATAAGCAGAACTCAAGCTGAATGGAAATTAAACTTCCCGTGCTGATAGCATTCACGCATGCATCTTTCATTCAGGACCATACATTTACAAAAGCAAAATTCGATTAACTGGAAATGTATACTGGGAGTTATGGTACAAATACTGATTTCACTTTCAGCTGTAAAATGTTAAAATAAAAATATTGCTACTGAATAAGGGGTTTGGAGAAGGGAAGGAGAATGGAATATGAGCTCATTACTAAAGAATATGTAATATGTTCTCCAAGCAATATTAGGATAGCATTATATTTATTTTATGAAGACATACTCAGAATGTTAAGGGGTCTCTGGGCATTATCCAACTGTGATCAGTTTGCAAACTGCTAAGTTATTAGGGACTCTAAAGATATTTTCCTTGATGATAAGACAGTGTCCTCTATTGAAACAATGATAATTTTATCTCTGTTCGACATCCTGTAAACTAGATAAGACTATTGATTGGGGCTCGATACCCAAATGCTCAAACAGCAATAAATTGTGAAAAGATTCAGTCATTAATAGATAGGAAAGACAGATGCTCTGCGTATTTGATCAGCCAACAGTCTATAAGACAAAATTTATATAACCTCTGGCATAAACATTTTGCGTTTCAGTTTTTTGTTTTTATTGAATCTTCTCAAAAATATGGTGAATATTTTATCTATAACTGAAAACAAATAGAGAGGGAGAGATTTTATATTACCGGGCAAAGTAAGACATACAGACTCTCCAAACACAATTTTGCTTCGGAAAAATGAAACCAATATACCCATATTTGAACTCACATGTATTATACACCCAGGAATCATGTCTCAGAGATATAAACAAAAGTATTTTTCTCTTCAAAGGCACTAGAGAAAGAACATATTTCAGTTAGTAATTTATAAAATATATGTGGGCCTAATACTTCAAAACCAGGAGGTATTCTTATTTCATAAAGTCAAGTCATATAAGAAAGAGGATGCACCTCCAATGCAAAAACCATTCTTTTAGCCAATGAAGCCAAACAGTACCTTAGAACTCTCTCTCCATTACATAGAAAAACCAGCACACCTAATCAAGTGAGATTATCAGTTTGTTTAATCAAATTTAGAGGCCCACCACATTGTCTTCTCATCAATATTCCTCAGCGCTTCTTCTTTCCCAATTACAAAAGATCACCGAACACTGTGATTGATGGGAGATACACCTAAGCTTCTTCTCCACTGTTAAAATGGAGTTAACATACCCAGGAAAGTTATTTCAATTACTGGATAAGTGGAAAAGGGTAAAATGTGGAATTTAATGAGAAAAGGATTTAACAACATTCCCAATCTCATCAGCAAACTTGTAATTTCTGAAGAAAGCATGCTGGAAAAGACAAATTTGTTACTGTAGACACAGCATTCACATTTCAGGAATACATCTTTAAAAAAACTGAGCAGATCCACACCCTCGAGGGTCCCTTGAGAACATGGCCCCTAGACTTGCTGCTAGTCTAGAGCTGAATTCAGTACTGAAGCCAACACTTCAGACAAAGAATGGACTGGATCTGGGGGATACAGCGTGATGCAGGTTGTGAGTGTACTTTATGGTTTAAAATATATGTGAGGCTGTCTTACTGGTTTCTTTTTAAAGGGAAGAGAAGAGAGGGGAGAGAAGAGGACAAGTGTTGGTTGAGTAGATAATGGAAGTTAAGATTGGAAAAGAATAATGTGCTGTCACAGGGTGAGGAGAGAAGATAGAGCTGCAGAGAGACAGGTGCTCAGGGTTCTATATGACAAATTGTCTTGGACTGCAAAGTTTTATTTAATCACAATAAAAAATAAAGTAAAAAACTGAGCAATATCTGGTATGCAGCAGTCTATTCTCATGCCAGTTGACTAGGAGGGATTGTACCTGTGGCCATTCAAAAGAAAGGTGATTCAACAGAATACAGAAATTACTGAAGATAGTTCAAAATCGGTGGCAGCAGTACATCAAAAAAGAACTGAGAGATGTTTAGGCCAAATTCCAAAGGACATGGAATAAGGGACATCATTGCAGATGTCAGATGGGTCTTGGCTGGAAGCAGAAAATACCAGAAGGATGTTTATCGCTGTTTTACTATGTAAAGGCATTCTAATTGTGTGGTCTGTAACAAATTATGGGTAACACTACAAAGAATGGAAATTCCAGAACACTTAATTGTGTTCCTGAGGAACCTGTACACAGATCAAGGGACTGTCATTCAAACAGAACAAGGGGATATTGATGGTTTAAAATACAGAACGGTGTGCATCAGGGTTGTGTCTTTTCATGATAGTTATTCAATTACATGCTGAAAAAATAATCTCAGGAGTTGGACTATATAAAGTGGAGGAAGACTCCTATACAACCTGTGATATGCAGATGACAGAATGCTGCCCACTAAAATGGACGAGAACTTGAAGCACTTACTGATGAAAATCAAAGACCACAGTCTTCAATATGCATTACACCTCAACAACAAAGAAAACAAAAGCTTTATAACTGGACCAGTAAGCAACATCATGGTAAATGGAGAAAAGACTGACGCTCTCAAGAATTTCATTTCACTTGAATTCACAATCAACATTTATGGAAGCAGCAGTAAGAAATCAAAGGACATATTGGGCAAATTTGATACCAAAGATCTCTTTAAAGTATCAGAAAGCAAAAATGTCAGTCTAAGGACTAAGGTACAGATGACCCAAGTCATGGTATTTTACATCACCTCATATACTCATGAAGCTGGACAATGAAAAAGACCAAAGAATTGAGGTATTTGAATTGTGTCATTGGTAAAGAGCACTGAATGAATCATGGATTGCCAGAAGAACAACACTGCCTCAGAAGAAATACAGCCAGAATGCTCCTTAAAAATGATGATGGAAGTGGGGCCACGATGGTGAAACAGGCACTTCTTGTGGCCCCTCTTCCCACAAAGACCTGAAAAAACAAACAAATTGATTATATATGACATTCTAGGAACCCTAAACACCAACGCTGAAAAACTGGGAAAAAAGCTGCAAGGGGAGGGAGACACACTTCAGACCTGACGCAGTGGGAATTGACATTCCTTGGGACAGAACTGCTGCCGCAAGCATGGTAAGACAAGCAGTGGCATTTTGGACACATTTTCCACATGAGACAAAGAGTCCACTCACATCTCGAGAATAAGTGAAATGCAGCACTCGATTAAACGATAAGTAACATGGACCCAACCTACTGCAGGGATCAGAAACATTCCTCTTGGATAAACCTGTCTCTCATGTACCTGTCTTCCTCCTGTTCTGCAGTGGGTCTGAGCTGGCTTCAGAAATGGATGTATTCCTTGGGCCAGGAGTATATGCCCTTACATACTCTGAGCCATTTTCCCAGCCTTAAAGAGGGAACAAATTAACAAACAAGAAAAAAAATAATCTGCTGTCTCCTCTACGCAAGGATCTCAGGGAAGGAACAGTTCCTTTCCCTAGGTATAGGCATAAAGGTTCCATAACCTTTGAACATCTTTCACCCTGGCATTAACCTTTGTGGGCCTACTTCAACAGTGAAGGCCATCATTAGCACAGTATATGTGGCATATACCCAAACGGTAATTCCACTGTATTAACTATAGCATGGAAAGGTAGGTTTGTGAAATCCGACATCATGCTGCCTATTAAGCAGGGTCCTCACCTATCCACAACAGGGGCCTGAGGAATGGTAGCTCCACCCACAACACCTAGTCACCTGCAAAAGGGGTTCAAGAATAAGTGCTGTCTCCTAGTCTTTACAGGCAACAGCACTGGGAACCAACAGTTGGCTGCAAAACACAGCCACCTACACCCTCTAGGAAACAGAGACATGCTTTCCTCACAGCCACTGAAGTAACAGCTGGTAGCTCCTTGCCTTGCTCAGAGCACAAGCTTCTACTGCAACCAGATACCTGGGCCTACACCAATCAGTCCTGGAGATCTAGGACTGTCCATGAGAGCCTGCACTGCACACTTGGTGACCAACTACTTAGATACCTGAGCTGAACACATACAAGACTGCTGAGCTCATATATCTATTGACAGCTCTAACCACCTGGTGACAGGACATCAGAGCTTCAAAGGCACAAATAATCAAACTAACTCACATGGCCAGACTATTGTTGCATATCAAAACAAGAAGCTAGGGCACTGTATGCAAATGTAAAACAAATAAACACAATAACTTACTGATAGCTCAAAGACAACAGCCAGTATCGAATCGCATGAAGAGGCAGATGACTTCATAAAGCTCCCAAAACAATCAGGAAATCCAGATGAAAACAACTTCCTGGAATTACTGGAGACAGAAAAGATTAATATACTATGTCTTCAGAAGAGATCAGGAAGACCATGCAAAATGCAAATCAAGCCAAGAAGCACACAGACACAGCAACGAAAGAACATATAAAGATCAGAGAAGTAGACAATGACAGATTTAACAGGCTGCAAGAACCCACTGAGAGACAGAGAAATCCAGAAGATTAACTATGATGTTTCAGAGTTAGACAACTCTGTAGAAAGTGACAAGAGCAGAACTGAGGCAATGGAAGTTAGAATTAGACTGAAGGTAAGGCATTTAATACTAACATATCTGAAGAAAAGTCAAACAGAAGAATTTTTAAAGATGAAGAAACCATAAGAATTATGTGGAACTCTATAAAGAGGAATAAGCTTCAAATAACTGAAGTACCAGAATTTCAGCCTATTGCAACAGTGGACTCAAATACAGCAATGATAGCGAGGATGTTATAGGACCACTCCGTGTTTTGTTCTGTTGTACACAGGGTCTCTATGATTCGGAACCAATTCAGTGACACCTAACAACAACAGTATTATGCCAAGGACTTTACCCTCACACAGTCATTTCCAACTTTTATAAACCACTGTTAGTTGTCATGAAGTCCACTCCAATTCAGGACAACCCTTATGTATAACAGAACAACACAATACCTCGTCCTGCTCCATCTTCAAGCCCTGGTATGTTGAAGTCCAGTGTCGCAGCACAATATCAATCTATTCTCATCAATCGATTATGAACAGTTTCCCTCGTTTTCAATGACCCTCCACCTTATCAAACACCATGTCCTTTTCCAGCCATTCGTCTTTCCCAATGATGTGTTCAAAATAAGCAAGAGTAAGGCTTGCCATCCTCATATATAAAGAGCAGACTGCTGTACTTCTTCTAAGACTGAACTGTTCTTATAAACCATTACTAAATATTTAAAATCCACTAAGTTCCTGATGGCTTAAATTTTCCACAAGTATTTTCAAAGTTTACAGAAAGTATGAGGTAAGAACCTTATTGCTAATGGTACGTAGATTTAACTTTTTTTAACACATAAAAGTTCTCAACTGTACCAGTCTTTGCACTCAGACTAGGTATCACCTACCACACTTCAGCTGCATTTGCCTTTTTATTAATGAGCCAATTTCCACAGTATGAACATTAACACACAAGCACTTTACACTGCATTATTAGACAGAGTAAGTGGACAGTATTTCAGAATAATACATCATTTCCCATACTGTAGTATAAACTCTAGGAAGCAAAAATGTGGGTGTCTTCTTTGTGTTCTCTCCTCAGAGTACATTGACATCAAGTCAGTTTTGACTCACAGAGACCTTATAAGACAGAGTAGAACTGCTCTAAGGGGTTTCCAGGAAGCAGTTGGTAGACTCAAACTGCTGATCTTGCGATCACTGCATCATCATGGCTACCGGATCACACTATGTTTGCATACTCACTGCAGGCAGGCTGGACCCAACCTGAGATTGATTACCTCTCCAGGAAACTTGGGGCAAAAGACGGCCTCATCATTGAGGTCATCAGTCTTCGGCAAATTCACTTGTGGAAGTGAAATCTCTTAATGTTCATATTATTGCTTTTCCTAGTAACTCCCAATTTCTAAAATTAGCCCTTTGCCTTCTTTTTTGCTGACTGGAAACCACAAATCTGAGTTCTGGTTCTAGATCTGCCACACTCTGAGCTAGGTAATGTGAGTAAATCACTTTTACTCCTCTATCCTTCAGCTTCCTCAGATACGAAATGCTGCAGTCTACTCTATGGAAACTGCATGATTTAAACCAATTTTGTTCAATGTTTAGCAACCTTACAATATGAAAGTACTACAACCCTAATGCTAGAAAGAGTCATAAAACTTAACACCAACATTCTAAGCATCCATACTGGTTGAACAGGTTACAAACAGTGCCCACCTTATAATACTGTCCTTTTGATGAGCACTAAGTCAAGTGACAAATATATTTAGCTTGTCCCTTGCACTTAATACAAAACCCACTGCTGTCAAGTCGATTCTGACTCACAGTGACAGAGAAGAACTGTCCCTATAGAGTTTCCAAGGAGCACCTAGTGGATTCAAACTGCAGACCTTCTGGTTAACAGCTGCAGCACTTAACCACTATGCCACCAAGGTTTCCATATTTAGTACCAAAACAAAACACCAAATGCAGTGCCATCAATTCTGACTCACAGTGACCCTATACGGCAGAGTAGAACTGCTCCACAAAGTTTCCAAGAGCACCTCGTGGATTCAGACTGCCAACAATTTGGATAGCAGCTGTAGTACTTAACCACTACACCTCCAGCATTCAGTATTTACTACAGCACTTAATGAATACTAGTTGTCCCTGGGTGGGTTAATGCTTGACTATTAACTTAAGATCTGGGGGTTCAAACTCACCTATCAGTGCCATGGAAGAAAGGTCTAACAATCTGCTTCCATGAAGATTATATCCAAGAAAATTCTACGGAAACATTCTACCCCGTGACACACGGAATCACCATGAGGTAGAACTGATGGAACAGCAATGAGTTTGGTTTTGGTTTACTAATTCTGAAACAAACATAATTGGGACTGGTTCTAATACGCTTCCATCAAAACCCACAATTTCAATGTAAGAGAAGAAAACTTTGTTTAGAAATTCTCTAAGCAAAAGACATTATGATGCATAAACTTGCTGGTCACTGAAAAATAATATATCAGAGACAGCATATTTTAGCAATCAGAATCTCCACACTTAATTGTGTATGATTATTTCATCTTTGAGATGAATCTTATCTGTTTCCTGCTTAAAAATAATCTGAACATAATTCTGAGTAAAGCCACCTACAAATAAAATGAAAAATTTGTTCATTTGTTCTACTAAAATAGGTTGTTGATGCAGTGACTAAGTTTGTGTTCTTTCTAACTCTCGTTTATACCTTAATTTGTACTCAAAAAAGATGTCAGTAACAATGAAATTTTCAACTATCTCCTCTCTACACTGTCCACCTTAACCTTTCTGAATTAGGAATCCCAAGATGGTAACTTTTACAGCTCTTCAGGCTCTCTTCTGGGTCCCCAGTCCCTTTATGAAGACTCCCAAGAGATCTAGGTACTCCATAGCAGCAAGAATCCTTCAGGACTGAACTACTTCTAATTGCCTTATATAAAAGATTAAGGCAAATTTGATGAATACCACTCTCCCTTCTGGTTGCTCAATGGAAAATCCTCCAGGACTTACTTGTAATTTTCCAGACACAAAGCTTTAGTTAGCATCAGTACCTTATAAACATCACCTCCCAGAGAGATCTTCTTGGCCATGTCCCATCATAAGTCCACTGTTCTTCTCTATCACAGCACACTGTAGCCTTCATGGCACTTATCACAACATGCAGTTACTTACCATCTGCCTCCCTCATCAGTCTGTATGCTCCAAGAGGAGTTTTATTGGATTTATTAATCAAGAGTGGGTGGGGTCAAGTGTCTACTACAGTGTCTCCTAAAACACAAAGAATTCTATAAATATCTCAAGTAAATCCATGAAACCTGAGATGTTGATAGAGCTCAGCACTGATCCAGACTCTTGGGAAAAAAAGCGATATGGTCTTCTCCCTACCAAAAAATTTTTAATTTCATTGGAGACACACTAGAGACAAAAGCTCATGTGAGATGAGGTTAGGTATAGATGACAAGCATCCAGTGGGAAAGAACAGAAAGGGATGAATAAATATTCTCAACTATCAGAGAAGGCTGCAGGAGGAAGCAGGTCTTCTACTAGGCTTTAATGATATTACGGATTGAACTGTATTCCCTGAAAGCAAACAATGAAGTCCTAAGCCCTGTACTCATGAATCTGACCATGTGTGGGAAAGTGAGTTGTACCATGCAGATGTTATAAGTCATACCAGAGAATGATAGGTTCTGAGGGGTGCCATATAAAAGGGAGGCTGACATGGAAAAAGATACACACTGTGGGAAAACAGTATGTGATGATCCTCTGCAAGCTAAAGAATGTGAAGAAATGCTCAGAGCCATCACAGTTGAAAGAGACAAGGAAAGATCTCCTGCTAAAGTCAAGAGAGAGAGAACACAGCCCTGCAGAAAGACTACAAAGATGTGATGTCTAGAATAATGACAGTGCCAAAGGAAAAAGGACAAATACCAAAGACATTGTGCAAGTTTCAGCAACAGCCACCTCTAGCTTAGAGAGGAGAAAAAAAACCAAAAAGGACAACATGATATGATTTCAGTGGGAAACGAATTATTGCAATAAACAACCACCTGTGGTCGCCGTGAGTCAGACCTGACTGGACGGCACTTGGCTGGCTTGGCTGTGAATACTATGCCCCCTTAAATAATCAACATGAGACTAACAGTCAATATTTAACCTAAAACAAAGACGAGAAGCTAAGGAGGAATACAGAAGCTACATTAATGGAAACAGAACAAACAGAATGGAAATAATGAGAATGTTGACACATTGTGAAGAATGTAACCAAAGTCATGGAACAATTTTTGTAGAAATTGTTAATAGGAATCTAATTTGCTGTGTTAACTTTTATCTAAACCACAACAAAATATTTTTTTAAAAGAATTATTATAAGGTATTTGCCTCACATGAATGTACACAACATGCTTTGGAAGTTGGGAACAGCATAGTACCATCAATGGCAAGAGAATTAAGTCCTTATACCAACTGGTATATTTTCTGAACCAACGTTTAAAGGTAGTTATATGATGCTGATCACCACAAAGAACAACTGAAAATCTATCACAGGTTCAGCATGACCCTGTACCTTTGAGTAGGCTATGATACTGCAGACTACTTATGAATCACTCCCTAAAGATGTACAGAAGAACAGAGCCACATGGCCTCTCACAGGTATCATGACACACATTACAAGGCAAAGCTCAAAAATCTCATCAATTCAAATATTTTAAACTGGTTTGTAGTGAGAAAACCCTGGTGGCATAGTGGTTACATGCTACAGTTGCTAACTAAAAGGTCAGCAGTTCAAACCTACTAGGCACTCCTTGGAAATTCTATGGGGCAGTTCTACTCTGTCCTATAGGGTCACTGTAAGTCAGAATCGATTTGACAGCAGTTGGTTTTTCGGCTTTGGTATGTAGGGAAGTAATGAAAGCATTTGCCTGAATAGGATTTTTTTCCTTAAAGAAAAAAAAAAGAAAAAAAAGAACCTAAAAAAAATTAACAGTAAAATTAGTTTAGGTCTGAATTCCAATATAATCCCCATGGCCAGGCAAACTTAGGGAACTGGATTCTTAAGAATCTGTTATGATCAAAGAATTATCAGTCAAAAAACAGAAAAAATATGTTGTCATCTCCCAGCTTACTTTAAAGATAGAAATCTACTTCTTGGGCAACATGGATATTTAGGAAGATAAACAGCATTTATCATAGTGTTCTTTATACCTCATTCTGAAACAAAGACAAAATTCTAACTGTACCTGTTTTGTCAACAACAGATTTGTTATTATGCTTTAGTCTTGAGACCCAGGCAATGTGGAATGAACTTTTTAAACAGATTGGGGCACTATAAAGAATGCATCTTGATTAAACATTTTTTTCAGGCTTGAAAAGTACTTAAATGTGTTTATTATGTTGCACTGTATCTTTGTAGTCAAAGAAACAAATAGAAAAAAGAAAGAATGGCAACAGCTAAGGAAGTCATACTATCATCATTTTTTTTTTTTTTTTTTTTGGTTGGTTGTTTTATTTATTTATTTACTATCATCATTCTTTACGGAACGCCTATTGCATTCCTGGCATTGTGCAGGGTAATACAGTTACAATGAACACATCCTTCATGGAGGCTGCATCCTGCAGTTTGCTTTGACTTAGGTGTTTCATCAAGTGGACTTCTGGCATAAAGAAGGTTTCAACTTGAAGAACCAATTATATGATATACTAACACCCTGTCCTTGAAATAAATACTTTAACATCTCCAGTCTCTATTTCCTAATCTGTAAAGTAGGAATAATTTTACAAGGAGTCAGTACACAGCAATATAATCGTGGTATACAGCTTCTAAATGTCCCCCATAGAACCCACCTCCTGTCATTCACACCCTTCTGTAATCAGACCTAACGACTTACTTCTAATAAACAGATCATGGCAAACTTATGGGATATCACTTTCAAAAATAGGCTACAGAAAGATCATGCCTTTCATATTTACCTTGTCTTGTGGAACAGTCTATGTGGCAAGGACTTGAGAGAAGCTTTCAGTCAATAGTCAGTGATGAACTGTGACCCTCTACCCAGCAACTAAAAGGAATCATTCACAATTACGTGAATGATCTTGTAAACAAATGTTTCCCCAACTGAGCCTTCAGATGAGCCTTCATGACTAGCTTGACAGCTTGATTGCAGTCTGTCAGACTCAACTGTTCCCCCTAAAATGTGTGGGGTGGTTTGGCTGTGCCATGACTGCTGGTATTCTGTGATGTTCCTCCATGTTGTACATCTGGAGGGTGTTAATGATGGTGTTAACAAGGGTGAATGGGTAGCAATTCTGTTGGTGAGGCAGGACTCAATGTGTAAGACTGTTCTATGCTCTGAGGCAGTCTCTTGAGATATAAAGGAAAGAAGTTAGCAGAGAGATTTAGGGACCTCATATCATCAAGAAAGAAAACAGCACTGGGAGCTGAGTATATCCCTTGGAAAGGACTGGGGTCCCTGAACCTCAGAAGCTTATAGCATAAGAGAACATTGACAAGGACCTTCCACCAGAGCCAACAGAGAAAGCCTTCCCCTAAGGCTGACACACTGAATTTAGACTTCTAGCTTACCAGCTTGTGACACATAAAACTTCTCTTTTTAAAGCTATCCAGTTGCGTTATCTCTTTTATAACAGCACTAGTTGACTAAGACAGAATGTGGTAATGGAAGTGGAGCGTTGTTCTAACAGATACCTAAAATGTGGAAGCTATTTTGAAACTGTGAATAGACAGGAAGGAACAGCAGACAGGAAGGAACTCAGAAGGAACAGCAGAAAACTGATAACACCACAGAAGGTGCACATGGTGAGAAACAAGCAACAGAGGACTAGCAGCAGCAAGAGAACCAGATCAGTGTGAGCCAGTCCTAGAGCTGAGCCATGGAGTGATAGCTGAGTGCCTATGAGCAGGTTTCCTGGCAGAGTGGGGTGCCTCCAGACACTTACATCAGTGGAACTACAGAGCTTTAGAACACTTGCTCCAGCAGGGCAGATGCGGGCTTGAGGCCTGGGTCTTGAGATCACAGGAAGCAGAAACTAAACAGACAAGGAGCATGAGAAGCTGAGCTGCCTCAGTCTCAATAGGTATGGCCATGAACTCAGGGGTCTGAAAGGGTGGAGCCATGGCTCCTGGTATTTCCAAGTGTAGAGCAGCCACTCAGACTAAGAAAAGTATGTGTCTAAAGCCTAGACAGCAAGAGTTGCTGTCCAAGTAGGCTTGGAAGGTGGAACTGTAGCACAGGGCCAAGGGGCTTCCATTCAAAATCTGGAAAATGTGGCTAATACCTAGGATCTGGAGGACAGGAGCACTGTGTAAAATATCTCAAGAAATGGGAGATTATTTTCAAAGCTTTGAGAGCTAATGTAATGTATTCTGCTGACTTGCTTTGTTACCTGTTTTGCATTCTTTCTTCTATTTGTAATGAAAATGTCTAACTTGTGCCTGCCTGTTCTGTCACTGTATTTTGAAAACAGATAACTTTTGTTCTAGATTTCACAGCTAAGGAGAAATTTCTGGATTTTGGAGTTGGACTTAAGACTTTTACTATGATGGGGTAAATACATTTAACATGTTACAAACATGTAACTTTTTAGGGAAGAAACGGTGGAATCTCATGGATGAATGTGTTCCCCGAAAAAATGTGTGTGGCGGTTTGGCTGTGACATGATTCCTAGTATTATGTGATGTTCCTCCATATTGTAAATTCTGCTTCTATTATGTTAACGAGGGTGGATGGAATCAACGCGTAAGACTGTTCTGTACCTTGAGTCATTCTCTTGATATATAAAGAAAATGCTAGTAGAGAGACATGGAGACCTTATACCACTAAGAAAGAAAACAGTGTCAGGAGGTGAGGGCTTCGTTTTGAAAGGACCAGAGTTCTTGCACCTCAGAAACTTTTAGTCCAGGGTAAGACTGACAACAAGGACTTCCTCCAAAGCCAAGAGAAAAGCCTTCCCCTGGGAGTTGATGCCCTGAATTTGGACTTATAGACTACAAGACTATGACAAAATAAATGTCTCTTTGTTAAAGCCATCCACACGTGTTATTTCTGTTACAGCAACATTACATGAATAAGACAGTGCATAGCATGGCAAGCATGTAATACGCATGACAGACTGAATTACTGGTCCCAATTCATCATCCTCTGCAGAGCCACAGCCATTGCTTGCTGTATGAACACAATTCCTCCCTCTAAAAGATGTGGCTTTCCCCACCTCTCTAAGTTCAATCATGAAACCTACTTTGACTAATGGGGTGTTAGCATAAGTGACAGTATGCCAGTTTAGAGCCCAGGCTTTTTGACATTATCATGTATTTGGGCTTACCTAGTGGGGTGCTGTGGCCAGTTTGTACAAACTCATGAAAGCCAACTGCTGAATTTTCAAAAACACAGTCATTATTAAAAATTAAATGTATAAGCTTAAATAAATACTAAAAACAAAAGGAATAAATACTCAACACTCATAACTTCCTAACTGTTTTACTACATTTTACTATCATCTGTGCTTATGAGGTTAGCTATTACACCTGCAGGGGCACAGTGGTTACACATGTAGCTGCTAACAAAAAGGTTGGTCATCTGAATCCACCAGCTGCTCCATGGGATAAAGATGTGGAAGTCAGCTTCCATAAAGATTACAGCCCTGGAAACCCTGTGGGACAGTTCTACTTTGCCCTACAGGGTCACTATGAGTTGGAAAGGTTTTTTATTGTATCTGTGATAGGAATACTGTGTGACAGACATTATATATTAATGTATATAATGGTGTGCTGTTGCCCATCTCTGTTTATGGGAAAAGGTCCTATTTACCTATATAGACTCAGAAATAAGCACAGAGACTTACCCAAGGTGTGTGCTCAGACACAGATTGCCATAATTGTTCTTACCTCTTTTTGGAAGCTTTATCCATTTACCCACCAGACAACCTTGAATATATTCCAGAAACAAAATTCAACAGCTCAAGTTCAGCCAGCATTTCATGAGAGCATTTATGCACAGCTTGCAGTATGGGTTGCACCTCAACATCAAGAAAAGAAAAATCCTCACAACTAGACCAGTTTTGAGGTTGTCAAGGATTTCATTTTCCTTGGTTTCACAATCAACAGCTTGAAGACCAAAGTGTGTCTTACTCAAGCCATAGTATTTTCAATCCATAATATGCACACGAAAGCTGGACAATGAACTATGAAGGCAGAAAAAGAACTGATGAGCTTGAATGTGGTGTAGGAGAAGAATACTGAATGTACCATGAATTACCAAAAGAACAAACAGATTTGATACGGAAGAGGGACAACCAGAGCGCTCCTTGGGAGCAAGGATGGCAATACTGCATCTTAAATATTTTGAACATGTTGTCATAAGCGATCAGACCCTGGAAAAGGACAGTATGCTAGGTAAAACAGAAGGACATCCAAAAAAGAGGAAGACTCTCAACGAGATAAATTGACACACTGGCTGTATAAACATGATCGTGGGCATGTCACAGGACTGGGTAGTTTTTTGTTCTATTGTTCAAAGGGTCACTGCGAGTCAGAACAGACTCGACAGCACCTAACAACAACACTGTGATATAAGTGGCAGAGACATCCAGGTAGATTAGTTCAGCCTTCAGGCCATGGCTTCCAGAAAACAACTCTTAAGAAAAGCAGAAAACACCCTATATGTTCAACCAACAGAGAGGCACTGACATTTAGAGAAAGCCACCATCTTTTCATACCTCTTGAAATCCAACGCATAAATCCACTACCTACACCTATAAAGTCCAAACTATCAAGGTAAAAGAAACAAGAGGAAAAAATGATATTTTTTTAAAATTAACCGTTTTATTTAAACAGGTTCAACATATTGGATGTTCATAATCACAAAGCAGCATATCTTACAGTAAGGTTCTTGCTCCAAGATTTAATTCTACAAGTGTAACTACCCTGCACATGATGCAAAAACTAAATTCATCTCAGCTATACTGGTAAATCAAGTACACTAAAGCCATTCCAACAGATGACAATTCAAATATTGAAACACAGAAAGAAAATAAAGTATTTGACAAGTCTTTGATTTAGATAGATCTCAGGATACAGTCCAGTCAAGCACCAATCTATTCTTTTGAGATTATTAGCCTGCAATGAAATATTAAAATTAATAAGGCCATTTTCTTCAGAGACTTCAGAGGAAAAAAAAAAAAAAAAAAACTCTCAATGGGGATAACACAGACAAGACAGAATCATTTAAAGGGGAAAAAAAACCTTCAAACACCAAATCATTACTGTTCTTCTCTGCTACCATTAAATATACACCTAAGGTACTTCTGGTGTAAAAACCAAAATATAAAGTATGGATGAGGCATATCACAGGCAGCCTGATTCATTTTCCTGCTTCTGTAGGGCCTTATACTCCTGTATACCCCATACACTGGATTCTTTTTTCCTCCTCAGCTACATCACCACCATGCCAAGTTAAACTTCCCCAAATCTTCCTGTTCTAATCATAGTAGAGTGAACTCTGGTAAAAATAATTGAGTAAAACTTCCTTAAAACGATTGGGATCTAAGGCAGGTTCAGAATTAAGATTTTTTTTTATACCATGGCCAAAGGTGCCACACTGTCACCAAGCCTGAATTAGCATGGATATACTAACTTCCATATACACACAAACCACTAAAACCAACTGGGCAACTTCCACACGTTGCACAGCATCAATCTATAAATGACTTATAACATGTAATTAAAGTACAGTTTACTAGGCTGAGATCTCATTCTTACTCCATCCCTGCATTTCTTAAGTTCTACTCAAACTCAGCCTTTATCCTTTATGTTTATGATGGTCATGTCAAGGCATGAAAACTGAATGTTCCCATAAATTCTCAAGAAGCAATTATGGCCCACCACTGGCAAAAGATGGAGGGACTAGCCATGTGTAGGTATATAATAGATCTTCATATCCTGGCACTACACTCAGGAACCCTGAAACGCTACGTCACCTCTACGCCACAGGAATTCTATTTGGTTATATATGGACACTAAATGTTCAATCACAGTACAAATCATTTAGACTACAGGCAGACTAGATTATTTAAAATATTTTAACTTTTTTTGTTGTTTAATAATACAAATAAGTCTAGGTGCTATTTTTAGAACTGGTTTTCCTATATAAATCACATTCAGCTTCTGCTCCTATTTTATTCAATATCCAATATCATTTCCAAACAACCTCTCAGATGTTTTGAAATTAAAAGGGAGAAATGTTTATATCCTGTACTCAAGGACACAGGGCAGCCACCAGTGAGGGGGAGGTGAGAGTGAATCAGAGGTCTGAATAACTGCTTTGGGAGACAGTTCTTCCAACTCACCATTTCTCAACAGATTTTTACCAAACAAATCAAGTTCATCTGTTACAGAAGTAAAAAATATTTAAACGATGTCCCCATCAGTGATTCTAGAACCATGTTTTTGAAAAATATACAGAGAATGAGAATACAGCTTACAAACAGGTAGCTCACTTGGCCAGGGACTCAATATATGAAGGTCACTTAGAAATTTGTTTACAAAGCACTAACATTCATACTCACAAGTCTCTGCACTAGAAAACCAATCAATATCACTCCACTTTCAGAAACAAAGGTAACATCTTCAATAGAAAATCAACAGAAATGACTTAGATAGATAGCTAAGTGGGACACCTTATTTAAAGGTTATTTTAAAAGTAATTTAAATTTTCAATCACGTTGGTGACAATGAGTCATTAAAAGTTATAGTCTTTAGGCCTAGGCATTACAAAGAAACTTGAAGCCAACCCTGAAACTGACATTTTCTTCCATCAGAGGGCAGCTGCTTGGGGCTATAGCCTTCCTGAGTTATTTGGCCTGTTACCACAACCATGATAAATGGTTTTGTAAAGTGCCCGTGACACATCTGACATCATCCACTGAAGCTGAAGAATACAGGAAACATGAATTAGAGTTAAACGGAAATAAAGGATACAATGATTTCTAGGAATTGGTATTAAAACAGATTAATAAAGAAATTAATAACAGTTCTAATAAGAGAGATAATGACTGCCATCTTTTTCCTCAAATAATAATAGTATTCTAGAAAAATAGTACCAGATGTATACTTTATCACCATATTTTTGTTATTTCTACCAAGGATAAAATGACAAGTCAAGTAGTAATAGAATGTCACTTTTCTGAAGGTAGCAATTGAAGAGAATTTTTAGCATTTAGAGAAGCTCAAGGCTTCAGCAAGAAGTAAAGGATTAAAATCAGAGTCTATAATTGGGATTTAAAATACACATTGCTGTCACAATTCAATTTCTGATGTGCTTATAACTAGTGACATGCTTTATAAACGTTGGGCTCTAAAACCACTCAAAATGATTTATCATAAAACATTTTTTGAAGTATATCCTTTATCAGTGATTAATGACCATAAAGTCCCCACATCCAGATATCTGATTAAACAGCAAAAAGAAGGGTGTATAACATTTACCCATTGTGTGCTGTAGAAAGAATGAATATGAAACAATGGGGTGAGAGAGTGCAGAGTGAGACATAGTAAGAAAAAAATGACACATTGTTTCAATTATTAGCAAATGCCCTGTAATTTCCTATGCTATCAATCTCAATTTCAGAACATTTTTCCACTTGAATTTTAACCTCTGATAGTAAAATCAGAGCATTAGTAATATGGAAGGGAAGGCACTATTTAAAGCCACGTGTCAATAAAGAAAATATTTCTCTCTGATTTAGATAATGCTCTAAATGTTTTAAAACCAAAGATGGAAAAACAGTTACAGATCTGGCAATGATGCCTACCAAAAGGAGCACAGGGAAAGGACTGTGGAATGGACCAGAATTCTGAGGAAAGTTGCCAACAGTTAAAACTAAAAATTCAAAGTAACATTGTAAACTCCTCAGATTTCCAAGCAGTTCAAAATAATGCAGTATTTCAAAACACATAATGTCAGATCTGGTTTGCCTTTACTTTTTTAATAATAAAAGGACAAGCAGCAAATAAAAGAGACTTCAAGGCATTCAGCTATTCGGAAGCAAAAACTGTTTCAAAGTCTCTTTCATATACAGAAGTTTCGTAAGTTAATTATAACATAAAAACAGTTTCTCCAACCTTGTTCCACTGACTGAGAATAGACAACAAATGTACTTGAAAAAAATACAATAGAACTTAAATACCATACTGGCATAGTGGTTAAGACCTACGGCTGCTAACCAAAAGGTCAGCAACATGAATATGCCAAGCACTCCTTGTAAACTCTGTGTGGCAGATCTACGCTATCTCACATGGTCACTGTGAGTCGGAATGAACGCTGTGCAATAGGTTTAGTTTGTTTCTTGCTTGCTTTCTTTTTAACTCGAAACTTTCCAATAATGCTACTACCACCCCAAAGTCCTGGACTGAGTTTTACCATGTTATTAAAACACCAGCCTAGGCATAGTTTTTGCTTGTAACTCTGAGGAATAAACTGGAATCACTTTTTTTCCTGCAACTTTACTGTCCAAAAGAAATTTAAGACGCAACATTTTAGATAACTGTCTAGAACATCAGTGTACTTACAAAAACAGTGGTCACAGACAAACACCTAAATCAGATTCTTCTAATGACTCAGAAAAATGACCTAAAATAGAGCTCTCGATTTCCCTGGACCTTGGTTTCAGAATGTGTAAAATGAAACAGCTAGGTTTACAGTGGTTGTATTCTTTCTGCCCTGGATATTGTAGCCTGGTGATACTCAGACGAAAGTCCCAGGCTTTTCACTTCTCCCTAAAATAAAATAAAATAGACATAAGCTCAATACTTTACATGTAACCATGGGGAGGTGGCCCATCATCCTTCTTCCCATCAAACCCATCTCAAATTCCATACTGGAGGATATCTATGATATGTGTGGTTCTCACACTCTTATCTATTGTCTTGATAAACTATCTCCCAAAATTATTGGGCCATGTTCACCTACTGATAAAATGTCAGAGCACGGTTTCAACAACAGATATTTCAAAGAGCTAAGGAATACTGCATACATATTATCCACTTTAAATTAACATTTTAAGTACTTCAAAGAATTTTTAAAATCCCACTGCTGTCAAGTCAATTCCAACCCATAGAATTCCCATAGGGCAGAGCAGAACCACCCTATAGAGTTTCCAAGAAGTGCCTTGTGGATTTGAACTGGTGACCTTTTGGTTAGGGGCTGTAATACTTAACCACTACACCACCAGAGTTTCCATTTCAAAGACAGTTCTCCAAAAACAATGAATCACAACTCATTAGAACTACGGCATGGTGTCATCTCTTACAGACTCCTATTTGGGAGACTGTTTAATATTGGTTTGGATTCCAGGCTCTTTAAACTCAGACATCCCTATCTATAGACTATGAAAGCCAGGCCTAACAGGTGGGATGCATCCAGCCATGAAAACAGTAATTGTACAAGCCAAGGGTAACTCTGGCAAGGAGGTCCAAATCATAAAATGGGCTGCACCAATGAGAATTCCCTCTCAAGAATTTGAATTAAGAAACAAAGAAACAACTGTGTAACAAAAACTTGAACAAAGAATACCTACCCTTTGATTGGTACAATAATTTTTTAAACAGCTATTTTCATCCTTTCTTCTGCCTAAATGCAACTAGTAACATAAATCATCCAATAATGTTGTAAATATTCCTGAGATAAAACCCATAGGGAAATGAAGGTTTGATCATTTTTTACATTACATAAAGCCATTTGCTACCACTTCAAAAACTAAAGATTAGACAACTAATTGATTTTGTTCATACAAACATCTTAACAGAATTTTAATAGTTCCTTTTTAAATCATAAAAAAAAAGATCAAGCACAAGAAACTTTTCCCAGTTTATTAACTAGCAAAAATCTGTAGGCACTAAAAATCAAATGGTATGTATAGTGTAAAAAAAAACTTGTAATTAAACTTTTATATGAAGGACTCTACAATACAGAACATAATTCACACAGCAAAAATGAGTAGTACAACTCTAAATCAAAACTCATTTTCTATTTCTGCAAACTATTTGGGTCACTGCAATGTGATAAAAATCAAGCATGCTCTTCTTTCCTTCCTGATAATTCCTTAGAATCAGAAACTGTAGCAATGATTTATGAATGCAAGTAGAGTTTCCATTTGTAGTTATACCTAATGAGGACTTAAACAGAAGGAATACAGCTTAATTTTTTGGAGACAGATTGAACCCAGAGGAATATATTGTTTAATCAACTAACTACCAAAACAAAAGGGGAAACCTGACATACAGGAAGCAGGTGAAGCCAAAGATAAATTTAAAAATACAATCTGAGGCCCAGTCTGTGGGTGATGGAACATCTAGTGCTTGTCATTGCCAAGCCAGCCAAGTACCGTCAAGTCAGATTCAACTCAGTGCTTGTCATTAGGTGCTATAAATAGTTAACACTGCTGACTAAAAGGCTGCTAGTTCAAGTCCACCTAGACGTGCTTTGGAAGAAAGGCCTGGCAACGTACTGCTGAAAAATCAACCCACAAAAGCCCGAGGGATTAAATAAAATTATATTTAAAAAAAAAAAAGTACATATGGCACACAGTTCTACTCTAACTATATGAGGTTGTCTATGAGATAGAATCATCTTGATGGCAATTGATTCGAGAGAGGATTTTGGAGGCTGTTTGGAGGCTGGGGATACCTGGTGGCATAATGGTTAAGTGCTATGGCTGCTAACCAGAAGGTGGGCAGTTCAAATCTAACAGGTGCTCCCTGGAAACTCTATGGGGCAGATGTACTCTCTCTACAGTGTCACTATGAGTCAGAATTTACTCTAGGGCAGTGGTTTTGGTTTTGGAGGCTGGCATGGGTGTAGCTATGGTGCTGACGATTCCGGTGGCGTTCCTAGATCAGGATAGTCTCATCTGCAAGCATGCCATAGGAATGGCACAGGAGAGGCTGCCTTTCATTTGGGAATGCATAGGGTCACCATGAGTTTGAAGCTGACAGAAAGCAACTAACAGTCTTCTGTACAATAATTACGCTACATAATCACCCACTAAAACCCCTCAAATGTCCATTTTATTTAGTTTCAGTTTTGATTCCAAGTTGTTTTAGTACCTTTTGCTACTCTCAACTTTAGTCATGACTGCAATTAACGTTGTAATATGATGATTTTAAAAAACAGAAGATATAGGTGAGTGTTACAATACACACTTCCACATATAACAAAAGGCACAACACCAATAAACAGATAATAACTCAGTAATAAGGGAAGGTTCACAAAGGTTTCCTTAAGTCAGCTTCTCCTGATAAATACACTGCCCTGACACTTTATAGGAAGCACACAAACAGCCAAGCAGATGTTCTTCCAACTGTATCCTACAAGTACTTTTCTTATTTAACTTAATGATGTCAGATAGAAACTGATCTAACCAAAAACCATGTGTTCTAGCACACAGACCTCAGTAAAAGCCTACATCAGACATATTTTTTCAACAATCATTTAGTCCATTAAAAAGAAATAAATGTTCTAAAATTCACATTTTACATGACAGTTTGTGTCCAAAACTTACATGTTCACTTTAAATTAAGGACATGTGCCTTTTCTTCCAAATTTTCCAGCTACATGAGCAGTAACACCGTATAAACCACAGAAAATGATCCTATAAGGTGTTACTAATACCACACTATCATGGATTGAATTGTGTTCCCCAAAGAACATGTGTAGCAATTTGGCCAGGCCATGATTTCTGGTACTGTGTGATGTTCCTATGTGTTGTCAATCCTACTTCCACGGTGCTAATGGAGGCCCTAGTGGTTTAATGGTTAAGTACTACAGCTGCTACGGTAGTTCAAATCTACCAGCTGCTCCTTGAAAAGTGAATGGGGCACTTCTACTCTGTCCTATAGGATTGCTATGAGTCAGAATCAACTCAGTTGCAGTGGGTTTGGTTTTTGTGGTTTATGTTGTTAATGAGGGAGGCTGGGTGGTGGTTGTGTTAGTCAGGTAGGACTCCATCTGTAAGACTTTAGGAGGTGGAGCCAATATGGCAGAACAGACACATGTCTCCTCGATTCCCTCTGAGAACTAAGGCCTAGAAAAATAACTGAATGGAGCAGTGTGGACACCCCTGGGAGACCTAAGAGCTGGTGTAGGGTTCTGAAATTGCACTAGGTGACAGGAAGGAGGAAACCACCTCCATCAGAGGCGAGGCATCAGTACACTGAGTCCTGCTTCTGACAGTGCCTCTTTTGAGAGAATTTCAGGTATGGACACCTCGTTTGTTAACCAGAAGGCTGGGATTGCTGAGGCTGTGAGCCTGGCATGACCTGGCTACTACACTGAACTACGGCGCGTAAGTAAACAGTGCATCCCACAGCAGAGAGACTGTGCTTGGGGCAGCCACATCCAGAGAATCCAGCTGTGACTGGTGACCAAGGGTGCCAGTGCCCCTCCCCCTCTCTGTGCTGCACCATAGATACTGATGACTCACTACTGGGAAGGTGGCTCAGGCAGTATACCATATTGGTCAGCTGAGACGCAGAGCTAGCCATGCCTGAGGGCTCAGCTGGGGCTAATTCCCATTCTGATCAGTAGTACCTGTCTGGATAGTGCTTCTCCCAGCAAAAGAAGCTGTTTTTAAGATGCTCATACTTAGAGGTCACAATGGGGGCTGATGGCCAAGTGTGGCAGTACCCTAACTCCTCCCTTCTTTGAGCCACGTCATACCATATGGGGACAGCCTATGAGGCACTGTCTTTCTCAGCCAGAAGGTGGGGCTGCCACCCCTGAGGGTCTGGCCACTTTCAGCTGCTGCTGGTCAACACTTCTCTCAGCAGAAAAGCAGCTTTTATAATAAGCAATGCTACACATTGCAGCAGTGACTGGTAGCTGAGTGTGGTGGTGCCATTTCCACCACTGTCACTGAGCCACATCACAGCATCGGCTAACAGCCCCCCTGAGACTCCATAAGCAGGGCACTGTCTTTGCCAGTCAGGAGGTAAGGAATGCCACCTCTGAGGGCCCAGCCGCTTTCAGTGGCTGCTGGACAGCACACCTCTCATCAAAAAAGCAGTTTTTAAAAACAAACGCATCTAGAAAACACAGAGCTTCCCGGCAGCCAAATGTGGTGGCACCCTTCTCTCCTGCCTTCCCTACAATACACCATAATCTCAACTGGCATGGTGACAGACAGTTAGCATAAGTAGCTCGCCACCTTTAGCAGCCAGGATTTGGGGCCTGCCACCCCTAAGGGCACAGCTGGGTCCAGCCACAAAGCCAAGAAGCATCATGGGGCTTGAGAGTGTCTATACTGCCAGAGAAGCTATACATGAATCAGCTAAACCTAGAGAATGCAGCAGCAGCTGGCAACCAAATCTAGCAGTGCAGTTACTACCCCCTTCTTAGAACAATACCACAGCTCCCACTGGTGTAACACTGGAGAAACTGAATTGCTTCTTGATGGTGTGAAGACAGCAATCAGTATCTAACCATTTAAAGAAGCAGACTATCATGGCTCCAAGATTTTAAAAAACTTCCCAGATGAAGAAGCCTTTCTGAAATTATCGGAGGTAGAATACAAAAGAGTTACATATAGAGCCCTCCTAGAGCTTAAACAAAATGCTAAGCAAAATGAAAAATTAAGTAAGCTATATGAACTGCTAGAACACTGACAATCTGAAATCCAGCAGATCAATAATAAAATCATAGAATTAGACAATCTAGTACAAAGCCAAGAGAGCAGGATTGAGGAAACAGAATACAGAATTAGTGAGCTGGAAGGTAAAGCAATAGACATCAGCATTTATGAGGACAAATCAGATAAAAGAAACAAGAAAAATGAAGACGCATCAAGAAGCATGTGGGACTCTTATCAAGAGGGATAATCTATGAATAACTAGAGTTCCTGAACAGGGAGGGATAGCAGAAAACAGAGAGAGAACTGTTGAAGAGCTGCTGACAGAAAACATTCCTGAAATCATGAAAGAAGAGAATCTAGATATTCGAGATGCTTATTGAATATCACAAAAACTGGACCCCAAATGAAAGAGACCAAGACATATTACAATCATGCTTAGTAAAATAAAACACAGAGAGAGGCTCTTAAGGGCAGAGAGGCTCAAACCAAAACTAATGTACAAAGATATGCCCTGCAGGCTTTTGTCTGACTTCTCGGCAAAAACCATGTGGGTAAGAAGACACTGGGATGACACATACAAAGCTTTGAGGAAGAAAAACTTCCAACCAAGAATTATATATCTGGCAAAACTCTCTCTCAGATACAACAGTGAAATTAAGACATTCACAGATAAACAGAAGCTTAAAAACTTTGCAAAAACCAAGCCAAAATTACAAGGAATACTGAACGAAGCTCCATGTTTCGAAAAACAATAACATCAAATGTACACTTAAGGATACAATGCAGGACACAACATCTAGAGTCTTACTCAGTTACAGAAGTCACTAAGCTTAAATCAACTAAAATACTAAAAGTAGGGAACCAGTGCTCTTAACTTGAAAACTATGACATCACACTATGAAGAGGGATATATTACAGTACATATAACCCTTCCAGATGGAGAGAAAACTACAAAGATATACAGAAGTTAAAGATTGGTTTAAACTCAGAATATTAAAGGGGATCAAAGGTGTAGCTACAAAGCATACTAACAATGCAACATATCAAAACAAGAAACATAATAAAGGGCTCTCAATAAGCACACAACCGACACTGAAAAAGATGAAAAGTAAACTCATAAAACAACCCACAGTACAATATTAAGAGGAACAAAGACAACATCAGCAACACACGAACAGAGGCACCAAAGTCAAAGCACTAAACACGTACTTATCAATAATTATACCGAATGTAAATGGATTTAACACTTCACTAAAGAGGCAGAGAGTAACAGTTTGGATCAAAAAACACAACTATTTATATGCTGCTTACAAGAAACACACCTTAGACTCAAAGATATAAATTGGAAAATCAAGGATGGAAAAACATATATCAAGCTAACAGCATACAAAGAAGAGCAGGAATGGCAATACTAATCTCAAATAACATAGATTTTAATGTAAAATCTACCATCGTGGAAAAGGATTGCAATCTCACCGCTCAGAATATATCCTACAGAACCAAAGGCAATCACACAAAAAGATACTTGCACACGAATGTTTGTTGCAGCATAGTCCACAGTAGCAAAAAAATGGAATCAACCTAGGTGGCCATCAACAAATGAACAGATCAACAAACTATAGTGCATATACTCAATTGAACACTATGCAATGATAAAGAACAATGATGATTTTAGCAAGCATCTCACAACCTGGTTTCAACTAGAAGACATACTGAGTGAAATCAGTCAGCGGCAAAAGGACAAGTATTGTATGAGACCTCTGCTTTAAAGACTGAAAAATAGACATATACAGAAGAACTGCAAGGGTGGGAAGTGAGGGAGAGGGTTGGTCACAGATTACATGGTAGACAGGAATTTGGTTAGGTGAAAGCAGTGACAGCATGCAGTAGAGAGCAGATCAATACAACTGGACTACACCATAAACTGAAAGGTTTTCTAAATTCAACCCAATATTTCAAAGGATAGAGTAGCAGGGACAGGAGTCTGGGGATCATGTTTTCATGGGGTACAGCAACTGCCATAACCTATCATTTTCAAAGACAGTCTTCTATACCCCATATTGGTAAGTGGCATCTGGGATCTTAAGAGCTAGCAAGCTGCCATCTAAGGTACACCAAATGGTGCCAACTCATCTGAAACAGATAATGACCAAGAACAAAAAAGACATGAGGAAAAAGAGCCCAGGAGACAGAAGGACCCATATGAACAGGAGACAGTATCAACACAAGACCAGAAGAACCAGATTTTGCCTGGCTACCACCAAAGGCAGCCACAAAGGAGGACATCATGTAGAGTCCCTGAAGCAACATGAGAAAAAGAGGGGTGCAGGTCAAGAACTCTACTAAAATGATGGTCTGATAGCCTAGAGGATTCCCTGGGAACATGGACCCTAGACGTGATGCTGGCCCTGACAAGAAACCAGTACTGAGGTCAACTCTTCAGACAAGAATGGGCTAGATTCGAGAACACAGTATGAACATATGGTATGTGTACTTTATGGTTTTCTACAGTTACAGGAGGCTGTCCCACTGACTTCTTTCTAGATGGGAGAGAAGAGGGTGGAAAGGAGAAGACAGATGTTCATTAAGAAGATACCAGAAATATAGAGCGAAAAGGAGGATTATGCTGTCACTGAGTGAGGATAGCAGATGGAGCTGCAGATACGCAGGCATGCAAAATTGATTTCAATTGCACACTTTCACTTAATCACAATTAAAAAACAAAAAAAGATTTTACTGCGCCTTGGGGCAATCTCTTGAGTTATAAAGGAAAGGTAAGCAAGCAAAGAGTTAGGAACCTCACACCTCCATGAAAGCAGTGCTGGAAGCAGAGCACATCTTTGGACCCAGGATCCCATGTCTCAGAAGCTCCCAGTCCATGGAAAAGTTAACAACAGGAACCTTCCTCCAGTGTCAACTAAGAAAGTCTTCCCCTGGAGCTGGTACCCTGAATTTGGACTCTCAGCCTACCTTACTTGGAGGAAATAAATTTCTCTTTGTTAAAGCCATCCACTTACGGCATTTTTGTTAAAGCAGCACTAGATGACTAAGAAACATGCCCATCCTAAACTACCAGAAAAAAAAGACACTAAAAGTTGTTAGAGACAGTGCAATACACTCAGAACTAATATCTGACAAAGTACTCAGCCACTGATTTTGTTTGAATATTCTCAAAATTGTGTACTCTCAGCATATATAATTACGGGTAATAACACTGTAATTATATCTAGCGGTTCTTTTTTTTTTTTTCCTGGTTGATGATGTTAAGAATAAAAGTCCTTTTAAAAAGAAATGGAAATTCTCAAGCTTAGACAAAAGAACAAAATGAACCCTCACCATCATCCAGTTTCTATTACCAACTAGTGGCCATTATTGGTTCATGTATCCCTGACCACCTTCTCGGAGTTACTTCATCATGTATGTAAAAGTTTCTGTCAGATCCGACTCAACGGCATTTGGCTTTTATAGGTATCTAAAAGATAACTGTTTTAAACACAACCACAGATCATTATCAGACCTTTGAAAAAATTTATAGTAATTTCTTAATACCAAATATCCAGTGTTCAATTTCTTCAACTGTCTCCATTTTTCTTTAGTTTGTTTGAACTGAGATGCAAATAAGGGTCAGACGTAGCAATTTATTGACATGTTTTTACTGACATGTTTTTGAAACACTTTTTAAACCTCTGGGTTCATGCTCCATGTTCTTATTCTTTGCCATTTATTTGCTGAAGAAACTAAATGGGTTGTCCTATACCGTCTCCCACAGTTCAGATCTTGCTGACTGTACCCTCATTATGCCATTTAACATGTTCTTCTTTTCCCTCTGTTCCCTTCAAATTGACAAATCTGGAGTTTTAAAAAGATACAGATTCAAAACTTTCCTTAATAAGAGCATACCCAGGGCCACACTACTTTTTCCATCAGAAGGAACATAATGTCTTTGTGTCATACTTGCCATCATTCATGATCTTTCCTGAATCTGCTGTTTTACTAGTGCTTACAAAGTGGTAATATTCTAAACTATCACTTCTTTGGCATTTATTAGCTTAAAAAGTTTTATAAAGAGACATTTCTCATCAGTCATCCGGTTATCCTGATGTGCCACTGCAATCAGAAAGGCAGGGTAAGTGATTCTTTATTCCTCTTCACAATGCTTGGCTGGCTCACAATGCTTTATAGTAACAAGTCACTGTGCTAACATTTTGTATGTCTATAAATTAATGAGTTTCAACATATTTTCTGTTTGTTATTATTCCCAAAACCATCACATCTGTGGCCAGCAAGAAGCTCGAGTTTACTCCTGAATTCGTTCGCTATAACCCCATCTAGTCTTTGATAGCAGCCTAGTTTTCTGGTAATATGACAGGATATTTCAAATGGTCTCATGCACTCCCTGTCCTAGACCTAAAATCAGCTATTGTTCCCAGGAACCACAGTCTCAGCACTGTGGATGCCCACTGCCAGTAGACTGGCCATTCTTTCTATACCTTTCTAGTAGAAGAGTAAAACAATATATTTAAAAAACACATCATGAATTGATACTGATATTTCTAATTCAGATTCAATATCACTGTTTTATTCAGCTAGGGCTGCTCTAACAGAAATCAAAGAGTGGATGGCTTTAACAAAGGAAGGTTTATTCTCACACAGTCCGGTAGGCTACAAGTCCATATTCAGGATATCCGCTCCAGGGGAAGGCTTTCCCCCTGTTGTCGGCTCTGGAGGCAAGTGCGATATTGCATCAGTCTTTGTCTAGGGAGCATATTAGTGCAGGAACCCTAGGTCTGAAGGACATACTCCTCTCCCAGTGCTGCTTTCTTGGCGGTGTGAGGCTCCCAATTCTCTGCCTGCTTCCCTTTCATCTCTTACAGGATGAAAGGATTAAGGGTGGTGCAAGCCACACTCCAGGGAAACTCCCTTTACAGTGGAGCAGGGAGGTGATCTTCCGAAGGGATTTACAGTCCCACTCTAATCCTTTAACACACAGCACAGCAAAATGACAAAATGGAGGACAGTCATAGAATACAGGGAATCACGGCCCAGCCACAGGGCCACGTTTTGCAGGAGACACAATTCAATCCATGACAATCACTGAGGGGTTTTACTTAACTTTAATCAATCTTATATTGCATCTCCTTTCACATCGCCTTTCAAAATCCTACTTCTGATAACATGAAGATAGCTACTCATTAACTTTATCCCACAATGAATGCACAACAGTGTCAAAATAATGCTACTATTACCAATGATGCAATTACTAAAACCACTTGAAACTGTTTGGGCAGTGTTTGTCCTTAGTATACAGGTATTAGGGACACACAATCAGTATACTGTGCTGAAAGTCAGCGATATACTTCTACTTAACAGGGTTATGCTACTTCCTCAATTAAGAAAAAAGTATTGTGCATTTGTTACAATTTGCTTCTAGCTTCTCAGGATTTTAATACTTTTTAGCTTTGGTTTATAATTACGTAAAACAATTGGTTTTAAATTCTCTCTAGGCCATGCCCCCTGTACTGCCTCCACCCAGCACAGATCACTCCTATCACCATCATCACTGGAACACCACTGCCAGAGACCTCTGCAAACAGCCAAACGGTTCACGGCATAAGGAAAGTGAAAAACCTCTGCGAGGAGTTTTCACAGAGCTTAAGGATAAGGAACACCAGAAGAGTCATAAAAGTAACTTAACAGCTAACTGTAATTTAAAGTGATTTTTTTTTTAGAAAGTCAATACATAAAAATTCAATTAAGAAAACAAAGGAATCCATGAACAACTGCCTCCTGTGCCATGAGGCCAGACAAACTGGATGGTGCCACCTATCATTACTGAACGTTTTTATCAGACATTCTCTAGGCTACACATACAGACTCACAGACTAAGCTGGACAGGACAGCTGGTGGAACAGGGTGCTATCCCTCAGGCCACCCCTAGCCCAGCTCCAGTGGACTCACTTCCACATCCTAGGGTGAAGCGGCTGAAACAACGGGGCCAGCGACATCACTGATCACTGCTGAGAAGACCACATTTAATTAGCTTCAACAGCTATTGAGAGCCTATAATCACCATTTTTCCCTGCTGTGTCTCCAAAAGCATTTGAAGCAGAAGCAAACTGTATACAAATGTGGGCATTTTTTCCATAAAGGAAGAAATCAAAGTTAAAGGAAAAAAAAAGATAAACATTTTTTTTTTTTTTTTTAATTTTAAAAGATGAGGGCAAGAGTGAGGTTAATAAACAAAACATGAGGTTTGAGGTTCTATATCCTGGCTACAGACAGGCCACACATTAGGCTTTTGAGAGCTGTAGCAGGCGGCATGAAGAAAGAAACCGGGTCAGTTACATGACAAACAATGCTTCTAAGAAAAACAAACCAGTTGCCTTGGAGAAGCACAACTCCTCTCAGTACTGAAATCTGGAAAGTTTCTCCCCTGTGTCATCATAATGAAATGACTCTGTAACAGGATCCTTAAGGTAAATAAGGACTTTAGGGATTTTTCTTAGGAGTATGCCTCAGTATAAGCTGACTACTTGGAACCAAAGCACCGTTCAGAAGAACCAATTCTAAAGAGTCTAAAATCAAGTTTTCAGGAACTTGGCTTTCTGGTGGGCTGACCCAGTACAGCAAGGAGATTTCAATTATCTAAAAGAATTGGGTGGCATGCATATATTAAGCATATCAACATTTATCGTTCAATAAATATTTCATGGAAATACTTGAATTCTATGAAACTATATTATAAAATTTTAATGCATAAAATTGTAACATTCTCAGCACCACATTCCAGTAGGATGCCAGTGAGAACTCTAAAACATCTGGCAGAGAACAACATACATATACAAATGAGTATACAATAAATTGGATGGAAAGACTCACAAAGAAGGTCTAAAAATATTTTTAATTTTTTAAACTGAATTGACTGCTACAATGTGACAGTCACTTTTTTGTGTAGCCTTTCTACCCAAGGTCTTGTAACTCTCACCCATGTGATTGGCAGGGCTGTATGATAGGCTAATTGCAGTCCACAAAGGGAACTGGTCAGTTTTGCCATTCTGGTGGGCTTGAAATGAGCCATTCCAGGGGCAAGAAGGAGAAGATACCACCACCACCAAGGAAAAACAGCCAGGAGCAGACAGTGTGTCCTCTAGACCCAGGATCCCTGCATTGAAAAGCTCCAGGAGCCAGGAGACGGCGGGAGAGCTGTCACCCTGAAGGTGGTAAGAAGTGGTGGGTGGGAAGACCTGGCAACAGAGGCCCAGAAGCAGGAGACAGAGTGGTGGGCTTTCCAGCCCATGGAAAGAGAAAGTTGAGCGCCTCTAAGCAGAGGCCTAGGGCCAGGGAGAAGCATGTCTGGGAAGCACAGCTGGGAAGAGGCTAACCTGAGGGAAGACCTGTATCCTCAGTACTTCAGGCCTAAACTGCAACTGCTACTTCTCTGATGAACTCCGTAATTGTGAATATGGTCTGTAGGTTCTGTGTGGCCACTGCAGTGAATTACTGAATCCAGCAGAGAAGTAGAAAGTACCAGAGGAGGGGCAGTTTGTGTCAGAGGTGGTCAAGGTGGTTGAGAAAGCAGGCATGTCTGACCCCTTGCCTCCTGAGAATCAGCTTTGGGCTGTTGGCCCTGAATCTCCTTTCCTGTTGTACAGTTAGAGGAGGTCATACACTGCCTCCACCCCATTTATACAACTACATATCCTTCAGGCAGTTCTCCATAAATATTATGCTCAGAATCTAGCATTAGATAAATTAAGTGGCCATGAATTCCTAGCTGCACTCCTCATGAAGTACCTAGTGGGGAACAGATACTTCAATTTCAAGTTAAATACAAATCAAAGCTTAAAGTGCCAACTGAGCTGAGGGTAATAGCACTGCAGCACCTGTTCCTGAGCAGAAGGTAGTCTCACTTTTGTAGAGAAATCAGTGGAAGAAATAGCTTCAGGCATGGTAAGATTTCCAAATCAAGGATAAAGGAGTAACCAAAGCCCCAGAACTGAGATACTTGTATCCCAAGGAAGTATGTGTAAACCACAAGATACACAAGGTATGTCTTTCTAAAACATCCCTCTTGCAGTGATACTGGTTGCAGTGATATAACTGTCATTTTAAAAAATTATATACACACACACACAGAATAAATTACAAAGAAAATTCTGCTGCATTGAAGTAAGTTCCCACACCCACAGGGATTAGTATGTATCATTACTACAATTCAGGATACCTGAACAGACTACTAGAAGAATTAGTATAAACTGTTAGTTAACAAATAGGGAAAAAAAAAAATTCAAACTCACTCTACTGAAAGTAATCTATAGATACTCTTAAAATAATATACTTCATTTTACACTTAAAATTACCAACAATACCTGACTGATATAAGAAACATTTCCACAGATTACAGCCAGAAGAATTTCAACCTGGAAAATACTTTATACTGAGTATTATTGCCAAGGAAACACACATACACACATCCCACTTCACCAAAATAAGTTAAGCAACAGAACTACTTGAATAAGTTGTTTGGAAAATAGATCCCTAGGCTGCAAACAATGTGCACGAGTTGTCATGTATCAGAAGAATAAATGTAGGTGAGTGTAATGGCTAATAACCTCCATTTACTGAACAATCACAATCACCATGTAAAATAGGCATTATTAGCCCCAGTTAGTTGATGATTTTAGCCCAGGTCAGCTTGCTCCAAAGCCCTTGCTCAACTGTCCACCAATAAGGTTGCCATAATTTATACAAATAATATTAATGGCCACATTAGGGGCGGCTATTTTAAAAATCTTCCCAAGATCTCTACCACCCTAAAGATCTACTTTACAAAAGAACAAATGGAAATCACTAAGGAAATAATTCTGTTACTTCTAACAACCTTCTTCAGAAGGTGGCCAACAGTACAGGAATGATCAATAGCATAGCTGTGCCTCAAACCTGTCTGCTCCGTAATGTGAGTCTGAGAAACCCACACTCACAACTTAAAAAATAAGACACTGTCAAAGATTTCAGATGGTAAAATAAGAGATATCTAATTGAGGGAACAAGGTAGTAAATCTCCCCAGGGTGGAGGTTACAAAGGACTTGCTATCATTTCTGACTCTATGTGGGCTCTGCATGATGAACACAGAATAAAAACTAAAAACACATCAATAATATATCTACCCAAGCAGACACAGCATTCATAGTTTCCCAGAAGGAATATAACTGCTACAGAAATCACAATCCACCCCAAGACAATGAACCTACAGACTGGGAGCAGTGGAGAGTTATATAAGACATTTATCCTGAAAATTGTCTCCAGATGTGCATCACTGCTTTAAAATAGCTTGACTGCTGGGAGACTGAAGACCACTACGTAGATCCCAGTATCAGACCAAAGCATTGGGTGGACAGTCTCTAATCAGATATAACCTGCTTCCCACCTATCTTTCCTGATTTGTAGCATGCCACTAGCCCGGTGTGCCTCGATCCCTATGGCTATGTACCAGAAAACGTAAGTTTTTAAAACATGCATTTCCTCATATAAGACAACCTGAAGTTATACACAGTCTTTGGAGAGAAATGGCAACCACTGCCTTAGGAAAGTGATTCCATGGATCTCCTAAGTCAAGACCATATTTTGCAAGATAAATACTAAATTATTAAAAGATAAAGCCCAAAGGACTAATGGGTCACATGAACCACAGCCTATACAATCCCTAGACCAGAAGACCTAAACGGCGCCAGGCTACCACTACTAACCGCTCTAATTATGATCACAATAGAGGGTTCCAGACAGAGCAGGATAAAAATGTAGAACAAAAAAATCAAACACACAAAAAAATGCCAGACTCACTTGTCTGACAGAGACCGGAGAAACCCTGGAGACTATGATCCTAAGAAATCCTGCTCATCTGAAACTGCAGCCATTCCTGGAAACTATCTCCCAGCCAAACAACAGACAGGCCCATAAAATAAACTAACACTCAAGAGAAACATATTTCTTGAGATCCAAAGGACAACACTGGCCCAAAAGTAAAGATGAACAGGCACAAAAGGGTAGAAAAATCAAAGGAACAGGGAACCCAGGGCAGCAATGAGGAGAGTGCTGATACATCGTACGGAGTGCAGCCAATGTCATGGAACACAATATGCAAACTATTAAATGGGAAATTTTCTTTGTAAACTATCACCTAAAGAACAATAAAAAAAATTTTTTTAAAGATGAGTGGTCAACACACTACAAATAATAGTAATATGAATTATTGGTTAGCAAACAAAAAATTGAAAAGTGCTTATACTAAAATAAATATAGACTGAAATAATATACTTCATTTTATACTTCAAGTACAGTTTTTAAGCAGTATTACTCAAAGCTGGTAGTTGCAATGAAACAGTTACACTCAAACTTTGCAGGACAGATTGGCAATATCCTATTAGATAATCAGTTTTGTAATACACATCAAGTGATAAGAATGCTGACGCATCACAAAAAAAGACAAAAGATAAAAAACTATACTGTTAGCACAATTCTAAGAAAAACAAATGTGATGTGGTCCATGCACACAGGTCTTCAAGGCCTGCCATAATCAAGAAATTGGTTTTAGTGTTTTTAGAGGAAACATACATATGATCTGTGCTTCAGGCAACCTTATACACATCATATCCATGCTTTAGTCAGGGTTCATGTGGTTACCGGAGACCCATCTGATGCCTATTATAAGGTATTTAGAAAAAGGAGAAAGGAGAATTCCATCAAAGCCAAAAGCCAAAAGGGCCAAATGCACATTAAGAAGAACTTAAACCAAAAATTTTACACTACTAAAGGCTGAAGACATCGGCTGTCAATTTCCTTGCACTCTAGAGCCACCCAGTCTACATTTTTGTCCCACTCCTGTTTCATCCTCTTCCCATTGTTGACTTCTGATTCTTCTGACTTGCAAGCAACAGCTCTGGAGCTATCCTCCAAATGAGACCCTTTTTTCCTAAGTTCTTGAGACAGTTCAACTCAGCTTCCTAACAACTCTCTGGATCTCAGTCGGGAAGTCTCTGAAGAGCCCACCTGACTAGTCAGAACTGTGAGTCAATGTCCCAGGGTAAGAAGAACTACCCCTTTCTATCAGAAGGGAAGGCTTTCTAGGGAAGGAGTTGGGGACAGGAGGAAACAAGAGACATCTCTCCTATAACCTCTGAATCAGGGCTTCTGATAGATATTGAAGCAAGATACTGACCTGGGATTCTGTTTGTGAGAATTTCTCAAGAAAAGAATACAAAAAAGAAAATTCCACACAAAATTTTAGAAGTCAACATTGTCATGGAGAGCCTCAGTACATCAGTGTTTATAATAAAAATCAGAATCAAGGGACTAAGAAACAGAACATTCCCAACCATTTCTCAATGTAATACAGAAAAGCCTGAGAGCCCAAGTTTTTCTCATTCATGTGTCTTATCTCCTCAGTAAGACCACATACTGAAACGTGGCATGCAAATTTAAATACAAAAACTTATTTAAAACATGGAAACTCTAAATTCCATGACACTTCTCTTTTAAGGTCTCACTACACTTCCTTACATACAGGAACTCCTTACACTGTCTGGAAATTACTCACCTAGCTTACTACTCACCTTTCTAGAAAAGACCACAGGTGAGATAGACAAAAATGTCGGTCAAGTCCATAGACTGCAACTGTAGATTTTACTCACAGATGAGGCCCACCTGCTTTATAAATCCACAGTAGATTACAAACAACAAATTAAAGGGGGCAGGAGCGAGCTACTGCAGGAAAACCAAGAAAATAAAAACCTAGCAATCTGAGGCACTCAGAAAATAGCCTCAACACACTTTCCCAGTTATTCCTGAATGGCCCAAGGTATCTATGTGTGTAATCTAAGCCCTCAGCCAGTAAGAAATAGTATTAATTATCATCAGTAATTTTTGAGGCAACAGAGATTCAGAGAGCTTGCTCGAAGGAATCACTTTGTTTTTAAATGCCTAATGTAAACCATTCACCTTTTGGGAAAACTGATGTACTGGAATAACCTTTTCGCCAAGAGTTTCAGACAGACAAGTTCGACCATAAACCAGTGCCATGGAGTAAATTTCCACATAGTGTGATAAAAACTACCTGACGTTTGCCAGGTACCGTTTCTCAGAACCTTTAGAGGAAATTACAAGTAATTAACATATGAATAGTTTAAATTTCAATATAAGTTCTAAAGTGCTTATAAATTTGCTTTATCACCTATACTAAATCCTCCTTGTTTATGCTGCTTACAGTACAATAAAGTCTCTGTGGCAAGGTACAACAGAGATAAACTTCAGTCTAGATACTCCTCAGACCAACTCCCAAAATAATAAAATCCAAATTGTCACTGTTACTCACTGCATTTATAGGATGGTTATGTTTTTCCCTGGTGGCGTAGTTGTTAAGTGCTATGTCTGCTAACTAAAAGGTCAGCAGTTTAAATCTGCCAGATGCTCCCTGGAAGCTCTATGGAGCAGTTCTACTCTATCTTACAGGGTCATTATGAGTCAGAATCAACTGGCCAACCCTGAGTTTGGTGGTTTTTTTCATTTATGCTTTTCCTAAGCATATGCATGAAAACAAGATGAAGATTCAGATAAATGTTGGAGAACAAGTGATCAACTTTTAGAGACTACACCAACTCTTCCCAAACAGTTTCAGATGGGTATCACTTCATTCTGATAGCCTGGATATGCAAAACAGTGGTTCTCAATCCTAGAGTGGTTCTTTTTCATCAATAATGAATCAGACTTAATGGGTTCAAAGTGAGTGTAAAATCTTCTACCTCATTCTGAAAAAGCCCACCATGTTATGCTTGTTACTTGTAAGTTAATAGTTAATTCAAATATTTCAAGTTACGAAATTAAAAGACATTCCTCTATCCACATTTGAATATTAATGACCCATAGCCAATCCTCGCAGCTGATTAAAATTATTAACGACTAGCTTTTTTAATAAGTGACTTTAATAGTGGTCCACACATTCTCAGTCATTCTTGTACCAGCTGCCCGCAGGCAGAGCCAAACGTGCAGATACTCTTTGCAATCTGACGATATCTCAAAAGTACTCCATTAAATAACGAGTTTTACCAAAGAAAAAGAATGGGAAACACAGGCAGACAGCAGCTGCTGCGTAAGCTGTAAAATAGACTGAAGCTGTATTTGAAATTCTTTCACTGCAAGAAACAGAGATGTGTATGGGCCCAGGTGGAAATGGTTCATAATATTAAATAGGAAATGCTCTAAGTAATTTGCCTAAACTTGAACAGAACTGGACAGTTGAGGTTGGGCAGACAAAGGCCTACAGACGGAAAGGCCAATCCATAGGTCGCTGGATGAGTCAGAACTCAGCCAGGCTCACCACAGTGCTACACACACAGGCAGTGGATACAGGCCTCTGCTGGATATAGGTTTCTTCAAACCTTCACCTCTTCTAGCTTTCAATAATGTCATTAGCATCCAAACCAGTGCACACTCTGGGGCTTCCTAGGGAAGGTGGGGGGCAGGCCAGCCAGCCAAGTGCCATCAAGTCGGATCCGGCAGGAAGAGCATATTTTTATATGCCAAGTCTGCTATTCTTTATCTAAAGCGATTCCACGCAGAAAGAAGCACAACCCTCTTTTGACACCCTTCCTGGTGTTAAGGGGTGATCGGTTCAGGCACACAATTTGACAGTTGTTAGGAGCTACTAACTCACCCCTGACACATGGTGACCCAATACAGCAGAACAAAATGCTGCCTGGTCTGGTACCATCCCCATGATTGGTTGCAGACTGGACCACTGCGATCCATACCATTTTCACTGCCTGGTTCTCATAAGTGGATTGCCAGGCCTTTTTTCCCACTCTATCTTAGTCTGGATGCTCTGCTGACGCCTGTTGAGCATCACGGCAACACGCAAGCCTTCACTGACAGGTAGTGGTCGCACCAGGAACCAAACCCAGGTCTCCGGCACGGAAAGTGAAAACTCTACCACTGAACCACCACTGCCCGCATAATCCCACACTAGGCTTCCTACTTTTGGAAAACAGCCCTCAGCCTGCCCTCTACTCGCTCAACCCATGAAAACAGATGAGCATGAGCTTAAACTGACAACACTGAGTATCTGCACTACAGGCTTTCTCCAGAAAATAAAAGCACTGTTTGGCTCCCTAACAGAACCATGCTTTAGCATTATTCTTCAATGTTAGACACAATTCTAACAGACTCTGGAATATCTATTGTAGGGACACTGCTAAGGACACCATACAATTATCACTTAATACCTCCTGTATTAGGGGAAAATTTCTCATACTTCAACACCAAAAAGACCTCTATTTCTCCTGAGTAACTGGTTTGTGTTTGCCTTCAGAACACTAAATCATGTAACAATTATGTTTCCTCCTCAGCCGAGGCCACTACCAAATTCAGAATCAAGCCTTGGCCCTCTTCCAGAAGCTACAGAAGACCCTGCTCCCATGCCTTTGTATCCACTAACCTCAATATCACGTTTTAAATTTTTTCCCCTCTATCTTTATTTTCCCCTTTGCCCTAATTTCCTGATCTACTAATTTTATTCTCCAAGCACAAGTAAAAGTTCCCTCTGTGATTCAAAGGAAGTAATTTAACCTGACTATATTAGGTAAAATGATTACACATAAACAGCATGTGATTTATTTTTGTTAAATAGATGGGCAACAATTTCCTCCTATACTTCTGGTCCATTAACAAGGGCTCTTCTCATTTAATAGCTCTAAGTCTTCCCCTCCCCCACCCCTTTTTTAAAAAAGGGACCCAGAGGAATTTTAGTACTTATAATATCAGCCCAAATTTTTGGCAAACCTGAAAGATCACAGTTGTGAACCCACTGAAACCATGGTGACAACAAGCTAGATCCCCAAGTCATGCGGCTTACTGGCAAGGACCAATGGAAATTTTGTAAAATAAATTTTATCTTCAAGACTATCTCAGCTTTTTAAGCTCTAACTCTTACTATGTTGTTGTTAGCTGCTTTTGAGTCAATGAGTCAACCCATGATTCATGGCAACCCCAAATGTTACAGTAGAATTGCCCCACAGCATTTTCTTGGCATTAATTTTAATGGACTCAAGACTGCCAGGCCATTCTGTCTGTAGAGTCACTGGGCCAGCAACCACAGACCACTTGTGCCACCAAGCTCCTTGAATTTTATGATAGAAAAATGTTTTTTCTTCATCTAGCAATACTAACCCCCACATGTCTGTCAGTCTGTCATAAATGTGGGGCCACAATGTTGCTGTGATGCTGGAAGTTATACCATCAGAATTCAGATAGTAGCAGGTTCACCTATAGCAAGTCAAGTTTCAGCTCAGGTTCCAGACTAAGGCAGACTAGAAAGAAGGACCTAACAGTCTACCCTTGTGAAAAGAATTAGTCAGTGAAAACATTATGAATAGCAGTGGGACTCTGTCTGAGACAGTGCTGGAAGACGAGCTCCCTGAGGTTCAAAGACATTCAAAAGACGACTAGGGAAGAGCTGCCTCCTCCAAGTAGAGTCAACCTTAATGAAGTCACTGGAGTCAAGCTTTTGGGACTCTCATTTGTTGATGTGGCACAACTCCAAAGCAGAAGAAATAGCTGCAAACATCCATTAATAATCATAATAAGGAATGTACAGAGTTTGAATCTAGGAAAACTGAAAATCATCAAAAATGAAATTGAAGGCATAAACATCAATATCGCAGGCATTAGTAAGGTGAAATGGACTGGTACTGGCCATTCTGAATCAGACAATAATATGGTCTACTCTGCCAGAAATGATAACTTAAAGAGGAACAGCATTGTGTTTCTCATAAAAAAGGACATTTCAAGATATATTCTGAATTACAATGTTGTCAGTCATAGGATAATATCCATCAATATACCTACAAGGAAGACCAGTTAATATGACTATTATTCAAATTTATGCACCAGTCACCTTATGCACAGGTCAAAATTCAAAAAACTAAAGATTTTTACCAGCTTCTGCAGTCTAAAATTAATCAAACATGTAATCAGGATGCATTGATAATTACTGGTGACTGAAATCCAAAAATTGAAACAAACAAAAAGGATCAGTAGCTGGAAAATACATCCTCGGTTACAGAAATGATGCCGGAGATTACACAATAGAATTTTGCAAGATCAATGACTTCTTCATTGCAAATACCTTTTTCCACCAACAAAAATGGCAGTTATAAACATGGACTTCACCAGGTGGAATACACAGCAATTAAACTGACTCATCTGTGGAAACAGACAACAGGAAAGCTCAGTATCATCAGTCGAACAAGACCTGGGCAAATTGCAGAACAGACACCAATTGCTCATTATACAAGGTCAAAATGAAACTGAAGAAAATTAGAACAAGTCCACAAGACCCAAAGTGCAACCTTGAGTACATCCCACCTAAGTTTAGAGACCATCTTGAGAACAGATTTGATGCACTGAACATTAATGACCAAAGATCAGATGAGTTGTGGAATGACATCAAAGACATCATATATGAAAAAAGCAAGATGCCATAAAAAGACAGGAAGAAGACTAAGTTGGATGTCAGAAGATACTCTGTAACCTGCTCTTGAACATCGAGTAGCTAAGGCAAAATAAGAAATGATAAAGTAAAGGAAGTGAACAGACTATTTCAAAGAGCAGTTTAAGAGGACCAAGTATTACAATGACACGTGTAAAGAGCTGGAGATAGAAAGCCAAACGGGAAGACCATACTCTGCATTTCTCACGCTCAAAGAAATGAAGAAAAAAATTGAAGCTTCGAGTTACAATAGTGAAGGATTCTATGGGGGAAAAAATGTGCAGTGTTTTTGTTGTTTTTTTTTTTTTTTAATGGTGTTTCAGTTTACAGTCTGAGTCAATTTGCCATATAAAACCCTGAGCACCCAACTCTATGCAACTTGATCTGCTCTCCTCACCCTGTGACAGCACACTCCTCCTTTTCATATTTTGCTTCCAGTATCCACTCAGCCAACACTTGTCCTTTCCTCTCTTCCTTCTCCTCTCTTATTTAAAAAGAAGCCAGTTGGACAGCCTCATGTATACATTAAACCAAAGTACACAAACGACCGACATCACCCTATATAATGGGGAAAATAGTAAATGATAAAAACATCCAAAGAAGATGGAAGGAATACACAGAGTCACTTTACCAAAAAGACCAGATGAGTGTTGAACCATTTCAAGATGTAGTATATGATCAGGAACCAGCGGTACTGATGGAAGAAGTCCAGGCTGCACTGAAGGCATTAGTGAAAAACAAGGCTCCAAGAACTGACAGGCTATCAATTGAGATGTTTCAACAAACACATACAGCACTGGAAATGCTCACTCATCTATGCCAAAAAATCCAAAAGACAGCTAACTGACTGGAAGAGATCCATACTTAGGCCTCTTCTGAAGAAAGATGATCCAACCTAAGGAAGAAATTATCAAATAATATCATTAATATCACATGAAAGTAAAATTTTGCTAACGATCATTCAAAAGCACCCACAGCAGTATACTGACAGGGAACTTCCAGAAATTCAGGATGCATTCAGAAGAAGACATGGAACCAGGAATGTCACTGCCAATGTCAGATGGATGTTGGCTGAAAGCAGAGAATACCAGAAAGATGTTTACCTCTGTTTTATCTACTATGCAAAAGTCACTGTGTGGACCAAAACAAACTATAAATAACTTTGCAGAGGCCTGGAATTCCAGAACACTTAATTGTACTCATGAGGAATCTATACATAGATCAGGAGGCAATTATTCAAACAGAACAAGGGGACGCTGCATGGTTTAAATTCAGGAAAGGTGTGTGTCAGGGTTGTACCCTTTCACCATACCTATTAATCTGTATGTGGAGCAAATAATCAGAGATTCTGGACTATATGAAGAACAGGGCCTCAGGACTGAAGGAAGACTCATTAATACCTGAATTATGCAGATGACATAAGCTTGCTCGTTCCAGGTCAAGAGGATTTGAAGTACTTACTGATGAAAAACAAAGATCACAGCCTTCCGCATGGATTATATCTTAACATTAAGAGAACAAAAATTCTCAGAACTAGGCCAGTAAGCAACATCACGATAAATGGAGAAAAGACCGAGGTTGTCAAGAATTTTGCTTTTGACTTAGATCCACAATCAATGCCTATGAAAGCAGCAGTCAAGAATTAAAAGTCACATTGCACTGGGACAGTCTGCCCAAAAAGATCTCTTTAAACTGTTGAAAAGTAGGTGTGTAGAACTAGAATGCTATTAAAAGATTACACTTGATGGTCCCTCAGACTGCAAGGTCCCCTGAGGACATGGTCCCTGGATTCTCTGTTAGCCCAGAGATGAAACCAGTATTGAAGCCAACTCTTCAAAGACTAGACTGGACTACAGAAACAGAATGATGCTGGAAAAGAACATGCTTCTTGGCCTAAATACATACATGTCTGAGCAGCTCCTCTCCAGAGGCAAGGTAAGAGGGTGGAGAGGGACAGGACTTGAGTCAATACATACAGGAAGTACAGGCTGGAAAGAAGGAATGTGCTGTCATGGGTGATGGGTTGGGAGGAGAGCAGTTAGAGTAGTACAGTGTTATGTGTTCAGAGTTTTACATGGCAAATTAATTTGGATTGTAAACTTTTACTTAAAGCACAATACTTAATTTTAAGTGTCAAAAAGCAAAGATGTCATCTTGAAGACTTAGGTGCACCTAACCCAAGCCACGGTATTTCAATTGCATCATATGCACGCAAAAGCTGTAAAATGAATAAGGAAGACAGATGAAGAACTGATGCCTTTGAATTGGAATACTGAATATACCACACCGAAAGAACACACAGATTTGTCTTGGCTGAAGTACAACTGGAGGGTTCCTTAGAAGCAAGGATGGTGAGACATCTTACAGACTTGAAACATGTTGTCAGGAGGGATTAACCCCTGGGGAAGGACAGCATGTTTGGTTGAGGGTCAGTAAAAAAAAGGAAAGATTCTCAGCAACATGGAGTGACATCAATGGGCTCAAGCATAACAACGATTGCGGGCATGGCACAGGACTGGGCAGTGTTTCGTGCTGTTGTACACAGGGCTACCATAAGTTGGAACTGACTCAACAGCACCTAACAGCAAGTAATACTAAAAGACTACTAATGAGAAATTATTAGGGTAGAAGAAAGATGGCAGTGATTAATATTGGTCACTACTACCTAAACCGTTGCATTTAATGATCCAGTCATTGGTCTAAAAAGTCTCCCTTTTATATACATCACTCTATCTACACTGCTCTAACTGAGGTCATCAGTGACCTTCTAGTCTCCTCTTTCTTGACCTTTCAACAGCACTGGACATAGCTGACAGCATCCACCTCCTCAAAATGTCATGATTACTTGTCTTCCAGAACACCATTCAGTTTCCTCTTAAATTGCATATCTTTGTCCATTGATTTTAGTCTCCTTTGCTCGTTGCTACTCATCTCCCTAACATGAAAACTGCAGGATGCCACGGGCTTCAGATGTCTTCTATCTATGCTAACTCTCTTGATCTCATCCATCACATGACTAGGCAGATTAAAGACTTCCCAAATTTACTGCTCTATCCTGGATGTCTTTCTTGATCTCGCAGATTTGTTTACCCAACTTTCTTCTTAAATCTTCACCTAGATAACTAAAAGAAATCTCAATCTCATTCCTTGAAAAAATATAATAGCTTCTACACCACATTGTTGCTGTTACGTGCTGTAGAGTCAGCTGTGACTCACAGTAACACCTTGGTAAAACAAAACCCTTTCCAGCCCCACACAATCTTCATGATCTGTACCACACAGCATGGAATTTTAAACACTACTATAACCCCCTGAAAAGATAAAGCTAAAACCAAAGTATCAACCTTATTAGACACAAGAAACACCATTTACAGTTTCTAATTCATTACCGTGTTTAAAGAAGCATAAATTTGGTAAGGCATCTGTGAAACAATCTGTAGATGTTCTAGCAGACAATTTACAAAATACTTTAAGCAGACATGACTGACTAAGGTTGCTTACTGGTGTTCAGTTTTACACATTACTTACATGAACAGTAACAGAAGAGCTGGAAGGCACGGCCCCTCCTCTAGGCAGCACAGCAAGACCCATCAGCAGTGTGTGGTATGTGTGATTTTTATACAGCCATGGTTCCCACAGCCACCAGGTGTCAGTTCACAAACCTTCCTACGTTTGGGGATATGCCCAGTGATCCACTTGGTATCACACTTTCTTTCAGTAACTTTACAGAATGGACAGAAAAGGATTCACACCAAGAATCTGTAGAGTTCAGGACTCTAAGGGACCCACAGGAGCAGAAAGCGTATCCCTCCCTCATCATACTGGAAATTGAAACAAACTCTAACACAGACAGGTTCGCCATGATACTCCCGTCTTAGGGAACAGGCATTTACAGACACCAGGGCACACATAAGCCCCGTAAATACCATCTTACATAGCCTTGTATCGCAGTCTGTGTGCTTCAGTGGGCTGAGCTGGACAGGGAGCTCTGGGCAGTTTAGCACACTGGCTGTTCTGCCAGCCGCACGTATTGAAGAGTTTTAAAGCACATCATGTCTTAAAGACCAGGAATCTCTATTTTAAGGTGTCAAAACAGAGCAGCTGATGTTCATTCCTAATCTAATCCTCCTACCATCTTCTCCACTCAGTAAATGTCACTCTATCCCACCAACTGATACGGCCAAAAACCATGGCACCGTCTTTGGTTTCTCTTCACTTAGAAGTAAATCCCACTGAGTCCATATTCATTAAACATTCAGAACCTGGTCACGACTCACCACCTCCACCTCCAAAACCAGCCTGGTGGGGGAAGCACCATTAGCTCTCACCTAATCATGGCAGTAAACCTCTTAACTGATTCCGCTGCCCTGCTGCAGTAGATTATCCACCCAGAAGCCCCGGTCCTGTTAAAAATTAGATCATGTCACTCTTCTACTCCCATCAGTCAAGTGTCTACCCATCTGACTTACTCTGAAGTAAAAAAGAAAGAGAAAATGTAAGTCCTTAAAGGACTTACAAAGCAACATGATCTGGCCTTGTCCCACACCCAGCTTTTGCTTCTGATCTGTCTCCTACCACTCTCCTGCTCACTCTGCAACCAACACCCCGGCCTTGCTATTCTTTCAATTCTCCAGGTATGTTCCATCTCAGGGCCTTTACATTTGCTGTTCCCCCTGCATGGATTGCCCTCTCCATGTGCACACATGACTGAACATGTCATCTTTTTCACATCCTTATATAAGCCTCCTTCTCAGCAAGGCCATCCCTGCCTAAGTGATCAAAAATTGTAACAAATCCCTCAACCTCAGTGCTCCATAACTTCCTTCATCTTTTCCCCTACAGGTATACCACCATCTCACACGAGAGTCTGCAAAATATGGGCTGCAGGTCAAATCCAGCCCACTGCCTGATTTTGAAAATAAAGCTTTACTGGAACAGAATAATGCTGGTTTACGCACATGTCATCTATGGCTTCTTTCACACTGCAGTGACAAAGTTGAGTAGCTGCATCCAAGACCATCTGGCCCACAAAGCCTAAAACATCTACTAGCTGCCCCTTTACAGAAAACATTTACCGACCCTTGCTCTAGCACACTGTCACTCCTCTATGGCATACACCTGTCATGAGATCAGTGACTTTCACCTTTTTGGTTCACTTCTGTATTCCCAGGGCCAGAATAATGTCTGGTACATAGTAAGTACAAAGCAAATATTTGCTGAACGAAAGAATTCATAACAAATTGGTGTGGTTGAGTTGGAAGATTTAGAACATACTAACAACCTGTCTTTCTTTAAATTGTTTTTATTGTGAAATAAAAAAAAAATACCTGAAACATAAAAGTACAGTGTAAGGAATAGCTATAAATACTCTCACACAACCATCACCTCAAGGCAAGAAAAGAGAATATAGCTAACGGGTTTTCAGCCAAAATATAGCGCTTCCATGAAATCCAAAATGAACTATACAAACCTAGCACAAAGAGGTTATTCACCTAACCAAAGCACCCATCTTCTCTGGTGTTTAGATATGCTTCTTCTCACACAACAGCCCACTTCAAGACAAGCCAAGAACAGGAAAAATTCTAGAATCTGAAAAAATTCTAGAACTGTAAAGCTAGCATGTCAAGGCATGTGACATTTAAGTTAAACTGCCTTATAATAAGGGCTTTCAGCATTTCAATAACCATCCCCCTCTTACTCGAAGTCCCCAGAATCAAACTGCACTTGAAAATGAACACTAGACTAGGGGGGCTCTCATGTTTGTGTAAGCCTCTGACTTCATTTTTCTTAAACATTACCAATCCTTCAGAGCAAAAAATTAAGATAGTCACCTTCAACGTCTCTTCCTTTATATTTCTCATTCATGTATTAACAAGACACTGTTGCTGGAGCCCTGAGAATTCTCAAAAAACAATATATTTAGAAAACAATTCTGACTTAACTACTGTGTCATGTCCTATACATGTCTCCCTTCCCCGGAATGAGTTGGGACATGTGTATTAAAACAGTATCTCTCTTACTTAGAATGCACCTGCTCAGGCTGATTAAGCCCCAACTGAAGTCATAATCCTCCACTTCTGAGATCACTACCATTCTAACAAAATGAGTTATCACTCCTGGTGAGGCATAAGAAAAAAACTCAGGACCTGTAAAAATAGAACCATCTCCACACAACGTGGGAGAGAAGCATGGACAAAGAGACATGAAAAAAGATCTAAGAAGCAAATAGCAAATATTTTCTTATAATATTCACAGAAATGTTATGTCACTATTTACAGATAATAAAAGTTCCATAAATTTTTATGAAAATCTGTAAACTACTGTTTACAAACCAAATTCTTCCCTACTAAAAGAAATGCTATACTTTGTTTTATTGTACTAATGCTGTCTTTTTTTAGCCATCATAGTTTATTGCCATTAACAGTAAATATAACGATAATTTGCTTATACTAATTTCACACAATGATAATTCCTTTGTTCAAAATAATAAAAAGCACTACATAATATTATTTAAAATTCCAAATTGTACTAAGCTTTTAAAACATTAATTTACAGGCATAATTTCATATTTCCACATGATTTCAAGGTAACCAGGAAACTCTACAGTAGTACTTAGACACCACTGCTGTTGAGTCAATTCCAACTTATAATGACCCTACAGACAGAGTAGAACTGCTCCATAAAGTTTCCAAGGAGCTCCTGGCAGATTCAAACTGTGAACCTTTTGGTGAGCAGCTATAGCACTGAACCACTATGCCACCAGGGTTTCCAACCAAATAGAACTGACCCATAGAGTTTTTAAGAAGCACCTAGTAGACACAAACTGTTGACCCAGCACTTAACCACTAAACCACCAGAGTTTCCATAAGTAACATAGTGTTCATCATATTTCCCTCATTCACACACTTACATACACAAATATAGTATAACCATTTTATGAAAGTCTTGGAGAAAAGGACAGGGATTCACCTTGTAGTATACCAACAATTTGTATTACACAGTTAAGCTTACTAGTATACGATTTGCCCTGTAGAGTATCTTGGTAAAGGTACAGTGTATACTGTACCAAAAGAAAAATAGTAGTAATAATAACCTAAATCTTTCACCTACTTTAACACATGTATTTAAAATACTAAACTTCTGGTACAATGTACCAAGGTAAAATTGCACCTATTTTTTTCTTTAAGAGTGTAAAGATGTTGGCTCACCTTCTGGCATTGTATCAGGTAATACTCTGTTGTGAGCCATAGATTTTCATTAGCTAAAGAAATACAATGCTAGACCTTTCTTCCTAGTGTTTTAGTCGAGAAACTCAGCTGAAACTTATCGACCATGGGCGACCCTGCTGCTGTGTGAGATACTGGCAGCTTAGCTTCCAGCCTCAGAACAACACACAAGCCACCAGAGTATGACAAACTGACAGGTGAATTATACATAAGGTCACCATGAGTCAGAGTCAACTCAATAGCAACAAACAATAACAAGGGTATTGGTAAGAATTTACAAATCTGTGATTTCTAAGTGACCTTGCTGAAAGTATTTCATTGTAAATATGTTATATATGATTACTAAATTCACTAACTTTATTCCCATATCTCCAAGTAATCAAAATGTTATTATGATAATGAAATAAGCATATATGCTAAAAAGGCAGCTGGGAAAATATATACAAGGTTTATCAAATTTACAAATTAGTTCCCAGAATGAAGTCTTTGAAGGCCGTGGATAGAAATGTCTTAGCCACACCGAGCCAGAGGGGAGGAAAATTAGTTGATTTCATTTCTCTCAGCAAACCTACTCTGACACATACAAGAGCCTCCTGTACAGATTCACATGCACACATGTGTACCCATATATATGAAGAGAATGATACATCTATTAAGAGAAAAAGGTATAAGCAGCTCAACAAAATTCTACAGGATCCTGCAGGCACTGCTATTACAACATGAATTTTTATGAGTTTTCAGGGGAAAAAAAATATTCCTAATGAAAGGTTGATAAGACCTGACAGCTCCAAGTAAGTGAAATACATACATCCTGGAGCTCCTGGCTTACTGAATGTGTTGCAGGTGGCACAGCTATAACTCAGCACCCACTGTGAGCCTCCACTATTCTTAGGGTTTGAAGGTTTGGGAACCGCAGCAAGTCCCAAAAGTAAAACCATGTACTCTAGTTACTTTTATGAAAGTTATTCTCGCATATACTCATACTTCTTTTGGAGGATCGAAACACTAACATACAGTGATTAAAATCTATTCTTAGAAACCCACTACCATCAAGTTCAACTCGTTAAGGACCCTATAAGACAAAGGAAAAATGTGCTGCAGGGTTTTTAAAGCAGTCGTCTTTAAGGAAGTAGACTGCTACATCTTTCTCCTGTAAAGAGACTGGGTGATTTGAATCTTTTAGTTAATCGCTGAGCACTTAACCACTGTGCCACTAGAGCTCCTAAAATGTTACTAGACAAGGATTATTTCCTCTTCACCTACTGATGTTGCCTTGCCACTTACTTTCACTATCCATAACCACCTGCCCCAGGATTAGACTCCTTTGAGGTGACAGACTGGCACTTAGAAACATGGCTATGAAGAGATTATTGCATTCATGAATAGTACTTTTGTTGGAAAATACCCTTTGGCTAGTCATTGAAAAGCCCTGAAGCCCTGAAACGGGAGAGAGCCAGGTTTCCTTCCCTGTCTCCTCTCTCCTGACATCCCCAAATGCTCTCTACCCATCGGTTCAGCAAAATTAAGTAAGGGAGGGGGGGAGACTTCTCTTTTTGTAAAATGTGTACCAGCAATTCTCTGACTACTAAGGAAAATGAAAAGCACGCTACTCCTAATGGGAATGCCACTTCTTAATAGCTGCCTTGCTATTTGAGGATACACTATAAAATGTTCACGGTAAACATTACCAGTGGCATCAAGTTAATCCAAGGCCTTTTAAACACAAGTGTCTGTCACTCCTCCACACTGAAAAAAATGTTTAGTTCTGTAATGTGACATAAATGTTCATCCACAAGTTAGGCTGTAGTGAGGACACAGTTGTGTAAGGAACTGTGCTTTCAAACACACAACCTCAATGTCTTTAAAACTCAAGCCCACTGCCATCAAGTCAATTCTGACTCATACCAACCTTGCAGGACAGAGAAGGACTGCCCCATAAGGTTTCCAACAGTGCCACATCTTTGGCTGGTTAAACGTTCAAGACAAAATCAGAGAAATCTCAACGTAAAAAACTCACGTACTTGAGAGGCAAACAAATGAGTTTAATCTGTTGCTAGTCAAGCTGATTCCAACTCACGATAACCCTACAAGACAGAAGAGAACTGCCCCTTCGGGTTTCCAAGAAGCAGTCCGTAGATTCAAGCTGCCAACCTTTTGGCTAGCAGCCGAGCTCTTAACCACTGCACCACCTGAGCTCCATTAGTTATTTAGCACCGCTGTAACAAAAATACCACAGTGGATGGCTGTAACAAACAAATTTATCTCCTCACAGTTTAGGAAGCTAGAAGTCTGAATCACGGCACAAGCTCTAGAGGAAGGCGTTCTCTCTGTTGGCTTTACAGCAAGATCCTTGTCTCTTCCACTTCCGCTCCTGCCCAGTCTTCATCTGGCATGGTGTCTCTCTTCCCCTATCCCTGCTCTGTTCACTTGCTTAGCCTCTTTTCTATATCAAACGGACTGACTCAGATAGACCATACACTAATCCTTCCTTATTAACATTACAAAGACAACCTTCCCACACAAGGCAACAGGAGCAAGGCCAAGGCTCCTACACTCCTGGCCACTCCCCAAATCATCTGATGGGCTATTAACGCGCACACACACATGCACACACCCCCCACACCCCCCACATCCCCACACCCCCACACCCCCCACACCTCCCACACCCCCCACAATCCAAGATGCACATAATCAGAATCTCCCAGTCAAATCCTGATATGTGTACATTGTCGAAGGGTGATTAAAATGCAGGTCAAGTTGAGGCCAAAAACACTGTTCCTAGCATACATTTTTTCACTTGAACTCCAGCTGCCAGGGATGTAGGCAAAACATTTTGCCTACTGTGTTTCTGGCTTTCCTTTATTACTTTGTCTTTGATATTTTATTTCATTAATAGCCACTGGCCTTTCTGCATTTGACCCTATATACTTTGATCCCTCAGAGTAGTATGGGAGGCAGCAACATTCCAAGCAAGAGGAAGTAATATGGTTATCTACGATGTTTTACACACTACCCCAAACTGAGTGGCTTAAAAAAAAAAAATGATACTTTATTATAGTTTACAATTTTGCATGGACAGAATTTAGGCAGGACTCAGCAATTCCTCTGCTCTGCATTATTTCTCAAAGTAACAATCACAATAAACTGATGAATCCATCCATGAGCAACTTGAAATAGAGAGATAGGGATAGAGACAGAGAGAAAGATGAAGATGGAGATAGAGATAGACAGAGACCAAGATCAAGATCGAGACAGAGAGACAGCCCTTCATCGTGTTTACTGACCCACCCATGTATTGCAGTGGGAAAAGAATTGGTTCAGAAATCAGGCAAACCCTGAGCAAGTCATTTAATCTCTGTCAGCTTCACTCTCCTTAATGGAGAAATGGGGACATTCCCCACCATCTTTGCAAGACTGTAGCTAGAACTAAATGGAATAACACACATAAAACACTGAGAGTGCCCAGCCCATAGCAGGCCTTCAATAAAGGGTAGATACAATGCTGAAATGCACTGTCAACATTTTCAAACTGAAAAAGCCACAACCACTTGTAATTAACAGCATCCAAAAGTCAAAATATTTCAAAAGCCAAACTATTTCAATGGCATACTGTTTCTATTTGTATTTTAAGGTAATTAAAGGGCTTGACATTGAATTTTAATGTTTACCTTTTCGGGACGCAATCCAGTCAGTTAAATCATTAATGACAGATTTAACATGCTTCTTTCAAGTCCAAATGCAGACGTGCAAGGGATCTATTTTCTAAGCTCATCCATTTCAGTTAAAACTATTTTTTCCTGGCTTTATATGTTTTTATAGTGTGTTACTACACAGATAATTGAGCACTGCGATTCAATAACCAGTTGTGGAGAAGAGCCATCAGCAATGCTGTCAGGGAAATTAATTGGTAAAAGGAAAGAAAGGAACAGTACTTACCAACTATTTACACAAGACGTCATAGTTGCCTTCTCCAGAATTTGCTTTTGCAAACATTTTTAAATGTTTGCCTGTTCAGATGACAGAGTAGGCGGCACCCATATCCTGTTCTGGGCTGTCCCTTAACAAAAGCCCCTGCAACTGCCCATCCTCGGAGCCTCAGAAACTAAAGTCCTGCCTTCTTCTGGGCCTCCTAGAATCCATCACTCCAGAAAAGAAGCCCTCCACCTCCAAAGAGCCACATTCTCATTCATCACCCTCTCTGAACCAGCACTCCCAAGAGGTCCCTGGGAAGAGGCAGAGGAAGACAACCAGGTGGCCTAAGATATCTGATTCCAAAACTCAGTCAGCCTAAACTAGTTTTACTGCAGGCATCTCTGCCTACTGGTGAACTGGCCAGCCAGCAGTGCCAGACTTCTAATCCCCAGTTGCCAATGTAGAGACAGTGTCAGAGCAGAACTACACTCCACAGGCCTTTCGATGGCTGATTTTTCAGAAGCAGACTGCCAGACCTTTCTTCTACAGTGTCTCTGGTGGACTCCAGCTGCCAAGCTTTCTGTTAGCAGCAGAGCACGTTAACCACTTCTGCAACCCCAGGGACTGTCCCCAACCTCTAGACACTGGTAATTATATATACAACTCCAACATGTAATTCTTAAAGATTAAATTTTTTTTATACCATCCCTTTGAATCTAGCACTGAACTTAAGTTAGACAAGGGACACAGAATGAATGACAAAAATTCGTGACTGCAACGGCCCATGTCTCTGTGGAAAAATGAGAGGACTCCATCCTAGAGTCTTTCTTTTTTATCAGTCTTTCAGGGTCTAGCATTCATTTCAGGACTTCAACTTTCCTCAAGCCATACAGCATTTTATTTATTCAACAAAGATTTATTGCACACTAGGAGGCAACTGCTGTGGATACAAAGATGAGTAAGACAAGGTCTCTGTTCTCGTGCAGCCTGCTGTCGGGCAAGGGGAGAAGATCACAACACGAGAAGGTAAACGCACTGACAGACCTCTGAGGGGACAAGCAATGCAGGAAGCAACTAACTTGCTGGAAGCAACCAAAGGGAAGGGTGAAGGACAGCCCATGACTTCTGAAGTAAGAGAAACTGAGCTCTCAGTGCCTTATTCCCATCTGTCTGGATCTCGATGCTTTACTTTCTACTACAATGACAATAAATATAAAAGGGCTAAGCCTTTTATATTTATGAAGCTACACAAAGAACTTCACCTAGGTTTTTTCAGGAACCTAAGTTTTAACCATAGCTACAGAATGTATAACATCAACTCACATACTCAGGTGTGCAAAAAATATCACTCTTTTCTTTTGTTACTGGTTGCTGTCAAGTTGGCCCCAATTTACGATAACTCTGCACAAAATGAAACACAACACTGCCTAGTCTAGTACCATCCCAATTATTGGTTTCAGATCTGACCACTGTAAACTATAGGGTTTTCCCCTGATCAGGCCTTCTGAACCTAGTCTATCTTAAGTCTAGAAGCTCTGCTGAAACCTCTTGAGCATCTCAGCAACACACAAGCCTCCAGAGACAGGTACGTTTGGCTGCATATGACACACACTGGCTGGGAATCAAACACAGGTCTCCTGTATGGAAGGTGAGAATTCTACCATAGAATCATCACTACCCCTACTCTTTTTTTTAGGTAAAATTAATTCTGATTCCAAGGACCATAGTGGGGAAACTGATCCCTCGCAGTCATTCATGGGATGTCACACAAAAGGAAGGGACACCAGCATATTGTGCTCACTGATAATCCCATGGTCAACTAATGTAACCCCCTGAGATCCATTACCTATGTGCTTCTGTGTCCCACACAGGGCACCAGAATCTTTGCCAAGGTGAGAAGCCCAGGATGCCTGAAACCCTGGATCTCCAGCCCACCAAGAGCCAATCTCTTCATGTTGCCATGAAAGGCTGACAATGTCCCAACCCACATACAACAGAAACCACCAGCCTTGGTCCCCTCCTCACTCCAGAGACTCTGCTCTCACATGGAAAACAATCTCTCCCCCAACCCCTATTACCCACAGCATCTTTTCTACAGATAGACAAATTTTACAAAGACACTGGGAAGAACCTCAACTTCAAGTTGTTGTTTTCTGCCAGTGAACATCCTCAAGGTAAGGAATTACAAGGGTTGGTTCCTGCATGAAATACCAGAGAGGAGAAACAGACAAAGATCAAGACACAAGTGAACAGCTCAAAAAGATTATTCCATTACATGGGCCACCCAAACAGAACATCAGAAAGAATGCTTTATCTTCAGCTGCAGACAAACACATTTCCAGCAGAACTCCCATCACTGCGCAACATCAGGGGACCTTTCTCTGAATGTGCACGGTAAGGTCCCTGCTCTCCCCCAGATCACTGTCTTACCATCCCCTTCACGTTGAGAGCTGTGGGAAGTATTGTGCTTTGAGGTATAACACAAGTCTCCCAGTTCAAAGGACAGGAAGGAACTTGCTATTCAAAGAATGGGAAATTAAGGTCCCATGAATGGTCTCTTCTGCAACACTGAAACTCTACAGTGAGACTTTTTTCAAAGCTTGAACTATGATTAGGGTCTCATATCCTTATTAACAGTCAAACAAGACGAGAGATCCCAAACACCTCTTCAGTAAAAGCCACGGAACTCCTTATCTTCACACGCCAGAAGGCTGAAGTCTTTCAGGCAACAGCCTCACCCTATCATTTCATGTGTTAACCAGGTGGTCTGCAAACCATATCTGAAGAGTGTGTGTTTAGTTCCCAGAGTTCTGATCAAAAGCATAGTTGTTTGGACACAGAATTAGGAAAGACCAAATGCTAGACAAGGGCCTCATGGCTGGTAAAGCAGAGGGTCAGAAAAAATGAGGTACACCTCTAATGAGACAGAATGACACAATAGCCACAACAATGGATTCCAACATCCCAAATGTCATGAAGATGGCTCAGGACCAGACAATAGTTTGTTCTGTTATACCTAATACAAGTCAAAGACAACAGAACAACAATAACAACAACTGTCAATGTCAAGTCTATAGAATACATCAGGATTACAATGCAAATAACCAGACACAGAGTCTGTAAAGAAGTCACGGAATTGTCCAGACACTCACATATTCCACAGACTGCTTGCTTTATCTTTCCCCTAAGCCAACATTGAAAGACGAAATGTTTTAGGCCAGGGAAGAGAGGTATGGGCTAAAAGTAAGTTCATTTGGGAGCTTAATGTTAATTATAAAAGCAGAACTGTCCTAACTGCTATACCTTGGCTTAGACATGTATAAACAGATTACTTCCTCTCATTTTACCCTACTTGCATAAAATTTTCACTAGTCCCTCTTGGTGCCTTGCTTTGTAATTTCCTGTAGCTTTTAGAAGCAGCCACCATGTCATATACGGCCCCATACCAACAAAGCATGATTACCAGCCAATTATGTAGTTGCTTGTCATCAAGTCAATTCCAACTCAGGGTGCCCTCGTGTATGTCAGAATAAAACTGTGCTCCAGACAATGACTGGCTTTCATTAACTCTTTTGTGAAGAAATCTTTCTTCATTCTTTCAGGATAGTGATGGAGACGGATAAGTCATAGACTTTCAGAGACGAAGTTTTATTCTCACTAGATTCACTCCCCTCCCCCTTGAAAACACTAAAACTAGCTACCCTGGCAGGTATGAAGCCTAGAGAATTTACTTTATAAACTACAAATTCAGTATCAGAAAACCAGTAAATCTGTAGCTGTGGAGAATGTCAAGGAAGTGCATGCAGCTGACAGTTCTCAGAAATCAGCCAGGGTCAGGGGTTGCAGTGACCACAGAGCCATCATATCCTCAGTTGTGTACAGCCCCTGTGATAGGAGCCATGAATCCAGCCATAGACCCACAGCATGACAGCTTCTCCTTGACGGAGTTGCTCAAGTGGACTTTGAAGAGGAAGAGAAAGAGATATAGAGGGTGTTTCAAACTCCAGCTAGGTCAAAAATATCAATTGATGTAAACCTAGCAATTTGCAAGTAATGAGTAAGCAAAAGACATTCTCAAGCAAAGGAGAAGAGGCTATCTGAAAGAGGTCTCACTAAAAAATAGTTTACCTGGTAAATTCTTCCCAAACACATCTTTTCCCTAAAAGTCAGTTTCCCTGACAAACCAAAACAAAAAGTTCCTTAAGACAATGACTAGAAATGTGTTAGGTGTAAACACTGCTTGATAAGCTGTGAAAATTAAATCTTAAAAAAAAAAAAATTCTTGATTAGAAAGTTATGATGCCATAAATAAACTGGAATTAGAGAAAACACCATAATCCCAGTAATTTATTCTACAGTAATTTTAAATAAGCACAGTAACAACTATTAGCATAGGGGAAAATCAACTTGTCTGTTACTATCCCTTCAAAACATTATTTTTAAAGATTAAAATGGAGATTTTTTTCTAACACTGTAACCATATCTGTGGACCAAATCATTTAATCTAGTACAACCCTCTTTTCTCTTTTCCAGTCTTAAATCTTCAGGGTACAGTGGAAAATCTGCTTTGAGGAATATCTCATCCAATTGGCTGTTCTTCACTTGGTAGCCTCCTTGCATGCACATGTAACCTGAAACACAAGTTGTACTTGCTGGTAGTGTGCTGCACACATTCAGGTCAAATCACTCTGTGTGCACTCTCTCTCCTAACTCAACTACATTGCTTTAGGCACTGACTAGATCTTTTATTTTTTTTCCATCTCCCCTTCCCCAACCACCTGCCAACTCCTAAGGTGTTTCTGCAAACACCAAATTTTGATAAACAACTCTTGACTTCACAGAGAAAAATAACATGTGCTTTCACATCATCTCCTCTCCCACAGCAAGAAGATGAGCAACAGCTCTGGGTACCAGGAACGAGTCCTATAGCTCACCTCAAAAATAAGGACCTCTTCATCGGCACTCATTATGTGAAACACAAAGCACTAATGCCCTTAGACTTCAGGTCTATATATTCACTGTCTGGAATCCTCAAGTGGTACAAATGGTTAACACATTCAGCTGCTAACCAAAACTTTGGAGAATTTAAGTCTACCTAAAGGTGCTTCAGAAGAAAGGCCAGGCAATCCACTTGTGAAAAATCAGCTACCGAGAACTCTATGGAGCACAGGTCTACTCCAATACACACTGGGTAGCTATCAAGTTGCCACTGAGTTCATTCCCACTCATGGTGACCTGTGTGTATCAGAAAAGAACTGTGCTCCATAGGGTTTGCAGTGGCTGATTTTTGCAAGTAAATCATCAAGGCTTCTTCCAAGAGGCCGCTGGTGAACTCACACCATCAGCCTTTCAGTTAATAGCTGAGCACTTAACCATTTGTTCCACCTGGGGACATCAGCTGGCTTATATTCACCTTCTAATATTTCCTCTCTTTCTGCCCTTCAAAAATACAAGTCAGCTGACACTGGGAAGAAAAAGAAGCATTGCAAAACAGAAACCCAAAAGAAGGCAACTTGGTTCAGCTCACTGTCTACTTCTAATTTTTAATACAGGATACAATTCCCGTTAGCAAATTTAGGATAAAATGAATCACAGGCACAAAATCCCACTATAATAAAGCCCTAGTTGTCTAGGATGTACTATGTAAGCAGCAGTTTCAATCACAACCAACTAAAAGCTACTCTTTGAAAAGTCAAATTATTGATTGCCCAAGACCTAAGGGTAATACTTTCATCTGTATTACAAGTTTGGAAACAAAATTTTGAACACCTGTGAAACTTGAATTTAAAAAAAGTGACAATTTTGTTATGTAATCTACCACTTTTCATCTAAGCCAACAAAGAAAGCAGCAGCAGTAATTAAATTCACATCCTTAGATGTCCTTAAGTGTCAAAATAAATTTCTAAAAACTGTGGGTAACAATATCTTAACAATTCAAGATAATGCCCATCTGATTACAGGTTTTTTGGGAGTACAAAGTGAGTAACTTCAGATGGTTCTCAGCAGGGCTTACCCCTATCATTAGGTAATCACTTGGTAAACCTGTATTTATCTGTGTTTCACTATCCTTTTAATTACCACAGATAACCTCTAAAGGAACATTGAGAAAGGCTCTGATGAAATCATCCTCACTGCTAGAAACTGGCTATAAACTATTTTGATGATGCCTTTGCCACTCTTTAAGAGAACAAATTGCAGTAATTCCACAACTCAGCTTTAACCCTCTCCTGAAAGGAGGGTTGAGAGACAGTGTGGGGTGGCGGGGAACAGAGAGGGAGAGGAGGAAGAAAGAAGGCATGAAGACAAAGACATGTTACATAAAGAATTTCAAAAATCCTTTAATTGGAGTTATCTGGCTATTTTCCTTAAAACTCCATGGGTTCAGAAGAGAATGATCCCCTAAAATCACATATTTTAAGTGTAAGGTCCCCACTGGAACAAGGAAATGCAGCAATTAGTTAAAGCTTCAATCTTATTATGCGATTTACACTAAACGGGGGCTATAGCCAAGATGGCAGAGTAGTCAGACACTTCCTGTGATCCCTCTAACAACACAGACACAAAAGAATAAATGAGCCAACTACATATGACACCCTAGGAGCCCTGAACATCAAAGGGAAAATTGAGAAATCAGACTGAGCAACAGGGAAGGGAGAGTAGGCTCACAAGTACCTAGGACTGAAGACTGGCCAGATTTGGCCTGCTGGGAATCAGCTGCAGCCAGCGTGGTGAGCAGAGTGGTTGGGTTTAAAGGGTGTCTTCTTCAGCGGCAGAGACTGAACACAGAACAAATGAAAAATGGCACTAGATTATCCAAAGCTATGTGGTTTATATCTAACTTACCACAAGCTGATCTAAATCTGTCCTTGAGACAAACCTCTGTCCCTTCACCCAGCACTTCCCTCTCCCTTCTCTGCATTGTGCTGGGCTATGGAGTCTGACACCATTAACTGAGCTGGAAGTAGGGCTCCTTAAGCCCACCCTGAGCCATTCTCCGAGACTCAGAGAGGGAACAATTTAACAAAATGGGAGAGGGAAGAGGTAAAAAAAAATCTGTTGACTCCTCAGTCAGAAATTCAGAGCAGAAACAGTTCCTTCACCTAGAATCAGATGTAAGAGAACACACCATCCTCACAGACCCTCGGGAATAGCTGTTAGCTCCCTACCTCTCTCAGTGCCTACAACTGTACCTACACAAATCACCTCTACCCATCCAGGACAGCAGAGGAGAGCCTTCACCACAAACTTGATGAATGACAAACAGGACCCCTGAGCTGAATCCATACAAGAAAAGTAAATAGACTCTTGAGCTTGCATGTCTAGTAACAGCTTTAACCATCTGGTGGCAGGACATTAGAACTTCAAAGACACCAATAACCAAACTAGTATAAAAGGCCAGCCAATCTGGACACTTCAAAACAAGAAGCTAGAACATAGTAAGCAAACATGAAATAAATCAACTCAGCAACTTACTGATAGCACGGAGAGAATAGTCACTATCACATCACTTAAAGAGACAGACCACAATGGCTTCAGAAAGCTCCCAAAACAAAGAATCAAGAAATTTTCCAAATGAAGAGAACATCCCAGAATTATCAGAGGTAGACTACAAAAGACTAACATTTAGAACTCTATAAGAGATCAGGAAGGAGATGAGGCAAAATGCAGCAGAGCATAATGAGAAACTGAACAGGCCACAAGAAAGCTGACAAGAGACTGGAAGTAGAAGTTCTGTAACAAAATTACAGAATTAGACAACTTAATAGAAAGTAAAAGCACGGAACTGGGGCAATGGAAAGCCCAATTAGTGAGACGGAAGATAAAGCACGTGACATCAACAAATCTGAGGAAAACTCAGATACAAGAAATTTTTTTTTTATTATGATTAAGTGACAGTATACAATCCAAGTCAATTTTGCATGCCTGTCTATCTGCAGCTCCTTCTGCTCGCCTTGCATACTCTTCCTCTTCATTCCATACTTGTCATATCCTCTTAACAAGTTCCTGTCCCTCCTATCCACCCTCTTCTCTCCCATCTAGAAAGAGACCAACAGGACAGCATACTACAAATGCATAGAATCATAAAATACTCACACCATACAGCCACACTGTGGCCCCAAGTCCAGTCCATTCTTGTCGGAAGAGTCGACCTCAGTAGTACTTTATAGTCAGGGCCAGCAGCAGGTCTAGGGGCCATGCTCCCATGGGATCCTCCAGGCCATCAGACCATCAATTCTGGTCTTTTAGTAGAGTTCTTGAGTTTCACCCCTCTTTTCCTCCTGTTGCCACAGAGACTGTACATTGTGTGCTCTATCATGGCTGGGCACCATCTGGTTCTTCTGGTCACATGCTGATAGTCTTCCATTCACATGGGTCCTTCTGTCTGCTCACCTCTTCTTTCTTTGTGTCTTTGTTGTCATCATCTCTTCTGAATGAGTTGGGACCATTTGGTGTACTTCAGATGGCAGCTTGCCAGCTTTTAAGACCTCAGATGCCACTCACCAATATGGGGTGCAGAAGACTCTCAGAAACAAGAATTTTTAAAAAAATCAAGAAACACTAAGAATTATGCAAGACTCTATCAATACAAATAATCTATAACTCGTAACAACTCTATAGGACAGAGCAGAACTGCTCTATCGAGTTTCCAAAGAGTACCTCATGAATTCAAACTGCTGACGTTTTGATTAGCAGCCATAGCACTTAACTACTACACCACCTGCCAGCTCATTAAAAACCAATTGCTACTGAGTCAACACCAATTCACAATGATCCCATGTGTGTCAGAGTAGAACTGTGGGCTACAGCATTTTCAATAGCTCATTGTTTTAAAGTAGATCACCAGTCCCTTCTTCAGGGCACCTCTAGGAAGACTTGGACCACCAACCTTTTGTTTAACAGCCAGGTACATTAACGGTTTGCACCAGTCAGGAACTTCTGCTGGCTAATAGCACATTAGGTAAATGCAACTTTTACTGATAGAGTCTACTTTAACTTCGAAAACAGTCTTTAATCCCACTTCAGTGGCTAGACATCTAGGGTAAAGAACAGTTAGAGGAGGCCCTGGCTGCCTAGGGGAATAGAGATCATAAACATCTTTAAAATGAAAGAATGATTTTTTTTTTTTAAACCAGAAACAGTTGGTCTAGGACATGGGAATGTCAGGCTTGTTCCATGTAGTCAACAGGGTAACTCTGGACAGCAAGTAAATTCCAAACTTGAGTCTGTTCTTTTACACACTGACGAAAACTTTAGAGTTTCAAACTAGGTAATATTCTATAGTTGAGAAGTAAACAAAAACAAGCTGGAGCTCAAAAGAACCTCATATTTCATCGCAGATGGGGGTCAGAGAGGGCAATGACTTGTCTAGCAAGAAGTCAAGTTCAGCCCTCCCAACACCCACGCCAAAACTTTTCCACTACTCATAAAATAGCCAGAATTCTGCAACCCATTTCCACTTTCAGCATTTGAGTACTGCCCAGTATTACTGTCAGTATTTAACGCCAGCTGTCAATATTTCACTAAGAACTTAAATAATTCCCTTAAACATACAATCAAAAATGGCTTACTGGTACACAAGTATGACTATAACAAATAAACAAAAATGATCCTAGTGGAATACAGCTTCCCAAAGCCAACAGGGAAGAGCTGATTTATAGTCAAATCTCTTCATTTGTGAAAACCCACTTATTCCGTTAACTGATTACCTAAACCTGGGTAGGCTCAGCACCTCACCTTAACAAAAGTTCAATAAGACAGAACACTTAATCTTAACTATTATGCCAAATACACAGAGATCTAGTCATTAAGTGGCATTTCACGTGTTGCACTATCCTTCATTCCTTTAAGAAAAATCATTCATTCCTTCAGCAATCACTGATTCATTCAGCAATCATTTGTTCTGCACCACCTTATACATGACATGACACGACATGACAAAGAGAGTGGGATTTTAAAGAATGCACAGTACAACTCAATGATCCCCCCAAACCTGCTCTTCTCCCTGGATCTCTTCTTCTCATCATTATCCTCCTCTACATTTGTATGACACCATGCTATAATGGGCCAATTTAATTACCAACTGAATTTCAAATTTCTTTTGTAAAAATTAAATAAACATTTACATATAAAATACTCAGTACAGAATCCAGACACAATAGTTCTATCCACTATATGCCATGCATTGGACAAATCTGCTGCAAGTGACCTCTTTAAAGTATTGAAAAGCTAAAATGTCACTTTGAGGACTAAGGTTCTCCTGACCCAAGCCATGGTATTTTCAATTACTTCATACTCATGCAAAAGATTGAACAAGAAAGATCAAAGAAGAATTGACTCTTCTGAACTACAGTGTTGGCAAAAAAAATACTGGATACACCATGGACAGCCCAAAAAAAGAACAAATGTGTCTTAGAGAAAGTACAGTCAGAATGCTCCTTAGAAGCAAGTATGGCAAGACTACATCCCATGTACTTTAGAAATGTTACCAGGATTGATCAGTCCCTGCAGAAGGACCCATGCTGGATAAAGCGGAGGGTCAGAGACAAAGAGGGAGACTCTCAAGGAGATGAACTGACACAATGGCTACAACAATGGGCTCAAGCATAGCAATGACTGTCAGGATGGCGCAGAGCCAGGTCGTTTTGTTCTGTTGTACACAGGGTTGCTATGAGTTGGAATTGACTCAACTGCACCTAAAACCACCATCACCACATGTCATACATGCTCCCCGTTGCAAGGATTTCAAGGTGACATGACACTGTCCTTATCATGAGCTCAAGATCTAGTGGTACAGAAACTAAGTAAACTACTGACTATAACTACAAAAAGAAATGTGTACAAAATGGACATGAGAAAACAGCTAAAATGTGAGAAAGGACTGTATAAACTGTTAAGTGCTCTACAAATATTAACAGTATCTACAGAACCTTGCATACGCAAGAACAAAGATAATGCTATAAAACCCAGAGAAAATAGAACTTCTTTTCTCAACTATCTTCAATCTTTAAAGCTTAAAGAAAAAACCGAGAACGACTTTCATTTTAATAACACATACACAATTTTATCCTTACTTTCTACCTCTTCTTACACACTTCCATGTCGTCAGTAATTTTCAAAGATGATTGATGCCCAGAGTAAAAGCCCTAAAGCACTACAAGATGTCTAATCATTAAAAAAAAAAAAATCTAGCTTGTTCAGCACAGAATAATAAGGCAGAAAAACGCACCACGGCATTACAGACAAAAAATGTAAGCAACAATGTAAGAACAAAAACAGTTTTCAAATTAATCTTCAGTCAATCATAAAAATCAGGTAATCAAAAAAGGCCTTTCTCCCCAAACATTCCGTTTAATAAAGCTTGTAGTAGAGTCTTCCAGCTAAACGAGTCTGTCACATTCTTTCTAAAATTCCGATGACCAAGCTATAGATAGGAAAGGGAAAACAAAGAAAAAATTAAACAAGGAATGACAGATAAGCTAATACACAAAAAGAAATGATGCAGAAATAATTTTAAAGGAACTTAAAAAACAATTCCTTTTCTAAAAAAAAAAAAAAAACATTGCCATTGAGCCTATTCCAACTCACAGCCAACAGGACACACTAATGCTGCCTCATGGTAATTCTCAGAGTAATTTTCCCCTCTTCCTAGACACATCTGCATGAGTAACCCCAGAGTTTCCCTTCCAAAGTGAGAAAGGGGTTTTCCTAGGAGTTTGATATTAGGAGGTCTCTCTACATTACTCAATGGTCTATGTCTTCATACTTTGTTATTCCGTAATTTTAAAACTATTGCCCTCAAACAGATCACACATGAGAACTAAGTTTGGGTAGGTAGAAATGTTTTCATTCAAAAGTGGAAATCCTGAAAACGAGAACAATATTGACATTTTTACAAAGAAAATCAAGAGGTACAAGTTGTAATTTCCAGTTTTCTCTTTTGTTCTCCAGACAGAGGATCTATATCATGGCTGGGATTCACACATCACCATGGATTAAAGCTAGTCTTGAAAGATCTCATAGACACTGTCCGCACTCAAGTCCTAAAAGGTCTTAGACTTTCCAGATTAAACCCTTCATTCAACCCCAGGTGCTCCTCGGAAATCCTACTGGGCAGTTCTACAGTGTTCTACAGGGTCACTGTGAGTCAGAACTGACTTGAGAGCAATGAGTTTGGTTTTAGTTTTTCAGTCAACAGTGAACTGGTCAGCTTAAAAGGCCTCAAGAACAAAATGGAACATTAAATAAAGTCTACAACAGTAGCATTTCAAACAACTGATAAGTAAAGCACCCAAATGCAGGGCAAAGAAAAGACAGTCTTATTTGACAAGTAATTTCGTCTAGTTCTCATTCTCCCTCAGATCTCTCACAGTCACACACACATAGTAGTTAAACCAAGATCGCACTGACTTACCACAGTGTTTCCACTTACTAGTCTGACGGGAGCCAGAAGAATGAGGTCAGCCTTTTCTTAGGTTTCTCTGACATCCAATCTATTGATTTGGGATAAGGCTGAAACTCTTCTAGAGTAAAACCTCCTTCCAAGGGTTCTTCCTACCAAATCACATTATCTGGGGCTGCCTTTTTCTCTGGAGTAAGTCTCCCCTCTTCAATATATCTACATGAGTAACCCCAGAGCTCCCCTTTCAAAGTGAAAAGCCTGAGGTGAGAATTCAGGTCATTTCAATTAAGCCACTCCAGTTAAAAGCATGTAAGTGACAGAACAAATTCTGTGTGTTTTGCCTGTGTGTGTAAGATGGAAATATTTCTATGGAACCAATTTATTCATAAAAAACCTCTTTATGAAATTAATCATTTAACTCTAATACATAAGGTAGATTTTGTTACAACTGCATGCCATTTCAATTCTTTAATACAGCACAATTGCCCTAAGAGGCAATTTTCAAATGGTGACTTCTGCAACTATCAATTTCAATGACAGTGTACAGCAACATAAGGTTTTAACCTCCAATTCGAACCCAATTTAACTTTTGTTTCCATACCACTGATGAGATACTAGGACCTCATCTATTTCATATTTTAAAAATGTATTAAAAGACAAATGTTAAGGTTAAAATTCCTTGGCATGACAACATTGTTATTTTAAACAAGCATAGAAAATTACAAAATTATCAGCCAGGAGGGAACTATACAACTAACAATTTGGCTTATTAAAAATCAGCTGGCAATGTTCTAAGGTGGATACCAAGAGATCTACATCAGGTACTAGTTTGCTTATCTCCACTCATCTACTCAAACTAAACTGAACGCACTTATGAACTTGCCTCGCTCTGAAAACACATCTAAATTACAATTCAAAAACATTAAAATCAAATTTTTATTATCCACATGCTAGCCTATGAAATTACTTAAGAGGCTAATTTGTCAGTACTTCCATCTCCCTTCCTACCTGTCCCCGTCCCCACACCAAGGCAAAGAATTCAGACTGAAAGGTTCAGTGGAAGTAAGTACCATAATCAAAATTATATCAGCTGTGTCCAAGAGAGGAATTAATGGGCTAGCAAAAGAGTACAACCTCAGGGTACAAAATTCCTAAGCTATCTCGCAGAAACACATTTGTCTAGTTATGGTTTCCAATCATTAAATACGTAGTGAATGTTAACTCATGAAAAGAAGCTGAAAGATCCACAAGAAAATTTATGCAAGTTCTATATTCATAAATACAGCTTCATTGTATGTAAACCGCAGGCCATCATCCTCAACCACCCCTTCACTCTTGTACAAAAAAAAAGACCGAACCCCGTGCCATTGAGTCGATTCCAACTCATAGCAACCCTATAGTACAGAACTGCTCTACTGAGCTTTTACAGAAGACTGCCACATCTTTCTCATATATGGCAACTGGTAGGTTCAAACCACTGACCTTTCAGTTAGCAGACAAATGTTAGTTTAACCATACTGCTAATACTGTAAATACAGGTGACTCCTATCCAATTGCCCCAGGAATTCTGAGCCAGGTGAGAGAGTGCAGGAGAAGGAAGAAAGGGAGAGAAACAGGTGCATGGAACTTGCTGGAGAAAGATTTCTGCTTAATCATATTTTATGTCATGTTTTAACATAAAATAACATTACCACAGAAGAAACCACAGATCAAATATTGATACATAAAAGAGAACAATAATCTTTGAATCAAATGATGCAAAGTCATAAATGTCGACCCGAACATGCAGACAGAGCAGAGCATCTGTCAGGTGGAAGGGAACTGCAGTTGTCACACCAATGCTGAATTATACCAAAAGTGTTCCTAGATTATCTACATCTTTGTCTTCAAAAATGAAATGACCCACTGTACAAAGAGGACAAAACAGAATTTTTGTTGGATAATTTACAGGCACCAGTTCTTAACATTTTTTGAAAGTTCTATCCATTTCTAACAATTATAATATACCCCCTCTGAGAAGTAAAGATGACCCCTGCACTACTTTTTTAGTCCCCCAAAAACAAAAGTCGGCATCCAGAAAAATCACTTGATATCCTTCTTACTTCCACATAAGCTCCTAAGCCATCATCGCAGGGAGCTTAAATGAAGTAGGCAATCATCTTACCAGCCTCTTGACAATGCTGACACACTGACTTCTCTCTAAAACACTATGCATAGTCATTTCAAACCCATTTGTAGAAGGTTTTTAGGATATTATTTAATAAATTATCACTAAGAACAAGTTCCAAGAGCAGAAGAGAGACAGTATATTAACAGAAGGGTAAACAAACCATATACCACAAAGCTTTGCTACTACTATGTCATAAAAAATGCTCAATCCATGAAATTAAAAGTGATGAATATGTTATACATCTATCTACTCACGAATGAAAGGCCTGCCAGGAAACAGTAAGTTTCAGCTTGTTCCTGCTATAGCACTGCTATTCTACATAAGCCAGCTTGTTCAAACTCAGTATTAGTAGTAAACACCATTATGGAGTGCTTAGTATGTGCCAAGCATCACACTGGATACTCTGATAAAAAACCTCATTAATTCTCATTAACAACCTGCTGAAATCAGTACTGGCATCCTAATTTTATAAATGAAGACACAGGCTCAGCATTAATAACCTGTCCCAAGTCACACAACTTACAGTAAATCAGGATCAGAAGTCTGGATCTTTAAGCACTAGTAGGGAAACATTAGCTGCTATGGTCAGAAAGCATGAAAGGAAGGAACAGTAGTCCTTTCCAGGAAAAACTACGGAAGATAAAAACACGATTATAAATGACACAGGTGTCTTTTGTCTAAGAAACACTAGGCTTAAGATGTCACAGTAGTAAGTAGTATTAATATTCACACTAAGATATTCTTTTCAATAGATCTAAATTATTTTCTTGTTGTATTTCATACATATTTATTCAAAGTATCTAAACTCCCAAGAATAATGCCCCTGCCATCTACACACTATTTTTTAAGTGCCTGGGTTATCAGTTCCAATCCTCAAATGTTTAAACAGGCTACACTAGCAGTTCCCAACAGGTGGGTTTCATGTTGCCTTAAAACCAAAAAAAAAAAAAAAAAACCCCACCTGTTGCCACGAATCTATCCTAACTCATGACCCTCAGAATAGAACTGTATACTGTCATTAAGTAAGTAGTGAATGTTAACTCATTAAAAGAAGCTGAAAGATCCACAAGAAAATTTATGCAAGTTCTATATTCATAAATATGGCTTCATTGTATGTAAACCGCTGGCCATAGTCCTCAACCAACCCTTCACTCTCATACCAAAAAAAAAAAAAAGACCATAGGGTCTATTGCCCCATAGGGTTTCCAAAGAGCATCTAGTGGTTTCCAACTGTTGACCTTCTGGTTAGCAGCCATGACTGTTAAGCATTGTGCCACAAGGGCTCCTTTTGTTACCTACCCTCCCCAGAGCACAAATCTGGTCATGTCACTTTCATTGCTTCTCTATTCCAACCCAAATAAGATTCCTGTCAGTGCCCAGACACACCCTGCTCCCTCCTGCTTCAGGGCCTCCATTAGCAGCCGTTCCCACTACCTAGGCAATTCTTACCCTTCTCTTTCTCCAGCTGGCCTCTACCTACCTTTACGTCTACAGTGCTCCGGTTACGGTCTCATACAGAGTCCAACTGAGTATTATCTTGGTTGATTGACAGATTGATCTCCTGGTCTCCTGACTCTGACTGAAATGTTGTTACTCTCAGTTGCCATCAGGTTGTCTCCATTTCACGGCGACCTTATACACAGCAAAACTTTGTTCTGCACATTCTTACTCATGATGGTTGGCATGTCTGAGTCCATTGTTTCTGTTATTGTCTCAATTCATCATGCTGAAGATTTTCCTCATTTTCGCTGACCCTCTACTAAATATGATGTCCTTTCCCAGCAGCTGGTCTTGATGATGTGTCTAATGTAAGCAAGCTGAAGTATCTCCATCTCCAGATTAAATAAATATGCCAAGATTCTAGGCACTCAATATTTTTCAAAGTATGTAACTAATGTGATTCATAAAATATAAATTCAGTGAAAAGCTTTACTAAATTTGTGATTATTTTTTTGCTATTTATTCTCTTAATAAATTCTAGACATTCACCTACTGTACTTCTATCACATGGTGGATTCACTCACACTTAAAATGATGTTAAAAGCAGACCTCATACTCATACACCACTAAGAGTATAAAAATATCCCGTAACTGTGGCTACTGTTAACAAAATGAAGAGTTTCCCAATTTATGCCAATAAAACAAGTCCCTTGTACTGAGTCAAAAATACTTCAACACTAAGCCCTTTTCTGATACTTAAGAATCCCTGAAAGCTTCAAGTTCTAGTCTACAGAGTGAAAAGCAGTTAATAACATATGTCCCTTCAAAAGTGTTCTGAGTGGGTCCTCAGTAATTTTATTTTGTTCAAATTTTTCACAGAAAAACTAAGCATAACATTTTTCACCATGGTCTGCAAGGTCCTCCTTGATGTAAAGATATAGAAGTTTGAGGATCCTAATTCAAACAGACAAAATAAACACACACGGTACCCTTCAATCAAATAAATGTGAAACTATTTTCAAAGATGTTATATTTTTTCTCATTCATTCAATGTATTTACTGATGCCTTATTAATAATGTTGAGACACTGTGTGAGGCAAAGACAAAATTCTTGTCCTCAAAGAATTCACTGACAAATTACAACACAGCTCATGTGTACTTTATTAGAGGCATCCCAAGGTGCTTCAGGAAGAGGTAGGACAGAATGCCTAAAGGCAAATCTCAGAAGTGTTGTCTGGGGAATACTCCTCTGATCTAGATGGTCTTGCCTACCAGAAAGGCAGCCTGCTATGCTTCAATATGCACAGGCTCCAAATTCACAGGCTTGCAGAAAAAGTGACAGAGGTCAGGTGCAGTTTATTTAAACAAAGAGTCAAACACCATCTAACTGAAGTGTTTGATATGCAGTGCATGAAAACTAGAATCACTGCAGTCTTCAACTACTGTTTTCAAGACACCAAAAGTGGTAGTGGTGGTAGCTGAAAAGTGCTGTCAAAATTGATTTCAACTCACATGGACTCCACAAAACAGAGCAGAACTGTCCCACAGGCTTTTCTAGGCTGGAATCTTGACAAAAGCAGATCTTCAGGTCGTTTTCCCACACAGCAGCTGGGGAGCTTCGTTTATGTGCACAAATACTGACAGTAAGATAAAATAGGAAACTACACAAAGACTCCCGACCTTCCTAGATACATTCAAAACAGCTTAACAAGACTGCTCACCCCCCAAAAAATAAGCACTGGAGTAACACCTAGAAACCTGAAATTTGCATCTGTGCAAAATTAATGTAATGCATATCTATAAGGAACTTCAGAAATAATAAACATTCCGAGATAGACCCAACAATTTTAAAATCTTAAAGGATCCCTTTCCAGTTTATGGTATGCATTAAAACCTTTTAGTCCTTTATACTCAGTGTGTGCATACAGAACAACTAACAAGACACTAGTACTGCATCGCTATAACACAACCCGATATAAATAAAAACCATCAGTTCCCCCACGTGTCTGTCAGTATGTCCTACAGTGGGGGCTTCCATCATGCTGTGATGCTGGAAGTGACGCCACATGGACAGGTTTCCGCTGAGCTTCCAGGCCAAGACAGACTAGGCAAGAAGGATTCAGCGATCAACTTCTGCAAATAAGTAGCCAATGAAAATCTTATCAATAGCAGCAGAACACTGTCAGATATAGTGCAAGATAATGAGCCCCCAGGTTGGAAAGCACTCAAAATATGACTGAGAAGAGTTGCAGCCTAAAAGTAGGTCAACCCTAATGAAGTGGATGGAGTCAAGCTTTCGGGACCTTCATTTCCTAATGTGGCACAACTCATTAAAATGAGAAGAAATAACTGCAAACATCCATTAATAATCGGAACACAAAATGTACGAAGTATGAATCTGGGAAAATGAGAAGTTGTCAAAAGTGAAATGGAAAGCTTGAATGCTGATATCCTATATTAGTGAGCTGAAATGGACTGATACTGGCCATTGTGAATCAGGCAATGATATGATCTACTACATCAGGAATGACAAATTGAAGGGGAATGGCACTGCATACATGATCAAAAAGAACATTTCAAGATCTATCCGGAGGTACAATGCTGTCAGTGATAGGATAACACCCATACTCTTACAAGGAAGACTAGTTAATACAACTACTACTCAAATTTATGCACCAACCACTACGGCCAAAACTGAAGAAATTGTTTTTCTAGCTTCTACAATCTGAAACTGACCAAACAGGCAACAGGATGCATTAATAATTACTGGTGATGAGAATGCAAAAGTTGGAAACAAAGAAGATGGATGAGTAGTTGGAAAATATCACCTAGGTGTCAGAAATGATACCAGAGATTCCATGGTAGAATTTTGGAAGACCAACAACTTCTTCACTGCCGTAACTTTTTCACCAACATAAATGGTAAATATACACATGGGCCTCACCAGACAGAATACACAGGAATCAAATCAACTACATCTGGAGAGAGACAATACACATGGTCAGTATCATCAGTCAGAACAAGGCCAGAGGCTGACTGTGGAACAAATCATCCACTGCTTATATAGAAGTACAAATTGAAAGTGAAGAAAATCAGAACAAGTCCATGAGAACCAAAATAGGACCTTGAGTATATCCCACCCGAATTTACAGACCATCTCAGAATAGATTCCACGTGTTGAACACTAATGGCCAAAGACCAGACAAGTTATGGAAGAACACCAAGGACATCAAAATGAAGAAAGCAAGAGGTCCTCAAAAAGACAAAAAGGAAGGAAAAGACTAAATTGGATGCCAGAAAAGACTCTGAAACTTGTTCTTGAATGAGAATAGCTATAACAAAAGGATGAAATGGTGAAGCAAAAGAATTGAACAGAAGATTTCAAAGGGCAGCTCAAGTAGACAAAGTAAGTATTCCAATGATGTGCAAAGAGCTGGAGATAGAAAACCAAAAGGGAAATATGTGCTCAGCATCTCTCAAGTAGAAAGAACCGAAGAAAAGTTCAAGCCTCAAGTAACAACAGTAAAAGATGCTATTCAGAAAGTATTAAAAAAGAGAGAAGGAATACACAGAGTCATTATACCAAAAAAACAACTGTTTGACATCCAACTATTCCAAGAGGCAGAATATGATCAAGAACTGATGGTACTGAAGGGGAAACTCCAAGCCACACTGAAGGCACTGGTTAAAAACAAGGCTCCAGGAACTGATGGAATATCAACTGAGATGTTTCAACAGATGCATGAAGAACTGGAAGTGCTCACTCATCTATGCCAAAAAATCTGAAAGACTTGGTCACCTGACTGGAAGAATCCATACTTATGCCTATTCCCAGGAAAGGTAATCCAACAGAATTTAGAAACTATTCAACAATTATCATTAATATCACATGCAAGTAAAATCTTGCTGAAGATCACTCAAAAGCAGATGAAAAAGTATACTGACAAGGGAACTGCCAGAAATTTAGCCAGATTCAGAAGAGGATGTAGAACCAGGTATATCACCGCCAATGTCAGACGCATTTTGGCTGAAAACAGAAAACACCAGAAATATGTTTACCCACTCACTGCCATCGAGTCAATTTTGACTCATCGTGACCCTACACCTGTGTTTTACTGACTACGCAAGGGCATTTGACTGTGTAGATCATAATAAATTGTGGAAAATATTTTGAAGAATGGGAATTCCAAAACACTTAACTGTGCTCCTGAGGAATCTGTACATGGCTTAAGGGGCAGTCATTTGAACAGAACAAGGGGATACTGCATGGCTTAAAGTCAAGAAAGGTATGTGCCAGTGTTGTATCCTTTTACCATAACTATTCAATCTGTATACCAAGCAAATAATCCGAGAAGTTGGCCTATATGAAGAACAGGGCATCAGGATTGGAAGAAGACTCACTAATAACCTGTGTTACACAGATAACAAACCCTGCATGCTCAAGTGAGAAGGATCTGAAGCACTTACTGATGAGGTTCAACCACCACAGCCTTCAGTATGGATTACACCTCAACACAAAGGGAACACAAGTCCTCACAATTGGACCAGTAAGCAACATCATGACAAACGGAGAAAAGACTGATGTTGTCAAGGATTTCATTTTACTTGGATCCACAATTAATACCCGTGGAAATAGCAGTCAAGAAATCAAAAACACACACTGCACTGGGAAAATCTGCTGCAACAGACCTCTTTAAAGTGCTAAAGAGCAAACACATTACCTTGAAGACTTAACGTGCTCCGGACTGAAGCCATGGTATTCTCAACTGTATCATATGCCTGAGAAAGCTAGACAATGAATAATAAGAATTGACACCTTTGAAATGCGGTGTTGAAAAGAATATGGAACACACCATGGACCACCAAAAGAACAAACGGATCTGTCCTGGAAGAAGCATATCTAGAGTGCTCCCTGGAAGCAAGGATGGTGACACCTTTGTCTTACATAGGTTGAACATGTTGTCAGGAGGGATCAGTCCCTTGAGAAAGATATCATGCCTGGTAAAGCAGAGGTCAGTGAAGAAGAAGAAGAAGACCCTCAATGACATGGATTCACACAATGGCTACAACAATGGGTTCAAGCACAAAAATGACTGTGTGCCTGGTGCAGGACTGGACAGTGTTTCATGCTGTTGTACATAAGGTCATTATGAATTGGAACCAACTTGATGGCACCTAAGAACAACAACAAGAGGAGACAGTTTTTCTTTGTAACAGGTGGTATTCTTGCAATGCACTGTTAGTATAGTGTTAGTTGTCCTGTAGCAAGACACTGAGGACAGAGTAAGTAACAAGCCAGGCCAAGCTTATACTCCCATTTCACACAATTTTATCACAAATAAACTTAATATTTACTAACTACTCAACACTATACATGTTTGGATTAAGTTAGACAGTGTGTGTGAAATGCCTGATGACTCTTGTTATTATTTCCACATAAAAACTGAGAAAACTGGGGGTTCTAGAAGTTGAATGATCCACAAACCTACACAGAGTTAAGACGGCAGAACCAAGTATCAAACCTAGGTCTTTCCACTAAACTAAGTGTTCCTAAATGATATTCCTAGACCTTTCGGAATGGTGTTTATAATTGCTTGCATTTTCTAAGGAGAGGCTTCATAGCTTTCACCAGATTTTCCAAGAAGCCCAGAATCCCCCCAAATTTAAGAAACAGAAAACAGGCCATGGACTTCAGCCACTCTCACCAAGACTCACTTCTCACCTTCTGAGGGGGAAAAAAACACTCCATATTTTTATTTTCACTTTAAAATTCTCAGAGCAGGTCAAGGTTTCCACTTCTAGTCAATTTTCAGCACTCCTGCCACAGGTTAAGTCACACACTAAATTGCAATACTCTGTCAGTGTGAATCCAGTTCTGCCACTTCACAAATACTGACCAATGTCATATGGTCATTCTGCTCTCCAAAACATGTTTCAATCAACCAGTTCTTACCACACTGCCTGTGAAATAAGCAATCATTATTACATCTGCTTCCAGGAAAGTAAAACACTGTTGTTTTGAGGCCAGGACTACAGAACTAGGACCAAAAGTGAGATGAGATCCTAACACATCTCCCCTCCTGATCTGCAAGGCCACGTCATTTACCCACAAGGACCATCCAGCTAAACAGAAAACACAAGGCAACAGCATCTATCATCTTCTCTACCAATGACAACATTTAATTAGGGTCCAGTAATAAATCACTAGGTTGGGTATTCCCCCAGGTCCCAGCCACAAGTGTGTTCAACTCTGAAAGTTAAAGCAGACATTATACATGTGGCTGGCACCTCCAAAGGGAGTTGTAACAGCGAGGAACACTGGTACTATACAAGGTTTGGTCACTTCTCTGCCAGCTGGTGGGTGTGGTCACCTAATCCCTCCATCCTAAATTTCAGACCAAAAATAGGGAGCAGAGTGTACTGGACCCAGTTTGCAGTAAAATGTAGAACAAAATTCAAACCCACAAAAAAGATCAGATTTACTAGTCTGACAGACACTGGAGAAATCCTGAAAGCATGACCCATAAACACCCTTTTAATTCAGTATTGAAGTTATTCCTGAGTTTCACCCTTCAGCCAAAGATGATGCAGGCCCATAAAATAAACAATAAGATATACAGTTCAACCATGTATACTAGACTAAATGGACATGCCAACCCACAAACAAGGACTAGAAGGCAAGAGGGGACAGGAAAGCTGAATGAATAGAAATGGGGACCCAAAGATAGAAAAGGCGTGAATTTAGACTTGTCTTGGGTTGGCAAACAATGTCACAAAACAATGTGTGTATTGTTTAATAAGAAAATAATTTGCTAAACCTTCATCTGAAGCACAATAATTAAAAGAAAAAAAAAAAAAAAAAAACACTACTGGGAGTGGAGTACTACTACGGACAGAATCTGACCGTGAGGTTAATTAGATCAAATCGCTCATTTTACAGATCAAGTAAACTGAACTGGAAGAGCGAAACAACTCATCTAAGATCTCACAACTCAAAAGCAAGAAGCAGTTTTAGAAAGATTTCCAGACACCTATCCAGCACCCTGCCATCCTCCCAGGCATTACAGGCAGTGGGCCATGGTTACTGCCAGAGGCTTGGCTCACCAGCTAAGGTAACTGCATCAACGCCAGGCTAGGACTCACCGCGTTTGGCCTTGTGCCAGATCCACTCTTAGCCTCCAGAGTGGGGTTCCCGGTGGGTAGCTACTGCCAGGGACTAGTCTCAGTTTGCTTTTTCTGAGAGATAATGCAGTTATCACTACGACTAACCACAACAGATGAGGAAAACACCACTTTTGACTTTGAGGAATTAATTTCCAAGGAGGGTATGTTAGGGTGATGTTTTATTTACGGCTCTGCCTGATCAAGATGATTTCCTGAAAGAAGCGTTCAAAACAAATAATCTTTAAGATAGGAAGAACCTTAAGCTTCCTCTCTGTCCTCCAGAGGCCGGGGGATGGGGGGAAGGGGGAAGCCGCAAAAAGCTGCCGAGAGAATGCTAAACTTAGGCTCGGTGTCTCGGGACGCGCGACCCATAGTTTTGGATGAACATCCTTTCAGGAAAACAGAACAGACACAGTCCCCCGAAAGAGGTACCCAGTTCCCTATAAGGACTGGCGACGAACCAGCATCTGGACATCCTGGTTAAAAAAAAAAAAAAAAAAAAAAAGTCCCAAAGGGAGCCGCAGAAGCGCAAGCTCGTGCCATCCGCGAGTGCCAAGAGTCCTCCTACAGGAGGATGAGGGCGGGAGTTCGGATCCCACTAGACCCGCCAAAACCACCCATGAGCAATCCCAGGGAGGAGGCGCCACTGAAGTCCCCTAAAAGCAACTTAGAGAATACTAATCCCACCGCGGCATCCCAACCTCAACACACTCCCCTTCCGGCCAAACGCTCCGATGGGAAGCGGCTCACACTTCGGAGAATAAGATAACATTTACCGAGCGATGGACGCAGATAACAGGCAAGAGTTTTCAGTTTTGACATTTTTAAAAAGCGCACTGTCAGACAGCACAGGCAGACGCACATACAGAGGTACAGCCAGGGGGAAGCTCCTAACTGTCACTACTCCATGCTAGAGCAGCGCTTCCGGGGGGTCTCTGCCCCCCGCCCCCACGCCAGGACGCGCCCCTCCCCACTGCCCAAGCTAAGAGTGGAGAGCTGGGGACGCCCGGCAGCCTGACCCTGAGGGAGCAAAGTGAGGGAAGAGGGGGCCCACCTCCTCGTCCTGCTCCTCCTGGGATGCGCAGCTGTCCCGGGGTGGCGCGGTTCCTCCCGGGGGCAGCGGCAGCGACACAGCGGCTACGCGCTGCGAACCGCCGCGCGCGGGAGCCCACACGGCGGGCGAGCCAGCGCCTGATGCGCCACCCGGCGGCGGCGGCGGCGGCGGAGGCGGCTGCTCACGGGAGAAGCCGCTGGACTCCCCTTCCTCTGACAGAGTTTCTGAGCCTAAGGAGACTCCCGGCAAGGACGCTGCGGCTGTCACAGGAACGCGAGTCGGGGCGCCGTGGCTGTCGCCGCTGCAGGGCACCGGCTCCGGTGCCTCAGAAACTTTCTCCCCCATTTCTCTCTCTGGCCCAAAGTGCTGCCCGAGGGGCGGCGGGGCGCACTCGGTGCTTCAGGAGGGAGCCGCAAGCTGCTCGGCTCCGGCTCGCTCTTGCTATCGCTCCCGGCTTGCGGGAAGCCCCGCCGGCAGCTACATGGCCGCGGCGGGGCTGCAGAAGCGCGCCGCCAAGTTAGCAGACGCCTGGGCCCAGCGGCCAACGGGGGCTCTCGCGCGCAGGGACATGCCGGCTTGTGCCTTTTCCCGAGCCCAAGGTCCTGCTGTGCTACGCCGGAGCCAGCAGGACTGCGGCTTCTCAGGCAAAACCTGCCTCGGGGACTGAGCGGGGCCGGAGGAGGAGACGGGCAGCCCAAAGAGCCAATGGCAGGGCAGGCGCTGCGGTGGGCGGAGGCTACGGCGCCCCTAGCAGCGCGGGCGTCAGATGGGGGCCCGGGCTGGGGAGCCAACCCCAGGTCCCGCAAGAGCTAAGGGGCAGGAGAGACTCGGAGAGGACACAGGCCAGGAAGGTGGGTATAGAGACTGGAATTGCAGCCGAAGACTCGGATTCTGAATTTCGATGGAGGTCCGCTGGCTGTTCTTGGAGCCAGGATGAGACAGCCGAAGGGGCGTGAGACATTGGAGAAGAACTGGACTTCATCTCGAGAAAGTAAAGTAGAGAAAACTGACCAAAAGAAGAGGACTGGCAGGGCTTTAGGGCGAAAAAGACACACAGGCACCCACTGGCATGCTGGAGCTGAGTTCCAATCCCCAGTTCTCCGTGTAAGCTCCTCGGACCTCTGTCTCCTCAACGATAAATGGAGACATTAATGCTTATCTTGCCTGGCTGTGGGCATAATTGGAGAAAACTGCAAAAGCTTCAGCACAGTGTCTGGCTTGGACACCTAGAGAGCTTTCAAAACTATTTTCTATCTTTATTTCTATTTATAACCTAAAAAGTTAAGTCAGAGTTATAACTTCTGACATGGAGGGAAAAAAAATACATTTATGCTCCATCAGGACAAAAGATGTGCCAGGCGTGGGTGCCCGATGCTAGACACACAAAACTGAACTTAAAAAGGCTCTGTGACCCTAACCGCTAGTATCTTCACGTCAACTTACGTAGAGGATCAAAACAGTTCACCTTTTCAGTTTACTTTCTCCTCACCTGGGATTGTAAACCAAGAGGATGCAAGGAATGGGTGTTTCATTTTCCTAGTCGTTAAGAACTGTGAGAAAGAACTTACATCGAAAGGCACCAATAGAGCCATCTTAAGGCCCTCCACCCTTTAGACTGAAGAAGGCAGCCTCCTGGGTGATGAGGTGTCTTAAATTTCCTGGGAAGCCAGCGCTTAGCTCAAGAGTGGGAAATAAATGATTGACTTGCCTTCAGCTCCATTTCCATTCTGGCGCTGTGACCTACGATATAAATTCAACCAGATTCAGTCCCACACATGTTGATTGAGATGTGTGCCAAGTGCTTGCAGGGGGATTCAAAGATTAATAAGGTAGGTCCCCTGCCCTTGAGGTGCTTATGGTCAACTGAGAGATTGATACTGCATAATATAGCTCCATTATTAATCTTTAAAAGCTGGGTAAGTGCTACAGGAAACAATGTTACAGAATAACGGTAGCAGACCCTCAAGCTCAGGAGTCTCCTTGTCAGAACAGCTTTGCCAAAGGTCCTTGAGAACTGAAGGACTCAAATGACAGCCCCTTCAACTAATGAACCCTTTTATGCTACCCTTGTATTTACAAATGACACATCATACCAATTCATCATTTTGGACAGTGAACTTTGCCTTGGTCAGATTGCTACTGCCCCCCCCAAAACACACTCAAGATAAAGGGGAAGGAAACACAATCCCACCCCACTGTCATAGATAGCCACACTACAGAATGGACTCCAGCTGTCAGACTTACATTGTGACACTTCTGAATGATCTGCAGGGATGTGAAGACCTGCTGAGGTAAAGGACCATGCTAGTGACTTAGCTAAGCTGTGAAGAGCCAGGCTTCAGAGAAGGCACAGTGGGAGGGCATGAATCTGATCCTGGGCCCAACAATTACTTTCCTAGTCTGGAGCATTGGTCTTTATCTGAGCCCCTATGTGGTTGATTCACCACAGTGGAAGCGAAATGAGGACTTGAGCAAGGCATTCACGTGAAAGAGGAGGGGTTGCTTTTTAGTATATTGTGAAAGAAGCAGCAATGGCTTGGTCTCAATTACTAACAGCAAGAATGGTAATAGGTTGGTTAGCCCTAAGCAGCTTCTATGGATGATCTCATTTAATTGTGGCAATGACCTTGTGAAACATATTTTCAGCAGCAGCACTTAACAGATTAAGAAACCAAGACTTTGCATGGTCAGATAACTTGCTGGTGTCACAGAGTGAGTGAACTTAGGCACCCTGGTTCAGGGACATTCTTCAACATTCCAGTATATTGCCATCCAAAACAGACAATTTTTCAAATGCATATGTATATACTAGGTCATAAACATCCATAGGAAAAGAACTGTGTTCTTTTGCTTCAACATGCAAAAGGGTATGTGTGGTGAAAAGTGTTTTTTTTTTCTTTGCAAAAATGCTTAGAAGGCACTTATTCTGTGCATTGATTTACTTAAACTTCACATAAACTCTATGAGATAGCTGCAACTGTCACTATTCTCATATTACATCTGGGAAATGATATGACATCTATGAAACAGAAAAGTTAAATAACTTGCTGCAGGTGATGCAGCTACCAAGTGATGAAGTCAGGATTCAGACTCCAGCAGTTTAGCCCTAGGGTCTATGCCTATAATCCCTATAGATCAAAGTACCAGATCAATGCTTCTGGTACTTTTCAGACCTTAACCTGAAATCAGAAATGCACTTTACATTGCAACTCATGAGACATACACACAAACAAAGTTTCATAAGATAATACTTACCCTTCTCATAAGTGGAGTCCTGGTTGGACCATGGTTAAGAGCTTGGCTGCTAACCCAAAAGTCAGAAGTTTAAATCCACTAGCCACCACTTGAAAACCACATAAGACAGTTTTACTCTGTCCTATATGGCCATTATGAGTTGGAATTGACTCAGTGGCAGTGAGTTTCCTATAAGCAATGCAATAAATTTTTACTATGGTTATTGAAAATAAAAACACTAGCTATAACTTACTAAATGTATTTGATAATCTGTTTTGAATCCAGCAGTTGAAACCAATGCACTTGATCATCCCCACACACAACCCATGAGGGAAATATGTTGTAATTCATAGAGTCTCCAGACCAGAAATGGGCAATCATAAAGGGTAACTGTATAAATACAAAATGAGTAGGAGGTTAGGATTGTTCCTCAAAGGTATCTCAATTAGACCTGTATACAAAATTCAGGGGTGTGGCCAAATCACTGGACCAAAATCAGTTTTAATCTATCTAAAGCTTAACTTCTAAAATTAAATTATAAACATCTTTCTTGGTCCCGAGGAAAATACCCCTTCCAAGACAACTTCTCATAAATGGAGATGGGTTTGCAAGCACGATTTTTCTCTCTTCAGTGTCACTGCAAGCAAGAACCAAAAACGAAGAAAATGACTTAGTCATAAACCAATTCCTGGGGCCTTGGACAATGACATCAGTCAGTGTAGTTTCATAAAACAGATACAGACTAGCCTACAGAGTGCGAGGAATGAGGTCAGCCTTCCTCCAAGGTAATCAGAGTCTGTTGATATGTTCTGTTAGGCGTGCTCTAAAGTACCTGGTTCAGGGACAAACACCTATGGGCACTCAGTAAACATTCATTGCCTTTTGTCATTGAGTACCTGCCTTGGTTTTCTGGATTGTTCTACTAAGTGATGGATAGAAATTACGTAGAAGAGTCATTGCTGTCTGTCTCTGCTATTTAGGTGGGACTGGTTGTGAATGTCAAGCTCCATCTCTGTTGAATGAAGGACGTTCTAGAACTAACCATCCCACCCTGAGTCAATTTCATGAATTTTCTCATGAGGATTACATTTAGGATTTAATAAAATTGATGTTGATACTCCTTTTTACATACATGAAATTAGAATATCATGAACTCAGCATGAACAGCTATTTGCAAAACTACACTTAAATAACTTCTTGAGTACCCAATACAATAAGAAATCCCAAATATCAGATTATTTTTGGATTGTGAAGATGATGATGTTACTCATCCCTGATAGCTTGTTATTATTATCATTGCTAATGCTATATTCTGCTACCCTTGTGACCAGTGAGGAGACTTTTGAGACAGAGTGAAAGATATGAAACCTTAGCTATTGAGGTGGCCTAGATGGGGGTTCTTATATCTGGCGGTGTGTTATCGTACAAACCATTGGTTTTTCTGACCATCTTGCCCAGAGGAAAGCCATCATACCCCAAGCTTGTATTTGTGTCTGAGGCTCTGGGGAAGATAGGGTTGGAGTACTTGGTTCCAGAACACAAACAGGGAGAAGTTCAAATAACAGTTGAGAAGGACAGTGGAAAAAGAATAATAAAGTGACCTGCTGCATTATCTCACCTAGAAGCTGAGAAGAGTGTGAAAATAAGCTTTGCTAGCAAATTAAACAAGCTTGAACAAAGAGGAGGAGGATACTGATCTGATCCCTTAGACCAGTGCTTCCGAAAACATGGTATATGGCACACTTAGCCTCGGATCACCAAGGGATCCAACCCCACCCAAAGGTCTAGAAATCCATATTTTTAAGAACCCACCTCAAGCAAGCATCAGTTATCCTAATCACTGAAGCTAATTCTAATTTAGAGATCAAAGAGCTATTTTATGGGGCAAATGCTTATAGCTCTGTGGAATGTGACTAGCATGTGCTTGATGGCCTACAGTTTGTGGCTCTTTCGACACCTTTGTTCCTAGTCTCTCAGAGAACAACCACCCTGGGGAGACCAAGGCTGCTTAGGAGCCAGACAGGACTATGTATGCTTATGAAAATAGCTGGAAAAACTGAGCTGATACACCAAAAGAACTGAGGATCGTGTGCTCCCAAGGGATTTTGTTTAAACAAAATTCAAAATGGTTACCTATCTGCCACAGCAGACTCCAATGTTCTGCACTTGTCTTCGTGAGATAGATAGTTACATCTGGGATTTTTTTGTTATGCTTTCAGCATGAAGTGTTCTTTTATTATCACTCTTCATTTTTCAAAAAGATTTATTCAGTATGCTGTTTAGGAAGTAGAAGACAAACACATTTACTCGTTTTTATTCATTATAAGGGTTAGCTTTCAGAGTCAAATGATTCCATTTTCAGCTCTTAGGGCAATTTCCTTTCCTTTGATTCTGTCCCCACTGCATAGCCAATATTTCCTTTTGCCACCAATCCCCCAGAAATTAGAAAATAAAATGATGCTATATAGCAAACTGGAAAATGGTGACTCCTTCTGCAGTCATGAGCCAGTCTGCAATTTTTAACCTGGAGAAATAGTGCCTCCTAGTTCCTTTCCTCTCAAAGGATGTTCTGCCAAAAACAAACTGGAAGCTTATTATAGATGCAAACTCTCAGTCTCTACTCTGGACCTACTCAATCAAAATCTTAACAAGATTCAGGGTGGTGGGGGGAGATCATTTAAAAATAAATAAACAGATAGATAAATAAACTGTTGCTGTCAAGTAGATTTCAACTCATAGTTACCCTGTGCCAAGTGCTGTCTAGTCAGATCCGACTCATGGCAACCCTGTAGTGACCCTAAAGTCAAGTTACAAAAACCTTGCTTTAACCTACTGGAGAGAAACCCTGGTGGTGGTGTGGGTTAAGTGCTACATCTGCTAACAAAAAGGTCAGCAGTTCAAATCCTCCAGGCACTCCTTGGAAACTCTATGGGGCAGTTCTGTTGTGTCCTATAGAGTCACTATGAGTTGGACCCGACTAGACGGCACACGGTGGAAGCTACTCATTTGCAAATGTGGCTACACACTGGAATTACCTGTGGTACTGTAAGACACACTGATAATTGGGTCGCAACATGAGCTTTTTTTTATTTAATTGGTTTGGGGGTGGGACCTGGACATCAGAATTTTTAGAGTTCCCTCAGTGAGAAGTGATTGAGTTTAGGGCTGAGGCAGGAAACACACAAGATGATTCAGTAACAACATGTGGTACCACAAATAAGGAAATGTTCAAAAAAGGCAGAGAAATTGTCAAAAGAATACAGCTGCCAACTTAATGGAGATCCCAATGGCCAAAGCTGAAATGATTCGAGCAGCAAAACAAATGATGACGGTTTTGGATTTTTAACTCATAGAATGAAATAAATATCCATGAACCCACTTGATATAAATAATCAAGTAAATAAAAATAATAAAAAAGGGAAATGGGACATCCTTTGCTCAAATAGAATTCCAAGCAATACATGTAAAAAGAGGGAAACGGAGAATCACTAGTAGGCAGATATACCACAGAAATAATTGTTGCAAACAAGTTCTAAAAATGTGGGCTAACCTTAGTGAGGGTAAGTTCCAGGAGAAAAGGGAATCTGTGTAGTCTCAAACAACTTCCCCCCAAAACACGTATGGACACAAAAAGAAAGTAACCTGACAGTTGAGCAGCGGACACCAGCTTAACCAAGTGATCAAAAGCAACCTCATTAGCAACAAGACATGTCAATATTATCAAGCCCTAGACATGATACACAACATTATTGTGTGGTAAAATAGGAATCGTACCCTATACTGGGGCTACTGAGGGGGTTAAATGTATACAGATATAAAAACATTTAGTACAGTGTCTGGCATACAGAATGTCTTCAGTACATGATAATCTTTTTTTCTTATGAAATAACTGAGGAATGACTCTGGTATTTGGAGCAGGCATCCTGAAGCTTATGCCCAGGCCCACATCTATCCAATGGCTGAAAACATTATGCCAGGGGATAGATTAGTACAATTAATGAAGAGCTGAAGCCTTTTCAAGTCAAAATCATGACACTGATGGCCAAATCTTTTGATATCTTCTCCATATTGTGATGGTTCCCGACGGTGTGAATCCCATCTTCCCAAGACAGAATACAAAGTTCCAATATTTCTCAGCTTCCTTTGCCTCCAGGGTGCAGTTATGTGACTTAGATTCTGCTAATCAAATGCACACATTAGAGATGTAGATACAGAAGTGATTTATGTGAGGAAGCAGACAGAGTGTGGGGCATCCATTTTGCAGGCACAGATGGTGGGAGAGGCAGAGTGGTTCTGGAATCATCCAAGAGCAGCAGTTTCCTACCCAGCCAGTTCTGCTTTGAGAGCCTGAGGATTATTTCTGGAAGCTTAGTCCAGAGCCTGTTTCTTCAGTTCTTTCAAAGACTCTGTGAACATCCTAATGTCTTTTAATAAAGCACTTCCTACTTAAACCAGATAGTACAGATTCTGTGGTTGGCACCTAAGAATGCTGACTTTCACAATGCTACAGTGCTTTGCCTTTCCCTTTCCTCTTTCTCCCTGCTGTAACAATCCCCCTGCATTAATTTTGCCACATGGTGAAGTGTGATACCAGTTATCAGTAGCTGTCAACCCAATTACCTGTAGCCATAGAGTCAACTTCAATTCATGGTGACCTCATGAGCACCAGCAAATAATTAAGCTCCACGGGGTTTTGAATAGCTGATTTTTCAGACATAGATCCCCAGGAATTGCTTGCATGGTGCTGGTGGGTGGACTCAAACTTCCAACCTTTGATTAGCAGCTGAGCACGTTAAACATTTATACCACTATTGACTCCTAAGTGCAACAAGGATCCTAATAGTCTTATATAAGAATGGAGATTACATAAGAATAGGGCTTTCTATAAATCCAGGACACTGATCCTCCTTATCCTGGGTGGTGTCCTTGGGAAGTTCTTGAACCTTATAGCAGACTTCCCTGCCTTGCCAAGAAGCTGGATGAGCAGTCTCAAAAAAACTGAAGCCCAAACCCATTTTGGCACCGAGTCCATTCTGACTCAAAGTCGCCCCATGTGTTAAAGTGTAGAGCTGCTCCATTCGGTTTTCTTGACATTAATCTTTACAGAATCAGATAGCCAGGGCTTTCCTCTGTAGTGCTGCTGGGTGGATTGGAACACCACACTTCTGGTTAGTATTCAACACAAGTGGCACCAAGCTTCTCAGATGATGCTTCCGTGTTATTCACATCACATGCACACAGTTGTCATTAATTTGACTGTTTTAGGAAACAAAGATGAAAACAAATGTCTGTGTGCACATAAGACAGGGCAGAGCTTCAAACCTGTTCTTTCTGGTGGTAACTACTGATGAGAATTTGCATTTCTACAAGTTCCCAGGCAATGCTAATACTACTACCAAAACCAAACCCACTGCTGTCAAGTTGATTCTGGCTCATAGTGATCCTGCAGGATAGAGTGTAACTACTCCATAGAGTTTCCAAGGCACACCTGGTGAATCTGAACTGCTGGCCTTTTAGTTAGCAGCTGTAATGCTGCTGGTTAGGGACTAAGTCTGAGAACCACTAGCAGAGTCACAGAAAACCAAACTCACTGCCATCAAGTCAATTCAGACTCATAGTAACACCACAGGGTTTCCAAGGCTGTAAAAGAGCTGAACAGAAGCTTTCAAAGGACTACTTGAGAAGACAAAGAAAAGTATTATAACAACATGTGTTAAGACCTGGCGATAGAAAACCAAAAGGGAAGAACACACTCAGCATTTCTTAAGCTGAAAGAACTGAAGTAAAAATTCAAGCCTCAAGCTTCATTAAAGGACTCTATGGGGAAAATATTAAATGACACAGGAAACAAGAAAAGAAGACAGAAGGAATATACAGTCACTGTACCAAAAATATTTGGTTGATATTCAACCCTTTCCAGGTGGTAGCATGTGATCAGGAACCGATGGCACTGAAGGAAGCAGTCCAAGCTGCACTGAGGGCCCTGGTGAAAAACAAGGCTCCCGGAGTTGACAGAATACCAATTGTGATGTTTCAAAAAAACAGATGCTGTGCTGGAGAAATCTGTACCGAGAAATTTGGAAGACTACCAGGCCAACCAGCTAAAAGAGATCCATATTTATACCTATTGCCAAGGCATCTGTTTTTTTGAAACATCTCAATTGGTATTCTGTCAACTCCGGGAGCCTTGTCTATACCAAGAAATTTGGAAGACTATCGGGCCAACTAGCTAAAAGAGATCCATATTTATACCTATTGCCAAGAAATGTGATTCAAAATGTGGAAATTATCAAACAATACCATTCTTACCACATGCAATTAAATTTTGGTGAAATTAATTCAAAAGTGGCTGCAGCAGTATAATGGCAGGGAACTGCCAAATATTCAAGCAGAACTCAGAAAAGGATATCGAACGAAGGATTTCATTTCTGATTTTAGATGGATCCTACCTGAAAGCAGAGAATACCAGCAAGACATTTACCTGTGTTTTCCTAGTTACGCAAAGGCATTCCACTATGTGGATCATAACAGACTATTGATAACATTTCAAAGAACGGCAATTTCTAAACACTTAATTGTGCTCATGAGGAACCTGTGCATACGTCAGGAGATAGTCTTTTGAGCATAAAAGGTAATACTATTGTTTGGTTTAAAGTTAGGAAAGGTGTGCATTATGGTTGTATCCTTTTATCATATCTATTCAATCTGTATGCTAAGCAAATAATACAAGAAGGCAGACTACGTGAAGAAGAGCACAGCATCAAGATTGGAGGGAAACTCATTAACAACCTTATTTATGCAGATGACACAACCTTGCTTGTTGATAGTGAAGAGGACTTGAAGCACTCTCTGAAGAAGATCAAGACAATGGTGTTCAATGTGGATCACACCTCAACGTGAAGAAAACAAGAGATCCTGACAAATGGACCAATCAGCAACATCATGATAAGTAAGAAAAGATTGAAGTTGTCAAGGATTTCACTTCACTTGGATCCACAGTCAACATTCCTGGAAGCAGAAGTCAAGAAATCAAAAGATGCATTGCATTGGACAAACTTGCTGCCAAAGACCTCTTGAAAGTGTTGAAAAACCAAGATGTCACCTTGAAGGATTAGGTATGCTTGACTTAAGCCATTGTGTTTCCAATTGCCTCATATGCATGGGAGACCTGGATGATGAATAAGGAAGACCAAAGAAGAACTGATACATTTGAATTATAGTATTTGTCAAAAATATTGAATATGCCATGGACTGCCAAAAGAATAAACAAATCTGTCTTGGAAGAAGTATAGCCAGAATGCTCCTTAGAAGCAAGGATGGCAAGACTACATCTCATGTATTTTGGACATGTTATCAGGAGGGATCATTTCCTGGATAAGGACATCATGCTTGGTAAAGTAGAGGGTCATTGAAAATCCATCTCTTAATGAGATGGATCGATGCAGTAGCTGTAACAATGAGCTTAAGCATATATAACACCGATGTGAGGATGGCACGGGACTAGGCAGTGTTTTGTAAGTCTTTACAGAAGCAGACTGCCTCATCTTTCTCTCTCAGAGCCACTGGTGGTTTCCAACAATGGACTTTTAGGCTAGCAGTTGAATGTTTTAACCATTGTGCTACCAAGCTCCTTACTAGTGGAGTAGTGGTTCTGAAACTGTGTTACCCATAAGAATCACCTGGGGATCTTCATAATGTAAGGATTTGTATTCAGTATATCTGGGGCAGAAATGCAAATTCTCAGCAGGGATTTGAACTGAAAAAAAAAAACTGATATGAAGCCCTGCAACAGAATAAGAGTGGTTGGAACAGAAGGTTTATATGCAATTCTTTTTTTGATTAAAATAAGAGATACTTCAGGAATGAAGTCATCTCATTACATATACAGACTTTTTTCCTCCTAAAATATTTTGAGTTCTTTTGAACAACTTTTTGCAAATCTTAGATTAAGCAAATGTTTTTTGATAAATGTACTTTTTAAAAACCTGATTTAAAATCACATGGTGGCAATAGTATCCAGTCATTTAGAAGGGATTTATTAGAAACTACTGCAACAGGGGCAATACTAATGGCATAATAGTTAAGAGTTACAGCTGCTAACCAAAAGATCAGCAGTTCAAATCCACCTGGTGCTCCTTGGAAAATCTATGGGGCAGTTTGACACTGTCCTGTGGGGTTTACTATGAATCAGAATTTGCTTGATGGCAATGGATTTATTGCAACAGGTTTGGCTTTATGTATATGCATGATATATATATATGCCAGACAAATGTTAGCATAAATAAAGCACTAGGTATATAAGATTCAGCATACTATTCCCCTCAAGACCCTCCTAAATAGTAGAACAGACAGAAGTTTGCAGTGTAATACAGTGCTACTATCTGTCTCTGCTGTAACTGGAAATGGTCTTTATTCCTGCCAGTGTCTTCTTTTATTTATCTATTTGTTATTTTTATTAATTATCAACAGCCAGCCGAGTGCGGTCGCTTCGGATCCAACTCATGGAGCTTTAAAATAGCATTCTGGCATCCTGTTCACATCTTGACTTGGTGATCGATGGGTTCAAGTCAACACAGCTGTATTATTTAGGCTTCCTTTGTAAGAGCAACAGTTGACTTTAGTTAATTCGGTCAGAAGAGTAAATTATTGTTAGTTCTGAAATTCAAAGAGAACACTGGAGAAAGAGACATGGGACTACAAAGTACTGAAATCACAGCAGCTACGGGTCTAGGCAGTGGAGCCGAGTCTTTTCAGACACTGCTGTCTTTATGTAACTCAGTCCAAGGATAGCCCTTCCTTGATTGACAGGACCATCAAGATTGCTCAAATGGAAGTAAGCTATCCCTTAAAAGGAAATTGGGATACTGCTACCAAAAGAAGACAGAATGAATATAGGGCAGCCAGATTCCAAAAAAATGCCTGCCACTGCACTCATGCTCCAAGTGTGCAACTTCCGTGGTAGTTACCATCGACATTTTCCTGGTGACAGTAGCATTGATGTTACTGCTTTTAGTGTGGAACCCCCTGCTCAACCACAACAATCTAACCTGTTTAATGGGGGACAAGATGGGAAAGTATTTCCCCAAAATCACCCATTAGATGAGGCTAGGATTCAAAGGAAAGTCTATCTCCAAAGTCCATGCTCCTTCTGCTATAATGAAATCTTAACCTGGGCGTTTCTGGAATGACTGACAGGGATGCTGGCTTCAGAAGCCCATGTATTTCTGAGTGTGCTTCTTTTTCGGAAGATCACCTACAACTTTTATCAGATTTCCAAAGGGAACATGACCTTTCAACAGTAACAAACCACTACAATACCCAAAGCTACAGTAGATCTGTTTAATGATCATAAAGCTATTGTTGAGTACACCCAATAAAATATTTTGATTTTATAACCTTAGCACTTGCTGTGTGTAATACTGTATTGCAATATAAGATTCAGATTCAAAAACTTGATTCAACAGCCCTGTCTCCCATGGGAAAAATGTTTGTCTATGCTGGAGTGAGCAAGGGTTAAAACTAATGAGAGAAGTCCTCTCTGCAGGATAACAAAGGGCTGAGCAAATCAGGAAGATATTTTTTATTAACTAGTGAAGTCCAGCTGCACATCTGAAGGCCTGACATCTGTTTGTAACTTTACAATGACTTCATTTATCAGAGCTTCCATCATGTACAGTGGGGGTTATATAAAATCTGCCATCATTTCCTCTATCACAGTGTTATTAGATTGTTTTGAAAGTAGCTTTATTTCACCAACAAAAAGATAGGTAGGTAGAGAATTAGAGACAGACAGACAGATAGGTAGGTAGGTAGAGAAATAGATGGATAGATAGATGTTCAAACTTCTTTGGGGGAAGCAAAAGTACCTCAGAGAAGACTTTGGTTACAACTTCTAGAACTGAGTGATTTGGGGGCTTCATGGGCATCTACACATTGGATGTTGTTTGTAATGGTCTCATTGGTTTATTTCTTAGTTTTTCATCTCTAGCAAGTTGCTTCTTTCTCAATCTTCATTGGTTGTTTTTTTTTTTTTAATTCCATTACAAATAGACCTCTCAAATTGTGTTAGCTAGCTGAAATGTTACTTTTAGATGGTTCATTATAATATGTCTTGCTGTCAGCATGCATAATATTTTACAGAACTTAAAACCTTTATTCTAGAAACAAGATAAAGGTTGTTGTAAAACAGAGGAGCAAAGAAGCCCAGTAGAGCTAGCCTGGTCTACTAGTAGAAATAGTAGCTAGCACACTCTATAAATATAGAAGCACTTCTGATCATGGCATTTCATGCATAGGGTCACCATTTCAGTGTGAAATGTCCCCTTCTTTGCCTTCTAGTCTTCAAGCAATCAGGTTTTTTTTTAATGGTGTTTTAGAAATGTGATGAATATCTACTAACACCTGGATGTAAACTTAATTTTAAAGCTGTGGAATAGACCATAAATAAAAGCAGTGAGTTATTTCCATAGCTCAGCCTGTTTAGACCAATGGAAATATGGACTGTCAGCATAGGAAGCCCAGAATTCTCTGATAGTGTGAAATGCCAGGTAATATAAAGTTCCGTTGTCAGTAGTTGTTCTTACTGTTACTGGAAGAAATTCTCAATTGTGGTGGTATCTAAAATAAGGATTCAACATGTATTCTATTAATTAGTAAGCAAGTGGCAAGGAGAGGAGACGAAAGAGGAACTTTGAAGTCAGGTTCTTCTTGAAGTTTCTTCCGACTATTGTAGTTCTTAATTTCAATCCATAATTTTCATATTATATTGCAAAATGAAGATTAATTGTATTTAATTCAAGTAGATACCTAATACAGGAGCAGGTGCTACCTTCCTCCTAGTTGAAGTGTTCTTCAGGTTGCCACCCACCTGGAAACCCGAGCTACCTTCTTTTGTTTGCATAGGATGTTACTTTGTGAAGAGCAGAACACTCAAGCTCCCCTGATTCCTTCAATCAGTCATGAGTCTGGTTGAATTTTCCCTCACATAACTCTCCCATTTATCCCTTTTTTTTTCCATGTTAAATTCTACTTCCCTGGTTCAGATCATCACCACCTCAAAGATTACTGCAATAGCCCTCTAACTGATTTCCTTGCTCAGTCAAGCCCTTTCAATGTATCTTGAACCCCTGTGCCAGATTAATCTTCCAGAAATACTGCTTTGATCTTACCACTGTACAGCATGTAAAATGCCACCCACTGCCAGCAGGATAAAGACCAAAATTCTTACTCAAAGACCAAAATTCTCGCTCATCCAAGGCCCCACCATCTTTCCAAGTTTATCACCCAGACTTCCCTCCAGAAATTTTACACTCCTGCCAAACTGTATTATTCATTGTTTGTAATTCAGTTTGTATTCCAACCCATTCCTCCATACATTTCTGTATACCTAGAAAGTCATGTACCTCTTCTCTCTACCCATTCAGATCTGACCACCACTCAAACCCCTTGTATCTGTCAAAACTCAACTAAAATGTGATTATCCTAGTGACAGCTTTAAAACATATCCTTCATTTCTTTGATACTCCTCACACTGAGAGATGCAGTATAGGTCTCCTAGCCTTAGATCTGGATTGAATTTAGGGATTTGCTTTTATCTAGTAGAATGCAAGAGAAGAATCATTGAGTAACTTCCAAGGCAATGTCAGAAAAGGCCACACAGCTTCCACCTGCTTTTCTTCTGGGGAAAGCTCTATAAGAGCATCATGTAAGAGCTCTGAGTACCTGAGACTACCATGCTGTAGAAGTCACATAGACACTCTGGTTGACAGTAGAACTGAACTGCACTTACAAATCAAGGAGGAAGTCTTCTTGGATATCCAGCCCAGTTCAGCCTTCTAATGAATGCAATCCCAGTACAATATTTCAGAAAAGGATGCTCAGACAAGCCCTTTTCAAGTTCTTGGTGATGGTGTAGTAGTTAAGAGCTACAGCTGCTAACCAAAAGACCAGCAGTTGGAATCTACTAGGTGCTCCTCGGAAACCCTATTGGGAAATTCTACTGTGTCCTAAAGGGTCACTATGAGTCATAATTGACTCAATAGCGTTGGGCTAAATCATGAATATAATAAATAGTTGTTTTAAGGTACTAGGTTTGGGGTAAATTTGTTATGCCATGATAGTAATTGGATGTTGCTGTTAGCTGTCATTGAGTCAGCTTTAACTCATGATGATCTTATGCACAACGGGAAGAAATGTTGCCTCATCCTGCATTTTCACTGTCATTGTATGTCTGAGCTCATGGTAATTGGAACACTCCCCTAAATTCTCTTCCTAACATCCCAAACCTCTCACTCTTTGTTTTAGTCAGCTAGTGCTGCTTTAACAGAAATACCACAGAGTGGATGGCTTTAACAAAGGAAGGTTTATTCTTACACGGTCTGGTAGGCTACAAGTCCAAATTTAGGATGTCCACTCCAGGGGATGTTTTTCCCCATTGTCTGCGCTGGAGGAAAGTCAGGTATCGTATCAGTCTTTGTCCGGGGTGTATCTTGGTGCAGGAACCTCGGGTCTCAAGGATGTGCTCGTCTCCTGGTGCTACTTTCTTATGGCGTGAGGTTTCCAATTCTCTGCCTGCTTCCCTTTCCTTTTATCTCTTGCAGGGTGAAAGGATTTAGGGTGGGGCAAGGCATACTCCAGGGAAACTCCCTTTACAGTGGAGCAAGGAGGTGATCTTATAAAGGGATTTATAGTCCCACCCTAATTTTTAACATACAGCACATCAAAATCACAAAATGGAGGACAATCATAGAATACACTTATTTTGGGGGGGACACAATTCAATCTGTGACACTCTTCTAAATTCTAATGCAAGTATTCACTATACTCATTGATTGAGGATACATCAATCAAGGCATTTACTAGGTAATAGGTTTAGCCTGTCACTGAGCTGGATGCTGGGGAAGCAACAGGTTTTTAAAAAGGCACTACCCATGCTCATAGGATATTTACAGTCTTCTAGAGATGGACATGTAAATAGGCCATTATAATGTATTAAGTCTACAATCTATATTTTAGCACCTATTTTGTGCCAGGTACTGTGACACAGTGAGAGATATTTGAAAATTCTGAGTATTGTCGGCTGTAGGACATCAATGCACAATTATCCTAGACACAACTGAGCATGCAAGCCTGGGGTGATAGAGAGAAGAATGGACCCTACATTGAGATTTGGGAGTCAACAGCACATAGATGGTGGAGAATGCTACAAGCATGCATGAGACTCCCACTGGTGTAACGTGAAAAGAACAGAGACCCTAGGCAGGAACCTAAGACACTCAACATGTAAAGCTTAGGAACAGAATCTTTCAAAGGAAAGAAAGACCAGTTAGAGAGATAGTTGGGAAACCAAAGTCTGTAAGCCACCCAAACCAAGGTAAATACATGTTTCAAGGAGCAGGGAGGAGCCAACTACACCAAATAAGATCAAGTATGATCTTATTTAGAAAATAATAATTTTCTAGAAATTAGTATTTTGAAAATAATAATGCCTGTGACATCTCTTTTATTGTAGTCTTGGGCTGTTTTTTGGTTGTTGCTGTTTGTTTTAATAAAAAAAATTATCAATATTAAGATTTCACTGAAGTATTACATAGTTTGTGGATGGGGTTATTTATGTTGAAAATTTGAATTTCACAGTTATAGTACTCAGATGTGTAAAGCTAAAATTATTTTTTGTTAACTGAAGTTATCTGGTCTCCATTTCTGCTGATGGCCAATTTAATCTTTCCAACTCAATGAAATTCTGTTTCTTCTATCTTAAAACACACTGTTTTTCTTTGTTTGCTTGTTTGTTTTGGTATCGCTCACATACAGAGTTTTACTCATTCCCCTTTGTATTCCCTTCTTGTAAGATGATCCAGGTCCCAGGAGTGTTGATACATGTGCCTGGGACTCCATTGCCCATGGTGCCTATAGTTCTCACTGGACTCTGTTTAGGTGTAGCTCATTCCTCCAAGTCTTGATTGTAACCTCTGTCTTCACTGCACCCCCATCATGGCCTTTTGTTGCTAGCGTACACAATCTGTATCAGCCCTGTTCTTTCAAAGGTCTGGAAGTTACTCCTTTCTTGCTTTCCTTTTAGTTGCTTACCTTTTTCTCCACTGTAGTGGGCAGAACCTTGGGAACTATGGGTATCTCCCTCACTCATTGCTTCTGTGCTACAGAGAGGCTATATTGCATATGGGGCTTTTTAGAGTTCATGGAATAAAATCTAGAAATTTATACCAATTCAGTGCACAGAATTATATGAGTATGTACAGTGTCATGTTTTCAGAATCCCTTACCCACGAAAGAATTCTCTTAAGAGCCTGTCTCTTAAAATCAAATATGTTTTGTCTTTCAGACTATTCTTTAAGCTAAGAGCTTTCCTGAAAGGGAAAATTGTATTATTCTAGACTACAGTCACCATTTTTCCTGACCACTAAATACCGTTGATATAATGTGAAGAAAACAAGACTAGGATTTTGCAGGAATAAAAAGTGTTTAAAAAGTATTATTGAATTATATCGCTTATGCACACAGTAAGTTCTCCAAGTGTATAATTTATTATTTGCTAATCATTATTTATTTGGAGACAGAGAAATTAGAAACAGGCCTGACGTTTGCTATCATTTTGTAAATTTGTATTTCCAAGGTCAACCTTTAAGGGACTCTATTCCATTACCAGGTCTTAGACTATAAAGACTTAAACTATAAATTGTGTAAGCTGTCATAGTATTTGTGAGTGGTTAGGAGTTTGCTATACCCAAAAAACATGTACTGTAGGTGTTATTGAACAGAAAATAAAGATTAACATATTTGCCTTGTGATTATAGTTTTTAAAACATGAAAGTAAAACTCTATTAAAACAAACACAAATATTTATTAACACTACTAATTGCTCTGTTTAAATAAGACAAATGGATAGTTTATGATATAAATATAAAGCTCTTTATAGTTATACACAGTTACTTCTTTTCTCATTAATTTTTATTGTTAATCACTCTTTAATTTAATCATAATTTTTTCTCTGTGTTTAAATAGAATTAACTTACTTTTTAATCTTCCCAAGAGCCAAACCTCACATTTATGGACCACTTTTCCCAATGACATGCCTTTGGCAGTTTCTGATTCCTGAAACCGCTTACTTCTCCAAGGTATTGCAAAAGCCCACCACTCATCTCTCAGTTTTTCACACTGTGATGGTTTGTGTGCCGCTACTATGCTATTTCACATACTAACAGGCTCAGTTACCGTACACAAGATTCAGCAGAGCTTCCAGATCAAAACAGGAAAAAAGACCTGATGATCTGCTTCTGACAGTGAGCCCGTGAAAACCCTGTGAATCACAACAGAATACTGTCCGGTATAGTGCTGAAAGATGAGGGCCCTGGGTTGGAAGGCCACAACAGAGGACCCAAGCATAAACTTTTCATTCTGTTGCAAGTTGGTTTGCCCTGAGCCAGAACTGATGTGATGGCAACTAACAACTGCAAAAGCAAGTCTCCATAAGTTCCAGCTCTCTTCCTTTTTAGAGCTCATACTTTTTTCTAGGCAGAAATCTTACTGGAAATTGAGGGAGAGCAACATGGACGTGCGTGACTCAGCATTACCAGCACAAATGCCCTGGGGCTATCTGCTTCCCAAATAAGAAACAAGTTCTTCTCCATCCGCTGTCTCTCAGTTTCTCTCTTTTTTAAGGACAGTTGAGTTCCATCTTCTAGCAGTCGTTCCAGAACTGTGATTTCATATACAAAACTGCTTTCAAACAGGTTGGGGCTCCAAAAAAGGCTTATCAAAAGTTACGTTTTCTAGTTAGAACTTAGAATTTTTTTTGAAGAGATATAAAATAATGTTGCTACAGTTGGACTAACTGTTCACTAGCAGAAAAACAAGACAGTCAATCTATATGTGAATATGTGGCCTTGACAATGTATTTTGTTTGATTTGGTTTGTTTTACATGGAAGTTAAGGTAAAGAAGTATGAGCCAGTCAGAGCTTAAGTCATAGCCTGAAAATATAGCTAAACTGGGAGAATTATGAAGCTTTTCAAAAATAAGATAAAAGAGTGGTGGGAAAAATGAATAAGAAAACAAAAGGCCACTAAAGAAAACAAGATTGCTCCTGGGAGAGGCTGAAGTATTTAAATTCCACAAGGAAGGGAGAGAGGAAGCAGCACATGGATGATTTCAAAAACAGAGCTAAGGAAATATTTACCCTACAGTTGGAAAAAATAAATTTGTTATAATTTTTACGGCAAGTGGAAGGAATGAAAAGCAAGTGCTTGATAATTTGCTGGGTCCCCTGCGAGTGCTTGATACCTGTTTGTTGACTAATGAGAGCTAAGAAAGGAAATTTGGTGAAAAAGTTGGACCATGTGGAAAAGAAAGAGCTGACATCTTTCAGTGCAGAGATAATACTCCTGGATTACAATAATGGGGAGTGTCTGTTCTGATACCTTAAATATCTCAGGGATGTGTTTATGATGTTAGTCTCCCTCCCAGGCACACCACACTTGAAGAATCTGGTTACTGCATTTCTAGAGGGTCATAGTGAGTGATTTTTCTCCTCCTGTCAGCTGTGCCTTGACTGGTTTTTCTTTCTGCTTTTAGTACTAAAAGTATGTATAAAATGAAGTCACAGAAAATTCCATGTAATTTTTACAGTAAATATGTCCTAATTACTTTCATGTTTTCTCTTTTTACTGCTTATGGAGATTAAGTGACATTTGTTTATCTAGGAAGGAGAGTGCTTATTCCTTCTATTTCAAACAGTCTGGGACCGGAGTATCCAGATATGGTTTCTCTGCCCTCAAATAGTCAAGCATAACCCAAAATTCCTAAAATAAAATTAAGAACAATATGTTTACATGAAAATCACATTTTTTAATAGCATTGTTTTTTTACTTCTAGTGAATTTCCTAATACCTTTTCTAATGGACTACTGAGTTAAAATGTTCAACTATATCCAACAAAAAGATCCTGTAAGTTGCTATATGTCTCAAATGATCATTTTCTTATTGTACCTTTTGAATAAAAAAATGTCCTGGGCCAATATGCTTCAAAATAATCTGTTAGGGATTTGAGATTTGGCAGTTATGGGCAAGACAAGAAAATTTACAATCCTGGTTTGTTTTAGGCTTTTTAATTAATAAGATGTATGTATACAAGCATAGCAAAAAAAATAGATTGTTTACAGTTTCTAAAAGAGTATACCATTTAATAATAGGAGGATGGGTTTTAAAATTATAAGTGATAGCATATTCAAATGGTACATTACCATGAAACAGAATAGAGAATCCAAATTTAACTTCATCCACCTATGAGCAGCTGATATTTGACAAAGGCATAAAGCCCATCAGTTGGGCAAAAGACAATCTCTTCAACAAATAGTGCCAGCAAAACTGGATATCCATCTGCAAAAAAATGAACCAAGACCTGTATCTCGTACCATGCACAAAAGCAAACTCAAAAATGGATCGAAGACCTAAATATAAAATCCAAGACAATAAAGATCATGGAAGAAAAAATAAGGGCAATGATGGGATCCCTAATACATGGCGTAAACAGACTAGAAAATATTACAAACAATGCACAAACACCAGAAAAGAAAAATAGTGACTCTAGAGATCAGAGTAGAACTGCCCCATAGAGTTTCCAGGGAGCACCTGGTGGATTTGAACAGCTGACCTTTTGGTTAGCAGACATAGCACTTAACCTACTATGCCAACAGAGTTTCCAGATGAATGGGAGAGTCTAAAACTCAAACACTTGCTTCATGTAAATACTTAAGAGAGTAAAAAGACTATGTATAGACTTGGAAAAAATTTTTTGGCAACCATGAATCTAATCAGCGGCTAATCCTCATAATCTACAAGGTATTTCAAAATCTCAAAAAGAAAAAGACAATCCAGTTAAAAAATTAGCAAAGGATACAAACAAGCACTTGACCGCAGAAGATATCCAAGCAGCTAACAGATAAGGAAATGCTCATGATCATTAGTCATTAGAGAAATCCAGATCAAAACTACAGTCAGATACCATCTCACCCAAACAAGGCTGGCATTAACCCACAAAACACAAAACAAATGTTGGAAAGACTGTAGAGAGACTGGAATTCTTCTATACTGCTGGTGGAAATATAAAATGATACAATCACTTTGGAAATCTATTTGGCACTTAAAAAAGGAGAAATAAAGACACCAGGTAATCCAGCAATCCCACTGCTTGAAATATATCCTAGAGAAATAAGGGCTGTCACATGAACAAATACATGTACATGAATGTTTATTGCAGCACTGTCCACAACAGCAAACAGATGGATTCAACCTAGATGCCTATCAACAGATGAACAGATAAACAAACTATAGTATATTCACAGAATGAAGTACTATACAATGAGAAAGAACAGCAATGATCTTGGGATATACCTGATAACATGGAGTCATCTGGAAGACATGCTGAGTAAAACTACTCAGTCACGAAAGGATGAATACTATATGAGACCTCTATTATGAGGACCCAAGAAAAGGCTAAGCACGGATGAAAATAATCTTTAGTGGTTACCAGGGAGGGGTGGTAGGGAAAGGGGTATTCATAGATTAGATATTACATAGGAAATGGTTTAAAAGAAGGAAGTGACAGCACACGGTAGAAGGGAGATCAACTCTGCTGAACTACACCAAGAGCTAATAGGTTTCCTAAATACAACCAACATTTTGAAAGCCAGAGTATCAGGGCTCGGGGCCTGGGGACCATGTTTTGGGGGGACATCTAGGTCAATTGGCACAACTAATTTTTTTTAAGAAAATGTTTTGCATCCCACTTTGGTGAGGGTTGTCTAGGGTCTTAAAAGTTAGCAAGCTGCCATCTAAGGAGCACTAACTGGTCTCAATCTAGCTGGAACAGAGAACAAAAAACATTAAAGACAAGAGGGAAATATAAGCCCAGGAAACAGAAGAGGCCATGTGATCCAGGGAGTAAATCAACATGAAACAGAAGAACTACGTGGTGCCTAGCCACCACAAATGACTGCCTTGACTGGGAATACAGTGTAGGCTTCACAACAGCCAGAGAAAAATGGGGGTACAGGATCTAGAGTGCTATAAAAAGACCAAACTTGATAGTCCAATATCCTGGAGGGTCTCGAGAATGTGGCCCCTAGACTCACTGTTAGCCCAGAGCTAATAGCAGTATGAAAGACAACTCTTCACACAAAAATTAGACTGGACTATAAGACACAAGGCTTTCAGAGCAGCTCCTCGATAGAAATGAGATGGGAGGGTAGAGTGAAGGGGACAGGAGTTGCTTGAATGAATATGGGAAATACAGAGTGGAAAGTAGGAGTGTGCTGTTACAGGGTTGGGAGGGCATCTAGAGCTGCACAGAGGCATGTCCATGGGGCTTTGTATGGCTAAGTGACTTGGTTTGTAAATTTCTACTTAATCATGATAAAATATTTAATTTTTAAAAAGGTACATTATCACATTTTCAGTAAAATAATAGATCATGGTTCTCAAGAATATTTAATGACTTAGACTAACACTAACACACAATTTGCTAAGTGAAAAAATCCAGGTGGCAATCTGTATGTGGAAAATTATCTAATGAAAAATAAATCAATTAACATACAAATGTTTGAAATAAAATTCCCCAGGCTAATCTAATTCTAATTATTATCCTAAGGAAATTATCAGAAACTTACATGAAGATTTATACACACAAATGTTTATTATAAAGTTTATCATAATAAAAAAAATAGTAGCTAACTTGGGAATTGGTCAAACAAACATTACATACCCATACAGTGGAATGCTATGAAGTCATTAAAAATCACATGTTTTAAGGCTATTTAATGAAATTTGAAAATATTTTTAATGTGATAGTAAGGAAAACGGTACAATACCAAACTACATGGTATAATACAAGCTTTTGGTGAAAGAGGTATCAAATCTTTTTATTAGTCTGTTAATAAGGAAGTTAAAATCTTTAAGTATAGGACAAAAAAATGAAACAAAATGTAATAGTCTATGTTAATACTATCCTTCTGTTAGGATTAAGTCTCAGGCAAAAATTTACAGCTCACTGATGACTTCTAAACTCTATTCTAAACCATGCAGAGCCAATCAAACTAGGCCTCTGACTCAGGCTTCAAAACAAACTCCTTCATGGGCACTATGGTAGATAAAGAGCTCTCCAAATGACCTTCTCAGATCCTGTCCCCAACACCAGGTTTCGTGGCTTACAGTACCTACATGGCAGACTCTAAATAGCCAGTCATTTCTAGGGCCCCACAACCGCTCCTCCTAGCTGAGGCACCTTCCTGACCTTTGTCTCCAGGATTTTCAGTAGATGCCGACAGACCTGTCATGGAACTTAATGTCCTGACTCTGCCTCCATCATCAGTAGTGAGAGATCTCAGGTGGGTAGCCCCTTGCCCGGGCTGTGTACAAGACTTTCTACACTTTTATAAACACAGAAAGTATTTTGCAAATCCCTGATATAAAATTGAAGGTAAACAATTTTTAGAAATAAATTTCAATATACTTGTAATTTCCCAATAGCTTTTATTTGGTTTTTTTTTTTTACTAGCATTTCTACTAAAAAAGAAAGATCTTCTACTAGCATGTTTTTGGAAAACACATGGGTTTTTTTAAATGGAAGTTTTTTCTAGTCTCCTGGGAGATGAGTGTGTGTGTGTGTGTGTGTGTGTGTGTATGTGCGCGCGCGCGTGCATGTGGATGTGTGTGTTTACAGCACAAGACTTTCCAGGTCTAAAACAAAGGTCAGTTGCCAGTAGAAATCAGGGTTTATTCCAGTGGCTCAGGCTGGGTGTGTCTGGAAGCCTGCCCTGTGTATCACGTGAACTAACAATCTTCCGCAGAGCTTTCTAGCTCACTGTTCCTTCCAGTGTGTGGAGGTAGTCGACCTAGTTGCTCTGGTTACCAGTTTTAAAAAGGAACCACCATAACAATTTATAGGCAGAATGAAACCAGTGATGCTGGAATCAATAACTGTTATGCCATTATTGGAAAACTAAGCAAATAACTGTTCCCCTAAATGTGTAGATAAATTAGAGGCTTAATATCTTACTTGTATAGATATTACTAACTATAATAATAAATTATTTATTTTGGTATATTATTTATTTTGGCATTTATGCACATCACTGAACATTTGTTCGGGAACCACAAATGACTGAGGGACTAAAAACACTTCAAGGAAAAAGGAAACAGTAGAACAGAATACAGAGAAATGTGTCTCAGAATGAAAAGGAAAAAGGCACTTACATAAAGTAACACCGTCCTGACCCATTGACAGAGTCCCTGAGTGGTGCAAATGGTTAAGCGCTTGCCTCTGAACTGAAAGGTTGGCAGTTCAAACCCACCCAGATGCTCCTCAGAAGAAAGGCTTGAAGATCTGCTTCAGAAAGGTCACAGCCATAAAAATTCTACAGATCATGATTCTACTCTGCATCATTGTTTTTACTGGTTGCTGAGAACTCAATTCTGACTCTGCAACTCTGGGACATATGGGATGGCTGTGAGTTGGCACTGACTCAGCAGAACTGGTTTGGCTTTTGATTTTGGACCCACTGACAGTTTGAACCTCCTTCCATACTAAGCCATACCTCCAGTTCTTGGCCTTCCAAACTCCACATGCCTGTAGGTCACTTCAGTGATTAATAAATAGGATAGAACTGGTATATCTGTATAATCTGTCAATGTGAGCCCAGAGCATCCTGGGACATCCAAGTCAAGTCTTGGGACAGCTGGAATTGCAGAATGCTGCAGTCCCAATTGACCATGTCTGGCTCCGTACCATAAGCCCCAAATGTACCTGCCTGCTCCTGAGTTGGCTGCTCCTGAGTTGAATTGCAGTGGTCTCTCCCGCTCTCTCTTTTCTAGGCATACAGTATCATGAAGCAAGGAAAAGGACTATGAAAGTGTGTGAGAGTAGGGTAGTTTAAGTTCTTACACGGACTAGTGATCCTTGCAACTTTATGATGCTGTCTATGTCACGTTTCTCAAGATTTTTTAGATATATTGGTAATAACCTTTTGGAAAGATAGTATCAAAAGCTTAAAAAGTTTATCACTCTGGCACAGAAATGCTCTTCTAGAAAATTATCCTAAAGAAATAATCAGTGCATAAATATATAGGTACAAGAGTGTTTATCGAAATGCTGAGTAAAGAGAAATAACCTGTTTCCAGCAACATGAAGCTTGATTAAATAAATGGTGGTATATACACACCAGTTGGTGAAGAGCGTTGAGGATACTGTGAACTGGCAAAAGAACAAACAAATTAGTTTTAAAGGGAATGCAACCAGAATGTTGTTTAGAAGCCAGGATGACGGGACTTTAGCTCTTTTATTTAGGAAAGACTAATGACTAGAAAAGGTCCTCAGGTTCGGTAAAGTACAGTAAAATGAAAAAGAGAGAAATCCTCAGTGAGACAGATCAACATAGTAACTTCAACAACAGACTCAAACACACCAACGATCATATAGATGACATGGAATCAGGCAACATCTTGTTCTTTTATAGTACAGAAGATCACCACGAGTCAAAGCAACTAACAATAGCAATAAGCATAAACACAGTGGAATATTATTGATCCATTAAATACTATAAGGCAGATTCATGCTTCTTAATTTAGAAAGAGGTCCAAATTTTCTTTAAAAATTTAGGCTAAAAACAGGGTAGATGCAGGGTATCCTAAGTATAAGCATATAAATAGAAAATTGTCTAGGAGTTTGTACAACAAAATATTAGCAGTATTTATCTCTGGTAGAGTGGTTGGGGTAAATATCGTTTCTATAGGGATTGAAAAAGGCATAATATAAAAGAAGTAAAAGTGAGTCTGGCCCTGCCTTCTAGACCAGAAGTGTATTTTGTCAGAATAATAATTTGAACTGCCTAATAATCTTCCTACTTTTTTTTCTATGCAACAACCTGCTTGTATCTGCACTGAGATGTGTTAAGGTCCTATGTTTAAGTTGGACTTAAGTAGTAAAAGTATGGATAGGACATACTTCATTTGCTAACTTACTGGCTCTGGCAAATCAGGAAACCATTGTGAATGGAACCAATCCAAATGGCACTAACATTTTATCTCCATACTGTCAGAATATGCCCATAATCTGACTGCAGTCTGACAACCTCGTGGATGAATAGTTATGATCATCAGAAAATTGTTATTTAGGGATTAAAATATGTGGCATGGCTACCACTACTACCTCCTCTCACAGCCATGGCAGGCATCATTAATCACACGTTGTCCTGTGAACCCAGATGTGACCTTAAAATCCTTTCCAACACAGCTGTGCCCCAGGCATCTCCTATCAATCATTTGTTTCAACTCAAGTTCAAGCCTATTAGCCAGCTCTGCTCTGATTACTCCATCTGAAACATTATTTTTTAACTGGTTCCCAGGTCTACGGAGTTCAGGAACATGACTATTTTCTTTCCTTAATGATCTCTCTCCCCCCGTAAAATGTTGAGAAGCTACAAAGATGTTGCTGACATAAGGTTAACTCTCAGGAGTCCAAGCAATGTTTTTTAATCCCCTCCCCACCTCCAGCCCCAAACCACATAACAGAATCATCTTTTTTCAAGATCTTCAAGAATTACACAATAGAAATTTGAACCTTTATGCTATAATAACTGCATTTATATTCTATATAAAATATAGATTATTAGGACAGTCCACAAAAATTAACAAGTATTAATACTATGAATAAGAAATTCTAAAAGAAATGCAACAGAGTAGAATAGAACAGGGTGACTTGCACAAAATTAGAACAATGAGGGAGAAAAATTGTATCCTACATCTTGAGAAATCATACTTCTTCAAGTTTGACTAAAAAAGGCACTGAGAAATTCCAAACATAGAACTTCCATGTATAGAATACATAGGATCCAGACATATGTAAATCACCACTTGAAAACCTGGATCAAAGTGGAGATCAAATTACACATTTCAACTGTCTTCTAGCTTCATATCCCAAAAAACAACACACACACACACACACACACACACACACAAAGAAGAAATACTATGTAATCTGAGAACCAGAAATTTTGAAGAAATTCTGAAAGATACAAAGTTAACAGGCTCACACTGATAGAGCAAACCACAGCCCAAATTACATCACAGAAATGCTAGTAATGTAGTGGGAATAGGTTTAAGGGGAACTTCAGAATGAGAGAGTATTAAAAATGGCAGGGTCAAAAATAAAGTCATAATATAAAAAATATTCCCAGAGCTGAATAATGACAGATATTTTCAGCTTGAAAGAGTCCAGAATGCTAAGAAATTTGGAACAGATACAAGTTGATGAAATTTCAGAACACAAAGGATAAAGAGAAAATTTCCTCAGGGCGGTGGGGGAGAAACTTAAAAAAGAATGAGAAGGCCTGGCCCCTAGATCTGATGCTGCTCCCGATCATAAATCATTACTGAGGTCAACTCCTTGAACAGGAATGGATTGGACTCAGCGACACAGTGACCATATCTTGCGTGCATTTTATTGTACTATGCATCCATATGATGTCCTACTGGCCACTTACTAGAGGGGAGTGGAAAGAGTGGAGAGGAGGTGACAGGAGATTGTTAAAAGGATATGACATGTATACAACAGAAAGGAAGTGTGTGCTGTCACCAGGTAAGGAGAACAGAAGGAGGTGCAGATAGGTTGGCATGCAAATTTAAACTGCATTGTACACTTTCACCCAATCACAATAAGCAAATAATAAAAAAAGAAAGAGAATCAACTTGGCATCAGGCTTCTCACCCACAATGCTATACTCTAGTGTACATAAGGGAAACTCTTCAAAATTTTGAAGGAAAAGGGGGCAGAGTCAAGGTAGCGGACTAAACACACATCTCCCTAAATCCCTCTGGAAATCAAGATCTGAGCTGATAATTAAACAGAGCCTTCTAGTGAGCCATAGGACATGGCATAGGGCTGTCTGTTTGGTCTACATACCACTGAGTGGGAAAGTTCTTCTCTTTCCCTGATCCCTGCCCTTGTTGAGTGCTGGCTTGCAAGGGCTGAAGACAAATTGCCATTTTAACTTTTTTTCCCTCTGTCTTACCCGGTGGAAAGGGCTGAGATTTGGTTGGCAGCAAGGCTCAGATTCACTGCTGAGAAGATCAGCAAGTGGAGTCACCACATTTTGAGAGCCTGGCCTTGGAATCTGTGCAACTCAGCACCTCTGACCTCTCTCTCTTGGAATCTCCAAAACTCCACCATTGAATAGCCTTCCCAAGACAGGCAGGGGAGCTTGTGCAGGACACCATCTTGATTCACTGGGAGGTCGAGTTTCCTATACAGAGACCTCAGCTGGACCTAATTCCCAGGCTGGGAGGCCAGTGCTTGCCCAGAGAGCACTTTTCTGGCAGTAAAGCAGTCTTTAATATAGAAGTGCTTACTTTGCCAGCTGGGAAGAGGGACTTTCACACCTGAAAGCCTGACTAATTTTGGAAGCTCTCGGATACCTTTCACCTTTCAATAGAGAACTAACTGTGGTGCATCCGGATGGCATCTCTTTCAGCCTTTACTGTCTCACATTATAGGGCCAGCTGACAGCTTCCCAGTGACTCTGTAAGCAGGGCTGTGTCTTTGCCAGTCAGGAGGTGGAGCCTTCTACCCCAGAGATCCCACTGAGCGCAGTCAGTGGAGTACACAGAGGTCTCTGGTGATCAACTTACTTTTCAGACTGAGATTTAGATCCCATTAAACTAACACCAGACAAAAAAACAACCTCCAGATGTCCAAAAAGCAACAAACTTTGGAGTGGAACATTAAGAAGAATTCACTTATGGCTTCAGAAGGCCCACAAAAGAAAGATTCAAAGAACTTCCCAGACAAAGAAGCCTTTCTGAATCTATCAGAGGGTGAGTACTAAAGAATTACATGCAGAGCCATCCTAGATCTTCTACAGACTACAGCAGAGCAAAATGAAAAATTAAGCAACCTGTTTAATCTCATGGAAAACCAGTACTCTGAAATCCAACAGATCAAGAACAAAATCTAAGACACTGAAACTTCAATTCAAAGCCAAGAAAACAGAATGGAGCAAATGGAAAAGAGATTTTCTGACTTGGAAGACAGAGCTACTACTCCAGCATCTATGAAGAGAAATCAGAGAAAAGAAACAATAAAAATGAAGAAGCATTAAGAAGCATGTGGGACTCTATTAAGAGGAACAATCTAAGATTAACTGGAGTCCCTGAACAGGGTGGGACACCTGAGAACACAGAGAATTAAGAAAGAAGAGAATATAGATATCTAAGATGCATATCAAACACCACTCAATATATATCCCAAAATAAAGACTCCAAGACATTTTATAGTCAAGCTTAAGAAAATGAAACACAAGCAGAAACTCTTAAAGGCAGTAAGACTCAAAGCAAAACTAACATTCAGAGGGAAACCGTGAAGGCTTTCATCTGATTTCTCAGCAGAAATGATGCTGGAATGGAGACAATGGGATGACACATACAAAGCCTTGAAGGAGAAGAACTCCCAACCAAGAATTATATATCCTGCAAAACTATCTTTCAAGTGTGAAAATGAAATCAAGACATTTGCAGATAAACAGAAACTCAGAGACTTTGTAAAAACCAAACCAAAGTTACAAGAAATACTGGAAGAATCTCTTGGCTTAGAAGAACAAAACCATTAATTTTATATCTTAGGAGGAAATACAGGACACATCATCCAGAAACCTACTCAGTTAGGGAAGGCTCCAAACTCAATCAAAGCTGTAATATTAAAAGAAGTGATTCAGTGATCATATCATGAAAACCATGATGTCATCATATTAAAAAGAGGGATGTACTACCGTTGTTATAGTCCTTCCAAATGGAGAGGAAGTTAATAAGACTTGGAGTAGTTGAAATCAGATTTAAACATAGACTATTAAGGGGGATCACAGGGGCAGCCCCAAAGCACAATAAAGATGCAACATATCAAATCAAGAAACATAATACAGGAAGGAGTCTCAACAACCATGAAACCAACACTGAAAAAGGAAAAAATCAACTCATAAAGAAGAATGTCCCAGAACAGAATAATAACAACAGAGAAAACATTAACACAAAAATAAACATATCAGAGTGACAGCACTAAACACATACCTATCAATAATTACATTGAATGTGAATGGCCTGATGCTCCAGTAAGGAGACAACGAGTGGCATCTTGGATCAAAAGACATAACCCGTCCATACGCTACTTACAAGAAACTCACCTTGGACTTAAAGATAGGAACAAACTGAAAATTAAAGGATGGAAGAATATGTATCAAGCTAACAATGAACAAAGAAGAGCAGATGTGGCAATTCTAATCTCAGATAAAATAGATTTTAATGTAAAATCCACCATTGTGGACAAGGATGGACACTATACACAAGCAGGACTTAGCAATACTAAACATTTACGCACCCACTACTAGAGCATCTAAATACATCAAAGAAACACTGACTACACTAAAAAATGAGATAGATTGATCCACAATAATAGTGGGAGACTTCAACACTCCACTCTCAATATTGGACAGATCATCTAGAAAAAAGCTCACTAAAGACACAGAAAATCTTATCGCCACAATTAGCCAACTATACCTCATTGACATATACAGAACTTTCTATCCATCAGCAGACAGCTACACCTTTTTTTCCAGTGCACATGGAACATTTTCCAGAATAGCCCATGTGTTAGGACATAAAGCAAATCTCAGCAAAATCCATATCATTGAATCATTGCAAAGTATCTTCTCAGGTCACAAAGCCATTAAAGTCTAAATCAATAGCAGAAAAAGCATAGAAAGACAGTGGAACAAATGGAAACTGAACAACATCCTGCTCAAAAAGTCATGGGTTACAGAAGAAATCAAGGATGAAAGAGTGAAATTTATGGATTCCAATGAGAATGAAAACACTTCTTACCATAACCTATGGGATACAGCCAAAGCAGTGTTCAAAGGTCAGTTTATGTCTATAAATGCACACATTTGGAAGCAAGAAAGAACCCAGACCAAAGATCTACCCTAGCAAGTAGAGAGAAAGCAACAGAGGAACCCCTCAAACACCGGAAGAAAACAGATCATAAAGATTAGAGCAGAACTAAAAGAATTAGAGAATAGAAGAACAATTGAAAAAAATTGAAAAGACCAAAAGCTGGTTTTTTGAAAAGATCCACAAAATTGGCAAACCATTGGCTAAACTTACTAAAGAAAACAGGAAAAGCCACAGGAAAGGAAACAAATAACCCAAATAAGAAATGAGAGGGGAATTGTCACAACAAATCCATCAGAAATCAAAAATATCATAACAGAATACTACAAAAGACTGTACTCTAACAAATTGGAAAATCTAGAGGAAATGGACAAATTCCTTGATTCATATCACCTACCAAAATTATCACAATGTGAAGCAGAACAACTTAATAAACCCATTACAAAGGAGCAGATTGAAAAAGTTATCAAAAAACTACCAACTAAAAAAACCCCGGGCCCAGAAGGCTTCACCACAGAATTCTATCAAGCTTTTAGAGAAGAGTTATCTCCAGTACTACTATTTCACAGCATAGAAAGGGATGGAATACTCCCAGATTCATTCTATGAAGCCAGCATAACCCTGACACCAAAGCCAGGGAAAGACCCAACTAAAAAGAAGAACTACAGAGCAATATCACTCATGAATCCAGACATAAAAATCTTCAAGAAAATTCTTGCTGACAGAATACAACAACATATCAACAAAATAATTCATCATGATCAAGTTGGATTCATACCAGGGATGCAAGGCTGGTTCAACATCAGAAAAGCAATTACAAAGCCAACTGCCTACATCATTCTGAATGGAGAGAGACTGAAACAATTCCCCTTGAGAACAGGAACTAGACAAGGATGCCCACTCTCACCTCTACTATTCAGCATTGTACTAGAGTTCTAGGCACAGTAACTAGACAAGACCAAGAAATAAAGGGCATCTGCATTGGCAAAGAGGAAGTAAAAATCTCCCAATTTGAAGATGATATGATTGTATATGCAGAGAATCCTGAAGAATCCACAAGTAAGCTACTCAGATTGATAGAAGAGTTCAGCAAAGTGTCAGGATACAAGATAAACATAAGTAAATCAGTAGGATTCCTTTATACCAACAAAGAGATTATTAAAGAAGAAATCACCAAATCAATACCATTTACTATAGCCCTCCAAAAGATAAAACATCTAGGAATACATCTAACCAGAAAAATAACAGACTTTTACAAAGAGAACTACAAGACCTTACTAAGAGAAACTAACACAGATTTATGTAAATGGAGAAACCTACCCTGCTCATGGATAGGAAAACTTAACACTAGATTAAGTTTTCTATTAACAGTAGATTTGATATTTAGGTCTTTTATCCAGTTTGACTTGGTTTTTGTATCAAGTGTAAGATACGGGTCTTTTTTCAATTTATTGCAGATGGATATCCAATTTTGCCAGCACCATTTGTTGAAGGGATTGTTTTTACCCCAGTTTAATGTCTTAGGGCCTATCTTACCCAAAGCAATTTACTTATATAATGCAATCCCGATACAAATTTCTGTGACTTTTTTAATGAGATAGAGAAACAAATTACCAACCTTATTTGGAAAGGGAAGAACCCCCAGATAAGCAAAGTAGTACTAAAGAAAAAGAACACACTGGGAGGCCTTTCACTATCCGACTTTAGAACCTATTACACTACCACAGTTGTCAAAACAGACTGGTACTGGTACAAAAAGAGATATACATCAATGGAACAGAATTGAGACCCCAGAGATGACACCATCTTCCTGTCTTATTTGACAAAGACCCTAAGACATTAAGCTGGGGTAAAAACAATCCCTTCAACAAATGGTGCTGGCAAAATTGGATATCCATCTGCAATAAATTGAAAAAAGATCCATATCTTAAACTTGATACAAAAAACAACTCAAACTGGATAAAAGACCTAAATATCAAATCTAAAAAGATAAAGCTCATCCAAGAAAAAGTAGGAACAGTGGAAGCTTTAATATGCAACATAGACAGACTGTAAAATCTGTCAAACAAACCACAAACAGCCAAGCCAGCCAAGTGCCGTCAACAGAAGAGAAAATAGATAAATGTGAACTACTAAGAGTCAAACACTTCTGCTCATCCAAAAACTTTATCAATAGAATTAAAAGACCACCTACAGAATGGGAAAAAAATATTTGGCAACTATACGTCAGACCGACATCTGCTCTCCATAGTCTGTAAGGTACTATAAAATATCAACAAGAAAAAGATGAATAATCCAGTTAAGCGATGGGCAAAGGAGATGGACAGACATTTCCCTAAAGAGGACATCCAGCGAGCCAAAAAACACTTGTGGACATGCTCACAATCGTTAGTTATTAAACAAATTCAAATCAAAACTACAGTGAGAAACCATCTCACCCCAAGAAGGTTGGTTATGTTACAAAAAATGCAAAACAACAAATGCTGGAGAAGCTGTGGAGAAATTGGAACTCTCCTATACTGTTGGTGGGATTACAAAGTGGTGCAGCCTCTTTGGAAAGCAATCTGGTGCTTCCTTAAACAGCTGGAAATAGATATATCGTTTGACCCAGTAATTCTACTGCTTGGAATATACCCTACTGAATCAAGGCAATTCACCCCAACTGATGCATGCACAAGAATGTTTATCGCACAGTCCACAATAGCAGAAAGATGGAATCAACTCCAATTCCCCACAACAGAGGAATGGATAGGTAAACTATGGTATATATACTCAGTGGAACACTATGCAATGATATAGAACAATGATGATTTTAGGAAGCATCTCATAACCTGGTTTCAATTGGAGGACATTATGTTGAGTGAAAGTAGGCAGCGGCAAAAGGACAAATATTGTACGAGACACCTACTACAAGAACTTAAAAACAGACTCGCGCATAGGAGAAAAGACTCTTTGATGGCTGAAAGGGTGGGGAGGGAGGGTGGAGAAAGGTGGTGATTAGATAGTTGATAGAAAGTTGGTTGGGTGAAATCTGTGATAGCACACATTAGAAAGAAGATCAATTTTAACTGGACTCCAACACAACATGATTACTACTCCCATCTTAACCTAATATTGCAAGGATGGAGTAGCTGGGATGGAGGTCTGGGGACCATGTTCTCAGAGGACATTGAGGCCAGTTGGCATAACTAGCAGTTTGCTAAGAGAGCCCTCTGCACCCCAGATTGGTGAGTGGCATCTGGGGTCTTAAAAGCTGCCAAGCTGCCAAGCTGCCATCTGAGGTGCAACAAATGGTCCCAACTCCACAGGAATGGACAATTTCCAGGGACCAAAATGACATGGGGCACAGAGAACTCACAAGACAGAGAGACCCATGTGAGCAGGTGACTGCATCAACATGTGACCAGAAAAACTGGACATTGTCTGGCTACCACCAGCGGCAGCTGTGATAGGACTCACAATGTTGAGTCTCAGTGACAACACGAAAATAAAAAGGGGTGCACCCTGAGATCTCCACTAAAAGACTGCAATTGATGGTCCAGGGGCCTTGAGGCTCCCCTGGGAGCATGGTTCCTGGCCCTGATGCTGCCCCTGTCCATAAATCATAATGGAGGTCAACTCTTTGAACAGAAATGGATTGGACTTGGTGACACAGAGTGACCATATCATGTGTGCACTTTATGGTTCTATGCATCTATAGGCTGTCATCCAGCAGACCTCTTACTGAAAGCAGGAGAGAGGGTGGAGAGCAGGGAACAGGAGTTTGTCAGGAGGACATGACACGTACAGAATGGAGTGGTGGAGTGTGCTGTCACTGGGCAGGGAGAGCAGTGGGAGCCGCTCATTGGCAGGTATGCAAATTCATATGGGATTGTATATTCTCACTCAATCATAAAAAAAAATATTTTTTGAGGGAAAGTATTTTGAACAGACTTTAGGAAATGACAATGAAAAGTTCTAGGAACTTTTTTTTCATTAAAATGTTTACAAAGGTATTAAAGTTTTAAAACATTAAACCATTGGGAAATTGTGTTTTATCCTGAAAGAAGGAGCATTTTAATTATCTGTGAAGTAGTTGTCAAGAAATCATTAAGCTAAGTTGATGAACACATGTGTTAAAACAAAAAAAGTTGAACAAACTCTTATTCAGCAGTTCAGTTAAGTGGCAGTCAAAAGCTCTCACACTCTGATATCTGTTTAGTGACTTATGTGAAGTGAATCAGTACTTCAGGCCAGTTTACTGTACTTGGAATTTTGGTTTTATATTCTCAGCAAAAATGACAAGTGCTCCATCCTTGTTTCCTTATACAAGCCAAGGGCAAAGGGTAAAGGGCAAACAAACAGATCTACTTCCCTTCACATTCCTCACTGTCACTAGAAGAATAGCTGGGCTTCCTATGAGGGTATATGAGGTCCTCGATCACTTACAGAATCAGAGAACCGGAAAGGGAATTGTTTGTCCTACACCATGATGTGACATGGGTTTCCTCCCATAGCAACATTGTATGGTTGCTTTCATGACTTTATCTCCTGCTCCTCAGTATATGCATAGCACGCAACTCACTCATTCATTCACAGTGTTTTCCTGACCCTGCAATATGTAAGCAGGAGGATAGTCTAAAGGAGGCAGTCCTCTCACAAAAATTAAAAACAGCTAGATGTATGCACAAAGTACTGTCATGTAGTTCTGATTCAAGCCTCATAAACAGCCCATGCTGGGGAAGTACAGATGTAATTATTGTCTATTCCTTTATGGAAGAATCATGTGAGGCTTTGAGCATTAAATGAAATATCCCAAAACGTTCAGGAAGCTAATCAGTCTAGTGAGTATCTCTTGGGCATCAGCACTTACTATTCTTGGCACTGGTTGTGACGGGGAACTTCTGGGCTGTCAGTAAGAGAGAGGGGTGAAACTTGTAAACCTATGTAGATAGCTTAGTTGTCAGGTGCTGCTATAACAGAAATACCACAAGTGGATGGTTTTAAGATACATAAAAATATTTTCTCACAGTTTAGGAGGTTTGAAGTCTGAAATCAGAGCACTGGCTCTATGGAAAATCTTTCTTTCTTTTCCTACTCCAGAGGAAGGTTCTTGTCTCTTCTGTTTTCCATTTGGAGATCTCCCTGTACTTTGTCATCTGTCATACCTCATCTCACCTTTGTTTGCTTGTTTAGTGTCTTTTATATCTCAAGACAGATTGATTCAAGATATATCCTCTACCAATTCTTCATTAACAAAGACAACCCATTCCCCAAAAGAATTACAACCAAAGGCACAATGGTTAGAATTTACAGTGCATATTTTGGGGGACATAATTCAATCCATAACATTCCACCCTTTTGGTCCTCTAAAATTCACGCGTTTGCCACCTGCAAAACACATTCATCCCATCACATCCTCTCAAAGGTCTTAAATCTTATCTTTTGAATCATCTAAATCAAATACAGAGGAGACTTGAGGCATATTCCACACCTGCAGCAAAACTCCTCTTCTTCTGTAAACCTGTGAAATCTAAAAATTATCTGCTTCCAAGGTACAGTGATGGAACAAGCACAAGGTAGACAACTCCATTACAAATGGGAGAAACTGAAGTTACCAAGCAAGTCCAAAACCCAGCAGAACAAATTACATTAGCTCTCAAGACTTAAAAATAATCATCTGTTCTTTGAGACCATCTGGGCAATGGCCCTGTCCTCCAGACTCTGGGTGTTGGTCATGTTCCCTGGATCCTTGGCTTCAACTTTGCTTTCCAAGTCCTCTAGGGGGGTAGCTCTGCTCGGTGCCTCAGCTTCAGGCATGCACATACTCCTAATCCATCTGAGTGGCCACCCTAGCCCCTTGGCTGTATCTGGTCTTGTTTTTTTGTCCCTTGGGCATGGAAGCCATGTACCCTCACTTTAGGGTAAGGGCCACATCCCTTGGCACACCTTACTGGTAGTGCCACACTCTGGAACCCAGTTGGTGAAAATCTAACTCTATGAAACATAGGAGTCTATGGCCCTATCCTTTGAGATCTGGGTGACTGTGTCCCCACCCATTGAGACCAAGAAGGCTCTGCTTCCCTTGCTCCTTCCAACAGTTCTGCTAATCTCTGAGCTGCTCCAAGGATGATCCTTTTTGTCCCTTAGAGGACAACAGATGTAGCTCCTTTTACCTATTTCCCGCTTATAGATTGCAAGACAGTTTTCTCTTCTTTTATCCTGTCTTTAATTCCTTCAGTCTAAGCTGATGGGTTGTCTGCAGTGGTAGCTGGTTAGATCCATTAGTTATAAGTTAATCTCTTTAACAAAAGATTGCATAGTCATGCCCTTAGTTAACATTTTAGAACGTGTGTCCTTAATTTGTACAACAAAATTTTCCATATCTTTAAGTTCTGTTTTCATTTTCCATGGTTCATTTTTAAGTCTATCTGTTTCCTCTCAAATTTTACTATAAATGGCAAGGACAAAGCACACAGCCCCTTTAATATCTTGCTTAGAAATCTCATCAGTCAGACAGATACCTAGAGTAATCACAAGTTCTGTCTTTTACCAAACATTTGAACATAACTCAGACACATTCTTTGCCTTTGCATAAAAAGTGTCACCCTTCATCCATTGCCCAATGACACATTCATCATCTTTTTTGAAAGCCTCACTGGCTGGCAGAAGCACATTTAACATCCACACTTCTAACAACAGTCTGATGCTGTTGCCATATGTGTTCTCTAAGACGATGAAGGCTTTGTCTATAGCTCTTCTCACATCATCAGAATTGCCATTGATATTCACAATTCTACCAACAGTCTCTTCAAAGCAATTCAGACTTTTACTTTTCTTATTATGCATTTTAAAACTACTCCAGCCTCTGCCCATTACACATTCCAAAACTACTTCCACATTTTCAGTATTATTAAAGTAGCACCCTACTCCTGATACTAAATTCTTTCTCAGTTATCTAGTGCTGCTACAACAGAAATACCACAAATGAATGGAATTAGCAAAAAGAAATTTATTTTCTCACAATTAGGAGGCTAGAAGTCAAATGCCAGCTCGGGGGAAGGCTTTCTTTCTGTCAGCTCTAGCAAAAGTTTCTTGTCTCTTCAGCTTTTGTTTTCTGATTCCTTGTAAATCTTCATCTTTTATCTTTTTTATGTTTCCAAAGAGATTAAATCAAGATACATTTGAATCCTGCCTTATTAATATAACAAAAACAATCACTTTCCAAATGGGATTATAGCCACAGCCATGTCATTATTTTTGTTAGATGCCAGTTAATTCAGTTCCAATTCATAACAATCCTACGTACAAGGGAAGGAAACAATGCCTGATCCATGCTATCCACAAAATTGTTGTTAAGCTTGAGCCCACCGTTGCAGCCACTGTCAGTTCATCTTGTTGAGGTCTTTCTCTTTTTCACTAACCCTCTACTTGTCTAAGTACAATGTACTTTTCCAAGGACTGATCACCCCGATAATATATCCCAGTGATGTGGGAAGTAGTCTCTCTTGACTTGCCTCTAAGGAGTATTTGGCTGTACTTCTTCCAAGACAGATTTGTTCATTCTTTCAGAATTGCATGGTATATTCAATATTCCTCACCAACACCACAATTCAAAGACATCAATTTTTCTTCAGTCTTCTTTATTCATTGTCCAGCTTTCACATGCATGTGAGGTCTGACAGTTAGGTTGCAAACTCATCCTAGAAAAACCACTACATACCTCATTGCTGGATATCATTGTGGTCAACTTTGAAGTACTCCCCTTCAGAAGCGAAGCACCAACACCTTCACCTAGTCCACCTTCAAAGCAATTTTTAAACTCTTTCTGGAATGGTTGTCAGAGCTGTTGTCATATTAACATTGGTGTCCTTAGCCACCTTAATGTCATCTAAATGTCTTCTTTTCAATATTTCCTTTATCTTTGGATAAAGAAAAAGTCACTGGTGGCCAGATCAGGTGAGTAGGGAGAGTGTTCCAATACAGTTATTTGTCTATTGGCTAAACTCCCTCACAGACAACTATACAACTAAGTTTTCAAATTCTCCATCATGCCACTGTGTAGCATTCCAGAAAGAGCTTCAAAATTGCTTTGAAGGGTGGACTAGGCACTAGTGTCAGTGCATAACTTGCCAAGGCGAGTCCTTCAAAGGTGACCGTAGTGATATTCAGCAATGGGGTATGTAGCACTTAGAACAATTAAGTTCACAGACTTAATTGTCAGACCTGTATGAGGCAACTGAAAACACCATGGGTTGGGCCAGGCTCCCCTTAGTCTTTAAGGGGACAGGTTTTGTTTGTTTTTTTAACACTTCAAAACCCATAGTAAACCCACTGCCATTGAGTCGATTGTGATTCACAATGACCCTATAGGGCAGAGTAGAACTGCCACATAGAGTTTCCAAGTAGTAGCTGGTCGATTCAAACTGCCAAACTCTTGGGTTAGCAGCCGTAACACATAACCACTACGGCACCAGGGTTTCCTAGTACTTTAAAGAGTCCTTTTATTTACATCAAATACTTTGGAGAGATATAATTCAATCTATAAAAACATAGGTAATTCTAGCTGTTGATAATTGCTATCAAGAGAATAAAATAAGTTAATTTGTAGAGAATGACTTAGATGAGATAGGTGGGTTCATGCTTTAGCTGGGGTGCAGTGTGGAAGTTCTCTGTTTAGAGACCTGACTGTAGAGAAAGAGGCAGATATGTGAGGATCTGGGGGCAATGAAACCTTAGCAAAGGAATGAAACCCTTAAGACAGTATGAACTTTGTATGTAAATGGGCTAAAAACAAAAGCCAATGTTAACTGGGGTACAATAAACAAAGAGGAGACTGGTAAGAGGTAGATAGGGGTCAATCTTGAAGGATCTGATGGCTGTGATAAGTGAGGAGTTTGGAATTATTTTCAATGTAATGGGAGGCTTTTTTTTTTTTTTTTCAAAGTAATGCTACTGTTATTAGTGGCCATCAAGTCAGCCACATACATAATGGAATAAAAAGCTGTCTGGTCTTATACCGTCCCCATGATTAGTTGTATAGCAGATCTTCCTGAGCCATTGGGTTTTCATTGACTGATTTTTGGAAATAGATCCCCAGGCCTTTCTTCCTAATAACTTTATTGAGGTATTTTTTACATATCATTTAATTCATCCATTTCAAGTGCAATTCAATGATTTTTAATAAATTTACTGAAGGGTGTAACCATCACCATAAAATAGTTTTAGAATATTTTTACCTTTCCAGTAAAATACTTCATACCCACTTACAGTAATTCCTACACTGCCCCATACAGCCACTAACCTATTTTATGCCTGCATAAATCAGATTCAGCTAGACATTTCAGATAAATTGAATCATACCATCTATGGTCTCCTGGGTGTTGTTTCTTTCACTGCACATGATGTTTTTGAGGTTTATTCATGACACCTAACATTTGCCAATAATTCATTCCTTTTAATTGCTGAGTAGTATAACATTGTATGGAAACTTTGATGGCATACTGGTTAAGAGACATGTCTGTTAACCAAAAAGTCAGCTGTTCAAATCCACAAGGTACTCCTTGGAAACTCTGTGGGCAGTTCTACTCTGTCCCATGGAGTTCCTGTGGGTCAGAATAAACTCAGTGGCCATGAACTTGGTTATTTTTCCTTTTAATCACATTGTATGAATGCATCACAATGTGTTTATCCATTGATTTGTTGATAGATGTTGTTTCCAGTTTTTAGCTATTATGATTAATGCTGCCATGAATCTTCACATGTAAGTCTTTGTGTAGACATACATTTTTATTCTTCTTGGGTAAATAATTAGGAATGTAAATTCTTAGTAGTATAGTAGTTGTATCTTTAACTTTTGAGAAGCAGCTAAAATGTTTTACAAAGTAGGTCCCTCATTTTCTATTCCCATTGCCAATGTGTAAGAGTTCTCAGATCTCTATATCCTTGCCAACATTTGTGTTGCCTATCTTCTTTTTGATAGCCATTCTAGTCACTGTGAAGTAGTATTTCATGGCAGATTTAACTTGCAATTCCCTGATCACTATGATATTGTGCATTCTTTCATGTGCTTATTGGCCCTGAAAGTTGTAATCAAGGGAGACATATAACATGATTTTCTTCTATAAAGACCAATCTGGGTGTAGAAGAGCTCATAGACTGTAGGCAAGAGACTAGTTAAGAGAAAATTGTAAGTATCCAGGGAGAGATGATAATGTTTTATACTAGGATTATAACAGTGGAAGTGTTAAAATAAATAAATAAATAAAAGGCGTTTAAACAGGGTTACATCACAGAGGTAGAGACAATAGAGTTGGCTCATAGACTGAATATGGGTTATGGGATGAGTGAAACAAGTGAGGCTAGGTAGACAGTGGTGACATTCACTGGAATGAGAAAAACCTGGGGGAACAGATGTGGTAGTAGGGTCTTACGATGGGTTCTTGAGACAAGTAAAGCCAGGAAAGCATATAAATGTATATACAGAGAGAGATTTATATTAAGGAAATGTCTCACACAGGTGTAAATGCTGAAAAGCCCCAAGTCTGTGGGTCAGGATAGAGGCTTCTCCCAACTCCTATGGCAGCAGGGGCTGGCAAACTCAAGATTGGCAAGTCAGATAGCAATATTCCTGCTTACCAGTTCAACAGAAAGATCACAGGTGGGCTGCTACTTCAAGTCCTAAAAATCAGAGGTTAGACACACAGGGGAAAGCTGCAGGATCCACAGTGAGTAAAAGTCTACTAGCCTTGCCATAAAGCACACTTATACCTATATTAGACACAGGGCTTATCTCCAAGGAAACCTTCTTTCAATTGACTGGCTACTCACAGTAGCCTCCCCATCACGGAGGGGACCACATTACAGTAGATCTTATTACAGAGGTGATTACATCATTGTAAGACTGCCAGACTACGTCATAACTGCCAGACCACTGAGAATCATGGCCCAGCCAAGCTGACACACAACCTTAGCTATCACACTTGGGTTGGCAATCGATACCTATTTTGGTTACATAACAATTTAAGTATCTTTTATACATCCAAGGGGAAATGCTATGTACATATTTGGATGTAAGGGATCAAAGGACACAGAGCTCAAATGAGAGGTCTGGGCTAAAGATATAAATTTGAGAACCATTAGCATTTGAGTAGTATTTTAAGTCTTATGACAGAGGGAAACAATGTAGAAGAAGAAAAAAAGGACCAGGTGAAAAATGGTACACTGGAGGCACTAAGAAAGGATCACTTCCAGAGATCAGACTGTAAGACTGACAACTTGAAAATGAGACTTGTAGTGAAGATGAGCTAAGGAAAGTCTCTAGAAATATACTCCATTGACTACTGAGTTATATATATCCAGGCCCAGCGTCACAGCCATTAGTCACATATGTCTACTGTGCACTCGAAAAGTAGTTCACCAGAAATGAGATGTGCCATAGAATATGAAATGCAGAATTTTAAAGACTTATGAAGAAAAAAAATGCAAAATTCTGATTAATAATTTTTCTATAGGTTGCATGTTGAAACTAACATTTTTGATAGGTTGGGTTAAACAAAGTCATTGTTAAAATTAATTTCACCTGTTTCTAATATTTTTAAAGGGCTACTAGAAAAATGTCACACAACATTGTATGACTCTCATGTTTTATTGGGCAGGTCCAGTTTACATCAAAGCATTCTATCCATAGTCTTACCCAGGTTTTCTGGAAATGTCATTATGACATATTTAGGACCCCTGTAGAAGAACTTGAATTTGTACGAAGATTCTGTAAATATTTGCTACTATATTTTCTTAAGGGATAATCATGGATCATATCCATGACTTAAAAGTTCCAATGTATTGAAAACTTTGGATGTATGTTTATTTTGTACTTACAGACTTACGCTTCAGCAAAGATAATGCCACACTGGTCATCTGATCCTTTCTAAACTGGGAAACTGCTGTTAAGATGGAAATATTATATTCTTAATATACAAGGTGTCCTTGGTGACTGTGAAAAAATATTAAATTAACGAAATTTCTTCTTCCATCTTGTGAAATACAACTTGATTAAATAAACAGAAAATTATTTAATAAGGTCATGATATGAGTTAGAGATGACTATTTTTTCTTTTCTTTATCATCTCTGAAATTCTTAGTACACTCTAAAAATTAGTTACATCAAGTTCTCTTCCAATTGTTATTGTCATAGCAAAAATTTCCCTTTGTAAGTAATATATACATCCTTACATATGTGTACATATATATATATGTTAGAGTTCATAGAAATTATATGTAGGGATACAACTCAGTGAAGCTTGCTGTCTTTTTTCCCTGCCCCTAATAATGTAATGTGAACAAGGTAATTACCTCAAATGGCCAATTACTGGGCAGAGTCTCATACAGAATTCCATTAGAGCTTTTGTCATCTTAATATGGAACTTTCCCTAATACTTTTGTTTAAAATATCAACAATCCAGAGGTATAATAATAGCTCTTTCATCTAGTTCATTGATGTCCTGGATGTTCCATGCAGGTAAACTCTCTTAGTGGCTGAACTTTGTATAAATTGCTTCCTGCAGCTCTGTATCTTCCTTTCTGAAATCTTACCCCATAACTTGCTGGGCTGCATTGGAAGAGAATTTTAAACACGTATTCACCTTCTCTGGATATTTCAGAGAATCTACTTGTTGTAGAAAGACTATTGAACTTGTCTAGAATCCAGGATGTCTGGCTTTGCTATGTTATGCCATTAACTTCTCTTGTGATTTAAGGTACACTATTTAACATACCTGGGCTTTCATTTTTCTGATCTATAGGATGAAGATGCCACTATAAATCAGTAATTCTTAAATTTTAGCTTGCATCAGAATCATCTGGAGGGCTTGCTGAAATACAGTTTGATGGGCCCAAACCCAGAAGCTTTGATTTAGTAAGTCTGAAGCAGGCCTTTGTACCTCGTGCTGCTGCAACACAAATGCCACAAATAGAGAACCTGAAAGAGCAGAGATACACTTTCTCACAGTTCTGGAGGCTACAAGTTCACATCAGTGTCACGGCTATGCCCATTCCTTGCTTGTCAGCAGCCCTGGGTGTTCCCTGGTTTCTTGGCTTATAGACAGTCCTCACACAGCATCTGTCTTCCCCAATTTGTGTATGTCCCTGTGTGTAGTCTGCTCTTTTTATAAGTGATTAGGTTGAGGATCTATCCTATGTTGCTGTAACATTGACTGATTGATTACATCATATTGGATTTCATGATGTAAAAAGACTGCACCGCATGGCACTACCTTGTGAAAGGTAATCTGCTTTACTCAAGGCCAACTGAATTAATCATGTGATTAAATCACAAACAGCACATGGTCAGAATTTTAATATATCTTAGGTAGACACAATTCATGCTGGACCCCACCCCAAGAGTTTCTGATTCAATAGGTGTGAAGTAGGCCTTGCAAAATTATATTTTTGACAACTCCAAGGTGATACTGACATTATTGGTTTAGGAATTCCACTGAGAACTGCTAATTGTCCCTCCTAGGTCCCTTCAGACTCAGTCTTTCATGATTCTGTATGCATATGATGATGCTTATTTGTCAGTTGGCTCATTTGATGCACCAGCTCCCTAAAGGTCTAAGGTAGTCTGACAGCTCTAAAATAGGCATCTATAAAGCAATACTAGTCATTTGAAATTCAGTCATCGCTAATATTAATAAATGGAAGTTAGATCATTTTATTAGCATTCCGAGATTATGTATGAAAAATACACTTTGTAGTTTGGAGAGAAGATGCATAAGTCAGTATTAATTTCTTTTCTCAGTGTACTGATTACTTCTCATCCATGTAACCATTACATTTCAGCTGAAATATGAATTTGGGAAAACACGCAGTGTAGACTGTTTAATCACAAGATTCTCTGATGTGAGGATTTTCCTCCTCGGGTCACTTTAGTATTACACAATTGTTTTTTGTTTTCATCTCTGCTGCAGTAGAGCTGAGAATCAAAAAATTACTCCAAAGAGTATGCTATAAAACTATACTTATTAATTCAAATATTTGCAATGAGAATCAGCCAGGTAATGTGTTCTATTGTTTTAGCAATAAATCAAAGATTATGTCTTTTCCATACTTGAGGCAGAATCTAGTTCTTGGTATAAAACAGATGTTTAAAATTATCTTAAATTGTGATTGAAAACTTCAGGAAAGTGAATGCTAACTGTGAGTCTCGTAGGGACTTCCTAGTTAAACCTGGGGAAGTCACTTATTTTATTTTTATTCATTTCTCTGTTTGTGAAATAGCAATAGCAGTTTTCTTTGTGCAAAAGTATTTATTAAGGACATGTTTAACTTTTAGATAATACACAATGCATAGCTATTGAGTAATAAATTTTGCTTTCCACATCAGAGCAGACTGTCCTCTTTTACCAAGGGTATGGTCAATAATTTCATGAGCCAACTTGGCTAGGTGACGATTCCTGATGATGTGGTCAAATACTAGTCTATTTGACATTCCATAATGTAATCTAAAGCAATGCAATCAATCAGTCAGTTGAAAAGGGAATTTTTTAAGGATCTATTCTGCCTCAGTCTATCAATAGATATTTTGGCAGAACTCTCTTTCTCTCTTTTTACTCTGCACTAGTTTCATCACCCGGCCTATGAATCTGAGGCAAAAGCCTCCAGGAGTCTCCAGCCTCTGTGAGTTTTGGGGCTGTCAACCCCCATGATCACATGAACTGATTCCTTAAAATAAATGCTGTTTTATTTCTCTCAATTTCACATTCTCTTTCAATTTTGGTGAAGCCCTCAGCTGCTACCAAAAGGTTGGCACTTCAAATCCACCTTGATGCTCCATTGGAGAAAGAACTAGTGACCTGCTTTTATAAAGGTTAATAACCCCAAAAATAAAATCTGTTCCTAGTTGATTCTGAGTCATAGTGACTCTATAGGACAGAGTAGAACTATCGTGTAAGGTTTCCAAGGAGTGACTAGTGGATTCTAACTGCCCCTTTTTGTTATCAGCTGAGTGTGTAACAACTATGCCACAAGAATTTTTCTGTAAAGATTATACTCTTGAAAAATCCTATGGGGGTAGGATATGTCCTATTATGTAATCATTAAGGTTATGTGTCAACTTGGCTAGGCTGTGGTTCTCAGTGGCTTGGCAGTTATTATGTAGTTGGGCAGTCATATGACAGTGTGATCATTTCCATGTTGAGATTTACCATAATATCATCACCTCCAGATGGGATACGCTATCAGTAGCCATTCAGCTCAAGATGAATTTCCTGAATCCAATATACTAGACGTTCTGGTAGAGCTCATGGGCTTTTGCTTGCTCTGGCTCCTGCAGCCAGCTCTTATATTTCTGACTTCCAATTCTTGGAACTTCAGCTAGCAGTTTACCTGCTATCTTGCCTATTAATCTTGGAATTGTAAGTCTTCACAGACCATGAGCGAGAGTCCTGTTCTCTGACCTACTGATCTTGGGTTTGCCAGGCCCTGCAGTTACATGAATCAGAAGACTCTTGTATCCTGACCCTACTTGGGACACTTAAGCCTCTACAATTGCATGAGCCATTTCCTTGAAATCTCTCTCTCTCTCTCTCTGTATGTGTGTGTGTGCGTGCATGCATGCATACACTTCACTGATTTTTCTTTTGTATAAAACACAGCCTAACACAGAATTGGATATTGAGAGAGCAGGACCCTGCCCTAACAGGTACCTAAAATTTGGAAGCTGTTTTGAAACTGAATGGTAGAGGCTGGAGGAGTTTTAAAGTACCTAATAGCAAAAGTTTTAATTGTCTTGAAGAGACTAGTGGTGGATTTATGGACATCAAAGACAATTCTGGTGAGCACTCAAAAGGAAATGAGGACAGCTGTTACACCAGTGACAGCACAGATGGCAAGAAGCTGCCACAAAACCAAGAGACCAGCATTGAAGCCAACTTCACCAATAAGTACTTGGAGGCATCTCACTCCACCAGTAAACTCTGGACAGAAGGCACTTGCAGCTCTGTTCCCTAGGTTCACAAGCTTAGCTCCACCAGTGTTTTAGTTAGCTGTTGCTGCTCTAACAGAAATACCATGAGTTAGATGGCTTTAACAAACAAAAAATTTATTCTCATACAGTTCAGTAGGCTACAAGTCTGAATTCAGGATATCCACTCCTGGGAAAAAGCTGTCCCTTTGTCGACTCTGGAGGAAGTTCCTTGCGTTGCATCAATCTTCACTCAGGAAGCATCATGGCATAGGAACCTCAGGTCTGAAGGATGTACTCCACTTTTGGTGCCACTTTCATGATGGTATGAGGTTCCTGTGGTAAGAGTTCCAAAACTGCTTTGAAGAGTCGACTAGGTGCAGGCAGCAGTGCATAGCTTCCCAAAGGGGGTACTTTCAAAGTGACCACGGTGATATTCAACAACGAGGTATGTAGCACTTTTTCTAGGAGTTCGCAAACTTAATTGGCAGTCCTCGTATACATATTTTGCATTCAATGTGCCAAAAGATCACTTAAAATTCCAAGATGGCATTAAAAACCTGCTAAAACTGAGAGGAATAGTGGGCAGTCACCCGACAGGGAGAGCAGTGGAAGCTGCATACAGGTGGGCATGTAAATTTATACGTGAATGTACATTTTCACTCAGTCATGTCAAATAAAAATTAAAAAAAAAAAATCTGCTAAAACTGATGGAGGCCATCTGTGTGAGGCCCATTCTGTGATTATCATGTCAAGGAAAATTTTAGAAGAATGTGAAATTTATTCTGCTCTGTATGGGAGAATTGGCAAGAGCAAATGCCTCTTAGAGAGGTTGGGCTCTAAGGCTGTTGGCTTCAGAGCTAAACAGCTTTGGAACACTTGCCTCAGCAGGGCAGATGTGGGCCACAAGGCCTGAAGGGCCTAGAGCTGAGGAAACAAGAAGCAGAAGCTGAAGAGACAAAGAATACAGGAAGCAGAGCTGTGTTTGTCACAAAGGATAAGTCTATGACCTCTGGGATCTCAAAGGGTGAAGTTGCCACTCAGATAGACTGGGAAAAGGGGACCATATACCACCAAGAAAGCAGCTCCAGGAGCAGAGCGTGTTTTTTGGACCCATGGTTCCTGTATGGGGAAACTCTTAAACCAGGAGAATGTTGGTGAGGAGGACCTTCCTCTGGAGTCAACAGAGAGAAAAAGCCTTCCCCTGGAGCTGATACCATGAATTCAGGCTTCTAATCTTCTATACTGTGAAACAATAAACTTCAGTTTGTTGAAATACCACTTGTGCTATTTCTGTTATAGCACGACTAGATAACTAAGGGAAACTCTGGTGGCATAGTGGTTAAGTGCTATGTCTATTAACAAAAAGATCAGCAATTCAAATCTGCCAAGCACTCCTTGGCAATTTTACAGAGCAGTCCCACTCTGACCTGTAGCATCGCTATGAGTCAAAATTGACTCAACAGCAGTGGGTTTTGTTTTGTTTGTTTAGATAGCTAAGACACAGGAGGTCACTATGAGTTGATGAAATGAAGTCTACGGTGTCTAACAACAACAACACACAGCTTCTGAAGCATACAAGCACATGTGGAATTAAAAAAAGGATGGTGCCACCAGCCCAGACAGTCAGCCAGAGATGAATGTTGCAACCAGCTCACCTCACATCCAGTTTTTTTCAGCAATGAAGATTGCCAGCATCAGCAATAGTCAAGCATTTTCTCCTTAAAAGAATTCAAAACATAAAGTTCAGTGCCGGTCAGGACCCAGTTTCAATAGGAAAGAAAGCTGATACATCACTTCTGGAAAGCAGTTTGACAGGAATCATTAGTCCTTAGAAATTTACTTCCTTAACTCAAGGATTCGCTTTCTAGGAATCCATTCCCAGGAAATGTCAGAGATCCTGACTAAGATTTACACACACAGATGTTTATTGCAGCACTCTTTGTGATATACAAAAAATTCTACAATACGTACAGATGAGCCTCTTAGGTTGGAAGGCAGTCAAAGTATGAGTGTGAAAGAGCTGCCTCCTTGAAGTAGAGCTGACCTATAATAGTGGAATAGTTAAATAAGTAATGGTTCATTCAGGTGATGAACTATTAAGGAGTCAATAAAATTGCAATTCGGAAGAATATTCAAAGACAGGAAAATGCTCTGGCTGTAATAATAAGGCAGAGAGGAGGGAAATGCCAAAGAAAAAACTATAAAAGCAGTACAATCCTGTCTTGGAATGTACTGTTCCATTTTAGTTAAGCTGGCAAGTAGAGGTCCCAGAGTTCTGTTCTCTATGTGGGTTAAAACCAGTTTCTGTCAATTCCAACTTACGGTGACCTTGTTACAGAGTTGCAGTGGCTTACCCAAAGCCACAGAACTGGTAAGGACAGAGCTAGAACTAGACCCATGTCTCCTGACTCAAGAACAGTGCCTGTTCTACAATAGCAAACTGAAAGATTGTTCAGATCAGCAGATTCTTAGGCCCTGACTCAGATCTTCTGAGACAAAACACAGGAGAATGACTCAGGAACTTGGTAAGCTCTCCAGTGACTCTGAAGCACAGTAAAGTTTGTAAATTATTGGAATAAGTCAAGGTCCCTGTCTTATACATAGAATACAACAGCAGAATCATGGAAGGGAAGAGGTAGACAAAATTTAATGGTGCAAGGCAAAATGAACTATGGGGTAGAGGTTTTGAGGAGGCAGCTTGGGCATCATGAGCATCAACAAATACTTGAGGATGAGTCGGTTAAAAATGGGCCTGTGCTTGGAGAACTCAAGACAAGTCCTACCCTTTTACTACGTCACTTTTCCCCCTTTCTTGGTACAGTCTCAGGAGTACTTATAATCCAAGAAATATCTGTGCTTTTAGGTAAGAGTAGGTGAAACTCACTGTGCTCTGAGTCTTTCTACTGGCCGGATATCAAGAGCAAATGTAATTACCACAGAATCAAGAGTCTAACTCCAGACCTTGGATAGGCAGCGATATCTGACCCCAGCACTGCCAAGCAATGAGTCGGATCCGACTCGACGGCACTTGGCTTGGCTGGCTCTCAGCTGGGAGAAACACTATAATTGTTTCAAAAGATGTTATTGTTGTTAGGTGCCATTGTGTCAGTTTTGAATTATTGTGACCGTATGTGACAGAACAGGATTGCTCCATAAGGTTTTCTTACTTGTAATCTTTACAGAAGCAGATCTCCAGGTCTTTCTCCCTTGAAATCACTGGTTGAATTTGAACCTCCTGTCTTTTGGTTAACAGTCAGCACTTAACAGTTGCACTGCCAGGGCTGCCTGTTTTTAAAGGTAATAGGGTCTAAAACCTACACCAATGAAAGAATAGATTACTTCCTTGGAGTAATAAGCTTTGTGGGATTTGCACTATTATACATGTATGCTAGAAGTTGATTTCATGAAGCAGAGATTTAAAGGAAAAAACTATCTTGGTTCTTCAGCAAATTTATCAAAAAACTTGTATAATCAGATACATTTGTCTAAAACTCATTGCTACCTATAAAATATATGAGACCCGAGGAAGGATTTTTTTTAATTTGCCTCTGCTTTTGATCAATAGAGGATTTTAGAAATACTAGCTTAGGCAGAGTCTAGATATTGCTTGTATAATGAATGTATCTCCTTTAGTCTGCCCATGAACTGCTAGCACCCACGACACATATTATCTTGGAAACGTGGGTACTTTAAGGACTGTAAGGATAAAATCATAAAGCAATTACTTAAATTTCCTATTTATTGATTAAAAAGATAGAATATCAGTGACTCACAGTACTGGTTTTGTGATGTCCTGGCAATAACATGATGCTACTTTGGGAAAAAAATTGGCCAGTGAAAACCACATGAATAGCAGTGGAACACTGGCTGATATAGTGCTGGAAAATGAGTCTCTTAGGTTGAAAGGCAGTTAAAATATGGTGGGGGAAGAGCTGCTTCCTTAAAGTATAGTTGACCTGAATAATGTAGACGGAGTAAAGCTTTTGGGACCTTCATTTGCTGATATAGCATGACTCAGAATGAGAAGAAACAGCTTCAAACATTCATTAGTAATCAGAGTGTAGAATATACAAAGTATGAATCTAGGAAAATTGGAAGATGTCAGAAATGAAACTGAGCACACAAAGATAGATGACCTAGCTACTAAAATCCCTTCCAGTTGAGTCAATTCCAACTCATAGTGAACCTAGAGGAGAGAATAAATCTGCCTCATAGGATTTCCAAAGAGCACCTGGTGCATTTGAACTGCTGGCCTTTTTAGTTAGGAGTTGAACTCTTTAACTATCCCACCGGTGTTTCCATCCTAGGTATCATCAGGATAAAATTGACTGGTATTGGCAGGTTTGAATTGGATAATCATACGATCTACTGTGTAAGGAAAGACAAAATGAAGAGGAATAGAGTTGCACTCCTTGTCAGAAAGAAAATTTTAAGATCTGTCCTGCAGTATGATGCTTTCAGTAATACGATAATGCCCATATGTCTACAAGAACAGTTTATGAATTATTGGAATAAGTCAGTTGAATAGCAAAACAGTTACTCAAATTTATACACAAACCACTAATGCCAAAGGTGAAAAAATTTAAAGATTTTCTTTTTTAAAAAATGCTAAATGCATTGTCTCATCCTCACAAGAGGCTTCAGTAGAAAGTATAAGAACTTCTGCCCCAATGTTTTTTTTCTTTTTGTATATTACATGAAAACTCAACTTAATCTCTCATACAACTTTTATATTCATACTGTCATGTGACGCTAGTTGTAATTCTTGTCATGTAATAGCATACTTCCGCTTTCCACCTGGGTTTTCCATGTCCATCCAACCAGCTCCATCCCTTCCTGCATTCTCATCCTGCCTTCAGATAACAGCCCACCTTTGGTCTCATATATCTGCTTGAACTAAGAAGCATGCTCTTCACTAGTACAATTTCATGTTTTATACTCCAGTCTAACCTTCAGGAATGGTTTTAGTTACAGGGTAACATAGCATTCAGAGGCCATGGCTTTGGGGATTCCTCTAATCTCAGTCAGACTATCAAGTCTGGTCTTTTCAAAAAACTGAAGATTTTTACCAACTTCTGTACTCTGAATTGATCAAGCGGTGAAACAAAATGAAATATATTCCAGTTTATATTTTAAATTGTGTATTTTAGGAATATCTTAAAGTTTCCAGGTTATTTTACAGCAATCAGTGCTTTAAACCATGTTATAGATCAAATCTACAAGTGCTTTTTCCTTTGAGATATCTGTTCCATTTCTACAGACATATGTACACATATAAAAAGACAGACGTGTACATTATTATTTGTTGAAGACTGGAAACAATGCAAGTGTCCAAGGCAGGAAACTCATCTGATACGCTATGACACACTTACGCTGTAGAACACCATCCAGTTATAAAACTACTGAGAAAGCACCTATCTGTGTACTGTTATAGACTGGTATCCAAGATGTATAAATAGGTTAATACACAGCAAAGTAGAAAACAAAAAGTAAAAAAACCACATACGAACAGAAAAAAGATAAAGAATGATACAAAAAGCATACTGTTAGGATTTGTGGAAGAAAGAAGGGCGAACACCTCTGACATTCTCCGAACCTACTTTTATCTGGGGAGCTGTTCAATGGTATCATGCAATTTTCATGGATTCCCTGTTTCTCACAAATTATAAAGTCCTTTACATTTAGACCTCCAAGCAAGAAATGACTGTTTGGTTTCAAAGGGTACTTAGGATGTCTCACTCAAATCCATAAGGCTGAGAAGGTAACTTTGCAGAGAAAACATTTGGAAAGCTCTGGGAAACAAGACCTAGAGAAGGCCTTCTCAGAGTTAGGGAACAAAGTGTAATCGTGCTTTGAAGTTAGTAATAAAGAATCTGCAGCAAGAAGGGGTATCTGGACACCCATCATCAGAGAAAACACTTTCAGTATACAACTACATTGGAAGAATATTTCCCTTTGTTACAGTAGTTAAAAAAGGGTTCTCAGTTTTTTTGGTGAACATAAATTAGAGACATACTGTCAGAATCACTGTGGACCTTTATTGATCATGTTCTACAGAACAAATTAGTAAATACACAATTCTCATTGGTAGATTCAGTGTTTCTCAACAAAGCTTTGCATTTAAGAACCTCTAATTATCCTTTTTCATACACACTGAAACTCAGAGGTTCCTACCAGGTAATTAGAACCAAAATGTTAGTTGTGAGAAGGGGCAAAGCCGCAACTCCCACCATCTCACCTGCACATTGTTCCCACAATTACCCCTTTCAGAATGGAGTCAATCAGGTGTGTTTTTATCACAGTATATATAACATTTGCACTTGATAGGTGCTCAAGATTTGTTGACCAAATGAATAATTAAAATTCACCTGCCAAATTTTCAGGAGCTACATCTTAACATTTTATACCTTTTACCACTTTTTCTTACCAAAGTATAAATCTTGTAAATGAATTTCATGTACTTCAGCTCTGTTATATTAACAGCTAGATATAGCTCGAATGCCAAAAACTGTATTTTCTTCTAACATTAATCTTTCTACAGCTTGTGAGCTGGAAAAGTCACAATGATGGGAGTTGTCATAATGAACCCAAACAGTAATTGTAATAAGAAACTAGAGGAAGAAAATTGAAACAGAAAATGTCTGTCCCACAGCTCCACAGATGAATGACCCTATTCCCTCCTGATTCAAAATCCACAAGGTTGTATTTGTTCTTGTCAAGATCATTAGGTGCCAAAAAACGTTAGTGGCAATGATGTTTTTAATAGGAATAATATATACTCACGTTAAAAAAATCATGCCTCTGCTTTCTGTAGGTTCCTGCCTAATTTGCAAAACTTCAGGAAGTTAAAAATATATTTAACATAGCTAATAAAAAGTTCATATAAATGAGACATGAAAGTGAGTAACCTATCTTTGCCAATCTTCTTAAACCAAGATACACAATTACTTCTAATAAAGCGATCAATGGCTTGAATGGGAACGAGTTTAGTGCTGAAATACTAATTTGGGGGATTTAAAAGCTCTTTCTACAGCTGTTCTTCTCTCCTTTAAAAATTTTTTTTCCCAAAGTCATCCCCAGTCATTTTGGTAAGTTACATCTTTCTGACATTCCAAAGCATTAACACACAATGAGAATTACTAGAGAATACAGAGAAATTTATAAGACTGCTAAATCATCTTGACACCATTCCAGATCCTGATGGATATTCTAATGAGTTCCACAACGAGATCTCAGACAAATTAAGTAATTAAGTGCTTGTTCCGGAGGGAAAAGTGTGGCCTTTTTCCTCTGAAATGGCAGGAATTTAGCATGGAATGCTTGCTCTTAACCACTCTGACCAATTAATAATGAAACTCTAAGAAGGCATTACTTAACGTTAAAATGATTTTGATTTCATATGATCTCCTCCAATACCACCAAGTCTTTATCCTAATCCACAGCCTCCTTCCAGGTGAGTTAATGAAAAAGAGCTCTAATTTTATCTTGATGTTTAAGTTTAGGAGCATGAAATGGGCATTTTTTTTCTTTTTAAACAGAAAACTTATTTCTTCTCCAGCCTTTCTCTTTCTTTTTTTTCTAACTGCCTTATAGTAAGTATTTTACATTCAGTCAAATTATCAGACAAAAATATGAAGTCAGAGAAGTACTGGGGTAAGTCCACGATTCTCAGTCTTGGCCATACGCTGGAATCATTTGGGGTGCTCATAAAATGTCTGGAGACCAGAACCCACCACAGACTAATTACATCATAGCATCTGGGCTGGCACTCAGGCATCTGTTTTTGAAGCTCCTCGTTTCATTTCAAAGTACAGCCAAAGTTGAGAATTTTTGAGCAGGTTGAGTCAAGTTAATCAAAAGTGGACTCAGTTTTCAAAAAGGCAATAGATTAGTCCCTCGGCCTAAGTATAGCACTGGGTCCACTGTCTGCAGTCGCGAGTTTCCAGTAACTTGTCACATACAAGAGGATGCAGGATGACTTCTCTTTGAAAAAGTTATCTGTGGAAAGGTTTTATTCAGTTTAGTTAAAAAGACCTTTTAAATTCCTATACAATGCCAGGTTAGGGATTCTCAGAGACCTACTAAAACAGGAAACATCAGATAAGAAAAATAAAGCATTGCTATACGCAAAAGCTCCCACGACTTTTTTTGTCAGGTTAGTCCCTCTCCGTAGAAAGAGGTATAGAGATCTTACTAACTTCAGAGGTGCTCAATGCACAGAGCACAAGAATCTTACGGGGAAACTAAGCCAAACATTTCTTCTTTAAGTGGAAAAAAAGGAATGAAAAATTCTATCCAATTTGAAAGAAATTCTATTACAGTGTTTTGTTTCCCATGTCTGTTTCTCCTCCACTCTTTTTTTTTCTTTTTTCTTTTTTTTTCTTTTTTCTTTTTTTTTTATTTAACATAACTGAGTAAAAATGTACATTCACATGTAAATTTCATGCCCCCCTATATGCAGCTTCCAGTGCTCTCCCTGTCCAGTGACTGTACACTATTCCTCTCTGCTCCATACATGTCTCATCCTTCCAACAGTCTCCTTTCCCCTCCTCTCCGTCCACTCCCCTTCCTCCAGCCAGAGGTCAGCAAGATGATATCCTATAGATGTATAGAACCATAAAGTGCTTCCAACATATGGTTACTCTGCATTGCCAAGTCCATTCCATTCCTGTCCAAAGAGTGGACCTGTTATAATTTATGGGAATGGGCAGCATCAGGGCCAGGGGCCATGCTCTCAGAGGAACCCCAAAACCGCTGGACCATCAATTGAGGTCTTTTAGTGGAGATCTCATGATGCACCTCTTTTTATTCTTGTGTTGCCAGTGAGGCTCCTCTCTGTGAGCTCCGTCATGGCTATCACTGGTGGTGGCTGGGCACCATCCGGTTCCTCCGGTCCCAGGTTGATGTAGGCACCCACTCTTGTGGGTCTCTCTGTCTTCTCGGTTGTCTTTACCGCATGCCATTTTGGCCCTCGGTGAGCATCCGTTCCTGCTGAGTTGGGACCATTTGCTGTGTCCTCGGATGGCAGCTTGGCAGCTTTTAAGACCCCAGATGCCACTCACCAATGTGGGGTGCAGAGAGCTCTCTTAGCAAAACGCTAGTTGTGCCAATTGGCCTGGAATTCGCCTAAGAGCATGGTCCCCCGCCCCCCGCCCCAGCTTCTCTATCCTTGCAGTATTAAGATGGAAGGAGTACTCAAGTTATGCTGAGTCCACTTAATGTTGTTCTTGTTCCTAATGTGTGCTGTCACCGCTTTCTCCCAACTAGATTTCTAGTAACTACCTCAACTAAACCCTCCCCCCCTTGCTCTCCCTCCCTCCCTCCCCTCCCTTGCAGCTGTCAAAGAGTCTTTTCTTCTATACACAAGTCTGTTTTTGAGATCTTATCGTAGAGGTCTCATACAGTATTTGTCCTTTTGTCGCTGACTACTCTCACTCAACATAATGTCTTCCAGTTGAAACCAGGTTAGGATATGTTTCCTGGAATCATCGTTATTCTTTATCATTGCGTAGTGCTCCATTGAGTATATGTACCACAGTTTACCTATCCATTCTTCTATTGTTGGGCATCTGGGTTGATTCCACCTTTTTGCTATTGTGGACTGTGCCGCGATAAACATTCTGGTGCATGTGTCTCTTGGTGTGAAAGGCCTTGAATCTGTAGGATATATTCCAAGTAGTGGAATTACTGGGTCAAATGGTATATCAATATCCATTTTATATCAATATCAATATCCAGATTGCCTTCCAAAGAGGCTGGACCATTTTGCAACCCCACCAACAGTGTAGGAGGGTTCCACTTTCTCCACAGCCTCTCCAGCATTTGTTGTTTTGTGTTTTCTGGATCATGGCCAATCTTGTTGGGGTGAGATGGTATCTCATGGTTGTCTTGATTTGAATTTCTTTAATAGCTAAAGATCGTGAACATGTCTGCATGTGTTTTTTGGCTGCCTGGATCTCCTCTTTAGTGAAGTATCTGTCCATCTCCTTTGCCCATCGCTTAATTGGATGGTTTATCTTCTTCTTATTGATATTTTGTAGTATCTTATAGATTATGGAGATCAGGTGTCGATCTGACATAGAGTTGCCAAATATTTTTTCCCACTCCGTGGGTGTTCTTTTAATTCTATTAATAAAGTCTTTGGATGAGCAAAAGTGTTTGATTCTTAATAGTTCCCATTTATCTACTTTCTCTTCTGTTGATTGAGGTTTCTTTGACAGATTTTGGAGTCTGTCCTCATTGTGTATTAAAACTTCCATTGTTGTTCCTACCTTTTCTTGGATGAGCTTTATCGTTTTAGGTTTGATATTTAGGTCTTTTATCCAGTTGGAGTTGGTTTTTGTATAAGGTGTAAGATATGGATCTTGATTCAGTTTATTGCAGATGGATAACCAATTTTGCCAGCACCATTTGTTGAAGATGCTGTTTTTACCCCAGTTTAATGTCTTAGGGCCTTTGTCAAATATCAACTGTTCATAGGCAGATGGTGTCATCTCTGGGGTCTCAATTCTGTTCCATTGATCAGTCTGTCTGTTCTTGTACCAGTACCAGGCTGTTTTGACCACTGTGGCAGTGTAGTATGTTCTAAGGTCGGGTAATGAGAGGCCTCCCAGTGTGTTCTTCTTCTTTAGTAGTACCTTACTTATCCGGGGCTTCTTCCCTTTCCAAACAAAATTGGTGATTTGTTTCTCCATCTCATTAAAAAATGATGCTGGAACTTGTATTGGGATTGCATTATATAAATAAATGGCTTTGGGTAAAATAGACATTTTCACAATGTTAAGTCTTCCTATCCATGAGCAGGGTAGGTTTTTCCTTATCTAAGTCTCTCTTAGTTTCTTGTAGTAAGGGCTTGTAGTTCTCTTTGTAAAGGTCTGTTGTTTCTCTGGTCAGATTAATTCCTAGGTACTTTATCTTCTTAGGGGCTATCACAAATGGAATAGATTTGATCATTTCCTGCTTAACAGTCTCGTTGTTGGTATAAAGGAATCCTACTGATTTACTTATGTTTATCTTGTATCCTGAGACTTTGCTGAACTCTTCTATCAGTTTGAGTAACTTACTTATAGATTCCTTGGGGTTCTCTGCATATACAATCATATCATCTGCAAACAGGGAGATTTCAACTTCCTCTTTGCCGATGCAGATGCCCTTTATTTGTTCGTCTTGTCTAATTGCTCTGGCTAGAACTTCTGGTACAATGTTGAATAGGAGAGGTGACAGTGGGCATCCTTGTCTAGTTCCTGATCTCAGGGGAAAGTCTTTCAGTCTCTCTCCATTCAGGATGATGTGGGCAATTGGCTTTGTATAAATGGCCCTTATTGTGTTGAGGAATTTGCCGTCTATGCCCATTTTGCTAAGAATTTTTAGCATGAATGGGTGTTGGACTTTATCAAATGCCTTTTCGGCATCAATGGACAAAATCAGGTGATCTTTGTCTTTTGTGTTATTTATGTGGTTAATCACATTAATTGTTTTCCTGATGTTGAACCAGCCTTGCATCCCTGGTATGAATCCCACTTGGTCATGATGGATTATTTTCTTGATATGTTGTTGTATTCTGTTGGCAAGAATTTTGTTGAAGATTTTTGCATCTAAGTTCATGAGTGATATCGGTCTGTAGTTCTCTGTCTTTGTTGGATCTTTCCCAGGCTTAGGTATCAGGGTTATGCTGACTTCATAGAATGAGTTTGAGAGTACTTCATCCCTTTTTATACTGTGAAATAGTTTCAATAGTATTGGGGATAACTCTTCTCTAAATGCTTGGTAGAATTCTGCCGTGAAGCAATCTGGGCCCGGACTTTTTTGGGCTGGCAGTGTTTTGATGACCTTTTCAATCTCTTCCTTTGTGATGGGTTTATTAAGTTGTTCTGCTTTATGCTGTGATAATTTGGGTAGGTGGTATGAGTCAAGGAATTGGTCCATTTCCCCTAGGTTTTCAAATTTGTTAGAGTACAGTCTTTCATAGTATTCTGTTGTGATGGTTTTGATTTCTGTTGCATCTGTGGTGACAACTCCCTTCTCATTTCTAATTTGGGTTATTTGTTTCCTTTCCTGCTTTTCTTTAGTAAATTTAGCCAGTGGTTTATCAATTTTATTGATGTTTTCAAAAAACCAGCTTTTGGTCTTTTCAATTTTTTCAATTGTTTTTCTATTCTCTAATTCACTTAGCTCTGCTCTAATCTTTATGATCTCCTTTCTTCCGGTGCCCGAGGGGTTCCTCTGCTGTTCTCTTTCTACTTGTTCAAGCTGTAGAGTTAGTTCCTTGATTTGGTTTCTTTCTTCCTTCCCGATGTGTGCATTTATGGAGATAAACAGACCTCTGAGCACTGCTTTGGCTGTATCCCATAGGTTCTGGTAGGAAGTGTTTTCGTTCTCATTGGAATCCATGAATTTCTTTAATTGATCCCTGATTTCCTCTATAACCCATGTTTTTTTGAGTAAGACGTTGTTCAATTTCCAAGAGTTCCACTTTCTATCTCTGTTTTTTCTGCTATTGATTTCAACTTTGATGGCTTTATGATCTGAGAAGATGCTTTGCAATAATTCAATGGTATGGATTTTGTTGAGCATTGCATTATGGCCTATCACGTGGTCAATTCTGGAGAATGTTCCATGTGCACTGGAGAAGAAGGTGTAGTTGTCTGCTGATGGGTGGAAAGTTCTGTATGTATCAATGAGGTTTAGTTGGTTAATTGTGTCAGTGAGGTCTTCTGTATCTTTACTGAGCTTTTTTCTAGATGATCTGTCTAGTAATGAGAGTGGAGTGTTAAAGTCTCCCACTATTATTGTGGAGTCATCTAACTCTCTTTTGAGCATAGTCAGTGTTTCTTCGACATATTTAGGTGCTCTGACATTAGGTGCATAAATGTTTAATATAGTTAAGTCTTGCTTGTGCACTGAACCTTTCAGCAGTAAATAGTGTCCATCTTTGTCCACGATGGTGGATTTCACATTAAAGTTGATTTTGTCTGAGATTAGAATTGCCACCCCTGCTCTTCTTTGTTCATTGTTAGCTTGATATGTATTCTTCCAACCTTTAATTTTCAGTTTGTTCCTGTCTTTAGGTCTCAAGTGAGTTTCTTGTAGACAACATATGGATGGGTCGTGTCTTTTGATCCAAGATGACACTCGGTGTCTCTTTACTGGAGCATTCAGTCTATTTACATTCAATGTAATTATTGATAGGTATGTGTTCACTGCTGCCATTGTGATATGTTTATTTTTATGTTGATGTTTTCTCTGTTGTTCTTATTAGTCTGTTCTGAGACACTCTTTTTTGCTAGTTGAGTTTTCACCTTTTTCAGAGCTGGTTTTATAGTTGTTGAGACTCGTGTGTTAGATTTCTTGAAATGGTATGATACATCTTTGTTGTGCTTTACAGCTGCCCCTATGAACCCCCTTAATAAACTATTTATAAACCCAATTTTAATTACTACCAGTCTGGTCATCTTCCTCTCCATCTGGAAGGATTATAACGACTGTAGTACGTCCCTCTTTTATTATGATGACACCATAGTTTTCATGATGATCACTGGATTGTTTCTTTCCAAATCAAAGCTGTGATTTACTTTGGAGCCTTCCCTAAATGAGTATTGAGTAGTGTGTCGTTCTAAAATATAAAGTTAGTGGTTTCGTTCTTCTAAGCCAAAGCCAAGAACTTCTTTCAGTATTTCTTGTAGTTTGGGTTTGGTTTTAACAAAGTCTCTGAGTTTCTGTTTATCTGCAAATGTCTTAATTTCATTTTCATGTTTGAAAGACAGTTTTGCAGGATATATAATTCTTGGTTGGAAGTTCTTCTCCTTCAAGACTTTGAATGTGTCATGGCACTGTCTCCGTGCCAGCATGGTTTCTGCTGAGAAATCTGACGAGAGCCTACAGGGTTTCCCTCTGAATGTTAGCTTTGCCTTGAGTCTTGCTGCCTTTAAGAGTTGCTGCTTATGTTTCATTTTGTTAAGCTTGATTATAATATGTCTTGGAGTCTTTCTTTTGAGATCTATATTGGGTGGCATACGATATGCATCTGAGATGTCAATATTCTCTTCCTTCATGATTTCTGGGAAGTTTTCTTTCAGCAGCTCAGCAACAATACTCTCTGTGTTCTCAGATGTCTCACCCTGTTCAGGGACTCCAATTAATCGAAGGTTGTTCCTCTTAATAGAGTCCCACATGCTTCTTAATGTTTCTTCAATTTTCTTGTTTCTTTTTTCTGATTTCTGCTCATAGACACTGGTATCAGTAGCTCTGTCTTCCAAGTCAGAAATTCTTCTCTCCATTTGTTCCATTCTGTTTTCTTGGCTTTGCATGGAAGCTTCTATGTCTTTGATTTTCTTCTTGATCTGTTGGATTTCAGAGTACTGGTGTTCCATCAGATCGAACAACTTGCTTAATTTTTCATTTTGTTCTGCTGCGTTTTATATAAGGTCTAGAAGGGCTCTGTATATAATCAATTTGTATTCACTTCCTGATGCTTTCATAAAAGTTTCTTCATCTGGAAAACTCCTTGGTTGCTTTGTTTGGGAGCCTTCTGAAGCCATGAGTGATTGCTTGTATGCCACAATTGTCTGTTGCTTTTTGGGTCCCATGTGAGTATATAGAGGCTGGAAGAGGTACTGTGAGGATGGATTGCAAATGTTTCTCTAGGCTGTCTTCAAATGTAAAGCAAAAAGTATCTGACCAGTTCACAAGTCAGTTAGGTTTTCAGGTGTAGAGGTCCCTCTTCCCATCTGACAAAGTAAGCGCCACTGTATCCAACCCCAGATGATAACAAACTAGTTCAGAATACAGCACTGCTAGTGCCCTGGTGGCCTCTGCTGACAGGGCCTAGCCTTATCCAACACTGCGTCGAGTACTGGTTTTGTGATAGAAAAGCGCTCTCTTGTGGGCAGGGTCTGGCTCCTAAGCTAAGAATTAGGTCCGGCTGTGGCCACTGTACCCAAGATGGCGTCCTCCACACAGGCAGCAGACAGGGGGGCTAAAGGTGCCCAGAGGCAGCGATTCCTCTGCTTCTGTTGCAGGGCCCCCAACGTAGGCAGCACTATGCAAAATCACTACTTTTCTGACGGAGAGGCGCTGTCCCGTTTGCAGGCGCTGGCTCCCAGGCTAAGAATGAGGTCCCGCTAAAATCTCGGTACCAACATGGCGTCCCGCACCCTGACCACGGAGTTCCGCACAAACCCCGCTGAGGCAGCCACAAAACGAAAGGCTCAAAGTGTCTAGATTAACAGAGTCCCGAGCCTGGCTGTCAGAACATAGGAATTTCGCCTGCCTATCCCCCCAGCAGCGCGTCTGAGTCCAGCCCCCGGGCAAGGCCCAGCTCCGCCCGCCAGCCGAGACCGAGGAAAAAAAAAAGTCAAAATGGTGCGTTTACCTTCCGTCTGTGAGAGCCGGGGCTAGCCGGGAGCGGGAGTCAGCGAAAGACAGGAGATTTTTCACTGAATGATATAAAGTCCCAATTAACAGCTCTGTGCCGTGTCCTGAGGCTGATTAGGTGCTCAGAAGGCTCTGTTTGATTGTCAATTCAGGTCTTGGTTCCAGAGGGATAGAAAGAGACGTGTCCTTAGTCCGCCATCTTGACTCCCTCCACTCTTGGTGACTTTATCAAAGCCACAGCAATGCAGAGTCAGAGGCTGATGACGTGACAAAGGACCAGGCGTGTGGCAGGACTTGAAGAAGGACAAAACAGAAATGCAGAGCTATGAGGTGACTGGTCCAGAGCCTCTCAGCTAATAAGAGATAGGACCAGAATTAGAACCAGGGATGTTTTATCCCCTAGAGTTTTATATAAATGGAACCATACAGTATGTACTCTCTCTCAACAACAACAAAAAAATGGTGGTAGAATACACATAACACAAAATGAGTCATTTTAGCTATTTTTAAGTGCACATTTCAGTAGTGTTAACTGCATTTTCAATGTTGTGCAACCATCACTACTGATTCACCAAAGAGAACCCTCCAGCCCCTTTGGGTAGCTAGACTGGATTGCACAAGAGGGTCTCCACATCGGATTCCCAGGCATGCTCTCTTACATGAAAGTGACACCACTAAACTGAGGAAGCCGGTGTCCAGTCAGCTAAATGTGTGCATAATGATGCATAAAGCTGCATTACATGGCCGGGATATCCGTGCTTACCAACAACACTCTGAGGAAGTGGCAACATTGCTAGGTGCCGAGTTGACTCGTGAATTCTTATTTCTGAAGTTTTCGCTATGTTAGACTCTATTGTAAGCCCAGTTCACAGGACTAAGCTTTTCTCTACATTTTATTATCTTTTTTTACCTTAAAACACAAGCTTCTCAAGTAAAGCTCCCTTGCTTTCAAGGTCTTTGTAAGGATTAGAGAACAAAATGATTTGGGGGAAGGGAGAGGTATCTCTCTTTCCTATATTTATTTAATGGTATCAGCTGTGGCTTCTAAATTTTCTGATATTGCCATTGACTAATACATTGATTCAACATTTTATTTTTAATTAAAATGTCCAGAAATAGCACATTAATATGTACAGACTCTCCAAAAGACAATTTTTTAAATACTGATTTAAAAAATAAAATATACACATCCTTCACCCTAGATCCACGAAACAAATGTGTGGCAGTCTACTTATATAAAGATTAATAAACTAAAATCAAACCCACTGCTATCAAACAGATTCTGATTCATAGTGACCCTATAGGACAGAGTAGAACTTCCCCCTAAGGTTTCTAGGGAGTGACTGGTAGATTCAAGATGCTGACCTTTTAGTTAGCAGCCATAACTTGATTATAGCCTTGGAAACTCTAGGGGACAGTTCACACTCTGTCCTCTACCCAAAACCAAACCAAATTCACTTCCATCTAGTCGATTGCAACTCATAGTGACTCTATAGGACAGAGTAGAACTGCCCCCTTGAGTAGCCAAGGAGTGGCTGGTGGATTCAAACTGCCAGTCTTTTGGTTGGTAAATGTAGGACTTAACCACTACGCCACTCTGTCTTATAGGTTTCCACTTCGTCTTATGGGTTGCTGTAAGTTGAAATTGACTCTGTCAGTGCATTTTCTTTCTTTCTTTCTTTTTTTTTTGACCCAGAAATTTTGCTTCTAGAAAAATGTCCTAAAAAAACACATAAATACATCCATCGAGATTAGCGATATGGATCTCTATTACCATGTTGTTTAAAACACAAAAACTTTAGAAACGACCTAAGTGAAAAGAGATTGGTTAAATATATTGTAATGGTTGTTGGAGCCACAGAGTTCTCTGCTGGTACCTCAGAGGCCACTGAGCAAAGCATGAGGAAGACAGAGGGACAATGGGGACCTGACAGTTGAGGCTTTGGTTTCAAGCTCCAATTTTACCTGTTTCATGTAGGGTGATTCTTTTTGCAAAGCAGTTCTACTGCCAAAAACAGTTGGAATGGACCTGGGTGTTATTGAAATGGAAAGATGCTTATGATAGTTGGTGAAGTCCAAAAATAAAAAAGACTGAAAAATAGTACTTATGTTTGATCTCACGTTTTGTATTTTTAAGTGTGTATGTCAGACACGGCGGCACACTGGCAGACACAGGGGAGAACTATGTGGAGAGAGTGAAAGAGAGAGAGAGAAAGAACAAAATATACATGTATATTTCTATACAGATACACCTTGAAGATACTCAGCATTTGGTTTCACATAGCTGTAATAATGCAAATATTAGAAATCAACTAGTCACAAAAAATTTTTGTTTTCCCAGTGCATATAAAAGTTACTTTTTCACTATACTGCAGTTTATCAAGTGTGCAATAGCTGTGTTTTAAAAAACAATGTATATACCTTACTTTAAAAATACTTTATTGCTAAACAATTGCTAGTCATCATCTGAGCCTTCAGTGAGTTTGAGCTGTAATCTTTTTGCTGGTTGCTGACTATTGGGACAACTATGGCAACTTCTTAAAGTAAGACAACAATCAAGTTTGCTGCATCATTTTACGCTTCTTTTCATGAAAGATTTCTCTGTAGCACGTGATGATATTTGAGAGCATTCGACCCACTGTAAAACTTTTTTCAAAATTGGAGTCAGTCCTCTCAAATCCTGATGATGCTTCATCAACTAAGTTTATATAACATGCTCAATTCTTTATTGCCATTTCAATAATGTATACAGTATTTTCACAAGGAGCAGTTTCCATCACCACAAAAAAAACACCCTACTTTCTTTGTCTATTCACATGAAGCAATTCATCATCTGTTAAATTTTTGTCATGAGATGGTAGCAATTCAGTCATGTCTTCAGGCTCCACTTCTAATTCTAGTTGTCTTGCAGTTTCCACCACTTCTGCAGTCACTTCCTCCACTAGAGACCTTGAAGCCCTCAAAGTCATCCACGAGGACTGGAATCACCTCTTTCCAAACTCCTATTAATATCGATGTTTTGACCATCTCCCATGAATCATGAATGTTATTTATGGCAAAGAGAATGGTTTTACAGCTACTTTGCCCAAATCTGTCAGAGGAACCACCATCTACGTCAGCTTGCGAAAGGTATATCTTAAAAAATAAGACTTGAAAGTTGAAATCTGTCTTTGATCTATGGGGTACAGAATGCATGCTGTGTTTGGCAGTCATGAAAACAAAATTAAGCTCCACCAGAGCTCTTGGGTGACCAAGTACATTGTCAATGAGCAGCAATATTTTGCAAGAAATCTTTTTCTGAGCAGCAAATCTCAATCAGCCACAGCCAAGTGTCGTCGAGTCGGATCCGACTCATGGCGACCCTTGAGTCACAAATCTCAGCAGTGGAGTTAAAATGCTCAGCAAACCTTGTTGTAAACAGAAGTACTGACACCCAGCATTTGTTGTTCCATTTATAGAGTACAGGCAAAGTAGATTTATTATAATTTTAAGGGCCCTAGAGTTTGGAGAATAGTAAGTGGGCATTGGCTTCTACTTAAAGTCACTGCTGCATTAGCCCCTAACAAGTCAGACAGAGTCTGTCCTTGGAAGCTTTAAAGCCAGACATTGACTTCTCTCTAGCTATGAAAGTGCTAGATGGCACCTTCTTCCAATACAAGGCTGTCTACATTGAAAATCTGTTGTTTAGTGTAGCCATCTTTATCAGTTCTCTCAGCTGGACCTTCTGGGTGACTTGCAGTGGCTTCTACCTCAGCACTTGCTGCTTCACCTTGCACTTTTACGTTATGGAGATGCTTCCTTCCTGAAACCTCAACTATTAACTTCTGCCAGCTTCCTATTTTTCTTCTGCAGCATCCTTAACTCTCCTAGCCTTCACAGAATGAAAGAGAGGTAGGGCTTTGCTCTGGATCAGGTCTTGGATTAAGGGAATGCCGTGGCTGGTTTGATCTATCCAGACTGCTAAAACTTTCTCCATGTAGCAATAAGGCTGCTTCTCTTTCTTGTCAATTATGCGTTCACTGAAGCAGCACTTTTAATTTCCCTCAAGAACTTTTCCTTTGAGTTCACAACTTGACTAACTGGAGCAAGAGGTCTAGGTTTCAACCTATCTTGATTTTCCACACGCCTTCCCTGCTAAGCATAATAATCTCTAACTTGTGATTTAAAGTGACAGACAAGTAACTCTCCTTTTCACTAAAACACTTAAGAGTCCATTGTAGCATTATTAGTTGGCCCCATTTCAATCTTGCTATGTCTTAGGGAATAGAGAGTCCCAAGGAGAAGGAGAGAAATAGGGAAACTGCCTACAGATGGAGCAGTTAGAACATGCATAACATTTACAGATTAAGCCTGCTGTCTTATGTGGGTACAGTTCATGGCACCCCAAAACAATCACAATTGCAACATCAAAGATCACTGATCACAGATCACCATAACAGACACAATAATAATGAAATAGCTTGAAATGCTGTAAGAATTACAAAAGTGGAACTCGGAGACATGAAGTAAGCATATGCTGTTGGAAAAAACTGATAAAGACTTACTCAACACAAGGTTAGCACAAAGCTTCAATTGGTAAAAAATGCAATATCTGCAAAGTGCTATAACATGAGGTGTGCCTGTAGACACACACACAAATTTACAGTGTACAACAATGTACACAATATTCTTTTGGGTAATAAGTAAAGTATCAATTTTAACTTTAAAAATGTTTTCTACATAATTCTCAACATTTCAAGTTTTTCAACAAGTACAATGCCTAAGCCATTAGTTAACTACCAACTCCACCTTAAGACTGTAGTTTCCTATATATATCATGTAAGTTCTATCATTATAACTCATGCATTCTCGTATGTGTCATATATAACTGCATTGCTCAAAAAACTGAGGGGTGAATGATACTGTGAGTTACTGAAAAAAACAGAAGGCCCTGTTTTTGACAACTCACAGTAGCCATATTAGTGAAGCTATAGCAGGCACATTTATCACTTTTTTTCTTGACAAATAATTTCTACTACACATAGAAATTATTAAAGTTTATTATCAAAATGGGTATTCCATCTGCTGAAAATTCCATGCAATACATGCAATATACGATGTACACAATCATCTCACTGAGAAAACAATTTAACCTTTAATCAAAAAATTTGAGAAAACCGGGTCTGTTGTCAATCAGAAAATGATGGTGTATGAACAAACTGCTTATTCTGATGACAACATCACCACCATTCATTAGAGGGTATGAGAGAATCCATCCCAATCAATTTCTCATGGAGCACAATAAGGGGGCATTTCGTTGACCACAACTTGTAGGATTTTGCATCTGCATTTGAAGCCTTACCCCTACAAAACTGTTTTAACTCAGAAACTGAAGTCCAACAACCATACATTGCACAGCACATTTGCTGACTGGGCTCTGAAGCAACTGGAATTTGACCCTGCTTTTGGCTGAAAAATCGTCTTCAGCAACAAGGTCCATTTTTGGATGAATGGCTTTGTTAAAAAAAAAAAAAAAGTCACATTTGAAGTGATGAGAATCCAATGAAGATTCAAGAAAGTCCACTTCATTCCCAAAAGGTTACTGTTTGGCATGCATTTCGGTCCATCAGAGTCACTAGCTCTTATTTCTTCTGAAATGAATGAGGAGAGGCTGTGACTGTCAATGGAAAAAGATATCTGGCCATGATATCTGATTGTTCTGGGCCCCATCTGGAAGGTGCTGTGGGGCCATTTATCCAAAGTTCTTTTCCACACATGATGTCGCCAAATGTACTTCAAAACAGTGAAACAAAACGGTGTCATTTATACAAGTTGTTTTATTCAAGTTCAAAGACAGGACATCCTTATCAGAAGATCCTTTAGTTACAGACCTCTCAGAAAGCCTTCTCTCTTTTCAAGTTAGAATGTTTCAAGGATTCAAAATAGAATCCTTCAGTGTTTCAAAGTCAAGTGAACTAGTTAAGAAAGGAAAGACATGCTTCTAAGGTAAAATCACAAAATTCTTATATATTTTGGACTAAACAAAATCATAACAGCAAAAAGATGTTAATGAGGAAATAATATAACCAGAGACAGATGGCAAGGTAAGTAGAAACTGCCCGGCAGGACAAGATGTGACACAGAAAAGCTGATGATGGCAGCAAACAGTGGAGCAGTAGCTTTATCAGCAAGCCATGTACACTCATTATGTTTCACTCCAGCATAAATGACAGTGATTGTGATGGTGACGATGATGACAGTAGCTATATTTATTGAGTGCTTACAACATGCCAGGAACTGTGCTAAGCACTCTACTTACATTAGCTCTTTGTCTTCACAATTTTGGGCTTACCAAACCTGCTGTAAATGAGTTCATTTTGACTCACAGTAACCCTGTAGGTCAGAGTAGGGTTGCCCCATCAGGTTTCCAAGGCTGTCATCTGTACAGAAGCATACTATTGCATCTTTTTTCCATGGAGTGGTTGGTGGACTTGAACTACCAACCTTTCTGCTTGCAGTTGAGTGCTTAAACACTATACCACCAGGGCTCCAACTTGGAGGTAGAACTTACTATTAACCCTATTTTCCTGAAGAGAGTTAAGCACAGAGACAATGGACAATGGATCTTAGGTGCCAGAATTTAACATGTTTCTTTAACCTTAGTGTCATTGTTCAGAATCTAAACATGCAAACGAGGCCACTTATGTTTCCCAAAGATTTTATACTGTTGTTGTTAAGCATCATGAAATCAGTTCTGACTGACAGCTAGCCTGTGTACAACATAATGATACACTGCCAGTCCTGTGTCATCCTCACAATTGTTGCTACATTTGAGCCTATTGTTGCAGCCACTGTGTCAATCCATCTCACGGAGGACTTTCTTCTTTTTCACTAAACCTCCGCTTTACCAAGCATGATGTCCTTCTGCTGGGACTGATCCCTCCTGAAAACGTGTCCAGAGTACATGAGACAAAGTGTTACCATCCTCACTTCCAAGGAATCCTCTGGCTATATTTCTTCTAAGACTGATTTGTTTGTTCCATTGGCAGTCCCTGGTAATTCTATATTTGTTATTCTTCACCAAAACCATAATGCAAAGGCGTTAGTTCTCCTTCCTTCTTTCTTGCTCACTGTCCAGCTTTCACATGCGTATGTAAAAATACCACAGCTTGGATCAGGTACTCCTTAGTCCTCAAAGTGATCTCTTTGCTTTTTGACAATTTAACGAGACCTTTTGCAGCAGGTTTGCCCAATGCAATATGTGCCTTGATTTCCCGACTGCTGCTTCTGTGGGTGTTGACTATAGACATAAGTAAGAGAAAAGTCTTGACAACTTTGTTATTTTCTCTGTTTATCATGATGTTGCTTACTTGTCCAGTTACGAGGCTTTTTGCTTTCTTTATGTTGAGGTGTAATCTATCCTGAGAGCTGTAATTTTTGATATTCATCTATTTAAGTACTTCATCCTCTTTGCTTTCAGCAAGCAAGGTTGCATTATCTGCCTATCACCGGGTGTTAATAAGTCTTCCTCCAGTCTTCAAGCCCTGTTCTTCATATAGTCCGACTCTCAAATTATTTGCTCAGCACACATAGGTCAGATAAGATGATGTAAGGATACAATACTGACGTATCTTCATATCTTTCCTGATTTTAAACCACAAAGTGTCCCCTTGTTCTTTTCAAATGACTGCCTCTTGGTCTATGTATAATTTCCCATGATCACAAGTCTTAGTCATTTAGTGCTGCTTTAACAGAAATACCATCAGTGGATGGCTTTAAAAAGAGAAATTTTATTTTGTTACAGTCTAGTAGACTAAAAGCTGAAATTCAGGGTGTCAGCTCAAGGGGAAGTCTTTCTCTGCTGGCTCTGGAAGAAGGTCCTTGTCGTCTGTCTTCCCTTGACTGGAAGCTTCTGAGGCTCAGCGATCCCAGACCTTTCTAAGGATGCACTCTGCTCTAAGCACTGCTTCTCGATGGTAAGAGGTCCCCAACTCTGTTTGCTTCTTTTCCTCTTTTATAGGATAAAAAGATAAAAGGTGCTACAAGCCACACTCCAGAAAAACTCCCTTTACACTGGAGCAACAAGGTGACTTTAGGAAGAGATTCAGTCTCACCCTAATCCTCTTTAACATAATCCAGTCTGTTAGTCACAGGCATAGATTAGAATTTACAGCATAGGAAAATCACAAAACAGAGGGGAATCACACTATACTGGGAATCACAGCCCATTCAAATTGCTGTACACATTTTTGGGGGAGGGGACACAATTCAATTCATGACAGCAGAGAAGTGCTACTCTTCACAATGTTTTCCAAAGTTTGTTATGATCCACACAGTACAGTCCTTCTGCATAGTCAATAAAACACGTGTAAATATCTCTCCGGTATTCTCTGCTTTCAGCCAAGATCCATCTGACATCATCAGTTGCACCTTTCATTCCATAGCCTCTTCGGAATTTGGCTTGAACTTCTGACAGTTCCTTGTTGAGGAACTACTGTAACCCATTTGAATTGTCTTCAGCACATGATATTGTTCAATAATTTCCACATTCTGTTGGCTCATTTTTCTTTGGAATGGACACAAACATCTTTTCAAGTCAGCTGGCCAGGTAGCTGTCTTCCAAATTTCTTGGCATAGGTAAGTGAGCACCTCCAACCCTGTGTTTGTTTGGTGAAACATCTCCATTGGTATTCTGTCGGTTCCTGGCGCCTTGATTTTCACCAATGCTTTCAGTGCAGCTTAGACTGCTTAATTCAGCACCATCAGTTCTTGATCATATACTGTCTCCAGAGATGGTTGAATGCTAACCAATTCTTTTTGGTGCAATGACTCTGAATATTCCTTCCATTTTCTTGTGATGCTTCCTGTATTTTTCAATGTTTGTCCAATAGGATACTTCAAAATTGCAACTCAAAGCTTGAATATTTTGTTCAGTACTTTCAGCTTGAGAAATGCTGATGATAGTTTCCCCCTTTGGTTTTCTAAGAGTGGGTTTTTGCACATTTCATTATAATAGTTTACTTTGACTTCTCAAGCCTTCCTCTGAAGCTTTCTATTTGGATCTTTTAATTCATCATTTCTTCCATTTGTTTTTGCTACTCTACAGTCACGAGTAAGTTTCAGAGTCTCTTCTGACATTCATTTTGGTCCTTTCTTTCCTATCATTCCTGTCTTTTTAAATGTTTGCTTTCTTCATGTTTGATGTCTTCTTACAACTTTCATCATTAATGTTCAGTGTATCTCATCTATTCTGGAAGTAGTTTCCAAATCCAGGTAGGATATATCCAAAGCTGTATTTTGGCTCACACAGACTTGTTTTGATTTAACAGACACACACACAGACACACAGACACACACCCTTTTTTAACATGGAGAAGCATAATGGCAAATGACTTCTGATGCCAATAAACCTAAGTTCAAATTCTGGACCTGCTACCTCTTTCTCAGAGCCTCAGTTTCCTCATCTGTAAAGAGGGCTACTGTATTTATCTTGCCAAGGTGCTGTGAATAAAATTTTATATATATAAAACCTTAGCCCAGAGTATCCTGCAAGTGGGTACAGAGTAAGTGGAAGCTAGTGTTAACTGGAGCCCTGATGACATAGTAGTTAAGAGCTACCACTGCAAACAAAAAGGCTGGCAGTTCAAATCTACCAGCACTCCCTAGAAACCCTATGGGGCACTTCTACTTTGTCCTACAGGGTTTCTATGAGTTGAAATCAATTCAGTGGCAATGGGTTTGTTTGTTTTTTAATGTTAATACTGTTATTAAGACAGGCAAATGAAACTGTGGCAAGATTTAACTGAACAGCACTTTAAGTTATTTTACTACTCAAACAACACTTAAGTAAATGGACCTAGGGATAAGTATCATTCTATGGTGATCATATACTTCATTATCTAAACTTGGAGAGTTTAGACAGGAAAAATGGACCTACTAGTAATTATTCTCAGATACTACATATGCTCTGCTTCGAGCAAACTGTATGTAAAGTCACTTGCTCAGCCCATAGCTAATGATATTGTTCAGGGCCTTTACTTGGCCCATCAGCCCCATTTCAGGGTGCTTTTAGGCTGGGAAGGAGAGTCAAAGAAGAAACTCTCCGGGTTACATTTTAATAGTCCTCAGGAGACTGAGTTTACGTTGCTTTCAGCTTAAACTCTGTTGGTAAGAATAATCTGGAAAAACAATTCTATCTGCTCCAAATACCACAACTTGTTCCATAAACTTTGGGTGGAAAGACCCACCTATACAAGCTAGCCACAGAATTTTAAAAATCTGGCCTCACATGTATGTCCTCCTTTCAGAAAGTCTGTTGCTCTGGTAGCTGCAATAACATTGCACCTACTAGGGGGTTTTGAAAGTTATGCATTTCTTGATTATACTTGTCTTACATACTGCATTTCTCATTCATAGGTTCAGAGAGAATCACTTGCAAAAACTGTTTAGTTCAGCTCCTTCAAGTCCAGAGATCTCAAGTGATTTACCTAAGCCAAGGCAACATAGCTAGCTAACTGCAAGAGAAAAGCAAGAACCTAGAACTTATAACCCTAGTATATTGTTCTTTGTATTATTTCCCAGCTGCTTTCCTGAAAAATAGCCCTGCCAGCTCAAAGTGCACTATAGTAATTCCAAAAATAAAACAAAATCTCAGACTTGTCAGGGTTATTAGTAGGAACTGAATATTCACTCGTCCTAGTCTACAGCATTCTTAATAATTAGACATATTTTTCAGATCTTATTGGAGAAAATTAAAATTAGATTTATGTTGCTTCTTCCAAGTCTCTACATTGGCCAGATAATAAAGAAGCTAAATAACACATGTGCAACAAAGGCCAGATGATAAATGTAGCCTCCAGTGTCAGGAACACTATTTTTCAACATTGACACAGATAAGGATACTTAAAAAAATAAAAAATTATCAGATGCCCCAAGCCAAGATAAGGAGACAAAAATGGAAAAATTGATAGTTACTACCCCATAGTTTGAAATCGATCAAATACACAAACAAGAAGCATTGATAATTACTAGAAAAGTTGGAAACAAAAAAGAAGAATCAGTAGTTGGAAAATGTACCCTTGGTGATAGAAATGGTGCCCAAGATCACATGATAGAATTTTGCAAAACCAGCAGCTTCTTCACAGCAAATATCCTTTTTCAACACCATAAACAGTGACCATGCACATGGACCTCTTCAGCAGGAATACACAGGAATCAAGTGGACTGCATCTATGAAAGGAGACAATGGAGAGGCTCAATATCATCAGTCACAATAAGGCCAGAGGTCAACTACAGAAAAGACCATCAATTGCTTGTATGAAAGTTCAAGTTGAAGATGAAAAAATTAAAAGAAATCCATGAGATCAAAGTATGATCTTGAGTATATTTTACCTGAACTTAGAGACCATTTACAGAATAGATTTGGTACAATGACCACCAATGAAGGAAGACCAGACGTGTGGGGGGGGGGGGTGACGTCAAGAATATCACACATGAAGAACAAAATGTCATTAGAAAGACAGAAAAGACCAAAATGATGTCAGAAGAAGCTCTAATACTTGTTCTTGAGTGGTGAAATAAAAGAGCTGGACAGAAGACTTCAAAGGGCAGCTTGAGAAGACAAAGCATTGTGATGAAATATACAGACACCTAGAGTTAGCAAACAAGAAGACAAAAACATGCTCAGCATTTCTCAAGCTTAGAGAACTGAAGAAAAAATTCAAGTCTTGGTGACAGTACTGAAAGATTTATGGGCAAAATGTCGAACAACACAGGCAGCATCAAAGCTAGATGTGCCAGATAGTAACTCTGTGTTTAACTATTTGATGAACCAGCAGAAAGTTTTCCAAAGCAGATGGAGTGAAATGAGGGTTTTGGTTTCTCCCCATCCTCCCCAGCACTTATTATTATCTAGGTGTATACCCAAGAAAAATGAAAACATGTTTTCACACAGAAACTTATATCTAAATCGTTGCATCATTATTCATAACAGACAAAAAGTGAAAACACAGGAGACGAGTACATCAATTGGTACAACAAAGCTTATTGAGAAAATGTTCTGCTTTCCACTTTGGTAAGTGGTGTCTTGAAAGCTAGCAAGCAGCCATCTAGATGCACTGATTGGACCTAACCCATGTGGAGGAAAGGAGAATGAAGACCATCAAAGACATAAGGAAACTATGACCCCAAGAAACAGAAAGGGTCACATAAACCAGAGACTACAGCAGTATAAGACCAAAACAAGAACTCGGTGCCTGGCTATACCACCAATGCATGCCCTTACACAGAACTCAACGAAGAGTGCCTGATACAGACGGAGAAATGTGGGGCCCAGAACTCAAACTCTAGTAGAATATAGGACTTGATGTTTGAACAGACTGGAGGGTCCCTGGTAGAGTGAGCAGCCTCCACCTGTCTTTCAGTGGAGGCTTTCTTGTTGCTGTGATGCAGGAAGTTATGTCACTGTTATTTTGGTATCAGCAGGGTCATCCACAGTGAACAGGTTTCAAGTGAGCTTCCAGACTAAGACAAACTATGAAGGACCTGGAAGGCTACTTCTGAAAACCTTAAGAATAGCAGCAGAACATTGTCAGATACAGTGCTGGAAAATGAGCACCTCAGGTTGGAAGACACCCAGAAGATGACTGCAGAAGAGCTGCCTCCTTAGAGTCAACCTTAATGACATGGATGGACTAAAGCCTTAGGGATCTTCATTTGCTGATGTGGCATGACTCAAAATGAGAATAAACAGCTGCAAACATCCATTAATGACAGGAACATGGATTGTACGAAGCATGAATCTAGGAAAACTGAAAATTGTCAAAAATGAAATGGAACCCATAAATACTGATATCCTAGGTATCAGTGAGCTAAATGGACTGGTATTGGACATTTTGAATCCAACAATCACACGGTCTACTATGCTGGGAACAAACACTGGTGTTGCGTTCATCATCAAAAAGAACATTTCAAGACCTGTCCTGAAGCATAACACTGTCAGTGATAGGTTAATACCCATATGCTACAAGTAAGGCTAGTTAATACAACTATTATTCAAATTTATGCACCAACCACTAAAGATAAAGATGAAGAGGCTGAAAATTTTTATCAGCTTCCTCAGTCTAAAATTGATTGACCATGCAATCAGGATGCACTGGTAACTACTGGAGGTTGGAATGCAAAAGTTAGAAGCATAAAAGCAGCATCAGTAGTTGGAAAATAATGCTGGAGATTGCGTGACTGAATTTTGCACGACTAACCACTTCTTCACTACAAATACTTTTTTAACCAACACAAAAGGTGACTGTTGCACATGGACTTCATTAGATGGAATACCTAGGAACCAAATTAACTCCATCTGTGGAAAAACATGATGGAAAACCTCCATATCGCAGTCAAGACAAGGCCAGGAGCTGACTGTGGCACAGAACACCTACTGCTCACATGTAAGTTTAAATTGAAACTAAATAAAATTAGAACAAGTCCATGAGAGCCAAAGTAGGACCTTCAGTATATCCCTCCTGAGTTTAGAGATCATCTCAAGAACAGATTTGATATGCTGACTACTAATGACAGAAGGCCAGAATTGTGGAATGACATCAAAGACATCATCCATGAAGAAAGCAAGAAATCATTAAAGAGACAGAAAAGAAAGAAAACACCAAACTGAATGTCAGAAAAAACTCTGAAACTTGCTGTCAAACACTGAGCAGCTAAAGCAAAAGGAAGGAATGATGAAGTAAAATAATTGAAGATTTAAAAGGACAGCTGGAGAAGACAAAATAAAGTATTATAATGGTATGTGCAAAGAGCTGGAAACGGGAAACCAAAAGGGAAGAACATATTCTGCATTTCTCAAGCTAAAAAACTGAAGGAAAAAATTCAAGCTTCAAGTTGCTATAGTGAAGGATTCAGGGAGCATCAAAAGTAGGTGGAAGGAATACACAGAATCATTACACCAGAAAGAACTGGTTGATGCTCAGCTGTTTGAAGAGGTAGCACATGATTAGGAACCAACGGTACTGAAGGAAGAAGTCAAAGCTGCACTGAAGGCATTAGTGGAAAAGAAGGCTCCAGGAATTTATGGAGTATCAACTGAGATATTTCAACAAACAGATGCAGCACAGAAGGTGCTCCCTTGTCTGTTGCATGAAATCTGGAGGACAACTACCTGGCCGACTGACCGGAAGAGATCCATGTTAATACCCATTCCAAAGACAGGTGATTCAGCTGAATGCAGAAATTACCAAACAGTGACATTAATACCACATGTGAGTAAAACTTTGCTCAAAGTCATTCAAAAGTGACTGCAACAGTATTTTGACAAGGAACTGCCAGATATTCAAACTGGATTTAGAAGAGTATGGGAAACCAGGAATATCATTGCTGATGTCAGATGGATCTTAGCTGAAAGCAGAGCATACCAGAGAGATGTTTACCTGTGTTTCATTCAACTTTGTGAATCATAACAAATTACAGCTAATATTGCTTAAAACAGGAATTCCAAAACACTTCATTGTGCTGCTCTTAAGGAATCTGTACGTGGATCAAGAAGCAGTCACAAGAACAGAAAAAGTTTAAAGTCAGGAAAAGCATGTGTCAGGGTTATACCCACTCACCGTATCTTTTCAATTTGTGTGCTGAGGAAATAATCTGAGAAGCTGATTTATATGAAGAAGAATGAGGCATCAGAATTGGAGGATGACTCATTAACAACCTGCCTTATACAGACACCACCACCTTACTTTCAGGAAGTAAAAAAGATCTGAGACACTTACTGATGAAGATCAAGGCTTCAAAACGGATTGCACCTCAACATGAGAAAATAAAAATCCTCACAACTGGACTAGTAAGCAACGTCATCATAAATGGAGAATGGACTGAGGTTGTCAAGGATTTCATTTTACTTGGGTCCACAATCAATGCCCCTGGAAGCAGCAGTCAAGAAATCAAAAGACGCATTGCACTGGGAGAATCTGCCGCAAAGTAAAAGTAAAGATATCACCTTGAAGACTAAAATGCTCCTGACCCAAGCCATGGTACTTTCAGTCATGTCACATCCATCCAAAAGCTAGACAATGAACAAGGAAGACAGAAGATGAATTGGGGCCTTTGAATTGTGGTGCTGGAGAAGAATATTGAATGTACCACAGACTGCCAAAAGAACACAGATCTATTATGGAAGAAGTACAACTAGAGTGCACCTGGGAAGCAAAGACGGCGAGACTGTGTCTTACATACTTTGGACATGTTGTCAAGAAGAATCAGCCCTTGGAGAAGGACATCATGCTTGGTAGAGTGGAGGGTCAGAAAAAAAGAGGAAGACTCTTGACAGGATGGACTTACACAGTGGCCACAACAATGGACGTACGGACATGGCACAAGACCAAGCGGTGTTTTGTTCTGTTGGGTATAGGGTTGCTATGAGTTAGAGCTGACTTGACAGCACCTAACACAACAGAATACCTGGCCCCTGGATTCTCTGTTATCTCAGAACCGAAACCATTCCCAAAGTCAGCTGCTCAGACAAAGATTGTACTGATCTATACAACATAAAATGACACTGGTAAAGAGCATGCTTCTTGGCATAAGTAGATACAGGAAACTAACTGGGCAGCTTTTGTCTGCAAGCAAGATGGGAAGGCAGAGAGGGATGGAAGCTAGCTGAATGGATATAGGAAATACAGGGTGGAGAGGAGGAGTGTGCTATCATAGTGCTGGGAAAGCAGCTAGGTCACATTAAGAGGTGTATCTAAGTTTTTGCATGACACACTGACTAGAACTGCAAGCTTTCAGTTAAAACACACAAAAAAATTTTTAAAATGGGAGTAACCAGTATGTTCATCAACTGATGTATGGATAAACAAGATGTTATATATCTATACAATGGAATATGATTCAGCAACAAAAAGGAATGAAGTACTGATACATTCTACAGCATGGATATACATTAAAAACATTATGCCAAGTGAAAGAAACCAGTCACAAGAAGCCATGTACCATAGGATTCCATTTCTATAAAATGTCCAGAATAGGCAAACCTTTAGAGACAAAAAGTACGTCAGTGGTTTCCAGAGGCTAAGGGAGGAAAGCATGGGGAACCACAACAAAAATGTCCAGGATTTCTTACTGACTAATGAAAATGTTTTTGAAATTAGATGGTAGTGATGATTGCTCAACTCTGTGAACATGCTGAAACCCAGTGAAGGGAATGCTTTAAAAGGCCAGATTTTATGGTTTATGAATTATGTCTCAATAAAGCTATTATTTTAAAATGATCAGCAAGTGGAATGCTGAATAGGCATGACACTTCCGAGGGTTTGACACCTTATAATTGCATGGAAAGCAAATACTTCAGGGTTGAAAAAACCATACACACCGGATGTTACCCTTCCTCTGCCTAAGGCTGTTGTTCATCACTTCCAAGTGATTCACTTCAAGTAGCAAAACAAGCCTTTTCCCCTTCTACTTGACCCCACCCCATTTCTCTGATCTCTTGTTCTACATAAGAAGGATCAACTAAAAGAATGGAAATACATTAAGCTTCCTTGTGAAATTCTGAGAAAGTGATGAACATCTAGGTGACTCACTGCTTCGGTCATCCTGGGTTTGGTGAAGGCAACAGCATATACTTGAGGAGGTGAAACCACACAAGACATAGTCATCGGTGAGCATCATTTGGTCGGAGAGAAGGGATGCACATTTACTCTTTGGACAAAGCCTGCACATGCAGCATTCTCAGAGCCAACTACGGATAACTCTGGGGACAGAGTTCCACTAGACAAAGACAAATAGTTTCATAGAGGTTTAAATTAGAAGCAACTGAGTGCTCAGTAATTTTCCACTAAACACCAAGGTGTAACTGTGCTCTGATACGAGTTCAAGAGACAAAAAAACTTGACTTGTTATTAGAGCACTGCATAAAATGAAGTAGACAGAGTGAGCAAAAGCTCTTGCACATTACTAGAAACTGTGTTTGTAAGCCCTAAATACTATTATAGCCCTTCCTTTTTTGGTCCTTAAAGACATCTTACAATACATAGAGCCAAAAGTGGTTTCTGGTTATTAGAGAGACACAAGGTACCTTGAGCATGTTGTTATAGCCACCGAGTCTATCAGTCTCATTGAGAGTCTTCCTCTTTTCAGTTAACCCTCTGTTTTAACAAGCATGATGTTCTTCTCAAGAGACTGGTCCCTGCTATTAACACGTCTTGTCATCCTTGCTTCTAAGGAGCATTGTGACTGTACTTTATCCAAGACATTTTTTTTTTCATTTTCTTGGTAGTGCATGGTATATTCAATATTCTTCACCAACACTGTAATTCAAGTATGTCAGTTCTTCAGTCTTCCTTATTCATTGTCCAGCTTTCACATGGGTTAGAGGCAAAAAGGTCTTAGTCATCAAGAAGTGATAAGGGCTAGAACAAAAGCAGAGGGGAGCAGAGGTGGAAATGTAATAACAGTAATGATACTATGAACATCGATAAAAACTAATACTTACTGAGCACTCTTGTGAGATAAGCACTGTACCAAGAGTTTTTAGGTAACTCATTCATTTCTCACTGAACCTCATAAAACAGATGAGGAAATGCAGACTGTCAGAGGTTAAATAACTTGTAAGAGATCAGCCAGTGACCTACAACTCAAAGGTTCTGTTTCCAGAGGTATGAGAAATGATGACAAATTAGATTTGGAGACAGAAGGAGATAAAATGAAATAATAGAAAAGGATGAATTTATAGTGGATAAGAAAGATACTATTGGCTGAATTGGGAATATTTTTCACTTCTTTTGATTCCTTCAGAAAATAACTCAATGTTCTTACAAGTTTCACAGGTAAAAAGATTGTTTTTCTAAAAGAACCAAAAACCATCTGAGTACGGTATTATTTATAGCTGATTCATCTATGCATCATATTCTCAGTCAACAATTACTAGGCATCTACTGTCAACCAGATGTTGAGTTGGCACTAGGAAGACAAGGATGAATAAGACAAAATTACTTCAATGCCCTTAGAGATTTCTAATCCAACAGGAGTGATAAAGGATTTTGATGCAAAGCGTTACAAATGCTGTGATCTGGGACCATTATGAACACAGAGCTCAGAGCTTATTTAGAGTCACCTGAGAAGTTCATGGAAGGATTCCACAGCAGGGCTGCTTGAGCTAACGATTAGCATATAAGTAGACGTTCAATAGACCAATAAGCTGCAGAAAGGCCCTCCAGACTGAAGAAACTACCACGTGTAAGGTGTTTTGGTAAATGACAAGAGTAATTATGGTGTAGCTGACACCTAGTGGTATGTGGCTGAAGGCAGACAAAAAGTAACTCTGGAAATTATCATTAGCAACAAGCCTATACTTAGTTGGAAACTCTGCTGGCACAGTGGTTAGTAGCTGTGGCTGCTAACCAAAAAGTCAGCAATTTGAATCCACCAGGTGCTCCTTGGATACTCTATAGTGACCCTATAGGGTCACTATGAACTGAAATTGACTTAATGGCAATAGATTTGCTGGCCTTTTGTGTGTGTGTGTGTGTATTTAGTTGGCTAGACCAGATAAACTGATCCGTGGGATGACTGAACCTGGGTATTGAAATGGGAGAAGTAAAATGTGGATGCCAATCCTAAACTTATAATGACTGCAGGTCCTTATATGCATGCCCTTTTGCAATGTACTCTTTTCAGCTCCTCATCTGTCTACAGTTGTGGCTTCCTATAACGGCTTTGTGTTCCCATGATGCCGAAAGCTAAGCCACCAATATTTCAAACACCAGCAGGATCAGCTGTGGTGGACAGGTAGATTTCAGCAGAGCTTCCAGGCTAAAACTGACAAGGTAGAAGGACCTGGTGATCCACATCTGAAAAGACTGAACAATGAACACCTTAGGAATACCAGCGAAACACTGCCCAGTACAGCACTGGAAGATGATCCCCTTGGTTTGAAAGACACTCAAAATACAACAAGGGAGTGCTGCCTCCTCAAGTAGAGTTGCCCTTTATGAAGTGGAGTCAAGTTTACATAACTTCCATTTGCTGATATGGGATGACTCTAAGTTAGAAGAAACAACTGCACAAGTCCATTAATAGTAAGAATGCAGAATGCATGAAGTATCAATCTAGGAAAATTGGAAGTCACCAAAAATGAAATGGAATGCTTTAGGATAGATATTCTAGGTATTAGTGCACTGAAATGAACTGGTATTAGCCATTTTGAATCAGAAAATTGTACGGTGTACTACGTCAGGGATGACAAATTGAAAAGGAATGGTATTGCATTCATTGTCAAAAGGAATATTTCAAAATCTATCCTGAAATACACCTCTATGAGTAATAAAATATTACCCATACACCTACAAGAAAGACTGGTTAATTTGACTATTATTTAAATTTACACACCAACCACTAATGCCAATGATGAAGAAATTGAAGATTTTTGCCAACTTCTGCAGTTTGAAATTGACCTAACATGCAATCAAGATGCACTGACAATTACAGATGATTGTAACACAAAAGTTGAAAACAAAGAAGGATCAGCAGTTGGAAAAGATGGTCTTTGTAACAGAAAGGATGCAGGAGATTGCATTAGAAAATTTTGCAAGACCAATGACTTATTGGCTGCAAATATCTTCTCTCAACAACATACACAGTGATTAAACACGTGGGTCTCACTCAATGGAATACACAAGAATCAAATTGACTACATCTGAGGAAAGAGATGATAGAGAAACTCAAGAACATTAGCCAGAACAAGGCTAGGGGCTGACTACGAAACAGACCATCAACTGTTTATATGCAAGTTCAAGTTGAAGCTGGAGAAAATTAAAACAAATCTTTGAGAGCCCAAATATGACCGTAAGTCCCACCTGAATTTAGAGACCGTCTTAAGAATCAGTTTGATGCATTGAACTCTAATGACAAAAGACCAGATGAGATGAGGGACGACATCAAGGACCCCTCACATTAAGAAAGCAAAAGGTCACTCAAAAGACAGAGAGAAAAGTAAACCAAAATGGATGTCAGAATAAACTGCAACTTGTTCTCACATACTTTGGATATCATGTCAGCAGGTACCTGTCTCTGGAGCAGGAAATTGTTCTTGGTGAAGCAGATGGTCATTGAGGAGAACCCTCAGTGAGATGGGCTGATGCAAGGGCTACAACAACGGGCTTAGACATAGCAAAGATAGTGAAGATAGACCAGGACTGGGAGTGTTTTGTCCTGTGCTGCTATGTGGCTATGTGGTACCTTACAACAACAACATATGTATGCCCTTGTCAACATCACTTTGCTACTCCTCTCAGCAAGAGGCAGGATCTGTTTTTCTATCACCTGAAGCTGGGTTTGGTGATGCACATAATTTTGGCCAACGTGACACTAGCAAATGTCCCAAATGAGAACTTGGAAAGTATTTACAAGTTTGGACTTGCCATCTCTTTCTGCTCTCTGAGATCTCTTCTAACACTGCGTGAAGAAGCCTAGGCTAGCCTTCTGGAGCATGAGAGATATCACAGAGAAAGGTCAGCTATTCCTAAATCATCGAGGTATAGGCCTGATGCCATCCTAAGCCATACAGTCTCAGCTAGATAATCCAATGCCAATCCAATGCACAGAATTGTGAGGAACAATACACGTTTATTGTATTAAGCCACTCAATTTTGGCATGGTTGGTTACACAGTAAACCCCAATTTATACGCTACTCTACTTCCTCTTCTCATCACTATCATGGTCTGGATTATGAATACCAAATAGCAATTTCTCAACTGGATTCTTTCCTCAGCCTCTAGGAGGATAAATCAGGGTCTTCACAGTTCTAAGAAAACAATCTCCCAAACCTGGCTGTCAAATTTCTTGCTACTTGATTCTAAGACCCAATTTCCTAGCAGTTTGTGGGTAAGGACATGGACTTTACTCAACTACTTATTAGCTTTCTTGTCTGTCTAACTACACACCTTGTCTGTGGATGCTGAATTAGGTTTAGGGTCAGGTGTATAGTAACAGCAAAGGAGCCTCGTGTTGCAATGTTCAGACTATCCAGTCTTGTTCTTCTCTTCAATCTTTAATGGGAAATTGAAGAAAAATATTGAGGGACTGTTTTTTTCAGTGGGTTTTTCATAAACCTGTATTGCATTAGCTGTTCTGCAGAGTAAACAGTCTCTTATCTATGATCCCAACAGAACGAAGGCTTCATTTTTTTTCTACTTTGTTTTCTGCATAGTTAAGCTCGTCTGTTACTTTCATTAGTTTAGCTGAAATTGTTTGGGAGGTTGTGGAAAAAAGTCTCACAACATATAATTGTGGAAACTAGGAATTCTATGTATTAAAAAAAAAAAAAAAGGAAATGTGCCATTATCTATCTGTTCATCCCACTACCTCTGAAAAATAAACAGCAATAAAAATGAAAGATGGTAGTTTTGGACAGTTAAAGTTTTTCTATGACAAAGCTAACTTGAGGTTCAATTTGGAAAGATATTTAAATTTATTGTAAACTCAGATGATGAAGACGATGAGCGGTATAGTGGGGATCTAAGCTGCATATCTGGTTTAAGATTGTGAGATATTAGGCAGACCACCAGGAATCCAGTTTGCGTAACAGCAAACAGTAGTCAGGGCCTAGGGCCTCAAGGTCCAGGGCTGAGACAGGAAGATGAAGGCACTGGAGCAGTGGGAGGAAGCAGAGGTGTCTGTTTCCGTATTCACTGAGGACTGTGCTCTTCCATTTATATGCCTCTCAGAACTCAAACATCATCTGTCCTAGAAGCCTTCCTGACCACTCCTCGCTACTAACTCATGGATACAGTTTGTGGTTAATCTGCCCTTCTATTTTTATACTCATCATCTTGGGTTATAATGTATCTGCTCAAACCTGCGTCTCCCGTTAGACTGAGGATGGCATCAGGTTGAGGGAACGAAGGGTTATGCCCCCTTCACATAGCAAAGAATTAGCATATGGTAGATACAAAAAAAATACCATGTTCACACAATGGAATGCTCAATTTTCTTGTCAATTCTCCACAAATTGTACTATTGATGCAATATAATCTCAATCAATATTCCAGTAGATTCTTTGGTAGAAATTTACAAGCTGTTCCTAAAATTTATAAGGAAATGCAAATAGTCTGTTATAGGCCAAACATTTTATAAAGTAAAACAAAAAGGGCCTATATTATATGATTTCAAGAATTAGTAAAAAGCTACAATAATCAAAAACTGTATCTGTGTAAGAACAGACATTTCAATCAATGGAACAGTGTATAAATGAGACTCATTTATGACCAACTGGCCTTCCATAAAGTACCAAGGTAATTCAGTGGAGAAGCAATAATTCTCAACAAGTGGTGCTGGAACAATTGGAGATCCACAAGCAAAGAAATGAACTTTCAGCCTTATCCCACATACATACACAAAAGTACATACATAATCAAATAGATTCTAAAAGAAAAATTTAATATAAGAGCTTAAACTGTAAAACTTCTAGATGAAAACATAAGAGAAAACATTTGTGACTTCTAGAGTGGGTCCAAACATTTCTTTAATACAAGACAAAAGCAAAAACCATAACAGAAAAAAATGGTAAATTAAACTTCATTAAAATAAAAACCACTCTTAGAAGAATGCTGTTAAGTAAATGACAAGCTAAGTCACAGACATTGAGAATATGTACACACAATTCAAGTATATCTGTTGAAGAACTCTTTACAACTCAGTAATACGAAGACAAACTACAATTTTTAAGCATTCTTAAATTCAAACAAAAAGTTTGAATATACACTTCAAAGTGATGTATAAATATTAAAAAAAAAACACAGAAAAGATACTCAATACCATTAGTCGCTAGAGAAATGCAAGTTAGTACCATAACGACATAGCATTGCACACTCATTAGAATAGCTGAAATGTAACAAGTCTGCCAAGTGTTGACAAGACTACCCAGCAACTGTAATTCACATCTTGCTGGTCAGAATGGAAAACGGTACAGCCATTTGGGAAACAGTTTAGTAGTTTAATGGAAAGTCAAATATACACTTACTGCGTGACCCTGTAATCCCACATCTAGGTATCTAGCCAAGAATAATGTAAACATACATTCACACAAAGACTTGTATACAAATGTTCATAGCAGCATTATTCACAATAGCCAGAACTACAAATAATTCAAATGTCCATCAGTGAGTTTATGAATAAATTGAGATACGTTCATAAAATACTATTCAGCTATAAAGCAGGGAGCAAACTACTGATACAGGAAACAAAATAGAATTTCAAAAGCACTATTTTAAAATAAAAACACACATATACACACACATAAGGGTATACACTGACTGATTCTATTTTTATTGAATTCTAAAAAAGACAAAACTACAGTAGTTATCAGAGATTGGAGTGGGGGAAGGGAACTGACTGTATAAGGGCACCAGGCAACTTTTGGGGTTGATGAAAATAATCTGTCATGACTGTGGTGGTCATGAATATACTGTGTACTTTTTTCATTGTATGTAAAGCATACCTTACCAAGTGATAAAATTAATTTGTGTGGTTTGGTGTGCAGTCTGGGCACTGGGGTTATGAAAAGCTCACCTGGTGAGTTCAATGTAAAACTGTGGTAGGTGGACTTCTAAGAAGCTTCCCTCAAAAATCCTCTCTGGGTATTCACTTTCTGTGTACTCCCCTGTCTTTGAGTATGGACGAGACCTAGTGAAATTTTTCTGACCGGTAGAAAGTGACAATAAAGGACTGTCATTTCAGGGATTAAGTTATAACGGGTTGTATCGGCTGTCTGACTGGTACTCTTATCTTTTACTGTCTCCTTTGTTGGCTCGTGTGCAAGCAATGCTGTGAGGTGCTGTATGGAGAAGGCCAGGTGGTAAGCAGCTGAGGGAGGCCTCCAGCCTAACGGCCAGGAGGAACTTAGACTTTAGGCCAACAACCCATTAGGAGCTGAATTCTGCCAACAACTAAGTGAATGAGTTGCAGTTGGGGCTTGGAATGACTCCAGCCTTGGGAGACACCCAGAACAGAAGACCCAGATGAGTTGGGCCCCCATTCTCAGCCCACAGAAACTCGGAGATAATGTTTTCTTGAAGTGGCTAAGTTTTGGAATACTCCATTACACAGAAATAGCTAACTAATATAATAGCAATGATTGATAACCACTGATTTCAGTGTAAATCACTAGCTATGACAGTGGTCTGGAATGTGCTGGTGAGTGTGAGGACGACACAGGATGTGGCAATGCTTTGTTCCGCTGTACAACTCTGGTCGTCATGACTAGAGTTGACTGAATGCGACTAACAAGTATAATTAGTGAGAAGACACCTCTTCCTCATCCTATCTTAGCATAACTAAGAGAATGATGGAAAAAAAGGTAACTGCTGTAAAGGAATTGGACCACATAGACCTATTGGAAGATGAAAGATTACAGGTGGCCAGACCTCAGTAACTAACAGAGGAAAGCAAGGACTAGAGAGAAGGACACTGCAGTTGTGATATAGGTTTTGATTTTGTTCCAAAGAGAAGCTTAAGGTAACAGGTTTCTCTAAATTTAAAAAAAAAAAAAAAATTCACCAGATACCTATGAAATAAACTTAACTGTTGTTTATATGAAATCTACTTTAAAAAAAATCATAGTGAACCCTACATCACAGTAAACTGAACAGATTTGCATTCATTAATGGAATTCAACCATTAATATTGTTTAACTGTGAACTAAATAGATTTGTATCAGTCCCATGGCTTCTTTAAATGTGTGTATTTTTAACGCTTAGTTATTGAAAACAAAGGTCTGTAGCATCACCATGTTCCTGAAAGCTGATAGACAAAGATATGATGTTTTACCTCAATGGAGAACGGGGACTTAGTGAAACAGCAAGACATCTAGGTGTTGGCACAAGCTACTTCAAGAAGCCTGGATTGGGAGCCTTTGCTGCTCTGAGTCCAGGACCCAGCAGGTCTCTGTCCCTGCTAGTCTTAGCAGTCACTAAGTCAAGGAGTCACTGTTGTGGCCTGGGGTTTTTAAAAAGGGCCTGGAAAAAACAGGATCTAAGAACGGTTACAAACCAATTAAAGTGATTGAAATGAGGATCTATGGTGGAAACTTGAAAAGAGATTGGAGGTAATTTTGCATGAAAAAGAAAAAGATTACTAGCTGTCTTCAAATAAATTAAGAGTAATTACTAATAGTTAATTAACAATATTGCTCATTCCATCTATAACAGAGAGAAAGGAAAAAGCATTTAAATTGAAAGAGTGAAAAGTAGTTACGCTGAAAGTACAATTTATTGACCACGAAGGTGATTAAGCACAGAGGAGAAGCCAAGTTCCTAAAATATGTCAAGTGAAGCTGCTGAAGCTGTGCTTTCCTGAGAATAAAACATCTGGTGAGAGAGTGAAAATTTCATCAAGCTGACTGTTCAAAGTTACGTGGATAAGACATCTGTACGACAACTGAATTTTTTTAATAGATTAATTGGACTGAGTAAATGTTGGGTAGCTTTTGGGACATTCCTCTTAAATAATTAAAAACAAACGAGTCATGTTGTCTTACCTTGTTTTGAAGTAATTTATATAATTAGAATAACAATCTCCTTTCAACAGGGAATTCACTCCTGTAGGCTCAAACAGCAGACAGCTCCACCTAGTTAGTCAAGTCTTTGCAGTGAGTTTATAGTAAGCCTTACTTCAACTAGAGTCTGGACACCCTGGTGGTACAGTGGTTAAGTGCTATGGCTGCTAACCAAAAGATGGCTCCTTGGAAACCTGATGGGGCAGTTCTACTCTGTCCTCTAGTGTCAATATGAGTCAGAAGTGACTTAATGGAGCTGGGTTTATTTACTTATTTATTTTTAAAGGCTTGACCCCCCAGTGAATCACTGCTTTCTACCACCTGTAAGCCAAGGTGTTCAAGAGTTTCTAAAAACCCTAAACCGCTAATTTTTCAGAAATAAGAATAAGGTAAGGAGAATTCTTACCCTATTTCAAGCCTGGATTGTCTTTAAAAAAACAAATAATTATGTTGCCTTCTTGGACTCAAGCAAGAAAAGCCTCACTGACTAACAGCATAGGGCATGCGAAAACTGAGAGTGAAGTGGCATCCCTAAGGCGTTTTCCCAGGAGCCAGTGACCAAATGACCTGAGGAAGTGGCACTCCAGTGTCTTTTCCAAACCAGCATCCGCATCACGTGGGAGCTTCTCGGCACTGTAAATTCTTGGGCCCTACCCAAGATCTACTGAATCAGACGACCTATGGGCTCAGCAATCTTGTGGTTTAACTAACCTCGACCTCCATGTGATTCTGATACGTGAGAATGATTTGTCATTTTTCCCAGCTGAGCCCAACCTGAGTTTCAGAGTCCGGCTGCTTGTGTAGCTGGTGATCCTGATGGGTCTCTAGTTTAATGAATGGAGATGCATGGACTTTTCAGGTTTTCTAAATGAAGGAAAGGGACCATGAAGATGAGAATATTTTCAGATGTCTAGGTATTAAGCATTATTCTGTGTATTCAATACATATTGATGGGAAAAATGAAAGCTTTATACATAATAGAACCCACAAGTGTTTGCTGATTATCTGATTCAGACTACTCCTTCTGCCTGATCAACTGGCTTTGATCCTCAAAGGAAGACCCCAAACCAAACCTGTTACTGTCAATTTCAACTCATAATGACACTATAGAACCAAGTAGAATTGCCCCAAAGAGGTTCCAAAGAGCAGCTGGTAGATTCAAGCTGATGACCTTTTGGTTAGCAACCATAGCACTTAACCACTATGCCACCAGGGGAGGGCCAAAACAGCTGAAAGTTGTATTAAAACAAATCAAAAATCCTATAAGGAGATTTGGAGCAACTGATTCAGGGCCCATGCAATAAAACGGAACTCAGCACTGAGAGAGAATATTCATTCCCACATCTACTAAGGAAAACAAACAAACAAAAAAACCACACTGCTATTGAGTTGATTCCCACTCAGCAACCCTATAGGATAGACTAAAACTGCCCTGTACACCCACTAAAGACCACACTAAAACTGCAGCATTCAAAGGGCTTGGGGCAGCTCCCAGAGGAAGGGGACTATGTCTAGTGAGAAAGTGTTCTCTGACTGGTATTATACAAAGCACTATTACTGTTATTGCTATTTCTATCAAGTTGATTCTGACTCAGGGACACCCATGTGTCACAGCAGAGAGAAAACCTGTACTCCACAGGGTTCTCAAGGCTTTCACCTTTCAGAAGCTGATAGTTAAGCCTTCTCTTGAGGCACCTCTGAGTGGGTTCTGACTGCTAGCCTGTCATCTAGTAGTTGAGGCGGTACTCATTTGTACCACCCAGGGACTCCTTATACAAAGCCCCATCCATTGTCACTGAGTGGATTCTGACTCACAGCAACCCTGTAGAGCAGAGGAGAACTGTCTCATAGATTTCCAAGCATGTAAATCTTCACAGAGGCAGATTGTCACATCTTTCTCTAGTGTAGCGTCTGGTGGGTTTGAACTTCCAAACTTTCAACTAGAAGCCAAGCACTTTAACTACAGCACCATCAGGGCTCCTTTGTATGAACCACTAGCGGTAAAATTAAGGAAAGAATACCTGGGAAACGTAGAGAGAACGTGCTTTGAGTATCAATATGACCCTTTACTCACCAACTAGTGAAGGCTGGAATAATCAGGCTATAAAATAACTCTAAACCAAATCCAGAGACCTTGAGTCAATTCTGACTCATAGAGACCCTATAGGACAGAGTAGAATTGCCCATAGAGTTTCCAAGGAGCATCTGGAGTATGCGAACCACCAACCTTTCGGTTAGCAGCTGTAGCACTTAACTACTATACCACCAGGGGTTCCAAACTAAACCAGGACAGGTAAAAATAATGTGTGTTACCCAAGTTCTCTTCAGGGTGTTACAGAAAGAAAAGTTTAAAGATTTGGCAAGCCTGGTCCAGGTACTTTCAGATTCAAAGCAGTACAGTGAATGTCAGACTCAATAGCTAGCTGTCTGCTGATACTGATGGCTTGGACATGATGTACCCTTAGAAAAATAAACTCCTATAAAGTTTTTTAAATGGAGAAAGTTGCAGTGTCTTGTATGTGGTCAGTGAGACAGCGAACACTGAAACCAAGAGGTTTAAGGTCTATCTTGAACCAGTGGTCCACATATAGCTATTCCTTTTATATAATATGTAAGCCATTAGTTTATTCCATAAATATTTATCAAATGACTACTATGTGTAGTTGTGCTCTGGTCAGGCACTTTAGAGTTGTTCTATCCAATACAGTAGCTACCAGCCATGTGTGACTACTTAAATTTGATTCCTTGGTTGTACTGGCTACATTTTAAGGGTTCAGGAGTCACAGGTAGCTAAACGAAACCAAACTCATTGCCATCAAGCTGATGCCAACTCACAGCAACCCTATAGGACAGAGTAACACTGTCCCATGGGGTTTCCAAGGAGCATCTGGTAGATTTGAACTGTTGACCTTTTGGTACTTAACCACAGTAGTATTTGGCTACTGCACCACTAGGGTTTCCACATGTAGCTTTTGGTGTTGTTATTAGGTGCCGTGTCTAGTCAATTACGACTCATACAGTCCTATGAACAACAGACGAAAGACTGCTCAGTCCCGCGCCATGCCCACGATCATTTTATGCTTGCCCATTATTGCAGCCACTGTGTCGGTTCATCTCGAGTGTCTTCCTCTTTTTTGCTAACCCTCTACTTGATCAAACATTTCATCCTTCTTCAAGGATTGATCCCTCCTGACAACACATCCAAAGTATGTACAAGGTCTGCCAACTATGTCCACAAACTTAATTGTTCTAAGTGCTACATGCCTCATTGCTGCATATCACTACAGTCACCTTAGAAGTATTCTTCTTGGAAAGCTATGCACTGATGCCATTGCAATTTTGGAATTCTGGCTTGATGGCAAGTTTGCAAACTTAATTGTGTAGTTGTAAGGAAGTTTTTAGCCAGTAAACAAGTAACTATATTGGGACACCCTCCCTGTTCATCTGATCTGCCCCCCAGTGACTTTTTGCTTTACCTGAAGATAAAGGAAATATTGAAATGAAGACTTTTGATGACATTCAGGACATCAAGGGTAATATGATGACAGCTCTGATGGCCATTCCAGAAAGAGTTCTAAAATTGCTTTGAAGGGTGGACTAGGCACTGAAGTCAGTGCATAGCTTCCCAAGGGGAGTACTTTAAAAGTGACTGTAGTGATATTTAGCAATGAGATACGTAGCACTTTTTCCAGGATGAGTTCGTGAACTTAACTGGCAAGTTCTTGTAAGATGCAATCTCTCCATTCTTGCTTCCAAGGAGCACTCTATACTTTTTCTGGGACAGTTCTTTTTGTTCTTTTGGCAGTCCATGGTACATTCAATACTCTTTTCCAGCTCCACAATTCAAAGCTGTCAATTCTTCTTATGTGTTCCTTATTCATTGTCCAGCTTTTGCTTGCATATGTTGTGATTGAAAATACCCTGACTTAGGTCACGTGCACCGTAGTCTTCAAGATGACATCTTTACTTTTCAATACTTTAAAGAGGTCTTTTGCAGCAGATTTTCCCAATGCAAAGCATCTTTTCATTTCTTGACTGCTACTTCCTTGGGTGTTGATTGTAGAACCAAGTAAAATGAAACCCTTGCCAATTTCAGTCCCTTCTCCATCTATGATGATGTTGCTGACTGGTCCAGTTGTGAGGGTATTTGTTTTCTTGATGTTGAGTTGCAATACATACTGAATGCTGTGGCCTTTGGTCTTCTTCAGTAGGGGTTTCAAATCCTCTTCAATTTCAGCAAGCAAGGTTGTGTCATCTGCATAATGCAGGTTATTAATGAGTCTTCCTCCAATCCTTATGTATTGTTCTTCTTCACATAGTCTGGTTTCTTGGATTATTTGCTCAGCATACAGATTGAAAAGGTATGGTGAAAGGATATAACCCTGACACACACCTTTCCTGGCTTTAAAACATGCAGTGTCCCCTTGTTCTGTTTGTAGGACTGCCTCTTGATCCATATACAGATTGCTCATCGGCACAATTAAGCGTTCTGGAATTTCCATTCTCCACAATGTTATCCATAATCCTTATGATCCATACCGTCGAATGCCTTTGCATAGTGAATGCAGCACAGGTAGACATCTTTCTGGTATTCCCTGCTCTCAGCCAAGATCCGTCTGACATCAGCAGTGATATCCCTGGATCCATGTCCTCCTCTGAATCTGGCTTGAATTTCTGGCCATTCCTTGTCAATATATGTGACAGGTAACTGCCATGTGTAGCTAGTGGCTATCATTTAGGACTGCACAGAGATGCAAGGATCAAAGTAACAGAGGGAAATTCCCACCATTTGTCACACTCAGGTGTTATTGTTGGGACTTTTATTCCCCCACCTATATCTCCCCCAGGATATCAAAGCCTTCCATCTTCTTTGGGAGTTCATACTGTTGTGAGTGTCCTGCACCATGGGATATACAGGAAGCAAACTCCTTGGGCATTGCAAACGGCTTGTGGCAGATGACTAATCGAAAGGTTGGCAGTTCAAACCCACCCAGTGGGGCTGTGGAAGAAAGTCCTGGTGAGCTACAATGAAGATTATAACCAAGAAAATGTGATTCTGCTCAGTTCTACTCTGTAATACCGGGGATCACCCTAAGTCAGAACTGACTTGGGTGCCAGAATTTTTGTTTATCGTCTAGAGTGAACAATTTGAATAGATCTTAGGAAAATCTTCAGGAACATGCAGGGATCCTTTGGCTGGGTGGGCCACATTGTCTTTCCAGTTCCCTTTTTGTGGTATGCACTCTGAGCTCTGCCACTCTTTTTTTGATCCTCCAAAATCTGTTTTGGAAGTTAAAAAACAAAATAAACTGGAGTACTGACAGTTTCTTGTTTTTCTCCTGCTCCCATTTTTCTCCCTTGAGGCAACGTGGGTGCCTCCGCCTAAGGGAGGAAGTCACTGACAAGGACAAGAGGAAAAGAAAAGCACAGAAATTAATATTTCAAGATATTATCATGCTACATCGAAATGGTAGAAAACATGGTTCTTGCCTCCAAGTAGCCTATATAACTGGAGAAACATGAAACATGGGGAAATCCATGAAAAGTTAATAACCATAAAGAGTGAAGTAACAATATTAAAGAGAAATGAAAGAGGTGTCAGCAGGCTACATATCATTAATAGCCCAGGGCTGGTATAGACCCTACAAGTGGCTTCTCACACCAAGAGGTGAGATCTTGGCTGCCAGACATTCAGAAGGATAGAGGCAGCGGACGGGCAGAATTTTAGCTGGGGAAACCAAATACACAGAAGTGTGGATGGGAAGTGCAGGTGTTGGAAAGATACAAAGAATGGTCAGAGTTTGTCATGCAGGAAGAGGGGAAAGAAGGCTGAAAAAGGAGCTGAAGAAATAGCATGGAAGATCTTAAATGTCAGGCTGAAAGTTTGGTGATTATCCTGCGGAGGGAGGGTAGGGAGCTGCTGAATGATTTGGACAGGGAAGTGATGTGGCTAACAGAGTTTTGTGCCAGAAATTCAAGCAGGACTCAGCAGAGGACATGGATCCAGAGATATCATTGTTGATGTCAGATGGATCTTGGCTGAAAGCAGGGAATACCAGAAAGATGTTTACCTGTGCTGCATTCACTAGGCAAAGGCATCCAACTGTGTGGATCATAACGAATTATGGATAACATTGTCGAGAATGGAATCTCCAGAACACTTAATTGTGCCAATGAGGAATCTGTATTCAGATCAAGAGGCAGTCCTACAAACAGAACAAGAGGACACTGCATGGTTTAAAGTCAGGAAAGGTATGAATCTTATGTGTGAGCCGTACAAGCAATATGGGGGTGTTTGGATATAGAAGGTGAGGCGGATTGAAGATAGGAGGGTGGTTAGGAGGCTAATTGGAGGCCTATTTGATGGCAGCTCACAACAACAACAGGCGTGAAGTGCTGTGGCCTAGAAAAGGGTGGGCCTCGGTGGGAATGAAAAGGGAATGGTGAGAATGTGTGCCATATTGAAGGACTTTGATTCTCAGGAGCTGAGGGAGAGAGAAGTCAAATACACTATTAACTTGGGCAAATTACTTAGCATCTACAAAATAGTGGTAACAACTCTCTGTTTTGAAGGTTTGCCAAGTGAGTTAATAAAAAGACCTTTGTGAAACAAAGGCATACAAATGCAATTTAAGTCAATTGCTTGGAACTCAGACAGCCTAGGGCCACCCTCCCCACTCCAGCAGTCAGGGCCCCAGAAAAGCAGATCCCCTTGGAAGGACAAGGCAAGTGTCCCCTCTTTCTTATGGTCAGTGAGATGTGCTTGTCACAATTCTGATCTCTTATTGCTTTCACTCACAAGTGGGAACCCAATGGAGTATAATAAGACTTTGGGGGATATACTGTTCCATTTTCAATCACATGCCTGGTTTCAGATCTCTCTAAGGTTTTTGAGGCCCCTCCCATAACAAATAAAAGACAGCAACTCAAACGCCTTGTGTGCTTTGTCTCTCTGTCTTTTATTGCCCTAAACCTCTAGTCTCATTTTATAAACCACTTCAGCACCTGCTTTCCCTCTGTTTCTAATCGTTTCCAATAAACTGGTGCTTACACTTTCACATAGGCCACAAAACCTTATTTAACACACAATATTGCTGCATATGCCTTAGTTTTACAAAGAAAACCTAAAAAGGTGCTGCTACAATGTTAGGCATCATTTTTTTAAGAGAAGAAAAAATGAGTAGGAAATTATTTTCTTCCATTTGTGTTGGAACTAGTGTGCTTGAGGAAAAGGTAGTTACATGAGTGGAGGATAAAGAGGTAGATGGAGATTTTTGTAAAGATTGTGAACGAAGCCTTCTGGGTACTTGCAAGGGCTCTGGCAATTGAAGATTCTGAGTCTTTATTACGTTTACCTTCAAGTTCACACACATATATGCACATACATGTATACACATATTTGCATGCATGCCCACATATGAATGTATGTAGTCATAAATGAAACACAGAAAGGGAGAGTAATATATATATATTTTTTAAAGGTTTTTTTTTTCCCCTGAGCTAACTAGAAAAAAGGAAAAGAGGGAAGGGAATTGCAAAGAATTTGTGTATATAAAGATGGAATTAATTGCTCTGCAAATAGTAAAAAGAAAAGAGAAAAAGAAACTCTAAAGACATAAGTCTTCCACCAAAAGATATTTCCAGCCAAATACAGTTTGGTGGTGGTGAAGGGACCCAAAAGCTGGGGCAGTAGTACTTTAATAGTGACAAAAGAAAAAACAGTGTCCAGCAAATCACTGACTTTCCAAAGTCTCAGTTGGTAACATGGAAAGTATCTTTATTCTGGAACCTAAAGAAGAGGCAACATAAGCCATCAGTTGGATGATAAAGAATTGGTTCCACTTTGATCTGAGATTCTGTAGAAGAATCCCGATCTAAAAGGAGAAAATAAACAACCGAATTTCAAATTCTCACAGACTCCAAACATATTCCCTGAAGTCTTCTTTAAACAAACAATATTTTAGCTTAGTTAGTAAAGAATGCCTGCCATGTTGTGCTCTCTTAAAGAATGACCTACAGGGAGTCAAACTGACAACAGGAAATTGAAGGGTTAGACAGGAAGCTTAGCAAGCAGTCAATTTATGCTAAGGGTGGAGACAAAATTCAGAAAATAAGAGTAAGAATGGTTGCACAACTTGAAGAACATAATAAATGTCAATGAGTTGTACGTATAGAAGCTATTGAATGGGTCTGTGTTTTGCTATGTATGTTTTCAGCAATAACAACAAAAGTAAATAAAGTCCCTGTCCACTCTTTTCCGTGCAACCCATGCCTTTTACAGTCTTGGGTGGCCCAAATATGCCATGATTAACCTACTCAGGCACCACTTCCAGACACTCTACTTATGGTTGATGGCATCAAAACAAACCTATCTTCTCTCCTTTAGTTCCAAAATCCAGCTGTAAGCAATGGTTTGATGTTGTTAACCATTCAGATATGAATAGTAATGCTAATGAGTTAATCTGCAGTGGCATTTACATCGAAAGGTGATTTCTAGAAGTAATCATTTGTTCTCCAGAACCCCAAAAACCAAACCAAGCCCAATGCCATCCAGTCAATTCTGGCTCATAGTGATGCTACAGGATAGAGCAGAACTGCTCCCTAGGGTTTCCAAGGAGCAGCTGAGGGAATTGAACCACCAACCTTCTGGTCCAAAACTGAGCTCTCAACCACTGTACCACCAGGGCTCTTTGTTGACCATACTGACAGGTATATTCATTTGCTAGCACTGCTGTAACACAACTACCACAAGTGGTAGGTGGCTTTTAAAAAACAAAAATTTGTTTTCTCACAGTTCTGGAGGATACAAGTCCGAGGCTGGGTCTCAGTTGTGTTGATCCCTTCCTTCTCAGTAGTCCCAGGCATTCTGTGCTTTCTTGGTGTTCCTAGACTTGTAGACAAGTCCCACAAGATATGTATTCCTCATATGTATGACTAGCTTCAGTATTCATCCCATACTGGTATGGCCTTAGTAACATAACAAAAGCAAAACCCTATTTCCAAATAAGATCATATCCATAGGTACTGGGGCCACAAAAAGTCATCACCACAAGTCAGGATGGACGAGAGGTTTGGATCAAGTTAGTTCTCATGGCACACCGTATAGGACTATGACTCAGTCTTTGTAGAGGGCCAACTGGAATCAACGAGGCAAGTAAAAAAACTTCCTCTCAGCTGTCACTAGTCAATGCCAAGGGCTATGGCCAAGACAGAGGTGCAGCTAACTAGAGCTATTTTGCCTCTTTCCAATTTAATTCTTAGAAGCTCTGCTCAAGGTATCTCTCCTGGGTTAAGGTTATCAACTGCACTGGTTGTCCATGACTCAGGGTTTTTCGGGACATGGAATTTTCAGTGCTAAATCTGGGACAATCTCGGTCAAACTGCAATGACTGGTCACCCTAATTTTCTTTCTCACCTAGGTCAGGCCCTGACCTGAGTAGAGAATATGGAGAGAGGATTTCAGTCTACCATCCGTACCTTGCTAGTTCTTCATTAAAGAAGGACTGGTGATACACACACACACACACACAGAATGCTTAGAGAAAGAGAGAGAGAGAGAGGTTAACTGCAAGCACCACATTTTGAACCCATCCATGGCTCTACAAGAGGAATGACTGGATAATCTGCTTCTATAAAGATTTGTAGCCTAGGAAACTCTAGGGAAAATTTCTACTCGCTTATACATGGTCACTATGAGTTGGAATTGACACAATGGCACACAACTACAACAACATCAAGTCTTTAAGGAGCCTTGGTAGTGTGATGGTTAAGTGCTGAGCTGGTAACCAAAAGGTTGGTGGTTCAAATCCACTCAGCGACTCTACAGGAGAAAGACCTGACAATCTGCTCCTGTAAAGACTGCTGTCTAGAAAATTCTATAGGGCTTTTTCTATTCTATCACATGGGATTGCTTGAGTCAAAATTGCCTAGACGTAGCACCTAACAGCACCGTCATCAAGTCTTTAATGTCCCTGAGTGGCACAAATGGTTTGCACTCAGCTACTAACCAGATATTAGGGGTTCAAATCCACTCAGCAACACTGCAAAAAAAGGCCTGTTGACCTACATCTGTGAGAGTAAACAAACGAACAAAAAACTCATTGCCATAGAGTCCATTCTGACTCATTGCAAAGCCAGGCATCTTAGAGTAGAACAGCTCAACAGACTTTTTAATAATAATGATAATAATATAATAATAATAAAGTTATCTTTTACAGAAGCATATTGTCAGGCTTTTCTTCTCTGGTAGTACTGGTGGTTTAGAAAACTGCCCACCTGTAGGTCAGTAACTGAGCACAAACCATGTATGCCACTCTTTCCAGACATTGTAAACTTTATGGATTGTAATTCTACTTGGACACTCTTGTGGCCTCCATGAGTCAAAAGTGACTCAACATGTTAGTCTTCCTTCTTCTTCTTCTTCCATCAAGTCTTTATTATTCATCATTGTTTTCCCCTCCACGGGTATTTCTATGGTAATATAGAGGGTAAATTCTGTTTTTTGGTAGTACCAACACATGTCAAAGAGGTCAGTCAGAAATTATAAGACCACAAGAAGCATTCCATGCATTTTAGTACTGAAACTATGAGCCCTACAAATACCTAGTGTCTGATTAGCTATATTACTAACAGTCTGGTTTTATAAAGCACAAAGCTGGTCCCAGGCAAAGTTATATGTCATACATTCATAACTGTCTTTTCTCAGATAGGACTGGAATGGTTTTCATCCTCTTTTTCTTCACAGTAAAACCTAGAGAACAGATCTAATACCAGAAATTTACTTGTTAGTGTATGAATGGACTGGTATCTCCCACAGGTTGATTTAAATTGTAGTCTTATATTCAACTATATTCTTTTATTCTGTATACTACTAATAAATAATCACTGAGAGCTTTGTATCCACTAAACTGGGAATATAGTAAGTGACACAGATCCTGCCCCAAAGAATTTACTTTGGTCCTTCATCGGTTGCAGGTATCATCTGTTACTATTGTTAGTTGCCTTGAGTCAGCTCAGACAATAAATGATCCCATGCATATCCAGGTAGTACTGTGCTCCACAGTGTTTCAAGGCTGTGACATTTGGTAAGCAGATCACCAGGCCTGCCTTCCAAGGCACCTCTGAATGGGTTACAGCACTTAATCATATGCGATACCCGATGAATCCTGAGGGATCAGCTATGGTTGCTAGGTGTCACTGAGTTGATTCTGACTCATAGTGACTCTGTGCAACAGAATAGAACTGTCCTGTAGAATTTTCTAAGCTATAATCTTTGTGTGCTAAAGTGCTGGAAAGCAAAGATGTCATCTTGAAGACTTAGGTGCACCTGACCCAAGCCATAATGTTTTAAATTATATATGCAAGCTAACCTGTACAAGGAATAAACAAGATGGAAGAAGAATTGATACCTTTGAATTGTAGTGTTGGCAAAGAATATCAAATATACTGTAAACTACCAAAAGAAGGACCAAATTTGTCTTGGAAGAAGTACAGCCAGAGCATGTCATAGACTCAAGGATGGCAAGACTATGTGTCATACACTTTGGACATGTTATCAGGAGAGATCCATTCCTGGAGAAGGGCATCATGCTTGGTAAAATAGAGAGTCAGCGAAAAAGAGAAAGATCCTCAATGAGATGGATTGACATAGTGCCTGCAACAATGGGTTCACACATAGAAACAATTGCAAAGGTGGTGCAAGACCAGGTAGGGTTTAATTCTGTCTCACATAGGGTCACTACGTGTCAGAACTGACTTGATGGCATCTAACAACATCAATCTGTGAAAGCAGATCATCAAGTCTCTCTCATGGGACCACTCAACAGGTTCAAACCACCAGGTTAACAGGCGAGTGTTTAAACACTGTGCCATCAGGGCTCCTTTGAATCACCAACTAGGCATCAGGAAAGGAACATCTGGGGTGCAAGTAGCCTACCTGATTACCCTGAAAGTAGAACTTCTTAGACTGGTATTGACAGAGTTTGCTGTAGTAGGGTGAGGCAATTTTGAGCTCTCCCTAGGGATTAATACGGATTCTAAGGCTTAATGTCTCAAAGATTTACTCACTTCTCACTTTATAGTATTTGTTCCTAATTGAAAGATGATGTTAAGCACAAAGACACTGGGACACTGAATAAGTAGTCCCATGAAAGTATGACCCAGGATCCAGGAGTAAAACTAAAAAAGAAGAAATCTACAATAGAGAAATGTAAAATCAAGGTTTTGATTAAAAAAGTATTTGATTTCAATAACCATATTACGAATGCCCAAAAGGGAATAAAAACATTGTATGTACAATGACAGAACAAACTTAATGTCTGAGAATGGGAGCAGTGAGGTAAATATGGTGAATCTTACCATGGAATGTGATGTAGCTATTTTAAAGTATAATCATAAAAAATAATGTAGTAACTGGGGACTATGATAATATGTTAGCCTTTAAAGTCAGGATATAAAATATTATCTAGTTTATAATTAAAACGATATGCATTTTATATAAACCTGTAAGCAAGGATAGAAAGGAACATGAACAATTACACATTGCTGATAGCAGTATAGTAAGATCCGGGTCACTTATTTAATCTTTATCATTTTACAACATTGGGTGATGAACATTACAATAAATCAAATGGACAGGTAAGGATGAGGGAAAGCAAATACTTATTTACAAAGAGCCTGGGGATTTGGTTGACTGCAAGGTCAGAATAAACCCAATTATAGTGCTGTTGGTGTTATGTGTCATTGAGCTGATTCCAACTTGTAGTGACCCCATCTCACAGAGGTGAACTGTCCCGTAGAATTTACTAGGCTGTAATGCAATGGTTAAGTGCTCAACTGCTAACTGAAAGGTTGATGATTTGAACCTACAGTGACTCTGCAGGAGAAAAGACCTGGAGATCTGTTCTTGTAAAGATTATAGCCTAGAAAAGCTCACAGCGCAGTTCTATTCTGTCCTATAGGGTTGTTATAGGGTCCCTGTGAGTTGGAATCAACTCAGTGGGACACAACAACAACAGTCATTACTGAAGAAGATCCTCAGGTCTTCCTGCCATGGAGCTGTTGGATGGGTTCAAATAGACAACCTTTCAGTTAGCAACCTAGAATTCAACCTTTGTGCCATAAAGTTTCCTGAAGTACAGTGTTACTCAAATACTTAAAAACAAAACAAAACAAAACAAAACAAAACCTCATGTATCACAACAGGGATGAATCTGTTGGTATGCCACTGCATACCAACACTCTCCCCTCTCAACCTTGGTTTCTTAGACCAGGACTGACAGAGTTTGCTGTAGTAGAGTGAGGCAGTTATGAGCCCTCTATAGGGATTAGTGTGGATACTAAAGCTTAACATCTCAAAGATTTATTCTCGTTTCTCTTTATAATATTGCTCCTAATTGAAAGATGATGTTAAGGAATAGGTCTCCTAATTGAAAGATGATGTCTAGTCTTCTATTGTAAAACTCACAATAAGGTTTACACACAAAAATAAACCATCTTTGATGTTTATGAAGTAAGAGAGAAGTAGAGAACGAGAAACACTAAGTAGACAGTAGATAAGTGGTAACTGTGTAAAGGATAAGACAGTACACAATACCAGGGAAGCCATGACAGTTTGACTGAGGCATGGAAGCTTCATAGACACAGCCATACTCCCCAAGGGACCAAAATTCTGGGCTGAGGGCTATGGGGACCATGTCTCATGGAATATTTAGCTCACTTGGCATAATATATTTTATAAAATATTCTATATCCTACTTTGGTAAATAGAATCTGGGGTCTTAAATGCTTTATGAGAGGCTATCTAAGATACTTCACCAGCCTCAACCCATCTGGAGCAAGAGAGAATGAAGAAAACAAAAGACACAAGGTAGAGATTAGCCCAAAGGACTGATGGACACAATTACCACTGTCTCCACCAGACCGAGTCCAGCACAACTAGGTGGTGCCCAGCTACCACCACTGATTGATCTGACAGGGATCATAATACAGGTCTCAGACAAAGCTGAAGACAAATGTAGACCAAAATTCTAACACATAAACGAAAAGACCAGACTTACTGATTTGGCAGAGGCTGGAGAGAACCCAACAATGGTACCCACGAACCCTTTTAACTCAGTATTGAAGTCACTGCTAAGGTTCACTATTCGTCTAAAAGATTAGACAAGCCCATAAAGCAAAACCAGAATGAAGTGGTACATCAACCCAGGGGCAAGGACAAGAAGACAGGAGTGAACTGGAATGCTGGTAATGGGGAAATCAAGGTCAAGAACAGGAGAGTGTTGGTATGCAGTGGCATTCCCAAGAAATGTCATAGAACAATATATGTAATTAATTTTTAATGAGAAACTAATTTGCTTTGAAAACCTTTATCGAAAGTACACACACAAAAAAAGCTGAATGCAATCAAACTTATCAATGAAAAAATAGTGTTATCTATGTGATAGGTTAACAGTTCCGGCATACGATGCGTTAACCCAGTCCCTTGGGGAGTATTAAACTCTCGGTCACACAACCTTACATGGACGTTAATGAACTGGAGTACAGTAAGAAGAGAAGGACAACTAGAAGAATCAGGAAAACCTTAGAACAAAATTCCTCGCCATCAAATCGATTCTGACTTACAGTGGCCCTGTAGGACAAGGTAGAACTGCCCCAATAGGGTACCCAAGGAGCAGTTCTTGGCTTTGAACTCTCAAACTTAGTTAGCAGCTGATCACTTAATGACAAACGGTTGAAGAAACTCTGGAATTCCAATGTAGAGGAGAAAAGACTAAGATGCATGGAACTGTTGGATTGCTTTATGAAAACTGTATTAGGCTTTTGTACTTTCAGAGAACATAATTAGGATCAAAAGAGGGAAGGCTTAGGAAAGCAAGGTTTTTTTGTTTTTGTTTTTTTTGTTAAACATAAAGAGAAACTTTCTGATAAGAACCAGCCAACAATCTAATGAACTACTTCAAAGGTAGTAGGCTTTTCATTGTGGAAAGTGTTCAAGCAAAGACAAAATGAAAGGAGTGCAGACTAATTGAGAAGGTCTCTGAACAGGATCTAGTGGCCTGCTGAATTGTAAGAGTCTATTTCTATAAATTGGGGGGAATGGAAGAAATTCCATTTGGTTTCTATGATTCCTCATGTGAATCAGGTCAAGTCTTTCCTTATACATTCTCATTCAATTTACAGGGTAAAAATGTAATTAGACTAAAGTCAGATGAGAAGAAATAGATTTTGTCAGTTCCCATTGGATTGTATGGGTGTATCCTCTGAGTTTACTTTAAGATTCTATTGCTCAATATTCATTTGATTACTCTCAACCTAATTGCTTTCAGCTACACTGTAATTACATTCTTGACCTCTAGGCTAATCACTAAGGAAGGTGGTAAAAGTAATAACTTCAATAGAGAATCCTTTATGTGCCCAGGTACCATACTAGGTGTATTATATACGTAATTTTATTCAATCCTACAATTGTAGAAGGGAAGAATTAATATTTCCATTTTATAGTTAAGCAAACATGTTTGTTGACAGTCCCACAGCAAGTACGAAACCTTGAATTTTGTTTCTTTTGGTGTTCTATTTGATGACGCTACTGCCTCAGCTTCCCCTAAACCAAACTATTTTTTTAACTTAAATTTTCCTAAAGTATTCCATAACCCTACCTTTATGCAAGACCCTACCCATACGTTTATTAGCTGTGCTTTTTGAAACAGCTCATTGTTACAAGGGGATCCAAGATTACTTATTCTATGAATGAAGATATTCAAGCCAGTAACTTGTTTCTAGAAATAATCACTGGCCTTTGTAACTGCACAATTACAAAGCAAGAATAATGGTCCCCCAAAGACATGCACATGCCATGGCAAAAGGGACTTTTTGGAATTGAATAAGGATCTTAAGATGGAGAGGTTATTCTGCATTACCCAGATGAGCCCAATGTAGTCACAAGTGTCCTTATAAGAAGGAACTAGGAAGGTCAGAGTTACAAAAAAATGTACAGTTGGAAGAAAAGTTCAGAGAGAAACAGATGTTACGCTGCTGACTTTGAACACAGAGTAAATAACCACAAGCCTAGAAATGCAGCCAGTGCCAAGAAATGCAGGTAGCTTCTAAAATCTGGAAAAAGGCAAAACAGATTCACTAGAAGGAATGCAGCCTTGCCAACATCTTGATTTTAAGAATTCAGACCTCCAGGGCTATGAAATAAAGTATTATTTTAAGCCTCTGAGTTTGTGGTCATTTGGTATAGTAGCAATAGGAAACTAATCCAACAGTCTTGAATATTCTTTCTTGGAATAAAGAGAAGTTCGTTATTATTGAAGAACATCTTGAGAAGTGTGATAGTGCAGTGAGGGACCAACCCCTTACATTCCTCACTGCTAGTGAGACAGCTAAGAAATGACTCTAAGTGTCACTGGAGGCCTAAGGCGCAGGTAGGAAAAAAGAAAAAGAGAGAGAGAGGAAGGGAGGAGGGAGGAAAGTACAGAGGGAAAGAAGGCTGATTGAAGGAGGAAGATTTCAAGACAAAAGGATGGATAAAAGAGTGAATGTGCAAATTAGAGGCAAAGAATAAAGAATAGATGGCAATGATTAGAAACTTACTGCAAACTACTGTTTCACTGAGTTTCCAGGTGGTCTATTCCTGAACGAATCCCAATTACCTAAGTTAATACTTCTGTCATACCGAAACCACAGAGTAATGCTTTGGTTCAAATTGTTGAAAGGTTCCATTTGTTTCTGTATCACTTGGATTTCCTTCAGCATTGTGTTCTTACCATATGCACAAGGTAACAGGAAAGGAGACTTGAAAGCTGTCCTAAAGACAGGTGATACCAGGAGCTCTGCACAGAGAGCTAGAGCATTGCTTTGAGCTCAAAGTACACACAGGTGAAATGACAGCCTTTCTGCCCTGCTTCTCATCAATAAGTAGCACTCCAGCTGTCAGCCTGGTAGCAAGCATCTGATTCTATCCCTGCTCAGCTTTTCAAAAAACAGCTGGCAGTGCCTGGGCTCCTGGAGAGCATCCTTGCCATGGTTATTCTCAGTGCACTGGCAGGCCCAAAGAAATTCTAAGAATCCCCTGGAACATGTTGATTAATGCTTAGGAACTCCATAAAATTAGGAACTTGTGTCTTCCTGTAAGGTTTGCCTCACTGATCTAAACCAAGGTGTAAGCTGGACTAAGCTGATACAACCAGAAACTGTACAAAATCCTGCACTTGATTCTACATGATCCATGACTCCAAAAAATAATGATACTTATTGGATTCTGAGAACTCATGGAAGCATAATAGGTATGAGGTCCTAACAGACTTTTTAAAAACAAACACTTCTTAAAGATCATGTAGTATAAACCACATTGACTGAAAGTTAGCTCAGATGCTAGCTAGCTGTGTAAATTTGAGTGATCTGCTTCATTGTGCTCCAGTTTCCTCACCTACAGTATGGTTGTGGTGTGAAATTCCTTGAGTCTAAGGAAATGCAGGGTGCCACTGGTGATTCACTGCTAGCATTCTCCTCACCGTTCACTTAGAAGACTCAATTCAAACCCTACCAGAGCACGTCAGAAACAGCCACCGCTCCTCAGCCAGCAGTGGATTGAGTGTTGCTATGATGCTAAACAGATTTCAGGAGAACTTCCGGAATAAGAAGGACTAGAACAAAAGTCCTGACTCTACCATCAAAAACCAGTCAGTGAAAACCTATGGATCACAGAGTTCTAATTCCCGGTTGATCATGAGGACAGTCTACAGCTGGGCAGTATTTTGTTCCACGGTAAACGAAAAGCACATTCACCCGAATCCTTTCAGTGACACCCCAATGTAGCCTTTATGGCAGTTATTACCAGGTCTTTCTTCTGTCGGCCTGCTGAGTAAGTTCAAACCATCAGCCTTTTGGTTAGCATCCAAGCACTTAACAATTTACACCACTAGAGCTTCTTACCTCCCTGGTAAAACCCAGGCTGTTGAGCCGATTCTGACTCACAGTGACCCTACAGGACAGAGCACAACCGCACCATAGAGATTCAAACTACCGATCTTTTGGTTAGCAGGTATAGCACTTAACCACTAAGTCACCAGGATTTCCAAAGCAGAACTGTCCTAATAGCATCTTCAAAGAGTAGATGTTGAATTTGAACTGCCACTCTTTTGATTGGCGATCTAAGTTCTTAACCACTGTCCCAGCAGTGTTTTCTACCTCTCTATTAAATGGTATATTTTTATAAGTCATTGGATGTGAAAAACTGTCTTCAATGTCAGGAATCATCTCAACATATAAAATTCAGCTGATTTTTCTCTGCCTTCTTTTACGTATTGTCCACTTAAAATGGGATCATCATCTCTATAAACCTGAAAGCCAACAGTTTTGATCTTTTGCTTCACTCTGAGAGTAGCAGGGAAAAAGCAGGGACAGCATGAGAGCAGAGTAATGGGAGAACAAGCTTTCAACAAATAATAACAACAAAAGTACACATCCGATATCCGTGCATTTACTGAGTTCCTTCTATAAGCTTTAGTTAGTTCGGTTATTGAATATGTATCAAGGGTCTCCTATGAAGTAGGTCCTATTCTGGGCTGAGGACGCCTCAGTGAGCAAAAGAAGAAAAAAATCACTGCTTTTAAGGAAGTTACACTCCAGTTGGGGAAGACACCATGAGCAAGCAGTAAGCACAAATCAGAAAGATAACGCTGGGTAGAAAGACAGAGAAAGTACTCTGGTGGTGAAGCGGTTAAGTGCTCTACTGCTAAAAAAAAAGTTTGAACCTACCAGTTTCTCTGCGGCAGGAAGATGTGGCAGTCTGCTTTTATAAGGGTTAAACAAAGAAACTGCTGTCTAGTCTATCCTGACTTATAGTGACCCTGTAGGAAAGACTAAAACTGACCTATAGGGTTTCTAAGGCTGAAGTCATTATGCAAGCAGAAGCCACAACTTCCTCCCACAGAGCAGTTGCTTGGTTCAAACCACCAGCCCTTTTGTTAGCAGCTGAGTTTTTCAGGTATTGTACCACCTGAACCCATTGCCATCAGATCAGTAGTGACTCATTGTAACCCAATACGACAGAGTGGAATTGCCGCCACAGAGTTTCCAAGGAGTGGCTGGTGGACTCAGACTGCTGACCATTTGTTTATAGCTGAGCTCTTAACCACTGTACCACCAGCGCTCCAACTACTGTACTACCAGAACTCCGTAAAGATCACAGCCTTGGAAACCCTCTGGGGCAGTTCTACTCAGTCCCACAGGGTTGCTTTGAGTCAGAGTAGACAGGGATGGAGAAGATTGCAACAGGTGATGGTGGGAGGGTACTGGGTTAGGCAAAAGTCATAAAATACCATCCCTGTGTTAAAAATTTTACAATTTGAATAAAGAGACTGAACACCCTGGGTCAACACTTAGGGGATCAAACAAGATAGTCTATGTCAGAGCTGAATTCTAAAGGGATTTGGGGACATAATGGGGCATTCAATATACATGTTCGGGTACATAGAGGAAGAAGAGGAGAGAGAATAGAATTATTGTCAGAAGGATCAAAGACGGGTGTGTACCCCTGATGATGTCCAAGATAAAGCTCTATTCTGCACTAGGGCTCACATCCCTGAATCTGACTCCTAAGAGAAAAACCTAATTTCTACACTCTCTGCTTTAATATACCTTACGTCACCTCTCTCCAAGGACCATAAGGAAGATGGATGAGGTAGTGTCTCCAAAAGGGTGAGGGCTTCAGTGATTCTTTTGATAAAATGCAAATTATAACCAGGTGACATCATACAGTCTAGGATGGAAATTCTGGAGCAAAAATATTCTAAACACAACCATTGACTACATCATACCCTTTCCCTAATCAGACAGTGTGTTGTGGCAGATTTTCCTGTCTTTACCATTTCTAATGCCGCTATTTTTGCTAGTAATATGTGAGCTTTGTGATGTAGCGTGTAAAAAGTATGACTGACTTCCTGTGAGTTGCAGAATGCATTCCAGAGTAAAGCAGGGCACATACATCAGGCATGTTCATTTCCTTAGCTCTGCATTTGGCCAGATGATGTCAGTACCTAGTTTGCAGTAACACTGGTTTTATCACGTTAGCCGAGTCTGTGCTAGTTACAGGATTCTGAGGACTGAACGAAGCAGTGGGAACTAGAAGATGGAGTATAGGATGATGAGACAGGAAAATCCCACTTTCAGTGAGACTCAACAAATTGGTTTCTCCAAAACATCAATTCCTCATATAAGTGAAAACCTCTTCTCAAGCTGCAGGGAGTCTTATTTAGTAGATACTTTCAAAATATGTTTCAGATGTGAAATTCTGTAGCAGTACTGAAGAACAATGCAATTACATCCTCTAACTCTCCTTTTTGAATGTACTGCCTTATGAATCTGAGGTCTACGGGTTATTGCAAGTGGCAGTCTTAAATTTAAAAGATAACCAAAAAAAAAAAAAAAAATTCTTTTTTGACAAAAGAAAAGTCTTCACTGTTGAAAATTTAAAAATAGAAAAATATAGAAAATTAGTATCATTCACATCTTAGGCTGGGTTATCTAGACTCATATATATATATTTATATATATATATATTTACATATCCACATGTGTATCAGTTTGTCTTACTGTGATGGTTTCTGTGTTGCTACGAGGCAGGAAGCTATGCCAGCAGTAATTCAAATACCACCAGGGTTAACAACAGTAGACAGGTTTCCACAGAGCTTCAAGACTAAGACAGATTAGGAAAAAGGAACTGGTAGTCTATTTCTGAAAAAAATTAGCCAGTGAAAACCTTGTGAATAGCAGTGGAACATTGTCTGATATAGTGCTTGAAGATGAGTCCCTCACATTGGAAGGCACACAAAAGATCACCAGGGAAGAGCTGCCTCTTCAAGCAGAATCAACCTTAATGACATGGGTGGTGACAAGCTTTTGGAACCTTCATTTGCTGATGTGGCAAGACTCAAAATGAGAAGAGAGAGCTGTAACCATCCATTAATAACAGTATTGTGGAATACATGAAGTATGAATCTAGGAGAACCAGAAGTAGTCAAAAATGAAATGGAACACCTAAACATCAGATAATCATACGTCTGCTATGCAGGGAAGAACAAATTGAGCAACGGCATTTCATTCACCGTCAAAAAGAACATTCCAAGAGCGATCCTGAAATACAACACCACCAGTGATAACATCCATATGCCTACAAGGATGATCAATTAGTATAACTATTATTCAAATATATGCACCTACCACTAAGGTCCAAAATGAAGAAATTAAAGCTTTTTACCAACTTCTGCAATCTGAAATCCATCAAAGCTGGAAACAAAAAAGAATCTGTAGTTGGAAAATTTGGCCTCTGTGGTAGAAACAATGCTGGAGATTACATGATTGACTTTTGTAAAAACAATAGCTTCTTCCTTGTAAGTACTTTTTTTCAACAACATAAGTGGTAACTACACATACACATGAACTTTGCCACATGGAATACACAGGAATCAAATCAACTGTACCTGTGGGAACAGACAATGGAAAAGCTCAGTATTATCAGTTAGAACATGGTCAGGGACTGACTATGGAACAAACCACCAATTGCTCAAATGCAAGTTTGAGTTGAAGCTGAAGAAAATTAAAACATGTCCATGAGAGCCAAGAACAACCTTGAGAGAGAGACATTTACATCAAGGCAATGGCTTATACAGTTGTAGTCTGAATAGTGCCAAGCCCATTAGTCAGGTATCAGGATGGAAGCTTCTGAGAGCTGAAGAACCCCAGATCAGTAGATCAGACAGCAGCCTGCTAACTCAAGGGTTGCAAAGGCTGAGAAATCCAAGACTGTCAGTTCAGAAGACAGGTTGCTGGCTCACAGGCTGCAGAAGCTGATGAATTCCAATGATCAGCAGCAGACAACATGGTGAGCCAGTAGCTGAGTCTCAAGAACTGGAGGTCAGATGATGAGAATCGAAATGCAGGATCCAAAGTGAATAAAAACCATCCAGTTGCATCTACTGGATGCAGGCCACACTCCCAAGGAAACTCTCTTTCACGTGACTGCTTTCTCATGGCAGATCTCATCACGGAGGTGACTACGTTGTATCAAGTCTCATTATGAGGTGATTATATCATTAAATAACATCCAACCTGCATCATAACTGCCCAACTATTGAGAATGATTGTTCAGGCAAGTTGACACAGTCTACCCTATGTCACCTTGGTGCCTACGTAAAATTTACTTCTCCTTACACTGTACATAATGTCTAAATAAAGACAAGTATGAAGTCATACTTCTGCCTAAAGTGATACAACTAACACGCATACAACGAAAAGTGCACTATTCCTGTTTACATCTTACATTTTACAAGTGAAGAAAACAAAAATATTCCATAAATAGATACAAAAAAGAAGTATGTGTAACAACTACAGTCCTTTTTTTCTGCAACCAGTCACTTGGTAGTAGCTGGTATGTAGAACTGCGTTTTTTCACCACTATTCATATCGCCTTTACCTTCAGCAGGCACCTCAGCTAGTTGGGCTTCGTTGCTTAGTAGGGTGACACAAACCTGCATTCTTGAAGGATCTGGGCTGTTAATAGTCATGTTGAAATTGATTGCTGTAGTTTTCCATTGACTTTAATCACAGAGCATTGTAGTACTAAGCGATGCCCTAAAGGAACTCCTGTATTCCAGACATACTCTTCTTTACCGTCATTATATAATATTAATCCTATTTCCTTTTGGTAATCATGATCAGTCATACCCACCCACACGGCAACTTCTTTCTTTGCCTGTTCCTGACCAGAAACCATGATGACAACTCATTGTTCTCACCTCTGCTGTTCAGGGTCACACCAAGGCAGCCTGCAGCCGTTTCCTTGATGAAAGCTGTGGTCAGAGCACTGTGCTGGTTAACTGGCTCTCCGGGGGTTGAGGGAAAGTCTGATTTGTAGTATTAGCTGACTTCTGTGGTGTGTAGGGTCACCATGAGACAGGACTGACTCCATAGCAGCGGGTTTGGTTAGGAGTGGAGTGGCTTAGGTATCCCCACATGGCTGATTTCACGCTATCAGCATGATATCACTGATTACGGAGGTAAGAGAGATGGCATACATGCAGCTCAGGTATGAGCAAGCTCCAGCCTACCATTGCATTGGAGTTCTTTGGAGGAAAATGTTCAGCATTCTTTAGAGTGGCTCTGAAGGAGAAAGTTCTTGTACTACCGCACAGTGCTCTTCCCCTTGCTGTCCCCTAAGTGTTCTAGAATAGCCCCTTCCGCAAGGTGCTCCTGTGTACCAGCCTCTCATTCCCACCTGGCTATGTCTGCACCTTCCTACTCCAAGTGTGATCTGAGTAACAGTAGTGTTGTCCACACCTGGGAGCTTGTTAAAAATGCAAAGTTGAGGTCTTCCCCAGTCCCACTGAACATTCATTTTAACCAGATTCCAGCTGGCGAAACTCTGATGCGGTCAATTTCATCCAATCTCAAATCTATGATGCGAACTTGAACCCAGGAATAATTTTGATTTCCTGTACTTCCACAACGTGGATATGAAATAGAACCGCAAAATGACTATAGATTGCCATTGAAAATGAGACCTCTGAAAATAAGTATCTACACAAGATAAGTACCTAGGAAAGTAGAATTTTTGGATCCCCAAATTGGTAAGGAAAGAAATCCTTTATAAGTCAGGAGATTTTTTTTCCTACCAGTAATGGCCACCAAAAAAAAAAAAAAATGCCATTGAGTCAATTCTGACTCACAGCAACTCTGTAGGACAGAGTAAAACTGCCCCCGTAGGGTTTCCAGGGGCATCTGGGTGATTCAAATTGCCAGCTCTGTGGTTAACCGCTGTAGCATTTAACCACTATGCCACAAGGGTTTCCTTCAATGGCCACAAATTCAGAAAAAGTAGGTCAATGGAGAGCCACGTATTTTGTCTGATTTTATCTACATGCTTTTAGATAATAAGGTGTATTTAAAACACTATATTACTTTAACTAGTAAAAGAATTGAAAAATTCTGTGTTGCTGAAGGAAAAATTTACTTCATTCCTCTGCTGCATAACAATATTTTATTGTATGCATATGACATGATATGGCCCTCCAGTTCCTTAATAAAGGACATGCAGACTGTTTCCTACTATTGCTAACCACAAACAGTTGTTTCCTGGATGGCTGCATACACATTCTCTGTTGGATCTGTGTGAAAGTCTGGATATATATCCAGGGGCTGGATCACCAAGTTTACATGCTTAATTTTACTGAGTACTTTCAGATGGTTCTTCAGAATAGTTACGCCTATTTACACTCCCTCCAGCAGTGCTTGGAGGTTTCCACTTCCCCACTTCCTTTGTATTTTCTAACTTGAATTTTTGCCAGTCTGGCAGATATGGAACGATAGCTATGCTTTTCATTTGCATTTTCTGATGTGAGATGAATCATTTCTTCATATGTTATTAGCTTTTAGGATTCTCTCTTCTGAAATCTGCCTACTCATGTCCTTTGCCTGAGTATCTTCGGAATTATTTTTGTGTGTGCCTTAGGTGAAAGTTTACACAACAAATTAGTTTTTCATTTGGTAACTCATACACAGACTATTCTATGACATTGATTGCAGTCCTCACAATGTGTCGGTACTCTCTTCATTTCCATCCTGGGTTCCCTGTTTCCCTTCACCCTGTCTCCCTGCCCTTCGTCTATACTTTTGTGAGAACCTTGCTCTTTTGGTGTTCATGTAGTTCTATGCAACACATCCCTCGTGGGTGTGGCTGTTATTTCATAGACCAGTTTATTATTTGGCTGACAGGTGGACTCTGGGAGTGGCCTCAGTTCCAAGTTCTGAAGAGTATCTTAGGGCAATAGTCTTGGAGGTTTCTGCTGTCTCTGTAAGACCAGTAATCCTGGTCTTCTTTACGAATTTGAGTTTTTTCTACATTTTTCCCTCATTCGAACTGGGTTTATTTGTGTTCCTGGTCAGAATAGTTTAGTGGCAGCCAAGTACTGGCTAGTTCTTCTGGCCTCAGGCTGGAGGAGGCTATACTTTTCTCAAACATACTTTACTGTGTTTTAAGGAAAAGCTCACAATCCAAATCCATTCGCTGTGTAACACCCAGAACTCACACCACTATGATGCTCTAGCTGCCTCCCCCGCCCGCATGACAGCATACTCGCCCTTTCCATCCTGTACTTCCTGTGACCGTTTGACCAGCTCCTGGTCCCTGCTATGCTATTGTCTTTCTGAGGCAGCTGCGGTTCTCGTGGGCCACTAGCCGTTTGGATTAAATGTTTCCTTGAGTCTTTGTTTTTTTTCACTCTCCTTTGCTCCAGGGAGGAAGAGACCAATAGCTGTATCTCAGATGGCCACTGGCAAGCTTTTAAGATCTCATATGCTACTTCCAATCTACCATACAGAACATTAGCTTTATGGACTATGTTATACCATTGATCTAGCTGTCTCCCAAGACCAGCCTTTAAGCCAAGTACAGGAATCCCACAAGATGTTTGGGTAAGTCTAAAAAGTTTCCCTAACTGTGGCCCCTATGTGTCTTATTGTATATGTAAATATACGTACAGCACTTACAAAAATGTATGTAGCAATATCCACAGTCATACCTAAATAACCATGCAAGTGTACTTTCATATGACCTCCCACACCTATTTAGCATACATATCAACCTATGTGTCTGTTCACAAATCACTGTTTTTTATTACTGTTGTTGCAGGATTGTATACTACAGTACTTACTGTAGTTGCCCTATCAGTGTCTTCGTTTTCCTTTGTCATGCTTGGCTGACGTCTCCGTTATTCTGTATGGCCCTTACCTTCACCAGAATTAACATGTGTCTGCTGTCTATCTAGTGATTCTCCCTACTTCACCCTCCTACCCCTGGTAAACAACAAATATTCATGTCATAGCTCGTATTTCTCTAGAATGTATACGTAGGAGTGGGATTGCCAGATCATATAGTGTTTCTAGCTTTTTAAGGAAACATCATACTATTTGTCTTAAGGGTTGTACCATTTTACAATCCCACCAGCAGTTCCAATTTTCCCACACACTCAACAGCATTTGTTGTGTTTTGGTTTTTTTGATCAGGTACCATTGTTGCTAAGGTAAGATGGTATCTCACTATAGTTTTAATTTTCATCTCTGTAATGGAAACCCTAGTGACATAGTGGTTAAGTGCTGCAGCTGCTAATCAAAGTTCAGCATTTCAAATCTACCAGGTGCTCCGTGGAAACTGTGGGCATTTTAACTCCGTCCTATAGGATCTCTATGAGTCAGAATCGACGCCAAGGCCACAGGTTTGGAATAGATAATGATGATGAACTTCTTTGCATTTTTGTTAGTCACCTGAATGTCTTCTTTGGTGATAAGCCTGTTCACATCCTTTGCCCATTTTTTGATCAGATAGTTTATTTTTGTTGTACAAATTCTAAAGATTAGACTCTTGTCAGATAAGTTTTTGCCATAAAATTTTTCCCAGTCTGCAGGCTCTCTTTTACTCTCTTGGTAAAATCTTTTGATAAGCATAAGAATTTAATTTTTAGGAAGTCCTAATTCTCTAGTTTATCTTCTGCTGTCTATATGGTTTATTACTGTATATTACGGCCTCTAGCTTTATTCCTGTTTTCTTCCACAATCTTTATAGGTTTAGGTCTTTGATACACCGTGAGTTAGTTTTTGTGTATGGTATAAGGTATGGATTCTCTTTCATTTTCCTGCTAATGGATATCCAGTCTTACCAGCATCAGTTATTAAAGAAACTATCTCTTCCACATTTAATGGATTTCAACTCTTTGTCAAAGATCAGCTGTCCATAGCTGGATGGATTTATTTTTGAATCCTCAATTCTGTTTCATGGGTATTTGCGTCTGTCAACATACCAGTACAAGACTGCTTTGACTACCATGGATGTATCATAGGCTTTGAAATTGTGAAGTGTGAAGTATCCCACTTTGTTCTTCTTCAATAATGCTTTAGTTATCTAGGACTTCTTTCCTTTCCATAAAAAGTTGGAGATTCATTTTCCCGTTACATTAAAGACTGTTATTGAATTTCAGATCTGAGTTCCATTATATTTCTATAGATTGCTTTGGGTAGTATCAATATTTTCAAAATCTTAAGTAACCCTATCTATTAGCATGTATGTTTTTCCATTTATGTAGATCTCTTTTGTTTTCCTGCAGTAAAGTTTTGTAGTTGTCTTTGTGTGAGTCTTTTGCATCCCTAGTTAGATATATTTGTAAGTGTTTTGTCCTTTTGGGACCACTTTAAATAGCATTGTTTTCCTGATTTCCTTTTCATAGTTCTCTTCATTAGGGTAAAGGACTCCAGTTACTTTTTTTATATTGATCTTTTATTCTTACACTTTGCTGAAAACTTCTGTTAGTTCCAGGAAATTTCTTGTGGAGTTGAGGTTTTTAATTCTTTGCCAATTTGGGTGTCTTTCATTTCCTTTTCTTGCCTTATTGCTCTGTCCAGGACCTCCAGCACAGTGCTGAGTAAGAAAGATAAAGTCTGTCCTTGTCTGGTTCTCATTCTGAAGGGGAATGCTTTCAGTCTCTTTCTGTTGAGAATAATGTTGACTTTTGGTTTTGTATATATGCCCTTGATTTTGTTGAGGAGTTTCCTTTCTACTTCTGTTATGCTGGAAATTTTTATCAGGAGAAGATTTTGAATTTTTATAAAAGGCTTTTTCTGCATCAGTTAAGATGATCATGTGATTCTTTTCCTTATTTTTATTTATATAGTGAGTTTTATGGCTTGACTTTCTAATGTTGAACCATCCTTGCATCCCTAGTATGAATCCCACTTGGTCATGTTTATTTAAAAAGAAATTTTTTTTAATATGGTTTTTAACTGTTCTGGCTAGAATTTTGCTGAGAATTTTTGAGTGTATGTTCATGAGAGATACTGGCTTGTAGTTTTCTTTTTTAGGAGTGTCTTTGCCTGGCTTTGGTATCAGGGTTACACTGGCTTCACAGAATGAACTACAGAGTACTCCTTCCTTTTCTATGTTTTGGAATACTTTGAGTAGAACTGATGTCAACTCTTCTCTGATTGTTTCGTAGAATTCTCCGGTGAAGTTATTGGGACTTCTTTTTTTGTGAGTTTTTTATGACCTCCCTAGTTTCTTCTTTTGTTTTATGGGTCTGTTGAAATTTTCTCCCTCAGTTTGTACCAGTTTAGGTAGGCAATGTGTTTCTAGAAATTTGTCCACTTCTTCTAGGTTTTCAATTTTTTGGAGTATAATTTCTCAAAATATTGTTATGATCCTTTTTATCTCAATTGGTTCTGTTGTAATATCACACATCTCATTTGTTATTTTGGTTCTTTTCATCTTCTCATTCTTTTCCTTTGTCAGTTAGGCCAGTGTTTTATCAGTTTTATTGATCTTCTCAATAATATTTTGTTCATTTTATTGTTTCTCTGTTTCATTTATTTCCACTCTAATTTTTATTATTTCCTTTTCCTGGTTATTGTGGGCTTCTTTTGCTACTCTTTTTCAGTTTGAGTTGTAAGCTAAGCTATTGATTTTGGTCATTTTTGTTGGTGGTGTTGTGTGCATTTATTGCTACATATTCTTTTCTGAACACTACTTTTGCTGTATCTGAAAGATTTTGATATGTTTTCATTCTCATTTGATTTTAGGGATTTTCAAAAAAATTTCTATTACTACCCAGTAGTTTTTAAGTAAGCTGTTATTCAGTTTCCTTTTTTAGATTTTTTTCCTTGTCCTTCCTGTTACTCTTTTCTTGTCTTATCAGAGCATATGCTTTCTATTATTTCAATGTCTTTTTAAAAATTTTATTGAGGCTTACTTTGCATCCCAAAATAGTCTATTTTGGAGAATAATTCATGTGCTTTGGAAAAGAATGTGTACTGTACTGCTGTTGAGTGGAGTGTTTGGGTGGAGTGTTCTGAATGAGTCAGTGAGGTTAAGCTAGATGTGTTATTAAATATTCTCAATCTTTGTTGAGTTTCTTTTTAGTTGTTCAGTCCTTCATCAAAAGTGGCATGTTACCAAAGACAACAAAGACAAGGGGGAAAAAGAGCCCAGAACACAAAAGGACCCATATGAAGGGGTGACTGTATCAACATGTGACCAGAAGAACCAGAGGGTGCCCAGCTACCACTGAAGACAACCATGACGGGACATACAATGTTGAGTCCCAATGGTAACACGAGAAAAAGAAGAGTGCACCTCACGAACTCCACTAAAAGACCACAGTTGATGATCCAAAAGCCTGGGAGTTCCCCTGGGGGCACGGCCCCTAGACCTGCTGCTGCCCCTGATCATAAATCATTACTGAGGTCAACTCTTCAGACAGGAATGGATTGGACTCAGGGACACAATGTGACTGAATGCTGTGTGCACTTTACGGTTCTATGCATTTATAGGATGTTGTCCTACTGGCTTCTTACTAGAAGGGAGAGGAGAGGGTAGAGAGGAGGGGACAGAAGATTGTTAAGAGGATATGACATGTATAGAACAGAAAGGAGGAGTGTGCTGTCACCGGGCAAGGAGAGCAAAAGACGCTGCATGTAGGCAAGCATGCAAATTTAACTTCGATTGTATACAATCACTCAATCACAATAAATAAATAAGGTCAAAAATTGCTGGTGTCATAAAATAAAAAAACATGGTGTGTTAAAGTCTACTATTATTATGGGACTATCTATTCATATTTTTTATATTATTAGAGTTTGTTTTATATATTTTGGAGCTCAGTCACTAGGTGCATAAATTAGGTCTTCTTGATGGACTCACTTTTAGTCATTATATAATACCTTTCTATGTCTCTCATGATGGATTTTGATTAAAGTTATTTTATCAGAGATTAATATTGCTGCTTCTGCTCTTTTTTGGCTATTGTTTGCATAATATATATTTTTTTCCATCTGATTTTAATCTGTCATGTCTTTCTATCTGAGAAATATCTCATACATTGAATATCAATGGGTTCTTTTTTTTTTAATCCATTAAACTATTTGTATTCACTGTGACAATAAGTATAAATTTACTGCTGTCTTTTTGTTGTGGGTTTTTGTTTTTTGCAGTATTGATGGTTTTCTTTGTTCTGCTTAAATTTTTGTGCTGAGTTCTTTTTATTTGTGGATTTTATTTTTATTTCCTTCATTGGTATGGATTTTGTATTTGCTAGATTTTTGTGATTTTCTTCTTCTTTGTTTCAGTGAGTAGGTTTATTAATTCTCTTTGTGATTACTCTGAATTTAACCTTTATCTTCTTAAGTTTAAAACAATTTGTTATTTCTTGTTAAGGCCTTGACTTCTGCATGTGAACATTCTGTAACTATACTATACTATACTCCCCCCTCTTTTTTTTAAGTTGTCCTAATTTCCAAATTGACATCCCTGGTTCCCTGTTTTCAGTTTACTTCATTTTACTTTTGAGATTACTTTATCTGGATTGGTTTTTGGGTTATGCTGTCATGGCTGGTCATGTATCTTAATATCAGACTATGTTCTGATATTGGTCCTCTATCCAAAGGATTCGCTTTAATATTTCTTGCAAGGTGGGTCTGGTTTTTACAAATTCCTTTAACTTATGTTTGTCTGGGAATGTCCTAGTTTTGCCATTGTATTTGAGACATACTTTTGCTGTACATTGATTCCTGGTTGAAAAATCTTTTCTTTCAGGGTTTTATGTATATTACCCCACTGCCTTCTTATCTGCAGAGTTTCTGCTGAGACATTAGAGCTTTTTCTTGTTGAGGGCCCTCTTTAGCTGATACTTCATTTTTCTCAGCTGCTCCCAGAATTCTTTTGTGTGTTTGGTTTTGGAAAGTTTGATTATGTGTCTCAGTGACTTTCTTAGGGACCGTATCCTGTATGGTATTCCTTGAGCTTCTTAGACAGTAATCTTCTCATCTTTTATGAGAGCAAATCTTCAAAAATCCTCTCTCTCCCCCTTTTTAACTATTATTTTAATCTCTTTCTGTTCTCGACGGCACTTGGCTTGGCTTTCTGTTCTGGAATTCCAGTCACACATAAATTATTTCTCTTGACAGCATCCCTCATAACCCTTAAATTTTCTTCATTCTTTTTTCTGATTGCTTCTCAAACAAGTTGAAGTGTTTTGTCCTCTATTTTGCTGACTGTATCTCTCACTGATTCTACTTCTATATCTATCCATTGAATTAACTTTTCCTGATATCTTATTGTTAATTTTCTAGATTTCTAGTTGCTGTTTTTATCTGATTTCTAATTGTGTATTTATTTTGTCATTCTGTTCTTGTATTGTTTTCCCGAATTTTTCTAGAGTTTTGTCTGTGTTTTCCCTGGTTTTGTATGATTTGGTGTTGTATGCTGTCTCCACCCACATTAAGGTGTCAGGTTGATATTAGCAGTTAGTGCCTTTTCTGGAGATCAGGACAGGACTTCTTTGTATTCATTTGTGTGACTTTGGTGGTGTCTGTTGGCTGAGAGTGATTTTTCTCTCAGTAGTGAATATGCTGAATCAAATCCACTTGCTAATCCTCTGTGGTTAGTCTTTTATGTCTTCCCTTGCTGGATAGAATATAGAAGGTATAGTGAGTTGTTTTCTTGGTATTGGCTGGCAAGTATTGGGTGGTCTGGGTCCCTCTTCAGCCCCTGGGAGTCCTTTCAGACTGGTACTAGTGGTTACTGTGTCTGCTGGAGGGCAGGACAGGTCATCTTTGTAGCTACAAGGTAATAATGCTACCCAAATGAATGGAGTGAGCCCCTTAGGCAAAGAGTGCCTGCTTGTTGTTGGAGTTGGGATGCACCTGGCAGTCACTGGTGATGGGTGTACCTTCTGAGCTTTACCAAGTGATTAGTGGAAAAGTGCACAAGAGTGTGTCTGCAAGCCATTGGGCTACGTTGTGGTGCACACCTATCAGTTGCTGGGCTATAGTGTTGAATGCATTTCCAATTACTTTTTTGGGTATGGGGTAACTGTGCCAGCTACTGGGCAGCAGATGAGGGTGCACTTCTATCAGTTGCTAAGTCATGGGTACACGCCTACTGGTGTACAGGATATGAGTATTTCCTGCCAGTCTCTGGGCTGCAGGTGCACTCCTGCCAGTCTCCAGACAACAGGTGGAGGGTCAGTTTTGCTGGTTGCTGGATATGGAACCAAGGGTGTTCCCTCCTGGCTGCTTAAGGTGACTGGGTCCTGACCCATTTACATATGAGGGGAAAGGGTACACAGAGGTTTGCTGGGTGGGGAACCTTTAGTTGCTACTCTGTGGTTTGACTTTTTCCTGACCCAATGGTCAGGCACTGCTACTGGTGTGGAGACCCTTCCCCAGTTACTGGCTTGCTCCCTTCTATATGATAGGCAGGATCACTAGAGCTCCTTCTCAATCTTCCTGTACTTTTCCTTTTTAGCCCTGGGTCATGTTCTGCTTAACTTGTTTCTTTCCAGGTTTGTTTAGACAGTATTTCTCTTGTTTTATGTAGCTATCTTTCTGTTCTCCTCATACAGGGATGCTTCCCACTTTGTCCCAAGGTGGTCTCACCATGTTGGGCTGGTTTACAAGGCACTGAAGATCCATATATCTTCTGTGTCTGCCGTTTTTTGTTTTCTTTTGTTTTTTTCCTTCTATCTGTCCTTCCATTCAGAGCCCAGGCAATTTCTCCATCCCTCCATTTGATGTTCATTGTTCCAAGGTTGTCACCTGCATCTGTTTTACTAGGTTTTTTGAGTCTTTGATGTAGGGGGATGTTCTGGTACATCAGTGTAGGTCACCATGTTGAGCTTCTGCTCTTATTTTTCTCTTCTTTAGTTTGCAATACTCACAAGTCCATTTTCAGGAGTTTGCTGACTCATTCACTGAACAAAGGTTTATGGAGTATCTATTATGTGCAAAGCATTGACATAAGTGCTAAGACAATAATATGAACAAAATGTACAAAAGGATCCTAAACAAATTATCATACAAAATAATGTTAAGTTTGTGTAGGTGCAATGAAGAAAAATTAAGTAAACAGAACAGATAGTAAGCAGAGAGTGGTATTTAGGACACACGGTCAGGAAAGTCTTCCCTGAGATTTCTTGGCTGCTGTCTTTATGATATTTGAGCAGAGACCTGAATAAGGAGTGGCTCGTATATGCCGTGTTTTAATCCTTTATTCATTTTAGATGCTGCAAGTATCTTTTTCTAGCAGGTCTCTCATTTGTTAACTTTATCTATGGCTCCCTTTGTTATTCAGAAATCTTTAATATTGATGCAGTTGAATTCATCAGTTGTTCCCCTTATCATTTATACTATTTTGAGTTTTGTTTAGGAAATTCTTATTCAAGTAATAAGGATATTCTCCTCCATTTTCTTCCATAAGCTTTATGATATTACCTTTCACATTTAAGATGTTACTCCACTTGATGTAGAGGACTAATTTTATTTTTCAGGTGAAAAACCATTTGTCCTAGCATGATTTATTAACTCACTCTTTCTTTCTACTTTGATTTGGATATCACCTCATTGTATACGAAGTTTGAAGTACTTACAAGTCTTTAATGGGCTTTCTTTTTTGTTTCATTGGGTCATTTGCTTGTTCATGACAAGTACCACACTGTCTTGTCTTACTGTACTTCAGCTTTGTAACACATGTATTGATATCAGATAGGACAAACACCATTCTCTACTCTGTAATTTTCTTTTTCTATATTGTCTTAGCTAGTGTGGACCTCCATATAAATGTTGGAATTAGAGTATTAAATTTTCTCAAAAATTCTGCTCAAATTTTATTTGAAATGTAACTGAAGTTAAATATTACTTGGGGAAAATGCACATCTTTACATTGTTTAGTCATCCTGCTGTAAAAATGGTGGTAAGTATGTTTATCCAAGCCTTCTTTTAGGTTCTTTAATATTAAAATTGTTCTCCATAGAAGTCATGTGCATTATGTATTAGATTAACTCCTGACACTTCTTATTGTTTGTTTGTTTGTTTGTTTAAATAATATCCTATCTACTATTATTTTCAAACTGGCTATTGCTAGTAGAATAATGCTAACAATTTTGCTATTTTCCAACAACTTTGCAGAACTGTCTTATTGGTTTTATTAACTTACTAGTTTAATTTCTTGGAGTTCCTGAGTAAACAGATATCTATATTGATTAAAATGATTATATTGTTTGTTTACATCTGTTTGTTTAGATAGAAACTCTAAGAAATTTAACTAGTAAGCTAATAAAACATGGCAGTTTTATCTCTTTCATTAACGTCTTGAGAGCTTCCATTTCTCTTTCTGACCATTGCATTGCTCAGAACTTCCCACACTATGTTAAACAGAAGGAGCAACAGTTTCTTTCTTGACTTTTTCCTCACAAAAAATAAAGCATATACATTTTTCTCCAAGTATGTTTTATAGCTTTTATCAACTTAAGGGTGTTCCATTATATTCCTAGTTTCAAAATAGCCAATTAAAATCATAAATAGGTGATATGCTTTTCAACTTTTCCCTTCATCTATTGAGAGGATCATAGATTGTTTTGAATAGAAGCTTATAAAATTCTGAAAAATATTGTCTAAAGACAGACCTCTGCTTTACTCACCTTTGTGTTCTCTGTGGAATATAGAATACTGTGTTATAGCTAGTAATTGCTCAATAAATACATTTAAATTTACATAAATCTTCCAATCTTGTTCTTTACTGGGGCTGTGAGGCTTTCCGTTATCTTCTAGTGTCCTTTCCATTTGTGATACTGAATTTACCTCTTCTAGATTGAGAAGCTGATTTTCTGCGTCTATATTCAAGTATAAAAGTTCATTTCAAAATATGCTTATTTTATCATGTGAATCAGAACATTTTACAAGGATGAATGATAATGTTATACAGATATAAAATATGTCAGCTAATTTGTTATGTAATAGTTTCTGATTGCCCTGAACTTTGTGAAAAATTGAGAGTCACTTATGGTATCATGTTTGAAAAGTAATTCAAAACTGCCAACTAACTCATTATTCTTAGCATTTTTTAGGCGTGAATTCTCCTTCTAACGGGGATAAGACCCAAAATTTATTTTATAAACATTAAAATAAATACTTTGAGAGTAGGACTCCTGCTTCAGATAATGGTGGACTGAACAATGTGGAACTATCCTCTTTTTGATAAATACTGAAAGTGTATGGGGGACTTACAAGGCAGTAAAGAATTATGAGGGAAGATAAAGAAAGGAAGATCAAAAGACTAAACTCGGTACTTAAATTTGCTTTTTTCCAAGGAAAATCTGACAATTTAAAAAGCATTAGCTTAGAGACTGAGAGGTTGAACAGAGATTTTTGTCAGCTTTACTAAGGGTATATAAATCAAACCCAGAACCCATCATGAAGAGCAGACCTTATAAACTTCCACGTTTTGGGTAGGAAGCCATAAGGATCAAACCTTGGGAATAAGAGTTAACTAGAAACAGTCTAAAGGATACTTGATGGCATAGCACTTAAGTGCTCAGCTGATAACTGAAAGGTCAGTGTTTCAAAACTACCAGTCACTCCATGGGAGAATAATATAGCCATCTATGTTTGTAAAGATGACAGTCTTGGAAACTCTGTGGAGCAGTTGTGCTCTGTCCTGTAAGATGTGTTATGAGTCAGAATCCACTCACTGACAATGGGTTTAGAAAGAGTTGGCCCTCTTTGGAACTAAAGATTAGCTTCAAGTAATCTATAATCCTTATATTAAAATCAGGGTGATCTGGGTTAGCCATGCCTCTAGTTCCCCACAACCAAACAAATATGTGTTTCAAATTATTTCTACATTTTTAAATATTTAAAGACCAGTAAATGATTAAAAAAAAAAACAAGTATGTGAACAGAAAAGACAATGTAATTTAAAACAAGAGAAATAATAAGCATTATAATAGGGCCATGTATGATCTGGGAATTATATTTTTAAAGAACAAAATAGAAATTCCAGAACTGAAAAAAATACAGTAACTGAAATTAAGAACTCAATTACATAAATGCATATAAGATCCAGTTAAAGAGAGAATTAGTGAACCAAAAAAGAAACTACCCAAAATGAAACATAGAAAGATAAAAGAACAGAAAATATAAGGAAAGAGTGTAAAAACACCAGAGTTCAGTAAAAAGAAAAAAAAAAAGGATGTAACATACATGGAATTGGAATGCCAGGAAAAGAAGAGAGAAAAAAGTTTACAAGTGATATTGAAGAAGATAATAGCTGAGAATTTCCAAAAATATAATGAAAGCCATCATACCATCTTTTTAAGAATCCCAAAAAATGTCAGTCAGAATGGTTCGGCAGAAACAACAAAGTACATCATTAAAACTGTTGAAAGCAAAAATCCTGAAGACAGCTAGAGAACAGAGTAGTTTGCTCCCCAGAGGAGCAACACCGTACTTCTCTCCAGAATAGAGTAATTAAAATACAGTAGAGTGATCTCTTCAAATAAAATAACCGCCAAAGTAGAATGTCATCTTCATGGGAGAAAAATCCTTCAAGAATATAAATGAAATCTATTTTATACAAAATTAAAAAAAATTGTTAGTGCCTAGCAAATATTAAGCACAATGGTAATAAGCACTAAAGGCCACAGAATGAAAATGATCCCACTTGAAATACAGGAAGACACAAAAAGCAGCCAAAGGAACAACAACAAAAAAACTAAATGAATACAGACTTTATAAAACAATAACAACAATGTCTACTGTGGGATTTACACTAGATATAGAATTAAAATGCATGACAGCAATAGTGTATATACGAGAATGGAATAAAGAACGGCGGGAGTTCCATGGTTTTTGCATTGGCCAGGAAGTGTAGATATACTGATTTCCACTAAACCATGATAAGTCAGTAAACATATTTTCTTCTCTAGGTAAGCATTAAAACAAACAAAAGTAGCAAATGTATGTACAACCATGGCGGCACATTGTGTTTTCCAAAGATGGTCTCAACAATCTCTGTCTTCCCTCGTGAATTTTCGCAGTGTGCTCTTGCCCTTTCCTCATAAGGCTGCTCTTTTCTCAACTGTTCTAAACAGAAGGAAAGCAAGTAGACAGGCTCTGCAGGATGAGCCATATTGCACAGACAGAGAGAGGGGCCAAGGGCATCAGGGCACCAGACTTGGGGATAAAGAAGTCAGCTTTTAGGTGGATCCTTCAGCCATGCCATGTGGATCAGACAGGAACTGTCCGTACAAATCCTTTTTCCATTCTTGACTTGAAAAATCATGAGTAAAATAAAATGATTGTTATAAATCACCAAGTTTTCAGGTGGTTTGTTACACAACAATGCCAAAAAAAAAAAAAAAAAAAAAACACCCACTGCTGTTGAGGTGATTCTGGCTCACAGTGATCCTATAGGTCAGAGTTGAATTGCCCTATAGGGTTTCCAAGGAACACCTAGCAGACTTGAACTGCTGACCTTTTGGTTAGCAGACATAACACTCAACCACTATGCCACTAGGGTTTCCTATACAATAATAGAAAATCAAAACCTCTACCAAGCTAATGCTAGAGTACTATTCCAGAAACTGGAATAGTAATGACTACTCTAGTCAATCCAAAAGATGGCAAAAAAAAAAGGGGGGGGGGGAGGAAACAGTAGAAAGTATATGGTAAGATGTTAGACTTGAATCCAAAAATATCTAGGGTGGCTGTGAGTTGGAAGTGACTGGACATCAACAAGTTTGGTTTTTGGTTTATACCAGCAGTTACATTGAGAACAAGTGTTTCCTTTAAAAGACAAAGATCATTAGCCTGGATTAGAAAAACAAAAGACTAAACTATATGACGATTGCAAGAAACACATCCAAAATACAAGCATACAGAAAGACACAAAATAAAACAATAGGAGAAGACATTTCATGCACACTAACCAAAAGAAAAATAACATGACTATTTTAATACCAAAGTAAAATCTGAGGCAAAAAGCATTAGTAGAAATAGAGCCAGAAGGAAAACCCTCTTGAAAGTTGTGTAATAAAATAGTCTGAAGATATACCAAAACCCCAAATCCAACAGCATCAAGTCAATTCTGACTCAGCTACCTAAAGGGCGAAGTGGAACTGCCCCATAGGGTCTCCAATGCTGGATTCTTTAGGGAAGCAGACCACCAGATGTTTTCCCTGCTGGTGGTTTTGAACTGCTAATTTTTCAGTAGCAGCTGAGTGCTTAACATCTGTGCCATCAGGGCTCTTTGTCTTAAAGTACATAAGGCAAAACTTGAAAGAACTTCAAGGAGCCACAGAAGAGCCAACTACTTTGAGAATAAATAAATTAGTTCATCATTCATTTCCCTTTTGTATCTCTTTTGTAGCAATGAAACAACTATACAAGATGCTTTGATGTGGTTGGACCATATTCCCTATTAAAGAAAACCAAAACAAAACAAACCCACTGCTATTACGTCAATTCCAACTCATAGCAAGGCTGTAGGACAGAGTAAAAGTCCCCTATAGAGTTTCCAAGGAGCGCCTGGTGGACTCAAACTACCAACTTTTCGGTTAGCAGCACTAACACTTAACCACTATGCCACCAGGGTTTCCTCTTGGATTTAGGTGGAATATGTTCCTTACTAAAGAAGTTGTTCTAAATGATGAGTTATTCTGTCTTTGCTCACATCCAGGAAATTATGGCGAGGCCTGAGTTTAATCTCAAATCTTCAGGTTTCTTACTCAGCCTCTGCTTTAAGTCTGTCCACTGGGGAAGACCAGCTGTCCAGTATTTTTCAGAGATAATTTTCCACATCAAACTACTTATAAATTTATAAGCTTGTCTCGTTCAGAAAATTCTTAACATGGATTTAATGGTGAGACACTACGCTATAGCAATGCAATAAACAGATCACAAGCTAGATTCTCATGGTAGGCACATCAGCCCCCTTTGTAAAGCTGATAGGCTCAACTCTTACTGCTCTGAGGTTCAGTTTTCGCACATCTTCCACGGGAAAACAATTTACTTTCCAGGAGCAATCATTATAAAGTTTACACAGATATTCAAGTAACAACCAAAGTGTCCCATTTTTAAATTTTCCTCTGCTATACTAGTTGATAACAACTGTTCTATGCCATCAAGTTGATTCCAACTCATAGCAACCCTTCAGGACAAAGTAGAACTGCCCTTGGAAACTCTATGGAGCAGTTCTACTGTGTCCTAGAGGGTCACTATGAGCTGGAATCAACTCAGCAACAATAAGTTTGTTGGCTTTTTAATTTTCTGGGTAACTGTAACTGCATTCCTCAATTTGATTGATCTTTATTTCAAAGCAAGTTTGTTCAACATAGAGAAGCAAACTTTATATCTCACTCTAGTAAGTAGGATGTTCCTCCCATAGTAACAGTTAATACTCTCCACTACGCTAGGTCTTGTCTTTGATCTGCTGACACAATTGATCTTGAATTTCTATTAGCACTGATGCATCTTGTTTTGAGACTTTTCTCACGTGGTTTGTTTCATTCCCTTTTGCTTATTGTTTTATGTCCGCCCTTTGAACCCCCTGAGGGACTGCATTTCCAGACCTCTCTTCTCTTTTCTTTCTTCTTATCTCTCAAAGCTGATTTAGTAAGACCTTCATGTAGTGTTTTAGAAATAAAGTGTGGTAGAGGAGAAAGCCGCATTGGTAAAGAAGCCATGATGTGTTCACAGCTCAGTTACAGATTAAAAGGTGCATTCAAACCTTTGGGAGTCTTCAGAGTACTTCAGCTGAAGACTGTCATGTGCGTTCTACACTTTAAGAAGGAGCGAACCAAACCGTCACTTAACACTGTGGTTTACTTCCGCTGCCCTGATCTTAGCTACCTGAGATTCAAAGAAGCCTGCTGTCAATGTGTGGTGCTGCTAAACGTTTAAGAAGATAGGAGCACTCTACAGAGGAAAAGAATGTCTTAACTTTGCCTAATACTTTAAAATTTAAGTTCTACGTTAGAACCTATGCATTTCTCCACACAACCATGCATATTAGCGGGACAGGAATAGACATGGAAACATTGATAACCCAGAGAAGTCAATACCAGCTCCCTCAGGAAGGCAAGCCCTCCTTCTTTTTTACCTCCTCCACAGCAATGGATGACAAACTGTCCCCATAGGCAAAAGGAATCTAAAGCCAATTAAAAGAGGAAGCCAAGGTAAAAAAATGCCTGCCTGAAGCACAGTGCACTGTCCTTAGTTTACAAGCTAGCCATCCCCAATGCAGAGCAGAGGGGTGAGCCACCTCCCTTGCTTCAGAAAAATAATGATGAGGAGGAAGCTGTAGTTAGAGGCATATTTTCAAGGCCTTGATGGATAATTAGCCACTGATTATCATTAAGGTTAATAGACTTCCCATGGTTAAATGCTCTTCCGTTGTATAGTATTGGAAATAGATCTTTTGGGTCAGTGAAGTTATATCAGGGTCTGTGCTGTCATCCAAATAGTATAATCCGCAGCCCACCACTGGCTTGGCTTAACTGATAGGTTAGCTTCTAAATTACTCAAGAATGGAGTCCTTTCCTAAGCCGGTAGGTCCAACACTAGGAAGTGTTCATCTGCAACCCAAGCAGATGGCTGGAAAGGGGATACCATGTGGGGCAAACAAGGCCACAGCTTCTAGAACAGCAGATAAGGAACTGTAGCCAGCTACAGGGGGGAAAGCCATTCATGAAGGCACCATGAAAAATCACCTTTCTGCTAAAATTACAGCAAAGCAGCATGCTGGTGAATTTAAGGAAGGTTTTTATGCAGATGGAGATTTACCTTTTTTGTTGTTGTTGTTTGCACCTGCTGTCAGTAAGCACTAGACCATAAACATCAGCAAACATTGATTAAGCATATTGCCTTGATGGAACTCCAGGCAAAAGAAGTAAGTGGTTCAGCAGCTCCAAAGCTCAGAAGACAAATTACTCAAGATATAGCAATTAGAATGGGGAAAATTGCTGCACCTTCTTTGAAAAAGTACTCTGAGTTCAGTTCGGTAGATGAGCTAATAACAGCTGATATGACTTTAGAGAAAGCTCTAGCATTTCCTGTTACAGTTTTGTAATTTTAAAAAAGTACTTTAGGTATATAAAACTGTATGACCAACACTGTAAAGGTCAGTCTGTTTCTAAGATACACCTCAGGCTGGATGTTGAAACCAGTTTGTTTCAAGAATTATGTGGTACATTAAGTGAAATGAGAGAGACTTTAGGGACCCAGTATTCCTGTATTTCCTGTAGTAATGTCCATCCTCAGCTAGGTTTTCTGTCAATTTCCCTCTAGTAGGTCAATAACAGGAATGTTTCACAAGCAGCCTTAAAATGCGCTGGGCATTTTGGGATTCGTTTATTCAGTGGTCTTGCTACTGCTTTCCATCACACAGCTGCAGCTGGGCTACGAGCACAAAATAACCCCATTCCCCACCGAGATGAGCTGTGTGTGCTGTGTAGACATACTGACAAATGGACATGAGTAAATGCAACTTCACTGCTAGTTCAGACATGCCAAGTTGAATATGAATATGAATAAAATGAAGATTGTGTAATATTTATGTGTGTTTTATGAACTTAGGTAAAAGATGTGTATTCCTACTTGCATTTAGTATTGCTTGTTTCTGCAAAGACAGAAAAAATAAAATTCATATTTATTATGCGTCAGGCTCTGTATTGGATGTTCTATATAGTTCTCATCAGTCCCAGTGGTTAGGCATGTAGCCTGTGGAGTCAGACTGCCAGGGTTCAGATCCTGGGTGTGTCATTACCAGACATGTATGTTAGACAGGTACTTAACCTCTCTAAGCTTCGGTTTGCTCATCTGTGATGTGGAGATACTAATATAGGGTTATTGGGCCATTAGATGAGGTCATGTATATTAAGTGCTTAGCACAGAATTCGGCACAAGGTAATGTTCAATAAACGAGATACTGTAGTATCTTGTTTAGTACTAATGACAGCCCGTAAGGTGACATAGCACTGGCTCTGTTTTATATATGTAAAAACAGACTAAGGACAATGAATGAACTTAACCACAGGTTCTATTAATGATATTATTTCCAAAAAAAATAAAGAAAAACTAAGTGAATTTTCAAACAACTAAACATATTTATTTGGGAAATACTAACTGCTGTAACAAATACATTTTGAGTTTTTATAGGCTCTAATGCAACAGAACTTGATTTCTCCCATGGAATATTCCAAGATGGGTGTCCTTAGTTTCCAAATGGCTCTCCCCACTACCACGATTCAGACATCCAGCTTTCTTCCATCTGTGAGTTCTGCAAATACTGTACCCCACCCCCACACACATGCACACACACCAGGGCCTTGAAATCATTTACGTCCACCTAATGTGGGGCTATAGGGTCTCCATGAGTCAGACCTGACGCGATGGCAGTGGGTTTAATATGGGACAGAAAACTCGAACAGTGTCATGGTTAAGTGCTATGGCTGGTGATCAACAGCTGGCGATTCACATCTGCCAGGCACTCCTTGAAAACTCTGTGGGCATTTCTACTCAGTCCTCTAGGGTCACTGAAAGTTGGAATTGACTCAATGGCAGTGGATTAATATGAGGGGAGGGAGTTAATAATATCTTCATGGTAGAATTCTCACCCTCCACATGGAAGACCCAGGTTTGATTCTTGGCCAGTGCACCCTGTGTGCAGCCACCATTTGTCTGGTAGTCTTTTGTGTTGCTGTGATGCTGAACAGGTTTCATCAGAGTTTCCAGGCCAGGAAGATTAGGAAGAAAGGCCTGGCTATCTACTTCTAAAAAATCAGCCACTGAAGGCCCTGTAGATCACGATAGCCCAAGCCCTTGCACATCACATCTGCTGACATTCCATGTGGCCACACCTACACGCTGGGCTGCGGAATACAGTCCTCAGCTGGGCAGCTGCTTTTCGGTGACAATTCTATTCTTTGTAAAAGGGAGTGCCGTATCAACATAACACAGGTGCTGGCTGGCCTTGTGCCAAGGGAGTTTCAGATCACTCTGTTTTGGGGCCCTAAACAGCTGTCTTCACAGGCCAAGGTAACTGTGTTGTCCTAAGTCTGATGGCCGAAAGAGCAGGAGGGGTTGAACTAACTGAGTCTGTAGCCCGAAGCTTGGGGTTTGTTACATGTGTACTTTATAAAGGTCATCAATTGAGTTCATCCTTTTGAAAAAAAAAAAAAACCAAAGCACTATGCTGGTTGTGAACTAGCAAACCCCACAGAAAAACATACTAAATGCTTGGAAGTAGAATTCAGTTGAATGAATAACTGAACAAGACCACACACGCATAGTAAGAATAAAGTCTATTTCAGTTACCTATTGTGGTGTAACAAACCACTTCAAAGTTTAGTAGCAGCTTAGTAGCCTCAAACAATAACCATTATCCTCATCATTCAGTGGACTGAATGGGCTCCTCTAGGTAGTTTCTCTGCTCCAGACAATGTTAACTGGGGCTGTAGGCATCTGGAGGCTTCAGTGGACTGGAACCTTTGAGTTGGCTCATTCACACGTCTGGTGCCTTAGTGAAAGACTAGGTATAGCAGGGACCCTGGGACACTTAGGTATCTCCTCCCCCACCTCCCCACTTATTCTCAGATCTGCTCTTTCCATATGGCCTCTTCGTCTGGTCTCTCCGGTAAGGTTGCTATACTTCACACACAGCAAAAAGCACAGAAATGGAGGGAGCTTCCAGGTCTTTTCGGTTTATACAAGGCTATTTCTGTCAAATTCTATTGGTTAGAGAATTACAGGTCCAACTTAGGTTCAGTGTGGGAGGAAGCATTGTGTGTGTGTGTGTGTGTGTATGGCTGCTAATCAAAAGGTTGGCAGTTTGAATCTACCAGCTGCTCCTTGGAAATCCTATGGGGCAAGTCTCCTCTACCCTATAGGGTCACTAGGAGTCTTCAACAATGGGTTTAACGGGGTTACAGCAGGTGTGGCCAACTGGAAGCTACTTTAAGAGACTAACTACTGTCTCTTAAAGTAGAGGAGAGCTAGGGTAATATACCCAGAACCTACTAGGTCTTCAAAAGAGACATTTGCTCCTTCCTCCTGGACTATAGTGTTACTACAACCATAACTGAACCACGAGAATAAGCACTATGCTAAGTTCAAACGTTGGAGAAGTTAAGATAACCAAATAAGGACTTTGGTGTACTCTTCTATTTCTTTTCCAGGTTACTCTTTTCTAAGAGTCAGTTTGACAGGGAAGCACTAGCTCGTTAGGATTCCTGGTCACAGGGTGAGAAAAGGCAGAGACGGTCACATGAGACTGTGGTAATGCAATTTAATGCCATTTGCTCTGGGAAGGCTCTCTCGTGAATCTGTTTTTAAGATAGCCTGAAAATGTGGCATTAAGAGAGCAACAGAAAGCAGAACAAGAAGATGGGGAGGGACGTACAGTACAATAGTCCCATCACAGAGGTAACAGCAACTTTGACAAGTACCACAAAGCAACGTCGGAGACCGGAAGAACAGTTAGAAAGTTACTCTGGTAATCTAGGAAAGAACTGCTGTGTTTTTGATCTGATATAATGGCAGTGGGCTATCAGGAAAGGAGATATATTTGAGAAATATTTATAAGGTATAATCAACAAGATTTGATAACCAGATGCTTTAACAAAGGAGGCAGAATAACTCCCAATTTAGGGGTTTCAGTAATTGCATGAATGAGGATCCCAGTCAGATACCAAGAAAGGAAAGAGAGTAGAAGCAGCAATTTGGGGTAAAAGATAAAGAGTTCACTTTTCAACACACAGGGTTTGAGATATTTGTAGGAAATCTAAGTGAAGGTACACAGTGGAATGTTAGACAAATTAACCCATGGTAGATATTTGTTTTTCCCTTTCTTTCTCCTTTATATCTATTGCTCAATGTCTCCTGCTTCACACAGGTGAGAAATTCCTCACTGTACAATCTTAGTGAGAAACAGAGCACCTTTCCACTAAAACTTCTTAAAAGGGTTGATGTTTGCCTTTCTAGTCCTATCTGCATCGAAGACAAGTACGCATGACCTGTTGTTGTTGTCAGGTACTTTGGCTTGCTTCCAACTCCTCCCAGCCGTAAGTACAACAGAAGAAAAACAACACGGCCACATGGCACCACTCTCCCGATCGTTGCTGTGCTCTTACCTGCTGTTGCAGCCACTGTATCAGCCCAACTCACTGAGGGTCTTTCTCTTTTTTGCTACCCTTCTACTTTACCAAACACAGGGAACATGAGGGGACACCCACAGTACGAGAGGCTTCTAAGGAATATTTTGGTTATACTGCTTCCAAGACAGACGTTCATTTGCTTGTAGTCTACGGTATAGTCAGTATCCTACACCAACACAATTCCGAGTCATCAGTTCTTCTTTGGTGCTCCTCACTCATTCTCCAGCCTTCACATGCATATGAGGCAACTGAGTCTTTAAGGTGACATCTTTGCTTTTCAACACTTTTAGAGAAGTCTTTCGCTGCAAATTTGCTCAGTACAATGAATCATTTGATTTCTTGACTGCTGCTTCCATGGATGTTGATTGTGGATCCCAGTAAAATAAAATCCTTGACAACTTCAATCTTTCTCAGTTTATTATGAGGTGGCTTATTGGTTCAGTTATGAGGATTTTTGTTCTCTTTATGTTGACATGGAATCCATACTGCAGGCTGTGGTCAGTAAGTGCCTCAAATTCTCTTCACTTTCAACAAGTAGTGTGTGTTATCAGTGTAATTCAGGTTCTTAATGAGTCTTGTCCAGTCTTAATCCTACATTCATCTTCATATAGTCCAGCTTCTTAGATTATTTGCTCAGCATATAGATTGAAGTAGTATTGTGAAAGGACAAGACCCTGATGCATAATTTTCCTGACTTTAAACCATGCTGTATCCCCTTGTTCCTAGATTTGGCCAATCAGATGTACCTATCTGAGACTCTGAATTAACCACCTGTGAAATTTTGAATCAGTGACTCAGAGAAGCAAGGATGGTGGACAGTTTATCCTGCAGATCTCAACAACACTCATTTTCCAAGGAGGAACACTAATATTGCAAACTGCAGTGTCCCGTATTTGGATGCATACACCTCTCTGAACTAACATTGTGACTTAGCTTTAGACTCTCTTTCAATTCATTTTCTGAGTCTTGTCCTTCAGTTTTCCAACAATGCTGGGAGCTATATAATGTCTCTTTTATAATTTCTTTTTATGCTCCAATTAGCCTTTGTGGCTTGCAACTTAGATTCTTGACTGGTTCAGACACTGAAACCTCGTAGAAGGATTAGGGATTAATCAGAGAAGAGATAGCCGTTCAAGTCACAAGGAAGAATAGCATTGCTCATGAATAGGGTACAAGGAGAAGTGAGCTGAGGAGAGGACCCTGAGGAACAACAATGTTAAAGGATGAGCAGCAGAGCTAACGAAGGATGTTGATAATGCATGGTCAACGAGTTCAGAAGAAAACCACGAGACACAATATCACTAACATCCAGGAGGAAGCAGAAAATATCTCTTTTGAAAACTTAGAAGGTTCTGGGTATGTTACTCTAGTACCCCTCTACTATACTTATTATCTCCAGATCTTAACCTAAGACCTCTTTTGTCTGTCCTTTACAGACAAGGATACGCTTTTCTTATGCTTGGCTTCCTGATTCTCCTTCTAGAAATGTAACATCCCTGTTGCTCCTCCTGATGCTCTCTGCACGCAGATACTCCATATGGTACTGCCTCTCTAGTCTTCTTTCTCCACACACACTCACATGCATGGCACACACTTTTATTTCTTGTAAACTGAATGGACATTACTGTCTCTGAGAACATATAAGATGAAGCTCACCAACTTGCCTCTCACACCTCATTCTTCCCTGTTTCTGACAGCGTGAACACTATCTAGAGTACCTACACTAGGAACCCTCAAGCCATCTCAGATTCCTGCTTTACCGTTGCCAAATCCTGTCATTCCTGACATTACCTCTGTCATTCTCCTTTCTCATTGTCATTAATATCACTTCCTGTCTCCTAACTAGTCCGGTTGCCTCTAATTCTGGGATTATCAAGTCATGAAAAGGGTGCCTGTGAATTTCCTAAAACTGTAGCGAAACTGGTATATTCTGAGAGTGTGTATATTTTCCTGGAGAGAAGATCTGAAGCTTTTGTCAGATTCTCAAAGAATCCATGACTGCTCCATGCCTCCTGATACTAAGAATCAAGTCTGGTTCATGCTTTCCTTTTAATGCACCTTGCACACCATAGCCCTACTGAAATAACAGATTAAAAAGCCCATTCCAAAATGTCTATTCATTACTATGAGATAAAGTCCAGATTGTTTGTTGTCATTCAAGTCCCTGTCTCCCTTTAAGCTTGCCAGTTGCCAGATATGCTATGCTGACAAATTGGCTTACTTCTTGTCTCCAGAGTGTACCTGCATTTGCCATTCATGAATTCCACAAATGACATGGGTGCCTATCAAATGCCAGATGTTGTTCTATAGAATAAAACAAGCAATGGCCTCTGGCCATGTTATACTTGATGGGTGGGGGAAGGGAAAACAGACAATAAGAATAGTAAGGAAATAGATAATTTGTATGTTTATAGATGAGTTGAAGAAAAGAAAAAAATGTAGATTAAAGAAGAGAAATGAGAAGTCTTGGGGAAGAAGCAACAATTATGGGAAAAGTCAAATGCAACCTGAAAGAGGGTGATCGGGATAGACCACTGAGAAGGAGACAAGCAAAATCTTGAAGCAATCAATAGATTTAGCCATTGGTACATCTGGTAGAAGAGCATTGCTGAAAAGACTTTAGACATATGATAGTTAAAGCCCACAATAGTGTACTTTATAGTAGGTACTGTATGAGTTAACATTATAACAGTCTTGTGCTGTAATTGTTATATGTCTTTTTCTTTTCAACTAGGTTGAAATACCTCATTGCTTTTAATACCTCTTTTATCCTTCTCCAGAGCACATAGCAAAGCACTAGTATATGTAAGTATCCAGTAGATATTTGACCTAGATGGAATATATACAATTTGTGTATATACTGTTATATTTTGTGTAGCATTTCTATGACATTACTTCAGACCAATCCCTACTGTACCAAAAAACCTACTGCCATTGAGCCAGCTCTGATGCATAGCAACACCGTACAGTTTCCAGGGCTATAAGTTTCTATGGAAGCTGACTGCCACATCTTTCTTCTACAGAGTGGTGGTGGTTTCAAACCATCGATCTTTTGGTTAGCAGTTGATTGCTCTACCCACTGCACCACCAGGGCTCCTCAACCTCTGTCACAGATCATGGTACATTTCCTTTACAATTGCTTTCTTTTCTGCTTTAGTACCACTCAGAAAACAGCCGAAACATTGAGATTTGAGGACTTACTTGAATTTAGTGCCTTCACTTAGCTGCTGTCTGTGAAGCCTGACCAGTCTGCTTCTAATCTATAAGATTATACAGAAGCTTTAGTGATAAGCTTCTACTTTGTTAATTAGTTTATGATCCTGTTACCCACTGTAATTGCTTAAATGGCTTTTTAATTAGCTTCTTTAAATGACTGTTTTTTGCTAAGAGCAGTGTGTGTTTTAGCTTAAACTACAGTTACTGGTGTTTCTTTCTAGAAGATGACACACTTAGAACAAGGAGAAATGAGCATACATTTGTACAGATTTTATTTGATCGTTCTCGGAGCTCAGGTTGATTTCAGGAACATGAGCACTTAAATCATTCTGTGGATTCAGTGGTGTTATATTAAGGTTTATTGCACCTGTCATCGACTTTAAGTACTGTTAATTCTTTCATAGGCTTTCAGTGGTTTCATTTATTTCTGGTACCTTCAGCAGGTATGTATGTTTGTATACAGCTTCAAAAAAAAGGGGGCGACTGGGAGTGGTTGTACGCCAGCAGCAACAACTAAAAGACAGATTACCTCTGGACGGTTGTCACGGGGTTTTTTGACAGGATGGTGCAGTAAGAGGGTTAGGTAAATTTCTGGCCCAGGCAATGTGGCAGTCTGAACTATTCTTATACACATACAGAGTAATGCTACACAAAATATAGCAGGAAACGTTAATACATTGGTGAACATAAAAACAAAGCATATCTCCAGTTGTAAGAAACGATGAGGAACTTTGGGGTGATGGAGCAGTTTTATATCTTTGTTGGGTAGTGGTTTCACAGACTCATACATGTGTTAAAATTCATAGAACTGTACACCAAAAGGTTCATCTTACTATATATTAATTTAAAATAGAAGGAAATGATAAGGAACTAAAACGCAGCCAAACACCATGCTTAGGAACTGACAGAGTGGTAGGTAAAATGGGATGGGAATTAGACCTACCCTAAGCCGGAGGGTAGACCTGAGAACAAGAAATCTAGCCTTGAGCATCCTAAGGTAGAAGATGAAAACAAGACTTCAACCTAAATCAGAGCCCTGGTAGGGTCACTTCCTTGATGAAAAAGTAACCTGAACACCTCCAAGCTTCCTGCCACAGGCCTAGGAAAACAAAAGGAAGTTTGTCTTTGCTGAGGGCTCTAGACAGAAAAATAAAGATCTCTAGTTTTAAAAAAAAAATTAAAAACCCCAAGCCTATACCATGTAACAGTGAGCAACGCAAGTTTTCATTACTAGCAAAGGAGCTTATTTAAAATAGTAACATAAATAAAAAAGTAAGGTACAAAGGAAAACATGAGCATGATGTCCTAGAAGACAGGTGAACAAATCATTAAGCCAAGAAATTAACATAAAAACTGGCTGTAGAGCAGTAAATCCCTGAGGCTTCTGGTAAAAGAAACATACAACTTTCCTATTAGCGTATTTCCAGAACCCAGGACACACCAAAATACTATGAAATCTCAATAAAAATAACAAATCACTAAAGAAAATGATGCATCATAAAAAAAGAGTCAGCAGACACACAAATGGGAGGCTAACTGCTATAGTTTGAGGTAGCAGAACTTTGTGAAACAAATGGTATGAATGAGATAGAGAATAGAAACCATGACGGCAAAAGAAGAAATAGATTTCAGAATAAAACCCTTCAAAAAATGAAAATTATTATTGATAAAAACATTATTCAATATTAAATCACACCTAGTTATGGAGATAATTTACTAGCTAAAAAATACGCTTGAGAAAACTACCAAGAAAGTGACTGAAAGACTTAAAAATATAGGAAATTAGAAATAGAAATCAGTAGATACAAGGGATAGAGAGAGAACTCCACTGACACTGTTGTTATTGTTGTAATAGAAATTCTGAACTGAGATTCTAGAACAGAGATTAGCAAATTTTTCTATAAAGAAGAGTAGAGTGTTTTAGGCTTTGCAGGCCATAGATCTGTCACAACTACTCAACTCTGTAGTTGTACTACAAAAGAACCACAGGCAATACATAAACAAATGGACATGGCTGTGTTCCAATAAAACTTAATTTGCAAAAATAGTCAGCGGCTGGATTTGACATAATGCACTGGCCCCTGGTGTAGAGATGATGAGAGAAAGATAATATTTGAGAAGAATGGGGGAGAATTTCCTGGATTTTAAACTATTTAATCTTTAGGTTGAAGGTATATGCTTAGCCCCAAATCCAAAAATGTATTATTGTAGCAAAACTTTAGAATGCAAGGATCAAGAAAATAATTTTATAAACAACCAAAGAGAACAGAGCATCTACAAAGAAATGGCTGATAGCACATTTCTTATCAGCAACAAATACAGTCTAAATAACAATAGAGTGGATCTTCAGATGCTGAGGGAAAATAACAGGCAGCCTACAATTCCATATGCTGCAAAATTATCATTCAGGAGACAGATTAAGATGATGTGGTAGTCAGATGTTTCCTGTGATTCCATTAGCAACAAAGACCCAAACGAATAAATGAATAGATTTTATGTGACAGTCTAGGAAACCTGAACATCAAAGGGAATGCTGGGAAATCAGGCTAAGCCACAGAACAGGGAGAGTAAGTAGGTCCAGAAGTACCTAGGACTGGCCAGACCTGACCCAGCAGCAACAGGCTGTAGCCAGTGTGGTGACTGGAGCAGTAGCATTTGGAGAGCATCTCCCTCAGCAGGAAGGAGTGAGTAGAGAGTCCACTTGAGCCTCTAGAACCAGCAAAAAGTGACACTAGATTGTCAAAAGCTAAGTGGCTTGCATCTAACCTACCATGTTCAGATCTAAAACTTTCCTTCTGGATAAACCTCTCTCCCTTTTCCCATTGTTTCCCCTCCCTTCTCTGTACTATGTCTAGCTTTGGAGTCTCAAGCCATTAACTGAGCTGGAAGTGGGACTTTCTATGCATACCCTGGTGTCATAGGTTGAATTGTGTCCCCCCCAAAAATATGTGTAGGTATGTGGCTGGGACATGATTCCCAGTATCTTGTGACTGTCCTCCATTTTGTGGTTTTGCTAAACTGTATGTTAAAGGATTCCAGTGGGGCTGTAAATTCCTGCATAGGATTACTTCCCTGCTCTGCTGTGAAGGGAGTTTCCCTGGAGTATGGCTTGCCCCCAACCCTTAATCCTTTCAGCCTCCAAGAGATAAAAGGAAAGAGAAGCAAGGAAAATTGGGAACCTCATTACCATCAAGAAAGCAGCACTGGGAGCAGAGCACATCCTTCAGACCTGAGGTTCCTGCGCCAAGACGCTCCTTGGACAAAGACTGATGCAATACTGGACTTGCCTCCAGAGCCGACAACGGGAAAGCCTTCCCCTGGAGCAGTCACTCTGGATATGGACTTGTAACCTACCGGACTGCGTAAGAATAAACCTTCCTTTGTTAAAGCCATCCACTCTGTGGTATTTCTGTTAGGGCAGCCCTAGCTGACCAAAACACCTGGGCCATTCTCAACTCAGAGAGGGAATAATTTAACAAATAGGGGGCAGGTGGGAAAATCTATCAACTTCCCTGAGCCAGAAATTCACAGCAGAAACAGATTCTTCACCTAGGCTCAGGTATATGGGGATACACTTTTCTCACAGACAACCTGGAACAGCTGTTAGCTCCCTGCCTTTCTCAGTGCATGAAGCCAGATACATTTGCCTACACCAATAACCCATGCCTATCTAGGACAGTAAGAGACGGACTACACCACGCACTTTGTGACTATCTAGACGTCTAAGCTGAATCCATACAAGAAAAGTAAAGGAACTCCTGAGCTCACATGTCTAGTAATAACTGTAACTACCTAGTGACAGGACTTTACAGCTACAAAGGTACTAATAAACAAACCAGCCTATCTGGACATTAAAAAAAAAAAAAAATCACTCAGGGATAAAGTCAAAGTAAAGAAATTTTCAGACAAATATTGAAAGACTTTACAGCTCACATACTCTCACTGAAAGGAGTAGTGAAATACACATTTCAGAAAGAAGAAAATTAAAATCAAAAAGAAAGAGTTGGGTGCAACGATGAGCAAAGAAACATATTTTCTGTGGGTAAATTAAATAAGCATTAATACTAATAACTAATTTTGTAGATTTTAAAATAAGATGGACCAGAAATACTAGGTAACAATTTATACTTTGTTAATTCAGGTGTACATGTTGAAATTTTAAAGAAAACCCCTCAAAAGGAAATGTGTAACTTCCAAACCCAGTAAAAGTATTAAAAGATAATTTTTAAACAAATCATTAAATCCATTAGAAGAAGGGAAAAAAAGTAAAAGAGCAATACATGGAAAAGAGAACATAAAAGACAGAAATAAATTTAAATACAGCATAAATCACATCAATGTAGACACATTACACTCCCCTTTTAAGAGACAGGTGCTGTCATTTAACTGTAACAAATAAACCCAGTTACAAGTTACTTACAGGAGTTACACCTAAAACTTAACAACACATGTGGTTTACAAGTAAAAACAAGAACTCCTTGCTGTCAAGTGGATTCCCACTCACAGCAACTCTGTAGAGGGAGTAGAACTGCCCCATAGGGTTTCCAAGGCTGTAAATCCTTACTGAAGCAGACTGCCATATCTTTTGCCCAAGTTGTGACTGGTAGGTTTGAACCACCAATTCTTCCCTTAGCAGCTGATTGCTTAATCACTGTGCAACCAGACTCCTCAGTTTCAAAAGTAAGCCCATCCACTGCCATAGAGTTGGATCCAACTGACAGTGACTGCAGAGGTCAGAGTAGAACTGCCCCTATAGAGTTTCCAAGGAGAGCCTGGCAGATTTGAACTGCCAACCTTTGGGTTAGCAGAGGTAGCACTTAACCCACTATACCACCAGGGTTTCCTTAAAAGGTAAAGGGGTGGAAATGATAAATCAAGGAAACACTTATGAAAAAGATTAGTGGTGATATTAAATGTCAGACAAAATAAATCTTAAGACAGTAATATTTGGTATAACAATATGTACTGATAAAAAGAAAGTTTTTGTTTTTTTTTTTAAAGCCCATCTTAAGCTTACACATCTGATAACACAGCCCCAATATATGCAAAGCAAAATTAGGTAGAATTACCAAGATGAGAAAACCAGAAAAACCAAACTCACTGTCACTGAGTCAATTCTGACTCATAGTGACTCCACAGAACAGAGTAGAACTGCCACATAGAGTTTCCAAGGAACCCTGGAGGATTTGAACTGCTGACCTTTGGGTTAGCAGATGCAGCAATTAACCACTATACCACCAGGTTTTCTATCCAGGATGTGGGAAAGGTTAATTATTTCAGAAAGATCCTATTAGCTGGTATTAACTTTATAGGGTCTGTTGTTGAAACTGCTTGAAGTTTTATTAGTTCTAGAAGGGACAGTTGGGTGCTGGGGAACTGATTAATAACAACAAGCAAGAATAAAACACATCAGTGCACTGTGATTTGCACAAGTGTGTTTATTTTCATGCAATCTCCACCTGTATTGCCTAACCTGAGAAATCAAGGGAGTCAAATTTAATTAGCTTAATAAATATTTGTTCATTATTAATCATTGACCGTAGGTCAGGCACTGTTTTTAGCATTTTACGTACATTAACTCTGTCCTAGTTACTTATCATTGTATATATCTTAAAATAACACAGAACTATTATAGTTTCTGTGGGGCAGGAATCTGGGTATGGCTAAGCTGGATGCCCTACTTCAGGATCTGTCATATGACCGTAGTCAAGGTGACACCCAGGACTGCAGTCTCATCTTTAGGTTCAAGTAGGGAAAGATCTGCTTCCAAGCCCAAGTGTTTGTTGGCAGAATTCAATTCCCCACAGGTTATTGAACTGAGGACTTCAGTTTTTCACTATCTATCATGAAATGAATTGTATTCCACCCCAAAAATCTGCGTAGCAATTTGGCTGAGCCGTGATTCCCAGTATTCCCTGTAAATGTGGGAGGATGCATAGCAGTTGTGTTGGTGGGGCAGGACTCGATGTGTGCAATTGTTTTGTGCCTTGAGACTATCTCTTGAAATATAAAGGAAAGAAAGCCAGCAGAGAGACTTAGAAACCTTGTACCACCAAGAAAGCAGCACCAGGAGCACAGTGAATCCTTCAGACCTGAGGTTACTATACCAAGATGCTCCCTGACCAAAGACTGATACAATACAAGGAACTTTCTCCACAGCTGACAAAGACAGAAAGTTTTCTCCTGGAGCTGACACCTTGAATTTGGACTTGTAGCCTACTGGACTGTGTAAGTAAACTTTTGTTTGTTAAAGCCATCCACTTGCGATATTTCTGTTAGAGCGGTACCAGATGACTAAGACACCAGCTGTCAGTCAGAGTTTACCCTCAATTTCTCACCACATGGGCCTTATAGTAGAGTAGTTGACAGCATAACAGAAGGGAGAGCTGCGAGAAGTGAGGAAGTCAGCAGTTGGAAGGAGACAGGCTCAGTCATTCACTGAGGTTAAGATGCTGTACTTGTCTTCTTTTTGCAAATGAGCTGAGGCCTAGTGCAAGTCCTCAGTCGGTCAGTGAAGTTGATGGCAGGGTTGGAAGGATAGTAGCTATGTACAATCAGAGTCACAATCTCTGAAACAAGAAATGCTGGAAGACTTCTCAGCTTAAAACCAGAGGGAAAGAAGCAGCATTTACATGAGAATGGAACCACTGTAACCACACACAAATAACATGATTCAAGAAACCAACAAAATAAGAAGCAACAACTCTGTGGAGTTCAATGGAACCTTTAGAAGGAAGCCTGGAAAAGTACATTAAGCCAGGTCTGAATTAGTATTCCACAAATCACCCTTTTTAACATTCCAGTATTGTAACATTATGGTACAAAGTCTAACAATCAAGGCCACAAACTTGGCTATTCTAAGTGCTACAAACCTTGTTGCTGTATATCACTACAGTGACCTTTGAAGTCCTCCCCTTGGGAAGCTATACACTAACACCAGAGCCTAGCCCACCCTTCAAAGCAGTTCTGGACCTCTTTCTGGAATGACCATTGCTCATGCTGGCAAGACGACAAATTCATGAACTGAATTGTACAGTTGTCTGCGAGGGAGTTTTTGACCAGGAAACAAGTAACCATATTGGAACACCCTCTCTACTTCCCTGATCTGGCACCTGATGACTTTTTCTTTCCCTGAAGATAAAGGAAATATTGAAAGGAAGACATTTTGATGATATTCAAGACATCAAAGGTAATACAATGAAAGCTCTGACGGCTATTCCAGGAAGAGTTCCAAAATTGCTTTAAACGGTGGACTAGGCACTGGCATCAGTGCATATCTTCCCAAGGGGAGTACTTCAAAGGTGACCATAGTGATATTCAGCAATGGGGTATGCAGCACTTTTTCTATGATGAGTTTGCAATCTTAATTGTCAGAACCCATATGTTCTTATACCTCCCTATTTCTGAGGGTATACAGTAACTGTAGACTACAGTTAGTTATACTTAAATTGTTATCTTCCTTTTAAGGAAGTCACTTAAAAATTCTTTCTGAACATTAGGAAATACCCTAGTCTTAGGAGTATACCACTAACAATTGCCCAAGTGTTATAACTGCTGGGGTGACTTTTCAGACGTCTACTCACATTGTTTATAATGTGCATTTCAAAAGATAACTTTTGGAGGTAGGGTTAAGATGGCAGAGCAGTCAGATGCTTCCTGTGATCCCTCTAACAACAAAGACTCCACCCAAAAAACAAGTGAATTCATTATATTTAACATTTTAGGAGCCCTGAATCTCAAAAGGAAAGTTGAAAAACAGGAATGAGTGACAGGGAAAGGAGAGAAGATCCAAAGGTATGTAGGAATGGCCAGATCTGGCCCTGCAGGAATCAGCACCCAGCAGGTACATGTGTAGCAGCAAGTGTGGTGAGTGGATTTCAGAGACAGCTCATGTAGTGAAGAACTCACTTATACCTCCAGAATCAGTGAAAAATATTGGCACTCAGTTGTCAAAAACTAAGTAGCTTGTGTCTAATCTAAGTCATGAGGATCTAAAACTTTCCTTTGGGATAAACCTCTCTCCCTTATCAAAGCACTTCCCCCTCGCTTCTCTGCACTGCACCCAGCTCCAGAGACTGACGCATCGCCTGGGCCAGAAGTTGGACTCCTTAGGTGTACCTTGAGCCATTCTCCTAGACTAGGAGAGGGAACAATTTAACAAACAATGGGGCAGACAGAATAATAATCTGCTCTTCCCCTAAACTGGGAATTCAGGGCAGAAACAGTTCTGTCACCTAGGATCAGACAGGGTATCATGCCTTCCTCATAGACACTTATGGATGGCTGTCAGCCTGTGCCTTTCTTAGTACATGCAGCCAGGTACTTGTGTCTACACCAATCATCCGTGCCCACTAGGACTTTAAGGGAGAACCTACACCACACACTTGGTGACTTACTACCTGGGCACCTAAGCTGAATACCACAAGAAAAGTAAATAGATGCCTGGGCTCACATGCCTAGTGACAGCTCTAACCACCTGGTGACAGGATGTTAGAGTCTCAAAGCTGCCAATAATCAAATTATCTTGTACAACCAGCCTATTTTGGCATTTGAAAACAAAACAAGAAGCTAGAGTTATTGAAGGAAGAATACAAAAGGATAATATTTAGAACTTCAAGAGATGAGGCAAAATGCAGCAGAGCATAATGACAAATCAAACAGGTTGTGAGAAAGCATAGAAGGACAGCAACAGAAATTCAGAAGGTTAATAATAAAATTACAGAAATAGACAACTCAATAGAAAATCAAAGGAGCAGAAGTGAGGCAAAGGAAGGCAGAATTAGAGAGAGTGAACATAAAGCAACTGACACCAAGATGTCTGAGGAAAAAAATCAAAGGTTACTTTTTTTTTTTTAATCTTGGAGACCTGGTAGCATGGCAGTTAAGAGCTCCCGCTGCTAACCAAATGTTGGAATCCACCAGCCCCTCCTTGGAAGCCTTATGAGGCGGTTCTATTCTGTCCTGTAGGGTCAGTATGAGCCAGGATCTAATGGACTCCAGTGGGTTTGGTTTGGGGTTTATCATAAGGGAGTGCATCATTTTAGATTGTAAAGCACTGGAGGCTTAGGTTCTAAAACATTTCATTTTCATCTTCTGTCAAACCATGGGAAACCAGTTCAATTTTACTACCCAAATGCCAACTGTGGTATTTTAATCATTTTCTTGTAATACGCAACCTTTTACCAAAGTTGGGTATTTTCCTGATAGAATGTCCTAATACTATTATGTCAGAGTAAAGTAATATGTAACCAGACCCATCTAAAAGAAATTTTTGCTTTCTATAGTTTTCACATAGAGGATTATAATTGAGTTCTTGTTAAGAAACATTGAGTAAATGACATTTGGCCATCCCTATGAGAAATGGGGACTCTAGTGGCACAGTGGTTAGGTATTCAGCTACCGAGCAAAAGGTTGGCGGTTCACACCAGCCAGCCTGCAGGAAAAAGATGGAGCAGTCTACTTGCTTAAAGATTTACAGCCTTGGAAACCCCATGGTGCAATCTTGTAGGGTTAATATGAGTCAGAACCAGCTCAATGGAAGTGGATTTAGTTTGATTTTGTTGTTAGAAACAGATTTCTTTTTCAAACTATAACAAACATGTTAGTTTTCAGTTATAGTTTTCAGAGACAATAGCAATTTCAGCACCAGGATAAATTTGGTCAACTAGCATTGTGTTAGTCAAAATATGTATAGATCTCAAATACCAGAAATCCAAACTAAAAGAAGTCAAGGAAACAAAAAAGGAATACGTTTCTCACACATCTAGAATGTCTTCAAAGTATGCCATCACGATAATGTCTCCTCAGATAGGCTCTCTCCAAACAGTGTGAACGATATTCCCTATAGTTCTACATTTATACCACCTTTTGACTTCCAGTCTCAGTAGGAAGAAAGAGAACCCTTCTCTCCTAGCCTTCATATCAACCCCTGAAAGTACTGTGGCCCCCTGAGGTCACATACTCTTCCCAGATGAATCACTCAGTCCAAGGATTTTGAGTGTTTTGATTTACCAACCTGAGTCCTGCCACCCCACTTTCCAACCCCTCTAATAGGAAAGGCAAGATTACATGATTGACAGGCCATTGCTCAAAGGCAAAAGATCCCAAGCAGACAAAAATGTAATAAATATTTATCTTGTTCTTTCCAGAGGCATCTCAGTGCAAGAGATCTATAATGAGACTTTCACCGTTGACTAGCTTGGTTAAGTTATCTGACACCTTTGGGTCTTATTTTTTCTCATTTGTAGTTCACTTGCAGAGTTGCTGTGAGGTTGGAGACCATGTATGTGAAGAACTACTCACCTTCTTCCCAGCCACTCACGCGTCTGCTTCTGTCTGATAACTGTGACCTCACGTAGATCTTCTCTTATCCTGACCCTCAGCCCATGGCAATGGAGACAGTGTTCATCTTCCCTGGCCTCTTCCTCACACCCCCAATTTGGAGCTATCCCCAAGCTTCCTGGAATGCTCCCCCTAATGTATTCTCACAACCTTTCTCATTCTCATTATGCTGTGCAGAGTTCTCTGCCCCATACTCCCAACTGACTTATGTCCTCCCCTGTGACAAGAAGCAGACAGCCAATGAGACAGAGTTAGGAGTATAAAGAGTTAATCAGCAAGTAACACCCATGAGAGGAAAAGGAAAGAAATAGGAAGGACAAGGGAAACACTCAGCTGTGATCCAGACTAGACAAACTGTCTGCCATCACTACAGGGAGCTGCACAGCGGATGTTTTCCATTCAAGGACTCCATTGTTGGGCAGAAATGGCTAGGTCCCCATACCACCATTCTGCTCATTCATTATCTAATGAACATCCAGAAAAGGCTGTGTCCTCAGTTGTCTTCCCTTTGCTTGGGTGTTGACTGTGGGATGCTCTAAGAGTATGATCTTGGCTAGACAGCTGAGCAGCCCCTGAAGGGGCTTAATCAGACTTCTCCCAGCTCAGCAATGAGTCTTTCTTAAAGAGGGAGTTAATCAGTATCTTTCTATGTCTGCCACATCCTTCAGGACACTGTATCATAGGAAATTTCTAGAAAACCAATTTCTGGCCCCAAAGGGAGCATCATAATTGTAATGGAATCTTTCAGTTCTCAAACCACGTGACATAGATGTTTAAAAGAACAAACAAACAAACAAAAACATTGTCATCAAGCTGATTCCAATTCATAGTGACCCTGTAGGAAAGAGAACTGCCCCACATAGTTTCCATGGAGTGGTTGGTAGATTTGAATTGCCCGACTTCAGGTTAGCAGTGGTACCTCACACAGTGTTACAACACGGTGGGTTGGCGACCTGTACTTTCACTAAGATTAAGAGTCAAGCGGATTCAGGTTTATTTACCTGCAATGAGTACAGAAGACAAGGAGATCTTTCTCAAAGCACTGTTTCTCTGAACAAAAGACTGTGAGATGTTTTTATAGTATGAGAGGAAACAGAAAGTTATACGTACTTCTATGTAAACAGTTGAGTGTCAAAAGCTCTGGTTACTTTTATTTAAAGGGACAGGCAATTTTTATTCATCTGTGTAAGTGTGAGCAGAAGTGTCTCAAAGTTCCAGGGTCAAGGGAAGGGTCATAACATATTGTTCTATTGCTTCTGGCCTGGTGATGTAGCGGTTAAATGATACAGCTGCTAACCAACAGGCTGGTCGTTCAAATCCACCAGGCCTGCTCCTTGGAAACTCTACGGAGACAGTCCTACTGTGTCCTATAAGGTTACTATGAGTCAGAAGACTGGACAATGGTCTTGTGTTGGGGGCATTATTCTTGGCTGTGTTGCACATGCATGGTATCCCATGGTCATTTGTTATTGTTGTCTATTCTACACATGCATTAAATCTGATTTCAGCCAGCTTGCCTGTAAAACTATAAGCAGAAAAGTTAGAGGTTCCCTAAAATTAACCACAATGTACTATTTTTACATTTATCTAGAAACTTTTTCATTGACACAGTGTGTTGCCCAAGGCCTTTTTTGTTTCTAGCTTGTTTCTGTAGCTTCTAACCATTGTGCCCGGGGCTCCTAGAGATGCTAGCCCTACCCAAATCCACCTGAATTCCTTTTACTGTTGGAAGTTGCTGTCAAGTAGACTTCAACTCATGACAATTCCAAGTGCATCAGAGCAGACCTGTACTCCACAGGGTTTTCAGTGACTGGTTTTTCAGAAGTAGATTTGCCAGGCCTTTCTTACAATGTGACTCTGGAGGAACTAGAATTTCCACCTGTTTGATTAGCAGCTAGCATGTTAACTGTTTGCACCATCAACTCACTCTAGCACCCCTCAAACCATGGATTCTTCCAGTTTCGTCAGTTTTTCCTTCTTCGTTCCAAGTGTATCCTTCTACCCTTTCTGTGTCCCCTTCCTGGTGGAATCTTGGTATCCCCTGATCATAGCTATCCAGGATGGGAAGACTGGAGCCAGGCTGGTCGCCTAGCAGAAGGCCTTAGTGAGGAGTATTACCATTTGATACAATGAACCAGACTTAACGCTGCATTTTTGCCTGTTTTACAAGTTAATTTTACAAATTAAGTAAAACAATTAATTCATCCAAGGACTCTCAATTAGCAAATGAAGCTGTGGGCATTTCAGCTTGCTTGGCCTCCAAAATCTGCATTCTTACCATTAGCTATTTAGGAAACTTCGTAATAGTCCAGAAAGTTTTTCACCCAACATGGTTTTCAAAATATCTGCTGTTTCATTAGATGAATTTATAACTATTCAAAATGCTTAGCTATCTTGAATGACCTACTCCTCAATGGAACTGGAAAGCTAAGGTTTTAGTCTCCAAATTCTGTGTTAAGAATTCAGCATGGAAACTATTCAAAGCGAACCCTCTTTTCTAAGAAAAGCTAACACACGCTGGCTAACTCTTGCTGGCTAATCCTCTCTGAACTTTCAAGGCTCTTTCTCTAGTCTTTTGTTCCACTGCCAAGTGGTATTACAATTTCAATTGACCTTGGCTGTAACATTGAATGGCATTCGTTCGTGAATGCCCTGTTGACCTGAAGCATCTGATCCGTGGTTTGTTATTCACACCGGATCCTCCCTGCCTCTGCGTGAGGAGTTAATATACATACAGACAGCAAGGTCCAAACCTGACTTATTAAAAGGAGCTGGCCAGAAACACTACCGGGACCAGCATCAAAAGCACTGCACACAGAAAACAGTCCTTAGTTACTTTGACTTGTTTATATTTAAGAGAGGCTGACAGCCTTCACTATCAGAAAGCGCTTTCCCAGATACACTGCTTTCCCTACAGATGGGGGAGGAGCCCACGGGGAACAAAGCACTTGACTAACAAGGACAGTGACATCTGCATTAGATGTTTGAAGAAGACGGGGAATTCGAAACGTATTTGTCAAACCATATTGCTTACAGCTTTGTTGCTATTCCTACTTGATGCCTGGCTGCGCTAGCGTACACTCATTGCTGGAACCCCAGTTTGAGATGCTTAACTCCTTACTACAAAACAAACATGTGCGACTGTCTCAGGAACTGGGAGATGTGATCTGAAACTCAACACCTGGTGTGTGCTACACATAGATTATTGGCAAGAGAAAAGGTGTGAGGGTCTTCCTGTACATGGTTCCCCCTCTTCCACCCAGGACCACATTAATCTTGATCTTAAAGGGCAAATTGAAGAGTTAGTGAATATATTTTGGGCCAAGTTACCTAAAATTTAAAATTACCCAACAAACTGGGATGTTAAGGCCTGAGGCTTTCTGGCATGGAGAACCTGGAGGAATGGGTACAGTGGGTTGATTTGTTCCTTTGTATTCCACAAATAAAAGCTGCACCTTTTAAAAAGACAGTTGATGGAAGCTGCTGGTTCACTAGGCAGGTCACGCATTCAGCCTTCAGTGTTCTGAGCATCCAGGATGAGGCAGAGCTGATCTCTGTCTTTGTCAGTGTGTCCCATCTTTCCCGTCAGCGTCACGCAGTTAAGAAGTTGCAGGGCTTGGTTCCAGTCAGATCCCTGCCCATGTCAACATCAGCCTTTGCATGAGTGCTTTACTAGCTAGTTTATTCTTACAACTTTCTGCAGAGAATAAAGAAAACCTTTGGCTGGCTAATGAACAATTAAGGTAAACACTCTCACAGCCACCAATTAGTTCAAGAAACAAAACTGCCAGAAACTCCAATTACACATACCCCAGTTACAAGCCCTCTCCTGCAAGTAATTACTATTTTGTCTTTTTACAGAAGTCTCTTTCTTATATTTCTTTACTGTCTTTCTTTTCTCACCCAGTTGATAACAATTGTACTTTAGTCTTCTATATTTTCTTTAAAAAGTGATGTTTTAAGTCTCTTTTAACCTATAGATACTACCTCAGTCTTTGCCCTTTCCTTACAGTTTATTTGTTGAAGAATCCAAGATATTTGTCTGGTGCAATTTGCCCCATCTGAATTTTCCTGATGGCGCATACTCAGAATGTAGACCAATGTGTTCCCCTGCCCTCATGATTTCCTACATACTGATGACTAAGATGTGCCAAATGTTCCAAGTCAAAAGACCGAAGCCATGACCTTTTCAGTCACCTTATATGCATGTGCAAAGTGGACAGTGAAAAAGAAAGACAAGAATGGATGCATTCGAATTATTGTGTCGTTGAAGAATATTCTGTATATGTGGACTGTAAAGAAATAACAATTAGAATGCTCCTTAGAAACAAGGATGGGAAGACTTTGGTTGGCTTGATTTGGACAAGTCTTCAGGAAAGACCACCAGAAAAGGACTTCATATTTGGAAGGCAGTCAGCAGAAACAAGGAAAACTCTTACTGAGATGAATTGTCACTATAGCCTCTACAAAGGACTCAAATGGCCCAGTGATCACAAAAACACTACAGGACTGGGCAATGTTTCTATTATACCTAAGGTCATCAGGATAATAGCAATTAACAATGACACCACATGACTTTCATCAAGGCTGACAGCAAAAAAATTCCTCCTTCCATCTGTCTTGCCCAGAAGGTAAGGGCCTTTCCACCAAGGTTCAACCTCTTCAGACGCAACACCTGTGTTACGCTTCTTTGTTTTTCTTACCAGCTTGCCTGACTGTCTGAAATTCCCTCTGCCTTCTCTTTCTAGATGACTACTACTAAGTCTTCACAGCCCAATTTAAAAGTCAAGTATCACTTACTGAAGTCTTCCCCGTGACCCCCACACCAAAAACAGTCATTGTCTGGACATATCATAATTGCCTAAACAGTCTCTCCGCCACCCTCACCTCATCACCACCCCTTGAGAAACGGAATGTGCATGGAACCAGGTACGCACCCATGGTAGGTGTTCAGCCTGATGCCCAAGAGCTTTCTTTCCTTTCATGTGTTGTTGTTAGTTGTGTTGAGTTAATTTTAACTCATGGAAACCCTGTGTGTGCAGAGTAGAACTGTTCCACAGGGTTTTTAAGGCTGCAGACTTTGGGACTTTCCAAGGTGATCCTGGATGGGTTAGAATTACCAGCCTTTCAGTTAGTAGTCATTGCTTACCTGTTTGTATCTTTTAAACCTCAGAATTAGTTCTGCTCTTAAACAACTCACTTGCTCCAAAATGGAGAGCATGCTGCCCTTGCCTTCAATTATCTCTTATTTTGATAAGAAGCATTCTACTCTGGTCTGGTCTGATAAGAGGAGTATCATAGATGACAAAAGATCTAGGCTCTGTGAAAAACATTTTCTCCAAAATATGTGCATTTCTTTTTTCCAAAATGGTGCTCCTTTTGTCGGGGGGAGGGTAATCTGCTGAAACTTGCTAACCTACTTATCTCTCAAGTTCTTTAAATAAAGACTTGTTGAGCAAGTTTTGACTTTTAAAAGATGGCCACAGATTGGCCTGGGAGACCAGCTTGGAAACTGGCATTAGAAAAAGAGGATCACAGAACAACTCTCCATCCTATGCCAACGTGTAGCAAAACACTTGAACAACATCTGCAATGTAATGCTGGCTTGCTTCAATCATGCTGTTAACCAATAAGACAAGCAACACTGGATGTACAAACCACAAATTACACCCACCGTCAAGAGGGGATGGGGCAAGCAATGAGGGACGTATCCTCTTGGACCATTCAGTTAAACTCTTACCTTTAAACCCGGCTTAAAAATCATTCTGTAAGAACTTTCCTTGATTAACTTGACCCAGTTATTTCAATTTCCCTTCTCAATGAGCTCTCATTAATTATGTACTGAGAGATTTTATTGAATTGGTATGCTCTTGCAATATTATTCTGTGAATATGCTTTCCTTCTTTTCATGTGTAGTTTCTTGAGAGGCAGAGCTGGGTCTTACTGATCTTAAGAACCTCTCCTACCATGTCAGTTCACATTTCTGCAGAGTACAGACCAATAAATGTCACTGATGGACAACGTGTATGTCTGTAAATGTACCTGTGCCCTTGTGATTTTCTAGTGCAAGCACTGAAGGAGCTGACCAAAAGAAAGATGATAAAAATTCTAGCCTCTCCGAAGAATATTTTCTCTGAAACATGCGCATTTTGCTTTCTGCTCTTTTTTTGTTAATGTGCTTGAAATTTGCTAACCTGCTTATCTCTTGAGCTATTTAAATAAGGACTTGTTGAGCAAATTTTGACTTTTGAAAGAAGGGTTTCAGCACCCAAATGAAAGCCCTAAATACGATACAGTACCTTGCTCTGAGTATCGTTCTAGCTCTTTTGTGTTCATTGTAAATAAGCACCATTGAGTCCACGCTTTTTCATCAGCCTGCAGTTTTCTATAATTCTTGCCATAGTCCCCTACAATCTAGTAATGGTTTCTCTGAGGCAATGAGCCTTAGTAATAAAGTTGTAAGTCAAAATTGAATTATTTAAATTTTTATTACTTTTCACTTTCTAAAGGGAGTATTCGTTCTGGTCCTGTACTTTAATATGATAATTTAGAATAAATGTTGATCTTTTTCTAAGATAAAAGGCATTCAGCCAAATCTAGGCAGAAGAAATCTTATATTTCTTATGAGAGAAGGTAAGTCCCTAGAAGATTCAAGAAATCTACTCATTTACCCAAAGGTTTATGAAACCACTAAGCAGAGCATTTCTCTTTTGGCTTCAAAGTGTTCAAGGTACAAAGTATAGGTTAGGGACTTACTCCCAAGTAGAAGGAAGCATACTAGAGAAATGACAGGAAGTTCCTTGAGACCTTTGTTCATATTTTTTTTCAGTTAATGAATTAAGGATGGATTTAGGTTATTTGCAGAAAAGGTATAAGAATAGCAGTGTGTATGCACATGTGTGTAATTGTGCATACATTTTGTGCTTAAATAGCACATAATAGACTTCCTGTATTAATTTTTAAAGGAATTCTAGTCTTGATTATGCTAACCAAAGTGGAAACACATTTCCATTTATTCAAGGTAATTTAAATGTTTAAATGAGTAGATAGTTCTGGTAAAATGACTAAAATTGCGTTCACACTTGATGCAACGTGATCTCTCCATAGACTAGATTCTTCCAGCAGGGAACAGAGAACTTCTGTCTCCTGCTAGTCCCTAGGCTTAGTCACTTTCCCCTTGTTTTAGTCAGCTAGGGCTGCTCTAACAGAAATACCACAGAGTGGATGGCTTTAACAAAGGAAGGCTTATTCTTACACAGTCAGGTGGGCTACAAGTCCAAATTCAGGATGCCCACTCCAGGGGAAAGCTTCCCCCAGTTGGCTGTGGAGGAAAGTCCAGTATTGCATCAGTCTTTGTCCAGGGAGCATCTTGGCGCAGGAACCTCTGGTCTAACGGACAGGCTCTTCTCCTGGTGTTGTTTGCTTGATGGTATGAGGTTCCCAATTCTCTGCCTACTTCCCTTTCCTTTTATCTCTTGTAGGATGGAAGGATTAAGGGTGGGGCAAGCCATACTCCAGGGGAACTTCCTTTATAGTGGAGCAGGGAGGTGATCATATAAAGGGATTTACAGTCCCACCCTAATCCTTTAACACACAGCATAGGAAAACTACAAAAAGGAGGACAGGAATCATGGCCCAGCCATGTGGCTATGCCTATTTGGGGGAGGACACAGTTCAATCCCACCCTATGACACCCCACCCTTTGGCACCCCAAATATCACATCACTGAAACATGTAACACGTTCATCCCATCATAGCAAAATCATGTCCATCCCACATGATAAAAGTCATAAATCAGTTTCAAGTCTAAAATTCAAAACTTCTTTTACATCTGTGAAACCTAGAACACAAGCTGTTTCCAAAGCTACAATGACAGAACAGGCACAAGTTAGACATTCCATTACAAATGGGAGAAACTGTAGGGAAAGAAGGCATTAACAGGGAACAAGTGAGTCAGCAGAACGCATTACATTAGCCCTCAAAGCTTTGGAAATAATCGTTCACTTTCTGAGACATTTTACATAATGGCTTTACCTTCCAGTCTGTAGGTATTGGCCACACTCTCTGGTTTCTGAGTAGAGACCCCACTTGGACAGAAACTCTGCCCCAATGGTTTTAGGTGCACCCTAAGCCCAACTGAGTGGCAATTCCACCCTTACGAACACAGGACACCATGGTTCTACCCTTTCAAACCCCTGAGGTCATGGCCATGCCTTTTGAGACTGAGGCAGCTCAGCTTCTCACGCTGTTTGTCTCTTTACCTTCAGCTTCCTGTGACCGCATGGCCCAGGCCTCAGGCCCACATCTGTCCTGCTGGGGCAAGTGTTCCAAAGCTCTGTAGTTCCACTGATTCAAGTGCCCAGAGGCACCCACTCTTACTGGAAAGCGTCCTGCCCAAAGGTACTCAGCTGTCTCACTCTGTGGGTCAGCAAGGCTAGCTCCACCTATTCAAATGTCCGGAGGTACCCCATTCTGCGAGGAAAGCTCTGTGTCAGGCACTTAGCTCTCTCGCTCCATTGGTCGGCTCCAGCATTGCCTCTGGTTCTGCTGCTGCCACAGGTCTTCTTGTTTCTTACCATCTGCACCTTCTGAATCTTCTATCCATTCGCAGTTTCAAAATGGCTCCCACATTTTAGGTATTTGCTAGAGCAGCACCCCACTCTTACGGTACCAAATTGTCTTAGGCTGGGTTTTCTCGGGAATCAAAACCAGTAACACGTGTAGGTACAAAGAAAGATTTGTAATATAAATAAATAGATATAAATATAGGAAACAGTTCATGCAGTCACAGAAGCTGAATGTCCCAAGTCCTGGCACAAGCCTCACGTGGCCATGGAAGCTGATGAACCCAAAGTCAGTAGGTCAAGGACTAGAGTTCTAGATCACTGGTTGTGTAGGTTGGTGGATCCCAAGCTGGCGGTGAGACAGCGCAGCAGAGGCTGGCGAACCCAGGATGGGCATGTCAGGGAGTAGGACTCTCAAGTGCCAGCTGTAAGAATTAATGAATCCATCCGCTGCTAGTTCAAGTCCACTAACCAGATGCTGGAAGAAGAGAGCAGGAGTTCCTGGCTACGTGAGCAGACCAGCAGTAGCAGTGGGAGGTCAAGAGATGACAGCTGAGGGGCGGGAAGCCACCACAGACCCTGCCCTGACACTTAATACAGCAGCTAAATATGGAGTAGCCAAGTTGACATAATCCTGACCACCACAGTCCCTTCTTTGTCTGTTGATCCAGAGGCACAAGGAGCCCAAAATGGCCTGGTGGCAATTTTAGCTTCCAGTTCAGTGGCATCATTGATGTGTCTCCAGGTGGCAGTACTCCTCTCTTTGGAACTAAGACATTTAACCCTGCAGAGCATAACATCATGAGAACAGGAAGCAAAAATCTTGCAAATGGGTCACTAGCGGTAACAGTGAGTGGTGCCACTCCCATTTCCACCCCTTGATTCCTGGACCCATGAATCCTGGCTATAGGAGAAACAGCACCGTATATTGGACGCTGGTTTAGAGCATACACAGCCTCCTGGAGAACATTTCCCCAACCCTGCAAGGTATTGCCACCTAGCTGACAGCATAATTGTGTCTTCAGGAGGCCATTCCATTGTTCTATCAAGCCAGCTGCTTCAGGATGATGGGGAACATGGTAAGACTAGTGAATTCCATGAGCATGGGCCCACTGCCACACTTCATTTACTGTGAAGTGAGTCCCTTGATCAGAGGCAATGCTGTCTGGGATTCCATGATGGTGGATAAGGCATTCTGTAAGTCCACGGATGGTAGTTTTGGCAGAAGCATGCCATGCCAAGTAGGCAAATCCATATCCAGAGTAAGTATCTATTCCAGTAAGGATAAAACATTTTCCTTTCCATGACGGAAGCAGTCCAGTGTAATCAACTTGTCACCAGGTTGACAGCTGACCACCTCGAGGAATAGTGCCGTATCGAGGACTCAGTGTTGGTCTCTGCTGCTGGCAGATTGGGTACTCAGCAGTGGCTGTAGCCAAGTCAGCCTTGGTGAGCAGGAGTCCATGTTGCTGGGCCCATGCATAACCACTGTCCCTGCCACCACGACCACTTTGTTCATGAGCCCTTTGAGCAATGACAGAGGTAACCAGGGAAAGAGGATGATTGGTTCCCACAGAATGTGTCATCCTATCCACTTGATTGTTAACCTCATCCTCTGCTAAGGTCAATCTTTGATGAGCATTCACACGAGACACAAATATTTTCACTTCTTTGGCCCTTTTCGAGAGGTCTATCCACATACCTCTCCCTCATAAATTCTTGTCTCCAATCTTCCAATCATGTTCCTTCCAAATCCCTGACCAACTGGTCAAGCCATTGGCCACAGCCCATGAATCAGTATACAGCCGCACATCTGGCCATCTCTCCTTCCAAGTAAAATGAACAAAAATATGCATCACTCAAAGTTCTGCCCATTGGAAGGACTTGCTTTCACCACTGTCCTTCAGGGAGGTCCCAGAAAGGGTCTGTAGTGCTGCTGCTGTCCACTTTTGAGTGGTATCAGCATATCATATAGAACCATCTGTAAACCCAGCACGAGTTTTCTCTTCCTTGGTCAGCTGATCATAAGGAACTCCCCATGAGGCCATAGGTGCAACCTGGGAGATGGAAGGTAATGTTACAGGAGTGGAGACCATGGGCATTTGGGTCACTTCTTCATGCAACTTACCTATGCCTCTGGATCAACAAAGAAGGGAGTTACAATACTGGCTGGTGTGAGTCACCCCAACTATGAAGATGAAATTGACATTACATAATGGAGGTAAAGAAGAATATGTTTGGAATGCAGGAGATCCCTCAGGATGCCTCCTAGTACTACCAAGTCCTGTGATTAAGGTCAATAGAAAACTACAGCAACCCAACTCCAAAATGACTGATAATTGCTGAGACCCTCCAGGAATGAAGGTTTGGGTCACCTCACCAGGCAAGGAACCACGATCAGCTGAGGTGCTTGCTGAGGGCAAATGGAATACAGAGCAGGTTGTAGAAGAAGGTAGTTCTAAAAATCAGTTATGGCCACATGACTAGTTGCAGACACGAGGACTGTTTTTGTTATGAATATCGCTGCTTTGCATGTGTGTATTGGATATTTTTGTTTACTTATGAAACATAAGATGTAAATGGGCTAATGCATTTTCAGTTGTACATGTGTTAGTTATATCATCTTAGACGTAAGTATGACTTTGTAATTGTATTCCTTCAGAGACTGTGGATGGTAAGGTAAGATGTGTGCAGATGCCAAGTTAACAAGGGGTGGACTATGGTGGTCAGGATTATGTCAACTTGGCTACTCCTTATTTGGCTGCTTTATTAAGTGGCAGGGCAGGGTCTGTGGTGGCTTCCCACCCCTCAGCTCTCATCTCTTGACCTTCCACTACTACTGCTGGTCTCCTCACGTAGCCAGGAGCTCCTGCTCTCTTCTTCCAGCATCTGGTTAGTGGAGTTGAACTAGCAGCGGACGGATTCATTAATCCTTACAGCTGGTGCTTGAGAGTCCTGCTCCCTGATCTGCTGATCCTAGGTTCACCAGCCTCTGCTGCTCTGTCTTGCTGCCAGCTTGGGATCCACTGATCTACACAACCGGTGATCTAGAACTCTAGTCTGTGACCTGCTGACTTTGGGTTCATCAGCTTCCGTGGCCACGTGAGGCTTGTGCCAGGACTTGGGACATTCAGCTTCTGTGACTGTGTGAGCTGTTTCCTATATCTATATCTATCTATCTATCTATCTATATTATAAATCTTTCCTTGTACCTACATGTGTTACTGATTTTGCTTCCCTAGAAAACCTAGCCTAAGACACCCCTGATCCATTTTCTCAGCTGATTCTGTCTTTTCCACCTTCCAATGATTGTAAATGCCATTGCCTTTCTTAGTTCTGGCTGGTATCACTGCCTCCGCACTTGAATACCTATATTCCCTAAATCTGTCTCTACGTCTCTCTCTTCCTAGTCTCCCTAAAATAATCCATCAGGCCTTGTAGTTCAGGGTTCTTATTATTAGTCCAAAGGGTAAAGAAAGAACAGGTACAGGAAATCCTAAAAAGTTCTATCAATAACATATTGACCAGAAAGAATTTATAGCTTCTTTCTAGATCTGCATTGTCTAGTATGACAGTCACACGCCACAAGTGACTATTAAAAAGTAAATTTAAATGAAGTAAAATTAAATTAAACATGTAGTTCCCTGGGCTTACTAACCATATTTCACATATTCAGCAGGACATAGTGGCTAAGATAGTGGAGAGTATGGGACATTTCCATCATCACATTACGTTCTCCAGGGCAGGGCGCTGTTTGCGAACCCCTTCACTGAAGGAGAAGCCTAACACATCTATTCTACCACTATTACATACGAAAATTTTTCAGAAATTCCTTATGTTGATTATTAGAGCATAAAAAAATAACCAAATAATGGTTCTTAGAGCATATCCACGTACTTCAGTCAGCTTCTTGGTCACATTTCTTTCTCTCTCTTTTTCTTTCTTTCTTTTTTTAATATTTTATTGTGATTGTAAATTTGCATGCCTACCTGTTTCCAACTTCTTCTGCTTTCCTTGCCCAGTGACAGCACACTTATCCTTTTTGTTCTGTATGACATATCTTCTCAACAATCTCCTATCCCCTCCTCTCCATCCTGTCCTCTCCCTTCTAGTAAGAGGCCAGTAGAACAGCATCCTACAGAAGCCTAGAGCCACAAAGTACTCTCACCTCACAGTCACATTATGTCTCTGTGTCCAGTTCATTCCTGTTCAAAGAGTTGACCTCAATAACGTTTTCTGGTCAAGGGCAGCAACAGGTCTAGGGGCCATGCTCCCAGGGGAACTCCCAGGCCACAGGGCCATCATCTGTGATCTTTTAGTGGAGTTCTTGAAGTGCACCCCTCTTTTTTTCATGTTGCCACTGAGACTCAATGTTGTATTCCGCATCACAGCTGTCTTTGGTGGTGGCCGGGCACCATCTGTGTTCTTTTGGTCACATGTTGACACAATCACCCATTCATATGGATCCTTCTGTCCCCTGGACTTTTTTTTTCCTCACGTCTTTGTTGTTCTTGGTGATCTTCTGTTCCAGATGAGTTGGGACCATTTGGTGTACCTCAGATAGCAGCTTGCTAGCTTTTAAGATCCTAAATGCCACACACCAATGAGGTATAGAAGACTCTTTTAGCAATAGGCTAGTTATGCCAACTGGCTTTGATGTCCTCCTGAGAGCATGGTCCCAAGACCCCCACCCCTGCTACTCTATCCTTGTAATATCAGGTTAAGATTAGAAGAGTTTTCAGTTTATGTTGAAGTCCAGTTAAGTTGGTCTTCTTTCCACTGTGTGCTGTCACTGCTTTCACCCAAACAAATTTCTATCAACTATCTAATCTATGACCAGCCCTCTCCCTCCCCACACTAGCAGCCATCAAAGAGTCTTTTCTGTACATAAGACTATTTTCAATTGCTTATAGCAGGGATCTCACACAATATTTGTCCTTTTGCCACTGATTGCACTCAGCATGATGTCTTCCTGTTGAAATCAGGTTATGAGATGCTCCCTAAAGTCACCATTGTTCTTTATCATTGCATAGTGTTCCACTGAGTTTATGTATCATAGTTAGTCTGTGTTGTTGGACATCTGGGTTCATTCATCTCTTTGCTATTGTAGACTGTGCTGCGATAAACATTTGTGTGCACATACCTGTTCATGTGACTGCCCTTGATCCTGTAGGATACATTCTGAGCAGTGAGATTACTAGATCAAATGGTATATTTATTTCCAGCTTTTTAAGGAAGTGCCAAATTGCTTTCCATAGAGGTTGTACCATTGTACAATCCCACCAGCCATGTAGGAGAATTCCAATCTCTCCACAGCCTCTCCAGCATTTGTTATTTTGTGTTTTTTCTATCATGTCCAACCTTGTTGGGGTGAAATGGTATCTCATTGTAGTTTTGATTTGGATTTCTCTAACAGCTAATCATAATGAGCATTTATTTCCTCATGTGTCTTTTGGCTGCCTGGGTGTCCTCTTTGCTGAAGTATCTATGCGTCTTCTTTGCTGATTGCTTATTTGGGTTATTTACCTTTTTCTTGCTGATATTTTGTAGTACCTTGTAGATTATGGAAATCAGACATCTGTCCAACATGTAGTTGCCAAATATTTTTTCCCATTCTGTAGGTGGTCTTTTTAGTCTTTTCATAAAGTCTTTGGATGAGCAACAGTGTTTGATTCTTAGTAGTTCTCATTTATCTACTTATTCTTCTGTTGGTCGTGCATTGTTTGTACAGTTTTGAAATATGTCTAAGCTGTGTATTAAAACTTCCTTTGTTAACCCTATTTTTTCTTGGATGATCTTTATCATTTTAGGTTAGATATTTAGGTCTTTCTTCCAATTTGAGTTAGTTTCTGTGTAACGTGTGAGGTATGGGTCTTGTTTCAATTTTTTGCAGATGGATATCCAATTTTGCCAGCACCATTTGTTAAAGAGACTGATTTCACCCCAGTTAACAACCTTAGGGCCTTTGTCAAGTATCAACTATTCATAACAGGATGGTGGCATCTCTAGGGTCTCAACTCTGTTCCATTGGTCTATATGTCTCTTACTGTACCAGTACCAGGCTGTTTTGATTACTGCGACAGTGTAATAGGTTCTAAAGTTGGGTGGTGTGAGGCCTCCCAACACCCAACAGGTGTTCCTGTTCTTCAGCAGTGCTTTGCTTATTTGGGGTTTCTTCCCTTTCTAAACAAAGTTGGTGATTTGTTTCTCCATCTCATTAAAAAGTGACACTGGATCTTCAACAAATGGTGCTGGCAAAATTGGTTATCCACCTGCAATAAACTGAATCAAGATCCATATCTTACACCTTATACAAAAACCAACTCCAACTGGATCGCCTAAATATCAAACCTAAAACGATAAAGCTCATCCAAGAAAAGGTAGGAACAACAATGGAAGTTTTAATACACAATGAGGACAGACTCCAAAATCTGTCAAAGAAACTACAATCAACAGAAGAGAAAATAGATAAATGGGAACTATTAAGAATCAAACACTTTGCTCATCCAAAGACTTTATTAATAGAATTAAAAGAACACCCACAGAATGGGAAAAAATATTTGGCAACTCTATGTCAGACTGATGTCTGATCTCCATAATCTATAAGATACTACAAAATATCAATAAGAAGAAGATAAACCATCCAATTAAGCAATGGACAAAGGAGATGGACAGACATTTCACTCAAGAGGAGATCCAGGCAGCCAAAAAACACACGCAGACATGTTCACGATCTTTAGTTATTAAAGAAATTCAAATCAAGACAACAATGAGATACCATCTCACCCCAACAAGATTGGCCATGATCCAGAAAACACAAAACAACAAATGCTGGAGAGGCTGTGGAGAAAGTGGAACCCTCCTACACTGTTAGTGGGGTTGCAAAATGGTCCAGCCTCTTTGGAAAGCAATCTGGTACTTCCTTAAAAAAATGGATATCGATATACCATTTGACCCAGTAATTCCACTACTTGGAATATATCCTACAGAATCAAAGCCTTTCAAACCAACGGACACATGCACCAGAATGTTTATCACAGCACATTCCACGATAGCAAAAAGATGGAATCAACCCAGATGCCCAACTACAGAAGAATGGATAGGTAAACTATGGTACATATACTCAATGAAGCACTACACAATGATAAAGAATAATGATGATTCCAGGAAACATCTCCTAACCTGGTTTCAACTGGAAGACATTATGTTGAGTGAAAGTAGTCAGCGACAAAAGGACAAATATTGTATGAGACCTCTACCATAATATCTCAAAAACAGACTTGTGTATAGAAGAAAAGACTCTTTGAGAGCTGCAAGGGAGGGGAGGGAGGGGGTGGGAGAGAGCTTAGACAGTTGCTAGAAATCTGGTTGGGAGAAAGCAGTGATAGCACCCATTAGAAACAAGAACAACATTAAGTGGGCTTCAGCATAACTTGAGTACTCCTTCCATCTTAACCCAATATTGCAAGGATAGAGTAGCTGGGGCAGGGGGCAGGGGACCATGCTCTTAGGCAAAATCGAGGCTAATTGGCACAACTAGCGCTTTGCTAAGAGAGCTCTCTGCACCCCACATTGGTGAGTGGCATCTGGGGTCTTAAAAGCTGCCAAGCTGCCATCTGAGGACACAGCAAATGGTCCCAACTCAGCAGGAACGGATGCTCACCGAGGACCAAAATGATATGCGGTAAAGACAACCTAGAAGACAGAGAGACCCACAAGAGTGGGTGCCTACATCGACTTGGGACCGGAAGAACTGGATGGTGCCTGGCCACCACCAGTGATAGCCACGATGGAGCTCACAGAGAAGAGTCTCACTGGCAACACAAGAATAAAAAGGGGTGCATCCTGAGATCTCCACTAAAAGACCTTAATGGATGGTCCAGCAGTTTCGGGGTTCCCCTGAGAGCATGGCCCCCAGCCCTGATGCTGCCCTTACCCATAAATTATAGCGAAGGTCCACTCTTTGGACAGGAATGGATTGGACTTGGCAATGTAGAATGACCACATATTGGATGCACTTTATGGTTCTATACATCTATAAGATATCATCCCGCTGACCTCTGGCTGGAGGAAGGAGAGTGGGTGGAGAGGAGGGGAAAGGAGGCTGTTGGGAGGATGAGACATATATGGAGCAGAGAGGAATAGTATGCTGTCACCAGACAGAGAGAGCAGTGGAAGCTGCATATAGGTGGCATGTAAATTTATACAGGAATGTACATTTTCACTCACTGTTAAATAAAATTAAAATTAAAAAAGTGACACTGGAATTTGTATTGGGATTGCATTGTATTTGTAGATCTCTTTAGGTAAAATTGACATTTTCACAATGTTAAGTCTTCCTATCCATGAGCAGGGTAGGTTTCTCCACTTATGTAAGTCTCTCTTTTTTTCTGGCAGTAACGTCTTGTAGTTCTCTTTGTATAGGTCTTTTGTTTCCCTAGTTAGATTTCTTCCTAGGTGTTTTATCTTCTTGGTGGTTGTAGTAAATGGTATTGATTTGGTGATTTCTTCTTCAATGATCTCTTTGTTGGTATAAAGGAAACCTACTGATTTACTTATGTTTATCTTATATCCTGATACTTTGTTAAACTCTCCTATTAGTTTGAGTAGTTTATTTATGGATTCTTTAGGATTCTCTGCATATACAATCATATCCTCTGCAAATAAAGAGATTTTTTACTTCTTCTCTACTGATGCAGATGCCCTTTACTTCTTTGTCTTGTCTAATTCTTCTGGCTAGAACTTCTAGTACAATCTTAAATACAAGTGGCGAAAGTGGCCATTCTTATCTAGTTTCCATTCTCAAGGGGTATTCTTTCAGTTTCTCTCCATTCAGGATGATGTATGTGGTTGGCTTTGCATAGATGCTCCTCGTTGTGATGAAGAATTTCACTCTATGCCTATTTGCTGAATTTTTATCATAAATAGATATTGGACTTTGTCGAATGCCTTTTCTGCATCAATTGACAAAATCAGGTGACTCTTATCTTTTGTGTTATTTATGTGGTTGATCACATTAATTATTGTTCTGATGTTGAACCAAGCTTTCATCCCTGGTGTGAATCCAACTTGGTCAGGATGAATTATTTTTTTGCTATGTTGTTGAATTCTATTGGCAAGGATTTTGTTGAAGATTTTGCATCTAGGTTCATAAGTAACATCAGTCTGTAATTTTCTTTTTTAGTGGGATCTTTCCCCGGCTTTGGTATCAGGGTTATGCTGGCTTCATAGAACGAATTTAGGAGCATTCCGTCCCTTTCTATCATGTGAAATAGTCTCAGTAGTACTGGAGTTAACTCTTCTCTAAAAGTTGGGTAGAATTCTCCAGTGAAGCCATCTGGGCAAAGATGTCTTTTGGTTGGTAGTTTTTTGATGATTTTTTTCAGTCTCTTCCTTTGTGATGCATTTATCAACTTGTTCTCCTTCTCCTTGTGATCATTTTTGCAGGTGACATCAATCTAGAAATTTGTCTATCTCCTCTAGGTGTTCAAATTTCTTAGAATACAGTCTTTTGTAGTACTCTGTTATGATACTTCTGATTTCAGCTGGGTCTGTTGTGACACCTCCTGTCTCATTTTGTATTCAGGTTATTTGCTTCCTGATTTTCTTTAGTAAGTTTAGCTAATGGTTTATCAATTTTGTTGATCTTTTCAAAAAACCAGCTTTTGGTGTTATTTATTTTTTCAACTGATCTTTTATTCTCTAATTCATTTAGTTCTGCTCTAATTGTTGTGATCTGTTTTCCTCTGGTCCCTGAGGGGTTCCTCTGTTGCTCTCTTTCCATTTCTCCAGGCTATAGGGTTATTTCTTTGGTTTGGATCCTTCCTTCCAAATGTGTGCATTTATAGAGAAAAACTGACCTCTGAGCACTTCTTTGGCTGCATCCCACAGGTTCTGGTAGAATGTGTTTTCATTCTCATTTGATTTCATAAATTTGTTTATTTTGTCCTTGATTTCTTCTGTAACTCATGGCTTTTTGTGCAAGGTTATCCAGTTTCCTGGAGTTCAAATTTTTACCTATTTTTTTTTTTTTTTTTGCTATTGATTTTCACTTTTTGGCTTTATGGTCCAAGAAGATGTTTTGCAGTAATTCAGTGGTTTGGATTTTGTTGAGACTTGCTTTACGTCCTAACACATAGTCTGTACTGGAGAATGTTCCATGTGCATTGGAGAAGAAGGTGTATTTATCTGATGATTGATAAAAAATTCTGTATATGTTGATGAGATCTAGTTGATTAATTGATGAAATAAGATCTGCTATGTCTTTACTGAGCTTTTATCTAGATGATCTGTCCATTACTGAAAGTGAAGTTTGAAGTCTCCCACTATTATTGTGGAGTGATCTATCTCATTTTTGAATGTTGTCAGTGTTTGTTCAATGTATTAGGTGCTCTGTTATTGGGTGCATAAATATTTAACATCGTTAAGTCCTGTTTGTGTATTGAACATTTCAGCAATAAATAGTGATCATCCTTGTCCACATTTGTGGAATTTAAATTAAAATCTATTTTATCTGAGATTAGTATTGCCACACCTGCTCTTCTTTGTATGTTGTTAGCTTGGTATATATTATTCCATTATTTAATTTTCAGTTCGTTCACATCTTTGAGTCTAAGGTGTGTTTCTTATAAGCAACATATAGACAAATCGTGTCTTTTGATCCAGCAAGTCACTCATTGGGTCTTTAATGGAGCATTCAGTCCATTTACATTCAGTATAATTATTGAGTATATGTTAGTTTTCTATGTTGCTCTTAATAATCTGTTCTGGGTCAATTTCTTTATGCGTTTACTTTTCATCTTTTTATAGGTTTTGTGTCTGTTGAGACTCCTGTATTACATTTCTTGTTTTGATGTGTTGCATTGTTATTGTGCTGTGAGGCTACCCCAGGGATCCCCCTTAATATTCTATGTTTAAATCCAGTTTTAACTTCTACATATCTTTTCAACTTCCTCTCCAGCTGAAAGGACTATATCTACTGTAGTATATCCTTCTTTTTAGTGTGATGGTGTCATAGTTTTCATGGTATGATCACTAGTTCCTTTCTCTTAATAGTGTAGCTTTGATTGAGTTTTGTGACTTCCATAACTGAGTAGGCTTCTGGATGCTGTGTCCTGCGTTGCCACCTTAAATATATACTTAATGGTTTTATCTTTCTAGGAAGAGCTTCTTTCAGTATTTCTTGTAATTTTGGCTTGGTTTTTACAAAGTCTCTAAGTTTCTGTTCATCTGAAAATGTCTTAATTTCAGCTTTATATTTGAGAGACAGTTTGAAGGATATATAATTCTTGATTGGAAGTTTTTCTCCTTCAAGGTTTTGAATATGTCATCCCACTGCCTCCTCGCCAATATTGTTTCTGCTGAGAAGTCAGATGAAAGCCTACAGGGCTTCCCTCTGAATGTTAGCTTTGTTTTGAGCCTCACTATCTTTAACAGCATCTGTTTATGTTTCATTTTATTAAGCTTGAATATAATACGTCTTGTTGTCTTTCTTTTGGGGTCTAGTTTTGTGATGTTCGATACATGTCTTGGACATCTATGTTTTCTTATTTCATAGTTTCAGGGAAGTTTTCTGTCCGCAACTCAGCAACAACATTCTCTGTGTTCTCAGCTGTCCCTCCCTGGTCAGGAACTCCAAGTAATTGTAGATTATTCCTCTTAATAGAATCTCACATGTTTCTTCAGTTTTCTTGCTTCTTTTTACTGACTTCTCTTCATAAATGCTGATGTCAGTTGCTCTATCCTCAAGATCACTAAGTCTTGTAATTTTTGCTATTGATCTGCCGGATATCAGATCGTTATTGTTCCATCAGTTCAAATAGCTTGCTTAATTTTTCATTTTGCTCTGCTACACTTTGTTTAATCCTAGATAATTCTTTTGTACTCAACCTCTAGTGGTTTCAGAAAGGATTCTTCATCTGGGAAGTTTTTTGGTCTTTGTTTGGAAATTATCTGGAGCCATGGTGGACTGTTTCTTTAAATGAATGGTTTGTTGCCTTCGGGCCATCTAGAGGCTCTGGTGTTACCTCAACAAGAACTGAGGCCTAGTTCTGAGAAGAGAATTGGTCACCACCCATCTCTGTGTATTCTAGTGACTGGCCCCAGTGGACTCCTTGGGGTGGTAGGCTCTGCCTCCTGGCTGGCAAAGATGGCTCCCTACTTATGAATTCACTGAGGGACATCAACTGACACTATGATATGGGTCAGTAAAGACTAGAAGAGATGCTGATGGCTGCTCAGCAGTTATTTTTCCAGGCAGTCTTATTTTAAGAATCCAGGAGCTGACCGACAGCTGCTGAAATCAGTTCAGGCCATCAGGTGAGGCAGACCCCATCTTCCAGATGACAATGAAAGTACCTCTTCAGACACCCCTAGATGGTATGATGCAGTTCAATTATGGAGGGGTTACAGCTTTGCTACCATCCTCAGCCAGGCCACTCCCAGAAGGTAGCACTGTCCTAAACTCAGGGTTTCTGCTGGAAAAACACTTTCTGGACTGAGACTGCTTCCCAGCTTGGGAATTAACCCCTGCTGCAGCTTCCAGTTGTGTGTCTCTGCCTCCCAGCCGACCAAGATGGTGTCCCAGCCAAGCTGCCTTTCCTGCTGGGAAACTGCAGAATCTATGGTTTAGCTCAGAAAAGAGAGGGTGGAGAGGCAGTGGTGCCCTCAGTTAGCAGCTGGGCTTTCAAAATCTGGCTATCCCACATACTGTCTCTCTGCTACACTAGACTCTGTTTACATTAGCACTGAAGTTCAGCATGTTTGCCAATTCATGCCTATCCCCTGCCTTCAGGATAACAAAGATGACATCAATACCTGCAGTCTGGTCAAGCAGTGAGTCAGCATGAGTGGGGCTCAGCACACTGCCTTGTCAGAGAGAGGTAGTCTCCTGTTTAGTAGCACATAGACCAATCTGACAACCCTATGCTCTATCCTAGGGCTTCCTGGGTGTTCAGAATGCTCCTATTGATTATTACTTCTGGCCTCAGTTCTCAGAGGGAATTGAGGAGACATGTGTCTGTTCCACTGTCTCAGCCCTGCCCCCCCAACATTTGTTTCTAATGGCAAGCATATCTGTTATTTTTCTGAACAATGTACATTTTTCAGTAGCTAGTTTTAATTTTTTCATAAAATTTTCTGTGATATTCCACAAGGTTGCATTTTATTGTTACTAAATTTAAAATTGTTGACAGCTTTGACTGAATTTCCTCTGTGGACAATAATATCTTAAAATGAGATAATGCTCTCTGTGCAGAGCTGAGGTACATGGAGTTAAAAGTAAATCCAGCTGAATGGAGGATATTCTCAGTTCTGCTTTCTTTAAATTGAAATGTATAAATATTTCAACCTGATATTTTCACAACTACTGTCTTTTTCTCTTTATACAGGGTACTTATGTTTGACAGGCTTTTGGCTTTGGCATGTTTGACAATTACTTTTATGGGACAAAACTCATGAAGTGTATTGTCTCTATTTAATATCAAACACTGTATTTTGTCCACAGAGGAATCAAAATTTTAAAGAACACACTTATAAAAGAACATCATACCATCATAGGACACATAGGTGGATTTACAAAGTGATTCTCCGAAGGTTCAACATTTTCTAAATGCCAGTGATGAAGTATAATGAAGAAAGAAAACACATACAACCAGGTATCAGCTTTGCATGAAAATGTAGTCAGTTGTTCTGTGCATATATAAAAATACTTGTAAACCTTAACCACTACTTCTATTTGTAGAATACTGCAGCCTGAGCTCAAAATTATAAGTTATATGTGAGCACACCAATTTCAAATACACATCAGCTCCATAGCTTCCTAATTCAGTAAAAGCATAGCTATGCTATGATGCTGTCTCACCAAAATACGTGTTTACATTATCACTACAAAAACAAACATTATCTTCAATATTAAACTCCTGAAATGTATTTACAATACAATTTACAATAATGTCAGGTTTCAAATTCAACACAGTGAACTCCCCAAATTTTTGCTTTGACACCATAAATTTGATGAGAAAAAAAAGAACCATTATTAGTATTAACTCTGTTGATACTCTGCCTGAAACACCTGTAGTCAATGATGTAAAACAGGCACCATTTATCTGTTGGCAAATTTCTTCCTCTACTAATAGAGCCAACACACTGGTAGTCATTATTTCATTTTTTCTTATATGCACAAAGCCACTTGAGTTTACAATTATAGAAATTAATTTAGAATAACAGTCACATGCTCAAGGGAAGAGTCATCCTTCACAAAATGATGTGTATAAATACACTTTTCTACAGATGTACATGCTAAATTTTACTTAGATGCAGTCTTTATAAAATAACTACTGCCTTTTAAAGTAGAGTCTGATATTTCTTCAGAAAATTTGTGGCTTGTATTTTAAGTTTTGCTGAAGGTCATTCAAAAGCAGTTTCAGCAGTATATTGACAGGGAACCACAGAAATTCAAGCTAGATTCAGAACAAAACATGAAACAAGGAATAACATAGCTGATATCAGATGGATCATGGCTGAAAGCAGAGAACACCAGAAAGATGTTTAAAGGCTATGTGGATTCATAACAAATTATGGATAACATTGTGAAAAATGGGAATTTCAAAACACCTAATTATGCCCATAAAGAACCTGTACCTAGGCCAAGAGGCAGTCATTCCAACAGAACAAACATATGCTGTGTGGTTTAAGGTCAGTGCAAGTGTGCATCAGGGTTGTATCCTTTCACCGTATTTAGTCAATCTGTATGCTGAACAAGTAATATGAGAAGCGAGACTATATATAAAGAAGAATCAGCATCGGGATTGAAGGAAGACTCATTAATAGTTGGTGATGTGGATATGAAACAATCCTACTTGCTGAATGTAAAGAGGACTTAAAGCACTTACTGATGAAGATCAGAGATCACAGCCATCAGTATTGATAACATTCCAATTTAAAACAAGCAAAAATCCTCACAGCTGGACCAATAACCAACATCATGATAAATGGAGAAAAGATTAAAGTTGTCAAGAATTTCATTTTATTTGGATGTGCAATCAATATCCATGGAAACAGCAGTCAAGAAATCAAACTATGCTGTACTGAGCAGGTATTCTGGAAAAAAAAAAAAAAAAACCTCTTTAAAGTGTGAAAAAGCAAAGACATCACCTTGAGGACTTAGGTGAGTCTGACTCAAGCCACAGTCTTTACAATTGCCTCATATCCATGATAAAGCTGGAGAATGAATAAAGAAAACCAAAGAATTGATCTCTTTGAATTATGATGTTAGTGAAGAATATTGGAATATGCCAGGGACTGCCAAAAGAGCAAACAAATCTGTTTTGGAAGAAATACACCCAGAATGCTCATTAGAAACAAGGGTAGTGAGCCCTATCTCACATAATTTGGGTATGTTATCAGGAAGGATTAGACCCTAGAGAAGGACATCCTACTTAGTAGAGAGTCAGCAAAGAAGGAGAAAATCCTCAATGAGATGGATGATGCAGTGGCTGCAACAACGGGCTTAGACATAACAATTGTGAGGCTGCAGCATGATCAGGCAGAGTTTTGTTCTGTTGTACGTAGGGTCACCAGGAGTTGGAACTGACTCAACAGAACTGCTTTAGTTATCTAGTCCTTTTATTTCCTCACACTAAAGCAGGCTAAAAGTCCCAATTCAGGACGTCAGCAACAGGAGAATGATTTTACTCTCTGTTGTCTCTAGAGGAAAACCCTTCTCATCAATCTTGTCCTCAACTAGGAGGTTCTCTGCTCAGGAACCCTGGGCCCAAAGGATGCACTCTGTTCATGGCACTCCTTTCTTGGTGGTATCAGGCCCCTCTGTCTCTGTGTTCGCTTCTCTCTTTAACATCCGAAATGTAACCAGCTCAAGACACAATCCGATTACATAGACTGAGTCCTACCACATCAACACAACTAGAAACTAGAACAATTGAGATTTCCATCTGACCAACAGAAAGGGAAAAAAATGAGCAGAACCTAACAAATGACCAGGCATACTAAGGAACACATAGTAGAAGTCCCAGAAGGAGAGAGATAAAAGGGAGAAAAAAGAGTATGTAAAGGAATAATGGCTAAAACTTCACAAAACCGATGAAAACCATTAATCTTCATATCCAAGAAATTCAATGAACTCCAAGGAAGATTAAGTGAAAATAAAAAAATTCACAACTAGACACATTATAGTCAAACCATTAAAAAAACAAAGACAAAGGAAACTTTGAAAATACAGAGAAGTGATTCATCATTTACAAGGAACACTCAATAAGATTAACAGCTAAATTCTTTTTTTTATATCATGCTTTAGATGAAGGGCAAATGAGTTTCTCGTTGAAAGATTAATACAGATATTGTTTTATGGCATCGCTTGCCTGCTCCACAACTCATCAATACTCTCCCATTCTCAACCTTGGGTTCCCCATTGCCGGTTTTTCTGCCTCCTCCTGCCTTCTTGTTCTTGCCCCTGGTTTAGTATGCCCACTTAATCTCATTTTACTTTATGGGCCTTTCTACTCTTTGGCTGAAATGTGAACCTCAGGAGTGGCTTCAGCACTGAGTTACAAAGTATCTGGGGGCTATATCGTTGATGTTTCTCCAGTCTATCAAAGCAGTAAGTCTGGTCTTTTCTTGGTGAGTTACAATTTTGCTCTACATTTATCTCTAGTTATATCCAGGAGCCTGCCCTCTGATTCCTGTCAGATCGGTCAGTGGTGGTAGCAGGACACCATCTAGTTGTGCTGGACTCAGTCTGGTGTAAGCTGATAGCTGATTTCTCATGAGAAACCATGGAGGACAGAAGACAGTGGGGTGACATATTCAAAGTACTGGAGGGAAGAGAGAAACTGTTAACTGAGAATTCTACTGCTAGCAAAACTATACTTCAAAAATGATGGTGAAATGAAGACATTCCCAGGTGTTACGGAGTGAACCACATCCGCCTGTGATGGTATATCAATTTGGCTAGGTCAAGTTTCCCACTATTGTGTGATTAGTCACCATTTTGTCATCTGGTATAATTTTCCTATTGTTATAAATCCTATCTCTATGATGTTAATGAGGCAGGATTCGAGGCAGTTATGTTAATGAAGCAGAACTCGATCTACAAGATCAGGTTATACCTTAAGTCATTCTCTTTTGAGATATAAAAGAGAGAAGCAAGCAAAGAGACAGGGAGATCTCACATCACCAAGAAAGCAGCTCTGGGAGCGGAGTGTGTCCTTTGGACCTGGGGTTCCTGCACAGAGAAGCTCCTAGACCAAGAGAAGACTGATGACAAAGACATTTCCCCAGAGTCAACAGAGAGAGAAAAGCCTTACCCTAGAGCTGGCATCCTGAATTTGGACTTTCAACCTCTCAAACTGTGAAAGAATAGATTTCTCTGTTAAAGCCATTCACTTGTGATATTTCTATCATAGCAGCACTGGATAACTAAGACTCTAGGTAAACAAAAAATGAGAAAGTTCATCACTAGCAGACCTTCCCTACAGGAAATGAAATGAAAGACAGTAATTCAAATTCACAAAAAGAGTTAAAGAACACTGGTGAAGCTAACTACATATATAAATATAAAAAATAGTATTAATGTATTCTTTGTAACACCTCTGTTTTTCCTACCTGACTTAAAAGACAACTACATAAAGCAGTAATTGTATATCAATATAGACGGAAACACATTATATAAAGATGTAATTTGTGACAGTAGCATTATAAAAATAGGAAAGTATGGAGCTATAGGGGATCAAAATTTTGTTTACTGTTGAAATTAAGTTGGTGATAATCTTAACTAGATTGTTATAAATTAAGATGGTAATTGTAATCTCCAGGACAATCACTAAGAAAATAACTCAAAATATATACCATATTCTCTGACCACAAGAATGAGATTGTAAATCATTAAAAGAAGGAAAATGGGAAAATTCACAAGTATGTGGAAATTAAATAACACATTCCTAAATAACATATGGGTCAAATGGTAAACACTTTGAGGAGAATTAGCCAAAATACAACATTCCAAAACATATGGGATTCAGTAAAAACCGTTCTCGCAGGTTAATTTATAGTTACAAATGCCTAAATTAAAGAAGATCTTAGATGAATAACTTACCATTCACTTAAGAAACTAGAAAAAGAAAAACAAACTAAACCCAATGCAAGAAGGAAATAATGATGAGTAAATAGCAAAATTGTAAACAGAAATCAATACAGAAAGTCAACAAAATTGACACAATTTTAGTTAAATGGACAAGAAGAAAAATGATTCACATAAATAAAATTAGTAATAAAAGTGAGGACATTACTACTGGCACTACAGAAATAGAGATTTTATGAGAATACCATTAATAACTGTATGTCTACAGACTTAATGATCTGACAGACTGGAGGATCCCCTAGGGACACACCCCTACCCTGACTCTCTATTAGCTCAGAGCTAAAACCATTACCAAAGCCAACTTTTCAGACAAAGACTGGACTAGCCTATAAGACACAGAGTAAAGTTGGCAAAGAATAGTCTTTCTCGTTTTAGTATGTATATGAGGCTGTGTGAGCAGCTCCAGCCCAGAGGCAAGACGAGAGGGTGGAGGGGGACAGGAGTCGGTTGAATGGATATAGAAAGTACAGGGTGGAAAGGAGTAGTGGGAAGCGCAGCTAGAGTTGCATAGCAGCGTGTGTGTTGGACGAGTGGTTATACCAGTTGGATTGTAAACTTTCACTTAAAGCACAATAAAATATTTTCTAAAAATACATGATGAAAGGAAAAAAATTGTGTATCACCAAATTAAATAACCTAGATAAAACGGAAAAATGCCAAGAAACACACAACTTACCAACATTGACCCAAGAAGAAATAGAAAATCTGAATGTACTTATAAAAACTAAGGAAATGCAGCCAGTAACCAAAAAAATCCAACAAAGAAAAACTCAAGAGCAGATAACTTCACTAGTGACTTTCACCAAAATTTGAAAAAGAATTAACATCAACTGTTCTCAAACTCTTGCAGAAAAAAATGAAGGGAAGGAAATACACTTCCTAACTCATTCTATGAGGCCAGCATTATCCTAATACCAAAGACATCACAAGAAAGAAAACTACAGACCGACAGTTCTTATGAATATAGATGCAGAAGTCCTTATCAAAATACCAACAAACCAAATTCAGCAGCATATTAAAAGAATTACACATCGCAACCAAGTGAAACTTACCCCAGGACTGCAAGGTTCGTTTGATGTAGAAAAATCAATCCATGTACACCATATTAACAAAGGACAAAAACAAAACGATTATTTCAATAAGAACAGATAGTAGTGATGGTTGTACATCTTTGTGAATATACTAAGAACACTGAATTGTACCCTCCCAAATGGTTACAATGCTAAATTTTATGCTGTGGGAATTTTATCTAAATAATAATATATACAAAAACTTTAAAAAAAAAAAGTTACCAGTCAGTGTTGGTATTTATGATAAATGACAGAATATTTGCCACAAACACATTCTGACAATCTTCTTTTTCTGTACTATGTCAGGGCTGCTTAGCCTCATTTTCCAGACATATTCCATGAACAGATTTATAATTTCCCACTGACTTTTATGACAGGTGACAAGGGGGACTCGCTTGTTTTGCTATCTGCAGCACAGACACTGTTGTGACTGGCTGGTACCCCAGTGTCACCATCACCTGAGAATAGCAAGAGCAGGCTGGTCTTCTGTACTTGTGTTCCCATGCACATGGTTTTACAGTGAATGTCTTGTTGCTGTCCTTAGAAGGGAAGTTTTGATGCCATTGCGTCTAAAAAAAAAATTTGAAAAACTGAGACAGGCTGGTCATCCTTTGTATTTAACTATGGGCTAAAATGAAAATTCTGTGCAGGGCACTCATGTCTCACACACTAATTGAGATTGGGGCAGAAGGTGCACAGTGGGTTTCTACCAAACCCATTCTGGCTTGCTTCAACATCACTGTTAATAATGATACTTTGTTAAGAAGCAACCAAACAAAAACTCTGGGACAAATACAAAAAAAGATGGGAAGCCCAGGGAAAGCAGTAAATCTGAACTGTCCCAGTCAAATCAGGATGATTAACTAGCATATGAGCTCTGACACAAGCCACTGCAGGGTAAGTGCCCAACAGTTGAGACAGAAATTAAGTTCTACAGACATCAGCAGAGGAGATCACATCTGGCTTTATACAGGGTTGTGTTTTTACCTGGGTCTCAAATGACAGGTGCAAAATTAGCAGGTAGAGGTGCAGAGAAAAGACAAGCTGAGAGAAATAGGAAAGAGGCAGGGAAGCAAAAGAGCACTTAGAAGGGAATGAGTGAAAAGAGCAGAAAATTACTATGTCATTCATTATCGAATGTTTACATAAGCAATGCTTTAACTTGATTATTGTATTTCCCATATTTTCAATGTGTCTCTATACAAATTATCCCTAGACGTTGGTCACGTCCTCTAACTTGTGGCATAGCGCCTCTTTTTTATGATGATAAAGAGAATATGATAAACACAAGAAGAATTAAACACTGGGCAAAAGCAGGGGCACTTTCACAGTTTCAATTTCCTGCATCTAGTAAGGGAGTCCTTGGGTGGTACAAAGGGCTAACACTCTCAGCAGATACCTGAGAAGTCTCAGTCCTCCTGGAGTTGCCTCAGAAGAAAGACCTGGCAATCTGCTTCTGAAAACCCTACTGAGCACAATTCTGCTCAGAAATGCACAGGATTGCCGTGAGTCAGAGGCAGCATAACCGTAACTGTTACTGGTACTAGTGTCTCCAGTAAACATCTAAAGTTTCCTAAAATACTTACATTAACAACCATAACCATCAGCAGTGTGACTAACCTTTATAACTCTTGCTAAGGAATAGAAGTTTATTTTTTAAGAGAATTCCACAAAGTTTAATCAAAGATTTAGCACCCAAATGAAATATGCATTGTAGTACTGAGAAATACTCAAGGCTCCATTTATTTCCTGTGCTTATCAATTCTGCTCAAGATGACAGCTGCTTCTGGCTTTCCAAACTACCACGCAGAGCCACAACTCCATTCCGGAAAGCACTAAGCACTACAGGACTTTCATCTTCTTCAGCCATGCAGATTTCTCCAGAGTCTTTGCTGCCATGGTGAAAACAAGTAAGCAATCATTATGTTTACCAAATTCACTTGACCACGTACATGCATTTGCAGCCTGCAGAAGTTTGATGTCCTAACTGCTGTAGTTGGGCATTTCGAAAATGAGCTAAACACCTTTTTCTTACAGAAATTGGCCAGTGAAGATGCTCCCCTTCCATGCTGTGTGCTGCCCACCCTGGCAGCAGAGCAGCCCATCCTGAGCGAGGCGCAGTACTTTGAGAAGGTGAGACCGCACAGGCATATATGCGGACGAGTGCCATATGTTGGAGAGCTTTTGTTGCTTCTTCCTGAGCCAGATGCTCCTACCCCCTACATTACATTTGCCATCAATCATTTCTTAGCTCTTTTTCGTGATGCAACATCAATTTAATAAAAGAATGATGCCTCCTTTTTCCTTCATGACCATGAAAGCTCTCATGACTGAATAACATCACTGCTTCGTCTCAGAGAGTTTCCCCTAGGAATTAATTACTTTGAAATCAAAGTATCCCTGAACTCGCAGCCCCTTTTAGAGATATCGTTGGCACTTCCTCCCAACAGATTCTCTGCCATAATTGAATCTGATTTTCACAATAATGTCACAGAGAAAAGTCAGAGTAATAAAAATACATGGTTTACTATGACAAGTTAACCTTGGATAATTATGCCACACCACTTTTCTCAGTGACATTAGTAGAAGTATTATTTTACTACACTAATTATTTTACTACTACTAATTATAAAATGTATGCAAATATCCTGTTGTAGAATTAAGCCTGATATTTAAATGTGGCCATTTCTGTTTCATAACATTCTGTCCAGAGTACAACATATTTCATCATCATTATATAAGTGTCTTAGCCATTTAAGTGCTGCTGTAGCAAAAACACCACCAGTGAATGGCTTTAACAAAGAAAAATCTGCTTCCTCCCAGTAAAGTAGGCTAAAAGTCCAAATTCAGGGTGTCAGGTCCTGAGCAAGGCTTTCTCTGTTGGCTCTGGAGGAAGGTGCTTGTCATCAGTCTTCCCTGGTCTCGTCGTTTTTGAAATGCAGGAGACCCCAGATCCAAAGGATTTACCCTGCTCCCACTGTATAGTGATATACAGTCCCTAAATCTGTCTGCTAGCTTCTTTCTTTTATATCCCAAGAGACGACCTCAGTGCACAATACACTCTTATACACTGAGTCATGCCTCACTAACACAACCACAGCCCATCCTCTTATATTAACATCATAGAGGCAGGATTTACAACATACAGAGACATCATACAAAATACCAGGAGTCACAGCTTAGCCAAACTGCTATACACATTTTTTTGAGGGACACAATTCAATCCATGACCACAAATATACTCTTCACTAAAAAAAAAAAAAATTAATACGAAGTGAAATGTATACATGTATTGATCTCCTAAAAGTTTAGAAATAATGTTACCCACACAAAAAGTTAACCTAAAATAATAAGATGCCTTCCACAAGCTAATCGAGAACACCTCTCCTCTCCTGGTATTTTGTTTTTTGTCTCTTAAGTCTTCTTTTCTCCATGTTCTATTAACACATCTGCCTTTTTCAGTATTTCATAATGAAAAGCCTTCTAGATTTTTCCTGATGTTAATCATTTCTCTTTGGTTTAGGCATCAAACTTAGTCACTTTCTGTAGCCTCTTGCCACCCTTACAGATTCTCTGACTCCTTGACCTATCCGTAATATTTCAACTTTGCTCTTCACCCTAGATATAGGTGCGTATGTCTTTTCTTTATCTTAGAATATAAACTCCTCAAAGGAAGTAAAAGAGTTTTGTGATTCCTCTTTTTATAGTCCTGAAAAATAGGGTCTTTCTGCATAAGTAGTTTGTGATCATGATGATTGTATTGATCAGGTTTCATTAGCAGAAAACAGAAACCATCCTAGCTATACTAAGAGGAGAGCCACCCATATCAAACCAAACCCATTGCCTTTGAGTTGTTTCTGACTTACAGTGATCCTAGAGGACAGAGTAGAACTACCTCCCCTCTCTATAGGATTTCAAAGGAGTGCCTTGTGGATTTGAACTGCCAGCCTTTCTGGTTAGCGGCAGCAGGTCAAAAGGTCAGCAGTTTAACCAATCTTTCTGGTTGGCAGCCAAACTCCTAACCACTATGCCACCAGAGTTTCCAATAGAAAGCCATCTTGTTGTTATAGGGGCCCTGGTGGCACAGTGGCTGAGAGTTCAGCTGCCAACCCAAAGGTCACCACCCACTCTTTGGAAACCATTTGGGGGCAGTTCTTCTCTGTCCTATAAGGTCACTCTGAATCGGAGTTGACTCCGTGGCAGTGGGTTTTGTTTATCTTGTTGTAGCTAGTTGCCATGGAGTCAGCCCTAACTCATAGCAACCCCGTGCCCAATAACATCAGACCAGTGTGATCCGCAGAGCTTTCGTTGGCTGATTTTCGAAGGAGGTTGCCGCATCTTTCTTCCTAATCCATCTTAGTCTGGAAGCTCTGGTGAAATCTGTTCAGCATCATAGGAACACTCACGCCTCCGGTGACAAACATGGCAGCTGCATGTGAGACGCACTGGCCAGGAGTCAAACCCCTGTTTCCTGGATAAAAGGCAAGATATCTAGGACTGAACCAATATGGAATCCTCAGTGTTTCCTTCCCTAACTCAGCATAGCATTTTTTTCCAGAACAGAAAGCCATCTAACGGATTGCTAACTGACATTCAGTAAGTTTTCCTTTAACCACATGTCCTTCAGTTTTTTTATACGGCTGAGCTTTGCCTGAGAAGGCAAGGAGTAATCTAATTGTTCCTGAAGAAAATGGATGGAGTTGCTTGTTGGCATCTTCAGGGACAACTGCATAGTGTCTGACAGAATTGGGAGCAACTCAATTACATTTTAAAATTTCTTTCCACTATTCAATTGGGCTTAAAGTTTTTTTTTATGATATAACTCTGGCATGTAACAACGTTACTCTACACAAAAGCCAGCACAGGAGAGGCTCTTTTAAAAATGGTTTTGACCAGTAATCTATTTTCTAGTCACTGAAAACAATTCTGAATATTCTTCCATGGCAATAAAGCAAGCCAGCATTTTCTCTACACGAACAGTTTTTTAAATAGCTGGCCTATAGCAGTTGTCTATAGGAGGTGCAAGCAGATAAGTGCTCAGCTACTAGCTGAAAAGTTAATTCAGACCCATTCAGAGGTTCCACAGATGAAAGTCCTGAAGTTCTAGTTCCAAAAGATCACAGCCATTGAAAACCCTATGTGGTTCTACTCTAACACACATGGAGTTGCCATGAGCTGGAAGTGACTTGATGGCAACTGCTTTTACTGGTGGCTATAGTGCCCAAGGAAACCTTGGTGGCGTAGTGGTTAAGCGCTATGTCTGCTAACCCAAAGGTCAGCAGCTGGAATCTGCCAGGCACTCCTGGGAAACTCTGGGGAGCAGTTCTACTCTGTCTTATAGGGTCACTATGAGTCAAAACTGACTCAAAAGCACTGGTTTCTTTTTGTCACTGTTGTTGTTTTTAACAGTGCTCAAAGGAAACCCTGGTCGCATAGTGGTTAAGTACTATATCTGCTAACCAAGAGGTCTGCGGTTTGAATCCACCAGGGGCTCTTTGGAAACTCTATAGGCAGCTCTCCCCTGTCCTATAGGGTCACTATGGGTCAGAATCGACTTGACGACAGTGGGTTTGGTTTCTGGTAATAGTACCTAAAAGCGTAAGCACGGTTTAGGAATACAACTTGCAATGCTGTGTTTCCTGAAGAAGAGGAATAATGAACGTATGCAACGTTTGCTGTGATGTTCTGTTTCCTGTGGATCAAATTTGGACATGGAATGTGTTGTTCAGGATTCTTCCTCAAATGCAGTCCAATATATAGAATTTTATATATCATGAGTAAGGGAATGAATTTGATATAACATGAATTAGGATAAATTCACATAAACAGATTTACAAGTCTTTTCTCTCACCTACTATGACTTCTAAATCCTCATGAGTTTCACCCTGACATTTATTTGTTGTTATTATTGCTGATTAAGCGTGACAACAGACACTGAATACCAGCAGGGAGTCTTTTAGGGGAATCGTACTAACCTACTAAAGGACCAGTAAGAGCCTGTCCTCACCAAAACAGCTGAAAAGGCAGTTTGTCTTCAGTAGTCAAAGTTGGCACCTTCAGTCCTCCGCCCTTGGGTAAATCTTCACTTCTTAGTTGCTCTGTGCCCCGTGTGCTTCCACATCTTTGTTCAATATTGCTCTTAAATCCATCAGTACATTCAGCTCTACGGAGCTGGCAGTGACTTAAGATGGTACCCTACCTTGGGTATTTAGGTTTTGATGGGGATCAGGACTTCAAAGTCACCAAACATCAACAGCGGAATCATAGACAACCAGCCACAGAGGCAGCAAGGCTTTGACTTGACGCAAGTCATACTGTGTTTCTTGATTTGTGTGTTGGTTTCATGATGTGCTCAGTCACCTACTTACGATTTGTGCACTTTATATAGTTATTATACTCTAGTTAAACATTTCTTAATAACTCAGGAGAGCAATAAGGAAGGCTTCATTGATGTAGAAACAGAGTGGAGAAGTGAGACTTAATAGACATCAGAGATAAAATCAATAGCATTTAATGATTAACAGAATGTGAACAAAGACAGGAATCAGTGTTTAGGGTGCCAGGCTGATATTGTTGGCATTAACTCAGATAGGGTTTATGGAGGAGGGACATGGAAGGAAGAGTAGACTTAGGGGAAAGATAATATATTTTCTTTCTTTTCAGACATACTGAGCTTGAGCCATTGTGACAAAAGATAGCTTGAAATTGTGTTTGTATCTTGAAAGAGAAGAGGGGGTTGGGAATATATATAGATCACAGATGTATCAACAGTAAATGAAGTGACGTCTGTCAAAAGTTACACAAAAGAAGGTACTCTTTGAGAAGAGAAATAAGAAAAAGTTGGACCCCTGGGGGGCATCAATATATAAGAATGTATGTGTGTGTATAATCATATGTATACGTACATATACATACATACATACACACATACACATATGTACATGTACACACATATACGAGAAGAGGAAATGAAGCTGAATAATTGTGGTCAAATGAAAAAGGCCGGATAGGGGTAATCAGTAGAACCAGAGAGAGCAGTCTCACGGAAATCAACTATTTCAGTGATATATTAAGATGCTTCCATGACATGTAATATGGTAAAAATTCCTCCTTTTCTCTCTGCCTGTCTATGCTTCCGGGCTTCCCTGATGCCACAGCCCATTGAAGGGGTTGAGGGGAAGAAAGCGGGTGCACTCGGAGGCCTGCAGATCAGGAAAGCTGGGGCCTATATCAAGGACCAAGCTGAGTGAGCCCGGAGACCTCTTCTCACACCTACTAGCTTCAGTTTCCTCATCTATCAAATGAATAGGCTGAAATAGCGAGCCCTCAAAGAATGCCAAGAATTCTGTACTGTAAATTGGCCTCAGCTGAGGAGCAGTGAATGAGATACAGAAGATGGAGCCAGAGCTTAGAGATGAAGGCAATGCATTAAAGCTACAATAAAAACAAAATATTTAACAATCAATACAGTATGTGCACCCACCAATCAGAATGAGCCACCAAATCATCAGGCGAGACGTCAGGCATAAGCTTTCTGCAAGGTCACCCTGTACATACTAACTGTATCACCCCCTCCCAATCCCTTGGTGGTTACCATGGCAGGTAGCATAACGTAGAGCCTAATAGGGTAGGTTCTAGATCCAGTGTATTTGAGTTTTCATGTTAGTTCTGCCACATTTGAGATATGTCATCTTGGGATGTTTACCAGACTTCTACATGATCCTACAACGAAGGCCATGAAATTAGTTGTTCTAAGTGCTACATGCCTCATTGCTGAATATCACTACAGTTGCCTTTGAAGCACTCCCCTTTGGAAGTTATGAAATAATGCCAGTGCCTAGTCCACCCTTCAAAACAATTTTGGATCTCTTCACCGAATGACCATTGCACATGGTGGCACAATGACAAGTTCATGAACTTAATTGTATAGTTCTCTGTGGGAGAGTTTTAGCCAGTAAATAAATGACTGTATTAGAACACCCACCCTACTCACCTAATCTGGCCCCCAGTGACTTTTTTCTTTACCTGAAGATAAAGGAAATGTTGAAAGGAAGACATTTTGATGACATTCTGGACATCAAAGGTAATATGACAACAGCTCTGATGGCCATTCCAGACAAAAAGTTCAAAAATTGCTTTGAAAGGTGCACTAGGTGCTGGCATTGGTGTGTAGCTTCCCCAAGGGAGTACTCCAAAGGCAACCATAGTGATATTAACAATGAGGTATGTAACACTTTTTCTAGGATGAGTTTGTGAACTTAATTGTCAGACCCCATATGTGCCTGTTTATTTATCTGTAGAATGAGGATAATTGCATAGATGCTGGGGAGAAAAAAAGAAGTTAAAAAAATACGAAGTTTTAATAACAATGCCAGGCCTGTGAAGGGGACTAGTAGATATTATTTCTGAAGAGATGCTTAGGCCTAGGGACAACTGTCTTGATATACACAGAGAGCTGAGTCCTGTTCCTTTAGTCATGTTGAATTCTCGAATGGGCAGTCAGTTATGTGTTCATGAAACCATGATCTTCTCTTGGAAAAAATCCTGAATTCAATTAGCATCTTCAGTTCAACTAAACAAACTGTGGAAAAATCTCAACTACTTCAGATATTTTATTTAGATGATTTCAGTAAAGGGTGGAGGGAGGAGGAGAAACACTGATAAGAAACCAAAAACTTAAAGCAGACACATCTCAGGCTGGGAACACCAAGAATTTCAAAGATAGTTGCTTTTTTGAAGCAAGGGTTTCAGGAACTTGACAAAAACATCACTTGAGAGGCAGATAGGGAAGGAAGAGACAGTTTCTGGCATGATTGTTTCATCTCTATGTCCTGAAATGGACTTTCGCCTGAGTGCGTGCTTACATTCTGTTTACAGTGGACATTATTTTGTGTAAAAATGAAAAGAACCCTTAAATCACAAACATAAGAAAAAATTGGAGAAGACATGTTTGAATGAACAAAGAGAAAATCATAAAAGTGTACTCTGTGGTTTGCAGAAAAGTCTCATTTACATCAGCTTTGTCAAAACCATTCAATTTGTTAAAATCTACAGAAGTGAAAGCTCTGAGAAACAGCAGTGAGGTGCCAGCTTCAAGGCAGTCACTTTCAGACTGTAGAAAAATAATTTTAAAATTTCAAGGCTTCCACTCGAAAGAGGTGGCTGGGTAGAGAGAGAGGACCAACATACTGGTTCACCACACTGAAAATTGGGTGCCTTCAATGTTACCTTCACAAACTGGCCCTTCATCACCCAAAATAAAGTGACCTTCCTGGTTGTTCTCAAACTCCTTATTTATTCTTTAGAGCTCTTTTCTCTGCCAGAAATTACTATATGGATTACTTGCTTTCTTGCTTATTGTCTATCTCTCCATGAGATTGGGATTCCATAAGGGCAGAGACTTGGTCTTTTTTGTTGTTTGTTCCTAGATCTCCTAGAATACAGGATGCTCGATTAATATGTGTTGAAAGAATCAATCAACAGATGTAATTATTGTACCGACCATTCTGAGTAAACCTTTGGGTAAATCCAGTGCCATCCATACAGCATCAGTCAAACTGATCACCAGATTTAATTGGTAGAAATTGGACCACATTAACTGGTCAAATCAATCAAAACTGATCTACCCAAGAATTTCTTTTAAAGCAGCTTATTCTAGACTCACTCAGACTGTAACTAATTTTTACAGAGAAAATTAAAAATGTCTGTCATGGACTGAATTATGTCCTCTCATCCCCCTGAAAGTGTATGTATCAATTTGGCTGGGCCATGATTCCCTGTCGTGTGGTTGTCCTACATTTTATGATTGTAATTTTATATTAAAGAGGATTAGGGTGAGATTATAACACCCTTACCCAGGTCATATCCCTGATCCAACATAAAGAGAATTTCCTTGGGGTGTTGCCAGCATTATCTTCTATCTCTCATGAGATAAAAGGGAAAGGAAGAGAGTAGAGAGTTGGAGGTCTCAGACCACCAAGAAAGCAGAGCCAGGAGCAGTTAGTGTCCTTTAGCCCCAGGGTCCCTGTGTCTGAGAGGCTCCTCAACCAGGGGAAGATTGAGGAAAGGTCCTTCCTTCAGAGCTGAGAGAAAAAGTCTTCCACTCAAGCTGACATCTTGAATTTGGAATTTTAACCTACTTTCCTATAAGGAAATAAGTTTCCGTTTATTAAAGCCCTCCAATAAATGTACTTTGTCATAGTAGCATGAGGTGACTAAAACAGTGTCTTTTGGGTGTACCCATTTACTAATTTTTTACTCTAATTAGCTACTTCACATCCATAGCTAGTAATAGAAAAACAATACATCACAGAGCAGTTAAGGTGTTGACGCAAAATAGTTGGCCTAGACAAATGCAAATCAAATCAAGGGCTTAGTTGCTATAGAGTAAATTGACTTGCTTATGGTTAGTATATTGACCACTGAAGCAACTGATTGAGAGCTTAGACAGGGTTCATGACACTAGACCTCACTCCTTGCCCCCTTATTTTAAATTACTGAGAAAGACTTTCTAGACTTTAAAAGGTGCTGATTCTTACTGAAAGCTTGAGAAGCACTTAGTGTTCATTCATTTGGGAAATGAGGCTTAAGAAAAAATAGAAAGGAGGAAAGATAGCAGGAAGGAGGGAGTGGAGAGGGAAGAGGACAGACTAGATGGCAGGTATTAAAACACATCCCCACAAACACTCCTAAAACAAGTCAGAACAAAATAAAGCTCAATTCCCCAAAACTCAGAGTACTTAAAAAGAAAATAAAATGGGGCCTCCAAAGTATGTCCCTGACAGGAGCATATAAATGAAAGGACCAAAGCAATGACTTGCATGTTCTTATTAGGAAGAAATATAAACTATCTAGCAGCTGGCTCCATGTTGGAAAACTTTTCTCAAAGATACATTTTACCAAAAGCTCTGAGTTAGATAAAAAAGTGTAGGACTTTTAACACGGAAAAAAAGTGAGCTATTTTATTTGCTTGATGTCAACTGTCTATGGTTATGACTGTAAACACAGAGCATTCTAAAGCAAAAACCAAAGACTTGGCCATCTGAGTAGTTAAGCACTCAGCTGCTAACCAAAAACGGTGGCAGCCTGAATCCACCAGCCACTCTGCAAGAGAAGGCTATGGCAGCCTGCTTCTATAAAGATTACAGGCTAGGAAATCCTATGAGGCAGTTCTACTGTATCCTATGAGGTCATTATTCCAAAGCAAAACCCTCCCCCAAAAGCCAGGAGGGAGCTTTTGTTCATATCATAACAATGATGAGGATTATGGTTCTTAACAGGTAGAAAAAAAATTGAGGAAAAAAAAGGTATTGTCTTCAATAGTTCAGTTGTATACATCAGTGCCAGCTGTATGTGTCATGCTGAAAAATTGCAGCATCAAGGACCAAAAGCACAAGTTGGGGGTGGGGAAGGGAGTATCGATTTGTGAATTGACCAGTTCAAATCTGTCAGTGTAGAGAGATGAACGGCTGTGAGGGATGGGGAGGGAGAGCAAAAGTATTTTTATGCCATGAATGGAACTTCTTTCCTTGTTTTGTAAGTATTTGATAGAGGAAAGAACTAATAAATTACCATTTCCATAATACATACCAGGCCCTATGCTGAACATTTTACATAAATTATTTCCTTTTAGCCTCACAATAATCCCAAGTGGTAGGTATCATCATTCTTGTTTTGTAGGTGTGGCTATTGAAGCTAAAGGTCAAATACCCATTAAGGGGGAGAGTATGGCAAAGCCACACTCCAGTACCTACAGTAGCTGGCACCTTGAGATCACCTCTTGAGAAAGAGTCAGATTCTGGCCTAGCATAAAGGATGGACTGTCTGAACTTCAAAGCAAATCAGTCCTGCCGTACCTGTAAGTCTTTTGCTCTCTAGAGATGGCAAGGAGGAAACAGGGTAGAAGACAGCACCAGTCAATTTAAGATCTGAACACGATCCTGGCACAGGTGATACTTGTGCACCCATTGAGGTATTTTGTTTCATTTCCAAATCATCAGAAGACATATTTTCATATTTGGAGAATTATGGCTGATTCGGGAGTCCCTGATTAGACAGTTAAGCGTTCAACTATCGTGTTTTTATGCAAATAACACATACATTCTACACTTGTTTGCCAAACATTCCTTCCCCTGGTGGGGTAGTTTTGTAAGCTTAAAAAAAAAAAAGGCATAACAGTGTTTACAGGGGAGGAGGGAGTGGTGGGTAAACAAACAAAAGGTATGCGTTATTTGGTAAAAATACGGTACGAAGCAAAAGGTTTGTGGTTCAAATCCCCAGAGGTTCCTCGGAAGAAAGACTTGGCAATCCATTTTTGAAAGGTCACAGCTATGAAAACGCTATGGAGCACAGCTCTGCTCTGCAACACATGGGGTTGCCTTGAGTTAGAGTCGGTCAGCTCAACAGCAACCAGTACAGTGGATTCAAACCTGCCAAGAAAGGTAATAGCCAATCCTAACTCTTAACAGTATTTACTTAGAGACTGGTAGAAAGAGAGAAATTAAGGTGGCCACACCAGGATTACACAGTGGATTACATCTAGATTTTATTTGGTCAGATTTACTAGAAAACAATTTAGAAATCTGAATATTAAGTACAGTGGCAAGGAAAGTGGGAGACTGTCCCAGGTACGAAGTAAGGACTTGAAGGATAAAAAGAGAAAATAGAGGAAGGGAGAAACTGAAGGGACACTACAAACGAGACCCCCAAAAGCAGACATGCCAGTCTCAGGACCGTGGGCCATGTGAGGGGCAAGTCATTACTTTGAGGGCCTTTTGGAAAATCCTGAACCCTGTCTACCAAGTCGCCTGTTTACATGAAAATAAAAGACGATCTATTTGGCAGGAAACATAAAACCCATGGAAGTCTCTTTGTGCTTTCGGATTTGTGCAGCCCTGCCCCAGCTGCTTAGAAATGATTTCTGAGTCTGCAAGCTTCTCACAAGCAGTGTGAGCCTGTAGGTTTGTAATACACATGGCCATGGAACGAATGAAAAATCAAATGGGAAAAGGCAGGAGAACTCCACCCTGGGTGTTAAGAGACAGGAGAAGCAAAAGTATAACCTTGTAATGAAGTGATTGAAAGATTGTTAAGACACCGCATGTACAAGATAAATCACCACCTCAACAACATGATTGCCTGATTCCCTGGCAGACAATACAGCCAGGTGAGCTTCTCCTTTTCTGAATAAAGCAATCTTGCCCTAAGACTAAAACCATTTCCCTGCATATTGCAGAGGAAGCTCAAAATGGCACTTTGGATAAGGACTTGGAAGTGCCCATCAGAGGGGTACTTCCAGCCTGCCGGGCTTGCCGGCCTCTGGCGCCCGCAGCTGAGGGAATTCTTTCTTCTTGTTTGAACTAATCCAGCCCCCTAAGCTGGTAGCAGGGATATGAATCTGCAGCTGACTATTCTTAGGACATCAGAGAAGATCTAGGTCATCTGGTGGAGTTGGTCCCTTTTTGATGTTTTGTGTCCACAAGCCCGGCCATGCTCTGTCACCGGCTGGGTTGGTGATGTGAAGTTCTCTCTCTGGAAATGCAAACAGCAGGGTCTTGGCAAGTAACTGGGGTTTGACTGATGGGGAAATTAAGTGTGCATTTCAAGCAGGCCATTGCCTTTGACTACTTCAGGGAAATGCTGTATAACAAGGGGAGGTTTTTAAAACCCAAGAGCAGGGCCAGTCATTAAGCCTACAATGCCTCACAAGGCATTCATAGACTTTGGCCATAATTATATTGTTATTTACACATTTTCACAAGAAGGACTCATTTCCAAGAGAACTCTGATTGTTTTATAAATGCAAGTTCCTTAATCCTGGGAGCCTCCTTGGGGTCCAGATTGGGGGTTAGTTTTAGTAGCTGTCTTTAGAGCTTGAGAAAACAAAGGTTTAGAGAGACGATGCTCCAGCTCCTGGTCACTGAACAAAGGAAGAAGTCAAACAGATGTAACTCAAGTCCAACCGAGGACTATTTCCATTATGCTAATGTAAAGGAGAGCTGCACAAAGTGTCTCCTTGTGGCTATAAAATGTGATCTCAAAAGATGAGGCCAAATTGCTGAGGGTGAGGGATAGAGTGTGAAGTGGACAGCACTGAGCACCTAGCCATTGGTGCTGTTGCTCTTGTGTGCCCCTGGGCCCTAGAGTCACGAAGGCAGGAAGGTGTTGGGGTGCAGGCTATGGGGGGGCGTGCCTGGAATTTCTCAAAGTCCTTTGCTGTGTAGCCTAAGAATGAGTGTCACAGTAGAAATTCCAGAAATCTCTTCCCCTATTTCTTTTCTGGGTTAACTTGGGAGGAAAGGCAACCAGGGCAGATTTACCTCTGGTCACACCATCATAAGGTCAACTGGTACAGTGCAAAGCTGACTGCTTGGAGGAAGGAGACCAAACTCTTGGCCACGAGGCTAATCACTTATCTCCTGCCTGAAGAGAGCCAGAGCCTGGAGCAGCCCTAACCCCTACACTTCCTAGTGTACAAAGTCCTCTTCCTCAAAACATAATCCACGGACCAAGGCCATCAGCCTCGGGGCCCGTTAGAAATACAGACCCCTACACCCCACCCAGAACTATGAAGCCAGCTTATGCTATTAACAAGATTTCTGGGTGATTCGTGGATGCATAAAAGTTGAGACTCAATATGTGCAGCCTTTAAGTATAGAGGCTGGATTCCTAGCACCTGCATTAGACGCTTGGTTCTCACTTAAACCAGTTACTTAACCTCCATTCACCCATCCATGAAATTGAGGACAAGTGTCTACACCAGGGGATTATTACAAAGATTAAACCAGAGAATCTGTTGTATTAAGCACTGAAAGAAACAATTCACACAGCCTATTATGAACAATGCTTACCACACAGCAAGTGCTCAATACCTTCAGGTCCCCTCCCAGCAATCCATTCTAATGCACCTGTACATGGTAAACTATTTGGGGGATAACACATTGATTTGCTCTGAGGCCCCCATTTTCTCAAGGACTCCCTCTCTTTCATACCCCGCATACTGTTGTGAAGCTTTCAGTGAAGCCCCTGCCAACCTCACAAACCCCAAATTTTGTTTGAGGGGCCAGTTTCTGTGTCAGGAATGGCTGTGGCAGCACCAGATACTTGAAGGGCTTGAGTCAGTCCCTGACCCATGGTTTGAGATCCTGGTGCTATTTAGGAAAAGGTCTGTAAGAAGAACAGTATCATGGTCCTGCCACCCAGGGATCTCTGGTGCAGCCACCCTCAAAGCCTGGTATTGTCAGGTGGCTTGGAGGCTAAACTGGTTTGTGACAAGTCAGAGCCATAATGGGATGAAACAGGCTGCCTGCTGTTTCACTGACCTTTATTTAGTACACAGAGGTTTTGTATAAAAACACACATGCTACCAGAATGAATTCTGCCAAGCAGGTAAAGGCCAGTCCAGATTGGGCTATTCATAAAAGATTGCCCTTTCTTTAACTACAAGGGAATGTTTATAGGAAAAGACCTGCTTTCATCCATAAACACAGAATTCACTTTATAAAAGTTCTCAACAGGCATCAATTACATAATGGAGCGTGGGCCAGTTTTTTGTTGGGCCCCTCACTTCAAAACGAAAATTGAAGAAAACACAAAAGTGAGTCTCCCTGGCTGGCCCCTTCCCAGCTGGAGGGAATCACATCTCAAAGTTTCAAGTTAATTTTCCAATGTGAAAATGTTTTCCAGACCCCATGATTAGAATTTCTAAACACGATATTGGAATTACGGAATTTTTATTTTCCTTTTTCCCTCTTTCCTTCCAGTGGACCATGGGAAAAGGTGTAGAACTTTCAGGGTTTAGGTCTGCAATCCACTGCCATCAATGAACAGAAAAAAACAGACTCTACTAAGGGGTTAACCATCTGCTTACCAGACCACCTCCTGGGAATGTGAAACCACCCCAGCTGACAGGTAGTGGATGTTTCTAAATGGGTCGGAGGCAGAGCATGATGGACTCCTCCCCAAATCACAAACCGCACAGTTAGGGAGGTGCTGCTGTAGGATTCCTGAGGCCAGTTCAGGCCTTTCCCTGCTTCCACACCCTTCCTCTGAGTCTCTTCTCCTCTCCCAATCTGTGTTCATCCTGATCTCTGGAAATAGACTGCAAATATAAATAACTGAGTGGGCTCAGAGGCCGCGGTGCAAGCTCTACTGTGAGTTTAAAGTTGAGACCTCCCTTATCCCTGGGCCTTCTCTGGACTGTGGGCTGCCTCTTACCTGCAAGGTGGGGGCCCTGCAAATGTGGCTTGTTATTAGGGGGAGCACACAGTGATAGCAGGGATCCAATCTAACAGGAAGAAATAGGCTTCCTGCTGTTCTCCTGACATTTATTCAGCTGGAGAGGGGTGCATGTTTATATCAATGTAAAACAGCTGTCACATAAACACAGCCAGCCATAAAGAAGAAAAACAAGAAACCAGGGACAACGGGAGGGGGCGAGGACTGAGACTGAAACATTTACTAGGTGAACAACAGCACGTACACACTCAGATTTTGTTATTTCAGTTATTAAGCGTTCAATTTGGTAAAGTTTTAGTAATAAAAGATATGAATCACACAAATGGTTGTGCTTTGACTTTCTCAAGTAAAATTGGAGCTGGCAGAAGTGCTGTGTTGACAGCTTTCTAGGTAGAAATATACAAAAAGCAGCTGGTTTGGGGGTCTCGGCACGGTTACTGCAAACCAAATCACTGCTCACGCTTCATCATAGGTGTGCTGACAGCTCTGTTTCCATTGATGAAAAGTCTGGATGCCACTTAAATCTTGCCAAACAGAAGACCTCCAACAGCATTTTCTACTTACTTTTCTGTTTTACGAAATCCCGGACAAGCCTGGTAGATTCTTGATACAGATGGAGACTGTCTGAACAACTGTTGGCTTCCGTTAATACTCTTCTTGGATGGAAAGGGAGATTGGGAGGCAGAGGTTGGATATCATATTAACCATTAAAACCAAACCACTTTGCCTGCTGCTGAATATTTTCAAACACCAGACTAGAGCTTGCATCAGTATCATGAGGAGGGCTTGTTAAACCACAAGTTCTTGAGCTCCATCCCCCTTAAACTGGGTGCTGTGCAGTAGATCCCAACTCAAGGCAGTCCATGTGTGTCAGAGTAGGACTGAGCTCCACGGAGCTGTCACTAGCTATTTTTTCAGATATAGATCACCAGTTCGTTCTTCTAATTTGCCTCGGAGTGGACTAGAACTTAAAATCTTGTAGTTAGCAAATAAGCAAATTAACCAAGTTAACCATTTGCACCACGCTGAGGCCCCTACCCCACCCCTTTAGGGTTCACAATTCAGTGTCTCTGGGCTTGGGGGAGGGGAATGAAAATTTTCATTTCTAAAGTTCCCAAGAGATGCTGATACTGCTGGTGCAGGGATCAGAACACTGGTGGTACAACCAGTAGCCTCAGCTGCTAACGAGGAAAGGCTGGCAGCTGGAAACCCACACAGCAGCTCCACAAGCGAGAGACCTGGTTGATCCACTCCACAAAGACTACTGCCAAGAAACCCTATGGGGCAGTTCTACTCTGTCCCATGGGGTCACTGTGAGTCAGAATCAGCTCATCAGCACCCAACAGCGACACTTTAAGGAAACTCCGGGATACTGGGGAAGTTTCATGAAAGTCTTTCTGTGGCTTTAATATTTAAGTCTAAACCACTCCTGGTAGTCAGAAAATTGAAACCTTGGGTGACTGAACCAATCCTCTTAGGTCTCAAGGTACCAGAAATAAACATATTCCTTATAGGGAAAGGCAGGAAAAATGCGGACTTGGTGCCTGTACTGGGGGACTATATTTGGAATCCCGCCAACCTGGAACATCTGACACATCAGATGGAGTCAGGCTCTCCCACTGGCTGCAGAGACCTGAAGGAAAGTCACACATCATAAGATACCTTTGTGCAATCCTTTCCACACACTTCTTACCTGAATGGAAAGACTAAAGGAAACTGTGCAATGTGACTGAATGAGTGCAGAAAGCTCTCTTTTTTTTGAACTTTCCTCCAAACACCTTAGAACACATTTAGAAGCAGACTTCTGAATGCCCAATGGAACAATTTCACATCCAGAGCCACACCATCATTGAATTTAACATGCAACTCTAATTTATCTGAAACTTTACATTCTGGATCAGAACTTCCACTTTCTTAGATAGCTATACTTTTTGATCATTGACATAAGCATCTGTCATAACACAGGTACTCAAGGCGACAAATATTGACACATGATTCAGGCAGACTCAGCAATGGAGGCAGAACAGGTATAGTCATACCAGCTTTATTGATGCAGGTATAGCATTTGGTGGTCACACCACCTCTGGCACATTTGCCTTATGTGCAGTTCTATGCAAAGGTGGCTGGCAGCCAAATACATGAGCTCTCAAGGCCAGGTTGGTTATAAACAAGTTATGTTAGACTGCTGAATCACTCATTTGGAAGGCCTGCACCAGCTGGAAGGCCTGAGCATGACAACCTTCCGTGCTATCTCCACAGTATCCCAAACCAAACCCAGTGCTATTGAGTTGATTCCAACTCATAGTAACCCTACAGATCACAGTTATACTGCTGCATAGAGTTTCTAAGGACCACCTGGCAGATCTGAACTGCCGACCTTTTGGTTAGCAGACATAGCTAGCACTTAAGTACCATACTACCAGGGTTTTCAACACAAGCATGAGTTACTTTTAATAATGACACAACAAAAAGAAAAAAATATTGTAATGCATCACAAGAATGACCGTGTATACAAATCAGATGGTTCAGAACTTCAGAGTCTGTTTGAGACGGGGATATGGACTTGCTAGCTCAGGCACTCGGTTCCCCGTATTAACCTTGCAGCATGTGCTTCAACAAAATCCAAAATTACAGTGCATCATGGAGCTTCAGGGTTAAAGAGCAGAAGTTAAACCATGAGATGTCACAGGTTGGCTGATCTGGACCCATTCTGGGTTCCTGCCCAGGCCCTCCACTCTCCATCTGTCCTAGTCCTGGTTGTTGAATCTTTCTGGGCCCCTGCTTCCTTATCTACGCTCTGGCAGTTTCCTTGACTGAGTGGAAGATCACTGTTTTGCAAGGCAGTGCATTCCACTGTTGGTCGGTTTACAAAGTCCATGATTTATGCCCGTGTCTGACACTCTTTACCATCTACTGATTCTACTCATCATGCTCTCCGGGAAAACACAGATAAGCCTGCTCCCTCTTCATGCACTTGAAAACAGCTGTCATGTCTTACCTAAATCTTCTGTTTTGGGTGGTACATCTGAAGTTTCCTCAGCTGTTCCTCATAACAGATTACCCAAGAACATACCACAGCTCTTGGCATTCAGAGACATTCAATGAATGTAAGCTAAATCAATAAGTGGATGGATAGATAAGTGGAAGATGATCACAGATGTGAACCTTCCCACCCTCTCAGGTTAGTCAATGATCCTCTCTAAATCAGGTATGCAGGCCTGGTTCAGTCCAGTTGACTTGACAACCACAAAGAACATTTGCAGTTTCAGTTATTTGTATCATGTAGCAAGTTGTTCTTTATTTACAGACAAAATCTGAGCTGATGCCACCATGCTGGTGTCACAACTAAATTATTCAGCTACAGAGTGAGCCTAGACGATCCTCCAACATCCAAATCTCAATCTGGTTTTTATTATACATATATTATCTATTGTAACTGATATTCTATAGTTGTACCAGAAATCCTAAGGAGACCTGGTGGCACAGTGGTTAAAGTACTCAGCTGTTAATCAAAAGTTTGGTGGTTCAAGCCCATCAGCTACTCCATGGGAGAAAAAGGTGGCAGATGTCCAGTATTACAGCTTTTGAAATCCTATGGAGCACTTCTACTCTGTCCTACAGAGTAGTTATGAGTTGGAATTCACTCTTTGGCAGTGAGACGTATGTACCAGAAATTCTGGAAATTTGCAAAGACCATAAGCTGTATCCCTCTTAAGTTATAAAAGTGAAATGTTTTCCATTTGGGGTATAAAGAACCCAGAGACGTTGTTTTTCCTGTATATGGTCCCTGTATAACTGTAGAACCCAAGCCCACATCACCTTCTCAGTTGCAACACATTGTCAGATCACACAGGGCTTTTTCCTATGAACTACTATTCAGCATGCTCACTTTTTTCCTTTACTTATGCTTATCCCACTTAAAGAGAGGCAACTAAACTGTCTGAGACAGAGATTGGCTGACGACTTTACCAGGCCTCAGAGGAAGACAGTACCCAAGTGGACTTTGCTCCCTCAGTTTTGTATTTCAAGACACGCAACTGTATTAGAGCATTCGTTGCTGTTCAGGCCACTGGGCCTGTGTCGGGTAAAGCTGTTTAGCTACATATACCCCTCCTAATGTAAGCAGAATTGCTCTCCCTAAAGCATGCTTGGGATAGACTTGGGCTAAGATGCAAACCCCAAAGTGGAGTGACTGGGCTGGTGGCCAAGGCCAAGGGGTGCCTTAACAACAACAAGAAGAAAACCATCTGAGCCTAGATGTGAAATTCCAGGGAATGCTGGCTGCCCAAGGACTTGGGAGAAAAAAAAAAAACAATAAGCCTGGGCCCCGGTTAGAATGGCATAAAAGCTGGTGTCCCTTGCTACACTGGTCTAGCCGGTGCCCTGGACCTGTCTCGTACATAAATTCCCCTAAATGAACAGTATGTTCCAATTGCTGGTTCCAGAGTCTTTCTTCAGTCTCTTGGAGACCCAGCCAACCTTGGGTCCCGATGCTGTGGGGTTGTTACAGAACAGCCTGGTTCACATAAACCTGACTCCCAAAAGATTGATGTGTAAACTACAATGTTATTTTAATAAAATTCCTAGTGGGGACTTTATTTTTAGAGTGACTAGAATACTTGTGTCTAATAAACAGGGATCTCTTATGAGAACCTAGGGAAGTTTAATTACCAACGAGAAGTTTTGTTTAGTTGGGTACAGAATTTAAACGTAGGGAAGTGAATTTTCTGGAGCATATAAAGTATATACCTGCCACTCGTCTGTCAGTTAGCTCTACTGTTGTGACTTCCTTGTTGCTGTGATGCTGATATTTCAAAATATCAGCACTATCACTCATGGTAGATATGTTTCAATGGAGCTTCCAGACTAAGAGACACTAGGAAGAAGGACTTGGCAATCTTCTAATAAAATCGACCAGTGAAGGCCTCATGAATAGCAGTGGAACATTGTCTGATATAATGCTAGAAGAGAAGCCTCTGAGGTTGGAAGGCACTCAAAATACCCAAAGCAAAAATGTCGCTCTGATAACTGAAGTGTGTCTGACCCGATCCATGGATTTTTAATCTCCTCTCATTCATGGGAAAGTCATACAATGAATAAACAAGCCCAAAGAAAAATTTATGCCTTTCAGTTATAGGGTTGATGAAGAATATTGAATATATCATTGACTGCCAGAAGAATGAACAAATCTGTCTTGGAATAAGTACAACCAGAATGCTCCTTAGAAACAGGGATGGTGAAACTTCATCTCACATTCTTTGGAAATGTTTTCAGGAGGGACAAGTTCCTGGAGAAGGACATCATGCATGACAAAGTAGAGGGTCAGAGAGAAAGAGAAAGACCCTCAACAAGATGAACTGACACAATGGCTGCAACAATGGGCACAAGCATAACAACAGTTGTGAGGATGGCACTGGATCAAGCAGTGTTTCATTCGGTTGTACATAGGGTTTCTATGAACTGGCAATGACTTGAAGGCACCTAACAACACAACAGAAGTAGATACCTCCTTAGTATCAAAGTACTCATGTCTGCTAAATACTGCCTTTATCCTTCAGTCTTGGGTAAATTTTGAGAAATAGCCATTGCTATCAAGTCAGTTCTGACTCATAGCAATAGTACTGGATAGAGTAGAACTGCTCCATAGGGTTGCCAAGACAGCCTGGTGGACGCTAACTGCTGACCTTTTGGTTAACAGCTGAACTCTTACCCACTACAACACACAGGTTTTCCATTTACTATCTCATTCTGTCTAGGCTGTAAGTAGATCACCCACCTTCCATAAATTTTTTTCCTTCTCTAGACAGAAGAAAATGCAATGGCTTAGATTACATAACTTCAAGTTTCACTCCAGGTCTGAAGATATTCTCCTAGCAACCGTGAGCACAGTAGATGTTTTCCAATTTTACATTAGCAACATATTTAGAAACTATCTTAATATGAGTGACCTTTCAGCTATTTTAGTTTTCCAAATATTTAGTTTTTGAATAAATTAGATATACTCATGGTAAAAAGAAAAGGAAAAAATTGGGCAAATCTGCTGCAAAAACCTCTTTAAAATGTTGAAAAGCAAAGATGTCTCCTTGAAGACTAAGGTAAACCTGACCCAAGCCATGTCGTGTTTTCTTTCTTTTTTTTCAATTTGTTTTTTTTATTGTGCTTTATGTGCAAGCTTACAATCCAATTTGTTATACAAAAACTTGCACACGCATTATTATGTGATCTAGTTGCTCCCCTTCAATGTGACAGCACGTTTCTCCTTTCCACTCTGCATTGCCCATATTCAGCATCAGGCAAGGAGAGAAAGAGCATCAAGTCAGGAGGGAAGAGCATTGGATAAGGAGGGCAGCGACAGCAGGTAACGAGGGTAACAGCACCAGGTAAGGAGGGTAAAGATGGAGTGAGCAGCCCCCAGTTGTCTGTCAGTAAAGCCTTGCTTGTTGCTGTGATGCAGGAAACTATGCCACTGGTATTTAGGTAGCATTGCATGTTAGGGTCACCCATGGCAGACAGCTTTCAGCTGATCTTCCAGACTAAGACAGACTAGGAAGAAGGCTAATTCTGAATAGAATTAGCCAGGGAGAACCTCACGAATAGTAGCTGAACATTGTCAGATGTGGTGTCCGAAAGTGAGCCTCCCAGATTGGAAGGCACTGGGAAAAGATGACTGGGAAAGAGCTGCCTCCTCAAAGTAGAGTCGACCTTAATGAGGTGGTTGGAGCGAGGCCTTTGGGATCTTCATTTGCTAATGTGGTACAACTCAAAATGAGAAGAAACAACTGCAAACATCCATTAATAATCAACAAATGGAATGCACAAAGTATGAATCTAGGAAAATTGGAATTCATCAAAAATTAAATGTAACACATAAACATTGACATCCTAAGCATTAGTGAACTGAAATGGACCAGTTTGGGCCATTTTGAATCCAACAATCATATGGTCTACTATAGTAGGAATGAAAACTTGAAGAGGAATGGTGTTGCATTCGTAGTCAAAAACAATATTTCAAGGTTTGTCCTGAAGTACAACACTGTCAGTAATGGGATAATATCCATACACCTGCAAGGAAGATTAGTTAATATGACTGTTATTCAAATTTAAGCAATAACCACTAAGGCCAAAGATGAAGAGACGGAAGATTTTCACCAGCTTCTGCAGCCTGAAATTGAGTAAACATACAATCAGGACAAATTGATAATTACTGGTGACCAGAATGCAAAAGTTGCAAACAAAGAAGAAAGAATGGTAGTTGGAAAATACAGCCTTGGTGATAGAAATAACACTGGATGTCCGTGACCCTAAAATCTAGCAAGCTGCCATCTGAGGCACACCAAATGGTCCCAACTCAGCAGGAACAGACGATTACCAAGGACCAAAACGACATGGGGGAAAGAGAACCCAGAAGACAGAGACATCCACTTAAGTGAGTGACTGCATCAACATGTGACCAGAGGAACAAGATGATGCCTGGCCACCAACAGGGATAGCCATGATGGGGCTCACAAAGTTGAGAAACATGAGAATAAAAAGGGATGCACCCTGAGAATTCCACTAAAAGACTGCAACTGATGGTCCAGGGGCCTCAGGGTTCCCCTGGGAGCAAGGCTCCTGGCCCTGATGCTGCCCCTGTCCATAAATCATTACTGAGGTCATCTCTTCAAACAGGAATGGATTGGACTCAGTCACACAGAGTGACCATATCATGTATGCACTTTATGGTTCTATGCATTTACAGGATGTCATCCTGCTGGCCTCTTACTGGAGACGGGGGAGAAGGTGGAGCGGTGAGGACAGGCAATTGTTAGGAGGATATGACATGTATAGAATGGATAGGAGGAGTGTGCTGTCATTGGGCAGGGAGAGCAGGGAGAGCTGCACATAGGCAGGCATACAAATTTATATTGGATTGTATATTTTCACTCAGTCACAATAAATAAGATAAATAAATACATAATTTTTTTTTAAAAAAAAGAAAACTTCAGAGATCATCTGGTAGAATTTGCAAGACTAATGACTTTTTCATGGCAAACATCTTTTTTTAACCAACAAAAACAGCTTCTGTACACACAGACCTCACCAGATGGAATGCACAGGAACCAAATTGACTACATCTGTGGAAAGAGACGATGGAAAAGCTCAGCAGTCAGAAAAAGACCACCAAGTGCTGACTGTGGCACAGATCATCAATTGATTATCTACAAATTCAAACTGAAACTAAAGAAAAACAGAACACATTGACAAGAGCCAAAGTATGACCTTGAGTATACCCCTCCGGAGTTGAAAGACCATCTTAAGAACAGATTTGATGTGTTGATCACTAATGACCGAAGACCAGACCAAGTGTGGAATGACATCAAAGACATCATCTATGAAGAGAGCAAGAGGCCATTAAAAAGACAGGAAAGAAAGACCAAATTGGATGTCAGAAGAGACTCTGAAACTTGCTCTCTAATGTTGTGCAGCTAAAGCAAAAGGAAGGAACAGCGAAGTAAAAGACCTAAACGGAAGATTTCAAAGAGCAGCTTGAAGAACCAAGCACTATAATGACATGTGCAAAGAGCCAGAATGGAAAACCGGAAGGGAAGAACAAGTTCTGCAGTTCCCAAGCTGAAAGAACTGAAGAAAAATCTCAAACCTCGAGGTGCAATAGTGAAGGATTCCACAGGGAAAAGATTAAATGACTAAGGGAACATCAAAAGAAGATAGTAGGAATACACAGTCATTATATCAGAAAGAACTGGTCGATGTTCAACCATAAGAGATAGCATATGATCAGAAACCAGTGGTACTGAAGTAAGAAGTCAAAGCTGCATTGAAGGCATTGGCAAAAAAGGCTCCGGGAATTGATGGAATATTAATTGAGATATTTCAACAAACAGATGCAACACTGGAAGTGCTCACTCATTTATGCCAAGAAATTTGAAGGACAGCTATCTGGGCAACTGACTGGAAGAGATCTGTATTTATGCCCATTCCAAAGAAAGGTGATCCAACCAAATGATGAAATTGCCAAGCAATATCATTAATATCACTTGCAAGTAAAATTTTGCTCAAGATCATTCAAAAGTAACTGCAACAGTATATTGACAAGGAACACCCAGAAATTCAAACTGAATTCAGAAGAGGACGAAACAGAGATATCTCTGCTGATGTCAGATGGATCTTGGATGAAAGCAGAGAATACCGGAAAAATGTTTACCTGTGTTTGATTGACTATGCAAAGGCATTCAACTGTGTGGATCATAATAAATTATGGCTAACATTGTGGAGAATGAAAATTCCAGAACACCTAATTGTGTCCCTAAGGATCAAGAGGCAGCTGTGTAAACAAAACAAGAGGACACCTCATGGTTTAAAGTTAGGAAAGATGTGCATCAGGGTTGTATCCTTTTACCATACCATTTCAACCTGTATGCCAACCAAATAATCCAAGAAGCTGGATTATACGAAGAAGAATGAGGCGTCAGGATTGGCGGATGACTCATTAACAACCAGTGTTATGCAGACACCACTTCACTTGTTGTAAGTTAAGAATATTTGAAATACTTACTGATGAAGATCAAGGACCACAGCCTTCAGCATCGATTGCACCTCAACATCAGGAAAACAAAAATCCTCACAACTGGACCAGTAAGCAACATCATCATAAGGGGAGAAAGGATTGAAGTTGTCCAAGATTTCATTTAACCTGGGTCCACAATCCACGCCCAAGGAAGTAGCTGTCAAGAAATCAAAAGACACATTGCCCTGGAAAAATCTGCTGCCAAGGACATCTTTAAAGTATTGAAAAGTAAAGACCTCACCTTGAAGACTAAGGTGCACCTGACTCAAGCCATGGTATTTTCAATCGTATCACATGCATGCAAAAGCTGGACAATGAACAAAGAAGACAGAAGAAGAATTTATGTTTACAAATTATGGTGTTGGAGAAGAATGTTGTATGGGTCATGGACCGTCAAAAGAACAAACAGATCTGTTCTGAAAGAAGTCAACCAGAGTGCTCCTTGGAAGCAAAGATGGTAAGACTGCCTCTTACATATTTTGGACATGCTGTCAGGAAGGATCAGTCCCTGGAGAAGGACATCATGTTTGGTAGAGTAGAAGATCAGCAAAAAAGAGGAAGACACTCAACAAGATGGATTGAGACAGTGGCTGCAACAACAGGCTTAATCAGAAACACAATTGTGGACACGGCACAAAACCAGGCAGTGTTTCCTTCTGCTGTTCACAGGGCTGCTGTGAGTCAGAACTGACTCGATGGCACCTAACAATAACAACAACAACAACATTGCCCATAGTCATTCACTGAGTTCCTGTCCTCTTCTGTCTTCTCATCGCACCTACAGACAGGAGCTGCTCATTTAGTCTCATGTATTTATTTGAACCAAGAAGCACACTCCTCAACAGTATCATGTTATGTCTTATAGTCCAGTCTAATCTTTGTCTAAAGAGTTGGCTTCAGGAGTAGTTTTAGTTCTGGGTTAGCAGAGACTGGAGGCCATGTCTTCTGGAGACCCTCCATTCTGCCAGGCCTTCAAGTCTGGTCTTTTTACTAGAGTTTGAGCTCTGCAACCCAGTTTTCTCCTACTCCATCAATCAAGGATTCTTGTGTGTTCCCTGTCAGGGTGGTCATTGGTGGTAGTCAGACACCACCTAGTTCTTCCAGTCTCATGCTGACATAGTCTGTGCTTTATGTGGCCCTTGCTGTCCCTTAGGCTCCTATTTTCCTAACATCTTTGATGTTGTTCATTCTCCCTTGTTCCAGGTGGTGTGGGACCAGCTGACACTTCTCAGATGGCTGCTTGCTAGCTTTTTAAGACCCCAGATGCCATTCATCAAAGTGCGATGCAGAACATTTTCTTAATAAACTTCCAAGTGACGATGTTTCTAATTGCTTCATAAGCATGCAAAAGCTAGACAAGGAATAAGGAAAAGTGATACCTTCAAACTGTGGTGCTGGCAAAGAATATTGAATATACCACGTACCTCCAAAAGAAAGAACAAAGCTGTCTTGGAAGGAGTAAAACCAGAACACTCCTTAGAAGCCAGGATGGCCAGACTGTGTCTCACATACTTTGGACTCCCTGGGGAAGGACATCATGCCTGGTAGAGGGCCAGTGAAAAACAGGAAGACCCTCAGCAAGATGGGCTGATGCAGTGGCTGCAACAACGGACTCAAACATAATAACAACTGTGAGGACGACACAGGATTAGGCAGTGTTATGTTTTGTTGTTCACAGGGTCACTAGGAACAACAGAGTCAGACTCTACTTGAAAGCACCTAACAACACGGTAAAAAAGAAAACAAGATATACAGTGAACAGTTCCCTCCTACTCTTGATTCCCAACCCTGCCACTCATCAATATCTTGTGCATCCTTAAAGACAGTCTATACATAGTTGTTCCTTTTACATTATGTGATAGTATTCTAGGCACATTGGCCTTCCTGTTTGTAGAATTACATTATTGTTCTTAATAACTGCATAGGACTCCATTGTACGGATGTACCATAATTTATTTAACTTTCTCAGTAACAATGTACATTTAGATTGTTTCCAGTGTAAAATGATGACGCAATAAGTAACATTAATTAACATTTCATACCCATGTAAGTGTATCGCTGCATATGTTTCTAGATGTGAAATTACATTTTTACTGTAATAGATATTATATAATGTCTCCTTAACATTTGGTCCAATTTACACCCCTACTGGCAATTTAGGAAATCCTGGTGGTGTAGTGGCTATGTGCTACAGCTGCTAATCAAAAGGTGAGCAGTTTGAATCCACAAGGCACTCCTTGGGAACCCTATGGGGCAGTTCTATTCTGTCCTAAGGGGTCACTATGTATCAGAATTGACTCAATGGCAATAGGTTTGTTTTTGGAGGGTTTACCAACAATTTATGAAGGTACCCCTTCCTGCATTCTGCAGAATAAGTGAATTAGTTATTTAATGCTATGTAATAAATCGCTGAAAGACTTAGCCCTTTAAAACAACTGTTATTACTGAGTCAGGAATTCAAGAGGAACTCAAGTGAGTGGCAAATACTGTAGTCATTTGAAGGCTTAACTGGGGCTGGAGGATTCACTCACATGGCTATTGACAGAAGGCCTGAGTTCTGTGCTGGCTGTCGGCAGGAGGCCTCAGCTCCTCACCACAGGGACCTCTCCACAAGACTGCTTGAGTTTCTGCATGACACAGAACCTGGCTTTTCCTGGAGTAAGTGATGTGAGGGAAAGCAACAAATGAAAAACAACAATGCCTTTCATGACCTACTCAGAAGTCACAAACCATCACTGTATTTGATTTAGAGACACTGTCTGCTGTATTTAATTTAGAAACAAGTCACTAAGTCCAGCCCACATTCAGGGGAAGGAAAATTAATCTCTACCTCTTGAAGTGGAGATGTATTAAAGAATTTATGAACATGTTTTAAAGCAACCACGATGAGTTATAAAACTTTTTTTATTTTTTTGTCTTTGTCAATCTGATAGATGAAAATTGGTATCTATTGTGGCATTAACACATAGTTGCTGTTCTGTGTACGACCCTTCTTGATTTTTCCATCGGGTCTTTGGTCTTTGTCTATGGATACATACTGAAAATGTTTTTCCAGCTTGTTTGTTACATTCCTTTGTGGTAGAATTCTTTTTTTTTGTTATGCCAACTTTTTAAATGAAATTTTTCAAAGGTTCCAATTATTTGGGGGCATTTTAGAAAGATCTTTCACACTTTAAGATTACTTTTAGAAACTGATAATGTTTTCTTCTGTATTTCTTGCATATTTTCTTTTACATTCAGATCTTTGATTCATCTAAAACGTATTTTGGTATAAGGAGTGAGGGAGGAAATCAAATCTGTTTTTCCCCCCAGAGGCTGACTACCATTATCACTGCACCATTATCACTTATAGAATAATTTTTATTTCCTCCTTGTATCAATAAATATCTTATCAGGAAGTCTGAAAGCAATCTAGATATTTGAAGCAAAGAGTAACCTAATACAAGATATTAGTTACAAAGAAGATGGAAGGGCTAGATAAGCAAAAGACAGAAAGGAATATTATTTAGTGATCAGGAAGCTGCTAGTATGCCTGGACCAGAAGCCAACAGTTTGCATTTGCTGTTGAGGTACTGGAAGCACAGCCATTAGGTTTTTTTTTTTTCTTGAAACCTCATATGGCTATCTCCACAACCAATTCCTTTGGAAGCAGCAGTCAAGAAATCAAAAGATGCACTGCACTGGGAAAATCTGCCACAAAGGACCTCTTCAAGTGAGGATGTCATCTTGAAGACTAAAACACGCCTGACCCAAGACGTGGTATTTTCAATCACATCATATGCATGCAATAGCTGGACTATGAACAAAGAAGACAGAAGAAGAATTGATTCCTTTGTAGTGTTGGAGAAGAATGCTGAATGTACCATAGAGCATCAAAAGAATAAACAGATCTGTTCTGAAAGAAGTACAACCAGAGTGCCCCTTGGAAACAAAGATGGTGAGACTTGTCTTATACACTTTGGACATGTTGTCAGGAAAGATCAGTCCTGGAGAAGGACATTATGCTTGGTAGAGAGGAGAGTCAGTGAAAAAGAGTGACACCCTCCACGAGATGAATTGACACAGTAGCCATAACAATGGGCTTAAGCATAAAAGCAATTGTGGACATGGCCCAAGACCAGGCAGTATTTCATTCTGTTGTTCATAGGGTCGCTCTGAGTTGGAACCAACACGACAGCACCTAACAACAACAACATGTGGCTATCAAGCAGGAACCTATTTTAATGATGCTGCTAAAACCATTATCACTATCTAAGGCTGGTAGAGTCTAAATCACCTGCCACTGATGCTGCTGGTATTGCCAAAACAGGCACCAGAGGAGCGAGCGATGGGGGACAGCGACAGACTCCTTCATATCTCTTGCCGCTTGATCCCAGTCCCTTTCTCCCATTCACAGAATCTAACCAAAAGCAGCTGGGGACAGAATCTGGAAAAGTAGTGTGCTGTCTGTCTTCCTTTGTAGCAGAAAAGAGCATAGAAGTTTGGGAATGGAGCTGAGAGCCAACAAATAACCAGATCACCTACTGATTTGAAAAGCCATCTTTATCTCACAATAAAGTCTTCCATGCTGGGGGTGTCTATTTCTAGACTTCCTTTTTCTTTCCATTAGTCTGTTTATCTGTTTGAGCGTCAATACCACATTGTTTTAACCATTATGTTTTCATATCTAAAGTCCTCTTTATTTTTCCGTTTCAGAATTTTCCTAGCTTCCTTGGATTCTTTTTCATATATGCTTTATAATTAGCTTTTCTAGCTCTAAAAACATCTGTTTGCACTTTATTGAAATTCTGTTAAAATTTTAGCTTAGAGAGACAATATCTTTGTAATGTCATAATTTTCTATTTCACAATTCAGCACATGTTTAACTTTGTTAAAGTCTCCTTTTGTGACTGTCCTAGTATTTTAAAGTTTTCTTTCTTTAGGTATTATGCATCTGGTTAAGTTTATTCCTCAGTATTTCATGTGTTTTCTTTTGGCTCATAGGGTTCTTTGCTTATGATTTATTATAGTTTGCATATATGAAGGCTATTAACTTCCATCAATAACCTTCACTTGATTATCTTACTGAATTTCTTGACTTTGTAACAGTACTCAGATTTATTTATTGGGGTTTGAGGCAAATAGTCATATTATCTTTTAATTACAAATAATTATAATTTTATGTTCTCTGTTACAACTTTTAAACTATTCTTCTCTTTCTCTTCTCTAATCATGCAGAAAAAACATTGCCAGAACATGATAAATAATACTAGTGATAGGGTGTCCTTTCCTTGTTCTTGATTTTAATAGGAATGTTCTACTCTTTCCCTGTTAGGTATAATACAGGTTTTGCATAACAGAGTAATATCTATTGATTCATATTTTATGATGACTTTTTTTTTTTAAATCAAGCATAGAGGTAGAATTTTGTCAAAAGCCTTTTCAGCACTCATGGAGATGATGTGATTCTCTATTTGAATCCACTAATGTGGGGAAATGTATTAATTCATTTACAAATATTGAAACAGCTTTACACTCAGGAAGTAAATTCCTTTGCTCATGTAATATTAATCTTTTAATATGCTCTCTGTTTGCACATATTTTGTTTAGGGTTGTTGCCCTGATCATCATGAATGAGACTAGTCTACAGGTTTGCTTATATGTGTGTCGTCTTCCATCATACGTTGATTTTTACTAACTTCACTCTCGGTGACCTTCTGATTTCTTTCTGGTTCTCACAATGGCCTCCTATATGCAAATTATAAGAAAACTGATCTTTTAAACACAAATACTGGACTTGCTGGTTGTTCTTAAGAATTTCACCTCTGGTTTTATTTTGTTGTAGAAATCTGCCAACATGTTTTTTATTTCTGACTTCTTTCCATAGATTGCCTTCTGTGACTTAAAGAAGCAGTTGGCAGAGGGACCAAAAGCTGGTAGATAAGTTGGCCTATAATTTGTCCCTCACCTTGTGAGGCCATGCAGAATGAAGTAGCATCAAGTAATGACCATCATCTGGGAAAAGAGAGAAACTCAGGAAATACCTCGTACAGTCATACCAGGCTCAGATGGGCGGGCCCATGAAGACTTCCTGCAGCCAATCAAGAGGTGGCTGTGGAGGTTGTGAGTTCAAAGAATTCCTAAAATCACAGCTTTGCATTCCAGAGCAGCTTTTTTCATTATCAAATTGAAAGGCAGAAAGCATACTGAATGTGTGTTAGGATAGAGAACAATAGCGGCATGTTAGCACGTATAATTGTTAGCATGTGTATTTGCTTATGGTTACATTGTTCAGCCCAAGTTATAGCTTCAAATACTCATACCTCTTAGGGTCAGAAATCAAAAGTCAGCCTATCAGAAGCCATTTGACATGTTGGCTCAAGTCTCAGGTCCTATGTGATGGCAGAAGATTATACTTTTCCAAGGGATATTGGATTAACCAGAAAACAACTAATGCAAGTTTTTTATGGAACATTATTGTTTTAGTCCTCTGCTATTGCTCTAACAGAAAATACAATTAGTGGAAGGCTTTATGAAGAGAACTTTTATTGTCACAGTCCGGTAAGCTACAAGTCCATTTATGAGTTATAAGTCCATTCAGTATGAGAAATGATCACAGTCTGGCGCGCTGAGTCCAAATCCAGTGAGAGCATTTTGGCACAGGAACCTCAGGTCCAAGGGACGTGCTCTGCTCTCGGTGCTGGTTCTTAGTGGTATGAGTTTCCCAGCTCTCTCTGTTCGCTTCTCTCCCTCATATCCCCCGGCTGGTAACTGGAGTCCTGCCTCACCAGCACAACTGCTGCCATTCTCCATCATCAATGTCACAGAGGCGGGATTCACAACACATGGGAGGAATTGCACCATATTGGGACTCATAGCCAATTCAGATCAATACACACATTTCTGGGGGGACACAATGCAATCCATGACAATTATAAAGAGGACACTTTTGTTTCTAAGAAAGACTACACTCATTCTTTCATATTCTGTCTACTATGCCAAAGTAAGCTATTAAAAACAAACAAACAAAAAAAAAACTATCCAAATACTTGTTTTGTCAAACTATAAAGAATTCTGTGTACAAATTTTACATTGTTATGTCTTCTTGGTGAGTTGACGGTTTCATCACTATTTAATGTTCCTTGTTATTCCTAGTAGTATTCCTCATTCTCGTCTACTCTGTCTGATTTTAATATATCCACTTCACCTTCTTTTGATCAGTGCTTGCATAGCATATCTTTTTCCATCTTTTTACTTCTAACCTATAACATTGTATTTAAAACGGATTTCTTCATGTGTTTGGATAAGTCATAAAACCCAAAAAACCCAGTGCCATTGAGTCAGATCCAACTCATAATGTCCCTAGTGGTCTGAGAAGAACTGTGCCATAAAGTTTCCAAGGAGTGCCTGGCGGATTCCAACTGCCAACCTTTTGGTTAGCCACTATAGCACTTAACCCACTGCACTACCAAGGTTTCCAGACAATTTATATTTTCTAATAATTATAGGAAACTCTGGTGGTGTGGTAGTCAAGTGCTACATCGGCTGACCTAAAGGCACCAGTTTGAATCCCCAGGCACGCCTTGGAAACTCTATGGAACAATTCTACTCTGCCCTATAAAGGTCTCTACAAGCCAGAATTGACTCCACAGCAGGGACTTTGGCTCTTTTTTTTGAGTTACTGATACGACTCTTTTAGGTCTATCATTTTATTACTTTTTTCTATTTATCCCCTTTGTTTCATTTCTCTATTCGTCTTGCCTCGTTTTGGATTTTGGCCTTCTTGCAGTATTCATTTTTATCCACTGGCTTTTTGGATGTATTTCCCTGAATGACGAGTTTTTCGGTTTACGTTACGTTGTTGTGGTGGTCACTCTGGGGACCACGACATGCGTGTCCAGCCTTTCATACTCCGCTTTGGATTAATATTTGACAGCTTCAAGTAAAATCTGGAAACTTTGTAATCAGTAGCTCTTTTTACCTGTTTGTGCTGACCTTTACATCATAGTTGGTATATGTATTACTTAAATATGTATTACATCTGCAGACATGGAAAACTCCACCAGACAATTTTATGATTTTTAATTTTAACAGTCATACATCTTTTAAAGAACTAAAGAGAACTTGTTTTCCTTCATTATTCAGATTAGGTAATTTCTATAAATTTATCTTCAATTTTAGTGACTCTTCTATAATCTCCGTGTTGTTACTGAACCAATTCAGCAAATTTTTGATAATTGTCTTTTTCACTACTAAAATCTCCATTTCACTCTTTTTATAGTTCCTATTTATCTGCTGAAGATGCCTGTTTTTCTGTTCAAGTGTGTTTAATTTTTCCTAATACCAAACCCCAAACCAAAACTGCTTCTGTTGAGTTAATTCCAATTCATAGCAATTCTAGAGGACAGATTAGAACTGCCCCATAGAGTTTCCGAGGAGCTCCTGGTAGATCTGAACTGTTAGCCCTTTGGTTAGCAGTTGTAGCATTTCACCACTACACTACCAGGGTTTCCTTTCCTCGTATAGCATAGTCATACCAGCTATTTTAAATTCGTTCGTAATTCTAACATCTGGCTCATCTTGGTTGGCATCTTTTGTCTTTTTCCTTGGGAGCTAGTCACATTTTCCTGGTTCATTTTATATTCAGTTATTTGGGATTTTACTCTGACTTACCAGACCAAACCAAACCCACTGCTGTGAAGTAGATTCTGACTCGTAGTGACCCTATGAGCCCGAGTAGAGCTGTTCCATAGAGTTTCCAAGGAGTACCTGCTGGATTTGAACTGCTGACCTTTTGGTTAGCAGTCATAGCACTTATCCACTGCACCAGCAGGGTTTCGGACCTAGTGTATGCTATATTTTGTAGACTCTGGGTCCAGTAAAATCTTTGAAGAATGTTGATTCTACTATTGTTATTTTAGTAGGCAAATAACCTGGTTAGATATATCCTGCAAGTTCTGTCTTCATTGGGGTGGTGATTCTAATCTTAGCTCAGTTTGCAAAGCCTTTGTTATATTACTTTAGGTCTGCCCTGCACGTGTACAATTTAGATACTAATCCGAAATGTGGGTGACAGTTTAAATCTTAGTTTAATACTCAAAGTCTTTGCTAGACTTGTTCAGGTATCTTCCACCTATATGATCATGTGGTTTTTTTCCTCTTTAGTCTATTAACATGGTGGCTTACACTGACAGATTGTCCAATATTTAAATGGCTTTGCATCTCTGGACAAACTTCACTTGATCCCAGTGTTTAATCCTATTTATACATTCCTAAATTTTGTTTACTAATATTTCATTGGAAACCCTAGTGGTGTAGTGATTAAGTCCTACAGCTGCCAGCCAGAAGGTTAGCAGTTCAAATCCACCATGGGCTCTTTGGAAGCTCTATGGGGCAGTTCTACTTTCTCTATAGGGCTGCTATGAGTTGGAATCAACTGAATGACAATAAGTTTGCTTTTGTTTTGTTAAGAATTTTTGCATCCGTATTCAGAGAGACATTGTTTTAGCTTTCTTTCCTTCTATAATCTTCATCTTCGGTATCAGATAATACAAACCTTATAAGATGACTTAGGAAGAGTTCCTTTCTCTTCTTCTTTGGGGGGGAGGAAGTGTTTGAGAAGGATTATTATTATTTGTTCTTTAAATGTTTGATAGAACCAGCCAATGAAGCCAGCACTATTTGTTGGTGGTCGTGGTATGTTTTTGATTAAGGCTTTAATCTCTTTACTTGTAGTGGATCTGTTAAGAATTTTTGGTTCATCTTGAGTCAATTTAGATAGTAAATGTGTTTCCAGGAATTTGTCCATTTCATTTGTCTTAATCATCTAGTGCTGCTATAAACAGAAATAACATAAGTGAATGCCTTTAACAAAGAGAAACTTTATTCTGTCACAGTCCAGTAGGCTACAAATCCAAAATCAGGGCATCAGGTCCAGGTGAAGGCTTTCTCTGTTGGTTCTGGAGGAAGGTCCTTGTCATCAATCTTCCCCTGGATTGAGAGCTTCTAAGATACAAGGACCCTATGTCCTTTCCAAAGGAGGTACTCTGCACCCTGCACTGGTTCTTGGTGGTTCGAAGGTTCACTTTCTTTTCTCTCATTATCCCAAGAGATTGCTTCAAGGCACGATACAATCTTATAAACTGAGTCCTGCCTTACCAACACAACTGTTGCCATCCACTTTCATTAACATCAAAGAGCAGGATGTACAATACACAAGAAAATCACACAATACTGGGAATCATGGCCTAGCCAACTTGCCACGTAAATTTTTTGGAGGAACGCAATTCAGTCCATGACATTGTCTAAGTTAGATAACTTGCTGACATATAATTGTTCATTGTCTTCTCTGATGATCCTTTCTATTTCTGTGTAGTCAGTAGTAATGTTCCCACTTAACGTTTTTTTATTTCAATTATTTGCCTCTTCTCTCTCTCTTTCTGTCTCCTTTGTCTTCTCTCCTTTGCTTTAATGAAATTTTATGGTGATGATTTATACAAATTGGCAGTAGACTGGGAAATATTGAAACTAGTAGACTATGAACATTCTCTACAACACTCCATTCATTTTGAAGAATGAAAGCGTGTTCAGACATTCCTCACATGGTTATTGAAGGTTTACTACATACCAGCCACTATGCTACAGGCTCACCATGAGACAGAATTGAGACCATGGCAGTGAATTTGTTATTCCTCTGTTATACTTGTCTCTGGGTGTGCTGTAATGAGCAAACTATTGTTCTCACCTTCAAGAAGCTTATGGTCTAGTAGAAGAGTTGGAGTAGTAAAGTGACATTCTAATACACTGTGCTAATTACTAAGTGTTTTGGTTGTCTGGTTCTGCTACAACAGAAATACAGCAAATGGATGAATTTAATGAAGAAAAACATATCCTCTCATAGTCTAGAAGGCTATAAGTCCAAATTTAATGTGTCAGCTCCAGGGTAACAGTTTTTCTTTCTGTTAGCTTTGGGGGAGATTCTTGTCATGATCTTTCCTTTGTCTAGGCGCTTCTTACCACAGGAACCCAGGGACCAAAAAGGATGTGCACTATGCTTCTGGTGCTACTTTCTAGGTGGTAGGAGATCTCCATGTCTCTCTGCTCACTCCTCCGTGTTGTATCCCAAAAGAGATTGATTCAAGATACAAACTAATCCTGTAGATTAAGCTCTGCTGCCTTAACAAAACTGCCACCAATCTCATCTCATTAACACCATAGAGACAGGATTTATAACCCATAAGAAAGTCATCAGATGACAAAATGGTGGATAATCACACAGTATTGGGGATCACGGCCTATGCAAATTGATACACATGTTTTTTGGGGACACACTTCAATCTATGATACTATGATAAGGATGACAGTATGTGAGCCCAGAGGGGTACTTTTAGTCTAGACTAGAGGATCACAGAAGGCTTTGTAAATGAGATATCAAAGGAATCCAACTCTTTTTAACTCAGTATTAAAGAAATTTACCAGAAGGATACTAAGTACAAACAGAATCCATAGAAATACTGGAGAAGCAGGCTTGGAAATGGGCAGAAATCAAAGCAGTTTGGGAGAGCTAGGAAGCAAGAGCCCAGGGGGGTCTCTAAACCAGAATAGCCTTGTAAGAGCCCTGCCACTGGTGTGGAGGAATTTCACATTTTCTTTTTGCACTATCTGCACAAGATTGTAAGTCATGGAAGAAATCATCTGATTGAACAGTGTCTTAGTCATCTAGTGCTGCTATAACAAATAGCACAAATAGAGGGTTTTAACAAAGGAAAAAAATGTTGTCTCACGGTCTAGGAGGCTACGAGTCCAAATTCAGGGCATTAGTTCCAGGAGTAAGCTTTCTGTGTCTTTCAACTCTGGATGAAGGTCCTTCTCGTCAATCTTCTCATGGTCTATGAGCATTTCAGCATAGGTGACTCAGATACAAAGAATACACTCTGTCCTCAGTACTGTTTTCTTGGTGGTATGAGGTTCCCACTCTTCACTTGCTTCCCTTTCATTTCTTGTAAGACAAAAGGTGGTGTAGGTCATGCCCTAGGGAAACTTGGTTTACACTGAATCAATGATTGGACTGAGTGTGTTACAGTCCCACCCTAATCCTCTACAACATAATCCAATATTGCCTCATTAACCACAGTTGGAGATTAGGATTTACAACATGTAAGAAAATCAACCATAAAATGGAGTACAACCACACAATACTAAGAATCATGGCCCAGCCAGATTTATATGCACATTGGGATGGGGGTGCAAACAGAATTCAATCCATGATAACCAATTTAGGTCACAGATCAGCTACTTGATTTTAACAGGGCAATAAAAGAAAACAGCGAACTGCCTTTACCTTCTGTGACAGGGACAGGTTCTTAGATTTACCACCTAACCCAGCACACACAAAGGAAACAGAGTTAATTTCCCAGAAAGAACTCAGGATGCTGAAAGAAGCATGAACGGATGCTACATTGCCAAAAATTGACAAAGATCCATGGCAACAGTTAAGCTGAGACTGATACATGGGGAAGATTTAGCCAGTGTAAGAGTGAAAGGAGAGTATGTTTGGAAAAGAGGGGCCAGTATTGGCAAAGGTCTGGAGACAGGAGGAAACACGGCGAATTTAGACAACTGAAATTGGTTCAATACAATTACAACATAAAGCTGGAGAGAAAATAGACGAGAACAAAGGAGCCCAGAATGGAAGGAGGTGATTCCGGACAAAAACAGGAATAAGGTGACATTATATCTTCTTAAACAAATAAAAAGCTTGGCATTTATTCCTGCAGATGAGAACATGTTAAAAGATTTAATGTAGAGCTATGATAATGTTATTTCTGAAAAAAGACTTTGGCTGTTACATGAATCATAGATTAGAAATAGATCCAAAGTCATAGAGACCAATTATGAGGTCAGTTCACTAACTCAGACAGAAGGGAAGGTAGTCTGAAACAGAGTTATACAGAAAGGATGAAGAGAAGTGATGGTTAGATTCAGGGAAGGAAGGTGAGGAAGACGAAAGAGACAGGACAATTCCAAAGTTTGGGGCTTAAGTTGCCTTCTGGATAATACTGCCATATTTTTTTTAAAAAAAAAAAAGACAGTTGCTGTTGAACGAACTCCAACTCATGACAACCCCTGTGTGTCAGTAATACTGTGCCCCTTGGGGTTTTCAATAGCTGTGATCTTGCAATACGAAGCCTAAAGGCCTCTGTAAACACCTTTCAGTAAACTTTGTAACAGCAACTATAAACAGGTGGTGGGGGATAAAAGGCCCCAATAATTAACCACATCCTAGAACAGTGAGATGGGAAAAACACATGGGGCCCACTCTGTATTCAGAAACCCCCAGAACAATTACATTGTGAACAGAATGAGGGTGATCTCACCAAAAAACTACTGACCGAAATGTCAAAGATACCAAAAGAACAAGAATTTTGTTTTTCAGAATGAATCAGAATGTGCGAATGTGAGGAGCACGTGTGGCGGTTCCAGGAGTGAGCACCATGTGACCTTCCAGCCAATGCACACAATAACATAAAGCTGATGCTGGGATTTGAACCAAGATTTCAAAGGACAGTGAATGCACAACATCCCATAATAAGTCCTGCCAATGCCCCCTAGAACATTTTGCTGCTGACTCCATTTTGTACATAGAGGCATGCACACCCTAATTTCCCTAGCCCTCCACTTCCTGAAAATTTCTACCTCCAGTATGAATAAAGCAGGAGACCCTTCCTTCCCAAAACCCTTTATAAGCCCTGACAAAACCTTTGTTGAGGGAGGCAGGGGTAAGAGTTGCTTAGTCCTTCCCTATCTGCACTTGCATGATTGTTTAATAAAGCTTTGCTCTGGGAAAACTCTGTGTCTTACCTGTTCATTCTTGATCAGTGAGGGGCAAGAACCTAACATGGGTCTGTAGTGTCTGAGATGCCCAGGAACACTCTTTTGGATGTAAGTCACCAGGCTATTCTTCCAAGGTACCTGTGGGTGACTTTGAACTATCAGCTTTTTGGTTAATGCCCACGCATTTAATCTTTTGGGCCACCCAGGGAATGCCATACATGACAGAAGGGGCTCACAGTGGGGGAAATAAGTTCAGGGTGGTGAATATATTGTAGATTGGAAGGAAATTGTTGAATATATGACTTTGAAGATCAAGATAGAGACTTGAACTAAAGATTTAGATTAGGTATTTATAATTAGATAGAAGCCAAAGGAATAGATAAAACATCTCAGGACAAAGATACAGAGAGAGAAGAACCAAGATCCTAAGATGGAACTCCAGTAGCACCAACATTTAAGGGCTGGGCTGAGGAAAAGCAGCAAAGAGAACCACAAGAATGACCAGCGAGATAAGAGGGAAACAGATGGGTGATTCCATGAAGCTGATGTTCAGGACTATTTCAAGCATGAAGAAATGACCAGGAGTCTTAATTGTTGAGTATGACAAGGAGGGAAATGTGTTCGTGTCGTGTAAGAAGAGTTTCAGAGAAGTGATCGAAACAGCAGCCAGACTGCAATAGGCTGAGGAGTGAGGAGACAATAGTGACTTGGGGATGGTATAGCCTGGTGGTACACAACCCTGCTGTACCTTAGAATCACCTACAGAGCTTTTAGAAGCCCTGGTGGTGCAGTGATTAAGAGTTATGGCTGCTAATCAAACAGTCGGAAGTTTGACTCCACCAGGATCTCCTTGGAAACCCTATGGGGCAATTTTAGTCTGTTCTACAGGGTTGCAATGAGTCGGAATCAACTGGACAGCAGTTAGTTTTTAATGGGCTTTTACAGAGCTTTAAAAAATTATGGATGCCTGGGACCCACCTCTCAAAATTCAGATTTAGTTGGACTGAAGTAAATTTACATGGTGTATTAGTTTCCTATTGCTGTTGTCACAAATTACCACAAACCTAGTGGTTTCAAACAATGTAGATTTATTACTTTATAGTTCTGTAGGTCAGAAACCCCACAGAGATCTCACTGGGCTGTAGTCAAAGTGAAGCAGGGCTAGTTTCCTTTTAGAGGCTCTAGGGGAAAATCTGTTCCCTTGCCTTTTCCAACTTTCAGAGGCTCCCTTCCACCGTCTTCAGAGCCCGCACCTTTGCTTCTCTCTGTACTCTTCTGTAGTCACGTCTCCATCTGACTCTCTTCTTCTGTTTCGCTCCTCGACTTTTAAGAATCCTTGTCGCTACATCTAGGCCCGCTAGACATTCCCAGATGATCTGCGTGCCTCGGCTCCTTAATTATACCTACAAATCCCTTTAGCCGTGTAAAATACCGTATTCACAGATTACGGACCCTAGGATGAGGACATCATGGTTCTATCTATCACATGTGAGTGAATTCTTAAACATCCTAGGTGATTCTTCTGAGCAGCTAGGATTAAGCAACACTAGATGAGAGAGAGGTTCATAGTGGGGTTGATGGAGACATTTTTGGTTTTGTTTTGTTTTAAAAGATGGGGCGTGCAGTAGGCAAAATAAAGAAGACAGTCATTTCAGTTCCTAGCTATTGGTTTTTTTCCAGGAGAATCTTAATAGTGAGATTATGTTAGAGAAGAACAATTCTCGTCTGACACTTTTTACAGTCCGCCCAGAGCTGACACTTTCCCCTCTTCTACTCCAAACACGACATATTGTACAAAGCTTCCAAACCCACAGTTATAATTACAAAGACAAGCAGAAGATATGCAGTCGCATGCTCAGGGTGAGCCTGAAGATATCCAAACCTAGATTTATAGAAAATGAGCTTCTCAGAGGCAGAAACTGAAGAGGCTAAGCTGAAATGAAACTCAATTTTCTCCAACACTGAGGCCTGAGGTTACTTGAGACCAGCTTTTTGTCAACACTGGGGACTTAGAAATGAAACAGCACAGACAGGCTCAAACTCCAAGACTGCCATATTGAGCAGGGAAGGCGAGCACGTGTTTTGGTTGGGAGAGGGAATACAGTTCAATTAATCCTGAAATGTCTGCAAAAACAAATGATGGGCATGAAGAAAACTCAACTTGAAAGGGGTGTGATTCCTTTTGAAAGAGCATCCCCATGGCCTGGCAGCCACAAAAGAGAAACATCAGCCTGCCAAAATGCAGATAATTAGGAGTGAGTAGCAGTACATGGACAGTTTGCATTAAAAGCAAGGCAGTGTGGCAGATGGGAAGGCCTCAGTGGCCCAACCACCATGGGCTTGGGGAGGCTGGGCCGTGCCTTACCTGGTCCTCCCAGGGCCCAGGAACAAGCCGCTTCTTCTGCCAACAGGGGCTAGAATGGGAAGGGACACGCTGAGACTGTGCAAGCATCTGTCCATACTCCAGTCCTGGCCAGCAGCAGAGGGTCACAGGACCAAAGTGATTAAGCCCCTGGAGGGATCCTACAAACCCGTCAAAGTGAGGAGCTTCCTGCCCCTCCTCTTCAGATATTTTCCTTATTCCAGACACTCCAAGGACTGCCAGGTACTTGAAGATTGCCTTACTCCTGGCCCCTTAAATGCAGAGGAGAAAGAGGGACTGAAATAGATGTCGTTTTTGAAGCAACTGCCTCATTGTTACTATATGTATATATATATATATATATATATATATATACACACACACACATACATATATGTACATATATTTATGTAATTCAACTAAGGCAAAACGCTCACCTAAGCAGAACAAAGACAGGGGGTTTCCACTGTCCCCGTGGTGGAGTCTGGGTCATGAAATAACCATGCCTTCGCAGCCAGACTTGTGCCTGCTTGACAGGAAAGTTCTAGTTTGATGACAATGATGTATCCAATTCCCCAAGGCGGGTTACTTAGTGGCAGCCCTGCATCGACCCAATAGAATATTTGATGTGCGCACGGCTGTAAAAAGCTGACTGCCATACTGAGGGGAGATTCTTGTAAATGCCATAGTGAGATGCAGGTGGGCCACAGTATTCTGAAGCTTCCACATCCACACTCCCAGTATTCTCCTTCTTTCTCTCTTCTGCAGAAGTATGCTGGTTGGCTGGGTTTTGACTCATTGAGGAGGGTCTATACCCAATTTTCCACCTACCTGAGCCCCAAACAACACTCAGCATTCGTTCGTTCTCCCAGCCTCTGCTCTCGTAAATCCATGCCTCACTCCTCAGCAGATCTCAGCTTTCTTTTCTGCTTGTGGCCTCACCAGCGTTGTTATTCCACTCTTCTCTGGGCAGAGCTGGATTAGATAGAGATGGTAGGGTTGTGCCAGACTAATTTTCAGTCCCAACTCACTTTTCTTTTTTTTTTTTTTTTGGCTGATTCCATCTGCAAGGAGCTGTCTCTGTCCTCAGCACTAGTCTAGTGGAACACTATCTTGCAAAGTATCAACTAATAAACACAGGCAAGGGACTCTCAGAAAATCTCTGCGTGTTCCTTTAAAAGAAAATCAGAACATTTGTTTTTCAAGTTATTCTTGAAATCCTTAAGATGATCCAGATGCTGTGAAGCTTCCCTCTTGGGTTTGGGCACTGTTCCTACACAGAATCCCTGCCTGGAACGGCAGTGTACATAAGGTTACTATCCCATTGGAACAGTACTGGGGTATTTTGTCTTTCTGTCTTCACGTTCCAGTTATGCCTTCTGTTGCTCTTGGCAGGGTAGCCATATTTGCCACAGGTTGACTTCCAAGAGTCTTAGAGCCAGGGCAGCACCACAACGTGTACATCTTATCATGACACTTGACAAATGATGATGTTTCCTTCATCTTCTTGATTCTATGGCAGAGATGCGATGAAACAGCTCTGGACTCTCTTGCAAGATGTAGGCTACAATTTGGTTGCCCTAACACTCAAAATAAGCCCAAATGAAAAAAGGGACAGGCTTTGGGACTGACTTCAATTGGTCTGGGGGACGTTGTGGTTGAGTCGATTCCGACTCATAACCCTATAGGACACAGCAGAATTGCCCCATACAGTTTCCAGTGAGCAGCTGGTAGAGTCCAACTACCAACCTTAAGCACTGAGCCAACAGGGCTCTAGAGTCTAGAAAGGAAGTTCACAATTTCAGTTTTGCTAAGCTGAGTGGGAGATGCCTATAAACATTGAATAAAAATGTACAGCAGGATAACCTAGAAACCACAAGAGAGGTCAGATGTAGAAACCAAGATTCAAGAATCGTCTTCATTTGCCTTAAATTTGGTGTGGTCAGCAATTACGAGTTTTCTTTTGAGTAGTTTCCTCTCCCCTCCGACCCCCTTTTCCTTCATTTTCACAGCCTTTGTGCATTTTTTTAAGTGCCACTCTTGCTTGCAGCTTGCAACTGAGTTCTGTGTTTTTAACATCCAATCACATAATCTACCTTCTAATAAGTGAAGTTAATCTTTTTATATTCACTTTGATTGCTGATATAGTTGTACTTATTTTGGCCAGTACATTCTGTGTTTTCTGGTTATCATCCTTTATCTTTGTTTCTTTTTATCTCTTTTACTGCATTCTGTTGGATTAATGACGTTATTCTATATTTCTTTTTTCCCCTGCCTCTACTAGCGTGCTGTCTATAAATTGTGTTTATTTTCTTTTGGTGGATATCTTTAAATTTTTAACATGAGCACTTAACCATAAACTTTCTAACAAACTCTAAATTTGTTAAGTACTCCTGTTTTCCTCCTGAACGTAAAAAGGACTTAAAACATTTACAACCTCCTTCTGCGTCTTGCTATTTATCCTTTTTTTTTATTTTTATTTAACATAACTGAGTGAAAATGTACATTCACATGTAAATTTACATGCCCCCCTATATGCAGCTTCCACTGCTCTCCTTGTCCGGTGACTGCACACTATTCCTCTCTGCTCCATACATGTCTCATCCTCCCAACAGTCTCCTTTCCCCTCCTCTCTGTTATTTATCCTTTTTAACCATGAAATTATAGATCTTTCTTTCAGCACCTAAAAATAATTTTAATTATTTTAAGCAATTTGTTAATTAAATTTGCTGACTTTTTAAAAAGTCTATTTGCATACTCACAATTTTTTTTTTGTAGCTCAGCCTTCCCTGTAAGTATACCTTTAATCTTGCAGAGAATATTTTTCAACAATTTATTCCTGAGAATAATACCCTTTTAGGCTGCGATCTCTAATAATTTATTTTGTTCTCACTCTTGAGTGATAGTTTAAGTAGCTATAAAATTCTGGGTTGACTGTTACTTCTCCCCAGTACCCTTAAGAGACTAATCTACTACTTTACAGCACCTACATTGTTTATAAGAAGTCTGCAATCAGCCTTATATTATATTCTCTTTGTAGATAAAGCATCTAAACTGTCTGACAGAATTGAAGATTTTTTTCTTTATCCTTGGTATTTTGCAAATTTCAATGTTGCAATGTGTCTCAGTGTCATTTCCTTTTTTTTAAATTTAGCATTCATGTTTCTCACAGTATAGTTGTGTTTTCAGTCAAGAGTCATGTCTTTCTTCATCTCAGGAAAGCCCTTAGATACTGTATCTTTGTTGTAGTTATCAAGTGTTGCTCCAACAGAACGTCACAAGTGGATGGCTTTAACAAAGTAGAATTTTATTTTCTCATAGTTTAGAGGGCTATGAGTCTGAATTCAGCATGCTGGATCTAGAGGAAAGCTTTCCCTGTGGCCTTTGGAGGAAAGCCTTTGTCTCTGTTAGTGTCCGCTCCTGGGAAGTCTTCATGTGGCATTGCATCTCGCTTCCCTCGTTTCTGCCTTGATGGCCTATTCAACCACTTTTACGTCTCAAAAGAGATTGACCCAGGATATACCATACACTAACCTGGTGTCATTAACATAACAAAGACAAACCATTGCCAAATGGGATTATAACCACAGGCATAGAAGTTAGTGGGCTAAGTGTCATGTCTTCTAACCAAAAAGTTGGCACTTCAAATCCACCAGGCACTCCTTGGAAACTCTATGGGAAGTTCTACTCTGACCTCTAGGGTCATTGTAAGTTGGACCCAACTTGACAGCAGTGGGTTCTTTTTTATATATAAGTTAGAATTTGTTGTTGTTTATTGTTAGGTGCCATCAAGTCGGTTCTGACTCATAGTGACCCTATGAACAATAGAACGAAACACTGCCCGGTCTTGCACCTTGTCCACAATTGTTTTTATGCTTAAGCCCATTGTTGAGGCCACTGTGTCAATCCATTTCATTGAGGGTCTTCCTCTTTTTTGCTGACCCTCCACTCTACCAAAGGTGATGTCCTTCTCCAGGAACTGATCTTTCCTGACAACATGTCCAAAGTACGTAAGATGCAGTCTTGCCATCTTTACTTCCAAGAAGCACTCTGGTAGTACTCCTTCCAGAACAGATCTTTTGATTCTTTTGGTGGTCCCTCGTACATTCAACATTCTTCTCCAACCCCACAATTCAAGGCATCAATTCTTCTTCTGTCTTCCTTGTTCCTAGTCCAGCTTTTGCATGCATATGATGCAACTGAAAATACCATGACTTGGGTCAGGTGTGTTTTAGTCTTCAAGGTGACATCCTTACTTTTGAAAACTTTGAAGAGGTCTTTTGCAGCAGACTTTCCCCGTGCAATGCATCTTTTGATTTCTTGACTGCTGCTTCCAAGGGCCTTCATGGTGGACCTAAGTAAAATGAAATCTTTGACAATCTCAATCCTTTGTCCACTTATGACAATGTTGCTTACTGATCCAGTTGTGAGGATTTTTGTTTTCTTGATGTTGAGATGCAGTCCATACTGATGGCTGTGGTCCTTGATCTTCATCAGTGAATGCCTCAAAACTTCTTCATTTCCAGCAAGTAAGGTGGTGTCGTCTGCATCATGCAGGTTGTTAATAAGTCATCCTCCTATCCTGATGCCTCATTCTTCTTCGTATAATCCAGCTTCATGGATTATTTGCTTGGCATACAGATTAAAAAGGTACAGCAAAAGGATACAACCCTGACACATGCCTTTCCTGACTTTAAATCATGCAATGTCCCCTTGTTCTGTTCACGTGACTGCCTCTTGATCCACATACAGATTCCTTAAAAGCACAAATAGGTGTTCTGGAATTCCCATTCTCCACAACATTAGGCATAGTTTAGTATGATCCACACCGTTGAATGCTTTTTGCATAGTTCATGAAACACAAGTAAACATCTTGCTAGTATTCTTTGCTTTCAGCCAAGATCCACCTGACATCAGTGATGATATCCCTGCTTCTACAACCTCCTCTGAACCCAGCTTGCATTTCTGGCAGTTCCTTGTCACTATATTGTTGTAGTCGCTTTTGAATGATCTTGAGCAGAATTTTACTTGCATGTGATACCAGTGATATTGTTCGGTAATTTCCACATTTCGTTTGATCACCTTACTGTGGAATGGGCGTAAATATGGGTCTCTTCCAGTCAGTTGGCCAGGTAGCTGTCCTCCAAATTTCTTGGCATAGACAAGTGAATACTTCCAGTTAGGATTTACAACACACATAATTCCACCCATAACATTCCACTCTCTGCCTCCCTAAATTCATGTTATTTCTGCATACAAAATACATCCATCCTATCATGTCATCTCAGAAGTCTTAAATCAACTCAAAGTCTAAAATCTTATCTTCTGTATCATCTAAATCAAATATTAGCAAGACTTTAAGAATATTCCATCCTGAAGGAAAATTCCTAGAGATCAGCATTCTTCTAGCAAAATAATGCACAGATTTCCCTTCAATGGATGATATTTTAAAATATTTTGAAAGATTACTATGAGTGCCTCTTCTTAATTTCCACCACCACCACCACATGTTAGGACCCAAAGCCTTTTCCTCCCTTCTAGGCAACAGTCCAAGGCAGAGCAGAGGATAACAAAGAAAGTTTATATCAAGGGCTCTGATACACAAGGTAGCAGGAATTTTGGGGTGGGAGACAGGGAGTATTTGTGGGACTACAGATGAAATAAGGACTAGGGTTCACAGAAAAGGGAAAAGAATGACTACAAGGGGAGAAACAAAATAAACACTCTTTTTTAGTTAATTAAATGTTGATTTGGGTTACATTAAGAAACTTGACAGACTCTAATGAGTTAAAAAGCTTCCAGGCTCTGTTTCCAATCCCCTGCTGCTATTTGTATTTTACGTAGTTTAGATTACATCACTTAAACCTATAGAACAAATTTGATTGAACATTCTGTGTGACTTGGCATATGTTGACTTTGCATGAAAGGACTGTTTTAGTCAGTTAGTGCTACTCTAACAGAAATACCACAGGGTGGATGACTTTAACAAAGGAAAGTTTATTCTTACACAGTCTGGCAGGCTACAAGTACAAATTCAGGATGTCTGCTCCAGAGGAAGGCTTTCCCCCTTGTTGGTTCTGGTGTAAAGTCCAATATTTTATCAGTCTTTGTCCAGAGAGCAACTTGGTATAGGAACCTCGGGTCTGAAGGTCACACTTTTCTCCTGGTGCTTCTTTCTTGAGGGTGCAAGGTTTCCAACTCTCTGCTGGTTTCCCTTTCCTTTTATCTCTTGTAGGATGAGAAGATGAAGGGTGGCACAAGCCATACTCCAGGGAAACTCCCTTTGCAGTGGAGCAGGAAGATGATATTATTAAGGGATTTATAGTCCCACCCAAATCCGTTAACATACAGCATAGGAAAATCACAAGATGGAGGACAATCATCGACTACGGGGAATCATGGCCCAGCCACATGGCTACACATATTTTTGGGGGGACACAATTCAGCCCATGACAGATTAGGCTCCTTTTCTCTGCACTTTTCCTCTATTGGAATCCTCAGTGATGTAGTGGTTAAATGCTATGGCTGCTACCCAGAAGGCTGGCAGATCAAATCCACCAGGCATTCCTTGAAAACTCTATGGGGCAATTCTACTCTGTCCTATAGGGTCACAATGAGTTGGAATCAACTTGACAGCAGTGGGTTTATTTTTTGGTTTTACCTTCATTATCACCAGTAGATGCCTGGACCAATCCACTAACTGGTCAGCACACTCAGAATTGGTTACTAAATCTCTTACCTTCCTTTCCAAAATCTACATACCTATGAATAGATTTGTATAGATGTCAATTGCCTGTTTGCCCTTCTGCTTTGATTCTATATCTCCTGGCTGTTGTATACACAGACTTGTCAGACCTTGTATTCTGCCAGTGAGAGGCACTGAAGGATTAGAGAATGGGAGGCAGGAAGAAAGCTTTCTCTATGTCCACTGTCATTTTGCCTCTCACTTCCCTGCCCCACCAAGAACCAGCTCCCAGAGTAGGATCCTGATTCTGAAGCTCCAGCATCACCTTCTTCCCCCTTTTTTCCCTTCAACAGAGGGATGGTAGTAGCTTCCTGCTGTTTCTTGTCAATGGATGGCCTTACTGTCTCCTATTTGCTTCTCTGCTCTCTCTCTCATGAAACAAATTCCATGTACCAGATTCACTCTTTTAAATACTAGAGAAATTTCTTTTGTCCTGGTTGATACACTTCTTGGAGGAGAAAGAATACAGAGTTGGGTTTTTCACTTCTTTGAGCATGAGTGCTCAAGTGATGACTGCCTTGCAAACGGAAGTGATATGTGCCATGCAATGGCAACATAATTACTTAAATTATCACCGATAAGTTGTGATAATGTGTCAGTTAAAGATGAGGCTTTGGGAAACCAAATAGCTCCTGTATTCACCTGGCACAAGCTGCTCAGTGGCTGGCTATTTCTAAGGTGCTGGGGCACTGACAGAGAAGAGAAGCTCAGACACAGGTACAGAATCACTTAGCATCTCTAGTATCTTTAAAAGAAATTGTTCAGGAAACATCTCATAACCTGGTTTCAACTGGAAGACATTGTGTTAAGTGAAAGTAGTCAGCAACAAAGGGACAAATATTGTATGAGACCTCTACGATAAGATCCCAAAGACAGACTTATGTATAGAAGAAAAGACTCTTTGACAGCTGCAAGGGAGGGGAGAGAGGGAGGGCGAAGGGGTGGGGAGGATTTAGACTAGATAGTTGGTAGAAATTTCGTTGGGTGAAATCGGTGATGGCACTCATTAGAAATAAGAACAATATTAAGCGGACTTCACAACATAACTTGAATATTCCTTCCATCTTAACCCAATATTGCAAGGACAGAGTAGCTGGGGCAGGGGGCAGGGGACAATGCTCTTAGGTGAAATCGAGGCCAATTGGCACAACTAGCATTTTGCTAAGAAGGCTCTCTGCACTCCACAATAGTGAATGGCATCTGGGGTCTTAAAGGCTGCCAGGCTGCCATCCAAGGGCACAGCAAATGGTCCCAATTCAACAGGAATGGATGCTCATTGAGGACCAAAATGACATGGGGTAGAGACAACCCAGAAGATAGAGAGACCCACATGAGTAGGTGCCTACATCGACTTGGGACCAGAAGAACCGGATGGTGCCCAGCCACGACAAGTGATAGCCACTATGGAGCTCACTAAGTTGAGTCTCACTGGCAACACAAGAATAAAAAGGGGTGCTCCCTGAGATCTCCACTAAAAGACAGCAATTGATGGTCCAGCAGCTTTAGGGTTCCCCTGGGAGCATGGCCCCTGGCCCTGATGCTGCCCGTGCCCATAAATCACAATAAAGGTCCACTCTTCGGACAGGAATAGATTGGACTTGGCAATGCAGAGTGACCATATATTGGATGCACTTTATGGTTCTATGCATCTACAGGATATCATCCTGCTGACCTCTGGCTGGAAGAAGGGGAGTAGGTGAAGAGGAGGGGAAAGGAGACTGTTGGGAGGATGAGACATGTATGGAGCAGAGAGGAATAGTGTGCTGTCACCAGGCAGGGAGAGCAGTGGAAGCTGCATATAGGTGGGCATGTAAATTTATATGGGAATGTACATTTTCACTCAGTCGTAATAGAAAGAGAGACAGAGAGAGAGAAAGAAATTCTTACTCCTAGCAGTCATAAGATGGATGTAGTTTTAGATTAGGCCCCAAATCTCATCAGGCAATTGCAAAATTATGACGTAAACTGAACACAAAAACCAGCTGGGACTCGTGGTAAAGTTAGAGTAATGTTTGAGGAGGAATGGAATTCTCAGCCTTGAGATGGGAATATGTAGATGGCTGTATAATGTTTAGGACCTTAAGCTAGAAAACTTGAGTCTTCTTTCTGAGGAAGCAGCCCATCTTCCCTCCCCAACCTGAGGAAACTTTCGCAGACTTGAAATCCCTATAACGATCTTACTTCGGGCCATTTTCTTACAGGAGTGTACAATTCTCCTCCAGACCCACTCTACAAGTTTTCATTGCCTCTAGACCCAGATATAGAACCATATCCCATTGTACTCCACTGGGAGAACTACAAGATCTCTGAAAAAACATAATTTATGTAATTTATATACCAAAGCAAATGTGAGTTCTTGCTAATTCATGTGAACAGGAACCTGGAGAACAGGTGTGTCAGTGGATTCTAAGGGTTACACTAAGAACGACAGAAAATAAGCATTAGAGGAGGCTGAATTCATCAATAAAGTACACTCACCCAGGGTTCTGGACTTAATATTCTAGCTCAAGTCACTGGAAATTGTTCCAACGGTTTCTTTGGTTGACTAAATCTTAGGTTTAACTGCCTACCTTCAATGACATCAAGCTGCCAAAACTTTTCCAGTATAAACAGCTTTGCATATTTCTGTCAACACAACTATCTACAGGCTTAGAGAATGCGTCATTTACCATCACGGTGTCTGACACACCATTCCAAACAGGTAACAAAATTTACAATGAATGAAGCTCAGCAATGGCTTCACGCTCATGCAGTTCACTGGCTTCACCATATACCCCAACTGTCCGGAAGCAGCTGGTCTGATAGAATGGCTTGCTGCAGCCTCAGTTACAGTGCAGATGGAAGATAACACCCTGTGAAGCTGGGGTGCTGTTCTAAGGATATAGTTTGTGTTTTAAACTGCATCAGTGGTGGGGGCTCTTTTACTCACAGCGAAAACAAGGGGCCCGGGAAACAAGGAGGGAGGACTGCCCCCGTTCACTGCTGTACGCACTCTTAGATATCTGCTTCCTGTCCTTGCAGCCCTGCAGTGGTCCCCAAGGTACGTCAAGGAACTACTTTTTTCAGGCTGTCTCTTCCTCTGGCTTCTAAGTAGATACGACTAGTGGGAAGTCCTGAAAGAAGACTGGAGAAAAGGGAGAGAGGAGAAGCCCAAAGTATTTCTCCCTTTGACTTTGCTTCCTTCAGCGCCTCTGGTTGTTGCTGTTGTCTGCTGTGAAGTCAGTTCCAACAAAGCGACCTTCTATGAGAGTAGAACTTCCCCGTAGGTTTTCCTGAGCTGTAATCTTGAGCAATTCCTCCACAGATAGCTCAGTTTTCGTCTGACAAACCTTCCATGGTTCCTACCCCTAGTTGCTGTTGCTGTTAGGTGATAACACTCCCACACGGCCCGGTATTGCTGCCCCTATGGGGCTTTCCACGCCATGATCCTCACAGGAACAGACTATCAGCTCTTTTCTTCCAGGAAGCTGCTGACTGAACGCAAACCGCTGTGTTAGCAGCTGTTTTAGTCACCCGGCACTGCTCTAACAGAAACTATCATGAGCGGAAGGCTTTAGGAAAATACGTTTTATTGACACAGTCTGGTAAGCCACAAATTCATTTATGAATTATACATCCATCTAGTAAGACAACTTAATCACAGTCCTGTCCAAATACAACAAGAGCATTTTGGCACAGGAACCTCAGGTCCAAAGGACATGCTCTGCGCTCAGTGCTGCCTTGTTGGTGGTGTGAGGTTCCCAACTCTCTGCGTTCACTTCTCTCCCCTGCATCCCACAGCTGGTGGCTGGAGTCCTGCCTTATCTTGCTGCCCATTGTCCTTCATCTATATCACAGAGGCAGGATTCACAACACGTGGGAGGAATGGCACCATAATGGGACTCATATCCAAGTCAAATCAATACATACATTTTGGGGGGAACACAAGGCAACCCACGACCATAGCCAAGGACTTAACCATTGTGTCACCAAGGCTCACAGCAGGTGACCCTAGTCCCTCAGCTCTACTAACGTTACCTCCTCAGTTTGCCTCTCCCATGAAGGGGTGATAATTCCCTATATTCAATTCCATTTTAAATATTCAGAGAGATTTCTTTTATTCCACTTGTACCATGACTCATAATTCCTTTTGTTATGTTATAAAAATAGAATTGTGGTGCATATTGTTCTACAACTTGTTCTTTAGCCCCACAATGTAGCAGCACCATCCTTCCATTTCACACAAACAGATCTAAGTTCTTTCTTACATTGAGATATATTCATATACTTTAAAATTCACACTTTTAAAGCACACAATTCAGTGCTTTTTTTTTTTTTTTTGGTATGTTATTCACAAAGTTGAGCAACTATCACCACTGTCTAATTTTCACTGCCTTAAACAAAACAAGCCTTGAATCCATTAGCAGTCACTCCCTCTTCCTCCCTGTTCTTGCTCAGCCCTTAGAAACTACCGCTGTGTCTATGGACTTGCCCCTTCTGAACGTGTCATATAGGTGGAAGCATCATGCAATATGTTGCCTTTTGTGTCCCACTTCTTTGACATAGCAAACTGGTTTCAGGTGTCTCCATGTTGCAGCATGCATCAGTACTCCACGTCTCCACTAGGGGCGAATAATATTCCATTGTATGGCTATGGTCCATTTTGTTTGTCTAATTAAAAGTCAGCGAACATTTGGGTTGCTTCCACTTTGCGGCTATTATGAGTAATGCAGGTATGAACATTTGTGTTAGTTTTTATATGGACATACATTTTTAATTCTCTTGGGTGTATTTTGCTGGATCATATGACAACTTCATGTTTGAGTTTTCATGGAGCTATCTGTTTTCCCAAGTAGCTACACTATTTTACATTTCTAACACGTTCTTTTTAATAACTGCACAAAATTGCACAATATGGCAATATGTATGGCCTTTAATTAACACTGCTTCTGTTGAAATACATTTAGGTTTTCTCCATTTTTTCATGGTTATGATTAATCACAGTCGCTCAGGAGTACATATCTTTGCATATCTTCGTTAGGTTTAGCTGTAGAAGGGTTTCTAGAAAGTGAAATACCTACATCAAAGGTTTGGGTTTTTTTTTTTTTTTTTTTTTGCTTTAAATTGTGCCAAAGAACCCAACCCCCCACCCAAAATTACTAATCTACACTCAGACAATGGTATATGAAAGAGCCAATTTTCCCACACTCCTCTAACACTGGATGTGTTTTCATTTTTGCCAGTGTGACAGGGGAATAAACTATGTCTCACTGTTTAAAATGACATTACCCTGACCCCCAGTGGGACTGAACATCTTGTCATGCACTCACATTTTTATTACCCAAACATAAAGAGCTACACTGGGCGATTTCTAAACTCCTTTGCTGCTATAAAATTTGACTTGTGTGATTTACGCTCTGGGTGCTGTGATGGTTACAACAATGTTTGCTGAAGCCAGAACCGCCTTTGACGGAGCAGGCAACAGTTTGCTATGATTTCACAGATGCTGGAACAGGTCCTCGTAGTCACCAGAATAACCTTCCACAGAGTAACCACCATAGAGCCAGCAGTTCAAAGAAAGTGCCCAGCAATCTTACCTCTACTTGGCCAGAACCTTAACGTGACTCTTCTTAGAAGTACACAGATTAGCAGAAACACACTCCATCCATATTTCCCCAGCTCCAGAATTCAGCATACCTTGGTTCTAGTACCTGTGCTAGGCCTTTCTTCATCTCCAAAAAATCTAAAAAGAGTAATTACAGGCCTAGATGAGCTTGGGTTACATTTCACTAATTTCTCAAGTAATCTTGTTCTACTGTATTTTTTTCTGTTGCTCCAATTATTTTCCAAACTCCTTGCAAATCTACTTGAGTGATGGTGAAACTTGGCCCACAGCTGGTGGGCTGGCTTCAGTTGCATTGCGGAGGGAGGGAATCATCTACCCACAACGCATGCTCTCTAATGCAAAGTGAAAAGTGTGATGGGAAGAACATGGATGGTACATTTTTCAGCCTCCTAGCATCTAGACATGGCCATGTAACTAGTTCTTACCCGTGGACTATGAGCTGGAATCATATGTCATGTCCTGACAAGGGCTTTTTTAGCAGTGGGATATGTTCATTTCCTAGAACTGCCATAACAAAATACCGCAAACTGTGTGTCTTGTAAGAATGAAAATTTATTGTCTCACACTCTGAGGGCAGACTGTTGGCTGTGCTGATTCCTTCTAACACTTTGAGTGAGAATCTGTTCCAAGCCTCTCACTCAGCTTCTGGTAGTGCCAGACATTCTTTGGCTTGTAGATGTGTCTTTGAACACGGCCTTCCTCTGTCTCCCTGACTGTGGATCCTCTTCTAGAAGGACACCATTCAGGTGAGATTAGAACCCACCCTGCTCCATCATGACCTACTGTTAATGGATCTTAACATTTTTAAAGCCCTTGTTTCCAAACAAGATTGAATTCACAGTTACAGGGGTTAGGACTTCAAGATACCTCTTCCCAGGTGGGGTGGGGAGGGACACAATTCAACCTCTAACACAAAGGTACTGTCTTCCTATTCTCTTTTATTTCCTGCCAGCTGGATTCAGAGGCAGATGAAGTCTTAGAGAAAGGCTGACCCATAAGATAGAAGGATCCTGGCTCTCTGCTTAACCACATTGAGGAAAATGACCAACCATGAATACTTGCCTTCACTATTACATAAATGAGAAAAAAAATTTTTCTTATTTAGTTTTAAGGTCCATTTGTTTCAGAAGCTATCATCATTTTAACCAATGTATTCTGCCTAAAAACATTTTACCAATGACCATCTTAATGAATCAGGTACCAGCAAACCCCCTGACACTCCCAACAGCCGTCTTCATTAGAGCTCAGAAGTGTCTTCAAACAGAAAGCTCATTAATTTATCCTAATGTCATAGAACAGCTCGATTCTGCTGTACCCAGCAATTCTTGACTTGTGCTTTGAAAAGCTCTGAAGTGCGAGCAACATATGTTTAACAACAAAAAGTTAATCAAGAAATACTTGTGGAATATATGCTACTGAAAATTACCAAGAAGTATGACAGATACAAAGAAATATTGCAAAAAGAAGACACGATTTTGTCTAGCAACCTACAATTTAAATGCAAAAGCAAGGTGTTTATCCACATAATCCTGCTACATAACTGTATGTCTGGGTGGTACAAGGAATACTCAAAAATAAAATAAAATAAAAAAGCCAGCAAGTTGATTCTGACTCATGATGGCCCCACGTGTTACAATTTTCTTAGCTGTAGCCTTTCCGGGAGCATATTGTCAGGCCTGCCTTCTATAGTGCCACTAGCCAAACCAAACCCACTGCCATCAAGTCAATTCCGACTCATAGTGACCCTATAGGACAGAGTAGAACTGCTCTATAGAGTTTCCAAGGAACATCAGGTGGATTTGAACTGTTGACCTGATAGTTAGCAGATGTAGCACTCAACTGTTACACCTCCAGGGTTTCCACTAGGTGAGTTCAAACTGCCAGCCTTCAGTAGATAAGCACAAACTGTCTGTACCACCCAGAGACCTCAGGTACCAGGAAGAGATGCTTTAAAAATTTAAAAAGAGTTAAGATAATTTTTTTTATCTAGGGGCAATCTGATACAGCTTCATGGAAGAAATGGGAATTGGGCTGTGTCTAAAAAGTTGAACAGAATTAAGTCATAGAGTTATGCTCCAAGGTCAAGAGAATTTAAACTGGCAAGTTACTGTTAGATTATAGATATCTGAAGGTCTTGAAAGCCATGCCAGGGAAGTTGGATGTTATTACAAAGGCAACACGGAGCTGTAATTTAGGTTCACATTAAGTTCCAGAATTTCAGAGCCAAATGTGTGACGACCCCTCAGAGAAACCATGGCAGCTATCTGTTGTTTTCAGAGATAAACTTCAAACCTCCTTCATTTTACTATGAGTGTATTGTCATGAGCCCTGGATTTCATTTATTTAAATGCCATCTTCATATTTTTACTCCATACCTGCATGTCACATGTATATTTGTTATATAATATTTTTCTGTAAGTCTGCTTTCAGTTAACTCCAAAGCAAAGATTATCTGTGACATTAGAGAGTGAGCACAGATGCTGAGTCAAATTTTTCCAGTATACAGTCAAAGAAAGTCTTAACTACTCAGATTTCTAAATTGCCACCTAAATATTCACAGCTCCTACTAGTGGGTTACAGATCACACTTGGAAAAATGTGGTCCTACTCTGAACCGCCACATGTGTCTTTTCTTTCTCAGGTTCCCAACTTGCTTGTCTTTCCCCATTTGCTCTCCCGTCTTGTTTTGTCCATTTTCAGATGAGTGAAATCCCTAGATGGTGCAAATGATGAGCACGTCCCACTGCTGACCTAAAAGTTGAAGGCTGGCGTTTACTGAGATGTGCCTCCAAAGGGAAGCCTGGTGATCTACTTCCCAAAAAAAGCAGCTATTGAAAATACATAGATATGGGGTTGCCATGAGTCACAATCAACTTGACGGCAAGTAATAAATTGATAAGTATGCCACGTTGCTGTTCCCACAGACAATTTTGAAATTGCGATGATTCATTGAGCTTATTTCTTGCTCACGATGCAGTTGGGACAGTCCCTCTCCCTCCTGTAGATCAATCATCTGAAGCACAAGGCCTCCAGGGTCACCACGGCCAGAGAGGGAGGAATTTGAGATCATATGGGATTGTTGAAGGGCCAGGCCTGGATGTACCCTATGTCACTTATGCCTGCAACCTCTGGATATGTACCCCAATACAGTTACCAGGGAAGCTAAAAAATACAGCAGAATCCGCACATATTGGTGACACTAAATATCTGTCACTGTAACCTAGGTACTGTTCACCTGGAGATCCTCTCAGTCACTTTTCCTAAACTGCCCTCAGGACAGGCCTGGGTGTCTCAGGAGTAAAAAATCAGATGCTTCTGCTAAACTGGGCAGATTTTCATCAAAATGGTCCCTAAGAATTCATGTAGTCAAAGACTAGCATCGTTTCTCACACCACCATTACAAACGGCAAATAGAAGTTTATAGCGTTCTCCACTTTCCTCATATTTATCTGTCCCCTTCTCCATTTCTAAGACAGAGATTGAAGACAGAGGCTTTGTTTCCTATTGCTGTTGTAATAAATAACTACAAACTTTGTGGTTTAAAATAACATAAATTCATTATCTTACACTTTTGTAGTTGAGAAGTCCAAAGTAAGTTGCACAGGCTTAAAATCAAGATATACACAGGACTGCTTTCTTTCTGGACAATCTAGAGGAGATGTGCTTTCCTTGCCCTTTCTAGTGTCCAGAAGCTGCCCACACTCCTTGGCTTCTGGCTCTTTCCTCCATCCTCCAAGCCCCCAATGTCAGACTGAGTTTTTGTCCATTGCATCACCATGAGGCTGACCCTTCAACCTCCCTCATCTGCTTTAAGCACCCTTCTGATTACTTTGACCCCATGTGAATAATCCAGCATAATCTCCCCGGATCAAGGTCAGCTGATTTGCAACCTTAATTCTCATTTGCCTTGTAATCTAATGTACAAAGTCTAACAATTAAGTTTGCAAACTCATCCTAGAAAAGGTGCTACATACCTCATTGCTGGATACCACTATGGTCACCTTCAAAATACTCCCCTTGTGAAGCTGTGCACCTACACCAGTTCCTAGTCCACTCTTCAAAGCAATTTTGGAACTCTTTTTCTGGAATGGCCATCACAGCTGTCGTCATATTACCTTTGATGTCCCGAACATCATCAAACTGTCTTCCTTTCAATATTTCTTTTGTCTTTGGGTAAAGAAAAAAGTCACTGGAGGCCAGAACAGGTGAGCAGGCAGAGTGTTCCAATACAGTTATTTATTTACTGGCTAAAAACTCACTCACAGACAACTACACAGTGAAGTTTGCAAACTTGCCACCTTTCCACCATGCACAATGGTCATTCCATAACGAGTTCCACAACTGCTGCAAAGGGTGGACTAGGCGCTAGCGTCAGTGCATAGCTTCCCAAGGGGAGGTGCTTCAAAGGTGACCATAGTGATATTGAACAATGATGGCATGTAGCACTTACAACAATTAAGTTCATAAATTTGATGGTTGGATTTCACACTCACAGTCCATGGGGATTAGGGAAAGGACAGCTTTAGGGGTGGGAAAGGGGGCCATTATTCTGCCTACCACAGCCTCACTGGCCAAATCCAGTCCATAGACATGATGTGTTTCATTGGTCTGTTTTTTTCTCTCTCTTTACAAATATTTTTGAATACCAAAAAAAGTAATGTTTTTAGATAAGAAGATTTTATATGTATTTGAAATCTCTGTGTCTAGCTTCTGTTGAAAAGGCGATACAGTAGCAGGGGCCTAGATTCCCTCATCAAAGCAACAGGCTGGTGCTGGGCAGGGAGTGTTCCCTTTAAACGGACAGTGGATCCTGCAGACGGCTGCGGTCTCCAGCACATCCTGTTACCACTTGCACTTGCCTGGCCCATTTCACCAAGTCTTGTCACCTGCCTCTCTCCTTTAAATTCGCAAACTCTGTACCAGATAGCTTATTACTGTGTGGTCTCACACTATCATTTGGCTATCAATCACTGGACTTCAAACTCGTTACAGAGTGTACCTCCCCTCACGGCAACCCCACGTGTGTCAGAGTAGAGCTGTGTTCCGCAGTGTTTTCAAGGCTGTGGTCTTTTGGGAACAGGTAGCTAGGCCTATTCTGAGGCACCTCTGCATAGACTCAAGCCTCCCACTTTTCTGTTAGCCACCAAGCACATTAACGATTTTGAATCACCCAGGGACTCCACCGGACTTGAGGCCCCGTCCTTCTCTGTCGGCACTGTGCCCTTCCACTCAGTGCTCTCCCAGCTGCACAGACACATCATGGTACCCCTTTCTTCAGACTCTAGAAAGGAAACGTGTCCAAGGCCCGTTCCTTCCAGGTGAGCAATCACAGGACTTCAGCACGAAGAATAAGACCCTCTCAGGCCTCTGCATCATAAATCTCCTGAGAGGTAGAGACATAAGTGCATCCTGGAGCAAGGTGCAAAGTTCTAATGTGCTGTTGCTCCATCAACAGCGGCCCCCTTTTGTTTTTCTTCAGCCCTGTGTATGCACTGTCCTCTAATGAATTTCTTTACCCTGACAACAGGCCTGATTCTGGCTCCCATCCAAGCTGCACACTAGCTTTCATTGTCCTCATGGGCTTAAGTGAAGGGCATATCACTTTGTTTCACTTGCAGATGCTCACAGATCCAGCGCTGGCATTAATAACGCTGCAGGCCCAGCCGTTCCATCTTCATCAGTGGGCACGCATCATCTTCCACACTGCAGATGATAACCTGTCTCAGCTGCCAGGGAGAAGAGCTCTTCATTACCCAGGTCGGGCCAGGGTCCTCCTCAACAAATACCTGAAAATCCCATTAGCCAGGCAAAATCTCTCCTGTCACAATGCCTTGAACACTGATGGTGGGTGAAGGAAAGAGACCTTCAAGGACTCAATTATACTGAAACACTTACAGAGGTCACTGGAGCAAGAGATGAGGGCTGTGAGCTCTGTCACTGAATCTATAGTCTCCCTGGCCTTGGGCATCTGTGCAACACCTTTGTGATTCTTTTCCTATTTCTTCGTAATACTTGTGATTTTATTCCCTTAATATTTTTCTTTAAATCGACTGTGTATTTGATTTGCTTTTCTTTAGCATCATCCCAGCCAGAAAATTAGAACTTGGTATCTTTTTTCCCTACCAAAACCAAACCCAGTGCTGTCAAGTTGGTTCCAACTCATAGTGACACTAAGGGCAGCATAGAATTGTTCCACAGAGCTTCCAAGGAACACCTGGCAGAGCTGAACTGTGGACGTTTTGGTTAGCAGATACAGCACTTAACCACTGCACCACCAGGGTTTCCTAATACACCTTAAAATTAGCATAACCAAAACCGCTGCTGTTGAGTCTGTTCTGACTCACAGAAAATTAGGATATAAATATTAAAATAGTAAGTGCTGAGCCACATACCATCAAAAGTTATCTTTAGTTTTCCCTCTGAAGTTATGGAGCCAGGCACTGCTTGTAGGACACATAACTTGCCACAATCTGGAAAACACAGATCTAATCTATTCCCCCAACTCAGCGCAGGATCACACCTGAAACAGACTGTATGGATTGCTCCTGTGGAGACTCTCCAAACAGGTTTCCTCAAACTCTCAGGGTACTGATGCCTGTGGATACCCGTTATCACTGCCAAGTTCTTTCTTACATCTCACCTAAAACTCCCAGCTCACACTGTCTCTTCATGTTGTGATCCAGAGTTGACAGAGGCATAAATAAGCTCTTCAGACAGCCCAGCAAGTGGTTTTAGAAACAGCCCATCTTTTCACAGGGGGCACAGCAGCAGCCAGTTTGGAATTACAGGCTACAAGTTCAGAGATGGACACAGACCACATTTTAGAGACAGACAGAAACATGAGTTGGGTGAGGTAGACTGAACACCCATGGCAGAGGTCAGCAAACGTCTTTCTGAGTAAAGCCAGTTAGTAAGTATTTTAAGCTTTGCAGGTAGGTGGTCTCCACCACAACTACTCTGTCACTATAGCATGAAAGCAGCGTAGTCAACACACAAGCCAATGGGCACGGCTGTGTTCCAGTACAACTTCATTTTCAAATTCAGGCCATGGGCCAGTTTCCTAATGCTTATCCTAGTGTGTTGAATGATGGGCGTGGTCAGTGTCGATGCAGCCTCTCCTGGCAAGGTTCTGTCCATGGTGTAGACTAGTCAGACAAGGATGAAGGCCTAGATCTTCAGAGGAGGCAAAGCAGAAATAAACACAAACTCTCTGTGTCTACGTAACTTAGGAAGAGCAATACTTGGCAGAATCCAGAGAACTGGCTCTAGATTCAGCTGTGTTGAGAATGAGCTGAATAACCTCAGAGCTCGGTTTACAAGTCTTCTGTGCAGAAAGAGGGGTTAGATCCCCATCTTCCCGCACAGTCTGGCGTGTAGACTCCCAGTCCGCAAGCATCCCAAGGCCGATCAGACCCGACACATGTCAGCCTTCTCGAAGGCTGTTTGTTAGTTTTACAAATGAAACACATACCCGTATTTTACCCTAATACCTTTTTCAAAACAAAACTCAGAACGCTAGAAGATTCAGGAATGAGCCAGATGTAGGCCAAAGTGACAATGCGTTTCTGCATCTGAGGAAAGTAGCCAATCACCCCAGTATCTGTTCCTCGAAAACTAAAAACTACTCTTCAGCTTAGAAGGACCTCACTAGGATGGGAAGATTCCCCGATGGCAGTCGAGACAAGGAAGGAAGCAAGCAGAGTACGAGTGGCAGCCCTAACAGGGAGAGGAGACCCAGGGACTTGAAGTTACAAGGAAGTTTCTTGGGATTCTGTGAAATTTTACAGAATTATAAAACCAGACCCTGGCTAGTGTGGGGTTTACAACACCATCCTGGAAAGAGAACGTCGACATTCCAGGTGTTCTGTTTCAAAAAAGCCTCGTTTAATGATCATAAATGAGACTGTTCTAAACAGCCCATCTGTTGCCTACCTTCTACAAATATTTAATTCTGTCCACACTCTGCTCACAAGGGAAGTGACGACCCAGAGCTGTTCGCCCACCATGAATCTGTTCCTTTAAAGAATAAATCCTAAATGCCATACACATAAAGTCAGCTGGGTCCATGGAAATGCAGGGGGAGTTCCTCTCAGAGAATCTGCTCAGTGAGGAGATAAATTTTCTCTTCCCTATCCCTCAGAAACCTGGTGGCGTAGTTGCTTGTAATACTATGTCTGCTGACCAAAAGGTCAGCAGTTCAAATCTACCAGGTGCTCCTTGGAAACTCTACAGGGCAGTTCTACTCAGACCTCTAGGCTCACTATGAGTCTGATCTGACTTGAGGGCAGTGGGTTTGGTGTTTCTTGGTTCTCTGTTCTTCAGCTCATCATCTCCAACACGGCTGAGAGGGAGCACTTTTGATCCGGAGGTCTCCCTACTGAGACTATCAGAGAAAAGACTGTTCTCTACCCTGTCACACGGAATCCATAGGCTTCCTCTCACAGCTTTCTATTGGCCCTCCTGGCCCCATTTCCCACTATGGCTTCCCTCACACTTTAAATTCCTGATGCCTTCTTCAGGAAAGCCTCGCAGCATAGTGGTTAAGTACTTCGGCTGCTAACCGAAAGGTTGGCAGTTTGAACCCACCAGGCTCACCTCGGAAACCCTGTGGGGCAGTTCCACTCTGCCCTACAGAGCCCCTGTGAGTTGAAGGCAATGGGTTTTTCTGTCTTCCTCAAACAGTCCCTGGGCAGAACAAACAGTTATCATACTTGGTTGCTAATAGAAAGGCTAGAGGGTTGAGCTCACCCAGAGGCATCTCTGAAGAAAGGCCTGGTGATCTACATCTGGAAAAGCAGTCATTGAAAGTTCTATGGAGCCCAGTTCTACTCTACTCTGGTTATGATGAGCCAGAAACTCGTTGCTACAAATGGCTTACTTTCTGCTTTCCTCAGATCCCCTTCTGCCTCAGCCACAGGAAGAACAAGGACAATGTATGGGAAGCAACACATAGCCTGACTCCTGATTTAAACCATTGCTTGTCTCAGCCAGTCACGACTTTTAAAGCTTTGAGTTGAATGTAAACGTCTACATTATTACCAGGAGCCAGTTTCTCCACTGGACTCACATTCAGGGCATAGCGTACAAATTTAGTTTCTTATCCAGCACCCGCTTTCCAATAACTATGAGAAAGAAAACATTTTCTCTCTTTTATGTTTCCTCCCTATGTCCCACCTCATAGATTATTATTTAAATAGTAGCATCATCTACACTTAACTTCTGTGCCTTGACTTTTCTCACCTAACCACATATGCAGGAAATGTTCATGTTCGATCTGTAGAAGTGGCTCCATAACTGTACTTCAGCCTTGTTCGTGGCTGCCGAGTATTCTGCTGCGGATTTGTACTGTAATTTATTCCATCAGTTCCATAGTCATGGGCATTTAAGTTGTCTACTGACTTGTTATTTCACATAATGCCACAAAGAACATCCTTAAGTGTGTCTTTAAACACATGCTCAAGTGTATCTATGAGGATAGATTCCTGCAAGTGGAACTGCTAGATGAAAGGGCATGCTTATTTAACATTTGTATAGATAAATATAAGCTGCTGTTAGGGGCTGTTAAGACAGTTCTGATTCAGAGCAACCCTATGCCCAACAGAACAAAACAATGTGTCCTCTTGTTCTGTCACTGCAATCATTGTTACACTTGAGTCCATTGTTACAGTCACTGTGGCAGTCCATCTCATTGAGGGTCTTCCTCTTTTTCACTGAATATCTACATTACCAACTGTGATGTCCTTCTCCAGGGACTGGTCTCTATTGACAACACATCCAAAGTATACTAGACAAAGTCTAACCATCCTCACTTTCGAGGACCACTCTGGTTATACCTCTTCCAAAAGAGATTTCTTTTTTTCTTCCAGTAATCCATGGTGTATTCAATTTTCCTCAATAACACCATAACGCAAAGGCATCAGTTTTTCTTCTGTATTACTTACTCACTGCACAGCTTTCTTAAGCATATGAGGTGATTGAAAATACTCTGGCTTGAGTCAGGCACACCTTCGTCTTCCAAGTGAGGTAGCGTATACACCCTATCAAGAGCTCACAGAACTGAACTCTATAAAATTCAGTCCTTGGGAGCTGCTATGTGTACACAACTTGTAATTTTCGCTTCCTTATACATTAGGGTATAGGACACTCATGTTTTATAAATGTTCCCTATTTGGGGTGTTGAATAAAATTTTCTGAAATAACTGAAATATTTGCAGCAGGAGAGATTCTAGATTAATGCAATGAAACCTGTGAGAACTGAACTCAATAGCACTTCCTCGTTTTTCTAGGTCTTCCAAGTTTTGCACCTTGGACAGGGTACAGTCTTTCCACTTTTCTATCACTCTTGATTAGTGTGACATATTTTAGTTTTCCTTCTCTAACAGGTTTCAGTTCTACACAGTATCTTGGTCATCTAGTGCTGCTATAACAGAAATACCACAAGTGGATAGCTTTAACAACAGTAAGTTTGTTCTCTCACAGTAGAGACTCAGAACTCACGGCACTGTCTTCAGCAGAAAGCTTTCTCTCCCTGTCAGCCCTGGATGAAATTCCCTTGTAATGCATCAGTCTTCTCTTGGTCCAGGATAATCTCAGGGCAGAAAACTCAAGTCCAAAGGATGCGCTGTGTTCCTGGCGCTGCTTTCTCGGTGGTGTGAGGTCCCCCTGTCTCTCTGCTCACTTCTCTCCAGTATAACTCCAAAGAGACTGGTTTAAGGCATTATCTAATATTGTAGATCTCACCAACATAACTGCCACTAATTGTAGCTATAGGGTCTTTATGAGTCAGAATTCACTTGATAGCAGTAGGTCTAGTTTTGTTTGTTTGTTTTCCTAATCTAATTCAGAACATCATAAAGTTAGGATTTATAATACATACGGAAATCACATCAGATAACAAAATGATAGGCAATCATAGAATCCTGGGAACCATGACCTAACCAAATTGAGAGATATTTGGGGGGTATACAGTTCAACCCATGACACACAGATTCCTGCTTTCGCATGTTTTACAGTCTAACAGAGCTTTGAGAGACAAGCTTCCACCCAGATATTTTCAGTTAGCATCTTCCCCACTTGATCTGCACCTGATATGATGCAGGCACCCAAAAAATCTTGGGTGAATGAATGCCTGAGTAATACAGCCATGAGACTACGGATCCACAATCAGTGTTTCAAGTGTTGCCGTCCTCGTCTCCTTTCAGCAGTACCATGGTCACTCAGTATACGTCTGCAATACCTACTGCTGCTATAACAGAAATACCACAAGCAGAGCTTCAGCAAACAAAAATTCATTTTTTCGTGTATTAGGAGGCTGGAAGTCTCAGTTCAGGATGCTGGGTCTAAGAGAAGGCTACCTTTCTCTGGTAGTTTTGGCTGAAGATCTTTATCTCTTCAGCTTCCGTTTCCTGGTTCCTTGGAGATTTCAGTTTGTTTTGTCATCTGTCCTACTCCATCTCAGCTTCTCACTTGTGTTTAATCTCTTTTATATCTCCAGAGAGACTGATTCAAGATAGACCCTAAAAGAGCCCTGCCTCATTAACACAACAAAGACAACCCATCTCCAAATGACATATAGTGTAGGATTTGCATCCATGTACTTTGGGAGAGGACACGATTTGATCCATAACAGTGTTCTTTAAATCTATTAGGCTCGGTTTTGCCACTTTGTATGTGGATCTAATTTATAAGCTCTTGGCTTTTGTTTCAAAAATCAGTTGTATGCTGACAGTCTCAGCATCTGAGAAGGATGGGCTAATACTCATATGCTAGCTGGTGTGTTTTGGAGCCAAATCAAAATCCTTCAGTTCATAAACATGACATGATCTAGCAGAAAGGAGTTGGGAATTTTTATAAGATCTGAAAATGAATTCTTCCTGAATCCAGTACTCAACACTGGATATTCAGAACAAGTTTCCTGCAGTTCTGGCTGTCGCAACTGCCCAGTGTTTCTTCTCTTGAACTGAAATCAATTAACCTCAACCTAAAATTTGTTAGAACTAGAAATGTGATCTATGAACACAATTAGTAACTATTTACTTTAAAGCTACTAAATTTCTCCAAGCTTCAGTTTGCTCATCTGTAAAATGGGATAAGAATATCCATGTTGTGGTAAATTCAAGCACTATACATCTGCCAAGGAAAAGTATCGAGTATCTTTCTTTTCCATATTGTCTAATCTCCCTCAAAATGTTTGCTTCTGAGTTTAAAAAAAAAAATCAAGTTCATTCCAACTCATAGTGAAACTACAGGACAGAGTGGAACTGCCCTGTCGGGTTTCTAAGGAGTAGTTGGTGGCTTTGAATTACTGAGTAGTCGGGGAAAAAATTAAATCCAGTAACAGCAAGTCAAATCAGTCCACTTAAAGCAGTTTCTTCAGTTAACTTAGTCTCTTTCAGATTAATGTCCACTCTTTTAGTGTTTCATTCCCTCCTGACTCACCTCCCTGTGATGAAAGCTGGGCTTTGGGGAGCTTCCTGGACTAAAATCCACGTGGGCATGTCCCTGAACTGATTTCTTTATGGTTCTCAGGGACAGCCGTTTTCTGCCCAGTTCCTGGGTGGCTTGCTGCCATCCAATGGCAGTAACTGCATCTGTTGCGACCTGTTCACTGGGCTAGAGCAGGGCCTAGAGGACCTTCTCTGCTAATTTGGCCCCAGTTGAGCCCTTGCCAGAACTGTAAATTCCTGCAATCCGGCTGTGACTCCTGTTCAGTCCCTAGACTAAGAAACTACCCTTACAGTCCTTAGATGCAGCCGGACTTCTTCCTACTACGAACCCATCTCCTGCGTCCCACTGCCACCATCATCTCTCCAGTGTGACCCTCTTGGATTCTGTGTATCCTTTAGGATTACATTCATCTGGGTTTTGTTTGTTTGTTTGTTTGTTTTTTGGTAGCTAACCAAAATTTATTTAAAAACCTGAAACAATAATGAGGTAGAAGCAGTAGATATTATTCTGTGTCTCTAAATCTAGACAGTCCAGCGTTGGTGGGATTGTTCCATGAAGTCATCAGAAACCTAGGTTTCCTGGATATAGGTGCTTTGCTGAACAAAGCTTGCCCAGGATAGGATGGCTTCTATTCTCAAAATAATCTCATGTTTCATCCTGGCAGCTGGAGCACCAGCCATTATCTCCAATTTCCAAGCAATATAAGGAGGAGGAGGAATGTCTCCCAGCTGGGTCAGCTTGCTTTAGGGACCTTCCTAGAAGTTCTACTCAAATCTTCACTTGCATTTGATTGGATATAACTTAGCTCTATGGCCATATCTAATAGCAATGGAGACCACAAATGCAGTTTTTCAGGTGGAAGGAATTACTGCTCTAAATTAAAATTCTATGACTTGGAAAACAAAGGGATGAATAGCACAGAAGTATCCAACAATCACTGGTGGCCTATGGTAACTTCTGCATCCACTTTATGCCATTCAGGAATCTAGAGTTCTAACCCGGGCTTTCCTCTGCCTCAGAGCATGGTTGTTCCAGGATACTGCTCACTCTTCAAAGGAGTATTTTCTGTGAGTCCCAACCAGGATATCTCACCAAGATCTCTTCTGCTTCCAACTTGCCCTTCAACCTAACAGTGGCCTCCATCCCGTCATAAGCACACAGCCGCACATCCTCCTGGACTGTGGGTAAAGGAAAGAAGATCAGAGTATCACACTTTGACCCTATTTTATTTCCTGCTTCCCACACAGATCTGGAAGGAATAGGATTTCCATTTTCCCTTTCTATCCCTGATCTTCCTGTGTCATATCCCACAACTGTGCTCTTTTCACAGGGTAAAATGTTAGAATAGGATTATGGGAGAGAAAATAAAGGGCATTGGTCATGTCTTATGTGCTGCTATAACAGAAATATCACAAAGGGATGGCTTTAACAAACAGAAATGTGTTCTCCCACAGTTGAGGAGGTTAGAAGTCTGAATTCAGGGATCCAGCTCCAGGGGAAGGCTCTCTCTCTCTCTGTGGACTCCGAGGGAAGGTCCTTGATACCTGTCTTCCCCTGGGCCTAGGAGTTTCTCACTGCACAGACCCTGGGTCCAAAGGATACGCTGTCCCCTACCTTCCGTTCTTGGTTGAAGGATATCCCTCCTCTCTGCTCAATTCTCACTTTCATGTCTTAAAAAACATTGACTCGAGATAAAACTTAATCTTGCAGATTGAGTCCTGCTTCATTAACATAACTGCCTCTTTAGTATCACAGAGGTTAGAATTTACAGCACGTAGGACAATTGTATCACAGCACAAAGCAATGAACAACCGCATAATAACTGGGGATCATGGCCTGGCCAAGTTGACACACATTTTGGGTGTACACTATTTAATCCATGACAGTTGACTATTTTGAAAATATTATCCCTGTCACATCTACATTCTTTTTTATTCACCAAGCACATGTAAGTACAATATAAGCCTGTTAAATGAAGGATAGGATTGTCATGGGAATCAAAATCACATAAAATATGGAAAGCTCTTGTCACAATGTGTGGCATATGGTATATGTTTAATAAGTATTCTTGTTGTAATTGCTTTTTTTTATTAAATAAAAATGAAAGTGTACATACTCTGTGCTTACAATGCTGGGTTAAGATGGAAGGAGTACACAAGCTGTGTTGAAGTCTCATTAATACTAATCTTCTTACTAATGTTTATTGTCACCAGTTTCAACCAACCAAATTTCTAACAACTATCTAATCTAAATCCCTGCCCCTCAGCCTCCTGCTCTCCTACCCTCCCCACCCTTGTAGCCATCTTTTCTGTTTCTATGAGTATGCTTTTAAGTTTTTATCATAGGGGTCTCATAATAATTGTTCTTTTGTCGCTGACTAGTTTCACTCAACATAATGTCCTCCAGTTGAGACCAAATTGAGAGATGTTTCCTGTTATCATCATTGTTCTTTATCATGGCATAGTACTCCATTGAGTACATATACCTAAGTTTACCCATCAATTCTTCTGTTGTTGGGTTGATTCCATCCTTTAGCTATCGTGGACTGCGCTGCAATGAACATTCGTGTGCATGTATCAGTTGGTGTGAATGGCCTTGATTCTGTAGGATATATTCCAAGCAGAGGAATTACTGGGTCAAATGGTATATCTATATCCATTATTTTAAGGTAACACCAAATTGCTTTCCAAAGACATTGCACCATTCTGCAATCCCATCAACAGTGTAGGAGAGTTCCAATCTCTCCACAGCCTCTCCAACATTTAGTGTTTTGCATTTTTTGGATCATGGCCAATCTTGTTGGGGTGAGATGGTATCTCATTGTCATTTTGATTTGAATTTCTTTAATAATTAATGATCGTGAGCACGTCCGCATGTGTTTTTTGGCTGCCTGGATCTCCTCTTTAGAGAAGTGTCTGTCCATCTCCTTTGCCCATTGCTTAATTGGATGATTTATCTTTTCTTATTGATATTTTGTAGTACCTTATAGATTATGGAGATCAGGCATCAGTCTGACATAGACTTGCCAGACATTTTTTCCCATTCTGTAGGTGGTCTCTTAATTCTTTTGATGAAGTTTTTGGATGAGCAAAAGTGTTTGATTCTTATTAATTCCCATTTATTTATTTTCTCTTCTAACGAATGTGTTTTGTTTGTCAGGTTTTGAAGTCTGTCTATATTGTGTATTAAAACTTCCATTGTTTACCCTATTTTATTATTACAATTGTGTTACACAGTTTGCCTCACTCTTCCTTCTTTTATTTTAAATCTTTCTCAGATAAACATGTAGACAAGCAAAGGCAGATTCCATCTCACAAAGAGGCGCCATTACGCTCTACCATAGTTTTTTTGTTTTGTTTGTATTAAACTCCATTTTCTGCAAACATGAGGGATTTTTTCCTGAGGAAAGGAGGAACCGCTGAGAGACCTGACTTCTAATTAACTTTGGTAGTGGATACTGTGTAGCTGTGGGTGAGTCACTGTTCTTTAGGGAAGAAGGGTAATTGGAAAAGGAAAGATTGATGAGGGTCACTGTAGATGGTGACGTAGACCTTTGGCTGTGGGCTGGGTCAGCTTAAGTCAGGTCTTTCCAACCAGACCTCATTGTATGACTCTAAATTGTGTCTCCCCCCTCACTCCTTGTGTTGTTTGTGTAACAGGAGGTGCAGTGAGCATACAGGTAGATGAGAATTGATCTATTGGCAGTCAATCACGGGGTTTGGCTCAGCGAATCTGACTGGGAGTTGCCAGAGGCCCCAGACTGGCATTTTACCCTAATAGATTCAAAAAGAGTTAGGAGGAAGAGCAAAATGTACACGCAGTTTATTCAGGTGTGTTTTAACCTGAGAGTCCTTAGAGTACGTGGGATTTCCTGAGGTTTAGCAGGAAATTCTCAGAGATCTAGAACTGTGAGCAAGTAGATGCATTTAATTTAGGGGAAATATGGATGATCAAGTTAGTAAAGAATTGTAGTTTAGTTACTTTCAAGTACAGCACATTGTTATTGTTGTTGGGTGTCATCTGGTCAGCTGCAATTCATAGTGATCCTATGCACAACAGAATTAAGCACTGCTGGGTCCTGGACCATCCCAGTTGTTACCACATTTGCGGTCACTGTGTCAGTCCATTTTGTTAAGGGTCATCTTCTTTTTTGCCGACTCCCTACTTTTCCAAGCATGATGTCCGTCTCCAGGGACTGGTCCCTCCAGATAACGCGTCCTAGTACATGAGGTGAAGTCTCACCTTCCTGCCATCTTTGCATCTGGCTGTATTTCTTCCAAGACAAATTTGTTCCTTCTGCTGGCAGCCCATCATGCATTCAATACTCTGGACTAACACTGTTAACTCTAAGGCATCAGTTCTTCTTTGGTATTCTTTATTCATTGTCCAGGTCTTGCACACATATGAGGCAACTGAAAAGATCATGGCTTGGGTAGGTTGCATGTCGGTCCTCAAGGTAGTATTTTTTTTCTTTTAACACTGTTAAGACTCATAGCAACCCTATAGGACAGAGAAGAGCTGCTCCTTAGAGTTTCCAAGGAACACCTGGCGGATTTGAACTGCCAACCTTTCAGTTATCAGCTGCAGCACTTAACCACCATGCTACCAGGGTTTCCATAATCATAATCAGCTCGATGGCGGTGGATTTGGTTTTTTGGCTTTTTTTTTTTTTAATTTTTATTTAACATAACTGAGTGAAAATGTACATTCACATGTAAATTTACATGCCCCCCTATATGCAGCTTCCACTGCTCTCCCTGTCCGGTGACAGCACACTATTCCTTTCTGCTCCATACATGTCTCATCCTCCCAACAGTCTCCTTTCCCCTCCTGTCCGTCCACTCCCCTTCCTCCAGCCAGAGGTCAGCAAGATGATATCCTATAGATGTATAGAACCATAAAGTGCTTCCAATATATGGTCACTCTGCCTTGCCAAGTCCAATCCATTCCTGTCCAAAGAGTGGACCTTTGTTATAATTTATGGGAAAGGGGTTTTTGGGCTTTTAAAGAGGCCTTTTGCACCAGATGTGCTAATGTAATATGCCCTTTGACTTTTTTGACTGCTGTTTCCACAGGCACTGATTATACATCCGAGTAAAATGAAATTCTTGACAACTTCAGTCTTTCTCCATTTATCATGACGTGGCATATTGCTCCTGTTGTGAGGATTGTTGTTTTCTTTATACTGAGGTTTAATCCATACTGAAGGCTGTTGTCTTTGATCTTCATCAGCAAGTGCTTCAAGTCATTTTCCCTTTAAACAGGCAAGATTGTGTTATCTGTATATCAGATCGCTAGTGAGATTTCCTCCAATCCTGATGCCCCATTCTGCTTCATATACTCAGTCTCTCTGATAATTTGCTCAGCATACAGATTGAATAAGTATGGTGAAAGGATACAACCCTGATGCACACCTTTCTGGATTTCAAACCATTCAGCATCCCTCTGTTCTGTTCAAGCAACAGTCTCTTGGTCTGTGTACAGGTTCCCCATGTGCTCCCGGTTTTAGTCGTCTGGTACTGCTCTAGCAGCAATACCACAAGCAGATAGCTTCAACAAGGAAAAGTTTATTGCTACACAGTCCTGTTGTTGCTACACAGTCCTGTAGGTTATAAGTCCGAATTCAGAATGTGTGCTCCAGGGCATGTCACGCTAGGTGTGGTTTCTCAAACTTGGAAGGAATTGTGTGGACTCTACATTTGACTGGGAGAGCAGTGCACCTGGTAGGACGCTCAGAGTAACATCTGAAATGAATTTTACTTCAGAGCAAAGCAGAACACGTTAGCGTGGACAGACCTGGAACCAGCCCTAGGCGTGGGTCAAGGAAAGAGTCTGAGAAATGTCAGATGTTGACGCTAATGTATATTCATTAATAGCTGGCAGAGAGCTACCATTTGCAGATATCATTTCACTCACACAGAAAACATATGAGGCAGGTAATATTACTATTTTCAAATTTTGTTACTAGTTGCAGTCTTACCAGCTCCGAATCACAGCAACCCAAGTCGACCGGAAGAACGCACCGCCCCGTCCGGCAGTACCGCCACCGCGGCTGGTGTAGCGCCTGCCGTCCCCGGGGGCTCGCCTTCCGGCATGACATTCGGCCAATATTTCTGTTGTGATTCACAGATTTTCACCAACTGGTTTTCAGAAGCAGTTTACCAGGCCTTTCTCCTTGTCTGTCTGATCTTGGAAACTGCTGACCATGAACTGGTGACCAGGCTGGCATTTGAAATACCAGTGGCATAGCTTCTAGTAAGAAACATGCAAGCTGTCGTAATGCAACAAAATGACAAACGGATCGTTTGCGTTTCACTTGAGAAAAAAAAAGAGGCACAGAGAGGTTAAGAAATTTATCTAAAATTGCAGATTCTGCAAGAGGCGAGGTTAAGATTTGAACCCAGGAAATCTGACCTCAGAGACCCATGCTATCATAGGAATACATAATAATACTGATATTTGCTGTACCAAAAACCCCAAAATAAAATTAGAATCAGTGAACTAGTTCTTTTAACATCGAATGAAAAAGATGACACTAGTTTAAAAATCTATGAGGTCATTTTCAGTTCATTACTTCACAGAATTTTCTGTTCTACTTATAGCTGTCTTTCAATATGTAAGTTTGGTTTTTCTACATTTCTTAAATGATTGTCTCTGATTTGTGTCTTTAGCTCAGGTTTCCCTTCTCATCTCTAAGAGTTAGTACCCAGGAAATAAGTTCTAAGCCACCACAGAACGGCAGTAGCTGGAAATTGCATTTTGAGCTCTAACTGTATTGTGAGATTTCACTCTGACAACCCCAACCGGCCAGTCACCCCTCGAGTGCCTAGCAGAGAGCTGGGTGTCTGCTCAGTGACTGCAGCCCAAAGGACTGAAGAGAAGGCGTCCAAGGGAATGTCAGGCTCATATTTTCACTCATTGACTCTGAGAACCTCATTCCAGCAGCTGTCGTTCTCTCTAAGATATTCGAGCTTTACTGCTAGAAATAAAAATAGCCTAGGCTATTTTGTGTTCACATCTTACAACTCATTTTGAGAATTAATATTTTATAAGAAAATTATTTTGATACAAAATGTGACTTTTAAAGGGTTTATTGTATGCTTAAGTGTAACTTTTATTATGCCCTGGGGCCAGGAGCTTTTGCACAAGAATATACCATAGCTATTGATGTATTGTGCCCCCTGTGAATTTTCCTTCATGTTCAGGGACTGAAACAGGAAAAATTATTTTCTGTACATAATTCATTCCCTTCTTTCCACCTCTCCTGCCTCCTTTTTGCTGGTTGCTTTTCTTTTCTTTCTTTCTCTCCTTTTTCCCCCCAGCAAAAAATAAGTAACCACCATTATCAGTGGCAGAATTTTTTAAAAAACAGGTCATGTTTCCATTATTTAAAAGAACAAGCAGCTACTACTCATCAAGAGCTGGGGGATTCGACATGGAAAAACAAACCCTCCTTTCTGCCTCTAACTTATGCCCTTCCTTCCTTTCTACTATTTTTCTTCTATCTTTCCTGGTGTCATAGGTTGAATTGTGTCTGCAAAAAGAGGTAAATAGGTGTCATCTTGGTTAGGCCATGATTCCCAGTACTGTGTCGTTGTCCTCCACTGCATAATTGTAATTTTCCTATTCATTATAAACCCTAATCTCTGCCTGCAGTTAATGAGGCAAGTTTCGATTATGTTAAAGAGGATTAGGGTGAGATTATAACACCATAAATGAGGTCATATTCCTGATTCAGTGTAAAGGGAGTTTCCCTGGATTGTGGCCTGTACCACCTTTATCTTATAAGAGATAAAAGGAAAGAGGAGAAGGGGGCAGATCTTGTACCACCAAAAAAATAGCATAATTTGACCAAAAGCTTCCTTTGTGAAGAATGTCCTGGATGAGGGAAAGATTGATGACAAAGAACTTCCTCCAGACCTGACAGAGACGGAAAGACTTCCACTGGAATTGATGCCCTAACTTTGAACTTCCAGCATACTAAGCCTCAAGAAAATGAATTTGTTAAAGCCATCCACTTGTGATATTTCTGTTATAGCAGCACTAGATAACCAAGACACGTGATATGTTGAAATGATCAATTTCTTGTTCTACCTTCAACATGACAGTGAAACAGAGGCAAGGATCTGAAGCGGCTGCTTGATCTTCCACTAGAGACTCCATAATGCCAAAGTTTCCACATTGAAACTGGAGACACTCAAGCCCCTGTATCAGTTAGTTATTAATACATAACGAATCACCTCAAAATGCAGTGGCCTAAACCAAAAACTATTGATCATCTCTTGTGGTCTATGGATCAAGCCATAATGAGTCAGAATCAGCTCAATGGTAACACGTTGTTTTGCTTTTTTGAGAACTGCGTTTCTGAGTGGCACAAACAGTTTTTCCTTGTGGTTTTCACCTATTTAGTGGCCCTTTGGAAAAAAGGCCTCGTGATCAGTGTCTATAAACATTACAGCCAAGAAAACCTTATGGAGCAGTTCTACTCTGTAATACATGGAGTCGCCATGAGTCAGAATGAACTCTAATGCAGCAGGTTTAGTTTGTTTTGACTATGGACTGGATGGGTGATTCCGTTGATCTGCATCAAGTTTGGCCAACCTGAGATGCCATCAGTTTAGTCTCTCATCAGCTAGTATAACGGTTCAGTACCATCTGGTCTAGACTAGCCTCGTATCATTCATCTGTGCTTCGCTCCACCTGTGTCTCATATCCCTCTTGCAAGCTAGCCAAGAGGTTCTCCTGGCTGCACTAAGGTCCCAAGATACAGAAGGAAATTCATCTGTGCTTTTCATGCTTCTCCTTGCCCCTGGTTTGTTAGCATCCCAGTGGCCAATTCAAGTTATGTGGCCAAGCCTAGGATTAAAGTGGGAGGTACCAAGAATTATTGCAGAGGGCCTGGTACAGGGTGACTAATACAGAGATCACTAATGCAATTAATCTACCAAAGTTTCCAAAATAAAGTTAAAACTGAGTGTTTTTTAAAGGCACTTTTAAAAATATTTTCCATTTCTTTTAAGCAGTATCTTCTAAAACAGATTTTAAAAGAACGACTGTATTTGTCTCCAGATGTAATTGCATACTTCTATAAAACAAAAACCCACCTGGCCTTACACAAACCAATCTTTTAAGTAACATTCCTTTTTTTTTTTTTTTTTAAGGAAGGCACTAAGTAATTGGTGAAGAAACACAGAACAGATTTCTGGGGACATTCAACTAATGACTCCTGCGCTGCTCCTATGAATAACTCTTTAAATATAACCCAAACTCAGTATCATCGAGTAGATTCTGACTCATAGTGACCCAGTCACCCTATAAGACAGAGTAGAATTGCCCCATGGGGTTTCCAAAGAGCACCTGGTGGATTCAAACTCCTGATCTTTTGGTTAGGAGCTGTAGCACTTAACCACTATACCACCCAAGTTTCCTGAGTAACTCTAAGACTTAATTCCACAGTAAATGGATGAAAATTTGGAAAGAACAATAAACATTCCAGAGAGTAAACTAAGATTCAAATGTGTTTATAATTCTTTGAACAAAAATACAGAGCAAGAATAAAAGCTACAATCATGTACAAATTATTCACATGATACAGCCAAAGGAAAACAGAATTCAACATGAATACAGTTTTCACGAAGGTAGCTATTACCTGTGGAAGTTCAAAGACATTTTATCTAGTCGGGGCACAAAGTGTCCCCATAAAGCTTTGCGCACTAGAGCAGTGATGCTGAGTGTGCTGTACAAGCCATGCAGTGTCGTATTGAAAAGCTCAGGCTCTGCAGACAGAGGAACCGAGGTTGGGACCCAAGTTCCACTTTACTGGTTGGATGACATGGTAAATGGTACCCCCTCTGTGCCCTCAGTTTCTTCCTTTGTAAGGTGGGAGTAGTAAGAGTAATTATAGGAATGTAAGCAGACATTTTATGGGGGCTGAGTAGGTGCTGTGCATGCATAACCCCATTTAATCCTCATAACAGTCCTGTGAACTCAGTGCTGTTACCATCCTCGTCTTATAAACGAGAACGCAAAGGCAGAGAGAAGGTAAACCATCAGTCTGCCCCAAAATTAGAATAGGCAGTCAGAATTCAATCCCAGGTGTCTCCAACTACCTCATCATGGTGCCTGTGAAGGTTAAATGAGAATGCATATAAAATGCCTAGCCCAGCATTAAGCACAAGGGTGTAGTGGGTTAAGTGCTACCACCACTAACCACAAGGTCGGCAGTTCAAATCCACCAGGCGCTCCTTGAATACTCTGGGAGTCAGTTCTACCCTGGCCCCTAGGGTCGCCATGAGTCGAGTCCAACTCGACGGCACTTGGCTTGGCAAGCACATATTAAAAATTATTTAAAAAAACACTTTCACATAACAGTGTCCATCCTCCCATCTCCATTCCTGCAACTAAAAGATCTCCAGCAGTTACCCTGGCTATGCAGAGGTTTGGTATGAGGACTGCTTATACTAAATTTTACTCTCGTCAAAAACACCACAGGGCGGAGTCTAACCTTACTATGAAAAGCATTTCAAATAAACCACTGCAGAAATTTCTAGTTGTCTTCATGAATGAAGATAATAAGTTGGGAGATCAGATTCAGAATTCATGTTTTAAAAATCTCTCCCATTGAGATCAAAATTTCTAATGGTTTATCTCAGGTTTTCTTGAATCTGTTTATTTAATCTATCTGATTTTGTTAACTTAGTCTTTGTCCCAAACCTAGAAGGTGCTATCAAGTTTTTATGGAAAACATTTTAGGTACAGAACAAAGTCAGCTGTATAAGCCAATGTTCTGATGAGTTGAAATAAAATCATTTTTATGTCTTCTGAGCTTTCATTCCTTGTGATAGGAAAGAAAACTGGAGAGAAAATGAAGGCATTTAGAGCATCATATTTACTTACATAACTTTCTTTTCCATTTTTTCTCTCGTTTTCACTGCAATTAAGTGAAAGCATATGATTCCAATTAAATTTGCATGCCCACCTATCTGTAGCTCCTTCTGCTCTCCTTGTCCAGTGACAGCACATACCTCCTTTTCTCTCTATGTATGCCATATCCTCTTAACAATCCCATGTCCCCTCCCCTCCACCCTCTCATCTCCCTTCTAGTAAGAGGCCAGTAAGACAGCATCCTGCAGATGCAGAGAACCATAAGGTGCACATACCATATGGTCACTTTGTGGCCCCTAGTCCAATCCATTCCTGTGTGAAGAGTTGGCTCCATAGTGTTTTCTGGTCAGGGGCAGCAGCAGGTCTAGGGGCCATGCTGCTGGACCATCAACTGGAGTCTTTTGGCGGAGTTCTTGAGGTACACCTCTCTCTTTCTCATGTTGCCGCTGGGACTTGACATTGTATGCCCCATCACGGCTGTCTTTGGTGGCGGCAGGACACCATCTCGTTCTTCTGGTCACATATTTATACAGCCACCCATTCGGATCCTTCTGTTTCCTGGGCTCTTTTTCCCTCGTACCTCTGTTGTTCTTGGTTCCTTCCCATTTTAATACCCATTCTACCAAGTTATTGTGGTCAAGTACCTCTTAGCCCAGCATTTCAAGGTTATGCAAACATAAGTATGATTGCTGCTTGCTCTTTCACCTTCAGCAAACAAGGCACTCTTGGCTCTGCTCTCCCTACCCTCTCTGTTAATATGTAGGTCTTCAGCATCCTATGAGGTGGTAAAATATATGGAAGAAAAAAAAATCTATTGCTGTTGAGTTGATTCCAACTCACAGCATCCCTATATGACAGAGTAGAACTGCTCCACAGGTTTCCGAAGAGCAGCTGGTGGATTTGAGCTGCCTACATATTGGTTAGCAGCCAAATGCTTACCCACTGTGCCACTAGGGCTTTTATGGAAGAAAAAAGAAAAATAAAAAAGTTATTTCTTATAATTGTTTAGAAAGCATGCTAACCGAGAAAATCTTAATGTGTATAGTATGTCCAGAGTGTGAGTTCTGAACAAACACCCTGCAGTCATCGACAAGGCTGAAGTGGACCTGTGTATGATAATACGGAACAATTACCAGTTTATATTGATAAATGAGAAAATTCAAACATATACAGCTAACCTTCTGAATCTTTGGGTTTTATATCTACAGATTCAACAAACTATAGATGAAAATGTCTGGGGCAGCAGGAGTTCCAAAAAGCTTAAAAAGACTAAGAAAGCATCAACCATTAAGTGGCAGCATTAATAACCATTTTATATTCCATTTACATTGCACTAGGTATTGTAAATAATCTAGAGATAATTTGAAGTATATAGAAGGATGTGTGAACATTATTTGCAAATACTATGCCATTTTATACAAGGAACTTTAGTATCCTCTGATTTTGGCATACAGATGGAGGGAGGAGGTCCTGGAACCAATCCTCCATGTACACCAAGCAACAACTGTAAAAACTATGCTACTATTTGAATAATAGTTATACAGCCATAGACTCTTGATCCAGAAGGACATGCACACATACACATATGCACACACAAACTAACATTAGCTATCATCTCAGGGAAAGTGGTTAATGTGGGGGAAGACTTGTTTTTCAGGCTACATCCTTTTGTGCTGCTTGAATTTTTGTTATAGAGAATGCTTAAGCAAACTTGTGAACTGGAGGCCAGAGTGACCTTCTGTCTGAATGAGCTGCTCTCCCTGAATGGGGAAAAGTACAAAAAGCATAGATGTGCCCCTTAGGGCAAAGAAAAAAACTATGGGAAGCATTCTGGCAACACCCTCCAAACTGATGTTTATGGCTGACCTAGATCACTGTCCTTCCTACCCATCTCCTCACCCTATTTTGACCTAAATATAAGTGTCCCTTTCAAGTATCAACAGAAAGAATACAAAATGGGACCCATTTAAAGGTGGTTCCTAAAGAGTAGGGAATAAATCTACTGAACAATAAGCAGTTTTGAAAAAATAAGTAACTCTTCCCAAAAATAATCACCTTAGAAAAGAAAAAATTCATACAGTTAGCACTATTTTCAGAGGAAAGACTTGGAGTCTTTAGGGTAAAAAAAAAAAAAGAGACGGAGAAATAAAGAAAGAAGTCAGATTAGAGTTTGAAACAATAAAAGAAAATGAAGTAAAATGTGAACTGGAGTAATGTTCAAAAAAATTTAAGATAGTAATAAAACATTACAGAAATAAAAGTCACATTCAAGGCTGCATGAAAAATAGTAGTACTACCTACACAGGGACACAAAGTTCTAGCTTAAGAAAAAACAAAAATAATAGCGATTGTGGAAAAGATAATAGATTGTAAGGGGAGGTTCTCCACAATGGTTTTTTCCTAGAGTAGAGAACAGAACAAACATTCAAAGATATACAAAAAGAAAACTTCCAAAATAAAGGAAGATTTGAATCTACTGACTAAAATCTATAGAACACACAATATTTATTCAAGGAAATTTGCAGTATCAGATGTGAGACATGTTTTACTGGGAATTCTAAATTTCGAGTACAAAGAACAAATTCTGTGGGCATTCAAGAATTAAGAGAATTTTCTGCAAATTCTCCATAAAACACACACACGTGCACTATTATTGCCATTGAGTTTATTCCAACTCACAGCAATACTTTAGGACAGTGTAGAACTACCCCTTATGGTTTCCAAGGAGCAGCTAGTAGATTTGAACTGCCAATCACTTGATCAGCAGCCAATCTCTTAACCCCTGTGCCACCAAAACCAAAATCCCATTGCCACTCAGTCAATTCCTAGCAACCCTGTGAGGTAGAGTAGAACTGCCCCATAGAGTTTCCAAGGAGCACTTGTGGATCTGAACTGCCAATCTCTTGGTTAGCAGCCATAGCATCTAACCACTACACCATCAGAGTCTCTCCTGTGCTACCAGAGCTCCAGAATTCTCCACACCTAGTGCTGTCAAGTCGATTCTGACTCATAGCAACCCTATAGGGCAGGGTAGAACCACCCCATAGGGTTTCCATGGAGTGCCTGGCAGATTGATTCAATATGTTGGTAGAATAATATCTCAAGAATTTTGATGGGGGAAAAAAAGTGTACCCAAGCAATAGATACTTCACATTTAAAGGCAAGAGAAAGATAATTGATAATGCATGGATTCTGATAATATAGCACTTGTTTGTCCTTCTTAACAAATAACTCTTGATAACAAAACCTAGCCAAACCAAATATATATAAGGAAAGGTAGCCCCAACAAGATTGGCCATGATCCAGAAAACACAAAACAACAAATGCTGGAGTGGCTGTGGAGAAAGTGGAACCCTCCTACACTGTTGGTGGGGTTGCAAAATGGTCCAGCCTCTTTGGAAGGCAATCTGGTGCTTCCTTAAAAAAATGGATATCGATATACCATTTGACCCAGTAATTCCACTACTTGGAATATATCCTACAGATTCAAGGCCTTTCACACCAGCGGACACATGCACCAGAATGTTTACCGCAGCACAGTCCACAATAGCAAAAAGATGGAATCAACCCAGATGCCCAACAATAGAAGAATGGATAGGTAAACTATGGTACATATACTCAATGGAGCACTACGCAATGATAAAGAATAACGATGATTCCAGGAAACATCTCCTAACCTGGTTTCAACTGGAAGACATTATGTTGAGTGAAAGTAGTCAGCGACAAAGGGACAAATACTGTATGAGACCTCTACAATAAGATCTCAAAAACAGACTTGTGTATAGAAGAAAAGACTTTTTGACAGCTGCAAGGGAGGGGAGGGGGGGAGGGTTTAGTTTAGATAGTTACTAAAAATCTAGTTGGGAGAAAGCGGTGATAGCACACATTAGAAACAAGAACAACATTAAGTGGACTTCAGTGTAACTTGAGTACTCCTTCCACCTTAACTCAATACTGCAAGGATAGAGTAGCTGGGGCAGGGGGGCGGGGGACCATGCTCTTAGGCGAATTCCAGGCCAGTTGGCACAACTAGCATTTTGCTAAGAGAGCTCTCTGCACCCCACATTGGTGAGTGGCATCTGGGGTCTTAAAAGCTGCCAAGCTGCCATCCGAGGACACAGCAAATGGTCCCAACTCAGCAGGAACGGATGCTCACCAAGGACCAAAATGACATGCGGTAAAGACAACCTAGAAGACAGAGAGACCCACAAGAGTGGGTGCCTACATCGACTTGGGATCAGAAGAACTGGATGGTACCCGGCCACCACCAGTGATAGCCACGATGGAGCTCACAGAGAGGAGTCTCACTGGCAACACAAGAATAAAAAGGGGTGCATCATGAGATCTCCACTAAAAGACCTCAATGGATGGTCCAGTGGTTTTGGGGTTCCTCTGAGAGCATGGCCCCCTGCCCTGATGCTGCCCTTTCCCATAAATTATAACAAAGGTCCACTCTTTGGACAGGAATGGATTGGACTTGGCAATGCAGAGTGACCATATATTGGAAGCACTTTATGGTTCTATACATCTATAGGATATCATCTTGCTGACATTCTGGCTGGAGGAAGGGGAGTGGATGGAGAGGAGGGGAAAGGAGGCTGTTGGGAGGATGAGACATGTATGGAGCAGAGAGGAATAGAATGCAGTCACCGGACAGGGAGAGCAGTGGAAGCTGCATATAGGTGGACATGTAAATTTACACGTGAATGTACATTTTCACTCAGCTATGTTAAATAAAAATAAAAAAAAGAAAAGGTAAAAGAGAAAGTCAGTATAAAAGGACATATAGCAAAAAATAAAACTTAAAGAAACACTTTAAGCAGAAAACCGAAATACGCTAGATTGTCCCTGAGTGGTACAAAATGTTAAGTGCTCTGTTACTAACTAAATGCTTGGAGGTTCAAGTCCACTCAGAGGCACTCGGAGGAAAGGCCTAGTGATACGCTTCTAAAAAAGTCAGTGACTAAAAACCCTGTGTGTCATTGCTGTACTCTGATACACCTGGGATCTCTGTGACTTAAACTCAATTCAGCATTCACTGGCGTAGTATTAATATATTATAATCAAAAAAATAATGCAGCAATTTAAGTGGACTAAATAAATAAAACCAAACCCCTTGCTCTTGAGTGGATTCTGACTCACAGCAACCCTACAGGACAGAGCAGAACCATCCCATAGATTTTCCAAGGAGCACCTGGTGGATTCAAACTGCCAGCTTTTGGTCAGCAGCCTGGTTCTTAACCACTATACCACAAGGGTTTCTAGCATACCAAATATGCCATAAAAATGTAAATTAGTGAAACCTACCTAATGAAAACAAAAAAAAAAGTCTTCCGGTCTGAATTAGCAGAATTCATCTATTTGCCATACTAAACCCAAACCAAACCCAAACCCACTGCTGTCTAGTTAATTCCAACACATAGCAACACTATAGAACAGAGTAGAAGTGCACCATAGTTCCAAGGCTACAAATCTTTTCAGAAGTGAACTGATATATCCATCTCCTGTGGAGTGGCTCATGGGTTCAAACCACCAACCTTTTGGGGTAGTGTCAGAGTGCTGTGACCACTACACCACTTGGACTCCTTTCTTTGCTAGACTGCTAGTAAAAAAACAGGAAGCCCACATAAAAATATTTATGATACCTTCATATGACAGAATATTTGATAGTCACTGTCTTAGTCATCTAGTGCTACTATAACAGAAGTACCCCAAGTTGGTGGCTTTTACAAAGAGAAGTTTATTCTCTCACAGTCCAATAGGCTACAAGTCCAAATTACAGATTGAAGGTGCTGGCTCCAGGCAAAGGCCTATCTTTCTGTCAGCTCTGGAGTAAGGTCCTTGAGATGCATCAGTCTGAGCGCACCTGAGCACAAGTCCAAAGGACACACTTTTCTCCTGGCGCTGCTTTCTTGGTGGTATGTCTCCCTCCCATGTCTCTCTGCTCACTTCTCATTATTATATCTCAAAAGAGATTGGCTTAAGACGCTATCTAATCTTACAAACCTCATCAGTGTAACTGCTGCTAATACATTTTGTTAAATCACAGTGATACAATTTATAATACATGGAAAATCTTATCAAATGACAAAAAGGTACAGGATCACACAATCAACACATGGCCCAGTCAAGTTGCTGCACATATTTTTGGGAGGACACAATTCAAGCCAAGATAGTCACTAAAGAAGAACTGCATAAGGAATCATGTGGAAAAAAGGTCCAAGGTAGATTAATAGAAAAATATTGTAAGGACAAGGCATAGTATGATATTAGTATTTGTACTTTACAAAGTATGTATGTTGTATACACACACATACATGCATTTGCCTAGGTGTGTGTATATTTAGTCACGTAACACTTTGAGGAAGGAGGATGATGAGAGCAGTACACTACATGAGGACGAATATTTTATCCCTAACACTGTTTACAATTACTGGTACACGGTGCTAATGAAAAAACAGACAGTTATGAAATTTTACTATTTTTTACAATTTTCTTCTAAGGATGTACCTCCTTATCACCTGCACCTGCAGTAGAATCCCTCAAATCTTCCTGCCCTGGTAGCAACTGTATGTATGTAAAATGTCTGGAATAGTGCACAACAAATGTGTGTGTAAGTGTGTGACTGTTGTGTAGTAGCAGGAATGATACACAACACAATGTTAATTGTGGTTGTATCTAGTGAAACTAGAGGACCTACAGAAAACAGATCTTACAAACTTTCACTGTAAACTTTTCAGCAGAAATTTTTAAATGAGAATGTATCTTTTCACAATATAACTTTAAATCAATAGCAAAAATGAGAGGCTTATACAATAGTTGGAGCTGGAAAGAGGTAGTCAAGATACTTGGACGTGAAATTTAATTTGGTGTTCCTGCCAGATACTACATCTTTAGTTACATAGTGCTTATATCAAATAAAACATCTAATTCTCCATGTTTCAGTACCCTGCAGGTAGTTTCTGGGAGAAAGAATTAATAAATTGACCTGATCAGAGAAGCTTTCTCTTAGCAATGAATTTTAGGAAGAGTTACATGAACCATATAATGAGTGACACCTTCAGACATTCTAAATAGATTTACAAAAAATACAAAAGCATGCAAAATGACAGTTTTCTGTATCAACTGTTGGGAATTTCAAAGACAGAGCTCTAATGCTTACTTCCCACTAGACCTTTCTTTAGGGAGTTCAACAGCATGAACGTGCTGTTTACTGGAAGTCTGAATTAATATACGGACGGTGCTTAGAGGACACAGTGAAAGTGAGATGGAGCATGTCCCTTAGACTGTCTCTTTCAAGTGACGGATGTCTCAAGTGGCCTTTAGCAATTGCTAGGTTCAGACAACTTCCAATTGAATCTCTCACAAGTATATGAAGTGCTATGTTTTTTGTCGTTGTCTAAAAAGTCATCCATTCCCTTTAGACACCTGGTAAGCTGGTGGCAGAGTCGATGTTGCATTCATCTATTTAAGAACTAATTCACTCTCTCTTGTGGTAGTACTAAAGCAGGCTCTTTTTCTTCCAAACTAATGGGTTTTTACATGGAGAGCCAGATTCACAGAATAGGTAAGACCAAAGTCAGCTTTAACTCTGCTCCCCATCCTCCCCAGATCCAGTGCAGGGAAAAGAGAAGCATCTCTAGATGAAGTTGGGAGTTCAGTTAAAATTTCTTACCTTTCCAGGCAGAGTTCTACTTATATCAATGTAGAAAGGATCGCGTGGTGTTATCTCACTATTTTATAGGGTCTCATCTGGTGACACAACAGTGACATGGACCCAGTATACTTCCTGTGCTTCAGGCTGTCCCAGGGGGATAGATGTGGGGCTTATCCTCAAATGGGACCAGCTGGGAATCACCCTAACTCTTGCTAAGTAGTACTTCCAAAAACAGACTTACAAAACACACAAAATATGCAGCTAGAAGACAGTCATACAGTTAGACACCCATCATAGCACTGACACTTAAACTCAAGTTTTAATAGTCCAATCACAGTACATCAACCAGACTTACCTAAGGAAATATTCTTTTTTTCACTCTACAAGACAGATCAGTGATCAAATAAAAGCTCATCACAAAATGTTATTTTCTTGGAAGTTACCAGGCCCTGGGGAGATTTTTCCACAGATCTTTGTTGTAATGAGTTAAACTGTGTCCCTCAAAAAGAAATATTGAAGTCTTAACATCCAGCATCTGTGACTGTGACCTTGTTCATAAACATACCTACTCTTCATTTATTGGCATGATTAGATTCCAAAGACCAGGTTGTTATATGAGAATCTGTTTTGCAAAAATGGAAGATGACCACATCAGGTTAGCAAATGGAAGATAAATATATCATTACATAACTGCCAGATTACATTATTACATAGCTGCCAAACCGCTCAGATTCATGGCCCAAAGTGACACACAGCCTTAACCATCACAGCCAGCATTACTTTTACCTCACATCTTGGCATTTGTTACTGCCAGATGCACATTGTTAATGTGCAAATAATCCAAAAGTACATTTTTTTTACCATTCCCATAAATACAAAATATCAGATAACAAGATAATCAATAAGTAAAGAGTAGGTGCAGAGTCTTTGCAGATGTAATTAAGTTAACTTGAGGTTGTACTGAAGTAGAACGGGACCTAATCCAATGTGGCTGGTGCTTACATAAAAAAAGAAGAGACACTGACAGAGAGGTACATAGAAAAGGATGCTGTATGCAAATGTAGGCAGAGATTGAAGATGCTGCCACAAATCAAGGAATGCCTAATGCTACCAGAAGCTGGGAGAGATAAGGAAAGGTCATCCCCCATAGCCTTCAGAGAGAGTACCTAATAACAAAAGCCTGGATGGCATTGAAGAGACCATTGGTAGAATTATGGGCATCAAAGGAAACTTTGATGAGAGCTCAGACAGAAATGATGAGAGCTATACAGAAAGTCTCTAATGTCTTAGAGAATGCATATGGTACCAGCAACAGGTGCTAGAAATATGGGCTTTAAATATGCTTCTGGTGAAGATTTAAGAGAAAATAATAAATATATGATTGTTCAATGGAGGAAAGGCTATGGCTTTTACGCAGTGGCGAAGAACTTGTCTGAATCATATTCAAATGCTTAGTAGAAGGTAGACTTTGTAAGTGATGAATGTCGATGTCTGGCTGAGGAGATTTCTAAGCAAGATCTTAAAGTGGCCACATGGTTTCTCCCTGCTGCTCATAGAAAAGAGATAGACTTAAAAATAAGCTGTACAAAATAGAAAACAGAACTTAAAGATACAGAAAATGTATTATACAAACTAAGAATTTTTGCCATCTTGGTTCTAGAGTAAAGGGATGCCAATAAGATGTGCCAGGGGGGATGATACCACTCAAAGCTGAGAGGGTGGGGTTGCCATGTCCAAGGGGCAGAAGAATGGGGCTTGCTGGGGCTGAGAAACATGAGTTGCCACTAAAATGGACTAGGAGAATCGAGCTGCCAAAGCCAAGGGAGTAGAGTTGCTATCCCAGTGGGCCTAGAGTACTAAGCTGGAGCCTAGGGTTTAGAGGCCTCCACCTAGAATCCAGAGAGCATGCCTAACATTCAAAATATGGAGGACAGGGCCCCTCAGAGAACAAAGCATTAATTTCAAGCCTTGATAACTAATGTAAATTGTCCTGCTGGGTTTTGGACTTGCTGGGTGCCCAGTATGCCTTCCTTCCCTCCAGTTTCTCCCATCTATAATGGAAATATCTGCAGTGGGCCTGTTCCACCATCATACTTTGAAAACAGATATACTGTAGTCTAGATTTCACAAGTTCACAGATGAGAAAGAATTTTTCCCAGATGAAATACGCCTACAGTCTCTCCCATATTTGAGTGAGATGATTCAAAAGGTGAAGTTTCAGAGTTAAGACTTTTGGGATGATGTGATGGTCTGAATGTGCTTTGCATGAGGCAAAGACACGAATTTGAGGGGGCCAAAGGGTGATCTATTATGGATTGAATTGTATCCCCAAAAATTATGTGTTCTAAATCCTAACCTCTATTTCTGGGGTTATAACCCCATTTGAAAATGAATTGTCTTTGTTATGTTAATGGACAGGTTTAATATAAGATGTATCTTCAATCAATCTCTTTTGAGGTATAAAAGAGATTGAATAACGAAGCCAGTAAACAGAGCTTGAGAAAGAGAAATGCCAAGCCACATGAAGATTGCCTGGGAGCAAGCAGAAGTACAGAAGAGACAAGGACCTTGTGCACATTTGACAGTTCCCTAGAATTGGCTTTATGGCATTTCTGTTATAGCAACACTAGAAACTAAGAAATGTGAGCTCACAGTGTACTCTAAGTTCCTGTACACGCATGTTATTCTCTGGATGTGGCAGACATGAAAAGAGGTCTAGCTACCAACTCTCTAGCTTCTCTTCTCCATGTTTTCTCATCTGCTTGATATTCTATCCTCTGATGTGGCTGAAGAGCGTCACATGGTTTGGTGTCAGAGGAGAGAGTTTCCCTCTAAGCCCTCCAGCCTCAAGCTATAGACTTCCTTGGTGGAGTTTCTGGCACAACACCATAATACAATGAATGGACATTTGTATTCTTTTGACATTGTCCTCTAATTCTATCTTCCCTGGTAACTTCACAGGGAGAGCAAGCTGCTGAAAGATAGAGCCATGAGTGTACTATCCATGGTATCTCACATAGCACTTTATGTATAGTTAATTTCTCAAATATTTGTTTAATTGAAAGGAGTTGTGGGTCTCTGTCATTTATGAAGAACTAAATAAAGTTCCTAGTAAAAGAGTGACCTTGGTTCCCACAATGATAAAAGCATCAGAAATAGCTGTATCAAGGAGAATTCTTTGGAAGTCCTATTCTGAGTAAAGATTAATTTATTGAATGCAATGGATTTTAGTGATGTAAAAGGAATTCCAGTCACTTAAAGCTCCTCTGTGATTGTGTTTTCCAAAGTATTGTATGTATCCCACTACAGGAGACAAATATTTTGTTACAATTATTCTAAAGGTACGTAAAATCAATTAGGATAAAGCAATATATTAACAATATTACTTCACAGATACTATTGCTCTGGACAAGACTTACATGGAATTTTATAATTTTTAGTTGATTTAAATAAGAAGTTAAGTAAATAATATTCCAGCTGATACAGAGTCAGATTGATGAAGACGAGCATAGGAAAGACTGCTCTATGGTGAGAATGGAAATTACCACCAACATCCCTCTCAGTTCATAACAGATGCTGCCTTGGCAGAATTGGCCAATATTGGAAGGTCAGAGATATCATATTATGGTCATTAAATACACTAACATGTAAAGTGAATGGCCTTTAAAATATCATCGATGTCCTGTAGCTCTACTGGGTGACTTCTCAGGTTGGGCTTATTGTCCTCTGGATGGGATCTTTCTCCTCCATCCCTGCAAAGTTGTCAATAAGTGTGGTAAAAAAGAAACCCCACTGAGTTGATTCTGACTCCTAGCTACCCTATAGGACAGAGTAGAATTGCCCCCATAGAGTTTCCAAGGAGTACCTGGTGGATTTGAACTGCTGACCTTTTGGTTAGTGGCCACAGGACTTAATCTGTATGCCACCAGGGTTTCCACAGGTGTAGTAGTAGGAAGAACTGTGGGTTTTCCCCCACACTAGCTTTGCAGTGACAGGGCTTTCCAGGAACAGAATAGGGGCATAAATCAGGAGCTCTTGTCCTTCTTGTAGTTACCCTGCCTAATTTAAGCCTGTGCTAGTCCTTGGACTGGACTTCCAGCCCCTAGGGCTTCCTGCTTTCCCACTTTTAAAAATGAAAACTGGTGGTACTAAAAGGAACATTTTTAAAAGGCATACCATCTAGAATAGTGACAAGTAGAATGATAACAATAAAACAAAGTCTGCTGAAGCAAAATAAAATACTAAGGAGTTAGCAAATGCTCTGAGCATCAGAGAGACAAAGCTGAGGATGGGTTTTGGCAAGCTGAAAGCCTTTGAGGCAGGGATGGTCAGTCCCCCAACCCTAGGCATAGCCTCATACCACTCTCGGTCCATCTTAAGACACGCTACTTCTTTTTAAACACTAATACATTGAGAAAGTAAAATGTTCATGTCTTGACCTACAATTTTGGCATGAGGATGGGATCAAGACTGAGAACACAGAGTAGAGAATCTTATTGGTCTAGTACTAGGTTAGCTAGATACTAGGAGCTAAGATCAGAGCACCCGGTGGTTCCGAGACCAAGAGTATGGTTAGAAATGGAAAATGGTCACCAAGAACAGATAGTGAGTGGAGACCTATGTTTCTGTCATGCTCCAGGCCCTTTTCTGGGTAAAGCAGACATTGGGTGGCTCCTGGTACACGTACTCTAGTATCTGCATCAAAAATGCTGCTACCCCAGAAATGCCAATAGATAAGAATTGTGGAAGAAATCTCCTGAGGATGCTGAAATTCAAGAAACAAGAAGGAAGAAGCAGGCACACTAGTGACCAACTACCTGGGCACCTGAACTGAATACTACAAGAAAAGTAAACTGATGCCTGCAGTAGGAGAAGCAGTATATACTCAGACACTAAAATAGACTGAATATCCAGGACAGGAGAGTCTCTTGAGATGGAAGCCAAGAAACTACGATTTTAAGATTATACCAAGCTATTCACTCCAAAATCAAATTCCACATCTCCAGGATTCCTAGTTCTGCACCTGCTGAGACATGTGGGCCACTTTCTTCCGGTGATCTTCATAACGCATCCCCACCCCAAAGTCTCAACCCTAGATAAGCCTAAAGAATACCACAGACCAAAGGAGAGCTAGGCTGTGGGCCTGAGAAAATACCTGATGGATAATTTGTGTCACAACTGGCACACAGGCACCACAAGGATCAATTGGCAGTAGCATGGGGTGAAGAGGCAAGAAAGTAGGTAGGTAGGAGACAGGCTGTTGCTGGCTGCTGTTAATAGTTCCAAAGGATGAGTAAGGGAGACAATGCTTCCTGTAGTCCCTCTAACAACAAAGACCCAAAAAAACCAAATAAATTGATTATACATGACATTCAAAGAGAAAGTTGAGAAATTGGACTGAGAATCAGGGAAGGGAGAGTAGGTCCAGAAGTACCTAGGGCCAGTCAGACCGTACCCAGTGGAAGTTGGTGCTCTGCAGGCAGATTGGTAGCACTGAGCCTGCTGAGCAGAGCAATGGCTTTCAGAGAGTGTCGTCCTCAGTGGGATAGATCAAGTGTTGGAGAGCCTACTCAAGCCTCCATAATCAGCGAAAGACAGCATCGATTCATCAAAAGCTAAATGGAATTTGTCTAATCTGCCTCCTAAGGATGTATATCTGTCTTTCAGTATAAACCTCATTCCCGTTCCCCAGGGCTTTACCCCTCCCTTCTCTGCACTGCACCCTGCTCCCGAGTCTGATCCCACTACCTGGGCCAGAAGTTGGACTCCTTATGTGTTCTCTAAGCCATTCTCCTAGACTTGGAGAAGGAACAGTTTAACAAACATGGGAGGTAAAAAAACACTCTGCCAGCTCCCTTAAGCCAGGAACTTGGCAGAAATAGTTCTTTTGCCTACACTCAGGCATAAGGTGATGCTCCTTCCTCACACACACTCACTAACGGTTGTCAACCCCCTGCCTATCTCAGGGCCTGCTGTCAGATATCTGAACCTACATCAACCACCCGTGCCCATCTAAGACTGTAGGGGAGAGCCTGAACCACACACTTGTTGACCAACTACCTGGGCACCTGAACTCAGTACTACAAGAAAAGTAAACAGATATTTGGGCTCACCTGCCCAGTAACAACTCTCACCATCTGGCGACAGGACATTAGAGCCTCAAACGTGCCAATAATCAAAGTAGCTCACGTAACCAGCCTACTTTCACGTAACCAGCCTACTTTGGCCTTTCAAAACAAGAAGCTAGAACATAATAAGCAAACATAAAATAAATAAATATAACAATTCACTGATGGTTCAGAGACAACACTCAATACCAAGGGGTGAGTAAGGCAGGTGGTCAACAGTTAAGAACTAGAGAATTCATAAGGACAGAGTCAATAAAGAAAACAGATTCAAAGCATTAGTGCCAATGAATTTGTTAACTCTTCTTGTAAAACTCATCTCAGGCATTATTTCAGACTTTTATTGCTGTTAGGTGCTGTCGAGTCAGTTCTGACTCATAGCAACCCTATGCATAAAAGAATGAAACACTGCCCAGTCTTGTACCTTGCCCACAATATTTTTATGTTTAAGCTCATCCTTGCAGCCACTGTATCAGTCCATCAGGTTGAGGGTGTTCCTCTTTTTCACTAACTCTCCACTTTACCAAGCATGACAACCTTCTCTAGGGACTGATCCCTCCTAACAACATGTCCAAAATACTCCGATGCAGTCTCACCATCTTTACTTCCATGGAGCATTCTGGTTGTACTTCCAAAACAGACCTGTTTGTTCTTTTGGTAATCCATGGTACATTCAGTATAAGTCATCAGTTCTTCTTCTGTCCTCCTTACTCATTGCCCAGCTTTCACATGCATATAATGTGATTGAAAATGCCATGGCTTGGATCAAATGTACCTTAGTCTTCAAGGTGACATCTTAACTTTTTAATACTTTAAAGAGGTCCTTTACAGCACATTTTCCCAATGCAATGTATCATTTGATTCCTTGACTACTGCTCCAATGGGCATGGATTGTGGAACCAAGTAAAATGAAATTCTTGACAACTTCAACTTTTATCTATTTATCATGATGTTGCTTTCTGGTCCAGTTGTTGATGACTTCTAGTTTTCCTGATGTTGAGGTGCAATCCATACTGAAGTCCATGGTCTTTGATCTTTATCAGTAAGTGTTTCAAATCCTCTTCACTTTCACCCTTCAAGTGCTACATCTGCTAACCAAAAGGTTGGCAGTTCAAATCCACCAGGCGCTCCTTGGAATCTCTATGGGGCAGTTCTACTCTGACCTCTGGGGTAGCTGTGAGTCCGACCCAACTTGACAACAGTGGATTTTGACTTCCAGCAAGCTGAGTTGTGTCATCTGCATAACGCAGGTTGTTAATGAGTCTTCCTCCAATCTTGATGCCTTGTTCTTCTTCATATAATCCAGCTTCTTGGATTGGGTGGCATACAGATTGAAAAGGTATGGTGAAAGGATACAACCCTGATGCATACCTTTCCTGACTTTAAATCTTGCAACGTCCCCTTGTTCTGTTTACATGACTGCCTCTTGATCTATTTACAGATTCCTCATAAGCACAATGAAGTGGAATTCCTGTTTTGCAGTGTTATCCACAATTTGTTGTAATCCACGCAATCAAATGCCTTTGCATAGTCAATGAAACACAGGCAAACATCTTTCTGGTATTCTCTGCTTTCAGCTAAGCTCCACCTGACATCAGCAATTATATCCCTGGTTCCATGTCCTCTTCTGAATCTGGCTTGAATTTCTAGCTGTTCCTTGTCAAGATACTATTTCAGTAACTTTTGAATGATCTTCAGCAAAATTTTACTTGCATAAGATATTAATTATAATAGTTCAATAATTTCCACATTTGATTGGATCACCTTTTTGGGGAATAGGCATATATATGGAACTCTTCTAGTCAGTTGGCCAGGTAGCTGTCTTCCGGATTTCTTGGCATAGACAAGTTAGTACTCTCAGTGCTACATCTGTTTGTTGAAATATCTCAGTTGATACGCCATCAATTCCTGGAGCTTTGTTTTTTGCCAGTGCCTTTAACCCAGCTTCAATCTCTTCGTCCAGTATCATCAGTTCCTGATCATGTACTGCCTCTGGAAATGGTTGAACATCATGCACTTTTTTCTGGTATAATAACTCGGTGTATTACTTCCAAGGGTAGGCACTCTTTCACATGCAACTACCTACCATTCTAGTCTTACCTTTCTTTCTTTCTTTTTTTTTTAACAATACTAACTATGCAGTATTGAACACCAGCAGTCCCTAGGTTATCAACAAGATCCATTCTTGAGTGTGTCTTTAAGATGATGCAAGAAGGTTGCCTTTGTCCAATCCAGTTTCACCCCTTCACTGTAGCAGCAAGACTCTCCATTTCAGAACATGAAGAATGTTCTGAAGAACATGTAATCACCAATGACATCAATGAAAAAAAATTCAGCTTTCAAATGTAGAATGAACCTCAGAAAAACAACTTTTCAACAATAATTTTCAGTTCTTTGTTTTCAGCATAAGTTGGTTTTCAGCCTATGCAATGGGTTTCCCCTGGGTCTTTTAATGCTTTTACCCACTTTAATTCAGAGAAAAAATTGTGTAATAAAATTGGCACTCTGTAGAACAGAAAGTATTAACTGTATGTAACCTAAGTGAATTGATCTTGGTCTCTCTTCCAAGTTGCATAAACCAAACCTATTGCCATCAAGTCATTTCCAACACACAGTGACTCTACAGGACAGAGTAGAACTGCCCCATAGGGGTTTTCTGAGGCTGTACATCTTTACAGAAGCAGACTGCCACCTTTCTCCTGAGGAGTGACTAGTGGATTTGAACCACCAACCTTTTGGTTAGCAGCCAAGCACTTAAGCCTTTGCACCACCACAGTTCCTTCAAAAGCTGTTCACTTTAAACCCCTGAGTTTTCTTGGCTTCTAGACTCAGAAAACCTGATAGCATGGTGGTTAAGAGCTATGGCTGCTAATCAAAAGGTTGGCAGTTCAAATCCACCAGGTGCTCCTTACAACCCCCATAGTGCAGTTCTACTCTGTCCTATAGGACTGCTGTGAGTCGGAATTGAATCAATGGCAACAGGTTGTTGTTTTGTTAAACTCATTCCTAGATTTTCCTCACATCCAGCCCTCCATCTCTGCCTTCCGAGTTCCTGATGTACTACCTGCATGCCCAGGCTGCTAAGATACAGCTGATAAGCCTCTGGGTCTCCACCTGGCACATGCCTTTTCATTCAAGTTCCACCTCAAATGTTACCTCCTCTCTAAAGGCATCTCTGACTAGCAATCGTTCCTCATTGATCCCTCAGCCCTTTGTTTGTATTTGGTAGAGGGTTTATCCTACGTCATACTACCCCTCCCCTCTAAAGTTGAAAACACATACAGGAATCTAAGAGACGGAGATCACCGCACCAGCTTAACTTCTGGTCAGTCTGATTGGGACAAAGTAAATGGCCTGTAGTCAAATGGACTTCGTAACATGCTACACACACACACACACACCAGTTGGCCTGACTCATCCATCTGACCACACTGTGCAGCTGAAGGTCAGAACTCCGCCAAGAGAGCAGATCTCTATCGGCAGAGGAGAATGTTCACATACCTGCTTGCTAAAAAGGCTGCTTTAAGAGAAGAAAAAGGAGCAGGTTGCTTTGGAACAGTTTCTTTTGATTTAACACATCACTAGCTCCAATAGGGTAAAGTGGAGTAATGAATGTCAAGATTCTCTCCATTCCAGCAAATAGGTAAGTTTGGGGAAGGGGAGGGGAGTGGTGGCTGCAGCACCTTTTCCCATATTCCAGAGAAGAGTAGTGCAGAGGCATGAGAAAAGTGAGAAAATGGTCAACACACACACAGGTATGTACGCACACACACCATAAGGACTATAACCATCTGTATAGAGCTCTATTTCCTCTGCCAGTACTTCTCAAGGGTAAAGACTACCTCATTCATCATTGTGTAAGAAGAAAAAGGAATTCTCTGGCTGCCACATAGAATTTATCCAATAGTATTGACCGACTACATAAATGTGTAGCTCAACTGTGGCTGGGCCCCTCCTCTTTTCTGTACCCTGGGTACTTGCCAGCCTATGGGGGGAGAGAAATTAGGGAGCTCAGTCTTAATGTGTCCTCAAGGGATGAGAAATCATGTCAACCACATCAGGGCTAAAGATCGCTCCACATCTGCTGGTGGCCAGTGGTGACCAGGACCCTCCCAACTCTGTCATGCTGGAGCCCTGTGAGATAATTAGGAATCTGTTACCAGCCCCACCCTTAGAGTCTCCTTGTACCCTCTAGGGACCAAACACATAATGAGCTGTGCCAGAGATACAGACCTCAGAACAGTGCGGTTTATGAAGACAAGAGGTACAACCTTGCCCTCCTTTCACTAGGAGAGTCTTAGACCTTGGCAGTCAATTTTGTGTGACCATCCCTTCAAAATTTTTCAATCCTGACCATCTGCCGCAGCTCCCTCTTTGAAAGCCCCGTAGAATTTCCCCTAGGAAACTGTAGCCTGTGTATATTTTTTTCCCTATCATCCATCTCCCTGCAATTAAATAGCTAATAGCTAACTCGTGGCACAATGGAAAACAGCAGTAACCTGCAAATATTTCTGGCTTTTCAAATAAAAATAAAAAATAAATTGCTGTCCAGTTGATTCTGACTCATAGAAACCATAGGACAGAGTAGAATAGAACTGCACCACAGCATTTCCAAAGAGCAGCTGCTGGATTCAAACTGCTGACCTTTGGGTTTGCCACCATACCTCTTAACCACTGTGCCACCAAGTCTCCTCCTAAGCCTTTAGTGAAGGCGTACTTGAGAAGCACAGGGTTTCTGGAAGACGTGTTAAAAAAAAAGAACAACAACAACAGAAAGAATTTCCTCTAGCCTAGAAAACATTTCCTTTCCGGTTTGAGGGGGAAGGGGTGAAAGGCAGAGAGAAAGAAAAAGGGAGGGAAGAAATGAAAGAAGGAGGCAGGAAGGGAAAAGCAAAGAAAAGGAAAGAGATATCGACCATTCTGTGGTCACTGAGAACAAAGAAGAGCCAACCCCTGGCAGCAACACTGGAAAAGCAAAAGAGGCTCCAGAGAAAACTGACTACATGACATCATGGCACAGGACTAACCCCCTAAAGGGGTCCACGTGCCAAACACAGCACAGAAGCAACAGAGAGTCACCATACCCAAGGGCCATGGCAACCAGGATGACAGGTGTCTCACATCAGGCCAAACTTGGGTGGACCAGTCTCCAAAGACCAAGTGAGCTCATACCCAGATTTGGGGCTTATCCTCCAGGAAAAAAATATGGACAATGTTTTAGCTGATCCAGAAAGTAAAGGGAAGAAAGGATTCAGAAACAGAAATTAGACTATGTTATAAAAATTTTATTTCTCAAATAATCTCAGCTTAAACATAATAACTTATGCTTACTATACAAGGACTAATTTTCCTCTGAAGACAAGGCTGATTTCACAGGAAGAATACATGTTCTTCCTGTGAGTGTGATTTTGACCCTACTCCTTACGGAAACAACCCTCGCACTTCTGTGCAAAGGAGCATTTAACTATGCTTGGGGTCCTCACTTTAGCTGCAACTTGTGCTATTGAATAATAGCTCTGAAAAGACTTTTTTGAACCCCAGTGGCTACCTGGAGAAAGAAAGGGGGTGAGGGTAAGGTTGTCTCAGGTTGTCCTGAAAAATTACTGAACGCCAACTCTGCCTTCAGCAGCCTGTGGGAAGCTATACTGCTCTTGGACATTGTCACTCCCTTGGCCTTTGGAACCAGACCCTGGAAAGAGGAGGGGAACTCACAGCAATGCAGTCATCACAGCTACTGATGACCAGTGGTTGTGCAATGCTTACCTGACATAGTTAAAACCACCTCCCCAGTGGCTGGGTTGCTGCTGAGTCAATTTTGATTGGTGGCACCCATACAGGACAGTAGAACTGCCACAAGAGGTTTTCTAGACTGTAAACTTGATCTAGACTGGAAACAGATCACCAGGTTTTCCCTTCCATCAAGCGACCAGTGGGTTTGAACAACCAACCTTTTGGTTAGCAGCCAAGTGCTTAACCATTGCATCTCCAGGTCTTCTTTCCCCCAGTGGTAAGACAGGCTACTTACCACTAAACAAAGGATGCTGTGAATTGCAAGTTGTTTTGAAGTCTGACACACCTTTAAGGCTGCAGGAAAGGAAAACATATGTTTTAGACCAAATTTTTAAAACACAACTCATTAGAAAAAGAAAATTACAAGTGCCTTCAGACAGGAAAAAGAAAATAGCATGACTATTCTCTTTTGCTCAACCCACCCCACCCCACCCCCCAAAAAACCATAAATAGCTGCAGTCAAGTTGATTCCAATACATGGCAACACCATGAATTGCAAACTAGCAGACTGCCAGGCCTTTCTTCTGTATGCCCTGGTGATGAGTACAAAAGACCAAATTTGGAGTCAGTAACCCAATACTTAATCCTTTGTACCACCCAGATGCCCCATCTTTCCTCCTCAGATGTGAGATATGTCATTTTCCAGTCATTTATTTCAAGCACTCCCACCTCGATGTCTAGGTACACGGCTCTGGTTTCACGCGTGAGTTGACAGGGCCTTTGCTTCCAGCTGGGATGGTGATGCCAGTGGTTCAGCAGGACCAATGACTACTACAACAGATACACGTGATCTGGCGACATCATCGGGAGTGATGTGTTACTCAGGATGTTTTTCTTTTTCTTTTTTCTTTTTTTTTATTTAACATGACTGAGTGAAAATGTACATTCACGTATAAATTTACATGCCCACCTCTATGCAGCTTCCACTGCTCTCTCTGTCCGGTGACAGCACACTATTCCTCTCTGCTCCATACATGTCTCATCCTCCCAACAGTCTCCTTTTTCCCTCCTCTCCACCCACTCTCCTTCCTCCAGCCAGAGGTCAGCAGGATGATATCCTATAGATGTATAGAACCATAAAGTGCATCCAATATATGGTTACTCTGCATTGCCAAGTCCAATCCATTCCTGCCCAAAGAGTGGACCTTTGTTATAATTTATGGATAAGGACAGCATCAGGGCCGGGGGCCATGCCCTCAGGGGAACCCTGAAACTGCTGGACCATCCATTGAGGTCTTTTAGTGGAGATCTCATGATGCACCCCTTTTTATTCTTGTGTTGCCAGTGAGACTCAACCTAGTGAGCTCCATCGTGGCTATCGCTGGTTGTGACCGGGCACCATCTGGTTCTTCTGGTCCCAAGTCAATGAAGGCACCCACTCTGGTGGGTCTCTCTGTCTTCTAGGTTGTCTTTACTGCATGTCATTTTGGTCCTCGGTGAGCATCTGTTCCTGCTGAGTTGGGACAATTTGCTGTGCCCTTGGATGGCAACTTGGCAGCTTTTAAGACCCCAGACGCCACTCACCAATGTGGGGTGCAGAGAGCTCTCTTAGCAAAATGCTAGTTGTGCCAATTGGCCTCGATTTTGCCTAAGAGCATTGTCCCCTGCCCCCTGCCCCAGCTACTCTATCCTTACAATATTGGGTTAAGATGGAAGGAGTTCTCAAGTTATACTGAAGTCCACTTAATGTTACTCTTGTTTCTAATGTGTGCTATCACCACTTTCTCCCAACCAGATTTCTAGCAACTATCTAACCTAAACCCCACCCACCCACCCTCCCTCACTCCTCTCCCTTGCAGCTGTCAAAGAGTCTTTTCTTCTACACACAAGTCTGTTTTTGAGATCTTATCGTAGAGGTCTCAGATAGTATTTGCCCTTTTGTCGCTTACTACTTTCACTCAACATAACGTCTTCCAGTTGAAAGCAGGTTAGGAGATGTTTCCTGGAATCATCGTTATTCTTTATCATTGCATAGTGCTCCATTGAATATGTGTACCATAGTTTACCTATCCATTCTTCTGTTGTTGGGCATCTGGGTTGATTCCATCTTTTTGCTATCGTGGACTGTGCTGCGATAAACATTCTGGTGCATGTGTCCGTTGGTGTGAAAGGCCTTGATTCTGTAGGATATATTTCAAGTAGTGGAATTACTGGGTCAAATGGTATATCAATATCCATTTTTTTAAGGAAGCGCCAGATTGCTTTCCAAAGAGGCTGGACCATTTTGCAACCCCACCAACAGTGTAGGAGGGTTCCACTTTCTCCACAGCCTCTCCAGCATTTGTTGTTTTGTGTTTTCTGGATCATGGCCAATCTTGTTGGGGTGAGATGGTATCTCAATGTCGTCTTGATTTGAATTTCTTTAATAACTAAAGATCGTGAACATGTCCGCATGTGTTTTTTGGCTGCCTGGATCTCCTCTTTAGTGAAATGTCTGTCCGTCTCCTTTGCCCATCTCTTAATTGGATGGTTTATCTTCTTCTTATTGATATTTTGTAGTATCTTATAGATTATGGAGATCAGGCGTTGGTCTGACATACAGTTGCCAAATATTTTTTCCCATTCTGTGGGTGTTCTTTTAATTCTATTCATAAAGTCTTTGGATGAGCAAAAGAGGATGTTTTTCGATGCAGGTAAGAGACCACTAGACTAGAAGTTGCATGAACATTATTTTTTTGCCCCAGAGAACATTAAATTCAGAAGTAGGTGACTCTAGTGTTATTTTAGCAATTCAGTTAAGTCACCAGTTCTTGTATAATGCCATGTGCAGCTCTTATTCCAAGTCATGAACCTTGAGATCACAAGATTGTTATTATAGATCTAAGCATCAGGATCTTAAACAACAAAATCCAGAGCAGAAAGAAGGGAAGGAAAAAGTGGTCCTCACTTATCTCCCTATTTTTATGGTGGAGAAACATCTCTCTAACAGACTTTCCCTAACATCTCACTGGCTGGAACTGTGTTCTGTTGACATTAGCTGCAAGGGAGCCTAGGGAAGTGATTCTCAGGCATTTTCTGTCTGTTCTGTAAGAGGAAGGTGTTTTCAGCTGGGTTCTCTAGAAAAGCAAAACCAATAAATTGTATTAATATATCTAGAGATTTGTATGAAGGAGATGGCTCATGAGGAAGTAGCGGCTGGAAAGTCCCAAGTCCCTGGGTCAAGCTGTAGGCTTCTCCTAACTCATGTAGCTGCAGAGGCTGATGAACCCAAGATAAGTACATCAGCAGCCGGGCTCTGGTTTCCCAGGCTGAGGAGACCAAGAAATCCAGGATCAGTAGACAAGACAGCATGTAAGCTGTTAGCTGAAGTCCCAAGAACCAGAGGTGAGATGAGCAGAGCCAACTATAGGATCCTGAGTGAGCAAAAGCCTACAAGCTTTGTCAGAAAGTCCACTTACATTGGATGATGCAGACAAGACCCAGCAGGGAAACTTCCTTTGAACTGATTGGTTCCTCACAACAGATCTCATCATGGAAGTGATAACATATCACATCTCATCATGGAGTTGACTATGAGTACATCAGTACACAGCTGCCAAACGATATCATAACTGCTAAGCCACTGAGAATCGTGCCCCAGCCAAGATGACACACAACCTTAACTATCACAGAGGCCTTTGCCAAAAATAAAGCAGAAAGATAAAATACCTGTGAGTGAACAATTAAAAGTGTCCACTCAACTCCTGCCTCTGACGGTTATTAGGTGGTTTGGGGTCTCCATATGCCTGGATCTTGGACGTCAGCCTGTTTGGAGTGATCCTTTGTGCCAGTATCAAACTTTTAGTTCACTGCTGTGCTCACTGTTGTCTTACCATGGCCTGATGACGGATTCAACCTGAATTAAACTGGATATACCAACACTCACCAGCACTGCTTAGCCTCAGTGGAGATGAAAGACCGAGACTCTTGACTCCGAGGAAGGCAGAAGCAGCTGAGTAGGACTATGGCAGAGACTTCAGCCCACTCCTCCAGGAAGTCAACTTCATAACAATCCCCAGCAACCTTTGAGGGTCTCTATCACTGAGACCAGTATAAAAAGGTAGGGTGGTAGAATAGGCAAAGTACAAGTTGTGAAGTGAAATCTCAACTTGTCGCTTATTAGTTATGTCCTGTTGGGTAAATTGCTTAACATCTTTGTCCTCTCAGCTAATTTTTAAAAGCGGATTATGCCATAGCACACAAGACATAAGCTTATGAAGAAGATTAAGTGAACTAAGGCCTATTAAAGCACCTAGCACACTCTTTCACAGAATCAGAGCTCCATGAACAGCAAAGATAGGTGTCATCAGGTTGCCATGCAGGTTCCATTATGTAGTAATTCGGAACTCTTAGTCATTAAGAGCACAGACTGGAGCCAGACTGCCTGAGTTCAAGTCCAGGCTTAGTCCTGGCTGTGTGACCCAGGGTCAGTTATTTAACCTCTCTGTGCATCAGTTTTATAGTCAGAAAAAGACGTCCATTGTTATGCCTGTTTCACTGGTTGGTAGGAGACTAAAACATCATAATACATGTCCCAATATATTAGTACTTGGAAAACTGGTGGTACAGTAGTTAGGTGCTACATCTGCTAACCAAAAAGTCAGCAGTTCAGATCCACCAGGTGCTCCTTGGAAACTCTGTGGAGCGGTTCTGCTCTGTTCTACAGGGTCACAAGGAGTCAGAATCAACCCAACAGCAGTGGGTTGGCTTGTCTGTTTTCTTAAGAACAGTTTTACCATATATAATACACATGTTAGGGTCACTAGGTATTTTAAGGAAACCCTAGTAGTGTAGTGGGTTAAGTACTACCTCTGCTAATCTAAAGGTCAGCAGTTCAGATCTGCCAGGCACTCCTTGGAAACTCTATGGGGCAGTTCTACCCTGACCTCTAGGGTCGTTATGAGTCAGACTCAACTAAATGGCAGTGGGTAGGAGTGTCAGTATAACAGAAATACTACAAGTGAAAGGCTTTAGCAAAGAGAAATGTCTTTTGTCACAGTCCAACAGGCTGAGTCCAAACTCAGGGTACCAGCTTTAGATGAAAGTTTTCTCTGCTGGCTCTGGAGGAAGCTCCTTGTCAGCAGTGTTCCCCTAGACTGAAAACTTCTGAGATGCAGGGATCCAGATCCCTTCCAAACGACATGCTCTTCTCCCAGCACTGCTGCTTTGGGGTTTGAGGTCTGCAGCTCTCCACTTTTCCTCCCATTCCTTTGCATCCCAGGAGATTACCCCTAGGCACAATACATTCTTAACCTGAGTCCTGCCTCACCAACCCAGCTGTGATCCATCCTCCCTTATTAACATCATAAAGGCATGGTTTACAACCCGGAGGAACATCACACAATACCAGGAATTGTGGCCCAACCACATGCTACACACATTTTTGTGGGGACACAATTCAATCCATGACACTAGGTTAGGTTGTAAGTCTTACGCTATTTTCTTGGACACTCTGTTTAAGAACAGAGAAAGAGAGATGTTTATTTGGTTCAGATCTTTGTAGAATAGAGCTTTCCTTACAAACAAAATTGACTTTCTAGGATCACTTCATTTCACTTTAGCACCAGCTGAGAATATGTCCTGTTAGAATCGGGTACCTAGTGTCAGGTCCAAGTCCTATAACTGCAGTTCCTATCTGTGTGACCGTAGTTAAGCAAGTTACTTAACTTCCTTTTGCTTCTGTTTCCTCTGTCTGTAAAATGAAAATAATAAAGCTCACCTCCTAGGGTTTCAGTGAAGAACAATACCCGGTACATCCAGCTTTAAAAATGCTGTCAGCTACTACTCCTTCAAGTTCAAGGAACGAATGGTAATTTAGCCAGGACTGCAGTCCCCATTTCACAAATCAGAAAACCAAGGCAGCCAGGTGTTACGAGAACTGGGTCTGACACTCAGTCTTCTGTTTCACTGCTTACCCTATTAAACTCCATTCTGAACAAAAGTTTGGGTTTTGGTGTACAGGTAGTTCTCATGCATGATTTTCTACTTCCCTGGTGCATTTTAGAAACAAGGAGGTCAGTATTCCTTTCCAACTCAACTAGAATTTCAGACTTGCTAGACTGTTTTCTGTTTCTTCCAGAAAAGCAGAAGTGCTGTACTCAGAATAGAGCAGCACACTGGAGAAGTTCTTCAACAAAATGAGGCCCAGTTGTGGAAAACAGGAGCAGGCCTTTTACTTGGCATGCATGCAACCTACAGACAGTGATGTCACCCCTTCCCACCCCATCCTGGCCATTCTGAATATAGTTTGTGAAGTAGGAGGGGAGGATAGCAGAGGGAAAAAGAGGAAAAGAGGGGAGGAGGGAGAGGGAAGGGAGAAAAGGAGAGAGAAGAGGAGGAAAGGGGAGGAGAGGGGATGATGGGGGTGAGGGGAAGGGGGAGAAAAGGGAAGGGAAGAGAAGGGAAGCGAGGAGGTAACAAGACACCGTGGTAATATTACATTGATTACAGCCCATGACCAATGTTCATACAGTAGCTCACACCCTAAATTCCAAACGGAATTCCTGCCGGGAAAAATACACCTTTATGTTTCCCCCATGGTCTAGAATCTCTCAATCTACCTCTTTTGCTTCTGGATGTCTAAATGAAGCCCAGCTCCGTTTCCCCTTCAGCAGGGAGGAAAAAAAGAAAGGTTTCATTTTCAACCATGGTAACTGTTTCCTTCCCCTATGTGAACACGTGAACAGCTGCCGGAATCCCGCATCCCTCCTGCTGACAAGCATCTGTCAAACCCGAGATGGCTGTGGCTGTCGAGGACCCGCAGCGGAGGCGGAGGCAGGGCTGCGGTCAGATCCTCCTTTCTAGAGCTTGCAATGGCACAGCCCGATTAACCCAGTTCAGCTATGAGACAAATGCGGATCTGAAGAGTCACAGCACCAGCCCTGCCTTCTGAGCTCACAGTGATCATTCTATCTGCAAACTTGGATGTGTTCACAGAAACTACAAAAAAAAAAAAAAAAAAAGGCAGAGTGATAATAAAAGCTGTCATTTATAGGCCACTTATTTAAGCAGCAGGAAGCATGCTACGTGCATAGTATGGGCTGCCAGAAGAATGAACAATTCTTAGAAGTACCACTAGAATGTTCCTCTGAAGTGAAGATGGTGAAACTTTGTGTCATGTGCGCTGAATATGTTAGCAGGAAGGACCAGACCCCGGTTAAAGCACAGGATCAGTGAAAAAACGGAAGACCTTCAATGAGGTAGACTGACACACTGGCTGCAACAACGGGCTCAGGTGAAACAACCATTGTGAGGGTGGTGCAAGACTGGGCAGTGTTTCATTCTGTGTGCTTAGGGTCGCTATGAGTTGGAATTGACTGGACAGCACGTAACAACAACTCAGTTTCAACCTGCGTAGTAGTTTCCCACCTATGCCTTCGATAGCTAAGGCTCACAGAGCAAAACTTTCTTGCCCAAGAGAATAAAATTAGCAAATGGCAAAATGAGTATCTGAACGAGGAACCACTGCCCCCCAAAAACCGTAATTTATGCATGACATTGTAATTTCTAGGTTATATCACCTATCAGAGGTGTCATGTGTTTTCTCCAGAAGATAGCTGGAGAATCATTCAGTCAATAGAATTTTATTGAGTTTTATTTGTCCCAGGGTGGTACAAATGGCTATCATACTTGGCTGCTAACAAAAACTTGGAGGCTCAGATCTATTCAAAGCCTCCTCAGAAGAAAAGTCTGGTGATCTGCTCCTACTCTGATACACATAGGGTCATTGCGAGTCAGGTTGACTTGACAGCAATTGGTATTGGTATGCAAAACCTGTTGTCTTGAAACAATCCTGACTCACAGTGACCCCATGTGTCACAGAGTAGGACTTTTCTATAGAGTTTTCTTGAGCATAATCTTTATGGAAGGAGGTCACCAAGCGTTTCTGCAGAAATGCCACTGGATGTGTTTGAATTGTCAACCTTTCGGTTAGTTGTTGTTGTTGTTCTTAGGTGCTGTCCAGTTGGTTCTGACTCATAGTGACCCCACAGTAGTCAAGAACAAACCATTTGCCCTACCCAAGGACCGGCTGATACCCTAGTGACAAGGAATAGAAAGGTCAACAGGAAGCTTTAGAGAAGCCAGAGAAGCAGAGATGGAGTCAGCTTGGCAAAGACAGACAGTGAGTGTCCATCAACAGTGCTTCCTGTGAAAACAGACAATTGAACATTCAAATACATTTTGAAGAATCCTGGCATAAAAAAAGCCTATGCTAGCTTTCCACCTGCAGTTCTGGGACACCAGCAAACACTGCAGATAAACCCACAGCAAGTCCATCACTTCTCAGAATGCCGAGGCCTATGAGCCAGAGGTCAGCCTTCCAGAGTCCTAGACATCCCAACAGCTGCAGGGGAGCAAACAAACTCCCCATGCTCCAGGAAAAGAGCCTAATAGAGTCCTGTGGGTTTAAGGACAAGGTGCAGCTATGGAAGGCAGTGTGGCCCCAAGGGTGGCTTTAGTGAATACAGGTGGAGATGTTCACCACAGCCAATGATGGAGACCAGAGAGGACTACTGACTGCAGATGCCAGGCCAGGAGGACCACAGATCCAGGAGCCCCCCATGATGCCCCTGCTACAAGAATAGTCTTTCTCTTCTAAGGAGAGGGAGGGAGAAATCCCTGTATGACTAAGCTGAAACCCAAACACTGCAAAGAAACTGAATTTGACTGAGCTGACCTGTGTCATAGACTGAGTTGTATCCCCCCCCAAAAATGTACTGTAATTCCTAACCTCTGTGCCTATAGTCATTATCCCATTTGGGAATAGGAGGTCTTCGTTATGCTTATAAGACACGATTAGTATAGGGTGTGTCTCTGAGCAATCTCTTTTGAGATATGAAAGAAATTAAATCAGTAAGCCAGAGAAGCAAAGATGGTGTAAGACAGGCCCACACAGAGATCTCTAAAGAACCAGAAAGCAGAAGCAGAAGAGACAAGGAGCTTTCTTCAGAGCTAACAGAAAGGAAGCCTTTCCCTACAGCCACAGCTCTGAATTCAGACTTCATGCCTCCTGAACTGTGAGAAAATAAATTCGTTAAAGTCACCTACTTGTGGTACTGGGAGTGACTAGATTAAGCTTCCTGCATCAGTCACCATGGTAAGTGGAGATGGAAATTTAGTAGAGTTAAAGGAAGATAAAGAAGGCTACATTTTTGCCCATGAGAAACAGGAACCCATCCATTTGGGCTATACAGTAAGTAGGTGGAGTGATGTAAGTAGCTGATGGTGGTCTACACAGTAAAAGTGAAGTGGGAGAGAAGAGGGTTGCTGAAATAGGAACGCACTTCAGAGGCCACATTTGATGGGGTGAGCTAATGAAATGGAATTCATAAAAGATAGTGTAGTCACTTTTTTATCCATTCATTACACATTTTGGAAGTAGCTAGTAGATGCTAGGTCAAGGATGAGGTACTTGAGAGATACAATCTTGACGTTGTCTGTGACAGAATCACCTGCTCGCTGCTTAAGGCTTCTTGCAGAGCCCCAAACCCTCCCAGGCTAATGGAGGCGGAATCCTCTGTCACCTAAATCCCCTGTGCCTTGCAATCCAGTAGTCTCAGTCCCTGTCCAAAGTGTAAGTTCCCCTGATTATCTAGCCTCTCTGTCTATTTTACACTTCTTTTCTACTGGCCCAGTCTCCTCGTACAACACAGACTTCTCGAATCCTCGCCCTATTCTCTAAATAATTGCTCTGCCTCTTCGCTTTAACTGAAACCTAGTTGTGTCCCAGCATACCAGGTTTACTTCCACTTGGATTCTATCCTTTTGCCCATACTCTAGCACCGCAGGGTGTGAGGGGGTATGCAAAGGGAATACAATTTTTCCTGACACAAACCAGGCCTCACACGTTGCTCCTTCCCCTGGCTCTCTTCTGGAGGCCAGTGAATGACTCAGCATGTTCTGCAAGGGCCCTTGGCTCTGCGCCTCTCTTCCCAGGTGCTCTTGGATCCTGGGAAAAACTTCCCTAATCTCTAGGGCTGGAGGAAGCTTGTTCTGATCCATCTTCTTTGCCTATTGTTTAATCCAGGACCTCAGCTCATAAATATTCAAATATCTTTTTCCTGGAAGACATCATCATTATCTTGATATTCGAGATCTCATTTTGATACTCAAAAACAGACCCTGGGTGTCAGGCGGTCTGGGCTGTACCTGGACATCACAACCAGGATGCAGTTCCTGGAAATCATCAGGGCAAGGCGAGCCCCTCTCTCTCTGGAAGGTCCCCGCCTCAGTTCCTGGAAATCATCAGAACGTGACCAATACCTCCCTTCCCGGAAAGTCCCCAGTTGCTGTCCTCCCGTGCTAATCAGGCGGGTCGCTGTACCTGAACCCTATCGGCTCCTGCCTTCTTCCCCATGCCCGGACTAAGGTCCAGGCCGGGCGCAACGGTCCGCCTCTGTGTAAAGCCCCTTCCGCAACCTGAAAGCTGACTTCTCCGACTCCTACCTGGGAGCCCGCAGAGTTCGCCCGGGAGCGCATCACTAAACTCTGCCCTACCGCTGCCTCTCACTCTGCTTCTCTCTGACTGCCAGTACGCTTAGCCTGCCTCGCCTTACAGTTGGTGCCGATAAGTCTACCCTACCTCATCTTACACCGGGTAGCTTCATTTTATTTTTTTTCTGCGTTCCTACTATGAGGTCTTAATATCCTCCTGATATAACAGATGCGTCTGAAGCATTTCATGAAGAGAATATATCTACAAAAAGAACATGTTCACTATTTCTCTGTTCCAGCTCCCACTGTGACACACTGGGGGGAGGGAGGGGTGGTGTAAGATAAAGCAGGAGAAGGAGCATAAGATCATTTTCAAAGATTCACTAGAAAAAAAAATGAGAGTGATAAAATCCAGAATTATTCACCAACCAACACAGCTTCCATTGAACTGACTCCAAACCTAGGAAACACCATGTGTGTCCAAGTAGAACAGCCCTCCGTACAGTTTTCAATAGCTCTTCAGGTCTTTCTTCCGAGGCACCTCTGACCGAAGTCAAACCTCCTAGCATGTTCAACATTTGGTTCACCCAGGACCTACTAGCCAACTTTTTTTCTTACTGTATCCCTCCTATAATTTTCTTGCTTCTGAGAAACAAGTTTGTCCTGTAAACCTTCATCTAAAGTACAATTCAAAAAGAAAAAAAATAATTCAACTGAGTTTCTAAGTAGATTTTTTCAAATGCGTGGTAGAGTTAATGATCTTGGTTGCTGAGATACTTTTGATTTTCAAGCTTTGGGAGTGAGAAAAAAATGACCAAAGTCCAATGGGGGCTGTTCATTTCAGGGACTCCACCAGGTGCAGGGCTGCTGACGCCGGTGGCGAAGACTCCATTTCCCCAGGCCCATGAGAGTGTGCAAATAGACCCCAGAACTTAGACTGTCACTGGGGAAGAGGAGAAAGAGGGTGGAGATCCTGAAATGACAGGAAATACTGAAGTGACTGTGTTTACCTTAAATTATCTAGAATCTAAGCAATCTCAACTCTGAAGTTCCTGCTTCCAAGAAGAATGGAGACTTGAAAGCTAAAATATTTTATATAGAAAATCATTTTAAGGTGTATTTCTGCAGTACATTTGGGTTTGACTGAGATCCTCTAGACCTTCCAACCACCAAAGCCATATGCCACTGAGTCACTTGCAATTCATGGCAAATGCATTGTGACGGAATAGAACTATGCTCCATAGGGCTTTCAATGGCTGATTTTTCAGAAATAGATTACCGAGACTTTCTTCAGAGGTACCTCTGGATGGACTCGAACTCCCACCTTTTGGCTAGCAGCTGAGTGTGTTAACCATTTGCTCCATCCAAGGACTCTAATACCATCTAACAGGCTCCCCAGTTCCATGCCTGTCCCATTCTATGCAGCGTATTTCCTGCGCTATGCTCCTCTCCTGCCCTGTAAATGACATCTTATTGCACTTAAAATACAATTCTTTATGATCTCTCGTAAACCCTGGTGGCATAGTTATAAGTGCTATGGCTGTTAACCAAAAGGTCAGCAGTTTCAATCCACCAGGTTCTCCTTGGAAACTCTAAGGGACAATTCTCCTCTGTCCCGTGGGGTTGCTATGAGTTGGAACTGACTTGAAGGCAATGAATTCGGGTTTTTTGGGTGTTTATGGTCTCTACATTCCTGCACACTGTAGTCTTGACCTTTTTCTCTCACTACACATTGTGCTCTCTCCGCTTAGCCTACCCCTCCAAGCACACTAGCCTTCTTTCAGTTCTCAAACTGGCCAACACTGCCTTACGACTCCTGGGAGACTCTGCATGAGGCTTCTCCTTTGGATAGCACTGACAGGTCAACTCTCCAGGGAAGTTTTCCATATGGCCATGGTGTTTTCACTCACATCCTAACCCTCACGGTTCTCTATCTCAGCACTGAAGTACTTGCTTTACCGATCCCCTATCTGTATTTATTTCATTTGTTGTTGCTGTTGTCTTCTACCCCAGTTAGGGAGTAAACCTCATGAAGATAAACACCGTGTCACTATTGTTTAATCTTATTTCCAGGGACTAGCCTAGTGCCCAGTCTTTAATAAATATTTGTTCAACAAATAATAAGTGAACCCCAGCTTTCTGCCAGAGTAACTCCTTCGAAGGAGCAGGAAGAGTAGAGTTCTTACTGTTCGTGTGGGTAATGCCTTCACAACATCTGTTTACAGGGCCCTAGGGGAGCGTTTTGCTTTAACAAGTCCAAGAATTTACATCTCCAAGAAATACATGTGGTTATCACTGCCATTAAGCTAGTGGTGAGCAACCTTTTCTGCTCGAGAGCCAATTCAGGAAAAATACAAATGTTTATGATCAGCATTTTAAAATTCAACATGACGGTAATTTTGTTGAATCCTGTGGAAGGGGGAATGGTGTGTATTCTTTTTATTGAAATGACACACTTTATTGATCAGACAAGTATCTGTGAGAAGATGGACTTTACTTTTTAGCCACCAAAATGCTAATACAAACAGCAATTCATAGATATCTTTTTCTTCTTATGTGTATATCAGACTTAGAGTCATGATCTCCAAAGTAAGATAAATACACTCCAGGGAACACAAGATTATTCACTGAGTTAAAGGAAGGCTATAACTTCTATTTATTTTTAATATCATCCTTTTTTAAAATATCTATTTTTCATAAATAGACAACAGAACATGTATATAGTTTTTAAATAAATTTACATATATTGGGATACATACTTAAAACTTCCTGCTGCAGGAGGATATAATGGAAAAAAAATTGGTGGCCACTGATGTCACATTTACAAAATGCATTCATATGCATTAAATTATTTCATCCTTTCTCTCTGACAGTGATCACAATTAAGGGACCCAGAGAGACTGACAGAAAAGTGTAGAACAAAATTCAAATTTATATTTTAAAAAAACAGACAAGACTTGCTGGTCTGGCAGAAATGGGAGGAACCATAAGACTATGACCCCTGGACTTAAACCACTCCTGAAGTCCCCCTTTTGGCCTAAGATCAGACAGCCCTGTAAACCAAACAATAAGACACATGAATTTCATAGTTCAATCAAGTATATGAAACCAAACAGCAAACACCTGCCCGAAAGCAAAGATGAGAAGACTAGAAGGGACAGGAAAACTGGGTGAATGGGCATGGGGAACTTCCCCAGGGTGGAAAAGGGGGAGAGTGCTGACACACTGATGGCATTGTAACCAATGTCACAAAACAATTCTTGTATACATTTTCGAACAAGAAAAAAATATTTCATCCTTGAAGCAACCCTTTGAGAGTCACTGTGATCTGCCATTAAAAGGTGGGGAAATTGAAGCTCAGAAGAAATCTGACTAGTCCGACATCACACAGGGTGTTAGAGACACAGCGTGGGCTTGAACGTGTTCATGCTGTTCCACTAACATCTACTGAATACCTGTGTGTCTCAGGCCATGTGGTTAGGTGCTAGGGGTATGGAGACAAATACAGTGTGTGGTTACACTCACACACACATATGCCTACGTAAGCACACACACACACCTCAGCTGGTACCTCTTCTACTGTGGTAGCATCTCCTATCCCATCGGGACATGTGACCTACAGCAACACTGTGGACACTGCCAATTTTCTGGGGGCTCTTCTCTGTGCTACACTCCTGGTTCCCTGTCTAGTCTCTGCCACCACCCATCCCCCAGCACTTCTCTTCCTTACACAGCACAATCATCTGAGGATCAGTGTCTCTGTCTAAGGTCACTCCAAAGGCATCTTGGAGGCTGGATCCTTCTGATACTCAACTGGCATGGCAAAGAGTGACAGCACTCAGACACTGGAGGCCAAGGGATACAGCAGCTATCTGGAAGGCCCCAGTGGGAAGCCAGAATGAATGCGTCAGGGAGTCTAGTCTCAGGCCACAGAATAAAGAGATAGAGGCAGAAATGCTTCAGAGCATATGGCAAGAATGTCAGGGACTCAGCCAAGAAGAACAAGGCTTGTGGGTGGGAATCATGTCTCCTGGAGGGCTGATTCAAGACCTCTTTACTGGAACTGAGGTAAGAGGCAGAAGTTTGTTAACCAGGAATGAAGCAAGAACCGGTTACCAGAACTGGAAAATATAATCACAGCGTACCCAGCCATAATGCTGGCTTGGTAAAGCAGAGGTTCAGCAAAAGACAGACCTTCAACAAGATGGACTGACACAGTTGCTGCTACAAGGGGGCTTGTGAAGATGGTGCAGGTCCAGGCAGTGTTTCATGTTCGGTTGTGCATGGAGTCACTACGTGTCAGAGTCAACTCAACAGCACCTAACAATAGCAACATGTTTTAGAACGGTTGTGAATTGACAAGGTTGGCCATGATCCAAAAAATGCAAAACAGCAAATGCAGGAGAAGCTATGGAGAAATTGAAACTCTCCTACACTACTAGTAGGATTGCAAAATGATCCAGCCTCTTTGGAAAGCAATCTGGTGCTGCCTTAAAAAACTGGAAATAGATACATCTTTTGACCCAGTAATTCCACCGCTTGGATTATACACTACAGAATCAAGGCCATTCACACCAAATGATACGTGCACAAGAATGTTTATTACAGCACAGTCCACAATAGCAAAAAAATGGAATCAACCCAGGTGCCCAGCAACAGAGGAATGTTTAGGTAAACTATAGTATATATACTTAATGGAACACTGTGCAATGATAGAGAACAATGATGATTTTAGGAAGCATCTCACAACCCGGTTTCAATTGGAGGACATTATGTTGAGTAAAAGTCGTTAGCGACAAAAGGACAAATATTGTATGAGACCCCTACTATAAGAACTTAAAAACAGACTCATGTATAAATGAAAAGACTCTTTGATGGCTCAAAGGGTGGGAAGGAAGGGAGGGAGGGAGAGAGTGGGATACTGATTCGATAGTTGATAGAAAGTTGGTTGGACAAAATCTGTGACAGCACACACTAGAAAGATCAAGTTTAACTGGGCTTCAGCATAACGTGATTACTCCTCCCATCTTAACCCAATATTGCAAAGACAGAGTAGCTGGGGTGGGAGTCTGGGGACCATACTCTCAGAGGACATGGTGAACAAATGGCATAACTAGCATTTTCCTAACAGAGTCTTCTGCACCCCAAATTGATCAGTGGCATCGGGGCTCTTAAAAGCTGCCGAGCTGCCATCTGAGGTACACCAGATTGTGCCAGCTCAGCAGGAACAGATGATCTCCAAGGACCAAAACAACATGGGGCAAGGAGAACCCAGAAGAGAGACCATGTGAGTGGGTGACTACATCAACATATGCCTGGAAGAACCGGATGGTACCCGGCCACCATCAGTGATAGTCGTGATGGAACTCATGAAGTTGAGTCTCACTGGCATCACGAAAATAAAAAGGGGTGCACCCTGAGATCTCCACTAAAAGATGGCAATTGATGGACCAGGGGCCTCAGGGTTCCCCTGGGAGCATGGCCCCTGGCCCTGATGCTGCCCTTGTCCATAAATCATAATGGAGGTCAACTCTTCAGACAGAAATGGATCGGACTTGGTGACACAGAGTGACTATATTATGTGTGCACTTTATGCATCTATAGGATGTCACCTGGCTGACCTCTTACTGGACGCGGGGGAGAGGGTGGAGAGGAGGGGACAGGAGATTGATAGGAGGATATGACATGTACAGAACAGAGAGGAGGAGTGTGCTGTCACCATCCAGGAAGGGCAGTGGGAGCCGCTCATTGGCAGGTATGCAAATTTATATGAGATTGCATATTTTCACTCATAATAAAAAATAATCATAATAAAAAAGAAATGTGAATTGATTGTGCATGGCTCATGGAAAAGCTTGGTGTTGAAGTTGAAGGAAATGTTTTGAGATCACAAGAACCAGCTCTACTTTCTTTCATATTGCTGTGTGTAATTGTAAATGATCTACTTTAAACTGCTCTATAGTATCACATTATGTGAACACATATATGGACAACTGATATATGTAAGGACTGGCAAGACGTATAAGTGGAGAGAAGAGACATTATTAAATTACTAGAGCTGGAAAATAAAATAATTGTCCATATGGAATAGATAAAAGATAATCTCTAAGTGATCCCGTATGTAAAAATCAACTCCAGATGAAATAAGGTCTTACATGTCAAAATAGTAATTTTTTTAATTTAAAATTTGAAAGAAGAGTCAGAGCCAATATAGCACTACAGACAGAAGCACCACTCCATCCCTCTGCATCAAAGACCTGAAAAACTAAGTAAAGCAGATACAAACATCAATCCTGAAACCCTAAGCATCAAGTGAAGAGATAACCAATTCAAGTACCTAATGGAAGAGGAGAGTGACAGAGAACAGAGAACAAGGAGAGCTATGGAGCGCAGGTCTCCTGTCCAGTAACACAGCAATACTTCCCTACTTTGGAGCACAGCTGATAATGAACCTGAACAGGGAGTATGGGGAAGACATCTTCAGGGAGTTCCCAGCAGAAGACAGAGCACCCGGTAACCAGAGACACATGCTTTCCTGACCCTCACCCTTCTGCCCAGCACACTGCCTCTTCCGCTACCCAATGGACAACAATCACTCTGCCAGAGACACTGGCTCCCCGCTCGCCAACATCTGCCCCATACTCACTGATAAACTCCCTCAGAGCTATTTATTTTTCTCTTTCCTTTTCTTCCTTTGACTTTTCCCTTGTTCCTAATCCCCTGCCCAGCCTCCATCCCTTCTTGACAGGCTGTGCCGCACCACTACATTGTTTTCTTTTGTTTTTATCTCTTCTTTATTTTCACTGCCCCCCCACCTAGCTCCACACACACCACATCCTCTCCTTTCCAACCAGACCTCAGGATTGCACACCCCCACCAGCCAGCTCCCACTGAGCCATTTTATCCTTTTCCAGTCTCTTTCCTTTTCTTTCTCCCTCCAGCATAGCCCCATGTGCCAACTGTACCCTTCCTGACAGGTCATGCAATAGCTCAGCAAGAGAGACACTGGCTCACCAATAACTGGGTTCTGCCCTGCCCTCAACAGCCAGTTGCTTCAGAACAATAATTTTTTTCTTCTATTTCCCTTCCTTCCTTTCCTTTCTCCCACTCCCTAGCTCTCCTTATTCTCTGCTCTCTGTCAATCTCTTCTTCCATTAGATACTTTCTCCCACCTAGCCCTGTGCACTACCTCTGCCCTTTTCAATTGGCCATGTCACACCACTCAACCAGACACGGGCACACAGCCTCCCAGGGTCTGCCCCACCTTTACCTACCCACTCCTGTCATGCCACCTTTTTATTCTTTTCCTTTTGTTTCTCTCTCTTTTTTCTTTTGTTTCCCTTTTCCATGTAGCTCCACATAGCATATTGCCTCCTTTCCAAATGACTCTCGTGTCCCCCCACACACACACCCCTACCAGCTGTACCTAGTGGGTTGTTGGTTTTTTGGGGGTTTTTTCCTATTTTCTCTCGTTTTCATCCTTTTCTTTCTGCCTTCCCTCTAGCCCATCATACGACCTCTGGTCCTTCCTGATGGGTCATGCAGTGCTGCTCAGCAAGATAGATACCAGCTTAGCACCGTCCTCAGTCCATCCAACCCCCAACTAGCTGCCTCCCTCAATGGTGCTTTCTTTGTTTTCTGCCTCTGTCTCTGTCTCTGTCTCTGTCTCTATCTGTCTCTCTCTCTCTCTCTCTGGCTTTTATTTCTCTCCCCTTTGGTTTCTTTCTCTCTCTCACCTAGCTTCTCACCACACATCCTCTCCCTTCCAGTCTGCCATTGAGTCTGTCCTGACCCAAATCACCTGCCCCCATAGTGTTGCCAGTTTCTTCCTTTTTTTTTTTCTTTTCTGTCTCTTCCTTTTCCTTCTCTTTCACATCAAGCCCTGTACACCATATCCTCCAGACTGGACCCTACCACACCACCACACTTAGAGAGCCATCTGCCCATTCATACCATGTGTCTGGGCCACCCCTACTGTACCACCACTTATTTTTTTCTTCTCTTTCTTCTTTTCCTTTCTTTTTTCTCTATCTTCTACCTAGCCTTGTAAGCCACCTTCCTTACTTTCCTGATGGCTCCCAGGTCCACTCAGCTTACACGTACCGGCTACTTTTAAAAAATCTTTTTTCTTTCTCCTCCCACTCCCCCACTACTCCCTGCATGCCACTTCCTTTCTCACTGTTCTCTGATACGCTGTGTGGCTAGAACAACCCTGTCTTAGTCATCTAGTGCTGCTATAACAGAATGGATGGCTTTAACAAAGAGAAAATTATTCTCTTACAGAAAACTAGGTTGAAAGTTCAAATTCAAGGAATCAGCGCCAGAGGAAGTCTTTCTCTGCTGGCTTTGGAGGAAGGTTCTTGTCATCAATCGTCCCCTGAACTGGGAGCTTCTGAGGCACAGGAACCCCAGGTACAAAGGACATGTTCTGCTCTTGGCAATGCGTTTTTGGTGGTATAAGTTCCCAATTCTCTGCTTACCTCCATTTCCGTTATTCCAAGAGATTGCTTCAAGGCACAATACAATCTATAGATTGAGTCCTGCCTCATCAATACAATCACCTCCTATCCTTCCTCCGTAACATCACAGAAGCAGGATTTACAACATATAGGAACATCACACAATATGGGAATTATAGTTTAGGCAAATTGCTACACACATTTTTTGTGGGACACAATTCAATCCATGACAACCTCCTAGCGGTCAGACTGAGTATCACACTGAGCCATACAGCCCCTGCTTCCTGCATCACTATGCATTTGACACCTCTACCTATCTGCCAAGAGGCTGGGGTAAATCTCCCACACCACTAGACCAACATCAGGAGACACAGCCCAAGCAGTCCACACTCAGCCACCTGTACAAATCAGTATACAACAAAGCAGGCTCACCCTGCCTGTTTCTGCCCTGTGCACCTGGACAAAGTGGTAAGAACCATCATGCTCGAAGATAAGCAAGCAGCAAAACATGCCAGGTCTACACGCCCTAACATATCTAATAAAAAGAGACAGAGGGAGAGAGAGAGCAGGACAAAACAAACAAAAACCAATCAATCTATAAAGAAAATAATACCTTAATGTCTCAGAAACAGCAGACAATATTAAAACATATTTTAAAAGTAGGATAAAACGGCTCTAGCAAATCATCAAAATGATCAGGTAGACCTTCTGGCAAAAGAAAAGACATTGAAATTACCTGAAACAGAATTTAAAAGACTGATATTTAGTATTCTGCAAGAGACAAGAGATCAAGAAAAACACAGACAAGAGATCCAGGAAAATACAGACAAAAGCCGCCAATGAAAACATAGCCAGAATCAAAGGAAACACAAAACAATGGAAGAATTCAGGAAAGGAATACAAAAATAAAACATCAAAATAAATAATTAGAAATCATGCAAAAACAGCAGCTAGAAATCCAATAGATAAAAAAATAGAATTTCAGGAATGGATGACTGAAGACAAATCCATGGATATCACTTTCTTTCAGGAAAAAATCAGACCAATAGAATTGACAAGTCATTGGCAAAACTGTCAAAAGAAACACAAGAGAGGAAGCAAATAACTAAATAAGAATGATATGTGGGATATTACAACAAACTCAGGTGAAATAAAGAGGATCATAAGAGAATACCATGAAAAACAGTATTTCAACAGATTTGAGAACCTAGAGAAAATGGATACATTTCTAGAAGGACACTACCTACTTAAACTAACACAAAAAGAGATAGTAAATCTGAACAGATGTATAACAAATGAAGAAACTGAAAAGGAAATTAAAAAAAAAACTTTAAACAATAAAAAGTGCTGGTCTGGACAGTTTCACTGGAGAATTTTATCAAACATTCAGGGAAGAGTTCACACCAGTCTACTCAAACTGTCTCAAAGCATAGAAAAGGAAGAAATATTCCCAAATTCATTCCTTGAAACCAGGATGATTCTGATACCAAAGCCAGGCAAAGATATCACAAAAAAGAGAAAATTACAGACCAGTATCTGTCATCAATATAGACATAAAAACTCTTAGCAGAATTCTAACTAGTAGAATACAACATCATATCAACATGTAATATACTACTACCAAGTGGGATTGACACTAGTTATGTAAGCATGATTCAACATTAGAAAATCAATGTAATTCACCACATAAACAAAATGATAGAAAAGAGTCACATGATTATCTCAATTGACACAGAAGGCATTTGATAAAGTCCTATGCACATTCCTGATAAAAACCAGAAACCAAACCCACTGCTGTCAAGTTAATTCTGACTCACAGGGACCCTACAGGACAGTAGAACTGCCCTATAGTTTCCAAGGAGCACCTGGCAAATTTGAACTGTCCAACTTTTGGTCAGCAGCTGTGGCATTTAACCACTACACCACCAGAGCTTCCTCCCTGATATAAACTCTCAATAAAACAGGACAGAAGTGAAATTCCTCAACATAATAAGTGCCAACTATACAAAACCAATGTGTGATATCATTCTCAATGGAAAGAGGGTCAGAGCACTCCCCCTGTGAATAGGAACAAGACAAGAATGCCGTTTATCACCACTTATTTGATATTGTGCTGGAAATCCTAGCTAAAGCAATAAGCCAAGTGTTTTAGTCATCTAGTGCTGCTATAATAGAAATATCATTCTTGCTGTTGCTAGGTGCTGTTGAGTCAGTTCTGACTCACAGCAATCCTATGCACAACAGAACAAAACACTATCTGGTCTTGCACCGTGTCCACCATCATTCCTATGCTTAAGCCTATTGTTGCATCACCGTGTCAGTCCATCTTGTCCCATTGCCAGCTCTCTGCACATGTTATTATAATACTTTATTTTGTCTTCTTGAGCTGCCCTTTGAAACCTTCAGTTTTTTTACTTCATCACTCCTTTTTGCTTTAGCTGCTTGACATTCAAGAGCAACTTTCAGAGTCTCTTCTGACATCCAATTTGGTCTTGTCTTTCTTTCCTGTCTTTTTAATAACCTCTTGCTCTCTTCATGGATGATGTTTTTGATGTCATTCCACAATTTTTCTGGTCCTCAGTGATTATTATTCAGTGCATCAAATCTGTTCTTGAGACTGTATCTAAACTCAGGTGGGATATAGTCAAGATCATACTTTGACTTATGTGGGCTTGTTTTAATTTTCTTCAGTTTCAATTTGAACTTGCATATGAGCAGTTGATGGTCTGTGCTCCAGTCAGCACCTGGTTTTGTTCTGACTGCTGATACAGAGCTTTTCCATCATCTTTTTCCAATGTGCAGTCAGTTTGATTCCTGTGTATTCCATCTGGTGAGGTCCATGTGTACAGTTGCCATTCATGCTGGTGAAAAAGGGTATTTGCTACAAAGGAGTTGTTGATCTTGCAAAATTTTATCATGCAATCCCCAGCATCATTTCTATCACCAAGGCTGTGTTTTCCAATTACTGATACTTCTTGTTTCCAACTTTTGCATTCCAACCACAAGTAATTATCAATGCACCTTGATTGCACATTAAATCAGTTTTGGACTACAGAAGCTAGTAAAAATCTTCAATTTCTTCACCTTTGGCCTTAGTGGTTGGTGTGTAAATTTGAATAATAGTCTTATTAACTGGCCTTCCTTATAGGCACATGGATATTATCCAATCACTGACAGCATTTTACTTCAGGACAGATCTTGAAATGTTCTTTTGACAATGAAGGCAACACAGTCCTCTTCAAGTTTTCATTCCTAGCACAGTAGACCATATGGTCTGATGCAAAATGGCCAATACCAGTCCATTTCAACTCACTAATGCCTAGAATATTGATGTTTATGCATTCCATTTCATTTTTGTCAATTTCCAATTTTCCTAGAGTCATACTTTGTACATTCCATGTTCCAATTACTAAAGGATGTTTGCAGTTGTTTCTTTTCATTTTCAGTTATGTCACATCAGCTAATGAAGATCCCAAAGGCTTTACTCCATCCACATCATTAAGGGTGACTCTACCCTGAGGAGGCATCTCTTCCTCAGCAGTCTTTTAAGTGCCTTCCAACCTGGCCAGCACCATATCTGACAATGTTCAGCTGCTATTCATAAGGTTTTTCCCGGCTAATTCTTTCAGAAGCAGACTTCTGCGTCTCAGTCTGGAAGCTCAGCTGAAACCTACCTACCATGGGTGACCTTGCTGGTATCTAAACACTGGTGGCATAGCTTCCAGCATCACAGCAACATGCAAGCCCCTAAAGTATGACAGACTGACAGACAAGTGGGGGAAATATCACTAGTGGATGGCTTTAACAAAGAGAAATTTATTTTCTCACAGAACAGCAGGCTACAGAGTCAAATTCATGGGATCAGCTCCAGGGGAAGGCTTTCTCTTTTGGCTCTGGAAGAAGTTCCTTGTCATCAAACTTTCCCTGGACTGGGAGTTCCTGAGGCATGGGGACTACAGTTCCCTTCCAAAGGACATGCTCTGCTCCTCACACCGCTTCTTGGTGGCACAAGGTCTCCAGCTCTCTGCTTGCTTCCCTTTCCTTTGTATCCCAAGAGATTGCCTCATGGCACAAGACAATCTTACACCCTGAGTCCTGATATTAAGTCCTGCCCCACCAACACAACTGCCACCCATCCTCCTTCATTAACATCACAGTGGCAAGGTCAACAACATAGTGGAACATCACACAACACTAGGAATCATGACCTAGCCAAATGGCTACACACAACTTTTTAGGGGGACACAATTCAATCCATGATAGCAAGAAAATGAAATAAAGGCATCCAAATTGGTAAGGAGAAAGAAAAACTATCCCTATTTGCAGAGAATATGATATTCCAACAGAGAAGCCCAAAGATTCTACAAGAAAACTACTGTAACTAAATAGAAGGATCATGATACAAGATCAATATACAAAAAAATGAGTTGTATTCCTATGTCAACAAAGAGAACTGAAAAGGAAATCAAAAAAACACTACCCTCTATAATAGCCCCTAAAAAAGGAAAATACACCAGGGGCATAAAAATTGCATATGAAGAAAAATACAAATCACTACTGCAAGAAATCAAAAGAGACCTACAGAAATGGAAAAACATAGCATACTCTTGGATAAGAAGACTCAACATCATGAAAATGTCAAATCTACTCAAAGAAACCTACAGACATAATGCATTCCTGATCCACATACCAACAGCATTCTTTAACAAGATGAAAAAACTAACCACTGGCCTTAAATGGGGAAACCCTGGTGGCATAGTGATCAAGTGCCACATCTGCAAACCCATAAGTCAGCAGTTCAAATCTGCCAGGTGCTCCTTGGAAACTCTACGGAACAGTTCTACTGTGTTTATGGCATCGCTGTGAGTCAGAATTGACTCGGCTGCACTGGGTTTGGTTTTGGGTTTTAGCCTTGTATGGAAAGGAAAGATGCCCCAAATAAGTAATTATTGAAAAATAAGAACAAAGTAGACGGCCTCACATTACTTGATAGCAGAACCTACTATACAGTAACAGTAGTCAAAAAAAGCCTGGTACTGATACAACAACAGACACACAGACCAGTGGAACAAAATCAAGAAACCAGGTGTAAGTTTATCCACCTATGGCCATGAGTTGGATCTGACTCAATGGCACTTGGCTTATGGTCATTTCACTTGGATCCACGATCAACATCCATGGAAGCAGCAGTCAAGAAATCAAAAGACCATTGCAGCAGTCAAATCTTTTGCCAAGAACTTTTTGAAGCATTGAAAAGCAAAGACGACACCTCCAAGACTAAGGTACACCTGACCAAAGCCATGGTGATTTAGTCACCTTATGCACATTGCAAAAACTGTACAATGAATAAGGAATACCAAAGAAGAATCGACACATTTGAATTGCGGCATTGGTGAAGAATACTGAATATACCATGGCCTGCCAAAATAATAAACAAATCTGTCTTGGCATAAACACAACTAGAATGTTTCTTAGAGGTAAGGATGGAGACATTGTGTCTCACATACTTTGGCCATGTTATCAGGAGGGATCAGTCCCTGGAGAAGTATATCATGCTTGATACAGTTCAGCAAAAAAAGACAAAGATCCTCAGTGAGATGGATTGATTCAGTAGCTGCAACAGTGGGCCCAATACAACAGTTGTGAGGACGGCACAGGACTGGGCAGAGTTTCACTCATTATACATAAAAACACCAAACCCACTGCTGTCAAGTCTATGATAACTCATAGTGACCCCATAGGACGGATTAGAACGGCCCCATAAAGTTTCCAAGAAGCGCCTGGTGGGTTTGAACTGCCAGCCTTTTGGTTAACAGATGTAGCACATAACCTAGGGTTGCTATAAATTGGAATTGACTCAACAGCACCTAATAATAACAATATGGTTAGACGATCTTTGACAAAAGCCCAAAGATCATTCAGTGAAGGAAAAGACAGTCTCTTTAACAAATAAAACTAGCAAAACAGAATTACTATGTTTTAAAAAAAAGACCCAAACCTCACCCCATATACAAAAATTAACTTAAAATGTATCAAAGACACAAATATAAAACTTAGAACTATAAAAATCATGAAAGAAAAAATAGGTACAAAGCTAGAAGTCATAAGACACAGCACAAATAGAATATAAACTACAACTAACGATGCACAAGCACCAGCAGATAAACTAGACAACTGGGTGCTCCTAAAAATTAAACACTTACACTCATCAAAACACTTCATTCAAAAGAGTGAAAAAGAACCTACACACTGGGAAAACTTTTCAGCTATGACATATCCACCAAGGGCCTAGTCTCTCAAGTCCACAAGGTACTGCAACACTTCAACAACAAAAAGACAAATAATCCAATTAAAAAATGAGCAAAGGATATGAACATACACTTCACCAAAGAAGACAGTCAGGCAGCCAACACCAGTAGAAATGCTCATGGTGATTAGTCATTATGGATATGCAAATTATAACTACAATGAGATAGTATCTCATTCCAAGATTACTGATGTGAATCAAAAAAAAAGGGAAAATAACAAGTGTTGGAGAGGTTGTGTGGAGACTGGAACTTAATGCATTGCTGGAAGGAATGTAAAATGGTCCAACCACTGTGAAAAACAATAAAAGCTAGAAATAGAAATGCCATGCAATACAACAATCCCACTCCTAGGAATATATCCTAGAGAAGCAGCTATCAAAATAATAGACATATGCACATCGATGTTTATTGCAGCATTATTCACAATCATAAAAAGATGGAAATGATGTAAGCGTCCACCAACAGATGAAAGAATAGACAAACTACAGTACATACACACAACGGAATACAATGCAACAATAAAGAATAACTATGACTCCAAGAAATATCTCACAGCATGGATAGATCCGGAGGGCATTATGCTGAGTGAAGTAAGTCAATCACAAAAAAGACAAATACAATCTGAGATCACTGTGATGGTTAAGATTGTGTGTCACCTTGTCTGGGCTATGATTCTCAGTGTTTTGGAAGCTATACAAAGTAGAAGGGGCAGGGCCTATGGTGGCTCACCACCCCCTCAGCCTTCGTCTCCCTGCCTTCTGCTCCCTACTTCCTGTCTGCTGACTTTCCCAGGGTTTGGGCTTGCCACAGATTCAGCAGCGGCCTCTCTCTTGTCTTCTTTCTTCTGGTTCTTGAGACTTGAACTAGCTTGGGATTCATCTACCTGCACAGCCTTTGAGTAAGCATCTTGTTCCCTCACCTGCCTATCCTGGGTTCTCCAGCCTCCTGTAGCTACATGAAGCAGCAGAAACCTTGCAGCCTCGCACACCGTCTTGGCATTCACTAACTGTCACAGCCTGTGAGCTGGAACTCTAGTCTCTGACATGCCAACCTTAGGTTCACCAGTTGCCATGGCTGTGCAAAGCTTGTATTCTGATTCAGGACTTGGAACAGACATTCCAGCCTCTACAATTGTGTGAGATGTTTCCTTTATATAAACCTTTTTCTATGTATATTTATGTGCATTGCCACTTGTTTTGGTTCTGTAGAAAACCCAGCCTAAGATAATCACTATAACAAAAAACTGAAGAAAAGGTTTACACAGAAAGAAATAATTTTTGATGGTTACAAGGGGTGAAGGATGGGAAGGGGGTCATCATTAACCACATAGTAGACAAGTGTTAGCAGAGGCAAAGACAGTGCACAGTATTGGAGAAGTCTGCACAACTTGACCGAGGCAAAGTCATAGAAGCTTCATGGACACATCCAAAGACCCTGAGGGATTGAGTTACTGTGGCTGAGGGCTTGGACCATGGTCAATGGGGTTGTGTATGTCAACTGGCATAACAAAGTTCATAAAGAAAATTTTCTACATCCAACTTTGATGAGTAGCACCTAAAGTCTTAAAAGCTTGCAGTTGACCATCTAAAATACATCTATTGGTCCCATCACATCTGGAGCAAACAAGAATGAAGAAAAACCAAAGACACAAGTGAAATAATAACGCAAAGGACTAATGGACCACTAGCAACCACGAGCCTGAACACAGAACAACTAGATGATGCCCAACTACCGCCAACAACCACTCTAACAGGCGTCACCAAAAGAGGGTGCCAGATACAGCACAAGAAAAATGTAGGGAAAAATTCAAACTCATACACACACATAAAATGCAAAAGAAACCAGACTTACTGGTATGACAGAGACTGCAAGAAGCTGCAAAACTATGGTCCCGAGACCTCCCTTTTAAGTCAGAACTTAAGCCATTCCCCAAATTAACCCTTTAGCTGAAGATTAGACGAGTCTATGTTTTAAACACATGAGAAACATGCCTCCTAGTTCAATCATGTAAAGACAAAAAGGGTAACAGTTGTCCAAAAGCAACAATGAGAAGACAGGAATGAACAGGATAAATAGACAGATAGAAACAAGGATTAAAGGGGTGGAAACAGAGAGTGTTAACACAACAAAGGGATTACAACCAACGTCACACAACAATTTTTACATAAACTGTTGAGTGAGAAACTACTTTGCTCTGTAAAATTTCACCTAACGCACAATTTAAAAAAAAAATTTTTAGAAGAAAATTTTGAGTGTATTTTAAACCAAACAAAGATGATCCAACAGAATGCAGAAATTATCTAACAGTATCACCAATACTACGTGCAAGTAAAAATTTGTTGAAGATTATTCAAAAACAATTGCAGCAGTACATCAACAAGGACCTGTCAGAAGTTCAAGCCAGAGGCAGAAGAGGACATGGAACAAGGAATATCAGTGCTGATGTATTCTGGATCTTGATTGAAGCAGAGAATGCCAGAAGATGTTGATCTGTGTTTTATCGACTATGCAAAGGTATTAAACTGTATGGATCATACCAAATTATGGATAATATTGTGAAGAATTGTGTGATGGTTAAGATTGTATGTCAGCTTGGTTGGGCCGTGATTTGCAGTGTTTATATGTGATCCCTCCCGTAATAGGATCTGCTGTGAGTAACCAATCAGTTGAAAGGAATTTGCCTTGGGAGTGTGGCCTGCATGTGAATATAAGCAGATGTTCTGTCTTTTTGCTGTCTCTGGATCCTACAATTGCCTGCTGTATATCTGAACCTCTGGTTCTTGGGACTTGAACTATCAGCTTATCTGCTGTTCGGGGGATTCCTCAACCTTCAGAGCCTGTGAGCAGAGCCCAGCTCTCCAATCTGCCAATCTTGGACTTGCCAGCTCCCATGGCTATCCTAATCCACAGACTTGAGATGTTCCAGCCACTACATTCACATGTGCTGTTTCTTTGATGTAAATCTCTCTAAATACACTTTTATGCTTTACTGGTTTTACTTCTCTAGAGAACCTACCCTAAGATAAACAGGGATTCCAGACCACTTCATTGTGTTCACACAGAACCTGTACAGAGACCAAGAGGCTGTTATTCAAACAGAACAAGGGGATAGTGTGTGGTTTAAAGCTAGCAAAGGTGTGTGTCAGAGCAGTATTCCCTCACCACAGGCATTCAGTCTGTATGCTGAGCAAATGCTGTGAGAAGCTGTACTATACGAAGAAGAACAGAGCATCAGGCCTGGAGGAAGACTCATTAACCACCTTTGCTATGCACATGACACAAGCTCGCTTGTGTGCTTAAAATGAAGAGGACTTGAAACACTTACTGATGAAGATCAAAGACCACAGCCTTCAGTATGGATTACTCCTCAAAACAAAGAAAAGAGAAATCCTCACAACTAGACCAATAGCAACTCCTCTCCCTCCTCAAGGAAGAGGTGAAGAAACACGGGCTGCTTCTCTTACAGATCACTCTTGGTCTGTCTTAGTCTGGAAGCTCTGCTGAAACCTGTCTACCAGGGATGATCCTACTGATATTTGAAGTACCTGTGACATGTTCCTGCATCCTGGTAACATGCCTGGCATCACGTCATGACAGACTGACAGTCTGTCTTTCCTTCTTGCTAGCGCAACTCGTCTTCTCCCAGTTTCGTTCAATCTTCCGTAAGCTTTCCTGTCTGGCTCATTTATCTCTCTTTATCCTTCTGAACCATCTCCAGTAATTTCATTAACTGGCAGGAAAATTTTCCATCAGAAAGCAGAGCTGAGCAACTGCAGCCCCATGTCCCCTCCTCAGATCTGACCCATGGTCCTCTGATCCCCGTGGACTCACTGCCTGGCATTTTAGGTCAGTGGGGACTTTGCAAATGGTACCTTTATTTCCTCTAGCCTTTTAATCTCTGGCTTTCTTTCATTAATTATGTTTGGAATTACATTTCACCCAACAGAAGCCAACCCAGTTTTAAAGGGTGGGTGAGTTAGAGGAATCCCATCATTCCAATTCCCTCAACAATGCAGAGCTACAGAATTGATTCCAACTCATGGTAACTCCACCCGTCCCACAGTAGGATTGTGCACTATAGGGTTTTCAGTGGTTGGTTTTCAGAAGTTCATTGTCCTCTGGGTGGGCTCACATCTCCAGCCTCTCAGTTTAGCAGCCGAGCCTGTTAACCATTTGCACCACCTAGGGACTTCCAAAACCAGCTGTCGTCCAGTTGTCTCTGAATCATGGTGACCCAAAGTGTGTCACAGCAGAACTGCTCCATAGGGTTTTTAATGGCTGATTTTTCAGCAGCATCACCAGGCCTTTCTTCCAAGGCCCTCTAGGTGAACTTCAACATCCAACATTTGTGTTAACAGCTGAGCGCATGAACCATTTGTACCACCCAGGGCGCTGAGCTGAAATACAGAGAATGAAAAGGACTGATGTCTGCAGTATCTTGGACAAGGCACAGAGCCAAATGCCAGGGTCCCAACACAAGTGCCAGTCCCATAGCTTAACAGTGCTGTGTGATCTTAGGCAACTCACTTAACATCCCAAAAGATCAAGGCTCCCAGCCTACCTCATATCATACCTGGAAGAATCAAGGACATTCATTTCTAGAAACACACCTTATAAACTGTGACCAACTGTTCAGTCTGAGGTTATTACAGAAGACTTGTATCAAACCTAGAGACCTATAGCAAATATACTTTTCTCAATAAACATAAGCAGCAGAGACTGAGTGGGTGAGCTCTTGTTCACCGTTTGTCCCCAGTGTACAACATATAAATGAACAAAAAAAATTACATATGCAAAAAAAAACCCACTGCCGCTGAGTCCTTTGTGACCCATAGCAGCCCTGCAGGTGTGCGGCATCGGGTCCCTAGCCTTCTTGTGAACTGCTGATGGCAGTAAAAATGCTGGAAAACCACCCCTGCCTTTCTCGAACTTGCACCTATGAATTGAATGCTATCCATATGAAAACTGAGCTGGACCAGAGATGTTTCTGCTTGTAGGTCAACAGTGAAAATTCTGACCTCTTATGATCTCAGGGAAGCCATGCCTTCAGGTAGTTTAGCACTACCACCTGTCTGTCAGGCTGTCAGGCTGTGATGCCAGGCACGTTACCAGGATGCTGGAAGCTATGTCACAGGTATTTCAAATATCAGTAGGATTATCCCTGGTAGACAGGCTCCAGCAGAGCTTCCAGACTAAGACAGACCAAGAGAAAAGACCTGGCAACCCCCATCTGAAAATCAGTCAATGAAAACTTACAACACAACAGAATAGTGTCTAATATTATACTGGAGGATGAATTCCCTAGGTTGGGAGGTATTCAAAATATGCAATAAATGCAACAAGAGACTAACATATACCAACAGTCATGAAGACAGCACAGGACTGGACAACACTGAGATTGTTGCACTTGGAGTCACCGTGACTTGGAGCCAAATGGATGACAGCAAACAACAACAACATAATTTATAAGTATTTCAAGTCGTGGACCTCATTCCAATCTTCCAGATATTAAGTAGAACAGGTTATTCCCGTTTCCCAGATGAGGACATGGTAGATCAAACTTGTACCAGATCACAATGTTGGAAGAGCTGAGATTGTTCTTCTGATTCCTGGAATGTTTTAGCCAATATTGAAGATATTCCCATTATCAAACTGATGACCTGTTGCAGCAAAAACCAGTATTATTTTGCTAACACTGCTTTCATCTTGAAGCCCTGGAGAGTAGGTTATCTGATAAAGGAAAGACAAAAAATCCTTTGCAAATAAGATATCCAATTGGTGAATAAACATATTTTTAAGTATTTAATTTTATGAGTTGCAAACAACGATGATGTGCCATTTCCCCCTGTCAAACAGAAACAATAGAAGTAATGCTGATAAGGACGCGGTAGCACTGGAGTTTATGTTCAACACTGTGGCCTCATATACCGCAATAATCCTTTTAAGGTCTACTTGGCTATATGCATCAAGAGCCACTAAATTGTTCACACTCTGACCCAGTAATCTCACTTCTGGGAATCAATCCTAAAGACATAATGTGAAACAGGAAGAAGAGGAAAAAAGTACCTTCCTGGGGCCTGGTTTTTAAATTCTCCCTTGTATAGACACAAGATACTGTAGTATCTTTTCAATAAATTTCCTCTTCGCTGAAGCTAGTTCCAATTATTTGGTTTCTGTTACCAGGAACTGGAATCATCCTTCATTACAAATACACTCACATATAAAGATAGCTAAAATAAGTATTATTATCCTCCCTTACTTCTCCACATAATCAACCTCTTTTGATCTCTCTTCCCTCATTGCCTGGTACCCTGCCCCTACCACCTCATCGTTCTCAAAAGTTTTGGCCAGGTCAGACTTCCCACAGTTGACCAGAGGGGCCAGGTACTCCCACATAGGTGTGGTTTTCTGTCTTGTTTTTTCCAGTGAACACTAGAACCAAGTGGAAAGCTGGTTAAACGCAGATTAATGGACACATACCCCTGTCCTTTCCAATTCAGTAGGGCCTGTGTGAGGCCTTCCTGGGTGATGAAAATGGTTAACGGTTCTATTATTAAAGAGTTGCTATAAGGGTCACCATGAGTCGGATCTGACTCGACAGCACTTGGCTATGAGTCACAATTGACTCAACGGCAGTGGGTTTGGTTTGGGTTACCATCCAAAAGGTTGGCAGTTCAAACTCACCCAGAGGTTTGTTTTTTTATTTTGTTTTTGTGGTACTTCTTCGGAGTGAAAACAGTACCCATCACTCTCTGTGAGGAGAGCTGGCTCTACAGGCAACCCCAGCTCCCCAGCTCAACTGCGAGTACCTGGAGGACTGGCGCGTGGCTTCAGCATCTCTGTGCTCCCAAATCTAGCACTGTGCTGGGCACAGAGTAGGCAAACACACACGGAAGACTAAGTTATTCCTTTCTGCATCTCTTTGCAGGAAGTTATGGTGTGCTGCTCTTCCCACAGGGCCATTAGCATATCAAATGGCTATTTTTAAAATAATGCAATTAACCATGATAGCAAAAGAAGAAACACAAGCAGAGTTTATTAGTTTGCCAGGCTAGTAAATATCATCTTGCTTTGCTCTCTAAACTCTCTAATGAAGATAGCAGCTCTCAGGCAAATAAATAAAACATTAGGTTGACAACACACAGCACATCTCAGGCACAGCCGGCTAATTTGCTCATTGCTGAAGGACATTATCTGCCTTTGGGGCTGTCTCATAAACACAGTTCCCCAGTTGCCCCTTCTCCTAGACCAACTGCTCCAAACTAAGGTTTTAACATTTTTCAACATCATATATGTGTTTTATTTCAATAGCTGTTTTTTAACAAGAAACCCATCTTAATCAAACAAAAGCTATTTTTTTCAATAATTGTCCTAAAAGACAGCCCCTTCCCTAAAAAAAAAACTTTTGAATCACAAGTGGCTGGGCTAAACAATGTTCTCAGAATATTAATGTGAGATGAAGCTATTAAAATGTCATGGTTAACCTTTTCAAAACCTAATTACATTAAAATAATAATATGTGGAACAGTTTTACTGGAAGGAAAGGCTCTTTTTCAAAGAATCTGTTCCAAGTCTCAAAGCTAACACCTTGAAGCCATGGTGAGAGGGAGGTTTTACAGGCAGACAAAGGTAGCCTGACTTTGCTGGGGCTGTGATTAACTTGAAGTTGTTAGTATTAGAGTTAATTATTGTGGCATGCTGGAGGGCAGGGAAATTTACTTGCGGATCACACCTAATAAGATGCATTTACAGATGCCAGCATCTCCTGGACTTAATCAACAAATTATCAAGACAATCAATGCTGTTAGGTCCCTATGTCCTTGTGATTTTTTTTTCCCCCCAAATCAAAAAGATAAAAATCTGAGGACAGAGTGCTGAGAAGACAAGCAGCTTAGAAGGCATCTGTTAACCAGCATCAGGCTTATCTCTCTCCTCACTGGGGCTGGTGTGCTGCAGGACTGTTTCACCTTAAGGCCTGATTCTATTAAGAGCAAAGTTCTACCCAGCCTTTACCAGGTGCAAGGAAATGAACAGCAGAGACTCCAGCACTTCTCAGTAAGCAGGCCCTGCAAGGTTTTAAATGGTTGACTGCCTAGTTTCTCCTGGATGGGGAAAGGTTACTACCTGCCCCACAAGACGGTATACGCACCTCTTGTTATACAAGGAATGGTTTCTGTTACTTTATTTGATAAGTTTAAGTCCAGTGAATACTTTTCTACCAGATTATTGATTGGCTTTTGGCCCTTTGACTGTGATGTAGAAAAGTTCAGAAACATCCATAAAGTAGTATGCCTTGGTTTCCACTCTGTTTTTTGACAGGTCCCTAGAGGTTCTGTGAGTCAGAATCGACTTGACAACAGAGGTTACTTTTAGAGGACTATAAGAGCCCTAGAAGCCCTGGTGGTATAGTGGTTAAGTGCTATGCTTGCTAACCAGAAGGTCAGCAGTTCAGATCTGCCAGGTGCTCTTTGGAAACTCTAGGGGGCTGTTCTACTCTGTAGGGTTGCTATAAGTTGGAATAAACTCAACCACTGTGGATTTGGTTTGTTTTTTTGGCACAGTGGTTAAGACCTCAGGCTGCTAAAGAAAACATTGGCAATTTGAATGTACCGGCAGCTCCTTGGAAACCCTCTCGGGCAATTCTTGGAAACCCCGTTGGCATAGTGGGTTAAGAGCTACAGCTGCTAAACAATAAGTCAGCAGTTCAAATCCACCAGGTGCTCCTTGGAAACCCCCTGGGGCAAGTCCACTCTACCCTATGGGATCTCTATGAGTTAGAACCTACCCAAAGACAGTGAGTTTGATTTTGGTTTTGTGAAAGGACTCTAAGGTGGTAAGGCTGGAATCACATCTGGGGAAACGGGGAAGGTGCTGGCTCGACCGGTCTGGGGGGACCTCAGCAGGTAGTGGAGAAGAGTGGGCGGCAGCAGCAGGAGCCACCTGGTGGCTACCGAAAGCTGAACTAAGACCATCCGTGGCTCGTAAATCCTGTGAATGAAAGACAACCGCTGCGGAGCATAAACGCCGACATTTCTACGTAGTTCACCGTTTCTTCATCTCTTCCTCCCCTCTGTACATTAACATATATTTGCTGAGTGCATTCTGCCCACCAGGCACTGCCTTGTGCGTGTTCCTGCTTTCACTAACAATGAGCTGTTGGCGATAATTTGCACAGGGACCCATGCTAATGTTGGGGGTCTCTGCTGACCTCCTGGCTTCCAAAAGATAACTACTCTAGAGGTGACTCCCATGGCTTCTGTTTACATTCCCTCGTGAGAACTGGTCGTTGATATCACTAGCATATCCTCAAAAAGCCTAGTTTTCACAAAGCTTGCTAAGAACAAAAGACGCCTCCCTGTTAAGTTTTCAGAACAATAATCAGAAGAGGCTGAATGTCAAAGATTAACACTTGCACCAGAACCTTGAGCCCAATAGCCAGAAAAGGGCTCATTAACACAGTAAAAGCTCACTGCTTTAGACGGAGACTTGGAAACCGTGGTAGCGCAGTGGTTAAGTGCCATGGCTGCAACCCAAAAGGTCGGCACGTTTGAATCCACAGGCACTCCTTGGAAACTCTATGAGGCAATTCTCTGTCCAGCAGCGTTGCTATGAGTCAGAGTCAACCCGACGACGGTGGGTTTCATTCAGTTTTGGGAGGTGGAGACTTAACGGGACAAGAGACGTGCTAACACTGTAATGAGAGGAGAGCTCTATTATGCTTGCCTGAAAGAAAGAGAAAGAGAGAAACATTGCCATCAAGCTGATCCTGACTCAGAGAGACCCTGTCAGACAGAGCAGGACAGCACTGTAGTTTCCAGCGTGCGCCTGGCCGATTTGAACTGCTGACCTTTTGATCTGCAGCCAAGCTCATAACCACTGTGCTGCCAGGGCTCTGGATTTCCAACAGTCTTGTGTAATTCGCCTTTATTTTTACTTAGTTGTGGACAACAAGACCCCCAAAACTTAAGAAACAATTGAAGGAAAAGCTTGAGATGGAATCAAAGCCAGGGAGAAAAACGATGACACCGGAGATTTCACTGCACACAAACCAGTTGTTTGTTAACAACCACCTTACTAGTTTGCAGGCTACAAAGGGATATTTTAAACATTTTACCAACCTAGTATGACAGTCTTTTAGCGATACATCAGTGTTTTATTATGTTTCAGTTATGCCTTAGAAAAGTGATTAGGGGCTAGGAGTCAACATGTAACACATAACTTTTTCCGTTTAAAATAATAATAGGTTCTACGGTTAGCATTTTCACACAGAACTTCTGATCTTTCAGAGCAGATTACTAAAGTTAATACAAAAGGCGTGCACTTTAGAAACTGGATAGGGACCGATGTGCCCTTCACTTACTCGACGTCCATTCAACAAACCCTTGCTGAGTAAACTGATGAGACCAACACTGTGTCAGGAACTATGGATGCAACCGAGAAAAAGACCCCATCCATGTCCTAAAGAATCTCTGGGTCTGGTCAGGTGGAAGACAGAGAGCGCGGAGGAAGGACACGGGTAGGTGCTGTTTACTTGGTTCTGACTCACAGCAACCCTGCGTACAACACAACACAATACTACCCAGTTCTGCACCATCCTCGTAATGATTGTTATTCTTGAGCGTATTGTTGCAGCGTCTGTGTCAATTCACCTCGCTGAGTGTCTTCCTCTCTTTCAGTGACCTTCTACTTTACCAAGTATGGTGTCCTCTTCAGACACTGATTCCTCCTGATAACATATCCAAAGTGTGTGAGACAATCCTTGCCACCCTTGCCTCTAGGGAACATTCTGGCTGTATTTTCAAGACAGATTTATTCATTCTTCTGGTACCTCACATGTGTTTAATGTTATTTGCCAATGCCACCATTTAAAGGCATCAATTCTTCTTCAGTCTTTCTCTTTTATTGTCCAGTTTCCACACGCATAGAAGGGAACTGAAAATACCACAGCTTGGGTCAGGGGCACCTTCGTCCTTAAAGTGTCATCTTTACTATTTTTTCTTTACTGTTGTACTTTAGATGAAGGTTTACAGAACAAAGTAGCTTCTCATTAAACAATTAGTACACAAATTGTTTTGTGACTTTGATTACCAACTCCATGACATCTTTACTTTTTAATAATGAGACTTTTTTTCCCAAACAATATGTCATTTGATTTCTTGACTGCTGCTTCTATGGGTGTTCACTGCAGACTGAAGTAAAATGAAATTCTTGACAACTTCAGTCCCCTCTTCATTTATCATGATGTTACTTACTGGTCAGTTGTGAGGATTTTTGTTTTATGTTGAAGTATAATCCATACTGAAGGCTGTGGTCCTTAATCTTCATCAGTAAGTGAAGTCCTCTTTACTTTCAGCAAGCAAGGTCATTTCATCCACATAAAAGCAGATTTTTAATGAGTCTTCCTCTAATCCTCATACCAGAAATCTTCTTTACATAGTCCATTTTCTCAGATTATTTTCTCAGAATGCAGATTGAATAAGTCTGCACACCTTTTCTAGCTTTAAACCATCTCGGATGCCCTTGTTCTGTTTGAAGGACTTCCTCTTAGTCTGTGTACAGATTCCTCATGAGCACAATCAAGTGTTCTGGAATTCCCGTTATGTGCAATGTTATCCACAATTTGTTATGAACCACACAGTCAAATGCCTTTCCATAGTCAGCAAAACCCAGAGAAACATCTTTCTGTACTCTCTCCTTTCATCCAGGGTACATCTGGCATCAGCAATGATATCCCTTGTTCCACGTCCTCGTCTGAATCCAGCCTGAGTTTCTGGTAGTGCTCCGCTGATGTGCTGCTGCAACCTCTTCTGTATGATCTGCAGCAAAATTTTATTTGGGTGTGATATTAATGGCATTGTTCGATAATTTCCACATTCAGTTGGATCACTTTCCTCTGGAATGGGTACAAATACGAATCTCTTCCAGTTGATTGACCAGGTACTTGTCTTCCAAATTTCTTGGCGTAGACAATTGAGTGCCTTCAGTGATGCATCAGTCTGTTAAAACCACCTCAAATGGAATTCCTCAATTATTGGAGCCTTGTTTTTTGTCAGGGTCTTCAGTACAGCTTAGACTTTTTTCCTTACATGCCACTGATTCTTCATCACATGCTACCCACTGAAATGACTGAATACCAACCAATTCTCTTTGGTACAGTAACTATGTGTTCCTTCCATCTTCTTTTCATGCTTTCATGAACTTTTCAAAAATAGTTCACTATTTTATCCATAGAGTCCTTCAATATTTCAGCTAAAGGCTTGAATTTTTTCTTCACTTCTTTCAGCTTGAGAAATATTGAGCCTGTTCTTTCCTTTTGGCTTTCTAATTCCAAGTCTTTGCATATGCCATTTTAATACTTCACTTCCCAATTCACATTTTGAAATCCTCTGTTCAGCTCTTTTACTTCATCGTTTCTTCTGTTCACTTTAGCTACCCCACATTTAAAAGCAAGTTTCAGAGTCTCTTCTGACATCCGTTTTGGTCTCTTCTTTCCTTCCTATCTTTTTTAATGATTTCTCGCTTTATTCATGCATGATGCCCTTGATGTCATTCCACAACTCCTCTGGTCTTCAACTGTTAGTGTTCAATGTATCAAAACTATTATTGAGAGGAGATGGATGTGAGGCCCCTAATCCAGCTACAGTAGCTAGAGAGGGTAATAATAAGAGTCAGTGTAATATATCATGATGAATGAAGTCAGACGCAGGTATGGGTTTCTACTTATATGAAATATCTAATCGACCAGCTGCCACTGAGTTGATTTCAACTCATGGTGACCCCATATTTGTCAAAGTATAATTTTCTCCATAAAATCCAAAAACCAAACCCACTACCATAGAGACAATTCTGATTCACCATGATGCTATATGCTATGTTCATACCCTCTATGCTCCATAGGGTTTTTAACTACTCATTTTTTTTCAGAAGCAGATTACCAGATCTTTCTTTCAAGGTACCTCTAATGTAGGCAAATGTATAGAGGCCAGGGGTGGGACAGAGAAAGGAAGGGGGAATTAGTGCCTAAGGAGCACTGAGTTTCTGGAAATGAGCAGCGGTGATAGTTGCACAGAATGAAGATCAATTAATGTCATTGAATTATACACATAAAAAACATAGAAACAGTAAATGTTATGTTATGCATGTTTTTACTACATTTAAACAAAAAGAGAGAGAGAGAAGCAGTGTACCATGTTGTTGAGACCCAGAGAATGTACAAGTCCTATAAGTCTTGCAACTTGCAATAGGCTCCCTGCACCCTCCAGTTCCTATTAGTAGGCTCTGCCCACAAGCTTCAATGTCATATCTTAAGCTTAAGCTAGTGCAGAAACAAAACTACATGTATTGTAAGGCTTTATTTTGTCAACAATAAAATCAGATAATAAAGTTTTATCTCAGAGTTACTGTGATTATTAAATGGGTAATTGTTGTTGTTGTGAGGTGCCATCAAGCCAGTTCTACCTCACAGCGACCCCATGCACAACAGAACAAAACACTATCTAGTCCTGTGCCATGTCCGTGATCCTTTTTATGCTTTGAAAGCACAGCATTGTACCACCATGTCAATCCATCTTGTTAAGGGTCTTCCTCTTTTTTGCTGACCCTCCACTCTACAAAGCCTGATATCCTTTCCCAGGGATTGATCCCTCCTGACAACATGTCCAAAGCATGTGAGACGCAGTCCCATCAGCCTTGCTTCCCAGGAGCCCCCTGGTTGTACTTCTTCCAGAACATATCTGTTTGTTCTTCGGGCAGTCCGTGGTACATTCAACATTCTTCTCCAGCACCACAATTCACAGGTGTCAGTTCTTTTTCTGTCTTCCTATTCATTGTCCAGCTTTCATGTGCATATGATGTGACAGAAAAATGCTATGGCTTGGGTCAGGTACACTTTAGTCTTAAGGTGACATCTTTACTTCTTAACAATTCAAAGAGGCCTTTTGCAGCAGATTTCCCCAGTGCAAAGTTCTGAGATCAGTGCCTAGGGTATTTTCAGTGCTGTCAATTATCATTACTAGTGAGAGGCTTTGTAAAGTGTCACAGTGAAGCCAGACAGTCCCTGAGGTCATGCTAGGTATATCAATACAGGTTTCCTATTTTTTTCTTTCTTTTTCCAGACAAGGCATAAGTAAACTTTTGAATCTTCCATAGGTGCAACGGACACTCCGGTGGCATAGCAGTTAAGTGCTACATCTGCTAACGAAAAAGCTTGTCAGTTTAAATCCAGCAGGTGTTCCTCAGAAATTCTACGGGGCAGTTCTACTCCAACCTATAGGGTCACTGGGAGTCAGAATTGACTCAGTGGCGGTGGGTTTGGTTCGAGTTTATTGGTACAATGAAACTGTATCCTACACAGACTTAATTTGGGTCTATTCAGGAATGCCCATGAGGAGGCAGCCTCAGAGTCCAACCCTTCTAAAAGACACCTGCTCTGGCTTATCTTCCTACACTGAGCAGAATAAGCTACACATTCTTCTGACATTGTCCTTGATAAGATGACTGCATAATGGGCCATAGCTGGCCTCAACCAGTCTGAACAAATTTTCTACACCATCTTAACACCTTAAGTGATCTATGAGCACATAAACTGCAAAACACTTATAAGCACCCCACCTATGGGTGGAGACTTAACGTGCTAATGAAGAGAAACTGACCTCTTTCTCCCCAGGAATCAAATCTCTTTTTAGAGAAAATGTATAGCCATCTCCAAGCCGTGAGTGCCTGCACGAAGTTCAATCCTGAATATCCGTGGTTAACTTCCACTTCCTTGTCTTCTTTCTGGAAACCCTGGTGGTATAGTAGTTAAGTGCTGTATCTGCCACCCATAAGGTCAGCAGTTTGAATCTGCCAGGCACTTCTTGGAAACTATACAGCAGTTCTACTCTGCCACATAGGGTCACTATGAGTTGGAATTGACTCTATGACAGTGAGTTTTTGGGTTTTTCTCTCTGTAAAAGCCTACCTCCCCAAACTGCCTGCAAGCAGTCTCAGAGGCAGCAGCCCCAATTGTTCCTTTCCTTGCACAACAAAATAAAAGCACCTTTCTTCTCTCCCACTTTAGCTTCTCTCTCTCTCTCTCTTTCTTAATTGACTGCAACAAGTTACACCAAGCAGAACCTCGGGTTTCTACCCAGCAACACCCACTTGGACAGATGAGAGTGAGAGAACAGTTTAAATACAGAAGCCTCCCTTTTATCTATAGGTTCCACCCACATTCATGAACTCAATCACCCATAGATTGAAAATATTTGGATAAAAAACAAAGTTCCAAAAAGTGTAACGTGAATTTGCCATGCACTCACTGAGCATCCACAGGAATGGGATGCTGTGTGGGCATACCCTGCTGTTCCCTACCCCCACTGCACAGATTCTAAGTCTCTCCAGTGCTCATTGTATTAACATTGTTTGCCTAGCATCTTATCATTATTCCCTAAACCATATAGCACTGTATAGCAGCTATTTATATAACATTTACACCATATTAGGCATTGTAAATAATCTAGAGATGATTTAAAACATATGGGTAGATGTGCATGGGAACCCTGGTGGCATAATTGTTAAGTGCTATGGCTGCTAACCAAGAGGCAGGCAGTTCAAATCTGCCAGGTGCTCCTTGGAAACTCTATGGGGCAGTTCTACTCTACTCTGTGTGGTCACTATGAGTAGAAATCAACTTGACAGCAATGGGTTGGGTTGGGTTTGGTACATGGATCACACGCAAATACTATTCCATTTTACGTAATGGACCTGAGCATCCTCAGGTTTTGGTATCCTCAGGGGTTTTGGAACCAATTCCTCATGAATTTCAAGGGACGACTATACTGACAGTTCTGTCCACCATTCAATCAAAAAACCAAAATCAGTTGCTATCAAGCTGATTCTAATTCAGGGCAACTCCACATGTGTCAGAGTAGAACTGTGCTCCAGTGGGCTTTTATTTGCTGACTTTTCAGAAGTAGGAAAGTCCGACCCTTCTTCCAAGTTGCCTTTGTGTAGACTGGAACCTCCAACCTTATGGTTAGCAGCCTGGTATGTTAACCACTTGCAAGGGTAGTAGGTGCCTCAAAATGAGCTCAAAAGGAGAGGAAGACAAGACTGCTTCCCTCCAACCATGCTGTTAACCCCTCCACCATCCACAGCAGGGTGAAGCGTACTTGGCAGTTAAGAGATTTTCCAGTATAATTTTGACTACATGCAATTTTCACCCTCCATGCTGAACTGAGAACCAAACTCCTCCACAAAAGGAGAAATTCTAGCACCTCTATATGTTCTCAAACCAAGTCAAACCCATTATTATCAAGTCGATTACAATTTGGTTGGGTGAAATCGGTGACAGCACACATTAGAAAGAAGATCAATATTAACTGGACTTCAACACTACTTGAGTACTCTTCCCCTCTTAACCCAAAATTGCAAGGACAGAGTAGCTAGGGAGGAGGGGTGGCCGAGGACCATGATCTCAGATGAAATCGAGGCCAATTGGCACAACTAGCGTTTTGCTAGTGAGGGCTCTCTGCACACCACATTGGTGAGTGGCATCTGGGGTCTTAAAAGCTGCCAAGCTGCCATCTGAGGGTACAGCAAATGGTCCCAACTCAGCAGGAATGGATGATCACCGAGGACCAAACGACGTGGGGGAAGGAAAACCCAGAAAACAGAGAGACCCACGGGAGTAGGTGTCTACATTGACTCGTGACTGGAAGAACTAGATGGTGCCTGGCCACCACAAGTGATAGCCGCAGCGGCGCTCACAAAATTGAGTCTCACTGGCAATACAAGAAAAAATAGGGGTTTGCCCTGAAATATCTATAAAAAGACCACAACTGATGGTCCAGGGACTTAAGGGTTCCCCTGGGAGCATGGCCCTGGCCCTGATGCTGCCGCCATCTATAAATCATAACGAAGGTCAATTCATCAGACAGCAGTGGATTGGATTTGGTGATGCAGAGTGATCATATCTTGTGGGTACCTTATGGTTCTATGCATCTATAGGATATCATCCTGTTGACCTCTTACTGGAGGAAGGGGAGTAGGTGGAGAGGGGGGGATAGGAGACTGTTGGGAGGATGAGATATGTATGGAGCAGAGAGGAATAGTGTGCTGTCACTGGGCAGGGAAAGCAGTGGGAGCCGCACATAGGTGAACATGCAAATTTATATGCGAATGTACATTTTAATTCAATCATAATAATAATAATAATAAGTTGATTCCAATTCATAGTGACCCCATCGGACAGAAAAGAACTGCCCCATGAGGTTTATAAGAAGTGGCTGGTAGATTCAAACTGCCTATCTTCTGGTTACCAGCCAAGCTGTTAGCCACTGCAGGGTTTAGGACTGAGTAAACTGTAATCAAACTAGAGATTTTCAAGACTGTCTGAGAGCCCTGGTGGCACAGTGGTTAAGCACTCAGATGCTAACTGAGTAGGTAGGAGATATGAACCGATAAGCTGCTCTGCAGAAGAAAGATATGGCAGTGTGCTTCCATAAGGATTACAGCCCTGGAAACCCTATGGAGCGGTTCTGTTCTGTCCTTTAGGGTTGTTGTGAGTTGGAATCCACTTGCCAGCTACACATGAGACCCTGAGAGCTGGTCTTTACTTTGAATGCTGCTAAACTTCACCTGAGGAGTTGTGTTAAAGCCTCCAGATGTGGAAAAAATGAAAGAGGAGGCTGTGATTTACTCCCTGAACCACCCCCCGTCCTCCCTCCGACTTCACCCCATGTCCAGTAAACTCTGCCTCATTCCCTGCCTAAAGTCAGGCTAAAGGAGACCCCCAATCCAAAGGCTTGTCACTTGGAAGCTACAGCTGGGCAGGCACAGAGCTCCAGAGCTTGAAAAATAGATGCTCTCAGCCCACCAGCCCACGAGCCCACCGCCAATCTCAAGGCTCAGGCAGGTATGTTCTCCCTGCTGGGTTTAATTTCAAAATCACTGAAAAAAGTGCAATCACTGAAAAACTAGAGCAATTTGCTCTTTTGGCTATGCACAATTTTCATCAGCAGTCTCTCAGGCAGTCTTTTACCACCTTCTCCTTGTCCTTTCGAGATGGACACATATTCCGGGGAAATGGCTTTTCTAATGGCCTGCAGAGGCCTGCCTGTGTTTTGAGGCACTGTCTGAGTACCAAGTCTAATGGATAGAATTCTCTTCTCCCAGTAGGACATATAGGAGAGCTATGATCTCAAGTTTCAGCTTGCTTCTGTCTTCCTTCCTGTCCTGAAATCTGATCATTCCCTTGTCTTCCTACCACAATTACACATGGAGAGATAAACATGGTGATGGAACAGCATGCATGGGCATGTGTAACTGAGTCTCAGTGAGTGATAAATAGCAGGGGTAATTACAGCTGAAAGTCAGCACCTTGGAGGGACAAAGGAAGAAAAGAGGGAAATACACTTTATAAAACGTTCTTGCCTTTACTGCTCACATCTCGCTTTCTAACATGCACACAGAAGTGTATACTCGTGTATACAAAAATATTTACACATGACATGTGCTCACATGCACACACACACACACACACAGAGCAATATTTAGAGACCCTTGGTCTTTGGTTTCATTCTCTTTAACACATGAACAATTAGTCTCAGTAGCCAAGTAAACATCAGAAGAACAGACTTTCTTCCTCTGCTACTACTAAATATAGGAACAGATATGAGCAGGCTAGCATGAAACCTAAACCAGCTCACGCAGAAGGACTCGAGAGAATAGGATCTTCCAAATACAAACTCCAGTTAGCTGCAGTGTTCTCAGAATCTCATCACTTAAATTGTGATTCCAAAGGGGAACTCCCCTATGGCCCAGCAGGCACATATAATCAATTTTCCACATTATTTATGTAAAAATCTGTCCTGTTGAATATTCCGAACATGGAAGTGACAGCTTCAAAATGAGATTTGCCAACACAGCCCCCTTTTCCCTAAACAGTAAGAATCAGCAGAATATCCTTATCAGCCCTCTCAATTTATTCTTCATCATAAACCAGTGGGAAAGGAACTCAGCTAAAGTGAGGTCTCAAGCCACACAAATGCACTAACCTAATCCCATCCAAAGAAAAACAAAGCAGAAAGGAGAGTCTGAATCAGGGTCTATTAAGTTAGTGGGCAAACAATGCCTCCATGGACCTTAGCTAGTCAGGCCAACAACCTGACCAAAGTTAGAGAGAGCCAGGCCTACTGAAGTGTCCAGACTGTTGACCTGGGAGACAACAAAGATCTTCCAAGACAAAGGCCTTTGGGCCACAATACCTGTCACAGACAGATCTGTGTATATAGCACAGTGAAGTGTACAGACATGTCTTGCTTTAGCCAGCAGGAGGACAATGAGGCTTTATTTTATATAAATTCTCCATAAGAACCAAAAACTAAACCTAGTACAGCTGAGTCAATGCCTACTCATAGCAACCCTATAGGACAGAGTAGAATTGCCCCATAGAGTTTCCAAGGAGTGCCTGGCAGACGTGAACTGCCGACCTTTTGGTTAGCATCCATGGCACTTAACCACTATGCCAGCAGGGTTAGCGCTGGCCAAATCCAACCTTCTAATTTCCTGTCAGCTCCAGGGACAGGGTCCAGATACATGAATGTCAAGCATAACATGAAATATCAGCCACACCTAGAATCCTTTCACCTCCCATTTCCTTCACAGCAACCTAGCAAGGTGAGGTGTGGAGCAGCTCCTTGCCAGTATGTCCTCTTCATCTTCCCTCATTCCTGGAGATGTGGTCCCTCTAGGAAGCTAAGAAGGGTAAGGCGGTAACCCAGGGGAAAGGAGCAAAAAGAGAGTCCATAAGGATCTGCTTTGACTGACTTTCTGGGAAAAGAAGAGAGAGCAAGTTATATGGCTTCTTGTTGATGGCCCAGCTCTCTGGGGTAGGAGGGAGATGAGGTTTAGGCAGAGGACTCACCCAGGGGACACATTTAGCTAGAACAAGCACAGTGCAGCCCCTAAGGGGGCTCTGAGAGACAAAAAGTTATGCAAATCTGACCCAAGCCAGGGAAGTCAGCCTAGCATATAGCAGCTGTCTCAAAAATGGATGGTATACTAGCCAGCTAAGCAGAATACCATCTAGGTGACAAGACCCCTAATTCTCTTTCTAACTTTACCTCTGACTGCTTCTTCTGCCACAGACCTCAGCATTAAACAAAAACTATTGAGAGCTGTTCCACACACGATGTGTGTGGAACCAAACACAGCTGTGCCCTCAAAAAGTAGTTGGTGAGCAGAAAGCGTACGGGTTTTTGAAGCCATCTTGTTTTTGTCATTTATAAATGGTGCGTCATTAGCAAAATCACTTTGTGCCTCTGAGCATATATTTTCTTATTGTAAATGAAGGGAAAAATACTTACCAGGGGGTAATTTTGAAAGGGCTAGAGACAATGTAAATAAAGCACATTGGTCTGAGACGTGATAGACTTTGAGAAGTGTCATTTGTCATCATTAGCTGTGGAGAACTTTCAACTTGCTCACTGCAAACAACAGACAAAGGGAGAATAACCCAAAACGGTAATACCAGGACAAACACAGGGGGTCTGGAACCAGAGGAAGGTGAGATAAATGCTGATGGGCCTAAAACAAGCCACTGTCATTGAGTCAGTTCTGATTCATAGTGACCCTGTAGACAGAGTAGAACTGCCCCATTGAGTTTCCAAAGAGGGCCTGATGTATTCAAACTGCTGACGTCATTTAGCAGCCACGGCACTCAACCACCATGCCACCAGGGTTTCCATGATGGGCCTAGGAGTAAGAAAAAAAGGAATGTATCACAAGAATGCTGACTCAAGCACTTCCCCCAGAATTACACACCACCCTCCCACACCTTACCTGCCCCCTCCATGGGCCTCCAACTTTGAGAAGGAAATAGGCAGAGGCAACAACTCCCACTTACACCCTGTGCTTAGAAAAGCCCTCGTTGGGCTTAAGGCTCCATTGCCATTGCCTTAAAATTCTTCCTAATTGCTGAACAAGGGACTTCTCGTTTTCCTTTTGTGCTGGGCCCCCGCAAATGATGTAGCTAGCCTTGCTCCTACCTACATTTTCTTGAAAGGAATGGGAAACACTCAATCTTTGTTAATTACCTGGCCCCCAGAGGCAGCCTACCTTCTTCTCAGAGGTTTCTTGAGTTGGTCAGACCCTAGACGTTCCTCAGGTAATGCAGGTTTGTGGACACACTAAGTTTTCCATCTCAACCTCCAGACTTCCTAATCCACATGAGCCAGAGGATTAACTGGATGAATTCACTGAATGTGTTCAATCTTACTGCCTTGGGCAACATTTCCCATGAAAACTATTACCAAAATCAATAATTCTACCAGGCAAAGGCTATCCTTTGTGCCCAGCCCAGTACACATTTCAATCAACCAATATTTCCTGAGCACCCACCATGTGCCCAGCACTGAGCTGGACTGGACTGAACCCCATCTTCCTGGGATTTCAACAGATAGATCCCACCAACATCCGACAAGTGCGTGGCTAAAAGAGACATGACTAGGGAAACAATGTCCCCTAGAACCCAGAGTTGAGATACATCTCTGAGCAATTCAATCAGGGAAACATTTGCCTAGAAGAAAAGACAAATTCTGGAAGTAGAGATGAGACGAAGAGCTGATGTGTTTATATTATAGTGTGGTCAAAGCATAGTGAATACACCATGAACTGTCAGAGGAATAAACAAACCTGTATTACATGGACAGCCAAAACACTCCTTAGAAGTGGGCATAGTCAGACTTTGCTTATGTACTTTGAACACGCTTTTAGGAAGCACTAGTCTCTGGACAAGGACATCACTCTTGGTCATTGAAAAACAAGATGATCTTCCAGGAGACGGACTGACACAGCGGCTGCAAAAATAGCTCAAACATAGCAATGACTGTGAGGCTGTGCAAGACCAGGCACTGTTTTGTTCTACTGTATGTAGGGTCACTATGAGTTGGCACCTAACAACAAGAAGTTGGTGGGTGGCAGGTAGATGAGATGCTGCAAACCATGTCATGTTTCCCTGTCTGCTATTAATGAGTGGTCACTTTTAGTAAGTTTCTTGCCCACCACAAGTTTCACTAATACTGTCTAGCTTTTCTTCATCCATAGGCACAATCTCCAGGAATATCAGCACCATGGCACAGCGTCAGGGTGCAATATCTGCCCCATTGATCCTGGACTCATTTTATCCAATGAAAAGGCTTGTAATGGCTGAAAAGTCCCTGGATGTTTTCAGGCACAGGAGCAGCAGGAATTTCAGGTTGTCTTGGAGGAAGCAGCCTACAGAGTGGCCATACAGTGGATAGAGGGCTCGGGGTATGGGCAGGGTAAGAGAGATGCGGTTCCTGCTAACTAATCTCTCCTCTCCTCCTGCACCCCACCCCTCTGCCAGTCACTACAGACTCAAAGTGGAAAGGATCCCGGAAGTTGATCTATAAGGTATGCCAAGAAAAGACTCCTCATTCATCAGAATCAGTGAACTGTAAGCCACGAGCAGTGACAGTGAAAATAGCTGTATCGATCTCAGGAGGAAGGCAGAACAGAAATATAAATAGTGGGGGAAAACATAACCTTTCCAAATAAGCTCTAAGTTAAGGGTTCTTGCCATTTGTAAAAACCCATGCCCATTTGCAATAAATGCATAAATCTTTAACTCTTTCATATAGTTGTATGAATTAAAAAATAAATAGAAATACCAGATTCAATTAAATAAAAGTAATGGTGATCTAAGCATTTATTTTTTGAGCTAACTGTCACTTCTCCCTATTCCACAATTTCGCTGTCCTCATTTCCACCTCACTGGCTGAGAATCTGCTCTTTAAAATGGAAATTCTCTTTTGTACCCTCGTTGAAAATTTTCATGAATTTAGTTCTTGAGTCTCTGTCTTAATCTTCTTGAATCTCCCATATCCAGCACCTTGCTATTGATCAGTACACAAAGGAAAGAAAGAAGGGAGGGAGGAAGGAAGGAAGGAATGCCAGACCATTATCTACTCTTCTTTATGGCCTAAAGTTAATTTTTTGCTTTGATACTGGGTCTTAGGTGAACCATGATCTGGGAGAAAATGAAGAGAGTGGACCATTCTTTGGAGTAAGTAGATCTTCAAAAGAGGGTTGACAAATCTTTACTGTCTACTTTTTTCACAGTCCTTGGAAACAACCAGAGTCACAAGCCTCGGTATTCCCAACTGGGTGATGTTCCAGCCTTCAATCAGGTGCAGTCAGTCAGTAGACCCTGGGCAAGCTAGAGCTCATCAGAAAATTATTCTGGAAGGCTCAGAAGACATCTAACTTTCAAATACAGGAAAGCTTAGTGCTACTACCTTCCTTAGAAGAAATTGGTCTTAGGAAAGCTACTACTAAAATGCTGCTTAGAACCGAGAGTGACAAGAATTTAGCTCTCTTACTTTGGACAAGACATCGGAAAAAATATCTAGATAAAAGACATCGTGGTTGGTACAGTGGGGAGTCAGTGAAAGCAAGGACGGGCGTGAGTGAGACAGACTGACACAGTGGCTGAAACAATAGATCCAAACATAACAACAATCAGGAAGACGATGCAGGACCAGGTGACATTTCCTTCTATTATTCCTAAGGTTGCTGTGAGTCAGGGCCAACTTGATGGCAGCTAATACCACCACCATCTTCCTGGACTACAGAGAAAAAGAGGGAACAGACTGCGGCCCACACTGATGAATCAGACAACATCCAGAGGAGCAGGAAGAAGTTTAGAATGTATTATATGGTCAACAACTGAATGAACTAAAGATACTTGGCCTAAAAAGAAAACACTCAGTACAAGAGGAAAGGTGAGAGCTGAGTAACAGCTAACTTTGGCATTCTGAATGACAGCGGTAAGGAACCCTGGCAGAGCAACAGGTGAGCTGCTAACAGGAAGGTTGGTGGCCTGAACCCATCCAGCAGCTCTGCAGGATAAAGTGCCTGCTCACATGACATGGACTGAACTGCGTCTTCCAAAAAAGTATGTAGCAATTTGGCTGAGCCATGATTCCCAGTATTTTCTGATTGCCCTCCATTTTGCAATTTTCCTACATTGTAAACCCCAACTTCTGCCTGTAGTTAACAGATTGGGTTATGTCAAAGAAGATTAGAGTGAGACAGTAACCCCCTTACTAAGGGAGTTCCTCTGGAGTGTGGCTTTCACCACCTTTTATCCTACAGGAGATTAAAGGAAAGGGAAGAAAACAGAGAGCTGAGGACCTCATACTGTCAAGAAAGCAGCACCAGGAGCAGAGTGCATCCTTCGGACTGAGGTTCATGTGTCAAGATGCTCTCAGACCAAAGAAAAACTGACGCAACACAAGGGCCTTTCTACAGAGGTGAGAAAGAGAGAGAGCGTTCCGCTGGAACTGGCACCCTGAATTCGGACTTATGGCCTAGTGGACTGTGTGAGAATAAATTTTCATTGTTAAAGCCATCCACTTGTGGTATTCCGTTAGAGCAGTACCAGATGACTAAGGCATCTTGTAAAGATCACAGCCTAGAAAATCCTATGAGGCAGCTGTGCTCTGTCACATGGGGTCACTATGAGTTGAAATAGACCCCACAGCAACTAACAACAACACGCTGAGGAACAATATATTTGAACTGCTTAGATCTAGAGAACAGAACTATGACCAGTGGGACACATTTTAATTCATGCAAGGAAGCAGCTTCTAACAATTAGAGCTATCTCACAACGGAATACTCAAGTTTGTCATTGTTAAGAAGCAGGATAATAAGTTTCCTGCCAGTGGAGAAGATGTGAAAAAGAAACTGCATAATTGCACATCTGAGCTGTGTGTGATGGATTCCTGTGGTTAAAGGAAGGTGGGGCTAGTGGATTTAAGGTCTTTTTCATGACTCATTTGTTCAGGTGAGGCATCCATACCATTCTTATCCTTCACCTCACCCACCTCTGCTGAGGCTCTAAAAAGTTACTTCAAGTGTTTTACTATCAACCCTATTGCCCACTTAGAATATATGGGTTTTTCAGCTGCTAGTTATATTGATGAAAATGTTTCTGCTGTCTCCCCCAAGGGATATACAGATGTGAATGGGAGCTAGTCTTTTCATCCCGTAAAGGGACACATTCACAATGGGATGCCAGAGAACTTCATGTAGCATTGTCTCTGGATCTCTTTGTTCTCTGTATTCTTTCCTCTCTAATTTTTTCTCGTTCTCTCTCCATATTCCCACACTTTAGAGTGGTGACCAACAAACACTCTAGTAAAGTTCTTTCTTGGGTACCCAGTAACAATAACGTGTTTTCCTTTCACCTCACCTCTGCAAGACAGCTCGTAATATTGCACCTGCCTGATGGAAGCCCAGCTCTTTCGAAAAGGTGGTTCACAACCCTTTAAAGTCAGTATTGCTAGGAATTATGCTGAAGAACACACAGAAGAGCCGTCTCGCATCGCCAGCTTGGTGTTATACTCCTCACTCCATCTCCACCGCTCTGTGCTCTGAGACAGTGACAAGTGTTCCAGTTTATCTGTGCCCACTGCCAACCTCCTCACCTTTGCCTCGGTATGTAAGGAGCTTAGTAACAACATAAAAATTTAAATTTCTCTTTACACACTCACTCTACCCACATTGGACACAAGGAATGCGTGTGAATTAGGTGCCAGAAACTTCCCAGAGGGCCCTAAAGGCCACTTTCAAACTAAACCCTGGGTTGCTAGCACTACAAAAGCTGAGGATTGGTGGCCTCACAGGTGTATTTGGCTGCACTGCTGAATGACTTTGAGCATTCCTTTGAGAATTGGGATAAATGCTTTCCAGGCTCCATTTCTTCATCCATCAATGAGAAAGTTGGGCTAGGTGACTTATGGGACTTTTCCATATCTAAAATAGCACCATTCTATAAGAGGCATTTTTCTTCGGTATATGGCATAGTTTAAAATCAGGAAGGGTGTCGCAGTTGTATCCTTTCACCATACTTATTTAGTTTGTATGCTGAACAAACAATCTGAAAAAAGGGGACTATATAATAAAAGAACAAGGCATCAGAATTGTAGGAGTATTTATTAACAACCTGCAATATGCAGCTAATACAACTTTGCTTGCAGAAAATGAAAAGGACTTGAAGAACCTACTGGTGAAGATCAAGAACTACAGCCTTCAGCATCAATTACACCTTAACATAAAAAATAAACAAATAAATAAAATTCACACAAATACAGAAAACACTGAAGTTGTCAAGAATTTCATTTTCCTGGATCCCTGATCACGGAAGCAGCCAAGAAATCAAATGATGCTAGTCCAAAGGACTAACGGGCCACAACTACCAGACAGAGTCCAGTACAACTACGTGGAGCCCAGCTACCCCAACTGACTGCAGTAACAGGGATCATAGTGCAAGTCCCCTGGCAGAGTGGGAGAAAATGTAGAATAAAATTCTAACTTGCCAAAAAGAAAAAAAAAGAAGACCAGATTTACTGGCCTGACAGACCAGAGAAACTCTGAGAGTATGTCCCCTTAGCAGCCTTTTAGCTCAAAAATGAAGTTACTCCTGAGATTTACCCTTTAGACAAAGATTAAACAGGCCCACAAAACAAAACAAGACTACAAAGGCACATCAGCCCATAGGCAAAGACTAGAAGGCAGAAAGGGACAGGGGAGCTGGTACTAGGGAGCCCAAGGTCCAGAGTGGAGAATGTTGACATGTTACGAGGTTGTTAGGCAACGTTGTGGAACAATATGTATACTGTTCTATGAGAAGCTAAAATTTTAGAGAGAAAATAAATTGAATGATGCATTGCATTGAACCAATCTGCTGCAAAAGGCCTCTTTCAAATGTTAAAACACAAGATGTCACCTTGAAGACTAAGATGCACCCGACCCAAGCCATGATGTTTTCAACCACCTCATATGTATGCAAAAGGTGAACAATGAATACAAAAGACTGAAGAAGAATCAATGCCTTTCAGTTACGGTATCAGCAAAGAATAAGAATGGATTTTTGACTGACAGAGGAATGAACAAATTTGTCTTAGAATAAGTACAGCCAGAATGTTCCTTAGAAGCAAAGACAGCAAGACTTCATCTTAGGTATTTTGGACAGAGGAGACATATCATGCTTCTTGAAAGAGAGGAGCATATCATGCTGTTGAAACAGAGGGTCAGTGAAAAAAAAGAAGACCCTCTATGACACGGATTGACACAATGGCTGCAACAGTGGGCTCAAGTATGAGGTCCAACAACTAAGTTCACAAGCTTAATTGTTCTAGGTGCTACATATCTCACTGCTGAAAATCACTACAGCCACCTTTAAAGTACTCCCCTTGGGAAGTTATGCACTAATGTCAGCACCTAGTCCACCCTTCACAGCAATTCTGGAACTCTTTCTGGAATGGCCACTGCATATGCTGGTAAGGTGGCAAGTACGCAAACTTAATTGTGTAGTTGTCTGTGAGGGAGTTTTTAGCCATTAAAGAAATAACTGTATTGGGACACTGTGGTGGTCAGGATTATAGCAATTTGGCTACTCCATATTTGGCTGCTGTATTAAGTGGCAAGGTGGGGTTTGTGGTGGCTCCCCGCCCCTCGGCTCTTATCTCCCAACCTTCACTACGGCTGCTGGTCTGCTCACATAGCCAGGAGCTCCTGCTCTCTTCTTCCAGCATCTGGTTCTTAAACCAGCAGCTGTTGGATTCATCAGTCCTTGCAGTCGACGCTTGAGAGTCCTGCTCCCTGACCTGCTGGTCCTGGGTTTGCCAGCCTCTGTCGCTTCATCTCACCACCACCTTGGGATCCACTGACCTACACAACCGGTGACCTAGAACTCTGGTCTCTGACCTGCTGACTTTGGGTTCCTCAGCTTCTGTGGCCACATGAGGCTTGTGCCAGAACTTGGGACATTCAGCTTCTGTGATTACGTGAGCTGTCTCCTATATCTGTATCTATCTATCTATCTATATATTATAAATCTTTCCTTGTACCTACATGTGTTACTGGTTTCGCTTCCCTAGAAAACCCAGTCTAAGACAGATATCCTCCCTGTTCCCCTGATCTGGCCCCCAATGACTTTTTTCTTTACCCAAAGATACAGGAAATATTGAAAGAAAAAGATTCTGATAACATTCAGGGTATCAACAGTAACACAACGACAGCTCTGATGGCCATTCTGAAAAGAGTTCCAAAACTGCTTTGAAGGGTAGACTAGGCACCAGCATCAGTGCATAGTTTCCCAAGGGGAGTACTTCAAAGGTGACCATAGTGAAATTCAGCAATGAGGTATATAGCACTTTTTCTAGGATGAGCTCATGAACTTAACTGGCAGACCTCACAGCAACAACTGTGAGGGTGGCACAGTACCAGGCAGTGTTTTTCTCTGCTGTAGGTACAGTTGCTATGATTCAAATCCACCTTGGTGGGCCCTAACAACAACACAATACCCTGATCGCTGTGTTAGTAGACCTGTGAGGCAACTTAGAATCCCACTGGAGGTGTGGCAAGCACCTTCCAGGTGTTCTCAAAACAATTCTTACAGAATCCTTTGGGAATAAGTATTATCCCTTAGTAAAAACTAAGAAAATTTGGCCCCATGGGTGTTAAGCTTTGTTCTGATAACAATCTGAGGTCAGAAGGAGAGAAAACCATCATGTTTTGAGTTTCAGACCAAAACCCACATACATGTAGTAGCTGAATTAGCAAAGTTTGCAAAGTGAAATCATGTGTTACCAACATTTAGGCAGTAAATGGAAGTATTGGATTGTTGGAATAGTCTTCCTGTAGGAAATACATTATAGGGTTTTAATTTGGGGGACTGCAATGATTCTTTCACAGGGTTGTTTGTGCCATTAACTTTAATAATGTAATTCATTTTCAGTTTTTCTATGAATCCAGATACAGACTGAAAAGAGTTAAAAGTACGAATACATGTAGCCAACATTTGCTTGGTATGGATAATTTGGAACAGTCTGACTAATTGCTCTAAAAAACCTACAAATTGCTCTATGTCAAAAAAAGCACTTCAGACTTCCAAATGTTGGCTAAGGCACTGTCAGTTACCAAGTCAAGCTGATATAAATGACTAGCTATGTCTGTATCCTAGGAACTCAGCACCCTAAATTATCTGCAGGGTTAAGCGATTTAAGAACTTTGTGTATACATTATATACCACACTGAAAAATCACTTCAAGGTGGCCACCACAGGAACTTCTCCAAATTCTATTGCTGTTGGTAACCAAGGGAAGTGTTGACATCACTTTGCTAAGACACCCAGTAGGTTATATTAATTGTATAGTAACCTATTCCAGTACTACCATTAGTTTTCTTCTAAGCTTTTTCTGTATTAGAAATAGAAGTGAGATGAAAAGCAACAATAGAATCAAGAAATATTACGGTAAAAAAGGCCTCCAACCTCATAAACTGCCTCCTCACATTTCAGAGGGTTATCTGAGCCCCCGTCTTAGGTCAGAGCTCTAGTGGCACAGTGCTTAAAGGCTTGACTACTAACCAAAAAGTTGCAATTGAAATTCACCAGACACTATTTAGAAACCCTATGGGGCAATTCTACTTTGTTCTATAGGATTACTGAGTCAGGATAGACTTGACAGACATCAGTTTGTTTTTTTGGTTTGGCTTAGGTCAAGCTACGTCTACTAACCCAAATGTAGGCAGTTCAAATCTGCCAAGCACTCCTTGGAAACTCTATGGGGCAGTTCTATTCTGTCTATAGGGTTGCTATGAGTCAGAAGAGACTCAGAGGCACTGGGTTTGGTTTGGGTTTAGGTCAAGTTTCCTAAAAGCAGAGCCTGGACAGGGATTATTGTGTACATGGTTTACAGAGGAGGTGCTGCTCTTTAAGAAAAATATGAGGCAGGAAGCCAAACAAAACAGAAAAGAGGAAATGAGCGAAGAGCTGATCTCAGGTAAAGACTGGACTTGGCCCAAAGGGGGTCAGCTGTGGGCTTCCCTTGGGTAGGAGGGAGCTGTGGCCTATCAGCAACAGGTAATTCTCTGAAGAAAGGAGCAGCTGTGAACTCTCAGTTGCCAATGCTTGCAGACTTGCTCAGGGGTAAATCCATTGGCCTAAGAATGGGGACCTGGGAAGGGCCACAGCAGCTATTTTAGCCCCAGAAAAATGACTGCTAAGGTAACACATTGCATCCCAAGTTTGTTGGGCCTTACATAGTGTACTTTCCATTACACAGAGCTATGCTACATGAATCCATTTCTCCATGTTTTTGTTTTGGGAAATTACCTTCTCTAGTACAGGAATCCCAATAGGTGGAATCAGCTTTTCTCTAGGACAGCATCTAATTTCACTCATTAAATTTTATTTCCCTGAGGAAACAGCAGTTAAGAAATCAAATGATGTATTGCACTGGGCAAAATATACTACAAAATATCTCTTTTAGGTGTTAAAAAGCAAAGATGTAGCCTAGAGGACTAAGGTGCATCTGACCCAAGCCACAGTAGTTTCAATTGTCTCATGTACATGCAAAAGCTGGACAGTGAATAAGGAAGACCAAAGAAAGATTGGGGCTTTTGAATTATGGTGCTGGTGAAGAATACCAAATATACCTTGGAGGCAGAAGAATAAACAAATTTGTCTTGGAAGAAATACAGCAAGGATGGTGCGACTTGACCTCATGTACTTTGGACATGTTGTCAGGAGGGATCTGTCCCTGTGGAAAGACATCATGCTTGGTAAAGTAGAAGATAAGCAAAAAAACAGGAAGACCTTCAATGAGAAGGATTGACACCATGGCTACAATAAGGGGCTCAAATATAACAATGACTGTAAAAATAGCACAGGGCCACACAGTGTTTCGTTCTGCTGCGCATAGGGTCACTACGAGTTGGAAGTGACTCAATGGCCCCAACAATGACTAGGACTGGATAGCTTGATAAACGATGACAACCTAGAAGGATCCAGGCCCACTCTCAGATCTATCTGGAATAGCCTGATCCCTTTGAGTATATGTCCATAAGAACCTTCCAATAGTATAAAAAATACAGTAAATACTAAGCATGCAGTGGTGGCTGTCTCACCCTAAGTCCATCCCAGGAGGCTGTCACATCCACAGCCCATCCTGCAAAGGCACAATCTTTAGCCAGACATAGCCCATACTACCCATGGGCCAAAGCTAAATGAGCCAAAGGTAGGCACGTGACGCCAGAGTGAGCAATTCATAAGCTAATTGTCTCCCTCTTCCCACTCCCATTTATTTTTCATATTGGTCTCCTATAAAACAGGTTAGCAGGGTAAGTCAAATGTCTCAGAAATACCAGTGAGGCAAGCTGAAAGTTGAATGTATATATAGGGAGAAGGAAAGGGAGCTAAGATGTGCTGTGCAGAAGCTGAAGTCATAAGAAAGCATACACTATACTTAATGAAGACTCTGTGGTAGAGAAAAAATAAATAGAGGAAAAGGAAGCTATGTCACCAGAGAATGCTAAAGACACACAGAAAGGGTGTCCCTAAGTCATGTTAACGGCAGAGCTCTAAATATAGGTCCATGAATTTTTCCTACCAAGGCACAGTTTTATAAGCCAGCCCAGGGAGGCAGTGTGAGGATTAATTTTATGTGTCAGCTGGACTGGACTATGACACCCAGTTGTTTGGTCAAACACTAGGCTAGATGCTGTTACCAAGCATTTACGTGTAGCTAGATCACTTGTCCTTAAGCAAAGCAGATTATCCTCCATAAAGTGATTGGCCTCATCCAATCAGCTGAAATACCTTAAAACCAAAAAGAGAGTAGTTCTGAGGCTGTGTTCCAGTTCCAGACTATAAACAGAGATACTGCCAGAGCTCCTTCACTTTTCTTCTTTCTGTTACTCGACCTACAGATTTGGAGACATAAGACTGCAGGAATCTCCAGTCTGTTGCCTGGCTTACATATTTTGGACATGCCAGTCTCCACAATCATGGGAGACAATTACTCAAAATAAATCTTTTGATTCATAGATGGATAAGCACATAGACAGACAGACAGACAGATGTTGTGGAGATTGTTGTAGTGGCTATCAAGTTGTAACTCCACGTGTGCAGAGTAGAACTGCTCCATAGAGTTTTCCAGGCTGTGACCTTTCGGAAGGAAATTTATAGGTGCCTGTGGGTAAGTTTGAACCACCAGTCTTTTGGCTAGTAGTTGAATGCTTAGCTGTTTGTCGCACACAGGATGGATGGCTGGATAGACAGATAAAGAGAGATCTCTTACTGGTTTCATTTCCCTGAAGAACTCTGACTAAGCAGGGGATGAGCAAGGGAACCTATTTACCCATCAGTGTAGACCAGATACTGTGTGAACACGGTTACAGGCAGTAGAAGAAAATGGACCCAGCTAGAAGACACTGTCCAGACACTGATGAGCGATGGTGAACGAAGGAATTATGAAACACAAACCCACTGCTGTTCAGTCCATTTTGACTCGTAATGACTCTATAGGACAGAGTAGAACTGTCCCTTAGAGTTCTCAAGGAGCACCTGGTGGGCAGCAGACACAGCACTTAACCACTACACCACCAGGGTTTCCAAAGGAATTATAGCCAGCAGAAAATGGGTGGTGTCTAGCTGCTGGCAGAGCTCTCAGTGGGGAGATAGACTGCATAGGAGATTCAGGATAGCCTTAGGGAGTCAGAGGGCAGGAGTCATGCTGTGGGGCCGAACATCTGTCACAGGAGACTTGGCAAGCTCACAGAAGGCAGGCAGGAACCTCGCTGGGTACACCAGGACACCAGTTTCCAGCAAGGCTAACAGTATGGTTGTCTTCATGAGGGTCTCTTCTTGGCCAGAGTTTCTCTCAACCCTTCTTATTGGCCCCAGAATTAAGAATAGTCTGTGCTTATGCTACCACTGCTAACCACAAGGTCGGTAGTTCAAATCCACCAGGCGCTCCTTGAACACTCTGGGGGTCAGTTCTACCCTGGCCCCTAGGGTCACCATGAGTCGGATCCGACTCAGCAGAACTTGGCTTGGCTGAGCTTGCAGATGGCTCAGTAGATTGAGACAAAAAGGAGAAGAGGAATCAGTGGATCCCTGAGAGCAGAAAAGAGGTCTCAGTAGCGGTCTGGGACAAGAGACTTATCTAGGGAAACAAAATTTGTTGGCATTGAAAGGACTCTGGGTACAAGTTTCTACCTGAATCTTTAGAGGATCAAGTCAGTTCCTCTCTACATTTGCAAAATATGAAAGCATTCAGCAAGTATGGATCTTAAAATATGATTAAAAAGTGTAAAGCCCCTATAGGGAGAACATATGATTAATCTTGAAAGTTCCTTTCCTTTCCCTTTTTTATAGCTGCTCTTCTCCAACTAAACATAAAACTGTAGTTTTATTTACTTTAGCATATTGCAATTTTGATAAGGTCCCAAATCCTTACATCAAATACAGTCTTCAATGTCAAAAGGGCATGCAAAGAAATGTTTTCTAATGAAAGATTTATCTTTTACCTGCCAGTGGTGATTTAGCTGGTACTGATCTCTTCATCCTCTTTTCCATTTTTTTTTTTAAAAAGTTGAGCAAAATTACCTTTCTTGCAATAACGGGTTCTTTTAAAACCTGACTGCTTTGTCATTACCTTTGTAATCTCCCTTGGAGATCATGGGCTATTCATTTTCTCCCTGACTCCAATTTGCCTTTTGATATTTTTCTTTGGTCTGTTCAAACAGTCCCCCAATCACCCCGCTCATCAGAGCAAGGCTTGAGCACATGCGGAGCCCACTGACATGGCGTGTCACCCAGCGCTCTGCCAGCTCTGGGTCCCTCCGTGCGCTGTGAGGAGCTTTGAAATTGGTCTAAGCTCTCCTTGTCAAAGATTTCTCTAGCTCTTATCCCAGTGACATCTTTTATCTACATATCATGTCAGAGGCTGCAGTTTCATAGACCTAAATAAAAAAGTGGCCACTGAGCCTTTCAAAAACAAAAAGGAAAAACTGAGAAAAAGAATGCCTGCATATAGGATACAATTACATGTGGACCATCAAAGTACCATATACAACTGCCCGGGGTGTTTCTTGCCTAAGGGTTCCTGGTTGAGGGGTGACGGGGGCTGAAATGCAGCCTATGCAGTGCTACATAGACCCAAGTGGGGTGAGTTTTTCCAAAATGTGTATTATGGATTACATTGTATTCCCCAAAGAATGTGCTGGACCATAACCCCTATACTTGTGGATAGGATGTTGTTTAGAAATACAGTTCTCTGTATTTCTGTATACAGATTATACATGAGCAGAATGAGTTCCAAATCAACTCACCTCTGGGTTATATAAAAAGCAAATCAGACACAGAAACATGCACCTACAGTAGAAAACATTTGCCAGATGAGGATCGTCCACCAGCCAGAGAACCAAGGAACACCTGGGGCCACCAACAGCAAAGAAATCCGTATGGAGAAGATTCTGATTTCACCTTTTAACTTCTAGAACTAGGGGAAAAATGAGTTTCTGTTCTTCGAAGCCAGCCTCTTTTGATGTTTCCATTACTGCAGCACTAAAGAACTAAGACAACACACCAAGATGCCATCTGAGTTGGCAGCAGCTCTGGGTTCCTAGTAGGTAGTTTCTTTCTGATGTTGAGTCTGGGTCAGTGAGTAGATATACTGTTGCTATGGTTCTCCAATTATACTGAGTTGTTGCTGTGTTTTCTGGTTGCTGTTGTTGCTTTTCCTTTAATTTCATCTGTGCGATTTGTACTCCTTGGAGGTTCATCTCTCGTGGTTAAGAGGAAGGGTTGCATAAACAAGAAACCTCACATACTTCTGAGTCTCCTTTTACACAGTCCCACAGAAAGAAATTCCTTTTTAACTGTGTTTAATCAGTGATGTGGATCCAACTGCACTTACTTAGATTTTGAATGCATAACTTCATCCCAGCTCATTAGTGACAAGAAAGCTAGGCTGTCAGGCATCATTTACACTCCAATAAAGGGGTCTGTATTAGAGCAAGGTCCAGGAGCCGCACGCAAGCTGAGTTGGCTTTTTCTTTGCTTTTAAGCTTTATTGATCTCAAGAAGAACTGAGGGCCTGGTGAATAAAGGTGGGAATCAGCTCAACATACTAATTTATGTATTATTTATGGACTTAAAGAAGCTGAGACTCCTGGCAATACAGAAAACTGAATTAGCACAATAGAACTGCCATTGTATTCAACCTCAACATTAGATGCTTTACAGAGAGGAACTTTGCAGTCTTGAAGAATGGAATACTAGAAAGAACATGGAATTTGAAATCAGAGAGCTCTGTGCAGAGTACAACTCTGCCACGTGACCTAGAGCCAGTTTCCAGTCCTGGCTTTCCGATTCCTAAAATGGAGAGGATTATCTGTTCACAGGGTTGTTGTGAGGATTAAATGGGCAACGGAGTGGATGACTTTCAAAGTGGTTACAAATGTCTGTTGTAGGTATCCTGTGTGAGGAGGGTCATGTGTCCAGCAACTAAATCTCTTGTCTCAGAACAGTTCTTTCCTGACCAAAACCCCAATGGGTAACTAACAAAATAGAGAATCCACCCATTTCTACTCCAATAAGACAGAAGTATGGCTTGCTCCACTAGCTCAGGGCACAGCTTTCCAAAGCTCTGTCATAACAAAAGGACAGCCCTCAAAGGACAGCCAGCTTGATTATCTTCAAGGTGCCCCACCCCTCATCTAACCAGCCAGTGCTGCTTCTATCCCCTTCCATCTCTATCTCCTTTGGCCCCATCCCCTCCCCACCCTTTTCCCTTTCCTACTGGACCCTCTTCTATCCTTTCCCCATTCCCACCCCAAAAGGACACAGTGATCCAGTGAGCTCATCACTCCAACAAATTATTCACAAGTTACATCTTCAGTGAGATGTCTTACTGCAAATGTAAGACGTACTGAATACAATGGCAGCCAACATGCTCAATATTTCCCGCCCTATCTCATTTATGTCCCACAATCTCTTGATATGTGTCTTGGTTTTCTGTTGTTGCTACAACAGAAATACTTCAACAAATTGGCGTTTAACAAAGAGAATTTTATTTCCTCACAGTAAATTAGGCTAGAAGCCCAAACTGAGGGTGCCAACTCCAGGGGAAGACTGTCTCTCTCTATCAGCACTGGAGGAAGATCCTTCTCAGCAATCTTTCCCTGGACTAGGAGCTTCTCCTTCCAGGAACCCTGGGACCAAAGGATGTACTCCACTCCTACACTGCTTTCTTGGTGGTAGGAGGTCACCCTCTCTCTGCTCACTTTTTTCTTTTATTTCTCAAAAGAGGTTGGCTCAAGAGACAATCCAATCTTGTAGATTCAATCCTGCCTCATTAACATAACTGTCTACCTCATTTTATTAACATAACAGAGGTAGAATTTACAACACTTAGGAAAATCACATCAGATGACAAGATAATGGACAAACACACAATACAGGGAATCGTGGCCTAGCCAAATTGATACATATGTTTGGGAGGGCTGAATTCAATCCATGATGATATGGGTATTATAATTTCTGTTTTACAAATGAGGAACATGAGACTCTATGAGAGTAAACAACTTATCCCAGGGCACGTAGATTATAGGAGGCAGAGTACAAATTTGAATGCACATCAATCCACCTGCACCACTCACGGCAGCTCCGTCCCCTACTGTATGTATTTGACAAGTACTTACTGTGCCCAGAGTTCTTAGCAATTCTTAGCACTTCTTGTAAAATAATTTATTTCATCCCAAAGAAACTTTGTGCTGCAGGTATCATTGTTATCCCCATTTAACACGGTAAGGCTGGGATGCAAACCCAAACAGTACGAGATCTTTTTGACTACATGGTTCCTACTCAGCCTACTTCCTACAAGAAGGGAACTTTTTTCTCTCCCAGAATCCTAATTCCAGCAGAGGGCTAGCAGGGTCTGCAGGATGGAGGAGGGGACACTGGACCATCAAGCCTACATGATCTGAGAGTAAGGTTTCCTAGTGTGCCCTTGTCAAAGAAGATGACAGCTTTAGTCAGCAATACCAAGGAGGGAATCCACGCAGGACCACTGCTTATGTGTGATGCTTTGTGAGTCCCCTGTCACAGATGCCTCCTCAGCCCCTGGACTGTCAGGTGCCTAAATCTCATCTTAAAGATGCACACTTTTGAATCGTGAAGACTTTTCTGGGACTGAGAACTACCTATTAAAATGCAAATACTTCTGAGAACTGTACCACCTCAAGCACCACTTCAGCAGAGGTCAAATTTCTAGAGGTGACAACTTGTCAGAGAGCCACATAGCCTTCCTTCCACTGTACTGAGCCCAGAAAATGGCTCTCTCCTGCTGTAGGGTGGACTGCTCGCAGGAGCTGAGCCTGGTGCCCTGACCTGGTACACAGCCTGACCTGTTCAGCAAGAAGGCCCAGAGCAACCTGACTCTGGGTCAAGGGTGACTTGCTAAGATCAGGAGTATTGGTACAAACAGGTTTCTATGGAGAGGTGGACTATGGGACCAGAGCACAGCAGTCTCCTCCCAGGATCCACACTCACATTTCCTCATGAGTTGGCACGGTGCACTAGACACTGCTGGTGTTGTCCAAAGCTGTAGTGGACATCGTTGATGTACTGCCAGACCCTTTGGCCTTTACTTCCACACATCGTAACTGCTCACTGTGGCGATGTGACTGAGGGGGCTTTTTTCCTGACCCTGGGAGCACACTCAGCAGCACATCAGATAAGGTGGCCGGGAGTGAATGACTATAATACTGGTTCCCGCACCCCTGGGTTGGCATAATGCTGTCTCCCACCATTTTCCAGCAAGAATGAGCTCCAAGTACCTTCAGTGGTGACAGGCTTTCACGTACCCTTCTCTGTCTCCTTTCTCCACTCTTCTGTGATGTTTCTGGGGGTGACTTGCCAAGTAAGCTACGTACTCAAATCCTTGTCTTCAGGTCTCCTTTTGGGGGCCATATTTCGAATCTTTAGTTTTACTCTGAATTTTTCCTCTCTTTGTTGTGTTTGTCTTCTTGGTTGGCCTGGGGCTGTTTTGCCAAAATTTCTTCTAGAGTGTTTCCTGTTTTGTACTTTGTAGGGGTTCTTATATAACCTTGTATGTATAGTACACAGAGAACATGGGGAAGTAGACTGTAGACATACGGGATAAAATCAGATAAAATCAGAACTCTTAAGGAGACACACTGACTCATATTTAAAAAGAACTTAACCTTAATAATTTCTATCAATTTCCACTGTGGCTCAACAATTCAATGAACAAGAATTGAACACCTATATGTGTAGAATACTGTGCACTGTGAGTGATACAAAACATAAAACACAGTTCCTCCTCCCTCCCCCGCTGCCACCGAAGTTTATTAGCAAATTGAGGAAACAAGACTGTGCACATAAAAGTAATTCATAAAACAAGTTGGCAGTAGTGAATGGGTGCCATGTGACTTTAAACTATAAGTGCAGTGGGATAAGTCTAACTTCTGGACATTCCATCAAAATTTTTAAGAAAGAATTCTATTCCCTTTTCTAACCGCAAAGCAAATAGCTTTCTATCAGAGGAGTCCCTGGCTGGTTCTGCAAATACATCAGCATTAGAGCTTTATTCTCAGACAGAATATAGGACGTCTATAACAGACTTCTCTCAGAGGCATCGGAAAATGTCTCACCAATCTGACAATGTACTTCAGAATCCCCACAAACGGAGTTAATTCTGTTTTTGAAGCATTTAGTAATTGATCAGAGGGTCCCCATTAACATACAAAAGCTGAACAATGAATAAGGAAGACTAGAGAAGAATTGATGCCTTAAAATTATAATGTTGGCAAAGAATATTGAATACACCATGAATTGTCGAAAGAACGAACAAATCTGTCTTGGATATACAACTAGAATATTCCTTAGAAACAAGAATGGTGAGACTTCACCTCACATACATTGGACACATTATCAGGAGAGATCACTCCCTGGAGAAGGACATCATATTTGGTAAAGTAGAGGTCAGCAAAAAACAGGAAGACCCTCCATGAAATGGACTGTTAAACTGACTGCAACAATGGGCTCAAGCCTAACAACCATAAGGATGGTGCAGGATCAGGTAGTATTTCCTTCTGTTGTACATAGGGTTACAATGACTCAGAAGCAACTTGATGGCACCTAACAACAACCACAAGTGATACACAAGTGCCCTGGTATGTTAATAAGAATTCAATGGCTAACCAAAAGGTCAGCAGTTCAAATCCACCCAGCTACTCCTTGAAAACTCTGTAAGGCAGTTTTACACCCTCCCTCCCATCCTATCAGGTCATTATGAATGGGAATTGACTCACAACGTGGGTTTGCTCTTTGATTTATTAGCTTAACAACAAGTTTTCTGGAAGTTACACCTGATTCTAAGAGTTAGGACCAGTGATCCCAGAATCTTTGAATCTCAGAGCTAGAAGGGAGACATCCATGTATCCCACAGATGGCCATCCCATTTGACCACCTACAGTGACCTGAAGATCACTCCTTGATGTGGTTCCTTTCTTTATGCTGTTGTTGGCTGCCATGGAGTCAGCCCCCAAATCAAAGCGATCCAACGTACATCAGAACAAAATCCTGCCAGGTCTCATGCCAGTCCTGTAGATCACAGTGGCACTTTTCTTTATGAGGCATTCTTTCAGCAGGAGAGTTTTCCTCTAGAAAAGAAGAGTCTGTTGGACCCTTAGGGAAAGGCACTTTCAGAGTGATGGGCAATCCCCTAGGATGCTGGGACAAAGATATTTCTGCAAAGAGAAATGAAGGCCACTGTAAACACTCAGAAAGGCCAAGGAACAATTGCCCGGGCAGCTGAAGGTAAACGATGGGTGCCTTCCTCCCAGGCAGAGGTGAATGCTGGTAAGGCAGGGGTTTCTGTTTTGAATTTTGCTGTTGTTGAAAGGATACACCATTTCAGTAATTTCTACAGGTACAATTCAGTGTCGTTGATTACATTTTTCTAGTTGTGCAATCATTGCCACCATCCTTTTCCAAATTATTCTACCATCATTAACAACTCCCTGCTCCTACACTTCTCATCAAAGCTTCAAGTTGCTGTGGTCAGTATGATTTCACACAGGTAATTCTTTAAAGGAGCACCGTGCTCAAAGCAGACATACTTTGGAGGATATGTCCCTCACATACTCTCCATCCCAACCCCAAGAATCTATTCTATATTCCTCAGTAGAGGGAGTTATAAAGTTCTGTTGGCCCAAAGGATTTGAAAATACTTGCAGACCAGACATTCTGAGATTGGCTAAAGGAGCTATAGCCATTTGGGGTGAGCTGGGTAGGGACCCGTCGAGGAGCAGAGACAAAAGGCAACAGCAAGAATGGCCAGAACAATCTTGGACCTTTAGTATTTAATTAGCATAATGGTGTTAGAAATATTTTTTTCATTGTTGAAATTATTGCTGATCAAGGTGTATGGCTACCACCATCAGTCTGCTGGTCATATTATGTTATACTAGATGCACATTGCCATGATGCTGAAAATTATATTACTAATATTTCAAATACCATCAAGTCACTCATAGTGGGCAGCTTTCAACAGAGCTTCCTAAGACAGACTAGAAAGACAGAGCTGGCAATCTACTTCCAAAACTTAGCTAATGAAATTCCTAGAAATCACAACAGAACACTATCTGATCTCGTGCTGGAAAATGAGCCTCTTACGCTGAAAAGCCCTACAGTAGCCAAAACACTGTACTCAAACATACTGACAATTGTGGAGGGGGTACCGGACAGGGCGATGTTTGGTTCTGGTGGACGTGGGGTCACTATGAGTCAGAACCAACTCTGTGGTCACTAACAACGAGATATGTGGACTGGTTTGTAAGAAATATCACTCAGGCACCATCGCTGCTTCTGCCTGACCACCACATAGGTGCCAGTCTGGCCGGCACCGTAACTCTCTGCAGAGCAGTGAGCTCCCTTTTTGATCTGCATCCCATCATCTACTAGAGGACTGTGTCACTGTGTCACTTGATCTACCAAGAAGTCAGCTGACCCAGCTGCTACAATATTGTCACATCTGCCTCTAGGCAATGGTTTATTCAAGCTGTTAGTAGAAACACCTACAGGATGAAGAACCGAAGCTTCATCGACCTTAGAAGAATAGATATGACTTCTTTTTGTGCCTGCTTACCAAAAAATGTTTGTCAGGGAGGCAGAATTCAGTCTGAGACTGTCATTATAACATCCCAGCTGATGGCAAGATTGTGAAGAACACAACTTCGTTCACCAGTAATCAATGAGGCCACCCAAAATTTACCAGAAAAGTAAGGTATTTTCAGAATAGGCTTTGATTAGGTCTTAATAACAGAAACTCTGGGTTGAGAATGTTTCAAAGTAGCGTCTATTGCCTTCTGGCACCTGCTAATGAGAATTCTACTATTAGTCTGATTGCCATTCATTCACTTGCAGCCAATTCTGGTGCGTTTTAGGAGTTGACATTCTGCCATTCTACCACAAAAGAATCCAACAAATTTCTTTTAAATCATTCTTGTCGCTCAGACTTTTTCCCCCGTGCCTCCCTCCCCTTGAAATCTTGTATCTTGATATTTACAAAATCCTAAACTATTACTTCTTGGGCTGTTGGCTTTCTGCCATTATCACTATTAGATGTTAAGCTGGTGGTTCTCACCACATCCTCTGTACCTCTTGATTTTTGTAGGTCTATTTCTTGATCTCTCTGTACTGCATAGGGAAAACTGTGCCAGTCCTATCTTCTAAATGAGTAATTCTTTCTTCTTGTGTGTCTAAACTATACTAAACATATCTACTGAGCTTTTTATTTCAGTGATTCTGTTTCTCTCTCTCTCTCTCTTAATTTTTACTTGGTTCTTTTTCATTTGACTTTAAATAATTTTTTTCTGGCATTTCTATGTGTTTGGTGTTGGAATGGAATTTCTCAGCCTGTCCTCAGTCCTACCTTTTGGCTTGTAAGTCATCACATTAATTGTTCATTAGAACTTGGAATAGAATACAAGGTAACTTGATTTTAGTTTAGGAAAGATACAATAATAAAAGTATAAGGAAGGCACCCAGAATCTGGTTGCTGCTAGAAGGGCCAGAACCAGGAGAGAAATAACAGCAAAAGATGGATCTGAAATATCTCCTGTGCTATTTTACAATTACATTATGTTCACGAATAATGAGTTTAAATATCATGGGTAGAGCTTGGCTTTGTGATTCCAAGCTCTTAAGAGAAAACTCTGCCAATAAACAGAGGTGTCTGATCCTATGAGAGACAGTTATTAAGTGACTATTTGATGCAAATAAATAAATGGACACAAAACAGCTGGATTCCTGATTGCAGGGCATACTTGGAGAGACTCAGATGCTGGCTGGCAGGGAAACTGCTAATTGGAAATAGATGATCTTCTTAAGCAGACCAGTGACATCATGCTGTCAATTTCTTTTCTTTTTTGCATTGTGACAGTCTGACAGGATACAAGGGACTTTTAATTGATCACAAATGCCAGAAAGGTTAAATTAAACCATCTCTCTCATTAGCCAGGAGCCTCTGAGAAATACAGTTTTTGATTCTGATGGGAAGAGATGCAGGGATGGGGGTAGGGGCTGTAAGGCTAGAAGTCATACAGTGGGGAAAAACCTACAGTACCAAGATTTACTAAGGCCTTCAGGAAAAGTCAGATTAACACAAATCGAAAATAGTTAAGACTTAGTGCTGACTCTGGAACAACCGTGATAGCCCAGATTCCTGAGTTTCCACCCAACACGTTAGGCTTGTTTCATCTGGTTCCCAGGGCTCTACATGTTAACAAGCACCCTAGATGCTTCTGATGTAACGGTCAAAATACATACTTCATGAAACACTGAATTAAACCATGACACAGATGTATATCTAGGAGCTGGCATATATTTCAGTCTAACGCTTGAAAATGATTTATCTTTTAAATTTAAAAAAGTACTGATTAGTGGATGCTTGTGTTTAGCATTTGTTGGTGTTCGGATCAAGTTTCTTTTACTGAAACAGAACAATGGACTGGAAAGCTGTGCTGTCTGCCTTGGTCTCTTGGTTACCCACACGTGTGAAGAGGACAGCTGATAAAAGCAACTCACCCAGTTTAGATGCTCTCAACCCTGACTCCACCGGAGTATCCTCTGAGGGGCCTATTAGACAAGCCTTCACCAGGGACCCCACTCAAGCCAATTAAAGCCTTATAGCTGGGGGTGGAGCCCAGGTATTAGGAACTTTTCAAACCTCCCCAAACAACTTTAACGCAGCCCAGGCTGAGATCCACTGGCGATAGTGAGAACGGAGGAGCTACCTGGAAAGCAACCCTGGAAAATGGGGGCAACCCTTTCTGCCGATTTCTCAGTTTGTGCTCCTGCTGCACAGAAGAAATAATTAGGCAGTTGGTGAAAAGTCCACCAGCTCCAAGCTGCCTCACAGTTCAAATATGGATTTTGCAGCTAGGACCCCTTTCAGAAATAACACCAGACAGGTGCCTTTAGCTCCAGTAGCCCGTGGCTTAGAAGGCTTAGAAGGCAGAAGTTGCAGCCCCTTTCTCAGTCAGATATTGGTTATAGCTGAAAATTAGCTCCGTTGTCACCATTGATTAAGCAGTATTTTTTCAATGTCTTTATTCATCAGGAAAGGGATCCCACTCAGCAGACTCTTTTAGTGATTAGCTAATGTTTTTCATCAACTTAACAAAATAGATGTGTTTGGTCATGTAGCAAGCAGTTCCTGATATCAAAAAAGAAGTCTTCTTGCCCTGACAGGAAACACGACGTAGAGTTCCCAGTGAAACACAAGAAAATGGGGAGCACGGATCTAGAACTCTGTTAAAAAATCAGACTTGATGGTCCTTCAGACTGGAGGGTCCTCTGAGAACTTGGCCCTGTGCTGTTAGCCTGGAGCTTGAACCGGTACTGAAGCCAGCTCTCCAGACAAAGACTGGAAAGGACTGTGCTGTCACAGGGTGAGGAAAGCAGAGTTGCATAGAGGCGTGTGTTTGGGGTTTTATATAGCAAATTCACTTGGATTGTAAACTTTCACTTAATCACAACTTTTTTTTTTTTTTTTTTAAATAAAGAAGATCTCTAACAGTGCTCTCACGTCCTCCACTAGCCTCCACAGTCCGGGAAGGCAATCAATTCACCCCACAGATCCTGGGCATCCTTGTTTCCAGGGCCTCCATGTGGTGCCTGGTTTCCACCTCCTCTCACACTGCAAGGAGAGTAGAAGGCCTGTCTGTTCACTCAATAACAATATTCACATTTCTCTTCCCAGTTTTTCTTTTCTGAAGAAGACAAAGAAGTTTGGTGCCTTAGTATTTAAGTGCTATGGCTGCTAACCAGCAAGTCAGCAGTTCAAATCCGAGGCGGTCCTCAGAAACTCTATGGGACGGTTCTGTCTATAGGGTCACTATGAGTCAGAATCAACTCAAGGGCAGTGGGTTTGGTTTAGTGGTTGAACAAAACAAGCTCCAGATCTTCAACCCCCTTTCGTCCAAAAGTACCCTGCAATTGTTGAGCTACTTTTATAGGTTTCCTCTGTCATCTCTGTCTTTCTTACAGTTCTAAATACCAGTTTGGTCAAGTGGTGCCCACCAAGGAACCATCCACTAGTAGCACACCATTAGAGGCCTTGGGAAGGTGGGCAGTTGGCAGCAGAGGGACCAGGGACTCCTCTGTCCTTGCCCGGAATTCTCCAGCGCCCGACCACTGGTTCTGCCAGCTTTGTGGAAGCAGCCTTGCTAGAAGTCCATCCACTGCTTGTTGTCCTTAACAGTTCCACTGCAGGAGGCAACTTGGTGTTAAGGGCACAAAGATGGTGTCCAGAGCCCAGAAGCTTCATAAAGCAAGAACCACCTTGCTCAAAGACCTCCCTGAGCTTACATTTCATCTGTGAAACAAAAAGATCCCTTCTGCCTGCCTGAACACGTTGTGGGGGAACACAGTGAGGGAAAGACACGAAAGTGTCCCGCAAATTGTAAGCCTGATATTTAACTCCCAAGTTTTTTCATTAGACTGCCATCCATGTGCCCCTGAATTCCACTTGTAATGACAAAGAAAGCCATCAACATCAAACGTACAACCGAAGGATCCCTCTGGGAGCACACGACAAGATCTCCTTTCTACTGTCTGACTTACTGATGGCAATAGCTATTCCCAAGGCATAGAAAATTCTGCTGGTCTTGGTCCCCTGAGAGCTGTCAGAGAAAATACAACAACGAAGCCAGGAGAAAACATAAAGGGATTGAGGGATATCAAAAAAGGGGGCTTTGGTTTAGTAAAGACCCTTTTTATAAAGATCTTTAAATCAGGATGGAGTTTTCACCTGCCCTGGTGGTTTGCAGTGCCGTTCTGTCTCACGGTCTGCAGACGGCCACACTGACTGCTGAGAGAGCATCACACTTTGAAGAGCCTAAATCATAAGCAAGGCTTTTAAGCTTCCAGTTCTTCACAATTGTACTGAATCAGCCCAAACCCACCAGAGAACTGTAGGCCTCCACTGTAAAATGCAGAATGATTCATATCTTCTCCAGGATGTTTTAATAACAAGTGAAATTTGAATTCACTTGCCACGCAAAGGGTGAACTAGAGGCATTCTCCCTGTCCCAACAGTGAGCGGGCTTACAGTCACATCAGATGAAGCTTTGTTCCTGGGAATAAATGTTGCATTAAACATAAAAGATTTAGGGAAAAAAAAGAAAAAAACAGGGTGATGTGGAAAATATATAGAGTAAGAATATAGTTTTAAAATATTAATTTAGAAGGAGGGGGATAGTAGTTGTCAGTTTCTCCAACTCAATTTTTCTAAGAAGCTTGATATTTAGTGACATCTAGTGGTGTCAGGTGTGAACACCTTTATAAATTTTCTTTTTAGATTTGCAATATAATGAATTTGCCAAACTTGTCTTCTAGTACCAGACATGGGTCACTACACACAGTGGCAGGACAAGAAAAAGACAGAATTGTCTTCAGACATGTTGTATTTTTTTATTTTTATTTCAGTTGGTGCTTAGCATAAGCTTACTTCCTCAAGACACAATAGATGAATGTAGCAGCAAGAAAAGGGCATTTGCTGGTGGGTAATCCAAGACGAGAGTCTTCAGTAAGGATTACAGCTCAACATAAAGAAAATAAGGATTCTCACACCTGGACCAATAAACAGCATCGCAAGAAACAGAAAAATTGAAGTTTCCTTGGATTTCGTTTTACTTAGATCCACAATCAATGCCCACAGAAGCAGCAGTCGAAAAATCAAACGATGTATTATTGCATTGGGCAAATTCATTGCAAAAGACCACTTTTAGATGTTAAAATGCAAAGATGTTATCTGGAGGACTAAGGCGTGCCCGACCAGAGCCATGGTATTTTCATCTCGTTCATATGCATGCAAAACCTGAACAAGGGAGAAGGAAGCCCAAAGAAGAACTCATGCCTTTGAATTACAGTGCTGATGAAGAATGCCGGATATACCATGAACAGCCAGAAGAATGAACACATCTGTCTTGGAAAACATATAGCCAGAATTCTCCCTAAAAGTGAGGATGGTGAGACTTTTTCTCACGTACTTTGGACACATTATTAAGAGGGGTCAGTCCCTGGAGAGGGACATCATGCTTGGTAAAGTAGAGACTTAGGAAAATACAGGAAGACCTTCAAGGAGATGGACTGATACGATGTTTACAACCCTGCGCTGAAACACAGCCGACAGCTGTGAGGCTGCCACAGGATCGGGCAATGTTTCGTGCCATAGTACACCGGGCTGCTGTGCGTGAGAGCTGACTTCATAGAACCTAACAACAGCAAAACAACAACCAAGAGTTAAGGAATCCCAGTGACACAGTGAACCTGAAAGTTATCAGCTCAAACTCAGAAGTAGCTCTGAAGGAGAAAGAAGTGTCAATCAGCCTCGATAAAGATTACAGGTTTGGAAACCCTACGGGGCAGTCCTGTTCTGTCCTGTAAGGCCACTATGAGCTGAAATTGACACCATGGCAACTGGCTCAATCCAAGTCATGCTTGTCTGGTACAGGCCTGGTCTAACAGGCTGTTACACTAAAGAGACAGCAGAGGTAAAGACAACCTCATTCAAGTAATGAATAGTATATCTTTTTTTTTAGAAATAGTAAGACTTTTACAAGATGGTGTTTTACTCTGTGCACTTATTATTCTTTAGTATTTTGTTACGCAGTCCAAACACGGCTCACAAAAACTCCATCTTGCTGCTATAGTATGTTCCTTGACCGTGAAGCTTTACTGCAGCAGGATGAGAACTTGCTAGTACGTCTTTGATAACTTGATGTTCCAATGGCCACAAGATTCTGTCTGTGAGACACCTTTTTACTATGAGACCTTTATCACCCAGAAGCTGGTGAAGGTCTCTCTGCAAATCAGCGGGCACAGGGTGAGGTCATTTCAGGTAAATGGAAAAGAACACGCAAATGAGACTGGCCTCAAGTACAGGATGAGAGCAGTTGCTTTACTTCCCATTCCCATACTGTGTGCATATGTGCGTGTGTGTGTGTGTGTGTGTGTGTGCGCGCGCACGCGTGCATTTGCATGTGTCTGTGTGTGCTACAAATACATTTAGCAAAACAGGTGTCATTTCAACATTTTTATATGTATAATTAAGCGGCATTATTTATAGTCATGACATTGTGCCATTATTGCCATGATATATTCCAAACTTTTCTAACACCTTAAGCAGACACCCAGTGTCCCCTAGGCAGTAGGTTCCCCTGTGCTCTTCTCTTCCATCCCTGGTAACCACTGACAAAGGTTGGTGTCTGTACATCTGCCCGTTCTAGATATTTCATAAAAGTGGGATCCTACGATATCCCTTTGTGACTGGCATGTTTCACTAAGCTTAATGTTTTCAAGGTTCATCCGTGTTGTAGCCTGTATCAGAACTTCACTCCTTTTCATGGCTGAGTAATATTTCATTGTATATATGTACCACATTTGGTTTACCTATTCCTCTGTTGATGGACACCTGGGTTCCCTCCACCTTTTGCTTATCTGAATAATGCTGCTATGAACACTGGTGTACAAGCACCTATTTGTGTTCTTGATTTCCATTTTTTTTAAATTCCACCTAGAAGTGGAACTGATGGATCATATGGTAGTTCTGTGTTTAACTTTTTGAGATGACTTCATCATTTTACAGTTCTATCACAAATGGATAAGGGTTCCAAGTCTTGGCATCCTCAACAACACTAGTTCTCCATTTTTCTGATCACAGCTGTCTTAATTGAAACCCAGCCTACTGTCATTAAGTCAATTCTAACTCATAGCAATCACAGAGTAAGGGTGAAAGGATATCTTATTGTGATTCTGATTTGTGTTTCCCTAATGAGAGTTCCCAGGTGGTGCAAATGGTGAACACATTGAGATGCTAACTGAAGTGTTGGAGGTCCAAGTTCAACCACAGGTGCCTCAGAAGAAAGACCTGGCAATCTACTCTGAAAAATCAGCCACTGAAAATTCCATGAAGCATAGCTCTAGTCTGACATACATGAGGTTGCCATGTGTTGGAAGTGACTCAACAACCTGTTTAATGACTAATGATGTTGAGCATCTTTTCTCTGTTTGTTGGCCATTTGTACGTCTTCTTTGGTGAAATTCTACTCAAATACTTCACCATTTTTTTAGTTGGGCTGTTAGTCTTCTTGTACTGTTGTAGTTCTTCAAAATTCTGGATATTAAACTTCTATCTGATATACGGTTCCCCAGGATTTTCCCCACTCTGTAGAGTATCTATTCACTTTGTTGATAAAGTCTTTTGGTGAACAAAAGCTTTTAATTTTGATGAGGTCCAATTTATTTATTTTGCCTTTTATTGTTTGGACTTGTGATGTCGTTTCTGATAATCGGTGGTTTAAAAAAAATAGGTAGATGTCAAAACATTATCTTGTATTTTCTCCGAAGAGTTTTTTGTTTTATTTTGTTTGGGTTCTTACATTTAAGTCTTTGATCCATTTTGTGTTAATTTTTATATATATTCTGAGGCATCTGTCACCTTCCTTCTTTTGCAAGTAGAAATCCAGATTTGTTTATTAAAGAGAATCTTCTTTCCCCATTGACTGGACTTAGTATGCTTATTGAAAATTGACTGACCATAGATGCATGTATTTACTTCTGAACCCCCAGTCCTACATATCCTATTGGTCTATTGTTTTGATTACAGTAGCATTATAACATGTTTTGAGGCCATGAAGTATTAATTTCCTACTTTTTTTTTTCTTCAAAATTGCTTTGGCTACTTAGGTCTCTTGCAGTTCTGTATAAATTTGAAGATTGGTTTTTCCACTTCTGGCTGATGGAATTTTGATGTGGATTGCATTGAAGTTAATGACTGCCTTGGACAGTATTGACATCTTAACAATGTTAAGCTTTTCAATCCATGAGCACAAAATGTTCTTCCATTTATGCAGGTCACCTTTAATTTCTTTCAGTAACGTTTTATAGTTTTCAGACATGTCTCTCATGTCTGGTTATATTTATTCCCAGGTGCAGTAAGACCTGCAAAAGCTAGAAACTGTAAGGCAGAAATCTGTCCAAGAAGGAAATTTCAAATATTTTCAACTAAAACAACAGATGGAAAAGTGCTAAGACTGAACCTTGTCAGACACAGAAAACTTGTGAGACCTGGAAAAACAAGGCACCCCTGTTGAATTCCAGTTCTCACATATTTCACTGTATTTTTTTCTTTTAAATGTTACTGTAAATGGATCTGCTTCCTCAGTGTCCTTTACAGAATGTTCATTGTTGATGTGTAAAAAGCTGACTGTTTTTTTTTTTATGTTGATCTTGTACCATGCCACTTTTCTGAATTCATTTATCTGTTCTAACAGCTTCCTTGTGGAATCCTTGGGTTTCTCTATGTACCGAATTATGTCATCTGCAAAAACAGATAGTTTTATCTCCTCCTTCCCAATTTGGATACTTTTTCCATAGCCTGATTGCTCTGGCTAGGGCTTCCAGAAGATCTGGAATAACAGTAGTGACAGTGAGCACCCTGTCTTTTTCCTGCTCTTAATAATAAAGTTTTATCTTTCTCCAATGAGTGCAATGTTAGCTGTGGAGTTTTCATAAATAATCTTTACCGTATCGAGGAATTTCCCTTCCATTCCTAGCTTGTTGAGTGTTTTTATCATGAAAAGGTGTTAAATTTTGTCAAATGCCTTTCTGTGTCTATGGAAATGATTGTACGGTTCTTTTCCCTGGCTCTCTTAATGTGGCATATTACACTGATTGATTTTCTAATGTTGAACTACCCTTGCATTCCTGAAATAAGTCTCACATGATCAAAGTGTATAATTCTTTTAATATGCTTTTGGAGTTGGTTTTCTAGCATTTTATTGAGGGTTTCTGCATCTATATTCACAAGCAATATTGACATTTTCTTTCTTGTGGTATCTTTGGCTCTGGTATCAGGGTAAATCTAGCTTCATAGAACGAGTTAGGAAGTATTCCTTCTATTCTTTTCAAAAAGTTTAATTAGGAATATTCATTTCTTCTATAAATGTGTGATAAAATTCCCAGTGAACCATCTGATTCAAGGCTTTTATTTTGGGGAAGGGTGTGTTGGATTTTTTTTCCCCCTCTTACTGACCAGTGTCTCCACTTGTAATGAGTCTGTTAAGATCTTCAATTTCTTCTGGCGTCAGTGTCAGAAGTTTATGTTTCTAAGAATTTGAGCATTTTTCCTAAATTATTTTATTCATGGACATACAAATATTAATAGTACACTCTTATAATCCTTTTCTATTTCTGTAGTGTCAATTGTTATGTTTCATTTTCATTTCTAATTTTACATATTTTCATCTCTCTCTTTTTGTTTGTTAGTCATCTAAAGTTTGTTTACTTGAGCTTTGCAAAGAACAACTTTTGGTGTTGTAGATTCTATTGTTTTTCTATTCTTTATTTCATTTATCTCTGTTCTACTCCATCCCTTTTGAGAAATCCTCCTGGAATTTTGCATAGGTACTCATTCATTCAATCAATACTTCAATATCAAACACAATAAAGCAAGGTAGAGAACTATTGACTCTTTTATAAGGTTTTCTTGTCATCAAATTTATCAGATCAGATAGCTTTTAAGCCCAAATTAGAATGACAGTTTGGGCTTGAGTAAGACATACAATGCCTTGATGCTTCAAGAAACCATAGTGAGAGAACAGCTTTCCTTAGACCTCCTCCAGGCTGATTCAAGTTCTCAGGAAAGCCCCTAGTGTTTAGAAGCAATATTAGCTTACCAAGTGGGGGCTCAGTACATGATTACTTGATGATATACTAAATCTAGCTATGAATACTCTAGAAAGACCTGGAATGCTCTTACAGCCTATCTGGAAATCAAGAGTAGGAGAGGAGATGCCCGAGAGAGGGAAAAATCATGTGGTCCAAGCACACTCAGTGTTAGAGCCAGTGGTCTTGCTGGAATTCGCACAGTAATAGCCCACAGAACCATACAAAGAGCAAAGAGGTTATGCCTTTACCTATTAGTGAATATCTTCCTCCCAGCACTGGGATCCATACTGAAGTCCTATAGGTGTTAAGAAAAGTAGAGTCATGATCAGCTACTTGTGGGAAATATTTATATGAGTTGCTCCATCATTTCATTCAAGTGTCTGTTTCAATGTTTCCTCCTCAGAATGGCCTTTCCTGACCATCAGTTTCAAATATCACACCTTCTCCTGCTCACTGCCTGAGCCCTCTCCTCACTTTCAGACTCACAGTTCTGGATTTTACTGGGACTGCCTCCTAGGTGTTCTATAGCCAATTTTATCCTCAACATTCTCAAGAAAACAGAAATTGTCACCTTTGCCCCAGATCTTCTGCTCCCTCTCCTGGGATCCCCTTCTCAATTACTGGTACCATAACCATCTGGATCCTCATGCAGACATTCTAGACTCATCTCATCTTTGGCCTCTGCTTCCCTCTTACCTCCCTCTCAGTCCTCCATTCCACCCCTGCATCCAGGCAGTCCCCAGAAACTGTTGAGTCTTCCTTCTAAATCTCCCTCTGATTTGTCCCATCTCCTCAGTCCTTCCTTCTCTGCCTTAATTCAGGCTCTCATCAACTTTATCTTTCACTTGAGTATTGAATGAAACAACCTCCGTCTTCAGGCTTGCTCCCTCCATTCATTCTCCACACCAAAGCCAGAAAAATCCTTCTAGTCCTATCTCATGGACCTCTTACCTGTTAAATTTCCTGAGTCCCCATCACATACACATTGAAGTACAAATCTCTCCGTGACCTGGATACTAAAGCCTCATCCCTTACCACTCCTCACATGCCTATTATGTTTCATGCATAAACAGGTAGGTTTTTATTTTTAATATTCCATCTTCTTCCATTATTCTGTACGTTTTCACATGTTCCCTTAAATTAGGTTGTAACTCACCATCTTTTCATACTTCTACCCTCCCCTTCTCAACTTTCTTCCCCACACATTTAATGAACTCTACCCTCAAGTTTCCATAAAACTTTGTTTTATCTGTATTCAACAACCATTCTTGTATATTTCTCTAGTAATTCTGTTCATCAGTGTGTCTCCTCCACTAGATACAAGGTATGGAGCAACATTTTTATTCTTCTTTGTATCTCTAGCATTTGGCATAGTACCTAACACAGATTTAACAGCTTAGCACCTGTTTGCTGAATGAATAAAAATAGTAAACCAAAAACCCAAATCCAACTCATAGCAGAGTAGAACTGCCCCATAGAGTTTCCAAGGAGTGCTTGGCAGATTTGACCAACCTTTTGGTTAGCAGATGTAGCACTTAATTACCATGCCACCAGGGTTTCCAAAAATAGTAAAGCGTCAGTTAAATCAACAACACTGAGAGGTGTTCAGAATCAGAACAGTTAGAGACTGTGCATGCCATTCATACCACAATCTGAATTATTCAAGTATTCCTTCTCCCACTCCTTCTTCCCTAATGCTGATTCCCTTCAGGAAAACATCCTTCCTCAAGGTAGCCCATGTGGGAAAACTTACCTCGTTTTAACTCCAGATTGCTCCAAAGGTAACACCGCTCTCACTCACTCCTTTTCAGTGACTGGTTTCAAAAGTGTGTATGTCTGAATTTGGACCTATGAGACATGAAAAAGATTACCTAAGGGCTTCTAGAGCATCCAAGAGTAACTTTTTCTCTCTTTCTTTGGACATTGCCAGGTACAAACATAAGGTTCAGCTACAAGCTCAGGACGAAGCCCATCCACAGCATCTCAGGAAAATGGGTCAGGAGTCACTGGAGGATGCCCTAACTGAAATACACTATACCTCTCTGAGCTACTAGTCTTCTGAGTACAATAAACAATTTTGTTTAAGTCCTTTTGTGCTACTGTTTTTACTCATAATAAAAATCATCTTACCTAACACATATATTCAAAATTCTATATGCAAGAGTTACATTATGTACAACACATGCTTTTAATACATTTAATGCATATAATACATGTACACACATACATTTGAAAAATACTACTTAATCACTCATGCCCTTCTTAAGTCTTTTAAAAAAATCAGATTCATTATCACGTACCCTCTTTGCATTAAAAGGTAGTATATATTAAGGAAAAATGATAGAGCTGAAGTTAGTTATATAATAAAGCCTGCTGACAGATTCAGACACATTTTGACAAAGCTTGTCTAACAGTGCACATCCTTATGGTTATAAAGTCAGAAGAACGTCAGAACAGAATTCAGCATTAAATTTCTGTCACTATTCAGCTCCCTGTTCTTTCTTCTCTGAGTTTATCCCTACAGTTTACGGATATGTCCATTAGTCTTGCAGTAATATCTCCCTTAAAAATAAATAAATATATATATATAAACTGATCCTGAAGTAATAAAGTTTACGACTCAAAATTCTCAAAGGAAAAACCAGTCTCCATGAAACTACCAAACCAAACCTAGAGGCAAAAAGAACAAAAGCAACCAAGTCTGAGCCCTCAGTTGGGAGAGATCTCGGATGGGATCAAAATAACAGTCTGATGATCAGTGTTTGTTCACTCAGGAAAATGAAGACCCCTCAAGATCTATTAAAGGGAAAATCATTTAATGCAGGGAATAGGTCACAAAAGTGATAGCAGGGCCAGAAGAACAAAAAGACATGATGTGGCTGGCAGAGCAAAAGGAGAAGGGGGTTGTCCCCAGAGGTCAGAAAGTGACTGCTGCTACTGTTGCTGCTGCTGCCGCCCTTGGTCTAGTGCCTGCCTGCTGGACACGCTGCTCCAGGACCCACAGCCATCCCGAACCAGGGAGCTCCACACCCGCTATGGCTGCTAAAGCTACCACTGGTGCTGCTGGAGCCACGACAGTACCACTTAGCCACTCTCTGTTGCCAGAAGCAGTGCCAAAGCAAAAAAAAGTAGAAAAGGTAGCTTTCTTTTTCCTTCTTTCCACCCTCTTCAGTGGGAATGTTGGCAAGACCTATAGGAAGAAATGTGATTTGCAAATTTCAAGCCCCAGAGGAAGAGGAGAAACTGCAAGAATGGGTGTCCAACTTTCTCACATATGCTGTTAAGACCAAGAGACTCAGGAACTGTGTGATGTCTTTGGGAATTAAAAAACAGCACAGGAATGTCGAAGTCTCGCATGTTTGTGTAAGAGCATCCACTAACGATCCACTAACGGAGCCTTGGTGAGACAGTAGTTACAGTGCTGGAATGGTTAACTGAAGAGTTTTAGCAGTCAGCTCCCATAAAGATTCATAGCCTTAGAGGTCCTATAGGGCAATTTTCCTTCGTCCTATAGGGTTGCTATGAGATGGAATCAACCAGACAAGAGGGGGTCCAGTTTGGATACACTAAGCGATGTATGAGGTTAGGATCAGATTATACAGATAACACCTCCAAGACTGTGAAGTCACAGCCCATTACCTACTACCATGAGGTCACACGTACACAAGGAGTTCAAAGGACTGCTGAACAGAGTTTTTTAGTTTTCCCTTTGCATTGCCTTCTATCTGCACACAGAACACATCTGGAAGCCAGTGGGAGTAGCTTCTCCCTTTGGTCTTTCTTCCATTTTCTTCTCCTCACCCCAACTCCAACCTTTTTGACCAGTTCTCCTATAAAGCTTCTGGGCATTTTTCCTCCACAGACCTAGACAGGCAGGATGGCTCTTTGAACCTTCCAGCAAACAAGTCAAACTTCCTGTTGTGGCTTCTGATCACTCTTCCAAAAAAGCAGTGCTACTATGCTAACAGTCCAGTCTCTGTCTCTTCCACTTATCTTCCTGAGACCACTCTGCAAGGACAGTTTTTGCCAGCTGCCAGTGAGTCAGCTCTGACTCGAGGTGACCCCATGTACAACAGAATCAGATGTTGCCCAGTCTTGTGCTGACTTCGTGGTCCTTGGGATGGCTCAGTCCATGTGCTGACTATTGTGTTAGTCCATCTTATTAAGGATTTTACTTGCTTTTGCTGATTTTCTACTGTACCAAGCATGATGGTTTTTTACCAGCAATTGATCTTTCCTGATGACAAGTTCCAAGTGATTAAGAAGGAATGAAAGCCATTCCTGTCAATAGTTAGGGGAGTATCCTAGAGAAAGATAGTTTACCACACCTGGAAAGATGTGAAGGGAGACAGAGTCAAGATGGCGAACTAAGCACACGTCTCCCTATATTCCTCTAGAAACCAAGACTTGAACTGATAATCAAACGGAGCCTTCTGCTCACCTAGTGAGCCCCCAGGACATGGCACAGGGCTGTTAACTTGGACTTCATACCACTGAACGAAAAACCTCCTCTCTTTCGCTGACTTCTGCTCCTGGCTAGCCCTGGCTGTCACAGACTGAAGGTAAAAGCACAATTTTGACTTTTTTTTCTCTGTCTTGGCAGGCGGGCAGAGCTGGGTCTTGCCTAGCTGCTAGACTCAGACACATTGCTGAGCGGATAGGCAGGCAAAATTGCCATATTTTGAGAGCCAGGCTTAGGACTCTGTTCATTTAGCCACTTTGGGCCTGCCTTTTTATCACTGCCACAGTGTGGTTTGTATGGGACAGCAGTGCCTGTGTGCGGGACACCATGTTGGTGTCCTAATTCTTAGTCTGGGAGCTAGCGCTTGCAAACAGGACAGCACCTCTCTGACAGAAAATCAGTAGTTTACACAGTGTCGCCTGTGGTGGGGGACCAGCAACAGAGGTGGAGGACTAATTACCTCTCGGCACCTTTAGCCCCTCTATCTGCCGACCACGTGGATGGTGCCATCTTAGATATGGTGGCCACAGCTGGACCTATTTCTTAGCTTGGGAGCCAGGGCCTGCCCACAAGAGAGCTCTTTTCTACCAAAAAAGCAGTAGTTTACACAGTGTCACCTAAGGCTGGGCCCTGTCAGCAGAGGACAGCAGAGCAGTAGCATTGCTGTATTTTCAACTAGTTTGTATCATCTGAGGTTGGATATAGAGGTGCTTACTTTGCCATCTGGGAAGAGGGACCTCTACACCTGAAAAACTGACTGACTTGGGAAGTGGTCAGATACCATTTCTTTTACATTTTAAGCCTGCCTAGAGAAACATCTGTGGTCCATCCTCACAGTATCTCTCCCAGCCTCTACATACTCATATGGGACCCAAAAAGCAACAGACACTCACGGCATACAAGAAATCACCTATGGCTTCAGAAGGCTCCCAAACAAAACAACCAAGGAGTTTTCCAGATGAAGAAACTTTTCTGAAATCATCAGAAGGTGAATACAAAATAATTGTATACAGAGCCCTTCTAGACCTCATACAAAATGCAGCAGAACAAAAGGAAGAATTAAGCAAGCTGTTCGATCTGATGGAACACCGGTAATCTGAAATTCAACAGATCAAGAACAAAGTCAAAGACACAGAAAATTCCATTCAAAGCCAAGAAAACAGAATGCAACAAATAGAAAAAAGAGTTTCTGACTTGGAAGACAGAGCTACTGAGGCCAACATCTATGAGCAGAAATCAGAAAAAAGAAACAAGAAAAATGAAGAAGCATTAAGAAGCATGTGGGACTCTATTAAGAGGAACAACCTTCGATTAATTGGAGTCCCTGAACAGGATGAGACACCTGAGAACACAGACAGTATTGTTGCTGAGCTGCTGACAGAAAATTTCCCAGAAATCATGAAGGAAGAGAATATAGGTATCCCAGATGCATATCGTACGCCACCCAACATAGATCTCAAAAGAAAGACTCCAAGACATATTATAATCAAGCTTAATAAAATGAAATATAAGCAGCAACTCTTAAGGGCAGCAAGACTCAAAGCAAAGCTAACATTCAAAGGGAAACCCTGTAGGATTTCACCAGATTTCTCAGCAGAAACCATGCTGGCACAGAGACAGTAGCATTAGGCAGTCAAAGCCTTGAAGGAGAAGAACTTTCAACCAAGAATTATATACCCTGCAAGACTATCTTTCAAATATGAAAACGAAATTAAGACTGAAGGTAAACAGAAATGCAGAGACTTTGCAAAAACCAAACCAAAACTACAAGAAATATCGAAAGAAGTTCTTGCCCTTGGCTTAGAAGAACAAAACCACTAACTTTATATTTTAGAACAACACATTATTCAGAACTCTATTCAGTTAGGGAAGGCTACAAACTCAATCACAACTTTAATACTGAAAGAAACAATCCAGTGATTATCATGAAAACTACAGTGCCATCATATTGAAAAGAGGGATATACTACAGTCGTTATAGTCCTTCCAGATGAAGAGGAAGATGACAATACTGGTGGTAATTAAAATTGGGTTTATATATACTTTATTAAGGGGGATCATAGGAGCAGCTGTAAAGCACAACAAAGATGTAACATACCATTTCAAGAAATGTAACACAGGAATCTCAACAACTACAAAAACAGCTCTGAAAAAGGTAAAAAATTAACTCACAAAAATGAATGTCCCAGAACAGACTAATAAGAACAACAGAGAAAACATCAACACAAAAATACACATATCACAATGGCAGCCGTGAACACATACCTATCAATAAATACATTGAATGTGAATGGACTGAATGCTCCAGTAAAGAGACATCGAGTGGCATCTTGGATCAAAATACACGACCCATCCATATGCTGTCTACAAGAAACTCACATTAACTTAAAGATAGGAACAAGCCGAAAATTAAAGGATAGAAGAATATATATCAAGCTAACAGTGAACAAAGAGGAGCAGGTGTGGCAATTCTAATCTCAGACAAAATCAATTTTAATGTAAAATCCACCACCATGGACAAAGATGGACACTATTTATTGCTGAAAGTTTCAGTGCACAAGCAAGACTGAACTATATTAAATATTTATGCCCTTAATATCAGAGCACCTAAATACATCGAAGAAACACTGACTACACTCAAAAAAGAGTTAGATTACTCCACAATAAAAGTGAGAAACTTCAACACTCCATTCTCAATACTAGACAGATCACCTAGAAAAAAAGCTCAGTAAAGATATAGAAGACCTTATTGCCACAATTAACCAATAAACCTCATTAATATACACAGAACTTTCTACCCATCAGCAGACAATTACACCTTCTTCTCCAGTACACATGGAACATTCTCCAGAATTCATCATGTGTTAGGACATAATGCAATTCTCAACAAAATCCATACCATTCAATTACTGCAAGGCATCTTCTCAGATCATAAAGCCATAAAAGTCAAAATCAATAGCAGAAAAAACATAGATAGAGGCTTGGAAGCTGAACAACATCTTGCTCAAAAAACCATGGGTTATAGAAGAAATCAAGGATGAAATAAAGAAATTCATGGATTCCAATGAGAATGAAAACACTTCCTACCGGATCCTATGGGATACAGCCAAAGCAGTGCTCAGAGGTCTGTTTATCTCCATAAATGCACACATCTGGAAGGAAGAAAGAAACCAAATCAAGGAACTAACCCTACAGCTTGAACAAGTAGAGAGAGAACAACAGAGGAATCCCTTAGGCACCAGAAGAAACCAACTCATAAAGATTAGAGCAGAGCTAAATGAATTAGAAAATAGAAAAACAACTGAAAAAATTGAAAAGACCAAAAGCTGGTTTTTTGAAAAGATCAACAAAATTGGCAAACCACTGGCTAAACTTACTAAAGAAAAGCAGGAAAGGAAACAAATAACCCAAGTTAGAAATAAGAGGGGAGTTGTCACAACAGATCCAACAGAAATCAAAAATATCATAACAGAATACTATGAAAGACTATACTGGAAAGACGTCAACAGCATATAGAATAGCTACAAACTACACATCTTGTTCTGAATGTGCTGCTTTAAGGCTTCCAAAACCTGGCTCCACTGAAGAGAGACAACCCTCCCTACCCTCCCACTCATAGTAGTCCCCAGGCAATAATGAAGTTCCAATCAAACAATACTCTCTGTTTGGGAATTTAAGCCAAGTACCAAAGTCATGCTACTCAAGGATCACCTCTGAAGTAACGAATACTAAAACCATTGTGTGGGTAATGGTGAAAATTTAAGTCAATCCTCACTTCTCTCCTAGAGGCCAACAGTGTGTAATTAGCTTTTCCTGCTTATTTCACCTCTGAGCACTAGGGAAAACATCTTTCAGAAAATAAAACCCTTCCTAGCCAACTCCCACATCCCCCACTCTCAGCATCCAGGTCCCAGTCTATTCCCTCAGACAGAAGGATAGAGAGATGACAACGAAGCAGAAGCCAGGCATGTGGCCACATGATGAGGACAGCATGAAGCATGAGCTCGGTTTGCACACCTCATTTCCCCATAGCATGGGCTGTGTGTATGCCCAGACAGCTGCTGTCCTCATACACAATGCCTCTTTGAGAAGACAGCAGGAAGAGGAGAGGACTATGTACTCAGGGCACTCATGCTTTACCTGTGTGACAGCAGAATAGACTAGCAGCTGTACTACCTCTTTTTAGGGATACTGATAAGATTATTTCAACTCCTGCAGTAGTCCACAAAATGTTCTAAAATTTCCAGGTCTCATGGCATTAGTTAAGGGTCCCAAAGTAATTTTACTTGCCTAGAGCACTAGTAACCAAAAGAAACACACTTGCCACAATATCACCACTGAGTAAACGTCAGTGATGACTGATGGTTGGCCATCTCCACCAGGGATTTATTTGGAGAACCCAACATCACTCACTTCCTCATGGTCAGGAGAATAGGGCCTTCTCAAGAGCCTCAAGGATCTTGAGGGGTCTCGGTAACAGCAAGATGTAGTGTAACAGAGTAGCTAACAGGATAGATTCTAGAAGCAGAAAGTCCTAGTTTTGATTCCCTACTTTTCCATTTATTTCTGTGTGACCTTGAGGAGTTACTTAACCTCTCTGGTCTGTTTCTTTGCCTATAAAAGGGAGCTATTTATAACAAGGTCTCAGGAGGCAGAATTATAAGATTGCTCCCACGATGCCTATTCCCTACCCCGCGTAATATGTGAACTATGAATAAGATGGATTTTACTACCGTGATTAGTTACATTATATGGCACAGTTGACTTTAAGAAAAGGAAATTATCCAGATGGGCCTGACCTAATCAGATAAGTCCCTTAAATGCAGAGTTTCCTCCAACTTTTCCCAGAGAAAGACATCAGAGACACGTGATCCTGCTGGCCTGAAAAAGGAAGCAAACAACCACCCTGGGAAGTGCCCACAGGGGCTGCGTGGCAAGGAATAACGTGGCATCAAGAACTGGGAGCAGCCCCACCTGACAGCCAGCAAGGGAACTGGGATCTCAACCCTACAGCTGAAGGGACTGAATTTAGGCAACAACCTGAAAGACTTTGGAAACAGATTCTTCCCCAGGGCCTCCAGAAAGGAGCACCGCCTGCCTATAGCCTTTATTTCAACTTTACAGGACCCTGGAATACAGGACACAGACATGCCCTACCCAGACATCTGAACTACAGGACTGTGAGCTAAAAATGGTTATTGTTTTAATACACTGAGCTTGAGGTAATTTGTTGTTGTTGTTATTGTTGTTGTTGGGGCACTGTCCGGGCAGTTCTGACTCACAATGACCCTCCATATAGCAAAAAAAACACTGCCCAGTCCTGCACCATCCTGACAGTCATTGCTGTTGGAGCTCATGGCTGCTGCCACTGTGTCGATCCAGCTCCTTGAGGGCTTTCCTCTTTCGAACTGAGCATCTGCTTCAGCAAGCATGATGTCTCTCTCCAGGAACTGGTCTCTCCTGATACCATGTCCAAAGCATACAGCACAGTCTCGTCTCCTTGGTTTCTGAAGAACATTGCAGATGTACTGCCTCCAACACAGATTTGTTCCCTCTTCGGACAGCCTGTGATGTATTTAGCATTCTTTGCCAACACTGTTATTCAGAGGCAGTTTGGGTTCTCAGCTGCTGCTGTGATGTGCATTGATTGTGGATCCAAGTGAAATGAAATCCTAGACAACTTCAATCTTTTCTCCATTTATTGTGATGCTGCTTATTGGTCCAGGTGTGAGGATTTTTGTTTTCTTTGTGTTGACGTATAATCCATACTGAAGGCTGCAGCCTTTGATCTTCATCAATAAGTACTTCACGTTCTCTTGGCTTTCAGTAAATGAAGTTGTGTCATCTGTATAATTCAGATAGTTAATAAGGCTTCCTCCAATCCTGATGCCATATTCTTTTTTTACACAATATTTTGTTAAACAACATTAAAACTAAACAAGTATCTACAAGATTTTGCTGAGAAGAAAATATTTAGCACCATTCCTAGCATACAGTAATTTTTCAGTAAATGTTAGCAGTTATCATGACCAATGGGGCAACAAAAGGACACCGATACAAAAGACAAAGCTTTACAACTTTTCATTTTTACCTTGGAAAAATTACTTGACCTCTCTCAATGTCACCTTCTTCATTAGTAACTTGAAACTCTATATAAAAAAAAAATTGCTGTCAAGTCCATTCTGACTCATAGCAACACTATAGGACAGAGTAGAAACAGTCCATGGAGTTTCCAGGGAACACCTGGTGAATTCAAACTGCTGACCTTTTGTTTGGTAACTGCAGTACTTAACCACCAGCCACCAGGGTTTCCAACTGAAACCATAGGGCTCAATAATAATGGCATGGAGCCTTCATAAATGGTAGCTCACTTAATTCCTCCAATAATCCAAGTAGCCAGCCAATCCAAGTATGTCAGCATAATTATTATCCCCACTTTAGAAATTAGGACACTGAGGTTCGGAGAGGTCAGTGGATTGCCACAGATGGCACATGGAGTGCCTCGGTGTTGTAAAGCTTAATGTGCTCATCTGCTAACTGAAAGGCTGAAGATTCAAGTCCACGAAGAAACATTTTAGAAAAAAGGCCTGACAATCTACTTCTGAAGAGTCAGCCAGTGAGTATCCTGTACAGCACAGTTCTACTCTGACACCCATGGATTTCCATGAGCTGCAGTGTACTCAACAGCAAATGGAAGACTGCACACTAGAAGCGTAAGCGCCTCAAACCTAGACTTTCTGTCTCTAAGTTTTGTGTCCTTTAAACTACACTTTGTTCCCTCAGAGGGTTCTTGTAGCTTCAAAAGCACATCCTTCAACAGTACTTGTTGCTGTCAGTGGCTTCATATATCTAACAAACTATCTCAATTCTCTCCTCCGTGTGAGCCAAGGTCTTTCCAACCTCAGCTGTGTATTACAAATCCCCTCAGCCTTTTCATATTTTCTTTAGCTGGACCATCAGGTCCTCACATGAAAGAAACAGAAATGAAGTTGGGAGTGGAAACTCTAAAGAGATAGAAGCCTTGAGTCATTGGCCAAAACTGGTCACGTAGTCAAGCTGACGGAGCCATAGACTCCCACTATTTTTTATTCACTAGACATCAAAAATGAGTTTCTGTGGCCCATAAAGTAACAGAAAAATCTGTCTCCACCAAAAACTAGGGATGCCTACATATATATTTTCAGTTCATTACCATTTTATGTCCCTTTCAAAGTGAAGAAGGAATAAAAGAACAAAACGAGGCAGAGAAAATATTACTCAAAATCATAAAGGTTAATAACTTGCCTTCTTGTTTCATTTTGAAATGCCGTTATCTTTAAAAATTCTTTAAATTTTTTCATTTAATTCAAAATTAACCTCTATAATGAAGTCCTCCAGGCAGAAGCACCTTAATTTAAAAGGTCACCATTTTAGCATGACAGTCACTCTAGTCCTTCCCCCATTCCTACTCAAACATGTTAAGTCTGAAACTCAGCAACCAAAAATCTCATTCAGTAAAGCCATCACTTGGCCTGCACTTACCATGCTGGTGTAATGCTGGCACCATGGTGGCTAAGTGCTACGGCTGCTAACCAAAAACCAGCAGTTCAAATCCACCAGGTGTTCCTTGGAAACCCTTGGTGCAGTTCTCCTGTGTCCTATAGGGTCACCGTGAGTCACAGCTGACTCAGAGGCAGTGCATTTGGTTTGGATTCTGTGCCACGCACGGTACTCAAAGCTTTACATTTATGATTTTATTCAGTTTTATAAGGACCCCTTTACAAAGTTCCTGTTTTACAAGTAAGGGAACTGAGGTACAGAGAGGTAACAAAGGTCACAGCAACAAGGAAGCAGCGGCAGCGTCAGGAAGCAAACCCAGGGGCATATGTGATCACAAACTTCCCACCAAGGCCACAAGTCATGAGTATTTTATCTATCAGTCCGCACATAAGCCCTCCACGTTCTTGCAACTCCTACCAGCAATTAATTCATTCTATTTCATAGTTCTTGCATAAGTATTTTTCTTTTGCTATGCAACAGTTCTAACATATGTCTTTTTATTCATTTCTAAAACCAGTGCAAAGCCAATAAACATCTAATAATTGCCTTATATCTATCGAGAGTTCTGACCTGGTCAATAGCAAGAGACCACAGGGCCTGACCAAAGCCTCCCCTTCAGGCTGGTGGTAATTTTTGTGGTGTTGTGACCTCTCCTTTCCTCCTAAAGTTCTGCTGAGCCTCTGAACAGCAGACGCTTACGGGCTGGTCCTCTCGCCATCCACTCAGTTCTGACTATCTCAAGGGACACTGCAGGAGGGTGCATTTTCTTCTACTCACCTTTATTTTTAACTTTATCGGGGTATAATGGAAGCACTAAACTGCACATATTTAAAATGTATGATTTTATTAGCTTGACATAGGCATACCCTTGTGAAACCGGGGGTATAATACTGTAATTACGATCATGTTTCCACTAGCCTCAAGAGTTTCCATGTGCCCTTTCACCCATCCTCCCTTCCATCCCTTTCAACAATCAACCACTAATCTCCTTTCTCTCACCATAGACCACTGTCCATTTTATAGAGCTTTATGTGAATGGAACCATACAATGTGCACCCTTTTTCACATGTGTACCCTAACTCAGCATAGTTGTTTGGAGGCTCCATCCACATTGCTGTATCAGTAGCTCCTTCCTTTGTGTCCCCAGGTAGAATCCCACGGTGCAGACACACCACGGTCTGTTTATCCTTGCACCTACTGATGGGCACTTGGGTTATTTTCAGTTAGGGGCCATTACATAGAAAGCTGTCAGGAATATTCACATACAAGTCTTTGCATATACATATCTTTTCATTTCTTCGGTAGAACACACAAAAGTGAAAGGGGTGTCATACGGTAGGTATGTGTTTAACTTTTTAAGAGACTGCCAAACTATTTTCCAGTGTGGTCGTATGGTTTTCTAGTGCCAGCAGAGTTTGAGAGTTCCAGTTGTCCCGTATCCTTGCCAATACTTGCTATGGTTAGGGTTTTGTTGTTGTTATTGTTGTGTCATTTTGTTTTGTATGTCTGTTGGCCATTCTAGTGGGTATAGTGTAAGGGTGCCTCATTGTGGTTTCAGTTTGCATTTCCCTGTAGGCTAACGATGCTGAGCGTTTTTCATGTGTTTATTGGCAATCCATGTACCGCTGTTACAGTATCTGTTCAACAAGACACACATTCCTGAGACAGCTGGAGAGAGGGTGAAGGACTTAAGGGGTGGAGTCTGCAGCATGGTGCTGCTGGGGGTACTCTCTAGCAGGAGCCTACTTTTTGCCTCTGTGTGGTAAGGAGGAAGTAACTCAGTTAAGAAGACAACCACACAGTGACTGGAAATGGGTCTTAGGAGTGAAGGTGTTTTCCTGGTACTGGGCACTCTCAGCCTGTGGATGAGGCCTCACTTGTCATGGTCGAGATCTCCTTCCTCACATCCTCTGCCCCTAAAGTCTCAGCCTTGAGAGGACATTGTCCTGACTCAGCACCAGAGGACCAGTATGTGGAGTGGGGACTTAGGGGAGGTCTTGTGCTTGGGGGAAAAACACCTCAAAGTGCTTGGGTTAAGGCTCTGGACAGTCTAGAACAATGCTTCTCCTTCTTTGATGTCCACAGTAGCCACCTGGGGATCTTGTTAAAATGCACATTCTGATTCTGCAGCCCTTGCATCAAGTCAATTCTGACTCATGCCCTCCTTGTGTCTGCAGAATTCACCTGCATTCCACAGGGTTTTCAAGGCTGTAATCTCTGGGAAGCATACTGCTAGGCCTTTTTTCCCAGGCACTTCTGGGTGGTTTTGAACTGTCAACCTTTTGGTTAGGAGTCTGCATGTCCAAGAAGCTCCAGGTGATGCTGCTGCTGGTTCTGGGACTGCAAGGGGAGTGGTCCGGGTCTAGAGCAGAGGGTCTCAGCACGTGATCCTGGATCAGCAGCATCAACAACACCCGGAAGCTTTTTAGAAAAGGCATATTCTTGGCCTCTCCCCTGACGTCCTGGAACAGAAACTCAGGGAATGGGCCCAAGAACCGAGGGCTTAGCAAGCCCTCCAGGTGATTCAGAGGCTCAGTCAAGTTGAAGACTGTGCTAGGGAGAGAAGCAAACCATTGCAATCTTCCACCTGGCATATGTGTCTGAGAGTGCGGGGCTGGGGTGGGGATTATTTGGTCCTTTTGAGTCTTCGTATTTCCATGCCATAGGAGGTCCAAATTTCCATGCCATAGGAAGTCCAAATATACTGAGGGCTTTTAAAGTAAAAAAGGAAAAGGAAAAAAAAAGAGAGTCCAGTTTCATCTTGTTTCCAGCCCCTCTTTACTGCTCTCCAGCACACCCTGCTCCTTTTTTGTTTGGAAACCTTGATTAGCATAAGAGCAGGGCCTTAGGTCCTGCTGGCACGCTCACCTCCAGGTCTCTGCCAGGAGACTCCTCTCCCCACCCCCCCAGGTCGTCCTGCCCAGGCCTGGCATCTTCAGCTCACCCTGCAGGTCTCAGCCTGCGTGTCACTTATCACCCTAGACTGCAATCCCCCCTGACTTATCTGCCTACACTAGCAGGTGGGAGCAGGGCCTGTCTTGCCACGCAGTGCTGTCCACAGTGCCCAGCACTCTGCAAACATTTGTTGGGTGAAGAAGTGGGAAACAGCCATGGGAAGAAGAAAAGGCAGGTAACTGACACACTGAGCTCAGTTAAGACAGTTCATCTGATGGGAAAATTTACAGAAGGCAGCACTGTCCTGCTGTTCCCTCACTTCTCCCTTCCCACTGCCTTCCGGGATGGAAGAGTCTAGATGTCTCACAACACGGACCAGTCCTTTGACATATGTCTGCCAAACCCTAGGCCTTTGTGCTTTTGTTAATTCATGCCCAAACTGAAGGCCTGCAGTATTCCGCTTCCCCCAGGAATGGGCACAGAGAACATGGGATACCACTGCCTGTGGACAAGGTGCTCCCAGGAAGCTCCTCCTTTAAACAGGCTGTTTACACAAAGTTTTTTCTCCTCTGAAATCCATCCCAGCTGCAAATGCAGGTATCTTTTACACTATCAACATTTACAACTCATTTTTCCTGCTTTCAAACATCAGTGTAATTCTAAAATACTAAACACAATAAATTAACAACACCTATCAAGCAGGCCCCTGTAGAATACCGAGAAATACAGAGAATGTAAAGCCTAAGAAATAATCTGGAGACTGTCATCTCAGTGATTGCGTTCAGCATGGACTTTCACTTGATTCATCTGTCTCCTAATTCTGATGTCCATCCAGGCGGTAAATGGATTTTAGGCCTTTTAACCTAAAACCTTCTGCCACCTCATTCATTATACCTAGAAACCAAACACAAAGCGGGGCTTAATAAATATTTGTCATGGAGAGTGATGGCTTCAATCTAAATACCTATGGGATTATGGAAATAATTATATACTGTTGTTCTGCCTAGAAAGACTGCTCTTGTTCATTCTTCTTCCGGACTTCCCTGACCTGACAGGACTCCTGGCCTTTCAGGTAATGAGAAAAGATGAAGGCCGGATTCATTCACGAGCTTGTGTTTTTAGCAATTACCATTTGCTGCCCTTTGTATCGGAACATGACACTTGGGGAACTGACTGCCTAGGCATGTGGAGGAGAGAATAAAGAGATCAACACACAGCACCCACCTTGCTGCCCTACTATGTTCACATAAAGCAGCACCTGTTATTTACACCACCTGTGAAGGTTCTGTGGTAAGACACCACGCTTTTCACTCTATCAAATTAGTAGTAACTAATTAAACTATCATATTAACGGTAATACAGTTCATCTATTTATGAAATGCATCTTTTCACTTCAAAAAATAAAATACATGTATACCAGGAGGTATAATTTAGAAGCATACATCTTTTTTATTTTCCTTTAGTATGGCTACTCTGACACTCACAGGTTTTTGTTTTTATTTTTAGTTTCTTTTTCTTTAATTTTTTATTTAATATAACTGAGTGAAAATGTACATTCCTGTATAAATTTACATACCCATCTATATGCAGCTTCCACTGCTCTCCCTGCCCGGTGACAGCACACTATTCCTCTCTGCTCCATACATGTCTCATTCTCCCAACAGTCTCTATTTTCCCTCCTCTTCACCCACTCTCCTTCCTCCAGCCAGAGGTCAGCAGGATGACATCCTATAGATATACAGAACCATAAAGTGCATCCAATATATGGTCACTCTGCATCACCAAGTCCAATACATTCCTGTCTGAAGCGTGGACCTTCGTTATGATTTATGGTCAAGGGCAGCATCAGGGCCAGGGGCCATGCTCCCAGGGGAACCCTGAAACCACTGGATCATCAATTGAGGTCTTTTAGTGGGGATCTAGGGTGCACCCCATTTTATTCTTGTGTTGCCAGTGAGACTCAACTTAGTGAGCTCCATCGTGGCTATCACTAGTGGTGGCCGGGCACCATCCAGTTCTTCCGGTCCCAAGTCGATGTAGGCACCCACTCATGTGGGTCTCTTTGTCTTCTGGGTTGTCTTTCACCCACATCATTTTGGTCCTGGGTGAGCATCCATTCCTACTGAGTTGGGACCATTTACTGTGCCCTCAGATGGCAGCTTGGCAGCTTTTAAGACCCCAGACGCCACTCAGCAACATGGGGTGCAGAGAGCCCTCTTAGCAAAACGCTAGTTGTGCCAATTGGCCTCGCTTTCGCCTAAGAGCATGGTCCCCTGCCCTCTGCCCCAGCCACTCTATCCTTGCAATATTGGGTTAAGATGGAAGGAGTGCTCATGTTATATTTAAGTCCACTTAATGTTGTTCTTGTTTCTAATGTGTGCTATCACTGATTTCACCCAACCAGATACCTAGCAACTATCTAATCTAAGCCCTCTCCCCCTCCCCTCCCTTGCAGCTGTCAAAGAGTCTTGTCTTCTATACACAAGTCTGTTTTTGAGATCTTATCGTAGAGGTCTCATACAGTATTTGTCCTTTTATCGCTGACTGCTTTCACTCAACATAATGTCTTCCAGTTGAAACCAGGTCATGAGATGTTTCCTGGAGTCATCGTTGTTCTTTATCATTGCGTAGTTGACACTCACAGGTTTTTAAGGAAAATGGAAATATACAGTTTTTTGAGTGACCACTATAGGCATCAGCAGTCGTGACAGGCATTCTGTACATTCTATCTCTCATTTTGATGCAGTAGGTTTTCTTTTAGGTAGTCTTTATGATCCCAAATGATTGGTCAGGGCACAATCTGCTAAAGCGCTGATTGGTGCGCTGTCTGCATAAACAGTTCACAGTCAGCTGGTGATCCACCTTTACGCAGATTAGCTGGGGGGCGGTGGGGGGAGCTCCTGGTAGTTGACCTTAACAGAGATCGTCTGCCCCCAAACCTTCCAGTTTCACCTTTATCTACACTGGCCAAGGAAATTCCCTGCCTGGTCTGATTTTTATGGGGAGAGGTGGGGGGACACTATACACAAACGACTAATAACATTTCTAGAGTACAGAGGCTCGGACGGGGTTCTTGATCAATGACAGCCCACAAGAGAATGTGCTGAGGACCTGTAGGAGAGCTGTAATGTTGCTCAGGGCTATAGCATTGAGCTGGTAAGATTCACCGAGCTAATAACACCGGAGACCCCAAGAAATCATGGTAAGCACAGCAAAGCTAGGTTGCAGTGGTGCCAGTAGCTAGAATCACGAGTCCAGCAGACAGCAGCACTGGGCAAAGTGGGCCCACGAAGAAGACAGCTGCAGTGGGGGCATCAGCCCACCGAACGCTGCTGAGCACCTCTAAGCCACAGTGAGCAGTGGAGCAGAGGCTCAGACATATACCACATAGGCGTTGCCTGTCTGCGAAAGTTTTGCCTCCAGAGTGGTTGTAATGCAACCTAACCCCGGCACCGGCTCCATGTTGTCCAAAACACAGGGGCCAGACCCTTCTAAGAAAAGTCATGGTATAAAATTCTTGTAGGAGTGTGCAAAAGCACCTTCAGGAGCTCCAGGCAGGACACAAATCACCTGGACACTTAGTACTCTTTTTTTTTCCTCCTTTTGTTTCTGGCTCCCTTTTCTTTCTCCTGTCTCGCATACTCATCTTAGCTCCACACATCACAACCTCCCCACTCCGTGCCACCTGCCTGCACCGTGTGCTGAACACCACACCCCCGAGTAGCACAGGCACAGCCTACCGGCACCTGCCCGGCACTGATTCCTGTCTGGCCCCGTCAGCCCTGGTACATGCCACAGACAACCCATTCCGGCCCCTCCCCTTCAGCTGAACAACTGGCCTCGCCCATCGGACAAGCAGGTGAAAAGTACTGTGACCACAGACAAGTGAAACAACAAAGAACTCACAGCCTGACTCCTCTGACATAACAAAACAGGAAAAAAAAAAGGGACAAAACAAACAGATCTATAATCAATAAATGAAGAAAACAACTAATGAATGGCCCAAAGACTGCAGACAGTATCAAAACTTATTTTAAAAAGATAAACAGGACAGAATGGTGCCAATGACCACAGGACTCTACAGCAGAAGAACAGGCAATAGAACTACCTGACAAGGAATTCAAATCTCTAGTATTCAGACCTATCCAAGAGATGGAGCAAAAATCAAATAAAAATGAAGAAAAGGCAGGCAAATTCTTGCAAGAATTCAGGAAAATAATACAGAGACAAAATACCAAAATAAATTCACAACTACAAATCACACAAAAACAACAATTAGAAATCAGAAACATAAACAAGATTTCAGAAATGAACAGTATCATAGAAGGGCTGAGGAGCATGTTTGAAATGATGGAACACAGAGCCAGTGAAATTGAAGACAAAACTTGGAAACAACTCTTTTTGAGGGAAAATCAGAAAAAAGGATGAAGAAACCCTGAGAATGATGTGGGACACAATTAAAAGCAAAACTCTGTGAAAGACTAGTGTTCCAGAACAAGGGGAGAAAATGGAAAACACAGAGAGGATTGTTGAAGAATTGCCGACAGAAAACTTCCCTAATATCATGAAAAATGAAAAGCTAACTATCCAAGAAGCTCAACAAACCTGATACAGGATAGACCTGAAAAGAAAATCACCAATGCATAGCTTAATCACATGTGCTAAAACCAAAGACAAGGAAAAAAATACAAAAGCAACTCAAAACAAAAAGTCACATACAGAAAAGAGACCATGTGACTAAGGCAGAGGAGAGAGGCAGCCTAGCAATGAGGCTACCATAGGAGAGATGCCTAAATCAGAGGAAGGTCAGAGATATAACCAAGGGACCACTGCCAACCACCCCTACAACGCATCTGTACTCAGAGTCTAGCCTGCAGAAACTGCTCTTGTCCACCCTCTCCCAGAATCCCCTGGTAGCAATGAGGCTCTCTCTGCACTTATTGCCCTGGTTCTGTGCCCATGAGCAATAGAAAGGGGTGCCTTCATAGGCTGGGCTTATGAGGTCATTTCTACTGCTTTATTAGTAAAAGTGAGCCTACTGCAATCCTTGGAAAAAGTGCCATTAGAACGCTCCTTAGAAGCAAGTATGGCAAGATCATGAGACCTACTTTGGACATGTTATTAGAGGGGACCAAGCCTTGAAGAAAGACATCATGCTTAGTAGAGTGTCAGTGAAAAAGAGGAAAATCCCCAGTGAGACAGACTAACACAGTAGCTACAACAGACTCAAACATAGCAAGGACTGTGAAGACAGCACAGGACCAGGGAGTGTTTGATTCTGCTGTATATAGGGTCACTATAAATCAAAACCAACTCAGTGGCACCTAACAGCAACACTGCAATCCTTACTAACCTGTTTACATCTTCAGATACTTCAATTTAATCTCTTTGGAATTTATAGATTTATTTTTATTCTGCAATCATAGATGTATTGAAGGAAATGCCAAGAAAATGATTTGGAAAGACTGAGATGTAGAGCAGCCCTGGGAAGCTAAAAATTAGCTGTCACTTTCGTATGACAGGAGTCCTGGTGACACAGTGGTTAAGATCTTAGCTGCTAGCCCAAAAATACCTTTAGTTTGAATCTATCAACCACTCCTTGGAAACTCTATGGGGCAGTTCTACTTTGTCCTACAGGGTCCCTGTAAGTTAGAATCAACTCAGTGGCAATGGGTTTCATTTGTTTGGTTTTTTTGTTTGGTTTTTTTATGAGACAGATTCTAAGTAGTGTAGAAGTTCTGGGTAGTGCACAGTTAACAAGTATAACACTAACTAAAAGGTTGGAGGTTTAAATCCACCCACGGGTATCTGTGAAGTAGCACCTAGCTCATATAACCAGACTACATCAGCATGAGTCTAGAAGAACTAGATGGTGCCTGGTTACTGCCAATGATCACCCTTACAGGGAGCTCAGCGAAGAGTCCCTGATGGAGCAGGAGAAATGTGAGGAACAGAACTCAAACTCCAGTACAAAGACCAGGCTTGATGGTCAGACAGACTGGTGGGTCCCTGGAAAACATGGCCCCAGACTCTTTGAGCTGAAACCATTCCCAAAGCCAACTCCTCAGACAAGGACTGAGCTGGTCTATAAAATGATACTAGTGAAGTGTGTGCTTCTTGTCTTCAGTAGATACAGGAGACTAATGGGGCAGCTCCTGCCTGGAGGGGAGATGAGAAGGCAGAAGTGGACAGGAGCTGGCTGAATGGACATGGGAAACACAGAGTGGAGGGGAGGAGTGTGCTGTCACAGTGTGAGGAGAGCAGCCAGGGTCACAAAACGTGTGTGTAAGTTTTTGCAGGAGAAATTGACTTGAATTCTAAACTTTCTCTTGAAACACAAGTTAAAAAAAATAAAAGACCTGGCAATGAACTTTGGAAGAAGTCAGCCACTAAAAGCCCTATGGGACATGATTCCACTCTGACACAAATGTGGCCACCATGAGTCAGAAGTGACTCAACGGCAACTGATTTGAAATCTTGTAAATATTTGTGCCACATTTTCTAGAGGGAATGGTGAAAGGCTGATGCCCTATAAATAAAAATTATGAAGTGCTTTCTTTATGGTCAAAATAAAGTATGTGAGTTCTACACCTAATGAATTACTTTGCGTTGCAATTGTCTGTCATTTGGCAGTTTGTTTCTTTGAAACTTCTTCCAGTTCATCCCATACAAATACCAAGAATGGGGTCACTCACATCCGTTCTCTCTCTTTTCCCACCATCCATACCTAGAAAATCATAACATTTATGTGGCATGCTGTCATGGTTTGAATTGTGTCCCCCCAAACATATGTGTAGCCACGTGGCTAGGATATGATTCCCAGTATCTTGGGACTCTCCTCCATTGTGTGGTTTCCTGCTAAACTGTATGTTAAAAGATTAGGGTGGGGATGTAGATTCCCGCATAGAATTACTTCCCTGCTCTGCTGTAGGGGGAGTTTCCCGGAGTATGGCTTGCCCCACCGTTGATGCTTTCAGCTTGCAAGAGATAAAAGGGAAAGAGAAACAAAGGACAATTGAGAACCTCGCTACCATCAAGCAAGCAGCACCAGGAGAAGAGCACGTCCTTCAGACCAGAGGTTCTTGCGCCAGGACGCTCCCTGGACAAAGACTGATGCAATACTGGACTTTCCTCCAGAGCCAACAAGGGGAAAGCCTTCCCCTGGAGCGGACACCCTGAATATGGACTTGCAACCTACCGGACTGTGTAAGAATAAACCTTCCTTTGTTAAAACCATCCACTCTGTGGTATTTCCGTTAGAGCGGCCTTAGCTGACTAAAACACATGCTGAGGTAAATTGAGGGAGAGGGGGTTGGGAATATCTGTTTGAAGCTTGATATCATACTTTATTTGATATAATGGGGGAAAAAATAAAATATCGTGTAAATTATTAAATTTTAAATTTGTATTAAATTCCCACAAAATATTTTTTATATTTTTAATGAGAATGTTGGACTTGTTTCCATGAAACATAACACCTTTCTTATATCAGATTTTAAACTTGAGATGGCTATACAGAATTGCTGATCAATACTTATGCGTTGTTTTAAGTCACTTGAAACATGACTTAAAAGTTTGTAGTAATTAGTTACAGCAGCAACAGCAAACTAACACAAATGTCTAGGCTGACACTAGGCCAGGAGCTAGGCCCACAAAGCCCACCCAACCTCTGCACCTTCCCTGCCTCCAAATAACCCTCTCCTTGAGCACCTAGGACACAAATGACCAAACAGCTCCCTGAGTCTCTTGTCCATGATGGGCAGTAACAATGTGCTCTGCAGCCAGCTGCTAAGGTAGACATCTGGACAGAAGAACACCCTGACTTTCAGCACAAGAGTGATGGATGTTGCTCACCACACTTGCCACTCCCAGAAACCATAGAGCAGCCATGAGACTGTGCTCCACTTGGACATTCCTCCAAGGAGCTCTAGATGAACGTGTACAAGATTTCCGGCTTCTTCAAGCCCTGCCCAGCTACCCCAACTTGCAGCATACCTGTACCTGTCAGTGACCAGTGATATCCAGGCGGTGAATCAATGATAAACTACTGGAAACCTCTGACTCCTAGGGCCAAAGTTACCAAGTGTAACACAAAGCAATACATTACACTTCTGTTCACTTTCAATTTCTCTGGTGAACTTGACTTAGACTTCTGGCAGTCTCAGCTGGCAGGTCTCAGGGTTAGTGTGCCATCTGCAATTTGCACCATGAGCATTGTCCATACAGAAACTCTCAAAAGATGGGTGCCTTAGACTTTCACTTAACAATGTTGTTTATTTCAACAACAGAGTAATAGACTTGCACTTTACAGTTACATACAGAGTTCTCATTGACTGGCACAGTATTTCCCACTATTCCAGCAGTGTTTTAGTACTGCTAATACAGTGTTGCTTTGGCACACTTAATCCTTAATCTGGTTCCAGTAAATCTCTACTTGCCTCCTTCTGATGTGTGTGTGCATGTGTGTGTGTTTATGTGTGCATATTCATGTGTGCACGCACATTTTCTGTGGAGGTGTGGCTAGCTAGAAACATTATGAAGTTTCTAGCATGAACCTGTGCCTAATTATCCCCAGGGCTGAAACTCAGGCAGTTGTATGCACTGATACAGATGCGCCAGTTGTACTCATCTGCTTGGATTAGTTGGGAATCCATTCTGATTGGTTGATGCCTGCATTGCCAGTTATTAAGCAATTTTAATATAATCCTTGTCGTACCACTTGTTTAAGTATTTGACTGTGTGATAAAACTGGGGAACTGATTTCTCCTGGGCTTTGATGTGAGAACTAAGTTAGACGCCCAATTAAAATGTATTGTGAATTGAATATATCTGCAAGAATCTATTAGATATGTTAAGTCATGTCTGCACTGATCCCCTAAAAAGATGCTTAAAAACATTTATTCCTATTTCTCCTTTTGAGAAATAGCAATTTCCACATCCTGATCTAAGTCCTTTATAGTCCTTCCACAACTGTCCAAGTCAGTCGTCTGCAGACAAGAAAACTGCTCCATTGGCTTTGCTTTTTATGTCGTTTTCTTCCACTCAAAAGATAAGACACAGAAAAGCCTGTAAAATAGGAGATTGTGGCCCATCTATCTCCTCGCTCAGATACATTGTTCTCGATGTGGCACTTCTGTTTGAATACTTCCAAAACCCTTTTAAACAATCTGTACAGGTTGTGCATTAAAAACTGGACTCGGGTGTCAAAACCCCTTACCTATAGCAAGCACAATAAACCCAACAGGCACCACTGACAAGGACAAGCACCAGGCACAGCCAGAACCCTCCCTGTATTTGCTGAGTACTGGTGTGAGTCTGGACCACACTTGTTCTTATGGCCTGAGTCTATATAAACAGCAAACACTTTCTCTCCTCCTTTTAACACTAGCTTGAATTATATCACGTGTAACACCTTTGACTGCTTCTCCCAGTTTCTGTTTCATGGCATAACGGTAACAGATCAACTCAAGCGAAGGGCACTGGATTGACGGCAAGAGTAAACTACTTGTTACGGGTTATACTGTGTCTTCCAAAAAGATATGCTGAAGTCCTAATCCCTGGTACGTGTGAACATGACCTTGTTTGGAAATAGGATCTTTGAAGATATTATCAATTAACATGAGGCCATACCGCAGCAGGGTGGGTCCTGATCCAGTATGAATGTTGTCCTTACAAAAGAGAAGAGACACAGGAAGACGCAGAGGAAAGAGTACCATGTGACATCAAAGACAGAGAGTCAAGCCATGCTATAGCAGCAAGCCAAAATGTTCCTTACAAGCAATAGTGGTGAGACTTTGTCTCCCATACTTTGGACATGTCATCAGAGGAACCAGTCCCTGGAGAAGGACATCATGCTTGGTAAAGTAGAGGACCTGAGAAAAAGAGGAAGACCCTCAACAAGATGGATTGGCACAGTGGCTGCAACAACGGGCTCAAACACAGCAACGACGTGAAGACGGCACGGGCCCAGCAGTATTTCATCCTGTTGTGCGTGGGGTCACTGTGAGAAGGGACTGACTGGGGAACACCTAGGAACAACACAGCCACGAGCCAGGGAATACCTGGGACTACCAGAGACTGAGCAACAAGAAAGCAGCTCCCCCTAGAGCCTTCCAAGAAAACATGGTCCTACTGAAACCTAGATTTGGACCAAAAGCCTCCAGAACTGAGACAATCAATTTCTGTCATTTTAAGCCACCTAGGGTCGGATCTGACTCGATGGCACTTGGCTTGGCTAGTTTGTTGATTTAGTGGTTAAGGGCTACGCCTGCTAACCAAAAGTTCAGCACTTCAAATCCACCAGGCACTCCTTGGAAACTCTGTAGAGCAGATCTACCCTGTCCTATAGAGTCACTATGAGCTGGAATTATCTCAATGGCAATGTGTTTTGTTTTTTTAGTTTAGTTTATTACAACAGCCCTAGGAAATTAATTGACCAGTCATCCTTTCAACATCTTCAGTCCAATCCTAAAATTTCTGCCCTTTTCCTTGAAGCAAAACTACCCTTCCCCACTACCTCATCGCATTGTGTACACACAACTGCCAAGTGAGAGAGGCAGACACATCACTTAGAAGGATCATTCTATACCTCAAAGGTGATTAACAGTCTTTTCTTGCTTCAGAAGTGTTATGGGTCAAATTGCATGCACCAAAATACATGTGAAAGTCCTAATCCCTGTATCTGTAAATAACACCCTGTTTGGAAATAGGAGCTTTATTTTTATATGTTACACACACACCATTGCTGCCAGGCAGTTTAAGATTCCCTTCCATCTAATTTCATTGTTAATGATACGAAAACTTTCTGGATAGCAGTCAAAGAAGCTTCTCAAAAAATATTCTGGAAGCCAATCAAAGAAGTCTCTGCCACCAGTGCTCAGATTTATTCATCTATCACGATGGACATTCATATACTCCAAATCCCTAACTTCTGAACTCATACCCCTAAGTTCATGGGCCAAAAAATATAACTAAGCTGGGCTACTAAGTATCATCCTGCTTCTCCCTCCATACAGGAAATAGATCCTGGCAGATAGTTTTCCCAAAGGCAAATTTATGGTCTTGATATATTAAAAACTCATCTCCTCCTCCCCTTTGAGGATAATAGCTGCCACCAAATGCTGCAAGCTCCAGGACATGACTCCATATGGTTGCTTCCGTAGCCAGAAGCTTTAGTAAATGTTACTAAAACCCAGACAGCTGGAAGAGATGCCTCCGTTTGCTGCTGAGACCTTAGCCTTGCCAAAGATCACTGCCTGCACCCAGAGGCCTGGAGAGAAAAGGCAAATCCAAGAGGGAGTGCCTGAGCAACACATCCGGCCTTCTGTTCACCAAGAGAAAGGCTGGATCTGAGAAGCTCACCAGAGAGGACCTGCCTAAGACACCTGGTCATGAGGATTCAACTAACACTAATGTCTAAGTTGGCTCAGGACCCAAGGCAGGAAAAATCCACGCTTGAAAGGGACTCCTGAGTCAGCCCCAGAGCAAACCCAAACGCAAACCACCTCCCTGGGTCCTATCTGAGGGTCTCTCTAGCCGTTTACTCAGAGGCGTGTGCTCAGCAGCCTAGCTTCAGCCACAGCAACCCCTTGGCAGCCCTTGTTTGGGGTGCCCAGCCCTGCTGCCTCCATCTCAAGCCACGTGCAGTAACGGAGCCTGGCCCTGTGCCTCCAGTGACCCAACAGCAACATCTCAGCCATGGTCACAGACTGTATGCCCGTTTCCTTCTGTCTTCCTTTGAAAGAAATGTCAAGCTTACTGGCCAACTGAGCAACCTAAGCTGCCGCACATTTTTAAACATCACTAATAAAACAGAACTGCAGTCTCCATTATTATAGATGTGGTTAAACTGCCTGGGTATGATTTGCCTCCTTTATATTAAAGTGTCAGAATAAAAGATTAAACCATCATCTTGATCACTACTGGTGGGAGGAGCTTCTCCCTACATATCAAAGACAGCAAGTCTACTCACAGAGACTTTAAAAGTCCTTTTGCAGTTGCTATCAATGAGCCCGCCACAATTAGAACATTTGGGAAGTTGATATTTTGTCTGAAAGGAAATTCATATTAATATAGACAATGAAGCTAGAAAGGTCTACTACCTGATGAAACAGCTAAAATGAAACACAGAAACTGGGACAAAAGATCCTTCGTAGGTTATTCAGCCCAAGAGTCAAGGTCACAGCATTCACACAGTGTTAGGAGTCAGTGAGGAGTGCTGGAAGGGTTCTTGCCAGAACACTTTGGAAATCACTCTAGTTTTCCAGTTTCATTGAGACCGATGAATTGGTGGCACACACTGTATATGACAGCACTCTGTAGCACAGTGGTTCTTGGCATTGGTGTCTGGCATCCCTGTGCTTCATAATCGATAGCCAGGGGTGTTGCAATTCGTAATGACATCCATTTTCTCTTGCATTCTGATACACTTTCTTGACTGGAAGAGAAAAAAGTAGGAGAGCTGATGCCTGGAAGTTTTTAAGAAATACTGAATATTCCACCAACTGTTGAGAGATAGGAAGCAGAAAAAGAACTACTAATTTGGAAGTTACTCTCACTGTTCTTTCCTTCTATCTTCAACATGTATGATCTCTCTCTCTCTCTGTCTCTCATACATACACACACACACACACACACACGCACACACACACACGCGCACGCACACACACACACACACACATCCTTTCTCTTTCACTCCTTATATTCATGCAGAGCCCTGGTGGTAGAGTGGTTAAGAGCTGAGGCTAACCAAAAAGTAAGTCAACAGTTCAAATCCACCAGCTGTCACTTGGAAGCCCTATGGAGGCAGTTTTCCTATAGGGTCACTATGAGTCAGACCTGATTCATAGGCAGCGGGTTAGTACAGGGTCACTACAAGCTGGAATGCAGACAGCAAAAGGTTTATATATGATATCAGATACTCAGAGTATCTGAAATTTTATAGGAAAAAAATTAGAGAACTTGAAATTTTGAAAACATTTTGGTTTGGGCTGGTTAATAAAATGCTTTAGTTTGATTTTATTACTAATTTATTTCTAATTCTTTAACAATTTGTGGACTATAGATTTAAGACACTAAAAACAGTAGATAAACTATTCCATTAAAATTGAACATTAAGCCCAGAAAATAAAACTTTTTTTGGAGGCTTGAGGATCTGATTCTCAGTCCTAGTTCTACGCTTAGTAGTTACGTGAGTCCGGATGAGTTATTTCGACTGCTTGGGCCATTATTTTTCTCCCCTGTAAAATGAGAGGAGTGATCAGAGACTCTTATTTAACCTTTGGGGTCAGGGACCACTCTGAGAAGGTAGTACAGCCTACGGCCCCTTCCCAGAGCAATGCACAGACCCGTGGACTCTCACCCACCATTTCAAGGTTCTTGGGCTCCCCCCAGTGCACACTCAGGGCTTCACATGTATGTGTGAACCACAGGTCAGGATTTCCTAAGCAGTGGGTCTCTGCAGTCTCTTCCAGCTCTAAAACTGATAACTTTAAAAAAAAAAAAAAAAAATCTGCAAGCCAGACATAATGACGAAGACTCTATTATAGGTGGAAAAGGAAGAGGAAAAACGGGAAGTAAAAACTGAAAGAGGGAGAAAGGGAAAATATGTTTCTAATAGCTTGAAAAACACTTAAAAATCCAGTCTTCCGGTGGACAATTAAGTGTGTTAAAGACAATGTTATTGAACTAAATTCTATAAAGGAAAATGTGACATTACATTTTAATGTATTTAAAAGTTATACCCACTTGGGGACTGTCTTAGGCTGGGTTCTCTAGAGAAGCAAAACCACTGAAGCATGTGTGTATATAGTGAGAGAGAGAGACTGGTATCAAGGAAATGGCTCACGCAGTGACAGAGGCTGGAAAGTCCCAAGTCTGCTGCTCAGGCACCAGGCTGGACGCTTCTCCTGACTCAGGGAGCTGCGGGAGCTGCAGAACAAAGATCAGTGGGTTGAAAACCAGCCTGTGGCTCATGATTTGCAAACAAATCCAAGATTGTCAGATTAAGACAGCAGGCTGCTGGTTCAAGTCCCAGAACCAGAGGTTAGGTGGTGACGAGCAGAAGGCAGGACCTAGAACACAGCAAAAGCCAGTGAGCTTTCTCAGAATGTCCATTTATATTGGACATAGGTCACACCACCGAGAAAACTCCCTTTCAGCTCATTGGCTGCTCATAGCAGATCTCACCACAGAGGTAATTTACTCATGTAAAAACTCATCATGGAGATGATTGTATTATATCAGATATCGTTGTGGAAATGACTGTATCATTGCATAATTGCCAAATGGTATCAGATCCGCAAAATCACTGAAAATCACTGAAAATCACGGCCCAGCCAAGTTGATGCTTATTCTTAATCCTTACAGGGACAGTAAAATAAGAAAATGGAAACAACAAGCACTTACTGTTAAGAAAACTATGATCTCAAAAAGTAATTGCATACTTAGACTTCTGTGATATTTAAATTGATCTTTACTTTTTTTAATTATCTAACTTCAAATTGACTTTTGTATCATCTGGGTAAATAAGCTTAGTCCAAAATTTTTTAGTTCTACAAGAACACAGCACATCCTTAATTTTTTAAGCACATCCTTAATTTTTTAATTGCAATTTTAGCAATTCGGTATAGGAATTCAATCTAAAAAGCAGCGCTAGTAGCAGACTCATCGAGTGCTCAGCTACTAACAGAAGGACAGTAGTTTGAACACACCAGCCACTCCACGGGAGAAAGACGTGGCAGTCTGGCTCTGTAGATCACTGCCTTGGAAACCCTACAGGCAGTTCTATTCTGTTTGACAGGGTTGCTGTGAGTTAGAATCACCTTAACAGCAACAAGTTTTTGCTCTGGTTTTATTCAATCTAGAAGACTTAATTAGCCTTAAATGAACATCTAGAGCCAAATTCCAAGCACAAGGAAGCATCTTTTCGCAAACAGTAAGTGAACACTGAGCCAGGGAAGCTATGAATTCAATAGAGGTACTACTGGATTCTTGCCCTAGAGGTATAACACTAAATAAGCCACTTGCCCTCCCTGAGGCCCAGTTTTTTCCTCTATATAATAAAGAGCTGAATAGTCTCCGGGATCCCTTTCTGCTTGGTTTTAGCATCCACTCTCTCTTCACGACACTCCCAGTGTGCTATCATGAATTAACAAGAGACGCCAGAACTCGTTTTCTTCCAAACACAAGTACTTGTGCATCTGCAGCTCTAAATGTATGAGACAAATAGTTTAATGAGGAGCACAGAAAGTACAAGTTTTGACCATTAAGTCCACAAACTTAATTGTCGTAATGCTACCTACCTCACTGCTGGATACTACTACGGGCACCTTTGAAGTGCTCCCCTTGGGAAGCTATGCGCCCACACCAGCGTCTAGTCCACCCACCAAAGCAACTTTAGAACTCTTTCTGGAATGGCCATTGCACGTGGTGGTAAGGTGGCAAGTTCACAAACTTAAACTATATAGTTGTTTTATGAGGGAGTTTATAGCTGGTAAACAAATAACTGTATTGGAACACCCTCCCTGATCTGACCCCCAGTGATTTTTTTCTTTACATGAAGATAATGGAATACTGAAGGCATTTCAATGACATTCAGGACCTCAAGTGTAAAGCAACAACTGTGCTGATGGCTGTTCCAGAAGGAGTTCCAAAATTGCTTTGAAGGGTGGACTAGGTGCTGGCATTGGTGCATAGCTTCTCAAAGGAGTACTTCGAAGGTAACTGTGATATTCAGCAATGAGGTATGTAGCTCTTTTTCTAGGACAAGTTCATGAACTTAATTGGCAGTGCTTGCACAAGTTAAATAGAATCTGACCTTATGACAATTGCCCAAACATGCTTTTAACTGCTGTAGGCTTTCCCAGAAAGCACAGAAAAAATGACAGGAGGCAGAGAAGTGTTGATATTTGCCATCAGGTTGGCTCTGATTCGCGGTGACCCAATGTACAACAGAATGAAGCACTGCCCGGTCCTGTCCCGCCTTCATGTCATTGCTGTGTCTGAGACCATTGCTGGGGCCACTGCATATTTTGGGTGCCTTCTGATCTTGTAATTCGCCTCCCAGCACTACATCAGACAATGTTCTGTGGTGATCCACAATGTTTTTCTTGGGTGATTTTCAGAAGTAGATTGCCAGCCCTTTCTTCCTAGCCTGTCTTAGGCTAGAAGCTCTGCTGAAACCTGTCCAGCATGGGTGACCCAACTGGTATTTTAAACTCCAGTGACGTAGCTTCCAGTATCACAGCAAGACACATCTCACAACTGTACAAGAAACTGACAGATAGGTGGTGGATATGTTAGACGGATATTATAAACTGTTGTTGTTAGGTACCATTGAGTCAGTTCCAGCTCATAGTGACCTCACATACAACAGAACGAAACACTGTCCAATTCTGCGCCATCCTCACAATCATGTTATGGCTGAGCCCATTGTCACAGTCAATATGCCATTTCCTCTTGTTGAAGGTCTTCCCCTTTTTCACTGATCCTCCACTTTACCAAGAACAACATCCTTCTCCAGGGACTGATCCCTCTTGATGACATTTCCAAAGTATGTGAGACAAAAGTTTCACTATCTTTGCTTCTAAGGAGTATTCCAGTTTTACTTCTTCCAAGACAGACTTGTCCATTCTTCTGGTAGTCTGGTACATTCAATATTCTTTGCCAATTCCACAATTCAAAGGCATCAGTTCTTGAGTCGTCCTTATTTAGCATCCAGCTTTACCATGCATGTGAGTTGATAGACATACTACGGCTGGGGTCAGGCACACCTTAGTCCTCAAAGGGACATCTTTGCTTTTCAACCCTTCAAAGAGGTCTTTTGCAGCAGTGATGGGGCCAGCCATCTGTCTGCAGGTGAACAGGACTGAAGGGAGGGCGTGGGAGCTTAAAGAAAGATACTCACATCAGGAGGGACCCAGTCAAGCTGAGACGTTGATTTCTTTATTAAGCAAAGTTTTATACAGTAGACGTTTCTTTGTTTGTACTTAACTCTGGTCTTTCTCATGCATCCGTGTTCCCTAGTTCTCAAAACCTCTGGTCTAATAATAGCCCTATCAAAGGACAGCCACATCCTGTTATTCTTTCTTGGAACATTGTTGAGCAGTCAGTTCCCATGATTGGGGATATTTTTCTTAAGTGAGCCTTGCCCAGTAAATTTCTTTAAGATGATTTCAGCTCCCCACACAGAAGACTGCCCAATGTGATACATCATTTGATTTCTTGATGGCTATTTCCACAGGCATTGATTATGGATCCAAGTTAAATGAAATCCTTGACAACCTCAATATTTTCTCCATTAATAATGATGTTGGAAACCCTGGCTGTTCAGTGGTTAAGAGCTACAACTACTAACCAAGAGGTAAACAGTTTGAATCTACCAGGCACTCCTTGGAACTCTAGGGTGCGGCTCTACTCTGTCCTACAGGGTCACTATGAGTCAGAATCAACTCAGCAGCAATGTACTTGGGTTTTGGTTTTAAAATGATGTTGCTTATCAGTCCAGTTGTCAAGACCTTCCTTCACCTTGAGGTGCAATCCATACTGAAGCCTCCAGTCTTCGACCTTCATAGTTCATAAAGAAAATCTTCTACAACCTACTTTGGTGAGTGGCATCTGTGGTCTTAAAAGCTTGTAATCAGCAATTTAAGATATTCCACTGGTCCTGTCTAGTCTGATATAAGGGAAAATGAAGAAAGCCATAGACACAAGAGAAAGATCAGTCCAAAAGACAAATGGACAACAATTACCACAGCTCCCACCAGACTAAATCCAACACAACTAAATGGTGCCTGCCTACCACCACTGACTGCTCTGAGAGGGATTACAATACAGGGTCCCAGACAGACCTAGAAAAAAGTGCAGAACAAAATTCTATCTCACAAAAAAGGACCAGACTTCCCAGTCTCACAGAAACTGGAGAAATCTCAAGTATGGCCACCAGACACACTTTTAACTCAGTACTAAAGTCATTCTTGAGGTTTATCCATCAGTTAAAGATTAGGCAGACCCTACATCGACTTGGGACCGGAAGAAACGGATGGTGCCCGGCCACCACCAGGGATAGCCACGATGGAGCTCACAGAGAGGAGTCTCACTGGCAACACAAGAATAAAAAGGGGTGCATCATGAGATCTCCACTGAAAGACCCTCAATTGATGGTCCAGCGGTTTTGGGGTTCCTCTCAGAGCAAGGCCCCTGGCCCTGATGCTGCCCTTTCCCATAAATTGTAACAAAGGTCCACTCTTTGGACAGGAATGGATCGGACTTGGCAATGCAGAGTGATCATGTATTGGAAGCACTTTATGGTTCTATACATCTATAGGATATCATCTTGCTGACCTCTGGCTGGAGGAAGGGGAGTGGACAGAGAGGAGGGGAAAGGAGGCTGTTGGGAGGATGAGACAGGTATGGAGCAGAGAGAAATAGTGTGCAGTCACCAGACAGGGAGAGCAGTGGAAGCTGCATATAGGTGGGCATGTAAATTTATATGTGAATGTACATTTTCACTCAGTCATGTTAAATAAAAAAAAAAAAAAAAAAAGATTAGGCAGACCTATGAAACAAACAATAATACACATGACCATGTGTATAAGACCAAATGGACACACCAGCCCAGGGGCAAGGAAGAGAAGGCAGGAAGGAACAAGAAAGCTGGGTGAATGGAAACAGAGAACCCAAGGTCAAGAAGGGGAAGAGTGGAAGAGTGCTGACACATCCAGAGTTGACAACAAGCGTCAAAAAGCAGCATGTGTATTAACCATTTAATGAGAGACTAATTTGTTCTGTAAATCTTCACCAGAAACCCTGGTGGCACAGTGGTTAAATGCTACATCTGCTAACCCAAAGGTCTGCAGTTCAAATCCTCCAGGAGTTCCTTGGAAACTCTATGGGGCAGTTCCACTCCGACCTATAGGGTCACTATAGGGTCGCTATGAGTAGGAATCTACCTGATGGCAGTGGATGCCTGGCAAAGCTGAACCTAAAACACAGTAAAAAGAAAGGAACTGTTAATCTAAAATGGGCAGCAACAAACTAGGAAAACAAAATTTCGCTTCTTTTGAGAAAGGTTATAGCGGCTATTGCAGTGGTTAGGAGGCATGGCTGCTAACCAAGAGGCTGGCAGTTCAAAGCAACCAGCGGCTCCTTGGAAACCCTAGGCGGCCGTTCTACTCTGTCCCATGGGGTAACTATGAGTCAGAATAAACTCCACGGCAAAGTACTTGGTGGTTTGGGTATTTTTTTTAATTGCAGATTTAAAGGTGACAGGGAGTAAAGCCAGATCCAGTTGGCAGCTTCTGATTTAGAGGCTAAAAGAGAGTCTTCTTGATGTTGTCCAAGCAGTTAAAGTCAGAATGAGAATTCACACTCAAGTCTCTTAATTCACTTCACTGTACTTCAGCTTTCTTTCATCAAAAGTCAGAGCAAATTCCCTTGATAATAGGGACTGGCATTATTCTCGCTGCGGCACTACAGACCACGCTCCACACCACCATCATGTACTTCCTCTGAAGTACTACTTTTGTTCTGCCACTTTCCTACATAAGAAGTAGGACTCTGAACCAGTTCATTCAGATTTGAACCCCAGCTGACAATTGGTGTTTCCAGCAAGCTCCCGGGTGATACTAATGCTGCTGCCTAGAGACCGATTAGGAGAATCAACAGTTCTCAAATTTTGGTGTACATAAGAACCACCTGGGGATCTTGTTAAGATTCTGATTCAGTATATCTGGGGGTGGAAATGCAAATTCTTAGCAAGTGTTTCCACCACAATGAACAGGTTTGAAGCCTCACAAGAAGTGACCAAGACTCCAGCTGCCTCATGTTTTATTGAAGATCAGATTTCTAAGCAGCCCCATTTCCCTCAAAATCAAACTACCCTCAACTAGGGTAGGTAGACTCCCAATCCTCACTTAACTTCACTCACTTATACCTTTACTCTTTATTCTCTATGCTTTCCTGTCTGTAAAAGTTCTTCTTACCTCATTATCGAAATTGTTTGCAAACAAATAATGAATTCCCTGCCAGTTTCAGTTTTTAAGACAAGGAACACACAAAGGGGCCTCCTGGTGTCGCTCCTACCTTCTCCCCTTGAGCTGGGATGATGCTAACCTCGAAACGAGTCTTTCTGTATTCTGGAAGCCACAGTAAAACCAAACTCATGGCCATGAATCAATTCTCACTCATAGTGACCCTACAGGACAGAGCAGAACCACCCCATAGTGTTTCCAAGGAGCAACTGGTAGACTCAAGCTTAACCACTGCGCCGCCAGGCTCCTCTTGGAAACCAGTGGTTCTCATATTCCCCAGAAGGTCTTCAGTGATGGAACAACCAAGGAATCCAAGAGGCAACTCAGCTGGCAAGTGCCTTTGCCCACAAGCACACAGACAGAAGCTGTTTATCCAGATGTATACAAGGCGGTTCCCTGAAAAGCTGACATGAACCTGCTTCTTCTACCCATGGGTAAATATTCTTTGAGGGGCAATATCAACAGTATATTGCTTCCAGAAAGAGGAAAAAAAAACAAGTAACTTGGTTGATGGAGGAAGCAGCCTCCCATCATCCAAACCTGACAACTTTTTGTTCATACAAAGAGATGGGTTAGGAAGAAAACCCCAGAATTTGGAAAGAGAAGTGGCATCTGGTATCATTTTTATAAAATCACTGAAGCATGCTTGACACGCTTCACGCTGTAACATCCAGAACATTGCATAGCTGTTAACGCTGAAGGTTTACCTTCCTTTTTATTACTTATATTTTATGGTGTTTAATTCCTCCAATTTTCAGGCTGGCTCAGGTGCAATAATGAAGCTCTAGGTCAGGGGTAAGTTTTACACATGATTAGCAAACTGAAAGAACAGTGCCTTTTCAAAAAGAATTGTTCACCTAATGTAATTAGCCAGTGGTTTCGAGTTTTTAAATATTCTCGTTACAACCTGTCGCTTCCTGCCAAAGCGGGTCTCGGTCTGGAACTCAGACCTTCAAGTGGGCGCTGCTCCCATTTGTGGATTTTGAAACAAGCCAAGGTGCCGCTGCCTTTCATTTACCGTGAGTGAGACCAGGAGTTGGACCGGAGCTTTCATCAGCAAGCCCTGCTGGAAACCTTTCTGTGGGAGCTCAAGCCTGCCAGACATTCCTATCAAAAATCCACAGGCTTTATTTAACTCTCCCTGGAAGGAGGTATAAAGGTTACAAAATAATGAGGAAGAGCTCTGTCGAGCAGGAACCCAGGAGCCACAACCTCTTTGTTAAAACTGACAAAAGAGTTTGGAGATAAACTCCAGGAGGAACACAACTGGGGCTATTTAACCTGCTGAAGGGGAAGCTGGAAGGGAAATCAGAGGATTCATGCATATGAATAGTTATTATAACAGGGATGCTAAGCAGCTATTTCCCCGTTTCCTCTGAGGACAGGTGAACAACTGGCTTTAACAGCAGCAGGATTTGCAGGTATTGGAGTACGTTGCAAAGAATGAGAATTAAGACTTAGAAAATCAGAGTTTTAATCTCTTCTCCTTTAGTCAGTTGTCTAGCCTCTGTGCCTTTTTTTTTTTAATTAGAAGTGAACTGCATCCTCTTTAAGGGCCTCTAGTTGTGCAATGGCTAAGCGCTCAGCTGCTAACAGAATGGCCAGTGGGCCAAACCCACCCCACAGCTCCATGGGAAAAAGACCTGGCAATCTGCTTCCATAAAGATTACAGCCTGGTAAACTGTGGGGCAGTTCTACTCTGTCACAAGCACAATGAGTCAAAATTGCCTTGATGGCCCCTAACAACAACAGAAACCTTCTCATGTACTCCCCTAAGACTGTTGTGACAGTAAAATGCAATAATAGGTACAAAATTGCATTTATAAAATGAAGAGTGCTATCTAAATTTAAGGAACTATTATCTCAGCTTTGGCAAAATATAGATAAGGGGGTTAAAGTTAATTTCAAAACTGTACTGCACTAAGCTACCTGGTGATCTCACTGTATAAAAGATATTCAACACTGGACATACATGTATTTCAAAAAGCAATACAGAAGATTGTGTGTGTGTGTGTGTGTGTGTGCGTGCGTGTGTATTCGTGCATGCGTGCGCGCACGCAGAGAAAAGGCATCTTGACTGAAAATCAAAATAACATCACAGGAAAGGCTCAAGAGTATGAGAGAATAACTTGGATAATGAAGCCTTGTTTCTGAATACTAATGACCAGGATTTTGTTATCATGGGGCTTTCACAATCTTTGACAAAGCTCCTAAAATATAATACCCTAGCACTGATATTATGTTATAGGTGGAAAACCCAAATGAGCCAATGGAAAAACTACTGCTATAAATAATAGTAAAGCAGCATATGATAAAACTAGTGTACAAAAGTTTAATAATCTTCATATATACAAACAAAAACTGGTTGCTACGGAAGAGAAAACCCTGTTGATAATAAGCCAAAATACCCAAGTGCAAACTTAATAAGGAATATCCAAAACCTATATGAGGAAAACTATAAAGTACTCCATTAGTCCCCAAAATAGAACTGAAGAAATAAAGGCATACCATGTTTTAGAATATTAGTTTTCCTGAAGGCAATATATAAATTAAACAAAATCTCAACATAAAACATCATGGTTTTCCTGAATTTTTTTTCCTATATATAGAAATTTAAAAGTTATGAGGCACACAAACAAGAAAGTATGTTCTAAACACAAGAGTTAGGGGAAAGGGTGGGGATACCATCAGGATTTTTATTACAAAATTCATTTGGAAGAACAAATGAGAAAGAATAGCCAAGGAATGATCCTAAAAACAATGTAGGTGGTGGACAAGTAGCTTATAACTAATGGAGTCTCTATAATTAAAAAACAGTATGGTATTGACACATGACTGGGGAAACCAAAAGAACAGAAGAAAAAAATCTAGACATCTATCTACCTACTTCAAAATGAAAATTTAGTGTACAACAAAGGAGCCATCTAAAAATCAATAGTAACTAGTTAACTATACAGAAAAGTTAAAATGGGATCTATTGCTCACACAGTACATTATGTTAGCGTACAAATGGATTGTTGTTGTTCTTAGACATCACCAAGTCAACTCTAGCATGCAGTGACCCTATACACAACAGAACAAAAAACTGCCAGGCCCTGCACCATCCTCACAATCATTGTTATATTTAAGCCCATTGTTGAGCTATTGTGTCAATACATCTCATCAAGTCTTCCTCTTTCTACTGATCCTGTAATTTACGAAGCATGATACTCCATCATGAATTGAACTGTATCCCCCAAAAGTATCTGTATCACCATGTACATAAACTAATTCAAAATGGATGAAAGACCTAAATATAAAGCCACAACTGTAAAGTTCACAGATGAAAAATTAGGATCAATACTAGAAACTGTAATGCACAGCATTAGTAGTATATACACCATAACCAGCAACACACAAACTCCAGAAGATAAACCAGATATTTCAGATCTTCTTAAAAAATTAAACACACAGTCTCATCAAAACACTTCACCAAAAGAGTAAAAAGTGAGCTTACAGACTGGAGAGAAAAAAAAATTGGCTTTTACAAGTCAGACAAGTTTCTCATCTATAAAATCTATAGGAAAATAAACAACAAAAAGACCAATAATCCAAATAAAAGTGGACAAAGGGTATGAAAAGACACTTCACCAAAGAAGATCTTCAAATAGCTAACAGACACATGAAGAAATGGTCACGATCATTAGCCATTAGCAAAATGCAAATCAAAACCACAGTGAGATGCCAAGTCATCCCAGCATTACTGGCAGAAATTAAAAAAAAAAAAAACAGGAGATAAATGGTGAAGAGGTTGTAGGGAGATTCGAACTTTTATGCACTGCTGGTGAGAATGCGAAACAATGCAACCATTGTGGAAAACAATACGATATTTCCTTACAAAGCTAGAGTCATCAAGATTAAACTGTGGTCTCTGGACTTTTGGTCCAGCGCCTTTCCCCAAACCATGTGTGTCAAACACTGGTGGTTCACGTATGTAATTCTGCACAAACACAGGGCATTATCTCTACCTTCAGAGAGCTCAGAATCTTATTGAAGAGACAGTACCTATGTTGTGAAGTCAACAGATAGTCATAGAAAGCCCTAAATAGTAAAATATGAGCTCACCGCAAAAAAAAAGAAAAATACGTTTGTGTATCTAGACCTACAGCCCAGAAAAGACAGATGCCAAACCCAGTTTTAGCACTTAAGGGATTAAGACAAAATACATAACACCTCAGAACATCAATTCTTTCAACTAAGGATTATAATCCTTTCCTGACCTACCTCACTGAGTCGCCTCAAAAATAAAATGGTATAAGGTTTGTGAAAATAGTTCAAAAATCTCTAAGATGCTGTGAAGTCAAGGAATTATTATTAAAGTTAAAACTGGGTAGTGGTTTACACTTGAATTTAAACAGACTAACAAAAATCCCCTCTAAAAAAAATCTTGTTATCAAACAAAACATTCTCCTAAAGTGAGATTTATTTTTTAAAAAGAGCACCTATGACTATGCTTTTCACAGTTAGAAGTACTGTTAGGAAGACGTCAGCAAAGAATGGCTGCTTTACAAAAACACGTCAGAACCTAAGCCTTTCCTTCTAGAAAGAACCGCGGAACTGCCGCCAGTAGCTCACTAAGCTTTCTTTTGGCATTACTCTCTGCTGTTGCTGACATAAAAACTTCCATCATGCCCCACATTGGTGTGAAAAAATACCACCAAGAGGATTCAGCTGTCACCCAGGTGTGTGTTCTTTGCTGATCACCAAAGCAGAGTGCCAACAGAGAGAAACCAAACCATAGACCACACGCTGCCTCGACAGGACAATAAGGCAAGAAAGCTAGGGGAGGCTTCACTAGGCTGATTTTCTTTTCCTTCTCTGAAGTGATACTGCAGAGGATGAGTTTGGTATCATGTGGCTATAGCCAGTGTGTGTACTTATTAAGCATGTCAAACGGCTGGTCATAGGATTTGGGTTCAAATATCCTCTCTTGTTTCTTAACAACATCAGCACAAAGAGACCTAGCTTTCATTCACGTTCAAAAAGATGCCAGAGTTAGTAGAACGGTGGGAGATAAAATTCAGCAGACACCAGTGTCAAGAGCAACTCTGCGGCTTCAGGTCTTTCCTGTCTGTGTCTGCAAAAGACCTTCTTCCAGATGTAAGGAAATTGGTTTCATGTGTCTGGTCTTTTCTACACTGTGAAAAGGCTTCTCAATAGCTCTTCAGCAATCACTCATTTTCAGACCCTTTCTAATTCGTCAACATAGAGAGCATTTCTCCAGATACAGGGCCATGTTTTGCCAGAAGCACCAAAAGACATATGTTATTTAAAGGTCACTCTGACCCTAAAACAGAACGCTTTCTCTCATTTCTAATGAACATTTCATTTTATTGTCAGTGCATTTCTCTGAGTTTCTCTTTAAAACAAAGTATTTGTTCTTTTCAACATGTCCTTACCTCTAGAAAATCCTAAAATTATAGCATATGAGTGAAAATGTAACCAGATTATGCTGGGATCAGAGTTTACTCCTGAGTGCACTCACTATACCTGGGGCTTTTCAGTGTCATGAACATAGTACGGTGTCATGGACTGAATTGTGTCCTGCCGCGAAATGTGTGTATTCATTTGACTAGGCCTTGGTTCATGGTATTGTTTCTATATGCCGTAAACTCGGCCTCTGTTACGTTGTGTTGATGGGGCACGATTTGGTGTGTATGATTGCATTGTACCTTGAGTCAATCTCTTGATTAATTAAGAGAAACAAGCAGTTTGGGACCTCATACCACCAAGAAAGCTGAGCCAGGAGCACAGTGTGCCCTTTGGAAATGACCTGAAGTTCCTGCGCCTCAGAAGCTCTAGTCCAGGGGAAGATTGATGACAAGGACCTTCCTCTAGAGCCAAAAGAGAAAGCCTTCCCCTGGAGCTAATGCCCTGAATTTAGGCTTGTAGCCTACTGGATGGAAACAGAATAAAATTTCTCTTTTAAAAGCCAGCCACTTGTGGTATTTCTGTTACAGCAGCCTAGATGACTAAGATATACATAAAATAGAAATTGTCTATTTATTTGAATATGGGCAAATTAAATTCTCTGTGTCTTGGTTTTCTCATCTGTAATGTGGAGAGAATAATTTGTCTTATGGTATTCAAATATGGCCCATAATAAGTATTGTATAATTATTTTTTATTACTGTTATTATTACTAGACTGTGAACACCTTGCAGAGGAGGATTAGGGTTAATTCTCTGTAGAGAATTAACCTGGTGCGTAGTAGGTGCTCAATAAATATTGGAACACAGTTGAATGGATGGGCAACTATTTGAATGTGCAAAGCAGTTGTGAGGATAAAAGGCGGCAACCCAAAGGCCCTTTGAGGTTAGATTGGAAACTTGTTACATCTCTCCGGATTGTGACATTCGTTGGTGCCTGTGCCCAATGCCAAAGGAATGTGTGTAACTAGGACTAGTGGGTGATGGTGGGACACCTGTTTTGTTTGTTGATATGGTTATTATAAGAATCATTTATTTGCATACCTGATGCTGAAAGATTGATGATGGGATCCCAGAGAGAGACCCGGTAGCTGTTGGAGCAGGCTGGAGACAGAGAGTGGTCTTAGGGACCTAGAAGAGGGTTCCGGAAATAGTAGCCATTGAGAGTTGCAGGTCCTGTGATAAAACCACTGCTACTGGTCATGTTATCACTGGAAAAGTTTCCTCAAGAAGATGCAGAAACCTCCAGGTGCCAGGAAAGGAATGACATCAGAACATGCAGTCATTGGGAGACCCTGGCTGAAAGCGAAGGGACCACAGATCCTGTGTTGGGGGGGCACCACTGTGATTAGGACTCCAGATCTCCCTGCCTTCCCTCCCTCAACTTTATGGTACAGGGTAGAGATTATGGTTCAGAATGGTGGCGATCTAGGTCAGTCCAACCACAAAAAAGTTCAGATTTCTAGTGAAGGGCATACCTGCACCATTATGGATGGAGAAGTGTCTTATCAACTGCTATCTAATCCCTTTCTTGCTTGCATTTTCCCCCCTCTCTCTCTCCTTAGGAATTAAAATGATGGTGCCATTCTAAAGCACACGTGTCATGAGGTATTTGCAAAAGGCTCACAAAGTAAGGATGAGCAAGTTATTGAACTTGGCCTTCTTCTAACTCAGTTTTCCCATCTATGAACTCAGAATCCCTGTCCATTAAATATGGATAGTGTTGATCTCTACCTGCTGACTCTCCCCTTTGTGCTGATAGTTTATATTCATGGAAGCTCAGCAAGGAACAAAATATTGAATTCAGGGCAGAGCTTCTGTCCATTGGATTTTCATTCAAAATTCAACAGGTAGACAGAACTCCCACATACGAAAAGGATAAGGTGACTCATGGGAGGAAGATAACGCTATATGGTAATGATGCTTGGATATGGGCTGCCATGGCTCTGAGGGCCAAAGAATGATCTTTTCAAAGAAAATGAGTCTGGAGACACGCATAGTGCACACCAAGGTCACACTGAGTGAGTTTTACAACTCTCCAAGCCAGGGGAATCTGGCTATGCAAACACCGTAAACTCCCATCGGCCTGGAACAAGGTTTGTATTTTTGTGTTCACCTTTATGAGATAGGGACAGATGGAGATGAAACAACTGTATATGGGGGATTTATCCAAAAAGCAACTAGATCAACAGTATAATACTGAATACCCCTTGAGTAAGGAATGTGATGCTAAGCACTGTCAGAAAGTGCTCAGATTACAAAGACAGTCTTCCTGACTTCATGCACTTTGCCTTTAGTTGATGAATGGTATTCACTAACAATAAAAGACATATACAACAACAAAATTAAAACTTTTAAAAAGACAGACCTGTACAAAGTATAAAGTAAGTGTGAAAGACTGGTATCAGCCAGAGAGTTGAATGATGTTTGGAAAGACAGACTTGATGGTATACGTGGTGGAAGTTTTCATGGGTAAGTGACTACCTGAACCTTAAAGATTAGGTAGAATTTGGATCAGTGGGGCAGAAGAGAAAAAGTGGTGCTGTGCTGGAGCTGCGTCATGCTATCTTTGGAAAGCTGGTTGTTAAATTTTCAGTATTTTTCAAGCTGGTTATTAAACACTGCCATTATTAAAAGTTAAATTACAAAAACTTACAATTAAATAAATTACACTAAAAGCAAAGTTAACAAGTACTTACAGATTAAACTGTGTGCCCCCCAAAAACATGTGTCACAGTTTGGCTGCGCTATGATTCCTAGTATTGTGTGATTGTCCTCCATTGTGGTTTTCCTATGCTGTAAATTCCAGTGTCCACCTGTGGTTAATAGATTGGATAAAGTTAAAGACGATTAGGTGGGACTTTGACACACTTCCTAAGGTCACCTCCCTGCTCCAACGTGAAGGGAATTTCACTGGAATGTGGCTTACACCACCTTTTATCCTCTTACTCTACAACAGATAAAAGAGAAGCAAGCCGAGAGTTAGGGACCTCAAAGCATCAAGAAAGCAATACCGACAGCGGACGGTGCTGAGATGCTCTCAGACCAAAGACAGACTGGTGCAACACAAGGGCTTTGCTCCAGAGCCAGCAGACAAACAGCGTGGTCCCTGGAGCTGGCACCCTGAATTTGGGCTTGTAGCCTACTGGACCCTGTAAGAACGGACTTTTCTTTGTTAAAGCTTATCATGCTATTTCTGTTAGAGCAGTACCAGATGACTAAAAGAATACTCAAAACTGATCATTTCCTGTTTTTATACTCATTATCTATGTTCTTGCATCTATATCCTTCTGCATGTCAGAAATTCTACAGTGTACACCTGAGACCAGTTGAAAAACCACAGCCTCAAGAGGCAGGATTCAGACTCTGGTGTGATTTTATTAAAACTGCCTAGATGATTCCAACGATGGGAATATTGACACCACAGAATTTGCAAAAAGTATAAATTGTTGATCATATCAACTTAAGAAAGTAATGGACAAATTGTTATAATGAAGACTGAGCTTAAAAAATATCATCTCAGTAGAGAGCAGATCAGCATAACTGGACTACAACATAAACATAAACTGATAATTTTTCTAAACTCAACCCAATATTTCATAGGATAGAGTAGCTTGGACAGGGGCCTGGGGAGCATGTTTTCAGGGAATGCCGAAGTCAGTTGGCATAGGCTCTAGCTAAGAGAACCTTCTGTACTCCATATTGGTGAGTGGCATCTGGGGTCTTAAGAACTAGAAAGCTGCCATCTGAGGAACACCAAATGGTCCCAAGCCACCTGGAATAGATGACAACCAAGTACATCAAAGACATGAGGAAAAATGAGCCCAGGAGACACAAAGATCCATACAAATAGGAGACTGCATCAGCATGACATCAGAAGAACCAGATGGTGCCCAGCCACTACCAAAGGCAGCCGTCATGGGGGACTTAATATAGAGTCCTTGGAGCAACACAAGAATAAGAGGGGTACAGATCAAGAACTCTTCTAAAAGATCAGAATTGACAGTCCGACTGCCTGGTGGGTCCTCTGGGAACATGGCCCCAAGACTTGCTGCTGGTTTTGACCTGAAACCAGTACTGAGGTCAACTCCTCAGACAAGAATGGACTGAGCTTGGGGACACAGTGTGAGCATATCGTATGTGTACTTCATGGTTTTATACATTTATAGGAGGCTGTCCTACTGGTTTCTTTCTCGATTGGAGAGAAGAGGGTGGAGAGGAGGGGACGGGTACTCATTCAGAGGATGCTGGAAATATGGCGTGAAAAGGAGCAATGTGCTGTCACAGGATAAGGAGAGCAGATGGAGCTGCAGATGGAGCTGCAGAGAGGCAGGCATACAAAATTGATTGTATACTTTCACTTAATCCTAATTTTAAAAAATCATGTCTGCAGCCATTACGCTGTGAATAACAAAAAAATTACACAACAGTCTTCCAGCATTCAAAAGCTAGTTCAGCAAAGAAGTTCCTCATCATCATAGGCATCAGCAAGGTTCTGACGCCCCTTAACATAAAAGTGAGTATCAATGTCAGACCTACCCGGAGAAGATCAGTTATGAAACATTTGCCAGCCCACTGCTGGAGGAAGAACACACCCTGCAGAAATAAGAGCCTGTGTAAAATGGCAGAAGCTGAAGTGTTAATACTGGATCCTGCAAAATGGTTAATTTTTAGGAGGCTGGAAGTCTGAAATCAGAGCCCTGGAGCCAACAGACAGAGAAAGCTTTCCTCTCCAGCCAGTGCCTTGATTTCAGACTTCTAGCCTCCTAAACTGTGAGAAAATACATTTCTGTTGGTTAAAGCCACCCACTTGTATTTCCACTATAGCAGCATAAGATAACGAACGTAAAGCCCCACCTCAGACCAACTAAAAAAGCACAATCTCTAGAGGCAGGATCCAGACACTAGTGTAATTTTATTAATGTGGCGAGCCGGCCCCACACCCCCACCCCCGAGCAGCCGCACCCAAAGATGGCGCCTTGGCTTGTAGCCACACCCAGACCCAGAGACCTTAGAGCAGTAAACATCTTGCCTGCGCATGCCTGGGACACGCCCTAGCCCGTACGTGGGCCAGTAGTGATTGGCTGATTCATTCCGTATATAAGTGGAACTACTGAAAATAAACACTCTCTCTGCTTGAAGACTAGAGGACGTGGTGTCGGTCTGTTGCTGTCACTCCGCCGCGGGTCGGTATGGGGGGGGGGATAGCTGCGTAGGTGGTTGCACAGGGAGACCAAGGCTGTGAACCACCGACAGCTCTCGAGGGGCTCCACTGGGCAGCCACACCTGAGTTCATGCTGTCGCTATGGCTCCCCTGGCCCACCGCACGGAAACTCTTGGACATCTTGCTTTCAGAATGATCTTTGAAAAATACTTATCTCATTATGCTACTCTCGCTTTAAAACACTACAATGACTTGAAGTATCTGTGTCCACTGCAACCCAGAGCTTTAACACTAACAATAACAAAAATCATTAAAAATCCATAAATAAAAGGAAATAATCCAAAGGAGAAAATTGGAACCTAAGAATGACCTTGGAAAGATATCACAAATCCAGGTGTTTTAGACATTTTCAGCCCCATGTGGCTGTCATGCAACACCGAGTGCTTGGAAAAAAAGATAAGTCTCAGCTGGGCACAAGCCCAAGTTTAAGAAGCAACAGTCAGTACCTGCAGCTTCCAGTAAAGTGTGTGAAGATGTCGAAAAACTAATGTCTCAGCAGGACCTAGCTGAGCCTCTGATTCTCAGTGCATTCACAGGTTGCTCTCCCACTTCAGCTTCTTGATCTGACCCCTGCCCGTGCCTCCAGCCACATCCCACCTCCAAGCTTTACTATCGAGTCCTAACCATCTACTTAAAGTCCCCCACATGTGCTACAGTACTTCATGCCTCTGAGCTTGTGCCCAGGCCATGCCCTTGGCCCGGAGTGCCCACTCCGCAATCCCCCTTCATCTGGAGAGTGCCAGCTAATCCTTCAAGACTCAGTTCAGGCTTCCCGTCTATTTCCCTAGTCACCACTCTGCACCTGCTCCCAGCCAGACTTCCACAGAGTTAACTACCCCACTGTAGACAGACCTCTCCTGGCACCTGTGCTCAAGATTTCTACACATCATCTCAGCACCATCTTACTCCAGCCACTGCTTGACGTAGGTGTAATCTGCAGATCTCCTCAGCCCACGCTATTTACCTGTCCATTGTCAATTACAGGGGAGCCAGACCCGACAAAAGTAGCAAACCATCAGGGATAGAAAAACAACTCCAGAAATCCCCTAAGTTATTTTTCTAAGAATCAGAGGGAAGAAGGCCACAAAAGCAAACTCACTGTGTCACTGGAGAAAACGCAGTCACAGACTCATGCTGCATGTCACTGCTAAGCCAATAGGCAGAGACAGGGATTGAACCTTTTAAGTGCACTTTATTCAGATAGCTGGCGGTCTGATAAGATGGTAAGTTAGTGCCCCAGAAACTATCCTAACATCTCAGAGCCTGCCAGCGGTTTTCACAAGAGGGCTTAGGGAAAGGAGGAAGCTTTGAACGTACCTTATTCAGACTGCCAGTAATCTGAGAAGATGGCAAGTTAGTACCCTAAAAACCGTCTTAACATCTCAAAGCCTGCCATCAGGTTTTACAGGAAAGTTTAGGGAAAGGAGTTGAGATACAGGTACCAGGTGTGAGGGGGTGAGGTCTATATCTCCAGGTCAGCTAAGATGATGATCTGGGGAGTGGGCTGTAAATTGGCATCACCTTGTCTTGTCATCAAACAAGAATAGCTTTAGGACTTGGGAAAACAGTCTCAAAATCTTTATGAGTACTGGTCAGAAGGGAGGTTAGCAATTACTGTTCTTTTCTACAGTTATTAACTTCAACAATTGCACGATTAAAAAAAAATTGCCAATGTCGATTATGATTCATAGCAATGCTATACGACACAGTAGAACTACCCCCATAGAGTTTCTAAGGAGTGCCTGGTAGATTTGAGCTGCCAACCTTTTAGTTAGCAGCTGTAGTAGGACTTAAACACTACACAACCAGGGTTCTCACTGCACCATAAAATCCACTATCTTCAAGTTGCTTCTGACTCATAGCAACCCTATAGGACAGAGTAGAACTGCTCCACAGAGCTTCCAAGGAGTACCTGGAGGACACAACTGCCGACCATTCAGTTAGCAGCTACAGCACTTGACTACTCTGTCACCAGGGTTTCCATTGCGCTGTAGTTCTACAATAAATGCTGAAAAAGCATGTAGTGATCAGGTCAGCCTAGGTAAGCAAAGGTAAGGCTTCTTCTGTAAATATGTTAGGACAATAAAGTTAGATCCCTACCTCACACTTTATACCAAAATAAGTTCGAGAAGAATTAAAGATTTAAGTATCAAAAACTAAACAAATTTTAAAAGGGCTAAGAAAAGTTTATAGCCTAATGGAAAATACAGTTAAAGGAACCAAAATTTTAATTCAGAGCTGGAAGTTTCCACTTGCAGAAGTGTAGGGTGCTAGAAAAATATCAGATCCAGGCCTAGGTACTCAAAGTGATGTCTAGGAAAAGTGACCACCAAGCTGTGTCCTGAGAAATCAACCAGGAAAAGGGCCGGTGGGAGAATGTTTCAGGCAGATGGAGCAGCCTAAGCTGTCTTAGAGGTGAAAGAATCAACTTGAGTGAAATGAAGGCAACTGCTTTGAAACTAGTCATGTGGACACTAATAATCCATGTGGGTGATAACATCCTGGCCTACGGAAGGCAGGAATGGAAGCTGTGTTTTCTTGAGTCTGAGTTAAACTTGGAGTCCATGCTGTCTTCTTAGGGCTGAACTGGGGTCTCTGCAGGGACCACATGGCTGCTAAAGCTCTGGGGTTGGTGCCGCCCTGGTCAGAACACTGACACCACCTTTGACAAGGACTGATTAAAACTGGCCTGGCCCGTCTCATGAAGTTTACCTTTACAAACACTGCCCTTTCACTTTGGATGACTTGTGATGAAGCTGCCTCGTATGTCATCCCACTGCCATGTCTCAGAGTGCCTGCTATGTTAGGCTGTAGCCAGGCCAGAGGGGCAGTATGTAACCCAAGGCCAGAGGACAAGAATAAGCTAGGCCTGCTCTTTATTTTTATTTTTCAGGTTGGAGTTGAATCAATTAGACACTCTGGGTTTTACAGTTGATGATCTGTGACAATTTAAATCTTTTCCCATACAGAAAATGCTTATATCGTGTTCACTCGATCACAATTAAAAAAAAAAAAATTCTTATATCATGTTCATTCTAATGAAATGCTCTACATAATAAAAATATGGTTCTTTTCCAGTCAAGTTGATAACTTAAAGTGACTTTTTAAAGTTTCCTATTCAAAGAATTGGGCAAGTTAAAGCAAATATACTTCACAATATAATAACTATGCAATCTTTCATAATTATCTTTGGAAACCATTTAAACTAATAAAGAATGCATTTTGCCATGAAATTCTTTAAAGCAAGAGAGAACAAAATGACAGAACACCACGACTTTCTAGAAAGGGCTGACTAGTATATTCCTTACCCTGTTCAAGAGCAATAGTGATAGCATATAAGACTGTTATCACTGATAAAAGGCTAGAGTAGATTCAACATTTATCAGTCATGATGAGTAAAACTCATTGGGTGTCACAAACTTAGTCTGTCACTAGAAGGTAGGTAATAAGTAGTCTAATTTTAAAAACAAAATCTACTTTCAAACACTTGTCTTGGGTCATATATCTACCTTTCTCCGGACATCTAATGGAATAGAAAACCCCAGTGCCATAGAAGTCAAGTGCTACGGCTGCTAACCAAAAGGCTGACAGTTTATACCTGCCCGGCACTTCTTGGAAACTTTATGGGGCAGATCTACTCTGTCCTATGGGGTTGCTATGAGCTGGAATCACCTCTGTGGGGGTGGGTTTGGTTTGTTGTTGTTGGTGGTGGTGGTTTAATGGAATAAATTGGAAGAAGCTGATTAAGTAACATCACCAGTAACACATCTCAAGAGTTTCTATGTTGATGTTGTTGTTGTTAGGTGCCATCAAGTGGGTTCTGACTTATAGCAAGCAACCCTATAGGGCCGATGAGAACTGCCCCATAGAGTTTCCAACGAGTACCTGGTGGATTTGAACTGCTGACCTCTTAGTTTGCTAACTAAGCCCTTGACCACTACGCCAACAGGGTTTCCATAGACATGTATTTTCCAACAACTGTTTTACTTATGGCTCATGGCCATAAAACTGTGCCCATATTCTACAGTGAGATCCACAACAATACAGCAAGAAATCAGAAAAGTCAGCTTTTGATGTCAACAGATTCACATTATATGCTACATGGGACAGTTGGAGTATATCAGAAAAAGACTGTCTGTGACCTTGTAGTAGCTGCAAATCACTGTGATCTGAATGATAACAGTCAACTCTTCAATAATTCATTACAGAGGAGACATTCAGGCATCCTCCAGATTTCTCAGTAGGAACAACAACAACAAAAAAAAAAAAACGATCCTAGCCCACACCACATTTCTCCTATCACACAGCTTCCGTCAATACATTTAAGATATCTTTCAGAACACTACAGAGGACACACCTATATAATGCACTCACATTTATCCACATGTGCTGATACAGACACACGAGTCTGTGAGTAAACAAAATCACTTACCTAAATGCCTACCCAGAGAGCTGAACGCATGGTTGCTCACATTTAAGATCCATCCCAACAGAAACTAAGTCAGAAACTAGACAAAAGCAAGCTAGCAGAGATCAGCTCTAAAGGTCAGGGAAAAGAAGGGGCTGCCCTATGGGGCAGAGCCATAGGGACATCAACTGAGACCCCTTACATTAGCTAAGAATGGGTCCCCAGACCTTCGGAGACCTCATATTCAAGCAGCTTTCTAAAGAACAGAATTCCAGCAATAAAATACAAGCAGAAATGCAATACATCCCCTTCAGTAAAGAACAAAGCCCCACTAAAATATCAGTGCCCATGGCTCAAAGTCCTGATAAAGACCTGGCTAGACCCCAGTACTCCCACCCTGACCGGCACACACACACCTTGTCCTCAGTCTCCTCTCAAGCTGAATGAGCCACACACAAGTCACACAGCAGGCACATAGCATGCATAATACAAATACATCCTTCAGTAAAATGACAGATTACTAAATGCCATGATCATTAAAATAATGGTTAATGTGTTTGTGAGACAGGGACATGAAATGCCAGCCTAACCACTTCTTGGAATGATAAACAACTTATTTTCTCACTCACACCTGGGGTTCCTTAAATTATCCCTAAAGTTGTTTTTCAAAGAAGGCAATTTAGAGCCAATTCAGAGGCACACACAGATGAGACTGAGGCAACTGCCATATGTCCTTCCAGCAGAGGCACCTGAGAGCTACAGTCAGGACAATCAGAACCGGGGAATCCACCAAAAAAGCAAGAAACTGCATATGTGCAACACCCCATAATAAGTTCTGCTACCAGTTCCAGAAGTCCAGGGCAGAAACCATCCTGAAGTCTACATGCCTGCTCAGCAAAGGGACAAGCAGCTGCCCGCCATCAAAAGAACTTCTTCCAATCTCCATCACTGATTTGTTGCCCCCAGCTATACCCTCAGTTTAGACAGCATATTAAAAACCCAAACCCAAACTTGCTCAGTGGTACCCTGCTGCTGCCCCTCTTCAAAATGCTTTCATTTCCCAATAAAGACTTCTCTCATGGGCCAGCCAAGTGTCCCAGAGTAGTTCTTTCTCTCAGGTCTGACAAGGACCTTAAGAGTTGTCAAAGACCCCCAATAGTATCAGGAGTGCCAACTAGGTACCAGGCACTGTGCTACATGTCTTCTATGCATCATCCCATTTAACCTTCACCTCAGATGAGTGCAACAGACACTAACATTGGCCCCCATGTCACAGGTGAGAATCTTAAAAGTTAGTTAGATGCTTGAACATACTTCTGCCCAGTTGGCAATTACTTTCCCATTTCTTATAGTTCTCCTATCTTCATCCTAAAATCCAGAGACATGGACCCCCAGAAAACATGTTTATACCATCTGGCTCTGTCAGTTGAGCCATACATTCAAAACCTGAATCAAGAACGAGACTGAAAGTTGGTTGCTTAGTCTTACTTGGCAGAGACTGAAATGGGAGCCATGAATGCTCCCACTGAAGGGCAGGCAGCCCTCAGAGTCCATGGAGACCTTCCAACAAGCTCCATTTTTCCCTAGAGTGCATTCTGTCCCTTGCCGTGGTCTCTACCTCTGACTGCAGGAGACGAGACAGAATACCACCAGCTCTAGGACTGAAAGGGAACCCTGCGCCTCAGGTAAGATCCCTCCCACTCCAGCCTTCACACTTTGACTAGCAGGAGCCAACACGGAATTCAGGACTTTGCATGTTTTGGCAGGACCTCCTAATCCCTCCACTGCTACAACGCACAGCCCAGCCATCACTCTCTGCCTGGTGACCATCAGATAGACCCTTTACCCCTGTTACATCACACAGCCGCCACCACAAGAAGCCCAGGCCTCCCAATCGTCTGTACAGCCGGCTTGCTGACCCACGTCTTCCACCGTCATCCAGCCCCGGCTTCTGAAATGCTCCCACGGCACCTGCTGAATCATACCACCATTCCTCAGCAACGCCTTCTCTCTTCCCAGCCTCCTCTGAGACCCTTTGTGTCTTGCTCTGAGGCAAGTGCTTCTTGAAGATAATTGCTCTCCCGCAGTCCTTGCAAGTGATGGCTGTTTCCTCTGTTACATCCCTTAAACCACTGGACTGGAAGTGGGTTGTTGTCCTCCTTGCTCCACACCGCCTTTCTAGATGACTCTTGGAAGAAGAGTCACCTAGCCCACTCCTTCCCTGCTTCACATCTTTTTGGTGATCACACTGTTCCCATACCCCGCTGTCCTTGTCACAGCCATCTGATGAGCCCCCTGCTCCAGCTTCACTCCCCTCAATCCTCTACCATGTTTGTTCTTGGCTCACTGTCACCTCCTCCAACAGAATCACTATTAATGCACACAGTAATTTTAGTATCCACATGGATGACCCTCCTAATAATCAGTCTTTTTCCGTCCTTAAGATCTGGGCCTCCACCGCAGCTCAGTCCCTCACGGCCATGGTAAAACCCTAAGCCTCGTCATTACCGTCAACAGCACTCCCTCTCAAATGTTTCTTTGAAGCATTCCACTCGCACCCATCTGCCTATGTAATGGCTCCTGCTGAAATGCCCGGTAAGCCTCTCAAACTTAGAAACCAGTCGCTGTCAAGGCAACCTCAACTCATGGGGAACTCTTAATCTTTTCCTAAAATGTGTGCCAACGGCAGTCTTCCCACCTCAGTTAAGAGCAACTACTCCCAAGTGTCTGGACCAAAAACTTTTATTTTTCTCACATCCCACATCTGGGCTCTCAAGAAATCCTGTTGGATCTTCCTTCAAAAACGTATTCAGAAACCAGCTACATCTCATCAATGGGCTACAGCCAGGCTGGTCTGAGTCACTGTAATTTCTCACCTGAATTATTGAGGTCACCTCTGAACTGATCACCCAGTTATCTCTCAGCATGGTACTCAAAGTGGCCCATTGGTACCTTCAATCAGATTATGCCTTTATCTCCTCAACAGCTCTCAAATGGCTTTCCATCATATTAAAATAAAAGGCAGAGTCTTTACAATAGCCTGCCAGGTTTTCTTTCTGACCATACCCCTTTGCTTAAACTTCTCCAGTCCCACTTCCTCCTTGCTACACCTTCGACACGCTGCATGTGCTTCTACCGCAGACACTTGATCTGTCTTCCACTTCACCCTAGCATATTCTTTCTCCCAGGTTTTCACTACCACACTATCTAACCTCCTTCAGGTCTTTACTCAAATGTCACCTTGTCATTGAGGGCTTCTGTGACCATCCTACTGAAAACTGAAGCCCCTTCCCATTCCCTCTGTCCCCATTCCTTGCTTTATTTTCCTTTATGGCACTGGCTGTCATCTTGCTCTGTAAACTTTCACTTCTTTTTTTAGTATCTGCCTCCATCTGGTGGAATGTAAACTCCACAAGGGCAGGGATTTTTGTCAGCATTATTGACTGTGGGGGCCTCAACATGTGAAACAGTGTCTGGCCTGTGGTATGTAGCAGATAAACATTTATGAATGAACGAGAACAAATAGATTTAGGCAGCTTAGCAGTTTTTCAAAGTTTGTAGAACTGGCAAATGACAGAACCAGGACTGAAGCGCATTTGTCTGAGGCCAAGCTGTACCTCAATGTCAGGACTTCCCTGCATCCATCAATCACGTAAGTATGCACTCAGAGCAGCTCACAAATTGACCCATGCAGAATGTTAAATCCTTAGTTGATTTGTCTGTTCTGTCCCTCCAGAAAAGACAAATACAAACAAAGTCTGCCTGGAATTGTTTAGAGCAGGAGCTGGCACACTTTACAAAGGGCCAGGTAGCATTTCACGCTCTGCAGGCCATTTGATCTCTGTCTCTGTCTCTGTTAGTCACACAAAAGCAGCCACAGACAATATGCAAACAAATGTGCATGACTGTGTTCCAATAAAACCAGATTTTAAAAAAAATCAGGTGGCAGGTGGGTTCTGGCCCATAACCCATAATCTGCTGACCCCTGGTTTGACTCTGTAAAAAAGTGATAAGGCCAGATGTCTGGTTTTGCTGTGCATCTTAGGTAATTAACAGGAAGCAATGAGGTCCAGTGAGAAGCATGCCAACTTTGACTTTGCCCCCTCCTAGGTTCAAATTCCAGTCTTACTGTGTGCTAGCTGTGACACTGAGAAAATTACCCAGCCTCGATTAAGGGTGAGATTCCTCATCTGGGTTATTGTTCGTGGCCGTCACAGTGACCCCATGACAACAGGACAAAATGCTGTCTGGTTTTGTGCTACCCCCTAATAAGTTACGGATCGGGCCATCGTGATCCACAAGGTTTGTGTTGGCTGATTTTTGAAAGTAGATCGCCAGACCTTTCTTCCTGTTTGTCTTAGTCTGGAAACTCCAGTGAAACTTGCTCAACATCATACCAACACACAAGACTCCACGGAGAGACGGGTGGTGACCGTAGATAAAGTGCATCAGCCGGGGATCAAACCTGGCTCTCTCACAAGGAAGGCAAGAATTCTACCCCTGAACCAGCACTTCTTCATCTAAAAAAAAATTAATCCTTCTCCTAGCCAGCTGTTATGAGAAGTGAACAAGATTGTAAAGTTACATGACAGCGCACATAGTTGTTCAGTAGTTGTAGTTGACAGTTATTATTGTGTGGCTCCTAAGAATCCCTACTAGACTGTACAGCCCTCAGGTTCAAGGTCAAGCTCTCAATCTTTTTTTCATTTTTGAGGTCCTATCTTAGTCGTCTAGTGCTGCTATAACAGAAACACCACAAGTGCATGGCTTTAATAAAAATAAATATATTTTCTCACAGAAAAGTAAGCTAAAAGTCCAAATACAAGCCATAAGCTCCAGGAGAAGTCTTTCTCTGGTGAGGATGGTCCTTGCTGCGGATCTCCTCCTGGACTGAGGCTCAGGGACCCTGGATCCAAAGGTCACACTATGCTCCCAGCACCGCTTCTCTCCTGATGCTACTCTCTGCTGGCTTCCCTTCCCATTACATCCTAAGAGATCGCCTCAAGACTCAATACACTCTTATAGACTGAGTCCTGCTCACCACTACAACTGCTACCCATCTGCCCTCACTAACACCACAGAGGTAGGATTTGCTGCATATAGGAACATCACACAATACCAGGAATGATCACCCAGCCAAGCTGTTACACATTTTCACCAAACCCAGGCCACTGAGTCAGTTCTCACTCATAGAGACACTACACGACAGAGTAGAACTGCCCCATAGAATTTGCAAGGAGCACCTGGCAGATTCAAACCTCCAACCTATTGGTTAGCAGACGTAGCACTTAACCACTATGGCACAAGAGTTTTCAACATGTTTTTAGGGGGACACAATTCAATTTGTGACAGTCCCCTTAGCACCTCATCCTGGCCCCTACTGAGCATCTCAGGAGGGACAAACAAAAGGATCCTGCACTTTACAAAGGAGCCCTACTAGTACAGTGGGTAAGCGCTTGGCTGCTAAACCAAAGGTCAGTGGTTCAAACCTGCCAAGCAGCAACACAGGACAAAGACCTGGAGATCTACCAGCAGAAACATTACAGCCTGGGAAACCCTATGGGGCAATTCTACTCTGTCACATGGGGTATCTGTGAATCAGAACCAAGGCAGATACCCAACAACATCAATTTATGTAAAGCATTACAAATTCCTGAAACCAGGAAATAATACAAACAGAAAAAATATTCCAGAGGAGTTTATATATGCAAATTAAGGACATTGTCCCTGTTGAAGTATGATGATGATGATGATGTTGGGGAAATATACCAACATAGTTGCATCTTTGTCTTCCCTTTGCCCCACTTGTTGCCTAGCAGACACAACAGATTGTCTCACACATTTCCATCTCAACTCCCTGGTAGCACACCTCACAATGCACACTTGTTGTTATTAGGTGCCGTCAAGTTGATTCTGACTCGCAGCGACCCAATGCTCAACAGAACAAAACACTGCCCGGTTCTGCACCATGCCCACAATCTTTTTTATGCTTATGCCCATTGTCGTAGCACTGTATCACACCAGAAGCTAGAAAACGAACGGCTACATTTCCTGGGGTCCCCTTAGAACTCAGGTTCTGCCAGGGACCTGGTATCTGTCAACATCTACCTAGCACACACACAACATGAGATTTGCAAGATGTCAGTAAGGTGGCTCTTCAGCTGGCAAATGCATGATTCGGCTGCTTGTTCTTACCTAGTTCAAGTCTCTAGCTTATTGAGTGTCAGGAGGGAGAACCCAGGTATCCGCCTTGCTGGGTTACAAGCTGGCTAGCGCAGTGTGGTCCTGTAGCCAGCAGGAGAGGCAGAGGCTTCCAGATTCCCCAGCAGAGCCGGCAGCATTGTTGGTGGGCCAGCTCCACCATGTTGTTACCGTGATCATTTCTGGAAGTTCTGCCTAGAGCATCGTCCTGTCGTCTATCCAACAAAACATATTAAATCCCTTTAGGTTAATATTTTGAGAGGGATTGCTGTGTCTGAAACCAAACCAAGACTGACACTGTTTCTTTCTTAGAAGCCTAGCCTGCCAATTCAAATCATCAAGAGTCAGAGTGTAGCAATAACTCAAGCTAAGACCTCAGGTAAGTTCCTATGAAACAGAAGAAGAGACAGTACCTTAGGCTAGGTTTTCTAGGGAAGCAAAACCAGTATCAAGTATATATACAAGGAAAGACTTATGTACAAAGGAAACAGCTCACACAATTGCAGAAGCTGAATGTCCCAAGTCCTGGCACAAGCCTCACGTGGCCACGGGAGCTGGAGAGCCCAAGGTCAGCAGGTCAGACACCACAGTTCCAGATCACTGGTTGTGTCGGTCGGCAGATCCCAAGCTGGTGGTGAGAGGGAGCTGCATAGGCTGGTGAACCCAGGATCGGCATGTCAGGGAACAGGACTCTCAAGTGCCAGCTGTAAGAGCTGAAGAATCCAACAGCTGCTGGTTCAAGTTGCCAGAAGAGAGCAGGAGCTGCTGGCTAGTGAGCAGACCGGCAGTAGGTGGTGCAAGGCGGAGAGAAGAGAGCTGAGGGGCGGGAAGCCACCACAGGCCCCATCCTGCCGATTGCTACAGCAGCCAAACGTGGAGTAGTCAAGTTGACATAATCTTGACCACCCCAGACAGGCTTATGCTTTCCAACCAAGTAGAGGGTGGGAAGAAGAAGGGGACAAAGGTAGGGGAAGCAGGCACTGAGGCAGGTATGTTCTGACCGCACCTCTCTGTGGTGACATAACAAACAGAAGGCACATTAGATCACAGCCCAGACAACACAGAGCAGCTGGTGCCTTGTTCCGCTGGGAAAGCAGTCGGGCAGGCTCCTGGCAGGGCACCTATATCCACATGGGGGGACTGCAGAGCTGGCTTCTCCGGGGCTTTAAGGTTTTCAGACACTTGAGCATGCTTGTAGAAGACAGTGAAATGCAACTAACAGTTTGGAGAACAGTAAGTAGTGCAACAGACAAATATTTGTGTATAAACTCTTTGTTGTGCAGAGGAAAGTGTCTGATGATACACATCAAAACGTGAGCAGTCATTACCAAAGAAAAAGAAGTTGCCATGGAGTCACTTCCAACCCTAGGGACCCTGTAGGACAGCGCAGAACTACCCCATGGAGTTTCCAAGGAGCGGCTGGTGGATTCACACTGCCAGATATTTTTTAGCAGCAGTAGCCCTTCACTGCTACACCACCAGGGTTTCCCACAGGCTATTACTCCCTTCCTAGTGCACAGTATTGTGTGAGTTTTTAAAACAGGGTGTTGACTTCTTCTGTAATTAAAAACAAATTTCGCCCGCCCTGTCTTTCTTCACAGCGGTCAGCCAAATGGAACCAGCCAGGTGTGCTGCAGCGGATGCCAGGATCTGTTACCTAGCAATCTGCTCCTGGAAGTTTCTCTTTAGACTTGGCAGCCACAAAAATACGTTAATCTCCTTTGTGTTGTTTTTCCTCATTTCTGGGAAAAAGCACATGGGTGACATCAGAACAATTAAGTTCAAACCGTTGACTTTTTGGTTAGCGGCCAAGCGCTTTAACTGCTGTGCCACCAGGACTCCTTGACCTAGAGCAAACCTAACCAAACCCACTGCCTTGGAGCTGATTCCTACTCCTAGTGACCCTACAGGGCAGAGTAGTGCTGCTCCATAGGGTTTCCAAGGAGTGGCTGGTGGATTTGAACTGCCAACCTTTTGGTTAGTGGTTGAGCTCATACCCAGTGTGCTGCCAGAGCCGGTGGTCCTCCACTTGAGGGAAGGTCAGAATCACCTGGAGGGCTTGTTAAACCACCGGTTCTTGGGCCCCATCCCCGGAGTTTCTGTTTCAGGAGGTCCAAGGAGAGGCCAAGAATGTGCCTTTTCTAACAAGCTTCCTAGTGTTGTGGATGCAGCTGATCCAGAATCACACACTGAGACCCTCTGCTCTGGACCTGGACCGCTATCCATGCAGTCCCAGGACCAGCAGCAGCATCACCTGGAGCTTGTTAGTCATGCAGACTCCTAGGGTTTACCAGAGACCTACTCAGTCAGTGGCACACATGGTTAAGTGCTCAACTGCTAACCAGAAGGTTGGCAGTTCAAACCCACCCAGAAGTGCTGGGAAGAAAGGCCTGGCAACATGCTTCCCAAAGGTCACAGCCTTGAAACCACTGTGGAATGCAGATACAGTCTGCAAACAGAGAGTGAGCATGAGTCGGAACTGACCTGATGCAAAGGCTACAGAATCAGAACCTGCATTTTAACACTATACCCCAGTGGCTACTGTGGACACTGAAGAAGGAGAAGCGTTGCTCAAGACTGTCCAGAGCCTTAATCCAAGCAGTTTGAGGTGTTTTTCCTAAGCACAAAGTCTTTCATGAGTTCTGCTCCACACTCGGATCCTCAGGTGCTGAGGCAGGCCAGTGTCCTCTCAGGGCAGAGACTTTGGAGGCAGAGGATGGGAGTAAGGAGATGCTGACCATGACAAGAGAGACCTCATCCACAGGCCAGGAGTGCCTCGTGGTAGGGAAACACTTTCTCTCCTTAGACACATTTCTAGTCGGTGTGAGGCTGCCTTCTCAACTGAGCTACATCCTCCTGACAACACAGAGGCCAAGAGGGCACCCCGGACCAGAAGGAACCCCCAACAGCACCACACTGCAGTCTTCACCGGTTTGGTTCTCCACCTTCTGTGTGGCCCTGTTAGAAACGCAGTGTGCCAAGCTACCTCTCAAGCAGAATAAACCCCAGGCAAACTGAAGGACATTTCAGAGACAAAACAAGCATGATTTCATTTCGTCATAAGGCCCATGTGACAAGTTCACTAACGCAGGCCACGTGCCACACCCAGTGTCATTACCTTACGGTGGCCAGGCTGGCCACGCTGCATCTTTAACACTGCCTGATTAGGCCACCAGCCTGCTCGGGTGTACTCGATTCCACTGGTGCGGCAGGACTCACGGAAGGGTGACTGCAGCAAAACTGGCAAAGGCCGGAGCCTTTCTAAGGTGGGAACTCAAATATTTCCTACTGAAACGAGTAATCAAAAAGTGGTAAGACCACATCCTGTCAAAGGTAGAAAACTTTCGAGACTCAAAAACAAGGCATTCCCTTTGAGTTCTGGTTCTCACAGGTTTCAACAAACCAGCCTCCACCCTCCGTGCTCTCCGCTAGATTACCCAGCGAGCAGGTTCCCGACACCCCACAGGGCAGAACCCAAACCCCCCCTGCCATCAAGTGAGTTACGACTCATGGCGACCCCTCCTTCCCAGAAGACCGACGACTACAGGAAAATGGAAATGACAAACAACAACAAAAAGGCCTGTGGTTAAATAGGTTGTTTTTCCTCTAATAATCAACAACAACGTGTTTCTTCAGAACTCGTTTTGAAAGGATCAACACCACCTCACAGTAAAGCAAAGGGAAGGAAATGGTCTCCAAAACGTAGGATCAAGAACTGGATGTTGAATGTTTAAATGAAGACCAACTTAAAGATTGGGAAAAAATGAAACTGAACAGTAATTTCAAAATGAGCAAGTAAGTATAATCCTTTCCTACATTCATCTAATTGTGGTTTTAAAAAATCTTAACACTAGTCAACACTACCACTTCTTGAGTGTTTCCTACATATGCCAGGCATCATGCTGGGCAATTTACAAGACTGTCACGTGTATTTTCACAACAATTCTTGTAATGGGTATTGTTCTTGTTTATGCGGATGGGAAGACTAGAGCTCAGAGAGGTTAAGTAACTCGCACAAGATCACACAGCTAGTAACCTGAGTAGGCTGATTTGGGTCTGTAGGCTTAATCGTTAGTCTATGTCACCTTGCAGTCCTGTGGCATAATGGGGCAACTCCTCTGAGGGAGAAACAGAAAATGCAGTAAGAGGTGGGGATGTTCCAAACACCTTTGAAAACATTAGAGGGACCGTGCTTCCTCTGGATAACGGGAACCCATGAGTAGTGATCACCATACGTACCTATGATATGGTCTACATGCAGGAGCTCTAAATGGCTCATATATTGGCATGATAACTGGGCAGGCAGTCACTCCCACTCAGAGGGAAAAGAAAGTTATGCCTCAGCTCCAGACCAGCTCCTGGCGGCTGCAGGCTATAGAAGCACTTCATTTGGTCGTGACCCAAACATTAGTTCTGACCACTTTGATGTGTGAGGAGGCCTCAGGTCATCAGCCCAGACTGACAGCACAAGGAGACTTCCTGCTCTCAATCCTCCTTCCTATGAGGCCCATTCTTCATTGCCAAAGTGATAAATTGCCTTGTGTCACACTGGAGGGGAAACAAGCGAACACACACAGAGGAAACGCCTGGAAGAAGCGCAGCTTCACTGGAAAAATATAAGGTGATATAAATTAAAGAGCTCTGCTTGCATAGATAATTTTAGATGGGAAAAGGCAACGAGTTTTTATTGTTAAGCCAAAGGATGGTTTAATTTATGTTGGAGAGCTGACAATTTCACCATAGACAGAATTATCTTTCTGTAAATGCTAGCTAGCCCTGAAAAGTTTAAGCCAGACATAATTCATTGGGGAAAATCAACTCTATTCATGTATAAAGTACAGCAAACACTCAAACTTGTAAAAGCCCAAGTGAACTGGAAGAGCAGCAGAAGGACAGTCAGGAGTGAGACTGGAAAGAAAAGTCCGGTCAGTGTTTAAAACAGGCCCAAAGTAAATAATACAGGGTAGAATAACAGCAGATTGAGTCAATAGTCTTGTTGACACAGAATTTCCTTTGCTCTACAGCCATCTAGGGTACTCCACTGGTCTCACACCTTTGGGAACAAGGAAGAACAAAGAAAACTAAAGGTATATGGGAAAGATGAGTGCAAAGGACTAGTGGCCCTCAGCAAACTGAATCCAGCACAACCAAAAGGTGCCACCATCGACTGTTCTCACAGGAATCACAACAGACGGTCCTGGGCAGAGCTGGAGAAAAACGGAGAACAAAATTCTAACTCCAAAAAGAAAGACCAGACTTGCTGCCTGACAGAGGCTGGAGAAACCTCTGATACTCTTTCAGCTCACTACTGAGGTTATCCCTGAGATTCACCCTTCAGCCAAAGGTTGGACATCCCATAAAACAAAAGGAGGCTTAAGGGGCAGACCAGCCACAGAGCAAGAAATGGAAAGCAGGAGGGGATGGGAAAACTGGTAATAGGGAACCCACGGTTGAGAAGGGGACAGTGTCGACTTGTTGCGGGGATGTTAACCGATGTCATAAAACAATGTGCAGTAACCGTTAAATGAGAAACTAGTTTCTTCTGTAAACCTTCACAAAAGTATAACAACAACAACACAAAACTCCTTTGCTGTGTTTTGAGCTGATATAGGAGGTCACAATGACAAATCATTTACTGAGGATCTACTATATACCAAACAATGTACTAAGTGCATCGCAACATTATTGCAAGATAGACATTATTTCCATTTTAAGGATGGGAAACTGAGGTTTAAAGAGATTGAATAACCTGCACCAAACAAATAATAAATGGCAGAGCTTGGATTCAAACCCAGACTAAACGGACTCCAAAGCCTCTGACTGTTTAAGACTGTGTAATGAGTTGGGAAATGGCATCCAGTTTGAGGCAGCCCTGGAAGGTCCTGGAGCGAACACTGCTGGTGACCTATTCAACATCTGTTTCCACTGTTCTCATTCCTGTAAAACTTCAGTTCTGCTAGTTATACAATTGCCCGATTCCCAACTCCCAATCCTCGGTCCTGATTGATCTAAAACGGTACTTAGCTGGCGCTCTCCTAGCCACTGTTGCTGGCCTGGGAATAAACACACAATCTCAGTTTTCCTGAAGAGAGGTGCATATACTAGGAACACAATTTTCTCTTTCCCACGGGATAATAATAAGGAAGCACACTGCACCTTTGATTACTGGGAGCCATATTGTGACCAAGAAAATAATCACCCGAGGACAAAGCCAACACCCGAAGGACGATATTGTGTTAAGATGGCGAGAAAAAAGTCTATTCAAACACTGTTGATTTGCTAACTCAGCCAGTTTTACACCTCTGAATTTCTTGTTTTGTGAAATACCAAGGCTTCACACCAGTTCTAAACAGCCATACATTTTTGATCTATAGACTACTGCACATGGCATGGAGCCTTAGCGGTGTAATAGAGCTCAGCTCCTGACCATAACGTTTGGCAGCTCAAATCCACCAGCCACTTCTTGGAAACCCTATGGGACAGTTTTACTCTGTTGCTAACTGTATGTTTCTAACAACAACATACATGGTGCAGTGGTTAAAACCTGGACTGGTAACGAAAAGTTACCAGTTCAAATCCTCTAGCGCCTCCTCAGAAGTCCTACAGGGCAGCTGTACTGTGTGGTATGGTGTCACTATGAGTCAAAATCAACTCAGTAGTAACAGGTTTGAGTTTTTTTGTTTTTTGAACAGCAATGAGAAAGGACAAATACCACAATTAGAGTGACCCTGATAACTCTAAAAGATGTAATGTTGAATTTAAAAAAATCAAATCCAAAATATAGGATCACTATGAACTGGAGTTGGTTCAGCAGAAACAGGGTTCAGTAGTCCATCGGCATAAAGTTGAAAGGCAGGTAAAACTAATCTATGGTGACAAATCCAACACTTACTGTCTTCGAGTCAATTCCAGCTCCTAGCAACCCTATAGGACATAGCAGAACGCCCCAGGCTGTATGAATCTGTATGGAAGCCCACTGCCACCACATCTGTCTCCCACAGAGTAGCTGGTAGGTTCACACTACCAACCTTTCAGTTAGCAGCCTAGCACATTAACCACTGTGCCACCAGGGGTCCTTAGTCTGTGATGACAGAAATCACAATTAGAGTTACCTTTCGCAGCAGGGTGGGTGACCCAGAGGTACCACGGCAGGCTGCTAACATTCTAACACTCATTCTGGATTTGTGGTTGCATTTGTGACAATTCAAGCTGTACACTTAAGACAGATGCCCTTTGTGGCATGCATGTTTTACTTCAATAACAATATTTACAAAAGAATGGTAAGAATTAGACTTGCTCTAAAGTATCCTCTGTTAAAACAAACACCTCTCAAAGTGATTCCTCATTTTAACCCACTCTATTCCACTCCCGGAGCCCTAGTGGCACAGTGCTTAAGAGCTTGGTTATTAACCAAAAGGTAGGCAATTCAAATCCACCAGCAGATCCTCGTGAACCCTATAGAGCAATTCCGTTGTGTCTAGCATCGAGTTCGGATAGTTTGGGCTTTTCAGTGCACTCCAAAGGAAGAATTGGAAACCCTGGTGGCACAGTGGTTAGGTGCAATGTACGGCTGCTAACCTTAAGGTCGGGCAGCAGCTCGAATCCACCAGGGGCTCCTTTGAAACTCTGTGGGGCCTTCTGCTCTGCCCAATAGGGTTGCTATGAGTAGGAATCACGTCACTGGGTTTGGGTTTTTTTTCCTGTTTTTGTTTTGATTTGTTTTGTTTTGGGTTTTAAGGAGAAATTGCTGGACAGGGACTGAGATGGGTAAAAGACCCAGGCTCTCTGGAGTCAAGTGGAGAGAGGCTCTGAGGTCCTAGCAGAAAGGCAGTAAGCACGGGGAGACGGTAGCAACAGCAGATGGCCACAGCAAACATTATCTGCAATGCACAGGCCCTAATTTGCAGCACAGCCAGTCTTCGTGTCCCTGCCTCTAAGACAGCTCTCTTTGTTCCCCAGCTCACTCCTGCCCTTGACCCCTCCTCTAACGGTGTAGCTTTCATGATCTTCCCAGCCCTGTTTAATCACACAGCGCACAAGCAGAACAGAGGCCATAATGCTAGCATCTAGTGAGGGTCACTGCAAAAGTGTCCCGAGAAGAAATAGAAAGCTCGAGGGACCCAGATGCATCCAGCTGAAAGAGTGCTTATGCCCTTCCATCTTCCCTCTCCCCTTCAACGTCAATTTTCTCTGTCTAATCCTTCATTGTCAACACATTTAGGATTTTCTCACTGATAAAAATGAGATCTGTGTTCCCCTAGGCTTGAGGCTGGCCAATGGGTGTTTGAGACAAGCTACTAGTACACAAGGAGGGGAATAAATAAAAAGATAGAACTCATTCAGGCATTAGGCAGATTATTAATATAAATTGTTGAATATCCATAACAGCTGGGGAAATGTATCATTCCATTTACCCAGACTTTGGTCAAGAATTTTCTAAATACGTCCCTATTTGCCCCACGGGAAGCTTGTAATATATGGTTGCTATCATTGTAATGCTTAAGTACATCTGGTGCCTATGGAGGTTGATGATAAATTTGATTTACTAAAACATAGCAAAGTAGGTCACTGCCTAAAACACAACTCACAAGAACCAAGGGAACACAGAAAATTACGGAAAACAGTAATTTTCAAAGTAGATAAGGGTAGACCTTTTCTAAGCAAATGAAACCCACAGATAAAATATAATACTCATTTGTTTTTCAGACACTAGAACCTATTCTCGTTGTAGCCATATGCTACTAAAAAACTTTAAAAACAAAGAAAGAAAAGAAAAGCCAAACCCATTACCATCAAGTCCATTCAGATACACAGCAACCTTATAGGACAGAGTAGAACTGCCCCACAGAGATTCCATGGAAAACCTGGGATTCAAACCATCAACCTTTTGGTTAGCAGCTATAGTATTTACCTACTACACCAGTAGTGTTTCCATATATTACTAAGCCCTTGAATAATATAAATAAAATCTGAATCATTTTGGCGAGTAGAAGCTTGAGAAATTATATTGACCTCATTGTGTTTCACACCATGTAAACCAACCAATGCTCTAGTTAGATCCTAAGTAAATAGAGAATTGCACAAACTTTTCATAGGCCAAAGTCTCAGGACTTCCCCAGTTCCCCTTGGCAGTCCTGCTTACCTTCTGACACAACACCATGACTACCCACATGACAAAAGAAGGAGCAGTATTAGGACTCTCTGGTACCCTCCGGAAACCCTGGTGGCATCGCAGTTAAGAGCTACAGGTGCCAGCCAAAAGATCTGCCCTACAAACCCACCAGGTGCTCCCTGGAAATTCTATGGGGCAGTTCAACTCTGTCCTACAGCATCACTGTGAGTTGGCAACAACCCAACAGCAACGAGGGCAATTTCCAGCCAACGTACTTCACGTGCAGCTACCATTCATCTGTTAGTGGAGGGCTTGAGTGTTGCTGTGAAGCTGAAAGGTGCCAGCAGCACTTTCAGACTAAGACAGACTAGGAAGAAAGACCTGGCAGTCTACTTCCAAAAATCAATCTGTGAAAATGCTATGGATCAGAACTGCTCGATTCTGTTGTGCTGAGATCTTTGTGAGCCACAGACAATCCCACAGTGGCTGATAACAATATGTAACCTATAACCCTGAGAGACTTTGATGTCCCAATTAGGCCAAAGATCAATCTCCTTTTCACCCCACAGCTAACTACAATTACTTATACATTAAACCTATATTCAAATATAGATTTTATAGACCAGTAAAGGGAAAATGTATTATTCTTCTATCCAACTACAGACATGTTTATAGAAGGCTATAATTGGGCCCAAAGCCTAGACTGAGTTGGTTATTGAGGGTATAATGCAACAGCTGGACATGAAAAAGATACAGGAAAGAGATAAAAGGAAATAGATAGATGCTCCTTTTTTTTTATTATGATTGAATGAAAATGTACATTCCCATATAAATTTGCATGCTCACCTATATACAGTTTCCACTGCTCTCCCCGCATGGTGACAGCACACTCTTCCTCTCTGTTCCCTGTATGTCCTATCCTCCCAACAGTCTCCTATCTCCTCCTCTCCACCCACTCCCCTTTCTCTAGTACGAGGTTGGCAGGACGACATCCTATAGATGCATAGAACCATAAGGTCCCCAGAAAATATGGTCACTCTGCATCGCCAAGTCTATCCATTGCTGTCCGAAAAGTTGACCTTCTAGACAGATGCTCCTTAATGTAGTTGTCATTATGATTGTTAAGTCCCAATAGCACATTGCAGTTACAAACTCTAATCCATGAATTTTCTATCATCTACCAAATCAGTATATCCTGACAATGATCTGCAACCCAACCCAGCTGTGTGGTAGGTAGAGAAAACAGTGATTATCAATAAGACGCAATCCTGGTGTTGAGAAGCTGAGTCTAGTAGGAAGACGTGTGTGTGCACGCACATGCACATTTATGCACAAACACGTCATTACAGTTGGGTGAGTGCAATGATGGGGAAGGAACACCCTGCTAATACACGCATTTACCAATTTCTCTAACCAAGAGTCAGAAACAACTTTCCAGGAAGGGAAAAAATGCCTTAGCTCAGTGCCAGAGGGTAGGGAGTTAGACGGTGAAAAGTCAGATTATGTCTATTATGCAAGAAGTAGGGAAGCAAGAGATCAGATTAGTCAAGGGCTAGATTACAGAGAGCTGAATATATTTTTATTAACAGGTTTGAAGGTCACCCATGGTGAATGATGGGAGGCTATTGTAGGGTGTGAAGCCAATGGTATTTTATTATTATTACTTTTTTCTTTTCTTTTAAGATTTTACTTTTTAGAATTAGCCTCTCCCTTGATTGGTGATGGCACAGTGGGTTCTAAGTGCTACATCTGCTAACCAAAAAGTCAGCAGTTCAAATCTGCCAGGCCCTCCTTGGACTCCATGGGGCATTCTACTCCGATCTATAGTGTCGCTATGAGTCAGACCTGACTTGATGGCAGCGAGTTTGGAGTTTTGCCTCTTGACGTGTATGATAATGAAAAACAGACACACAACCACAATGTACCTGGTGGCATAGTGGTTAAGTGCTACAGCTGCTAACCGAAAAGTTGGCAGTTTGAATCCACCAGATGCTCCTAGGAAGCTCTATGGGGCAGGTCTTCTCTGTCCTATAGGTTTGCTATGAGTTGGAATCAACTTAGTGGCAGTGGTTTTGGGGTAGTGTACTCTACATAAGCAATATATTTGCAGCTTTGTGTTCTTTGAAACAAAAGTCAAAATCACAAATTATGGAATACTGAAGTAATCATGATCACTTAATTTTTCTAGGCCTGATAGGTATTTCTTTCTCTTCCTCCTTCTTTTTTTTTTAAAATATTTCATTGTGCTTTAAATGAAAGTTTACAATCCACGTCAGTTTGCCATATAAAACCTCACACCCACACTGCTATGGAACTCTAGCTGTGAAGCCATTGGCATTTTAGATTGTTGTTTTAGAAAGGTCTCTCAGTCTACACTACCCATGCCCAGTCCTGAAGGCTCTATATTCCAAAGATATCCAAATTCTTAGTTCTCTTCCTTCAGCCACTGCTACTACCCTGATCCAAGCCACCATTAATGTCTCTTAGGTGGTGAAGTAGCCTCCTGTTTGGGCTATGTACCCTTGTTCTTGCCTGTTGACAATCTACTGCCAACACACAGCCAGCACGGCCCTTATGAAACCTAGTCAGACCACTGCACTCTTCCATTTCCCATTTCATTCAGAGTAAAACCCAGCCGCCCTCAGAACGACACCTAAGGTTCCTGCCTGCAGCCTGCTGGCCACAGCTCCACTTGACCTTCCAACCCCCACTTGTTACTCTGCTGCAGCCACAAGGGTCCCCTTCCTGGAATGCACTGACACAGACCTGCTGCAGGGCCTTTCTACCAACTATTTCCTTTGTTTAGAATAATCTGTCCCACAAATATTCACATGGCCAACTCTCTTTCCATCTTCAACTCTGCCTAAATGTCACCAACTCAAATGAGGCCTACCCTGACTGCATTTTAAATTGCAACCCCCCCAGAGACACTTCTTATTCCCTTTACTTTGCTTCTCCTTTTTTTCTTCTACTTCCACATCATTTTTTTTAAAACGCTTAAAGCCAAAAAAAAAAATACAAAAAACCCCACTGCCATCGAGTTGATTCTGACTCATAGTTACCTCGTAAGACAGAGTAGAACTGCTCCGTAGCTTCCAAGGTGCACCTGGCAGATTCAAAGCGACAACCTTTGGGTTAGCAGACACAGCACTTAGCCACTAGGCTACCAGGGTTCCCACATGACCCAGCAAGCCCACTACTAAGTATACGCCCCAAAGCAGCAGGCCAAATAGACACATGTGCAACAGTCTTCACTTGACTATTGGCAGTTTCCAAAAGGCGGAAGTAACCTAAATATCCATTAACAGATGACTATAAAAACAAAATGGGATATACACATACAAAGGAATATTACTGAACCATAAAGAGAAATGAAATTAGAGTATGTGTTACCGTATGGATGAATCTTGAAAAGACAAAGCTAAGGAGTGAAGGAAGTCAGTTACTAAAGGACAAACACTGATTCCACTCATGAAATATCCAGTGAAGGCAAATGTATAGATACCAAAGTTTATGACGAGTTAGCAGGGGTGGGAGCAAGGGAGAGAGGGGAAGTCATCTTTCAGAAAGCATTGGGTTTCTGGTGATGAAAAATTTGGCAGTGCATTTTGGTGATGGTTGCACAATATGCTTGGTATAACTGATGTTACTAAATCATATGTGTGAAAAATGTTACCTTGGCAATGTTGGGTTATATGTATTTTTACAATAATACATGTTACATAAGCTCCATGAGGAGAGAAATATTTATTTTGTTCCCTACTGTATATAACCCAAACATCTAGTACATGGTATGTGCCAGTCTGTAGTACACGCTGAATAGATTATTTGGTGAATGACTAAGTGAATGAATGAATGAATGAAGACTGATCTGCAGCAGAGGTCAGCCTGGAGGCTGGGATGCCAGGCAAGCTCAGATGGTGAAGTGGGTAGTGTTCCAAACAACACCACAATTAGGTGTCGTAAGATCACGGGATAATGACAGGACTTGGAAGTATCGGAAAAGACATCTGTGGTTCTGAAAACAATCCAGCTCTTCAAGAAAGATTGGTTAATACAGGGCCAAGTTGTGCCAAATTTGAAATGAATTTTGGCAACTATTCTGACCATTGGGATTAGAAGTCATCTGACATTCATTCAATAGGTATTTATTAAGCTATTACTGTGTGCAAGGACATTGAAATTTGAAATCTCGAAAACTTGACAGCTTTATTTTAAAAAAAAAAAAGGAAAGAAAGAAAAAATATCCAAAAGATTGTCACTGATGACAATGTTTTTGTCTTTGTCTTTGTTTTTTTGGTAGGCTGGTCTAAGAAAATTCTTAAGAATACAATTACGGGGAAAAAGTGCCGAGAAAGCCACCCTTAACGTGAAACATTTCTGAAAGTTCCCTGATCTGAACTAAGGACCAAAAAACTTTCAGAAAAAAAACTGAGAGAAGACATAAAACATAAACAGCGACTCTTTAAAAAACTAAATCACCAAATGTCTGTTGGCTAAAAGACATGGAGCTTATACCCGGTTCATGACTGAGGTGTTCCTGACCAGGAAATGCCGTCCTCCCTGCACAGATGACAGAATGGGACTTTTTCCATCTGGTGACTCTTCACACCCTTTGGGACCTACTATCATCTGCATCCCTCCAGCAGATCATAGAGAAAGCACAAAGAGTCTAGGCCTATCCATTTATCTGTTAACGGGCATCAGGGTTGATTTCAACGTTTTGCTATTGTGGACTGTGCTGCAACAAACATTCGTGTACATGTGTCTGTTCATGTGATAATCTTTGTTTCTGAAGGATAAATTACAAGCGGGAGAATTACAGGATCAAATGGTATATCTATCTCCAGGTTTTTAAGGAAGCGCCAGACTGCATACTCAATGGAACACTATGCTATGATAAAAAACAATGACAATTTTAGAAAACATCTCATAACATGGTCTCATTTGGAAGAGATCATGCTGAGTGAAATCAATCAATGTCAAAAGGACAGATTTTGCACGAGACCCCTGTTGTAAGGACTTAACAAGAGAATTATCCATAGAAGAAAATGACTGTGTTGGCTACATGGGTGGATGGGGGGCTGAGGGTTTTTCATAGATGAGATAATTGATAGATGTTAGAAATTTTATTCTTTTACTGTAATTAATAAAAAGTTAAAAAAAAAAAAAAGTCACACTCCACTGGCCACACCTGGGTGCAGGAGATGGAAGGCAGGAGCTGGGCAAAGGAGCGAGAATTTTGGTGAGCAGTGAGCCATCTCTGCCACAAGGTGGTTTCTCCTTCTTAATACAATTTTGTAAATGGCCTGTGCAGTACAAGTATTGCTTGAATAATCAGAATACATGTAACTGCTGGAAAAAAAGGAAAAAGTTAATTATCTTTGCTTTGATCCTGTAACCCCACTCTAAGAATCTAGACTAGAGAAATTATTAGAATTGTGGGAAAGTCTAAGACGAGAGAGAGTGCCCATACCAAACACATTCATGTCAGAATCATGTTTAATAATTTTCAAAATCCAATATTAGAATATTCACCCAATTGTGAAATATTACTATTCAAAACCTTAGCATAATATCCTCAGTGGTATACACAAAATAGTAATTAAATGAAAAAATTTCTAATTTACCTACCAGATCAGAAAATATATGGCATGATACTTAATTTGGCAAAAGTGCAGGATATGTTAATATTCTAGATAGGAATGCCCTTCCTTAAGGACAATGTAGCAATAACCAGAAAATGTCCTTGTCCTTGTTATTATGTGTGAGGATTTATCCTATGAATAAAAATAAGGATGTACAAAAGAGTCACTTCCGTGAACACTGAGAACATTAATTACATTTTCCTAAAAAAAGGAAAAACTATACGCAACTTAAATTTCCAATAATTTCTGATAATTTCATGTATTCTGATATACAAGGACTGACAATTAAGTTTGCGAACTCCTCCTAGGAAAAGTGCTGCATATCTCATTGCTGAACATCACTACAGTCACCTCTGAAGTACTCCCCTTAGGAAGACACGCACTGACACCAGCATCTAGTTTACCCTACAAAGCAATTTTGGAGCGTTTTTTCTGTAATGGCCATCAGAGTTGCCATCGTATTTATTGCCTTTGACATCCTGTCATTAAAATGTCTTCCTTTCAGTATTTCCTTTATCTTCAGGTACAGAAAAAATTCACTGGGAGTCAGATCAGATGAGTAGGGAGGGCATTCCAACACAGTTATTTGCTTACTGGCTGAAAATTCCTTCAAAGATAACTATATCATTAAATTCATGAGCTTGCCAACATGCCACTGTATACAATGACCATTCCACAAAGAGTTCCAAAATTGCTTTGAGGGGTGGACTAGGCACCAGCATCAATGCATAGCCTTCCAAGGGGAGTACTTTGAAGGCAATCATAGTGACATTCAGTAATGAGGTATGTAGCCTTTTTTCTTAATTTTTACAACAATTGGACTTCATTGACAGATCTCATATTCATGCAAAAGAATATAATGCAATCTTTGAAACTGTGTTTTCGATCATTAAATATGTTCACTAGTTATCCAAAGATTAAAAAGCAAGTTTCCAAGTAGTATACATACTAGTTTATATACACAAACTTTAAAAAGACTGGGAGAGCATACATCAAAATGTTAAGAATAGTCGTTGGGTGGTAGGGCTACATGTACTTTTTTTACTTTATTCTTCATGATTTTCTCTTTTTCAGCGTTTCAGCAACGACTTCACAATACTTGAAATCAGGTTAAAATATTTTACCTGTATTTTAATAGTATTCAGGGAAACTCAATGAATTAAAAAGTTGACTATTAAATTTTACATACATTGTGATTCTTATTGTGTATGTGCTCACAAAGAAAACATACTGAAAGAGACAACATCAAAATATAAAGATTAACAATGCTTTTTTCTGAGCAGTGGGATCATGGGGTCACTATGAGCTGGAATTGGCTCATTAACAATGAGTTTTGGTTTGGTAATGGGATTACACATTAAATTCTTCTTTATAGCTTTCTTTAGTTACCAACATTGTGATGTATTTTTAAGAAGATTTTTTTTAGTATGAGTTTCAGCTTGTAAAAATATAATTTTAAAAAAGAAAGTGTTAGAGAAAGTTGAGAGTGTATCAGTTTTCTATTGCTGTGTAATGAACTACCCAAAACTTAAAGATAAAAAAACAACAATTGAGGTTCCAGTTTTGGATAAAATGGAGAAAGCATGGTCTACCCTATCTCTTCCACTGAATGTAGCTGTAGAACCTGGACAGAATGCAAAGAGAAGTTGCTTAAGGACCCTTAAAAAGAAGAAGAAGAACAGAAAATCAAAAGCATAATCCATCAGAGGAAAAAATATTGACAAATGGGACTTCATTAAATTTAAAACATCTGCTCTGCAAAAGACATCATGAAGTGAAGGAAAAAACTGACAAAAAATATTTGTAAAACACATATCTAAAAAAGGACTGGTATCCAAAACGTAAAAGGAACACTTAAAACTCAACAGTAAGCAAACATTCCATTAAAAAATGGACCAGAAGTCTGAACATCACCAAAGGAGATGCATAGATGGCAGATAAGCATACAAAAATGTAACAACATACGTCTTTAGAGAACTACAAGTGAAAATAACAATGAGATACCACTGGGTACCTATTAAATCAAAAAGTTAAAAAATTAAACCACTAAGCAAGGAATCAGTTGGGACTCATGACAATGACCTTGTATGTGCATGTAGAACTGAGCCACACAGGGTTTTCAAGACTGTAATCTTTCAAAAGCAAGTTTTTCTTAGGAGATGCCTCTGGGTAGATTCAAACCACCAAACATTTGGTTAGTAGTCAAATTGAACATTTGTGCCACCTAATGACTTCTACACGCCTAATGGAATGGCTAAAATCTAAAACACTGACAGCACTAAATGTAGGCAATTGCATGGAACAAGAGCACTCATTCATTTCTGCTGGGAATGCAAAATAGTTCAGCCGCTGTGGAAAGCAATCTGGCAGTTTCTTAAAAAGCTAAGCATAGAATTAGCAATCACACTCCTACATCTTTCCCTAAATAAAAGCATATGTTCCCATAAAACCTGCATATGAGTGGCTATAGCAGCTCTAGTCATAAGTGCCAAAAATTGACAGCAAATAAGATGTCCTTCAATAGATGAATGATTACATCACAGAATAGTATATCCATACAAATTAGTAAAAAAAAAAAAAAAAAAAAAACCTGTCTTCCAGTCAATTCCAACTCAAAGTGACCCTGTAGGACAGAGAAGACTACTGCATAAAGTTTTCACGGAATGCTAATAAGTAATAAAGAGAAATGACATATCAAACTGTGAAGAGATATGGAAAAACCTTAAATGCCTATCGTTAGCGAAAGAAGCCAGTCTGAAAAAGCTGTTGACTAGATGAGCCCAACTACATGATGCTCTGGGAAAGGCAAAACTATAGAGACAGTGAGAAGATCAGTGGTTGCCAGGCATTCAAGTGGAGGTAAATGGGCAAGGATGAGGGAGTAGAGTTCCAGGCATTTTTGAGAATGACACTATCCTACAGGATACTGTAATGCTGGGTATATGGCCTTATATATTTATCAAAACCCATAGGACTAAACAACACAAAGACTGAACTTTAATATAAACTGTGGAAGGGAGAAACTTCTTCTCTAATCAGAGCAGCTAATTCCCAAGAGGGAGGGCATACAAAGACTTTGAAAGACAAACTAAAGGGTAAACTATTGCCCAAGTCCACCCTAGCCAGTGGGTAGCACACACAGCACAGATCCAAACAACAATGCAAAAGCTTTGAAAAGGAACTGCAACCTATCAAAGACTATTTAGAGGGGTAGAGTCAAGATGGCAGACTAAGCACACGTCTCCCTATATCCCTCTGGAAACCAAGACTTGAACTGATAGTCAGATGAAGCCTTCTGGTCACCTAGTGAGCCCCAGGAAAAGGCACAGGGCTGTTAATTTGGACTTCATACCACTGAACGAGAAACCTCCTCTCTTTCGCTGACTCCCACTCCTGGCTAGCCCTGGCTCTCACGGACTGAAGGTAACAGGTCATTGTGATTTTTTTTTCTCTGTCTTGGCCAGCAGGTGGAGCTGGGTCTTCCCTAGAGGCTAGTCTCAGACGCACTGCTGGTTGGATAGGCAGGTGAAATTGCCATACTTTGAGAGCCAGGCTTAGGACTCTGTTCATCTAGCCACTTTGGGCCTCTCTTTTTATCTCTGCCACAGTGTGGTTTGTACGGAACCGCAATGCCTGTGTGCGGGACGCTGTATTGGATACAGAGATTTTAGCAGGACCTAATTTTTAGCTTGGGGGCCAGCGCCTGCAAAGAGGACAGCGCTTCTCTGACAGAAAAGCAGTAGTTTACACAGTGTCGCCTATGATGGGGGCCCAGCAACAGAGGCAAAGGACTCATCACCTCTCAGCACCTTTAGCCCCTCTAACCACCAACTGTGTGGAGGGCACCATCTTAGATATGGTTGCCACAGCTGGACCTATTTCTTACCTTGGGAGCCAGAGCCTGCCCACAGGAGAGCGCTTTTCTACCAGTTTACACAGTGTCACCTAAAGCTGGGCCCTGTCAGCAGAGGCCAACAGGGCAGCAGCATTGCTGTATTTTGAACTGGTTCGTATCATCTGGGGTTGGATACAGAGGTGCTTACTTTGCCATTTGGGAAGAGGGACCTCTACACCTGAAAATCTGACTGACTTGGGAAGTAGTCAGATACCTTTTGTTTTACATTTTAAGCCTGCCTAGAAAAACATCTGCAGTCCATCCTCACAGTATCTCTCCCAGCCTCTACTTACTCACATGGGACCCAAAAAGCAACAGACACTTGTGGCATACAAGAAATTACCCACGGCTTCAGAAGGCTCCCAAACAAAACAATCAAGGAGTTTTCCAAATGAAGAAACTTTTCTGAAATCATCAGAAGGTGAATACAAAAGGATTATATACAGAGCCCTTCTAGACCTCATACAAAATGCAGCAGAACAAAAGGAAGAATTAAGCAAGCTGTCCAATCTGATGGAACACCAGTACTCTGAAATCCAGCAGATCAAGAACAAAATCAAAGACACAGAAACTTCCATTCAAAGCCAAGAAAACAGAATGCAACAAATGGAAAAAAGAATTTCTGACTTGGAAGACACGGCTACTGATGCCAGGGTCTCTGAGCAGAAATCAGAAAAAAGAAGAAAAATGAAGAAGCATTAAGAAGCATGTGAGACTCTATTAAGAGGAACAATCTTCAATTAATTGGAGTCCCTGAACAGGATGAGACATCTGAGAACACAGAGAGTATCGCTGCTGAGCTGCTGACAGAAAACTTCCCAGAAATCATGAAGGAAAAGAATATAGATATTCCAGATGCATATCGTATGCCACCCAATACAGATCTCAAAAGAAAGACTCCAAGACATATTATAACCAAGCTTAACAAAATGAAACATAAGCAGAAACTCTTAAAGACAGCAAGACTCAAAGCAAAGCTAACATTCAGAGGGAAACCCTGTAGGCTTTCATCAGATTTCTCAGCAGAAACCATGCTGGCACAGAGACAGTGGCATGACACATTCAAAGCCTTGAAGGAGAAGAACTTCCAACCAAGAATTATATATCCTGCAAAACTATCTTTCAAACATGAAAATGAAATTAAGACATTTCCAGACAAACAGAAACTCAGAGACTTTGTAAAAACAAAACCAGAACTACAAGAAATGCTGAAAGAATTCTTGGCTTTGGCTTACAAGAACAAAACCACTAACTTTATATTTTAGAACAACACATTATTCAGAATTCTACTCAGTTAGGGAAGACTCCAAATTCAATCACAGTGATTATCATGATAACTATGGTGCCATCATATTAAAAAGAGGGATGTACTACACCATTGTAGTCCTTCCAGATGGAGAGGAAGATGACAAGACTGGTAGTAATTAAAATTGGGTTGATGTATGGTTTATTAAGAGGGATCTTAGGGCAGCCATAAAGCACAACAAAGATGTAACATACTATATCAAAGACTATTTAGAACTTGTGGCCTGAACCCAAATGAGTCAAATACCTGCCATTATGGATTGAATTGTGTCTCATTAAAATATGTGTTGAAAGCCTACCCTCTGTACCTGGTGCTAACCAAAAGGTCAGCAGCTCAAATCCACCAATTACTACTTGGAAACCCTATGGGGCAGTTCTACTGTGTTCTATAGAGTCCTTATGAGTTGGAATTGATTGGATGGCAACAAGTGTAGTTTTTTGTTTGGGTACTTATAAACATGACTCTGTTGGGAAATAGGGTTTTGTTGTGTTAATGAGATCGTATCAGAGTAGGGTGGGTCATAAACCTAATCAATTCTTAGTTACAAAAAAGCAGAACAGACACAGAGACACATATATGCAGGGGAGACAGAAGCCAAGGAATGCTAAGGAACTTCCAGGACTACCAACGAGAAAGGACCTCCCACTACAGCCGCACCCTACATTCAGACTTTGAACTGAGAAAAATAATTTCTGTTCTTTAAAACTTCCCATTTGTGGTATTTGTATTACAGTAGTATTATTTAACTAAGACATCTGCTGAAGCAAAAAATATCAACGTTGGGAAGTACAGCGTGGAGGGGAGAAGTGTACTGTCACAGTGTGGGAAGAGTAGCAAAGGTCACATGGCAAAGTGTGTGTAAGTTTTTATATGTACAATTAGACTGTAACGGGAAACTTTCACTTCAAACAATGAAAAACATCAAAATTAAAAAAAAGACAATGTGCTTCATAGAATTTAACCCAACATCCAGTTAGTTCCTCATAATGCAACAGACAAGAGTAAGTAAATTAAATGGTTACATCTTGAGCATGATCTGTGCCATTTTGTCTCTTAATTCTGTCTCCAAGCATAAGTCCACTGTTACCCTTAGTTTTGCACAAAATAAGGACTAATCTGTACTCTCTTTGTACTGTGGTTTTAAGACTGTGTCAGCTTGGCTGGACAATGACTCTGCTGTATCAGTTGGCAAGGCGGGGCCTGTGGTGGCTTCCTTCCCCTCAGCTCTCATCTCTCTGCCTTCCACCACTTACTTCCTGTCTGCTCAATGGCCAGCAGCTCCTGCTGTCCTCTTTTTGTGTGTCTGGTTCATGGACCTGAACTAGCAGCTGCTGGATTCATTGACACTTACAGCCAGCAAGTGAGAGAGTCCTGTTCCCCGGCCTGTAGGTCCTGGGTTCACCAGCCCCGGCAGCTCTGTGAGTCAGCAGAAACCCTGCATCCTCACCTGCCAGCTTGGGTTGGCCAACCTATAAAGCCTGTGATTTAGAACTCTAGGCTCTGACCTGCAGACTTTAGGGTTATCAGCTCCCATGGCTGTGTGAGGCGTGTACCACAGCTTGGGAAGGTTTAGTTTCTAGGATTGCATGAACTGTTTCTTTTATATAAATCTTTCCTTGTACATACCTTGTATGTGTTACCGGTTTTGCTTCTCTAGAAGCCTGCCTAAGACACTTTGTTGTTGTTGTTGTTAGATGCCGTCAAGTGGTTTACAACCCAAAGCGACCCCAAACACAACAGAATGAAACACTGCCCAGTCACCATCACCACAACTGATTTTATGCTTAAGCCCCTTGTTACAGCCACTGTGTTAGTCCACCCCATTGAAGGTTTTTCTCTTTCTCACTGATCCTCTACTCTATCAAGCATGATGTCCTACTCCAAGGACTGACTCCTCCTGACAACTTGTTCAAAGTATGTGACATTTAGTCTTGCCATCACTGCTTCCAAGGAGCACTCTAGTTGTACTTCTTCCGGACTATAATAGTTTATTCTTTTGGCAGTCTAATTAGATGTTCTGGAATTCCCATTCTCCGCAATGTTATCAATCATTTGTTGTAATCCACACAGTCGAATGCCTTTGCAAAGTCAATGAAACATAGGTAAACAACTTTCTGACATTCTCTGCTTTCAGCCAGGATCTATCTGACATCAGCACATCAGCAATGATATCCCTGGTTCCATGTCCTCTTCTGAATCAAGCTTGAATTTGTCACAGTTTCCTGTCAACATACTGTTCCAGTCACTTTTGAATGTTATTTAGCAAAATTTTACTTGTTTCTGGTATTAGTATTTTTCATATCATTTCCACAATTGGTTGGATCCTCTTTCTGGGGAATATGCATAAATGTGGATCTCTTCCAGTCAGCTGGTCAGGTAGCTGTCCTTTGAATTTCTTAGCATAGACAAGTGAGCACTTTCAGTGCTGCATCCATTTGTTGAAACATCTCAATTGATATTCCATCCATTCCCGGAGCCTTGTTTTTCACCAATGGCTTCAAGGCAGCTTTGACTTCTTCTTTCAGTACCACTGGTTCCTGATAATATGCTGTCTCTTCAAATGGTTGAACATCAACCAGTTCTTTCTGGTATAATGACTCTATGTATTCCTTCCTTCGTATTTTGATTACTCCTGAGTCATTTAACATTTTTCCTGTAGAATCCTTCACTATTACAACTCAAAGCTTGAATTGTTTCTTCAGTTCTTTCAGACTGAGAAATGCAGAGTGTTCTTCCCTTTTAGTTTTCTATTTCCAGCTCCTTACACGTCATTATAATACTTTCCTTTGTCTTCTCGAGTTGCTCTTTGAAATCCTCAATTCTTTTACTTTACCATTCCTTCCTTTAGCATTAGCTGTTCAACATTCGAGAACAAGTTTCAGAGTCTGTTCTGACATCCAGTCTGGTCTTTTCTTTCTTTTCTATCTTTTTAATGACCCTTTCCTTTCTTCATGGATGATGTCTTTAATGTCATTCCACAATTCATCTAGTCTTCAGTGCTCTCTTTAGGACTATGCATAAACAAGTGATAATAATCTTAAAATTGTAAAAGAAAAACAAAGTAATCTGTGGGGAGATTATGTGACAGCCAGACCACCTCCAGGCCCAAAACACCGATTCACATATCAACACATCTGGGACATGACCATTGAGATCACCTAAAGAAGAACGTTCCTAGAACCTAAAACCTTCTCCTCTTCTCCAATAAAACCTCCAGCTAGTCTCCACCTCAGGGAGGCAGATTTTTGGAGAAATCCATGCACTTTGTCTCCTTCCCTACCAGTATGCAATAAAGGTCTTGATTCTCATCTCACCCCTATCTCAAAGATCAGCTGCTTGCAGCAGGCAGCAGGAACTCCAGTTAGTTTTGTAGTAATAACAACATTACTCGGAACACAAAAAAACCAGGAAAATCTCAGTGTGTATGGGAAAAGACAGCAACAGACACCAGTGCTGAAATGACACAGATGTTGGAATTTTCTGATAAAGACTTTAAAGCAGCTACGAGGTCTGCTAATTAAGTTTGTGGACTCATCCTAGCAAAAGTGCTATATACTTCATTGCTGAATATCACTACAGTCACACCTTGGGAAGCAATGCACTGACGCCAGTGCCTAGGCCACCCTTCAAAGCAATCTTGGAACTCTTTTTCCAGAATGGGCATCAGAGCTGTCGTATTATCTTTGATTTCCTGAATGTCATCAAAATGTCTTCCTTTCAATATTTCCTTTATCTTCAGATAAAGAAAAAAGTCTTTGGGGGCCATTCAGGTGAGTAGATAGGATGTTCCAACACAGTTATTTGCATACTGGCTAAAAACTCCCTCACAGACAATATACAGGTAAGTTTGGAAGCTTATCACCTTGCCACCATGCACAATGGTCACTCCAGAAAGAGTTTCAAAGTTGCTTTGGACTAGGCACTGGCACTGGCACTGGCATCAGTGCATAGCTTCCCAAGGGGAGTACTTTGAAGGTGACCATAGCGATATTCAGCAATGAGGTACATAGTATTTAGAGCAATTCAGTTCACAGACTTAACTGTCAGACCTCTTATTAAAACTGGAGGCTGAAATAGTCTCCATGTCAGGGGGGCTCAAAAGGGAACTGAGACATTGTTTCAGATCACCTGTAACACAAAAGGAAAGACATGACCTCCACACTACACAAGCCCCAGGTGGCCGTGCTAGGTTCCAGTGAACTATAGACAATAAATGACTCCTTTTGTCTTGATAAAACCAATGATGAAAGAATCAAGCAGGAGGCCACAAGGATGGAGAAGTAACTTGTGTTGGAGCATTATTCTTCTAGGTTACTGACCAGATGAGTCTAATACCACTTTGTTTTCCTTGATGGCTGGTGATGGCCTGCAAGGCTGGGAAGCAGACCTCCACCCAGTCGACCTCCTCTACCCAGTCAGCCTCCACCCAGCTGACCCCCAGATACCCCAACTGCCCACATTGTCCCCTAAGTCTGCATGTGGTCTTTCCCTTTAAATAGACTCCGCCTAGCCAGTTTGGACAGGATTTGAGGATGAGAATATCTCTCAGTCCCTTTGTAATGTCAGCTTGCAAATAAAACCTTTGATCTCACCCCTAAAACTCCTGTCTCAGTGAATTGGCTTTTTTCAGCAGGTGGCCAAACTCCCAGGCTTTTCCCATAACAATATTACAAAAATCAGTCAACAGTTTGAATCCTCCAGGCACTCCTTAGAAACTCTATGGGGCAGTTCTACCCTGTCCTATAGGGTGTCTATGAGTTGGAATTGATTTGACAGCACTGGGTTTGGTTTTGGGGGGGTTGATTATAAAAATCCACTGCCAAATAAGGAAGAACATTCCTGAACAGAATTATAGTCTCAGTAGAGGAAGAAGAACCTAATGGAAATTTTCAAACAAAAAAATACTGTAACTGAAATTAAAAACTTACTGGAGGGCTCAATAGTAGAATGAAGATGATACAGGAAAGAGTCAGTGACATAAAAACAGACCAATAGAAATTATACACCTTGAGCAACAAAGAGAAAAAAGATGGAAAAGAATGGATGTGAGTTCACTCAAAAGGTGTTGGCACAATACCTAATGGTCCAACAGTCATGTCCTCAGAGTCCCAGAAAGAGAGAAAAAACAGTGTGATACAGAAAAAAATGTTGACGAAACAATGGCTGAAAACTTTTTGAACTTGGTAACAGTTACAAACCTACTCATTTAAGCAGCCCAACAACCCAATGAGATCAACCCAAAGAAATCTACATCCATGTATCTCATAGTCCAACTGCTTTTAAAGCAGTCTGAGAAAAAACAAGGCACTATTTATAGGGAATAACAGTTCCAATGACTACAGATTTCTCATCAGAAACTCTAAAGGCTAGACCAAACTCATCACTGTCAAGTGAACTCGGACTAATAGTGACACCACAGGGCAGAGTAGAAATGTCCAATAGATTTCCAAGGAGCAGCTGGTAGATTAGAACTGTCAACCGTTTGGTTGGCGGTTGAACCTTTAACCACTGTGGCAACAGGGCTCCCTGGAGGCCAGAAAGAAAGGAATGATGCTTCCTCAGAGTTCCTTATCATCTGCATATTTTTCAGGGCTGAATGTGAAATAAAGCCTTCTCAGATAAAGAGAAAACTAAGCGAACCCATTGCCAGTAGTCCTGCTCTAAAAGAACTGCTGAAGAAAGTTCTTCAGATATCAAGTGATACTTGAAGGAAACTGGGATCTTCTGGAGCAAAGGAAGAGGAGAAGGAATGGTAAATATCTGATAAATATAACAGACTGCTGTTCACCTCTTGAGTTTTTTAAAATACGTATGATGGTTGGAAACAAAAGTTAAAATATTGTCTGATGAGTCTTTCAGTGCATATAAAGGTAAATATACTGAAACCAGAACATAAACAGGGCAGGGTGTTGTGCCCCAGCAAGTCAATCCCAGCTCATAGAGACTCTATAGGACAGAGTAGAACTGTTCCAGAGTTTCCTAGGCAAAAGCAGACTGCAACTTGTTGCTTGCACCGAGTAGCTTTCAAACTATTGACCTTTTGGTTAACAGCTCTTAATCACTGCACCAGCAGGGCTCCTTGAATAGGGTAGAGTAAAAGGACCTATATGGTGGGATGTTAGAATAAGAAATTGATTAATGAGAAATACATTCATTCTTTAGTTATCTCTCAAGGCAAGTGTTCTACAGAACACAGCAAATCCTGTGACCAAAAACCCTGTCTCCACATTCACATATCTATCTTTCAAAATACATGAAGCCTTTCTCAGTCCTCACATGGCACCCTGATCATTTGGCTTGTAGCTTTTTGAGGTTCCATCTAATGAACAATAACGGACAATGTTAATAACAATGGCAACAATCAGTGTTTTCCGTGTACCAGGCACCATTCTAAGTACTTTACAAATACTATTCCTAGCTCTTACAATATCCTGTGGGTTAGAAAATATTATCCCTGAAACTAGATGCTGAAAAAGCTTCCATGTGAAGGGTGCTCAAAACTATGAGTGTGAGAAATGTTGTCAGGACCCTGGATACTGCTTTGTCTGTCTTGGCAACCGGTAGGCTGGTATAAAACACCTGGCTAGGACCCTGCCACAGTAATCCAAGCAGGCTGCCTTATCCCGTAGAGGTCACCAGTAGGTAGTTACCAGAGTCTTTTTCCAACAAACGGTCAAGAAATCCAATTTAAATTTAGTTAGCAAGAGCCAGGTTTTGTTGAACGATTTTGCAAAATCAGGCACATAAACCCACAAAGGAGGCTAGAGAGAGAGGTGAGCCAAACAGTTCCTTACAAGCCGTTTTTATCTCGCAGCTGGTGAGTCCCTCCCTCAGGTCCTCGCTGGCTGAGTACTGTAAGATGAGCAGTCTCTCCCAGACATTGGGTAAGTCATCACATTTCATTCCCTTTTAGGGTTCTATCTCCTGCTCCAAACAGGTTTTTCTCCCTCCTCCTCTCCTCCTTTCTCTTTAGGTTAGCTAGTAACTTCCCATCTTAGCCTTTGCTCTGAAGATGGACCATTGTGAGATTTATTTCTCACAAGCTGACCTGAGAGATAATGTTTCCGATCAGCCCTAACATGCAGGGAAAGACATGACCTCCCCACTGTACAAGCCCCAGGCCTTGATGTTGGGGGCGGGCCCTCTGTAGGCTCCGCTACAGATTCAGTGAACTGTAGGCAATGAATGACACCTGTGTCTCGATAAAACCAATGATAAAAGAATGAAAGGGAGGGAATGAAGAAGTAACTTGTGTTTGAGCATCAGTCGTCTAGGTTGCTGGCCAGATGGAGGCTAACACCACTTGGTTTTCCTTGATGACTGATGATGACCTCCAAGATCATGAAGCCCACCTCCACCCTGTCGACCCCTACATGCCTCCAACTGCCTGCATTGTTCCCTACACCTGCATATGCTCTTTCCCTGTAAATACTCAGACTTTGCCTGACCACTTCAGCCAGGCTTTTGAGGCTAAGAATACCTCCCTGTCCCTTTGCATTGGCAGCTTACAAATAAAATCTTTGCTCTCACCCCAGAGTTCCTGAGTCAGTGAATCGGCTTCTTGCAGCAGGTAGCCAAACTCCCAGGCTTTTCCAGTAACATCCCTACTTGAAAAACTAGGTATCAGGCTCAATATGTTGCAATAATTTTTAAACTTGTAAGGGATAATTAGACTGGGTTCTGCCAAATTTTATCTACCCTGGAGCAACTTCTCGGTTTGAGAATCTGTACTGAATGGCCTTACCAATGTGTTTCTACTTTAATGTTCCAGTTCTACAATGGACAAGGTTGGGCTGGTTTATTACAAAACTGAGTTAGACCCACAAATTCCTAAGTAAGGACTGGCCGAGAAAATGTTTGTGACCTGGTGGTGCTTGGCTATTCTTTTTAAGCCTTCTTTTGGATCCTAAAAACATTTGCTAAAAGGTGGAGTCAGCTGAGGCGAATTTTGTGCAAACTGCAAGGCTTTTCTTGAGTCTCACTGAGATGGGAACAAAGCAATTTATGTTTCAGAGCATCTGTGTATCTGACTGACCTTGCTGCTGAATGCTTGTTGTGATTTTTGTGCTGCAGCACATTCCAAGTTCAAAGTAAGATAGATACACCTTAGTAATACATGTTGGAGAAAAATCAATTTCTATGATAAACGGCATGATTCCTGTCTTGGGGCGATACTGACAGCCCTAAGGGAGTGCAGCATCTGCATTCTTGAAAGCCCACAGCTATCTGTACCATTAAGGTGCTTGGGATCTTGGAATGTTTTGGGTTGCGCTTCAGTGTCCAGGGAAAGCCAGTTTCTAAATATCTGCCACAGATTTAACTCAAAAGGCTTTTTGAAGTCCTAAGCCCTGGTGCCTGTGTATGTCATTCTATATGAAAACACAGTCTTTAAAGATGTTATCAGTTAAGATGAGGTTGTAAGGCAGGGTGAAACTTGATCGGAGTGGTGTTCTTTTAGAACAGAAGATATATCTAGACAGGCAGGCAGAGAACAGACACCCTGTGTTTCTACTGCTGCAAGCTGAGGAATGGCCAGATCTATCAGAAGCTAGGACAGAGGCATGGAAGAGGTTTTTCCCTCAGTCTTAGAAAGAATAACCAGGGCTTCTCTTAGATGTCCAGGCTCCATTCTGTGAGATAATTACTTTCTACTCTCATAAGCCACCTGGTTTATGATATTTTTGTTATGTCAGCCATAGGAAACTAACACATACCTGAGCAATCTTTCCATGGAGGCCCATTGCATTGAACCTTGAAGCCAGCCAAGCCGAGTGCCGTCGAGTCAGAGCTGACTCAAGAGAGAAGTGAAATTTAAACTTGTGGATAAGAAGTTGAGGGACAGGAAGCAGACAGTTCTATATTGAGAAGACCAAGGCAGAAACAAGGGCCATGTAGTGAAAGTTTGGAGCACAGGGTATATAATCAAAGAAGGAGAAGTTTGGGGAAGGTTGATGGAGGCTTGTGTTACCAGGAGCTTTTAATGGAAATAACTGAAATCAGATTCAAATTAACTGAATCAACAAATGTGGGGTGGATGTGGGGAACAAGTTTGTTCTTATAACTGGAATAGCCAAGGATACTGCCACCCTCAAGCATGGTCGGATCCAAACACTATGTAATTTCAATGTCTCCCTTTTTAATCTTCCCTCATCTGAACTCATCAAAGATGTCATCCTCACTCTTTCTTTCTGCAGGCCAACACCCTCCAAGTAGTAAGGAAATCCAGATGTACACTCTTCTCATGACAACTCTGGTAAAAGCTTTTGTCTTTCCCATAGCCATATGTCAACCTGTTTGGCCTTCTCCAAGACACTTGCCTACAACTGGGCCAGTCACTGTGCCCTAAAGATTGGGATGCAACGGTTGGCCATGTTTAGATTACATGTCCATTCTATTGCCAAAGAACAGGGTCTATAAAAGAAAGGAAAACTTCCTGTAACAGGTACCATAGGCTGAGATCATGGAGAGTTTTAGAAACCAGAGTAAACAGGTTTGAACTATATTGTTTAGACAGTGGGAAACAGAGAATGTTTCTAAGGTGAGAGGCATATTCAGAAATGTAATTTAGAAGAGCAATCTAGTGGCAGAACACAGGATGCACCCCAGTGGTCAGGGCAGGGAGGCGCCTCCTGCTGCAAGTACGTGTCTGAGTGTTGGGTCCTCATGAAATGCAGGAAAGGGGCTACGTCCTTGAGATGGCAAAAGAACAAGAGGCAGCAGAGCATTGGAAAGAATTGCTCTTGCCTCTCTCCTGTGAAAACCAAGTGATAGCATCAGTGACCCAGATCCTGGTAAAAAAAAACAAGAAGTTTCAGTGTTTTCTCTGCCAGCCTGCAGTCCCTCAGACTAACAGAGCTTGTTTTGGGCTTAACACTGGAGAAGCGGGGAGGTGCAAAATGAAATTCTCATGTTCGATGAAATGGGGCTCAGGATTACAACTATATGAACCTTATATGTACAGTGGAAACCCTGGTGGCATAGTGGTTAAGTGCTAAGTGTGCTAACCAAAAAGTCAGCAGTTCAAATCTGCCAGGTGCTCCTTGGAAACTATGAGGCAGTTCTACCCTAACCTATGAGGTCACTAAGGGTTGGAATTCCCTCAACAGCAGTAGTTTTGGCTTTATATGTACGTCACAAGGTTGCTATGAGTTGGAATCAACTCAAGGGCAACGGGCTTGGGTTTTGCTTGTTTTTGCCAGTGACAATGGGCTTGGGTTTTTTTGTTTTGTTTATGTACATTCCATAAGGTCTAGAAGGACACACACAAACCATCAACAGTGGTTTGTAAAGGAGGAGAAGAACATTCAGTTCACAATTTCAACATAAGGGTATTATATAAGTCTTTCTACATTTGTAATAAAGATATACCTATGGACATAGGAAAAGGAATTGTGATACTTTGTACCTTGGCCTGGTTATGCAGGATTTGGCAAATTCGCCATGATAATGGGAGGAAACGGATACAGAAGAAACTCACAGGGCTGGGGTTAGTTCTTCCCAGGGCCTCAGAAAAGTTTCACTGGGAAGATGCTGCTAAGACTCCGAAGAAGAGTGGGTACTGACCAAGCCAATAAGACAAGGAAGGGGCATTTGGGGCAAAGGTGTGAGTGCCAGAAACAGCCTGGTGGTTTTGGACTTGTGGAGTGCCAGGTGGGCACTGAGAAACAGAAAGTGGTAACACAGGAAAGATGGCTGAGGCTGGCTCCCAGAAGGCCTTGCACCCACACCCTGAGCAGGGCTTTCTCAGACGGTAGTGTAAAGCCATTGAAAGATTTTACACAGTGGAGTGGCATGAGCAACTGTGAGTTTAGAAAGACCATTGTGCGCAGTGATTTGAGGGGGTAAAGTAGATAGCGGGCCCCTGAATAGGTAAGAAATGAGGGAGGCTTGAACAGAAGCAGTAGCAGTAAAGATGGAGAGGATTTCTCACTTTTGTGAGAAATTTCAAAAGCGGAGCCAACTTGGTAGATGGAAGTATGAGCTGGAGTTTCACAGTTTTCTCAGCTGAGCTGCCTCAGGACAGAGACGTCACTCACTGAGAGGCAGACTGTGGAGGAGGGAGGCTTTCTTAAGGTCAGTATACGGCCTTCATCATTATAAACCACCTCTGGCTTTTTCTTGCTGCTTATGTCTCTCACATCCACTTTGTGTCTGCCATTCCAAGATTCTACCATCCACACTTACGCTAGCTCAGTAGCAACATGCCCTAATGACAACTCCAGCCTACAGCCACCCCAGGCTCCTCAAAAATGCCAGTCCTCTCCTACCCACTGCACCCATCCTTGCCTCTGGGTGTCACCAACAATACAGTGGTAAATTCTCTGCTATCACCAAATAAAGCCATTCTAACTTTCCAGGTACTCCAAGCTCTCTGGGCCTTCCCTCGGCATCTGCCACCTCATTCACTGTAAGCATCACTCTATGTGGCAAAGAGCCAACCCTGCAGTACATTAGGACTGGCCCCTGATGTCCTTGCTAGGGTGTCTCCCATGTCAATAAATTCTCCCCTTCCCATCCTTACATTCTTCTCAACTTCAATTCAAAACCTTCCAGATCCACTTGCACACAGAGGGCCCCAGCTCCTACTGGGACCTATTAGCAAGCCTTCCAATTATTTCTGTGGACTCTCAGGCTGCTCTTCAATCTGACTGATTTTGATCTGGAGGCAGTGAAGGGACCTGGGTCACATCCCCAGGTCAAACAGCACCCTGTGAGGCCATGTGTGCATAGACACCAAGCAGGTGCCACAGCCATGGGTCAAGAAGGGAGGAGCCTAACAGATATCTGTTGCCAAAGCTGTTTTGCTCAATAATTTCAGACTGAAGTACAATCTTAGGTGGCTACAGAATGCTGTAGAGTTTCACCAATATGTGTGAGCTGACCGTTCAGCAGTTCCCCATGCCTCCCACCCACTACGTGATTTCCCAGTTCTCGCTCTCCTGACCTTCATTTCTTTGCCCTCGCCCCCTCTCAGCTGAGGCGTTCGTAGGCTCCGCTGCCTGCCACTGTGCAGCACGCGTTGGAAAATAGGGACCTAGAGCCCTGCTTAGAACATATAACAAGGGAAGCTGGACTCTTTGGCGCCGGAAAACATACTCAGTCATTTTAAAAGCTTGTTATTTTTTGAAGCCCTGGGCTCAATAAATGGATTCAGAAAGAAAATGAGAAAAATAACAAGACAGATAGCAGGAGTGCAGCTTCCACTAACCAAGGCCACAGCTGAAGCCGATTTGGACAGCTCAGCTCAGTCTCAGCTCATGAACTCCACTTTACAGAAGAGCCCTTCAGCGTGTGCACACATGCACACATACGCACTCACAGAAGCAAGACTTGGTTTCTGAGCTACTCAGTGTGAAAGAAGCAAAGCCACTGGGCTGTCTCTTCAGCGATGATTGCTGTCGTTTTGACTTCTGCACCTTAACGTGTTTTTAGGAGACACTGCAGTTTACAGAATCTCACGAGGAAAGAGAAAAATTCCAGACTGGGGGAGTAGAAGTAGCCCTAGTGCACACTAGCCACTTCTCCCTGAAATATTTGCCTTTATTTCTCCAAACTTGGAAATGAAGTATTTGAAGTCCTCAAGTATTTCAAGTGGCCCAACCCACAGGTCACCAGAGAGTGCCTGAGTCTGAATCTCTCAAAAATGAAATGGCCTACCTGTCACCAGGGAGGGTTAAAGACCTCTCCTTCATCTGGTCTCTGTATCACTAGTGTTACCGGGGGTCTTTGAAGACCCTCAAGGGTCCTTGGCAGAGCCGTAAGATAGAATTACCCAGGGAGATTTGGCTGGCCCACACAGAAATCTTATCGGAAAATGAAAACACTTCAAAGTGGGACAGCAGTGGAGTGTATAGCAGCATTCCTGTAGGCTGTGCCACTGAAAAAGTTCAGGGTTGGGTTTCTGTAGCCCATCTAAGCCCAGAGTATGGCTGGGGGCAACAAATCAGTGATGGGGATCCAAAGTATTTCCTTTTATGGATGGCGGGCAGAGGCGGCACACGAGACGGTTTCTGCCACAGGGACTTACAGGGCTTCTGTAATAAGTCACAGGACTCATTACAGGGTGTTGTACGTGCAGTTTCTTGCTCCACTGGTTGGATTCTGGGTCTTGATTGTAGCTCTCTGAGGCCTCCATTGGAAGGGCACACAGTAGTCACCTCTGTCTCATCTGGCACATGTCTTTGAACTGGGTCAAAACTGGTTTCTCTGAAAGACAACTTTAGGGATAATTTAAAGAACTTGTCCCCAGATGTGGGTGACAAAATAAGTTGCTTACCCTGGTGGCATAGTGGTTAAGTGCTACTGCTACTAACCAGAAGGTCAGCAGTTCAAATCCACCAGACACTTCTTGGAAACTCTATAGGGCATTTCTACTCTGTACTATAGTGTCATTATGAATTAGAATCGACTAGACAGCACGAGGTTTGGGTTTTGGTTATCATTCTGGAATGTTCCAAAGTGTGATTAGGCTGGCCCTTTATGTCCCTGTCTCACCTGGGGATATGGCAAAAGACAACGAAGGGAATGTCCTCTTACCAGCTCCTTAAAGACCTCAGCCAAGTCCCAATCTTTTACTTGGAAACTTCTAAACAACCAACTCAAGTTCTCTGGGATTTTAGAAACCCTGTCCATGTTAACATGATGTCTTGGATCTAGGTTATAGTCTGGCTAACCTCATGACACCCTGGGGCCAGCCAGCAGCATGGATGCTTTCTCCCTAGACAAGAAACATTTCTTCTCCTTTAGCTCATGGCATAAAGGAGTTACAGGATATTTTTACATAGTGTTAAGTGAAAAAGCAGAAGTTTGGAGCTGTCAAAAATTAGACAGATCCATAAAACAAACAATAATACATACAGGTCATTCATGTGTTCAAGACTAAGTACCAGCCCAGGAACAAGGATGACAAGGCAGGAAGGCACAGGAAAATTGGATGAATGGAAACAGGGGACCCGGGGTCCAGAAGGAGAGAGTGTAAACACCTGCAGAGTTGGCAACCAATGTCACAAACAATAGGTGTGTTCACTGTTTAATGAGAAACCAGTTTGCTCTGTAACTTCACCTAAAGCACTATTTTTAAAAAATTTAGAGCTATGTGTATGATAACCTACTACCTTAGTTTTCTAGTGTTGTTATAACACAGGAAGCCCCGACAGTGTAATGGTTAACTGCTACATTTACTAATGGAAGGGTTGGTAGTTCAGATCTGCCAGGCACTGCTTGAAAACTCTATGGGGCAGTTCTACTCTGTCCTATAGGATTCCTATAGGGTTCCTATGAGTCAGAATTTACTTGATGGCAGTGAGTTTGGTTGTAACAGAAATAACACAAGTAGATGGCTTTAAATTTATTCTCCCAAAGTCTAGTAGGCTTTAAATCCAAAGTCAGGATGTCGGAAACAGGGAAAGCCAATTCTCTCTCTGTTGGCTCTCACGAAGGTCAAGGTCCTTGTCAGCAATCTTCCCCTGGTCGAGGAGCTTCTCACTGCAGGGACCCTAGAGTCCAAACAGTATGCTATTTTCCCGTCTCTTGTTTTTACTTTGAGGCCCCTATGTCTCTGTCATAGATTGAATTGTGTCCCCTCAAAAAATGTTTACAGCTGTTTTGCTAGGCCAGGATTCTTAGTGTTGGTTGAAGTTCCTACAAGTTGTAAATCCTCCCTCTATGATGCTAATAAAGGAAGATAAGTACACTTGTAGTTGGTGGGGCAGGACTCAACGTGTATGATTGTATTATGCTTTGAGGCAATCTTTGGGAGTATAAAAGAAAGATGCTAGCAGAGAGCTATGGGGACTTCATACCATAAAGAATGCAGTCCTGGAAGCCAGAGAATGTCCATTGGAAAAGGCCTGGGGTTCCTGTACCTCAGAAATTCCCGGTGTCCAGGGGAAGACAGAAGACAAAGACCTTCCTCAGGAGTCAACAGTGAGAGACTTCCCTGGAGCTGATGCCCTTAATTTGGACTTCCAGCATACTGGACCGTGACAAGAAAAAATTTCTCTTTTTAAAGCTACCCACTTGTGGCACCTCTGTTATGGCAGCACTAGATGACTAAGACAATCTCTCTGCTTGAGTCTTTCATATCTCAGAAGAGATTACCTGAAAATACACCCTAATCTTGTAGATTGAATTCTACCTCACTAATACAACTGTCACTAGTCCCACCTTGCTGGTATCACAGAGGCAGGATCTCAGCACACGGGAAAACTACATCACATGTCAAAATGATGGGCGATCCCACAACACTGGGAATCACGGCCTAGTCAAGTTGACAGATGTTTTGGGGGGACAAAATTGAATCCAAGATGGTTACTAATTGTAGAAAAAGAATTCAAATTTGTTTGCATATGAATATATCTCTGGAAGGATATACAAGAAACTAATTATATTGATGATGTTTAAGGGGGAAATCAGATGGATTTGGGACCACATGAATGTATCATCTATTCAAAATGGAATAGTCAAAACATAATTTCCATACTTTATATATAAATAAATAAATAAAACTTACGGCTGTTGACTCTGACTCATAGCAACCATATAGGACAGTTTCCAAGGAGCACCTTCCATAGTTTCCAAGGAGCACCCAGTGGATTCAAACCACCAACCTTTTGGTCAGCAGCAGTAGCTCTTCACCAATATGCCACTGGGTTTTCCTACATGTATAGACATAGTCTCCAGAATTTCCAGGTAAACTAGGGAAGGTAGATGGGCCTCACAGAAGTATGTTTGTTAGCAAGGGTACTGGTCAACAGGTGCAGAGATACGAAGGGTCAAGTATTAGGAGCATGGACTTTTGGGAGACAGTGGAGCTTGAGGGCCTAGTCAGAGATAACGGAAAATAGTATGGTACTAGATAATTACACCGCCACTATAACATTGCACAGAGGACAAAATCTTGAATATAATTGGGCTTTTCTCAAAAAAAAAAAAGAAGACAAACCCAGTGAACTAGCTAATATGAAGTTGACCAGAGTCAGCACACTTGGACACAGAAGCTGATTCCAGGAGACTTAGAGGAAGCGAGAGTCCAAAATTTGAGAGGCGGTTTGAGTTCACCCCGAGGCACTTTAGAAAATCAGCCATTGAAAACACTGTGCGAGGTTTTCACAGTTCTGCTCTGACATACTTGGGGTCGCCATGCAGAACCCCATTGCAGGGGCTGATCTGATTTCAGGCTGTTACACTCAGACTAGCATGATCATTTGTTATGGGATGGAGTGTATTACCCCAAAACATGTGGTGGAATCCTATCTCCTGTGAGTGTGGATATAATCTTGTTTGGAAGTAGGCTTTCTTTGTTATGTTACATAGATCATACCTGAGTTATAGTGGATGTATGAAATACAGTAACTTCTAAGTCATAAAGAGAGCAGATTAGACACAGAGGCACGCACACATGGTGGGGTGACAAGGGGGACAGACTCCACATGGGTGTTGTCTACAAACCAACAAACCAAGGAATGCTTGGGAATTCTTACCTATCAAGAAGGAATCAGCTCAGCTGAGACCCTGATTTGTACTTCAAGTCTCCAGAATTTTAGCCTGTGAGAAAATAAATTTCTGTTCTTTAAAGCCACCACTGCTGGTACTTGTATTACACCAGCCCTAGGAAACTAAGAGGGCTTAAGGACTCTGAAGGAAAATGGCTTCTGAGACTCAGATGTCCAATCCATGGAGCAGCACCATTGCTAGTCCACCCGGAGTCTTACGTGATTTAGAAAATGGCACTCCATCTTCAAGACATTCAGCTGATACCGTCCAGAAAACTGATCCCGGGAGTGGCACACCCTAGAGCTACATAATCGACAAAGTGTTTGACCACACATGGCTGTCATGACAACTCTGAGTAGGTGGAAGGAGCCTGCTGGAACACATTTGTGGCACTCTAGAATTCCTGGTGGTGCAGTAGTTAGGTGCTATATCTACTAAGCGAAGGGTCAGCAGTTCAAATCTGCCAGATGCTCCTTGGAAACCCTATGGTTCTGTCCTATAGGGTAGCTGTGAGTTGGAATCGACCCAACAGCAGTGGGTTTAGTTTCAGTGAACGCAGAATTGACTGTTAGAAAACATAGAAATAAAATAAAAAGACACACACAAATACACAAGTACATGCCTCTGCCTTCACAGAACAAAATGGTTTAAAAAATTCGGGAACTCATGGTTCAAAGATTCTCAGAGTTGAAAGTGCAGAGGCATCTATTTCCTAAAGAATGATGTATTTCACATAAAATATGCTCTACAGGCCAACCTCATCTAGTGATAAATATGTGGTTGGATAAATTATTGTTTAGTGATCTAATGTGGATACTGACTTTCTTTTCAGCCTACACAAAAATGGTACTCAGATTCTAACATGTAAGAATCACTGCAGCCGCTCATTCTAAGTGGGTCCACAGTTTTGTTAGATACCCAGTTACTGCATGAACTGCACTTTCTAGTGTGAATTCAGTGGACACCTATGAAAGAGAACAATAACTGTGTGATCTATTCTATTACAGATGACTTTCAAATACATGGGAATCCTGGTGGCATGGTAGCTAAATGCTACATTTGCTGACCAAAAGTTCCACAGTTCAAATCCTTCTGGTGCTCCTTGGAAACTCTATGGGGCAGCTCTACTCTGACCTTTAGGGTTGCCAGGAATCAGAATTGACTTGACAGCAGTGGGTTTGGTTTGGATTGGGTTCAAATAAACATGAAAAATGGCATGACTTTGGAAAACCTGGTGGCATAGTGGGTTAAGCACTACGTCTGCTAACCAAAAGGTCAGCAATTCAAATCTGCCAGGTGCTACTTGGAAATGCTATGGAACAGTTCTACTCTGACCTCTAGGGTTGGTACGAGTCAGACACAGCTTACCCACGGTGGGTTGGGTTCTGGGGTGATTAAATGCATATTTGGCAGAATGCTAAGGATTGAATCATGCCCTCCCCCTCAAATATATGTTGTAAATCCTAATTTCTACGTCTGTAATCCTATTTGGAAATGGGTTGTCCTTGTTATGTTAGTAAGACAGGATTGGTGAAAAATGTGTCTTAGATCAAACTCTTATTGTGCTTTAGATGAAGGCTGACAGATCAAGTTCGTTTCTCTTTAAACAAGCACATATATTATTTCGTGACATTTATTGCTAGCCCCCAAAAGTGTTAACATTCTCCCCTTTATGATCTTGGGTTCCCCATTTCGTCTAGCTTTCCTGCACCTCCTGTCTTCTCATCCTTGCGTCTGGGCTGGTGTGTCCATTTAGTCTCATATATATGATTTAGCTATATATAGTACTGTTTGCTTCACGGGCCTGCGTAACCTTTGGCTAAAGGGCAATCCTCTGTTGTGATCCCTGTCAGAGCAGTTCAATCAGTCTCTTTTGAGGTACCAGTGAGATTAAACAAGAAAGCTAGGAAGCAGAGACGGCAGAAGAGTTATCAGACTTCATGAAGATCACCCAGGAACAGAGTTCAAAGAGAGAAGCACCTTTCTCCACAGCTGACAGAAAGTCTTTGCCTATATCCAAACCAAAGAAAACCAAACCCACTGCTGACTCATAGCAACCCTATAGCACAGAGTAGAACTGCTCCATAGAGTTTCCAAGGAGTATCTGGTGGATTTGAACACCAACCCTTTGGTTAGTAGATGTGGCACTTAACCACGACACCACCAGGGTTTCCACCCTGGATCCAGCAGTTGGAATTAGAACTGCTAGCCTCCTGAACTGTGAGAAAGTAAATCTATGTTTGTTCAAGCCACCCACTTGTGGTATTTCCATTATAGCAGAGACAGCTAAGTAAAGCAGGTGTATTGGCAGAAATATACAAGGCCACAAGGCCCAGTGTGGTGCCTGGAACTGGGACAACTCAATAAATGTTCAGTGAGAACATAGACAAATCTCCCTCAAGGAGCTAGTTGTGCTGTGCTATGTCTCACAGTGAGTATACTGTGCTGAGTCTCAGACTGCTAACTCCCAACCTCTGGAAACGATGGGGCTACAGGCCTGCAGGGGCAGTCCTGGATAGGTTAGGCTCAGGAAGGGATGAACATCAAACTTCTACATCTCAAAGATATTTCCTGATTTCAAGGAGCACATATTCATTTGTGAATATTCCTAGTATTTCTCAACACAAGGCAAGATAACCGGTTTTCTTCCAGAAATGCTGAAATTCTGGGAGGGCATGATTCTTGTGTCACTATCTAACACTTACTGTGTCAGAGGAGCACGGAAAGTCATGTTGTCTCTCTGGGCCTCCTAGTCTTCAATCTAGTGTTGTCAGGTGTGCAACTGCAGTTTAGTTAACTAATACAGGATTTTCTTCCTCATGCAACAAGGCTCATATAAGAAACAAATTTCTTTCTAGGTTCTGTCCTGCCATCCTTAACATGGAACTTGTGTTCTCACAGTCTCGAGCTCCAGACACATCCTTTTTTTTTGAGCAGGAAGAAGGGCAGAGAACGGCGAATTGCAAAGGCACGTATCAGCTGAGTTTCCCCATGTTTATCTGAAAAGCAACACCTGTCAATAAGCAGTAAGGCTTCTGCTAGACATCTCATTCGTCTTCTTTAGCTGTACACACTGCCACTGCCAACAAAATCAAGGTTCTGTTATTAAGCATGAAATCAGGCTCAGAGAGTAGCTTTTCGATAAGTTTCCAGTGCTCAGATAAAACGAAAATATCATGGTAAATCATCTCTAAAATGAAATCTAGCTCTAAGGTTCATAGATTTTATCATTAGCTTTTAGTAAGGGAGTGAAGTTAAGCACAATAAGGATTTGAAAGATCTGGAGATGATTTCCAAAGCATCTCTTACTCCTTGAAGGTAAAATACTCTGATCAAAACTCTAATATTCCATCTGAACTAGTTACCCCAATGCTTGCAGCAAAAAGTAAGACATTTGATTCATCAAGCAATTAAATCGCTCATTAAACTTTTGCCACCTGACTTAGGAGAACAGAAAAGTATGTTATTGTGATTCTAGAATATCTTCTTATTGTTTAATAGCTATAGTGTTTTTTTTAAAGTCATGTATGGATAACAAAATTACATTGTTCTTTTTGAATGTCTTTGAACACAGATCATATTAACTTGATATCTCAGTTCATCAAGAGTAATGGAATTATCGCCAAAAGCCTTGATTTCCACGGAAATGAACATTGTATTCTTCCAAATAATACAAATGATGCTTAGAAGTTCTGTATCATTGAATTTACTTTTTTATCTATATTTTCTAGATGAGCTATAACAATATAATCAGCACTTTGCAAAAATATCTCCTCATTAAGTGGCAAATATTGGAAAGGAAATTGCACATGGCTCAAGTCATGGAGACAACACAGCCTGGAATCACAACATTAAGGCACTGTTCAGATTCTGCTACTTATTCATAGGGAGACTTGGGGCTACCTTGTTCCTCTGTGAGTTTTAGGAATTCTTTATCTGTAAAGCGAGAGTAGGACAGAAAGAATGAGATCATTTCCAAGATCCTACTGGAAACCCTGGTGATGCAGTGGTTAAGTGCTACAGCTGCTAAACAAAGGGTTAGCAGTTCAAACACACCAGCTGCCTCTTAGAAACTCTCTGGGGTGATTCTCCTCTGCCCTATAGCATCACTATGAGTTGGAATCATTTAATAGCAATGGGTTTGGTTTTTTTGTTTACCGAGCTCCAAAATACTGTTGTAGGCGGACTTTTTATTCCTATTCCCTCTGCAGCATATTTATGTTGACTCAGGGTTTCATAGTTAGGTTTTTGTCCTTTCTGTAAATATCTCAATGACCTCTTAATCCTTTTATCAGCCAGCTAGCTGGAGGCTGAGGTCAGTAGATAAAGCCTCCTGCTACCTGTGCTCCATCCCCAGTTGTGTTGTTTATGTGTTACAGAAAGACAGCCGACCCAAGGGACAAGGAAAGCTGAACTATACTGCCAAGCCATGTACCCAAGAGACTGCATCACCCAGAGTCAGAAGTTTTCCCTAATTTGCACAAAAGCACCAAAGAGGTGAGCAGCAGCCCTTGCTCCCATCTCCTGGAATTTTATAATTTGGGAGGCTGTCAAATTCCCTTCATTTCAGAGGCAAAGAATATACTTATTTTTTTATTATTGCTATTAATTATTCCTGTTTACTATCACTGATCTTAAAAACTGATGAAAAGCCTACACACACATGAACCTAGGGCACTGTGATGGTTAAGACCGTGCATCAGCTTGGCTAGGCCATGATTCTCAGTGTTTTGGCAGTTACATAACACAGTTTGGTGGTTATGTAATGATGTAGTCATCCTCCATGATGTGATCTCGTATGATCAGCCAATCGGTTGTAAAGGGAGTTTCTTCAGGGGTGTGGACTGTATTCAGCATCCATATGGATGTTCTGGCAAAGCTCACTTGCTTGCTCTGGATCCTGCATTCAGATTGTCACTATCTGACCTCTGATTCTTGGGACTTGAGTCAGTGGTGATCACGGGATTTATTGGCATCCATAACCTATGGCCAGCAGCCTTCTGTCTGACCTGCCAGTCTTGGGTTCATCAGCCCCTGCAGCTACATGAGTCAGAGGAAGCCTCCAGCCTGATGCCTGACCCATAGACTTGGGTCAAGTCTGTTTTTTTTTACTCATCCATTAGGTGAAAGTTACAGAGCAAATTAAATTCCCATTTGATAGTTTGTACAAGAAGTGTTTCATGGCTTCAGCTTCATTTCTCACAGGGTCACCACTCTCTCCATTTTCATTGGAGTTCTCTGTTTCCTTTGGTCCTGATTTTTTATCCCTTCCTGCCTTCGTATCTTTGGGGGCAAATATTGTCCTTCGGCTCTCTTGTAATTGATTATTCTCTGAAGCATGTTATTGTTTATTTTATGGGCCTGTCTATTGTTTGTCTAGAAGGTGGTCTCCTGGAAGAGCTTCAGTTCCAGGTTAGAATGACTTAGAGCCATAGTCATTCTCTGTCACACCAGTCAATCTGATCTGTTTTGTGAAATTTATCTTTTGTTCCACATCTGTCTTCTGCTCAGTCCCATACTCTCTGTTGTAATCCTAGTCAGACTAGTTTGTAGCAGTAGCTGGGCACCATCTATTTCTTTTGATCTTGGGGTTGTGTAGGCTATGATTCATGTGGTCCATTAGTCCATAGGTCTAATTGCTCCTTTGAGTCTTTGGGTTTGTTTTTTTTTTTTTTTTTTAGCTATCCTTCACAAAAGAGACTGGAAGAAGCCAATAGTTGTACCTCATGACCAGTCTTAAAGGTGCTGATGACACTGCCTCCAGTAGTAAAGAGTGAGTTTATAATCCTGGCATGAGGAGGTAATATCAATACACAAAATATTATTACCAACAAATCAAATATTAGTGAGACAGGGGGCTCTGGATGATCACATTTGATATTTTCCTACAATTCTGTCAGAATGAGAAGGATACGGAAGCCAGCTGGTTGGTCCTATGTGTCTAGACAAAGCACTAAAGGAAAGAAGGCTTGAAAGTCACAGCTGAAGTACCTTCTGAAGAGATTATTCCATCGTTGTCTACTAAGCCACTATTCCTAGTAAAACCATGAGTCTCTTGTCTTAGTTATTTAGTGCTGCTATAACAGAAATACCAAAGATAAATTTATCTTTAACAAAGATAAATTTATTTTCTTACAGTAAAGTAGGCTATAAGTTCAAATTCAGGGTATCACCTCCAGAAGAAGACTTTCTCTTTGTTGTTGGCTCTGAAGAATGTCTTTCTCATCAATCGTCCCCACAACTGGGAGCTTCTGAGGCACAGTGACCCTGGGCCCAAAGGATGTTCTCTGCTCCTGGCATGCGTTCTTGGCAGTATGAGGTCCCTCTCTCTCTGCTTGCTTCTTTTATGTCTCAAAAGAAGCTGGCTCAAGATACAATCCAACCTAGTAGATTGAGTCCTGCCTTATCAACACAACTGATATCCATCCTGCCTCAAACATCCTATAGGCAGGATTTACAACACATAGGAAAAGCACATCAGATGACAAAATGGTGGACAATCACACAATACTGGAAATCAGGGGCCAGCCAAATTGATACATATACTTTCAGGGGACACAATTCAATCCACGACATTGCTCTACCCCCATCTGATGAGATTCACCCATGTCTGAAGTGCTGTTGTCTATTACCTGGGGTGGCATCTCAATGAGTGCCTGGCAATTTGCCTGGGGTAGATATTCATTCTAAGACATTGCTGAATATTCCCAAGACAGACTCCTACCAGCCATTTTTGCTTTTAGACCTATAACTCGACTTAAGTCCCAGCAAGCCCCCAAAGGCAAAGTATCAAGTGTGATCTAGGAGAAGCTAAGCTACACTCCTCACTCAAAAAAAATTTGACTTGTCTAATATGTACTAACAGAAACCTAAGGAATATGTGTGGGAATGACTATTAAGGCTGGAATCATGGTACAAGGAACTAAAGTTGGATCATTCTGCGTTTACTGATATAGGCCCACTAAGCAAGGGTCGCCATGAGTTGGATCCGACTCAACAGCACTTGGCTAAGCACAGATTCTTTATTCAGTTTTTCAGCTCAGGAAGTTAGGAAAGGATCTAACAGTTGATTTGTTTGGTTCACCAAAGCACGGATTACACAGAGACCTACACTAACGTTGAATTGCCATACCTCTTTTGGTACTCTTGTAGAAGAAGGTATCCAAAGGATTAAGGAAATTACCATGTTAGAGTAGATTTATCAGGTTAGGTCCACAGACCTAACCATGAAATGCCCAGATGACACACCTCTTACAACTGTAAAGAATAAATTTGTGAAAGGAACCCAGCATCCTTGAAGACTGCTGTGATTGCTATTTTAGGTAAGTCAGATAGGACACAGAGAACTCCCCTGTCTTAGTTATCTAGTGCTGCTATGACATAAATACCACATATACATGGCTTTAACAGAAATTTATTTTCTCACAGTCCAGGGGGCTACAATTCCAAGTTCATGGTGCCGGCTCCTGGGGAAGGCTTTCTTTTTCTGTTGGCTGTAGAGGAAGGTTCTTGGCACCAACCTTCCCGCACCGCCATCTAGAGACATCTCACTGGCTGGACTGCAGGTACAAAGCACATGCTCCACTCCCAGCTCTTCTTTCGGTATGAGGTCCCTCTCCTCCCTGCTTGCTGCTCACTTTTATCTCTCAAAAGAGACTGACTCAAGCTAAAACCTAATCTTGTAGACTGTCCTGCCTCACTAACTGCTCTAATTCTGCCTCGTTGACATCACGTTGTTGTCTTTGTTAGGGGTTATCAAGTTGGTTTTAACTCACAGTGACAGTATGCACAACAGAAGAAAACACTGCCTGGTCCTGCACCATCCTCACAGTCACGCCGTGCTTGAGCCCATTATTGCTGCTGTGTTAATCCATCTCACTGAGGATCCTTCTCTTTTGCACTGACCGTCTACTTTACTAAGTATGTCCTTCTTCAGGTACTGGTCCCTCCTGATAACATATCCAAAGTATGCAACATACCGGACAAAAAATACATAACTCTCTCTCAACAGATATAAACAATGATTTTCACACACTGGGCATCAGACAGCACAGGTCAATAATCCCTGGCCAATAAGCAAGACAAGGCCTATGACTGCCTTAGCCTACTGCCTGGAGCAAGTTTCCAGATAGAAACAGAGGAGGAGAGAAGGTAGAACCCAGTGGTCTCCTTGACTTGAGGACATAAAGTTGAGAGTCTAGTGTGGTCAAGTCTATTGAAGAGAAAAGAACTATAGGGAGAAAGAGCTCTGAAGATCCGAGGAGGGATCATTTGTATCTTCAGCTAAGTAATGATCAGCAGACACATGTGAAGAAACTACCTGATGTTGGGGGAGGGATAGAGGCGACATCTGAAAGGATCAGAGGAGAGAATCCCCAGAGCTCTCACACAGGCTACACAGGGCTGAGGATAACTTGTGTTCACATGAGCTGAGGAATGGGGGGTGGGGGGGGCCATAATTCATAAGACAATTCATAGGACATGAAGTGATCAGAGGGTATTGGTTGAGTTACTGGACAGCATCAGCCCTAGTTACAAGGCTAATCCAGTCCTTCTTTTACAATGGTTAAAATCAAGGTTTGAAAGAAATTGTTTCTACAAAACTTAATTGCAACTCAGAAGAAAGCTCGAGAATATCCACAGACACAAAATACTTAGCGACCTACAAGATAAAGTCCACAACTTCTAGCAAAATGAATGAAGACGTGGTAAGCATACAAGGAAGCAAGAAAATACACACCATAATGAAAAGAAAAGAAAAAAAAACAGCCAAAAAAGCAATGATCGAACTAGTAGACAAGGACATTAAACATATAATAAATGTTGTAATAAAATGTTATAATAAAACTATATTTCATATACTCAAGAAACTAGAGAAATATTTAAGCATGTAGAGACATGGAAGAAAATCTTTCGAAGACTCAAGTCAGATTCCTAGAGCTGCAAAATAGAATGTCTGACTTTAAAAAAAAAAAAAAACAACAACAACACACTGTGGACAGTACCCAGATTATGAACACTGTTCATTCCTAAATTCATCTTTAAGTGAAATTTGTACATTAAGTAGCAAAAATTAGGCAGTTAGTATCTAGCATCAGTTAGTCAAATACTTCTTAGTATACAGTATACAATGTGCTTTGCATGTGCAAAAAACTATAAATACTTCCAGATACACTGATTTTTAACATAATGCAACTAATGTTTTGTTGCATGTCACGAAGTAGCACCCATTTGTTATTATGAGCCATTGCATGTACCTTAAATTTGTAATATAATATGCTTTACATGGATTGACTCCTAATCACAGGTTTATGTAAGTACAAAACCCAGGTACTGCCTGTAAATGGGATTAATGGCAGATTAGAAATCATAGAAAAGATTAATAAACACAGATATTTATAGTAAATCAGCCATATCATGTGTGCACTTTATGGTTCTATGCATCTACAGGATGTCATCCTACTGGCCTCTTACTAGTAGGGAATGGAGAGGAGAGGACAGGAGGTTGTTAAAAGGACATGACATGCATAGAATGGAAAGGAAGAGTGTGCTGTCACTGGGCAAAGAAAACACAAGGAGCTGCAGATACGTGGGCATGCAAATTTAAACTGGACTGTACACTTTCACTCAATCACAATAAAAAAAAAGAAAAATCAGAAACTAGGTACCATCAAGGTGACTGTAGCTCTCATTCACTCCAGGTGTGTCAGAACTGTGCTTCATACAGTTTTCTTGTGGAAGTACACTGTCACTGATTGAACTGTGTCCCCCCAAAAATGTATGTAGCCATTTGGCTGGGCCATCATTCCCCATGTTTTGTGATTTTTCCTATGCTACACATCCAAATCTCTGCCTGTGGTTAACAGGTAGGATGATCATGTTAAAAGAGGATTAAGGTGGGACTGCAACAGCATTGCTAAGAAAGTTTCCCCCACAGCATGGCTTGCACCACCGTTTATCCTTTCCTCCTACCAGTGATAAAAAGAGAGAGAAGCAAGCAGAGAACTGGGAACCTCACACTACCAAGAGAGCAGCACCAACAGCAGAGCACGTCCTTTGGACCCGAGGTTCCTGTGCTAAAATGCTCTCACTGAATTTGGACTCTTGGCCTACTGGACTGTGATAATTTCTCATATTGAATGGACTTGAATGGATTTATAGCTTACCAGACTACAACAATAAAATTTCTCTTCAGGAAGCCTTCCACTCATGATATTTTCTGTAAGAGCAGTACTGAGTGACTAAAACATACACTCACTTCTCACTCATCCAAAATCTCATCATCGACCATTTCACATTAATAGTAAAAAATCTACTGTCCAACTGTTTTGCACATTAACAACTTACATCTGGCAATAACAAACACCAAAGTGTAAGGTGAGAATGAGGTGAGGATAATGCCAGTTGCAGTCAGTGGTTACAGCTGTCTGTCAGCTTGGCTGGGCCATATTTCTCAATGGTTTTGCAGTTATGTAATGATGTAATTTGGTAGTTCTGCAATAATGTAGTCATCCTCATTTTTGTGATCTGATGTAATTATCCTATTTTCAATAATACCATTTTTACATAATGACTTGGTCTTTGAAATCTAATCATGTCCATAAGAAAGAAGCGAGTACATATCACTAGGCCTTTCTTCTAAGGCACTTCAGTGTAGACTCGTATCTCCAACCCTTTAGTTAGCAGCCAAGCAATGAATCTTTGGTACACCATGTCAGGGACTGCTATGTAGTAATGTAACTATCCAAAATGAAATACAGAGAAAAGCTAGAAAAAGATAAACGAGAGCATCAGTAAGCTGTGGGACAACTTCAAGTGACTTAATAATTATGCAACTGGAGATCACAAATAAAATACATGTGCTGGCAGCAGGAGCAGCAGTAAAAAACCATATTTGAGGAGATAAGGCTGGAAAATTTTCCAAACTTGATAAAAAGTATCAACACACAGACCTTAAAAGCTCAACAACAGAAAAGTAACTCCAAATGTACACACACACACACAAAACCAGGAAAAAAAAGAGCCATTTAATGGTAAAAAAGTGTCAATTCAGTATGAAGATGATACTAAATGGTTAAAGAGCTTCAAAATAAATAAACAAAAATACCCATACCTGCTGCCATCACGTTGATTCCAACTCATCGTGGCCATAATGGACAGAGCAGAACTGCTTCATAGAGTTTCCAAGGTTGTAAATCTTTACAGAAGTCGACTGCCACATCTTTTTCCCATGGAGTGGCTGGTGGGTTCAAATCACTGAACTTCTGAGCAGGGCTTTGAACTCGATCATTCTGGTTTGAATTTCTGCTGAGCATATGCATTTCTAGCAAGTTTACAGATGATGCTAATATTAGTGGCTAGGGAAATTCTGAGAACCACTAGTAGACCAAAAGTTCTCAAAATGTACATATGAATCACCTGGGAATCCTGTTAAAATGCTGATTCTGATTAAGCATATCTGGGGTATAAATGCAAATTCTCACACAAATTCAAATCAGAATGAAGTGACTGGAAACTCTGCTTCTGAGGTTAGCAGTCAAGCACTTAATCACAGCGTCACCAAGGCTCCTTAAAAGCAGAAATAAACAGAAGAAATACATTCACAGTCTGGTCACAAGTTTCAAGTTCTTTTAAAAGCAGACAAATCAGTAAGGATATAGAAGACTTGAATGCCACAATCAACAAAGCTAATCTAACTGAGATTGTAGAATACTTCACACAGAAACAACAGAAGATACTGTTTTCAAATGTACAGGTAACATTCACCAAGAGTGACCAGATTGCAGACCATGAGCCTCAGAACATTTTAGAGGAATCGAATCACACAAATTATGTTTCTTCTAACCCCAATGGAAATAAGTTAGAAATCAGCAACAGAGATCTCCAGAAAATTCCAATATGTGGACACTAAATAACCCAATTCTAAATAACTCATGGGTCAAAAAACCAAAATTATGAAATATTTTGAAATAAAAATTAAACACAAAATAATCAAAATTTATAGCACTAAAATGTCTATAAGAAAAGGTCCTAAAATCAGTGACCTCAGCTCACATTTTAAACTAGAGTAAATGAAACCGAAAATCAGCAGATAAAAGGAAATAAATTTGTGCAACAGTATGAAAAAATAATGAAAAATGAAAGTAAAGTCTTTGACAGATCAATGAACTGATAAACCATCTCCCTAGATTGCCCAGGAAAAAAAAAAAAAAAAGACAATTAACAATATTAAGAATGAGAGGACATCACTACAGATCTTAAAAGTGTTAAAAGAATAATAACGGAATAAACAATTTTATGCCAACAAATCTAACTCAGGTGAAAAACAAATTCCTTTAAAGACCACACAACACCTCACTCCAAAAGAAATAACATGAATAATCCTGTATTAGTTTTTCAAGTTGAGTTTTCAGTTTAGAAACAACACCTCAGGTCAAAGCGGCATTACTGGGGAATTTTACTTAACATTTCAGGAAGAAATTGCCTTGAGAAAACTAAAAAATAAAAAGACCCCATTACCATCAATTCTGACTCACAGCAACCTCACAAGACAGGGTAGAATGGCCCCGTGAGGTTTCCAAGGATCACCTGGTGGATTCATACCACCAACCCTTTGGCTAACAACCGTTAACTGTTAATCAGCATGACACTAGAGTTTCCAAAAATTGGAGAAAACCAAACCCAGTGCTAAGTCAATTCCAACTCACCACAACCCTATAGGACAGAGTAGAACTGCTCCACTGAGTTTCCAAGGAGTGCCTAGTGGATTCAAACTGCTAACCACCAGTGCTTCCAAAAGCTGAGGAGGACACAATTCCCAACTCATTAGGTCAATGTAAGCCTTATGCCAAAACCAGAAGGCATCACAGGAAGACTGCAGGCTAGTTTAAAGGCATTTAATTAAGTAGCCACACATGTTGAAATGAAACTGAAAAATGCCTGAGGTTGGGAGACCAATTAAAAAGCCATAGAAATAGTCCAGACTAAAAGGACATAACCCAGAAACATCCACAGCTGTCAACTCATAGCAACCATGTGATACAGAATACAACAGCCTACGGGGCTTCTGAAATCTTTAAAGAAGCAGATGGCCACATCTTTTCCTCAGACAGGGTGGTGGATTCAAATCAATGAGTTCTCAGTTAACAGCTGAGTGCTTTAGCCACTGCACCACCAGAGCTCCTAGACTAAAAGGAAAACGGATTTAAAAAAATTGTGCTTTAAGTGAAAGTCTGTAATTCGTTATACAAAAACTTGCACACACATTGCTATGTAACTCGAGCTGCTCTCCCCACACTCACAGCCTACTTTTCCACTCTGTGTTTCCCATGTCCACTCAGCCAGCTCCTGTTCCCCTCCACCCTCTCATCTCACCTCCAGACAGGTGCTCCCGTTAGCCTCATGGCTCTTCAAGCCAAGCAGCACACTCTTCATCAGTTACCATTTTATGTCTTACACTCTAGTCCAATCTGTCTGAAGAGTTGGCTTCAGGAATGGCTTCAGCTCTGGACTGACAAAGTCCAGGCCATGTCTTCTGGTGACCCTCCCATTTATCAGATCATCAAGTCTAGTCTTTCATTAGGATTCTACTTCTGCATGCATTTTTCCCCTGCTACATCAGGGACTCTACGTTGTATTCCCTGGAAGGGCAGATTCTGGTGATGGCCTGGCACCATCTATTTCTTCTGGTCTCACACTGATGTGGTGTCTGAATTACATGGCCCAGTCTCTCAGGCTCGTATTTTGCAGAAAAAGGGATTTAATTCTACTATGATAATCACCTTCCTGATTTCTGTAACCAAGAATCATTGCTGAAACAAGGACACGTGTAAGGCCTTCTAGAAGAAATGCAGACTCAAGTGGACTTAGCACATGAGATTCTCAAGACAAGTTAGTGGAGCGACGAGAAACAGCCAGGACGACATTTGTGGTGAAAAGTAATAAACAGCAGAGGCCGATACAGGATTGAAAATTGTGTCTGATCTGGAATAGGATTAGTTTGTGGTGCTAGTCTGTCCAGTATGTATTGTAATAGCCAATACAGTATTCAATGACTTCTTCCTGCCAGTGGCTACAGTCATCAGAAGACAGTTGGAAAACACTTAAGATTATAGCTCAGGGGGAGAGAAATTCAGGACTAGAGGTTGTAACTATATGACTGATTCTTTTTACCACTTTTTCAGCTATTTTGCTACCTTTTTATTTTTAAAGAAAATTAAGAACTCTTTTTGTTGGCCCTTAGGATTTTTTTCCCCCAGGTGTCATCTAGTGCTGCCATAATAAATAAACACAAACAGATGACCTTAACAAAGAGAAACTTATTTTTTCACAGAAAAGTAGGCTACAAGACCAAACTCAGGGCATCAGCTCCAGGGTACGTCTTTTCTCTGCTGGCTCTGGAGAAAGGTCCTTGTTGTCAATCATCCCCTGGACTGGGAGCTTCTGAGATGCAGGGACCCCAGGTCCAAAGGATGTTCTTTGCTCCCTGCACTGCTTCTTTCTTGATGGTATGAGGTCTACAACTCTTTTTGCTCCACTCTCCTTTATAGCCCAAGAGATTGCCTCTTGGCACAACACATTCTGATTCCCGCCTCACTTAAGTAAGCCACTCCATCTTCTCTCATTTACTTCACAGATGCAGAATTTACAACACATGTGAACATCACACAATTATCAGGAATCATGACCTAAAGAAATCGCTACACACATTCTTGGGGAGGGACACAATTCAACTCATGATACAAGGCAAGGATAATCTTATAAAAACAAAATCTACTATAATCATACCATTTAAGGGGTTAACCCACCACCCACTGCTGTCAAATCATAGAGACCCTACAAGACAGGACAGAACTGTCCCCAGGGTTTCCAAGGCTATAAATCTTCAGGGAAGCAGACTGTCCTATCTTTCTCCAGTGGAGCGGTTGATGCTTGAACCGATGACCCCAGTTAGCAATGGATCACTTCGTCACTGTACTACCAAGACTCCTGTACAGAAGAGGCGGTGGTTGTTTTCATGTGCCACTGGACCAAATGACTCCCGGCCATCCTACAGGACCAAGCAGAGCAGCGCCATCGAGTTTCCAAGGCTGTAATCTTTAGGGGAGCAAATCACTAGGTCATTTCTCCGAGTTGCTGGTGGACATCAAACTGGTTCATTCTAGTTGGAACCCTTGGTGAAAATCTCCATTTCTAACAAGTTTCCTGCTGAGAATTTGCATTTCCACCCCAAACATACTGAATCGGAAGCTACAGTGGACTTCCCAGGTGATTCTTATGTGTAAATTCCTAGAAATGCAAATTATCAGCAGAGGTTCAAACTAGAATGAAGCCCTGGAAGCCCTGCTGATGGATTTGAACTACCAACCCTTCAGTTAGCAGTCTACTGTTTAACCACTGCACCATCACAGCTCCTACTTACAAGGTTACTAGTTATCTTTCATACAAAATTAAATCAACTTGATTTTTACCTGGAATTGTGTGTCAAAACCAGCTGCTGCTCCAACCTAGCATTCATCTAAGATGTCCTGCAGAGAGGGGCACACATTTCAGTGAAGCTCTAACCCGGTACAAACAGGTAAGGGCACAGACTTTAAGGCCCTTCCCTTCTCCATCCCTCATCCCCAAACCCACACTCACACTTAAACACATGAGGAAACCAAAACGGCTCTATGGCCCTTAGCCCCAGAAAGCAGCCAGTAACTGGCCAACAGAGACATCAACCTGCGTTAGCCTCATCCTCTCTGCCATCACTTCACACAGGCTACTACATTTGCATACTTGACAAGTAATTTTTTTAAGGAGGCACTTTTGACTAATAGGCTGTTTTATTTAGAGGACCACCCTGAGCACATACTCACTCAACAAATGAAGAGGTACACTTCTGATAAGAGACAGAAGGCACTCCACTTGCTGTTACAAGCCAGACAATAACAATTTTCATTTTACAAATACCCTGGTGGACAAAAGGGAGACTCAGAACAACACATTGTTCAGTGTTTTAAAACCTCAACCTTAGGAATCTGAACTCAGTATATACGCAGTGAAGATGAAACAGATATTTTAATACATAAGGAACACATGGTCCCTGTTTGTTTTCCTTTGTGGGAATGCCTTAATGGAAGAGCCTATTATCACTCTTTAGAGTCGGATCCGACTGGACGGCACTTGGCTTGGCATTATCATAAACTGTAAATATTCAACTAATTGTGCCTCAGTAGTAGGTGAAATTACTACTCAACAGTGGCATGATTTTAAGATTTTTATTAAAAATATGGCAACATAATAGTGATATCATTTAATAAATCTTGACTGTTACCATTTCAAAGTGGCCCGATTCACATAAACATCCACCATCTATGTGGCACCTTGATGCTTACATTTCAAATCTTCCTTTGATTATCCATAGCATTATGTAAAGAACACCTTTCTACTACACTAATATAAGGAGGGCAATGATTTAACTATTAAACTGAACTACCTGTACAGTTACACAGAACACTCAAGTATACTCTTGTGTGGAAATCATGGAATTCTTCAGATGACTTCCCCATGTTTGTGACTTACCAGTACCCTTAAACTTCAATTCTAATTCTTTCAGTATCATTTTCATGAGTTTAAACTTAGATCTATATTTAAATGATCTGTCTAGCAAATAAAAATGAAGAATGGAGGGAACTGTTATTCCACCCAACTCGACGGTCATGGGTTTGTGGGAACATATTAAGTCTTACCGGTAAAATGTGTAATTACTAGAATCCATAAAAATACCTTAAAATAGAATGAAGAGATCTACTTATTAGCTACTACATTTAATTTGAAGATGGTCCTAAACTTGTTTTCATAATAATTACCAGTTATTAGGCAAAATCACCCATAAAAATGTATTTTTAAAAAGTCACCCATAAACCCAAGTAGGAAGTCAATTTTATTTCAAAAGATCATTACATGTCTACTAGACCCTACTTCTGAAACATCAGCCCTTTAACAGCATCGTCTGAAATTTCAAAATAAATAATTTAGAGTGCCTATCAGTAAGTTAAACATGAAAAAAATACCAATTATAAAAGCAGTGAAAATAAAAACTATTTAAATGCATACGGAACATATGGTCACTATACTTGTATTAACTTTGTGGGAACGGCTCCATTTTAGAACCCACCCAGTTAAAATCAGTATTATCTATTAATAAAAAATATAAGAAATGCCTCATTGTTATTTACTTAATGCAATTCTCTAAAAGGATTCAGTTTAATTGCTAGCTAAACAATGATTTAAATCTTGTTTCTATTTCTTATTAAAAAAATAAATTTTTAAAAGTCTATTACTATACACATAATCATTAAATTTGAATATCTGCAATTGAGAACAAGTCTGGGTCAGTGTTCTTTTTTTAAGATAAAAACAGTAACATGCATAGGGACATATAGGTATGAATAACTGGATCCTGAAAAAAAATATTTTCTCAACACACACACACACACACAGAAATTACAGTCTTCCTGAATTATTTTAAAGTTTGAGCCTCTCGCACTTCTGAAGATCAAGACTATGTATATTCAATGTCTTCAACAAAAGAATTCTGGATATGGGGAAAATCATAAACAAATGTTCGCAATTATAAATTCATTAGTTTAGATGGAAAATTTTAGTAACTAAGAGTTGCAGAAGTTAGGAATTTCTATTTATACACTTGTTTTCACACAGGAAACTGGCTGGATAGCTTATGAAGGACCATACTGTCTCCATACTATGTTACTAGTTCAGTGTGTGTGGCTAAAAAGGAAGAACAAGAATACCAACAGAACTGGACTACAGCGACGACCAGTAGCTGTAACTTAAGGAATACAGCACCCTCTGCCCAATCAAGCTAAACAGCTATCAAGTATAAAACGGCTGTCTTCCTGACCTCATCTCAAATTGTTCCGATAACATCCACCTGGGATGAAAAAGAATCGTCTTTAATAATAATAAATAAACAGAAACACACCAGCTCTCAGAAAACACCGCTAGACCCTAGAAAGATTTGATTCCATAAGTCCATATAAAAAACTAGTATCTCACATAATAATCTTATTTCATTTACAGATCTCTTGTATTTCAATTTATTCTCAACTTCCATGTCAAGTGTTTTTCAAGACTAGTATGATTATCTCAAGATGAATATCACCAGCAAGAAAAATAAGTAACAGCAGAAATCAAATGTTAACTACCAACATAAGAAACATTTAATAGAGTCCAAATACAAGAAAACATTGTTTAAATGATTGTTTTATAGACATAAAACATGTACTCACATCAAAACAATCTCTATGCCAACTGAGAGGATTCAACTAAAATGCTTTTTTGAAATACATAAACAAATATTTTCCTCTAAAATACTTAGCTTTATTAAAGAAATGGTACTAAAAATAACCAAGATTCAAACATTTTCTCTATTCTACTTACGTATCATAAATAATACAGCTGTTGATGAAAGACAAACACTCCTTCACAAGCTTTCCATATGCACCCAAGCATTCTTGTATCAGAATAAGCTGTTTACTAGCCAACCGCATGTGGTTGAATGATTAAAATGACCATCTATACTTTACATAGTAAAGCATTTTCCAAAATTTTAATGTATACAGTGACCAAAAACACACACAGTAATTCTGAACACATGAAGAGTGATTAAGCAGCTTCATAATCAAACTAGGCTTCATTGCAATAAGAACAACTTGCTCCATTCTTCACCAAATGTTAAACTTCAATAGTATTAACACTAAATGAAAAATCAAGTTGAAACCATGTAACTAAATACTACTCAGCTTTTTAAATCTATAAAAGTAACTATTCCCATGAGGTAAGGCAACTGAGTAATCTGATTGTATCAAGTTGCATTAAAGTAATTATACTTGATCTTTTTTAATAACATGCTAATTAACTGATACTACTTTTTGGAAATTAACAATAATGAAAAGGGTTCTGAAACCATGAGTTACAGTTTCAAAGAAAAACAGTGGCAATGTTGTCATTTTACTCTTACACACTTTCTGAGAAAAGTGAGCCTAAGAAGGACGGATGACCTATAATTTTAAACTCAAGTCAACATATTTTTAACATAAAACAAGTAACCTCACATATACTGCCAGTCCTCCCTCAAGCATAACTTCTGTACATCGCTTATGAGAAAATGATTGAGAGGTAATAATTAAGGCCATCCAATGTGGGTAACTAAAGAGTTTACTTTGATTTAAGAAAAGTAAGAACATGCTTCATTTTCAATTATCACAGTATAAAACTGATGGTCCCAAAACTGTATATTTGTTTTAAGCTCTAAAGTCATTCTTGAAAACAGGTTTTCCTTCTCATATTAGGTAAGCTAAGTAAGAAGCTCTCCTAACATATCAGTTGCACACTTCTCTATGGGTGTGAATGGAATATCCATCTAGGTTCCATATGAACTGAGAATGTCTAGCACATATAAAATTCTAGAAAACAGTATACCACATTTTAGAAGGCACTGAAGCTTCAGCTTGTGCTCCTGTAGCTCACTTTGAAAACCCCGTTTCCTTTCTAGAAGGGCACCTTTGCCACCTACAGCTGACAAGACACACTGCAATATTATTCATAATAAGCTTGGAAATGTCAAGTAAGTTTAAAAAGAAATGCTCACTCTGTGGGTAGACCCAGTGATTCTGAATGCTGAATACTAATACAATATTATTAGTATTCAACACAGTTGCTCTTCCTTCTGCAGTAGAACAGTAGCATGCATTGTCAGTTGTTTTCTAATCCACATATTTAAGCAATTTTAACCTGTAAAGCTATTTTAGAGAAAAAACACTGTCCTTAACAGTGAGCAAAAGAAAACACAACAGTGAGAATTTAACACAATCACTGTAAATCTTGTGAAGTAAATGGTGAAACTTCTTACATACTCTGCACTTACAAGGGTGTGTATATATTTGCATCGACTTCAAGCACATCATCAAACTGTATGTAGTAAAATTTTCAAAAAAGTAAAACAATACAAAATTCAGTAACTAGCGTTTTGCTGAAAGAGCCTCCAATGTTTATCTGCAGTCTTTATGGGTAGTACAAATTTGGATCTTTGATGTTCCATTTATTTGTAATGATTCTTGGCAAACACTAACAAACCACATGACAAGTGTGTCAGCCACCATGGAAATGCACAGATTTTAGAAGATGAAGAGTTTGGGTAACATCTGTTATTGTCATGATGTCCATGCTTTATTTTCTTACTCAGTAACAAGATGGCCACAAAGTCACCTAACAACCAAAAAAGGTGTTAGCTTACATCTACATGTTCAACTGGATTTCTTCAGTTTACATCTTGCTGAGATAATGAAAAGCTTTGGATTTTATTCCAGCGCTGAGTTTAGAGGTGTATTTGTCGGTTCTATAATGCTTCTGTTTTAGCAGAGAGGTTTTCTTCATTTGGCTGACAATTTCCATTCTGCTGTACCTTGTTCTCCTCAGTCCTTGGGGCATCTTTCTCATCCCCTTCTTTGCCCACACTTGAATCTGGTTCTTTATTGTGCTCTTTTTCCTACAATGAACATTAAGGCATACATTTAACAGTTTCCTGAAGAGCTGTCAGCTAATACCTTTGGCTGTACTTAAAATGTGTAACTTTGTTTTCTGTGAATTAGCGATACTGAGTATTTTCTCCCGTTTCGTTTTCATATAAAAAGAATACACATACCCACGCCAAGGTACCCCTGTATGTCTTCTCATAAAACTGGACAATCCACTGAAATTAAATTAGCACGAAATAGGTGAACAGAAATTGGAAGGGCTCAGCAGAGACTGCTGACTAAAGTGCAAAAATGGAATGAATCTTGCCAAAAAGAGTGACACATTTCCCCAAGATGTCAAAATAAGATTTGTAATCTGGATACAAAAGAGGCAACAAACATTAAAGGAACATGGGAAAGAAGCCACCATCCTTTCTGCAAACACTGTTCAAGAACAGCTCAATTCTGCCCTCAGTTGAAGGAAGAATTAAATGCAGACCAGCAGAACTGTACCTGGCACACTCTAATGAGCAATGAATGTTGTCTACTATTAGTGGTGGTGATGATAAACCTCCACCAGCATGGCAGTTAGTAAAACTCAAGATGAAGCTCCAGAAGTCACAGCTGGAATGATTTCCATTTACAAATGTACTTTACCAGGAAAATAAGGGAACTGGTTATCACACAAAAGTACTTAAATAAACCTCTAACACATAGATAAACAGTCTGGGGAACAGTGAGACTGAACTGATGAGAGTAACACCACTAGAATGGAAATTAGGAGAATAGTGACACAAACTGAAGAACGTAACTAATGTCACTAAACATTACATGTAGAAACTACTGAATGGAAACCTGTTTTGCTGTGTGTACTTTCACCAAAAGTTATATAAAATACTTAAAAAAATAAAAGCTTACTTGGTCGTTTGGTTTTTCCATTATTATTCTAATTCAGCAAACTTAATTGTAAGTTTATATTACAAAACTAAACACAACAAAATGTCAAATTTGCTGAAATAAATGCACTGAGAAAAATGGTATCAAAAATTGATCAATATAACATCAAATACATGTGTTACATACAGGTTGTCTAAAAACATCCTCATTTTACATCTTCCATGGACTCTACTAAGGAATGCCAACTGTTTGAATTTTAGTTGGTTCTTACCTCCTCCTTTCAAAAATCTAGTGTAAAAAAACTTATCAACTTAATAAATACTAAAGAGTAACAGCAATGTATAAGACAATATGGCATTCAAGGAGTTTTCAGTCTAAAAGTATTTTTATACCATGAACAACTATCTCCATTAGTAATTATTTCAAGCCCAGACAATGAAAGACTATTGCTTACTTTAAGTGAGGTACTGTTCTTCTCCACCTTCTCCTTTCCGTCCCTGTCATTAGAACTCTTTCTTGTAGAGGTTGAACGTTCTCTTTCTCTTCTTTCATTGATGTGGTCCCTTTCCTTTTCTCTCTTTTTATCTTTCTTATTTCTGCTTTAAGAATATTGATAATATATGTCAATTAACTTCTAACATATTAAATATCTCTATATTTCTGAAAAAATACTCTCATCTAACCAAGTATAGTAAATAAATTGGCCTGGTCCAAGTAAATGGATCCCTATAACCCCATCTACCTAAAATATCCAATCAATTAACCCCACCTTCAATTAATTTTTTATAGCTACACGCAAGTCATTTCTGCAGAACCCATCATATGCTTGCACGAAATATAATTTGGTATTATCAATCTGCTAGTTTTATTAAAAATACTCTAGGTTTATTTACCCACTATAATTAAGATAGAATAAATCTAAGTACAGTGTTTCCTTATAAACTTTTCCAAGCATTATACAAAGAAGCAAAAAGGAACAAAAAGGATAAAGAATTGCATGTGGCTCCCAAGCTGGGTGAATCACTAATACCATAGCTTAGAACTTCAAATAACCTATGGTGTCACCTGTCCATTATAGAGAAGTACTACAAATTCAAAATCAAATACAGAACAGTGTGTATCTTATACTGCCTTTTGTATAATACAAAAATAAAAAATTTAATTCTCATCTTGTGACTACAAAAAACAAAGGATACAGTATAAAACTAGTAAGAATTCTAACTTATAGAGACAGAGCAGATGACACATGTGTGGTAAGACTTCTCAATGTATAACCTTTACATTGTTTTGATTTCTGAACCATGCAAACATATCACTCATTCAAAATATAAAGTTTAAAAAATAAATTGAACAGGGAGAAATCCTTCGTAATTTTTACAAGTCCAACCTCCTCCTCTATAGGTACAGCACATGCTTTCAACTTACCTCCTAGGGGATGGAGACCTAGAAGATTTCCTTTTTAAGGTTTTTGATGTTCTTGGCGATCTGGAAGAACTCCTGCTCCTCCTCCTCCGCCTTTCCCTGAAAGCCAAAAACATTATCATTAAAACAAAAAACAAAACAAAACAAATCCAGCAATTGAAATCAAAGGCAATTCAAATTTACGAAAGCAAAAGGGTTCTTGATGATCTCAAAAGAAGGGTATCCTTGAGAGGACAGCTGAAACTCATGTCTTTCATATGCAAATTATCTAATTTTAGTGCAGATAAAATTATAAAACAAGGTTTAAAATTAAGGAAACATCTTGTAACACTTTCTATTAGAAAAGTTACAAGGCCTCCTTTTCATCTGATTTATCTGGACAATAATTTCTTCAGTAGTAAAAATAATAACAGATGTTTTGTTTTCTCTGAAGTTAAACACGTTCCTCCTTGGGATCTAAAACGCGTTTTGTTATCAGGTCCTCTGCAAGTACTTAGCTACTTGCTGCCCCACTGTGGATTATTTTATAGCAGGTAACAACAGGCTCTTGTTAGGAAATGAAAGGTAAGTCAACCTTCACCAGAGGAAATTCTGGACCTAGGCATTTCCCTCCAGCCTCCTACTATTTCATGAATGTTATCCAAATAACTTAAAATTAAGTGCACAATTTTCTTAGTTTAAAATATCTAAGAACTGGGATTTAAATATGACAAAATAAAAATTAACTGTTTATTATAAAACTGCTCTGCGTAACATTAGAAAATGATGCAGACAAGAAATTACTTTATTTGTAAGTATGGTCAGAGAAACAATGACTTTCACACCAAATCCCTAATTCAGGGAATGAGGTGTGAGAATGTATTTATTAAATGATTAATATATTCAATAATCTACATAACATGAAGATCTGATTATCAGTTGCCAGACTGTTAAAAAAAACCATTCTCCAGAATTTAAGTTATCCTTACCACTTCAGTAAATAGATTCCAGGCTAATAAAACACTAGTCTGTTTTTCACCCGTACAGTAAAAAACTAAATAATGCTCAGGTGTGTAGTATATACAGCAGATGTTAAAAAGAAAAAAGTTTAAGAACTCTAAATGTACAAATAAACCAACTCAAGCTTTACCTAAGACGCTGTTCATCATTTCCTATTTTTATTTCCAAGATATAAATTGTACTTCCTAATTAATATGAAAATCATATCACGAATTCCATTCCATCAATGCATTCCGTAACAGCTAGCCTAAGAACCAAAAGTACTTTTTTCAAAGCATCACTGGTATCCTTAGGCTTTAATTCTGCCTTGATCAGTGTAACTCTTCCCTTGTTATTTGAAAGTACTATATATAGGTGGACATTTAACAACTACACTTGCTGACAAGAACCAAGGCTGGATAGACAGCAACCCCTCAATTACTTGAGAGAAGTTGTGAGCTACCGAAATAAAGAACATGAAATGTGGAGTTGGTTAGACTCAAGACTTAAATTTTGGTTCCAAAACTTAACAGCTGCACAACTAGTGTCATATTACTTAACCCAAGTCTCAGTTTTTTCAACTAGAAAACAGAATTATTTCCCCATTTACAAATCACAGCATGTGAAAAAAAGCTGAAAGACAAGAAAGTGTAACTCTTTGGGAAGCTCTTTTGAAAGCATTCATCATTCTACATGGCTGAGCCTTTACAAAGTATTATTGGTCAGAATCTATTCTAAAGGTCTCAGAGACTATTTGAGACTATATTTACAAATGAATGCCAAAATCTGAAGTTACATCAATATCAAATTGACTTAACAGCCCATGTAAAAAACTAACATTTGAAGTCAGCAGAGAAAGTAAATTCAAATAACTAAAAAAAAGTCAAAACATTTTTTGGTTTGGTGCAGGGTAGTATCTAAACAATCCAATGAAAATAAAGGTGAATGAGACACACAGCCAATCAACTGATTGTGCAGTAAAGAGACCTTCACAAGAGTGTGCTGTCACCGTGCAGGGAGAGCAGTGGAAGCCGCATGTACGTCAGTATGCAAATTTATATGGTAATGTACATTTTCATTCAATCATAATAAACAAAAAAAAGATAACCTTCACAAGGCACAAATGCTACCCACAGCAAATGAAGTTAGTTTATTAGTTTTGTGTTGATGTGCTGGAACACGGCAGAAATCTATTTTCATCCCCATTTTAACACATACTGTTGCTTTCAACCTCATGCTCTCAGGCAATTTCTAAAAGCAAGTACAAAGTACTGGTTACATAATTCTCAATCAAACACTCTCAGAAAAGCAGGAAAGGAGCTAACATACTGCTGATACTGAAGTGCAGAAGAGGTGAGCAACTTCCTCTCAGAGTTTCTGTTCCCCCACATTTAAAACCATGGTAACAATAGTCCTCTCACACTCGTGAGAACTAAATGAGGTTAGGTATGAAAACCTCTGCCAAGACACAGTATCTGCCATTTAGTAAAGCAGTCAATAAATCCCTACAATTATCTTTCATTAACTAATCAAAGACTAGTATTAAGAATAACTGGTCCAGATAAAAACTCTCAATAAAACAGGAATAACATGGAAGTTCCTCAAAATAATAAAGATAATGTATACAAAACCAATAGTGAACACCATTCTCAATGGAAAGAGGCTGAAAACATTACCCCTGAGAAAAGGAACAGGACAAGAATGGCCTTTATCATCACTCCTACTTACCACTGTGCTGGAATCCTAGCCCGCAGAATAAAAGAGTAAGAAATAAAGGACGAACTGGTATGGAAGAATTAAAACTATCCCTATTTGTGGATAATATGATACTATACCCAAAGCAACCTGAAGAAGTCACAAGAAAACTACTGGAACTAATACATTCAGCAGAGTAGCACAGCACAAAATACACACACAAAAATCAGGTGGATTCTGATACACCAATAAGCTAACTACAAAAAAGAAATCAGGAAAACAGCATCATTTATAATAACCCCTAAAAAAATAAAATACTTAGGAATAAATCTAGCCAAGGATGTAAAACGTTATACGAAGACGACTACAAAACACTAATGCAAGAAACCAAGAGCCCTACATAAATGCAAAAACGTATCATGCTCATGGACAGACTCAACATTGTGAAAATGTCAATTACATAAGCACTACTGAAGAAAACAAATAAAGTAGGAGACCCTGTTCTACCTCACCTCAGAAGCTACCATACAGCTGTGATAGTCAAAACAGCCTGGTACCGGTACAACACAGAAACAAAGACCAAAGGAACAAAAGAGACAACCCAGATGTAAATTCATCCACCTGTAACTACCTGATCTTGACAAAGGCCCAAAGTCCATTAAATGGGGAAAAGACAATTTTTTAAACAAATAAGGCTAGCAAACTGTATACGTATATCTTTAAAAAGGATTGTAGGACCCATTCCTCACATCATACACAAAAACTAATCCAAAATGGATCAAAGGCCTAAACACAAAACTATACAGACCATAAAAAGAAGAAACATGGTAACACTAGAGATTCTAATACATGGACAATATTAGCAGGATATAAACCGTAACTAACAATACACAGACACCAGAAGACAAACTAGGTATGTTATCTTCTAAAAAGTACCCATAAGAGACTAAGAAATAATTTTTGGCTATGGCATGTCTGACAAATGTCTAATCTCAAAAATCTACAGGAACAAATGGTGCTTGCAAAATTAGATATCCATCTGCAATAAACTGAAACAAGATCCATATCTTACACCTTATACAAAACCCAACTCCAACCGGATAAAAGACCTAAATATCAAACCTAAAACGGTAAAGCTCATCCAAGAAAAGGTAGGAAAAACAATGGAAGTTTTAATACACAATGAGGACAGACTCCAAAATCTGTCACAGAAACCATAATCAACAGAAAATAAATAAATGGGAACTATTAAGAATCAAACACTTTTGCTCATCCAAAGACTTTATTAATAGAATTAAAAGAACACCCACAGAATAAGAAAAAATATTTGGCAACTCAATGTCAGACTGACACCTGATCTCCATGATCTATAAGATACTACAAAATATCAATCAGAAGAAGATAAATCATCCAATTAAGTGATGGGCAAAGGAGATGGACAACCATTGCACTCAAGAGTAGATCCAGGCAGCCAAAAAACACATGCGGACATGTTCACAATCTTTAGTTATTAAAGAAATTCAAATTAAGACAACAATGAGATACAATCTCACCCCAACGAGGTTGGCCATGATCCAAAAAATACAAAACTACAAACGCTGGAGAGGCTGTGGAGAAAGTGGAACCCTCCTACACTGTTGGTGGGGTTGCAAAATGGTCCAGCCTCTTTGGAAAGTAATCTGGCGCTTCCTTAAAAAAACGGATATAGATATATCATTTGACCCAGTAATTCCACTACTTGGAATATATCCTACAGAATCAAGGCCTTTCACACCAACGGACACACACACAAGAATGTTTATTGCAGCACAGTCCACGATAGCAAAAAGATGGAATCAACCCAGATGCCCAACAACAGAAGAATGGATAGGTAAACTATGGTACATATACTCAATGGAGCACTATACAATGATAAAGAATAATGATTCCAGGAAACATCTCATAACCTGGTTTCAACTGGAGGACACTATGTTGCGTGAAAGTAGTCAGTGACAAAAGGACAAACACTGCATGAGACCCCCTACAATAAGATCTCAAAAACAGACTTATGTACAGAAGAAAAGACTCTTTGACAGCTGCAAGGGAGCGGGGGGAGGGTTTAGATTAGACAGTTGGTAGAAATCTGGTTGGGTAAAATCGGTGACAGTACACATTAGAAACAAGAACAGCATTAACTGGACTTCAGCATAACTTGAATACTTCTTCCATCCTAACCCAGTATTGCAAGGACTGAGTAGCTGGGGCAGGGGGCAGGAGGCCATGCTCCTGGCGAACTCTAGGCCAACTGGCACAACTAGCGTTTATGCACCCCACATTGGTGGGTGGCGTCTGGGGTCTTAAAAGCTGCCAAGCTGCCATCCGAGGGCACAGCAAATGGTACCAACTCAGCAGGAACGGATGATCACCGAGGACCAAAATGACATGGGGTAAAAATAACCCAGAAGATAGAGAGAATCACATGAGTGGGTGCCTACATTGACATGGGACCGGAAGAACTGGATGATGCCCGGCCACCACCAGTGATAGCCACAATAGAGCTCACTAATTTGAGTCTCACTGGCAACACAAGAATAAAAAGGGGTGCACCTGAGATCTCCACTAAAAGACCACAATTGATGGTCCAACAGCTTCGGGGTTCCCCTTGGAGCATGGCCCCTGGCCCTGATGCTGCCCTTGCCCATAAATCATAATAACGAAGGTCCACTCTTCATACCAATAGAGTGGACTTGGTGATGCAGAGTGACCTTATACTGGATGCACTTTATGGTTCTATGCATCTATAAGGTATCATTCTGCTGACCTCTGGCTGGAATAAGGGGAGTGGGTGGAGAGGAGGGGAAAGGAGACTGTTGGGAGGATGAGACACGTACAGAGCAGAGAGGAACAGTATGCTGTCACCCGGCAGGGAGAGCAGTGGAAGCTGCATATAGGTGGGCATGTAAATTTATATGGGAATGTGCATTTTCACTCACCATAATAGAAAAAAGAAATATCACTTAAAACAAATCGACAGGAAAATCCAACACCTCTGTAACAAAAAGACAAATAATCCAATTAAAATATTGGCAAAAGGGGTAAACAGACAACTTCACCAAAGACATTCAAGCAGCTAACAAACTGCTCTGGATCACTAGTCATCACAGAAATGCAAATCAAAACTACAATGAGACACCTCTCACCCCAATCAGAAAAAAGTATAACAAACACTGCAGACACTGCACAGAGTTTAGAATTCTTATGCATTGCCAGTGGGAATGTAAAACAGTACAACTACTTTGGAAAGCAATATGGAGCTTCCTTAAAAAGCTAGAACAGACATACCACAGGATCCAGCAACCTCACTGGCAAGGAATGCATCCTACAAAAACAAGAGCCATCACACAAACCCATGCTCACTGCAGCACTATTCACAACAGCTAATAGATGGAAGTGATGTTTAAGTGTCCATCCACAGACAAATGAATCAACTATGGTACACACACAACAATAAAGACTAATGATGAATCCACAGAAGATCTCACAACATGAACGAATCTGGAGGGCATTATACTAAGTGAAGAGGTCACTTACGTGAGGACAATTACCATATGAGTGCACTATTATAAAAGCTCTTGAAAAGGTTTATACACAGAAAGAAACTATCTTTGATGGTTACCAGGAAGAGTAGGAGTAGAGGGAAAAACACCCACTAGACAACAGAGCGGTAACTCTGGTAAAAAAATAAGACAAAACACAAGACTGGGGAAATCAGTAGAGCTTGACCAAGGCAAGGTCATGGAAGCTTCAGATATATCCAGACTCCCAGGGGGCCAAATCACTGGGCTGATGGCTGGGAATCATGGCCCCAGGGGACACCAAACTCAATGAGCATAATATAGTTTACAAAGAAAATGTTCCAATGGTCCGAACTCAGCAGGAACGGATGCTCACCAAGGACCAAAGTGACATGCGGTAAAGACAACCTAGAAGACAGAGAGACCCACAAGAGTGGGTGCCTACATCGACTTCGGACTGGAAGAACCGGATGGTGCCCGGCCACCACCAGTGATAGCCACGACGGAGCTCACAGAGAGGAGCCTCACTGGCAACACAAGAATAAAAAGAGGTGCATCATGAGATCTCCACTAAAAGACCTCAATGGATGGTCCAGCGGTTTTGGGGTTCCTCTGAGAGCATGGCCCCCTGCCCTAATGCTGCCCTTTCCCATAAATTATAACAAAGGTCCACTCTTTGGACAGGAATGGATTGGACTTGGCAATGCAGAGTAACCATATATTGGAGGCACTTCATGGTTCTATACATCTATAGCATATCATCTTGCTGACCTCTGGCTGGAGGAAGGAGAGTGGACGGAGAGTAGGGGAAAGGAGGCTGTTGGGAGGATGAGACATGTATGGAGCAGAGAGGAATAGTTTGCAGTCACCGGACAGGGAGAGCAGTGGAAGCTGCATATAGGGGTGCATGTAAATTTATATGTGAATGTACATTTTCACTCAGTTATGTTAAATAAAAATAAAAATTAAAAAAAAGAAAATGTTCCACATCCTCCTGTGTTGAATAGAGTCTAGGATCTTAAAAGCTCTGGTGTAGCTATCTAAGATATTCCAGTGGTCCCACCCCAGTTGGAGCAAAGGAGAATGAAAAAAATCAAACACCAGAAAAGATGAGTTCAAAGGCTAATGGACCACAAATACCACAGCACCCACCTGAATGAGTCCACCACAACCAGAATGTGCCCTGCTACCACTACTGACCAATGACAGGGATCACAAAAGGTCTCATACAGCACTCAGCAAAATGTAGAACACAATTCTAAGTCACAGAAAAAGACCTGATTTACTGGTTTCAGAGGCTGGAGAAACACATAGAGTCGGGCCCACAGACACCCTTTTAACCCAACACTGACGTCACTCCTGAGGTCTACCCTTCAGTCTAAGATTAGACATGCCCACAAAATAAGGCAAACTGGTCACACTAGCCCAGGAGCAAGGATGAGAAGGCAGAAGGGGACAGGAAAGCTAGTAATGGGAAACCAAGGATGAGAGAGCTGACATGACATGGGACTGGTAATCAATGTCACTAAACAGTATGTGTATTAACTATTAAGGAGAAATCAACTGGCTCGCTAAATGTTAAAAAAAAAAAAACACCTGTTGCCACTGAATAATTAGGAAAAAAACACTATTCTAAGACTTGAAAAGCACTATTAAGATGCAGTTTAACATAAGTTAGAGCTCCCATTTATAGTCATGGCTACCATCTGGGGAAATGGATACAGGTTTAGGTAATCCTGACTCTCAAGAAGGTCCTCATTTTGCAGCTGTTGCTACTAGCAACTTGCTACCCACCACCTGCTGAGAGTGTACCTATTAATAAGTGACAGGAATAATCCTAAGAAAAAAGCAAATTTCTTAGAATTGTCAAATAAGAGACAGCCTAAATTTAAATTTCTTGCATTCAACAAAACAAAGATGTAAAAATTACCTAAAAGACAAGTTTGAATGCCGTGTCATAAGATTTATCCCATCATTTCACAGAAATACAGAATTTCAATTACTCTCTTTTTATAAAAACATGCGCTTGTCCTGGACACTTTCCTGGGAACATGGGCCCTAGTCCTGCTGCTGTCCCTGACCAGAAACCAGTAATGAGGTCAACCCTTCAGACAAGAATGGACTGGATGCAGGGTCACAGTGTGTCCATATGGTGTGTGTACTTCATGGTTCTATGCCTTTACAGGAGGAGGTCTTGCTAGTCTGTTTCTAGATGGGACGGAAGGGGGCAGAGAGGAAGGGACAGACGCTTACTGAGGGGACACTAGAAGTATGGAATGGAAATGAGGAGTATGCTGTCACTGGGTGGACAGAGCAGAAGCAGCTGCAGATAGATGGAAACGCAAAACCCATTTGGACTGTACCTTCACTTAATGATAAAAAAAATTGCTTGTGTCTTCTCATACTCTTAAAGCAATAAATAATAAAAGCAAGATGAAAACAGTGGATTACAACTACAGACTACTAATACTTTTCAAATAATTTCACCCAATTTCCTCTTTTCTTCATAAATTCAAATACCATGGCAATTTCTTTACCAGAGAAATCTTCACTCTGCAATTAGGGGAAAACTTTCTGCCATTATTGCCTGATTTCCACTTGTATTAAGATAATCTCCTCCACTTCAGTTAAAATTTATACTTTCATTTTGTCAGTGAATTCCTTGATTAAAAATGCAAGCATTCTCACACCTGCTGGAACTACGGGATCTTCTTGATGCATTGTAACTTCTGGGTGGTGTTCTGGATTTCTTATCCTTCTTTCTTTTCTCATCTATTTCTTTGGATTTGTCCTTTTCTCGGTCCTTTTCTTTGTCCTGTTCTTTTTCCTTCTCTTTGTCTCGCTCTTTTTCATGTTCTTTCTCCCGCTCTCTTTCTCTGTCCTTTTCCTTGTCTTTTTCCCGATCCTTGTCCCGTTCTTTATCACGTTCTTTGTTTTTACCACGGTCCTTTTCTTTTTCACGTTCCTTTTCTCTCTCTCTCTCTTTTTCCCTTTCCTTTTCTCTATCTTTTTCTTTCACTCTTTCCTTTTCCTTCATCTTGTCTCTGGTATCTTTCCTCTTGTCCCTTTAAAAACAAACAAAAATAAATTTGTAACTAAAATAATTCTATCTTCTCACCACAGAAAAAGGGTTTACCTTCCTCAACGACTACCCACACAAAATAATCTGTAATGGCTACAGATTTCTTATCTAAATTTCAACATGTCTCATGTAGGTGAAGCTGTCCAGTGAAACAACAGGCTAACTTGAACAGTCTGGAAGCCTCTCTAGTGTTACTAACCATCAGACTGAAATCAATGGCAATCAACATTAATCCTATATTACTAACAGAATCAGAGAAGTTTTCTTCCTCTCATAAGAAACCTAAACCACAACAGGTATTTAACAAATCAAGCCACCGAAAAATAGCCTTAATTCCCCTAAAACTTACCGTGAATGCGAACGACTTCTGGACTTCCGTCTCTCTCTCGATTTAGAGCGTTTTTTATGTGGACTCTTAGATCTACGTCTTTCTTTCTGTCTTGAACGTGATCTATTATGGGATCTACTCCTACAGAAAAACAAACAGAATATCAAAACTGGTTCTTAGAATTTCAATTTAAAAAAACTGAACACATCTTTCAAGTAAGAATTTTTAAAACGTACCCCAACAGTGTTTATCAGTATTTTTAAACTTCCTGTTACACAACACTTCAGTTGGATTACACTGAATAAATTTAGTTATTGAAAACTTTATCAGATATTTCATTGTCCAGAACACAAAGACAGGAAGAGTGAAAGAATTTATTTCCTATGTCAGACTTCAGTTAATGTTTCCAGGTATGGCTTTCCTTTGCCAACTATTATATGCCTCAAATTAATGTAAATCTTCCCCACGGTCCAAGTTTCCATATCATAAATTGTCTCTGATGCAAAAGAACAGAATTTGACTTAAATGTATTACAACTGCTTCTAACTTATCTTGATAGGGAATAGTGGTGATACAGTTCAACAGTTTCTATAAATGGCTGTGTGGTACTGTCGTAACAAATACATTAAAAACAGTGTAAGAGGAAGCAGAGAAAGACAGTACGAGTGTATAGGAAAGTAAAAATCACTACTCGTGCATTAAAGCTAGATAATCAACTGTTGGGTATGCAATGCCTTGATTTTTATAAGTATAAACACAGCTATTAAAAGAAAACTTTATTACTGGAATTCTTTCAGGAAAAACAACTGCTACACCAATTTTTCAATTCTTTAAGTCCCCTTCTTTCTCAAATGCAACAATTGCTTTCATAATAAAGTGGTTTTTTCATGAGGTTTCCTAAGAACTATGTATTACCATACAGCAAAACAGACTACGATTAGATTCACAGGCTTTGGAGTCACACAGCCTGGCTCTGAAGCTCCATTCTGCCACTACTAGCTGTGAGAACTTAGGCTACTTGCTTACCCTCTCTTTAAGCCTGGGTTTCATCATCTATTAAGCACAGTAAAAATCATACCTATATCTCCTAGGGCTATCATGAGGGTTAATTCTGATGGTATATACAAAACTGCCTAGCAGTCTTTGGCACGGAGTAAATGCTCAAAACTCCGAACTCTCAATACTATCACCACTAACAATTAAGGGACTCATAAACTTTAAAAGATTTATTCCAAGGAGGTCAAATGAACTTCTGTTAGTTTGCTTTACATACTCAACTTGATTGTTATGTTTTTAAGCTAAAATGCAAACATCTATGAAATACACACTGTTACATCATTATACTTATAGAATTCTGGGTAGCAGAAAAGCCTCCAGCTATTTCTCCATTAACAATAAAATCTTTGTTTTTAAACATAATTTTCAGTTAGCCAAAACTTGTTTTTCAACAGCTAATTTTCAACTGAACTATTCATCTTTTACATGGCTTTAAAGACATGTCTTTGTACCAAATTTTTGATACAAGAAGATAATTCATACTTCACTGAAATCTTTATGACTAATAATCTGAAAACTACAAAGGTTAAGCAGTAGGTTTTAAGGCCAAATTCAGAACATTTTTAGTCCATTTACAAATACACACATAAGGATAATCTTTTAAAGTTATTCTGGCTTCTAAGTACTTACTAGAGTCTGAATATTTACAATTTCTGTTCCAGTTATCTTTGTTAAAAGTATAAATAATGCTTGTGCTTTCTTCAAAACTGCAATTTTTCAACCTCAGAGAAACTCTTACAAAATGTAAAAATAACCTAAATAAATAATAACAATAAAGTAGACTCCTGATCGCTTTACCTCTCGCCTTACCCTGTCGGCCCACCGAGGTTGGAAGTTACTGCTCAGGGTAAATGTGCTATTTATGTCTGACATGAAGTACTTTCACATTTCTATTTCACCTGTTAGCGGCCTTCAAGTTTTCTGATTAAGAATGATAAAACCTTCAAGTCAAGAGAAAATCTAAAGTAACCTAAGATAAAGCTGACCTAAAGTTCTTTTTAGGAGCTTTCCTTTTTGCATAATTTGCAAGATTACATTTTAACGTAACCTGTAAATAAAAGGCAACTCATCAATATGTAGAATCAAGCTTCATTTTGTAAATCAGTTGCTCCCCATTAAAACATTATGAAAGGTCGTATAGCTCTTATCCTGGTCTACAGAAACTACTTACCTTAAGATGTAACAAGTGTAGTACTACCCATGTTTTCTAAAACTATCTCTTTGAAAAATATGTATCAAAATTTACCTGGACATGATAGAAACACATCTTTCTCCAGTCCTAGCCAAGCCCACAGTGACAAGAAACCCCTTCTTTCCTCCTACTGTAAGAAAGGACAAGGCGGGTCAAGGGTGTTGGGAGCACCTGAGGCCGAGGAAAAGGCAGAAAAGGACAGACCTTCAAGAGCAAAAATCTCCTGTCAACTCACACTTCCAAGTCTAGTGGGTCAGAGCCAAAGCTGAGAGTGTCAGCTTTTACTAGGTAAAACAAGGGGAAGCCAACAGAGGCCTATCTCTTCCCTCCCCAACATTCAGGGTCTCCTTTATCAACGCTTCCAAGCCAAAATTCTGACGTCAAATATGTTTTCAGCTAAGAAATTCTTCTTCCCTTAAAGAGAATTCATCCTCCTCTGCACTTGTTCACAAAGCTAGTCAAGGCCACGTGTGTTTCCATACTCCATACATAAAAAAAATGTAATATGCTGACCCAAACAAGACACATATATACACAACACAGCTTATACAAGCTGGAACCTGTGTAAAAGATGAAAACCTTTCAGAAGAAAAACGTAATGAGATAGAGAAGTGGTAACAGAAAAGTGCCAAGACCGTGCCAGTTTTTTCCAGCCTCAGAAAATCACTACGGTAGGTATGGCAGATTTGAGACACGGCTCTTGTACCCCATACCAAACGAGACCCAAGTCACTGTTTTTTAGCCTCAGAAAAGAAGTGACAACTCTTCTGCCCAGTTTTATAGCTGCCGGATCACCCTCACCCTCACCCCCGCCCGCCAACACACAGAGCTGTCCTCGCCTAGCACCGCCACTGCCTGTGGACCACTTTCCTGCCTGCTTCTGCTACGCTACCTTAACCTTGCTACTCCTTGCAGGCAAAACAACTTCCTTCACTGGGTACCAGAGATCCTGTACTACATACAAGACACTGAGGCAAGGAGTAAAACCACATTCCAAACAAGATTTCACAGACCAATAATAATAAGGAAATATATTGTAAACAGCTAAAACGTAGTAATAGCCAACAACAAAAAAATCTTAACTTTCCCATCTCATTTCTTGAACCTCCTTGATCACAGAAAAATGGCCTAAACTTAGCTTACTGGTAAGTCTTTAATATACTGATTCCTTTCCTCCCTCTCTTCAAATCCTCCTCCCCCAATACTCCACATCAAGCTCACAAACAGGTACACACACACACACGATTTCCTTTCCTCTCCCTAGACACTAGTACAAAGATGTGCACACATAACATGCAACTAAGATTCACTATACACATTTTTAGGGTCCCAAGCGGCACAATGGTTAAGCATACGGCTGCTAACCAAAAGGTTGGCAGTTCAAATTTACCAGATACTCCATTGGAGAAAGGTGTGGCAGTCTGCTTCCGTAAAGATTTAGCCTTGGAAGCCCTATGGGGCAGCTGTACTCTGTCCTGTGGGGTCACTATGAGCTGGAATCTACTCAACAGCAATGAGTTTTATGTACGTTTTTACAATTCAACAAAAGTCTACACACCTTAAAGAAGACAACATAATTTATCTCTTCAGACACAATTTTTAGCAGACTTCCAGAAAAGACAGTATTGCAAATTTACATTCTGAGGCTCTCTTTGTGTTAAACATAAAGCAATGAAAGATAAAACACAGCACTGAAGAAAGAGAGCTATTCTCAAAAATAAGATAATAAAAAACAGAGTGTAAGAACAGCTGAAGCTAAAAGCTCCAAGTTTCTCCCGTGTTTCAGGTGCAAAAGCTGCAGAGAAGGCTTATCCCTAGAAACCTATCAGGAACATAAAGTGCACCACTTAACATATGGTGCTAGAAAGCGGTAACTGCTGGAAACCAAGAGCTGGGGTGGGGCTCTCAGCCCCTTAGTGAACTCTGGGGTAAAAATCAGAAGAGGTGCAACTGTAGCACCACCACCAAATGTGATCTTTTCAAAATACGAAGAATGAAAAGTTTCTGGCACTTCTGCATAAAGATTACTTTGCTCTTAGAAAAATCAAGAACAGAATATCTTTAAGAAAAACAGTAACTTCTACAACTGAAAATCAGTTAAAATATTAAAAATACCAACCAGTACAACAAAAGTTCCCTCTTAACAACAGTACTTTAACAGTATTTAATGGTAACCACACTTCTAAGTGAACTTTGCTGAAATGCTTAAATTTTCATTTTTGACACACACTCAAAATCTCAATTATTTCAAACACAAAATTGAAAAAATTGAAAATAATAGTGAAAATTCTCACCTGTGTTTTGACTGTGATCTTTTCCTTCTAGAATGGGATTTTGAGCTAGACCTGGATTTTGAACGAGTGTGGGAACGAGATCGACCGCCTTTTCTTTCATTGCTCTTTCCAGACTCTGGGAGGAAAAAACCACTTTGCAGCGTAAGCTCAGAACAATTAAAGATCCCAGTTAATAATCAGGCACAAGTGGAATGTACCACATATAGTGCAAGGGGCCTACTCTCTGTACATCCTCCTCCTGTGCAATTATCCTTCAGAAACATCCAAGAAAGTCATTGCATAAACTCGGTGAGTGCAGCCATCCTGCAGCAGTACATATAAACCACATGATTATAAACAGCTGTTCGTAATATTTTGTTGCTGCCATAATGCATGATTATAACACGTCTGCAATTTCTACGACAGAGATCTTAAGTCCTTTCTCCATTTATTCTGCTAGAGGTGAAGCTTGAGTGTTCAGTTAATGCACAAATTTGCTCAAATGTTAACCACCTAGACATTTTTAGATCGGATTTTTAAACTGTCTTGGTTAGCAACAGAGTCTGATTAGGTGTTCCTTTATTTTGTTGAAACAGAGTATGTTTTTCTCTATAAATCATGGGCTCTGTTTTCTATTTTTAAAATTAAAGCTTTAAAGGAAAATAGACTCTGCTGAGCCACAGTATTTTAAATATATTTATTTTTTCAGTGTCACAGTAACGTGTATTTTGCTTCAAGTAAATTAGTTTTGAGCACAATTTTGCAGGTAAAATACAAAGAGCTGATTAGTTCAGCCTGAGTGACTTGATCTAGTTTAACGGCAAAAGATGAAATAAGCATAACTTCTAAACATCAACTGAGTAGTTCTTGGAGATGAATAAATCACTTACTCTTTCTTGAGTTTCAGTCTTCTTTGTACAATGAAGGGACTAGACAAGGTAATTTCTAGAATTCCTTTCAGTTCTAAGCTTCTATGATTTTAACCTACTACCTATGTAACACCTTACAGACTTACCTGGTTCAATAGCTGCTGAGATAAATGACTGAGCCTCTCGTACTCGCTTCATAACTTCTTCTAACTCCTTAGCTGCAGCCTGAGGTGTCATCTCAGGGGGTTTTACTATTGCATTGTTGGAGTGATTTATTCTAAATTAAAAATATTAGCATATCACAAATACACACCATATTTTACAAAACATGAAACAATCAGTTTATTCAATATGTGTATTTATAAATCTGAGAGTATCTTGCAAGACCTTTAAATAAAGAATAAGACCCAAACAATGATTAAGCACCCATTCCCTCCTCCTGTTATCTCTGATTAACAAAGCCAAAAACAAAGAAAAAAAAAGTGAACCTTGGATGACTTCTTTAACAACTTGAATAGACCAAAGCAAATGTTTGTCCACATATCTACAATAAAATCTTGACACCAGTATTAAAACAAATCATTTCTATTCCTAAATTATAACATTTTACTGACAGTATCTGAATCTTGGGAGGATGAAAGCAAAGTTATCTATCATGTACACTATTTTAATCAGCTCTGGATCATGGCAGGGTTAGACACAGCTTTGCATCACCAAGGCAGCTGAAAAAACTCTTCCTATATTAGGCAAGAGCAGCTTCTATGATGCACATACATCAATTTGGTCTGTCTTGTTTTATCCACCCCCCATTTTCAAAAGCATTCACTAAGAAGAGTTAGTGATCCTATAATACTATAATCCTGATCAAACCATATAACTAAAGCAAATCTATGTGAAATTCAGATAAAACAATTAGTCTCAATAATTTATGTAACAAAGAATGTCTAGACTTGAGTATCTGAAATGCTACCTAAATTTTTCATTTTGCAAGTAAAAAATGCAAGCAAACCTTAAAATTCAAGATGTCTGATTTAAAACACTTACGTGTAACTCAGTAATATTTTCTTCCTGGAACTGTGAATTTATCAAAATTCCTATGATTCTGATTCAACCCACGTTAAATGGTCCATTAGCTTAAAGTTATGATGCAAAACCAACCTGACTTGTTACACCTTAAGGAAATATACCTACTATTGTCATCTAGGGTACACAAATGACATGTTAAGATTAAATTATAAAAGAGAAAATAAATGTCTTCCAATACAACTTTAGGAAATTTAAGGGCTAAAACGGTAAACATCTCATGCACTTCATTTATACTTAACACAGTCTTCCTTTCCACAAATTGCCCATTACTATTAAAAAGAAAAAAAGAAAAAAAGCCTTAATTACATCAAAATTACTTAAAATTTTTTTCAAAACTATTAAAATTTTTTTGTTTAGGGTTTCTTACTTCAGTGGCCTGTCTCCAAACATAACTCCATTAAAAGCAAGGGCCCTTGGTACAGAATTTTGGTCTGCAAATTCCACAAAAGCAAACCGAGTCGGCTGAGTCTCATCACCTGCCATCCGTACAAACTTCACTTCTCCAACTTGTTTAAAAAATTCGAGTAGCTGATCAGCTGTCGTTGTCTGAGGAACCAAAAGGACATTTTAAGTTATATTCTTAAAAAAAATCTGGTAAGGGTTACTTTGGCAACCATTAAGATTTTTAAGAGGAAAAAAAAATGAGCTACTACCACTGAGTTTCTTCTTAAGTTACCTGAGAATTCAAATTTCCAACATACACTGTCCTCCTAATTTCATCAATTTTGGAAGGATCTACATTTCCCATGAGTGGTGGCTGTGGTATCTCTCCAAGAGTTGCAATGTTAGGGTCTAGTGCTGCTGCTGGTATAGCTCCCAAACTGCTAAGTGAAACACCAAGCTGTTGTAAAAAAAGAAAAAACAAAAGCAAAAAAAAAAACAAAGGCATTTATTTTCTGTTAGAATCAAAAATTAGCACTCCTTAAAGACAACTAATCAACTACCTCAACAATGGAAGGAGTATAGGGATTATTAACTGTAAATCATGCATATTTCTGAATTAATAAGAAAACAACTTCACCTCAGTTTTGAACATATCAAAACATACTTAAGTGTCTGCGTATTTTAACTATTTTTAAACTTGACACTAAAAACGTGTCACGGTCATTCAACACTGATTATATAAATGAGTTCCTAACAGTTGACAATGACCGTAGTGTCTAATTTTTGCTGGATTATTAATTTAATCCTCATCATGAATCCTAGGACACAGGTATTATTATATCTATTTCACCAGTAAAGAAAAAAGAGAAAAAGGCAGAGTACCACCATGGACAGAGTAAAATTTAAATAGAAGCAAAGTTTACCTAAGATAAGAAATCTACAATATAAGCCCTAACTTACACTACAGTAGGAAAATGACAAAATCCTTTGAATGATCTTCCCTTAACAACAGTAAATTCAGTTTTTAGTTCAAGCATAAAGAACATACTATCCTTAGTGAGGTTTAACTAGAAGAGACAGAAAATGGGAAAAATTTCAGAGTAAAAAGATCTTTCAAGGAAAAAGAAATATATCACCACATTCATTTCCACTCTTTATTATTTAAGAAAAAAGTGAGCTACCCCTTCACATGCAAACATATCATATAACTACTAAGATTTACTAACTGTTAAGTGACAATGCTTTATAAGGTGCAAACACCAAGTTTATGAAACAAATTTCACTTATGTGAATCACAGCAGCCAGTATGATCTTTAAAACCATGTCAACCCATTTTACATCCCTGCTTAAATCCACTGATGGCTTCTAATCAAATTTAGAACAGAAGTCCAACTCCTTTTCACGGCCTACAGAAACCAACATAATCAGTGCCCTATCTCTACTTTCAGTCTCATCTCAAAACACACACTCTCCTCGCTGCTCGTTCACTGTGTTTGAACCACACCAACCACCATTCTGTTTCTTAAACATGTAAGTGTTACCCACTTTAGGGTTTTCCACTTGGTGTTCCTTCTGCTTAGAAAGCTCTTGCTCCAGCTTTTGCCCAATGAATCCTTCAAGCATCAGGTAAATCATCTCCAAGAGGCTTTCCCTAACCTTATATAAAATGCTTTATTTTCTCCCATAGCATTTAAGCTCTACACATCACTCTTTTCCCGTTACAGTACTCTCATCTGTAGTATCTGACTACCGAGAGATCCCAGATTTATGCTCACTGTCACCTTGTGGCACAGTGGTTAAGTGTTACTATGGCTGCTAATCAGAAGGGTGCCAGTGCTCAAATCTACCAGCTGCTCCTTGGAAACTCTATGGGGGCAGTTCTACTGTCTATAGGGCTGCTATGAGTTGGAATCAACTCGATGGCAGTTCCCCCACCCCCATTACCATTTCAAGATGATACTGTTGTGGAAATATCTCAGTTAAACATGGGTTAGAGACCTCTATGAATCAAGACTACTACCCTCTAGGCCTAGCCTTTCTCCATGTTGCTTTGGTAATCATACCTCTTTCTCTAGCCCCAGTAGCACGGTAGATAAGAGCTTGGCTCCTAACCAGAAGTCAGCAGTTCAATCCAGTAGCCACTCCCTGGAAACCCTCTGGGGGCAATTCTGCTGTCCTATGAGAGTCACTTAGTGTTGCAGTCAACTCAACGGCAATGGGATTTTTTCGGTTTTATGTCTTCTAAGGTCTAAGGTACCCAAGGTGACAGAGGGTCGTATCTTAATGTGTATTTTTTTGTAACTATGCAAGAGAATTATCCTATACAACTAAGCTAAATTAGAAATAGTTTTGTTTATTAGCTCTGAATGGATTTAAAACACTGAACAGTCCTTTCCAGGTATTCCCTGTGGTCATTCCCTTTGACCTACGAGCTCCTCCACTGAGCCATGTACAGATTTGGAAAGAGCTTTTCCAAACCACCTACACCAACCCTTTTGTTTTTCAAATGTTAAAATTACTCAGTTCTTTTTTAGGAACCTTTTCCTGTCTTTCTTCATTACATCATTCTTCTACATCTGTCTTGTCCAATACAGCAGCCACACTGAATGTAAAATTCAGTTTTTCAGTCATACTAGTCGTAGTCCAAGTCCTCAACAGCTACTTCGGTCTACTGGGTACCATATTAGGTAGAACAGATACAGACATTTATCTCATCTAAGAAATTTCTATTGGATAGGGCTGCTGTGTGACAACAGAGAGATAATAATAAAACTACTCTTTTTAGATTGACGTATCTTCTAGCCCTGGTCCAAAGCACTGTATTTAGTTTCCCTTTTGGTCTTTGAAGGGTAAAAGACTACCTGAACTCTGAACATAACAGTTTTGTGATCTGACCTAAAAGCCCTGGCCTCCCTAAGGAGGTTAAGAAACTTAAATGAAAGAGTCATCCTTTTTATGTATAGAAAACAATGTTCTAGGCAGGAGGAATAAATACAAAAGCCCTGTGGCAGAAATATGCTTGGCATATCCAAGAAACAACAAAACCACATGGCTCAAGTACAGTGAGACAAAGACAAAGAAGCAGAAAAAAAAGCCAAAGAGGTAACCAAGAGCCAGATCACAACAAGCTACCTTTCTACTATTGTCTAACTGAAATTAGTCTTCATAAATTGAGTTTTATAGTACCAGATGTCTATGCTAAATCAAGGTAACAAATAAAATAATAAAAAGTTTACACTATTGCCAAATAAACACCAAGGATTTTCAAGATAGCAAAACACTTTCTAAGGAAAGGAACAATAAGTGATGCTCCTAGAATCGGAATTGGTATGCTAGAAATATATGAAAAACTACTCCATAAAATGTTCACAAAGTCCTACTCAAATGATCAGATATTCCATTTAAAAGATTCTGACAATGGTGTGGAATAATTAAAAAACTTAAATACTGCACACTTCAAGGTTTCAGAAACCACTCTTATTACTTGAATAAAAGTTAATGACATCATATAACTTATGAAGTTACTACTTATCACCGTAAGTCTAGATTTAACCTTCAACTGAGTTCTGGATTTCCTTTTGGGCTTGCCTCAGTGAGGGGAGGGGGTTTAAAAACGAAAGTATGAACATACATAAAAATCCAAAGATTCCAGTAATAGTAAAATTTTTTTATTTTTTTTATTTTATTTTTTTATTTTTTATTCCAGTAATAGTAAAATTTTTTATTTAACCTCACTTTCAAATCACAAAGGAAGTATTAAATTACTATTTAACTCCTCATAACCTAAAGAAAAACCCAAACTCACTCCCATCAACTTGATTCTGATTCACAAGGACCCTACAGAACAGAGTAGAACTGACTCACAAGAGTGTTTCCAAGGTGCATCTGGTGGATTCCAACTGCTGACCTTTTGGTTAGCAGGCATGGCTCTTAACCACTATGTCACCAGGGTTTCCTAACTCCTTAAATCAAAAAGATATTGTGGCTATGTCTTCACCTTGTTGTGTTTTCTCGACATCAGACAACGTTTTCCTGAGATATTTTTTCCCATTATCAAAATTGTGGATTATTTTCTGTCTTTCAAATGGATTTCATCCTCATGAACTGAGAGATTTACACAGTCCTTCAAATTCCCTACAGTAAATAAAATGCTGAGTTTCAATAACTGAATTTCTAAAGAATAATTTAAATCCTGAAGTTAATACTCAAATCCAAAAGAGAACTTCTGTCAGTCATACTTGGGGAAAAAATTTGAATCGGAGTTTTTGAATCCACTTCATTTTTAAAAAGTGATAGATCCCAAGTAGTAATCTTTTCCTAAAATTTTTATTGAAATAATTACCAGCTGAATATTTGTCCCTTTTATAAGGTGGCTTATAGTACTTACCGTAGTCAATGGATTTGGGGTTGGAATGGGCAGCAGGCCTGCACCAGGCATCAGACTTGTCATGGTTGGAGCAGGCGCCAATAAAGAGAGGGCTTTGGATTCCTCTGGGATTTTACCTGCAGAGGCAAATTCCAAACATCACAGAAAGCAGACACACCACATAACCTTTACACTATGATTTTACAGTTACCCTCGTACTTAAAAAATAATAATAATAAATGAATCTATCTATCAGATCCATACAAAAAATAAATTTAAGAACTTAAGTCTTTCCTTTTATCCTGGTCTACTAGGAAAAATAAAAGTGAGCAAAACTTCAAAGACTAACATTCTCATTAATGGAACATTATTTTAAAAACTGAATAATGTAGATAATTATTTAACACTTTGAGCTATGGGTCACCTGTACTGGAAACTTAATGTTCATGAACCAAACGATATCAAGCATGGACGCTTTCCCAGGACGGTGTTTTCGCGGTGATCGAAAGTTGTGTTACACATGACAACCGTTCGTGTTGGCTGCATCACTAATAGCACACAGAACATCAGATACAGAAAAGAAGAACATTTTTTAAAGTTTAATCCCCAGAAATGGCAAATAACCAAATTAGTAAAAAAAAAAAAAAAAAAGGAAAAAAAAACCAAATATGTGCGAATTGAAATTTGTTCCTTAATGAGGGCCCTATTCTGTTACTGAAACTACCTACTTGTGATGCAATTTTGATAACCCTCCAAAGGAATCCATTTAATTTTAGTATACAGAAGAAAAACAAAAACCTACTTCTTGAGTCACCTTCAGTTTAAAAGGAAGGCTACATCCATTTAGTTAATCAAGCAGCTCACCAATAACATAACAGATACTTATAAGAATCCAGTTCCAAAGACTATGTCTTGGGAAAGTGCTAAAAGTTTTAAGAGTAAAAACAAAAGAAAAAAGTTCCCTAATTTCAGGTACCTTCTTAGAAAGTTCAGTTTTAGACTTGACTTATGTACACTTATCTGAAGAGGAGTGGCTAATGCCTTAATGTCTTGTTTATAAACACTTTAACTGCTAATAACAACAGTAACACTAAAATAACCTAAAAGATGAAAAGTACACTCTGAAATAAGCACATCTATTTGTCCAATTAATTACTGGATTCTAATCAGTTAACTCCGATGAGGACTACAACATTCATGCATTTTTTGTGCTCGTATATCTTACCCCAAGAAAGTATTTTAATTTTGGATTATATACACTTATTTTAGAAAAATAAGAACTACTCACACAGTAGTTAGCTACACATTTCTCTAAAAGTAATTTAAAACACTGAGTACAAAATCATGCTAAATTGTTTATAGCATATGGAATAAATTTTTAAAAGCACCATGCTGAGTTTTAATGGTAAAAATCCTATTTAAAACCACCAGATGTCCAGGGATAAACCTCTAAACAGTATTATCTGACTAAATCTCTAAACATGGATGGAATTCAAGACAGATTTTAAAACTCACTTTAAATAATAGTTATGCATTATTTACCGCAGCAGAATAAAGCTCTATTTATTAGCTTTAGCAAGTGTCTACTTTTTCTAAGCTCTGCAGCATCTAAGTCCACAGTACTTTAATTTACTAACTTCAAAAACAAAGTTATTTTGTTATTTCAACGCAAATTCTGCAGAAGCAGATTTTTTTTTTAACATGCATAAAGATACACAAAAAGTAGGTATATCTTACTGAAGACATCAAAAAATTTATTAGTTACTAACGTTAGCAAATGTATCTATATAATACCCACATACATACTATACTATTTACAGACAATCAGAAGCGATAATTCATTATAAAGAAGTATTTTTGCTTTTTAATGACAAATTTGCAAAACCTGAATACATCTTGATATATTAACTTTGGTAATAACGTCAATTTACGTTGTTTCAATCCAGAAACACTGGGAATTTAACATTACTTATCAATTAATTAGCAAAACTATCCATAGAAGAAAAGGGGACATTCAACATAGGCCAAAAGTTGCTTATTATTACAGCTTTTCACTTATGGCTTAAATAAAGTACTAGTAGGTTTCTTGCCTCTCATGGTATTAATAATGAACTATCTACATCTTTAAGTCTACCCAGAAGCACAGTAATACTTTTTTCTAATTACCACTAAAGACAATTTTAAAAAGGAAAAATTTCCACTGCTAATCTCCAAGGTACATTCCATCAAATTTACCTCCAAATACTATCTATCAGAGTGTACAGAATACGCATTTAGCCTTTTCTCTCAACGGCACTCCTCAACAGCAACTTAGAGAAAAAATATCTCTCAGTATGCAAGTACTGATCTGTATCTCAGAATCCATTTAAAAGCTAGCAGCCTCTGAAAATCTGTGTCAACAAAAATTTCAAGCAAACAGAAAAACACATGTGTAAATAAATAATAGCTTCTCAAATATCCATTCCCCAAGTAAGCAGCTAAAAGTCTTCATAAGTTAGGGAAATACATTCTTGTCTATAATAAAAGTCTTCTTCCTCTACTCTCAGATTATTCCCATGAAATATTCTTACTTTCTTTGATGTCTCTGTACTTCTAAAATTCTAAGGGGAAGGATAAAAATCAGGAACTATTAGGCTAATTTTCATGACAGATACAAACCCCCCCAAAACTGCAACTGAACTCAGGAAGTGCTCCTAAGACTCTTACCAGTGTTTGTATTTCAAGAACAAAATGCATCTGATCAGTCTACCAACACAATTAAGACTCACACTGAGATTCAAAACAATGTATTCTAATTTGCTGCATGAAAATTTATCTTATCTTGAGGCTGAACTCTGCTAATCTCCTAATATAATTTGCAACACAATGTTATGAACCTTTAACGGAATATCATTTACAAGAACTGGAAAACCAGCTCACAAGTTAAAGTGAAAGAGATTTAACATAACAAAAACAAAAAAAAGGGGGGGACAAAATAAAAAAAAGAAATGAAATTAAAGTAAAACAATAAAAAACAGAGACAGGGCGTCCATCTTCTGCGGTTCAGACTCCGATCTCATTTCCCCAATGAAGGTTTCACTTGACGGCAGGTTTAGTGGCATGGCAAACAATGCCTAACTCAGGCAAGTGTAACAGGTCTGCCTTGGCCAGTCTAGTCATCTAATAATGCACAAATATCACATAGAGAAAACATACAAAACCAAATTAATAGTCAAAATCCATCTACCAGAAAATGTGGACATAAAGTTATGACTGATGATTAGGCTGACACCCTTTTAGGTTTTGACCTTATCTTTTTCTAAGTGCTAACATTTATAAAAAGAAATCTGAGATGCACGCAACAAAAAGAAAAAAAGGAAAAAAAAAAGGTCACATCTGGACAAGGATAATGAAGGAATTTTATTTTGAAATGGCATGTTTCGTTAACAACTGCTAATGTTGAGTATATATGAAACTTACACACCAACCACTACTTGTATAGCTTAGGATCTTCTCACATTACTGCTTGCACTAAAAAAACACGTTCTTAAACCTTAATTCTCCAGTTTTCTCATTTCTCCCATTAATGCTGCTTCTACAGCATCAAGAAAGGATTGCAGTCAGTGAAGTTAACAAAGGACTGCTCACAGCAACACAGAACATCTCTTAGGAAACTTACTCCATTGGAATTCTTTCCTCTCCATGTATTTCAAACTCACCCTGCTATCTGTTTTAGGCTAACACTGCATTATTTCTTTGCTAGCAGTGCACATTCAGACTTTTATCAGCTCACTGTGAAACTCTTCAGGGTCCATAAACTCACCTGCCATATTCTGTGTATCTGTGTGTATCTGAATGTTTATCTAATACCAATTATTTTACAAGTTAATGTTCTAAAATATATACTTACTTGTGACTAAACTATAATAAAAATATGCTCAGATTTTTGTCTCCAAATGGTATTATCAAAAAGCTGTAACTGTGCATTTTATTCACTAATTAAGTAAACCAAACCAAAAAAGGCATCTCCATGCTCTTAATCTTGAATGTTTAGGACAAATGAGGGTCAAAGCTTCTCAGATATTTTACAGAAATTCCAACAAAGCAACAATGATAAAATTCTTCCTTACAACTCAGTAGCAAGTTAACATAATTCAAAATTCTGCGCTGCTGGTGGCATAATTTTCTGATGTAGCTTCATTTTAGTAAACCTTTGGCTTTCTTTTTCTCTCATGCAGTTTACTTGGTATGAAGTTTCAGTACAAGGTAAGAGAACAAAACCATTAATTAGGCCCTTTCCAACTTCACCCTGTAGTTAAGGGCTTACTGACCCTTACAGATTAAGAAGGATATATTCTAAAAGTTAATTTTAATCTATTTTTATTCTCTCTATTGCCTCCCGTACCCCCAATGAAGGGAAAGAAACTTTCAAATTTACCTGAAAAATCCAGAATGTCTTATTCTAGGACATCAAAAATACCAAAATTATACTCGTTGTACCTGATTTTAATGTTTTTGACGTCCCAGAATCAATATTCTGAAATAAGCATATAAAACCTTGAAAGTGCAGCCAACTGTTCATTACACATGCAGTTGTTTTAAATGTTAACCCGGCCACTAAAAAAGGCTTTGGAACATCAAACGAAAGCTCATTAAATTGTTTCATGTAGACACTTATGTTGCAAAAGTTACCACCATCTGCCAAAGAAAATATATTTTAAATATTTAAATTAAATAACCAACTCTAAAATCCATGTAGTACACATGCCATAGTCAGTGATCTGAATAAAATTTAATTACACACCATAACTGTCAAATTCAGCATAGCTTATATGTGACTCTGTAAACAGAAGTTACTAAAAAAAAAAAAAATTTAGTAATTATTAGCTCTTAAAGCAGTTTAAGTCATAAAATCAGCCTTGTTCCCAGCTTCAACAACTATTTCCTTGATGTAGGCTTTGGAAAATTGCTGTCCATGAGCTTTTCAATTATAAAAAAAGTTAAAGAGTAAATTCTTGTTACAAAGAAAACAATTAAATTAAGTATAAAATAATGGTCTCACGCTATTAACGTAAATTATCTTGAAGATACTTGAAAATATAAATTATAAATGTATTTTTCATAACCAAATAGCATGTGTACACTGCATTTTTATATAATATTAATACTACATACACAAGAAAAAGTATTTTCTCCATTAAAAATGATTTCCTTTTCCAATGTAATTTTTGTAACTTAAGAAACACTTACAAAAAGTTTTTCATCCTAACATGTAAACAGACTACAAAAAGTCAGAGCAAACCAGAGAAGCCAAGTAACTTATTAATTTTTTAAATGTTTAGCTACAAAGCCTCAAATACGTTTAAAAGTAAAAATCCTTTCTTCTTCCAAATTTCACTGTTGCTTTCTCTTTCTCTCTCACTCCTTCTCTCTCTCTCCCTCTCTCTGTCTCTCTCTCTCTCTCTCACACACACACACACACACACACACACAATCTACCTGCCACTTTGAGGGAAAGCCAAAGGTAAATCAACAGACAAGACAGAGATCAAATCAACAAGAAAAACACTTGAGATACTAACCTTCAGCACAAGGAACAACTATCAGAGCTCTGTCAATAAAAACCGTGTTAGTGAGATGCTGGGCCACACCAACACTTGATGGATCACGAAACTTAACATAACATACTTTGGAGGAAAATGCAAGAGGTGCGTTGCTGTAAGATAAAAGAAAAAAAATGGACTAAATAAACATTGCTTGGTTTTGTCATTTTCATTTGAAATTTCTTTCTTAACATTTTTACATGATCTTCCATGAGACGCGAAATTACTGTTGCTAAGGACATTAGCAACAATGAATGACATTATTCAATGATTTGTTTGCAAAGATGGAAGGTAACCTAGGCAGCTCTACAGCCTTATTTGTAGAGATCTCAAACTCAAATTAATCGATTCTGAGTTTTCATGAAACATAACAACAGCTGATTTAACAAAAGATATTCAAGCCAAAGTATCATCACTGTTGTGTTGTTAGATGCTGTCAAGTCACTTCTGACTCACAGTGACCCTACAAACACAAACACCCTACAGAACAAAACACTGCCTGGTCTTGTACCATGTCCACAATTGTTTTTATACTTAAGACCATTGTTGCAGCCACTGCTGTCAATCCATCTCATTCTGAGAGTTTTCCTCCTTTTTGCTGACCTTCCGCTCTACCAAGCATGATAAATAATAAATTTGTCATAAATAGAAAAAATCCCTTAATGAAAGCCCCAATCCTTACGTCTTTAAATTTTCTCACCGCTTCTAACCCTTCCTAAAGTGATTCCCTGGCATTTAAATCACTACAAACCTCCAACAATTTTAGAAACAATCTGATAATATGGATTAAAAAAAAAACTCTTTTGCATATACTAGACTGCTCCACAGAAGTAGCAAAGTGATTTTTCATATTTTGCCTAATTTGTTTGTAAAATCATATGCAAAAGAGCACAGATTCTTACTAATCCTGTTTGATTCAATACAAGCAGGCCTAAAGCAAAAAGGGAATGGACACTGCACAGATGACAGCAACCTTCCTCAGTATGAATCCCTCTTGAGGATCCCAAAATATAGTACCCTCGTGGTTCCACTAATCATTCTGTCAATCTGTCCTTAATTATTTTCTACAAAAGCCTGTAACTGTCTTTAGCAAGAGAAAAGACCCAAGCTACAATATATACCTAATCTAAACCATACACGTACAATCCTTTAAAACGTCATGCTTTTTCACACTGAAAAATATCATATATGATAAAGTTTATAGAACAGAGGTAAAAAAAAGTTGACCACAGTCCCAGAACTAGTAAAGAGTTAAGAAGGAATTTAAAGTCTAATAAGCTAACTTCAAATCTCATGTAACTTTATTTAATTGATCATGATTTTTGAAACTCTTTCCATTAGCAATTAGTAATCCTACCACCATTAGTCATTTTTTAAATTCAAAATCCTTCCCTGTAACTCCACAGCATACAGAAATAAAAACCATCTTTAAGTGATGTAGGGTAACAACTATGGTCAAATATACATATTTAGAATACTAATCAACCATTGTGAAAAAAAATACCATGCATTTATAGTTACAAATTGAAACCAGTTATGCTGTTACTAAGTATCTATCAGGCTAAAGAAAGCTGCAAAAAAATAAAACTCTACCTTTTTTCTAACAATCTAACTCAATGCACTTCCGCCTAAAGCCACCGAATTCAAGTTTCAGCCCAGCCCTCACCAACAACTTTCCCCTTACTCAACATCTAAGTCAAAGTGCTCCAGGGACTGTCACTGAGGTAAACACATGCACATTCAGATGTACCTCACCAACCTCCTATTACTACCTCTGCAGTTCTGGACTCTCCTGAGCTCTAGGCTCCTAGATCCATGTGTCTGCTGGATAATTACACTTTGATTGTCACAGAAGCCCAACGCTTCACTTATTAAGTCCAAAATAAAATCCATTCTCCTCCTGCCTTACCAATCCTGCCCACTGTCCTATACTTCATATTTCAATTAAAGCCACCATGAAATTACTCAAAGTCAGAAACCTGCGAGTCACTAGTTGTGATAGTCACTATTGCTATCCACCAAATCTTTCCAAGTCTCCTAGGAACATATTAAATCCCAATTTCCTGATCCTTAAAGTTAGGGGTGGCCATGTAACTTGTTTTTGCCAATTACACAGGAGCCCAAACTGAAAAGTGTCATTACTGGGCAGTAGCTTTAACATCCACGGCTCTGCTTGGTCCCTCCGCCACAGTGACCAGCAACGTTCAGTGGCAAGGTTCATCCCAGAGTGAATGACCACAAGTATCCCACTCCATCCAACTTACACTGAACAGGGAGTGAAAGAAGAAACAATCTCCTCTTCCGTCAAAATACCAAGAAGGGGGAGTGGTTTGTTTCCAGAGCAAAACCATGCCCATTCTGACACATTATCCTTGACCTGTCTCTTCCTCATCTCACTAGTCATTTTATCAGGCTGAAACTACTACTTCCCAAATATCTGTCACATCAATACTTTCATCATTCCCATTATCAATGCCTTAATTCAGGCCCTCATCATGCCTTGCCCAGATTATTACACAAAGGCTCTAAACCAACCAGTCCTCAATTTCAATACCTTACTAACAGTCTTTCACAAAGCTGTCAGAGTGAGATTTCTAAACCCTAAATTTCCCCATGTCACTCTTCTACTTAAATTTCCTCAAAGGCATCTCTGTTCCTCCAGCTTCAACTAAATGCAAACAAAAACACAGGCACATAAATCTGTATGGTTCATCATCTTGCTGACCTCTGGCTGGAGGAAGGGGAGTGGACAGAGAGGAGGGGAAAGGAGGCTGTTGGAAGGATGAGACATGTATGGAGCAGAGAGGAATAGGGTGCAGTCACCGGACAGGGAGAGCAGTGGAAGCTGCATATAGGGGGGCATGTAAATTTATATGTGAATGTACATTTTCACTCAGTTATGTTAAATAAAAATAAAAATTTAAAAAAAAAAAAAAAAAAAAACAAACTGCGTGGTTCCCAGAACATACCCTGCACATCTAGGTCTTCATCCATGGTGTACCACATGGCTATGGTGTACTCCCTTAGCTCCCTTTTGGAATGGGTAACTCCTGCTTTACTTAGACTCCAGTTTCCAAGTCTTCTGGAAAGCCACCTCAACATAGCAAAGTTGATTAGGTGCCTTTCCTACACATGTTACCAAGACAGTCTGTTACACAGATTCACACAGGCCGTATTACAGTTTACTCAAGTGAAATCCTCACAAGTAATCAGACACCTGGCACAAGGGGCCATTTCACTGATTGCTCTGCCTGCCAAAAAACAAAGGGCTAAAAGGTCAATTCCAACTCATGGCAACTCCATGCATGCCAGAGTAGAACTGTGTTTAACAGGGTTTTCAATGATTTTTTTTCTGAAGTAGATCAGCAGGTCTTTCTTCCAGGTGATTCTAGGTAGACTCAAATCTCCAATCTTTTGGTGTAATTTGGATGGCCAAGCTCAAATAAGTGAACTTGGAACAATCAAGATTCTCTCACCTAGACCAGGAAGTAATCACCCAAGAGATAGAACTTGGGCCAGATACTAGGTAAGGGGGTAAAGAGCACATGTGCAGAAATACAGAAGAGATACACAGAAACAAACTGGGCTGACAATAGGCCTCTGACAGAAAACAGTCACCTTGGGTGCAGATACCTTTCTTGTTCCCAGTCCCAGTTCCCATGAGGTATGGATATACTAGAGTCTATATCTTCCAGTTTAGGGAAATCTCTCTTTTTCCAATAAACATGTGTTTTCTTAAGCTAGACTGAGTTGCAGTGTCTTGTCTTTTGCACCCAAAATAATTCTATGATTACAATGAGCTACTAAAGCCCTAGCAATTACAAGAGGAATACTGTTTTAGCACTGAAATTTCTAAGAGTCTGACAAACCACTATTAAAGCTGCATTTCCTAAATTGACCCGATGCTTTTGTGAAAGAAGGGAAACTGACATTCACTGTTGAAAACTAAAAACCGATTTCCAAATAGGTTTATTTAGAAATGCCCTTAGTTGAAATCTACTTCTTCAAATTTAAAACATTCACAGAATAGGAAATTTATGGTAACATCTTCCATACCACCAAGATTTGAGAACTGGCTGAAAAATGCTGTTCCGTTCTAAACAGCCTTATCATGGGAATACTGATACTAAGCAGGGCTACATCATTTAGTGTTGTAAGCAATCTTCTTATTCTTTATTTCTCAATTTTCTTCCTAAACATATCAATGTAAAAGTACTTTACAAAACATGCAAATATTTGAGCTCTTCAAGAGCGGAAGTAACACTCTCTCACACTGAACATTTTAGACTAAAATATGACAAAATAGCAAACCTAAAAATAGATGATAAATATCTCAGGACACCGTGGATTTATTCAGTATCAGTTATTTCCAAATTTTAATTTAAGTTTTTCTCTTGAGTATATCTAAAGTAAATTAAATGGAATTATAAAAAAAAATTAATGGAATTATCATTTTAAAATGCAATTCTTACCTACACTTTTAATTTTTAAAAGACGGTACATACTTCACTTGGTCTAACTGCATGACTCTACAGAAAGTGGTAAGGACAAAACATAGCAGATTTTACTCTGACTTCATCTGCTGAAGCAACTTTTGTTTTTTTGTTTGTTTAGCTCCTTGAATATTCTGGGAGTCAGTTCTACCCTGGCCCCTAGGGTCGCTGGTAGTTTGATGCAACTCAACGGCACTTGGCTTTTGGCTTATAAAACATTCTCCCCTTCCCCCCAAAACTGGAAATTTCATACTAGGTGTTAAATGCTGAAATCACAGAACCGACTTTCTGAGCACCACTTGAATTTCCTGGACTCTAACTGGTTATTCTGCTTCTATTAAACATGATGATGTCACCGTACAATGTTTTCAAAAAGTAATTTGGTAGAATGTCCAAAATTTGTACATATTAATATACATTCTTTGAGAATCTATTAAAAAGGATACAGTCAAAAGTATGGGAAAAGAACTTAGTTTTATGTACAATGATATTAATCAGCACAGTGTTTGTAACAGGGTTTCTTAGTGAAACACCCGTAGTACTCTGAATGGCACAATTCTTCCACATGTTAAGACTTAACCACTAAATGCCACTAAGCCCTCCAACCACTACTGAGAACTATTTCCAAATGCTTCCAGCTAACACCCGCTTCACACATACACAAAAAACCCTCAAAATATCCAACAACAGAATTTCAAAAGCATACCACATACTGTGAATGTAATTACAAACAAAAGACAACATTATGAGAAATCCTTACTACAGATTTAGCAAAAATAGTTTACTATAATGGTGTATGAATGATATGATTACACTATACTAAAATACACAGAAATGAAAAAGACTGGAGGAAAACATGAAAATAAGTTTTTTGGTAAGCAGTAGAATCAGGTAGTATTCTTCTCTATTTCTTATAAACTAGCTATGTGAGTTATATTAATTCTTAACTAAAGAAACTTAAATACTAAGTAGTTCAGCTATTTACCTGGCTTAGTCCTTTGGAGACCAAAGAAGTGAAGAAAACCAGTAAACAGAAAAACAACACAGGCAAACTCAATGGCATCAAAAGAAACAATTACCCTTTGTGGGTTAATGACTTGAAAAGCAGCACAGGTGAACTTCTAGGGTTCAGATAATAATAATTTGACTGCTATTTACACAAGGATGTTCACTTTGTAAAAAGTCACCAAGCTGTACACTTTTCTATATACATGTTGTGCCTCACTGAAAATTTTACTGGAAAGAAAAAGATTTCTTCTGTAAACAGACTTTTATGAACTATGATATTCAGTTATTGGGCAAAGCTTAAAATTACTCCGGATACTTAGCACCTGGCAGTACCAAAAAGGCTCACAAATTACAAATGAGAATTCTTAACATTTATAATGAGTATTCATTCAAATTCTTAATGTTTCAAAAACTAAAATGTTACTAAATCACTACCTCCACACCAAAAGATTTAAATTTAAATTTAGAATTTTCATATCAGTGACTGGTGGCTTAAAATTTTAATGAGAAACATTTTTCATATTGCAATAAAACATATTTACAAATTTAAAAAAATGAAATTTCTAATCAGAATCTGAAATTATTCATAAAACAATGTGTATGTGGAGGTCCAAAACAATCATCTATAGTCTCAATAACCAAACCAAACTCACTTACCATCGAGTTGATTCCAACTTACAGGGACCCTACAGGACACAGAAGAAATGCCCCATAGTTTCCAAGGAGCACTTGGTGGATTTGAACTACTGACTTTTCCGTTAGTAGCTGCAGCAGTGAACCACTGCACCACCAGGGTTTACAGTTTATTGCATTTTCATCCATTTCAGCCCAAATCTGCAAACACATCTTTCATATAAGGCTCACATAATAAGAGCATCATTACAAAACAGACAGCCTGTTGATAAAGCATGTCAATATTGCTGAAAAATATGGGTAAGAGTCCAGTATTGCCCTTGTGGAAAAGCTGGTTAAAGATTTTGTACGGCCTATATAGGTTAGTATGAGTCAGCATCACTCAATGGCACTGGGTTTGGTTTGATTACATGTTATACAGCAACTGTATATGTCACTTTTAAGTCTCAATCAATGGCACTGGGTTTGGTTTTGGTATATGTTATATGGAAACCTTGGTGATACAGTGGTTAAGAGCTATGGCTGTTAACCAAAAGGTAGTAAAGTCTGAATCCACCAGGCATTCCTCTAAAACTCCATGGAGCAGTTCCACTGTCCTACAGGGTTGCTACAAGTAAGGAATCAACTTGACGGCAATGGTTTTTCTGCCCTTTTTTTTTTTCTTTTTTTTGAGGGGGTCATGTTATATTAGAAACCCTGGTGATACAGCAGTTAAGAGCTACAGCTGCTAACCAAAAGGCTGGACATTCAAATTTAGTAAGTGCTCTCTGGAAACTCTATGGGGCAGGCCTAATTTGTCCTTGAGAATCCCTGAGTGAGAATCAACTAGATGGCAACAAGTTTTTTATATGTTGTAATTTATGCCACAATTCTGCTATATGTATTGCAGTTGTAGCACACTAAGTTTAATGAACCATGTTTAAGAGTAAGACTTTTCTTTCCTCTTTGACTTTAAACTCCACATAGTAGAACTTGAATTTCAAAAAACAGCCCATTACTAACAGTTAATTAGTAACTGGTAGCAGAATGTCCCGAAACCCAGATTTCAACCATTAAGTGGTATTATGCTGGCTATAAGGAAAATACACTGTGATATATTTCTTCTACCACTGAGATACATCACTATAATCTTTAAAACAAAGTTAATTTACAAAGCTTCATGAACAAAAAATTTATTTTTTATTTTTTATTATGATTGAGTGAAAATGTGCATTCCTAGATAAATTTGCATGCCCACCTATGTGCAACTCCCACTGCTCTCCCTGCCGGGTAACAGTACAGTCTTACAAAGCATTTTGTTGATTTCAATTCTTGCAGGATACAGCTCTCCTCCAGACTTCTCAATTATTAAAAATGTTCTAAGTGCTTAAATAGAAGATTAAAAAGCATTTTTGAAAGTTAAATAAGATAAAGCTTATATGCCACAGTTACAGTTAATCAACTGGGCTGTATGCAATACTCTTGAGAAAAACATAAATACCTCAATCTAATGATCAAGTAATAACTTACATAAATCAACAGTACGGTATGTCATGACAATAAAACGAAGAGACAAAATGTCACTGTCAAGAAAGATCAAAAAAGGTGACAGGGAGCTATTACAGATTAAGGAGACAACTAAATGTACTGTGTGATCTCTGATTATATTCTGGATCAGAAATCAAAAGAAAAAACATTATTAGAATAACTGGGAATTCTGAATACGATAATACTACTGTGGTTACACACAGAGAATGCTCTTGTGAGGATTAAGAGTCATTATGTTTCCAGTATAACTAGATGGTACCTATAAGCCACCATTAAATGCTCTAATAAAGACAATACAGGGTCCTGGAGAAAGCCAGAGGAAAATGCAGATGAAAATTCTAACAATAAGGGGGAAAAAAAAAAAAAAAGAGAGCAAGAGACCAGACTCACTAGTCTAGCAGAGAATGAAGAAACTGAAAGAGAACGGTCCCCAGACTCCCTTTTAAACCGGTACTGAAGTCACTCCTGAGGATCACCCATCAGCCAAAGATGAGACAGATCCATAAAACAAGTGAGAGTAAATGGGCATTATCAGGCCAGAGGTAAGGACAAGATGGCAGGGGAGGGCAAGACAGCTGGTAACAGGGAACCCACCGTCGACAAGGGGAGAGTGTTTAAACACCAGAGCAGCAACCAGTGTCACAGAAAACAATGTATACTAACTGTTTAATGAGAAGTTAATTTGCTCTGTAAACCTTCACCTAAAATACAACCAAAACAAGTCACGTCTGCTAGTACTTTCAGAAACCTGTTGCCATGAAGTTGATATCAACTCAGGGGTTCTGAAGAGCTGAGTAGAACTGTCCCATATAGATTCCAGATAGCACCTGGTAGATCTGCAAGTGATGTCAGAAAAAGAAATATTAACTATGAGATGTTTTTCTTCTAATTTCCTAAATATTTGAAATATTTCAGAACAAACACTGAGAAAAACAAAATTCAAAACGCAAACACCAACTTTTAGAAATACCTATGCAGTACTAAAACCAAAAACTCACTGCAATCAAATCTATTTCCACTGATGGGGACACTGTTGGGGGGGGCGCAAACCCGTTGCTCTCTAGTCAATTAAGACTCATAACGAGCCTACAGGACAGAGCAAAAGGGCCCGATAGGGTTTCCAAGGCTGTTAATCTTAATTTTCACAGAAGACTGCCGCATCCTTCTTCAGCGGAGTGGCTGGTTGGTTTCAACTACCCATCTTTCACTTAACAGCCCAATACTGTTTTATATCTACTGAAAGAATATTAATGAAAAATACGCCTGGAACCCAGAACAGTTCTTGAAATAAGGCAAATCAAAGGCAATTTTTTTCTTTTAAAGAAACAACTTGGCAGGTAATACCCCCTCCTTGAGCAGATTTTAACTCAAATAAACAAAAATACAGGAGGATTTCGACATTCTAAGGTTCTGCCTTTGGGGAAACAAAGATGTTTACAAACGCCGGAATGTGGAAACAAACACAAATACCTTACAAGTTTTAGGAGAGGTAGTACTGTACTACGGAAATCAAAATACTCTTAATTGCAAAGTGGTCACGACCCGTGAATTCCAGGCGAAATCTGGACTTCAAAACTGTACAGCAGAGATAACACTGCACCGACTAGCACTTTTTCTGAAAGGTTAGGGGCAGTATGACCTTACAGGTGGAAAATTTAATAAACATTATCTTTTAGAACACAGACTGGTTAGGATGAACCAAGAAGATGCTAAGTGTATGAAGACCTCCTTGGGAAACAAATACAGCCCTAATTCACTATGTCACCAACTGCAGACTAGTCAGCCTTAACGATGTGACAGTGATGTCCTAACAACTATCCAGTCACTCAGGAGCAGTCCCCGCGATTTTCACACTGCAAAGACGTTATAAGGCGTCCGCCATGAGGACTATTCTAGGCTCACGCGGCCATCTTAAGTTCGGGAAAAAAAGAAAAAAAAAAAAAAAAAGGGCACGAACGCTAAGATAGGAGAGCAATCACAACACAAAAAACGCAACGGCTCTAAATCCTTTGTGTGACCTCCGTGCAGAGGTGAGCACCCCCCAAATCTGGCTAACAAGAGCAGGCCCGCAGGACGCTGGACCACGGTGCCCTCATCAAACATGGGCACTAAGGTAAGCCTGGTGGTCACGTGTCGAGCACCGCGCGCCCCCGTCCGCGCTCTCTTCCAAGCCTAGGATCCTGAGGTCTCTATGGCGCCTGCGCCCATCCCCCATCCGAGCTACAGCACTTACTCCGGAGGGTAGAGTCGCAGCTCCTCGATTTCTCCTAGGAAGGAAAAAAGCGTCCGCATCTGCTCGCTGGTCACTGCCGACGACAGATTCGTCACCTGAATCACCGCCGTAGGGGTGAGGCCGAAGCCTAAACCCAAACCGAAGCCACCGCCGCTGTTCATCCTGATCCGGCAGTCGCTGCCTTCCCGCTCCCCAACGCCTACGACGCGTCAGCGACGAAGCCGGGAAAACCGAGAACGTGCGGCCGCGAGCGCGCTCCCGCTGGCAAATTCACAGCGCCGGGCAGGTCTAGCCAGCCGCTTCACAACTCCGCTGCTCCCCCGGGCGGCTCGCGCCGGCCGGAAGTGTCGCCCCGGCAACCCGTCGGGTCTCGCGCGATTCCGTGCTCAAATTCTGGAATCCTTGGGACTGGGTTAGTTTCCAGGATGCTTGCTAAATTTCTCGCCTGTAAAATGTATCAAATTCTTGTGCTCCTGTCAACCCGCCGACCCAGCTCTTTCTAATCTCGACTCTGGTCCGACTGGGAAACCTAGTCGCCTGCTGGTGTATCAAGGAGAAATGACTTACAAACATCACAGATAAACACTGGACCAACCTATGTTTCGGTTGGGTGGTATCAAATGGAGTAGGACTCACAGTAACCTCTGGTGACCGAGTAGAACTACCCCAGAGTTGAACACAGCCATAATCCTAAAACGAGAGGGCAAGCCCTAGGGCACAGTGATTAAAGGCTCAAATGATTTCCCAAAGGCAGGGTTTTCAACTGATTGGTTCTGATTCCGCCCTGGAGGTTTGCATTTCCGCCTCAGATACGCTGAATCAAAATCTACGTTTTAACAAAATCCCCAGGTGATTCTTATATGTGATCAGTTTTAAGAACCAATGGTCTACTAAGAAGTCACAGAATTTGGTCCCTCAACAGCGATGTGAGCATCTCTTGAAATAATTTGGTACAGATAAAGATTCTCAGCAGGGGGATGAAGCGGAATGAAGCGGTTCAAGCCCCGGGGAAAAAGTTAGCCGGTCAGCAACCCAAAGCTTTCACAGCCTTAGAAATTTAGTGGGGAAGTTCCATTCTGTCCTGTAGGGTTGCTTAGGTGGAAGCGACTCTGTAGAAAGAGTTAAGCTTTATGAAAGAGATCACCAGGTCTTTCTCCTTTGGAGCCTCGGAGTGTGTTTGAACTGCCCAACTGTTAGCGTCCCAGCGCTTGACCGTCAGGCCTTTTGTTCCTTGTGTTTACAGGTAGCTTCCCTACTCCCAGCTAGATATGAGATTGACAAGTGTTTTATTGTGAAAAAACTCGAAAAAATTTTTTTAAGTTCAGAGTAAATTAAGAAAGTAAACATTAAGATGAAGACTTCTGTAGTCTCACTCAGCATCCTTCACAAAGAAGTAAAAATTGTTAATTTTATTACATTTTCTTTTTGGCATCCTCCTCTTTTTAATATTTGTAATACAATGAAAAGTACTTCTGCTGCATGGCCAGGTAGGATGGCTGTCTTCAAAAAAAGCACTTAGGCAATTGTGTTTTTGTTTGTTGGTTGGTTGGTTTGTTTTTTGATTTGTGTCTGCCACCTTGAGCTGGACAACTTAACCAATACTCAAAGACATTGCTGAAATTGCTTGATAATATTTTGAAAATGTAAGCTTTCTGACATTGCATGATGGAATGTGTCAACATTCCGAAAATCTCCATAAATCAGTGACCAACCATTTTCCAAGTGACCAAATGAATACTATTATAAAATCAGAAAGATGTGTTCAAAACACAAGGTAGACCAATGGATTGTAATGGGCAGAATATGAAAAGTTGATTAAAACAGCTTCAGATTCCACATTGCAAATATGCACTGCTGTCAATTTCAACTTCTAGCAATCCCACAGGACAGTATAGAACTGCAGCATAGAGTTTCCAATGAGCTCCTGGCAGACTCGAACTGCTGACCTTTTGGTTAGCAGTATAGCACTTAGCCATCCTGTCACCAGGGTTTCCACACTGCAAATACACTCTAAAAACCAACTACGTGTCCAGTTTGGGGTAGCATCAAGAAAATTATAGCTATCTGGAAAGGCTGTTAAAATAGTTTTCTCCACCAATTTTGTTTGGAAAGGGAAGAAGCCCCGGATAAGTGAGGTACTACTAAAGAAGAAGAACACACTGGGAGGCCTCTCATTATCCAACCTTAGAACATACTACACTGCCACAGTGGTCAAAACAGCCTGGTACTGGTACAAGAACAGACAGATGGATCAATGGAACATAATTGAGACCCCAGAGATGACACCACCTGCCTATGAACAGTTGATATTCGACAAAGGCCCTAAGACATTAAACTGGGGTAAAAACAGTCTCTTCAACAAATGGTGCTGGCAAAATTGGTTATCCATCTGCAATAAACTGAATCAAGATCCATATCTTACACCTTATACAAAACCCAACTCCAACTGGATAAAAGACCTAAATATCAAACCTAAAACGATAAAACTCATCCAAGAAAAGGTAGGAAAAACAATGGAAGTTTTAATACACAATGGGGACAGACTCCAAAATCTGTCACAGAAACCACAATCAACAGAAAATAGATAAATGGGAACTATTAAGAATCAAACACTTTTGCTCATCCAAAGACTTTATTAATAGAATTAAAAGAACACCCACAGAATGGGAAAAAATATTTGGCAACTCTATGTCAGACCGATGCCTGAACTCCATAATCTATAAGATACTACAAAATATCAAGAAGAAGAAGATAAACCATCCAATTAAGCAATGGGCAAAGGAGATGGACAGACATTTCACTCAAGAGGAGATCCAGGCAGCCAAAAAACACATGAGGACATGTTCACGATCTTTAGTTATTAAAGAAATTCAAATCAAGATGACAATGAGATACCATCTCACCCCAACAAGATTGGCCATGATCCAGAAAACACAAAATAACAAATGCTGGAGAGGCTGTGGAGAAAGTGGAACCCTCCTACACTGTTGGTGGGGTTGCAAAATGGTCCAGCCTCTTTGGAAAGCAATCTGGCGCTTCCTTAAACAAATGGATATTGATATACCATTTGACCCAGTAATTCCACTACTTGGAATATATCCTACAGAATCAAGGCCTTTCACACCAACGGACACATGCATCAGAATGTTTATCACAGCACAGTCCACGATAGCAAAAAGATGGAATCAACCCAGATGCCCAACAACAGAAGAATGGATAGGTAAACTGTGGTACATATACTCAGTGGAGCACTATGCAATGATAAAGAATAACGATGATTCCAGGAAACATCTCCTAACCTGGTTTCAACTGGAAGACATTATGTTGAGTGAAAGTAGTCAGCAACAAAAGGACAAATATTGTATGAGACCCCTACGATAAGATCTCAAAAACAGACTTGTGTATACAAGAAAAGACTCTTTGACAGCTGCAAGGGAGGAAAGGGAGGGAGAGTGAGGGGGGGAGGGTTTAGTTTAGATAGTTGCTAAAAATCTGGTTGGGAGAAAGCAGTGTAGCACACATCAGAAACAAGAACATTAAGTGGCTTCAGCATAACTTGAGTACTCCTTCCATCTTAACCCAACATTGCAAGGATAGAGTAGCTGGGGCAGGGGAGGGGACCATGCTCTTAGGTGAAATCGAGGCCAATTGGCACAACTAGCATTTTGCTAAGAGAGCTCTCTGTACCCCACTTTGGTGAGTGGCGTCTGGGGTCTTAAAAGCTGCCAAGCTGCCATCCAAGGACACAGCAAATGGTCCCAGCTCAGCAAGAACAGATGCTCACCGAGGACCAAAATGACATGCAGTAAAGACAGCCTAGAAGACAGAGAGACCCACAAGAGCACAAGAGTGGGTGCCTACATTGACTAGGGACCGGAAGAACCAGATGGTGCTCGGCCATCACCAGTGATAGCCACGATGGAGCTCACAGAGAGGAGTCTCACTGGCAACACAAGAATAAAAAGAGGTGCATCCTGAGATCTCCACTAAAAGACCTCAATGGATGGTCCAGTGGTTTTGGGGTTCCCCAGAGAGCATGGCCCCCGGCCCTGATGCTGCCCTTATCCATAAATTATAACAAAGGTCCACTCTTTGGACAGGAATGGTTTGGACTTGGCAACGCAGAGTGACCATATATTGGACGCACTTTATGGTTCTATACATCTATAGGATATCATCCTACTGACCTCTGGCTGAAGGAAGGAGAGTGGGTGGAGAGGAGGAGAAAGGAGGTTTTTGGGAGGATGAGACACGTATGGAGCAGAGAAGAATAGTGTGCTATCACCGGACAGGGAGAGCAGTGGAAGCTGTATATAGGTGGGCATGTAAAGTTATACGGGAATGTACATTTTCACTCAGCCATGTTAAATACAAAAAAATACTTTTCTCTTTTTTAACTCTGTATCTGTATAACACTAGATTTTCTTTGTATTTTTCACATGAAACCACGTATCACAACACATTGAATACAGAAACAATTATCAGAATCCAGGCATCTTCTGTGAAACCAGACATTAAGAGGTTTGAAAAATGCCACTCTTCTTGCAAATTTTTATCAAAAATATAATTCTAGCACAAAAATAAATCATTTATATTAACAAATGAGTTTATTGTCATTTTAAATTAAATTTTTAAATACTGTTTTACAGACTTATGCATAGAAGAAAAGACTGATGGCTGCAAGGGAGGGGAAGAAGGGAGGGTGGTGGGAAGGTTTAGATTAGATAGTTGGTAAAAGTTTGGTTGAGTGAAATCGGTGACACACACATTAGAAACAAGAACAATATTAAGTGGACTTCAATATAACTTGCATATTCCTTCCATCTTAACCCAGTATATTGCAAGGACAGAGTAGCTGGGGCAGGGGGCAGGGAACCATGCTCTTAGGCGAAATCAAGGCCAATTGGCACAACTAGCATTTTGCTAAGAGGGCTCTCTGCACCCCACATTGGTGAGTAGCGTCTGGGGTCTTAAAAGCTGCCTAGCTGCCATCTGAGAGGACAGCAAATGGTCCCAACTTAGCAGGAACAGATGCTCACTGAGGACCAAAACGACATGGGGAAAAGACAATGCAGAAGACAGAGAGACCCACGTGACTGGGTGCCTACATTAACTTGGGACCGGAAGAACCGGATGGTGCCCATCCACCACCTGTGACACCCATGATGGAGCTGACAAAGTTGAGTCCCACTGACAACACAAGAATAAAAAGGGGTGCACCTGAGATCTCCACTAAAAGACCACAATTGATGGTCCAGCAGCTTTGAGGTTCCACTGGGAGCATGGCCCCCGGCCCTGATGCCCTTACCCATAAATCATAACGAAGGTCCACTCTTCAGACAAAAATGGATTGGACTTGGTGATGCATAATGACCGTATGTTGGATGCACTTTATGGTTCTATGCATCTATAGGATATCATCCTGCTGACCTCTGGCTGGAGTAAGGAGAGTGGGTAGAGAGAAGGGGAAAGGAAACTGTTGGGAAGATGAGACATGTATGGAGCAGAGAGGGAGAGTGTGCTGTCATTGGTCAGGGAGAGCAGTGGAAGCTGCATGTAGGTGGGCATGTAAATTTATATGGGAATGTACATTTTCACTCAGTAGTGGTAAAAACAAATAAATAAATAATTTTTTAAATGCTGTTTTAAATTTCAAATTTAGTTTCTGTATTGTTGTTTGTTGTTAGGTGCCATCAAGTCAGTTCCAACTCAGCCACCCTATGCACAACAGACTGGAACACTGCTGAGTCCTGTGCCATGTCCACAATCATTTTTATGCTGGACATGTCATCAAGAAAGATAAATCTTTGGAAAAGGACATCATGGTTGGCAAAGTAGAGAGTGAGCAAAAATTAGGGAAATCCTCAGTGAGATGGACTGATACAGTAGCCAAACAATGGACTCAAGCATACTGTCTTAGTTAGCTAGTGCTGCTGTACCATAAATACCACAAGTAGATGGCCTTAACAAAGAGATATTCCCTCACAGCCTAAAAGTCTGAATTCAGGGTGTCAGGTCCAGGGAAATGCTTTCTCTCTGTCAGCTCTGGAGGAAGATCCTTGTCATCACTCTTCCATGGTCAAGGAGCTTCTCAGCACAGGGATCCCATGTCGAAAGGATGCACTATTCTCCAGTCTCTTGTGTCTTGGTAGTATGAGGTCCCCGACTCTCTGCTCACTTAGCTTTCCTTTTATTGTTTGTAAAGTAAAAGTTAGGTGATACAGGCCATACCCCAAAGAAATTCCCTTTACTCTAAGTCAGGGATGTGACCTGGGTAAGGGTATTACATCCCACCCTAATCCTCTTCAACATAACCCTGTCCTGCCTCATTAACCACAGACAGAGATTAGGGTTTACAGCAGGTAGGAAGATTACATCAATCTGACAACCACATGACACAGGGAAATGAGGACCAATCAAGCTAACACATATTTGGGGGGGCACAATGCAACTCATAACACCAATGATGATGACGATAGTGCAGGATCTGGCCACATTTTGTGGTGTTACCTGTAAGGTCACCTTTAGAGATGACTTGAGAGCACCTTACAACATCCACAACAATAAGTAAAAGTTCCTTGGGGTTATCAATGATTTTTAGAAGTGCAAAAGGATCTTAAACCAAAACTTTTGAGAATTACTGTCATATGAACAAGTGAGGAAGAATTGGGAGTACATAGGAAGGTCAACTTTGCCCTTAACCAAAGACTTAACAAAAGAGATGACATGTGAGCTAAATGTTAAACAAGTGAGAATTAGGCAAGGACACGGGGAGGGAAGAAGAGTGAAGGGCATCCCAGACTGAGTGTACCAAGGCAGAAAGGTATGGGAATGCTAAGTGAGGTCCAGAATATCCAAGGTTTGTTATTATTAGCTCAAAGACAGTGACTACAGAAGTATGTGGACAAATAAGCCTTGCAGAGGAGTATAGTATGTCATGCTAAAAGCTTATAATAAACTGATAGGAGCTATTGAAGACCTTTGGGAAGGATAATGATCATGATGAGAATCCTGCTTCGGAAAGATCACTCTGGCAGCAACATGGAGATAAACAGAGGAGTTTGGAGACTGGAGACAAAAAGGACTATGCGGGAGGGTATTGCAGTTATTTAGCTAAACAATGATGAGGTCCTGAACCACAGTAATCTGTGATAGAAATGGAACACAGGAATTGTTTCAAATTTGGGACTCATTGAACCCATATGAAGATAGGAAGAATAAAAGCCATCTACTCAGAAAAATACATCTGGACACACACTCAGTTTGGGACACACTTTTGTGTGCTCCTTGGTCCTCTTAAAACCCTAAATTGGGTCCCAAGGATTAAAAACCACTGGTTTAAAACAGAGATTCTCAAATAAGTGTGTATCAGAGTCACCTGGAGGACTTGTTAAAACACAGACTGATGGCCCCAACTCCAAAGCCTAAATGTTTAAATTTCTAACATATTTTCAGGTGATGTTGCTAACCTAAGAATGACAGTGACAACCACTAGTCCAGAGAGTTGTAAATGCAGCACACTTAGCAGGCCTTAGTCATCAACTGTTAACAGTAAAGCAGAGAGAAGAATCAAAGCTTTAGTCTTGTGGGACTGAAGTAATAGTGCCATATGATATTGTTTCTATCTGCTGTTTGAGCTGGCCCCAACGCATGGCAACACCAGGCACAGTGGAATGAAAAGTGCCTAGTCCAGTATCATCCTCATAATCAGATGTGACATGGACACAGGATGTTTGTTGGGTGATTTTCAGAAGTATATCACCAGGCTTTTCTTCCTGGTCTGTGTTAGTCTGGAAGCTGCACTGAAATGTGTTTAGAATCGTAACAGCACCCAGGTGTCCACTGAACAATGGGTGGTGGCTTCACATGAGGGGCGTCGACTGGGAATCAAGCCCAAGTATCCCTCATGGAGAGCAAGAATTCTATCAATGAACTACCAGTGCCTTGCAAATAGTGCCCCATCCAACCCAAACCAAACTCATTCCCATCAATTCACTTCTTCCTTGCCGTGACTCCACATGTTACAGAGCGGAACTGTTCCATAGGATTTGCTTGGCTGTCAGCTTTACAGAAGCAGATTGTCAGGCCTTTCTTCTGCCTCAGTGATGGGTGAGATCAAATTGCAAACCTTTAGATTAATATTTGAGCACAAACCATTTGCACCACACAGGGGGGCTAGGTCATAACTGTGACCATAAACACACAGGAAGAGCAGCTTTGTGAGAAAAGAACAGAAAATATGGAGATCCACGATGGACAACTTTCTGAACGAAATTTAGGAGAAATGCCTAGACCTAAGGTACAGTAGATGACTTAAGCTGGAAAGTAAATACAGGTATGCGAAGACACATGCATCATGAGAGTTACAGTGGGCGACATTAAAGGGATAAAAACAAACAAAGAAACAAAAAATAGCTAAAAGCAAAACCAGAAAGAAAACCAGGAGTGAGGGTAGTCACCAAAGTCAAGGGGAAAAAAAGCTTTAATAAAGAAAAAATGAGGCATGAGTAGCTGTTTTAGTCAGCTAGGGCTGCTCTAACAGAAATACCACAGAGTGGATGGCTTTAACAAAGAAAGATTTATTCTTACACAGTCCGGTAGGTTGCAAGTCCATATTCAGGGTGTCCGCTCCAGGGAAAGACTTTCCCCTTGACGGCTCTGGAGGAAAGTCCAGTATTGCATCAGTCATTGTCCAGGGAGCGTCCTCACACAAGAACCTCTGGTCTGAAGGACGTGCTCTGCTCCCGGTGCTGCTTGCTTGATGGTAGCGAGGTTCTCAAATTGTCCTTGGTTCTTTTTCCTTTTATTCCTTGCAAGCTAAAAGCATTAAGGGTAGGGCAAGCCATACTCCAGGGAAACTTCCCCCATAGCAGGAATTCACAGCCCCACCCTAATCCTTTAACATACAGGTTAGCAAAACCGCACAATGGAGGACATTTCCAAGATACTGGGAACCATATCCCAGCCACATGGCTGCACACATTTTTGGGGGGACACAATTCAAACCATGACAGTAGCAAAGAAAGGTGAAAGGGGCAATTGCTGTAAAGATGACAAGATCAGGAAGAAAAAGTGCCCACTGGTGGATACAATGTGATCATTCAGAGGAAAGCTGCGTGACCCTGTTTGGAGACCAGGACAACCATGTCATTTCCATTGACTCTTCCATGAGCCCTGCCAGTGAAGCTCTCCATCCTTGGCCCTACCAGCCCGTCACTCTGGCTAACATCAGACATTCCACCCTCTGAAATACCTTTTAAAATTTCAGGCTTTATTCTGTCTTCAGAAATTTCATCACCACTAGGCCTCTTGGTTGGTTTCCTCTGCCTATGAATAGTAAGACACACAGCAACAAAATCTCTGTGAAGAAACAGAAGACTTCTCACAAGGACACTCTGGTCCATACAGCCAAACAAGAAACTGAAAACAAGAAAGATAAACAAAATACAGTAAAACAAACACTAAAATTGTTATGTATTTAGCTTTAGAAGGAGGAGGTGATCTGGAGAGAGTAGTTCCTAAGAATATAGAGGCAGGAACAGAGCATTTGAGTACTTATTAACTTAGGGGAAACCCTGGTGTTGTAGTGGTTAAGGGCTAGTGTTGCTAACCAAAAGGTCAGCGGTTTGAATCCAGCAAGCACTCCTTGGAAACTCTGTGGGCCAGTTTTTCTCTGTCTTACAGGGTTACTGTAAGTTGGAATCCACTTGACAGCAGCAAGTTGTTTTGTTTGTTAATGAAATTAGGGGAGCACTGGTGGCACAGTAGTCAAGAGCTCAGCTACCGAAAAAAAAAAAAAGGTTTCCAGTTCAAATCTACCAGGTGTTCCTTGGAAACCCTATGGGGCATTTCTACTCTGTCCTATAGGGTTGCCTGAGTTGGAATCGACTCAACAGCAATTAGTTTGTTCTTTGGGGCGGGGGTTGAGGAGGCTTTTATGATGAATATGGACTACACTTGAAAGAAGTTTTGGTGCCTTTGTTCAGCCTTCTTGTTTTGCTTCTCTAACAAGTGAAATCTACTATGAATCCACTCTATAGAATTTGAAAGGAAATCTTTACAATAGGGAACAATTCAGATGCAATTTCGGTAGGAAAGATGTATAAATAGTCCTTTGAATGCCAAAAGCCAAGCCAAGTGCCATTGGATCCGACTCATGGTGATCCTAGGGGCCAGAGTAGGAATGAGGAGTGCTAATTATAGTCTTAGGACAGCATGAAACCAGAGGCAAAAGTTTGTACTAGAAAAAAGTCAGAACAAGAGTGAGAATTTTGTATGTATGTGTGTGGGCAGACAGACATAGATAGATAGGGTGAGTGACTTTTGGAATAGGATACTTCCAGGAAAGAGCATGTACTATGTAAGTCTTTCTCTGCGGTAAACCACATGATCCTCTTCTGTCAGGATCTGGAACTCACAATTAGTTTATGACACCTCTAGTGGGCTAGCCTTGGAACTTTATCATTGACGTTATCTTTTTGTTTTGTTTTGTTTTTGTTTTACTACTAACAAGTGAATCCATCGAGCCTAATCAGAAAGGAAGGTGTAGACAACGATGACAGGGATACTCCATGGAACAAAAGACGTAATCCACAAACCAAGTCTTAAAAGATGTGCCTAGGGTAGTTTCAAGAATGTTAACAGGCCAGAGCAATCAGACAAGACAAGGAGACAAAGGGCATCCACACTGGTAAAAAAGTAAAAATGTCCCTATTTGCAGATGATATAATCGTATACAGAGCAAACCCTAAAGAGTCCACAGCTAAACTACTGGAATTAATAGAAGAGTTCAGCAAACTATCAGGATATAAGATGAACATAAATAAATCAGTAGGATTCCTTTACACCAGCAAAGAGATCATCAAAGAGGAAATCACCAAATCAATACCATTTTCTGTAGCCCCCAAGAAAATAAAACACCTAGGAATAAATCGAACCAGAGAAGGAAGAGACCTATACAGCGAAAACTGCAAGACCCTACTGAAAGAAACCAAAATAGAATTACGTAAGTGGAGAAGTCTACCTTGCTCAGAGATAGGAAGACTCGACATTGTGCAAATGTCTATTTTACCCAAAGTGATCTACATATACAATGCAATCCCAATACAAATTCTAGTGTCATTTTTTAATGAGATGGAGAAACAAGTCACCAACTTTGTCTGGAAAGGGAAGAAACTCCAGATAAGTAAAGCATTACTGAAGGATAGAAACACAGTGGGAGGCCTTACAGTACCTAACCTTAGAATCTATTACACTGCCACGGTAGTCAAAACAGCCTGGTACTGATACAAAAAGAGACATATAAACCAATGGAACAGAATAGAGACCCCAGAATTATCACCATCCTCCTGTGAACAGTTGATATTCGACAAAGGCCCAAAGGTTGATAAACAGTAAAAACAGTCTCTTTAATAAATGGTGTTGGCAAAATTGGATATCCATCTGCAAAAAACTGGAACAGGACCCATATCTCACACCTTACACAAAAACTAACCCAAAATGGACCAGAGACCTAAATATCAAATCTAAAACAATAAAGATCATGCAAGATAAAATAGGGACAACAATGGAAGTTCTAATACACAGCTTAGACAGACTACAAAATCAGACCAACAATGCACAAATATCAGAAAACAGATAAATGAGAACTACTAAAAATTAAACACTGATGCTCATCCAAAGATTTTGGCAAGATTATTTAAAAACTGCCTACAGAATGGGAAGAAATATTTGGCAATGACATATCAGACTGATGTTTGATCTCCATAATCTACAAGACATTGCAAAATATCAACCAAAAAAGAGGTAAATAACCCAATTAAGCAATGGGCAAAAGAGATGGACAGACACTTCAGCAAAGAGAACATCCAGGCAGCCAAAAGACACATGAGGAAATGTCACAATCATTAGCTATTAGAGAACTCCAAATCAAAACTACAATGAGGTACCATCTCACTCCAAGGTTAGCAATAAGTAAAAAAAAAAAAAAAATGCTGGAGAGCCTGTGGTAAGATTGGAACTCTACTACACTGCTGGTAGGAATGCAAAACAGCATAACCTCTTTGGAAAGCAATTTGGCGCTTCCTTATAAAGCTAGAAATAGAACTACCATATGATTCAGCAATCCTATATGATCCAGCAATCCCACTGCTTGGAATATATCCTACACAAATAAAGATGGTCACAAAAACGTGCATGCACACATCATCTTCCTCGAGATTTGTTAGTTTCTCAAATCTGGGTATTGGAATCCTTGCTGAGTTTTTGAAATCTCAGTCATTCTTTCTCCCAATACTGTGCTCTGTTCTCGTAGTGGTTTTCAATTATTCTGTTTCTGGCATCTGTTGATTACTATTTTTGTGAGATTGGCTGTGTATTTGTTATTTGTTTTAAAAGTTTATGTATTATTAAATTTGGACTTCAATTCCCTCTATTATCACAAAACTACAAGAGTTAAAAATCGGCTCCCAGTTTTCTCCTCTGATGGATTCTTTCCAGATACTATCAAACATGACCAGCTTGTAGGATTTGATGCTGTGATTGTTCTTTTCTTGACATTTGCCTCTCTGATGGATACAGCTACACCACTGTCATCTAGTAACTCTCTTTATACTTCTTTCAGTTTACTTCTGGATTTTTGTTTTGTTTATACTATCTCTCTCTTACTGTCTACCTAATCTTTTTCTTTCTTTTTCTCTTTCATTCTACCTGTCTGTTATGTATCGAATTGTGTCCCCTCAAAATGCGTGTCAACCCGGATAGTCCATGATTCCCAGTATTGTGTGATTGCCCACCACTTTGTCATCTAATGTGATTTTCCTGTGTGTGTAACTCCTATCTCTGTGATGTTATTGAGAGCATTGGAGGCAGTTGTGTTAATAAGGCAAGACTCAGTATTAGGTTGTGCTTTATGATACAAAAGAACCAAGGATCAAAATGACATGGGGGAAAGAGAACCCAGAAGACAGAAAGACCCACACGAATGGGTGACTACATAGACATGTGACCAGAAGAACCGGATGGTGCCCAGCCACCACCAGTGATAGCCGTGATTGGGCTCACAAAGTTGAGTCTCACCAGCAACACGGGAATAAAAAGGGGTGCACCCTATGATATCCACTGAAAGAGCTCAATTGATGGTCCAGGGTTCTTGGGGTCCCCCTGGGAGCATGGCCCCTGGCTCTGATGCTGCCTCTGTCCATAAATCATGTTCATCTCTTCAGCAGGAATGCACTGGACTTGGTGACACGGAGTGACCATATCTTGTGTGCACTTCATGGTTTCATGCATCTATAGCATGTCATCCTGCTGACCTGTTACTGGAGGCAGGGGAGAGGATGCAAAGAAGGGGTTAGAACATTATTAGCAGGATATGACATGTATAGAATGGAGAGGAGCAGTGTGTCATCACTGGGCAAGGAGAGCAATGGGAGCTGCATATTGGCGGGCATGCAAATTTGTAAGGGATTGTACATTTTCACTCAATCATAATAATAATTTAAAAAAGATGCAAAAGAAAAAATACAATCAGAGAGACAGGGGACCTCATTACCATGAAACATGAAGAGCCAGGTGCATGCATCCTTTGGACTTGGGGTCCCTGTGGTGAGATGCTCCTAGACCAGGGGAAGATTGATGACAAGAACCAGAGCCAAAAGAAAGAACGCTTTTCCATGGAGCTGGCATCCTAAAATTGGTCTTCTATCTTACTAGACTGTGAGAGAATAAATGTCTGTTTGTGAAAGCCATCCAGTTGAGATTTTTTTTTTTTTAATAGCAGCATGACTAGGCTAGATGACTAGGACATTGCCCCCATCTGTCTTTAATTCTGGTCTTCATATTCAGATCAATCCAGTATTTTCATTCTAGACTCTCACTCTAAGATAGACACATATGTAACTGCCTCCTGCCATCTCCCCTTGAATGTCCCATAAGTCTTTCAACTATCCGCTATTATTTCCTGCTTTCCACATCAAGCCTACTGCTCTTTTGCCCTCACCATTCTCTCCAGCTGTCTATATCCTTTCACATACACACGTCTGTCATGCACACTATGCTCTTGCCTTGTTGGATAGCATCAAGTGCCTCCAAGATGCCACACTATCACTCACAAGTGGTGCACAATGACCTTTGCACCACAGAAGTGATTTAATGCTATCCACAGTTCATCATCTCTAACCTTTTCTGTGAGTCAGTTAGCAGTTGGCACTTACTACTTCATGGAGACAAAAGAAAAGGCTGTTGGCATCAAGCACCCAGTCCTGCATTCTCTCACTTCTGAATGCTGACTGGAAGGCTGTCTGTTCTCTCCTTGCAATGAATGTGATTTTCAATGTTATTGGCGCCTTCTGGACTCTGACTATTCCCCCACAGTTCCCAATCTTGCCCACCTCAACGTGTACTGGACAAGTGAAGGTGGACCTTAGGTGTCCATTTTACCAGGATGAACACAGGTCCAGCTGCAGCACTTGCCTATCCAAAACCAAATCCAATCCAAAACCAAACCCAATCCAAAATCAAACACACTGCCATCAAGTTGATTCAGACTCATAGCAACCCTACAGTGTTTCCAAGGCTGTAAATCTCTAAGGAAGCAGACTATCACACCTTTCTCCCCCAAGAGCCACAGGTGGTTTCAACTCACCTGCATTTCAGTTAGCAGTTCACATTAATTGAACACTCTTTCCCAAAGATGATCAGCAACAAAGAATTTAGCTCTAATACATTCCCTCATATGCACCACACAGAGAAGCAGAAATTCCTTTGACTATTCATTTAACTACTTTAGGGAGACATATATAATAAAGACCTTCTGATTGACTGATGATGATGATTATATATCATGATTCATGATGTATTTTAAGCAGAACTATACTTCCAAATTCATTCCAATATTAAAACCTTAGCTTTTACTTTCTCTAAGAATAGAAAAACACTTACAGAGGATCTTTTCATATTCAGGCTGATGCTTGCTTTATTTTTTGTCTTCTAAGTTAGGTAATCATAAAATAGAATTTTAGTATCATCCAATGCTGTTCTGCCTTGATTTCACATTCTACTTCCTTAATCTAGAATGTCTTCCTTTGTTTGTTCACCTGGAAATCTCTTTTCATAATTCATGGCATCTTCGGTGCAACTTTTCCTAAATCCTCCAGAGATCACCAGCAATGCATTCCTTAGTGGCCAAAGTACGTTTATTTACTTACAGACTTTCTCTCCTACTGGACTACAAGTTCGTTGTGGGCAAGGATGTTGTGTTTCTAATTTTGTATTCCCAGATATAAAAAAGATGACTGAAAATATCATGGCTTGAGTCAGGCACGTCTTAGTCCCCAAAATGACATCTTTGCTTTTTGATGCTTTAAAGAGGTCTTTTGCAGCCAGTTTGCCCAATGCAATGCATCATTTGATTTCTTGTCTGCTGCTTTCTGGGGTGTTGTAAAATGAAATTCTTGACAAAGTCAGTCTTTTCTCCATTTATCATGTTGTTACTTAATGGACCAGGTATGAGGATTTTGCTTTGTTTATATTAAGCTGTAATTCACACATCTTTGATCTTTGTCAGTAATTGCTTCAAGACCTCTTCACTTTCAGTAAGGTTGTGTCATCTGCATATCACAGGTTGTTAATGAGTCTTCCACCAGTGCTAATAGGATCTCTGGTGTCTTTTCTATCACTAAACCTTATTTTCCAACTACCAATCCTTCCTCTTTATTTTGAGCTCTCACACACTCCAATCACTGGTAATTATGGATGCATCAAATTTGATAGATTTCAGACTATAGAAGCTGGTAAAAATCTTCAAGTTCCTCATCTTCGGCATCAGTGGTTGATGTGTAATATTGAATAATTGCCATGTTAACTGGTCTTCAGAAATTTTGGGGAAGTGGTGGCTAAGAGCTATGGCTGCTAACCAGATGACTGGCAGTTGGAATCTACCAGATGCTCCTTGGAAACTCAGTGGGGCACTTTTACTCTGTCCTGTAGGATCGCTATGAATCAGAATTGACTCGACAGGAACAGGTTTGATTTTTTGGAACCAGTGCTCTTGTTGGCATATAGAACATTGCAAGATTTATACTGAAAGAGGTGTAATGCTAGCATTGACAGCTTTAACAAAGGAAGGTTTATTCTTACACAGTCCGGTAGGCTACAAGTCCAAATTCAGGATGTCTGCTCCAGGGGAAGGCCTTCCCCTTGTCACCTCTGGAGGAAAGTACGGTATGACATCAGTCTTTGTCCAGGGAGCCTCTTGGAGCAGGAACCTCAGGTCTGAAGGGCACACTCTTCTCCCGGTGCTACTTTCTTCATGGTGTCAGGTTCCCAGTTCTCTGCTTGCTTCTCTTTCCTTTTATCTCTTGTAAAATGAAAGGATTAAGGGTGGGGCAAGCCATACTCCAGGGAAACTCCCTTTATAGTAGAACAGGGAGGTAATCCTATGAAGCGATTTACAGTCTCACCCTAATCCTTTAATATACAGCACAGGAAAAAAATCACAAAATGGAGGACAACCACAAAAGAATCGGAATCATGGCCCAGCCACATGGCTACACGTATTTTGGGAGGGACACAGTTCAATCCATGACAGTCACTAATAATTTTTTGCTGTCACATATAGTACCATTCACTGTCTTAGCCATCTAGTGCTGCTGTAACAGAAATACAAGCAGATGGCTTTAACAAAGAGAAATTTATTTCCTCACAATAAAGCAATTTACTAATTACTAAATTCCTCATAGTAAAGTAACCTACTAATTACTAAAGTAAATTCAGGGCATCAGCTCCAGGTGGCTTTCTCTGCTGCCTCTAGATGAAGTCCTTATCATCCATCTTCCTCTGTACTGGAAGCTTCTGAAGCACAAAGATCTTGGGTCAAAAAGATGTGCTCTGCTCCCAGCACTGCTTTCTTGGTTGTGAGGTCCCCAAATCTCTCTGCTTGCTTCTTTTGTTTAGATCTCAAGAGACTAACTTGAAACACAGTACAATCTTACACATTGCATCCTTCCCCACCAGCACAAGTGCTGTCCATCCTCCATCACTAACCTCATTGAATCAGGATACACAACATACAGGAACATAGCACAATACCGGGAATCTTGGCCCAGCCAAACTGCTACATTTTGGAATGGGACACAATTCAATCCATGACAATCACCATGAATACGAAATAACTCTGTAATGCTAAGCGACAAATAGGAATCCCATTTTTTCTGATGACAACCAATCAAAAGTCAATTTTTCTATGTATTCTGTCTCTTTTTATATTTACCAGAGTTTAGAACAGTAGACATCACAGGATTTTTTAAATGTCTGGGAATCAAAATAGTCTACATTATTTCTTATTGTTATAGAAGGATGCTTCTTTCTAGATTTTTTGAGTGAAGGAAAGGTTTAATAGGGTTTTTGTTTTGTTTTGTTTTTTTGGTTTATATAATTAGTGACTGAAATAAAAGATGCCCAGAAACAGTTACTGTCAGGTTGATTTCAACTGACGATAACTCCATATGTTTCAGAATAGAACTGTGTCCCAGGATTCTTAGTGGTTGATTTTTCAGAAGCCTATCAGGACTTTTCTTCTGAGGTGACTCTGGGTGGGCTAGAGCATCTAATCTTTTGATTAGCAACTGTCTTAGGAGTTTGTACCCACTAGAGACTCCCTAAAGACAGTGACTATTAAAATAGAAAAAATGAATATTTGATTTTTTCCTACTGTATTAACTAGAGGGATCCTTTCCTCTTTTTAAATGTTTTGACACAAACTGAATCTTAAAAATACATGAGGCCCAACGATTTAAGTCCAAGAAATAAATTGTTCCAAGTGCTATGTACCTTATGGCTGAATATTACTATAACCACCTTCGAAAGGGCGTACTCCCATTGGGAAGCTACACCAACGCCTAGTACACCCTTCAAAGCAATTTTGGAACTCTTTCGGGAGTGGCGATTGTGCCCAGTGGCATGGTGGCCAGTTCACAAACTTAACTGTATAGTTGACTGTGAGGCAGTTTTTAGCCAATAAAAAAATAACTACATTGGAACACCATCCCTACTTACCTGATCTGGCCTCCAATAACTTTTTTCTTTATCCTAAGATAAAGGAAACACTGGAAGACATTTTGATGACTTTCTGAACATCAAGGGTAATACCATGACAGCTCTGATGCCCATTCCAGAAAAAGAGTTCCAAAATTGCATCAAAGGGTGTACTACATGCTGGCATCACTGCATAGCTTCCCACAGGGAGTACTTCAAAGGTGACTGTAGTGATACTCAGCAACGAGGTATAGAACACTTTTTTTAGGATGAGTTCACAAACAATTGTCAGACCTCGTATAATAAATGCTTGATAGATGAAATTCTTACCAGTAGTGTCTTTGAATCACTAGCACAATGATACTTAAAATGAGAAGTTATGTACAAGTGTACACCATTTTCACAACATAGAAAATGGTTTAAAAAATCCCTAGGTAGAAAAGCTGATGTTCTACACCCTGCGTGGTGGTCAGGATTATGTCAACTTCGCTACTCCATATTTGGCTGCTGTGTTAACTGACAGGGTGGGGTTTGTGGTGGCTCCCCACCCCTCAGCTCTCATCTCGCAACCTTCTACTACTACTGCTGGTCTGCTCACGTAGCCAGCAGCTACTGCTCTCTTCTGGAATCTGGTTCCGGGACTTGAACTAGCAGCTGTTGGACTCATCAGTCCTTACAGTCGGCACTTGAGAGTCCTGCTCCCTGACCTGCCGATCCTGGGTTCACCAGCCTCTGCCGATTCTGCTCCCTGACTTGCCAATCCTGGGTTTGCCAGCCTCTGTCGCTTCGTCTCGCCACCAGCTTGGGATCCACTGACCTACACAACTGGTGATCTAGAACTCTGGTCTCTGACCTGCTGACTTTGGGTTCCTCAGCTTCCGTGGCCACATGAGGCTTGTGCCAGGACTTGGGACATTCAGCTTCTGTGATTACGTGAGTTGTTTCCTGTATCCGTATCTATCTATCTATATTATAAATCTGTCCTTGTACCTACACGTTACTGATTTTGCTTCCCTAGAATACCCAGCCTAAGACACCCTGACATCTGCATAGTAAATAATACCTGAAGAACATAGGCAGCTAAGTACAATTCCTTTTTAAACCATTGCACATAGTGACCCTATGTACAACAGAACAAAACACTGCCTGGTCCTCCACCAACTTGGCAGTCTTTGCTGTGTTTGAGCCCCTTGCTGCAGCCACTGTGTGAATCCATTGCATTGAGGGCCTTCATCTTTTTCGATGACCTTCTACTCTACTAAACATGATGTCTGATCCCTGGTAATACATGCCCAAAGTATGTGAAATGAAGTCTTGCCATCTTTGTGTCTAAGGAGCATTCCAGCTGTATTTCTTCCAAGACAGATTCGTTTGTTCTCCTGGCAGTCTATGGCATCTTCAGTATTCTTTGCCAGCAACAAAATTCAAAGGCACCAATTCTTCTTAGGTCTTTTACATATACAGGTGAAGCAATCAAAAATACCATGGCTTGGGTCAGATGCACCTTAATCCTCAAAGTGAAATCTTTTAAACCATAGCATAATGAGAGATGTTTTTGCTCCTGTTCCTCAAGATAATGAACGTGCAGTCGAGTTGTGAAGAATTCGGGATGGAGAGCAGACGGGATTTTTGGCAAAGAGTAGGCAAGACTGATTGGCGCAGCTGAGTTGGCTAACGCTCCAGCAGACGGTGGTGATAAAACTTCAGTCAATTAAAGAAGTACCATCCAGGATTTGCCAGTCAGAAGACATCTTAACTACTTTTTCTTAAAGCCAAAATCAGCTTCATTACAACCTCTTACGAAGCCAAACAGCTAATTTAGGATTCACTTTTGACATTCAGCTGATGTCAGTTTTTCAGTGAATGTATACTCATGTCTAGAAATACTGCTAATGTGTAATGCTGCTATTTTGTGTGATACTGTGTTACCATCTGAACTGCACAGGCATAATTTATTCATTCATCCACAAATATTTATTGAACTCTAATGTTGAATACTTGAATATACACATAACAAATTCTTTGTTTCCAAAGCTAATTATGCTTCAAGCAAGCACAGAACTTCCTGTGAATGCCCGCAGTTCTTTCTCCTGCACCTCTCTTTGGGGGATTTTAGCACTTTTTATATTCTCTCCCTTTGGAGCAAAAGACAAAGTACTTATACTGACCCAAAAGGCCCAAATAAACAAACCTCCATGTCTGACGTCATGAGCTCCTTTCTACAGCCTCTCTTTCCCTTCGAGGACTCTGTCTCTTGCTTCTGCTATTCTGGACACAGTTGCTTACTGACTGTGCCTTAAACATGCTACAGTTTCCATGTTAAGACCTCTGTGTGACATTTTCAGAGTGGCCTTCCTTGGACCTTGTAGTCTCCTGCATTCCAGGAATGCCTATCCTTTCTCCCACTTCACTTTCCTTCACATCACTTACCACTACCATGTATATATTTATTGTTATTTATCTATTTTTTTTAAGCCCTGGTGGTGCAGTGGTTAAGAGCTACATCCGCTAACCAAAAAGCTGGCCACTTTAAATACGCCAGTCCGTCTTTAAAAACCCTATGGGGCAGTTCTTCTCTCTTCCATAGGGTCACTGGGAGTTGAAACTGACTTGGTGGCAATGGGTTGTTTTGGGTGGCAGTTTACACAGTAAGTTAGGTTCCCAGTTAGCAACTTCTATATGAGGTCTGACAACTAAGTCCACAAACTTAATTGTTCTAAGTGCTACATATCTCACTGTTGAATATCACTATGGTCACCTTCAAAGTACTCCATTTGGGAAGCTATGCAGTCATGCCAGCACCAGTCCACCTTTCAAAGCTATTTTGGAATTCCTTCTGTGATGGCCATTGTGCATGGTGGCAAGTTTATCAACTTAACTGTATAGTTATCTGTGAGAGTTTCTGGCAAGTAAAAAATAATTACCATAACTCTCTCCTTACTCACCTTATCTGGCCTCCAGTGACTTTTTTCTTTACCCAAAATAAGGAAATATTGAAAGGAAGATATTTGGATGACATTCAGAACATCAAGGGTAATATGACAGCTCCCATGGCCATTCCAGAAAAAAAGTGTTTCAAAATTGCAAGGGTTGACTAGGCACTGGCATGGGTGCATAGATTCCCAAGGGGAGTACTCTGAAGGTAACCATAGTGATATTCAGCAATGAGCTGTGTAGCACTTTCTCTAGGATGAGTTCATGAACTTAATTGGCAGTCCTATGGTGAAAGGATACAATGCTGATGTACACCCTTCCTGACTTTAAACCATGCGGTGTCCCCTTGTTCTCTTCACACAACTGCATCATGGTCCATACACAGATTCCTCACAAGCACAGTTGTTTTGGAATACCTGTTCTCCACAGTGTTATTCATAATGTGCTATGATCCACACAGTGGAATGACTTTGCATAGTCTGGTATTCTCTGCTTTTAGCCAAGATTCATCTGACATCAGTGATGATATCCCTAGTTCCGCATTCTCTTCTGAATCTGGCTTGAATTTCTGGCAATTCCCTGTCAACCTACTGTTGCAGTCATTTTTGAATTCTCTTGAGCAAAATTTTACTTGCATGTAGTATGAATGATACTGTTTGCTAAAATCTGCATTTGGTTGGCTCACCTTTCTTAGCAATAGGCATAATCATGGATCTCTTCCAGTTGGTTGGCCATGCAGCTGTCCTCCAAATTTCATCGCATAGGGAAGCGAGCACTTCCAGCACTGCATCCATTTGCTGAAATATCTGAGCTGATATTCCATCAATTCCTGCAGCCTTGTTTTTCTTCAATGCCACTTTGACTTTGTACTATCATCATTTTTGATCATATGCTACCTCTTCAAACAGCTGAACATCAACCAGTTCTTTCCAGCATATTAACTCTGTGTATTCTTTCCATTTTCTTTTGATGCCTCCTGAGTCATTTAATATTTTCCCTGTAGAATCCTTCAGTATTGCAGCATGCTTAAATTTTTCCTTCAAACGTTTCAAGCTTGAGAAATGCAGAGTGTATTCTTTCCTTTCGGTTTTTTTTATTTCCAGCTCTTTGTACACCTTGCTGCCTGTTGACAAACCTTCAGTTCTTTGTCATTTCTTTCTTTTGCTTTAGTTACTCAACAATGAAGTTTCAGAATCTCTTATTACATCCAATTTGGTCTTTTCTTTCTAGCTTCCTAAGATAGGCAAGGAAGAAGGACCTATAAGTTTACTTCCGAAAACAGACAGTGAAAACCTCATGAACAGCAGCAAAACACTGTCAGGAAAGGGATACTGCTGTCAAAAAACGATGCTGGGTAACTGGACTACACTACAAGCTAAATGGTTTTCTAAATTCGGCCTAACATTTCAAAGTACAGAGTAGCAGGGACAAGGGCCTGGGGACCATGTTTTCAGGTCACATTGAGGTCAACTGGCGTAACTGGCCTTTTCCCAAGAAGTCTTCTGCACCCCATATTGGTGACTGATATCTGGGGTCTTAAAAGCTAGCAAACTGCCATTTGAGGAACATCAATTTGTCCCAAGCCACCTGAAACAGATGACAACCGAGAACATCAAAAACATGAGGAAAAATGACCCTGGAGACAGAAGGACGCATGTGATTGGAAAACTACATCAGCATGGGACTAGAAGAACCATATGGTGCTCAGCCACTACCAAAGACAGCCTTGACAAGGGACACAATGTAGAGTCCCTGACATAGCATGAGAAAAACAGATGCGCAGACATAGAACTCTTACATTGAAAGATCAGAACTCAGTCTGACAACCTGAGGGTCCCCTGAAAACATGGCCCCTGGACTTGCTGCTTGCCCAGAGCTGAAGCCAGTACTGAAGCCAACACTTCAGACAAACAATGGATTGCACTTGGGGACACAGAATGATGCAAGTTGTGTGTGTACTTTATGGTTTAACATACATACGAGGCTGTCCTACCAGTTTCTTTTTAGAGGAGATCAAGGAGATGGTGGAGAGAAGGTGACAAGTGTTAACTGAGCAGATACTGGAAGAGTGTGCTGTCACAGGGTAAGGTGAGTAGACAGTTACAGAGAAGTGGGTACTTGGGATTCTACATGGAAAATTCACTGGTCCATTTTCACTTATCACAATAAAACCCCCCAAAAAAAAAACCCTGAAAAGACACCAAAAAAAAAAAAAAGGAAGAAAAAAGATGCTGGATCTACTAGATGTCCAGTTACAAAAAAAAGGAAATTCAACCCTTATCTTATTCTATAAATCACAGTCAACTCAAAACAGACTCAACAGCTAAATTCAAGAGCTTTAGAAAGAAAAGAGAGAAATTCACAGTGGTTTAATGTCTGGCCAAATCTACTGCTGTCAACGTCAACTTATAGCAGCAACTCTATAAAGCAAGGTACTACTGCCCCACAAAGCTGCTGGTACATTTGAACCGCCCACATTTTCGTTAGTAGTTCAGCTCTTAACCACTGCAGCATGTATTCAATGTAATAAAAACTCATGACTATTTAGAACTAGTTTGAAACCCTGGCGTTATTTCATGTAAAAAATTTAGAGCTATGAATTTCGCTGAGTCAAGAAATCAACAATTTTTCTACTTTCTTTCCTACCTTGTCACAATACCATTCTTTGAATAGTTACTATTAACCATTTCCAACTTTTCCTCTCAGCACCTAAAATTAACTAGCATACAGTGTAGTTCACTTATACATTTTCTAGCAGAACTTTCCTTCCCTACTTGTAGAGATCTAGCATTTTATTTCCAGATTATTTACTACCATTACTAATTACTTATTCCTGTTTCATTATGTATGGTTACACCAAATTCTCACATGATTTATCTCCCAGAACTCTCTTCATGGTGTTTTTCTTCCCCAGTATTTGGAAACTGTCATTCTCATCTCAGCATTAGCCTAAGAATGTTGTTTGAAGGAAAACAGCCTGCTATAATAATGAGGGAAGAAAAGGTGGGCAGACTGGGCTAGCTCAAAAGTGCTCTACTTGACCCAAGCATCCAAATTCACTGCTCCTTCCTTAAGCCAGATTATCTCTGCTGCCCACTGATTAACAACCATGACTGACCTAAGCAGTTTCTTATGGTACAATACTCTAACATCATCACAAGTTGCTTCTTGATCCTTAATCCACTTTTTAGATTATGTGTAAGGCCAAATTCACCTTTCAAAACAGTATTCTCCTTTGAATTCCTCAGAATTTCATTCACTTGCTTCTATTTTTGAGAATACTATTTACAAATATCGTTATTTAGTACTAAATAATTTGTCAAGTAGAGAGCTTGAAACATGCTCCAGTGAGCAAGCTTAGGTGTGCAATTAAGTGCATGAATGTAATTGTTCTAAGTGCTACACATCTCATTGCTGAGTATCACTACAGCCATCTTTGATGTACTCCCCTTGGGAAGCTATGCACAAACACCAGTGCCTAATCCACCTTCAAAGCTCTTTCTGGATTGGCCGTTGTGCAATGGGATGGTGGCATGTTTGCAAATTTAATTGTGTAACCGTCTGTAAGGGAGCTGTTAGCCAGTAAACAAATAACTCTACTGGAACACCCTCCCTACTCACCTGATCTGTTCTTCAATGACTTTCACCTTGTCTATTCCCCAATGACTTTTTTCTTTACTGAAGATAAAGCAAATATTGAAAGGAAGACATTCAAATAACATTCAGGACATCGAGGGTAATACGACAGCTTTGATGCCCATTCCAGAGTTCCAAAATTGCTTTGATAGGTTGGACTTGGCACTGGCATTGATGCCTAGTTTCCAAAGTTGAGTACTTCAAAGGTGACCACAGTGATAGTCAACAATGAGACATGTAGCACTTTTTCTATGTTGAGTTTGCGAACTTAATTGGCAGTCCTTTTATGATAGTCAAGTCTACACGATTCCTCTTCTTAAAGTAGAGGCTCCTTTGATGGATTTTGCAGTAAAGGATACCTAAAGTATGACAGGTAAGATGTTTTAATATTCATTCTGGGAAGGCATTATTTGTCAGAGTATCAGGCTGTTGTCTTTCATGAAGATGAGGAGGTTTACTATCCAACCTAAAAACCATGCTCCACGTTAGGGATGATACTGTTCATTTTTCTTCAGTTTTTATTAGTTTACTTCTCGGGTTTTCTGGCAAGAAGCTGAGAAGAACACATAAAAAAGAAATCCTTCTGAAGTGTGCCTTGGAAAATCATGTTTAAGCTGACAATATTTAAAGAAGGTCCATTCAGGAAATGTACGGACTTAATTTTGCAAGCAAAATAGCTTTACTGAATCTCAAGGGAGAAAAACCATAGTTTATACAACTCACATTATCTCTTTTATTGTAGATATATGAAGCAGAAATGAAGCTTTCTCTTCAGAATTGAGTCCTCGGATGCCTGGATGTTAGGACATTATTGGAGGCCATATATTGTAATCTTGTAAAGTGTTTCATAAAGAAACTTGCATAGTTTTTGAAAGAAGACTTTCTCACCAGAATTTTTCAGAACTGTGAATGACTATGGCACTGTCCAGTTTTGTAAATTCTAAGGAGGTTAAGAAAACAACAGTTTTAGACGGTTCATCTTTTCTGAAGTTGCCTATTAAGAATCAAGTGAATACACAGAGGACACAGCTGGCTGGCTAAATGCAAAAAAAAAAAGTCCACTGCTGTTGAGACGATTCCAACTCACAGATACTGTACGGGACAGAGCAGAACTGCCCCCCCACGTTTCCAGGGAGTGCCTGACAAACTCAAACTGCAGTAGCACTAACCGCTACAACACCAGGGTTTCTCTATCCAATAAGTTACCAAAAACAAGGAGGCATCTTGTCCTCTGCATTTATCCAACTCTTGTTCCTTATCAATTAGTTGGATTCATTAACGCTTTTCGTGAACCATAAAATTATTTTACTTTTTATTCCAATGTCTTTTTCATAAGAAACCTATTTACTAGACATTCAACCAAAAGGATATGTTAATAAAAGTGTCAACACAACAAATGGAAAAGCCTTTCCTTTCTCAGTGGATTATGTCAGAAGTAAAAAGCAATCCATGATCTAAACTACACTTCTTTCACACCCCAAAACAGTTGTTGTTAGGGTGATGGTGACTCTGTGACCTCACGTGACACAAGAGAAGTGCCCCCATTTAAGGTTTCCTAAGATGTAATCTTTATGGAAACAGAATGTCAGACCTTTCTCCAATGCAGCCACTGGATGGGTCTACACTGCACATCTTTCAGATAGCAGCTGAGTGTGTAACCATTGTACCACCAGGGCTCCTCTACTAAAACTCTAGGGGTTTAAATGGTGAAATAAACTAGATATGTATTCTTCTCTTTATGAGAATTTCTTTAATCTTGAATTTCATAAATAAACCACACAACTTCAAGCAGCATTAGTTTATTATCTATTCCCTATATGTTACCTCAAACAGCTAAATATATACAACTGTTTGGAATGCTGAATAAATGCTGATCAGTAGAATATTACATAGTTGCTAATGGGACTTTTTTTATGTACAATAAATCAATACTAAAATGTTTAGTTCCACTTTAAAAGAAGTTCTACTTTTTTCATTATATACACATTTTTGAGTCCAATCCAAAGCAGACAGGTATATATTAATAACACAAATATGTGGAGAATTTCACTGACTCAGATGAACTGATAATTCTGTAATGAATTATCATAAAATTTGACTTTTTGTAAACAATTCTATATGGAATAAATTACTCTGTCATTTAATTTTTATTGGTTTAAGATTTTGGGGTAAGACATCTCCAACATAAGTACTAAAAATAAGAGTTATGGCTTTGAAGATTTGCTCTATAAAAATTACTAAAATAAAGTCAATTATTTGCATGGGACTTATTACAAACTATTCAATGGTATATAAACTAAAAATGTCTTTAGTTTCTATAAAGATCTAAATGATTACTCTTCTATTGAAATCAGAAGCTTAATTACTACAAGTTCTAATGAGTTCTTCCTTTCTGAACAAATAGTATTATTTATTTTCTCCAATATTTTTATAAGAAAACTTGGGTTAGTAAAGTGGGAAACTTCCTGCTGTTAGCTCTTCATCTTGTAGCACATATTACTCCACTTGTTAAAAAAGTTACACTCAATTTTATGTGCTAAACATTAAACTTAAAAAAAAATTAACTGCAGTAGAATAAAACACTAGTGCATGTAACACCTACTGCACCTGTAATATTTCAATATACTACTCAGATCATTAACTTAAGATTAGATCAGTAAAAAAAAAAAAAAAAAATCACTTGTATTTTGGGAGTTTCTTTTTCCAAAATTAAGGTTTGTGTCTCTATTGAGCAGCTGAAGATTTCCTAGCTACACCTATTTTATATATTCCTTATCAAAGGCAGAGATTGTGAAAAATGAAAAACAATGTGATTATTTTACAATATTATTTTAAAAACAAAGAAGGAACACCGAGGCTTATCTTTAAGAAGCTGTCATTCTTTTCTTTAGAGATTACAACACACATACAATAAGTGAATTTTATCAAAATACAGCACATTTCTTCTACTACATCCATAAAAATCAATTCCTATGTAAATAGTACTGAAAATCAACTAAATCAAGTTAAAATTTACAAAGAGTTGTTAAAGGGTTTCAATCAAAATTATTAAAACTATACAGTACAATAAGCAATTAATAACACCTTGAAAGAAGTGCAATATTTGAGTTCACATATTTTAAAAAGTACTGCCTATTTGCTCTGAGTAGCAAGAAAGGAATGAAGTCCAATTCACTTTTGCAAAAATAATGTAGGCTGGTATTCCTGCTAGTCCTATAAAATTCCTAATTAAATCCAGGTTGAAGAACAGAGTAAAAGTTAAAAAATTTGCAAATTATATTTTTTAGTCATTAAAAATGAACTGCAACAGCCAAATATTGCTCTAATGAAAGGCTCCAGACTAGCCCCACCTAAAAACAGTTACTGGTCTTCTATGGCACTTTTTTCTGGTCCAAATAACCATGCATTAATTCTTACGATTGCATGTGACTTAAATTTCATTTGATAACACAGACAGAACAAAAAATAAAATTAATGGTTCAGATAAACAAGATTAATAAACTTATTATTAAGTATCTGTTCTAGTAACTAGGAACAAAGGCAATTGGGTGGTAAAACACTATTACGCTGATACATACAGAAACCCTTTAATGACTCTGAAGTGTCGAGTTCACATTTAACATTACCTGTAGGAACAGCCCTTTATTTGAACACCTTTACAAACTGGTAGGCCTCAAGAACCCATTCCTTTGTTCTGTAGCCCCCTACAGCAATTCTCTCACTGTGCCAGTCTTACAAACTCACTTTGGTTTCCTAGCTCCACGCATACTGTTTCCTTTTACTTTACCAAGGCAACACAAGGCCAAACAAAGTCAAGAGGCTTTTCTACACCATCTTACATTTTGTGTTACAGGCAACACAATCGAAAAACTGGCCATTTCTGCTTCATTTGAGGCTTAAAATGAAATTACAGATTACATCAAAATGGATTACTAACTAAAAAACAGATTGTAAAGTACCACCATTTGCAAAAAATCAGGGATTTCCATGACATAGAAAATGCATGGACACATCATCTACAGTACAGTTTAAAATTTTCTGTGACTAGAAAATTAACAATTGAATCACAAGTAGCAAATGTATAGTCAATGGCTATGACAAAAACAGGTCCTGCAGAGCTCATAAAATGCAATTATTATCTTTTCTTATTTTTTAAAAACCACATAGCATTTTTATTGCATTATTCTACTAACAAAAACATATCAACAGCTGTTTCTTTGCTTCCAGATTTTTATAGGAAATAATGTTTTAATCTGGCCTTGGAAAGTGAACCTACCAGCACCACCTTCACATACTCATTCTTCAATTCAATGTGCACGTAGCAAAAGCCAACACTTCACATCTCTTGCCCACATCAAAAAAAAAAAAGTTTTAGCAGAAAAATATTAATACCAGTTGAAAAAAAATAAGAGCACAAAAGCTATGAGACAGATAGCTCTGCCATCTGTCTCTGGGCTACAATCAAGGCTAACCATAGCCTTGTACAGAGTTCAGTCATGTGTATGAAATCCAAAAATAAACGTACAATCTATACAAAAACAACACAGGTTTGTTTTTGTAGCCTTGATTGCTATGTTTAAAAACCTAACAATAAGTTTTACCATATGAATTAAACAACCCCTCTATATTCTGTACAGTGGTTCTTTCCCTCTGACCACAAGTTCCATTATTTCATTAATGTACAAATTTGAACAGTTTGAGTTCTTTATATATAAAAATAATCAAAATATTAATTTTCCCTGCAAGTATCTTCCAATAAATCTTGCTGTCTTCCCCTGTTTTCTGTCCACAGTACTTAGGAGGAAACCTCTCGAACAATGAAGAGTTCTACTGTGTTCTGGAAAGTCTTTAGCAATGACACTGCTTGTCCATGTTCAATATTAATAAAACTGTAGCCATTAGCCTAGAAAAAAGAAGAAAAGTACTTTTAGGAAAAACATTCATCGTAACTTAATTACTTTCATACACTTAAGAATCACTTTGGCAACTTAAAATAGACAGACTCAGGGTTCCTACCCAACATTTATGGAAATAAAGCTGGAGTCCTGCGTTGAATGATCCTGTTTTCACATAGCAGACCAATGTTACGTATCACCTGCTTAGCGTACAATTGTTAGACATAACGTCATGTACACACGTGCGCTAACGTCCAACTGAGGGACATCATGTCACAGAGGGCAAGGCCAAGCCTTCCCATCACCTTAGAGCCATCAGAGCAGGACCATTACATGTTCTATAATTAAGGCTAACACTAAGAGGTCTTAAGGCACAACTCTTAAGTTTAGAACTACTCATGAATTAAATCCTCCAATTCTCCTAACAACCATCAAAGAAGATTCATTCTTTCATCATCTTATTTTAGAGAAGAGAAAACTGAAGAAGAGGCATGTGAGGGTAATTTAACTTCGTCACAGTCACAAAGCTGAAGCTCTAAATTCATAATGGTTTAGAAAAATTAATGTGCATGAGACTATGAATGTGTGTATGTATGTATATGGAATGGGAGGAGGGCAAAGAAGGAAAAAAGCAGAAGAATGCATGCTAAAGACAATGTGGCAAAATACTAGGAGCTGGTGACCAAATGTATATAGGTATTATATTATTCTTATATTTCTCTGAGCTTGGTATAATTTATTTTATCCATTCACTGACCTAACACAGTAAGTAGTTCCTGGGGTCTGACAAGCTTGCTAGTGGCCATCCAAAATAAAACAACTGTTCTCTAAAATATCCTAGAGCAGCAGAGGAAAGAGGAGATCCAGGAACTAGAGAAGAAACTGAACTGCAGGTTTAGTTGCCACCATGAATTACTACCTCCTTTGCCATGACACTAGAAGAGGATGGCACCCAGCTACATTTTAATTAAGATCCAATAGGTGAATCATGATCCTAAGGGGAGGTGTGTGAAACTTATTTTCAATTTTCTCATAGAACCCAACTTACTGGAGCTACTGAGGGTAGAGGAACCCCTGAATCTCCTGCCCTGAGAAATTTTTGAACCTCAATCTAAGACTATCCCCTGAAATCATCTTCAAACAAAACAGTTCTGCTAAATTAGTAAAGAATGTTTACCATGAAGATTATGCTCCTTTAAAGAATTATCTATATGAAATCAAGTGGGTAACTATAACTAAAAACTAACTTTAAAAAAAAAAAGAAAAAAAACCACAGCCAATGAGTCGATTCTGACTCATACCGACCCTAGAGGACAGAGTAGAACTGCCCCATAGACTTTCCAAGGAACAGCTGGTAGATTCAAAATGCCGACCTTTCGGTTAGCAACCGTAGCACTTAACCACTATGCCACCAGGGTTTCCCTGAAACATACATGAGTTATGGAGCAGGGAGTCTTAGGAGAGCAGAAATGGTGAAACATGAAGAATATAGATGTCACTGAACTGTGTACACTGAACTGTGACCTGCTGTGTATACTGATGACACACACAAAACAGAAGTGCTGGAGCCAGAATTTAAACTAAAGCACTCTGGCTTCAAAGTCTGTGCTTTTACCTATTTAACTTTAATGCCACTGTCATTTTTTCAGTTGAGGGCTGTTTTTGAGATTATTCAATTTCTGAGTGTGCAGAAACAACACTGAAGGCAGAGGGAGAGAATGAGAGCTGTGTTTGTGTCTTAGGCATGTCCATCTGCTAAGAAAGAGCAATACCATTCAGAAAAAATGAGCAGGTGAAGGAACATAAGAAAGGAAGACAGACATGGAAAACAAAAGAAGGATTTCTCAGACTTTGGAATTTTCCTTTTCCATTTTTAAGATGACAGCTTGCCTACAGGCGTATTGTTCTGATCCTCCAAGTTAGTCAAATTAACACTTTCAAACTTGAACAAAATGTTAAGTCAACTTCAGACATATCAGCATGATTTTCCAAGGTACAGGTGGAAAGGTTTTAGACTATCAAGGCATTAAGCTGAAGCACTAGAGAATATAAGACACACTATTATTCTCATCTATAAATGCTTAAAGATATGTAACATAAAATGCTTATTTTTCCATTCTGGCATTTAATAATCTGCTTGCTGATGAGCAAGCAAATTTTATAGAATGAGAAATAAGATTGAAAAAAAAAAAAGATTTATCTTGATTACCTGGATAATTTTATCACCTGGTTGCAATAATTTTGATGCCGGTCCATCAGGCTGTACCCTTGTTACAAATATACCCTTTAACAGCAACATAAAAGATCATTATTTAATGAAAGATAATATGCATAAGGAACAATCTGTCATTCACATTATGCAAATATTTCAGTTGTTGTACAACAAATGTCAGCCTGTTATATGAATATTACTGCAACAACTCAGTATTAGTTCTACCTTTGCTAATTCTGACTCTAGTACACCGATTTATGTTAAAGTGATGAATTCACTTTTACATATGTGTGGAAAAACAATAAGAAAACTAAAAATCATATAACTCAAAAACTTTGGTTACTTTTTTTTCAAATAATTAACTTGAACTGATAACATTTCAAAATGCAAAAGAAGGGAGACAGAAATCAAAAAGACAAGTTTATCTAAATTTATATAAATAATCTATGTTTTTCTTTTCTTTTTTTTTTTTTTTGACTTAAGAGGTATTAAGTTGGTAAATAAAATCATGGGTATTTCCGAAGATACATAAACAAAACTCACATCATCATCAGGTCTGAATGGGTTTCCTCTACCCCCAACACCTCCTGATATGCTAAATCCAAGTTCTGGATCCTTTTCAACCCTCACTCGTATCTGAGTTGACATGAAAATAAAACAAACTATTATTACTTAGAAAGCAAAAAAAAAAAAACACACAACATGGCAACACTCATATTTAAATACTGGTGAATTAAGTCAAAGCAAATATAAATTTGTAAAGATTCATCTAAAATAAATATTTGGGTGGATGAAATGAGACTACAACAGAGAACATTATGTTAGTGAGTTAGTGAGTTAAAGGCACAGCTGGATTAAAAAGCACAGCTCCTATTACTTGTTTTATGAGGTTAAGCAATCAATTAAAGTTGAACCTATTATACTTTTTAAGACATCATGGATTTTAATGGTAGTATAAACACTGAACATGCATGCTATCAATTTCTATGTAAACTACACAGCACCTCTTGTTTACTGGCTTGTTTTAAAAGAAATATAAGAGATTTCTGGGTGTTCTTTTTGTACATATCCCTTCATTCCCTGAATCTAATTACATTCTTCAAAGGCCTTGTGATTTTTAAATCTGATATAGTAAATTCTGTAACATAGCTATGAAAAAGATGCAAGAACTATGTTATAAATTATTCCCTTTCCCAAAAGACTGAACCAAAACAAAACAATGTTTTTTCCTCTAAGTTTCTAATACTACTGGTCAGTTTTTCAATAAAGCTATCACAATGTTTGAATGTATGACTACTGAATTTTTGAGTATTTTTAAAATTTAACTTCCTAGGTAGTTTGGACACTATAATTAATTAAAAATGTCAGGAATCAAGACAAATAACAGCAAATCATAATGTACCATTTAAGTCTGATGGTCTATTATTTACACTTGGGGAGACTGTCTGCCTATTGGCAGTTATTTGGGAAAACAACTGCCTTGGCAGAAAAAAAGTCAAGCCAAAAACATTAGATCCTATGTCAGGGAATCAAAAAAGAAAAAATCTTAGAGGCAAATTAAACTACAAAGCTTAACATCAGCTACAAATAACATAAAACTAAAACTTCAAAACAAAATGGTAAATACGTTAGTTAAAATTCTATATGGATTTACTGTCAATATTTCAATCAGCTAGTCTACAAAAACACGTTAAAAGCTTTGTCTCATATTTCAAATATTCTTGATTGTTCTTACCTCTTGCTTTGCCAGTTCATGGCCTTGTCTAGGAGAACAATGGGGCTGTGTATACGGAGGCTGGTAGGCCACTTTCAGCATCAAATAATCAATTAGTTGTTCTCTAGAGGGATGCCTTGCCACAGATGCCTGAGGAGGGGGGTGATGTATTTGACTATAATTTGCCTGAGGCCTGAGAGGCTGGCCCATCTGTCCATTACTCAAAGGCATCTAAAAAAACATGAAGTATCTTAAAATGACCAGTAATAATGTCTTACCACAAATACTTGGATTTTCTTCTTGAAGTTATTACCAAAGCTCTCGAGTTTAGCATTCTAAATAACATATTTGTCACTGCACTAAAATTATCTCTTCAACTTTGAAAATTAAATTTTAAAAGACAAAAACAGCTATTATTATATTCATTTTAAAATTGCCTGAGTGCTTGCTGATTCACTCTTCCAACCATTCCAGTGAAAATAAATTCCACGAGCATTTTAAATCATTTGTTATATATGAACGTGCCTATCTTTCTTAAACTAACAGTTATTAAAAAGGAAAACATGTCAGTATGCCAGAATTTAAGTAAGTTCAATTAGAAGAGTATCTTTTTCCAATCTATATTTAATCACACTCACATACATGCACACAAAAAGTACACTGGCTGAGGTTTCTCTTCAGAATAAAACTTGGTCTTAGAATTTTATTCTAATATTTTCCTACCTTTTGGCCTTCTTTTCAGAATAAGCCAATTCAACTGTTGCAGTAAACTGATTTACTCCCTATATGAATGCATTAGCAATTTTGAAACTCTCTAATAATTTCAGACTATTAACCACAAATACTAAACTCTGACAATCTGTGCTAGTGTTCACAAGCTAAACAAAAATCTCAGATTATTATTTTGTTGCTAAGAATTATCTTTGTTGTAATGATTCCCGGTTTTTAGAGACTGAGTCTGAGTTTTAGACTTAAAATCACCCTTTTGGGAACAAGGCTAATAGCTTGTGCTCTTAGTGTGAGGGACCTATCTGAAAAAAAGAAGAGTTACAGACATACTATATTTGCAAATAAACAGATTTTTATGTAGACTTCTACTGATTATTAATAAAGATGACCTTACCCACATGGAAACTGCAGAAAAGCTGTGAGGGAGGTAATTTTAACCATTTTCATAAAATTATCAGAAAGTAGAAAAGAGAGCAAGATTTATAGCAATAGCTTCAGAACTTCCTATGTGAACCTTGCTGAAATATACAAAGGAAAGCAGCTCAGCTTTGGTGAAAAAGATGTTATAATTAAGAACTCAGTTCTGAAGCCTGGGAACATATATGTATTTTCACTCTATAACAAATATTATATTGGTGGAGAAGAATTAGAATCAGGTGTTATGCTATCCCTACATCTTTGAAAAAAACATTGTGGTTAGCTACTATTTCACCACTACAGATTTAAAGCAGTTTATCTATCTAGGAGTCATTAACTGTTGTGTCCTTAAGTGCACTACTGTGTACAACTGTATACATAATCCTTGGTTTTTTTCATGTTTATAACATTATTCCTATGTGCAGATTCAATGCTTTCTTCCTGGGAAAAATTCTCTAGGCAGTAATTATTCCTGACCTATTCTTACGACTCCTTTATAAATGGTGTTGTTGTCTGATATTCTATATCAATGTTAAATATATACATGGGTGTTATTTAGCTGATCAGCAGATGACTCAGGAAACAAAAAGTAACAACAAACTCAATAACCTAAATCACAAAATGTATGTTAAGAAAAGAAACTGGGTGACAGAGCGTAATTAAAATAAAAAAGAGTAAAATAAATAGGTATGTAAGAACTTGTAATTTAATGGCTGGGTCCCTACTCTCAAGAATAAAGTAAAGGAGCCCTGGTGGTACAGTGGTTAAGCTCTCTCACATACTAACCAACAAATGGTCAGTAGTTCCAAAATGTCAGCTGCTCCACTGGAGAAAGATGTGGCAGTTTGTTTCTGTGAGGATTTACAGCCTTGGAAACCCTATGGAGCAGTTTCACCCTGTCCTATAGTGTTCTTAAGAGTGGGAATCAGTTCTATGACAATGGGTTTGGTTTTAATAACGGCAAAATATTCTAGAATAAAGAATTTAAGACAGATTTCTCTTCAACTTTCCAATTACACTTGCTGTTGGAAATGCCAAAACGCCTTTGATTCAAATGATAAAATAAGTGGTATAACTCCAAATACTGCAATAAAATGACTCTCCAGTGTGGAAAAATCATGGGATAAACTGAAAAATGACAGCTCTACATCACAATTTGTACTTTCAAACAGTTCTTACTAATCAGCGCAGGAAAGCCCTCAAAAAGTGATCTTCAGTGTTACTGTATATATATGATACTTCCAGTTCAAAACCACATGAGATAAAAAGCTCACAGATACTGCATCATTTATTTCCTTAACACCTACTTTCATCAAGCTGTCTTGAGAGACATCTTTGTGACTAAGTGTAGCAGACGAGTAGTTCTGCTGTCCTGAAATGAATACATCATCTTGACAAGGATCTCCTGGACTGGATGTCTGGGGATTCTTCAAATGAGGGGAAAATAAAAAGTAAACAAATAATGTTCTTTAAGATGTGAAACCAAAATGATGATGACACCTGACAGAAGTCTAGGAAAAAAATTCTGCCAGATAGCTGAAAGATGAAGACCCAAATCAAACATCACCATCATCACTGTCATCAATATTAGCAACCTTTAGCTTTCTTCCCAAGCTCTGAGGCACAATGTTTGTTTTTGTAAAGTATGGAAAGTTTATACAGGCACATACCATTAACCTATTGTAACATAATACACACATTCTTCTACATGTTTTCTCTTTAGTTTTATCTACAGCAATACCTAGCTTTTAACTCTTGAACAATAAATTATTAGTTAGAATAAGCCAGCCTGCCAAGTGCCACAGCCTCAAATTTTAGGAAAAGCTAAAATATACTCCTGTTGCACACTATAAAAAGGTTCTTTGAAAAAAAAGTGACAAATCTTTAACAGTGCAGTCGTACCACACAAGATTTTTTTTTAAAATGATCAGCAGCACCAATTACTTTCCAGTTTACAAAATCTGTTTTAACTTAATCCTATCCCAATACTTTGAAAAGAACTCATCTGATGAAATGTTTTTAAAACTATATTTAAGAATACAGTTTTATACTCTTACTGCTATATTTATACATAGTTTACCTCACTGACAGCATTAGAGGGAGAATAGACTCAACATCTCATTATCCAGAGTATTTATTACTATAAATATGCTGGGAGACAAGACATCTATATTTGTCATTATAATTTAGTTCTAAAAACAACTATTTTTTTTTTTTTTTTAGAAAAAAAATACTGATACTAGCATCAGTGTTACTTTCAAAACAATATATGGCAAGCAAGACAGCAGTGCAAGTGACCTTAATGTGCTGAGAAGCACTTCTGAATCTAATTGTATCACATGATACATAAATTCATCTTAGAAGCTTCATCTGCAAAAGAACTATGAAGTTTAGTTAGCTGCTAGTTCATACCATGGCTTAGCATTTTTATGTGTGGTCTGATGTAATTTTGTACAACCTTCAATGAGTATCTTTCTTCTCTTTTACTGCTATGTGCATTCAGAATACCTAATTGTGAACTTAATCACAGCTTGAAATTTCAACTCCAGCTTGAATGCAGAATTATGTTTATCTACTCGTAAAAAGAACAAGCATATTATGAATTAAAAAGTAAACTTAAATGGGATGAAAGACTTTGAATTTAAGTAAGCAAAAAGATGTTACTACAGAAGAATCAGAGGGAAAGAACAACTGCTCCAGATGACTGTGAATGGCAAAGATTACTCCTGAATTAACAGAAGTCATTGGTCTCTATCTTGTGTCCTCTGTTGCCATGAATGCAAAAAACGCTGGGTGGCCCAGTTGACAGTCATCACCCTTTTCTCACTCTTTTTCAAACTGAGAAGTTTCCAAATGACTGTTGCATCTTAACACAGTGTAGAAACCAACTGGTGGTAGGTGACAGAGGGCAGGGCACGACTAGCTGAGGCTTAGCCAGTGAAAAGTGAATCCAACAGACTGCTCCCACTCTACAGTAAAACAGAGCCAAACCCAAGGCATATTTAAAAAAGGGGGAAATGAGGCTCCAGATAAAGTGGACCCAGATGTAAGCCAAGAGTCAATATAGCAATAGAACTATATGCAGGAGATCAAACAAAGTTATAAAAGGAGAAAAATTTTCAAGATGGAAAGACAGGCAGGAGAAAATCTTGTTTAGAGGCCACATTACAACTTGAAGTTGTTACGGAGAGAAAAATCCCAAACAGAACCAAACCAGAGTTGTCGTGTTCTTTCTCCTTGGCAATCATTCTTATCCTTCTTTCATAAAACAAACAAACAAAAAAAACAACTTTTTTCTTCACCATCAACCTGATTGCTACAACTAATCTTACAATTACCACTAAGAACTGTAACAAAATGTAGGTAATAAAAAACTTTGATTTTGCCTTTCCACTGGTACTTATTAAAACTTCTCCAGCCTCTTATTAAATCACACTTAGTGAATTCTGATTACACTTAGGTGCAGGTAGTGCTTTTTAAGTAACCAATTCGCAACCTTCTGACTAAAAACTCCTCTTCCCCACAACCTTGTTATGGACTGTGAAAGTCCAAGCCTTAAAACCTCCAATTAGGGAGATCAATTCATTAATTTTAGCAGAAAAATAACACAAAGTATAATTTTTAAAAACCTCTTGGATAGCTATTTCTGTTGCTTATCCCTTTTGTGTGGATAAACAACATCCTTACATCCTTAGTTTACCCCCAAGGAAATTTAAAAAAATTTCAGAACTAAGCCATGGAAGAACTGGGAAGAAATCAAGACTTCCACCTCATAATGAAAACTTTTATTCTAAAAATTTAAAACATTAATTTTTTTTTCTTTTCTAGGTACTACAAATACTGGTCTAGTGTATACTGCGGGTACTCACACGAAAAATGTGCCCACCAGAACCTCTTCTGTCTGCAACACTCAAGGCCAGACTGCCCTGGCTGCCATGCAGATCCCTAGAACTGCCATAGTGAAAGCTGCTTACAGCAGTAAAATTGGAATTAAAGGACCTTGACAGCATGCTCTGAATAAAGAGGGGACAGATTTAATACAGATTAGTGTAGCATGCAAAATTCACAAGACAAGTTATTGTGTAGACTTATTTACAAGTAAATCCAGTACCATGCAGAAATATCATGCAATACTAAATTCCAGTGGCCCACCCAAATTGGCACATTTATAATACATATTTACATGACAACATACAAATATACACATAAATTACATGTAAATATAACCACTGACATGTTTGGACAGCAAGGAAGAAAATACAAGCACACAGCTGCTTTTATAATGCTATTTCCTATACTCTTATCAAATCTTATTGAAATTCATCAGAAAATATGAATTAATGTCATACTCAGAAGATGGATGTGTACCCATATAAAGTGATACAAATTTGATCAACCAGTAGTTTCTAAATAAAAATGATATCTGTAGAGTCAGAAACTAACTCTGTCTTATTAATTGATACTTTAAGCATAACTACACAACAGTGCAAAATATATTTGCAAAAATATCAGGCTTTTCACCATTTCAAACTCCTCTCCCCCCCCCAAATCTTCCATATTTAAGAAAAACATATTAGAGAAAAGTTTATAACATACACAGTTTCAGGATTTATTTAAGATATAGCTCCACTTGCCAGAGGGCCGAAAAAGAGAGAAAATGTGTTGTGTAAGGATTCTTTCTTTCACAAATATACAAACACTTAATATTTGTAACAGATTTTTGGAGTTGATGGTACCTTATTTCTGTTTGGGGCTGCAAGGGCTACGACTTGCTAACCAAAAAGCTGATAATTTCAATCTACCAGGTACTCCCTGCAACCCCACAAAGCAGTTCTACTCTGTCCTCCCGGTTTCCTATGAGTAGGAATTGCCTTGATGGCAATGGGTTTCGTTTACCAGTTACTGCTGTTTAAATCTCAAGAACCCCTGATGGAATCCTTCTATAGATTTTCACAAAAGTACCTAATCACCAGTTCCATAAATGGAATTGGTTTTTGTTATCTTTCTGGAATTACATTCTTCTTCTTATTTCCAGAACTGTTAACTGTTGCTCTTTCATGTGAATGCTTTTAGTCAACTTCTCTGAGTACTGAAGACTTGACAGGCAAACTGGGAAAAATCACATGCAGGGCATACCGTTATTATTAAGAAATGCAGAAAGCTGTAACAAGTATGTGCTCTTGGGAAATATATACCATCTCCAGATTTTCAAGTTGATCTCTAATACCAAGAAACATTACCATGTCAATCCAGAAAGATATCAAAAAACAAAACCCAACAAATCTGTTGTCAGATGACTCAGTTTTGAGCCATAGCAACCCTGAACTAGAGCGAACTGCTTCACTAAGTTTTCCAAGAAGTAGCTTGGTGGATTTCAACTGCCGACCCTTTTGGTTAGCAGCCAAGGTCTTAACCACTGCATCACCAGGATTCCCCAGAAAAAGGTTCTACAAAATCACCATGTACACTTCTAGTTACTGCATATAATCTAAAGTAAGACTAAACAAAGCCAAACTGCCAGGACCAAACAGCATTTTCCCAAAGCGTATCAGATTCGGTAGAGGCAATTTGAGGCTCCACAAACACTTAACCAGAATTAAAAAAATAAATTACACACACACACACAAATATAAAAACAACACACACTCAAGTATTATATGCAAAGTTTTGACATGCTACTAACTCGAGTAGCTTGACTGATCCTTATTTTTTTATATGATTTGTAGATCTTGGAACAGAAGTCCCTGGCTTGTGCAAATGGCTAATGCACTTAACTGCTAACTGAAGGTCAGAGGGCCAAATCAACTCAGAGGTGCCTTAGAAGAACAGCCTGGAAACCTACTTCTGAAAAAAATCAGCCCCTGAAAACCCTATGGAGTATAGTTATACTCTGACACACTTTTGTGACCACGAGTCAAAATGAGTTGATGGCGAACAGCTCTTGTAACAAAGCCTTTCTGAGCATGTATGAGCTTCCTGCAAATACTTTACTAGGAAGGCTGACGCTCAGCACAGGGGTGGTTTGGCATTTAGCCCTGTGCACATATAACCACATAGTACAACACCCTGTCAGAATACATGGTGCAGAACTCTTAAGTTAAATGCGAGGCACGCAACTCATTACAACAAGCCCCATACAGCAAAGAAACACAGCAATTATCAAGTTGTGGATAATCATCTGGAGTGCCATTTATCTGAATTTTTATATAATAAACAATACTAGCAATAGCCAGATATTAGTACTAATTCAACCTTGAAATAAAAAGTTTGTTTTCTCCGAAGCTTCACAATTAATTTAATTAAAGAAGTCTTGAAAACCCTGGTGGCACAGTGGTTACGTGCTGTGACTGCTAACCAAAAGGTCAGCAGTTCAACTCCACCAGGTGCTCCCCGGAAACTCTATGGGGCAGTTCTACTCTGTCCTATAGGGTCACCGTGAGTCGACATCGACTCGACGGCACTGAGGTTGGTTGGCTGGTTGATGTTTGTTTCTAGGTATAGCCTGTTGGGGAAAATGACTTAATCTTCTGCATTATTCTGTACTATCATGAGCTGGATAGAAGAGCAGTTTTGATTTCTGGACTTACCTCTAGAGACAGGCAGGTGTTGTGAAATCCATGGGGGACTATTTTTCAAACGTTTACTATGTTATCAGAATTGTGATTGCTGGGGGAGGTAGGAATGGGAATGGCACTTAAGAGATCCCATCACCCCTCCCTCTTTGTCCCAGTGCTGTATAGTTTGGACTCTAAATTGTGTTCCTGTTGAAGCAGTAAGGAGCCCTGGTGACACAAGGGCTTGGTCGCTAACCAAAAAAGTTGGTTAAGAACACTAAATTATTTTTACTGAATGATCTGATTTCATAAGGATGGAGGTAGAATAGTGGCAAATTATTCTTAGACAAGTAACAAAGAACCATGTATGCCACGACAGCACTATAATTACATATATCAGGTATTTGATTCAAGTTTGCATAAAGTAAAAACAAACAAAAAAATCACAAAATAAACTTTGAAAAATCTCTGAAGTCTACCCAAAAGTACAGTATATGTGGTTTTCCTTACAGAATTCATATAGTAAAGTCTGAGAAAGACAGTTCTAGATTAAAAGAAACACACAGGTAAAACCTATACAGGAGATTCTGAGTTTACAAACCTCTGACTTACGAACAAGTCATACTTGCCCTTCAATGTTATTTAAATTCTCCCTTTGAAATGAAAGAATAAACACCTACTTGCAACAAATTCTTCATCATAATAACCTTCACTTGCTGCATGTCCAACTTTTAAATCAATGAAAAGGCTTAAAGCCTTTTCTTCTACTAACACAAACCCACTGCTGACAAGTCAATTCTGACACGTGGTTACTCTATAGGACAGAGAACCACTCCACAGAGTTTCCAAGGAGTGTCTGGTGCATATAAACTGCCAACCTTTTGGTTAGTAGATGCAGCACTTAATCACTACACCACCAGGGTTTCCTTTCTTGTACTAAAGTAGGGCTAAATAAGAACTGTGTGACCTTGTTCCCACTTAGGTACAAATCCAACTCAAACACAGAGGAATGAATCTTGTTTGTAACCTAGGATCTGCCTGTATACAGATGTTTGAGCATTCAAATCATGATGCCGCACAGGTAATGGTTGGAAACACAAAGGAAATGGCTGGAAAGGTCTGAAGTCTGTTCATACCATGGTACTTCACTAGAATGCCTCTGTAACAAAAAGCAAACACTTGCCTATGTATCAAAATCATACCAGTATTTCAAAAAGCAGCTCTTCTCTCAATCTTTTGTAATTACTTATACTCATTGTTGTTGTTTATCCTTCTAAAATAACACTATAGAAATGCACTTTGTATTCAAATCTCATGACTGACAGGCAACTATTATTAATATATTAAAACTTCATTTTTTTGGAGGGGTGGAACCAAGACGGCAGACTAGACACATGTCTCCTCAATTTCCTCTGAAAACTAAGGCTTGGATTGATAAATAAAAGGAACACCCTGGATACCCAGGGAGCCCTAGAATATGCTATAAGGTTGTCAGGTTGGACTACATGCAACTAAACTGGAAACTACCTCTCTCTGACACGGCAGAGCACATGAGCCCCGCTCCAGCTGACTCACAGCTTGGGCGCACTGCAGGCACTGAGGCTTTTTTCCTTTTTTTGTTATCCAGGAGGCAGGGGGTAGAGGAGTGAGGGTTGAGGGTGCCCTGAGCCGGTGAATATGCTCAACTGCAGGGCTAAAGTAAACAGTGAGATCATGTGTAGGACAGCCACATTTTGAGAGTCTATCTCATGACTAAGGGCATCACTATCCCCAAAGCCTCTCTTTTCTGAGCTCTGTGATAGATTCTGCTGTTTTGCAGTAGGAAAGGCATCCTGGCCGGGATGCCATTTTGGTCTGCTGGGAGGTGAAGTCACCCAACTGGAGGCCTCAGCAGGGCCTAATTCCCAAGCTGAGAAGCAGTGATACTCCAGAAAGAGATTTTCCAGCAGAAAGGCTGTGTTTACCAGTGTTACATTACAGGTAGGGTCTAGCTGATGATGGTAGCAGGTCATAACCCCTCCCTACTTCGAACTACATTACAGCATCTGGGGTTGGCTGAAGAGGTGCTGTGGTGTTAGCTGGAAGGCTTGCCACACTTGGTGGCCTGACTGATGGTGGAAGTTGTTGGATGACTCCTATTTTTAAAAATAAGACTGCCTAGAGAAACAAATGCTGAGAAGCTGGAAGCATCTCTTTCAGCCTTTATTGACCCACATCACAAGGTCAGTTGACAGCCCCCAAGTGACTCCATTAAGACCCCAAAAGACAGACACCATGACATATTAAAATCAAGCTTAATAAAATCAAACATCAAACACTCTATTAAGTGGGGTGTCGTCTTTGCCAGACAGGAACCAGAGCTTGCCACATCAGAGAGTCCACTGGGGCCAGTCACTAGAGTATACAGAGGTGTCTGGTGACCATCTTGCTTCTTAGAACTATGCCTCAGCTCCAGTTGAGGTAACACTAGAGGTAAACAGCCTCTAGATGGCCCAAAGGCAACAAACCATCACTAACCATTTAAAGTTATAGCCTAGCACGGCTCCCAAAACCTCCCAAAATAAAGGCTCAAAAAACTTCCCAGATGAAAAAGCCTTTCTGAAACTATCAGAGATTAAGTACAAAAAAATTACATACAGAACCCTCCTAGAAATTAAACAAAATGAAGTGGAGCAAATGAAAAATTAAGCAAACTATCTGAACTCATGGAACATCAACGATGTGCATCCAATATATCAATAACAAAATTACAGAATTAGACAATTCAATTCAAATGCAGAAGAGCAGAAATGAAGAGACTGAAGTCAGACTTACTGACCTTGAAGACAGAGAAACCGACACCAGCATTTATGAGGAGAAATCAGAGAAAAGAAATAAGAAAAATGAAGAAGCATTATGAAAATGTGGGACTCTATTAAGAGGAATAACCTATAATTAATTGGAGTTCCTGAACAGGTGAGACTGCTAAAAACAAAAAGAGTATTGTTGTTAACTTTCTTGAAATTATGACAGAAGATAACACAGATATCCAAGACATGTATCAAACACCACAAAAACCAGACCCCATAAGGCAGACATCATGACATATTAAAATCAAGCTTAATAAAATCAAACATAAACAGATTCTCTTAAAGGCAGCCAGGTGCTAAGCAAAGGTAACATTCAGAGGGAAACCCTGTAGGCTTTCATTTAACTTTTCAGCAGAAATGATGTTGGCAAGGAGACAGTGGAATGACACATTCAAAGCCTTCAAGGAAAAAAACTTCCAACCAAGAATTATATATCCTGTAAAACTGTCTCTCAGATATGAAGATTAAATTAAGATATCTGCAGATAAACAGAAGCTTGGAGACTTTGTAAAAACCAAACCAAAACTACAAGCAATACTGGAAGGTCTTTGCCTAGGAAAAAAAAAAATCCATTGGGTATATATTTAAGTAGGTAATGCAGAACACAGCATCTAGAAGCCTACTCAGTTACGGAATTCACAAAAGTCACTCAAATCTACAATATTAAAAGAAGAGAACCAGTGATCGTATCAGAGAAGCATGACACCACCACACTAAAAAGAGGGATATACTACAGTAGTTACAGTCCTTTCAGATGGAGACAAAGTTAAAAAGATGTGTAGAAGTTAAAATTAGGCTTAAATTTAGAATAGTAAGTGAGATCACAGGGGTAGCTGCAAAAGGAAAACAATAATGCAACATATCAAAACAAGAAATACAAGAGTCTGAACAAACACAAGCCCAACACTGAAAAAGATGAAAAGTCAACCCATAAAGAATGACCCAGAATAGAATATTACGAGCAACACAGAAAACACCAACACAAAAATAAATACATCTAAATGACAGCACTAAATACACACCTATCAACAATGACAATGAATGTAAATGGACTGAATGCTCCAATAAAGACACAACAAGTAATATCTTGGATTAAAAGACACAATCCATCTATACGGTGATTACAAGAAACATACCTTAGACTTAAAGATATGAACAAACTGAAAATTAAAGGATGGAATAATATATACCAAGCTAACAATATAAAGAAGAGCAAGTGTGGCAATACTAATCTCAGATAAAATAGCTTTTAATGTAAAATCCACCACTGTGGACAAGGATGGTCACTATTTATTGCCGAAAGCTTCAATACACAAGTAAGGCTTAACAATCTCAAATATTTATGCATCCAATACCAGACCATCTGTGTACATTGAATAAACACTGCACTGAAAAATGAGATAGATCACTCCACAATAATAGTGGGAAACTTCAGTACTCTACTTTCAGTAGATCATCAAGAAAAAAAACTCAGCGAAGACACAGAAGACTTTATTGCAATAATTAATCAAACAGAGCTCATCAACTTATACAGAACTTTTTATCCAATGCACATGAAACATTTTCCAGAACAGACCATATGTTAGGACATAATGCAAATCTCAGCAAAATCCAAACCACTCAATTACTGCAAAGCATCTTCTCAGACCATAAAGTTACTAAAGTCAAAATCAATAGCAGAAAAAAACGTAGATAGCAATTAGAACTCATGGAAACCGAACAATACCCTGCTCAAAAAGCCCTGGGTTATAGAAGAAATCAAGGATGAAATAAATAAATTTATGGAATCAAATGAGAATGAAACACATACTATCAAACCTATGGGATACAGCCAAAACAGTGCTCAGGTCAATTTACCTCTATAAATGCACACATCCACTAGGAAGGAAAGACTCAAACAAAAGAATTAACCCTACAGCTTGAACAAGTAGAAAGACAGCAACAGAGAAACCCCTCAGGCACCAGAGAAAAACAAATAATAAAGATCAGAGCAGAACTACATGAATTAAAGAACGGAAGAACAACTGAAAACATTGACAAAACCAAAAGCTGGTTTCTTGAAAATATCAACAAAGCTGATAAACCTTTGGCTAAAGTTACTAAAGAAAAATAGGAGGAAACAAATAACCCAAAATAAGAAATGAGATGGGAGATGTCACACCAGACCCAAATGAAATAGAAAGCATCATAACCAAATACTACAAAGACTGTACTCTAACAGATTTGAAAACCTAGAGGGAATGGGCAAATTCCTAGATTCATATCACCTCCCAAAATTATCACAAGCAGAAGCAGAACTTAATAAACCATCACTAAAGAGACTGAAAAAGTCATCAAAAAACTACCAACCAAAAAAAGTGCTGAACCAGATGGCTTCACTGGAGAATTCTACCAAACTGTTAAAGAAGAGTTAACTCCAATACTAGTGACACCATACAGAGGGATGGAATACACCCAAATTTCACACCATACAGAGGGATGGAATACACCCAAATTCTTTCTACAAAGCCAGCATAACCCTGATACGAAAGCCAGGGAAAGACCCCACAAAAAGGGAAAATTACAGACCAATATCGCTCATGAACTTAGATGCAAAAATCTTCAACAAAATTCCTGCCAACAGAATTCAACATATCAAAAAAATAATTCATTATGACCAAGTGGGATTCAAACCAGGAATGCAAGGCTGGTTCAAGATCAGAAAACCAATTATTAATGTGACCAACCACATAAATAACACAAAAGGTAAGGATCACCTGATTTTGTCAAATGATGCAGAAAAGGCATTTGACAAAGTCTGGCACCCATTCATGCTAGAAACTCTTGGCAAAATATGAACAGAAGTCAAGTTCCTCAACGCAATAAGGGGTATCTACGTAAAGCCAACCACCTATATCATTTTAAATGGAAAGAGACTGAAAGACTTCCCCTTGAAAACAGGAACTAGACAAAGATGCCCAATCTCACCACTTATATTCAACATTGTACTAGAAGTTTTAGCCAGAGCAATCAGAGAAGATAACGAAATAAAGGGCATACAGACTCACAAAGAAGTAAAAATTTCTTTATTTGCAGATGATATGATTGTATATGCAGAGAATCCAAAAGAATCCATAAGTAAATTACTCAAACTAAAAGATGAGCTCAGCAAAGTATGAGGATATCAGATAAACCCAAGTAAGTCAGTAGGATTCCTGTATACTAACAAAGAGATCATCAAAGAAGAAATTACCAAATACCACTTACTATAGCCCCCAAGTAGATAAAACACCTAGGAATAAATCTAACTAGAGAAACAAGAAACCTACACAAAGAGAAATACAAGACCTTACTGCAAGAAACCGAGAGACTTGCATAAATGGAGAAACCTCCCCTGCTCATGGATAGGAAGACTTAGCATTGTGAAAATGTCTATTTTAACCAAAGTAATCTACATATACAATGCAATCTCAATACAAATTCCAGTGACATTTTTAATGAGATGCAGAAACAAATCACCAATTTTGTTTGGAAAGGGAAGAAACTCCAGATAAATAAAGCACTACTGAAGAAGAGGAACACAGTAGGAGGCCTCACACTACCTGAACTTACAATCTATTACACTGCCACAGTAGTCAAAATAGCCCGGTACTGGTGCAAAGAGAGACATATAGACCAAAGGAAAAGAGTTCAGACCCCAGAAATGCCACCACCCTTGTATGAGTTGATGTTCGACAAAGGCCCTAAGATTGTAAACTGGGTTAAAAACAGTCTCTTTAACAACTTGTGCTGGCAAAATTGGATGTAAATCTGGGAAAAACTGAAACAAGACCCATATCTCACACTTCACACAACAACTAACTCAAATTGTATAGAAGACCTAAATATCAAACCTGAAATAAACAAGATCAAGCAAAAACAAAAAAAGGGTCAACAACTGAAGCTTTAATACACAGTTTCAACAGACTTCAAAATCTGACAAACAAAGCACGATCAACAGAAAATAGATAAATGGGAATTACTAAGAATCAAACACTTTTGCTCATCCAAAGACTTTGTCAAAAGAATTAAAAGGCCACCTACAGAATGGGAAAAAATATTTGGCCAACTACATGGCAGACCAACATGTGATCTCCATAATCTACAAAGTACTGTAAAATACCAACAAGAAAAAGGTAAACACCCCAATTAAGTGATGGGCAACAGACACAGAGAGAGACATCACCAAAGAGGACACCCAGGCAGCCAAAAGACACATGAGGAAATGCTCACAATCATTAGCTATTAGAGAAATCCAAATCAAAACTACAATGAGACACCACCTTACCCCAACAAGGTTGGCCACAATCCAAAAAACATAACACCACGTTCTGCAGAGGCTGTGGAGAGACTAGAAGTCTCCTACACTGCCAGTGGGATTGCAAAGTGGTATAACCTCTCTGGAAAGCAACCTGGTGCTTCCTTAAAATGCTGGAAATAGACATGCCATTTGATCCAGTAATCCCACTGCTTGGAATATATCCTACAGAATCAAGGGCATGCACACAAATGTTTACTGCAGCAAAGTCTACAACAGCAAAAAGATGGAGTCAACCTAGATGCCTAACAACAAATGAATGGATAAACAAACTATGGTATTACACACTCAATGGAACATTATGCAATGATAAAGAACAATGATGTCTTTAGGAAGCAACTCATAACTTCGTTTCAACTGGAAGACATTATGTTGAGTGAAATCAGTCAGCAGCACAAGGACAAGTGTTGTACAAGACTCCTATTAGAAGGACTTAAAAATACACTCATGTACAGAAGACTCTTTGATGGCTGCAAGGGAGGGGAGGGAGGAAAGAGGCTAGACATATTAGATAATTGATAGTAATTTGGTTGGGTGAAAGTAGTGACACTACACAGTAGAAAGAAGATCAATTTAACTGGACTTCAACATGAACTGAAAACTAATCTTAGCCAGATATTGCAAAGATAGAGAAGCAGGGGTGGGGCTTGGGGACCATGCTCTCAAGGGACATCAAACCCAATTGGTAGAACTAGTCTATTACCAAGAGAGTCTTCTGCACTCCATATCAGCCAGTGGTGTCTGGGGTCTTAAAGCTAGCAAGCTGCCATCTGAACTACACCAAGTGTTCCCAACTCAGCTGGAAGATACAATCACCAAGAACAAAGACGCGAGAGAAAAAGAGCCCAGGCGACAGGAGGACCCATGTGAATGGGTGACTGCATCAACATGTTATCTGAAGAACCAGATGGCGCCTGGGCACCACCAAAGACAGCCGTGATGGGGCACACAATGTCAAGTCCCACTGGCAACACAAGAAAAAGAGGGGTGTACCTCAAGAACTCCACTAAAAGAAGACAACTCATGGTCTGGTGGCCTGGGGGTTCCCCTAGGATCATGGCCCTCATGCTACCCCTGTTATTCGGACAGGAATGGACTGGACTTGTGTACAGACATAGGGCAAACTGTGAAATAGCTGGAAGGATGACATGTACTTGAAAGTTAAGAAGGGTACTCTTTTCATGATACACTTACCAAAACACTCCCCTCTCAGGCTACTGATTTACTAGTTAGTGCTCTGTCTTTGCTTTCTTCTGATCTTAAACAGTATTTACATATGAGACAGTTTTTACCTAATGTTATATAGAACTTTTATTTTCAGATATAGATTCATATGTTTGATGAACTTATGAAAAAATAAATAGCATAGCTATTTTGTATATGCTATACAACACAAATTAAATTTCCTTTTTATTGGTCACAAATACAGTGTGTATTTATTTTTTCATAAGTTCATGAAACATGAATCTATATCTGAAAATAAAAGTTCTATATAACATTAGGTAAAAACTGTCTCATATGTAAATACTATGTAAGGTCAGAAAAACGCAAAGACAGATTACAAGTAAGAAAGACCATGAAGAGTAAAATATCGTGCAAGAAATACAGCAGAGCTTTACTAATAACAACACATACTTTGGGTGTTTATTTGGTAAGTAACTAATGAACTGGAATATACCACAGAGCACTAACTAGTAAATCAGTAGCCTGAGAGAGGAGTGTTTTGGCAAGAGTATCATGAAAAGAGTACCGTTCTTCACTTTCAAGTATATGTTATCCTGCCAGCTGTTTCACAGTTTGCCCTATCTCTGTTCACACAGGGCCCCTCTGAATTTCACAGACCTAATTCTCTCTTTTAAATGATCAATGGGCACAAACAGGAAACCACTGTCATTCAGTCTCTATGAAACTGGACAGCAATTTTTTACATATGTATTTCACGGAATAAGGGAAAAAACTGAGGGGTCACGTTGCTACTTGCTATTTATTAAAGCCCAGACACATCTCTGTCAGACAGAAAAGTAACAGAACAGCCACCCTGAGATATCAACTACACAGAAGATATCCAAATTTCCTTCAAATTTACTACTCTTGTGTGTCTAGTAATAATGTATTCCCAATAACCAAGTTTTGAAAACACAACTATGAAGCTTTATCCATTTTCCTCCATTACTGAATACAGTCTCTTTCAGAACTGTCTTATGCATTTGTTCCACTGTCTCATGCACACTTCAACAGTTCAGACTTCATTTCTTATCTGGATCACTAAAAGTGCCTGATAATCCAATCTTGACTATAGCCTCCTCCTCCTCCAATCCAGTTTCTCACTGTCACTAGAAGTTTATAAAACACAGACCCTACTTAGGATATGTCCAAATTTCTTAGAAAAGCACATTCAAATAACTGTAAGTACACAGCCACAGCTGAAACAAAATGGACAGATGAGACAGAAGTGGCCTAAGGTCTATGAATACTCAACTATTTTCAAGTTCAGAGACAATCTTGAAAAATTATGACAATTATATAGCAAGTGACTGGTTAAAGATATTAATATTTTATGCATATATTTCTGACAAATTTATTTTAATAACTCTTAATGAAGTTGCATGTGTTTGGCTGTTTATTCAAATTTTAAAAAATCTTATGTTAAACAAATAAAGGTAAGATCATGTTTATGTAAAATCCACTGAGAAAGAACATGCCTCATATGCTTGGGTCATAACGACGACTCTAATGGTTTTATGGGTAATTTTAAAACTTCCAACTGATTTCAAAGGATGGGCATCTACAAATAAGTTATAAACTGAACAGAAGCATAAATTATTTTACCAACTATTTCCAAACTACACTACGATCAGAGAACACTTAACTGAATTCAAGTAGGCCAGAAACACAATTAAGAGTAAATGCCATGCCAGAAGCAAACTGTGTCAGCAACAATGTTAGTTTAAATAACATGGGCTGGATGAAAAATCCTAGATGCAATATTTACATTTACCATACATTTCTTTTTATTCTGTCAACTACACAGTAAACTGTTATTTTTTCTTACACATACTTATATCAACAATTATTGATAGAGGACACCATGAGGTCAGAAAATGCAATGGAGATGCAGAGGTATAAACATGTATTATGTGAACAAAATCCAGAACAGATACTCACATAAACGTATAAAATGGATGTATGTCCACTTAGGAACACTGGGCAGTAGGAGAATGGAAAATTTACACTATATCTCAATTGTTTTGAGTCTTGGCCAGTCAAAAACTTGGGTCTCCAAGGTCAGCAGTTCAAATCCACCAGCTGTTCCTCAGAAAACCTGTAGGGGAGTTCTACTTTTTCCTACAGGATTGCTAGAGTAGGAATCAACTTCATTAGCGGTGGGTTTGGGTTTTTTAGTCAGTAACTCACAAGTATCTTGTTTCACTTTAACAAATGAAGAATACCAAATATATTTAAAGAAAAGAATTCACAAAACAGTAAAACAAAAAACTCATTTTTGATTACCTTTTCTAACTTTTTGGCCTCAATGTGTCGAAGTACTTGTTCTCGCCAATCATGAGGGACTTTGCTTTTTCCTGGAGGATCTAATAAAGAATGCTCAGAACCAACTCTTGCATTTGGTCTTTTGGAAGGACTAGTTCGTGAATAATTGAAATCACTAACTGACATAGTTCTCTCTGGTATTTCAGTAACAGAGGGTCGAGCACTCTGAGGCCTCGGTGCATTTGGACCATCCATGCTGTATGTTCGCGCAGAAAGAGGTCTCTGTGATCCTGACAGCAGTGGAGTTCTTCCCACTGAATGTAACTCTCTGTATGATAAATACTCTCCTTCAGGAATTTGGGCTCGCCTTGTGGGACCTGGATCACCGAGATTTGTTGAGGCTGTAGAGGACACACTGTTTTGTCTTTGAATTGTAGGTCGAGTTACTGCAGGATTAAGTCGATCATTTGGTGAGATGGCCCACATTTCCCCATGTCTTGCTGGGCCAAGTCTCTGATTTAGATGGTATGAAGTATTAGCTCGAGCATTATTATGATTAGAGAAATTCGTATTTGCAGAATGTTTAACATAACCGTGACTTTCTATGCTCTCTGATCTAGGAAGGCGCTGAGGAGGGAAACTGACATGATCTGTTTGGGGATTTTGTTTGGAGTGCCACAAGGTATCTTTGGCTGTAGCACTGCTATTACAGCTACTATACTGGATATTATATTGCGGAAGACCATATGTTTGAAGTGTAGATTGTGGGCCACACACTGTGGGGCCTCTCATTGTATTAGGCTCTTCAGGATTATGATTTGAATCAAACTTGAAAATTGTCTTTGTACCTGACACTAAGTCAGAAGATGAAGAAGAACCTGTAAACACCTGTAATGGCTGATCAAACAAAACTGTGGCTGACTTGCTCCTGACTATATTTTTTCCATCAATAGCAGATGTCAGTTTAACTGTTGCACTTGGCTGTGGAGGTCCATTATCACTAAGAATGTCACAGATTTTTAGTCTTCCAGTCTCCATATTGGTTATGCTATGAGATTTCACAACAGACCCAACTGGGCCACTCCTCTGGGGGGACAGATCTTCAGTGCTTTTGGAAGTTTCCACGTCAACAGAGCAATCAGTGTCAAATGGTTCAGTCCTCCTAAGAGACTGTGGAGTTTCCTCGGAACGTCCATTTAACTTAGTCATGGATTCCAAATTAGAACAGTTGTTTCCATTTTCCAAGTGCACAACTTCTTCTTTAGAATTTATGTTTAGGAAGCCTATTCCAAGCACTATATCCTGTGCCTTTGATCCTTCCTTTGTCTGTGGCTGAAATGCATCATTAGTTACAAGTTTATTAAGATTCATATTTAGATGGTCGAACTTATGAGACTCATCTGTTGTGGCTGCTGAGGCAACACCTTTCTCAATTAGAACTAATCGCTCTTCAATATTCAAATCATACTCAGGGAGGTTAAAATCTTTTTTATCATGAACCTTGAGTTTTTCTTCAGTTGAACTGCTTAGAATATCTCCATTTTGCAAAAGACTATTAAAATTTTCATCTTCTTGCCTAAAACAAAGATAATTATATTAAAAAATAATAAAGTCCAGTTTATTAGTAAGGCTGATATTAACAGCTATTTAGTTCATGTGTAGGTGTACAAAGTTAAGACTTGATGGAGTCACAAAGAAAAGGTCATTTATTGTGAAGACTGTAACTTACATGGTATTATTTTCATAGGAAAACAGGCTAATTTTAAATGGAGACAAGAAAATAAACTTCATAAAGAGTATCAAGATTAATTTTCCTCACTATCCTCAATCTACTTGCCCGTGAACTTAACTGTTCTAAGTGCTACAAACCTTGTTGCAGAATATCACTACGGTCACCCTCCAGGTACTCCCCTTGGGAAGCTGTGCACTGATGCCAGTGTCTATCTAGTCTACCCTTCAGAGCAAACTGGGAACTCTTTCTAGAATGACCATTCTGCAAGGTGGCAAGTTCATGAGCTTAATCGTATAAGCTGTCTGTGAGGGACTACTCACCCCATCTGCCCCTAATGACTTTTTCTTTACCTGAAGATAAAGGAAACACTGAAAGGAAGACATTTTGATGACACTAAGGACATCAAGGATAATATGACGACACCTCCGAAGGCCATTCCAGAAAGAGAGTCCCAAAACTGCTTTGGAGGGTGGACTAGGCTCTGGTATCAGGGCATAGACTTTCAAAGGGAGTACTTCGAAGGTGACCACAGTGATATTCAGCAATGAGGTATGTAGCACTTTTTCTAGGATGAGTTTGTAAACCAAACTGGCAGTCATCACATGTATCTTCTTCTCCTGTGGCATCTTTTCACAACTGTGCTTAAAACAATGTTTGAAAGATAGGCAGTTACACTGAGAGAAAGCTAGAGACTTGAATAGCTGAAGACAGGACACCTGTAGAGATAATTCTGAAACATCACATTAACCATATTAAAATTAAAGAGTTATTAATAAATTCAAATGTGTAGATAAATAATGTACAAAGTGAAGAACTAGTTTATCAAGTTCTCCATTAAACACAGAAGCTACACAGAAACTAAATCTCACCACTTTGCTAGCTGTGTATTTTGTATTTGTGTTAGTCCTTCTAATCACTGTGCAAATAAATTATTTGTAAGATGTTCACAAACCTAATTTTGGAATTAATACCAGTATGAGTTTCTTTCACTGGAGAGCAGAGTGAGGTATCTTGGCTACTATCGGTATTAAGAGATACTGAATCAGACATCCGAGATGGAGAAGAACAATTGCTGTTATTCTGATTGCTGTTGTGTGTAGCTTCATCTGATAAAGAATCTTCATCCTTTGTGTTATCTGAAACAAAACAATTTAAGACAATAAAGCCAAGAATTTGTGTGAAATTTTTTCCAGTGACAAAAAATGGCATTTACATTGCAATGTTGCATATATAAGTCACAAATTATATAAGAAAATAACAAGAGGTACCCTTAAAGTCACTCCTAATATGCACAAAGACTAAAGAACTGTAAGACAGTGATCTCACTGTATTTAATCAAATAAATGTTAGGATTTAACTACTGACAAGACTATATTATGCAGTGTTTTCTAAGGTCAACCACTAGTTTCAGTCAGTATGTTTTTTCACAGATTCACAATACAGGGGAAAAAACCTCCTAGTTACATTTCATAACCTTTGCAAACTTTCCTACCTGGGTGAAAAACTACTTCTTACATACGTGGAATTTGTTTCATTTATTTTTATAAAAGAAGCAGGCAATGTAGTAAATGAAAACCATAAACATCAAACAATGTAGGGATTTTCACAAAGTTGGCTCAAGTTTTTAAAGCACTTCACAGAATTATCAGTAGTGAACTTTCAAGTACATGACAGCTGTATGTATACAAAATTATATAAACAGAAATATGCTATTAATACTCCATTATAGGCATGTAATGTACAAATTAGTTTCAAAACAAGTATCAAAAAGACAATAACATCTTTCCAATTCCAAAGGCCATTTTTTACTGACTCAATTCAAGCAAAATCAAAGAAACAGTATATATAGGTACAGCCATAGGAGAGTATATGACTTAAGGATATTTGTGCTGCTTCATAGAACTCAGGATAACAGTGTAAGTATTCTAGATTGCATTTACCACTGAAAAGAGTAGCACATGTGACCTCAAGCTTTACGCATCTGGGAGTTGTGGATTCTTAATTTTTGAACTACTGTTAAATATATGGGTCGCATGTTCTTCCCTAGTCTTCTTCATCATGGGACTATTGTGTAAAAATAAGGTGACACATGTAACATATTTACTAACATCTAGTAAGTGCTCAGTAGTTATTCCAAATTGATGTTGTAACATATAGGCTGATGATCACTGGACGGAGGTAACGCAAGGACAGGCACGTACTGGCAGGGCAGAAAGGGATGACGGAGGGAGACAGGAGAGGGACAGACATTCTTTCACCTCTAAGAGTCTGACAAATGACAGAATGGGCAGGGCAGGGAGACGTTTATGTTAACAAAACACTTAGGAGAGGGAAGAGTTAAATAACACTGAACATCTGCACACCAGGTACTACACTAAATTTGGGTGCTTTACATACTCTAGTCCATTTGATATACACAGGACATCTTTATTAACTTCACTGTATGTTCAAATTAGAAATGTCCACATCAATAAAACAAATAATTCAAGGATCATGCAGTCATGATGAAATGGAAATGAATTAAAATCTAGGTTTAAGTCCATAAATAAATGTATATCAGGGGAGAAAAAAGATCTATCACTATCTTTCTTTAAAAGTTAGAGATAAGGAACTAGAATTTTTAGAAAGGCATGCATTAAAAGCTGTTTCTAAGGCATGTTTTCAGTAATGTAATAACACTTCATGAAACTTATTCCAGATTAAAAAAAAATTCTATTCTTAGTCCTTTCCTCCATCATCTAACCTTTTTTGTTATTACTAAGTGCTACCACTTTCGGCTGGTTAGTAGAGGTTTCAATTAAAGGTGGTCGCATCTCTGCCATTTTCATCTCTTCATCAGAAGAAAGGTCTTCAGATTCCTAAAGAAAAAAGGTGAAAATGTTTATAAAAATTAAAATTTATTTCTTTAAATAAATAAATATTAAGTTAAAAGGACTTCAAAGGGAAGAGATACTAAGAATGTATGTGAAACATTTTTAATAATAGTTAAAAGTAATATGCAATTAACTTTTTCAAAATATGGCAACAAAACTATGGCAACTGTTAACAATATACCAAAGTGTCTATGTGATAATTTTCTGAAGCAGACCATAACTCAAGTGTATTAATGACTTGGTACCTGGGATTACGTCAAAGCTAGAGAAACACAGATGAATTAAAACAATCCCTGCCTGAAACAACTCAATTTAACGAGAGAACATCAATAAGATGTAGCCCTTACTTCTCATATTCATTCTCTCAAGGATCAGTGCATTCCATGAAATCAGATAGATTGAGGTAATGCACCACTAAAATGAACTCTCTAGCTCTGTCGAATCTGGAGATAGAACTTAGTCTCTATGAACTTTTTCCTCTAAAAAAATGCAGATAAGCAACTTCCCCAGCTTGCCTACTACCGAGTGGTATCAGATGGCCAAAGAAAAAAAAAGACGCAGTAGTGAATAAATACTAATAGAAAAATTTTCACACTTACTTATGAAAATAAAGACAGCAGTATTTTACAGAGTCCTAAAAACGTACTCTGTTAAATGTACTAAGATTTACATGCTCAGTTATCCAATTAGTTTAAGAACAAATAATATAAATAATTACAGAAAAGACAGTGTTAGAATAAAGATATGGATTGGGTCAGAAAACTATTAAAGGGTCATCTGTTAAATAATTCTAGCTTTGCAGGGATGCCACTGAAGCAGGAGAGCAGCAGAGATAATGTATCACCATCTGGATGGGGCTATGTTCCAAAAAAATTTCATTTAGCCACTAAAATTTGAACTTCATGTAATTTTCACAGGTCATGGAATAGTCTTTTTTCCGCCCTAATTTTGATTTAGCCACGTAATAATGTAAAAGCCATCTTTAATCAGTGGTCATACAAAACCAGCTGAGCCAGATTTGGCCCATGGCTCTGTTCTAGACTATACTACAATGGAGAGAATTAAAGGCCATTTATTAGTAAAATATGAAAAGGTGGTAAAATTGAGCTCAGTCTTGACTGGTGAGTGAAGAAAATGCCATTCTGAGCGAAGAATGGCTTTAGCATAAAAAAGCAAACTAAGCAAAAAACCCCTGCATATAGCAGGTCAAGGAATAGACATTAATTCTACCCAGTTGGAACCTGGGGTAAAGTGACATGGAAAACAGTTAAGCAGACTGTGTTGCAGGTGAAAAGGTTATGTCCTGAGTATGAACTCAATTAAGCACGTCTTGGTCATTGCTGAAGTTACCAAGGCAGAAACTCATATAAGATCAGAACTGTACTTCAAAATAATTCTGGTAATTAAAAATGTATGGGGAGAGGAAGAGACTAGTAGAAAGGCATCTAGCTATTATAATACTTCTAGTGAAAAATGGTTGTGGGTTAGGCAATGGCAGTGGTGACTGGTAAAGGGAAAAAACTTGGCATTAACAGGAATTAATGACTAGCTGAAGGATTCCTGGAGGCACAGTGGTTACAAGATTGGCTGCTAAAGGGAAGGTGGCCTGACATTATACGAAGAAAAGATTACCTACCTTGGAAATCCTATAGGACAGTTCTACTCTGTCCTACAGGTTAACTATGAGTCAGAATCAACTCAACAGCCAAAGAAATGACTAGATGAATATGAAAAATAAGAGCAGGAGAAGAAAAGGCAAATGGACTTTCCTAACTGTAACTCTGTAGCATCTATACTGCTAACTGCACTTCCTGCTTCATGAAATTCTGTTATGCCCTGGCTTCTGAGAACTGCAATCTCCTAGGTCTCCTTCCAACTTGTATCTCTTTTGCTCATTCCATGTCCTCTTTCTACAGGTAGTTCATGTTTTTTCCTTTCTTCTTTTGACCTTGGGATAAAGCATCTTATTTCAATGACTGTATTTAATGTAGACAATTCTCCAAATTATAATCTAGTTTGATTTCTCTTCTGAGCCCCAAAGCAATCTTTTTAACTGCCTACTGAATGATGTATACAAGACGGTATTGTCACTTGTTCAAATGCCACATACCACAAACTTAACTTATTCCTCCAAATCTGTTTGTTCTTTCAACAGCTCCATTTATGTTAATGGCACCATTATACCAGTTAGACATGCTTAGGTGACTACTACCTCTTCTTAATTCCTTATAACCTTTGATATGCACACACTGTTTCTTGTAATATTCTGTGAACCTAACTTCCAGATCGTGGTTTTTACTATCATTATTCAAACTTGGGGAACTGAGCAACTGTCGCTAGAAAACTCTAACTGACAGCTCTGTCACATTTAACAAAAGCCTTTAGTAGCTTCCCAGAGAATACAGAACATTAGGCACAAATTCCTTAGCATGGCCATCAAGGGCCTTCAAAATCAGAACCCAATCTACTCTTCTAATTTCATTTCATATGCTGGGGACACATTCAGTCACAGGAAAAATGTTCTTTTCACAGAACACGACATTTTCCAAGTACCATTCTTTTTCTCTCATTATTCCTTTCACATTTTATTCTCTTCTCTCCCTTCTGCCAAATGAAATCTTTCAAAATACTGGTAAATGCCAACTTTACCATACAGTATTCTCAGTTCTTCACAGCCAGAATAGATTTCTTTTCTCAATTTCTGTAGCACTTTATACTTTTCTCACATAATTAGCACAGAGTAAGTTGATTATAGTTGTACTCATTTTTATTTACTTATACATTTAAAGGTGCCACTGCCATGTCACAAAACACAGTATAGAAATTACACTGGATGAGAAGAACTTGACTACATTAGGAATCAAAAGACTCTTTATTCATGTACATATACATGTAACACAAATAAGTCTTGTAGAATTTTATTTTAAAATATGGGAACATTTTTAGATAATATCACATTGGTAATTTCTGCTACATTGTGACCACCCTCAAAGATTTATATAAAAACAGATTACTTCTGTTTCCCACTATATTATCCCCTTTCCTTATCTCCTGATATGTCTTCCTGGGTGAACAGATTCCCAATCCTAGCTACCTAGCAGTGGAAAGAGTAAAAAGTAGAATTTAGGATCAACCACAGTGTAAGATGTAAGATGTAAGAACAAGGAAATAAGAAATAGTCTAAATAGTCTCTGTCATAAGACATCCCTTGGCGGGAAGAGAGTAGCATTTCTTAACAGTGGAAGTATCAATGAACAAAGCCAGTAACTTTTTCACAGACTATTTTATACCAAGTTCAAAGTTCCGAATGGTGTAATCCATCCTGAAGTGCATACAAAAACCGTGTAAATATTAGCGCACATATCATAATGACAAAAGTAATGACTGAATGTGTTTTGAATTTTTATGAATTATTAGAAACCCACAACATCACTACTTCTATAGACCAGTGTTCTCCTTAGAGAACTTTATGCAGTGATGGAAATGTTGTCATCTGTGTCCAGCATGGTGCAACTACTCACATGTAGCTACTGTGCACTTGAAATGTGGCTAATGTGACTGAAAACCTAAAATTTTAACTTAAAAAGCCACGTGTAGCCAGTGGCTACCATACTGAACAGCATATGTATAAAAAACAAAATACTTAAAATAATCATTTTAAACAGAGCTTCATAGTATTATACTACTAATATATGAGAACAACATAAAATGGTGTGGTCACTCTGAAAACTGTATGACAGTTCCTCAAATGGTGAAGCACAGTTATTATATGATCTAGCAAACAATACTTGTAGATATATAACCAAAAGGAATGGAAAGGTATGTCCACACAAAAATTTGTGTACGAATATTGATAGCAGCATATGCAAGACAGCCACAAAGTGGAAACAACCAAAATACACAATGGGTATAAATGTTGTTAAGTTTAAAGTGGTATTTTAGCAAATATGAAATTTCTCAATCAAGAATGTCAGCAAAATTTATCTGCTATCAACATTGGGTTTTCTATTGTCTTTTAGTTAGCAGTAATGTAGCATTAAATTGAAAGTTCCTGTGACTGCTCCAGATATAACCATAATCATAAAGTCATACCTCAAAAACGTCACCATGGTTAAGAATATGCTTCAAGTTCTCCTGTGCAGTCACTAGTAGATTCCCAGGACTAATTTCAGCTTCAGGTTCACTGATCTTCTGTATCGAGTTCCCTTCCACATACTTTTCTCTTTCATCAACTTTACTTTTCACTGAAGTAGTACTTTCTGAAGTCTGAGTGAAAGAAAAGATAAATTTACATTCTTTAAGTTTTATATTTATTAATGTATTCAGATGAAAGTTCAAAAGTAATGTGCCATCTATCTTGTTATACTGGATAGATCTTAAGCCAACTTTAAATACAGAACCTGCAGCAGAGACAGATAAAATGCATATTTTAGGAACAAGTGGCTCCCAAAAGTCCATAACCAGTAAACAGTTGATGTCAAGCCAATTCTGACTCAAGGCAATCCCATGTGTGTCACAGCAGAACCTGTTTCATCAGCTCACTTGTCAGATGGAGATCATCAGCTCTTTCTTCTAAGGTGCTTCCGGGTAGACTCAAACTTCTAATCTCTTGGTTAGGCTGGGTATAATAACTGTTTAGACCATCTGGGGACGGCCGAAAGGTCTATAAACCACATTAAAAATTTTAATTTAGCTGAGACTAATTTTCATCCCAGAAGTTGATGGGATAGTGTGTGTGTGTGAGCTTCCTCTGCTCAGCATACTCAACATGGGGCAGGTAAATTGTTTTCTGATGACTGTGGAATATATGGTAACTCTGTTGTTGGTTGCTTCTGATTCCAATTCATGGTGACACCATGTGTATAAAGTAGAACTAATGGTCCACAGGGTCTTCCAGGCTGCAGCCTTTTGGGAGCACACCACGAGGGCTGTCTTCTGAGGTGGCACTGGGTGAGTCTGAACTGCCAGCCTTTCAGTTAGCAGGCTAGCACCGATCCATTTATGCCACCCAGGGACTACTATAGTAACTTGTATCTATTGCTGTCAAATCAATTCTGATTCCTAGTGGCCCTACAGGACAGAGTGGAAATGTATCACAGGGTTCCCAAGGCTGTAAATTTTTTTTTCAATGTGTATTATTTTATTGTATTCTTAATGAAAATTTACACAAAAAAATGAATTTCCCGTTTAACAATTTCTGTATATAATGTTCAGTAACACTGGTTACATTTTCCACATTGTGTCAACATTCTCAGTATTTCTGTTCTGTCTCATTTCCATTATTCTACCTTCCCTGCTCACCCTGATGTTATCTTTTCACTAGGGCTGGGTGTCATACAGATGATTTTTTTTTTTATATTTTTAAATTTTATTTCTGTTGTTGTTGTTGAAGATATATACAAAACATACACCAATTCAAAACTTTCTACATGTACCATTTAGTAACACTGATGACATTCTTCAAGTTGTGGAACCATTCTCACTCTCCCTTTCCCACTGCCACATCTAGTCTCTCTTATTGCTGTTGTCAGTTTGATCCTATATAGAAAGTTACTAAAAAAGCAATGCTGAAGGCAGATAGTCTTCATTAGTTAAACTAAACAGTTATTTGGTTTTAAGAAGACTTCACGGGTTATTTCTGGTTTAAAGTTTATAGATGATTTCAGGGCAAGAGTTTCAAGGGGTTCACGTAATCTTCATGTCTCCAAGAAATCTGGAGTCTATGAGAGAGAATTTGAAACTCTGCATTTTCCCCACTTTCAACAGGATTCTTCTATAGACTCCTTGATCAAAATGTTGAGTAATTACAGCCAGGCAGTTCTTCTGGTCTCACGGCAAAGGAGTCTGCTGTTCACGGAAGGCATTAGCCACACATTCCATATCCACCTACGCCTGACTCTCCTTCCTCTGTTGCTCCAGGTGAATAGAGACCAATTGTTGTGCTTTAGATGGCTGATATTAAACTTTTAAGACCCCAGGAACTACATAATAAATTAGGAGGTGAAATAGAAGGACTAAACACATTAGGCTATTTAACTGTGATCTCCCATGAAACCATGACCCTAAACCTCCAATAAGGCAACAAATCCCATAAGGTTTTTGGTTGTACATACACGCTTAGCGCCACCCTACACACATCTTGTCATTGTTGCAAATATATCTACTACAGAACCTTCGCAGATGCAACTTTTTACATGTGTACGATTTACTGATACCAATTACAGTAACTGGCTGTAAATCTTTATGGAAGCACACTGTCACATCTTTCTCCCATACAGCAAATAGGTTCAAATCTCCAGTTTCTCAGCCAGCAAAATGCTTAAGCACTGCTCCTTCTAGTAACTCTAAAAACTAAAAGAAACTCCAAACCTGTTGCTGTCAAGTTGATTCTGACTCACAGTGACTCTGCAGGACAGATGAGAACTGCCCCATAGGGTTTCCAATGACTGCCTGCTGACCTTCTGGTTATCAGCTAAAACTCTTAACCACGACATCATCAGGGTTTCCTTAGTAATTCAAGTGACATACTAATACTGATTTCTGTTATATAGGCTAGAGATTTGTGAATGCTTCAGAAACATCGCAAGGGAATGTCAAAGATCTGCCATAGTAATTATATTTAAACTAGAATAGGATAGAGGAGGAAAGCAGTATTACCAGAAGAGAAAAAAAGATTATTTCCACAGTGATAAATTTTCTGACATCTATTATCTTACTCTTTGTTCAGGCAATGATACTACCCTGTCCATCCAGACATTTGATAGTCAGAGAGGTGGTGATAGTAGCAGCTGGAGAATTTGCTAGTGATCAGTATAGTGCCTCAGTTCAGGCAGCTGACAATAAAACTCTAAACTTCAGAGCACATTTTAGTAAGAATAAAAAGGATCATTATAGTAACTGTCATTTTTAATAACCTGAAATAGGTTTTTGATCCCTTGTTATGAACTGAGTTTTCTAACCTTCATGCCCATATCTTTATTTACAACTTGCTGATCTTCATGTGGTTTCAAATCTTTTCCAGAGTCTTCATTAGTCTCTTCATCTTTTAATCTATGTACAATGGTTTGAACTGTTTTGACCATATTCTTAAGCTCATCTGGGTAGGGTGTTGGGTATCTCTTTAAATTTCCTTCCTAGAGAGACAAAATAAGTGAAATTTAAAATACAGATAACTATTTCTAATGTCACTCTAAAACAAAATTTAACCTATAATTCACCTAAATTACACTGAAGAGCTAGTTCACATGTTACAACAGATAAGCCTCTGAAAGAATTTTAAGACTAAACGTATGGTTTTCACAAAATAGTCAAATAGGCAAATAAAAGTCTGATATCATAAAACAGACAAAAGACATCACAGTTATACATATCAGTATGTTTTAAAAGCTTTTCTGCAGTTTTTTAAGTTTCTACTGAGAGACAGAAAGTGTGGATTATGTGGGAAAAATCCTGTCACACCTGGCTTTGAAACACATTGACATTTCCAAGACAAGTATGTATACAGACACACATATATTTATGTTTTCTGAACCAGGAACTCTTCGAAGGTCAGCTAATTGCTATCTTCTATGATTCAATTAGTTTATATAAGGGGCAAATAATTGCATCCATAAGTAACTTGGAAATGTTTATTAGCTCTTTTTATCACTGAGACACACACTTGTAATCCCATGAAAAAACAGAATATTTATAAACATAGCTCTGTATCACTAAGACGTATAGAGGAAGATCAGTAAAGAAAAGGAAAGTGGAGAAAACAGTCACTTCAAATAGCAAACAAACCAAAATATCAAATTCTGGAGGTTCAAAGGGCATTAATTCAGGATGAAGTTCTGGTTAGTTGCTGTCGCATACAATAATGTATTTTACACTAACTATAAAACTTAACTTCTAGTCACACAGTTTTATATTACTCTGAAAGTACTCCATGTGCAAAATGGCTCAGCAAGCGCTTCAAAGGCAGAGAACTAATCTAATAACTTCTTTTCTGTTTCCAAAATAAAGTGTCCAATACAGCAGACACCTTCAGTCAGAAGGCAGAAAGAACAGGCTCACCCTGGGAGGTGCTTCCCTTTCATCTTTGTCTTCATCACATTCAAATGCCACTTGAGCCCGCTGTTTCCTCTGTTCCTCCCACAGTGAAGGATTAAAACTTTCATTATCTGATATAAACAAAGCTACAGGAAAGTAAAAAACAAAAAAATATATTTCACTATAATTATGAAAAACTACACCTTCATAATTTTATTAGTTATGCTCATTAAAGTACATCTGAGACAGTCAATGCCAATAGCTCTAAATCTTAAACTACTAGGCTCTGATTCTGTTTTTTTTAAAAAAAAACATGTCAATCATGTATCTTTCCTTTCCTAAATCTGGTTTCTCTGATTATGTTACCTGAAGAGATCTACCAATACAAATATTGTATGGATATGGTTTTGTTCAGTGCCTATCAAAACCAACCCTGCAGTACACAAATCCAGGATTTTGTATTCGGAAAGATCCATCATAATTCCAGTATTGATAATTTTGTGCTGAGGGGGGGTGCCGGTGGGAGGAGTTTGACAGTGGAAAGGGAGATATTTTGTTAAGTTTTTTTCAAAATTCAACATAAACTCAACCTTTACACATCTTACTATAAGATATAATATTAAAAGCAAACATTTAATAACTCAGGATTTTTATCTTCCAATTATCAGGTAAAAAGAAAAAAAAAAAACCTAAGGCTTAAAAAATTAATTACTACAGCATTATCACCCTAAATTGTGCAAGACCAAATAAAATCACCATGTATTTTTTTGCTTGTTACAAAAAAATTACTATCAAAACAAAAATGGATTAATGGCACTAATTATTATGTTTTGGAAAAAGTAAAATTTGTTGAATACCTAAATTGGTCAATTTGAATATTTAGCCCTTAACTTGGGCTTTTATCTTTCTTTGATTTCATATCCAAACTGAAGATACTATAAAACCAAATAATAAAAAAAGACTGATTTTTTAAAATTTACACTGTTTTCAATACTCAGTTAAGTTCAAGAATTTAGTCGTATAATCAACTTGTTGAACTGCTTCACATTTCAACAAGTTACTTCATGAATTAAACTATTGGCTTTTGTTTCTTTGTTTTTACATTAGTGGGATGTAACGATTCCTAATGACATACTTTTGTGGATAAGTGGAAGAGGAATGACCAGTTTCTAACACGGTCTTTTTTTGAGGATTCAGAAAATTACCCTGAACTGGAGCTGACTTGGTAGCAATGTGTTTGGTTTGGTTTTGGGACCTTTGTTATTTCAATCATCAGTGTAGCCCAGAATTTTAGCTTATGAAAAGGCAATTTTACATCTCAATTCTACTCTCAATACTCAGGCAAGTACTTTTTTTTTTTAATTTTAAGTGAAAGGTTACAGTTCAAGACAGTTTCTCATACCAAAACACACACACTCCCATGTAACCCTACCTGTTCTCCCTACAGTGTGACAGCTCACTCTTCCTCTCCACCCTGCATTTCATGTGTCCATTAAACCAGCTTCTGTCCCTGTCAGCCTCCTCATTTCATCAGGAAAGTCCTTTTATGATATTCCCATTCTTGTCAAACTTCTGGTCACTTACACTTTACGCCTTTAGTAATCATCTCACTGTTTTTTTTTTTTTTTGATTTGGTAATCAGGTAGTAACAGCACTTGTTATCCATTCTAGATGCTATTAGACCTAATTGCTTGTTGAGGACTCTGGAGTATCTGGCTACAGACTTTCTAAATAAGATCTACCAATAATATCCTCAATGATGTCAGTGGGTAGTGACTCACCCAACACTACAATATCATACTTTCTTGATTTCTTCAATCCCAGTACCTATCCGCCCTTCACTTACAATAACAATTCGTTACACTCAAGATCTTGACCTTGGCTTATTTAAAAATTTTCTACCTCTTAGTCACTAGACCTGTCATTTCAAATCACTCACTTTCTTATTTGTTCTAAAATATTAGTTCCCTCAACTCGCCCTTTTTAATTCCTGCAAAACCATTCTAGGTTTCACTTCCTTCTCTATTCAGGTAATGTTTCATGATACATTATTTTAACCATTCTCATCTCTCTTGCCCCTTTTTCTTTAAGTAGTACTCATCCAAAAAAACCCAACAGTTTGGTCCTTCAAATCATCTTATTTGCTCTGGACTGCTTAACGTAACCAGAGAAAAATTATATTAACAACTACAAACTTATATGACATCCCCTTATCTTTCCTAAATCTTCAGTGCTGTCTAGGAATCCTTCTGCTTCTTTCTGGTCAGTCTCTTCTCTGGTTCCAAATCACCACATTGCTCAAGCATCCTTTCCCGAACCTCTAGAGAAATTTCTTCTGAGAAAAGAACTCAAATAAAACCTTGATTTGATACTCCCTCAACACTCTGATTTCCCCAGTTATAAAATAATCATGATATGGACTCACACTTTTTTCTCTCCTGTTTGAGACTGATTTCACTATTTAGACTCAGGATCTCATTCCTTCTTTATCAAATTTCTCTATCATTATCCCCTTCTAGATCAAGAGCTTCTTGGAGAAAAAAGCTTTCCTCTTTGAAGTTTTAGATCTAACATAATACACACAGCTGGTCAAGAAAAACAAAATGAATTAAACATGAATGAAACATCTACTTCTTTAAAACCGATATAAAACTACAACCCAAGAATGGTGTATTTCCTGACTCATCTATTTCTCAGAGGCACTAGAATGACAGAAAAAGCTCTTTGTGCAGCTGAAAGGCATTCACCCTCCCAGCCACCATTAAAGCTGTTTTCATTTGGTATTTTGAGTATAATACATTATACAGTTCTCTTTACAATAGCCATTATGAGATATTTTAAGTGGCATGGAAACTGGTGGGATAGTGGTTAAGTTCTATGTCTGTTAACCAAAACATGTGCTGTTAGAATCCACCAGGTGCACCGTGGAAACTACAGAGCAGTTTTACTCTGCCATACAGGGTCACTATGAGTCAGAATCAACCAAATGGCAATGGGTTTCGTTTTGGTTTTATACACGGAATTAAGGTTTAAGATTCATGTAACATATAACTATTTTAGAGCATACTATTCATTGGCATTAGTATATTCACATGCTGTGTAATCACCAATTCTAGTTCCAAAACACTTTCATTACCACAAAAAGGAATCCAATTACACAGTCATGCCCTTCCTCCTCTCTCTACCTTCTAGGAACCACTAATATATTTTTTGTCCTCATGGATTTACCAATTCTAGATAAGAAGTAAATTTCTGAACCAACATATTCTCTCTTAAGAAGAAACAGCAAAGAAATACAGAGAAGTGACATAATGGAGGTGGCCAGACAGATCTGAAGCATGAAATGATAACATGGAAAACAAAGGAAAGCTCAAAACATGAGTATACCCATGACCAGGGTAATTTTACAGCAAGTACTACAAAACTTTCTCTGTAAAGGGCCAGCTAGTAAATATTTTTAAGTTTTGTGAGTCAGGACACAAAAGCAAGAATATTACACAAGTGCTTAGAAAACAGAAAAAAATTTCCACAGAATTTTTATTGACAAAATACAATGATGATAATAGTATTTCCGTAAACATTTTCTGTAATACAGGTTTACTAATGAGAAGAATGGAATTCTCTTGTCAGAATAACATTGCCTTAATTGGGAATTCTCTTGGCAGAATAACAATGTCTTAATTGGGGTACAAAGTTAGTGATCTACATTATCAAATGGATTATAAATGTTTATCTGTAAAAACCATTCTTAACTCGTGAGCCTGTCTTTCCAGCTAGTCACAAAAAAGTATGTCACCAGCCCTTAAGCCACAACTTCCACCTCCTGCTTTAAGATACCAACATGACACTGAGGAAAGTACTGCTAAATGTGCTTGTTTCATTTCAATTACATTTACAGCATTCATGGATATAGGCACATTTTTATCTTACAGACACAAAACCAAAGTCACTAAGAGAGTGTTCGGATTCAGAATACAATAAAAAATAACACATACACACACACAGAAATCCAGACACTACTTTAACCATACTAACCAAAAAAACATCAAACATTGCCATTAGGCTGATTATGACTCATAGCAACCCTATAAGACAAAACAACTGTCCCATAGTTTCCAAGGTGCATCTGATGATTTTGACCTGCCGGCCTTTTGGTTAGTGCCCATCGCTCTTGACCATTACACCACCAGGATTTCCATTGCTGTTGTTGTTGTTACGAGCCGTCAAATTGGTTCCAACTCATAGCGATCCTATGCACAACAGAAAGAAACACTACTTGGTTGTCGGTCATGTCCACAATCATTTTTATGTTTAAGCTCATTGTTGCAGCTACTGTGTCAACCCATCTGGCTGAGGGTCTTCCTCTTCTCCACTGACCCTCCACTCTACCAAGCATGATGTTCTTCTCCAGGAACTGATCTCTCCTAACAACACGTCCAAAGTATCTAAGACACAGTCTCACCATCTTTGCTTCCAAGGAACACTGGTTGTACTTCTTTCAGAACAGATCTGTTTGTTCTTGTGCCAGTCCATGGTACATTCAACATTCTTCACTAACACAGCAATTCAAAGGCATCAATTCTTCTTATATCTTCCTCATTCACTGTCTAGCTTTTGCATGCATATGATGTGCCTGAAAACACTATGTCTTAGGTCAGGAGCCTGTTAGTCTTCAAGGTGACGTTTTGACTTTTCAATACTTTAAGGAAGTTCCTTGCAGCGGATTTTCCCAGTGCAATGCGTCTTTTGATTTCCTGACTGCTGCTTCCATGGGCCTTGATTACGGATCCAAATAAAATGAAACCCGTGGCGTCAATCATTTCTCCATTTATGATGCTGCTGCTTAATGGCCCAGTTGTGAGGATTTTTGTTTTCTTGATGTTGAGACACAATCCATAAGGAAGGCTGTGGTCTTTGAGCTTCATCAGTAAGGGTTGCCAACTGTCTTCACTTCCAGCAAGAAAGGTTGTGTCACCTGCATAACAGAGGTCATTAATAGGTCTTTCTCCAATCCTCATGCCTCGTTCTTTTTCATATAGTCCAGCTTCTCGATTATTTCCTTGGCATACAGACTGAAAAGCTATGGTGAAAGGATACAACCCTGAGGCACACCTTTCCTGACTTTAAACTATGCAGCATCCCCTTTTTCTGTTTGCACAACTGTACAGATTCCTTAAAATCACAATTAAGTGTTCTGGAATTCCCATTCTCCACACTGTTAGCCATAATTTGTTATGATCCACACAGCTGAATACCTTTACATAGTCAATAAAACACAGGTAAACATCTTTCTGGTATTCTCTGCTTTCAGCAAAGAGCCATCTGACATCAGCAATGATATACATGGCTCCATGTCCTTTTCTGAATCCAGCTTGAATGTCTAGCAGTTTCCGTCCATATACTGTTGCAGTCACTTCTGAATGATCTCTAGCACGATTTCACTTGTGTATGACATTAATGATATCGTTTGGTAACTTCTGCATTTGGTTGGATTACCTCTCTTGGGGAACAGGTGGAAATATAGATCTCTTCCACTTGGCTGGCCTAACAGCTGTCCTCCAAATTTCCTAGAATAGATGAGAGCGCACTTCCAGTGCTGCATCTGTTTGTTGAAGTATCTCAAAGGATGTTCCATCAATTCCTGGAGCCTTGTGTTTTGCCAATGCCTTCCATGCAGCTTTGACTTCCTCTTTCAGAACCATTGGTTCCTAATCACATGCCACCTCTTTAAATGGCTGAACATCAACCAGTTCTATCTAGTATAATGACTCTGCGTATCCTTTCCATCTTCTTTTGATGCTTGCTGAGTCATTTAGTTTGCCCTGTAAAGTCCTTCACTACTGCAACTCGAGGCTTGAATTTTTTCTTCAGTTCTTTCAGCTTGAGAAATGCAGAATGTGTTCTTCCCTTTTAGTTTTCTATTTCCAGCTCTTTGCACATGTCATTATAACACTTTACCTTTTTGAGCTGCTCTTTGAAATCTTCAGTTCCTTTATTTCATTATTACTTCCTTTTGCTTTAGGTGCTGGACAGTCAAGAACAAGTTTCAGAGTCTCTTATGACATCCAATTTGGTCTTTTTTTTACTTTCCTGTCTTATTAGTGATCCTCACTTTCTTCATGGGTGATGTCTTTGATGTCATTTCACAATTTGTCTGTTCTTTGGTCATTAGTGTTCAACACTTCAAATCGGTTCTTGAAATGATCTCTAAACTCCGATGGAACATGCTCAAGGTCTTACTTTGGCTCTTGTGGGCTTGTTCTAAGTTTCCTCTGTTTCAATTTCAACTTGATGTGAGCAATTGATGGTATGTACTGCAGTCAGCATGTGGTTTTGTTCTGGCTGCTGATATGGAGATTTTCCACCATCTTTTTTCCAGAGATATAGTCCATTTGATTCCTGTGTGATTCCATTTTGGTGACGTTCATGTGTATTGTTACCATTTGTGTTGGTGAGGAAAGATCTTTACAGTGAAGATCTTTTTGGCCTTGCAAAATTCTATCATGCAATCTCCGGTATCATTTCTATCAACAAAGCTGTATTTCCAATTACCGATCCTTCTTGTTTCTAAGTTTTGCATTCCAATCACCAGTAATTATCAAAGCATCCTGACTGCATGTTTGATCAACTCTGGACTGTAGAAGCTGGTAAAAATCTTCAATTTTTTCATCTTTGGCCTTAGTGGTTGGTGTAAAAATTTGAATAACAGTTGTATTAACTGGTCTTCCTTGTAGGCTTATGGATATTATCCTGCCACTGACAGCACTGTACTTCAGGACAGAGCTTGAAACATTCTTTCTGACAAGGAATGCCAACACCATTCCTCTCTAAGTTTTCGTTCCTGGCATAACAGACCATATGACTGTCCTACTCAAAACGGCCAATGTCAGTCCATTTCAGCTCACTAATGCTTAGGATATCAATGTTTATGTGTTCCATTTCATTTTTGACGATTTCCAATTTTCCTAGATTCGTACTTCATACATTCCATGTTCCCATCATTAATGGATGTTTGCAGCTGTTTCTTCTCATTTTGACTCATGCCACATCAGCAAATGAAGATTCAAGGCTTTTACTCCATCCATGTCATTAAGGTCAGCTCTACAGTGAGGAGGCAGCTCTTCCCCAGTTGTCTTCTGAGTGCCTTCCAACCTGGGGGGCTCACTTCCAGCAATACATCTGACAACGTTCCTCTGCTGCTATTCATACGGTTTTCATTGGCTAATTCTTTTCAAAAGTAGACTGCCAGGTCCTTCTTTCTACTCTTAGTCTGGAGCTCCTGAAACCTGCCCACCACAGGCGAGCCTGTTGGTATCTAAATACCAGTGGTACAGCTTCCAGCAACATGGCAACATACAGGTCCCCAGAGTATGACACACCAAAAGGTAAGAGGGAGTTCCACTGCTAGTCTGACATAAAAGTAAAGGTTCCACAATACTAAAAGATGGTCAAGGTAAAGTCTACTATCCTATCATGACATTTTGTATTTATTTTTTTTGGAACAGAAACACTAAGACAAAGAACAGCTATCTGATTGTTCCCTGGCAGGGACTTTACAACTGTGCATTTAATAGTTTAGCCTATTATAGTGAAATGAAACACACACGTGCTTTTGACTAGTTTTATTCACTGTCTGAATCTTGTCTAGTTATTTTAGTGGCAATATAAAGGAAATGGAAACAATAGAAAGATTCATATTTTTCTGTAAGACAGTAACAGCTAGCAAAATATTAATTAACATATTCACTATAACAAAAAGACTGAAAATTAAACATGGCCTTTGAAGACTCTGGTTTAAAGACAGATTTCTTTTTTCTCCCTTTTAGAGACACTGTCCTTTTATAGACTCTACCTCCATAATTATGTCTGTATTTCATACCTTTATACTATTTTCCAGCACGTATTACTTTTCAAAAAACAGTAGCAGTTTGCTTTCACAGTCCTTTAAGACAAGAAATCATGAAATACTAAATGTGGCCCATGCTACCTATTTGTGTATAGATCATGGGCTAAAAATGGATTTTACATCTTCAAAGGCTCACAACAAAAGAAGTATCTCATTAAACATGAAAATTTTATGACATTTAATTCTTACTGCCTATAAAGAACACAACTATGATCATTTGTTTATATATTGCCTGCAACTGCTTTTGCACTAAAATGGCAGAGGTAAATAGTTGTGACAGCATCCTTATGGCCTGCAAAGCCTAAAATACTTACTAAATGACTCTTTATTGCAAGTTTGCCAGCCCAAGGTACAGGGTATGAAAGTGTCTTCTCTACACTAATAACCCAGTTCCTCTTTTTCCTCACAAATACTTTAAGAAGTATTAACAATTTACCTTCCTATATGAAAGTATTACTTGAATATGTTACATATCTAACTGTATTATCTATAGTATACCCACTCTTACTATTTCCTATTATCCAGAAACTATCTTCAGAGTCAAAGCCAACAAGTTGAGACCCAAGTCCCAGTGACTAAAGCAAACAAAAATTTCCACTGATGTATTCAAGCATTTGTTATAATTCCCCATCAGCACTAGTCATAGCATAAGCCAGAGTCTGCATGCCTACTTTTAACTTTGATGCAGTAACTTCTGGTTCTATTATACATAAGGTTGCTGTGAATTGCAGTCACTTCAATGGTAACTAACAACAACAACCACAGCAACAGCAGCAATTTTTAGTGCACCTACAGTGCCTACATAAAGCACTACATCAACACTAACCTGTTAAAATTAAGTATATGTTGTTATACATACATATTTTGGTATTTTATTATACTGTTAAATATGGAGGCTGGGGAGGTAATTTAAATACATGGTACAGAAATCTTGTTTGTAAACTTATTTTCAAAGCTTTAATCACAAACCTTCTAATGATGTTATACACCTTCCACATCTCACAAGCCTGAAATAATTAAACCTAGAAGTGAAATAAGCTTTGCTTCATCCATGTACATCTGATGAAACATGTTCACTCATCTTATAATAACCCTTTTTTAATCAAAGTCAGTCTTTAAAATCCTTTTTTCAAAAGAGCGTGAAATAATTAGTATTTAATGAGTTTTCTAACTGTTCAACACTAGTAATGAAACTGAAGTTGGGGAAGTTTAGTTTTGAGAATATTCAAAAATTTCAAAGCTGTGTCATGACCCTGCCATAGCAATGTAAAAATGAAAATAGTCCATCTGATTGACTCAGACACAGTGCTGAGTACTTTGTGTCATAATTTCTCATCTTCATAACAATCTCCAAAACAAATATTATACTTATTTCAAGATAAGAAAAGTGACGTTCAAGAACTTATGTAACTCGACTAGCTATATTTTATAAATTAAGACTGACTATTAATTTTTCTTTGGTATTTTCTATTAATTAATTTATAAATAATTTTGGACCACTGAGACTTTGAATGGGTTCTGAAACCTATGTACATATTTTAAATAAAACATAACAAATACTATACACAGATAAAACATAGCATATAACAGGAACAACTTGCTCCTTAATCTAAATGGCTTAATCCACAAAATACCTGTGGCTGTTGTTAAAGGATATATTCCCCCTTTCTGGCAAAATGATTCCTGATTTAAAACTTAGAGGTACTATTAGTACCACAGATTACCTTGAACTAGTGAGCAAATCAGGTAATATTACATCTATAACAAGAAAAGAGAATACTGTCTGATTTCATAGTTCTTATCACATTATACTAGGAGACCCTGGTGGGACTGTGGTTAAATACTGCAGCTGCTACCAAAATGTTGGCACTTTAATCCACTAGACTCTCCTTGGAAACCCTACTGGCTAGTTATATTGTATCCTATAGTGCATGAGTCAGAACCGACTCAATGGCAATGGAGTTTTTTTAAAATCACATTACACTAAATATGTATTCCTAACATTAAGCTAAATGGAGAGATCTAAAATAGACGAAATTAGCTGGTTAATTTGAAGGGTAAGGAAGATATGGTAAACCTATACTTATAAATTTAACTTTCTATAAACCTGAGACCCCACCTTACTTCGAGAGATCTTTTTAACTGAATTCTTGAAATTCCTTTAAATCTAGTCTAGATGTTCAAAAATTAAAATTCACTTACTGTCTTTGCTTTAACTAGTCAGTATTCTAAAAAGAAAAGAGAAGAGATTCTTAAATTCCTACCATCCTCAGTCCTGGGCTGCTGAGGGAACATGTAGTTAGTTAGCACCATTTTCTGAGTCTCTGAATCAGTCTCTTTTTGAAGAGGTATCAGGGGTTTTGACTAGAGAAAGAAAATAAATGTTTAATTTTTAACAATCCTAAAGCAAATATACACCCAGCAATTCATAATCATTTTTTCTATAAAACATCAATTTTTAGATTACAAAGACAAATTGAACTATATACGATAACATTTTTAAATCTTTAGTTTGAAATCTTTAAAAATTTAAAAAATAAAACTTAGTTTTTAGTATAGCACAAACATACTACAATTATCAATGAACTATCAATATAATTTCAAAATATTTCACATACTAAGTACTCATCATCCAATAATTACGTTATCCCAGCAATTTCTCTATTAGAGCTTAAAAGAAGACTTTCCATTTTGTTATTTTGTCCACTCTAAGTCTGTCCCTTAGAAAGATGATTTTGTAGAAAACACGGTGAAGGTTTGGTGAAACAGGTACAGGACTTCCCAACCCTCAGCCCACATGCCACTCTATCAATTCTTTGGATCTATCCTCAAGGAAAAGTGACAGTTATTTAATTAAATATTGTAACCTTACTCCCACTCAAACACCTCTCCGGTGCTTCCTCGTTTCCCAGAAAACAAACTGCCGTACATCTCAAATTTCAATTAAACATTTTCCTTTATCTCCTTAGGTAAGGGAAAAGCATTTCCACTTCTCCCCTAAAAGACAGTGCTAGTGGTTCCCTGAGGCTTCTTCCTTCCTCAAGGAGCCCTAGAAGAGAAGTGGTTAAGCACTGGGCTGCTCATGGAAAGGCTGGCAGTCTGAACCCACCAACTGTACTACAGGAGAAAGATGTGGCAGTCTGCTTCTGGAAAGATTTACAGCCTTCAAAGTCCTATGGGGCATTTCGTCTCTGCCCTACAGAGTGACTATAAGTCACAATCAACTCACTGACAAAAAAAAAAAAAAAAGACAAAATATCAAAACCACTGCTGTCAAGTCAGTTCTGACTCACAGTGACCCTACAGAGTAGAACTGCCCCACTTTCCAGGAGCATCTGACGGATTTCAACCACCAACCTTCTGGTTAGTAGTTGTAGTAGCACTTAACCACTGTGCCAGCAGGTTTCCAATGACAGAGTTTGTAATACTCCCCTAATCTCACTGACACTAAGGAGGTAGAGTTAGCACTTTTAAATGCTGTTGAGATCACCACTACTCTGACATGAAGTATAACGGTTTCTTAGAAGCACATACTCCCTGCATACATCTTCTGACTATGCAGACAGAATCCATCTATGCGTAGTTCTTTTACCACAAATCTTTCCAGCCAAGGGCAATTAGAACAGAAACACATTTTAGACAACACAGCCAAACTCTTGGCTCGGTGACTTCTTCGCTGATAAGGAGCATACGAGAACAAAGAACATAAAGTTTCCATAGACTGCCATATCAATATCATCTGGAAGGCTGTTAAAAATGTATCACCCAACAAAATGTTCTAACTGCGGTTAACAGTTGCACAATACTTCAAATTCACTAAAAACTATTAAATCATGAATCATATACTTTAAAGTAAGTGAACTGTATGGTATGTGAATCATAGCTCAATAAAACAAATAACCAAACCAAACCCAGAGCTGTCGAGTCGATTTTGACTCAAAGCCAACCTATAGGGCTGAGTAGAACTGCTCCATAAAGCTTCGCGGATCTGAATTGCTGACCTTGTGGTTAACAGACACAAGCACTTAACCACTGTGGCACCAGGGTTTCCACATCCCAATAAAGGTGTTATTAAAAAAAAAAAACCAAACCTAAATTTTGAGCTGAAATGTATTTGTGAGCTGAAAGGACACATAAAAAGGTTGAGAACCAGTAATTGAGGCTCTCAGTTCCCTGAACATCTAACTCCAGTGATACTTAGTTCTATGTCATTTCGGGTACTTATCCCACTACTTTTCCTAATTCCTGCACTGTCACCTGTAAATCTTATCTTATGAAATGTAAACCCACCCATTCACTTGTCTGGTCCCTCTTCTGTGGCAAAGGACTATCACAGGCACTAGATGTAGAGCTGTGACACAACATATTATCATTGCTGCTGTTGTAGAGGGAGAGGAATACAGAGAACTAAATGGGCAAATGCAATACAGTATCAGTAGAGAGGGTACATGGTAGTAAGGGAATATAAGGGGTTCACTTATCCTAATTTTGAAGGACTGGAAAATCTACTCAAAGAAAGTGTTCTAAAGGTAAGCGTGAGTGTGAGTTAGCCACATATGAAGTGGGAGAGAGAATGTGCCAAGAAATCAAAACTCATTTGGTAAAGAAAATGTAGGTGTGAAAAGAGGTAGAGGTAAAGCTACAGCAATGAGTGAGGATGAAGACTGTGACAAAACACAGTCAAGTCATGAAAATGTTTTCAGACATGATTACATGAAAGGATCACTCCAGTTTCAGTGTGGCTTTGAACAGAATTAAGGTGATGTGGTGTCTGAAATGCTGGTAACAATGAAATCCAAGAGATGTGTTAAGGAAACTATGCTAGGAGTCTAATTCAGCACTATCCAAAGGAAATATAAGTGGAGCCAAAAATGAGAGCCACGCAGATAATTTATCATTTTCTAATAGTCGCTTTTTAAGAAATGGCAAAAATGGTGAAATTAACTTTAATAACATACTTAATGTATTCAAAATATAATTTCAACACAATCAATTAAAAAACTGATGTGATATTTTACTTCTTTTCATAAAAAGTCTTCAAAATCCAGTGTTTCACATTTAGTGCAAATCTCAATTTGGATTAGCAACATTTCAAATGCTCAAAAGCCACATGATACTAAACCAAAACCAGAAAAACCCTCTACCAAACACGCTGTCATTGAGTCAATTCTGACTTACAGTGGCACTACAGAACAGGACAGATCTACCTCCACAGGTTTACCCAGAGCACCCGGTAGATCCAAACTACTCATGCTTTCAGTTAGCAGTCACAGATCTTAACTACTGTACCACTAGAGTTTCCCACATGCTACCAGTGGCTTCTGCATTATACTGTGCAGCACTAAATGAAAGATGATGACAGACTGTAATTAACAGAAGCTGCAACAGGAATAAAACATAGTAGACAAAGACAAAACAAAACAAAACCTGCTGCTGTCAAGTCAATTTCAACTTACAGCTACCCTACAGGGCAGAGAAAAATGGTCCCAAGGGGTTTCCAAGAAGCAGTCAGTAAACTCAAACTGCTGACCTTCTGGTTAGCAGCCATAGCATTTGACCACTGTGCCACCAAGGCAAGAATATTTACTAGTTAATACTCAACAGAGCTTGGTAATTAACTGAAGTAGCGTGACAGAAATAGTAGTTAAAGACTATATCCCCGTGTCTCTGCCTCCAGAAAATATTACTGACTGAACTAGGAAACACAGGAACAGAAAAATATTGGGAGGGCAAAAGATGGCATGGTCAGTTTCAGGCAGGTTGAATTTCAGAGGTCTCTAGACATCTAGGTTGTAGTGTCAAGCAGACAATGAGCTACACAAGTGTAAAGTTCAGGAGAGAAGGGGATTCATATATTGTTTAGAAATAATGCTGTTGTTAGGTGCCGTCCAGTTGGTTCCAACTCGTAGTGACTCTATGCACAACAGAATGAAACACTGCCTGGTCTTGTACCATAAAAACGACAACCGTTTTTATGCTTAACCCCACTGTTGTGGCCACTGCGTCAATCCATCTCATTGACTGTCTTCCTCATTTTCGCTGACCTTCTACTCCACCAAGCATAATGTCCTTCTCCAGGGACTGATCCTTCCTGACAACATGTCCAAAGTATGTTAAGACGTGGTCTTGCCATCTTTGCTTCCAAGGAACACTCTGGCTGTACTTCTTCTAGAACAGATCTGCTTGTTCTTTTGGTGATCCATGGTACAGTCAACATTCTTCTCCAACACCACAACGCAAAGGCATCAATTCTTCTTCTGTGTTCCTTGTTCACTGTCCAGCTTTCACATGTGTATGGTGTGACTGAAAATACCATGACTCGAGTCAGGAACATTTTAGTCTAATAAGCATATAGATTTATAATTGTATGTAAAGTACATGGAGAGAAACTGAAGTAGAGTGAATAGTACCACATGAAGTACCAACATATAAGGGACTGGCAGAAGAAAGATGCATGAAAAGGTAACTACGGAGTAGGCAGTCCAAAGTACAGTCAGGAGAATTCTAACATTAAAAAAAAAAAAAATTAAAGCAAACAAACAAAAAACAGACTTACTGCTCTGAAACAGACTGGAGAAACTCCAAGAGTATAGCCTCTGAACACCCTTGTGGCTCAGTAATGAAGTCACTTCCAAGGTTCATCTTTCAGCCAAAGACTAGACACGACCCCGAAAGAAAAGGAGACTAAATGGACATACAAATCGAGGGGCAAGGACAAGAAGGCAGGAGAGAATAGGAAACCTGGTAACGTGGAGCCTAAAGTCAAGAAGGGGAGAGTGCTGACATTTCATGGAGTTGGCAACCAGTGTCACAAAACACTATGTGCATTGTTTAATGAGAAAATAGTTTCCTCCATAAACCTTCATCTAAAGTACAAAAAGAAAAGGTACAGCCAGGAAAGTATCGTAACATAGAAACTAAGCAGCTCTCTTCCTCCACTGTTCCAACAATACTTGCTTACCAGCTTCACCCCAAACCTAGCCCCTTAACTTTCTTTCTTTCCATCATCTGCACCTGTCTGTTTCCTTTTTGTACCCTATGATACCTTCTGATACCTCATTTTAGCCACTTTACTGCCAATTACTAAGAATTCTTTGTTTCAGCGTCCTTCTTTGTACCTGTTTGACAAAGTTCCAGTCTAAAATCATTCCAATTATCTGCTTTCTCCACAACACAAGTGAATAAATTATTATTATTTTAAAATTTTTATTTCACATGACTGAGTGAAAATGTACATTCACATATAAATTTACATGCCCACATGCAGCTTCCACTGCTCTCCCTGTCCGGTGACTGCACATCATTCCTCTCTGCTCCATACATGTCTCACCCCTCCAACAGCCTCCTTTCCCCTCCTCTCCATCCACTCCCCTTTGTCCAGCCAGAGGTCAGCAAGATGATATCCTATAGATGTATAGAACCATAAAGTGCTTTCACTATATGGTAACTCTGCATTGCCAAGGTGAATAAATTATTAACACTAAAAATTTGCAATAGTCAAATCAACAGAGCTCTCGATGATATCTGAAAATCCTATTTTTTTAAATTGTGTTGTGAAAAGCTATCTTCCAAAAAAAAAAAAACAACAACAAAAATATGTAAGGACAATTAAAAGTTTGAGAAATGCTATAATCTAAGAGTATCACATGCACATTATTAGCCTTCCCTCTTGTAAACCTCAGACCCATACTCCCTTCAACCCACCCACCACTGCTGAGTTAATTTTGGCTCACAATGACTCTAAAGACAGAGTAGAACTGCCCCATAAAGTTCCTCCAAGCAGAACCTGTTGCATTTCAACTGCTGATCTTTTGGTTAGTAGCTGTAGTATTTAACAACTACACCAGGTTTTTCTATTCATTTAACATGGGTAAGAATCTCTGCCTTATGTTTTGATTCCATCAGCTTCCATTCGTTATCCAAACCCCTCTCATCTCCTTAATCTTATGTTCTACCCAGTTTCTTTCCCACAGCTTGTAAATATGCTCTCTAATACTAATACTAAAGGATTCCTTCTCATCCGGCCTCTAGCTTCCTACTTCTCTCTGTCCTACTTTGATTCTCATCCAGTAATTTCAAAAGAGTTATCAACAATCACTTGCTCCATTTGCTCATCTCCTATTTACTACTTTAATTGTTTCAATCTGTTTGTTTTTGACAAATAATTCTAAAATTAATTAAATCCAGTCCAACCTTGTAAGCTGCCAAATATACTGACAGCTTACCTTCTACTGCTAAGACCACCCTTCTAAAGCCTACTAATCTGTTTGACACTGTAATATTAGTATATCTCACGATCCACTCACTTCTAAACTTTTCAAACATAAGTATCTCTATATAATCCTTTTGGAGGAAATAAAGCTATGAAACTACTTTCTTAGGAAAGGAATTAAAATGCCAACATTATCTGTTATCCAAAATATGGCAACGACTAGGCAACAGGATGCAACAGCTTGAAAGACGTCAATAATAAAAGTAGCTTACATAACCAGCCTATTTGGACATATAAAAGCAAGAAATTAGGACACAGTAGGTAAACAAAATAAATATAATAACATATTCACGGCTTAGAGACCGCAGTCAATATCATATCACATGAAGAGGCAGACCACATGGCTTCAGCAAGCCACTAAAACAAAGATTCAAGATACTTTACAGAGGAAGAGAACTTCCTAAAATTACCAGAGATGGAATTCAGAAGATTAACAAACAGGAACACTTCAAGAGATCAGGCAAGCTGCAGAAACAGCCAAGGAATACACAAACTAGCAGAGGAACTTAGGAAGGTTCCACAAGTGGATAACGACAAATTTAAAGGGTTTCAAGAATCCACAGACTAACATGAAACAGAAATCAAAGAGATTAACAATTAACTTTCAGGATTAGACAATTGAACAGAAAGTCCTAGGAGAACAGAGACAATGGAAGTAAGAATTAGGGAGACTGAAGGTAAATATCCAATACCCACTTGTTTGAGGAAAAAATCAGAGGAAAGAATTTTTTTTAAAAAATAAAGAAACCCAAATAATTATGTGGAAACCCCGGTGGTGTGGTCTGTAAGTGCCACGTCTCCTAACCGAACTGTCGGCAGTTCAAACCTGCCAGGTGTTCCCTGGAAACTCTATGGAGCAGTTCTATACTGTCCAATGAATCAGAATCGACTTGACGGCAGTAGGTTTGCTTCAGTTTAAATAATTATGTGGAATTCTACCAAGAGTAGTAACTGGAGTACAAGAACAGCAAGGGATAACAGAAAATTCAGAGAAATTGTTGAAGATTTGTTGGCTAAAAACTTCCTTGAGATCATTAAAGATGAGATAATATCTATTAAGAAGCTCAGTAAACCCCACGCAATGCAGATCCTCAAAGTAAGTCATCAAGACACAGTATAATGAAACTTTCCAAAACCAAAGATAAAGAATTTTAAGAGAATAGTCAATATTTGACAAAGGCCCTAAGTCATTAAATTTGGGTAAAAACAGTATCTTCAACAAATGGTGCTGGCAAAATTGGGTATCCATTTGCAATAAACCGAAACAAGATCCGTATCTTACACCTTATACAAAAACCAACTCCAACTGGATAAAAGACCTAAATATCAAACATAAAATGATAAAGCTCATTCAAGGAAAGGTAGGAGCAACAACGGAAGTTTTAATACACAATGTGGACAGACTCCAAAATCTTTCAAACAAACCACAATCATCAGAGGAGAAAATAAATAAATGGGAACTATTAAGAATCAAACACTTCTGCTCATCCAAAGACTTTATCAGTAGAATTAAAAGAACACCTACACAATGGGAAAAAATATTTGGCAACTCTATGTCAGACCGATGCCTGATCTCCATAATCTATAAGATACTACAAAATATCAAGAAGAAGAAGATAAATCATCCAATTAAGCAATGGGCAAAGGAGATGGACAGACATTTCAATAAAGAGGAGATCCAGGCAGCCAAAAAACACATGCAGACACATTCACAATCTTTAGTTATTAAAGAAATTCAAATCAAGACAACAATGAGATACCATCTCACCCCAACAAGGTTGGGCATGATCCAAAAAACACAAAACAACAAATGCTGGAGAGGCTACGGAGAAAGTGGAATCCTCCTACATTGTTGGTGGGGTTGCAAAATGGTCCAGCCTCTTTGGAAAGCAATCTGGCACCTCCTTAAAAAAAACAGATATTGATATAGCACTTGACCCAGTAATTCCACTACTTGGAATATATCCTACAGAATCAAGGCCTTTTACACCAACAGACACATGCACAAGAACGTTTACTGCAGCACAGTCCACGATAGCAAAAAGATGGAATCAACCTAGATGCCCAACAACAGAAAAATGGATACATAAACTATGGTATATATACTCAAGGGAGCACTATGCAATGATAAAGAATAATGATGATTCCAAGAAACATCTCCTAACCTGGTTTCAACTGGAAGACATTATGTTGAGTGAAAGTAGTCAGCGACAAAAGGACAAATATTGTATGAGACCGCTACAATAAGATCTCGAAAACAGACTTGTGTATAGAAGAAAAGACTCTGACAGCTGCAAGGGAGGGGAGGAAGGGGGGGAAGGGCTGAGATTAGATAGTGGCTAGAAATCTGGCTGGCTGAAATCGGTGACAGCACACATTAGAAACAAGAACAATATTAAGTGGACTTCAACATAACTTGAATACTCCTTCCATCTTAACCCAATATTGCAAAGATAGAGTAGCTAGGGGAGGGGCAGGGGACCATGCTCTTAGGCGAAATCCAGGCCAATTGGCACAACTAGCATTTTGCTAAGAGGGCTGTCTGCACCCCACATTGGTGAGTGGCGTCTGGGGCCTTAAAAGTTGCCAAGCTGCCATCCAAGGGCACAGCAAATGGTCCCAACTCAGCAGGAACGGAGGCTCACCGAGGACCAAAATGACATGGGGTAAAGACAACCCAGAAGATAGAGAGACCCACATGAGTGGGTACCTACATCGACTTGGGACCAGAAGAACCGGATGGTGCCCGGCCACCACCAGGGATAGCCACGATGGAGCGCACTAAGTTGAGTCTCACTGGCAACACAAAAATAAAAAAGGGGGCATCATGAGATCTCCACTAAAAGATCCCAATTGATGGTCCAGCGGTTTTGGGCTTCCCCTGGGAACATGGACCCTGGCCTTGATGCTGCCCTTGCCCATAAATCATAATGAAGGTCCACTCTTCAGACATGAATGGACTGCACTTAGCAATGCAGAGTGACCATATGTTGGATGCACTTTATGGTTCTATACATCTATAGGATATCATCCTGCTGATCTCTGGCTGGAGGAAGAAGAGTGAGTAGAGAGGAGGGGAGAGGAGACTGTTGGGAGGATGAGACATGTATGGAGCAGAGAGGAATAGTGTGCTGTCACTGGACAGGGAGAGCAGTGGAAGCTGCACATAGTTGGGCATGTAAATTTATATGGGAATGTACATATTAAATTAAAAAAAACAATTTTAAGAGTACCTAGGGATAAATGAAAAGTCATCTACAAGGAGAGTCAGTAAGACTAAGTTCTAAAGACTCACCAGAAACCATGCAGTGGGTGGGATGACATAAAGACCTGAAGGAAACTGCCAGCTAGCAAAACTGTCACTCAAATATGATGGCTAAATTATGGCATTTACGTATAAACAGAAGTTTAGGGAACTTGTAAAAATCATACCAAAATTACAAAAAATACTACAAGAGTCCTCCAGTTAGAAAATCAGTATCAGAAAACAAAAAATTACTAGAAAACAGGACAGAACAATCACGTAATAGCCCAGATAGAGAAGCCCCAAATAAAGCTAAACCACTGAAAACCAGTAAACAAGAGATGTCAAAATTTAAAGGATTGACAAGATTAAAACATAAAAGAGTAACTAAAAAACGTAGTCACAAATCTTTCATATGGAGGGGAAGTCAAAGTGGTATCAATAAACAAAAAATTTGTTTAAATTTAGAAAAATACAGGTATATATTAAGGTAACCACAAAGAAAACTCACAATCTTATACATCAAAATGAAAAACAAGAAAAAGAGACTCAGCAAATACATTAGAGGATGTTCTCAAATGCAGTTTCCCCTGCCTTCAAGCTTGGCACCACCCTTTACTATATCTATCCTCCATAATGCACCCAAAAAGATCTTTCTAAAATATCAGTCGGAACACACCATCATCATTTTCCCATTCAAACACCATCTCTTACACTCAGGTCAACAAACACGTATCATAAAGGTCACTGCTTCTACCCCTTACGTTCATGGCTGATAGGCATAAACGTTGATGATCAGAATGACCAAACCGCCCTATACTGCTGAAACAGGCCAATTTTATGTGTTGCTCTGACACAATTATCAGCAGAGCTCCTTTTCACGTTCAAAGGTGTCTTAAGTCACCCTACTCATGGCACTTTTCCAGTGAGCCTTCATGTAATCTTGGAATCCTGAATACAAATTTTCAGGAAGTCACTTATAATTGATGAGAGGCAGCTTGCAAGATTTAGAAAAATCTATTTGCCATCCTTTAAAGGTAATGCAAGTTCCTCCTTGGTCTTATTTCCTGTGTTTTCCCTGTCACTAGTTATGGCCTGTTCATCATGAACCACTTGCACAGTATGAACCCCAAATACACAAGGCTGCTATCAAATCACCTCAGTACTTAAATGCTGCTAGTATCACTTCTAACCAGAACTGTTACTTTTGTTTGTTTAAAATCTTTTTCCTCTCTCAAAGCACAATTTAATCATTTCCTCCTCTGAGAAATGTGCCTTTACAGCCCACAGTTAGGTATCTATTTTGATCCTGAAGCAGAGTTCAAACAAGGTTTTACAACAGTGTATTAAAATGAGTTTTTATATGTCCTGTTTCTCCCAGTTTAGACTGCCTGGCAGAAGCCAGCTGTTCAATAAATGGTACTTGAATGACAGTTACAAAATGAATGATGGAATGAATAAATGAACAAATGTTCTACTTAAGTGTTCCAAAGTACTCAAGAAAGGTAATCATGGTCAGTGAAATATCCAGGAAAAACTTATAAATTTCTTTCATTTGCCATCTTCTCTACACTCTGTTCTTTTACAGCAAAATGGCTCTACTTGTTATTTTTTACTAAATACACTGTCACTGTTTGAGGGAGGGAAAATTCCTCCCCAATATTTAATTAATAAAAGGCAGGAGGGAGTGAAAAATGAGGGGAACACTATAAATAGAAAGAAAATGTATTAGACAGTAGGCAGTTTCACTACAATGAGTTCTCTCGCATAATTTTCTGGAATTAATTTACCCATAAAAGTCCTCTGTACTAATAAAATTAAACTGAAAGTTCCTCAAGAAGCTAAGTCTTATTCATACTACAGTAGGTATGCTTAAGACAAAGACCAGCAAACATTTTGAAAAAGTTTAGGGAATTAAGAAATCAAGACAGGAAAGTTTGTTTTCTGTAGCAGCATCTCAGCATTGCTCATATAATACAAAATAAGGATGTAATATACTTTCCCAAACTAATCTGACTAGGGAACTTGAGAGTATCATATAAAACCAGTGCATTTTACCCTGAGAAACTAGTTTTAGATGAATTAATTGTAAGACAGTATTCAAAGTCAAATGGTACGCATAAATTTTTTTAAATTAAGTAGACCAAGAAATTGTTTATTTAGCTTTGTTAAAACCATGTATTGCCAAGAAAAATGTTATGAACAGATGTGGACAATGCTTTCCTCACATTTAAAGATAAGTTAGCTTTGAAATTTTTACCTTAACTTTCTGAGTAGTATTTTCTAATTCCTTTCATTACTGCCATACACTATACTTTTTTTTGGTTTTTATTTTTAAAGCATCTACAACCCATTATTTTGGTGACATTATGCAGATTTCTCATCCATTAAAGTAGGTTTCAAAAAAGACAATCTTTTAGATTCTACTGTCAATGGTTTTAGCTCAAACATTTAAATGCAAATTTATTAATAATGCATGTTACATGGTTAAGTCTATATCAAATTCTAGCACTAAAAACTGGATATGGTAAATTAAATTCAAAATCCATTCTACCAATGTAATATGCTCTTAATAGGTGAAATACAGCTACTATTTGCAAGCATGAAATACTAGAATTTAATTCAAAGGCCATGGCAAATAGAGAAACACATTTATAACTGTCTGACTAAAACTTCACTACAGTGCAAAGGTGTATTCACATTCTCAATCTCCTTAATCTACATGCATTTCAAAACACGTATCTGGCATTCAGTCTCATCATTCTGCTGAAAATTCTCTTATGTGAAGGTCAGTAATTCTTTAATTTGGAAACCCTATGACTAATTAGCAGTATGCCGTATCAGCAGGATTTTTTGACCTCATTCTGGGATCCCTTTTGCCCCTGGGCCTTCCTTTCCTCTTTCATCTAGTCTTTCTCCCTAGTAATCTCATCCACCTGTACAGTTTTAAATCTAATCCTTGTACATTACTGACTCTCCAGCCAATACTGGAGTTCCAAACTTCTAACATACAACTTCAGATTTCACATTCTTACTTTAATATATAATTCCAAAAATAAAACTCTCGGTATTACCCCTAAACTTGTTCCTCTCCTCTGTCTTCCTGTCTCTGAAAACAGTGACTCAAATATTCTACTTATTCAGGTTAAAAGCCTAAGAGTCATACTTGATTATGCCTCTCAAGGCCCAATTTAGCCCATCAGTAAATCCCCTATTAATATCTTAAAAATATATCACCAATCTGAACTTTTCCTACCATCTTCACCATTATCACACTAATTGAAGCCCACCAACCTCCTTCCTTTGGATGACTCCAACAGCCCCTTAAATGAAATTTATGCTTCTCATACTGAACATCCCACCCTGAGCACTCACAAAGAAGTCAGGATGATATTTTAAAAATATAAGTCACATCTTGCCATTCAAAATACTTCAGCAAATTTCTGTATAACCCAAAATAAAACCCCAAGTACTAAATGCTATATATGGCCCTACATAATCTGGTCCTAGCTTTCCTCTCTAATCTAATCCCCACAAGTCTTTCCATTCTTCACTACAGTGCAGTCTGCTGGGCTTTCATTTATATCTCAGACACCTCAAGCTCATTCCTGTATCAGGGCCTTCACATTTAGTATTCCCTAAATGGCCAACCCCACCACCCAAGGCTATAAATGGCTAAATCCTGATTTATCATTTGGCAATCTGCTATTCTGTGTCCTCTTTAAGAGAGGCATTTCTTAATCACTATTTAAAATCAGATATATACTCCAACTATGCTACTCTACTAAAGCCTGTCTTGTTTTTTCTTTGTAGAACATACTGTCACCTGAAACTTTACTATGTACTTACCTGTCTCTCTTGTCCATAAGAACCTAAGCTCTATGAAAATGAGAATATTTGCTTGGCCAATAGATCCTCAGTTCCAAAAACAGTTTATGGTCTATTATAAATGCTGGTCAGATTACATAAATCCATGGAATTGCTCTTAGTTTTTTAGAAATACTTCAAGGACCGTGAAAATAACCAATTAGAAAAACAATTTAACTAGTTTTCTACGTATATACCACACAGGATAACCACAAAAACTTATTACAGGTAGGGAGTATACGCAATATAACTTTTTACAGATTCAAGGGAAGTTAGACAAGTTCAACAGGATTTGTTCTTTAGGGGTTTACTCATGCTTTATGAAAATTATGTGTTTCTAAATATTTACTAAGACTTTTTCTTATATGTATTTTACATGCATACAAGTTTTTACATGTGTATCAAACCATAATTCTTCTTAAATGTTCCTAAGTAAATTAGAATTCATGATTATACAATAAAACTGGGATTCTAGTAATTCACAAAATCAGAATGCCCACCTGATTATCTGAGAGCCACACAGCAGTCAATTGCTGTAGCTTTGTAAAGCTAAAGGGCAAATTCTTTAACCTGTAGGGGGAACATACAAATAAAAGTTAAACTTTAAAAGATTTAAAATGATTTCAGAATTGAATTTAATGGCCTTCTAAATGATGCTACAGTACTGTATAAAGAAAGAAGAAAAAACATCCGGATACAGCTCTTTGTATAAAGCATAAGTATCAGCCAGTTAAAAAAATAATGGCTTAGTTAAATCAATTCAGCTGAAAAGAAAAGGGATAATCTAATAACCTCCATAAAGTTGCCTGCTGAAAAATAAAATTAACTGTCTTTACATTACAACAAGACTTGGACATGTGAAGCAATGTATGCCAAACTGCCTTGGCTATAATATTTGTATTTAGAATATCGTATTTAGTCCTTTCATAAAAAGGACTGCTCTATAGTTCTCACACAGACTATTTTAATAATGAGCAAAATGAAGTCACATAAATATTCACTAACATACTATGTTAAAATGGCACTCTGATATCAAATCTCTTTGTCTACTCTTCTATGTCTATCTTCCAAGGCTAGCACACAGAGCTACAGTCTGGGGTAGAAAACATATGCTAAAGTAGGCATTTAATTAAAAAGCAGTGGCTATCTTTAAATGAAATTTAAGTTAGAACAGTGCAGTAGTCAGAAAACCAGATTTAAACCAAAGCTCCATCTTATCGGTTGTACAACTTACAGGAGTGACCTAAATGAAGAGTATTAATCTTCTCCTCCACGAAACAGGATGGTTTGTCATAGTGCAGTTATCATGATAGCAAAACGTTAAAGTTCTCTGTTAACACTGTTCTCTCATTAGTACCTTTATTTCAGGAAAAATTATGCACACTCTGCTTACCTTCAACATTTTTCTAATTTATTAATCCAAGTAATTTATTTGCTCTGTACCTTGTCTTTTTTGCCCAGGCCATGTGAGGGAGTACCCAACTGCACCTTAGCCCAGAAAAACTAAAGCAACAGATTAAATTCAAAAGCTACTTTGTTAACAGCAGCATTAAGGTGAACAGCTGCCTATAAAGTAAAAAAGTTACTCTAAGGAAAGAATAAATGTCATAGAACTGAATTTAACCAAAAATGAAGTAACAAATAACCCAGTATAATAAATAACATTAGGAAAATTAGACTGTCTTTTCACATGAAAATTGTATTTAAAAATTAAGAAAAATGTAAATTTTCTATAATGTGAAACTTTATATTTCTATTCAATCAATACCTTCTATAAACCAACTGATAAAATACTACAAACCTATTGTCACTTAAATTAATGACTTTCAGTTTTTGCATATCACCCATTTCTTCTGGAAGTGTCTCAAGTTTATTTGAATGCAGAAACAGCACAGTTATATTTTTCCAACTTCCAATCTGAAAGAGAATCAAATTGAAGGATTAAACATCTGGCTTACTGAACACTGATGTTCACCGCAGCACTATTCACAATAACCAAAAGATAGGAGTAACCTATGTGTCATCCATAACCAAATGAATGGATAAATAAAAAGTGATACAGACATATAATAGACTATTATTCATAAAGAGAAATGAAATTCTGGAAAGTAAGAATCCTGAAAACATTATGCTGACTGAAATAAGTCAGACACAAAAGGATAAACACTGTATATCACATTCATACATACTATCTAAAAGGTGAATGCAGAGAAACCTGTTATAAGTGGTTACCATAGGCTAACAGGAGAAGGGAATTGTAGTTGGTAATCTGATCTTCTGTGTAGGGTGATATGAAACTTTTGGAAACAGACAGTGGTGTTGGTAGCACAACACAGTGAATGTAATTAATACCACTGAATATTATCCAAAAAAGTCAAAAGGCAAACTTTTTTTTGTGTGTGTGTGTGTATATATTTATATGACTACAACAATAAACTTTTTAAACTAGCCTACTAGTTATTCAACATATTTTACATGTATAATACCATTTTCAAAGTTATGCAAACCACTCTTTGCCTTTGTAAAAAGAATTCTCACTTTCTAATTATTAATTTTCAAATATAAAGGAGAGTTAGGTACCTCTTTTAAAATAAAATAGCTAGTTATTACTATTAGTAGCAATATACTAAATAAATTGAAACTGTACAGCCATAATAAAGACAATTAGAAAAATATGAATAGTTAAAACTAAAAATAAATCTAATGTAAAGTACCTCTGGTGGTAACTGTTGTAAATAATTATGATCTGCAGCAAAAGTTCTTATATTATTAAGGTGCCCAATAGATGAAGGTAAAGCTTCAATTTCATTGAAACTACAATCCAGTTCTTCTATTGATGTTAACCTTTAATTAAAAAATAAAGCATACATTATCATAAAAAAAGTTTTACAAGTATAATCCAAAATCTATGAATATTTGATTGTGACTTTAATAAACTTTGCTGTCATGGATTGTGTCCCCCAAACATGTGTGTAGCAATTTGGCTGGGCCATGATTCAAGTTTTGTGTACTGCTCCTATGTTATAAATCCTACCTCTGTGATATTAATGATGGTGGCAAGGGTGTGTGTTAGGCAGGGCTCAGTGTTTAAGACTGTTTTGTGCCTTGAGGCAATCTCTTGGAATATAAAGGAAAGGGAAGGAAGCAGAGCCGGGGACTTCATAACATCAACAAAGAAGCAGTGCATAGCAGAGCACATTCAGAAGCTATTGGTCAAGGGGAAGATAGATAAGAACCTCCCTGTAGAGCCAACAGAGAAAGCCTTACCCTGGAAATGAGACTCTGAAATTGGACATCTATAGCCTATTGGGATGTAGGACAGACTAAAATCTCTTTAAAGCCACCCACTTGTGGTATTTTCTGTTACAACAGCACTAGATGATTAAGACATTACGGAAAACTTTCCAATCCACTAACCTAAGCTTTACAATATGATAAACAAGTCTGCCTATCTTTATCATAAATATGCCAATCTATACAAACATTATAACTTGTAAATTTATTTAAACACTTATGGATTTTTTTAAATGTAATTATGTGAGGAAAAACAAAACACACACACACACACACCCCATCCTAGAGGCACAGTGGTTACTAGTTATGAACCCAACCCACTGTTTTCAAGTCAATTCCAACTCATAACAAACTATAGGTCTGAGTGGAACTGACCCACAGAGATTCCAAGGAGCACCTGGTGGATTTACTTGCTGACTTTCTGGTTAGCAGCCATAGCACTTAACCACCATACCACCAGCCAAGCCAGCCAAGCGCCGTCGAGTCAGATCCAACTCATGGCAACCCTAGGGGCCAGGGTAGAACTGACATACCACCAGGGTTTCCTAATAGTTACAGCTGCTAACCAAAAGGCTGGCAATTTGAATCCACCAATTGTACCTTGGACACCCTATGGGGCAGTTCTACACTCTATCATACAGGATCACTAGGAGTCAGAATCAATAGATGGCAATGGGTTTGGGTTGGTTTATACATACATACAGAAAGACACACACACATATGGCATAGTGAACTGAAAGCAAAATCTGCCACTTTAATTCATCCAAATCTTACCCTCCTACAGAGTCTGGTAGATAAATTAATTGGTTTTCATCTATTTTAAGAGTTGTTACATTCTTCAATGAGCCTATGAGAAAGTAACACAAAAGTTTTCAATAAAAAACAGAAGCAAATTCACCAACAGTTATGTGAGCACCTATTACATTTGACACGAATCATAAAGAACCTTCCTGAGTTATATGTCTAAAAGTCACCATCACAACTCTGTATCACTTCCTATTCCTTATTCTATACTTTTCACCTACATATCACCACTTAGCATAAATTTATTAACCCTCCAGTAAAATGCAGCCTTCATGGGAGCATGAACACTGTCAGCTTTATTCACTGCTGTAACCTCATTCCTTAAAGCAGTGCCATGGCACAGAGAAGACACACAGCACAAATGTGTTGAATTAATGAATTGAAGAAATCACAATACGAAAATAGTTTACGTAACAAATGACTGATATTTAATGTACACTGAATACTAAAACAATAAAGTGAAGATAAAAAGACAGTAACTCCTAATTAATCTGCAAAATGTAACCTGAGATAGGAAAACCCTGGTGGTATACTGATTAAATGCTATAGCTGCTAACCAAAAGGCCAGCACTTCAAATCTGCCAGGTGCTCCTTGGAAACTCAATGGGTCAGTTTTACTCGGTCCTATAGGGTCACTTATGAGTAGGCATTGACTCGACAGCACTGGGTTTGGTTTCTTTTGTTAACCTGAGGTAAAACTACTAAAAAACTCAACTGAGAAACCTGTTTTTAAAAAAAAAAAAATGGGAGAGAGGGAAGATTTATATGAGAACATCACAAAGATGACCGAATTTTGGGTTTTCTTCATAAAAATAATTCAACTCCCTTGACATACACCATGAGACATACAAATACAGACTTAAAATAATTATAGAACTCTCACAAGAGTTACTCTGTTTAGTCTGTTTTCTTGTAAATTTATAAAGAAGTGTCCTGAACAGTCACCAAATACAGGTTATGATCAAGCGTTTAAGCACAGTTTGCTAAACTAATTTTTTAAACATTATTTAAACTTTATTATAGTGATTAAAAAATGAGATTTCTTTACAGTACAGAAAACATAAATAATGCCAACAAAGAAATAAAGTAAACTGTATAATGGATCACACATCAGGTGAAGAATTAAATAAGATCTGTTACCATAGTAAGAAGAGTATGGAATAAAATTTTGATGATATTATATGTAAGTCTGGAATGAAGCAAGGACAAAGACTTCATTCTTCAGATTTTACTTCAGTAAAAACTAATTATATGAATCAGAAAACAATACAAACCAATAGTCTCGGGCAATTGCTGGAGGGAATTGCTTGATAACAGGAGGTCTTGAAGGTTTTCACATGCTGAAATTCCTTCTTCAACCATTTCAATATTATTTTTAGAAACATCCAAATATGTGAGCTGTTTCAAGCTACCTATAAACTATAAGTTAAAAAAAAAAGGAAATCTAGTGACTCCATTAAATAATTTGTTTAAAATTTTAGGCAAAAAAATCTAACACCCCATTGGAATTCATAATGAGACATTCATATCAGAAAGAGGACTTAAAAATGTTTTCAGCTGCCATTAGTAATGTGTTCAGTAATAAAACTACAAGCTCTAACTGACTTTAGCTCAGACGAATGACAAAGGACATATATAATTCTTATTCTCTGAGAACTCAGCAGCTTGTCATCCATGAGGGAAACAATGAACACAGGGATCCTTATAACTTGTTTAGAACTGAGAGTGAAGAATATGTCAGTTAAGACGACAACAAGTACATGGAAAAACTGCGTTTTAGCAATTCCCTGAGCAAACTGGAATAGAACATAAGGTCAAATGCAGACACTGATATGGATACACTCCACAGTGTCAAACATAGATGATTAGGCAAAGTTTATTTTGGAAATTTTCCAATTTTAATTAAAACTGGTTTACACTAAAAAAAGTTTGCTTTTAACTCTTTAGTACTACTAAGAATTAAAATATTTTTATTACTAAAAGTCACCTGAAAATGCACACTTTATAAAACTGCAAAGGACAGACTACAAGTGAAAGCATTTAATATATTATATACATACCCCTGGAATAAAAGTCAGTCTATTACCATCCATCCAAAATTCTTTTAATCCACTTAGTTGCTCAAGTACTTCAGGCTGTTTGCATAAAGAGGGGAAAAACATTTACTGAAATGTGTCTATCTGGCAAATGAACTTCTTGGGAATTTCAAATGATAACTTTTTAGTTTCAAAAGTTTAAATAAAAAACAATTTTAGCTACTGGAAAGACCACAGAACCATGGTGGTACAGTGGTTAAGTGTTATGGCTGCTAATCAAAAGGTCAGCAGTTTATATCCACCAGATACAGGGTAGTTCTACTCTGTCCTATAGTGTCACTGTAAGTTAGAAATCATTAGAGAGCAACAGGTTTTTGATATTTAGGGAGAATAACTGTGAAGAATAATTTGAAATATAACCTTAAAATATATCTCTAAAAATTATTAGAGGTACAATAACTCTTAATGTGTATTAGCTTAAGTTATAATGCACAGTGGATTAGCCATTTAAAACAAATTTTGAAAACATTGTTTTGTTTGATGGAATTTAACAATTTGTGAAGTGCATGATACAGACTTTACAGATGAATAAATGTCAACTGACCTGCCCCAAGACCCACAGCTTTAAAAAAACAAAACAACAATAACAACAACAAGGCACAGTCAGGACTTGAGTCTTTCTACTACATTCTAGTTACCATAGTAACATTTTAAAAAATTCTGCTGCCAGATAAGATTCTGGTTCATGGGGACCCTATGTGTGTCAGAGTAGAACTGTGCTCCACAGGGTTTTCAATAGAAGCAGATTTCCAGGCTTCTCTTTCATGGCACCTCTGGGTAAACTCAAACTTCCAGCATTTGCATTAACAGCCAAGCTAGTCTACTGTTTGTACCACCCACAGACTGAAAGGGAACTCTAAGATGGTCATTCTAAAACACTAAATTGTATAAAACGCATTCAGGCTTTGTGTTATATAATAGGGTAAAGTATTATATACAATTAATAAAAAAAATCTGACGGTTCTTTGCAAGGGTAGGAAAGAAACATTAAGAATAAAAAGATGAAAGCAATACTGAAGAACCACAAAGTAGGAAACCTCACAACACCTGATCTCAGAACATACTATACATCCAGTTGTCACAACAGAATTGAGAACTCAGATGGAAATCCATTCACCTATGATTAGCTGATCCTGGACAAAGGGTCAAAAGACCATTTAAACTGGAACGAGATATCTCTTCAACAAATGGTGCTGGCAAAACTGGATTATGTATCTGTAGAAAAATGCAACAAGACCCAAATCTCACACCATACACAACAACTAACTAAAACATGGATCAAAGACCTAAATGTGAAACCGAAAACTATAAAAATCGTGGAGGAAAAAAATAGCGACAATGCTAGAGGCCCTAATATATTGCATGAAGATAGTACAAAACATCACAAAAGTACACAGTATCATATAACATCCATCAAAATACTTCTCCAAAAGAATGACAAGAGAACCTACAGACTGGGAAAAAAATTTGGTTACATCATATATATAAGGGACTAATCTCTAAAATTTACAGAAAACATCAACATCTCAACAATAAGGCAAACAATACCATTAAAAAACAAGCAAAAGATATTAACAGACACTTGACCAAAGAAGATACTCACACATCTAACAACATCTGAAGAAGTGCTCGTGATCATCTGTTACTAGAGAGATGTAAATCAAAAGTACAATTAAGATACCATCTCACTCCAACATTACTGGCATTAATCAAAGAAACAGAAAATAACAAATGTTGGTGAAGTTATTCTAAGACTGGAACTCTTATGCACTGCCAGTGGGAATGAAGAATCATACAACGAACGTGGAAAACAGTTTAGCACTTCCTCAAAAGGCTAGAAATAGAAATACTGTTTGACCCAGAAACCCTACTTCCTAGTTATATACTCTAAAGAAATACAGGCTGTGATGTGAACAGACATTTGCACACTCATGGCGACTGCTGCATTATCCACATTAGCAAATAGATGGAAACAACTTAAGTGCACATCAACATACGAATAGGTCAACAAACTTTCCTATACACATACAATGGAATATCATGCAACAATAAAGAACCCAAGTTCCATCTCACAACAAGGATGAATTTGGAAGACATTATGCTGAATGAAATAAGTCAATCACAGAAGGACAATTATTATATGAGACCACTATTATAAATAAACAAGTGGCTTATACACAAGGAAAAAAACATTCTTTGATAGTTACCAGGGCCTGAAAGGGGGGGAAAGGAAAATTATTAATTAGATAGAAGACGCAAGTTAATAATGGTGAACTGAAACGGAATACACAATATGGGGGAAGCCAATATAATGTGACAAAGGCAAAACAGGACACTGGGAGGAATGCAAGAATATAAAGTAACTATGGTGACTACTGTAGCCTAGATAATCCTGCAAAAAACAATAGTTTGTGAATGGATAAACAGGTAGATAGAAATGTCAAGAGGTGTAGGATGATATAAGGAAACACATCGATGGGCAGATACAGGTTTGGTGGTGAATATTTCTGCATACATGACTGTAGGTGTGGCTCACAGAGAGCATACAAGAGGTATGTTTCAGGACACCTCTTAGACATAACCAAATACCTTGCAGAATGAAGTTCCTAGGCTAGAAGAAAAAGGACTATAGATTCAGGGGACATCTACATCAATTGGTACAATATCATTCAGGAAGACAACACTGTGCATCCTGCTTGGTAAGTAGTGTCTAGAGTCTTAAAAACTTACGAGCATCCCTCTATATACAACCATTGATCTCTTCCTGTGTGGAGAAACGGAGAGTGAGGAAAATGAAGTACACTAAGGACAATTAGTTGAAAGGATTAATGGACCATGTGAACAAAAACACACACGACCCTGGGTCCAGAAGAAATAGACGGTGCCCAGCTACCACTATCAAGTGCTTCAACTAGGGTTACAACAGACAGCCCTGGACAGAGAAGGAGACAACTGCAGAACAAAAAAATTAAATGTACACAAGGACCAAGCTTGCTGGTCTGATGGAGAGTGGAGGACCCATAGAACTATGGCCCTGAGACATCCTACTCACAAGGAACTGAAGCCATTTCTGGAGACCACCTTGGAACCAAACAACAGACAAGCACATAAGATAAACAATAACAAAGTACTCCTTAGAACAATCAATTACATCAGATCAAAGCTCTAAAAGTAAAGATGAGACGGTAGGAAAGGCAAGAAAATCAAGATGAAATGAAAACACGAAACCCAGGATAAAAACAGCATACTGACAAATTGTGGGTCATGAACTCAAAGTCATGAAAAATTTTATGTACAAACTATCAAATATGAAATTATTTTGTTTGGTAAACGTGCACCTAATGCAGAAGAGAATAAAAATAATAAAAAACGGTTTAGACTAGCAGACAAACACAAACTAACCATGCAGCCTGACACCTAACATTATGAGGACCTTATTGTTAGAGCAAAATTTCATCTGGTCTTTGGCCCTTGGAGGCTGAAGACTCTAATGACTCCTTCAAAATTATTTTTGTCACCTGTGACACAATCACCATGCGATGACACAGAGTATTATCATATCTAATCACCATAGCATGAATTATACATAAAAGGTGTAACAGTCGGATTTACCACAAATATATAAACACGAGTTAAATTGTTTCAGGTGTAATTTAGATTAAAAGAAGTCTATTTGTGCTGATCTGTTTTCATTCTGCTAAGCTACGATTAAAATGTTTATTGTTAAAAGAGTAAAGTGTTTTCAAAAATTATTAGTTTTGAAAGCTGCTTTGGTTCAAGAAATTAATAATCAGTAAGGATTTTTCAATAGTTAACATGAACACAGATAAATACATATAAACCAAAAGACAAAGGGTGTAATACCTAGATAACATAGGAAAGATATCATAGCATTTTTCCACCTGTATTTCTAAACCCCAAAATATTTAAGTAAATTAACAGGAGGCATAGTAAAACTCAGGATACATCAATAACTTTCATGTTTCTCTCACTGTTTGGTGTTCTAGATTTATAACACTAAATAAAATAAATAAAAACTGTACTTAAAAAATTATTTCCTTTTACTTAAGCCAAGAAAAGGAAACCCTGGTGGTGTAGTGGCTGGTGGTGGTGGATTAGTTATGGCAGCTAATCTACCAGGCACTTCTTAGAAGACCATAAGGAGTACTTCTACTCTGTTCTATGAAGCTGTTGTGAACTGGAATCAACTCAATGGCAATGTGTAAGCCAAAAAAATATATATATTTACTTGAAAAATATTGACATGTACCCAGGGGAAAATAAAAGCACAAGGTCAACTCTATAACCTGCAACTTTCATAGAGTTAAAAGTCTCATAACATCATTAAGTGCAATGGAAAAACGTGGCAACAGAAAAAGGTGACAACTCAACAACATGATGAATAAAAGGTAATGTCACTGAACTATTCTTGTGGAGAATGTAGAAACGACAAATATTTTGTTACATACATACAAGGTCTGACGATTAAGTTCACAAATTCATCCTAGAAAAAGTTCTGTATTTCTCATTGCTGACTACCACTAAGGTCACCTCTGAAGTACTCCCTTTAGGAAGCTATGCACGGATGCCAGCACCTAGTCCACCCTTCAAAGCAACTTTGGAACTCTTTTTGGAATGGCCATCAGAACTGTTGTCATATTACCCTTGATGTCCTGAAGGTCATCAACCTATCTTCCTTTCAATATTTCCATTATCTTCGGGTAAAGAAAAAAGTCATTGCGGGCCATATCAGGTGAGTAAGGACGGTGTTCCAATACAGTTACTTGTTTACTAGCTAAAAATTCCCTCACAGACAACTATACAACTACGTTCTCAACTTGCCATCATGCTACCAAGTACAATGGCCATACTGCAGAGTTCCAAAACTGCTTTGAAAGGTGGACTAGACACTGCTCACATTGTTCATAGCTTTCTAAGGGGAGTACTTTCAAGGTGACTGTAGTGATTTTCAGCAGTTAGGTACAAAGCACTTACAACAATTAAGTTCATGGACTTAACTGCCGGACCTTGTATTTACCAGGAAAAAAAAAAATCCTATCTTGCACTACTTAAAAAAAAAAAATAAGTTGATCGCAATCCATCTTTAATTAAGATATAATACAGAATACAAAGAGTACTTTAGAGAAAACATGAGGTAACTGAAAAAAATTCCACTTTTTAGTGAGCAAATATGCAATACTATAGGTGAAAACACTGTGTAAATACAAGTTCTTAAAACTATAGACAGCAATTCTGTAAGCATAATTTAAAATTTTTAATAATGGTGACATTCAGCTTTATTCTTTTCCTTGTACAGATGTCAACACTTACCCGGGATGTTTTTGGAAGACCTCTAGTTATAAGAATGTGGTAAAAAGCACATAAAAAACAACAAAATACTATTAAACACTGATGCAAGAAGCATCATTTTTTTTTTCTACTTAATCTATTTTTAAGTGGTTTATAAACCAAAACCAAATGCACTACCATCAAGTAGATTCCAAGTGATAGTGACCCTATAGGGCAGAGTAGAACTGACCCATAGAGTTCCCAAAGAGTACCTGGTGGATTTGAACTGCTGACCTTTTGGTTAGTAGCTGTAGCATTTAACCACTATGCCATTGGAGTTTCTAAATGGTCAATGGAGAATGTATTTCTATTTTATAACAGGTGAAAAGTGATAATACCAAAGGAAAAGCATCATCCTATCATATGCTAGCTATGTCCATTTCTGTTTTCCTTAGCTAATATTAATAATTTATTTAGTGAGCACACTCCAACTGACCACATTATATAATAAAAAGTAGCCAAGCTGGAATTTAAAAGTTGCTATAGAAAATTCATTTAGTAATAAATTCACATATGACTAAGAACTGCATTCAAATTTAAATATTCTAAAATTAGACATGCATATCAAAGTCAAACACTTTTAATTTTTCCCAGCCCAAGTGTATTCATACTGACTTACTCTTTAAAATTCATGTAAGCTTATTTTCTGCTTGATTTTGAGAACTGCCAGAATACAAAAAATTGTTTCCATATTCCTAGTATTATACTATATTCTACATATAATACAGAAATACAATTAGGAAGTCTCATTATTGAGTCACAAATAACAGCTGTTTCAGTCTATGTCTTCCTTTTAGCTAACTATGTAAAATCATAGAGGAATGCCACACACTCATCACATAAACTGCTAAGCAATAACTGAAGGAGTTATTCTGGATTCAAAACTACCTTTCTTCTCTACTGCATTCTAGGTCTGATGAATACTTTTCTGCTTTTCTCTTAAAATCTCTCAAGTTTTATAGTATCCGTGCAGAAAATCTTCTGGTTACCTCTTAAATATTTTTTCCATTAATTTTATACTTTAAATTTCAATTTCAGTCAGATATTTCTATTTGGCTAATTTTTCCTGTTAACTGTTATTTCTTCTCCCTCAAAAATGAATGTATGAATTTACACAATTTTTACCCTAAAAAAAAGAAAGAAGTAAAGCAACTCTCCACAAAATCCAAAAATACTAATACAAAGTATCTTCTTGGCTCACAATGCCATCAAAGCAAAAATTAACAATGGGAAAAATAAGAGCAAATAATTGAATACAGGGATACTGAATAACACCTGGCTTAAAAGCTACCAGTTAATAGTTGAAGTTGAAGTTGGAATAAAAATATTTCTAGAATCAAACAAGTATGAAAACACATCATATATGAAACTCTCAGAGACACAACAAACACAGTACTCGGAGGTCAATTTACAGTAATAGATGGACATACCAGAAATGAAGAAAAAAAATCAAAACATTTAGCTACACAACTTGAACAAACAGAAAGAGAAGAGCAAACGAAGTCCACAGCCACCAGAAAAAAAGGGAAAGAATAAAGATCAGAACAACACTTTACTCATAAAGCCTTGGGTTATAAATGAAATTAAAGACACATTAAAGAAATTCATGGATTCAAAAGAGAATGAAAACACATCCTATCAGAATTTAGTGGGATACAACAAAAGCAGTGCTCAGAGGTCAGTTTATCTCTATTAATGCACACTTCCGGAAAGAAGAGCACAAATTAAAGAATTAACCTCACAACTTGAACAAGTAAAAAAAAAAAAAAAAAAAAAAAGGCAACAAAGAAACCCCTCAGGCACCAGAAGAAGACAGATTATAAAGATTAGAGCAGAACTAAATGAATTAGAGAAGAGATTGAAAAAATCATCAAAAGTCTACCAACCAAAAAAAGTCCTGGCCCAGACAGCTTTGCCGGAGAATTCTAGCAAACTTTTACAGAAGAATTAACTCCAATACTAATGAGGCTATTTCACATCATAGAAAGAGCTGAAATACTTCCAAATTCATTCTATGGAGCCAGCATAACCCTGACACCAAAACCAAGGAAAGATCCCACAAAAAAAGAAAATTACAGACCAATATCACTCATGACTCTAGATGCAAAAATCTTCAACAAAATTCTAGCCAATAGAATTCAACAGCATACAAAAAAAAAATAATTCATCATGATCAAGTTGGTTTCATTCCAGAGACGCAAGGGTGGTTCAACATCAGAAAAACAATTAATATAATCAACCATATTAATAACACAACAGATAAAAATCATTTGATTTTTGTCAACTGATGCAGAAAAGGCATACGACAAAGTTCAAAATCCATTCATGCTTAAATCTCTCAGAAAAATAGGAATAAAGGGGAAATTCCTCAATATAATCAGTAGCATCTATGCAAAGTCAACTGCTTTCATCATCCTGAATGGCGGAAGACTGAAAGAATTCCCTTTGAGAACGGGAACTAGACAAGGATGCCCGCTCTCACCACTTCTGTTCGACATTGTGCTAGAAGTTCTAGCCAGAGCAATTAGACAACTCAAAGAAATAACAGGCATCCGTATTGGCAATGAAGAAGTAAAGATTTCCCTCTTTGCAGATGATATGATTGTTTATACAGAGAATCCAGAGAAATCCATAACTATTAGAGCTAATAGAAGAACTCAGCAAGGTATCAGGATACAAGATAAACATAACCAAATCAATAGGATTCCTTTATACTAACAGTGAAATTATTAAAGAAGAAATCACAAAATCGATGCCATTTACTATGGCCCCCAAGAAGATAAAATAACTAGGAATAAATCTAACTAGCGTAATAATAGGTCTTTACAGAGAAAACTACAACACCTTACTACAAGAAACTGGGACTTACATAAGTGGAGTAATCTGCCCTGCTCATGGATAGGAAGACTCAATATTGTGAAAATGTCTACTTTGCCCAAAGCAATCTACTTATATAATGCAATCCCAATACAAATTCCAGCAACATTTTTTAATGAGATGGAGAAACAAATTATCAGCTTTCTTTGGAAAGGGAAGAAGCCCCAAATAAGTAAAGCACTACTGAAAAAGAACATACTGGGAGGCCTCCCACTACCTGACTTTAAAACCTATTACACTGCCACAGTAGTCAAAACAGCCTGGTATTGGTACAAAAAGAGACATATAGACCAATGGAACAACGTAGAGACCCCAGAGATGCCACCATCCTAAGATTTTGAATTGGAGTTAAGAACAGCCTCTTCAACAAATGGTGCTGGCATAATTGGATATCCATCTGCAAAAAATTGAGACAAGACCCCTATCTCACACTTTATACAAAAATCAACTCAAACTGGATAAAAAACCTAAATATAAAAGCTAAAACCATAAAGCTCATCCAAGATAAAATAGGGTCAACAATGGACATTTTAATACACAATATAGACAAAGACTTCAAAATCTGACAAACAAAACACATTCATCAGAAGAGAAAATAGATAAATGGCAATTAATAAGAATCAAACACTTATGCTCATCCAAAGACTTCATCAAAAGAATTAAAAGACCACCTACAGAATGGGAAAAAATATTTGGCAACTCTATGTCAGATCGACACCTGATTTCCATAATCTGTAAGGTTCTACAAAATATCAATAAGAAAAAGACAAATCATCCAATTAAGCGATGGGCAAAGAAGATGGACAGACACTTCTCTATAAAGAGGAGATCCAGGCAGCCAAAAAGCACATGCGGACATGCTCACGGTCATTAATTATTAAAGAAATTCAAACCAAAACAAGGAGATACCATCTCACCCCAACAAGATTGGCCATGATCCAAAAAATGCAAAACAATAAATGATGGAGAGGCTGTGGAGAGACTGGAACTCTCCTACACTGTTGGTCGGATTGCAGAATTGTGCAACCTCTTTGGAAAGCAATTTGGCGTTACCTTAAAATAATGGATATAGATATACCATTTGACCCAGTAATTCCTCTGCTTGGAATATATCCGACAGAATCAGGCCATTCACACCAACTGATACATGCACATGAATGTTCATTGCAGCACAGTCCACGATAGCAAAAAGTTGGAATCAACCCAGATGCCCAACAATAGAAGAATGGATGGGTAAACTTTGGTATATGTAGTCAATGGAGTACTTTACACTGATAAAGAACAACGATGATAGCAGGAAACATCTCTCAATTTGGTCTCAACTGGAGGACATTATGTTGAGTGAAACTAGTCAGTGACAGAGGACAATTATTATATGAGACCCCTATGATAAAAACTTAAAAGCATACTCATACAACAGAAAAGGCTCTCTGAAGGCTATGAGGGTGGGAGAGTGGGAGGGCGGGAGGGTGAGGGGCGAGGGTTTAAATTAGATAGTTGTTAGAAATTTGGTTGGGTGAAACTGGTGACAATACACATTAGTAAGAAGATCAATACTAACGGTACTTCGACACAACTTGTGTACTCCTCCTATCTTAACCCAATATTGTAAGCACAGAGTATGTCACACTTTCATTTTTTATTTAATTAAAAAAAAAAAGATCAGAACAGAAACAAATGAAACAGAGTAGAAAACGAGAAAACAGCAACCTTTGAAAGGATCTACAAAATTGACAAACCACTGGCCAAACTGACAAAAGAAAAACAGAAGAGAATGCAAATAACACAATTAAGAAATCAAACAGGGGATGTTACAACACATCCAACTGAAATTAAGAGGATCATAAAAGAGAACTATTAAAAAAAAAGATACTAACAATTTTCAAAACCTAAAGGCACAAATTTCTAAAAACATATTACCTACCTAAATTAACAGAAACTTAAGCTGAAAATCTGAACAGACCCACAGCAAAAGAAGAGAATGAAAAGATAATTACACAACAAAACAAAAAGCCCTGAGCCAGATGATGTCACCAGAGAATTTTACTCAACATTGAGAGCTTACAACAGTACCATTCGAACTCTTTTGTTGTTGTTATTGTTAAAATGCTCTCAAAACTCCACTGAAAGACAGCAACTGACGGTCTGAAGGCCTTGGGGTTCCCCTGGGAACATGGCCCCTAGACCTGATGCAGCCCCATCCATAAATCACTTTTGAAGTCAACTCCTCCAACAAGAATAGATGGACTCCATGACATAGTGACCATATTGTGTGTGTACTTCATGATTCTATGCATCTACAGGATGTCGTCCTACTGGCCTCTTACTAGAGGAGAGTAGAGAGAGTAGAGAAGAGGGGACAGCAGATTGTTAAAGAGTATATGACAAGTATAGAACAGAAAGGAGGTATGTGCTGTCACCAGGCAAGGAGAGCAGTAGGAGATGCACACAGGTGGGCATGAAAATTTAAACTGGATCATACACTTTCGCTCAATCACAATAAATAAATATATTAAAACAAATGAACAAACAAAAGATGCTCTGAAGTCAGTTCTGACTCACAGGGACCCTACATACAACAGAATTAAACACTGCCCAGTCCTGTAGCATGCCCACAGTCATTTTCATGTTTAAGCCCCTTGTTTCAGCCATTGTGTCAATCCATCTTGTTAAAGATCTTGCTCTTTTTCATTGACTCTCTCCAGGGATTGATCCTTCTTGACATGTCCAAAGTATGTAAGTATGGTGTAGTCTTGCCAACCTTGCTTCCAAGGAGCAGTCTGGTTGTACTTCTTCCAGAACGGATCCGTTTGTTCTTTTGGCAGCCCACAGTAACATTCAGTATTCTTCTCTTACACTGCAAGTCAAAGCATCAATTCTTTTGTCTTCCTTATTCATTGTCCAGCTTTTGAATGCATGATGAGACTGAAAATACCATGGCTTGAGTCAGGCTCACCTTAGTCTTCATGGGGACATCTTTACTTTTCAACATCTTTTTAAAAGAGGTCTTTTGCAGCAGATTTTCCCAGTGCAATGCATCTTTTGATCTGACTGCTGTTTCCATGGGCACTGATTGTGGAACCAAGTAAAATACAATATTGACAACTTCAATCGTTTCTCTATTTATGACAGTGCTGCCTTTGGTCTAGTTATGAGGACTTTTGTTTTCTTGATGTTTCTGGTACAATCCACACTGAAGGCCATGGTCTTTGATTTTCATCAATGTTTCAAATTCTCTTTACTTGCGACAACCAAGGCTGTGTCATCTGCATGATGCAGGTTAATAAGTCTTGCTCCAATCCTTATGCCTCAGTTCTTCTTCATGTAGTTCAGTTTCTCAGATTATGTGCTTGGTATACAGATTGAAAAGGTATGGTCAAAGGATATAACCCTGATACATACCCTTCCTGGCTTGAAACCATGCAGTGTCCCCTTGTTCTGTTCACATGACTGCCTCTTGATCAATGTACAGATTCCTCATGAGCACAAGTGTTCTGGAATTCCCTCTCTCCACAATGTTATCCATAATTTGGTATGATTCACAGTTAAATGTCTACGTATAACCAATAAAACACAGGTAAACATTCTTCTGGTATTTTCTGGTCTTAGCTAAGATCCATCTGACATCAGCAATGGCATCCCTGGTTCCCCACTTTATCAGTTTGTCATACTGCAGGGGCTTGTGTGTTGCCATGATGCTGGAAGCTATGCCATGTTACTGGTATTCAGATACCAGTGAACATCCATGGAGGGGCACCTTTAAGTTGAGCTTCCAAGTAAGAATGGCTAGAAAGAAGGACCTGGCAATATACTCCTGACAACAATTAGCCAGTGAAAACTTTATGAACAGCAGGAAAACTCTGTCAGATACAGTGACATAAAACGAGCCCAAGATGGAAGGCATTCAAGAGACAACTGGGGAAGGGCCACCTCCTCAAAGGACAGTAGATCTTAATGATACGGATAGAGTCACGCTTTCAGGACCTTCATCTGCTGATGGAGCACAACTCAAAATAAGAAGAAGCAGAGGCAAACTGTTTCAGCAAACAGAAAAGGGATACTTTCTAGGGCATCCTATGAAGCCAGCATAAGCCTAATACCAAAACCAGAAAAGATAACACACACACACACACAAACTGCAGACCAGTATCTCGTGAACACAGATGAAAAAATTCTCAACAAGATTCTAGCCAACAGAACTCAGCATAAAGACAATAATACACCATGACTGAGTGGGATTCACACTAAGTATGCAAAATGGTTCAACATAGAAAATCAATCAATGTAATCTATAATACAAATAAAAGAATCACCTAATCACGTCAACTGACACAGAAAAAGCATTCTACAATCTATAACACCCATTCGTAATAAAAACACTCAATAAAATACGCACAGGAGAGAAATTGCTCAATACAATGAAGATTCATTTACAGAAAACCAGCAGCCAATAACATTCTTAATGGAGAGAAGCTGAAATAATTCCCCTTGAAAATAGGAACCAAACAGGGATGCCTCTTACTGCCCTTGTATCTAACGAAGTGCTGGAAGTCTAAGGTAGAGTAAAAAGGCAAGAAAGAGAGAAAAAAGGCACGTAAATTGGTACAGAAGAAGTAAATCTGTCCCTATTTGTAGACGATATGACAGTATACATAGAAAACCTGAAATACTACACAAGGAAACTAACAGTACAGAAAGATTCAGCAAATTAGAAGGATACAAAATAAACATCTAAAAATCAGTTCCAATCCTATACACCAATAAAGAGAATGACAAAAATGAAATTAGGACAACATTACTGTTTATAACAGCCCCTAAGGAGGAAGAAAAAAAGAACTAACCTAATCAGGCATGAAAAAGACCTATACAAAGGAAAATCATAAAACACTACTGCAGGAAATCAAAAGAGATCTACATAATTGGAAACACATACCATGCTCATGGACAGGTAGACTCAACACAGTGAAAACGTCCATTCTACCCAAAGCAATCTACAAATACAGTGCAATCCCAATTCAAACACCAACAATGCTCTTTAATATGACATGAAAAATCATAATTAACTTTATATGACAAGGAAAGAAGTTCCTGATAAGGCACTACCAAAGAATAAAGCAGGAGGATTCACATATAACCTACTATACAGCTATGGTAGTCCATACAACGGCCAGGTAACGGTACAACAAACAACATGCACACTGAGCAACAGTAAAGAAACGAGAACCCAGATGCAAATCTATCTACATGCTGTCACTTGACCTTCAGCAAAGGCTAAAAACCCATCAGATGAGGAAAAGGCAGTCTTTGTAAACTAAGGGTAACGGCAAAACTGGATGTCCACCTGCAATAACGGAAGACCCACACCTCACACCACACACCACAACTAATTCAAAATGGAAGAAGGACCTAAATATAAAATCAAGCTCTAACAGGGCATGGAAGAAAAATACAGTGTCATCGCTGAAAGCCCTAACACACAGCATTAAGAGGACAGGAACCATAACTAACAATACACAAAAAGAGAAGATAAACTATCTTCCAAACATTAAACATTTATGCTCATCAAAAGGCTTTACCAAAAGAATAAAAAGGGAAAAAAGAATTGGCTGTAACAAATCTGACAAAGGCCTAATCTCTAAAACCCACAGGAAAATATAACACCTCTGCCAACAAAAAGACAAATAAAACAACAAAAACGAGGCAAAGGTATTATGGACACATGGAACAGAAGAAGCCACTCAAATGGTTACCATTAAGAATACATCAGGAAATTCTTGTGATCACTAACCATTAGAAAAATGCAAATCAAAACCACAACTAGATACCATCTCATCCTGGCATTACTGGAAGGAACTTAAAAAAATGACGACAAATGGAGGAGAGGTTGTAAAGAGATTAGAACTCTTATGTACAGGTGGTGAGACTACAAAATCATCTAATGTTCTGGAAAATGACATATGACACTTCCATAAAAGGTTAGAAATAGAAATACCACACAATCCAGCAATACCACTTCTAGGACTATATCCTAGAGCAATAACAGCCATTACAATAACAGACATACGAACACCCACATTCATTGCAGCACTGTTCATGATAGCAAAAAGACGTAAACACCCCAGGTGCCCATCAACAGATGAAGAGATAAACAAGCCATCATACATACATACAATGGAATACTATGCAACAGTGAAGAGCAATGATGAACCTGCAAAGTATCTCAAAAAACAGAAGAAACAGAATAGCACTGTTGAGTCAAATAAGTCAATCACAAAAGGGCAAATCCTGTACAACAGCATTACTATAACACATAAAAAGGTTTACACACAAAAAGGAAACAATATCTGATAGTTAGAAGGGAAGGATAAGTACTAAACAGACAACAGATAAACAGTAATTTGGGTGAAGGGTTAGACAGAACACAACACTAGGAAGGCAAGACAACTTGTACAAGGCAAGATCAGGAAAGCACCACAGGCACAGAAAAACTCCTAGAGGGGCCAAATTACTGGGATGAGGGCTATGGGGACCACAGTTTCAGGGAACATCTAGCTCAACTGGCATAACATACTTAATTTACAGAGAAAATGTTCTACACTTTACTTTAGTAAGTAGCATCTGGAATCTTAAAGGTCATCTAAAGATAATTCACTGGTCTGATTCCATTAGGAGCAAGACAGAAAAAGAAAACCAAAGAAACAGATTATTCCAAAGGACTAAGAGACCACAACCACCACAGGGTCCACCAGCCTGAATCCAGCACAACTAGATGGTACTCAGCTACCAACACTGATGGCCCTGACAGTGATCACAGTTCAGGGTCCTCCACATAGCTGGAGAAAAACATAGAACAAAATTCTCTCACACACAAAAAGAATAGATATATTTGGCTGACAGACACTGGAGAAATCTGAAGACTATGGCCTTCGGGGAAACTCTGGCAGCATAGTGGTTAAGTGCTACATTTGCAAACCATGAGGCCCACAGTTCAAATCCACCAGGTACTCCTTGGAAACTCTAAGGAGCAGTTGTACTCTGTCCTACAGGGTTGCTCTGAGTCAGAATTGACTCAAGAGCAGTGGGTTTGGTTTGATTTTGGTTTATGGCCTTTGGACACCCTTGTAGCTCAGTAATGAAGTCACTCCTGAAGTCCTCCTCCAAAGATTAGATGGACCCATTAAACAAAACCAAAAGATCAAACCTACTGACATCAAGCTAATTTCAACTCATAGCAACTCTGAACAATAGAGTAGAACTGCCACAGAGAGTTTCTAAGGAGCACCTGGTGGATTCGAACTGCTGACTTTTGGTTAGCAGCTGTAGCACTTAACCACTATACCACCAGGGTTTCCACAGTTTCCAAAGAGCATCTGGTAGATCGGAACTGCTAACTTTATGGTTAGCAGCCTTAACATTTAACCACTACACCACCACACTAACCCATAAAACAAAATGGACACACCAGCCGAGGGACAAGGATGAGAAGGCAGGAGACAAGGAAACTGTTAATGGGGAACCCACGACAATATGAAGTGCTGACATGTCACGGTACTGACAAGCAATGTTACAAACTAATGTATGTTAATTGTTTAATGAGAAATTTCTGTGTTCTATAAACATTTATCTAAGGTACAATTAAAAGAAAAGCAAACTAATAAACACTTTAAAATTAGTACCTTAACAGTGATGCAGCTGGTGTGTGTACTTTATGGTTTAATATACATATGAGGCTGTCCTACTGGTTTCTTTTCTGAGGGAAAGGGAAGGACAAGTGTTGGTTGAGTGGATACTAGAAGTAAAGAGTAGAAAAGAAGAGTGGACTGTCATAGGGTAAGGAGAGCAGACAGAGCGCAGAGAGACAGGTGCTCAACATTTTATATGGAAAATTGACTTGGGTGGTAAACTTACACTTAATCCCCCCAAAAAATTAGTACCTTAAAAAATAAGTAATATATTTATGAAGCAGTTAATTTTACTAATGATAAAATATAAGATCTAGAGATAGCATGGTTTAAATCAAGAAAGTGCATGGCAACACGTATCTTCTAACCATACTTATTCAATGCACATCCTGGAACAAATATCTGAAAAACGAATGATAGGAAGAAGAACACAGCATCAGGACAGAAGCAAGACTTACATAAACAAACTTTAATATTCAGAGAGATCAACCTGAAAGTGAATAAGACAACCTACAGCACTGACCAGCAAAGATCAAAAGCTTTAAAGCCTTTAGTATGAATTATACGTCAATGTAAAGAAAACAAAAATTCTTACAACTGGACCAATAATAAACTTCATGATAAATGGAGAAAAGACTGAATTTGTCAAGGATTTCATTTTACATAGATCCACAATGAACATCCATGGAAGAAGCAGTCAAGAAAACAAATTTTCAACAACAATGACTATAGTCACTTGGACCTCAATGAACGAAAGACACAGAAATCTAGAAGACTACATCTATTAAGCGTGACTAGGAGAAGCTCTGTATCACTTGTCAGAACAAGGCTGGGACTAAATGGAGTAGAGACCATCAATTATTCCCATGCAAGTTCAAATTGAAGCTGAAGAAAACTGAACGAGCCAATGTATGAAGCCGGCTATACATCACCTGAATTTAGAGACCATCTAAAAAATAGATTTCATGCATTGAACACTAATAACCAAGACCAGAAGATTAATGGGACAACATCACAGAAGAAGCAAACAGTCATTAAAAACACAGGAAAGAAAGAAAAGACCAAGATGAATGTTAGAAGAGTCTCTTGACACTTGCTCCTGAAGGCGGAGCAGTTACCATGAGTGGAAGAAATGATCATGTCAAAGGTGAACAGATTTCAAAAGGGAGCTTGAGAAGACAAAGTATTCCACTGAAATCTGAAAAGACCCAGAATTACACAACCAAAAGGAAAGTACATACTCAGCATTTATAAAGCTGAAAGAACTGAAGAAGAAACAAGAGCCTCAAGTCACACACAATACTGAAGGATTCTATGGGTAAAATTCTGAATGATGCAGGAAGCATCAAAAAAAAAAAGATGGAAGAGATACAATAGCCACTGAATCAAAAAATGGCATCCAATCATTTCAGGAAGTAGCATACGATCAAGAACTGAAGATAGTGAAGGAAATTTAATTTGCAGAGGTTACTGATGAAAAAGCAGGATCTAGGAAATGACAGAATATAATTGAGATTTTTCAGTAACACATGCAGCACTGAGAACACTCACTCATCTAAGCCAAGATGCCTAGAAGACAGCTACCTGGAACCCTGATTGGAAAGATCCATATATGTGTCCATTTCAAAGAAAGGTAATCCAATAAGAATTACTAAACAGTATCATTAACATCACAAGCAACTGAAATTTTTCTGAAGATCATTAAACAAACAAAAAGGTTGCAGTAGTACATCAACAGGGAACTGCAGAAACTCAAGCCCAATTCAGAAGAGGCCACAACAAGGAATATCATTGCTGATGTCTGATAAATCTTGACTGAAAGCAGAGAACAGTAGAAAGACACTTACTTGTATCCTATTAACCATAGAAAGGCATTAAATTGTGTGGATTGTAACAAATTATCAATACCATTGGGAAGGATGAGAATTTGGAACACTTAATTGTGTTGAAACAACAATTGCACGCTATTTTACAAAAATATTCATGCACGACATACTCAAACTTAAAGAAAAAATCACCTTTAGCGATTTGAGAAACATTGGTTTAGAAGTGAAATCAAAAGCTGAAATTTCAAAAAGACTCGCTGAATTTACCCACTATGATGGTAGGTGGTGAAACATTATACTGTATTCCCTAATCAGTTAACTATATGGTGACCAGGTCACTGGGTTGTCTAAAAGAAAATGGTTGAGGAAAGAGGGAAATGTAAACAAAGAGAAAAAAATAAGAAGACAGGAAACAATTAAGAGAAAATGTTCCATTATTTTAATGGTAGCTAAGACTACCTTCAGAAATTAATTTCATTCACTGACATATCTGACACAGATTTTTCACTTCTTCTATGTTCAGCTTTGCACTCAACTTTTAGTTTTTGGAGATGAGGAAGCAGCTCAATTTGGAGCCAGGTTACTCAAACTGATAAAGAGAATATTGAGTAGTTTAAAATCAGAAAAGGCATGAGTCATGACTGCATCCTTTCATTACACTTATTCAACATGTATGCTGAGAAAATAATATAAAAAGCTAGACTCTATGAAGAACAGGATATTAGGATTGGAAGAAGACCCACTAACATCCTGCAACATGCTTGATGAAAGCGAAGAAGATACGAAACACTTGCTGATGAAGACCCAAGATCACAGTCTTTAGTATCGATTACAATGTAAAGAAAACGTAAATCCTCATAACTGGATCAATAAGCAACATCACGATAAACAGAGAAAATACTGAAGTTATCAAAGATTTAATTTTACTTGAACTTATAATCAACACCTACAGGAGGAACAGCTAAGATTATCAAATGAAGTGCTGAACCGGGCAAATCTGCTGCAAAGTACTTATTTAGTGTTAAAAAGCAAAGATGTCATATTAAGGACTAAAGCGTACCTCACCGAAGCCATAGTATTTTCAATTGCCTCATGTACTTGTAAAAGCTGGACAACGAATAAGTAAGAACAAAGAAGAATCAAGACCTTTAAATTGCGGTGTTGATGAAGATACCAAAAATACTATGGACTGCCAGACAATGAACAAATCTATTCTATCCTGGAAGGATTACAGACACCATGCCCCTTACAAGTGAGGATGGCAAGACTTCATCTGATGTACTCTGGACATGTTATCAGGAGAGCAGTCCACGGAGAAGGACATTATGCTTGGTGAAATCAAGGGTCAAAGCAAAGTAGGAAGACCCTCACAGGAGTGGCTATAACAACGCACTCAAACATGCCAACAACTGTGAGTATGGTGCAGGACTGGGCAGAATTTCATTCTACTGCACAACGAGTACCTGTGAGTCTGAAATGGCTCAATCACAGCTAATGAAAACAACAACGGGTAGTGAGATACTTACCACTTCTGTGAACTCATTACTTCCCAAATCCAATCTTTCCAGCTGGGTCAGTCTATTCATGGTTCTATACAAAACATATTAATAAAAGAATTAAGTATACAAAAATAACAATTACAGTGTAAATTTTCAGATTTCATGGGTTAAATCATCCTTGTATAATATTTAATACAGTTTCACACATACGCAAAATAACAGATCATTTTCTAAGAAAAATCCTTTTTAATTTGTATATAAAAACAAGTATCATCAATTATCCTCATTTTAATTTCTCACATCTTCTCATTTGGCTTTGAAAGATGCAATCACAGTAAATTTAAATGGGCCAGAATATGAATTACTGGCTCCTATTATTTTTCCCACAGAATAAACTTTCATATTGTATAAATGAGCTAACCTATTAATCTGTCTGGCATCTAAATACTTACTACCATTTTACAAGGCTGCTCACATATTTGTAAAACTTCAAGATGCCTACAACGCAACAATAATTTTCCAAATTCTAAGCAAAGTAAATGTAAAGTTTCTCCCCACATTTTCAAGTTAAATTCTACACTCACCTTCTAAATACAAAACAAAATTTTATGAAAAGTCACAAATATCAATCTGGATCACATTTATTTCAAGTAAAAGCTATAATTACATACGATTTTAACTTTCAACTTAAAGCAATACTTTTCCACATCTACCTGGTCTTGAAAAATGTTGCAAACTGTTTCACTAAATAAACAATAGTAAAAAGTAATAAAAGTAAATTAAAAAGATGTACTTCTATCTCTCCATCTATAAAAAGCCAAGCCAACTATTTAACTGCTAATTAAATCAACTATACGTTGTTGTTGTTGTTGTTGTTGTTAGGTGCCGTTGAGTCATTTCTGACTCATAGTGAACAACAGAATGAAAACAGTGCCCAGTCTTGCACCATATCTACAATTGTTTTTATGCTTAAGCCCATTGTTGTGGCCACTGTGTTGATCAATCTCATCAAGGGTCTTCCTCTTTTTTGCTGACCCTCTAGCATCAGGATGGAGGGTAACAGTATCAGGTAAGGGAGATAACAGCATCTGGTAAGGGGGCAACAGCATGAGGTAAGGGAGATAACAGCATCAGGTAAAGAGGATAACAGCATTATGTAAAGAGGGTAATAGCATCAGGTAAGCAGGGTAATACCATCAGTAAGGAGGGAGTGAGCAGCCCCCACTTGTCGGTCAGTGGAGGCTTGCCTGTTGCTGTGATGCAGGAATCTGTGCCACTGGTATTTAGGTACCAGCAGGGTCAACCATGATAGGTAAGTTTCAGCTGAGCTTCCAGACTGAGACAGACTAGGAAGAAGAACCCAACAGTCTACTTCCGAAAAGAAAAGCAGCCAAACATTGTCAGATATGGTGCTGCAAAGTGAGCCCCCCAGGTTGGAAGGCACTCAGAAAGTAGTTGACCTTAACAACGTGGAGGGAGTAAGGCCCCCGGAAGCTTCCTTTGCTAATGTGGCATGACTCAAAATGAGAAGAAACAGCTGCAAACATTCACTAATAATCAGAACACGGAATGCATGCAGTATGAATCTAGGAAAACTGGAAATTGTCAAAAATGAAATGGAACGCGTAAACACTGACATCCTAGGCATTAGTGAGCTGAAATGGACTGGTTTGGACCATTCCGAATCTGACAATCATGTGCTCTACTATGTTGGGAACAAAAACTTGAAGAGGAACAGTGCTGCATTCATCATCAAAAAGAACATTTCAAGATCTCTCCTGAAGTACAATGCCATCACTGATAGGATAATATCCATCCGAGTACAATGATAGCCTGTTAATATAACTATTATTCATTAATACAACTATTATTCAAATCAAATATATAGACAAAGAAAATATAAAGTTCAAATAGTGTTTCTACCTCAACGCTCTTTACTTAATACTGGCAATGTCTGTCCTACTACTCTTTATATGCTTCAGAAATCTACGCAACAAAATTGTATCTTAAATAAAATTCTGTTTCCTACTTTAAGTATAAAACAGATATAATATGCTCCAAATTTCCTTCTGTTTACCTCTCAGATTCACTCGATTAAACTCATTTTTGCCTTATTTTTGTAACACTGAAAATAACAAGAATTCCAGAACACATCACTGTGTTCAGGAGGAATCTGTCAACAGACCAGACCAAGAGAAGGAACAAGGACAGGGCATGGTTTCAAGTTAGGAAAGGTATGGGTCAGGGTTGCAGCCTTTCACTATACCTATTCAATCTGTACACTGATAAAATAACCTGAGAAAATGGACTACATGAAGAAGAACAAGGCATCATGATAGGAGGAAAACTCATTGATGACTACTTGATACACAAATGACACAATCTCCTTGACATGCTTAAAGTGAAGAGGACTTGAAGCACTTACTGATGAAGATCAGTATGCACTATAACTCAGCATAAAGGAACAAAAATCCATACAACTGGACCAATCAGAACAGTGTGATAAAGACAGGAAAAACTGACATCATCAAGTATTTCACTTTACTTAGATTCACAATCAATACCTATGGAAGCAGCAGTCAAAAAAAAATCAAGAGAATCATTACACTGGGCAAATCTGCTGCAAAAGATCTCTTTAAAGTGTTGAAAAGCAAAGATATCACCTGGAAGCCTAAGTACACATGACTCAAGCCATGGTGTTTTCAATCACGTCATATGCATGTGAAAACTGGATGATAAATGAGGAAGACTGAGGAACTGTGCCCTTGAACTGTGATACTGTCGAATATTGAATACACTATGGGCTTGCCAAAAGAGAAAAAAAAAATTGGTGTTGGAAGAATTACTACCAGAATGTTCCTTAAAAGCAAGGATGGTGAGACTGTATCACATACATTTCTCTAATGTTTTTTAAGTTAGTCGACTGCTTTGTCTGTGTGCTGCTTGGCTTGTTCTGCATATTATCTCATCTCCTTCCAGATCTCTTGAATAGTTCTGTATACACAAAGTTTTCTTCACCTGGAAGATTTTTTTTTTATTTAACACAACTGAGTGAAAATGTACATTCATGTATAAATTTACACGCCCACCTGTATGCAGCTTCCACTGCTCTCACTGTCCGGTGACTGCACACTATTCCTCTCTGCACCATACATGTCTCATCCTCCCAACAACCTCCTTTCCCCTCCTCTCCGTCCACTACCCTTACTCCAGCCAGAGGTCAGCAAGATATCGTGTAGATGTTTAGAACCACAAAGTGCTTCCAATATGTGGTCACTCTGCATTGCCAAGTCCAATCCATTCCTGTCCAAAGAGTGGACCTTTGTTATAATTTATGGGAAAAGGCAGCATCAGGGCTGGGGGCCATGCTCTCAGAGGAACCTCAAAACCGCTGGACCACCAATTGAGGTCTTTTAGTGGAGATCTCATGATGCACCCCTTTTTATTCTTGTGTTGCCAGTGAGACTCCTCTCTGTGAGCTCCATCGTGGCTATCACTGGTGGTAGCCGGGCACCATCCGGTTCTTCTGGTCCCAAGTCGATGTAGGCACCCACTCTTGTGGGTCTCTCTCTGTCTTCTCGGTTGTCTTTACCGCATGTCATTTTGGTCCTCGGTGAGCATCTGTTCCTGCTGAGTTGGGACCATTTGCTGTGTCCTCGGATGGCAGCTTGGCAGCTTTTAAGACCCCAGACGCCACTCACCAATGTGGGGTGCAGAGAGCTCTCTTAGCAAAACGCTAGTTGTGCCAATTGGCCTGGAATTCGCCTAAGAGCATGGTCCCCCGCCCCCTGCCCCAGCTACTCTATCCTTGCAGTATTGAGTCAAGATGGAAGGAGTACTCAAGTTATGCTGAAGTCCACTTAATGTTGTTCTTGTTTCTAATGTGTGCTATCACCACTTTCTCCCAACTAGATTTCTAGTAACTGTCTAAACTAAACCCTCCCTGCCTCCCCCTCCCTCCCTTCCCTCCCTTGCATCTGTCAAAGAGTCTTTTCTTCTATACACAAGTCTGTTTTTCAGGTCTTATCGTAGAGGTCTCATACAGTATTTGTCCCTTTGTCGCTGACTACTTTCACTAAACATAATGTCTGCCAGTTGAAACCAGGTTAGGAGATGTTTCCTGGAATCATCGTTATTCTTTATCATTGCGTAGTGCTCCATTGAATATATGTACCATAGTTTACCTATCCATTCTTCTATTGTTGGGCATCTGGGTTGATTCCATCTTTTTGCTATCGTGGACTGTGCTGCGGTAAACATTCTGGTGCATGTGTCCGTTGGTGTGAAAGGCCTTGAATCTGTAGGATATATTCCAAGTAGTGGAATTACTGTGTCAAATGGTATATCGATATCCATTTTTTTAAGGAAGCGCCAGATTGCCTTCCAAAGAGGCTGGACCATTTTGCAACCCCACCAACAGTGTAGGAGGGTTCCACTTTCTCCACAGCCTCTCCAGCATTTGTTGTTTTGTGTTTTCTGGATCATGGCCAACCTTGTTGGGGTGAGATGGTATCTCATTGTTCTCTTGATCTGAATTTCTTTAATAACTAAAGATCGTGAACATGTTCGCATGTGTTTTTTGGCTGCCGAAGATTTCTTGATTCTTTGTTTTGGGAGCCTGCTGAAGTCATCACAGTCAGCCTCTTTATGTGATTTGATATTGACTGCTGTCTCCAAGCTATCAGAAAGTTACTGTAATTATTTATGTTTGCTTACTGCGTCCTAGTTTCTTGTTTTGTTTTGACATGCCCGAACAGGCTGCTTGTGTGAGCTAGTTTGATTAATGGGACTTTTGAGACTCTGGTGTCCTGCCTCCAAGGTGGTTAGAGAGCTGTTACTAGGTAGGTGAACCCAGGAGTCCATTTACTTTTCTTGCATGGATTCGGCTCAGGTGGTACAAGTTCTCACCTCCAGTCCAAGGCAGGCAGGGGTGATTCCTATAGGAACAGGTATCTGGATACAGTAGGGGGTCATACGCTGAGTACGTATGAGAACTAACAGCTGCCCCTGAGTGTCTATGAGACAAACATGTCCCAGTTCTCTAGATCACCTAACTGGGTGAGTTTTCCAGCCAGACTATGGGCACCTAATGCTGCTGGCTTTAAGGACTGAGAAGCACCACTTACTCTTGAACCCTTATCATGAGTAGTATATGTGGTGCCATCTCTCTGCAATCCCCTAATGTGGGTAGATGAGGACTCTGTTTAATAGGCAGAGCAGTGTTAAAATGTTACAAACCTGCATCTCCAGCTGAGGTTAGATGTCAAGTATACACCCTGTTGTACTGTGCTGATGAAGGCCTTTTGTAATGGGCTCACACAGGTCTATGCAGGGATGAAAGGCATTCAGTTGCCACAGACATGGTATGTCTGTGCCTAGGTAAAGCAGCTGTTTCTGTACTGAGTTCCCAGCTCAAAGGAGTGCACAGATTATTTTTTCCTATTTGCTAGTTTGTTCCCTTTCCAATGGCAGGAGAATGGCTGAGGGTACAAGAGGAGTCCTACTATGAGCCAAAGCAACATGTCCATCTCTGAAGACAGTTTGCACTCAGTTCAGAGCAGGAAGGGGGCAAGTAAATGAGAGAGGTTTTTCCCAAAGCAGTGCTTTTTGGTCTGCAGAGCAGAATAGACAAAAGCATGCCTCCTTTGTGTTCTTGGTACAGTGCCCTCCAACTACTGTGGTATTTAATTTCACTTAACTATGTACCTAAAGAACAGCACTACCTTAAATGAAAAATATCCCTCAAATGGTCTCTCCACAACCCACATTGGTGAGTGGCGTCTGGGGTCTTAAAAGCTGCTAAGCTGCCATCTGAGGATACAGTAAATGGCCCCAACTCAGCAGGAACGGATGATCACCAAGGTCCATAACGACATGGGGGAAAGAGAATCCAGAAGACAGAGAGACTCACGTGAGTGAATGTCTACATCAACTTGTGACCAGAAAAACCAGATGGTGCCCAGCCACCACCAGTGATAGACACAATGGAGCTCACAAAGTTGAGTCTCACCGGCAACACAAGTATAGGTAGGGGTGCACCCTGAGATCTCCACTAGAAGACCGCAATTGATGGCCCAGGGGCCTCGGAGTTCTCCTGGGAGTAGGGCCCCTGGCTCTGATGCAACCCCTGTCCACAAATCATAATGAAGGTCAATTTTTCAGCCAGCAATGGATCGGACATGGTGACGCAGAGTGACCATACTCTGTGGGCTCTTTATGGTTCTAGGCATCTATAGGAGGCCGTCCTGTTAACCTCATACTGGAGGAATGGGAATTGGTGGAGAGGAGAAGATAGGAGACTGTTGGGAAGATAAGTCATGTATGGGGCAGAGAGGAAGAGTGTGCTGTCACTGCACAGGGAGAGCAGTGGGAGCTGCATGTAGGTCAGCATGCAAATTTATATGGGAATGTACATTTTCACTCAAACATGATAAAAAAAAATTTATATGGGTCAAAGTGACAACAGCAACTCAAAAGATTAGATAGGAGCCTTAGGGGGTATAGTGAGTTTATATTAATGAGGGGGAACAACTCATAAAAGGAGGGTGACTGGTTGTGCAACTCAAAAAATGTTATTGAAGACAACAATGAGATACCATCTCACCCCAACAAGATTGGCCATGATCCAGAAAACACAAAACAACAAATGCTGGAGAGGCTGTGGAGAAAGTGGAACCCTCCTACACTGTTGGTGGGGTTGCAAAATGGTCCAGCCTCTTTGGAAGGCAATCTGGCGCTTCCTTAAAACAATGGATATCAACATAACATTTGACCCAGTAATTCCACTACTTGGAATATATCCTATAGATTCAAGGCCTTTCACACCAACAGACACATGCACCAGAATGTTTACCACAGCACAGTCCACGATAGCAAAAAGATGGAATCAACCCAGATGCCCAACAATAGAAGAATGGATAGGTAAACTATGGTACATATACTCAATGGAGCACTACGCAATGATAAAGAATAACGATGATTCCAGGAAACATCTCCTAACCTGGTTTCAACTGGCAGACATTATGTTTAGTGAAAGTAGTCAGCGACAAAGGGACAAATACTGCATGAGACGAGACCTCTACGATAAGACCTGAAAAACAGACTTGTGTATAGAAGAAAAGACTCTTTGAGAGCTGCAAGGGAGGGGAGGGAGGGAGGGGAAAGGGGGGAGGGTTTAGTTTAGACAGTTACTAGAAATCTAGTTGGGAGAAAGTGGTGATAGCACACATTAGAAACAAGAACAACATTAAGTGGACTTCAGCATAACTTGAGTACTCCTTCCATCTTGACTCAATACTGCAAGGATAGAGTAGCTGGGGCAGGGGGGCGGGGGACCATGCTCTTAGGTGAATTCCAGGCCAGTTGGCACAACTAGCGTTTTCCTAAGAGAGCTCTCTGCACCCCACATTGGTGAGTGGTGTCTGGGGTCTTAAAAGCTGCCAAGCTGCCATCCGAGGACACAGCAAATGGTCCCAACTCAGCAGGAACAGATGCTCACCAAGGACCAAAATGACATGCGGTAAAGACAACCGAGAAGACAGAGAGAACCACAAGAGTGGGTGCCTACATTGACATGGGACCAGAAGAACCGGATGGTGCCCAGCCACCACCAGTGATAGCCATGATGGAGCTCACAGAGGAGTCTCACTGGCAACACAAGAATAAAAAGGGGTGCATCATGAGATCTCCACTAAAAGACCTCAATGGATGGTCCGGCAGTTTTAGGGTTCCCCTGAGAGCATGGCCCCCGGCCCTGATGTTGCCCTTTCCCATAAATTATAACAAGGGTCCACTCTTTGGACAGGAATGGATTGGACTTGGCAATGCAGAGTGACCATGTATTGGAAGCACTCTGTGGTTCTATACATCTACAGGACATCATCTTGCTGACCTCTGGCTGGAGTAAGGGGAATGGACGGAGAGGCGGGGAAAGGAAGTTGTTGGGAGGATGAGACATGTATGGAGCAGAAAGGAATAGTGTGCAGTCACCGGACAGGGAGAGCAATGGAAGCTGCATATAGGTGGGCATGTAAATTTATACGTGAATGTACATTTTCACTCAGTTATGTTACATAAAAATGTTACTGATGTCACTGAATTGTACATGTAGCAAGGTTGAATTTGCATGTGTTTCGTACAGTCTCAATAACAATAAAATAAATGTAAAAAATATATATCCCTCAAACTCCTTTCTTTTTTCTCCAGGGGAATTTAATAATATTTGAAGAAATATATGGGTTTCTTACAAAGACTAAAGTTAGTATTTAGTAAGAACATGGCACTATGTCCATGAGTGTCGCACTCAGTTTCCATCACATGCTAACCTCAAAGTCAGCAGTTCACCCTTGCCCAGCATTACCAGAGAAGAAAGAACTGGTGCACTGCTCCCATAAAGACTATAGCCAAGAAAACAAAATATCTTTAAAGCTAAAAAGTTGTTTAACTTACCTAGCGAAGAAACATTAGATAGGAAACTTAGGGGAAATTAGTTTATGTTAATGGAGGGAGGCAAAAAAGGAGGGTGAGAATGCTTGCAGAACTCAAAGAATGTAGTCAGTGCCACTGAGTTGAATGTGTATAAACTGTTCAAAGGGTGTATGCTCTGCTGTGTATATTCACAATAACAAAAAATAAATTATAAAATAAAAATAAGGCAGGCTGATAGGTTCCATCCTACATAAAACAATCAAGTTATTCTAATTTGAACTGCCTAGTTTTAAAATTAAAGTACAGTTTACAATCAGTAAACTACTACTCAACAGTTTACTTGTGTTTTTTTTCATCACCTGCCTCTCTCCGACAAATCTGGAAAAAACGTTGTTAGGAATATCGTAATGTTTCTGAACACAAACAAGTAACTGTTGATTATTTGTAACTAATTTCAAAACTGTTCAGGTTTTGGATGTCCCCCCCACCACCATGTAATACCTTAGTAATTCTTTAAGATCTTAATGAATATACCTGAGGGTCTATTTAAAAAAATAAGTAAAAGCATTTCCCACTGCTTTAATCTTTGATCATAAAAAAAAGTCCAGTCACATAACCTGATTAGAAATTACTTCCAGTAAATATAACAAAAAGTTTTATTTAATGGTAGAAACACATGTAACAAAACATATACCATCAATGATTTCAATATGTAAAATTCAGTCATAATAACTGTATTCCATAAGTTGTCCAACTTGCTATCTTTATGTCATAAGTCTTAAAAAGGAAGAAGGAAAGAACTAAAGTTCTAAATTTGAACAGAGCCTTCAAACAGAGGCCGAGATTCAGAAAGCTAAGAAATCACTATTTACATTACAGTTAAACAGCAATGACAGATGGACAGACTTTTTACTAAGTATCACTAATCAAAATATGATGAACACAAATTGTGATTATTTTAAAATAACTTACACTATTCATTTTGTTGTTAAGGGCTGTAAGGTAGTTCGGACTCATCGCAACCCCATGTAGAACAGAAGGAAGCAATGCCTGGTCCTGTGCCATTCTCACAATAATTTATTGCTATGTTTGAGTCCATTGCTGCAGTCACTGTGTCAATTCTACATCTGCTAACCAAAAGGTCAGCAGTTCAAATCTGCCAGGCTCTCCCTAGAAACTCTATAGGGCAGTTCTACTCTGACCTATAGGGTCACTATGAGTCAGAATCAATTTCACGACAGTGGGTTTGGTTTACTGATTTTTTGCCATGCTCGCATCTATGAAGCACATTCTAGCTGTACTTCTTCCAGATGGAATTATTCATTCCTTCAGCAGTCCATGTTACACACATTTAATATTCTTCACCAAAACCATAATTCAAAGGCATCAATTCTTCTTACTCATTCCTTATTCACTGTGCAGTTTTAGCTTCACAAAATAACTGAAGACATCATGGTTTGGGCTGGTATCACCGCCAGTCCTCAAAGTCACATCTTTTGATTTTTCACACTTGAGAGATCTTATGCAGCAGATTTGCCCAAAGCAATATGCTATTTGATTTCTTAACTGCTGTTTCCACAGCCTTTGACAGTGGATCCAAGGAAAATTCAGTTCTTCACAACTGCAATATTCTTTGTCTTTACCATGATATTATGTATTGGTCCAGCCGTCAGGAATTTTGTTTTACATTCAGGTGTAATCCATATTGAAGGCTACAGTCTTGAATAAGAATAGTGAACAGATAACAATGCTCACACACATTTTCTGATTTTAAAACCTTCAATACCACCTTAAGCTGGTTGAAGTTCCTGATAAACACAATTAAGTGTTCTGGAATTCCATTCTTTGCATGATATCCATAATTTGTTTCGATCCACAAAGTTGAATGACTTCCCATAGTCAATATACAGCAGATAAACTTTCTGGTACTGGACGCTTTTAGCCAAGATTTATGTGACATCAGCAATGAAATTCCTCACTTCACGTTCTCTTATGAATCCAGGGTGAGTTTTTGGAAGCTTCCTGTTAATGTACTGCTGCAACTGTGTTTTTTTAAATTAAAATCTCACTTCCGGGTGATATTAATGATACTGTTCAATAATTTCTACAGTCTATTAGATCACCTTCCTTTGGAATGTGCACAAATACGGATATTTCCAGTCAGTTGTCTTGGCATAGATTAGTGAGTGCTTCTACTCTTGCATCTGGTTGCTGACACATTTCAATTATATCCCATCATTTCCCAGATCCTTGTTTTTTACCAATAATTTCAGTGCAGCATAGACTTCTTTGGGTACCTTTAATTCTTCATTACATGCAACCTCCTGAAATGGCTGAATACCAACCATTTCTTTGATACAGTGACTCTGCATTTCTTCCACTTTTTATGACGCTTCCTGAATCACTCAGTATTTTGCACATAACCAAACACCAGACCAAACCCACTGCCACTGATTCAATTTCAACTTACAGCGACCACTACGTAGAACTACCCCATAGTCTTTAGAGTCCACTTGTCAATGCATTGGTTCGCTGGCAGAGCTCTTAATCACTATACCACTACAGAGTTCTACACCATATTACAACCTGAGACTTGATGTTTTAATTCAGTTCTTTAAGCGGCAGAAATGCCAAGTCACATTCTTCCCTTTTGGTTTTCTAATTCTAGGTCTTTGCACATTTCAGTATAGTACTTTATGCTGTCTTCTTGAGCTGGCCTCTGAAATCTCTGTTCAACTTCTGACATAATCATTTCTTCATTCACTTTAGCTACTATACCTTCAAGAACAAGTGATGCAGTGTCTTCTGAATAATTCATTTTAGTCTTTTCTTTCCTGTGCTTTAATGACCTTTAGCTTTCTTCATGTATGCTGTCATCCCCGTACTCATCTGATCTTGGTCATCATTGCTCAGTACGTCAAATTTACAGAGTCAAAGTCATATTCGGCTCTCATGGACTTGTTCTAATTTTCTTCAGCTTCATCTTGAACTTGCACCAGAGTAGCTGATAGTCTATTCTGCAATCAGCCCCTGGCTATGTTTTGACTGGTGATACTGAGCTTATCCATAGAAACTTTCCACAGACATAATCTATTTGATTTGTATGTACTCTGTCCAGTGAGGTCCATGCATATAGTCAGTGTTTATGTTGTTGACAAAAGGTATTTGCAATTGAGAAGTCATTGGTCTTGCAAAAGTCAAATTTGCAATCTCTGGAGTTGCTTCTATCACAGAAGTTATAGTTTCCAACCACTGATTTCAGTCTTCTTAGTTTCTAACTTTTGCATTCCAATCACCAGTAATTACCAACACATCTTTACTGAATTTTTTTTGTTGATTTCAAGCAGCAGAAGTTGGTAAAAATCTTGAATTTCTTCATCTCTGGCGTTAGTGGTGATGCATAAATTTGAATAACCATCCTATTAACTAGTACTCTTTGTATGCACATGGACGTTATCCTATCATTCACAATACAGTAATTCAAGATTGTGAAATATTCTTTCTGACAATGAATGGCAATGTCATTCCTTAATCCTGGCATAGTAGACCATAAGACTATCTGATTGAAAATAGCTAAGAATAATAGTTTCAGAATACTAATGCTTAGGATATTGGTGTCTATGCATTCCACTTCATTTTTGACCACTTTCAATTTTGAGATTCATACTTTGTATATATTTAGCTCCAGTTATTAATGCAAGTCTACAGACATCCATTAATAACTGGAGCTAAATGTACCAAGTGCCATATCAGCAAAAAAAGTCCCAAAAGCCTGACTCCATCCACGTTATTAAAAGTGATTCTACTTTGGGGAGGCAAGTCTTCCCCAGTAGTGAGTGTCTTTCAATCTGAAAGGCTCATCTTCATTCATTATACTTGACATACTCTGCTGCTATTCATAAGGTTTTCACTGGCCATTTTTTTTGAGAAGAAAATCCATCCTCCTATCTTAGTCAGGAGGTGCCACTGAAACTTGCCCACCATGGATGACTCTGCTGGTATTTGCAATACCGGTGGCAGACGTTCTACTACCACAGCAACATGCACGGCACCATAGTATGACAAACAACATGAGTGGTACCTCTACCATTTTATGTTTTAAAAATTTTGTAACATTTCTTTAAGGACTTAAGTATAAATTCTAAGCAACTGTTAAAATAACAGCACTTCACTTACTTCGGCAACATTTTCAACTGATTTTCTCTGAGTTCTAATATTTGGAGTTTAGTTAATCTGCCAAAAGAAACAAAAAACAAAATAAACATTTATGGCAAACATTTTAATGAACAAATTAATGTCACACTGCAAGTATAAAGCAACCCATGTTTATCAAGTAATTACTACATGCAGAGTATTATATGTAAAAATATAGGGGAATACAAAGGAAGATTCTCTGTTTCTGAAAATTACAGGGGGCAGAAATAGGCAAACACTGCAAGTGATTATTTCCTAAATCTGAATCCTAAAATACTTCATGCAAATAAATGTTAAAAATGTTAACTGTTCGCAGATTGGACAATAATAGTTCAATCTCAGAGTTCAGCTCTGAGGACTCAATAGAGGAAACTGAAGAATATGGATAAGGAGAAATCCTCTGGCAAGCAAGTAATGCACATGTCACTAAAAACAGAAACTAAGAAGATTAAGTGCCCAAATGCCACATACAGAATCTAATCAGTACACTAAATATTTTTAGACAAAAGATGACTATAAACTTAACAACCTGTTGAGTAGCACTTCTCTTTTCTAGTAGTTAATTTGAAGTCCATATTAACTTGATAGCCACTATACATTCATTTTACCTATTCAGTGACTATCACAATGAACTGTAATATTACTATATGACATTACATATAATATGAGCACATAATATGACATAACAATATTCTCAAGGTACTGACAAAGGTCAGGGGTGAACCCCAGAAAAAAAATTCTCTTTTTTCAAGAATATTTTTTTCACTGGGGAAAAACACATAAACCAGTCAATTAGATAATTTTAGATAGTAATAAATGCTAAGAATAAAGCATTCAGTGTCTCAAATATATATAAAATACCCCCAATTAAGCACTCTCTTTTCACATTCCTTAAAAAATCAATTCAAGGCTAAAATTATTTTTTTGTTGTTTAAATTCTCATTGTTTATTGTTTACCTGGGAAACTAAACTTGAAGACAAAATAACAGGTCAAAAGAAACCTATAAAAACCATAATGCTTAGAAATAATTTTAAAAGTCTAGGAAAGACTAATTAATAGTATTACTAATGCAATTTGTATTTTTATAAACTATGTAAGAGACAGCACTGAAAGGTTTTAGAACTATAATTTACCTGCCAAAATTAGCTGGCAAGAATTCAAGGAAAGCATCATTCAGATATAACTGTGTTAGGTTCAACAGCTGAGAGAATCCATCAGGAAGTCTAAATAAAACATACTGAAATTTAAATTAAGTTCATATACAGAATTTCAATCTCTTACTACAATCAAAGAATTTATACTCAGTAGTTACCTATTTCTATTAAAACTGTTGTCATCAAGTTGATTCTAACTCATAGTGATCCTATAGGACAGGGAAGAACTGTCCCAAAGAGTTTTCAAGAGTGCTTGGTGGATCTGAACTGCCTAACTTTTGGTTAGCAGCCATAGCACTTAACCACTAATGCCACCAAGTTTCCCTTATTTCTATTAGGTATCCTGAAATAGAGATCTGCCTTAAGTAATAATCTACCTGTTTCAGTGTTAACATGTTCATTTCTTTGTAAAAAGCAGTGAGGCTGTAATTGTCATGATATAAAATCTGCCCCAGATACTCAATCCACAGTACACAAACGTATTTCTGACTTAACTACGAAATCAGATTACATTTCCAAAATTCACCATATACACCATGCAACAACTTCAAGTTTTTCATTAATCCAAAGGACTAGATTAGGATCTCTAAAACTTGGCAGTATTAGCATTTTAAGTGGGATAATTTTTTACTGTGAAAAGGTAGTTCTGTGGATTGTAAGACATTTAGAGGTATTCCTGGCTCCAACCCATTAAATACAGTAGCAACTCCTCCCTAGGTCACGACAACCAAATATGTCTCCAGAAACTAAATGTCCCCAGGAAGCACAACTGCCCCAAATCAGGAACTTCTAGTTTATTTTACTTTCAATCTAACACTTGTACCCCAGAGAAATCAACTATAGAGGCATAGAAAGAGAAGAAGCTGACATTCTAAGGTCATATAGGAATTCATATGTATTAGTCGTAGATTTAGAACGTAATAAATGCACTTATTTAGAACTATATAAAGAACGTTTATGTAGTTTACTCAGAACTAAATGAAGCAGCTGCTGACTCCAACTCACAGTGACCCTTACAGGACCGAAGTTTCCAAGGAGTGGATGGTAGATTGAAACTACTGACCTTTTGGACAGCAGCCTTGCGCTTAACCACCATGTCACCAGTGCTCCTTAAAACTAAACACTATGATCATTAAGTGTTTGTCCTAGATTTTCATAATCACAATCCTCCCTATTATAGAAAAAAACAAAGCCACTGTGTAATAGAAAAACTTATCAACAAATACAGTGAAGGCTGATTTACATTCTCAATTTAGCTATACAACGCTATACTTAACATTTCCTTTTAACAAAATTTAACATCTGTGATATCAACAAAGCTTTGTGTGTCTAGCCACTACCATTATAAAGGAACACATGTAATTTCACGTGGCTTTTTTCTGCCTTCTGACCTTGTAGTTTTTAAAATTATTTTCAGGAGTTTGAGTGTGTCACTCCTCTCAACTGTAGACATTTTTATACTGGGCACATGTCACTGAGAGAGAAAACCTGCATTCTAGCCTCCTTTCTGACATCAATTTACTTTGAAAACAAGAATAAAACACATTAATTGAATCCTACATTTCTACTTTTGTAAAAGATGGATTACAAAACTTAAATGATTAAACTTAAATGTTAAATGATTACTTTTTAAATCTAAAATTGGTAATTTTTATGAAGCGATACAAATTATTCATTAAAACATGTAAGTTGTTATTTTACTACTGGTTCATAGTTGCCCTATTCAAAAAAGCAATTGATAATGCAACAAGAGAACTTACTTGGAAATAGGGTTTACACTGGCCTCCACAACTGTTAAAACTTTACAATTTTTTATATTTTCTGGAAACTCCTGTATTCCTAGAAAATGAACAACAAGCAAATTGTAAGAATCTATTCTGGACATAAATTCATAACATTATCATCACCACTACTATTGATGTATACCTTGCAGATTTGAAATTAATTTACCAACTAAGCAGGAAATAGGTAAATAGCAAAATCTCTGTGAATCAATCAATTAGCATCACATCAAGTTCTTTTCTCATCTTCTCTTCATTTGCCTCTATAACTGCTAATAACTTACAATAGTTTTATCTTTTTCCTTCTTTTAGCATTACTGAAAATAGTGCCTTCTCTATGCGTCGATGTTAATCCAAGGACATGAAACAGAACATATTTAAGGTAACTGATGCCTCTATTACATAAAGAGAAGCATTACTTTTTGAATGCCAGGCTTCAAATTGAGCTGGCTTTCATACACATAAAATAATACAGTTCAATGCAAAGCTGAACATAAAAATCAGTTCCTACCTAGAATCTGACTCATAGTGACCCATAGGACAGAGTGGAATTGGCCAGTAGGGCTTCCAAGGAGAGGCTACTGGATTCCAACTGCTGACCTTTTGTTTAGCAGCCAAACCCTTGACCACTATGTCACCAATGCTCCTAAGTTGAACATAAAAAGCAGTGAAAAAACTTTATCAGACATGCAGTGAATGAATGAAATCTAAAGTAATTTCTTTGGGCAGTCCTGTTAAAAATAAAAAATAAAGTAATGGAATCTTTTCTCTTCCCTCTATCATCCTATTTTTTCTATCTTTATTTATACTTCCCCCTTTCCTCAACTAGAAACCCTGGTGGCATAGTAGTTAAGTGCCATAGCTGCTAACCAAAAAGGTTGGCAGTTTGAGTCCACCGGGTGCTCCTTGGAAACTAAGGGGCAGTTCTACGCCGTCATATCAGATAGCTTATGATTCAGAATCTGTTCAATGGCACTGGGTATTTTTCCTAAACTGTTTTCCTTCACACAACCCAGTATCCTAGATACCATATAGTTAACTGCTTAGGGAATATAGGAGAATGTATTGCCATTTAGTCTCATGATGGATAAATGCATACAGGCAACAGTTCTCAACACTCCCCTTAGAAATTTCTGCTTTTCAATTCACTTTTAGACCAATGTTTGTTAAAGGACCATGAGTAAAGAATTAAATTTTTAAAATTTCACATCTGCTGTACAGATCAATACTTCTTGTAAAATACCATGCAAGGGTTGTAAAAACACAATTAGGTGTCCTAGAATTCCCATCCTTCTCAGTGTTATCCATAATTTGTTGTGATCCACATAGTCAAATACGTTTGCCTATTCAATAAAATACAGGCAAATATCTTTCTGGTATTGACTGCTTTTCAGCCAGTGTACATCTGACATCAGCAATGATATCCTCCTTTCCACATATCTTTCTTAATGTACCTTGAATTCCTGGAAGTTATCTGTTGATGTATTGCTACAACTTTTTATTTTAACTAACTTCAGCAAAATTTTACTTTGTGTGATATGAGAGATACTGTCTGATAACTGCTGCATTCTGTAAGATCATCTTTCTTTGGAAGGGGCACAAATAGGGATCTCTTCCAGTCAGTTAGCCAGGTAGCCACCTTCCAAATTTCTTGGCATAGACAAATGAGCACCTTCAACGCTACATCAGTTAGCCAAAGCATCTCAACTGGTATTCCATCAGTTCTTGGAGTCTTGTTTTTCTCTGCTTTCAGTGTAGTTTGGACTCTTTCTTCAGTAGCCTCTGTTTTTATCACATGCTACTTCCTAAAACGGCTGAACACTGCCCCTTTCTTTTTGGTACAGTGCCTCTCTGCATTCCTTCTATCTTCTTTTGATGCATTTTGAGTCATTTAACCTTTTCCTCACAGAATCCTTTAAAATTACAACTCAAAGCTAAAATTTTTCCTTCAGTTCTTTTAGCTTGAGGAATGCCAAGATTTTCTTCCTTTTTGGTTTTCTATCTCCAGGTCTTTGTGCACGTCATTAATCTTTTCAAGCCTCTCTTTGATGTACTTTTGTTCAGCTCTATTTCTCTTCCTTTCGCTTTAGCTACTCAATATTGAAAGCCAAGTTTCAGGGTCTCCTCTGGCATCCTTTTTCATTTTTTATTCCTGTCATTATTTTTAATGACCTTTTGCTTTCTTCGAGCATGATTTCCTGGATATCCTTCCACGACTCATCTGGTCTTTGGTGACTAGTGTTCCATGTGTCAGTTCTATAGATGGTCTCTAAATTCTGGTAGAATACACTTGTATTTTGGCTTTTTGGACTCATTCTAATTTTCTTCACCGTCAACTTGAACTTACATACGAGCAATAGATGGTCTGTTCCAGTCGGTCTGTGGCCTTGTTCTGACTGATGATAGTAAACTTGCCCACTGTCTCTTTCCAGTGTAGTTGACTTGATTCCTGTGTATTATACATGGCAAAATCCATGTGTATAGTTACTGCTTAGGTTGTTGAAAATAGGTATCTGCAATAAAGTTGATGGTCTTGCAAAATTCTTTTGTGTGATCTCCAACATCATTTCTATCACCAAGACCTATTTTCTAACTACTATCCCTTTTGCTTCCAACTTTTGCATTCAGAGCTACAGTAACTACCAATGTATCAAAATATTGTAATATACATTATATAATGTGCTTTTATAATTATATTTTTATAATCTATAATATACATTTGATTTATAAGGATGATTTCTTAAGAAAGTCACAGTCTAAACATGAGAACAGTAATCATGGTAATTTAATGGTCTTTTTTTGCACCCTAACAAATTAAACCTATATAATTAGACAAAGTATAACCAAGCAGATTAATCTTAAAAACAGAAAACAGTAAATACAGAGGTGATTTTTATCCTGTTTACCTCTGTATTTCCAGCATCTAGCATTGTGTCTGTCATTGTAGGTATTTATTAGAGAATGAGTTAACATACTAAAAGCATCAGTTAGGAAAAAGAACTAAAAAAGAAAATCTTATTCTTTTGTTACAAAAACAACCATGACAGCCCCACAATTAACCAATATTGCTCTGCTGTGATTCTTTTGTAATTGCTTTAAATGTAGTACTTCATATTTCAGGTAGCATAAAGGTTTCCTAAACAAGTATGATAAACTTTCAATTTTTCAGATAACTTTAAGACAGATTAAAAATCCTTGCACCAGGTGGTATATGGAATGTCCTGAAAGAAAAGTATGTAGACAAAAGGGAAATAATAAAAATGTATATACACTAATAGACATGAATGGCAACTGTTCACTTTGGAGACATTAAAAACAACAAAAAAGGTTTCAAAGGCACTGTGGTGTCCTGGAGTTGGTTCCAACTCACAGTGACCCTAACATGACAGAGAAGAACTGCCCTATATCTTTTCTAGGCTGCAATCTTTAGGGAAGCTGATTACCAGATCTTCTTTCCCAGGGAGCTTCAGGTAGGTTTAAACTACCAACCTTTCAGTTAACAGCCAAGAGATTAACCACTGGGCAAGCCAGGTTAGGAAGATGAAATAACGGAATTTATATGTATGATGACGCACAGAAAATTAAGTATAGAATAGCAAAATATGTTCAAGTCAGATATCATGGATTTAACTCTCTGTTCTACCCCTTTATAAAAGTTGGGTGAGTTCTTAGGCTCTTCTTATCTTAAGTTTTCTCACTTGTAACACAGAAATGACACCTCACAGAGATGTTATAGAAAGATTAAATGAGTTAATATAAGCAGACAGCTTGTAGCAGTCAATAAAAGTTAATGTTATTATATTTCAAAGTTTTCCTCTGGCCAATAATCATGACCTTTGAGCGCTTTAAGAATCAAGGCATTTTTAAGACACTGAGACATTTTATTAGCTATAAAAAATGTGTTTCCCAAATTTATGCATTACAGAAACTGCTTACTAAAACTTCACTTTGCAATTTAAGCATTACAGAAACTGTAGATAAGAGAATGCTGACACATTGAAAAGCTTACCCAATGTTACTGAATAATATGTATAAAATCTGTTAAATGAAACTCTAATTTGCTAGGCAAGTTTTCTCCAGAATCACAATATTTAAAAGAAAATTATGTAGATACGAAAGTCTCCTATAACTGAACTCTCTCCTGCTATATGTTGAACGTTATTAAAAATCCTCCCATTAAGAAACATCAACTGCAAATATATATGTGGTTATATAGCACACACAAGTGTACACACATACACAGAATTATAGTGTAACTCATTCAACAAAACGTATCATAGACCTACGGTTCTGATCTAGGTATTCAAAATACAGCTGTGAAAAAGGACACTTATCCTCAAGGATTATTTTATAGGGAAAAGAGAGAGATACTTTTAAATAATAAGAAAATTTCAGGCTGTAATAAATACTAAGAAGGGTAAGGGGTTACAGCATTAAGAGGAAATCTATTCAGGTAGTCAGAGAAGACCTTTCAGAGGTAAGATAAAAACAGGCAGCTAAATTTTACAAAGTCAACTATGAAAACACCTGGAAAAAGAATCCAGTTAGAGGGAATAACTACCATACACTCCCCAAAACAGACACAAGTTTGGTATGTCTGAGGGACAGAAAGAAAACCAGTAAAGTGAACAAGAAAAAGTAAAACAACATGAAGTGGCCAGATTAGTTATAACCATAATCCCTGGTAAAGAGCTTAGATTTTAACAGAATAGCTACTGTTAGCCATTAAGATGTTTAAGTGAAGGAGTAATATGATTTCACAGCAATACCAATATATACATTAAACAATGATGCATTTTAAAAAAGCAACCATGCTGTTATTCACTGAATGGATTCTGACTCAGTGACCCTACAGGACAGAGTATAGAACTGCTCTATATGATTTCCAAGGAGCACCTGGATGGATACGCGGGAAGCCTCATTTTCTATATTCATTATATCCATAACAAGAGATGTTACCAATCTTGTAAATGTTAGATCAATTACTAAAAATTACATTATGCTCACTTACATGAAGATCTGACATCCTGTGTCCACAGGTCTTGTTACATTCCATGTATTACGTACTCTTGCTCCTTGCCCATTCTGCAACTGGGTTAACTTGTGTTTACTGACTGGCAGAAATCTTTATTTGCAAACAGATATGAGCCTAATGACACATTACAAATACTGCAAACAGTTTCTCCCAATTTTGTTTTATCTTTAATGTTTTGACAGTCATTTGCTATAGAGAAGTTCAGGTGTATGACATAGTTATATTTGTCCTTTTTATTACTTTAGGGAAATACTTTCATTGTTTAGTATAATGTTCTTCTTTGTAGTTTATTGTAGTATATTTTTAGTATAATGTTCTTCTTTGTTCTCAAAAATGAAAGATGTCACCTTTCACTATTAGGCACATTCGCTTTACTTTTTTTAATAGATATTAATATAAATTAATTAATAAATTAATAGATATTAATATAAATCCAATTAAAGAAGTTGCCTTCGATTCCTGCTTGCCAGCATTTTTTTAATAAGACCAACAACTGTTGAATATTAACAAATGTTTTTTCTGAATATGTTGAAATTATGTACCTTTTTGCTCCCCCCTTTCTGTTAACCTAGTAAATTACACAGACTGCTTTTAGACTGTTAACCTAACTTGTACTTCTGGGGGGGGCGGGGGGGACTAGGTCATGATGTATTATTCCTTTTTTGTGTCACTGGATTCAGTCTGCTAATAACATGTTAGAATTTTTGCAACTGTGTGCATAAATGAATCCTTTCTTGGAATGTTCTTTTTTGGGTATGCAGGCAACATTTTGAAAATCTTTTAAATGAACTAGTGGGTTTTTCTTTTTTAATTTCTGGAAATTTTTTGCATGAAATTAATACTAATTCTTCCTTATGTATTTGATAGAATGCATTAGTAAAAGCATCTGAACTCCAGATGTCCTTCAACAGGTGAACAGCTAAACAAATTTTGGTATTTCAATAGCAACACATACTACTCAGCATTAGAACAGAGCAAATTATTGATAAACGATGTAGCTGCAGGGAATTATGTTGAGTAAAAAAAGCCAACCACAAAAAATTACAAATAATTTCATTTACACAACATTTTGACATAAAAAAATTTAGACAAGGTTATAAAAGGGCAACGCAAGAGATACTTGTAATCAACTGAACTGCATACTGACTGTGGTGTTGAATACACAAACCTACACATGTTAAAACCATACAGACCTAAACACATACACAGTAGTCTCACTGAAACTGGAGAAATGTGAGTAAGATTGTGGACTGTATCAATGTCAGCATCCTGGTTGTGGGAAAACCTTAAATTTGTGTCTAGCAGAAGTCAGGGTGTTGCATGGACTCCTAAATTTGCAGCTGGTGTATGCCTACTGGGCAATTTGAAGGACAATGTCCTTTTAACTCACGAGATCTGACCTAACAGTTCAGATTTAAGCCCTTGTTGGGAATTTGCAAGTTCTATCATGTTCCCAGGAGGTTATGTATAACCTCTTGGGAACTTGTTAGAAATGAAAATTCCCAATATGAGTTCTACTCAATAACACAAACGAACTGGTTGGAAAGCCTGTGATCTAGCACCAGGTGGCCAGGGTCAGAGAGAAACAGTGCTGAGTAGGTTTCCAACATCAGAGAAGATTGAAAACGAGGGGGAAAGCAGAAATTTAATTAATCTTCACATTCTGGGGACTGGACTTATGCTGATTGTTATCCATGAACTGGTATACTCTTAACTCAGTTAACTTTCTCATTTTGTTCAAATTCTGGTTCAAATCACTTTCTCAATGAGGCATACCCTTAGTACTTGTGGTGACTAATCTCCAAAGATAGCTCACTTTATCTACACGCATAAAGCATTCAGAATCTGAATTTTATCTTGAGTTGCTTCTTAATGCTCTAAATAATTTCAACTCTTTCATTTTCATTTAACTTTAACAGTGTGGCTTCTTTGTCATACACTTCTTTTATAAGAATGTGACTTGCTCAAACTTAATAAAGCACTAGATTGAATATTATGAAAGGTGTTTATCTTTTTTATATTACTATTGTAATTACAGAAGAACTTTCTTTACACTCCTGAAGCCAAGCCAAGTGCTGTCGAATCGGATCCTGAAAGACAACAAATTTTGACATCTACAAGCTGGCCTGGGACTATCAGACAGACCTTGTTCTTACTATGAACTAGGATTCAGGAGGAGGCTTTCATGCTCTCTTGATGAAATAAACAATTTTATGGGATATCAGCAACAGAGTAGGCCAGTCTGTGACCTTGGCAGACCAAGAGAAAAAGCAAATTTGTCAGAACACAGACAAAATATAAACACTGTCCAAGCCACCAAAATAAGAAGCATCTTCCAGCCAACATGAGTGATTACTGTTTAATTATTTATTTATTTATTTCCTTGACAATTTTCATCTTTATTCTAATAAAAAACTAAATAAAACACATACTTTATTTAACAGGAAAATCAAAGAATGTAATAAATTTTCTTTTCATTACAAAACTAGTATATTGCAAAGATGACAATAAAATCCACTTCATTGTATCTCCAGAACTTGTATCTCTACCTATCTATCTAATAATCTATCAATTATTTATCTATCTTTACTCCTTTTATTTTTTAATAATTATGGATTTTGACTCACTCATAGTTCCCCATGGTATGAGTTTCCCCTTGGTATAACAAATATTAAACCCAACTTGTTTTAACTACTAGTGAACTAGTGAGGTAGTCAACTCTGGCTGGATGGTATTAACACTCCAATGTCCTAGTTGTAAAACTTAAGTTAATCCATGTGTGTTTCCTTATAATTTCTTTATTTTAGATGTTACACTAATAAACATTAAAAATATGACTCAGTCATAGTCAAGACAGTCAAAACCAAGAATTGTACACGTCAATGACCACAATGGCCGGAAGATAACAGACACATGATGTGGACCAGGTTTAATATGGTGAGGGCTGATACAAACCCAAAAGTACACATCTCAGTTACAATTACATTTATTAAAACACTAGGTTATGATCCAAATGGGACCTGAAGCACTTACTGATGGAGACCAAAGACTACGGCCTTCAGTACGGATTATACCTCAACACAAAGAAAACAAAAATCCTCACAAGAGAAATAGAGAAACCACTGAAGTTGTCAAGGATTTATTTTACTTAGATCCACAATCAAAACTCATGGAAGCAGCAGTCAAGAAATTAAAAGAGCCACTGAGTTGGGCAAATGTGCTGCAGAAGACTTCTGTAAAGTGTTGAAAAGCAAAGGTGTTACCTTGAAGACTAGCGCTCACCTGACCAAAGTCAGCTGTTCTCAAATGCCTCCTGTTCATGTGAAAGCTAGACAATGAATAGAGAAGACCATGAGAAAATGATGCCATTATTGAATATACCATGGATGGCCAAAAGAACAAACAAATCTTTCTTGGAGGAAATACAACCAGGATGTTTCCTTGAGGTAAGCATCGTAAGACTACATCTTGCATACTTTGAACATGTTATCAGGAGGGATCAGTCCCCGGAGAAGGACTACCATCATGCTTGATAGGGCAGAGGGATACTGAAGGAGAGGAAGACTCTAAGTGAAAGGGACAGACACAGTGCCTGTAACAATGGACTTAAGCATAGCAGAGGATGGCACAGGACCTGGGAAGTGTTTCGTTCAATACATTCATACAAGAGAATTAACAAGTCTTTTTTTTTTTTTATTTTCTCCCTACCAGCTTTCTCATCCCTGCCAACAGAATGTGTTAATCATCATCTCTTTTAATTCTCTGGAAGCTAGGCTATCAGGATACAACAGATGAAAATTTCTCAAAGGCCAGTTGCTACTCAAAAGGGCTTGGGATAGCAGCATGGTGATTTTTTCCCTTAAAAGAGATGATAATAAAGTAAAACTTTAGAAAACTAATGAGAAAAAAATGAACTTTCTTAAAGAAAAGGTACAAATATCAGTACTGTGTGTGTGTGTGTATACACACACACACGTATCTCTGTGGTACACAAACTGACCTCCTAGATGTGTTTGGTAAGCTCACGTGACAGGCAGGAATGCAGTATTATCGGCGATGATTACAGACAGGCTGACTGACACTAAGGAGCACTGGTGGGACAATATTTATGCGTCTGGCTGCTACCCAGAAGGTCGGTTGTTCAAACCCTCCAGCAGCTTCACAGGAGAAAAAAACTGGTGATCTGCTACCATAAAGACTTAAAATCTAGGAAAATCTACAGGGCAGTTGTACCCTGTCTTATAAGGTAGTCATGAATGAGAACTGACTTGACAGACACAATAAAAACCATTGAGACTTAATTTAACTTTCTAGCATAACAGCACTAGCCTATAAAGAGAAAAACAAAGACGGGAGCCTTATTCTTTTTAATCCTAAATTCTTCTAATCATGAAAACTACCTGGCCAAATGGAAAACACTGAAGAACTATAACAAACAATCAGAAACGAAGACAATTTAAAAGACCAAAACACTAAAGCATGAGCTTTCAAATAAAAACCTCTTGATGAAGCAATAAAGATGCTACAGTATATTTCCTGTCTTCACACAAGGAGGGCATAATAGCAATGAATCTGGGAACAGAATCTGGCACATTAACACACACTCAAATATTATTAGATTGAACCAATACAAACACATGAAAGGAGACAACACTAGAGCTTATCTATAAAATTCATCATCTTATTCAAGGTTTGGAAACCTCGGTGGAATACGAGGTCTGACAATTAATTCGGCGAACTGAATTCTTCTATGCGCCTTTGCAGCCACTGTGTCAATCCATCTTGTTGAAGGTTTTCTTTCCACCCCCCCCCACCCTCTACTTTACCAACCATGACGTCCTTCTCCAGGAACTGGTCCCTCTTGATTACATTTCCAAAGTGAGATGAAATCTAACCATCCTTGCTTCGTAAGGAAACCTGATTCAAGACCTCTCATTACCCGATCTCAGAATATACTACACTGCCACAGTGGTCAAAACAGCCTGGTACTGGTACAAGAACAGCAGATGGATCAATGGAACAGAACTGAGACCCCAGTGATGACACCATCTGCCTATGAACAGTTGATATTCGACAAAGGCCCTAAGACATTAAACTGGGGTAAAAACAGTATCTTCAACAAATGGTGCTGGCAAAATTGGATATCCATCTGCAATAAACTGAAACAAATCCATATCTTACACCTTATAAAAATACCAACTCCAACTGGATAAAAGAATACCTGCTTCACTCACTTGCCAAAGCAAACTGTTAGCTGTGAAAATAGGATGACTACTTCATCAGTCCTAAAATCATACTAAATCCATAAATTTAGCAGAAGTGATACAACAGAACAATTACTGCTGAAAACTCCTTGGGGCAAAGAAAGACTAACTCTGTAACGGATGGCTATGGAATGTAATTACGAAGTGTTTGCTAGCACCACTGCACTAACCTGCTGGTATCTCTTTATAAGGTTTTTCTCTAAATATTTTAAAGAATTACTTGAATATGACTTAATATTGTTTGTTGAAAGCACAATCTCTGGGTAGAGCCATTTAAATATTATTCTCATGCTATTTTCGTTCTCTTTTGTAATTAGAAATCCATGGTCACTCTAAAAATTCAAATGCCTAGTTCCATTTCCTACCAAGGTAGGTATTCACAATTCTGGAATAGACCTTAGAGACTTCTTTTTCTATGCATATCAAACTAAACATTCCAGGTGGGCAATGATTATTTTTTTTACATCTTACTAATAGTTGTAATCCAAGCTCCTAACAGACTAGGCTCTCAAAAACACAGGCAGTTCCCAAGTTATGAGCATCCAACTTAGAGACAACTCATACTTAAAAACATACTGTCATATAATGTATTATACTAAAAATCTGAGTTAAATATTATTGTTCATAAAAACAAATACACATACTATTTATAAACTATTTCATATGCATAGAAAGGTATGTATATACTACATACTAAAACAAACATTTGACTAACTGATGCTAAATTAAGATTATGTACCTGTTGTAGATTACCTACAAACTCAAAGGCAGACTTACCAATGGATCTCACGTATAATCCAAGGAATTCCTGAATTTGTTAAGTGATCACATCATTCCTAACATTCCATGTTTTTTTTTACCTTTAACACTACATTGCAAATATTTCAAGTCAGTATTGATGAAATGATTCTTTTTATTAACCACAGCACAACATCAATAACGGGAAATGCAGTTGACACTAATTTCTCATCATCACAAACAACACAGTAGTGAACACATAAATATATAACTTTACATTTATTTATGATGTATCTGTGTGTGTATATCCACAGCCTTTTACTACTACTACCCATTGCCATGGATACAATTCTGACTCATGATGATGTTACAGAACAGAACACAACTGACTCACAGGGTTTCAAAGGCTAGAGCCACATCTTTCCCCTGTGAAATGGATGGTGGATTTGGACTAACCACCTTTTGGTTAGCGGCCAAGCTCTTAACCACCATGCTACCAGTTCCTTTCTACTTTTGCTTAGATGAAGCTAATATGGTAAGTTTTAATCACTGAATTTCATATTCTTATTTGTTAAAACATAAAAGAAATCTTAATAATATAACATATTCCCAAATACAAAAAGTTAAAGAAAAAGTTTTACCATTCTTGCTGACATCCAGTTCCCTGAGATTAATGAGATTTGCAATGGATGCTGGGAGTGCTGTTAAATCATTGTCTGGCAAACTCAGTTTGTGCAGAGACTGACAGTTAAAAAGTTGCTATTGAAAAAAAGAGACAAACACATTTTGGTTATTTAGCTTCCTTACCACAATTTCATCACCTGTTGACTTTTACACAGTCTTACTGAAACTAGATGAGTCACATCCACACAAATACTAGGAACACACTTTTAACTGCTCTGGTTACACTAACATGAACCTGAATACAAATTAAACACTAAGAATGGTATATATCCTCATAATTCTGTACTGAGCAAAATACGCTTAGTGAGAATAAATACATGGCTACATGTTTGGTTGGGTAGTCAAAAATAAGTGACATTTGGAGCTTGTCCTTCCTAAATGTTACACAGAATATACTCATACCAAAAAAAAATTATTCATTACTTCTCCAAAATTCAAACTTAACTGGGTGTCCTATATTTTTATTTCTCAAATTTGGTGATCCAAATTATAGGCTGCTTTTTTTCTTTTTTCTGTTTTAAATGCTGGCCACATCTCTGAATTGATCTTTATGAGTTATCAATAGGTCTTCACTTACAGTCTGAAAAACACTGCCTTTTAAGAGGTCAACTGTTCTAACGATTAGATTAAAGCTACAGCAGACTTTCCATGTAACAGTAGAAATTTGGTAGAGGAATAAATGGAGTGAAATTTAAGAAGGTAAGTATAACCAAAAAACTACTAAAGTTAATAAATAAATTCAGTAAAGGGCTGGATACAGGGTCAATACACAAATATATCAGGTTTCTATACATTAGCAATGAGCAATATGACAAGGAAGCTAAAGGAACAATTCCATTTACGACTGTATCTCTAAAAGGATAAAATACAAAACAATAAATTTAACTAAGGAAGAGACTAGTATACTGAAAACTATAAAACATACTAAAGACCTAAATACACATAAATATATACCATATTCATAGATCACAAAACTTGACATTAAAGCAATCTATAGCAATCTATAGACTGAATGCAATTTCCATCGAAATTCCAAGAGCCTTCTTTGCAGAAATGGAAAGGCCTATCGTAAAATTTATACGGAACATCAGGAGGCCTTGAATGGCCAACAGCAATCAGGCGAGGGGGCAGTTATACAACTGATACTTTTCTCATCCCAAAACATATTATAAAACTATCACCGAAACAGTCTGGTGCTGGTGTAATAACAGACATACAGACCAATGGTACAAAATTTAGAATCCAAAAATAAATCTATACATACATTTATGATCAACTGATTTTTGACAAGGATGCTAAGCCAATTCAATGGGGAAAGAATAATTTCAATGATAAATGGTATTGGGACACCTGGATTTCCACAAAGAAAAGAATGAACTTAAATTCATACCTCATACCCCAACCACTGCCTTTGAATCAGGTCTGACTCATAGCAACCCTAGAGATCAGAGCAGAACTGCCCCAGAGAGTTTCGAAGGAGTGCCTGGCGAATCTGAACTGCCAACCTTTCAGTGAGCATACTTAACACTTAACCCGTTACGCCACCAGGGTTTCCATACCTCATGCCACACATGAAAATTAACTGAAAGACCTCAATGTTAAGAGCTAAAACCAGTTTCCAAAAGCCGATTTTTAGATGAAATACCAAAAACACAAGTAAAACAAAAGATAAGTGGGGTTTCATCAAAATTTCTAACTTTTTTTCCATCAAAGTGAAAAGAAAATCTACCGAACGGGAGAAAAATTGGAAACCACGTATCAGATAACATCAGATAAATATTTAATATCCAAAATACATATAAAAACTCTTAAAATTAGGGACAATTCAATTTTAAATGATAAAAAAAGAGCAAAGTACTTAGATATTTCACAATAAAAAACACATGACCCATAAGCACATGAAAATACATGTATCATGGATTGAATTACGGTACCCCCAAAAATGTCTTCACCAATTTGGCTATGGTACAATTCCTAGTATAGTGTGACTGCCCTCCATTTTGTCATTTTCCTATGTTGTAAAGCCTAATGTCTGTCTGAGGTTAAACACTTTGCACTTTTCCTAGGGCAAACTAGCAATTCCAGATGATTGTGCAGCTATTAGACAATTTTCTTACAGTTACTTTAAAATAATTTTATATTCAAACAAATGCATAGAAATAATATATTTTAACATTTCTACATCTTACAAAACAAAATCTTTGAAATATTATGCTCTGTAATTGTCTTTTGTATGGTATTTTATGAAACAATACCCGAGGTGCATCCTTGGGTTGTCAGGGCACGTATCACCAAAAAAAAAAAAAAAAACACATGACATTAGCCCTTAAAGCTTTTAAAATACTCTTACATTTTCGGCGACATTCCACATAATTGCTCTGCCCTCCAGACTCTATGCACTGGCCACACTCTCTGAATTCTGAGTGGAGATCCCTGTCCCTGTGCTACAACTCTGCCTGGAAAGGCTTACTTGGACAGCATCTCTGCCCCCTCAGCTTTAGGTGCACCCTAGAGGAGAAGTCAAGACGTTGGACTAAGCATAGATTTCCTTATATCCCTCTGGAAACCAAGACCTTAAGTGATAACCAAACGGAGCCTTCTAATCACCTAGTCAGACCCCAGGACACGACACCGGGCTGTTAATTTGGACTTCATACCACTGAATGAAAAACCCCCCCTGTTTTGCTGACTCTCGCTCCCAGCAAGCCCTGGCTGTCATGAACTAAAGGTAACGCAACACTGTGAATTGTTTTTCTCTGTGTTGGCCGGTGGGCGGAGCTGGGTCTTGCCCAGCAAGTAGTCTCAGACACACTGCTAGTGGGACAGGCAGGCAAAATTGCCATATTCTGAGAGCCAGGCTTAGGACTCTGTACATCTAGCCACTTTGGGCCTGACTTTTTATCTCTGCCACAGTGTGGCTTGTACAGAATCGTGGGGCCTAAGTGCAAGACGCCATGTTGGATACGGAGATTTTAGCGGGACCTAATTCTTAGCCTGGGAGCCAGCGCCTGCAAACAGGACAACGCTTCTATGACAGAAAAGCAGTAGTTTACACAGTGTCACCCACAGTGGGGGCCTGGCAACAGAGCCTGAGGACTCACTATCTCTCAGCACCCTTAGCCCCTGTATCTGCCAACTGTGTGCAGGCTGCTATCTTAAATACAGTGGCCGCAGCTAAACCTAATTCTTACCTTGGGAGCCAGAGCCTGCCCACAGGAGAGCGCTTTTCTACCAGAAAAGTAGTCGTTTACACAGTGTCACCTAAGGCTGAGCCCTGTCAGCAGAGGCCAACAAGGCAGTAGCATTGCTGTATTTTGAACTAGTTCGTGTCATCTGGGGTTGGATATAGAAGTGCTTACTTTGCCAGTTGGGAAGAGGGACCTCTATACCTGAAAACCTGACTGACATGGGAAGTGGTCAGATATCTTTTGCTTTACATTTTAAGACAGCCTAGAGAAACATCCGCGGTCCATCCTCACAGTCTCTCTCCAAGCCTCTACTTACTCACATGGGACCCAAAAAGCAACAGATGCTTATGGCAAACAAGAAATCACCCATGGCTTCAGAAGACTCCCAAACAAAACAACGAAGGAGTTTTCCAGATGAAGAAACTTTTCTGAAATCATCAGAAGGTGAATACAAAAGGGTTATATACAGAGTCCTCCTAGACCGTATACAAAATGCAGCACAACAAAATGAAAAATTAAACAAGCTGTTCAATCTGATGGCACACCAGTACTCTGAAATCCAACAGATGAAGAACAAAATCAAAGACACAGAAACTTTCATTCAAAGCCAAGAAAACAGAATGCAACAAATGGAAAACAGAACTTCTGACCTGGAAGACAGAGCTACTGACACCAGCATCTATGAGCAGAAATGAGAAAAAAGAAACAAGAAAAATGAAGAAGCATTAAGAAGCATGTGAGACTCTATCAAGAGGAACAATCTTCAATTAATTGGAGTCCCTGAACAGGACAAGACACCTGAGAACACAGAGAGTTTCGTTGCTGAGCTGCTGAAAGAAAATTTCCCGGAAATCAAGAAGGAAGAGAATATAGATACCCCAGATGCATATCGTACGCCACCCAATACAGATCTCAAAGGAAAGACTCCAAGACATATTATAATCAAGCTTAACAAAATGAAACATAAGCAGAAACTCTTCAAGACAGTAAGACTCAAAGCAAAGCTAACATTCAGAGGGAAACCCTGTAGGATTTCGTCAGATTTCTCAGCAGAAACCATGCTGGCATGGAGACAGTGGCATGACACATTCAAAGCCTTGAAGGAAAAGAACTTTCAACCAACAATTATGTATCCTGCAAAACTGATCTTTCAAATATGAAAATGAAATGAAGACATTTCCAGATAAACAGAAACTCAGAGACTTTGTAAAAACTAAGCCAAAACTACAAGAAATACTGAAAGAAATTCTTAGCTTTGGCTTAGAAGAACGAAACCACTAACTTTATATTTTAGAAGGATACATCATCCAGAATTCTACTCAGGGAAGGCTCCAAACTCAATAACAGCTTTAATACTGAAAGAAGCAATCCAGTGATTATCATGAAAGCTACAGTGCCATCATATTAAAAAGAGGGATGTAATGCAGTCGTTATAGTCATTCCAGATGGAGAGGAAGATGACAAGACTGGTAGTAATTAAAACTGGGTTTATATATAATTTATTAAGGGGGATCATAGGGGCAGCTGTAAAGCACAACAAAGATGTAACACACCATTTCAAGAAATGTAACACAGCAGTCTCAACAACTACAAAACCAGCTCTGAAAAAGGTGAAAAATCAACTCACAAAAAAGAAAGTCCCAGAACAGACTAATAAGAACAGAGAAAACATCAACACAAAAATAAACATATCACAATGGCAGCCGTGAACACATACCTATCAATAATTACACTGAATGTGAATGGACTGAATGCTCCAGTAAAGAGACATCAAGTGACATCTTGGATCAAAAGACATGACCCATCCATATGTTGTCTACAAGAAACTCACTTCAGACTTCAAGATAGGAACAAACTGAAAATTATAAAGGATGGAAGAATGTATATCAAGCTCACAATCAGCAAAGAAGAGCAGGTGTGGTGACTCTAATTTCAGACAAAATCTATTTTAATGTAAAATCCACCCATGGTGGACAAAGATGGTCACTATTTATTGATGAAAAGTTCAGTACACAAGCAGGACTTAACTATATTAAATATTTATGCACCTAATATCAGAGCACCTAAACACATCAAAGAAACACTGACTATACTCAAAAAAGAGTTAGATCACTCCAGAATAATAGTGGGAGACTTCAACACTCCAGTCTCAATATTGGACAGATCATCTAGAAAAAAGCTCAGTAAAGATACAAAAGACCTCACCGTCACAATTAAACAACTAAACCTCATCGACATATACAGAACTTTCTACCCATCAGCAGACAATACACCTTCTTCTCCAGTGCACATGGAACATTCTCCAGAATTGACCATGTGTTAGGACATAATGCAATTTTCAAAAAAATCCATACCACTGAGTTAATGCAAAGCATCTTCTCAGATCATAAATCCATAAAAGTCAAAATAAATGGCAGAAAAAACATAGATAGAAAGCGGAACTCTTGGAAACTGAACAACATCTTGCTCAAAAAAACATGGATCATAGAAGAAATCAAGGATGAAATAAAGAAATTCATCGATTCCAATGAGAATGAAAACACTTCCTACCAGAACCTATGGGATACAGCCAAAGCAGAGATCAGAGGTCTGTTTATCTTCATAAATGCACAAATCTGGAAGGAAGGAAGAAACCAAATCAAGGAACTAACTCTACAGCTTCAACAAATAGAGAACAACCGAGGAACCCTTCAGGCAACAGAAGAAAACAGACCATAAAGATTAGAGCAGAGCTAAAGGAATTAGAAAATAGAAAAACAACTGAAAAAACTGAAAAGACCAAAAGCTGGTTTTTGAAAAGATCAACCAAATTGACAAACCACTGGCTAAGCTTACTAAAGAAAAACAGGAAAGGAAACAAATAACCCAAATTAGAAACGAATGGGGAGTGGTCACAACAGGTCCCACAGAAATCAAAAATATCGTAACAGAATACTATGAAAGATTGTGCTCTAACAAATTTGAAAACCTAGAGGAAATGGACAAATTCCTTGATTCATATCACCTACCCACGTTATCACAGTGTGAAGCAGAACAACTTAATAAACCTGTCACAAAGGAAGAGACTGACAATGTCATCAAAACAATGTCAACCAAAGAAAGCCTGGGCCCAGATGGCTTCACCGCAGAATTCTACCAAGCTTTTAGACAAGAATTATCTCCAATACTACTGAGATTATTTCACAGTATAGAAAGGGATGGAGTGCTCCCAAATTCATTCTATGAAGCCAGCATAACCCTGATACCAAAACCAGGGAAAGACCCAACAAAAAAGGAGAACTACAGACCGATATCACTCATGAATCTGGATGCAAAAATCTTCAACAAAATTCTTGCCAATAGAATACAACAACATATTCAAAAAATAATCCATCATGACCAAGTTGGATTCATACTGGGAATGCAAGGCTCATTCAACATCAGAAAAACAATTAATGTGATTAACCACCTAAATATCACAAAGGACAAGAGTCACCTGATTTTGTCCATTGATGCAGAAAAGGCATTTGATAAAGTCCAACACCCATTCATGCTAAAAGCTCTTAGCAAAACAGGTATAAAATTCCTCAATGCAGTAAGGGCCATTTATACAAAACCAACTGCCTACATCATCCTGAATGGAGAGAGACTGAAGGAGTTTCCCTTGAGAACAGGTACTAGAGAAGGATGCCTACTCTCACCTCTCCTATTCAACATAGTACTAGACATTCTAGCTAGAGCAATTGGACAAGATCAAGAAATAAAGGTCATCTGCATTGACAAAGAAGAAGTCAAAATCTCCCTGTTTGCTGATGATATGATTGTATATGCTGAGAATCCCAAATAATCTATAAGGAAACTACTCAAACTGATAGAAGAGTTCGGCAAAGTCTCAGGATACAAGATAAACATAAGTAAATCAGCAAGATTCCTTTATACCAACAGTGAGACTGTTAATGAAGAAATCATCAAATCAATAGTCCCCAAGAACATAAAGTACCTAGGAATTAATCTAACCAGAGAAATAACAGACCTTTACAAAGAGAATGACAAGCCCTTACTACAAGAAACTAAGAGAGACTTTAGATAAATGGAAAAACCTACCCTGCTCATGGATAGGAAGAATTAACATTGTGAAAATGTCTATTTTACCCAAAGCAATTTACTTATAGAATGCAATCCCAATACAAGTTCCAGCGACATTTTTTAATGAGATGAAGCAACAAATCACCAATTTTGTTTGGAAAGGGAAGAAACCCTGGATAAGTACTACTAAAGGACAACACACTGGGACGCCTCTCATTACCTGATTTCACAAGCCATTACACTGCCACAGTTGTCAAAATAGCCTGGTACTGGTACAGGAACAGACAGATTGATCAATGGAACAGAATCGAGACCCCAAAGATGACTCCATCTGCCTATGAACAGTTGATATTCAACAAAGGCCCTAAGACATTAAACTGGGGTAAAAACAGTATCTTCAACAAATGGTGCTGGCAAAATTGGATATCCATCTGCAATAAATTGAAACAAGATCCATGTTACACCTTATACAAAAATCAACTCAAACTGGATAAAAGACCTAAATATCAAATCTAAAACGATAAAGTTCATCCAAGAAAAAGTAGGAACAATAGAAGCTTTAATACACAACATAAACAGACTTCAAAATCTGTCAAACAAACCACAATCAACAGAAGAGAAACTAGATAAATAGGTGCACACTAAGCTCAGCTGAGTGTTAATTCAACCCTTACAAACACAGAAAGCCCCGGTTCCACCCTTTCAAACCCCTGAAGTCATGGCCACATCCTTTCAGACTGAGGCAGTTCAGCTTCTCAGGCTGGCTGTCTCCTCAGCTTCTGTTTCCTATGGCTGCATGGCCTGGGCCTCAGGCCTACATCTGCTGTACCAAGGCAAGTATTCCAAAGCTCTGGAGCTCCACTCTTGCTAGAAAGCTTCCTGCACAAAGGCACTTAAAGATTTTCACAGAAAACAGTATGTCGAGGCATACTGATGTGCTCAATGAACACCACCCATATATTTTTTGTAATTTATTATAACACTAGGTTTCTTGACATTGACTTCCACACCACCTTGTGAAATCCTTTTTATGATAGTCATTCCTGCATTATCCCAAGTGGTCAAACAAGTGATGGCCCTTTTATCTTTCCACACTAGAAGAGTGGTACCTTTTTAATACGTTACTATGGATTTTTTTAAAGGAATTTTGGTTTTTTATTTCACTTGATAATTTCTTACTATTTGTTTAAGATTGTCCTGGTTAACAACAACAACTGTCACCACACAGTTGCCTGCGACAGGCCTCTCTAGCTATCGCATGAAATGCTGTGATGCCTGATAGATGGGCTGTCTTAAAAGAGGATTAGGGTGGGGCTGTGACACCCTTGCTAAAGTCATCTCCTTGCTTCAGTGTAAAGGGAGTTTCCCTGGAGAGTTGCACCACCTTTTATCCTACATACACAAAAGGAAAGAGAAGCAAACAAAGAGATAGGGACCTCACATCATCAAGAAAGCAGTGCTAAAAACAGAGCATGTCCTTCATACCTCTGGTTCCTGGGGCCAAGATGCTCCCGAACCAAATAAAAGCTGATATAACACAAGGACCTTCTTCAGAGCTAACAGAGCAAGTGCATTCCCTAGAGGTTGGACTTGTTATCCTACTGGACTATGTAAGAATAAATTTTTCTTCATTATAGCCATCCACTTGTGTTAACTCTGTTAACAGCAATACCATATGACTAAGACAACGTTCAGTGTCTTCAGTCATTAGGAAAATCAAAATCAAAGTCACACTAAAATATCACATTTCACCCACTAAGATGGCTATGGTTAAACAAACTAAAAAACAACAAACATTGGTAAGGTTGCAGAGAAATCAGAACTGTCATCCATTGATGGTGGGACTGTAAAACTGCTATGGAAAACAGCCTGGCATTTCCTCAAAAAGTTACAAAATTAACACTTAACTAAGCAATTTCACTTCTAAGCGTAGAACTGAAAACAGGAATGGAAATGAACTTTCATACACAAAGTTCGTTTAGCACTACTCACAAGAGCTAAAAGATGAGAAAAACAAAACATTGTGGTAAACCCCAAAACCAAACTCACTGCCATCAGCTTTATTCCGACTCATAGCAACCCTACAGGACACAGAACTTCCCCCCAAAGAGTCTCCAGGGACCACATGGTGGATGGGAAGTGGCAACATTTTGGTTAGCAGCTGTAGCACTTAACCACTATGCCACCAGGGTGGGAGAAATCCCATCTTCAATGCAGGAGATCCAGATTGGATTCCTGGTGAAAGCACCTAAATCACAGGTAACCACTCACCTATCAATGCAGTTTTGTGTGTTGCTATGAAGCTGAAAAGGTTTCAGTAGAACTTTCAGACTAGAAAGAAAGGCCTAGCAATCTACTTCCACAAATGTTACAACCAAGAAACTCCTATGGAGTATTTCAATTCTGTAACACAAGGGTTTACCATGAGTCAGTCAACTCCACAGCAATGGGTGCTTTCGTCCTTTTTCTCTTTCTGAACACAAACTTTATTAGTGATTACTAAGTATAGAAAGAAAGGACGGAAAAAGGAAGTCTCATTTGCTTAGGGGACACTGAGCTTCTTTCAACGGTGATGGAAAATTTTGAAAATAGGTAACAGTGAAGGTTCAACAATATAATTAATGTTACCAGTTAGTACATGTGAAGAACAGAGAAACGGCCAAGTGTTCTGTTGCATATATATTTACCTTAATAAGGAAAGAGTGCATATAAAAGGCAGAGTAGCCACCAAAAGTCCTATCAAAGAAATTAAGTGATTATATATGAAAGAACACTTCAATTGCAATAAATTTTCTCCACCAACTTTGTTCCTCTAGTTATTGTTACTAAACTTCAGTAATTTATGACCTATTAGTTATTAGAGGACAAAGAGAAGGACTCAGTAACAAGGGCCACCAATGTAATTACTAATGCATAGACAATCCTGCAACAACAGTATTAATAAACACTAATTTATGAACGGTTATGTAGCCAGACAGGTATGTAAAGATAACAGGCTTGGCTGTGGATATTTCCACATGCATAGCTGTAGGGACTACTTAAATACAGACAATAAAACATACAAGAGCCACAGTCAGAACAACTAATTAGACATAACCAAACATCAAGTGGGACAAATTTCCTAAGCTAGAGGGTAAAGGAACTTAGACCTGGTAGACATCTACACTAATGAGCACAACGCAGCTCATAAACACAAAGTTCTGCACCTTATTTTTGTGAGGAGCCTCTTAAAATCTCCCGGTGACCATCTAAGATACCATCACTGGTCTCTTACACACCAGAGCAAAGGATAAAGAAGAAAACCGAAGATTCAAGGGAGAAGTTGAGATTAACGGACCACATGAACCATAGCCTACATGACCCCTAGGCCAGATGAAATAGATGGTGCCAGGCTACCACTATTGACCACACTAACTATAATGGCAACAGAGGGCCCCAGTCAGAGCAGGAGAAAAGCTGTGGAGCAAAAAATATAATTCACGCAAAAGACCAGATTTGCTGGACTCTCAGAGACCAGATGAAGGCCTGAGATTGTGACCCTGTGACACCTTTCTGAACTGGAACTGAAACCATTCTCAGAATCTCCTTTCAGCAAAACCACATACAGACCATAAAATAAATAATAACACCCAAGAGTAATGTGGTCCACGGGACAATCAATTACAAGATATCAAAAGGATAATATCCGCCCAAAAGCAAAGATGAGAAAGCAGAAAGGGGCAGAAAATCAGGACGAAAGGAAACTGTGAACCCATGATAGAAATGGTGATAATGGTGACACACACTGTCGGAAATGAGACCAGCAGCATGGAATATTTTTTGTGCAAACTATCAAAAGGAAACTAATCTGCTCTATAAACATTCACCTAATAAAAAATTAAAATAAAATACATACATGTCCTCCAAAAACTTTTCTACAAATGCTAACTATGAAGAGGACATGAGCGGAGGGGGACATGAAGGAATATGAAAAAACAGAAACCTAACTTAAAAAACATACTTTAGAGTAGTGGAGCCAGGCTGGTGGACTAAATACATGTCTCCTCAATTCTGTTTCAAAACTAAGGGCTGGATTGATAGCTGAACAGAGCACTCTGGACACCCAAGGGGCCTTAAGATATGGCACATGGCTGTAAAACTGGACTACATGCCACTAAATGGGACACTTCCTCTCTCTCTGGCACAAGCCAGCATGTGCTGAGCCCCACTCCTACTGACTTACCGTTTGGGTGGACTGCAGGTACTGATGCTTTTTTTGTTGTTGTTGTTATCTCAAAGGCAGGGAACGGGCATGAGCCAGCAAATACAGTGAACTGCAGTGTTAAAGTAAACAGCATATAGTGCAGCAGAGAGTACATTTTGAGAGCCCGCTGCTGACTAAAGGCATCACTGCCCCTCTACTCTCTCTTTTCTGAGCTCCACCACTGATTCTGCTGTTTCGTGGCAAGAAGGGCAGCTCGGCCAGGACACCATGAGGCAATGTCCCCCAACCAGAGACCTCAGCAAGGTCTAATTCCCATACTGAGAAGGAGTGCCAGCTCAGAAAGCACTTTTGTAGCAGAAAGGCTATGTTTAGCACAGTGTTACCTTACAACTGGGGCCCCACTGAGGATCGCAGCAATGCCATAACCCCAACCTACTTCGAATTACATGAAAGCATCTTCGGATGGCCAAAGAGGTGCTTCCACTGTCAGCTGGGAGGCAGGGCCTGCCATACTGGCAGCCTGACTGATTTTGGCAGCTGTCAGATAGCGCCCAGCTTTTTAAAATAAGACTGCCTGGAGAAATAACTGCCGAGCAGCCCATCGGCACCTTCCCCAGCCTCACTGACCCACATCATAGGGTTCTCATTGACGGCCCCAGTGACTCCATAGGTAGGGCACTGTCTTGGCCAGCCAAGAGGTAGAGTGTTCACCAGAGCCAGTCACTAGAGTACAGAGAAGGAGCTGCCGACGAAGTTCAGAACTATGCCTCAGCTCCTACTGAAAAATAGCCTCCCAATGGCCTGAAAGAAACAAACTATCACTAACCACTTAAAGAAACAGTCCATCATGACTCCAGACAACACCCAAAATAAAGAAACAAAAACTTTCCAGATGAAGAAGGCTTTCTGAAACTATGAGAGGTCAAGTACAAAAGAATGATATAGAGCACTCTCCTAAAGATTAAACAAAATCAAGCAGACAAAAAGGAAAAATTAAGCAAACTATTCAAACTGATGAAACATCAATAATCTGAAATCCAGCAGATCAATAAAAAAAATTACAGAATTAGACAATTCAATTCAAAGCCAGAAGAGCAGAATTGAGGAGATGGAAGTCAAACAGCAACTGACACCAGCATTTACGAGGAGAGGTCAGAGAAAACAAATAAGAAAAATGAAAAAGCATTAAGAAACATGTGGGACTCTTATTAAGAGGAATAATCTATGATTAATTGGAGTTCCTGAGCAGGGAGGGATAGCGGAAAACACAGAGTATTGTTGTTAAGTTGCTGACAGAAAGCTTCCCTAAAATTATGACAGAAGAGAATATAGATATCCAAGGCATGTACTGAATGCCACAAAAACTAGAACTCTCTAAGACACCAAGACATATTATAATCAAGCTCAATAAAATAAAATATAAACAGATTCTCTTAAAGGCGGACAGGCTCAAAGCAAATCTAACATTCAGAGGGAATCCTTTGTAGGCTTTCATCTGACTTCTCGACACAAATGATTTTGGCAAGGAAGCAGTGGGATAACACATGCAAAGCCTTGAAGGAGAAAAACTTCTAACCAAGAATTACATATCTTGCAAAACTGTCTCATAAATATAAATATCAAATTAAGACATCAGCAGGTAAACAGAAGCTTAGAGACTGTAAAAACCAAGCCAGAACTAAAGTAAAGACTCGAGGCTATCTGCTTAGAAAACAAGAGCAGTCCAGAAACCTACTCAGTTAGGGAAGTCACAAAACTCAATCAAAGCTACAATATTAAAAGAAGGGAATCAGTGATCATACCACAAAAACTAGGACACCATCATATTAACAAGATGGATATACTACAGCAGTTATAATCTTTTCACATGGAGATGAAGTTAAAAAGGTATGTAGAAGCTAAAATTGGGTTTAAACTTAGAATATTCATGGGAGTTGCAGGGATGGAGGCAAAGCACAATAACAACGCAACATAGCAAAAGAAGAAATGTAACACAGGAGATTCAATAAACACAAATCCAACACTGAAAAACATGAAAAGCCAAACCCTAAAGAAGAATGGCTCAGAACAGAATGTTAAGAGCAACATGGAAAACATCAACACAAAAACAAATACATCTAAATGACAGCACTAAACATATATCTATCAATAAATACTCTGAATGTAAACAGACAAGTGATATCCTGGATCAACAGACAAAACCCATCTATATGTTGCTTACAAGAAACACACCTTAGACTTAAAGACATAAGCAAACTGAAAATTAAAGGATGGAATAACATATACCAAGCTAACAATATACAAAGAAGAGCAAGTGTGGTAATACTAACCTCAGATAAATAGATTTTAATGTAAAATCCACCATCATGGACAAGGACGGTCACTATTCCTGAAAGGTTCAATACACAAGCAGGACTTAATATTAAATATTTATGGACCCAATAACACAGCACCTAAATACACTGAACAAACTCTGACTACACCGAGCAATGTGACAGATCACTCCATAATAATAGTTGGGAGACTGCTACACTCCACTGTCAGTAGTAGAAAGATCATCCGGAAAAAAGCTCACTAAAGAGACAGAAAATCTCATAGCAACAATTAACCAACCAGATCTCATCAACATATACATAATGTTTTACCCATCAACACATAAGTAAACCTTGTTCTCCAATGCACATGGAACATTTTGCAGAACAGACCATGTGTTAGGACATAAAGCAAATCTCACCAAAATCCAAACCACTGAATTATAGCAAAGCATCTTTTCACAGCACAAAGCCATAAAAGTTGAAATCAACAGCACAAAAAACAGACAGAAATTTGAACTCATGGAACATGAACAACACTATGCCCCAAAGGTCATGGGTAATATAGGAAATCAAGGACAAAACAAAGAAATTTATGGAATCAAATAAGAATGAAAACACGCCCACCAGAACCTATGGGATACAGACAAAGTAGGGCTCAGAGGTCAATTTATCTCTATAAATGCATATATCCAGAAGGAAGAAAGGACCCAAATCAAAGAATTAGCCCTACCGCATGAACAAGTAGAAAAACAGCAACACAGGAACCTCTCGGGCACCAGAAGAAAACAGATCATAAAGATTAGAGCAGAACTAAACGAATTACAGAAAAATTGAAAAAATTGACAAAACCAAAAGCTGGTTTTTGAGAAGATCAACAAACCATTGGCTAAACTTACTAAAGAAAAACAGGAGGGGAAACAAATAACCCGAATAAGAAATGAGGTGGTAAAAGTGACAATGGATCCAACAGTAATAAAAACATCATGACAGAATACTACAAAAACTGTACTCTAACAGATTTGAAAACCTAGAGGAAATGGACAAATTCCTAGATTCATATCACCTCCCAAAATGATCACAAGGAGCAGTAGAACTTAATAAACCCATCACAAAGGAAGAGATTAAAAAAGAAACTACCAACCAAAATAATCCCTGCCCCAGAAGGCTTCACCACAGAATTCTACCAAGCTTTTAGAGAAGAGTTAACTCCAATACTACTGAGACTACTTCACAGCAAAGAACATGATGGAATACTCCCAAATTCATTCTACGAAGCTAGCCGAACCCTGATACCAAAGCCACGGAATGATCTCACAAAAAAAGAAAATTACACACCAATATCACTCATGAACCTAGATGCAAAAATCGTCAACAAAATGCTAGCCAATAGAATTCAACAACACATCAAAAAAATAATTCATCATGACCAAGTGGGATTCCCACCAGGGTTGCAAGGTCAGCTCAACGTCAGAAAAACAATTAATGTGATCAACCACATAAATAACACAACAAAATCATCTGATTTTGTCAATTGATGCAGAAAAGGCATCCGACAAAGTCCAACACCCATGCATGTAAAAAACTGTCAGTCAAATAGGAAGAGAAGGCTAATTCCTCATCGCCGTAAGGGGCATCTACACAAAGCCAACTGTCTCCATCATTCTGAATGGAGAAAGACTGAAAAAATTCCCCCTGACAACGGGAACAAGAGAAGGATGCCCACTGTCACCACTTCTAGTCAACATTGTACTAGAGGTTCTGGCCAGAGCAACGAGAAAAGACAAAGAAATAAAAGGCATCCACATCAGCAAAGAAGTAAAAATCTCTCCATTTGCAAATGATATGATTGTATACACACAGAATCCTAAAGAATCCATAAGTCAACTACTCAAACTAACAGAAGAGTTCAGCAAAGTCTCAGGATACAAGATAAACAAAAGTAAATCAGGAGGATTCCTTTATACCAACAAACACATCATCAAAGAAGAAACCACCAAATCAGTAGCATTTACTATAGCCCCCAAGAAAACAAAATACCTAGGAATAAATCTACCTAGAGAAATAAGAGACCTATATGAAGAGAACTACAAGATCTTACTGCAAGAAACCAAGACAGAGTTACATAAATGGAGAAACCTACCCTGCTCATGAACAGGAAGACCCAAAGTGATCCACATATACAATGCAATCCCATACAAATTCCAGTGACATTTTGTGAGATGGAGAAACAAATCACAAACTTTGTTTGGAAAGGTAAGAAACCCCAGATAAGCAAAGCTCTACTGAAGAACTGGAACACAGTGGAAGGGCTGACACTACCCAACCTCAGAACATATTACACTGCCACAGTAGTCAAAACAGCCGGGTACTGGTATAAAAAGAGACACGTAGACCAACGGAACACAGGTAAGATTCCAGAGATGCAACTACCCTCTTGGCAACAGTTGATATTTGGTAAAGGCTCTAATGTGGTGAACTGGCATAAAAACAGTCTCTTTAACAAATGTTGCTGGCAAAATTGGATATCCATCCAGGAAAAACTGAAACAAGACCCATATCTCATACCTTACACAAAAATTACTACATCTGCTAACCAAAAGGTCAGTTCAAATCCACCTGGCACTCCTTGGAAACTCTATAGGGATGGTTTTTACTCTGACCTATACAGTCACTATCAGTCTGAACTGACTTGATGGCAGTGGCTACACAAAAACTAGCTCAAATTGGGTAAAAGACCAAAATATCAAACCTAAAATGATAAAGATCATGCAAGAAAAAACATGATCAACAATGGAAGTTTTAATACACAGCTTAGACAGACTTCAAAACCTGACAAAGCAAGATCACAAGAGAAAACAGATAAATGGGAACTACTAAGAATCAAACACTTTTGCAACCCAAAGACTTTATCAAAAGAAAAGACCATCTACAGAATGGGAAAAAATATTTGCCAACTGTATGTCGGACCAACATCTGACTACACGGTACTGCACAATATCAACAAGGAAAAGGTAAGTAACCTAATTAAGTGATAGGCAAAGAAGATGGACACCTCACCAGACAACCAGGCAGCCAAAAGACACATGAGGAAATGGTCACAATCAGTAGCTATTACAGAAATCTGAATCAAAACTACAATGAGGTACCATCTACCCCAACAAGGTTGGCCATGATCCAAAAAACACAAAACAACAAATGCTGGAGAGGCTTTGGTGAGAATGGAACTCTCCCATACTGCTGGTGGGATTGCAAAATGGTACAACCTCTTTGGAAAGCAATTTGCGCTTCCTTAAAAAGCTGAAAAGAGATACACTATTTGATCCAGTAATCCTACTGCTCAGAATATATCCTACAGAATCAATGGTAGTCACATGAACAGATACATGCACAAAAATGTTTACTGCAGCACAGTCCACAATAGCAAAAAGATGGAATGAACCCAAATTTGCAACAACAGATGAACAAATAAACAGACTATGTTATATATACTTCACAGAACACTATGCAATGATAAAGAACAATGATGACTTTTGGAAGCATCTCATAAGTTGGTTCAATTGGAAGACATTATGCTGAGTGTAATCAGTCAGGCACAAGGGCAAATATTGTGAGACCCCTACTGTTAAGACTTAAAAACAGACTCTTCTACAGAAGACAAGACTCTCTGACGGCTGCAAGGGAGAGCAGAAGGAGAGGGGTGGTCATGGACTAGACAGTTGATATAAATTCAGTTAGGTGAAAGCAGTGACAGCACACAGTAGAAAGAAGATCAACTTAACTGGACTTTAACATAAACTGAAAATTCTTCTAAGCTTAACCCAATACTGCAAGAATAGAGTAGCAGGGTTGGGGTGCTGGGGACTATGCTTCAGGGGACATCAAGGAAAACTGGCATAACTAGACTATTGCTAAGAGATTCTTTTGCATCCCATATTGGTGAGTGGCTTCTGGGGTCTTAAAAGCTAGCTGTCATCTTAGGTACACCAAATGGTCTTATCTCAGCCAGAACAGATGATCACCAAGGACAACAAAGACACAAGGAAAAAAGAGACAGAAGGGCCCGTGTGAATGGCTGACGAGATCAACATGTGACCAGAAGAACTGGATGGTGCCTGGACACCACCAAAGACAGCCGTGATGGGGCAAACAATGTCGAGTCCCAGTGTCAACACAAGAAAAAGAGGGGTGCACCTCAAGAACGCCACTAAAAACTGCAACTGATGGTCTGGAGGCCTAGGGCTTCCCCTGAGAGCATGCCCCTAGACCTGCTGCTGCCCCTGACCAGAAAACATTACTGAGGTCAACTCTTCAGACAGGAATGAAGTGGACTTCAGGAACACAACATGACCATATGATGTGTATACTTTATGGTTCTATGCATCTATAGAATGTTGTCCCACTGGGGGAGGAGACGGTGGAAAGGAGAGGACAGGAAATTGTTAAGAGGATATGACACATACAGAACAAAAAGGAAAACTTGCTGTCACTGGGCAAGGAGAGCAGAAGGAACTGTAGGTAGGTGGGCATGAAAATTTAATTTGGACTGTATACTCTGACTCAATCACAATTTAAAGAAAAGTATTTAACAAAATTACGCTCTGATAATCATCCATTACATAATTGTACATCAATAGAAAAAGGTATAAAGTACACTTTAAAAAGTAGCAACTTTTCAAGATCTTACCTATTTCAGATTTAAAAAACTACTTTTTATCATTAATGTATATATGGAAAACTTAACTATTAAAAGTACAACCAGCAGAAAAAAAAGGAGGTAGTAAACCTACTAATTTGCCCAAAATACTTCCTTTTAAAATTTCACTAAAAATAATTTTAAGGTATGTAAGTCTCCTCCCTTATAAATTAACTTTCTAAAACATGTACAGTATGGAGAATTGGTAAGTACAGGAGTATGTATTATTTATTTATAAAATACCCTCACAGAGCAGTTATTGATATTCTGGATTTCGTTTCAGGGTTTTTTCTACACATACTACTTTATACTTTAGCACAGTTGAGATTATGCAAATTATTCAGTGGCTGTTTTGCCTCAAATTTGTAACTGTAAAGTACAATTATGTTAACTTACTAACCAGAGTGCTTAAAAATTAAACCTAGTTTTATATATTAGTTAGAATACTTAATGCACTTGAACACAAAATTCAGTAATATTGAAGATTCTCTCCGTGTGAAGTACACAGCTTGACAGCTACTAAAACAGGTTACTAGTACTAAAAAGTCCTGAGAAACACACGTGTAACTTCCACTTGCAATCAAAAGTTGAGGTCTTCGATTTGAATTTAAAATACACCATGTCCACATAAGTATAGTTTCTGAGCTGTTTCAACCTTATCACAATACCTCACGTTATCTTGGAACATAATAGAAGCATTAAGACCTAGTAACATATTTATTATCATGAAGCACATTAAAAGCACAAAGTAATATTCCAATGATGAGTAATATGTTTGAAAACTATTTTAATTACTGCTTAATTTAGCATTCTAACTATAATGCCCTTGAAGAGCAGCTAAAGTGAACAGAAGAAATGAAGAAGTAAAAGAGCTGAACAGAAGATTCCAAAGGACAACTCAAGAAAACAAAGTAGTATAATGAAATATGAAAGCATCTGGAATTAAAAAACCAAAAGAGACAAACACACTTGGCATTTCTCAAGCTCAAAGAACTGAAGAAAAATTTCAAGGCTTGAATTGCAATACTGGAAGATTCTATGGGGAAAACACTGAGCTATACAGGAGGCATCATAAGAAGATGGAAGGAATACAGACAGTCACTGTACCAAAAAGAATAGTTCACTTTCAACCATTTCAGGAGGTAGTACATGCTCAAGAACCCAATGTACTAAACGAAGAAGTCTCCACTACACTGAATACACTGGTGAAAAATGAGGCTCCTGGAATTGACAGACTACCATTCAAGATGTTTCAACAAATGCATGTAAAGATGTAAGCTCTCACTCATATATGAGCAGGAAATTTGGAAGACAACTTAACTACTCATCCCACTGGAAGTGCCCAACTGACAGGTGTTTCAATAGAATACACAAATTATCAAACAATATCATTAATGTTGGATCTAAGTAAAATTCTGTCAAAGATCATTCAAAAATGCTTGCAGCAGTACATCAACAGTGAACTGCCAGAAATTCAAGCCAAATTCAGAAAAGGACTGGGAATGAGGGATATCACTGCTGATTTCAGATGGATCTTGGCTGAAAGCAGAGAATACCAGAAAATATCAGACTCAGAAAACACACATATGAGAGTTGTGGCCTTCCACCATATTTATTCAATCTCTATTTATATGCTTTCCTAGTTTTGCTCTCTAAGGAATCCAGCCTAAGACTATAAATTAGAGAATTGGCAGAACAGAAGAAAAAAGCATGACTTTCAAGGAGATGAACTGCCAAAGTGGCTGCAACAAGAAGCTCAGGTATAACAAAGGTTGTGAGGGTGGTACAGGACCAGGCAGTGTTTTCTTCCTATTGTACATGAGTCAGAACTCAGTCAATGGCACCTAACAACAACAAATGCTCCAAGAGCAGAGCTTCCAGACTAAGACTAGAAAGAAAAGTTTGGCAATCTACTTCCGAAAATCAATCAACAAAAACCCTATCAATCGCAACCGACCAATCTGCAATCAGTCCTAGGGATGCGGAAGAACTGGGCAGCACTTCATTCTATTGTCCAGAGGGTAACCATGACTTGAGGGCCAATTTGATGGCAACTAACAACCACCACCCACCAAAACCCACTGCTGTCAAGTCAGGTCCAACTCACGGCAACCCCAGAGGTCAGAGCAGAACTGCCCACATAAAGTTTCCAAGGAGTGCCTGGCAGATTTGACCACTGGGTTAGCAGACATAACTTAACCTGCTACACAACCAGGGTTTCCAACAACAACAACTAGCTATTGTTATATCTCATTAAAGTTAAGAAAAAATAACAATTTCATTTCTTTGTACAGTTAAGTCCAGTAGCTACAAATCATGTAGTCATTTTAATCCACCCTAGTAGCAATAACATAACTGGAGTTAAATACAAAATTTTAAGTAATCTGCACAAGTATTCACACAATTAATTTCAAGAAAAAAGCTTTTTAAAAAAAGCTATTTTAAAAAAATTGGATTGTGGTGATACCATAAGATAAAATTAAACAACAAAAAAGGGAAAACTACACACAAATATAGCCACATTAAGAATATCATATTTTTGTTTCAAACTAGACAATAAAATAACTAAGGGTAATTCTTGAAAGACAATAATATTAACATACCTTTGGAAGCTCTTCGATCTGATTAGCATCTAAATAAAGCTCCTCCAATGTTTTCTCAAAAGTAAAAATCTCTTTGGGAACCTGTTCCAAACTGCAGTGGGAATAATCCAGAGAAGTCACTGTCTCCTCTTCCCCTCGTAGACAACGACATGGTACGAGCCGCACAAACAAACTTCGTTTTGTAGTCATTTTTAGATACTGCAATATTCAAATAAAAATGTAATTAAAATACATATCTTCTAACAATTTTTCTGAATAAATTTTTCCAATTCCTGTATCACAGCTAAACACACACAATGGAATACGTAATAGTGTCTCAATATCCAAATTTATATTATATATTTACTTCACAAAATAATCTGTGAAGTAACTCGATGCTTATAAAGAAAACAGTACCTTATAAGTCTTCTAATTAGCTGTCAAAAGAGAAAACCTGAATACAAAAAAGGTCTCTTTTAAATTTCTGCTTAAGAGTATTCTGCTTCTTACATCTTGTAACATAAAAAAGACAAGATTTACCGGTCTCACAGAAACTGGGTGAACCTCTGAGACTACAGCCCCCAGATATTCTGCTAACTCAGAACTGAAACTGCTCCTCAAAGCCCACTTTCCAGACAGAGATTAGACAGTTACATAAAACAAACAGTAAAATGTATGAGGAATGTGCTTCTTAGTTCAACCAAATACACAACAAATGGCCAAGTCCTAGCCAAAGACAAGATTAGAAGGCAGGAAGGGACACAAATACAGGGCAAATGGAAAACAGGTAACTTGGAGTGGAAATGAGGAGAGTGCTGTGACATTGCGGGGATTGCAACCGATGTCACAACAGAATAACGTATGTACAAATGTTTGAATCAGAACCTAACTTGGCCTGTAAACTTTCACCTAAACAATAATAAAATTAAAAGAGGAAAAACGAGTACTCTGTTTCTTAAGAACTGCAACGTGCATTTCTGCTTCGGAATTGGTACCAAAGATATTGTCAGACCTTCCTAATCAGCTGTTAGAGATCAATCATCCTTTAGCATTCCTAAACTCACATAAAAATTCCAGTCTCTGGGGTGACGGCTGGGGATATCTATATCTAGTTCAACTGGCAGAATAGTTTATTAAGAAAATGTTCTATACTACATTGCCACAGTGGTCAAAAGAGCCTGGTACTAGTACAAGAACAGATAGATGGATCAATGAAACAGAACTGAGACCCTAGAGATGACATCATTTGCCTATGAACAGATGATATTCAACAAAGGCCCTAAGTCATTGAGCTGGGAGAAAAACAGTATCTTCAACAAATGGTGCTGACAAAATTGGATCTCCATCTGCAACAAATTGAAACAAGATCCATTTATCTTACACCTTATACAAAAACCAACTCCAAATGGATAAAATACCTAAATATCAAACCTAAAACGATAAAGCTCATCCAAGAAAAGGCAGGAACGACAATGGAAGTTTTAATACACAACATACACAGACTTCAAAATCTGTCAAACAAACCACAAATCAACAGAAGAGAAAATAGATAAATGGGAACTACTAAGAATCAAACACTTTAACTCATCCAAAGACTATCACAAGAGTTAAAAGGCCACCTACACAACGGGAAAAAACATTTGGCAACTCTATGTCAGACTGATGCCTGATCTCCATAATCTATAAGGTACTACCAAAAATAGCAGTAAGAAGAAGATAAATCATCCAATTAAGCGATGGGCAAAGAAGATGGACAGACATTTCTCTAAAGAGGAGATCCAGGCAGCCAAAAAACACATGCAGACATGTTCACGATCTTTAGTTACTACAGAAATTCAAATCAAGAAGACAATGAGATACTATCTTACCCCAACAAGGTTGGCCATGATCCAAAATACACAAAACAATAAATGCTGGAGAGGCTGTGGAGAAAGCGGAACTCTCCTACACGGCTGGTGGGGTTGTACAATGGTCCAGCCTCTTTGGAAAGTAATCTGGCGCTTCCTTAAAGAAATGGCTATTGATATACCATTTGACCCAGTAATTCCACTCCTTGGAATATATCCTACAGAATCAAGGCCATTCACACCAATGGACACATGCACAAGAATGTCTATCACAGCACAGTCCACAACAGCAAAAGATGGACTCAACCCAGATGCCCACCAACAGAGAAATGGACAGGTAAACTGTGGTACACATACTCAATGGAGCACTACGCAATGATAAAGAATAATGATGATTCCAGGAAATATCTCCTAACCTGGTTTCAACTGGAAGACATGATGCCGAGTGTCATGGTTGGAATTGTGTCCTCCCAAAAATGTGTGCAGCCACGTGGCTGGGATATGGTTCCCAGTATCTTGGGACTGTCCATTGCGTGGTTTTGCTAACCTGTATGTTAAAGGTTAGGGTGGGGCTGCGAATTCCTGCTGTGGGGGTAGTTTCCCTGGAGTATGGCTTGCCCCACCCTTAATGCTTTTAGCTTGCAAGGAATAAAAGGAAAAAGAAACCAAGGACAATTTGACAACCTCCCTACCATCAAGCAAGCAGCACCAGGAGCAGAGCGTGTCCTTCAGACCAGAAGTTCTTGCGTGAGGACGCTCCCAGAAACAAAGACTGATGCAATACCGGACTTTCCTCCAGAGCCAACAAGAGGAAGGTCTTTCCCTGGAGCGGACACCCTGAATATGGACTTGCAACCTACCGGACTGTGTAAGAATAAATCTTTCTTTGTTAAAGCCATCCACTCTGTGGTATTTCTGTTAGAGCAGCCTAGGTGACTAAAACACTGAGTCAAAGTAGTCAGTGACAAAAGGACAAATATTACACGAGACCCCTACGAGAAGATCTCAAAAACAGACTTACGTATAGAAGAAAAGACTCTTTGATGGCCGCAAGGGGTGGGGGCGAGGGGAGGATGTTTTAGATTAGATACTTGGTAGAAATTTGGTTGGGTGAAACTGGTGATCGCACACATTAGAAACAACAATATTAAGTGGACTTCAAAATAACCTGAATACTCCTTCCATCTTAACTCAATACTGCAAGGACAGAGTAGCTGGGGCAGGGGACAGGAGACCATACTCTTAGCCGAAGTTGAGGCCAATGGGCACAACTAGCGTTTTGCTAACAGGCCTCTCTGCACCCCACAATGGTGAGTGGCATCTGGGGTCTTAAAACCTGCCAAGCTGCCATCCAAGGGCACAGCAAATGGTCCCAACTCAGCAGGAATAGTTGATTACTGAGGACCAAAATGACATGGAGTAGAGACAACACAGAAGACAGAGAGACCCACATGAGTGGGTGCCTACATCAACTTGGGACCAGAAGAACCGGATGGTACCCGGCCCCCACCAAGGATAGCTGCAACGGAGCTCACTAAGTTGAGTCTCACTGGCAACACAAGAATAAAAGGGGGTGCACCCTGAGATCTCCACTAAATGACTGCAATTGATGGTCCAGCGGTTTTGGGGTTCCCTTGCCCATAAATCATAATGAAGGTCCACTCTTCGGACACGAACAGATTGGACTTGGCGATGCAGAGTGACCATACTGGATGCACTTTATGCGTCTATGTATCTATAGGATATCATCCTGCTGACCTCTGGCTGGAGGTAGGAGAATGGGTGGAGAGGAGGGAAAGGAGACTGTTGAGAGAATGAGACATATATGGAACAGAGAGGAATGGTGTCCTCTCACTGGGCAGGGAGAGCAGTGGAAGCTGCATATAGGTGTCATGTAAATTTATACGGTAATGTACATTTTCACTCAGTCATAGTAATAAAAAAAGAAAATGTTCTATAATGTGCTTTAGGGAGTAGCATCTGGAGTCCTAAAAGTCTGTTAGCGAGCATCTGTCAGCAAGCATCTGATACGTCTACTGGTCCCATTCTTTCAGGACAGAGCAAGGAAGAATGAAGACAACCAGACACAAGAGAAAAGATGAGCCCAAAGAACTTAAAAAAAAGAAAGAAACCCACTGCTGTTGAGTCAGGTCCAACTTATCGTGACCCTAGAGGTCAGAGTAGAACTGCCCCATAGTTTCCAAGGAGCGCCCTGTGGATCTGAACTGCTGACCTTTTGGATAGCAGACATAGCACTTAACCTGCTACACCACCAGGGTTTCCAGCACAAAGGACTACTGGGCAGCAAGTACCACAGTCTCCACCAGACTGAGTCAAGCACAACTAGTTGGTGCCTAGCTACCACTACCAACTGCTCCGACAAGGGATCCCAGTAGAGGGTCCTGGACAGAGGTGGAGAAAATGTGTAACAAAATTCAAACTCACAAAAAAAGACCAAACTTAGGGTATGACAGAGACCGGAAGAACACTCAACAGTGCGGCATACAGACATTCTTTTAATTCTGCACAAAGTGACTACTGAGGTTCATACTTCAGCCAAAGATTGGACAGCTCTATTAAAAAAAAACAACAGAGACTAAATGAATACACCATCACAGGGACAAGGATCAGAATGCAAGAGAGGAGATAAAAGCTGAATGAATGCAAATGGATAACCCACAGTTGATTAAAGGATGAATGTTGAGACATTGTGGCACTGGTAACCAATGTCACAACACGACGTGTACTGATTAATGTGAAACTAATCTGCTTTGTCAACCTTCACCTACAAAACAACTTAAAAAAAATTTAAAATTTCAGTCTACTCTCATGTATACTTTGTTTCATCTAAATACAGTCCTTATCATTTTTCCAAAGGGTTTATACGTCTTAAATTTGTTTACAGTATACTCAGTGGAGAAAAAGTTGATTAAATAAAGACCTCATTATTTTAAACTATCTTGGCTAGTAAAAGCCCAATTGTGAATTAGTGAAAACTCTCCATTTTACTTAAAGAAGCTGGGTGGGACAAGTGGTTTGCAATTAGCTGCTAAACAAAAGAATGCTTGGTGACTGGAACCCACTCACTTGCTCTGCACAGGAAAGGCCTGACCAACTGTTTCCATAAAGATTACAGCTAGGAAAACCCTATGGAGCAGTTCAAGTCTCAAAGCACAAGTCAGGAACCAACTTAACAGCAGCTAGCCACAACTTTTATTAAGCATACAATGTATACATACAGGGAATTCCAAAAAGGTGAAAATCCTATTAAGGAAGAAAGACTTACTTGGATAGATCTGAATTAATACAGTGTAAACAATTCTTTCAGTATATAATGATAATGACCTTGCCTTAGGCCAGGACCAATTTTAAGCTAGATAGGTTAACACTGGGGCACCAAAAAACTCAAGTAAAGAAGTAATACTCAGAACACAATCCTCTTTAAAATATCAGGATTACTGCTAAATAACTAATTTAGGGGGAAAAAATCCAATTCTTTAAATAAAGAGAGGATCAGCATTGACATTTCCTTTTACCTCAAGCTCCATTATGGCTAACTTTTTGAATTCAAATTATATAACATTCTTAACTTGTCTGGCAACTCTTTTAAAGCAGGGTAATCTATCCCTTGCAATCTTCTTTAAAATCTGACTTTCTTACACAATCTTTTAGTGTCACTGTGTGCAAGGAAGACAGCCCTGGTACTGCAGTGGTTAAGCACCTGGCCGCTAACTGAAAGGTCAGCATTTCAAACTTACCAGTGATTCTGTGGAAGAAAGATGTGAAAGTCTACTTCCATAATGGCTGTGCCTTGAAAACCTGTCGGCAGTTCTACTCTGCATATGGGGTTGCTTTGAGTTGGAATTGACTTGATGGCAATGGGTTTTAGTAACGTACAAGGAAATGTGCTAAGATCTTTAGATATACTATCTGCAGTCATTTCATTTTCACTACAACTTTCTAAGGCATGTATTATTATTCCCATTTTTCCATAAAGAAACTGAGTCCTTATATGCTGCTATTCAATATACAATGATACATACTTGAACTCAGGTCATCAAAATGATTCAAATACCATCAGATCTTTAGTACATATTTGCCTTCTAAGGCTTACAAAAGGACATTAGAATTTCAAACATTAAATATTTTTATTAGAAATCTTTGTCAACAAATACCCAGAAGTATTTACAGAACATTTATTAGCAATCTATGTTTATGTGAAGGCATGTATTACTAATAAGAATAAACAGTTTTATTCACCTAGTAAGTGTGAGGTATTTAGTTGCTAAAGGGGAATTTAGCTTACACTTTAGAGTTTATGAGGGATTAAAAATTGCAAACATGAATGTAAAATGTCTTGTTTCAGAGACTTTAAGAATACAACAGATAACAAGTTAGGGAGATGCTATAGCCAAATGTGTCTATTTAAACTTATAAATGAAGTTAAATTAAAAATTCACTTTTTCAGTCTTTTTTAATTGTATATATATATTTTAAGTGCTCAACAGCCACATGTGGCTAGTGGCTACAGTACTGAATAGTGAAGATCCAGAACATTTCCACTGTAGAAGAAAGTTCTATGAGAATAGTATGATGTCTCCAAGTTATTATCCTCGTACTTCATGTTATATTTTATGGTTGTATTTATGTAATATGATAATACTCAAGAATTTGGAAGTTCTGGCCTAAAAATCCATTTTCAAGAAATCACATAGAACTGATGAGTATAAAGCATAGCTAAGAATAAAGGACAAGAAACGTTATTAGAATACATACTATTCTAAAAAGAGAAAATTTATTTTAAACATGATTATATATGTAGGGCCCTTGAGGTATAAGACAATTTATAAAGCAAAGTAATGAAGGTTATACAAAGTTCAACATTTTAAAATAGTACTAATAGTAATTACATAATGTTGAATATATGCAAGAAGGAACATGGAAAACAACTCAAAAAGGACAACCAATTCAGAAAAAGGGAATTAGATGCTTAGCTCTAGGACGCTTTATCAAGTCTCTCTCTCAAAGGAGAACCTGCTATGCATAGAAGCTGTAGATACAATTTAGGTCTCGGATTAAATTTACCGGGCCTGGAGTTAATAAAAAATGGAGTCAGTTGTGAACAAGACTCCAGATAGACTAAAATTATGGATAGATAAGAAAAGTGTTATTGTATGCCATCAAATCAATTCTGGCTCATAGAGAACTGCCCCACAGGGTTTCTTGGGCCATAATCTTTACAAGAGTAGATCATCAGGTCTTCTCTCCTGTAGAACTGCGGGCTAAGTTTAAATTGCTAAACTTTCAATTAGCAGTCAAGCACTTAATCATTGTGCTACCAGGGCATAGTGACAAAAAAGGAAAGCCATAACCGTTTAGGACAGATAAGGACAGCATCGTATCAATAAAAACACCCTAAACAATCCTTCCTTATAAAATAATACAAGAAAACAAACAAAAGCCTACTCTGGTGTGAATAGAAACTACTGGCTGGAACTTCAGTGTTGTGATAAGGACGGGCTACTTTATACGTCAGATGTTAACACTGTAGGTATAAGAACACTCTAACTACACTGGAGAAAAAAAGCCAACCAAGAAAACGTAAGTTGACAAACCAAACACTTTAACAGAAGATATGAAAAATACTTACCACCAGCTTGAGTTTATCTCCCTGATGCTTCTTAATTGAGCCAACATTCTGTGGACAGCAAAAAGAGAAACAAAAGAATTAAAAAATGGCTCTTTAAGAACCAAAGGAACATTTCCCCTAACTTCTAGTTTATCTGAAAAGCAAAATGCAAGTTTTTAAACATCACCAATATAAAATTAAAATTTTATCACCAAACAGGCAAATCAAAATACAGCTTTTTAAAAATAAACACACATATACACACACAAATAATAAATGGCTAACTTCTCAACCAATTCTTCATGGTGAGATCCCACAGCTACATCAAATAACAAATACCTTCTTTTATCAGGCAGTAAATTTCCACTTATTTGAACTCTCAAGAAGAGAAAAGCCATGCTTCCCTGCAAACAAAACTCTAAATACCAATTATAGGGATTTGTTGAGGAAAAGCATTGGCTTTCCTGATAAATGCTACAGGTTTACCTGACACAATGATTCTCTCATCCTTTAGCTTTTAATCAATACACAATGTCCAGTGGTGCAAAAGCCATCCTGTGACCACTAGGCAACAAGCAACAGAAATGAAAGCCAATGAATGGAATCCCAGGAAGATAGCAGTATGAGCGGTATAAGAACCCAAACCTCTGACATGATCACAAACAAAAGAAACTAGAAATCTGTAATCTTAATACTTTAAGAACTATGAAAAGTAGGTAACAGAGTACAGAAAACAACCATACACTGAAACAAGACAAAAAGCCCACTTTTAAAAATAAGAAAAACTTCTTTCTCTACTGCTCCCACCCCTCCTGCTCCTGGCACAGCAGTCATGCAGCTACAGTAGAGGTTGTTTCACTACTCTAAAGTTCATGCATTCTAATGAGAATGAAAACACTCCCTACCAGAGGTCTGTTTATCGCCATAAATGCACACATCTAGAAGGAAGAAAGAAATCAAATCAAGGAACTAACCCTACAGCTTGAACAAGGGGAGAGGGAACAACAGAGCAGAGGAATTAAAAGGAATTAAAAGAATAGAAAGACAATAGAAATAAACTGAAAAAACCAAAAGCTGGTTTTTTGAAAAGACCAACAAAATTGACAAACCACTGGCTAAACCTACTAAAGAAAAACAAGAAAGGAAACAAAATAACCCAAATTAGAAATCAGAGGAGAGTTGTCACAACAGATTCAACAGAAATTAAAAATATCATAACAGAATACTATGAAAGACTGTACTCTAACAAATTTGAAAACCTAGAGGAAATGGACAAATTCCTTGACTGATACCACCTACCCAAATTATCACAGCGTGAAGCAGAACATCTTAATAAACCTGTCACAACGGAAGAGACTGACAATGCCATCAAAACAATGTCAACCAAAGAAAGCCTGGGCCCAGATGGCTTCACTGCAGAATTCTACCAAGCTTTTAGACAAGAGTTACCTCTGATACTACTGAGACTATTTCACAGTATAGAAAGGGATGGAGTGCTCCCAAACTTATTCTATGAAGCCAGCATAACCCTGATACCAAAACCAGGGAAAGACTCAACAAAAAAGGAAAACTATAGACCGATATCACTCATGAATCTAGTTGCAAAAATCTTCCGCAAAAATCTTGCCAATAGAATACAACAACATATCAAGAAAATAATCCATGATGATCAAGTTGGATTCATACTGGGAATGCAAGGCTCATTCAACATCAGAAAAACAATTAATGTGATTAACCACCTAAATATCACAAAAGACAAGAATCACTTGATTTTGTCCATTGATGCAGAAAAGGCATTTGATAAAGTCCAACACCCATTCTTGCTAAAAACTCTTAGCAAAATAGGCATAGACGGCAAATTCCTCAATGCAATAAGGGCCATTTATACAAAACCAACTGCCTACATCATCCTGAATGGACAGACACTGAAAGACTTTTCCTTGAGAACAGGTACTAGACAAGGATGCCCACTCTGATCTCTCTTATTCAACACAGTACTAGAAGTTCTAGCCAGAGCAATTAGACAAGACCAAGAAATAAAGAGGATCCACATTAGCAAAGAAGTAGTCAAAATCTCCCCGTTTGCTGATGATATGATTGTATATGCTGAGAATCCCAAAGAATCTATAAGAAAACTACTCAAACTGATAGAAGAGTTCAGCAGTCTCAGGATACAAGATAAACATAAGTAAATCAGTAGGATTCCTTTATACCAACAACAAGACTGTTAAGGAAGAAATCATCATATCAACACCATTTACTATAGCCCCCAAGAAGATAAAGTACGTAGGAATTAATCTAACCAGAGAAATAACAGACCTTTACAAAGAGAATGACAAGCCCTTACTACAAGAAACTAAGAGAGACTTAGATAAATGGAAAAACCTATTCTGCTCATGGATACGAAGACTTAACATTGTGAAAGTGTCTATTTTAGTCACCGGACAGAGAGAGCAGAGTCACCGGACAGGGAGAGCAGTGGAAGCTGCATATAGGTGGGCATGTAAATTTATACGTGAATGTACATTTTGACTCAGTCATGTTAAATAAAAATTAAAAAAAAAAAGAAAATGTCTATTTTACCCAAAGCAATTGACTTATAGAATGTTATCCCAATACAAGTTCCAGCAATATTTTTTAACAAGATGCAGAAACAAATCACCAATTTTGTTTGGAAAGGGAAGCAGACCTGGATAAGTAAGGTACTCCTAAAGAAGAATAACACAATGGGAGGCCTCTCATTACCTGACCTTACGACATACTACACTGCCACAGTGGTCAAAACAGCCTGGTATTTCTACAAGAACATAGAGATCGATCAATGGAACAGAATTGAGACCCCAGAGATGACATCATCTGCCTATGATGAGCTGATATTCGACAAATGCCTAAGTCATTAAGCTGAGGGAAAAACAGTATCTTCAACAAATGGTGCTGGCAAAACCGGACATCCATCTGCAATAAATTGAAACAAGATCCATTTATCTCATACCTTATATAAACACCAACTCCAAATGGATGAAAGACCTAAATATCAAACCTAAAACAATAATGCTCATTCAAGAAAAGGTAGGAACAACAATGGAAGTTTTTATACACAACACAGGCAGACTTCAAAATCTGTCAAACAAACCACAACCAACAGAAAATAAATGGGAACTATTAAGAATCAAACACTTTTGCTCATCCAAAGACTTTATCACAAGAGTTAAAAGGCCACCTACAGAATGGGAAAAAATATTTGGCAACTCTATGTCAGACTGACACCTGATCTCCATAATCTATAAGGTACTACAAAATAGAAATAAGAAGAAGATAAATCATCCAATTAAGTGATGGGCAAAGAAAATGGACAGACATTTCTCCAAAGAGGAGATCCAGGCAGCCAAAAAACACATGCAGACATGTTCACGATCTTTAGTTATTAAAGAAATTCAAATCAAGACAACAATGAGATACCATGTCACCCCATCAAGGTTGGCCATGATCCAAAATACACAAAACAACAAATGCTGGAGAGGCTGTGGAGAAAGTGGAACTCTCCTACACTGTTGGTGGGGTTGCAAAATGGTCCAGCCTCTTTGGAAAGCAATCTGGTGCTTCCTTAAAAAAATGGATATTGATACACCATTTGACCCAGTAATTCCACTCCTTGGAATATATCCTACAGAATCAAGGCCATTCACACCAACGGACACATGCACAAGAGTTTTTATCGCACCGCAGTCCACGACAGCCAAAAGATGGAATCAACCCAGATGCCCAACAACAGAGAAATAGATAGGTAAACTATAGTATATATACTCAATGGAGCACTACACAATGATAAAGAATAATGATGATTCCAGGAAACATCTCCTAACCTGGTTTCAACTGGAAGACGTGATGTTGAGTCAAAGTAGTCAGCAACAAAAGGACAAATACTGCATGAGACCCCGACACGAAGGTCTCAAAAACGGACTTATGTATAGAAGAAAAGACTCTCTGATGGCTACAAGGGCGGTGGGGGGGGGAGAGGGGAGGATGTTTTAGATTAGATACTTGGTAGAAATTTGGTTGGGTGAAATTGGTGATCGCACACATTAGAAACAAACAATTATTAAGTGGACTTCAAAATAACTTGAATACTCCTTCCATCTTAACTCAATACTGCAAGGACAGAGTAGCTGGGGCACGGGGCAGGAGACCATGCTCTTAGGCGAAACTGAGGCCAATGGGCACAACTAGTGTTTTGCTAACAGGGCTCTCTGCACCCCACATTGGTGAGTGGTGTCTGAGGTCTTTAAAAGCTGCCAAGCTGCCATCCAAGGGCACAGCAAACGGTCCTAACTCAGCAGCAACGGATGATCACCGAGGACCAAAATGACATGGAGTAAAGACAACCCAGAAGATAGAGAGACCCTCATGAGTGGGTACCTACATCGACCTGGGACTAGAAGAACCGGATGGTACCCCGCCACCACCAGGGATAGCTGTGATGGAGCTCACTAAGTTGAGTCTCACTGGCAACACAAGAATAAAAGGAGGTGCACCCTGAGATCTACACTAAAAGACCTCAATTGATGGTCCATCGGCTTCAGGATTCCCCTGGGAGCATGACCTCTGGCCCTGATGCTGTCCTTGCCCACAAATCACAATGAAGGTCCACTCTTCGGACATGAATCGATTGTACTTGGTGATGCAGAGTGACCATATACTGGATGCACTTTATGGTTCTATGTATCTACAGGATATCATCTTGCTGACCTCTGGTTGGAGGAAGGAGAGTGGGTGGAGAGAAGGGGAAAGGAGACTGTTCGGAGGATGAGACACATGTGAAGCAGAGAGAAAAACTGTGCTGTCACCGGGCAGGGAGAGCAGTGGAAGCTGCATATAGGTGGGCATGTAAATTTATATGGGAATGTACATTTTCACTCAGTCATAATTTAAAAAAAAAAGAGAAATAGGATGATGGCCAATTCAAAGCAATGAGATGTAAGGAGAGAAAATGCCTCCACAAGACCTTGGATAATGAGTAGACTAAAAGAATATAATAGAATAACGTTAAGCTCACATAACTAAAACACAGAAAAAATACTAAAAGAAGTCAAGAAAACAATGCATAATCAAAATAAGAATATATTTTTGTGCAAGTGACACATGCCTTCTATCCTTATTTGCCAGCCTTGCCCCTTCATCCCACAAGATATTTTCTTTTTTTTTTTTAAACAGCAACACATGGAAGAGGATTTTGCATCGCGGTATTTGTGAAGGTGCCTCATGGTGGGGGAGAGTGTGACTGGCAGGCAAATGCAGAAGGCTCATATTAGCCCTTGTGGCAGAACAGACAGGAGTTCCACAGCAGAAAGTCAGCATTTCAAATCCACAAGGTGCTCCTTAGAAACTGCATCAGGTAGTTCTACTCTGTTCCACAGGGTAACTAAGAGTAGGAACCAATTTCATGACCAGGGAGCTGGGATGATTCAAAGAAATCCAGAACTGAAGGACACAAAACTTTAAATAAAAATCTCATCAGAAGGACTTAATAGCCGATTTAATGTGACAGAAAACTGAAGGATATGACAATCAAAATTATGGAGTTTATAGATCAACAAGACTGAGCATCGCCTAATTAAAATGTGAGATACCATCAAGTGAACTAACACACAAATCATAGGAATCCTAGAGTCAGATGTAAGAAACGGACAAGGGAATATCTAAATAAAGAAAGGCAGAAAAGCTTAGAAATCTGATTACTACATGAATTTAGAAATACAAGAAGCCCAAGAAGCTCCAAGGAGGATAAACTCAAAAATTCACACTAAGACACAATGACAGAATATTGAAAGCACAAAGACAGAAGCCAAATGTCACATGCGAAGGATGACCCATTAAATTTAAGTGTGAGTTTCACCCCAAAAACCTTGTAGTGGAAAGATATATTTAAAATCGTGCGAGAGAAAAACATTGTCAACCATAAGGCTATCAGCAAAAGAGTTCTTCAAGAATAAGGGCAAAATTAAGATATTCTCAGTTAAGAAAAAGCTCAGGGAGTTTATTATCACTAGACCTACCCTGCAGGAAATGTTAAATGTGGTCCTTCAAATGGAAGGAAAAGGACACTACATAGTTACATCCTTTGTGCTTTATAATGACAAGTATATAAAAAAGAAGTATAAATTTAGGTCAAGGACATATATAATGTATAAGAATAAAGATAATAGGTGACAAAAACAACATGAAGGGAGGAAGAGGAAAGGTACAAGAAACAAGTTGTTAGATGTTCTAAAACTAGTATCAATTCAAACCAGGTTTTTTTTTTTTAATAAATATAAGATGTTAAATGTAATCCTAAAGCTAACTTCAAATAAAGTATCTTTAAAACATACACAAACGGAAAGAAGGGCATCAAAATTGTTCACTGGAAAAAAAAAGCAAATGTTAGCAGTATTGAAGGAAATGAAAGAAAAAATAGGTGTTTAAGATAACATAAATAACAGAATGATAGAAGTCCCTCCTTATTAATAATTACATTGAATGTAAACAGCTAAATGCTCCAATCAAACGGCAGAGTGGCAGAAAAAACTTGAATAATAATATCACTACATACTGTTTACAAAACTACAACGTAGGCCCAAGGACACATACAGGTTGAAAGCAAAAGAATGGAAAAAAAATACTTCATGTTAAAAAAAAAAGGATCAATTCATCCAGAAGATAGAACCACTACTAATATATATGCACCTAAGATTAGAACCTCAAAACATAAAAAGCAAACACTGATGAAACTGAAGGAAAAAAGAAGACAACCCTACAGTAATAGTTGAAGAAGTCAACACATAACTTTCAGTAACAGGACATTTAGAAAGAAGATCAGTAAGAAAACAGACAAGTTAAACAACACTGCAAACTAAGACCTAATGGAAATACAGAGAACACTCCACCAACAACGCAATACACATTCTTCTGTGGTGCACATGGACCACTCTCCAGAATAGACCATATGTTAGGTCATAAAACAAGTCTCAATAAATTTTCAAAGAATGAAGTCAAACAAGGCATCTTCTCCAACTACAATGAAATAAAACTAAAAGCAGTAACAGAAGAGAAATTGGAAAACATACAACTATGTGAAAACTAAACAACACATTACTAAACAATCAATGGGCCAAGAAAGAAATCAACAGACAATTTAGAAAATACACAGAGTTGAGTAAAAATTAAACCACTCTCCTGAAGTCTTCTTAAAATCAAACAAATGTTTGGCTTAATTAGTAAAAGAATATCTGCCTTGAGGATCGTGTTCTTTTAACACCTCCCTATATGGAATCAAACTGACAGTAGTAACTTATAAGATTGAAAAATAAGACAAGAAACTTATTTTGTCTTTCTAGTGTGTAAGTGAGGAGTCCTGGCAGCATAGAGGTCAAGAAGCTTGAGTGGTAACCAAACTATCAGCAGTTCAAGTTCACCAGCTGCTCCTTGGAAACTAAATGGGAAAGTTCTACTCTGTATTACAGGGTCACTATGAGTCTGAATCAACTTCACAGCAATGAGTTTAGTATTAGGTAAGGAGAGAGATTTTATTAAAAGGAGAAGAATTTGGAAAAATGAAGGTAAGAATGGTTGCAAAACTCAAAGAATGTAATCAGTGTCATTGAATTGTACATGCAGAAACTGGTAAATACTGGTAAACTGGTATATGTTCTGCTCTGCATATTCTCAACAACAGAAACAAATAATTTAAAAAAATTAGGAGTCAAATCAGCGTGGTACTGGTACAAAAACAGATACACAGACGAAGGGAACAGAACTAAGACTTCAGATATGACACCATTCACCTATGAGTAGCTGATATTTCACAAAGGCTCCAACTCTGTAAACTGGGGGAAAGCCAGTCTCTTTTAACAAACGGCACTGTCATAAATAGATCTCCATCTGGAAAAAAAATCAAACAAGACCTATATCTTACACTGTTCAGAAAAACTAACCAAAAATGGATCAAAGACCTAAATATAAATCTAAAACAATACAGACCAGAGAAGAAAAAAATAGGGACAATGCTGAAAGCCCCGATACATGGCATAGAACAGACTACAAAATATTATTATTAACAATGCAGAAATACCAGAAGAGAAAACAGATAACTGGGGACTCCTAAAAATCAAACACATTCATCCAAAGACTTCACTCATTGCTGTGAAGTTGATTCAGACTCATAGCGACCCTGTAATACAGAGCAGAACTTTCCCGTTTAGTTTCCAAGGAGCAGCTGGTGAAGGTGAACTGCTGATGACAACTGCCTACAGGCTGGGGAAAAAAAATTTGGTTGCCATGAATCTAATCAGTATCTACCTTCCACAATCTACAGGGTATTGTAAAATCTCAACAAGAAAAAAAAAAAATAACCCAACGAAAAAATGGGTAAAAGATGTTTAAGACGTACTTCACTAAAGAAGACATCCAGGCAACTAACAGATACATGAGGAAATGTTCACAATCATTAGCAATTAGGGAAATCCAAATCAAAACTATAATTAAGGTACCATCTCATCCCAACAAAGCTGGGATGAATCCAAAAAACACAAAATAGTAAGTGTTAGGAGACACTGTAAGAGACTGGAATTTTTTTGTATGGCTGGTTGGAATGTAAAATGATACAACCACTTTGGAAATTGATGTTTTTTTAAAAAGCTAGACGCAGAAGTGTCATGATGCAACAATTCTACTTCTTGGAACATAATCTAGAGAAGCAAAGGCTGACACTCAAATAGATACATTCATGGTAACATTTACTGCAGCACTGTCCACAACAGCAAAAAGACAGACTCAACCTAGGTGCCCATCGACAGATGAATAGATTAAACAATGATATATTCACACAATGGCATACTATGCAATAGTAAGAGACAACAACACTCTTATAAAACATCTCATAACATGGAATCATCCAGAAGACATTATGCCAAGTGAAACTGGGCAGTTGCAAAAGGACAAATACTGCATAAGACCACTATTACAAGCATTCAGGAAAAGACATAGAGTTCAGGAGTGTGCTGTCATAGGATAGAGAGAGCAGCTACGGTCACATGGCAAAGTGTAAGTTTTTGTATGAGAAATTGATTCAAACTGTCAACTTTCACTTACAACATAATGGGAGAAAAAAAGTAAAGCACAGCATACCAACACTTAAGGGAGACAGCAAAAGGATATTTACAGCGGTAATTGCTACATTAAAAAAAGGGATCTCAAATCAATCACCTAACTTGAAACCTTGAGTAACTAGAAGAAAAAGAGCAAATCAAGCCTAAAGCTACCAAAAGAAGGAAACAACTAATATCAGAACACATAAATGAAACAGATGTAAGAAAAATGGGAAATTAACAGAACCAGAACTTGGTTTTCAGTTATCAGTAAAATCAACAGATCTCTAGCTAGCCTAAGAAAGAGAGATACAAAATTCAAATATTTACAATCAAACACATGTATGGACATTACAACCAGCCCTAAAGAAATACAAAGGACCATAAGAGAATATTAAGAACAATTGTATGCCATAAAATTAAATAATTTAAATGAAACTAACAAATTCCTAGAAATACATAAACTTCCTACAATGGCTCAAGAACAAAGAAAAGAACTCAACAGACCCATAAGAAGTACACTGATTAAAATCAATAATCAAAGTCCTGAGCCAAATGACTTAACTGGGGAATTAGAACATTTAAAGAAGAGTGGACACCAATACTTTTTAAACTCTTCTCCAAAAAAAAACTGAACAGGAGGGAACACTTCCCAATTCATTCTACCATCACTTTCCTACTAAAATCAAAGAAAAACTAGAGACCAATATAACCCTTATGAATACCAATGCAAAAGTTCTCAATAAAATACTAACAAACTGAATGTGAAAACTTATTAAAAGGATTATATAACAAGATTAAGTGAGAGTCACCCCAAGAATAAGAGGGTGCTTTAATATATTTAAAAAAAAAAAAAATCAATGAAAGCGCACCACATTAATACCGACAGGAAAAAAAAAAACAACAACACATGATTATCTAAATTGATGTAGAAAGGCATTTAACAAAATCCAAGTGTCCTGTTACAATAAAAACTCAATGAACTAGAAATAAAAGATAAAATTCTTCAACCTGATAAAGGACATTCACAAAAAACTCAAGAGAATAACTTCTCACTCACTGCCATCAAGTCAATTCCAACTCATAGTGGCCCTACAGAACAAGGTAGAGCTGTCTGATAGGGCTTCCAATGCTGTAAATCTTTGCAGAAGCAGACTCACATTTTCACCCAAGGGGTGACTGGTTGGGTTCAAAGTGTCAATTTTTTAGTTGGTAACAAACCACTTACACCATTGCACCACTAGCATTCCTCAGAGAACATCATAAAAAAGCCACTACTGGCAAGTCGGATCCAACTCATAGCAACCCCAGAGGTCAGAGCAGAACTGCCCCATCCATAGTGTTTCCATGCACCTGGCAGATTTGAACTGCTGACCTTTCAGTTAGCAGATGCAGCACTGAACCCACTACACTACCATGGTTACCAGAGAACATCATATTCAATGTTAAGAGATTTTTTTTTAAAGATTTCCCCTTAAGATCACACTAACAAAACAAGGATGCCTACTTACACCACTACTATTCAATCTGTACTTAAAGTTATAGCCAGATCATCAAAAGAGTAACGGGAGTAAAAACAGTATTTTTAAACAGCATGATACTCTACACAGAAATCCCAAACAATCCACAAGAAAGCTACTAGAACTAATAAATACATTCAACAGAGTTAGAGCATATAATAACACATAAACTAGTTGTGGTTCTATATACCAGCAGTCCAAAAAGGGAACATAAGAAAAAAATTCCATTTACAATAATATCTAAGAATAAAATATCCAGATAAAAAAAATTAACAAGGTGAAGTACTTAGACACTATGAACTATAAAACATGGTTGAAAGAACTCTGAGAAAACTTGAATGGAAAGATAATGCATGTTCATGGATGCCAAGCCAGGCAAGTGCCGTCGAGTCGGGTCCAACTCATGGCGATGTTCACGGATAAGAAGGCTTTATAATGCTAGGATGTCAATACTACCCAAATCAATCTAGAGACCTGATGCAATCTCTACCAACTGCCTTTTTTTCAAAACTGTTAAAGCTTGTCTTGAAATTCATATGAATTGCAGGAGGCCCCAAACAGCCAAAATAATATTGATAGAGAAAAAGTAGGATGATGCACACATCTATTCAAATGTACTGCAAAGCTACAGTAATCAAAACAATGCAGTAAAATAAAATGGAATAAAATTGAGACTCCAGAAATAAGTGCATATATCTATGGTGAACTGATATTCAATAAGGATGCAAGTCCATTCAAAACAAAGTGAATTATCTTTTCAACAAAGGGTGGTGCAGAAAATTAACTTAAAATGGAACAAGGACCTAAATTAAGAGTTAAAGGTATAAAACGTTTGGAAGAAAATATAAGGATAAACCTGCAGGACCTTGAATTTGGTAACAGATTTTTACATATGATACCAAAAACATGAGCAACAAAACAAATATTAGCTAAATTGGGCTTCATCAAAATTAAAAGCTTTTGTGTCCTTGATCATATCAGCATATTGTGAGTGCACCTAATCAAAGTAAAAACACAACTTATAAGGTGGAAGAAAACACTTGGAAATTATGTATCTGATAAAATATTAATATCCAGAATACATAAGGAATAACTACAACAACTCAAAATCAAGAAAAATACCACAATTTTAAAAATGGGCAAATGACTTGAATAGGCATTTCACCAAAGTGAACATACCAGTGGTCAATAAGCAGATGAAAAGATGCTCAACAATATTAATCAGTAGGAAACACCAACCAAAACCATGAGACATCACATTATACTTACTAGGATGGCGATTATAGAAGAACCCAGATAAATAACAAAAGTTGGTGAGGATTAAGTTATTGGCGCCCTCCTGCATTGTTAAGGAGAATGTAAAACGGTACAGCCACTATGGAAAAGAGTTCAGTGATTCCTCAAAAATTTACATAGTTCCCACAAGATCAAGCATTTCCACTCCTAGGTACACTCCCAAAAGAATTTAACACTCAGTGTTACGGACCGAAATGTGTGGCCCCCACCCATATGTGTAGCAATTCTAATACCTGTACATACAGATATAGCATCATTTGGGAACACAGCTTTCTCTGTTGAGTTAATAAGGCCATATTCGTGTAGGTGTATCTTAATCTAGATACTTTTGAGATATTTAAAAGAGCAGATTAAGCACAGAAGTAGATAAGCACTGATTGCATTAGATAAGCATCTTTATGCCATACTGCATAAATATCACGAAGATGTTGAAGAACAGAAGCTGAAAAGAGACAGGACATTTTCTTCAGTGCTGACAGAAAGAAAAAGATTTCCCCTAGAGCTAGTAAACTGAATTACCACTTCCAGCCTCCTATGCCTCAAGAAAATAAGTTTCTACTTGTGAAAGCCACCCATTTGTTGTGTTTCTGTCACAGCAGCACTAAGAAACTAACACACATACTCACACAAAAACATGTACCTGGATGTTCATGGCAGTGTTACTCACAATACACAAAAAGCAGGAATAACTCAAATGTCCATCAACTGATGAATGAATAAACAAAATGCGGTGCATACACATAAAGGAATAGGATTCATCCGTAAAACTCTGTAACATGAATAAACTTTAGCAACACTATATATGCTTATGTGAAAGAAGCCAACACAAAACGTCATATATTTTTATTCTATTTATATGAAATATCTATAATGGGCAAATTCACAAAGACAGGAAGTTAAGATTAGCGTTTGCTAGGGACAGGGGAAGGTGAGGAAATGTGGACTGCGTCTTTTTGAGTGATGAAAACATTCTGGACATAGACAGTGGTGATGGTTGTACAGTCTTGTGAATATATCAAAAAAGTACCAAGTTATACATTTTTAGTGGGTAAACATTTTGGTATATAAATTATGTATCAATTAAAAAAAAAATTTGGAGGAGAAATGCCACTTTTAATTTATGGTGTTGGCAAAGATCATTGACGACCATCAAGGATTTCCAGAAGTACAGCCAGAATGCTCCTTAGAACTGAGGGCGCGAGACTTCATCTTACTTACTTTGGACAAGTTATTAGGACAAACCAGTTCCTGGAAAAGGATACCATGTTTGGTAAAGTAGAGGATCAGCAAAAAAGAAGGAATGGATCGTGACAGTGGCTGCAACAATGGACTCAAGCATAACAATGACTGTGAGGGTAGCTCAGGACCTGTCAGTGTTTTGTTCTGTTGAACATACAGTCGCTATGAGTCAGAATCAGCTTGATGGCACCTAACAACAACACTTTTATGCATGTATACATTGCAGGCTTATGCCAGTCTCAGTAGCCAATTTACTTTTGTAGTTTACATTGGCTGTATAGTAAAAAAAAAAAAAAAAAAGCTAAATTTATATAGAAAAATAGTTCCAAATGGTAATAGCTTATCATGGAGTTTTATGATTCATCTGAGTGCAAACTCATTTTGACTCATCTATAAGAGAAATTATGAGACATCTCAGTTTCATAGTTAACCATTAACAGTACCTAAATCCACTCCTCTTTCTTTTTTAAACAAGTAAGTATACAATTTGATGGGTAAGTAAAGGGCATTCTCAGCCAATTAAAATCTGTATCTTATATTGTGATGCAACTTGTGACATCACTTTAAGTCATCTTTTACCCCTCACTCTCCATTTTTATAAAATATTCTCTCAATGTTTGAAAATAAATTTATTTTATTCTTTATGAGAAAAAAAAATTAGGACATCCTTTAATGCCAGCATTATACAGTAACATTGATTTCTTAACCCAGCTGAGTGAGAGCCTGAACTTTTCCTTAAAAATCACTTATTTTATTACTATCCTTCCCTCTTAAAACTTTAAAAGAAGTTACTTAATATCCAAACATCCAAGATCTAATTCCTACTTACCTGAGTCCAATCCTCTGCACAGGTCAGACCTTTTACTATATTACAAACCTCTCTGCCTGCCCATCTCATTATACTTATTACTTACTTGGTTATTTAAGCAGTAATTTAAATGAGGCAGATTATAAATAAACTCGATTTTTATACAATGTGAACACTGCCCTAGAAGCTGAGCCAAACGTGTTGATAATGATGACCTAATTCAAGAATCCTGGGTGAGAATACCATAATCCACAAAATTCCACCATTAGTTATTCTCAGCCTCCCCAAATCAACCTCTATTATAATGTAAATTTATTCAGAAGAGATAAGGCACTAATTTCTTAAAAGTGAATTTCTTTGTAAGTTTACTTTCTCCTCAGGTCAACGGAAGTGAAACTATAGAGAAGTATGAACTGCGCAGAAAAAACAAAAAAGAAATTATAACAAGCAGCAAAGACACGGAGAGGTAGGCTGTTTGCAAAGCTACTGTGTTTTTATCAGAGTTAATTTATGCTGGGTATAATTATAAAAACCCCAAGAGGAAATGAGTAAAACATATAAATACACAAAATGGCTCCCTCAATTGTCCATGGATTAGGATGGAGGCTTCTCTCAATTCACACAGCCACAGAGCCTGAAGATCTACAATCGCCAAGATGTGCAGACGAGCTGATAGCTCGAGTCCCAAAAGCTGAAGGTCAGGTGAAAAGGAGGCAGCTGTAAGATCCAGAGCAAGCAAAAAGCCAACCTTTCTGCTTATACAGATACAGGCCACACCTACAAGGAAACACACTTTAAAGTGATTGGCTACTCACAGCAGATACAACCATATAAACACTGAGAATCATAGCCCAGTCAAGTTGACACACAATCCTAATCACCAGACCAGGTAACCCTGCACACCTGCAGATTAAATAAGAGATGGACACCTGACTCAAACTGGTCAATCCTTTTCTTCCCTCTTCAAAGAATTTGTTAATGGAGCTACAAGATAGAAAGTCTAGTCTCTGCATCTAGCCAGACTGTAACATCTGAACCCCAAATCTCTTGAGCTGCCATCTTCTATTATACTGGATAAAGAGAGAAAGCTCCTTTGAAGAGAGAGAAGCATAAAATACAGATGATCCTGGGCTACTGATGGCTTTCTAGTTATCTGTTCTAGTTTCTTCCTGAGGCCAACTATATTCTCGCCCTTAAGTGCTCATGAGACACTCCTACATTCTTATTAATCTATTTTTACTTTCTTGAGTTATTTTCATCCAAGAAGTTCCTGTATACTGAAAAGTTCCTAAATTAATATTCTGAATGTTCCCAAAAATGCAAAATCAAATACAAACACTATCACCAACTATTTTGTAAACCACTGTCCCCATTTTCCCTTACTCATTGTCAAGGGCTCAATATCTGTTCTAAAAAGGAAACTTTGTGTTCCAAAATTAAGAGACCTGAATCTGAAGGCTTCATACAACAGACACTTAAAACTTAAAAGGGAAAAAAGCAAACACAGAACAAGATAATATCTGTAACTGTCACAGTCACTGTCATGGACTGAGCTGTGTCCCCACAATATACGAGTAGCAATCTGGCTACATTATGGTTCTCAGCATTGTGTGATGTCCCAGTATGTTGTAAATCCAACCTCTCTGATGTTAATGAGCGAGAACAGTCCGCAGTTGTGCTGGCAGCAGAAATCAATGGGTAAGACTGTATTGTGCCTCAAGACATAAAAGATAGAAGCCAGTAGACAAATTGAGGACCTCACGCCATCAGGAAGGAAGCAGTATCGACAGTCGTCTCTTAGACTCCAGATCCCTGTGCCTCTGAAGCACCCAGTTCAGGGTAAGATTGACGACAAGGACCTTCCTCCAGAGCTAACAGAGAAAGACTTTTCCCTGGAGCTGCTGCCCTATATTTGGACTTGTAGCCTAATGGGCTCTGAAAGAATAAAATTTCTCTTTTTAAAGGCATCCATCTGTGGTATTTCTGTTATAGCAGCACCACATGACTAAGACAGTCACTTCTATACATCTGACCCTGCCTTTTTCAATACACCTCAACTAGTCTAGAGCTACTGACAAAGTTACTAAACCCAAGAGGCACAAGAAGGTCAAATCCAAATGCCTAGTAATCACAAAACAGAATCAATCAATCAGAATTATAATCACAGAACAGAATCAATCACAAATGGAATCAAATTAATGTGTGATGCTGATTGCATTTAGCTTTCTGATTATAAAATCCAGCATGACAGTAAATAAACATTTACTGAGTTACTAGGTTTGCAGCTTAAGATAAATAAGACACATAACCCCCCCCCAGCTTCAAGAACTTTCTAATTCTAGATACATAATAACAAACAGTGAGGCCTAATACATTCCACATTAGGAATAACACAAAGTTACAAATTTAAACTTGTAGCCCATTAGACCCTGACAGAATAAAAGGTCTGATGGGAAGTGAAAACAGTACAAAAAGGACAGAAGAGCACATGAACCATATATAAACCAAAGTAAAGAAAAACTCTGAGCACTGCTAGCAGATGAAATTAGAGGAATGGAAAGAGACTCTGAAGTATATAGGAATGAGGTTGGATGATCACCAGGAGGAGCAGGATTTCAAAGTTTTCAATGCCACACTATGTAATGTGAACTGGAACCTGCAAAGCAAAAAAACCCCACTGCCTTCGAATCAGGTCCCACTCACAGAGAACCTGTCAACAAGCCTCTCCAATACCTAGGATTCTCCCTCAAAGTGTATGGAGCACGGTCTAGGCACTTGTGGATGCTGTAAAAGCTCCCAAGGTGATTCCATTATATTGTCCCTTGCCTCTTCTGTGTCCTCCTCTATCACTGGCACAAAGTAAAACCAAAACCCACTGCCAAAGAGCCCATTTCGGCACAAAGTAAATGTTTAATAAATTTGTAAAATTAATTTAACAAAGGAGCCCTGGTGACCAACAATTAAGACCTCTGCTGCTCCTGGCCAAAAGGTTACCATTCAGCCACTTCTGTAAAATGACAGTCAACAAAACCCTAGGAGGTAGTTTTGCTCTATCATGTGGGCTCACTGTGCATTTGAACGGACTCAGGGCACCCAACAACAAAACAGAACTTAATTACTGTGCAACTGCTTTAAAGCAAATACAACAGATTCACTCTTGCTTAGTTGTATTTCAGGTCTCAAACTACAAGAACAGTATTACCCTTCACTGAAATTAGCCTAGTTAAGTGTCAGAGTTTCCCCAAACCCGACTTTCTTATTTAAAAGCACTCACACCAAAAATGCAAACCACCTAAGAAGGAATCATTTTGTCTGTATTAAAATGCTATAGCCGAATACAACCGATAACATTTAGTCACAAGAACATGCTTTTACACTCATTTAATACATTCTTATTTATTTTCCATGAAAGTTTCCTGTAGTTTTTTAAGAAAATACACCTATAGAAATAGTTGACTGAGAACGATTCATCTGTGAATCTAAAAATCTAGTGGATCTTTTCTCCAGTGGTTCTTTTTTTCTACTTCTTCTACCTCCAAGTTGTACACTTCAATACTGCTCAGTTATAGTTTCCATAGGGGCTAAGTACTACTAAGTCTGCTAATCAAAATGTCAGGAGTTCAAATCTGTCAGGAGCTCCTGGGAAACGCTATGGGTTCTACTTTACTCAGTTCTGCTCTTATCTATAGGGGTCGCTATGAGTCAGAATTGACTCAAAGGCAGTGGGTTTGGTTTTTGGTACAGTTTCCCAGTAACAGTAATCTATACACAAAGAAAACTATTGTATACTACTTTAACAGTCAATATAAGCAGCACGATTATGCAATAAGTGCTATTTTTAAATATTTTTGATTCATTACATCAAAAATGTAGCTCTTAAAAACTAATCACTCACATAACAGTTCTTGAATAATGGACTTGTGACCTGATATTAAAATAAGACAGTTGTGTTTTTTTTGGTTTTGTTTTAATATTGTCCAGACACACAACCTGGAAAATAATACAGAAACACATAGATTTACTAAATAGCCTTCCTCTGAGCACAGAATGTAAGAACTACAAACCAGAACTTTTAGACCAGCCAAGATGACCATCCTAGTTTTTAACAGGGTTTCAAATTTTAAATTCATTCTTAATTAGTGTTACCAATTAGACCAAACTTTCATTGATAAGTAAACAATTAGGTTTTTGTCCTTCAATTTAACATGACTAGTTAGTTGCATAGAGACCAACGGAAAAACCATTTAGCCAGTTCAAGCATTACTTGCTCACCTTTGTAATCTCAGGATGAACCATCTGTTTAAAGAAAATTGTGTGTTTTGATGAAAACTGTCAAAATAGGATAAAATAATTTAAGATACCTAAGTTTTCTATATTAAGCATAAAAACAAATATGGAACATCTTCATTTATTAATACCTAGATATGAATATACCTTCAATTGATATAGCAAACTATGATAGAAGGTTGTAAAAGTTTAAACAGATTCATAGTGTACAAAATTGTTTCTTCTCTTGAACTGCTTAAGAACTGAGAAACAGTTCTTGGTTCTAAGTCATTCTGCATATAAATCATACACATATTCACACAAAACATATACATCCACTAAGTATATTTTAATCTGTCAAACCTAATGGACAGGCATGATAATTTTCTAACAACTAATTACATAAGCTTATATATTTTCTCTTCAAGTACCACAGTAAAATTTTTAAGTGACATCGTTTGGCAATTAATGCAGAAAACAAGAAAAGCTCAAATCAAACTTTACATAAATTTTGGGACACAGAACAGGTAGATCAAGATATACAGTATATAAAAGATATACAGATATAAAAAGTAGCAACAGAATTTCTGCATTCAAAAACAAATCACTCATGACTGACTTTTTTCATTCCAATAACATCTTTGATAATACACTATACATTTAGAGTTACTGGGTGATGCTAAAGGTCTATGCGCTCAGCCACTAATGGAAAAGTTAGAGGTTCAACACCAGAAGTATTTCAAAACCCTATGGAGCCCAGTTCTACTGACAAACACATGGGGCATCTACGAATCTGAATCAACTAGCTGGCTACTGATACTGGTACTACACGTTTTTATAAAACAACAGGTGCTCTCCCAGCATAGTTTTAAAAATAAATGTGACGCATTCAAGAATTTTAAACAGTAATTGTTCTAATGGGCATATCTAGCCGATGCTATTTTAAAATTATACATAACTTACAAGAAATCTAGATAATTAGTTTTGTGCAGTACCAAAAATATATTACTGGATACCCCAGAAATCCTCCACATTAGTTACTTGCTTATATTGTCTGAAATTTCTGGTTTCACAGCACATGGTAAGCACCCAACTGGCTACCTGCTCTCAAGACCAAGAAGTACCTTTCTGACCAAAGATAATCGAAAATCTATCACCACACATTCTCTAACTCTAATACAAAGTAGTAAACTCTGCAGAAGAAGCTGACCAAAAAAAAAAAAAAAAAAAAAAAAATTGAGGCTTCCTTAAAATTGTAAGATAAAAATGTTATTTTTTACTGGAAGTAACTACTCTTGATTCCAAACCTTTTTCTGAATGCAAAGAATGTTACTTCTGATTGGAAACAACTACTCTTGATTCCAAAATTTACTCCATGGAGTCAATTCTGACTCGGAATAGCCCTCAGACTCTCAAAAAATCACCTTCACTAAGACTGCTAACCAGCTACTGGTAATACAGATTCACAATCTCTTAACCAAACCCTTAAGGTCAACATCTGTCCTTTAGAATTTTTTGATTAACAGAATGGTAATAAGCAATAAATACTGAATACTATAAAACATGTCCAGTGTGTGACAATTATTACTGCACAGGATTAATGTAAATGATATGACCAGATTGTACGTGTGAAATATACTGAATTGGCAAATGTTGTGTTACATATGTTTTTACAAAAACAAAAAATTCTAGTGGAGTAAGGGGCAGTACCACATAATAAAATACATAGTATCTCTGCAGAGAGGTGTAATGTATATAATATTCACTCTAAGAACATGACAGGTTAGGCCAGATTTTATACCAAATGAGTTAAAGAAAACGTTTAATTTTCAGAACTTCTTAAATTTCAGAATTGTGGACCTGAAGTTAACACATTTTAAGCAGTTTTTATCAAGTGTCAACAGTTTCCCCTTTTAGCGTACATACAAATAGCAAGATTCAGGAAATTCAGACTGACAGTGGTTCTAAAAAAGGGTCATTGTGAAAATGTGGGGGGGACATTTTCAGAAGTTACAGTGAATGGATTTGCCAAGTGAGGGACAGCTGATGTCCTGTAATGTCAGGGCCAGTTCTGTACAACTTTAAAACATCCCCAAGTCATGATGCCAACAAATATAGTTATCTGGGACTATAACCTACCTCTGTGAACACAGAAAGTTTTCTGTACTAATTTAATGGATTGTAACTACCACTAAAGAATAAACTGTTTTCCTTGAAAACGTAGAGTTGTTTCTCTACTTCTTGTTTGGGGGCGGGGTAATGCCTCTTCTAACAGTACTGAAGTTGCCAATACAACACACCTGCATCCATCTACCTGCATAAACAAGTGAATACACAATGAGGCCACACACAAGGGCAAGCATCTGATCAATGATTCTTAACACTGGCTACATATAAGAATCATCTATAGGATGCTCACCGGGGACCAAAATCACATGGGGGAAAGACAACTCAGAAGACAAAGAGACCCACATCAGTGGGTGCCTACACTGACTTGGGACCGGAAGAACCAGATGGTGCCCGGCCACCACCAGTGATAGCCGCAATGGAGCTCACAGAGGAGCCTCACTGGCAACACAAGAATAAAAAGGGGTGCATCATGAGATCCCCACTAAAAGACCTCAATTGATGGTCCAGTGGTTTCAGGGTTCCCGTGGGAGCATGGCCCCTCACCCTGATGCTGCCCTTGACCATAAATCATAACGAAGGTCCACTCTTCGGACAGGAATGGATTGGACTTGGCAATGCAGTGACCACATATTGGATGCACTTTATGGTTCTATACATCTATAGGATGTCATCCTGCTGACCTCTGGCTGGAGAAAGAAGAGCGGGTGGAGAGGAGGGGAAAAAAAAAAGACTGTTGGGAGAACGAGACACGTATGGAGCACAGAGGAAAACTGTGCTGTCACCAGGCAGGGACAGCAGTGGAAGCTGCATATAGGTGGGTATGTAGATTTATATATGAATGTACATTTTCACTCAGTTATATTAAATAAAAAATTTAAAAAAAAGAATCATCTATATCCACACCAATTAAATGAGAATCTCTGGAATATAGGACCTTGACATCCATTGTTTTGTTTTGTTTCATTGTTTGTTTAAGACAAAGTTGTTGAACAGAAAAATACAGTTTTTATGTGCCTAATTCTATTAGGGATAAGAAACATGTCAATAAACATTCCCATCACTCAGAACATCCTTCCTGCTGCCTTCCATCAAACTGACTCCCAGAGACAACCACACCCCACCACTCTGACACTAAGCTCCGTTTTTAACTTCACATGAACAGAATCATGGTGACACTCCTGTCTCTTTGGCTTGTTTCACCAGGGCCCTGGCAACGCAGCAGTTAAAAGCTCAAACACCAACCAAAACGTCAGCAGTTGACAGACACCAGTACAGCTCCTAGGGCAGCTGTACTCCAACCTCTAGGGTCACTATGAGTTGGAAGTGGTATGACAGCAACAGGTCTGATTTCAGTTTTTCATTATGTACCCTGGGATTCATTCATGATGTGTCAATAGTTCACTCTTCAGTGGCAAGTAATATTCCATTGTGCGACTATACAACAACTTGTTTATCCACTCTTTTTGCTGATTGATAATTTGAGCTGTTTCCATTTGGGGACATTACACTGTTAAAAGACTTTTCTGTACATTTTGGGAAACTTATGTTCTCATCTGTTTGGGCAAATGCTTAGGAATGGGTAGGTGTAGATTTATTTTTTAAAGTTCTTCAGGTGATTCCAAAGTGTTAACCAAAAACCACTAAGCCTACTTAAAGTTTTTTAATGTACTCGATGTTCTTTATTACAGTTAATAGAAAATGATGTCCCTTTTTGTCCTGTGTAATCATAGGTCGATTACAAAACCCAATTTCCATTGAGTTGATTCTGACTCATCGCTCGTAAGTCTAAGAGTAGAAATGTACTCTACACCATTTTTAATGGCTAATTTTTCGAGAAGTAGGTAGTCAGGCTTTTATTTCAAAGCACCTCTGGGTGTACATGAACCTCCAACCTTCCAGTTAGCAGCTGAACACATTAATCATCTGTACTATCTAAGCAGATTTTACTATACATCAATTTCTTTTCAAATAGAAAAAAAATCTTACAAAATATACGCTACACCACTACATTAAAAGTGGGCACTTAGTCTGAGAGCCACTGCTCTACAAAAACAAATTCATCTGAACCACAACACCCAAACATACAAAGGAATTTTTTAAAGACATTATAAAATACAAAAAAGCATGCTAGGCTCACTTGCTCTTTGGGGATCATGCACTTTTTTGAGAACCACATGAACTTGATGAACCTGACACTACAAAAATGAAAAGCTACACTTAATTCTGATTTGTATCCAATTTATATTTGTCAATCATGAAGTCTAGTCTTAGACTACTTACAAGACAATGGATCAATCTCAAATTTAAAAAACCTCTATTGCTAAATTATAATGAATGCATTAATATTAAATTTTATGAGTCTGGACATAATTTTTTCTAAGGTCAGTGTGATCAAAGCCAGAAATCATAAAATCAACAGATTTAACAACATAAAACTGATGGCACAACAGCATGAACAATACTAAAAGAATAAATACTAAGAGATGATGCCTGACCTGACTGCCCCTACCAACCACTTTGACAGGGATCACAACAAAGAGTTCCAGACAGAGCAGGAGAAAAATGCAGAACACAAAATTAAAATTCACAAAACAGATCAGACACACTGGTCTGATAGACACTGGTGGAATTCCTGAGGCTCTATCCCCTGCAAAACTCTGCTCCCTCTTAAGTGAAGCCACTCGCCAAAGCCATCTTTCAGCCAAAGATTACATTTTAAAAAAAATTGCCATTGATTCAATTCCAACTACTAGCAACTGTACAGGACAGAGGAGAGCTGCCCTGCAATTTCAAGGAGTGCCTGGCAAATTGAAACCGTCAACCTTCTGGTTACCAGCTGTAGCACTTAGCCACTATGCCACCAGGTTTCCAAAAATTACATAGGACTCTAAAATAAAAAAAAATAGTAACACAAGTGAGGAATATGTGCCTTAGTTCAATAAAGTACATGAGACTAAATGACCAACGCCTACCCAAAAGAAAAGACAAGAAGACAGAAAAACAGAAAAGTTAGACAAATGGGCAAAGGGAAGCCAGGGTGAAAAAGCAGAGTGCTGACACACTGCAGGGATTGCACCAATGTCATGATACACTCTGTGTATAAACTTTTGAATGAGAAACTAATTTTCCCTATAAACTTTGACCTAATGCACAACTTTTAAAAAGACAGTAAGGATCTACAATATTAAGATTTCTTCCAATCAATAAGACACAGCCTCAACAAAAAAAGTGACATAAGACTCCTAAAATGAAGCAGAACTGGCCAATGTGTATATACCTACATATAAGATGTTAATATCATTAGTTAAGGCAAACAAAAGGAATTTAAAATATAAAATGTTCATTATTTACATATCACAATGGTAAATGGTGAAAAGACTGGTACCAGCCAAGATTAGCAATTCCATGCAGACACATCTACTCTCACACTCTCAGTGGAGTATACATTTCTGCAACATTCTTGAATTACAACACAATTTCACAACATGTATAACATTACTGTATACACTCAATAATTCCACTCTTAAAAATGTATCCTTAGGAAACAACGAAAATCCTGGTGGCATAGCAGCTAACCAAACGGTTGGCAGTTTGAATCCACCAGGTACCCCTTGAAAACCCTACCTGGCAGTCTGATATGGTCACCATGACTCAGAAGTGACTCAAGAGCAATGGGTTTCATTGTTTTTCTGGGTTCTTTATTTAAGGAAATAACAGCACTTCTAGACAATGTACCAGAGGTTCAATATAGGGTTAAGTTATTATAGCACAAATGGTGGAATGCATTAAATATATTTTAGTAAGTTACCAGTTAATTATGACTCTTACAGGTAACTGAATACTGTTATACAAATGAAACACATTTATTTGCACTAATGAATATAACTGATGCCTCTAACAAACTAAATAGGAAAATTAAATTAGTATTTAAAATATTAGTACACTTTTCACAATGTATATACATTAAAAGAATCTGGAAGGATATTCCAAAAGTTTAAAACTGTTTTTTGAAAAGAGTATTTTCACTACATACACTTCAATACTATATGTATATTCTTACAATGAGTAATTACCACTTCTCATTAAATATTCAGAAAGCAGCAAAGTATTTCCATTTTGAAAAAAATACTATTATTAAAATACTGTATTAAGAAAAACACTGTAATTCCTTTGTAGTTTCCTATGAGATACAAGGAGCTCAGTATTTTTCTCTAGGAACAAAGTTTACTTTGCTTTTCAAATGCTTCTTGAAAAACAAGTCCTGCTGATTCACGATAATCACTCAATGATTCATAAGCTTCCAAATAAAAAGCTACAAGAACTTTTTCTTAAATATGCTAACATTTTCTTGCCCTTAACGCAAAGTTTTTGTTTTGTTTGTTTGTTTTTACTATTTTTATGATTAAAAATCAATGTGTTCAAAAGATAGAATCTCTTCAAGCCTAAAAATAGTTTCCATTTACTAGAAACGTACTGTGATAGACAATGATTATTCTAACAGTTTTAAGAAGGAAATATTCTACCACTCTTGAGGGCTACAAGGAAAGATCCATGTAAAACTATACATGCTAAGCTGCTTTTTTATAGATGTTAAGCTGCTTTTATTATTATGAGTATACATAAGGAGTCCCAGTGGCATACTGGTTAAGAATTCAGCTGCTGTCATCCAAGAAAAAATAGGAACAGCAATGGAAGGTTTAATACACAACACAGACTTCAAACTCTGTCAAACAAATCACAAACAACAGAAGAGAAAGTAGATAAATGGGAACTACTAAGAATCAATCACTTTTGCTCATCCAAAGACTTTATTAATAGAATTAAAAGGCCACCTACAGAATGGGAAAAAATATTTGGCAACTCTATGTCAGACCGACACCTGATCTCCATAATCTATACAGTACTACAAAATATCAATAAGAAAAAGATAAATCATATAATTAAGCAATGGGCAAAGGAGATGGACAGACATTTCTCTAAGAGGAGATCCAGGCAGCCAAAAAACACATGCAGACATGTTCACGATCATTAGCTATTACAGAAATTCAAATCAAAACGACAATGAGCTACCATCTCACCCCAACAAGGTTGGCCATGATCCCAAAAGTGCAAAACATTAAATGCTGGAGAGGCTGTGGAGAAAGTGGAACCCTCCTACACTGTTGGTGGGGTTCCAAAATGGTCCACCCTCTTTGGAAAGCAATCTGGTGCTTCCTTAAAAAAATGGATATTGATACACCACTTGACCCAGTAATTCCACTACTTGGAATATATCCTACAGAATCAACGCTTTTCACAGTAACGGACACATGCACCAGAATGTTTATCACAGCACAGTCCATGATAGCATAAAGATGGAATCAACCCAGATGGCTAACACAGGAATGGATAAGTAAACTACGGTACATATACTCAATGGAGCACTATGCAATGATAAAGAATAACGATGATTCCAGGAAACATCTCCTAACCTGGTTTCAACTGGAAGACATTATGTTGAGTGAAAGCAGTCAGTGTCAAAAGGACAAATACTGTATGAGACCTCTAAGATAAGATCTCAAAAACAGACTTGTGTATAGAAGAAAAGACTCTTTGACAGCTGCAAGAGAGGGGAGGGGGGGAGAATGAAGGGGGAGGGTTTAGTTTAGATAGTTGCTAGAAATCTGGTTGGGAGAAAGCGGTGATAGCACACATTAAAAACAAGAACAACATTAAGTGGACTTCAGCATAACTTGAGTACTCCTTCCATCTTAACCCAATATTGCAAGGATAGAGTAGCTGGGGCAGGGGGCACGGGACCATGCTCTTAGGCGAAATTGAGGCCAACTGGCACAACTAGCTTTTTGCTAAGAGAGCTGTCTGCACCCCACATTGGTGAGTGGCATCTGGGGTTTTCAAAGCTGCCAAGCTGCCATCCGAGGACACAGCAAATGGTCCCAACTCAGCAGGAATGGATGCTCACCGAGGACCAAAATGACATGCAGTAAAGACAACCTAGAAGACAGAGAGACCCACATGACTGGGTGCCTACATCAACTTGGGACCGGAAGAACGGGATGGTGCCCGGACACCACCAGTGATAGCCACGATGGAGCTCACAGAGAGGAGTCTCACTGGCAACACAAGAATAAAAAGGGGTGCATCCTGAGACCTCCACTAAAAGACCTCAATGGATGGTCCAGCAGTTTCAGGATTCCCCTGAGACCATGGCCCCTGGCCCTGATGCTGCCTTTACCCATAAATTATAACGAAGGTCCACTCTTTGGACAGGAATGGATTGGACTTGGCAATGCAGAGTGACCATATATTGGATGCACTTTATGGTTCTATACATCTATAGGATATCATCCTGCTGACCTCTGGCTGGAGGAAGGAGAGTGGGTGGAGAGGAGGGGAAAGGAGGCTGTTGGGAGGATGAGACATGTATGGGGCAGAGAGGAATAGTGTGCTGTCACCGGACAGGGAGAGCAGTGGAAGCTGCACATAGGTGGGCATGTAAATTTATACGGGAATGTACATTTTCACTCTGTCATGTTAAATTAAAAAAAAAAAACAATGATGACATTAGGAAGCATCTCTTAACTTGGTTTCATTTAGAAGACATTATGCTGAGTGAAAGTAGTCAGTGGCACACGGACAAATACTGTATAAGACCCCTACGATAAGGACTTAAAAACAGACTCACGGTACAGAAGAAAAGAATCTTTGATGGCTGCAAGGGAGAAGAGGGAGGGAAGGAGAGGGCTGGTTACAGATTACATAGCTGACAGAAATTTCGTTACGTTAAATCAGTGACAGCACACATCAGAAAGATCAATTTAACTGGACTTCAGCATAACCTGAATATTCTTCCAATCTTAACCCAATATTGCGAGGACAGAGTAGCAGGGGCGGGGGTCTGGGGATCATGCTCTCCAGGGACACTGAGGCCAACTGGCATAACTAGTGTATTGCTAAGAGAGTCTCCTGGTGCCTCGCGTCTGGGGTCTGCAGGAACAGATGATCACCAAGGACCAAAACAACACGGGGGAAAGAGAACCCAGAAGACAGAGACCCACGTCAGTGGGCGACTACATCAACATGTGACCAGAGGACCCAGATGGAGCCCAGCCACCACCAGTGATACCTGTGATGAGGTTCACCAAGTTGAGTCTCACTGGCAACATGATAATAAACAGAGGTTCACCCTGAGAACTCCACTAAAAGGCCACAATTGATGGTCCAGGGGCCTCGGAGTTCCCCTGGGAGCATGGCTCCTGGTCCTGACGCTGTCCCTGTCCATAAATCAGTACTGAGGTCAACTCTTCGGACAGGAATGCATTGGACTCGGTGACACAGAGTGACCGTATCATGTGGGCACTTTATGGCTCTATGAATCTATAGGATGCCATCCTACTGGCCTCTTACTAGAGGGGAAGGAGAGGGCAGAGAATAGGGGACAGGAGATTCTTAAGAGGCTATGATATGTACAGAACAGATAGGAGGAATGTGCTGTCACCAAGTAAGGAAAGCAGTAGGAGCTGCACACAGGCAGCCATGCAAATTTAAACTGGATTGCACACTTTTGCTCAATCACAATACATAAATACATAAATAAAACTCATCTCTCTAAAAAAGAATATTCTATCAAAAAATGAGCAAAAATCCTGACTAAACATTTTGCTGAAAAGAATACAGATGGCAAGTAAGTACATAAAAAGATGTTTAATAACAGTAGCCATTAATGAAATGCCAAATAATATGGTGATGAAATGCCACTACACACATGAATGGCTCAAATGAAGATACATATACACGCATGCATACAGTTAAATATATAGTGACACTGGTGTACAGTTAAATATATAGTGACACTGTCAAATGCTGACAAAGATGCAAACATACATTGCTAGTGGAAATAGAGAACAGTACAGGCATCCTAGAAACCAGTTTGACAGTTTCTTATAAAAAGTTTGTAACCTCAATTCCTGGAAACTCTATGGGGCAGATCTACCCTGACCTATAGGGTCACTATTAGTTGGATACAACTCAATGGCCGTCGGTTGTTGCTTTTTTTTTAATTCAAGCCAGCCACTAGTTTTGGACATTTACCTCGCAGAAAAGAAAACTTAAGTTCACACCCAAAACTGAGCTTCTATTAAAAATGATGGAAAAACTTGAGAATGGTTAGCAGTGCTATGACTTAACACATAAATGAACATATATTTAATGTCACTCAACTGTACAGGTGAAGACTGTTGAAATGGTAAATGTTTAAATCACCTTTATATTTTCCAAAATTATTTTTAAAAGAGTGAAAAAAAAGTTCACAATAGCTTTATACATAATAACAATAAAAGCTGCAAACAATCCAGATGCCCTTCAATGGGTAAACAGATTAAACTGTGGTATATGCATACCATGGGATATTCCTTGGTAACAAAAATAAACTACTGACTGATATAATAAAACAACTTGGATGGACTTTAAGGGGATCATGTCAAGTACAGAAGCCAATCTTAAAAAGTTACACATTGAAGAACTAGATGTGCCCAGCTACTACTACCAAGAGCTCTGACAGGTACCACAACAGGAAAACCAAAAAAAACACCAACCATAGTCAAATCAATTCCAATTCACAGTGTCTACAACAAAAGGGGAGAAAACTAAAGAACAAAATTCAAATTTACTGAAAAAGACTAGACTTACTGCTCTGACAGAGATTGCAGGAACAACTGAAACTATGGCCCCCAATACTCTGCTAACTCAAAATAGAAGCCACTCCAAAAGTCCACACTTCAGCCAGGCCTACAAACAGTAACACATATGAGGAATGTGCTTATTAGCTGAATCAAACATATGAGACCACATGGGCAATACCTGACAAAAAGCAAAGAGAAGGCAGGAAGGAGATGGAAAACTGGACAAATGGACATGGGGAAGCTAACATGGAAAGGAAAAAAAGGAGAATGCTGACAAACTGTGTTAACTGCAACCAATGTCAAAAAACAATTTGTATACACAATCTTGAATGAGAAACTAATTACACAGCAAAGCTTCCACTAAAGCACAATAATTTTTTTTAAAGGTTACATGTCATATGACTCCATTTATGTAACATTTTGAAAAGACAAAATGCACAAGGAAGAAAGGCATGGTAGTAAGGGGGGCAACAAGAATGATGCTTGTGGTAACAGAACTATTTATCTTGACTGTATCAGGTGGGTGGTGTTATGGTAGACTAAACATATGTCTGTCTGGAAACCAAGACTTGAACTGATAATTAAACAGTGCCTTCTGGACACCTAGTGAGCCCTAGGACACAGCACAGAGCTGTTCATATGGACTTCATACCACTGAACGCAAAACCTCCTCTCTTTGGCTGACCCGACTCCTGGCGAGTGCGTGCTTACATGTACCGAAGGTAACTCACCATTGTAATCTTTTTTCCTCTGTCTTAGCTGGTGGGGGGAGCTGGGACTTGACTAGCCACTAATCTCAGACACACTGCTGGCGGAATCAGCAAGTGCCAACTGCCATATTCTGAGAGTCCGGCTTTGGACTCTATGCATCTCAGCACCTTTGGCCTATCTTTCTAACTCCACCATATAGTAGCCGTACGGAGGCAGTGGCAAGCTTGTAAGGGATGACATCTTGAGCCACCAGCAAATGAATACACCCACATGGAGGCCCAAGCTGGACTTAGTTCCTAGGCTGGAAGATAGCGCCTGTGCGGGGGGAAAGTGCTTTTCCAGCAGAGAGGTGGTGTTCTTCAGTGTCGCCTGCAGCGGGGGCATGACAGCAGAGGCCAGCAAGGCAGTAGCCTTTCTGTATTTTGAGCTAGCTTATAACACCTGGGGTTCGACATAGAGGTGCTTACTTTGCCAACTGCGAAGAGGGACCTATACACCTGAAAACTTGACTGACTTTGGAAGGTGTCAGATACTTTTTACTGCTCATTTTAAGACAGCCTAGAGAAACAACTGTGGCCCATCCTCACAGCATCTCTCCCAGCCTCTACTGACTCACATTATGCCCCAGAAACAACAAAATCTGGAGAAAACCATAACTAAGAAATCACCGATGGCTTCAGAAGGCCCCCAAAAGAAACCACCTCAGAACTTCCCAGATGAAGAGGCTTTACTGAAACTATCAGAAGATGAATACGAAAGGATTATATATAGAACCCTCCCAGACCTAATACAAAATGCAGCAGAGCAAAATGAAAAATTAAGCAAGCTGCTGGATCTGATGGAACACCAGTATTCTGAAGTCCAATAGATAAAGTACAAAATCAAAGACATAGAAACTTCAATCCAAAACCAAGAAAACAGAAGTGAACAAATGGAAAAGACAATTTCTGATTTCAAAGACAGAGCTACTGACACCAGCATCTATGATAAGCAAAAATTAGAAAAAAGAAATAAGAAAAATGAAGAAGCATTAAGATACATGTGGGACTCTATTAAGAAGAACAATCTACAATTAATTGGCGTTCTTGAACAGGATGGGACACCTGAGAACAGAAAGTATTGTGGCTGAGCTGCTAACTGAAAACTTCCCAGAAATTACGAAAGAAGAGAATACAGATATCCAAGATGCATATCGAATGTCACTCAATATAGATTTCAAAAGAAAGACTCTACAGCATATTATAATCAAGCTTAACAAAATGAAACATAAGCAGAAACTCAAAGTCAGCAAGACTAAAAGCAAAGCTAACATTCAGAGGGAAACCCTGTAGGCTCTCATTGGATTTCTCAGCAAAAACAATGCTGGCACAGAGATAGTAGCATGACACATTCAAAGTCTTAAAGAAGAACTTCCAACCAAGAATTACACATTCTGCAAAACTACTTTCAAATATGAAAATTCACAGATAAGCTGAAATTCAGAGAGTTTGTAAAAACAAAACCAAAGCTATAGGAAATACGCAAAGAATCTCTTGCTCAGAAGAACAAAACCACTAACTACATTTTAGAAGCAATTACAGCAAATATAGCAATTACATCACCCAGAATCCTACTCAGTCAGGGAAAGCTCCAAACTGAATCTAAGCTATAATAGTGAAAGAAACAATCCAGTGACCGTATCATGAAAACTGTGATGTTATCATATTAAAAAGAGGGAGGTGGGGGGCAGAGTCAATATGGCGGACTAAGCACACATCTCCTTACATCCCTCTGGAAACCAAGACCTGAATTGATAATTAAACGGAGCTTTCTGCTCACCTAACCGGCCCCAGGACGCGACACAGTGCTGTTACTTTGGACTTCATACTACTGAGCAAAAAACCTCCTCTCTTATGCTGACTCCCGCGCCTGGATAGCCCTGGCTCTCACGGACAGAAGGTAAACGCACCATTTTGACTTTTTTTTTTCCTCTGTCTTGGCCGGCGGGCAGAGCAGGGTCCTGTCTAGTGGCTGGATTCAGACACGCTGCTGAGGGGACAGGCAGGCGAAATTCCCATATTTTGACAGCCAGGCTTGGGACTCTGTTAATCTAGCCACTTTGAACCTGTCGTTTTATATCTGCCTCAGCAGCATTTCTACGGAGTTTCGCACTCAGAGTGCGGGACGCCATGTTGGATACGGAGATTCTAGCAGGACCTCATTCTTAGCCTGGGAGCCAGAGCCTGCAAACAGGACAGCGCTTCTCTAACAGAAAAGCAGTAATTTACCTAGTGCCACCTGCTTTGGGGGTCCTGCAACAGAATCAGAGGAGTATCTACCTCTCGGCACTTTTGGCCTTTCTGTCCGCTGCCCGTATGGAGGGCACCATCTGGGATACGGTGGCCACAGCTGGACCTAATTCTTAGCTTGGGAGCCAGAGCCTGCCCACAGGAGAGCACTTTTCTATCAGAAAAGCAGTGTCATCTAAGGCTAGGCCCTGTAAGCAGAGGCCGACAGGGCAGTAGCATTGCTGTATTCTGAACTAGTTTGTATCATCTGGGGGTGGATATAGTGGCGCTTACTTTGCCATTTGAGAAGAGGGACCTCTATACCTGAAAACCTAACTGACTTGTGAAGTGGTCAGATATCTTTTGCTTTACATTTTAAGACAGCCTAGAGAAACATCTGCAGTCCATCCTCACAGTACCTCTGCTAGCCTCTACATACTCACATGGTTCCCAAAAAGCAACAGACACTTGTGGCATACTAGAAATCACCCATGGCTTCAGAAGGCTCCCAAACAAAGCTACCAAGGAGTTTTCCAAATGAAGAAACTTTTATGAAAGCATCAGAAAGTGAATACAAAATGACTATATACGGCGCCCTTCTAGACCTTATACAAAATGCAGGAGAACAAAATGAAAAATTAAGCAAGATGTTCAGTCTGATGGAACACCAGTACTCTGAAATCCAACAGATCAAGAACAAAATCAAAGACACTGAAACTTCAATGTAAGCCAAGAAAACAGAATGGAACAAATAGAAAAAAGAATTTCTGACTTGGAAGACAAAGCTACTGAGGCCAGCATCTATGAGCAGAAATCAGAAAAAAGAAACAAGAAAAATGAAGAAACATTAAGAAGCATGTGGGACTCTGTTAAGAGGAACAACCTTCAATTAATTGGAGTCTCTGAACAGAGTGAGACATCTGAGAATACAGAGTATTGTTGCTGAAAGAAAACTTCCCAGAAATCATGAAGGAAGAGAATATAGACATCTAAGATGCATATCGTATGCCACCCAATATAGATTTCAAAAGAAAGACTCCAAGACATATTTTAATCAAGCTCAACAAAATGAAACATAAGCAGCAACTCTTAAAGACAACAAGACTCAAAGCAATGCTAACATTCAGAGGGAAACCCTGTAGGCTCTCTTTAGATTTCTCAGCAGAAACCATGCTGGCACGGAGACAGTGGAATGACACATTCAAAGCTTTGAAGGAGAAGAACTTCCAACCAAGAATTATATATCCTGCAAAACTATCTTTCAAATATGAAAATGAAATTAAGACATTCCCAGATAAACAGAAACTCAGAGACTTCGTAAAAACCAAACCAAAACTACAAGAAATATTGAAAGAAGTTCTTGGCTCTGGTGTAGAAGAATAAAGCCACTAACTTTATATTTTAGAATGACTTTACTACTCAAAAGTTTACTCAGTTAGGGAATGCTCCAAAGCCAATCACAGCTTTGATAAGGAAAGAAGCAATCCAGTGATCATCATGAAAACTATGGTGTCATCATACTAAAAAGAGGGATATACTACAGTTCTTAAAGTCCTTCCAGATGGAGACAAAGATGACAAGACTGGTAGTAATTAAAATTGGGTTTATATATAGTTTATGAAGGAGGATCATAGGAGCAGCTCAAAAGCACAACAAAGATATATCATATCATTTCAAGAAATGTTAACACAGGAGTCTCAACAATCACAAAACCAGCTCTGAAAAAGGTGAAAATCGACTCACAAAAAAGAAAGTCCCAGAACAGACTAATAAGAACAACAGAGAAAACATCAACATAAAAAAACATACATCACAATGGCAGCACTGAACACATACCTATCAATTACATTGAATGTGAATGGACTGAATGCTCCGGTAAAGAGACATCGAGTGACAATTTGGATCAAAAGACATGACCCATCCATATGTTGTCTACAAAAAACTTACTTGAGACCTATAGATAGGAACAAACTGAAAATTAAAGGTTGGAAGAATATATATCAAGCTAATAATGAACAAAGAAGAGCAGGGGTGGCAATTCTAATCTCAGACAAAATCAATTTTAATGTCAAATCGACCACAGTGGACAAAGATGGACACTATTTATTGCTGAAAGGTCCAGTACACAAGCAAGAATTAACTATATTAAATATTTATGCACCTGGTATCAGAGCACCTAAATACGTTGAAGAAACACTGACTACACTGAAAAGAGAGTTAGATGACTCTACCATAATAGTGGGAGACTTCAACACTCCACTCTCAATACTAAACAGATCATCTAGAAAAAAACTCAGTAAAGATACAGGGGACCTCATTGACACAATTAACCAACTAAACCTCATTGATATATACAGAACTTTCCACCCATCAGCAGATAATTACACCTTCTTCTCCAGTGCACATGGAACATTCTCCAGAATTGACCATGTGATAGGCCATAATGCAATGCTCAGCACAATCCATACAACTGAATTACTGCAAAGTATCTTCTCACATCATAAAGCAAAAAAAGTTGAAATCAATAGCAGAAAAAACATAGATAGAAAGTGGAACTCTTGGAAACTGAACAACATCTTGCTCAAAAAACCATGGGTCATAGAGGAAATCAAGGATGAATTAAAGAAATTCATGGATTCCAATGAGTACAAAAACATGTCTTACCAGAACCTATGAGATACAGCCAAAGCAGTGCTCAGAGGTCTGTTTATCTCCATAAATGCACACATCTGGAAGGAAGAAAGAAACCAAATCAAGGAACTAACCCTACAGCTTGAACAAGTAGAAAGAGAACAACAGAGGAACCCCTCGGGCACCAGAAGAAATGAGATCATAAAGATTAGAGCAGAGCTAAATGAACTAGAGAACAGAAAAATAATTGAAAAAATTGAAAGACCAAAAGCTGGTTTTTTGAGAAGATCAACCAAATTGACAAACCACTGGCTAAACTTAGTAAAGAAAAACAGGAAAGGAAACAAATAACCCAAATTAAAAATGAGAGGGGGGTTGTCACCACAGATGCAACAGAAATTAAAAACACCATAACAGAATACTATGAAAGACTGTACTCTAACAAATTTGAAAACCTAGAGGAAATGGACCAATTTCTTGGCGCATACCACCTACCCAAATTACCACAACGTGAAGCAGAACAACTTAATAAATCCATCACAAAGGAAGAGATTGAAAAAGTCATCAAAACACTGACAACCAAAAAAAGTCTGGGCCCAGATGGCTTCACTGCAGAATTCCACCAAGCATTTATAGAAGAGTTATCTCCAATACTACTGACACTATTTCACAGTATAGAAAGGGATGGAGTACTCCCAAACTCATTCTATGAAGCCAGCATAACCCTGATACCTAAGCCAGGGAAAGACCCAACAAAGAAGGAGAACTACAGACCAATATCCCTCATGAATCTAGATGCAAAAATCTTCAACAAAATTCTTACCAATAGAATACAACAACATATCAAGAAAATAATCCATCATGACCAAGTGGGATTCATACCAGGGATGCAAGGCTGGTTCAACATCAGAAAAACAATTAATGTGATTAACCACATAAATAACACAAGACAGGGATCACCTGATTTTGTCCCGTTGATGCCGAAAAGGCATCTGATAAAGTCCAACACCCATTCATGCTAAAAACTCTTAGCAAAATGGGCACAGATGGCAAATTCCTCAACACAGTAAGGGCCATTTATACAAAGCCAATTGTCCATGTCATCTTGAATGGAGAGAGACTGAAAGACTTTCTCTTGAGATCAGGAACTAGACAAGGATGTCCACTCTCACCTCTTCTATTCAACATTGTGCTAGAAGTTTTAGCCAGAGCAATTAGACAAGACCAAGAAATAAAGGGCATCTGCATCGGCAAAGAGGAAGTTAAAATCTCCCTGTTTGCAGATGATATGATTGTATATGCAGAGAATCCCAAGGAATCTATACATAAACTACTCAAACTCATAGAAGAGTTCAGCAAAGTCTCAGGATACAAGATAAACATAAGTAAATCAGTAGGATTCCTTTATACCAACAAGGAGACCCTTAAGGAAGACATTATCAAATGATCACCATTTACGATAGCCCCTAAGAAGATAAAGTACCTAGGAATTAATCTAACCAGAGAAATAATAGACCTTTACAAAGAGAGCTACAAACCCTTACTACAAGAAACTAAGAGAGACTTAGATAAATGGAAAAACCTACCCTGCTCATGGATAGGAAGAATTAACATTGTGAAAATGTCTATTTTACCCAAAGGAATCTATTTATATAATGCAATCCCAATACAAGCTCCAGTGACATTTTTTAATGAGATGGAAAAACAAATCACCAATTTTGTTTGGAAAGGGAAGAAGCCCCAGTCAAGCAAGGTACTACTAAAGAAGAAGGACACACTGGGAGGCCTCTCATTACCTGACTTTAGAACATACTACACTGCCACAGTGGTCAAAACAGCCTGGTACTGGTATAAGAACAGACAGATCTATCAGTTGAACAGAACTGAGACCCAAGAGATGACACCATCTGCCTATGAAGAACGGATATTTGACAAAGGCCCTAAGACATTAAACTGGGGTAAAAACAGTATCTTCAACAAATGGTGCTGGCAAAATTGGATATCAATCTGCAAGAAACTGAAACAAGACCCATATCTTACACCTTATACAAAAACCAACTCCAACTGGATAAAATACCTAACTATCAAACCTAAAACGATAAAGCTCATCCAACAAAAGGTAGGAACAACAATGGAAGTTTTAATACACAATATGGACAAACTGCAAAATCTGTCAAACAAACCACAATCATCAGAAGAGAGAATAGATAAATGAGAACTATTAGGAATTGAACACTTTTGCTCATCTAAAGACTTTACTAATAGAATTAAAAGAACACCTACAGAATGGGAAAAAATATTCCGCAACTCTATGTCAGACCGATGCCTGATCTCCATAATCTATAAGATACTACAAAATATCAACAATAAGAAGATAAATCACTCAATTAAGCGTTAGGCAAAGGAGATGGACAGACATTGCACTAAAGAAGAGATCCAGGCAGCCAAAAAACACACGCGGACATGTTCACGATCTTTAATTATTAAAGAAATTCAAATCAAGATGACAATGAGATACATCTCACCCCAACAAGGTTGGCCATGATCCAGAAAACACAAAGCAACAAATGCTGGAGAGGCTGTGGAGAAAGTGGAACCCTCCTACACTGTTGATGGGGTTGCAAAATGGTCCAGCCTCTTTGGAAAGCGATCTGGCACTTCCTTAAAAAAATGGATATTGATATATCATTTGACCCAGTAATTCCACTACTTGGAATATATCCTACAGAATCAAGGCCTTTCACACCAACGGACACATGTACCAGAATGTTTATCACAGCACAGTCCATGATAGCAAAAAGATGGAATCAACTCAGATGCCCAACAACAGAAGAATGGATAGGTAAACTACAGGATATATACTCAATGGAGCACTATGCAATGATAAAGAACAACGATGACTTCAGGAAACATCTCATGACCTGGTTTCAACTGGAAGACATTATGCTGAGTGAAAGTAGTCAGCGACAAAAGGACAAATATTGTATGAGACCTCTACGATAAGATCTCAAAAACAGACTTGTGTATAGAAGAAAAGACTCTTTGACAGCTGCAAGGGAGGGGAGGGAGCCAGGGGAAGAGGGTTTAGATTAGATAGTTGCTAGGTATCTGGTTGGGTGAAATCAGTGATAGCACACATTAGAAACAAGAACAATATTAAGTGGACTTAAACATAATATGAGTACTCCTTCCATCTTAACCCAACATTGCAAGGATAGAGTAGCTGGGGCAGGGGACGGGGGACCATGCTCTTAGGTGAAAGCGAGGCCAATTGGCAGAACTAGCGTTTTGCTAAGAGGGCTCTCTGCACCCCACATTGGTGAGTGGCATCTGGAGTCTTAAAAGCTGCCAAGCTGTCATCCGAGGGCACAGCAAATGGTCCCGACTCAGCAGGAACGGATGCTCCGAGGACCAAATGACATGGGGGAAAGACAACCCAGAAGACAAAGAGACCCACATGAGTGGGTGTCTATATCGACTTGGGACCGGAAGAAACGGATGGTGCCTGGCCACCACCAGTGACAGCCGCGATGGAGCTCACTAAGTTGAGTCTCACTGGCAACACAAGAATAAAAAGGGGTGCACCCTGAGATCCCCACTAAAAGACCTCTATTGATGGTCCAGTAGTTTCGGGGTTCCCCTGGGAGCATGGCCCCTCCCCTGATGCTGCCCTTGACCATAAATCATAATGAAGGTCTACACTTTGGACAGGAATAGATCGGACTTGGCGATGCAGTGACCACATATTGGATGCACTTTATGCTTCTATATATCTATAGGATGTCATCCTGCTGACCTCTGGCTGGAGGAAGGAGAGTGGGTAGAGAGGAGGGAAAAAAGAGACTGTTGGGAGAATGAGACATGTATGGAGCAGGGAGGAATAGTGTGCCGTCACTGGGCAGGGAAAGCAGTGGAAGCTGCATATACGTGGGTATGTAAATTTATACGGGAATGTACATTTTTACTCAGTTATATTAAATAAAAAATTTTTTAAAAAATAGGGAGGTACTAGAGTCAGAGAAGAAGTTGTTAAGAATGGTAGTAACTGAAACTGAGTTTATACATACTTTATTAAGGTGGATCTTAGGGGCAGCCGTAAAGCACAACAAAGATGCAACATGTCAAATCAAGAAACGTTAACACATGAGTCTCAGCAATCACATAACCAATCCTGAAAAACGTGAAAAATCAACTCACAAAGGTCGTAGAACAGATTAATTAAAACAACAGAGAAAACATCAACACAAAAATAAATACATGGCAGCACTGAACACATACCTATCAATAATCACACTGAATGTGAATGGACTGAATGCTCCAGTGAAGAGACACTGAGTGACATCTTGGATCAAAAGACACAACCCATCCATGTGTTGCCTACAAGAAACTGACCTTAGACTTAAAAATATGAACAAACTGAAAATTAAAGGATGGAAGAATATGTATCAAGCCAACAATGTGCAAAGAAGATAAGGTGTGACAATTCTAATCTCAGCTAAAATAGATTTTAGTGTAAAATCCACTATCGTGGACCAGGGTGGACACAACTTATTGCTGAAAGGTTCAATACACAAATAGGATTTAACAATATTAAATATTTATGCACCTAATATCAGAGCACCTAAATACATCAAAGAAACACTGACTACACTAAAATATGAGACAGATCACTCCACAATAATAGTGGGAGACTTCAACACTCACACTCAATATTGGACAGATCATCTAGAGAAAAGCTCAGTAAAGACACAGAAGACCTTACTGCCACTATTAACCCACTAGAGCTCATCGACATATACAGAACTTTCTATCCATCAGTGGACAACTACACCTTCTCCAGTGCACATGGAACATTCTCCAGAATTGCCCATGTGTTAGGACATAAAGCAATCCTTAACAAAATCCGTACCACTGAATTAATGCAAAGCACTTCTCAGATCATAAAGACATGAAAGTCAACATTAATAGCAGAAAAAACACAGATAGCAAGTGGAACTCACAGAAAACAAACAACATCTTGCTCAAAAAACCATGGGTTATAGAAGAAATCAAGGATGAAATAAAGAAATTTATGGATTCCAATGAGAATGAAAACATTTTCTACCAGAACCTACAAGATACAGCCAAAGCAATAGAGGTCAGTTTATCTCCAAAAAGGCACACATCTGAAGGAAGAAAGAAACCAAATCAAAGAACTAACCCTACAGCTTGAACAAGTAGAGAGAGAGTATCAGAGGAACCCCTCAGGCACCAGAAGAAAACAGATCATAAAGATTAGAGCAGAAGAAAATAGATCATAAAGATTAGAGCAGAACTAAACAAACTAGAGAATAGAAGAACAACTTAAAAATTGAAAAGACCAAAGGCTGGTTTTTTTTAAAAGACTAACAAAATTGGCAAACCAATGGCTACACTTACCAAAAAAAAAAGACAGGAAACCAAATAAGTAATGAGAGGGGAGGTGTCATAACAGATCCACAGAAATAAAAAATGTAACAGAATACTATGAGAGACTATAACAAATTTGAAAACCTGGAGGAAACAATTTCCTCAATTCATATCATCTACCAACCTTATCACAAGGTGAAGCAGAACTTAATACACCCATCACAAAGAGATTGAAAAAGTCATCCAAAAACTACCAACGGAAAAGGGCCTAGGCCCAGATAGCTTCACCAGATAAGTCTATCAAGCTTTCAGAAAAGAGTTATCTCCAATACTACTGACTGTATCAATTTCAATGTGATGTCAGAGACACTCTATTACAAGATCCAAAAAGTTAACACTGGGAAACTGGGTAAAGGTCCTTGGGATCTCTGCCAATTTCTCAAAATTGCATTTGAGTCTAAAATTGAATCAGAATAAAAAGTTAAATTCTAAAGCAAAGTCTGCTAAAACACAGAAACAAAAAAGAATGCTAGAATTTTTAAAAATAAAAGAAAAAATTAGTTGGAATAATCAAAATACTAATGCTTCTGTTGTTAGTTATCACTCACTCAATTGTACCTCAATGGACCCTGTGTGTAGAGTAGACTGGCTCCATAATGTTTTCAAGCCTGCAACCTTTTGGCCAGGCCTGTCTTCAGAGGTGCTTCTTGGTGGTTTCAAATCACTAAGCTTTCAGTTAGCAGTGGAGTACCTAACCATTTGTACCATCAGCAAAGGAAAACAAAAAGTAATAGAGAAGTTTCAGTGAAAACAATCGTCCTTGAGTGGGGTGTGATGGATGAGCAGAGGTTAAGCAGGTGTTACAGAACAGTAATCCACTTTACAAGTATTTGCAATTCTCAGAAATAAAACAGGCCAACACGCCAATTTCCAACATTCCAGAAATTATGGCCATAAATTACCAAAAGCCTATTTTTTAAAATAGCATTCCAAACATTCAATACATGCAATTTTAACACCTGTATTACATTACTTTGTCACACCTGTTGGTAAAAATAAATTGGAGATCAAATATCACAATTACATGCTGGAAAAAAAAAAGAATTACATACTGCACTGGAAATTCTGGAAACCCTGGTGATGTAGTGGTTAACTGCTACATCTTCTAACCAAAGGGTCAGCAGTTTAAATCTACCAGGTGCTCCCTGGGAACTCTATGGGGAAGTTCAATTCTGTCCTACAGGGTCACTACGAATTAGAATCAACTTGACAGCAGTGGGTTTAGTTACAGTTTGGAAACCTATAAGTATGGTTTGGAAACTGGTGGTGTGGTGTGGCAGGTAACTGCTACAGCTAGTAACCAAAAGGCTGGCAATTCAAATTCACCAGGCACTCCTTGGAAACTATCTGGCACGTCTACTCTGCAGGGTCACTATGATTTGGAATCAACTCAACAGCAGTGGGTGGGCTTTGGTTTTAGAATAAACCTGTATACTGGCACTAAAATTGATGTCAACTTTTTTTGTAAATTGAGTTTTATTCCCATTGTTTCTAAAACTGAAATACAAATCATCTGCCCAAGTTTAAAAAAAGAAACTAAATTTATATTAACTCAGGGTTAACTTCTGGCACTAAAATTGATGTCAACTTTTTTTGTAAATTGAGTTTTATTCCTATTGTTTCTAAAACTGAAATACAAATCATCTGCCCAAGTTTAAAAAAAGAAAGTAAATTTATATTAACTCAGGGTTTCCACACTTATTTGAATCCAGAACTCTTTTTTTCCTATGACAATCTTTGCAGATAGCATTGTTCTCAAGAAACTATGTACCTTAAAACATGCCTACAAAAACGATAATACAAAGGGAAAATTAACAGAATCAGGAAGCCTGGATCATTTTTCTAATCTCACTTCTGTCACTAACAAACTAAATGATGGCCTGAATTTTACTTCCTCCACTGGGCCAATAGTTTACTGCTTGCTTAATGTTAATAAAAACATTTCTTAAGTTCACCTAGAAAATTCTTTTAAAAACCAGAGTAATAAAAAGACACTTCCTATTAAGTGGACTCCAGCATAACTTGAGTACTCCTTCCATCTTAACCCAATATTGCAAGGATAGAGTAGCTGGGGCAGAGGGCAGGGGACCATGCTCTTAGGCGAAATCGAGGCCAATTGGCACAACTAGCATTTTGCTAGGAGGGCTCTCTGCACCCCACATTGGTGAGTGGCGTCTGGGGTCTTAAAAGCTGCCAAGCTGCCATCCGAGGACACAACAAATGGTCCCAACTCAGCAGGAACAGATGCTCACCGAGGACCAAAACGACATGGGGTAAAGACAACCTAGAAGATAGAGAGACCCACATGAGTGGGACCAGAAGAACCGGATGGTGCCCAGACACCACCAGTGATAGCTACGATGGAGCTCACTAAGTTGAGTCTCACTAGCAACACAAGAATAAAAAGGGGTGCATCCTGAGATCTCCACTAAAAGACCTCAATGGATGGTCCAGTGGTTTCGGGGTTCCCCTGAGAGCATGGCCCCCGGCCCTGATGCTGCCCTTTCCCATAAATTATAACAAAGGTCCACTCTTTGGACAGGAATGGATTGGACTTGGCAATGCAGAGTGACCATATATTGGATGCACTTTATGGTTCTATACATCTATAGGATATCATCCTGCTGACCTCTGGCTGGAGGAAGGAGAGTGGATAAAGAGGAGGGTAAAGGAGGCTGCTGGGAGGATGAGACATGTATGGAGCAGAGAGGAATAATGTGCTGTCACCAGACAGGGAGAGCAGTGGAAGCTACATAGAGGTGGGCATGTAAATTTATACAGGAATGTACATTTTCACTCAGTTATATTAAATTAAAAAAAAAAGACACTTCCTGATAGGAAAGCATAAAGAGGAAAAAAATAAAGACACAGCAACAAAAAAAAATTAAATCTTCACACAGATTAACTACATTTGGTAGTTTACTATACGATAAAAGTGAAATTTCAGAGGCAAAATGGTGTTCCAAGAAATAGTGTTACCACAACTGGATGGAAATTTAGGGAGAATACAGCTAGATAATTATTTTACTTAAGTAAAAATTTAAGAAGTTATTATTTTTGTTATCTTTGACTAAATTCTTTTTTTCTAAAAATAGCATTAAATGCAAAATGCATAAAGAAAAAGACTGACAAACAGACTATATGGCAAACACCATAACCAAAGGATAAAGATAAGCAACAAACTAAGGAAAATCATGTAGAACACAACAATATATACAAGTATCTGACATAACTGAAAGAATTCTGACATTTAACTTATCAATGCCACAATTAGCAAGCAGTCATTGTTAGGTGCCACTGAGCTGACTCCAACTCCTAGCCAACACTACAGAGCAGAATTATCTGCAGCATTTCCCATCTTTCTGGGAGTAAATCACCAGATCTTTCCTCCCAGGAGTGGGTTTGAACAGCTGATCTTTCTTTCAGTTAGGAGCTAAGCAATTAAACATTGCACATCAAAACCAAACCAAACCCACTGCCATCAAATTGATTCTGACTCTCAGCAAACGTAATGGGACACAGTAGAATCACCCCAGAGTTTCCAAGGAGCAAGTGGTGAATTCAAACTAGTGACCATTTGGTTAGCAGCCATAGCACTTAAACACATTGCAATTTTGAATGTGCCATCAAAAACAAAAAACAAACCATTGCCGTCAAGTTGGTTCCAATTCACAGTAACCTTACAGGACAGTGTAGAACTGCCCCATGGAATTTCCATGGAACATCTGGTGGATCTGAAGCGTCAGTGTTTTGGTTAGCAGCTGCAGCACTTAATCACACCACCAGGGTTTCCACAGCACCATCCAAAAAAAAAAAAAACCAAACCAAACCCACTGCAGCCAAATGGATTCCAAATCGTTGCAACCCTAGATCAGGACACAGGAGAGCTACTCCACAGAGTTTCTAAGGAGCTTCTAAAGAGTGTCTGGTGGATTTGAACTGCTAATCTTTTAGTTAGCAGCCACAGCACTTAACCACTATGCCAGCAGCGTTTCCATTGTACCATCAGGACTCCTTAATTAGTAAACTGTAGATTTAAGAGCAGGTTGTCCCACTTCAGAGCCTATGTCCTTACATACCATACTGTATTGCCTCTCTCAGATCTGCACAAGTATTGCGAGATGGCTAAGATGCAGTTGGTCAAGAATGCACAGAGACAGGCACTCTTACACAGTGTTAGTGAACATCAGAATTGACGACATTGGGTTTTCTGGTTCTACATATACACACACATGTATATAACATGTCTGTATGTACAGTAAAGCACTTAACCACTAAACCACCAGGCCTCTTTCATCTCACTGTATAGCTGTCTAAGACAGACTGATAGAAATAGTATTGACTTCAACAACTAAGGACAGGAAAATGACTCCCAGGATTTCTGGCTTGGAAATTACTTCCGAAAGAGCAGACAGGACATCACCTTGATATCAAGTATCTAAGACAAATCTAACAGCATCTACTTACTATACACAGCCTTTGCTGTTCAGTAGTTTGCCCCAAGACAATTAGCTAAACCTCTGAAATCCCCAGAGATTGCAAGATACCCAAAGGATCCATGTGCTCCTGCCAGGATCATTATCTTTTCCTAGAAGACAAGAACAATCTATTCTAGTCACGAAAGGATATCCTAGCATTCCTCTTAAGTTACTTCCAAAATCTCCAGGGCTAGGGAAGTGATACTAACTTACTTTGTGCTGGCAAAAAGAGATTAGTTTTTAGATTATAGGTTTCCTGCACTGACTCTAAGACACAGAAATTCCTCAAGACTCTCGAATTGGTCTGATTCGAAACACCAAGGACAACATTATCAGGAAGACAAATATACACTCCAAACTTTGCGATCAAATAAACAATGTATTCTCTATAAGGAAAAACACAGTTACATCAAAGGCACTGCACACATAGCTCCAGCATGCTCTCCACAAGGAACTTGTACAATATAAACAAATACTGGATCCTCTCTACCCATCTTTCACATTGTTGTTGTTAGGTGCCACTGAGTAGATTCTGACTCATAGCAACCCTGTATAGCAGAGTAGAACTGCCCCACCGGGTAGCTTAGGTTGCAATCTTTATCAAAGTGACTTTACCACAGAGCAGCTAGTGGGTTGGAACTGCAGACCCTTCAGTTAGCAACTGAATGCTTAGCCATTGTGCGCCAGGGCTCCTGGAATAAGTGAGGAATAAAATATTCTACCTAAACGTATTTTACCAAATAATTAGAGCTTTTCAAGTTTCAGAATTTTATCACTTTAGAATTTATTCTGAAATTAACTGGACTGCAGACACTTCTAGTTCAAAATATCTGAACAAATATTTACCTCATCTCCCTAACAAAAAAGAATAGAAAAAAATAATAGTTGACACTGTCAGAGATGAGTTACAAATATGGAAAGCATAAAAACAAGAATGAATCCTGTGATGTTGGATTAGAACTGGAGATACTATTGTAAGCTCAGTTTTCCACAGACACAGAAATACAAATGTAAATGTATAAGCACACATACAAATAGTTCTATCTCTGCATACTAAGGTTTCAGAAAAGCAACATCCCAAGTGTTAGAAGTACATGCTATTACTAGACCATGGCTTCTAAGTACCATTTCTCACTAAAATAGACGATAAATACAATGTATTGTGCAGCAAGAAAGGGCTCAAAGAAAGGACAGATATCTCAAAAAGAAAACAGAGAAGTCATATGGAACGGGTCCTTACTGGACAAATAAGAACGATGTCTGAATCAAAATACTAAATGATAATAGATTACAGGTCACTGGCTGGTTTTCAGAAACCAGGATTCTGTCCAGGTGTAAATAAACGAACAAATTAAAAGCTTGATGAGAAACAGAATTATTTTCATAGTTTCAAACAGTTGTTGTGTGCCACTGAGTCTATTCCAACTCAAACCCTACACTATGTGTCACAACAGAACTGCCCCACATGGTTTCCAAGGCCAAAATCTTTACAGAAGCATACTGCTACTTTCTCCCACAGAAAGCTGGTGAGTTGGAATCCCTGATCTTTCAGTTAGCATCCAAGCACTTAATTACTGCACCACCAGGATTCCTTAGTATCAAATGACTTCCCCTTAATACTTATTAATTACAAGTGGAGAAAGAGTATTTTGACCAGAGAAGCCTGACAGTCACATCTTCATCATGTGATCAGAGTGAAAGACAGACATCAGTCTGTCACCTGATAAGGCAACATGAGAAGAATGCAGCATCAGTCCTGTATCAAGAGCCAAAAACCTAAGTACGGAACACTAATAAAATCTAATCATGGAAATTTAATCATTAAAAAAAGAGACAAATGCAAATTGAGGGTATTCTACAGAACAGCCAGTGTTGTAACTAGAAAGAAACACTGATTCTGAAAACAATAATCCTCAAAATGTCAAGACCACATAAATAAAGACATAAACCGTTCTAGACGGAGTAAGTTTGAAGACAATGATTCTGAACTGAATTACTATGCCCTAAGAGATATTACTGGGACAACTGGTAAAACCTGAATAAGGTCTAAGAGTTGTTAGTAAGCAATGTATTCATGTTAACTTTGGGATTTTGATGGTTATGATGTCATTTGTTTTATGGAAGAAAGTCTGCATTTAGCAGCAAAGGGGCATCAGGTAGGCAATTTTACTATCACATAGCTCAAGAACAAAAAAGTTCTTTATACCATACATCTAACCTTTCTGTGCATTTTATAATTATTTGAAACTTCAAAACATGAACAGTAATCACAGTAAGTCTGTAAAAAAACAAAACCAATCTCCTTGCCATCAAGTACATTTTGACTCGTCATGACCCTACAGGACAGAATGTAACTGCCCCATAGGAAACCCCGGTGGTGTAGTGGTTAAATGATACTAAATGCTGGTTAAACGCTGGTTGGCAGTTCAAATTCACCAGGTGCTCCTTGGAAACTCTACGGGACAGTTCTACCCTGCCCTATAGGGTTGCTATGAGTCAGAATGACTCAACGGCAGTGGATTTGGTTTGGGGCTTTATAGGAAACCCTGGTGGCATACAGGTTAAGAGCTATGACTGCTAAACAAAAGATGAGCAATTCAAAAACACCAGACACTCCTTAGAAACTCCGTGGAGCAGTTCTACTCTGTACTGTTAGGTAGCTATGAGTTGGACGACTCAACAGCAGTGGGTTTGTTTTTACAGGGTTTCCAGTGAGAGACTGGTTGTCCATTTGAACTGCCAGGACTCCATTCATGAATCTATAATCCCAAACGAAACCCACTGTTGTTGAGTTGATCCTGACTCACAGCAACCATATAAAACCTGCTGCAGTCGAGCTGATTTCAACTCAAAATGACCCTTTAGGATAGAACAGAACTGCCCTATAGCATTTCCAAAGAGCAGCTGGATTTGAACTGTTGACCTCTTGGTTGGCAGCCAAGCTCTTAACCAGTGTTCCACCATGGCTCCTGTAAACCAAAAAAATCAAACTCATTGACTCATATCAACCTTACAGGACGGAGCAGAATCACCCCATAAAGTTTCCATGGAATGCCCAGTGGACTGGAACTGCTGACCTTTTGTTTAGCAGCTGTAACCCTTAACCACTATACAATTCTGCCAAATACAAAGCAGATGAGGGGTAGAGAACATTAACATAACACAACACAACTGAAGAACCAGAAGCCCCAAACAAGCACCATGCGGGATCTCAAAAAAAGGGTAAGCTTCTTAGCAAGAAGGATTGGTGAAAGCATGTCCTGGGCAGTCAGCCAGGTAATAAAACACGGTAGACAGCTGCACTAATTCCTTGCTGAAGTGGCTGGCCCTAGCATGGTTAAGGCCTGCAGTTCAGCTCTCTGTACTGCAAGAAATCTAACACTGCTGAGGCAGTAGTACTGCAAAAATAAGGGTGTATTTCCTGAGAGACAGGAAACATACCAAGAGAACCAACTACCCACACACTCCAAAAGGAATGGTTTCAACTAAATATTTCCCCTTTCCTCTTCCAAGCAATTACCAAAGTTAAATGAACAGTGATTCACGTGAGCTGGGGAAATACACTTAAGCGACTGACACAGTTTAGTCCAGGCCATAATATAAAACTTGAGCCATCATGAAAAACATAACATTTGAGAAAAAAGCAAAAGCTTGACGGACATACCAAGCAAGATCAACAGGGCTAGTAAACAGAAAACAATGTTAAAACAGTAACATCTCAAAAATGCAAGAGGTTGTTATGTTGTCTAAAAATCAACTAAAAAATAAAAGTACCAGTGTAGTTTGACTTACGAGCCAAACTAGGTTCTTTTTTCATGAAACAGCCTTTTGACTCGTAAGAACAAATGGCAAACTAAGGTTACTCAGGGTTAGGAATCTGGCAGCCTTTGAAAGAAAAATTATTTTTAAGAAAATAAACCAAGTAAAAAAGACCAGAATTAATGGCTCGACAGTCTGGAGGGTGCCCCGGAAACAAGGCCTGTAGACTTGCTGCTGGCCCTGAACCAAAACCAATACTGAGGTCAACTCTTTAGACTCGGATCCGACTCGACGGCACTTGGCTTGGCTCTTTTGACAAGAGTGGACTGGACCTAGGGGCACAGAATGACCATGTGGTGTATTTACTTTATGGTTTTATATATTTATAGGAGGCTGTCCTACTAGTTTCTTTCTAGATGGGAGAGGAGAGTGGAGAGGAGGGCACAGGTGTTCATTACAAGGATACTAGAAGAGTACAAAGGAGTGAGTTGTCACAGGGTGAGGCAAGCAGAGTTGTGGACATGCAAAGTTGATTTGGATTGTGTACTTTCACTTAATCAATTAAAAAAAGGAAACAAACCAAGTGTCATGGATTCAGTGTGTTCCCTAAAAAACCCTGATAATTTGGCTGTGCCATAATTCCTGGTATTGTGTGATGTTCCTCCATGCTGGCATTCCTGCCTCTATGATGTTAATGAGGGTGGATGGGCCTCTATGATGCTAATGAGGGTAGAAGGGCAGCAGTTGTGTTGGTAGAGCATGATTTAATGCGTAAACTTGTTTTGTGCCTTGAGGCCCTCTCTTGAGCTATAAAGGAAAAAAATCTGGCATCGAGAATGGGGAACCTCTCACCATTAAGAAAACAGCACTGGGAGTAGGGCTGTGTCCTTCAGACCTGAAGTTCCGCCCCAAGATGCTACCTGACCAAAAACTGATGCAACACAAGGACTTTCCTCCAGAGCGGACAAAGGATAAGCCTTCTCCTGGAGTGAACACCCTGACTGCAAACTTGTAACTTACTGGACTGTGTAAGAATAAACTGTTTTTGCTAAAGCCATCCACCTTGTGGTATTTCTGTTAGAGCAGCATCAGATGACTAAACCATCTACGCAAGCCTGTTAAGTTTTTTAAGGGAAAAAAAAGGATGGCATTTGTTACTAATGATTAAAATTGGTGCTTTCAAATACAAAATTAGAAATCTGGGAAACTTTTGTATTCCACACAACATTCAAAGACTTTTCTTATGAGATTAGGGGTGATATCAAATGTTTTTAAGATTTTTGCTATGGCATAATGAATCATGGCAGCATTTAGAAAATGTGTGTACCATACCTTTACACAAATAACACATACTTTCTACATTGGTTTGCCAACCATGTCCTCCCCTAGCCAGGTATTTCCGTCAGTGCTGTTGTGCAAAGTTTTTTATGTATGCTGCTATTTAACAAAAAAATTGCACACTGGCTTATGAAAATACCTCATGGAAGGCAGAAGTGGTTGGCAAGCATGTGTAGAAGGTACATGTTATCTGCATAAAAATACGGTAAGTCAATGAACCAGTATTTTCCAAACCACCAAAACGTAAAGTTACAAAATCATGAATGGGGAAGAGATTCAAAGCAAAAGATAAACTCATGCTCTTTAAATAACAAGAAATAAAAAGTTCACTGACATGGTTTCAGACTGCATACCACAGCTAACCTGTAAAACCACAATGCAGTGGTTAAAGTGCTCAGCTACAAACCAAAAGGTCAGCAGTTCAAAACCACCAGCTACTCTTCAAGACAAAAATGTGGTGGTATGCATCTGCAAATATTTACAACCTTGGAAACCATACGGGACAGTTCTACTCTGTCCTGTCTGGTTACTATGAGTCAGAACTGACAGTAGTAGGTTTGGGTGATTTTTATCACATGTTGGTAAGAGTATCAAGATTATTCACAATTACCTAAAAAGGCTATGAAGACATTCTGCCCTTTTCCAGCTACTTATTGTTTAAGGCTGGATTTTCTGTATATACTTCAACCAAAACAACATACTGCAACAGACTGAATGCAGAAGCAGGTATGGGAATCTAGCTGTCTTCGATTAGGCTGAACATAAAAGAAACATTGACCCTCTTTTTGCTAAATATTTTGTTTTGGAAAATAGTTATTTTTTCATTAAAACAATGTTACTCATGTTAACATAGTGATTTACTGCTTTTTTAAATTCTTCAATTTTAATTTCTAATATGATTAATATAATACACATAAAACCAAAGTTCTTTGGGGTTCTTCATCATTTTTAAGACCATAAAGGGACCTTTTAGGTCCCTTGATACAAATGGTTTGTACTTGACAACTAACCTCAACATTGACAGTTCAAACCCACCCAGCAGCAGTGTAGAAGAAAGGCCTGGCAATATGTTTCCTTAAACATTATAGTCAATAAAATCTTAAAGAGCAATTCTACTCTTTAACACACAGGATTGCCTGAGTCAGAACTGACTTCATGGCAAAAGGCTTGCTTACTTTCTGTCATTATTTAGCCAACTTTTCAAATCATATGATTTTATTTATTCTGTTGTTGAAAATATACACATCAAAACATGCATCTATTCAACGCTTTCTGCATGTACCACTTAGCTGACAGTGATTACATTCTTCGAGTTGTGTAACCATCTTCACTCCCCTTTTCTGAGTTATCCATCCCCCGTTAACATAAATTCACTGTCTCCTAATGTTCCCATCTAATCTTTCCCATTGCTGTTGTCCACTGTTTTCAACGTAATTTTAAAAGCAGAATACTACTCAAATTGTTGTTGTTTTCAACAGGGCCCTAAGACCAAAAAAGGGTGCTAACAGCTCTATCAGGTCTATTAACTCGTAATCACAGCAGGCTATGCAAGTATGAATCCTCCTATAGGCAAATGAAACGTATACATAATGTACTTTGCCCAAAACGAAGTGTTCCAGACTACTCCATTTGCTAAGCTATTGAGTCTTCTTTCCATCTTCCTATTCCCTCACTGTGAGACTACAGCCATCATTTGCTGGTGCTGTCAATGCATCTATCCTTCTTATGAAGCAACTACGCTCACTTCATAAAAAAGTAAATGGGCTCTGAATAACAATGTCCCTTTATTATATTTATTGTGACTGCTTAGATGTCTTATTTTCTTTGTCTACTATACTCTGTAAAATAATAATCTCCAGGTAAGTAGTCTTATTTTATCAACTTAATTTTTATGTATACATCTTTTCTATCATCTCACATGCTCCAAAACCCAAACTCATGGCTGTTTAGTTGATCCCGACTCATAGTTTCCCTAGAGGACAGAACAGAGCTGCCCAAATGGATTCCCATGGCTGTAAATCTTTAGGGAAGCAGACTGCCTCATCTTTCTACTCCATGGACCAGCTAGTGGGTTCGAACCACTGACCTTTTGGTTAGCAGCCAAGTGCTTTAACCATTGCATCACCGGAGCTCCTTTCTTACATTTTATCACTTGTAAAACCTGCCAAGGCCTCCATCCAATGATAGCTGGGGGAAAAAAAAAATCTCAAATCTCTTTGGGGCCAGAAGTGACTCAAATATAAAAATGACTGGTAAGAGTTCCACAGTTCAAGAATGTAGACATAAGAACATAACTCAAAATTTAGGGACACTGTGATTCAGTAATGGCCCAGAGTGGTGCAACAGTTTGTGCTTGACTACTAACCTAAAGGTTGGCAGTTCAAATCAACTCAGCAGGAATGCGGGAGAAGGGCCTGGCAGTTTGCTGCCTTATAGATGATGCTGTCAGCTGCCATCTAATAGATTCTGACTCATGGTAACACCATGCATGTCAGAGTACAACCACTCCACAGGATTTTCAAGGTCATGAGTTTCTGGAAGCAGATTGCCTAAGCTGTCTTCCAAGGCACCTTTGGGCAGGTTCAAATAGCCAACTTTCTGGCTAATGGGTAAGTGCAATGGTGTGATAAATGACTTAGTATGGCTTTTTTTATGACTCCCACGCAAGTGGTTGTGTGATAGGGTAACTGTGGCCTACCAAAGGGATTGGTGAGTTTCACCTTAAAAAGCAGCCAATTCCAGAGCAGAGAGGAAGAATCCACCACCATCAAGGAAGGGGCCACCTGGCAGCAGAGACCTGGCTAGAAGAGATGGTGTAGTGGACTTCCCAGTCCAAGGAGACAGAAAGCTGGGTGCCTCTAGGCAGTGACTGAAGGCCAGGGAGAGGAGTGCCTGCAAGCACAGCTGAGAAGAAGCTATCCTGATGGAAGAACTGTATTCTGAATGTTTCTGCACCTACACTGTAATGGTTAACCTCCTTAACAAACTCCGTAATTGCAATTACGGTCTGTAAATTCTGTACACCTACTACAATGGATTATCAAATCCCACAGAAAAGTAGAGAATGTTGTGGGAAGCACAGCTGGTGTCAGAATTAGAAAACATGGTGAAGAGAGGAGGCATATCTGACCTGAGTCTCACAGGAATCAGCCTTTGGGCTGTTGATCTTGATTCTCCTTCAGCATTTGGAAGAGGTCAGACACTGTTTTTTTACCAGCACTGTTTGCACCACGCCAAGAAAATCCTACTGAACAGTTTCACACCTTACAACATACGGGGTCACCAAGAGTTAGAACCAACTTAACAGCAACAAGTTTTATGTGGATGCTACAGAAGACATCTAACTTCAGAGATGGGACAAAGTGCGAAAAGAACAAAATGGAAAAGTAAGTTCATATGGTTTAAAAGGTCAAAAGTATATATGAAAAAGGTAGGAGATACAGAGTCTTAGCACAAGAACCCATAACAACCTGATGTATAAACAGTAAGAATCTTATTATAACAATAACTAAATAAGGTAATTCTGAGACTTTCAAGAAAAAGAGAGAAGTGAGGAAATAAAGTCTAACAAACAACATGTTAATAAGTATCCAACTTAAAATAGTGGCATATTAACCAGCTGGAATGTAAAAAGATCATTCAGAATTAACTAGGGTTCATCAAAGAAGTTTTTCTACTCTGTTTTGAATAGTTTTGTGAGATATAACCATGAACTAATAAAGTTTGGGAAAGAGGAGAAGGACAATATAATTAAACAGAGTTGAAAATGAAACTAACATAAAAATAAGAAGCTGAAGCAATTAGAAAAGAAAGCTGAGTAGCTAGATTTTTTTTATTTATAATCAGGATACCTAAGAGGAGAAAGCCATACGATTAACCTGAAAACTGGGAACAAAAGAAACAGTAGTAATAATGTGGACTAAATCAGAAAATGTCCAAGAAGTGTTGACCTTACTGTGCCCAGAACAATTAGATGGTGGCTGGTTACCAGAACCAACTGCTCTGGCAGGGATAACAACAGAGGGTCCCAACAGAGCTAGACAAAAATGATGAACAATATTCAAATACACAGCGTGTGTGTGCACGTACACACACGCAAGCACACACACAAAATGAGATCAGGCTTGCTGGTCAAAGTCTGGAGATACCCTGAGAATAAGACTCTGGATGCTCTTAACATAGTAGGTAAGTCACTCCTAAGGTTCACTCCTCAGCTAAGGTTTAGACAGAGCTTGACTGCTAATCAAAGAGTCAACATTTTGAATTCTCAGCCACTTCTTGAAAAGGAAAATTCTACGAGACAGTTCTACTCTGTCTTAGGGGTCAACATGAATCAGAATGGACATGAACATAAGAGTTTTCTTGAGTCAGAATTCACTTGAGACAACGGGTTTGTTTTGTTTTTTGTTTTAATAGGGCCAACAATAATATACACCAGTGATGTGCTTCACAGTTCAATCATGTATACAAGACTAATGAGCACACTAGCCCAAAAGCAAATACGAAAAACCAAGAAGGGTTAGGAAAACTGAATATGGAAACATGGCACGTGGGATAGAGAAGGGGAGAATGATGATACACTATGGGGTTGGCAACCAATGTTACAAAATAATCTGTGTATTAATTGTTTAATAAGAAACCAATTTGATCTGTAAAATTTCACCTAAATCCCAAAAAATAATTAAATGAAATGCCTGGACATGAGCATAATTTTCTAAAACATCACACTGTTCCTATTCAATACCATGTCTAACATAACAGAATTTTAGGGATTTACCAATGATACATGTAAAAATATCTAGTTAGGGTTATCACTTGATTAAGGAACCCACGCAGTAAAAATGAGCTTTCATATTTGAGCCTCTATAAACTGTGATATGTGAACAATCTGTTAATAGCTTCATCAGAAACAGCAGGCTGACTTTCTATCTTTATACTGGAAATGATTAGTTGACAGATAACTTATGTATGTATTAAGTCACTCATGAAAACATGATTACCATTAACAAACTGCCATTAAATATGTACTTTCTGCAAGATAGACAAAGCACTTTGGAAGTGCTCTGTACTTGCTAATTTAATCTAAGAAAGCCCACAATACTAAGAATATCCAAATTCTGAAACCATTTAAGATATGTGAACTCAAGAAAAAGGTGAGTACAGATCCAGAACTCTATTAACATATCAGACTTGATGGTCAGCAACTTGCAGACTCCTATGAGAACACTTCCTCTGAACGTGCCGCTAGCCCACAGATGAAACCAGTACTGAAGCCAACACTTCAGAAAAAGACTGGACTGGACAATAGGACACAGAGCGATGCAGGTGGTGTGTGTACTTGATAGTTTATATATATATGTATATATGAGGCTGTCCAACTGGTTCCTCTCTAGAAGGGGGAGGAGAGGCTGGAGAGGAGGGGACAAGCGTTGGGTGAGTGGATAGTGGAAGTACAGGGTGGAAAGGTTGAATGTGTTGTCACAGGGTGAGGAGAACTGACCAAGTTGCACAGAGGCAGGTGCTCGGGGATTTTACAAGCAAACTGACATGGACTGTAAACTTTCACTTAATCACAATAAAAATAAAATTTAAAAAAACAGGAAACTGAAAAATACATGAACTGTCTCTCTAAAACACGTATCTTTTCACACACTTGTCACAATATTTATAAGACTTTGAAAATACGTACTCTGACAACAAAAAAATAAAACCTAAAATTCATTAAGCTAACTAAACACTACACTAAGAGAATTCTAAGTAAACCACAAATTATACCTTGCTTACGGGGAAAAAAGGACTCAAAGGCTGATACAAAGGTAAATACCCCACTTTATAAAATGTGTTGCCTGCATTTAACATACTTCTTTTCCCTCGACAACGAAAAAAAGTCAAGAACTACACCTACAAGTAGGTTTAAATAAGTATCACAATTTTTTTATTTAATGTGACTGAGTGAAAATGTACATTCCCGTATAAATTTACAAGTATCACAATTGTTTAAAACTAATGTACAGAAACATCTTCACAAAACGAAGTATCTACAAAAGATTTGCTCCATTAAGACTGTTACTCTTGAAGCTACGTTTAAGCCTTAAAAGGAAACTAAAGTTCAATGTCATTTATTTTGTTCCAGTCTTTCAGATGCCCAAGAATAACCTCTTTCACTGCCTAATGATATGTTCCAAACTCACAGTGTAGATCAGTAATGCATTTGAAACTCCTTGATAAAGCTAGTTTGACGTAATCAGAATTGCTTGGTAGTACACACACGTACACACACACACAGACTCTAGAAATTAGGCTGCGGAAAAATATCAAAACAATATGCAGTAAAAAAAAAATAATGCTTTTGAAACATACTTAGTAAAGTAACAAACAACAAGCTGTGAAATATCTGATCCTGATCTTTAATACCTACCTTTCCACTAAACTAAAAAAGTCAACTTTTTTTTCCTCTCAGGTTTCCGGGTACTTGAAGTCTCATGGGCAAGCTAAACACCCATTTATAAAAATGCACCTACCAAATATTATACACAAGCATCATATATTATTTCTGTTCCCCTCTCCCACAAAAGTACTAGAAAAAGTTAAATACATACTAAAACATCACGGAAAAAACAATCTGGCTTTTCGGCAACCCAAACTAGTTTGATCTAAAAAGATTACTGATTGGTTCAGAAGCGTTCCCATCTCTGACTGGCGGAATGTCTGCCATGCTTCATGAATTTCTGCCCCTCAGTAGGTACCTCACACTTACTAAGCAGAGACGACCAAAAACACAGTAGCAACACAAAAATGTCAATATTGCGCTACTCAGAAAGAACAGCTTTTTATCAAAATCAACGTGATTTCCATGAAAACCGTTTTAAGCGTTTCATTTCTCTTCCTACACATTCTGTTCTGATTTGGAGAAATCCTACTATGCCAATCAAACAAGTTACAGGTGTGTTGTTACTGTTCCTGTTCTTTAAAGTATCTCTCTTCATCCATAATCCTTACTCTCTTCGTTTTTCTTCCCACTACGGTAGTTACAAGAAAACTTGAACAAATACTTTCAATTCACCAAACAAGTACTGTCAGATTCTAATCGTCTGAAAGGAATAAATTACTATACACTAAAGAAATAACCCGGCCAGAAAAACGACTATATTTTGTTTGTATGTCTGTTCTTAATAAACTTCGGTATATTTCTAAAGGTCTGAACTACCAAACCCCTAAATACAATCAACCAAAATAATCGGAAACAGTATAAACAAATGTGGCAGCCATCTCTTAACAGCACTCGCTGAAACGACCTTTCTTCCAAAGCAAGAGTTGCCAGACTCAGCAACTTAGTAAGACAAAATACATACACATTGTATGTATTCAGGAGAACTAAAACTTCTGGACCTTGGGCTGAACAAAGACGCTCTTTCTTTGGCTTGCCGAAAACTTTCGCACAACTGCATTCTTAAAACCTTTTAAAATAACCAGAACCCAGATGGCAGAAGCAAAAAAGGGGAGGGGGGTGGAGAGGAGACCTTCATCACACCTAAACTACACTCGATACTGGAACAGAATTTAGGGCTATTTTACGGAAAAGTGAAAACCCGTGTAAAGACTTTCCCAGCCCACGAACTTAGCGACTTCTAGACACTTGAAGTAAAAATTACCTTTCGGTGTGGCAGTGTCTCAGAGCAGCGTTTTCAAGGCTTCGCCTGACATGGTTTCCTTTCCGTCATGAGTCACTTTGGATCCAGCCGAAATTCTCTCGTCGGTGAGAGCGGATGTGGAGTGGCCTCCCGCAGCAAGAAGAGTAGGTGGCTTTGGTGGGGGCTGGGATACGGGCTGGTTTCCGGGTCTCGAGTTTTGCAGGAGTTTCCCAGCCCCAAGTAGGATCTCCGCAGGAGGATAAAGAAAAAAAAAAACTTTTCACTCGTGACACGCCCGGAATTACCGTGCGAAACTCACTTCCTGCCTCGGCGAGAAGCAGGATCCAGCTCCGTCCAGGGGAACCCGGAAAACCAGCTCCCCGCACTCGGAGGAGGGGAAGAGTAGGGGGCGTCCGGGGGATCCTGGGGCTCGGGCCCCAGACGCCCCGTACACCCGACGGCGGCGGAACCTGGCCGGCGAGGGACTATACTCGGCCGAGGTGTTCGGCGAACCACAGCCGCACTAGGCCGCCACCTCCTTCTCGCTGCTGCCGCCCCCGGAGCCAGACGGTGGGGTTATTGTCTCGATAGCGCCTGCCGCGCCCTTCGCCCGCGCTGCTGCTACCGCTGCCGCCTCCACCGCCGCCGCCCGCAGCCGGAACCAAGGGGACAGGCAGACTCGCTGGCAGCCCCCTCCCCGGACCGTCCCTCGGGCTTGTCCGTCCTTCCGTCCGTCCCTCCTCGCCTTGCGTACCCGCCCTCGGACCTTGTTCTGCACCCTCCCGGTTTTCCCGCCGCCGTCCCTTCGCTCCCCTCCGCGCTCTTCTTCCCTAGCTGCGGCGGCGGCTTCCCCGAGAAGCGCAGGGGGAGGGGACAGGCGGCGGCGTCTCCTCACGAGCTCGCGGGGCCGCGGCAGGCGCCCAGCCTGCGTCCCGCACCGCCGCGCCACATTCACCCGGGCGAGGGACAGTGAAGAGAGGGGAGGGGAGGGAGAGAGACAGAGAAGAGAAAGGAGAAGGAAGGGGCTGAGGCGGCGAGGAGTTACTGCCTCACAGGCTGCGGCAGCAACAGCGCCACCGCCCCGCCGAGGTGGTTGAAGCAGCGCGCCGCGGGGGCGGGGCGGCCTCCCGCCGTCTTGGACCCAACCGCCAACAGCCGGGCTGGAGGCCGGCGCGAGCCACTGTCGGCTCGCGGGGGCGGGCGCCCGATGTCTGTGGCGGCGGGAGGCGGCGGGCGAGGGGCCGTGGGGCCGTGGGGGAAGGGCGGGCAGCGGCCCGGGGTTCGCTCGCGAGTGGCTGCGCGGCTGGGGGCACAGGGCGGCCTGCCTGCCCCAGCCCGCCTCACCACAGCCTTCAGAGGGGGTGGCGGGGAAGACGCAGACTCTGGCGGCGCCGCGGCCCTCAGCCCCGGAGGCCGAAAACCCGCAGGCCTCGGCCGCTCCAGCCGAGTTTCTTTGTACGACAGTAATCAGTGCCGGGAGGTTGTCCGAGCTAGCCCCGATTCGAAGGCTGCAGGTATCTCTTTCAACTGCAGCGCTCCAACTTCCTCAGGTGGTACGCTCAGGTTGCCGGAAGCCACGGCGGCGCTTCGGGGGAGCTTCCCACGCTGGCCCCTGCCCCGAGCTGCCTCGCACGGCCACGCAGCTGGGGCTCCTCCGAGTCTCAGCCTCACACCGGCGGGGAGACAAAGCTGACGCTAGGAGGAGGAAAATGGCCCGCGAAATTGCCTCAAGATAGTGCCTTTGTTTGAGGCAACACTGGATACCCTCCGAATGCGACGTAGGCTTCCAACCCCAGCGGTTTCGGTGGTGCAGTGAATTGCGCTGGCCCTAATAATTCAGCCTGGCAGGGTTTGCGTTTATTGCAGAGAGAGATTTTTAAGCGTTCTGTCAACACATATGGCATAGAAATCCTCAACCATAACATTGCACAGTTTTGTGGGTTTTTTTTTTTTTTTTGCAGTTACTGCTTTGTATATCTTAACGGGCAAGACAGCTTTGTTTTACCCGGAGAAGAAACAGAAAAGATTCGGAGCAAACCACACACCCACTATGCCTGCTGTATTTAACTGTGTACAGTGATGGTAATTAGTTTCTGGGTCCCTGAAGTCACTGGTTCAGTTCTTCTGTCTGTGTTGCAGAAATAATTATCAAGTTTTGAATACCCTGCAGATGATTTTTGGCACGCATCCAAGGGGATGAGTTCATTAAAAACCATCAACGAATAACTTACCTAAGTGAGTTGTACACTGGTGAAACACACTCGAAATAATTCTAAAGATACTCAAGACGTTCCACTGGGACGGGAGCATTTTAACTTCATCCACCCTACCTTCTCCTTCCCCCACTGCTGGAATTAACACAGATAACAGCAGCCCTTATAGGGTTGCTATGAGCCAAAATCGACTCCATAGCAACAGGTATAGGAGCCCTGGTGGTCCAGGGTTCAGCTGCTAACCAAAAAGTTGGCAGTTCACATCCATCAGCCACTCCTCAGAAATCCTAGGGGGCAGTTCTACTCTGACCCCAGCGGGTTTGGTTTCGGTATCAAGTTCCTTAACGTAGAGCAGAAGTTGAAGGTTCACAAACAATACCAATAACCAAAGTGTTCAGGTTTATTTAAGTGCTTAACTGGAGATAACAATTGTAACTAGAAGGTAGGAAATAGCAGCCATATATACCAAGCTAGGTATTCAGTTCATATGAATAAGAATCTTAGCCATTGTGTAACATCTAAAGTTGCCATATTGTGTAAGCAATTCCTAAATTATCACGAGAAAATATTTCCTCACTTGCAAAAACTCCTTTGAATCTGAACAGAGCCCAGTGTTCTAGCTCTGAACTGAAAGGTTCAGTCCCCTAAAGCATCCCTGGGTGAAATATCTCCCATACTAGACACCAGCTAAATTTCTGAAATACTAATGCTAAATATAGTCCCAGGTTGATTCAACCAAAACCAGTTGCATTCCAGTTGATTCCTACACACAGAGACCCTGTAGGACACACTAAAACTGCCCCATAGTGTTTACAAGCAGTGGCTAGTGAATTCAAACTCTCGACCTTTTCATTAGCAGCAAAACTCTTAACCACTAAGCCACCAGGGTTTCTCAGGCTAATTCAAGAGCCCCTGAAATCTTGGCAGTTTCCAAAGCAAACCTCACCACCACCACCACTACAAAACGATTAAATAAATAGGACTCGACATGCCCTGGCCCTAGTAAATTTTTACTTGAATTCATACTCAGACCATCATTCAGGCGAGTAAAGTCCCTGTAACCCAAAAGCCCTCCTTTGGCTCACCTGAAATTCTGCGGTTAGAACTTTATCCCTTTGACTAGTTTCTTCCTCTGGCACAAAACCATTGTCCTGGAAAATGCAGTATTTTAAGCCTTATTAGTTATTTAGACCTAATTCATCAGATTACTTCCCAAAAGCAGCTTTTGATGAGTAGGAAATGGATATAATACATGATGAATAGGAAATGCTGGTTGTGTAGTGGTTGAGAGCTGTGGTTGCTAATCATTTGGCTGTTCAAATCCATCAGGCACTCCTTGGAAACCCTGTGCTTTCTGTCCTAGGGTCACTATGAGTCAGAACCGACTTAACGCCAGCAGGTTTGGTTGTGGTTTTGGAGGCTGAGTATGTAGGAGAGGGAAATGTGATTTCATTCCTTGGAATAATGTACAAAGTAGAGAACTACAGACAATAAAATAACTGATTTGATTGTTAAATAAGTGTTGCTTACTCATAAGAATTAGCCTCAAGACACTGACCTTCAAGGGTGGAAGCCAGGATACACTCATAAATAGTTATCTATGTTTTGTCAAATATTTCTTTAACAATCCTTTTATAAAGTAGACAACTAGTTCTGTCAGAACTGTACCATCAGCAGTAATTTTGCACCTATACTCAGAGAAAGGTGAAATGACAGCTATATGATCATGGTACTCACTAATGAGGCAGAAATGGTTCATCTTTGCTCTTCATTGCTGACTACTTCTGTCTCATATGAACAGCACATACAGATACATCCAAATCCTGCAAGTTGTTCCTTTTTACAAGGCGTTCCTGCTCTGTGCTTTACAGAATAGTTTCTGTTGAAAACCCTCCCATAAGACCTTGAACTAAGAAGGGCTTCATTCTTCTATTGCAATTAAAAGAACTAAAGGCCTACCCTAAATAAGCCTAATTGTAACTGTGTAATGATTAACTGAATGCCAAGACCACCTTAGAAGTTAGGAAATAAACGTTTGCTGATACTGTAGCTTGATTTCTCGGTTGCTATTCCTTAAATGATTCTTTGCAAAAGATAAGGAATCCTTTCTTTGGGATTCCCCTTTCTGCAGGTTGCATTCAGGAAAAGAATTACTACCTAATAGAGATAAGCCAAACTTCTGAAGGAGAAGCCTTAAGACTTTAAGCTTCCATGGAAAACACAACACCCATCAGACAAAAATGTCTATGCACTGTTTTTAAAAAAAGGCCCTCTGTCATTTCCTCAAACCAGCTTCGCAGCTTCACAGCTTTGCAGAAGCATCATTGTTGTTGTTAGGTGCCTTTGAATCAGTTCCAGCTCCTAGTGACCATATGTACAACAGAACAAAACTCTACCAGCCCTGCACCATGCCCACAATTGTTTTTATACTTAAACCTATGGTTGCAGACTCTGCGTCAATTCATTTTGTTGAGGGTCTTCCTCCTTTGTGCTGACCTCTGCTCTAGCAAGCACAAGTCTTTCCTCAGGGTCTGATCCTCCCTGGCAACATGTCCAAAGTATGTAAGAGTCTGTCTCTGGTTGTACTTCTTCCAGAAGAGAGATCTGTTTGCTCTCTTGCTAGTCTATGGCATGTTCAATACCACAATTCAAAGGTGTCGATATTGTCTGCCTTTTTAATTGTCCAGCTTTCACAGCGTGTGATGAGAACATGAAATTCTTTCTCCGTTTATCATGATGTTGCTTTCTGCTCCAGTTGTGAGGATTTTTGTGTTCTTGGTCTTGAAGTGTTATCCATACTGAGGACTATGGTCTTTGATCTTCATCAGTGTTTCAAATCATCTTCACTTTCAGCAAGCAGTATATTCCATGTTTCATTCTGAGTAGTGCCACATTAGTGAATGAAGATCCTGAAAGCTTGACTCCATCCATGCTGAGTCTGCTTTGGGGAGGCAGCTCTTTCCCAGTTGTATTTTGAATACCTTCCAACCTGAGGGAAACCTTGGTGGTATAGTCATTAAGTGCTACAGCTGCTAACCAAAAGATCAGCAGTTCAAATCCAGCAGGTGCTCCTTGGCAACTCTATGGAGCACTTCCACTCTATCTATAGGGTTGCTATAAGCTGGAATTGACTGAATAGCACTATGATTTTTTTTTGGTTTATATCAGGCAGTGTTCCAGTGCTATTCATAAGGTTTTCACAGGCCGATTGTTTTCAGAAATAGACTGTCAAATCCCTTCTAGTCTGTCTTAGTCTGGAATTTCAGCTGAAACTCTTCCACCACGGGTGGCCCTGCTGGTATCTGAATACCAGTGGCATAGCTTCCAGCATCACAGCAACATGCAAGCCCCGCAGTACGACGAACTGACATACAAGTCAGAAGCCCTAGAGAGACAAAAGTAGCAGAAATAAAGTAATAATTTTCTTCTCTTCTCAACCCCTTGTAAAGAGATGGTTACCTAAAATCCAATTTTTGCTCATAGTGGTGTTTGGAGAAAATCAATCTTTAGCCTAGAATAAGATTACATTCAAATAAAGTCAAGAATCACTGTTGTTCTTAGGCGTCATCAAGTTGGTTCCATCTCAGAGTGATCCTATGCACAATAGAAGGAAACACAGTACTGCAGTCCTGAGCCATCCTCACAGTCATTGCTATACCACTGTGTCAGTCCATCTGGAACTGTTTCTCTCTGGTATTATGTCCAAAGTATGTGAAAGGAAGTCTCATTATCCTCACTTCTAAGGAACTTTCTAGTTGTATTTCTTCCAAGAGAGGTTTGTTACTTCTTCTGGCAAACGTTGGTATATTCAGTATTCTTTACCAATGCCATAATTCACTTCTTGGGTTTTCCTTATTCATTTTCCAGGTTTTGCATGCAGATGAGGCCTTTGCAATCCATTGTTTGATTTCTAGACTGCTGTTCCCATGGGCATTGATTGTGGATCAAAGTAAGATGAAATTCTTGACAACTTCAATGTTTTCTCCATTAACCGTGGTATTAAGTATTGGTCCAGTGGCAAAGATTTTTATTTTCTTTATGTTGAGTCTACATTCCTCATAACAAATTCTATAGTCTTCCATCCTCATCAACAAGTATTTCAAGAACTGTTCACTTTCAGCAAGCAAGCTTATGTCATCAGCATATCGCATGTTGTTTATGAGTCGTCTTCTAATCCTGATACTACTTTCTACTTCATATAGTCCACCTTCCTAGGTTATTTGCTCAGTGTACAGATTGAGTAATTATGGTGAAAGGACTCCTGTGTTGACACACAAATCTGTCCTAGAAAAAGTAAAGCTGGAATGCTTATTAGAAGTAAGGATGGCTAAACTTTGTCTCACATACCCAGGATATGTAATCAGGAAGGATTGGTCCCTGGAGAAGGACATTATGCTTGGTAGAGGGTTAGTGAAAAAGAAGAATATCCTCAATGAGATGGACTGATACAGTGGCTACAACAATGGGCTAAAGCATAAAAATGATTGGTGAAGGTAGCAAACAAGGTGTTTCCTTCTGTTGTACATTGGGTCTCTGTGAGTCAAAGACAACTCATTGGAACCTAACAACAACAACGCACAGTTGAACGCTTTTGCACAGGCAGTAAAACATAGATAAACATCTTTGTGGTATTCTCTGCCTTCAACCACGACCTGTATGACGCCACATGCCAAGTGCCGTCGAGTTGGATCTGACTCATGGACCTGTATGACCTTAGCACTATTATCCCACATTCCATGTTCTCTTCTGAATTTGGCTTGAATTTCTGGCAGTTCCTTGTTGATATATCACTGCAAAAGCCTTCAAGTGATCTTCAGCAAAATTTTACTCATTTTGGCTTGGCATGATAATAATCTTATTGTTAAATAATTTCTGCGTTCTGCATTATCACCTTTGCTTGGCATGTATACAGTTACAGATATCTTCCAGTTGGTTGGCCAGATCTTCCAAATTCTTTGGCATAGATGAGTGAGCAATTCCAGCACTGCATTTGTTTGTTGAAACATCTCAAGTAGTATTCCGTCAATTCCTGGAGACTTGCTTTTCACCAATGCCTTCAATGTACTTCTTCCCTCAGGACCATCAATTCTTGATCTTATACTACCTTCTGAAATGGTTGAACATCAGCCACTTCTTACAAGAATGACTTTCTATACTCCTTCCATCTTCTTTTGATTTTTTCTGTGTTGTTTAATATTTTCCCTATGGAATCCTTTAATATTCAGTTTGAGGTTTGAATTTTTTTCTTCAGCTCTTACACCTTGAGAAATGCTGAGCATGTTCTTCCCTTTTGTTTTTCTATCTCCAGGTCTTTGCACATGCCATTGTAATACTTTCTTTTTGAGTGGCCCTTTGAAATCTTATGTTCAATTCTTTTACTTTGTCATTTTTTGTTTTGCTTTAGATATTCTACATTCAAGAGCAGCTTTTAGAGTCTCTTCTGACATTTGTTTTAGTCCTTTCCTGTCTTTTTCAATGACCTCTTGCTTTCTTCATGAGTCAGATCTGACTCGACAGCCCTTGGCTGGCCGGCTTGCTTTCTTCATGTATGATGTCCTTCATGTCATTTTATAACTCATCTGGTCTTCAGTCATTAGTGTTCAGTGCATCAAATCTATTCCTGAGATAGTCTCCAAATTCAAGTAGGATGCACTCAAGGCTGTAGTTGGGCTCTTATGGATTATTCTAATTTTCTTCAACTTCAACTTGAACTGGTGTAATGCAATTAATCACTTTTTTGTGTAGCCTTTCTAGCCATGGTCTTACAACTTCCAGCAAGGTAAGTGGGCAGGATTGTGTGATAGCGTAGTTGTGGCCTACAAAGAGAATTGTTCAATTTTGCCTTAAAAGAGAACCAATTCTAGAGCAAAGAGGATCCCACCACCACCAAGGAAGAATAGCCAGGAAGGGAAAGTGTGTCCTGTGGACCCAGGATTCCTGCTCTAAGAAGCTCCTGGAAGTAAGAAACCAATAGCGAGAGAGACAGAGAGAGACCTATAGCCCTGAAGATGGTAAGAAGTGGTGGCAGAATAGACCCAGCAAGAGGAAATGGCATGGATGGCTTCCTGGCCCATGAAGAGAGAAAGCTGAGGAACTTTGGGCAGAGACAGAGGGCCTAGGAGAGGTGTGCCCATAAGCAAGGGTGGAAAGAGGCTGTCCTGATGAAAGAACTGTATCCTGAGTGTTCCTGAGCCTGAACTGTAACTATTACTTTCGTAATAAACCCTCTGATTTTGAGTATGGTCTCTGAGTTCTGTGTGGCTGTCTTAGTTATGTAGTGCTGCTATAATAGCTATACCACAAGTAGTCCCCTGAAAACATGGTCCCTAGACTTGCTACTAGCCCAGAGCTGAAACCAGTACTGAAGCAAACACTTCAGACAAAGAATGTACTGGACCTGGGGATGCAGAGTGATGCAGGTAGGGAATGTGTGTCATGGTTTAATATATATATGAGGCTGTCCTACTGGTTTCTTTTCAGAGGTGAGAGGAGAGGACTAGTGTTGGTTGAGTGGATACTGGAAGTATAGAGCAGAAAAGCAGAATGTGCTGTCACAGGGTGAGGAGAGCAGATAGAGTTGCAGAAAGGTGGGTTCTCAAGGTTTTATATGGAAAATTGACTTGATTGTAAACTTACACTTAATCACAATAAAAAAATATCATAAGTAGGTGACTTTAACAAACACATTTATTCTCTCACAGTGTAGGAGATTAGAAGTCTGAATTCAGACTGTCACCTCCAAAGGAAGCTTTCTCTCTTGGCTTTAGGGGAAGATCACTGTCATCAACCTTCCCTGGCCAAGGAGTTTCTTAACACAGGGACCCTGGGTACAAAGGATACACTATTCTTCTGGATCTTGTTTTCTTGGTGGTATGAGGTCCCCATGTCTCCCTGCTCACTTCTCTCTTTTACATTTCAAAAGCAATTGTCTCGAGACACAACCTAATCTTATAGATTGAGGACCGGCTCAGCAATATAACTGCCAGTAATCCCATCTCATTAACATCATAGAGATAGCCTTTACAAAATACAGAAAAGTCACATAAGATTTCAAAATAGCAGACAATCACACAATGCTGGGTCATGGCCTAGTCAAATTGATACACATATTTTGTGGAACACAGTTCAGTCCAGTGGGCATTTCAGTGAATTAATGAACCCAACATAAAAGTAGAGCGTGTTGCATGAGGGACAGCTGCTGTCAGAATTACTAAAGACGGCAGGCAGAGGACACTTGTCTGGCGTCCACCTTACGGGACTCAGCCTTGTGCTGCTGATCTTGATTCTCCTTCCCCCTTATGAGGTCAGACACTGCCCCCCATGCTGTTTTTACAACTTGCATGTGAGCAATTGATCATCTGTTCCACAATTAGCCTCTTGCCTTATTCTGACAGATGATATGAGAATTTGCATTGTCTCTTTCTACAGATGTATCAATTTGAGTCCATGTGGTAAGATCCGTGTGTGTAAGTATTTATGCTGATGAAAAAAATTATTTGCAGTAAAGAAGTCAGTGTCACAAATTCTGGCATGTGATCTCTTGAGTTGGTTCTGTCACCAACACTGTATTTTCCAATTTCTAATCCTCCTTTGTTTCCAACTTTTGCATTCAAATTAACAGTAATCATCAATGCACCTTGATCAATTTCAAATAACAAAAATTGGTACAAATCTTAAATTTCTTCATTTTGGGCCTTAGTGGTTGCTGTATAAATTTGAGTAATAATAGTCATATTAACTGGTCTTCTTTATAGGCATGTGGATATTATCCTATAACTGAGAGCATTGTATTTTGGGATGGATCTTGAAATGTTCTTTTTGATGATAACCACAACACCATTCTTTTTCAATTTGTCATTTCCAGTGAAGTAGACTGTCATGGATTGAATTGTGACTCCCCAAAAATGTGTAGTCATGTGGCTGGGCCATGATTCCCAGTATCTTATGACTGTCCTCCATTTTGTGGTTTTCCTATGGTGTATGTTAAGTGATTCGGGTGGGGCCGTAAATCCCTTCATAAGATCACCTCCCTGCTCCACTGCAAAGGGAGTTTCCCTGGAGTATGGCTTGTCCCACCGTTAATCCTTTCATCCTAGAAGAGGTAAAAGGAAAGAGAAGCAAGCAGAGAATCAGGAACCTCACGCCATCGTACAATCAGCACCAGGAGAACAGCATGTCCTTCAGACCTGAGATTCCTGTGTCCAGACGCTCCCTGGACAAAGACTGACACAATAGCAGAGTTTCCTCCAGAGCTGACAAGGGGGAAAGCCTTCCCCTGGAGCAGACACTCTGAATATGGACTTGTAGCCTACTGGACTGTGTAAGAATAAACTTTCCTGTGTTAAAGCCATCCACTCTGTGATATTTCTGTTAGAGCAGCCCTAGCTGACTAAAACATAGACCATAAGATTTTTTGATGAAAAATACCCAGTACCAATCAATTGCTGCTAGGATATCATTATTTTTGCATTCCATTTCATTTTTGACAACTCTCAGTTTTCCTAGATTCATACTTTGACATTCTACGTTTTGATGATTGATGGACGTTTGCAACTATTACTGCTCATTTTTAGTAGTGCTACCTTTGCAATAGAAGGTTCCAAAATCTTAACTCTATTCATTGATGTGCATATATGTGTGTATATATATGTGTATTATTTTTTTAGGAATCGAGTGCCAGGTCCTTCTTCTTAGTCTGCCTTAGTCTGGAAGCTCTGCTGAAATTTGCCCACCCTGTTGGTATTTGAAATGCTAGTTGCAAAGCTTCCAGTATCACAGCAAAATGCAAGGCCAAAACTGACAGACATGTGATGGATACTGTGTGGATTATAATCAGGAACAGTGTACATTGCATCAGGGTGGTGCCCTTTCACAGTACTTATTCAATCTGCAGGCTGAGCATATAACCTGAGAAGCTGGACTGTATTAATAAGAATGCTGAGTCAGGACTAGAGGAAGATTTATTACCAACCAGTGATATGCAGATGACATAGCCTTGCTTGCTGAAAGCAAAGATGACTTGGACTTACTAATGAAGACCAAAGATGACAATCTTCATTATGGATTATACCTTAACATAAAGGAAACAGAAATCTTCACAACTGGACCACTAAGGAAACCCTGGTGGCACAGCGGTTAAGTGTTAACATCTACTGACCAAAAGGTTGGCAGTTCATACCAACCAGGCACTCCTTGGAAACTCTACAGAGCAGTTCTACTCTGTCCTATAGGGCCATTGTCAGTTGGAATTGACTCTGTGACAGTGGTTTTGGTGGGACCAATAAGCAATATTATAATAAATGGAGAAAAATTCTGAAATTGTCAAGGATTTAATTTTACTTGAATCCACAGTTGATGCCCGTGGAAGAAGCCAGCCAGAAATTAGAGGATGTATTACATTGGGCAAATCTGGTACAAAAGATCTCTGTAAAGCATTGAAAAGCAATGACGTCACTTTGAGGACAGAAGTGTGCCTGACCCAAGCCATGGTATTTTTCAGTCACTTCGTATGCATATGAAAGGTGGACAGTGAACAAGAGAGACAGAAGAAAAATGTAAACGTTTAAATTGTGATGTGAATGAAGAATATTGATTATACAGTGGTCTGCCAGAATAAGGAACAAATCTGTTTTGTAAGAAGTACAGCCACAATGCTCTTTAGACATGAGGATGGTGAGACTGTCTCTCAAACTTTGGACATATTTTCAAGAGGGATTTACTCCCTGCAAGAGGACATCATGCTTGGTAAAGCAAAGGGTTAGCAAAAAAAAAGATTCTCAAAGGGTTGAATTGACACAGTGGCTGCAACAAGGGGCATAAACATGGTAACAATTGTTGGAATGGTGCAGGAGCTTTCAGTGCTTTGTTTTATTGCACATAGGGTCACTATGAGTTGGACTGACTCAGTGGCACCTAACAATAACAACAACCATATCATAACAAGAACACTGGATAAATCTCACCTAAACTGGATTTAAAAGGTATGTGGAAAATAATGTTTCTGAGGTGGATTTTCTAAAACAGTTCTAAATACTCTTTTTATAATTTTTTCTCTTAGCAACAAGTTTATTTCCTGGTAATTGTCTGCAAATTTCCTTCAAAAATCCCAATCCAATTAATAATATGTTTTAAATGTCTTCTCTCTCCTTTGTTTTTCCTACAATCTCTTTGTGGGTTTTTGTTTGTTTGTTTGTTTGTTTTTTTAATGACATGAATGTCAACCATCAGAATGATCACATAATGCCACTTTTTTCTTAGTTTTTAATTACCTTTCATTTTCGTATTCTCTTAGTTTTTCTCTAAAATGGATGCTAAATTTCTTTTCTTCCGTCTCTAGAAATACCTCTCCAGAAGGTTTTATTCTTATTGCTTTTTATTTCATTTATATTTCCTGCTTCTCAGTATACGAACTCTTACTTAGCTTTCAAAAGATATTTGTTTGTACTTCTTTATCTAGGAATAAATGTATAGCCAATACTTTTATTTTATACTAAATAGCCAATATTTTCTATTTTACAATTCTTAACACTATTTTTATGTTTCATTCTTAATATTTTATTTCATTTACCTCGTCAACAGCAACCTTACCTCATTGCTAGTAATGAAAACCTAGCCAAAAAATTCTTTCTCAGTAATATTATCATCTTTCAGAAGAGTTCTGGCACTGGCATTAGAGTGACCTTGGACAAATAATTTGATCTTTCTGAGCAGTATTTCATGATGTATAAAATGGAAGAATAACCCCTGCCCTATCCCTCTCATAGGATTATTGTGGCCACCAAATGAGATGATATATGTGATAGAAAGTAACTAACAAATAAAAGCTATTTTTATTTTCCACCAGTATTAATACAATTCATTACTATCATCAATAAAATATTATAGGACATGTTAAGTGTCCATTGATTTAGTAGCTCCATATTATACATAGTTGAGAGTACATATTAAATGCAGTTTTTTTTTCCTGTGAAGTTGATAGTCTGTAAAATGAGGTGAGTACAAATTCATCAAATTCTATACAAAAATTCAGGTCATTAATTCGGATGCCAAAAATTCAGAACTTTTGATAATTCAAGCACCAGTTAGACTTTACACTATGAAAATGTTGCTAAGGAAATTAGAAGTGTTAATTTCAGGGAGAACATTTGGCCTACTTAAGAAAATAAGCTTTTAAATTATATAGAACTTGAGAAATTTGAGTAATGGTTAAATTAAAGCCAGAAAGGCCCCTAAAGGTCATATGGTGTCTAGCCTAACTACATTTTATAGGTGAAGGAATGTAGGTTTAAGATTTGTACAAAGTCACATTGGTAGTTAGTGGCAGAACCATAATAAGTATACAGCTCTCCCTGAGTTCAGTACATTTTGTGCTGTATCCCACATTGCCACCACACAGCAATTCAAATGTGGAACATCCCAGAAACCACAAAGGAAAAGTTAGACAGATTGGACTACATACTTAACAAATTTAAACTTTGGCTGGTAAATGACCTCATAACCAAAATTAAAAGACAAATGACATCCTGGAGGAAAACACAACATATATAAAAAAACAACTGTTAACATCCATAATATATAAAGAACTCTTATAAATCAAGAGGAAAGTAATCCAATAGAACAATACACAAAAGACATAAACCTGCAGTTCACAAAAAAATAAATATGAAACATTTGAAAACATTTAAAGGCCTTAAAAATTCAGGTGGGAAGTGACTCCACTTAAAAACAGGATAACTCAAACTGTAGGCAGCTAGAGTAATTGGAGTGGTGGTTGTTCTTCACCTCTCTCAGTGAGCAAAAAGAACACCAATATGCTATAAAGCATGCTATCATGACGTTGCCAGAGAGCGAAATTAACCAGTATGGTGACAAGTAGGTTGGAATTAAAATTATTTAAATATTGTCCCAGACTTTCTAGTGTCACCCTGCACAAGTGTCTGTGGGGACTCTCAACAGCACCACCTCAAAACGATCAGTTCTGAGCATATGCTGATGACCCCCGAAGTCACTATGCTCCTGGCACATCTCTGCCCCCATTTGTCCAAATTCCAACCATTATACACTTTAGAAAAAACAGATTTTAAGATATTAGATTTCCCAAACAAGGGCTGAACAGTGTGAGATGGTAGTAAAGTCTAGTAAATCAAAAGTGCTGTTTTGTGAGTTTCACTAACAATTCTCCCCACACTCTTGGATTAAGATTCTGTTGGTGCTGGAGAACCCCATCAAAGGACTCAAAGAGGCAAGTTCAGGAGTAACTGCAGGAGTTGAGGAGTAGAAGGGAAGAAAGCTTTTCTCTCCTTCTGCCTCTGCCTCTGGCTGTCTCTGGTCTTCATATTTCCTAACCAGCTACTATAAGGACAAACCGTAGATGAAAACAAGGGGTTTTGCAGGAGAAGAAGAGAAAAAGTAGGTTTAAAACAAATTTTTAAAAAAGACTTAGTAAGGCCTGTATGTCTGGGTCTTAAAAGCTAGCAAGCAGCCATCTAAGAAGCATCAACTGGTTCCACCCAAGTGGGGCAGAGGAGAATGAAGAACATCAATGACAAAAGGAAAATATTAGTCCAAGAGACAAAAAGGGCCACATAATCCAGGACTACATCAGTGTAAAACCAGAAGAACTAGGTGGTGCCTGGCCACCACGAATGACTGCCATGACAGGGAACACAACAAACAGTCACTGACGTAGTGGGATAAAAATGGGGTGCAGACCTCAAGCTCTATTTAAAAGACCAGATTTGATCATCCTACAGACTGGAGGGTCCCCAGACAACATGACCTCGAGACTATCTCTTAGCCCAGAACTGTAACCATTCCAGAAACCAACTCTTCAGACAAAGATTGGATGGACTACAAAACACAAAATAATACTGGTAAAGAATGTGTTTCTAGGCTGGGCAGCTCCTGTCCAGAGGTGACACGAGAAGGCAGAGGGGGCATGAGCTAGATGAATGGATGTGGGTAAGACAGGTAGAAAAGAGGATTGTGCTGTCACAGTGTGGGGAGAGTAGCTAGAGTTACAAACCAGTATTTGTGTATGTTTTCTTAGGACAAATTTACTTGAATTGTAAAGTTTCACATAAAGCACAAGGGAAAAAAAGGCCTATAGCTAGATATTCAGCAGCCCTGAATATAGGGTTGCTATGAGTTAGAATTAACCCAATGGCAACAGAGGTGATTTCTTTTTTTTTTTTTTTGGTGGCGCCACAGTTAAGCAAACAGCTGCTAACTGATTCCCAATGCACTAGGGGCTTCCTAGGTAAAGAATTAAAGAAACAGAGGGCCACAAATTGTCCTGGGAAGTTTGTGGTTCCCTAGTGTCCTTTCTTAGCTACTGTGGAAACTTCTGAGTAGGGCTTTATATTGGTTTGTTCCTGGTTCAAACCCCAGCTGAGAATTTTCATTTCCACCCTAGATATACTGAATCAGTATCTGCATTTTAACAAGATCCCCAGGTGATTCTTACAATGATTATCCGAATAATAAACTATCGTGTCAATTAATACATAAACTGCCTACAGATGATCATGAATCTGGTAAGTGGCAGAGCTGGAAAATGTACCTGGCAACCTGAGAGTATTAGCATAAGCACCAACCATTAATGCCATGTAATCCTGTAACCACTTTTAACACTTGTACCAGCATATTTTCCACACTATACATAAACTGAGATTTTCACTTTTAATCATTGGGCATTTTTCTTTCTTTTTTTTTTCTTCATAATCCACAACCTTCTCTCAAAAAACAAATTTTAACTTCATCTGAAAAATACCTGTTCCTTCCTCTTCTTCTGTTCCTTTAAAATAAAAGCATATCTTTTTTTCTCTATTACAAAAGCAGTATGTTTGCATTGTAAAAAATAAGAAACTTAGAAAACACACAAAAGAGGACCAAAAAAAATTTTTTTAACTGAGTAGAAACAACTAAAATTGGGATCCTGATAGAGATAATGGTGTTACTCAACTGCCTGAGTATAATTACTGCATATAGATTCCAAGGCCTTTTTTTAGTACATAGAACTTATTTTGGGGTAACAGCAACGCATGATTGTTCTACAATCATAACTAGAGTCACATTCTTTTTATTCATGGGACTGAATGAAAAATGAGCCATCCCGACTTGGTTTTACAGTTGCTTTTGTTGAAGTACCGACGCTGTGTTTTCTCTAAACCTCATCTATAACCATTCTATCCGTTTTACTATAAATCTTCCAGTATTGAAATCTTGCTGATAACCACTCTTTTGACATGTATAAGAGAATGAGCAAAAATAGAGTGAGCGTGGCTTCAATACTGATAGCTAAATGGTCTCTAAGGTCTTGGTGTTCTCTTTCCCGTTAATGTATGTAAGACTCATTGATACTTCTAAACCACTCGTAGAGAAGGTAAGAGTTTAAAAATCATTATCACATCAGTTTCCATTCACAGACTCTTCCTTTCTCATACCATCTCATTTAAAGTCTTTTGTGTTTAAAAGTATTTAACAGTCCTAAAAGAAGGTATTATGTGTTTCACCTGTTGCTCCAAAAGGGATAAAAAAAAAAACTGGATTATTAACCTGCCGTGTAGTCCCTGCACAGACTGTAGTGCCTTTAAGTGGGAAGCCAGGCTCTGCAAAGAGCAGGGAGGACTGCAGTTTAAGCATTATAGGGTCAGGTTCAGCATTTGTTCCATTCACAAAACTCCCACTGACATCAATGGCAGTTTTGTGTAGAGGAGAAATTCTTCCTCAGTTAAACAGTTTCTATAATGCCTTCTATTTTCCCAGAACATATTCCACAAAGAATGTAATAAAGAAAATATATGTAATACTCTTCTTCTTTTTTCCAGGCCTACTCTTGATATCAACAAAATGTCATCTACAAAAGCATTTTCTTATTGGGCCTTAAGAATATAAGTCATTTATAGAAAATGTAATGAGCTGTTACATCATGCTAGATGCTAGACTCATGTGCTTGCAATTTTTGAAAAGGTTTTTTGTTTTTTTTTTGGCCTGTATAAAAAGCACAATTGAATTCAATCAGTGGCCTTGAACCTCTGAAATTTTATGTCCTATGATATATCACAGTGGACTGATTGGCATCTCTGGGTGCTTAAGCTCATTAGAGTATGCAGAGGAATGTGGAGTTAAATATCAATTCCAAAGACTATCCTTAGGCAAATAAAGGCTGAAAACTAGGAAAAATAAAGGGAATGAAATGTATATAGTTGTTAGGAAGGACAATCTGTATTAAGGAAGTATTCAAACACCTCAAGGTGATCTTATTGTTACACGTGGTGACAGCAACTAATGGTTATAAAATATTTGAATAAATACTCATAATGCATAATTTACCCATTGTTTATACAATTTATACTTCTAAGATGCTTTTTAGTTTTATAGCAAATTAGATTTTCCTCTTTTTGAATAGCTATAGTTCTTATCTGCTAAATATTTCTGTCATTTCTATTCAGAGAGATCTATCCACCTACCTCTTCCCCATATCTCCTTGTCTTCTCCAATTCTCCAGTCATGGTCTTTCCAAGTTCCTGACCATCCATCCAAACTATACAATTACATATCTAGCCATTTCTCCTTCCAAGTAAAATGCTTGAAGCTCTGCCCACTGGTAGGATTTCCCTTCACCACCATCCTTCAGGGAGGTCCCAGAAAGGGCTGTACTACTGCTGCCATACACTTTCAAGTAGTGCCTACAAGTCATGTAGAACCACCCATAAGCCAGGCACGACTTTTCTCCTCCTCAGTCAACTGGTCCTGAGGAACTCTGCAGGTGGCCATAGGTACAGACTGGGAGATAGAAGGTAATGTGATAGGAATGGAGAACACAGGCATTTGGGCTCTTCTCTCATGCAACTTACTTATGCCTCCAGGTCCTACTTGGGCCTGATCTCGTATATACCACTTCCATTGAATGATGGAGTGCTGCCTTGCATGTCCAACTTTGACTCTTTGGATCAGACAATGCCAATTTCATGATGGGCAGACAATACCCAGTTTATGATGGTCAGCTCAGGCCACATGGTGACATGGTTCAACATTCAGTCTCCACTGAGGCCTAGGGACAAGCCAAAAACTGTTTCCCAAAAGAAAAGTAGTTACCTGCCAAGGGGACAGAAGAATGTCCAAGACACAGAAGAATGGGGCCTCCTGTGGCCCAAGGGATGGGTTCATCACCCAGACAGACAGGGAGAATGGAGCCACTGTATCTTAGGGGGCAGAATTGCTTTTCCAGTGGACTTGGAAGACAGAGCAGAAATCCCAGGCCCGAGGCACCTCCATCTAGAATCTAAAGAGTGTGGCCAACATCCAGAATCTAGAGGCAGGACTATTGCCTAAGTGGTCTCAGAGAACAGATTACTTTAAAGCCTTGAAAGCTAAGATAGTGTGTTCTGCTGACTTGGTTGGTGACTGTTATCCCTCCTTTCCCTCTAATCTCTCCCATCTAGTAATAGCAATGTTTAGCTTGTGCCTTTTCTGCAAATATACATTGGAAGCATGTAACTTGTATTCTAGCTTTCACAGATGAAAAGAAATTTTGCCCCAGGAGATTTTGGACTTAAAGTTGATTTAAGATTTTTGCCATGATATGATGGGGTAATGTATTTTACATGTGACAAGGACATGAACTGGGAGGTGGAGGGGACAAAGGGCAGAATGTTATTAATTGAACTGTGTTCCCCCCAAAATATCTGTCAACTTCGCTAGGTCATGATTCTCGGTATTGTGTGGCTGTTCACACACTATTTTGCAATCAGACAAAATTTTCCAATGGGTTGGAAATCCTCCCTCTGTGATGTTAGTGAGGCACAATTAGAGGCATTTATGATCCGACTCGATGGCACTTGGCCATGTTTACTAGGCAAGACTCAAGTCTACATGATTAGGTTGTATCTTGTCAGTTTGTTTTGAGATATAAAAAATAAAGAAGTGAGCAGGGAGAAGAAGGACCTCCTACCATGAAGAAAAGAGAGCCAGGAGAGGAGAATGTTCATTGGACCCAGGGTCCCTGTGCTAAGAAGCTTCTAGACGAGGGGAAATTTTTACAGCAAGACTTTCCTTCAAGAGTGGAGAGAGAGAGAGAGAGAGACAGAGACAGAGAAAGAAAGCCTTCACCTGGGACTGGCACCCTGAATTCAGTCTTCTAGCCTCCTGTACTGTAATAGAATCAATTTCTCTTTATTAAATCCATCTCTGTGGTATTTCTTTTAAAGCAATGCTAGATAGCTAATACAAATAGCTATAGTTTTTATCCAATTTACTTTGCTATCAGTTTAGGAAATTGTTAGTTTACATTACAAATGAATTTTAGTTTCAGGGACCATAATTTGGGAACCCTGGTGGTGTAGTGGTTCAGTGCTACTCTGCTAACCAAAAGATTAACAGGTCAAATCCACCAGGTGATCCTTGGAAACCCTGTGGGGCAGTTCTTCTCTGTCCTATGGGCTGCTATGGGTTGGAATTCACTTGACGGCAGTGAGTTTTCAAGTTTTAGAAGACCATAATTTAAGGTCACTGCTGACCTTTAAGATTAAAAAGAACATCTTAGTTTTTTTACAGGTCAAATAAATACTCTCAACTCTTTAAACAAAATCATTTTTTTCCCCTTGATCTTCAGAAATATTTTAAGACAGATTTGTTTCTAAACACAACTAGAATTTTATAAAAAGCTTTGGCATTATGCATTTAACTTCACAAAAGGAATATGTTCATATTTTTATGTTGTCTAGAGAAGTTTCAGAAGGCAGTCTGGGAAATAAGAAAGCTAAAAGGAAGTAAAAACAAAGTAAAATATGCATTTTGTACTGTGCAACAACTCATTCTCGGTTATCACCAAGCATTACCCAACTGCGACACTTGATAATGAAATTCACGCTTTCCAATTTCTAGAGACGTTCCATTCATCTTTCAGACTGTAACTGTGACAGGTCTTTCAGAGAATCATGAGATTGCACCAGCTACTATTCATCAATGGTGTGTTCAACCTATAAACTTCTGAGGAATCCAAACAAGGATCAGACACCACCACCAATTACTGAGTATCTATTATAGATATGGTCCTGGGCTGGGCACTTCACATACAATACAAAGTGATTTAAGAGGTGTCAAGTTATGAAGTTTTAAGATAGGTCTGCAAGGTAGAGTACTTTAAAGTGGAATTAGTTGATCCATTGTCTTAGGAATCAGAAAAATCCCACTTACAAGCAACATTTACAATGGGCTTCAACACTTACATGGCCTTTTGGGTTGGAGGTTAATCCCCAGAAGTATGTGACTATTAAAGAAAATGTTGCGGCTTTGTATCCACAAATTCTTGGACATTCCTTGCATCAAGAAATACAAATGGGCTAGCTTTTGGTTCTGCTTCAACGGAGAGCGCACAGAAAATGAGGCTCTGTGACTCCTCAGGCTAGGTTATAAAAGAAGCAGCGCCTGCATTGTTCAGTGGAAAGACTGGCTGCCCAGAAAGCAAGCTGACTGCCCTGAGGCTACTGCACAGGAGGGGAAAAAGAAACTAACCGGCTGGGAGAGACTGTGGAGAGGCTCTGTGACTGACTAGCAGGTGAAGACACAGCAAGAAAACTACAGACTCCGCCTGGTTATGCCCTAGCTGCTTCGCGGTCCACCCCATCCTTCATCTCCTCACCTCTGACTTTTCGCGCTCTATAGCTCTAGCTGGCCATCACAGGAGAAACTTGAAGAGCCAGAATGGCCCAGTCAAGCCCTTCTCAAATTTCTGATCCGGAGTAAATATAAGAGATAATAAAACAGTTATTGTAGTTTAGGCCATTATATTTAAGGTGACTTGTTACACTGTCATCTTAAGCAGAGAGCCCTGGTGTCCCAATGGTTATGGAAGCCGCTAACTAAAACGACAGCAGTTCAACTCCACCAGCCACTCCTTGGAAATCCCATAGGGCCACTATGAGTCAGCATCAACTTGACCGTATTTTTTTTTTTAATCGTAACCAGAATAGGTATAAATTTTTAAGTTAAAAAAATTTCTTAATACTGAAGAACTTTTAGCTATATTCTAGAGTAGGGAGGCTATGTAATAAATTTTCACTTACATGACCCAGATTGCACACTTTTTAAAAGTGTTGCCATATGTTTCATTTCTTTTTTTCCTTTGTGGAAGTAGTTGAAACAAAATCCCAGACATTGTGTCATGTTATGATCTCATACTTTGGTATGAATATCTAAAAAATTAGGCACTTGACTACATAACCTAAATGCTATTATTATACTCAGCAAAATAAGAAATAACTTTTTGACATTTTCTAATATCCAATCCATAAGCAAATTTCCTAATATCTCAAAAATGTCTTTATTTTTATTTTTATTTAACATAACTGAGTGAAAATGTACATTCACATATAAATTTACATGCCCACCTATATGCAGCTTCCACTGCTCTCCCTGTCCAGTGACTACACACTATTCCTCCCTGCTCCATACATGTCTCATCCTCCCAACAGCCTCCTTTCCCCTCCTCTCCGTCCACTCCCCTTCCTCCAGCCAGAGGTCAGCAAGATGATATAGACGTATAGAACCATAAAGTGCTTCCAATATACGGTCACTCCGCATTGCCAAGTCCAATCCATTCCTGTCCAAAGAGTAGACCTTTGTTATAATTTATGGGAAAGGGCAGCATCGGGGCCGGGGGCCATGCTCTCAGAGGAACCCCAAAACTGCTGGACCATCCATTGAGGTCTTTTAGTGGAGATCTCATGATACATCTCTTTTTATTCTTGTGTTGCCAGTGAGACTCCTCTCTGTGAGCTCCATCGCGGCTATCGCTGGTGGTGGCCGGGCACCATCCGGTTCTTCCGGTCCCAAGTCGATGTAGGCACCCACTCTTGTGGGTCTCTCTGTCTTCTCGATTGTCTTTACCGCATGTCATTTTGGTCCTCGGTTGTCGCTGCCTAACTGTCCGCCCGCGGAAAGAAGACAGGACACATGGATACGAGCCACCTTGCAAGTTGCTTGCTTTCTTCTTCTTCTTCTTCTTTCTTCTTCTTCTCTCTACACTCGGTCCCCACACGCTTTTATCTCCCAGGTTCCTCCAATCACCATAGGCCACGTCCTCCCAAAGCGGGGCTCTCAATAGGCTGATCAGCAGCCACTGCTCACAAGCATGCGCTATGAAAGCCCTAAGTCTGGTAAACAAGGGTGTGGAATAAGGAGGGGCTCCGGCCTTGGGCGCCATCTTGGGCCGGACGCTCCGCTCTCCACACTCGGTGAGCATCTGTTCCTGCTGAGTTGGGACCATTTGCTGTGTCCTCGGATGGCAGCTTGGCAGCTTTTAAGACCCCAGACGCCACTCACCAATGTGGGGTGCAGAGAGCTCTCTTAGCAAAACGCTAGTTGTGCCAATTGGCCTGGAATTTGCCTAAGAGCATGGCCCCCCGCCCCCCGCCCCAGCTACTCTATCCTTGCAGTATTGAGTTAAGATGGAAGGAGTACTCAAGTTATGCTGAAGTCCACTTAATGTTGTTCTTGTTTCTAATGTACGCTATCACTGCTTTCTCCCAACTAGATTTCTAGTAACTATTTAAACTAAACCCTCCCCCCCCACCGTCCCTTCCTCCCGTCCCTTGCAGCTGTCAAAGAGTGTTTTCTTCTATACACAAGTCTGTTTTTGAGATCTCATCGTAGAGGTCTCATACAGTGTTTGTCCCTTTGTCGCTGACTACTTTCACTCAACATAATGTCTTTCAGTTGAAACCAGGTTAGGAGATGTTTCCTAGAATCATCGTTATTCTTTATCATTGCGTAGTGCTCCATTGAGTATATGTACCATAGTTTACCTATCCATTCTTCCATTATTGGGCATCTATTATACGGGTTGATTCCATCTTTTTGCTATCATGGACTGTGCTGCAATAAACATTCTAGTGCATGTGTCCGTTGGTGTGAACGGCCTTGATTCTGTAGGATATATTCCAAGTAGTGGAATTACTGGGTCAAATGGTATATCGATAGCCATCAAAAATGTCTTTTTACAGTTAATATAATCAGGATCCAAACACACTGCATTTAGTCATTGTGCTTTTGGCTTCTTTTAGTATGGAACAGTCACATTCCCTCCTCTTTGCTCCTTGCCATTAACTAGTTGCAGAAACTTGATAAGCTGCCTGAGAAATGTTTGCTTCCTTGAATGGTCACTTACCTTGCTCCTTTATTCTTTGTAGTTCTTATAAATGAAAACTGGGTCTAAAGACTTGGTTACATTCAAGGCCAACTTTTTCCCCTCAAAAGAATGTTTTAGAAGTACTGAATGTATCATGTCAGGAGGCACACAGTATCTGGTTGTTTCCCTTTGGAATTATTAAGGTTGATCAGTCATGTGGTGACCGCCTGATCCACCATGATAAACTTTGCTATAATCCTTCAATTACCATTTTCATCCAGTGATGATCTTTGCTGAATCAAATGTTTCATTGCTGCTGGGGTGTCGTTGTTCCTATACCTTTTTGGTATGTAGTACTATGAAATTCATATGCTTGAAAAAGAAAAAAAAATGATCCATTAGTAATATTTCCAATTCAAATTTTAACATTATAGGATTTTTTTCTTAAGTTTCTTGATTTTCTACTTGTTTCTCTTACGCTGAAAATCTTTGTTCCTACTATCAACATAATTACTCATTTGTATTACTCTACAGTATATTTAAAGCAGTTTCAAAATAATAATAGCAATGTTACTTCTAACAATTAGGGTACTGAACACAATTAAGCATTTCTTTGTAACTTCATTTGTCCTCAGAACATGTTCCACTAAGGTATACCCTTGAATTAATAATTTTCTTTGCATGTTTTTGTGTTACCTACTTCATAGTAAGTTCATTTGTTTCAATTCATTAATTGCATTTCAAATTAGATTCATTTATTTGAATTTTTTATCAATTACTTTTAAACTTTATTTTTTAAACATGTGAATCATCCATGTGTTTATATGGACAAACTATGTAATAAGATACATTCAGCAAAGTCTCCTTTCTATTCCTACCCCCCACCATCTTGCTCCTTCCTTTTATAGTTATTTCTGTTAGTTTTAGTTGAGAATTGTGTTTTTTACAAGATTTTCATTTACTTGTGGTTATTTTCAGACACCATACCAAAAAAGCAGAATAAGAAAGACATACCAACAGCTGTGGAGTGTATTCCAACTCATAGTAACCCTATGCCCAAATCCAAACCCACTGCTGTCGAGTTGACTTTACAGAGTAGAATTGCCCCCAGAGAATTTCCAAGGACCACCTGGCAGGTTTGACCAGCCGACCTTTTTATTAGCAGCCATAGCACTTAACCATTACACTACCAGGGTTTTCTAGTAGCACTATAGGACAGACTGCCTCATAGGGTTTCCAAGGAGTGCCTGTAGGCTTGAACTGCTGCCCTTTTAGTTAGCAGTCATAGCTCTTAATCACTATACCACCAGGGTTTCTGAGACATCATAATGGGTCACAATTAAGCTTAGGCTGAAGTGCTACAACAAGGTTTAGGATTAGGGCAGCTGTAGATTGAAGAATTAGTCTTCAGATGAAGTGGTCTTCCTAAAAACAAGCCATTTTGGCTTTTCCCTCCTCACTTTTCCCTATGAAAGCCTTTTTTAAATTGGAAATTTGTTCTCCGCCTCTTTTTTTTCATGGTAATTTACCATCTCTGCTGAAATGTGCTTACCTAGATAAAAGAGGTTTCTTTTAATGGTCAGAAAATAGAATTCATAATAGGGTTCCATTTTATACATATATATTTGGAAGAGGAAAATAGCGATAACTATAGACCAAAATATTAATGCTACTTATTTGTGGAGAGTGGAACTGCAGATGATTTAACTTATATTCTTAAATTTTCTGCAGTGATGATATGCTTGAAAATTTTAAAAGAGAAACTTATTTTATTTATGTAAAATGATAATAAAAATCATCATTAAAAAAAGTACAGTGCATGCTCCAGCAACTCATGTACCAAGATTGAAACTATATAGAGAAGGTGAACATGGTCCCTGAGCTAGGATGATGCATACCTTGTGGAAAAATGGCTACAGAGCATCCTTAGTATTAAATAAAACTTATTAAGTACCATGACGTTATCATGCTTCTGTTATATTCTTTAGACAGAGATTCAAAACATTACTACTGGCTTGGTGTATAAGAATAGTAAATATAAACTAATATTTACTGAGGCATGAAGAAAGCATTTTACAAATATGTCATATAATATTTCCAAAAATCAATGAGATAGTACCAATATTATCTCCATTTTGAAGATGAAAAGAGGTTAAGAAAAGTAATTTGTCAAAAGCTACTCAGCTAATAGTGGCAAAACGAGGGTTTAAACCATGTTACCTTGACCCTGTTCTTCATTACCACATCGTAGTAATTTGGCTATACTGCTCTATGTTGCCCTATAGGGACTGGTGGCATCCCAATGTTTACAAAAACTTCTTTCATAGCTTTCTAGTTATGAGTTCACTTAAAAATCTGCTATATTTACTTTCAAACTTTGTGTTTCTGCTATGTTTTTAAAAAATTTATTAATAGAACACTCATGGAAATCATTTCTATGATTATTATTTTAACCAACTAATTTTATAGTCATATTAAATAGTAGTAATTGTGTTATGCTTACTGTATTTTGGTTGGAGGCAAAATCAATAAGAAGGTGTACATTAGGATGGATTTTGAACACATTTTCCCAAGGTGAGGTCGATAGCTTTCTCGAAATGCTTGAGAAAAGATTCATCCAATCGTCATTCTAAACACAGCAACTTCACAGTCTACAGGGGTTGGGGAGAGGACCAGGGTTTGGCCCAGGTCTGAGTTTTAAAAATTTAGTTTCCCCCACATTCTCCATCTTGTTTGGAAGTGTAAGGTATACACTATGGTAGGGGGCACACAGGGCAGCATGCTGGCCCTAGGGCCCACTTCCTACTTTCTACTTTAAAGTTCACAGGAAGTATGATTTGGCTCCACTAGAATCTTCTGGCATGACTTAGAACTACTGGAAGGGTCCTGGAACCAATTTATTCCTTAGAAGTCATTCAGAGCTTTTATTTTTTATTTTTTTATTTAACATGACTGAGTGAAAATGTACATTCATGTATAAATTTACATGCCCACCTATATGCAGCTTCCACTGCTTTCCCTGCCCGGTGACTGCACACTAGTCCTCTCTGCTCCATACATGTCTCATCCTCCCAACAGCCTCCTTTCTGCTCCCCTCCACCCACTCTCCTTCCTCCAGCCAGAGGTCAGCAGGATGATATGCTACAGATGCATAGAACCATAAAGTTCAACCAATATATGGTCACTCTACATTGCCAAGTCCAATCCATTCCTGTCCAAAGAGTGAACCTTTGTTATAATTTATGGGTAAGGGCAGCACCAGGGCCGGGGGCCATGCTCTCAGGGGAACCCCGAAACCGCTGGACCATCCACTGAGGTCTTTTAGCGGAGATCTCAGGATGCACCTCTTTTTATTCTTGTGTTGCCAGTGAGACTCCTCTCTGTGAGCTCCATCGTGGCTATCACTGGTGGTGGCCGGGCACCATCTGGTTCTTCCGGTCCCAAGTCAATGAAGGCACCCACTCTTGTGGGTCTCTCTGTCTTCTAGGTTGTCTTTACCGCATGTCATTTTGGTCCTCGGTGAGCTTCTGTTCCTGCTGAGTTGGGCCCATTTGCTGTGTCCTCAGATGGCAGCTTGGCAGCTTTTAAGACCCCAGATGCCACTCACCAATGTGAGGTGCAAAGAGCTTTCTTAGCAAAACGCTAGTGGTGCTAATTGACCTCGATTTCCCCTAAGAGTATGGTCCCCTCCCCCTGCCCCAGCTACTCTATCCTTGCAATATTGGGTTAAGATGGAAGGAGTACTCAAGTTATGCGTCATTCAGAGTTTTGATTCTGAACCAGCTGCGTGGTCACACTCCTAGATGGATTATTAATATGAGCATGTTTCTCTGGGTCCTTTGAACTGACCCTTTAGACACTGAACACTCAGGTCCAGGATGCAGTAAGCTACCTAAAGTTTGCTGAACAGAGCAGCAGCAGTGAAGAGAAAAATGTGTCTCCACAGAGAGGCTGTTTATAATTTGCTTTGCATTGACTTAATATTCCCAAATAAAATAATGAATTCTTTTAAAACAAAAAATACCGTTTCCAGAGCTGTCAAAAATATGTAAATTTAAGAGCACTGCAAGCTCATTGCTGAAAGAAACGAGAAAAGCAATTTAAAATTATCAGTATTAACAATACCCTTAGTACAAGGATGAGAATGTAAAATACATGCCAAGAATTTGTCCAGCCATGCAGAACTGAAGTCTGAGCTTGCAAAGTAACTCAGTTAATCAGGATCAAAGGACAATAATGAAATAAGCCTTTGAGGTATATACAGGGCATATCAAAATTGGATGAACATGCAGAAACCAAAAAATCCAGATGTTTGACCTTCTTAGAATCAACAAGATTTCACATTGAATGTGTTTTCCATACTCTTAGTTAATCCCCTATGAAAAATTCTTCATATAAATTTCTACTGCCTCAACCATTTTATAAATGGCCAGCATCAGACATTCTTATTAGCAAAGAAGGCATATCAACCACTCTATTCAAAGGCTACAAACTTTTCAGTAACCATTGGAAGACATGCATGGAGAATAATAAATGTGTAATCAATGCTTGATCACCCTTGTTTATAGAGGGTAGCTGTGGAATAGTGAACTGAAAACAGAGGATAACACCCAAATCACTCATATTTCAATTTGAAATATGTTTGTTAGTTGTTAATTGTTTCCGTATTTGATGCTTTATTTAGACCAGAGTTTTCAGCCTCAATATGGTTGACCATCTGGGCCAGAGAAATTTGTTGTAAAGGGCTGCCCCATGCATTGTGGGATGTTTACGAGGACCACCAGCCTCTACCATTAGGTGCCGATAGCAACTCTCAGTGCAACCAAAAATGGCACCGAGCCTTGCCAAAGATCTTTTGGGGAAGCACTGATTTATACAAATATCCAAATCAATTTGTCTTTCCTACTATGAGCCAGAATTGACTTGACAACACTGATTTTGGTTTTGGTACTGGGAGAAAGTGGTTTAAGACAGGACAAGAAGAAGCTGGCCGAGGATAAAGAAACTGTACGGCAGATAATCTGTAGTGCAGATAATCAACATGTAATTCATTGTATTTAAATATGAGGCTAGGCACATCTTATTCAAGTCAAGGTTCTTAATTTAACAGACAGTAAGTGAAAGAGGTTGTTATAAATATTGGATGTAGTTAAAATCACTTTCCCAGACCCTGACCACTGAAGATCAAATCAAGTGTTCCTTTTATAGAATTGCGAGACTTGATACAAATTGTGCAATTGAGAGTCCCTCTTGTTTTTCATTCACTGACAGCTGGTCTAGCATAAACGCTGCCAGGAACTTGGGTCATGCAACCAAATCGAAAAATCACATTTGGCTTGAGAAGACATACAGAGGGTAAATAAGAATTTTGAGACATAATCATTGCTAACTTAAAAATTTGATAATGCTTCTGACACATTTAGACAAAGTATGTATTAGCCTCATTTACATGGTTTGTATGTCTATTTCTGGACAAAATTTTATTTCTGTGAGAAAGTCATTAAGTTATGGCAGTAGGATGGTTCATTAAGTTGTATTCTGAGGATCAACACTACAAAACACAGGCTAGCAAGTTACACTCTTTCAGAAAATACCTGCATTGGCTGTTTTTCTTCCTGTTCTTCTATTAATCATACCAACTGTGCCCTGAGCTCTGTTGTCTGCCTGTGTCAGACAGTCAACAAAAAAATTGTACAAATGTGCCTGTGGACCAGGAAACAGCTCCCTCAGATGTATTTATATTAGGTTCCACCATACTCTGTATGTTCATTAAATGACTGCTATCTACTTATCTGCTTAGAGGAAAATCTAGAGTTAGGAGACATAGGCAGGTGTTGATCCTGGAATCTATTTTGGGCACTCACTTTATTGGTGAATTTAATAAAGACCCCAAGAAAGGCATTTACTGTATATCTAACAGAGCCTGGCACATAGAAGGGAATTAATATTTGAATGAGTGAGCAATGAATGGATGAATGGAAAAATGGATGTCATATGACTAAATTAGGGGTAAAGTAAAAATAATTAGTAAAAAGAAAAAAGAAAGATAGTTAAAATAATGATAAGCTTCAAAAAGTAAAGTAGTTCGGCTCTCTGCTCCTCGGCATCAAACAGATAGCCGCAAGTTTCTGTACAGTGTCAGCCGCATCCCTGAGACATGATGGTGAAGGTCGGAGTGAAAGGGTTTGGCCATATGGATGCCTGGTCACCAGAACTGCTTTTAACTGTGGTAAAGTGGACATTGTTGCCATCAATGACCCCTTCGTTGACCTCCACCACATGGTCTACATGTTCCAGTGTGATTCTACTCATGGCAAGTTCCATGGCACTGTCAAGGCTGAGAACGGAAAGCTTGTCGTCAATGGGAAGCACATCACTATCTTCCAGGAGCGAGATCCCGCCACCATCAAGTGGGGTGATGCTGGTGCTGAATATGTTGTGGAATCTACTGGTGTCTTTACAACCATGGAGAAGGCTGGGGCTCACTTGAAGGGTGTTGCCAAGAGGGTGATCATCTCTGCCCCTTCTGCCGATGCCCCCATGTTTGCAATGGGCGTGAACCATGAGAAGTATGAAAGTCCCTCAAGATTGTCAGCAGCGCCTCCTGCACTACCAACTGCTTGGCCCCTCGGGCCAAGGTCATCCATGACAACTTTGGCATCGTGGAGGGAGTCCTGACCACAGTCCATGCCATCACTGCCACCCAGAAGACTGTGGATGGCCCCTCTGGGAAACTGTGGTGTGATGGCCGTGGGGCTGCCCAGAACATCATCCCTGCATCTACTGGTGCTGCCAAGGCTATGGGCAAGGTCATCCCTGAGCTGAATGGGAAGCTCAATGGCATGTCCTTCCGTGTCCCTACCACCAGTGTGTCAGTGGAGGATCTGACCTGCCGTCTAGACAAAGCTGCCAAATATGATGACATCAAGAAGGTGGTGAAGTGGGCATCAGAGGGTCCCCTAAAGGGCATTCTGGGCTACACTGAGGACCAGGTTGTCTTCTGCAACTTTAACAGTGATACTCACTCTTCCACCACTGATGCTGGGGCTGGCATTGCCCTCAGTGACCACTTTGTCAAGCTCATCTCTTGGTATGACAATGAATTGGCTACAGTAACAGGGTGGTGGACCTTAGGGTCCACATGGCCTCCAAAGAGTAAGAACCCTCTGGACTACCAGCCCCAGCAATAGCACTAGAGGAAGAGAGAGGCCCTCTCAGCTGCTGGGGAGCCCTTGTCCCAACTTAACTCAACACACTGAGAATCTCCCATCCTCTGTGGTTTCCATCCATACCCCCTGAAGTAGAGGGGTGGGGCTTAGTTTAACTGTATCGTGTACCATCAATAAAGTATACTGTACCCAGCTCAAAAAAAAAAAAAAAGTAAAGTAGTTTACCCAAGATCAGATAGCCAGAAAATGAGCTAGGTTACAAGCCCAGGCTGTGTAACTTCAAAGCACTAACCTAGGTAGAATACTTGGAAAAGAAGTGCTAGTAGGGACAAATGAAAATTCTTACATTTAAAAGGCAAGCAGGACTGCACAGGGGCAGAACTATGTGCTGCTAATGAGCCATTTCACATGAAAGAGACCTGATGGGTTTAGTTGATCATAATCTCAGCTGATTACTCAGTGTCATGCATTAGTAAAAAAAAAAGAAAAAAATAGCTTCATTTGAAGCAATGTTAGCATATACTATCACAAGCAAAGCAGTAAAAGTCCTGCTCAAACCAGCCCAGCACTGTTCACTTTCCTCTGCTTGCCCAAAGTCTTGGACAGGAAGTTATAAAAAAAGATTCAGTTCTTTTTTTGACCTTGTGTCCTTGTGTTTTACTGTCACTAGAAATACACAGGCTTTACCTTATACAGACAAGTAACCAAGAACAGATAAGACACTCCAAATGAGCTCTTTTTTTTTTTTAATATTAATCTCAGTTTCAGATCCAGTTCTGGCCCTGTGTCTTCTCCCCTTCCTTGACTTTTTATATTGCCCCTTACTTCTAGTCTACTCTTACATCAGAAGCAGTCATCAGCTATCTTTGCTTTATGCCTCACAGAATTAAGCCAGTAAGATCCGTTCCCAAGGCCAGTCTGAGATTTCTGGCTTGGACCAAGCCCTGGACTCAATTAATTTGGAGAGACAACTGGGCAAGTCACAGTTTGTTCTGCAATGGAACATTGTATTTGGTTATGTGAGCCTTATTAGGACAGTAGAGATAAGCTAAAAGCAATCAAGATGATGAAATATCTAGAAACCATATCAGATGCACACATTTTACCTCAGCCAGAAGTGTGAGAAAGAATATGTCACACGGGGAAAAGCCTAGCATGTGGTAGGCACGATTGCGTTCTATATGTGAACAGCTATTATGCAGTAGGGGGAACAGTCTCGTTCCCCTTATACACATTAGACATACAAATGGATAGAAGCTTTAAGGGAGGCATTTTGAGTCTGACGGAAGGAAGATCTTAACCATAAAGATGCATCTACAAGGACTGCCAGTTAAGGTCATGAGCTCATCCTATAAAAAGTGCCACATACTTCGTTGCTGAATATCACTACAGTCACCTTCAAAGTACTCCCCTTGGGAAGCTATGCACCAATGCCTACACCTGGTCTATCCTTCAAAGCAATTTTGGAACTCTTTTTCTGGAATGGCCATCAGAGCTGGCATCATATTACCCTCAATGTCTTCAATGCCATCAAAATGTCTTCCTTTCAATATTTCCTTTATCTTCGGATAGAGAAAAAAGTGATTGGAGGACAGGTTAGGTGAGGGGGTGGGTTTCAATACAGTTATTTGTTTATTGGCTAAAAACTCTCACAGACAACTATACAATTAAGTTTGCCAACTTGCCATTGTACCACCATGTGCAATGGCCATTCCAGAAAGAGTTCCAAATTGTTTTGAAGGGTGGACTAGGTGCTGGTATCAGTGGATAGATTCTGAAGGGAAGCTCTTCAAAGGCGACTGTAGGGATATGTGGCAATGAGGCATGTAGCATTTAGAACAATTATTAGTTACTTTGCAGCCTAACTCAACCTAGTTTAAACACTGACAAGGCACATGCTGTCTTTTGAAACTGAGAAATTCAGAGGTAGGGTTGGCTTCAAACTTGAGAGGAAGATTAGGTAAAAATACTACAGAGGTAACGAAAACTAGTAAGATTCTTGAAACATTCCAATTTCCAAAGGTTGGGATATCTCAAGGTTGATGTCTTGAAGAACAGAATGGAGACAATTTTCAGGGAGACAAAGATTGTTTTACACAATGCAGCTGGGGTTGAGAGAAGAGAATAATGGATGTAATAAGAAGTTCTTTCTTTGGTTAGACTGGAACAAGTAGGGAAGAGTGAAAGGAGAGGAAATTTGAAACCATAGCAAAATGATGAGTTAGTCTTATTCTAGCTCTTAATATATTTATGAAACATTTTAGGACACAGACTCCTTAGTGTGCTGAAACAGCTACTTGAATGTAAAATAAGATTTGCTTATCTGTAAAAGAATCATAACATCATTTATAAAAATATATGCACGTGTTATTAAGGTATCATGCCATGGATAATTTGTCAATAAGTCTATGACAATATTTATAGATCTGACATTTTTAAAGAAAATAGCAAAGTAATATGAAAAATACCGAGATCCTGTGCTTTTACCTATGTTTCTATATTTATAGTATGTCTTCAGGAAGAAACACAAGAAATTGTCTCTGACATGGAGACCTAAAGGCAAGGACTAGGTGTGGAAGAAGAAATTTTCATTTTACGGGTTTTGGAACTTTTTGAAGTTTTCTATCATATGTATGTATTACATTACCTAAATAATCAATGGATAAATATGGTAATCTTCTATTCCTATTTCAGTCAATATCAAAAGTTTAAAAGACTGTGCATACATTTTCCCACTGTTCTATTGCTTTAAAGTACTAGCTTTCCATATAACATCTAATGATGTTTTGAATCTTGTTTAAACTTGTTCTTTATGACAGTGAACATAGCTGACAAAAATAGTTATTTAACTTAACATTTGAGGGCAAGCACTTGAGCCAGACTTAGCTTTTTGTCCTCGCTATTGGTCATTGTGGCACCTTCACAGGAAAATTCCTGAGGCAGAAATCACTTTGGTTGTTGTTGTTAAAGCCAGCCAGTCAGTTCTGACACATAGTGACCCTGTGTATAACAAACAAAACAATGCCCAGTCCTGCATCATGGCCACATCGTTCCTAGGCTTCAGCCCAGTGTTGCAGACACTGTATCAATCCATCTCATTGACAATGCTCACTTTGTTCACCGACCCTCTAGTTTACCAAGCAAGAAATCCTTCTCCAGGGACTGCTCCCTCCTGACAGCATGTCCAAAGTATGAGAGATGCGGTCTCACCTTCCTTGCTTCCTTACTCTGGTTGCACTTCTTCAAAGACAGATCTGTTTGTTCTTTTGGCAGTCCACAGTATATTCAATATTCTTCTCCAGTACCACAGCTAAAAGGCATCAGTTCTCCTTCTGCTTTCCTTATTCATTGTCCAGCTTCTGCATGCATGTGACATGACTGAAAATACTGTAACCTGGGTCAGCCATACCTTAGTATTCAAGGTGACGTCACTGCTTTTCAATACTTTAAAGAGATCTGTTGCATTAGGTTTGCCCAGTGCTCTGTCTTTTGATGTTGTGACTACCGCTTCCATGGGTGTTGATTGTGGATCCAAGTAACACGAAATCCTTGACAATTTCAAAATTCTCCATTTATTATGATGTTGCCTATTGATCCAGTTGTGAGGATTTTTGTTTTCTTGATGTTGAGGTGTAATCCAGACTGAAGGCTGTAATCTTTGATCTTCATTAGTAAGTACTTCAAGTCCTCTTCACTTTCAACAAGCAAAGTTGTGTCATTTGCATAACACAGGTTACTAATGAGTCTTCCTCCAATCTGTTTTTTTGGGGTGGGGGCAAATCTGCACAAGACTTTTTAAATTTTCTTTTTTTTTAATTATGACTGAGTGAAAATGTACATTTCCATATAAATTTACACGCCCACCTATATGCAGCTTCCACTGCTCTCCCTGCCTGGTGACAGCACACTATTCCTCTCTGCTCCATACATGTCTCATCCTCTTCCTCCAATCTTGATGTTCTTTTTCATATAGTCCTGCTTCTTACATTATTTCTTCAGCAAACAGATTTTATAGGTATGACTCTGATGCATGCTTTCCTGACTTTAAACCTTGCAGTGTTCCCTTGTTCTACTCAAATAACCACCTCTTGATTCATGTACTGATTCCTTATGATCATAATTCCTCATGATTGACTTCCCATTCTGTGCAATGTTATCCATAACGTATTCTGATCCACACAGTCAAATGCCTTTCATAGCCAAGAAAACACAAGTAAACATCTTTCTGGTGTCCTCCGCTTTTAGCCAAGATTCACCTGACATCAGCAGTGATATCCATGGTTCCACATCCTCTTCTAAAACCAGCCTAAATTTCTGGTGGTTCCCTGTAATTACACTGCTGCAGCTGCTTTTGAAGGATCTTCAGCAAAATTTTACTTGTGTGTGATATTAATGATATTGTTCAATAATTACCACATTTGGTTGGATCACCTTTCTAGGGAATAGGCATATATATGAATATCTTTCAGTCAATTGGCCAGGTAGCTGTTCTCCAAATTTCTTGGCATAGACGAACAGGGCTGTATTCGTTTGCTGAAATATCTCAGTTGAACTTTCCACCCATCAGCAGACAACTACACCTTCTTCTCCAGTGCACATGGAACATTCTCCAGAATTGACCATGTGATAGGTCATAATGCAATGCTCAACAAAATCCATACCATTGAATTACTGCAAAGCATCTTCTCAGATCATAAAGCCATCCAAGTTGAAAGCAATAGCAGAAAATACATAGATAGAAAGTGGAACTCTTGGAAACTGAACAACATCTTGCTCAAAAAAACAAGGGTTATAGAGGAAATCAAGGATGAAATAAAGAAATTCACGGATTCCAATGAGAATGAAAACACTTCCTACCAGAACCTATGGGATACAGCCAAAGCAGTGCTCAGAGGTCTGTTTATCTCCATAAATGCATACATCTGGAAGGAAGAAAGAAACCAAATCAAGGAATTAACCCTACAGCTTGAACAAGTAGAAAGAGAGAACAACAGAGGAACCCCTCGGGCACCAGAACAAACGAGATCATAAAGACTAGAGCAGAGCTAAATGAATTAGAGAATAGAAAAACAATTGAAAAAATGGAAAAGATCAAAAGCTGGTTTTTTGAAAAGATCAACCAAATTGACAAACCACTGGCTAAACTTAGTAAAGAAAAGCAGGAAAGGAAACAACCCAAATTAAAAATGAGAGGGGAGTTGTCACCACAGATGCAATAGAAATAAAAAATATCATAACAGAATACTATGAAAGACTGTACTGTAACAAATTTGAAAACCTAGGGGAAATGGACCAATTCCTTGACTCATACCACCTACCCAAATTATCACAACGTGAAGCAGAACAACTTAATAAACCCATCACAAAGGAAGAGATTGAAAAGGTCATCAAAACACTGCCAACCAAAAAAAGTCCGGGCCCAGATGGCTTCACAGCAGAATTCTACCAAGCACTTAGAGAAGAGTTATCTCCAATACTACTGAGACTATTTCACAGTATAGAAAGGGATGGAGTACTCCCAAACTCATTCAATGAAGCCAGCATAACCCTGATACCTAAGCCAGGGAAAGATCCAACAAAGAAAGAGAACTACAGACCGATATCACTCATGAATCTAGATGCAAAAATCTTCAACAAAAATCTTGCCAATAGAATACAACAACATATCAAGAAAATAATCTATCATGACCAAGTGGGATTCATACCAGGGATGCAAGGCTAGTTCAACATCAGAAAAACAATCAATGTGATTAACCACATAAATAACACAAAAGACAAGGATCACTTGATTTTGTCAACTGATGCTGAAAAGGCATTTGATAAAGTCCAACACCCATTCATGCTAAAAACTCTTAGCAAAATGGGCATAGATGGCAAATGCCTCAACACAATAAGGGCCATTTATACAAAGCCAATTGCCCACATCATCCTGAATGGAGAGAGACTGAAAGACTTTCCCTTGAGATCAGGAACTAGACAAGGATGCCCACTCTCACCTCTCCTATTCAACATTGTGCTAGAAGTTCTAGCCAGAGCAATTAGACAAGACCAAGAAATAAAGGGCATCTGCATCAGCAAAGAGGAAGGTAAAATCTCCGTGTTTGCATATGATATGATTGTATATGCAGAGAACCCCAAGGAATCTATAAGTAAGCTACTAAACTGATAGAAGGGTTCAGCAAAGTCTCAGGATACAAGATAAACATAAGTAAATCAGTAGGATTCCTTTATACTAACAATGAGACTGTCAAGGAAGAAATTATCAAATCAATACCATTTACGATAGCCCCTAAGAAGATAAAGTACCTAGGAATTAATCAAACCAGAGAAATAACAGACCTTTACAAAGAGAACTACAAGCCCTTACTACAAGAAACTAAGAGAGACTTAGATAAATGGAAAAACCTACCCTGCTCATGGATAGGAAGAATTAACATTGTGAAAATGTCTGTTTTACCCAAAGCAATTTATTTATATAATACAATCCCAATACAAGTTCCCGTGTCATTTTTTAATGAGATGGAGAAACAAATCACCAATTTTGTTTGGAAAGGGAAGAAGCCCCGGGCAAGTGAGGTACTACCAAAGAAGAAGAACACACTGGGAGGCCTCTCGTTACTCAACTTTAGAACATACTACACTGCCACAGTGGTCAAAACAGCCTGACACTGGTACAAGAACAGACAGATGGATCGATGGAACAGAATTGAGACTCGAGAGATGATGCCGTCTGCCTATGAACAGTCGATGTTAAACAAAGGCCCTAAGACATTAAACTGGGGTAAAAACAGTATCTTCAACAAATGGTGCTGGCAAAATTGGTTATCCATCTGCAATAAACTGAATCAAGATCCATATCTTACACCTTATACAAAACCCAACTCCAACTGGATAAAAGACCTAAATACCAAACCTAAAACGATAAAGCTCATCCAAGAAAAGGTAGGAACAACAATGGAAGTTTTAATACACAATGAGGACAGACTCCATAATCTGTCAAAGAAACCACAATCAAAAGAAGAGAAAATAGATAAATGGGAACTATTAACAATCAAACACTTTTGCTCATCCAAAGACTTTATTAATAGAATTAAAAGAACACTCACAGAATGGGAAAAAATATTTGGCAACTCTATGTCAGACCGATTCCTGATCTCCATAATCTATAAGATACTACAAAATATCAATAAGAAGAAGATAAACTATCCAATTAAGCAATGGGCAAAGGAGATGGACAGACATTTCACTCAAGAGGAGATCCAGGCAGCCAAAAAAATACATGTAGACATGTTCACGATCTTTAGTTATTAAAGAAATTCAAATCAAGATGACAATGAGATACCATCTCACCCCAGCAAGATTGGCCATGTTGGAGAGGCTGTTGAGAAAGTGGAACCCTCCTACACTGCTGGTGGGGTTGCAAAATGGTCCAGCCTCTTTGGAAAGCAATCTGGCTCTTCCTTAAAAAAATGGATATCTATATACCATTTGACCCAGTAATTCCACTACTTGGAATATATCCTACAGAATCAAGGCCTTTCACACCAATGGACACATGCATCAGAATGTTTATTGCAGCACAGTCCATGACAGCAAAAAGATGGAATCAACCCAGATGCCCAACAACAGAAGAATGGATAGGTAAACTATAGTACATATACTCAATGGAGCACTACGCAATGATAAAGAATAATGATGATTCCAGGAAACATCTCCTAACCTGGTTTCAACTGGAAGACATTATGTTGAGTAAAAGTAGTCAGCGACAAAGGGACAAATACTGTATGAGACCTCTACGATAAGATCCCCAAAACAGACTTGTGTATGGAAGAAAACACTCTTTGACAGCTTCAAGGGAGGGGAGGGAGGGAAGGTGGGGGGAGGAGGGTCTAGTTTAGATAGTTACTAGAAATCTAGTTGGGAGAAAGCGGTGATAGCACACATTAGGAACAAGAACAACATTAAGTGGACTTCAGCATAACTTGAGTACTCCTTCCATCTTAACCCAATATTGCAAGGATAGAGTAGCTGGGGCAGGGGGCAGGGAACCATGCTCTTAGGCAAAATCGAGGCCAATTGGCACAGCTAGCGTTTTGCTAAGAGAGCTCTCTGCACCCCACATTGGTGAGTGGTGTCTGGGGTCTTAAAAGCTGCCAAGCTGCCATCCGAGGACACAGCAAATGGTCCCAACTCAGCAGGAATGGATGCTCACTGAGGACCAAAATGACATGCGGTAAAGACAACCTAGAAGACAGATCCACAAGAGTGGGTGCCTACATCGACATTGGACTGGAAGAACTGGATGGTGCCCGGCCACCACCAGTGATAGCCACAATGGAGCTCTCAGAGAGGAGTCTCACTGGCAACACAAGAATAAAAAGGGGTGCATCCTGAGATCTCCACTAAAAGACCTCAATGGATGGTCCAGCAGTTTCGGCGTTCCCCTGAGAGCATGGTCCCCAGCCCTGATGCTGCCCTTACCGATAAACTATAACAAAGGTCCACTCTTCGAACAGGAATGGATTGGACTTGGCAATGCAGAATGACTATATATTGGATGCACTTTATGGTTGTATACATCTATAGGATATCGTCCTGCTGACCTCTGGCTGGAGGAAGGAGAGTGGGTGGAGAGGAGGGGAAAGGAGACTGTTGGGAGGATGAGACATCTATGGAGCAGAGAGGAATAGTGTGCTGTCACCGGACAGGGAGAGCAGTGGAAGCTGCATAGAGGTGGGCATGTAAATTTATACGTGAATGTACATTTTCACTCAGTTATGTTAAATAAAAAATAAAAATAAGAAAACAGAAGTATCTCAGTTGATATTCTATCAATTCCTGGAACATTGTTTTTTGCCAGTGGCTTTAGTGCAGCTTCATCTTCTTCATTCAGTACCATCGGCGACCAGATACTACCTCTTGATGACTGAAGATCAACCAGTTCTTTCTGGTATAAGGATTCTGTGTATTGCTTCCACCTTCTTCTGATGCTTGCTGAGTCTTTTAATATTTTCCCTGTGGGATTCTTCACTATTGCAACTTGAGACTTCAGTTTTTTTAGTTCTTCCATCTTGAAGGAATGCAGAGTGTATTCTTCCCTTTAGGTTGCCATCTCCCGCTCTTCATACATGTTATTGTACCCCTTTACCCTGTCTTCTCAAGTCGCCCTTTGAAATGTTCTGTTCAGTTGTTGTACTTCATTACTTCTTCCTTTTGCTTTAGCTACTCAGTGTTCAAGAGACAGTTTCAGTCTCTTCTGACATCCAATTTGGCCTTTTCTATCTTTCCTGTCTTTTTAATGACCTCTTGCTTTCTTCATGTATGATTCCTTTATGTCATTCCACAACTTGTCTGATGTTCGGTCATTAGTGTTCAACTCATCAAATCTGTTCTTGAGATGGTCTCTAAACTCAGGTGCAATATACTCAAGGTCATACTTTGGCTCTTGTGGACATGTTCTAATTTTCTTCCATTTCAATTTGAATTCACATATTAACAGTTAATGTTCTGTGCTGCAATTTGGCACCTGGCCTTGTTCTGATTGAAGATATTGAGCTTCTCCATCATGTTTTCCCACAGATGTAGTAGATTTGATTCCTGTGTATTCCATCTGGTGAGGTCTATATACATGTCCTGTCACTATTTATGTTGGTGAAAGCAAGTATTTGCAATTAAGGAGTCTCTGGTCCTGCAAAATTCTATCATGTGATCTCTAGCATCATTTGTACCACCAAGGCCATACTTTCTAACTACTGACCCTTCTTTGCTTCCAACTCTTGCATTCCAATCACCAGTAATTATTAATGCAGTCTGATTGCATGTTCTATCAATTTCAAACCACAGAAGCTGGGAAAAATCTTCGATTTCTTCATCCTTGCCCTTAGTTGTTGGTGTGTAAATTTGAATAATAATTGCAATAACTGGTCTTCCTGGAGGTGTATGGATATTATCCTATTACTGAGAGTGCTGTACTTCAGGATGGATCTTAAAATGTTCTTTTTGATAACAAATGCAAGGCCATTCCTCTTCACGCTGTCATTCACGGCACAGTAGACCATATGACTGTCAGATTCAAAGTGGCCAGTATGTGTCCATTTCAGTTCACTAATGTCTAGAATATCAATGTTTGTGTGTTTTATTTTATTGTTGATTTCCAATTTTCATAAACTCATGCTTCATACATTTTATGTTGTGATTATGAACAGATTTTGCAGCTGTTTCTTCCCATTTTGAGTCCTGCCACATCAGCAGATGAAGGTCTCAAAAGTTCGACTCCGTACACGTCCTATGAGGAGGCAGCTCTTCCCCAGTCATCTTCTGAATGCTTTCCAACCCAAGGGGTTCATCTGCCAGCACCATGTCAGACAATGTCTGCTGCTATTCATAAGCTTTGGTTGCTAATTCTTTTCAGAACTAGACTGTCGGGTCCTTTTTCCTAGTCTCTTAGTTTGGAAGCCCAGCTGAAACCCATCCACCACAGGTTATCCTGATGGTATCTGAATACCAAAGGCATAACTTGCCAGCATCATAGCAACCCTAGTATGACAAACTGACAGTCATGTCAGCGCAGAAATGACTAGGAGGTCTTAATCTGTCTAATTTCCTCCAGTGACCTCTTTAGTTTTATCTTCCTTCAATTCTTCTCAACATTACAGCAGTAATCTAATTATGTCACTCCTGCTCAGAAACTCTTGGATGGCTCTCTTTTGTCCTCAGGAAGAAATCTAAACTCCTTTATATGGCTCACAAGGCCTTGAGGGATGTAGTCCCAACTTCATCATCTTCTCTTGCCATCTTCCCCTTCTGTGCTCCAGTCTTTTTATTTCTGGGAATTGTCGTGCTCTTTTTTATACCTGGAACCATCTGCCATCCCATATTTTCCTGACCTAACTCCTATTAATCTTTGAGTTCACTTAGGCACTTTCTCTGGCAAGTCTCTCATGCCTCCATCCAGGTTAGGAAGCCCAATGTGCTTCCATAGCACTTGTACCTCCTTTCATAGTCCATTATTTAACTGCACCGTATTTTGCCTGATTCCCATACAAGACTCTGAACTCCTGAAGACAAAGACCATAGCTTTGTGCTCACAGTTACATGCCCAGCATATAGCATAAGTCCTGTAATGAATATTACTTAACTCTGTTAGAGACATACTCTGGAGAAAGGAACTGTTCTGTCTGCCTTCTTCCTTTTTTCTAACAAAAGTTCTCACATACTTATTAGTGAATTAATCTATTAATGTGGAAGCAAAGGGGAAAAAAGTGTCCCAACAAAACATGTCCAATTTTTCAGACAGTGGTGAAATTTTCAACTTAATATGGTAAGACGCAAGTAAACGTGATAGAGCATAAATGTGTGCAGTTCCTTACAGACCCAGCTTCATTCTTCTCTGATGTCTCCTCTTGGAGTTGCAGTTGATTTTATTACCAGTTTTCATTAGAATCCATTGGAGAATGAGATGATCCTGCTTTTGTTTCTTGGCTAGGAATCTCTTGATCCTGAAAAACATAGCAAGGATGGAAGTAAATCACACATACAACTGTGGTGAAGACAGCAGAACTATTCTTTCTTATGTGTTCAGAGGGAAGAATATCTCTTGTTCAACATTGTACTGGAAGTCCTGTTAAAGTAGTAAGGCAAGAAGAAAAACTATCCCTCTTCACAGATGATATGATCGTATGAAGAGAAAACACCAAAAAAATCCACAAGAAAGTTACTGGAACTCATAGAAGGATGCAGAAAAGTAGTAGGATACAAGTTTAACATACAAAAATTAGTTGGATCCCTCTCTACCAACAAAGAAAGTTTGGAAATCAGAAAATCAACACCAGCTACAATAGCCCCTAAAAACTAGAATACTTAGGCATGAATCTAACCAGGGACATAAAAGAACTATACAAAGAAAACTATAAAACACTATGGCAAGAAAACAAGAGAGACTTACACAAATGAAAAACATACCATGCTCACAGACAGCAACACAACACTGTGAAAATGTCAATACTACCCAAAGCAATCTACATATATAGCACAATCCTGATCCAGATTCCAAAAGCATTCTTTAACAGGATAGACAAAGAAATCATTAGTTTTATATGGAAAGGGAAAAGGCCCTGGGTAAGTGAAACACTACTGAAGAAGTATCCTCGTACTACGTGATCTTAGAACCTACTATTTAGCGACAGCTGTCAAAACAGCCTGGTGCTGGTACAACCACAGACACATAGATCAATGGAACAGAAATGAGAATTCAGATGTAAATCCACCCACCTCTGGGCAGCTGATACTTGACAAAGAGCCAAAGTCTATTAAATGAGGATAAGACAGTCTCTTCAACAAATGGTGATGGAAAAACTGGATGTTCATCTGTAAAAAAATTAAACAGGACACTGGGAACCAGGAGTGGAAAGGTGGAAAACAATGTACAAAAATTCTCCTAAATAATCTCTTTCCAGTTTATTTCTATTCTAATAGAAACACTTGCTTTTACGTCTGAATAAAATGGAGTGAAATTAATTTTTTATAAAATGATTGTACTTCGTATTTTCTCAATTCTAAGTGTCACTTAATCATAGCTTTTCAGAGTTGTGGGGGGGGAGGCAAATATGACACTAAATATAATCAACAACTTTAAAATTTACCTCAATGTCATATATATTATAATGTGAAAAAAATCTGTGTCTTCAACACACATATACATACATGGGTACCTTTGGAGGAAAGAATGGGAAGAAACATACCAAAATATAAAGGTTGGTGTGATATGGATTATGGGTAACTTACTTTTTCTTTCATATTTTTTCCAGTGTTTCTATAAGGGAAGGCATTTTCTGCATACTCAACAGAAAGTATACTTTAAAAACAGTTATGATGTATTTAACTTGTCTTTTGCTTCTCCTGCAGACATTCGAGGTCCCCAAGTTCTCAAGTGCTGAGATGAATTAACACACTCTTGCCTCTACACTGGGCTGCCATTTGAGTCTAGTATTAATGGTCTTACTTCTTTCTTTACATTTTATTCTTCTTCCTTTTGGATGTAATTCCACAGAAAGCTTTTACATAGTGCTCAGCTCATGATTCCTGTATGATTGTGTTGTCACTTGCATACTTTAGGATTTTCAGAAAATAAAGTGGGGTCTTTGGCCTAAGTGTACATTCCAGTACCAATGAGACATTATAGAAATCAATTTTTGAGAACTTGCAGATGGTACTAGATTTTGTGATTGTTGGATTAAGTTAGTTAATGATAGAGAAGGTATTTAATACATGTTCCACAAATGCACCCCACCTCACATCCTCTTCATTCACATGAAGGCTAAGAAACTGTTTTTCTCCACTTCTTTTGCCTACAGCATTCCAGAAGCCCCGGTGTCATATTGCTTGAGAGCTAGGGTTCGAACTAAAAGGTTAGCAGTTCAAATGTACCAGCAGCTCCTTGGAAACACCCCTTTATAAAAATGTAAACAAATAGCTTGGGAAAAAGGGTACTTCCAGTAAAGGAAAGCTAACTTCAGTTTTAGACAGTTTGAGAATGGCTACACTGTTCACAGTGCAGGACAAAGCTATTATGTAGAGAGATACAGCCAGTCCAATCAGCATTTTATATCTCAAAGCATTTTTTTTTAACTGTGATTGAATGAGAATGTACATTCCCATATAAAGTTCCATGCTCACCTATAAGCGGCTTCCACTGCTCTCCCTGAATGATGACAGCACACTCTTCCTCTCTGTCGAAGCATTTTTTTAAAAAAGCTCATTGATAGAAGCATGGGAAAAAGCATGAGCTCCCTCAAAAAGAAAATTTTCTTACCTATTCACTATTTGGAAACCCTGGTGGCATAGCGGTTAAGTTCTGTCTGCGAACTAAAAAGCTCGACTCATTCAACACTGGAACCATCTTGAGCATTTACCCTCTAACTAAAAACTTCTCAGTGCTTGTAGCAATGAGTATGTTGCTTCCGTGTTGTCCTTTGTCTTTTTCATAGAACATTTCACTTTCAACTGTTCTCACTGAAGAAACCAATTCTTTTTGAAAAAGAACACACCTCAGGAAGAGCAGAACTCATCCACTGCCATGGCGGCAGTTACCATCTCTGCGCCAGTGACCCCAGTTCTACATCTCTTGCCCAGACCCCTCAACTATGCCTATATGATTAACTACCAAATGGATTGCTCAGTTTGGGTGTACTAGCAGTATCTCACATTCTATTAATTTAAAACTTACGCCCATTTCCTATACCTTCTTTCATCTTTAATTCCCTGCCTCAATGAATGGCCATACTAATCACCTAGTTGCCTAAACTCAGCAATCTGTCATATCCAAAAAACTCAAAATTTATTGATTTTACTTGTTAAATGTATCTCAAATTCTCTCCAATCTTGCTGTCACCAGAATAGTCCAGGTGTAATTTCTTACCCCAGTTACTGCAAAAGTCTCATAAATGATCTTCTTGCCCTCATTCTTTGTCCTCCACGAACCAATCTATTCATTGCAGCAACAGTAACCACTCTAAAACACAGTCCTAATCGTGTTACTTTACTGCTCCATGTAATCTGCTGGCTGCTCGTTGTCCTCAGGGTTAAGTCCAAATTTCTCAGCCTGGTTTTATAAGATTTTCATAAATCCGGTCCTTGTTTTTTCTGTGACTTCACACTTCTCTTTTCCTCTTACCACAGCCTCACTGTAGCCACAACAAACTACTTTTTACATGTCTATTATTTCTTGGCTTCTGAACATAATATGCTTGGAATACTATGGCTTCCTTGCATTACATGATTCTGATTACCTCTTACGCTCAGTCTCAGATCTCAGTGTAAATCAGAGCTTCTAATTGGTTGGAATGGGTTTAGTGATGACCAGTGAAAGAAAACAATATGAGACTTGAATATTTACAGTTTAGGTGATCTGGAACCCTAATGAAACCAGCTGTCATCAAGTGAACTCTGACGCATGGTAACTTTGTGTGTGTCAGAGTAGAACTGTGCTCCACAGGTTTTCAATGAATCATTTTTTTGAAGTAGATCACCAGGACTCTCTTCCAAGGCACCTCTGGGTGGGCCAAAACCTCCAAGCTTTTGGTTAGCAGATGAGCATGGTAACGGTGTCACCCAGGATTCCTCAACTAACCGAGACCATAACTGAAAAGGGAAAAATTATGGACTAAAGCCCTGGAATGGGAGACTTGGCATAGTGAGCCCTTTCAAGAGCATGATACATGAGATTGGATTATTGACAGGGCTGTGGAGAGTGACACTTGTTCAAAGCCATGTTATTGGCTGTCATCTTTGAGTGGGGTACTGCTGTTTCCAACTCTAAGCAAAATCTGATGGGCAAGGGATTTGGTTGCTATGCAATGTGTATACTATCCTTGTTTTCTAAGTGGGAGATTAAGATTCTAGCAGGGTTTGGGCCTGTAGTTTTTCTGACTTGAATTATAGTGCCAGTTCATCCAAATGTCTAAACTCAGGTCTGTTCTGGTGTTACTTCCTCAGCCATGACTGACTGGGAAGAACTGGTTTGTAGCCCTGGCATAAACATCATGTTCCCTGGGAAGCCTTTTTAACTCATCTCCTGCCCTTGACTAAAAAAGTACACTCTATGCTCCTGTAACATCCCATACATACTCCTGTCAGAGCACGTTACATACTGTATTTTAATTTTTTGTTTACTTGTCTGTTGCCTAATACAATTTAATATAGATCCTTAAGAACAAATACAAAGACTTTTATACTTTACATCCCTTGCACCTAGCAAAGCCCCAGCAGACAGTAAGCTCTCAAATAATATTTATTGAATTGACCAAAGAAGATATAAAAGCAACAAGTTTCCTCAATGCTAGAACATATAAGAATAAAATTTGATTACTCTGATGGTTTGGATTAGCAAATAAAGCTTCCCACCTAGGCCAGATGGGGAAAATCAGGACTTTTGAGTTGGATGGAAGGCTTGGGGTAGATTGATTCCACTCCAGAGTCAGCTGTTCCTTTACCAATCCGAGACAGGTGAATTGTAACAAGCCTCTTCTCTCTGATTCTGAGAAGCAACTTCTTCCTCAAGATAGGTTATAAACCAGACAGAGTAACCTTCCTACTCTTTGCTATGTTGAGCATTCTTCTGGGGTTTAGACAGTTTTAATTTTAGATTCCAGAAAAACAGATAGGCACAAGAAAATAAAGATTAGTACCGGAGAACAAGGAAGGACAGACTACATTGCACCAAGCTCCAACAATGTGTTTGGCTGAATGAACTGAATAGTTGGAATATTTTGTAAGAATCTGCCAGGAACAGAAGTAAACAACACAATGACCCTCCTGTATAGTGGAGTCATACAATAAGCAAACAAATAAATCAACAAGATAAAATCAGAAAGTGATAAATGCTATGATGTCAATAAAAAACGGGTGATGTGATAGAGAGTGGGGGTCGGGACGTGAATGCTTATGACAGAGGATGGGGAAGGCCTCCCTGAAGGGATGACATTTAAGCCGAGACCTGAACAGTGAAAAGGAGATGGACTAGTACAGAAACTGAGGAAGAATAATCCTGTTGGAAGGAATAGCAAATGCAAAGAATATACTTGCAAGTTCAAGGAACAGGAAAAGACCAGTGTGAATAAGGGAAGTAAGGTTGCTGATAAAGGCAAGGAGGTGGGTAGGGGCCCTCTGAGCGAGGCTCTGGAGATGGATTTCATATCCAGCAGTGCAGGAGGGTTCTGAGCAAGTGTCTGGATGTATCCAAATATCACTGAATTCATAGACTGAGGGAAGAGGAGCTAAAAGTAAAATAAATAAATAAAATTGTAACCTCTCCTACTTCATTCTATTTTACAGCACTTAAATATTCTGAATGAACTGTTGACATAATAAAATGCATTTATTACACATTTTATCTTCTCAATTGAAGGAGAGCTTAGAATGATCACTGCCATTAATGATTCTAGGTGAAGAATTCCCCGCACATTTTTTTTTTAACATAACTGAGTGAAAATGTACATTCACGTATAAATTTACATGCCCACCTATATGCAGCTTCCACTGCTCTCCCTGTCCGGTGACTGCACACTATTCCTCTCTGCTCCATACATGTCTCATCCTCCCAACAGCCTCCTTTCCCCTCCTCTCCGTCCACTCCCCTTCCTCCAGCCAGGGGTCAGCAAGATGATATCCTATAGATGCATAGAACAATAAAGTGCTTCCAATATATGGTCACTCTGCATTGCCAAGCCCAATCCATTCCTGTCCAAAGAGTGGACCTTTGTTATAATTTATGAGAAAGGGCAGCATCAGGGCTGGGGACCATGCTCTCAGAGGAACCCCAAAACTGCTGGACCATCCATTGAGGTTTTTTAGTGGAGATCTCATGTTACACCCCTTTTTATTCTTGTGTTGCCAGTGAGACTCCTCTCTGTGAGCTCCATCGTGGCTATTATTGGTGGTGGCCGGGCACCATCCGGTTCTTCTGGTCCCAAGTCGATGTAGGCACCCACTCTTGTGGGTCTCTCCATCTTCTCGGTTGTCTTTACTGCATGTCATTTTGGTCCTCGGTGAGCATCCGTTCCTGCTGAGTTGGGACCATTTGCTGTGTCCTCGGATGGCAGCTTGGCAGCTTTTAAGACCCTAGACGCCACTCACCAATGTGGGGTGCAGAGAGCTCTCTTAGCAAAACGCGAGTTGTGCCAACTGGCCTGGAATTCGCCTAAGAGCATGGTCCCCCGCCCCCTGCCCCAGCTACTCTATCCTTGCAGTACTGAGTTAAGATGGAAGGAGTACTCAAGTTATGCTGAAGTCCACTTAATGTTGTTTCTAATGTGTGCTGTCACCGCTTTCTCCCAACTAGATTTCTAGTAACTATCTAAACTAAACCCTCCCCTCCTCACCCTCCCTCCCTCCCCTCCCTTGCACCTGTCAAAGAGTCTTTTCTTCTATACACAAGTCTGTTTTGGGGATCTTATTGTACAGGTCTCATACAGTATTTGTCCCTTTGTCGCTGACTACTTTCACTCAACATAATGTCTTCCAGTTGAAACCAGGTTAGGAGATGTTTCCTGGAATCATCGTTACTCTTTATCAGTGCATAGTGCTCCATTGAGTATATGTACCATAGTTTACCTATCCATTCTTCAATTGTTGGGCATCTGGGTTGATTCCATCTTTTTGCTATCGTGGACTGTGCTACAATAAACATTCTGGTGCATGTGTCTGTTGGTGTGAAAGGCCTTGAATCTGTAGGATATATTCCAAGTAGTGGAATTACTGGGTCAAATGGTATATTGATATCCATTTTTTTAAGGAAGCGCCAGATTGCCTTCCAAAGAGGCTGGACCATTTTGCAACCCCACCAACAGTGTAGGAGGGTTCCACTTTCTCCACAGCCTCTCCAGCATTTGTTGTTTTGTGTTTTCTGGATCATGGCCAATCTTGTTGGGGTGAGATGGTATCTCATTGTTGTCTTGATTTGAATTTCTTTAATAACTAAAGATCGCCCCGCACATTTTTTTACTCTCACCCAATGGGAAATTAGAATGTAATTTTGTTTAAGAACCAAAATTAATTACTATTTTTAACTATTCTGCTCCCATGTGATTATCACAATTAAAATCAGAGCTTTTTATCATCTTATCCAACCAGAATGCAGGGTTCTAAAACCTTTCACTGTAGACCTTTAAGAGAAGAGCTGATATCTTGCAAATCTTCTGTGTTTAATTGCAATTTACACAGCCTTGGTGGTAAAGCTGGGAGGTTAAAAGGTGAATCAAATATGAGTGTAATTAAAAAGCTATTCGGACTGCATTCCTTGCTGAGAAATGTTATCTATATAGTGTTTGTTAACAATTATAAGGCTTGATTTGTTATCTATAATTCAGAATCTTTATGTGGTTCTCAGTCAAATAAAAACACACTGTAGTACTGAAACTTTTTTTTTTTTTTTTTGGCTGATAAACTCAATGCAGTTCACAGGTTTTTTTCTCATTAGTCTTGCCATTTCCCCCTGGCAGAAGTGGAAAGTGTTAAGCACATTGAATAGTTGGGGGAACAAGGCCAAAAGAAATGAATGAACATGTCCAAGGTCATGTAATACGTCAGTGGCAGGGGAGAGATGAATCTCAGGTCTTCTGATTCCCAGGGATCTAGCATTTTGCAATGCAGGGCAAGGTACTAAACCAGTTCTTGTTTGTTTCAGTACATTTGAGCCCCACGTATACAGTTACATGAAGTAGTAAGACATCTGTTCTAGGGTATATCTCGGTAACTAAAGTTTATATTGGCAATGATTCTTACCTGTTGTTTTTAAATGATGATACTTAACAAATACAGTAAAGTTAGAATATTTATCTCGTGTATTACATAAATATGGATTGCCTATTTAGGAACTTACACCAGCTGTAGGAACTTCATCCATTCTCAAAAGACTTATTTTAGAAATAATTCTTTATTTAAAAAATAAACTACTTTTTCTTAAGGTTTAGCGCCTGTAGTTTAGGAAATTAGTGGGGAAAACCACCCCCAAAACTTAGCTGTATCACTGTAACATTTTTCCATTTAATGCTTTTTCTCCATAATAGAATATCTGAAACTTGAGGACTCCTATAAAAAGTTAAAGGTGTTTTTAAGTGTTGACTCTTACATTTTAGGATACTTACATATTCCATGGAAACTTGGGTGACCTAGTGGTTAAGTGCTGTGGCTAACTAAAAGGTAGGCAGTTTAAATCCGCCAGGTGCTCCTTGGAAACTTTACAGGGCAGTTCTATGTCCTATCAGGTAGTTATGAGTGAATCAGCTTAATGACAATGGGTTTGGTTTACATGTCCCCTAGTATGTGTTCCTGGTTTGTTTTTGTTTTTATTTTGCATCTTTTTCCTCCATCTCTCTTTCCCATGTCAGAATCCTTATAAAAAATTCTGAACACACAAAGGCATAGCAAGTTATACAAATCCCCGAATACCTATCACACTGTTTCATGTGTCCCCACCCCCCTCCTTTTTTTGGTTTTGGCCTTTAATAAACATTTGTAAAGCAAATCTCAGACTTTAAGTTATCCCAAACCTCTTTTATTTCCCCACTGCTGTCTTTTAATAGTAGTCACAATGCCATTTTCACACCAAAAATATTAACGATAATGCCCTTGTATAGTATAAAATACATTCTTTAATCAACTTCTTAGATTGTTTTAAAAAACAATCTTTTTGTTTATTCAAATCAGGATCCAAACAATGACCACATGTGGTATTTGCTGGTTAGTCTTTTACTCTGAAGAAAGCCTCTCCTTTTTTCCTTTCCCTCCTGCCTGTAAATTGCCCTGAAGAATGTTCCACATTCTGAGATTATCTGTGTGCTTATTTGCAGTATCATTCAACTAGTTTTCCCTATTTCTATACTGCTTACAAACAGAAGGCAATCCTAAAGGGTTGATTCAAGTTCAATATTTTTTTATTGTTGTTGCAAGAATGACTCATCAGAGGTGTTGTCCGTTTCCTGTGGCTTTATATGAGGAAGCCCACAGTGTCTGGTTGTTCCCCTCTTAATGAAGCTGACACTGATCAGAGGTTCACTTGATGACAGACATGTCCCTCCACTGTTAAGTTCCCCACCAACCTTTCAACCAATGGTTTCCAATAATTATTTTCTAATTTTATTAGGTCTAACAAATTTATGCTGAAATTTTCCTGTAAATCAGATTTTCCTTATCAATTAAACTCATTTTGTTAAAGAGAGAGTAAATGCTTGATTTTTCCATTTTATTTCCCCAAGAGTTGGTATTTTACAGTCAGTGGTATACAGTGGGGTGGGTTTTCCAGTTAATCGCAGTAATGATTCTTCTTGATACCGAAATTCATGCACTGAATAATGTTTCTAACAATAGCAGATGATGTTGTCAGGTGCCACTGAGTCAGTTTCAATCCACAGGTGCCACAGATACAACAGAACAAAACAATGCCCAGTCTTGCGCCATCATCACAAACATTATACAGGATCGGACAATTTAGTTTGCAAACTTGCCCCGGTATACTTACATTGTCAGTACTGTACAAACAACTTGGTAAGGTTTCATAACCTTTGTATATCAGTGTCTTACAGCCGTGTTTGTGTTGACATGTGGTGGTGTCTTGCTGAGTGGCATTCATTATTGTTGTGTGTTTTTGTGTGCCGTCGCAAGAATATTGGAGCTTGAGCTAGAGCAACAAACAAATAAACTTCTTGTTAAACTTGGAAAAAGTGGAAGAGAAATCAGGGATGTGTTCGGGCAAGTTTATGGGGATAATGCCATGAAGAAAACAGTAGTGTACAAATGGATTAAACATTTTTCTGAGGGGAGAGAAAGCGACAGTGATGAAGAGGGGTCACGACTGACTATCAAGAGCAAAAATAATAATAAAAAAACCTTTGCAAAAATGTGTCAAATTGGAGTCAAAAGCAACGGTTGACTGTGAGAAGCATAGGACACCAAGTAAACACTGTTAGAGAAATAGTTAGGAAAATCTTAACTGAAAATCTTGGCATGAGAAAGGTGTGGGCAAAAACGATCCCAAAAGAGCTCACCGATGAACATAACCAAAGGAGAGTCTCAGTTTCCCAAGACCTTTTGGAGATGCAAGATAGTGTTTTGGGCCAAGTTATCACCAGTCACAAAACACAGGTGTACAAATACAATGCTGAAACAAAGTGTCAAAGTGCACAATGGAAGTGCCAAATATAGAGTCCAAATGATGTTGTCAAGCTTTTTTTTATATCAAAGGAATTGTTCCTTATGAATTTGTACTAACTGGACGGTTAATCAGGTTTATTATTTAGAAGTGCTGAAAGGCTGTGTGAAAAAGTTAGATGAAAATGACCTGAATTTTTCGACAGCAAATCATGGCTCTTGCATCACAGCAATGCACCAGCTCACGCGGCATGGTCTGTGAGGGAGATTTAGCCAGGAAACAAATAACTGTATTGGAACACCTTCCCTGCTCACCTGATCTGGCTCCCAATGACTTTTTCTTTACCTGAAGATAAAAGAAATATTGAAAGGAATACATTTGGATGACACTCAGAACATCAAGGGTAATATGATGACAGCTCCAATGGCCACTGTAGAAAGAGTTCCAAAATTGCTTTGAAGGGTGGATTAGGTGCTGGTATCGGCACATAGTTTCCTATGGGGAGCATTTCAAGGCCACCGTAGTAATTTTTATAGAATGAGTAAGTGAACTGATTTTCAGACGTCATGTGTTTGACTCCGTTGTTGCAGTCACTGTGCCAATTCATCTCACTGAGGCTCTTCATCTTTTTTGCTAACCCACTACCTTAACAAGCATGATGTCCTCAGTATATTCAGTTTTCTTGAGTATCACCATAATTCCAATGCATCAGTTCTTCTCTGGCCTTTCTTAATCCTTGTCCAGCTTTTCCATGCAAACGAGGCAGTGTTAAATACCAAGACTTGGGTCAGGTGCACCTTAGTCCTCAAAGTAACATCTTTCCTTTTTAACACTTTAAGATGTTTTGCAGCAGATCTGTCCAATGCAAAACGTCCTTTGCTTTCTTAACTGGTGCTTCCATGAGTTTTGACTATGGATCCAAGTTAAATGAAATCCTTGACAACTTCAATATTTTCTCCTTTTGTTTACGTTGCTTATTGGTCCAGTTGTAAGGATTTCTGTTTTATGTTGAGGTATAATCCATACTGAAGTCTATGGTTTTAGATCCTTATCAGTAAGTGCTTCAAGTCCTCTTCACTTTCATCAAGCAATGTTGTTTTATCTGCAGGTTATTAATGAATCTTCCTCCAATTCTGATGCCATATTCTTCTTCATGTAGTTTAACCAGAGACAGATTACCCAATAAGCAAGCTATGCATGGGCTTAACTGTACTTCCTTACTAATCCATAGGACAGAACAGTTGATGCACTTGAATTACTGTGTTGGTAAAGATTACTGAATATACTATGGATTACCAGAAGAATGAACAAGTCTGTCTTAAAAGAAGTACAACCAGAATGTTCCTTAGAAGCAAGGATAGCAAGACTTTGTCTCACATATTATAGATGTTATTAGGAGGGACTAGACCCTGAAGAAGAACATCATGCTTGGTAAAGCCAAGCCAAGTGCCGTCGAGTCGGATCATGCTTGGTAAAGAATCAGCAAAAAAGGGGAAGACCCTCAATAGAATGGATTGGCATAGTGGCTACCACAATGACCTCAAACATAGCAACAACTGTGAGAGTGACAGAGGACTAGGCAGATGTTTTGAACTATCATACATACAATGGCTGTGAGTCAGAACCAATTTGATGGTTGAATAAATATGGTGAAAGAATATAACAATCACACACCGTTACTGAGTTTAAATCATGGACTATCCTCTATCCAAACAACTATCTCCTGGTCTATGTACAGTTTCTGCATAACTCAATTAGTATTCTAGGAATTCCCATCTTTTGCAATATTTTCCATAATTTGTTATGATCCACACAGTTGAATGCCTTTGCATACTCAATGAAACACAGGCAAGCATCTTTCTGTTATTCTCTGCTTTCAGCCATGATCTATCTGACATCAGCAATGATATCCTTCATTTCATGTCACCTTCTGAATCTGGCTTGAATTTCTAACAGTTCTCTGTCTATGTACTGCTACAGATGCCTTTGAATGAGCTTCAGCAAAATTTTACTTGCATGTACTCTTAACGATATTTTCAATAATTTGGACATGCTGTTGGATCACCTTTCTTTGAAATGGGCATAAATACGGATCCCTTCCACTTGGTTAGCCGGGTAGCTGCTTTCCAAATTTCTTGGCATAGACAAGTATCTTAGGCTGGGTTCTCAAGAGAAGCAAAATCAGTAAAGTATATAAATATACACAGAGAGAAAGATGTACATGAAGGAAATGGCTCATGTGGTCGTAAAGGCTGGAATGTTCCAAGTCCTTGGGTCAGGATAGAGATTTTTTTCCTCATTCACATAGCCACAGGAGCTGGTGAACCCAAGATCAGTAGGCTGGAGAGCAGAGCTCTTGCTCATACGCTGCTAAGATTGATGAATCCCAAGACTGGCAGGAAAGACCACAGGTAAGCTGTTAGATAAAGTCCCAAGAACCAGAGGTCAGATAAACAGGTATCAGCTACAGGATCCAGAGTGAGTGAAAACCCCTGAGCCTTGCTGGAATATATACTTATATTGGATGCTGGCCATGTGCTCAGGAAAACTCGCATTCAACTATTTTGCTATTCACAGCAGGTCCCATTATGGAAGTACTCACAACATCATATAACTAACAAACCACAGAGAATCACAGCCCTGAAAAGTTGAAACACAACCTTAACTATCACAGACAAGTGGGTTGAAACAATTCAATTGGTATTACATCAATTTCTGGAGCCTTATTTTATGCCAGCGCCTTCACTGTAGCTTGGAGGTCCTCCTTCAGTGCCATTGATTCTTGATTATATTCTATTTCTTGAAATGTCTACATATTGACCAATTCTTTTTAGTGCAGTAATTTTGCATATTCTTTCCTTCTTTTGATGCTTCCTGCCTCATTCAGTATTTTGTCTGTAGAATCCTTCAATATTGTAACTCGAGGCTTGAAATTTTTCTTCAATTCTTTCAGCTTGAGAAACACTAAGCGTGTTCTTCTCTTGATTTTCTAACTCTAGGCTTTTGCACAGTTCATTATAATTCTTAACTTGCTTTTTTGAGCAGTCTTTTGAAGTTTCCAGTTCTTTTACTTCATCATTTCTTCCATTTGTTCTAGCTAATTATGATCACGACTTGCCAATATTTGATTTGCCAGCTCCAGTGACTAAACTGGGAGAAGCCTCTATTCTGATTCACAGACTCGGAACGTTCTAGCCTCTACAATCAGGTAATGATTCCTTGATACACATCTCTGTCTATATATATTTATATGATTTTGCTTCTCTAGAGAACCCAGCCTAAGACAGTGACTCTGTGCATTCCTTCCACCTTTTTTTTTTTTTTTTTTAATTGGAAACCCTGGTTGCATAGTGGTTAAGTGCTGTGTCTGTTAACCAAAAGGTTGGCTGTTTGAATCCTCCAGGCACTCCTTGGAAACTGTATGGAGCAGCTTGACTCTGCACTATAGGGTCACTATGAGTCAGGATCGACTCGACAGTACTTTTTTTTTTTGTTACTACTTGTATTGTTTTATATTTTCCCCACAGAATCCTTGACTATTGCAAAATCGAGACTTGACTTTTTTCTTCATTTTTTTCAACTTGAGAAATGCTGAATGTGGTCTTTTGATTTTCCATCTCTGGTTCTATGCTCACATCATTCAAATACTTTACTTTGTCTTCTTGAGCTGCCCTTTGAAACTTTCTGTTCAGTTCTTTTCCTGCATCATCTTTTCCTTTTGCTTTAGCTACTGGATATCCAAGGGCAAGTTTCAGAGCCTCTTCTGACATCCATCTTGGTCTTATCTTTCTTTCCTGTCTTTTTAATGATCTCTTGCTTTCTTCACCTATGATGTCTTTATTGTCAGTCCACGACTCATCTAGTCTTTTGGCATTAGTGTTTAACTCATCATGTCTTGAGACGGTCTCTAAATTCAGGTGGGATATGCTCAAAGCTACACTTTGGCTTTTGTGTACTTGTTCTAATTTTCTACAGTTTCATCTTGAACTTACATACGAGCAATTGATGGTCTGTTCTATAGTCAGCTATTATGTTTTTCCATTATCTATTTCCACAGATGTGGTTGATTTGGTTCCTGTGTGTTTCATCTGGTAAAGTCCATGTGTGTAGTTACTGTTTATATTGTTGAAAAAAGATATTTGCAATGAAGAAGCCATTGTGGTCTTGCAAAATTCTACCATGTGTCTGGCATCCTTTCTACCACCAAGGACATGTTTTCCAACTACCAATTCTTATTTTTTGTTTCCAACTTTACATTCCAACCACCAGCATTTATCAATGCACCCCAATTGCATATTTGGTCAATTTCAGACTGCAGAAACTGGTAAAAATCTTCAATTTCTTTCTCTTTGGACTTAGTGGTTGCTGTATAAATTTGAAAAATGGTCATATTAACTGGTCCTTCTTGTAGGCATATAGATATTACCCTGTCACTGACAGCAGCATACTTCAGGGTAGATTTTGAAACATTCTTTGTGATGGTGAATGCAACAGCACTCCTCTTCAAGTTTGTAATTTCTGGCATAAGAGACCACATGACTGTCCAATTCAAAATGACAAGTACCAGTCTTTTTCAATTCCCTAATGCCTAGGGAATCAAAGTTTGTGCATTTCATTTCATTTTTGACAATTTCCAATTTTCCTGGATTCATACTTGGTACATTCCACATTCCAATTATTAAAATATGTTTACAGCTGCATCTTCTCATGTTGAGTCATGATATTTCAGCAAATGAAAGCCCCAAAAGCTTGACTCCATCCAGTCATTAAGAATGACTCTGCTTCGAGTAGGTAGCTCTTCCCTTGTTGTGCTCTGAGTGCCTTTCAACCTGGTGGAGCTCATCTTCTGACACTGTATCAGACAATGTTCCACTGCTATGAATGAGATTTTCACAGGGCAATACTTTTCAGAAGTGGAACCTCAACTGAAACCTGTCTGCCATGAGTGACCATGCTGGTATCTGAACACTGGCAACATAGCTTCTAGCATCAAGTCCCTGCAGTATGTCAAGCTAACAGACACGTGGTGGTTTCCAGTAGATGTCAGCAAATAATTTTATCTTTTGCTTACATGCAAAAGAGATTGGGAGTCTAGCTTTCACCAATGAAATTCATAAGAACTGGCCCCTCACTTCTCTGTGCCTCCAGAGCACTGACTTCATTTCTTTAATTACAGCACGTTATCATTTTTTGTCAGTGTGCCAGTCTCCCACCCGAAACAGGGATTCTTTCCTCCTCAGTCTTTGTATTCCCAGTGTCTAGTGCTGCCTAGTCAGTACTCAGAATGTATTGTTGAATAGTAATGAAGGAAGAAGCCTTAGCTTTAAACAAGACTTTTTGTTTGACTCCTTCTTAAAATTTTAAGCTCTTTATGGAACAATTAAGACATTCTTAGGTGGTCTACTATATTTGGCTTTGTGTCAAGGAAAGTCATACTGATGGCAGCACAAATTATTTTCTTTTGTGTCTGCATATGGGTCAAGCAGTAAATGACTACCAGCAGCAGAGTAGCAAGGGAAATTCCAAACAGGCAAGGAGGGTGAGTGAGTCCCGCTACAGTCCCTGGCAAATACCCTGAAAGTCAGTGCCTGTTCGCTGACACAGTAGTTGACATTTGCTGAGAAGCTGCTGTGCACCGGGCATAATACTAGGTCCAGAGGTCCCAGAGAGGGGAGACAGTTCTGCCTTTAGGAAGGCTCATCTAAGGTGGAAAATAGATGAGTAAATGAAATTTGGACACAAATAGTCCATGTTGTTCCTAAAATACCTACAATGTGCAACCAGAAAGTTCTTTTGAAATAAAATAACAGCCAACACTAATTAGAATTTCATTACACACACACTTTTTTTCTGGTTAAGTAACTACGAAACAGATCTTTGAACCTGTTGGTTCTGGTTCAAATATGTGCTGAGAATTTGCATTTCTAACAAGTTCCCAGGTGATGCTAATACTGCTGGTTAGGGACCAACTCTGAGAATCACTACTAGTGCTCAGACCAAAACCCAAATGCACTGCCATCAAGTTAGGTACAATTATAGGACCCTGTGGGGTTTCCTAGGCTGTCAATGTTTACAAAAGCAAACGGCTACATCTTTGTCCTGAAGAGCTGCTGCTGCTGGTCTCAGACCACTGAGCTTCAGTTAGCAGTTGATTGCTTTGCCCACTGTGCCACCAGGACTCCTCCTGAAAGAGCAATGGTTCTCAAAATTTATTATGCATAATAAATGCCTGGGGATCATGTTAAACTGCAGAATCTGATTGAGTATATCTGGGTGGAAATGCAAATTCTCCGCAGGGGTTCAAACCATAATCAATCAGTTCAAAGGCCTGCTAAGAAATCACAAAACTTTCCAGCAAGAGATAATTAAGTAAGGAGCAAGCCGTTTACCTGGGATAGGGGGCAGGGGGTAATTAGGTGACAATTAAAGCCTATGTGCAGCTGAAGCTCTAGGGAGAATGTATCAAAGATGAACTTCTAGTATCATGGATACCAGAAGACTCACGTCATCTTTCTTCCTTTTTCTCTCTCTGAGGCAAGGACAGGACAAACTACCAAAACAGTATTATCATCATTGTTTAAATGCATGGGATAGTAGTGATAAAAAGTTCTGCACTATTATGTCAGTTAGTCACTTAGACATGGAAAAGGAACAGAGTGTCAGAAGGCCAGTGTACCTTCTGGGGTACTAGCACAAGAGGTGGTATTAACAAGATAATAAATTTTACTGTGTTGCTCTTTGTCCATAATAAGAGAATCTGGACTTCGAAGAATGGTAGTGGACTTGCTATAAGCCAACTCTATTCTTTTACTTTTTGCTCAAGAGTGAGACCAGTAAACAAGTTAGGAACTAACAGAATTTATAGTTAGACAGAGAAGAGCAGGTATTCAGGGGAGAACCCTGTACAGGCAAGTGCCAGGTTCAGAGAAAAATGCTAGAATAAATAGAATACAGCATTAATTGTGATGAGACGGAAAGCTAGTCATTCTCAACTAGGAGTCTCCTGCAACTTTGCAAGAAAGTCACTATTAAGCTTTGCTCCAAAGCCTATGTGGAATCTCGAGTCTTAAAGCTCGATTGGATTTAATGGGAGCAGAGTCAGTGTTACTTCTCTGATCTAACGCCTACCCCGAAAGCAGATCCTCTCTCTGAGGCCCAGGACTGAATGTTAGTTTTACCATTCTCATGGTGATGTCATGAGCCAGAGAGAGAGGAACCCAAGAAAAATTAACCAATTTAAAAAATACAGACTCATAGGCCTAAAGTATGACCCAGTAATCCAACTAGGAATTTACCTAAGTATGTAGAGACTTGACTGAAGAGACTCAGACACACGTGCACCAGTGTTCCTTGCAGCACTGCTCACGATACCCAAAAGGTGGAACAGCCTAAATGTCCACCAACAGATCAGTGGATAAACAAAATGTGGTATACACATACAAAGGAATATTATTAGTCATAAAAAGAATTAAGTCCTAGTACATGCTGTAGTGTGAAAAAAACTTGAAAACATACTGAGGGGAAGTCACAAAAGGACAAATATTGTATGATTGCTCTTATAAGAAATATCTAGAATAGGTAAATGTATGCAGACCAAGCCAAGCCAGGCCAAGTGCTGTCAAAAAAGCCTATTAATAGTTATGGTCAAGGATTGAATTGTGTCCTCCCAAAAATGTGTGTAGCAATTTGGCTGGGCCATGATTCCCAATATTGTGTGATTGTTCTGGGCCAAGATACTCTCAGACCAAAGAAAGACTGATGCAACACAAGGACCTTCCTCCAGAGCCAACAGAGAGAGAGAGAGAAAGAGCATTCCCCAGAGCCAGCACCCTGAATTCAGACTTCTAGAATGCTGGACTGTGTAAGAAAAAACTTTGCTATGTTAAAGCCATCCACTTGTGGTATTTGCTTTAGAGCAGTACCAGATGACTAAGACAGTTACTGGGGATGAGAGGGAGAGTAGAAGGTGGAATAATTGTTTAGGAAGCATTGAATATCTGTTAACAGTGATGGAAAACTTGGCAATGGATACTGGTGATGCTTGTACAACATGGTTAGTATAAGTATAATCACTGTCACTAAATTATACATGTCGAAAAACAGTTGGACTGGTGAATGTTATATATATTTTGACCACAATAAAAAAAGGAACTAACAATATGGATGAATCTGATGATGAGCAATAGAGAACGTATTGTATGTTTCCATTTATATAAAGCTTAAAAACAGAAAAACTAATGTACGGTGATACAAGACAGAATGGTAGTTATCTCTGGGAGCAGGTTGGTGTGGGCTTTTAGGTATCGCCTGGGAAGGGATTCAAGACAGCTTTCTGGGATGTGGGAGTAGCAGTTACCTGGGGAATCCAACATGTAAAAGTTAACTGAATGATGTATTTAAAATGTATACTTAATTAGTATTCCTCATATAGGGTCTAAAGGGACTTGGTCACAAAACATAAGTACAAAATAATTTCCTACCTGGAAGGTACAAGGAATGAAGAGGACCAGAAACAGCAGCGACTTTGCTAAATGCCAAGGCTAATAGCCCAGGGTCTGAGAATGGAATTAGCTCTGGAACCTGCAGTGAGATAAAACTATAGGTGAGGGTTGTTTCATGGTTCCAGTTTTGTGTCCAGAGCCAAAGCCATCATTAGAAATATCATCTGGGACCAAGCTCTCACAAAGGCATTAATCTGAAAATTTAGATTCATTGGCCTGACATTTTAATCAAGTGTTCCCCAAAGAGTTAGCTGGTACTCAAAACAAAGCCAAGTATTAAACCTTTTCAGAATATGAGACCTTGTCTATCATCTGAATGGCTTTCAACTTTGAGATACTTATAATGTGCCAGTGGCATAGTGCCCTCAACAGAATGGTATGATGGAATTTCAAACTGTCTCAGCAGATCCATGAAAATAAGCATGGCTTGCCTAAGATCAGGTATCATATAGGTGGTGCTATTGTAATCAGCAGCACAGAGCCACTCTCCTTGCAGTCATTTCAGGACTAACATGAACCATTCTAGCCTGCAAAGACTACAAAGCTGTTGGAGACAGCTGCATCTGAGAATACACTGCAGCCATCAGAGACCGCCACTCAGCGGGGCAATCAAATAGAAGTCCAGTCATTAAGTGTATGGATTAGTTAGCTACTGGTTCTGTTCTCCAACATCCCATTTATTAGAAGCAATTATTTTCAGTCAGGACAAGAGTAAGTATTTTCAAAGGTGAGAATACCATTCCCTGGGACCGGCACTGCTGCTGGGTTCATCCTCCTGAAGCACTTCTCCCAGGGTGCTCCTCTGCCACTCAAAACCGCTGATGACTTCTCTTTCCAACATAACAAATTTTCATCATTTTAATTGACTTCCATGCTCCTTAATCTGCCCACATTTTGTGTAGCAACACTTCATTTTAACTGATTACATGACTGCTTTTGGTTTAAAGTTTGGAGCCCTGGTGACTCAGTGGTTAGGAGTCATGCTGCTAACCACAAGATTTGAATCTACCAGCCACTCCTTCAAAACTCTATCAGGCAGTTCTGCTCTATCCTATACGGTCACTATGAGTCAGAATCAATGATGGCAACAAAAACCTTGCCTTCTTTTTTTTGCTTACATGGACTATCCTCTTGGTTTCCCTCCTGTCTATCTAAACACTAAGCAGGTTTTAGAGTCTAGTTCTAGAGTTCCTGTCCACAGACAAATGCAGTTGTCCTTGATTCAATCAACTCTCTATGAGCTCCTTATCAAGTCCCTCAGCACTTAGCCTCTCAGACAATTTGCCCTTTATTTTATAAGAACCAACCATGCTTTTTGCTCTTAATTGAAGTAATTTGGTATTTTCCAGTGCTTTCAAAGTCCCAGTATGCCTCCATCCTGATGACATCCCTATTCAAAGAGAAGCCTCTATTCTGAATATTGTGCAAGAGTTTCGTCAGCATGTATACTTAGAAATGGAATTGTAAATTGTAAGGCATATGCAAGTTCAGCTTTACCAGGTAATTCCAAGCTATCTTATATAGTGCTCTTCTCAATCTCCATTCCCACCAGCAGTGACTGTGTTGCAGGTGGGGTTTCCCCTGAGAAACAGTCTGAGACGAGACTAGTGTGCAGGATGTTCACTAGGGAGTGTTCTTGGAATTGACACCTGGCAATGACGGAGAGAGGGACAAGCTGAAGTATGATGCAGTCTGGAGGAAGATCTCAGCTCACCCTACCGGGGTCTTTGAAGCTGAGGTGGCCCTTCAGAGTTACCCTATTGGTGGTGAAAGAGTCAGGCCTCATAGCCCTGCATGAACAGTTATGGGATTCAGGCTTCTCCCAGGGACAATTTTCTTCAGCTGATTTGGGACAGTGTGTCATAAATCAAGATTCCCTAATGTAGAGCTCTGTTTCTGGACTCTCCAACCTGTTCCATTGGTCTGACTGCTCTTCTACCAATTCCACCCTCCACCTCCATATGTTTTGTTTTCTATACTTTAGGAGCTTATTGGCTCCTCTTGGCACTTTGTTCTTCATATAAATTTTAAAAGTTAAATTACACAAAAATTCTGGTTTGCACTGAATTTATAGATTGATTTTTGTGAGAACTAATGTTTTTTTTTTAAATTTTTTATTTAATATAGCTGAGTGAAAATGTACATTCCCGTGTAAACTTACATACCCACCTATATGCAGCTTCCACTGCTCTCCCTGCCCGGTGACACCACACTATTCCTCTCTGCTCCATACATGTCTCATTCTCCCAACAGTCTCTTTTTCCCCTCCTCTCCACCCACTCTCCTTCCTCCAGCCAGAGGTCAGCAGGAGGACATCCTATAGATTTATATAACCATAAAGTACATCCAATATATGGTCACTGGATCGCCAAGTCCAATCCATTCCTGTCCGAAGCGTGGACCTTTGTTATGATTTATGGTCAAGGGCAGCATCAGGGTGAGGGGCCATGCTCCCAGGGGAACCCCGAAACCACTGGACCATCAATTGAGGTCTTTTAGTGGGGATATCAGGGTGCACCCCTTTTCATTCTTGTGTTGCCAGTGAGACTCAACTTAGTGAGCTCCATTGCAGCTATCACTGGTGGTGGCTGGGCACCATCTGGTTCTTCTGGTCCCAAGTCGATGTAGGCACCCACTGATGTGGGTCTCTTTGTCTTCTGGGTTGTCTTTCCCCCATGTCATTTTGGTCCCCGGTAAGCATCCATTCCTGCTGAGTTGGGACCATTTGCTGTGCCCTCGGATGGCAGCTTGGCAGCTTTTAAGACCCCAGACGCCACTCACCAACGTGGGGTGCAAAGAGCCCTCTTAGTAAAACGCTAGTTGTGCCAATTGGCCTCGCTTTCACCTAAGAGCATGGTCCCCCGCCCCCTGCCCCAGCTACTCTATCCTTGCAATATTGGGTTAAGATGGAAGGAGTACTCGTTATGTTTAAGTCCACTTAATATTGTTCTTGTTTCTAATGTGTGCTATCACCGATTTCACCCAACCAGATACCTAGCAACTATCTAATCTAAACCTTCCCCCCCCTTCCCTTCCTTACAGCTGTCAAAGAGTCTTTTCTTCTATACACAAGTCTGTTCTGGGGATCTTATCGTAGAGGTCTCATACAATATTTGTCCTTTTGTCGCTGACTACTTTCACTCAACATAATGTCTTCCAGTTGAAACCAGGTTAGGGGATGTTTCCTGCAATCATCGTTATTCTTTATCATTGCATAGTGCTCCACTGAGTATATGTACCACAGTTTACCTATCCATTCTTCTGTTGTTGGGCATCTGGGTTGATTCCATCTTTTTGCTATCGTGGACTGTGCTGTGATAAACATTCTGGTGCATGTGTCCGTTGGTGTGAAAGGCCTTGATTCTGTAGGATATATTCCAAGTAGTGGAATTACTGGGTCAAATGGTATATCAATATCCATTTTTTTAAGGAAGTGCCAGATTGCTTTCCAAAGAGGCTGGACCATTTTGCAACCCCACCAGCAGTGTAGGAGGGTTCCACTTTCTCCACAGCCTCTCCAGCATTTGTTGTTGAGAATTAATGTTTTTAAAACATTGGTTTCCTATCTAAGACTATATACTAAGTCTCTAAATATTAAAGACTTCTTTGATGTCATTCAGTAGTTTTATAATCATCTCCACACACGTCTTGCACATGTTTTTGTTAGATTTCTCCCCCCCGAGGCACTGTATACTTTTTTGTTGCTGTTATAAATGGTATTTTTTCAACAACTTATTACTGGTGTTTAAAAATACAATTATCTTTTTGTTTTTTATTATGATTAAATGGAAGTTTACATTCCAAGTCAATTTGCCGTACAAATCCCTGAACACATACCTCTAAGCAACTCTATCTGCTCTCCTCACTCCATGATGGCACACTGCTCCTTTCCACCCTGTACTTCCGGTATCCACTCAACCAGCACTTGCCCCCTCTTCTTTACCTTTCCTTCTCCTCTCTAAAGAGGAAGCAGTTGGACAACTTCACATATAGTATAAAGACAATAATCTTTTGATTTTTATTTTTTATCCAGCTGTTTTTTGAATTCTTACATTAATTCTAATAATTTTCCTATAGACTCTTTTCAATTTACCAGTTGTTTATCTAGTATCTATTTCATGTTTTTGAATGAACAACCATATGCTTCTGTAATAATGCATTAAGATACATAGATATTTAAGAACAAAGTTCACCATTTCCTTCCTCTCCTGCCACACCCACATCCTATACCTTCATCTTCCTGAAGTATTAAGTTTTCTACATTTTTCTCCTTGTTCATTCAGCATACACACCAATATTAAGCGGATTTTTTTTTTCTTGTCTGCTTTTGGACTAGGAATATACAAAATGCATTATTCTGTAATCTGTTTCTTTCCCCCTCATTTGCTTGATATATCTATTTTCCCAGCTCTGTCTTTTTTTTTTTTTTTAAATACCTTTATACATTTTAAGTAAATGAAATCATATGACATACGCTGATTAGATTTTTTGTTTGGTTCCTTCAAGTGCGACACTCTTTAAAGAAACCAGACTGATTTTGGACAATCAGCAGACCCAGTGTGAAGAGCCTGACATTCCATCAAAAGATTGCTGAATTATTTGTACATTTAGGTTTTAAGCTTAAATAAAATATTTAAGGTGGCATAGTGGTTAAGTGCTACAGCTGCTAACCAAAAGGTCAGCAGTTCAGATTCACCAGGCACTCCTTGGAAACTCTATGGGGCAGTTCTAACCCCATCCTATAGGACTGCTATAAGTTGGAACTGACTTGACAGCAGTTGGTTTGGTTTTTTTGGTGTTGGGTATCTTTTTAATTTTTAAATACAATTTTTATTGTAGTAAATACATAGGTAACAAAAGACTTTCCAGGCAATTTGTGTTTTTTTTTTCCCCTTTGATTCACACTTTGATAGACTTTTCTGATTAACTAACAAGCATCTGGCTCTAATAGTGTCCATTAAGAGGGCTTCCACCACATGGCTGAGGGACAAAGTTTGTTGAATTATAAAATAGCACACAGACGTTCAAGCCAGAAAAGCAGACAAAGCCACGCTCAGCAAAATACTAGCAAGACAAAATAGCAGTCTGACTTTACCTATCTTGGGGTAATGCTCTGTACCGGATGACTCCAGTTGTTTCAACGGCTCTGGGCTCCGCCACCTAGATCACGTCTGTCCAGTGGGATTACATAAGAACAGAAACTATTCCAATCACGCTGTCAACAACTTCGCAGAGATTTTTGGACTCGCAACCTAGTAGTAATTTTAAACTAGAGTGATAGCTGAAAGTAGACATAATAGAACTGGTCATTCTTGTTATATTTCTGGGAGACAGTTTTCTCTTTCTGTGGCAGCATATGAAATCCCACTATGTCAAATCTCTAGAACACATGGATCCTTCTACAGAAGCATGGTCTATCATCTGCCCAAAAAAAAAAAATTAATAATTAAACGAACCAAAGTCATCTGGTGTTGTCTGTAAATATTTTACTACTCTCTAGCATCTTGTAACTACTATGTTTCAAAAATAGAACTGTAGGAATGACTCGATTTTCTGTGGCTTCAGTGAAGAGATAGCATATAATTTTACATGAGCATTCCATGTCAGAAATTTTTAAGTATTGTAACTCCCTGTTAAGATTTTGTTCTTGGCACTGTGGAGTCATAATATTGTCCCACAGTAAGTGATTTAATATTTCTCTGAAAGTAATGTATATATTTCATAATCTTCATTATCATCAACACCAAATAAAAATAATCCACTGCACTGAGTTTGGTGAAGGATGACAGAATATATGGCTTGCAGTTTCTGCCATCCAGAAACTGACAGTCTAGATGGAAGATAGATATAACTAGATGAAAAAAGATAATCAATACTACCTTTTACTGAGCTATGAATGACTATATTCTGGTATAATGTTAGTAGTTTTTCATAATTATCTTAAAAAACCTAGTGCCATCAGACCTCATAGTAACTTAATGTAATAGGTAGTACGTACCATTTTACAAATGAAGACAATAAACTCAGAAGGAATTTGAACCTGCATGTGAAGAGTCAATCTTTCATTCAATAATGATCATTTGTTGAATACCAGATTATATATAATATAGAAAATTCAAGGGAGACAGAGCACTGCTTGACAAAACTTCATCTGACCCACATGGCTCAGTTGGAGTTTAGCAAAAACTCCAAAAAAAAAACAAAAACAAAAACAAAAACAAAATGCAGAGGAGTTCAGCTAACGGAAAGGACACCCACAAAGGTAAAAGACATAATGAAAGCGTATTTGATGAGAAGAGCTGGCCTCAAGTGAGCATAAGTAGGAAAGCTAAGGTAAAACTCAATTCTATCTATAAACATTTCTAAAAACTGATCAAAACTAGTTTGTGGCCAGATTATTGAGTGACTTAAATGTAAAGCTAAGAAGTATTGCATCAAAAGTGGAGAATCAAAAATGATTTAGTATGTGATGGGTTTGCCATGAGTGCTAAACTGACTCAACAGCAACTGCTTTGGTTATTACAGTTATATATTCATAGATAGATGGATATGTGGCAAATTACTAATAAGTATTATGGATAGACTTTCCGACTCGATAGCATTTGGCTTTCCTCCTTTCATTTTTATTTACCTATACTTTTGAGTTCACCTGATAGCTTAGTTACCTAGTGCTGATGTAACAGAAATACCACTAATGGATGGGTTTAACAAAGAACTTTATTCTCTTATAGCATAATTGGATAATTGGAAACCTTAGTGGTTTAGTGGCTAAGTGTTACACCTGCTAACCAAAAGGTCAGGAGTTCAAATCCACCTTGGAAACTCTGTGGGGCAATTCTACTCTGACCTATACGGTTGCTATGAGACAGAATTGGTTTGGGTTTTTGCATGGTGTCATTGTAAATTAATCACTTTGGTAGGCTTGAAGTCCAAATTCAGGGTACCGTCTCCAAGAGAGGGCTATCTCTCTCTATTGGCTCTGGGGGAAAGTCTTTGTCCTCAATCTTCCCCTAGTTGAGGATCTTCTCAGCACATGGATCCTGGTTCCAAAGGGCACACAATGTTCCTAGAACATTTTTCTTGGTGGTATGAGGTCCCCCTGTCTGCCCTTGCATCTCTCTTTTACATCTCAAAAGAGATTGGCTTAAATTGTAGATTAATCTTGTAGATTGAGTCTACATACCTGTCACTAATCCCACCTCATTAGTATCATAGAGACAGAATTTATAATACATAGGAAAATCAATTGAGATGATAAACTAGTGGACAACAATACTGGAAATCGTGGCCCAGCCAAGTTGGCACATATTTTGGGGGGACACAATTCAATCCATGACACGTAATAAACTTGTATGTGTTTTATAGTAAGAAAATTATTTAACATATATTTGAATTATTTAAATTATACTGGTAACGTACAGGCATTAAAATAAGTTTAGACAATACAGAAGTGTAGAAAGAATAAGGTACAAATTCTCTTCTCCCTTACCATGCCATAATTCTACTCCCCAGAGACATCACTGTTAATAGTTTAGGTACCACTATCTAACCTTGTAAAATTCATAAAAATATAGATCTACTTTTCATCATAAGTGGAATTATACTACACATACTTTTAGGCAACCTTTTTTTCCCCCCTTAGTAATGTACTGTGGATACCTTTGCATATCAATATGTGCTACAAAGGCTTTTGAGCAATCTCAAGCACTTCAAAGCATGGATGCACTAAAATGAAAAAAATTACAGAAGATACATATTAACATAACTAATGTTGCAACGAATGTCTTTGGATAAATATCCTTGTCTACTTGACCAACTATTTCTTTAGGCTAAATTCCTTAAAATGAAATTGCTAGATACATGGATATAACTTTTGATATATATATACATTTTCAAATTGCTCTCTGGAAAATGTAACAATTTATGTTCTCACAGGTGTTTGAATGCTCTTTTCCCTGTTGTTGTTGTTAGGTGCCGTCGAGTCAGTTCCGACTCATAGCGACCCTATGAACAACAGAACAAAACAATGCCCCGTCTTGCGTCATGGTTTAACGTCGACCAGTTCTTTGGTACCATGACTGTATTCTTCCCATCTTCTTGTGATGTTTCCTGAGTCATTTAATATTTTCTGTGTAGAATCCTTCACTATTGTAACTAGAGGCTTGGTTTTTTTCTTCAGTTCTTTCAGCTGGAGAAATGCAGAGCATGTTCTTTCCTTTTGGTTTTCTATTTCCAGCTCTCTGCACATGTCATTGTAATGTGAGTCGTGGAATGACATCAAAGACATCATTCATGAAAAAAGCAAGCGGTCATTAAAAAAAAAGCAAGCAAGAAAGAAAAGACCAGTAGAGCGTCAGAAGAGACTGTGAAACTTACCCTTGAACACTGCATAGCTAAAGCAAAAGGAAAGAATGCTGGAGTAAAAGAACAGAACAAAAGATTGCAAAGGGCGGCCCAAGACTTTTCCCTGTACCTTCCCCAATACTAGATCTTATCAACAAAGGAACTTTTTGAGCAAGAATGTGGCATGATCACAGGTGTGGTATGTCAGGTAGCTAACCTATTTCGGATAATTGTCTTTCATGCATAATTCATTGTCTGTTTAAAGTCTTAACAAGTATAAACAAACAAGCAAATATGCTTCTTAGAACATTCCTTAGAAGATGAAATACACCAGTTAAAACCGCTCTGGCCTGGCTGACGTTCAGATAAGGAAAGATTTACATGGGCTACTTTAGTAATGAACAAACTAGTCCAACAGAGAATTGTTTTCAGATATTTCAAGTCCTTGAGATCTGATTTCACCTGTCTTGCTAGTATTTAATCTTTCGATTAACGCTATTGAGAGGAAAATCACAGGATATTTTGAGGGATAGATGACCTCTCACCCTGCTGACTGGGGAGAATGAGTCATTCACTTCCCACAGACCTCAAGAGATCTTGGTGTTCCCAGTCAGCCTATCATAAACAGCACCTGACAACTTAAAGCGAACCTCTGTCCTTCAGAAATGGACACTGAGTTCTACACTTAACTATCTGGAGTTTCACGCTGTACCTGGGTTGGTGGCCAAGGCTGCAAAGGCAGCCACTTTCTAGGTATGGTGAGACGCACATTGCTGATCACTGGCAACAGAGCATCAGGCCTGGAACTCATTCTCTGACCTCATACTGAAATGTCACAATGGCTTTAGTTGGAGGGGTACTGGTAAACAAGCTCTCTGCAAGATGGGAAATAATGGCGAGGGGCTTGATTTACAGTGTTTGCCAATTTCTGTGGTGTAAATACTCCCACCACAGCAGATTTCAAGTTATGAAGTTACCAAGAAGTTTATAAAATTCCTGAATATTGAACATTCGGCAGTCTCTAGCTTACAGGAGCTGGCTCTAGCCCAGCACTAGCCCTACTTCTTTACGAGTCAATAATCTTCTTTTTCTAGTGGATGATTATGAATTGGCAGCAAGTGTAATTATGAGAGTTGAGGCCACTGTGTTACTCAAAACTCTGTTTGTGAGCAGTAAAGCCCAGCTCACACCTTGACCACAAGTTTTTCCATAAATACCTTAAAAACTCTAAGGCTTTAACAATGAGAAAGCTCAGTTATTAGCATTTCGAAGAAGTTTATGTATAAGAAGCTGCAATCTAAAAGTAAAGAAAGTAATTATTTTGAGTTAAAACCAAATCCACTGCTGTGAAGTCGGTTTCGACTCATATACATAGAAGTTTACACAGCGTTTAATCAACATCTGCTTCTCAACAGTAGTGGGTGCATTTGTGACCATTCTCTTTCTCCATGAAGTTCAAATGTCCTGTTAGGAGTGGATGGCTGTTCTACAGCCTACTTCATTTGACCCAAATATGAGTTGTAATCTGTTTGGAAGAGAGGACTTCTCTGCTTTTCTTGCAGTGTTGCAAGTGGGTGATCTTTAGAAGAGAAACAAACACTGGTTGAACTGGCTCCTGTTTGGACAAGTAGCCAGTCTGCCTCTCTCTGGAAAACCATCATTTTCTATTTGTATGTATGTAAGAGGCAGTGATTATTTTTACTTAGTATATTTCACTTAAAAATATCAGAAATATGTGAAAAGTGTCAGTAAATCACAATTTGAGATAATCACTTGTTATGTGCTTTCCATAACATCATGCTATAAAAGTCCATTTGTTACATTATTCTCAGTCAATAGTAATAATAATAATAATAACTTGCATTTGTATAGTGATCTGCAGTCATAACAGAGGTTAGATCAAATATTTAATGTGTAATATGACTTTCAGAAAGTTATTTAACATCCCTAACCCTTAACATACTTGTTTGTAAAACAGAGATAAAAATAATACCTACCTCATGGGGTTGTTGTGAGAATTAAATCAGGTAATATAAATGAAGTATTTAGCATATGCTGGGCATTTAGCACACATACAATAAATCAAGACATTATTATTGTTATCTTGTTATTCTTTTGGCCTTTTACAAAGCTCCTTAATCAACTCAGTCTCATAACATCACACACTGTAATCTTGTGACGTATGTTAGGTAAGTATAATCTTGTTCTTTTAAAAATGAGGAAATGAAGGCTTAGAAAAATTAAGTATTTTCCCCAGGTGGAAGAGCTGGTAGATGACTGAGTTGGAATGTCTTTTTCACTATATATTTTTGTAATTTTTTTAATTTAAATTTTTAGGAGTGAAAGGAAAGGAGTTGCATCGAGGAATAATACAGCTGGAGCTGGGCAGTGGTAAGTAAAAATATAAAGCACCCCATCATTCATGCTTGAGGGGCGAGTCTATATAAATAGAGAACAAAGGAAAAGCAGAAGGTTAATGATTGATAAGATCAGCTTCAGCCTAAAGTCCTTTCAAATGTAAAGGTCCACAACTTGGCTAGGAGGGAGTAAGTTACCACCTAGGTGACTGGCACCAGTTGGTTTGTCATACAGGATTGCAGTCATGACCACTTTTTTCCTGGAAAACAAACTATTTACACCTTGACATATTCTTTCCATGAGCAAACAGTTTACATCCTGATCTTTGCCTTCCCAGGAATTCACGTTGACCCTGTCATTCTTACATCTGACACAAATGCCTCCAATCTGAAACTTTTTGTTTACAAGGAATAGTCTACAAAATAGCTGACCACTATCCCTACATGTTTATACCTTTTTAACCAAAGCACTACTTTGGTGACTCAAAATGGGGTAAAACGATTAGCTAATGAAAAGGAGCCCTGGGGGCGTAGTGATTAAGCACTTGGTTGCTAACCAAAATGTTGGTGGTTGAATCCTCCAAGGGCTGCTTGGGAGAAAACCGTGGTAGTCCGCTTCACTAAGATTACACCTGGAAAACCCTACGGGGCAGTTCTACTCTGTTCAATAGGTCATGGTGAGTCTATAACCACTTGACATCAATGGGTTTTATCAACTAACAGTAAAACTGGCTTTCTGATGTTTTTGTTCATAAGTCAGGTAAATTGCTAGCTATTAATTTTGAAAATACTATTATTCCTTGAAAGCAACTTTATGTGCCTTCTCTTAATGGCAGCAACAACCATTTTTTAAAGGTATCCTATGTGCCAAACGCTGTGTTGAACACTTTATATACTTCATCCTTTTTGACCCTCACCACCACCCTCTATGGTAGGTATCCTATTCCTTTTACAGATAATAGTAATAGCTACATTTATGACTAAGTCTATGCCAGACACTGTGCCAGTATTTTACACATATTTTCTCATTTTAATCAGCCCATGACCTTCTGTGACAAGAAAAGAAAACAAAACAAAACCCATTACCATAGAGCGACTCAGTGACCCTACAGGACGGAGTAGAGCTGTCTCATATGATTTCCAAATAACAACTGGTGTTATTTGAACTGCAGACCTTTTGGTTGGTGCTAATCTCTCAGTCGCTGATCCACTAGGGCTCCCCATGAAGATTACAGCCTAGGAAAGCATTTGGGCCAGTTCTACTCCATCCTATGGAGTTGCTATAAGTCATGATTGACTCAGCAGCAACAGGTTTGGTTTTGGATTATGGAAGCAGACTGCTATATCTTACTCTCATGGAGGGGCTAGAGGAGTCAAACCACTAACTTTTTGGTCAGCAGATGAGTCCTTAACCACTCTGCCATCAGGGCTCTCCCTTTGCTAATGGGGGTAATATATAGATAAATTTGCTGTTGGAATTGCAGAGCAGGAGACTTTTGATTACACCTTATCCTACTCTTTGTAATTATATAATTTAAAGATATGGTCAGGATTATCTTACCAGAGTCAGTCTATTAAAAACAGCTATTGAAATAGAGATTGGAGAGAAACATGATTTGAGGCACAGCTCAGACTATGTTTGTACATTGTTTTGATACTTCCTCTGTGCTCCACACACATACTCCTTTCCCTCAGAGTTGTAGAATAAGAAGACATGCTGTGAAAGATCTGAATTTTGGAGAGTCACTTTATCAGCCAGGCCCTATCCAGTCTGAGTAAAAATAAATTCAGTTTGGCAACCGCGCATTGAAAAGTAAACTGTTCTTGCCATTCAGTGGCACATCATAGCTTTCCCACGGATGAAAATGGTGATAGGGTCAGGACATATGCTGCTATGAATAAAACAGTCTCTCTACAGGAAGTATACACAGACAGCTCACAAACACAGGAAAGTTACTCAGGAACCTGCTTCAAAACTCCTGGTCTGAATTCGTTAAACTGCCCTAAAACCATAAGGAAGGCCTACCATAATAAATCAGAAGCCAAAGAGAAGAACACAGTGTCCCTCCAACTTTAACTCAATACCCTAGTTTCTTTCAATCCTGTGAAGAACAACCTAGGCAGACTAGAATAGAAATTTTTAGACCAAGTCCTTCATTTTATAGATAAAGAAACGAAGAGCACAGCTGGATATGGTGAACATCTAGTGTTTTTGCCAGCCCAGAATCCATTTCCCCTTCTGGTAACAACGTATCCCATGGAATTTTTCAGGGAAACTTTTCCTGACTCATAATCTATTTCATATGACCAGTGCTGATCTCACCCCTAGCTGTAGCACTGGACACGAGACCAGGAATGGCCAGCGTCACATCAATGCGTGATGAACATGAAGCTGAACCTGAATTGATTTAATACAGAAGTTAAGTAAACCCAAGATCATACATCTGATGCCAAAAGCTAGGACTTCAAGTCACCTGTCCTGTTGCCCAGTGCTCATTTCGTATTACTATGCTACAAAACTTACACAAATAAAAATACGTTCTTACTAGTTTAAAAAAGAGTCATAACATGTCAAATTGTCTCAGGGTCTATGCTACTTCCTGTTTATATATTAGGCATTTGGCACATGTGCCCACAATTTCTATTTCCTTAAAGAGAATAATAAATTATACCTGGATAAGGACAGACATGGTAATTTACTTAATTTTCAAAGGTCCTTTAAAGCCGTTAAAAAAAATTATCTTAAGCAACTAGGATGCCACTATATGTCTCAGTCCCTTCATGATTGTACTATAATTTAAAACCAAATTAAAAAGAGATGAGGCTAGGAAAGAAATGAGAAGACAGTGTCCCATAACACTTACACTGGTTGTATCAGAGTGACTGGATTATAATTTCCCCTGATTCCTTTCTTTTCAATGTTTTTCTAATATTATATTTCAAAAATTAGTAGATTTAGGATTTTCTAGAAATCTCATTATTCAAAGATCAGTTGTTTGTGCTTCCAATTACTCAGACCCTTTGCTTCTGTCTCACGGCTCCTTTCTGCTGTGTCTGTGTTGGCCATTGATCTCCTTTATTCGACTAGCATAGAAAGACTCAAACCAGATTACAGTCTGAGTATTTCAGGACCTAGTTTGTGTGAAAAGTGTGATCAGATAAGGATCAATTTCATGAGGTTTTCCTGGAAAGCAGCTATGGACATGAGACATGAGACAGTGAACACGAAAAGGAGGAGACTTAGGAACTACCTGTATCACTTTTAGTTAATTATAGCATTATGCTCATTTATTGGCTCATTTATTATCTCACAGAATTAGAGTTGACATACTTACAGTTATATTGGAGAGTCATCACACACTACAACTGTCAAATACAAAGGGTCCGACCTGAATTCACTGTCTTGCCCTTTCTTAAACAGTTACACACTCTATCCACAGATCTCAAAGATCCATCATCTACTCAAGCCAGAAACCTGAGACTTATCCTCAACTCTTCCATACTGCCTACATGTAACGGCCATTATGTTGCTAATGTGTTTTCATTCTCCTGGCTACTAACTTACATCAGTTACTGTTTGGACTAATGTAATGGTTTTTTAGCCACTCCTCCTTCCTTCCATCCACCACACTGATCTTTCAAATCACAAATACAACTGTGCCTCCCCCCCTTCATCTTCACCCCAGCCCAGAACCATGCAGTCGTTCCTCACTTCCTTCTTAGTATGGCATTCAAAGATTTTTTGGCTCTGGCCTCTGCCTATAATTTTTGTACTGTCACACCCCCACCTCCTACTACATTCCCAGTTTCTCTTCAGTTGCATCCAACTACCTAAGTTACCTATCTGCAGTTTTATAATTCACTTTCTACAGATTATTTGATCTGTCAGGAGTACTGTGACCCCTCTATCCGGAGTTGGTTAATTCACACCTGTTAATAAGACAATAAGACTGAATTCAGGGTTCACCTAAACTTCAGGGGAGACAGGGTGAGGATTTAGACTACGGTAGAGGCGATGGAGATGAAGAACATTTAGGAGTTGTCAGGTCTTGCTGAGAGTGAAGTGTGGGGTGACAGAGAGTCAAAAATTGCTCCCAGGTTTCTAGAGAGTATACCTGAGTGAATAGTGATGTCCTTTACTGAGATGTGGAGCAATGGAAAAAGACATACTGACATGATGGCTAATGTCTCTGGATAGTGCTGTTTCTACCCTCTTTCACATCCCATAAGCCTTATCCATGAGGCCATATTGCATCCTGAGTGACTAGCAGGACTCATCAACTGACTTGTTTGTGGTTCTTCTGCAGACATTTTGGAAAAGAAATCAGTGCGTGAAAAGAGATGAGGCTAGGAAAGAAATGGGAGTACGGTGTCAAAATACTTGGCATGGTTGTCACGATGGCTGTCTTGCAGTGGTTGTTTTAATCATATTAAAGACTTGTGTTGATGTCCTGAAAACAAACAAAAAAGGCAGCGCAACTTCCAAATTAAGAATCAATAAAGAAAATAAAAAATCAGTTGGGAAAAATGCTAAGAATTTCTCTAAAGAAAGATAAAAATTTGAAGTAATGATTGTAAGGAATAAAATTCTGATTAAGACAATTATGCAAACTGAGGATTTTAAGTCATGACCCCAACAGCCCCCAAATTGTAATTTCTTCAGTCTTATACTCTCTAGACTGAATAGGGCAGGAAAGACGCTTTTACAATTTGTTAAACAATTTCAGAAACATTCGTGAATAAGAGATAATGTTGACCAACATTTTATCAGGAAAATTCAGTTCGTGGAAAAGAGGCAGCTAGCAGTGGAAGCACAGGGCAGTGCTGAGTAAGGTTCATCTGGTTGGGTGGTCAATAGAAGCGCTGAATCATGGTGATCTTTGTGGATAAACAGACAGAAGACCCAGGTGGTGAGGAGTACGAGAGAGAGGCAAAGAATAGACTACCATGGTATATCAAACCACCAAACCCACTGCTGTCGAGTCAATTCCAACTCCTAGTGACCCTATAATATAAGCACCCAGAATATTTAAAACTGAAGAAAAATAGGTATTTGAAATCCTAATATGCTTTAAATGTATCAGAGGAGCTCAGGAAGAAAAGAAGAAGGCAAGAGAAAGGAAGAATCACCTGAAGTGAAAATAACAGGCACTACATTTCAAAGATTTCCTTTTCAGCTCAGGAGAGGCAGTAGGTATCTCCAGGGGATTTTTTTTGTCAGTCATCTGCACAAATTACAAGATTAAACATTAAGGGCTTTGAACTTATAGTTAGTGAGGTTTTTTCCTTTTAATAACTTATTTTCATGATTAAAAAGTTACAGAGGTTTGTTGTAGAATATTTAAAAAAATACAAAAAATTAAGAATAAACTCAAGTCACTCAGAGATGACAACTGTGGCATTTTGGTACAGACATTTTCTAATAGACAGAGAGCAGCAAAACAATGAGTACGCCAGAGACTCTTGGCTTATCAACCTAGATGCTGATTCTCAGGGCTTTGTCATTTTTGATTCGTTGGTACATTTTCCCAGTAGAATAAATCTCCTTGAGGGAAGATATTTTTGTCTGTTTTGTCTACTCTTGTATACTCATCGGCTGGCATGCAATAGGCACTCAACAAATATTCAGTGAATTGTCTATTTTTTCATATTTACTTATGAATCTTAACTACTTAGGTTTTCTCTGATCAATTAGAGTTAACAGTGTTTATTGAGCAATAAACTGTGATTGTGAGGATGATACAGGACTGGACAGTGTTTTGTTCTTTGTACACTGGGTCACTATGAGTTGGAACTGACTTGATGGCATCTAACAACAAACTGCTCATGAACAGGGAGCATACAAGCCAAAAGTGGCAGTGGGCTCTAGTTTCTACAGTTACAACACAGCCTTTTATAGCTTAGATGAGTGAGTATTTTGCCTTTTGGTTTGATTGATTAATTCTATTTTATTTCTTGGAGGGGAAAATTTGGCCAATGAATGTTTAGCTTGCCTATTTTGATTAGATGAGTGTTGCTAACTCATGCTGATGAGTGCTGCTGACTCATGCTAACTCATACTGACTTACGCTGATAAAAAAAATAAGTTTCGATTTTGTCCATTGATGCAGAAAAGGCATTTGATAAAGTCCAACACCCATTCATGCTAAAAACTCTTAGCAAAATGGGCATAGATGGCAAATGCCTCAACACAATAAGGGCCATTTATACAAAGCCAATTGCCCACATTATCCTGAATGGAGAGAGACTGAAAGACTTTCCCTTGAGATCAGGAACTAGACAAGGATGCCCACTCTCACCTCTCCTATTCAACATTGTGCTAGAAGTTCTAGCCAGAGCAATTAGATAAGACCAAGAAATAAAGGGCATCTGCATCAGCAAAGAGGAAGTTAAAATCTCCTTGTTCGCAGATGATATGATTGTATATGCAGAGAACCCCAAGAAATCTATAAGTAAACTATTCAAACTGATAGAAGAGTTCAGCAAAGTCTCAGGATACAAGATAAACATAAGTAAATCAGTAGGATTCCTTTATACCAACAATGAGACTGTTAAGGAAGAAATATCAAATTTACGATAGCCCGTAAGAAGATAAAGTACCTAGGAATTAATCTAACCAGAGAAATAACAGACCTTTACAAAGAGAACTACAAGCCCTTACTACAAGAAATTAAGAGAGACTTAGATAAATGGAAAAACCTACCCTGCTCATGGAAACGAAGAATTAACATTGTGAAAATGTCTATTTTACCCAAAGCAAAGAACAGACAGATGGATCGATGGAACAGAATTGAGACCCTAGAGATGACACCATCTGCCGATGAATAGTTGATATTCGACAAAGGCCCTAAGACACTAAACTGGGGTAAAAACAGTGCTGGCAAAATTGGTTATCCATCTGCAATAAACTGAATCAAGATCCATATCTTACACCTTATACAAGACCCAACTCCAATTGGATAAAAGACCTAAATATCAAACCTAAAGCGATAAAGCTCATCCAAGAAAAGGTAGGAACAATAATGGAAGTTTTAATACACAATCAGGACAGACTCCAAAATCTGTCAAAGAAACCACAATCAACAGAAGAGAAAATAGATAAATGGGAACTATTAAGAATCAAACACTTTTGCTCATCCAAAGACTTTATCAATAGAATTAAAAGAACACCCACAGAATGGGAAAAAATATTTGGCAACTCTATGTCAGACCAACGCCTGATCTCCATAATCTATAAGATACTACAAAATATCAATAAGAAGAAGATAAACCATCCAATTAAAGCGATGGGCAAAGGAGATGGACAGACGTTTCACTCAAGAGGAGATCCAGGCAGCCAAAAAACACATGCGGACATGTTCACGATCTTTAGTTATTAAAGAAATTCAAATCAAGACGACAATGAGATACCATCTCACCCCAACAAGATTGGCCATGATCCAGAAAACACAAAACAACAAATGACTCTGAGTACAGTTGATGCTTCTTTTAGATAGTCTAACAATTTCTGTTTGGCTCTGGGACCAAGGAAACCATTTTAATGTTTCCCTCTATTAAAATTTTTAATATTATTTAGGTCAATCTAGTCATTAAGCAGAAATATTCATTGAAATTACAAATAAATTAAATGTGATTAAAAACTTTACAATCTATGTTATCATCACATTGCATTTTTTCTGAGATGCCTTTTCATGCACTCTCTCTGAATACCAAAAAAAAAAACAATTTCTTCTCCTCTTTATGTTAATCTATTGCCCACACAACTTTTTGAAGTTACAACAAAGTGAAGTTGAAAATCAATTTAACATGTGTCACAGCAGCTTATTTTTTTTTTTTATAAAAACAACAAAAACCAAAAAACATGATTTCTTTTTTTTTTTTTTAAGTGTCCAGTCAAGTTTACTGGAAGAGAAAGAGAGTAGGGTCTCAGCCTAGTGGCTCAGCCCTTCCCCTCCTTAGTAGGGCAGGTTTTTTATAGTTTTAAAGTTTCAATGAAGTAGCATGGGGTGAGGGAGGTTTATGGTTTGATAATGAAAGAAAAAGCAGTAGCAAGAAATTCTGGTTAGGGGACTTATGCTCTGAATAAAGAAGTGTTGATTAGAAAGGGAAGGGCTGAGGTTTGTTTATGGTCAAGATTTTGATAAGGGAAGAGCTTTCAATTAGGAGGGTGGGGAAGACAGGCTTAAAGTGTGGTTATACCAGGTGGGGCCTACCAGGCTGTTTGCAGCTGATGGCAGGTCTGATCATTGAATAAGATGACCTCCCTGAATGACAGAGTCCTCTCAATGACCTCCCTGAATTTCAGGGACAAAGTTCCCTCAACTCCCCACTTTTGGTTTACGGACAGAGGGGTGTCATTATCTCTTAGCTACTTCCTGCTGGCAAGGGTCATTGACTTGTCATAGGCTATAATGGGAGTTGGGGGGATCCTCTGGCCTCCTGGCATTCTGTAAAGAGAGAGGTCCATTGGTTGTTTTTATGGAGGCTTTGGTATAGATCTTGTCGAGTCTCTCAGAGGAGCAGAATTTGATTCGCTTCAGAATTTCTTTCTAAAATTCAAGTTAGGAATTTTTTTCCCAACTCAGAACTTGCCTTTGGAATAAGGAAGAATGGTTAAGAGACTGCATGCTGCTTGTAAGTCCAGTGAAAGAAGTTAAGAATATTGAGTATTTTTGCAGTAAAAAATTTCAGGGACAGCAGATGGAATTGCTCAAACTTCAAATATAGCCATAATTATGCAGCCAACATCCTTGTCCTTAGCTTTAAAGCAAGACCCAGGGAACTTCCTAATCAGAGGTAGCCCGGGCCTTCAACCATCCTACGCTAGCAAGGACCCTGGGACACAACATAGTTACTTTGGAAAAAATAAAATAAAACAAAACCTGACACACCACGTAATTATGCAAAAGGGGGTTTTATTTGTTCAAATAAGATTGGTGGTGTTAAGCTGGGTATGGCTAAATTCAGTGGGCTTAAACAATGTCAGGATACTCTCTTCCAGGATCCATGTATTCAATCTCAAGAGAGGTGGATTGGTCCTGCTTGGATAACGTACCCTTTGTTGGGCAACTAATGTTGTTGTTAGGTGCCATCCAGTTGGTTTCAATTCATAGGGATACTACATACAACAAAATGCAACAGTGCCTGGTCCTGTACCATCTTCACAATTGTTGTTATGCTTGAGCCCATTGTTGCCACCACTGTGTCAATCCATCTCATCAAGGGTCTTTCTCTTTTTCGTTTACTCTCTATCAAGCTTGAAGCCCTTCTTCAAGGACTGATCCCTCCTGATAACATGTCCAAGTTTGGGAGATACAGCCTTGCCATTCTTGCTTCTTATGAGCATTCTGGCTATACTTCTTCCAAGACAGATTGTTCATTCTTCTGGCAGTCCATGATATAATCAATATTCTCCAACAATACTATAATTCACAGGCATCAGTTCTTTCAGTTTTACTTACTCATTGTCTAGCTTTTGCATGCATATGGGACAGCTAAAAATACCAAGGCTTAGGTCAGGCACACATTAGTTTTAAAGTGACATCTTTGCTTTTTAACACTTTGAAGAGGTCTTTTACAGCAGCTATGCCTAGTGTAATAGGTCATTTGATTTCTTGACTACTGCTTCCATGGGTGATGATTATGGATGAAAGTAAAATGAAATTCTTGACATCCTCAATATTTTATCCATTTATCATGATGTCACTTATTGGTCCAGTTGTGAGAATTTGTTTTTTCTTTATGTGGAGGTGTAATTCATGACCTGATGACTGTAGTCTTTGATCTTCATTAGTGCTTCAAGCCCTCTTCACTTTCAACAAGGAAAGTTATGCCACCTGCATATTGCAGGTTGTTAATAAGTGTTTCTCCTATCTTGATGCCACATTCTTCTTCGTATAGTCCAGGTTCTTGAATTATTTTCTCTGTATACGGTTGCATAAGTGTGATGAAATGATATGAACCCTGAACCACATATTATGTCCTTTTATTCTATTCAAACAATATTTCTTAGTCTATGTATAGGTTTCTTAGTCTGAGCAAAATTAAGTGTTGTAGAATTCCCATTCTTCTCAATGTTATCCATAATTTATGATCCACATAGCTGAATGCCTTCGCATAGTCAATAAAACACAGGTAAACATCTTTCTGGTATTCTGTGATTTTATCCAAGATCCATCTGACATCAACAATGATATCCTTTGTTTCACTTCCTCTTCTGAATTTGGCCTGAAATGCTGGCAGTGCCCTGTCAATGTATTGCTGTAACTGCTTTTCAATGACCATTAACAGTGATCTGGCAATAAGATATTTGAACTGGTAAGGCCCGGGCCACAAGTCTGTCTATATGAGTAGAAAAGCAAGGGAAAATCTCACTCAAAATAAGTAAACCGGAGTCTCTACAAGGAAGCGGAATTCTGTCACTACACAGAGTAGCAAAGGGGACTGATGATGTTGGGGTTCGGATTTCAAGACGTGACCCAGAATTTCTTTAAAAGTAAATTTTTATTAAAAATATGTCCAATAGGAAAAAGACTGGTGCACCAGGGATGCACTCCAAACTATGCAGAGTAAGGAGGCGACCCCGAGCTTCCTTAGCACCCAGTATTTTAAGTCATGAGATTACAAAGCAGGGAGGGGGAACTAACCTTTACATTGGTTAAGGCCACTTGGAATTCCTGTTAGTTGTAAAATGTGGTCAAGGTCTAGGGGTCACTTGCAAAGCTGTCCCCAGGCTTTGTCTTGTGACAGATGTTTTGTAAGACAAAGGTGAGATTGCTCTATGGTATTTTCTGCTATTAAGTTGTTTCCTGGGACTTTCTTTAATACCTTGAATTTTTACTGCGCCCTTCCTCAAAATGGAGTCACTTATGCCTCATTTCAACAATGACACTGTGGAACAGTGAGTGAGCCCTGTGCTCCTGGAAAACAGTGATGGTCAAGAAATTCTTCCCACCCTTTTATGCTTCAGAAATGGTTTACTACAAAGGACATTTTCTCTCATAGGACTTATATAAATAAGATCCATGGATGAGCCCTTGTCTACTTCTAGTTCCAACACAAAACCCAAACCAAACCAGCTGCTGTTGAGTTGATTCCAACTCACAGCGACCCTAAGGGAGAGAGTATAACTTCCCTATAGAGTTTGCAAGGAACACTAGTGGATTCAAACTGCTGGTCTTTTGGTTAGCAGCTGTAGCATTTAAACATTATGCCACTAGGGTTTCCAAGTCTAACATAACCAAAAATCAAAAAACCACTTCCATCTTGACTGGACAAACTTTAGTCATGCTTCATTCCTTCCCCAAGTCCCTGAACTTTGGTCAGTCCTTGAGCAGTGAAACAAAAGAGCAAGCCCTGCCAAAGGCCACTCCCTGACCTCAGGGAAAAACATTCCCTGACCAACTGTCAAGTTTCTACGCCCACTCACCCCACTCCCAGCACGGGCTCTCTCTGGTCTTGCTTACTCCTCCTTATAAAAGAAAAGCCCATTTCTGTCTGACCTTTGAGCTGCTTGCAGATTTTTATGTTCCCTGGTGGGAGCATTCTCCCTACTGTGAAAGTTCTCCTCCCCTTATAAAAAGAATCCTTTGGAGTAAAGTTTCTCTTTACTTACGTCTGGATTTAGTTTTTATTTGACACTGGTCAGACAAAACAATAAAGTGCTACTGCAACACACTACTATTCAGTCTGATGGGGCCTGAGAGCACAGTAGTTAATGCCACTTCTTCCTTTCCTGCTCTCAGTTTTGCATCGGTTGAGCAGCAGAACCAGGAATCGTGCAGCTGGAGTTCAGAATGTCAGCTTCAGTACTACGAAAGCTGATTGGAGAGCCCAGAATAGATCTATGGCCAAATGGGCTTTCTAATACTCACTTCTCTAAATTAAAATACACCTGTTCAAATTTCAGGTCTTCTTGCAGGGCACGGTCTACTCCAGAAAGCTTGTCATGAGAAGGTGAGAGAACTGGTAGGTCCTTGAGGACAGGTTACTCTGAGAGAAAAAGGGCCGACTCACGCATTAGCAGTTTCTTTCCACAATCTTCTAACAAAAAAGGTGCTTTTTATCAAGGAAAGAATGAGTGAGCCTGAACCTCCCAGGACTGTCCCTCCTAAAAAGTAGACAGAAGCCTGAGGGGATCCATATTCAACCTCTAACCAGTGCATCAAAAGAACAACACATTAGAATATGGGCAGGAAATGAATATGAAAAACCTTGAAGAGTCGCTAGGCTAACAGGCTTTAAAGTCATCTTTTTGTCTAAATTAAAACAATATTATTTTTACACCTCTTTAAAAATATAATTTTGCTAACATTGGAATAACTACATTTATAATAATCTCATACATACAATTTATTAAGTGACTAAAAGAAAATAAAAACAAAAAGGGGATTATTAATGTACAGTTCAAATTTTAATAACCTCATGGAATGAATTGGGTCCCCCCAGAATTGTGTAGCAATTGGGCTGGCCATGATCCCCAGTATTTTGTGATTGCCATCCATTTCATAATTTTCCTATGCTGTAAATCCTAATCTATGCCTTCAGTTAATAGATAGGATCATATTAAAGAGGGTTAGGGTGAGACTGCAACATCCCTCCTAAGGGAGTTTCCCTGGAGTGTGGCTTGTACTGCCTTTTATCCTACAAAAGACCAAAGGAAAGAGAAACAAGTAGAAAGTTAGGGATCTCATATCATCAAGAAAGCAACTGAGAGCAAAGTGTCCTTCAGACCTAAGTTTCCTGCACCAAGATGCTGTCAGATCAAAGAAAATGTGACATACCATGAGGACCTTCCTTCAGAGCTGACAGAGACAGTATGTTCCCCAGGAGCCGGCACCTTGAATCTGGACTTTTATTCTACTGGACTGTGAGAGAATAAACTCTTCTTTGTTAAAGTCATCCACTTTTATTTCTATTAGAGCAGTACCAGATAACTAAAACAAGTAATCATCTCATTTTCTGGCTTTTTATCGTGCATGCTTCATTAATAACATCAGTGAAGCTCAACAGTTTCAAAATGTTTTCAATAGATATTAATTCCAAAATTATATTATAATTCTGTTGTTTTAAAATTGTCTGATTTACATGTTTTCATTGAAAAGGAAATACACTCTCTTAGGCACTTAGACTTGGATACAAATTTTTAAAATTATAATAATCCATTTTACTACAGTACTAGGTATATCTCTGCCTTTCCAGCATCTCTGTGAGGTAGGCAGGGCGGGTTTCATTTTTCTAGGTCATCAGATGAGGAAACTGAAGCAGGAAAATATTAAGTTACATGCTTCTCATCATGTCTTCAGGAAGCAAAAGAGTTGAATTTAAAACTCCATTCTCTTCTCTTTTATACTTCCCAAAGAAAGTATATTAAGTACATACTTCTTTCTCATCTAGTTGGTTTGCGCTTAAAAAGGTTACCTTAAAATGTACGTGTATTTGCAACCTAGATTTTAAAGAAAAACCCTTATTTACACTGAATATAAAGTACAGTTAAAAATTTTTAAAAAGCCTGAAACAAAGTTGAAGGAAAAATTACCTCTTTTTTTTAACTGTAGGAACCTCAAATAAATGAGTAAATTTAGAATAAGCTGTAGCACGACCCTTCGAATAATATAGAGTAAAACACTTCCTGCTTAAAAAAGAAAAAGTCAAATGGGTATTGTTCCATCGAAAAATATATACCCTCTATCAGTCCAAAGTAAATTTGCTTTGAATAATTTCTAGATCCTCAGAGACATTCTCTCTCTAAGGAATCAATCCATTTAGGAAATTACTTCCTTGAACTTGTACTAAAAAATGGAGAGGCCTTATTTATCACATTTGGTTTCAGAGGAAAATGGTACACTTTAGATAAAACATTGCAATGACCAAAATACCTCCCATCTGTCAACTTTGTATTCCTTTCACTTAGTTTCACGTAGTGCATTTTGGCAGCATTCATAGGGAAAAAGCAGGCAGGAATCTATTTTTACCAGTGTTAAAAGCATGCCAATTTGGCAAGGGTGTGGACAATGAATGGGGCCCTCTTATCCACAGGTAGTACGAGTATTGATTGGTTCAGTCTTTCTGGAAGGTAATTTGGCAATATACAGCATATTAGAAATTTAAATATGTATATTCTTTGGCACAGAAATTCAACTTCTGGGAACTTATCCCAGAAGTTGTACAAATACACAAAGCTACACATAAAGGGCACTCACAAAGCATGGTTTACAATAAAGGTAAGTTTGAATCCATCCAAATGTCTATCACTAGGAAACTGATTATATTACAGTATATCTGTTCAGTAAAGTATTTCACAGTGCATTGAAAAGATCATGTATAGCAGTGTTTACTGCTAAGGAAAGTTTATGAAAGAGCATGTGCAATATGGGTTGTAAAAATGCTTAGTTAAAAAAACATGGTTCTATATGCATAGATAAAAGTCTGGGAGGATGTTTAACAATATAATGTGATTATCTCTGGATTGTGATGTTTTAAGTAATGTTTACTTCTTTATTCATTTTACTTGCATCCACAATCAACATCCACAGAAGCAGCAGTCAAGAATTCAAATGGTGCATTGTACTGGGGGCAAATCTGCTGCAAAAGACCTCACTAAGGTTTTGAAAAGCAAAGATGTCACTTTGAGGACTAACTTGCACCTGACCCAAGCCATGGCATTTTCAATCACCTCCCATGCATGCAAAGTTGGACAATGAATAAGGAAGACTGAAAAACAACTGATGCCTTTGAAGTATGGTGTTGGTGAAGAATACTGAATATACCATGGACTGCCAGAAGGACAAGCAAACCTGTCTTGGAAGAAGTGTAGCCTAAATCCTCTTCAGAAGCAAAGATGGCAAGACTTCATCTTATGTACTTTGGACATATTATCAGGAGGAATTTGTTCCTAGAGAAGGACATCGTGCTCGGTTATAATTTTTATAAGGAAAAAAAAAACCCTAAGCCCACTGCCATCAGGTCGATTCTGACTCAGAGTGACCCTACAGGACTAACAGCACTGCCTGATAAAATTCCCTAAGAGCACCTGGTGCATCTGAACCTTCCAGTTAGCAGCTGTAGCACTTAACCATTATGCCACCAGGTCTTCCCCTTTCATGAGGGTCAGTGAAAAAGAGGGAGGCCCTCAATAAGATGGATTGACACAGGGGCTGCAGCAGTGAGTTCAAACACAGCAGTGATTATGAGGATGGTGCAGGATGGAGCAGTGCTTCCTTCTGTTGTCATAGGGTCACTATGCGTCAGAACTAACTCAAAGGCACTTAGTAATAACACTGTTTTCATGTTGTTTGGAACTATACAGTAAGCATGTCTCACTTACTTAATCATAAAATATAGGTCTCCTACCTTGAAAAACAAAATCGTAACATGGTATTTTTAAAATCAAAATGAAACCTGTTGCTGTCAAGGAAAAGTCAGCTCATAGTTACCCTTTAGGACAGAGCAGAACTGCCCCATAGGGTTTCCAAGGACTGCTAGTGGATCAAAACTACAGACCTTCTCATTAGCAGCAGAGCTCTTAACCACTGCACCACCAGGGCTCTGTTTTCTTCATAAACAACAACAAAAAAAACCCAGTGCTGTCAAATCAATTCAGACTCATAGCAACCCTACATAGAGGTAATTATTTCTATTTTTCTTATCAGAAAAATATCTACAGACTTTATCAAATAGAAAACTTATATTCACCTCAGTTCCTATTCTCTTACCAGCCTGACCTACACTAGAAGATATAGGTGACATTAATCCAAGGTAATAAGAATTAAATTAGTCCTCTTCATTCCTCTCAATCCAAATTGGTTTACTTGTATGTGACCCTTATTTTGCCAGATTGTACCAGACACCTGGTGGCAAGATTGTAGGGGTTAACTCCAGACCTGGCAGCTCTTTCAGCCAACCCAAAATACTCTAGCTTACAAAAGATTATAGCTCTTTAGGCTCTCAGCAGTAGTAGCTTCTTCTAGTTCTTACCTTCCTCAGGGGCTGGGCTAGGGGCAGATGCTATTAGAGGGACCCAACTCTGCACCACTGTCTAGTATGCTCCATAATCTTGGCTCCTGGTCTCAAAGGGAACACGTAACCCTCTCTTGAATGTGAAGATTAGTTTCATCTTTTTCAGGGATCCTTTCCCCAGAGTGGATTGACACAGTGGCCACAACAATGGGCTTAAGCATAGAAATGATTTTGGACATGGCACAAGACTGGGCAGTGTTTTGTTCTGTTGTTCATAGGGTCACTATGAGTTGGAACTGACTGGATGTCACCTAACAATTCCCCAGGGTGGGTGGGAATAGTCCTCAGCTCTCTTGATGGGAACTTCATTGTAGTGGGGACCTCTTAATCCTGAAGTCCCTTTTGTTGTTTCTCCCTAGGACCACGGTGGAAGTAAAGTGGATAGTGCTTGGGCTAGGCCCTTGGGGGGTGGGTGGAATGGCACTGACCCCGAGGAGAGACAGGTTATCTGAGCACTGAGCTGATACGGAGAAGGCAGGAGGGCGGAAACCCATACTCAATCAGGCCCAAGGAATTTAACAGCTACAAGGTTGTCCATTGGGGTCAGTTCTACTCTGTTCTGTAGGGTTGCTATGAGTTGGAATCAACATCACTGTTTTTTTTTTTTTTTTTAATTTGGTCACTATGAGTGGGAATGAACTCGATGGCAACAGGTTTGGTTTTCTGTATAAGTCCACATGATAGCACTCAGGACTAAGAAATCTATCTACCTTCATTCATTCTTTGGCAATTTCCCTCCCACCACCAAGAGAAAAAGAAAACAGAAACAAACATTTTTCCACTACCTCAAATTACATTCTTGCTTAGTTAAAACTACTACTTTTCTCTTCTGGAAAAAGAGAGTTATATGCAGGGGCCCCTCATTTTATACTGGCCTCAGTTTTCCCAAGTAACCCATACTCCACTGTGTAGGAGCTTATAGGAACGTCATGCTAACAAAACTTTGAATTGCCTGTTCTTGTAGCTCATCCTCCCTTAAGTGAATGGGCATATCAAGCACTACTGTAACTCCTAAGGATGGAGAACACAGGCTTCCGAAACTTTGGAGCTCAAAGGGATTTTGGAGGGTAACTAGTTCAGTTTGTTTACTTTCTGGATGAAGTATATGGACATTATGTCATGTGACCAAGAATACAACTACTGCGTGTAGAAATCACCACCATTCAGTCTAGGAATAATTAGAAATTTTCCCTTTTGTGGCTTGCTTTCTATTTCTACTATGAGTATCTTTGTCAGGGGAGAAGTTGGGAGAGAAAAGGAATCTGAAATTTAGTCATTCTTTGTAGTTGTTTACAAATTGGAAGGTTTTTGTGATGAAGGAAGTTGAAATTCATTATTAAAATGAGCAGTTAAAAAAAAACTTTCGTAATGTAACTTACCATTTCCCCATTCTGATGGATATTCAAGAGTTTACACAATTTAGCACATGAACCAATCAGATGCCTGAACAAAATGGGTAAGAGTTATTAATAATACAACAAACCGCTAGTTGAAAATTGAACAAATCTGATTTTTGAAAATAATCACACAGATCCTGAATATTTTCAGTCTCAGCTCTGATAAACTGAGTCCTATCGACTTTTGGAAAAAGCCTTCTCTTCCACGGCTGAGCTACTCATGTTTCATTGGAATTGATCTTCCTGTCCATCTTTCGTAAACCATGGTGGATTAGTGGTTCAGTGCCACAGTTGTTAACCAAAGAGTCGGCACTTTAAATCTGCCACGTGCTCCTTGGAAACCCTATGGGGCAGTGCTACCCAGTTTTATAGGGTTGCTAACAGTTGGAATCAGCCCAATGGCAATGAGTTTGGTTTTGGTTTATCCGTCTTTTAGTTTGTGTCATGATTTGGTAAGTGAGGCACTGTTGTTGGTTGCATGGAGTTTGCTAAAATAGGAAAGATTTAAAATCTGCCCATGAAACTTGATCAGCAAGATGGACCTGGCTGCCTAGTTTGACTCCAGTTGCTTAGCCAGTTGGGACAAACACATGACTACCTGTGTAGTGTCCAAAGGACACAGTAATTTCAATTGCAGAAATGGTGAGGAAAGGGTTACCAATAAGCCAGGCTTTGATTCAGATGGTAGTTACCACTCCGGCCAAAGGCATGGGGCAGGGGTTAGAGGGCTCTAGTCGGGGACCACCGTGCACACAGAAGCAGCAGACAAGAAATCAAACAATGGGCAAATCTGCTGCAGAAGACTTCTTTAAGGTATAGAAAAGCAAAGATATCACTTTGAGGACTAAGGTGCACCTGAACCAAGCCATGGTATTTTTCAGTTACCTCATATGCATGTGAAAGCTGGAAAATGAGTAAGTGACACTGAAGAATTGGTGCTTTGAATTACAGTGCTGGAGGAGAATACTGAGTATTCCATCAACTTCAGAAGAATGAACAAGTCTGTCTTGGAAGAATGAGAACGCTCTTTGGAAGTAAGAATGGCAAGACTTTGTTTCACATACTTGGAACATGTTCTTAGGAGGCACCAGTCTCTGTAGAAGGACATAATGCTTGATAAAGTAAAGGGTCAGCAAAAAAGAGGAAGATCTTTGATAAGGTGGATTGACACACCAGCTGCAACAACGGGCAGAAACACAGCAACCACAGTGAGGATGGAACAACACTAGGTAGTATTCCATTCTGCTGCATGTAGTGTCACTATGAGTAGAAATCAACTTGAGGGCACCTAACAACAACTAGTCTGGGATAATCTGGGGACAGAGACCAATATAAAGCAAAGCCTTCATAGGTGAGAAGGGGGAAGAGATGGTAACATATCCTTAATTATTCGGTTTTCATGCCTGTAGACACTAGTCATGGATTGAACTGTGTGTCCCCCAAAATGTGTGCAGCCATTTGGCTGAACTATCATTCCCAATAATTGTGATTTTCCCTATGCTGTACATTGTAATCTCTGCCTGTGGCTAATAGATACAACGATAATGTTAAAAGAGGGTTAGGGTGGGACTGCAACATACTTCAGGGAGTTTTCCCGGAACGAGGCTTGCGTCACCCTTTATTCTTTCATCCTGTGGGAGATAAAGAGAGGAGCAAGCAGAGAACTGGGAGCCTCATGCCATCAAGAAAGCAGCACTGGGAGAAAAGCATGTCCTTCAGACCTAAGGTTCCTGTGCCAAGATGCTCCCTGACCAAAGACTGATGCAACACAAGGAACTTCCTCCAGAGCCAAAAGAGGGAAAGACTTGGACACTCTGAATTTGGACTTGTAATGTGCTGGACTGTGCAAGAATAAACTTTTCTTTGCTAAAGCCATCCACTCGTGGTATTTCTGTTAGAGCAGTATCAAATGACTAAAACAACACCTTAAGTTCAGTTAGCAACATCCATACTTAGGGATCAGCCCCAGAGATTATCACTAAATTGGAAGAACTCCCATTTTTCAGCACTCCTGGGTGCTTTTCATGTATGATGTTATTAAGTTCTCACATTAGTTTTACCAGGGATATTGCAAAGAATTGGCTTTTGCAATTTGTAGCTAGGCAAGGAATTCATAGCCAAAACTGTCATGAAGGGTAGGCTAGAAGCGCTTAAGCAAGAGCTGAGGCTGTCTGTAGTCCACAGACAGAATTTCTTCTCCCTCAGGGAATCCTCATGTCATGGACTGGATTGTATCCCCCCAAAAGTGTGTAGCAATTTGGCTGGGCCATGATTTCCAGCATTGTATGATTATCCACCATTGCGTTATTTGATGGAATTTTCCTGTGTGTTATAAATTCTACCACGGTGATTTAATAAGATGTATTAGCAGCAGTTATACTGATGAGGTCTACAAGATTGGATAGCGTTTTAAGCCAATCTCTTTTGAGATATAAATGAGAGAGGTAAGCAGAAACACCAAGGAGGCAGTGTTGGGAGTAGAATGTGTTCTTTGGACCTGAGGTTTCTGTACTGATATGCTCCCAGACTAAGCGTCATAGATTGTGTCCCCCGCTCCCCCAATGTGCATAGCCATTTGACTAGGCCATGATTCCTGCTACTGTGTGATGCTCCTGTTGTTGTTGTGAGGTGCTACTGAGTTGGTTCCAACTCATAGCGACCCTATGCATACACAACAGAATGAAATACTGCCTAGACTTGTGCCATGTTCCACAATCTTCTTTATGCTTAAGCCCGTCATAGTGGCCACTGTGTAAATCCATCTCATTGAGGGTCTTTGTCTTTTGCACTGACCCTCCACTCTACCAAGCATGATGTCCTTTTCCAGGGACTAATCCTTCCTGACAACATGTCCAAAGTAAGACGCAGTCTTGCCATCTTTGCTTCTAAGGAGCACTCCAGTTGTACTTCTTCCAGAACAGATGTTTGTTCTTCTGGCAGTCCATGGTACATTTGATATTCTTCTCCAACACCACAACTGAAAGGCATCAATTCTTCTGTCTTCTTTGTTCATTGTCTAGCTTTTGCATGCATATGGCACGATTGAAAATACCATGGCTTGGGTCAGGTGCACTGTAATCTTCAAGGTGACATCTTTACTTTCCAACACTTTAAAGAGGCCTTTCACAGCAGTGTTCTCCAAATCCTGCCTCTGTGTTGCTAATGAGGGAGAATGGGCAGTGGTTGTGCTAGTGAAGGACTCAGTCTCTAAGATTATACTATGATTCGAGGCAGTCTTCTGGGATATAAAGGGAAGCAAGAAGAGAGTCAGGGACCTTATACCATCAGGAAAGAAACAGTGCTGAGAGGAGACAATGTCCTTTGAACCTGGAGTTCCTGCACCTCAAGTTCCCAGTCCAGGGGAGGACTGATGACAAAGACTTTCCTCTGGAGAAAGACTTCCTGTGGAGCTGATTCCCTGAATTTGGACTTGTAGCTTATTAACTGTGAGAGAGCAAATTTCTCTGTTAAAGCCATCCACTTGTGGTATTTCTGTTATAGCAGCACTGGATAACTAAAACACTTCAGTTCTATTCTAAAGGTATGTCAGCTTATTAGATGGGGCCCACTCAATTATCCAGGACAATCTCCTTTCCTGCAAAATGTATGTTATCCCTGATTACAGATATTAATAACATTACAAAATACCTTCAAAGCAACACCTGCATTAGTTCCTAATTCACTGTGTACTATAGCTGTGATGGTAAAGATTGTGTGTCAACATGGCTGGTCCATGATTCTCAGTGGTTTGGCAGTCATGCGAAGTTGTGATCACTTCCGTGATGAGATTTAACATATTATGATCACCTCCACGGAGAGATCCGCTATGAGTAGTCGATCAGTTATAAGGAGGATTCCTTGGGGCTGTGGCTTGCATTCAATGAAAGTGGACATTCTGGTAAGGCTTAAGAGCTTTTGCACATTCTGAATCCTGCAGCTGGCTCCTGTTAATCTTACCTCTGGGTCTTGGCACTTGATTTAGCAGTTTACCTGCAGTCTTGCCTACTGATCTTGGGATTCATGGATCTTCACAGCCTGTGAACAAGAGCCTGGCTCTCTGACCTGCTGATCTTGGGTTCTTAGCTTGTGCAGCTACATGCCCCAGGAAAAACCTCTATCCTGACCTATGGGCTCGGGACATTCTGGTCTCTATAACCAGGTGAGCCATTTCCTTGATATAAATCTCAGCCTAAGAGAACCCAGCCTAAAAGCACAGCCTAGAGAGGAGCCCTGATGGTGCAATGGTTAAGAGCTCAAGCTGCTAAACAAAAAGTTGGTAGTTCAAATCTACCAGCTGCTTCTTGGAATCCCCATGAGGTGGTTCTACTCTATCCTATAGGGTTGCTAACAGTTAAAATTGACTCGATGGCAATCTGTTTGGTTGTTGAGTTTATAAAGCCTAGCCAAGGTCCTCTGGTAGTGCAGTGGTTAAAATACTTGACTGTTAACCAAAAGGTGAGCAGTATGAACCCACAGGAGGTAGTTGTGGCAGTCTGCTTCCATAAAGATTTACAGTCTTGGAAACCCTGAAGGCAGGTTTACTCTGTCCTTATAGGGTGTCTATGAGTCAGAATCCACCTGACTGCAGAGGGTATACTCTAGTCAGGTTGACATAAAACTAGCCATGGTACCAGGTAAGTTTAATTATTCTGATTTTAGATCTGAAATCTGAGACTCTGAGAGGCAAAGACTCTGGTCTTTAGATACAGGCTGCATTTTTTGGATCATACTATGCCTTCTGGGGAAACTCTGGTGGCATAGTGGTGACAAGAAACAGTGGTTAACCAAAAACGTCAGCAGTTTGAATCTACCAGATGCTCTTTGGAAACAACATGGGGCAGTTCTACGCTGTTCTAAAGGGTTGCTATGAGTTGATACTGGGTATTGTCTCAACAGCAACGGGTCTTTTTGTTGTTGTTGCTGTTGTTAAATATCTCCTTGGAGAGAAATAAATGCATTCCAATCATCTGTATGATCTAATTGTTTCCAAGATCTTAAAAATGCGGGAGAACCAAACTTGTATTGTGTGTCTCAGGTAATTATGTGTAATCTGCAAAGAAGTGACACCACATCTTCTGGGAAAGAACTGTGGACCTAGCTAAGGAAACTGAATATGACAGAAAAGGGGGACATGGCATAAAGTAATACGAGGACAGTAAGCCTTGGAATCAAGGGCAGGTGTATTTGAGTTAAGGCTTTGCCACTTTGCAAATGCTGGGATCCCAGGCAATTGCCTGTTTTTTCTTTTTTTAAATGCACTTTATTAAGGCATAATTTGCACACAATGTAACCTTTTAATTGTATATCTCAGTGAATTTGAACAAATTTATACACCTGTACTATCATACATACAATTAAAACATTATTCACTCTTCTTTTGATGAATATTTTGGTGGTTTTCAATGTTTTGCTATTGCAGATAAAGCCATTGGAAACATTCTAGAAAATACTTCAGGGTACATATGCAATACAGCTTTCCTGATGATTCATACTTCAGAGTAGAATTACTGGGTGTGCTCATCTTCAACTTTAATTGGTAGTGTGAGAATACAGCCAATCTGATGGGTTGAAATGGAATGGCATTGTTGGTTTCAGAAGTATAATAACTTTTTTTCCCCTCACATTTTTAATGCATGCGATATTTTCTAGTCTCCTGAACTCACTGTAGTACACTGGACTTTTTCCCCCATTACCATGGAATACTTTAGTGGCTATCTCTTTGTCGTGATATATTTTACTAAAGTGAGACTGTTTTATTCTTTGAAATGTATTTTATTATTTATTGGACTTAGAGAAATGATAATGAAAGAACTAAGTACGTGTACAGGCATCTGTCATTGTCTCTCATAATAGCTTTTTCATTAAAGGCAATTTTGTCTCGATGATTTCTTATTCACCTGACTTTGAGCATGTAAAGTGGTCAGAATTTTGTGTTTTGCATACGTATTGGGAGTATGTTCCCGTTTTTCCCACTGGAGAAATCCCAAGATCAGAGGACTTGATAATAATTTTGATCAGCACTTAGTTTAATTAGTACTTGGAGACTGTCAAGTAGAAACCTTGGAACTTGTACCTGCAGTGCAGAAATGACACCACTGAACGATGCCACTTTTGCACGTGACAGTAGCACTCTATTTTTGTTCAGCCACTACCTAGGAGTCTGGGCTGCCCTTGGATATACTCACAGCAGCTCCCTGATGTTGCGCTTTGTTTGTGGGGAAGAAGCTGTGTCAGTAGATCAAAATTTACACCGTGTTGATCTAGGAAATGCAATGACAACACAATAAACAAATATGAGATCGTATTTCCACTTTCGTTGGGGACAAGGGGAACATTTAATCCTAAGCAGAGTGAGACAGAACAAGAGGAAATAAAATGCATGCTGACTGTGGGTGTAGTGTTTCCTCTTGTAGTTTTGGTCTGCAAAATCCAGAAGGGAATGATCATTTTTTATTTCTCTCACATTCTCACTGTCACTTTATAAATGTCTCAGAATCAAAAGAAACCCCAGTTGGAAAGTATATTTTTCTTGACCTAAAGAACGTGGTTTAAATGAGAATGTACGTGAGGGTGGAGGTCGGTGGGGGCTGGAGGCAGCTTTGTGGGCACAAAGAATTATCCAAGATACAAGTCAAGGAAAAAATGATAATTTTTAAGTTATAAGACAGAAAGCTCTGAATGGTGAAAATTATCTGTGTTGGCTATACATTCCTAGAGGAGTGGGCCACACAATTTGTCCTTTTGTTTACTGATTAGACTGTTCAGAAATATTACAGAGGGTCTGCAGACAGTTCCCTTTACTTCTGCTTCTAGAGATTCAACATGAAGCCAGATTTTCCTGGCAGGCACAGTAAAGGTCAGCTTTGGTGCTGTTCCATTAAAACATGACTATAAAACTTTTTATGCATAAGAGATCACAAGGAAGTTTTTAGGCATTTTCTTCTAACTCATTCTTTTTGTTAATGGTTAACAAGACCTGTACATGCTTTGGAAGAAGTCAGATATTCCCTTGCTTTGAAAAGTAAAAGTTCTGCTCACCTTGCATTAAAATAGTAATTTGCTAATTAAACAGAGCCTCCACATAGAATACTTGCCTTTGAATATGCGTGTCTCCCTTGGATTCCCACAACTGCTCTTGTTCACACCTGCCATCAAGGTCTCAGTCCTCCATTCTAACATTGCCCTCCCAGCGTTGACTTTCCGATAGGAACCTCTGCATTGCCAAGTCAAATATCATAAAACCTCAGTGTCCTGAAGTAGCACTTCCATCTCACTCTCTCCTGGCTTCTACAACCCTTACAGCTGCTGCATGAGCGACCTTAGTCTAGGAGAGGGTCAGTGTGCTCAAGGTGAGAGAAGTGTATCCCGGCACATAATTCACTTTCTAATCTAATGACTTCAATCCTATTATGCCGCAAGAATGTAGCAGGCACACTGACATTGTCTACTGGCACCAGAGAAAGCAGGGTGGGTGTTGCTATATTAACACATCCCAGCTGAATTTTGATAGGGTACTGAGAAACTTGTTAGCCAGACAGAAGAATTAATCAGGACTTCGTAAAGTCTAACAGGAGCACACACCACCCTTACAAAACAAACTGACTTTAACTAGTTTATTTTCCTCCTCCTTAATCTGGACTTCAGCAGACACAGGTCAGCTAGCTAGTAGTCTGGTTTCCTGGAACAAGATGGTAATCTTACTTAAAATTCTGTTAAAGTCTTAGACTTTTATCTTCTGCACAGACATGTAAAAAAGGCCTTTACTTTTAGGAGTGGCTAATATTATTTACTCTTCCTAATCCTTTTCAATCTCTCATTTAGCCTCAAGGCATTTAGAACACCAACTGTAATTTAACCACAGGGTATTGGAGGAAAAGGCCTTCAGCTCCCACTCCCAAATTAAAAAGCACCTTGACCTGTTGTACCTGACTTCACTGGACACATTTTCTGCCTCAAACCACTGTCACGCTCCTGCTGGGATTTGGAGAGATTTGCTCAGTCTTCCATCCATCTAATTGGACTTTTGGAAGACAAAAAGGAAAATGGGAGGGAGGGAGGGCAGGAGCAATAGAGATGATTCATATGGCTGGTTACACCACAGTATGTTGCTTATCACAGAATCAGCGACACGAAAATAATGAAACAGAAGAACTGAGCTCTATGAATTTAAAGATTCTGTCTTCATATGGTGTCACAGTGGCTAAGAGCTTTGGCTGCTAACCAAAAAGATTGGCAGTTTTAATCTACCAGCCACTTTTGGCAAACCCTAGGGGCTGTACTACTCTGTCCTGTAGAGTCACTATGAGCTGGCATCCACTTGGTGATCTTGATTTCAATAGTCATCATTAAACTATTTGCACTTCCCCACCCCTAACTAAGGTGGAAAGAGAAATGCAAAGTGATGTCTCTTTCAGTCATTTAATCAAATGGCTTCAGGTTAAATACAACAATAAAAACCCACTGCTGTCCAGTTGATTCCAACTTGTAGTGACCCTATACAACAGGACAGAACTATCCCACAGGGTTTCCAAAGAGCAGCTGGTGGACTTGAACTGTCAACCTTTTGGTTATCAATCTTCGGTATTAACTGTGGGGTCACTAGGGCATCAGATCAGGTGTTCCCAAAATAGGAGAAATGCAGTAGGGTGTAGAAAGGGTTGATTGATAGACAAGGTCTGAGAAAATTCTCTCCTGTCACCTGATCCAGCTGGAAATTCAGACTCTGAACTGTGTCCTGACAGAACTAAACAGAGGATAATAGCCTCTGGCTAAAGATTTTGTAATTGAAATTGAGACACAGTGGGCCATGTGCATGTTTAGAACAGTGATCACATTGTGAATTACAACAGAAGTCCCACTTGTCATCACACAGACCGCAGAAAGGCATCTGATTTGGAATGGGGATGACAAAATGAATCTTTCGGTTTTCCCCTCTTGGACCTGAAAACAAAAGGACTGTGACTACCGTGTTCTGGGATGAAGTCTTATACTCCTTCTAGGACCTACTCAATTATTATGAAAGAGAGAGAAAAAATTCCTGCCTGGAATTACTCCTACCACTTTCTAAAAGAAGTAACCTTTTGTCCTCATCACCCAATGGTGAAAGAGCAACAAACATACCAAGCCAAAGAGCTTCTGCTTTGCTTGCTATCACTGCTTTTCTTCATTTAACTTTAGTAAGTGCCTGAATGTCACTCTGGGTTTTAAGTACCATTAAAAAACATGGCTCTAATTTAACAGTATCTATTGACATTTACAATGACCCTACACTTTGAACCAGCAATACACATTAAAAAATTACAAGGATAATCACAGCAGAATTATTTGTAATATCCTACGAGTGAAAACAATCCAAATGGCTACCAATTTAGAATTAAATTACTGTACATTCATACAACAGAATGTTAACAGAAAAAAAAACTTGTGCCATTGATTTGATTCAGACTGGCAGCCACCCTGTAGGACAGAGCAGAACTGCCCCACAGAGATTCCAAGAAGTGGCTAGTGGATTCAAACTGCTGACCTTTAAGGTTAGCAGCTATAGCTTTTAAATTCTTCACCACCAGGGCTCCAATGGAATATTCAAAATAAACTCTCCAAAAACTCACTGCCATCGAGTTGGGTCGACTCACAGTGAACCTATAAGTAGAAATGTTACATAGAGTTTCCAAAGACAGCGTGGTGGATTTGAACTGCTAACCTATTGGTTAGCAGATGTAGCACTTAACCAACTATGCCACCAAGGTTTCCAATAGAATATTAGGCAATCATAAATAAAAATGTGCTAGATTTCTAAACACTGGTAAAGGCACAAAACAATGCGTACAGAATACTACTGTTCGGGTTTGAGGAAGATATGTATTTTTATACATGTGTAGAATACCTCTGGAACTCTGGAAGGTACACAAAAACTCCTTGCCTCTGGGGAAGAAACTGGATACTTAAGAGACAAGGATATGAGGGAGAGTTAGTTTTTATTATCTACATTTTTTTTGTACCCTTTGCGTTGCATAACATGTGCATTTATTATCTCATTGACATTTTAATTACACAAATAAAATCCATGAAAATAAAACACATAAGTCTGATGGACAGAAATAAGCAGCTCTGTGAAATATATGATTATTTAAAGAAATAGAAGGAAGGGGGTGCAAGTTAGAAGTCTAGTCTCAGACCCTATTTTCATTATCTTTTACTGATCTGCTTAATTGTTAAAAGACTGGTTGCTAACCCAATGGTCAGAAGTTCAAATTCACCAAGCCCTCTTTGGAAACCCTACGGAGCAGTCCTACTCTGTCCTACACAGTCTCTGTGAGTTGGAACTGACTCAAAGGCAATGAGTTTGGTTTTGGGGTTTTATCCCCACAAAAGGAATTTACAAATAACAGGCAGTAATGGACTGGCTAGTTGGCTGCTTTTCCTTAGTAATTATTAACACTCGTGGGAGCAAGGAAAGAATATGCAGTAATTCTGAACCATCTCTCAACAATTTAGCAGTAATTTTCACAGCCTATTTTCAAGATTCATGTTGTTTTTAGGTGCTGTCAAGTCAGTTCCAACTCACAGTGACCCTACGTACAATAGAATGAAACAGTGCCCAGTGTTGTACCATTCTCATAATCATTGTTACGTGTGAGCCCACTGTTAGTGCTACTGTGTCATTCCACCTCACTGAGGGTCTTCCCTTTTTTTTGTTGACCCTCTACTTTACCAAGAATGATGTCCTTCTCCGGAAACTGGTCCCTCCAATAGCATGTCCAACGTATGTGAGACAAAAACCTCACCATCCTTGCTTCTAAGGAGCACTCTGTATGTACTTCTTCTAAGACAAATTTGTTCATTCTGGCAGTCTGTGATATAGTCAATATTCTTCACCAAGACCATAATCTAAAGGCATAAATTCTTCAACTTTCTGTATTCATTACTCAGTTTTTGCATGCATATGAGGCAATGGAAAATACCAGTTTGAGTTAGGCACATCTCAGTCTTCAATGTGACATCTTGCTTGTCAATTCCTTAAAAGAGGTCTTTTCCATCAGATTTGTCCAGTAAATTGTGTCGTCTGATTTCTTTACTGCTATTTCCATGAGTGTTGATTGTAGATCCAAGTAAAAAGAAATCCTTGATTATGTCACTCTTTTCTCCGTTTATCATGATGTTGCTTATTGGTCCAGTTGTGAGGATTTCTGTTATTTGTGTTGAGACGCAATCCATACTGAAGGCTGTAGTCTTTGATCTTTATGAATAACTTCTGCAAGTCCTCTTCACTTTCAATAAGCAAGGTGTGTCATCTGCATAATACAGGTTGTTAATAAGTCTTCCTCCAATCCTGATTCCCCTTCTTCTTCATGTAGTTCAGTTTCTTAGATTATTTGCTGAGCATATAGAATGACTGAACAGATATGGCAAAAGTACATAACCCTGATGCATACTTTTCCTGATTTTAAACGATGCAGTTGCCCCTTGTTCTGTCTGGATGATTATCTCTTGATCCTCACAAGCACAGCTACGTGTTCTGGAATTTCAGTTTTCACAATGTTATCCCTAAGTTGTTATGATTCATACATTGAAATGGATCACAGATTGACAGAATGCACCAGTGCCTCTTTCGTATATAATGCAAGTCAAGAGGAGGCTTATATCATTCCTCTAATGGCTACAGGCTTAAAAGCATTTGACTATATAATACGTAAAAAAAGCTGAACTGAACATTTTCATCTCGTCTTTGTGAGACTTAACCACAGGGCCAAAGAAATTCCTAGATATAACAGAGAACTCCATTTAAGCTTTTCTGGTAAAATGTGAAAAAGAGAAAAGCAAGTATTTTGATAAAAATGAGGCCTGATTGCATAACTGAGTCAACCATTGTTTAGGAAAAACACCAAAGAAGTTTCAGATATATATTTTTTCCTAATTTATCTTTATGTATTGTGAACTTATTTGCCTTCTTCACTACACTGCTCAACTTGAACTCTGGGTTGTTTGTCATTTTTGTACTCTCAGTGCCAAGCACAGAGCCAGATACGCAATGGGCATTGTATAAATGGCTTGTGAATTGGATTAAAAAATGAAAAGTGTGAAAACAAATTGGTTAAGACAGTTTTAAAGCTTTTCTGGTAAAAGCTAAGCACTCTATCCTCTGAAAAATAAGCAGATATACGTACACAAAAATTGTAATTCAGACTAATCATGAGACATCTTCTCATGGGTCTTTTATAGACCCTCCTAGGAAACCAGAAATTTTAGATTAAGAATTCCTAAGTTGAAACGATATAATCATAGAAGTGGACTGTATGAAAAGCCTGTTTCTTTCATTTACTTTGTGCAGAAGTTCTTTCAGTACACTAAAAGACATCTTTCATTCAGAAATTTGTCACTAGCACGTGGAAGAATACTTTAGCTATGCTGTGTTAGACTCATTTGCAAATGAGATGTTTTGCCCTCATTTTAGAAAAACGCATCTTTATAGTAAAAGATAATTTTAAAGAAGGTATACTTGCTTTTTTTATCATTAAGTACACAATTCAACTTTGCATGTTCGCGTATCTGCAACTCCATCTGCTCTCCTCACCATGTGACAGCACCTTCCTCCATTTCACTCTTCTAGTATCCTCTTAATGAACACCTGTCCTCTTCTCAGCACTCCTTCCTCTCCAATCTAGAAACAAACTAAAATAGCCTCCCATAAATGTTGAAAACCATAAAGTACACGTACCACATGCTCACCCTGCGTTCCCTGTTCCAGATCATTCTTGTCTGAAGAGTTGAGCTCAGTACTGGTTTCAGGTCCGGGGCTGCAGCAAGTCTATGGGCCATGTTCCCAGGGGATTTTCCAGGCTGTCAGACCATCAGTTCTGGTCTTTGGAGTAGAGTTCTTGAACTGCACACCTCTTTTTGAAAGAAGGTATACTTGTTTAACAAATTTTATGACTTACTGTGAGTCAAGGACTGTGCAAGGCAGAGGACAGCAACAATGACTCAAAGAGATGACAGTACAGTAGAGTTTATGCATATTAAACCTGGGTCTTTGAGTCAGATTTTTCCCTTTGTGAATGGATAATGAAGGCAATGATAGGTGGAATGGGCAGACAGCATCTGTGATTTCTGTAAGGGAAGAAAATGACCTTTTTTCATTTTGTAAGACTGGTCACTGTAAACTGAAGCTGACTCAGTGGCAATGGGCTATTTGGCCTTATTATATATGTGGTCACCAACAACTGTTACTCTGCGATCCTCAGTTTCCAGATTACCCACAACTAATAATTCACTTCTGGTAAGGTCTGGCTGATTATAAGTGGGAAGACAACACTTAAACTTTAAAGGAAGCTGTACCAAGAGAGAGTTGCAACTACCTAAATGCCATTTCTGAGATCTAGTAAACATAGTATCTAAATGATGTTTTTCTGATCTTTAGCTTTGGAGAAGTCTTCAAAGCTGACCTGGAAAGAATGTCTGATCAAAGAAGGAATTCCCTCTGTAGAACCTCTGGCAATCACAGGTTTTTGCTAATTACCTGTAACAGCTGAAGAATGTACTGTTAATCAGCAATAACACTGGAAACCTCTTTCAACTGTTTTTTTAAGCTTTGCCTTCTAAAGCAATGCAGAATAAGTCTACTCTCCCTCCCATATCCTTTATTTGAAAACAAGTATAACATGTATTTCTGAATTTTCTCACCTCCAGACTGAATTTCCCAAAATGTTTTATGTATTTCTCTTGCGAAATACTTTCAAACTCATCCCCATCTTGTTGCTGCTCCTGCAAACCCTCTATACTTGGCCAAATGCAGCTTATAATGTGACAGCTAGAATGGAACATGACATTCTAGCTGTGACTGATCTTACCATATCAGAGTACAGAAGGATTAGTCTTTTGATCTGGTGACACACTTACATCAACATATTTTTAAAAGGCTTTAGTTCTTTTCTATCTTATTCTTTCCTCTCAGGTGTGCTGTACTGTGGGTTTTATTTAGAATTGGGTGAAATGAGCTGCCAGGTCTTTTTTCCCTAAGTACCACTATCAAGTCAGGTTTCTCCTTGTCTTAGTTTCCCTGCTTTGACACAAATAGCACAAGTGGTGACTTTAAAGAGCAGAAATTTATTTTCTCTGTTATAAAGGCTGAAAAGACCAAATCAGTTCCCTGGTCATGTTGAGCCTTCCCTTGTTGGTAGTCCTGGGCATTCCTTGGGTTGTAGACAATTCTCACATGACATCTGTTTTTCCCCAGATGTGTCTCTGTTCTCATTCTGTTCTTCTTATAGCTCAGAAGCGCTTACATTTAGAACCCATCTATCGAGGTCTACAGAACCCCCATGGCACAGTGGTTAAGTGCTTGGCTGCTACCAAAAAAGTTGGCAGTTCAAACTCAGCAGCTGCTCCATGAAAGATGTGGCAGACTGTGTTGTAAACAATACAGCTTTGGGAACTGTACGGGGACATTCTACTGTCCTACAGGATCACTGAGTCAGAACTGGCAACGGGTTTTGTTTTTACTCAGAAATATTCTAATTAACAAATAAAATCTTCTTTCCAAACAGGCTAACATTTATGGTATGGGGTAGTCAGGATTTCAAAACATCTTTTGGGGGTACATAATTCAATCCATCAATAGCCTTCCTTTTACCACAGCAATAGAATGCATTCCATTTCACCTTAAATTTGTCTTACCAATGAAATGACTTTCACTCTTAATGTTACCATATTTAACCACTTCAGCTCTGTTACCTGTACATTCGATAATACCTTTGTATGGAACTCTTTATGTCTTCATCCAAACCACCAAATCACTATTCGTATTCCCTTAGGCTGATATGTTCCATTATCTAGGAATCTACCTAGCTCTACTATTACCTAGTTGTATTCTCCATCTGAACCACAAAGATGTCAAGTGTCTTGCTTTCACTGGACACTGTTCCTTTAAACCATTCTTAGCCATGCAGCTTCTCCCATAACTAATGCCAGAGACACTTTTTAATAAGAGAGTAAAAGTCTAGATGAGCCTCCACGCTCTATGAAATCAGCAGCTAGACTGGGGTCAGCTCACATAATCAGAAACAAGTGAGCTTGTTTCAGAATTATACCTTCCCTTTTCTTGTACATAAATACAAGTAGTACTCAGGTTACAAACAAGATCAGTGCCTGTGTCTTATACGAATTTGGAGATAATGTCGGAACAGGTGCATCTGAGATTCTCATTTCAGTTACCTCCAGAGCTCTGGCAGTGCAATGGTTAAGAGATATGGCTGCTAACACAAAGGCCAGCAGTTTGAATCCACCAGTTGCTCCTTGGAAACCCTATGGGGCAGTTCTACTCTCCCTATGGAGTGGTCAGGAGGCAGAACTGACTTGATTGCACAGGTTTTTTTTTTATCTTCGTTTTTTTAATTAGTGCAAGAAAATGCTGGAAGACTATTCGATGATTTAAAAGCTGCATGTGCAGAAAGTAAAGGTGACTGTGATAAAGAAACTGTTACATGTAGGGGTTGGTTCAATCATTTCAAAGTGTGAATAAATTTGTGTAACACTAAAGGGCCAAGTACCAGTTGCCTGGTAAGTCACAGGTTAGTTACTTGGCACTTACTGCCAATGCATCAGATCTTTATTTTTATCAGGAAAGGGAGTGACAAAGTGAATCACTAAATAAAAACTCAAGAATCACACACTGGTAGAAATGGGAGAGGTGGTGCTCACTGCTCCAGTCTTTAACAGTTTTTTTTTTTTTACAGAAGCTTCTATTTATAGCATTACTGTAAGTATGTTGGGAAAGACTACTTTGATCTAGTATTTACATTTTGTAATTTCTTACTTTGGTACACTTGATACTAGTTATCTCTTAACTAGGTGAATTTGTTTCCAACGAAAATTTCCCCACCTGTGACAACTGAAAATTTCATTTTGGACATTGACTGTTTTTCAATGAAAATGAAAACGTGTGTCATTTTTGCTTTTATTCTCACTAAATATTCATAGAAGACATAATCAATTGCAAAGGGTTATCCAAATTCAGAAAACCGTGGTGGTGTAGTGGTTAAGGGATATGCTGCTAAGCAACAGGGCCAGGTACTCCTTGGAACCACTGGGGTGGTTCTACTTGATCCTATATGGTGGCTGTAAGTCAGATTCCACTTGACAGCAACAGGTTAGCTTTTTAGAATTATCCAAATTCAGATGGGATACACACAACTCTAACAATGGTGTGCTGATGGGGAGAGAAGCCTTGGTCTCTGCGTCCTTTCAAGAGAGAGGGTTTCTCTTTTAATACCCTTTGAGGCTTAGTTAACTATGTTTAAATCTGGTTTGACGGATTACTATTTTATTGCAATTTCCTTAGTGCATGAAAAGTGTTTCTTGTGAGTGACAGAACAAGAAGGGGGAAAAAAAAAGGCATACACAAACTCTCCAATCCAGGGGAGAGGCAGAATCTTCAAATAACTTTAATTCATACACAAAGACTAATGGTGAAGTGGCAAAATAGAAAATTAAGTCATCTTCTGTTAAGGTGTTTAGAAGTACAAAAACACAGCAGTATTTTACCTTAGAAAGCTCTATTTTCAATTTAAGATTCTTCAGCAATGCAATTTAAGTCTAACAGGCTAAACATCCACCTTTAATCATATTAGCTTTAGAAAGGCAAACTTGAGTAGTAACTCTTAACAATACTTTTTAGTTATTTATCTTGGAAACATGCACATTTATACCAGAGGGGCAAAAATCCGTATTAGTGGCATAACTTTAGATCTTTTTCTTCTCTAAGTGTCTTGAAATTAAACTTTTAGGAATCATGCCTGATACACTACTAGCAGAAGATATTTAAGAACTTGCCTTTATGAAAACAGTAAGACTCTGAATACCTGAAGCATGAATCACGTGGATCAGTAAGACAGATATTATCATATGTGGACCAGTCCACATATCTAAAGAATGGTCAATTACAATTTTAATAGTTATCTACTATTCAGGGTACTTTGGTGACACCATATCCTCTGAATGAAAAAACAAGAACAAAAGCAAGTAGATGGATGTCCACAAACAAAAAAAGCTTAAAGAAAGTCCTTACTTTTGAATTATTGTAGAGAATACACGCACACATACACGGATTTAATTTTGCTGCTGTTCTTTGGTAGATTTTAAATATTAGATATGTGCTGTAAATAAAAAAGATACCATAGTGCATTTGCTCTCATATGCATTTCAATTTTAAAGTAGGAAAGAAATATGAGCTCATTTTCTGGGACGACACTGTAACTTTATTGCATGCAGCAATGATCAGTTTTTCCATGTGAAATAAGTTAGGACTGAAAATGATAAAGTTATTGTTAAGATGACATATCGGGTGACAGAACAAGCTGAAGAGAACTTCTGTTGAAACTGGGAAGAAAACAGTCTGAACAACAACAACGAAAGATACAAAACTTTTACAGGTTGCGAAGACAACAGAAAACGCTTTGGGGACCAAAGGAGGCAACACTGAATTGAGTGTCGGGGAGGACAGAAGGACTGGGCAAAGCGTCTCAGGAGAGAGGTAAGATTTCACGTGGAAGCTTACGGTATTCGCTTCGCAATAAAAATCTTAGAATTTCCTTCTGGGTCTCTAAAACTTTTGGCTTTTCCTGTTACCTATTATTTTATTACTTAGCATAATAATTCTTAGTATAATCAAATTCTATTTGGAGAAAAGGATAGGAAGGTTCTAATTTTATCCATGGCCAGTAAAGTTAACATCTCAGATGCATACTGGGAAGCAACTGGAAGATCTATGTAAAATACATTCAAGGGTTTTTGTTTTGTTCTTGAATTATTTTATCTTGGCTTCTTTCTGAACTGATTTTTAGAGGAAAAATAAGTACTGTGGGTTTACCGACTTGGTGCAAAACTGGAACTTGAGCCTACTGTCAAGACACTTATAGAGAGATCCAAAGGTTCATGGGAAAAAAAAAAAATCACCAGACAAAATAGGGTACTGGAGAGTCTGGAACAGCAGGTTTCAACTGCTTCTGTCCAGAACCCACTCCTCTGCTGCAGTTTCACAGCTCTTTGTACTCTAAATCAACCTTAGCTTTCATCCCCTGGCACTCTAAACTGCTATTTGTGACATGTCTACACGACAGTCCGGGTGAGGCAGCCAGTAAAAGAGGCGAAGTTCCTACCACTTATTTAAGGGAGAACAGAAAAATATCCTTGGACTTGCTTTAGTGTTTTAATCTGGCAGATATTTCAAAAGGTAACAGTCTTGCATATGATGACAATGGGCTAACCCTCTAATATGAGATATAAAACTTGCCCTATTCATTAGGCCAGTCTGGTTAAAACTCATAACTATTTGTCATTCTCTGACAGGAAAGGCAAACCTAAAGACAGGCACGTAATTCAAGTGTGAGAGAAAGCTGGAAATAAGGAAGAGTCACAGATGAAGGCAGATGCTTTACTGAGGACTGTTCCCTCAGTCCTAAGGTGTACAGACAAAGGATTCGCACTGTACTGTGAGAATGAAAATCTATACTGATGCAGGTCCCAAGAAAATATTACCAGAGGAATATGTAGTGATTCATGTATTGGTTCAGAAATCCCAATCAAACTATAAGAAGGATCAAGTTATATAACGTAGATGATTTGATTAAAAAATTCTTAGCCCTCTTACATTTTGTTATGTAGATTATCAAGAGTGAAAAAGCAAATTAAATTCATATGAAGCTTTTGTAAAAAGAAATCAAATTCGCTTTTATGAAATTTCATAGTACAGTTATTTTCCAAGTGAGTCTTTTCTTAGGTTACAGTATCTGTTATTCCATTTACATCTGTATCATTTTTAGAGTTGAAAAACAAAGTCAATAGAAACTTAAACTTTCATTTGCAAAACTCCCTTCGGTTTCTAGGCCAGTAGCACATGGCGATGTTGACTTGTCCTCCAGACCTGGACTGCTCCCAAAGATCCCCAGTTTATAGAGCAGGCAGGCCTCTACTCATTAGGAACGCTTTTTGGTTTGGCTCACGTTTCAGGAAATTCTGGAGCATGTCCATGCCGTCCAGAGATCCCCCAGGTTTCAGGATTAGGTTTCTGTATTTCATTCCAACCTAATAAAATAAAATGTCATACCTAATAATTCATGGTTACACCAGTTTTCCGAATCTCTAGATGCAAAAAAATAAAAGGAGTAAGAGTGCAGCAAAATGGACTTCAGCTTTACCCTGTCTGAAAGCTCTCTTAGGCCACAGTTCTGTAGTGTGTAGTCACTTATTTATTTTGTTAGTTAAGAGCTTTGGAGCTTAAAACTCAGGTCTTTCTTACATTTCCTCTCTTACATCCCCTTCAGTTCTTAGCTATGAGCTGATAATCTGAGTAAACAGGTGAACAAAAATTAACCAGGTGGAATGTGCAACATTCCTTTGTGTTGCTCCACCTCAAATGCAATTTTGAAAGGGTTAGAAAAGCAGGTGTTTCTGATGCTACAGTCAGGGCTTCCCTAAAGCTGGAAAAAGTGATACAGCTACTGTGAAAACAGCTTCTTCTTACAGACTATGAAACAAATTTTCAGAAATGACATATCCAACAAGGACCTAATCTCTAACATATACAGAAAACTTCAAAACTCAAAAACAAAAACCAAACAACCCAATTGAGAAAATGGAAAAAGGACAAGAACAGACACTTCACTGACAGGGACATGCAAGTGGTCAACAACATATGAAAAGATGCTCATCAGACAAATGTAAATCAAAACTACGAGAAATCATCTCACCACACTAATAATCTCACTACACTAAACTAATCCACTCACTACACTAACGCATCACCTCACTACATTACACTAATAAAACACCTTTATCACTACACTGATAAAAGCAAAATAGAATAACAACAAATACTGGTGAGGATATGAGGAGACTGGAACCCTTATCCATTGCTGGTGGGGCTGTACAATGGTACAACCACTATGGAAAATAGTATGGTGCTTCCTCAAACAGTTAGGATAGGAATATCTTATGATTTAGTGATTTCTCTTCTACGTATATACCCTCATATTAGTACAGAAGACAGGGATAGATATATGCACATCTATGTTCACTGCAACATTATTTGCAATAGCAAAAAAAAGGGAAAAAACCTAAGTGACCTTGAACTGATTAATGGATTAGCCAAGTGTGGCCTACACATACAATGGAATACTATGCAATCATGAAAAGCAGTGATGAGTCCATGAAACATACTGTGACATGGATGGGTCTGGAGGAGATAATGAATGCTAAGTAAAATCTAAGTCAATCACATAGAGACATATACTGCAGGATCTCACTTCTTTTATGAGAAGGTAAGCAAATACAGAGACCTGTATTTACGGGTGTTTACTGAAGATGTGTGGGCAAAGGGAGGGCACCACACTGTATGTCATAAACCCAAAGCAAACACATTGCTGTTGAGTTGAGCAGATATTTAGTTATGGAATGGGGATGTAATAAGCACAGTTTGGCCCAAGTAAACAATGCTACTAAAAAGTGCACACGAGAAAGAATATTTGTGCTAAAGGGTATGATTTACATAACGTTGCAACACCAAACCTAACCAAAACATGAGTATACGGTCACATATGTAGGTATATAGGCATATATGTGTATAGGCAGACACAGGCACATATACATGTATGTACACAGAAAAGTATCTGTATGTATCTGCACATATAAATATGTGTATGCATGCATATATATTCATAGAGGGCAAAACTACAAATACTTCTCAGACATAACCAAACAACTTTCGTGAGTGGTTATCTGGGTCTGAAGCCTTAGTCACATGGGACAACTCAGTCAATTAGCATCATGTTCTGCATCCTAGTGGAGTTAGTGTCTAGGGTCTTAAAAGCTTGTGGGCAGCCATCTAACATATGATTGGTCTCTACTACTCATAAGTAAAAGAGAAAGAAGGAAACCAAAGTCTCAGAGAAGAAAAAAGTCTACAGGGCTAACAGTCCACACAAGCCGCAGACAGCATCATCTACCTTGAGATCAGAAGAAATAGATGATACCTGATTTTATCAGGGCCACAACTGATGGACCTTGACAAAAAGGGAGAAAGACATGGAAGAGAACTCAAATTCTCGAAAAGTCCAGACTTCATGGTGCAGCTAAGACTATAGGACTCCCTGAGACTATTGCTATAAGAAATTCTTTAAACCTTGGACCAAAACTATCTCCTGAGGTAACTTTTTAGTGAAATAACAAGCAGACACACAATATAAAGGATATTACGAGTACAGTATTCCATTAAAAAAATATGAGACCAAAAGATCAACAATTACTGTAGAGCAAAGATGAGAAGATAAAGGGTCAGGGTGACTAGAGTATTGGAAATGGAACTCAGAATGCAGTTAAAGAGAATGCTGAGACACTGTGAAAAGTGAAAAATGTAAGTAATACCACCGAACAATGTATGCAGAAACTGTCAAATGTGAATCCAATTATCTCTGTAAAAATAAAGAGATATTGCTTTTAAAAAAGGGGTTCCACTATGTTTCTGCTGGTGGAAGCAGTTGTGGTCCAAAGGTTGAACTCTCACCATCCACGCTGAAGACCTGGGTCTGACCTGTGTACCTCATGTGTAGCCACCCCTATCTGTTGGTAGAGTTTTGTGTGTTGCTATGATGCTGAACAGGTTTCAACAGAACTAGGAAGAAAGTCCTGGTGATCTTCATGTCCATTTCAGAGAATCAGCCAGTGAAAACACAAAGGATTACAATGCAATGATATGTAAACAATCATGGGAATGGCACAGGACCAGAGGTCCCTCGTGCATGGAGATGCCAAGAATTGGGGACAAAGCCATGGCAACTACCCACAGCAAATATTTCTATGGTTTTATGAGGGGCTCATAAAAGAACCTTTGTCTCTATGAATAGGGTGGTAGCAGGAGAACAGGACATGTCCCACGGTATAGGGTAGAATATTTCTGTGGCCCCAGTAATAGGAATGAAGATCTCTGTAAAGTTCTCTGTGGCCACAGAGGTCTTGAACTTTAAAAATCACAGTTCCTCTGCCTTTATTCATATAAATACACGAGCAGAGAGAGTAAAACAAAACAGCTGTTACTCAGCACCAGGGACTAATTTCCACTTCCTTTTGATTCTCCTTTGTGGGAAGCAAGGCCAGAGAATTCAATAAAGAACAACTCTAAATAAATACAGAAACTTAGAAGTGCAAAGAGTAGCACTCTTAAAAACTTATATCCATTGTATTGTTTGATCAATGAGTTTAAAATTCTTTTTGATTGCAAGAAGAGTAGGTAATTTCTAGAGACTAAAGTCATCTAACTTTTGACTTGCAACGATGATTTTTCTTAGAACAACCTCAAAGACAAGTCTAGTGAAACTGTTAAGGAAAAGAAAACATGGATAAATGAAATCTTCTGTCATGGATTGAACTGCGTCCCTCCAAAATGTGTGTAACAATTTGGCTGGGCCATGATTCCCAGTATTGAGGGACTGCCCTCCATTATATGATGTTTCTATGGTGCAAATCCTCATCACTGTCTGTTGTTAATAAGTGATGTTAAAGAGGATTAGGGTGGGACCGTAACACCTGACGAAAGGCATTTCCTTGGCATATGACTTGCACTACCTTTTATCCAAAAGGAGAGAGAAGCAAGCAGAGAGGTGGGGGACACTGTGCCACCAAGAAAGCAGCACGAGGAATAGAGCATGTTCTTCAGATCTGAGGTTTCTGTGTCAAGAAACTCCCAGACCAGTGAAGGACTGATGTAACCCACGGGCTTTCCTCCAGAGCTGATGCAGAGAGTGTGTATCCCTGGAGCCTGGTGGACTGTGTGAGAATAAACTTTTCTGTGTCACAGTCATCCAGTCATGGTATTTCTGTTAGGACAGTACCAGATGACCAAGATATCTTCTACAAAAAGAAAACCCCAAACAAAAAACCAAACCCAAGTAGATTCTAACTCATAGCATCCTTGCTGGACAGAGCAGAACCACCCCATGTGGTTTCTAAGGAGTGCCTGGTGAATCTGAACTACGTCAACCAGAATTTCTGATATCTTCTAAACCCAAACCAAACCCACTGCCATTGAGTCTATTCAGACTCAAGGAACCCTATATGACAGAGCAGAACTGCTTCACAGTGTTTCCAAAGAGTGCCTGGCAGATCTGAACCACCAACCTGTTGGTTAGCAGATGCAGCACTTAACCACTAAGCCAGGATTTCTGACATCTTCTAAGTAAGATACAAAACTGTTTAATGTCTTACAGGGTGATATAATCAAAACCTCTGGGGTTATCTCTTAGAAACAAAATAATTAGAACTTATTACTCATCTACAACTAACATCTAACTTTAGGTCAAACCCTAATTAGCCAGGGCTGTCGAGATGATCTGACTCATAGTGACTCTGCAGGTCAGAGTAGAACTGTCCCACAGAGTTTCCAAGGAGCCTCTGGAGAACTTGAACAATCGACCTTTTGGTTAGTAGATGTAGCACTATACCACCACTACACAACTAGGGTTTCTAGACCTTAATTAGGAGTAAATAGTCAAAGTTAGCCTCTCATAGACTCTAGAGTCGTATCTGTCCAACAGTCATACATGTGTGCCACATACACAAATTTTACATTAGTCACATAAAAAACGGTGAAATTAATTTTAATTAAATATTTTATTTAAACCAATATATCTCCAGCATTATGATGTCAACATGTATCAATAAATTTTTTTTAGATTTAATTTTTTAGAGCAAGTCTTTGAAATCTAGTGTTTTTATGCTTACAGCACACCTCAATACAGTTCCTCAGTTGCACTAGTCACAATTCAAGTGCTCAATATCCACACATGCGGCTACCATATTTGACAGCACAGCTCCAGAGCCTACAGTGTAAGAGGACCCTGAGGTGGCTTATTGGATAATGCTTTAGTATGACATCAAAAGGACTTAGTAATCTTGTTGCCTCAGCTACAAGTTTTGGATAAATGATCGTAAAAAGGAAGGGTCTATAATCACTGATATAGGACTTTCTGAAAATCTTGGTGATGACAGCTTACAGCCAGACTTAATTTGTTTTACAAAAATAATGACATGTCATTTCTTGTTTGGCCTACAGCTGTTTACTCCTGTTACTATAGCAATTCAAACTCAAACATGACTGATGGCTGGCTATTCGTATCATAGACTCCAGTATCTTAAAAAGTAGTGCACCAGAGCTCTTGAGCCCTACCACTGTTCACTTCCCTTCCCTGTCTCTTTCACTGCCCAGTGTGTCTACATCTGACCAGTGTTAAGGTCATGGGAGTGGCAAAGAAAGACTGTACTTTCTGGGTGTAGAAAGACCATAAAAAATGTTAACTAAATTTATCTGCAGAATTACAGAAGTATTTATACCTCTTATGGAAAACTTGAAATATATATTAACTTCAGAGACAGCAATATAATGAACATTCATGCATCCCATGTACCAACCTCAGTAATTAAGATTTATCTGCAGAAATTCTAAAGCTCACGATGCCATTAAAAAGATATTTTTTTGATACCACAAATATTACATGAGCATGCATGGAAATCTAAAGAAAAGTTAAAAAAAGAAAAATCACCCACAAGCCTACCATCTGAGAACGGGTTCTCATTTTCTAGAGAGAATGGTAATTTGGGGTAGTACAGAAAAATGGTCATCTGAGGAGTTACACAGTGCTGTGGATGCACCATCGTGACGCCTCTAAATGGTCAAGTCAGTTGAGAGCAGAGCACTGTTTAGTCTCACAATACGTAACTCAGTGCAGCTCAGGTCGTCTTCTGCTTGTAAGCTCCAAACAAGTTGATTCAATTTCCTGAATTACAGAGCAGTGGTCTTTTAATAGTTTCATTTCCTTCGCAATGAAGTTTAGAGAAGAGGTTGAATCACTTTGGCAACAAGATCTTGTTTTTCTTAAAAAAAAAAATAATAAAGTCAATTTGTATGTTTTAGGAAGGTACCGCGCTCTCTGGTGAGGAAATGTAGCCTAGGAGACATCTGTCACAGTGGAAGTAGTCCCTGCTATGCTTTGTTTATCTAATAAAGAAATTTTAACTGGGAAGAAAGCAGAAGGAGAAGCACTAAAACAACCACTGAAGTTTTTCACGTTCAAAGTATCCTTCTGGAGGCTCCGCATACATTAACATTCCTGTTAGCTACTGTGAGGGAAAATTAGTATCATGTTACCTCTGTGGCTTTTAATCCTAGAAAACCTTTTTTTTTTTTAAAAAAAAAAAAATCTATCATGGTATAAATGAAAAGTTTATAGTTTAAGCCTGTTGCTCATACTGAAATTTACACATTGTTGTGACTCTAGTTGCTCTCTCTATGATGTGACAGCACACTCTTCCTCTCCACTTTGTATTCCCTGTCCACTGAATCAGCTCCTGTCCCCTTCTGCTTTGTCATCTTGTTTCCGGACAGGAGCTGCCAATTTAGTTTCATGTATTTATTTCAGCCAAGAAGCACACTCTTCACTAGTTATCATTCCACATCTTATAAACCCATTGCTGTTGACTCATAGCAAACCTTCAGGAGAGAGGTGAACTGTCCCATACAGTTTCTAAGGAGCATCTGGTGGATTTGAGCTGCCGATCTTTTGGTTAGAGCAGTAGCTCTTAACCACCACGCCACCAGGTTTTCCTTTATACATCATACTCCAGTACATTCTTTTGTCTGAAAAGTTGGCTTTAGGAATGGTTTAGTTGTGGGCTAACACAGAGTTTGGTGGGTCATGTCTTACAGAGCCCCTTCAATGTGTCTGTTAAGTCTGTGCTCCTAACTGGAATTTCAGTTCTGCACCCTACTTTTCTCCTGCTAAGATCATGGCCTTACTGCTGTGTTCTCTTTCAGGGCACTCATTGGTGGTAGATGGCCACCACCGAGTTCTGGCCTCAGGTTAACGAAGTCTGGTTTATGTAGCTTTCTGTCTCTTGGGCTCATGTTTTCCTCATGTCTTTGGTGTTCTTCACCCTCCTTTACTGCAGGTGAGTTGGGACCATGTGATGCATCTTACATGGCTGCCTGCTAGCTTTTAGGTCCCAGATGCCATTCACCAAAGTGGGATGCAGAACATTTTCTAAATAAACTTTGTTGTGCCAGCTGACCTAGATGTTCCCTGAAACCATGGTCCCCAGATCCCTATCCCTGCTACTCTGTCCCTCAAATGGGAAACGTCTTAGCTTTTGGTTTAGTCCAGTTATGGCGACTTCGATAATGTGTGCTGTCCTTCCCTTCACTGAAAATAATTCTTGACTACTATCTAGTTGGTGAATAATCCTTTTCCTCCCTCCCGACCCTTCTCACCATCATAAAAATGTTTTCTCTTGTGTTTAAACCTTTCCTGGAGTTCTTTTTATAGTGACCTCATACAATATTTGTCCTTCTGCAACTTACTAATTTCACTTAGCACAATGACTTCCAGATCCTTCCATGTTATACTTCACAGATTCACCTTTGCTCTTTATTATTGATAATATTCCACTGTGTGAATGCATCATAATTTATGTATCCACTCATCCACTTATAGGCACCTAGGCTGTTTCCATCATTCTGCTATTGTGAGTGAACAGTGCCGCAATGAACACGGGTGTGTATATGTCTACTTGCGTGACAGATCTTATTTCTTTAGGATATGTTCAAAGGAGTGGGATTGTTAAATCCTATGGTATGTCTGTTTCTAATTTTTAAGGAAGTGCCAAATCAATTTCCAAAGTGGTTATATCATTTTACACTCACACCAGCAGTGTCTAAGTGTTCTGTCACTCTACAACTTCTCAAACATCTATTATTTTGCATCTTTTGGATTAATGCTAGTGTTGTTGGGGTGAGATGGTATCTCGTTGTGAATTGTGATGTGCCTTTCTCTAATGGCTAATGAACGTGAGCATTTTCTCATGTATCTGTTAGCTGCCTGAAGTCTCCTTTGGTCAAGTGCCTGTTTATATCCTTTGCCCATTTTTAAATTGGGTTATTTGTCTTTTTGTTGTTGAAGTTTTATACTGTCCTGTAGAGTTTAGAGATTAAACCCTGATAGGGTATGTCCTAGCCAATTCCCCCCTGCTCCCAGTTTGCAGGTTGTCTTTTCCACTCCTTTGGTTAAGTCCTTGGACTTTAAGGAATTACCAGTTACCCAGTTTCTGTTCTAGTATTTGTGCATCATTAGTTGATGTTTTATATTCTCTTTATGCCATGTGTTAGGACTCCTGGCATTGTCTCTATTGTTTCTGCCATGCTCTTTTTTGTTTTAGATTTCACATTTAAGTCTTCAATCCATTTTGAGTCAGTTTCTGTGCATGGTGTAAGTTATGGGTCTTGTTTCATTTTTTTGCAGATGGATATCCAGGTATGCCGACACCATTTGTTAAAGAGACTGTCTTTCCCCCAGTTAATAGACTTTGGACTTTGTCAAATACCAGCTGTTTATAGGTGGATGATTTTATGTCTGGATTCTGAATTATGGTCCATTGGTCTACATATTTATTGTACTAGTACCAGGCCGTTCTGACTACTATGACAGTGTAATAGTAATGGGAAGCTTCCCAGTTTGCTGTTGTTGTTTTTCAGTGATGCTTACTTATCTGGGAGCTCTTCCCTTTTCATGTGATTTGCTTCTCCATCTCTATTAAAAAAATGCCATTGGAATTTGGTTCAGGATTGTATGTTATCTTACAGATCACTTTGGGACGAATAGTCATTTTCACAAATGCTGAATTTTCTTATCCATGACCAAGGTATGGTGTCCTGTAGTAGTGTCTTGTAGTTTTCTTTGTATAAGTCTTTTACATCTCTGGTTAGATTTATTCCTAAGTGTTTTATCACTTTGGGGGCTACTGTAATCAGTATTGGTGATTTCCTTGGACGTTCTCTTTGTTGGTGTAAGGAATCCAACTGCTTTTTGTATGTTTGTCTTGTATCCTGATACTTTGCTGAACTCGTCTATTAGTCCCAGTAGTTTTCCTTATATAAGATCATATGATCTACAAATACAGATTCTTACTTCTTCATTACCAATATGACGCCCTTTATTTCTTTTTCTAACTGCTCTGGTTAAAACCTCCAACACAGTGCTGAATAAAAGAGCTGATAAGGGGCATCCTTGTAGGGTTCTTGTTTTCAAGGGGAATGCTTTCAGATTCTCTCCATTTAATATGACGATGGCTGCTGGTTTTGTGTAAATGCCCTCTATAATGTCGAGGAATTTCCCTTCTATTCTTATTTTGCTGAGAGTTTGGCCTTCAAAACATTCAAAGAGTAGATTGGAAGTCCTTTGCATTTCCTACCCTTGTCCCTTAAACCTGGGAAAATCTAAGGCGAAGTGTTGGGTGATAGATCAAGACTAAGGTATCAAGTGGAAGAGAATCTACAGTAATGTACTTGCAAGCACCCTAAAAAGGAAATTTCATGTTATTCCCTTGGTAATGCATTGTAGCAGCAATTGGGCCTAGTATTCTGTTGTAAGGGCACTGGAATTCTTGGAGTTACATTATACTTTCTGTGTAAGTAATTCTTTTTCATGTGAAACCATGATTCTGTGTCTGTTACTGCGTGCTAAGATTTAACTATTCTTTTTGTTATTAGAGATTAAAACAAGTTACACTTATTTGTCTTGATCAGAAATGATGCATGATTATATTTTTCCTTCACTGACAGAAGAAATAAAGTTTAATAATTTCTTTAAAAGCAAAAGAGGAGGAAGGTAATTCTGGCTTAACAGTATAACTGCCTTTGAATCCACTATGTCTATTAGCTCTTAGAAAAATTTCCCACAAGGAAGTTACATATAAAAAGAAAGGGCTCTAGTTAAAGTATCCTATTCTTTCAACCCTGTGATTAGCTGCTGGATTTTGAAACTACATTTGGTCACCTTAAAGATATCCTTATGGAGCTCTTACAGCTTGCTGAAAAAGTGTTAATCCAAACCAGCTCTCTTTCATTTAAACTAATTAAAGTTTAGGGAAGTCATCTATTTTGAAGAACATAACAAAAACTAAGGATAAAAGCAAATTTTTAGGCTACTTATAGGTAAGCTGCCAATTCTAACTTTTTGCTAAATGCCTCAAAACAGAATGAAAGTAATGGTGCCACACCACAAAATACTCTATTGCTACGTTTGGTATTTAGAAGACTGTAGGCTTATATTTGTCTTTTTCTATGATTGCTTTCTCAGGGGGTTTCTGAGTTCTGCTTGCTAAGACGTAAAATGGTTCTGAGAGCAGCTCTTGCACAAAACAGCTGTAACATACATTTAAGCTTCTTTGTAGAACAGAATTATTGTTCCAAAGAATTACTTTTAAGAGTGGGTATTTGGATTTTGTAAATCAGGTGTTACTTGAGAGCAAACATTTACAAGCATAAAAATACTTAAAATAAATAGTATAATGCTAGAGGGAAGAAAGTGGTTGCTTAACAGGCAACAGCTTGGAAAGCTGTATCTACCACTACAGTGAAGGGTATGGTGAAGGAGTCAGTAGACGGAAGTATTCTCCATGGCCACTGAGCCAGGTCCACTACTGCTGTGAAAGTAAGGGCAAAAAGAAATGACAGGATACTCCAGAGTATTTGATATGAAAGAAAAAAGAGGGCAGAAGGCATCAAAGCCAGCCTCCCTCATGGCATAAGATGTCTAATAATACATACCACGTTTGAACAAAAAATTTTAGTAAAACTAGAACTTCTTTTTAATAACACAAGGAAGCAACTCCAAGTTTTCTTGTAGTAGCAATCTACACCTCACTACTACTTACACAGTTTAGAGAACCCAGTGCATTTGTCTAAATTAAGAATTGTCTGGAGTTGCCTACCAAGGTACAAAGCTCAAGAATAAAGAGTATGTAAAGAATGGTTTCTTTTGGATCTTTAAGTTCTGACTTCAGTGACTGGAAGAGAAGACGTAATGGTGGAAGTGTCCTGGGAATGTGATCAGGGGAGTGGAAGCATTGTGAAAGGTGAATGAGGTTGCTTAACTTAGGAAGGTAGTGCAGTTTTTATGCCATGAGGTCTCACCAACTAATGAAAAGAGCCACCCAAGATGTCACAATAGCACCTTTATATACCTAGACTTTTCGTCTCTTTGTAACATTAGTCTTCTAGTTTCTAAAGTAGTCCATGCTCTATGTAAAAATTAGGAAAATATTCCATGAAAAAAGCACAGAAGAAAATTTAATAGTCCCTACAAACTTACCTACTGAAGATAACCATTGACAATGTTGTGATGTATGGTATTCTAAGTACATGTTTTAAAATAAAAAATCACATTGTATACAACCTGATTTTTTCAATTTGCATAATAGTTTTACTGGACAGTACAGACATAAGAAAAACCTTATTGAAACCCTTTCTCATGGTCAAGTCTACTCGTCTGTTCTGGAAAGATCACTTTTGGCTTAGATGACCTGGAAGACCACAAATGACTGGCATCAGAGTAGGCCTTCCAGTGTAGTGGTTAAGTGCTATGGTTGCTAACTAAAAGATCTGCAGTTTGTATCTGCCAGACACTCTTTTGAAACTCCCTGGGGCAGTTCTACTCCATCCTATAGGGTCCCTGAGTTGGAACTGACTTGAAGACAGTGGGTTTGGTTTGGTTTGGTTAAGAATGGTAAGATTTTGAGAGACACAGATAAGGCAGGAATATATTCTAAGGTAGACAGCATGGAGAGAGTAACTTTGTGATGGCAGGAAGACCCAAGGGAGCACACAGACATACATGGAGTACTGGGCAGTGAAGAAGCCATTTGACGGCAAAGTTAAGTGTTGCAGGGAAAAAAAATGAGGAATATCAAGCAGGGGTAAAGATAAAGATGGATGAGGGCCTTTAGAGTTAGGGATTAGGTCATTAGTGGAAACTCTGCAGGGAGACATTCCAGCTCAATAAGTGCTATGTCTGCTAAACAAAAGGTCAGCAGTTCAAGTCTGCCATGCATTCCTTGGAAACTCTAGCGAGCCCTTCTACTGTCCTACAGGGTCTCTACGAGTCAGATCAACTCTAGGGCTGTGAGTTTGTATTTAGTTTTTAGTTAAACCCAGGAAACGGAAAGTTAAAAAGACTGTTTCCTGAATTAAGAAGTTAGGCTGTGAAAAGAAAAACAATATAACATTAGAACTGGGATGACTAGAGTCAGTACAAGTTTTTTTTACAAGACAGCAAAACAGTAAGGCTTAGTGTCAAAGATATCTCCTCTGAGACAGGAGGAGGAGAGAAGATAACTAGGACACTGAGGCATAGAGACAGATGAATGTACTGACTCTCAGTGACCTCAATTTTCTCAGTGAAGAGGAGAGGTCAGTAGAGGGAATCAATAATTGAAATGCAGTAGAACAAGAGCATAACACTGGATGCCCAGTTCAGGCTGGACTGCATGACTGTGTAATGAGCCATGTTAGTGGAATCACTCAATGTTTCCAAGAACAGTGGGATTTCCAAGGCTGCCATTTTTAAATGAGATATTGGAGGAATCCAGGGTTGGGCACTGGCTGAAGTTCACGCAGATCAGATATTTGTGAGAGCAACAGTCAATGACCGACCTTTGTAAATGGGTTGGCCCGGGAATGGAATGAGGCTTAAAAGTACCTAACAGACCGGGTGGTTGGGATGGGAAAGAAAGGGATTAAAGGAACTCGTGATACAGTGTGGGTACCACGGGAATGTTTCTTTTGGAAGGGAGCTGTTGGTGGTCTGAGTTACAGTAGCATATTTCACTTTACATGTGTAAGGCACTATGCAATCCAGAAGGTAAAGTTCAGAGAACAAATTAATTGGTTGAAAAAAGACAAGAGAGCCTGACTTGGATAATTTGTCCTTCTAATCTCTGAGCCAATCAGAAGCTATAAACACCCTAGAAAACATCGACCTTAGCAATAATCTGAGAGCCGAATCTTCAATGGGAGCGGAGCTGGGAGCTGTACTCTGGAAGGCATGGCTGGTAGCCACCTGGCAGCTGATTCACTGTGCTCTGAAAAGGGCTGGTTCAGGTCAAAGAAACCAGTTCAAGTTACTTAAAGGCATTCAGGCTACAAACTGTAGTAGTGGGGTAGGCCAGTCATAGAAAAAGGGTGCTGCCCAGAGAAAATGTACAAAGAAAGTGTGTGGACACTACCAAAATACAAGGAGACTACTTACATTGGGAAAGAATTTACCTCTCTTACTCAATCTCTTATAAAATGAAAACGATGTACAACACATGTCCACACTAGCAGTTATAAATGCTCAAATGCATAAACAAAGCTTTGAACTTTTAATTACGCAACATATTGGAATGTTAGTAAGAAAGAAAATGCAGTAGGGTTTTTTTTTTAACTTATAAAATTAGATTTAATCACTTGTATACTGAAACTTGATAAGGATGGGTAATGATTTGAGAAGATGCAAAACCTTAACATTAAAAGCTGTTAGCAAACCTGTCATGCTAAAATCTAGGTGTAATAAAGATTTATACTAAGAGTTACAGGTGGAAGTAGCAATACTACAATACTAACAAAAGGAGAAACAAATAATAATACCTCTGGATTCATGATCCCTTCTTTTTTAAAACAGCTGTAAAACATGTCCACAGAAAAGACTTCACTCCAGAGATATCCATAGTACTGGCCATCATATCCCCCTGCCAAATGTCCAAAAGTAGCTGGCATATTTGTGCCTTTAAAGAAAGATACATTTCAATCAGTGCCATGACAAGTGTTAATTATCAGGTTATCAACTAGCTAAGGTTTCCCTATGGGGAGTCCAGTTGCGGAGGAAAGAGCGGTAAGATCTCACGTCTTGCACTTCCTGGGTATACATGCCTTTGGCAGAGATGTTTACCAACTTCTCTCCTATGATGGCTCAACCTCAGACCTAGTTTCGGCCCTAAGCTCTGGAATGCCTAATAATAGTTTCTGAGGCTGTCCACACCCAGGAAACAGTTCAGCTTTTCAAAAGTCAGTTCTTTCTTATTCCTTAGACACCTAGGGAAAAAAAAAAACCAAACCTGCCACCACTGAGTTGATTCTGACTCATAGCAATCTCACATGACAGAGCAGAACTGCCCCATAGAGTTTTCAAGGAGTGCTTGATGTATCTGAACTCTCAACCTTTTGGTTAGCAGACACAGCTCTTAACCAGTACAACACCTTAGACATATTATGTCTTAAAAATAATGTAAATCCTATTCTTTGTGTTGATAATAATATAAAAGGGCTTGTCACTTGAAAAGTTAGACAGCTTTTATCAGTTTAGTCTACCTTAAAAACAGAATATATAAACCAGTTGCCAGTGAGTTGATTTTGACTTGTGGCAAACCCATATGTTGCAGAATAGAATTGTACTTCAGAGTTTTCAAGGCTGCAGATCACTAGGCCTATCTCCTGAGGCAACTCAGGTAGGTCTGAACCACTAACCTTTCGGTTAGTTTAAAAAAAAAGAAAAGAATCTCAAACTCACTGCCGTGGAGTTGATTCCAACTTACAGTGACCCTACAGGACAGTCAAACTGCCCCTGTAGGGTTTCTAAGGAGTGTCTGGTGGATCTGAACTGCTGACCTTTTGATAAACAGCTGTAGCACCTAACCACTATGCCACCAGGGTTTCCTTTGGTTAGTAGCCTAGCACTTTATCTTTTGCACAACCCAGAGACTCCAGTCTAGCTCAAGGGTTATTTTTAAAAGGAGCTGACGTGGCCTGATACACAAAGTTGCTCCATGGTCTACTATAAACAGATCATAAAAGGAAGGAAATGATTCAACTGATCACTTTTATCTTTATTATCTCTATAAATGTGGCTGATTCATTTTAATAACAATTTTCTTAGCAAAAACATTTTTCCTTATCAACTACAGAGAAACACCCAACTACATGCTGATTTGAAATACCTACACATAAACAGCACCCCCCCCCAACGAATCTCAGGTTAGAAAAAGCAAGTCAAACTGACTGAGCTAATCTCAAAAGCAGAACCATGGCAGAAGTCTCTGCTTCTCTTTAAAAATGTCTCTCTCTTTTTTTTTTTTTCAAATCACAAGGAAGCTGTGATGCACACAGAGAAGGAGAAGCCAGGTGGGTGTCACCAAAGGTGAAAGGCTCTCCCTGCTCCAGGGTGGAGGCCCACTGTGCATACCTGATTACACCAAAATGCCGCTAGGCCGGACCCACCTTTCCTACAAGCACGTTTGCAAGGGCAACTCCTAGGGACGTAGTGTGTTTATCTGAAAGTCATGGCCTCATTACAGAAACCAGAAACAAATGAAATTAGGTAAGCTATTGGACAAAGTCTACCTTCTCTGGCAGTGTTAGGAGAATGTCCTGTGCTTTACAGGAAAAACAAAGCTAAACCTTAGTTATTTACATACCCGGAGTAGCTGAAACACCTAAAATTTCTGTGCAGTATTTGGCATATTCACTTGCAGCATCCAGTGATACGTTGGTATGGAGAGACTGATCAACTTTGCTTAAAACAATCTGGCGCAGGGTCAGAAGACCTAGTAACATAAGAACGTTTAGATATATTTTAAAGAAGACAAAATTGTATATTCTTCAAGATCACAGATTTCAAAAGCTGATTCCAGCAACACTCACTGAAAACTGGAAGTAAGACATCTCATTCTACTTAAGATTAAAATCTTAAATTTAAAATTTCAAGTACAAATTTAAAATACCACACAGTTCTATATTCCAGTGTATTAGCACTCTTAAAAACAAAACAAAACCAACTGCCATTGAGCTGATTCTGACTCACAGCACCACTACAGGACAGAAAAGAACTGCCCATAGTTTCCAAGGACTGCCTGGTAGATTTGAACTGCCAGTGTTTTGCTTAGCAGCTGCAGCACTTAATCACTATACAACCGAGTTTTCCATTAGCATTCTTGGGGTACCATTATTATTAACGGGCAACTAAGTTTTATAGATGAACATACCAGCAATTTTGCCTTCAAAGATTCTAGTATTTTCCTTTCCAAAATTTCAAGTCATACCTGTGTTGACCAGTCTAGAAGCAACAAGTTTTTCAAGCAGATCATCTGTAATAGGACTTCCATTTTTATAATGTTTCGACAGTCTTCGGAGAGACTCAATGTCCCATACCCAATTTTCAAGCATTTGTGATGGCACCTCTACAAAGTCAGTTTCTACATTTGTTCCACTAAATCGTGCAAAGTCAGTCTATAAAGCAAACACAAGAGATATTTTTTAAAGAACAGAATGAAAATTACATACGGGATCCATTATAAGTAAGATTCAGCAAAACTTGAATCAGAGTCCAGGTCAACTGTTCCTTGAATGAAGGGTTAAAAGGACCTCAAATTTAAATAGAAATAAAATACAGCAGCCACGCAATATGAAAACCCCCAATATTCTATCTTAAGAGGATATTTCTTTCCTTTGAATCACAGACAAACTTGGAACAATGATCAGAAAAACACAACTGATAGGCAGATATAGGAGAATGAGCAGCTCCTGTTCAGAGGCAAGAGGAAACAACAGGGGGCTGCAGGAGCTGGCTGAATGGACCAGGGAAACATGGGCTGGAGACAGGGAGTGTACAGTCACAGTATGGGGAGAGGAGCTGGGGTCACATGGCAAAGGGTGTCTAAGTTTTTGTTGCTGAAACTGATCATAATTATAAACTTTCACTTAAAACACACTGGAAAAAAATAAGAAAAAATATAGCCAAATCCAAAACGGTTCTTGAGCTTTGAAAGTAAAGTCTTTCTAAAGAATCTTCCATTAGGAAAAAAAGAGATCCATAATCCACCAACAGAAAGTTTCTCCCCAGCTGCCCCTTGTGTCAGCTTACCACGTTTACTCACTATGTGCCTTTCTGGGGCACTTATCACACTACTGCTTAACTACTCAAACCAAAACAGCTGTTTTTCAGGGTATTCTTACTCATGGTGACATCACGTGTTTGATTATAGAACTGTGCTCTACAGGGTTTTCAATGGCTGGGAGCTTTGGGAGAAGAAAGCCTGTGCTCTCCTCCCAGGTGTCTCTGAGTCGACTGGAACTCCTACACTTTCACATGGTAGCCTGAACAGCTTGCATCACATCACTCAGGGACTCCATGTAATTAATTGGTTCTAATAAAAATCAATTAAAGAGTTAAATTATAATAGTATAGACCAACACCCCTTTTCTGTGTGATGTTCTGATTCAGACTGTAAGTAAGTCATTTCTACAACTGACTATAAAAAGTCTGAATTGTACCTCTTGAACTGGGTAGAAGAAGTTACCTTAAAATAAGAAATCAGTTCACTGTGAATCAGGGCTGTAAATCAGTTGCCAAGTACAGTGAGGTAAAATGGCATAGGACAAGAGAAACAAAGGATGTCCTCAGAAGTTAAAACATCCTGGAAAAATAAAGGACTTACAATGAGGTTCTGGGCAAAGAATTAACAATAGCTTAACAAAAAAGGACAGTTTAGTGAATTGTTGAGTTAGATGACACAAAAGTTCTTGAGCAGCACACTGAGGAAATCACTGGAACAGGCTAGGGGTTTTTAACCTTCACACCACTCACAGAACAAATGCAGAACTGCCACTGGTAGATGAGACTTAGCATTCACCCAACAGGTCAAGAGCAGAATGGGGTGATCATTATGTAGTTTTTCTTTGCCTCTGTCTTGTTTTTCTTTTTAGACGCTTTACGTCCCAATCTTCTCTCCCTGACTTCATCCACCCTCCGGCTCTAAATGAGGGGGGAAGGGAAGCAGGACTTAAGCACCAGATGGGATGTCAAATCAGCAGCAAACAACCATTCTGTTTTTGGCCCAGGGCAGAGGCACAGATGTCAACGCCATCTCACATTCTGCCTTCCTCTCTCCATGCAAAAAAGTGTTTTGCTTGACTTCCCATTATAATTGTGCTGATTCTAGATATGAAGAGCTACAAATATGCAAGAGCCAAGGGAAACTAAATTCACCAGGAGCTGGAATTAGGCAACCTCTGCTGAGGACATTTCCATAAAATACTCTTACAGAGAAAGAGGCAAGACTCTCTGAATTTTTGATATATTATCTTCTACCATCTTACATTATAGAAAAAACATCTGCATACAATAATCACAGTAACAGCCAACATCTATTGCGATTTTACTATATCGGGCATTATGTTTGGCCCTTTACATGGTTTATTTCATTTAAATTCCAAAACTGTTAGCTCCATATTCACAGGAGAACACGCACATACAAAGACTAATGGTTCAGTTAGGGTATGAGGCAGTCTGACTCAGAACCTACAGTGTATACTATTAATGCTACAGTATTTTTCTATTGTACAAAAAAATAAAAGGGTTAAATTACAATATTAAAAAATGAGTAAATCCTCTTGGAAGGCATCTGAAATACTACGTGCTATATCAAACCCCGCTTTGAGTGGAGAGTAGTAGGGAGGTTTCCCACGTGCTCTTCTTAGAAATCTGACTTCCTTTACATAATGGCAGAGGAACCTGACGGCCCAGTGATAAAGAGCAGTTTGAATAACCCAGTAGCTGCTCTGTGGAAGAAGATACAGCACTCTGTTTCTGTAAAAATGTGTAGCCCTAAAGACCTATGGAACCAGTTCTACTTTGTCCTATAGGGCTGCTATAGTTGGAAGTGACTCAACAGCAGTGGATTTGGTTTCTTTCTGTTTGTGTACTGGAAGACTTCAAGGATTAAATATAAAGCTGAAGTGCAGAGGCCGGCTTCTGTAATAATTTATCCAGGACTTAGGATGGTAGCAATATTTGTCATGCTAACTGCATACTAGGGTCGCCATGAGTCGGATCCGACTCGACGGCACTTGGCTTGGCAACTGCATACTTTTCTAAAGTTAGAGTTTTGAACAAATAAAGGCAAAACTACCACTATACAGTGATTTGATGAAAATAATAAACTTCATATATATTGCTTGTGTATTTAAAAGATAGTAATATTTTAGCATTAATATTTGCAGATGAGGGAGAAGAAGTCAAGCCCAAATAGCAAAGAAAAAGTGTATGTGTGCGTGTACAGGGGACAGCAGATTCAGAATCCAGAGAAAACATGAACAAATGAGTAACTCATATGGTAGAGTTAAAACTGAATAAAACAGGAATCAACAATTATGTCATGCAGAGAAAAGAAGGCTTATTCTATTCAAAAGCCATTTTGCAGCGGGTTGGGGGAGAACACAGCAAATGAATGAAGAGATCAACAATGTCTTCCAAAGAACAAAAGGAAATGTTTGCAGGGACTAAAAGCTAAAAATAACCTTACTGCTTACCGATTTTCCCGATAGTCACACTGCTTCTCTGTGTGCCCACCCTTTAGGCAACATCATTTGAATATTTTCAAATGAGGAGGTCAAAGAACCTACAAAATTCAAATCTTCAATTTCTAGCAACTAACTAAATTCTAAAGAAAAAGGAATCCAGCCAGCGACTGTGTGTGCCCACACAGAAATCACAGGCAAGCCTTAGGATCTTGCAGCCCCACAGGCAAACAGCATGGCTGGTAAACTATTACTCATCCCTCCCAGCCACCAGATATCACAGCAAAGTTTTTTTTTTTTTTAATTTTTATTTTTATTTAACATAACTGAGTGAAAACGTACATTCACATATAAATTTACATGCCCCCCTATATGCAGCTTCCACTGCTCTCCCTGTCTGGTGACTGCACACTATTCCTCTCTGCTCCATACATGTCTCATCCTCCCAACAGTCTCCTTTCCCCTCCTCTCCGTCCACTCCCCTTCTTCCAGCCAGAGGTCAGCAAGATGATATCCTATAGATGTATATAACCATAAAGTGCTTCCAATATATGCTTACTCTGCTTTGCCAAGTCCAATCCATTCCTGTCCAAAGAGTGGACCTTTGTTATAATTTATGGGAAAGGGCAGCATCAGGGCAGGGGGCCACGCTCTCAGAGGAACCCCAAAACCGCTGGACCATCAATTGAGGTCTTTTAGTGGAGATCTCATGATGCACCTCTTTTTATTCTTGTGTTGCCAGTGAGGCTCCTCTCTGTGAGCTCCGTCGTGGCTATCACTGGTGGTGGCCGGGCACCATCCGGTTCTTCCGGTCCCAAGTCGATGTAGGCACCTACTCTTGTGGGTCTCTCTGTCTTCTCGGTTGTCTTTACCGCATGCCATTTTGGCCCTCGGTGAGCATCTGTTCCTGCTGAGTTGGGACCATTTGCACAGCAAAGTTTTTAAACTGAAATCCAGTGAGCCCTCAAGTACATTATACAGTTTTCAACATGCAGCATTTGAGAGTCGATGACACAGAAGCTGTGTGGGCCACAGTAGCTATTGGTGCTAATTAATACATACCATCCAGACAAAGCAGAATATTCTAAAGTGAACATTACAAAGTAAACTGATTAACAAACCATTCTGCCAGTGGCACTTTAGAAAATCTTACTGCTTTACTGTTGTAGAACATACTTTGACAAAGCCTGGAGAACAATGTAAGGTTAGATTTCTGTTTGCTTAGAAGTTCTTGAGAAGAATGTTATCTACAGATGAGACTTGCCCTTACTAACTTTTTAAACAGACAACAAAAGGCCCCAAACATACTCCATTACAGACTTTTATAACTGAATATTCAACAGATAACTTGATGCCATATACAAAGATTAACTGTCTCATTTCATAAAACACATTACAAGCTGCAACAAAACTGTATAAACTAAAGTCCAAAAAGTCTTGTCTAAGCTTTTGTATTTAAATACCAAATTGTTATGGTAATTGTTCTAATTAAGAGACCAGCTGCTCTCAGTGGCTGCAACTAAGTGTTATCTTCAAGACAGTGAATTCCAATTCAAAGTAAAGGTCCTATGTGAGATCAGGAAGCCTCATGTGTTTAGGAAAAAGAATAGGCTGTGAGATCAGGAAGCCTAATGTGTTTAGGAAAAAGAAGAGGCTTAAGGAGAGCGGACCACGGCTTTTCAGGATTCCCTACTGATTTTTTTTAGCAGTAATTCTATATGGTGACCTGCCTGATCTACCCCTAACTCCACAGATGATGGAGAAATTTATGTAACAAATCAAGGCAATAAAAAGGAAGAAAAAAGTGGCCACTACTCTTAGATTTTCATAAATAGAGGGTTATAATGTCACACTTTTAACTTTATCTGCACCTAACATCATTTGAGGTAGTATTAGTAATAACAAGAACATGGCTCACTGTTAAATTTATTAATCTTTACAAGAGAAGAACTAAGAAAAACACGAAAAAAACTGTGAAGATGGTGCAGGGCTGGGCAGTGTTTACGTCTGCTGTATATAGTGTCACTGTGAGTTGGAAACAGCACAACTGCATCTAACAAGAATAAATAGTTCAGAGGTCAGTATCACTATCATTTAAAAGACATGTAGAACACCACATAATCCACAGAATCTTAAGTACTGCATCTTGCATTCTCAGGCTTGTCCCTAAATGGGCGATACTTTCCTATACCGTGTTTTTAAGTGCCGTCAAGTCAGTTCTGACTCACAGCAACCCCATGTATAACAGAACAAAATGCTGTCTAGTCTTGCTACATCCTCACAACAGCTTGTATGTTGGAGCCCATTATTACAGTCACCGTGTCAATTCATCTCTTCTGAATCCTCCTTGAATTTCTGGCAGTTTTCTGTTGATACACTGCTATAACTGCTTTTGACTGATCTTTAGCAAAGTTTTAATTGTATATGACATTAATGATAGTGTTTGATAATTTCTGCATTCTGATGGATCATTTTTCTTTGAAATGGGCACAAACATGGGTTTCTCCCAGTTGGTTGGCCAGTTTTCCATTTTGATTTTCAGAATATCTTGGCAGAGACAAGTGAGCATCTCCAGTGCTGTACTCATTGTTAGAATATCTCCACTGGTATTCCGTCAATCCCTGGGGCCTTGTTTTTCACCAATGCCTTCAGTGCAGCTTGGACTTCCTCATTTAGTACTATCAGTTCTTAATCATAAGCTACCTCCTGAAATGGTTGAACACTGACCAATTCTTTTTGGTATAATGACTGTATTCCTTCTATCTTCTTTTGATATTTCCCATGTTACTCAATTTTTTGCCCACAGAATTCTTCAATATTGCATTTGGAGGCTTGAATTTTTTCTTCAAAAAAACCTGAAGAAAACTTTCAACTTGAGATATACTCAGTGTGTTCTTCTTTTTAGGTTTTCTAACTCCAGGGGACTGCACATTTCATTATAATACTTTGTGAGACTGCCCTCTGAAATATTCTGCTCAGCTCTTTTACTTCATCATTTCTTCCTTTGGCATTAATTACTCAGTTCAAGATCAAGTTTCAGAGTCTCTTTTAACATCCGTTTTGGTCTTTTATGTCTTTCTTGCCTTTCTAATAGCCTTTGCTTTCTTCATGTATAAGAATATTCTAGAATGTCAATTCATAAACTAAGCTGGTCTTCAGTCATTAGTGTTCAATTCATCAAATCTACTCTTGAAATGGTCTCACTGTCTACACTGATAAAGAGAAGTATTTGCATGAATAAGTCATTGGTTTTGCAAAATTCTATCACGTGTCATTCTATCTGGTGTCATTTCTGTCACCAAGGCCTTATTTTCCAACTACGGATCCTTCTTTGTTTCCAACTTTGGCATTCCAATCACTAGTAATTATCCATGCATCTTGACAGCATGCTTAAGCAATTTCATACTGTAGAATAAGGACTGGGAAAAGGACCTGGAGACACTGGCCAGTGAAAACCCTATGGATACCAGCAAAACTGTCTGCTATAGTGCCAGAAGACTAGCCCCCTGGGTTGAAAGGGGCTCAAAATGTGACTGGGGAGGAGCTTCCTCCTCAAGGTAGAGTCCACCTTAATGGCATGGATAGTGTAAAGCTTTCAGGACCTTCATCTACTGATGCAGCACAACTTAAAATGTGAAGAAACAGCTGCAAACATTCATCAGTAGTTGAATGAGGAATGTAGAAAGTATGAATTATGTAAAACTGGAAGTCATCAAAAATGAAATGGAACAAATAAAGACTGATATCCTAGATCAGTAGGCTGAAACAGACTGACTGGTATTGGCCATTTTGAAGTAGACAATCACATGGTGTAGTATTTCAGGAATGGTACATTAAAGAGGAATGGTGTAACATTCACCATCAAAAAGAGCATTTTAAGATCTATCCTAAATTACAATGCTGTCAGTGACAGAATAATATCCATACACCTACAAGGAAGACCAATTAGCACAATTATTATTCAAATTTATTAAAAAAAAACTAAAGCCAAACACAAAGAAATTAAAAAAAATTTTTAAATCAATCTTCCTATGCACGTATTTACATTCCCTCTTTTTAGACAAAACAAGTAAAAGTATGAAGTTCAAACATTAAGGTGTATTATTTATCACCATTATCTTCAAAATACAACATGTGCCCAATAAAGTTGTAGGTACTCATACTATCTGTGAAATGAATACAGCTGTAAAGAAAATTATTCTACATGTAGAGGCAGCCTTAAACAAGGTTAAGGCATTTTCTCTTATTACTATACTTGACCTGACCTCTTAGCTAACCTTCCACCTAATTTCACCTTTTAATAAATATTGAATTTTTATCATCTTAACTCCATGATATTGTTTTTAATTTTTTATTTTTGTATTTCATGTCACCCAAACTACACTCTAAACATTCAAGACACTATGTCTGTCTTTCTATTAAACTCCATCCTATCAGAACTAGTATATTTATGCCATATACATTAGATAATCAACAGCTGTTTTTTTAGCAATCAACTAAGTGGCTCTTATTTAAAAATTATTTTTCTTATTATTAAAAAAAATGTAGAAAATACAGTAAGCAACTGAAATAAATCCCATCCCAAACAGAAAGAAACATTGCCCAGATTGTCACATTTTGGTTTACAACTTTCAAAATTATTCTATATACACACATATATGTATGTGCTTGTGTATGCATAAACAAACAGAAAGATCCTGACAGAAGTTAATTCTGAAATTAAAGCCAAACAAAACAAAACAGTGTGCAAGGGCTGGGGTTAGAAAGATACAGGATGAGTATCAGAAAAGGCCCCAAGGTGGTTAAGATGTACCCTAGGATCCAAAGCTTAATGGTCAACTAGATAAATTCATTCTTTCCATAGGGATGTACGTGAGATTGATTTAGACGGCAGGCCATTAAGAAACGTCGGAGAAACAAATCTGTTTAACAGAAATACATACTTAGGATGTCAAATTCAGACCATAAAACATGGTGCTATCCTATCTCTAGTGTATGGAATGAGAGAAAAAGAATGATTACAGGGAGTAAAGAAGAACTGTTAAGAGAATGTCCTCAGATCTCTGACAAGTCATTTAACACATCTGGTTCTCATCTTTCCCCTCCTCAGAAAATGAGAAAGAACAGTACTACCTAACTAGCTCCAAGAGCACTGAGAACAAAATGAATGAGTGAGTGTACTGCACTGCACATGGGACCTGGCACATGCTAAGTGCTAAGTGGATCTGGGCTGTTGATTATCCTTCTTTTTAGGCTGTCCAGCCTGCCTGACCAGATATGGCCTTCTTAGCTTCCTTCATGTATCTTTTCCTTAGTGTTAGTGATAAAGATAAACAGTATTAATTTCTCTTCAACTAATCCCCTATCTACCCCCAAATCCTAAGGTTCTTATTATGGTCTTGCTTTGGGAACTAAACATGTATGTTAGCAGTAACCATTAAAGCAAAACAAACACAAACTCGGTATCTTTCAACCAACTCACAAGCTATGGAGTATAAGCATCTGTGAATTCTCCTAAACCTGAAGTGACAGTATGTTATCCTGTGGCAACTATTGTTATTATTATTTTAAAGTTTTGAATTATATGGTATTTACTGACCCCAAAAGAGCTGAATTAAGCACAGTGGTTAAGAGCTATGGCTGCTAACCAGAAGGTTGGCAGTTTGAATCCACCAGCCTTTCTGTGGGAACCTTACGGAGCAGTTCTAGTCTTTCCCATCGGGTTGCTGTGAGTTGGAACTGACTCAATAGCAACAAGATTTTTATGAGTATAGCTATAAAACTACTTCAAAATACATATAGCACTTTATGATTTTTCTAGCGGCTTCTCACATATTATTTTAACTCCCAAGAACCCAGGGAAATGGATATGAGAATTGCTGTTGTCTCCATTTATGCATAAGGAAAATGAGATGGGTCAGAGAAGTTAAATAACTTGCTGAAATTCACAGAGCTAGGCCCACAAACATACAAATAATTTCCAATCCAATGCTCTTGTCCTAACACCAGGGTGCCTTCCTGGCTAACACAGCAATGCTTACTTACAAGAATATCTAATTCAAAATAGTTAGAGCAGACAAAATGCTTTTGACTAGATTAGCAGATTTGAAATCACATAATTTAAGTTTTACTGTTTATTTTTAATTAAAGACTTTACTGTAATTCTGATATGCTACCTTAAAATAATTAGCCATAACAGTTCAAAACCATAACTAACTGCTCCTAATACACAAATCAGTATAGATGTTACAATGGAGGCTATTAAGAGAAAGGATTCTCTTATTCTTCCGAAGTTCGAAAGGCCAGTGATTACTACAGCCCAAACTACAACAAAGCCATGAAATCGGAATAGATACTAGAGATACCATCTCTGGATTACTATTTTCAAAATTATACACCCTGTATTGTAAACATAAAAAAAATAAGGGTGAAACTCATCTCTTGAATGATGAGTCAGCAGACATATGAACTAGTGCATCTACATGTCTGAAAACTGCATGTTCCTACCAACACATTTAAATATTACTAGCTCAAGCATGCTCTTTCAGTCATCAAACCTGCACACTGCCACAAAATACTGAGCTGTCATATCCTGAAACCAATCTACTGAACATGCCTGGTAATTTTTTTATTCACAGATATCAAAGATAAGTCAAAAGTATGAAAACTTTTCATTCACTACTACCCAGTATAGATCATTACAAAGAGTTTTGCTACTGTTTTAAACTTACAAATACATATCTGTTACACTTAAGACAAAAGTAGTGATCACTGGCCCCCATTAGTCACGCCTTAAAAATTTTCACAACATCACAGGACATCTGAAAGCCTTTACAGACAAAAAGATACTGTTCAGAGATAACCTCATGAGGAGATGACTATGCCAAGGTCTGAACTAACAGACTACTCATCAGTATGACACATTCTGTGCTCATGAATGAGGTTAGGCAAAACTCCAAGAACAGAATATAGTCTACCGCTTCAAGAGAGAAGCATCAAACTAGGGAATGTATAATATATAGCTCAGTCACAAGGCCAACAGCTATAGGATGTCATAGTATCAAGTAAATGTTTTCCAGTATTAAAGTGTCTATCCCAAAGGATCAAAACAAGTCTTAGAAATAACATCATAGGAGTTCTGCAGAATTCCACTATGAACACATGAAAAGCATATATAAAGTTATAATAAGAGGACTATACCTGAAAATAACATGCATCAAGTGTACTGAAAACTCTATTTGAAGATCATTATTATTTTAATAACCCTGGTGGTGCAGTGGTTAAAGCTATTGCCTGCTGCTAACTGAAAGGCCAATGGTCTGAAACTACCAGAGGCTCTTTGACGGAGAGACGTGGCAGTCTGCTTCTGTACAGATATACAGCCTCAGAAACACTATGGGATCTCTATGTGTCAAAACTGACTCTATGTTGGTACGTTTGTTTTTGAAGTAGATATTGTTTTAATAGATGTGATTATTAAATTACTTTCTCATGAAATCATTAGTTTAAAATCAACATCCAAATAAGGCAGAAATGTGTTATAACCCATGAATTCATACCTTGGAATATATCATAGGCTCAAAGAACCTATGAGCTCTCTGGAATTCTGTGTGGAAGTTTGACTGCTATCTTCAAAAATACACACTCTGTAGGGTAAACTTAAAAAAACATGGGTGGAATTCATCTTTAGAATGATGAGATAGCAGACATACTAATGAACTGGGCCTATTGGTGTATGAGCATTTTTATGGAAGATGTATCCAGATCAGATTTTTAAAAGATCCTCAAATGCAAAAAAGAATCACTGTTCTAAAAGCAGGCTATCACTTGTGTATATACTAACATGTAACTTGATCTTCAATAATCCAAATAACATTCCATGAGTCTAAAAATATTTGCATTTCCTGAAACACTCAAAGATGTTTTAGAAAAATGGAAACTGGACCTATCCTAATGGAAGGAAATGTCATCACAAAATGGACACTAAGTTATGTCCAATATAACAAATATTTCAGGAACATATAACAAACATATATGTAACATATAACAAATATCACAGGGCTATGATAACAGACTTTAAAATTATCTAAGGACTAAAGAGAGCAGAAATGGCTATCTCCGGACTTACTTATCTGGACAGATTATTATACTATTCCTATTATAGATGGAATGTGCTCCTCAAAAATGTGTGTTGTAAATCCCAAACTCCTAATTTCATTCCAATTTGGGAACAGAACTTTATTTGATATACCGATAAGACCAAATCACTGCAGGGGATGTGTTAAACCAAGAGCCTTTGACAGAAAGAGCAAATGAGACACAGAGAAGAAAACAAATAGAAGGGAAGATACATGCCACATGCAAATTGCCAAGAAACTGAAGAACAGAAGCTGTAAAGAGACAAGGACCTTCCTCCAGAGCCAAAGGAGACAGCTTCCCCTAAAGCCAGTGCAGAAACACTGGTGGTATAGTGCTTCAGCTATACCACCAAACCCTCCCACCAAAATGGGAGCAGTTCAAATCTACCGGGTGCTTCCTGGAAACTATAGGGCAGTTCTACTCTCTCCTAAAGGGTTGCTGTGAGCTGGAATCAATTCACTGGTAACGGTTAGAGCCAGTGTCCTGAATTCAGACTTGTAGTCTCCTAAACGGTGAGAGAACACATTTGTTTGTTACAGCCACCCCTTAGAGGCATTTCTGTTATAGCATCACTAAGAAACTAAGATGCCCTCTGCCTTTTAAATAAAATATGGAAGTACCAGGATAAAATGTAAGCATAATAACAGTTTCTCAATAAATGGATCAGTAAACCAGCGGGTATATTTTTGTTATTATAATGTTGAGGAATCACTGTGGGGGCTAGCAATGTGTAGGACTGTCCTACATGTGTGAGGATAACAAAAAATTCCTCTATATTCTCCGTATGTCCCAATGAACAGTCATAGAAGCAAAAAAGCTTTTTACAATTAGGTGGGTCTCATAGCTAACACCATTGTTCACATTTCTGCAAGTATTTCCATGCAATTCTAATTTTTAAGACTATCACTACTGGGATTGACTCTATAAATCAAAGATTCAGTTTCATATTTGAAAGTTTCACAGTTTTGGAAAATTACAACACCATTTATCATACCATTGAAACTACTTGTTGAAGTTGCTGCTGCTGCATTCATGGTTACTTTTATGTACTTCAAACCCTTGACTACTTCACCAGGTGTCATTGCATAGTCACGTCCAGCCCTTACCATTTGAAAAACATAGTACATTTCTTTCATGTTCAGTGAGGACACTATACTGATTTTAAAATATGGGAAAAAGACACTAAGAAAAACTAGCAAAATCTGAAAAAAACATGGTATTTAGTTAGGAGTAACATAGCAAAGTTGGTTTCTTAAGTGAGCTAAGTGTAATAACCATGTAAGATATCATCAATAAGGGAAACTATAAGAGCATATTGGAAAGAAATGACTAGAACATTAAACTATTCTAATACAAAAAGGCTATTTTAGGTGCTGTAAAGTTACTTCTGACTCACAGTGACCCTCTGTACAACAGAGGGTCTAGTTCTGTGCCATCCTCACAACTGTTGTTATGTATGAGTCCATTGTTTTCACCACTATGTCAGTCCATCTTTTCTGACCCTCTACTTCACCAAGCATGATGTCTTTTTGAGGGATTGGTCCCTCCCAATAACACGTCCAAGTTATGTGAGAAAAGTCTCGCTATCCTCACCTCCAAGAAGCATTCTGACTGTATTTCTTCCAAGACAGACCCGTTTGTTCTTCTCGCAGTCTATAGTGTATACTGTATTCGTCACCAACAGCATAATTCAAAGGCATCCATTTTTCTTTGGTCTTCCTTATCCATTGTCCAGTTTTGCAAGCATGAGAGGCAACTGAAAATATCACGGCTTGGACCAGGTGTACCTTAGTCTTCAGGGTGACATCTCTACTTTTCAACACTTCAAAGAGGTTGTCTGCAGCTGATTTGCTCAATGCAATTCGTCTCTTGATTTCTTGAGTGTTGCTGCCACAGGTATGGAGTGGGGATCCAAGTAAAATGAAATCCTTGAGAATTTCAATCTTTTCTCCATTTATCATAATGTTATTTATTGGCTTAGTTATAAGTCGTTTTGTTTTCTTATGTTGAAGGATAATCCAAACTGAAGGCTACAGGTGCTCCAAGCTGTCTTTGCTTTCAGCAAGCAAGGCTGTTCATCTGCATATTACAGGTTGTTAATGAGTCTTTAGTGATGCAGTAGTTAAGTGCTAAAGTTGGTAACAAAGAGGCTGGCAGATGGAATCCACCAGGAACTCCCCTGAAACTCTATCAGGCAGTTTTCCACTGTTCTACAGGGTTGCTATGAGTTGGAACTGACTTGATGAGAATAGCGTTTTTTTTTTTTTTAAATGTCTTTCACCAATCCTGACGTTACACTCTCATTCATATAGTTCAGTTTCAGACTATTTGCTCACTATACAGACTAAATAACGTGAAAGGATACAATCCTGATGCCCAATTTTCTTGATTTTAAGCCATGCGGTATTCCCTAGCTTTGTTTGAGCTACTGCCTCTTGTTTTATGTACAGGTTCCTCAGCAGCACAATGAAGTGTTCTAGCATTCCCATTCTTCTCAATGTCAGCCATAATTTGTTGTGATCTGTCATGGACTGAACTGCGTTCCCCCCCAGAAATGTGTGTAGCTGTTTGGCTGGGCCATGATTCACACTATTTTGTGATTGGTCTCCATTGTGTCATTCTCCTATACTGCAGATTAAAGAGGATTAGGGTGGGATTATAAATCCCTTGTATGGTCACTTCCCTGTTCCAATGTAAAGGGAGTTTCCCTGGAGTGTGGCTTGTATCACCCTGTATCCTTTTATCTTACAAGAGATAAAAGGAAAGGGTATCAAGCAGAAAGTTGAGAACCTCTTACCATCAAAAAAGCAGCACCAGGAGAACAGAGTATCATTTAGACCTGAGGTTTCTGTGCCAAGACGCTCCTTGACCAAATACTGATACAACACAAAGGGTTTTTTCTAGAGCTGAAAGAGGGACAGCCCTTCCTCTGGAGCGGACACTCTGAATTTGGATGTGTAACCTACTGGACGAAGTAAGAGTAAACTTTTCTTTCTTAAAGTCATCCACTTGTGGTTATTTCTGTTGGAGCACCACTAGCTGACTAAAATATGATCCACACAGTTGAATACCTTTGTGTAGTCAATAAAACACAGGTAAACATCTTTCTGGTATTTTCTGCTTTCAGCCAAGATCCATCTGACACCAGCAAGGATATCCTTTAGTCCATGTCTTCTGAATCTAGCTTGAATTTCTGGCAATTCTCTGTCAATGTACTGCCACAACCATTCTGGAAACGTCTTTAGCAAAATATTACTTGTATGTGATATTAATTACAGTGTTTGATAATTTCAGCATTCTATTGGATCTTCTCTCTTTGGATGGGCACAGATATGATCTCTGCCAGTTGTCTGGTCAGGTAGCTGTTTTCCAAATTTCTTGGCTCCTTGAGTGCTGCTCTAAGCCAATCACAACAGTCCAACAAATGGACAGATGTGTGGTGGTCAGAGATTCATAGATTTTTAATTTGGAAAACTGTCCCTCCATTTCTGTTAATATCAGTATATTTAAACTATCAGGTTAAACTACTCAAACTTTCTATATGTCAAAAACAGTTATATGTTAGCAAGTCACATGGATCAACCTAAAGAGGTCTGAGAAAAGCTTAATGAACTGTGTTACAAACTTTCACTGTCAGAAATAGAGATTAGTTGCAATCCATTGCACATACCCTTCCCCCTGCAAAATTCTCTGCATGAATAGCTTCCATTCTTTTAATGTGAAGCTAATAATAGGGGTGCTACAAAATATGTATCATGAAAAAAGGAGTAACAGGACAGAGAGCTGAAAATCAGTGAACTACATAAAGCATTAATAAGCAGAAAGGAGAGACTACATCTCAGGTTACCTATGAAGCTCACACCAAATTCCTGCAGAAAAGCAAAGAATTAAAAGTCAAAATCTAAAGTATCTGTAACTCATCCCCAATAGTAGTCTCCTTTTTTTCTTTTCCATAGGCCAGTATTCAAATGGTTCTTTCACTGAGGGATTAACCCTGAGTCAAAATATGTTGTAAAAGACGACATTATTAGAAATATTTGGTGTTTTTGCAGGTCTATGAAATTCTTGAATATGTTCAGTTTCTCAAAAAAACATACTTAAGTGGAGAAACTTGACAAGACAGGAAAAAAAAAAAAAGCCTGGAAAAGCAAGAGCAAATTGGTAGGCTGAGGAAATTGGTAGGCTTACCATTAAAAAAAAAAAAAAATCACTCACCTGTGCACAAATCTGATGCATGACATGGCCAAACTCATGGAAGTATGTCCTCACCTCATCGTGCCGCAGGAGAGAGGGACGACCTGCTACTGGCTGTGAAAAGTTCACCACAAGGGCAGCGACAGACATCATCCTACTCCCATCAGGGAGAAGGCAGCCAGGCTGGAGACCAAAGCAGGCCGCATGGTTGTATTTTCCTTCCCTATGAACCAGAAACACATGTCAGTGAATCAGTCAACAAGCTATTTATCAGATATACTTCACCTTTTGGAAAACAGCTTAGTGTTTCATTAAAATGGAAAAACTAAAACTAAACAAAGAGAAAACCAATCACTACTTTCTTGAGTTAGAGCTCCAAGGTTTCTTTTGCTGAAAAATCTTAATGTGGTAAGAATTAAAATACATACACATCTACCATACAGTTGACTATCAACTTATTTTAATAAGCTTCTGTATGTTATCTTCAAAGATGGAGCCATTTTACTTTTCACCAAATAGTGTTGAAGCAAGTTTGAAATGAAAAATATAGTCTGCTTCATCAGGTAGTTTTCTACTTAGATTAGAATTGATTAAAAAACAAAACAAAAAAACAAACCCTTCATTCCGGACAATGAGGTTTTCCTGCTTATTTAGAGGAAAGAATCTTCACTCACAATTACATGAGCTCCTTTATGAACTAGACAGGCATTCTGGAACCAGAATCCTTTTAGTTAGCTTGAAAAAGCATCAATTATACCATGAGTCTTCTATTCTTGAGCAATGTGGTATCAGTGATAGGCTCTTCAAAAGGCAATTAGACTTTATTCTTGGAGGAGGCTTACTTCTTTTTTTATGCTCAGAAAACTAACAGTGTTTTGGGGCTTGGGGAGAGTTTTCCAGTTTGCTTTGTTTCACTTTGCATAGATTTTTCTGTTTAGTTTTTCTTGGTGACTCAAATTACTTTGCTTTTTTTCTGCTGATGCTATTCAAGTCAAAGAGAAATTAATCTTTTCCCAGCTCCATTTTAATATGTATAAAATTGGTCCTACCTTTACAAATAACAAAAACAGCCAAAGCAACAATACCCACAAAAGCATGCTTGACCATCTGCAAATACAAGTTTCTTAAACCCATGAGACAGCTAAGGCTAAAGGTAATCTAAAACAAGTGTCTCCAAGGAGAGAGGAAATGGGCGCTTACTCACTTGGGGCAGGCACTGTACAATACCAGTAAGAAGTGTTAATTACTAAAGGCTAATAATAACTAAACTGTTAAATTACTAATAACTTACAAGTAAAATGACTAGTAATGATTTTGGACATTAATAGAGATGATGGATGCACAACATAGTGAATCTAATTAATGTCACTGACTTGTATACTTAAAAACGGTGATTTTTCACTGTATTTATTTTACCACAATAAAGTAAAAAAAACCTAAAACAGTAAAGTAGCAAAAAAAATGATTAATATTTAAAAACTATCAGAAAAAACAGACAAAGGGTAGTTAGGATAAGGAAATTTTGCGCCCTTTTCAGGTTCTTCCCTAGGAACCTCACTGGTGCACACCCGAAGCCCACGCCAGCTAAGGGCCCTGAGGGAGCATCTGCTGCGTGTAGTCCTTGGGGAGGGGGCTGCTGCTGTGGTAAATGCTTGGAGCAGTGTTTAGATTCTTTGGCCTCTTTTTCCTAAGGAAGTTTTTAAAGTGTTGAGGGAAAAGCAACAAATGTCGTCACCTTTATAGCACTGGTGAAAGTTAACTACCACTAGGGAAAACGAACAGAAAACAAACCAACAAAAAAAGCAGCCCTGAATCCCTAAAGGACAAGCAGCAACACATCTTGGGCCAGGCCTACAGCTGAAGCTGGAGTACAGCAAGATCACTGAGTAGGGCCTCCAGTGCCTGCCCAAGACCGAGGTGTAATCAGAACAGAGAACTCCCTCTTCCTCAGCAGGCTAACAAGCATCCAGTAATAGATACAGCTGTCTACTGTTGGGAAAGGAGCCAGGCCTTCAAAAGAGACCCATTCTAAGGCATGGCACAAAGGCAGGACCTAAAGGAAAGGGTGAAACAGACACTGAGAAAAACTTTTAGGCAAACTAGCTCGCATCCTAAACACCACAACAACACACACATTTGAAGCTTGTGCTGCACTGAGGGCAACCATGGCAAAAAAATCTCAAACTCAGCTCAAGTACTGAATAGAATCAAACTCCCCTAAAGACATGAAAAGCCTGACACAGATAAAGGTATGTGCATGTTCAGGCACAAAACCCAGTGTGCTTTAGTCTTTACTGTCCTATACAGGTTACTTGGCTTTTAAAGAAAATTGTGACACATACAAATACGCAAGAAAAAAGAGAACATGCTGTCAAGAGAAAAAGCAAAGAAAACAAGATGCGGACAGGACATAAAAAAAACGTTGGTGCTATCAGACAGAGTCTTTAAAATAACTATGAATAATATGTGTGAGTATCTAGTGAAAAAAGAGGTTACCATGCATGGTTAGATGGATACAGAAAGTAGGAAACTATATAAAAGAATCAAATGGAAATGCTATAAATAAAAAATACAGTATACCTACTCCTCACTTATCGACTATCCTGTGACTTGACATTTTGAATTTACCGTAACAGTAAAAAATCTACTCTACAACTATTTTGTGTCTTAGTAAGGCAGTAGCCATGGCAGCAATGGCTGTGGAGAAGCTCTTGCCCTCAGGAGGGTCTGTAGGTAGCCTCTGGGTAGCTGGATCGCACTGCCCTGCACCCTCTGTTCCCCTATAGGCAAGGGTAACGTGTACAGCTGGTAGTCGGGACAAGCCCCTTCTGTGGCTACAGCTTCTAGGTGGGCCTGCAGGTTGCACCGAGACAGGGGGCATCTATTCTGGGTTCCCAGCTTCTATGTGGTCTCAGGCCCTAAAGCTCAGAATTGCTGTGGGGTAGGGAAGAAAAGAAAGACAGAGGACTGAGAGAAGCCATTTGGAAGAAATACATGAGAGCGTAACGCCATCCCAAAGTGACCAGCAGTGGGCCTGAAACTTCTGTGTTTGTGGGGCTTCTACCTCATTGAGACTGGCCATATGGCCAGGAACTACGCAAATCAGAAGAAAATGGAGTGACATTATTAAAATGATGAAGGAAAAATCCTTCAAACCCACAGTTCTACATACAGGAAAAATACCTTTCAAAAAAGGAAGATTAGACAAACAGAACATACTGACTACACTGGTAAAACAGTTGTACTACAAGAAATTTTTAAAGGAGGCTCTTCATGCAGAAGGTAATGCATAAATACCTGTATTTATACAAAAAAAAGTAGAGTGCCGAAAATGTAATAAATTCTTGTAAAAATTCTTATTTTGATTGCTGTAAATAATAAACATTTAAAGCAGTAACATTAACAATTCATTGGGTGTTTGTAAGTATAATAAAAGTAAAACACAGGCCAACAAAACAATAAATGAGAGGAAGACACTGGAAATATACTGTTTTAAGTTCCTTATGCTACATGTGAAGTGTTATAATATTTGAAGACAGACTGATAAATACAGATGTACATTTCAAACTTAGGAAAGCATTAAACAGTTAAAAAGAGGCAGTGATGATACACCAACAGTGGAGATAACATTCAATCTTAAAAAACCCCTCAATTCTACCACACTGTGCTGTCTTCTTAGCAAGACCGAGGGGCGTGGCAATAGATTTAAGAACACTGGCAAACAAATCATTTACAAATCCACCCCCTTTTTTGTTGCAGAGATCACAATAGATGGCTCCAGACAGAGCTGCAGAAATATGGACAACAAAATTCTGACTCGACAGACAAAAAGAACCAGACTTACTGGTCTGACAGACTGGAGAAACTCTGAGAGTCCGGCCAAGAGATAATTTTTTAGCTCAGTAATGAAGTCACTCCTGAAGGTCACCCTTTAGGCAAAGCTTAGATAGACTCATAAAACAAAACAAGAGTAAAAGAGCACACCAGTTCAGGGACAAGGACAAGAAGGCAGGAGAGGGCAGGAAAGCTGGTCACTGCGAACCAAAGGTCGAGAAAGGACGTGTACTGAGACGTCGAAGTGGTGGCAACCGATGTCACAAAGTAATATGTATATTTATTGTTTAATGAGATTGCTATGTAAAACTGCATACTAAGTACAACAACAAAAAAAGGAGTGGGGGAGACACCAAAAAACAAACTGACAACAATAAGTGGAGAGACTAGAAAGGAAGCTTAGGGATCAGTGACTTTATGTTAACAGAGAAGTAACAACTCAGAAAAGGAAGGTGAGAAAGCAAAACTCAAAGAATGTAATCAACATCACTGAACTGCACACAGACAAACTGCTGAACTGGGGTATGTCCTGCTGTGTATATTCTCAACAACAACAAGATAATAAAAAACAAAACTTCTTTTGGGTCAACTGTAAGTAAATGCAGCACATAAATTAAGACTCTGCAGCTAGTTCTGACTCATGGCAATCCCATGCCTGTCAAAGTAGAATTGGGCTCCAGAGGTTCCCAGTGGTGGATTTTTCAGAAATAGATAGCCAGATCTTTCTTCCACGGTATCTCTGAGCAGACTGCAACCTCCAACCTTTAGGTCAGCAACCGACTGTATTAACTGTTCGCACCACAAAAGGTATCCATGTGATAGCAGTTAACTAATTAGGCAACTGTTAGGTGCTAGACACCGTTCTTAAATGCTTTGCATGGAATTAACCAATTTAATCCTTATAATAATCTGATGAAATAGGTATTATAAATACTTCCATTTCATAGGATCTGGTAGTAAAGACAAAGAAAGTAAAAACAAAACTCAGTGCCACTGAGTCAATTTCAACTCAGAGCAACTCTACAGGACACAGTAGAACTGTCCCACAGGGTTTCTAAGGAGTGGCCGTTGGATTCAAATTGCTGACATTTTGGCTAGCAGCTGAGCTCTTAACTACTATGCCACTAGGGTTCTGAAGAAACTAAGGCATATAAAAATTGTTACTTGCCTAGTACGCAATGAAGTCAGATATTCTGGCTTCAGGGTCTACATTTTTAACTCCTATACTGACAACTGAAGAAGAGTCTTAAGCTGGAACGCTGAAACCCAAAGGTCCCTTCCAACAATGTAATCTTTAGTACCTTGGGTAGAGATCCAAATAGAATTGTCCCAACACTTCTCCTGTAGCTTTATCCTTGACAGTGTAAAGTGTGACACTTTCATTCCAAACATGAGCATCTGGTACCTGCTCAAATGAAAGTCCCAACAACTCTTGGTAGATGTTTAGCAAGCCTTCTGTTACCACATCAATTGGGAAGTATTCCTTGAGGATTTCTTGGTCTAGGGAATACTTGAGTTCCTCGGTCTGAGTCATGTAGTAATGTAGATCCCAGGCATTGATTCTGCCGTCATACTCAAAACCTCTCTCTTCACATTCTTTTTTCTTCAAATTCAAAATAAACTCTCGTTCCGCCTCGCCCAAGGGTTTTAATTTGTGGCTTAAATCATCTGTGAGAGGAGTAGGAAAAGTTAGCGACTCACTGTGCATGGGAGTAAGCAGTATTCTATCATAGTGTCTTCTCCTTGGTAAATCCATTCAAACCTGTGTAGCCATTCAGTTGATTCTGATTCACAACAACCCAACAGGAGACAGCAGAACCTTCCCATAGGGTTTCCAAAGAGTGGCTGGTGGATTTGAATGGCTGACCTTGTTTGGAAGCCCATTTCTTTAACTACTGAGTCACCAGGCTCCCCTTCCTTGGGAGCAATGAATAAGAAGACAGGCAGGCAGGCAGAAAGGATGGAAAGAAGGATATAGAGAAGAAAGAAGGACAGACGGAGAGAGGCTCTATTACAGCAGCACTGTTTTTTTGCAGAGTGATTCGTTTTATGGCTCCGCCCCTCTTTTTTCTCTTGGTACCAACAAAAGCAGGCCATGACTTCCTGACATCCACCAAGCTGAAGTTTATCCCAGAACTGTGACTCAACAAAGATGTGATTCAGGGAAATTAAACTCATGTACATGATCATTCCTCAGTGAGGTTAGGTTTCTCAAAAAGCCAAGGGAAACCAAAGAAATGTAGCCTGTGGTCAGTATTAAGTAAAAACTGCTCAATGCAAGTGACAGTCATAGGTTTATTACTCCCCCATTCCTAGCAAGAAAACATATTTGGACACAGCAGTTTCACTTTCTAGATGGGAAAACTTTTGGTAATACACCATATCCAATTTTGTAACAGTTTCATTCTATTTGGCTAAATGACAAGGCTCATACTACTATTTGTTTATTTCTCACAACTTGATAGATATGCAAGATAAAAACATCCCTGGGCAACACAAGAAAAACAGCAGTGCAGCTCAAGAACTCTACCAAAAGACCACAGCTGTTGGTCCAACAGCCTGGGGGATCCCCTGGGAGCATGATCCCTGGACCCGCTGCTGCTCCTGCCCAGAAAAACACTACTGAGGTCAACTCTTCGGACAACAATGGACTGGATTTGGGGACTCATTGTGATCATATGGTTTGTGTACTTTATGGTACTATGCATTTATAAGATGCTGTCCTACTGGTCTCTTTCTAGATAGGAGAGAAGAAGGCAGAGAGGAGGAGACAGGAGCTTGTTAAGAGGATACGACAAGTATAGAGTGAAAAGCAGGAGTGTGCTGCCACTGGGCAAGGAGAGCAGAAGGAGCTGCAAAAAGGGGCATGTAAAATTGATTTGGATTGTATATACTTTTATTTAATCACAAGTGAAAAAAAAAGTTTGCCTGACTATATAGGGACATGGCAGTTCAGGAGATGAATCCACAGTGTGAGACAGAGGCGGCAGCTCAGGAATGCTGTAAAGAGAAAGGAGGAAGCTCATGGAAATTACAAAGAGATACAATTCCGACATGATCTCTGAGAGGGCACAAGAATACAGATAGTGAGAGGACAACTCTAGCGGGAATATGCCAATTTGAAACTAGAGAGGAGACTATTTTAAAGAATTAAGTCAATCTGCTAGTCACTAACAAAATATTTCAGTACATGCAGTTATACTAAAGGAAACAGTCTCACCAAAATTGCTAATACCCTCAGCCATGCTTCTGCATAAGGCTCATTAGATTTTATGGTTACTTGCCCGTTATCTCTGCTGCCTCCTCACAATGCAAAATTCACCGAGGAAAGGACCCTTCTTCATTTAGCATACTACATAATACAAAGCCGTTATTCCATAAGAATTATGGAATAATACTTACAGGTAACTCTTACTGAACACTGGCTGAATGTCAAATACCATGGTACATGTATATGAATGAACTGATGTATGGCTATTGTGGACATACTGCACTCAGTTCTGGGCTGAATGCTTTATTTTAAGATACTCTTAATTCTCTGCAACATAAATAAGCTAATAAAGGATAATAAGCTAAAATGGATATAAAAGAAATAAATTACATCATCTGATTAGTGAAGATGAATAAAGTTTGAAAGGTGTCAACAAGGAAAATACACAAACTATCATACTCTAGGAGACCTTGATTAGAGCTGATTATAACTAAAATCAGCATCTTTACAATGGCTAAGTTATTTAATCACTACCTGTAAGACAAAGGAGAGTGACTGTCAGAATTGTGACGTGCAGACCAAAAAGAGGATGAGGAAGAGTGATATAGCATCAGTGATTAAATGCCACCGACATAAGGGCTATGGTTTTTAAAAGAGTAATACAAAAGTCATTTTAAATGAATGTGAATATAATGATCAGTTTATAGTTTTGATATACAACATTTAATAACACACAACATTAAATAGTACTTTCATATAATAATAAGTAGTTTCTGGAGTGGAAAATGTTTATTTTCTGTTTACGTAAGTTGTATTTACATTTATTCCACATATGTCTGTCAATTTGTTGTACTGTGGGAGCTTGTGTGTTGCTGTGATGCTGGCAGTTATGCCACCAGGATTCAGATACCAGCATGGTCACCCATGGCAGGCAGGTTTCAGCTCAGCTTCCAGACTAAGACACATTAGGAAGAAGGACCTGGCAGTCTACTTCTGAAAAGAATAAGCCAGTCAAAACCTTATGAATAGCAGCAGAACACTGACAGAAGGCCAGAAAATGAGGCCACCAGGTTGGAAGGCATGAAAAGACGACTGGGGGAGGACTGCCTCCTCACAGTGAAGTCAATCTTAAAGATGTGGATGTAGTACGCCTTCTGGGACCTTCATTTGCTTCTGTGGTATAATGCAAAATGAAAAGACACAGTTACAAATATCCATTAAGAATCAGAATGTGGAATTCAAGAAGTATAAATCTAGGAAAATTGGAAATCTCAAAAATGAAATGCAGAGCATAAATATCAATATTCTAGGCATTAGTTAACTGAATTTGAATGGTACTGGCTATTGTGAATCAGATAATCATATGGTTTCCTGTACCAGGAACGACAATTTGAAGAGGAATGGTGTTGAGTCCATCATCAAAAAGAACATTTCAAGCTCTATCCTGAAGTACAGCGCTGTCAGTGACAGGATAATATCTGTGCATCTACAAGAAAGACCAGTTAACATGACTATTATTCAAATTTATGCACTAACCACTAAGGCCAAAGATGAAGAAACTGAAGATTTCTTTACCAGCTTCTGTAACCTGAAGTTGATTGAACATGCAGTCAGAATGCAGTGCTAATTACTGGTAAATGGAACACAAAAGTTGGAAACTAAGAAGGATCAGTAGTCGAAAATACTGCCTTGGTGACAGAAATGATGCCAGGGATTGCATGACAGAATTTTGCAAGACCAAAGACTTCTTCACTGCAAATACCTTTTTTCACTAACACACAGATCTTGAGAGATGGAATACACAGGAATCAAACTGTGGAAAAACTCAATATTATCAGTCAGAGCAAGACTAGGAACTAACTGCAACACAGACCATCAAATGCTCATAAAAACCAAAAAACCAAACCCACCGCCGTAAAGTCAGGTCCGACTCATAGTGACCCTAGGGGTCACAGTAGAACTGCCCCATAGAGCTTCCAAGGAGTGCCTGGTGGATTTGAACTGCTGACTTTTTGGTTAGCAGATGTAGCACTTAGCCCACCATGCCACTAGGGTTTCTATAAACTGCTAATAGGCAAGTTTAAATTAAAACTGAAGACAATAGAAAAAGTCCATGATACTTAAGGTAAAAGCTTCAGTATATTCCACCTGAGTTTACAGACAATCTCAAGAAGAGATTTGATGCACTGAACATTAATGAACGAAGACTAGATGAGGTGTGGGACATCAAAGACATCATACATGAAGAAAGCAAGAGATCATGGAAAAGATCAAATAAGATTTCAGAAGAGACTCTAAATCTTGCTCTTGAATATAGTTACAGCAAAAGGAAGAAATGATGAAGGAAACAAACTGAACAGAAGATTTCAAAGGTGGCATGAGAAGACAAAGTTAAGCATTACAGTGACCAGGTGTGGAGAGCTAGAGACAGAAAACCACAAGGAAAGAACATGTTCAGAATTTTCAAGCTGAAAGAACTGAAGAAAACACTTACGCGTTTCTTACAGGAAATAGTGAATTTTTCCTGTAAAAAATACTAAATTATTAAGAAATAGTTAAAGACTATTTTTTAAGGAATATTAAGGAACCATCAAAAGAAGATGGAAGAAATACTCAGAAGACTTGGTTGATGTGCCAAAATTTTAAGAGGTAGCATATAATCAGGGACCAATGGTGCTGAAGGAAGAAGCTGAAGCTGCACTGAAGGCCCTGTCACAAAAAAAGGCTCCAAGAATTGATGGAGTATCAACTGAGATGTTTCAACAAAGGGATATAGCACCAGAAGTGCTCACCTGTCTATGCCAAGAAATCTGGAGGACAGCTACCTAGCTGACGAACTGGAAGAGATCCATATGTATGCTCATTCCCCAAAACTGCAATCCAACCAAGTGTGAAAATTATTAACAATATCATAACGTCAAACCCAGATAAAATTTTGCTAACAATCACTCAAAAATGGCTGCAGCAGTATATTGATAGAAAACTGCCAGAAATTCGGTGGGATTTATAAGAGGATACGGAACCAGGGATACCATTGTTAATGTCAGAGAATACCAAAAAGGTGTTTACCTGCATTTTCCTGACTATGCACAGGCATTTGACTATGATGATGGTAACAAATGACAGATGACGTTGCAGAGAATGGGAACTCCAGAACACTTCATTGTGCTCATGAGGAATCTGTACATGGGTCAACAGGCAGCTGTTCAAACATTAAAAATGGGACACTACATGGTTTAAAGTAAGGAAAGGAGTGCCTCAGGGCTGTATCCTTTCACCATATCTATTTAATCTGTATGCTGAGCACACAGTCCAGGAAGGTTGACTATATGCAGAAGAATGGGGCATCAGGTTTTAAAGAGGACTCATTAACAACCTGCATTATGCAGATAACACAACCTTGCTTGTCGAAAGTAAAGAGGTTTTGAAACACTTAAGAAGATCAAAGATCACAGCCTTCAGCGTGGCTTACACCTGTGTATCAAGAAAACAAAAATCCTTATAAATGGACCAATAAACAAATGGAGGAAAGATTAAGGTTTTCAAAGGTTTCATTTTACTTGGATCTGCAATCCACAGCAATGGAAGCAGCAGTCAAGAAGTGAAAATGCAATGCATCAGGGGAATCAGCTGCAAAAGACCTCTTTAAGGTATTGAAACACAAGATGTCACTGAAGATTAAGGTGCACCCGATCAAAGTTGTGGTATTTCCAATTGCATCATATGCATGTGAAAGCTGGACAGTGAATAAGGAAGACAGAAGAAGAACTGATGACTTTGAATTGTGATGCTGGAGAAGAATATGGAATGTACCACAGACCATCAAAAGAACAAACATATCTGTTTTGGAAGAAGTATAACCAGAGTGTTCCTTGGAGGTAAAGATGGCGAGACTGCGTCTTACATACTTTAGGTGTGTTGTTAGAAGGGATCAATCCCTAGAGAACAACATCATGCTTGGTTAAGTACAGGGACAGCAACAAAGAGGAAGACCCTCAACAAGATGGATTGATAAAATGACTGCAACAATGGGCTCAAGCATAACAATCACTGCAAGCATGGCACAGGACTGGGCTGTGTTTTCTTCTGCTGTTCAGAGGGTCACTGTGAGTTGGAACTGATTCAGCAACAACATTTTCATTTATACTCATCTGCCAGCTTATTTCATAAAAATTTGTAAGTAGCCATGCTACCTATCACTGCCAAAAACCTGGTGGCAGTGAACAAAGTCAGTGGGCTAACATTCTGATAGAATCCTAGACATTTTGTTAGCAATTAGCATAAAAATACAAAATAAGATGCAATATAGAATAAACAAAGGCCTGGTTGTACAGTGGTTAAGAGCTCAGTTTCTAATCAAATGGTCAGCAACTGACATCTTCTAGCTGCTCACTGGAAAACACATGAGGCAGTTCTGCTCTGTCATATAGAGTTGGCATGAGTTGGAAATAATTTGATGTCAGTGGGCTTGGTTTTGGATTTTATAATAGTAATATAAACAATGAACCAAGCACAGCCTCTAGAATACACTAGGTAATCAATACATTTGTACTGAATGAAAACTAGGACTGTCTTGTACTCGTAACAGGAATGTTACATTCTCCCTCTGTGTAACTGCTATGATGCAGTGAAACAGGGAAAAAGAGAAATGAAAACCACACAACTGATTAAACAAAAAACATTACCTAGAAAGGCTGTTACACGGCTTGTACTCTTTGCAGTGTTCATTTCAAGCACAAAGTCAGCATGTGTGCTATAGCCAAGTAGTTTGGCCACTTTGGCACGCAGTGGAAATAGATGCTGCAGAATTGCAGTATTTTCCTAGAAATAAACAACAACAAAAGTTAATAACTGACTAGGTCCAAAGCACTAAAAGTAAAAACATTACTACATGTAATTTCAGATTGGTAAAAACTTAATTATTTTTAGACAATCTTGATTTCCACTATGTTATTCCAAATTAGTTATACACCTAAAAAAAAAAATTAAGGAAGGGATGGGGTGGAGAATACCATAGAACAGCAATTTATCTCTAGAAGAGAAAAATTCTGTTAACTTTCGTAGAAGTTCCTCACACCCCACTGCCCCAGAGACAGTAGTTTATATCATGAGCTGCAATCCTATCTCAAAGACAAAAATAGCACAACCTAAGCATTCATTTGCGACAGTCAGGAATACAAACTGAATTTGAATTCAGCTGATAATATTTACTTATTTAAAAAAGAATAACTATATTATATGCTACCAAACCAAGTGCTGGAAATCAAAATTCTGGGACAAGTTTTCAATGGCCTTATGTTAACTTCCACTGCTACTCATACGATTTTTCCTGAGTATTTTTTTCAGAAGTAGACAGTCAGGCCGTTTTTCCCAGACAGTCTTAGTCTGGAAGTTCAACTGAAACTTGTTTGTCCCTGTCAGCATTTGAGTATCCGCACTCCAGCAACAAACAACAAACTGACACAGCCACCTCTTCAAAGGAGGGTCGGCCTTTATCATGTAGATGACGTCAAGCGTTTGGGGCCTTCATTTGTGGATACAGCACAACTCAAAGTAAGAACAGCTGCAAAAATCTATTAATAATAGGAACACGGAATGTATGAAGACTGAATCTAGGAAAACTGGAAATGGCCCAAAATGAAACAGAATGCACAAACACTGGTATCTTAGGTATTAGTGTGTTGAGATAGACTATACTGGCCATTTTGAGTCAGACAATCACAGGAACTATTATGCCACAAATGACAAATTGAAAAAGAATGGCATTGCATTCGTTGTCAAAAAGAACACTTCAGGATCTATCCTGATTTGCAGTTCTGTCAATGATAGAATAATCCACATGCCTACAAGGAAGACCAGTTAGTATGACTGTTACTCAAACTGATGCAGCAACTAGTAGGCCCAAAATGAAGAAATGAAGACTTTTACTAGTTTCTGCAGTCAAACATGCAGTCAAGATGCACAGAACTTTACTGACTGGCAATGTAAAAGTTGGAAACAAAGAAGGAGGATTGGTAGCTGGAAAACATGGTCTTCATAACAGAAATGATCCCAGACAATATATGACAGAAATCCCAAGACCAATGACTTTTTCATTGCAAATGTTTTTTTTCATTAACATTAACATTAATGTTAACTATATAATAGAGCTTCCTAAATGGAATACACAGGAATCAAACTGACTACAGGTGTGGAAAGTGATGATGGAAAAACTCTATGCCATCAGTCAGAATGTGGCCAGGGGCTAACTGTGGAACAAACCATTAATTGCTCAAATGCAAGTTCAAGTAGAAGCTTCAGAAAATGTGAACAAGTCCACAAGAGCCAAAGTATGACCATGAGTACATCCCACCTGAATTTAGAGACCATTTCAAGAACAGATTTGATGCAGTGAACACTAATGACTGAAGACCAGCAAGCTGTAGAATGATACCAAGGACAATGGACATGAATAAAGCCACAAAATGGGTGTCAGAAGAGACTCTGAAGCCTGCCTATTAATCACTGAGAGACTAAAGTGAATGGAAGAAATGACGGAAGTAAAAGAGCTGAACAGAAGACTTCAAAGGGAAGTTGTAGGAGACAAGAGTATTATAATGTCATGTGAGGTTTAAGAACATGCTTGGCATTTCTCGAGCTGAAAGAACTAAAGAAAAAATTCAAGCCTTGAATTGCAATATTGAAGGATTCCATACAGAAAATGCCGAATGACGCATGAAGCATCAAAAGTGGAAAGGAATATCAGGCCTAACAACAAAGTTCTCGAACTTGTCACTGTACAAACAACTCGGTAAGGTTTCATAAGCTTGGTATACGCGTCTCACAGCTATGTTTGTGTCAATACACGGTACTATCTTGCTGAGTGGTGCTCATTATTGCTGCATGTTTTTGCGTGCCGTCGCAGGAATGTCAGAACTTGAATTAGACAAATAAACAAACATTAAATCTCTTGTTAAACCTAGCAAGAGTGGAAGTGAAACCAGGATATGTTAGTCCAAGGTTATGGGGATAATGCTATAGGAAAAAAAGGCACTGTATAAACAGATTAAACATTTTTCTAAGGTGAGAGAAAGCATTATTGATGAAAAGTCAGGGTGGCCAGGAATGAGCAGAACTGACAAAAACACTGCAAAAATTTGCTGAATTACACGTCAAAATCATCAGCTGACTGTGAGAAGCACAGCAGACCAAGTAAACATCGACACAAAAACAGGAAAATCTTAACTGAAAATCTTTGCATAAGAAAGATATGTGCAAAAATGGTCCCCATGGAGCTCACCAATGAACAAAAGCAAAGGAGAGTCAAAGTCTGCCAACATCTTTTGGAGAGGCAAGATGATGTTTTGGAGTATGCTATCACTGGTAACGAAACATGGATGCACCAATATGATTCCAAAACAAAGTGTCAAAGTGCACACTGGAAGTCAGCCAGTTCTCCAAGACCACAAAAGTTCTGTCATTCCAAATCAAGACTCAAAATGATGTTGCTAATCTTTTTTGACATCAGAGGGATTGTTCATTATGAATTTGGACCAACTGGACAAACAGTTAACCAAGTTTACTATTTGGAATTACTGAAAAGGCTGCATGAAAAAGTTAGACAAGAATGACCTGAACTTTTCACCAACAATTCATGGCTTTTGCATCATGAAAACACATCAGCTCACATGGCACTGTCTGTGAGGGAGCTTTTAGTCAGTACACAAATAACTGTATTGGAACACCCTCCCTACTCACCTGATTTGGCCCCCAGTGACTTTTTTCTTTACTTGAAGATAAAGCAAGTATGGAAATGAAGACATTTTGATGACATTCAGACCATATAGGTAATACAATGCTAACACTGATGGCCAATTCAGAAAAAGAGTTCCAAAACTGCTTTCAAGGGTGGAATAGGTGCTGGCATCAGTGCATAGCTTCCCAAGCGAAGTACTTTGAAGGTGACTGCAGTGATATTCAGCAATGAGGTATGTAGCCTTTTTTTAAGATGAGTTCGTGAACTTAATTGTCAGACCTTGTACAGAGTCAGTGTGCCAAAATTAACTGGTCAATGTTCAGCCGTTTTAGGAGGTAGCACATGATCAAGGACTGATGGTACTACAGGAAGAGGTTCAAGCTGTACTGACAACACTGGTAAAAAAAGAAGTCTCTAGGAACTGATGAAACACCAATGAGATGTTTTATCAAACAAATGCAGCAGTGGAAGTGCTCAACTGTCCATACCAAAATACCAGAAGATAGCTTCCTGGACAAGTGACTGAGAGACCCATATTTCTGCTCATTCCAAAGAATGGTGATCAAACAGAATATATAAATTACGAAATTATATCATTAAAGTTAATACAAATATTGTTTTGTGACATTACTTGCCAAATCCACAACACGACAACACTCTTTTCTTCTTGACTTTGAGTTCCTCATTACCAGCTTTTCTGTCCCCTCCTGTCTTCTTCTTGTCCCTGGGATGGTGTGTCTATTTAGTCCAGTTTTGTTTCATGGGCCTGTCTAATCTCTTTAAGCCATGGTGTTTTCAATCGTTTCATATGCATGTGAAATTTTTAAGAAAAACAGAAGAACTGTTGCTTCTAAATTACGGTGCTGGCAAAGAATATTGAATCTACAATGGACAGCCTAAAGAACAAACAGATGTGTCTTGGAAAAAGTTCAGTGAGACTTCTGCTTAGAACCAAGGATGGCAAGACTTCATCTCATATACTGTGGACATGTTACCAAAAGGGATCACTGCTTGGAGAAGGACATCATACCTGGTAAAGGGTGAGTGAAAAAGTGGAAGACCTCTGATGTGATGGACTGACATGTTGGCCGTACTAATGGGTGCAAGCACAGCCATGACTGTGAGGACGACACAGTACTGGGCAGTGTCTTGCTCTATTGTACACAGGGTTGCTAGGAGTTAGAACTGACTTGAAAGCATGTAACAACAGCAACAACAGGCTAGCTTCTAGAGTCCCTGGGTTTTGGAAATGGTGAATGTACTTGGCTACTAACTGAAAGACTAGAGACTAGAGTCTACCCAGAGGGACCTTAGAAGGCGACTGAGAAGGCGGCTGCGAAATCTACTTCCAAAAAGCCATCCACTGAAAACCCTATGGAGCACAGTTCTACTGAGACATGCACATGGTCACCATCTCTAGGAATCAGCAAGTAGTTTCTTTCTTTCTTTCTTTTTTTTTTAAAAAAAAGCAACCTTAAGTATTCAAAGTGCTATCAGCAGTAATCTATATAGCAGCCACTGGGGTTTGGAGGATAATGAACAAGAAACAATTCCTTTCAGGGGAAGATCAGGGGCTGTGGAAGACAGCTGCTAAAGAATTCTTGTCACAAAGCTAGGCCGAGTAAGTACAACGGGCTAACTAGGGAATTTCGCCAGAGCACAGAATCCTCACCATTTCTGCCAAACAGTTTTTGAAACGTGTGATGGAGCTGCCATGTTTCTCATTCTTTCCTTTGTGAACAGGAGTTTTCATTGTGTTTATCCTGCTCTTCTTCCATCACTGGGTGTATGTATTAGGGTTAGAGGGCCAGATAACCAGTATTTCCTTTCATGGGCTGCTAAATCATGGTATGCCACAACTGTGGAGTACTTTGTATTACCCGAAGACCCTGGCCTTTGAACTCAAGGAAGTTACTGACTGTGACTCGCATAGGTCCTGTGTGTGGAAGAAAGGGGGCTCGTGGTCACCTGGACTCCTAGGGAGGCTGACTGCGGTGGAGTCAGCTCTGGGAATCTCTTAATTCTGTTTCAAGTGACAGAACTTCTTCAGCTGAATAAACGGCTGTCAACTTAAGACTACTTCTCAGCCTCCCATACAGCTAGATACGGCTCTATGACTGCATTGTGGTCATTGTGAATGGAGTTGATGTTTGCTGTTTCCAAGTCTTTTCCTTACATGTGTTTGCTCTATACTCTTTTTTCCCCTTTCCAACAGGCTAGGAAATGGTGACAATTGGGATGACCTTGGATGTCACTCACTGAGGAAGAGAGAGGTGCTCAGTAGTCCCTGTTTGCTTGGGAGAGGAAAAAACTTCCGCTTTATTTAACCGATTCTATTTTTGTTACAGCCGCTCAGCCTGTGTACAAACCAATCAAGGTTGGAATTGCCAAGGAAAAGACTGCAAGTCTTGTAGGGTAGAGGAACTGTCAGGCAGATAAAAAGGTCTAATGAAAACACAAATAGGAGTGTCAGTCTCTGAAGTGATTTCGACATAGGTAAACAAGCCAAAACTTTTTCTCAAAATCTTCCACTAAAACAGAAGACAAAGTTTATACTACCTCTTTGCATCTTGTATTAAAAGCCATTTCCATCTTCCTTCTGGTTTCAGGGATACAGCATTTCTTCATGACAGGAAAATAGTGTGGATATTTTAAGGTAACTTTATACCTGTCATCACCTGTCTTTTCTAAACTTTCAATGAAATCATCAGGAAGAGCACCTGCAAAAACCATTTGGAAAAGATGTCATTTTTTCCACTCATTATTGATTTATTTAGCATTGGCATGGTGTCAAGTGGTTCTAGGAATTTTGTCAAGTAATTGAAACTCAAGTAAAACAATAATCCTTATAATATCTTTTTGATGTAGCTGAAATGGGAGTGGCAGACAGAGGCCAGGTGGCTTTGGATATGGCAACTGAAAATATGAGTAAGCTTCAGTGTCCTTGTGCAGACAGTGGTGTTTTTTTTTTGGAGAACAGGCAAATATACACCAAGAAATACTCAGAACAAAAGACAAGCTTAAATTACATGGAGGGCACATTATAAGGCAGAAAAAATTTCAAGGCATCTAAGGCTGTTAAATCCAAGCATAATTCAGCAGTAAATATGATGAAATCTCCTTTGGTCTGTATCTAGAAACAGTATGTGCTTTTATTAGCCAGAGACTTAAGTTTGGTTTGGTTGTCTTTTTTGTAGAAGAATGGTGAGGTTAGGTTCTGAATTTTTTTTTTTTTTCTGTAAAGGATTCTTTGATTTAGGCTTGGTATCTGAAAGTTGAGGCAAGCTGTGAGGTGACATTATTTGCCCAAATTACATCATTTAATCTAGAAATAAGAAAATTTTACCAAGTTCAGCTCTAGAAAATACAAGGTAGGTATCATCCTCATTGAGGTTTTTGTTAAAGTCAATACATAGCTCACTCATTCTTTTCTTCATTGCTTTGATTTCCTAAAAGAAAGACAAGAATACAAGACACTCAATGGTACAATGAGACTAATTTTTATTGCTACCAGTTAGGTAAATTTCACTTTTATATGAACATTGGATTCTGTATACAACCCTTTGAATGTACTTTCTTCCATCTATGCTTGACAAAATAGTGTTCTGCAGTCTTTTATGTCCTGCACATATGTATTGGCACATAGCACTCAAGGTAAGGCAGTTCCAGTGACATTTTAAAGTTTGAAAGAACTAAATAAATTTAGGAGGTATAATAAAAACAGTGCCTGAAACACAGTACACATGCAATAAGCAACTGGTGAATGACTTGGGTGAATCAAGGTGGTAGCTCACTACTAATTAACATATTCTGAATTAAAAAATCTAAATTACTAATTATTATTTGGTCTGAAGTAAATCAAGATGGAGAAACCAGGTAGTTCCATGACTGTTGCAGGAAAACAGTGAGGTCTCAGTTCTACAGAGATTTTGTAAACAAAGCTAATTTCTAGCTCCTAACATTTACATGGAAACTCTGGTGGTGTAGTGGGTTAAGTGCTACATCTGCTAATCTAAAGGCTGGCAGTTCAAATCCACAAGGCACTCCTTGGAAACTATATGACCTCTATGGTTGTTATGTGTTGGACCCCATTCAACAGCAGTGTTTTTTGTTTTTGTTTTTTTTAACATTTACATAAAAATTTTAGGTGGGAGATCAAAGGAAGCAATAAGAAGGAAATCACAAGAGGGTAAGAAAACAAAACATTACCACCCTATCCCACTGCTCTTCCAGCAACGCTAGATAAGGACATTTACTTAAACCACTGGTTCTCAAAGTGTGGCCCTGACTAGAAGTATCAGCATTACCTACAAAATCATAAATTGAAATTCTGGAGTCCCAATAGGAGACCAACAGAATCACAAACTCCAAGCAGTGGGCCCTACTAATCAGAATCTAACAATTCTAGTGCACACTAAAGTTTGAAACTATCAAGTTAATATACATTCACTGTTCAGTACGGTTTTTAGAGACATTATGGTTGTCTCCCCAACACCACTGCTGCATTTTATGGTACAGCAGCCATGTCACTGGAGTAGGACCTGATCCCATCAGCCCTTTACCTCTTGGGTCATCCTATCCCCCTTGACTCAGTGACCAGTTCAGACAACCTAGGCCTGGTATTCTCCTGACTAAAGGATTCAAGATTAGGCATATAATATAATCTCGGCCATTAAGACATGAGGGGAGGTCTGATGGGGATTTTCCTATATCTTTCTGGGTGGTGGTGGGTTTTTAGGTCTGTAGCCATTCTAGTAATGAAAGGAAGTCAGCCTTTGGATGATACCAATATGAAGAAGAGCAGAGAAACAAGATCATCAAGCTACTGATGACACTGAGCATCTGGGTGAAACTAACCACAAGGCCCACCTAACTCTGGACCTTCCAATTATTAAGCATATATATCTTTTCTACCGATTAAACCAATTTAAACTGAGTTTTGTTAACTACAGTCACCTTAACTAATATAGTGTTCATGCCTCAAAGAGAAGTGAAAACTAACAAGGATGAGAAAGCGTCAGGTGAGACTGGTTACATCATTCCTCTAATTAGGAAGACTAGGAAGGACAGAAGGTGTGTGGAGGGCATTCAGGTGGGGGACAGATGCCCATATCTCAGTGGTGCCTTCGGTTTTATCTACAATGCTGACATTACTTGGTTTAGATTTCTTTGAAATTTATTTCCAGTTCTGCTGGCCAGAGGAATGATCTGGAAATAAATCATGGATTCTGTTTCTTGCACAAGAAAAATGAGGTCAATAATGCAGCTAAGTTTACTTCTAAAATTGAAAGATGTGGCTGGCTAATACAAAATAAAAAGTTTAAGAAGTGCTTTTCAAGACCTTCTCTATCATTAAGGGGCATATGGTAATGCAGAGTGTTCCATTCCAAAGCACTGGTTTTAAAATCCTCCAATGACAAGGACTTTATTATCAGTGTATTATTTCTGTATGACCAGGAGAGTTAGAATACAAACCAACTAGAAAGACCTGGAATTAACTATTAAAGAATGTAAAACAGAGCATGGAAAACATGCCCAACACACATGAAACAAAACTCTGGTAGGATTAAAGAATAATTAGATCTTAGTGGTTTGTCAGTCACCATAAGGTTAACAGAAGATGCAGAATTTAAAGCCACTGAAAACCAAGCATATCATCAATGAATTTGTACTGCAGGTTATTTTATTACAGAACACCTATTTCCGTATTTCCTGGTTTTTATTATTCATAATTTTTCTAGTAAGAAAAGGGAAGATAAACTCACATTCTGGACTTGTTCTGGAAGATGGAGCCCATTCCTTTTTCCCATTTTAACTGATTTTTCCAAGTATCGTCTGGCTTCAGGCTTTATCTTCTCCAGATCACAGGTTTCCTGAAATTAAAGTGCATGACAACCATTTCTGTTGCAACAGTGCATGAGTAAATTACAAACTCTGAGGCCAAAGCAAATTTATTCATCATCTCTGGTGGCCTATGAAGTACACAGGTGATTATCAGGCAGGCCCTTTTAAAGACCTCATTTCACTGCTGTCTGTTATGCTCCAGTGTACCTCTGCTGATATAACGGGGGGGGGGGGGGGACCTAGCCAGCCTGAGTTTCTTTGCAGTGCATCCGCATCAAGAGTGCCTGCAGTCACTTGAAAGGGTGATAATAAAATCATTTGCATAATCCCATTCAGAGCATTCTCTATGACTCAGTGGTCTTTTTCATAAAACTTATTCCTTATCACAAATCATACGGATTTAATTTTCCATCATCTGCTAACCTGGTTCCACTTGATAGGCAGGAATAGAAATAATCGGCAAATTTTATACAAATGGAGAGTAAGACAATTTTGCTAACATACCAAACATGGACATCCGGATAAAAGCCCAGGAAAAAGCTTCAAAAATGTCTTACCATCATTTGGCAAGCAAGATCAAGGGACTACAGCAAGCAGTATATGAACAAATTACCTGGGGAAAATGAGTCAGCGCTGAACAAAGAGGAAGAGAGCTGGATGGTAAATTTGAATCTGCATGAAGCAACACAAATAACACTCATTCAAGAGAATGGAGGGCACTGGAGGAGAATGGAAAATTCCTCCAGCCATAGCAAGGAAGTAAGAATGCCAGATAGTTCTCTAAAACAGGTGGCAAAATATACATGGCACATCTGGATGGCCATTCAATTTATGATCCCTGAAAGGAAATGGAATCCAGACAGATTCAGCAGGTGTAATGGATTCATTTTGGTTAAGAGCCAAACTTTTCAGATGTCTGTCTCTAGAGCTTCAACTTTTCCATCTTCTGCACTTGTTCCACACAAGATTTGGGCTGTCCATTTTGCCAAATACATATGCCTTCTGAAGGTCAAAGGCAGTGTTCAGCTTTGGTGCCTGCATTTTAGATTGGTGGTGCTAGGTTCTTTTTTAAAAAAGTAATTTGTTGTTGTTGAGAATACATACAGCAAAACATACACCAATTCAACAATTTCTACATGTATAATTCAGTGACACTGCTTACATTCTTTGAGATGTACAGCCTTTCTCTGAGTTGTTCTCACATTAAAATCAACTCACTAAGGTTCTTACCTAATCTTTCAAGTTGCTATTATCAATTTGATTCCTTACAGATCCCAAAAGAGCACAATGATCAAGGCATTCTTTACTAGTTAAGCTAAACTATTGTTTGGTTTCAAGAAGACCTCAGGGAATATTTTTGGTTTCAGATTTACAGATTATCACATGGCAATAGTTTCAGGGGTTTATCCAGGCTCCACGGCTCTAGAAAATCTGGATTCCATGAGAATCTGAAATTTCATTCTGCATTTTAACACTTTTGATTAGGATTCTTCTGTGGAATATTTGATTAGGATGTTCAATAGTGGTATGTGGGCACCATCCAGTGAGAGTAGCTGTTATGAAGGCAATTAGTCAAACATTCCAAACCCTCCTTTATTCTTGACGTCCTTTTCCTTTGTTGCTCCAGGCGAATAGGGACAATTGTACCTTGGCAGGCTGCTTACAAGCTTTTAAGACCAGGCAGCAGGCAACAAACTAAGAGATAAAATGTAAGCACTAAATGCATTATTACACCAATTAACTGAGACATTCCATGAAACCACGGGGATGTTCCTTGAAACCAGGGCCCTAATCCTCCAAACAAAGGAGCCAAATTCCATGACCCGTTAGTTGTACACAAGTAGCCTCACTGGCTTCTCCCCCCATCTGTTTGCTTGGTTATTGTTGTAACTATATCTATCATACAACTTTTGTTAATTCAACATTCTATAGATGTACAACTTGTTGAAGCAACCACATTAATCAGTTATGCAATCCTATGCTTAATCAATGTGATTTTTCTCATTGCTGTAAACTGAAACTCAGTACTCCATAAGCAATAGCCTTCTCTCACCCTCATCCTCTTGTCTCTGATAACCACTACAAACCCTTGCTTTCAATACAGCTGTTTGTTCTTATCTCTTTATATAAATGAAGTCATACAAGTCATACAGTATTTGTCCATTTGTGACTGAATGATTTTACTTAACCAATTGCCTGCAAGTTCCACACATGTTGTAAAATGCATGAAGACTTTATTTCTCTTAATAGCTAAGTACTACTCTACTGTATGTAGGAACCACATTTTGTTTATTCATTCATCCATTGATGGGCATTTAGATTGTTTCCATATTTTGGCTATTTCTCATTGCTGTAACCTGAAACTCAGTACTCCATAAGCAATACCCTTCTCTCACCCTCATCCTCCTGTCCCTGGTAACTACTACAAACCCTTGCTCTCAATACAGCTGTTTGTTCTTATCTCTTTATATAAATGCTGCAGTGAACACTGGTGTACAAGTATCTGCTGAGTTTCTGCTTTCAAGTCCTTTGAATATGTACCTAAGGAGTAGACCTGCTAGCTAATACGGTAGTTCTAGTTTTAGCATTTTGGTCTTAGTTATCTAGTGCTGCTACAACAGAAATACTACAGGTGGGTGGCTTTAACAAGCATAAACTTATTCTCTCACAGTCTCTGAGGCACGACTCTGAATTCAATGCACCAGCCCAAGGGAAGGCTTTCTCTCACAGTTGGGCCTGGGGAGTGTCCCTTTCATCAATCTCTCCCTAGCTTTAGGAGTTTCTCAGTGCAGGGACCCCAGGTCCAAAGGACATTTTGTGCATCTGGCTTTTCTTTCTTCATGGTAAGAGGTCCTCTTTTCTCCTGATTGTCTCTTTTATATCTCAAAAGAGGCTGACTAAAGATACAACCTAATCCTGTAGATTGTGTCTTGCTTCATTAACATAACTGCCTCTAATCCTGCCTGATTAACAGCATAGAGATTAGGATTTACAACACATGGGATGATTATATCAGATCACAAAATGCAGAACCACCACACAACACTGGGAATCATGGCCTAGACATAAATTGCTACAGTTTTTTGGGACACAATTCAATCCATAACAACTCTTACTGTTTTCCAAACTATACATTTTGCATTCCCATCATCAATGTGTACGGGTTCCATTTTCCCCATATCCTGACCAACATTTATTATTAGTAGTATTAGTAGTATTTTTAAATGTTAGCCCTCCTACTGGGAGTGAACTAGTATCTCATTGTGGATACTCCCACCCTAAATTTTATTTAGCTGTTGAGACTGTGCACAATAAAACATACAAATTCAGCTGTTTCTACATGTACAATTCAGTGCCACTGATTACATTCTCTGAGGTGTGTAGCCATTCTCACTGTTTTAGTCAGCTAGGGCTGCTCTAACAGAAATACCACTGAGTGGATAGCATTAACAAAGGAAGGTTTATTCTTAACATAGTCTGGTAGGCTGCAAGTCTATATTTAGGGTGTTGGCTCCAGGGGAATGCTTTCCCCCTTGTGGGCTCTGGAGGAAAGTCTGGTATTACATCAGTCTTTGTCCAGGGAGCATCTTGGCACAGGAACCTCAGGTCTGAAGGACACGCTCTTCTCCCTGTGCTGCTTTTTTGATGGTATGAGGTTCCCAATTCTATACCTGCTTCTCTTTATCTCTCATAGGATGAAAGGATTAAGGATGGGGGAAGCCATACTCCAGGGAAACTTCCTTTATAGTGGAACAAGGAGGTGATCCTATGAAGGGATTTACAGCCCCACCCTAATCCTTTAACATGCAGCATAGGAAAACCGGAAAGCGGGAGACAGTCACGAGATACTGGGAATCATGGCCCAGTCACGTGGCTACACATATTTTTGGGGGGACACAATTCAATCCATGACACTCAACTTTATTTATTGAGTCATTCCTCCATTAACATAAACTCACTGCCCTCTAAGGTTCCTATGTAATCCTCTGAGTTACTGTTATCAATCTGATCTAATATAAATAGTTCTTAAAAGAGCATAATGTTGAAGGCAGGTCTTTTTAACTGGCTAAACTACTGTTTGGTTTCAAGTTGCCTTTAGGGAATAGTTTTGGTTTCCAAGTTTAAAGGTTGTCTCAGGGCAATAGTCTCAGTGATTCGTCTATCCTCCACAGCTCCAGAATGTCTACAGTCCATGAGAATTTGAAAATCTGTTCTTCACTTTGCCCATTTTGATCAAAGAGTCTTCTATAGTCTTCTACATAATTTTTGATAAAATGTTCAGTAACGGCTGCCAGCGCTACTGCATTATTCTGGTGTCACAGCAAAGAAGGCAGTTAGTTGCTAATGGAGGAATTAGCTACATATTCCATATCCTTCTCCTATTCCTGATTCTCCTTTTTTCCCTCTGTTGCTCCAGATATATGGAGACCAGTTATTGTGCTTTGGATAGCTGCTGCAAGCTTTTGAAACTTCAGGCATTATGGAAAAAGCAGGAGGCAGAAAAGATGCACTGAACATGTTATTAGGTCAGTTAACTGAGATGTCCCATAAAACCATGACCTTTGTCAAAAATCATTTGACACATTACATTGGGAAAATCTGCTTCAAAAGTCCAGTTTAAGGTGCTAAAAAGCAAAGATATCACCTTAAGGGCTAAGGTGCATCTGAACCAAACCACGATATTTTCAATTGTCTCATATGCATGCAAAAACTAGGGACTGAATAAGGAAGACCACAGAATCGACATCTTTGAACTACAGTTTTGGCAAAGAATATTAAACAAACCTTCGCCACCTAAAGAATGAACCAACCTGTCTTAGAAGCAGTACAACCAGAATCCTCCTTACAAGCAAGGATGGCAAGAGTTCGTCTCACATACTTTGGACATGTTATCAGAAGGGATCCTCCCTGGAGAAGGACAACATGCTTGGTAAGGTAAGGATCATCACCAACAACAGCAAAACGGAGACCGTCAATGAGGCGGACTGGCATGATGGCTGTAACAGTGCTGTTTGAGTCAGCTGGGGCTGCTCTAACAGAAATACCACCGAGTGGATGGCTTTAAGAAAGAAAGGTTTGTTCTTACACAGTCCGGTAGGCTACAAGTCCATATTCAGGGCGTCCGCTCTTGTCGGCTCTGGAGGAAAAGTCTGGTATTGCATCAGTCTTTGTCCAGGGAGCGCCTTGGCGCAGGAACCTCAGGTCTGAAGGATGTGCTCTTCTCCGGTGCTGCTTCCTTGATGGTGTGAGGTTCCCAACTCTCTGCTTGCTTCTCTTTCCTTTTATCTTTTGCAGGATGAAAGGACTAATGGTGGGGAAAGCCACACTCCAGGGAAACTCCCTTCATAGTGGAGCGAGGAAGTGATCTTATAAAGGGATTTACAGTCCCGCCCTAATCCTTTAACATACAGCATAGGAAAACTACAAAACGGAGGACAGTGGCAAGATACTGGGAGTCATGGCCCAGCCACATGGCTACACATATTTTTGGGGGGACACAAATCAATCCATGACACTCGTCTAGGGCTCCTTTAGCAGAAATGTCACAAATAAATGACTTTAAAAAGAGAATTTTTATTTTCTCACAGTCTAGTAGGCTAAAAGCCCAAATTGAGGGTGTCAGTTCCAGGTGAAGACTTTCTCTGTTGGCTCTGGAGGAAGTCTCTGTTTTAGTCATCTATTACTGCTCTAACAGAAATACCACAGTGTAGATGTCTTTAGCAAATAAAAGTTTATTCTTACACAGTTTGGTAGGCTACCAGTCCAAATTCAGGATGTCCACTCCAGAGGAAAGTCTTCCCATCAGCTCTGGAGGAAAGTCTTCCTGCTGCGTTAGTCTTTGTTCAGGAAGCATCGTGGCACAGGAATCTCAGGTCTGAGGGACGCATTCTTCTCCTGGTGCTGCTTTCTTGATGGTGTGAGGTTTCCAACTCTCCGCTTGCTTCCCTTTCCTTTTATATCTTGTAAGATAAAAGGATAAAGGGTGGTACAAGTTATACTCCAGGGAAACTCCCTTTATAGCGGAGCAGCGAGGTGATCTTACGAAGGGATTTACACCCCATCCTAATCCTCTAACATACAGTGTGGGAACATCACAGAATGGAGGACAATCAGAAAATACTGGGAACCACGGCCCAGCTACACAGTTCTGGGGGGACACAAGTTTAATCCATGATAGTTTCTGCTGTCAATCTTCTCCTGTATTGGGAACTTTAGATGTGCAGGGACCCCCCAGGTCCTTCCAAAGTTCAACCTCTGCTCTTGCTCCTGGCACTGTTTCTTTCCTGGCAGTATGAGGTCCCCAGATCTCTCTGGCAGCTTTTCTTTATACGCCAAAGGATTGCCTTAAGGCACAACACAATCTTACACACTGAGTCCTACCCCACCAACACAAATGCTGCCAGTCCTCCTTCATTAATATCACAGAGTCAGGATTTACAGCATAGAGAAACATCACACAATATGAGGAATCATGGCCTAGCCAAATGGCTACACTTTTCATGGGGGAGGAGGTACAATTCAGTCCATGACACCAAGTGTGAGCCCTCCTGCCTTGTTCTTGTGTTTCAACACTGCTTTTGCTACTCAGGCCCTCTTGCCATTCGACACAAAGCTGAGGATTTAGTTTATTTCTGTAAAGGTTGCTTAATTTTGATCAGGATTGGGTTGAATCTACAGACCGCTTTGGGTAGTACTGGTATCTTAATACTAAGTCTTCTGACCCATGAACATGGTTTTAGCACAAGGCATCTTCCCCTGCCATGTCCCTAGATTCCAGAGACGTTTTAGCATCTGCCATCTCACCCTGCCATCACCCAAAAACAGCCCACAGGGATTTGACCACAAACAAACTTTATGCCTGCCACCCCTACTCTTCTAATCAAAGCTCTTCCCTTATTAAACCTTAACCATAAACAAACCTCACCCCCTCTCCCTTCTAACCCACACATCTTCTTTATCAGACTATGAATCCCCTTACTGGAACTTCTTGCTACCCCTCTCCTCCTTAACTAACATTTTTCCCTTATCAAACCATAAATCCCCTCACTGCACACTACCTTACTGGAAACTGAAAACTATAAATAACCTGTCCTACTGGCTAGCGGTCTGCTGAGCCACTCTTGGCTCAGCCCCCAATTTCTTACTCTTTGAATAAACTTCACTGGACCCTTACACTGGTGTGTCTCTGCTTCTGTTCTGTGTCATTATCTCCTCAACATTAAATATTCTTTGAATTTCCTAAATTTCATTGTGCAAGTCTTTCAGTTTTCTGGTTAAATTTACCCCTAGGTATTTTATTCTCTTACATACTACTGAGAATGGAACTGTGTCCCTAAATTCTCTTTCAGATTTCTCATTGCTAGTGTACAGAAACTCAACCGACTTTTGTTTGTTGACCTTGTAATCTGCAACTTTGCTAAATTTTTCTATTAGGTCAAGAAGGTTTCTTGAGGACTCTGGAATGTCCTATATACAGGATCATGTCTCCCATGAGTAAAGACAATTTTACTTCTTTATCCCCCTGATCTAGATGCCTTTTTCTTTCTTTTTCTTGTGTTACTGTTCTGCCTAGGAATTCTAATACAATATTACATAGAAATAGGGAGAGAGGGCATCCTTGTCTTGTTCTTGATTTCAAGGGGAAAATGCTTAATCCTTCTCCATTAAATATAACGTTGGCTGTTGGCTTTTCATATACGACTTGAATCTTAAAGAGGAACTTCCTTTCTATTCCAAACTTCTTGAGGATTTTCATCAAGAAAGGATGTTGGCCCTATCTGGAAAAAGGGACAATGAAGAAAACCAGACACAAGGAAGGATTAGTCCAAATGACTAATGGACCACAACTACCTCACCCTCCATTAGGCTAGGTCTAGCAGAACTAAATAGCACCCAGTTAACACCACCAACTGCTCTGACTGGGATCACCACAGAGGGGCCTAGACAGAGTTGGACAAAAATGTCAAACAAAATTATAACTCACAAAAAAAACAAACACAAATAAAAACCCAGACTTACTAGTCTGAAAGAAACTAGAGAAAACCCAAGAATATGTCATCTGGACACTCTTACAGCTCAGTAGCGAAGTCACTCCTAAGGTTCACCCTCAGTCAAAGATGAGACAGGCCTGTGACAAGAAAACCAGACTAAATGGACACTCTAGTCTCATGAGCAAGGAAAGACAGACGGGGATGGGAAAGCTGTTAGTCTGGAACCCAACTTTAAGGGGAGAGTGGTGCTATATCATTGAGTTGGCAACTGTTTTAGTCAACTACTGCTGCTCTAACAGAAATACCATAAAGTAGAGGGCTGCAACAAAGGAAAGTTTATTCTTACATAGTCCAGTAGGTTACAAGTCCAAATTCAGGATGTCTGCACCAGGACAAGGATTTCCCCACCGTCAGCTTTGGAAGAAAGTCCTTGTGTTGGGGAGCATCTAGGTACAGGAACCTCAGGTCTGAAGGATGTGCTCTTCTCCTGGTGCTGCTTTCTTGATGGTGTGAGGTTCCCAATTCTTTGCCTGCTTTCCTTTCCTTTTACTTCTTGTAGAATCAAAAGACTAAGGGTGGGACAAGCCATACTCCAGGGAAACTCCCTTTGCAGTGGAGCAGGGAGGTGATCCTATGAAGGGATTTACAGCCCCACCCTCATCCTTTAATATACAGCATAGGAAAACCACAAAATGGAAAACAATCAATAGAATACCGGGAATCATGCTCCGGGCACATGGCTACACACATTTTTGGGGGATACCATTCAATTCACAACATCAACCAATGTCACAAAACAATATGTGTAGTGTTTAATGAGAAATGAATTTGCTCTATAAACCTTTATCTGAAGTACAATTAAAAAATAGAATAAAATAAAAAAGATGTTGGATTTGATCAGACGCATTTTTTGGCATCCACAGAGACTGTCATGTTTTTTAGCCTTTGTTCTATTGATGTGGTGTATTACACTGAATAAGTTTCTAATGTTGAACCATCCCTGGATTCACGGAATAAATCATACTTGGTCACAGTGTATGCCTCTTTGAACATTCTGCTCACAGTGATAGTTCTCTCAGCAATAATTCCATAATTTTCTACTTTTGTTGCAGTAGATATTGAGGGAGTTGTACTTTAACTGTGATATTTCATTTTACCTATTAATAAATAATTTTGTGTCAGAGTACTCAAGTACTTAACTTATCAAGCATTAACTCACACTTTCCTCTTAGTCTATTCTCAGTGGAGGCAGAGAACGGTTAGTGTCCTTTTTCCGTAACAACCTCCTTTTATGTCCTTGGAGAATCTGTGAGCTTGCTGAGATGACTGAAGTCAGAACCCTTCCTAACTGGAACTGATGAATACTGGGATCCCAGGGGCAGGTGCATATACTGGGAACATGCGGAGGTCCGCCATCAGCCTTGTAGACAAAGTCACGAGCTCCTGCAAATGACGGGCTGAAGCATCTCACCTGTGACATGTTTTTTAGCCTACTGTCCTTGATATTATTTGGCTTCCTAATCAAATTTTCTTCAAAAAGATACCCCCTCCTCTCCTGGCACAAGGATCAGGGGAGATGCCTTCTGAGAGGGGCCCTTTACTACCCCCTTGGTCTGTGAGATAATATTGGGAAAACCTGTACAGGAATCTCTGGAGAAAGAGCTCAGAGTAATGATTTCTAACACAGCCAGCTTTGAGAGCAACGAGGCCGGCCCAACCCCTGCTGACTTCCCCCAACTGCACATCCCCACCCATGTGAAAGGAATTGTCCTCTTTAGAACAGCTTGAGAAGGACATAGGGTGGGGGACGGTAGATGTTTACTATCCCCGCAGGAAGAGATAAAGAGCAAAGTAGGAACAAATAGAGATCATAAACTTTAGACCCTTCCTCGTGAACCTTTTAACCTTGAGGTATAAGTAGGGCTGATTGAGCTCGAGGCATCCTTAGGCCATTATCTAAAAAGCCTTGACAGTTAAAAGGATCACCAGGTTTCAGTTAACTGATAGCTCATGTGGCAGGGTAAAAAATTACATCACCTCAAGACCACGAGGATTTTGGTTTCAAATTTGCCAACCACGAGGTTTTGGTTTTGAACTAGCCAATAGATTGTGTGGTCAGTGGGCAGGGTAAAATTCACGTCACTCTTACTATAAAAACAATAAAGACAGACAGCCTTCTCTCTTGCTCTCTGGGTCGGGCTGCCTTAAACCAGAAAAGTCTTTTCTGTCTCCTTGATTCATTTCCCGCCGCGCCTCTCCCTCCCTCCGTGCGGGACCCTGTAAAGTGTCGGGGCTGGCCCCCGGCAGGAACAAAACCCAGAATGGCCAGAAAGATGATTGGGCTAACAGGGCTGATTCCCTCAGGGGTGGCTACCAGTTCAAATCCCAGTATTCATTCAGACCCAATTAAGTTGAACTTGATCTAGGCTGACTTTAACAGCATAATGAAGACTGTCTTGAGGTGTGGGGCATGGTAACAGGAGTCTCTAGACGGTACAATGCTGGAAGTTGTAAGGCTGCAGAATCCAGGCAGCAGTGGCGCACAGCAGGGGGAGGGGACAGAGGAAGAAAATCTTTGAGTAGGAGGGGCTGGCAAAAGCTGGCCAAGTTGCTAAGCACCTAGGCAAACAAAAGGAGATGAAAGCATAGGGTCATCCCAGCAGCAAAGAAGCCAAGGTGGAAGCCCAGGCATACATATACGCAGCAGCACCGGCCCTTGGCTTCTTGGGGTTCACTCGGCTATGCTTGAGTCCGAGCTTAGAATGACAGAGACTCATCAAAAGGCTCATCACCTATTATTATAGGCAGAACTTCTACTCTAGCTGTGCTGGACCAGGACAAGCTCTCCCACTAGGTGAGCCTGAACTTGCCACAGCTGTGAACAGAAGGGCTGCTACTTTAGGAATAAACTCAGTTTAGATTTGATAAAACTACTTACACCTAAATACTCTAGAACAGATGAAACTACCTACTCCCAAAATGGGTGATATAAGTGTAAACAGGTACGAAGATATTCTGAGAAAAAAATGTCTATTTAAAAATGACTGATTAGCTGTGCTGCAAGATTAACTTGCCACAAAAATTATACTTTTCAAAAGTCTGACTCACTTATAACCAGCTACCCTCTGCCAGTCTGATACTAAAGTCTTAGCAGGAGCAAGACATTTCTAAAATGTGCTTCTAAGTTACATTCCTGTTCCAACACTGATATAATAGTATTCTTCCTTATCATCTCTAGACACAGCCAAAGTAACCGCTCACGGGTTTTCTGGGATACAATCAGTCTACATGCTGCAGCTGTAGCCTCCTTCCTGAACAAGAATTTTTTTTCCTTGAATGTGAACCACGTTTCATGCTTCTCTGAGTGAAGCTTTTCCTGTTTAGATGGGGCCCGAAGTTCTTTGAAACAATTTTCCAACTTACATAATCTGAAAGGGGGAGCCCTATTTAAAGCTCTGCTGTGACACATTTTGTTTCCTCATTTCCCAGTATAACAAAAAGCTTTTATATAAATGTGAACACACACGTATGTTTACATAGTCTCATATTACAGATACGAAAACTGAGGTTAAATGAGCTTCCCCAAATCACAGTGGTAAAAAATTCTTCAAACTCTTTGTTTAGTTTCTAATTCTGCCCAGTGTGCCACATTACAACATGACCATCCTGTAACTCCTCCGTAACACCTCCACAGCCCAGCTGGCTTCCATCCAGCTGACTTCCACTCAGTTGACCCCCAAGAGCCCCAACTGCCCACACTGTTCCCTACATATGCATATGGTCTTTCCCTTTAAATACTCAGACTTTGCCTGACCAATTTGGATAGGATTTGGGGGTCAACTGAGTGGAGGTCAGCAGGGTGGTGACAACAGGATGAGCTGGTCAACTGAGTTTAGGTCGACTGGGTGGAGGTGGCCCTCACAATCTTGCAGGCCATCACTGGCCATCAAGGAAAACAAAGTGGTATTAGACTCCTCGGCCAGTAACCTGGAAGAATAATGCTCAAACACAAGTTACTTCTCCATCCTCCAGGCCTCCTGCTTGATTCTTTTATCATAGGTTTTATCAAGACAAAAGGAGTCATTTACTGTCTACAGTTCAGAGAATCTACAGTGGAGACTACAGAGGGCCGCACACTAGCACTGCCTCCTGGCATTTGTGCAATGTGGAGGTCATGTCTTTCCTTTTGTGTTAGGGTGATCTGAAAGAATGTCTATCAGGTCCCTTAGCTTTGAGCACCCCTGACAGGGAGGCTATTTCAGCCTCCAGTTTCAAGTTGAGGGTATTCTTAGGCAGCTCTCTGGATTCCTGGGCTGGAAAGGCCCATTGCTGACTACTAACTCAAGTTGTCCTCACAAGACTCCCTGCTTTTGCATTAGCTACTGATTGAGTAAGGACACTCAGAGAAGGGAACACTATTGGACTGTTGAAATGAGACATAAGTGACTCCATTTTGAGGAAGGGTGCAGTAAAAATTCAAGATATTAAAGTAGAAAAGCCCCAGGAAACAACTTAATAGCAGAAAATACCATAGAGTAATCTCACCTTTGTCTTGCAAAACATCTGTCTGCCACAAGACAAAGCCTGTAGACAGCCTTGCAAATGACCCCTAGACCTTGACCACAATCTACTAAAACATTTGCTAACGACCACATTTTACAACTAACAGGAATTTGATGTGGCTGAAACATTCACTAACGACTATATTTTGTAACTTACAGAAATTCCATATGGCCTCAGCCAATCAATGCAAAAGTCAGCTCCCCCTCCCTGCTTTGTGGTTTCACGGTTTAAACGCTGCATGCTAGGGAAGCTGGGGGTTGCCTCCTGCTCTGCGTAGTTTGGAGTGCGTCCCTGGTGCACCAGCTCCTTTTTTAATTGGGCACGTTTTTAATAAAACTTAACTTTTAAAAGGAAACTGTGTCGCATCTTGAAATCCGGACCCTAACAACAGATGAAATCATATTTTAATTGGGGCTAGCAGAGGTCCATTTCATATATATTTACTGAGCATCTATTTATGCCAAGTTCTACAGAAAGAGTTTTACTGTATCTTTATGAAAACGGTTCGCACCTTTTGTTTGTTTGCCACTTGCACCTACCCTCCCTCCTCTGTGACTACGAAGTGATTTATGTTCACTTTTTTATAGCAACATTTTAAAAATAAACAAAAAAGCCGGCACAACAGAGCTTATGACATTACCTTAACAGAAGACAAGTTAATTATTCTAATTTACACACCAATTATTAAGGTCAAAGATGAAGAAATGGAAGATTTTTACTGACTTCTTTGCAGTGTGAAACTGATCAAAGATGACTGGTGACTGAAATGCAAAAGTTGGAAATAAAAGGAGGATTGGTAGCTGGAAAACATGGCCTTGATGATAGAAATAAAGTCAGAGATTGCATGGCAGAGTTTTCTGAGACCAGTGACTTCTTCACTGCAATATGGTTTTTCAACAGCATAAGACAGTGACTACATACACAGACCTAACCAGATGGAATACACAGAAATCTTATCAACTACATTTGCAGAAAAAGACACATAGAAAAGTTCATGTATCAGTTAAAATAAGGTCAGTAGCCAATTGTGGAACAGATCATGAATTGTTTATGTGCAAATTCAAGATCAAATTTAAGAACCAATGGTACTGAAGGAAGAAGTCTAAGCTGCATTGAAGGCATGGTGAAAAACAAGGCTCCAGCAACTGAAGGAATACCAACTGAGATATTTCCACAAATGGATGGAATGCTGGAAGCTCTCACTTGTCTATGCTATGGAAATGTGAAGACAGCTATAGGTCCAACTGACTAGAAGAGATCCATATGTATATTGATTACAAGATGAGCCAAGAGGCTGTGGAAATTATCTTATAATATCATTAATATTACACATAAGTAAAATTTGGCTGAAGAGTATTCAAAAGTTGCTGCAGGTGTACATCAACAGGGAAGAGCCACAAATTCAAGCTGGGTTCAGAAGAATATGTGGAACTAAGGAAATCATTGCTGTTCTCAGGTGGCTAATGACTGAAAGCAGAGAGTATCACAAAACATGTTTACTTGTGTTTTATTTACTATGCAAAGGCATTCAGCTATATGGATCATAACAAATTATGGATAACCTTGCAAGGAATGAGAATTTCAGGCACTTAACTGTGCTCATTGTTGAGGAGAGGGTGGCCTGAAACAGAGGCAGAGACACATCAGTACAAGGGTCCAGTGAGGTTTATTGGAAGAGAAAGAGTGGTGCCTGTGCCCCGTGGCTCAGCCCTGCCCCTCCCTAGTAGGGCAGGTTTTTTATGGTTTTAAAGTTTCAGGGAGGTAGTGAGCGGTGATGGGGGGGAAGGGGGCTGAGGGGAGGGGGGGCTTATGGTTTGATACTGAAAGAAAGAGGAGTAGCAAGAAATTCTGGTTAGGGGACTTAGGGTCTGAACAAGGAAGAAGGGGAAGGGCTAAGGTTTATTTATGGTCAAGATTTTGATAAGGGAAGATCTTTCAATTAGGAGGGTAGGGAAGACCCTTACAGTTATTTATGGTTTTATGGTCATATGGGGTGGGGCCTACTAAACTGTTTTCAGCGATGGCAGGGTCTGATCATTAGATAAAACAATTTTGGGACACAGTCGTCTCAACAACCTCCCTGAATTTCAGGGACAGAGTTCCCTCATGCACGAGGATGTATATAGACCAAGAGGCAGTAATTTAAACAAAACAAGGGAATAATGCATGATTTAAAATTAGGAAAAGGGTATGGTGGAATTGTACCCTTTCAACATACTTACTCACTCTGAATGCTGAACAAATAATGCAAGATACTATACCATATGAATAACTGCTAAATAAAAATGTGAATTTCTTTCCTTTTAAGTTCTTTGTGCAAGAAGATCTATACTCAATAATGGTTGCAGTAACTTACAACTACAACCACCATTCTACTATTCCTCATAGTAGTGGTTGTGGACCAACTGTACAGTTCTGTCAGAGTCGCCCACGTGGTTCCAGATACACACTGTCTGAGGCTGAGGCAGATGAGGACTAAACAAGCATCTCTTTCTTTTCATGTAGTCTCTTCACATGGTCTTTATTTGTAGCTTCTCACAGCATGGAACTTTAGCATGGCAGGATTTCTTTTGTGGAGGCACAGGACTCCAACACAAATTTCCCAATGAATCAAGCAGAAGCTGCATTGTATTTTGTGACTTAGCTCTGAAGTTACACAGCATCATTTCTGCCACACTATACTGGTTTGCCATTTACTGCAACCATTCTTATTCAAGGGAAAGAAACTTAGACAACACGTTTCAGTGTGGGGAGTATCAAATAATGCACAGTCATGTTTCAAAATCTCCACAAGTAATTTGCTGACTAAATTATAATACAGAATAAGACTAATCAGTGTGCTGACGTCTTCTTACCTCTCTCTCATTGTAGCTAGTGACACTAGTAATATCTCTCTAAGGAAATTCAGGCTGAGAAATGGAGACTTTCTAAAAAGCCACAAAGCTGGTCGATATAAGTGCTTGCCAGAAATCACACAGACAGTACATTAATGTCTTATGGGGGAGAGGTATTACATTTGATTCCGTTTTGCACCTCTGGCATGGTACCTGGTATAAAGTAAGCATTTAGTAAATGCTCACTGAACCAAGTGCTACCACTGCTAACTAAAAGGTTGGCACTTCAAATCCACCAGGCACTCCTTGAATACTCCAGGAGTCAGTTCTACTCTGGCCCCTAGGGTCGCCATGAGTCGGATCCTACTCGACGGTACTTGGCTGGTCGGCACTGAATCAAACTAAGAAACCAGTTAGTGCCAGATCCAGAAAATAGGCCTTGAGTAATTAACTGGTGCTGGGACATGGATTATACACAAAAGAGAAAACTAAAGTGGGATATCTTTGTTTCCACCAAACTGAACAACATTTTCTTGTATATTTAATACTTAAAGGCTGAGCATTTGATTTTTCAGAAATTTGTACCCGAACATTTTTTGTGACGTGTAGGCAGAAATGTATTTTGGACAGAAAGTATTAATTATAAAGTACAAGGCTAATTAATTTGACTTGGTAAAAGTAAAGACTTTCTCTTTATCAAAAAGTCTAGCATAAACAAAGTAAAAAGATAAATACCGAGAAAAGAAAATTTCAGTACATGAAACCAGCAAAACATTAGTATCTGAGATTATACACAACTAGTACAATCAATAAAAAAGACAAACATTCCTCCAGAAAATAGTTCAGTGGTATGAGAAGAGATATTTCAGAAGAAACACGGTGGCAAAAAGGCTATATGCAAAGATGCACAACATCACTGATAATTAGGGAAATACAGATGAAAATCACAATAATATTTCATACTCATAGGACTGGCAAAAATTAAGACGGTTGACAAAATCAAGTTTCTATGTAGATGTGGATCAGTGGAAATGCTTCTGCATTGCTCTTAAGGTTGTAAACTGATTACAAATAATAGTAACTAATTTGGAGGAAAACTCAGTATTTATTTTGTAAAGTTGAAGTTCACATTCTCTGCAACCTAGTATATCCTCCTCCTCATCCCTTACCTTTCTATTTAGCTAGAGATACTTCTGCAAGTATCCACAGCAAAACTGTACAACTGTTCACAGCAACAGTATCTGTAATAGAAAAAACTGAAATAACCCAGATTTCCATCACCAATAAAATATATTAATAAATGGTGATATATTTACAGAGTAGAATATTTTATAGCAGTAAAAATAAACAAATTGGAGAGGTGATGACTCTACATAGTGAAATAAAAAGCATAACATCTGGTTCTCCAAAGAAACACCCAAAAATAAGCAGAAACTGTCAGAACTAACCTTGTCAGAACTCAGGTACATGAGGGTTCACAGCCACCAAGCAAATTAATTAATCAATAAAGCCTTGTTGCTGTTGAGTCCATTCTGACTCATAGCAACTCAAAAGGACAGAGTGGAACTGTCCCATAGAGCTTCTAGGGAGTGCCGGCTGGATTTGAACTGCCCTCATTTTGGTTAACAGGCATAGTTCTTAACCATCACACCACCAGAGTTTTTAATCAATAAGCCAAACCCCAATCCATTGACATCAAGTTGATTCTGACTCGTAGCAACCCTCTAAGACAGAATAGAACTGCCCTGTAGAATTTCCAAGGAGCAGGAGGTGGATTTGAACCTTCTAAACAGCAGCTGGAACACTTAATCACTATGCCACCAGAGTTTTCAATCAATAGAGATCTCAAGAAGACAGTAGGGAAGCTTTGTAGCTTTTCGTTACAAGACCATGCCCATCCTCAACCAATGACTTAAAGTGCAACTCACATTTGTAGCTTGAGACCTGCATCCTGGGTTTTGAAAAGAGCAGACCACACCTCGTGCACAAAGTACTGCACAAGTCTGTTCAAACTTGTCCAGTGGCAACCGTAAGAACGGACACTAAGTACAAGTCTCTGTTTCATTCATCTTAGAGACACACACTGACAGGTCTGTAGTTGCCTGGGGCGAGAGCAGTTGAGACGCACAATAGAAATCCTGGGGCTACAGAAAGCGAAGATGTTTGAGGAGACAGTTTCTTTAGGAACATGGGACACTCAGAAGTGCCTAAAATATATCCAGAGAATTTAGAAAGTCACCCATAATCCCAGGGCAGGACAAGCGCCTAGAAAAGACCTGAGAAAATACTAAGCTTTTGCCTCAGGCTAATTTTCTAGACCCAATGTAAACCTGGCCAAGTGCTGATGAATGTCACAACACAGGGCTAACCTGCAAAGACTGGAAGCTTGTCTTTCACGGAGACTTCAGTGAACACCTGCTAATTTAAACCAAGACTCTGCTGTTAAGTCAATTCCAACTCATAGTGACCCCATAAGACAGAATATAACTGCTTCACAGGATTTGCAAGGCTGGATCTTTAGAGAAGCAGACTACCACACACAGCCTTCTCCTACAACCACAACCTTTCAGTCAGCAGCCAAGCACTGAGCCACTGTACCACCAGGGCTCCTCCTCAGGGAAAACATACATCTACTAATACAGGTGTTCCAAAGACAGTTTGGAAAAGTCATTAGTATAGCCTTCAACAACAAAAGAAAAGGCTGTGGGAAACGGGAAAATCTAACTGCCATAGTTACATTATATTATTCAAATCTACTGTTTACAAAAAAGAGTTATAGGACATACAGAGAAACAGAGAAGGATGGACAATCCAAAGGAACAACATAGAGTCACACAAACTATCACTGAGACAGCCAAGCCATTGGACTTCACAGATAAAGGCTTTTAAACACCTGTCTAAAATATGTTTAAAGGATGCGCAGAAATTTAGAACTGTAACCCATAGATCATGGGAATGTAAAGTGGATCTGTTGCTGTGGAAAACAAGTTAGTATGCCTCAAAATATTAAACAGAATTAGCACATAACCCAGCAAGTCTTCTTGTAGCTGTATATCCAAAAAAAACCCAAAAACTTTTCTGGAATCAAAAGAGACACTTGTACACCAATATTCATTGAAGCACTATTTACAGTGGTCAAAAGATGAAAACAACCCGTATGTCCATGAGCAGGTGAATGGATAAACAAAATGAGCATACATACAGAAGAACAATTTTCAGCCATAAGAAAAGTTCTGATACACAGTACAACATGAATGAACCTTGAAATCATCACACTAGGTGAAATGAGTCAGGTTCAAAAGGACAATTATTGGATGGCTCTATTTAAACGAAATATCCAGGATCGGAAACAGAGTCAAAAGTTTATCGCTAGCTACCAGGAGATGGGGGAAAAGGAGGAGCCTGAAGGGTACTTTTTGTTTGAAGCGATGAAAAATGTTTAGAAAAAGATAGCAGTGATGACTGTGCAACCAGGTGAATATAAATTAATGTCACTGAATTGTATGCTTAGTTTGGTTAAAATGACAAAACTAATACAGATTTACAATACTGAGATTAATAATTCTTTCAAAAGAAATTAGCAGTCAGCTGGGATCTTGTGGAAGTTAAGAACCCAAAAATGATTGGTTACCTTTTGCTTAGGTTACTGGTTGCTTAAATAAATGCAACAATGTTGTGAATGTTCTATTTCATCAGCTGGATGACAGTTTTAATGCTGCCATAACTTACATGTGTATGTAATTACATTGATTTGGTATATCAAATGTTACCTAAAAATTTAACATACAAAATTTATCTTTACTGCTACATCCAAATAAGAAAACAAGTATTTCCTTTAAAACACGGCAGGATGCCAAAACCAGCACTGATGGCCACAAATCTTGGTATTTGCCCATGCTGACAAACGTATCCCATCATTGGTTAAAAAACTAACAATGATCAAAGAAGATTTCAAAGACACTTTTTCCAGCCACGTTCGTGAGAAAAAAAAGCAGAGCATTTTCAAACAATCCAGTCATATAATATTTTATTCCACTGACATGCCAAATAATAAAAACAAAAGAGGAACTCTTAGGTGAAACAGAGGCTGAATTGTATAACCTGAATCTGAGGAATGCAATGCTCTTACTGTGACACTGCTTATATTTTTTCTCAGTTTTGAGGTTTGATCTTGTCAATTCCTATTAACCAATGTCAATGCTTCTTAACCACTTCATGATTTAAAAAGAAAGTTTTAATGTTACATCTACAAATGAACAGGTCATGAGAATACAGATGCTTTTCAGTATTAAGTCATTTCTTTACTCTACCAGAAATGGTGGCCTAGTGCCAAACTAAAGAACTAGAGTATTAAAAAAAATGACCAAAAATAAAAAACAGGTATGGCCAAAATTCAGTCATAGTTTAATCTACTTTACTTGACATCCCTTCTTTGATTCTTAAAAATATAAATACAGTCATTGGCCAAAATCAGTACTACTGAAACTTGTAACTTTGGTAATTTCTTAGAGCCTAAAAACGTCTAGTTGCCACCAAATCAATTCTAAATCACAATGACCATGTGTGTCAGAGTAGAACTGTGCTCCACAGGCTTTTTAGTGGCTGACTTTTTCAGAATTAGATCACTGGTACCTTTTGAGGTACCTCTGGGTAGACTCAAACTTCCAAATTTTCAGTTGGCTGCCAACACATGTTAAAAACTTGTACCATCCAATAAGACTTCTCTTAAAGCCTAGGAATCCATACAAAAGCTTCAGTTACTTTGACTTCTACCACTTACCTGTCACCCTGTTAGACTATGGTAGTTTGCGTGTTGTTACGATACTAGAAGCTATACCACCAATATTTCAAACACCACCCGCATCACACACGATGGACACATTCTCAACGAGCTTCCAGAGAAGGACAGACTAGGAAGAAGGACCTGATGGTCTACTTCCAAAAAGGACTGGCCAGTGAAAATGTTATGGATAGCTGCGGAATGCTAACTGATAAAATACTGGAAGATGAGCTGCTCAAGTTGGAAGGCATTCAAAATATGACTAGGTTAGCACTGCCTTCTTAAATTTAGGGTTTACCTTAATGGCAGGGATAGAATCAAGCTTTCAGGATCTTTGTTTCCTGATGTGGTACAAACAAAATGAGTAGAAAACATCAATTAGTAATCAGACCATGGGATGCACAAAGCATGAATCAAAGAAAACTGGAACTCATCCAAATGAAATGAAACACATAAAAAGCAATACCTCAAGCAATTAGTGAGCTGAAATGGACTGGTACGGGTCATTTTAAATCAGACAATCATATGGTCTACTACGTCAAGAATGTCACACTGAAGAAGAATTGCGTCACATCCATTATCAAAAATGAACTTTTCAATATCTATCCTGAAATACAATGCTATCAGTAGTGAGATAATACTCATATTCCCACGAGGAAAACTAGTTAATATAACAACTATTGACATTTACACACAAACCACTACGGTCAAAGATGAAGAAACTTGTTTTAGTCAGCTAGGGCTGCTCTAACAGAAATACCACAGAGTGGATGGCTGTAACAAAAGAAGGTTTATTCTCATACGTCCAGTAGGCTACAAGTCCAAATTCAGGACGTCGCTCCAGGGGAAGGTTCTTCCCCTTGCTGGCTCTAGAGGAAAGTCTCGTATTGTATCAGTCTTTGTCCAGGGAGCGTCTTGGTGCAGGAACCTCAGGTCTGAAGAACGTGCTCTTCTCATGGTGCTGCTTTCTCGATGGTACGAGGTTCTCAATTCTCAGCCAGCTTCCCTTTCCTTTTATCTCTTGCAGGATGAAAGGATTAAGGGTAGGGCAAGCCATACTCCAGGGAAACTCCTTTTACAGTGGAGCAGGGAGCTGATCTTATAAAGGGATTTACAGTCCTATCTTAATGCTTTTACAGCATAGTAAAACCACAAAACGGAGGACAGTCACAAGATACTGAGAATCATGGCCCAGCCACATGGCTACATCTATTATTTGGGAGGAGGGACACAATTCAATCCATGATAAACCTTAAGATTGTTACTAACTTATGTCACCTGAAATTGATCAAAGACACAATCAAGATGCATTGATAATCTCTGGTGACTGGAATTCAAAAGCCGAAAACTAAGACAAAGGATCATTAGTTGGAAAATATGTACCTGGGTGACAGAGATGACACTGGGAATCTCATGATAGAATTTCATATGACCAAGGAATTATTCATTGGAAATCCTTTTTTTTCAAAAACATAAAAAATGACTACACATGTGGACCTCACCAGAGGGTATATGAAGAAATCAAATCAACTATATCTGTGGAGATAAATAATAGAGAAGCTCAATATCATCAGTCAGAACAAGGCCAGGAGCCAACTGCACAACAGACTATCAATTATTTATTTACAAGTTCAAGTTGAAGCTGAAGAAAATTAGAACAAGTCTGTAAGAGCCAAGTATGACTTTAAACTATATTGCACCTGACTTTTGAAACCATCTCAAGAACAGATTTGACACACAGTCTTGGAGATCTTAGTTTGCATAACATAGCTCATGATGGTCTAAATCCTAGTTTGGTCAATAGCATCTTAAGTCTTAAAAACTTACAAACAGTCATCTAAGATAACAATTATTGGTCTTTATGTATCTAAAACACAAGAGAAAAAAGGAAACCAAGACTCAAGGAAGAAACTAGTCTACAAGACCAAAATTCTACAGGATCCTCATTGATCTTGAGGCAAAAAGAATTCCATGGTTTCCCGCTACCACTGCCAACTCTGTTCCAACCAGAACACTATAGATGGTTCCAGACAGAATGAGAGAAAATTGTAGAAGGAAGCTCAAATTTCTACAAGGAAAAAAAAAAAAAGACCGACTTACTAAATCAGAAGACACCAGGGGAACCCTCAAATAGTTACCCTGAAACACCCTTTACATTTGAGACTCAAAGAACTCCTGGTAGTCACCTATCAGCAAAGAAACAGAGTGGCTCCTAAAAGAACTAATATCACCTTGGTTAATGCAAACAGAGCAACCAGAATAGAAACAATGTGAATGCTGGATGTCATGGATGGCACTGCGTCCCCTAAAAAATGTGTGCAGACACTTGGCTGGGCCATGATTCCCAATATTTTAGGATTGTCCTCCGTTTTGTCATTTTCCTATGCTGTATGTTAAAGAGGATTAGGATGGGACTGTAAATCCCTCCCTAAGGCTCCACCCTTGTTCCATTGTAAAGAGAAGTTCCCTGGAGTATGGCTTGCACGATCCTTTATCCTTTCATGCTACAGGAGATACAAAGGAAAGGGAGGCAAGAAGAGAGTTGGGAAGCTCATGCCATGAAGAAAGCAGCACCGGGAGAAGAGCACGTCCTTCAGACCTGAGGTTCTTGTGCCAAGATGCTCCCCGACCAAAGACTGATGCAACACAAGGACCTTCCTCCAGAGCTGACAAAGAGGGACAGCCTTCCCCTGGAGCTGAACCTTACTGGACTGTGCACAAATAAACTTTTCTTTGCTAAAGCCACCCACTTGCAGTAATTCTGTTAGAGCAGTACCAGATGACTAAAACAGCTGACACACTATAAAGGTTGTAACCTATGTCACTGAATTGTATGTACAGAAATTGTTAAATAAGGACCTAATTTGCTATGTGATCTTTTTCCAAAATATTTACTTAAAAAGAGTAGATTCAATGCACTGAACATTAATTACCAAAGACCAGACATGTTGTGAAATGCCAGCAAGGATGTCACATTTGAAGAAAGCAAAGATCATTAAACAAACAGGAAAGAAAGAAAAGACCAAAATGGATTGCAGAAGACATTTCCTCTTGAACGCAGAGTAACTAAAGCGAACAGAAGAAACGATGACGCAAAAGAGCTAACAGAAGATTTCAAAGGACAAATTGAGAAGACAAGAGTAAAGGATTATAGTGAAATACGTCAAGATCTGGAATTAGAAAACCAGAAAAGAAGAACTCACTCAATATTTCTCTGGCTGGAAGAACTGAAGAAAAAATTCAAGCCTCAAGTTTCAAGAATGAAGGATTTCACTGGCAAAAAAACAAATGATGTCAGGAAGCATCAAAAGAAAATGAAAAGAATATACAATCACTGGACTAACTGGTCAACATTCAAACATTTCAAGAGGCAGTATATGATCAAGAACTGATGGAACTGAAGAAAGAAGTCCAAGCTGCACTGCAGGCACTGGCAAGATACAAATCTCCAGGAACTGACAGAATTCAAACTGAGATGTTCCAACAAACTGATGCAATGCTAGAAGGGCTCACTGATCTTTGTCACAAAATGTGGAAGACAGATACCTGGTCCATCGATGGAAAGAGATCCATACACATGTCCATTCCAAAGAAACATGACCCAACAGAATACAGAAATTATCTATATAATGGCACTAATGTCACATGTAAGTAAAATTTGCTGAAGATCATTCAGAAGCAGTCACAGAAGTTACATTTGTAGGGCAATGTCAGAAGTTCAAGCCAGATTCAGAAGAGAAAGGGGAACGGGAAGTTATTACTGCTGATGTCAGATGGATTCTGGATCAAAGAAGGGAATACCAGAAAGATGTTTATCCATGTTTTACTGACCACGCAAAAGCATTCAACTATGTGGACCAAATTATGGGGAACACAATGAAAAATGGGAATTCTAGAACACTTATCTGTACTCATATATACAGAGTAAGAGGTAGCTTTTGGAACAGAAGAAGGGACTACCAAAAGATTGAAAATAATAAAAAAAATAAAAGGTGTGCTTTGGGTTGTATCCTCCCACCATATGTATTCAATCAGTTTACAAACAAACAAACAAACATACTGCCTTCTGGTCAGGTCTGACTCACAGCGACCCTACCTAGAGGTCAGAGTAGAACTGCCCCACAGAATTTCCAGGGAGCCCCTGGTGGATTTGAACTGCCGACCTTTTGGTTAGCAGACACAGCACTTAACCCACTATACCACCAGGGTTTCCTTCAATCTGTAGGCTGAGCAAAAAATCTGGAAGTGGGACTATATGAAGAGGAGCAAAACATCAGGATGGGAGGAAGACTCATTAACAATCTGTGGTATGTACAAGACACAACTTTCCTTGCTGTCCATGGCAAGCACTTGAAGGACTTAACAATGAAGATCAAAAACTACAGCCTTCCTTCAGTACAGATTACACTGCAACATAAAGAAAACAAAGATCTTTACAACTACACCACTAATCATCATAACAAATGGAAAAAATGTTGAAGTTGTCAAGGATTTCATACACTTGGATACACAATCAATGTCCATGGAAGCTGCGGTAAGGAAATGAAGCAACATACTGCTTTGGGTGAATCTGCTCCAAAAGACCTCTTTACAGTGTTGAAAAGCAAAGATGTTACTTTGAGGATTGAGGTATGTGTCTCAGGCTGGGTTCTCTAGAGAAGCAAAACCTAAAGAGAAGTAAAAGCATGTAAATATATATGTAGAGATATTTATACCAAAGAAACAGCCCATGTGATTGTAGAAGATGCAAAGTTCCAAGTCCATGGATTAGGATACAGGCTTCCTCCAATTCACGTAGCTGCAGGAGCCAGCGAATCCAAGACTGGCATGTTAGAAAGCTCTTGCTGACAGGCTATGAATATCAACAAATCCTAAGACTGGCAAAAAGACTGTAAGACTTCTCACATAGCTGAAGACACTGGCGAACCCAAGATTACAGGTTAGAGAGCAGAGCTTTCCTTACAGGCGGTAAAGATCGGTGAGTCCCAAGATCAGTATATAAGCTGATAGCTCCAGCCCCAAGAATCAGAGGTAAGATAAGTAAGAGGCAACTGTAGGATCGAGAGTGAGCAAAAAGCCAGAACATCTTCATATATTCAGATGTATTTCACATCCCCATGGAAACTCATTTATCAACTACTCACAGCAGATCCCACCATGGGAGTGATCACATGTAAACAATGAGAATATTATGGCTCAGCCAACTTGACACATACTTTTAACCACAGTACTTACCCAGACCACATCCCTGATCCAATGTAAAGGGAGTTTCCCTGGAGTGCGGCAGGTACCACGTTTTATCTTTCAAGAGATAAAAGGTAATAAAGTAACCAAGCAGAGAAGGGGGACCTCATATCACCAAGAAAGCTGTGCCAAGGGCAGACTGTGTCCTGTGGACCTATGGATCCTGAAGAGAGAAACTCTTAGGACAGGGATGACAAGGATATTTCTACAGAGCTGACAACAGAGAAAAATCCTTCGGTGAAGATGATATCCTGATTTGGACTTCTAAGTCTAGTAGACTGTGAGAAAATAATTTTTTCTTTGTTAAAGCCATCTACTTGTGATATTTCTGTTGTAGCAGAATTGAACAACTAAGGAACAGATGTACAGATACTATCCTATCACTAACACTGTTGTACTTCAAGACAGATATTGAAAAGTTCTTTTTGACAACAAACGTGATGCAATTCCTCTTTGTCATTCCTGGGATAGCAGACTGCATGACGGTCTGATTCGAAACGGCGAGTACTAGTCCATTTCTGCTCACTAACACCTAGGGTATCAATGTTTATGCATTCAATTTCATTTCTGATTTCCAAGTTTCCTACATTTACACTTTGTACATTATTAATGGATGTTTGCTGCTGTTATCATTTTGAGTCATGCCACATCAGTAAATGGAGGTTCTGAAAGGTTGACTCCATCTTTGTCATTAGGTAGACTCTATTTTAAGGAGGCAGCTCTTCCTCAGTTGTATTACACGTGCCTTCCAACCTCATCATCTGACACTGTATCAGACAATATTCTACTGCTCTTCCTAACATTTTCAATGTCCAGTTTTTTCAGAAGTAGACTACTTTCTTCCTAGTCTGTCTTAGTCTTGAAGGTCCAATGAAGCCCATTTACCTAGGGTGACTCTGCTGTAATTAAAGTATCAGTGGCAAAACTTCTAGTATCACAGCAACACGTAAACCACCACAGTATGACAAATTCACACAAGCAAGTCACCTGACAAGATGGACTATAGATAGAAGATCATGGTATCAAGACTGCAGGAACACCGACTAACAACCTGCATTATACTGATGACACAACCTTGCTTGTTGAAAGTGAAGAGGACTTAAAGCACTCACTGGTGAAGATCAAAGACCACAGCCTTCAGTATGGATTACATCTCAATATAAAGAAAACAGAAATCTTCACAACTAGACCAATAAGCAACAACATGATAAATGGGGAAAAATACTGAATTTTTCAAGGATTTCATTTTCTTTGGATCCATAATCAATGCCCATGGAAACAGCAGTGAAAAAAAATCAAATGACACACTTTGTTGGGCAAATCTGCTTCAAAAAACCTCTGTAAAGTATTAAAAAGCAAAGATGTCACCTTAAGGACTAAGGTGAGCCTGATCCAAGCCATGGTATTTTCAATCAGTTCATGTGCATGAGAAACATGGACAGTGAATAACAAAGACTGAAGACGAACTGATGCCTCTGAATTACAGTGTTAGGAAAGAACACTGAATAAAGCATGAAATGCCAGATGAATGACTAAACCTGTCTTGGAAGAAGTACAGCTAGAATGCTCCTTAGATGATGATATTTTGTCTCATATACTCCAGATATGTTGTCAGGAGGGATCTATCCCTGCAGAAGGACATCATACTTGGTAAGGCAGAGGGTCAGTGTAAAAGAGGAAGACCCTCAATGAGATGGAGTGACACAGTGGCTGCAACAATGGGCTCAAGCAGAGCAATAATTGTGCGAGTGGCACAAGACTCGACAGTGTTTTGTTCTGTTTTACACAGGGTCATTATGAATCAGAAGCAACTTGATGACAGTTAATAACACTTAGCAATTTTAATTAAAAAAATACCATGAGAGCTAGAATAACATTTTATATTAATTTGGACAGTAGAGTAAAAGCTGCAAAACCTGGAACCTGTGTTAACACAGAAACCTGTCAGAGAAAAAAACTAGAAGTTTTTCTACTAAAAGGGACACAAAAGTGGTAAGACTGCATCCCATCAAAGGCTGAAAACTTGTGGACCTGGAAAAACACGACAGGTCTATTGATTTCCCACTCCTACATATTTCGATGCATTATGTCTGACTACTAATTGTGTTGGTGGTATCCTGAGACCTTAATGTTATCCAGTAGACCAGTCTTGATATTGCTGACTTCATATTAATGTGAAATCATATTTGTCCAGCTTAATAAAGGCTTTATGTGTTACATCTTGGTTACCTTATTGTTGCTTCCAGTTATTACAGAGAACAGATTAGATGGATATATCTAAATTTGTCCTTTAAATATGAATGACATGAATCTTACCATTTATTAAAGTGTCTAGTAATAGCAGATAATGGATACTGGTAATTCTAGATTTTAAAAAGTACTGCCTCAATAAATATCAGTATCTGTCAAGAAAGATGTTTGAATTCACTTAGCAACCTCTAATACAAAAACAAACACAAAGGTTACTTTCCTGATTTAGCTTTAAGAGGCAGAGCAGACGTTCCTAAAAATGTTCATAGCATAATCTGTATGTGTTAGACCAACTCCTTCATTGGAGAGATGAAAAATTATGCAGCCGTTATCTGAAACTAAATTGTTATAATAAAACGGATATGAACTAATCCAAACAAACACACTAATCTGGTAAAAGCATTGGTGATTTTAGGTCACTATGGGTATGCTAGGAAACCCTGGTGGTGTAGTGACTAAATGCTACATCTTCTAACCAAAGAGTTGGCAGTTCAAATCTCTCAGGTGGTCCTTGGAAACTATTTGGGGCAGTTCTACTCTGTTCTATAGAGTTGCTACGCGTCGGCATCGACTCAGCTGCAGTGGGTATGGTATGCTAGGAGTCCTGGTGACATAGAGACTAAGTGCTTGGCTGCTAGCCAAAAGGCTGGCAATTTGAATCTGTCAGCTGCTCCATGGGAGAAAGAAGCAGTAGTCTGTTTCTATGAAGATTACAGCCTTGGAAGCTCTACAAGGGAAGTTCGTCTACTCTGTCCTGCAGGATCACTGTCACGGAATGCATTGTGTTCCCACCAAAAAACGGGTCTTACAATTTGTCTAGGACATGACTTCCACTATTGTGTGATTTTCCAAATGCTATAAATCCTACTTCCATGATGTTAATTAGGGAGCATGGGCAGTAGTTGTGTTAATGAGACAGGATGCAATCTGTAAGAGCTTTTGCAACTTGAGGCAACTGTTTCGGATATAAAGTAAAGGGAAACAAGTAGAGTTCGGTATCTCAAACTATCAGGAGCAGAGTTTGTCCTTCGGACCCAGGGACTTGGTGTCTTAGAAGCTGTCAGTCCAGGGGAAGACTGATGACAAGGACCTTCTTCCAGAACCAACAGAGAAAGACTTCCTCTGGAGCTGATTCCCTGAATGTGGACTTTTAGCCTACTTTCTGTGAGAAAATAAATTCCTCTTTGTTAGAGCCATCTACTTGTGGTATTTCTGTTATAGCAGCACTAGATGACTATGACAGCCACTGAGGTGGAATTTACTCAGTGGGTACGGGTTTGGTTTTTGGTATGGTGGTCTACTGTGATAATCTACAGGCAGCAATTTAATCCCAAATTTAGCTAGTTCAGTTTCAAACATATACAAAGTTTAAAAATATATCAAGAGATAGTCCTGAGCAGAATGACAGACACATGTAGAAAAACCTCAAATTCTGAAGAAAGGCTAGACTTACTAGAACTAGACTTACTAGAACTTTAAACCTGGAATTTAAGCTACTCTCAGGGGTCATTTTAAGCTAAATAATAGACTGCTCTAAAAATTAACAACATTATCTGTGAGTATCATGCACCTTTAAATAATCACCTTTATGAAACCAAATGGTCACTATTTACCCTAAAGCAAAGAAAAGAAGGCAAAGGGGACCAGGGAAGGTAGATTCATAGAAATAAAACAACCACAATGGAAATAATGAGAATGCTGATGCATTGTAAAGAATGTGAGCAATGTCACTGAACAATAGGTACAGAAATTGTTACATGGGAGATCTAAATTGCCACATAAACTTTCACCAAAAGAATACAGTAAAATAAAAGGGAAAAAAAAAAAAAACGTATAGCAAGGAAACTAACAAGGAGTTTCTACAATCAAATTTAGGTTCTCTACAAGCCAAGATGACTGATGATTAAGCTATGTGTCAAGGGTTAATCCAGCACACTGTGATTAAGCAGAGTGGAGAGACAATTTTTCCAAAGACATCACATTCGTGTCACATGTTTCCTGGAACATTCTAAGCATACACATTTCTTTTTGTCTCCCTTTCCTGCCTGCCAATTTCCACTGTTAGCTGTATGACTTGTTAAATGTATTGGATATTATATATCTAACTTTTGCAGTCACACTGCTAGACCAAAAGTCATGCAAAGGATTATGTATCTCAAAGAGATTCATGTTTCTGAAACTTCTGAACTTGTGCCCTAGTGCTCCATTACCTTGTGTATTTCTGATATAAATCTGTAAAAAACGTAGTCTATCTAATCCATGCAACCCTTACCATCATATCACCAGAAGTAGAGTGACTAAGCAATGGCATAGTGAGATACTAGATGGTGCCTGGCTACTAAACAAAAGCATAATAGCATCTGAGGTCTGAAAAGCTTAAAGGCAGCCATCTGTATTACAGCACAACTAAAAGACTACGCAGAAGAAAGTGCTCTTATAGTGGTCTCTATGACCAAAGAATTTCTATAAAAATTCTTCATCAAAGGGGGGATAAAAAGGAGTTTCTAAAATCAGACTGAGGCTTTCAGCAAAGCCAAGACGGCTGACAACTAAGCTTTTAATCAAGTGTTAATCCAGATCATCATGAGTAAGCAGTGAAAGGAGACAGAAACAGAAGTAATGTTTAGAATGTTCCAGGAAGCATGTGATGCAAATGCGATGTCTTCAGAAAGAATGTTTTGCACAGATGGTCTCGTTGAAGGATGTGAGATTACTTGATGTGAAAAAAGAGCTGTTTCTAAAATGTCTGTAGGATTAGTCAAGCCCCCAAAATAGAGCATTTTGGAAATTCTTTCTGGATGCTGTCTGACTTGAATTGCTATATTCCCTCAATAAAACTATTATTGTTTTCAACAGAATCATAGACTTTACTTTTTGACAAAACGTAAAATGGCGACCTTCCATCCCTATGGATAGCATCTGTAATAATCATAAAAGTTAGAATAGTAACGAAAACATTAGACTTAATTAATGACATCAAGATTGAAAAACCGTGTGAGGAAATGATAATTTTGAAGTCAATATGAAAACAGAGTTAATCAAAGGAAATTTGGAAATTCTAGGAAAAAAGCTCTAAAATACATAATACAGAGTAGAAAAGAAATCAGATTATTTTAGGATGAAATGAAAACAAAAGACAAGTAAAAGTTATGATTTAAATGACATGAAACAGTAACTATGGCCAAAGGAGAAAAGAGAATGATTTTACTAATAAAGAGTAATTACAAAGTTATTTTCAATTACACCATATAGTGCCATAGAAGAACTATCATAAAAGACATAAATGTCCATGGAACGAAAAATGCTTGCTTGACATGAGTCAATACATAGCATATATATTTTTCTAAATCTAAAATAGTTTTACATTCTATGAGTCAAAATATTTATGTTAAATGCTTTACTTTAACTCTTATCATATTTGCCAACAAAGAACACTTGAGATTCTGCAGAAACAAACATGTAAAATTAAGTAAAAATGCTCAGCACTGTACAACATGTTTTCCAACAAACTGCTGAAGTAACATGAAAATTAAAATTTAAATAACAGACATGATCAATACGCTGGGAAATAAATCAAGGCTGAGGATAAAAAGATCAAAAATACTCAAGCCACACCCACCTAGAATATTCATTATCCATAATTTCTGTGAGTCCTGAAAACTGTAGGGATGACAGACAGGAATGACTCTGGTTATTACAGCTAGGATGGCCAAAACCACAATGTATTTATAGATAAGTAACTTAGTTCCACTTGCTTCTACTTGTTTGATCTATTATAAACTTTGCAATAGTTTGAAAATTCAGGAGCTATCATGCTGGACCATAAAGTTCACAGTGGTTAACGGGTCCTTGATATGCGCTTATATTTATCAACATTCACTGTGCAGTTTTAAGTGAATGAAACCAGCAATTCAGCATAAACCTAACTGGGGTTATATAAAACAGAACACCACACTAGGGCCATTGCTATAACCACGGGAACAAAACATAGGAAAATTCCATACTTGCTATTGCTGGCAAAAGTTATTAACTTTTGTGTTGTTTTGTCTTAGTTTTGAAGGGACTTATAACACCTTTTACCTGCAGATGAACAATTCTCTGAAATATATCTTCTCTCATGCTCATCTCAATATCGAAACGAGAAAGTCTTTTGTCTGCTTCAGTACTGGCTGCCCGTACTTCTCTGTCGGAGGAGACATGCTGGGGGAAGTCTAGCATGGTTCTTTCCACTGTTGATAGAGAAAAAAATTACTTTTTCCATTTGCCATTGAGTTGATTCAGACTTACGGTGACTCTATAAGTGTCAGAGCAGAACTGTGCTCCACCAAGTATCCAACGGCTGATTTTTCTGGAAGCAGATCATCAGGCATTTTCTCTAAGGTGCCTCTGAGCAGACCTGAACCACCAACTTTTCAGTTAGCAGCAGAGTGTATTAATCATCTGCACCAATAAGACATGCAGAATCAGTATTATCCAAGTATAAGTTTGTCATTTTATACTTTCAATGAAGGTTCCTAGGACTATCAAAAAATACGATTTAATTCAGGTCTTGGCTGCTGTTATGCTATTAACAGTACATGGTTAACAACAAGTGTTGTGTGCTGAGCAATTATCAACATATGTTTAGAGCATAATTAACTTCCTGGGAATGTAGGAAAAGAAAAGCATAGTTCTTACAGTCAGGCATCTTAATTTTGGGGAGAAAAGTATATAAAATGATAAAGAACCACACATGACAGACACAATTAATTTCAGGTGAAGAGGACAGCATCTCAAAGACAGCAATTACGATGGGCTGAGACACTAAGTAACTGAAGAAGGTAGTAATCGTTCTGGACCTTAGAGTCTGGGTGAGGCAAGAGGAGGGGCTCCGTAGGAGCTTTACATGGGGGTTGACACAGACAAAGAATGTTTAAGAAACAAGCAGATCAACTTAGTGAAGTGGATTATGTTTAGAATAGGAGTTCTTAATCTTGTTTTATTATTTAAAAAAACAAAACAAACTTGTTCCTGTTGAGTCGATTCTGACATATAATGATCCTACGGGATAGAGCAGAACTCTCACAAAGAAGTTTCTCATGCTGAAAATCTTTATAGAAACACTGCTGACCCTCAATGACATGAATTGACACAGTGGCTGCCAACAATGGGCTCAACCATAACAAAGACTGGTGCAGTACCAGGCAGTGTAGTTATGTTGCACACAGCATTGTTATGAGTTGGAACTGACTTGACAGCAACTAACAACAATAAAGTTAGGGACTCTCCCCAAAATACAGTAAGCATACAAACAGAAAACATTCATATAACTACAGAAGATTCCCAGATTCCCTGAAATTTCAGCAGATGCATCTATTAAGTAGCTGGATATTGGGGGTATCTCCTATTATATGATGATGACAGTGTTGCTAGTTGCCATCAAGTCAATTGTGTCATGGTGACCCCATGTGTCTTCCACGGGGTTTTCAAGGGTTTGGACCTTTTGAAAGCAGATTTTGAGGCCTGTTTTCAGAGGACTCTTAGTTTGCTCTAATCTTCACAAGTTAAAGTTGGTTCTTAGGCTCTTCATAATTTGTATTTTGCCTTTAACTGGGCAAAAATTTGTCAGTAAAATAACCTACACTATTAAACGAAAATGAACATAGTTCATAGTGATGGTTGTGACTGTAGTGAACAGCAGAGCTATCCTATTCATACCAAGATTTGCACAGCTAAATAAGCTAACCCACTCATACCAAGTCTCTTAAAGTATTGTTAAAAATAAAACTGTAAAAACAAAAAGTGAAGAAACAAAAATCTGCTATCAACATCTGAACCGTTTAATCATGTGTTGTTAAAAATTAAAGTAGGTAACTATACTTTCAAGATTTGACTGAATATATATAACTTTATGCCCCTTAATTAAGGAAAGACTCAAAGAGAAAATTTAAAGCTTAATATACACAGTACTTGTTTAAATGAAACATTTAATGATACAGTTTAGTTTCATAAATTAGCACAAAAAGATATTAGGAAGGAATATTGCTCAAGATCTTAAATGAGCAACATAAAATACACAAGCCTAAATGGAAACATATTCTTAAATAAACAATAATGCTGAAAGGCACTTCCTTCCTTACTTTGCCACAAAGACTTGGAACTAAACTTTATGCTTTCACTGCCAAACTATAAACAATGGTGACGCCTAGTATCTGACACTAACAGCTATTGTAAGAGGCATAACGAACTTTGAAAACATGTACACATAGAAAAAAAATTAGTCTTTAAGAAATCTCTTTCCAAACTAAAAAACAATGATTAACCCACAAAAATAAATTTTGTTATAGAAGAATGAGAACAAACACCACAAAAATGAAAGTATATTTAAAAGACCGAATTTTTGGAGGGGGAACAGCATTTTTTAAAATTTTAAACCCCCCTCATTGATTTTTCTTATTAGTCAAATATGTAAGTTACCAGGCTGGTACAACATCTTGACTACAAATTTTATTTTGTTAAGTTGTGTTTTAAGTGACAGTTTACAGTTCAAGTCAGTTTCTGCTACAAGCACTTATACACACATTGTTATGTGACCCTACTTGCCCTTGGTAGAATGTGTTGGCACACTCCTCCACTCTACTCTGCATTTTCTGTGTCTATTCAACCAGCTCCAGACCCCTTCTGCCTTCTCATCTCGTCTCTGGACAGGAGCTGTCCATTTGGTCTACTACATCTTGGCAGTAGAATTGAGCACCTGGTCTACGGACAACCCAAATCCAGGGTGGACAATGCCCATGAAATTAAAAGTTCTGCTCAATAGGTATCAACCTTGGTCCTTTGACTTATGACTCCAGACCAATCATATCTTTTTACCCAGGAGTTTAAACTCAAGAACCATTACAATCTTTATGTGGTCCATAATGAGTGTGGACACATAGCCAAGATTGCATGGCTCTAAGTACCCTATAACATATGTCCAACTTTTACAGTTAATCCAAGTGACTCCTCATTTCTTACAACTTACAGGACCTAACACACATATTGTAAAAGTAATATATGTTCATTTCAGGAAATTTGGAAAATAGATGAAAAGCATAAGGAGGAAAATAAAAATCAATTATAAACCTACCGTGTAAGACATTAAACGTTATTAAAATTTGTGTATTTTCTTCTAGTTTTCCTTCTGTGTCTTTTTTTGTTATTAAATACTGCTCTGAAACATGATTTTAAAGGCTACACAGAGTTACAGAGGAAGGATGTACCATAATTTATTTAGCTGTTCTATTGGTTGATATTAGAGAATGTTTCTAGTATGACAGAGTACCTATTTAAACAAAAATTTACACATAAACTTGGCCACTAAACAAGACAGCCCTGATACGGGATACGATGTGGAGTCCCTGATGTAACATGAGAAAAAGAGGTGTGCAGATCAAGAAGTACACTTGTTACTAGCCCAGAGCTGAAACCAGTACTGAAGCCAACACTTCAAAGAATGGACTGGACTACGGGACACAGAGTAATACAGGTGGTGTGTGTACTTCATGGTTTAAGATATATATATAAGGCGGTCGTACTGGGTTTCTTTTTAGAGGCGAGAAGAGAGGGTAGCGAGGAAGAGACAAGTGTTGGTTGAGTGGATAGCAGAAGTATACAATGAGAAAGAAGAGTGTACTGTTACAGTGTGAAAGAGAGCAGAAAGAGCTGCAGAGAGGTGGGGAGTCAGGGTTTTATATGGAAAATTCACCTGGATTGAAAACTTTCAGTTAACCACAATAGAAAAGAATTATTTTAAATTACACTAAAATTTTGCCTGTATTTCAGATTTCCTCTTTGAATAAGAGCTTACATTTCAAATTACTGTGCTACGGTTGAGCTTCTTAAAAGCTGTGATATAGTCAATCTTCATTATTCATAGACTCCATACTTGTAATTGCCTACTTGATAAAACTTATTTGTAACCCCATACTTGGTCCTCACAGTGCTCTGGTTGTCATTCCTGGACAAGCAAAGAGTGATGACAATGGAGACGCCTACAGTGCATCTTCTCAACTGAGGTCAAATGAGGCAATGATTTGCCTTCTTATCTCAGCTCTCATGCAGGGTCTTTTTTATAGTCTATTTAGTGCCATGTTTTTCTTTTTGCATTTCTGTGGTTTCTTTTTTTTTTTTTTTAATAATTTCACTACTTAAAATGGTCCCCAAGTGAAGTGCTGTCTGTCTACTGTTCCTAGGTGATAGAAGGCTGTGATGTGCCTTACAGAGAGAACACCTGTGTTAGCTAAGCTTTGTTCAGGCATGAGGTACAACACTGCTGCTGCCCATGAATTCAATGTTAAAGAACCAACAATACAGAATGGAAACACACATAAAATACACTGTGCAATGACTGGCTGATGAAAATGCTGTCACTAGAGACTTGCAGGGATCTAATCTTATGTTTCTCGTAGGAGCAATGATCAGTATTTGCTAACTCAGTGTTGGCTGTGATTTTACAGAACACAGTAACCGCAAATAACGAGAACTGATTGTATATATCACCAAAACACTCTCTAGACAGCAGTATGGCAATAGTGTGTATTTTATGGCACCTTTGCCAACATCATAAAAATTTTAAATCTTTGGTAATTTAATTCTAAGCAATTAATTAGCTATTATGTAAAATTCAGTCTCTTGAAAAACTGGAAAACTGACTGTCAAGCCAAAATGCATACAATGGGTTATGATGCCCACAAGAGGAAACACTGGTACACCTTTGCAAATGACTCACCTATATACTTCACTTCGACATCTGCTAGTGCCTGCAAACAGTTTTCATAAGTTATTTCCCCAATATCGAGCATTCCCACAGCATCATACACCTGTTTAGTCTGCACAATGAGCTCCTCAGTTCTTGTTTTAATTTGCTCTGGAGACAGATCCCATCTTAAAATGTTTCTGCCAGCTGCAGTGAAGGAAGACATTGTCTGAAGAGGAGACATCACTTCTCTTCCTATAGTCATTCTGAGTAAAATCTCGGCACCACCAACTCTAAAAAATAACAGGAAAAGAACAAAAATTATGGATTTTTGTTGACCCAAAGTCAATATACAAATGTTGTTACTGTTAAAATTTTAAATGTTACCTTTTTTCTTTTTAATTGTACATTAGGTGAAATTTTACAACTCAGGTATATTTCTCCTAAACAAATGTATGCATACATTGTTACATGAATTTAGTTGCAATCTTTATAATGTGACAGTATACCTCCCCTTTGTACCCGATTTCTTGTGTCCATCCAACCAATTGATTTTCCTTCTTGCATCCTGCTACTCATTTGTATCTGACTGAAATAAGCAGCAGTCTTCACACGTGTTTTAGTCATCTAGTGCTGCTCTAACAGAAATACCACAGAGTAGCTGGGTTTAACAGAGGAATATTTTGTCTTACATAGACTGATAAGCTGCAAGTCTGAGTTCAGGGTGTCTGCTCCAGGGGAAGGTTTTCCCTCTGTGTGGGCTCTAGAGGAAGGTCCTTGTGTTCTACCAGTCTTTGTTCGGGGAGCATCTTGCCACAGGAAACTCATTAGGTCTGAGAGATACATTCTTCTCCATGTGCAGCTTTCTTTTTTTATTTTTTATTTTTATTATGACTGAGTGACAATGTACATTCCCATATAAATTTACATGCCACCTATACGCAGCTTCCACTGCTCTCCCTGTCCAGTGACTGCACACTATTCCTCTCTGCTCCATATATGTCTCATCCTCCCAACAGCCTCCTTTCCCCTCCTCTCCACCCATTCCCCTTCCTCCAGCCAGAGGTCAGCAGGATGATATCCTATAGAAGCACAGAACCATAAAGTGCATCCAATGTATGGTCACTCTGCATTGCCAAGTCCAATCCATTCGTGTCTGAAGAGTGGACCTTCATTATGATTTATGGGCAAGGGCAGCATCAGGTCCAGGGGCCATGCTCCCAGGGAAACCCCGAAACCGCTGGACCATCAACTGAGGTCTTTTAGTGGAGATCTTAGGGTGTACCACCTTTTATTCTTGTGTTGCCAGTGAGACTCAACTTAGTGAGCTCCATCGCAGCTATCCCTGGTGGTGGCCGGGCACCATCTGGTTCTTCTGGTCCCAAGTCTATGTAGGCACCCACTCATGTGGGTCTCTCTATCTTCTGGGTTGTCTTTACCCCATGTCATTTTGGTCCTCGGTGAGCATCCATTCTTGCTGAGTTGGGACCATCCGCTGTGCCCCTGGATGACAGCTTGGCAGCTTTTAAGACTCCAGATGCCACTCACCAATGTGGGGTACAGACAGCCCTCTTAGCAAAATGCTAGTTGTGCCAATTGGCCTCGATTTCGTCTAAGAGCATGGTCTGCTGCCCCCTGCCCCTCTGTCCTGGCAATACTGAGTTAAGATGGAAGGAGTATTCAAGTTATTCTGAAGTCCACTTAATGTTGTTCTTGTTTCTAATGTGTGCTATCATCGATTTCACCCAACCAGATTTCTAGCAACTATGTAATCTAAACCCTCCCACTCCGCCCTCCCTCCCTCCTCTCCCTTGCAGCTGTCAAAGAGTCTTTTCTTCTATACACAAGTCCATTTTTGAGATCTTATCGTAGGGGTATCATACAGTATTTGTCCTTTGGTGCTGACTACTTTGACTCAACATAATGTCTTCCAGTTGAAACCAGGTTATGAGATGTTTCCTGGAATCATCATTATTCTTTATCATTGCATAGTGCTCCATTGAGTATATATACCATAGTTTACCTATCCATTCTCCTGTTGTTGGGCATCTGGGTTGATTCCATCTTTTTCTATCGTGGACTGTGATGCAGCTTTCTTGATGGTGTGAGGTTGCCAACTCTCTGCTTGCTTCCTTTTCCTTTTACCTCTTGTAGGATAAAAGATGGTTCAAGCCACACTCCAGTGACACTCCCTTTACAATGGAGTAGGAAGGTGACCTTAGGAAGAGATTTACAGTTCCACCCTTATCCTCTTTAACATACAGCATTGGAAAATCACAAAATGGAGGGCAATTGCACAATACTGGCAATCACAACCCAGTCAAATTTCTACACATATTTTTTGGGGGACACAATTCAAATTCGGAACAACAAGTATTATTTTGTTTTACAGTCCAGTTTATGTCTGTAGAACGGGCTTTGAGGGAATCCAGCATTCTTTGTCAGACCATTAAACCTGGTCTTTTTACATGAATTTGAGTTTTGTTTTGTACTTTTTTCCTGATCCATCGGGGAGTAACTGTTGTGTTCTCTTTCAGGGAGGAGTGGTGGTAGCCTAGCACCATCAGTTTAAAAAAGAAGCAAAACAAAAACTGGGAAAATTTCTTTCGGAGGAGCACTTTCACAAAGCTAAAAGTGCTCATATGTTCTGTTTTTCTTGCATAGCATAGTTTTAACGGAATTCCTACTTTCCAAATGTTATACTGTGTATGTAACTCAATTATATACAAACACACTAACGTATAGAGGCCAAAGTTTGTTAGAGGCTATCAAGGGAAGAAGGGAAAAGGAATGACAGTCATTCCTCAGAGTTTTTGTTAAGGGTAATGGAAAAATCAGTAAAGAGTAACAGGGATGGCCACATAACACGATTAACAATGTCACTGAATTGTGCACGTAAAAAATGGTGAAAGGGGGCATGTGTTCTGGTATATATATTTCTACTACAACAAAAGATTACTTTTAAGAAAATAATAAAGTTGGGTGTCAGAGACATAATTATTCTATGTAAATTAAATCAGTAATCTTTCTTATTTAAATGCTTTTCCTGTGCTGAATTCTACCTACTGTGTACACAGACTCCAAATCAAACATATAAGTAAATAAAAATTGGGGTTCAACTGGAAAGTATTTCCAAAAGGTTTTCATATTGACCATAATTTTTCTTTTTTAACCAAACTTTCCTGTAAATCAAGAACGGCAATTTGAATTTCAGACTTGGAATATAAACTCTGGCATAGCTATGGCAGAAAACTAAAAGAAAAAAAATGAGGATAATGATACTAACAATTCATTCACCATTTTAAAACATTCTAATAATACTAACATGACACTGATACATTATAGCTTATAAATAAAAAAGTTACAGATAATATCTAACATTTACTGCATGTTTAGGCATTGTTCTCAGTGCTTTCCAAGTATTGACTGAGCACTCACAACAATTTTATAAGATGAATACTACGTTTACACTCATTTCAACAAAAAGGAAACTAAAACATGAAGTTCAGTAACTTGCTCAAGGTCACAGAGCTACTTATATGGTGGAAGTGAGGGTGAAAAACCAGGCAGTCTGGATTCAGAAGGCATAGTCTTAATTCCTATGGCAAAGTTCACCCCTACTATCTTAAAAACAAAAAGCCAAACACACTGCTGTGGAATCAGTTGACTCACACCAACCTCATAAAACGAAATGAACTGCTCAGAGGGCTGCCTGGGCTGCAATTGTTATGGGAGCAGACTGCCACATCTTTCTCCCAAACAGTGGCTGGTGTGCTGCAGCCACCATTATTTCTCTTAGCAGTCAAGTGCTTAACCACTTGTCCTTTTAGGTTCCTTCCTACTACCTTTACAAGACCACAAGAGAGCCTACTAAGTAGGAAGAGTATTATTTCTTTTCACCAATCGACAATTGAGGCTCGGAGAGGCTACGAGACTTAAGAACACTCAACAAATATTTAGGACACATACTAAGGATCTGGTTACTGTGACAGGAACTGGGGATAACTCAGGCACTGTTACTACAACATAATGGAAAAGACAACGAATAAACAGGCAATTATATTACACTGAGATGAGCGCTACATAGCAGTTGTTGCTGTTATATGCCATCAAGCTGGTTCCAATTCATGACTCCAGGTACAACAGGAAAGTCCTTGTCATCAATCTTTCCCTGGTATAGGGGCTTCTCTGTGCAGGAAACCTGTGTCCAAAGGATGTATTCTGTTCCTGGAACTGCGTTCTTGGTAATATAAAGTTTCCATGCCTCTCTGCTTGCTTCTCTCTTTGATATCTGAAAAGGGATTGGCTTAAAACACAATCTAATCTTGTACATTGAGTCCTGTCTCATTACCATAACTGCTACTAGTCCCATCTCATTAATACTACAGAGGCAGGATTTATAGCACAAAGAAAATCACATCAGAAGACAAAGCGGTGAATAATCACACAAACTAGGAATCATGGCCTAACCACAATGATATTTCTGGGAAACATAATTCAATACATAACACTTCACCTTTCAGTCCCACAAAACTCATGTCTTTGCCACATGTTTACCGTACCATATTATAGCAAAAGTTGTAAATCTACTCCAAGTCCAGAATTCAAAACTTCCTCTTCATCTGTGAAATCTAAAATACACGTTACCTACTTGCAAAGTACACGTGTAGATTTAAAATGCACAGGACTACGTTGTACCTTGAGTTACTTTCTTTCCAGATATAGAGAGTGGAGCAGACACGAGACGGGCCTCATACTACCAAGAAAGAAGTGCTAGGAGCAAGTCTGTCCTCTGAACCCAGGGTATCTTTGCTGAGAAACTCCTAGGCTAGGGTAAGCCTGATGACAAGTATCTTCTCACAGAGCCAACACAGAGAGAAAGCCTTCCCCCAGAGCTGGCATTTTGACTTCGGACTTTTTAGCCTCCAAAACTGACAGAATAAATTTATCTTTGTTAAAGTTACCCACTTTTGGTATTTCTGTTATAGTAGCATCAGATAACTCAGACAATTTTATAAAGCCATGAATTAGCGAAGGTACTAGAGACAGAATATAATGGTATACTATTTTTATTCTGAATGGGTTGCTGCTACACTAAGGAATAACATTTAGCAGCAGAATTCAGTACTTACCATAACTTTCAATTTGGTACCTACAGTCTCCTAGAAATCCTGGTGGTGTAGTGGATAAAAGTCACAGATGTTAACCAAAAGACTGGCAGTTCAAATCCACCAGGTGCTCCTTGGAAACCCTATGGGGCAGTTCTATTGTCCAATGTGGTTGTTACAAGTTGGAACCAACTAGATGCCAACAGGGGTACACTCTCCTACGTATCTAACACTTACATCACTAGTATTCCATAGAATAGGCTTTTTCACCCAAGGATCTTTTAATTTGCCTTAGGGTTGGATTGATTTATGAAGAGAATGTTTCATAACTAAGTATGTTTACATAAATCAACTTTTACTATAAACAGACTCATTCTTGGCAAAAAATGTTATTTGGATGCTAGTCAGTAAACCACAAAGAATTAGTTTACAGGTGTGGAGTAATGGTCCCAGTTTTACCCTAAGTAAGGTGGCCTCTGTCCTGGGATCCAGAGAAATAACTCTTGTAGTAATTCGGATGCCTTGGTCTGACAGTTCCAGGGTACACTTGAAGACTTGTGTTGGCTTGTGGAAGCTGGCGAGACCAGAAAGACTCACCTGGGAGGCCACTAGCAATTAGCTTCAGGAGTCATGATCTAGCCTATCACGCAGGACTGGCAGATAAAAGTCCTGAACACGAGACTTATAGAGCTTCCTGGCTGACAAGAATATTAGCTCTTAGAAGCATACAGTATGTCCCTTGGGACATGGAGGCCCTGTGTGGGAATACTCTCAGATCTCACCCTATATATCTCTTTGTATCCTTTCTAGTTATAATCAACCTGCAGTTGTTTTTGTGAATCGTTCCAGTGAACCACTGAACTCAAAGGAGTGGTGGGAGTCAGAAAGTCAGAAAGTAAGGGTGTCATGCACAGGTCTAGTGAGAGGAACTTTTGTCCTGGGTGCAAATCCAAAGGGGTGCCGAACGAGGCCAGAGAAGCAGCCCCAGAGTAGATGGGGAGTAGAGTGAAAGCTTAGAGACTGCTCCTATGTTTTCACTATCCTTGACAAGCCTCTGGTGATGTGTGTCCTCTGAGCCGGCAGATGGCATACCAAAGGGCCAGTGGAAAACCAGCCCTGATTTTGTGGCTAGCAAGCCAGGAGGTCGGGATTTCATGTGGACTCCCCAATTGCAGGGCTGGCATGTGCCTATTTGGCTGTCTGAAGGACAGCATCATTTAAACTTGTGAACTCTGACTCAGCTCCAGCTGGTCTGGGTCAGAGGTGGTGTTGTGGGAGGGAGCAGTGACGAGCATAGAGAAGTGGGAAGGTGAGCACTGAATTAATCTCAACATTTTGGGGACTGAATTCATGCTGATCTGTATCATACAGCAGGAAATCTAAGTATGAAAAATGTTATCTACATCTGTACTCATCCTCACCTTCTTTATCTTAAAGATATGTCCCCCCTCCATGCTCTTAGGCGAATTCCAGGCCAAATGGCACAACTAGTGTTTTGCTAAGAGAGCTCCCCCCAGTGTATGGTTTTCAGCTTTTGTACCCAGCAAGTATCTAATATCTCACTGTCTCTATTGCCTTGCCCACCATTAATCCCTCCACATTATTCCACTAAAGGTATTCTGGCAAAGGGGTAACTTGTTTTCTTTCCTAGTCTTCTTCCACTTTTTACTGTTCTTCCTCAGGCTCCTTTACTGGCTTCTTGCCTTTGGTCGGGATGCATCTTGGCACAGGAACCTCAGGTCTGATGGATGTGCTCTACTCACAGTGCTGCTTTCTTGATGGTATGAGGTTCCCCCTCTCTGCTTGCTTCCCTTCCCTTTCATCTTTTGTAGGATAAAACTGTTAAAAGGTGACACAAGCCAGATCTACGGGGCAGGGAAGTGACCTTAAGAAACGATTAACAGTCCCACCCTAATCCTCTTTAACACACAGCACAGGAGAATCACAAAACAGAGGACACTCATAAAACACTGGGAAGCATGACCCAGTCAAATGGCTACACACATTTCTGGGGGGGGGGGGGGGGGACACAGTTCAACCCGTGACACCACAGAAGCTGATATCCGTACTTGGCTTTCTCTTTATTTCATTTACAAAAACTTCCACTCCTAAGACTCCAATGATCCCCTACAGTTATCTATAGTCTCCCTCCAGATCTCTTACTGATGCTCCAGACCCATATGCGCAACTGCCTCAAACATGTCAAATGTAACAATGTTCAAAACTCTGTCTTCCTTACAAATTCCCAGAGTTTAACACTCTCCTTCTAGGTACCTATGCTAGAAACCTGTCACATATATATGACTGGTAAGTTATCATCATCACACCTAAGAGCCTATTAATGTGTGTTTTCTTATTTAATTCTCCCAATAAGTAATGAAGCAGGTCTGAACTCAGTTTTACTGGGCACAGAGAGGTAAGTATGGAGCTGAGATTATGGAGCCCATAATCTTAACTGCTATGCTGTCTGATGTGCCAACTACCTTCCAGATATGGTAGACATCACGTTTCTCACCAACTTGACCTCCTGCTCTTCTACCCTGCATTTCATGAGGACAAAACCAGCAAATTAAAGGATATCCATTTACACTATTTCTCTGATTCATTACCTGTACCCCTCCCTGAGAGACTGCTGCAGGGAATATGCAATGTCCTACCTTAACTTTCCCCCAGCTATAAAAACAGGCTATTTCAGCTATGGCAGCTTTTTGTCATTCATTTCTAAAGACTAAAACAACTTATTCTTGGACTACTTCAATAATCATCTTTTGCTTCCAAGTCTCACTCCTCTCTTGCCAAAAGAAAAGAAAATCCCCATCTATTTGTCACTAACTATTTGCTGAATAACTGACTGAATCAGTTAATATATCTGACAGCAGGCTCCTTTATGAGTTTTTTTTTGTAACAGAGTTTACAACGTAGGCACAATAACTGATGGTGGTAACTATGGTGGATCTGACCTGTTGACTTTTTGGTTAGCAGCTGCAGCACTTAACCACTATACCCCCAAGGTTCCAGACCAACAACCTGCAGCAATCGAGTTGATTCTGACTCACAGTCACTCTATACAGCACAGCAGAACTGCCCCTTAGTTTCCCAGGAGCACCTGGTAGATGTGAACTGCCCACCTTTCTGTTAGCAGCCGTAGCACTTAACCACTTACACCATCAGAGCTTTCACCTCCTTTAATTAATTGTTCTCTGGTAATCGGTGCATCGTTTCAAAAAGTGCACTCTCAGGAAGTTGTCAACCCTTTTTAAAGTACTCAGGCAAGGGAGTTCAACAGTCAGGTTCACCAGCTGCACTGTAAAAAAAACTTTGTGTAATAAATTCTGGTTCTTCATTCTCTAGTGATTTCTTGGATAAGAGATACTGATTTGTTACCATCACCAGTAATTATGCCTATACTGCAGACTCCATTACAAAAAATAAAGCTCATTACAAAGTGATTTGCTGGGAGACAAATCAGCTGATTCAGTCAATAATTCAACAAATATTTACTGACACCCTAATACTTAAAGTGTCTACACAGATGAATAAGACAGGAACTTACATAGCCCTGTGAGGAAAAGACATAAAAAGAGACAGATTACAAAATCAGGCAGCCAATTTTATATAAAAAAGTAATCTGGGAACACAGAAGAAGATCCAGGAAAGACTTGAACAAGTATGTGTCATCCAAGCTGGGTCAGCTTTTCAAGTTAGCTGTATGAGGTACAGAGAAATCTAAGATTTGAAGGGGAGATAATAAGTGGCAGTTGTGACTAAAACAATAAGTCAACACCCAGACTATGCATCTCAGTGATTTCCATAACCAAGCTAATGATAAAAACAGCACCCTTTAATTCGGCTGGAAATCTGTGACAATGGATTAAGATGATGAACAGCTTGGGACCTGAGAGACAGTACTAAATACAGCAGCTAAATTTTGTGAGAAATTGCAAGAACATTCTTTTCTGCTTTCCTCAATCATAAAGTTCTGTATCTCTCACTCTATGTACATACACATACACATATACACAGCATTAGAACTTGGTTCTCCTCTTTCTTTTATACCTTTTATATTAATTCACAGGTAAGCTGGCAAGAGTATCACACTTCTATTTTTACTTCAACCAGCATACATGGACAGTCTTCTATGCATCTTTCAGGTCGTGTCACCCATATTAGCTACTTTTATCTTAAAATTCCTTAAGTTCAAGCTTTTATGGTATATAATGTCACGCAGTTTCATGCTTTGCAATCTGTATTGAAAGATTTTTTTAAATGAAAGATTTTTCTGATCTTCCTCCTCAGACCCATAAGGAAAAAACCCCATAAATTTATAAGTTAATTTGTACCAGTACCTGGTATATCACAGACAATACTAATTTGTTTAATGAGTTAAGTCCGTATGAATATTGAACCACATCACCACTGACTGCAAGCCACAGATTGGCAGGAGTTATATCACGGTGGCTGCAAATTCTGTTCCCCAGGTCAAGGGAGGAATGAAGATATTCTCTTTCAAATTCTATAAACTCTTCGGGAATATGATCTGTGTTTTACTCATCTTTGCATTTCTTGACAATGTGGAGGCAATAAGTGGCTCAGCACATAGCATGTGTACGTGAAAACTATACAATGAATGAAATAGAGATGGGAAGAAAAATCTAGATCAATTTGGCTTAGCCAGCCAAGTGCCGTCGAGTCGGAAATTTGGCTTAGAATGACTACTAAATTCAGTCTAACACACCAAGCAGACACGATAAAAGCCACAGACAGTGTTATGCAACAGGAGAGTTGCTGAAGAAAAATAATTAAGTAAGGCTATATCATAAAGGTACTTAGAGACACAGATATTTACAGAACATTCCAGTATACTTGAAATGCAAAGTACTACAATTTGACTGCTCTTGCTTCCACCTGCTGGTGTAGTGAAGCAATTTTTTTAGATATGGGAAGGAACTGTATAGCAGCACTATAAAAAAATGTCTTTATGAAAACACTGAAATTTGACAGGTCTCTTGTCAAGGACATTTTCTATAAACAGCTTGTCACTACAATGTACACCCAAATCAGCTGCAACTACTTTAAGTGTAGAACTGTCTAAACATGCAGACATTCCCGGGGCCTTGATTCTGAGTAGTCGTCTTTGTCTGAAAAAGCCAAAAGCTTTAGGAGTTTTCCTACTCACACAATCCCTTTTTATGCACTCACAAAGGTAGTATTTACATTTGAGGGCTACAATGACTAGTGAAACCTCAGGAGACCAACCTTGGTCTTAAAGAGTGAAAATCTACAGCTTGATTTGGAAATGGTGCCACATGCAAAGTCTCTTGTGCACGACTTCCTCTATCAGCAATATTTAAAAGTAGAACTAATTATACAAAGGCTCCCCTAGGAATGAATGACTAATTACTTCCAACTGTTTCTCAAAATGTCAGTGATCTAGCTTAAAAAAAAAAAAGAAAAAGGAAATTTTATTTAAAATTTAGTTGTGTGATAGAAATACAAAGTCTGTGCTGCCAAATTTTATTGTAAATAAATGAAAAGGGCCTCTTTATAGTCTTGTCTTCCAAGAAGTACGAGTAAAAATAAGAAATATTATAAAATTTAAAGCACAGTATCAAAACAACATTAGAAAGTAACTGTTCAAGGTGTATGAAGAACTGTGAGACAATACAAATGTGTAACAGTTCTACCCCTGACAGAATTTTTATAAGAAAAAGGTTCATACTGCTAAACTATAATGAAAAAAAAAAATCATAGGTTCTAAAAAACAAAAAAACAGAAGATAAGAACTGAATTAATTTTCTCCTGAGTTTGAATTAATTTTCTCCTAAGTTTGTACATGAGACAATTGCTTTAATAATAGTAGGTTTCACATAAATGTCTTGTATTGGAACATGAAAGAATTCTTCTTCAATGGTCTAAGTGAAGTGAGTAAAGCTACTTGAGATGACAGATCATACAAAAACACGTGCTACTTCATAAATGAAATCAACAGAATTAATTAGTAAAGGGCTCTCTCTACATACACAGAAAACCACAACTAAAAAAGACATTCTAATTTTATTTTTCTCCAGGAGCTTGAATAAATTGCCTCTGGCACATTTAACTGGTGTTTGGGGCATACTTTTCAGAATTGATGTCCTTAGGAGACAGATTCTCCTCTCTTAGTACATTATTTAATACTTAGGCTTCTTTTGAGTCATCTATACAAGGACATTTTGCTGAGTGAATGATGATGCCTAAATATTCATCCCAGACCTGGCTAGTAAGCAGTTTTCTACCTGGCTCAACTACTAACAAGCATCATCATTTTTATGTGTAACAATGATACTGTTTCTTTTTTTAAAAATTATCTTTTAGAGCTCTATACTGAAATATCATTGAAATAATATAATGCTAGGTATATATTTCAAAATACTTAGAGGGCATACATGAGAATATACTGACCATGAATTGACAGTATTGAAACTTGGTGGCAGGTACAGGGGGAGATTCATAATAACTGCTTTGCTTATGGTTGAAGTTTTCCATAATAAAAAGTATTTCGTAACTATCCATGTATTTTGTAACTCTGGTTGTTATTCAAACAAGAGGTCTAGCCTATTCTGACTCACAGCCACTCTTTGGACATAAGGTTTCCAAGGAGCGACTGGTGGATTCAAATTGCCAACCCTTTGGATACCATCTGAGCTCTGAACAACTGAAAACACACTGCTGGATCCTGTGCCACGCCCACAAATCGTTTTTATGCTTAAGCCCATTGTTGTAGCCACTGTGTCAATCCATTACCTTGAGTGTCTTCTTTTTGTTGTCCTACTTTACCAACAATGTCCTTCTTCTGAGACTGATCCCTTTTGACACTACATCCAGAGGATGTAAGACACAGTCTCACAATTCCTGCTTTCAAGGAAACACTCTGGTTGGACTTCTTCCAGGACAGATCTGTTTGTTCTTTTGGCAGCCTATGGTATACTCAATACTGTTCTCTGACACTACAATTCAAAGATGTTGATTCTTCCTGTCTTCCTTATTCATCGTCCAGCTTTTTCATGCATATGACGTGACTGAAAATATCATGGCCTGGGTCAGGATAACCTCAGTCTTCAAGGTGACATCTTTACCTTCCAACACTTTAAAGAGGTCTTTTGCAGAAGATTTTCCCAATGCAATGTATCTTTTGATTTTCTGACTGGTGCTTCCATAGGTGTTGACTGAGGAAGCAAATAAAATGAAATCCTGGACAACCTCAATCCTTTCACTGTTTATCATGATGTTGCTTACTGGTTCACTTCTGATTTTTGTTTTCTGATGTTGAGCTGCAACTCATACTGAAGGCTGTGGTCTTCAATCTTCATCAGTATTTCAAATCCCCTTCATTTTTAGCAAGCAAGTTTGTGTCATGTGTATAACTCAAGTTGTTAATGAGTCTTTTTTCCAATCCTGATGCCCTGTTCTTCTTCATACAGCCCAGCTTCATGCATTATTTGCTAGGCATACAGACTGAGAAGGTATGGTGGAAGGATATAACCCTGATGCACATCTTTCCTGACTTTAAACCTTGCAGTGTTTTCTTGTTCTGTTCTAACATATGCCTCTTGATCCATGTACGGATTCCTCAAGGAAAATTAAGTGTTCTGGAATTCCCATTGTCTGCAATGTTAGCCATAATTTAGTATGATGCAAACAGCTGAATGCCTTTGTATAGTCAGTGAAACACAGGTAAATATCTTTCTGGTGTCCTCTGCTTTTAGCCAAGATCCGTCTGTCATTAGCAATGATATCTCTGGTTCCACGTCCTCTTCTGAATCCAGCTTGAATTTCTGGCAGTTCCCTGTCAATACACTGTTGCAGTCATTTTTGAACGATCTTGAGCAAAATTATACTTGCATGTGATATTAATAATACTGTTCAATAACTTCCACATTCAGTTGGCTCACCTTTCTTGTGAATGGGCACAAATATGGATTTCTTCCAGTTGCTGGCTAGGTGGCTGTCTTCCAAATTTCTTGGCTTAGATGAATTAGCACTTGCAGCACTGTGTCCATTTGCTGAAACACATCAATCAACATGCCAGCAATTCCTGGGGCCTTATGTCTTGCTAATGTCTCCAACGAAGTTTCTACCTCTTCCTTCAGTATCACTGGTTACTGATCACATGCTACCTCTTGAAATGGTTTAATGTTGACCAGTTTTTTCTGGTATAATGACTGTGTCTTCCTTCCACCTTCTTTTGAGTTGTTTAATACTTTCTATATAGAATCCTTCACTATTTCAACTCAAGGCTTGATTTTTTTCTTCAGTTCTTTCAGCTTGATAAGTGCAGAGTGTGTTCATACTTCTTGGTTTTCCATCTCTGGCTCTTTCCATATGTTATCCCAATACTTTGTTTTCTTGAGCTACTCTTTGACATCTTCAGTTCAATTCTTTTACTTTAGCATTCCTTTCTTTTGCTTTAGCTACCTGACATTCAAGAGCAAGCTTTTAAAGCAGGTGAGATGAAGGTTCAGCATCTTTGCTTCTAAGGAACAACTGGTTGTCCTTCCAAGACAGATCTCTTCATTCTTCCGGGAGTTCATGGTATATTTAGCACTCTTACAGTTAGTACTCTTTGCCCGCACCATAATTCAAAAATATAAGTTCTTCTTAGGTCTTCCTTCTTCACTGTTCAATTTTTTCATGTTTATGAGGCAGTTAAAAATACCACTGCTTGGGTCAGGTGCACCTCAGTCTTCAGGTTTTATCTTTGCTTTTTCAATACTTTAAAGAGGGCTTTTGCACAACAGATTTGCCCAGTGCAACACACTGTTTGATTTCTTGACTGCTGTTTCTGTGGGCAATGACTGTGAATCCAAGTACAATGAAATCTTTGACAACTTCAGTCTTTTCTCCATTTATCATGATATTGCTTATTTATCTAGTTGCAGGGATTTATGTTTTCTTTATGTTTGGGTACAATCTGTATTGAAGACTGTAATCTTTGATATTCATCAGTGAGTGCCTTAAGTACTTTTCACCTAAGCAGGCAAGGCTGCATGAAAAAAGATGAAAATGACCTGAACTTTTTGACAAGAAGTCTTGGCTCTGGCATCGTAACAATGCCCCAGTTCATATGGCACTGACTGTGAGGGAGTTTTTAGTCAGTAAACTAACAACTGTACTGGAACACTCTACCTACTCACCTGATCTGGCCCCCAATGACTTTTTTCTTTACCCAAAGAAATAGTGAAAGGAAGACATTTTGATGACATTGAGGACATCAAGGGTAATACAATAACAGCTCTGATGGCCATTCCAGAAAGAGTTCTAAAATTACTTTGAAGGGTGGACTAGGTCCTAGCATGGGTGCATAAGCTTCCCAAGGGAAGTACTTTGAAGGCGACTATAGAGATATTTAACAGTGAGGTATGTAGCACTCTTGGTAGGATGAGTTCACGAACTTAACTGTCAGACCTCACAAGAGCAGCACTTACAGCAGACTGATATGCCTGCCACAAATCAAGAGAGGAAAGATACTGATCAAACATCTTAAATCTTTGGTGTTAGTTGCCACATCCAGTGGACACTTTTCACTCCTGACCTTACTTGGTCTCCAAGTAATAGTTTGCACTGTTGACAGTACCATCTTTCTTGACTTCTAAAACAGTAAATCTCTAATTTTTCTTTACTTTGACCATTCTTCAGATTCCTTTAAACTTTTGATTTCTAATACTTGTCCCTCAATGGCTGCTTTTTATCAAGTTTCACATCTAAGCTTCTACTCTGAATCTTTATCGTCTCCTCTCTTTTAGCCTGAATATATAAACCAGTTTCTTACACACATTCCTGTCTGAAATGTTCCCTTAATCTAAGTACTACGCAGTCTCTGCCTTGCCCTACTTCTCTGTTCTTCTCCACAGTTCTTAACCTACGTAATCTTGTTAGGTGGTCTAGTCTATGCTAAGAAAGATACCTACTGTCTAAAGACACCTGTATCTATATCAGAGTCCTCTCATTTTTACAGTTAACATATCCAGTTGCCAAACCACCACACTACCACATACACTGTGGCATATCTCAGAGGCACTCAATACTCAACATATCTGAAACTTACCTAGCGATATTTCCCTAAACTTGTTTTTGCTCTTTGCTTTCTGTTCTCCATTGGTAAATTTGTCATGCTTCAATGGTGCACCACCATCAACCCTGTCATGTAAACTATAAATTCTAGGCATCTTGTCTTTCACAATATCCTGCCAGTTTCACTTGCTGAATATTTCTTGAACCACTTCTTTTCTCTCTACCCCTACACAGCTGTAATTCTCACTGTTCATCTGGATTACTGCAGACTCCTAACTGGCCTCCTAAGCCCCCCAAATCAACTTGTCACGTTTTTACAGCTACTAGAGTGTCCCATTAAATTACAGATCTCACCCCCTATTTAAGGTTTCTCATTGCCTAGCATACAAAGATTAAGCTCTCTAACATGGCATAAATGAATCTGTGGAATCTTGCCTGTCAATCTCTACAGCCTCATCCCTCTCCAGTTCTCATTACTAAATTCCAACATGCTTGTACTTCCTAGAGTACACTGCCAGTGACTGATAAAGGGAGTCTGTTGTTCCTGTTTACTCTTCCAGGTTTGGTTTTATGTTTCTTCATCTACCCTTTCCCATCCTATCCTAGGTTATTGCTATTCACAGCTGCCTCTAAGAAGCTTTCCCTGACTCCACAGTCTGTTGAGTGTTTTTCCTCTATCCAGTTGTAAAGTCTTGTACAGGAAGTCAAACATCAAACTTAACGCGACTCCAACGGTTTCCTTTAACGTTATGTACATTTGCCCTCACTTTGAAACAACGGAACCAACCCCTGCTCACAACAAATTCATCAGTCACTTTCACTTGCTTCTGGTTCAGCCTTTAAATCATTAAAAAGGCTTTGAGCCTTTTCTTGCACTAAAGTAAGGCTAAATAAGAACTGTATGTACATGTTCTGACTTACCTACCAATTCCACTTAAAGACACACTTGGGAACAAATCCTGTTTGTAACCTGAGAGCTGCCTATATTTAACTCTGTAACTCAATTTATAACATTATATTGTTACTACCCATGTCTATTATGACTCTGAACCAACTCCATAGCAATGGGTTTGGTTTTTTGGTTTTTATTATCCCATACGTGCTCGGTAAGTATTTGCTAAACGAATTCTAACGTGTTTCTCTGCCAGACTAACCAGTGAGTTCCTTGAAGCCTTATTTCATCTTTGTATCTTTAGCAACCACAAACTCAATGTCCAAAGCTGAATGCATTTCAAGTTGCTGTTTCACTCACAGCCTTTTCATTGTCCTGCTTGTGTCCTCCAAGAAGAAGACACTTCTAAACTGTTTCGCCTCCTGAGTTCCCTAGCTTGGTCACTGGCACGGTCATGCATACCTACATAAAGCAGAAATGTGGTCACTGTCTTTGCCTCCCTGTCTCATCTCGGCCACATTCCACTAAAGTCACGTATATAAACTTACTAGAGAATCAGACTAGATCATCCTCCACTTATGAAATTCTATTATTCTACTGTTAAACAGCAGCTTGACTTAAAGTAATATAACATTTTTTAGGTTGAAAGAGGCAATTTAGTTAATAGTTAAGCTTTCAGACTCTGGAATGAGACTGCCCAGTTCGCATCCCAGATCTGCCACTTAATACCTGCACGATTTAGGGGGTAGGTAAACCCTTCTCCACCTTGTTTGCATCATCTGTAGAGTAAGAACTATACCCATAAGTAAATGAATGAACTTGTATTGTATTCAATAGATGATGTGATTATTCTTCCATCTGGTTTTTGTGTGGCTTCCACACGTTAGGGATCTATAGTTGGTAATTACTTGTTTATCATCTTCGTTAGGAAGTTTTAAAAAAATTGTTATAGATAAGGAAGCTCTCTACACTGCTTTCAGATGTTTGTAGACATTCTATATAGCCTGCATTTTGTTACACAGAAGGTCAAAGAATTTGAAATCTTTTTACAATCATGAGGTAACATCTGTTAATCACCTGCATGTATTGCAGAGTTGCTGTCAGCTGAAATCAGTTCAACAGAGTGGACTGGTTTTTTGTTTTGTTTTGTTTGGTGTTTACTATAAAAATGTAAGATGTCATCATTTTCCGTTGTCATGTAGACTGTTTATAACATTCTCACATAATCATCCTAAGTAAGTGACAGTTGGTGGTGTTTAAGCTTACTGTATCAGACAACAGCAGACTCTTGGGACATGGGTCGACACAACACCACATAAACCATACCCTCTGATTATGACCCTACCTTCCCTCAACAAACACAGGAGAACATAAAGTAGCAGGTACTATAATGTCTTAGATGAACAGCTGTGGACAACTTGAAGAGAACGGCAGAATTGCCAATGATAGTGTGATTCACCATATGGTATATATTTAACAGTTTTGATTCTGGAGCAGACTGCTTGGGTTTATAAGTCAATGCTAGCTGTGTGACTCTGATAAGTTTTTTAACATCATCAATGAGATTACACTGGCATCTGAACCCAAGTCTGCCCCCATAGCTCACGTGGGTTGTATTCCAGTACATCCTGTTTCTTGGGGTTATTTCATTAGTTTTCAGTACCTGTGCCTCGGGCAGTCAACTTATTCAATGTGGCAAATCTGGTAGATCAACTGAGGAAAAGAGTACACCCTCCCCCTCATCTTTATCTGTCCAAATCCTACCATCTTTCAAGGCCCATTTCCCACACATAAAATATTTCCTCATTCCTCCCTTTTCTAATGGAAGTAACTTCTCCCTCCTTGAATTCCTATTTTAGTTTCTCTCTGTAGTACTTATCATGGTCTATCTTGTAGTCTAATTATTTATGTGTGTGCCTTATCACCCTTACCAAGTTGTATTGCCTTGGATTTTTAAGAAGGGTCAAAACAGTAAATAACTCCATGAAGTATACTTCTGCTTTTCCTATTCATTACTCAACTTCCCCTACTGAATACATCTACATGATGAATTTATCTCCTCAACAGTTCCAAGAAAAACTTTGTTAGATATAAATGTTGTCCCTTTGTCCTGAATTCCAGAACATATAGTAAAATTCTGGGCCAAATTAATTACTACAGCAACTAGGCCGATTCTAGTTCCTTGGGGGGGGGGGGAGTGCCTAATACTCTTTTTCCTTTACATTATAAATCTTAAGGTGTATTATTATTATTCTTTCTTGTAACCAACCACAAATTATTTTGGTAAAGGAGTACAAAAGAAATTTCAACAAGCAAGTAATACCAACATTAAAAAACCAAACACCCAACCTGTTGCCACTGAGTTAGTTCTGACTCACTGTAACCCTATAGGACACAAGAGAACTGCCCCATAGGGTTTCCAAGGAGTGCCTGGTGGATTTGAACTACCTAACTTTCAGTTAGCACCTGAACTCTTAACCACTATGTCAAACCCACTGCTGTCTAGTACATTCCAACTCAAAGTGAGCCTAGAAGACAGAGTAGAACTGCGTCATAGAGTTTCCAAGCAGCACTTGATGGATTTGAACTGCCAACTTTTTGGTCAGCAGCTGTAGCACTTAACCACTATGCCACCAGGGTTTCCATACCTACAAGTGCCTCTTTATATAGGACCTATGAGTCTTATACATACATCTATCCTTATATTAATTGCACTCAGTTACTGTTTGTGGCATAAATTAAAAAAGATTTAGAAAGTAAACATACTCACTGTTTAAATTAGCCATATTTCAAAACGCATTATTTCCACAGCTTTACAATTTCTCAGTGTCACACAGAACATTTTAAAAATCTGTTTATTATGCTTTAAAATAAAAGATCACAATTCAAATCAATTTGCCATACAAAACATTGCACACATACCACTATGCTTTAATTGCTCTCCCTGACCCCCCCGACCCTGTGACAGCACACTCCTCCTTCCCACCCTGTAATTCTCATACCCATTCAATTAACTGTTGTCCCCTTCCACTCTCATCTCACCTCTGGACAAGAACTCCTCAGGCAGCCTCATGTATATATTTAACATAAGAAGTATATTTTTCGCTAGCATCACTATGTCAGAAAATTTAGTCCAGTCTTTGGACGGTTGGCTTTGGCACTAGTTTCAGCTATGGGCTAACAGAGTCCAGGGGTCAAGTCCTCTGGGGACCCTCCAGTCTGACTGACCATCAGTGTGGTCTTTGAGTTCTAGTTCTGCACACCCATTTTTCTCCTGCTATCTCAGGGAGTGTACGCTGTGTTCCCCGTCAGGGCAGTTATCGGTGGTGGCTGGACACTATCTAGTTTTTCTGGTCTTATACTGAAGTAGTCTGTGGATCCTATGGTACCTTCTGTCTCCTAGGCTTATGTTTTCCTCTTGTCTTTGATGTTTTTCATTCTCCTCTGCTTCAGGTGGATTGGGACCAACTGGTGCTACTTAGATGGCAGCTTGCTAGCTTTTAAGACCACATACACCATTTGCCAAAAGGGTATGCAGAATATTATCTTATGAAAATTTAGTTATGCCAATTTTCCTACACCCCTGTCCCTGCTACCCTGTCCTTTAAAATGTTGAGCTGTATTTAGGAAACCTTTTAGCTTTCGGTGTAGTAGAGGTGTACTAATCTGCCTTCTAAAGTGTGCTGTCACACCCTTCACCTAACTGAATTCTTATCTGCTATCTAATCTATGAATATCCCTCTCCCTCCTTCCCCATCCTCATAACCATAAAAGATTTTCTTCTGTGCTAAAACCTTTTCATAAGCCGTTATAATAATGGCTTCACAAAGTACTTGTCCTTTTAAATCTGACTAATTCCACTAAGCATGTCTTCCAGATAATTCCACAGTAAGAGATATTTTCTAAAATCATCATTGATTTTCATCATTGCATAGTATTCCATTGTGTAAATATACCATAATTTGTTTATCCATTCATCTGTTGATGGACACCTAGGTTGATTTCATCTTTTTGCTGTTGTAGACAGTGTTGCAATAAACACCTGTGTGCATGTATCTGTTTCTGTGACAGCCCTTATTTTTCTAGGATGTATTCCCAGAAGTGGGATCACTGGATCTTATGTTATTTGTATTTCTAGCTTAAGAAAGCACCAAATCAATTCATAGGTATGAGTTCAGTGCTGTCATTTTGATTTTTTTTTTGTCTTGTACACAATTTCTTTGTTCCATTTAATTTTCTATGCTGAATCTTTTTTATGTGTTTTCTTTTCATCTTTTTCAATGTTGGTGGCTTTGTATTTGTTGAGACTTCATGTCTTTCTTGTTTTTTGTTTTGATACACAGGATTGACAATTTCCTTATATTAGCATTTAGCTTAGTTTTTAAAATTGTCTTTAATTTCTTTATACTGTCCTAACTTCTTCTCCATATTAACGATCTATAACTATATTTTCTTAGGGTCCCTGTTTTTAAATATAGTGTTTACATAACAACATCTCCATTTCCCTGTTTTCAGTTTTTTGCCTATGATTTATATTTGTGATTCCCCTACAAAGTGACAGGCTTGATTTCCACAACTCTAGACTCTGGGCTAGCCTTGTGACTTGCTTGGGCCAGCAGAATGTGACGGTATTACCGATGTTCCATTTCCAAGCCTCGGCTTCCACTTTCACCCTGCCATGAGTTGTAAGCCAGAGTTAGCTTCCTGGAGGGTAAGAGTTTATGTAAAAGACAGCCAGGGGGATCTAGCTTTGGCCATTCTAGATCCCCAAACATGTAAGTGAGCCCAGTTAAGATCAGAAGAGATGCCTTACACAACCCACAGCTAACTGCAGGTGCACAAGTAAATCCAGTCAAACCCTGAAAAACTGTTCAACCAAAGTAAGATATAGCTAGGCAATGTTCAAAGCACTCTGTATTTTTTATCTCTCAATCTTAAAATACAAATGCAATGTTTACGTCTCTCATCTGTACTCCATTCTAGTAACAATGGCCTTGTCTTAGTCATCTTGTGCTGCTATAACAGAAATGCCACAGGTAGATGGCTTTAACAAAGAGCAATTTATTCTCTCACAGTTGAGTAGGTTACAAGTCCAAATTCAGGGTGTCAGCTCTGGAGAAAGGTCTGTGTCATTAATCTTCCTTTGGTCTGGAACTGTATCAATGTAGGAATCTCAGGTCCAAATGATGAGCTCTGCTCCCAGTGCTGCTTTCTTGATGGTATGAGGTCCCTGTCCACTTCCCTTTCTTTTTCTCTCTCCTAAGATAAAACGCAATGCAGATCACATCCCAGGGGAACTCCCTTTACACTGGATCAGGGGCGAGACTCTAGTAAGGGTGTTACAATGACACTCTAATCCTCTTCCACATAATACAACCTTGCCTCATTAACAACTGGCAGAGGTTAGGATTTATAATATACAGAAAAACTGTATCATCACAAAATAGAGAACCACCACCCAATACTGGGAATCATGGCCTAACCAAGTTGACATATATCAACTTGCGGGACACAACTCAATCTGTGGCAGGCCTCTTCACTTTCTCAAACATAGCAGGCATGACTCTACATCTATGGCCTTGGCACATGCTTTTCCTCCAGGTATCCACAAGGCATATCTCCTCATTTCTTTTGGATCATTACTTGCGCATCACTTCCTCAGTAGGTCCTTTCCTGATGACTCTGTCTAAAATTTCATGCCCCCAATTCTGAGTATCTCCCTTCCTTGCTTCACTTTTGCTCCTTAGCACATCTCCCCCCCGTGATGTACTACATTATTTTACTTAGTTCTCTCTCCCACTGGAAGGTAAATTCTGTGACCCCAGGGATTTCAACTGTTTTGTTCACTGCTGTATTCCCCAAGCGTAGAATACCCTATGGCATATAAGACACTATAAATATTTGATGAATACAGAAATCAATCAACTAATCCTCAATTTACTGATTAGAAAATTGAGATACAGAGAAGTAGTTACGCCTGAGTGCAAGTAAGTGGCAGAGCCAGTATTCAAGCTTAGACAAGCTGTCTCCAAATTAGTTCAGTATAGTGTAAAATAGTTTAGAATAATGTAATATAGTCCAGTGAAATATGTTAGAGCTAAAACGCGTTAAGACTGCCTTGTTTTTCTAGGACCCCAGAGCTTTCTGCCTTTGACAGAGTGTAGTTTTACCACTTTCCTATCACTTGTTTTAGTGGAAAATATTTGTTTTTCTTCTCTGACAGGTTTCTGCTTTCACAAGTTCTAGTTTAAGCAGGCTTACTACATATTATCCTACATGACCTCTCTATCTAATGCATAGCTTGGTGTATATGCACATGCTTAACAAATAAAAAATTTATGTGATCTTTCCTATCTTGCATTTAGTTGCTTCTCTTCAGAGAAATCCTGTACATTTTTTTAAATGAAAGGGGTGACAGCATTTAAGTTTAAGAAAGTATCAGGATATTTCTCAAGTTCTATCTAATTACAATTAGATACACAAAGATTGCTAAACTTATGAAAAGTGTAACTTATGTGATCTGACTTTTTAAGATTTTCCATATGAACAAATTTTCACATAAAAAAACCAAAACTTTTTTTGGTCTCTGGACCACAAGGTTTAACTTTTTGTTAAAGAGTTATACTCACTCAATAAACTCTCAAAAAGTGTAAATTATAGTAAGAACAGATTCTACTTACCAAATTGGTAAGGATAAAAAATATTATAATGCTCAATATTAGTAACAGTGTGACAAACTAACATTTTATACTCTGTTCATAGCATCACAATTTGAGGAAAACTTTTTGGAGCAGAATATGATAGTATGTCTCCAAAGCTTGAAAGATGTGCATGCCCTTTGAAGTGTGAATTCCATTTCTGGTAACTTATTCTACGGAAATAATTAAGGATTTAGAAAAACACAATAAAAAGCAAAAGGGAGAGGGCTGGTTATACATTAGAGAGTTGATAGAAATTTGGTTGGGTGCAATCAGTTACAGCACACATTAGAAAGAAGATCAATTTAACTGGACTTCAACATAACCTAAAAACTCTTCCAATCTTAACCCAATAGCTAAGGACAGAATATCATGGGCGGGGGTCCGGGAACCATGCTCTCAGAGGACAGTCGAGGCCAACTGGTATAAGTAGTCTATTGCTATGAGGGTCTTCTCCACCCCATATTGGTGAGGGGCATCTGGAGTCTTAAAAGCTAGCAAACTGCCCTCTGAGGTACACCAAATGGACCCAACTCATCCAGAACAGATGATCATCAAGGACAAAAACGACACAGGGGAAAGAGAACCCAGAAGACAGAAAGACCCATGTGAATTGGTGACTATATCAACATGTGACCAGAAGAACCAGATGGTTACCAGCCACATCCAGTTACAGCTGTGATGGGGCTCACAAAGTTAAGTCCCAGTGGCAATACAAGAATAAGAAGGGGTGCACCCTGAGAACTCCACTGAAAGACCACAACTGATGGTTTGGAGGCCTAGTGGTTCCCCTGGGAGCATCACCCCTAGACCTGAAGCTGCCGTAATCATAATTCATTACTGAGGTCAACTCCTTGGACAGGAATGAATTGGACTTGATAACACAGAGTGACCATATTGTGTGTGCACCTTATGGTTCTGTATCTATAGGATGTCACCCAACTGGCCTCTTACTAGAGGGGAGTGGAGACGGTGGAGAAGAGGGGACAGGGGACTGTTAAGAGGATATGACTTGTAGAAAGGAAGAATGTTCTGTCACTAGGCAAGGAGAGCAGTAGGAGCTGCACATAGGTGGGCACATGAATTTAAATCAGATTGTGCACTTTCACTCAATCATAGTAAATAAAAAAAATAGTGTGAATTCATTTTTGTACAAAAGCTATGTCTGTTTTGCAGCTGTTGACAGTAATTCCTCTGGATGGGTAAAGTGTGTAAAGTTTTTACATTTTCTTTGTCAGTATTTTCTAGTTTTTTTCCCCTGGTGTAATTAAAAAACAGGCTTTTTTAATTGACAAGGGTTACTACACCTGTAATCCAACTAAACACTGTTGTATCAGATGTGACCACATCTTCTATTCATCATTCTGTAACATATAATTACTTTGATTTTGGTGGGCTCACATACTGTGCAATCTGGCTGACACAGTAGGGAAATTCTCCTGGTTTCATTGCTATTGTGAAATTTTGGAGACTTGAAATCCACTTACTCCCAATAAACAGGTTTAAAACTCCTAGGGTTAATGATCCTGGAGGCCAAGTTGGCAGTTTTGAAACCTAAGAGAAGTGTCATGGACTGAATAGCATTCGCCAAATAGTGTAGCAATGTATGTAGCAGTTTGGCTAGGCCACGCTTCCTGGTATTGTGTGAACTTCCTACACGTTGTAAACCCTGCCTCCATGATGTTCATGAGGGAGGAGAGGCTGTGGTATTGGTGGGGCTGGACTCAATGTGTAAGATTATGTGGTACCCTGAGCCAGCTCCTTTAGCTATAAAGGAGAAAAGCAAGGATAGAGACACGGGGACCTCATACTATCAGGAAAGAAGCAGTGCACGGAGCAGAGCACTTCCCATGGGAACAACCCCAGGGCCCCTCTGCCTAAAAGGCTCCTAGTCCAAGAGAAGATTGATGACAAGGACCTTCTTCCAGGGCAAACAGGGAGCTTACAGCATAGGGCTGAGGGGCCTCCACTCAGAATCTGGAGAGTATGACCAATTTCTAGAATCTGAGGGGAGAACCACTGTGTAAAATGAAGGACTATTTTCAAAGCCTTGCAGGCTACTGTAATGTGTCCTGCTAACTTCCTTGTTGCCTGCTACCCCTTCTTTCCCTGCAATTTCTCCTATCTGTAAAGGAAATGTCTAACTTGGGCCTTTCCTACCACAGTATCTGGAAGCAGATAATTTGTGTTCCAGATTTCATTGCTGAAGAATTTCTGGATTTTGGAATTAGACTTAAGACTTCTACTATGATGGGGTGAATATGTCTTACACGTTGCAAGGATGTGATTCTTGGGAACAAAGGGTGGAATATCACGGATTAAACAGTGCTCCCCTAAAAACGTGTGTAGCAGTTAGGTTTGGTCATGAATCCTGGTACTGTGTGAAGTTCCTTCAAGATGTAAACCCTGTCTCTATGGTGTTAATGAGGGAAGATGGGAGGCAGCTGTGTTGGTAGGGCAGGACTTAACGTTTAAGACTGTATTGTGCCTTCAGGCAATTTCTTTGAGATATAAGAGAACTAAGGAGAGAGGCATGGGCACCTCATACTGTCAGGAAAGAAGCAGTGCAGGGAGCAGAATGTGTCCTTTAGAAAGGACCCTGCGGGCCCTGTGTCTAAGAAGCTCCCGGTCCAAGGGAATACTGATGACAAGGATCCGCTCCCAGAGCCAACTCTAGATAGAGCTTTTCCCTAGAACTGATGCCCTGAACTGTGACTTGTAGCTTACCGGACTGTAGCAGAATAAACTTCCTCTTTTTAAAGCTATCCACTTACGGTATTTCTGCCACAGCTGCACTAGATGACTAAGACAGGAAGCCGTAAGGCAGTTCGAGAAAAACCTAGTTATCCCTACAACACCAAGATGAACTCCCAAGTGTCAGAGGAAATACGAAAAAAAAAAAAAAATTGTGACACAACCAGTTTGGGAGAGCACACAGGGCTCTCTATGTTATTTAGTATTGACACCTTTTCGAGAATACAGATTTTGAAACAAACAACAGATTCAGTGATTAAGTCATTTGTAAGAGGCCTAGGTTAAGAACTACTGTCTCTGAGGGTTGGTTAACTGCAATGACGCCTTTTAGTAGCAAAACAGTTGATGCTTACGATACAGCTTGTATGTATTTGTTTTTTTAAATGCATAAGGGAAAAAATTGTGCATAAAACATCAGGGGTTTTGAAAGTGTTGTTTGCAGACTGTTGGTAGGGGTTGGTTGATGGTGTCCCCAAGGCCCTTTCAAGGAGTCTGTGAGGTTAAAAACATCTTCCTAACAATACAAAGATATTACATACCTTTTTTACTTTCTTGGCATTTACTTGATGATTAAAAGAAACAAATAATGATGACCCAAACTGCTAACACCTTAGCACAAATCAGGAGTCCTGGCGGTGCAGTGGTTAAGTGTTAAGGCTTCTGACTAACCAAAAGGTTGGCAGTTTGAATCAACGCCCCACTCCTTGGAAACCTTATGGGGCAGTTCTACTCTGTCTCACAGGGTCGCCATGAGCCGGAATTGACTCAACAATGGGCAGCACAAATCAAGGCAGTGGCACTGAACTGTACCGGTATTTGTATTCATTGCCACAGACCCATACTAAAAATAATGCCAATTTCACTTTAGACGTCCTTCACAATTTAATTTTGTTAAATTTCAACTCTTGAATATATGTGTGTAGCAATGTAAGCATAAAGCACCTCCGATGCACATCCAAATACAATTGGTTGTTCAGAGGCAAAGCTCTTGTGCAGTTAAGCTGTGAGCGGAAACAGCGGCTTTTTCCACAGAACATCATTTTTTCTTGAAGTACTGACACACCAACTATAGCTACTTAGATTTAGCTATCTGGCAGAAATTCTCCCAGAGATGTAACGAAATCAGTCTTTCACTTCAAGGAACCAAACTGACAGCATTTGTTGCCAATGATAAAGCTCCAGTAAAAAGGGCAAAGATTCATTTAAAATGTAAGGATGGGGAGTGTAAGAGAGACTAATGGATTTTAACCTAACAGAATAAAAAAAAGTATACCGATAAAACTTCAGATTCATACTGCAACCAAAAACCAGTGTCATCAAGTTAATTCTGACTCACAGTGACCTTATCTTTTTAAAAAAATCAACAAAGAAACTCACTGCCATCAAACGAATTCCAACTCATAGTGACCCTAAAGGACAGAGCAGAACTGCCCCGTAGAGGTTCTGAGGAGCGCCTGGTGGATTTTAACTGTTAACCTCTTGGTTAGCAGCCACAGCACTTAACCATTATGCACCAGCGTAACCCCATACAGCAGGGTAAACCTGGCCCCCAGGCTGCGAGTCTCTTAATAGAAGTAGACTGTTACATCTTTCTTCCAGGGAGAGGCTGGTGGCTTCAAGTAGCTGACCTTTTGGTTGGCAGCTAAGCACTTTAACTACTGTGCCATCAAGACTCCTTCTACAGTGCAAACAACCTTTTAAAAATGATCATTTGTGGGATTTTGGCATAATGTCAAGGAATATTCATGATTATCTAAACAATGCTATTAAAAGACTCTTTTCCAACAACTTAAGTGTAGTGAGAATGTCTTCATCTCTTTAATCCAAACCAACCTATGTAACAGATTAATTGTGACAGATGTACAAATCTAACTATTTTCTATTAAGTCACACAGCAGTTTTATAAAAATGGTAACCAAAGACACTATATCATTGGCTTTGGGTGGGGGAGCTGGAAACAGCTTTTTTTTTTTTTTTTTTGGTATAAGTTCTATATACACATGCAATGAGTTTATTACTGCTATGTAAAAAATAAACTAATAAAAAAATTTCTCATTTTTAATTCCCAGCATGGTAAATGGAAACCCTGGTGGTATAGTAGTTAAGTACTACTGTCTGCTAACCAAAAGGCTGGCAGTTCAAATCTGCCATACGCTCCTTGGAAACTCTATGGGGCAGTTCTACCCTGACCTATAGGGTCACTATGAGTCAGACCCAACTCAATGGCAGTCGGTTTTTTTTTAGCATGGTAAATATGGATAGGAAACCCTAGTGGTGTGCATAGTTGTTAAGTACTATGTCTGCTAACCAAGAGGCTGACAGTTCCAATCTACTAGGCACCCCTTGGAAATTCTATGGAGTACTTCTATGCTGTCCTACGGGGCTTCTATGGTTTGGAACTGATTCAGTGGCAGTGGGTTTGCTTTGGTTTAAGCACAGATAAAACTCACATTAACAGAAGTTCTTAGGTGCTCAGTAATTTTTAAGAACTAAGTTTCCTGGAGAAACCCTGGTGACATAGTGGTTAAGCACTAACTCTGCTAACCAGAAGACTGGCAGCTCAAACCCGCCAGATGCTCCCTGGAAACTCTAAGGAAGAGTTCTTCTCTGTTCTATAGTATCATTATGAGTAACAATCGTCTCCACAGCAGTGGGCTTGTTTTTCTTTTTTTTTTAAAGGTTCCCTTAGAAATTGTAGTGGTGAAGTGCTACTTTACTAACCAAAAAGTTGGTAGTCTGAATCCACCAGATGCACCTTAGAAATTGTATGGGGCAGTTCTACTCTATCTTACGGTTGCTATGAGTCGGAATCGAGTAGACAGCAATGGGTTTTCGGCTTTTTTTTTTTTACGGGTCCCCGAGACTACAAAGTTTGAGAATTGCTGCCTCAAAATGAAGAGCCTCTCTTCTCACACCAGCTTTATATGAAGATTTTCATTTGCTGGCATCGACTCATTTAATAACAGGTCAAATATACAGATGACTAACAGCCTGGAGATTAGTAAAAAAGAACACCCTAAATACAGTCAAAATCATATTAATTTGACAATTACTATTGTCCTCTGGATGCGCTGATGGCACGGGGTTTCTGTATGCATCAGGTCTACAAGGGCTCAGCAACACAACGCAAAGCTCCACAAAAGATGAAAGGCAGTGAGAAATAGAAAACTGTAAAAAGGTGAAATGCTATTATGTTCTAAAATAGTTTTACTGGTATCCAGGAAGGTACACACATCTTTTTCTTTTTCTGCTGTAACTTCATTTGGATTTGTAGTTCAGGGCTGGATCTGGAAATGGGGTGGTGGTGGTATTGTTTCTGAAAACCACTCCATCTAGCGCATCCGTGCGAAGAATTTAATTCTCTCATCTTGCTACTGGTCTATTGCAGAGGGGTGTGGTTAGTGAGCTAAGAAACAATCCAAAATAGCAGCTGAGGATCCCTAAACTCTTGTCCAAGCAATAATTTTTTTCTGTTTGGGCTAAGTCGATTTGTCCCTGCAAGAGCCAGAACATTTTTTTGACGAGGGAAATAAAAAGGAAATTACAAAGCACAGACAGAAATACAAGTAAATATCAACGGGGTTTCATCTTATATATAGTTGCCAAATGATAGATAAACTGATGAGGTGTGCATCACGCAAATGAGAATTGTTATGTTTGAGTGCACAGTTGCGGCACTTTTAATGACAAGTCTGCAGTTCTGAATGCGGACAAAAAGTCAAAAGATTTTCTTACCGAACCATCTTTCGGCATTCATTTTGGGCTGGGCCTGTGACCAGTTGCGCTCACTGCTGCTGAGCCAGACCCAAACAAAGAGAAATGGATGCTCTCCTCAGGGAACGGAGGAGGGAAAGGTGGCCCCAAGGCTCCCGTGCCAGGTGTCCGGCAGCTGTAGACCACGCAAGCTGCGGCGAGGAAGGGTTCCAGGAGCGTAGTAGGGGCGTGGCCGGAAAGGTTAGGCCAGACTACTCGGTATAGTCCCGGCAGAAGACCTCGCCCAGCTCACGGTCAAGGTTAACATGCACACACCAAGTACCTGTGGAGGCCTCTCACAGCCAAAAGGCACCGGGTGATCATGAGAGCGCCGAAAAGGCGGCAGCAGCGGCAGGCGCGTTGTCCTTCGACTTCGGAGAGGAGAAAAAGGGCGGCGGAGCCGAGGCGCTGGAGAGCCGCGCGCGGCCTAGCTGAGGACGAGATAGTAGCGACTACCTTTTCACCGCCGCGGCCTGCTTAGCTTGCGCCCTCCCACGTGCGGCGGTCCACGCCGGCGCCCACTTCAGTCCCGCCCCCACACCGCCCCATCCCGGTCCAGCCCCGCCCCTCCCCGCCCACCAAGAGGCCCCGCCCCGCCCCCAAGAGGCCCCGCCCCGATCCTGACTCCGCCCCGCGCGTCCTGCTTTGCTCCAGGGGCGGTGCTGGAGCTACCCTGGCGTCGCGCGTGAAGTGGTCTGCTGGTTGGGCTGGGGGGCCGTGGCGGCGGCAGCCTGGGAACCCACCAAGTTTGGGCAACCGCTCCTGCGCAGCGGTTTGGTAGCCAGGCTCAAACCCTGAGGAAGAGGGGCCGGACGGACTGGCCTAGGAACGCCCGCCGCGCCGCTGCCTCATCTCGCATCCTCTTGCTGGTAAGGGGCTTCTGCCCTGGAAGGGCGGGTTTCCTGTTGCCCCAGCTGGAGGAGGCCCTTACCGCACACCCGCTGCAAACCCGGTCGAGTCGGAGGTGCAGCCTTAGTGCTGAAGGGGGGAGAGGAGATTGTTGGGTGAAGAAGTAAGGAGACTCTCTTTTCTCCTCTGCACCTCCGTTCCCCCATTCTTTTTTTTACCTTCTGACCTAGGGCCTTATTCATTATTTGCAACTCCTTAGCCTGGAGTCTAGGTTCGCCTTTAAAACGGGTACGCTGATGATAAACATTCTTGCTGCTGGTACCACACCCTGGCTTGGAATTAGGGAACCTGGGGAGCAGATGGATGATGCGATTTAGGGGAAATAAACCATTAATGCCGGCTGGCCCTGCGCCACTCTTTGGATGCAGTAGTATTCCATGTGAATGAACAGGATCGGGAGCTTCCAGCTTGTCCAAGAGCATGGCTACTGCAGAGAGCACTGATCAATATGTAACATCAATCGATGTAGGCAGTGATTTTGTGACATATCTGTTGATTAAGTCGAAGTGCTAGTTTTATTAAAGATGACAAACAACAGCCTTTCCTTAATATATTTTTCCTTACCCATTCAACCTAGAAAAGTACGTGGCGTGGAATGTAAATTAGACATGCAGTTTTCATTCTTATGAAAGAGAGGGAAATACCGAGTGGGGATTAGCTTCTGAGTCAGCAGTATGCAATCTACCTCAATTTAGTACTGAGGCCTTTTGGGGATACCTATATATGTACGTGTTCATTGTGTGTATGTTTGTATGCTGTTAAGATACAGTGAGGTGAGTGTTTAGTGAGAGCTTAATTATGCATATTTAAAAAAATTACTTATAAAAGACTTCACATAATCTAACATTGCAGTGTATAAATGAAAATATGTGATGAGTTACTGTTACTTTAACAGTACTCTGCTTTCTTGGCTCCTTAAAAAGAGGAAAGAGAGAAGGTAATACAGGATTTTAAAAATGTTGCTTTGTTTTTTAACTTTTAGTGTAACTCGTAATTTGTTATTTATAACTTTTGTGACTGGTTCTTCAGAATAACTTAATTCAGTGTTTTCGGTTTTCTTATCAGGTAATGTGTATAAGCTTCTAAAATGTCATCTATCAAGCACCTGGTTTATGCAGTTATTCGTTTCTTACGGGAACAAAGTCAGATGGATGCCTATACTTCTGATGAACAAGAGAGCTTGGAAGGTAGATACCTGTTCTTTCCGTTTGATTATATTTTAATTGTAAATAAAGACTAAAATAGTTGTAAGCCCATTTTTATGATCCATTGTAGCAAAATCAGAATGTTCTGTTGCTCTTTCAAGGAGAGGCTAAACTATAAGCTTATTGTATTCCTTTTCTCTGAGGAGAAACCTGGTGGCACAGTGAGGGAGTACTCAGCTGCTAACTGACAGGTCAGTGGTTTGAACCCACAGACATTCCGTGAGAGAAAGATGTGGCCTGCTGCTCCTATAAAGGTTATAGCCTTGGAAACCCTGTAGGACAGTTCTGCTCTGTCCTGTAGGATTACCGTGAGTCAGAATTGCCTCAACAGCAATGGGCTTATTCTCTGAGGCTTGCTTGATTTATGTTCTAATTAACAACAGAGTAAGGGGACTATCATTTATTGACCAACTACAGTATGTTAAAACTGTACTATTCTTGTTCTAGAGAATTTATTCTTCACAGTAACTGTTAACATTTCTGTTTAACAGGTGAATAAATGAAACTAGATAAATAAAAGTTAACACAGCTAATATGCGTCAAAGCTGAGATTTAAATCCTGGTTTTTACTCAAACTCTTACTGTGTCCTCTGCCTAATAGGAAGGCATCCAGTTTAAAAACAGTGTATGAAAATACATTAGTTATCATAATAGGACCAAGTAAAAGTTTCATAATTAAACCAGTAGTCAGCTGACAGGTGCCTATCTGGGACTTGAAATGAGGATTTCACCTGTTTTTATGTGAGCATTAAATACTGGCTTTGGTAATTTGTAAAGCTAAGCAGAATGTGGATGATGGCATCTTGTGTTTCCTTGACATCATCCTTTGTTCTTCATGTTTATGTTTTGTAAAATTTAAATAGAACTGTAGTAAGGTAGAGGTATGCAGGTGGGCCTGTGGACATTTGCTGGGCCTGCAGAGGACTCAGCGAGCCTCAATTCTTAATAATTCCAATGAGACAATCTGTTTTGGAAAACTTAGTAACTGTACAACGTGAGTTTCCTTTCTTGAAGCTGCTTCTCCTCTAAAGGAACACATCTATTACTTTCAGCTGGCACTTCCCTTGTGCATATGCTTTTAGGAGGTGGGAATGGAAATTGAGCATATCCTGTAAATCTTTCCATCTGGTGAGATGATGTCTTTCCAAGTGGCAATGAGAAGAGCAGGTGACACATAGTTGGAGAACGTTGCAAACAGTCCCCTGAATATGAAGGTCTTTCTGTCTTCCCTCTTGGTTAGACTATGTGACAATAAAGGTGCATGGCTACCTAAGGGAAGTAGCTGTAGGTGTGGTTGCTCTGTAGCAAAGTGACAATGCAGTCATGTAATAACAGATTTTTTTCTATTCAAAGATAGAATAATACTTTTAAGAGTGAGAAAGAAAACGGAGAGTTTTTAAAAATCAAGATGTTAACTCCTATTTTTAGAATGGTATTCAGTCAAAAATATGTGCCTTCAGCTGTTTGTTATCTATGGTAGTTAGAAGCAATGCCAATTGTTTTTGATCTATTCCAATTTTTGACTCTCCAGTCTAATTGATTTTGAAATCAAGTGGAGGTGTCTGCCCGCCTTCTAGATGTTTAGAAAATCTTTAGGAAAGGAGCCCAAGTTCTGGTATAAGCTTCACCACTGGTGTTAAGCTTGGTGTATTGTCAGTTTTGAGTCTCATTGTTAGATCATATCACCCACTCTTCCTAATTATTGTCATCACCTGACATCAGCTTCATTTTTCAACTGTTTTAGCTTCTTATCCTTGTCACTGTCTCTGGCACTACTCTTGTCTTAATTCATAGCCATTGCCACATATTTATAGATGATCATATGTCCAGCTCTCTGGCTTCTCAGTTGCCTTATATTCTGTTCTCCAGTGATCTTGTCTTCTGATTTACCTCAATATGCGCACTCCCTTGGTCATCCTCTAGACCAGTGGTTCTTAACTAGAAGTGATTTTACAATATCTGGAGACGTTTTTGATACCACAGTGAGATGGGGCTGTTACTGGTATCTAGTGGGTAAGAGGCTAGGGATAGTGCTGAACATCCTGCAATGCATAGGATAGTCCCCCACAACAAAGAATTGTCTGGTCCAAAGTGTCAGTAGTGTCATGATTCAGAAAAATCTTCCTTAGACGTTGTCATTACGTAATTGTAACTCCCCCACAATTTCAATCTTAGACATTTTACTTTTTAGTTACTACTCCTTGTCTTTCAGGCCCACTCCCTCTAGATTCCCTATCTGAACAACTCCTTGACCCCTGCAATACCTTCAGTTCTCTCTCTTTCTTTCTTAGTTGTGTTTTAAGTAAAATGGCACTTAGCTTGGCTTTTACAGTTTCTCATATGTAGACTTAGCTGCTGTCTCCAAAATGTGATAGCACGCTCCCTCTTCAGATTTCCCACATCCATTCAACCAGCTTCTGTCCCCGTCTTCTCACCTTGCCTGTAGACAGAGTTACCCAGTTAGACTCCTGTAGCTACTTAAGCCAAGAAGCACGTTCTTCAGTAGTATCATTTTATGTCTCAGACCAGTTCAATCCTTGTGTGAGGCCTTGGCTTCTGCAATGGTTTCTGTTCTGCACTAACAGTGTCTGGGGTCATGTCTTCCAGGGACCTTGCAATCTGTTAGACCATTAAGTCTGGTCTTTTTACCATAATATTCCCAGACTCTTGATCCTTCACTGTTTTATGCACCTCTTCTTAAGTGACTTAAATTCTGTATCAGTCGTTCTTCTGATTATTTTTCCCTTTCTTGCAAAAATTCAACCTTGTTTAAATGAAAAACTCTAGCTACTCTGTTTGTGTCCATTTTTTTTTTTTTTTGGTGCATAAACAGAATACCCAAACCCGTTGCCATCACGTCAATTCTGATCCATAATAACCCTACAAGGCAGAACAGAACTGTCCTGAAGGATTTCCAAGGCTGTAAATCTTTGTAGAAGTTGGCTGTCACATCTTTTTCTAGTGGAGCAGGCTGGTGGGTTGATAGCACTGCCGTGGTTAACAGCTGAAACCTTAACTACTGCATCACCAGGGCTTCTTGATTGTGCATAGATGGAGAAAAACACACAGCTGTATGACTGGTTTTGTTTTTAATCCATGACAGTTGTTGGTAGATGCCATCAAGTCAGTTCTGCCTCATACTGACCCAGTGAATAACAGAACGAAACATTGTCTGGTCTTGTGCACTGTCCACAGTTGTTTTTATGCTTAAGCCCATTGTTGCGGCCACTGTGTCAGTCCATCTCATTGTCTTCCTCTTTTTCGCTGGCCCTCCACTCTACCAAGCATGATGTCCTTCTCCAGGGACTGATTCTTCCTGACAACATGGCCAAAGTATGTAATATGCAGTCTTGCCATCTTTGCTTCCAGGGAGCTCTCTAGTTGTACTTCTAGAACAGATCTCTGTTCTTTTAGTGGTCCATCATCCATTCATCGTTCTTCTCCAACACCACACTTGAAAGGCACCAATTCTTCTTCTGTCTTCTTTGTTTGTGGTCCAGCTTTTGCATGCATATGATGTGATTGAAAATACCATGGCTTGGGTCAGGTGCACTTTTGTAGTTAAGGTCACATCTTTACTTTTCAATAAAGAGATCCGTTGCAGCAGATTTTCCCAGTGCAATATGTCTTTTGATTTCTTGACTGCTGCTTCCATGGGCATTGATTGTGGACCTAATTAAAATGAAATCCTTGACAATCTCAATCCCTTCTCCATTTATGACGATGTTGCTTACTGGTCGAGTTGTGAGGATTTTTGTTTTGCTGATGTTGAGGTGCAATCCATACTGAAGGCTGTGGTCCTTCATCTTCTTCAGTAAACACGTCAAATCTTACTCATTTCCATCAAATAAGGTGGTGTCATCTGCCTAACGCAGATTGTTAATGAGTCACCCTCCAACTCTTATGCCACATTCTTTGTAGAATCCAGCTTCTCAGATTATTTGCTTGGCATATAGATTGAAAATGTATGGTGAGAGGATACAACCCTGATGCACACCTTTCCTGACTTTAAACCGTGCAGTGCCCCTTGTTCTGATCGCATGACTGCCTCTTGATCTTGATCCACGTACAGATTCCATAAGAGCACACCTGAGTGTTCTGGAATTCCCATTCTCTGCAATTTTAGCTGTAATTTAGTATGAGCCACACAGTTGAGTGCTTTTGCATAGTCAATGAAACACAGGTAAATGTCTTTCTGGTATTCTCTGCTTTCTCTTTCTGGTATTCTCTGCTTTCAGTCAAGATCCACTTGACATCAGCAATGATATCCCCGGTTCCACATCCTCTTCTGAATCCAGCTTGAATTTCTGGCAGTTCCTTGTCAAAAATCCATAAGTAGGAACTTCAGATGGACCTTTAATGCTGCCAGACAGTCATACTATCTGTTCAGAGTTCATTCATCCTTCACTCTCCAAGATGACCATTCTAACACTTTCTCCTGTTGTCTCAAGCCCTGAACTTCCTTCAAGTTAGTTGATTTTCTTGCTTCCTACTTCACCAAGAGAATTTAAGTAGTCAGCAGACACCTTCTATGGACTCCTTCTGCTCTGTCTACCCACCTGATAACATAAATACCTGCATGTTCTGTCCGCTTGCCTGTCTGCTTGTCTGTTGTGTAAATAACTGCCCATGTTCCTTTCTAAATGAAACCTCTCTGTTAGTACTTGGAAATGATCCTGTCTTATTTGCTCCAGAATATTACCAGTTATTGTACCGTCTTTCTCAACATCACATTTTTGTTCTCTTGGATTATTTACATTAGGAAATAAGCTTTCCATTATTTTTGCCTTCTTCCAAAAGTAAAAACAGCAACACAGTTACCACTGATCATACTATCCTCATCCCCCTGCCTCAACTAAGGCCCAATTTTTTTAAGTCCTGCAAAACCCTTTGAGAAACTTGTCCAGTTCCTCCCTTATTCTGTCTTAAACCCACTCCAGTTAGCCTTTTGCCTTGTCTGTCTACCCCTGTTGTTCTCTACAAGGCCATTAGTGATTCTGTGCTTTTTTGTTCTGTTCTCAAAACTTGATCTGACTTAAGGCACTGTCATTGATACAGTTGGTGACTACTCCTCATACTTACCCTCCTCCTGATGTACTTTAGCCACTTGGCTTCCAGAACACTTACACCCTCTTGATTTTCTTCTTATTTCATTGTTTGCTCTTTCTCTGTTTCCTTTGCTGATTCCTATTCTTCCTGACCCGGAGCACCTAGAGTCCAGTGCTTGGACCTCACCTCTATCTACACCCACTCTTTTGGTGATAATGTCCATCGTGTAGGCTGTAAATATCCTTTATTTATATACTGGCATATCTCAGATTTTTGCCCTCAGCTCAGATCTTTCTCTCAAACTCTAGACTTTTATATTAACTGCCTAAGAGGTATCTTCTGTTGTATGTTGTTTTTAGTAAGTGTCGTTAAGTCATTTCTGATCCACAGTGAGCCTGTGTTCAACAGAGCAAAGCGCAGCCTGGTCCTGCATCATCTTCAGGATTGTTGGGCCTGAGCCCGTTGTCACAGCCACTGTGTCAGTTCATCTTGTTTAGCTCCTTTATCTTTTTCGATGACTCACTGCTTTACTAAGCATGATGTCCTTCTCTATGGACCCGTCCCTCCTGATAACAAGTCCAAAGTATGTGAGATGAAGTCTTACCATGCTTGCTACTAGGGAGCATTCTAGCTCTGCTTCTTTAAAGACAGATCTGTTCATTCTATTGGCAGTCCCTGGTATATTTTATAGTCTTTGCCAGTGTCAACATTCAGAGTCATTAGTTCTTCTTTGGTGTTTCTTACCCATAGTCCAACTTGTGCATGCATATGAGATGATTGATAGTACCACAACTTGGGACAGGTGTGCTTTAGTCCTTAAAGTGGCATCTTATTTTTTTATTAGCTTTTTTTTGTGTTATGATTAAGTGAAAGTATATAATCCAGATAAATTCTGCATACCCACTTATATGCAGCTTCTTCTGCTCTCCTCACACTGTGACAGCACACTCCTGCTTTTCACTCTATTTCTAATATCCTCTTAACAGGCACTTGCCCCTTCCTCTTTGCTCACATCTAGAAAGAAACTGGTAGGACAGCCTCCTATAAATGTATGAACCCATAAAGTACATACACTGTATGCTCACATTGTGTCCCCAGGTCCAGTCCATTCTTGTCTGAAGAGTTGACCTCAGTACTGGTTTCAGGTCAGGGCCAGCAGCAAGTGTAGGGGCCATTTTCCCAGGGGACCCTCCAGACTGTCAGACCATCACTTCTGATCTTTGAGAAGAGTTCTCCAACTGCACACCTCTTTTTCTTGTGGTGCATCAGGGGATCTGTATTGTGTCCCCCATCAAGGCTGCCTTTGGTGGTGGCTAGGCACAATCTGGTTCTTCTGGTCTCAGGCTGATGCAGTTGATCATTTATATGGATCCTTCTGCCTCGTAGGCTCATTTTTTCCTCCTGTCTTTGATATTCTTGGTCATCATCTGTTCCAGATGGGTTGGGACCATTTGGTATACCTCAGATGGAAGCTTGCTAGCTTTTAAGACCCTAGGTACCACTCAGCGGTATGGGTTGCAGAAGACTCTTAACTAATGACTAGCTATACCAGTTGACCTTGATGTCCCCTGAAAACGTGGTCTTCAGAGCCCCGTCCCTGATACTGTGTCCTCTGAAATATTGAGTTGAGTTTAGAAAACCTTTCAGTTTATGGTATAGTCTGGTTACGTTGATCTGCTATCTACTGCATGCTGTCAGTCCCTTCACCTAACCAAATTCCTGTTGACTGTCTAATCTGTGAACATCCGTCTCCCTCCCTCCCCACTCTTGTAGCCTTCAAAGAGTCTCTTCTTCTGTACTTAAGTCCAGTTTTAAGTCCTTGTAGCAAAAGTCCCATACAATATTTGTCCTTTGCTGCTGACTGATTTCACTCAGCCTAATGTCTTCCAGTTGAAACCAGGTTATGAGATGCTTCCTAAAGTCATCATTGTTCTTTATCATTGCACAGTGTTCCATTGAATGTATGTACCATAGTTTGTTTATCCATTCATCTGTCGATGGGCACCTAGGTTGTTTCCAACTTTTTGCTATTGTGGACAGTGCTGTAATAAACATTCGTGTGCATGTATCTGTTTGTGTGACTGCCTTTATTTCTGTAAGATATATTCTGAGCAGTAGGATTGCTGGGTCATATGGTGTTTCTATTTCTAGCTTTTTAAGGACTCACCAAATTGCTTTCCAGAGAAGTTGTAGCATTTTGCACTTCCACCAGCAGTGTAGGAGAGTTTTGATCTCTCACAGACTCTCCAGCATTTGATGTTTTCTGTTTTGGGGATCATGGCCAACCTGGTTGGGTTGAGATGGTATCTCATTGTAGTTTTGATTTGGATTTCTCTAATAGCTAATGACTGTGAGTGTTTCCTCATGTGTCTTTTGGCTCCTTGGCTGTCATCTTTGGTGAAGTGTCTGTCTGTTTCCTTTGTCCATCACTTAATTGGGTTATTTGCTTTTTCCCCATTGATATTTTGCAGTGCCTTGTAGATTATTGAAAACAGATGTCAGTCTGATACGTAATTGCCAAATAATTTTTCCCACTCTGTAGGTCATCTTTTAACTCTCTTTATAAAGTCCTTGGATGAGCATAAGTGTTTGATTTTTAGTAGTTCCCATTTATCTGTTTTCTCTTCTGTTGTTCATACATTGTTGGTCAGATTTTGTAGTCAAAGTGGCATCTTTCTTTTCAACACTTTGAAGAGATCTTTTGTAATAGATATGCCCAGTGCAATGTGGTGGTTGATTTCTTGACATCCATGGCTGTTGATTGTGGATCCTAGTAAAATGCAATCCTTGACAACTTCAATCTTTTTTTATTGTTTATCATGATGTTGAATATGTCAGATAACCAAAACCCACTGCCGTCAAGTCAGTTCGAACTCACAGTGACCCTGCAGAACAGAGTAAAACTGCTCCAGAGAGTGCCTGGCAGATTCAAACTGCTGGCCTTTTGGTTAGCAGCTGTAGCACTTAACCACGATACTAGCGGGGTTTTCATAAGTCTTACAGATACTCAGATTTAACATAGCTAAACTGAGCTCCTAAAGCTCCCGCTCAAAATCTCTTCTAGCTGTAACTTCTCTGTCTTGATTGGTGGCACCTCCAGCTCTTCAGCTTCTCAGACCAAAAACTTGGCTGTCAAGTAGTACTCTGTACTACTTACTCATTTTTTAAACTCTACTCTCCTCTCACTAGAATGTAAATCCCAAGAGGTTAGGAATCTTCCAAGTTCTGTTCACTGATACATCCCAACTGTCTAGAAAAGTGTCTAACGTGTAATAGGTGCTCAGTAAATATTTATTGAATTGATGAATCAGTTGATGATTCTGAGTGTATCATTTCTAAGTCTATTAAATGGATATGTCTGCGCCCTACAGTGAGTGGAAATCAATTCTGTGGCAACTAACAGGAACAGCCCATCTAATAGATTTGTCGTCAGAGTCAGAATCAGTGAATAGTAGGTGCAAAGCATGAGAAAGCTTTTAAATAAAGTGTTGTAGACAGGATATGGTATTACTCAATAGAAATCTTTGTTTTTCTCTTCACAGTACCAAACAGACTACTGTTGTTTGGTGTTAAAGTAGATGTGTGTGTCTATCACTGTCTTAGGGAAAAATATCTGAATTTTCGTTTTTTGAAAAGTTTCTGCTTCACACAGGTTCTGACTTTCACAAGTCTTGTTATGTATGTCGGATATGTGTTTTAAGCTTAACAGTAGCAGAAATAAAGGAGTTGGACCGAATTGCATTTATAAGATAGGGCATAGAAAACTCTGAAGCCATGATATGGCTTGGCTGTAAAGTTCCGTGCTCTGATTAAGGGCTCTGGTTAAGGGCTTTTTTGAGTTCTTTCTTTCATGTGACTGCAAACAAATGCTTTTTGAGGAGAGTAATATTCTCTTCCACAGAATTGATTGCTTTTGTTTCCTTTGAAATTAAATTATTACTTTCTCTGTAAACAGAGAAGATAATATATTAAATTTTCTGTGCATCTGCTATTTGCAGACTCTGTTAGGAATCAAAAATGAATTAAGATGTAGGCTCTGCCCTCAAGGGAGCAGACACAGTCTAACATGGAAGACAGACATGTAAGCGCATATAACATCATGTGATTAGTATAATAATAGAGGCATGTATAAGCCACATGTGCAGTAAAGGAAATGGTCACTCTAACGGGGGGGGAGGCTGTTCATGAACACATACACACATATGTGTTTAATCTGTATTGTGTAATGTGTATTATACAGTACACATTACACATACGCACACTCCACACAGATATACACACAATCTTAATGGCAATAGGAGTCTTATTGTGACAAGGTTGTCAGTTCAACTGTTTGATAAAAATAGAAAGGGAGAGAATGAGGGGTGAGTAAACAGTAGACTATAGACAGTCCCCAGTTACACACAAGATCATTCCTATTTGTGCCTTTCAGTTGAATTTGTAAGTCATTAACAGGTACCTATGGTTTTTACTTAGCTTTACTTTTGTGTGAGAAGAGCCATGTCAGTGATTCAGTAAAAGCTGCATATGCAGCACGAGGAAGTAATTGTGAAGACTTTGTTGTGCGTAGGGACTGGTTATCGCTTTTAAGGTGAGAGTATGTTTATGTAACATCAAAGATCAAGTGTAAGTTGTCCCTAAATAGAATATTTTTAACTGAGACTGTCTGTTTCTGTTTTTTCTTTTTAATGAGAGGACACTGACTATTTGTAATTGGTAACTTAGTTGCAGCAGTCCCTTTTCTGAGAATTGCTTTGTGGCTCCTCAGAATATGATAGTAGTGTTTATGACAGAGGTAATTTTCTTAGGACCACAATTAATATGTCCAGCTTTTAAAAATTATGTAGAAATATAAATGAATCTATTCTACATTGCCTGGAAGTGTGCTAGACATTTTTGCTGGAGTCTCATCTTGTGGCGCCACGACTGAATCTTTCTCAAACTGGAGCACTATCGGGATGTGAATCTGCGTCTATTCCCTCAGGGGGTCCTTGTAGAAAGAGGACGGGATATACTTGCTCCGTTGTTACCTCTCTCGCTTGGACTCCTTAAGTTTATCTGAATCATTTTGGTAGAAACCCATCGGATGTTTTGCTTGTCTCTCTCAGCTCCTCTCTAATTCTTTCTCAGCGTTTCTAAGAAGCGTTTGGTTCTTAATGTGAATCCAGTTATTCCTTTTCAGTAAGTTTCTTAGTGACTCTCCATTTACCTAAGCATGATCCAGATCCCCTGAAAATGTCGTTTGAGGTGGTCTGTCACCTAGTGCCAGTCTTCTTTCTAGCCCCATAGCCTAGTGTGTCATTCCACGCAGTCTGTACTCCTGCCATACTGGCTGTCTTGTTATGCACCAAATGTCGAAGACAGAAGAGCAGGTGTCATCAGTTAATATGCTATATATTTTACTGATTTCGTTTGCCTCCTTGAGTTAAGTGTAAGCTTCATCATGTGATCAGTGATTTCTGTCTATTAAGTTTACTGCCGTATGCTTACCACCTTAGAACAAATAGTGCCTTACAGATAATAGGAGCTTGGTAAGTTTGCATGCATGAAACTTCAACCTGTGTTCACACAAGTAAACCAGGGTGAGTATTTAGAGCCTCTTATGTGCCAGAGACTAAGTTGTGCCTGATTTTAAAGATCACATAAACAATTCTATTTCTCATATTTAAAAAATCAATAAATTTTTTAGATTTGTTTAAGGTTTGTTTAAGGGCCTTAGTTGTACTCAGATTTTGGTGGGTGGGAATGAATTGTTAATAACTTGCTCTTTCTTATATCATATTGTTGTAGCAATCAACAAGAATATGATGTAATGCATATATTGAGAAATTATATTCTAGGTAACATTTTTCTTTAACTAAAGACTAAGAAATGAGGCTGCCTTCCCTCAATAGCTGGTCTATAAACAGAAATCTCTATGTAGCTGAACCATTTAGTTTTCCGTATGTTCTGTGATGATAATGCTGAAATACAACAGATTGCAATTCTCCCAGAGAAGAAAAAGGTGGTTTCTTTTTTTAAGTTGCTGTTTTCTCACTATTAAAATTTATTTCAAGTTGCAATTCAGTGCTTGGAGACAGTTTTTAAGATCAGCTCAGAAGATACACACCTCGCAGTTCCACAGCCTTTGACAGAAATATTTACGAATTCCTTGTGTAAGGTAAGCTGTCGCTGCTTTCTCTTTAGTACCTAAGTGTGATTACAATTTTACATTGCGTTGTTACACAATTGAAGGGCCCGGCATGTAAGTAACTAACTTCTTCCTGGGTATAAGCTCAATAGTCCACATGAGTACCTTTTGGGACATGAAACATCGTCTCGTAATATGTTTTAGATTTTCATATTAGTAGCTGTTCTCATCATCTCACCTTCTTTTGTATTTAACATATGTCTTAGCAGACTTTTATGTCCTTTAAGGATCTAAGTATTTTTAGATTTCTAGTGTCTGAACTGGCATTTCTATGAAATGTGGGATATGAGTTCAAAACCATTTTTAACATCTAGAAAGCAACTATGCTGAAATAGGGTAACCGGGAATGGAAGCATCATTTCTGAGAGCAGATTTCATCAGATTTGCCCACTGATACAGCCCTTTAAAATGGGGAGAGCATCAGGATCATTGTGCAAAACTGAGACCGAAGTCCCAAATTTCTGATGTCTGTTTACATGGTCTGGGATTTCTAGCCTTTATTGTCTGTAAGATTATCTTTGAAAAATTTTCAAATTGGATTTGGTCCCTCTTGGATTCCTTTGGTTGTTCTTGCTTTGTATCTGGAAACCCTGGGGGCATAGTGGTTAAGTGCTGTGGCTGCTGACTAAAAAGTTGGCAGTTCGGATTCATGAGTACTCCTTGGAAATGGCTACGGGGCAGTTCTACTCTGTCCTGTAGGTTCGCTATCAGTGGCAATGAGTTAAAGTTCACTTCTGTATCTATGCTTCAGCCCTGAATGAGGAACTCAGGAGTTAAGTTGAAATGTGTTGTGTATATCTTAACCTGGAATGGACAATGCGAAAATACAACATTTGACTGGATTCTCTAGGTTTAGTTTCTAGAACGAAGAACTAAGAAAGGTTCTTAAAGTTGCGATGAAGATATTATTTTGTCAGTGAATGACTTGTTTTTATATTTGAAAAAGAATAATGTGCTTGTACATCAATTTGTCAAATAGATGAATTCTGATGATATGACAAGGTTTGGGGGGACAGTGACATGTCTGCCTGTGTTCCTCATCAGAAAATTCTTTTTCTTTCCTGTTGGTTTTGATGGCCTATAGTTCTCTCATTGTGTAGGCTTAGTAGGTGGATATAGCTGTGGCTGAAACATACCATCTTTACACGTAGTTTCCAAGAAGCTTGTATTTGAGACAGCAGTTGAGTGTACTGCCTCTTAAGCTACTATCACCATTGACCTAGTAGTGAGGGGATCAGAGCTTTGCATGTCTCCCAGGAAGTTCAAAGTGACTTTAACACTCTGTTTCAACAAAGTTATGTTTTTCCCTTTATTTTCCTAATTGCATGTAATAGTAAGAAATTGTTTGCTATTTTTTTAACACAGTTTCTTGAAACTGGCTCCATAGCATAATATAATGTTATTGATGATACCACAGTCCTTTAGTAGTCCTATTTTACAGCCCTTGCTTCATTACATATGTGTTTGTTAGCAGACTATGGCAAAACTTGTGTGACGTAGCATCAAGATTGTTATAATTAAAGAAAATTATCTGTCTCACCCAGGGTACTTAGTTGTTAAATGGGTCATTTTATTTTAGGATACTGCTTTTCTGTTTTCTCATTCCCTTTAATTCAGCTTGCATAGTAAATAGATTCATTCCCTTTATTTATAGTAGCCATTGCTCACCCCCATGTCATGTCTACTGTTAAGGAATTGAATATGAGAATTGGTTTTCAAAGTGAAAGAATTGTGATAATTTCATTAAAACAATTCAAAAGTATGTGGAAGACAGAATGGATCATAGTGCAGTTTTTAATATGCCATTTTTTAACTCAAAAAGATAATTTTTTCCCCCATACATAAATTCCACCTGTATTTGTTGAAAGAGTTGAAACAGAAGGGACCTGAAAAGCAAGTACTGAAGGACAGTTATGTGTTTTGAAACTAGTTAGGACAGTCATTTTTAACTGGTGACTTCCTCTCATAAAATTTCCCATTTTTGCCTGGCCACCACCAATGATAGCTGTGATGGAGCTCACAGAGTTGAGTCTCACTGTCAACATGAGAATAAAAAGGGGTACACCCTCAGATCTCCACTAAAAGTCCACAATGGATGGTCCAGGGGCCTCAGAGTTCTCCTGGGATCATGGCCCATGGCCTTGATGCTGCCCCTGTCTGTAAATCATAATGGAGGTCAACTCTTCGGACAGGAATGGATTGGACTTGGCAACACAGAGTGACCATGTCGTGTACACTGTATGGTTCTGTGCATGCATAGGGTGTTGTCCTGCTGACCTCTTACTGGAGGTGGGGGAGTGGGTAGAGAGGAGGGGATAGGAGATTGTTTGGAGGATAATACATGTATGGAGTGGAGAGGAGCAGTGTGCTGTCACCGGGCAGGGAGAGCAGTGGGAGCTGCATATAGGTGGACATGTAAGTTTATATGGGAATGTACATTTTCACTCAGTGATAATAAAGCCAAGCCAAAAGCCAGCCAAGTGCTGTCGAGTTAAAAAAGTTTCCCATTTTATTTGTTTCTATACTTTTTTCTTTCATTAGTTTTGTTGTTACATGCTGTTGAGTTGTTTCCAACTGTAGTGACCCTGTGTACAACAGAATGAAACACTGCTCAGTCCCACATCATCCTCACAGTCCTTGCTGTGTTTGAGTGCATCATTGCAGCCACTGTGTCAGTTCCTGTTGTTTAGGATCTTCCACTACTTTACCAAGCAAGATGTCCTTCTCCGTCAGTTGATCTCTCTAGATAACATGTCCAGAGTACATATGATGATGTCTCACCGTCTTTGATTTTAAGGAGTATTCTGGCTGTATTTTTTCCAAAGCTATTCTTTTTTCTGGCAGACCATACTATATTCACTATTGTGTGCCATAATTCAGAGGCATCAGTTCTTCAGTCAAGCATATGAGACAGTTGAAAATACCATGGCTTCATCAGGTGCACATTGCTTTTCAAGGTGATATCTTTGCTTTTAAACACTGTAAAGAAATCTTTTGCAGCACATTTGCATAAGGTAACATGTCATTTGATTTTCTTGAGTGTTCCTTCCGTGGGTGTTGATTATGGATCCAAGTAAAATGAAATCATTGATGACTTCAGTGTTTGCTCCATTTATTAGGGTGTTGTTTATTGGTGTATTGTAAGAATTTTACTTTCTTTACATTGAGATATAATCCATAGTGAAGGCTATATAATCTTTGATCTTCAAGTCAAGCAAATTTGTATCATCTTCATGTGAAGAAATTGAAGAATTTTACCAAGTTCTCCAGTATGAAATTGATCAAACATGCAATAAAGATGCATCGATAATTACTGAGGTTTGAAATCGGAAAGCTAGACCAAGAAGAATGGACAGTAATTGGAAAATATAGCCTTGGTGATAGAAACAACTCCAGAGGTCACATAATAGAATTTTGCAAGATGAGCAATCTATTCATTGGAGTACCTTTTTTCAACAATGTAAAAAATGACTATATAGATGGAACTCACCAAATAGAATATACAGGAATCACATCTGCTGCATCTGTGGAATAAGCTGGAGAAGTAGCGCATTATCATCAGTTAGACCAAGGCCAAGAGCCAGCTGTAGAATAAATTGTCAATTAGTCATGTACAATCTCAAGTCAAAACTGAAGACGATTAAAACAAGTCCGTGAGAGCCAAGTACAACCTTGAGTATATCCCTCCTGAATTTAGAGACCACATCAAGAGTAAATTTGATGCATTGAACGCTAATGACTAGCGATCAGGTGAGGTGACATTGGGACATCATACATCAAGCAAGTGAAAGGTCATTAAAACACAGGAAAGAAAGATACGAGGAAAATAAATGTCAGAAAAGACTGAAACTTGCTCTTCAACCTAAAGTAGCTAAAGCAAATGGAAGAAAGCTAAATAAGATTTCAAAAGGCAGTTCGAGACGTCACAGTGAAGTATTGTAATGAAATTGACAAAGACCTGGAGTTAGAAAACTGAAAGAGAAGAAAAGCTTCAGCATTTCTCAAGGTGAAAGAACTGAAGAAAAAAATCCAAGCCTTGAGTTGTATTTTGATGGGTTTTGTGGGCAAAATATTTAACAATGCAGGGTTCATCAAAAGAGGATAAAAGGAATACAGAGTCATTGTACAAAAAAAAAACCAAACTTCATCAGCATTCAGCCATTTCACTAGATAGCAAGAATCAGTAATGTTGAAGGAAGAAGTCCAAGTTACACTAAAGATGTTGGTGTAAAACAAGGCTCCAGGAATTATCAGAATACCAGTTCAGACATTTTGACAAATGGATGCAATGCTAGAAGGACGTACTTGGCTATGCCAAGAAATTTGGAAGAGAGCTGCCTAACCAACAGACTGGCAGAGATCCATATATGTACCCACTCCAAAGAAAGGTGATCCCGTCAAATGTGGAAATTATAAAACAATAGCATTAATATGACACACAAGTGAATGTTTGCTGAAGATGGTTCAAAAATGGTTGTGGCAATATATCGACAGAAAACTGCCAGAAATTCAAGCTGCATTCAATTGACTGGATCATAAATTATGGATAACATTGCAAAGAATGAAACTGCCAGAACACCTAATTGTGTTCATGAAGAACCTGTACATAGACCAAGAGGCATTCATTTGAGCAGAACAGAGGAAAACTGTGTGGGTTAAAGTGAGGAAAGGTATGCTTCATGGTTGTCTCACCCTATTTGTTCAGGCCATTAACTCCCAACAGATAATCCAGGTAGCTGCACTGGATGAAGAAGAACGTGGTATTAGGATTGAAGGAAGTCTCATTGACAGCCTGCGACATGCAGATGGCACAACCTTTGTTAGATTACATATAGAAAAACTGATTGGAGACTTATCAAAAAAAAAAAAAAACAAGACATGTATGCTTTATTGGTGATTTTTGTACTGACTATTCATATGTAATAAGAAAGTAATATTTCCAATGTTAAATTATTAATTTATTGACACTTCACACAAAACAAAAGGAATGTTACATATATTTTAAATATAGTACATAGGCATAATGGCTACAGCTATGCTTTCTTAAAAATTGTAGATTATTTATGAATATCAGATTCAGATTGAAAACTGATGCAATTAAAAAAAATCTACCAAAAATACAAAAATATATTTTGTTCCTAATGCCACTGAAGATATTTTAAAATTTTCAGTGTAGTTTTCATGAGCATCTTTGGTTTGAACCTTAATGCAAAAGAGGTTTGAGGTGACAGTATTTGCTAAAAATCAAGAAGTCTACATTTTTCATATGAAAATAATATACATTGTTTGAAAAAAGTTGAGAAGATAGATGCAAGGAAGAAACTGAAATATTCATTTCCATATAGTAATGTTGTAAACTTTTTGGTATACATCGTCTGGTATTTCTTTTTAGCCTGTTTCTGTGTATATGTGCCTGTGTGTGTGCATTTTTACATAATAAGATCATGTTATAAATTTTTTTTGTGACCTGTGATTTTTTTTATTTCATAAAGTACTGCTTGGATAGCTTATTAAATATTTTGTGTAAAAAATTTCACTTGTGTAAACTTTTATGGGTAAATTTTAATCTTTGTGTACTGATTTCAATTTTTTTTTTTTCCGTGAAGTAGGTTGATGTGTATAGAAAAAGCAGTTACAGGAATTGTGGTTCACAGTCACCCATTGTCCTCCAGAAAGGTTCTACATACTCATGTTTCTAATATATGAGGACTTTTCCCTTATTTTTTGCTAGACTTAATAGTTAGGTGTTAGATTCCATGAATGGAATTATAGGTGGTTTACTATAATGTAGATAATTCATTATTCTTTTACTTGTAGTTCTCTGAGGTTTTAGGTAACTAAATGGAAATACCTAGAGTTTTGCGTTTTTATCGTCCTTTGGAAGAAACTATACTGCACAAACTCTTTTATGATTAAACAGTACACATACTGTTTTATGACATAGGTTAACAACTTCACACCATGATACATTGATTTTTATTTAATTTCAGAATGACATTCTGCCCCTCTCAAATGCAGTGCCTGAAGATGTGGGAAAAGCTGACCAATTAAAAGATGAAGGTGAATATTTCATAGAAAAATTACTGTTTTTGTAAAGCTTTCTGAAACTTGGAGAAGAATGTCAATCAATATAATTTAGGTTTTCACTGTCAACATTAGAATATCATAGGTTTGCATGGCACTTGTGAAAGAAAAATGAATGCGATATATAAGAAATCTGAAAATAGAGTTTCTTGTGGGCAGTACTGGTCTGGCTTCCTTGAAGAAAAGGAGATACGTTGTGAGTAACTCTTGCAAAGTGAACAACTTAAGAGCTGATTATTTGTGACTATGTTGGCTACTTGTACTCAAGATTCTGAATTCTTTGTACCTAGTCAAAGGGGAAAAATAATCTTCAGTGTTATTTAAACATTGGTATATTTACTCCCTACCTACTGCTGTCGAGTTGGGTCCAATTCTTAGCAACCATGTAGGTCAGAGTAGAACTGCCCCATAGAGTTTCCAAGGAGTGCCTGGTGATCTGAACTGCCGACCTTTTGGTTAGCAGATGTAGCACTTAACCCACTATGCCACCAGGGTTTCCTTAATATATTTAATGTTTTTGAATTCTTTGGAATTTGTTAGTGCATGTATATATGTCATTTGAGTGTTTATGAGCTAGTGCATTTGGTTGCCAACAGTATTTGTATTTCTAACACCTGGCTATGGAAGCACTCTAGGTTTTAACAAATAATTCGCTCCTGAGAATCTGTGTTCCATTTTCCATCATGCCTATTATGTTAAGCTATAGAAGAGCCGGGTCAGGTCAAAAGATTTGTACCAAGGAATCTGTAAAGCAGAGCCTTTATTTTTAGACATGAAAGCCAATACATCCCTGTTCCTATAGGCAGAGAGTTTTTAGGGAATATGCATGTTCAGAAATAGTATTTACAGTCATGTGCTGGACTTTTTGTTATTTTATGCCCTGAAGAAGGTAGTTGAGTTTTGTTTTGTCTAAAAACATAAGCTATGCAAGGAGTATATTGTCCTATTCCATAGGCTAGCCATCTCTCTGGGTCAATAAATATACAATTAGATCATCATTTTTAATGGCTCTGTATTTGGAGCCCTGGTGGCACAATGGTTAAGAGCTCAACTACTAAACAAAGGGTGGGTAGCTTGAATTGATGAGTGACTCCTTGAAAACCCTCTGGGGCAGTTCTGTTCTGTCCTGTAGGGTCTTTATGAGTTGGAATTGATTTGATGGTAATGGGTTTGGTTTTTGGTTTCAGTGTTCTGTTGTCCCGATAGACCATGATTTACTTACCCAGACAAATAATTTTGTAATCTCAAGTAACATTGTATTCAGTATCTTTGCATGTGTGTCTTTTCGTTATTCCATGATTATCGTGTTAGAATTACATCATAAAGACCTGTGTTTCCAGTAAACTGGTTTCAATTTATTTCCTTTCAGAAGTAGTATCAGTGCAGTGTCTTAAAAGTTTGCAGTTTAAAATAAAAAACAAAAAAACCTTGCCACTAAGTTGATTCTGACTCATATTGACCTTATAGCTTAGAGTTCTATGACTTAAATAAATTTCATGAAAGTAAAGTTACAGCTAGATTTTCAGTGTCACTCGAATTACATTATTCCCCTGAAATGAATACCAGGTATGAATTTTTCATATGTTTGTTTCTGACTAAAAAGATTTCATCTGATTTTTGTTCCTTGCCTAGATTTTTGTGGTATGTGACATCGTCAGTGATGCAGTATGTTCCTTACTAACATTTTACCTCTGCAGGTCTCTTGGTTTAGCATAATGACAAGTAAATGGCAAGTGATGACAAATAAATGGCAAATTAACCTTTTGTTTTTGCCCCTGAAGCTTATTCCCGCTGTGTGGAAAAACACTGGGAGATTATAGTCCCTATAGAGTCTGTTTTGTTATAATGAATATAAGATGAGTTAGAGGGATAAGCAGGATGAGACTCATTCAGTGTGGTTGCAGCATGAATTACTGTCTTTGTCTTTAAGCCCAAACTTTTAGTTTTTCATTTTTATTAAGAAATGTTTCCATCGGCTTTGGGGTTCCCCTGGAACATGGCCCCTGGCCCTGATGCTGCCCTTGCCCATAAATCATAATGAAGGTCCACTCTTCGGACAGGAGTGGATTGGACTTGGTGGTGCAGAGTGACCATATATTGGATGCACTTTATGGTTCTATGCATCTATAGAATAACAGCCTGCTGACCTCTGGCTGGAGGAAGGGGAGTGGGTGGAGAGGAGGGGAAAGGAGACTGTTGGGAGGATGAGACATGTATGGAGCAGAGAGGAATAGTGTACTGTCTCTGGGCAAGGAGAGCAGTGGAAGCTGCATATAGGTGGGCATGTAAATTTATATGAGAATGTACATTTTCACTCAGTCATAACAAAAAATTTAAAAAAGAAAAAGAAATGTTATATCTAAGATTGTCATTCTATACAAGTGTTATTGTTTGTGTAGGGGTTAAAAAAAAATGGCTATGGTGTGTTCCAGGGTTATCCCAGGCTGCATGTTGTGCTTGCCTGGCTGTAATTAAGGCTTTTGGCTTGCATACCTTTCTGGAAGATTACTTTAAAATATTTTGGTGTGCTTTGCTTCTAAAGGAGAACTGGTGGTGTACTGGTAAAGTACATTGCCTGCTAATTGAAAGTACAGCAGTTCAAATCTGCCAGATACTCCTTGGAAACTATATGACAGTTCTGCTCTGACCTGTGGGGTCACTATGAGTCAGATTGACTTGAGGGCACTGAGTTTCATGTTTTTGGTTTTTATCAGTAGGATTCCTTAATACCAACAATGAAATTATTAAGGAACAAATCAACAAGTCAATACCATTTACTATAGCACTCGAGAAGATAAAGTACCTAGAAATAAATCTAACCAGAGAAACAACAGACCTTCACAATGAGAACTATAAGTCCTTTCTACAAGAAGCTAAGAGAGTCTTACATAAATGGAAAAACCTACCCTGCTCCTGGAGAGGAAGACTTAACATTGTGAAAATGTCTATTTTACCCAAAGCAATATCTACGTATATAATACAATCCCAACACAGTGTCGTTTTTTAAGGAGATGGAGAAAGAAATTACCAACTTTGTTTGGAAAGGGGAGAACCCTCAGATAAGTAAAGCACTACTAAAGAAGAAGAACACACAGGGAGGCCTCTCATTACCTGACCTTAGAGCCTACTACACTGCTACAGTAGGCAAAATGTTTTTTTGGTTTTTGCTTCTGGAAAGCTACAGTAAGATAAGAAGAGATCAAAAAGAGTGTATTGCAGTAATTTTCCAATGGGTCACTGAAGTATAGGATTCTCATAGAGGTGACGTGAGATTAAAGGAAACAGTTTGATAGGAGAGCACGATGTAACTATAAAGTGCTGTACATATGCTTAGTTGTTATACTTATGTCCTCAATTTTTGTATATTGACTATTTGTGACTTTAAGCTTTTTGTCATTAACTTATGGTTTTCATGTATGTAGTATTTTTAGAATGCATATATCCATCGTAGTATACATTTGAGAAGCTTACAGTAAAATACATATTATGCTTTAATAATAATAGTAAATTCCATTCCAAGAATAAAATACCTGGCTTCAACAACAAATCCCAGTAACTCCTTCAAATTAAAATCTGCTTAACTACCTGGGCTAATGTAGTTAACTTTGGGCTAAATTGTAAAAATGATGTTATCTTCTCAGCTTCCACAGAGATTTTACATTCATTGCTTTTTTTAGGTGGGGAGGGCATCCAAATTATTTAACTTAAAGAATATTTTCCTCACTTCAAAAAGAAACCCTGTACTGATTAGCAGTCATTCCTTATATTCATGTCTGATTCCTGATTTGCAGTAAATTTTCTATAATTCTAGATGCTTTTATCTACCTGCCTTTTCTTTAATCTTCCTGTTCTTAATTTCTTGGACTTATACCCCCTTCTTGCCATTAAGTAGCTAATCATCTGTTAACATACAAGGTGCACAGCTGGGTTAGAGAAAACTGTAAAGACTCAGGCTTTGTGATGTAAATCCTTCCTTCAAATCCCAACTTATTGTTGTAAATGTTTTAATTTTGAACACTGATTCATATAAATGTGCAGAACATTTTAATGTTAAACAAATGATAGGTACAAAGGAATTGCTTGTTTTGCTTAGTTGTTAACCTGCCAAAATTATTAGCAGATGTAATTGCCAATTGCCTTTGTGAAAATCAGCGCCCTGTGGATTGATGCAGTGGCTGCAACAGTGGGCTCAAGCATGTTGATTGTGGGCATGGTGCAGGACTGGGCAGTGTTTTGTTCTGATGTACATAGGGTTGTTCTGAGTCAGAACTGGCTCACTCTTGACAACAGTAGCAACACAGACAACCTAAAGAACACTGGTAGTGCAGTGGTTAACTGAAAGTGGTTATCTGCTAACCGAAATGTCAGTAGTTCCAATCCACCAGCTGATCTGAGGGATTAAAGACCTGGCAGTCTGTTCTCATGAATATTCCAGCCTAGGAAACCCTACAGGACAGATCTGCTATAGCCTATAGGGTTACTATGAGTTGAAATCCACTCACTGGCACCTAACAACATGAGCTAGCTGTGGTATATGAAACACATTTTTCCAGAAATTTAATCTTTGAAAAATCTCCTTTTTAAAAGAATCTGCCTATGAAAGGGCTAGCACATAAAAATATTACTTGCTAATCAGCATGATTAGTTTACCGGTTTAGGTTGGTAACAGTTGGGATTGAAGACTGGGACCAGATAGAGATGGTGACTGAAGAGTATGTTGTATCTAGAGCAGGGTAGGAATGGTGCTTAAAAGAGAGATGAAGATAAGGAAGGTGAGAAGAAATTGGATTTTGCCATAGTAATAATTGTTGCATTTACTTTTTTGATGAAGCATGGATCTTATAAGGTATGCAAACATTTTTTGAAACATTTTATTTTACTTTCAGTGAAAATTTATAATACAGATCACACACTACTATGCAACTGTGTTTTCCCCTCATCCCAAGACAACACACTCCTCCTTTCTACCCTGTACTTCGTGTATTCATTCAACCAACTCCTGTCCCCTTCCACCCTCTCACCTTGCCTCTGGACAAGACAGCTTCATATATATATTTAAGTCAAGAAGCTCATTCTTCGCCAACATCAGTGTATGTCTTATAATTGAGTCCAATCTTTGTCTGAAGAGTTAGCCTCGGTACTGGTTTCAGCTTGGATAACAGAGAATCTGGGGGCCATGTCTTCAGGGGACAGTCCAGTTGATGGACCATCAAGTGTGGTCTTTTAATAGAGTTGTAGTTTCGTACAACCATTTTTCTCCCACTATATCAGGGACTTTACGTTTTCTTCCCTGTGAGGGCAGTCACTGGTGGTGGCCAGGCACCATCTAGTTCTTCTGGTCTCGTGCTGATTTTGTTTTTGGATTATATGACCCCTTCTGTCTCCTGGACTCATATTTTCGTTGTGTCATGGATGCCCTTCTTTCTCCTCTCCTCCAGGTGGATTGGGACCAATTGATGTTACTTAAATGGCAGCTTGCCATTAAGACTGCAGATGCCACTCACCAAAGTGGTGTGCAGAAAATTTTTTTGAAAAACTTAGTTATGCCAATTAGTCTAGATGTCCCTTGAAACCATGGTCCCTAGACCTCTGTCCCTGCAACTCTTTCCTTCAGAATTTTGGGTTGTATTTAGGAAACTTTTTTGTTTTTGGTGTAGTCTAGTTGTGCTAATTTTCCTTCTGCTGCATGCTGTCACTGCCTTCATCTACCCAATTCCTATCTACTATCTAATCTGTGAATATCTCACTCCCTCCCCACCCTTGTAACTATCAAAGATTATTTTTTTCTGTGTTTAAACCTTTTCTTGAGTCTTTATAGTAGTGGTCTTATATTTGTCTAATTTCATTCAGCATATTGTCTTCCAGATGACTCCATATGGTGTTTCCTAATGTGATGATGATTCTTTGTCACTGCATAGTATTCCATTGTGTTACCAACATTAATTTTGAATACTTTGCATTTTTTTATGAATACACACTGAAGGCTAAGGAAAATCAATTATCTAGTACAATATAAAATTTAGTCCCAGTGTGGGTAAAAGATCATGTACCGATGGTTCATATTATTGTTGTTCCTATGATTAAAATTTGTATCTCAGACTTTAAGGTGTTTTTTTGTGTGTGTATGTGTTTTGTACTTACTGTGTATATTGACTGTTTTAGGCAATAATCACATGAAAGAAGAAAATTATGCTGCTGCAGTGGACTGCTATACAAAAGCAATAGAACTGGACCCAGATAATGCAGTTTATTATTGCAACAGGTAAACCGGCACTCTTGTAGCAGGTATATATTTCTTAAGCATTTGGTTTAATAGCTCAGAAGGAGAACTAAAATATTTTCTTAGAAGATATTGGAAGTTCAGAAAAGTATAAACAAGGAGGGAAAAAAACTGCTGAAACTTACCACTTAGAGGCAATCTTTATCAACCTTTCGGCCGATTTTGTTCTACATAAGTGTGATCAATTTTAGATTCAGTTTTATTCACTAAGTATATCATAAACATTTCATTATTTTACTGAAATATTTTGAAAACATTATTTAACTCTATTTGAATTTCCAACACTTACTTTCTGCCTGGCAAATACAAACTCAGTGTTATTTTTGAGTGATTGGATAGACATACTTTAGTTTAGTTAAAACTGTTCTTCTGCTGAGAGACATTGAAGTGGTTTTCATTTTCCCCCAGTATTATAAAGCTGCAAAGAGCATTTTATTTCTAATTTTTTTTTCTCGAATTCACATTTTCTAGATTTGGGATATATCCATAGAATCGCAGTTAGTAAAGGTAACATTATGGACAAAAAAAATTGTTAATGTACATTGTGAAGTTGTTTGTATTGGAAAATATTTAGAAAATTCCCTCTGCCAGTAACATATAAGTGTATCTACCAAACCCTTATCAGCTGCAGATATTCCAATTATTACTCTTTAAAATATAATATTACTGTTATTTATAATTGTCTAATTATGGGAAAGCTTGGACATTTTTCTTCTGTTGGTCATTTGTAAGTTATCTTTTTTTAATTATGGCAGGACTTAGCCTGTTTGGCCTTACACTTATGTTTTTATGGTGCTGTAAGTGAAAGTTTACAGTTCAAGTTAGTTTCTCATACAAAACTTGATATACATATTATTATGTATATGTGACCCTGGTTGCTCTCCTTATAATGTAAGTACAACCTCTGTTCTACCCTGGGTTTCTTGTGTCCTTTCTGACTTCTCGTCTGGTCTTCAGATAGGAGGTGCCCGTTTAGTCTCATGTGTCTACTTGAACTAAGAAGCACACTGTTCTCAGGTATTATTTTATGTCTTACAGTCTTGTTTAATCTTTGTCTTTGGGAATGGTTTTAATTTTGAACTAACAGGGAGTCCGAGGACCATGGCTTCTGGGATTCTTCCAGTCTCAGTCAGATCGCTAAGTCTGGTCTTTTCACAGGACTTGGAGCTTTGCACTCCACTTTTATACTGCTCTTGTCAGACACTCTGTTGTGTTGCTGTGAGGGCAGTTATTGGTGGTCGCTGGGCACAATCGAATCTTTTTGGTGGCAGTTAGACTTTATTTCTTATCATGCTGAGCTTTTTATAGCAGTGGGCAAACCCTCACAGTCTGCATTTCCCAGGCTCCTTTGTCTCTTAGCTTTTGTCTGGATTCAGCCTTGGGAGGTGCTGGCAGAAGATTGGAGGGTAGGAGAAAGGGAGAACTCAGGAGTATTTCTTCCCCCTCCCTCTTTTTTTTTTTTTTTCACCCCAGGGTACGTATCTGGCAGGCACTGTGTCTCATCCTTGCTGTCACCTCCCACAGGAGAGTCTTGCCATATTCCCAGCTTTAGCTGGGTGATCTTGGGTTTTGGACTCTGCCTTTTGTGCTTTTTCTTAGGGGTGGTAATGGCTTCCTATCTCTGAATTGTTGTACAGTCTCTTGTTTGACATCTCAGTTTTTCTCTCATCTATGTAACTAATTCTCTGAATTAAATTACTGTGTTTTAAGTATTTTAATTGCTATGGGAGCTGTCTAACCTTTTTGAAAATGTATTCTTATATTTTTTAATATATGGTATGCATATACTCTGTCAGTATGATTCAGTGTAGCTTTTTACAATAATGGAAATGTTCAAATTTGTGTTGTCCACAAATGTGGACACTCGAAATGTGGCCATGGCAAATGAGGAACTAAATTTTTCAATGAATTTAAAATTAGCTAAACTAACCTGACTGCTTTAAATTAGTTAGCCACATGTCAGTAGTCTTACTCTGTTGAATAGCCCATCTATATATTGAATATATAATTCCTTTGTCATAATTTGTGTAGCTGATTGTTCACCTTTTAATTTCTTTCATATGTAAAAGCTTAAAATATTTATATAGTGAAATTTCTTTTTCCTTTAAATTTTCTTCTGATATTTTTTAGTTTAAAGCTCTCTGCATTTACAAACTTAGCACTTCTATTTCTTCACTTGTACTTTGCATTTAAATTTTATCATCTCAAATCTATTTTGGTAAATGGTATGACTATTTTAATCAGCTTGCAACTTTTTATGATGTAGCCTATAAAAATTGTAATTTCTTGGATATGAAAGAGATCTTTAAGTTAATTTGGTCCAGTTTTTAGTTGAATTAGTATTACTGTTTTTAGGGTATTCATACCTCTCTGAGATAGCTTCCCCTGCTTTTCGTTTTCAGTTACGTCAAACTGTCAGGAGTGTCTTCTTTATATTGACACCAAATTTGTTTTCCTGTTGCTTCTATCAGTTGACTCCGTTTTTATTCTTAAGGGCCATTATAGAACAAGTATTGTTCTTTTTATGGTAGTACCTTATATATATTTGAAGTTTCCTGCTATGTGCATTTGAGTTCTTTCTCCATGTTGAATTTTCCAGTTTCTTCAGTTATACCTCGGGAGCATAGCTTTAAGCCCCACGTCTTTATACTTGATCCAGTGGTACTTCTATATCTTGGACTGGAACATTCTTGTAGGGTTCTCATTTAACGTATTTCTAGATAACTTAATTGCATAGTAACAGTTTCTGGCATTGTGTGTTTAATTCATAGTTTGTTTTTGGTTGTTTTAAACCCCTCTTTTTATGCATTCATTACTGTTTATAAGTCTAGTAACCTTGTTAAAACAAAAAGAAAATGAGGTTAGTGTGATAGGCTTGAATTAATCCAGTGTTATTTTCTTCTTTTTTGATCTCGCATATTTTATTATGAAAATTTTCAAAGTTGAAAGAGGTTTACAGTGAAATCTTGAGTGTCTTCACATGCAGACATGTATGCCTTTATAATCCAAACCTCCGTCAACATGTAGAAAATTACCAGCAACCCAGGAGGTCTCTCATGGTTCTTCACAGTCAAGTACTTCAGCTCTTTCAAGAGGCAGTCCCTGTTTTGATTTTTTCCTACTGTACATTAGATTTATTTGTTCTAGAATTTTATGTGAACAAAATAATATGCACTCACTGTGTAAGACCTTTTTGACTCAGTGTAATGTTTTTGAGATTGCAAGTTTGGTGCTTCCCAAAATTGCTGTCCTGTTTGGTAATTCACTAGAAGTACTCACAGAACCCCTGTGTCTCTGTCAGTCTGTTGTGCTCTGGAGACTTGCATGTTGCTGTGATGCTGTAAGCTGTGCCACTGGTATTAACATACCAGCAGAGTCATGCGTGGTGGACAGCTTGCAACGGAACTTGCAGACTAAGACAGAGTAGGAAAAAGGTCCTGGTGGTCTACTCAGTTCTGTTGTATGTAGGGTCACTATGAGTTAGAAATGATTTGACAGCACATAACAGCAACACTTAATAAAAGTCACGGAAAGCTGTTATACTCATGATTACAGTTTATTTCAGGGAAAGCATACAAGATAAAAGTCAGCTAAGGGAAAAGCTGCACAGGCAGGGTCTAGAAGAGTTCTACATGCAGAGCTTCCAGTGTCTTGTTGCAGTCTCCATGTCAAAACACAGCCCAGCTTTCGTGTGCAGAGTTTTCATTAAACCTGCTGCCACTGAGCCAGTTCCGACTCATAGTGACTCTATAGGATAGAGCAGAACTTCTCCATAGAGTTTCCAAGGAGAGTCTGGTCAATTCGAACTGCTAGCCTTTTGGTTAGCAGACGCAGCAGTTAACCACTATGCCACCAGAGTTTCCAGGAGTTTTAGTTTTCATTCATTGGGGCATTGTTTTATAGGCATCATTGATTGATTGATTGCCTACATGGAAAATTCCAGTCTCTAGGTTGGCTACCTCATGATCCAAAGTCCTCATCTTCTATCACATTGGTTGGTCTTTTTGGCATGGTCAGCCTCTGTCTCAAGACTATATGGATATGACCAACCTGTGTTCTGACTTACATTGTTAGGTTATTCAGTATGACCGTATGTCTTCAGGCATGCAGAGCCACTTCTAATAAGAATAGAATTCCAGAGATTACTTCCCCAAAGTCGAGTGCAAAAGTCAGACCTCTTCTTTTGGGCAAATTCTTTACTGTAAGACTCAACCATGTTACTGTGTATATCAGTAGTTTGTTCCTTTTTAGTGGTTATAAATATTCTCTTGCTTGAATATGCCATAGGTTTCTTAGCCATTTTCTTATTGATGGTTGTGTGGGCTGGTTCCAGTTTTTGACAATTATGAGTAAAGCTGCTATGAACGTTCTTGTATAAGTTTTTTTGTGAACATATTTTTTCCATTCTATTGGGTTAATACCTGAAATGGAATTGCTAGATTATAGGGTATGTTTATTTTTAGTTTTGATGAGAAACAACTAGGGCATGTTACACTGTGGTTGTACCATCATTAAATTCCCACTGAGAATGCAAGACAGTTCCATTTGCTCCATGTGCCTGTCAACATTCTGTCTCTTTAATTTTAGCCACTGTAAGTGGTTGTGTAATGGTTATCTTACATTCAGACAATAACTAATGATCTTAAGGATCTTTTCATGTGTCTGTTGGTTTATGTATTCTATTATGAAATTTCTGTTAAAATTTTTTTGTCATTTAAAAATTGTATTGTTTGGGTAATTTTGTATTAGTGATTTGTAGGTGTTTTATATATCCTAGGTACTAGTTTTTGGTGTCATATATTTTTGTGCATATTTTCTTCCGGTTTATGGTGTATTTCTTTAATGATAATCTTTGATGAGCAATTTTTTCTTTGACGATGACCACATTCTGTGATCTAAGAAACCTTTACCTATGCCTATGGCAAGAAGATATGATCCTTCCTTTTCTACTGAAGCCTATATTATTTTAGACTTTACATTTTAGGTCTGCGACCCATTTCCAGTTAATCTTTGTATATGGTGAGTAGGATTTGTTGAAAATACTTTTTTTTCCCTGTTGGATTGTTTTGTTGCCTTTGTCAGAAATCTGATGACTGTTGCTGGAAACTCTGGTGGTATAGTGGTTAGGTGCCATATCTGCTAACTGAAAGGTTGGCAGTTCAAATCTGTTCCCTGGAAACACCATGGAGCAGTTCTAACTCTGTACTGTAGCATTTCTAGGAATTGGCATCCACTCAGTGACAGTGGGTTTGGTTTTTTTTAATAGCTCTGTAGCTCTGTTTCTGGATTCCATGCTACTTCATTGTCAATATGTTTGTCCTTGTACCAGTACTATACTGTGTTGATTTGGGTAGCTTTATATTGTCTTGAAATTGGGTAGTGTAAGTCCTCTAAATTTTTTCTTTTATGAAGATTGCTTTGAATATTCTAGATCCTTTGTGTTTCCATATAAATTTTAAAATTATCTTGTCCATTTTTACAAAATCCTGCTGGGGTTTTGATTGGAAAGGCATTGAATCTACAGATTAATCTGAGGAATGTTGCTGGTTTAATAACACTGAATCTTCTGATCCTTGAACATGGCATGGCTCTTCATTATTTAGGTCTTTCACAAGTTTTAATAGTTTCACTGTACAGGATTTGCATGTTATTTGTTAATTTTTTTCCCAGATATTTATTTTACTTTTTGTTATACTATAGCATATAGAATTGTTTTTATAGTTTTGTTTTTCCTGTTATTTGCTGTTGTTATTAGTTGCCATCCAGTTGATTCTAACTGGTGATGACCCACTGTGTGCAGAGTTGAACTGCATTGTAAGGTTTTCACAGCTGTGACCTTTTGGAAGCTGATCGACACACTTCTCTACTGAGGTTTTGAACTTCTAACCTTTCAGCTATTAGCTGAGCACTTAACTGCTACTCAGGCACACCTGTTTGCTGGCAGCATATAAAAATAACAGTTCTTTATGTTAACTTCATCTGACATCCACGCTAAATTCACTATTAGTTCTAAGAGTTACTTTATAGATTCTTTAAGATTTTCTATGTAAACGAAAGACAATGATGAGAATGGGCATCCTTGTCTTGTGCCTAATCTTAGGCTGAAAGTGTTTACGATTTCACTCAACTATGATGTTACCTGTAGTTTTTTAGTAGATTGTATTTATCAGATAGTCGAAGTTCCAATTTGTTCTTAGTTAGCTGCAAATTTTGTCATGAATTGTTGCTGAACTTTTTTTAGATTTTTTTCTTAATTGAAATGTATATGGTTTTTATTCTATAGTAATACTTTCTTTTGCATAGTAATCCTGGGATTTGTATTCCTACGATAAACCTCACTTGGTCATGATATATTTATAATATTTTTCATATCACATGTGATATAGTTTGATGATATTTTGTTAAGTGTTTTTGCATCTGTGTTTCTGAGGGAGATTGCTGTGTAATTTTTTTGCTTCAGTGTGACATCTTTGTCAGGTTTTGGTATCAGAGTCTCTGCCTCACTAAGTAGGGAGGTGTTCTTTCTTCTTTCTCTAATATGCTTTGTTTAAGGTTGGTGGTGTTTCTTCTGTGATGGTGGGTTGGGACCAATTGATGCTACTTAGATGGCCACTTGCTAGCTTTTCAGACCCCAGATGTCTCTCATCCAAAAAGGATGCAGAACATTTTCTTAAAAAAGTTCATTATGCCGGTTGACCTAGGTATTCACTAAAACCATGGTCCCCAGACCCATGCCCCTGCTACTCTGTCCTTTGAAGTGTTGAGTTATAGTTAGGAAACCTGGTGGCCTTTGGGCTAATCTAGCTGTGCTGACTTTCCCTCTACTGTGTGCTGTCACACCCTTCATCTAACCCACGTATCTACTATCTAATCAATAAATAACTGTCTTCCTCCCTCCCCACCCTTAGAAACATCAAAGACTACTTTCTTCTGTATTTAAACCTTGTCTTGAGTCCTTATGGTAGTGGTCTCTTATAATATTTGTTGTTTTGCAACTGCATTCACTCAGGATAATGTCTTCCAGATTCCTCCGTGTTAAGAAATGTTTCCCAAGATGATTGGTGTTCTTTATCACTGCGTAGTATTCCACTGTGTGAATATACCATAGTTTATCCATTCACCTGTTGATGGGCACCTAGGTTAGTTCCATCTTTTTGCTGTTGTGAGTAGTGCTGCAGTGGACATTGGTGTGCATGTATCTATTCATGTGACAGCCCTTACTGCTCTAATAATATATTCCAAAAAGCAGGTTGCTGGTTTGTATGATACTTCTATTTCTAGGTTGTACCATTTCCTATTCGTACCAGCAGTGTAGAAGTGTTGCTGTCTGTCCATGGCCTTTCCAAAACATTTATTATTTTGTGTTTTTTGGATTAATGCTAGCCTTGTTGGTGTGAGATAGTATCTCATTGTAGTGATTTGGATTTCTCTCTTGTCTAATGGGAAATCCTGGTTGCATGGTAGTTAAGTACTACATCTGCTAACCAAAAGGTTGACAGTTCAAATCTGCCAGGTGCTTCTTGGAAACTCCATGGTACAGACTGCACTGACCTTATAGAGTCACTATGAATCAAAATCAACTTGACAGCAGGTTTGTTTTTTTTTCTTGTTATTAAACAATGATCATGAGCATTTCCTTATGTGTCTGTTAGCCTCCTGGATGTCTTCTTTAGTGAAATATCTGTTCGTATCATTTGCCCACTTATTAATTGTGTTATTACCAGGCGCTCTTTGAATACTCTGGGGGTTAGTTCTATCCTGGCCCCTAGGGTTGCCATGAGTGGGATCCGACTTGAAGGCACTTTGCTTGGCTTATTTGTCTTTTTCTTGTTGAGGTTTTGCAGTATCTTACAGATTAGGGAGATTAGACCCTGATCATACCTCATTGCTGAATATCACTGTGGTCACCTTTGAAGTACCCCCCTTAGGAAGCTGTGCACCAATGCTAGCACCTAGTCCTCCCTTCAAAGCAGTTTTGAAACTTTTCTGGAATGCCCATCAGAGCTGTCGTTGTATTACCCCTGATGTCCTGAATATCATCAGAATGTTGTCTTTTCCATATTTCCTTTATCTTCAGGTAAAGAAAAAGTCACTGGGGGCGAGATCAAGTGGTTGTTCTAATACATTTGTTTGTTTTCTGGCTAAAAACTTCCTCACAGACAACTAGACAGTGAAGTTTGTGAACTTGCTCCTGTGCCACTGTGTGCAATGGTCATTCTAGAAAGACTTCTAGAATTGCTTTGAAGGATGGACGAGGCACTGGCATTGGTGCATAGCTTAAGGGGAGAATTTTGAAGGTGACTATAGTAATCTTCAGCAATGAAGTATGTTGCACTTAGAACAATTAAGTTTGGGGATTTAGTTGTTGGACCTCGTATAGATCTTTCATGTCTCAAAATTTGCTTGTAATTTCTTTTGCGATTTATTTATTTTTCTTTTTTAAAAAATTTTAAATGGCTTTTAATTTGATGAAAGAGTTGAAAACATGACAAATTTTAAAAGATGTCATCTTGACAACAATAGATGTAAGAGCAGTGTATTCTTTTTTAAATATTTGTTTATTTTTTAACAATTACAGTAGAAGAATAAAATTTCTAAAATCTATCAATTATCACATCTATGATAAACCCTCAACCCCCCACACACCCATGTAGCCAACACGGTCATTTTCTTCTTTGGATAATTCTCTTGTTAAGTCCTTATAACAGGGGTCTCATACAAAATTTGTCCTTTTGACACTGATTGATTTCACTCAGCATGATCTCTTCCAAATGCGCCTATGTTATGAGATATTTTGTAAAATTGTCATTGTTTTTTATCATAGCATAGTGTTCCATGGAGTATATGTACCTTAGTTTGCTTATCCATTCATCTGTTGATGGGCATTGGGGTTGATTCCAACGTTTTGCTATTGTGGACTGTGCTGCAACAAATATTTGTGTACATGTGTCTGTTTGTGTGACAACCTTTGTTTCTGAATGATAAATTCTGAGCAGTGGAATTACTGAGTCAAATGATGTGTCTATATCCAGCTTTTTAAGGAAGCACCAAATTGCTTTCCAAAGAGGCTGCACCATTTTGCAATCCCACCGGCAGTGTAGGAGTGTCCCAGTTTCTCCACAGCCTCTCCAGCATTTGTTGTTTTGTGTTTTTTGGATCATGGCCAACCTTGTTGGGGTGAGATGGTATCTCATTGTAGTTTTGATTTGAATTTCTTTAATAGCAAATGATTGTGAGCATTTCCTCATGTGTCTTGTGGCTGCTTGGATATCCTTGTTAGGGAAATGTCTGTCCATCTCCTTTGCCCATTGCTTAATTGAATTATTTATCCTTTTCTTGTTGATATTTTGTAATACCTTATGGCTTGGCTTGGCTTATAGATTATGGAGATCAAACATCAGTCAGACATAGAATTGCCAAGTGTTTTTTCCCGTTCTGTAGCTGGTCTTTTAATTCTTTTGATGGAGTCTTTGGATGAGCATAAGTGTTTGATTCTTAGTAGTTCCTATTTACCTGTTTTCTCTTCTGTTGAATGTGCTGTGTTAGACTTTGAAGTCTGTCTACACTGTGTGTTAAAACTTGCATTGTTGATCCTACTTTATCTTGGATAAGGTTTACCATTTTAGATTTGATATTTAGGTCTTTTATCTTCTTTTGAGTTGTTTTTTGTATAAGGTGTGAGATACGGATGTTGTTTCAGTTTTTTGCAGATGGATACCCAATTTTGCCAGCACCATTTGTTAAAGAGACCATTCTTACCCCAGTTAAAAATCTTGGGGTCTTTGTAAAATGTCAGCTGTTTGTAGGAGGATGGTGGCAACTGTGGGGTCTCAACTCTGTTCCATTGGTCTATATGTCTCTTTTGGTACTAGAACCCGTACCAGGCTGTTTTGACTATCATGGCAGTGTAATAGATTCTAAAGTCATGTGGTGAAAGGGCTCCCAGTGTGTTTTTCTTCTTCAGTAGTGCTTTACTTACCCAAAGTTTCTTCCTTTTCCAAACAAAGTTGACGATTTGTTTCTCCATCTCATTAAAAAATGTCACTGGAATTTGTATTGGGATTGCATTACATAAGTACATTGCTTTGGGCAAAATAGACATTTTCACAATCTTGAGTCTTTGTATTCAAGAGCAGGGTAGATTACTCCATTTATGTAAGTCTGTCTTAGTTTCTTGTGGTAAGGTCTTGTGGTTCTCTTTATAAAGATCTCTTATTTCTCTAGACAGATTTATTCCCAGGTATTTTATCTTCTTGGGGGTTAAAGAAAATGGAATTGATTTGGTGATTGCTTCTTTAATAATCTCACTGTTGATATAAAGGAATCCTACTGATTTACTTAGGTTTATCTTGTATCCCATTACTTTGCTAAACTCCTCTGTTAGTTCCAATAGTTTGCTTATGGATTCCTTTGGATTATTTTTTCTATGGGTCATTTAGAAGTGTTGTTTAACTTCCATAAATTTGAAGTTTTCTTATATATTTTATTATTACTGATTTCAGATTTCATTCCATGTGGTTAGAGTATACAGACTGTACAATTTCAAGACTGAAATGCTTTGAGAGTTCTTGTATGGCCCATCACAGGGTCTGTCTTGATGAGTGAAAGGATGGATTCTATAGTTGTAGATTTCTGTAAACAATTAACTTGTTCAGACCCACATTGCAAATTCTGTCTCTAAGATAGGCACATTTCTGTTCAGTTCTTCTATCTAACTGGGCTGCTTGCAGTCTGCTTTACGTAACAGTATTTCAGGGATCTCTTAGGGGTGTGGATGCACGCAGTGTGCTTCTGTGGCCCTTTCCTGTTTAGGATGCTGCCTTACCCCTATGCACTCCTTCCAGCCTCTGTGGTTGTCTCAGACACACACCCGTACACACACACAGACCCTCTGTCCAGCCTCTGTGGTTATGCCAAACTCAATATTCTGGTTCTATATGCCAGAAAAGCTAGTTTTTGTCTCTGCATTTTAGCTGCTTCACTCAGCACCACCATAAAAATGGGAAGCTCCTTTTGTGTTGGTCCCTTCTTGTCTTGCCTCTCCTTCATGGTGCACCTGTTTTTCTGTTCATTTTTTTAGTGGCTTCGGATAGTGTCTTGTATTTTATCCAAAACTTGAATTATTATTTGTGGGCAGGTCAGATCCATAAGAAGTTTAGTTGGACGTATGAGAACTTATATATTTTTTCCCTCCAAAAAATATGTTTAGTAATCTTTTCTGAAAACCTATCCTAGGCAAATAGAAAATCTGAATGCTCTGGGGAAAAGAAATTTCCCAAGCTTTCATGTGATGTTTGAGTTTCATTCTGTATAGTCAGATGAATATAATGGTTTTGTTTAGCATATAGGATCTTGAAATAGATAAATAATTAGACGTTGTTGCTCTTAGGTGCTGTTGAGTTTGTTTTGATTCATAGAGACCCTTTGTATAACTGAATGAAACACTGCCTGGTCCTGCACCATCCCCACAGTTCTCGTTACATTTGAGCCAGTTTTTGCAGTCTTTCTTGTTGAGGGTTTTCCTCTTTTTTGGAGACTCTCCTGCTTTATCAAGCATGATATCCTTCTTTGGGATTGTCCCCTCCTTAATACACAAAGTACGTAAGATGAAGTCTCGCCATCCTCTTCACTTTGAGCAAGCAAGCGTGTATCAAGGAGCTTTCTGAGTGTCCTTCTTCCAAGACAGATTTATTCCTTTTTCTGGGAGTCCCTACTGTATTCAGTATTTTTCACCAGCAACCTAATTCAAAGACATCATTTCTTCTTCATTCTTCCTTGTTCAGTATTCAGCATTCACATGCATATGAGGCAATTGAAAATACTAGGCTTGAGTCAGGCATACCTAGTTGTCAAAGTGATCTTTGCTTTTTAACACTTTAAAGAGGTCTTTTGCAGCAGATTTGCCCAATGCAATACATCCTTTGATTTCTTGACTGCTGCTTCCATAGATGTTGGTTAAGAATCCAAGTAAGTTTAAATCCTTGACAAGTTCAGTATTCTGTCTGTTAATTATGATGTTCCTCATTGGTCCTGTTGTTAGGACTTTTGTTTCCTCTGTATTGAGGTATAATCCATACTGAAGGCTGTGGTTTTTTGTCTTCATCAGTAAGTTTTGGAAGTTCTCTTCACTTTGAGCAAGCAAGCATGTATCAGTTGCGTATCATAGTTGTTGATGAATCTTCTGCTGATTCTGTTGAAATGTTCTTTTTCATTTAGTACAGCTTCAGTGTTTTTAATACACTGAGTGGTGCAAAAATATTATGAGTAGATGTAAGTATTATCACATAATTTCTTACTAATAGAGCATAGCAAACCACCTACTTTTACTGTGAGTGTGAGTTAAGTATTTTTAATGAGATTAGAATTCAGGAATAGTCTTATGCTGGTACTGTATTAGAAGAGATGTATGGCAGTACCTATCCTTGCATTTTATTTAATTATTGCTAAATTGAAATTATGAGATAATTATGATTCTCCTTTACATTTAAAATAGTATGTTTTTCCCTGAGTAATTCAGTAATAGAACATGCTATTTAACATTAAAAAGCTAGAAAATTTTGTTCATATGTTTAATACAAATATTGAATAAATCTGTAGGATCATTTTATCTTTTATGAGACTGTTTTAGTCGTCTAGTATTGCTCTAACAGAAATACCATGAGTAGGATGGCTTTAACAAAGGAAACTTCATTCTTAGTCCAGTAGGCTTCAAGTCTGAATTCAGGATGCTTGTTCCAGTGGAAGGCTTTCCCCTTTGTTGGCTCTGGGGGAAAGTCCTTGTTTTCATCAGTCTTTGTTCAGAGAGCATCTTGGTGCAGGAACCTCTTGATGGGGTGAGGTTCCTAATTCTCTGCTTGCCTCCCTTTTATCTCTTGTAGGATAAAAGGGTAAAAGGTCTCGCTTTACAGTGGAGCAGGGAGGTAACCTTAGGAAGGGATTTACAGTCCCATTTTAATCCTCTTTAACATACAGCGTAGAAAAATCACAGAATGGACTACAATCATAAAATATTAGGAATGATGGCCCAGCCAAATGGCTCCACACATTTTTGGGGAGACAGTTCAATCCTTGACAGAGACCCTGTATATGTATCTCAGTAGCCAATAGTTTTGACACTTACCACTTGTCGTCTTTCTTAGCCAGCTGGCTGCAAAGAATTGGCAGCTCAGAATAGCTTATCTAAATCCTCCGTTTAATATTTATTTTCACAGTTTTCTTACTAGTCAAAATATTTTTCACATATTGAACTTGCTAGGATTAGTCAAGATTTACTTTTTATAGAAGTGACTTACTTTATTTTTAATTAGAAAATGACCAGTCAGCCATGGTTAAGTATAAATCTTCCTTTTCTAGCATTTACCTTTTATTTTGGCCTTTAAAGATGCTGCTGGTCTTGATTTCTCCTTGATAATCTGTTGTGTTTTCACTTTTTTTCTCTATACTCTTAGTACTTATCATTATATGTAATATTTAACTAGTTTTATTGTGTGTTCTGCCTTACAGTTATTTGCATGTATGTTTTATTTCTTCAAGTGAAGAGCAGTGACTGGCTGTAGTATGTATTTGTATTCACTATGGGACCTAGCACTGTGCCTCAAGGAGTTTAGCAAATTTTTGTTGGATGCACATGGGACCATAGACAAATTAAATTTTTGGTGATTTTGAAGCACTCGGACATTCACATTAATACTTTCCATATATAAAACAGCATATGATTGAATATAGATCTTAAAACACTTTGGGGTACCCAATGTTGTTGTTGTAGTTAGGTGCCGTCAGATCATTTCCAACTAATAGTGACCCTACGCACAACAGAATGAAACACTGCCTGGTCTTGCGTCACGTCCACAATCATTTGTATGCTTAAGCCCATTGTTACAGCCACTGTGTCAGTCCATCTTGTTGAGGGTCTTCCTCTTTTTCGCTGACCCTTCCCTTTACCAAGCATAATGTCCTTCTCCAGGGACTGATCCGTCTTCACAACATGTCCGAAGTATGAAAGACAAAAGTCTGGTCATCTTGGCTTCCAAGGAGCACTCTGGTTGTACTTCTTCCAAAAACAGATCTGTTTGTTCTTTTGGCAGTCAATGGTATATTCAGCATTCTTCTGCAACACCACAATTCAAAGGCGTACCTCATAGTATGAATAAACAGTCAGTTTTGTGTTGTATTCCTAAACAAACACCATGTCTTTGTTTTTACATAATATTTTATTGTGTTTTCAGTAAAAGTTTAAACAGCAATTTAGTCTCTGACTTGACAGTTTTTATACGAATTGCTCAGTGACATCAGTTGCATTTTTCACAACTTGTCAACATTTTCTTTAATTGCATTCTGGTTGTTCTGTTTCCAGCACTCTAGTTTCTGTGGCCCTTAGTCTTCCCAACTTTCCTTTAGAGTAATTGTTGACCTTTTGGTCTCATATAGATGGTTTTTTAATGGAATACCGCACTCGTGGGTAATATCCTTTATTTCGCATGCCAGTCTGTTATTTCCCTAAAAGGTAACCTCGGGATAGTTTTGGTTCGAGATTTAAAGGGTGTCTCAGGGTAATAGTCTCAGGGAATCCTCTTGTTTCAGCTGGTGCATTCACTTTTTTTTTGAGAATTTGAGGGTTTTTTTCTGTGTTTTTCTCCCATTCTGTGAGGGGCCATCTATTGTGGTTCAGATCAGAGAGATCTGTAGTGGTAGCTAGGTACCATCTAGTTCTTTGGGATGGATGAGGCTGTCACCCGTGTAGGCTGTTAGCCCCTTGGGCTCGTTTCTTGCTTGAGACTTGATTTTACAAACATGGCATCTTATTTCCTGTGTACAGTCTCAGTGCTGAGTATATTGGCTGTCTATCGCAGACTTATGTTTCTTGAGTGGATGGATGATTGAATGACTGAGACAGTAAATGGAAGAAGAGATCAATAGGAATGAGGGTGTGTGATGGAGGGAAGGCTTCACAAGTGATGGGGAACTTAAGTTGGAGCTGAAGTTACAGCACATTTAGAACTTGGATAGAGAAAGGAAAGCATTTTAGGCCAGAGAACATAGTTTTCAAGATAAAATCAAGAGATGTTAATAACAGAAAAAGCCCTGAGAATGATAGGAACAGAGACATCATTTTTCTGTTCTTTATTTTTGTCTTCTTTTGTGAACAGCATGTACTCGGTCAGTTCACTGGGCTTTGAACTTGATTTTTGCACTTGAAGTGGCATCTCATTTCTGCCACCTGTTAGCTACAGGCAGCCATTTAACTTTCTTGAGCGTTAATTTCCTCACTTGTAAAATAGAGAGAATACTAACCATTTCTCAGAATAGTTGTGAAACATGATAAAATGCAGAGTGCCTAGCTAGTACTGTGCAAGTTTCAGTATTTGTTTGTTTTCAAAAACACTGTAAGACTTTTTTAGTCAAAGGATAGGTGTTTGCTATAATGTATGCGTGATACACAGTATAGGAAATGTGTGGTACTTTTTTTTTGGCCTTGTTTTCTATAAAGTAGATCACAAATTATTTTTGTGTTTTTCATCTAATAAGATAAAGAGATGGAGGATGTTTTCAAGCATGGTGACTTTGACTGTATTGTTCCACTGACATTTCATTAGTTATGCCCTGATAACCAGAGAGCACAGGCAGACAGAGGAGACCACACTGTTACTCAGTTCAGACACTGGCACATTCAGCTTCCTCTCACAGGAGGTTCCAACACGGCTTGGTTTCTCTTACCTTACTTGGCCTTGGAGGCTCAGATACCCTTCCCTTCTTTTGTGTTATACACAAATCTGCCTTCCCCCTAGCTTGCACTCTGTAATCTAAAGCTGCCAGCAGTGAAATACTGCGATTTTCTTCTCTTCCTCTCTTGTCTGATCCTCCTTGCTTTCTTACTTGTCTTATTTTCAGTAACTGAAGCAGAGATCAGGGAGTTTTCCTCTAGATCTGGTTTCCCACATCCCTCTCAAGTAGCTAATGTGTTCCCTTCTCCATTTCCATCTCTACTCCCAGAGTTTAGGTTCATAATTTTTGGTAAACTAATATAATAGTAACTTAAAGTAACCTCCCATTTTCACATTTACTCTCCATTTCAGACTTCTGCCAAAAAAATCTTTGTAAAATAGCAAAATTGACCCTAGTTCCAAATACCTGCATGATCAAATTTAAATGCCTTAGTGTGGTGTCTCTTTTATAAGCTAGGCTCTGCCTTTTGTCTTCATTGTCTGTACTTGCCCTCCTATCGCATTTCTCTTCATTCTACCCTCTGTGTATGTATAATGTGACATGTACTGAGTTTTTAAAATATCCTTGGGCCATTTCTCAGTGCTTTTGTATGTGCTGCCCCAACCCTGGAATATTTTTCACCTTATCTGATTGGTCAGCTGCTTGTCATCTTTCGGAATCCTGTTTCGTAAGTGCCTCTTTGGGGATGACTTTCGTCATTTCTCCTCTTTCCAGACTTCCTGACTATGCCAGGACACCTTTCTCCCTTGTCTTGATGCTGTTTTGTATGGTATTTCCTATTCAGATGTGGCTATTTAAATGTAAATTAGTAAAACTAGACAACAGATAAGTGTTAGCTCTGGTGAAAGGTAAGACAGTTTCAGTACTGGGGAAACCAGCACAATTTGACCAAGGCCAAGTCATACATGTAGAAGCCTCAGAGACAAATCCAAACTCACATAGGGACTGAGTTACTGGGCTGAAAGCTGGAGAACATGGTCTCAAGGACCATCTAGCTCAGTTGGCATAATATAAAGTTTATAAAGAAAACATCCTATATCCTGCTTTGGTGAATAAGCATCTGGGATATTAAATTTTGTGAGTGGACTTCTAAGATATATCTGCGGATCTCACCCAGTCTGAAACAAGGAAGAATGGAGAAGACCACAGACACAAGGGAAGGATTAGTCCAGGGGACTAACAGATTACAACTACTGTAGCCTCTGTCAGACTAAGTCCTCCTTAAGTTGATGGTGCCCTGCTACCACCAGCCTGTAAAAGAAACAGTAATACATATAGCTCAACCTTGTATTTGACACTGAATGGGCACAGAAGCCCAGGGAACAAGAATGAAAAGATAGGAGGGGACAGGAAAGCTGGAAGAATGGAAATGAGGAACCCAAGGTCAGAAAGGGGAGAGTGTTGGTATGTCATTGGTTTGGCAACCAGTTTTGCAAAGCAGTGTGTGTATTAACTGTTCAGTGAGAAGCTAATTTGGTCTGTAACTCTTCACTCAAAATACAGTTTAAAAAATATATGTCAATGAAAACATAATGAAACGAATTTCAGTTCTTAGTCACACTTGTCATGTATCACCTACTCAGCAGTCGTATGTAGCTAGTGGCTGCCATATTGGATAGTGAAGATACAGAATGTGTTCATCACAGAAAGTTCTGTTGGAGAGCTCTGACTGAGTTAACCACACCTTCCTCTGTGCTCCCTCTTACCTTGATACTTCATTTTACTTTTATCATACTGTTTGTTTATTTACATGTTTGTGTCCTTAGTAGAATGTGACTGGTTGGAGGGCAGGCATACATCCTCTTTCTCTTTGAATGATGGTTTCAGATAAAAGGTCCAGCATATTATAGAAGGCCAAGAAGAGTTTGTGTTGAATTGACCCACTGAATTTTAGAAGGGAGAATTGTCTCACGCTGAACATGTTTAATGGTGAATCCGTTCATCTGGTAGTGTGTTGCTTTTTTTTACTAGGTAGATTTTAAAAAAGTTTAAATCTATTTAAAACCTGTTCAAACTTACTGAAAGAGTACTATAATGAATATTCATAAACATTATTTAAAAGTCACCAGTTTCTAATACTTTGCCATATTTTCTCGCCCTGTGAGAGTTGTGAATGTATGTGTGCATATATACAAATATAAGTGTATAATTTTTCTTGCTGATGCTAAATTCTTCAGTTTTATCTCGTAAACACAAAGATATATTCCATGTAATTATCATACAGTTCAAACTTAAGAAAATTACCATTAGTATTGAAATTTCCTCATTTCAGTATTTTTGTAGTTATGTTTTTGATCTAGAGTTCAGCAAAGGGTCGTACATTGCATTTTGTTATGTCACTTTAATTTAATCCAAAAAATGTCTCTTTTTTCCCTCTTGTTTTCATGACAGAATTTTTTGAAGAGTTGAGACCAGCTGTCATATTCTAGATTTGTGTAATTGCTTCCTCATGATTAAATTTGTGTGAAATGTTTTTTTGGTATAAATTCTACGTAAATGATTATGTAAACAACTTATTACCTTATATTTGGAAGGAGCTAGTTTCAAACTATTCCATTATTGCTGATTCTAAATTTGGTATCTATTCCTTTTGTAGTTACTAAATAAATAATTGATGGGATTGGACCATATGAATGTCCTGTTCTCCAACAATCTTTGACCCAGTGGTGTTAATCATCCATTCATGATTCCTCTCTCAATCATTGATGCATTGAGGTTACAAAATGGTGATTTTCTAATTTTATTATATATAATTTCCTCAGATATTTTTGTTGAGACAAGCTTTCCTCCTTTTTTTCATTTATCCTTTTCTCCCTCTTTCCATTCCTTGCCTCTTTGAGTCTCACCATAGATTCATGCAGGAGCCCTGATGATGCAGTGGTTAAGGGCTAGGCTGTCAGCTGGAAGGTTGGTGGTGACAACCCACCAGTGGCTCCGTGGGAAAAGAGTCCTGGCAATTTGCTCTCATAAAGATTTACAGCCTCAGATTACTGTGAGTTAGAATCAGCTCAACAGCCACAATAACAATGCAAACTCTTAAATTCCAGTTTTTTATTGTGATTAAGTGAAAATTTATAATCCAAGTCAATTTGTTGTATAAAAGCTGTAACACACACCTCTGTGCAACTCTGTCTGCTCTCCTCACCCTATGATAACACACTTCTCCTTTCTACTCAGTCCTTCTGGTATTCATTCAACCAACACTTGTCCCCTTCTCTCCCCCTGAATTCTTAAATTTTCTAAATTCGTAAAGCATTGCTGGTAGAATTCTTGCCTTCTCTATGGGAGATGGAGGTTTGATTCCTGATGATTTCACCTCATGTGCATTTACCACCTGTCTGTCAGTGGAGACTTGTGTGTTGCTGAACAGATTTTAGTGGTGCTTTCTGACTAAAACAGACTAGGAGATCATCAAGTGAAAACTCTATCCCAGTGCACTGGTCTGCAGTTGATCATGGGAGTGGCTTAGGGCCAGGCAGCATTTTGTTCTCTTGTACGTGGTGTCACCACGAGTTGGGGGCCCAACTCCACAGAGCTAACAACAATTCAGTGTGTTGTAATCAGTTCCCTAATTATTTTTGACACTTAGATTGTCTTGTCTTTGGCTAATAGGAACCCCTTCAGACTGGTCGTATGTGCTTTTATATAACTTCATTTGCGTTTAAAGCCTTCGTTGCTTTCTGAGTCAAGATATTTCAGATTTATCTTATATTTTCTCAGCTCCAGACCTAGGTGAAGCCATTTCTCTAAGAAGCTGTGGTTCTTTACAGTGAAGAATAGTTTCTAGATACCAAAATGTGATCATTGTTACTGAGTGTCATTCCTTCTAGTCCCTGTCAGTGGACAGAGCTGGGAAGCACATTTTTTGAAAGTCATCAAGTTATACAGATACCTTTAATTTACATTCCATAGTTGTAGAGCTCTTGTTTACCTTCCCCTGTTTTATATTTGTATTTCCCTTCTCCCAGAGTAAAAACATGACTTGCCAGCACCACCTCGGTATTACTCATTCTTTCTATCCATTATCCTTAAGTTGGTATTATAACATGGTATTACACCACCAACAAACCTACTAAGTAAACTTCAGCTTTTTTTTCAGTCTTTTCTTGCCATTATAATACATCCCGGTAAGGATATATACTCAGAACATTGTGCTTACAAGTTATTATATTTTGATACTTTAGGATCATATATTTCTTTGTATTTGGATACTTTCAAGGTTTGTTTTTTATCTTTTTTGAAGCCTCTGCCCTATTCCTACCCATGCCCTAAAGGGTGACAGTGGGACTTTTAATACAGGTTTGATTTCTGAGCTACATTAAGTGTTACATATTCAAAAAGTAAAGTTAAAAAGCATGATAAACAATGAGACTATCTCCTTTAAGGCTCTTTATTTTACATATAATAGTAACATTTTTACACCAGCTTTCTTTTGCTTGGTTTTCATTTTGCCTGACTGCCTTTTTTCCATCCCTTTAATTTCCAGCCTGTGTGTGATTATGTATTGTGTTTGAGCATCTCTTGTTTTTTTTCAGTCAACTCTGTGATCACTAATATATTCAAATTGCTTTCTGCTCCTTGTTTGTTTAGCTTGCCCTTTCTAGCTCCCCTCCCTCTCCACTTTCTGTTGGATTGATTGAATTTCCTTTACTTCATGTCTTTCTCTAATTATTTGGAAATTAGACATTCTCTGTCTCTTCTTTTAATGGTCATTCTTGTCACGCTGTTGGTGTCTCTTGGAGGTAAGTATTGGGGGCAGAAGGGCTGCAGTGTAGCATTGTCCTTTGTAGTTGTGAAACTACCAAGTAGTCTGAGCAGTGATTGCGGCAAATGGTGACCACACTGCGGTCCCCATGTGAGATTCAAGAACACTGTGTGCAGCCACACACATTGCTGCTACTGTTGTCGGCTGCTGGCCCTCCACGATCTCTTTCGTGTCGTTCATCTTAGAGCTCCTGTTTCCCTGCTGCGTCTCTGGGTTAATTTTCCTTTTGAGGAAAGATTCTTGAGGAAAGGTCAGAACTACTGGGATATAGTTCTACACAAATATCCTTTTGCCAAAGGTGGCTTTGCAGCCATTGGCGACGGACAAGATGATGAGAACTTCTCGGAGAGTAAAAGGATTAAAAAAAAAAGTTTAGTCTGCCTTACAAGTGACTATTCATTCAGGGAACAGAGAACTGCAGTATGACTTTTATTTATGCTTTAACCTCAGCAGTGAAGTACAGCTGCCCAGCACTGTGTTGCCATTCGCGGCACAGCTCAACTCTTTGTGCCTCCCAAGGGACCCCAAATGTTCTAGCTTTTTTAATTTTGGCAAATTAGAAAGACAGTTAGTAGGCAGATAATTTGTCTTCTCTATGGCAAAGCAGGCAGTACAAGACAGCCTACGTATTTTCTCTGAATGGAAGTTTCTGGGTTATTTTTTGTTTCATTATCAGTATTTCTTAGCTTGATTTATAGATTTACTGGGATTTCCAAATTGGGAAAAGGAAAATGTGTTTAACAAAAGTCTTTTCTCTTTCTCTTAGGGCTGCTGCTGAGAGTAAATTAGGACACTACACAGATGCAATAAAGGATTGTGAAAAAGCAATAGCCATTGATTCAAAGTACAGCAAGGCCTATGGGAGAATGGGGTAAGTTCCAGGAGATGCCCCAAATAGAGTCATGTCATACCAGATTTGCTCTTCTTCATGGGTTGACTTTAATTTCCTGCTTTGTATTGTACCTTCTGAACTAATAAGAACTTAAATATAACACAGTAGAGGAAATGACTGTGATAGCCATGGCTTGGGAGGAGGAGGTTTAGTTGTATGATAAATGGTTAGTTGTTGTAGAAAATTACATGGCCATATGAATTAGATTCACCTCCTATTTATGAACCACAGATCTCAAATGAGCATTTACTGTTGACTGACAGTACTTCTATACTCCTTCTAAATTCACTTTACCTCTCTCTGAAGTGCTGCACACCTTCCTTTTTCTCTTCTGATTCTTAGTACCCCCTCCATGGTGACTCTTATCTGACAATATTACCTCCTACATAATTGATAAAATAGTTGCATTTATGAGTAAGGCATCTTCCTAATTCCAAATCCTCCAATCTACCTGCATTTGTGTACTCATGGATTGCATTTTTTCATCCGTTTGTAATTGTTCCAAGACTTAAACTTTTATTTACTTCTTTTATTTTCCTCAACACCAGTTTTTTCCTTTCTCTAATAGGTGATGATAACTGGCATGTCAAAAGGTCATAAAACTCATCCATCCGAACCCTCCCTTAAACAATGCTCCCCTCTAGCTGCTACCTTCTTTCTGAGTTCCTCTTTCTGTGCAAATTGTACTTCTTGTCTTGTCATTTCCCATTCTGTCTTCTGCTCATTCTGATAGGTCTCTCATATGTATCACTCTACAGATGTAGCTCTCTTTAGAGTCACTAGCTGTCTATATCCTGCCAAGGACAATGCTCAGTTTTGTATCCATGTTATACCCAGTATGTCCAATCCATCAGCAAGTCTTACGAATTCTACTCTCTGTATGCCTTGAACCTAGGGATTGATCACTATCTTGCTCATAGCTGCTGTCCAAACCACCGCTTCTCACATAGACTACAACAGTAATCTCCTAGCTGGTCTCTCTGCCTCTCCTTCAACCTTTGCCCGTGTGTACCCTCTATTGATAAACCAGAGTGAGCTTCCTAAAACTATAAATCAAATCACATCACTCGGTTGCTATCAGAATAAAACCCAACCTTCGAACTGTGATCCTGTGTGATCTGGCACCTGACTGCTCGGACAGTACTTCCTTCAACACTTGCTTTTTGTGCTCCTTTTGTGAGCTTTTGTCCTGTACCATAAGCAGATCACACTTGAGTTCTTCTTGGGGCCTTTGTAGTTACTGCTGCCTCTGACTTTTTTTCATCTGACTGCTTTCTTCTCATCATTCAGGTCTCAGCTCATTTGTCACCTTTTCAATGTGGCTGCGCTTCAGCAGCTCTCTTACTCATTCTCTTTAACATTTCCATGTTTAATTTGCATGTTTACTGTCTGTCTGCTCAGGTAGAATGTAAGTTTCGTAAGATCAAAAACTATCTTTTTCACTTTAGAATCCTCAGTGTCTAAAATAGTGCTAGGTTTCAATAAGTATTTTTTGACTGATTGTTGATAAATTGGGGACTCTGATAAATTATCCTTTATGGTTGACTAGTACAAAATGAATTAGTTTCTGAGAAATGTTCTGTGGTTAGGTACTGTAGTTTACCCATGAAGACCATGAAGTAAGTCAGCAAAGAAAGAACTGGTGTAATTTGTTAGACTTGAAACCTAGAACACACACACAAAAAAACCCCAAATGCTCTCTTCGTATCTAGTTTTGGCCATCATTATTTTGTTCTGAAGTAATTGTTCAATAAGTAAATTCTAACTGGGTGTAGGTAAATGTTAAAATTTAGTAACTAATTCTTTGATCTGTACATGGAATAATTATGCATTTGCATTGTAAAGGATGCTAATTTTAACTATTTAGCAACTCAAGTTTCTTATTATGGAATACTAAGCTGATAAATCATAGCGCTGCCCCCCCCGCCTTTAAAATGGCACATTGATCTTTACCATGGCCTAAAGTGCCGATTCAGAAAAAGGAAGAAAGTGGGGCATTATAAGGCACAAATTAAATTTGGAGTCTTTTAAATGGTTTCAGCAACATGGAATTACATGACCACATCAGCTGGCATCTTTGGAAACCTAGTAGTATAGTGGGTAAGTGCCGTGGATGCTAACCAGAAGGGTGGCAGTTTCAATCCACCAGGCAGTCCTTTGAAACTCTATGGGGCAGTTCTGCTCTGTTCTTTAGGGTTGTGATGAGTCAGAATTGACTTGACAGCAGGGTGTTTGGTTTTGGGTTTCACTTTTTGTGAATATAGGCTTCCATAAGCAAATGTTTCACATTTTATGCATGAAAATGGGAGGGTAGACAAGGGTTATCTCTAGCATAAAGTTGAAGATCCTTCTAGGACAGCCAAGGTTGTCAGGAAACAGATTGAAGAGTTCAGATTTATAGAATGTTAGAGCTTGAGGTCACTTTAGTGTTCCAGTTTTTTTTTCCCCCCAGTAATATATTCCTGTGAGCCATAGTATAATGAATTAGTTAAATGTAATCTCAATTAAAGCTGAATACCAAGGCAATTCTTGGCTACAGTTGTGATGGTCTGGTGCTCTCTAATTATATATGCTATTATATACTCTTTATTCTCTTCAGGCTGGCCCTCACTGCCATGAATAAGTTTGAAGAAGCAGTTACAAGTTATCAGAAGGCATTGGATCTTGACCCTGAAAATGATTCTTATAAGTCAAACCTGAAAATAGCAGAACAGAAGTTAAGAGAGGTAGCCAGTCCTGTAAGTTATGAATGTCAAATGACTGAAATATTTCCTGTCATTTACAATTTGTTGTAATCAAACTTTAGTGGTTGGAATGATTCTGAGATAGAATTGTTTTACAGACAGGAACTGGACTGAGCTTTGACATGGCCAGCTTGATAAATAATCCAGCCTTCATTAGTATGGTGAGTGTATTTCCATTTCTGCCCTGTTGGCTGTGGAGCTATGTGGCTGTAGTACTTTAGGGGTGCTGCTAGTGAGTAGTGGCATAAGGCTGTGGTAGAGGCTCTTAGCCTGTCCAGGGATCTGTTTGTTGGAAAGCCACGGGTGAACTTGAGGAAGCCCATAGATTTCCTGAAATTGTATGTACAAATGTGTATAGATGTAGAATATGTGCGTTTTTCTTAGAGGGTGAACCAGAGTTTTCATCGGATTGGCAAAGGAGTCTGTAGTTCACAAAAGAATAAAAACCACTCTCCTCTATGGAAATGGTCCTAGGATAATATCCAATAATTGAAATCTGAGGATTTTGACTGTAGTGGTTCCCTACGTTATCTCCTCAGCATTGTCTGCCATCTTTTGTATCCTAATGATTTATTTGACCTTCTAATATAATTCTCATCCTTCAAACTGACAAAATCCCTTGGAGACCTTTTTGAAAATACACATGCTGTGATCCAATATGTGAAGACCCTGCTTTGGTGGGTCTGGAATGCTACCTGAGCACATAAAGCAACTTGGATGACTGTATACTTCTACATGCTTTACCTTTGGAAGGCAGAAACCATTTCTTATTTATCTTTGTTTCCTTCAAAAACAACTGTTGCATGCACTGAATCGTCAGTTGAATAGAAATGCACAGATGACTCATTCCCCATGAGACAAAGAAGTCTTCTGAGCAGTGTCACAGATTGAATTATATCTCTAAAAAGATGAGTGTATCAGTTTGGCTGGCACATGATTACCAGTGCTACCATTCTATAATTTGATAAGATTTTCCTATGTGTTGTAAATTCTGTCACTATGATTTGATAAGATAGATTAGCAGCAGGTATATTGATGAGGTCCACAAGATTAGGTAGTGTCTTTCTTAAGCTAATCTCTTTTGAGATATAAAAGGGAGATCTTCTGAGATATAAAAGGGAGCAGAGAGACATGGGAATCTCACTCATATCACCAAGAAAGCAGTGTCAGGAGCAGAGGGTGTCCTCTGGACCTGAGGTTCCTGTGCTTAGATGTACCCAAACCAAGGAAAGACTGATGATGAGGATCTTCCTCCAGGTCCAATAGATAGAAAACACCTTCCCCTGGAGCTGGTGCCCTGAATTTGAACTTCTAGCTTAGTGGACTGAGAGAGAATAAATTTCTCTGTTAAAGCCATCCACTTGTGGAATTCCAGTTATAGCAGCACTGGATGATTAAGACAAGCAATTGGTAGCTTTTATTTTTATTTTCTATCAAACTTAAGTTAGTTTTACTACCTGCTAGTCAGCAAATTCTTGTCTTTGCAGGTTTTGTGGCATTTTTGAACATTTCTCATTGTCAGGTCTCAGGTTATGCTGTTTTAATAGGATGTAGAAATGGAATTTGGTTTCACATTTGGCATAGGCCCTGAGATCCTATGTGGTGTGAGACCACCATGGAGGAGTTGTAAAGGTTGGGGTTAAAAACTTGTTTTGTGACTCTTAGAAAAGAATCAGGTAAACAGAGATTAAAGAGAATTTTTGAAGACAGTTATTGGAGTTCCGAAGTCCTGTTCCATGAATGAGAAAGTAGGGAGGCCTGCCTTCATCTCAAGGGCCATTGAGAAAGGATTTCTCTAGCCCATTCAGAAACTTTTCTGTGTGGTTCTCCGATGAGTGGTATGTCTTGAGAAATAGCTGTACTGATGACAGTGGAGTGGAGGTGTGTTTCCTGTGAACCAGAGATGAGCACACCTGCTTGTGAGGATGGTTCCAGTCTCAATCTATCTTACTGGACTTTGCCCAGGGGAAACTCCAGGAATGTGATGGGATTCCAACACAGAGAGTCTCTGGAGGAGGACTGCTAACTTGGAACCAAATAAAGGTCATAAGCATCTAGCCAGCAAGTGTATTATTTTTCAGAGAATAGGTGAGAAATCATGGGGGAAGGAAGTAATCTGAAGACTCTCAAAAACTGCCCATGAGAGAGTCAGAGTCACTTTAAGTAACTGTCAAATCTGAAGAGCACCAGTGCAAAACTATTACGATAGTAGTCATCAATATGTCTCCTGCTTCCCTCACCTCTTTCCTTCATTTTATCCTGACCCCTAGAAGGCCAGAAAACTTGGTCAGTGCGCTGGGGCAAAAGGAGTAGAAGCTTTATGGTGAAAAAGAGCAGTCAGCCATCCCCTTCTTTGTTATGGCAAATGGCCAATCTATAGCAGGCCCATGCTAGAGAGAGAGTAGTTTTACCTATAAATGAAGTTATATATATTTAGTTACTACACTGAGCAAGACATAGTAATTACTGAACTGAAAGTATCTTATATCTTAAAGAACTCCTCGCTTGAAAGTGAGTAGAAAAGCCACAAGAGGTGTTCTTTCTTCTATGACTTAAATTGTAGAAGAACGGGAAAGAACTGGTTTTGCAGAATCAGCTTAAAGGGGTTTTGAAACAAAAATGTTTATGTTTATGGCTCATGAATCATGTTCTTTCTGTGTAATGCCTATAGTACTCATGTCTTTGCTTAGAGGCACCAGTCCTGATTCACACTTTAGTTACTGAATTGTTTGCAAGTCAGTCAAACAATTATCTCCTGAGAGTGAAACAAGTGTTTTTTTCTCCCGAAAACCTCACTTTGGATCAGTGAATCAAGAATCACTGTCTACAAAGATTTACTTACGGTGTCTGTACTTCATGGTTCTGTGCATTTATAGGAGGCTGTCGTACAGGTTTCTTTGTACATGGGAGAGAAGAGGGTGGAGAGTAGGGGACAGGAGCTTGTTAGAGGATACCACAAGTATAGAATGAAAAGGAGGATTGTGCTGTCACCGGGCAAGAACAGAAGGAGCTGCAGAGAGGCAGGCATGCAAAATTGATTTGGATTGTAATACCTTCACTTAATCACAAAATAAATAAATAAATAAATACTTTTCTTCCTGGACCAAAAAGAAAAAAAATTACTGTCTACAAAGATTTAGACTAAATTTAAATTTTGCACAAATATTGTTGACCATAAGGAGTTCTGGTGGTGCAGTAGTTAAGTGATCCATGGCGAAGAAAGATGTGGCAGTCTTCTTTTGTAAAGATTTACAGTGTTGCAAACCCTACCTGTTATGTGTTGGAACTGACTCAACAGCAGGAGATATTGTTGGCAATAGGAACTTAAGGCAAAAAAAATTTGTTACATATCTCAAATAGCAAGTGTTTCATGTATGTGTATAAATCTGATTTACCCCACTTGTACTCCACTGTAAAGATGTGAATGATTGAAATTATCATACCTTGTGGAGCATCATCACATGGAGTGCACTGTCTCAAGTGCAGGAGATACTTTTAAAGTTTCTACTTTCCCTTTTGGGTCACTTGATCTGATGAGTATTAGTAAACTACAAGCAATAACCTTAGTTTACAGTGTTGTTTGTAATCTCTTTATCCTTGCAGTGTACTTTATAATGACCTTTTTCCTATTCTAGTACCTCCTCTTTTTTTCCCTTTACTTTGTAAAGCACACTGAATCTCTGAAATGTTACATTGTTTAGTCACTATGTTAAATACCTTTCATTGGAAATGCCATTTTTCATTTTCAGGCAGCAAGTTTAATGCAGAATCCTCAAGTTCAACAGCTGTAAGTATATGGAAAGAGCTTATTACATTTTTCTCTTCCACCCACCAAAAATGCTAAAACTACCCTGAATGCTGGTCATTGGGAACTTAGGCTACATTTGCTTTATTTAACCTTCTATATGATGAGGGTATACTTACTGTCTTTCCATTGGCCAGTTGCTCTTCCTGTTAAGAACGTATGCTGATCCAGTGATGCATCTCCTCTCTCCTGCAGGATGTCAGGAATGATGACAAATGCCATTGGGGGGCCTGCTGCAGGAGTTGGGGGCCTAACTGACCTGTCTAGCCTGATCCAAGCGTAAGTGTTCAAGAGAAATAGTGAAATGTAGTTTGTTTTCAAGTTTGTCTCTGAGGTGAGAGAACCAGGCTCTCTTTTTTAATTCTTATTTATTCTTTTACTATTAGGAAACCCTGGTGGTATAGTGGCTAAGTGCTGTGTCTGCTAACCAAAAGGTTGGCAGTTCTAATCTGCCAGACTCTCATTAGAAACTCTATGGAGCTGTCCTATAGGGTCGCTGGGAGTTGGAATCACCTTGACAACAGTGGGGTTTTTTTTTTTTTTTTTTTTTTTTTTTTTACTATTAGTATCAGTGGCCTTATTAGATATTAAGTCTGAAAGAAGTTTATAAATTGGAGTCCCTTTTCAGACTCAAGGGCAGGAATCCAAATGTGGGTCCTCTGGCCTGCTCAATGGGCTTTTTCAAGGGGTCTTCCAAGTACCAGTGAGTGATTTTCCCCCTTAGTAAGGCAGGTAGAACAATATTAATGAAAGGTGAGTAGGTGATTCACATTCCTGTTCAGTGGCTAGGAGGTACTGGTTACTAAATGTTTGAGAGAACCCATGGTCCAGCTAGTTCCCCATTTAGTCTTTTGACTTTAGCTTAATTTTTCCTTACTTGGTTATGTTGTCAGTGGCTATCTAATCACTTCTGACTCTTGCAGGGCCAGATTACCCAATAGTCAGGTAAGCACGGGCTTACTTGTGCTTACTTACGAATCTACAGTGTAGTTTCACCTGTCTTTTCACAGCAAAGATGTGATTTGAAGCCCAGGTGGAAACTGCACTGCAGATTAGTAAATAAATACAGGAAAGCCATACATTGCTTATTGTTTAATCTGCACCTACACTTACAGGGTGCCATGTGTGTCAGGGAGAACTGTGCTCTGTGAGGTTTTCAGTGGCTGAGTTTCTGGAAGTGATTATCAGGCTTTTCTTCTGTGGTACCTCTGTGTGGACTCAAACTACCAACCATTTGGTCAATAACTGAGCATGTTAACTGTTTGCACTAGTAAGGGACTCCTCGGTACATTAAGGTCCTCAGGTTCTTATGGGGATGTCAATGCTGTCATCTTCATTTATAGAGCTTCCTCAGGATTAGCATTCTGGTGCTTTTGAGGGCTGGGAGAGCAACAGTAAAAATCCTATGTCCAAATACAATGTGACCTCATAATATAAAGGAATTTATTCCCTTTTTTCCCCAGTGAAGACCTAAGAAAAAGTTTTTTGGCAGGCTTGAACATGTAAGCCAGTCAGGGATAGACATTCAATTATCTTAATTAAAAACACATATATATTCAAAGGAAACTCTGGTGGCATAGTCGTCAAGTGCTACTACTGCTAACCAAAAGGTCAGCAGTTCACTTCTGCCAGGTGTTCCTTGGAAACTCTACAGGGAGTTCTAGTATGTCTGTAGGGTTGCTATAAGTTGGAATCAACTTGACGGCACTGGGTGTGGTTTTTTGGTTTTGGTCATATATTCACAAGTCACATAGGTTGATTTTCAAGCTATTTTTTTCTAGATTCGTATTTTAGGCAACTATTTTTTTGCAACTTGTTTATTATCATCCCTTAGAGCAAGTCCTTGAGTTCCTCCACTACTTGAGCACGTTAGTCTTCACTTCCATTCGGGTAGCTTAAGACACTTAGTAATCTCTGTGTAATGCTGTTGCTGCAAATTTTATAGGAAGCCTCGAGTTACCTTTTTGCTATTTGTGGTTGAGACTATATAAACATATAATTAACTCTCAATAAGGCAGGTGAGAACAAGTGGTATCTAAACACTTTCAGTTGAGGGTCACACACTCAGAAATGTTTGTTCAACTTCTTGGCCTTTTTAAAAATCAGTACTGTTGGATGACCCCTGTAAACTGTGTCATACTCTGGTATGAGAGGGGCTTTCAACTTGACTTTAAAGGAAAGTATGTTGTATTATATTTGAGCATATTCAGTAAAAGCCTCTTTGTCCCTTTGTGGGTAAGCACTAGAGGTATAGGTGTCACCCAATTCAGGCACTAACTTTTTAGCTTGGGTGTTTTCAAGAATTATAAAGAATTCTGCACTGTAGTAAGTATATGGAGGCATTGACAAGTATGCAGATATTAAAGCTGTGATTCTGAAACTTAACTACTATTATAACATCACTGTGTCTTTATTACAGGGGACAGCAGTTTGCTCAGCAGATACAGCAACAGAATCCTGAGCTTATAGAGCAGCTGAGAAATCACGTCCGGAGCAGATCATTCAGCAGCAGCACTGATGAACATTCTTGATTTGACTGGGAACCCTAGCTCCAAATGCAGATTTATGGGTCTGAAATTTGTAGATAGTGGCCAAAACATCACCCTATCTGATGTTTGAAAATAGCAGAGGAAAACTTACACACATTCCTAAAGAATAAATCTGTTTAGACAATAGGTTTATCACAGACTTGAACATAACATGACTCCTTTGGAAGGCTTGTTAACTAAAGTGCCAGTATAGCACTGGACAAGTTTCCATTTTCAAATTTTCATTATCATATTTGTATATTAGACTTAATAGCAGAGTATATTTATTGAACAGTTGGGCTGTTTATTGGTGAGTTTTATTTCTAGCTCCAAATTCCCTTATGCATACCTTTTTGAGATAGGAGACAAGTAACAAAAAATGTTTCCCAAGCTAGTCTAGAAAAGATCTACTTGCCACTGACATAAGTAGCATGTCTGGAGAGAAGAAAGCTGTTATCTAGGTTTAGCTTTGATAGTGCTATCAATAATATCCATCATAGGTGTGAGTACCATCTTTAATGCTGCTTATTCTGATGAATGACAGAGAACCCTAAGAGCTGGTAGAAAGCAGCATGTGGTCTAAGGGATGTTTTGAAAAGAAAAAATATAGGTGAGTGAATGTATACAAAGTAAAGATTGGATGCTCAGGTTTTCTGCATACTTCTTTAATCTTGCCTGCAATTTGGTATTGATAATGTTAGCATGACCAGTTATGCTTATTTCATAATAAAAAACATTTAGAAATCCTTCGTGGTACTGGTTAGGTCAGTCATGTAACTATTCAACTTAATTAGCACAATTTCACAAGTGGTGACCTTACCATGGAAACTCTGACATAGGTGAGGATACACCTGTATTAAACCAGCGGCTTGGCCCTAAGGGTTTTCAAAGTGGCATTTGTTTCCATAAATACTATTTTTTTTTTTAAAGACTCATTCATTATTTGATGGATCACAAAAAAATCACTAACATTGCTTGCTTATGTGATCTTTTATAATTTGATTTGGCATGCCACTCTTATGCTTACCTTTGATGCAGCTGAAACAGAGACTTAAAATGTCTTACTGTAAATTAGATGCCGCATTAGTGGACAGCAGCGACATTAGGTAGTAATGGCACAACTCTGCCTACAGTGATAGATGGGACACATCTAAGTCCAGTAAGAATTTCTTTTGTTTGTCAATCCTGAATGTGGCAGTGAGGCTGACATATAGTGATTTCACAGGTTTTGTGAGGGAAAACTGAAAAAGAAAGTAATATAAAATTAAAGTAATAATGTTGATGATCAAAGTCTTGTTATTACTGTTCTTCTCGTCCCCCCTCCCGCCAAAGCCTAATTAGTTGGGATCTTCAAGTTTGAAAACCAATTTTTTCTTTCTTCCCTTTTCTGGGATTAAAATAGGGATTCTATAATTACACTGTACCAAATGCCTGGGGAATTTATAAAAATGCAGACTCAGGGCTATACCCCAAATTTTGATTTAATATGTCCTGTAATATAGTCTAAGGAATCACCATTTTAAAAAGAACACCAGGTGGTTTGACTCTAGGTCCAAGATTCCTAACTTACAGAAACACTTGACCAGCAAATATGTAACTATCTGGGTTCTGGCACCAAAGACGACCTATATGAATTTATAGCTCTGGATAGAGAAGATCATGACTCAAATCTCAGGTTCTTTGACATTAAATCTGTGTGAGGATGAAGTGTTTGGCTGCTAACGAAAGTTGAGCAGTGTTCCTTGGGAGAAAGATGTGGCCTCTACTTTGGTCAAGTTACAGCCCTGGTAACCCTGGGTAGATAGACTTTGTCTTAAGAGTCGCTATGAGTTGGAATCGACTTGATGGCAACAGGTTTGATGTTTTGTTTGGTTTATATTTCATCTAAATCAATATTTCATGAAGTTGGATTCAACTCCCAGTGTTCAGGTATTATACAGAATAAAACTGTAACTTAACTACATATAAGTGACAAAAGAGATGAGAACCAAGGTTAAAATCTTCGTTAAAAACTAATCATTCTTATCCAGTGTTGGATAAGAAAGTTTTTTGTCTAACTATCTTTACTGCATTAAAAACACTCTAAGATCAGTAAAACTGATAAACCTCTAGCCAGACTAAGAAAAAGAGAAAATACAAATTAACACTACCAGCAATGAAAGGAGGCATCACTAGGCCCTGCAGACATTAAAAAGATAATCAGAAAATACTAAGACCATTGTTGGTACTTGGCCAGAGTTGGCTTCCAGCTCTTGGAGACCTCATACAAATGTAACAAAATACTGCTTGGTTCTGTGCCATCTCCATGACTGGCTGAGGATCAGACAGTTGTGATCCATGATGTTCCCACTGGCTGATTTTGCCAGCCTCTCAGTCTGGAAGCACTACTCAATCCTGTTGAGATTCATAGCAACACACAAGCCTCCACTGATACACATGGGTGGTGGCTGTGCAAGAACTGGTCAGGAAGTGAACCTTAGTGTCCCGCCTAGAAGGTTAGCATTCTATTGCTGAACCACCAATGTTACTAGCTCTGGCTCCCTATTTTTAAAAATTTAGATAAAACAGACAAATTCCCTGTAAGATACAAACTACCAAAGCTCACTGAATAAATAACCTAAATAGATGTATGTTAATCAAAGAAGCTGAATTCAGTTAAGATATCCCAGAAGAGAAAACCACAGGCCTAAAGTGTTTCACTTGTGAATTCTACCAGACATGTAAGAAAAACATTTCTACACAATCTCTTTCAGAAAACAAGAGGAGGAACTGCCATCTAATTTGACCAATGATGTTAGTACCCACATTAAACACATATGAAAAAACTTTATTGTCTTAAAATGCTTATCTTCTATAGCTATGCTAGCCTTTATTTATGTATAAGGGGCCCTGGTGATACAATAGTTAAAACACTTGGCTGCTAACTAAAATGTCTGGTTCAAACCCACCAGTGGCTCCATAGGAGGCGAGTAGTGGCAGTCTGCTTCCACCAAGATTTACAGCCTTGGAAAACGTTCAGGGCAATTGTACCCTGTCCAATAGGGCTGCTGTGAGTTGGAATGGACACTACAGGAGAGGGTTTGAATTTTCCTTTTTACATCGTTGCATTGCAAGCTGTTTGAAAGGGTAATTCTGTGTGGTTGAATTAAGCTACTCTTAGAATTGTCCGAGTTCTTCTCATTGCAATCACTAGGGACTAATTTCCATTACTGAGTATAAAAAGGGAAACTAAAACAAAACCTCAAATTACTGGTGCCCTGGTGGCACAGTGGTTAAAGTGTCTGGGAGTGAATCAAAATGTTAGTAGTTCAAATCCACCAGCTGCTCCTTGGAAACCCAGTAAAAGGCAGTCCTACTCTGTAGGGTTGCTATGTGTGTAATCAACTTGAGAGTAATGGGTTTGGTTTTGTTTCTTTTAAATGGGAATTGGTATATCTCTTGCATTGCACCTTCTAGTTTCTTTGCTAATACACCACATCCATAACAGACTCAATCTAGATGTCATCCGTCTACTTACCTGGTTCCTATTCTATTTAGGCCATTTTTTGCTCTTCAGGAAAGTAACTTTGTTACTTTGGAATCATTACACTGCAAGCTGTCTGAAAAGGTAATTCTGTGTGGTACTCTTAAGATTAGAAGACTTGCCCCAAATATTATTCTTGCTTGTTTGTAAAAGATAGTGTCAGTCTAGAGAAACAAGAGGGCATTATGTAAATCTTGTATACATTATGCTTAAGAATGCTTGACTTCCATTAACCGTATTTCAGTGTGGTAACTGTCAGGTGCTATGTAAAACTTGACATGTCCTTGTTAAGCAAATGACACTTTCATTTAATGTACCAATTATTTCTTACCTCTGTTTTATAATATGGTTTAAACAGAATCCTTCCAAGGTGGCATTATCTAACTTTTAAAGTATGAACAATATATGTTTGGTTTATTGTTTATAAACATTAGAGACTTTACAATTAAATTGTATAGCAGATTCTAAGTAAACATTGTATGTTACATTTTTTTTATATGAAACCAAGTTGTGAGAAGATGCTTAAAAAACAAAGTGCTCAGTGCAGTGGCTACACAGTCTTGTTTCCTCAGTTGATTGATTTTAATCCTTTTGGAAGACAGACTTTCATTTTACACTATTTGCACTTTATTTTGCACAAATGTTTCATTAATTATTCTAATTTGGGAAGTAAACCTCATTCTGATCATAGCTTCCATTTGGGACCAAACAATCTGTCATGGCAATAAATATTTATGCATTTAAGAAAAACTGATATTTTTGTATTTGACTTTAGTATACTCTTACACTCTTAAGAAATTCCATACTCTTGAATTTCAAGTTACCAAAATAAGATCACTTTAATGGCCAGGCTTTTGTTTTCCTGACAAAATAGTCACACTTTTTATTACACTTACGTTGCAGAGTTGTTTACAACCTTAACTGTTCTGTTTCATGACGTAAGTAAACAAGTTTGACTGCATGTGGAACTAGAAAGTTTTATTATAATATTAACACTTGATTTAGAGTCCAAGATCAAGTATTAGAACCTAGGAATCTTTTAAATAAGCCTTACAAAAAAATGTGGTTTATATTTTCAATGGAAAAACACAAAAAATCAGGAAGTAGAAAATTATGTGTCTAGTGTAATCAGCCACCTAAGGAACAAAACAAATTCTGACCTGATATTCAGTAAGTGAAAGTAAGATATCCACACATACCACAACCCCAATGTAGTAATTTTGAAAATAATTAGAAAAGCTCATACTGTGTTAGCAAATAACAGGTCATAGAAGGACTACCCCAACTGTTTTAAATCAAATACCTTTTCTGTTGATTGAAAAGGTAGGAAAACATGGGTTACAGTATTTTTATGCAAATTAACATTCCATCTGTTGCCTACTGTCCCAAGAGGCACTTTCATAAGTCATAATGCCTATGTTTTTTCCCCGTTGCTATAAAAAATCAGCATTACATGCTTAGAAAAATACCTACTTCTGATAAAACATTAAGAGAATTCCAACCTTGTAAGAAACACGTATGATCTAGATCACAATCCACAAACTAAGACCTAATCCTTCCTGCCACCTCTGGTAAATACAGTTGCATTCTCTTTACAGTTGTCCATACCTGCTTTGCAGTGTAACAGCAGAGTTGAGTAGTTGTGACAGAAACTGCACAATCTAAAATATTTGCTATCTGTCCTTTGACAGACACAAGCTTGCCCACCCCTGTTGTACAGGCTTGCTAGGAACAGATGTTCTCAAATAGAGTAAGTGCATTTGGATAACAAGGTCCAGTGGTCACTGAAAATGAAATGAGATAAGGTAGAAAATGTACAAATGTTCACTTAGAATATAACTCATGATAAAATCAGATGGTTCTTTTCAAAACAAACATTTAATATTTTAAACAAATCAGTTACACAGGAAAGAAATTTGAACACATACTCATTTTTGTTAAACAGATCATTTTACAAAGCTGATGAAATACAGAAAGCAGTTCTGACACACTAAAAGCGTAATATTAGAAATTTTCTTCAGTCTTCCATTTTAATGGCCGAAGAGACCACACAGACTTGTGCAATGTCATCGTACTCGTATGTCCTCTTTAAGAAAGTATCTGTCAGTCTTAAACCGGAGATGCTCTATTGAGAGAAAGATACAAATCTAAGACTCTATACATACCAAAATCCCCAAACCAAGTGCGTTCTAGTCAATTCCAACTCATAGTGACTCTATAGAACAGAGTACTGCCCCATAGGGTTTCCAGAGAATGACTGGTGGATTTGAACTGCCGACCTTTTTTGGTTAGCAGATGTAGCACTTAACCACTAAGCCACCAAGGTTTCTTATTTACATATACACACAAGTGATTATGGGTTAATGGCCTCCATATACTGAAATTATTAAAAGAAAGCATACTTGCAGTCCCTGTACTGAAGACAGCAGAGTAAGGGCAAGGCAGAGTGAGGAACTTGGATGTAGCTTTCCCAGCTGTCTTCCTGAAATGCCACACCAGTGGATAGAATTGGTATTGCACATTTCCAAAACCAGATCCATAGTCCTTTCACTGCTGGAGGAAATCAGAAAAAAAAGAATAAATCTTGTTCCTTTCACAAAGAAGTACTGTAATATTTCTTCCACTATTCCTGAATGAACTTGTTTCCTGGGTTTCCATACTACAAACCAAAGCAGAACTGAAAAGCTACTCTTTTTATTTAACTTTTAGAATGAAGAAAAATGACAGGAGATGGCACCTTCTAGGGCTGAAAATGGCATTCAGACCAATCAGCCTGCTTAATGTTGGCCTTCTGGTTCTAGAACTGAACCTTTTAACAACTTGGCTGCTTCTCTGGGAGATTTCCAGACATTTGTGTCTACTTCTGCTTTTACATATTCCTATTTCTGTCAGGTCTCTACAAGAAAGATGACAACAAATTGAGTCTGGCTGTGTGTTGTTGATATTTGATCTGTGTTCCTTTAGTATTACTACAAATATACGGATAACTTAGAAAATGGCCCACAGACTTCATATGAAGTAAACATGATTTAGTTTGTTTACTGGGTCATTTAACATGAAAAGCCTCTTCTGCCAGTTCAGCTTAAGCATTTATTAAATAAGTCAGATAAATTTTAATAGATGTACCTTTAAAAAACATCTAGAATCTCATTATGAAAAACAGTATCTGACTGCAATTCAGGAACTCCTTCAGACTTTTCTTTTACCTCTTTTTCTCATAGTTGGTTCTATATTTTAAAATATTCAATTTTAATATTTATTTTACTGATATTTGGATCTATTGACTTTAGATATTTAGCTTTTATATATCTCTATCTCCCTAGTAAACAAATGAAGTGCCCACTATGTGCTAGAGACAACATTAGGTGCACTACTTGAGTTTTCTCATTAAATTTCACAAAAATCCAGTAAAAGTGTATGTGTGTTATGTGTGTATGAGGAAGGAAGGTGTAGTACCAATTGTATAACAAAGATCCAAGAAGCAAGTACTTTTCAGAAAACCCTTATTTGAATCATTCAAAGTTAAAGGGAACACCAAAAGAAATTAAATTTACTTTTGTAGCACTTTGTTGGTGAATAATTTGCTATACCTCACAAAACACAAACAAAAAAATTCCCAGACAAGCCCTACCTCCATAGGGCCTTTACCATGTGTGTAATGTTTTTCTGAGCTCCTATGATGTCGTAAGTACTATACATATAAGGCTAGGTAAAACACGATCCCTTATAATTACAGCAATATGTAAATGTCACTAAAAAGCTATGTTAAAATATGCTATCACAAAAAAAAAAGGATTAACTGTGCTTTGGAGGGATTATGTGGTTTCACAGGAAGCAGGAATTCTGAAGAACAAATATTTATCTCCCTAATACAAAAATACTGAAACGGATATAAGATTAAACAGGATTACACATTCAGACTGCTAGGGAGAGAATTCATCATTGCAATATTATTAAAATGCCTCAATTAATCATAAACATCAAGTAGTAATACAAATAGTTGCAAGAGCAGGATTTAATCCTAGGATTTTCTAGCTTCAAAGAACCATGCTCTTCACTTAAATGGGTACAGCATGCTGTCTCTTTGATTAGCAAAGCCCTCTTTTTCTGTCTGCTATTAATCCTGCACAGAAGGGCTATGGTGGCTCAGTGGTTAAGCAGCAGGCTGCTAACCAAAATGAAGGCGGTTGAAATAACCCAGCATCTCCCTGGGAGAAAAACGTGGCAGTCTGCGTCTGTAAAGAGTTACAGCCTTGGGAACCCTGTGGGGCATTTCTACTTTGTCCTGTAGCATTACTATGAGTCAGATTTGACTTAATGGTAATGGTTTTGGTTTTGGGGTTTGTTATCTTTCATATTTAAATTCATAACTGATTTTTCGATTTTTAATACTAAAGATACAACTCGGGTAGAAGCATGTGTCAGCAAACATCCATGTAATTATTCCAAATCTACAGTGCATTTTCCCCCATGAACCTACTAGCTCATGTGTGAGTAAACTCAAGTGTGAAGGAGTGTCAACAACAAAAAGAACACAGACTTGGAAGTCAAATACACTGGATTCAAATTCTGACCCCATCGTTAACAACTCTTTAAGTGTGAACAAGTCACTTACCTTCTCTGCACTGGCTTTTCCATGCATAAATTGTGAATGTAGTAAGTACAGATACAGAAAGTACCTAACACAGTAGGACCTATCTATTATACTACCACCAGATGATGAATGTTATCTTACTCAAACCATCAGAGAACACTGTACACCGATGGGAAGCTTCAAAGGAGACAGCTTATTTAAAAGATTTAAAAATCCTCCATCAAGAAACCCTGCCATTACCTGCAGTTTGTTATTTTACAGGTTATGTGAAATGGTTCTTCTAAGTTTACAGTATCTGGGATTGCCTCCAAAGATAACCTAACATCTCCATAACCTGGAGCCTAAGAGAGAAAGCAATATAGTTAATAAGTATCTATTATGAAACAGTTCAATGTTAGTAAAGGTACCAAACCAGCACTTCACTGAACAGTTGTTGGATCTCCAAGCTCATATTCTGAGAAAACACTTTTCATTCATTCTACCGTTCCCCCATTCTAACCTCTTGTGCTGCTTCCACCTAAAGAACAGCACAAGCCCTAAAAATTTGTTTTTGCTAAAATTACTCCAAGTTCAGTACAACTAAGATAAATCTCATAGGTAAGCAGTGAACAAAGAAATTATAGGGACTCAGATCTAAAAGTGATGGCTTTCCAGAGACACTGTAGCTTCTGTATGATTCTAAACAGGTAAGATTACTGCACTTTTACACAAATATTGTGCATCTCCTACATTTGTATGTCAGCTACTCCCCACAGCAAGGTATTTTCATAAGTCCACTACACTAATTATATTACAGAAACTTATTAAAAAAAAACTTGGTATAGCATCTATGAACATAATGATGGGGGAGGTCATGGTCTGCAAACATAAAATGTGTGCATTAAATCCGGTAATGGCTAAAGAGTAGTGGCTAGAGAAAGAGATCACTCTGAAATGGACCTAAAAGAAAAACAGGTCTTTTCACAAGACACACAGTCAGGAACCATAGAAACACCAAGGCATGAAACACACCATGTTAGGATGATAGCTAATTATTTACTTTAAACAAATACAGAGATTGTTTTCTTTTAAAGCAGTGACTGAAAATCTGTAAGTAATCGATGGCTATACAATGAATGAAAATCTTTCCTTTGAAATTACTGCTTTAAACAGTGAAAGGAAAGTAAACTTTAAAGTACATGAACAGGGAATATTCAACATAACAGGTTATGTTTTAAAAAGGTATGGGCTGAGTAGGTGAATGCAGTAAACCTAAGAGTTTCAAGACACTGCAGAAAAGAAAAGTTTAAAGTAGTGGATCGAAGCCAGATGAATAGTGAACATGAATTAACCTAGGCAGGAACAACTTTAAAGAATTATTTTAATTTCTATTTTGTAAAGTAAAAGCCTATTAAGGATAAATTAACACTTGAGCTTTTTTATTTATCTCAAATGCCAAGTTTTCTATCCAGAGATCAGTGAAATTATTAGTCTTTTATCTCTTATTCTCTAGTAATATCTATACCTTTTATGGTGTTTTGATTTTTAGCGATAGACCTAGAAAAATTTAAATTGTTCTAACCATGACCCAAATATCCCAAACCCCTACCAAAACTCTTTTCCAAACTCACCATTCTTTGAAGCTGGCTGGTTTGTAACCTTCCCCTTTCACCTAAATTTGTTTTCCACACTATATCCAATTTTCCGATGACTGTTACTCCCTTAATGATGCCTGCTTTTTCTGCAAATTCCTTCTTCGGCTTAAGGCAGTATAAGTACTGGCGCGTATCCATTGGCTGCAAATACGCTCTTGAACCAAATGTAGACAAGCTGAGATAGAGACAGACAGAGATGAAGAAACATTTCTAGCATCTTTTAAAAGAAAAACTGTGCCTGTGATTCTTGCTTTTGGACAAAAATGGGATGATTTACTATCCAAAGATCCAGAACAGGTCAGTGGTTTCAACATAAACAAAAACGATTTGTACTGACAGGATTTTTTTTTTTTTTTTAAATTAACTGACACTGAAAATCTTGAGGTTCTTTATAATAAAATGAATGTGTTACCTAAAAAGAAAAATGCAATAGAAATCAAGACATTAAGTACCATGTTTCTTTTCTCTAAAATTGTCCATGATAATAGTTTAGAATAAGAAGAAGCATACTACTCTAATGTGAAAAAAAAGGGTGGAGAGGAGGGGACAGGTGCTCATTAAGGAGATACTAAAATATAGAGTGAAAAGCAGAAGGGAGCTGCAGACAGGTGTGCATGCAGAATTGATTTGCATTGTATACTTTCATTTAATCACAATTAAAGAAACATACCATTCTAAAATTATGTAATCATTTTAATAATGAACTAAAACTGAGGCCAGGTTTTGGACTATGAAAAGAAAGCAAATGACTGTGAGGGACTAGGACTCTATAAACTTGTTTTTCTGACCACCATGGTAATTACGTACTACTTTTCCCAGCTTTTACTTTCTTATTCATATTAGTATTAATCATACACCTATTTATTCTCCCTCTTTTATATCATCTATAGAACACATGCACTTCCCTTTTACATAAACATTCAATCTTCTCTTCCTAAGCCCACTATTTTTGGTGTCGGGACAGTGTTTCTCCTTAGGACTCACCATCACCCTTAACTTCTTTTTCATGATGTCCTTCCATGCCTCAGTTTAATCATTTGCAGAATAAGGAGGACAGTTTCTATGTCTATCCGATAGAATTATTGTGGGAATTCAACGATGAAGTGCTCCAAACATAAAACGCACAGGGCTAGGATCTTGACTCACATGGATAACAGAAGCACTAGTGTAATATTATTGAAACAAAACAACCCTAGACTAACAAACATTAGAAAGGCATTTATTTTTCAGACACAAAAACAAATACTTCAGAGTTCATAGTTACCATTCTCCAGCCTGGCTGACAGAATTTAATTCTGCTACACTGTACATTATAGATGGCTCCAATGAAACTTTCTCCATAAACATAGGTGAGTTTGTAATATTCTGAATCTGGGCTTCGAGGAAAACTTCATCAGTCTGAGGATATGAAAAGAACATCCACCAAAGGGTGACAGTATTTAAAAACTGACCTCTATATTATCTGATCTATATGAAGAAAATATATTAACCATAAATGTGATTAGTTCATGCCTGCAAATCAAAGTTACAATAATTAATGCAAGAAAAGAAATATTCATCCCAACATAATTAAAAGGAGCAAAGTCAAGTGTTAGTCAACCAATACCTTGTCAAACAATGGATGGGGGATAACCATAAGATACTTTGTATTCACATTTGAAAAATATTTAACTGAATTTCATTTATAAATGTCCTAAGTCTTTAATTAAGTCATTAAAATGCTAAAATGTGTATTATACAAATGTACTTGTGCACCAGTAATTTTCTGATGTAACAAGATAATTAGGTCTTTGAATTTTAGATAATATAGTGATCACCAGTACTGTGAACTATTCTATTTTATAGGAATTAATTTGATTAAAACAATGTGAGTAGTTGTTAATGATGATAATGTTAAATATATATTTAGGGTTAGGAAAGGAGCATGTGAAATCTACCTGACAATCTTAGAGTTTTTAAATCAAGCGAAAAGTTCATTTGTAGCCTTAGTGACAGATTTGAACAAGGACACTGTTCAGTAGCATTTTAGTCATCAGACATCTAAAGTGTCTAATTCTATAAAAAAAATTTCTTCCCTGGTTACTTATGCTACATAGCCTTGTTTTTATGCTGTGTAATTATATTTTTATTTATTTAAATGACACATAACAGACAAATTGGTTCACGTTGGAAACAAACCTATACAAAATGTATATATTAAGAATATTCAAGAATTATTTTATTTAAAAGTTCCATAATAACATAAAGAAATAAAAAATTTAAAAAAAACTCTGACCAACAAATTTTGATACTTATGAGTTTTAGTAAGACTGAAGTCAAGGTAAGCAAAATCATTCATAAAAATATAATAATGAAGTTTCAATATAATGTATTATCATCTAAAACAAAAAATATTCTGTAGTCCTGAGATTTGCTCAGTGAAAACAGCAGCATGATCCTTTAAGAGACACGTACAGCTAAGGGCACTATTCTGTTTCCATTTCTCAAAATATGTAAATATATCCCATCAATCCATTGCTTTAAAAAAAAGGCCCACATTTCAATTTAAAAAATGCAATATTCTGCATAAATAAGGAACAGTTTAGACAAAAAATGGAAGAAAAACAAGCAGCATAATGGAAAACCAAGTTAGTTTGAGCAGTTAGTATAAAATAACTGAACACCTGAAAAATTAAGAATTCAGTGCTAAGACAACTCATGCTGTTGTGAAGTGTGTAACGCCATATAAGCAAATGCTGATTATTTTAAATAGAAATTTGAAATGTGATTTTAGCCAACCTGGGAAAATTTGATTATTTTATTCCTTGTTGCTGTCAAAAGGCCCATCTTTAGCTGATCCATACTGATAAATAAAATGACTGTGCATTTGAAGATGGATTTCAACTATATAGTGTATTCAGTGAATTGAAGAGTACTTTATAGCAAACCAAAAACCAAACCTGCTGCTGTGGAGTCAAGTCTGACTCAGTGACTCTATAAAACAGAATAGAACTGCCCCATAGAGTTTGCAAGGAGCACCTGGCAGATTAGAACTGCCAACTTTTGGTTAGCAGACCTACCACTTAACCACTACGCCACCAGAGTTTCCACTTTATAGCAAGGTGTTGAAAATTCTCAGGGTATTTTCCACAGGGTATCTACGCCTCTTTTTTTTAAAAAAAGCAGCCAAATGAGAAACATTAAAAATGGGAATTGCTTCAATATGGCAATTTAACTTTTAATCTATTTTCCCCCCCAAAATAACATAAAAACTATATAAAATTATATATAGATTTCTGAAACCATTCAGGTGATATTCATAACCAACTTTGTTTTTCCACTATGTTTTGTAAAGAGAGATTAATTAGGCAGTCAATAAGTGGTAAGAAAAGCATATAAATTTATAATAAAAAATCAAATTACCACAGAACTGAGGTCACTCTAATGGAAAAATAAAAAAAGAAAAATTAGAAAAATCAGAGTTAAATGTTAAAGAAAAAGAACAACTAACTTTAAAATAAAATGCATTTCTGCATTTTTTTTTAATTTACTAAACCAGACAGCATTAGTGAACAAGAATGTAAACAGAAAGCAACATAAAGAAATATGACAAACCATTTCTCTAAAAAGGTGAAACTGCTGAGGTTAAATGACAATGGAATAGAGAAGAACACTACAGCTGAGCACTCCAACAGAAGCAAATAATTAACAAACATTTTGGAGGGAGGACAAAGGTATGTCCCATGCCTTTTTAGTTCTATATATTTTATACCTACACTGTAATTCTTCATGGATCATTTAGGACAGATATATATTATTCACCACATTTAGAATAGAAATACAGCATACTGTTGTTGTTAGCTGCCACTGAGTCAATTCCAATTCATGGCAACCTCAAGTGAACAGAGTAAAACTGCCTCAAGAGGTTGCAAGGCTGCTGTTACCTGTCAGAAGTAGATAGGAAGGCTTATCTTCCTTGGTGTCTCTGGATTGGCTGAAACAGCCAAGCTTAACCTTTTAGTGTCTCTTAAACTTGTCGAATAATAGAATCCTTTTATCCAGGAGCACCTTGGGTGATTAGAGTTTCATGAATCACATTTTCGGGATTGTTACCTACATCACTTCAGATGGCTGAGTTTATTTATTCTCTTATTCACAGATTTCAGTCTTTTTCTCATATATATACTTTGAGGGCCATCTTGAATATCACCTCCTTTGTAAAATGGATAGCTGGAAATATTTTTCCTTTCTATTCCCAGAGTACAATTCTTGCACTTTATATTGCCTTACTCTGTAGTTATATCACATCAGTCTTTTATTCTCTTTCATACTATATCTGGCATGAGACTACTCACCAAGTGACGACCAAGTACTTGAATTCTACCTTCTAATGTCACTAACCTTCTTGCAGGCTTTCTTATCCTATAAAGCTACAACAAAGTTCCTCAGGAAATTTCTTTTCCCATGGGTGACTGATTTATTATTACAAACAGCATCCAAAATACATTTGAGATAAATGTGGGGCTAACAGCACATTAGTATCACTAGCTATTAATGCTACGGTGGTTTACTGACTTCTACAACCTGCTAGAAACTCCTAGTTGTGGTCAAACTGCCTGGTGCTACTGGTTGACCAGTAATTCAACAGTAACAGGTAATACTAAATATCTACAGAAGTAGTAAAAGTCATTTTCTGTGCTCTTGATTTTTAAAGAGAGGTCTGTCTTCCAAAGTTCAGAATTTTACTAACAAGTTTTAGTTGAAGTTTTTCCAAAGTTTAAAGCTTATACTTACATGTTAGCTGAACAGTAGGACACTAAACTCATACTATGATTATAAAAACAAGAGTATTACATGTAAACGGATAAAGACTGCAAGTGAATATGGATTAATGAAGAACAATTATTTGTTGGTATGGTGAAATTGTGTGTTTTCTCCTCCCTTCCTTTCTTTTCAGGGGCATTTCTATATTTATGAAATAACCAGAAATTTAAAAATTATCTGGAAAATCACTCCAAATATTAGTATTCCCAAACTACCTCACAAGTATCTAAAGTACTGCCATATTTTCAACAAAGAAAATATAAAATAGTTTAATATTTTAGAAATCTATTACAGAAAAAGAACCTCAGAGCAATTAGACAAGACCAAGAAATAAAGGGCATCTGCATTGGCAAAGAAGAAGTGAAAATCTCCCTGTTTGCAGATGATATGATTGTATATGTAGAGAATCCCAAACAATCTATAAGTAAACTACTCAAACTGATAGAAGAGTTCAGCAAAGTCTCAGGATACACGATAAAAGTACGTAAGTCAGGAGGATTCCTTTACACTAACAACGAGACTGTTAACGAAGAAATCATCAAATCAATACCATTTACTATAGCCCCCAAGAAGATAAAATACCTAGGAGTTAATCTAATCAGAGAAATAATACACCTTTACAAAGAGAACGACAAGCCCTTACTACAAGAAACTAAGAGAGACTTAGATAAATGGAAAACCCTACCCTGCTCATGGATAGGAAGACTCAACATTGTGAAAATGTCTATTTTACCCAAAGCAATCTACTTACAGAATGCAATCCCAATACAAGTTCCAGCAACAGTTTTTAATGAGATGGAGAAACAAATCATCAATTTTGTTTGGAAAGGGAAGAAGCCCCGGATAAGTAAGGTACTACTAAAGAAGAAGAACACACTGGGAGGCCTCTCATGACCCGACCTTAGAACATACTACACTGCCACAATGGTCAAAACAGTACTGGTACAAGAACAGACAGATCAATCAATGGAACAGAACTGAGACCCCAGAGATGACACCATCTGCCTATGAACAGTTGATATTCGACAAAGGCCCTAAGACATTAAACTGGGATAAAAACGGTATCTTCAACAAATGGTGTTGGCAAGATTGGATATCCATCTGCAATAAATTGAAACAAGATCCATATCTTACACCTTATACAAAAACCAACTCCAACTGGATAAAAGACCTAAATATCAAATCTAAAACGATAAACCTCATCCAAGGAAAGGTAGGAACAACAATGGAAGTTTTAATACACAATGTAAACAGACTTCAAAATCTGTCAAACAAACCACAGTCAACAGAAAATAGATAAATGGGAACTATTAAGAATCAAACAATTTTGCTCATCCAAAGACTTTATCACAAGAGTTAAAAGGCCACCTACAGAATGGGAAAAAATATTTGGCAACTCTATGTCAGACCGACGCCTGATCTCCATAATCTATAAGATACTACAAAATATCAATAAGAAGAAGATAAACCATCCAACTAAGCGATAGGCAAAAGAGATGGACAGACATTTCTCTAAAGAGGAGATCTAGGCAGCCAAAAAACACACGTGGACATGTTCACGATCTTTAGTTATTAAAGAAATTCAAATCAAGACTACAATGAGATACCATCTCACCCCAACAAAGTTGGCCATGATCCAAAAAACATAAAGCAACAAATGCTGGAGAGGCTGTGGACAAAGTGGAACTCTCCTACACTGTTGGTGGAGTAGCAAAATGGTCCAGCCTCTTCGGAAAGCAATCTGGCGCTTCCTTAAAAAAAATGGATACAGATATCCCATTTGATCCAGTAATTCCAGTATTTGGAATATATCCTACAGAAGGCCTTTCATACCAATGGACACATGCACAAGAATGTTTACAGCCCACGACAGCAAAAAGATGGAATCAACCCAGATGCCCAACAACAGAAGAATGGATAGGTAAACTATGGTACATATACTCAATGGAGCACTATGCAATGATAAAGAATAATGATGATTCCAGGAAACATCTCCTAACCTGGTTTCAACTGGAAGACATTATGTTGAGTGAAAGTAGTCAGCGACAAAAGGACAAATATTGCATGAGACACCTACGATAAGATCTCAAAAACAGACTTACGTATAGAAGAAAAGACTCTTTGACAGCTGCAAGGTAGGGGAGAGAGTGAGGGCGGGGGGGAGGGTTTAGATAGTTGGTAGAAATTTGGTTGGGTGAAACTGGTGACAGCACACATTAGAAACAAGAACAACATTAAGTGGACTTCAGCATAACTTGAGTACTCCTTCCATCTTAACCCAATATTGCAAGGACAGAGTAGCTGGGGCAGGGGGAAGGGGACCATGCTCTTAGGCGGAAGCGAGGCCAACTGGCAAAACTAGCGTTTTGCTAAGAGGGCTCTCTGCACCCCACATTGGTGAGTGGCATCTGGGGTCTTAAAAGCTGCCAAGCTGCCATCCAAGGACACAGCAAATGGTCCCAACTCAGCAGGAACGGATGCTCACTGAGGACCAAAATGACATGGAGTAAAGACAACCCAGAAGATAGAGAGACCCACGAGTGGGTGCTTACATAGACTTGGGACTGGAAGAACCAGATGGTGCCTGGCCACCACCAGGGATGGCCACGATGGAGCTCACTAAGTTGAGTCTCACTGGCAATACAAGAATAAAAACGAGTGCACCCTGAGGTCTACACCAAAACACCAGAATTCATGGTCCAGCAGCTTTAGGGTTCCCCTGGGAGCATGGACCCTGGTCCTGATGCTGCCCTTGCCCATAAATCATAACAAAGGCCCTCTCTTCGGACACAAATGGACTGGACTTGGCAATGCAGAGTGACCGTATGTTGGATGCACTTTATGGTTCTATGCATCTATAGGATATCATCCTGCTGACCTCTGGCTGGAGGAAGGAGAGGGCGTGGAGAGGAGGGGAAAGGAGACTGTTGGGAGGATGAGACATGTATGGAGCAGAGAGGAATAGTGTGCAGTCACCGGGCAGGGAGAGCAGTGGAAGCTGCATAAGGTGGGCATGTAAATTTATATGGGAATGTACATTTTCACTCAGTCATAATAAAAAAAAAAGAACCTCCCTATATTCCTATTTGTTTTTATTTGCTAACATGTCTATCCTAATAACATTCTCCCCTCATACTAAGGATGAAATCTTTTCCAGCATATTGATAAATACGACTATTTTTTTTTTTCATGCCTAAAGCCGACAATTGATGGTCTGTTCTGTTGCTGACTCCTGGGCTTGTTCTGACTGATGACACTAAGCTTTTCCATCGTCTCCTTCCATAGATGGAGTCGATTTGATTGTGTATTCTGTCTGGTGAGGTCTGTGTGGATAGTCATCATTTAGGCTGTGAAAAAAAATTGCAATGAAAAAGTCGTTGGTCTTCCAAAATTCTATCATGCGATCTCTGACATCACTGCATCGATCAAGGCCGTATTTTCCAACTACTGCTCTTTCTTTGTTTCCAACTTTCGAACTCCAATCACTATTAAGGATCAATGAAGCGTCTTGTTTAATCATCCACATGTTCAATCAATTTTAGACTGCAGAAGCTGGTGCAAACCTTCCTTCATATTTGGCCTTAGTGGTTGGTGTGCGTCGTGGACGGCACTCTGATAATCGTCTTGTTAACTGGTCTTCCTTGTAGATGTACTGACAGTATCCTATCACTGACGGATCCTATCACTGATATACTGTAGGACAGATCTTCAAGTGTTCGTTTTCATGAGGAACACAACACCATCACTCCCAGCACAGGAGACCATGTGACAGTTGATTGGAGGCAAGGATGGCCAAATGTCATCTCACATACTTTGGACATACTATCAGGAGGGACCAGTCCTTGGAGAAGGACACCTTGTTTGGTTGACGGTCAGTGAAAAAGAGGCAGACCCTCAAACAGATGGACTGACGCAGTGGCTGCAGCGATGGGATGACTGTGGGCATGGCATGGGACTGGCAGGGTTTCCTTGTCTTGGACCGAGGATCGCGGTGAGTCTGAACCTACTTGACAGCGCCTTGAACTGTGGGGCATTATGTGATCTTGACCAGAACTGCGGCCACCATCAGCCCTATCACCAACAGGAGTCCGCTGCTGGGGGTGACAGCAGTCACTGTGTAACCGTCAGTCGGCTGAGTGGGCTCAGCTGGGGGGCAGCAGGTAGGAGCCGTGGATGGGCGCAGCAAGCTGGCGTCCGATAAACAAAACTATTTAAAATTCACCAAGCTGAATGTCTGTTCTGCAATTAACTGACAGTATACTATTAGCAGCAAAATTTGTGGAACAAATATGTAGTATTCCAAAACTCCACTCCAAGCATTTACTGTTCTCCGTAACGAGGCTGTATCTCTCACCAAACATGTATGCTCCTCACTATGTAGTCAGTATGTCACGTGCATTAATATCCCTTCTTGGGTGACTTCACTGTTCTGACCTTTTCTATTTTCAACATTCACTCCTCCTAGACTCTGCTACAGTTCCCCTCCTCTTCTAGGAAGCTTCTTTAGACTATTCCAAGAATTCACCCAAGTGTTCCTATCACACAAGTGTTTATGTCTTCTTCTTAGACTTCACCAGATACTACCCTGGGAAACCCTGGTGACGTAGAGGTTAAGAGCTACGGCAGCTAACCAAAAAGTCTGCAGTCTGAATCAACCAGGCGCTCCATGGGAATCCTATGAGGCAACTATGCTCTGTCGTACAGGATTGCTATGAGTTGGAATCAATTTGACAGCAGCAGGTTTGGAGGTTTTTTTGTATATATTATTCTAGGTAGTTTTGCTATTTTATGCATTTTTATTTTCTTTTATCCTAATTGGCCTTCATTGCAGGCAAATTCTTTATTTTAGACATCTCAGTATTTATTTCTGTTTAATATAAACATTATATCAAGTAAAACCTTAGATGCTGATGATAAAAATATGTATCAAACTGCAAATTTCTGATATTGACTGGGTTTTGGACTAGATATAATCTTCATTTCAAAGTGCTATATTTGAATATCTTTGTGAATTACCACTATGATACAAAATACTTGATTTGGGGGGAAAGTAAAAAGAGTTGTTATTTGATTTTTCTGGAGCTATAAAAAACAAAATAGAATTCTAAAAGAAATCTAATTGATGAAACCCTCTATTATGGCAAATTTTGTTTTATGTATTTTATTAGAAGATAGATTGTCATTTATTCCGAAAGTTATTTCTCTATTTCTCTTAAACTTGTTCTCTTCAGCAATCTAGCTCTGGTTGGAACACTGACTTTCTGGGACAAATAATTTAATGTCTGAGCCTTACTTATCAATGTTTTTATATACAAATATTAAGTCTATTTTGCAAGGTTAGATCTACTTCAATTTTTTAATTCCTGGAACATTATAATATTCAACAGATTGTTACTGTTTTTAAACAGTACTATTTTTTAAATGGTAACCATCATAAAATGCAATTAATTATAGAGCAATCACTTCAAGAAAGAGGGGGATGAACCTCACAAAATTTACAATGGAAATAAAAACCAAGAACCATTGATTTCAAGTAGCTTGAAAACAGCAGATTAAGAGAGACTTGTAATTGAAATTTTCCACTTTTAAATAAATTTTATGCTCATTTTTTCCACAAATAATCCACAGTCTTATAGCAATTTACTTCATTATGATGAGAGATGCAATAAATCAGATTTGTAGTAAAGATTTTAAGGTCTAATTTAAAATCCCATTAACTGCCTAATACTTACCTCTGCATTGTAAAATTTGGTTTTCACATCCAATGGTTTGAGAACCTGGTTGAATAAAGTACACTAATCAGAGGAGATAGTCTTATCATTTGACCATTTATGTTTTGTTTTAAATCACAGGGCTTAAATTTATCAAAGCTATTTTCCAATTTTAATTGTCAAAGACTTTTCAAGTAGGTATGTAACACTTTCAAAAAAAAAATCTCAAATGCATTTTTTAAAGACTACCATTATTTCTTGGCAAGGTGATGGTTACATGGGTGTAGAATTTGTAACATTTTGTTAAACTGAACACACTTATTTTCTGTATCTGTTATATTTCACAGCAAAAATGTACACAAAAAAGTAAAACTTTAAATCATTCAAAATCTGTAACAATGAGTGCTGCACCAAAGCCATGGCAATGTTTCAATGGATACTTTTTCTTCTATATACAAAAAGAAAAATACCTATGACATTATTTCTAGATATATGTGTAGCTCTATAGAGCATTTACCCCATCCCGCCTCACCATGAGAAGTGCAATGTATTTTTGTCTGATTTCATACTGTTAGTAATGTAATTGGAAACCTTAGCGGTGCAGTGGTTAAGAGTTGTAGCTCCTAACCAAAAGGTTGGCAGTCTGAGTTTACTAGGCATTCCCTGGAAACTCTATGGGACACCTGTACTGTGTCCCACTGGGTAATGCTATGATTTAGAATCGACTTGATATCTGTGAGTGGATTTTTTAAGTCAGAATGAGTCCTGGTGGCTCAATGTTAAAACCCTCAGCTACTTAATCTAAAGTTCAGGGATTTGTAGCCACTCTCAGGAGAAAAGAACTGGTGATCTTCTCCGGCAAATAAAGATTATAGCTTTGTAAATGTTATTAGGGCAGTTTTACTCTGTTTGATAGTTTCACTATGATTCAAAGTGACTTGACAGTACATAACAAGTAACATCACAAATTCAAAAATATTCTCTACTTGATCGAAAGCTTGTTTTCACTGAAAATAAATGTGAAATTACTGTATACTTCCAGGAAAAACAAAAATCAAGAAACAATTTACCACTGTTGTACTTAGTACCTGAAATTTGAAGAATTTTCTAAAATACATTTTTTCTCCACTTTGGGTTGCATAACTCACTGCACACACCAAACTGCAACAGAAAGATGTCTTAATGATTCTGAATCAATTTACAATTTTATTTCTTAAATGTTAATGTAACATACCTCAATTTTACCAACAGATTTGAAGAACATGTATACCAATGACATGTAACTGGTAAGGCTACAGCAGTTACAACTTCAAGACAAAGAAATCTCTGATTAGTAAAATGCAAAACATCAATTTTGGAGCACTAAGCTCCTTTCCTTTGAAAGATGAAATACATTTCAAAATAAAAGCCAGAATAACCAAGTAATCAAAGAAACAAATAAAAGGAGGTAAGATTTTTCTATCAAGATGTGGCAAAAATATTTTCTTAAATAATTTAATTTGTTACTGTTGTTGAGAATATACACAGCAGAACATACATGGAATCAACAATTTCTACATGCTCAATTCATGGAAACTGATTTTATTATTCGGGGTGTGCAACCATTTTTACTCTGATTTTCCAAATTGGTATGGCAGTTCTTTCACTTTTTTGAGGAGCCACCACATTGTTTTCCAGAGCCACTGTACCATTTCAAATTCTCACCATTTGGATAAGGGTTCCAATTTCCCTCTGTCCTCACCAACATTTATTTTCTGTTTATCTTAGCCATCCAAACCCAAACCAGACTCAGTGCCATCAAGTCAATTTGGACTCATGGTAACCTTACAGGACAGAGTAGAGCTGCCCCTCTGTTTCCAAGAAGCCAGAGGTGGATTTGAACTGCAGACCTTTTAGTTATTAGCCCAGTACTCACCCACTGAGCCACTAGGCCTCCATCCTAGTGGACATGAAATGGTACCTTGCTGTCATTTTGAGTTTCATGTCCCTGATAGCTAATGATTTTGAGCATCTTTTCAGTGATGGTTTGGTGGGCACCTGAATGTCCTCTTTGGTGAAATGTCTATTCAAGTCCTTTACTCATTTTATGATTTGGTTGCCTTTTTATGGTTGTCGTAGTTATATATATATATTTTAGCTATTGGAAACCTTGGTGGAGTAGTGGTTAAATGCTGTATCTGCTGATAAAAGGGTGGCAGTTCATGTCCACCAGGTGCTCCTCAGAAACTCTATGGGCCGGTTCTACTCTGACCCATAGGGTTGCTATGAGTCAGAACTGACTTGACAGCAGTGGATTTGATTTTTCTGGTATTTTAGTTATTAGATACACAGTTCTTGAAGATACAAGGTATGACAGCTAAGTTCACAAACTCACCCTAGAAAAAGTGCTCCATATTTCACTGCTGAATATCACCATAGTCACCTTACAAGGACTCCCCTTGCGAAGTCATGCACCAACACCAGCACCTAGTCCACCCTTCAAAACAATTCTGGAATTCTTTTTCTGGAATGGCCATCAGAGCTGTCCTATTACCCTTTATGTCCTGAATGTCATCAAAATGTTTTCCTTTCAATATTTCTTTTATCTTCAGGTAAAGAAAAAAGTCATTGGGGGCAAGATCAGGTCAGTTAGGGAGGGTGTTTCAATACAGTTACCTGTTTACTGGCTCACAGACAACCACACAATTAAGTTTGTGAACTTGCTACTGTGCCACCATGTGCAATGGCCATTCCAGAAAGAGTTGCAAAATTGAAGTGTGGACTAGGCACTGGTGTTGGTGCATAGCTTCTCAAGGTGAGTACTTCAAGGTGGGCCATAGTGATACTCAGCAGTGAGGTGTATAGCACTTAGAACAATTAAGTTTGTGGACTTAATTGTCAGACCTTATATTCTCCTAGTAAGTAGCTTGTCTTTTCAGTTTTCAGTAAAGCCTTTCAATGAACAGAAGCTTTTAATTATTATGAGGTCCTATTTTTTTTTTGTTTTTTGTTGCCTGTGCTTTTATATTGCATAATCCAACAGCACTGTGCTTTCATCTTCTTTTAAGTATTTTATGGTTTTAGTTTTCACATCCTTAACCCATTTTGAATTTGTTTTTATATATGGTGTGAAGCATGGATCTCGTTTTACTTTTCTACATGTGGAAATCTCATTTTCCCAGCACCACTGATTAAAGAGACTCTTTTTCATCCTCAAATGCATTTAGCATGCTTCTCAAAAAACCTACTGCCCACAGATGGTGGTGTAGTGGTTAAGATCTATGGCTGCTAACGAAAAAGCTGGCAGTTCTAATCTATCAATCATTCCTTAGAAACCCTATGGGGCAGTTCTACTCTGTGGTATAGGACTGCTATGAGACAGAACTGACATGAAATGTCTTTTAAAGAGATGTGTGTTTATTCCTGAACTCTCAATTCTATTTATTTGGTTTATGTATCTGTTGTTACACCAGTATCAGGCTGTTTTGATTACTACAGTTTTGTGTAATATGTTTTAAAAATCAGGAAGTATGAATTCTCCTACTTTGCTCTTCCCTTTCAATGTTGCTTTAGCTATTCAAAACCACTTGCAACGCTACAAAAGTTGACGACTGGTTTTTCCATTTTGAGCAAAAACTGGGGTTTTCTGGAGAAGAAATTCTGCTGAGTTTGTAGCCTGCCAATCTTCCCTCCAGTTTTAAAACTCAACACTGTAACATCAACTCTTGCAAGGGTTTCCAGACCACCTACCTTCCTTACCCACTTCATACTTGCCACATCCATGGTTATGTGAATCAATTCCTTAACTATTTTAGATATATCCTGTTGGTTCTGCTTCTCTAAAGAAACCTCAAGGTTAAGGAAGGCTTAAAGAAACTAACACTCTTTGTATTGCTAATGCTTATTAAGAGTTTAGAAAACAATTATTCAGCAAAAGAGCCTTAAAAATTCCTATACAGTCCCATAATAAACATACTTCAAGTAATCTTCATAAGGAAATATTAGGAGATTTATATACAGAGGTGTTCATCCCTTGTTATTTATAATAGTGACAAATTCAAGTATGTCATCCAAATGACTTGATAAGGTGCAGCCATTTAAACAAAATCACATTTACAGAGAGTACTGACTAGTGTGCAAAAACATTCACAGTAAATGTAAAAAGGTAAAATTACATGTAACGTGATCAAAGGCCCCTAGAATAGCAGAAATGGTTTCCACTTGACTACTAACCTAAAAGTTGGTGGTTTGAAGCCACCTAGTGGAACCACAGAACAAAGGCCCAGAGATCTGTTTCCATTAAGATTACAGGCAAGAAAACCCTATAGAGCATTCTACTCTGTAACACATGGGGATGCCATGGGTTGCAACTGACATGTAGGCAATGGGTTTGACTTTTATTCAGTGAAAATTTTGTAAAATGTTACTGATATACACATACAAAGATTGGAAAGAAATATATATGAGTATATTAATAAGTTATAATAAAACCAAACCAACTGCCATCAAGTCAATTCTGACTCACAGTTGACTCTATAGGTCTGAGTAAAACTGCCCCATAGAGTTTCCAAGGAGTGTCCAGTGGATTTGAACCATCGACCTTCTGTTTAGCCAACCTAGTAGCACTTAACCACTACGCCACCAGGATTTCCAATAGCTATGCTAGGTTGTGACATTTTACAATTTAACTTTTCCTTTATACTTGTGCTGAGTAACTCAGCTAGGTGCTAGGGACACAGATTAATCAGCACAGTGTTCACAGCATCAGAATGTTCACAGCAGAAACAGAGTAAGTTAGAGGTTTGGAAATAGATTTAGATGGGAGTTCTATGCCATCCAGATGTTTAATTTTTAGTTTCATTTGTAAATGGAAATTTTATACATTTAATGTTTCAGTAAATTCAATTTCAACAAATATTGACCACTATTCTCTGTTGGATTCTATGGCTATATTTGCTCTGCTGGACCACATAATTTAATGGAGAAAGCAAGCAATTAATATGTAAGTATGAAAGACACAAGAACTGGTAAACTGTGGGTATTTGAGGATATACTAAAAAGGGGTTTAATCTAGGCTAGGTGGTAAGAAAAGTCTCCTTGAGGAACTTATGTTGAAACTGGGATACACAGCCATTCTGTATTGAATTTTGCCCTGCAAAAATATGTACTAAAATCCTCACTCCTATAAGTTGTGGATGAAGGGACCCTGTTGGTGCAGTGGTTAAGTGCTTGGTTGCTAACCAAAAGGATGGAGGTTTAAACCCACCAGAAGCTCACAGGAGAAATATGTGGTAATCAGCTTTTATAGAGATTATAGCCTTAAAATCTGTGGGGAAGTTCTACTGCCCTACAGGATGGATGAGTGTTGGAATTGACCAGAAGGCTGTTAACAACAGATTTGTGGATGTAATCCCATTAATGAATACAGTTTTCTTGCTATATTATTTATGCCACATTAGTGTAGTGTATGTCTCAGATCTTATCACTTTTGAGATACAAATGAACAGATTAGATACAGAGAAATAAGCAAGGAAGAAAGATACATGCCACCTGAAGATGTCCAAGGAGTACCCAGAAGAATACACCTTGCATTTGGACTTTCAGCCTTGGAAACCCTGGTGATGTAGTGATTTAAGTGTTACAGTTGCTAACCAAAAGGCAAGCAGTTCAAATCTACCAGGTACTCCTTGGAAACTATATGAGGGCAGGTCTACTCTGTCCGACAGAGTTGCTGTGAGTCAGAACTGACTTGATAGCAGTGGGTTTGGGTTTTTTTTATTTGGAAATTGTGAGAAAGTCAATTTATGATCACTAAAGCTATGCATGTTATACTTCTGTTACAGCAGCATTAAAGATTAAGAAGGAATGAGAAGTAGGATGTTAACCATACAAAATTACAGAGGCATTTCTTTGTAAGGGAAGAAGACATTTCAACCCATGGATTCTAAGGCACAAGATGTCCAACACAACTGCAGTGCAGGGAGAGAGGGGAAGAGTGACAAAAAGTAAGAACTAGAGTGGTTTGTAGGGATTAGGTTGTGGAGAGCTTTGTGAAAGCTATGATAAAGTCAGAATTTTCTATAAGAGCAATGGAAGGTCATTAAAGAGTTAAATGACTTAATCCAAGACAACATAATTATAAATGGTGACGGTGAAATTTGAATCTAGAATATTTGACTCCAAAGCTCACATCAACCACAGAATATACCTTAAAATGTGCCTACAATAAAGTTTGTGACCAAAATGAACTGATAAAATAATACCTATTATATACTTTGGTGTAGTGGTTATCTGCTATATCTGCTAACCAAAAAGTCAGCAGTTCATGACCTCTGGCTGGAGGAGGGAGAGTGGGGGGAGAGGAGCGGAAAGGAGGCTGTTGGGAGGATGAAACATGTATGGAGCAGAGAGGAAGAGTGTGCTGTTACCGGACAGGGAGAGCAGTGGATGCTGCATATAGGTGGGCATGTAAATTTATATGGGAATGCACATTTTCACTCAGTCATGTTAAACAAAACAAAACAAAACAAAACAAAAGTCAGCAGTTCAAATCCACCAGATGCACCTTGGAAACTCTCTATGGGACAGTTCTACCCTGTCTACAGGATTGCTATGAGTCAGAATCTACTCAACAACAGTGATGAGTTTGGTTTCTTTTGGTGTTATATACTTTAGTGGGTTCACAGAAGAGAGGCAGAAATGGAATTGAAAGTGAATATAGACAGGAGATAAATACGAGATACTTCAGAACAAGATTTTATAAGTAGATTGGATGTGGAGATGACAAGAGAGACAGAAAGTTTTAAATTCCATTGGATGGCTGAAATTTTCACATTTGCTTCTCTGAAGCAAAATATCTACATTCAAACAGATAAACATGCCAGGAGTACAGAATTTGAGATTTTCTTCACAGTCTGTCTTATTTCAGCAGTATACTTCTGAGTTCTCAGGACAGAGTACATATACATAGCTAAAATACAGAATTAAAAAACTGACTTAAAAATAAATGCAATGAGTATCAATTGGCATTACAAAATGCCACCTTTTAGACAGAATGCTACCTGGGTTTTAAATATTTGTATGGCTTTTCATTTTTTAATAAAATTGCCTGAGGATGTAAACATGTAACTAGAGATAAATTACAATTTTTTCTTAAAAAAGAAACAAAAACATTTTATCTGAAGTTTATTTCAGGTGTAGATATAAACATGAAGCCATAAACTTGCTTTTGAAGTAAGTCTTTAGGCTTAATGACAAAGGGAAAGAAAACAAAACTGTAATATAAATCTGTATATAAGTAAAAGCCTTTGAAAACTAACAAAATTAACTCTTACATGTGTGTTCCAATTTCCTTTACTTCATGGTGTATGACGTCATCAATACAGCAATCAGGTTTTAGTTCAGCCACTGCAGCATTGGAAGCTGAAAGATTTAAACGCTGAGAACTTGTCTGAAGATCAGCCTTGAAAGAAAGTGGTAAGAAAAACTCGCATGAGACTTGTGACTGTACAGGATGTGGTGGGCATGGGTAGAAAACACTGGGGCAGAGGAATAAGAAGTGATGGAAAAGAGAGCAAGCTTCTCTACATACATCTTTTTTTATTAGCTCTAACACTTGGAAACATGGCAATGGTTCTCACATACCCCAAAATAAATAAAATCAACCAGGAAATAGACAGAACCCAATATAGAATACGAACAGTAACAAGTGACCCTAATTGTATTCACACTGGCAGATAAAAGAAGTACATTTGCAAAACAAAATTCTGATTGCAGTGCAAGGCTAAATATAAGAAGAATGGTACACAAACATAGTATTCTAACTAGTGTATTTGTTTTTCACAGGGCTAAAAAACAAAACCCGCCATCAAGTTGATTCCGTCTCAGGGAGACCCTACAGTACAGAGCAGTACTGCTGCACAGGGTTCCCAAGAAGAACCTGGCGAATTTGAACTGCTATCTTTCGGTTAGCAGCTTACCAGGGGTTCCTCCAGAGGACTCTTGTTGTAAGGAGTGCTCAAGTTGGTTCTGACTTATAACCATCCTAACCCTATGCACAACAGAACGAAACACTGCCTGGTTCTATGCCATGCCCACACTTGTTTTTATGCTTAAACCCAGGGATATGGGCTACCAGTCCTGAAGTTACACTATGTCTGTTAAAAATAATTCAAGTTCAAAGAAACTGAAATGTAAGGTTTATTCTGACCACTTATTCTTCCTGCATACAAGGAAACAATTTAATAATTCAGGAAATGCAAATGGCTTGAAGTTAGCAAGCTACAGTAAAGCTTATAAAGAGAAGAATAAAAGATGAACACCTGGGAAATCTTAACATGACTCAGTGAATCCTGCTCTTTGTCCTTTACTTAGATCAACTAATGGAAATTATGGTGGCCTAGTGGGTAACTGCTGTCAGCTAACCAAAAGGCTGGCAGTTGCAATCCACCAGGAACTCTTTAGAAACTCTATGCAGCAGTTCTACTGTCTCCTACAGTCACTGTGAGTCAGAATCTACTCAGCAGAAGAGGGTTTCATTTGGTTTGGTTGTTGTTGTTAGGTGCCGTTGAGTTGGTTCCAACTTGTAACAACTCTATGTACAACAGAACAAAACACTGCCCGGACCTGCGCCATGCCCACAATTGTTGTTATGATTAATTAAGCCCATTGTTGCTGCCACTATCTATCTATCTATCTATCTATCTATCTCCAACCTATCTATCTATCAATCTATCTCCTTCAGGGTCTTCCTCTTTTGCTGACACTCTAGTTTACCAAGCATGATGTGCTTCTCCAGGGACTGAAGCCTCCTGATATCAAATCAAAAGTACAAGGACTGCCAATGAAGTTCATGAACTCATCCTAGAAAAAGTGCTACACACCTCATTGCTGAATATCATTACAGTCGTTTTCAAAGTACTCCCCTTGGGAAGTTATGCACTGACACCAGTGCCTACCAGTCCACCCCTTAAAGCAATTCTGGAACCCATTTTTCTGGAATGACCATCAGAGTTGTCATTGTATTACACTGATATCCTGAGTGCCATTAAATGTCTTCTTTCTAATATTTCTTTTATCTTCAAGCAAAGAAAAAAAGTCAGTGGGGGCCAGATTGAAACCAGAGGCCTGAAAAGTACTGTTTTCAAACAACAGGGAGGATTGAAGCAGGCAGTCACGACTAATTCTTTACCCATTTTTTCAGAAGTAATTCTTTGCCTGTTTTCCGTAAAATTCCTGGCTTCCTAATACCACTTGGCTCAGGCAGGAAGTCACACATTAACTCACAGGAGCCAATGAGATAAAATCTTTGCAGCCTTTACAGCCTTCTTAGGATCATCAAACAAGTAGGGGCAACAGTTCAATGACCCCCTGCTCAGGTGACAATCAAGAGCATCTAGACCCCAGTTCCTGAGGCCTGGACTCCTGAGGCCTGCCCCCAGGTGGATGCCTCTCCCCATTTGCCTATGTTGTTTCTTCCCTGACACCTACACTTGCACTGGTATGTAGCCGTGCCCTTGAAAAACCCTGACCTTGCCTGACAAATTTGGACAGGCTCTGAGGACAAGAAATCCCTCTGTCCCTTGTGTTGCTGGCACACAGAAATAAAAACTTTTGATTATGTTTTCTCCAACCTCTTGTCTCAGAGATTGGCTTTGGGACAGGTGATGTCAACACATGGTTTGTGTGGTAACAAGACCAGGTGAGTAGGGAGTTCCATTAATTTGTTTACTGGCTGAAAACTTCCCTACAGACAACTATATAACTAAGTTCATGAACTTGTCACCTTGCTACTATGCCAATGGCCATTCCAGAAAGAGTTCCAAAATTGCTTGAAAGGGTGGTCTAGGCACTGGCATCAGTGTGTAGCTTCCCAAGGGGAGTACTTCGAAGGTGATCATGATGATATTCAGCAATGAGGTATGCAGCACTTAGAACAATTAAATTCACAGACTTAACTGTCAGACAGTGTATGTAAGACACAGTCTCATCATCCTTGCTTCCAAGGAGCACTCTGGTTGTACTTCTAGGACACATGTTTGTTGTTTCAGAAGTCTATGGTACATTCAATATTCTTTTCCAACACCATAATTCAAAGACATCAATTCGTCTTCTGTCTTCATTATTCATTGTCTAGCTTTCACGTGCATATGACATGATTGAAAATACCATGGCTTGTGTCACGTGTACCTTAGTCTTCAAGGTGACATACTTTTCAACACTTTAAAGAGTTTTTTTACAGCAAATTTTCCCAGTGCAATGCATCTTTTGATTTCTTGATTGCTACTTCCATGGGTGTTAATTGTAGAACCAAGTAAAATGAAATCCTTGACAGCCTCAATCCTTTCTCCATTTATCATGATATCGCTTACTGGTCAAGTGGTGAGGATTTCTATTTTCTTAATGTTATGGTACAATCCAAACTGACAGCTGTGGTCTTTGATCTCCATCAGTATTTCAAATCCTCTTCACTCTCCAGCAAGCAGGGTTGTGTCATCTGAGTAATAGGCTGTTCAAGAGTCTTTCTCCAATCCTGATGACCTGTTCTTCATGTAGTTCAGCTTCTTGAATTATCTGCATGGCATACAGATTGAAAAGGTATGGTGAAAGGATACTACCCTGACGCATACCTTTCCTGACTTTAATCCATCCAGTGTCCCCTTGTTCTATTAATATGAATGCCTCTTGATCCATAGATTACTGATGAGCACAATGAAGTGCTCTGGAATTCCTATTCTCTGCAGTGTTATTCATATTTGTTATGCTCCACAAAGTCGAATGCCCTCGCATAGTGAATGAAACCTAGGTAAACATCTTTCTGGTATTCTCTGCTTTCTGCTAAGACTGATATAACATTAGCAATAGTATCCCTGGTTCCATGCCCTGTTGTGAATCTGGCTTGAATCTCTGGGCAGTTCCCTGTCAATATACTGTTGCAGTTGCTTTTAAATGATCTTTAGCAAAATTGTATTTGTGTGTGATATTGATGACACTGTTCAATAATTCCCACATTCAGTGAGATGTTTCTTTACAATAGGCATAAACACAGATCTCTTCCAGTTGGTTGGCCAGGCAGCTGTCTTCCAAATTTCTTGGCATAGACAAGCGAGTACTTCCAGTGTTGCATCTGTTTGTTGAAACTTCTCAACTGGAGCCTTGGTTTTTGCCAATGCCTTCAATATAGCTTTGATTTCTTCCTTTAGTACCACTGGTTCCTGATCACATGCTACCTCTTCCAATGGCTGAATATCAATCACTTCTTTTAGATATAACAGCCCTCTGTATTCTTGCCATTTTCTTTTGCTGTTTCCTGAGTCATTTAATATTTTCCCTGTGGAATCCTTCACTACTGCAACTTGAGGCTTGAATTTTTTCTTCAGTTCTTTCAGACTGAGGAATGCAATACCTGATCTTCCATTCTGGTTACCTCCTCCCTTTGCACATGTCATTATAAGACCTTACTTTGTCTTCTCCAGACACCCTACGAAATCTTCAGTTACTTTGTGATTCCTTTCTTTTGTTTTGGCAACTTGACACTCAAGAACAAGTTTCAGAGCCTCCTCTGACACCCAATTTGGGTGTTTCATGTATTTTTAATGACCTCTTGCTTTCTTCATGGATGATGCAGTTGATGTCATTCCACAATTCAGCTGGTCTTCCATCATCAGCATTCAACACATCAAATCTGTTCTTGAGATGATCTCTAAACTCAGGTGGCATACACTACAGGTTGTACTTTTGCTCTTGTGGACTTTTTCCAATTTTCTTAAGGTTCATTTTGTAATTATATATGAACAATTGATGGTCTGTGCCACAGTCAGCACCTGGTGTTGTTCTGGTTACTGATACTGAGCTTTTCCATCATGTCTTTCCACAGATGTAGTTGACATGATACCTGTGTATTTTATTGGTGAGGTCTGAATGTACAGTCACTGTTTATGTTGGTACAAAAAAGGTATTTGCAATGAATAAGTGACCAGTCTTGCAAAATTCTATCATGTAACCTCTGGCATCATTTCTATCACCAAGGCTGTATTTTCTGACTACTAATCCTTCTTTGTTTCCAACTTCTGCATTCCAATTACCATAAATTATCAAGGCATTCTGATTGCATGTTTCATCAATTTCAGACTGCAGAATCTAGTAAAAATTTTCAATTTCTTCATCTTTGCCCTTAGTGTTTTGTGTGTAAATTTGAATAACAGTAATATTAGCTGGCCTTCTTTGTAAGTATATGGATATTATCCTATCACTGAGAGCAGTTGTACTTTAAGCCAGATCTTGAAATGTCCTTTTTGATGATGAATGCAATACCAACCCTTTTTTTGTTCCTGGCATACTACAGCACATGACTGTCTGATTCAAAATGGACAATACCAGTCTATTTCAGCTCACTAATGCCTAGGATATCAATGTTTATGCATTCCATTTCATTTTTGACAATTTCCAATTTTCCTAGATTCATACTTCGTACTTCCCATGTTCTTATTGTTAATGGTTATCTGCAGCTGTTTAGTCTCATTTTGAGTCATGCCACATCAGCAAATGAAGGTACCAAATACTTTACTCCATCCACACCATTAAGGTGGACTCCGCTTTGAGGAGGCAGTTTTTCCCCAGTCATCTTTTGAGTGCTTTCCAACCTGAGGACCTCATTTTCAGGCACCAGAGCCAACAATTTTCTACTGCTACTCATAAGGTTCTCACTGGCTAATTCTTTTCAGAAGTAGACTGCCAGGTCCTTCTTCCTAGTTTCTCTTAGTCTGGAAGCTCACCTGAAACCTGCCCATCATGGGTGACCTTGCTAGTATTTAATACCAGTGGCATAGCGTCTAGCATCACGGCAACACACAAGCCCCCACAGTATGACAAACTGACAGACAAGTGGGGGTTGGTTTGGTTGATCAACTAGTATCAGGTCACAAGATAGTTTCCCACATTCCACCATTCCACCCACTTGCAGTCACATCTTTTGATATTCAAATTTAGTAAACCTGGCTTCAAACAAGAAAAAAACAGCAGTTTTTTGGTGAAAGAAAGGCCCCTGACAGAGTTACTAATTTTTTTCTTTGCTATGTGTATAATAGGACTTCTGTGGTGACAGTTTGGTTTTTGGAGCCCTAGTGGCACAATGGTTAAGCATTGGCTTAACCACTAGCCACTCTTTGGAAACCACAGGGGGCAGTTCTACTCGGTCTTATACAGTCAATATTGAGTAAGAATTGGCTTGATGGCAATGGGGTGTTTGTTTGTTTGTTTGTTGTTTTGTTTTTGACTGTGAGTAAGGTCTATCTGACTATGTGTCAGGTTTATTTAATTTAATCCGCAGTCTTGAAGTAGCTGTTAGTATTATTCCTGTTTTATTGTATTTTACAGATAATAAAACCAAGGCACAAGGTACAACCAATAACAACTTCTCCAAGGTTCTACAACTTACAAGTAATGAAATTGTGATTTAAAATGCTTAACCAACAATTCAGAAATTAAAGATGAGAAAAATAAAAAAAGAAATTCTCAAACTGACTACCTTTCTGTTCCAGTATGCTTTCTTATATGCTGTTTTTTAAAACATTAATCATTACTATGGTGTATATCTGGTTCAACATTTTGTTTTTCTTCTTTTTCACTACATAAATAGCATTGTGTTGAACATTTATTTCCTAATTACCTACTATAAGCCAGGGCCTACTGCTGGAGCAGGAGATAAATTAATGAACAAAATTCATAAAACCAGACTAACTGCTGTGAATTCTGACACACAGTGACCCTATTTATTTATGGCAAAAAATTCTACTCTGAATTACCACTGCCCCCTTGACTTAGGGTAGGTGAATGCAGTTTAAATTGCCAGGAAGCTTCATGATGAAAGTTGGTTTTTAGATGTGGAGGATTCAAACAGGCATAGAGGAACAGTGGAAGGGGGAAATAATTGCAAATAAATTGAAGAGAGCTAGCAAAACACCAAAGAGTGAAATTTCAAGATGTCTTCTTTAAGGCCATTAACAAAAAGTTTGGTATAACTAAGGGGTTCAGAAGTAGGAATGAAGAAAGACATATTTAGAAAACTGTCTAGAATAAGCTTTGGGAAAGCACAGCATTTATAAATTTTGTTTCCTGTTTAACTGTAACAGCTACAATCATGTATGGAATATATTTTTGTTGAATTAAAGACTAGTAGAGAGCAATGGTTTTTAAAGCTATGTTCCCAGACTGACAGAATCATTACAAGATGGAAACCTGTTACAAATCAAAATTCACTGCTAAATTGGTTATCCATCTGCAATAAACTGAATCAAGATCCGTATCTTACACCTTATACAAAAACCAACTCCAACTGGATAAAAGACCTAAATATCAAACCTAAAACGATAAAACTCATCCAAGAAAAGGTAGGAACAACAATGGAAGTTTTAATACACAATGAGGACAGACTCCAAAATCTGTCAAAGAAACCTCAATCAACAGAAGAGAAAATAGATAAATGGGAACTATTAAGAATCAAACACTTTTGCACATCCAAAGACTTTATTAATAGAATTAAAAGAACACCCACAGAATGGGAAAAAATATTTGGCAACACTATGTCAGACCAACGCCTGATCTCCATAATCTATAAGATACTACAAAATATCAAGAAGAAGAAGATAAACCATCCAATTAAGCGATGGGCAAAGGAGATGGACAGACACTTCACTAAAGAGGAGATCCAGGCAGCTAAAAAACACATGCGGACATGTTCACGATCTTTAGCTATTAAAGAAATTCAAATCAAGACAACAATGAGATACCATCTCACCCCAACAAGATTGGCCATCATCCAGAAAACACAAAACAACAAATGCTGGAGAGGCTGTGGAGAAAGTGGAACCCTCCTACACTGTTGGTGGGGTTGCAGAATGGTCCAGCCTCTTTGGAAGGCAATCTGGCGCTTCCTTAAAAAAATGGATATTGATATACCATTTGACCCAGTAATTCCACTACTTGGAATATATCCTACAGATTCAAGGCCTTTCACACTAACGGACACATGCACCAGAATGTTTACCACAGCACAGTCCGCGATAGCAAAAAGATGGAATCAACCCAGATGCGCAACAATAGAATGGATAGGTAAACTGTGGTACATATACTCAATGAAGCACTACGCAATGATAAAGAATAACGATGATTCCAGGAAACATCTCCTAACCTGGTTTCAACTGGAAGACATTATGTTGAGTGAAAGTAGTCAGCGACAAAAGGACAAATACTGTATGAGACCTCTACGATAAGATCTCAAAAACAGACTTGTGTATAGAAGAAAAGACTCTTTGACAGCTGCAAGGTAGGGGAGGCAGGGAAGGTGTGGGGGGAGGGTTTAGTTTAGATAGTTACTAGAAATCTAGTTGGAAGAAAGCAGTGACAGCACACATTAGGAACAAGAACAACATTAAGTGGACTTAAACATAACTTGAGTACTCCTTCCATCTTAACTCAATACAGCAAGGATAGAGTAGCTGGGGCAGGGGGCGGGGGACCATGCTCTTAGGCGAATTCCAGGCCAATTGGCACAACTAGTGTTTTGCTAAGAGAGCTCTCTGCACCCCACATTGGTGAGTGGCGTCTGAGGTCTTAAAAGCTGCCAAGCTGCCATCTGAGGACACAGCAAATGGTCCCAACTCAGCAGGAACGGATGCTCACCGAGGACCAAAATGACATGCGGTAAAGACAACCGAGAAGACGGAGAGACCCACAAGAGTGGGTGCCTACATCGACTTGGGACCGGAAGAACCAGATGGTGCCCGGCCACCACCAGTGATAGCCACGATGGAGCTCACAGAGGGGAGTCTCACTGGCAACACAAGAATAAAGAGGTGCATTATGAGATCTCCACTAAAAGACCTCAATTGATGGTCCAGCGGTTTTGGGGTTCCTCTGAGAGCATGGCCCCCTGCCCTAATGCTGCCCTTTCCCATAAATTATAACAAAGGTCCACTCTTTGGACAGGAATGGATTGGACTTGGCAAGGCAGAGTGACCATATACTGGAAGCACTTTATGGTTCTATACATCTATAGGATATCATCTTGCTGACCTCTGGCTGGAGGAAGGGGAGTGGACGGACAGGAGGGGAAAGGAGACTGTTGGGAGGATGAGACATGTATGGAGCAGAGAGGAACAGTGTGCTGTCACCAGACAGGGAGAGCAGTGGAAGCTGCATATAGGGGGGCATGTAAATTTATATTTGAATGTACATTTTCACTCAGTTATGTTAAATAAAAATTAAAAAAAAAAAATTCACTGCTGTTATTCCAGATGAAATGAATCAGGAACTCTGGGGCCCAGGTGTAGTGACCAGTAATTTAACAAGTCTTCTAGATCAATTTTGGTATCTTCTACAGTTTAAGAACCACTGGTAAAGATTTTCAAAGTTTACATTCTCTACTTGTAGCATATTTTAATGGAAGCTTCTTTTTTGCAGCATATTCAAGTTTTCACACTTGGGGGGACTTAACACCAGTAACACACTAGTAGTTTCCAGTTAATCACTGCAGATTAAACATGAGTATTAGAATTCTACTCAACACTAAGATGACAGTAAAGGAATAAAAAAAGTATGGATGGACAATCTCTTCTCCATGATTTCAAAATTTAAAGGGCTAAAAAAAGAAGAGCTTTAATGGCAGAATTCTGGGTAGCTGGAGTAAAGGCAGCAGTGTAATTGTGATTGTCCGAAGACATCTTCTAAACCCAAACAAGAACAAATAAAACAATATAAAAACCTCATGCTTAGCATAAATACAAGACAACAGAAGGCAAAGAATGTCCAGATTTTAAATTCCCTGTATAAGGAGACAAACATTAACTTCTCCAAGTTATATTTCATGCTCTTTCTCTAAGTGTTTCCAAAGAATAAGAGCAGATCAGAAAAAACTGAGGAGAGTGGTGATAGGCCTGAGAATGATATGCATCACTGCCAGAAAGACAAAGTCTATCCTAAATGTTAAAACACTGACAAAGTCTATTAGTGGAAGATGAGAACACAGACTATGGGAAATACTGTGTGAGTCCTAAGCAGACAATCTTGGAAAGTGAGTCTTTCAGGATAAGAAAAGAGATCCCCAAACAAGAGGTAAACCTTGGAAATTGCATTGATGGGAAAAAGCAGCAAGCAGAGGAAATTGAGGATGGTGTAATTCAAACGAAATGAGTCTACGGGTGGTGCAAATGGTTAACATGCTCAGATACTAACTGAATGGCAGGAAATTACAGCCCACCTAGGGGTGCCTTGGAAGAAAAGCCTGGTGTTCTGTTGTTGCTGTTTTTAGGTGCTGGCGAGTTGGTTCTGACTCATAGCAACCCCATGAACAACACAACAGAACATTGCCTGGTCTTGTGCCATGTCCGCATTGTTTTTATGCTTACCTGGTGTTCTACTTCTGAAAACTCAGCCATTAAAAATCCTGTGGAGCACAGTTCTACTGTGACACACATGAGATTGCCATGCGTTAGAACTGAGTTGACAGCAATTGATTCCTTTTTCATTTGTGATTTAGGCGAAAGCTTATACCTCAAGCTGGCTTCTCCCTCAAAAACTGATACATATGTTGTTTTGTGAAATTGGCTGCAATCCCACAATGTGACAGCACTTCCTCCTTTCCACCCTGGGTTTCCTGTGTCTATCTCTCCAGTTCTCTTGTCTCTTCCTGCCTTTTTGTCTTGCTTTTGGGCAGGAGTTGGCTATTTGGTCTTGTCTACTTTACTGAACTCAGAAGCACATTTCTCAGTTGTGTTATTACTTGTTTTATAGGCCTGCTAATCTTCTTCTGAGAAGTGGGCTTTGGGAGTGGTTTCAGTGTGGAGTTAGTGTGTGCAGGAGTTGTTTGCTTTCTGGGATCTAATAAAAGTTAAACATCTACAGTACAACAAATCTATCTATACAAATGCAAAAATCTACATCTAGTTTCTGGAAGCTGGGCCATATATGAAATTTGGACTATATGATCCCTTAAGTTCCCTTACGAGGAAACTTGGTGACATACCGGTTAAAGGACTCAGCTGCCAACCAAAAGCCTAGTAGTTTAAAATCATCAGCTGTCCCACAGAAGAAAGATGTGGCAGTCTGTTTCTGTAAAGATTACAGGCTTTGGAAGCCCACTAGGGTAATTCTACTCTGTCCTATAGGGTCACTATGAGTCAGAAACAACTTGACTGTTATGGGTTGTTTTTTGGTTTAAAGTCCTTTTCAGTTCTAAAACTCTGTGATAATCTCCTTCAAACCCATTCTAATATGACTTGAATTTTGTTAAAATTCCAGCGACCTAAACTCCTCACTCAGAGTTTTCACTTCTCCCCTATATATGCTGTATTTTGTTCTTTATGCCCATTCTTTTTGTGAATACATTCCTTGTTGTTTGAGTTAGCATGTATTATTTCTTGATTTTTAAACTGCTGCAAAAGTCTTCTAACTAGTCCTTCTTTGTTATAAACCATCCCATACAATGCTCTCATATCAGTCATCTAACAAAACATGTGAATATCTTTGTTTAAAAGCCTCCCAATGACGTCCAACGTTTTTTTTCCTTTTTCCAAAAAGGTGAAAACCTAGCATTCAAGATACTCTACAGTTTGGCTATTATATTTCTCTACATCCTGACCTATTATCAAACAAATTCAACTGACTACTAATAGAATATGTTATGATTCTTTTGTCTTCGCCTTGGATAACCATAGCCCTCCTGCCCTTTTCTCTAAGTCCCAGCTTTCTTTTAAGATTGTTCGGTATTTCCTTTCCTCCAATAAGTCTTCCTGATTGCTATAATCCCAGTGATCTTTCCTCCTCTTTCAAATTTTCTTGTGTTAACCACATATATTAACAAAATCTTAAACTGTAACTTACCCTGACTAGTAAATTTTTTCACTCAAACTACAACAAACTTTAAATACAAAGAAAATGCTTATGTATCTAGTAAAAAGTGTCATGCTTTTAGGTGTTCAATTAATGCTTGATGTTAATGACAATTAAGAATTCCAGTATCCAACATACCTTGTAATAAATTTTCAAATACATAATAATATGAACACTGTGCTCTGCTTTGTTTCTTAAAAATATATCCCAAATAAGAATGTCTACTTACTTTTACCAATATATCTTTTACAACTTGACTACTATCATTATGAACACTAATATAACTGGAAAAAGTCTCGCCCAAAAATATATTCCTGTAAAAAAAAAAAAATAGGTAAAAAATCCATTACAATTTTATTATTACAAATACACTATTTGAACAATAATGAGAACTTCAAATGGAGAAAAATTTATTAAAGGATAGACAGCTGTTCAGACTGCTTTAACATTCCTTTGTTTATATCAGGCCACTCATTCATTACTAATGCAACTGAAAATATGGACAATCTGTAGAAGGTGAAATGTCTTAGCCCTCAACTGGTACAACAATTGTTTGTTTCTCTAAATACAATAATCACTGAAATCAGATTTAGGTCAAGAGTCTTAAAATACGTATCTGAAGATGCCAGGAAAAAGCAATTTTTCATATTTATTCCTTGAATCTAGAAAAGAACAATTTATTTTTCTAAGATATCCTGATAAAATTAATGACTATTTACTTTATATAGTTTCATTATTTTTTACTTGAGTAGATGCCCAAGTAAACATAACAATAAATGACCAAATTGTGTAAGTCTAGAAAAACACCCTGAGAATTCTCTTTTGTTTCAAATTCCCTGAGTGCTAAACACAGTGAAACCAGGTGCATCTACTTCATCAACAATGGAGAATAAGTGTATAGCTAGAAGGAAGAGCTCCCACCTAGCTAACAAATCTGACAATGTTTGTTGGGAGAGGAGTGTGAGGCTGATATAATAACTTCTAAAGAAACATGTTTAGATTAAATCAACTAAAATAAAAGAATACATAGCCATAAAAGACATACAATCACTAAAAATATAAAAAGATTAAATAAGGAACATTAAAATTCTATCACTTTGGGAAGCACTATTAACATTCCGGTATACATATATATACACATATATTTTAAAGAAAACTAAAATCATATAGAACCATTTTGTAAAACTTTTAAATCACTTAAATATATCATGAGCATTTCTAATCAAGTTGTTTTTTGAAAAATGATTTGCAAATATTTTATGGTACTGCTGCATGTTTTGTGTGAATATATCATTCTTACCCAAAATTCTGTGGTAAAGTCAACATTTCTCCCAACATTAAAATTTCTGCACCATTTACAGTTGAAGGATCATCTCTCATGAGCTGGTTAAACAGATCTCCTGAAGCAACAGAAAAACATAAAATTCTAACAACTACATTGCAAATAAATTTTATTTATATATAAAAACAGCTGGGAGTGAGACTTTATGAAACCAATCTCTTGGCAAAAGTTACATTAAAAATACAATTTCTAATAAATCACATGACAAAAAATTCTGATCTCAAAGAGAAGCAACACTTCAGAAATAAAGGATCATGTCAGTAATGAGATACAAAATTCTATCACAAAAAAATCTCATAATTCTAAATAAAGGAAATGCTCCTACATAAAATATCTGAGGATAAATGCAATTTTAGTATTATGAATATGAGTGTAGCTTTACTTAAACTAAAAGTCTCTTGTTGCCATGGATATCAACATATCCTGACTTTAGATTGTGAGTGAAGACTGTTATTCACATCACCTTTGACATGGTACTAAAATAAAAAAACAAAAAAAAAACCAGTTCTGTCAAGTCAATTCTGACTCAGAGAGACTCTCTAGGGCAGAGTAGAACTGCAAAATAGAGTTTCCAAGGAGTTTCTGGAGGATTCAAACCACTGATTATTTGGTTAGCAGACATAGTACTTAACCACTACGTCACCAGGGTTTCCTGGTACTAAAATAGGTAACATACAAACCAACGTAGGTTAGCAAGGTTAGGTGTGTTATCAAGGTGCGAACAGGAAAAATCACGTTGCATACCAGGTAAGTCTTTCTCTTCACATGTTACTGGAATATTGGTGAATAAAGTAGGCTTAGTTAACCGCATCACTGTGAATTAAGGAAGTAAAACAAAACAAAAAACCCAACATTAATATTGATTTTTGTTAACATTCCCAAGTTTTAAGTATAATATTTATTAACTTTATTCTAAAATGAAATATAAAAACCATATTTTCTAAATTAAATATAATTACTCTCTCACATTATTACACATCAATACTTTCCTAAAAATGTTTATATTTAATGAAAATATTTGCTTTATATACAAAAAAAGACAATTCTGTTTTTTTTCTTTTGTTTATTTTTATTTTTTTAATTTAATATGACTGAGTGAAAATGTACATTCCCGTATAAATTTACACGCCCACCTCTATGCAGCTTCCACTGCTCTCCCTGCCTGGTGACAGCACACTATTGCTCTCTGCTCCATACATGTCTCATCCTCCCAACAGTCTTCTCTCTCCTCCTCTCCCACCCACTCTCCTTCCTCCAGCCAGAGGTCAGCAGGTGGATACCCTATAGATGTATAGAACCATAAAGTGCATCCAATATATGGTCACTCTGCATCACCAAGTCAAGTCCATTTGTATCTGAAGAGTGGACCTTTGTTATAATTCATGGGTAAGGGCAACATCAGGGCTGGGGGCCATGCTCCCAGTAGAACCCTGAAACCGCTGGACCATCCATTGAGGTCTTTTAGTGGAGATCTCAGGATGCATCCCTTTTTATTCTTGTGTTGCCAGTGAGACTCAACTTAGTGAGCTCCATCAGGGCTATCACTGGTGGTGCCTGGGCACCATCCGGTTTTTCTGGTCCCAAGTTGACGTAGGCACCCACTCATGTGGGTCTCTCTATCTTCTGGGTTGTCTTTACCCCATGTCATTTTGGTCCTTGGTGAGCATCTGTTCCTGCTGAGTTGGGACCATTTGCTGTGTCCTCGGATGGCAGCTTGGCAGCTTTTTTTTTTCCTTTTCTTTTTTTTTTTAATTTTTATTTTTATTTAACATAACTGAGTGAAAATGTACATTCACATATAAATTTACATGCCCCCCTATATGCAGCTTCCACTGCTCTCCCTGTCCGGTGACTGCACACTATTCCTCTGTGCTCCATACATGTCTCATCCTTCCAATAGTCTCCTTTCCCCTCCTGTCCGTCCACTCCCCTTCCTCCAGCCAGAGGTCAGCAAGATGATATTCTATAGATGTATAGAACCATAAAGTGCTTCCAATGTATGGTGACTCTGCATTGCCAAGTCCAATGCATTCCTGTCCAAAGAGTGGACCTTGTTATAATTTATGGGAAAGGGCAGCATCAGGGTAGGGGGCCATGCTCTCAGAGGAACCCCAAAACGGCTGGACCATCAATTGAGGTCTTTTAGTGGAGATCTCATAATGCACCTCTTTTTATTCTTGTGCTGCCAGTGAGACTCCTCTCTGTGAGCTCCATCGTGGCTATCACTGGTGGTGGCCAGGCACGATCCGGTTCTTCCGGTCCCAAGTCGATGTAGGCACCCACTCTTGTGGGTCTCTCCGTCTTCTCGGTTGTCTTTACCGCATGTCATTTTGGTCCTCGGTGAGCATCCGTTCCTGCTGAGTTGGGACCATTTGCTGTGTCCTTGGATGGCAGCTTGGCAGCTTTTAAGACCCCAGACGCCACTCACCAATGTGGGGTGCAGAGAGCTCTCTTAGCAAAACGCTAGTTGTGCCAATTGGCCTGGAATTCGTCTAAGTGCATGGTCCCCCGCCCCCTGCCCCAGCTACTCTATCCTTGCAGTATTGAGTTAAGATGGAAGGAGTACTCAAGTTATGCTGAAGTCCACTTAATGTTGTTCTTGTTTCTAATGTGTGTTATCACCGATTTCACCCAACCAGATTTCTAGCAACTATTTAATCTAAACTTTCCCTCCTCTCCCTCCCTTGCAGCTGTCAAAGAGTCTGTTCTTCTATACACAAGTCTGTTTTTGAGATCTTATGGTGGGGGTCTCATACAGTATTTGTCTTTTTGTTTCTGACTACTTTCACTGAGCATAATGTCTTCCAGTTCAAACCAGGTTAGAAGATGTTTCTTGGAATCATCGTTATTCTTTATCATTGCGTAGTGCTCCACTGAGTATGTGTACCATAGTTTACCTATCCATTCTTCTGTTGTTGGGCATCTGGGTTGATTCCATCTTTTTGCTATCGTGGACTGTGCTGTGATAAACATTCTGGTGCGTGTGTCCGTTGGTGTGAAAGGCTTTGATTGTGTAGGATATATTCCAAGTAGTGGAATTACTGGGTCAAATGGTATATCGATATCCATTTTTTTAAGGAAGCGCCAGATTGCTTTCCAAAGAGGCTGGACCATTCTACAACCCCACCAACAGTGTAGGAGCGTTCCACTTTCTCCACAGCTTCTCCAGCATTTGTTGTTTTGTGTTTTTTGGATCATGGCCAACCTTGTTCGGGTGAGATGGTATCTCATTGTTGTCTTGATTTGAATTTCTTTAATAACTAAAGATTGCGAACATGTCCGCATGTGTTTTTTGGCTGCCTGGATCTCCTCTGTAGTGAAATGTCTGTCCATCTCCTTTGCCCATCGCTTAATTGGATGGTTTATCTTCTTCTTGATATTTTGTAGTATCTTATAGAATATGGAGATCAGGCATTGGCCTGACATAATTTTTTATTTAATATAACAAAGTGAAAATGTACATTCCCATATAAATTTACATACCCACCTATATGCAGCTTCCACCACTCTCCCTGCCTGGTGACAGCATACTATTCCTGTCTGCTCCATACATGTCTCATCCTCCTCCCAAGAGTCTCTTTTTTCCCTCCTCTTCACCCACTCTCTTTCCTACAGCCAGAGCAAATATTTTTTTCGATTCTGTAGGTGTTCTTTTAATTCTATTAATATAGTCTTTGGATGAGCAAAGTGTTTGATTCTCAATAGTTCCCATTTATCTATTTTCTCTTCTGTTGATTGTGGTTTGTTTGACAGATTTTGGAGTCTGTCCACATTGTGTGTTAAAACTTCCATTGTTGTTCCTACCTTTTCTTGGATGAGCTTTATCGTTTTAGGTTTAACAATTCTATTTTAATTTATAATCTAAGCAATTACAAACATTAGTGCAAATGTAATACATTAACATCACAGAAAAATGGGAAAATTAAAGGAATTTTAAAACTTAAGGTATATGAAGATGATAAGGCTTCAAAAATATCTTAAGTGACTTCATTGTAAATCATATAAAAAAGACAAACAAATATTAGCCTGGGAGGAAAACAAATTCAGAAGCACCATTTTCAACATGAAATAATAATGTCATAAGGATCTTTGTGATTTTTTAATTACTCAGTTATAATGACCATCTGCTAGTAATTCAGCAAGACTTCCTTTTAAGTAAGAAGGAAATTTGTGTAGAAATGACGAACATATTAATTAATGTTTAAAAAAAAAACTTGAACCAAACTTGTTGCTATTGAGTCTATTTAAACTGATAGTGACCCTACATGACAGATTGATTAGAACAGCTCCAGAGGGTTTCCAAAGAGTAGTGACTGCTGGTATTTTTGTTAGCAGCTGAGCACCTACCTACTGTGCCACAAGGGTTCCTTCCAGTTGTCCTACTACCTCATAATAAGTAATCCTTAGCCTTTTTGTTGATTTTGCTATTTGTTGCATCTTAATAGTCTGGAGTTTTTGTTTTCTTACTGTTTCTAGTTATGCATTAATAAGCCAATTAGATAATTACAAAATTGAGTATGTTAACATAAAACAGCTCTTCCTTATTTTTTTTTAAATTTTTTATTTAATATAAGAAAGTGAAAATGTACATTCCCATATAAATTTACATACCCACCTATATGCAGCTTCCACCACTCTCCCTGCCTGGTGACAGCATACTATTCCTGTCTGCTCCATACATATCTCATCCTCCTCCCAAGAGTCTCTTTTTTCCCTCCTCTTCACCCACTCTCTTTCCTCCAGCCAGAGGTCAGCAGGATGACATCCTATAGATGTATAGAACCATAAAGTCTATCCAATATATGGTTACTCTGCATCGCCAAGTCCAATACATTCCTGTCCGAAGCGTGGACCTTCGTTATGATGTATGGTCAAGAGCAGCATCAGGGCGAGGGGCCATGCTCCCTGGACCATCAATTGAGGTCTTTTAGTGGAGATCTCAGGGTGCACTCTATTTTATTCTTGTGTTGCCTGTGAGACTCAACTTAGTGAGCTCCATTGCGGCTACCACTGGTGGTGACCAAGCACCATCTGGTTCTTCTGGTCCCAAGTTGATGTAGGCACTCACCGATGTGGGTGTCTCTATCTTCTGGGTTGTCTTTCCTCCATGTCATTTTGGTCCTCGGTGAGCATCCGTTCCTGCTGAGTTGGGAACATTTGCTGTGCCCTTGGATGGCAGCTTGGCAGCTTTTAAGACCCAGACACCACTCGTCAACATGGGGTGCAGAGAGCCCTCTTAACAAAACGCTAGTTGTGCCAATTGGCCTCGCTTTCGCCTAAGAGCATGGTCCCCTGCCCCCCGCCCCAGCTACTCCATCCTTGCAATATTGGGTTAAGATGGAAGGAGTACTCATGTTATGTTTAAGTCCACTTAATATTGTTCTTGTTTCTAATGTGTGCTGTCACCGATTTCACCCAACCAGATACCTAGCAACTATCTAATCTAAACCCTCCCCCCTCCCGCCTCCCCCCTTGCAGCTGTCAAAGAGTCTTTTCTTCTATACACAAGTCTGTTTTTGAGATCTTATCGTAGAGGTCTCATACAATATTTGTCCTTTTGTCACTGACTACTTTCACTCAGCATGTCTTCCAGTTGAAACCAGGTTATGTTTCCTGGAATCATCGTTATTCTTTATCGCAGCACAGTGCTCCGCTGAGTATATATACCATGGTTTACCTATACATTCTTCTGTTGTTGGGCATCTGGGTTGATTCCTTCTTTTTCCTATCATGGACTGTGCTGTGATAAACATTCTTGTGCATGTGTCCGTTGATGTTAAAGGCCTTGATTCTGTAGGATATATTCCAAGTAGTGGAATTACTGGGTCAAATGGTATATCTACATCCATTTTTTTAAGGAAGCACCAGATTGCTTTCCAAAGAGGCTGTACCATTCTGCAACCCCACCAACAGTATAGGAGGGTTCCACTTTCTCCACAGCTTCTCCAGCATTTGTTGTTTTGTGTTTTTTGGATCATGGCCAACCTTGTTGGGGTGAGATTGTATCTCATTGTTGTCTTGATTTGAATTTCTTTAATAACTAAAGATCGTGAACACGACTGCATGTGTTTTTTGGGTGCCTGGATCTCCTCTTTAGAGAAATGTCTGTCCATCTCCTTTGCCCATCGCTTAACTGGATGATTTATCTTCTTATTATTGATATTTTGTAGTATCTTACAGATTATGGAGATCAGGCATCAGTCTGACACAGAGTTTCCAAATATTTTTTTCCATACTGTAGGTGTTCTTTTAATTCTATTAATAAAGTTTTTGGATGAGCAAGTGTTTGATTCTCAATAGTTCCCATTTATCTATTTTCTCTTCTGTCGATTGTCGTTTGTTTGACAGATTTTGAAGTCTGTCTACATTGTGTATTAAAACTTCCATTGTTGTTCCTATTTTTTCTTGGATGAGGTTTATCGTTTTAGGTTTGAGATTTAGGTCTTTTATCCAGTTGGAGTTGGTTTTTGTGGAAGGTGTAAGATATGGATCTTGTTTCAATTTACTGCAGAGGGATATCCAATTTTGCCAGCACCATTTGTTCAAGATACTGTTTTTATCCCAGTTTAATGTCTTAAGGCCTTTGTCGAATATCAACTGTTCATAGGCAGATGGTGTCATCTCTGGGGTCTCAATTCTGTTCCGTTGATCAATCTGTCTGTTCTTGTACCAGTACCACTGTGGCAGTGTAGTATGTTCTAAGGTTGGGTAATGACAGGCCTCCAAGTGTGTTCTTCTTAAGTAGTACCTTACTTATCTGGGGCTTCTTCCCTTTCCAAACAAATTTCATGATTTGAGAAACCAAATCTTAATAAACCAAGAGGAAATACGTCCTCAAGGGAATCATGAAGCACTCTGGTACACCTACTGAACTACCTTGGCGGTACACTAGGTTCTAAAATCATGTTGTAGTGTGATGCCTCTTACTGTGTTCTTCAGTAATGCCTTAGTTATTCAGGGCCTCTTCCCTTTCCATAGGAAGCTGATTTGTCTACTTCCTAAAAAGTGTGGCTGGAATTTGGATAAGGACTGCATTGCACCTGTAGATCACTTTGGGTAGAATTCACATTTTCACATTAAGTCTTCCTATCCATGTGCAATGTGTGTATTTCCATTTATGTAGATCACTTGGTTTCTTGGAGTACTGTCTAATAGTTTTCTTTGCATGAATTTTTCATGCTGTAGTTAGATTCCTCATTATTTTATCATCTTGGGTGGTACTGTAAATAGCATTGATTTGTGATTTTCCTTTCAAGGTTCTCTTTGTTGGAGTACAGGAATCCAAATCATTTCTGTGTGATCTTACAACAAATTATGGATAACACTGTGGCGAATGGGAATTCCAGAACGTATAATTTTGCTCTTGAGGAATGTGTATATGGATCAAGAGGCAGTTATACAAACAGAATAAGGGGATGCTGCATGGTTTAAAGCTAGGAAAGGTGTGCATCAGGGTTGTATTCTCTCACCATGTCATCATAAATGAAGAAAGGTTTAAGGTTATTAAGGATTTCATTTTACTTGGTTCCCAATCAACGCCCATACAGGGAGCAGTAAAGAAATCAAGAAATGCACTGAATTGGGAGAAGCTGCTGCAAAAGATCTCTTTAAAGTGTTGGAAAGTGAAGATGTCACCCTGAAGACTACGGTGCCCCTGGACAAAGCCACAGGATTTTCAATCACAGGATATACGTGTGAAAGCTGGACAATGAAGAAGCAAGAAAGAACAGATATCTTTCAACTGTGGTGCTGGACAAGAATATTGAAAATACTGACAAAAAACAGACAGATATGTTCTGGAAGAAGTATAACCAGAGTGTTCTTTGGAAGCCAGGATGGTGAGACTGTGTCTTACATACTTCGGGCATGGTGTCAGGAGGGATCGGTCCCCTGGGGAAGGACATTATGTTTGGTAGAGCGTCACAGAAAAAGAGGAAGACTCTCAAGGAGATGGACTGGCAGAGTATCTGCAACAATCGGCTTAAGTGTAACAAGATTTGTGTGTGTGCAGCAGCGTTTTGTTCTGTTGTTCATAGGGTCACTGTAAGTTTGAACCAACCTGATACACCTAATAACAACAACAACATCATATATCCTGATGCTCTGATGAACTCTTCTATTAATTCTAGTAGTCTTCTCGTGGACTCTTTAGAGTTTCCTCTGTATAAGATCGTGAGTTCTGACAATTAAGTTTGCGAATTCATTCTAGAATAAGTGCTACATGCCTCATTCCTGAATATCACTGTTAAAGTCATCTGGTACTGCTCTAACAGAAATACCACAAAGTGGATAGAGTTAGCAAAGAAAAGTTTATTCTTACACAGTTTAGTCGGCTAAAAGTCCAAATCCAATTATGTCTGCTCCAATGGAAGGCTTTCTCTCTCCTGGCTCTAGAGGGAAGTCCTTGTGTTCCATCAGTGTGTCTGGGAGCATCCTGGCACAGGTACTTCAGGTCTGAAGTATGTGCTCTGCTCCCTGTGCTGCCTTCTTGATGGTACAAGATTCCCAATTTCCTGCATGCTTCCCTTTCATCTCTTGTAGGATAAAAGGAGGTACTGCCGCACTCCAAGGAAACTCCCTTAGCAAGGGTGTTGTAGTTCTCCCCTACTCGTCTTTTCCCATAATGATGCTGTCAGCCACAGGCAGCGATTAGGATTTATAGCATAAGAAAATTACAAAATGGAGAGCAATCACAGAATACAGGGACCACAGCCCAGCCAACTCACTACACATTTTTGAGGGGGACACAATTCAATACATGAGAATCACTATGGTTACCTTCAAAGTACCCCCCCCCGGAAAGTTATGCACCAAGGCCCAGTCCACCCATCAAAGTAATTTCAGAACTCTTCTTATAGAATGGCCATCAGAGGTGTTGTATTATCCTTGATGTCCTGAAGTCATCAAATGTCTTCAATATTTCCTATATTTTGGTAAAGAAAAAAGTCACTGTGGGCCAGATCAGGTGCATACATAAGGTATTGTAATATAGTTACTTGTCTACTGGCTAAAAACTCCCTCACAGACAACCATATGATTAAGTTTGCAAACTTGCCACCACACCACTGTTCACAATGGCCATTCCAGAAAGTTCCAAAATTCTCTGAAGGGTGGGATAGGCACTGGTGTTGGTGCACAGCTTCCCAACGGGAGTACTTTGATGGTAACCGTAGTGATATTCAGCAATGAGGTATGTAGCACTTAGAACAATTAAATTTGCAGATTTAATTGTTAGGCCTCATTTCATCTGCAAACGGGGATATTTTTACTTTTTCCATACCAATTTGGATGCTCTTTGTTTCTGTTTCTTGCCTTACTAGTCTGGCTAGGACCTCTAGCACAATGTTGAATATAAGTAGTAAAAAATGGCATCCTTGTATGACTCCCGTTCTCAAGGGGAATGCTTTCAAACACTCCATTGAGAACGATGTTGGCTGTTCGCTTTATATAAATGCCCTTCATTATTTCAAGGAATTTTCCTTCTATTCCTATCTTGCTGAGAAATCTTATCACAAATGGTTGCTGGACTTTGTCAAGTGACTTTTCTGCATCAACTGATAAGATCATGTGACTCTTATCTTTTATTTTATTCATGTGATGAATTATATTGGTTTTCTAATGTTGAACCATACCTGATATGAATCCAACTTTCTAATGTTGAACCATATCTGGTATGAATCCCACTTGGTCACGCTGAATTATTTTGTTACACTGTTGAATTCTACTGGCTAGAATTCTGTTGAGAATTCTTACATCTAAGTTCATAAGGGATACTGGTGTGTAATTTTCTTTCTTTTTTTTTGGGGGGGGTGGTATGTCTACCTGATTTTGGTGCCAGGGTTATGCTGGATTTATAAAATGAGTTGGTGCATACTGCATTCTTTTCTATGCTTTGAAATACCTTAAACAGTGTTAATTCTTCTCCAAATTCTCCAGTGAAGCTGTCAGGGCTAAGCCTTTCTTCTGTTGTTGGAAGTTTTAAAATTATCTTTTCAATCTCTTCTTTTGCCATTAGTTTATTTAGTTGTTTTACCTCATTTGGGGTTGGTTTAGGTAGGTAGCGTGTTTCTAGAAATTTGTCCATTTCCTCTAGGTTTTCAAATTTATTGCAGTACAATCTTTCAAGTGTTCTGACTCAGTAGTTTCTGTTGTGATATCACCCATCTCATTCCTTGTGTGGGTTATTTGCTTCCTCTTCTGCTTTGGTCTTGTCACTATCGCCAATGGTTTCTTGACTTTTGTTGGTATCTTCAAATAACCAGCTTCTGCTTTTGCAGATACTTTCTACTGTTTTTCTATTCTCTATTTCATTACTTTTGCCCTTTTATTATTTCCTTTCTTCTATGCCCAAGGACTTCCTTTGCTGCTATCTGTTCAAGTTGCAGGGTTAATGTTTTGACTTTGGCCCTTTTTTCTTTAAGGGTATGTGTATTTATTGCTATCAATTGACATCTGAGAACTGCTTTTGCTGTGGCCCAAAGGTTCTGGTAGGATATATTTTCATTCTCATTTAATTCTGATTTTTTAAAAAATTTTTATCCTTAATTTCTTCTATAACCTAGTAGTTTTTGAGCAAGGTGTTGTTCAGTTTGTTTGTTTTCCCTTGCTTTTTCTGTTACTGATTTGTAATTTTATGGTTTCATATTCAAAAGATCTTTTGCAATATTTTGATATTTTGGATTTTTAAGACTTGCTTTGTGGCCTAATATGTGATCTATTCTGGAGAATGTTCCATGTGAGAGTTGTGTGTTCTGTTTGTGCCTACTGGGACCAAGTTTGTTGACTTGGCAATTAGATCTTCTGTGTCTTTATTGGACTTTCTTCTAGATGTTTTGCCCTTCATCGAAAGAGTGTGTTGAAGCCTCCTACTACTATTGTGGAGCTGTCTACTTGCCTTTTCAATGCTGCTAGAAGAGTTTTTTCTATGTATTTGGGGGTCCTGTAGTTGGATGCATGTTTATTATGGTTATATCTTTTTGATATATTGATGACCCTCTACTCATTACATACTGTCCTTCCTCATCCTTTGTGGTAGATTTTGAAGACTATTTTGTCAGACATAAATAGTGCCACTTCTGCTTTTGTTAAGTTTTTATTTGCTTGATATATTGTTTTCCACGTTTGGAGTTTTAGTTTGTTTCTCTGAGTCCAAGGAGTGCCTCTTGTAGACAGCATATAGATGCATCATGTCTTTTATTTTTAATCCTTTCTGCCACTGTCTCTTTATTGATATATTTAGACTATTTACAGTTAGTGTAGATAGGTATTTAGCATTCTCATTTTTATGCATTATTATTTTTGTTGACAGTTTTTGTCCTACTTTCTGTGCTGAGTCATTTCAATGTATTTTCATCTTCTTCATTTGTTGTTGATTTTACATTTACTGAGTCTTTATGATTTTTCTTCTTTTTTATTTTGATATGTAGCACTGCTCATTTACTCTGTGGTTACCTTAAAATTTATCTCTGTTTTCCTAAGTTTAAACCAATCTTTTATTTCTCGACATTGTCTTAACTTCCTCTCTGTATCAAAGTTCTATGACTACACTATTTAGTCTCTCTGCTTTGTTCCAGTGTTGTTGTCTTTCACCTATCGATGTCTCTGTTTCTGTTTTCAGTGATTTAGCATTGATTTATTTTTGTGACTTCTCTATGGGGATTGGTTTCTAGTTGTTCTGTCCTGTGTTCTAGTCTTGAATTATCTAGCATTATGGTTTCCCTAATCGGAGGACTACTTTTAGTATTTAATTTAATTTAATTTAATTTTTTTTACAAATTCTCTTTAATTCTGTTCCTCTGGAAATTCCTTCATTTAACTATTATATTTGAGAGACAGCTCCACTAGATATATCATTTTGGCTGCCAATTTTTTTTTTTCCTTCAAGACTTTGTGTGTATCATCCCATTGCCTTCTTGCATGTATGGTTACTGCTGAGCAGTCAGCTTAGGGCTACTTTTCTTTGTAGGTGGCTTTTTGTTCATTCCTAGGGCTCTTAAAATTCTTTCTTTGGTTTTTGCCAAGTTTAATTACAGTACGTTTTGTTGCTTTTCTTTTGAGATCCACCCTGCATGAGGTCTGATGAGCTTCTTGCATAGATGTCTTCCACAATATCAGGGAAAGTTTTTGCCAATGTATCTTCAATAATTCTTTCTGCATTTTCTATTATTCCTTGTTTTTATACTTCAATCACTTGTAGATTATTCTTCTAGATATAGTTCCACATAATTCTTAGCATTTCTTAGTTTTTTAAAATTCTTTTGTCTGATTTATCCTCTAATAAATTCTATTAAGTGCTTCATCTTCAATCTCATTAGTTCTGGCTTCCATTGCCTGAATTCTACTCCTATCTGTTTTTATAGGAAAGCCTGGTGGCATGCTGAAGTCCTACAGCTACTAACCAAGAGGTTGGCAGGTGAAATCTACCAGACTCTCCTTGAAAACTCTATGAGGCAATTCTACTCTGACCCATAGCTGGAATCAATTCAATGGCAATGTGTTTGGTTTGTTGTGGTCTTTTGGTCTTGTTTGGTGTATTGTTGTGTGGTCTTTCTAGTGTTGTATAATTCTGAAATTTTATTGTTAATCTTTTGGATTTGTTTGTTATCCATCTATGCCGATTGTGGCCTGTTAAATTTGTTGTTACGTTCACATAAAAACTTGCTAAATTCCTCTATTGCTTTGTCTGTGTGTCCATTTGCTTGGATTGTATTTTGCCTAATCTCTTTACTGATCTCATGAAGACCTCTGTATATTAATCTTTTGAAAATTCCAATATCTTCTCTCTCCAAGGGGTTTCTTTTTTTTTTTTTTTTGCTTCCTGAAGCCATCATGGTTAGCCTCTTTATGTCATATGATACTAACTTCTGTCATCAAACCATTAATAAGTTATTTATTCATTTGTTAACTATATCCTAGCTTATTTTGTATTGATAAGCCAAATAGGCTGGCTGTTTGAGCTCTCTGATTGTTGGCATCTTTGAAACTCTCACATAGGGATGGTTAGAGCTGCTCCTAGGTATGTAAACCCAGGTATCTATTTACCTTTCACGTGTGGATCCAGCTTAGGTATACAGGTGGTTGGTCACCAAGTATGCACTGTAGACTCTCACCTACAGTTTTAGATAGTCAAGGCTACACACTGGTGATTAGAGTAGGCAGTGGTATTTGGGTTCAGTAGGAGGTTATGTGCTAAACAAGGTAGGTAGCTGACAGCTGCCCGAGTGCCTAGATGAAAGGTGTTGAAATATTTTATTAAAAATGACCTTCAGTTAACCCAAACATAAAATATACTGGTTTACAAGTTCAAATTTTCAATACACAAAAGTGTTGTGCAGCTTAATTTTTGCTAGTCCTGTATTTTTCTAGGAAACCTTGGTGATAGCGTGGTTAATTCCCACATCTACTACCCAAAACAGGTTGGCAGTTCAAACCTGCCAGATGCTCCTTGGAAACTCTATGGAGCAGTTGTACTCTGTCCTATAGGGTCACTCAGATTTGGAATCAACTCCACAGCGGTGGATTTGGTTTTGGTTTTATAGCTTGTTAGAGGATGAGAGGGTGGCAAAGAAGAACCCTCAACTAAAACTAAAGAACTACAAACAGGTATTGAAAACAGGCCTCCCCCCCCCATGTTCTCAAGAGGGTAAAAATAAACACAGGAAGAAATGTTTCCCAGGAAATACTATCATCTTATTATCAGTACTGTCATCTTATTACCATGATGCACAATCCATCATATTACAAATTCTTTACTAAACAAGGAAACTGAGTTAGTAATATACAGTGATCTCATTCCTTGAACTTTTCAAATACTAGGGTCTTACTGTAGTTGTCTATAATCCAACCCAAACTATGCCAATACAAACTACAGATTTAAAACTCTTATAACTAATGGACACAAAAATTTAACATAATGTTAGCTGGAAAAGACAAATACCTATTAAAAAAAAAAACCCACAAAACAACAAATGCTGGAGAGGCTGTGGAGAAAGTGGAACACTACTACACTGTTGGTGGGGTTGCAAAATGGTCCAGCCTCTTTGGAAGGCAATTTGGCGCTTCCTTAAAAACATGGATATTGATATACCATTTGACCCAGTAATTCCACAACTTGGACTATATCCTACAGATTCAAGGCCTTTCACACCAATGGACACATGCACCAGAATGTTTATCGCAGCACATCCACAACAGCAAAAAGGTGGAATCAACCCAGATGCCCAACAATAGAATGGATAGGTAAACTGTGGTACATATACTCAATGGAGCACTACGCAATGATAAAGAATAACGATGATTCCAGGAAACATCTCCTAACCTGGTTTCAACTGGAAGACATTATGTTGAGTGAGAGTAGTCAGCGACAAAAGGACAAATACTGTATGAGACCTCTACGATAAGATCTCAAAAACAGACTTGTGTATAGAAGAAAAGACTCTCTGACAGCTGCAAGGGAGGGGAGGGAGGGAGGAAGGGAGGGCGAGGGGGGAAGGGTTTAGTTTAGGTAGTTACTAGTAATCTAGTTGGGAGAAAGCGGTGACAGCACACATTAGGAACAAGAACAACATTAAGTGGACTTCAGCATAACTTGAGTACTCCTTCCATCTTAACTCAATACTGCAAGGATAGAGTAGCTGGGGCAGGGGGGGAGGGGACCATGCTCTTAGGCGAATTCCAGGCCAATTGGCACAACTAGCGTTTTGCTAAGAGAGCTCTCTGCACCCCACATTGGTGAGTGGCGTCTGGGGTCTTAAAAGCTGCCAAGCTGCCATCCGAGGACACAGCAAATGGTCCCAATTCAGCAGGAACGGATGCTCACCGAGGGCCAAAATGACATGCGGTAAAGACAACCGAGAAGACAGAGAGACCCACAAGAGTGGGTGCCTACATCGACCTGGGACCGGAAGAACCGGATGGTGCCCGGCCACCACCAGTGATAGCCATGACGGAGCTCACAGAGAGGAGCCTCACTGGCAACACAAGAATAAAAAGAGGTGCATCATGAGATCTCCACTAAAAGACCTCAATGGATGGTCCAGTGGTTTTGGGGTTCCTCTGAGAGCATGGCCCCCGGCCCTGATGCTGCTCGTTCCCATAAATTATAACAAAGGTCCACTCTTTGGACAGGAATGGAATGGACTTGGCAATACAGAGTAACCATATGTTGGAAGCACTTTATGGTTCTGTACATCTATAGGATATCATCTTGCTGACCTCTGGCTGGAGGAAGGGGAGTGGACGGAGAGGAGGGGAAAGGAGACTGTTGAGAGGATGAGACATGTATGGAGCAGAGAGGAATAGTGTGCAGTCACCGGACAGGGAGAGCAGTGGAAGCTGCATACAGAGGGGAATGTAAATTTATATTTGAATGTACATTTTCACTCAGTTATGTTAAATAAAAATAAAAAAAAAAAACAAGACCAAATTGACTGCCGTCCATTCTGACTCATAGTGACCCTACAGGACACAGTAGAACTGCTGCATATGTTTTTACCTTTTTTGGCTGACAGCTGAGCACTTAACTACAATGCCAACATAAAAGTCCTAACACTTCAAGACTTCAAAGAATAATGGGATTAAATTACTTTTTTAGGCTATGATTACAAAAATACTGTTGAGGTAGATGAAAAATCTTTTATCTTTTTTTTAAGATCGTGGCATTACTGACAGTAAAATTCAACCTCCCATTTCCCAGTTCTGAACTACTTTTTAACAGTTTCTCAGAAAAGTAAAAAGCAATTAGTTTATATCGAGTACATCAGAAAAATTTGTATCTGCCAAGACAAGGAGTCTGAAGGAAAGATAATCTAAATCTGAAGACAAAGTATCTCTTTTTAACGTGTGATTTTTCATACCTTAAATTTTTGGCTATATGTCGTGTCATTCTGAAAGAATAAAACTATCATCAGAAAGCAAAACTTCATTTTGTTCAAGTAATCTTGTCTTATGACCATCTGCATTACATCTCTTGATTAGCAACCTTATGGTAAATACGACCTCAACAATAAAAATCACACCCACCATTTATGACTGCCTAATAATGTCAAATGACTTTTATGTGCAAGCTTGTTGACAGTACTGCTTTTTCTTTAACAGTTTGATGAAAGAATAACCTTTTTTGAATTAGAAGAAGAAATTACTGAAAAAGTTGCCATGAAAAGCACCCTATTTCATCTTTCCATCAGAAAACCACTGGATGCATTCATACACATCATGATTTTCCAGACAGGAGTCCATTTTGAGAGAGTAGAAACAAGTACTAGAATTAAGAATAAAACCATATTTGACTACAGTGAAAACCATCAGGAAAAGCTAATAATGTCTTTAGTTCCAAATGAGTGAACTCTTAGAATGTTAAGCAACCTCAGACAGTTGATACTATACAAATTCTGCCAAAAGGCACATTTACCCTCTATTACAGAGATCTTCCACCAGTCTATCAATTTGCTGTACTGTGGTGGCATGCACTTTGCTGTAATGCTGGAAGCTATTCTACAAATAACAGCAGGGTCACCAGTGATGGACTGGTTTCAGCAGAGCTTCCAGACTAAGGACCTGGTGACCAACTTGTAACCAAAGTGACTCGTGAAAACTTTATGAGTAGCAGCAGAACACTGTATGATATAGTGCCGGAAGATGAGCTTCTCAGGTTCGCAAGTACTCAAAATACAACTGGGGAAGGGCTGCCTTCTCAAAGTAGGGTTGACCTTAATACTTCATTTGCTAAGGCTGACACAACGTAACAAAAAACAGCTGCAAATATCCATTAATATTCACAATGTGAAATGTACAATGTTTGAATCTAGGAAAACTGAAGTTATCAAATACAAAATGAAACAGACACATATCAATATCCTAGGCACTGGTGAACTGAAGTTGACTGAAGTAGCCATTCTGAACCAGATAATCATGTGGTCTACAATGCCAGGAAGGACAACCTGAAGAGCAATGCTATCACATTCATAATCAAAAAGAGCATTTCAAGATCTATTCTGGGGCAGTACACTGCTGTCAGTGATGATATCCACATGCCTACAAGAAAAGTTCAGTTAACAGACTGTTACTTAATTTTAAGTACCAACCACTAAGGCCAAAGAAGAAATGGGAAGATTTTACCAATGACTACAATCTAAAATTGATCAAATATGCAATGAAGATCACGTATAATGTCATAAATTGAATTTTGTTCACTAAAAAATGTGTGTAACAGTTTAGGTAGGCCACATTTCCCAGTATTATACGATGCTCCCATGTGATATAAATCCTGCCTCAATGATGTTAATGAAGGAGAGTGGGCCACAGCTGTGTTGGTAAAGCAGAACTCAATCTGTAAGACCGTATTATGCCTTAAGGTAATCTCTTGAGATATAAAGGGAAGCAGGCAGAGAATTGAGGACTTCATACCATCTGGAAAGAACCAGTGATGAGAGGAGAGGGTATCCTTTGGATCTAGGGTCCCCGAACCTCAGAAGCTCCCAGTTCAAGAGAAGATTACTTCTGACAAGGACCTTCCTTTGGAGCCAAGACGCAAAGCCTTCTCTCGAGCTGCCACCCTATAATTTAGACTCTTAGCCTGTTTTTCTGTGAGAAAAGAAATTTCTCTTTGTTAAAGCCATCCACTTGTAGTATCTCTGTTACAGCAGCGCTAGATGACTACGATAATTACTACCGGCGATTGGAATGTAGAAGTTGGAAACCAAGTAAAAGAATCAGTTGTTGGAAAATACAGCTTTGGAGACAGAAATGATGCCAGAGATCTCAAGACAGAATTTTGCAGTACCTTTTTCTCAACAACAGAAATGCAATGTATACATGTGGACCTTGCTGGATAGAATACACAGTAATTAAACACACTTGTTTGTGTGGAAAGAAATGATGAAGGAGCTCCATATTATCAGTCAGAACAAGGCCAGAGGCCACCTGCAAAACAGAATATCAACTGATCAGATGCAAGTTCCAGCTGAAGCTACAGACAAAACAAGTCCATGAGGGCCTATAGGGTCATTACATGTTGGAATTGACTCCATGGCACTTCATTTGGTTTACTTTTGGTATGACAGCCGAAGTGCAACCATGAGTATATGCTGCCTGAATTTAGAGACCATCTCAGGGCAGATCTGACATACTGGACACTAATGACCAGATGAGTTACGGGAAGTCAAAGCCATAGTATATGAAGAGAGCAAAAGATCATTAAAAAGACAGGGAAGAATTAAAAGACCTAAGTGGATGTCAAAAGAGACTGTGAAACTTGCTCTTCAATGTACAGTAGCTAAAGTGAAAAGAAAAAAAGGTAAAAGAGCAGAATAGAAGATTTCAAAGGATAGCACAACAAGACAGAGTATTACAATGACATGTACAAAGACCTAGAGTTAGAAAACCAAAAGGGAAGAACACACCTGAATTCCTCAAACTAAAGTACTGTAAAAACAATTCAAGCTTCTAATTACAACACTGGAAGATTCTATAAGCAAAATATTGAACTATGTAACTAACAGAGAAGATGCACTGAAAATTACTGACATTCAACCAGTTTAGGAGGTAGCATATTATCAAGAACTGACATTGTGAGGGAAGAAGTCCAAGCTGTCCTGAAAGCACTGGCAAAAAATGAGGATCCAGTAACTGATGGAATAACAGATGAGATGTTTCAACAAATGGATGCAATGCTGGAAGCACTCACTCATCTATACCAAAAAATTTGTAGAACAGCTATCTGGCTAACCAACCTCAAGAGATTCGTATGTATACCCACTCCAAAGAGAGGCATTCCAACAGAAATGTGGAAATTATTGAACAATAGCACTAATACTGCCTTAGACAATGCAAAAATGGTGGCAGCAATACATCAACAAGGAATTAATGGAAATTTGAGCTGGATTCAGAAGAGGGTATGAAATGACAGATCTTACTGCTGATGTCAGATGGATCTTGGCTGAGAGCAGAGGTCACTAGAAAGATGTTTATCTGTGTTTCACTGACCATGCAAAGGCATTTGGTTGTGTGAATCCTAATAATTTATGGATTACACTGTAAAGATTGAGAACTTGAAACAATTAATTATGCTCATGTGGAACTGGTACACAGACCAAGAGGCAGCTGTTCAAACAGAACACAGGGGTATTGTGTGGTTTAAATTCAAAAAAGGTGTGTGTCTTTTCACTATACTTATTCAACCTGTAAACTGAGCAAATAATTAAGATAAGCTGGACCACATAAAGACTGTGCCATCAGGATTGGAGGAACACTGACACACTGGAATATGCAGAGGACACAGTTTTGCTTGCTGAAGTGAAAATGATCTGGAACACTTGCTGACGAAGATCAAAGAGTATAGCCTTCATGACAGATTATACGTTAACATTAAAACCACAGCAGTCATCACAACTGCACCAATAAGCAGCATCAAGATACACAGAAATCCTGAGGTCTGTCAAGGGTTTCAATTTACTTGCATCCATAATCAATACTCACGGAAACAACAGACAAATAATCAAAGAACAATAATGAATTTGGTAAAACTGCTGCAAAGACCCCCTTCAAAGTGTTAAAGATGTTACTTTAAGGACTAAGGTATGTCCAACCCAAGTTATAGGATTGTTGATGGGCTCAAGGGCATGCAAAAGTTGGACAGTTAATAAGCATGAGCGGAAAAGCATTGATGTATCTGAATTATTGTGCTGGCAAACAATAACGAATACACCATAGACTGCAAGAAGAACAAACCAATCTGTCCTAGAAGAAGAACAGCCAGAATGTTCCTTACAAGCAAGGATGGCAAGACTTATTGCTCAGAGGGGTCAGTCTCCAGAGATGGACATCATACTTGGTAAGAGAGGATCAGTGAAAAAGTGGAATACTCTCAATGATATGGACTGACACAGTGTACACTGACTGCCAGCAGGCTGAAGCACAGCAATAACTGGGAAGATGGCACCTGATACGTAGTGTTTTGCTCTGTTATACGTAAGGTCACTATGAGTCAGAAGTGACTCTATAACACCTAACAACAATGGTTACCACTGAACTCCTAGTCTGTACCATGAGGCAAACAGGTATCTGTCTTCCTACTGAGTACACTGCTACCGGTTTTTCTTCAGAAGTTGGTTTGGCTACTTGATAGTAGTTAAGTCCACGCAAGCTTTATAAAGCCAAGGTTCATGTTTGCCTCCTTTCCTATTATACTCTAGTATTTAGCTATGGTAGACATTTAAATTTGTTAAATACATTCATGTTAAATGTTTTTTCAACAATTAGTTTATTATGTAATCCCTTTGGGTATTTCCAAAGTGACTCATAAACCCAACTATAACATTTTCTTCTTATAGGAAACAACAGTAAATTCCACCATTTGACTTCAGTCAAGTAATAGTCTTGATAATTATTAAGATCAAATTACCTGTATTAGAATAAACAAAGAATACATTGATCATAGCGTTAAATACATACTACGGTCTTGAACAAATCATACTTTTTGAAGCATAAACTATTATCTAATATATACCTTTGTAAACAACAGTAAGAATTTGAGCGGCATCTACTACTTGACAAAGCACTTACGTCACTCAAGTTACATCTCTATATGATTCAAATTATAAGAACTGTTTGCAATTTTATTATAAGATTATACTACAAATAAAGAAAAAAAAACTACAATTAGATTTTGAGGATTTGCCAAAGTCCAAATATTCACCTGGATTCATAGGTGTGACTGGGTTAACAGCTGTAGAAAAATTTTTAGTTAGCTTCTTTCTTAATACTAAAACCCTTTTGCTCCTTGTGAGTGCTGACACACAAAGAAAACTGTAACCTCCCTTCTGAGTGGTACTCACAAGGATTTTGTTTTCCCAGGCTATTCTTGACCCATAAAGGGCAGAGTACTGCCAACTTGCAGCCCACTATTCAGATAAGCAACACTGCTTCTGAAAGAAACTAACAAGCCTGCACACTTCAAGGACAACTCTCTTGAAGAACTGTGTTTCTTCACCAGCTTGTCTCCTCTGAAAACCTGCATGCTTGTACCCCTCGCCTACCCTATTCCCTTCCCTTCGACTGTTCTATAAAACTTAACAGCCTGAACTGAGATGTTAAGATGGCTTTTATGGTGTGAACCCACCCTCTTCTCAGGTTGCTAGGTATCTTAATAAAGTATTCTTGACTGGTTCAATCTCTGTCTCTGCTTGCCTTGACAGGCCACATGAGTCTGCAACTAGGCTTTTTTCTGGTAACAAACGAAAAAGTGACAGAAGAAAAACATTTTACCTTCAAGTTCAACTTAAACAGTAATTTACCATAATTCACTCAAAAGAAGGGTGCTAATAAGTAGAATCCACAATGTTCTTGACCAAATTAAGAAGACTCGCAATTCACCCAGTACTTATATTTTTGTGCATATGATGCACACACATAAATGATGTATCCACACATATAACATGTAAATAATGATGAAAGTAAGTAAAAACAATTCTGGTACAGCATGTGCGTTATCTGCCACAAAAACAGAAGTTACAGTATTCCTTTCTGAGAACACATACAGATGCTTATTTTTAGGATATATACACTTACTGCCACACAAGTCCCCACTCCCCCCATGTTAAGAATAGGCTGAAGGGTTCAATAAACAAAAAGTTGTAGAAAATTTGTAAAACAATCAATTCATCTCAATATTTAAATCATACTAAGCTCATTCAGACTATCCATTTGATAATCAGTAAAGTTCACTACATACTAAAAATAACACCACATTTATGTACAAATAAATTCATTTTTCCAGTAAGAGCTAATCTCATTTTAAGAAGATTTCCCACATATTCACAGTACATGATATCACAGAACACCCATATCTCGCTTAAATGTCTCTGAATTGTAGCATTACAAGATGGAAGCTCTTTGTGCCTGATAATTCGATTGAGTTTTGCCCAAATGTCTTCCAGAGTTTGGCTGTCACAAATAGTCTGCTCTATTGTCCATCTTGCTCTGTAAAATGAGTGCAAATTTAGTGCCTTCAAAATATCTTGCAATTTTTCAGACAAAGGAAGTATCTTTTCAGTGCAATTACTATTAGGAAGTGACATACTCCAGGACCTCATTAAGTGATGTTTTCCTTTTCTTGATTGTTTATCCAGATTTCCGGAGTCTGTCTGATCACCCACTGTGTGTGACTGGCTTACATACTTCCCTATTTTCAAATTAGGCTGAAATTCCAACAGGTCTACTGTGCAATCATAACTCTGTGATTTAACATTATGTTCTAAAATGGTCAAGTATTGTTTCACATCTTCAGCAGCCTCTTCAGAAATCACAGGTGGTGATCTCTTAGGTTTAAGTGCATATTTAGACTCCTCATGTGGAAACCAAGGAATAAATCTTGATAACCGACGAGTAGGAAAGTCTTGAATTGCTTTTTCGGCAATTTTTGGCAGTTGGGTGGGATCACTCTCATACGGTCGGTAATGCAATATTACTTCTGTGGTCATTCTGCAGTAATTTAGTTACTCTTAATGAAGAGAAAACTTCTTAGTTGAGCGCCTCAGAGCTAGAATGTAATTTGTAATTATACGACTCTCTCCAACTCACAGGGAAACAGGACCTAAAGTAGAAGTATTGCAAAGAATAAGATACGATAGCGATGGCCTGCACACAAATAATACAGAACGCATAGCTGTCATGTCGATTTTTGACTCATAGCGACTCTGTAGGACAGAGTAGAACTGCCCCATAGTTTCCAAGGAGCGCCTGGTAGATTTAAACAGTTGACTTCTTAGTTAGCATCCATAGCACTTAACCAGCACATGACTAGGGCTTCCCACACACAAACAGCGAGGTGAAAAACACAAAATCAACTCCAATATGATATTTCATCTAAGTGACAACCGGTAAATATGAATGTGATCTACAATCTTAGAAAAGAAAAATCTTTCTTTCACCAAAGTAAGAGATCTGAATTAGATGTAAGATTACTTGCAGTTTAAAAATCTTAATAGTCAACATGTTTAACTCAATAGATAAAAAGATTCTGGAAGTATCAATATTAATGTAATAACAGTTAAGACTATAGCAAAGAGTCAATCAGTGATTCTTCAAATTTAGGACTTACATGAGGTAACAAAATATAGCAATCCAAGTATTTCAAAATTTGAGACAACTGAACTGAGGACAATGAAAATCACTGTGATTTTTAATCTGAATTGCATGACATAACTGTACAGACAGAATACTTAATGATTTTGTCTCCTTAAATGCAAAAAATATGGTTTAACTTTGCTTTTTAACCAGGCTAGAAATTGGTTTTGTGACAAAGTCTGCTCCATTTAACTGGGACTTCATCAATACTGAGACCTTTAGTACTATGGTTCTGATGAATTCAATGAATTCAAGTTTGGAGAGGAAAAGTGCAAAAGAAGGCCAGACCCTTATTCCTTCTCCTGGTTCAGATAAGTCCTCAGGCTGCCTTAATTAAGTCATGGATAATATGTCTCAGCATATAGTACACAGAGTCTGCAAGTTAGGCTTCCTCAGCAGACCCCAAACCTCAAGACACTAATGCTGGTTCTTTCATAGTCTAACTACTATAGAAAAAAAAGGAGGGGGGATGACTCCCTTCTCCTTAATAGTTTACCAGATAATTATTTAACAAGTTATGACGTACATGAGTGGGAAATCCTGTCATGATGTCACAATATTCATCTGACCACTGTCACATTGTTAAGAGTAAGAAGCAACTAATCTCATGATTCTTTTCACCTATTTATTACACATTTTCATATGAATCTGTTATCTAGAAGTTTATTCTTGAAGAATAATGCTTTCATTGTTTTCAGACACCATCTTCATACTTTCACACTACAAAATATGACACTGAAGACTCCTCCTTCACTGTCTCCACTTATTCAGCATTATACTCAAAGGGCAACTGAAATTACTAGAGTTCCTTTTAAATTAAAACTGCCTCTTTTCAAGTCTAACAAGATATTGCCTCAATATTTTACATATTAATATAAGAAAGTAAACTTAGAAAGCTATTACAATTGGTATGTTTGCCATCCCGAAATAAAATTAAAGCTCATGAAAATTCTTGACTAACTAAAGACAACAAGAATGAATGATACCAAAGAGCTTTAATAAAATGGAAACTATTAGTGACTTTCAAAGTAAACATCCTTCTAGGCTGCTAAAATACTCTTTTTCAGGCATCTTCTGTTTTGGAAAACAGAGTAACAGAAAACTAAAAATTTCCACTGGCAACTAGTCTCCGTATCAGTGGAATTCAACTGTGTTTAGCAGCTTTTAATTTATTTAACATCACATTTAATAGCTAATAGAACTGTTTTAAACGTCTATTCAACCAGTTAGTAATGATCTCCGAAAATGCTCCTGTCTCTTTTAGGAGACAACATGGTATCTTGGAAAGATGGAAGGAGGTCTTGTGCTGAAATACCACCTCAGTCACTTACTAGCTATGTGACCTTAACCTGAGAGATTTGTATTATCTATTCCACATACTTGATGTGAGAGTAAGAAGTAAGCAAACCAAAGAGCCATGCTAATTAGTTCCCTTTCTCCAGTAATCAGGTTTAGAGGTTGCTGCACTGTATTGCTTACTATTAGACGGCTTCTCAGTTCTGTGGAAACTCTGGTAGTATACTGGTTAAGTGCTAGGCTGCTAATCAAAAGGTCACCACTTTGAATCAAATAGGTGATCCTCAGAAACTCAATGGGTTGTTCTACTCTAGCCTACAGGGTCACTATGAGTCAGAACTGACTCGACAGCAGTGAGCTGCTTTTCTGTTTTTATTGTTCTACAGTCAGGAGAACACTGTTAACCCCAAGCATCAGTATATTATTTAGGTCACGTTAAATATGAGACTAGTGAGTTCTGGAATGCTTGATGTCTACATCATAACAGTGGAATAACCAAAAAAAAAAAAAAAAAAAAAAAAAAAAACAGACCCATTGCCATCGAGTGGATTCCGACCTAATAACGACTCAAGAGTAGAACTGCCCCATAGTTTCCAAGAAGCACTTGGCAAATCTGAACTGTTGACTCTTTGGTTAGCAGCGGTAGCATTTAATCACTAGATCATCCAGAATCGCTCCCTAAAAATGGATGCCACAGGAAGATTAAGTGCAACTCAACTGAATTCAATTGTTTAGTGAGCATTTTCTCAGCTCAGTCCACGAAGACCTTGGTATACAAAGACTATTCAAAATATGAGAAGTGCATTTGTGCTAGCAGGAAATAGATTGAGAAAAGCATGATATATTAGAAATAAAAAGGCCTTTAGAAAACAATACGAATTCCAGAAAAACTTTATTTTGCTGCTTTTTCCAAAATACTACGCTTATTAAATCAATTTATTCAAAATTGTTTTACCGTGTACGAAGATGAAAGCTGACTGAGATTTTTGACAAATTCCCCACAAACAATACTGTGAAGTAACCTGCAAACCTTAGGTTGTATGTCGTAGTACTGTGTATTTTCAAATCCTTGCGTTTCTGCCATGCAATATTAAACTAATTTTACAGATGAAAATAACCCGCAAAGTCACACAAAGAGACTAGGAAAACGGAAAAACGACTTCCTACGCCTACTGTAAATCACCCTAGTTAAGAGTGATATCCCCGGGACATTAGCTTCTGCGGCTAAAATCGGTCTGGTGACTACAGCAGCATAAATCTCAGAGTAATCTACTAGATCCATATGCAGAGGATGGCTTTCAAACCTAAAAAGAGAAGAGCCCGAATCGCTTTTTCTCGCTCGGCGGCCAGGGAAGGACAGCAAAGTCTGACAGTGTTTTATGAAGGGCGAGGCCTATATCCCAGAGGCTAGGTCTATGTTCTAAACGCTTCAAAAAATTGTAAGAAAAGGGAAGAAATCAGAGAAAGGGTAGCCAGATTCACAGCAGTCTTTACCTTTCAACGCCAGAAGGTGCTCCTGCTTGGGAGGATTTACCTCCATCTTGCGCAGCGCTTTGGGTCCGCCCACCCGGACGCAGGAAGTGCCGCCTCACCCAGACGCTAACGGGAGAGCGCAGGTTTGTCTACGCTGGGCGTCCGATACGCTTCCAATAGCTTCTTTCTGCCGGTGGTGACTTACATTCTGTTTCTTCTCCTCTCTGTATGGACACAATGGCTCCTTTTCACTAAAGTCATCTGTTGTTTCTTAGAGACATACATACAAAATACTTCCGTTTTCCAGCCACAATAACACCTATCAACTTTATTAAATACAAGGTTTCCCAAAATGCTCGTAAGTGCGTGAGTTAGGAAAAAAAAAAAAAGAGTCAGATGGCACACTGGGATTTGTAGTTTATACAAAAACAAACAAGCAAACAACAACAACAAAAAAAACCACCCGCATTGCATGCAGGGGGATGTAGTTCCTGGCGGGTAGTCTGCAACTTGGAAAAAGGTATTAAGAAGGAGTGAGTTTCATCCCAAAGCGTTACTTCTTCTATTTTAGCCCTCCTTTCTCTTCTACCAGGCACACACTCCTTAATAAAGAAAAAAAAAAAATACAACTTGCCCATACGCGAGGCAGTGCAGCCTAACTTAGCTACGGACTGGCAGGGAAGAACTACGAACACCCCAGCGGAGCGCCGCGCCGCGCCGTCGTACCGTGCCTGGCCGCCGACGCGCGCGCTGAGGCGTCTGGGAAGAGGCCTCTTGCCCACCGCTCAGCCGAGGGCTCTGAGGGCTGCAGCCGCGGCGCCGCTTCTCCCGGGATGGCTGCCCTGGTGGTAACCAAGCCTGGAGCGGGACTAGACAGTGGCCGGCAGGGCAGCCGGGGGACGGCGGTAGTGAAGGTGAGGGACTTTGCGTGCTCTGTTCACCACCGGCCTCATCGCCGAGACCTGACGGCATGTTCGCGGCCCGAGCTTGCATGAGCGAGATGCTAGACCTTTGGGCCCCACTTTGCTTTACAAGCAGTGCCCTGCCCTTCTGCGGCCTGTGTCCCGGCTGGCCTGACGTTACCTGTTCTTTCACGCCGGCACTCTGCTTGACATCGCCAACGGGAACATTTGTAAAGAGGAGCTTGCGGATCTGTGACAGTGACCAGGGCCAGTCGTTCCCCAGGTCTTAATTCAGCTCCACAGGCATAAATTAAGCATAGCTTGTCTTTACTCGAGCTTTTATTATTTTCAGAGCCTGTGTTAGGTATTTTAGCAATTAACATTTATTCTGAAGTATATTTTAGTTTCCGTTTTACAGATAAGGAAACCGAGGTTTAGGTTAAGTAAGAGTGATAGAGCCAGGTGTGACTGGCTCTACACTGCTTTTTTTTTTTTTTTTTTTACCAGTACACTGCTTCTATAATCAGACACATATTGCTTTTTGAGATGCCCCCTCAATTCTTGGTAGTACAGTCTGTCAACACTTTTCCGAAAGTCTTTAGTTGGGCATTAACGTTCAAGTTTATGAGTTGCAACGTGCTTGAACTTTGGGGTGTTGACAGACTTGTAAGCTCCTTTTTACAAATGTTCCCATTTGTGATGCCGAGGAGAGTGCTGGCGTGAACAGAGCACTGAGTATTCAAGGTGCATTTACCAAAAGGTAAACTAAAATACATGGAACTCGTTTCTCTCTTCGACTGTGAAAGGGAGGCTTGATTGAAGTAGCTAGTAGCATGGCCTTCAGAATCATCTGTGATCTGAGAGATTGGTAATTCTAATCTGTGGCCGTATATTAGAATCACTTAGGAGTTTTTAAAAACTACTAGTACAGCCTTCTTTCTCACATTCTAATTCAATTAACATGCATATATTTTTAAAATTCTCAAAGGTGATTTCAGTGTGCACCTATCAATATTGGTTGCTGTTCATTCATCTAACTTTTATATAGTAATGAAGAAACTTTGGTGACATAGTGGTTAAGTGCTACAGCTGCTAACCTAAAGTCTGGCAGTTTGTATCCACCAGGCACTCCTTGGAAACTCTGTGGGTGCTACTGTGACCTGGGGGGTCACTATGAGTCAGAATTAACTTGATGTCAGTGGGTTATATATTAGTGATATTTTGAAGGTACACAGAATATTAGAGATGCAGAGGATCTCACTTATTGTTAGATGTTTTATGTGGTTAAGATATTTCACTTAAGCCTTTTTCTAAGCAAAAAATACCTGCGGATTATTTTGTGAATTAACTTGAAGTTTACGATGATTTATTCCCTAACTGAAGTGGGTGTGTTTACTGTACCTATTTTTGTTATGTTTCTTGCTGTTATAAGCTTTTCCAGAGCCTGATGTAACTCCAGGTGTTAGAGCACAGAATTTGAGAGAATAGTGGCTCACCTTATTCAGTCTCATCTCTTCATCCAGACGTGCTTGTCCTGTGCAGCGAAGTAATCCTTGGGGGAAAGATCTTCATGCCATAATTTTTAGAAAGTATGAGGAGTTAACATACTTGGTTTTTAAATCACTATCATTTTCTTTTTTCTTTTTTATTTAACATGACTGAGTGAAAATGTACATTCCCGTATAAATTTACTTGCCCACTTATATGCAGCTCCACTGATCTCCCTGTCCAGTGACAGCACACTATTCCTCTCTGCTCCATACATGTCTCATCCTCCCAACAGTCTCCTTTCCGCTCCTCTCCACCCACTCTCCTTCCTCCAGCCAGAGGTCAGCAGGATGATATCCTATAGATGTACAGAACCATAAAGTGTATCCAATATATGGTCACTCTGCCTTGCCAAGTCCAATCCATTCCTGTCCAAAGAGTGGACCTTTGTTATAATTTATGGGTAAGGGCAGCATCAGGGCCGGGGGCCATGCTCTCAGGGGAACCCTGAAACCGCTGGACCATCCACTGAGGTCTTTTAGTGGAGATCTCAGGATGCACCCCTTTTTATTCATGTGTTGCCAGTGAGACTCAACCTAGTGAGCTCCATCGTGGCTATCACTGGTGGTGGCTGGGCACCATCCGGTTCTTCCCGTCCCAAGTTGATGAAGGCACCCACTCTTGCGGGTCTCTCTGTCTTCTAGGTTGTTTTTACCGCATGTCATTTTGGTCGTCAGTGAGCATCCGTTCCTGCTGAGTTGGGACCATTTGTTGTGTCCTCGGATGGCAGCTTGGCAGCTTTTAAGATCCCAGACGCCACTCACCAGTGTGGGGTGCAGAGAGCTCTCTTAGCAAAACGCTAGTTGTGCCAATTGGCCTTGATTTTGCCTAAGAGCATGGTCCCCTGCCCCCTGCCCCAGCTACTCTGTCCTTGCAATATTGGGTTAAGATGGAAGGAGTGCTCAAGTTATGCTGAAGTCCACTTAGTGTGGTTCTTGTTTCTAATGTGTGCTATCACTGCTTTCTCCCAACCAGATTTCCTTTCTCCCAACAGCCTCCTTTCCGCTCCTCTCCACCCACTCTCCTTCCTCCAGCCAGAGGTCAGCAGGATGATATCCTATAGATGTACAGAACCATAAAGTGTATCCAGTATATGGTCACTCTGCATCACCAAGTCCAATCCACTAACTATCTAAACTAAGCCCTTCTGCCCCACTCTCCTTCCCTCCCCTCCCTTGCAGCTGTCAGAGAGTCTTTTCTTCTGTACATAAGTCTGTTTTTGAGATCTTATCGTAGAGGTCTCATACAGTATTTGTCCCTTTGTCGCTGACTGCTTTCACTCAACATAACATCTTCCAGTGGAAACCAGGTTATGAGATGTTTCCTGGAATCATCGTTATTCTTTATCACTGTGTAGTGCTCCATTGAGTATATGTACCATAGTTTACCTATCCATTCTTCTGTTGTTGGGCATCTGGGTTGATTCCGTCTTTTTGCTATCATGGACTGTGCTGTGATAAACATTCTGGTGCATGTGTCTGTTGGTGTGAAAGGCCTTGATTCTGTAGGATATATTCCAAGTAATGGAATTACTGGGTCAAATGGTATATCGATATCCATTTTTTAAGCAAGCACCAGATTGCTTTCCAAAGAGGCTGGACCATTTTGCAACCCCACCAACAGTGTAGGAGGGTTCCACTTTCTCCACAGCCTCTCTAGCATTTGTTGTTTTGTGTTTTCTGGATGATGGCCAATCTTGTTGGGGTGAGATGGAATCTCATTGTCGTCTTGATTTGAATTTCTTTAATAACTAAAGATCGTGAACATGTCCGCATGTGTTTTTTGGCTGCCTGGATCTCCTCTTGAGTGTAATGTCTGTCCATCTCCTTTGCCCATCGCTTAATTGGATGGTTTATCGTCTTCTTCTTCATATTTTGTAGTATCTTATAGATTATGGAGATCAGGCGTCGGTCTAACATAGAGTTGCCAAATATTTTTTCCCATTCTGTGGGTGTTCTTTTAATTCTATTAATAAAGTCTTTGGATGAGCTAAATCACTATCATTTTCATAAGTGAAAATGATATGTATTCATAGGAAGATAAAGGATTAAATATGTAATGCTAGTATGGCTTCTTAATGAACAAATTGAGAATGACAAGATTTTTATGATTAAGAGAAACAAGCTATAATATTGTGAAATCTTTTGTATTTACATAGGAAACACAATTTCTTTTAATCTGTTTACCTTACTAGTTCTTTTAAAATATATTCTAGTTTATTTAAATTTTATTTACATGAATAAGTTGGAAGCCCTCTTCACTATAATTGTAAAGTTTGTAAAATTTATGAAATTTCCCCATCTATTTATTTTCTTATGCTGTTAGCCACAATTTGCATTTATAAATACTGAAGTAAGAATTTCTTGCTCTGCTACCTGCTGAGTTTATGCAAACTCTAGTAACTTTGTTTTTAGACCTGTGTTTGCTTTGTTGATCAATGGAGTTTTCCTACTGTTGTGTGGTAGCAGTGTAATTTGTTTTATCTTGTGTAGTGATTGGGTCAGGTATATATGATATGAATAAAGTAAATAAAATTTTAATTTGGTTCTTTGGACTTTGTTGTCATAAACTAATTTATTATAGTATCACCATAGTGAGAACATTTATGGAAGTAGGTTCAGCAGATTTTCCTCTGACACATAAAAATAGTTACATTTATTTTGTATCCAATTCTATTGTGTGTATCTTTTCGGTACTTAATTGAATTTTGGGGAGAATATTTAAGTGAAAAATTTCCCCTTTTTTAAGTGCGGGATAAATTGAAATGTGTATGTATATGCATGTGCTGTGTGCATGAGAGTGTAATATACATATAATTTTATGGCTACCAGTACCCCAGTTATCTAGTTCCTTTCTATGCATGGAATCAGTGTTCCAGTGTTCTTAGTTTCCTATGTATACTTTAGAAAGATAGTCTGCATATGTAATTATGTGTATATAGTTATGTTCTGTCTCTCTCTGTCTTTATGGAGAAGTTAATATATCCTGTATGTTGTTTCTTATTTTGCTTTATTAATGTGGAAATCATTCTGCATGTACACATAAAGAACTTCCTAACTCTTCATCACTAGGCAGCATAGTTTTGCACAATATGGATGCACTCTGATTTAGTTTTCACTTATGTGCTGATGGACATTTATTTTGTTTTCAGTCTCTTCTCAATACAGATGGTGCTGTCAAGAATGATTATCTTCTTAGGTTTTGTTATGTATATGTGATGTAGGATATATTCCTAAAAGTAAAACTGCTGAGTTCTCCAAGTTTGATATTGCTGATTGCTCTCGATAGAGGTGGTGTCAATTGGTAATCATTTCACAACAACCAACTGTGTGTCAAGTGGCATGGTGTCAAGTGTCCTCTAACTTTAGGGGGAAGAGAGACAATCAACATCAGCATCAGCCCAAAGCTGACTCCTGTGAGGCAGAGGTCAGACATACCTCCATTCTTAAACTCCCTTACTAGCCATCCCTCCCTGGGCACTCTACTTCTCTGCTAGGTTCAGTAATTATTGAAGTGGCCACGCAGAACTCGAAGGCCATACTTGTGATTGTGGGGTTTATTAGGGAAGTAAAAGGTTGCCATGCAGGATCAGGATCAACTTGAAAGCAGCAGAAACAACTCATGAAAGAGTTCCTCAGTTAGGACAGCTTCTTCTTGGTCCTGCCCAAAGGCAAGTAGGTCCTTCTTTTAGTCACTTGAGGACAGCTGCTTCTGGGCTGTGCCTGTACGCAGGCCTCTGCTGCCGGGCTCCTCTTAAGCCTGGACTCTCCCCTGCTCAGCCAAGCTTTTTAGCTCCTCCTATAAATGTCTGGAGGCACACATGTTACCACATGCAGTGCAGGTAACTCACTGGGTCTTCATGCTCACTATAGCCACCTTGATCTATGATCCAGGAAGCCCACCATACCATTTAGCACTGGTTTCTTGGTTGTACTACGGCCATTCTTATGCTGCTGGACTTTGACATGCTTACTGCTGCTTCTTATCCATCTTGTGTTGTCTGACACCACTCCAGATGTTAGGTCGAGGAATTTCTCAGTGCAGGGACCCTGTATCCGAAGGTTGTGCTCTGCTCATGGCTCTTCTTGACTGTAGCAGGGTCCCCCTTCAGCCTCTGGGATTTTCTGCCTGTAAGCCTAGTGAAATGCACAAAGTGACCAATCCTGTGGACGGGTTTCAGGTACCTTATTTGCATAGTCCTACCCACACGACTCGATGGCACTTGGCTTGGCTTACCCACATGGTTTTCATATACCTTATTTGCTTTATCAGCAAGTTGTCTGATCTCCTTGGTGGGCCACAGCACCTTAGGTGCATGATTCTACCCAATCATTTGGTGGGAGTTGTTAGACCATGGCTAAAAGAGTGCCATATAAGGTAACTCCCTGTACCGTGCAGTATATAAGAGTGTCTGCTTTCCCAAGCCTTCATTAATTCAAAGTGTTATCGACTTCTTTTGCATCTTTGCTAGTCTGGAGAAAGGTATCTATGTAGCTTTGATTTGATTCTCTTATGAAGAGTGAGGTAGCGCATATTTGTATGTCTTTAAAGAGCTGTTTTATTTCATCTTCTGTGAACTGTGTGTAGGGTTGCTATGAGTCGGAATGGAATCAGCGGCACTGGCTTTGGTTTTGTGTTTATGTTTAGACTTCTATTGAACCATACTGGGCAGCAAGCAGTTATGAAATAAAAGTTTATTTTTAGTGAAAGATACTTGCATTTCAAGCATGAGGCCAAATTTCAGAGTTAAGTAAAATTGTAATGATTTAGTCTTATTTCCACACTGGCTTTATTTATTTATGCTACCCTTTCATTGTGCTTACTCGGGGAAGGAAAGTCCTAACAGTTATAGCTGAAACATTCTTAATTTTTTATTTTGTTGGACATTGGAGCAGGGGACATGAGAGAACAAAGAATGAATGATTGGCCATTCAGTTGGAATGAGAAGTAGGTAGGCCTGAGATGTTTAAGAATAGGGTGGTTTATTAAAAGTAAAGAAAGATCTAGTAGAAAAATATCTACTTACTGTCTTCTCTGCATTAGTTTAAAAACAAAGAGGCATTTAAACAGTCGCCATTCGGGGAACTAGAAGTTGTCAGTGGACCGTAAGATCTAGAGGGCTTGATTATGAAGTGAGTGCTGTTTTTGTGTGCTGTTGATTTCAACACATAATGACCCTAAAAGGCAGAGTAGAGCTGCCCCATAGGGTTTCCTTGGCTGTTATTTTTATGAGAGCAGGTGGCCAGGGCTTTCTCCCGTGGCCGCACTGGTGGATTCAAACTGCTGACTTTTCAGTTGGCAGCTGAGTGCTGTATCATAGTGCAGGGACCATATTGTAGCAGGTCTCAAATGCCAGACACATGAGTTAGAGGTGCAATTTGGAGTAGAGTTTCGGTATTTTAAAGTATTGATTAAAATTGTATAACATATGAGATATATTTAGCAATATAAGTACCACAGTTGTTATGTTGCTATAAAATAGTTTGTTGACTATTAACATTAACTCATAGACTGGGGTATTAGAATATACCAATTTTTGTGGCATTTTTCACTTGACTATGTGGTCTTGAGTAAGTCATTTATCTGTAATTGAAGCTAGATGGACAAAGCATTTTTAAACACAGGCCCATATTTATTTATGGAGAACAAGAAATTGAAATTTAAGCCTAAATTTATTAGTTTTCTTGTCTTTACATGATGTAAACAAATACTGGAAAATACTTGAAAATTACTTGTAGTCTTTTTCTTAACAAGTTCTTTATCATTTATAAAGGCAAATTGTCATCCTAACAGAAATTTCCAATTATTTTAGTCGAAATTAATGATGGCTTACTGAAGTTTAGACAGTTGGAGAGAAATTGCATAAGAAGTTAACTTTGTTTTACTTCTGTGTTCTTGTTACAGATCCAGGTGTCACACAGGTCTAGTCACCGTTTTCAGACAATGAAGACAGTATTCATTTATATTTATTATCTGGCTCCCAAACAGTCGATATTCTAGGGAGATTTTACTATGATGTAATTTTGGAAAGGTCTGTCATATGGAGTGACTAAAAAGGAGTTTAAGGTTTTACGACAAATTTTTTTCCCATGGAGGAATAATTTGTCTAACAATGATAATTCGGTATATTAGATCACTTTTTGCTAACCTAAAATATGTATGCTTTTAAAGTCATTAAAAATGTACATGTTCTCTTTCCAAATATTAGGTGCTGGAGTGTGGGGTGTGTGAAGATGTTTTTTCTTTGCAAGGAGACAAAGTTCCTCGTCTTCTGCTTTGTGGCCACACAGTCTGTCATGACTGTCTCACCCGTCTACCTCTTCATGGAAGAGCCATCCGTTGCCCCTTTGATCGACAAGTGACTGACCTAGGTATGAAAAAATATATATATATTTAATATTTTAAAATGTGCATGTAGTAGAAAGTAATGAGTTTCTTCCCACTTGATATTTAAAGTAATAAAATTACAAAGAGATTTCCAAAAGCCTGGATTTCTATTAAGGTGTCAATAGTTTTATAAATATAAACTCATCCAATGATGGCTACTAATTTTACTTCTTCTGATATGTTTATGTTCAATATTGTATAAAATGCCATGGAAGTTGTTTTAGTTACCTAGGGCTGCTCTGACAGAAATACCACAGAGTGGATGGCTTTGACAAAGGAAGGTTTATTCGTACACAGTCCAGTAGTCTACAAGTTGAAATTCAGGATGTCTGCTCCAGGGAAAGGCTTTCCCCCTTGTTGGCTCTGTAGGAAAGTCCAGTATTGCATCAGTCTTTGTCCAGGGAGCATCTTGGTGCAGAAACCTCCCGTCTGGTTGCTTGATGATGTGATGTTCCCAGTTCTCTGCTTGCTTCTCTTTCCTTTTATCTCCTGCAGGATGAAAGGATTAAGGGTGGGGCAAGCCATACTCCAGGGAAATTTCCTTTGCAGTGGAGCAGGGAGGTGATCCTATGAAGGGATTTACAGCCCCACCCTAATCCTTTAACATACAGTCATAGGAAAACCACAAAATGGAGGACAGTCACAAGATACTGGGAATCGTGGCCCAGCCACGTGGTTACACCTGTTTTGGGGGGGGACACAATTCAACCCATGACAGGGCTATTGTTATCTGACCTTACATTTCACTGGACTGGGGTAGGGAAGATCAAGATCAACAACCCAAGGCTGATTCCCATGACGTGGAGATCAGACTTCTCTCTCTCTCTCCATCATCATTACCAGTTCTGATACCAACCATCCCTCCCATGGCACTCTCTTCTTCTATGCTGGCTGCAATAATTCACTGCAGTGGCCACATAGAACTCGCAGAGAGTACTCAGAATAATGGGGCTTATGAGGGATATAACACACAACAGTTCAGGCTCAGGAACACTTAGAATACAGTTCTTCCGTCAGTGCAGCCTCTTTGTCAGCTGTACTCACAGTCACATCTCTCTATGGCTTTAGCCTTCCGCCCTGCTCAGTTCTACTCTGTCTTACAGGATTGCCGCAAATCAGAATCTACTCAACGGCAATGGGTTTTTGGGGGGGTGGGGGGTGGCTAAGTGGAAGTTTATGATTCAAGTCAGTTTTTTTAATCAAAAAACAATCTTAAATAAAGGACTCGTTTAGTGTGCTTCTTAACCTTTATAATAGTGGAGTGGACGTAACTCAGGCTGTTACAGAATATGGGTAAAAAACTTAAAACATTTAAGAAGAAAGCCTTTTTGGGGTGGCAAAGTTGAGGAGGAATATTGGGTGGGCTTCATGAAGGTACTTGGGAAACGAGGTCAAACAAGCTAGAGAGGAGGATAGACATTTGCACTTGTGTGAAGGGTTTGTTTGTTTTTTTTTGAGATGCACAAGAGGAAAGGGTTCCTCTTTTAGAAAACAAGAACCAAGAGGAAGGGGATCCCTTCCAGCCAGTGGCCTTATTATCCTTTTATATATACATTTAAGGACACTGTATTAGATAGCAACTGTGTATCAAATGAAATTTGTTAACTTCTGCACACCGTCTAACAGATAAGTATTTCTTCTAACTGCCAAAGGATTTGGTTTTGTTTATAAGTTCAGGAAAGGTGTGTTCGTGTGTGTGTGTGTTTGTATGTGTGTGTGAGAGAGAGAGTGCATGCAATGGGACATACACACACTTATGTAGAATTACGTGGTAAGTGCTGGAAAAGAGAAGCTTGGGCCTGACTCAGATAGGCTTGCAGTTTTATCTGCTGTTGTCTTACTTTGGTTTGAGGCTCTGTATATTTGTGTGAGAGAAAGGTGAATCATTTACTGGTACAGGTGAGAGAAGAGGTGAAGAAAGTATCTCTGGCTCTTTACTTAGAAAGCTCTTAGAGTCTTTTAGGTTGAAGTGTATCTTTAGTACCATGATTTTCAAATGTGGGTCATAACTCACTTCTTCATTGCCATAGGTTGAATTGTGCCCCTCAAAAATGTGTATCAGTTTGGTTGGGCCGTGATTCCTGGTATTGTGTGATTTTCATGTGTGTCGTACATCCTGCCTGTATGATGTTAATGGGAGGAGGGGGCGGTTGTCTTAGTGAGGTGGAACTCAGTTTATAAGCTGGCATTTTGTCTTGAAGTCATCTCTTGAAATACAAAAAGGAGAGTGAGGAGAGAGATTTGGGGACCTCATAGCTCTGGGACAGAAGCACCTGGAGCTGAGTGTATCCTTTAGCCTAGGAGTCCCTGTGTATCTGAAGTTCTCAGTCCAAGGGAAGAGTGAGTAGAAGGACCTTCTTCCAGAGCTAACAGAGAGAGAGAGAGAAAGCCTTCCCTTGGAGCTGACACCCTGAATTTGGACTTTCAGCCTACTTTTCTGTGTGGAAATAAATCTCTTTGTTAAAGCCATCTACTTATGATATTTTGTGTTGTAGCAACACCACAATGGAAAAAGTCATAAAGTCAATTTAAACTGTATAACTTAATAAACACCATTTTTTAAAAAAGAAATGGAATAAAAAATATCAGTACACTGTACACTGTCAGGGTAAACATTTTTTTCCAAAAAAATATGCTATGTGAAATATTTGTTTCAGTTATAGATGTGTATGTTGTCTTGGGTTACAGTGTAAAAACTATCTCTTACTGTAGGCTGCTGTAGAAAAAAATACTTGCAAGTCCAAATTTTCATATAAGTAGTAAAGTGAGTGACCAAATAGAATTTTTAAAATTAAATGACAGAAAAATATTGTAACTTTAAAGTGTTTTTCTACTTGGAATTCTGAAGGGTACTTCTATGTGTTTTTTGAAAGAAAATATTAAAAAGACAACTTACAACAAAATGAAAATGGAGAAAATTTGAAGTTTTAAAGTTAGTACATTAATGATTAAACTGTATAACTTAAAAATTGTTGAAGCATGGGGTAAGACAATTGACACTTCTGTTAAATGTAGCTTTTTTGGGTTATATTCTAGGAGATTCAGGTGTCTGGGGATTGAAAAAAAATTTTGCTTTGTTGGAGCTGTTAGAACGACTGCAGAATGGACATATTGGTCAGTATGGAGCTGCAGAAGAAGCCATTGGGATATCTGGAGAGGTATTGGTTGAACTTGGTGAAGTATTTATGATCATGATTTTTTTCTTTTATTTTCTTTTAAAGCACAATGTATCTGCACTTGATTCTGCAGGCATATTTCTAGAAATGTAACTATAATGTTACTATTTTACACTGCAGTTCTGAAGGCAGCAGTGTTCCCAAGAGAACAATAGTAAATCCAAACATAAATTCACTGAAAATGCTTTGCCAGATTATATTATGTCTATAATATGTTCTCCTTGTGTCAGTTGTATCAAAGGATAAAGTAAGGAATAAAAATATGGAAGAGTAGAAAGAATGTAGAAACTACATTGGAGCAGAGGATATAAAAGAAAGTCAGTTGATCAACAGTAAAGGGCAAGGAAAGAAAGAAATAGGAACACCTCCAACTTCAATAGTAGAACTGTCCCTGGAAAACTCTGTGAAAGAGACCCTTTACAGTACAGGCAAAAACACTTTAAAGGTGACAGTAGCTGCTGACAGAATAACTGCTGTTAAGTGTTTTCAAGAAAAGGTTACATCACATGTAACAGGTACTTCCTTTATCTGGAAAGGTAGATACCTATTAATATTAGAAAGAATTTCTTTCACATGGATTAAAATACATTTCTAATATTTAACAGATTGTCTGCATAGTTCATACAATGGAGAGTGGAGCTTTCTTAGTTTGGGATATAAGAATGATTTTAGTAAATAATAGGTAATAAGTTTGGCAGTTAACTTCCAAACCACATTTACTGTCAAGGGAAGAAAATAAAGAGATGGATTTTTACTTCTCCTCTATTAGATTATGATTTCTTTATTTTAAAAGAGAATCAGTGAGAATAATATGAGTGGGCATAAGGCAAATGACCAAAGACCAGATGAGTTACTGAATGATACCAAGGACATCATGTATATGAAGAAAGCAAGAAGTCACTAAGAAGACTAAAAGAAAAAGACTCTGAAACTTACTGTTCAATGTAGAATGGTTAAAGGAAACATAAGAAATGGTGAAGTAAAATAACTGAAGAAAAGATTTCAAAGGGCAGCTCAAGAAGCAGAGTAAAATATTAATGGAATGTGCAAGGACCTGGAGTTAGGAAACCAAAATGAAAGAACACACTTGATAGTTTTCAGGCCGAAACAACTTAAGGAAAAATTCAAGCCTCAGGTGGCAATACTGAAGGGTTCTGGAGAGAAAATGTTGAATGACACAGGAAGGAAGGTGGAAGAAATACACCAAGTCATTGTACCAAAAAGAGTTTGTCAAAATTTAGCCATTCCAGGAGATGACATGCTATGAAAAACTGATGGTACTGATGGAAGAAGTCTAAGGTGTACTGAAAGCATTGGTGAGGAACAGTGTACCAGTGATTGGTGGAATACCAACTGAGATGTTTCAACAGATAGAGCAGTGCGGGGGTGCTCGCTTGTCTATGCCAGGCAATTTGGAAGACGGCTCTCTAGCTAACTGACTGGAAGAGGTCAATAGTTGTGCTCATTCGAAAGAATAGCGATCCAAGTAAATGCAGAAATTGTTGAACATAATCATTAATATAACATGTAAGTAAAATTTTACTGAAGATCTTTCAAAAAGATTAAAGTTGTCAAGGATTTTATTTTATTTGAATCTTCAGTCAACACCCATCGCAACAGTAGTCAAGTTATGAAGTGACGTATTACATTGGGTAAATCTCCAAAAGTTCTCATTGAATGAAGTGTTAAAGAGCAAAGATACCACTTTGAGAATTAAAGTGCATGTGACCTAAGCCATGCAGTTTAGTGTTTCTGTCATCTCGTATGTATGTGAAAGCTGAACGTTGAATAAAGAAGACTAAAGTATCAGTATCTTTGAATTAAGGTGTTGGCAAAGAATGTTGAATATACCATGGACTGTCAGCAGAATGAATAAGTCTGTCTTGGAAGCAAGGAATGTGAGCTGTCGTCTATGTACCTTGGAAGTATTATCTGGAGGAATCAGTCCTTGGAGAAAAATGTTATGCTTGGTGTCTTAGTCATCTACTACTTCTGTAACAGAATGTAAGTCGGTGGCTTTAACAAACAAGTTTATTCTCTCATAGTCTGGTAGTCTAGATCAGGATGTCAGATTGTCTTAGTTATCTAGTGCTGCTTTAACAGAAATAACCACAAATGGATGACTTTTAAAAGAGAAATTTTATTAGTTATGGTCCTGTAAGCTGGAAGTCCAAACTCAGGGTATGAGCGCCAGGGGAAGACTTTTTCTGCTGGCACTCAAGGAAGGTCCTCGTTGTCAGTCTTCCCCTGGATTGGATGCTTTGGGGGTGCAGGGACCCCGCTCCTTTTCAAAGGACCTAATCAGCATTAGGCAGTGCTTCTTGGTGGTATGTGGTCCCCAAATCTCAGCTCGTCTCCCTTTTATGTCCCAAGACAGCTCTGCATGCCGCACAGTACAGTCCCACACATTATGTCCTGCCCCTCCTCCTCAACTGTAGCACATTCACCCTCATTAACATCATAGAGGCAGGGTTTACCACAGTAGGGATATCACACAATACCCAGAGTCATGGCCTAGCTAAATGGCTACACAGACTTTTTTGGAAACATAATTTAATCCATGACACACTTCCAGGGGAAGGCTTTCTCTTGGCTCTGGAAGAAGGTCCTAGTCATCAGTCTTCCTCTGGACTAGGAACTTCATGCAAGAACTCCAAATCCAAAGGATGTGCTCTGCTTCCTTGGTAGTGTGAGGTCCTAACTCTGCTGGCTTCTTTTTCCTTTCACCTCTTATGAGATAAAAGGTGGTCCAAGCTACACTCCAGGGAAACTCCCTGTATTTTGGATCAGGGATGTAAATGAAAGACAACCCCACAATACTGGGAATCATGGCCTATCAGAGTTGACACATTTTTGGGAGGATGCAAGTCAGTCTGTGACATTCTAACCTTTGGCCCCCAAATTTATATCCATGCCACATGTAAAGTACATTCACCCCATCCTGTCACAACAAAAGTCTTAAATCTAGTCAAAGTCCAAAATCCAAAAATTCCTCTTCCATCTAAAATCTGAATGCAAATTAATTGCTTCCAAAGTACAGTGGTTAAACAGGCATAGGCTAGATACTTCCATTACAGATGGTAGAAATTGGAGAGACAGAGAGATAACAGCATCAGGAAAGTCAGCAGAACACATTATGTCAGCCCTCAAGGCTTTGGAAAATAATGGCCCTGGCCTCCAGATACTTGGGATTTGCCACACTCTCCTGATTCTGGGTGGAAACCCGTTGTCCCTGAGCTTCAGCTCCACCTTCCTGACCTGCTGGGACAGCAACTCTGCTCCCTTGACTTTATACGCACCATTCACCTAGTCCATCTGAGTGGTGTCTGCACCCTTAGAAATACCAGAGACTGTGGCTACACCCTTTGAAACCCAAAGGTTGTGGATATACTCTTTGAGACGGAGACAGCTTGACTTCCTGTGTTCCTTGTCTCTTCAGCTTCTGCGTCCTGATTCTTGGCCTTTCAGGCATTACTGCGTGTGTCTGCCATGCTGAGACAAGTGTTCCAAAGATTTGAAGCTCCACTGACAAGTGTCTGCAGCTACCTCACTCCACAAGAAGAGTTTCCCTGGAGGACTCTCAGCTCTCTTGCTCTGTAGGTCAGCAAGCTTAACTTCACTGATAAGTGCTTGGAGGGAACTCCACTCTGCCAGGAAGCCTCCTGCACAAGGGCACTGAACTCTCTCACTCCCTGGGTTGACTTCAGCATTGTCACTCGCTGATCTCTTGGTTCTGCTACTGCCAGTTCTCTGCCCTCTGCCTCTTGTGGTCTGCACAGTATCCGACGAACAGCTCTCCTCATTTCCTTCTGAGTTCTCCATCTATTCACAGCTTTTAAACCACTTCTACATTTTAGTTATGTGTTTGAGCAGCATTGTGCTCCCAGTACCAAATTCTGCTTTAGTCATTTAGTGCCACTGTAACAGAAATAGCACAAGTGAATGGCATTAGCAAAGAGAAGTTTATTCTTGCAGTCTGTTTTTGTTAGTTGCCATAGAGTCATTTCCAACTCATAGTGACTAGTAATCTAGTAATACTATAACAGAAATACCACAAGTGGATGGCTTTAACAAAGAAAAATGTTATGTTGTCACAGTCCAGTAGGCTAAAAGTCAAAAATCAGGGTGTCAGCTGTGGGGGAAAATTTTCCCTGCTGGCTCTGGAGGAGGGTTCTTGTCATCAGTCTTCCCCTAGACTGGGAGTTTCTAATGCATAGGGACCCCAGGTCCAAAGGATGTATCCTGCCCATGACAGTGCTTTTTTGGTGGTATTAGGTCTCCAAGTTTCCCTTTTCTCTTATTTCTTGTAAAATAAAAAGTGCTACAAGTCCCACCCCAGGGAAACACCCATTATGTTGAATTAGGGATGCGATGTGGGTAAGGGTATTACATCCCACCCTACATCTTGTTCCTTGACAACAGTCAAGGATTGGGATTTACAGTACATTGGAAAATTATGTTAGTCACAAAGGAGGGCAGCCGTACAGTACTGGGAATCATGGTATGTTTTTAGGAGACACAGTTCAGTCCATGGCACTTGGTAAAGTACTGAGTTATTGAGAAAGAGGGAGACCTTCAGCGAGATGGATTTACATAGTGACTGCAACAATGGGTCAGGCAAGCAGCGATTGTGAGAATGGTTCAGGACTGGCACTGTTTCATTCTGTTATATGCAGGGTAAGTGAGTCAGAAGTGACTCATGACACCTAGCAGCGACAACACAAAAATGGGAGCCCTGGTGGCATTGTGGTTATCTGTTTGGTTGCCAACTGAAAGGCCAGTAATTTAAACCCCAGTTGCTACATAGAAGAAAGATGTAGCACCTGCTTCTGTAAAGATTACAGCCTTGGATACTCTGGGAGAGTTCTACTCTATCCTACAGGATCAGTGTGAATCAAAATCACCGTGATAGCAATGTGTTTGGTCTGGTTTTTGTTTAAGGCAAAAAGGCAGCATAACCATCTGAATGTTGCCATCTTCTCACAACAAAAACTGAAATGGTGTGTTGAAACTAATGAATTCAGAACTCTGGAAAACAGTTAAAGAATTATAGCATCTAAAGGTAGCATGATTAAAAAAAATGTGTCTTTATCATATACACTGTTCCTCATCTCCTGCTCTAACACCAGCAGTGGGGGCTGTGATAGACCTGTTGTAGCCTGCTGTGAACTGCAAACTGTCTCTCCTTTGGTGCAGGACTGTGGTATGTTTTGCTGTTGGAGTGTTGTGTGTAAGTCTTCATTTTTGTCTGGGAGCTACTGTCAGAGTTGAGTTGGTGCAGCAGTCATGGAATAGCCAGCCTTTGCAGTACCACAAGATTGGAGTTCGCAAGACACTTGCAGGATCCAAATTCTGTGATCCAACCAGGAATAGTTTGCAGTGGTTGTGAAAAATAGGCTTCCAAGGGCTGTGTGAGAAGGGCCTGCCTGAGAGTTTGTTGTAAAAGTTAGAACTATAAAAGGAAAATATAATTAGGCAAAATGGGGATTGGGAAGTTCCAAAAGTTTGCTCCTCTAAATTATCTGTTGCTTAGGAAAGAGCTCTTGGAATTAACTCTTTTGGGACAATAGAAACGGATAAGGAAGTTAACTCAACCAGAGAAGTGTTCAATGAAGGAATAAGTTGATGAACTTTCTTAGGTGAATCACATGTATCAAGTGGCTTACTGGTACCAGAGAAGGCAGAATGCACATTATCCCCAATGTTTTGGGGGTTGCAGAATTTGTGCAGATGCTTTGGTCAGTAGATACCCTGAACAGCTCAGGTGATTGTGGAAATTTGGGCTGTTTCTTGGCACCATGTTTCTACCAGCATATCTAGAGGGCCAGAGGGCTTCTATTGGAATCAATCTGGCCACTGACTGAATGCATAGAGATCAGAATTGAACACTTTCCAAAACCCTTAGAAAAGGTACTAAACCATTGAGTACAGCCTACATCAAGTAATAACAGCAGTCCCTGAGGAGTGGAAGAATCAGTTTGTGTATTCTACTGTTTGTTTTTCTCCTCCTTGAAAACATTAGGAGAACTTGGGCTATGGATCTGAGTCCTTGGTGTCTGCACACGTTTTAGAGGGTCCTTGTTTTAACAATAGTTAGAAGTAGTTCCTGAGAAGATAGACTGTTATAGTCTTCAGTGGTTAGGGGGAAATGACACATTTGCAGTCCTTAGGGCAGGAAAAGAATTTTAGTTCTGGAGTTACCACAGTTAATATTTAAATGTCCCTTTCAACAAAAGGTTACAAGTTAGAAAAAGAAACAGAAAAAAATGACCTGACTGAAAGAACAATACAAAGAGACAGAAAGCAGTCCAATGGAAGCCCAGTTAATGGGCAAAATGTTGTTGCTTTTGGTCGCTGTGAAGTTGACAACTCTATGTGTACAGGCTGAAACTTGTGCCTAGGGTTGTCAAGTCTGTGAACTTTTAGGAATAGTGTGTTTATGGGTGGGTGTGAACTGCCAACCTTTAGCTGGTAGTCTAGTGCTTAAGCATTTGTGCCATCTGGAAACCTATGGGCAACGTCAAGGACTTTAATAAACAACAGTATTCTGAAAGGGAGACCATGGTGGTGTGTGGTTAAGAGCTGTGACTACTGACTAAAAGATCATCAGTTTGAGTCCACCAAGCACGTCTTGGAAACCCTACAAGGAAGTTCTACTCTGTTCTGTAGGGTTGCTGTGAGTTAGAATCAGCTCTGCAGCAGTGACTTGTTAATATTTTTGGATTCTCAAAAACTGAAAGAAAACCTGGACAGGGAACTAATGGAAAGCAAGGAACAAAATGAGAGTTTCCACAAGGAAATTACAATTATCATAAATAACTGAACACAAATGTTGGAACTGAAGAACATAGTAACTATATGGGACTCACCAATAGATTCAAGTTAGTAAAAGAGAGTAAGTGAATTAGAGGACAAGGCATCGGAAATTACTGAGTTACATTTGGAAATAGGAGATAAGAATAAAGAGATACGAGCAAAGCCAAGCAAAATTGTAAGACATTATGATGAACCAACATACATATCATGGGAGCCCAGAAAGTGAAGAGAAAGTGACAAAGAATATTCATAGATGAAATGGCAGAAAACTTTCTGGATTTGTTGAAGAACTTGAATTTGCAAATGTGGGAAGCAGAATGAACTCCATATAGCATAAATGTTAAGAGACCACATGAGAATACATTATCGTCAAACTCTTCAAAACTAAAGAGAGAATCCTGAAAGCAACAAGAAAGAAGTAGTACCACAAATCAGGTATCTGCAGTAAGATTAAATGCTGATTTTGCAGTGGAGACAAGAAAGCAGTGGAATCAGAAAAAGGAACTGTCAACCAAGAATTCATTATCTAACAAAGATGACCTTTAAAACATGGTGAAATTAAGATATTCCTAGATAAACATAAGCTGATGGAATTCACTGTGATCATGACTGCCTTTTAAGAAGTCCTGAAGGGAATGGACACTAAGCAGCTGCTTGAAAAATAGATGTCCAGTCAAGATAATTTCATGGCCAAATAAAGGGCCAGTTTTATGTGTCATGGATTGAATTGTGTCACCCCAAAAATGTGTGTAGCAATTTTGAGTAGGCCATGATTTCTGTTATTCTGTCATATTCTTTTACGTTGTAAACCCTGCCCCTGTGATATTAATGATGGGCATTAGGCAGTAGTTCGGTTTGTGGGCCTGGATTCAATGTGTAAAATTGTACTGTGGCTTCTTGAGGCAGTTTCTAGGGATATAAAGGAAAGGGAAGCAAGCCTGGAGTTGGGGACATCATAGCACCAAGAAAGCAATGGCAGGAATAGATCATGTCCTTCGAAAAGACTCTGGGGTTCCTGTGCCTTAGAAGTGCCCCATCTAGGGGAACACTGATGACAAGGACCTTGCTCCAGAACCAGCAGACAAAAATTTCCCCTGGTGCCAGTGTCCTGAATTTGGACTTAAAGCCTACTGGACTGTGACAGAATAAAAATTCTGTTTTTAAAGCCATCCACTTGTGGTTCCTCTGTTACAGAAGCATTAGATCACTGAGACGTATGGTATTTTGGGTTAGTAACTTGAGTTATTATGATCTACAACCTTTATAATGTGAAATGCATGCTAGATAAGTACAGGTTTATAAAATTACTTTAATGGGCACATGAAGTATAAAGTCATGACTGGTGATAACAGCAGAAATAGGTGGATGTGATAGAGGAATAGTTTTTGAGTTACATAAGTTAATACCAAGTTTAACTGGGTAGTTGTTAAGTTTAAGATGTTAAATGTAAACTTTGTAGTAACTACAAAGTAAATAACTAAAAAATGTGCACAGAAAGTCAGAAGGATTCAATACCAAGAAAGTCAGCTAAGCACAAATAGTGACAGTTGTTTAGGGAATGGGGACAAAAAAAAACATAAAATATGCAAAAACAACTAGCAAAGACACAAAAGTTAAGTCCGTCTGTATCAGTAATTACCTTAGATGTAAGTGGATTGAACACTAAGTAAAAGGCAGAGTATAAAAGAATAGATTGAAACAATAATAATAATTTGTCCGTATGTTGTCTACAGGAGGCACATCTTAGGCACAAAGACACAAAGAGGCTAAAAGTAAAGGATGCGAATGATTAATCCATGCAAATAGTAATGAAAAGTGCGCTAATGTGGTTATCATGTTAACATACAAAATACAGTTTAAGTCAAAATCTGTTATAACAGACAGAGAAAGACCTTGTATAATGATAAAAAGGTCAATTCTTCGGAAAGATACAGTAATTATAAAAATATGCGAGGTGCGACAAATCCATGAAGAGAATTGTTCTAAGTGCTACATACCTCATTACTGAACCCCTCTACAGTCACCTTTGAAGTGCTGTCCTTGGGAAGCTATGCACTGATGCCAGTGCCTAGTCCACTCTTCTGGCAATTTTCTGGAGTGGCCATTATGCACAGTAGCACAGTGGCAAGTTCGTGAACCTAATTGTATAGTTGTCTCTGAGGGAGTTTCTACCCAGTAAACAAATAACTGTATTGGAACACCCTCCCTACTTAGTAATCTGGTCCCCAGTGACTTTTTTCTTTACCTGAAGATAAAGGAAATATTGAAAGGAAGACATTTTGCTGACATTGAGAACATCAAGGGTAATATGACAACAGCTCTGATGGCCATTCCAGAAAAAGAGCTCCAGAAGTACTTTGAAGGGTGGACTAGGTGCTGGTGTCAGTGCATAGCTTCCCAAGAGGAGAACTTCGAAGGTCACCACAGTGATGACATTCAGCAGTGAGGTGTGTAGTGTTTTTTCTAGGATGAGTTTGCGAACTTGTTTGTCAGACCTCATCTACACACCTCACATTGAACAAGGCAGCCTGGTTACCACATAGTAGCTAATTGACTGCTAACTGGGAGGTCAGCAGTCTCAGCTCACCAGCTGCTCTGGGGGGGTAAGATGCTATAATGTGGCTCTATGAAGATGACTGCTTTGGAAATTGTATAGGGCAGTTATCCTGTGTTCTGTAGTGTTACTATAAGTTGGATTCATCCCAAGTGGATTTCGGTTTTGGGTTTAACATCAGAACCCCAAATATATAAAGTAAATATAGACAGAGCTGCAGAGAGCAGTAAAGTAGATGGTTCTACAGTAATAGTTGAACACTTGGGTACATCATTTTCAATATCAGATGGGCCGTTTACAAAGAGTGTTGTTACAGAAATACAGGACTTGAACAGCAGTGTAAAATAAGTAGACTGTAGAGACATATATAGTACTTTATCTAACAACAGAACAGCGCATATTCTCCAGAACACATCATAAATTCTCCAGGATAGTCTGTATGCTAGGTAAAAAAACAGGTCTCAATAAATTTAAAACATTTGAAATAATGCAAAGTGTCTTCTTCAATGACAAGAATGAAACTAGAAATAAATAACAGAAGGATAACTGGAAAATATGCAAGTATGTGAAAAGTAATAAAAAGCTATTAAATAACCAATGAATCAAAGAATAAGTCAACAGAGAAATTAGAAAATATTTAGAATTAAGTGAAAATAAAAGCACAACATACCAAACCCATGGGTTACAGTGAAGACATTGCTGAAAGGAAAATTTATAGTAGTAATTACCTACATTAAAAAAGAAAAACAAACTCAAATTAATAGCCTAACTCTATAACTTGAGGAAGCAGAAAGAGGAAACAGCCTAGAGCTGCAAGAAGGAAGGAAATGATTACCATCAGAGCAGAAATAAGTGAAATAGAGGAAAATAAAATAGAATCAACAAAACCAAAATTTGGTTCTTTGAAAAGATAAATACAATCAACAAACCTTTAGCTAGTCTGACAAAAAACAAAAAATGAAACAGAAAATGCAGATAACTATATAAATGAAAGTGAAAATAATAAAGCTAACTCAGATGAAGTAGGCAAGTGACTTGCAAGATGTAAGCTAGCAAAGCACTACAAACTGAAAGACAGGTGGTGGTAGAAACACAGTATCTTTCTAAATTGACTCATGAAATAGAAACTTTCAACAGACCCAAAGCAAGTCAATAAGTTAAATCAGCTATCAAAGATTACCCCCAACCTGCATGGGGGTAGGGGAGGAATCCTGGACCAGTTGGTTTCGCTGAGGAATTCTGCCATACATTTAAGAAGTATTGACACCAGTCCTTTGCACACTTCTCCAAAAATAGAACACTGAGGGAGACTACAACATGTGAGACTAGTATTCCTAATATTACTCTGAAACCAAAGCCAAATAAACATCACAAGAAAACTACACACCAATGTCTCTTATAAATGTATGTGCAAAATTCCTCAACAAAATATTAGCAGTTCGAATCCAACATTGTATTAAAAGAATTACGCAGCATAACGAAGTTGGATTTATTCCCGGAATGCATGATCGTTCAACATTGTAAAACCAATCAGTGTAACATATTGAATTATTGGAACAAAGGAAAAGAATTACATCATTATCTCAATGGATGCAGAAAAGCCCTTTGATAAAATTCAACACTTTTTTATAATAAAAACACTTAAGCTTGAAGTAGAAGGAAAATTCCTCAGTATGATTAAAGGCACTTAATAAAGAACAGTACATGGCCAGTATTATACTTAATGGAGAAAGATTGAGAGCTTTCTCTTTAAGGTTGGGAACAAGTTAAAGATACCCACTGTTACCATTGTTAGTATTGTATTAAAATTCCAAGCAGCAATAAAGCTAGGAAAAGAAATAAAACCTATCAAATCCGAAGGAAGATGTGTAACTGTCCCTTTTTATAGATGACATGACCCCAAAGAACTCCTGAAAGCCTTTAGAGTTAATAGAGAATTTTAGTGAAGTTAGGGTATGAGGTCAACCCACAAAGGTCAGTTGAGTTCCTGTACATCAGTGACAATTTGAAAACGAAATTAAGAAAACAATTCCATTTGCCATAGCATCTAACAGATTAAATGCCCAGCAATAAATTCAACTAGGAATGTGAAGGACTCATACAATGAATATTATAAAACATTGTTTGGAGAGATTAAAGAACACAAATAAAGAATGGCATTTGGTGTTCATAGCCTGGAAGACAACATTGTGAAGATGTCAATACTGCGCAAGTAATCCATAGATTCAGTGGAATTCTGATAAAAGTTCTAGCAGCTTTCTTTGCAGAGATGGAAAAACTAGTCCTCACATTTGAAAAAGATCTGTGTTGATGCTCATTCCAAAGAAAGGTAATCCATTAGAATGTGGAAAGTATCAAACAATATCAGTAATTTCACACACAGGTAGAATTTTGCTGAAGATAATTCTAAAGTGGTTGCAGTAGTATACTGACAGAGAACTGCTAGAAATTCAGGCTTGATTCAGAAGATGACATGGAATGTGGGATATCATTGCTCATGTCTGATGGATCTTGGCTAAATGTAGACAGTACTAGAAAAATATTCACCTATGTTCTGTTGACTGTGCAGAGACATTGAATGTAACATGGACTGCCAGAAGCATGAGCAAATCAATCTTGGCAAAAGTAAACCAGAATTAGAAGGAAGGATGGTGAGACTATGTCTCATATGCTTCAGACTTGTAGTGTTAAAGGATCAGTCATGACGGAAAAGGACATCATGCATGGCAAAGTAGAGGTTCAGTGAAAAAGAGCAAGACCTTCATTAAGATGGACTGACACAGTGGCTACAACAGTGGGCTGAAGCATAATGATTGTGAGGAAGGCGCAGGGCTGGGCACTATTTCTGTCCGTTTTATATAGGACTGATATGAGTTGGACCTGACTGAACAGCACCTAACAACAACAACCTGTCTCTGGTTTAGTCCCTCAAATGTAAAGGGAGAGGACTTGGTGAATGGTATCTTTGCCCTGATTATGATTCTATAAAAATGGCTTAAGTTTGGCTTCAACTTCGTAGCATATATTGTTAGTCAATCTTAGAAATGAATACTTACTCAGATGTGTGATGAATGACTTTTTTGTATAGTTACCATTGTAAATTTATTAAGGCTGGTCAGTGAGAAAAGTTCATAGGCTTTTGTCTTTTAAAATATGCCATGTTAAAATGGTTAGTATACAGTTTTAAGACATTAATCTTTTGTTTGTCAGAGCATCATTCGTTGTGATGAAGATGAAGCTCATGTTGCATCTGTGTATTGCACTGTATGTGCTACTCACTTGTGCTCAGAATGTTCACAAATTACCCACTCAACAAAGACATTAGCAAAGCACAAGCGTGTGCTTCTGGCTGATAAACCTCATGAGAAAACCATGTGCTCTCAGCACCAGGTGCATGCCATTGAGTTTGTTTGCTTGGAAGAAGGATGTCAAGCTAGCCCACTTATGTGTTGTGTCTGCAAAGAATATGGAAAACACCAAGGTCACAAGGTATGTTTTTTAATTAAATTAAATGACTCTAGCTGTTGTAGCTACCCAGCATTTGTTGTCGTTGACCTTGTTCTTTATTTTTTTTTAAATTGTATTTGTGATGAAGGTTTAAAGGGCAAACTAATTTCTTATTAAAGAGTTAGTACACATATTGTTTTGTGACATTGACTACCAACCCTACAACATGTCAACACTTTCCACGTCTTGATGTTGGATACCCTATTAGTAGCGTTCCTGTCCCCTTCTGCCTTCTAGTACTTATCCCTGGGCTGATGTACCCATTTAGTGTTGTTTTGTTCTTTGGGCCTGTGTCATCTTTGGTTGAAACGGTGTCTGGGGGCCTTACTCTCAGGGTTTCTGAGTCTTTGTCAGGCCAGTAGTATCACTGCCCTCCTCTTATGCTACTGATAGGGATGGAAGAAGAGCTAAATGGTTAGCAAGTAGAAATTGATTACATGAAACAAAAAAATGAAAGGTTTAATTTCTGAATGTCAGAACAAAAATTTCAGAAGCCTTATAAATCTTTACTGAAAAATAGCTTTCTAGCAGAAACAAGTTTTCTTTGTGTGCATGTGTCAATAATGTACTGTGTTGTTTTGGCAACACAAATGTCTTGATGAACTGTAACTTACGATGCAGTTTTAGAAAAATCTCTTGCTTTTCTAGTGAGAAATGGGTTTGCAAGTTTTCAGTTATTTCTTTGTAGGGTCAGTTCTTTTATGAAAGGTTTAAGAGGAATTAGTCTTTTTTTTTTTACCTTATTTTGTATTTTTTTCTAAATATAGTAGCCACTTGTGACTGATGCCATTTTTAAAATATAGATTTAAATTCTTTTTTAAAATATCATTAATCAATACTATCAGTTCTTTTCTATGATTATGTTGCATTTTATAGCATTCAGTATTGGAACCAGAAGCAAATCAGATTCGAGCATCAATTTTAGATATGGCACACTGCATACGGACCTTTACTGAAGAAATCTCAGATTATTCAAGAAAATTAGTGGGAATTGTTCAGCACATTGAAGGCGGAGAGCAAATAGTGGAAGATGGAATTGGAATGGCCCACACAGAACATGTATGCATTTTTTCCCTTTATTTACCTTCTTTCTTCTTTTCTTTCTTACCCTTTCTTCTTCCAGGAAATATGAGGTCTGACAGTTAAGTCTGTGAACCTAATTGTTCTAAGTGCTGCATACCTCATTGCTGATTATCACTACAGTCACCTTCAAAATACTGCCCTTTGGGAAGCTAAGCACCAGTGCCAGTGCCTAGTCCACACTTCAAAGCAATTTTGGAACTCTTTCCAGGATGGCCAGAGCACACAGTGTCAAGTTGGCGAACTTAACTGTATAGTTGTCTGTGAGAGAGTTTTTAGACAGTAAACAAATAACTATGTTGGAACATCCTCCCTACTCACCTAATCTGGCCCCCAATGACTTTTTTCTGTATCTGAAGATAAAGGAAATATTGAAAGGAAGATATTTTGATGACATCCAGGACATCAAGAGTAGTAAGATGACACTTCCGATGGTCACTCAAGAAAAAGAGTTCCAAAATTACTTTGAAGGGTGGACTAGGCACTGGTGTTGGTGCTTAGTTTCCTAAGGGAAGTACTTCAGAGGTGACTGTAGTGATATTCAGAAATGAGGTATGTAGCATGTTTTCTAGAATAAGGTTGCAAACTTAATTGGGACTCTTTATTGAACAATTACGGTATGTCAGTACTACATTAGTTACTGGAAAGAAGTTTTTGTATAAAAGATCTGTGGCTTCATAGAACTTAGATTACATCGTGAAAAAGGGACAATTTAAAGTTTAGCTGCTGTTTATTTTGTGGGAAGGAGATATAGAGTGCCTTGACAGCATATACCCTGGCCCCTAGGGTCGCCATGAGTCGGATCCGACTCGACAGCACTTGGCTGGCTGACAGCATATGAGAGGGTAAACAATTTTGACGAGTTAAGGCTAGCTTCCTAGAAGAAGTAATGTCTAAACTAAGATTTTATTTTAATTGTGGTAAATACATATATATGCAACTGAACATTAGCCATTTCAACTTTCTACACTTGTACAATTTAGTTAATTGTGTGCATCATGCTGTATCGCTATCATCATTATGTTTCCAATTTTTTTCATCACTCTTAATAGATGCTCAGTGTTTCCTAAACAGTGAGCCCCTTTTTACCCTCTCATTCCTTCTCATCTCTGGAAACCACTAATAACTAGTTTTATCATAGTTCATGGGTTAAGCCACCTGCTGCCAAGGGCCAACTCTTGAGATGGGGTGAGGTGAGTAACAAGAGCTTTATTATATATCTGTGTGTAAGGAGACAGGGAGGGAGGAGCTCCTCCCAAAGCTTATTTCTCTGAATAGAGCCGTGAGAAGTTTTACACTATTTAGGAAAAGGAGAGTTATATATATTCATTATGGTTTTTGGAAATAACATGTATGTTAAAAAGGGGCTGAGCTAAGAATTGGTGAAGAAATGAGTCAGATTTCTCATTCCCAAATTGGGTCCAGCGATGGCCCAGTGATACGTATTAGATGCTTTTAGATGTCTTGACACAAGCTTCTTCGTTCCTAATCAAGACTCATTATGGGGTGGAGATATTTGGTGGTCACTGAAGCTTCTTATTGGCCTGGTTCTGGGCAGTTGACCTGAAAAGCACCTACAAACAGGGAGATGAGAAGAGAGTGGGGTGGGGATTCCAAGTCCGTTTTTTTTTCGTGTGGTCACAATGGTTGCGTCTTGGGCATGTTGACCATTTTCTGCCATTATTGCCTCAGATTGATGTTATTTGTTCTCTGCAGTTGGAAAGGACATTAATCATTAGTAAAGGTGTAACACAAAGGAAATCTAGGTGACGGAATTATACTTAGAGTCAGGAATAAGTTTAGAAAGAAAGAACATAGTGTAGGTTATATCATGTCAGTGTTAGTGTGTTGTTAGAACCTGTTAAATTGGGTGTATTTAATCTGGACCACATGGGGTTGCCATGAGTAACTGGATGGCAGTAACTTAATTTCATTCACCTTGATGCTTTCAAGTTCGTGTATGTTGTAGTACAATGAAGAATTCATTTTCTCTTACTAAGGAATACTTCACTGTACATGTGTACTACATTCTGTTTATCCATTCATCTTGTGGATCTGTTGATCCACGTTAAGATTCTTTCCATCTTTTGACTGTTGTGTATAATGTTGCAGGGAGCAGTTGTGTGTATTTATCTGTGTTCCTGCTTTCAGTTTGGATGTATATCTAGAAGTGGAATTGCTGGATTGCATAGTAATTCTGAGTTTAACTTTTTGAGGAAAAAAGGTCTAATGTATTTTTCACAGCAACCGTACCATTTTGTAACCCACTATCAGTGGATGAGGGTTCCTATTACATTCTCCCAAACATCTGTTGCTTTTCATTTTTTTAATTGTGGCCATTTTATGTGTGAGATGATATCTCATTTTGGTTTTGATTTGCATTTCCCTGATGACTAATAACTAATGAGGAGCTCTGGTGACACCATGCATTTGACTGTAAACCAAAAGGTCAGTGATTCAAACTCACCAGGTGCTCAATGGGAGAAAGATGTGGCAGTCTGCTTTTGTAAAGATTATGGTTTTGGAAATCCTATGGGGCAGTCATACTCTGTCCTGTAGGATTGCTGTGAGGAGTCAGAATCTACTCGATGGCAGTGTTTGTTTTTTTTGCTTTATTTTTTATTGTGATTAAGTGAAAGTTTACAGTTCAAATAAATTTGCCACATAAAGCCTTGAACACACACCTTTATGCAACTCTGTCTGCACTGCTTGCCCTGTGACAGCGCAGTCCTTTTTTCCACTCTGTACTGCCAATATTCGTTCAACCAATAAATGAATTATTTCCTTCCCTCTGCCGTCCCCTCTCACGTCTAGAGAGGAGCTGGTCAGGCAGCCTCACAGATGTATTTAAGCCAAGGAGTAAGCACACCACTGGCGTCATTGTATGCCTTATAGTTCTGTCTAATTTTTGTCTGAATAGTTGGCTTCAGTACTGGTTTCCGCTCTGGGCTCATGGCAGGTCCGGGAGCTGTGTTCTCAGGAGACCCTCCAGGATGTTGAACCATGAAGTGTGGTCTTTTAATAGAGCTTTGAATCTACACTCCCCTTTCTTTCATGCTACATAAGGGACTGTACATTGTGTTCCCTGTCACAGCACTTTTTGGTGATGGCTGGGTACCTCGATAGCAGTGTGTCTTTTAATGATTAATGGAAGCCCCTGGAGTGCTGCAGATGATTAGCATGCTCTTCTGCTAACCATAAAAGTTGGAAGTTAGAAACCACCAGGAGGCACCTTAGAAGAAATGCTTGTCTCTTTACTTCTGAAAAATTAGCCACTGAAAACTATGGAGCACAGTTTGCTCTGACACATGTAGGATTACCATGAGTTGGAATCAACTCGATGGCAACTGATTGCTTAATGACAAATGATGTTGAGCATCTTTTTAAGTGCTTCTTGCCTGTAAGCTGAAATTTGAAGATGTTAAATTAGGAAGAAGAGTGAAGTGGGGAGTACATTATCCCAGAGAGGGAAGGATATGTTGAAATGTGCAGAAGTGAGAACAGTACCTATTGTAATGAAAAATTCACTATGGTTGAAACTTTGACTGTTGGGCGGGGATGGCAAAAGAGGAGGTTAGAGAGTTAAGGCCAAATGGTGTAGGATTTTGCTTATGGTAAAGAGGTTGAACTTTGAGGACATTGCAGAGCCACTGAAGGACTCACATAGGAATAACAGATCGGCATTAAAGGGGGTTAGTCTTTAATGTAGAATATCAGTCGAGCAACAAAGATTGGAAGCAGGGAGACCTGTTAGGAAGTTGTTGAAGCTGCCTTGTTGAAAGATGTCTATGACCTGTAAATACTAGGATAGTGAGAATAGAGAGAAGTATATGGATTTGAGGTTTTAAAGAAGTATGACATGTAGATCTTACTGCTTGATTTAAAAATAGATTAGATAGGTAACTGGAGGGTGGTCAGGCATGACACTCAGGTTTCTGCCTTGTTCAGCAGGGTGGGTAGTGGTATCATGCACTAATAGGGGAGGAAGAGGAGTTTTGGGAGGAGATAGTGGAAGTCAGATGATAAATTTATTTTGGAAGTTAAATTTACTATTCTGGTGGAATAATCAAGTGTATTGAAGAGTGAGTGGGATTTGAGAAGTGAATGTATCTAACTGTTAAGAAGCCCGGCTGTGAGTGGGAGCTAGAGTGGTAACTGTAGCAAAGAAAGGAATCTCTTCAAGTGGGAGTATAAAATACAGGGACAGCCGAAATGTATTTTCTCGGATAATTGAAATGTTTAAATCTAAGTTATTGAGGGACAATGCTAGAACTTCTCTATCCACTACTTGAATTAGTTCAAAATTAAACGAAATACAAAATTTAGTTATCCAGTGTCATTATCCAAGTGTTAAGTGCTCAGTAAGCACACATAGTAGACAGTGCAGATATACAGTGTGTCCCTCTTCACTGAAATTTCTATTGGCCATTGTTGTTCAAGGGTGTAAATGTCTCATTCATTCCTTCTGTAAATATTTATTGAAGATACATCAAGTATTTCATGGAGTTACAGGGGCTGGGATAGGGGGACGTCCTTATACAAGCTAGACAAAAATCCTTGCTAATATACAAGCTAATACAAAATCCTTTTGAGGAGTTTATATTAGAATCTTGGAAGAGAGATAATAAATAAAAGCACTTTGATAGAAATATATTAAATCCTTGGGGGAGGAAAAGAAACAAGGAACGGGTGCTTCCATATAAAGGACCGAAAGAAGAGCAAACACAAAGGCTTGAAGTTGGGGTGTGCCTGGTATGTTCAAGAAACCATGAGGAGGGTAAGTGTAGCTGAAACAGTGATTTAGAGGGAGGGTGGCAGGAGGTGAATGCAGTCATAAAAGGTGTTATGGTTACTTATTCTCTCTGCCTGGCCTGCTTGTCCTGCAGATATTCACATGGTTCCCTCTTTTACTTCCTGTTGTTAGTAGAAAAGCCCAGAGTTTGGCTACCTGCTGCAAAAAGCCAATCACTGAGACAGGAGCTTTGAGGTGAGGTCAAGGGTTTTACCTCTGTGCTGCAGCAAAGAGGACGCACAGCATTTTTGTTCTCAGGGCGTCATTGCCTGTAGTTTACTAAATCTATAGTGGTGCCTCTGAGAGCTCTACCCTTAGTATCACCACCTGGGGCTTGTGGCATGTGAAGGTCATGTCTTTCTCTGTGTGTTGGGGTTACCTGAAACAATGTGTCTCAGGCCCTCAATCTTAGGTCCCCCACTCCTAGCTCCTCAGCTTCCAGTTTTAACTCCTCCCTGTTGTTTTTAACTTTACAGTCTTGGGCAGAGGGCACGTGACCATTCTGGCTACTTTCTGCTGAGTAGGGGTGAAGGAGGTGGGTAAAGGTTGCCAGCACGGGGGAGACCCCCACTGTAGTGTGAAAAGCTATCACATCCTGTTGGACCTGACAGTATGTTGACTCCAAGGGGTGATTGTCAAGAACAAACACAACCTCTAGCTGGTAGGTTCTGGGCCATTCCCTTGGTAAGTATTTTTAGGATACAAGGCTGAAAGATGTAAATTAGGATCGTTAGGGGCCGGGATTCAAGACGCGACACAGTTTCCTTTTATTAAAGTTATGTTTTATTAAAAACTGTGCCCAATAAGAAAAAGACTGATGCACCAGGGATGCACCCCAAACTACGCAGAGCAGGGGGCAACCCCGAGCTTCCTCAGCACCCAGTATTTAAGTCATGAGATTACAAAGCAGGGAGGGGTAACTGACTTTTACATTGATTGCTTAAGGCCACCTGGAATTCCTGTTAGTTGTAAAATGTGGTCAAGGTCTAAGGGTCACTTGGCAGAGCTGTCCCCAGGCTTTGTCTTGTGACAGATGTTTTGTAAGACAAAGGTGAGATTACTCTATGGTATTTTCTGCTATTACGTTGTTTCCTGGGGCTTTCTTTAATACCTTGAATTTTTACTGCGCCCTTCCTCAAAATGGAGTCACTTATGCCTCATTTCAACAGGATGATTATAATAGTAAACAAGAGGAGAATGGCCCAGGAATGTAGAAACTCAATCCGTTTGTAGACAGCTGTCTCCCACTAACCTGAATGGTAAAGGGGACCAACTCAGGCACCTCCAGAGAGTAGTGTGGAGTCAGTTGTTTCCAGGATTTCAAAACCTGACTCAGCAGAACTGCACATGTGGGAAGGACAACCTGGTTTAAAAGAGCACAGCTCAAGTACTTAGTGTGGCAGTGTCCCTAAACCCTTCATGGAACCAGACTATTTTTCTATATCCACAAATAAAAAATACAGCCAATTTTAAGTCTTGCCTGTATTCCAGTCAGTAATTTTTTGTCCCAGCTGCTTAATAGGGCATTCAGGGACAAATGAAAAGGAGTTTTTTTAAACTGTGGCTTTATTAGGTGTTATCAGACATAGGAACAAACTTAAGACATAAGAGTAAAACTTAAACTTCACACAGTCCTGCATGGAGAATGGGGCCCATTGGGTAATTTAAGGTAGAGAAGGTGGCTATCTTGTCTAAGACAAGTCTAATTTTCTTACTTTCCAAGTCCACGTCAAAGTGTAGCCCTTGGCTGTCCCATGGAGATTGCTGATGTGTGGTCAGGAAGCAGATGAGTCTTGGGGCTTCCCAGCAGAGGTCAGTTTCTCCTCCTTTGAGGGAGTCCAGGAGGGTCTGTCTAATTGGGCCCTTTTGAGGGTGGGAAGTCTACTAAATATCCTGTTTTAGGGAATCCAGGACACTGCCGTTCAGTGGCCTCATTCTTGGCAGCACCGGTAATAATCGGGGTCCATATTGACTGACTCGTGAGGTAATTCAAGTCCTGGTGTCTGGAGGCTAACTGGGTTAACTTTGAGGTGGACCGTGTAGGGCTATAGCCGCAACTGGACTTTTTTTTTTCCTCGCTGCCAAAGTCTCTAGTATTAGAATACCTTAAGTGTCTCTTTCATCAACTGGGAGTGTGGACTGAGATTCTGTCTCTAGCTTATGTAATTTGTCTTATGTCTAGTATGGACCAAGACACAAAATGCATGGCCAAAATGGCTTTTCTAAGAGTGTCCAAAGTGAAATAGTAGACTGATTTTTCTGGACCATTATTTGATTTAATGTGGCTTGGGGAACCAGTTTTTTCCAAAGGCAGTAGCTTTTGTGGGCCCTGTAATTTCTACAGATGCCAGAAATCCAGACCTTAGAATTACATATCCCACTAGAAAACACTAAAAGTGTTCAATAAATAGTAATTGAACACCATCAGGTTTTTAAGAGGCCAGCTGCTACGTAATAAACTAGGAAGTAGACAACATTAACAATATTAAGCCAGTTGCCTGAAATACCCAACAAAGCTATGACACAGGGTGTCTGAGGGAAGACATTGAGGCATTTATGTATGGCATCAGTAACCTTTCATGAGCCTCAATGGCAAATTCTTCTCTAAAATCTCAGATTTTAAATTAATATACAAACTGCAACATTTGTCTGTCAAGGGTTAAACTTCTATTGATAGAATAGGAAACCTAACATGATTTTAACTTGTAAAATCACAGCCCAAATTTTAGACACTTCCTTGGTTATGATATTTACAACTCTGTTGTGTTTATCCACAGGAATTTCTAATTGGGGAATTGTAACAACCCAAAGCTATTAAATAATTTTAGGAGAGAGGAAAATGATTTCCTGTACCCAGAAAACAGGACTTACTAAAATCTCTGTTGACATACATTGGTGAATCAGCAAAAACTGTAAGATGACAGAAACTTTCTGTGACCATGATCAGTTAACACAGATCTTTTTAACTGTGACAGAAGTTAATTATAAGCAGATAAACACAGTCGTTATGTGTATTTTTGTGGAACATTAGACACCATACATAATAATCCTGGGATACAATATCATGTAGTCAGGGTATACCAAGATTATTAAGTCTGTAAATGTCTATATGGTATAAAAATAAATGCACAGACAAATAATTTGTCCCAAGGTATTGGCTCTGATGATGTTGGATTTAATAAAATAATATATCCATGATACCATACCCTTTGTTTTCTAAAGAATTACAGTGTTGCAGCATGTAAAACATTTACCCCATGACATCAAAAGTCTTAAAGTCCAAGTCCAAGGTCCAGAACTTCCTCTTTAGCTGTAAAATCTAGAATACAAATTATCTGCTTTGAAAATACTGGACAGGCACATATTAGCCATTTCCATTACAAATAAGTAAAAGAATTTTCCTTCCTTTGAGAAATTTTTACAATGACCCTGTCCACTAGACCCTAGGTATTGGTTTCCCTCTTCACATCCTAAGTGGAAGCCTCCTGGGCTCTGTCAGGAGGTATGGCTCCAGTCCTTCTATATCTTGAGGTCGTGGGCATACCTTTGAGATCGAGGCATATCAGCTTGTCATGTTCTCTGTGTCTCTACCAGCCCTCTCCCTCCCTCTCCTCCCGTGCAGCCATCAAAGAGTCTTCTGTAAGTGAGTCTGTTTTTATGTCCTTATAGTAGGGGTCTCATACAGTATTTGTCCTTGTGCCACTGACTGATTTAACTCAACATAATGTCTTCTACTTGAAATCAGGTTATGAGATGCTTCCTCAAATCCTCCTTGTTTGGTATCACTGCATTGTGTTCCACTGAGTGTATGTACCATAGTGTGTTTATCCATTCATCTGTTGTTGGGCATCTGGGTTGATTCCATCTTTTTGCTGTTGTGGAATGTGCTGCAGGAAACATTCGTGTGCATGTGTCTATTCATGTGACTGTCCTTGACTCTGTAGGATATGTTCCGAGCAGTGGGGTTACTGGATCAAATGATGTATCTATTTCCATCTTTTTAAGGAAGTGTCAGATTGCTTTCCAAAGAGGTTTTACCATTTTACAGTCCCACCAGCAGTGTAGGAAAGTTCCCATCTCTCCACAGCCTCTCCAGCATTTGCCGTTTTGTGTGTTTTGGATCATGGCTGATCTTGTTGGGATGAGGTGGTATCTCATTGTTGTTTGATTTGAATTTCTTTAATAGCTGATGATCGTGAGCATTTCCTCATGTGTTTTTTGGCTGCCTAAATGTCCTCTTTAGTGAAATGTCTGTCCATCTCCTTTGCCCCTTGCTTCATTGGGTTATTTACCTGTTTCTTTTTATTTATTTATTTTTATTATGATTGAGTCAAAATGTATAATCCCATATAAATTTGCATGTCTGCCTATGTGCAGCTGCCATTGCTCTCTATGTCCAATGACAGCACACGCCTCCTCTCCATTGTATACATGTTATATCCTCCTAATGATCTCCTGACCCTCCTTTCCACCCTCTCCTCCACTTCCAGTAAGAGTTCAGCAGGATGATATCCTGTAGATGGCATGAAACCATAAAGTGCACACACGATATAGTCACTCTGTGTCACCAAGGTCCATCCATTCCTGTCCAAAAAGTTGACTTCCATTATGATTTATGGACAGGGGCAGCATCAGGGCTGAGGGCCATGCTTGCAGGAGAACCCCAAGGCCTTGGGACCATCAGTTGTAGTCTTTTAATGGAGATCTCAGGGTGCACCCCTTTTTATTCTTGTGCTGCCAGTGAGACTCAACTTTGTGAGTTCCATCATGGCTATCACTGTTGGTGGCCAAGCACCATCTGGTTCTTCCAGTCACGTGTTGATGTAGTCACCCATTCATGTGGGTCTCTCTGTCTTCTGGGTTTTCTTACCCCAGTGTTGTTTTGGCCTTTGGTGATCATCCGTTCTTGCTGTGCTGGGACCATTTGGTGTACCTCACTCACCAATGTGGGGTACAGAAGACTTTCTTAGCAGAATGCTAGTTATGCCAGTTGGCCTTGGTGTCCCCTGAGAGCATGGTCCCCAGACCCTTGCCCCACCTACTGCACCCTTCCAGTATGGGGTTAAGATGGCAGGAGTAATCATGTTATGTTTAAGTCCAGTTAGAAATGATCGTCTTTCTAATGTGTGCTGTCACAGATTTCACCCAATCAAATTGCTTATCAACTAATCTATGCCCGACCTTTGCCCTCCTTCCCTCCCCACCCTTGCAGCCGTCAAAGAGTCTTTTCTTCTATGCATGAGTCTACTTTTAAGTTCTTATCGTAGGTGTCCCATACAATATTTGTCCTTTTGCTGCTGACTACTTTCGCTCAACAGAATGTCCTCCAATTGAAACCAGGTTATGAGATGCTTCCTAAAATCATCGTTGTTCTTTATCATAGCATAGTGTTCTGCAGAGTATATATAAGCTTACCTATCCATTCCTGTCTTATTGGGCATCTGGGTTGATTGCATTTTTTTTGCTGTTGTGGACTGTGCTGTGATAAACATTTGCGTGCACTTATTTGCTGGTGTGAATGGCCTTGATTCTTCAGAATATATTCCAAGCAGTGAATTTACTGGGTCAAATAGTATATCTATTTCCAGCTTTTTAAGGAAGCACCAGATTGCTTTACAGAGAGGTTGCACTATTTTACATTCCCACCAACAGTGTAGGAGAGTTCTTATTTCTCCACAGGCTTTCCAGCATTTGTTGTTTCACGTTTTCTGGTTAATGGTCAACCTTGTTGGGGTCAGGTGGTTATCTCATTGTAGTTTTGGTTTGAATTGTGATTGTGATTGTGAGCATTTCTGTATGTGTTTTCTGGATGCCTGCATATCCTCTTTAGAGAAGTGCCTGTCCATTTCCTTTGCCCATCGCTCAGTTGGATTATTTATCTTTTTCTTATTGATATTTTATAGTACCTTGTAGATTATGGAGATCAGATGTTGAAATATTTTTTCTCAATCTGTAGGTGGTCTTTTAATTCTTTTGATAAAGTCTTTGGATGAGGAAAAGTGTTTGATTCTTAGTAGTTCCCATTTGTCTATTTTCTGTTGATTGTGCTTTGTCAGATTTTGAAGTATGTCTGTGTTGTGTATTAAAACTTCCATTGTTGGTCCCATTTTTTCTTGGATGAGCTTTATTGTTTTAGATTAGATATGTAGGTCTTTTTAGGTCTTTTATCCAATTTGAGTTGGTTTTTGTATAAGGTGTGAGATATGGATCTCATTTAAATTTTTTGCATATGGATATCCAATTTTGCCAGCACCACTTGTTGAAGAGATTGCTTTTACCCCAGTTTAATGTCTTAGGGCCTTTGTCGAATATCAACTCGTCATAGCAGGATGGTGGCATCTCTGGGATCTCAAGTCTGTTGCATTGGTCCAGTTGTCTCTTTTAGTACCATTGGTCTATTTGTCTCTTTTAGGCTGTTTTGACCAGTGTGGCAGTGTAATAGGTTCTAAAGTCAGGTAGTAAGAGGCCTCCCCGTGTGTTCTTCTTCAGTAGGGTTTTCTCATCTGGGGTTTCTTCCCTTTCCGAACAAAGTTGGTGATTTGTTTTCTCCATCTCATTAAAAAATGTCACAGGAATTTGTTTTGATTTCATTATATAAGTATATTAGTTTGGGTAAAATAGACATTTTCACAATGTTAAGTCTTCTTATCCATGAGCAGGGTAGGTTTCTTCATTAATGTAAGTCTCTTTTGGTTTCTTGCAGTAAGTTCTTGTAATTCTCTGTGTACAGGTCTCATAGTTCTCTGGTTATATTTGTTCTTAGATATTTTGTCTCCTTGGGGGCTACAGTAAGTGGTATTGATTTGGTGATTTCTTCTTTAATAATCTCATCTTTGGTGTAAATGAATCCTACTGATTTACGTATGTTTTTCTTGTGTCCTGACACTTTGCTGAACTCTTCTATCAGTTTAAGTAGTTTACTTAAGGATTCTTTAGGATTCTCTGCATACACAATCACATCATCTGCAAACAGGGAGATTTTTACTTCTTTGCTGATACAGATGCCCTTTATTTCTTGGTTTTATCTAGTTGCTCTGGCTAGAACTTCTAGTACAGTGTTGAATCGGAGAGGTGAGAGCAGACATCCTTGTCTAGTTCCTGGTCTTAAGGGGAAGTGTTTCAGTCTCTCTGGATTCAGGATGATGTAGGCAGTTGGCTTTGTATAAATGGCCGCTTATTGCATAGAGGAATTTGCCATCTGTTCCTCTTTTGCTGAGAGTTTTTAGCATGAGTGGGTGTTGGACCTTATCAAATGCCTTTTCTGCATCAGTAGACAAAATGAAATGATTCTTGTCTTTTGTGTTATTTATGTAGTTGATCACATTAATTTCAGATGTTGAACTAGCCTTGCAGCCCTGATATGAATCCCACTTCGTCATAATGAATTATTTTTTTGATATGTTGTTGTATTCTATTGGTATCTTGTTGAAGATTTTTGCATCTAGATTCATGTGTGATACTGGTCTGTAGTTCTTTTTTGTTGGGTCTTTCCCTGGCTTTGATACCAGGGTTATGCTGGTTTCATAGAATGAATTTGGGAGTATTCTGTCCCATTGTATGAAATAGACTACTTCTATCAAATAGTCTCAGTAGTATTGGAAATAACTCTTCTCTAAAAGTTTGGTAGAATTCTGCGGTGAAGTCGTCTGTGCTAGGGCTTTTTTTGGGTGGTAGTTTTTGGATGACTTTTTCAATCTCTTCCTCTCTGATGGGTTTATTAAGTTGTACTTCACCTTGTCATCATTTTGAGAGGTGATAAGAATCTAGGAATTTGTTCGTTTCCTCTATGTTTTCAAATTAGTTGGAGTACCATATTTTGTAGTATTCTGTTATGATATTCTTGATTTCTGTTGGATCTGTGATGACAACTCCCATCTCCTTTCATATTTGGGTTATTGTGTCCTTTCCTGTTTTTCTTTAGTAAGCTTAGCCAGTGGTTTGTCAGTTTTGTTGTTCTTTTAAAAAATCCAGCCTTTGGTCTTTTCAGTGTTTTCAATTGTTCTTCTATTCTCTGATTTGTTTAGTTCTGCTCTAATCTTTATGATCTGTTTTGTTCTAGGGCCTGAGGCGTTCCTTTGTTGCTTCCTCTCTACTTGTTCAAGCTGTAGGGTTAGTTCTTTGGTTTGAGTTCTTTCTTACTTCTAGATGTGTGCATTTATAGAGATAAACTGACCCCTGAGCATTGCTTTAGCTATATCCCATAGGTTCTGGTAAGAAGTGTTTTCATTCCCATGTGAATCCGTAAATTTCTTTATTTCATCCTTGATTTCTTCTATAACCCATGGCTTTTTTAGCAAGATGTTGTTCAGGTTCAATGAGTTACAATTTGTATCAGTGTTTTTTCTGCTATTGATTTCAACTTTTACACCGTTATGGTTTGAGAAGATGCTTTGCAGTATTTCCGTGATACGAATTTTGTTGAGATTTGCATTATGTCCTAACACGTGATCTATTCCGGGAAATGTTTCACGTGCTCTGGAAAAGGAGGTATAGTTGTCTGCTGTTGGATAGAAAGTTCTATGTATGTCGATGAAGTCTAGTTGGTTAATTGTATCACTAAGATCTTCTGTGTCCTTACTGAGCTTTTTTTCTAGAAGATCTGTCCAGTATCAAAAGTGGAGTGGTGAAGTCTCCCACTGTTATTGTGGAGTGATCTATCTCATTTTTGACTGGACGGCACTTGGCTTCGCAGTGTTTCTTCAATGTACTTAGATGCTCTAGTATTGAGTGCATAAATATTTAATGTTGTTAAGTCCTGCTTGTGTATTCAGCCTTTTAGCAGTAGTGCCCATCCTTGTCCACAATGATCAGCTTTATGTTAAAATCTATTGTATCTGATATTAGTTTTGCCACACCTGGTCTTCTTTGTATGTTTTTAGTTTGGCATATATTCTTCCATCCTTTAATTTTCAGTTTGTTCATATCTTTAAGTCTAAGTATGTTTCTTATAAGCAACATATAGATGGGTCGTGTCTTTTGATCCATGATGTCACTCATTGTCTCTTTCCTGGAGAATTCATACCATTTACATTCAGTGTAATTATTGATAGGTATGTGTTTAGTGCTGTCATTTTGATGTATTTATTTTTGTGTTGGTGTTTTCTCTGTTGCTCTCAATATTCTGTTTTGGGCCATTCTTTATTGATTGACTTTTCATGTTTTTCAGTGTTAGTTGTGTGATTTTTGAGGCTGGCTGTGTTACAGTTCTTATTTTGAAGTGTTTCATTGTTACTGGGCTTTGTAGCTTCCTTTATGATCTCCTTAAATATTCTGAGTTTAAATCCAGTGTTACGTTCTACATATCTTATTATCTTCATCTCCATCTGAAATGAATGTAACTACTGTAGTATATCCCTATTTTTAAGGTGATGGTATCATAAGTTTTCATGATATGATCACTGGTTGCCTTTTAATGTTGTAGCTTTGATTTAACTGTGCCTTCCCTAACTCAGTAGGTTTCTGGATGTTGTGTCCTGCATTGCCTCCTTAAATATACACTTAATGGTTTTGTTTTTCTAAGCAAAGAATTTCTTTCAATATTTCTTATAGTTTTGGTTTGGTTTTTACAAAGTCTCTAAATTTCTGTTTATCTGCAAATGAATTTCATCTTCGTATTTGAAAGATAGTTTTGAAGGATGTATAATTCATGGTTGAAAGTTTCTTTCAGGGCTTTGACTGTGTCATCACACTGCCTCCGTGCGAACATTGTTTCTGCTAGGAACTCAGATGAAAGCCTACAGGGATTCCTTCTGAATGTTAGCTTTGCTTTGAGTCTCGCTGACTTTAAGAATTTCTCTTTATGTTTCACGTTTTAAACTTGATTATAATATGTCTTGGTGTCTTTCTTTTGGGGTCAGTTTTATGTGGTATTTGATACATCTCTTAGATATCTGTGTTGTCATCTTTCATAATTTCAGGGAAATTTTCTGCAGCAACTCAACAAAAATAGTCTGTGTTTTCAGCTATCCATCTATCCATGTTCAGGCACTCCAGTTAATTGTAGATTATTCCTGTTAATAGAGTCCCACGTATTTCTTAATGCTACTTCATTTTTATTATTTCTTTATGATATTTTTTCTCATAAATGCTGGTGTTGTAACTATCTTCAAGGTCACTTAGTCTTATTTTCAATTTGTGAAGTCTGCTCTTTTTGCTTTGAATTGTATTGTCCAATTCTGTAACTTTGTTATTGATCTGTCTGATTTCAGAATGTTAGATGTCCCATGTGTTTGAATAGTGTACTTATTTTCATTTTGTTCTGCATTTTCATTAATCTCTAGGAGGGCTATATGTGTAATCCTTTTGTACTTGGCCTCCAATAGTTTCAGAAAGCCTTCTTCATCTGGGAAGCTTTTTGATTCTTTATTTTGGGATTTCTCTGGAATCATGGTCAGATGTTTCTTTAAATGTCCAACAATGGTTTGTTGATTATGGGATGTCTAGAGGTGTTTAAGTTTCTCTGGTGTTGCCCAAACAGGAGCTGAGGCATAGTTTTGAGGAAGGAGTTAGTCACTAGGTACCTCTTTGTACTCTAGTGACTGGCTACAGTGGACTCTGGGGTGGCAGTTTCCGCCTCCTGGCTGGAAAGACACCACTCTACTTATGAAGTCACTGTGGAGCCGTCAGCCAACCATGATGTGGGTTAGTAAAGGCTAGAAGAGATTCAGTCATGCTATGTAGTAGTTATTTCTCTAGGTAGTCTTATTTTAGAAAGCTAAAGGCTACCTGACCACTTCCCAAATCAGTCAGGCTGTTAGGTGTGGCAAGCTCCCCCTTCCAGGTGACAGTGGAGACATCTCTTCAGCCGTCCCTAGAAGCTATGGTGTGTTTCAGAGTAGAGAGAGGCTGTGTTGGTGTTGTCAGCCTTGAGGGTCTTGAGGTAACACTGAAACACAGCCTTTCTGCTCGAAAAGTGCTCCCTGGAGTGGCACTTCCTCCAAGCCTGGGATTTAGCCCCTGCTGAGGCCTCCATTAGGGTAACTGCACCTCTCAGCCAGACGTTACCTGTTGTGCTGTACAAGAGCCGAATCTATGGCGAAGCTCGTAAAAGGGAAGGTGGAGGGGCTGCGGTGCCCTAGTCCACCGCTGTGCTCTCAAAATGTGGTTATTTCACACACTGACTCTCCACTGTAGCCCATACTGTTTAGTTCAGAACTTTGGCCCAGTGTAGCTGTCTACTCATGTACATCCCCCACTTCCTGGCCAAGAAAAAGAAAAAAAAGTTCAAAATGCCAGTACCATTGGACTGTGTCACCTCGCCATTCAGCATAAGCAGAGCTCAGCACAAGAAAGGAAGTTTCCCATTTAGTGGCATGTACTCCAAACCGACAGCCCTATGCCATGTCCTGTGGCTCACTAGATGTCCAGAAAGCTCCATTCAGTTATCAGTCTTGGCCTTATTTTTCATAGGGAATTAAGGAGACGTTTGTATAGTCTGCTGTCTTGACCCCACCCCCACATAAACATTTTTAAGCCCAGTGTAATTTATCTAACAAAGTTTCCATCAGCTGGCTTTGGAAATCCCATATCTCTAAATCTCTTGCATGGGCTGAAGCACCCCTCCAGGCCATTTCAGATATGTCTCAGTGTTGCCCTTCTATGAAGAGAACTTGGTTGCTGTGCTTAAGATTTGGATTCACCCAATTTCTCATAATTAAATTAACAGTTCTCATATGCTTTCTGTCTTAAAAACATCTCCACCCAATTATAAAGAGTTTTTTCAAAAGTCTCTCTGGAGCTGTAGCTTTTGAGGCTGATTGTGTCCTGCCCCTCTGTTTTTTCCTGGAAGGCAAAAGATTACTTTTACTGTTCTGGAATTGTTACTTTTCTTTAAGACTGAACTTTCCCTTTGACCAAGGTTTGTAAAAGTCAGTTTTTGTTTTTTTTTTTTTTTTTAGCCCAGTGACAGTATGTCTGGATCTACTTCAAATTTGGCTTCCTTATCTATTTTAGCTCAAGCAATATTTTCCTCCGCCCTTATTTAGGAGGATCTGAGCACGAAAGACTTTTTTTGACCTGCCAAGTAAGTTTGTCTCAAAGAATTAAAACAAGAAATACCTTAAAATTAGACTGGTTGAGGGGGTCGGATGCATTGGCAATGAAAAGATGTAAGACACTTAACAGGTACAGATTGTTTTACAAAAACAGATGTTGAATAAGACAGCACTGGGGTGGAAAATAAAACAAATATATCCACATGTATTCTGAGGTTGAATTGGCTGAATATGTGGCCTCAGGCCAAACTTGTAAAGTTTTGATGGGAGTCAGACACTTTTCAGAGAGTATTATAAATCTGTGTAAGTACAACAATGAAAAAGCTGTTTCTAAAAGCTCACAAATGCAAACACAAAACCAGACTATAAGTGCATTTATCTTATCAAACATATACAGGAGACCTCAGTTTACAGGTAAATGTGTAGCTTTACTTTATCAGACATGTATACAGCCTCACTTTACTAGATACCCACACACAGCTTCAGTCATAGGTGGGAACCCATACTGAGACCATCAGACAGAATCTGCTCCAGTGGACTTTTTTTTTTGGAACAGAGGACTTATTTCCCATATTACAAAGTATACAGAGGAAACTTTCAGCTGAAACAAGAGTTCCTTACTTAACTGAGACAGAAATTTGAATCCTGATGAGAACGTGTGTTCTCTGCACACAACGAGACTAAAGCACTGGAACCTTTTTAGATTTGTGAAACCACGGTGGACATGGATCAGTGGCCTGCGAAAGTCCCAAGGTAAAAGATTCTTGGCAGCGGTGCATAGAGTATTTGGAAACCACACCTCCAGTCCTGTCTATCTGGGCAGTCAACAATGGTCCCTCTAAACAAGTTCCCTCTGCCTTGGGCTAAGCAAAAGAAGAAAGGAGGAAAAGGAGAGGAGGCCAAGGAATCCAACTTGTTTGAGGAAAACAGAGGTCTAAGGAGGGTGTTTTGCTTGGACCAATATGTTCCTCACATTGAATGGAATTTGTCTTATGGCAAGCGGACTCTTTCCTTGTCCATTCTGTGTACCCTCTTATCCAGTCACAGGAGTCTTCTGGCAGCAGGTGCTCTATTGGCTCTTACATGCCCTACCTGTGCCTTCAAATATTTTTATGGGCTTTATCCTCAGCCTTTGAGTGGAACATATAGATATGTTCACCTGTCTCAGCCAGACTTACTGGAGTAACGTTGGAAGCCAGGACTTTGGACTTCACCAGGGAGTAGGCCTAGTCATAGTTGCTCAATTGCTCTACTATGTATTCGCCTGTTCACTGAGGGTTTTCAGAAGTGCAGCAAGAAAGAGGAGGAGAGAGGAGTCAGCTCAACCCTGAGCAAAAGTTACTAGAGAGATCCTCCATAGTCCTGCTGTGGTTACCAGAAATGTTGCCAAAACAAAGAAAGTTTGTTCCACTTGCCACTGCAGCCAAACACGGAGATGGGGAAGGGTTCAAGCAGGCGTTATTAACAAATAAGCATACAAATCTGGGGAACAGTGAGAATCATTTCTCCTAGACTGTTGTGCCTGGGTTACAATTCCAGAGTTTTTTATACCTAGATTACAAAGGGGTTTGTATCTGAAAAGTGTCAAACCTTGTCATAAGAAAGAACAGGAAGTCCCAAGATTCCATTATATCTTATTAAACACACATAGTCTGTTCTTAATTAAAATGAGCTTAGCAAGCAGTATCCCAGGCTACCGTGTTACAACACAGACACACACAGACACGGATACATACACACACACACACAAAGCTGGCTCAACTGCACCGTACACCCAGAAAGAAAAGCCAGAGGACTTGCCCTGCAATAAACAGCGAAAAGCAGAGGACTTGCCTTGCCAGAAACCAGCATGTTCCTCTCATGGAGCAAAGAACAGAAAGGGAGTGAATTTGGAATAAAAAGACTACGATTTACCCTACTTGCCGGAGATACCCAGCAGAGAAAAAAGTCACCCCAGGGGACCAGTCCATCAGGAGAGGAGGTTGCAGAAAAACCAGACTCTGGTCCCTGGTACCACAGGAAGAAAAATAATATGGAAATAGAAATGCCAAACCCATTCTTTTTCCCTGAAAATGTTTGATCACTTATCCCTAGATAGTGCGGTTAGAAGCTGACAATGTCCTGGTGAGAGAAGGGAATCAGTGGAGGTCCTGTATCTTGCAGTAACTCAAGGAACTCATCTGGTCCTTTGTCCTGCCAGAAAGTCACTGACCCCAGGCAGCACATGGTCTCACCTGGGGTGACAGAACTTGTCAGTGGAAAATTTCCGGAGTTCGGCTGCCTGCTGCAAAACTCAATCACTGAGACAGGAGCTTTGGGGTCAGATCAAAGGTTTTTTGCTAGTAGTAGTACAAGGGACAGATGGCATTTTTGTTCTCAGAGCTTGTCAGAATTTGTCAGGCATATCTGAAGGGGAAGATCACAAGCAAGTGCAGGGAATAATGTAGGCATTTGAAGGGGCCTGTGAAGGTTGACTGGGTTAAGATTATTTGCTTCAAAGCAGTCTTGCAGGCCATAACTGGCCATCAAGGAAAACAAAGTGGTACTACAGGCCGTGTGGCCAGCAGTATGAAAGAAGAATGTTCAAACACAATTTACTTCCCTGTTCTCTGGCCTCGTGGTTGATTCTTTTATCATTGGTTTTATCAAAACAAAGAGGAGTCATTCATTCCCAATAGTCTACTAAATCTATAGTGGTGCCTTTGAGAGCTTTACCCTTAGTATCACCTCCTGGGGCTTGTGGAATGTGAAGGTCATGTCTTTCTCTGTGTGTTGATTACCTGAAACAATCCATCTCAGGCCCTGAATCTCTGGTCCATCTTACCCTCAGCTCTTCTCAGCCTCCAGATCATCTGGTCCCAGATGTTTCCTTCTCAGGGATTCTATCCTGAAAACCTCAGACAGTGGGTTCTGTGTGACAGTTACATTGAATAGAATGGGAAAACATTAGACACTTTTGAGCAAAAATATAACATGAACTTTCTGAATTAACATTTAAAAAGGATCATTCTGGCTGCAGTGTAGAGAATACACTGTGAGAGGAAGAAATAGACGGAGCAAGACCAGTTAGAAAAGAATAGTAATTATCAAGTGAAAGATAGTGTCTTAGTCATCTAGTGCTCCTTTAACAGAAATACCACAAGCGAATGGCTTTAAAAAGAGAAATTGTCAGAGTCCATTAAGCTGAAAGTCCAAATTCACGGTGTCAGCTCCAGGGGATCCCTTTCTCTGGAGGAAGATCCCTTTTGTTAATCTTCCTCTGGACTGGAAGCTTCTGAGGCACCCTGGTCCTTTAAAGGATGCTCTTTGCTCCCAGCTGTCCTTTCTTTCTGGATTGTATGAGGTCCCTAAATCCCTAAATCCCTCTGCTAACTTCTTTCCTTTGTATCTCAAGAGACTGCCTCAAGGCACAAAAGACTTTTATATATTGAGTCCTGCCCTACTAACACTACTGCAGATCACCCTCTCTCAATAACATCATAGAGGCAGTATTTACAAATGGAGGAATATCACACAATACCAGGAATTACTAGACTGCTAAACAGCCACAAACATTTTTGGGGGAACATACTTCAGTCAGTGTCAAATGGTGTTATTTTTTCATCAGGTTGGTAGAAGTGGAGGTGGTGTGGCGTGATCAGATTCTGAATATACTTTGAAGTCAACGGAATTTGCTGAGACTAGATTTGGGTTATAAAGGAGAGCGGTTAAGGATGACTGCAATGTTTTTGGCTTGAACATCCAGTAGTGTGTAGTTATCATTTATGAAGTGGAGGAGTCTGGATTCGAGGACACTACAGATTAGATACTCCGTTTTGCTTAAGGTGTCAGTTAAGTAGTTGGATATACTAAGTCAGGCATTGGGAGGAGAGGTCTAGTGTGCAGATACAAATTTTGGGATTTATGAGGATACATATGGGTATTTACATTCTGAATATTTTGCATGTAAAATCTTTGTTGAGTTACAATTTTTTAAAACTCATTTTTATTTCTTAGGTTCCAGGCACTGCAGAGAATGCCCGGTCTTGTGTCCGAGCTTATTTTTCTGATCTGCATGAAACCCTGTGTCGTCAAGAAGAAATGGCTTTAAGTGTTGTTGATGCTCATGTTCGAGAAAAACTTATTTGGCTCAGGCAACAACAAGAAGATATGACTATTTTGTTGTCCCAGGTTTCAACAGCGTGTCTTCATTGTGAAAAGACTTTGCAGCAGGTAAATAGTTTAAACCTGCTTTAGACATGGTTTAAGGAAGAGATTTTATGAGGTTACTTAACTAGGGAAGAGGTGCACACTGATCTAGCTGATTAATTTAATAAATACTTAGTGTCTACTTGTATGCCTGAGCTTTGTGCTTTAGACTTGGTCTCTAGCTTTGAATTATTCTGCCCGTCATTTCAGTGTTCTCTCCTCCATATGCTTTTCTCACCCTAAAACTGTGTGTTTCAGAAGCCCTCTCACGTCTTGTCATTCTTGAGTCATGACAAGCCTTTTACTGTTCTTTGCCAAGCATGTACTGTTCTTTCTGTTTGCAGTGCCTTTGTCTCTCCTGATAGTAGAAGTTATCCTTTTCCTTGAAATCCAACTGAAATGTTTGCCTTTCTTTGAAGTTCTTTTTTCCTTGCTCTTGTTTTGAGTGTCTCTTTACATGCAAAACAGCCAGCCAGCTGTACTCTAATTCTGTGGCTCTTAACTTGGATGGCACAGGAAACCCTCGTTTTGTCATGGTTCAAGTAACGTTAGCAAGTTGTTACTTAGTTTATGGATAATTTAAAAAAATTTTGTCACACCAAAATTTACTGTTTTAACCTTTCTTAAATGTGCAGTTTCATGAAATGACGTATTTTCCCCATTTGTGCTACCATCACCACTGTCTATCGCCAAAACTTTTTCATCATCTCAAAGGGAAACTAAGTCATCAGTGTCTCCATTTCCACTTCCCCCATCCAGCTTGTATTTGCCTGCTTTAGATTTTTATTATTTCCAGTAGAAACATAAAGTATCTGTCCTTTTGTGTCTGACTAATTTTACTCAGTATAATGTTTTCAAAGTTCATCTGTATTCTAGCATGTGCTACAACATTATTCCTTTTTATGGCAGAATAATGTTCTGTTATATGTAGATACCATATTCTGTTGACGGACATTTGGATTTCTCCTTTTTTTGGCTGTTGTGAATAATGCTGCATTGTACATTAGTGTATATGTACATGTCTGAGATGCTGCTTCCCAGTATTTGGGATATTTATATAACTAGGAGTGAAATTGTTAGATCATGTGGTAATTCTATGTTTAACTTTTAGAGAAATGTCCAGACTGTTTTTATGGTAGCATCACCATTTTGTATTCCTACCAGGAGTGCACAAGCGTTCCAGTTTCGTCACATCTTTGCCAACACTTTATATATTCCATTTTTTTGTTTTCTTCTGACAATAGACATTTTACTGGGTGTTAAGTATTATGTCACTTTATTATTTTACTGCACTCCTTTATTAGCAAATGTCATTGAACATCTTTTCATATGTGTGTTGGCCGTTTGTCTGTCTTCTTTGGTGAAATGTCTGTTCAGGTACTTTGCTGTGTTTTTATGGGATTGGTAATCTTCTGGGTTGCTGAGTAGTAAGAGTTCTTTATATATTTGGTTCCCAAATATTTTCTCCCATTCTGTAGGTTGTTTTTTCACTTTATTCATAAAGTTGTTTAATGCATGAAAATATGTAATTTTGGTGAAATCCAATTTATCTATTTGGTATTTTGTTGTCTGAGTGTTTGATGTTACATATAAGAAACAATTCTCAAAAACAAGGTTTTAAGCTTTACCTCTATGGTTTCTTCTAAGAGTTAGGTCCAGATGAGTAACTTTTTCAATAAATTAGATTCAGAGATACTGTAAAAAAGAAAAGTCATATTTTTTACCTACTTTCATAAGGAAGAGATATGAAATAATGATAATTAGTACACTAGAATTTCAGATAAGCTGCAGTCTGTCTCACCTTTACTTGGTGTACTTCTGTTAATTGGATGTTATGTCCTTATGCAGCTAACCTTTTTTCCACAATGGAGTTTTATAGCTTGTTAACTATTTTAGTAGCCTTATGTGAGTATGGCCAGTTTTTGATCTGTATGTAGTCCGTATCAAATAGCATGTAACGTTGCTGTGTGTGCCACTTATTAAGTTGTCTTTCTTTGAATCCTACTCTTCTGTTCTCTGTTTTATGATGCTGAGGCTGAAACTGCAAACCACTTACTTGCTTTAGACTTCATGTTAGACTGTGTTAGTAGGGGATGTTAGAGCGAGGTTGGAAAATGAAGGAGGCTTCCTCTTTGGTTCCTGTGGATCTCCTTTTGCTTGAAGTTCCTGTAGAGTGCCTCTCCTCACCTCAAAAGGGCCTCAAGAGGTCTGAGGTTTGTTTCTGGGGCTCCTTTTGTAGGTTTCCGAATTTAAAAAATTCTGACCTCTTCCTTTTATTTCCTCAGCCTTGGATATGGTAGCTGTTTCCTGCAGTTGCTGTTCTCATGATGCTTCAGAGTTCTTTTTAGCATCTGAGTTATCTCGTTAATAACTATACCTTGTTGACAGTGTTTTATATTACATTCTTTCTGTTCGTTATAAATGGTATTGATTTTGTCTCCAGATTTCCTCTTGAATGGTATGCCCATTTGTTTATCCTTCTAGTTGGTGACAGGATAATTCTTGCTCTTCTTTGTATCTCTAGATTCTTTGTGTTTAGATAGAAAGAACTTAGTAACTACTTCTCCAGCTCATGAGTAATCAAGGTACACAACAAAATGAGAACTGTATCATGTCCTAAATCACTTGTACTTGAATACTTAAAAGTATTTTTATATTTATTGCATGTAAAAATGTTTTTCTATTTCTGTAATATTTGCAAGTATTTTTGAGTGCATGTGTTAAAGTGACTGGTAATTATTAATATTGTGGTATTGACTATCAATATGCTTCTGCATATAAAGTCATGCTCTTGGATTCATTTTCTATGTGGACCTATTAGTTCTGTTTTTATGGCTACAGAGCTCTAACCCAACTGTATTCTTAAAAAGTTCCTGCCACAATGAATGCTCACCGAGGACCAAAATGACATGCGGTAAAGACAACCGAGAAGACAGAGAGACCCACAAGAGTGGGTGCCTACATCGACTTGGGACTGGAAGAACCGGATGGTGCCCGGCCACCACCAGTGATAGCCACGAAGGAGCCCACAGAGAGGAGTCTCGCTGGCAACACAAGAATAAAAAGGGGTGCATCATGAGATCTCCACTAAAAGACCTCAATTGATGGTCCAGCGGTTTGGAGGTTCCTCTGAGAGCATGGCCCCCGGCCCTGATGCTGCCCTTTCTCATAAATTATAACAAAGGTCCACTCTTTGGACAGGAATGGATTGGACTTGGCAGTGCAGAGTGACCATATATTGGAAGAACTTTATGGTTCTGTACATCTATAGGATATCATCTTGCTGACCTCTGGCTGGAGGAAGGGGAGTGGACGGAGAGGAGGGGAAAGGAGACTGTTGGGAGGATGAGACATGTATGGAGCAGAGAGGAATAGTGTGCAGTCACCGGACAGGGAGAGCAGTGGAAGCTGCATATAGGTGGGCATGTAAATTTATACGGGAATGTACATTTTCACTCCGTTATGTTAAATAAAAATAAAAAATTAAAAAAAAAAGTTGCTGCCACAGAGGTAATTGAGCAGGGAAATTGATGGGACAACATGTATTTATTACCACTTTTGAGAACAGTTGGAAACCTTGTTAGTAATGCAGTGGTTAAGTGCTGTGGCTGCTAAGTAAAAGGCTGACAGTTCACATCCACCAGGTGCTCCTTGGAAACTCTGTAGGGCAGTTCTACTCTGTCCTATAGGGTTGCCAAGAATCAGAATGACTTGATGCAGTGGGTTCTTTGGGTTTTGAGAAGAAAACTTTTAATTATGCCCTCATTCCAAAAAATTATGCATCTTCTAAGTTCTAGGCATGATGCTGGATGCAGAGGATTGATTTATTCTTTAAGCAGAAATTTATTGGATGCATAGTATATGTCATGTACATTTGCATGGGATATAGTAGTGAACAAAAATTACAGCTTTTTCTAAAATTTACTGAAGGGCCTTGAAAAGCAGCTGGAACAGTACACCCACAGGGAACTCCCAGAAATTCAAGCTGGATCAGAAGAGGATGGGGAATTAGAGATATCATTGCTGTTATCAGATGGATTCTGGCTAAAAGCAGAGAATACCTGAAAGGTGTTTACCTGTGTTTTATTGATTATGCAAAGGCATTCGACTCTATGGATCATAACAATTATATGGATAACATTGTGAAGAATGGGAATTTCAGAACACTGAATTGTGATACTGAGGAACCTATATATAGATCAAGAGGCAGTCGTTTGAACAGAATAAGGAAATACTACATGGTTTAAAAGTCAGGAGAGGTATGTGTCATAGTTGTATGCTTTCACCATACTTATTCAGTCTGTGCACTAAGAAAATAATCCAAGAACCTGGACTGTATGAGGAAGAATGGGGCATCAGAATTGGAAGAAAACTCATTAATATCCTATTATATGCAGATCATACATCTTTGCTTGCTGAAACTGAAGAGGACTTACAGCACTAATTGCTTTAAGTGTACTTAAAGTACAGCTTTCAATACCTCAACATAAAGAAACTAGAAATCCTCACAACTGGACTATTAAGTGGTGCCATGATAAGTGCAGAAAAGGCTGAAGTTGATAAGCATTTCATTTTACTTGGATCTGTGCCCAGGGAAGCAGCAGTCAAGACATCAAAGGACACATTGCGCTGGGCAGATCTGCCGCAGAACTTCTCTTTAAAGTAGTGGACAGCAAAGATGGCACCTTGAAGATTAATGTGCACCTGACCCAAGCCATGGTGATTTAAGTTGCCTAGGTGCATGTGAAAGCTGACTGATAATGAGGAAGACTGAAGAAGAGTTGATGTCTTTGAATTGTGGTGTTGGCAGAGAATACTGAATATACAACGGATTGCCAAAAGAATGAACAGATCTATCTTTGAAGAAATGCAGCCAGAATGGTCCTAAGAAGAAAGGGTGGTGAGACTGTGCCTCATACTTTAGACATATTATAAGGAGGGAACCAGTCCCTGGAGAACTATCTCGTGCTTGATAAAGTAGAAGTTCAGGGAGAAAAGAGACCCTCAGTGAGATGGATTGATACAGTAGATGCAAGAGTGTGCTCAAACGTAACAATGGTAGTGAGGATGGAACCGGACCAGGCACTGTTTTGTTCTGTTATACGTAGGGTCCCTATGAATTAGATCCAACTCAAGGAAACCTAATAATAACATAGTAGGTTAGAAAGTTGTAAGTTTAGAAAACAAGAAAACGTTGAAGAGTATAGTAGATTGTGCTAGTAAATAGATTGGATTGGATAAGTCTCATTGATAGAAGCTAAGATGTGAGAAGAGACTTGAATAAGTTGAAAGAATGTAACCACTGATGTGGGAGCAGAATATTCCAGTTGAGGAAATGGTGAGAATAAAATTCATGAGGCTACTGGTTCATGTGTTTGGGAAACTAGCAAAAGAAGCCACAGTGGCTGGAGTAGAGTAAGAGAAAAAGATTAATAAGAGTCCAAATCAGTGAGGTGGCAGGCAACTATGTGTAAGGCCCTGTGGACCATTGTAAGGACTTCTCCTTTTACTGTTTGAAATGAGTATTGAGCAATCACTCTAACATGTGAAAAATAGACTGAAGCAAAGATGGAAGGAGCTCAATAGTTACGTGCTGTTTAGAATTCTAGATGATAGATAATAGTTGCTTGAATAACAAGGGCTAGATGTGGCCATATTCTGTGTAACTAATAGGATTTGCTGACAGACTACATGTGAAATAAGAAAGGGAGAGGAGATAAGAATGACTTTTAAGATTTTGGTTCAGAGCAAGTGGAACAGTAGAATTTCTCTCACCTAATTTAAGTGTTTAACAGTGACCCAGAACAGACAATAATACTTGCCTTATGGAGCTTACATACTGGTAAGGGTTCTCTTTCATATCAAGAATGTGTTGGTACATACATTGAAAATCTCTGGAATGATATTTAAAAAATGGGAAACTGTTCAGCTTGAGGGGAGGGTCTAAGATTTTCAGTATAAGGGAGACTTCTGTATTTTGAACTTCAGGCTTTTTTGGTTGGTTAGCACATCGATATCTTACATTATTTTAAAAACTTTATGTAGAAGTATTACATATATACGGAAATGTTTGCATAGTGTTCAATTGACTGAGTGTTCAGATTGGATATTGCTGTATAACCAGCACCTGGGTCAAGTAGTAAAACCTTATCAGCATCCCAGAACCCCCAGCCCCATGCTGTATTAGCCGTCTTCTACCACAAGGGTGATCTACTATCCTGACTTGTAATGTATGTATTAGCTTTGCCTGTTTTTTGTATTAAGGTAAGCAGACTCATGGGACACAAGTTCTTCATGTCTGGCTTCTTTTACTCTGTGTTATGTTTGTGAAATTCACATCGTGACATGTAAATGTTCACGTTCATTGTGATACAGTGTTCCATTGTGTGAATACAACACAATTTATCCATTCTTCTGTTGATAGACCCATAAATTATTTATTAAGGCCTAGTTATTTCTATTCTAGTCAAATTTACCTTTATGTTAATTTTGAATGCTGTAATATTAAAAGCATTTTGGTTAGTTTTGATGATTTAAGCCTTGTTTTCTGTATTTCTTTAACAAAAAGTTTATGAGAAATACCGTCTTCTCTAGGATGATTGTAGAGTTGTTTTGGCAAAACAAGAAATTACACGATTACTGGAAACACTGCAGAAACAGCAGCAGCAGTTTACAGAGGTTGCAGACCACGTTCAGTTGGATGCTAGCATTCCTGTCACTTTTACAAAGGTAATGTACCATACCTAAATTTTAAATGTTTTCTAATAGATCATGATTGATTGACAGTTCATGACAGTTACCTTTAAAGATACAACTGCATAATTAATGAATTGACAGATTTTTACAGACTTTTACCAGTGAAGACAGAATGGTATAATGAGTCTTTCTGTATGCCAGCTTTTAAGAATTAAAAACTTCTTGTTTCAGCTACCCTTTTTGAAGCAAATGCCAGAGAGCATGTCATTTCTTTTATGAAGTATTTTAGTGTTTATTTCCAAAATACAAAGATTCTTAAAAAAAGCAAAAAAATTAACCAAAATGCCATTATCACACATAAAAAATTTGATAATAAATCTAGATAATGGTTACTATTTAAGATGTATTGTTGTATTTTTGAGGTGTGATAGTGGCATTTTGGTTGGTTGATTTTTTTTAAGTCAGCCCAAATCCTTATATGGTATTTAGTTGATACATTTAAGTCTCTTTTGAAGTAGGTTCCCCTAAGTGGAAAAAAGGTTCATATGTTTGAGAAACATTTACTGTTCCAGAGTCAGACCTACAAAGCACAGTACATTGAGAAAAGTCTAGCTTTTGTCCCTGTCCTCTCCGCCTTTTCCCTGCTTACCCTCTGGAAACACATTTAGCTTTGTATTAGTTTTATTCATATATTTTCAAAAATACAAATATGCTTATATATGTGTATCCACACCTCTCACATTTAAAGCTAGAAGTTGTTATATACTTTTCTCCACCTTGTTCCTTTTCATTTAACTCTTCATTCTAGAGATTATGCATAGCAAATAGATATTTTCCATTCCATTTTACAACTTCAAGTTCCTCTCGTGTGAGGATGTACCATATTTTATTCAACCAGTCCCATATTGATGGACTTTGGTTTTAGTCTTTCACTATAAGAAATAGTGTTCTGATTGCCTTGTACATATGTATTTTTAGTCTTTTATCAGTAAATCTATATAATACCTTCTGTATAAGTAGGATTGCTGGGTTAAAGAGTAAGTGTAATTGTAATAGTGCTAAATGGTGCCAATTCTGTTTCTTGGGGTTGTACCCCTTTGTTTCCACTAGCAGTGAATCAAAGGGTATATGTCTTCACAGCCTAGTCAACTGAGTACATCATCCAGGTAGGGTGTGAAATTCTATGAGTTTCATGCTTGAGAAATATTCTGTAATCATTTTATGAATTTTAGTGGTCCTCATCTATAGTGAATTATAATATGTAAGTGTTAGAAGGTCTTGGAATCAGGCAGGAGTGGGTTAACTAGTAATCAAGAAACATACACAGGCTTAGCTGTGTTTACTTACTACTCTGTAGTGCACAGTTTTATTACATATTTGTAGATCTTCAGTGTTTTTCTTTTCCTAAAATTAAATTTTGCTAACGGATTGCTAAGAGCCATTCTTTATCATCCATACATGCATCTTTCTGCAAAACACTAGCACTAGGAATAGTACATTTCATCCCTTATAGAATTTGCAGATGTTACTGTGAAAACAAACAGATACAATACTAAACATAAGTAAGGCTGATGGAATTTTAAAGGGATGTACCCTGTGTTCCTCTTCACCATCCTCAGGTATAAGGATCTTGAGTTTTTCAGTACAGTATAAAAAATTCTGAGATAATTTTGTTGAGCTAGAAAATTTTGGAAAATTAATTGGATGTGTATTTTTTTAGCCTGTAACAAGACAGTGTCAGTTACAGTAAGGAGAAATGTTACAAGGGGGTGGTATTTGTCTCTGAGAAGATTGGATTATGGTGATTTTGGGAAATAAAGTTCTTACTGCAGTGGGCTGAAGAATGAGTAGGATATGAGGAAATAATGAAGGTGTTTTATGAATGAAAAGTATAAATGCTAGTATTTGTAACCTGCATATCAAAATAACAATATATTAAAAACATTTTAAATTATAGGACAATAGAGTGCACATTGGACCAAAAATGGAAATTCGAGTTGTCACATTAGGATTAGATGGTGCTGGGAAAACTACTATTTTGTTTAAGTTAAAACAGGATGAGTTTATGCAGCCCATTCCAACAATTGGTATGTATGAGTATTGGTTTTTAACTTAACAGACTTTTTGTAAATATGCCCTAGCTTACAGGTGAGTTGTCAGGGTGTTAGTTGCTACAGGTATATTGTATGGAGGTGAGCTCTTTCCTGGCTCTAGGACACCAGCATTTAAAAGAAAAAATTCAAAATTTTATGTCTTTATGACTAAAACATGGATGGTAGAATATTAAGACGGAATCTAGTATTAGTGGACAGTAGAAAAGAATAGAGGAGTAGTGAGCCTGGTGAAGAGTTAGGCGTAAGGGAGTTGTGCTGTTGAGCAGGGAGGTGCTTGGCTTTCATAGCCCTCAGAACTGTGGTACAAGCTTAGAGGGCTGGCAGCTGGTGAAGATATAAATTTCCTGTGTAGAATTATGAAGAGTGGAGTTGGTTGGGTAGCATTAGCTGTTAGCTATAAGCAGGTAACTTTTAAGTTAAAATTATAAGTGGGGTTGCTTGTGTTTGGTGTGTCCCTTAATTGTAAATATGGGTGTAGTATAAGGTAACTTGTTTTGTTTTTTAACAGGTTTTAATGTGGAAACTGTAGAATACAAAAATCTAAAATTCACTATTTGGGATGTAGGTGGAAAACATAAATTAAGACCCTTATGGAAACATTATTACCTCAATACTCAAGGTAAAAGTGAATAATAACATCTTAATTTTTCTGATTTTTACAATGGAAGTTTTCAGTACACTAATTTAATGAGCAAATGTGAACATTGAGTAGACATAACTTGATTGTAGATTTAAATACCATCAGGTAAGCTTTTTTTTTTTTAAATGCAGGTAGAAAGAGTGGGAGGTATAGTTTTAGTTTATTTCATGATAAAAGCATGACTGCAATATAAAAACTATACTTAGCGTAGATATGTAGGCAATCAAGAGTACTTAACCTTTTACTGTCCTTGACAGTTAAACTATATTGTTAGTGGTCATATGGGTATCATCACAGGCAGAATTGTAGTGTATACAGTATAATTTGTAGTGTATATTTCTGCTGCTCAGTTGAGTACACATTTCCTCATTAGAATAACTCAGTAGCTCTGTGCCTTCATTTCCATTCACACATGGTTTATTATCTGCAGAAGAAGCTACAGTGGCTTGCTTTTGACCAAAGTGTATTACATCACATACCTCTCACCCAGCTTTTAGGATATTCACATATGTGCTTAGTCTGGGTTCTTTAGAGAAGCAAGACCAGTGAAGTGTATATGTATCTATGTATATATGGAGAGAGGGAGAAAGAGATTTATCTTAAGAAAATAGAGCAAACAGTTGTAAAGGTTGGCAAGTCCCAAGTTCATGGGTCAGGCATCAGGTTGGAAGATTCTGATGATTCATGTTACTTTAGGGGCTAACAAACCCAAGAGCGGCAGGTCAAATGTCAGACTGTTCACTCACCAGCTGCAGAGGCTGATGAATTTAAGATTGACAGGTAAGGCAACAGGCCACTTGCTTAAGTCTCAAGAACCAGAGGTTAGTGATTGCAAGCAGGATGTAGGATCCAAAACAAGCAAGCAAGCTTTGCCAGAATGCCTACATATATCTACATATATCTGTACATGTTACACCAAAAAAGAACAACCCACTGCCATGAAGTCTACTCAGACGTATAGCAACCCTAAAATACAGAGTAAAACTGTCCCATAGTATTTCCAAGGAATGTCTAGAAGATTTGAACTGTTGACCTTTTGATTAGCAGACTTAGTTCTTTCATACTGTGCCATTGTTTCCAATATATAGATGCAAATGTAGATACAGATATAGACAAAGATATATAGATATGGATATATTAGATGCAGGCCATGCCCTGGAGGAAGCTCACCTTGCAACTGATTGGTTGATCATATCAAAGGACATCAAGGAGGATGACTGCATAATTATACAACTACTAAACTACTTCAATACATAACTGCCAAGCCACTGAGAATCATGGCCCATCCAAGTTGACACCTAATCTTAACTATCAACAGGTTTCATTCCTATACCTTTATCTGCTACATGTACCCCAGTGTGAAGCTAATGTTCATGGCAACTGTTACACATACCATCATATTTTTTACCTAGACAGCAGACTAGGTAATTATATCTGTTTTGTGATTTTTGATATTAAGTTCAGTATGAGCTGTGATTAATCTAAAAACAAATATAGTCCTGAATATGAGGAGTGTTTGAAAAAATGTTTAGCCTATAGAGGATACTTTGGAAAGATAAAAATGGTAATTTTCTTTTTTCAGAGTTGTTTTTTGTTTTTTAGTTGTACTTTAGATGAAAGTTTATAGGAAAACCAGTTTCTCATTAAGTAGTTAGTATGTATGTTGTTTTATTATGATGGCTAACAGCTCCACAAGAGATCATCCCTCAGCCCTTCCCAACCTTGTGTTCACTATTAGCGGCTTTCCTGTCCCTGCCTGCTTTCCAGTCTTATTTTGTTTTATGAGTCTGTCTAATCATTGGCTGAAGAGTGAACTTCAGGAGGCACTTTGTTAATGAGCTGAAAGGGTGGCTGGGGGCCATACTCTCAGGGTTTCTCCAGTTTCTATCAGGCCAGCAAGTCTGTTTTTGCTTTTTGAGTTTGCATTTTGCCCTGTATTTTTCTCCAGCTCTGTCTGGGACCTTCTGTTGTGATCTCTGTCAGACTGGTCAGCTGTGATAGTCAAGTACCATCTAGTTGTACTGGATTCAGTCTCCTGGAGATTGTTGTAGATGTGGTTTATTGGTCTTTTGGACTAATCTTTCTCTTGTTCTTTAGTTTTTGTCATTCTTACTTGCTCTGTAAGGGGCAAGACAGTAGAGCATCCTAGATGACTGCTCACAAGCTTTTAAAACCCCAGACACTATTCACCAGAGTGAAATGTAGAGTGTTTTCTTTGTAAATTATTTTATGCCAGTAGAGCTAGATGTTCCCTGAGACTGTGGTCCCCAGAGACCTCAACATACCAATTCAGGACTTCAAAGAAGTTTGGACATGTATATAGAGCTTTCCTGACCTTGCCTTGTACAAGTTGTTCTGGCCTTCTCAGTATTGTGTACTGTTGTACCCCTCATCAGAGTGACCACTTACCTATTGTCTATTTAGGGTTTTTGTGTCCCTACTCCTTACCTCCTGTAACTATCAATGATTGTTTCTGTGTGTAAACCTTTTTGTTAGCTTTTATAGTATCAGTCTCATACAGTATTTGTCTTTGTGATTGATTGATTTCACACTATGAGATGCCATCCGGTTTGCCAGTACTGTTTGTTAAAAAGATTGCCTTTTCCCATTTGATGAACTTTAGGCCCTTGTTGACCATCTGGTGACCACAGGTGGATGGATTTACATCTGTGTTCTTATCTGTTCCACTGGTTAATTTATCTATAGTGGTACCAGCAACAGGCATCTTTGTTTCTAAGGAGTGTATTTTGTATGCAGCATATTGATGGATCCTATTTTTTTTAATCCATTCTGTCACTCTCTGTCTCTTTATGTGTTCCTTTAGGGCTTTTTTTTTTCTTTTGTCATGCTGATGTTTTCTTTGTTCTTTTTCCTCTCCTATGCCAAATTCCTGTGCTTTGTGTATTTCTTTTGTTTCTATAGATTTTGTTTTTATTGAGACTATGTTTTCCTTCTTTGTTTTGATGAGTAGGTTTGTTAACTGTCTTTGTGGTTACCATGAAATTTACCTGTATCTTGCTGGGTTTGAACTAGTCTGTTATTACTTAGTAGCATACTGCTTTTCACTGCAGTACAAAGTTCTATACTGTTTATTCCTTATTTTATTGTTCTGACATTGTTGTTATTTACAGATCAGCCTCTCTGGTTCTCTTGTAATTCTTTTGGTTTTGAATAGTCCTTGAAAGTTCATTTCCTATGCTGGCATATGGCTGGTACAATATAGCTTCCTAGATTCAGGCCGTGTACTGATGTTGTTCTCAGTCTAAAGGACTCTCTTCAATAATTCTTGTAAATGTGGTTAGATTTTCACATATTCCCTCAATTTCTGTTTATCTGGAAATGTTCTAATTTCAGTATATTTGAACCAGAGTTTTGCAGGATGTATTGTTCTTGGTTGACAATTTTTTGTCTTTCAAGGTTTTATGTATATATCACATTGATATTGCCTTCATGCCTATATAGTTTCTGCCAATAATCAAAGCTTAGTATTACTGTTTTTCCTCTGTTTGTCTTTTTAGAGTTGGTCTCAGAATTTTTTCTTTGTCTGGTGTTAGTGAGTATAATTATGATGTTGTTCATTTTCCTTTAGGATGCGTCCTATATGGGATTTGTTGAGTTTTTTGGATGTTCAGCTTTTTGTCTTTCATGATATTAGGGAAGTTTTATGTCAATGATCTATTGTCTCCCTCTGTTCTGGAACTCCAGTCACTTGTAAAGCTTTGTTTTTGATTGTATCTCACATAATTCTCTAGGTTTTTTTCATTTTTCTTCTTTCTTTTTTTCTGATTTTTTCCCCAGAGTTAAATCAAAGTGTTTGTCTTCAGCTTTGCTTATCTTCTCTTCCTTTGTTTCACACCTGCTTCTCAGCCCTTCTGTGACTCTATGTATTTTTGAAGTCTTGTAGTTTATCTTTTGGATTTCTAATTGTTGTTTGTATACAATCTCTAGTCATGAATTTATGTTGACACTTTGTTCCTGTATTATTTTCATGCATTCTTCCATGAATTTGTCTGCCTTTTCCATGAATTTGTGTATTTTTTTCTCATTGTTGTCTACTTTTTGCCTTAGGTCATGGATAGCTCTGAATGTTAGCGTTTGAATTCTTTGTCAGGTATTTCTTGTGCTTTTTCTTCTACTGCAGAGTCATCTAGTGTTTTATTTTGGACCTCAACTGGAACCATCTTGTCTTGTTTTTTTGATATGTTTTTATATGGACTGCTGTCTTCAGGCCATTTAGTAGTTATTTACTTTATTGATTGCATCTCTGTTTTGTCCTGGGTTTTTTTTTGTTTTATTTGGTTATGTCAGAGCAGGTAGACTGTTTGCTCTCCTGTGATCATGATAATAGTTAGGGCTAGTTGCTCAGCTCTGGTGCAGTAGGGCAGATCCAGCTGAAGGGGAAGGGCTTGTGTAGGTTTATGGCAGGTACTAGGGCTGACAGGGTGGGCTGGGAATCAGTGCTGGGCAAGTTCTAGTAGGCCATGCCTGTGCTGCTCAGGGGTGTCATATTCAGCACATAAAGCAGGTAGGAGGGAAGGAGTGAGGTAGTTGTGGTGTGTAGCGCTCACATGGGTATCAGAAAGAGGAGAGCAGGGAGGAAGAAATAGAAGCAAAAAACAAATAAATGAAAAAAGAGAATGCTAAGGGAGCTTGCCATTGGAGTGGAAAGATAAGAAGCTGAGAGATGAAGAAAAACGAAAAGATTTTTTTTTTTAAAGAAACAGAAAAGAAAAAATATATCTAGTTAAAATTTGGAAAAAGAAAGACTTCCAGGGGTCCTACTGGTACTCATATATGACGACCAGGATAGTGTTTTCCAGCTGTTTGAGAGAAAGGAGCAGACGGTGATAGGAGGCATAGAAGAAACCAAAAAAAAAACAGAAAAGCAACACTAGCCACAAACAAATTGCACTCAGGGAGCTAGCCATTGTAGGGTGCAAATTCAAGTGGCTGGTGGAAGATTTCCTCCTGACTGAGAGACTGCCGTTGGCAGGAAATGGAGGAAGCCCAGGGGGCGTGGGTGGGGGGAAGCCTGGGCTCTGATGGCCATTCCAGAAAAAGAGTTCCAGAATTGCTCTGAAGGGTAGACTGGCCATCAGTGCATAGCTTCTTTTCACTATTGTTAGGTGCTCCTGCAGTACTAGGCAGCCCGTAAAAATGGAGACACAGCAAAGTCTGACCTCTTCTAACTTCACAGGGTGGGCAAGAATCAAAATCAGCAGCCTGAGGCTGATTCCTTTGAGGTGAGAGATCGGTTTCCGACACCAGCCATCCTTCCCACAACACTGTCTACTGGGTTAGGTAATTCATGGCATTGGCCACACAGAACTCACAGACTGTATTCACAATTGTGGGGTTTATTAGGAAACCAACAGTTACAGTACTGGTTCAGGAACACTCAGGATACAGCTCTTCCATCAGGATATAGTCTTTCCAATTGTGCACACAGGCATGTCTCTCCCTGGCCTTCGGTCTCTGCCCAAAGGCACTCAGCTTTCTGTCCCCATGGGGTGGGAAGTCTGCTGTGCTGTCTCTATTCCCAGGTCTCACCTTCTGTGGTGATGGCAGACTCTTCCTCTCTGCTCTGCCATTGACTCTCTTTTAAGGCAAAATTGACTAGTCCCCTTAGTGGGGCACAATTACCTTATCTCACGGTCCTACCCCATCACCTGGGTAGGAGTTACAAGACCATGACTAGAAAGGCCATACAAAAATAGTATATTCCATTGTACAGCCTTTAAACAACAATGGTGACAGCAGACAAACATTAAACATAGTAACGGAGCATTAAAATATTTGGTCTATTTACTGAAACAAGTGATTAATTGAATTTTTTTTCTTTTTTTAGCTGTAGTATTTGTTGTTGACAGCAGTCATAGAGACAGAATTAGTGAAGCACACAGTGAACTTGCAAAGTTGTTAACTGAAAAAGAACTTCGAGATGCTTTGCTTCTGATTTTTGCTAACAAACAGGTAATAGATTTGTATCTCAAAATACTTCTTTTAGTAGTTCTGTGCCCCCTATGTCATATAATAGCTGGAAAGACTTCTAAAGACAGTAAGTTCAGTAGAAATTTAGAAGCTTCTGCTGTGTTTTTTGAGTTCATTCTATGTGGAAAGTGCTGTGTTGCGTACCTTAGGGTACATAAAGAGAAGAGGCTAACTGATGATTACCAAAATCTCCCATGTATATATAATTATTTATGAGATTACAATACAAAGAAGACTGGTAAGTAACTTCACTAATATTAACAAAATGTTATGGGATATTAGCAGAGAGTGGTTCTAAAGGTTACATCTTGTGAAATTTGTATAAAATAGGATTTGAGTTGAATGTTTAATTGTGGTTAAGACTTTTGAGTCAGTATGTTGAAGGAAGGATATTACTGGCAGAAGAAAATAATAGCATGAATGTTTTTAGGGAGCTCCAGATAGATGTTGGTGTGAGGGCTACATAAAACCCCTTGTTGTTGAGCCAGTTCCAACTCAAGGCAGTCCCATGTGTGTCACAGAAGAACTGCTTCATGGGTTTTTCTTGATAATTTTTATGGAAGTAGTTCGACAGATTTTTCTCCTGTGGAGCTGCTGGATGGGTTCAAACAGCCAATCTTTTGGTTAGTAGTTGATTGCAAATTGCTTGTAACACCCAGGTTTCTCTCAGGGGTAGGATAGGAAGATAAAAAGGAAAATATAAAACAAAAGATGAAGCCAGATTGTGAAGGCCTGAAAAATTTAGGGTTTCTTGATAAGAAAAGTGGAGTTGTCAGAATAATTTTGGATTAGCAGGTGATAACATTATATCCGTATTTTTAAGACTATAATTCTGGAGTGGGATCTACAGAGAATGAATCAGAGGAAAGAGACAAGAAACAGGGAGATGTAGTATGTGAGAGATGCTAAATTAAAGGAGTAGAAAGGTACAAGCAGACTGAAGAGCTTTTGTGGAAGTAGAATTGTTAGAGTTTGGTGAATGAATGGGGAATATAAAGTACAAGTAGTAGCCGATTCCTAAATCTTGAGCCTAAGCTGCTAGCAGAATGAGAATGCTTGTAAGAGAAATTGAGGAGCTTATATATTGTAGGAAACCCTGGTGGGATACTGGTTAAGAGCTATCACTGTTAACCAAAAGGTTGACACTTTGAGTCTACCATGCACTCCATGGAAATTATGTGGGACAGTTCTACTCTGTCCTGTAGGGTGGTTATGAGTTGGAATTGACTTGAGAGTGAATTTTTTTGTATCTCACAAGAAGGGAAAAGTAGAATAAAGAATGAGGAATTTTCCTCTTAGGAAAATAACAAAAACCAAAACCAAGAGCCAATATATTCAGCTCTAGCTGTAAGTAAACACATGCAAATAATGCAGAGTAAAATGATATCTTCCACCTGTTGGACTGTTAGACATGAGAAAATGTTTGATAATCCTCAGAGACCCAGTATGGTGTATTTGATAGGGTTATTAAACTGATACATTTTCTTGGAGAGTTATTTGGCAATACCTGTTAAAGTTTTCAATGCACATGTCCTTTTTACCTTGCAGTTCTACCTCTACTAATGTATCCTGTAGCAAATATTCTAACATTGTGCTACACATAACTTTGCGAGTATATATAAAACATTTAGACTGGCTGTTACCAGAACTTGTGGCTGCTGGAGTATTCATTGGATGTGGCTTGATTTTAAAGGTGGTTGTTTCAAGTTTTGTGGTTGAGAGTTATTTTTTCCATATGTTGTAGGAACTACATCTCAAAATGGCCATTAATTCAGGATACATAAATGAAGGGGATCTTGGGTTAGGAATTCAGTATAATACTGCTTTAAAATTATTTTGTAAATTATTTTATGGGACAATTAAATACCTGACTGAACAGAGTAGATATAGAAGATAGATATATGTATCCTTGTATACATTTGCAAAATGATCTATAGGGTAAGGTTTTAGGATATTTATCTGCAGGATATGCTACTAAAGGTAGACAGCTATGTAGGTAGATTTGCAATAATATATAAGCAGATGACTTGTTTGTGCCACTTGTCAAGTTGGTGTGTACAACATACAACAGAATGCAATTCAGATGTTAAAAATAATGTGGAAAGTCTGCTTCTGCTTAGAATTGGAAGATCTCTGTTTTCAAAATGTGTAAGTAATAAAACCCTGAAAACTGTAAGATACAAAACAGTCTAGAATATGCTCCTATTTGTCTTTATTTGCATGAGTGTGCATGGAAAAATCTCTGGAGAAAATGTTAAAAATTGCTATTGGTGGTTGCTTCTGGGAAGTAGCAGTGTTTGAGGTGAGAGAAACAGACTAGTCCTTATAGAAACTCTACATATAAACCATATTTTATGGTATATACATCTTAGTTGCTTTTAATTTTTTTTATCTTATGATTCAGGCAGTGTCTTTCATCCAGGTTGCATGGCCTTTACTGACTTCATCATAAGGCTATTCTTATAGAATAAATACGTTTGTTTATTATATATGTTGTTGTTAGCTGCCATTGAGTCAACCACCAACTCATGGTAACCCCCTGCACAACACAATAAAATATTGCCTGGTTCGGCACCATCTTCATGATTGGTTTTGTATCAGATTACTGTGGTCCATAAGATTTTCACTGGCTGATTTTCAGAAGTGGATCAACAGGCCTTTCATAAATTCCTCTTAGTCTGAAAGCTCTGCTGAAATGTGTTCAGCATTACAGCAACACACACGCTTCTACTAACAGCCATTTGTGACTGTACATGAGGTGCACTGGCCAGAAATCAAATCCAGGTCTCTTGCATGCAAGGCGAGAATTGTACCATTGAACCACCATTGCCCTCATATATGTAAAATAATGATAACTTTATAATTTTTCTATTCTTATTAATCTCAGAGTAATTATTGAAAGGCAAGTTTGGATTTTACTTTTGTTTAGGCTTCTGTTAGAAGGATGTCAATAGATTTCTATAGAAATAGTAATATTAGGAGAATGATAATTTGAATGGGGTAGTACAAATTTGTGATGTGTATATATATGTATATATATATGTCTTTCAGGATGTTGCTGGAGCACTTTCAGTAGAGGAAATCACCGAACTTCTCAGCCTCCATAAACTGTGTTGTGGTCGTAGTTGGTATATTCAGGGCTGTGATGCTCGAAGTGGTATGGGACTGTATGAAGGGCTGGACTGGCTCTCACGGCAACTTGTGGCTGCTGGAGTATTGGATGTTGCTTGATTAAGTGCAGCAGTTGTTTAAAGTTTTGTCAGTTAAGAGTTACTTTGCACATAATATGTTGTAAGAAATTCTACATCTTAAAGATGGCAGTTAATTTAGGGTGTTTATATACATAGAATCTTGGATTGAGAATTCAGTACAATATTGCTTTTAAACAATTATTCTGTAGGGAAATTTAAATATCTGTGCAGATTAGATTGGATTAATAGACATTTCTTGAATTTAAATTTTTTACAAAGTAAATTTGTTATTTAGGTTTTTCAGATTATATGAAACCCAAATACTGATAAAGAAGTAGTCACTGAGAAGGGGTAAGTGGAGATTTAGTCTTTCAATGAAGAAAGAATAGCCACTGAATGCCTAGTGGAACCTCTCTTAGGAAGCAAATTGCTTCCTAAGCATTGCTTCTTCTTTACCTTGCCTTTTCACTGAATTTTGGCAATATTTAGTAACAAATTTAAAGAAATAGAATCCAAACTGCATCTTTGGGTAGTAGGATTCCTTTACTTTTTATGCTCAGTATAAAGAATATCTTTAATGCTAAGGACTATAAACTATATACTTAGATAATTAATGTTTGATAGTGTTTTATTAAAATGTTCTCTTAAAGCATTTTGTATAAGACATAGTAAGATAGAATGAAATGTTACTTAACTAGGCCTGATCGATCATACTTGTCACATTAGTACTAAATTAAAGAACATTAATAAAAGTGTGAAAGTCATTTTCTAGCTTATGTTCACTTAGGAAAGACCTGTTTCTAGGGCTAAACCTAGTTCTGATCTCTAAATTGGTCCTCTGTCTTTCATCATACTTGAAGTACTTAGTGTTTTTTCTTTTAAAAATAATACTTCATTCTTAATGGGACTAGAGGTAAAACAGTAAGTTATGCATAGAACCCACGGTCAGCTTTACATAAAAGAAAGAGACCCAGATAAAAAACTATCTTTACCTTAAGTTGTTTAAACAGTGGGAAGTGTTTATAACATTAATTACTTGAACATACTTTCCCCAAATTAAGTGCTTTTTCTTAACAATAAGATATGAAGAAAACTTCATAACAAGGCCTTGGAAATTATTTATGAGGAGTAAAATATTTAAATTAGGAAAGGAAGAAATATTCAAAAAGTTTACATCACATTTATTATGCAGTGTTCTAAGAAAAAATTTTGTGCTTTTTCTAAGTTTTTAAGGCTACTCATTTATTATGGAAGCATGATTTATTATATTTAAAAATAGCTAGATTGAGATTCCACTTTTTTTTTTAATACTCTTCGTATTCTAGGATGAAGTTGAATCTTAAATCTTACTAACTTTAAGTGTCTCAAGGACAAAAATATCTGATGAAAAGATGTGACCTTTAGGTGGCACTGTTTCAGTTCATTCTTTTCAAATGTATTTTTGTGTAAAAATTAGCAAACAAAGCATTGAAAAAAGCTCATCATTGTTGTGGGCAGTGTGGAAATGTGTAAATATTTCATCCATTATTTTTCAAGCACAAAGTCATGCTGCTGACAAGAGTCATTTGTGTGCGTTAGTAATACTTGTGAGTTAAATTATTTGACTGATTTTAATAACTGTGAAAAATTAAAAAGTTAGTGCATTTGCCTGTGAATGCTTGGCCTTTTTTCTCTATAGATGATTAGAAAAAAGTGTAACATTAGCATATGAAGTTGGTTTTCTTGTAAATTATTACTTCACCCATTTTGCTTTGTAATTCATATGCTTAGTATATTACTGAATACAAGTTAAATAATGAGCTTAAACCTATGCTTGAACTTGATTGTACAGTTATATAACAGTAGTGTTTGTGTGATTTTTTTAATATTATTTTTCAGATTCCTCTTACTATATGTGGTTGTATTCTTTCACTAATCATTACTTAAGAATGTGCTAGGAATGTGCTGGGAAGTACCCAATTTAAGAATGAGAAGTTTTAAATATAATCTAATAAAATTCGCCTCCTAGCCCTGAATCTCTGTATTAAGCCTAAATTTTATTAATATGGTTTATGTAGGTTTGACAATGTTTAGCCCTAGGCCGTAGTTCGAAACACTTATAGCTAGCAAAAGCCATTACTTGCATTATATAAATACATGGTCAATAGCCAGCCAGCGAAGTGCCATCGAGTTGGATCCGACGCATGGCGACCCTCTCTGGGGGTCAGTTCTACATGGTCAATATAAACTCAAAAAAGGACATACTGCCATCAAGTCAGGGCTAGAAGTGCCCCATTAGGTTTCTAAGGAGTGGTTGGTAGTTTCAAACTGCTGACCTTTTGTTTAGCAGCCACACACTTAACCACTGTGTCACCAGGGCCCCTTGATCAATATAAACCAAAAAAGAAAAATCCATTGCCTTAAGTGGATTCCGACTCAAAGCAGCAGTGTTATGATCATGCTGAAGGCCTGTACTGTGGTTAAGAAGATGGAGTGACTTTCATGTCATATTTAAAATGCAGTTTATTTGATAAAAGCAAATATTTGGAAATAACCTATTCTTATTTGCAGTGAGGTTACATTTAAATGAGTGCAACTGCAGTGTTTGGGGAAGTAACATTTTATTTCATTGAACAAAGTAAAACACTATCACTTTTAAATTTTTTCACTTTATTATTTCATGAGAACATAGCATTTTAAATGACTTGTTTGGAAAATGAAAACAGTTGTAGCTTCTGAATTAATACTGCTAGCAGAAAGGCTTTTCATATGACATTGTTTCTCACTTTGCAAGTGGCAACAGTGGTGCTCATTTCAAAAAGGCATAAAGAATGAAAAAGATTAATGAGTCAGTATCAGATCCTATGTAGCTAATAATTTTCAATATGCTTTCAAAGACATCTGTCAGTGAATACTTTTAGGTCTGATGATTCTGTTAAATTTTTGGTATGCAATGGAAGAGTTCATGAATGAACTCTGATTTTCACTCAAAGCAAAAATACAAACTTAGTTTTGGGGAAAAAAGTATCATCACTGCCTGGTGGCAGCAGTACCAAAAATTTATGTTACGCTTCTAGGCATAAAATGCTAGGTAGGTAAGTCTAAATGCTTAGAAAGTTAACTGTTATAATGAAAAGCGTTTTTACATCCAGATTTGTTGTATTTTTAAAAGGACAGGTATGCTGTTAGTTTAATATAGCATACCAAGCCAAGCCAAGTGCCACATAGACTGGCCTATTTTCATGTTTACAAGAATTTGTGGTATTTGAAGGAATAAAGAAAAAGATCCTGTGGATACGCTGAAGGAAAAGTGTAAGCGTAGATTTAAGAATGTGCATTTTTTTAGGTCTGCTGAACGAACACATCAGTTAAGTTTCTTGAAGTCTGTCTGGAGACTAGCAGTTAAAATAGTTATGAAGAGTAAATGAAGAAATGAAATCAGTACAAGACTTAGAAATCATACTATTTTATAGCTCCAGTTTCTATTAAATCTTTCATTATTAGATACTGTTATGGATTGAATTGAGTCCCCCCAAAATAATGTGTTGACAAAATGGCTGCAATAGTGGGCGCTAACGTATTGTAAAGATACTGAGAGACCAGGCAGTATTTTGTTCTGTTGTACATAGGGTCACTTGGAGTCAGAACTGTCTTGACGGCATCTTAACAACAATCAATCCTAACTTCTTTGCCCATGGTTTTAATACCATTCGGGGATGAGTTGTCTTTGTTATGTTAATGGACTGGATTAGGGTAGGTGTATCCTACATCAGTCTCTTCTGAGATACCAAAAAGATTAAACAAGCAAATAAGAGAAGCAGAGGTAGGGGAAGAGAGATGCCAAGCCACATGAAGACAGCCTAGGAGTGGAAGCTCAGAAGAGACAAGGATCTTCCTCCAGAGCTGACAGGGAGAAAAAACTTCTAGAGTCAGTGTCCTGTATTTGGACATCCAGCCTTCTATACTGTGAGAAAATAAATATGTTTATTTAGAGCCTCCTCTGTGGCATTTGTTAAAGAGCACTAGATAACTGAGAAAGATGCTAAAATTTTTAGTTTATGTATGCTTCTGTGAAGGTGTATTGTATCATGGGATAGTGACTAAAGCAAGAAAAGACATGCTGTACTTTGAGGACAGAAAACAACTGTTTAGCTGTAATGGAAAAAGAATGTGAAAACAGTAAATGAATTTACATACAACACCAATGACTCAGGTATTCATTTTTTTCTGATTCTCATATTTGAAAGTACTTCAAAATTACGCCACTTCTAACGGAAAGGGACTTGCTATTTAGTTGCTGACACTTTACTTACCACTTGTTACTACTGAGCAGTACTCAAAAGAAAGACAAAACTAAGAGGCATGAAATACAAACCTTGTAAAAGAAAAGAAACAGTATATAATATCAGATCCCAAGACTTTTCATGGATCTAAGGAAACATACCATGAGAGCAGGGTACCTGGCAGATTTTTAAAATGTTTTTGAGTCTTATTAGAAATTATCTTAAGGAGTGCTTTTTTACCTACATTAAGTGCATTTCAGTTTGTCCCCTTCTGGATGAGAAATATTGTAAGAAGAAAATCAAAGGCAGAATTTTAAAAAAATGGCTTTTAATGAAAAATATAAAAATACAATGTTGCATTCTTAAAACATGATTTATGTTTAGCAAGCCGTAGAGCCTCTTAATATAAAACAGTTCTGTGTTTAACATATACATATTTTAATTTGAAATAAATAAAGCATGTCTTATTTTACTTGATGGTAATATTTATGATGCTGACGTCCTCATAGGGTTTATCTGTTTTGGGATTGACTTTGACATTGGAGATTCTTTGCACAACTTCCATTCCTTTGGTCACTCGTCCAAATACTGTGTGCTTATTATCAAGCCAAGGCTGGGTTGGAGGACAAAGGGAAAATCTCAGTAAACCTACATTTCTTAAATCACACTCTCTGGGTAAGCAAATGAAACAGATTTTAAATTTACGCTTCACTTTAGTATACAATTATAAAGAAGCACAATAATTTCACTTAGCAGCTTTTAGACTCAGTGGCCTCTAGGGTAGCCTTGAGTTGGATCCAACTTGACGGCACTTGGTTTTTTTGGGGGGTGGGGGTCCATGTTTGAATGAAAAAAAAAAGAAGACTAATATAACAACATTTCATTAAAAATCTGTATCCTTCAGACCAAAGGGAGCTGGAAAGAGGTTTGCTAAAGGTAAGTTACTCTGCATGGCTTAAACAGTTATGGCTCATGCTTCAGAATCTTCTGCAGGAACCCTACCAGAACCACTAAGAAGCAAAATGGAATAGTTTAATTAGCAGCATATGCTTTGGTGTTAGACATAAGGGATTTCAAATACTAGCTTTACTAGTTGGCCTTTTAGAAATTAGACATGTCCTATTATTTCCTCTGGGGCCTCAGACTGGTTTGTTCAGGTTCAAACACCTGCTGAAAATGTTCATTTCCAGCAAGTTTTCAGGAGCTATTAATGTTGTTGGTTAGGGACAAATTCTGAGAACTCGTAGTTGAGCACTGGTTTTTAAAATTCATTATACAAAACTGATTTAGTGTATCTGGGTGGTGGAAATAACAAATTCTCATCAGAGGTTTAGACTGGAATGAACTGGTTAGAAACCTTGGTAATATTAAATGACACTGTATACTTGGCATGTGTTAGTTATAAATCTCCCTTTTTCAGTACTTGGTAATTTATTTCAAAAAATAAAGTATGAGATTTTTCTCATTTTGTGAAACTGCATAGCAACAGAGCTAGATGATTTTACACAGTATTTACTCAAATCTGGCATGCTATTGATTATGCAATGTTTTGAGTTCATAGAAAAATGTGGGAAAAAAGTTCTGAAATATATACTCTGATTCCTCCAATTTGAAAAACACACAGGTCCAGAGATGGGAAATAATTTGTTCCAGACTGAACAATCCATAGTGACAGCTGAAACTTAAATCATGAAATCATAGAGTCCATTGTACTTATTACTACCTGAATGTATTGTTTTGCCAAGTAAAACTGCATCTGTTAGGTAATTTTATGTATTTTTTTCTCTAAATTGTTTTGACTTTTCTATCCTCGCATATATAAACAATGGCAGAGAATAATGCAGCTCTTTTCCACTAAAATACTCTCTTAGAGCCTGTGGACCTCTGGCTTATATAGTGCTGCTATACTTACCGTTGGTACTACTGTTATGAAAAACTGGGATCCATTAGTATTTGATCCAGCATTGGCCATGCTGAGTGTATATGGTCTGTCATGCCGTAATGTTGAATGAAATTCATCTTCAAACTCTCCTCCCCATATGCTTTCTCCTCCCATACCAGTACCTGTTGGATCTCCGGTCTGAATCATGAAGCCCTTAACAACAGCAAGAAAGTATATTATGCTATGTTTTTCTGTATATATACTTCAGAGTTTATGTGTTTCTTTTGGGAGTACTTTGTGTTCAGTGAAATCTTCTTAATACTCTAGAAAGTGACTTGATTAAACCCTTATTAAGTTTAATTTGGATGATGCATTCCATTGCTTAATCACCACCTCATTCTCAATAATCAAAAGAAATATGTAAAAGTCTGCTCATCTATAGACATAAATACTATCTTAATAATCAGTTAATGCTATAAACAAGTCACAAAATACTATACAGTAATTTATGTCTTACATAGTGTACCAGAAAAAAATTTAAGTTGTCTACATTTTTTACTTCAGGAGTAGTGGTTTCTTTACTTTCTGCTGGAGCCCTAGTGGTACAGTGGTTAAGAGCTCATGTGCTAAGCACGAGTTTAGCAGTTCAAATCCACCAGCCATTCCATGAAAACTCTTTGGAGCAGTTTCACTCTGAGCTATGGGATTAGTATGAGTAGGAATTCACTCAGTGGCAACAGGTTTGGTTTTGCCTTCTCTTAGTCCTTCACAGAACCACTCATCACATTCATATGCCTGTCCTTTCCCATGAATTGGGTCCTGAAGGGGAGACACTGTTTTATTTATACAATCTTCTAAAATAAAGGAATTGAAGCTGTGCTGAATGGGAACATTCATCTTTCACAACTGGAAAAAAAATGCATTGGCCCTTCTGATGAAGCCATTTCTACTATAATTTCATCAGTCATCTGCAGAATGTCCCATTATCTTCTGCTCTCTGCTCACTAAAGTTTAGACTCTTAGTTCTGTTTCAGGTATCTTCTTTTTTCCCATTCTCCTCCCTCTCTCTCCTAATACCCTGAATTTGAGCGGGCCACTTCATTCAACTCTTTGAAACTTTGAAATCTGACTTTTCCTGTCACTTCTGATCTGCCAATCACCAAGAACTATGTTACTCTCCCATCTAATTTATGGAATGCTGCTCAACAAATCCCAGGTATGCTCTTTAGGTACAAGAGTACCATTACAGAATGGGTGGCACCACAGCTCTTTTATTATTTAAATTCTTATATTCTAGATCTAGACCTAGCCAACCACTAGGAACAAATTACTTTGGCTATTGGTTTTATTTCAGCATGAGATTCACCCTGCACTTAAGATATCCCTTGCTTTAGCAGCATAAAGGAGCCCTTTTGGTGCTGCAAGGGTTAGTGCTTGGTTGCCAACAACTTAAAGGGTAGTAGCTTGAACCCATCAGTCGATCTATGGGAGAACAACATGGCAGTCTGCTTCCAGTGGTTTCACAGTCTTGCAAACTTAGGGGGCAGTTCTACAGGGGTCACTGAGTGGAGTCAACAGCAACAGGTCTTAGCTGCTTACGAGATTTTGCCACATTGTTATAACTATGCTATTATTCTTGTTCTTGCTTTTGATATCTGTGACCACCATCCTTCCTTTGGCTTTCATAATCCACTTGTGTATTCCTTTCTACTAAACTGATAAGTGGGGAGAAATATGCCAAACCTTGTTACGCAATCGTGTGTTGTTAGTTGCCACAGGCAGCTCTGACTTATGGTGGCCTCAAGTTTAACAGAATGAAACATTGCCTGGTTCTGCACCATCTTCATCAGAATGTTTCAGTCCACTGTGTGGCTAGTCACAATAATATACTATTCCTGAAATCATAGGATATTTGCATAACCTACCTTAATTATACGGTGAAACGTATGCCCATTATAATAACCATTTCTGCTGTGAACACAGAAGTTTTCCACTGTCTTGGGGCACCTAAAAAGATATGTCATAAAAATATGAAACTTATTCGAAGTGTAAGACCATTTTCTTTGCAGTTCTACCTCCTAATATTTTCAGTATCTTCTGAATGTTTCTGAAGGATAGTATTTTTTTCATAATGTCTTTAAATCTCAGGACTCACAAGAATTGAAAGGGCATATAAATAGTATATTCTTATTATGTTTAGGTCATGAGTGCTTATAAACACTCAAGATTTTGACAGTTCTTCAGATTTCAAAGTCATTTAGCAGGTTAAAAAAAAATAACCATAGCACATTAATACATACAGTTGACTACACATGGTGAGGCAAGTTCCTAGAGTAAGTAATTTTGTTACAAAAACAGTGTTGTAGTATAGTGACACATTTGTTATCAAGGACTTATTCAGAAAAGTTATAACTCCTAAATTTAACCAACTTTAAATAACAATCACACATTTAGAATGTAAAGCTTTCCCAATAATATTAACTATTCTCATGAAATGAATTAATGTCACACATGATCATGTAATAGCTCTCAGAGCTGGGAATGGAAGGGAGAATCAAGAGAATCTTGGAGCAGGTATATCAGGAAACAGGCTTACTAGGTGCACAGGTTCTGAGCACTGGAAATGAGACCATCTAGGAGCCTGAAAGTGCCTAATCCTGTGTTCAGTGACAAGATACGGTATATCAGAAACATGCATTTTTAAAATACTTTACTTTTAAGTAAAGGTGCTGTAAAACATGTCACCTTTAGGATCAAATAGCCAAAGATACTCTATTGTATTTGACATTGCATATTCATTTTGTAAACTTTTAAACTGTTTGTGATATTTTCAGGGGAAATGAGAAAAACTCTTTGGTCATCAAAATTGCAGAATGTGCAACAACTGTTTCTTTTATTTGACTGTCAGTAAGTAGAAATCATCTTACCAAAGAAAACTGAATTTTTTTTCTGTTAAAGCACTTATGTTTTTGGTTGGAAGTATTTATTTAAACCATGTAGCTACTGGAACTAAAGAAGAGGTGGTAGCTGTCTAGCAAATGTCATGAAGGAAAAATAATTAACCTTGCCTTAAAGATGTTTTGAGAGGAAAGCTACTTACAACATGGAAGCCACAAAACTGAGATTTGGGATGTTCTCTTAGTATTTTAAGTTGAGTAATTTCCTCAAATATACACATTTACATTGGCATTTACTTAAAAAAACAAAAAAATAATACATACTCAACAGGAAAAAGTTTGATGTGAATGTCTCCCATGCTTGTGTGGATAATGGCACTATCTGAAACTCGTTTAGGTCCTTCAGCTTGGGTAGCTGCCATGACTTCTTCTTTAGAAGGTTTTTCATTAAAAACATCTCGGTCAGAATCTGCACTTTTTGTATCTTCTGGTTCTCGTTTAGTAAACTCAAGGAGGAAAATAAAAAGTGAATTAGTGAATTAAAGCTTTACATATCTAAAAAGATATGTAGTAAAAATATGAATACTATTCAAAGTACAAGACCATTTTCTTTGCAGTTCTGCTTCCTGACATTTTCAGTATCTTATGAATGTTTCTGAAGATACTGAATGGTAATTATTAACAAGAAAATTTCACTTATAATGCAGTTTTTGAGTCAAGTAAGAATTCACATCAGAATAAATCTTTACCATGAATCACTTCCCACCACCATAGGACATGTGAAGCAGTTTTCATTTGCTACCATGAAAATAATCCATGTTTATATATATATATATATATATATGAAAGATGTATGGGTTCAAATGAGATTTAATTTCCTTTTGGGTGGGAATTTTCTTGGCTACACATTTAATAAGATATGGTTTTGATATAGTTCTGTATTTCTGTTTGTATGTCCTAACCTACTGTTAGTCACTTTTTGCTATTTAGATTGCCTGTGTTTGAATTTCATCTCTGTCACCAGTTTTGTGACTTGGGGGTAGTAAGTTAATTTCTTTAGTTTTTCATTCATCAAATGGGGATAATAGTACCTTCCTCATAATGATACCTATTGTGAATATTAAATGAAATTCTTGGAGAACTATACCTTACATACATATAAATATTAACTGTTTTATTACTGTGTGCGGGACCTGGTATAGGGAAGGATGAGGACTCACAAAGATCATTCAGTAATGAATCTTGACCTTTCTCTTTTCTTTTTTTGCGGAGCCCCATCTGAACTATCTATACCCTGAGGGTTAGGAGAAAGGATGCAGATTTTGAGTGAAGTTCCTACAAATCTCACAATACCCAGGGTGTATGAAGAAATGAGAAAAAAACTCTTGTTTTAAAACTCTGGAGCATTCTCAAGCCCTGTTTCTTTTATTTGACTGTCAGTTCTATTTACTATTTAATCCTTTCACCTAAGAAAACTCTATGTGATGACAACTGAGTTCTAGTAAGGTAAAGCTAGTTACCTAGTCCCCAACTTGCCTAATGACATTCCTTAATGCACTTGGAGAGAATCCAAATAAATAAGCAAGTTAAATTATTATTGTCTTAACATGTTATTCTCTAGTTTTCAAAGGAATAACATGTCTTTTGTATATTTGTAAGAAATGCTCAAAGTTATCTTCATCTAGAGTTTACATATAAAACTATGTTTAGGATTTGAAAAATACTACTTGTATTTCATGATATTGGATTAAAAAATAGAATATATATATTTAACATATATATGTATACACTGTATATTTACACAAATAACATTATTTTCTGCATGTGCTGTGTGTGTGGCACATTATTGATGTGGGCATGCTATTTATGAAAATATGGTGCATACACACATGTATCTCAGTTGAATATATGTATCTAAAAATACTGAAAGAAAACTCATGAAAATATTAGCTGTATAAGGAAGCAGTGAGTGATGTGTTTACACCTCCTCAGACTTGATGATGAACTTGCCTAATTTTATCAACATAAAAGTAAACTTTCTAGAAAACAACAAATGCTGGCAAGGTTGTGGGAGACTGAAATTTCATACACTGCTGGTGGGAATGTAAAATGGTATAACCAGTATGTAAAATGGTATGGCACTTCCTTAAAAAGCTACTAATAGAAATATAATGATCCAGCAGTTGTACTCTTATATCCTGGAGAAATAAGTCATGACAAGAATAGAAATTTGCACGCCCATGTTCACTGCAGTATTATTCACAAGAGGAAAAAGGTAGAAACCATCTAAGTGCCAAATAACAGATGAACAGATAAGTAAAATGTGGTGCATACACACAATGGAATACTTCACAGCAATGAAGAATAATGATTGCACAACAACTCCCAACAATGGAAGAAGATGGAGGATGTTATGCTGACTGAAATCAGCAGGTCACAAAAGGACAAGTACTGTATGAAGCTACTTTTATAAATAATCAAGAAAAGATTTACACACAACCTTTTTTGATGGTTACCAGGGATGGGGCAGGGTGAGGAAAATCACAAACTAGAGAATAGACACATCTATTAACTTTGGTGTAGGGAAAGGCAATACCCAAAATGGGCAAAGTCAGCACAATGCAGGCAAGGCCGGGGAAGATATTGACAGGTACACAAGAATTAAAGGGAACAACAGGTAACAGTAGTAATAACACATAATGACTTATGAGTGTATACATAGATACATATGCTGAATAGGTGTGGGACGGTATATGGGAGTACACCCACATGCATCTACAGGCTTGGCTGTGGGTATTTCTACGTACATAATTGTATGTGCTCCATGTATATTTATACAAATAAAACAGCACATAGCAGACAAAGTCATGAAAATAGCCGAGATTACACAGTTCACAGAACTGAGTTTGTTTGAAGGCTGAGGACCATAGTTTTAGGGGATGTCTAGGTCAACTGGTATAACATAGTTATACCAAAGTTATAACATAGTTATAACAAAGAAAATGTTCTACATCCTACTTTAGTTAGTAGCATCTGTGGTCTTCAAAGCTTGTAAGTCATCATCTAAGAAACAGCTATTGGTCTCTTCATCCAGAGCAAAGGAGAGTGAAGAAAATCAAAGACTCAAGGAAACAATTAGTCCAAAGGACTAATGGACCACACAAATCACAGCCTCCATCAGCCATAAACCAGGAAAACTACATGGTACCCATCTACCATTACTGAGTGCCCAACCAGGATCAAAACAGAAGGTCCCAGTTAGAGTCAGGGGAAAAGAACTGCAAAACAAAATTCAAATGCAAAAAAAGGTCAGATTTACTGGGCTGAGAAAGACTGGTGGAACTCCAGAGACTATTGCCCTAAGATACCCTTCTGACTTGGAACTGAAGCCATTCCTGGAGATCACCTTTCAGCCAAGTAACAAGCTTATAAGTGAACAGTAACACATGAGGAAAGTGCTCATTAGAACAATTACTTAATGAGACCAAAAGGTCAACATACACCCAGAAGCAAAGATGGAAAGGCAAGAAATGGCAGGAAAACTAAAAAATGGAAATGGGGAACTCAGGCTTGTAATGGGGAGAGCACTGACACACTGCAGGGAGTGTAACCTGTGTTGTGGAATAACGTGTATAAACTATTGAATGGGAAACTAAGGTAGTCGTAAACCTTCATCTAAAGCACAATTTAAAAAATAAATTTTAGGAAAAGCATTTTAAGTTTTTTGATAAAGTGGATAGAAAACACTTAGTGTATGTCACCAATTCTCTTATGATTTTTACCTTTATAATAATTCTAGGTAAAACCAATTTTCCTTTAACCTATTATTATTACATTCTTTTGAAAGTTACACAAATTCTCACCTTAAAAAATTTACCTATTTTAGGTAAAGGCTTGGTGGGAATAGGAAAATTGTTATTGTATACATTTATTCAATGCTACCAACTTTAATAGCATTGCAAGCCATTTACAATATTTAGGTAAATGAGTGTACAGTAATGGGCCACTTTACCAAATTTGTGGGTTTAACAATGAAAAAGACATAGTATCCTATATTCGTAGATTTTTTACTATCTTGAGGAGGACATGGCAATGTCAGCGACAAAAAATCAGCAAATGATTCCAAAAACAGTGTGATGGGGGAAGCATGGCAGGATCATAAGCAGGCACACCTAACTCAGACCTAATGGCTAAGGGATGCTTCCGAACTGAAACCTGAAGTATGGGTAGCAGCAAATCTCAGAGGTAAAAAAGAACACTCAAATGTTGCAAGTTTGATAAAGTTTAGTGAGGTCAGTGTAGCAAATGAACTTAAAAACAGGCTTTAGACGTGAGGCAGGCCAATTAATGTAGACAGCTGATGAGTTATTAAAGGGTTTCAGGGACAGACGTAACAGTCACTTTGGGATTTAGAAATTACTCTGGTTATAGTCCATAGTCTGAAACACAAGGGCAGAGGTCTCTATACTTTAGATTTTTTTCTGCCTTTGTAAACAGAAGAGTGCTATTCACAGACAGCATTAGTTGTTTGCTTTTTAGTCCAAGTTAGTTATAAAGCTCTTCTAGATATGCCAGGGATAAAAAAGAATTCCTCAGGAAATATATAATTCCAAGGTAGCACCATTACGATGGAGCTTAAAGTCAAAGGAAATGCATTTAGAGAAACAAGAAGTGCATGTTTAGCAGAGAAAAATTATATTCCAGTGAAAGCTAAAAAATAATAAATGCTTAAAAAAATTAAAATTCCATATTGTTAGCAGCCACTGAGTCAGCTGAATTCATGCAATCCCATGTACAACAGAGCAAAATGCTGCTTGGTCCTGCACCATCCTTGTAATTGGCTGCAGGTGGGACCACTGTAATCCATACAGTTTTCAATGGCTGATTTTCAGAAGACTACCAGGCCATTCTTCCCCACTTATCTTTAGAGGCTCTAGTGAAAGCTGTTTAGCATCACAGCTACATGCAAGCCTCTGGTGACTCATGAGGTATACGGGTCATGAGGTATACAGGCTAGCAAGTGAACCTGGAACTCCTGCATGGAAAGTGAGAATTCTACCACTTAACCACCAATGCTTCATGCAAAAAATGTTTTAGATGTAAATATGAATACATAATCACTTACCTATCACAGACAACACAAATGACACGCTGAAAAAATTTTAGAACAAGATGGCAACCAGTATAGAAATACTTAAAATTAAGTACTAGTTCAATGTTTACAGTATTAGTGTTGCTATGATTCATTGTTATTTAGAAAGTCTGCTGTTAATGCCAACACACTGTACAGCTGAAAGTACAAGTTCAAAAAACAAAACTCCTAACCAAATTGGAAGAAACATTAAGCTCCATCTTTTAGTACTTCCACATACCATGTAAAATCTATTCTTTTTGAAGGATGTACAAACTATTGTTGGGTCAGCTTGAATATTCTGAAGAACAGGGTTTTCAGATGCTTTCATCTCTATGGTAGTTGCAGCACGATGTTTTTTGGCTATTCCCTGGAACAAAGCCAACTGCATCACTCTAATATTTTCTTGTTTGCCTAAGATCCGCACACACCTGGCAAATACAATAATGTTTATATAATAAAACCATTAAAATTAACTCTAGTCATAAAAACTTTACAGATAAAAGGTAGGAATCAACCACCTATTATGTAAAAAATAACTGGTAAAAGGTTCTTCAAAATGTTTCTCTACCAAATAATATATTACTTTTAAATTGGTTGGTGGCTATAATTTTGGGCTTAAAAAAATACAATCATTCAGTTATACAGTTTTACTTTAATCTTTATTATTTTAATATTTTTGTAAGCCTTCCAAGATTTTGTATTGGCAAGAACTAATATAAATATGATAGATACGTTTACATGTGGCAATATACAGCATGGGACTCTTTTTCCCCTTAAAACACACTAAGTTCTTTTCATTTACATTCAGTGATAGTATCTGATGGCGGCTGTTTGCACAAAGGCTGACTGTGGCTTCGTGCACCCTAACTTCTGACTCTTTGTCTAGTGGGACCCAATGGTGAGTGCTGTGGTTAACATAGTTGGCAACATTTAACATGGACTTGGCTCATTTACATCAAGAAGCAAAAGACAGACTTCAACTTGTTAAAAAAAATTTGAAACTATGCATATCTTCTTTCCATTTCTTTTACAAGCATAAGTGGAAACTTTTTACATAAGATTATAAACAAGCAAGAGACCACAAAAAAATCCAGTCAAACATTTGGTTAAGTTTAGACATTTGGGACCATTCCACTTGTCTTGGAGCAAACAAAACTCCCATTGTTTCCCCAAAGGAGGAAATGGTGCCCCCTAAATGTGTTTTTAAAAAGCACACATCATATGGAAACTTACCGGTTTGTTTCCACATTTATGACTTTAATGCCCAGCATTGTTCCATAGAGCACGAAGTGTCCAGTTTCATCAAAAACTATGTTAATTAATCTTACTGCATCCACCTTCTCCAGTTCACGTTCTACAGCCATTCGTCGGCCAAATTCCATGTCCGGTAGTTGCTGCCTCATCTGCTGCAGTTCAGTAAACATCTAGGAAGCACACCATTTATTAACAAAAAAAGCTATATAAGAAAGGGAATAAGAATTTAAATAGAAGCAAAGTACACAATAAGAGCCAGACAGTTTGTGTACTTACATATCTTCTTAAGAAGGATTCTGAAGACTAGGAACACTAGACACTAGTAAGTTTAATAATGAAAAATAGTACTTTATACTAGCTGGTAACTGATTCTTTTAATGAAAAAGAGAAAGAGGTGGTTAATATAGCTACAACTTTTCTACACAAATAAAAAATACATGTTGCTGCTTTTCATATAGGCTGTAGGCTAGCATTTTCAGTAACATTTTAATGTTTAAGGCACAAATGTAATTTTAAATTTTCTAGTAGCTATGTTTAACAGAAAGTCAAATTAACTTTATAGTATTTTAACACAAATTTCTAAAATATTATCATTTCACCATTAAGCAATATAGAAAAACTGAGATAGTTTATATTCTTTTTTTTTTTGTTTTTCGTAGCAAGTCTTTGAAAGCTGGTGTGCATGTTATACTTCCAGCACATTTCAGTTCAAGCTAGCTCAAGTGCTCAAGAGCCAAATAAATTTGGACAACACAGCTAAGGACTGTGAGCTCCCTGAGCAAGGATCATATGCTGCATAGTAAGTGCCCAATTTTTGCTGAACAAATGACCTCTTAACACACTTACAGCAAACTTATGATAAAAATGTTTCTAGTTACTTTGACACGCTGAATAAATGAACTCGTAACACTAACTTATAGCACATTTATGATAAAAATGTTTCAAGTTATTTTGACATGGGGCACCACAGAGGTATTAAGACTACATGGTTTCTGTCAAGTCAATTCCAACTCTTAGTGACCATACAAGACCCAGCAGAACTGCTCCATGTGGTTTCCAAGGCTGCAAACCTTTACAGAAGCAAACTGCCACATCTTTCTCTTGCAGAGCAGCTATTGGGTTTCAAACAGCAGATCTTTTGGTTAGTAGCCTAGCACTTAAACACTGAGCAACGAGGGCACCTCACATTAGAATGAACCAAAAAATGAAACCCACTGCTGTTGAGCTGATTCTGACTCATAGCCACCCTACAGGTCAGAGTAGAACTGCCCCATAGAGTTTCCAAGGAGCGCCTGGTGGATCTGAACTGCACTTATCCACTTAACCACTATGCTACAGTATCAGGTAAATATGATTTAGAATAGGTCAAGGTTTCTACGAGTGCCCTTTAGTTTAGAAGTTTAATTTACTTGCCTTTAGTTATCTAATATACAATTTTCAAGACAGGGGTCACATGTCATTACTGTGCACTACTTTAGGAGCCCTGGTGGTGCAAAGGTTAAGCACTTGGCTGCTAAATAAAATGTTGGCAGTCAGAACCCATCTGTGGTTTGGCAGGAGAAAAGTCCTGGTGCTCTGGTGCCAGGGAAAGCCCATAGAGCAGTTCTACTCTGTCTCACGGAGTCACTCTGAATTGCAATTAACTTCACAGCACACTTCAACAAAAGCAATCTACTAGGCCTTCCAGATGTGATGCTTTTTATGTTCACTTTTCCAGACATTTATGGCATAAAACAGCACAATTCAAAAGTAGCTCTCCATTACAGAATAAAGATAAGCTAGACTTATGATCTATTTTTTTTCACTCTTATCTTTTTTTTTTTCCAAACCTGTATTTGAATCCCAACTCTCCCACTTTCTGATTTTGTGATCTGGTAGAAAACAGCTTATGCTTATCTTTGGTTTAGGAACCAGCTACTAATGAAAAGGTCAACAGTTTGAATCCATGAGCTGCTCCTTGGAAACCATATGGGGCTACAGGGTCGCTATGAGTCGGAATTGTCTTGATGACAGTGTGTTTGGTTTTAATATGAGCACAACAATAAACAAAACTCCAAAAATCTAAAGGAAACATGTATATTAGAGTATAAGCATGAAGAAAAAATCTTGCAGAACAGCTAACAGATTCAGTCATTAGGGTTTCTTGTCTCCAGTCTCAAAGCCACAGGGAGACCGATATATATAGTTTTGTTTGTAGCCCAGAATGCTGGACTTCATTTTTGTAGTAAGGGGCTCATGATCATTTCTTTTGGAGAGAAGACTGAGTTCCCAAGACTAACAGCCTACCAGTGGTCATCTACCCACATAAAAGTGTTTTATCTATGTTATCTGAAGTTCATAAGTACATGTCAATTTTTTTCTTCATGGTTCTCTAGCCTTAATAGCAAGGAGCTCTGGTTAAATAGTGTTTAAAGGTTACTAACCCAAAGTAGGCAGTTGGAATCTACCAACTGCTCTGCAGGAGAAAGTCATGGCAGTACACTTCCGAAATGATCACAGCCTTAGAAACCCTACAGGTCAGTTCTACAGCAATCGACTGAGTCTTAATAGCAGGGCCTCTATGATATAGAACTCTGTGACTACATGCAGTGGCCCTGGTTAATAAATACTAAAAGATACAATTTGAAACTATCCAATTCAATTTCTCATCTTGAAGTAGCTAGTTAGAAGCTTTTATCTCCCCTTAAACACGAAGTTGTAAGATTACAATCATTCTCTAGTCATGTGTGGATGGCACAGGACCCAGGCATCATTGAGTTCTGTTGTACATGGAGTTGCCATGAGAAAAAGGCTAACCTGACAGCAGCTAACAAGAACAACAAGCACTGTAGCATTATTTGTAGCACTACTAATCACTAGCACTGTAATTAGCTAATTTAGTCTGAATTTCAACTTTTACATAAGCTTTACTAGTGCTCTCTTATTACCTTATTCCTATTGCTTTAACAAATGTTAAAGGCAACATGAAGAATTACAAAGTGCACTGAAAAGTTTAGTATGTAAGTGTTAAGGGATCTGTGTCCACAGATTAGATTCTCAATGTCTGGTTTCTTCACGAATATTTATTTTCCTGAGAAATATCTGAAGCTTTCCAATTATCTTTAAGTTGCAAGCAGCATATACTTATCAGCGACCATGAATGATGATAGTAACACAAAGAAAGGGAGCTCCTATTCTTGAAAAGTAGAGTGGAAAGGCATCTTCTTCCAACAGGAGAATGAATCATGAAAAGATATGGTTAGCAAACAGATCTTCACCTTTGTCTAGATTCATATTACTTCAGGCTAACTAGCCACCCAACTCATTACAATCTATACCAAAAAAAGTGCCACTATCAAGACAGAATTTTTGAAGAACTTAATGAAGAGAATCTAATAAATATTGGTCACTACCAAAGACTTTAGAATTTATAGTTATACAATAAGCATTATTGCCACAAAGGTTCAACTTAGACTTTCAAAGAACTCCTCATACCATTAGCAGTCAGAGAACCACCTGACACAGCAGAGTTGATGAGACCTATGTATCCACAAAAGCCAGTTAACTTTGCATGCTCTTATTCTACAACTACACGCTCTATAAATTGTAGCATCATAGTAAGTGATGGTAAATGCACTCTTTCAGCAAATATGTGAGCAACGATTATGTGTATTCCAAGCAGCAGGGACAGCATCTTTAAAGGCTCTGCAATGGGAGGGATGTTTAAGAAACTGAAAGGTAGTGTAACTGGGCATAGGAAGTGGTAGGAGAAAGGTGATTTATGCAGGCTGGAGAGGTAGGCAGCAGCCACAATATGGTAGGTCTGGTAAACTAAGATTTTGGTCTTGATCTTAAGAACAAAAGGTAGTCACAGAAATGATCTGCTATCCATTTTCCTGGGTGAAAAGAGGATGCCAGAATAAATACAGTCAGTAGGCCATGCAATAGGTTGGGCAAAAGACTACAAAGTAGGGTAGAGACAGCTATGCTAAAAAGAAATGGATGGATTTAAGGCATATTAAGAAAGCAAACCTGACAGAACTCATGATGAATTACATAGAAGATTAGGGAAAATGAATTAAGGATGTTTCTTAGTTTACTGGCTTGTGCAGCTAAATGAACATGGACACAGAAAAGAAAGGACAAGAACTGGTTTATTTATAATAGATAGCTAAGGGATAAGCCCGATAGTAGACATATAGATAAGAATGAACAAAGAATAAAAAGACATCTGAGATAAAATGAATTTTGAGAATCTTAAGATATACTTGCAAAAAAAATAAAAAATCACAGCTGAAAAGGACAGCCACATAATTAGTAGGATGACTGCTACAAAAGGTATCACATCTCAAACTAATGGAAGAGTTCCAAAGAGCAACAATGAGAAGTATCTTTTAAGAGAAAATAACTATCAACTATATCCACCAAAAATATCTTTTAAAAAACAGCATAACATAAAGATAGTTTCAGAAAAGTAAAATCAGATTAAATTTAAACTGCACTTACACTTAGTGATTCATCGAAGACTCTCATGAGTTTTCCAGTTAAAAACCTGAAAATTCTAACTTTTCTATCAGAACCAATAGTAGCTACTTTCTTCCCATCAGGTGAAAAACAGATGCTGGTTGGGTAAGCTTTACACTTGGCGAATTCATATAAATCTGTGTCAGTCTTATATTCCCAGTTCACATTTTTGGGGAATTTATATTCATGAGGAGGCCCAGTCCAGTACTCAATCATTCCAGATTTGTCAGAAGACACTACAGCTTTGTAAACTGGGTTTAGTCGTATCTGAGTAAGAGGTGATGTATGGAGTTTTTCAAAAACATAAAGTGGTTGGTTATCTCCTCGACCATCATAAATAAAAATTTTTCCTGTACTCTTCTCGGAAGCAGCAACCGAAGATATGGCATCCCCTGGGCAATAGATCCACTCACATTGTCCAGGAAAATAGCTAGAAGGGTGAATAATTGATTTAAAAAAAAAAGTCAATACAGTAACTAAGCATATCTGATCATCACCACCAAAAAAGTACCAGCCAGTGACTTAGCCAGTTTTAAACTACTTGTTCAAAAGTAGCAGAGAAATACAGAATGGGGTGAAAGAGTTAAGGACAGTTACTGTTTTTTCTACTTCTGATGTCATCAATACAAGGATGATAATTTCTGAGGATCTAGCAAACCACAAGAAGAGAACTGCATATAGTAGCCCATTTACTCTCCTTTGGTAGATAAAGTGCAAAAGTTCTGGGCCTTACATATTCTGGGGCATAGCTTTTTGAATCTCTGTAACACAGTCTATTTATTTACTTTTAAATAGGAAAGCATTTAACAGCATACTTTGGAAATTCACTCTTGAAATATTTAAGATGAAAATATTTTAGCTAAGGGCTATGTTCAACAAACATTCTCATGTCACACTCTCATTATTACTACCTTGATCTTGACAGTACACTGATAAGCTTTGGATATGCTGCCTAATGAGCGAAGTGTAAAAGTTTTAGGACAAACTTAACCAGCATCTCAAACTCATACATTCAAAAGAGTATTGTTCACTTTTAATTGAGGTAGTCAGCTGAAGTTACACAGTAATTTTAATGACATTGCTGATGATCAAAACCTTTTTGGAGCTCTTCTTTTAAAATTTTTATCAAAGCCTGAAATATCAAAGGTACAAAAGTTCAACTCTTGTGAATGGATTTGTTTTTTAAAAATAACTAAAGTCTGCAGAAACAAAGCTGGGGAATGAGGCAGATAATCAACTTAGTTAATTCTCTTTGCAGTAAAAACAGTTGTGACTGTAACTAATGAAACATTTCCTCTACTGGCCTCCAAACTGATTTCAAGGGAATTCCAAAAGAATTTCCAAAACTGTTTCTACTGACTGTCAGCTTTCAAACTGACATTCTTTATATATGTATATATACATATATACACATAAACACACAAGTTCAGTTTGTTATCTTAAAGAAACAAATGCAAAACAAAAGTATTAGTGTTATTACTATGGTCTAACCACATAGTTTGGACATTAATGTACTTCACGATTTAAACACCAACAATTAACCCCAATTCCAAAAATGTGCTTAAGTCTTAAAATAGCACGTTACTGAAATAAGTATGAGGAAGTTAATTTACTCAGTGGCATTAAATTAGACATTACGATGCATCCACATTTATTTACTAAATGCTGTTAATGAGATATAATGAATCATTGTCATGATGCTATCTGAAAATTTCTGCTGTGATTAATAACAAAAACCACAGCAGAAACCTCCAAGTAGCAATACAACAAGCACATGCAATGCCCAAACCAAGGTATATTTAATAGCATCATAATATATTCTGTTTAGAAATAACCTGAGATTGTTAACTTTATTTTAAAATTTATATCACTAAGTTAAAAATTACATACTTTAAAAAACTTACCCAAGCTTCAGCATATTGATCATGTCAAAGTTCACTACATCAAACACCTTCATTGCTTTATCATCACCCACAGAACAGAACAAAGCTCCTTCAGAGCTAACTGCAATACTCTCAATAACTCCTGTTTACATAAATCAAAATGTTCTAGTGAATACCAATGTGATAAATGGAATGACTCAGAGAAAAAAATGTATTTTAAAAGAAACAAGATATTTTCAAAGGACTTTAATTATTACAGCTTAGACGAGAACCCCCCAAAAAGAAAAAAACATGAAATTCTTACCCAAGTGGCTACGAAAATGTTTAACAAATTCAATTCCTTCTTCTATCTTTTTCCAGAACTTAACATGTCCATCATGACTGGCCGTAATAATAAAATCTGTCCTACATATATAAAATTTTTAAAGTTAATTTCTGAGAGATCTAGTAATTAATCAGTACCTCAAATATAATCATTCACTGAGAATCTTTAACAGTTTTATCCCTTTTTAATCTTTCTTCATGCAGACCCTGTATTAGGGTAGAATACTATAAATTTTGACTATCTTTTGGATATCATTAATAGTTGCAGCTGTACTTGTCTTAATCCCCAGAGGTCAGTCTGATTTGAGCTAGGATGTAAAGTTAAAACAAGAGAGAGAAAGATATAATCACTAGGATCACTGGACCCTAACATACCCTCAACATTACAATTACTTACAGTGTAATTTACTTTCAGCAATTTGCTAAAGTGGATAAATAATTAAACTTCAATGTATTATTCTCATATGCAGCAAAATTCAATCTGTTTTGTAATCTAACAAACATATTTAGTTATTTAAAAATTTAACAAATATATTTGGTTATTTCAGGCCTGTTTCGTATTCTAAACAAATATATTTAGTTATTTGAGTAGTTATTTAAATATTTAACAAACATATTTAGTTATTTCAGGCCTTGAATGGAATAGTTACCTCTTCCGGCACATAGAGGAAACCCTGGTGGTATAGTGGCTAAAAGCTACGGCTGCTAACTAAAAACAGTTCAAATACACCAGGTTCTCCTTGGAAACTCTATGGCGCAGTTCTACCTGTCCTATAGGGTCACTATGAGTTGGAACTGACTTGATGGCAACAAGTATAACACATTTAAGAACAGATACCATTTACTGAAACCTAGTATATTTCATATACTTTAGAAATATTACTTTAGTTAAAGGGTATGTATTTTTATCATGAAGGAGCCCTGGTCAACAGCAAAAGTTCAGCAGTTTGAACCCACCATTTGCTCACTTTCTTCACTGGAAGAAAGATGGTGCAGTCTGCTCCTGTCAAGATCATGGCCTACTAGGAGATGGAACAGACTCAGTGGTAACAAGTATTTTTTAATCGCCATTTTACAAATGAGAAAATAGTACTGAAATGTTCTATTTACTTGTTCCTGGTCCACAGTTAGACAGCAGTGTTCAATACCAGATCTGCTTAAAGCCTAAGACTATGTGCTTCTATTTCTGCACTGCTTTGAAAACAATCAAAAGCCATAAAAACTTGAAGACAGTGATAGCAATCCTAATACCTACCAGCTGTTTTACACACTGACAACTTTTGACTAGGAAAGGTATAAATATTGGATCAGAATTATCCAACAGGTGAAACATCAAGATACATTGTTAACTTAGGTTTATGTCTTAAATGTTTTCACAAATATTATTTTTCTCTAAGAAATCATAAATAGACTGGTGTGAAGAGTAAAATAATTTATCTACTTCTTTCCATACTCACTGCCAGTATCATCAAAGCCACCATCATATTTCGTCCAGATTTCTATACCAGCCTCCTAACTGCTCACCCTGTATCCATTCTTTCCCTATTTGAATCCACTCATCTCACCACAACCAGTGATCCTTTAAAAAAATAAATCTAATGTTACTCTTCTGCACATAGGATCAAGTTCAAAATCCATGTAAGGCACAGAAAGCTCTTTAGGATTCAGCCCTTGGTTTTTCTCCAGACTTATCAGCCATTTGACCATTTTAAACCTCAGTTTCCTCATCCATAAACTGAAGATCATATTACTACCTCACAATATTGTTCAAAAGATGAGATAATTTATGAAAAACCTTTAGAACGTGGACATACTATGAGTTCAGCAAACAGAATATTACTATTACTGCCCTTCTCCCAATCCCAAATTCTGCCTTTTTGAAGGTCATCTGACATTTTCAGAATGTCTTAGTTCCTACCACCTTCCTGTTAGTACCAATGAGGCCACATATCAATTATTTCATGTTAACTAATGTACAGTCTTCTTTGGGGAAGCGCAGACACTACCTGGCTCATCCTATTCTTGATATTGATCCCCAACACTCACACACAAAGGGCCTCTGTCTTAGAGAATATATTCTTTGTGTGATGTAGAATATAGGCCTTTTTTTAAAAGAAACTATCACAGAGCCTGTGGAAATTAAACAGAATTCCACAATATCCTTAAGCAATTTCTATAAATCTACCTCAAAATTGAAGCATTACAAAGATAAACAGCTCAGGAAAACAGTGGAAAGTTAAGATAGACTTACTTGGTGCATACCACGTGGGTAATAATGTCTCTGTGCATGTAGCTGCGCTCATACATGGATGCGCTAGGGAGATTGTCAAGATAGACTCTTTCAAATTCTAGAACTTAGGAAAAAAAGTAGAAAATTAATTTTTAAGATAAATGGAGACAAACACTAGTTTGCATTTATTTAAAATATTCTAGTCTATTTTGTATTTTTAAATTTTGATTGTTCTCAATTTATATGTACTGATAAAAATATCCAGTCTAGTAAGTCAACTGTAACTGTTGTTATTGTATAGTACCGAATGCAGCTGTTGTTAGATACCATCGAGTTGGTTCTCACTCACAGCAACCCTATGAGCAGAATGAAACAATGCCCAGTCTTGTGCCATGTCCGCGTTTGTTTTCATGCTTAAGCCCATTGTTCCAGTCACTGTGTCAATCCATCACATTGACAGTCTTCCTCTTTTTCGCTGAGCCTCCACTCTATCAAGCATGATTTACTTCTCCAGGCGCTAATCCCTCCTGACAACATGTCCAAAATATGTAAGATGCAGTCTTGGCATCATTGCTTCTAACATGCACTCTGGTTGTACTTCTAGAACAGATCTGTTTGTTCTTTTGGCAGTCCATGGTACATTCAATATCCTTCTCCAACACGACAATCCAGAGGTATCAATTCTTCTTCTGTCTTCTTTGTTAATTGTCCAGCTTTCACATGCATACGAAGTGACTGAAAATATGGTGGCTTGGGTCAGACCCGCTTTAGTCTTCAAGGCGACATCTTTACTTTTTATTAAAGAGATCTTTTGCAGTAGATTTTCCCAATGCAATACATCTTTCGATTTCTTTACTGCTGCTTCCATGGGCATTGATTGTGAACCCAAGTAAAATGAAATTCTTGACAACCTCAATGCTTTGTCCATTTATCATGATGTTGTTTACTGCTCCAGTTGTGAGATTTTTGTTTTCTGATGTTGAGGAGCAATCCACACTGAAGGCTGGGGTCCTTGATCTTCATCAGTAAGTGTTTCAAATCTTCTTCACTTCCAGCAAGTAAGGTGGAGTCATCTGTGTAAGGCAGGTTGTCAATGAGTCGCTCTCCAATCCTGATGCCTCATTCTTTGTAGAATCCAGCTTCTCAAGTTATTTGCTTGGCATACAGATTTAAAAGTTACGGGAAAAAGACCCAACCCTGATGTACAACTTTCTTGACTTTAAACCATGCAGTGTCCCCTTGTTCTGTTCAAAGGGCTGCCTCCTGATCCATATGCAGATTCCTTAAAGGCACAATTAAGTGTTCCAGAATTCCCATTTTATGCAATGTTAGCCATAAACAGTTCTGAATAGTCCTATTATTTAGTCAGTCATGACAGGTTCTCAGGTATTATGTAGATGCTTAACTTCTCCCCAGGACTTACAAACTAAATGGATTTTGCTCTTATTAAAACAGCCTCATTATGAAGGCCTCATTAAAAGAGAAATAAAAAAGAAGAATCTTAAAAAATTTTCATGAATAATGTAAATCCAATTATTAGTACTAATCTAAATAATGCAATCAGTAGTTATCTATAACATGTCTTAGTTTATCTTTAGGGCACTGATCCTCTTAGAAGTTACTAATTTTGGATTTGCAACTTTTGAACACAGTAGAACACTTAGATTTTCAGAGCAGAGAAAATCCCAGATTATCCAGTTGAATGCTTCTTAAATTTTTTCCAGAGGCAATCTGAGTACCACCAAGAAATACTAAATTCATTATATGAGCTAAGAACAATTTTACTAGTAAAAGATGATACTGTATATAATGTAACCATGACTAAACATGCCCATAAATTAAACATGGTGAGCTATTTCAGTTTTTTATAACTACTCTAAAGCAGACTCAAAGTTGTCTCCTACAAACTACTTTCCCTCTCATTTTTAGTTAACGTAAGTTTCATAACTATATGGGTATGTATATTGACTTCCAACTATTGAACTTTCTCACCCTCTCCTAAAGGTAGGTGTAACTATGTGCCTAAGTTCAGGACAAGGAGATAAAAGTGGAAGTGCTGTGTGATGGCTAGGAAGTCTCCTTAAAAAGAAGGTACACTCCTCATCCCTACCTCAGTCCTAAACTTTGGAACGGGAGTAGGATTACTGTAATAACCACTCAGGACAATGAAGATGAGGGCCATATCACACCGATGTTAGCACAGAAAGCTGGAAAGACTAGCAGCCTGCTGACTTTGGAGATTCCATATCAATCCTGAACTGCTGATTCTGAAATGTCTTTTACATGTGAGAGAAGTGTACCTCTTTTTAAAGCCTGTTATCATTTTGCTTTTTCTGTAATATGCAGCTAAACAGCATTGTAACTGATACACATTACTTTTGCCCTTCGTTAGTTTACACACTGAACAAATATGTAATGCGAACCAAATAGGACATGACGTGAAGGAAAATAAGACAGTCTCATCCTTAAGAAAGTTCAATCAAAGGCTATGCCATATATTCATATATCTTTTGGAAAATGTATAAAATAGCCCAGTGTCCAGTGTTCATTGTAAACAGGATGGCTCTGTTTCTAGAAAGCTAAAAATATGAAACACCTACACTTTTGTCAAAATCTTTAGTTTTGTTTTTTTTTTTTAACATTTCATACATGTTTTTTGATTTCCAGTTTTACTCACAACTGAATATACTATTGACTGGCTCAGATCCAATGAGCACCTGATTAAGGATATTTGTACATTTTAATGATTTCTATCTTTGTCTGAATTATGTTAAGTGTATGCACTCTGACTTGATTTTTCAATTTCTTGCCATTCAGTTCCATACAATAAGGACATGCAAAATATTCAAGTGCATTAAAATAGTTAAGTAACAGCATAAACACTAATATTTATTCATTCAAAAAATACTTGCTGAGTACCTGATACATGCAAAGCACTGTATTAAGCTCTGGAGAGAAACAGGCATATTCCTTGACTTTATGGTGCTTACAATCTTAGAAATGGAAACATTAATTGGACGATGCCATGGATAAATACACTAACTGGCAAGTGTAATGAAGAAAGAAACATTTTAAAAATTTAAAAAAAGATTTAACAAGGATATGTGGCAGTCAAAAAAATGTACTTTAACGGTATTAATATACAATGTTCAGTACAGTAGTAGTAATACAGTAGTAGCTTCTCCTAAATTCAGATAAAATACATGGCTATTTATAAATTCAGTGTGATAAATACTACTTCAGAGGTACATGAAAGGCCTGAGAAGCCCAGCTCAGACTGGATAAGTCACAGGCTTCCCAAAAGTGACAGCTGGCCTGAGCACTAAAGGTTGAAAAAAGGTAGCCCCATGACAAGGATAAGGAAAATTATTCTAGGCTGAGACACATGACATTGGGCAGGCATTAGAGGAGAAAAAGAACCTGGCTTATTAAAGAAATTGGAAGAGGTGGCTAGGGAGGTAAGATGAGATCAGATCACAGAGAAACTTGTAAGATATGTTACGGAGTCTGGACTTTATTCTGAAAGCAAGGAGAAAGAGTTTTAAGTAGGGGAGAGAGATAAAGTAAGATGTAAGTTTGGAAAGGTCACATTCTAATGGTCTTTAACATTTCACAGAAATACATGCAACACAAGAAAATTTAATCTTTTTGCCACATCTTTTATTTGATCAAAACGTCAGTATTCACTCTAGTGGCAAAACGCTTCGATCCACAATAGCTCATAAATATGGTTCCAGAATTTGGACTTCAGATGAACAAACTTGTGATGCCGGATAACCTTCACCAGGTCAGAAAACTCATTAGTGGCAGAGTAGGGGTAGAAATCATCTTTATCTAGCCCTTACAATTTTAAAGGAAACTCAGGTGGCATGATACTTGAGCACTAATCAAAAGTCTGGCAGTTTGAATCTGTCAGGTGCTCCTTGGAAACTCTATTTTGTCCTATAGGGTTGCTCTGAGTCAGAACTGACTCGATGGCATTGTTTTTGTTTGTTTGTTTGTTTTGTTTTTTAATTTTACAGTTTTAAATGGGCAATACTTTCCTCACCCCAACACAATAACACCACTCCTGAGCCAGGCTCCGTATGCAGCCTTAGGCAGAGGGCCAGTACTCTTGCCAACCTGCAATACAGGACTGGCAATTCCAACTTCAGACGGCTGCTAAATAAAAAAAAAAAAACCAAACCCAGAGTTGTAGAGTGGATTCCAACTCATAGCGACCCTATAGGGCAGAACAGAACTGCCCCATAGTTTCCAAGGAGAGCCTGGTGGATTCTAACTGCCGACGTCTTGGTTAGTGGACTGGTTAGCAGATGTAACACTTAACCACTACACCTCCTCACATGGCAGCTACTGAGCATAAGCACAGGCGTGAAGAATATAGCTAGTGTAGGTAACCCCCCCTTACTGAAAGTTTGCTTTATGCCACTTTGCTTTTATGAAAAACCTGCATCAGTACCTGTTTTTGCTAATAATAATAATAAAAAAAACCAAAGAGGATTTTTGCTTTTAGGAAAAAACATGAAAACCTTAAACCGTGGAACGAGTGTTAAAGAGTGTGCACTGCATACAGCAAGAGTGGCGTTGCCGAGCTCCTGTCCCAGGAACTATATTCAGTATTCCTGCTTTTAGTGTATGTTAGGTTTTACGTGTTATTTGGCATGATCTGCTATGTCATTTTTTGAGTATAGGAATACTAAAAAACTTTTGCCATATAAATTAATGATAATTGCTTCTTCGCTTTATGCAATGTCCGATTACTAAGTTTTGTAAGAATGCCGCACTTTAGTATGGGGGGGATGGTGACGGACTGTGTACTAACAAAAGTTCGCGTTTAGCATCAATTATACATAGACATAAAAATCAGTGGTCAGTGTTAGACATTATCAAAGTCTCTGTAACAAGCCCAAATCACAAAATTACAGTGTATATAAATTTACATAAACTATATAGACCTTTCGAATACAGTACGTTTTCAGAAAAACATTTTATGCGAATATATGGCACTGCCTTTAATTAAACGGGCTATTTCTTAAGGACAAGGACTACGTATTCTTTTCCTATACATTTCGGAAGAACATACGGAAGTACGGAAAAGCCAGAAACACGGCGACTCTCTATCCTGAGGGCACAAAACCTCACAATCACATCCCTTTTCGGGTCTGGCTAGAACTCGACCACTCAGAGGCCTCAGCATTCCAACTTGACCAATGTCTCTATCTGCAGCTACCTTTCCTTTTCTTCGCCAGTGTTGCCTCCACAGGTAAAGGCCCAACCCAGCGCTCTTCGTTTTCCTCATCGTTCTCTTGGGCCACCGCCACCGTCAGCTCTCTTCGGCTGAATTCTGTATTTTCCGATTCCTCGGGGTCCCGGCGCCGCCTTCTCCTCAGCAGTGAATCCCCGGCACCTTCCGCCGCCATGTTGTACTAAGCGTCAGAACAGGCGCGACACTCGCAGTTCCGCGATCAGTCTCAGAGCCGCGGCGCAGGCTTCTGGTAAACCGCTCATCGAGTTTCGGGATTGGCTGCGGCAGGTAGTGGCAGAGCCAATCAGCAAGCAGCGCGCGCACAAGTCCTGGGCCGGGCAACGCTAAGCTACCGAGGCCGTGCTGACCTGCGGTCGGTGGATCCGTCACGGTAAGAGATGGGTGGGGAAGAGTTTGGTAACAGTAGAAACTTGCCGCTGGGGCAGGCGGCTCACAGAATGTGAGAGTTCAGCCTCGATTTAGGTCCTTATTGCGTGGGAATTGGATGCCCCACGTCCAGCCGACTCTTGAATGTTGTCGGCCTCCCGCTTCAGCTCCTGACTCCAGAACGCAGCAGGTGGGGAGCGGAAGACAGAGGGGTGCAGAGTTTAAGGGCTGTCCAACTGGCCAGCCTCCCGTCAAGAACTCTAAAAAAACCTCTCTCTCTTGAGCTCTTTTACTGTACCCTCACTGTAGAAGATGGTGGATACTTCTGTTTCTGGAGAGAAAAACAGCCACCTCAGGGTTTAACCTGAAGTGGGCCATGGAAGCGTTAACGCTTCTCCATTCACCCTGGTCTAGGCTTTCCTTTTTAGTGGTCTTAAGAACTTAAGAGCTCTCGCTCTCCTCAAGTTTGACGACAGACTGTACAGAAGGACAGATTTCTCCCATGAACACTATTTCTTCTGTTAATATCTTGCATTCCTATGATACATTTGTTTTAATTGATAAAATAGTATTGATACAACGTTATTAACTAAGGAGTTCCTGAGTGGTACAAATGGTTGACATGCTAGACTGCTTTCCTAAAGGTTGGGGATTTGAAAAATCTGCTCAGAATTACCTCTGAAGAAAGGACTAGAGATCTATTTCTGAAAAATCAACTTTTGAAAATTCTGTGAAGCACAGTTGTACTCTGACACATATGGGGTTGCCATACGTTGCCGTTGACTCAACAGCACCTGGTTGGCTTAGTTGGTTATAATTAAAGTCCATTGTTTACACTACAGTTCATTTTTTGTGTTGTAAGTCAGGATTTTGACAAATTCATAGCGTCATGTGCCCTGTATTACAGTATCATACAGAGTAGTTTCCCTGTCATAAAAAATGGCCTGTGTTCTCTTTCCCTGTGAACATCTGACCACCAGTGGTCTTTTTCCTGTCTGTCTAGCTTTGCCTTTGGTAGTACAGTGATTAAAAACCATGATGAGCTACAGATGCTAACCAAAGGCTGGCAGTTCAAATCCACCCGTCTACTTCTGTGAAGATTACAGCCTTAGAAACCTTCTGGGGCAGTTCTGCTCTGTCCTGTGGAGTTGCTCTGAGTCGGAATTGACTCACTGTCAGGATATATGTATAGTTTTGCCTTTTCCAGAAAGTAATATAGTTGGCATCATACCACATGCCAAGTAGAGGACATGGAGCATATTACTAAGTGGGAGAAAAAACAAAACAAAACAAAAAGAGATTTATCTGTTTAGAAATGCACACTCACAAAGCTTTTGAGTATACTTTTGAAACTAGTGGTTTAGAGAGACTGTTTTGTCAAATTATATTCAGTGGATAATAAAGAGAAAAACCCAAAACACATGTCTTATTAAGGAATTGTATGTCATTTAAAATTGAAAATTAAAACAACAGTGAGATACCCCTGCACACTTAGGATAATAGCTAAAATCCAAGATACTGACAACACCACATCCTGGCAAGGATTTGGAACACCAGGAACATTCTTATTGGAATGTACTTTGGAAGACAGTGTGGAGGTTTCTTACAAAACTGAACACAGGTTTACCATATGATCCAACAACCTCATTCTTAAGTATTTGCCAAAATAAGATTTTTTTTAAAAGGCATGTCTTCCAGAAGCTGTACAGGAATGTTTAGAGCAACTTTATTCATAGTTGGAAACCCTGGTGCATCAGGGATTAATACTTGTGGCTGCTGACTAAAAGGTTGGCAGTTCCAATACAATGGTGTTCCTTAGAAACTCTTGGGGCAATTCTACTCTGTCCTATGGGGTTGCTGAGTCAGAATCAACTCAATGGCAAGTTTTCTTTTAAAATAATTGTCAAAATTTGGAAGTGAGCAAGATACGCTTCAATGGGTGAATGAATAGACTGTGATATATCCCTAAACTGGAGTTGTTCAGGAATAAAAAGAAATTTAAGCTATCAGACAACTTCAGTCTGTATTTTACAGTTTACTACCTCATAGCATGTCTGACTACCTGAAATAATATTTAGCTGTCCACTTTTAATTTTGTTTGTCTTAGAAGAGAACATAAGCATCTTGAAAGTGAAGTTTTTTTATATAAACACAGTTATAGCTACAGTGTCCTAGCACACTTTAAGAATGTATTTGTTTAATAAATGAATATAACTTAATGGCTACTTTCTGTTACTTCCTTTCATGTATATTAATGTTTGTTTCTCAATTAAGAATATGAGTTTCTTTAAGTTGGTATTGGATCTTTTAATGTTATATGGCATACAGTCAATCCCTAATATGGTGATATTCTTACCTTTCAGTAAATGATTGATGGGCAGTTTGAATTCTAACTAGGGATTTTAAGAGGTTGACTTGTTCTTCAAGAAAAAAGGGTTTAAGAGTGCAGAAAAAGGGACCCAATGAAACTGAAATATTTATTTACTTGTATTCTAGTGCTACATTGGATCCTGCTAATTTGTTAAATCTCAGTATGTATGTGTGCATGCATGTGTGTGTGTGCACATTTACATATACACACACTCAGTTTCACATATTTGCATACTTATAATGTATTTTAATGGCCAGTATTCTGAAGAGTGGGGAAAAATAAATTTATACTTAATTTTTCAGTTAAGGAATATTTCCAAAAGAAGCAGTTATTAAAATATTCTGAAATTTTTTTATTATGGTTAAGTGAAATTATACAGTCCAAATCAATTTTGCATGCCTGCCTATCTGCAACTCCATCTGCTCTCCTCTCCTTGTGACAGTGCACTCCTCCTTAAAATTGTTGATGAGCATACTGCAAGGATAGAGTAGCTGGGGCGGGGGCGGGGGACCATGCTCTTAGGCGAATTCCAGGCCAATTGGCACAACTAGCGTTTTGCTAAGAGAGCTCTCTGCACCCCACATTGGTGAGTGGCGTCTGGGGTCTTAAAAGCTGCCAAGCTGCCATCCGAGGACACAGCAAATGGTCCCAACTCAACAGGAACGGATGCTCACTGAGGACCAAAATGACATGCGGTAAAGACAACTGAGAAGACAGAGAGACCCACAAGAGTGGGTGCCTACATCGACTTGGGACCGGAAGAACTGGATGGTGCCCGGCCACCACCAGCAATAGCCACGATGGAGCTCACAGAGAGGAGTCTCACTGGCAACACAAGAATAAAGAGGTGCATCATGAGATCTCCACTAAAAGACCTCAATTGATGGTCCAGCGGTTTTGGGGTTCCTCTGAGAGCATGGCCCCCGGCCCTGATGCTGCCCTTTCCCATAAATTATAACAAAGGTCCACTATTTGGACAGGAATGGATTGGACTTGGCAAGGCAGAGTGACCATATATTGGAAGCACTTTATGGTTCTATACATCTATAGGATATCATCTTGCTGACCTCTGGCTGGAGGAAGGGGAGTGGACGGAGAGGAGGGGAAAGGAGACTGTTGGGAGGATGAGACATGTATGGAGCAGAGAGGAATAGTGTGCTGTCACCAGACAGGGAGAGCAGTGGAAGCTGCATATGGGGGGCATGTAAATTTATATGTGAATGTACATTTTCACTCAGTAATGTTAAATAAAAATTAAAAAAAAAATTGTTGATGAGTGATTATGGATTTGTGAACTTAAACTATGTCTTATCAGTATAGCAGAGCAGCTCCAGTGGTGCACTGGTTAAGCACTTGGCTACTAACTCAAAGATCAGTGGTTGGAACTCACCATCTGCTACACAGGAGAAAGATGTGGCAGTCCACTTCTGTAAAGATTTGGAAACCCTGTGGGGCAGTTCTACCCTGTCCTACAGTAGCTCTGTGAGTTGGAATTGACTCATTGGCAGTGGCTTTGATTTTTTGGGTTTAGCAGGAAAAATGGTTATAGCTTATACATTGTTATAAGCATGATATTAGCTATTTGACCAGTCCTCTACTAGTTGACATTCAGAATGTTAATAGTAAAATTAACAGCCAGTGCTAGGTATATGCTAGGTATAGTTGTAAGACTTTTGCATACGAGGTCTACCATTAAGTCCGCAAACTTAGTTGTTCTAAGTACTGCATACCTCATTGCTGAATATCACTATGGTCACCTTTGAAGCACTCCCCTTGGGAAGCTATGAACTGATGCCAGCGCCTGCTGTACCCTTCAAAGCAATTTTGAAACTCTTTTTTGGAATGGCCATTGCACACAGTAGCAAACTTAATTGTACAGTTGTCCATGAGGGAGCTTTTAGCAAGTAAACACATGACTTTATTAGAACACCTTTCCTACTTAGCTGATCTGGCCCTCAGTGACTTTTTTCTTTACCCGAAGATACAGGAAATATTGAAAGGATGACATTTTGATGACATTCGGGGCATCAGGGGTAATACAATGACAGCTCTGATGGCCATTCCAGGAAAAGAGTTCCAAAATTGCTTTGAAGGGTATACTAGGCTCTGGTGTCCGTTATCAAGGGGAGTACTTCAAAGGTAACCGTAGTGATATTCAGCAATGAGGTGTGTAGTACTTTTTCTAGGAGCAGTTCACAGACTTAATTGGTAGTCTTTGTATATTAACTCATTAATTGTCATAACAATTCTGTGGAATAAGTAATATTATTATCTTAATTTTCCAAAAAAACCCCAAACCCAGTTGATTTCAACTTATGTTAACTCCGTGTTTTCAGAGTAAAACTCCGTAGGGTTTTCAAGGCTATGGCATGTTTGGAAGCAGTTCTGCAGGCCTGCCTTGTAAAGTATCTCTGGGTATGTTTAAACCAACAGCCTTTTGGTTAATAGTCAAGGGCTTAACTTTTGTGTCAGAGACTCCATTCTCATTTTACAGAAGAGGAAACTGAGATTCCAAATGTTTAGTGGCTTACCCAAGGTCCCACAGCTTGTGAATAACAGAAACCCATTGTTGTTGAGTCAGTTTCAACTCATAGTGACTTGATAGAACCTACCAGACAGACTAGAACTGCCCTGAAGGGTTTCTAAGACTGTAATCTTTCTGGAAGCAGATTGCCACATCTTTCTCCCAGGAAGCAGCTGGTATGTTCAAACTGGCAATTTTTTGCTTAACAGTTGAACACTTAACTACTGTAATAGTAAGAGCTCCTCGTAAGTAATGAAGCAGTCCGGTTACAGAGGTCATTCTGCCGTTTTCCATTAAGGGTGTCCTATCTTTGGACTTGAATAAAACAAGTTGTGTAAATGATACAGTTTTAATTGTTTTCTTATTTTGAAGAACATTTTTTTTTTTGACAGTTGAAGCATGTTTCTTTTTTTTTTCTTTTGAAGAACATTTGATGGCATTATGTATGGAAAAGAACTTCAGATAAATGGCCGTCTTGGCGCCTTCCAAATGGGGCCAAAAATAATCAGTTATCATAGCCTGATATCTTTTGCCATCGACAATCACAGCCTCTCCTTGTTCATCTTGGAAAGATGGACCAAAATCCACAAATGGTAACTTTTGGAGGATGAAGTGGACATTCTTGAATCTCTGTTGGAGTCTTATCACTCCAGATGCGACAGTTTTGTTTGTTAAAACCATTCATCCCAAAATGGGCCTCGTTACTGAAGATGATTTTTTGGCCAAAAGCAGAGTTAACTTCCAGTTACTCCAGAGCCCAGTTAGGAAATCGAAGGTGCAATCTTTGGTCACTGGACTTCAGTTCTTGAGTTAAAACAATTTTGTAAGGGTAAAGCTTCAAGTCTAGGTGCAAAAGCTACCAAATTGTGGTTGATGAAAGGCCTAGTTTTTGTGCTGTGCAAAAAATTTAGTGGGATTGGCAACAGACCTGATTGTCTCAAATTTTTGATTAAATATGAAGTTGTTATCTCAGTGGGATGATTATGCACATTCAAAATTGCACATAACTCATGGAATGTTTGGCAAATGAAGCACCTACTTTGATATTAACTTTATTAATTTCTATATGTTGTGGAATTGTAACTTGTCATTGTTGTTTGTCAAGAATTAAAAAGCATAAGTATGGCTGCTACAGCTTCACAAATATCACAGCCATAGCTTCACAAATATCGCAGCCATGAGCTGTCAAAAATAGCACATCTTTGTAGAAGATCATTTATTAAAATTTCCTATAGATAATGCTACACTAAGCATACATGTACATATTTATGCAAATATATCTACCTGTAGCATAATTACTTGTAGAGTTTCTGTGTCAAAAGACATGCATTTAAAATTTTGATGGATAATTCTTGTTATCTTACCAATAGATTGAGTCACTCACCATGCAAAATAACTATTGATCATTTTTAATTTCATAAATGAGTAGGTTTGAGAATGCATTTTTTTTTTAATATTTAAAATGTGTTCCTAACTTATTTTTAAAATTCTTTGTTTGTGCTCTTTGCCTGTTTTATTTTGGGTTCTTGCAAATACTGGGATTTATCTCATCAGGGGCTAGCTGGTGTTTGGTGCAGTTTTGAAGGTACTTAAAGGAGGCAACCTTTAAGTGCCTAAAAATCTGCTTATTTGAGCTGTTTTTTAAAACAGATGTGTACAAGTTTAAATTTGTTACCAACAGGCTTTTTGTGATCTAATGGACCTCAGCTTGCTATGAAGAAGTAAACAACTTGGGGCCAATACACAGAGGCTTTCTTTAGCCCATTTGTATAACAAGCACCAGTCATATTGCATTAGGGCCCACGATACTTCAACATGGCCACATATTTCCAAATGAGGTCAAATTCACAAGTACTGGAAGTTAGAACTTCAATATATATTTTTGGGGGAAGTGGGTGATGATCCTATTACAGTGAGTGAACTTCGTGTACACTAATCTTAACTCTTCTACTATGCTCTAGATCTCATTCTTCTTCTGTTCTTCTACATCAGTAATATTTCTTTCTCTTACTGTGTCATTTACAAATGACATATTTTCTTATATCTTAAATAAAATCTCTCTTTTGACCCCACATTTCTTTTCAGCTACTAGCTTACTTCTTTTACTTTATAAGGATAATTCTTGAAAAAATTGTACATACTGAATAATTCCAATTTGTTGGCTTCTGTTCTTTCTTAATCCACTCTTCAGGCTTTCACTCTCGTTATTCTGAAACTGTTGCTATAAAAATTAACAAAGTCCTGTGTATTTAGTCAATGAAGTCATTGTGATAAATCACCCTAAAACTTGGTGGAATGAAACAGTCATTTAGTATGCTCATAGATTTTGTTATTTAGGAATTCATGTAGCTTAGCAGTGTCTAGGCCTTGATTAGAAGAATCAAAGCCTGGGGGCAGAGTCCTCAGAAAACTTGTTTTTGTGGATGTCTTACAGTTAATTTTAGATTTTGTCTGGGAACCTCTTTTCCATGTGAGATTCTCCATATGGTCTCTTCACTTTGGACTAGTTGGGCTTCCTCACAGCATGCTGAGTGGGTTGAGTGGGAGCTGGTTTAGTCTAGGAGGTTGTGTGGCATTGTTTCTTTCATTGTTTTCTATTTATAAAGGCAGTCACAAAATCACCCAGATTCAACTGAAGTGGAAATTGACTCTCGCTATCTATAGAGTGGCAACTTAAATTATTGCTGTGACTAGTTTTGGAAACTGCAGTCTGCCCCGTCCATATTACTAAAGTAATTGTTAATTCTTTGTTTATGTCTTACTTGGCATATGTCTAGTATTTGTTATGGTTGATCCCTTTTTCCTTGAATACTTTCTTGTCTTGGATTTTAAGATACTATACTTTTGTTTTTCCTCTTGCCTTACTGGGGTCCCCTTTACAGTTTATTTAGCTGATTCTTTTTCATCTCCTCAACCTCTCTAGATCTGGAACTCTTTTCACTCTGTCTATACACTCGCTTTTTTCCTAGTCTCACCCAGCCTCATAGCTTTAAATGTTGTCTGTGTAGTGATGAGTCTCAAACTTATATCTAGCCTGAAACTGTCCCCTGAACTCTAGATGTATATATTCAGTTACCTAATCGGTGCACTCTACACGTTGTCCTGGAGCTGATTCCAACTCATAGCAACCCTGTTAGACGAAGTAGAACTACCCCATAGGGTTTCCAAGGTTGAAAATCTTTATAGAAGCAGAGTGCCACATTTCTCTCCAGCAGAGTGGCTGTTAAGTGTGAACTGCTGACCTCTTGGTTAGCAACTGAACGCTTAACTAATATGCCACCAGGGCTCCTCAAATTTAGCGTGTCCTGAACTGAATTTTTAAGGATCTAATGGTGCAGTGGTTAAGTGTTTGACTGCTTACTGCAAGGTTGGCCGTTAGAACTGACTTGCTAATCCGTAGAAGAGAGATGTAGCAGTCTACTTCAGTATCTTTCCACAGATGTGGTTAATTTGGTACTTGTGGATTCTGTCCATCAAAGTCCACATGCATAGTTGTCATTTATGGTGTTTTTATTGTGTCATGCCCTGCAGGGACTGATTGCAAAACAGGCCACCATTTGCTCATCTGAAAGGTCAGTTTGAAGCTGAACAGCATTAAAATAAGTCTGTGATAGCTAAAGTATGACCTTGAATATACTTGAATTTAGAGACCATCTCAGTAGTAGATTTGATGTATTGAACACTAATGATCAAAGATTGAACATGTTTAATGACATCAAGCATATCACACATGAAATAAGCAAGAGGTCATTAAAAGACAGAAAAGAAAGAAAAGTCCAAAATGGATGTCAGAAGAGACCCTGCAACTTGTGCTTGATGGTCGAGTGAATGAAAGAAATGAAGTAAAAGAGCTGAACAGATGACTTCAAAGAGCAGCACAGGATGATAAATTATCACAATGAAATGTGCAAAGACCTGGAATTAGAAAACCAAAAAGGCATGGTTGGCATTTCTCAAACTGAAAGAATTGAAGAAAAAATTCAAGCCTGGAGTTAGAATGTTGAAGGATTCTGTGGGCAGATTACTGAACAACACAGGAAACATCAGACAGAAATGAAAGGAATACACAGAGTTACTGTACCACAAAGAATTGGTCAATATTCCAATCATATCAGTAGGTAGCATATCATCAGGAACCAGCAGTACTGAAGGAAGTAGTCCAAGCTGGACCAGAGGCACTGATGAAAAACAAGACTACAGGAATTGATGGCATACTAATTAAGATTTTTAGCAAACAAATGCAGTGCTGGAAGCACTTGCCAAGAAACTTGTAGGATAGCCAGCCTTCTGGAAGAGATTCATATTTGTGGCCATTTCAAGGAAGGATGATCCAAAAGAATGTCAGTTATTAAACAATATCATTAATATCACCTGCAAGTAAAATTATGCTGAAGATAATTTAAAAGTGGTTGCAACAGTACATTGATAGAGAACCGCCAGAAATTCAAGCTGGATTTAAATAGGATGTCTGAACAATGGATGTCACTGCTGGTATCAGGTAGATCTTAGCTGAAAGCAGAGAATACCAGAAAGATGTTTACCTGTTTTTTATGGACAATGCAAAGGCTTTTAGCTGTGTGGATCATAGCATATTTTGGATAACATTGTGAAGAATGGGAATTACAGAACACTTAATTGTCTTCTTGTGGAACCTGTACATAAAACAAGAGGCAGTTGTTGAAACAAAACATCGGAATACTGTGTGGTTTAAAATTTAAAAAAATATGTGTTACGCCTTTTCATCATGCTTTATTCAGTCTGTGTGCTGAGCACATAATCCAAGAAGCTGGACTATGTGAAGAAGAAAATGGCATCAGGACTGGAGGAAGATTTGTTAACAGCCTGTGATATGCATATGACACAACCTTGCTGGCTGAAAGTGAAGAGGACTTAAAGCACTAACTGATGAGGATCAAAGAGGACAGCCTTGAATATAAATTATACCTTAACATAAAGTAAACAAAAATCCTTACAACTAGAAAAGTAAGCAATTAAATGATAAGCAGGTAAAAGACTGAAGTCGTCAAGGGCTTCATTTACTTTCATTCACAATCAGTGCTCATGGAAGCAACTGTTAACAAATCAGGTGCACCTGACCAAAGCCATGGCATTTTCAGCCACCTCATATGCATGCGAAAGCTGGACAGTAAATAATGAAGACTGAAGAAGAACTGATTCCTTTGAATTATGTGTAAGTGAACAATACTGAATATACAACAAACTATCAGAAAACTGCAAAAATATGTGTTGGAAGAAATACAACTAGAATGCTCCTGAGAGGAAAGGATGGTGAGGCTTCTTCTCACATACTTTGGTCATGTTATCAGGAGGGAGTAGACCCCGGAGAAGGACATCATTTTTGGTAAAGTAGAGGGTCAGGGGAAAAAAAGACCCTAACACTGAGGCTGCAACAGTGAGTTCAAACATAACAACAACTGTGAGGATGGTGTAGGAATGGGAAGTATTTTGTTCTGTTGGAACTGACTTGACAGCACTTAATAACAACAATAGCAACATAATTCTGGAGGCTGGAAGTCCAAAATTAAGATGATGACAAGGTTGGTTCCTTTTGGAGGCTCTGAAGGAATGATGTGTTCCATGCCTGCCCCCTAGGTTTTGGTGGGTGGTTGCACTCGTCAGCATTTCATGTGTTGCATCTACATCATTGCACTGTGCCTCCAGTTTCACGTGGTATTCTCTTTGTGTATTTGTCTGTGTCTGTGTTTTCTTATATAAACACCAGTCACTGGATTAGGATCACTCTAATATAGTATGACCTCATCTTAATTATATGTACAAACATTGTATTTCCAAATTAGGTCACATTCTCAGTTTCCATGTGGACATAAATCTTTTAGGGACACTATTCAGCCTTTTACACTAGGATTATTTCAATAGCTTTCCAGCTGGTTTCCCTGCTTCTACCCTAACTACATGTAACTAATCAAGTTATACTGTCAAAACAAAACTGTAATAGCTTATTATATGACTCGGATAAAAGCTCAAGTCTTTAAAATGGCCTGCGAAGCCCATTTAATCTCACCCGTTTTCACTGAGATCTCATTTCCTACCACTGTATGGTTTACTCTGCTGTAGTCATGCTGATCTCTTTAGTACTCTAGGAACATAACAATCATACTTTTGGTTCAAGACCTTTGTACTTACAGTTCCTTCTGCCTCTTCTATTAGATATTCCAGGGCTCACTTCCTTGCCCTCTTTCACGTCTTTGCTGAATTGTCAATCTCTCAATGACCTTACATGACTACTTTATTTAAAGCTATATTGTCTCTGTTCCAGTGTTCCTAATGTTTGTGCTATGCTTTTTCCTATAGCACTTACAAATAATTTGATATACTATAGTATCAGTATATATTTTTTCATGTTTTTGATTTATTGTTTGACTTAACTAGAATGTAAGCTCCAGAGTAAGGTTTTTATTTATCTGTTAATCATTCTATTGATTACTTTAAAAATTTTTGGTCTGTTTGTTCACTGCTCTATCCCTCACTCTTAGATGAGCATCTGACAGATAATATGTGTTCAGCAAATATTATTGAATGAATAAATGTTTTTCCTTTCGTTTTTCTTCTCATAAAGTTAAGAAAATCGTAAAGCACATGTCAATGAATCAGCAAGATCTAGATCCAGTTAGTACAGATGTGGACAATGTTACAGATGCTGAAAAAGAACTTATTAAAGAATGTGAAGAATTATGGAAGGATATGGAAGAAGTAAGTATCCAGAGATAAAGGGATATGATTTCAATAAAAGTTACATGTGGGAAAGAAATAGTTTTGCTGACTTATGAGAGCAATTGTGTGATAAGTATTTATTAATGTTTAGATCTATACTAGGTGAAAGATGGACAGAAAAATTATGGCAGTTCCTGCCCTAAAAAAAGTTGCCATCTTTTAGAGGCAACAGCCATTATATTATATTAGAATAATAGAAATATTGTGGTAGAGGTGAAATCGCTGCTTAAGAGGGTTGTTAAACCTAAACTGATGAGGTCAAGGACAGGCTTCTAAAAGAGGTAATAACTGAACTATTTCTAAAAGATAGATGAGAAGGAGTTAGCTTATGACGGTGAGGGAGAGATATACAAAGCAGAAAGAACAAAATGTTTGGAGGTTGAGAGAGCTTGGAGAATTCTGAGGAGAATATTATCACTAATATAAATTTAAATTTGGAGGATGGCTTGTGTAGACTGGAAAGACAAGGCCAATAACATGAAGGGTTTTACTGAATGTATACTATGAAAAGTGAAATTCATTGCCTTTGAGTTGATTCTGACTATGAGGAGCCATTGAAGGATTATAAGTCTAGAATAGCATGATCATATTAATTTGGTAACCTTAAAGAAGGTGAAATGCTAAGAGTTAGATTAAAAATAGAAAGAACATTTAGGAAGCTCTAGTAGTGGCCCTAAGGCTTCCCAAGTGTTCTTTCTACTTTCAATAGTAGTTATGGAGAGCCCTGGAATCTCAGGGCTGCTAAGTGAAAGCTCTGTGGTTCTACCTCACCAGCCCCTCAAGGGGCGAAAGATGTGGCAGTCTGCTTCAGTAAAGATTACAGCCTTGGAAACCTTGTGGGGCAGTCCTACTCAGTGCTATAGGGTTGTTTTGACTTGGAATCTACTAGATTGCAGCAGTTTCATTTTAGTAATAGTTTTTGCAAGAAATAGTGAAGTTCTAAATACTTTCATTGTGAGTAGAGAGAAGAATGGATTCAAGAGATAATAAAGGATATGGTTGGACTTATGGTTAATGGGAGGGAGTTGTTATGGATAGTTTCAAGTCCTTGGTGTGGGCCATTGGGTGGTTGGTAGGATTATTCCATAAAATAGAACAAAAATACGAAGAACTCATAGTTAGGACTTTGCATGGAAGCATAAACTAATTTACAAAACAGTGAGGTTGAAGTATATGTACAGTTTATGAGTTACGTGGAATCACTTTTGATATGCTAAAAAAGTTACTAAAAATTTATTCTCCTTAAAAATCCATAATGTATGACAGATAGTTTTAGCATCCTGTTCTTTTGCTATGAATCAGAATAGACTTGCCAACAACAGGTTTTTTTTAATTCTTTGTAGTAATGTTTCAGATTAGAGCAGATTAGTGGTCTTTTCCCCCCTTCTTTTTAAAAAGAGTTTTAACATAAGTCCTTAATGTATTTTCGAGATGATTTATATAATCTCTTTTTTTGCTTTTGGTATTGTTTTCAGTACAGACCTTTGGATTTAAAAATAAAATTTTCTTGTTAAAAATGCTGCAATAAGCCCAAGTAAAATAGAAATTACCCATATTTTTACCTTTCACATATAATCACTGTCAGCAGTTTTGAATTTTTTATAATGGCACAGAAACAATGTTGAAGGCTTTATTTCCTCATGATCTCAATTATCTTGTTACTTATTATTTTTCTGACATGGTACTTTTTCCTCTTATTTTCTTGCCTTCTATTTTTTCAGTCTGTAGCTTCTAATTCACCCTAGCTGTTAGTTTTTGTTCTTTTTATTTATGCTTACTTTATTCTGTATAGGGTTTTATGTTCTTGCCACCCCCTCTGCCCCCCTTTTTTTTTTGGACATGTTTACCTTGGTTGGGACTGTCTGCCTTCCTGATCCTCTTGCTTAGAAAGTGAGGAATTTAAGCAAATTGTTCTCTTATATCAGGCTTGAGTGGCACAATGGTAAAGTGTTGGACTACTAACTCAAAGATCAGTGGTCTAAACCTACCAGCTGGTACACAAGAGAAGGATGTAGCAGTTGGCTTCCGTAAAGACTTACAGCATTGGAAATGCTATGGGGGCAGTTCTACTCTGTCCTGTGGGGTTGCTGCGAGTTGGAATCAACTTAATGGTCATGAGTTTATTACATTTACTGGTATAAAGGAGAAGGGAGTTGTCTGGCTTATGGTGTGTGACATATTTTTCTTTACTTTTTAAATCAAGTGTCAGAATAAATTATCACTTGTTGGAACGGAGACACTTACCAATTCAAATGCACAGGTATGAATCTTCTTTTTTTCTCTTCCTAAAAATAAGTGAGTAAAATGCATTGTGTTTTGGAAAAAGAAGTGTATCTAATCTGTAGTTTTCCTAAATATAAGTGCTTTTTGGATACCTGTAATCATGGACCCCAGGTGGTGTCGTGGTTAAGTGCTATGACTGTCAACCACAAGGTTATCCGGAATTTCTGAGAGACTGAATTATTGGGCTGGGGGCTGTGGGAACCGTAGTCTTAGGAAACATCTAGCTCAATTGGCATTGTATAGTTTATAAAGAAAATGTTCTATGTGTTACTTTGGTGGGCGGCATCTGGGGTCTCAAAAGCCTATGAGTGGCTATGTAGGATACTCCACTGGTCTCACCCCTTCAGAAGCAAGGAATAATGAAGAAAACTAAAGATACAAGGGAAAGATTAGTCCAAAGCACTAAAAGACCACATCCGCAACTAGATGGTGCCCAGCTACCACTGACTGTTCTGACAGGGATCACAACAGAGGGTCCTAGGCAGAGCTGGAAAAAGATGTAGGACAAAATTCTAACTCAAAAAGAAAAACCAGACTTGTTGGCCTGACAGGGACTGGAGAAAGCCTGGGGGTATGGCTCCCAGACACCCTTCAACTCAGTAATGGAGTCACTCCTGAGGTTCACCCTTCAGCCAAGGATTTGACAGGTCCATAAAACACAACGGGACTAGAGGGGAATGTTAGCCCAGGGGCAAAGACTAGGAGGCACGAGAGGACACAAAAGCTGGTAGTAGGGAACTTAGGGCTGAAAAGACACAGCGTCGACAGGTTATGGAATTGTTAGAATGAAGTAAAACATAATACGTACTAAATGTTTAGTAAGAAACTCATTTGTTCTGTAGACCTTCATCTAAAGTACGATTAAAAACCAAAAAAAAAATAGCTTTTTTTTTCTGTAGAATTGGAAAAACTGATTCACAGATTTGTAGGAAATTGGAAAAGGATCCAGATAGCCAAAACTATTTTCAAAAAGTAAAAATTAGAGGACTCACATAGAGTGCACTTAATTTACCCAGCAGCAAGTTGTGATAACATGTATGAAATACTGTCTACTAGGGAGCGCATTTGATACTTTTTGCTGAAGATTTTCCTTGGGCTTTGTTCATGTATGTATTCTCTTTGGCACCAAATATACCAGACCCTCAGAAGGAAAACAGTGGATCAACATTAACTACATTGTTTCCCCAAAGAGTTTAGACATAGCAAGCTACTCTTTCCTTTAGGTTGCTTAGAAGCTTCTGAAAATCCAAGCCCCTGACACCAGCCAAGGGCTAATCTTGCATGCAGGATTTGGTGTCATTTGAACATGAAAGCGGACTACCAGCATAAACCATATTATTTCCCCAAGCAGTTTAGGCTTCCTGAGTCAACTCTTCTCTGACTGCTTATTGATTACAAAACTTTAGTATTAAAACTCAGTCCATTTTCCGATGCAAGGAGTTAAATAATTTAAATGAAAAAGATGACAGAATTTCCCAATATTTTGTTTTGTATTTAGAAATACAGCATTTACTATAACCTCCAAGAAGATAAAATACCTAGGAATAAATATAACCAGAGAAATAAGAGACCTATATGAAGAGAATTACAGGAACTTACTGCAAGAAACCAATGGAGACTTACATAAATGGAGAAACCTATGCTGCTCATGGATAGGAGGACTTAACATTGTGAAAATGTATTTTACCCAAAGCAATCTACATGTACAGTGCAATTCCAATACAAATTCCAGTGTTGTTTTTCAATGAGATGGGGAAACAAATCACCAACTTTGTTTCGAAAGAGAAGAAACCCCGGATAGGTAAAGCACAACTGAAGAAGAGTGGGAGGCCTCACACTGCCAACTTTAGAACCAGTTTACACTGACACAGTAGTCAAAACAGCTTGGTACTGGTACAAAAAGGGACATGTAGGCCAATGGAACAGAGTTGAGATCCCAGAGATGCCACCATACTCTTGTGAACAGGTGGTGTTCAACAGCGACCCAAAGATTATAAACTGGGGAAAAAACAATCTCTATAACAAGTGGTGCTGGCAAAATTGTATATCCATCTGCAAAAAACTGAAACAAGACCCGTGTCTCACACCTTACACAAAAATTAACTCAAAAATGGATCAAAGACTTAAATATCAAAGCTAAAATAATAAAGATCATGCAAGAAAAAACAGGGACAACAACAGATGTTCTAATACATGGCTTAGATAAACTATAAAAGCTGAGAAACAAAGCACAATTAACAGAAGAGGAAATACTGAGTACTAGTAAGAATCAATCACTTTTGCTCATCCAAAGACTTTATCAAAAGAATTAAAAGACTACCCAAAGAATGGGAAAAAATATTTGGCAACTACATGTCAGACCAATGTCTGATCTCCGTAATCTACAAGGTGCTGCAAAATATCAACAAGAAAAAGGTAAATAACCCAATTAAGCAAGGGGCAAAGGAGATGGACAGACACTTCACCAAAGTAGACATCAGGCAGTCAAAAGACACATGAGGAAAGGTTCACCATCGTTAGCTATGAGAGAAATCCAAGTCAAAACTACAGTGAGATACCATTTCAACCCAACCAGGTTAGCCATAATCCAAAAACACACAAAACAACAAATGCTGGAGAGGCTGTGGAGAGATTAGAACTCTCCTATACTGCTGATGGGGTTGCAAAATGGTACAACTGCTTTAGAAAACAATCTGGAGCTTCCTTAAAAATTTGGAAATTGATATAGTATTTGATTCAGTAACCCCACTGCTCAGAATATATCCTACAGATCCAAAGGCTGTCACATGTACAGATACATGCACACGGATGTTTATTGCAGCACAGTCCACAACAGCAAAAAGATGAATCAACCTAAATGCCCATCAGCAGATGAATGAATAAACAAACTGGTACATATATTCAATGGAACATTATGTAATGATAAAGAACAATGATGGTTTTAGGAAGCATTTCATAAGCTGGTTTCAGTTGGAAGACATGCTGAGTGAAATTGATCAGTGGCAGAAGGACAAATATTATATGAGACCCCTACTATAAGGACTTAAAAATAGACGTATGTACAGAAGAAAAGATTCTTTGATGGCTACAAGGGTGGGGAGGGAGGTAGAGGGTTGATCATAGCTTAGATAGTTGATACAAATTTGGTTAAGTGAAAGTGGTAACAGCACTCAGTAGATCAACTTAACTGTACTTCACCATAAACTGAAAGTTCTTCTAATCTCAACCTAATATTGCAAGGCTAGAATAGCAGGTGTAAGGGTCTGGGGACCATGCTTTTGGGGAACATCAAGGCCAGTTGGCATAACTGGCCTATTGGCAAGAGAATCTTCTGCACCTCATACTGATGAGTGGCGTCTGGGTTCCTAAACGCTAGCAAGCTGCCATCTTAAGTACAACAAATGGTCCCAACTCATCCAGAACAGATGATCACCAAGAACAACAAAGACACGAGGTAAAAAGAGCTCAGGGGACAGAAGGACCCATGTGAATGGAAGGCTGTATCAACATGTGACCAGAACAAACAGATGGTGCCTGGCTGCCATCAAAGACATCTGTGATGAGGCACACAATGTAGAGTCTCTGTGACAGCATGAGCAAAAGAGTGGTGCAGCTCAAGAACTCTACTAAAAGGCCAGGATTTGTCATCTGACGGCCTGGAGGATGCCCTGGTAGCATAGCCCCCAGACTTGCTGCTGCCCCTGACCAGAAAACACTACTGAGGTCAACTCTTTGGACAAAAATGAACTGCAGTTGGGGACACAGTGTGACCATTTTGTGTGTGTGCTGTATGTTTCTGTGCATTTATAGGATGCTGACCTGCTGGTCTATTTCGAGATAGGACAGAAGAGGGTGGAGAGTAGGGGGCAGAAACTTGTTAAGAGGACAAGTATAGAATGGAAAGGAAGAGTGTGCTGTCACTGGGCAAGGAGAGCAGAAGGAACTGCAGATAGGTGGGCAAGCAGAATTAATTGGATTGTATACTTCCACTTGATCACAATAAAAAAATTGCTTTAGAAATACTATTTCTTTTTTTTTACAGTAATGTTGGAAATAATTTGACTATTTGCTTTAACTGGGCTTTGGCTAGCTGAAAGCTCTGTTTTATAAATGTAGTTACAAGGCTGAGCGAAAAGCCAAGCCAAGTGCCGTACTATATGAAATTCTATTTTCTTAATAAGTTAAAAATGAATATTGGTAATTTCAGATATTTCTACCTAGTAAAAGCAGTATTTCTTATCATTATATAATGGTTTTGCCCAGTCTTAATACTATTTTTGAAAAATGCATTGTCCTTTCGTTATAACAATAGTGTAATGATAAATAGTATTTATAAATCACTGTATAGATCATAGAAATCTTTTTCACATTCTTATTTATCTGTCAAAAGATAATAGACTTAAATGGATTGTAAATGCTTATCAGTGAATTTTTAAATTTTTCATTGGGGTAAAAAACATACAGCAAAACGTTTGCCAATTTGGTAATTTTTATGTGTGCAGTTGACATTGAGTATGTTCATATTGTGGAATCATTACCACAACTATATCCTTTTCCAAAGTATTTCACCACCATTAACAGGGACTCAGTACCCACTAAGAAGTAAGTGCTCTTTCTACCTCCTATATGCCTCGTAGAGACTAATAAGCTTTGGTATCTGTACTTTTGTCTGTTTCATGTGAGTGAAATCATACAACATTTGTGCTTTTGTGACTGATATACTTCACTCAGTGTAATGTTTTCATGGTTCATCCATGGTGTAGCATGTATCAGGACTTCATTTTTCTTTTTGACTAATGTTCCATTGTATGTGTGTCCATTTTGTTTTTTCATTCATCTGTTGGTGGACATTTAGGTAATTTCCTTCTTTTGGCTGTTGTGAATAGTGGTACAGTGAAAGTTGCTGTGCAAGTTTCTGTTTACATTCCTGCTTTCACTTCTTTCAGGAATATACCGAGAATTGGGATTGCTGCATCATGTAATAGCCAAGCCAAAGCCAAGTGCTGGTCATGTAATAGTATTACATTTATATAAATGCATTTTTATATACTCATATAAAGCTTTCAAAGAGACTTCAAGTAATTTTAGGATTCAGAGTAATATCTTTGAGCTGTCATGGGTTAGAAGTTACACCGTTGGTGCCCTTTTTGTTACATTTTATTACAAAAATGTAATATTCATTACATTTTTGAAATGTGAATTTCTTATAGGTCTACATACCAGTTTGTTGTTGTTAAGTGTCATCGAGTCACCTCTAACTCATGACTACCTTATGTAATCAGAACAAAATGTAGCCTGGTCCTGTACTGTTCTTGCAAGTATTGTTATGTTTGAGTCTCTTGTTGCAGCCACTGTGTCAGTCTATCTCATTGAGGGTCTTCTTTTTTGCTTACATTCTGTGTTAGCAAGCATGATGTCCTTCTCAAGTGATCGGCTACCTCTGGATGACATATTCAATGTAGGCGAGATAAAGTCTTGCTTTCCTTGCTTCTAACAAGCTTTCAGCAAAATTTTTCTACCGTATGATAATAATAATATTGTTTATAATTTATTATTCCATTTCATTGTCTTTCTTTAGAATAGGCACAAATAATAGACCTCTTCAAGTTAATTGGCCAAGTAGCTGTTTCTGAGTAATACATCTCAAGGCTTGAGTTTTTCCCTTCATTTCTTTCCACTTAAGAAATGCTGATTGTGTTCTTTCCTTTTGGTTTTCTAACTCAATAACTCTCATATAATGGAAAGATAAAATGCTCTAAAATTTAGTTTTAAGCACACTGGCACTTTAATCTTCTGGTCTAATCAGTCAAGAAATTTATCACATAGGTTTGCAATTATCAAAATTAGAGTAACTTGATTCATGTAGTCCAAAAATGTATTCATCCTAATTTAATCTTTGGCTAAGGGATATACAGTTTACAAACTATTGTGTAGTAAAATTGTTTTTTCTGTGTGGTTCATAGAACCCATTGAATTTTATAATTATCCTCTGAGCCAAGTCTCAGCTAAAGTTGTAGTAGTTTTTCAGAAACGATGTAGAAAACAAAAAAGAATATCTTTAAAGCAACTCTGTCTAAAAAAATTAGACAAATAACATTCTATTTTTATTTTAAGAAACATTTAGAAAGTAAACTTCGCATGCTTGAGTTATCTTTTAATGTGAGAGGTGAAGCAGAATTTATCATTTTTTAATTTTATATTATACCACTGCTTTAACAGGTTATTTATGAGCTATAGTTACTATGGAATAAATAGAGTTCTGTTTTGGGTTCATATAATTTAAACTGCTATGGTGTTAGCTATTTATGCTAGGAATTTGTATTAAAGTATTAAAAGTGTGTACAGTTTCATTTATGAATAGCTGTGAATATTCCACAAGTAGTATCTTGGTTTTATTTGCTCTGTCTCTTTTTTTTTTTTTTTGTAGCTATCACTGTTAACTATGCAAACAAAATGTTTGGCTGCTGAACTCAGTCAATGGCAGAAGGAAACTCCCAAAAGTAAGATTCTTACTTCTAGGTTTGTATTTATGTAGGCAATTAATGGTAATTGCATTTAATGATCACAGGAAGAATTATAAGATTCATTTGACCTCCTTGAAATTTCCTAAATTTCATTGATAATGGGAGGCCATCCCATCTTTTCTTTCTTTGTTCATGTTTATTATCCTAGATGAATATGCTTGTCTAAAACACTAGATTATAATAATCTTGATCATTAAGACATTATCACACTCATCTCAGTGGGTATGAAATGGTATCTTATTGTGGTATTGATTTGCTGTTCTTTACTGACTAAAATAGGCGGCAAGAATTTTTACCCTTGAATGATCGCTGATCTCTATTTTAAGATGACTCTTAGAGCCATGGTGCCCAAGTGATTAAGAGCTATGGCTGCCTAACCAAAGGCCTGGCAGTTCAAATCCTCTGACTACTCCTTGAAAACCATGTTAGGGCAGTTCTACTGGGTCTTTTGGGATCTAGGGTTGCTATGAGTTGGAATCAATTTGACAGCTATGGGCACGTAATGGTGCAGTCACAGTGAAACAGTTTGGCAGTTCCTCAAAAAGTTAAACAGAATTCTATCATATGATCTGTCAATTCCATTGTTAGATGTATACTCCAAAGACTTGAAAGCAGAGACTCAACATTCATAGCAGCATAGTTCACGATTGCCAAAATGTAAAAACAACCCCAGTGTCCATTACCAGAATGTAATATATACACACAGTGAAACATTATTCAGCCTTAGAGAAAAATGAAGTTTGAATGCATGCTACAACATGGATGAACCTTGAAAATGTCCTGAGTGAAATAATTCAGACATAAGTAGACAAATATTAAATGACCCCACTTGTATGAAATACCTAGAATAAGCGAATGTGTGGAGACCAAAGCTAATTTGTTGTCACAAGGAGTTGGGTAGAGAGGTGTTTTAGTCAGCTAGGGCTGCTGTAACAGAAATACCACAAAGTGTATGGCTTTAACAAAGGAAAGCTTATTCTTACACTGTCCAGTAGGCTACAAGTCCAAATTCAGGATGTCTGCTCCAGGGGAAGGCTTTCCCCCTTGTTGGCTCTGGAGGTAAGTCTGGTATTGTATCAGTCTTTGTCCAGGGAGCATCTTGTCACAGGAAGCTCTACTTCAATTTTTAGGCTCCATTGTAGGCTTATCCTTCTCTACCCTGAGAAGCAATCCTAGTTCATCCTTTCTCTTCATTCTTTTCATAGACCGTTTCATCTACATCCTTGGTATTAATTTCCGTATCCATGCCAGTGTCTCTGTTGTTTCATATCTTCACTACCACTTGGTATTGTTAGTCTTTTTAATTTTAGGAATTCCAGTGGATATGCAATGGCATACAGTTATGATTTTAATCTCCAGTAAACTGTTTTTATCTTTATACCTAATTAGCAGGAGGATATATAGTTTGAATGGAGATTAAAATCATAATTGTATGCCATTGCGTATCCACCGGTATGGAAACTGACTTTTCTGCAGCATCGGACTTAACATATCTCTCTACTTTTGCAAAATGTTAGACAGATACCTCAGACTCATAAAAGTGAAGTTCTCTGTATTTTGTGACCCATTGAGTGGGATCTGTTTGATCAGCCATAAATTTGAGTCCCTGTAGATTCTTCTTTTTCATATTTCACGTGCAGTCAGTCACTACATAAATTTACTAAGCCACACAGCCACGGGTTTACTTTAGTTCTTCATCATCAATCCAATACATTATTGTAATAGGTTTTTCTTCCTAATTGGAAGTTTTATTGTGGAAATTAGGGTCTCAAAGTTTCATTGAAGTATCAGTTAGAACAGGGTTCTCACCAGAGTCTGGAAAGGGATCTGCTTTTAAAGTCCTTCAGTTGTTGGCACAGTTCATTTCCTTGTAAATGTAGTATTCATGACAGCTTTGTTAAGTTTTTGCTCGTTCCGTTGTTGTTCCTTCTTCCTGACTCCCTCAGTTATCTCATGTTATAGCAGAAATACCGCAAGTAAATGCTTTAACAAAGACAAATTTATTCTCACAGAGTCTAGGAGGCTGGAAGTCCAAATTCAGAGTGCCGGCCCCAGGGAAAGTTTCCTCTGTCAGCTCTGGAGAAAAGTCCTTGTCATTAATCTTCCATGGTTGAGTAGCTTCTCGGAGCAGGGTCCAGAGGATCCAAAGGGTCTGTCATGGGTTGAATTGTGTCCCCCCAAAAATATGTGTAGCCACATGGCTGGGATATGGTTCCCAGTATCTTGGGACTGTCCTCCATTGTGTGGTTTCCCTAAACTGTATGTTAAAGGGGCTGTAAATTCCTGCATAGAATTACTTTCTTACTCTGCAGTAGGGGGAGTTTCCCTGGAGTGTGGCTTGCCCCACCCTTAATGCTTTCAGCTTGCAAGAGATAAAAAGGGAAAAAGAAAGAAGGAGAGTTGGGAGCCTCGTTACCATCAAGAGAGCAGCACCGGGAGAAGAGCGCGTCCTTCAGACCTGAGGTGCCTGTGCCAAGACGCTCCCAGACAACGACTGATGCAATACTGGACTTTCCTCCAGAGCCAACAAGGGGAAAGCCTTCGCCTGGAGCGGACACCCTGAATATGGACTTGCAACCTACCGGACTGTGTAAGAATAAACCTTCCTTTGTTGAAGCCATCCACTCTGTGGTATTTCTGTCAGAGCGGCCCTAGCTGACTAAAACAGGGTCCAAAGGATACACTATGCTCTGGGTGCTTTTTTCTTGGTGGTCTGAAGTTTCTCTGCTTACCCTGTCTTACATCTCAAAAAACATGGGCTTAAGACACAATCTGATCTTTAGTTTGAGTCCTGCCTCAGTGTAACTACCACCAATCCCATCTCATTAACACATAGGAGAATTACACCAGATAACAGAATGGTGGACGGTCACACAATACTGGGCATCATGGTCTAGCCAATTTGATACACTTATTTTTGAGGGATATAATTTAATCTCTGACACTGACATTCCAGGATGCCTTCTTTTATCATTATCTTTCTATTTCCAGAACTTGTTTTATCATTCTCTTAGGGTAGGTAGATCTGCTGGTTGGCATTTTCTTTTTTTTCCTTGTCTGAGAATGTCTTTATTCCTTTTTCATTCGTTAAGGAGGTTTGTAGTAAATAAACTACTCTAGGTTGACACTTCTAGCACTTGTTGTTCTCCCTCCTCCTGCCTCAGTAGTTTTTGATGAGAAATATGTTGTAATTGTAGTTAGTTTTCCTCTGTAAGGTAAAGATTGTTTTTGGCTGGCTGCTTTCAACATTGTTTTTTTCTTTGTTTTCAGCTTTCTGAAATTTAATTGTCTAATGTTTTTCATGTTCAGTCATATTCTTAAATCTGTTAGTTAGTATCTTTTGTCAAATTTCAGGAATATTCAGCATATTCTTTTAATGCTTTTCTCAGCTCCACCATCTTTTTCCTCTCCTGGAACTCCAGTAACACAATTGTTAGGTTTTTAATTTAATTTAATTTAATTTTTTAAATAGCCACAGAAGTCTTTGAAGTTTTGCTCAGCTTGTTTGTGTTTTTCTCTCAGTCTGTTTCTGTCATTATGCTAGACTGGGTACTTTTATTGTTCCGTCTTCTGAGTGCACTGGTCTTTCTTTCCTCTGGTCTCTGTTTTGCTGTTGAATTCATCCTTTGAGTTTCTTTCTTTTTCACTTATTGTGTTTTTCAGCTCTAAATTTTACGTTTGGTTCTACTTTTATATTTTTGCTGAGCCTCACTGTTTTTTCCACTTGTTTCAGGCATGTTTGTAATTATTGCTGGAGCATTTTCATGAAAAGTGCTTTAAAATCTTTGTCAGATAATTCTAGCTTATGTGTTATTTTACTTGAAGTGACTTTTAATTGTGTTTCTCATTCAAGTTTAGATTTTCCTGGTCATTGGTAATGTTTTATTCTATCCTGGGCATTTTAGATAATACATTACAAGATGCTGAATCGTATTTAAATCTTCTGTTTTAACAAGTCTTCTGTCATTATGCTGGAACTCTTCTGGTACAGTGGTTAAGAGCTGTGTCCAGGGAGCATCTTGGCACAGGAACCTGGGGTCTGAAGGATGCACTCTTCTCCTGGTGCTGCTTTCTTGATGGTACAAAGTTCCCAGCTCTCTGCTTTCTTCTCTTTCCTTTTAACTCTTGCAGGCTGAAAGGTTTAAGGGTGGGGCAACCCATACTCCAGGGAAACTCCCTTTACAGTGGAACAGGGAGGTCAGCAGTCCAAATCCACCAAGCCCTCCTTGGAAACTATGAAGCAGTTCTACTTTGTCCAGTATGGTTGCTATGTGTTGGAATCAACTCAATGGGTGTGGGTGTTATCATTGTGCAAGACTCATTACTGGCACACACACACAAAAAAATCCACTGCTGTCAAGTCAATTCTGACTGATACCAACCCTATAGAACAGTACAACTGCTCTCTAAGAGTTTCTGAGGAGCTCCTGGCCGACTCAAACTGTCAACCTTTTAGTTAGCAGCTGTAGCACTTAGCCACTGTGCCGTGAAGGTTTCTGCCAGGAGGAGTGTTAAAGCCATCCACTTTGTGGTATTTCTGTTAGAGCAGCCCTAGCTTTGGATGTCGTGGATCGAATTGTGTCCCCCCAAAAATTTGTGTAGCCATGTGGCTGGGCCATGATTCCCAGTATGTTGTGACTGTCCTCCATTTTGTGGTTTTCCTATGCTGTATGTTAAAAGTATTAGGGTGGGACTGTAAATCCCTTTATAAGGTCACCTCCCTGCTCCACTGTAAAGGGAGTTTCCCTGGAGTATGAGTTGCCCCGCCCTTAATCCTTTCAGCCTGCAAGAGATAAAAGGAAAGAGAAGGAAGCAGAGAGTTGGGAACTTTGTACCATCAAGAAAGCAGCACCAGGAGAAGAGTGCATCCTTCAGACCCCAGGTTCCTGCGCCAAGATGCTCCCTGACAAAGACTGATGCAATACCGGACTTTCCTGCGGAGCCAACAAGGGGAAAGTCTTCCCCTGGAGTGGACACCCTGAATATGGTTTTGTAGCCTCCCAGACTGTGTAAGAATAAACCTTCCTTTGTTGAAGGCATCCACTCTGTGGTATTTCAGTTAGAGCAGCCCTAAATGACTAAAACAAGGAGGTAAAAGTTCAAGTTGTCTACTCAGCCTTCTTTGAGAATATAGTCAGGGGTCAGGAATGCCTCAATATTACTGGGTGGTGGTGAGATGTCAGGCTCTTCAGTAGACCTCTGCTAACTTCATCCTGGCTGGAAAGTGGAGGGATTTTTGTGAATGCTCACACTTTGCCTCTTTTAACGCTGCTGTCTTGGGAAGGCCTCATTATCACTGAATGGTAGTAAAAGTTTTAGTGTCCCACTCAGCCTCCTCTTACTCTGGCAGAGAAGGAGAGTGATCTTGCTTTACCAGTGGATTAGGATGAAAGTCTAGGATGCTCTCATGGTCTCCATTAAACCTACAGAGAAGAGGGTACTTGTAACGCCTCCAGGATTAGAATGCAAGTCCTGACTTCCCACAAGTCGTGACTCCCCACTTAGACATCACGGATACCACCCTGGTGGAGGTAAGCAGGGATGCCTCAGTAAAAATGTGTGATCGTGAAAGTCTAGGCTCCCTGCTTCACCTTTGCTGAGGAGTGGAGGTAAGACTGTTTGTCCCATAATGCTTGGGCATGGAGGTTGGTTTCTGTGTTCGTTTCCTATTGCTGCTATAACTAATTATCACAAATTTAGTGCTAAAACAACATAAAGTTAAAATTTTATAATTGTGGATATCAGAAGTCCTAAACGGGTCTCAGTGAGCTAAAATCAGTGTTGCCATGGCTGCATTTCTTTCTGTAGACTATAGGAGACCATCTGTTACTCACCTTTTCCCACTTTTCTAGGCTGTACCCATTCCTTGGCTTCTGTCCTTTTCCATCTTTAAAGCTGGCGATGGCCGGTAGTATCTTTCTCATGTCACATCACTTGGACATTTACTTGTCTTCCTCCCTCCTTCACTTACGTAGACACTTGTCAGGAGGCCCACACAGGTGGTCCAGTATTATCTCCCCATTGCAAGGTCAGCTGATTAGCAATCTTAATTTTATTATCAAGTTTAATTCCCTTTTGCCATATAAATTAATAGTCACAGATTTGGGGGATTAAGACATCTTTGTGGACTTTTTTTTTTTTTGCCCACCACTTTGGAGAAAGCATGCTTTGCTTAGGCTTATTTTTTTTTTTTGGTTTGCTTCTATTTACATTTTCAAGTTGCAGTCTTCTCCACCTGACAGTCCAGGGTATGAGGCAAAAAGAACTGTCTATTATGTTTGCTCTTCAGGTCCCAACATCTGTCTACCTTCTCTCTGCTTTTCAGAGTCATTTTTTGTTTGTTTTATACATAATCTCTAGAGTTTTCATTTGTGATTATTGGGAGACATAGAAAGGAAAGAAGTAGTTTCTATTCCATCTTGGTCCTCAACCAGAAGTTTTCAGTTCTGTTCGTCCGCTCCTCAGTCCTCCCCACCCCACTGTGTAATATTTAAAGCAAATGACATAAATATTTCAGTATGCATCTTTTGCAGATAAAGATTTTATTTAAATGTAACTTAGCCTCAGAAACGCTACAGGGACAGTTCTACTCAACTTGATAGCAAAGATGTTTTTATAATTTAATTAACATAGCTAACATAATTAATGTCTTTATTTAAATATGTGAATATATTCAGTCTTGCTAATAATAAATCATAATTTAAAGTCACTGAAAGCCATTATTTTTTTCTCCGTGGTTTGCTCCTGATTTCACATACAGTTAAGTTCATTTATTTCAATTTGATCTTAATATTTAGGGATTTATTTTATTGCATCTTGGTTTATAATCATGTAAAACATTTATATGGCTCCCAAGTTAGAACTGTACAATAAGGTCCAATCTAGCTTTTCCCTTACCCTTCCACCTCTCTTATAGGTAATTATTAATTTTTGATCTAATCTTATTTCCTTATGGAGGCTAAGTAAATATATGTGTTAATTTAAACTTTTATTATTTTCCTTTTCCTTTGTTATAAACACTATTTTACACCTTGTCTTTTTTACTCAATATATCATGGAGATCCTTTGCTCCCACCTCCTCCCTTTTTTTTGCAACTGAATAATACTTTTTTGTGTTGTTGTATTGTATTTAGTCAACCAGTTTTTACACTGATGGGCATTTGGGTTGTTCCTACCTTTTGTTTATACAAACAGTGCAACAGTGAATAGACTTCTTAATATGTCATTTCTAGAGATTAATTCCTGTAAGTGTGTTTGGTAGATCAAAGGGTAAATACATAGATACTATTGCTAGATTTTGACAAATTACCTTCCACAAGGCTTATGCATTTGCATACTTACTCATTTGTATCAGCAGCATATGAGAGTACTGTTTTCTGTGAACCAGTTGTATGGAATATGTTTCTAATTTGGGGATTTTTTCCAATCTGGTAAGAAATTGTATCTCAGAGAAATTTCAATTTGTATTTTTCTTATTAGGATCATCTCTTATACACACATATTGTCCTCATATCGCTGAACATATAGACTATTTGCCCAGTACTCATGTGTCTTTGGATTGCCAGTCCCACAACTGGCTACACTGGAAAGATTTTTTAAAAAATCTTTTCTTCTAGAAACTCTAATTTTGTATTTGTTGCAGTGATCATTTGAATGAATGTTGAAATTGTATTCTTGGTCACACTGGCCAGGAAGGAGACTTTTAAAAATTTTCATTATTTTTAATGTAAATGAAAAGATTCAATCCAAATTAATTTTGCATGCCTGCCTGTCTGCAGTTCCTTCTACTCTCCTTGCCTAGTGACAACACAGTCCTCCTTTTCCTTCCATACTTGTAGTATCTTCTTAACAAGCTCCTGTACCCAACTCTCTACTCTCTTCTCTCCCATCTAGAAAGAACCAACAGGACGGTCTCTTATAAATGCATAGAACGATAAAGTACACACACCATATGGTCGCATCATGTCCCCAACTCCAGTACATTTTTGTCCAAAGAGTTGACCTCAGTAGTATTTTCTGGTGAGGGGCAGCAGCAAGTTTAAGGGCCGTGTTCCCAGGGAATTCACACAGGTTGTTGGACCGTCAGTTGTGATCCTTTAGTAGAGTTCTTGAGCTACACTGCTCTTTTTCTCGTGTTGCCACGGGGACTCTACATTGTGTGCCCCATCACGGCTGTCTTTGGTGGTAGCCAGGCACCATCTGGTTGTTCTGGTCACATGTTGATCATTCACATGGGTCCTTCTGTCTCCTGAGCTCTGTTTTCCTGTGTCTTTATTGTTCTTGGTCATCATCTGTTCTAGATGAGTTGGGACCATTTGCTGTACCTCGGATGTCAGCTTGCTAGCTTTTAAGACTCCAGATGCCACTCACCAATATGGAGTACAAAAGATTCTTAGCACTAGGCTAGTTATGACAGTTGGCCTTGATGTCCTTTGAAAGCATGGTCCCTAGATCCCCATCGCTGCTACTCTATCCTTGCAATATTACATTGAGATTAGAAGAGCTTTCAGTTTATGGTGAAGTCCACTTAAGTTGATTTACTTTCTTTTGTGTGCTGTCACTGCTTTCACTTAACCAAATTCCCATCAGCTCTCTAATCTGTGACCAACCCTCTCCCTCCCCACATTTGTAGCTGTCAAACAGTCTTTTCTTCTGTATATAAGTCTATTTTTAATCCCTCATAGCAGGGGTCTCATACAATATGTGTCCTTTTGCTGCTGACTGATTTTACTCAGCAGAATGTCTTCCAATTGAAACTAGGTTATAAGATGCTTCCTAAAATCATCATTGTTCTTTATCATTGCATAGTGTTCCACTGAGTATAGGTACCATAGTTTTTTTATCCATCCATTTATCTGCTGATGGGCATTTAGGTTGATTCATCTTTTTGCTGTTGTGGACCGTGCTGCAGTAAACATCCGTGTGTATATATCTGTTCATATGACAGCCTTTGTTTCTGTAGGATATATTTCGAGCAGTGGGGTTACTGAATCAAATGGTGTATCTATTTCCAGCTTTTTAAGGAAGTGCCAGATTGCTTTCTAAAGCAGTTGTACCATTTTGCAATCCCACCAGTGGTGTAGGAGAGTTCCAGTCTCTCCACAGCCTCTCCAGCGTTTGTTGCTTTGCGGTGTTTGGATCATGGCCAACCTTGATGTGAGATGGTATCTCACTGTAGTTTTGATTTGGGTTTCTCATATAGCTAATGATCATGAGCATTTCCTCATTTGTCTTTTGGCTCTCTGGATGTCCTCTTTGGTGAAGTGTCTGTTCATCTCCTTTGCCTCTTGCTTAGTTGGGTTATTTACCTTTTTCTTGTTGATATTTTGCAGTACCTTGTAGATTATGGAGATCAGATGTTGGTCTGACGTGTAGTTGCCAAATATTTTTTCCCATTCTGTAAGTAGTCTTTTAACTCTTTTGGTAAAGTCTTTGGATGAGTACAAGTGTTTGATTAGTGGTTCCCATTTGTCTATTTTCTCTTCTGTTGATCGTGCTTTGTCAGTTTTTGAAGTCTGTCTAAGCTATATATAAGACTTGCATTGTTGACCCCCCCAAAATTTTCACATTTTTAGGATATTGTATTTGTTGAAATTATTTAGTTACCGTATTGAAGTGCCTATAATCATTTCTGTGGTAATTGCTACATCTGTTAACCAAAGGTTCAGCAGTTCAAATTCGCCAGATGTTCCTTGGAAACTCTGTGGGGGCAATTCTATTCTGTCCTATAGGGTTGCTATGAGTAGGAATTGACTTAGTGGCAGTGGGTTTGTTTTTTGGTTTGGTTATAATAATTTCTAGTATAGCAACTATGAAGTATGTGTAGAAAGTTCCTTTCTGTTACAAGGCACTCCGGAACAGCAGATGCCTTTGAAAATTTTCAGTAGCATGTCATTTGATAAATTTCAAATATCATATTGTTAGAAAAGGTAAACTTTTTAAGAGTAAGGATTGAACACATTAAATTTTGCTATGCAAAATTAAAATGTCTTTTTCTATTCATCAGACTGACAAAAATTATCTTTTTAGTCTTTTAGTACTTCTTGTTCATTGTTTATAGAAGTGGTTTTAGCAAGAAAGATGGCATCTTCTATTGAAATTCAAAATAGCACATTTCCTCCTATCACATTCTACTTCTTGGAAACTATACCACAAAGATAAAATCACCAATATATAAAGAAAGTGTTCTTTTTCTTTTAAAGAGTATCACATCACCCTGACACTGATTTTTCTTCCTTCCTCTTTCACTTATTTGTAATGATCTCTGTGGTTATATTTGGGTCCACTTGGATGATCCAGTGTAATCTCATCTCATGGTCAAATGATTAAACAACCTTAATTTTATTTGCAACCTTAATTCTAGGATATTTACTGGATTATTGTTTGTTGTGGCTAAAAACTAGACACAAAATTAATGCCTAGTAGGGAAATCACTCAATACATTATGTTATATTCATACTGGGGAATATTAGGTAGTTCCTTAACACTTTAAATTAGAACTCTATTAGATGAATAGAAAGGATTTGCATGGAGGTTTTATTGACTGAAAGCAAGATTGGAATAAAACCAAAGCCAAACCTGTTGCTGCTGAGTTGATTCTAACTCATAGCGACCCTAAAGGATGGAGTAGAACTACCCTGTAGAGTTTCCAAGGAGTGCCTGGCGGATTCAAGCTACTGAGTTTTTGGTTAGCAGTTGTAGCTCTTAAGCATTATGCCACTAGGGTTTCCTAGGTTGAAATAGTGTGTATGATATGATCTTATTCTCCTTAAACTAACAATGACAAAAATAACCTTCATACATACATGTGTTCAAGTATGTATGTGTATGTATATATGTGTGTGTCTGTATCTGTTTATAAATACAGGGTCATGACTATAGAGAAAATATCTGAGGGATACTATAGATTGTTGACTTTGTTTTTGGGAGGCCGGGAAAACTAACAATAAACACATAAAAAATAAGTATAACCATATTTGTATAGTATTATATGTAGTTGGCTACATGTGTAAGATATTAAATAAAAATAATTTTGTAAAAGCTGCACACATCTCAAAAGCTGTGTAATATGTAGATATAAAGGAAGAGGAGGAGCTTAGAAAACTACTGAATTCTTGGTTTTTTTTAAATATTGTGGAAGCGTATGTACAACTTTGCTTGTTTTTTTTTTTTGTGTGTGTGTGTAGTTGTTCCGCTGAATGAAGATGTTCTAGTAACATTAGGTAAAGAAGAGGTAAGTCATTTAATTAATTGGTAGTGACCCCAAAGAGTTTGCAACTAAAATAGATATAGATAAATTAATGATATAAGAAATAGAATGAAATCTCTGTAAAACCATATTGATTTTTTTAATTTCTCTTTTAATTATGTTTTATTTAACAAAATATTTCAACAGAATTGAATTTTGAAATTTTTAAAGCAAAACTACTGCTAATGTTAATGTTCAATATGCAAACCTTGTTCTTATAACTAATCTTCAGTTGATTAAACTCTCTTCATAAAATTAAACATTAAAAATGAAATACTGCTAAATTGCTAAACACGTATCTTCTCAAAACTTAACACAAAATGTTAATAAAGACATTTTTAACTATGTAAATCCATAGCTCAAACTATAGGAGAGAGGACAAAAGGAAGCAAGAATTTTAACAAGTTTGTGGAGTGAAGAAAGAGATAAGTATCTGTGTGTGTCTGGAGACAGAAATAGTGAGAGGAAATTATCTGCTCTACAGAATTGAAGAAAGGCTTAGGATTTGAAGCACACTAGTACTACAAAACTCCTTATTCAGTGTGGAGCTAATAACAAGCAAAACTAAAAAAAAAAAAAAAAAAAAGACCCACTGCCATCAAGTCAATTCTGACCCACAGTGACCCAATAGGACAGAGTAGAACTGCACCTTAGAGTTTCCAAGGAGCACCTGGCAGATTCAAACAGTAGAACTTTTAGTTAACAGATGTAGCACTACACCACCAAGATTTCCTTCTAGGCATCTAGTTGTCTTTTAAAAAGAGAAAAATAAGGAAAAAGCTTTTAAAAATATTTATTCATATTTTTACCATTTGCAGTACTCTTTAGTTATTTACTTTTGCATCTAGATTTCTGAATATATTCTTTTTCTCTGAAGTACTTCGTTGAACAGTTTTCTTTAATGCTCTTTGATCAGGATAATCAGTTAACTGATTAGTAATACTTGTTGAATGACTAAATTTCATTTGTGCCTGTTTTTGCATAGTCTGTGCAGAAAAAGAACTAATCTACATGATTAATGAAAACTCATCATTAATTTGCCTTTTAGTATGAAATAAAAATGTATCACTCAAAACTCTTTATGCTTTTTTTTTTCCTTGCTAGATGTTATTTTCTTTTTATTATGATCGAATGAAAATGTACATTCCCATATAAATTTGCATGCCCACCTATATACAGCTTCTACTGCTCTCCCTGCCCGGTGACAGCACACTCTTCCTCTCTTCTGCATACATGTCTTATTCTCCCTGCAAACTCCTATCTCCTCCTTTCCACCCCTTCCCCTTCCTCCAGTAAGTGGTCAGCAAGATGACATCCTATAGATGCACAGAACCATAAAGTGCACACATGATATGGTCACTCTGTGTTGCCAAGTCCATTGATTCCTGTCCAAGAAAACTGCTTATACTTTTGGCATTTAACCATGGAATTTTTGAAAAGCTTAGTGTCTATATTTATATGTATATATATAAAACTTTCTGCTGTGTTTATTTGCTGTTGATTTCTGAACTGACGTATTGATCCTAGAACAACTTGTAAGTTTTAATATAAATCAAAATTATAACTGTTCATAGAAGTAAAAGCTAAATAATTTATTTGATTTATTTTGTTCCAGTTCCAAAAATTGAGACATGATCTGGAAATGGTACTGTCAACTATTCAGTCAAAGAATGAAAAGTTAAAGGAAGATTTGGAAAGGTATGTTTGTGTTGTAGAAGACCATTGCGTTTGAGTCACTTCCAACTCATAGAAACCTTATAGAATGGAGCAGAACTCCCCCATAAGATTTCTATGGGGGTGGTCTTTACAGAAGCAAATTGCCACACCTTTCTCTTATGGAGCACCTGGTGAATTCAAACTGCTGACCTTTTGGTTAGTTGGTGAGTGCTTTAACCATTGCATCACGATGACTCCTTTGTTTATATTATAGATACTGTTAATCACTGCTAAATGTTGAATTAGCAACATTGAATGATTTTTGGCTTTTTCCCCTCTCAATGTTTAAAGGGAGCAACGCTGGTTGGATGAACAAGAACAGATACTGGAATCTCTTAACACAGTATATAATGAACTGAAAAACCAGGTTGTGCCATTTTCTGAATCAAGGTATTAATTTTATGTTCTAAGTTTTTAAAATAGGAAGAATCATTTTCATTTTACACTTTACAAAAAGCTCGTAGTTGGAAAGAAGGTAGATGTTACCAGGAATCATAAGTCTTACCCTGATTTTTGCCAGTCAGTAATTAGTCTTATTTCAATGACTTGATTACACTTCTAGTTTCCCTTTATGTTAAATAGAAAGTATTGCTTCATAAAGCTAGTTATTTGGTTTAAGGAGTGAAAGTTGAACAAAGTTTTTTTAAAAAAATTTTTTTATTTAATATGACAGAGTGAAAATGTACATACATTCCTGTATAAATTTACATGCCCACTTCTGTGCAGCTTCCACTGCTCTCCCTGTCTGGTGACAGCACACTATTCCTCTCTGCTCCATACATGTCTCATCCTCCCAACAGTCTCCTTTCCCCTCCTCTCCACCCACTCTCCTTCCTCCAGCCAGAGGTCAGCAGGATGATATCCTACAGAAGCATAGAACCATAAAGTGCATCCAATATATGGTCACTCTACATCACCAAGTCCAATCCATTCCTGTCCAAAGAGTGGACCTTTGTTATGATTTCTCGGCAAGGGCAGCATCAGGGCCAGGAGCCATGCTTCCATGGGAACCCTGAAACTGCTGGACCATCAATTGAGGTCTTTTAGTGGAGATCTCAGGATGCACCCCTTTTTGTTCTTGTGTTGCCAGTGAGACTCAACTTAGTGAGCTCCATTGCGGCTATCCCTGGTGGTGGCCGGGCACCATCCGGTTCTTCTAGTCCCAAGTTGATGTAGGCACCCACTCATGTGGGACTGTCTGTTTTCTGAGTTGTCTTTACCGCATGTCATTTTGGTCCTCGGTGAGCATCCGTTCCTGCTGAGTTGGGACCATTTCTTGTGCCCTCGGATGGCAGCTTGGCAGCTTTTAAGACCCCGGACACCACTCACCATTGTGGAGTGCAGAGAGCCCTCTTAGCAAAATGCTGGTTGTGCCAATTGACCTCGATTTCGCCTAAGAGCATGGTCCCTTGCCCCCTGCCCCAGCTACTCTATCCTTGCAATATTGGGTTAAGATAGAAGGAGTACTCAAGTTATGCTGAAGTCCACTTAATGTTATTCTTGTTTCTAATGTGTTCTATCACCGATTTCACCAAACCAGATTTCAAGCAACTATCTAATTTAAACCCTTCCCCCCTCCCTTGCAGCTGTCAAAGAGTCTTGTCTTCTATACACAAGTCTGTTTTTGAGATCTTATCGTAGAAGTCTCATACAATATTTGTCCTTTGTCACTGACTACTTTCACTCAACATAATGTCTTCCAGTTGAAACCAGGTTATAGATGTTCCTGGAATCATTGTTATTCTTTATCATTGCGTAGTGCTCGATTGACTATATATACCATAGTTTACCTATCCATTCTTCTGTTGTTGGGCATCTGGGTTGATTCCATCTTTTTGCTATCGTGGACTGTACTGCGATAAACATTCTTGTGCATATGTCCGTTTATATGAAAGGCCTTGATTCTGTAGGATATATTCCAAATAGTGGAATTACTGGATCAAATGGTATATCAATATCCATTTTTTTAAGGAAGCGCCAGATTGCCTTCCAACAAGGCTGGACCATTTTGCAACCCCTCCAACAGTGTAGGAGGGTTCCACTTTCTCCACAGCCTCTCCAGCATTTGTTGTTTTGTGGTTTTTGGATCATGGCCAACCTTGTTGGGATGAGATGGTATCTCATTGTAGTCTTGATTTGAATGTCTTTAATAACTAAAGATCGTGAACATGTCCGCATGTGTTTTTTTGGCTGCCTGGATCTCCTCTTTAGTTGAACAGAGTTTTTAATCAACTTGTGAGTAACCAGTTACATTACGTATGTATCTTGTCAGCTAAGTGCTACTTGATTTTTTTTTTAATTTACTAGAATCTTTAATGAGCTGAAAGCTAAAATGCGCAATATAAAAGAATATAAGGAAAAGCTCTTGTTTACCTTGGGTGATTTTCTAGAAGACCATTTTCCTCTGCCTGATGGAAAAGTTAAAAAGAGAAAGGTAAGTTTTAAAGTAGATGTTCATATAGATACTCATATTTTAAGTTGTTTTAGGTAGTTTCAAAAAAAACTTTCTGATAAATCTTTGTATATTTGCTGTACACATCTAAGATATATACACATAGATACATGTACAGAAATATTCCATCACTGTATTATAATGTTGATTGAAAAATTGGAATCAGTTATTCAATAAAATGGAAATTAAATCTATTTTTTGATTGTAAAATGAGGAATATGGACAATATATTTAAGACGTCTATAAAATAAAATGTTGAAGTATTATTTAACATACATTTTGACCATTGAGACTCAGGTTTTTTATAAATGAAACCCAGCTATTTTTGTGAGTTAAGGCAGCTTTTTGAAAGACACTTTTGCTGGTTCATATCTTCTATTTTCACATGCACCTATTTCACAGCTGCAGCTTTTCCCTCTGTTTAACTGGTCTCTTCCTGGATACTCAGATTTTCTGTGTTATGAGTGAAAGTGTCGACATCATATGATAAAATTCCCTAGAATAGTTACTTTCAGTCTTTTTAAAAGAGATCTTGTTGTGTATGTCACTAATGAAACTTAATAACCTAGTTAAAAATCTTGTGTGTCTCCAGATTCCATAGAGCACCTTTGTTTTTATAATGCCTCTGTGTTCATAAGTGATCTTTCCGTTATCATGCCTGATGTTTATAATTTATGTTTTCTATCTTTTTAAAATCAGTTTGTGTTGGAGTTAACAACTTTGTGAGTTCTTTCAAAGAATCAATTTTAGTTTTTTAGTTTCTCTAATATTCATCTTTCTTCTATTTTATTATTTCCTAGTGTTTGATTTATCCTTTTTTAAGCTTCTTGAAATAGCTCAATTACTAATTTTATAGCTTAATATCTCTAATATAAATGTATAAACTACTCTCTAATCACTCCTTTGTCTATATTCTACAAATTTTGATATGTTGTATTTTCATTATCTTTGAAGTAAAAATATTTTCTAATTTGTTTTGTGATATTTCCTTCTACTTATGAATTATTTAAATTATGTTGTTTAATTAACATTAATTTGGGTAAAGAAATAGAAGTTATGATTATCAGAATTTGGAAATGACATAAAACTAAAAAGACTGGATAAAAAATATATTACGTGACAGAATCAGGAGTGCTTTTTCAGCCAACCAGAATCTGGGCCCCCCAGCTGTATGTGTTTTGTATCTCTTCTACTCTTTTTATAACTCAGAATTGATTAGGTTTAAAATCTACCCTGCTCTAATATGACCTCACTACCATGACAAAAGGAAACCTTTATTTCCAGAGTTGTATTTACAGGTATAGGGGTTAGAATTTCAACACGTATTCTGGGGAGACACAATTCATTTCATAACAGTCTTGTGTCATTGCAATTAAGAAATGTTAACACTTAAAATCTTGTAACAAATAATCTAATAATATGCCACTGGCAGAATTGAAATGTTAATTTTTTGTATTCATGTTTTTTCCAAAGAAAAACGTTCAAGAACCATCTGTGCAGCTGATAACACTACATGAAATGTTAGAGGTAAGTGTTTTGTGAGGTTTAATTCTTCTGTCTTGAACATTTTCTCTAAATTAGTGCTTTGTGAACAACTAGATATTACCAGCTATTGTGGAGTTGATGCTGATTTGTGGCAATCCTGTGTGTGTCAAGAATAGAACTGTGTGTTCACCATAGGTTTTCCAGTGGCTAGTGTTTTGAAACTAGATCACCAGTCCTTTATTCCCAGGTGTCTCTAAATGAACTTGAACTGCTCTCCTTTTGATTAGGGGCTGAATGCTTTAATGGAGCCCTGGTGGTTCAGTGGTTAAGCACGTGGCTGCTAACACAGAAGTTGGCAGCTCAAACCCACTAGCCAGCCACTCTATGAGAGAAAGATGTACCAGTCTATTTTTGTAAAGACTGAAGCCTAAGAAGCCCTATGAGTCTGTTTTGCTGTGTCCCGTAAGGTCATTATGAATCAGAATCGACTTCATGGCAGTGTGTTTAGTTTTGACCACATTAACTGTACCACCCAGAGACTCTACATGCAGTCTCGGAAAACAGAAAAATACTGTTTCAGATATCCAGTTATGTATCATCTTTTATATAGTTAGAATAATTTAGTATTAGTGTAAAATTAATTTCTGTACAGTATTGAAAAGAATATTTGTTCTTAAAAGAACTTGAAATTAAAATCTTATCCTTAATCATATTCCTAAGACTATTTTTTGTAAGTAAGCACTTTAAAAATATTTTTCTGAGATTATTTAGTATTTTCATGGTAAAATCCTATGCTGTTACTAGATGCAATGTTAAGTTGGCAACTGTGCTGTATTTAAAATATATATGTGAGCTTAGGATATTTTCCATAAAATTTTGACAATTTGTGCACAGTTTTTCTTTAAGTAACATCAGGTCATTTTTCCTATTATAAGGGCTGAATAACACTAACTTTATCTGCTTTATATTCAGTTTCTTTTTCCAGTAGCCTTAGCCTATTTTTAAAACTATTTTTGAACTTCAGCCAAATGATCAAACACGTTTAGTAATTTGGAAGATCTTAATAGGAACTAAAGCAAATTGGGCTGAGTAGAGGGTAAACTAGTCTGTAAAAAGTAGACTATTTAGCTATGAGTGCATTTTTAAAAATCGCTGTTAAAGTTTAAAGAAAGTAATTTCAGAAAACAAGTTTCATTGTAGCTTATGAATTGAGTACTGTATTCTTTTGTTTTTGTTCAATAAACTAGTTTTGCTGCCTTAGAATGTCTTAAATACAGAATATTATTGTTTGGAAAAGCAAAATGCAAATATTTACTATGATTAGAACCTTTTAACATGTTGTCAGCTATTCTAGTTTGTACTAAAATTAAGCTGACTACTGTTTTTCATGGATGACTTTTTTTTTCTTAGTAGAGGTTGTTATTTATGTGACAAGTGTTGACAGATGTTAACTGAAATACATGTGTAATTTTTAAAACAGTATACTATATGATGCCATATAAAACTTGAAATTACAAACCATTTTCATTTCCTGGGCTTATATTATCAGTGATAAAAGTAACCAAATTTAAACTGCAATTCATTGAAAACTAAAACAATGTAAATGTTTATTTTAGATTTGGCTTGTAGCATTTAAGTATTTCTAAAATTTTCTATAAGTTTGATTAATACAATTAAAATTAGGAAAGAAAAGCTAGAAAGATGTTAAAATATATTAAAATAAGTATTGCTTTAAAATAGGAATAATATACAATTCTTAATCATGTCACCTGAAAGAAATAAACCAAAGCTTATTAGTAGGACTTGAAATAGCTTAAGTTAGTGACAGATGAAAGTGTTACTTTAAGAATTGAGATATTGGTATTAATATGAGATATACTTGGGTTTACAGCTTGAAACATTAATTTTATTCATTTCTGTAGCACTTTATATTTGTAAGATATATTTACTTTTCCATGTTCCTTACAATAATTATGTTTTTCACTTAACACTTTTATGTTCAGAGATATGGAGTATAATCCATGATCTGCCACTCATTTGCTCCTGAGGAGTCCCTATATTATTCTAAGTCCTGATTTTATAATTTCTAAAGGCACTGTGAGGTAGACTAGTAAATGGAATGTGTTTAGTATTTTTTCATTCTGTTTTATAGAATGTTAGTGTTCGAAGAGTTGTAAATATATGTCCATTGAAAAAATATCCTAATGCCATGGATTTACAAAAGACAGTGATTCTCAGTGTACATTAAAAACCTTTCTCAAGCTTATTTGATTACAGAACCCTGCTTTTCAAGAACTAAGAACATCTTTTAGGTAGACATTCCATGGAATGCAGTTTGAAAATGCCAATCTGTATGCTGTTGTTGTTAGGGACGATCAAGTCAGTTTTGACCCTTAGCAACCCTATGCACAAGAGAAACACTGCCTGGTCCTGGGCCAGGTCCAGAATTGTTTTTATGCTTAAGCCCACTGTTGGAGCCACTGTGTCAGTCTATCTCACTGAGGATCTTCCTCTTTTTTGCTGACCTTCCACTCTGGTAAGCATGATGTCCAAAGTGTGTAAAACGCAGTCTCGCCATTTGTGCTTCCAAGTAGCACTCTGGTTGTACTTCTTCCAGAACACATTTCTTGCCAGCCTGTGTAGTTTGTTTTTGTTTTTGTTTTTAGTTCTTGTAAAAAGTATAGATAACGTTTGCCAGTTTAATGTGTTTCACTTGTATAATTCAATAAAACAAATTACATTAATCGTATTGTTCAGCTATCGCCGTCAGTTACTGTAATTTTCATCCCCATAAACAGAAACTCAGTGCTAAACAAAGATTCCAAGCCTGTATAATTTTTAACATAGATACTCAAAACTTCTCAATTTGTGGTTGTAGCCTTGCAGCATTTTTTTATTTTTAATTTCTTTTCCCTAGATATTAAGACATATGTACCTACTGTCTTTTGGAACTTTGGTGCATTTTTTTGAATACTTAGTTTATTTTAAAAAAAATTTTTAGAAGTAATTATAACTAAACTTCTAAAAAAATTGTTCAGCATAAGTGGAAAGATTATAAATGTTTTAAACCAGTTTTTACGAAGAGTTTTCCATTTTAAGATGCAGTGACACAGTTTAAATATTTTACCCCCACAAATATCTGTCATCTTTAAAAAAGAAATATCAATTATTTAAGTAAGTATCTAAATATTGTGATTTAAACAACTGTTCAAGGACAAAGGAGATCAACAGTTTTTGGTGGAAAACTTGACTGGTGTTTTATTGTAGCTGTGTCAACTTTTTCCTAAGTAAAGCATATTTTGAATATTTTTTCCTAGATTCTCATAAATAGATTATTTGATGTTCCACATGATCCATATGTCAAAATTAGTGATTCTTTTTGGCCACCTTATATTGAGCTGCTGCTACGCAATGGAATTGCTTTGAGACATCCAGAAGATCCAAATCGAATAAGAATAGAAGCCTTTCATCAGTAAAAGAGCATCATCCTTTTCACACAATCTTAAGGAATCTTCTCATTCAGGCATAATGGAAATAGTGGAGACTATTTGGATAAAAAGCGTTATTTGCAAATCGAACACATAGTCCATCTTCCTTTTATCCTTAAATGACACTTGCTGTCATCTGTTCATTTAAAAATGGTCCTTTTTCATTCATCAGTGTTTCCATGTTTTAAACTGTATGGACAAAAATGCAGTTAAAAATTATTCTAGATTTTACTGCTATAAAACATTTAATGCACCTTATCTCATACAGTATTCTCCATAAAATTCTTTGTTGATTTGTGATATTGCTAATATACTTTTCTTCATAAACTTATAGGTTTCTTTTATGCCTTTTGAATGCCATTTGATACTCCTTTGTATACAGGAAATCTAATGAAATGTCATTTAATTTGCAGATAGTTTTAAAGTTCAAGTAGTATTTGTTAATAAAAGGAAGAAAACTTAAAATTAACAAATCACTTTCATTTATACTGTCTTATTTGTGGATTTGTGTAAACTTGAAATATCAAAAACAAATGGATAAAACTACCATAACATATATTTTAATGTGCATTATATACCAAGTGATACTATATTTATATAGTTAACCACTCTTGATTCTGCTTATTATTGCCAACAAAATTGTGCTTATAACATTTTGTTATTCGTTTGTGAATTTTCTCCAAATAAAATTATTTCATCTAAAGACTCAACTTTTAGTGATGTGGCGCAATATTTTTTTAATAGGAGACTTTTTCACAAAAAGATAAAATTAAGATATTATAGGATTCATTCAGGATTACATATAAGCTAAAGCAAAGAATTATAAGCCTAGTTAGCACATTAGGATTGCTTTGAGACATCCAGAAGACTCAAATTGAGTAAGATTGGAAGCCATCAGGATTAGTGTCCTGAAAGAACTTTATATATAATTACAGAAAAAGCTTTCTACTGTATGTCATCCAAGCTTCTTGCTTCCTTTTTCAAATATTTTACTGTGCGTTAAGTGAAAGTTGACAATTCAAATCAATTTGCCATATTACTCCCTCTTTTTTAAGAAAGGAAGTAATCTTTCAAATATATGATGCCCCTTCTGTAGAACATACAAACAGTGCTGTAATTTAGAGAATGTAAATTCTTTTAAGAGCCAATGATCTGTTCATTTACTGAAAGTGAAATATTGAAGTCTCATACTATCATTGTGATCTATCTTATTTTTCAGGGTAGTGAGCGTTTGTTGGATGCATTTAGATGCTATGGTATTGGGTGTATAAACATTTAGTATTGTTAAGTCCTGCTTGTATATTGAACTTTTCAGCAATAAGTAGTGATCATCCTTGTTCATGATTGTGGATTTTACATTAAAATCTATTTTACCTGAGATTAGTATTGGCACACTTGCTCTTCTTTGTATACTGTTAGCTTGGTGTATATTATTCCATCCTTTAATTTTCAGTTTGTTCATATCTGTAAGTCTAAGGTGTATTTCTTGTAAGCAACATATATACAGGTTGTATATTTTGATCTGGGATACCACTCATTGTCTGTTTATTGGAGCCATCAGTCCATTTACATTCAGTGTAGGTTTTCAAAATCTGTTAGAATACAGTCTTTCATAGTATTCTGTTACAGTGTTTTAGATTTCCTTTGAGTCTCTTGTGACATGTCCTGTCTTATTTCGTATTTGCATTAGTTGTTTCCTGTCCTGTTTTTCTTTTGTAAACTTCCCCAATGGTTTATCAATTTTGTTGATTATTTTAGTGACCTTGAAGATAGAGTAATGGACACTAGCATTAATTAGGAGAAATCAGAGAAAAGAAGAAAAATGAAGAACATTAAGAAACATATGGGACTCTAGCAAGAGGAATAATCTGAGATTAATTGGAGTTTGTGAATGCGGAGGAATAGATGAATTTATGTATTTTTTTATGTTAGTGTTTTCTGTGTTCGTAATATTCTGTTGTGGATCCTTCTTCTTTATGGGTTGACTTTTCATTTTTTTTACTGTTGGTTTTGTGACTTTTTTGAGACTCCTGTATTACATTTCTTATTTTGATGTATTGCATTGCTATTGTGCTTTGCAGCTGTCTTTTTGATCTCCCTAACTATTCTAAGTTTAAGCCTGATTGTAGCTTCTGCATATCTTTTTAACTTCCTCTGTGTCTGAAAGGACTATAACTACTGTAGTGTATCCCTACTTTTAGTGTGATGGTGTCATAGTTTTTGTGATATAATCATTGGTTCCCTTCTTTTAATATTGTAGCTTTGATTCAGTTTTGTGACTCCCCTAACTGAGTTGGTTTCTGGATGCTGTGCCCTGCGTTGCCTCCTTAACTATACACTTAATGGTTTTGTTTATCTATGTTAAGAGCTTCTTTCAATATTTCTTGTAGTTTTGGTTTGGTTTTTGCAAAGTCTCTAGGCTTCTGTTTATCTGCAAATGTCTTAATTTCACCTTCATATTTGAGAGATGCAGGATACATAATTCTTGGTTGGAAGTTTTTCTACGTCAAGTCTTTGAATGTGTCATTCTGCTGCTTCCTTGCCAACATGGTTTCTGCCGAGAAGTCAGATAGAAGCCTACAGGGTTTCCCTCTGAATGTTTGCTTTGAGCCTTGCTGTCTATAAGAGCATCTGTTTATGTTTCATTTTATTAAGCTGGATTGTAATGTATCTGGGAACCCTGGTGGCATAGCGCGTTAAGTTCTATGTCTGCTAATCAAAAAGTCAGCAGTTCGTATCCACCAGGCACTCCTTGGAAATTCCATGGAGAAGTTCTACTCTGACCTGCAGTGGCAATATGAGTCGGACCCGACTTGATGAGAGTGGTTTTTTTTTTTTTTTTTTTTTTAAATAATATGTCTTGGTGTCTTTCTTTTGGGTTCTAGTTTTTTTGCCATTCAATACATGTGTTTGATATGTATGTTCTCGTGTCATAACTTCAGAGAAGTTTTCTGTCAGCAAGTCAACAACAATACTCTGTGTTTTCATCTATCCCTCCTTGTTCAGGAACTCTAATTAATTGCAGATTATTCCTCTTGATAGAGTCCAACATGTTTCTTAATGCTTCTTCATTTTCTTATTTCTTTTTTCTGATTTCTCCTCATTAATGCTAGTGTCAGGTGCTCTATCTTCAAGTTCATTAAGTCTGACTTCCGTCTCCTCAATTCTGCTCTTTTGCCTTTGGATTTAATTGTCTAATTCTGTAATTTTGTTACTGATCTGTTACATTTCAGATCATTGATATTCCATCAGTTCAAATAACTTGGTTGATTTTTCATTTTGTTCTGCTGCATTTTGTTTAATCTCTAGGAGAGTTCTATATATAATTCTTTGGTACTCAACCTCCGATAGTTTCAGGAAGGCTTCTTCATCTGGGAGTTTTCTGAAGCCATGGTGCGTTGTTTCTTCAAAAGGGTAGAGATGGACTGTTGTCTTCAAGCCAACTTGAAGCTGTTTAGTTTCTCTGGTGTTACCTCAACGGGAGCTGAAGTGTAATTTGTCATCAGCTGCCTGTGTGTACTCTAGTGCCTCACCACAGTGGACTCTGGGTTGGCAAGCTCTGACAAAGACAGCACCCTACTTACAGTGTCATTAGAGGGGCCGTCAACTAACTGTATGATGTAAGTCAGCAAAGGCTGGAAGAGATGTCGCTGGGCTGCTCAGCAATTATTTTTGCAGGCAGCGTTATTTTAAAAATTTAGGAGCCATGCAACAGCTTCCAGAATCAGTCAGGCTGTCAGATGCGGCAGGCCCCACCTTCTGGCTGACAATGGAAGCTCCTCTTTGGCCCTCCCCAGATGCTGTGATGTAATACAAAATAGGGAGGGGTAACAGCCTTGCTTCCATCCTCAGCCGGGCCCTACCTGTAAAGTAGCAGTGTACTAAACAAAAGTCTTTATGCTGGAAAAGCACTTTATAGACTGACAGTGCTTCTCAGCCTGGGAAGTATCCCCTTCTGATGCCTCTGGTTGGGTGGCTCCACCTCCCAGCCAACCAAGATGGCATCCTCACTGAGCTGCCCTTCCTACCACAAAACAGCAGAATGTATGGTGGAGCTCAGAAAAAGGGTTGGGGGCAGTGGTTCTCTCATTCATCAGCTGGGTTCTCAAAATGTGGCTATCCCATGCACTGTGTCTCTCCTGTGGTAAACAGTGTTTACTTTAGCACTGTAGTTCAGTGTATTTGCTGGCTATGCCATCCTCTACTTCCTGGATATGAAAAAAGAAAAAGAAAAAAGCTTTAGTAACTGCAGCCTGTCCAAGTGGCAAGTCAGCAGGAGCAGGGCCCAGTGCGTTCTCCCTTATCAAAGAAAGATAGTTTCCTGTTTAGTGGTGTAGAGTCCAATGTGACAACCCTATCACATATACTAGGCCTCCTTGGGTGTGCAGAATATTCCATTGAATTATCGATCCAGGCTTTAGTTTTCAGAGGGAACTGGGGAGATGTGTGTCTGGTCTACCATCTTGTCTCTGCCTCTTCTAAACTTAAAAGTCTAAAAGACTTTTGTGGTTTTGACTATGTTTGAAGAAATGTGTCCCCTGCTGGGAACCTATTATCTAAGTCTTCAGTTGTTAGTGATTTAAGAAAATCATGACATTTATTTAGATGTAGAATTTGTTTTTATATCATTGATTCTTAAATATAATAATGCAAGATACCTAAAAATACCAGAAATTCTAGCTGTCCCATGTGAGATGTTGATAGTATCTTAACTTAAAAACAAATTAATCTTAGTCTATTCCAAATGGATTTAACTTTGTTATTAATATGTAGAAATATATTGATTTAGGAAAACTAAATATCTGGTTAATAATTCAACCTAGTTTAATAAGACCCTGTTAAGTCGTATCTTGTGTTTTATTTATTTGACATCTATGTTAACATTTCAGTATCTTTATTTTCTTTAGTTTCTTTTGTTTTGTTATTTAGTATACCTATAGGTTACTTCTTTGTTACATTTACCAAATTACATTTCTCAATTCTATACAACTTCTTAACCCAACTTAGTTTTCTGAAATTTCTACTTAATGATTATTCAAGACAGCTACTAATAACAACTGCATCAGGAATAGTCAATGAAATGACCTATTGCCTTTTTAGTGTTTACCAATCAAAACATTAGACATATGTAATGTTTATGCTACCATAAAAATTTACCTATAAAGTGATTTTTTTTAAAGTTTTGTTGTTCAGATTTTATTGTTGTGAAATGCAGCGTGCCAAGTTTTTGCTGAGCGTTGTTGCGGTGTGTGATGTGTGGGCTCAGAAACAACATCTATTAGTAGAGTGAAAACTTACACACTGTTATTTTTAATATTGTTGCTAGTTTATTGTTTGTGTTCCAGCATAATTTGAGTTCCATTTCCCTGTTTGTAATGTGTAGAGATTTTTATATTTAACTGACTTTTAATTGCATGTGTGATACATGAACATGTTCTGTATTTTTTAAAATCATGACATTATAAATAAATTTAGAGTATGCTTTGGTCATACTTCAAATGTATCTTCACTATCCTGAGGTAACCATTGTTTGACACATGATAGTTTTCATATAGTGATCATGCTGTCCTTTGTCCTACTATTTAATTGTGTCCAGATTGTGATAACATCCATCATAATGCATCTTGCTTTGTGCTAATCACAGAATCAACTGACGTAATGAACTGTTATATATCTACTCACCATCTCCATGTAAAATTTCTATATTACAATGTTTAGTGTTAATGCAGCCTGTATTTTAACAGTATAATTTAATGGTGTAGTAATTAAGAGTATGGCTGGTAACCAAAAAGTTGGCCATTCAGATCCACTAGCTGTTCCCCGAAAACCTGACAGAGCAGCTTCACTCTGTCCTGTAGGGTTTCTGTGAATCAGAATCAACATCAACAGGTTTTGCTTAGTTCAGCTATGTTTATTTTGTGGGAAGATAACTTTGGTTTAACTTAATTTTCAAACCGTCCTTTCACTTTTCTGTGTAATAAAAGATTGCTTGAACCACAGACGGCTTGGCTTGGCTGAACCACAGAAGTGCTGTATTCTTTGACACAATACAAGCAGCAGCATTTGCTAGCCATTTCCATGAATACTTGGGGCATGTAGAAATCTGTGCTAAAGTGTTGGCAGGAATGTGTGATAGAGTCATGGATAATTCATATGGCCAGAATTGCTAACATAATGTTATGGCAGGAAAATGCTTGCATTCTGTAGAATACTTTGTTTAATGACCTGTAATAAACTTGTCTGTTTGATTATTATGACTCACACAAATAGTAAATTCATTTCTGGTTGGTCACTGGTTGGGGTAGCTGTTAGAAGGATACAGAGAAAAGAATTTTGAGTCTTAGTCATTTTGTTTTCTTGTTTTTTTTGCTATTCCTGCTTTTTGTTAAAAAAAAAAAAAAGGATATCTAAAATGGTAGGTCTCTTTGTCCTCTTTTAACTGGACTATACTAGGCCACATGAGATGTTAAATAATAGGATTATGAACTATCTAAAGAAAGTTTATAGACATTCATTTGTATCATTTGAAAAGGATTCATAAGTGAAGAAGAATATTTTCATCCAGAATTAGTGAAGATTATTGCTTTTAAGGTAAGCATAAACATCAAAGTAAAAATCTCTTCCGGTGCTATGAATTAGGATACACAGAATGAGCAATACTTGTGGATTTGTGTTCTCTGTACCTGGCTTAGTGCCAAATGTAATCAACCTTATTCTGTGTCCCAGAAGCCAAGCTGGTATAACGTAGCCTAGACCTACTTGCACTTCCTTGTTTTCCACTCTTCCTTAATAAATATCTTTGATTCTAATCATAATGACTTCTTTGAACCACAAGCTTGCTATGCTTGTGGCTGCCTCCATTACTCAACATTCATTTGGAATGTACATCTTTCTTCTCTCTCTTCATGCCACACTAATTTTTTAAGTCCTGTGTCACTAATATCTATGGAACCTTCCTTGATGACTTACTTCTCTTTCACCTTGTCTAAACTGCGGTTTTCTGTGTTATGTATCATTTTCTTCTTTTTTTGTATGAGAGATACAAAATGTAAGGTTATGGAGAGATACATAATGCTCTTCTAGCAAATTTGGACTTGTTTCTGTAAGACAGTACTTCTATCTTAATGCACTTCTATCCATTATCACTGTTAAGGGATGATGAGAAACCAATGGTAAGTGGAGTACTTACAAATATAATAAGGTAGATATAGCAATACTGAAAGGTCAGGAAACAAAACAAAGCATTCAATGTGACCACTACAAAAACGAACTAGAAACCCTGTACAGTTCTAGGCATTTGCTGGACTGGTAGAAAAGGACATTAAACTAGGAATCACATGAAACACTACAATGTTATGAAAATGAACAAGAGGAAAGTAAAATGCACATCAAATAATTGTAGGAAACTAAGAACTGAAATTTCACACAAATCAGCTGAAGAAAATCTCCCCCTCAACCATTAAAGAGAAGAAAATTGTAGTTCTAAACCACAGATAAGCTTATGTATATTCAGGAAAGCATTTGAGGATTTGAAAAACCACATTGAATCAGAAATTTCACACTAAGAATAAGTGGAGAAAATAAAAGGTTAAATTTAGGAAAGACATTGAAGGCAAACTGCTTCAGAAATAGAGAGTAAATTACAAGATGCCCAATATAGAGCAGACTTAAAAAATTAAAAAGGGACATTAAAAAGGCAGGAAAACAACGAGTATGAAAAAGAGATAAGGAAGTGGAAGAGTTGGAAACAGTGCAAATGAAAGGCAAAATGTGTGGAATATCAGTATTATTGAAGTTGCTGAGAAAGGAAACAGTGGGAAAGAACTAATATTTAAAGTTATAACCAAGAAATAGAAGACCACCTGAACTTACACTTCAAATGGACTCACTGGATGAATCGGATGATATGCCCATAATTATCAATTGAAGTACATATTGTTGTAAAAAAAAGATTTCAAAGAAATTTGCAAAGCTTCCCAGCAGAAATGAGAGATCAAATCACTAAAACAAAAGAATTAGATTTGCCTCATACTTTTCAAAACCAGTTTACAAAGCAAGGCACAATGGAGCAATACTTAAAAAAAAATCATGAACTAAGGATTTTCTATGCAACCAAGTTACTCCTCAGCTATCAAAGTTTTTTAAAAAGTACTTTGCAATATAGAAAAAGTATGCATCCAACAATCCTTGGGAGTCCATTATAGGATGAGCTTCAGAAAACCCATTGTCTATGTTTAAACCCAATTTTAACGTCTACATATCTTACTAACTTCCTCTCCATCTGGAAGGACTATAACTACTGTAGTATATCTTTCTGGTGTGATGGTACCATAGTTTTCATGATACAATCACTGGATCACTTTTAATATTAAAGCTTTGGTTGAGTTTTGTGCCTTCCCTAACTAAGTAGGTTTCTGGATGGTGTGTCCTGTATTGTCTGCTAAAATATAGAGTTAATCGTTTTGTTTTTCAAAGCCAAGAGCTTCTTTCAGTATTTCTTGTATCTTTGGTTTGGTTTTTACAAAGTCTCTGAGTATGTCTGCGAATGTCTTAATTTCATTTTCATATTTGAAAGACAGTTTTTCAGGATATATAATTCTTGGTTGGAAGTTTTTCTCTCACAAAGTTGAGTCCCAGTGGCACTTCATAAACACATTTAAAAAAACAAAAAGGCCATTGTCTTTGAATTGATTCCAAGTCATAGTGACCCTGCAGGATAGATTAGAACTGCCCCATAGAGTTTCCCAACAGCTCCTGGTGGATTTGAACTGACAGCTTTTTTGTTAACAGCTGGAGCACTTAACCACTATCCTACCATGGTTCTCAGCTTTAGCAAATGGGAAAACTTCACAAAAGGATTGATGGTGAGTTGTTTCAAACAAGCATACATACAGGACTAAGTCAAAGGTATGTATGACTACAGAGTACTAAATATACAAGTGCTACATATATTGTGACAAATTATAGTTTTTTAAAATGAGGAAGGGGAGAAAGCCAAATTTAAAAATATTAGTGTTGTATAGATGCCAGGTTACTGTTCAAAATCTGGTAAACCAGAGTAAAAAGTCAAATAGGAAAAAAGATATAAATAAAAAAGTAACCACTAGAACTAAAATGCAAGGCTTCCGAAACATCAGAAGATTTTTAAATATAAGAACAGGAAATAATGTGTTTTCATAGAGCGAGATAGCGAGTATTAAAAATCCACCTAGCTATAAAATAGTATAAAGTCTGGGAAGAACTCCAACTTTATAGAAGGATGGCAGGGAATATACCTGTTACAACTTAAGTGCTGAAAGTAGGTGAGATTCAGTGATCAGAGCTAGACAATTGTCACAGCACTATAAGCAACCAGAACATTGGCATAGTTGTGCCGGTTCCCCTTTTCTCCAAATCCCATGGAGCAATATGAGGGTCAAAGATTTTTAAAAAATGTGTATGCAGTGGATTTTGCTGCAGATACAACAGCCAGGACTAGAGAAGCGTCAGCTTGTTTTTAGCCAGCATTAGACAAGTCAGCCCCAGTTACTGAACAGGAGGCACTTATGTAGTAGTCATGTGATGGCTGACCAGAAGACCAGATAGTCATACCTTCCTATGTGACTAGCATCAGAAAATGTTCACTATCAGGGAGTGGGTAAGGCTTATAGTACTTAGCAAGAGCATGTGAGCATGTTTAGGGTGCTCCTATTTGAGACCAGACCTGTTAGTCATAACAGTGATAATGGGCTTACTGCACAAAACCAAACCCACCAGAGTATGCAGGAGACACACCTAAAACCAAATGGTTCAGAAAGGCTGAAGATAGAGAAATACAAAGGAAACTGAAATAAAAAGAGAACAGGAGTAGAGAACCTGATATCAAAAAAAGTAAAATATGAGCTGCAGTGAATAAAATATGACAAGGATACTTTTTGTGATAAAAGCTACAATCCACAATGAAGATATAATCACAAGAATATTTATGTACTGTGTAACACAGTAACCACCTTTCGGAAACAAAAACTACCTGAGATGCAAGAAGACATAGAAACTCACTAATAATAGCAGAATGTAATACATTATTTTCATAGCAGATCAAATGGACAAAAAATGAGACAGAAGAGCTAAGCAACACATCCACATGTTAGATATGGATATATGGCAAACTATCCATCATAATAATAGAGAATACATAAGTCTCACAGTATACTCACAAAAAATCGATCATATTTTGTGTCATAAAACATCAGGAATTCTACAAATTAGAATTATACAAATGACATTGATCACATTGCAATAAGACTAGAATTTACTCACAGTAAAAAGCAGGGAGGGCTCTTCCATTTGAAACTAAAAGCCCTCCTGTTTAAAAACTGATGAAAGAGAAAATACAAATTACAGGATTTAAAAAATATGTATTGTGAGAACACTATCAAAAACTATGAAAAGAACTTAAAATGTTGATCAGAGGAAGATTCATGGTGCTGAATATTTTTATTGATAAAAGCGAACAAATAAGAATGAATTAAGTCACCAGCTTGAAAATCTTGAAAAATCCAACAAATACAAAGGAAACAATAAAGATAAAAGCAGACATTAATGAAGAAGAGATTGTTGTTAGCTATCACTGAGTCGGTTCCAACTCACGGTGACCTTGTGCACAACAGAATGAAACACTGCCTGGCCCTGCACCATGCCCACAATTGGTTTTATGCGTAAACCCATTGTTCCAGCCATGGTGTCAGTCCATCTTGTTGAGAGTCTTCCTCTTTTAATTGACCCTCCAATCTACCAGGCATGATGTCCATCTCCAGAGACTGATACCTCCTGAAAACATGTCCAAAGTATGTAAGATGCAGTCTCACCATCTTTGCTTCCAAGGAGCACTCTAGTTGGACTTCTTCGAGGACAGATCTGTTCTTTTGGCAGTCTGTGGTACATTCAGTATTCTCCAACATGCAATTCAAGGGTGTCGATTCTTCTGTCTTCCTTATTCATTGTCCAGCTTTCACATACATTTGATGAGGTTGAAAATACGATGGCTTGGGTTAGCCACACCTTCATCTTCAAGGTGATATCTTTACTTTTCAGTACTTGAAAGAGGTCCTTTGCAGCAGATTTTCACAATGCAATGCATCTCTTGATTTCTCTACTGCTGTTTCCCTGGGCTTTGATGGTGAAAGCAAGTAAAATGAAATCCTTGACAGCCTCAATCCTTTCTCCATTTCACGATGTAGCAATCCAGTTGTGAAGATTTTTGTTTTCTTGATATTGAGGTACAATTCATACTGAAGGCTGTGGTCTTTGATCTTCATCAGTGAGTGTTTCAAATCCTCTTCATTTCCAAGAAGCAGGACTGTGTTATCTTCATAACACAGGTTGTTATGTTAATGAGTCTTCCTCCAGTCCTGATGCCTAATTCTTCATGTAGTCCAGCTGCTCAGATTATTTGCACGGCACACAGGTTGAAGAGGTATAATGAAAAGATATAACCCTGGCACAACCTTTTACAACTTTAAACCATGCAGTATCCCCTTCTTCTTTTCATATGACTGCCTCTTGATCCATATACAGATTCCTCATGAGCACAATTGAGTATTCTGGAATTCCCATTCTCCACAATGTTATCTATAATTTGTTATAATCCACATCATCAAATGCCTTTGCACAGTCAATGAAACACAGGTAAATATCTTTCTGATATTCCTGCTTTCAGCCAAGATCCATCTAATACTAGCAGTGATATCCCTGGTTTCACACCCTCTTTTGAATCTGGCTTGAATTTCTGGCAGTTCCATGTCAGTATATTGTTGCAGTCACTTTTGAATGATCTTTAGCAAAGTTTTACTTGCGTGTTATTTTAATGACATTGTTTCATAGTTTCTGCATTCAGTTGGATCCCCTTTCTTGGGAATAGGCATAAATAAGTATCTTTTACAGTCAGTTGGCCAGGTGGTTGTCCTTCAGATTTCTTGGCATAGGATGTGAGCACTTCCAGTGCTACATCTGTTTGTTGAAACATCTCAACTGATATTCCATCATTTCCTGGAGTGTTGCGTTTAACCTGTGCCTTCAATACAGGATTAGTTTCTTCCTTCAGTCACCATCATTTCCTGATCATATGCTACCTCTTGAAATGGTTGAATATCAATCAGTTCTTTCTGGTATAATGACTCCGTGTGTTCCATCAATCTTCTTTTGATGCTTCTTGAGTCATTTAATATTTTCTCTGTAGATTACTAAATATAAATGACAATATAAGAATAAGCATTGAAACAAGAAAAATTTGAAGTCATACTGTTTTGCAAGACTCTATGCAAATAAATTTTAAAATTAAATGAAAAAGATCATTTTCTAGGGAATAACAGTACCAAAATATACCATTTGATGAAAGCTTACGCTAAACATTCCCATCAAAGAAACAGAGACAGTTAAGAAGAGATTACCCCTCAGCAAAACACCAAGCTCAGCTGGTTTCAAAGAGTAACTTCCTCACAAATACAAAGACCAGATATTCATACTGCTTTACAGATTATTCTAGAGCATTGAAAAGGAAGGAACACTCTATTTTACAAAGTGTAGTACTGATTTCTAAATCAGATAAAGACAGTACTAAGAAAATCATAGATAACTATCAGTTGTAAATATGGGTGGGAAAATTCTAAAGAATATATTAGCAAAATTTCATACCACATTAAGAAAATAATGTACCATGACCAAGGGGTGTGCTAGGAATGGAAAGAAGTTCAACATTATGAAATTTATTAACACCAAATACCATTTTGGTAAGTATAAGTTAAAAATATGATTCTAATTTGAATTATAAAATAAAGACAAACGTCAGTCTTAGAACCTGAAATTTCAAATGAAGAGAGAGATCTTAGCCAGACCTGGACCGGAGTAGGAAACTTACAGAGAACAGATATTGAGAAGAAACATGAGAGGAATTCCCCTATTGGCTAACCGAGGACAAATTTGCCATCTTGGATGCCTGTTGGAGACAGGAAGCACAGGAAAGCAGATTCATGGATATGTCAGCAGAAGACAAAGCACCTGTTAACCAGTGAGACATACTTTCTCACCCCCAAACATCCACTGCTGCTCTGTCTCTAGTGTCTCCTGGCTAGCTGTGGTGGCTCAGCAGGCTGAGAAGTACAACATCTGTACCACTTAGCTTTGCCCTGTCCACATTGGAGATCAGCAGAAAATATGAGAAAGCACCTTCAGGAGCTCCTGGCAGGACAGAGGATCATCCACTCCACACATTGCAACCTCTCTGCTTCTTTTCAGCTACTTGCACTGTGTGCTGATTATCACACCCCAAGCAACACAGGCACAGTCTGCTGGAACCTGCCCAACATTGATTCCTGGCCTGCCCTGTCTGCCCCAGTATGTGCAGTGAACAACTCATCCCAGCACTTCCACTTCAGCTGGACCTGTCCTGCTGCATCACAGCTGAGTGACTAGCCCTGCCCATTGGACAAGGAGGTGAAAAGTATCGTGACCACAACTGAGCACACAACAAAGAATGTATATTCCACCTGCTCTGACATAATCAAATGAAACAAAAAAGCAGCCTAACAGATCTACTGTCAGTAAATAAAGAAATAACTGCTGAATGGCCCACAGACGGCAGATAATATCAAAACCTAAAAGATGACAAACAACAACAACAAAACAGGACAGGATGTTTCCAGTAGGTGTCCAAAATGACAGCTGATTTACCAGAAGAAGAAAAAGCACTACAGTTACCAGACAGGGAATTCCAATCTCTGATGTTCAGAACTATCCAATGATTGAAGCAAAAAGCAGGCAAAAATGAGGAAAAAATAGACAAATTCATCAAAAAAGGTCGACAAATTCATGGTAGAACTGATGAAAATAATACAGAATTAAAATGCCAAAATAAATTCACAACTAGAAATTATACAAAAGCAACAATTAACAATCCAAAAGATAACAAGATTTCAGAAATGAACAGTGTTGTAGAACAGCTGAGGAGCTTGTTTGAAATGATGAAAGACAGAATTAGTGCAATTAAAGACGAACACCTGGCTACAGCTGTTTCAGGAAAAAGAACAGGCCACATATGAGAACTTCTGGCCAGTGGGGCCTGTCCAGAGAAGAAAAGTCTTACCTGAGAGGCTGACATCAACAGGTTTCTGGAAGGGTGATTTAGCCTTTTTTCAGGACTAACCCATGAAACCCCTGAACACAGTGGCTCATAGAGCTTCCTATTGATGAGAACATCTGTTCTCAGGAAGAAAGAGTGTCTTTGGAATGTGGAGGCTTCTTATTGGGAACTGTCCTAGATCTCTCCAAGTATATTTCTTTATTTGTATCCTTTTTTTGCTGTAATAAACCTGCCGTGGTAAGTATGGTATTAAAAAAGAAAAAAAAAAAAGCCATTGCCATTAATTCTGACTCATAGCAATGCCTATAGAACAGAAATCAGAAGAAAAACACAGTTTCTCAATAACAGAGTCGTATTTGACTTGATGTTTAGAAGTACTTAGTGTAAACAATATTTAAAAAAGACTAGAATCAGCTCACTGACTAAAGCTAAGGGCTGGAGTGGGTCTTTTCACACTCAAAAACTTGGGAAAGGTGATTTAAAGAAAATCTGTCTACCTACTGCTTAGTTCTATGTCTTTTAACAAACTGTGGGTCTAGGAAGGTGAAAGTGACACAAAGACAGACAAATGAGCACAAACTGAAGTGAGTACAGATATTAACTCCCTAAAATCACTTAGATGGATGTGATATGATCCTTTATCCTGGTATGCATGCCCTTGTATAGCCTTGCCCCTGCCCCATATTGTATTAGTATTGTTCTGAATGACTAATAAAAGATGACAAAAATGATAGTGTGTAACTTGCTTGTCAGTTTGTCATACTGTTGTGGCTTGTGTGTTGCTGTGATTCTGGAGGCTATGCAACTGGTTACTAAATATCAAATGTCAAGTATCAGCAAGGTCACTCATGGTGGACAGATTTCAGTAGAAATTCTAGACCAAGACAGACTAGGAAGAAGGACCTGGTGATGTGCTTCTGAAAAATTTGGCCTGTAGAAATCCTATGGATTACAACAAAACATTGATAAAGTGCTGAAAGATGAAGCCCTCAGATTGGAAAACACTCACAGTATTATTGAGGAAGAGCTGTCTTCTCAAAGTAGAGTTGACCTCCATGATGTGGATAGAACAAAACTTCTAGGACCTTCATTTGCTGATATGGCGCAACTTAAAAGGAGAAGAAACACTTGCAAACATCTATTAGTAATTGGAACATGGAATGTAGAGCATAGAATCCAGGAAACTGGAAGTTGTCAAAAGTGAAATGGAATACTTGAAGACTGATATCTAATGTTGTGTATTGAATTGTATCCCCCCAAAATGTTTGTCAAATTGGCTAGGCCATTGTCTTAGGCTGGGTTTTCTAGGGAAGCAAAACCAGTATATGTACAACAAAAGATTTATACATAAAGGAAACAGCTCACACAATTGCAGAAGCTGAACATCCCAAATCCTGGCAAAAGCCTCGTGTGGCCATGGGAGCTGGTGAACCCAAGGGCAGCAGGCCAGAGACCAGAGTTCTAAATCACTGGTTATGTAGGTCAGAGGATCCCAAGCTGATGGCGAGACGGAGCTGTAGAGGCCAGTGAACCCAGGATTAGCATGTCAGGGAACAGGACTCTCCAGCACTGGCAGTAAGGGTTGATAAATCCAACAGCTACTAGTTCAAGTCCAGGAACCAGATGCCAGAAGAGAGAAGAAGCTGCTGGCTATGTGAGTAGACCAGCAGTAGGTAGTAGAAGGTGGACAGATGAGAGCTGAGAGGCAGGAAGCCACCACAGTCCCCACCCTGCCACTTGATACAGTGGCCAAACATGGAGTAGCCAAGTTGACATAATCCTGACCACCACAGCCATCATCCCAGTCTTGTGTGGTTGTCCTCCTTTATGTGACATGATGTAATTATCCTATGTGTTGTAAATACTAATGTCTATCATGTTAATGAGGCAGGATTGGAGGCAGTTATGTTAATGAGACGGAACACAACCTATAGCAGCAGTTTGTATTTTGAGTCAATGTCTTTTGAAATATAAAAGAGAAAAGTGAGCAGAGAGTGAGGGGCCTGCTTAGCACCAAGCAAGAAGAGCCAGGAATAGAGCATATTCTTTGGACCTTGGGCCCTTGCACTGAGATGCTTCTAGGTTAAGGGAAGATTGATTACAAGGACCTTCTGCTAGAGCCAACAGAGACAGAAAACTTCCCCTTGGGGCTGGTGCCCTAAATTTTGACTTATAACCTTCTAAACTGTAACAGAATAAATTTCTGTTTGTTAAAACCTTTTCTGTCAGAGTAGCACTAGATAACTAAGAGAATTTGGTACAATGAGTAGGTTGTTGTTCTAACAGATACTACAGTGTAGAAGCAATTTGGAATTGAGTAATGAGTAGAGGCTGGAAGAGTTTTAAAGTATCTAATAGTAAAAGCTTAGGTTGCATTGAAGAGACTGTTAGTGGAATTGTGGACATCAAAGACAATTCTGGTAAGAACTCAGAAGGAAATGAAGAGAGACGTAAACAGAGCTAGTACAGGTGCTAAGAAGGAGCAACAGAAATAGTGGTAGCTGAACCAGGAAACCAGTGTGAGGTGGCACACCACAGAGTGAGAGAGCTGAGCACATTTGGGCAGGAGGCTTTCTAGCAGAGTGGCGTGAACTCTGGACACTTGTCAGCAGAGCTAGGCTTACTGAACGATGGAACAAAAGAACTGAGCACTTTCAGGCCTAGGATTTTGGGCAGAGTGGGGCACCTCTGAGCAGTTACTGGAAAAACTAAACAACTCTGTAACATTTGCCCCAGCAGGGCATATGCTGGGCTGGCTCAAGAAGTCTAAGGGTCCAAGTAGAGAGATGAAGGACCTTGTTACCACTAAGGAAGAAGAATGAAGGAGTAGAGTGTGTTCTTTGGACCCATCATCCCTGCTGAGAATCTCCTAGACAAGGGAAAGGTCAAAGAACCAAAGAAATAGATTTTGAAGAGATAGGAGTATAGGAAGTAGAGTTCTCTCAGTCTTAAAGGGTTGCACCATTACCTCTGGGATCTCTAAGGTAGGGTCATTGGTCTGCTAAGTTTCAAAGAATCAGATCCTTCCCTACTCAGTTCCAGAGTGTAGGCTTAGGAGGTAGAGTCACCACTCAGGTGGACTAGAAGAATGGGGTTGCCCAAATCTGAGGGAGCAGAGTTTGTGTCTCAGTGGGGCTGAAGGCAGAGCTGTAGCCCAAGGCTGAGGGGCCTCCACCTAGAATCTGTAGAGTATGGCCAACACTCACAGTGTGGAGGGCAGGAACATTGCCCAAGTGGTCTCAGAGAACAGAGGATTATTTTTAAACCTTGAGAGCTGATATAATATTTGCTTGGTGCCTATTACCCCTTTTTTGCCTGCAGTTTCTCCTATTTATAATGGAGATATATAGCTTGTGCCTGTCCCACCACTGTACTTTGGAAGTACAAAACTTGTATTCTAGATTTCACAGATGAAGAAGAATTTTGCCGCAGGATGGAATTTGCATTTGGAGGTGATTTAAGACTTTTGGAATGATATGATAGAGTGATTGTATTTTATATGTGGCAAGGGCATAAATTTTATGGGGCCAAAGGGTAAAATGTTATGGAATAAATTGTGTCTCCTAAAAATATGTGTCAGCTTTTCCAGGCCATGATTCCCAGTATTGTGTGGTTCTCCATTCTGTAATGTGATGAAGTTGTCTTATGTGTTATAAATCCTAACCTCTGTTTGAAGCAAGACTAGAGGCAATTAGTAAAGTATTATGCTAATGAGGCAGAATACAATCTTTAGCATTAGTTTGTATCTCGAGTCAATCTCCTTTTTAGATATAAAAAAGAAAAGCAAGTAGAGACAAGAAGGACCTTGTTACCACCAAGGAAGAAGAATGGAAGAGCAGAGTGTGTTCTTTGGTCCCAGAATCCCTGAACTGAGAAGCTCCTAGACCAAGGGGAAGATTAATGAGAAGGACTTTTACTCAGAACCTAGACTGAGACAGAAAGCTTTCCTCTACAGCTGATGCCATGAATTCAGATTTCTAGCCTCCTAAACTGTGATAGAATAAATTTCTGTTTGTTAAGGCTATCCATTTTTGATGTTTCTGGTATAACTAGACAGCTAAGACTCTAGGCATTAATGAGCTGAGTTTGACTGGAATTAGCTATTTTGAAATGAACCATTATGATCTACTCTGCTGGGAATGACAAATGGAAGAGAAACAGAGAGCATTCGTCATCAAAAAGAACATTTCGAGATCTATTGTGAAGTACAGTGCTATCAGATGAGTTGTGGGATGACATCAAGGGCATTATATAAGAACAAAGTCAAAGGTCATTAAAAAGACAGGAAAGAAGATCCAAAAGGATGTTAGAAGAGACTGAAATTTGATTTTGAGCATCGAGTAGCCAAAGCCAAATGGATGAAATGAATTAAAAGAGCTGACTTCCAGAATACAAAGTAAAGTATTATGCTAAAATATGCAAAGACCTAGAGTTAGAAAGCCAAAAGGGAAGAATGTACTGTACATTTCTCAGATTGAAAGAATTAAAGAAAAAATTGAAGCTTTGAGCTACAATAGTGAAGGGTTCTACGGACAAAGACAGAAAAGAAAGAAAAGATCAAATTTGATGTCAGAAGAGACTCTGAAACTTGCTTTTGAACGTTGAGTAGCTAAAGCAAAAGGAAAGTGACGAAGTAAAAGAACTGAACAGAAAATTTCACACAGCAGTTCAAGGAAAGGTATTATAATGACATATGCAAAGAACTGGAGGTAGAAAACCAAAAAGAAAGATCACATTCAGCATTTCTCAAGCTGAACTGAATTAAAATTTCAGGTCTTGAATTGCAATAGTGAAGGATTCTACAGGGAAAATATTAAACAACTCAGGAAGCATCGAAATAAAGGTAGAAGGAATACACAGTCATTGTACCAGAAAAAACTGGTCAGTGTTCAACAATTTCAAGGAATTGATGCAATATCAATTCAGATGTTTCAACAAATGGATGCAGCACTGGAAGCGCTCACTTGTCTATGCCAAGAAATTTTGAGGGCAGCTACCTGGCCAACCTACTGGAAGAGATCCATTCATTTATGCCTATTCCCAAGAAACATGATCTAGCCAAGTGAGGAAATTATTGAAATATTTAATGACACAGGAAACATCCCAAGAAGATAGAAGGAATACATAGAGTCACTGTACCAAAAATAATTGGTTGATATTCAGTCATTTCAGGAGTAGCATATGACGAAAAACTGATGGTAATGAAGGAAGAAGTCCAAACTACATTAAAGGCATTGGAGAAAAACTAGCCTTTAGGAATTGATGGAACAGCAATTGAGATGTTGGAAGAATTGAGATTTGGAAGAACAGCTACCTGACCAACAAACTGGAATTGATCTATATTTGTGCCCATTCCAAGGAAAGGTGATCCAACAGAGTGTGGAAATCATTGAACAATATTAATGTAGTAACACACAAGAAAATGTTTTGCTGAAGATCATTCAAAAAGTGGTTGCAGCAGTACATCAATAAGGAACTGCATGAAATTCAAGTCAGATTAGAAAGAGAATGTGGAAAGAGGGATATCATTGCTGATAACAGGTGGGTCTTGCCTGAAAGCAGAGAATACCAGAAAGGTGTTTACTTGTATTTTGTTGATAATGCAAAGGCATGTGACTGTGGATCATAACAAAGTATGGACAATATTGCATAGAACAGAAATTCCAGAATATTCAGTTATGCACATGAGAACCTGTACATAGACCAAAAGACAATCACTTGAACAGAACAGGGGGAAAAGAGATTGTCTTAGGCTGGGTGTTCTAGGGAAGCAAAACCAGTAACATGCATATGTACAAGGAAAGATATATATATAAAGGAAACAGCTCACCCAACTGTAGAAGCTGAACGTCCCAAGTCCTGGCACAGCCTCACTTGGCCACGGGAGCTGGTAAACCCAAGGTCAGCAGGTCAGAGACCAGAGTTCTAGATCACCAGCTGTGTAGGTCAGTGATCCCAAGCTGATGGTGAGACTCTGAGGTCTTGTTGACTCACGGAGCTGTAGAGGCTGGCAAACCCAGCATCGGCAGGTCAGGGAACAGGACTCCCACTTGCCAGCTATAAGGGTTGATGAATCCAGCAGCTGCTAGTTCAGGTTCAGGAACCAGATGAAAAAGAGAGCAGGAGCTGCTGGCAACATGAGCAGACAGGAATTAGGTGGAGGAAGGGGGAAAGGTGACAACTGAGGTGAGGGAAGCCACCATAGGCCCTGCCCCTGCCACTTGATACAGCGGCCAAACATGGAGTTGCCAAGTTGACACAATCTTGACTATGACAGGGATACTGCATAATTTAAAATCAGAAAAAGGTATGCTTAAGGGTTGTGTCCTTTCACCATACTTTGTCAGTCTGTATGCTGAGCAAATAAACAAGTTGGAATATATGAAGGAGAACAGGACATCAGGAGTGAAGGGAGACTGTGTTATGCAGATGACACAATCTTGCTTGCTGAAGAAGACTACTTGGAAGCTACTACGTCAGTCCATCTTGTTGAGGGTCTTTCTCTTTTCCAAGCATGGTGTCCTCCAGGGATTCATCTCTCCTGACAACATGTCTCAAGTATGTAAGATGCAGTCTCATCATCTTTGCTTCCAAGAAGCACTTAATGACTAAAATCAAAGACCACAGCCTTTAGTGTAGATTTTACCTCAACATAAAATATATATATATATACATATATATATGTATATATATATATATTTTCTCACCACTGGACCAATAAGTAACATTATAATAAACTGAGAAAGGAGTGAAGTTGTCGAAGATTTCATTTTAATTGAGTTAACAATCAATGCCCGTGGTAGCAGCAGTTGAGAAATCAAATGATGTATTTCACTGGGTAAAACTGGTGCAAAGGAGCCTTTTAAAGTGTTGGGAAAAAAGACCCAAAGAAATCACTTTGAAGACTTAGATGTTCCTGACTCCAACTGCAGTATTTTCAATAGCCTGATTTCCATACAAAAGATGAGCAATGAATAAATAAGACGTTTGATTCATGATATTGGTGAGGAATAATGAATGTAACATACACTGCGAGAAGAATGAAAATCTTTCCTGAGACCAGATTGCTCATTAGAAGCAAAGATGATGAGACTGCATCTCACATACTTGGGCATGTTATCAGGAGGCACCAGTCCCTGGAAAATCACATTCTGCTTAATCAAGTAGAGATCAGAGGAAGACCTGCAGCTGGAGTTGTCATGGTGGCAACAAAAATGGGCTCAAACATAGCAATGGTTGTGAGGACGGGGCAGGAGTGGGCAGAGTTTTGTTCTGTTGTATATAGGGTCTGTATGATTTGGAACCTACTTGATGACACCTAACAACAAGAAGATGACACATTCGAACACAAATGTGTCTGTAATTAAATGCCGAGGGTTTTTTTGAAAATCTATTTCTGTAACAAATTCTCCATAATTCAGTGACTTAAAACAACACATAGTATCTGACAGTTTTAAATGGTCAGTAATTGAGCTACAGCTTAAATGGGTGCTTTGATGCATCTCAGAAGCTGTAAGCATGGTGTTATCTAAAGCCTTACTCATCTCCGTGTTCATTCAGGGCAGGATTAAATTTCCAAGTTCTCTTAGTGGTTGTTGACAGGATTTAGTTCTTCACAGGGTGTTGAACTGAGTGTCTCAGTTTTTGTTGTCTGGAGGTTATCCTCAGTTCCTTGACACATATACCTACCAGTCTACTGAGCAGATTGCAACAAGGCAGTTGACTTCATCAAAGTCATTGAGAAAGAGCAAGAGAGTGCTAGCAAGACGGAAGTCACAGTGTTCTGAACTTAATTTCAGAAGTGATATCTTATCACTTTTGCCTCATTCTGTTTGTTATAATTAAGCCCTAAATTCCAGCCCACACTCAAGGGGATTGTACAGGGTCATAGATACCGAGAGGTTCAATTATTGAAGGCTTTTGTAGAAGTCTGCCTACTGCAAATACAAATAAACTAAGTGTTCTAGTTAAAAGACAAAATGTTAGACGGAATAAAACAAACTGCTGTATATATGTTAACACTGGAGAATATCATCTTTGAGGTGTGGGTATGTTTTTGGTAGTGCATTTAGACAATTCCCTAGGAAAACAAATTAACAACAGTCATCTTTCTGTTACACACACATCCTATAACCATTTTAAAAACTGAATTTGTAATGAGATTTCCCCAAATAGTTGCCCCATAGTGTATACAAGTGTATATGTATTTTATATATCTACATATGCATATAACATATATGAAGCATTACTGAAATTATTTAAAAAAGCAAATGTTCTTCAGCATTTTCAAAGGTGCAGTTGCAACTGATAGTGTAAGGGAGTTATGCTTATGAACACAGATGTAAAATCCAAAGTCACATAGCAGAAAACTGTGGTTAATGACTCTGTTAATTTATATTAATAGTTTTTGCCTACTCGCTGTGGTAGGGTGGTTATTGTAAAAATTCCCTATCTTGCTCACTTGCCCCTTTATCATTCTTTGGATAGAGAGATGAGGTTTGCAATGTCACTATTTCACAAGTTCTTAGTGAAAAATCACTTGGAAGAGAGCAGAGACCAGACACTTTTGATAGCATGATGAACAGGCATTTGTCACTCCTGAAGTAAACAGGACAGGAATGAGTAAAACAGGATACATCAGCAGCAGCCTAGGTTCCTCAAAGTAAGGCTCCTCTCCACAGGATTAGACTGCATCCAAGCATGCCCCAGTTCACATCTTGGGAGGAGAAATGTCTAAGCCCTCCTCTTCTGAGATTATGTACTAATAGCACAACCATGTCTATGTGCCAGATATCATGTGCAGAGAACAGCTAAGTGAAGGGTTAATTAAAGAAGAGTAATGAAAGTAACCTATAATGTGATAACGAAAGTGGGAAGCCTCTTGGAGGAAATGAACACTGTTTATTTTCCCTGTTTGGAGTGGGCTAGATTGACAGGTGCCAGTGAACAGCCCTTCCTCCTTTACCCTATTAAGATAGCTTACCAGAGTTCCAGCTTGTTTTAGAAGGTATTCAACCCACTCTAAAGCACATACTTTAGGCCCTGTAGTAGCTGTTATGTGCATTAGCAGCTAGGAAGATCCCAAGGGGACAAATGCAGTACAGCCCCCTTACGTATCCAGCACGGTTTTCTTTAGGGGCTTTTTTTTTTTTTTTTTTGGTCTTAACCAGCTTTTCTGGGTTGTACACTTGTCTAGCACCTCATCCGGACAAGTTCTTTCTACTTCTCAGAGTCTTCTTACTTGTATTTAACATATAATGTGTAAGATTTTTAACTTGACTTGGTGAGAGGAATAAACAATGTGTATATTCCATCTTAGTCTCAAATTAGAAGTTTTCCCTCATTTTTGTTTTTCTAGATATTTATTCTCTATTGTGAAGTATCTCTTAATATATTTCCAATATGTGTTTTTAATTGAGATAAGTGACTTCTGTTTATTGGTTTTGGGGAATTCTGTATATGTTTTGATTTGAGATCTTTTTTAGGTTTACATAATATAAATACTTTCTCATATTTCATGGCTTGCCACTCAAAACTCTGCTCTCTAAATGGAGACTTTTATTTAAAATAAACAAATTCAATTTTTAATATAGTCCACTTTAACTTTTTTATGTTTACGTTTCTTTGTATTGTACCTCTTTGAAAAACTGTGCTCTTTTTATAAATAAGTATGCATGTTATGTTCCATAGCCACAAAACAAAGCACTTTATACCCTAACAGGAAAAAACAAAACAAAACGCCAGTTTCACCAAGTTGATTCTGACTTATAGCGACCCTACAAACAGAGTAGAACTGCCCCATAGAGTTTCCAAGGAGTGCTTGGCAGATTAGAACTGCTGACCTTTTGGTTAGCAGCTATAGCATTTATCCACTATGCCACCAGGGTTTCCTTTGTATCCTATGATAAACCAAAACTAAGAGGGGTACTGTATATCATCTTTGAGAAATGCTGAGCATTTCCTGTAAGTTGTTTCATTTGTTCCTATTTTTGTTTTATAATGTCTTGCATCTTTTAAATGAAAGCTGTCTCTTTGATAGCATCTTCCTCATACACATTTTAAATCTTAGACTGTTCCATAAGATTAATTTCATGAGAAGTAACTATATGTACCATTTTGTCATTTTGTTAGGTGTTTCTACTAGCTATAATGCATTTAACTTCATGTTTTATGAAACCCTGAGTCAATGGGCTTAAATCAGGAGGGAAACTTATTATTATCTTAAGTATCATATTGCCAAGTAGGGCAGCTCAAGGATCAATTAATTCACTAGCTCAGTGACATTATCAGAATCTGACCTTTCTTTTTCATGGCTCTGTCATACTAAGCATGTCAGATTTGTTCCTGGCTAATGTTCCTTATGGTTACAAAATGGCTAAACAGTTCCAGATGTCCCATGCAGACCCAGTAATATCCACCAGAACAATAGAAGCCATCTCTTCCTGTGCACTTTTTTTAAAATCAATGAGAAAATGTTTTTCAAAAGTTCTCCAGTAGAGTATAGATTAAGCCAGTATTACATCATATATATTCCTAAGTAAATCACTAAGAGGGGGATTCACATAACTATGTTTCGTTTATTAATGCATGGCTGTGTGGACAAAAGTAGGTTACCCAAATGAAATTCAGTTCATTTAGAAAACAAAGGACAGGAAAAACAATAAAATTTGCTGTACTGGCTATCTTGGCATTAGATTTCTTTACTTCTTTATCATTTTGGTTTACATACTTCTTTTACTAAGAAGGTGTCATGTTCATGATTCGTCATTTTTATTCTCTTCTCTCTTTTGACTCTCCCCCATATGAGTTCTAAAATTTTGTCAGCCTGCTCCATCCCCAATTTCATCACCAGTTATTATATTTAGTACTTGCATGATGAAGTTGTATATTATGACCAAACAAGTTACTCCAAAAGTTAATGGCTTAAAGTGTCATTTATGTTCTCTAAGTTTCTGCTGTGCTGGGAATTCAGAAACAGCTTAGTTAGTTGGTTATTGGCTTGGGATGTCTCATGAGGTGACAGTCAAGATATTGGCCAGCTTTACACTTAATCTGAAAAGCACACTTACACAGCTAACTACTTGTTGATGGTTTTTGGCAGTTTCTTCTCAGGTGGACGTTAATACAAGTTGCTTCAGTGTTCTCATGACAAGGTAGCTGGCTTCTCCCATAGTGAGCAAACCAAGTGAGGAGCAAGAAGGAAGCTGTAATGTCTTTTATAAAGTGGCTTTGGAAGTTGTTAGATCCCGTCAAGTTTGTTCTAATACGTAAGTGTCCTAGGTATAACACAACAAAATATCGTCGGGTCCTGCACCATCCTCACAGTCTTTGAAACCCTGAGTCAATGGGCTTAAATCAGGAGGGAAACTGATTTGGGCATGTGTTGCAACCACTGTGTCAGTTCATCTCATTGAGGGTCTTCTCTGTTTTCACTAACCCTCTACTTTACCAAACATGATTCTTTCTCCAAGGACTGGCCCCTCCTGATAACGTGTTCAAAGTATGTGAGACAAAGTCATATTAAATATATATTAAATAAGATTAAATATAGACTAAATAAGTATGGTGAAAGGATACAACCCTGATGCAGATGTTTTCTGTTTTTTTTCCTTTCAGCATCTCCTAATTCTGGCTGGTCTTCAGTCATTAGAGTTCAGTGCGTCAAATCTATTCTTGAGATGGCCTCAAAATCCAGGGTAGATATAGAAAAAGTTAGGTGTTCTAAATTCACGTTAGAATAAGAACAAGTCCAAGGTCTTATTTTAGCTGTCTTGGACTTGTTCTAATGTTCTTTAACTTCAAGTTGAGCTTGCATATGAGCAATTGATAATCTGTTCTGCAGTCAGCCCCTGGCCTTGTTCTGACTGGTGATACTGAGCTTCTCCATCATCTCTTTCCATAGATGTAATCCATTTGATTCCTGTGTATTCTAGCTGGCAAGGTCTACCTACCTGTTGATGGCTGTCGGCAACATATTTAGTTGCTGTTTATATTGTTTTAAAAAAGTGTTTGCAATGAATAAGTTGTTGGTCTTGCAAAATTCTGTCATGCAGTTTCTGTTGTTCTATCACCAAGACTATGTTTTTTCAGCTACCAGTCCTTCTTTGTGTTTAGCTTTTGCATTCTAGTCACAGCAGTGTCACTAATACATACAAATAAAATGTTGATGAAGATCATTGTAAAGCAGTTGTAGCAGTACATCAACAGGGAACTGCCAGAAATTCAAGCTGGATTCAGAAGAGGACATGGAACAAAGGGTATCATTACTGATGTCAGATGAATCATAGCTAAAAGCGGAGAATATCAGAAAGATGTTTATTTGTGTTTTATTGACTATGGAAAGACAGTCAACTGTTTGGATCACAGCAAATTATGGATAGCATTTCAAAGAATGGGAATTCTAGAACACTTCATTGTACTCATGATGAACCTATATGTAGACTAAGAGGAAGTATTTGAATACAACAAGGTGATACTGAGTGATTTAAAGTCAAGAAAGGTGTGCATCAGGGTTCTGTCCTTTTACCTTACTTATTAAATTTGTATGCTGAGCAAATAGTTTGAGAAGCTGGACTATGTGAAGAAGAAAAAATGGTAGGATTGGGGAAAACTCATTAACAACCTGTGTTTTGCACATGCTACAACATTGCTTGCTGAAAGTGAAGAGAACTTGAAACACTGATGGAGATCAAAGTCCACAGCATTCAGTATAGATTACACTTCAACATGAGAAAAATAAAAATTTTCACAACAGGACTAACAAGCAACATCAGGATGAATGGTGAAAAGATTGAAGTTGTTAAGGGTTTGTTTTTACTTGGATCCACAGTCAGCTTCAGGAAGGCAGCAGTCAAGAAATGGAGCAATGCATTGCATTCAGCAATTAGCTGCAAAAGAAGTCTATAAAGTGTTAGAAAGCAAAGAGGTGTCTCTAAGGACTTAGGAGTGCCTGATCCAAGCCAAGGTGTTTTCAGTAACCTCATATGCATATGAAAGCTGAGCAATGAATAAAGAAGACCAAAGAAGAATTAATGCCTTTGAATTATGATGTTGGTGAAAAATATTGAGTATACCATTAACTGCCAGAGAACAAACAAGTGTGCCTTGGAAATAAGTACAACTAGAGTGCTTATTAGAAGTGAGGATTACAAGACTTCACCTCACATATTTTGGACATATTATGAGAAGGGACCAGTCCCTGGTGAAGGACATCATGTTTAGTAGAGGATAAGCAAAAAAAGGAAGACCCTCAATGAGATGGATTGACACAGTAGCTGCAACAGTATCTTGAAGCATATTTGTTGTAAATAGGGTTGCTATGAGATGGAACTCACTTAATGACACCTAACAGCATTACAATGACAATAATTATCAATATATTGTGATTGTGTTTTTTATGATCTTTAGACTGCACAAGTTGTTAAAAATCTTCAATTTCTTCATCTTTGGCAGTAGCAATTGGCACATTTGCTAATTTGAATAATAGTCATATTAATGGGTCTTTCTTGCAGGCCTATCAATATTATCTCTCACTGACAACACTACTTCTGGATAGATCTCAGAAATGCTCTGTTTGATGATGAATTCAAGGCCATTTGTATTTAATTTGCCATCGTACACTTTCTAATTGTCTTAATTTTTTATGCTTTTTTTTATTCTTTTCTTGCCTTCTTTAGGGGTGAGTAAATACTTTTTGTTCTTTTTTTTTTAATTTACTATCTTTTCCTATGATATCAGCAGTTTCCCTAGAGATTACAAGAATCTTTGTCAACAATACAATTACTGTACTACACTAACACATGTATACTCACGTCCAAATTTTGTACTATTTGTGTAATATATTTTAATTACTTATATAAATGTCTTGGAAATCCTGGCGACATAGGGGTTAAGTGCTATGTCTGCTAACCTAAAGATTTATGATTCGAGTCTGCCAGACACTCTTTGGAAACTCTATGGAGCAGTTCTACTCTGTCCTATAGGGTCACTATGAGTCAGAATTGACTTGACAGCAGTGAGTTTGTTTTATAATAGTCTTAGGCTGGGTCCTCTAGAGAAGCAAAGACACAAAAATGTATAAGTATATATATATATGCACAGAGAGATTTATATCAAAGAAATGGCTCATGTGATTGTAGAGGCTGGAAGATTCCAAGACTGGCAGGCAAGACTGCAAGGCTTCTCCTGACTCATGTAGTTAAAAGGGCTGGTGAACTGAGGATGGCAGGCCAAAGGGCAGGGCTGTGAAGATCCACAGATAAGCTGATAGATAGATCAAGTCTGAAGAACCGGAGGTCAGACAGGCAGGAGGCAGCTGCAGAATCCAGTGAGCAAAAAGCCAGAATTCAGCTTTTAATTCAGATGAAGGTTACACCCCTCAAGGAAACTCCCTCTTAACTGATTGGCTACTTTGAGCAGATTCCATCATGGGAGTAATCACATGTACACTGAGAATCATAGTCCAGACAAATTGACACACAATATTAACTATTACAATAAGGAAAACAACACAAGAGATTATTATTACTGTTGGTTTTTACGGTCTATATTCATTTATGTATACCCAATTATTCTCTGATTTGCTGTTTATTCTTTCCTAAAAATCTGGGTTTCTACCTGAAGTCCTTTCCTTTGAGCCTGAATAAATTCTTTCAGCATTTCATGTAAGTGAGTGTGTGGCAACAAATAGTCCTCAATTGTGCTTTTGTCAAATTGTCTTTATTTCCTTTCTTTGGTGGATATTTTCATTTGCAGTTATTTTCTTTCTAATACTTTAAAGATGTCATTAGATTGACTTTTGCTTTCCATTGCTTCTGATGAGAAGTCAGCATATTTGTGTTTTGTTTTTCCCTTTAATCGTTCTATGGAGCCCTGATGGAACAGTGGTTAAGTACTCAGCTGTAACGTGAAGGTTAGTGGTTTGAATCCACCAGCATCTCTGCATAAGATGGGGCAGTCTGCTTCTGTGAAACCCTATTGGGTAGTTCTACTCCATCTTATTGGGTTGCCGCGAGTGGGAATTGACTAGACAGGTATTGGTGTGGTTTTTAAGATTATAATAGTTCTAGTTGGATTTTATTTATTTATTTATTTTTGGAAATAAATAATTTCTTTCTAGATTTTCTCAATTTTTCTTCCATCTTGAAGATTCTTAGCCATTTTGTCTTCAGATATTCCTTTGCCACATTCTCTCTTCCTCTAGAGGACTCAAGTTGCCAATTAGGTTTTTTTTCCCATATTCTCATATTTCTCTTGTGATCTTTTGGTATTTTATATTGATTTTTCTCAATATTTTTGATAAATCTTTTCATCTAAATCATCTTCCAGTTCATTAATTTTTTTTTCTTAGTTCTCTAGAAAATACTGATGGTGTAGTGGTTAAGTACTGTGGCTGCTAACTAAAAGGCTGGCAGTTCAAATCTAGCAGGGGCTCCTTGAAAACTCTGTGGAGTTGTATACTACTCTGTCCTATCGAGTTGTTGTGAGTCAGAATCAACCAATGACAATGGGCTTGTTTTGGGGGGTGGTTAGCATCTCTAATCTGCTACTATACTTATCTCAATTTTAGTTCACTTTTTAAATCTAGAATTGCTATTTGGTCTGTTTTTCATAATTTTCGTTTCTCTTTTGAAATTCTAAATACTGTCTTCTAAGTACTTGAACACATGAAACCTAGTCATTTTAAAATTAATATTTGATAGTTCTTTTATCTAGGTCTTCTGTGATTTTCTTTCTTTCTTTTTTTTCTTTTTTATTTAACATGACTGAGTGAAAATGTTCATTCCTGTATAAATCTACATGCCCACCTATATGCAGCTTCCACTGCTCTCCCTGTCCAGTGACAGCACACTATTCCTCTCTGCTCCATACATGTTTCATCCTCCCAACAGCCTCCACTTTCTACCCACTCTCCTTCCTCCAGCCAGAAGTCAGCAGGATCATATCCTATAGATGTATAGAACCATAAAGTGCAACCAATATATGGTCACTCTGCATTGCCAAGTCCAATCCATTCCTGTCCAAAGAGTGGACTTTTGTTATAATTTATGGGTAAGGGCAGCATCAGGGCTGGGGGCCATGCTCTCAGGGGAACCCCGAAACTGCTGGACCATCAATTGAGGTCTTTTAGTGGAGATCTCAGGATGCACTTCTTTTTATTCTTGTGTTGCCAGTGAGACTCAACCTAGTGAGCTCCATCGTGGCTATCACTGGTGGTGGACGGGCACCATCCGGTTCTTCCGGTCCCAAGTTGATGAAGGCACCAACTCTTGCAGGTCTCTCTGTCTTCTAGGTTGTCTTTACCGCATGTTATTTTGGTCCTCGGTGAACATCTGTTCCTTCTGAGTTGGGACCATTTGCTGTGTGTGATTTTATTTCTACTGTGGGTAAAGTTTATTTTTGCTGATCTTTTTAATCTATGTATCTCCTCATATGCATGGTTATTTTATATTGAATGCTATTATTGTGTATAATGAATTATTAAAGACTATCTGAATAAGATACAAACCCTAGTGGTGTAATGGTTAAGTGCTACAGCAGCTAACCAGAAGGTTGGCAGTTCACATTTGCCAGATGTGCCTTGGAAACTCCATGGGGCAATTCTACTCTGTCTGTAGGCTCACTATGAGTTGGAATTGACTCGACAGCAGTGGATTTGGTTTATCTGAGTATGATAAACAAGGAAAATATCAAATGGTTATAATGCTACTCAGAACAGTAGATGATGTGCAGGTGAATGAATAAGGAGTACTCTAGATTGTGTGGTCTACAGAAATCCCGATGGTACAGTGGTTAAGTGCTAACCAGAAGGTGAGGAGTTAAAATCCACCAGGTGTTCCTGGGAAATTCTATGGGGCAGTTCTACTTTGTCCTGTATGGTAGCTATAAGTCAAAATTGACTCCATGGCAGTGGGTTTTGTTTTTTTGTTTGTTTTGGTATGGAATGCATTTAGTAGCAAATAACAGAACAGCAGACTAAACGGAGTTTAAATGACTGTTTTCTACCCCTTACATCATTTCCTTAGTTTGTTCAGTGGCTTAAGAATGTCAGGACTCTGGGTTGCTTCTCTGTTATTCTCTTGATTTCCCCTCACTGTAACAATAGGGCATGAGGAGTTGTAATTATGTTTTCACAGGACAAGGTCTGAAGCTGGAAAAGCAGAAGGTGATTCTGCAAAAGGTTGTCTTCTAAGCTTTTCTCTTTCTTCTGAGGATTAAAATCTCTTCCACAAATTTTTCAACAGAATTTCCCTTATTTTTTGCTGTCCCGTACTGAGTCCCATAACCACTTCTAAATCAATCACTAGCAAAAGAAATGGAATTACCATGGTTAATTTAAACTGATCATAGTTCATTCCTTGGAGTTATCTCCATTTCCTGACAGAGAAATGCCACAGCTTCCCACTCTACTTAAGTAAAATCCATACTCCATTCATAGTGCAAGGACGGCTCTATCTTTAAGTGTTTTACTCAGTTTTAAACAATTATTACCAAAAAATGAGAGAATAACTGCTGGATAGTTGACTAACAGTTTTGCCACAAATAATCATGAAAAGCCCGTCCAAACTAGTTATCATGTAATTTAAGCTCTTACTGACTTGAAATATTCAGTCGTGCCCCATCTTCTCAATGGGAAGATACTTACAGGAGAGGAGACACTTAGCCTACTGGAAGAACAAAAAGAGGGTGTATGTGGAGGTTACTTAGTGTACCAGGGCGGGTCAGAGAGGTAGGTAGTGTTCAGATCATGTAGGGACCTTTAGGCTATGAAAAAGGGTGTGTTTTTTTGGAAATGAAATGAGAAATTTTGGTTAGAGAGTGTGCTGTAGAGACTGGGAAGCTGTTGCAGAGGTCTGTTGGGAAATGGAGATAGCGTATCATGAGACTTTGACTACGGTAATATTAATATGGACAGCAAAACCGGATATATTCAGTCTGTGTTTGGAAATAGAATCAATAGGGCTTACATGGGCAGTGAATTAAAAAGGAAATGATAATGGGTAGGTTTTTAGGCTGGTACCATTTATTACTGTAGAAAAGATAAATAGAGCAAGTTATATTCTGTTTAGGTCCCATTCCTAAGTTTGTGTTGCCCATTAGACACTCAAGCAAATGTTTAGATAAAGAAGTGATTGGCATATGGAGGATCTCTAAAGCCCTCAAAAATGATTTTTTTAAAAAAAAATCAGTAGATAGGAATGAAGAGTGGGTTTCGGTACTGTCCCCTGTGCCTTTTAACATTTAGTGACTGACCAGAGGAGGAAGGACCAGAGACTTAGGAGGAAAACTAGGAAAATATGATGTCACAGACCGAATGAGGAAAGTACAGTATTTCCAGAAGTAGAAAGTGATCAGCTGAATTGAATGATGCTGGGAGTTCCAATGAGGAACACAAAACTAACCACTGCATCTGGCAGCATGAGTTCCAGAGACAGCGTTATTTAGACTTCACTGAGTCCTCTGTTTTTTAAAGCCCATGACACTCATATATATGCCATAGTATTAATCACTAAATTAGGTAAGTTTTTGCATTTTGCCTTATTTTATCACACTTTAGTTTTCTGTTACACTGCCATGCTTCTTAGAGCCCTTTGCACAATACCAAAGAGCAAGCAATTGGAATAAGCAATCAGGGTCTTCAATGGTAGCTCAGTGACACCATTTGACTTATCTTCTCATTCTTTTTTAATATTAGATATTATTTGTGTAATAAATCACTATATCTACTCTTTTTTTCTTGTAAAGTTTTTTTTTCTACTTTTCATGTCACATTCTGATAAACTGAACAATGGAAGTTAAAATAGAACTAAATATTATTATTATTGTTGTTTTTAACCTCTATCTGTTAGGTTTGTAAAGACTACTAGCAAAGTTTCTTAAAGGTGTGACTAGGAAGTTTACTGTCTAATGGAGAAAGAAAAGGAAAGCAGTAAAGTGTTAAAAGAAAAAAGCATTAGCCACTAAAGAAGTGTTGGAGAATTTTTATGCAACTGAAATTCATTCAGGGTTCAATTCAAATTTGTTGAATACGAGGTCAACAAACTTAATTGTTGTAAGTGCTATGTACCTCATTGCTGAATATCACTATGGCCACCTTTGAAACACTCCCCTTGGGAAGCTATGCACCAATGCCAGCACCTAATCCACACTTCAGAGCAATTTTTAACTCTTTCTGGAGGGGCCATTGTGGCAACTTGGCAAGTTTGCAAATTTAATTGTAAAATTGTCTGTGAGGGAGTTTTTAGCTAGTAAACAAATAACTATATTGGAACACCCTCCCTACTTGCCTGATATGGGCCCTAATAACTTTTTTCTTTACCCAAAGATAAAGGAAATATTAAAAGGAAGATATTTTGATGCCATTCAGGACATCAAGGTACTATGCCCACAGCTTGGATGGCTATTCCAGAAAAAGTTTCAAAAGTGCTTTGAAGGATTGACTAGATGCTGGCATTGGGGCATAGCTTCCCAAGGGGAATACTTCAAAGGTGACCATAGCAATATTCTGCAGTGAGGTAAGTAGCACTTTTTCTAGAATGAGCTTGAGCACTTAATTGTCACTCCTTGTATAATTCAATTAAGAAGAAATGCATAGGTACAGCTTAAAACATTCCTGTGTTTATCCTGTGTTTACAAAGGTAGGAAATATGGCTTTAAGATGACAAGTTATTAACACAGTATTTCCACTGCAAGAAAAAAAATGAGATGGAACTAATAGATTAAGAGAGTGGTGATTACATGGGCAGGTTTACTTTACAAAAACATATCAAGCCGAACATTTATAATCAAACTATATACTTATTTATGTGCTCTTCTATATGTATGTTCTACTTCAGTTAAGAGTTTACTTAAAAAAAAACGGGATCAACCCATTACAATGTATGAATCTGATTAAGATGGACGATTTTTTAATAAGCCAATAATTAGGGAAGTCTGAGCATTGATGTTTGATGAAATAGTGGATTTATCATTGTTTTAGAAGTGATAATGGTATAGTAATGGTTATGGTGTTTCTTCTTTTTACTTCTTTGTTTTAGGAATTCTTAATGGATGCAGTTAACTGATACCTGATATTCACTTCAGAGTTATCCAGTGAAGTGAGTAAATAAAGATATAAATAAAGTAAAATTGGTCATGAGTTGACACTTGTTGAAACTGAGTGCTCACTACACTGGGGTTTCATTATGCTATTTTTCTTCGATTTTTGTATATGTTTAAAGTTTTCCTAATACAATGTATGTATTTATAAATATAAATATTATATATACTTATGGAAAATCTCACACACATATACGTAAACTGACACTTCACTTTTTCTCATGCTAATAATTTTTCACCCTTGTCATGCTGTTTTATTTGACTTTGCACTTTTATGCAGTCACTTGAGGCTAAAAAATGGGATCTGTTGGAAAGTTTTCATTACTCTGTTTAGACACAGGATGGCACTGTTTGAATAAGTAATTCCTGAAAGTCTTCTCACAGAATAAACTCCTTTCCTTTACAACGCCACTGCTTCCTAGGACAGTTTATCTTAGTTGTGGATAAGAACTTTTGAGACAGCCTAGAAGTGATTACTGTTTGTGCCTTAACTTTGGCTTGCCGTCCTATCTACGTCTATCTACTACTACCAATTCTTGAGAAAGTAAGGAAGGTTTGCAGCTATTTAAAAGGTGATAGGTGCAAAGCTCGTTCTGTACCTACCCTTATTTTTGGGGTTTACAATTATTCCTCTGAGGTTTAGCCACCACATGTATTTTAATGTAATATTTTATATATATACATACACATATACACACAATTTAAATAAAGATGGTCCATACTGTAGTATATATATGCACATATATATGTAAATCATTTTTATTTAAAACTGTCGATGTAAACTTGAGGATGTATTTCTACTTTTAATGGCATCGAGTCAAGTACTACTGATTAAGGTCAGCATGAGGACTATTGATTGTGGACAGATGCATTCCCTTTTCACCCCTCAAAGAAGAATTGAAGTAACTGTATTTTTGGATGTTCTCAGTCTGATTCATGCCTTCTTTTAGCCAACTGTTCATGGATTCACCAGAAGAACTACACCTACTACCTCCGGAGTAGCATGAAGGGGGAAAAAAATATCAAACGGGCAACAATGTTAGCAGCACTTGAAACTTCAGCGCCCTAGCCACAAAGGTCCTCCTCTCCACCCCCTTCCCTCCGGTTCAATGCCCTTTTCTGGTTCTGGCCATCGGAAATTGACTTGGCGATCATTTAGGACTGGAATGTCAAGGCGTCAACTCATCCCTTCCCTTCTCCCCACCCCCCTTCCGCCCCCCAACTGGAAAGTCCTTAACATCTCCCCAGCCTGCACTCACCGCAAAGACAGATAAATGATGCAGCAGAGCACACTGATGAAAGGCGGCATTTGTCCTGAGCTATTGCCACATTTTTTCATGTTTCCGATTTGTGTGCCAGACTTTGTTTGCTTGCTCAGGACATGGAAAACATATTTGGGCATTTTCCCTACCGTTTAATGCCAGTGGCTTTCTCCCAGCAAATGAAAGTGAAAGTGCTACGTTGTAGCAGCATTTTATCCCTAAAGTCTGGACTGGCAGCTGGTGTGTATGAGAAAGAGGAGGGGCACAGGGATTGGGAGGCTTGAAGAGCCAGTTTTGAGGTTTTGTTTGTTTATCTTGAGATCGCAGCAGTGTTCCTGTCCCACTCACACCCCCCTTTTTGGAGGGGGTCTGACTTTGGATTTATTTTCGTTTGGGCAGTCATTGAGGTTTCATTCAATGTACTGGCTTAAGAAAATACACTCCACTTGTAGCCTTTCCCAGTTGCACTTTAAAACACCATCCAGTCTCACCCTCATCTGGAAATAATGCAAGCCCCCCCTCCCCCCTTTTCGTTCTTTCTTTTAAAGCTCCACACAACCTGAAGCCAATAATCAGATGGAATATGTGCTGGTCTTAGTTTACTTTCTCTTTCTGTGACAATCTTACTTGGTAAAGGTATATATATAAAACACAGGGTTTTTATACACATGAAGTCTGTCTGCTACACTGTTGGCTGCAAGTTTCCTCAAAGGCACTGTTTATAATAACCATGTGTAACTTTTAACGTTTTTATTGTGGCTGAAACACACACACACACACACACACACACATTGAGAATGACACCAGAGATCTCACCAGTGACACTCATCCATCTAAAGTCATCCTTCCTTTCCCTAACCCCTTTCTTTTTCCAAGAAACAACTAAAGCAAACTAGACTAGAAATTCTAAAAGAGGAAAGAGGAAGAAAAAGGGCAGAGTGGGGTAGGGGAGAGATTTAGAAGGGCCAGAGTTTGTCTCATTCACGGGGTGGAAAAGTTGACATTGTCTAAGCCTTTCTGAATGGCTGGTAGTTAGTTACCCTGATTGTACCTCTACCTCCCCTCCCCCTCCACGTGACGACCCAGGACACATGCGCACCCGACGCAGCCCAGGCACATCTGCAGACTGACGTCAGTGTGCTCTGCCTCCGAGGAAAAGCTGCCAAAATTTTCTCCTGCTGCAATTCAAGTTGGCTGGGGGCCGGTAGTGAGATCTAGGGCTACTTGAACAAAACTTTGCTGCCCTTCCTGCTCCTCTGGTCTTCTTTTCTCCTGATACCTTTTGATGCTCTTCACACGTTATTTACATAGCAAAGGCACTAAGCTGTCCAGGAAGAGAGGGCACCACTTCCACCCCCAATGAGTCTGTTTTCCTTCTTTCCTTTCTTTTTCCTTCCTTTTATTTTTGGGGAGGTGGTGTAGAGAGAAAGGGGGTTTGCAAAGGCAGCATCTCAGGGTGATAGCCTGGATGTATTGAAGGCATCTTTTTTTTTTCCCCCTGCCAAATCGGAAAAGTCCGTTCTCTCAAGCCTGGATTAGCCAGACTATAGGGTTTTATTCTGGCTGCAGAATAACTGGCTGGTGTGGCTTTGCAAAGGGGGGCAAAGAAAAAGGAAAAAAAAAAAAAAAAGGCAGAGAGGAGAGAGTACGTGAGTCGTCCAGTGCAATCTATTGTTTGAAACTTACTTTTTATCAGAATTTGAAGATGAAAACGGTAAGGAAGACTTCACAATATTCAATTAAACTTTTTTTAAACTTGTGCTTTGCTTGTCTTCCGAATAACGCGTAGACTTTTTCCTGTGAGTTTTTTTTTTTTTTTTTAATGGCAATGAGTGAGCTTGACTGAACTCATTTTATAGATAGAAATCTTTTTTAACTCCAGACTGGTCGGGGGTTGGAGGATTCTGCGTCTTGCAAGTATTTTATGATACAAAAAATACATTTATTATATGAATATACATGTTTTATGAAGTATGACTGGATTATGATTATTGTGCTTTTTAAACTAATCACCAAATAGTAATTGAGAAAGAAATTATAAGGTGTGTTTTAAGCCGATTCCAGTTTTCTTAAAGAAAAGCCTGCGTTTTACAGTTTTATGCCAGTGTCTGAAGTAGTCAGACAAGTGCATACTTTATGCTTGGGCTCAGAGGGCACCATTAATGTGCTAGCGTAGCCCCGATGCTCCGGGATATGTTAAGCTCTTAATAGGCTAATCAAAGAGATGGAAGCGTGTGTTTTTGATTTACTCTTGGCCGCTTGGGACGTGCTAGACTCATAACCCTGCGGAGCCTTGTTTATCGAGGTATGTCTGTGTATATGGTGTATGGGACAAAGTTCAGGGCTTTGGGGTGGCGGGGGAGTGCTGGAGGGATATTGGACAGCCGCCTTCTGATAATGTGTGCTACAGTCCTGTCTTTGGTAATTTCTTTCATTGCTGTACTAGAAGCAAAGAGAGCAAGAGAGTGAGACAGCGCACTGAGAGGGAACAAGAGAGTGAGTTTCTTACTCTTGTTTTTATTTGAGCTGCCGGTGCAACGCGTTTGGGCCACATGCCAACTGTCTGGGTCACACGCGTTTTATCCAAATAGATTTAGCGCTGCTGTCTGGAAATGGGCTGCTGAATGTTAACTTTAGGATCAACTCCACCAAGGCAGCTCAGACTGTTACCCTCTGTCTGGGTGAAGTGGGATGGGGGTGGGGGCAGGACTGGGGAGGAAAGGAGAAGCTGAACTTTTTTAGAAAGACACGGCGTGTGATTTTCAACATGTTCTTTTATGTTTTGATTTCTTGGAATGTTATTTTTTTCTTTGTTTCTTTCTTTTAAGAATACATTGATTCGACCTAACCTTTTAGATGGGAAAATGACAGTTTTCAAAATTCATGATAAGGAAAGAAATTTAAGACTGGTGGTAGTTGAAGGAAATTAAAGAAAATTAATTTTGTAGATAACTGCTTTCCTGTGTTTCATCTAGATGATAGCTGAGCACTGGTTTATATGAGTTTAGTCTAAATGTGATCACTGGTGTTTTAGATTTTTGAAGAATAGCAGATAGAGGCAAATAAATTTGTTTCAAACAAATCAAATTTATTCATTTGCTACAAATGGCAGTGTATGAAACCTCTGTAGCAATATTAATATTTTTGTGACTCCCAAGGGGAAAAGCTTCTAACCTTAAGGTCTGAAATATTATAATGCTTTTCATGTCTGGTCCAATACCTGTAAGATTAATTCCTACTCTTGTCTGCTCTTACCACTTCCTCTTCATTTCCGTAGCAACCACTAGTAGCTACTAGTGGGATGGACCTCTGTGCCAAATCCTACCCTGTTTGAGACTTGAGTGAGAAAACGGTGAAGAGAATTACTGTATTAAGAGAGTTAACAGCATGTTCTTTGGAATAATTTTGGGGGGATGGGAAGAGGTTGATATTTCTCTTGGCTTCACCATAAGACATGGTTGATTGTCCAATTTCTCAGCTACTTCAAGAGAAAAAAGTGTTATTTCTATTTTTCTGAGAAGAATTACAAATACAAACAACATATATTTACCTTGTCATCTGGAAGAAAAAATTGGGACTGCATGTAATTTAGGGCTTGATTTTTGTAAAATGGTCTGTATTTTTACTTTTGCCTCATTTGACTTTCTTGATAAGTTCAAGTATCTTGTGTGTTTAATTAATGTTTTCTTTGGAAACCAATCTTACAAAGTTTAAAAATGAGCTGGAAATCTTTGCTTGGAGCCTAGTGATGGCCTTAGCATATGGGAGATGATGATAAATATTTGTTGAGAGAATAAATGGAAAATGAAATGTGAAGTTAATTTTTACATATAAAAATTAAATGTCTGACACAAGGATGGTATTGTTACTTCCTCCTTGGAAACCTTAAAATATACTTCAGTCTTAAAATATACAACCAAAGTTAAACTGGATGAAAGGAGTTGAGGAGGATGTTATACATGTACTTTAATTCCATAATAATAGTTCATGAGAGGAAATTATTGCCTTGTCTACTCCCAGATCACTTGAGTGGGAAGTAAAGAGATAGTCAGAGGAGAAAGAAAGTAATACCCTTTAAACCAAGGCAGACTACTGGGGGAATCACTGTAGTGTGTGTTGTCTGAATTTAGCTAGTATATTTTTGATCTAGGGAAGCAGGTAAATGATTCCTTAACTTGAGTGGCAGGTACATTCCTATTAGGGAAAAAAGCTTATATGAAATTAAAATAAAATGGAAGTTTTGATTCTGTTTTCAAATTTCAGATAGTTGCAAGCACAGTTACAACCTAAGTTTTCTACATTATTCTACAGAAGACAATACAACCTACATGGTTGGTTTCCATTATTGTATCTAACTATTTCACATTTTTTGAAGCAAAGAGGAATGTGAAAACTACTTCTGAAAAAAGGCCTTTGAAAAGTTATGTGTTAGATAATGAAGGAAAAATGGCTAACATATACTTAGCCACTAAAGTGTGCACTTTATATCATGATTAATGTAGCTTAATCTCTCAACAAGTCTTTGTAAAGCGGAAATCATGATTTTATAGGTAAGGAAGCAAATTCAGAGAGGAAAGTAACTTGAGGTTAATCTAGGACTCAAAGCCTTAGTCCTTTCCACAACATCATAATGTGTCTGCTATAAAATTTAAAGAATTAATACATTTTGATTATGGAAACTTGTTTAAAAATAGCCTGGATTTTGGGAACTATGTCTGGAAAAGCCACATACTTGTTTATGATGTCCATTCACCTCTCCACCATGTGTCAGAAAGTAGATTAATCCATTCATTTTTATTATGTAGGTGGCTAAGATTACTTGGATACTTTAGTTATGGATTTCAGTGGAGCTGAAGCTCATTCATTTACTATTAAGTCCCTTCACTGGGCTCTGGAGGCTTGAAAGAAAGTGAGGAGTGAGGGAGAGATTAGGAACGGAGACAGAGACTTAATTTATTGAGGACCCAGTATGATCAATACTGAGCTAATATGGAAGCAAGATTGTAATTCTAGTTTATCTTTAAAGCTTCTCTTTGTATCAATGCCCTTTTTTACTACAAATCAGCTGTTAGCCTACTGAAGTCCAAGTAGTTACATATTACATTTTCTCTGAATGCCACTGGCTTGGTTAACTTGTGCATTTATAGGGCCACTGATAAGGATAAGAATGGAGGTTGCAAAACTGAAGACCAAGAGATTTCTCAAGGGGGAAAGTAGTTGTTCTCCAAAGCCAACCAACTATGTTATAAATCTGCATCAATTTCAAAGCCCAAGAAAATGGATGCATGATTCTGTGCAAATATATCATCACAACTAGAAAGTTAATTCAAATGGATTGTTATATATGCCTCTTTAAAGGGATATTACGTTTTAAAGTGCATATATATAGATAGATACCCATAATATATATATGCACCTGGCCCCTAGGGTTGCCGTGAGTCGGATCCAACTTGACGGCACTTGGCTATGTATGTGCATATACACACTGGTAAATTTGAACTGCCGACCTTTTCCTTTAAAGAGGCGTGCCATATGTTGTTAGATGCTTCTGAGTCAATTCCAGCTATGGTAACTCCATGTGATGGAGCAGAACTGCTCTATAGGGTTTCTCAGGCTATAATCTTTACGGGAGCAGATTGCCAGGTCTTTTCTCCCACAGAGCAGCTGGTGGGTTTAAACTGCTGACCTTTCAGTTAGCAGCTGAGTCTTTAACCATCATGCCACCAGAGCTTTTATATGAATTATGGATACGTGTAATGTACACGGTAACCTTGCAACATATATGGCTGCCTTTTTTTTCTGAGTCTCAAAAGTTTTCCGGCTTTTGACAGGGTACAGTCTTACCACTTTTCTGTCTCTGCTTTTCATGGAAAAGATTTTTGAGTTTTCCTTCTCTGACAGGTTTCTGCCTCACATAGTTTTCAGCTTTTGCAAGTTTTACTGAATATGTGTGTGTGTATTTAAATTCAAAAGATCTTTCCTGTTATTTATTTTGGTAAAAGTACACACAGCCGCGGAAACCCTAGTGGCATAGTGATTAAGTACTATGGCTGATTACCAAAAAGTTGGCAGTTCAAACCTGCCAAGCACTCCTGGAAACTTTGTGGGGCAGTTCTACTCTGTCCTGTAGGGTCGCTGGGAGTTGGAATTGACTTCACGGCCGTGGGTGTTTTGGTTTATATGCAGCCAAAAGATGTACCATTTCAGCAATTTCTACATGTACAGTTCCGTGACACTGGTTACATTCTCCCATTTGTTCTGCCATTCTCACTGTTGCTTCTGTGTTATTCCACCACCAGTATCTTAAACTCACTACTGTCTCAGTGGCCCATCTAACGTTTTGAGTTTTCCCTGTAAGCTTGTTCTCACATAGCTAATTCTTTAAGAAAGGACAGTTGTCAAAGTCGACATAATTTCACAAATTAAATAAGCTAATTTTGGGCTTAAAGAAGACTTTAAATGATAATGATAGTTTTCATTTAAGGTTTAAAGTTTAAATGTTATCTCAGGGCCATAGTTTGGGGAGCTGACTTAGTTGCAAAGGCTTCAGAAAGTCTAGATTCCCTGAAAATTTGAAATTATGTTCTGTGTTTTCTGCCTTCAGCATTTTTATAAGGAACTCGTTTGATGTCAGACACTATTGCACAAAAAACTTTGGTAATTAAAAAAATTGTACACAGCGAGAATGAATGTAATTCAGGAAGTAACAATTATGTTTTAGTATCTCCGGGGAAAGTTTGGAGTGTGGAGACCACATATAAGTAGGCTAGGAACAAAGAGAACTAGATTCTCTTCATTATTGTTATTGAATGATGGTATGACTGAATCTTTTTATACACTTTTCCTGAGAAAACAATATATAGTGCCTAAGGTCTTGTCTAATCACTGTGGAAGTAATTCTGAGATGAAATAGTACATGAATAGTTTTTAACAACTTGATACACAATGATTTTTTCATCTCACTGTTGTTGCTAAAAAACTATTCCAGTTAGTTAACCAGTAGCATTCATGAGTGTCTTATTTGACGCTGGTTGTATGCAACTTCTGTTGAGTATTTAACGGAAGCATAACATGGGAAGTTTAGACTTTATAATCGGGTAGCCTTGCTTGTAAATCTGGGTGGGCTCTTTGGTGTTCGAACTATTTAAGCTCTGTAATTGCAACTTCTTTGTCTATAAATTGGATGCTGTATTAGTTACCATAACAAATGACCACAAACTTTGTGTCTTGAAACAGCAGACATTTATTATCTCACAGTTTCCGTGTTTCACAAGTCCTCGTGTGGCTTAGTGGCTTAGCTTAGTCTTCAGCCGCAAACAAGGTGCTAACAAAGACCAGAGTTGGGGCGGGGGTATTTCTCAGGATACTCAACTGGGGTAGGATCTGCTACTAAGCTTATGTGGGCAGCGTGCAGGTTTCAGTCTCTTGCAAACTTGTTGAAATTGTGTTCAGTTCCTTGCTGGTGGTTGTCTTGAAGCTGCGCTCAGTTCTCTGCCACTTGAATTTCTCCATACGGCAGCTTATTTCATCAAAACCAACGAAAGAGAGGGTCAGAATCTTTTGTAATCTAGTCACAGAAGAGACATCCCCTCAGTGTTGAGATTTTCTATCTTTTAGAATCAAATTACTCAAGGGAAGGGGATCAGAATAGACGAAGGTGTGAATATCAAAAGGTGGAATCAGTAGGTAATGGCATGGAGTCTGCCTTAACAGGGATAATCATATGTACTTCAGAAGATTGTTGTGAAGATTAAAAGAAGTAACATGTAGACTAAAAGAAGTAACAAGTAAAGATCTTTTTATTTTTGGTCTGACTTTAAACTACCTTTCCAGATACTATCCATTAGTCTTCTGCACAGCAACTAGTTTTACTATTATTAGTATCTTCTATTTCCCATTATTTTCTTGCCAGCTAGACTAGGTATAATCTATTTCTTCTGTTTTGTAATGATTTCCCCCAGCTATTTGAGTCGTGAAATTCTCTGTCGATTTTCTAGGCCTGTCTCAAATTCTGGACCCTGGTGGTGCAGTGGTTAAGAGCTGTTCAAATTCACTAGCCACTCCTTGGAAGCTCTATGGGGCACTTCTACTGTGTCCTGCAGGGTTGCTGTGAATTAGAAATGACTTGACAGCAATGGGTTGGGTTTTGGTTTGGTTTCTCAAATGCTATTTTTCCCACAAACTTTTCATGACCCATCCTTTTCTGACCCAGAATTTATCTCCCTAATCTAATGTCCTCTAACTCCTTTTCATAACTTTATAATGGCAGTTGTCACAGGCATCCTTGAATTTTTTCTTTGCTACTTATATTATGAGCTCCCCAAGGGTAAGAATTGTGCCTTGTATTTTTCTGTACCCACATCTTGTTAAAACATCATCTTTTAGACATAGTAAGATAATATTTGCTGATTACTGAATTAGTTTCTCAAAGGTTTAGCAGTTTAATACCTTGGAGACAGATGTAAGAAATTATAAATGGTTGTGTTTGTTTTATATGTTGTAATAACCAATATTTCTAACACCATAGGGAATAAAGTGTTCCACATAAGTTGACTTACCAATTAACTATAAATATATTTTTATGTGCCTGAAGTGGTTTTATTTTTACCTGAAGTGATTTTATTTTTATTTTTTCAACCAAAAAAATACATGGTAAGCATTTACTATGTGATAAATTATTATAGACTTGGAGTGAAAAATCTTTCTAATGTGATTTGTGTACTCATATTACTAATAGCAATTTTCTGTATGAAAAGCAATTTAGTCTTTTATTCTTGACTCAGACATGGTATTAACGAACATGAGAACATCAGATACTGGACTATATATAGCTCAGGTATATAAACAGTGCCACTTTTTTGTTGCCAGTTGATAGTGAGTTGATTCTGGCTCATGGCAGCCCTTTTTGTGTCAGAGTAAAACTGTTGCTCCATAGGATTTTCTGTTTTTTTTTTTTTTTTTAATGTGTGTGTGTGTGTGTGTGTGAAGATACACACAGCAAAACATACACCATAGGATTTTTTTAAAAAACAAAAATTTTGTTGTACTTTAGATGAAGATTTACAGAACAAACTAGTTTCTCATTAAACAGTATATATTGTTTTATGACATGAGTTAACAACTCCAGAATAGGTCAGCCACTCTCTCTTCTCTCAATTACAAGCCTTCCTGTTTCTTCTTGCCTTCTTGTCCTTGCCTCTGGGCTGGCATGCCCCTTGACTCTTGTTTTGTTTTATGGGCCTGTTCTTTACTGAGCTGAATAGATGCCCAGGAGCCATACACTCAGGGTTTCTCCAGTCTCTGTCAGGCTAGCAAGTCTGGTCTTTCTTTTTGAGTTAGAGTTTTGTTCTACATTTTTCTCCAGCTCTTTCCAGGACTCTCTATTGTTATCCCTGTCAGAGCAGCCAGTTGTAGCCAGGTCTCGTCTAGCTGAGCTTGGCTGTCCTATGGAGGCTGTGGGAGATGTGCTTTGTTAGTCCTTTGGATTCGTCTCACCCCTGTTTCTTTAGTTTTCTTCATTTTTCCTTGCTTTCAACAGGGTGAGACTAGTGGAATATCCTAGATGGCTGTTCATAGACTTTTAAGACCACAGATGCTCCTCACCAAAGGAGGATGTAGAAGATCACTTGTTTTTGTTTTGTTTTTTTAATAAACTGTGCTATGCCAGTTGAGCTCAATGTTCCCTTGAGATCTTGGTTTCCCTATAGCCCCCAGTCCAGCAATTCAGTCCTTTAAGGAGTTTGAATGTGTCTGTGGAGCTTCCATCACCTTGCCTTGTACAAGTTGTGCTGGCTTACCCAGCAGTGTGTTGTTTTACTCTTCACTGATTTCACTTAACTACTGTCTGTTTTGTGTTGTTCCATCCCTACCTCTCCCTTCTCTGGTAAACATCAAAGATTGTTTTTGCCTATGTGCAAAGCTTTTCATGAGTTTTCTCAGTAGTGGATTCACGTAACAACGTGTCCTTCTAGGTTGACTCGTTTCACTCAGTATAGTGCCTCCAAATTTCCTCATCTTTTATTAAGATATGACATCCAGTCTTGCCAGCACCATCTGCTACAAAGACTGTCTTTTCCCCATCTGATTGAGTTTGGATCCTTGTCGAAGATCAGGTCACCGTGGATGGATAGATGAATTTACATCTGGGTTCATAATTCTGTTCCATTGGTCATTGTCTCTGTCACTGCACCAGTGGCAGGTGTGTTGTTTCTAAGGTGTGTCTTTTGTAAAAAGCATGTTGTTGGATCCTGTTTTTTAATCCATTCTGTCACTCTGTTTCTTTATGGGTGTGTTTAGGCCATTTACATTCAGTATAATTGTTGAAAGATGTGAATTTATTGCTTTCATTTATAGTGCTTTTTTTGTGGTGCTGACATTTCCTTTGTTTCTCTTACTCTTTTGTGCTGAATCTCTTTGGCTTGTGGATTTCTTCTTTTCCTTTGTCTTTGTAGATTTTGTCTTTACTTTGTTTTCCTTCTTTATTTTGATGAGTAGGTTTGTTAACTTTCTTTGTAGTTATATTGAAATTTACCTTTGTCTTCCTAGGTTTGAACAATTCTGTTATTGCTTGGTAGCACTTTATCTTCCACTCTATTAGGAAGTTCTATACCTACACCATTTATTATTATTCTATACCTTCTTTTATTATTCTGATGATATTGTCATTTACAGATTAATCTCTCTGGCCCCCGTTGTAATTCTTTTTTTTTTTTTGGATAGTCCTTGAGAGTTCATTGCCTAGGCTGGTATCTGGCTGATACAATCTTGCACCCTAGATTCAGGTTGCGTCTAATGTTGTTTGTTCCCAGACCAAAGAATTCCCTTTAATAATTCTTGTGTATTTAGTTTGATCTTTACATATACCCTTAGTTTCTGTTTACCTAAAATGACCTAATTTCACCAGCGTATATGAACAGGAGTTTTGCAGGACATATTCCTCTTCGTTGGCAATTTTTTTCTTTCAAGGTCTTATGTGCGTTACCTCATTTCCTTCTTGTCTGTCTGGTTTCTGATAAGTAATCACAGCTTAGTCTTATTATTTCTCCTGTGTATGTAACTTTTTGCTTTTCTCAATCTGTTCTCAGAATTTTTTCCTTGTCTTTGGTTTTATTAAGTGTGATTATAATATGTCTTAGTGACTTTCTTTTGGCATCTATCCTACGTGGGCCTACATGGGGTTCATTGAGCTTCTTGGATGGTCAGCTTTTCATCTTTCATGATACTGGGGACGTTTTCTGTCAGCAGTTCAGTGATCCTCTTTGTGTTTTCCGTTTATTTTCCCTGTTCTGGAACTCAGATCACTGACAACATTCTGCTTTTGATTGTGTCCACATAATTCTCAAGGTCGTTTCATTTTTCTTTGTTCTTTTTTTTTCTGATTTTTTTCCTGAAACAGAGTTGTACCCAGGTGTTTGTCTTCAGTTTCACTGATCCTGTCTTTTGTCATTTCAGACTTACTTCTCAGCCCTTCTATAACACTGTCCATTTCTGAAATCTTGTTTATCTTTTAGATTTCTAATTATTGTTTTTATATGATTTCCAGCTGTAAATCTATTTTTGCATTTTGTTCATATATTGTTGTCATGAATTCTACTCTGAATTTATCTATTGTTTCCTCAGTTTTGTGTGGTTTTTTGCTTCTTGGATACCTATGAATATAGAGATTTGAATTCCCAGTGCGATAATTTTAGTGCCTTTTCTTCTACTGGTGAGTCAGATGGTGTTTTCTTTTGTATACATACTAGAAGTAGCCTGTCTTTTTTCAAAAAAAACAAAAAACATGTTTTGATATTATCTGTTGTCTGTGGGTCATTCAGTAGTTATTTTCTTTGTTTATGGATTATAGATCTGTTTGTTATGTCCTGCTTTTTCATTTGATTAGGTTATGTCAGAGAGGAGTGATGTGAGTTCTTTGTTGTTTGCTTGACTGTGGTCATGAAGTTTGTTACTTCCTTTTCCAGTGGGTAGGGCTAGTAGCTCAGCTGTGGTGCAGTGGGGCAAGTCCGGCTGAAGTGGAGGGGCTTAGATGGGCTGTTTGTTGCACATCATAGTGCAGATAGGGCAAGTCAGGAATCTGTGCTGGGCAGATTCTAGTAGGCCATGCCAGTGCTGCTTGGGGTGTGATATTCACGATAAGGTACAGGTAGGCAGGAAGGAGTAGGGAGGTTGTGATATGTAGAACAGGTGTTCTGTGCTCTGCTGGGAGCTCCTGAAGATGCTTCCTTGCACTCCTCATCTGCTGATCTCCAGTGTCCATGGGGTGGATCTAAGCGAGCTGCATGCTGCATTTCTCAGCTGGCTGAGCCACTGTAGCTATCCAGGAGGTGTCAGAAGTAGCGCAGAGAGGAGAAGGTGGTGGTGGGAAAGCATATCTTGCTTGTTACCAGGTGCTTCGTCTTCTGAGAGTTCTGTGAATCTACTTTCCCATCTCCCTGTGTGCCAATCTCTGACCAAAATCCCAGATGGGGAATCCATGTTTAGTTAGCTGTTAGGGACCCTTCCTCTCATATCTCTTCTTGCTTTTTGTTCTCTGTCAGTTTCTTATTCCATTCGGTGTTTGGCTTAGATCTTTCTCTCTTATTTGACACCTTGGGTTTCAGGGCTGGTGTTTTCTCTGTTCAACGTAGTTTTTCAGGTCTTTGGTATAGAGGGACAATCTGGTGCTTCTGTCCTTTGCACCATGTTGGCCAGAAAGCCTCATAGCATTTTCAATGGCTAATTTTCCAGATTTGGCATAGTCGTTAAGAACTTGGTTGCTAATCAAAAGTCAGGGGTTCAAATCCACCATTGCTCTTCTGAAACCTTATGGAACATTTCTGCTGTGTCTTGTAGGGTCTCTGTGAGTTCGAATTGACTCTATGGCAACAGGTTTGTTTTTTGTTTTTTTTTTTTAACATTAATTTTCCAGAAGTAGATCACCAAATCTTTCTTCTGAAGTGTCTCTGGGTAGACTTTAATCTCCAGACTCCAACCTATAATCAAGAGTTTTACCTACTTGTACCACCCAGAGACTCCTGTATACTTGATGTTTTTGCTGTTGTTGTTACTTGCAGTAGAATCCTTTTCTACTCCCTATGACCCCATGTGACAGAGTACAATTGTAGGAGTTTTCTGGTCTGTAATGTTAATGACTACACATCTTCTGCAGAGCTGTTGGGTGGATACAAACACCCAGCCCTTTTCAGTTGGCAACAGAGCTCTTATCCATGGTGCCACCAAGGCTTCTGATCTGCTTAGCAGGAACTGTTCTAATATGTAAGGACCATTTGCTAATCACTATTTGATTAGAATTTAGGAAATATAGCTCTGAAACTACATACAAATATACCTCTGAAACAACTAAAACTACACTTCAGTGTTTCTCCTCTTTTCTTGGAGTCCTTTTTGTGCTGTTAGTGTTTCTATTCCTTCCAATGTGCTTTATTTTCTTCCTCTAAAGTGCTTTAAGCTGAAACACCTGGTAGCTAAGCATGCTGACTCTGAGTATGGTTGTATGCTGAAAGTAAAGTACGTGAGTGTGAATTTGAACTCTGCTGAGATTGCTGAGATGCACTGTTTTTAGTTCACTCTAGATAGTTGATATTGCCTCTTATAACACCTCCTGCTAAGTCAATGGTTGCAGTAAATATGCCTTAACTTTGTTAGAAGTTTAGCTTGTGCTACTGTCTGAGTGTTCCCAGGCAGAAGCTAAGTGTCACCTGTTCTATGTAGATCTATTTTGTCGCAGAAAATAATTGGTATCTTATAAAGCAACACCAATCTCTGAATATGAGTGTGCTGAAAGACATGTTAAGGAATGGGATCATATACATTTATCACTATATGCAATGAACTGTGCTTATGAAGGCAGTCTTTTTGTTTTATCAAAAGTGGGTAGCTCACAGTATCCACCCAGTGGTCTCTTCAAAGTTTAAAAAAAAAAATTATGATTCCTCTTCATATTCCTCCTTTGATTATTAAATAGTCCTGATAACCAAATATACTGCTAACCATTTAGGTTTCTAATTCTATGTTCAGTCTTATGAATGTTTATTTAGAGTATAAAGAACAACAGTGATCTAACTTAATTATATTAACTTACTTTGTAGTTTATGTCGATATTCAATATATTCAGCAGGTATTCAGGAATATAGCAAATCTCAATTCAGGATATTTTTTAGTTAACTTAATTTTTTTTGTTTTTGTTTTTCTAGGTTAAAAAATGACCATATTTTAGTATCTAATCGGCCTAATGCTTGGTTGATGAAAAATTTTACCATCATTATTTTTTTCATATTGGATTGAGAAAATGAATCCACATACAGAAGACAGTATGGGATGTTGGGAAAAAGTACCTGTTAAACAGTAAAACATCTAATTACAATTTTCAAGAATTATTAAAGAAATAAAGTTGTTATGCTTCGATTTTGGTATGGTGTTGACTCTTTAGCACATAGGTAGCCCTCCAAAAATATCCAGTTTTTCAAATTATGGAAATTTTGTGGAAGACGTTGACGTGGATTTTGAGCTTCATCATGGTTTCATCAGATTTTCATAGTGACCACAGGCTTTCATACAGTTCTCAAGGTAGGATTCCTTGCTTTTGAAACTGACCAGAAAAAAAAAAAGCCACTTCTCTAACACGGAAGGATTGAGAACATTTAGTTGGATGAATCTTTTATTTGGGATATGTAGTGATAGAGGGAAGATCTATTGTGTCAATTCATTGATTGTCTAATAAATGTTTAACTTGTAGTGCTGGTAATCAGCATCCAAGTGTATTTTAGAGTTGATTTGTCTTGCATGAAGATGAAGACCTCAGGCCTCTTCTTATTCTGAATCCTAATCTTTACTAGGCCTGTCCAATTAGTTGCCAAAATTTATGGACAATGTCATGTTCACATTTAATCTAAAGGTTTATGCTGTAAAAGAGGATGAAACCAGGCCAATTCTAATATAGAATATTTCCAATAAGGACCCTTTGTAAAAACAAAACCAAAACAAGAAACTTTTCAAAACTTCAGAAATCTGAGCTAGGAATCATTTTGATGATTTCGACATTGGATGAAAGCATAAGCGTTGTTAAGAAGTTCATCCTTTCAAATTCTAATCCTTAATCTCAAACCAAAGCCTACTGCCGTCTAGTTTATTCCAACTCATAGTGACCCTATAGGACAAGGTAGAATTTCCCCATATAGTGTCCAAGACCATCATCTTTACAAAAGCAGACTGCAACATCTTTCTTCCACAGAGCAGCTCATGGATTTGCACTGCTAACCTTTCAGTTAGCAGCCAAACACTTGAACCATTGTGCCATCAGGGCTGCTTATTCTAATCCTCAGCCTTCTATAATTTTAACCTACAATACTGAATTTTATATCATAGAAAAGATCTTAACAAAGAAGTTCCCAGGGGTGTATGTCATTTTTGTTTCCATGGACAGGTATAATCTTTGTAGAATTATTAGAAGGCATATCTTTTTGATTACCTTTTATAAATATAACAAAAAACTATCACTTTTTAGTGCTGATGAGCCAAATTTTCCAGGCTATTATAGTTTAGAGTATATGTCTAGAATATCCATGTGTACAAAGTATGGCTCTCAAAGCAGGTTGGAGAGCCATGGCATTTAATATGAACTCTTGTTTATGAGAAGTAAAATAAATACTGTCTTTTAACTTATTTTCACTTGGTTATAGTTGCATGGGAATTTCTATTTGTGGATAATGTATGTATAGACAATGAGGCAGTAGGCAGACACACGGTATCCATTATTAATAAACCAGAAAACTCTGGCAGTGTAGTGATTAAGTCTGCTAACCCAAAGGTCGGCAGTTCAAATCCACTAGGTGCTCCTTGGAAACTCTATGGAGCAGTTCTGTTCTGTCCTATAGAGTTGCTATGGGTCAGAATTGACTTGATGACAGTGGGGTTTTTGGTTATATTAATAAGCCTAGCTAAAGAAGGTAGATGGGCAACAGTGATGACATCTAAACTGTTATTCTTTCATTTTTATTTGATATAACCTTTTTTTTTGCCCCTCTGTCACATATAATGGTATGCATAGTTTTAATCAATATAGTTATTGTTTACACTGCTACTTTGTTTTTTTTAAATTTTCTTTTCTTCCATGTGTCTTTTCTGGATTTTCTGCCTTGTGATTACAAAGAGGAATTCCTGACTTATCTTGAACACTACCAGCTAACTATTCCAATAAGGGTTGATCAAAATGGAGCTTTTCTCAGCTTTACTGTGAAAAATGATAAACACTCAAGGAGAAGACGGAGTATGGACCCTATTGATCCACAACAGGCAGTATCTAAGTTATTTTTTAAACTTTCAGCCTATGGCAAGCACTTTCACCTAAACTTGACTCTCAACACAGATTTTGTGTCCAAACATTTTACAGTAGAATACTGGGGGAGAGATGGACCTCAGTGGAAACATGATTTTTTAGACAACTGTCATTACACAGGATACTTGCAAGATCAACGTAGTACAACTAAAGTGGCTTTAAGCAACTGTGTTGGGTTGGTAAGTAGATGCTATATTTTACATTTCTGATGGGGAAATAAGTTCACACTGTAAATGTCTTTCCTCAGATTAAAATACAGACCACACACACCTGTGTGCACACACACACATTATTTAAATAGGGAAGGTGATAGTCTAAATTTTTCATGTTATTCTGCCTTTACTTTTCATAGTCTTTTGAGTAATTTACCAACTTTTCAAAGAACAGCTTTTGAAATCCTATATTATTAGTATGGTAGTGAACCAAATCCTAGCTTCCTTTTAGATATGTTTTTCTATTCATGTAAGATATATTGTATGCATAAATAAAACTGTCATTTTTGGAGAGTTTAAGGGTATGCATTGTGTGTATATTGTCACAGCAAATCATAACCCTGATTGACTCTAGTTTCTTTGTAGATGTCTCTCTGATACCTAAAATAGCTTAAAGCCACCTATGATCTATTTATAATCTGTACTTGAAGCAAAATCTTTTACCAATACCTCTTTTTTATGAAATTTTTCTTCACTTTTATATAAAGATTGATGATAAATCTCGTAAAATTGATTTAAGAGTACAGGACTTATGATAACCATCGGAATCCATTCTAGTGTGATAGTAGATACTTGGTTCAAAGTTACATGTAGTGATGATTGTAGAACATACCATTTCATACTTCCTCTTCTGCTTTTATCCAGTTCAGACTAGTGTGGCTATTCCAGTAAAACTTTACTTGTGTAAAGTTTTGATACCCAAGTCATATTTTCAGTTTTTTTTTTTAAAGTTTATTCCACCATACCCATACCCTTATTCATGCTTCAGTATAAACATATGGTTAGAGTTGGGCTCAAATAAGTACTAAATTTGAAAAGAATATAAAGAATTAACAAAATTGAGAAAACTTTTCACTGTAGTGGTTAAGAGCTTAGCTGTTAACCAAAAAGTCGGCAGTTCAAATCTACTATCTGCTCTTTGGAAACCCTATGGGGCAGTTCTGTTCTGTCCTGTAGGGTCACTGTGAGTCAAGACTGACTTGACGGCACCTAGCAAGAACATAGGTACATATAAGAATTTCCCCAGATTGTCCATTTTCTGATTGTAGAATACAATGAATCAAAATAATTACTTAGATATTTTCATCAATTTAATTCCTATAAATACGTTGTATAAAGTACACTCGTTGCTAGTTTTTCTTCTATTAGCAGTGTTGGGACTTCACATATAAAACAGATTTATTTTTTTTTTTGAATAAATTTATCCAAAATAAATCAGGGCTTTAAAATTTTTAATATGTTAATGTGCCTCTTGTTAATTGTTATCTAAAAAGACTGTTCATAGCTGCTAACTAAGAATTTCCGAGTGACACAAATGGTGAAGTAACTAGCTACTGGCCAAAATTTGTCAATTCAGACCTGCCCAGAGGGGGCTTGGAAGATAGGCTGAGCCATCTGTTTCCAAAAAGATCATAGCTATGTAAACCCTATGGAGCACTTCTACTCTGTCCACATGGGATCTCCATGAGTTGAAATGGAAATAACCCCACTGCCACTAATAGCAGCAACAACACAGCCATTGACCAAGCTTTCTAAGTTTGACATTAACATTAGTTATACCATTGATAGTTTTAACAAATTGGTGAAATGGGGAAAAAATGGTTGTGTTGTGAGATTTGAGGGAAGAAGAATGTCTGAAGATCCTAAGATGACTTAAATCATGTGGGAAATAATGAAAACCTATAAAAAAAACTCACAGGGTCAGCATGACTCAGGTCAGCATTGACTCGATGGCAATGGGTTTGAGTTTTTTTTTTTTTTAAATAAAAGACAGCTAAGCAATGGCACTTAAAATGGAGAAGACAGAATTAATTTGAATCACATTTGGGGTAAAAATTTAGAGGATTTGTCTCATATTAACCTTCCTAACGTCTAGTACTTGGAGCTCTTTTGTACTCGGTATTTAGTATTGCTGCTTTTTAAATGTAATAGAATTGAAATGGACATGGAACAAAGAAAAACTAGTTGTATGGAAGTGTATATAAATATTTCTAGCTGAGACAGGGAATGCTGGAGGACCGCTGGATTGGAGATAAAGAATAAAAGAGTGATTTTTATCATAGTAAATGTTAGGTATCTGACGAAATAAGATATTTGAATAGCATTTAGGAAATATAATTCTGAAAGTAGGAAAGAATTTGCCTGGGAACAAGTGCTTTTAGACTGATCAATATAGGTCACTGTTCATGAAATTGTGAAAGATGTTGATTGATGAGTCGAAAGTGAGAATAAGTTTGAAAATGGAGCTTCTTTATGTTTAAGAGGCTAGCCAACTGTCACCCATCTGTTCGTCATCCTTACTGAAGCTTTCTATTTCTTGTTCTATTTTCCTGTATTTGTTAATACCTTTCTGATCTACTTTGCTTCCTACTGAAACCGCATGGTCTGTGTTAACTTTGATCACTTGATCAAGGTGCTGTCTGTCGGGTTTGTCCACTAAAGTTACTGTTTTACCTTTGGAAATTAATAAGGAATTTGTCAGCAGGTATTTTTAGACTATGTAAATATCCCATTGCCACATTTTTATCCATTAGTTTTAGTAAACCCTGACTTCATTCATGTTTTATTTCGTTACATTTTTTTATCAAAAAATAAATATGGTAATAGGTTTTTAAAAATCCCACTATTGAAAAGCTACGCTTCAAATTTTAATTGTCCTACATAAGATATTTTTCAGTGCAAAGTGCTTTAGTGTTTTCTAGTTGCATTTCTGCCCCTATGGTTTCAACCTTTGCTGCATTCATTGGACATAGTTTCTACCAGTAGTTCAAAATAATGTTACATATTTTAGTATGCTTTGTATTTGGACCATGTCTTTCCTACCCGTATTTTTCTTTTCTGCAGTTTCTAATTCTACTTTTTTCTTATTGAGGAAAAAAAATTTATTTCTTTCCCAAGTACTATCCTTTTCCCTAGTCTTTATTGCTTGGAATATATTCCATTGTTCTTTAGAGGCATTTTTCTTGATGCTTACTGGTTAATGAAGTCTTTGGGCTATTGCAAATGTCTCATCCTGGGATTTTTGTCTCTAGGTTAGCTCTACATCTTGCTCTTTCTGAGTTTGTATCCTGATTTTGTTGAATATCATCAGGTAATTACCTCACAGCAGGTGCCTAGGAAATAAAATTTCTGAGTCCTTGCCTATTTGAAAGTAACTTCGTGTTGACTTCATATTTTATCAATAATTTGACTGAATATGGACTTTTAGGTTCAAAAATCATTTTCTTTCAGAGCCTTGGGTAATAAAATTTGGAATGAGAATATATCGTGTTAAACTTATCCATAAGGTTTCATGGATCCCTGTTGATGCTGTGATTAAAAGCTCAGCTGCTAACCAAAAGGTCAGCAGTTTGACTTCATGAGCTGTTCTGTGGGAACCCAATGGGGCATTTTTATTGTATTCTGTAAGGTTGCTATGTGTCAGAACCCTAGGTGCTGTCAGTTCATTGTGCTGTGGGGGCGTGTAGTGTTGCTGTGATACTGAAAGCTATGCCAGTGGTATTCAAGTGCCAGGAGGGATGCCCTTGGTGGATAGGTTTCAAATGAGTTTCCAGAATAAGACAGACTAGAAAGAAGGACCTGGCAGTCTACTTCTGAAAAGAATTAGCCAGGGAAAACCTTGTAAGCAGCAGCGGAACATTGTCTGGTATAGTGCCAGAAGATGGCCCCCCAGGGTGGAAGGCACTCAGAAGATGACTGCCTCCTCAAAATAGAGTGAACTTTAATGACTTGAACGGAATCAAGCTTTTGGGAACTTCATTTGCTGATATGGCATAACTCAAAAGAAACAGTTGCAAAAATCTGTTAATCAAAACATGGAATATGTGAAACATAAATCTAGGAAAACTGGAATGTACCAGAAATGAATTGTAGCACATAAACATCAATATTGTAGGCACTAGTTAGCTGAAATGGACTGGTACTGGTCGTTTTGAGTTGATCAATCATATAGTCTACTATGCTAGAAATGACAATTTAAAGAGGAATAGTATTGCTTTTATCATCGAAAAAAAATTAAAGATCTATCCTCAAGTACATTGCTGTCAGTGATAGGATAATATCCATATGTATTCTGGGAATATGACTATTATTCCAATTTATGTCCAACAATAGAAACTCGGGTGGCATAGTGGTTGAGTGTATGTCTGCTAACCAAAAGTCAGCAGTTTGAATCCACCAGGTACTTCTTGGAAACTATGGAGCAGTTTTGCTCTGTCCTGTGGGGTCACTGTGAGTTGGAATCAACTCGACATTCGTAGGTTTGGTTTTTGATTTACTGCTAAGGCCAAAGATGAAGAAATTGAAGATTTTTACCAGCTTCTGCAGTCTGAAATTGATGAAATGTGCAATCAGACCACACTGATAATTGCTGATGGTTGGAATGCAAAAGCTGGAAGTGAACAAGGATTGGTAGTTGGCAAATATGGTCTGCATGATAGAAATGATACTGGGGATCACATCATAGAATTTTGCAAGACCAATGACTTCTTCATTGCAAATACCTTTTTTCAAGCAGCATGAATTCTATCCTGTCCAGATGGAATACAGAAGAATCAAATTGGCTACATTTACATAAAGACATGATAGAAAAGTACAATATCATCAGTCAGAACAAGGCCACTTGCTAATTGTGGCACTGCCCATCAACTGCGCATGTGCAAGTTCAAATTGAAACTGAAGAAAATTAGAACAGGTTCATGAAAGCCAAAGTTCCACTATGAGTATATGCCACTTGAGTTTAGAGACCATCTCAAGAACAGATGTGATTCATTGAACTCTAATGAGTGAAGACCAGATGAATTGTGGATTGACCTCAAAGGTAACCATGCATGAAGAAAGCAAGTGGCCATTAAAAAGACAGGAAAGAAAGAAACGACCAAATTGGCTGTCAGAAGAGACTCTGAAACTGGCCTTTAAACATCAAGTAATGTAGATAAAAGGAATAACTTGCGAAGTAAGAGAACTAAACAGAAGATTCAAATGGGCAGCCTGAGAAGACAAAGTAAAGTATTATAATGGCATGTGCAAGATGCTGGAGATAAAACCGAAAGGGAAGAACACACTGCATTTCTCAAGCGAAAGAGCTGAAGAAAAATTCAAAGCCTTGAGTTGCAATAGTGAAAGGTTCTAGAGGGAAAATATTAAATGACTCAGGAAGTATCAAAAGAAGGAGGAAAGAGTACACAGTCATTATACCAGAAAAAACTGGTCAATAGTCAGCCATATCAAGAGGTAGCATATGATCAGGAACCAATGGTAGCAAACGAAGGAGTCGAAGCTTCATTGAAGGGATTGGTGAAAAACAGGGCTGGAAGTGCTTATTTGGTAATGCCAAGAAATCTGGAAGACAACTACTTGGCCAACCAATTGGAAGAAATCTATATTTATCATGCCTATTCCCAACAAAAGTGAGCCAACTGAATGTGGAAATTATTGAACATGTTATTAATATCACACAGAAGTAAAGTTTTGCTAAAGATCAGTATACTGACTGACAGAAAGTCAAGCAGGAATCAGAAGAGGACAGGAAACCAGGGATCTCATTGCTGATGTTAGATGGGTCTTGGTTGAAAGCAGGGAATACCAGGAAGATGTTTGTTTGTGTTTTATTGACTGTGCAAAGGCATTAGACTGTGTGGATCATATGAAATGATAGATAACACTGTGGAGAATGGAAGTTCCGAAATGTTTAGTTGTGCTCATGAAGAGTCTGTATGTGAATCAAGAGGCAGTCGTTTAAACAGAACAAGGGATAGTTGTGTGTCAGGGTTTTATCCTTTCATCATACTTATTCAGTCTGTATGCCAAGCAAATAATCCATGAATCTGTACAATGTGAAGAAGAACAGGATATCAGGATTGGAGGAAAACTCATTAACAGCCTGTATTATGCAGATGACACTCATTAACAGCCTGTATTGTGCAGATGACACAACCCTGCTTGCTGAAAGTCAAGAGGCTTTGAAATACTGATGAAGATGAAAGACCACAGCCTTCAGTATGAATTGCACCTCAGCATCAGGAGAACAAAAATTCTTGCAACTGGACCGATCAGCAACATCATGATAAACGAAGAAAAGATTGAGGTTGTCAGGGATTTTATTTCACTTCGTTCCACAATTAATGCCTCTGGAAGCAGGGGTGAAGAAACTAAAAGACACACTGCATTGGGAAAATCTGCTGCAAAAGAACTTTTAAAGTGTTAGAAAGCAAAGATGTCACTTAGACCCAGGTGTGCCTGACCCAACTCATGGTATTTTCAGTCACATCTTATGCATGCAAGAGCTGGTCAATGAATAAGGAAAATAGAAGAATTGATGCCTTTGCAGTGTGGTGTCGACAAAGAATATTGAGTATACCATAGACTGCCAAAAGAATGAACAGATCTGTCTAGGCCAGAGTACAACCAGAATGCTCCCTAGAAGCGAGGGTGGTGAGATTACATCTTACGTAGCTCGAGCATGTTGCCAGGAGGTATCATTCCCTGGAGAAGGACATCATGCTTGGTAAACTACAGGACCAGCAAAAAAGAGGAAGCCTCAGTAAGGTGGACTGACACAGTGTCTGCAACAATGGGCTCAAGCATGCCAACCATTGTGGGCATGGTGCAGTACTGGGCAGTGTTTCTTTTTGTCATACGTAGGGTTGCTATGAGTAGGAACCCATTCGACAGCACCTAGCAACAACAACATGAGTTCTCATTGACTCAATAGTGATAGGTTTGGTTTTTAAACAAGATTTTAAGTCTTTTTTTTTTTTTTTTTTTAAGAGTTAATGATTTAAAATTTAACATTGATTTACTTTGGGTGGCAAGTAGAAGTCTGCAGAGAAAGACTTATTTATTTTTACAATTTCCTGAATGAAAGCTTATGTGATCTGTTTATCCTTCCTCTTTCAGCTTTTATAATGTCAGTAACTATAGTTTTCTTCTCCTTCCTTGATATTTGATTAATGCTTTCAATTTTTAATAAATAAAAATCATAGTATGTATATAAAATCGAGCATTATACATACTAAAACCCAGAAAAACCAAAGTGATTGCCACTGAGTCGTTTCTATTTCATAGCAACCTTACAGGACAGGGAACTGTTCCATAGTGTTTACAAGGAGTAGGTATGGATTTGAACTGCAGAGTTTTCGGTTATTGGCTGATTGCTCAACCGCTGTGCAAGGCTCTCATATATACATACGAGATGCTTTCAATTTAAAGACCTTCCTTCAGTTTAAAGAACTAAGTAAATAAATATCCCTGAGTTTTGTCTCCTTGACTCCTCTCCCCATCTTGCTCTTGCTGTCTGGAACAAACAAACAAAAATCCCAACCATTATGGAACTTGCATTCTAGTGGAAAAGACACACAACTAGTTAATACAAATCAACAAAAATCATAGTATGTTGGATAGTGATACATACTAAGGAGAAAAAAAATGAGTAAAGGCCTTAAAGAAGGTGAATTAAATGCTGGCATCAGAGGGATACAATTTCTTAGTGGAAATCTGCAATTACAGAGGCTCTGAGCTGAAGAGTGTTTGAGCGACAGCAAGGAAGTCACTGTGACTGAAGGTTGGTGAAAACGGGAGAGAAGTCAGAAGGGTAACAGGGCCAGGTGCGGGGCTTCACAGGAACAGGCTAAAACCAGTGATGACTTCGAGCTTGAGGCCTAAGCAGCTGAAGGAACATAGTGGCGGTGAAGTGAGATGGGAAGACAACTGGAGGAGCAGTTTAGGGGATGTGTATCAGGAGTTCAGTTAGAGATGTTGTCTAGGAAAGCAGCTGTGCTCCTCTGGACACCCAGGGAAAGATGTGAGCTGAAGTTGTACATTTGGTAGTCCTTGATACACAAATGATATGTAAAGCCAGGTGAATGGATGAAATTATTTTGAGGGGAAATACAGGTAGAATAGAGAAGAAGTTTCAGGACTGAGCCTTTGGGGACTCCATGGGGTTTAGGGAGGTCAGAGAGATGAGAAGGAAACGGCAAAAAACACACGAGTATAAAAGTTTAAGGATTAAGAGCAGGATTGAGAAATGACCTTTGAATTTATCAGTGAAGAACTTAATGGTGAACTTCATAAAGCAATTTTGGTGAAGTTGTTGTGGGGATTAGAGAGGTAAATACCTGACTGGAGTACATTTAAGAAAACAGAAAAGAGGGTATAAACAATTATTTGAAGGAGATGTGGAAAAGCAAGAAGCAAATAGTAGTAAACAGCCCTCAGAGAATGAGAGAAATAGAGTTTAGGAGTTAAGAGATTCCAAAGTGTTTCACTTTGCTCAGTCTCAATTTCTCCTCTGCCAGGTGGGGGGAATAAGTAGTACTTACTTCAAAGAGCTGTAAAGATTAACAGAGGCAATGTGAGTAAACATCTTAGTACCTAACACAAAATTTGTAGAGTGTCCTTCACCTCAGTCTGCAAGTTAGAGATTTGGTTTACTTATCAGACTCCATTCTTCCCTACCAACCCAAGTTTTATACCTATGGCCTTCTAACTTCCCTCTGCCCACGTCCAGAGTGCCTTTAGTACCCTAGCCTTTCTGGAAGGCTCGCTGGAGCCTGCTTCTGATGCTTCCGTCTTGCCAAAACTTCTTATACCAGCTCCTCTTTCTGCAGGAATTGTTTGGTTTGCAAGCACATTGTTAATATGCCTGTTAAAATAATCGGAGTTAGTCTGTTAATGGCATCTTGTTACCCCTGCTAGTGTTTGCTCTTCATTTAGGCGCTAAAACAATGGTGAAAATCACATGAAGTGACTGTGGGCTTTGTGTTTTGTCTTTTTCATTTCTCAGTTCCTTCATGTAAGTGACTGTCAACTTCATCTACAAGTTGGAACAACTCTACATCTTATCTTTCTTTCTAAATATATGGTTTTAAACATAAATTTCCCTAAATAGAATCCTCGAAGTTTAGAATTAAAAGGGACTTTGGAGATTATCAACACTGGAAGGTTTTACCTCTTTAAAGCAGCAAAATCCTTTTCTAAACTGAAGTGTTATTTGGAAACTTAACATATAAATTAATAAAAGCACAGCTGATATTCCTAAACCCTGGAATCTAAGTCATGTAGGTCTTTTGTTGTCTGGGGCAGTCCCCTGTGGACACTTGCATGGAACCCTGAGGGCTCCCCAGAGAGCTGTTTTAAAACTGCTAATTTAGACCAACCCTTTCATTTTTCCAGCTGAGGAAATAGGCCCAGAGCATTAGTGTTTTATCCAGCTTTAGGGGGTAAGTTACTTGGAATAGCAGTCCTCATAGGTGCCACACATAGGAAAATCCTATTAGACAAGGGTGAAAATTACTATTTCTGGTGTAAATAACGTTTGCCATCTCATTTCTTTTTATAAGCACACATTATTTGGTGTTTTGTTTTATCACATATATTTTCTGTGGCTGGAATTGATACAAAGAAACATGAGACATGGCCTTCTGCCTTAAGGGACCAAGAAGTCTAATTGAGAAGATAAAACATGCAAGTGGGAAAGTTAAATACAGAAGTTAAAACATCATGACCTAAGATGTAACAAAGTAGTGTGAAATTAATTGAAAATAAATGATAATAAGTATCACTGGAGCTCACAGGAAGATGTAGCTACTCTAATTAGGCTCCAGAATGTTTTAATGAAATAGTCTGATTGAGCTAGATAGAACTAGTATAAGAAACAGGTGAAAAGCAATGTACTGTTGTGAATAAGAGTAGAGCTTTTTTTGAACTCCAACTCTTTCAGTTCTTAAATGCTGGACAAGTTAACCCCTGAGCCTGTTGCTTAATCATCAAAATGGACATGCATATTAATTAAGGAAACATTAACTGGTGTAACAGGTAAACTTCAAAATTTCAGTTGTTTATCAAAATAGAAAAAACCCGTACCCAAACCTGTTGCCATCAAACTGATTTTAACTCATAATGACCCTGTAAGACAGAGTAGAACTGTCTCCTAGAGTTTCCAAGGGGTGTCTGGTAGATTTGAACTGCCAGCCTTTTGGTTAGTAGTATCATTTAACGACTATGCCACCAGAGTTTCTGTATAAAAGTTTATTTCTCTCTTACTTTAGTGTCTGAGTCAGGTAGCTTTCCATGGGGTCACCCAGGGATCCAAGTTACTTGTTGTGGCTTCTCCTTTCTCTGGGTACTTGCGGTTTGCTACATTAGGTAACAATGAGAAAACACCCAAACCAAGCCCACTGCTGTTGAGTCGATTCCACCTTAGAGTCATAGACAGTGAGGAAAGAGTGAATTCCACTGGGGAGGTTTGTAGGCAAGACGTGAAAGTGGTAATGTATCCCTGTTGGCCCAACTAAAGGGGCACTATGTAACTGTTGGTCCAATTTCATTACAAAGTAATGTCTCAACATAGAGGATGTAGTGAAGTTGTGTGCACAATTTGGAAAGGAAACGAATTTTAGTGAACACTGAGAAGTCTGTGCTACTCACAGAGGTATTAGTAATATCAGATGAAGTAATGTATCTGAAATGTTTAGTGTATAGCATATTGAGGTATTTAAACATCATTTTTAAAGGACAGGGAACTTTATAGAATGTTTTGTTGAGCACAAATTATTAACCTCACTTCTGTAGACATGTATTTTAACTTCTATTTGGGGAAGTGTCTATTTTTGACTCTTGGTCAAAATAATGATAATAACCAATGTTAAAAATAATTCTTCATAGTAAATTGTTTCTTTTTTCCTTTAGCATGGTGTTATTGCTACAGAAGATGAAGAGTATTTTATTGAACCTTTAAAGAATACCACAGAGGACTCGAAGCATTTTAGTTATGAAAATGGTCACCCTCATGTTATTTATAAAAAGTCTACCCTTCAGCAACGGCATCTCTATGATCACTCTCACTGCGGGGTTTCTGGTAAGTAAGTATGTGGCTTGTAGAAAGTGTATTACACTGTATTGCTGCTTTCTCTTAATTCTGGCAATTATGGTAAGGATAGTAGTACAAGTATGTAAAAATTTCAGTGATTAAAGAGATTCAAGAGTCTAGAGTTCTGTTAAAAGATCATCTATCAAATGTCTCAAGTCAATTTTGGAATATCTTTGGAAATCTTTAAACTATAGGTCTGTGTGAAATTTAAGGGGTAAAAAAACCCCTCTTATTTTAGTGAGGTAATAGTTACAGCTTCATGCTCAGGTGCACATAGTTATTCAGTTCAGAGCTGCTTGGTTAACTTGATGTTTTCATGCTGGTACCAAGAATCTAGATACTTTAATAACACAAAGAAAGAATTTTAAGGTAATATTCAAAGGTAGTGATAGCATCAAGTTAGAATATGACAAGAGTGCCTAGTAGACACAACAAACCTAAAGTTCAGTGCTCAAGGAAGACATCCTGTAGGAAGTCAATTCTAAGTTGAGGTCCACAAGATAAGAAGAGATAGCTGGGCCAAAGAAGGAGGCAGCTGGGGCTAGATTGTTCCACACAGAAGAGACATCGTTTACAAAGCTCCTGATCCAAGAGAGAGCATGTCACACATTCTAGAAGTTAAAAGTTCATATGACTAGATATTAAAATGTAGGTTAAACTAACAGGGCTTGAGGAAGCTGTGAGGGATGAGACTGTAGATAAGAAGAGTGCTAATCATGAAGGACTTGTAAGCTATGTTAAAGAATTTATCTTGAGGGCCGTGGAACACACTGAAAGGTTTTAAAAGGAGGCTGAAAAGATTTTTGTTTTTAAAAAAAGCTACTGTGGCATTGGAGTGCAGAGGCTGAATTAAAGAGAAAGATTAGAAGTAGAAAGAATGGTTAGGTGGCTTGTTTAGTCTAAAGATGAGGCATTGCATAATAGGAAGAGGATGGGCTGTGATGTACCTTTGGGCAAATTATCCAACCTTTCTTACTGATCCTCTCAGTGCCCAGGACACCTTAGTTTGTCAAATTGTAGCTATCATTGTCATTAGGATCATTATGTCCCATATTTGAGGGTCTGTTATATAAAAAAGAGATTAATTTTTTTTTCTTAACGGCACTTGGCTTGGCTTACATGGAACCAGAGGCAAGGTATTTCAGAAATGAAGGAAAGGATCAGAGAAGTGAGAGTGATCAAGAGACTAGAAATTAAATCTTATGTTTATTTATATTTCAGCTGTCCAGCAAGAGGAGGAGAAGACTAGGGGTGACTTGAACATATGCATGGTTTTATGATGAGGTTCATCACAGAAGACTGAGCAGGAGAAATCGCAATTATATTAATGCAAAAAATACTTTTAATGCTGCATAACAATATTACCACATACCTAATGACTTCAGCAACACACTTTTATTATCTCATGGTTTCTGTGGGTCACAAGTCCATGCATAGCGGGGCCCTCTGCTCAGGGTTCACAAGGCTAACGTATCAGCTGGGACTGAGTTCTCATCTGAAGGCTTGACTGGAGAAGAGTCTGTGTGCCTGTTTTTCTGGTTGTTGCAGCACTCGCTTGCCTGCTGTTGTAGGATTGAGAGTTTTAGTTTTTGACTGATTGTCTGCTGGTAGTTTCTCGTTGTGTACTATGTGACTGCTTCCTCCAGTACTGCAAGGGAGACACTCTAGTGAGATGGGCTATAATATTGCACATTGTACCGTATATCTGTAATCATGTACATCCTTTCATCTTAGCAGTGTAATATTAGTTATAAATAAGTCATAGGTCCTGACAAAACGCACATGGAGGGGATCACACAAAGGCAGTGAACATCAGGTCGTTGGGGCCAGGGGAGCCACCTGACAAGTCTGCCAGTTGAAATACGGAGACACTTTCAGGCTATCTTGGGGATATATTATTGAAATAAATAGTGTGTTTCTGTCTCTATTAACCTTTAGGAATAAAGACACTTCATTTACTTTACGTTAGTTTTGGTAATATTTAGCTGATACTTCTTGTGGTCATTCTCATCTGTTATTTATTAAAATGTATAGCACTTATTCAAATGCAGTCTTGAAAGAGGCTAAAGAAGTTAGAAAAATAGAAAATAGTGCTACTGTCTGACAGGTGTATCATCTATGTTAATCTAAATTTTCCTCACTAAATTTCTCAATAAGTGAGGATGAGAAAGATTTCCTGTCCAGTAGAAGTACAGTGAAAGTGAAATTGTGCTGAATGCTTCTACCTATGAGATGAATGTAAGTGGGACAGTTATTTGCAAATGTCATAGTACTAAAAGATTTCCTCTGTACTGAAGGACCAACTGTCTAAACAATAAAGGATAAACTTTAATCCACACTAAAATGTGGATGAAAGCAAGCTGTACTGGAATCATGATCTTTCAACTCATTCTAGCGCCACTTCTAGGCTTTGGAAAAAGAATACTTAAATACTTTTGTCAGTATAAACAGCTATAAGCTGCAAAAGTAAGTGAAAGGAAAGTTCGAAGTCTTTTGTAATTGTAATTTCCAGAGCAATACAATTGGCTATCGTGAAGATCTTTTAATAAAAGCATCTTATTTTAAGTTAAAGGCTCCAAAGCATCTTAGGAATAGATTTTTGCAACATTAGTATTCTCCATTGGAACTGTCTTACATTGTTTTTAAAGTTAATGATCTAATTGCTTTTTAAACACCTTCAAATGGTTTTTTAAGCATATGTTCTAAATTCAGAAGTGTTATATGATTGCTCACTGTAATATGGAGTGATTATTTGGAAAAATTTTCATTAAGTAGTTTCTTAGATTTATTTTGTTTTCTTGAGCAGTTGGATATTACTATTTAATATGATTTCAGATGGCATAGTTACTTTGTAAATTTTTAGAAGAGTTCAATATTTTCACTACCACATTATCCCTTCCTCCGCCTTTATACTGAAGAATCTTACTATATTAAGAGACTTAATAAGAAGCACATCTGCATGAAAGATCTATAACTAAATAAGCACAATTAGTAAATTCATCTGTATTGTTTTTGTTATTGTAGATCTCACAGGAAATGGCAAGCCGTGGTGGCTGAATGATACATCTACTTTTACTTCTTCATTACCAATTAACGGCACATATGCCCACCACAGACAGAAGAGATCAGTAAGCATTGAGCGGTTTGTGGAGACGTTAGTCGTGGCAGACAAAATGATGGTGGGCTATCATGGCCGGAAAGACATTGAACATTACATTTTGAGTGTAATGAATATTGTAAGTTTGATCCCTCTGTGTAATATTGTACTTAATGGTTTGTTGTGGTTATTTCTTAATGTCATGAATTTTTTGTTGCGAAAGACAATCGTCATTATCCCTGGATTCTGTATTTGCAAGTTTACCTTCCTGCAAAAATTTCTTCATCCTTTTGGAATCATTTACAACTTGCACATGTGTAGAACTATGACATACTTGAGTTGCCTGATGGAAGCAGTCCCTGCTGAGACTGAATAAGGCTGGTTTGGTTTTGCTAGTTTAGCATTCATAGTGACTCTGTAGAACATAACTACACAAAATAGTGAGAATTGACTGTGTATAATAATTTTAAGTGTTTACTAGTCTAAAATGAAAAACAACTGATCTACTAATGTATCAGTTCTATAAAAAATAAATTTAAAGGCACCTTACTGTCCATTTTCAGATAAGACTTTTAGAGTGGGTTGGATTAAATGTTGTTTAAGGAGCTTTTATTATCTGAGAATATCAGCTTACCTTCTAATTACTATACTGTAGTCCACTTCAAGAAGAAAATATTTCTTGAAGTTAATTGCTAACAAACCTTTATACTGAGATGATTTGAAGTTGTCAGATGTACACTGATAAAACTCATGAAAAAAAATGTATTATTACTTAAAAAAAATTAATCTGTCACTTTATGATTTTTGTCTGACTTTGTATCTTTTCTTATTTTCTGGAGGTCAGGTTGCCAAACTTTACCGTGATTCCAGCCTAGGAAACGTTGTGAATATTATAGTGGCTCGCTTAATTGTTCTCACAGAAGATCAGGTAACAATAGGTTCATTTCTTAATCTAATATTCTTAACATATAGGTTATAGAATTGTATATTATCAAAAAACATATCTTATTATTGATCCTCCTAGGAAATTTTGAGTCTGATTTTCAACTCTAAGAATTCAGTATTTTAAGCAAGATTTAAATAGTTATAACAATTCACTATGTAAAAGCTATGTATATTAGCTACGTATGTCAGTATAAGGAGGAACATTTCCTGTGCAAGCTCTGATAATGGTTTTGGTTGCTTTGGTGTGTGTTGATAACCTCACTCACTACAGCTGGAACTGTAAAGAATGTGTGTTCAATAATACGTTAAATGAACTCTAGGTCATATTTTACAGAGATAAAAATTGGCAAGAGATTATTCCTAGAAACTACTGCTTCTAATTATAGTCCCATTTTAGTCTTCAGAAGTTTTAACAACTGACCTTAGTAACATGTTTGGAACATTTCTGGTATGCATGTTGTATTGCAGCCAAACTTGGAGATAAACCACCATGCAGACAAGTCCCTCGATAGCTTCTGTAAATGGCAGAAATCCATTCTCTCTCACCAAAATGATGGAAACACCATTCCAGAAAATGGGATTGCCCACCACGATAATGCAGTTCTTATTACTAGGTATGGTTTGTTGCAAGTATTTTTTCCTTTGTTTGTTGTGTGTGTTCTATATTGTAATTATATTTGGCTCTACCTAAAGCCCCATTCAGGTAATGAGTATAGAAAAAGCAAAATGGTAATTTATTACTCAACACTGAGAAAGAATGTGTTATACCATTACTGTGTTTACCAAATGAGAAAAAAGTGAAGATTAACGTTAGACTTAGAAATTTAATAAGTGTCTTTCCTTCTATCGGTAAGTTCTATTTGTAAGGTTTAATTGGAAGAACGTATACAGTTTGTTAATTGAACAAAATATATACTAAAAACACAGTTTAAAAGTGTGGAAAAATATGTTTAAGAAATAAAAATAAGAATTGCTACTCAGGCTTGCAAAATAGATTAACTATTTTTTTCTCCTAAGTTATGTTAAAGCTTGATAAAAGGGAGGAAGAGACTAGGAGTTGTACAATTTACCTAAGTCAATGTTTGTTTAAATTAAAAAATGTTTTAACTATGATGTATAAATAGAAAGAAGCAAATTTCTTATATTAGGTCATATGTGAAAGAAAAGGAGCTCTGGTGGTGCAGTGGCTAAAGCACTCAACTGCTGAGCAAACGATCAGCTGTTCAAATCTACCAGCTCTTCCTCAGGAAAAAGATTTTCAACTTTGGAATCCCTATGGGGCAGTTCTACTCTGTCCTACAGGATCACTATGAATTGGAACTGAATCACCATTGGTGGATTTGGTTTATATGTTGGACGGCTTGTCATCAACTAATTATGATTACTTGATGATAATCAAATGAATTCATATATTGCTTTTCAATTTTACAAAACTGTATTCAAATCCATTTTCTTCCTAACTCCTGAACAACTCTATGAAGTAGATATTTTTGTTATTCTTTTCCCATTTTAGAAATGGGAGTACTGGTTGAAAATCGTTAGCAACATGCTGAAGATCATTCAGCTAGTAAGTGCAAGAGCAGAGCTCAAACCCTGCTCATCCTGTGCTCTTTGACTGTGCGATGCTATATGTGTTAGTATTTTTGTTCTCTGATGGTGGCTGGGAAACCCTGGTGGTGTAGTGGTTAACTGCTACAGCTCCTAACAAAAGACTAGCAGTTCAAATCCACCAGACGCTCATTGAAACTCTATGGAGCAGTTCTACTCTGTCCTGTAGGGTCGCTATGAGTTGGAATTGACGGCACTGGGTTTGATTTGGTTTTTGGTTAATTGTGGTTAGTTAACAAGATTGTGCTTAAACCATTTTTTGGTGAGTGTACCTTTTGAATTAATAAAAAAAACAGAAATACCAAAGTAAATAAAACAATGTATAACTATAAGCGAAATGAAACTATTTTTCTCTCTGGGCTAAATGGAATAATAACTTGTTCACTTGATTTTTTTTTAACTTGCAAGACCACGTTTAACAGATACTTCACTGTGGTGGGCCTGTTAATGCTACACTGAACTCTGTGGATAAAGTGTGAAGTACATTCGATCCTCATTATTTGTAGATTTTTGTCTTTGCAGACTCATCTATTTGATAGAATTAACTTGTAATCCTCAAATCAGTGCTTAAGGGTGCTTTCGTGATCATTTGTAAATATATGCAGTGTCTAAAAATTTGAGTCACCTAACATGCAGGTTCTTAGCTGAAGTTGAACAAGATGGTACTGCTTTCTTCTTCAACTCTCATACTCTAAATTTTAAAGTATCCTTTTTGCTGCCTATTTAGGGCCACATTTCTCACATTTTTGTGCTTTTTCTTGGGGATTTTACTGTTTAAAAGTACCCCCCTCTCCCAGCATCTGCTCAAGTGCTGTCTTAGTGTTCCTTAGCAATAGCAGGATGTGATGTGATTGAGGAAGAAAATACCTGTTAGATAAGCTTTGTTGAGTTGTGAGTTTTAGTCCTGTTATTGAAGAGTTCATTGCTAATGAATCAACAATATATGTATCTTTTGATTTTTTCTTTTGTTGTTGTTGTACTTTGGATGAAAGCTCACAGAGGAAACTAGTTTCTCACTAAATGATTAATACATATATTGTTTTGTGACACTGGTTGCCAGACCCACAACGTGTCAACACTCCTCACCGTCTTGATCTTAGTAGATTTCCCATTACCACTTTTCCTGTCTGCTTTTGCCTTCTTGTCCTTGCCCCTGGACTGGTGTGCTTATTTAGTCTTTTTGTTTTACGAGTCTGTCTTATCTTAGGCTATAAGGGGACCCTCAGTCATGACTATCCCTGAGATATAAGGGTGTGCAGTGCTCGTGGGTTTTTCCAGTCTCTACCAGACCACTATATTGTTTTGTTTGTTTGTTTGTTTTGGCACTGTTAGTTAGAATTTTGTTCTACATTTTTCTCCAGCTTTGTCCAGGACTCTCTATTTTGATCCCTGTCAGAGCCATCAGTGGTGGCAACCAGCACTGTCTAGTTGTGCTGGTCAGCAATATGTATTAAACAATGTGTCTTTAACCAGAAACACACATAAATCAAAGTTGTATATTCATTGGATGATGGAAATGTCATGTTCAGAGACTTGTAGAAAATGGATCCTGTTTTATTTTTGCTAGGAGCAGTGGTTCAGTATTTGCTAACTTAGTGTTTTCAGCTACTTTATAGTACATAACTACTGTGAATAATGAGAACTGACTGTATATGGAATCTGAATCTTGAAATTCAGTAAGAAAATGTGAATTTTGCTTTTAAAAAATTTTTGTTAATTGAATTCCCAAGTTAAACTTTCTGGGCTTTTTATTTTATTTTTTATTTTCTTGAGTTGGTTTCATCTACCTGAAATCATAAACCAGAAATGTTTGCTTATGACATGCTTACTGAGTAAAAACAATATTGTATAGTTCTGTCTTCATATATGTTGACATGTCTGTGTGATAAATGCTGCAATTCCTTAAAGTCTTGTAGTCTGGAATGATCCACAACTATACTTAAAGAATTTTAAAAAATACTGGAAATTTTATAAATGTAGAAAACTGTCTGAAAATATATATCTATGTGATTGGTGTCAATGAGATTTCCAAAGGAAGATGTCTACTATCTATAATTAACAGTATAATAATAGATATTTTCATTAGTTTTTGTATTGTTATTTGTAAAATTCTATGTCTCCTCAAAAACACATGGTTGACTCTTAATAGTTCATATTTTCATTATTCTGCACTGGATTTTTTCATGAAATAACAAAAATTATAATACCAAAGGTGTATGTTTGTTAAGTATTCACACAGTAAGATATGTTACAGCTGAGCACTTAGCCACCATTTCTTCCCACTGTCTGCCACAGTCAGCCACGTGATTTGTTATTTGAATTAGCCCAGGTATTTTTCTGCTCCTCAGCTCTTCTTTCCATGTCTGAAACCTGTCTTGAGTGCTTCATTCTAAACTTTTGTACTTAGAATTTAACGTAAAATTTGAGTTTTAAATGTTTCTCCTAATGCCCAGACTAGTAATAGTAGTTGAAGACTCAGAAGGACAGTAGGACAGAGTTCATCTTTCACATTATTTTGGATTGGTTATTTAATGGAGATTATGAGATGCCTCTTGGTGTATTTGGGACATTTTGCATGATTACTTGATGATAATTCAACTCATTTATAAAATGGTTTCCAGAGTTACAAGGCTGTTTAGATTTATGTTCGTCCTACGTCTCTAACAACTCTGTGAAGTAAATGTTAGAAATGAAGAAACTGGTTTCAAGAGTTAATTAACTTGCCCCAGATCATTATGCTAATAAGTGAAAGAGGAGGGCTAAAACTACACTGATTTTGCGCTCTTTGATTGTTACACTGTTTTAGTATTTTTCTTCTTTTATCATGATGTGTTAGAAACCTGTTGAAATAATTTTCAGATATGTCTGATTTATGACTTTTTATCAGTAACTTACAAGACAGACAAAATAAAGTAAGCATGCAGCATAGAATACTTCTTTTGAATTATCAGTGAAGTCTCAAAGTAACTTTGTCTATTTAAAAATTTTTAGTTGGTGGAGAGGAGGGGAAAGGAGACTGTTGGGAGGGTGAGACATGTATGGAGCAGAGAGGAATAGTGTGCTGTCACTGGGCAGGGAGAGCAGTGGAAGCTGCATATAGGTGGGCATGTAAATCTATATGGGAATGTACATTTTCACTCAGCCATAATAAATAAAAAAAAAGTTGCAGTTTATGTTTGAATTATCAGTAGCAGAGTGATCCTAATGAAATGACTGTCATCTTGAATGGAAACTGTGGTGGCATAGTGTGTAAGTGCTATGGCTGCTAACCAAAAGGTTGGCAGTTCAAATCCACCAGACGCTCCTTAGAAACTCTTGGAGGCAGTTATGCACTATCCTATAGGATTATATCAACTTTAATATACAAATTCATTGCCATTGAGTCATTTCCTTCTCATACATGAACAGTGGAACTGGCTTATAGGATTACTAGTGAGTTTCTGGTGGATTTGAACTGCTGACCTTTTGGTTAGCAGCCATAGCTCTTAGCAGTCCTGCACCATGAGTGCTTCTTAATATTTGGATAGCTTTTTTTAAGGTTACCAGCACTTGACTGTTTCTTATGTATGTTTGATTTGTGTAAATGAACATATATTAAAATCATATTGCTACTTTTCATAAAAATTTTGAGAATTCCGCAGCTGATTTTATATTAGTGCTGAAAATTGCTTCATATGACTCACTCACTAAATGTTCAAGGTTATGATCTAACCATTTCGAGGTAAGATCATGATTTATGTTCTCTTGAGATGTCAGCTCAATAGGGAGAATGTATAATGAGTTTATTGAGAATTTCAGAGGAAAACTGATGGGTATATTTATGTCTAAAGATAAACATACAGATTTAAATGTTTTAAGCAGAAGCGATTTGGAATTGTATCATTTAGGTAATAATGTTAATTTTGAAAAAAACTTGGACTGTGAATAAAGAGGCTCTTTACAATGTTATTTCTATATATACATGTTTATGTATTTTTATTTACAAATATGTGTGTGTGTATAAAATAATGAACATCAATTATCTACTGCAAAGTTTCATGAAACTTTGTATTATACCAAAAACAAACTTTATGCTACTTTCTGAAATGTTGTAAAATCATTTGTCTATGGTGCATGAATTACCAGACATCTTAACTCTAAATAACAGTTAATGCATTATATAATATATAAATTTGTAGAAATATGTCAGTATGAAATAAATATTAATACTCGAATAATCAAAAGTCTTTCATTACTGTAATCTGTTCTTAGTCAAGATATCAGTAATAGTAAATGTATTGATTCCTTTCATAGACTAGCCAGCCAAGTACTGGGTAGTGTAGTGGTTAAGTGCTGTGGCTGCTAGCTAAAAGGCTGGCAGTTAAAATCCACCAGATGCTCCCTGGAAACTGTGGGTTGGTTCTACTCTGTCCTATAAGGTTGCTTTGAGTTGGAATTGACTTGTTGCCAGTGTTTTGGTTTTTTTTTAATGTTCATTTGTAGAGTCCCTTGGTGGCACCAACAGTTAAAGCTAGACTGGTAACCGAAAGCTTGGCAATCAAGTTCATCTAGAGGTACCTTCGAAGAAAGTCATGGTGATCTATTTCTGAAAGATCACCCCTTGAAAACCCTGTTGATCACAATCTTACTCTAACATACAGAGTCATTGTGAGTTGAAATTGTCTTGAAAATAATTGGAAATGTGTTCACGTAAATCAGATTGGTGTTTAGTAACGTTTTAAAAATTGAGCAATATGACATTCAGTAACTATTTAGGTGAAAAATAATACTTTGGACTGTACTTTAAACTCTAGAAACAATTTAAGAAAGAGAGTAGGACTATAAGTATACACTTAAAAAATTACACTTGCTACAAAGCTTTCAGATTATCTTTCTTAAGCTTTGTTCTGCAAATAGGAATAAAACTGCAATTTGACAGATTATTTAACTTATTTTTATTTCTACATGAAGTCAGGACATACCTATTGCAAGATTAATGTCAAACCATTTTCTAAATTTATCTCATAAAATAGTAAAGAAACTCATCTATAGTCTGAAATTCGTAAGAATTTGGTGACATTGGGTATACTTGTATCAATATTTAACAACTAGCATAAACAGATTAATGCTAACATTTCTTGACATTTTCTCCTACAAAATATTTGAATTTTGTTTTCCAGCTTGAATATGTTAATATATAGAAATTTGCATATTTTGTGTAGGAAGTATAGCCTAAGTTCTTTTTTTTTTGTAACCGTGTGATTGAAATATAATTCATACACCATACCGCATGTAATTTCACCCATTTAACATGGATAATTCAGTGATTTTTAGTGTATTCACAGGGCTATAGAGTCATTATCACAATCAGTTTTTGAGTATTTTCATCACACCCAAAGGAAACTGAGTGTTCTGTAGCAGTCATGCCTCCTCTCCCCAACCACCTTCAGCTATACGGCATATGCATCATTCTGTGTTACCATGTCCCGTCCGTTCTTTGTCTGAAGTGTTGACTTCAGTACTGGTTTCAGCTCTGTAGCTTAACTTCTTGAAATTTTACGGCACAGAATTTTGGAGAATGTCTCTGCTATTTTAACAGGCTATTCTTCAGTAATTGTACTCCTTTTAAAACATTTCATTAGTAATAGCACAGAACATGTAAATATTTTTCAAAATACGGATGGAAAAACTGCATACCAAATCAAATAATTTAAAGTCTTTAATTAAAATGGGTATATTTATCCTCTTAAGGGGTCATGGCTGTTTGCTTTGATGCTTCTGGACTGTAAAAGGATTAGAGTTTCCGAAGTCAACTAATGTTTTCAGGTGGGCCTTTAAAAACTGCTGTAAGAAATGGTTTCTTGTTAAAATTTGGCCTATAATATGTGGATTTAAACAGTTTTCACTGTTTTTAAGAAGAATATCAGGATTATATATTAAGTTTACACTGATTTATTGGAAGAGATAGAGAAAAGGGAAATTAAATATATTACCAGATATTTGGTATTCATTTGTGGAGTTCTTTCTTCTAATCCTTAAGGAAATGCCATTAAATATTTTATAACCGAGTACTAAGCTTTTAAGAATATGGTAAATTTATAGGCAGCAGAGGAAGTTTGGGTTCAGATTGTAGATGAATTTATTTTAGAGTTTGAGCATTGTCAAGCGTTTATTATTTTCTTACCACTCTGGTCCCACCATTTCTGCCCAACTCTGTTGGCCATATCCTTCCTCTTCCTCCTTTAGTTTCTTTTCCTTTCATCCCTGATTTTCCTAGTTCAGCTAGTGCCGCTTTAATAGAGATAACCACAAGTGGATGACTTTACAAAGATAAATTTTCACAGTCCAGTAGGCTAAAAGTCCAAATTCAGAGTACTGGCTCCAGGGTCAGGCTTTCTCTGCTGACTCTGGAGGAACATCCTTGTCAATCTCCCCCTGGACTGGGAGCTGCTGAGGTACAGGGACCCCAGTCCTTTCAAAAGTATCTACTCAGCACTGTTTTTTTTTCTTGGTGGTATAGGTCCCAAATCTCTCCTTGCCTCCCTTTCTTTTGTACCTCAGGAGGCTTCCGCAAGGTGCAATACAATCCCACACGTTAAATTCTGCCCCACCAGCACCACTGCTGCCCACTGCCTCTTATTAACATCACAGAGGCAGGGTTTACAGTATATGGGGACCTCACACAATACTGGGAATCACGGCCCACCCAAATTTCTACACACATTTTTGGGGGAACACAATTCAATCCATGGCACTGACTTTTTAGTTTATTACTCAAAACTGGTTACCTAGATGCAGTTTCAATTTCAAGCTAAAACTATGACAAACTGGAGTGACCATATAATTTCTTGAGCAAACTGGGACACTTTTCAAGAGTGAAAGAGGATGCCATCAACAATTATACCTGATAAGTGTGCACAAACTACATCCAAGCAAAATGGTTCATCCCACTCATTACCTATGTTTGTGATTTAAATTTCAACTAAAAATGAAGTTAGGTAGCTCCTTTTCCCTCAGTACCTAAAACTGTCTAAATACTTCACATTTAATGAATTATCTTTGTACATAAGGTGGCTAAAACTGTGCTTTATTTGGAGTTATTAAATGGTTAAATCAAAGAAGGATGTGTTCCAATAAACATGAATAGTAACTCTGGTATTTATATTGATTTTATGGAGGTATTTATATATTTATAATCAAGTGCTCATTGTATGCCAGACACTTAAGTGCTTTACAAATGCTCATTCATACTTCACATTTATACAGAATTTCTGCCTCACAGTAACTACATAAGATAGGTATTGTTATTACCTCCATTTTAAAGACAGAGTGAGGCTCAGGGAAGTTATGTGGTCAGCAAGGTCATTGAGTAATTTATAGGATTAGGCCCAGGCAGTCTGGCTCCAGAGTCCTTTTAGGGGAGTTACAGGGAAGAAAAATGTAGCAGTTTGCTTCTGTAAAGACTTACAGACTTAGCAATCCTATATGGCAATTCTACTCTGTCCTATAGAGTTGCTGTGAGTCAGAGTTGACTCAACTGCAGTGGATTGTTTTGGTTTTTGTGGTTGGCAGACTTCTAATTTGGCCTCCAATGATCTGTACCTCTTGGTATTTATGACTTTGTCTAGTTTCCACCTCTTGAATGTGAGCTGGTCCTAGAACATTGAAATCTTGACAATATTCACTCTTCCTACCCATGAACAAGGTATATCTCTCCGTTTAGTTAGGTCTTCTTTATTTCTTCCAGCAGTGTTTTATGGTGTTCACACTGACCCCTTATTATTTCATGTTTTTTTGTTGCTGTTGATTGTTTTTAAAATTTTATTTAATTGTTCAATACTAGTATATATTCATACAGTTGAATTTTGTGTATTTATCTTGAACGTTATTTTACCTTGTTAAGTTCAACTAACCTTGCATTTCTGGTCTTGTATATTATCTTTTTAATCTATTATTAGATGTTATTTTATAAAATTTTGTTTGTATTTTTTGTACCTGCATTTATTAGGAATATTGGACTGTAGTTTTTGTTTTGTTTTTTGCCTTGCATGTGCTTGATTTTAGGGTAGTGCTAATCTCATAGAAAGAATTGGAAAGTATTTTCTCCTTTTTGAATTTCTGTAAGAATCATATAGAATTATTCCTTCCCAAATGTTTGTAGAAATTCATAAATGAAGTCATCTGGATGTAGAGTTTTCTTTCTTTCTTTTTTGGTAAGATTTTTGACTACCAATTCAGGCTATTTATGTTAATTTCTTCAATGAGCTTTGATAGTTTCAGTCTTTAAAGGAATGTCATTATTTCATCTAAGTTGTAGATTTTATTAGTATAGCTGTTCATAACCTATGAGTCAAAATTGATAGCAGTGGATTTCATTTTTTTCTGGTGTATTAGCCTCTTAATAGCTGTAGAATCTACAGTGGTATCACCTCTCTCTCTTATTGATATTGGTAATTTGTGTTGTCTGTCTCTTTCTGTCTCTCTTTCCTGATCATCCTGGCTAATGGTTTTAATGATCTTCTCAGGTATGGTTTCAGTGATTTTCTGTATTGTTTTTATGTTTTCTTTTTATTGATTTCTGCTGTGATTATTATTACTTCCATTCTTTTACTTAATTGATTTAATTTTCTCTTTTTGTTATTTCTTGTGGTGGAAGTTGTGGTCATTGATATCTAATATGAATTTCTGATGTTATAAAGTTTCTCCTAAAATACAGCTTTGCAGACATCCCACAAATTTAGGTGTTTCGTTTTCGGTTTCATTCAGTTAGACATTTCTAACTCCCCTTTTGATTATTCCTTTTTTGATACAGAGGCTGTTTTGAATTGTATTAGAGTTATAATTATTTGTATTTTTTTACAGGAATCATTAATTTACTGATTTCTAATTTAATTCCATCATAGTCAGAGAATATACTTTTATAACTTGACTTCGTTTTGGTTTACTGAGAATTGCTCTATGGCCCAGCAAAAGGTGTTTTTTGGTAAGTGTTCCATGTGCACTTGAAAATAATGTGTATTCTATTATTTTGGGATGGATGTTCTGTCAACATCTATAGGTTAAATTGGGTATTTTGATGTTTAAATCTTCTGTCTCTTTAAACCGATTTGAACAATTTGATTATGATGTGAGTTGGAGTAATTTTCTTTATGCTTGGTATTTATCAAGCACCTTAGATCTCATTTTTATCAGTTTATTGTCTGTTTTTTCTCACACACATTTTTGTTTTTGCCCCTTTCTCTTTTGGTGACAGCAGTTACATACATATTAGTTTGCTTAACGTTACCCTGCAGCTCATGGATGCTGTTTTTATTATCTTAAGTTCTCTTCTCACCTAGTGTTATAGTTTGAGTAATATCTTTTAGTGTTTCTTCATGTTCACTAGCCTTTATTTTTTTTCATGTGGTATCTGTCATCATTACATATTGTGATTTTTTTTTTTTATCTCCAGTGGTTTAATTTAGGTGTAAACACATACACATGTATGTATTCATGCATATAATCTTCCATGTCTCCATTTAATGTTCAGAAAGTGTAAAAACTGTTTTAAAGATTCTGCTTTAATACATGTGTCAGTTCTAGATCAGTTTTGATGACTTTGTTTTCCATTATATGTTGCATTATCCTGCTTCTTTGCATGCCTGATAATCCATGACTGAGGGCCAAAATTGTGCTGTTTTCTGTTGCTGGCTGCTGCATATGTTTGTGTTCCTATAAGTATTTTTGAGTTTTGTTCTGAGAGGCAGTTATGTTCCTTGGATACAATTTGATTCTTTTGCATCTTGCTTTGAAGATTTATTATATGGAACAGGAACAGTGCTCAATCTAGGGCTAATTATTTCACTACTGAAATGAGATCCTCATGCATATTCTGCCCAGTACTCTTTGAATCTTGAGGTTTTCTAGTTGGCTTGGCAGGGGTAGGTCCTGTATCCAGCCCAGTGTGAGCACTGGGCACTGTTACCACTAATCGTTTTTGGTGGCTTTCTCTGGCATCAGCTCCTTTCCTCACACCTGTGAACTGATCAGTTCTCAGGTGAATGGTCACGGAGCCCACATGCAGACCTCTGGAGTTTTCTGTTTGTGTAACTTTCATTTCTCCCGTAGTGTCTTCTGAGAAGTCTAGCTGACTTGGTATCCCATATTTTCAGCCCTGTCTTTTAACTCGGAGAGTCCACCTGGCTTTCTCTACCCTGTGCGGTGTCTTGAGAATTCTCAAGGCATTAAGCTGGGGTGGTCATAGGGCTCACTTTGTTTGCTTTCCATCTCTCAAGGAATCACTGTCCTTTGTTTCCCAATGTGTAGCAGCTTTAAAGCTAATGTTTCACATATTATGTTAATTTAAAAAAATGTTTCAGAAAGGAGACCTAGATGTCCCAGGCAAAAATTGTAAAATTTCAATTTTCTATTTGAGAATAATTGAGGGAATTATTCCTCTTTGGATTTTCTAAGAAAAGGGGCATTTTTGTTTTAGCATAACTATGGTTGTCAAAATCCAGAAATATAGCATTGATGTGGTACTATTTTTTAATTAACAATTAATATACATATGATGACTGCCAGTTAAGTTCTTGAGCTCACCCTAGAAAAAGTGTTACATACCTCATTGCTAGCTATCAGTGTGGTCATCTTCAAAGTACTTCCCTTGAAAAGCTATGCACCTACTCTGGTGCCTAGTCCACCCTTCAAAGCAATTTTGAAACTCTTTCTGGAATAGCCATCTGAACTGTCATGGTATTACGCTTGACGTCCTGAATGTCATCAAAATATCTTCTTTTCAATATTTCCTGCATCTTCCTGTAAAGAAAAATGTCACTGGGGACCAAATCAGGTTAATAGGTAGAGTATTCCAATATAGTTATTTGTTTACTGGCTACAAACTCCCTTATAGACAATTAAACAATTAAGTTCACAAACTTGCCACTGTGCCAGCGTGTGCAGTGGTCATAGCCATAGTGTCGGTGCGTAACTTTCCAAAGGGAGTACTTGGAAGGTGACTGTAGTGATATTCAACAGTTAGCACTTAATTGCCAAATCTCACATTTTATCTGTTTTCCTCGCAGTATCTTCGGAGCTGCTTCCTCCTCAGTCGAACATCTAAAGTCCAGTCACACATTGCGTTCAGTGTCTTGTCTTGTTCAAGAGTTTCCTTTAATATAAGCTGTTTCCTCAGCCTTTTTGGTTTTTGTCATGGGATTTTAGAGTCTGTAACTCTAAAGTAGAATGCAACTTAATTTTGTTTGATTTTTTTTTCCTGCTGTTTCCTCAGAATTTGATTTGTCTTGTGCATATTTTGCAAGGCTTCCACTGAAATAAATTGTATCTTTTTAAACGCATCATATCAGAAGCCATAAGGTATTGGTTTGTTGCTGATATTTACTCCCTTATCATTTTTTGGAGATGTTAAATTTGTACATGGTTGAAGTAATATCTGTTAGATTTCTTGCTTGTACTTTTCCTTTTTTAATTAATAAGTAACTTTTGGTGAGTTATTTGAGATTATGAAACTTTATAAAACTTCATGAAATTTTTACCCTCAGTTTTGGCATCCACTGATGATGTTGTAATCTGATCATTTCATCTACATTTATTATTTGACATTCTACATAAGGAAGAGTCTTCTTTTTCCTATTTTTTGAATTGTGTGAGTATAGATTCATGGAATGTTCTAAATAAAGATTTGAGAATTTCCTTTTGATTTTGGGATTTCTGCCCTTACCTTTCAGAACTCTCCCATCTCTCTGTAGTGTTCTTTGAGGTGAATCTTCATGCCAGTAAGACTGTAGTCTGTTTTAGCTTTTGTCACCTTGCCACTAAATAATAGCCTCACATATTCCCAGTAATATCATTATAAATTACTGACCGAGTAACCACGTGAGTTGTAAAATTTCGTGCATTATGGATTCTTCTCTTAGGCTTAGACTGTTAAAAACAACAGTTGTCACAAAGAAATAGTAATTGCATAATGTTTTATTTCAGTCATATTAGTTCTATGTAAATCTACTAAAGTGAAAATATTGTTAGAAAGTTTAATTATTTCTTGTGTCTTGTCTCTTGTATCTTTATATTATTATTTCTTAATTGGTTTGGTTTATTTTCAGATATCTCAAAATTGTGTTTGAGTTAACATCAAGAAATAATGAGTTTTTTTCTTAACTGTACTTTTCCTAGGGGACTTGGGGGGGCTTTAATTTGTAATGTTAATGTTATTTAAATAGAAAATTCTTTTGGTGATTAAATGGCATTAGATAAACTGAGCAAGTTAAAAGAGTTCAGATGAACCAATATGTAAGTAAAATTATGATTTTGAAAGGAAGTGTATTACACAGCAAATGTCAACCAGCAGGTGATTTGCCCCAAATTGACAGCAGTATTATATAAGTAGAACATTTTCTGCTTACTATAAAATGCCTTGATGACTACATTTATAGATTAGCCTTATTTTAATAACGAGACTATTGTTCAGTTTTGTTTTAAGGCATGGTTTTGTAAACTACAAAGAGATTAATAACTTTGTGTAAGATCCTATTAGTAAAAATTGAGTTTATTAGAATAAAAGTTAAAAAACATTTAAAGTATAAATAAGTGATAAAGGAATACTGAAATGGATTAAGCAAAAGAAAAATAAGATCTTCTATGTGTAATAATCGTATATTGTCCTTCATTCTTAAAAGGCTTATTAGATTCCTAGAATGTGAAAGGCATCATCTTAGATTCTAGGATCCTGAGTGAACTAAACCAAGTGCCTTCTTTCCTGGAGTTTGTATTCCAATGTATGGAAACAGACAATAAGCAAGTGAACAAATAAACCAGAACAGTTCATAGTTGTAAATGCTTTTACAGTTAGAGAAAATTCCTGTTCTTACTTTGTACTTTCTTGGTATAGAGAAAAAATCAAATGAAGATTCTTTTGTTCTTTAGTTTGACTTAGTAGAAGAAGTGTCTGTGGAGGAGCTTACTGATATGTAACCTCACCACTACCCATCTCCAGTCTCTGCTGCCCACCCTCCAAACCACCCAAAACAAATAAGTATATAATGTACAAAAACATCAGGGAAGTAAATGAAGTAGATAGCTGCCCCTTAACCTTTCTAGTACAGAAATTCCAGTGTTACCACCTAGGTTGGGTTTGTCTTTTGTTGATTTGATAGCTTGTTTCTATTGTACAGCTGTGACTCTGGGTCTAGTAAATGGGAATGAAATGTTTTGGGATCTATGTTTATGGTCTTTATTAGTTTCTTAGGGATACCCTAACAAAGTACCACAAAGTGGGTGGCTTTAAACAACAGAGTTCTATTGTCTCACCATTCTGAAGGCTAGTAGACCAAAGTGAGGTTTTTGACAGGGCCACGCTCTCCCCAAAGGATCTAGGAGAAGGTATTCCTTGTCTCTCTCAGGTTTTTTTACCCTTGGTGTTTCGTGCTTTTGCAAATGTTTCTAGGAAAAGGGAATATTGCAAGATTCAAAACTGGAAAAAGATGTGCAGCAGTATTGTATCCTTTCACCTTATTTGTTCAGTATGTATGCTGAACAAATAATCCAAGAAGTAGAACTGTGTGAAGAAGAATCAGCATCAGGATTGGAAGAAGATTCATCAACAACTTGCAAAATACAGATGAATTACCCTGTCTGTCAAAAATGAAGACAGCTTTAACCGTTGCTGATGAAGGCTTTCAGCGTTAGCAGCCTTCAGTATGATTTATACCCCAACACAAAGGAAACTAAAGTCTTCTCAACTGAAACACTGAATACCATCATAATAAATGGAGAAGAAATTGAGGTTGTCAATTATTTCATTCTACTTGGATCAACAGTAAATACACATGGAAGCAGCAGTGAAGAGATCAAACTATATGTTGCACCAGGCAAATCCGTGGCAAAAGATCAACTTAATATTAGATAAGTTGGAGAATCCACGGCAGAATCCAAAACAAATGCTTATTTGTTTTGCACCATATTATAGATATAACCATTTTCCCTACTCAAGGATATTTCAAGTTGGTTTCTTTTATTTGCTTTTTAGCTACTAGAAATAATGAAATTCTCTTTGCACACAGGTACAAGTATGTCCATATTATGCAATGTTATTCAGGATATATGTACATAGAAAAATCAAGAAATAATGTAAAGTAAAAGTGCATAAAGAATTTATTTCTTTTAAGTTAAAAAAGGAAATATTGGTGGTCTAGTAGTTAAGAGCTATGACTGCTAACCAAAAGGCTGGCGGCTCCTTGGAGACTCTGTGGGGCACTTCTACTCTGTCTTTATGAGTCAGATTTGACTCAAAGGCAGTGGGTTTGAATATTTTGGTTATGTTTAAAGAACTGAACAAAACTAATAAAAAATAAATTTTGCTTTTATTTTCTTTAAATAACAAATGACATTGGGGAAGTTTAAATGGAAAAGTTACAGGATGAAATTCAAAAGTACCTGGAAGAGGAATGAAAGATAGTGTATGATTAAGTGCTAATATATGCAAAGCAGTGAAAATGAGTGGAAAAAATTTTGTGCATGTTTTCTTCCTTGTTCAGAAAGGTTTTCTAGAACCTTTTTGATTAGCATTTCGTTTTCCCGTTTTTTATCCTGAAGAACTCAATGCCAGGCAAAACTTGAGTTCTGCTGTTAGCTGAGGGGCTCTTGATGAGTGGAGTGAAAGGATAAGGAGAAAAAGAAAAAGAATATTGAAGGAAGGAGGAAGGAAACTCCGTTTATTTATTTATTAGAATTTCTTCCTCTTTTTTGGTTAAATTTTTGTACTGGGTTATTCTGGGGCACTGTGTACTAAATTGACATGGTCTCCATAACATGATGCCATAAAATTGATTACAAACTAATATTGTTACAAATGATTTTTTTTCATTTTATAAATCCTTAGCTTGTAGTCGTAGACCAGTGTTAAAGAAATGCTGATAGAAATAATTCTAAGAAGTCTTTCTAGACTAAGAAAAAGAAATGTCAGAATATTTCTGCCCACTACTATGTCCCTTCTAGTGATTTAGTTTCATTGTTTTCGACACCACTTATACAATGATGATGGTTAAATGTAAATTTCCAGCCCTGACTTGTTCTCTGAATTCCACATTTGTGTACCTAATTGACAGGTCAATGCATCTCAAGCTTGTTGTTGTTGTTAGATGCCGTCAAGTCGATTTTAACTCTTAGCAACCCTATGCACAACAGAAGAAAACACTACCCAGTCCTGCGCCATGCCCATAATTGTTTTTAATGCTTAAGTGCATGGTTACAGCCACTATGTCAATCCATCTTGTTGAGGGTTTTCTTTTTCACTGACCCTGTACTTTACCAAGCATAGTGTTCGTCTCCAGTGACTGATCTTCCTGAAAACATGTCCAAACTGTGTAAGATACAGTCTCATCATCCTTGCTTCCAAGGAGCACTCACTCTGGTTATACTGCTTCTAAGATAGATCCATTTGTGTTTTCCGCAGTCCATGGTACATTCAGTATTCTCGCATAGAATAATTCAAAGGTGTCAATTCTTCTGTCTTCCTTATTCATTGTCCAGCTTTTTCATGCATGTGATGCGATTGAAAATACTATGGCTTGAATCAGGCACACCTTTGTCTTCAAGGTGACATCTTTGTTTCTCAACACTTTAAAGAGGTCTTTGCAGTAGATTTTCACCATACAATGTGTCTTTTGATTTCTTAACTGTTGCTTTTATGGGCATTGATTGTGGAATGAAGTAAAATGAAATCCTTGACAGCCTCTATCTTTTCTCCATTTATCATGATGTTGGGAGGATTTTTCTTTTCTTGATGTTGAGGTGCAATCCTTAGTGAAGGCTGTGTGTGGTCTTTGATCTCCATCAGTGTTTCAGATCCTCTTCACTTCCAGCAAGCAAGATTCTGTCACCTGCATAAGTAGTTTGGCAATGAGTCTTCTTCCAGTCCTGATGCTCTGTTACTCTTCATATCATCCAGCTTCTCTGAGTATTTGGCATACTGGTGGAAGAGGTATGGTGAAAGCATACAACCCAGACACACACCTTTCCTGACTTTAAACCATGCAGTGTCCCATTGTTCTGTTTGAAGGACTGCCTCTTGATCCATGTATAGATTCCTCATGATCACTATTAAATGTTCTGGAATTCCTGTTCTCCACAATATTCTCCATAATTTCTATATTTGGTTGGATTATCTTTCTTTGGAAAGGGCATAAATATTGATCTCTTCCAGTTGGTTGGACAGTAGCTGCTTTCCAGATTTCTTAGCATAGATGAGTGAGCACTTTCAGTGCTGCATCCATTCATTTAAAATATGTCAATTGATATTCCGTCAGTTCTTGGAGTCTTGTTTTTTAATAATACCTTCAGTGCAGCTTTGGCTTCTACATTTAGTACTGTCAGTTCCTGATCGTATGCTATCTCTTGAAATGGTTGAACATCAGTCAGTTCCTTTCGGTATGACTGCATATTCTTTCCACCTTCTTTTGATGCTTCCTGAGTCGTTCAGTATTTTCCCTGTAGAATCCTTCACTATCGCAACTTGAGACTTGAACTTTTTTTCAGTTCTTTCAGCTTGAGAAATGCCAAGAATGTTCTTCCCTTTTGGTTCTCTATCTCTAGCTGTTTGCTCATGTCATTATAATAATTTACTTTGCTTTCTTGAGCCTCCCTTTGAATTCTACTGTTCATTTCTTTTACTTGATCATTTCTTCCTTTTGCTTTAGCTATTCAACTTTCAAGAACAAGTTTCAGTCTCTTCTGACACCCAATTTGGTCTTCTCTTTCTTTGTAATGATCTCTTGCATCTTCAGGTATGATGACTTTGACATCATTCTGCAACTCATCTGGTCTTTAGTTCCTGTGTTCAGTGCTTCACATATATTTTTGGGATGATATCTATACTGATAAATGGTGTGTGCTCAGTGTCTATTTTGGCTCTTGTTCTGATTTTCTTTAGTTTCAGTTTGAACTTGCATAGGAGCAGTTGAAGGTATGCTTTACAATCAGCACCTGGTCTTGTTCTTACTGATCATACTGAGTTTTTCCATCATCTCTTTCAGCAGTTATAGTTGACTTGATTCCAGTGTATTCCATCTGGAGAGGTCTGTGAGTATAGTCACTGTTTATGTTGGTCAGGAAAAGGTTTGCAATAAAGAAGTTGTTGGTCTTGCAAAATTCTGTCATGCAGTCTCTGAAAACATTTCTATCACCATGACCATATTTTTCAACTACTGATCCTTCTTTGTTTCCAACTTTTGCATTCCAAACAGCAGTAATTATCAATGCTTCCTGATAGCATGTTTGATGAATTTCAGACTGCAGAAGCTGTTGAAAATCTTCTTTGGCTTTAGCAGATGGTGCATAGATATGATGAATGCAACACCATTTCTTTTCCAATTGTCGTTTCTGGCAGAGTAGACCACAGGACTGTCTGATTCAGAATGACTGATACCGGTCCATTTCATCTCATTAATGCCTAGGATATCTATATTCATATGTTCCATTTCATTTTTGACAATTCCCAATTTTCCTAGATTCACACTTCATATAATGCATGTTGCTGTTGTTAATGGATGTTCACAGCTGTTTTTTTCTCATTTTGCATTGTGCCATGTCAGCAGATTAAGGTCCTGAGAGTATGACCCCATCCAAGTCATTAATTTCAACTCTACTTCGAAAAGGTGGCTCTTTACTGGTTGTTCTTTGAATGCCTTCCTAACTAGGGTGCTCATTTTCCAGTTATATATCCGATGACGTTCCTCTGTTATCTGTAAGGTTTTCACTGGCTAATTCTTTTGAAACATAGATTGCTGATTCTGTCTTCCTAGTCTGTTTAAGTCTGAAGCTCAGCTGAAACCTATCCACCATTGGTGACCCTACTGGTATCTGAATACCAGTGGCATAGTTTCCAGTAATCCAGCAACATGCAAGCCCGCACAGTGTAAATAACTGACAAACAGGGGGTGGATCTAAAACTTAGCCAAATACCTAATCTTTTTCTCAAACCTGTGCCTTCTGCATTTCAGTTTTTCTATACATGGCAATTTCAATATTTTTGTCTTTTATACAAAATGCTGAAGTGATTTAAAATCAGCAAATTAGTATTAGAAAAATATTATTAATAACTTGATAATGCATAATTAACATATATTAGTTTTAGCTGTCACAGAAATTTTAATTATGTCTTCTGTTTCCTTGCTGTATATTAATGTTTTGTGTTTTCTAATCTCCTGTCAGGAGAAAGATGTGGCAGTGTACTTCCATAAAGATTGTTATTGTTAGTTGCCATCGAATCATTTCTGACTCATAGCAAGCACACAGGGTACAACAGAACAAAACACTGCCCCACCCTCTACCGTCATCACAGTTCTTGTATTTGAGCCCATTGTTGCAGCCACTGTGTCAATCCATTTTGTGAGTGTCTTCCTCTTTTTCACTGTCTACTTTACCAAGCTTGATACCTTTCTCCAGGGACCAGTCTCTTCTAGTAACATATGTCTCACCATCTTTGCTTCTCACGAGCATTCTGACTTTTTCTTTTATGAAATGCTTCTTCCTTCTTTTGACGTCCATAGTATATTCAGTTTACTTTGCCAATGCCCTAATTCAAAGGCATTGGTGTTCCTTATTCATTGTCCACCCCTTCTCATGCATATGAGGCCATTAAAATTCCTGTGGTTTGGGTCATGTACACACTAGTCCTTAAGATGACATTTTTGTATTTTAACACTTCAAAGAGGGCTTTTACAGTAGATTTACCCCATGCAATTTTTTTTTTCCTTGACTGCTACTCCCATGGGTATTGATTGTGGAAGGAATAATGAAATCCTTGACCACTTTAACATTTTTTCCCTTTACCATGATTTTGCTTATTGGTCCACTTATGAGGATTTTTGTTTTCTTTATGATGCATGGAGTTTATACTGAAGGCTTTGATCCTGGTCAGTTAAGTGCTTAAGTCCTCTTCGCTTTCAGCAAGAAAGGTTGTATCATCTGAATATTGCATGTTGTTAATGAGTCTTCCTTCAGTTCTGGTGCTATATTTATTCTTTGTTCATTCTGTAAGATCATCTTCCTTTGAAACAGGCACAAATATGAATCTTTTCCAGTAATTGGCCAGGTATCTGTCTTCCGTATTTCTTGGCATAGACGTGTGAGTGCTTCCGATGTTGCATCTGTTTGTTGAAACATCTTTGTTGGAATTCCATCAGTTCCTGGAGTTCTTTGTTTTGTTGGAGCCTTTGATGCAGCTTGGACTTCTTCCTTCAATATCATTCATGCCTCCTGATGTGTGAACAGCTAGCAGTTCCTTTGGTACAGGGACTGCATATTCCTTCCCTCTTCTTTTGATGCTTCTGGTATCATTCAGTATTTTGTTCATAGAATGCTTCAAGATTGCAACTCAAAGCCCGGGTTTTTTCTTCAGTTCTTTCTGCTTAAGAAATGCCAAATATGGTCTTCCCTGTTGGTTTTCTAACTGCAGGTCTTTTATGCATTTCAGTATAGTATTTTCTTTTCTTTAGCTGCCCTTTGAAACCTTTTCTTCAGCTCTTACTGTATGATTTCTTCCATTCTCTTTAGCTACTCACCATTCCAGAACAAGTTTCAGAGTCTCTTCTGACATCCATTTTGGTCTTTTCTTCCTTTCCTGTCCTTTTAATGACCTCTTGCCTTTTTCATGTATAATGTCCTTGATGTCATTCTGCTGCTCATCTGGTCTTCAGTGATTAGTGTACAGTGTGTCAAATCTATTCTTGAGATGGCTTTCAAATCTAGATCAGATGTACTCAAGGCCATATTTTGGTTCTTATGGGCTTCTTTTAATTTTCTTTAGCTGCAGCTTAAACTTACATACAAGCGTTTGATGGTCTGTTCTAAAATTGGACCTGGCCCTCCTCCAATTCTTATTAGTTTCTCCTTCATCTCTTTCCACAGATATATTCTATTTAAATTCTATCTATTCTGTCTGGTGAGGTCCATGTTTATAGTTACTGTTTATGGTCTTTGAAAACAGTATTTCCGAGAATACGTCCTTGGTCTTAACAAATTTCCATAGTGCTGTATCCTGTGTTATTTTTGTCACGACGGCCTTGTTTGCCAGCTATGGATTCTTCTTCATTTCCAACTTTTGCATTCCAAATCACCAGTGATTATAAATGCATCTTGATTGTGTGTTTGGTGAACTTCAGACTACAGAAGTTGGTAAAAATCTTCAATTTCCTCATCGTTAACATTAGTGGTTGTTACAGAAATTTAAATAATAGTCATATTAACAAATTTTCCTTTTAGGTCTCTATATGTTGTCCTATAACTGGCAGCATTGTATTTCAGGATAGATCTTGAAATGTTCCTTTTGACAATGACTGTTATGCTGTTCCTCTTCAGCTTGTCATTCTTGATATGATAGACCACAGGATAGCCCAGTTTAAAATGGCCAATAGCAGTCCCTTTCAGCTCACTAATCTCTAGATCATCTATCTTCTAATGTCCTATTTCACTTTTGACAACTTTCATTTGTTCCAGATTTATACTTCATACGCATGTGTCAGTTAATAGATGCTTTTAGCTGTTTCTTCTCCTTTTAAGTCACACTGTATCAATTATTTCCTGATGGAGTGTGATTGATAGGATTTTTAAACCTAATATTGAATTGATGGCTAAATAAGTGGATACATGGAGCAATTGATGCACTTTCCTAACTTGATGGAAAGTTATAGGAAGTAATAAAAATGGAAAACATTCTGTTACATTGCTCTTCAATACTGTTACATGTATAACCTTTTGAAGTGGTGTTATTATATAGTATGATTTATCTTAAGCATAATAAATCTGTTCATAGTTTTTAAGATTACTTATAGAATTTGGTTTTCAGGATGTAGGCAAGAGGTAAAATTCTTGGCAACTGCAGTGAAAGTAATCTATCCCTGAGAATTGTTAGAAATGATTAGGATTTTATTTTGGGGTTCAAATAGCCAAGTTTTCCAATGTGCAATTAGTTGTCATACTGTAGACCAAACGTTTCTTGAAGACAAAGACTGTGTTTTATTTACTCAAAAGGTACTAGCACATAGGTGGCATTCCATAGCTGTTGGTAAAACAAATGTGTGAATAAATACAGAAAATATGAATTATGAGTACTTGGGTGCATGTATGTATGAAAGAAGTAAACTCTTATTTACCTTGGATGACTGACCATAGGAGGATATTTTTATTTTTTGGGTAAATTACTAGGAATATCTTTGTATGTGTTTCTTTGGAAAGTATATCTTTAGAGTCGTTCCAGTGTTTTGAATGGCTATTTTTAAATGGTGGTTTATTAATGATTACAATTGCTGTTAGCAGATTGGTCTCTTGGCAAATGGGGGTTTGGTAGAATGAGGGATAAAATTTATGTAAAATATAAAGTTTCTATTAAGAAAATATATGGTGGATAATGAATAATTATGGATAAGTATTCCCTTGAATCTCTGCAGTGTATTTTTGGAAGTTGCACTTTTTGTAAGCACACCTACTTTATGAGGTCATTTTTCTTTCATTCTTGAGTTACGCTGTGAGATAAAACTTATTTTAGCTCTTCTTTTACCACTAGATAGCATTCATGTTTTTGAATCGGCCACTGAAGATACATTCTGAGAGTAGCAAAATAACATTTATGAGGTGTCTGCATTGATACTGCACTTGCTGTATAACTTGTTTTAAACAATGGTAAATGAGAAGAAATGGCGTGTGCCACCTAGTAAGAGAAGGTTTTAGTGGAATTACATGGTTTCACTTGGCCTGTAAATGGCATATGAACAGAATGTCCTTCATAAGGCTGCTCCTTCAGCCTGAGTCCCAAAATGAGAAGACAAATGAAGCAGATAGGTAGCCTAGAGGACAGCCACAGTCAGCAATCAGTGGGAGCAGCCTATGCGTAATATTTGTTGTAAACCACTGAATTTTGAGTTGCTTACTATAGCAGTAAATTGGGCTCACATTTGTAAACTAAACCAAGCCAAACCTGCTGCATCAAGTCAATTCTGACTCATAGAGCAGAGTACAACTGCCCTGTAGGGTTTCTAAGGAGTGGCTGGTTGGTTCGAACTGGTGACCTTTTGATTAACTGCTGAGCTCCTACCACAGAGCATCAGAGCATCTTTGTATAAATACCATTATATTTTCTCTCCCAGAGATGTATTTTCATTAGCATGCTATGCTAAGATTTTTTTTTTACAACAACATGTAAAAGAAAAGTGGCTTAGTAGCACTTAGTGAAATACTTTGTGGAGGAAGGGCATGATTGGCAAGTAAATGCAGAAGGTACACACATTATTTGCATAAAAGTACTGTATGTTTTCTGTTACCATTTTAGTCTTTGTACATCTGCAGTTATGTCCTCATTTTTAGTATTGACACTATCTATATCCTTTTCAAATTTTGATAATTTTTGCTGTTGTTTATTGCATTAACATTTAAGTATAAAATTTTGCCTTTGTTGATTAAAATGTTTAAAATAATCAATTCTTTTTTTTCCCATTTTTCCTCACTTTTAATTATATTCTTGGTACATTAACATTCAGCCTTTCTTCCACTGACTCCTTTTAGGTCTGCATTTGCTACAGTAAAGCATAGTTTTCCATATGAGTTATTTTCATTTTACCTATACCTAAATGGTATCAATTTTAATTTGATTCCTGAGTTATTTACAAGCAAGTTTTAAAATGTATAGGCATATGGGGATTGTTTTGTTTTATTTTTTTTTGTCATTGACTTAATTGGGGCCAGAAAATATAGTGTGAATTGTACTGAATCTTGGGAATTGGTTGAGGTTTGCTACATAGCATTGTATGTGATCAATTTTGTGTGTTTGAGAACCATCCATATTCTTCTAATTGTTACTTACAGAGTTCTCTGTATGCCCATTGAATTGTGTTTGTTAATTGCTTTCTTCAACTGAAACATTTTTGTACTCACATGTGTCATAGGTTGAAGATTTGGATTTGTCAGTTTATTTCTGTGGATCTGTCAATTTTTGTTTATGTATTTTGAGACTTTTATTAGATAAAAGATTGGAATTTTTAGCTGTTCCTAGTGCATTTAGTCTTTACCAAATGTAGTAACTTTTTCTCTAAGGATGCTTTTTGTCTTATAATCTGGCTTTCTTTTAGTCATCACTTGCCTATTTATTTTTTATTCATTTACTTCTAACTGTTTCTGGCCATTTATTGTAAGTGTGTCTGATGAATAGCATATAGCTTATGGGGTCATTTCTTTATTCTCTCTGGCACTCTCAGACTTTCATTTAAAAAGTTTGTTTTATTTGTATTTATTGTGATTTTTTATATATATGGATTAGCTTCTATCATTTTATTTGGTACTTTGTATTTATCTCATCTCTTAAGTGCTTTTTTTCCCTTGTCTTGTTTCACTTGGATTAACATTTTTTTGGTAATAACTTTATTGAAATATCACTCACAGACCATGCAGTTCACCTATTTTAAATGAACGGTTAAGTAGTTTTTAGTATATTGACAGGGTTGTGCAGTCATCACTGTAATCAGTGGGTTCAATAACTTTTGTTTGCTTGCTTTTCATATTCCTCTTCCCTCCCCCATTAGTTTGGAAGTTATACACTTCATTTCTAATTTTTATATAGTCACTCTTACCAAGTATGCACTTACCAAGCATACTTAACAAAAAATTAATCAGTATTGTTATCCTTTCTGGAACAAATCAAGGACAATAGAAGTGTAAGTTTCACTGTCCTTCAGACTTCATGATATTGGTGTGTATTTTATTTTTGAGCCCTTTTAATCTCACCAACTAAGCAACCCTACCGATTCCTCCACCACCACCATCACTGTTGTCTTTATACAGATGGTGATGGTGCTGATTGCCTTCTGTGCGTACCAATTTTTTTCTCTCTCTCTCCTTTCTGTTTCTCCTCTGCCTTTATTTTCTTTCTGTCATTATCATTATCATAATCATTGCTATTTTTATATGAGCCGTAGTTGTTTAGATTTACTCATGTGCATGCCAGTCTTTTTCTTCACTATACTTCCTTGCATATCAGGGATCATTTTCATTTTTTCCTGAAGTGCATTCTTTAAAAGTGTCTTTATTTTACACTTGTTTGTAAAAGATGGTTCTGCTGGCTTATCATTTTGTCTTGATAGTTATTTTCTCTCAACGCAAATAATACTTGATCCTCTTAATTGTTGCTGTTAAGACACTTGAGGTTGATGTGTTGTTTGTGTTATTGTCATCCGTGTTTTCTGTCTAGCTGTTTTTTAATTCTTCTGTCTTTGCCATTCTGAATTAATTCAAGGAATGTATTTCTGCTTATGTATAATGTGACTCTTCTGTCTCTGGATTCATATCGTTCATCAATGTCAGAAATTTTGCAGGCGTTAGATTTTCATATGTAGTATCTCCTCAGCTTTTTTATTCTCTCTTTTTGAGATTCTGATTAGCTATATGTTTGTTCTTTTCACTTCACCTCCAAATCTTGTTATTTTTTTCTCACTATAATCTCCATCCATTTGTCAGTCTGTGCTGTAGTATGGGGAATTGTTTTCATATCTACAAGTTCCCAGTTCTCTCTTTGGCTGTCATTGATCTACCATTTAACTGATGTACTGGATTTTTGTTTTATTCTGAAACATTTTTTCTTTCTTAGAATTAAAAAAATTTCTGCCTAGCTATTTTTAACAGTCTGTTTGTCTTCACCTTTGAATGTTTTTGCCCATTTGTGTTTAATCTTTTACTTGCACTTTCATTTTCTTCATGCCACTCCCCATATAAAATAAAAACAAATTACTGTAGAAACACTGATTGGACTCATAATAAATTTTTCGTTCCTTTTCAGGTTTAGCTTCCTTTTACTTAACAGTAAAATATTATTTTAGGAAGACTTAACTGATAATGACTAAATTGAACTAACAACAGAAAAACCAGTTTGGAGGTGTCTGCCTTACTTATTATATTGTAGAACATACTATATGTTGAGATGAAACTTGACAAAGACAAATATGGACTATTCTGTTTAAGAATCAAGAAGGAATTTCTACTGGTGGAATGAGAATTATTTTTGCATTTATAAACATAGGAAACTTGAGAAAGTTGTTGTTTCATAGTGGTGGGCCACTTGAATAGAATAATGTATTCCAAAAAAGCAAACCTGTTGCTGTCAAATTGATTCTGACTCATAATGACTGCACAGAACACAGTAGAACTGCCTTTTAGGGTTTCTAAAGAGTGGCTAGTGGGTATGAACTGCTGATCTTTGGGTTAGCAGCCGTAGCTCTTAACTATTGCCCTGCTATGTCTCTATGTGACCTATTTAGGTAGGTAAAATACATACCTAGCCTTCAAAACACAAACATTTGCAGGTTACCGGTGGAAACATAGCTAAAATCAAGGGAGCAGATCACAGATATATGCATATGTATGTATGTTGTTGTCAGGTGTTACCCACTTGGTTCCCACCTATAGGAGCCCTGTCAGACAGTGCAGACTGAGGTGACTGGGTTTCCCAGGAGCAGCTGGTAGATTGGAACTGCCAATTTTTTGGTTAGCAGGCGAGCTCTGAACTGTCACTCCACCAACTATACATATCTATGTATAGTTGGTGAAGTGATGGTATATATATCCATCATATTTTACATATGTGTATGTGTGTGTTTGTATATATATATATATGTGTAGTTGGTGGCGTGATGGTGTGTGTGCATGTGTGTGTGTGTGTGTGTGTGTGTGTATGTATATAAACTTTTATAGTAACTTTTTAAGGTGGATTTTCAATTTATTTGGAAGCAGTATGGTCTACAAATACAAATTTATTCATTTAAGACTTACTGCGTTTCCTGTGTTGTCACTACACCAAATCTTGCAGTTTACTTTATACTTCTTCTAATTTTTACTCTTTTCTCAGAATGTTAAATATTTTCCTTGTTTCCTATAGAATTGACTAGCCCATAGAAAGGAACCTGTGGTTATTTTATCATCTTTTTCTCTTGACTTTCCATGTCTCTTCTAATAACACACACATAACTGTAAGCTGCCATTATCATTTTTGGAAAATAACAGATAAATATCAAAATAACAAGAAAAAAATTCTATAATAAAGTGCTTCTCTCCTACAGTAATGATGCCTAAGAAACATAGAAGAGTTTTTAAAACTTTGTAATAAATTTAGGCCCTGATATCCAAACAAATATTGAGAAATTGAGTATAATAATTTCTATCTTATGACATTTATACTGACTGCTTTGAATTAGAAAGAGTTCAAAGCATCATTCAGTACACAGTTATAATAACAATTATAGTTATGCTCATAAGAGTTTAATACAATCTTTATTTGCATCTGACCAAAAGGCTGTCATTACAAAATTATCTTTATGATTCAATAATGGTAAGTGAAATAAACATTATTCCTTTTCAAATGTCTAATGTATTGTTTGGAGGAATTGTGAGGAAATAAAAAGAAGACAAAATTACTATTGAGATAGTAACTAGAATTATAATTAAATATAATATGATCTGTCCCTCTGTTTTATTGCTACAAGTCTTTAATGCTTCCTGCATGTAAAAGGAAATACTAGCTCTGATTTCATTTTTTACATATGTCTCTTTCGAGAGAGAATAAAATTGCTTAACAATTTTAACTTTAATATATCATAAAGAAAAATTTTCACTCTTGTTTTGAACTTAGGGAATTACCTAAGAAAGAGATTTCATAATAGAAGTAGTAAATAGTAGAAACTAATGTAAAGAAGAAATTTTTAGTTCTCCTGTAATATTGCACCTTGGCTTTAGCACAATTTAAAGAGGTTGAATGATAACTTGGCATTGTGAATGTGTTATGAACATGAATACACAGCCTTTAAAAAATTAAGTATTAGTACTAAAAGTACTGCTGTAATAGACATATTAAAAATGAATGGCTTTCATAAACAAGTTTCTTCTCTCACAGTCTACGATGCTAGAAGTCCAAATTCAGGGAACCAGCTCCAGGGGAAGGCTCTATCTGTTGGTTCTGAAGGATGGTCCTTGTCATCAGTCTTCCCCTGGTCTAGGAACTTCTCTACAAAGGTCCAGGTCCAAAGGACACCTTCTGCTCCTGCACTGCTTTCTTGGTGGTATAACATCCCCATGTCTCTCTGGTAGCTTTTCTCTTTTGTATTTCAGAAGAAACTGGATCAAGACGAAATCTATCCTTGTAGATTGAGTCCTGCTTCATTAATATAACTACCACTAATCCCATCTCATCAACGTCACAGAGATAAGATTTACAACACACAGGAAAATCCCATCAGGTGACAAAATGGTAGACAGTGACACAGTACTAGAAATCATGGCCTAGTCAAATTGCTGGAACACATTTTGGGGGACACAATCAATGACAGGGGGTAAATAATTTTGAGACCCAGTAGGAGTCATGCTGACTTCACAAAGAAAATGACTAAGTGGACAGGATTCATGCATATTGAGCATCAGACTTAAGGGAGAGACTAAGAAAGAAGCAGGACACTTTTGTGGGGGACAAGGATGAAGGGATTCTGGGACAGTTTTATACTTGTGAGCCCTTGGTAGCATTACAAAATGAGACCTTCAATTTGTAAGAATATTCTAGAAGTGGTGGGTTTGACTGAGTTAAGGTGGGGTCTGAGAGTTGTTATCTCAGAAAGGAGACCAGAAAGGATGGAGTTACTTTGGAGCCAAGATTGCTAGTGTGTTTCTAAGACATTTTTTTTTTTTAATGAAAAAAAATTGATGATAATTTCTCAATATCTGGAATCGAAGTACAAAAATACTGTTTCCATATTTGATGGAATAATCACAGTTATCATCAACCATAATATATCTTTTGAAAGTTTGCTGATTTTAACATTTTTAAAAATATTCTTTGGACACTCGTTTAAGAGAACAATAAAAGTTGAATGAGGTTATCAAAGGTTTAAATGTAAAATTCTGATTATATATACTTAAAGGGAATGGGGTAATTGTTTTTAATATTAAAGGATAATTATCAACTACTATATTAATCTGATTTTATACATATTATGTTACTGTAAGGTTGTAACAGATAGTGGGGAACCCAAATGAAATTTTATCTTTAGCCTAGTAAGTCGCTCAATGAATTTGATAGTGGTTTTTCAATCCTATTGAAATTTTCTTACAATAATTATTCCCACCTACTATTATTAACTTCAGTATCACTCTTTTGCCTGTTAAATAATGCTCACACTTTAGCCTAGAACTTAAAGAATTAAAGGAAATTAAATTAAAGGAATTAAAGGAAAAAAAAAACAAACATCATTTATTTCTTGAAAGAACGTTTTTATTATGTTTTAAGTGAAAGTTTACAATCCAAGTCAATTTGTCCTACAAAAACTAACTCAACACACACTCTGCTATAACTCTAGCTGCTCTCCCTGCTCTGTGACAACCCACTCCTCTTTTCTACTCTGTGTTTCCTGTGCTCTTCAACCAGCTCCTGTGCCCCTCCTCCCTCTCATCTCTCCTTTGGACAGGAGCTGCCCAAGTTAGCCTCATGTAAATATGTAAGCCAAAAAGCACACTCTTCACCAGTATCCTTTTATGTCTTATAGTCCAGTCCAGTCTTTGTCTGAAGACTTGGATTTGGGAATGGTTTCTACTCTGGGCTAACAGAGTCCAAGGACCATGTCTTCCAGGGGCCCTCCAGGTGGTCAGACCATCAAATCTGGTCTTTCTGAGAGAATTCAAATTCTGCAGACTCATTTGTCTGTCACTACATCAGGGACTCCATATTGTTTTCCTTGTCAGGACAGTCACTGGTGGTGGCCAGGCACCATCTGCTGTCATGCTGATGCAGTCTCTGGATTGCGTAGCCCTTTCTGTCTCTCCGGCTCGTATTTTCCTCATATCTTTCATGTATTTCATTCTCCTCTGCTCCAGGTGGGTTGGAACTGATATTGATGCTTCTTAGGTGGTGACTTGATAGCTTTTAAGACCCCAGATGCCACTCACCAAAGTGGGATGCAGAACATTGTCTATCACTCTGTCCTTTAGAGTGTTGGATTATATTTAGGAAACCTCTTAGCTTTTGGTTTAGTCCAGCTGTGGTGATCTCCTCTCCACTGTGCATGGTTCCTCTCTTCACCTGACCCAATGGTTGTGAAGTGGTTAAGTGCTACACCTGCTGACCAAAAGGTTGGTAGTTCAAATCCACCAGGCACTCCCTGGAAACTCCATGGAACAGTTCTACTCTGTCTATAGGGTCACTATGAGTTGGAATCGACTCAGTGACAGTGCGTTTGGTTTTTTTGATTTTTGTCTAACAAATCTCCTCTGTCCCTGTAACCATCAAAGACTGTTTTCTTCTGTGTTTAAGCCTTTTCTTGAATCTTTATAATAGCAGTCCCATACTTTATTTGTCCTTCTGCAACTGACTAATTTCACGCAGCATAATGTCTTCCAGATGACTCCATGTTATGAGATATTTCCTAAGATTGTTGTTGTTCTTTATCATTTGAGAGTATTCTATTGTATGATAGGTACCTAGATTGATTCTATCTTTTTGTTCTTGTGGACAATGCTGTGATAAACATTGGTGTGCATGTATCTATTCATGTGACAGCACTTATTTCTTCTAGGATATGTTCCAAGAAGTGGGATTGCTGGATCATACAATACTTCTACTTCTAGGGTTTTAAGAAAGAGCTGAATTGTTTTCCAGAGTGGTTGTACCATTTTACACTCCCTGCAGCAATGTCTAAGTGTTCCAGTCTCTCCACAGCATCTCAAACATTTATTGTTTTGTGTTTTTTGAATTAATGCCAGCCTTGTTGGGGTGAGATGGTATCAGTGGAATTTTGATTTGGATTTCTCTAATGGCTAATGATTGACAGCATATCCTTGTGTCATCTCTTAGCCGCCTGGATGTCTTCTCTGGTGAAGTACCTGTTAATATCATTTGCCCATTTTTCTGTTGGGTTGCCTTTTTGTTGTTGACGTTTTTCAGTATTTGTTAGATTATGAGATTAAATGCTAGTCAGGTTTGTCATACCCAAGTATTTTTTTCCCAGGATGTAGGTAGCCTTTTTACTCTTTTGGTGAAGTATTTGGATGAGCATAAGTGATTTTTAGCAGTATCCGGTTGTCTGTTTTCTGGTGTTTGTGCATTGTTAGTAATGCTTTGTATTCTGCTTGTGACATGTATTAGGGCTACTGGAAACCCTAATGGTGTAGTGGGTAACTGCTATGGCTACTAATCAAAATGTTGGTGGTTCATATCCACAAGACACGCCTTGGAAACTTTGTGGGGCAGTTATATCCTGTCCTGAAGGGTCACTATGAGTCAGAATTGACTCAATGGTAGCGGGTATTAGGGCACCCAGCATTGTTCCAGTGTTGTCTTCCATGTTCTTTATTGTTTTAGATTTGGTATTTAGGTCTTTGATCCATTTCGAGTCAGTTTTTGTGCGTGATGTGAGACACGGGTCTTGTTTTTCTTTTTTGTAAGTAGATATCCATTTATCCCAACACCATTTCCTAAAGACTCTGTCTTTTCACCAAAGACTTGGGACCATTATCAAATATGAGCTGGTCATATGTGGATGATGTTATATCTGGATTCTCATTTCTGTTCCATTGGTCTATGTATCTGTTTTTGTACCAGTACCAGGCTACTGTGACTACTGTGGTAGTGTAATAGGTTTTCAAGTCAGGTTATACGAGGCCTCCCACTTCGTTCTTCTTCTTCAGTAATGCTTTACTTATCTGGGGCTTCTTTTTCCATATGAAGTTGATGGTTTGCATTTATGTGTCATTAAGAAATGCTATTGGAATTTGTATTGGGATTGCTTTGTGTATGTAAAACAGCTTTGGGCAGAAGAGACATTTTCATGATGTTGAGTCTTCCTATCCATGAGCAAGGTAAGTTTCTCCACTTATGTAGGATTCTTTTGTTTTCTTGCAGTGGTGTCTTGTAATTTTCTATGTACAGAACTTTCATATTTCTGCTTAGATTGATTCCCAAGTATTTTGTCTTCTCAAAGGTATTGTAAAAGTATTCATTCTGTGATTTTGTCTTTGTTGGTGTAAAGGAATTAACTGATTTTTCTATGTTTATCTTACAGCCTGATCCTTTGCTGAAATCTTCTACTAGCTCCAGTAATTCTTTTGTGAATTCTTTAAGATTTTTCTGTAAGATTATGTCATCTGAAAGTAGACATACTTTTACTTCTTTCTTACCAATTTGGATGCCCTTTGTTTCTTTATCTTGCCTGATTGCTCTAGCTAGAACCGTCAGCTCTATGTTGAATAAAAGTGGTGACAGAGGGCATCCTTGTCTGTTTCCTCTTCTCAAGGGGAATACTTTCATACTCTCTTCATTTATGATGATAATTGGCTTAGTATAAATAACCTTTATTATGCTGAAGAATTTCGCTTGTATTTCTATTTTGCTGTGAGTTTTTAGCATGAATGGATGTTGGACTTTGTCAAATGTCTTTTCTGCGTCAGTTGATAAAGTCAAGTAGTTCTCGTCTTTTGTTCTGTTTATGTGGTTGATGGATTGTTTTCCTAATGTTCAACTATCCCTTCATCCCTGGTATGAACCCCACTTTGTCATGGTGAACTACCATGTTGTTGAATTCTATTGGCTAAAAATTTTATTGAGGAATTTTGTGTTTAAGTTCATGAGAGATACTGGTCTGTAATTTTTGTTTTCTGTGATGCCCTTACCTGATTTTGGTATGTGGGTTATGGTTCTCTCATGGAATGAATTTGGCAGTATTCCATCCTTTTCTGCATTCTGAAATACCTTTAGTAATAGGATTGTTAACTCTTCTCTAAAGGTTTCATAGAATTCTCCAGTGAAACCAACAGAGCTGGAGCTTTTTTCGTTTGGGAGTTTTTAAATTAACTTTTAAATCTCTTCTTTGTTATGGAGTTAGTTAGTTATTCTACTTCTGTTTGTGTTTATGTATGCAGTGTGTTTCTAGAAATTTGTTTACTCTAGGTTTTCAAATTTGTTAGAGTACAATTTCTCTTAGTATTCTGTTAGGATTTTTTTTTTAAGATTTCAGTTGGATATATTGTTATATTGCCTGTCTCATCTCTTAGTTGGGTTATTTGCTTCCTTTCCTATTTTTCTCTTGTCAGTTTGGGCAGTGGTTTATTGATTTTGCTGATGCTTTCAATGAACCAGCTTTTGGTCTTGTTAACTCTTTCAATCATTTCCATTTTCTGTGGTTCATTTACTTCTCTAATTTTTATTATTTCCTTTCTTCTGGTATCTGAGGGCTTCTATTGCTACTGTCTTTCTACTTGTTCACTTGTAGGGTTAATGCTTTGATTTGAGCCCTTCTTTTTGTATGTGTGCATATACTGACACGCAGTGACCTCAGAGTACTGCTTTTGCTGTGTTCCAAAGGTAGGATGTAGTTTCACTCTCATTTGATTCTGTGAATTTCTTTATTCCTTCCTTGATTTCTTCTATATCTTAGTCGTTTTTGAGCAAGGTATTGTTCAGTTTCCATGTGTTTTACTTTTTTCCCTTGCTTTTTCTATTATTGGAAACCCTGGTGGTATAATCGTTAGGTGCTACATCTGCTAACCAAAAGATTTGCAGTTTGAATCCACCCGGAGGTTCTTGGAAACTCTATGAAGCAGTTCTACTCTGTCTGATAGAGTCATGGGTTGGAATTGACTCCATGGCACTGGGTTTCATTTGAGTTTTCTTTTCTATTATTGATTTTTAATTTAAAGGCTTTATGGTATAAAAAGATGCTTTGTAATGTTTCGATGCTCTGAATTTTATTAAGAATTATGTTTCAGTCAGCTAGTGCTGCTCTAATAGATATACTACAGAGTAGATGGCTTTAGCAAGAGACGTTTGTTCTTACACAGTCCAGTAGTTTACAAGTCCCCATTCAGGATTCCTGTTCCTGAGGAAGGACTTTCCCTCTGTTGGCTGTGGAGGAAAGTCCTTGTGTAGTGTCAGTCTTTGTTCGGGGAGCATCTTGGTGCAGGAACCTTGGGTCTGAAGGACGCGCTCCACTCCCATTGCTGCTTTCTTGATGGTGTGAGGCTCCCAATTCTCTGCTTGGCTTTTCTCTCTTTTTATCTCCTGTAGGATGAAAGGATAAAGGGTGGTGCAAACTGCACTCCAGGGAAACTCCCTTAGCAAAGGTGTTGCTGTCCCACCTTAATCCTCTTTTAACATAATCATTCTATTAACCACAGGTAGAGATTAAGATTTACAGCATCAGAAAATCACAAAATGAAGGGCATTCACAGAATATAGGGAATCCTAGCCCAGTCCAATTACTATACATATTTTTGGGGGGACACAATTCAATCTGTTACAGATTGTTTTACATCCTAATATCTGGTCTATTTGGGAGAATATCCATGAATGTGGAAAAGAGGAATATTTAGCTACTGTTGGGTGGAGAGTTCTGTGTGTATTTATGAGGTCAGATTGGTTGATTGTGGCATTTAGGTCTTTTGTGTCTTTTTTGAACTTTTTTCTGAATGTTTTATCCTTCACTGAAAGTGATGTGTTAAAACTTCCTACGTTATTCTGGAGCTTTCTGTTTCTGTTTTCATTGCAATTAAAGTTTGTTTTGTGTATTTTGTAGCCTTGTCCTTGGGAGTGTAAATATTAATATGGATATCTACTCCTGGAATATTGACGCATGAATCACTAAATAATATCCTTCTTATCCAATATGCTGATTATTACTTTAAAGCTTGTTCTATAAGAAATTAATATTCCCACTCCTGCTCTTTTTGAATGTTGTTTGCTAGACATTTTTTCTGTCCTTTGAATTTTAGTTTGTTCATGTCTTTAAGGTGTGTCTCCAGCAGGCAGGATGAGAAATCTGACAATGAAGTTCCTGGGTCATAGAATGACTCTGTTTTTATCATTTTGAGAGAATAACAGACTGTTTTCCAAAGAAACAGTACTATTTTACATTCCCGCTAGCAATGTCTGTCTTTTCTATTTTAACCATCTTAATGACTGTGAGTAAACCTTGGTGGCATAGTGGTTAACAGTTTGGCTGCTAATCCGAAAATTGGGAGTTCAGATCCATCAGGTGCTTCTCAGAACCCTATAGGGCAGTTCTACTCCATCATATAGAGTCATTAGGAGTCCAAATTGATTTGATGGCAATGGGTTTGGTTTTTGGTTAATAGATGTGAGGTGATATCTCATTTTGTCTTTGATTTATGTTTTCTTGATGACTACTGATGTTAACCATCTTTTCATGTGGCCATTTGTGTATCTTCTTTGGGGAATGTCTGTTCAAAATCTTTTCCTATTTTTTAAATTAGATTATCTTTTTATTGTTGACTTGTAAGAGTTATTTATATATTGGGTATACTAAGTAAGATAATGATTTACAACTATTTCTGCCACTCTGTGGGTTTTCTTTTCACTTTCTCGATGTTATACTTTGAAACATAAAACTGTAATTTTGATGAAGTCCAATGTATTTTTTCTTTGTTTGCTCATGCTTTTGGTATTATCTATTAACTGTTGGTTTTATCTTTTGGTATTATGAACTTTTGGTATTATCTAGAAACCAATGCTTAATCCAAGTTTATGAAGATTTACTTTCAATCCTTAAAGTTAAGCATTTGATCCATTTTGAGTTAATTTTTTGTAGAAGATGTGGAGTAGGCAACATCCTGTTGATTCTGACCTATGGTGACACTGTAGTACAGAGTAGAACTGCCCTATAGGGTTTCTGAGATTGTAGTCTTTATAGGGGAAATCCTGATGGTGTAGTGATTGAGAGCTACAGCTGCTAACCAAATCCGCAGGATGCTCTTTGGAAACCCTGTGGGGCAGTTCGACTCTGTTCTATAGGGTTACTGTGCGTCAGAATTGACTTAATGACAATGGATTTCATTTGGATGGTTGGGAATCTTCGCCATATCCTAGCCATATCTTTTCTCCCTTGAGGCTACTGGTAGGTTCCAACTGCCAACATTTTGGTTAGCAGCCAAACGCTTTAACAACTGTGCCAGGAGGTGTCATTTTCTTGACCTTACTTGTCTGTGAAACACTTTTTGCCTTTACCTGAAAGTAGTTCAGCTCTTGAATTACTGTTTCTGTTTGATATCATTTCCAACTTGAATGCCCAGAAATCCTTTTTAAATTTGTCTCTTTCATACACTGGAAACCAAGAATAATTTTATCTCTTATGGGACTTTATCTATATCTCTTACAGCATCTTTGTTATTTTCCATTTAATATTAGTTATTTATGTAAATTAATTGTTATCCTCTCCTTAATGTCAAGTTCATTGTTTAACTTGTTTTCTGTAGTTTAGAATTTAGTATTCCACCTGTCAGTTGAGCTGTGATAGTGGACTCTTGGTATAATGGAGCCAAAAGGGAATTACAATTTTTACAGAAGGAAAAAGAGAATTCTTTAAATAAAACAACGACAGCAATAACAATAAAAAAAGGTAGAATAGCAAATTTCAAAGACCACTGTGAAAACATTGAATGTGTATTTTTACTGGGGAGGCCTTATGGCATCAAGTTACGAATGCAATTTTTGGTGGAATTAGAAATGTGAAACATTACATGAATACATTCTTTGGGTTTATGGGGAATATTGCAATATATAATTTAACTGGTCGGTTAATCCTTAATAATACTATTTATATTTTATGTCTTATTTTAAATATTAATCCTGTATTAAAATTAGATACTTATACTTAATAATGCAAAAAGTTTACTTAAAATTTTCTGTGGTACTTGTTATTAGAATGGAGATCCTCTTCCAAAAACTTAGTAATACATTACCCTACTGAAAAAAAAAATCATTTGGGGAAACTGGGATATGATTTGTGATCTTTCATCGGTGTCATGTAAAGTTTCCATTTATTCATTTTTTTTTGTAAGAGCAAAGGGACTTAAAAAATATATGAAGTCCAATAGTTAAGTACATGAAGTTAATTATTGTAAGTGTTGCATACTTTATTGCTGAATATCACTGTAGTCACCTTCAAAGTACTTTCCTTAGGAAGCTGTGCACCAGTGCCAGCACCTAGCCCACCCTTCAAAGAAAATTTGGAACTGTTTTTCTGGAATGGCCATTGCACATGGTGGCAAGGCAGCAAGTTGGCAACTTAGTTGTATAGTTGTCTGTGAGGGAGTTTTTAGCCAGTAAACAAAAAACTATATTGGAATACTCTACCTACTCTCCTGATCTGGCTGCCAGTGACTTTTTTCTTTACCCAAAGATAAAGGAAATATTGAAGACATTTGGATGACATTCAGGACATCCAAAGTAATAACACAACAGCTCTGATGGACATTCCGGAAAAGGAGTTCCAAAATTGCTTTGAAGAGTGGAGTAGGTGCTGGCATTGATGCATAGCTTCCCAAGGGGAGTACTTGGAAGGTGAACATGTTGATATTGAGCAATGAGGTATGTAGCAGTTTTTCTAGGGTGATTTCTCGAACTTAATTGGTAGTCCTGTAGGCTTACTACAGAATCTTCCTAGAAAAACCATTGTCATGTGAGAAGATACCTTTTTGAGCCTGCATATAGATTTAGCCAGTGATTTTTATAAGAAGATATGGAGGCCACTAGTAGATTTCATAGTCATTTTGAGAAATGAGAAATTGGTCAAAAAGGAAAGTTCTTCTTTTTGGTCCTAAAGTTACGTAAATGCAGTCCTGTGAACTTTGCTTTCTAATGTACAGCTGAAGGCTGTTTATTAGCATACTACTGAGTTACAAGGGTTCGTTGATATTCATAAAATAAAAATTAAGTGCTTTAGTAGACAGTATTGAGGCATATACAGTTAGAGACATACATGTATACTAAACGTTTTCAACTAAAAATAGTTGGATTTTCAGAAAAAGTTTGTTTTCAGTGCTGTCTTGAATTATTCATTATTTCCAGTTGCATCACTTGCTTTGCAATCAACTAAGTGCTATGGCTGTTAACCAAAAGGTTGGCAGTTCATATCCACCAGGCTGTCCTTGCAAACTATATTATGTAGTTCTGTTGTGTCCTACAGGGTTGCTGTGAGTTGGCATTCACTCTACAACACTGTTTTGTTTTTTTGCTTTTAATTTAGTTTCATCATCTGTTTTGTTTTTAGTTATTTGGTGTCAAATTATGTATTTTGTATAAATAATCTTTTTTTTTTATTTTTATCCTGTAATTTTCCAATAATGAGTCTATCATATACAGTGGTGTTTGTTGTTAGGCGCTACTGAGTGCGGTGCAACTCATAGTGACCCTGTATAAACAGAATGAAACCTTGCCCAGTCGACTGCCATGCTTATAATCCTTGTTATGTGTGAATCCACTGTTGCAGCCACTGTCTCAATCTGTCTGTCTCATCAAGGGTCTTCTCTTTCGTTAACTCTCCGTTTTATCGAGCGTGTGTCCTCCATGGATCCATCTTGAAAACCTATCCAAAGTACGTAAGACTTATAACATGTCTCACCATCCTCACTTCTAGGGAGCACTCTGATTGTACTTGTTTCAAGATAGATTTGTTCATTCTTCTAGCAGCCTATGGTATATTCAATATTCTTCACCACTACCACCAGAGGCATCAATTCTTCTTTTGTCTTCCTTATTCACTATCTAGTTTTGGCATGCATGTGATGAGATTGAAAGCACTATGACTTCAGTTAGGATCGCCTTCATCTTCCAGGTGCCAGCTTTGCTTTTCAGCACTTTAAAGAGGTCTTTTGCATTAGATTTGTCCATTGCAATGCTTCTCTTGATTTCTTGCCTGCTGCTTCCATGGATGTTGATTTTGGATCTATGTAAAATGAAATAATTGACAACTTAAACTCTTTCTCCATTTATCATGATGTTGCTTATTGGTCTGACTGTGAGAATTTTTGTTTTCTTGCTGTTGAGTTGTAATCCATACTGAAGGCTATGATGTTTGATCTCTATCCATAAGTGTTTCAAGTCCTCTTCTGTTTCACCAAGAAGGATTGTTTCATGTGCATAACACAGATTGTTAATGAGTCTTCCTCCCATCCTGATGCCCTGTTATTCTTCATATTGTCCAATTTCTTGGATTATTTTCTTGGTATATGGATTGAATAGGTATGATGAAAGGATACAACTCTGATGCATACCTTTCCTGATTTTAAACTACGCAGTGTCTCCTTGTTCTGTTCAAATGACTGCCTTTTGATGCATGCACAGATTCCTCAGGAGCACAATTAAGTGTTCTGGAATTCCCATTCTCCACAAGGTTATGCATAGTTTGTTATGGCACACACAGTCAAATGCCTTTTCATAGTCATTGAAACAGAAGTAAACATATTTCTGGTATTCTCTGCTTTCAGCCAAGACCCATTTGACATTAGTGATGATATCCCTGGTTCCATGTCCTCTTCTGAATCTAGTCTGGATTTCTAGACATTCCCTGTCAATATACTGCTGCAGGTGCCTTTTAATGATGTTTAGCAAAATTTTACTTGTGTATGGTATTAATGATACTGTTTGATAATTTCTGCATGCAGTTTAATCACTTTTCTTGGGAATGTATGTAAATATGAATCTTTCTACTAGGTTGGCTAAGTAGCTGTCTTCCAGATTTCTTGGCACAAACAAGCAAGTGAACACTTTCAGGGTTGCATCCATTTGTTCTAACATCTCATTTGATGTTCCCTCAGTTCTTGGAGCTGCCTTTTTTTGCTAGCACCTTCAGCGTGGCTTGGACTTCTTTCTTCAGTGCTATCGGTTCTTGTTCATATGCTGACTCTTGAAATGATTAAATTTCCACCAGTTATTTTTGATATAATGACTCTTTATTACTTCCATCTTCTTTTATTGCTTCCTGTGTCAGTCAATATTTATTATAATGCTATATTTTGTTTATTATATTAGCTCTGTAATGCTGTGTCTGGGCCTATTGCAATTACTGAAATTCCAAAGCTTTGAATACTATCTGAATACTAATGTCTCCCAAATTTTTATCTCCACTGCAGTGTTTCCCATTGAAAAATTTTAATTTGTCAAGGGTATCATTTTACTTAGGTCCACAGATAACACCCATAGAAGTAGCAGTCAAAAATATCAAACAATGTATTGCATTGGAAAAATCTGTTGCAAAAAAGATGTCTTTAAAGAGTTAAAAACCAAAAATGTTTCCTTGAGGACTAAGATTCCTCTGACCCAAGCCATGGTGTTTTCAATCCACGTATGCATGTGAAAGCTAGACATAGAATAAGGGAGACCAAATAAGATTTGATCCATTTGAATTATTGTGTTGGTGAAGAATACTGAGTATGCCGTTGACTGCTAGAAGAATGAACCAACCAGTCTTGGAAGAAGTACAGCCAGAATACTTCATAGAACTGGGATAGTAAGACTCTGTCTCACTTGCTTTCAATATGTTATCAGGAAGGATCAGTCTCTGGAGAAGGATATCATCATGCTTGGTAAAGTGAAAGGTCAGTGAAAAAGAGGACAGCCCTCGAAGAAATGGATTGACACAGTAATTGCAACAATGGTCTCAAACATAGCCTCAGGAAGCTAATATAATAAATATTGTATTATAATAAATATTAAGTGACACAGGAAGCAATAAAAGAAGATGACTAGATTTGTCTTTATACATCTTAAAAGGATAAGTGTAATAGGTAATGATGCATCAACGAGGGGCTTTCTGCTGTAAGATATATAATTGTTGGAGAAGAAGTTGAGGGGATGGAGGGAGAATGAGAAGACAGATTGACAGCATGAATAAGATGAATTAGGAAGAACAGGGTGAAGTTCAGTGGCCATAAATAGGAAATGTCTGTCTGTTCCAAACAGGGAGTAGTGTAGTTTTGTTTCTTATCTCATGATCAAACAATGATCAGCCCTGTAACTTTTAATTTTTGTTTTTCCTGATTTTAAAAGTTTTACTTAGATAAAAGCTGTTATCCTATTCCAGTTCCCGGCAACATTATTTAAATGGTAGTATAGATGCATAAAAACAAGGGGTAGAAACTAGAAGTGACATCATCTGGAATGTTTATTCACTGTCCAAAATAAAGGAACAGAATGTTTTTGGAGGTCTGGTTTGCTTTCCTGAGATAATTAACTGGCTTGCCTCATCATTTTCTTTCTCTGTAAGTTTTCTAAAGGGAGATAAATACTCAAACTTTTTTGTCATGTGACCTTAATTTTATTTATTTGCGTATGTGTTAAGCACTGAAGTGCTGTTTTATGATTAAGCAAACCCAGTGTGGCCTGTGCTTAGCTAATGTGACAAGTCTGTGGCTTTAAGCCAGTGAAATACCTACATGTTTCCAACCATATTTGGTTGTTTTGAAATATGTTGCTGCCATGATTATTGTGCATAGTACACTGTTAGGATTGTGTCTTTTCTAATAGTACAACCTATTGTTGAACTGTCAAAACGTAAGTTGTTAGCCTTTTTTGCACCATCAGAGTCAGGAAGTATTTTTCAGTATATCTTTTCAATGTTGCAAAAGAGACCAGGGATTTACAGTAGAAGTACAGAAGCATTAAAATATTAACAGCCCATTAAGTACAGGATATGGTTCATAAGGTTTAATGGGAAGTTGTTAAAAGGAGATGGAACTATTCCAGTGGTTGGGGAGGGGTGATTAGTGGCAAAGAAGAGGGCAGAGGATAAAAGAAAGTTTGTTTTTCCTGCAAATAATATTAGCAATTGGGTACACTAAACAACAACAAAATAACAAAACCGCTTCTATTCTGATAATCATTACTTGGAGTGCAGTGAGAATTCCATTTGGTGTATATGTTAACTTTCCTTTTCAGAGGCTATCCAGCAGTGCTGTGTTAAAAAAATATTTCCTGTGGATTTGAGATGCTTGGCATTCATTAAATCAAACCTTAAAGGACTTTGAAATAGCGCCTACTTTGTTTAACATTTAAAAAATTATAAGCCTCCTGAGACTAGTCCTTAGAATAGCCTTTAGTGATTACCGAGGGTATAATAAAAAAAAATACAAGTGTTTCAAAGCAAGATATTTTAAAAGCCAAATGGTATAATCCTAAGAATATAATATTTCATATACACCTGAGTCTTGGTTCCTAGGAGAGTGGCATACTTACAGTATATACCACTTAGTCAGTGACAATTATTAGAGTTTAATGAGTTAGAATAGACTCAAGGGCACTATTTTTTTGTTTTTTTAAATATATCATGAAGGAGCCCTAGTGATGCAGTGATTAAGCACTGTGAACCTACCAGCCATTCCCCAGGAGAAAGATGTGACAGTCTGTCTGTGGGATTGCTTTGAGTCTGAATTGTCTCAATGGCAATGGATCTATTTTTTTGGTTGGCTCCATGTACACACTTGGGTCTTGGCTCCAAGGTGACCATAGCAGACCTACTCTTGTGCTTACTTGGGTTAAATGCTCTTTTTTTCCCCTCTTGTTCTTCAATCCTGAGCAATTTATTTAATTTTTTTGAAACTGAGTTCTATAAAATGAGGCTTTGATACTTCACAGGGTTACTTGAAAGATCAAATGAATGAAATCAGATGAAGAGGAGCACTTCATAGATTATTAAGTGGTAAATGTTAAGTGTTGTCAAGTCTGCTTTGACTGACAGTGATGCTATGAACAACAGATGGTGCACTACCTAGACCTGCACCATCCTCAATGTTTGCTATGATTCAGCCTGTTTTTGAAGCCACTGTGTCAGTCCATCTCATTGAGATTCGTCTTCTTTTTTTTGCTGCTCCTCCACCTATTAAGCATGATGTCTTTCTTCAGTGACTGGTCCCTCCTGATAACCTGTCCAAAGTATGTGATACGAAATGTCATCTTTGCTTCTACTGAACATTCTAGATGTACTTATCCCAAGACACATTTGTGGATTCTTTTGAGAGTCCAGGGTATATCCCATATTCTTTGCCAACACAATTCAAAGGAGTCAATTCTTTGATCTTCCTATTTGTTGTCCAGAATTTATATGCATATGAGACGATAGAAAATATCATGGCTTAGGTCAGATGTACCTTAGTTTTCAAAGTGGCATCCTTGCCTTTTAACATTTTAAGGAAATCTTTTGCAGCAGATTTGCTCAGCGCAATTTGTCTTTTGATTTCTTGACTGCTGCTGCCATAGGTGTTGATGGAAGCTACTACAGTATGATAAATGGACAGACATGTGGGTCAGGTGATAAACCCAGTATACTTAATACTGTAATTAGATTAGGATAGGTAAATTAGAAGCAGTGATTGTAGATAGGCCTAATTATTGGAAAAATAGCAGTTCTATTTAATGTTGCTGCTCTTTCAGCAGACCACAGTTAGCTTACTGTCATTATTTTTATGCTTTGGGTTATATATTAGACTGATGTTATTCAAGAGAATTTGAAGAAAACTGAGTCTTTGCAAAGTTGAATAGGAATTACAGCAGACAGTGGGCATAACACTGACACTTTTAGTTTTTAGATTTCTTTACCTGAGTGTTGTTGTGGACTTTACCAATCATCTATTACTGTATAACACATCACTCCAAATTTAGTGACTTTAAAACAACAGTCATTGTCTTTCAGTTTCTAGAGGTCAGAAATTTGGGAAAGGCTCAACTGGGCAGTTCTGGCTGTGATGACTAATTCAGTTGCAGTTAATCTTGAGCTCTAAGAGTGGGTGGCTGGCTGAGGATCTTTCTCTCTTAATGTGGTTTCTTCATCTGGGCTAGTTTGGGCTTTCTCACAGCATGCTAGCTTCAGGGCTGTCAAATTGTTTACAGAGTGGCTACAAATTGAATGTCTCCAAAGTCGAAGGTATAATGTTTTTTTTGACCTGACCTGTAAAATAACAGGCATGTCAATATTTAAGGAAAGAAAAAAATAAATCCCATTTGTTTATGGAAGACATTTCAGAGTATGTGGGATGGACGTATTATTCTGCCTGTCTTTGTAAAAAACTTTCTGCCACATGAATGGCAGCCCTATCAGTTCATATACAGCTCTTAGTCCTTGTTAACCTGTCTATTCAAGGGCTGTAATATGGAATGATTAATTCACTCTTTTCTTCTGCAATTCTATGTTTTTTCTGCCATTTATAAACAAAGGAGAAATAAAGGCTGACTGAAAGCAACAGGACTATTCCTTTTATTCCATTTTAAGTCTAAAGTCTGCTTCATTTTGTAAAGATTTATTGAAAAATGTAATGGAAAAAAATCTCTCAGTCTTCTTGGAATTAATGTACGTAACAAAGGATGTGTTTCTAGAAATTGGTTTGGAGAGTCAATGTTAAACGGGTTGCACCTGACATTACAACCTCAAAAAACTATTGCTTAGGGATAACACTTGTACTCTGATATGTGATGGCAGTCTTTATTCTGATTTGCCATGACACTTTTTAGTACACATCTCTTTTTAAGTTTGTCACTTTTTACCCTTTAGTGTAGTTGTGAGCATGTCATCTTCCCAGTACACTGCCATCTCCTTATGGGTAGAACTTGTTACTGACTTGTTACAACTGTGGGTACTAGGGAAATCCTGGTGATGTAGTGGTTAAATGCTATGTCTGCTAACCAAGAGGTCAGCAGTTCAGATCCACCAGGCACTCCTTGGAAACTCTTATGAGGCAGTTCTACTCTGACTTATAGGGTTGCTGAGTCAGAGTTGACTTGATGACAATGGGTTTGGGTTTGGTTTTGGTTTTTGGTAGGTACTAGAAAAATACTTTTTGAATGATTAGGAGACTTTGATGTCCATCAGTCTTTGAGGAAATAATTTGTGTGTTCAGGGAACTGACAGCACATGTCTCCTGGAACAAAGATGGACACCCTGATATGTCAACATTCTTCTGTAACCGGTGACTGGTATCCATAAGTAGTTACCGTAATTCAGTACTAAGGAACATTAGTTATTGCCTCACTGTCTAGTGATTCAAGGAATGCTTGGCTAATTTACTCATCTTAATGAGCTCATTCCTACTCTTTTCTAATTTTGAGTTTTATTTAGTGAGTCTTTGTGTAAGAAAGATTCTTAAACTTGTACAGGTCCACCTGGATAATTAGATGTCCCCATACTCTCGGTTAATTGAAGTTTTTCATGTGATAATGTAGCCATATGGAGATGTAATGAGCAGTAGTTCGTAATGTTGAAATTATAAAGAATGACTTTCTGTGTAACTAATATATGCTAGAGTTGCTAAACAAAAAGTCAAACAGCTGTAATCTACCATGTGCCTCTTGGAAAATTTAAGGGACAGTTCTACTCTGTCATATAGGGTTGCTGTGAGTCAGAATCGATATGGAAGGCAATGGGTTTTATACCTAAATTGGTAAGTATCTGTGTTAAAGTGATGTGCCTGAGATAAAAAAATTTTACAGCTACAAATTATGTACTTTTCCTACTAACTTCTTTATTTTAAAAATAGTTAACTATCACCTACAATCACTTGATTTTTGAAAAAGGTCTAATGTCCATCAAATGGGGAAAATACAATGTTTTTAACAAATGATATTGGCAATAATAGGTGTCCACTTGCCCCCCTCAAAAACAAAAGAAAAGAAAAGAAACAGGACCCATCCCTCACAACATACACAAAAGCTAAGTTAAAATGGATCAAAGACCTAACTATAAAGATTGTAGGAGAAAAAGTCAAATAAAGGCTAGGTGCCCTAATACATGGCATTAAGAGAATACATATCATAACTAACAAGATACAAACTGCAGGAGATAAGCTAGATAACTAGGATCCTCTAAAAATCAAACACTTAATGTTCATTAAAGACTTCACTGTAATAGTAAAAAGAGAACTGAAGATTGGGGAAAAAATGGCAATGCCAAATCTCAGAGTTCCGATCTCTAAAATGTATAGAAAAATTTGACAACTGTATAATAAAAAGACAAAATTTTCAGTTAAATAGTGGACAAAGGATATAAACAGAGGTCACCAAAGAACACATTCAGGAGATTAACAAATACCTGAGGAAATGCTTGCATTCACTAGCCATTTGAGAAACGCAAATCAAAACCATAATGAGATACCATCTCAACCCAACATTATTGGCACAAATAAAAAAACAGAAAATAACAAGTGGTAGAGAGACTACAGGGACATGGAACTCTTATGAACTGCTGGTAGGAATGTATAGTGGTACATTTTAGAAAACAATGTGGTACTCCCTTAGAAAACTAGAAATAGAAATACTATGTGATCCAGCAGTGCTGCTCCTAGGAATATAGCCTAGAAAATAAGAGCCCTCACACGAATAGATAGACGGGCACTGATGTTCATTGCAGTATTGTTCACAACTGCAAAAAAACGGAAATATCCTAGGTGCCCATCAACAGATGAATGGATGAACAAACTTTGGTATATAACACCCAATGGAGTGCTATGCAGTGATCAAGAATGACGATGAATCTGCAAAGCAGCTGATAACATGGATGAATCTGGAGGGCATTATGCTGAGCAAATTAAATGAATCACAAAAGGACAAATGCTATCTGAGCCCACTACTATAAAAACTAATGAAAAGGTTTACACACAAAAAGAATATTTCATAGTTGAGTGTAAATTTGGTGAAAGAGAAGACAGTGCACAATACTGGGGAAGCCAGCACAAGTTGTACAAAGTAAGGTCCTGGAAGCACCATAGACAGATCCAGACTCCCTGAGGGACCAAATTACTCAGCTGAAAGTTGTGGGGATCATGGTCTCAGGAAGCATCTAGTTCAAGCTATGAAATTGTTGCATGTGAATGGAGACTAAAGAGTCACAACAAATAAATACAATACCTGGCCATGTACTGAATACTGTATTGGAGAAGGAAAACAAATAGGATCAAGGACATTATGAGGTCAACTGACAAAATTCAGATATGGATGGTAGATTATTAGTTTTTTTTTAATCAAGGTAAATTTATACAGTTGAAATTCTGTGTTATATAAAAGGATATCCCTGAGTGAATTTCTTAGAAACTACATACTGAAATATCTAAGGGTAAAAGGCCATGGTGTTTGCAACTTATCCTTAGATGGTTCAGGAAAAAAAAAAAATGTGTGTCTGTGTGTGTTCAGAGAGAGAAGGCTGTGTAAATATTAAAGCAAAGTGGGTAAAACTAACAACAGGTGAATCTGGGTAAAAGGGTATATGGTTGGCAACTTGTAAATTTGAAGTTATTTTCAAATAAGAATTTTTTTTTTTTTTTTAGGAAAAGGGGTCTGGAAACATCTAGTCAATGGTGATATCTTAAAAAATAACTTAAAGCTTTTCAAAACGTTAACTTAATAATCTAGTAGGAGATCTGTGACTTTGAAATGTTTGAAACCATGTTAATTAAAAGACATGAAACAGATTCTTGTTGGGCATCAATAACATAATAATAACTACTTTGGTGTCTGTGATTCTCCCCAGTTTTTGGAACTGGTATAGCCTAAGCTGTACGAGAAAGAAAGGGTGTTGTGGTAAGATTAAAACAAAAATAGCAGTGAGCTTATTAGGAATTCTGAACTTAAATGGTTTCTGTTATTTTGGTGCATTCATTCAGTGTGTAAGTAAGAAAAAGGGGTCCAGAGTATTGTCCTTTATTTTAGAATATGTACAGAATTAGAGAAGTAACTGTATACATTATTTTCAGTGACCTCAATGACAGCAATTTATACGGTTACTCATAAAAGCAGTTGCCTGACCTGTGCTAGTATACAAGCCATTCCTTTGTTTAGATCTTGTTTTAAAATCTCCCTTTTCTTCTGATCTGCAGTTCTGTAATTAGATTCATTAATCCTCTTATCTACCCTAGTTTTTGCCAGCTCATTGAAATCTCTGGCAGCCTACTCTGTCAGTGCTCTCCTTACGTACTTTCTCTTCTTGCCGTTGACTGTATGATAGATTTCCTCTTAAAATGGTTGAATAGGCAAGTTACATTGTTTGGTGCTGTCAGGTTGGTTCCGACTGGTAGGTACCTCGTGTAAACAGAACGCAGCACTGCCTGGTCTTGCACCACCCTCATAATTATTTCTGTGCTCGAGCCGTTGTTGCAGCCACTGTGTCAGTCCATCTCACTGAAGGTCTTTCTGTTTTTTGCTGACTCTGTACCAAGCATATGTTCTTCTCTAGAGAATGGCCCTTCCTCATAACCTGTCCAAAATATATGTGATGAAGTCTTGGCATCGCTGCTTCTAAGAACATCCTGGCTGTACTTTTATAAAAAGTACAGATTTGTTTGTTCTTCTGGAAGTCATGGTATATTCAATATTCAAGCAAGTAATAACTCTAGGTTAAATTTTCTCTGCTCTGAACATGGTGTTTATTGAAACATGTCATGTTTCTGTAGCCCTGTTAATATTGATAGGCTTGTATCAAATCCTGTATTGAAAAAGACAGGTTATAAATGTATGACTCTAACTAAGTAGTTTGTTTTCAATAACTTCTCATTTCTACTTATAGAATTATTTGAGAAGGCTAAAATTACTGTGTAATTTATTAGGCTCCAATTACTTCTGTATCTAAGAAACTTTATAATCATAAGCTTTGAGAGTTTTCTTGAACACTTTAGAAACTTTTCATTAAACTGAAAGAATACACTTCTAATGACAAAATCTTAATAGTGATTAAATATTTTTATTATTGTTACTCTAATGACACTGCTTAAGTGATTATCAAATGTGCCAATTAGTGAGTCTAAGGTATACTTTCTGGTTAATTCCTGATAAACAAAACCTAATGAAAACAGAAATCAAATTATGCTCATCAGCTTTCCTCTTTCCCACTTTCCCAATTGTGACCATGGACTGTAAAGTACAAACAGCTTAGCCAGATGCCAGATACCTGTGTAATGATAAATATGTATAGGGAAGTTGTAGAGTAGTAAATTTTGCTTAGAACTATCTTAGGCTGGACTCTGTGTACACACTATCATAACCTCAAGAAGGAAAAACATAAAAAGGAACTTGTGTCTAATTTTCCAATCTTAGTTTTCTTATAATTATTATTTAAATATATATGAATATAAAACCAAGTATAAATTCTTTATGCTTATACCACTTAAACGTTTATAAAACAAAACAAAAAAAGTCTTTAAAAACAATAAAACTACAAAATAAGAAAAAGTTTCGTCACCCCTCCTGTGAAAATAGCAACTGTTTCTGAGGCTAAATTGCCTTATCAAAGTGAATACAATACAGGTTTCTGAGTTGAGCACGTCTGTGTTGCTGCAAGTGCCGCCAAGTAAGTCGGTTGTGACTTAGGGATCTTTTGTACATAAGAATGAAACACTTCCCAGTATCACTGTGTTGGAGCCCACTGTTCAGCCTCTGTGTCAGTCCATCTCATCGAGGGTCTCCTTTTTCTCTTATCCTGTACTTCACCAAGCATGATAGCTACTCTCATCATTTCTCACTACTTGAACTTTTGGAAACCTTTGTTCATACAGTATTATGACCTTATATGGCCTTCATTTGGCATATTCCTCTGTTTCTCATTGGGCTGTGACAATTATAGTAGTACTATTTGGAGACAGTGTGATCCAGAACACAAATGCCAAAGCAGGTGCTGACATTATGTATCAGTGTTTTTTTTTTTAAGATGTTCTTTTACCTTATATGTTCATTTTTGCCAAAAATACTTATATTTAGATTTTTCTTATGTATTGAGATCAAAATAAAAATCTAAAACTAAAAAAAAAAAAAATTATCAGAATACCTCTGAGAATGTACCTGCTGACCAGGAATAGTTTGCGAACTGCCAAGATGCAAGATACTATATTGTCAAATTTATCCTTATAGCAACCTTAATAGACCAAAAACAAACCAAACCCACTACCATCAAGTTGATTCTGACTCAGAGCAACCCTATAGGTCAGAGTAGAACTGCCCCATGAAGTTTCCAAGGAGTTCCTAGTGGATTTGAACACTGACCCCTGAAACCCTGCTCTCCTGACCCCTGCCCCTACTACTTTATCTTTCAAAGTGTTGGATTATATTTAGGAAACCTCTTAGCTTTTGGTTTAGTCCAGCTGTGCTGACCTCCCTTCTACTGTGCACTGGTTCTCCTTCCACCTAACCCAATTCGTATCTACTGTCCAATCACTGAATATGCTATTCCTTCCCTCCCCACCGTTGTAACTATCAAAGACTATTCTGTGTTTAAACCTTTTCTTGAGTTCTTATAATAGTGGTCTCATACTATATTTGTCGTTTTTGCAGCTGGCTAATTTTGCTTGGCTTAGTGTCCTCTAGATTCCTCCATGTTGTTTCCCAAGATCACCGTTGTTCTTTGTCATTGCATAGAATTCCATTGTATGAGTATACGGTAGTTTGTTTATCTGTTCACCTGTTGATGGGCACGTAAGTTGATTACATTTTTTACTGTGGTGAACACTGCTGTGATGAACATTTGTATGCATGTATCCGTTCTTGTGACAACCCTTACTTCTCTAGGATATATTTCAAGAAGTAGGATTGCTGAATTATATGGTATTTCTAATTTCTAGCTTTTTAAGACAGCACCAAATTGATTTCCAAAGCAGTTGTACCATTTTATATTCCCAGCGGCAGTGCAGAAGTATTTGTCTTTCCACAGCTTCTCCAATATTTCTTATTTTGTGAGATGGTATCTCATTGTATTATTGATATGGATTTCACTAATGACTAATGATCATGATCATTTCCTCATGTACCTCTTAGCTGCCTAAATGTTTTCTTCGGTGAAGTGCCTGTTGATAGTCTTTGCTCATTTTTTAGTTGGGTTATTTGTCTTTTTGTTGTTGAGGTTTTGCAGTATCTGGTAGATTATGGAGATTAAATGCTGATCAGATTTGTCATATCCAAAAGGTTTTTCCTAATTTGTAGTTTATCTTTTTATGCTCTTACTGTAGTCTTTGGATTAGTGTGTTTAATTTTTAGAAGTTCCCAGTTACCTATTTTCACTTCTGGTGTTCGTTGTTAGTAACGTTTTGTATTCTGTTTATGCCACATATTAGGACTGACATCATTGTCTTTAATTTTTCTTCCATGATCTTTTTTATTTTAGATTTGATATTTAGGTCTTAAATCCATGTTTAGTTAGTTTTTTGTGCATGGTGTGACATACGAGTCTTTTTTTTTTTTTGGCAGATGGATATCCAGTTACGCCAACACCCTTAGTTAAAAAGACTGTTTTTTCCCCAGTTTATGGACTTTGGGCCTTTGTCAAATATCAGCTGCTCATAGGTGGATGATTTTATGCCTGGATTCTAAATTCTGTTCCATTGGTATATGTATCTGTTTTGGTACCAGTACAAGGCTGTTGTGGCTACTGTGGGAATGTATTGGGTTCTAAAATGAGGCTTTTGTGAGGCTTCCCACTCTGTGCTTTTACAGTAATGCACTATTCATCTTTGGCTTATTCTCTTCCCATGTGAAGTTGATTATTTGTTTCTTCATCTTATTTAGAAAAAAAAATGCCCTTGATATTCGTATTGAGATTGCACTATAGGTATAGACTGCTTTGTGTAGAATAGACATTTTCATGATGTTGAGTCTTCCTCTCTATGAGCAGGGTAGGTTTCTCCACTTACGTAGGTTTCTTTCAATTTCTTGCAGTAATGCCTTGTAATTTTCTTTGTGTAGGTCTTTCATGTCTCTGGTTAGACTGATTCCTAAGCATTTTATTTTCTTGGGGCTAGTATAAAAGTTACTGATTTGGTGATTTACTCTTCGATGCTCTCCTTATTGTATAATGGAATTCAACTGATTTTTGTGTGTTTATCTCGTATCCTGATACTTTGCTGAACTCTTCTATTAGTTCCAGTAGTTTCTTTGTAGATTCTGTAGGATTTTCTGGGTGTAGATCCTATCATCTGCAAATAGAGATGCTTTCACTTTTCCTTAACAATTCGGATGCCTTTTATTTTTATTTTTTTTAACATTGCCTGATTACTCTGGTCCTAACCAGAGTGGTGACAAAAGGCATTCTTGTCTGATTCCCACTCTCAATGTGAATGCGTTAGGTCTCTATCCATTTAGTATGATATTGGCTCTGATAAGTGCCCCATTTATGTTAAGGGAAACCCTGGTAGTGTAGTGGTAAAGCAGTTTGAATTCACTAGGTGCTCCGTGGAAACACTATGGGGCAGTTCTGTTCTGCCCTGCAGGATCTTTATGAGCAGGTTACTCAACCGGCAATGGATTTTTGTTTTGTTTTCTTATGTTGAGGAATTTCCCATCTAGTCCTATTTGGCTGACAGGCTTTTTTTAAAACAACAACAACAACCATGAACAGGTGTTGGACTTTGTGAAATGCCTTTTCTGCATCAGTTAATAAAATAAAGTGGTTCTTTGGTTGTATTTATGTGGTTGATTAGATTAGCTGTTTTTCTTATGTTCATTTTTCCCTGTATCCCTGGTATGAACCATACTTGGTTACAGCAAATTGTTTTTTGATATGTTGTTGAATTCTTTTGGTTTTGTCTATTTTTTCAGTTGTTCTTCTCTAATTATTTAGTTCTGCTCTAATCTTTATGATCTGTTTCCTTCTAGTGCCTGAGGGGTTCCTCTGTTGTTCTCTTTCTACTTATTCAAGCTGTAGGGTTAATTCTTTGGTTTGGGTCCTTTCTTCTTTCTGGATATGTGCATTTATAGAGATAAACTGTACTCTGATCACTGCTTTGGCTGTATCCCATAGGTTCTGGTAAGATGTGTTTTCTTTCTCATTTGAATCCATAAATTTATTTCATCCTTGATTTTTTCTATAAGCCATGGCTTTTTAAGCAAGGTGCTCTTCAGTCTCCAGGAGTTCCACTTTCTATCTATGTTTTTTCTGCTATTGATTTCAACTTTTACAGCTTTATGATCTGAGAAGATGCTTGCAATAATTCAATGGTTTGGACTTTGTTGAGATTTGCTTTATGTCCCATCACATGGTCTATTCTGGAAAATATTCCATGTGCATTGGAGAAGGTGTGCTTATCTGTTGATGGATAAAAAATTCTGTATATGCCGATGAGGTCTAATTGAATAATTGTCACAATAAAATCTTCTGTGTCTTTACTGAGGTTTTTTCTAGATGACATGTCCGTACTGAACATGGAGTGTTTAAATCTCCAGCTATTATTGTGGAGTGATCTGTCTCATTTTTCAATATAGTCAGTGTTTGTTCGATGTATTTAGATGCTGTGGTATTGGGTGTATAAGTATTTAATATTGTTAAAACCTGCTTGTGTATTGAACCTTTCAGCAATAAATAGTGACCATCCTTGTCCACAATGGTGGATTTTACATTAAAATCTATTTTACCTGAGATTAGTATTGCCACACCTGCTCTTTTTTGTATGTTGTTAGCTTGGTGTATATTATTCCATCCTTTAATTTTCAATCTGTTCATATCTTTGAGTCTAAGGTGTATTTCTTGTAAGCAACATATAGATGGGTCATGTCTTTTCATCCAAAATGTCACCTGTTGTCTCTTTTTTGGAGCATTCAGTCTGTTTATATTCAGTGTAATTATTGATAGGTATGTGTTTAGTGCTGTCATTTTGATGTATTTACTTTTGTGTTGGTGTTTTCTCTGCTGCTCTTAATATTCTGTTCTGGGTCATTCTTCTTTATGGGTTAACTTTTCATCTTTTTCAGTGTTGGTTTTGCATTTGTTGAGACTGCTGTATTATGTTTCTTGTTTTGATATGCTGTGATGTTATTGCGCTTTGCTGCTACCACTGTTATCCCCCTTAATATTCTAAGTTTAAACCCAATTTTAACTTCTGCATCTTTTTAACTTCCTCTCCATCTGAAAGGAGTGTAACTACTGTAGCATATCCCTCTTTTTAATGTGATGGTGTCATAGTTTTCATGGTACGATCACTGGTTTCCTTCTTTTAATATTATAGCTTTAACTGAGTTTTGTACCTCCCCTAACTGAGTAGATTTCTGGATGTTGTGTCCTGCATTGCCTCCTTAGATAGACATACACTTAAGTTTTTTGTTTTTTTTAAGCAAAGATCTTCTTTCAGTGTCTCTTGTAGTTTTATTTTGGTTTTCACAAAGTCTTTAGGCTTCTGTTTATCTGTGAATGTCTTAATTTTCTCTTCATATATCAGAGAGTTTTGCGGGATGTTAATTCTTAGTTGGAAGTTTTTCTCCTTCAGGACTTTAAATGGGTCATCCCACTGCCTCCTTGCCGACATTGTTTCTTCCAGGAAGTCAGGTGCAAGCCTACAGGGCTTCCCCCTTAATGTTGGCTTTGCTTTGAGTCTCACTGCCTTTAAGAGTTTCTGCTTATGTTTCATTTTATTAAGCTTGATTATAATATGTTTTGGTGTCTTTCTTTGGAGGTCTAGTTTTTTGGCATTTGATACATGTCTTTGATATCTACGTTCTTTTATAATTTCAGGGAAGTTTTCAGTCAGCAACTCAACTACAATACTTTCTGTGTTCTCAGCTATCCCTCCTGTTCAGGAACTCCAATTAATCATAGATTATTTCCCTTGATAGAGTCCCCCATGTTTCTTAATGCTTCTTCATTTTTCTCGTTTTTTTCCCCTCTGATTTTTCCTCATAAATGCAGGTATCATTTGCTCTGTCTTCCAGATCGCTAAGTCTGACTTCTGTCCCCTCAGTTATGCTCTTTTGAGTTTGAATCGAAGTGTCCAAGTCTGTAATTTTGTTATTGATCTGTTGGATTTCAGAACGTTGACGTTCCATCCATTTGAATAGCTTACTTAATTTTTCTTTTTACTTGGTTTCATTTTATTTAATACCTAGGAAGGCTCTATATATAATTCTTTTGTATTTGACTGTTGATCGTTTCAGAAAGACTTCTTCATCTGGGAAGTTTTCTGATTCTTTAGTTTGGGAGTTTTCTGGAGCCGTGATGGGCTGTTTCTTTAAATGCTTAGCAATGATCTGTTGCCTTTGGGGCATCTACAGGCTGTTTAGTGTCTCTGGTGTTGCCTCACCCAGAGCTGACGCATAGTTCTGAGAAGGAAGTTGGTCACCACCCACCTCTGTGTACTCTAGTGACTCATCCCAGTAGAGTGTCTGGGGTGGCAGACTCTGCCTCTTGGCTGGCAATGACACTTCCCTACTTATGGAGTCACTGGGGGGTTGTCAACTGACCATATGATGTGGGTCATGAAAGGTTGGAACAGATGCTGTCAGGCTGCACAGCAGTTATTTCTTCAGGCAGTTTTATTTTAAAAAACTAAAAGCTATCTGACAGCTTCCAGTCAGGCCCTCAGGTATGGCAGGCCCCATCTTCTGGCTGACAGTGGAAGCACCTCTTTGGCTGTCCCCAGATGCTACGATGTAGTTCAAAGTAGGGAGGCTACATTCCTGCTGCCATCCTCAGCCATGCCCTACCCATTTGGCAACACTGGTAAACACAGACTTTTTGCCAGAAAAGTGCTCCCCATACTGGTATTGCCTTCCAACCTGGGAATTAACCCCTGCTTAGTTCTCTGGTTGGGTGACTCACCTCCCAGCCAACCAAGACGGTATCCTGATCAAGCTGCCCCTCCTACCACAAAACAGCAGAATCTGTGGCAGAGCTCGGAAAAGAGAGGGTGGAAAGGCTGTGGTGACCTCAACCTGCCTCTGGGCTCTCTATGCAACACGCTATCTCTCCACTGTGCCACACACTGTTCACTTCAGTACTGCAGCTCAGTATATCCGCTGCTCATGCCCATCCCCTGCCTACTGGCCAACAAAAAACCAAAACAAAATTAAAAGTGCCAGTACCTGTGGTCCACTCAAGCACCAAGTCAACAGGAATGGGGCTCAGGGAGAGAGAGGAAGTTTCCCATTTAGTGGTATGTAGTCCAATCTGACAACCCTATGCTGTGTCCTTGGGCTCATTGGGTGTCCAGAATGCTCCATTCAATTATCAATCCAGGCCTTAGTTTTTAGAGAGAATTAAGAAGATGTGTGTCTAGTCCACCGTCTTGGCTCCGCCCTCGATAAGTTGTTGAATTCTATTGGCAAAAATTTTTATTCACCACTTTGCATCTAAGTTCACAAGAAATGTTGGTCTATATTTTTCCTTTTCTGTGATGTCTTTGCCTGGTTTTGGTATCAAGGTTTGACTTCCTTCATGGAATGGCTGTGGCAGTATTCCATTATTTTCTATGCTCTGAAATACCTTTAGTAAGAGTGTTATTTCTTCTCTAAAAGTTAGGTACAGTTTTCCAGTGAGGCGATCAGGGCTATGACTTTTTTTGTTTGTGAGCTTTTTAATTACCTTTAAAAATTTTCTTTTGTGATAAGTTTGTTTAGTTTTTTACCTCTCTGTTTTTGTAGGTAAGTAATGTTTCTAGAAATTTGTCCATTTACTCTAGGTTTTCAAATTTGTTAGAGTACAGTTTTTCATATTATTACATTTCAATTGAATCTGTTGTGGTATCACCTATCTCATTTCTTACTGGTGTTATTTGCTTCCTCTTTTGTTTTTCTTTTGTCAGGTTGCCAGAGATTTACTGATTCAGTTGATTATTTCAAATAACCATCTCTTGATCTAGTTAACTCTTTCAATCATTTTTCTATTCTCTAATTCATTTAGGTCTGCTCTAATTTTATTATTTGCTTTCATCTGGCACCTGAGGGGTTCTTTTGCTGTTCTCTTTCTACTTGTTCAAGTTGAGGGTTAATGCTTTGATTTGGACTCTGTGTTCTTTTTGGATGTGTGCATTTATTGAGATAAATTGACCTCTGAGCACTGCTTTTGCTGTGTCCCACAGCTTGTGGTAGGATATGTTTTCATTCTCACTGGATTCTGTGAATTTCTTTGTTTCACCCTTGGTTTCTTCTATAACCAAGTCATTTTTGAGCACTGTACAATTTCCATGTGTTTATTTTTTGTTTTTGTTTTTTTTTTTTGTCTTTCTTTGTTGCATTATTGATAGCTGCTTTTATGACTTTATAGTCTGAAAAGATGGTTTGTAATATTTTGACGCTTTGACTTTGTGAAGGATTGCTTTATGGCCTAATATATGGTCAATTCTGGAGAATATTCTGTGTGTGTTGGAAAAGAAAGCATACTTGGCTACTGCTGGGTGGAGAGTTCAGTACATGTCTGTAAGGTTAAATTGGTTGACCGTGGCATTCAAATTTTCAATGTGTTTATTGAAGTTTTTTGGTGGATGTTCTGTCCTTCAGCAAAAGTAGGAAGTCTCCTACTATTATTATGGAGCTGTTTATGTCTGTTTTCAGTGTAGTTAAGTTTTTTGTTCGTTTGGCTGTTGTTGTTTTTTAATGTCTTTTGCATCCTTGTCATTTGGGTGCTTAAATATTTAATACAGTTATGTTACAAGTATTGTCCCTTTAATCATTATATAGTATCTTTTCTTATACAAAGTAGTGGATTTTACAAAATCTATTTTATTAGAAATTAATGTTGCATTTGCCCTTTATTAAATGCTGCTTAATGTATTTTTGTATCTTTTGAGTATTAGTTTGTTTAAGTGTTTAAGTCTAATTTGTGTCTACTATTGGCAGCATGTAGATTTATTATTTTTTTTTTTTAATCCAGTCTGCTACTTTCTGTCTCTTTATTGATGCATTTAATCCTTTTATGTTCAACATAATTACTGACAGGGATGAATTTAATGCTGTCATTTTGGTGTCCTTTTTTGTTCCACTTAATTTTCTGTGCTGAGTCATTTTTCTTTATATGTTTTCTTTTCATCTTTTTCATTGTTGACGGTTTTGTATTTGCTGAGATTTTTTTTTATATATATGTTTGTTGTGTAGGATTGATAATTTCCTTTGTAGTTACCTTAATAATTATCCCTGTTTTTCTAAATTTAAATCAGTTTTTAATTTCTTCAGCTTTCCTTGACTTCATCTCCATATGAAAGATAAAACTACATTTTTTAAGTCCCTCTTTTTTGTTTTAATGTTGTCATCTTTTACATAATGGTATTTCTATTACCCTATTTTCAGTGTTTTGCCTTTGATTTATTTTTGTGATTTCTTTATTTGGGTTGATAACAAGATACTCTGTTCTGTGTTCTAGTCTTGGGTTGTTATATGATACTATTGGTATTCTAACTGATGGACTCCTTTATAATTTTGGTTTGGTTTTCAAAAATTCCCCAAATTTCTGTTCGTCTTGAAATTTCCAAATTTTACATCATACTTGAGAGATTGTTTGGCTGGGTATGTCATTCTTGCCTGGTAGTTTTTTTCCTTTGTGTATGTTTTCTATTGTCTTCTTGCCTGCATAGTTTCTGCTGAGTAGAGCTTAGTCTTCTTGACGCTCCTTCATACATTATTTATCGTTTAGCCCTAATCACTTTTAATATGGCCTCCTTACTTTTAGTTTGGACAAGTTTTATTATAGTACATCTTGGTGTCTTTCTTTTACAGTTCACCTTGTGTAAATTTTGATGAGTGTTTTAGATAACTATCTTCTTATCTTTCCTGATATCAGGGTAGTTTTCTGTCAACAAATCTTTGACAGTTTTCTGTATTTTCTATTACTGTCCCCTTCTGTGCTACTCTAGTCACCTATAAACTCTTTTTCTTGATAGAGTCCCACATAATTCTTAGTGTTTCTTCATCTTTTAAAATTCTTTTTTCTGATTTTTCCTCAGATGTGTTGATATCACCTGCCTTGTCTTCTGTCTCACTAATTTGGCCTTCCAATTGTCTCAGTTCTGCTCATCTGAATTTCTACTTCCTGTCTCTGTATGCTTTTTGTAGCCTATTCATATTTGTCATTATGTTCTACTACATTTTTTCTCATTCCTTTCCTGATCTCTCAAAGAGTTCTGAATATTAACCTTTGGCATTCTACTTCCAATCATTCCAGGAAGTTGTCTTCATCTGGAAAAGTCTCGATTCTCTGTTTTCAGAGCTTTCTGAAGCAACTGTGGTCTACCTCTTTAAGTGATTTTATATTGACTGTTGTCATTGAGCAATCAGTAATTTGTTGAATTTATTGATTCTATGTTTGGTTACTGTATTCCAGCTTCTTGTTTTGTTTTGAAATGCCCATACAGGCTGGTTATGTGTGCTAGTTTGTTTATTGGTACATTTGAAGTCTTAATGTGCTGTTGTCAGTTAGTTAAAGCTTTTAGTAGACATGCAAGCCTGATAGTCTGTTTACTTTTCTTTTATGGATTCACCTCTGGTGTCTAGGTCATTAGTCATCAAGTGTGTGATGCAGACTTTCCGCTATCACCCAAGATAGGTAGGAGTGATTGGAATAGGCACAGGTATCTGACTGTAGGCACTAAGAAAGCCAGGGAGCTACCAGTTGTCCCAAAGCGTCTGTGAGGATGGCATGTCCTCTTATGTCTTATTTTAGGTCAAGTAACTGTTTCTTCCTTTAGTTTTCAGCTTAAGAGAGTTGGTCAATTTCCCCCTCTCCTTTCACTGGTGTGTTACTTTGTTCCCTCTCTGTGTTTAAGAGAGTGGCTGAGGGTAGGCTTAGTGAGTCCTAATTCTGGGTTAATAGCATCAGATTGCTGAGCCTGTGGCAGTACAGAGAAGGGAGGGGAAGCAATGAGAGACAGGAGAGAGGTTTTTCACAAAAGAAATATTTAGATCCATGTGGTGTAGGTTATACATAAGACACTTAGCTTTTGACAGTCAAGTGCCATTTTTCACTAGTTCTGGAGACTGTATTCAACCCTTCACTCAGTCTCTCCTGCTGAGGAGGCGCCCTTCCAAATGCCACTGCTCTGCTCCATGCTGGTCACAGCCATTTCCCAGCAAGTTAGGTCTGGCCATTCCTGGGTATTTCTCTGCTTACTCTCCCTTTCCTGTTCCTCATTCTGATTTCTCAACTTCCCTTTTGATGGTCAGGGCTCTTAGGATTGTCATATGTAATTGATTCATGTTTTCTTTTGGGTCTTTGATGTTAGAGGAATCACAGAAAGCATCTGAGTGAGTACTCCACCAGCTTGGCACAGCTTCATGCTTGTTATATTTGATGTGACAGTGGTACATTTACTGTGTGAATTCAGTTATTTGCTTGCCCCCTCCCCCCAGTCCCATTCCTTAGGTGCCTGAGGATGATACTGCTGTGGTGCTTAAATTTACTATTCTTCCAACCATGAAATACTGTTTTGTATGTAGCAGTACATGGTAGCCCACCCTACTTTTTGGTGGGGCAGAAGATTAGCTGACAAGCCTCAATGTTGAAATTTCCAGTGTGATTCACACATTTAATGCCCGTGGTATGTACATAAAACAGATTATTGATGTTCTCCCTTTCACCACTTTCTGTGACCATAAATTTCATCACTTGAAACTGCTAGATTATTATTGTCTTGGAGAGTGAGAAACTTAGTCATGCTGTCCAGTGCCCTGTTCCATCACTCAGTCATCAGGTTGGCTTGACCTAACTATGAATCTGTTGTTTACAAGGACCTTACTGCCTTTGGTGTAAAAGGCATACCAAATGTTACTCATACATGAAATTCTAATCTGTGCTGACTGCAGAATTTTAAAATTTTAAAAACATAATGTTGAGTGCATAGTTATAATTGTTTAATGACTGAGGAATGATAGAAAAGCTATTCTGTGAGATACATTTTATCTCAATTTGAATATGTTTAAAATGAAGTGCATATGCCTATAATTTTCTGCTTAAGATTACCTGTATGTATTTATAACTTAAAGCAAGTGTCCTAACATTCAAAGTAGATTTCAGACTATTAGTATAGGTTTTATTTGTTGCTACTACATTTTTATCTTAAAATAAATACATCATCTATACTTACGGCAGTGAATGCTAGTTATCATAATATTCCACCATATTTTGAACCAAAGAATCACTTTGATGATGAGATACTTTTGAGGACAGTGGATTTTTATGGATTTACATGGAATGATATTCTACAGTTTCCAAATAACTGAAGTATAAACTGGCTTGCATTATTGTTCTTCCTTTCATAATAAATAAAAGTGAAATCATGTTTGTTTCCCAGAATTCATTTTATATATACTATCAACAAAAAGTTAATAGTCAATGCTTGTTAAGAAGTTAGTTTAAGAAATTAATAGTCGATACTTATTAACATGTTGTGTCATAGGCCTTCATTTCACCTGAAATTGGTGATGTAAATTGTTATATCACTTCTGAAAGGCGTTTTGCCAATATCAGTCAACAGTCTTATCTTTATATACCTTTGAATCTATCAGGTGAATTTCTAGAAATCTATTTGAAGGCCATAACCAGATAAGTTTTCAAAGATTGTTGTACAAGAACATCCATAGCTATATTATTGATAATAGAGGAAAATTGGATGCAACTAAAATATATTGTAAAAAGGAATGTTATAAATACAAATTTTCAAATATATACATTAACAGGAAGTATTTTTTAAAAGAGAAAATGAAAGCTTCCATGTTGAAATCTAAGGTAATTTTAAAATAAGGGATACAGCATTTTCTTTCTGTTAGACCTCATAAATTAGGTAGCCAATTCTGTTTGTGAGTCATAGTAAGATAACTAGATTTTGTTGTAAGTATAATGGGATGTCTTCAAAGTATTCTACATAGGGAGGAAACCTGATTGCTCAACTTGAATGCGTGCAAGTTTTAATTAATTTTGGTGTGTGATCCAAAATACCAACACTGAATGTCATATGACCACATTTAAAGTTCAGTTTGTTCAATTACTTGCATTTCAGTAGAGAATGTGGCTCCAATCAGATATTGCTTCCTGCAATATTGAGACTTTTTTTTATGACCAATGTGATAACTAACATCTCCAAACATTTTTTTAAGAAGCCTTCATCAGTGGATCCAAAGCTGATTCTTGAGGAAAATTTTAGCTTTGCCTACAGATACTTCTGGCTTTCTATCTGTGTGAAAGCACTGTTTCAGCTCTTTTATGGTACGACAGTATCCAAGAGTTAGGAATTTTCCTTCATTCTGAAACATGGAATACTTGTCAAAGGTTCTAGCCTTATATGTTCTATCTGAAAGCCAAAAAATGTAGCTGAAATAAGTAAAGAAAAATAGTCTAAGGTAGCTGCTAGTTATCCATTCCTTAGGTTTGTGAAATCTGTTCTTTGCAATATGATATATTGCCATACCTGGATTCTTTTAGTTATCTAGTGCTGCTATTACAAAATTACCATAAATGGAAGGCTTTAACAGAAATTTTTTTCTCTTACAACTTAACAGTCTAGATGTCTGAATTTAGAGTGCCAGCACCAGAGAAAGGCTTTTCTTTCTCTGATGGCTCTGAAGGAAGGTTCTTGTGTTCAATCGCCCTTGATCTAAGAGCTTTTCAGCACAGGGACCCTGGATCCAAAGGAAATGCTTCACTCCTGGCTTTTCTTGCTTTATGATAATGAGGTCTCCACTCTGCTTGCTTCTCTTATATCTCAAAATAATTAACTCAAAATACGGTCTACTTCTGTAGATTATGTCTTGCATCATTAACATAACTGCCTCTTCCTGCCTCGTTAACATTGTAGAAGTTAAGATTTACGTAGTTAAACATCACGTTACAAAGTGGAGGACAGCCACACAATACTGTGAATCATGGCCTAGCCAAGTTGACACATATCATGGGGGATACAGCTCAGTTCATGACATGAATTATGTTCGTATGGTTCGTTATAGCCATTCAATAAATGACTGTTAATTCGAAAATTAACTTCTCACAGAACGGCCTTCAGTAAGGGATCTTTTATTCTACAGCTGCTATGAAAACTGTTATCAAAGATATCTGTCATCTGGCTAAAGTTTCCTATGATGATTTGTTTTTTCATTTAAAAAAATCATTATGAAGAATTTATACTTGGGAAAAGTTTTGTATCTTTCAAAGAACTGACATGCTTTTTTAAAAAAGTTAACTACAAAAATGATATCATCCTTCATATCTACCAGTTAGCTTTGACTTCTTGTAAGATTAAGCCAAATTTAATGTTTAATTCAATAATATGTGCTTTTCAAACATTTGCAACAAAGTTAGTATGTTTGCTCTTCCTTGACCTGACCACATAAAAGTTTTAATTTTGGTAATTATGTTTGAGGGAGCAAGAAAGCAAATCATTTAGTATATACTTCCTCAGGTTATTTTTGGAAATGAAGAAAATTAATATTAATAAGTTAATAGTAAGGTGTTTGAATTATTTCAATTTGGAGTCTCTGTCACTCATAAGTTAAAATTATGTTTAAAATTTAGAAAATATTTTTCTAAGAATCTTGCATTTTTTGCTTACTCTTTATTTGTTATGCTTTCCTTCAGTCAGAAATGAGAATTTCCACAGTCTGAAATGAAAATACATAATGAGCTCTTATCCTATAGGATCTGCATGTCATATGTTACTATTGAAAAATTTTTAAGTGGTTAAAATAGATAAATATGTTATGTGTAATAGATAAGTGATGACTATCTTTAATATGTGAAGCATTCTTTCAAACCAGTGAGAAAAAGGTGACCATTCCAGTAACAAAATAGGCAAAGTCATGAATGGTTATTTCACACAAAAATATTCATGGCCAATAAATTTATGAAAAAATATTTTTATCTTACCAGAAATCAAGGGAATGCAAAAATAAAATACATGTTTTGTATATCAAGATAGCAGTATTTTAGAAGTTATGGGTCATTTTTTCAATATATAGTAGGTGGAACTATAACATGCTGATGATTAGCTTTATGTCTCCTGATATGGAATAATCAGCAATATATTTAGTTTAATAAAAGCAAAGACATTATAGAGCTTTGTACAGTATAGTCAGTGGTATGCTGGAGAACTGCCTCTCCAGAGCAAAAAGCTTCGTTGTGTAGTGTTTTTAGATCTGAATGATGTAAATTCTTCCATCATGGCCTCTGTGAAACTGTCAATATGTTATTCAGTTAAAAAGTTAACTTTTAATTGAATGTGGAGCTGGGAAGAGAAATGTACAGTCAGTTCTTGGAAGCCAGTAGAACAGACTCCAGCATAGTGCTGAATGAATATTATGGTGTGTACATTAGGAATACAAGAGACAAATGTAAAAAATACTCATTATCTAACCCTAAATGAAATGCCAACTGTATATACATATGTGTAACCACAGTTTTGTTTTTAACACATATACATGTGTGAGTGTGTCAGTGTGGAGAGAGGTGTTAGAAATGCAAGTCCTACCAAATGCTTGTCTCTGTCATTCCTACTGAAGATGTCCTATTCGAGCACAGTGTTAGTGCCATTGTCTTCACTGACCAGTTTTCTAATGATTCAGAGGATACTGGAATCATAGCCAGTTTTAGGCTCTGTTCCCCTTTTCCTTAATTTGCTCATCTGACTTGGTTTCTGGCATAGTTATATTTATCTTCCCTCACTTTTTTGCTGCTAACAAGTGTCAAAAATCAGTCAAGCAGATATTTCATTTAATTTGAAAGCAGGCCTTTTTTAAATGCTGCAAATACATGAATTTTTTGAAACTTATGGTAGCTAAGTTACAAAATTTTGCTTTTCTTTAAGTGAAAAAATAGACTTTAAGGATGTCAGCCTTCAAATATGAATTCCTTTTCACAGGAATTTACCAATAAGCCTTTGAGCTGTTCGGTAAAGAGCAGTCTTTATTTCCCTGTGAAATTACTTCTATTATCAATTGTAAAATCTAAATGACTCTATACTTTTGCTAGTTCAGGTGGTTTCTAGAATTGTTATCTTGGTGCAGAGTTGATCACAGCAAGAGAAAATGTGCCAACATGGAAAATTTAGGGCTGAAAAGAAGACATACAGCTCACATTTGTATAGCTTGTTAGTAATATACCTGATTTATAGTACTTAATGTCCCTGTCCCATTACTAATTTGATTACGTAGGATACCAAAAAAGATTTTAATATTCACTCTTATGAAATGCTGTAAGACTAAGTGGGTGCTTAGCATATCTTGATGTATTACTTATTTTCTGTAAAATCTGAGGTGGATATAATCATGGTTCACATTTGCTCTGCTCAGTTGCTGAATTTTACTTTTCTTTTAGAAAAAAAGCATAATATTGATTAATGGTTTAGCTGGCTAAGCACGTACGGAATATTTGAATGCTTAGGAGAAAAAAGATTTTTCTTTTGAAAATTCCCTAATTACTTAGTTTTGAATAATAAAGTTTATGAGCTACCCTTCTGAGCTACCTCTATGCAAAGCTTAAAATATAGGTAATGAAATAATGGTTTATCTCATTTGTGCACATTTAGAGATAATTAAAATGTGTTTTCAGGTTTCATAAAAACTTTTAAAGGCCGTGCGTTAATTATAATTGAATGTCAATACAAATTGTAAAATTACTTTGTTGAATCTGCTGCAACTGTTTGTATAAATAAAAGTCCACTGTCACTCACTGCTTAAATAGATATTTGATTGTTAAAGAGAAAAGAAAAAACAAGCCAAAAAACAGTTCACACTGAGCCTGTCCTGACTCATGGTGGTCCCGTTATGTGTTAGAGTAGAATTGTGTTCCACAGAATTTTCAATGGCTGATATTTTTTGATAGTACACTGCCAGGCCTTTCTTCCAAAATTCTTCTAGGTGAACCTAAACCTTTAATTTAGCCTTGCAGTTAACAGCTGGATGGTTCTCCTCATCCAGTGACTGACTGACTAATTAGGACATAAAAAAGCAAAGACAGAAAATCAAATTGTTAATTGGCTTCATTATGTTTAAGCAGAGTCTTCAAATAAAACCACATACTGGAAATTTTATATTAAATGAGTCGGATCCAACTCGATGGCACTTGGCAAGGAGGAAAGGTCTGTTCCTTTTCAGATCTTCTGCAGTTTATCACTGCATAAATGAAGTGGCTTTTCAACCAGTCAAGACTGCATCAAGCTTGAATTTTCATAACAAAACAACTTTTCCTAGTGTCTAATAGATTTAGGCTCTCTCGGAAACACAGAACACCTGCACAAATGCCATGTTTTAGGAACCTGTGTTACAATTTTTGTTGTTCAACTCCTTTCAGGTGCCAGTGAAGACAGATTATATGTTTTAGAGAAGGTTATCTAAAGGATTAACTATCCATCTTCCTAAAATAGCTCTTATGTTGTATCATTTTAGAGTCCCAGACTAGTAATTCATCTAAGATCTGATTTTCAGCTCTGTGTCTTCCTTTAGTGCATTGCTAACTCGGTTTCCCTCCCTTCATTCTATCCCTTCTGTTTTCCTTACATTCATTATTATACTACCAGATAGTGAATATGATGTAGTCCTTGACCTTTATTAACTAAATTTCTACTTCCGAGAGACATGCAAACAGATTGTTATTCTGTGTCCCTATGTAATAACTTATTTATTATATAATTGAATGTTAGAAGTTTGTTTCTGTCAGCACAGAGATATGCTTTTGTTATTGAAGAATGCATATAATGGAAAATTTATAAATAGGTCAATTTACTGGTTTAAGCCGTTGTTTTTATTATATAACAAGAAGACTGGAGGTAGGTAGTCCAGGGGCAGGTTCAGTGGCTGTGTGATAACACTGATGTCCCAGGCATCTTCTTTCTTTCCACTTGCCATACTAAGGGCATACTAACAGCATTTAGCCTCATTTAATAGTTCATCTGTGGAAAAATAAGATTTAGCTTAGGCATTTCAGTTTTACATTACTGTCTTCACTGTATAGTGCTGCTGTAGCAAAAATTCTGCAAAGTGAGTTGCTTCCTCAGAAATTTATTTTCTTATGATTACAAGGCTAGAACTCTGAACATAGGGTGCTTTCTCTAGGGGAAGGCTTTCTTTCTCTGATGGCTGTCTAGGAAGGTCTTTGTCTTTTCTGAGCATCTGCTAGTGGACCATCTTCATGAGGCTTCGCATCTCTTTTACCACATCTCTCCTTCCTCAACTGTTTGTTTCATCTCTTTTATAGCTCAAAAGACATTGGTTTAAGACACATCCTACACACTAGTATCTTGTTAACACAACTAAAAACCTGTTCACAAATGGGATTATAATCACAGGTATAAGAGTTAAGCTTTACAACACATTTTGTGGGGACACAATGCCGTACATTATCAGTCACCTTTTTAAGAAGTGTTACTCATGTAAGTACAAAATTGACAAATATGTGTTCTTAATTAAGGCTTTGGAGTGGGACTATTAAAGACAACTTACTCCAAAGTTATGGAGCCCTGGTGGCAGCATGATTAGCACATAACTCTTAATGGAAAGGTCAGCAGTTCAAACCCACCCAAGGTCTCCCCCACAGAAAGATGTAGCACTCTAGGTCCATTGAGAGAACAGCCTTAGGAGCTCTGCTGTTTCCTACATTGTCACTGTAAATCAGAATCAATTAAATGGTAATGAGTATTACCCATTCAAGGATCCCTGGTGGTACAGGGGTTAAGCGCTTGGTTAAAAGGTCAACAGTTTGAACCCAACAGCTTTTCCATTGGAAAACAGAGATAGTGATCTGCTATCTTAAAGATTTCAGCCTGGGAAACTGTACTATTGGATTCCTGTGAGTGGAAGGAGATTCAGTGGCACAACCACAGCAAGATTCTAAACTCAAAATGAAGCTTTTTTAAAAGAGATTAATATAGATGCTTCACCTGAGATTCCCCACACCTCCACAAATATTGTTAATTTTCTTTAAGTTGTTTATTTTAACAGCATTCTGCATACACTGAGTACTAAATAGGAAGAGCAAGCTATCATTCAATTTTTGTTTTCCTCTTTAGTTCAATTTGCTCATGGGAATATTCATTTCAGTGTAGCACGATGATTATCTTTTTAATATTTGAAGTAGTCTGATGTCACACATAATTTCTTATTGCCTTATCCTGGCTCATAAATTAACTTATCAGTTTTCATGGAATGGAAATTTAGAAAAGCAGAGAATCTGTCTTAGTGTTACTCAGACCTCCTTTACCTCTTGGATAGACTGCTGTAATTTATTTTCTTATAGCCTTTTCCTGAAAGTCATTCAACAGTAACAGTATTTCTAGAACAGAGTAGCTCTACTGCTGAACCAAGGCTAAGGTGTGGGGACAGTGGAGAAATATAATACTAGAGCTTGTATTGTATTGACTGCAAGAATAGCAGTCAGGTGAATTAATTAGATTTTGCTGATTTAACACTTAGAATACAATGAACTTTAACTCTATAACCAGTTTGTGAGAATGTAGAGTCAATTAGGTAATAGTTTTAGGCAAACAAATTTTGATGAAACTAGATTACAGTGGACACACTATTTAGATGAGAGTCTGACACATTTTGCAAAGCAGATTAACAGGTTTTTGAGCATTAAATTCACAAGGCTAAAATATCAGCAGTAGTTGAAGCATCATTTCACTTAGCTGCCAGGAACATCATAGCTAGCTTCTTGGTCCATATACTCATAGATTTGTCGGATTCAAGCTTCATGAATGGATGTTGGTAGAATTTCTATTTTAAATATGTTTCCCACTATTAGTCTGTCCTATTTCTCTTTGACTGTTTTAGGTCATAATCAGAATGAAAATTATAAAGATAGTGGTTTTGTGAGGCCTGCCAAACTTTCTGCTATTACCATGAGCAAACAATTTAAACTAATTGCTATAAGACTGTGTAAAGAATAATTTTTACATCTCCTATTTCTAACACTGCAGACATTGGATCCCTTTGTTCCTTGTTGCTGATTGCAGTCCAGTTGAATCCAGTTCATGGCAACCCTATGTGTGCAGCGTAGAACTGTTCTGTACTGTTTTCATGGCTGGATCCTTTGGAAATGGATTGCCAGGCTTGTCTACCATTTGTACCACCCAGCTGCCTCATTATCCCTTAGATGGTTGCATGTAACGATTTTTCCTTGAGATTCGTTTTAGAACCCAGTTTATCCGAGACCTGATGAAATAGTCTGATTTAAACCTAGAATAAATAGATTGACTTTTTAAGCTTTTGTTGGTGATTTTATGCTGATGGCATCAAAAGGGGTTTTGTGGTGGTCATTATTTCATTTGATGATTATAAAGTTCAAAAATAAAACTTACTTGTTAACATTTGATTGCATAGTAATGTTCATTCCTTGAAACTATATATGTATTGTAATAAACTTCTAAAGTGCTAAAAACTCAAGTAAAATGATCACTAGGAAAAGATACTTGGCACATTATAATGTAATAATCTCTATTCTGCATAGTAGAGGGAACTTTATTAGATACTGTCCTAATTTGGATTTGAACTAATGTTGCATAAAAAATATGAGCCATGAAAAAATATACCCTAAATAGGGTCTATAGAACAAACAAAGAAAAAAACATTGCTATCAATTCTGATTCATAGAGACCCTATCGGACAGAACAGAATTGCCCCAGAGAGTTTCTGGGTAGCATCTACTGGATTCAAATTGCTGACCTTTTGGTTACCAGACATAGCTCTTAACCAGTCTGCCACCAGGATTTGTGGGACAGATAGGCCCATGGAAATTCTGTTCCAAGTAATTTATGACTGCCTTGTTCAGTAAGTATTGAGAAGACTTTCCTATTAATTAGCATATCCACTTACAAAATAATATTTGCATACTGTGTTTTAGCTTAGAGAGTCCTCTAGATGACATATTTCTTAGTTCTCATAATCATTCCATGGAGTAGTTAAGACAATCATATTATTGGCCCTAATCTATAGAGGTGGAAACCGTGGTGGCGTAGCTGGTTAACTGCTACATCTGCTAAACAAAGGTCAGCAGATCAAATCCACCAAGTGCTCCTTGGAAACTCTATGGGGCAGTTCTACTCTGACCTCTAGGGTTGCTATGAGTTGGACCCAACTTGACAGCAGTGGACTTTAATCGATAGAAGAGTGATCTGAGGCATGAAATTAATAAATTATAGCTCTCCTAGTTCTAGGGTCTTTCTATCACATCACAGTGTTTTTCACGGATGATCAGTTGGTTTCATTTCAGAAGTTACAGAGAGTTTCTCTCTGTCTCTGCCTGGAACAAGGAAAATTTCTTTTAAAAAGATAGGGTATAGTGATTGGTTATTTTTAAAAAATGTATGTATTGATTAGATTGACAAAATACACAGCCTGGTAAGTGGCTCTGATTCGGACAATGTTATGGATTGAATTGTGTCTCCTCAAAATAGGTGTCAGCTCAGCTAGGCCATGATTCCTGGCATTTGCGGTTGCCTATCATTTTGTGACCTGTGTTATTATCCTTGTGTGGCGCAGTGGTTAAGTGTTGGGCTGCTCACTGAAAGGTCAGTGGTCTGACACCCGCTCCCTGCCATAGTTCCATAGGAGAATGATAGGCAGTCTGCTACCATGAAGATTTACAGCCTGGAAACCCTATGGGTCAGTTCTAGGTTCACTGTGAACAGGAATCCACTCAACAGCAGTGGGCTTGGTTTCTGGTTTTATGATGTTAAGGAGGCAAGTACGATAATGAGGGTAGATACAATTTACAGTTAGTTGTATCTTGAGTCAGTCTTTTTGAAACGTAAAAGAGAACTGAACACGGGAGCAGGGAGGTAGATACTTTCTACCATCAAGAAAGAAAGAAGAGCTGGAAGTGAAGGGCATTATTTGGACCCAGTGTCCCTGTGCTGAGAAATTCCTAGACCCAGGAGCCAACAAGGAAAGAAAATCTTTCCATGGAGCTGACAACCTGAATTTGGGCTTCTAGCCTCCTAAACTATGAGTGTATAAACTTGTACTGGCTAAAGTTGCCCACTTGCAGTGTTTCTGTAGTGGCAGCACTAGATGAATAAGACACCATTCAGATACAAATAGAACACACAGTGCAGCACTGAATAACTAGGACACTATGTCTACAATAAGAAGGCTGTAGAAAATATTTCAGGATTCCAAGAAAAGCTTTAATGATGGTAGACAATACCACTGCCTCTGAGTTTCAAAGCTTCGAGAACATACTCATTGTATCATATATGAATATTATCCTCTGGAGTTGTGCAATACAGCCATACTAGGTGGTACAGTAGAATGCTAAAAGAGCAGTTGTTCAGTGAAGAAGCTTTGAGACTGAGGCCTTTTATTCTGACTAACTCTGGTAATCAGTAAGTCATTTTCCCAGGCAGAATCTTTTGGTCTTAAAAGACTGAGGTCAGCTATCACAGCTGCAGTTTCTCCAGGAAAAAATAGTACGTTTAATTAGCCAAAGGCCTTTCACATCACTATCTGAAGAGAGAGAGCTATCTCTTGCAGTCCAATGGATGACACTTGTGCCCTTTTCAAACATGGAGAAGTTGGTTTCTTACACAAATGAGTCATGTTTGACAAGGTAGCAAGAGGAGTTCGGGACACCAGAGTCCTTAACACATCTTTGGGGAAATTTTGCACTTTGGTGTTTCTAAATTCAAAATAGACTGTGAAGATAGTTGTCAGTCAGCTTTGAGTATTTTCAGTTATGGCTTAGATCAAGTTGAAATATCCTGGGATTACTTTAAAATGATTCATAGTTAGGTACAAGATTTTCATAACATTAACATTTCCATTTGACACAAAAAATCATTCTTCTAAAATAGTTGATGATTCATTTTGATTTTAGTTCTAAATCCCAAAGATAATTTTCTTACCATGAGCACTGTGTTGTTTGGCAGATAGCTTTCCCTAAAGATTATTTAAAAGTCTTTTATTTTTAATTGAGTATGTTACACAGCACAGAAGCCCACTAAGGAGTACTTCCAAAAGTTATTTGCATTTAGTGGATTATGCATTATCCTTTTTAGAGTTGATGAAAGAAGTTTATAATAGTAAAATGAGTTCAAATGCATTTTCAAGATGTTGAAGCATTCCTTTTCAAAAAGAAGGACCAGTATACCATACTGAAGTGAGTTAACAATAAACCTTGTATCTTTTACCAGAAAGTATCCTTTTGCGGGCAAAAGGCAAAGATTTTAAAAGTCATGTTAATGCTGTATTTTTCTGTTATCTTTCTAGATTAAAATTTGCCCAAATCGTCTAGCATGGAAAGACTTTCAAGTTGTTATTACAATCTTGTTGTCCACAGATAAACAATTTGAGTATCTCACCATATTGATTTGAAAGTAGAAAAATAGAAATAAACAGCATTTGAAGCAATTTATGTTGAAATTATGTCTGTAACCTACTACAGTATTCTCTGATTTTTCTATGAATAGACTGAAAAATAGGCATTCTAGTTACACTAAAGTTACAGTATTTTTATCTGTAAATTAGTGATTATTCATAGAACTAGACCACAATAAATAGTACTAAAACTCATACTCAGCACTAAGTTACTAAGTACTAAAATACTAAGTGATAAAGTTAGTATTTAGTACGGAAATTTCTTTGAATATAGTGTAATATGTAGTGAATCAGTTGCCCAGACATGCTCTTGCAGTACATGGGGTGTATCTTTATAAATTCCGGAAACTATGCAGTGTCATGGAAAAGTGTTTATTGTTTTAATTTTACCTTTTCAATTTTGGATAAATGGGCAGTTGTTGCATATTCTCTCTACATTATTTGATGCTAAGCTTGCAGAATCAAATTATTTTTATTCATTCATATTTAAATACTTTTTTATAGTTATTTACTGAAATATGGCAGTTCTGTTTATTTTAAAGGAGCCGTGATGTACTGCAGTCAGCGTGCTTGTCTGTTCCCCAAAAGGATTAGCAGTTAGAACCCACCAGCTGCTCCATGGGAGAAAGAGGTGGCAGTCTGCTCCCATAAAGATTTGTTGATATTGTTAGGTGTTATCAAGTGCTTCTGACTCATAGCAACCATATGTTCAACAGAACAAAGCACTGCCCAGTCCTGTGCCATCCTCACAGTTAGTGCTGTGCTTGAACCCATTGTTGCAGCCACTGTGTCCTCGAGGGTGTTTCCCTTTTCTATGACTCTTCACTTTATCAAGCATTATGTCCTTCTCCAGGGACTGATCCATCGGTCCTGATAACAGGTCTAAAGTATATGAGACATAATATCGCCAACCTCGCTTCTAGGGAGCATTTCACCCATATTTCTTCCATGACAGATTTGTTCAGTCTTGCTGCTGTCAATGCTACATTTGGTATCCTTTGCCAACACTGTAATTCAGAGGTGTCGATTCTTCTTATGTCTTTTTTATTCATTACCTAGCTTTGGCCCACGTATGAGGCAATTGAAAACACCATGGCTTGGGTCAGGTGCACTTTAGTCTAAAAGTGGCATCTTTGGTTTTTAATCCTTTAAAGAGATATTTTGCAGCAGATACATTGTTTAATTTCCTGACTTGCTTCCATGGGTGTTGATTGTGGATCTAAGTAAAATAAAATCTTTGACTACTTCAGTCTTTTCTCCATGTATCCTAATGTTGCCTATTGGTCCAGTTGTGCAGATCTTTGTTTTCTTTATGTTGGGGAGTAATCCACATTGAAGACTGTGGTCTTTGATCCTCATCAGTAAATGCTTCAAGCATTTACTTTCAGCAGGCAAGGTTGTGTCATTTGCACAACACAAGTTTTTAGTCTTTCTCAATTCTAATACCATTTTCTTTTTTATCTGGTCCAACTGCTCCAATTATGGGCTCAGCAACTCGGGTGCTATATTGGTTAAGTGTTACATCTGCTAAACCAAAATGTCAGCAGTTCAGATCCACTAGGTGATCCCTGGAAACTCTGTGGAGCAGTTCTACTTTGTCCTATAGGGTTGCTGTGAGTCAGTATCAACTTGATAGCATTGGGTTTAGTTTTGGGTTTTTTATACAGATTGAATAAGTATGCTGAAAGGATATAACCCTGATGCACACCTTTCCTAACTTTAAACCACACTGCATCCTTTTGTTCTGTTTGAACTACTGCCTCTTAATGTATGTGCAGGTTCCTCATGAGTACAGTTAAGTGTTTTGGAATTTCCAGTCTTTGCTATGATTTACAACTTTGGAAATCCTGTGGGGCAGTCCTTCTCTGTCCAAAAGTGTAGGGTTATTAGGAGGTGGAATTACCTCAGTGGCAAAGAGTTTCTTTCTTTTAAAACCATGTTTATAAATGTGTTCTCTCCTAGAGTGAAAATTGTAGGGTGAATTCTATTTATCTCTTCCTCCACTGAAGGCAGAAATCTATTTGAAGTCAATAAAAGGGTAGCAAGACAGAAAAATAAAACTGTTGGAAAGACTTGAGCCTGGTAACTTTCATCTCAAATATGTGTCATACTCTTCAAACTCTATTCCCATTGTTAAATTAATATAATAAATATCTATAGATATGCTTTTTAGCAATATTTAGTTTTCTAGATTTATATTTTGATTTTTTTAGGAGACAATTTCAGAGAAGTATTTAGTCTTGGATTATTTTTTGGAGGAAAGTAATACTCATTGACAGGCTGCTCTCTGGATTAAAACAACAACAAAATGTAGTTATTTCCATCAGTTAGGAATTTACTAAGTGTTGGTAAATTCTTAGTAAATTACTAAGTAACTGTTTATGTAAAATATGTGTTTACCCTGGCAATGCTATGAGCTTGAGAGACCCAGTATGGGAAAATTGTGGCATAGTGAAATGACTTACTGAAAGATACTGTAACTAGTTACTGGTAACATCAGAATTGGAACTCAGATCTCTAAGAAGTCAACTTCATATTCTGTTCAGTGAGCGAGTTTCATTTTTATACCCCACTGGTTGCTATGCAACCGAAGTGTTAACATAAAAATAGGTCTTTAAAAATCTACCTCAATGGTTCCTTCATGTATACTGTCATTACTTAATAAAAAGCAGTTGTTTGAGTGGTAAATAAAAAATTACCATGGTAGAGAATGGAAATAAGGTGATGCATTGAGTTAAGACACCAATTTCTATTCCAACAGACTTAGATCTTTATCCTGGCATGAATTTGGTGGCACCTCCTAGTCCCTCATGGACTTTTCTCCACATCAGACAAAACCACTGAATGGTTTTGTGCAGTCTGGCAGGATTGTTAGTTGCAGTGGTGTAGAAACGGAAACAATTTGGGAGTTGTAGGTTGAAACTGAGGTGCCTGCTCTATGAAGTGGTATTGGTAGTGAACTTTCAGTACCAAATTTATGTATGTATTTAAAACAGTTTTTTTTTTTAAGGTGGATGGTAGTGGTAACTATTTGAGTGCTTTGGAATACTGAGACATTCAACATAATTGTACATCTTATAAAGAGGAATTCTGGAGAAGGATACATTGTGAATTCACTGCAAATTTAGAATCCAAACAAAAGTCATTTCATGTTTGTATAAACTGTTTTTTTAACCATCTTAATCTTACTAATTTTTTACTTTCGTCTGTAGTTTTTTTTTAAGACTAGCTTTCCCTGTTTCACTATGGATTCATATTCAAAGAGCCTGTTGGATCATGTCTAGATTTGGACCCAAGATAGATTGATGCTGCTCGATTTGGTTAAGTTCATTGTGATCTTTATTTACAAATAATAATTGAGCATCCATAGGATCTACTAAGTGCATAGGAGAGCCTACCTGATAGAGAAAAGATATAATCCGTGCCTTCTAAAAGCTAACCTAAAATAATTGTTAAACCAGCCCCCGAAAATGACAATTTTTATAGAAGTAATACAGCCTTAAGGTGTATGCTTAGTAAACTCTGCTCCAAGTTGATATATTTAGTGTCCTTTGGGAGACATAGTCTCTTCCTCCTTTTTTGGTTTACCAGTTCAAGGACTGGGTCACAGTGCTTTGTACATAGTAAAATCTCAATGAGTGAATTAAATAAAGAAAATACAATATTGCCTTAGAAGTCTACAATTTTATTTAATTTTTACCAAGTCAATTTTTCTATTTACTCTCCCAGTAATTTTAATACATGGAGTAGTTTATACACAGTTTTGAGTCTAGTGAGCTCTGTTAGTTAGGGTCTTGAGACTTGTTTGACACTCCTCCATTAACTTCAGCTTACCCACACCTCACAGCAAACTCTTTGCCAAGCCCAGTTAGTGGATATCTATGTGCACTAGGGACCATTTTATTAATAATCTTATCACTCATGAAAAATAGCTTCATTTAAAACAAGAAGCTAAATATAACTAAGTTAAGATATAGAAGAGAAGCAAGATAGAGGAAGTGGAACACCTTAAATGTTTATTCTCCAAAACACAACTTTAACAAACTCTAAAACTTTAGAGAATAGTTCCATCAATATTTGGATGCAATTTAAAATCACCAGTAGTTCCTAATTGCCAGAAAGACAGGTAAATGTTAGTGTAATGTCCTTTTTGACTTGCACAAGTGATTCAGGAGTAGTAAAGAGACACACATGGAGTAGATCTTTGGCAGTTATGCTAATGGATATAGACAAGAGATACTAAATATTAAACAAGAGAAGGTGCAAAATGTTTTCCCTAAGAAAAAAATGAAAAGTATTGATCTTTGGGGCTAGCCAGTTGCTTTCTGAATCCTGAGGGTGAGGTCTTGTGACTAGGTTTAGAGACTAGGCAAGTTCATGTCTCATATAAGGACTGCTAATTAAATTCACAAACTCATCCTAGAAAAAGTGCTACATACCTAATCGCTGAATACCACTATGGTTACCTTTGAAGTACTCCCCTTGGGAAGCTGTGTACTGACACCAGCACCTAGTACACCCTTCAAAGCAATTTTGGAACTCTTTTATTGTGGAAGGAACAACAGAGCTGTCATATTACCCTTGATGTCCTGAATGTCATCAAAATGTCCTCCTCTCAATATATCCCTTATCTTCAGGTAAAGACAAAAGTCATTGGGGTCCATATCAGGTGAGTAGGGAGGGTGTTCAAAGTCATTTATTTGTTTACTGGCTAAAAGCTCTCTCACAGATACAATTAAGTTAGCTAACTTACCACTGTGCCACCGTGTGCAGTGGACGTTCCAAGATTTCTCTGAATGATGGACTAGGCACTGCCATCAGTGCATAGCTTCTCAAGGGGAGTACTTCAAAGGTCAGTGTGGTGATATTCAGCAGTGAGGTATGTAATACTCAGAACAGTTAAGTCCATAGATTTAATTGTTGGACCTCGTATAGTGATTCAATATTGGGAACAAGAATTTTCAAATTTTCTCCTTTCCAGCGGTAAAAGTTTTCATTGTGTTACTTTCAGCAGATGATAAATGCCCTAGACTGTTTTTGAAAATTGCTGAGTTAGAATTCCATCCAGTTTCACCACTTATTCACCATATCTCTTGGGCAAATTACCGTTGTTGTCGTTTATGGTATTCTTGATTCTGACTCATAGCAACAGTACATGACAAAGTAGAACTGCCCCATAGGGTTTCTTGAGTTGTTGAGCTTGGTGGCTGTGTCTCTTCTCCCTAGGACTGGCTAGTGCGGAGTCATCCGCCTTTCAACCATAGAATGAAAAGAATACCTTTTTGCTTCCTAATCCATGAAGATTTTTGTGCTGTCTAAATGAGAAAGTTTCTTTGGAAATTCCTTTTTTTCCCCCATTACCTTGCTTTATACAAGTGTTTTAATGAAAAGAATCATATTCCATATGCACTTTTTTTTTCCAATTTGAGAATATACTGTAGAAATCTTGAGTCCAGGCTGAAATATACCCAAGCCAAACCAAACCAAACCCACTGCCATCGAGTCAGGTCCAACTCACAGTGACCCTAGAGATCCATTTATTAATGGAAACCCTGACGGTGTAGTGGTTAAGTGCTATAGCTGCTAACCAGAATGTCAACAGTTCAAATCCACCAGGCACTCCCTGGAAATTCTTTTATGGAAATTCTTGACATTTTGTACATATTTTATTTTCAATAATTTCTTTAATATTAACAATGTTTCAGACCAACATATACCTTATAGATATATAAGGTATATATACCTGGTGGTGTAGTTAAGTGCTACCACTGCTAACCACAAGGTCGGCAGTTCAAATCCACCAGAAACTCCTTGAATACTCTGGGGGTCAGTTCTACCCTGGTCCCTAGGGTTGCCATGAGTCTGATCCATCTCAATGGCACTTGGCTGGCTATATAAGATGTACTGCTGTGACATTACTTATAAAATGTAAATATATACCAAGAAGTTAAATTTCATTCAATTATATGAAGATCTAGGGAAGAATAATCAGGCAGGGGAAATCTTCGCAGACTTGGGGAAGAATGTAGGCCAGTATAGTCAATTTATAGTGAGTGAAGAGGAACATTAATATGATAGAAGTAGACAAGCCAGATCATTTAGAACCTTATACCCCCTAGTAAGTAACTCAGATTTTTTATAAGTATAATATGTTCTTATTCTTATTTGAAATATAGTTGTTTCAGTGGAATGTAGGATTTTGAGAGGAGAGTAGTTAGAAATATACCTGATATTATCATGTACTTTTTTTTTTGGCTTTAACAAAGAAAGGTTTATTTTCACACAGTCCAGTGTGCTACAAGTCCCATTTAGGTTGTCCACTCGAGGGGTAGGGCTTTCCCTTTGTCGGCTCTGGAGGAAAGTCCTGTGTTGCATTAGTTTGTGGTCAGGGAGCATCGTGGCACATGAACCTCAGATCTGAAAGACGAGCTCTTCTTCTCGTGCTGCTTTCTTGATGTTATGAGGTTTCCAATTCTCTGCTTGCTTCCCTTCCCTTATATCTCTTGTAGGATGAAAGGATAAAAGGTGGTACAAGCCACACTCCAGGGAAACTCCCTTTACACTGGAGCAGGGAGGTAACCTTAGGAAGGGATTTACGGTCTCACCCTAGTTGTATCTAACAGAATCCACTCTGTTAACCACAGGCAGAGATTAGGATTTACAGCATAAGAAAATCATAAAATGGAGAGCAATCACAGAATACAGGGAACCCTGACCCAGCCAAATTACTACACATCTTTTTGTGGGGACACAATTCAACCCCAACACTGTCCTTCTTTTTAAGTTGAGCACCTGAGGGATAACAGGGTCAGTGTGCAGCCACCAGTAGATCCAATAGGACAGTCTACGTGGATCTACCTCTGTTGCATCACTCATGGGGGAATGAATGTCCCATGGGGCCCCAGGATGGCATCTGCCTGATGTTGGCTCATGATGCCTGGGACATTATTCCTGAGGTTAAATACACAGGGCCTAGGATCACACGACCCTGAGCTTGCACTGCAGAAACTCAGACTCCTACCTGCAGACGTGCAAACCTCCCTGTATAAAAAAGAAATCCATTTATTAAGCACCTAAAAAGAAAGAAAATCCTGAATTAGTGACCACTGCTGAGGCATAGCGAATAACAGCACTTCACAAAAAAGAGAATCACATTAGCCATTCACCCATGGAAACTCCATTATATACATGACAGGGTCAGAAAGTGGTTCCCTTTTCAACTTTTCTTTGAGCCTTCCAATTGAGTTGGGACAAAAGTTTTGGTTGGGGACTAGTTTGACATTAGCACCTCTACCTACCACTTGCTAATCTCTTTATTATTACTATGATTGAATGAAAATGTACATTCCCATATAAATTCACATGCTCACCTGTATGCAGCTCCCACTACTCTCCCTGCCTGGTGACAGCACACCTATCCTCACTGCTCCATACATGTCCTGTCCTCCCAGCCGTCTCCTCTCCTCTCCTCTCTTCTCCTCTCCACCTGCTCCCCTTCCTCCAGCAAGAGGTCAGCAGGATGACATCCTATAGATGCATAGAACCATAAAATTCCCAGGAGATGTGGTCACTCTGTGTCACCAAGTCCAATCCATTGCTGTCTGAAAAGTTGACCTTCCTTATGATTTATGGACAGGAACAGCATCAGAGCCAGGGCCACGATCCCAGGGGAAACCCGAAGCCACTGGACCATCAATTGCAGTCTTTTACTGGAGATCTCAGGGTGCACCCCTATATATTCTCTTGCTGCCAGTGAGACTCAAATTTTTGAGCTTCATTGTGGCTATCACTGGTGGTGGCCAGGCACCATCCTGTTCTTCTGGTCACGAGTCGATGTAGAGACCCACTCACATGGTTCTCTCTCTCTGTCTTCTCGGTTCTCTTTTCCCTGTATCATTCTTGTCCTCAGTGATCATCCATTCCTGTCGAGTTAGGACCATTTGCTTTACCCTCAGAAGGCAGATTGTCAGCTTTTAAAACCCCAGATGCCACTCACTGATGTGGGGTGCAGAGAGTCCTCATTAGCTAAATGCTAGCTGTGCCAGTTGGCCTTGATTCTGCCTGAGAGCATGGTCCCCGGCCCCCCACCCCAGCTGCTCTGTCGTGATATTGGGTTAGGATGAGAGGAGTACTCAAATTGTGTTGAAGTCCAGTTATTATTGATCTTTCTAATGTGTGCTGTCATCAATTTCACCCAACCAAATTTCTATTAGCTATCTAATCTAAACCCTCCCTCCCTCCCCACCCTTGCAGCCATCAAAGAGTCTTTTCTTCTATGCATGAGTATGTTTTAAAGTTCTTATTGTAGGGGCCTTGTACAATATTTGTCCTTTTGTCACTGACTACTTTCACTCAGCACAATGTCCTCCAGTTGAAACCAGGTTAAGAGATGTTTCCTGCTATCATCGTTGTTCTTTATCATTGCATAGTGTTCCATTGAGTATATATACCATAGTTTACCTATCCATTCCTCTGTTGTTAGGCATCTGGGTTGATTCCATCTTTTTGCTATTGTGGACTGTGCTGCAATGAACATTTGTGTATCAGTTGGTGTGAATGGCCTTGATTCTGTAGGATATATTCCAAGCAGTGGAATTACTGGGTTAAATGGTCTATCTAGATCCAGCTTTCTAAGGAAGTACCAGGTTGCTTTACAAAGAGGTTGCACCATTTTGCAGTCCCACCAACAGTGTAGGAGAGTTCCAGTCTCCCCACAGCGTCTCCAGCATTTGTCGTTTTGTGTTTTTTGGATCCTGACAACCTTGTTGGGGTGAGATGGTATCTCATTTTTGTTTTGATTTGAATTTGTTTAATAGGTAATGATCGTGAGCATGTCCACATGTATTTTTTGGCTGCCCAGATCTTCTCTTTTAGAGAAGTGTCTGTCCACTTCCTCCCTTCGCTTAATTGGATGATTTATCTTATTGATATTTTGTAGTACCTTATAGATTATGGAGATCAGGCATCCATCTGACATATAGTTGCCAATATTTTTTCCCATTCTGTAGTTGGCCTTTTAATTCTATTAATAAAGTCTTTGGATGAGCAAAAGTGATTGATTCTTAGTAATTCCCATATATCTATTTTCTCTTCTGATGATTGTGGTTTGTTTGGCAGATTTTGAAGTCTGTCTGTGTTGTGTATTAAACCTTCCATTGTTGTTCTTACTTTTTCTTGGATGAGCTTTATCATTTTAGATTTGATATTTAGGTCTTTTATCCAGTTTGAGTTGGTTTTTGTATATGGTGTAAGATACGGGTCTTGTTTTAATTTAGTGCAGATGGATATCCAATTTTTCCAGCACCATTTGTTCAAGGGGTTGTTTTTACTTCAGTTTAATGTCTTAGGGCCTTTGTCGAATATCAACTGTTCATAGGCAGATGATGTCATCTCTGAGGTCTTGATTCTGTTCCATCGATTTGTCTGTTTTTGTACCAGTACCAGGCTGTTTTGACTACTGTGGCAGTATAATAGGTTCTAGGGTTGTACTTTTCTAAAAAAACTAAGAGAACCATTAATTGAATACTATGCCTTCTATCTGTGGAGCTCTGGTAGCACAGCCATTAAGAGCTTGGTTGCTAACTAAAAGGTTGGCATTTCAAATCCACTCAGCCACTCCTTAGAAACTGTGGGGCAATTGTACTAAACCATATGGGATCACTATGAGTTGGAATCAGTTTAATGGCAACAGGTCTCTTTGTTTAATTGTTTAGGTGCTTATGTTGTATCTGTTTGTATGCTTTTCATGTCTGGTAAGCTACACTGAATGCTTTTAGGCCATGGATTTTGTGAAATTCAATCTGTTATTGTACAAAACTTTTTTAATTTAAAAATCTTTTAAATTAGGATAATACTTTCTAAATTACTAAAAATAAGAAACAGCTGCAAACATCCATTAATAATCAGAACATACAGAGTGTATGAAGTATGAATCTATGAAAATTGGAAATTGTCACAAAGGAAATGGAATACATGAACACCAGCATCCTAGTGTTTTAGTGAGCTATTGCTGCTGTAACAGAAGTACCACAGAGTGGATAGCTTTAACTAAGGAAAGTTTATTCTTACCCAGTTTGGTAGGCTATAAGTTCAAATTTAGGATGTCTGCTCCAGGGGAAGGCTTTCCCCCTTGTTGGGTCTGGAGGAAGGACCTTGTGTTGCATCATGTTTGTGCAGGAATCTAAGGTCTGAAGGATACGCTCTACTCTGGTGCCACTTTCTTGATGGTGTGAGGCTCCCAACTCTGTTTCCTTTTCCTTTTATCTCTCATAGTATGAAAATATAAAGGGTAGTGCAAGCCGTACTCCAGGGAACCTCCCTTTACGGTGGAGCACGGAGGTGATCCTATAAAGGGATTTACAGTTCCACACTCATCCTTCAATACACAGCACAGTAAAATCACAAAATGGAGGACAATCATAAAATATTGGGAATCATGGCCCAGCCACATGGCTAAACACATTTTGGGGAGTACACAGTTCAGTTCATAACACCTAGGCATTAGTCAGCTGACATGGACCAGTATTGGTCATTTTGAATCAGATAAGCATATGGTCTACTATTCTAGGAATAAAAACTTGAAGAGGAATGGTGTTGCATTCATCATCAAAAAGAACATTTCAAGATCTGTCCTGAGGTACAGTGCTATCAGTTATAAGATAATGTCCATACCTCTGCAAGGAATGCTACTTAATGCAACTATTAACCAAATTTACACACCAACCACAAAGGCCAAAGATGAAGAAATTGAAAATTTTTACCAGCTTCTGCAGTATGAAATTGATTGAACATGCAATCAGGATTCATTGATAATCACTCATGACTGGGATGCAAAAGCTGGAAACAAAGAAGAAGAATTGGTTGTGGAAAAATATGGCCTTGGTAATAGAAATGATGCCAGAGGTCACGTGATAGAATTTTGCAAGACCAACGGCTTCCTTGTTGCAAATATCTTTTTTCACAAGCCCAAACACTGATTATATACATGGACCTCACCAGATGGAATACATGGGAATCAAATCAACTACATTTGTGGAAAAAAATGGTGGAAAAATTCTGTATCAGCAGCCAGGAAAAGACCAGGTGCTGACTGTGGCACAGACCATCAGTTGCTCATATGCAAGTTCAAATTGAAGCTGAAAAAAATTAGAACAAGTCCACAAGAGGTAAAGTATGACCTTGACTGTATCCACCTGAGTTTAGAGACCATCTCAAGAACAGATTTGATGTGTTGACCACTGATGACCCAAGACTAGATGAACTGTGGAATGACATCAAAGGCATCATCCATGAAGAGAGCAAGCGTTCATTAAAAAAACAGGAGAGAAATAAAGACCAAATTGGGTGTCAGAAGAGACTCTGAAACTTGCTCTTGAATGTCTAGCAGCTAAAACAAAAGGAAGGAATAAAAACTATAAGAATTGAACACAAGATTTCAAAGGGCAGCTTGAGAAGACAAAATATAGTGTGGTAATGACATGTGCAAAGAGCTGGAAATAGGAAACTAAAAGGGAAGAACATGGTTTGCATTTCTCAAGCTGAAAGAACTGAAGGAAAAATTCAAGCCTCAAGTTGAAATAGTGAAGGATTCTATAGTGAAAATATTAAACAAGTCAGAGAGCATCAAAAAAAAAAAAAAAAAGATGGCAGGAATACACAGAATCGTTATACCAGAAAGAACTGTTCCATGTTCAGCCATTTGAAGAAGCAGCATATGATCAGGAACCGATGGTACTGAAGCAAGAAGTTGAAAGGAAGAAGTGGAAGCTGCGTTGAAGGCACTGGCAAAAACAACAAGGCTCCAGGAATTGATACAGTATCAACTGAGATATTTTAACAAATGGATGTAGCACTGGAAGTGTTCATGCATCTTTGCCAAGAAATTTGGAGGACAGCTACCTGGCCAACAGACTGGAAGAGATCCATATTTATGCTATTCACAAGAAGGTGATCTAACTCAGTGCGGAAATTATTGAACAGTGTCATTAATATCACAGGCAAGTAAAATTTTATTGAAGATCATTCAAAACCAACTGCAACGGTATATTGACAAGGAACTGTCAGAAATTCAAGTTAGATTCAAAAGAGGATGTGGAACCAAGAATATCATTGCTGATATCAGCTGGATCCTGGCCAAAAGGAGAAAATACCAGAAAGATGTTTACTTATGTTTTATTGACTATACAAAGGCATTCAACTTTGTGGATCATAAGAAGTTATGGCTAACATTGTGGAGAATGGGAATTCTAGAACACTTAATTGCGCTCTTAAGGAATCTATACATGGATCAAGAGGCAATTGTGTGAACAGAACGAAGGGACAGTGCATTGTTTAAAGTCATGAAGACTGTGTCAGGGTTGTATCCTTTCACCATAGCTTTTCAGTCTCTACACCTGTTTTAGTCAGTTAGGGCTGCTCTAACAGAAATACCACAGAGTGGATGGCTTTAACAAAGGAAAGTTTATTCTTACACAGTCTGATAGCCTATAAGTCCATATCTGGGATGTTTGCTATAGGAGAAGGCTTTCCCCCTGTCAGCTCTGGAGGAAAGTCTGGTATTGCATCAACCTTTGTCCGGGGAGCATCTTGGCACAGAACCTCAGGCCTGAAGGACTTGCTCTTCTCCCGGTGCTGCTTTCTTGATGGTACAAGGTTCCCAATTCTCAGTCTGTCTCCTTTTCTTTTTATCTCTTGCAGGCTGAAAGAATTAAGGGTGGGGCAAGCCGTACTCCAGGGAAAACCCCTGTACAGTGGAGCAAGGAGGTGATCTTATAAAGGGATTTACAGTCCCACCCTAATCCTTTAACATAAAGCATAGGAAAACCACAAAACGGAGGACAGTCACAAGATACTGGGAATCATGGCCCAGCCACATGGCTACACATATTTTTGAGGGGACACAATTCAATCCATGACAACTCCCAATAAATAATCTGTGAAACTGGACTGTATGAAGAAGAATGAGGCATCAGGGTTGGAGGAGGACTCATTAGCAACTTGCATTATATAGATGATACACCCTTGCTTGCTGAAAGTGAAGAGGACTCTAAACATTTATTGATGAAGATCAAAGACCATAGCCTTTAGTATGTGTTTGACAACATCAAGAAAACAATCTCACAATTGAACCCAGTAAGGAACTTCGTGATAAATGGAGAAAGGATTGAAATTATCAAAGATTTCGTTTTACTTGGTTCCACCCATGGAAGCAGCAGTCAAGAAATCAAAACACTCATTATATTGGGCCAATCTGCTGCAAAGGACCTGTTTGAAGTACTGAAAAGTAAAGATATGACCTTGAAGACTAAGGTGTGCCTGACCTAAGCCATGGTATTTTCAGTCACATCATAAATTCATGTGAAATCTAGACAGTGAATAAGGAAGACAGAAGAAGAATCGGTGCCTTTGCATTGTGGTGTTGGAGAAGAATATTGAATGTACCATGGACTGCCAAAATAACAAACAGATCTATTCTGGAAGAAGTATGATCAGAGTGCTCCTTGGAAGCAAAGATAGGGATACTGTGTCTTGCATCCTTGGACAGGTTGTCAGGAAGGATCAGTTCCTGGAGAAGGATATCATGCTTGGTAGAGTGGAGGGTCAGCAAAAAAGAGGAAGACCCTCAGTGAGATGAATTGACAAAGTGGCTGCAATGATGCACTTGAGCATAAAAAGGACTGGGGACATAGCACAAGACCGGGTAGTGTTTCGTTCTGTTGTTTATAGGGTACCTATGAGTTAGAACCAACTCACCAGCACCTGACAACAACAACAACAATGCTTATAAGCAATAGTAGTTTCCCTTATCCTATCCTAGTCATAGTCTAGTAGCTCAGAGGAACCACTGTTAATTCTTTCAGCTATTACTTTGGGGCATTATGGTCTATTAAAGACTTCATTATGTTCCTCCAATATGTAATGAAATCCTAACCCCTGTACCTATAAATATGACTGTGTTTGGAAATAAGATTTCCCTTTTGTTATGTTAATTAAGCCCTCCCAGTATAGTGTGATCCTGAACCTAATAAAATCTGAGTTATAGAAAGACCATAATAGACACACACACATACATGCAGAGAAGAAAACATATGAAGTCCGAACCATGGGGAAGACAGATCTACAAGCCCAGAAACTCCTGGAGATAGCCTGCTATAAGAAGCCGTAATAAAGAAGGACCCTCTCGTAGATCCACAACGTGTGCTGGGATCTTTAGCATCCTAAACTGTGACGAATAAATTTCTGTTCTTTAAAGCCATTCATTCATGGTATTTTTATATTACAGTAACACTCAATAATAAGATGTTATATTTTTAATTATGAGATTTTACCACTACTTTTTTGGTTCCTCAATTTGAGAAATTTTCTTTTTGCTTCTCTGGTAGATAGTAATTTGACAGACTTAAATTACTGACTATTCCCAGCTTTCTAATACATTTAATTAGTTTTTAAAAATATTCTTTTTGGTTATTGTGTTAGCTTTAAGCTGTAAATGAATGTTTGTGTTCTTACTCCATCACTTCAACAACTTTGTTCAAATGGAGCATAGAATAACATGATTGCTTCTCCCTTGCATGGTGTTCAAGTACTTTGTCTTCCCTTGGTTTTCAACTGTAACATGAATTACTTTTGAACTGTATATAATATATAATTCATGTCTGTGATAACAGTGAACAGTTTCATGGGTTCTATTTGGTGAGCTTACCTTCGTGTTAGGAAGTCATTTAAATATCTAAGATCTTGTTCAGTGAGAGAAACCAGGTCAGTTTTGTTCTCTGGGCATTTTATCTAATAAAGCTCCACATATAATAAGATCATTATGAAAACGCTTTTTTGGGATATTTATCAGTAATCTTATTAAAACTGATAAAATTCAATTACTGGCAGAATAGAACACCTGGTAGAGCAAGGTAACTCAAATAGTAGTAAATTGTGATTTTTTTTCAATATTTTCATTGTTTTCCATATAAGAAACTGAGCAATATGTCAAGAAAATTTTGAGATGTCATGAAATTATGAGAGCATTTTGATTTTTCATACCTATGCCCTCTTTTCTCTGAAATAGTCAGTCTTGGGTTTGGACATGGAGATGATGGAACAGATTAAACAAGGCCTCCGTAAGGCAGACTTTTTTAGAACTGTGAGTCTGGCACACAGTATTTTAGAGACTTAAACTTCTTCTGTAGACTATGTGATGATTTCCAAACAACAACAAGAAAAGCTGTTGCCTAGTGTCGATTTCTGGCTCAGAGTGATCCTATAGGTGTCCAGGAAGCAGCTGGTGGGTTTAAATTATCACATTTTAGTGAGCAGCAAGTTTTTAATGACAGTGTTACACGGGATGCATGTAATGATTAAATCTTCTAATATTCTTAATAAATTACTGGCAATTGGAGTTGGATAAAATGTAGTAAGTGGCATCTATTATCTTGTATCACAGTTGAGAGTAGTGGTCAAGTAAAAGAGTTTTAGCAAATTTAAAAAGTAATTAAATAAATAAGCAACAAACAAACCCATTATTGTTCAGTCTGTGCTGACTCACAGTGACCCGAGGATAGAGTAGATCTGCCCCACTGGGTTTCCGAGTAGTGACTGAAAGATTTGAGCGGCTAACCTTTTGATTACTAGCTGAACTCTTTACCACTGTGGCACCAGGAATATTGATTAGAAGTAAGGATATTGAAATGTAGTAGAGGACAAACATAAATCTGTATGGTTAGAGAGGAAAATTAACATAATTTCCCAAGAAGCAGTAAATGACTATATTTAACTAACTAGAAAATCTCTTAGTAGTAAAGGAATAATAAGATTAGTATAGTTAGCAATGTAGTACTCTGGTTAAAGCAAGCACAATACTAGGTCACATAAACAGAAATCAAGAGTATAGGAAACTTGAGATTATTTTCCCATTGTACTTGCCACTGGTTAGACACAAGAGCATTGTTTCTAGTTCTGGGCTGTACCACTAAAGAAGGACATGAAGAACTTGGAGAAAGTTCAGAGGAGGACCACAAAGATGATTAAAGGGTTTAAAATGGAACCTACAAGAAAAATTTTAAAGTAGCAAGGATTATTATTCCAGAGAAGAGAGGACTTAGAGGTATTTAATTTATGCATAAAGGATGGAGACCAGATGTTCTCAACTCTTCACTGAAGGTCACATAAAAGAAATCAACTTAACCTGGAATATGAAGAATTTAGACTAGTTATAAGAAAAAATTTATACTTAGATTGTAAGAATAAGTGACTAAAAGACAACATAAAATATTTTATAACACTTCAGACCTTTCTAGGTAACATGGAACTTCCCAAAAGGCACTTGAGGCACTTTGCAGTCTAGAAATCATTAGGTAAGCTTTCATGGTTACATTGTTTTGTTTTGTTTTGTTTCTTTTTTTCCTTTTTACTGGTTAGGAAAAATTAACAGCTAATCTAAAAATTTTTAGTTATGATCAGTACTTACGGAAATATGTCTGGTTGACTTGATAAGATAATATAATTTGATTTACAAGTCATTTCTGTTTATAGCAATTAAGTATGAAACTTTATTCAGTCAGAAGGATAATTAACATGACCTCAAAAATGTGTTTTAGACGACACGTTCTTTTAATTAGATCACACTTTAAAACACAAGTTGTTTGTCCATTGTTTTGATGGTAAATATCAATAGAAAAAGAAAAACAATTATGCCAAATTTTAAATATAGTCTCATTCTATATTTTAATTTTTATACATATATTTGCAAAAGCATGTTTTCAATAATACAATAATTTGGTAATGTTTTTTCCTAAGAATAACCATTTTGTATGCATTTTAAAAAAGTGAACTGGGGCTAAAAATCAGTGGTGTTGTAATGGTTTGCCTGAACATAAATAAAAATTATTTATCTTTGTACAGCAACTACCAAAGCACTGATTAGAAGAGCTAGACTGTTGGCTGTTTGTTGCTAGATTTAAAAGATGCTTATACTAACAATAGAATGGCTTTTCTCCCTACTGAGCAATGCTTAACGTGTACAATATGTTTTTCCTTTCTTGATTTAAATAGCTTCTTTTGGTTTTGAGGTTTTTTGAGGAAGAAGACAAAATAAGCTGTCTACTTTATTTTAAATCAAAGAGCTGTTGTGGTCTACCATGTCTGTACAACTAAAGGGATGCTATAGTAAAAAATTCAGAAGAAAACTCTTTAGATGTAGTAAAGTGTGTGAAGTTATTCATGTAAAATGACTGAATATTACAAATAATATTTTAAAAAGACCAATCAGTTTTATATTGTTTGTAAAGCATTCCCGTTGTATGTCAGTGTCAAACAAAAGCCTTCCTTAATGCTGGAGAAAGTTGTAATTTTATTCCCTGAAAGTGAAGTTTGTTTTCTAAACAAAAAGCAAATTGTTAGTTATTTTTCTTTTTGGAAAAGCAACTGTTTTCATTCAATATACTTTATCCATTTTTGTTCTTGACGCTATAACAGTTGTAAATATTTTAAAATTAAAAATACCTGATATGTATATTCATGCAACTAAAGGGTGGTATTAGGATTATCGCTTCATCTTCCTTAAAGAGGCATTACGTTTGCACCCTTAAAATGTCTTTAAGTGGATGCTTAGTAACTTGGTGAATTTAGTATCTCTAATACTTAGCCCTTACCCTTGCAGACTTAAAAATCTGATTCTGGTCAGCATGCAAACGCATCTTCGGAGATAGATACACAGTTAACTGAAGTCTTTTAACTGATCTATATGAAGCCAAAATATCAGCTCATCAGTTTACAGTGAAAGACATAGGTGGCAATAGACTAGAGTACACAAACTACCATAATCAGCACTTTTTCCTTCTAGTGATTAAACTGTATGAAAAATTTAATTGTAATCTGAATATCATTTCATAATTTTACCATGAGAAATATTTACATCCCAGGGATCAGAGACTCATAAAAACTCTCACAGGTTTTTATGTTGTGGTGGTGATTGTTCTTTACTATGCCCCTTATTTTCTTTTCTTTTTAGGGGGTGAACCTTATATCCCCTACATACCAGGGAGGAAGATGAGGCTTATATAAGTAAATACTTTAAAGCAACAATGTAAAACACATGAATACTGCCAGAAGTAGAGGTTGGATAGATCACCTCAGGCATCCTGAAGAATGGTATTTTGAACTGAGCTTAAAGCGTATCTAGATTGCTGTAGCAGAAGTGAGAGAAAGGGATTGCATATAAGAAAGGTGGATGCAGGAAAGACTAAGGCTTTCTTAGAGAATACTGAATATAAGTAAAATTTGGCTATACCAAAAGATACGTAGGGAGAAGTACAGGTAATTTTGGGAAGGTAATTAGAAGCTAGATTATAAGTGATCTTAAGCTCCAAGTTCAAGTGTTTGGAGTTTAGCAGTCAGTTGACTTTTTGAGTAGAAGAATGGCATGAGCAGTGCTCTTCTTTTGGAATAATCTACATATAAAATAGATTTTGATAAAAGATGTTTTCATTCATTCCAACAAGAGGTAATTAAGAGTATCAGTTAGAGGGCTTTAAGTAGGTTTGCAACAGAAAGGGTGGATGCATCTTCACAGAGAAAACATTATGCAGTTCATGATGACTGAATAGATATGGCAGAACAAAGGAAAGGGGGAACACAAAAATACATGTCTGAAATAATTGATATTCAGGCCAATAAATTGTACTCCCATGGTACTTAGTTAGGTGTCTTGTGATACCTAATTAAAATTTTACTGATTTTTGGAAATGTTTCTTAGCTCCTCAGAATGAGAGATTATGTTGTTATTGTTCATGTTTATCTTTACCTTGATACATGACAATTTCTTCATAAATATGGGTTGGGAAAAATGGATGACTTTTTTTATTGGCTCATATGACAGAATCTACATGGAGAATGGGGATTCCAGAACACCTGATTGTGTGCGTGAACAATCTGTATATGGATCAAGAGGCAGTCGTTAGAACAGAACAGGGAAACACTGCATTGTTTAATGTCAAGAAAGGTGTACATTAGGGTTGTGTCCTTTCACCATACCTTTTCATTCTGTATGCCAAGCAAATAATGTGAGACACTGGACTGTGAAGAAGAATGTGGTACCAGGATTGGAGGAAGACTCATTAACAGCCTGTGTTATGCAGATGACACAACCTTGCTTGGAAAGAAGATTTGAAACATTTACTGATGAAGATCAAAGACCATATCCTTCAGTATGTATTACACTTCAGCATCAAGAAAACAACCTCACAACTGAACCAGTAAAGAGCATTGTGGTAAATAGAGGAAGGATTGAGATTGTCAGAGATTTCATTTTACATGGTTCCACAGTCAGTGCCCATGGAAGCAGAAGTCAAGAAATCAAAAGATGCGTTGCACTGGGAAAACCTGCTGCAAAGGACCTCTTGAAAGTATTGAAAAGTAAAGATGTCACTATGAAAACTAAGTTGTGCCTCACCCAAGCCATAGTATTTTTAATCACATCATAGGTATGCGAAAGCTGGGCAGTTAATCAGGAAGCCAGAAATAGAAGTGATGCCTTTGAATTGTGGTGTTAGAAAAGAATATTGCATGTACCATTGACTGCCAAAAGAACAAACAGATCTATTTTTGAAGAAGCACAGCCAGAGTGTTCCTTGGAAGCAAAGATAGGGTGATGGTATCTCACATACTTTGGACATGTTGTCAGAGGGGATCAACACCTGGAGAAGGATATCATGCGTGAGCAGAGTGGAGCATCAGGGTAAAGATGAAGACCCTCAACAAGATGGATTGAGACAGTGACTGCAACAATGAGCTTAAGCATGAAAGCAATTGTGAACATGGCACAGGGCTGGGCAGTATTTTGTTCTGTTGTGCGTAAGGTCACTACAAGTCAGAAATGACTTGGTGGTACCTAACAACAACAATGATTAGTCAGTAAATTTAACATGAATTTTTACTTATTCCATCATCGACTTGTCAAGGCAGTGCTATGGTATGTATATGTTTTTAAAATGTTTCCCTGATAAACACACAATAATTGGATTATCCAAGTGGATGTTATACCTTAAACATATCTATTAAGTGTTGACAAGAGTATCAGAAAATAGGCTTGTGAAAGTATAAGCTAATAGAAGTTTTCTTCTGTAAATATCAAACCTGAGTGAGTGCCAGGCATTGTGCTAGCTGCAGGGATACAATTGTACTCAAAGAATTTGCTGTCTGGTAGGAAAAACACATACAAAATTACAAGTTCTCTGAGAGTTATAAAGGAAAAGTTCAGGGGGATCTGAGAGTATGTATTATGGGAATCTTTTCACTCAGACAAGACTTCTTTGGAGATATCTGTTGACTAGGGGTCTGAAAGGTTTATAAAAGTAACTTAGCAGAAAGGGTACAGGTGGGTACAAGAGCATTCCAGGTCAAGAGTAAAGTCAAAGGTCATGAAATAGGAGAGAACAGGGTATGTTCAAAAAAGCAAATGAAGGCAAATGGCTTCTGCCTGGAAAGAGAGGGAGACAGGTGGACGTAAGTCTGGAGAAGTGGGCAGGGGCTAGGACAAGACAGCATGAATAAAAACTCCTAAACTTGCTTCATTTCTGTCCTTTATGAGTAACTTTCCTTAGATAATGAATGTTATTCAGATAAAGAGATATGAATATTTTCAAAGGTACAGTTTGTGAAATGAGCTACATAAACCTATTTCTTTAACGTAACCTCATGTGTTTATCATAAAGAGTAGTATTTATAATTGAAGCCAGTTTCACAGTGCTGCTGCCTTGGAATCTTGGGAAAAAAGCCACAAAGGGTTGTGCCGCTCTCACTTGGCTTTCACTGCCGATCTAAGTGAAACAACACAATATAATGGGCACTCTGTTCCAAAGTGAGTCTATGAGGACTGACAGTGAAGTTGGTGAACTCATCCTAGAAAAAACTGCATTCCTCATTGCTGAATATCACAGCAGTCACCTTCAAAATACTGTCCTGGGGAAGCTACGCACCAAGGCCAGTACCTACTCTATACTTCAAAGAAATTTTGGAACTCTGTTCTGGAATGGCTATGACTTGTATAAAGGATATTGGGAGTGGGGAACTTCTATTCTCCCTTCTCTACTTTCTTCAGTTTGTACTACAGCAAGGTGCGGCCTAACAGTCACTAATTATATCTTTGGGATAAAAGCACAATCCTTTTCCTTTCCTTGTTTTCGTGTGTCTGAAGTTTGAAAAACAATGAGGCAAAAGCATAGTATGAAGAGAAAAGTTAATAGGCTAGACCAAATATGATGCAAAGGAAAAGTGAGGAAGTTACGGAAAGAATGGAAGCAGTATGAAGTTTGTGACGATTATTATCATGGCACCGAGTTGAAAAATAATATTTAAAAATAAGATGAGAGAAGGCTGATGAATAGATCAAAGAGGTGAAATAAGTTGATTCACTCTAGGCCTAATTTGAAAAACCATGGTATAAGTGTAATGCTGCTTGAATTAAATGAATTCTCAAGCTTCTTTTCATCTCTAGGAATATAGAACTGAAACAAAAATACAGTTGATAAGAAAGAAAAGAATCAGGGTTTTATATATATGAAAAAGAAAGGAAATGGGAATGAGAGAATGGGTGGATTAAAAAATAACACACAAATATAAATTTAAAAGAGTAAAATGTTAAAAAATAAGAAGTTTACAAATTATTAAAATAAATTAATTTTCAATATTTTAATTTTTCCAAGTATTATCTTGCACTTGCACTGAATATTTTGTTATGTATATAAGTAGCATAATATTGAGGAGGCTTGCATAATCAAAGTAAGAAGAAAAACTTGTATTACTCATCAATTTTATATTGAAGTTGAAATTTACCTTAAAGAGAATTTTTAGTTTAGAAGTAGGTATAGTGACAGATAAAACTACATATAATTGATTTTTTCATTACCCTCATTAGTACTTCCTTCTTTTAATCAGGAATTTTAATTGTTGAAAATTGGCCTACTGTAATAGGGTCATGCCGTGTTTACTGTATTCACAAGTTCTTAGTGAAAGCCCATTTGAAGCAGAGCACAGGCTAGACACACTGGACTAATAAGCTGTATACAAGAGAGATGTTGATAAAAGGTGTTTGCATTCATCCCAATGAGAAGCACTTATTTCTTCCAGAATGAAAGGACAACAAGGATGAGTAGAACAGCATGCATCATCATTAGTCCAGGTTCGTTGAAGTTAGGCTGTTATCCACAGTGTGATGTTAGGTGGTATCCGAGCACCCCCCAGTTTATGTTTGGGAAGAGAACATCTAAATTCCACTCTCTCTGTCAGGATTAAATACTGGTTGACAGCCATGTGTGCGTGCCACATAGCATGTACAGTGCAAGTAAGGGAAGGGGTAAAGAAAAGGAGCAATAAAAGTTAAAAAAGGGTTATAAAAGTGGAAGGCCTTCTGCCAGGAGGGAACATCCTTTGTGGCCCCTGTTCAGGCTATTCTAGATTTACTGGTGCCGGAGAACAACCCTTTCTCCTTTATCCCAGTAAGATAGAGTTCTGGGTTTCTTCAGCAGGCAGTCTTCTTCTCTTAAAGTGTGTTCTTTACTTTATGTCCATTAGCAGCTAGGGAGATAGTCAAGTGATAGTTACAACAGGCCATGAAACTCTCAGAGATAGTCAGTGAGAATTGCAACCAGTTAAACAGTGAAGGGAAGTGTTTCATTACATGTACAAACATTTGTTAAACAAACACTGATTAGCAAGTAGGCACAAAACAGTTGAGGTACCCTTGGTGACAGTCCTGCCCCCTCTTATTTAGGTACTCTGACAAATGTATGTGAAATATTTACACAGTCACCAAAGCTGAACCAAATCTGTAGCCATTGAGCCAATGCTAACTCCTAGTGATTCTATGGGGCAGGGTAGTACTGTCCTGTAGGGGTTTTAAGGCTGTAAATCTTTACAGAAGCAGTATGGCTTGGCAGGTTTGAACCACTGATCTTCTAGTTAACAGCCAAATGCTTAACCACTGTGCTGCCAGAACTCTTATTCACTCAATATGTACATGAAAATGTTCTAGAGGACAGAGTTCTCTTATCCTTTTATTTGTCATCAGGCATCAAGGGACACAGGACCAGATTTCAGGTGTGTTACCTAAGGTACAGTCTACAAAACTTATCACTCATGAAGAATGAGGACTGCCTCTAAAATATTTTAGCCAATCTACATATTTTGAACACCACTAATTTCTTTCTTTAATGAAAACCACATTCTACACATTTCATTGACCATTCATTATGCTAATTATGGATGATCTTTTGTGTCACTCATTAGAGACAGACAATAGTGGAAACATTATTTGGAGTATGACTGTTTTGACAAAATGTTTGGTTGGCTGGACAGAAGTGTGGGAGTCCCTGGTTGCTCGCTGTGACCTGAAAAGGTTAGAGGTTCAAATCCACGAGAAGTTACTCAGAAAAAAAGGCCAAAAACTCATCCTTTAGAAACTGTATGGAGTACAGTTCTGCTCTGACACAGATGCAAAATGAACAGGATAAACGGTTTGAAATTCTAAAAAGATAGAATCTCCTTCTGGCATGGCATGTATACAGAAATGTATAAATAGAATCATTATGTTCTCCCTATTTTCCCACCTCTCAGAGATACTCACCTTTTTCATCCCAAATTTGTATGTGTATACACACATGAACATATTTTTTAAAAATCACAAACTTTTCCAACTGGGCAAATGACTTTTTAAATTGCTTTTGCCTTTTGAAAAAAAACAAATCTGAATTCCTTGGTTCTACATTCAAGGTACTTAATGATCTGTTCTTCCCTTCACCTCATTTCTCTTGATTCATTGTCTGATATTTCATGGTATATATTTCAGCTTTTCTAAGCTTCTCATAGTTTTTTGGATGTGCTGTACCCTTTTCAGATTCTGTTCTTTTGGAACTATATATTTGGCTCGTTTGATCATCAGAAATGTTCACCATTTTTAATATAATCAGCAAGATTGTTTCTCATTGCCAAACTACTTATTTACGTCAGACTTGTCTGTCAGTTAAAAGTCTGACATAATTTTATAGATCTAATGAGTATGTTAATGTGCTCCTTCACAGCAGCTGTCTCCTGGGTTCGAATGGTGATATGTTTATAGAGGAGGTAGACAGATAGATAACTTTTATAAGCAGTTAGATTGGTAGAAGAGGCATGGAACGTTGCCAGATGAAGTAAACGCCATCTCTTCAATTTTTCTTGCTTTGCTACTAAAAGATTATCCCCCAGAGACACTGTAATCTTGAATTGTCCTTTTTTTGTATGTTTTATGATCTGCATACTTTCACACCATGAAGCAATGCAACATAATGAGGTTTGGGATGGGTAAGAGGCTTGCCTTCTTTTGGTAAAGTAGGAATAGAGCAATTGTGGAAAGGGAGAGAGGAATGGAAAACTGGTAGATTGCAGGTGCATTATTACAAGACCAATTTCACGAGAGGATGCATGTGGAAGCTGAGGATTTGTGAATAGATTTCTTTTAGACGTCTGTATCTTTATTACCATGAAAATCTTTGGTTACATTATCCTGAAGGCTGCTAGTATGGATTGTGACTACAGCAACATAGTGCACTATAATCACAACATAAACCTCTTAGAACACTTGTACGATGCTGTTGTTGCTAGCTGTCGTGGTGTGGGCCCCAAGTCATGGCAACTTCATGCACCATGGAATGAAAAATTGCCCTGTCTTGAGCCATCCCCTTGATTGGTTGGGTATTAGACTGTTGCGATCCATAGGGTTTTCACTGACTGAATTTGGGAAGCAGATCACTAGTCCTTCTAGTCTGTTTTCCTCTGAAATCTGTTTAGTATCCTACCAACATGCAAGCCTCCACTGACAGATGAATGATGGCTGCGCGTGAGGTGCACTGGCCAGGAAGTGTTTACCAGTACTCTTTGTGTTACACATCCAAGACATGTTCCAGTCACTGCAGTCAGGTGACTTATGAATTATCAAAAAAATAGAGAAGGAATGAATAATGAAGAAAAAGCCATATAACAGAAAAAGGAAATCTGTCCTTAAATGTAAAAGGAAAAGCCTGGAATTCTAAAAACAGAACAGCTTCGCAGATTGTAATGAGTTCAACAACACAGTGTCATGGCTGGTGGTAATGTTTGTTTCTTGAAAATGCATCTTGGTCAGTTGATTAATGAACAAGAGTGACTCATCCTTTCCTCCAGTAATATTCACTAACCATTATTTATGTACAATAAAAGAAAAATTTTTAACCTATATTTTCACATAGTTTGTGAAATTTTATTTAATTCAAAAAGCTTTTCATGTCTAACAAAACATGGCAGATAAAACATTTGAGTCCTTAAAATTTTTTTTTTTTAATTCTGAATACTTTGTTTCAGTGATTGGTTCACAAAATTAGTTCTGTCATTATAGAAATTCTTAAAGTAAATATTTGTATTGACTTCATATTATAAATGCAATGTATTTAAAACCATGCAAATCTAATTTCTGGACTTCATCTTTTGTATTCAGCTATAATACAGTACAGCATTAAACTAAGTCTGAACAACATTAAGAAACCTTTCTGTTGAGCCATTTGTTTAGCTGTTTATAAATTCACTTAAATTCATGATATTAATTTTATTCCCATTGCTGTATTATACTAAGTTTTATTTAACAAGAACTCATAGTAGAGTTGAAGTACCTTTAAAAAGTGTTTATAGATCAGAGGTATAAAATGCAGTTTGAGATTATAACAAATATTCAGCAGGATCAAAAGAAGCTGGGGATAAAAAGCCACCCATTACCTTTTTGTGGAACTAGTAGCAATTGGCTCACAAGCTAGTCTAGCTGCAAAACTACATGGTAGATGGTTTATGGAACTTGTGATTACAAAAATCCACTTTATACTTTCTTTCTTGCTGGCAGGTGTCACGCTGGCTTGCAGCCAGTGACTGAGAGTGTAGTACAGCTGGTGATGTCCCCTAGAGTGCTGAAAATGCCAACACTCCAGCTAGCTGCTCATAATTGCACTGATTGTGGTCTGACAACCAGAGCTCCAAGAGAGAAATGTGATGAATATACACAAATATTTTACAGATTTGATTGGATTACCAATTTCACTTCTCTTTTTCTCTCCTCCATAGATATGATATCTGCACTTACAAAAATAAGCCCTGTGGAACACTGGGTAAGTTTTTTATGAAGAAAGAAGAATTTAGATCATATATTTGAACCAATGGCTTCTGCTCTTCATTACTGAATTGGTCCTTTTCCTTTCTGGTACATGTGAAATTAGCTATATAAATTGTTAAAGCTGACCCTTATAGCATTTACTAGGAAACAAGTGTATATCATGTAAGTTTCTTTGGCATTTTTTCTGGAAGCTGGAATGATGATTTAAAAATACTTAGAAGATGATTCAGAATTATCCAACAATAATTATAAATCAAGTCACCACTCATTTTCATATAGTTTATCTCTTTTGTATATTTCCAAAAATATGAGTTTGAGATCAAATGAAAGCTACTAGCATCTTTAAATCTCCTGCTAGAAAAGGAGAACCTGGTGCTAATTCTGATGCGTGATAACCTTATACAACAGAGTAGAACTGCCTAGTGGAGTTTCCAAGGTTGTAATCTTTATGGAAGCAGGCTGCCACATCTTTCTCTGTGGAGCAGGTGGTCAGTTCAAACCACCAACCTTTTGGTTAGCAGCTGAATGCTTAACCACTGACCCATCAGGCTCCTCAGAAAAGGAAAGGGAGGAAAATGGCTTTGGGACGACTTACGGGTCGGGCGTCATGCACCTACTTCTTTTGGTACAGTTTTGTGGAAAGAGTATCCCTCATAAATTTATATATTTCTAGCATCTCTTCCATCCCAAAAGGGCAGCTTTATAAAATATAATCAAAGGTGAACAGGTGTTTTTTGTCTATGATAGATTTTTTTGTCAGAGACACCTTTTATAAACTCAGAAGTTAAGTGAAAATGAATTTTCTAGTTTCTATAAGTCTCAGTATTCTTATCTATGATATCATCCTTACAAAACCTCAGCTTATGAACCTTGTGACAACTTTGGAAAGATCAAATTAAAGAGGTGGGGAAAAGATATTACCTAGCTTTCTGGGGAGTTTATTGAAATATCTTTTAGAGGTAAAAAATGCTCTTGATGGGTTTACCTGTCTTTCCTACCCCATTTCCCTGAGGATTTATAGTTACAGAAGAAATCCCATTTAATCTATATTGAGTGTTACTGCGGAGAAATTTGCTAGTCAAAAAGATAGCTTCAGGAAGAACTTACATTGATAAGAAAGTTCACATCAAAAAGAGTTTTTTCCTGGTATTTTAGGTTAACAGGACCAGGATAATGTATTGGAGGGGGCCAGAAACCAGAAACCCAAAATTGGATTTGATAGTTTCAACATATTTCCTTGTACAATTTACTTAGACTTTTTGTTCCTCAGTTTCCTTATCTACAAAGTAAGACTAATACCTGCCTCCATACTATTGTTAAAGATATTGTGTAAATCAAGGCAGAAAATCCAAAGATGTTTAGTGAACAAGGTAGTCTCTTATCCCAGGGGGATGCATTCCAAGACACCCCCCATGTCTGAAACCATGGAAGCACCAAACTCTATACATTCTGTTTTGTTCTATATATACATACATACTTATGATAAAGTTTAATTTATAAATTAGGCACAGTAAGAGGTTAACAACAATAACTAATAATAAAACAGAACAATTATAACAGTATAGTGTCATAAAAGTTATGAGAATGCGGTCTTCCAGTGGGATAGTCCACGACATCATCACACTACCCATTTAACATTTTTGGGTGATGGTTGACTGTGTTTAACTGAAACCATGGAGAGTGGAAACACAGATAATAGGGGACTACTGTACGATGAAAAATAAAATGCTATTTTTATTTAATGTAGAAATGGTCTGTACTAACTTACCTTCTTTGTTTACTGTTTAAATTCTGTAAACATTTTCAAAATGCTTAACTTCAGGTGCAGTACATACTAAGGCTCAAAGCAAGTACACAGATAAGCAACAACTTGTATTTTTCTAGTAGGAGTATTTGTAAACTTTTTACATATGTAGATATTTATGTGTATATACCACCAGCAAGTTGCCATCAAATCAGTTCTGTCTCATGACAACCCCATATGTGACAGAGTAGAACGGTGCTCCATAGCGTGTTCAATAGCCGATTTTTTGGAAGTGAGTTGCCAAGTTTTTTTTTTTCTGAGGGACCTCTGTATGGATTGAAACCTTCAGGTTAGCAACTGAGTGCATTAATTGTTGCACTACCGAGACATGCAGAGGCACCCTGGAGGAAAGTCTAGTGATCTACTTCT